>CM046997.1:7906998-17906998 GCA_025698465.1 Gossypium longicalyx | reverse complement strand
TTTGCTTGTACATAAATAAAATTAAAATAAATAAATAAAAGCTCGAGTTATGAGTGAGAGTTTCGAAAACGTGATCGAATTTAGTAACTGGGGTGAGGCGCTTGGGTTGTCATTTCATCTCGTGTAAAAAGGTTCGAGTGACAAATCGAGAACTTACAAACATTCCGCTAACCGAGCCTAAGAAAAAAAAGAGACTGTTTGAACTGAGTAACCGGGATAGGGTGCTTGAGTTGTCATCCTAACTCACAAAAAAAGGTTTGACCATGGCTAAATGTTTTTTTTATGCATGATTAATTAATAATACCTTGCAAATTTTGGATTCAAACTCAATTTAGTGAAATGATTTAGTTCACATATTTTAGTTTTATGACACTTGTTGATCAAACTATATATTCTAAGCATTTATTATTTTTTGCCTATGTTGTTTGCATTGATTATGGATGCGAAAAAGAGGCTCGATTTTTAATAAATGGTAGAATAATTTCTAATGTTTGAAGGAACAATATGCTTAAGGATAAGCATGAGCTAAGTAGGGGGATTTGATAACATATTAATTTGCATGTTATTTTTTGTTTAATTCGGTTTATTTTTGAATTGATCCCAGCTAAATTAGTACTTTTATGTTTTAATCTTGTCAGGGATGGAATGGGACGCTAAGAGACAAAAATGAGCAGAAAAGGACCAAATTGAAACACAATCAATAAAAATGAAGCCAAATAAAAATATGGATAAAAACCAAGGACTCATCAGAATTTTTGAGTTTGTAAAATCCAAAAATAGAAAAAAAATCTTATTTTATTTATTTTATTTTATTTTATTTTGATTTTATGTTAAATTAGTTAAGGCCAAAAATAGCAAATTCTATGTATACAAATAGGGTCTTAATGCCCTTTGGAAAGGCATCACTTAATTCTACATTCCTACTTCAATTTGGAATTGAATTATTCTCTTTTGTCTTTCAAATTAGCGTGAGCATACTACTACTTTCATTTGCATTTTTCTTGCTTTTACAAAATTGGGCTAATTTCGTTCTAAGTCCTTTCGATTCCTTTCTTCACTATAATCATCAAACCACTTCCCAAAGTTTACAAAGCATGAATAATTTCATGCTTCACTAAATTTCATCTTAGCCTTAGGCTGGTGTTCTTTCTGGTTAGGAATCGTGAGATACAAATTCTTGCTAAAATTCCTTCCAATCGGTATTCATTTTTTTCCTATGTATCAGGATAGACCAATCATCCCTTAAAGTTAAACTCATATTCGAGTCAAAGTGCACGTTGAGTTGGAGTCGTGTTCGCTGATAGTTGGAGAAATGAGTCGGTCGTGGTTTATTCGGATCTTTGAGAACAAATCAAGGAAAAAGTGATCGGGTTTAAACAACCCACGCGGTTGAGGCTGTTAATTCGAGTTGGGTTTTTCGAAACGCAAGGCTATCGGAATCTTGGATCGGGAACTCGTGTATCATGGTTAGGTAATCAGTAACGATTGGTTTGTAGGTCGTACCAGGACCAACTACGAGAGGAAGAATTGGTGCTTAGGACATTCTTAACTGCTATAACCAACTTATCATTGGAGGAGAATATTAATTTTCGAGGATCGATCCTTGATATAGAATTTACCGAGTCTAAGGCTAAGGCTTATTAGTTCTGTTTGCATAATTCTAAATTTATTTCCCGAACTAAATTTATTTCTAATATTATTTAATTGTTTATTTACCCTGATAGATTATTTACTTTTTAAACATTCTCGAAACCCTCTGATTACTTGTTTATTTTTGTTGCAGGTACATTTGGAGTTGTGGGCACGACTCTTGCCACGACCTTGACACAACGAATATTCTGTTCATAAGTAAACACGGAAGTTGATTACAACAAGGTCTAGATCTGGATATTGCACACTTGTGGGAGGAAACTTAGTCCCTTGGAGAAGCAAAAAGCAAAGTGTGGTTGCTCGATCAAGTACTGAGGCAGAATATAGAACCATGGCTCAAGGTGTTTGTGAGCTATTGTCGTTATTAAAAGCTATGGAGGAATTAAATTTGTTAAATAAAGGAAAATTATCCTTATATTGTGACAACAAGGCTGCCATTAGTATAGCCCAAAACCCAGTACAACATGATCGAACAAAGTACATAGCAATTGATGAAAACTTCGTTAAAGAAAAGTTGACTGCCAACATCTTGGACTTAAGTCATGTAGCCTCTGACAAGCAATTAGTTGATGTGTTTACTAAAGGACACAAAAACAGAAGTTATCATAATTTGGTTTGCAAATTAGGCATGTGTGACATCTATGCACCAACTTGGGGGAAGTGTTGATAGCTTATCTCAACTAATCTCATTACTAATTTTTAAGGATTAGATTAGCTTAAAATTAGGATTATTAATTTAATAAACTGATTATGTTTCCTTAGTTAGGTCTGCTCTTTTAGTATAAATAGCCATGTAAAATTTTCTATTGGAATATATCAACACTATATGGGTTTTATGATAATAAAATATACGAGCCATGTAAAAAAGGGTTTTTATGATAATAAAATAAAATAACATAAAATAACTAAATATTCAAAAGATGGAAGAATATAATGAATCAAATATTGATAATGGATGATTAGCTCTCTTCGGTAATCCCCCTCAACTGTCGTTTTGAGTTCCTCGTTAATAAACTAGTCACTACCCTAGCAGGATCTTCTGATCTTCCGCTAACATAATGAGTCAGCAAGAACTACTTATCTTTCGACCTCACAGTTCATACTGGCTTTGAGTGAAGGTGATCACGAACGGGCAATATCCATTTTGGGTTAATTCCCCCTTGATGACTTCTCGAGGTTCTCAGGCCTAGGGTTTGTTTCGCGTTCTTCCTTTCCAAAATAGTTGATCCGTTCAGTAACCCTACAAAATAGTTAATAGATCATACATCCACTTGCTAATCCCCCATAGAGAGGTTAGTTCCTCATAGTTTTCATAAACAATATAGAATTGATATAAAGAGAAAGCATGCTAAATAAATCAATAATATAGAGTATACGAAAGAGTCTGATTGTATTGAGTTTTATTCGCGAATCTACAAGGTTTAAATGCTTGCAACACAAAGAATAGCTAAAATAAATTTTAAAACCTAAGAAAGAAAACTAAATTAAATTGAAAATGAGAGAATCTAGACTAATTCATTGATGTCGATAACATGTGCTAAAGGAGCCTATTTATAGATTCTAAGTGGTTGTCATCCTTATCCCTAAGTTAGCTGACATTTTCGAGCTTTAAGTTTCATTGTGCCAATAAAAACGCCTCTGCTTTGTGTTTAATTTTTGTCACAGGGTCGATGTCGCAACACGCCAAGACCTATGTCACGATATAGAAGTCAATATACTCCTATTGGGATATCTTCAGGGGTGTGTCGCAACACCCGTAGGCTATGTCGCAACATCAAAGGTAGTCTTGAGCATTTTCCATTTTGCTCCTTAACTTGCGACATCGAACATCCCGTATTGTGACATAGTGACCAACATCCGTTTTGTATGCCTTATAAAGGTTTCCCACACACACAAAGTGTGTTAGCTCTCTCTTAGGCCTCATTTAGTCCCTAAGATCAATAAAATACTCACTTTGCACATTTCATTGAATATAAATAAAACTAAGAAAACTTAAATAAAATATAACAAAAATGATTATATTCAAGCTCTTTAAATGATAGAACTAGTTTAATCTACTACACCGAATTATAGCATATCAATACGTTGTGCCAAACTATTTTCGTGTTTGTAACCCTTTTGATGCTTACTATTTTTGAATTTCATACCTGTCCTAAGCCTCTGAATGTTACAAGCTGAAAAGTCCTATATGATCTAAATATCCTTATGCATGAACAGACATTGTATTAAAAAACCGCATAAATGACTATTTGTATTCTACTCAGATAATCAAAATAATTGTATGATTTATTGATGGATCCCTACAGGTGAGACCCTTAGTGTTTGTATAATTTGTAATATACTGAACTTGGATGTTTGTGGTCAGAAGTGGTAAGTTAATTATTCATCATGTTCAAGTTGTTCGTGAATATAAAATACCAAGTTATATGCTCTAAAGTCAATACTTGTATGATATTTGCTTAAGGGACATCTTTTATTTCTTATCTTTTTTCATGCTGCTTGAGGACAAGCAATGACATAAGTGTGGGGGAGTCTGATCTTCCATAATTTGGTGTAACAAATTAAACTAATTTCTGCACTTTAGGAGCTTGAAAGAAAGCATTTTCATTAGGTTTCAATTATGTTTTTGGAAGTTTTCCTAAAGTTAATAAAATGTGAAAATTGAGTCTTTTATTGGCCTTAGGGGCCGAATGAGGCCTAAAGGTAAGCCAATGACCTTTGTAAATGTGTAGTAGACCATTAGAAGGTGTAATAAACTAGTATTGGTTGCTATATCGCAACACGAAATGCTCAATGTCACAACATAGGGAGAAAAATAGAGAAATCACAAGACTGCCTTCGATGTCACGATACAGCCTAAAGGTGTCACGACATACCCTTGAAGATAACCCAATAGGAGTATACTAACTCCTATGTCACGACACAAATCCTGGTGTGTCGCGACATTGACTCTAGACGAGAATTAAATATGAGCCATGGGGCATTTTGGTCCGCACAATCAAACTTAAAGCTCAGGAACATTAGCTAACCTAGGGTTAAGGACGACGACCACTTGAAATCTATAAATGGGCTCCTTTTTTACATGTTATAGGCACCAATTACTTAGTTTTTAGAATTCTATTTTTAATTTTAGTTTTGTTTTTTTTTCTTCTTAAGTTTTAGATTTATTTTCAAGTTGTTCTTTGTTTCTTTCGAGAGATTTGATTTATGGAAGACAATAAACTCGTGGATTCAATCCATTCGTAACACAAATCAGGCATTTTCTTAAACTCTATACTTTGGTTCATTCTTCATGTTCTATCTTTATATCATTTCTACATTGTTTATGAAAATCATGAGGAACTAATCCTTCTATAGGGGATTAGTGAGTAGAGGTATGATATGTTAACTTTTTTGTAGGGTTACTCAATGGATCAGCTATTTGGGAAAGGAAGAACCTAAAACCTAGGCTTGACAACCCTTGGAAGTCATCAATGTGAGAATTAACCCAAAATTGGTATAGCTTATCCATGAACACCTTCATCTCAAATCGGTCTGGACTATGAGGTCAGAAGATAAGTAGTCTTTGTTGTCTTGTTATTTAAGTGGAAGATCGAAAGATCCTTGTAACAACCCGATTTAGGGCCTAGTCAGAATAGTGGTTTCAGGACCACGAATCCAATGTAGTAAAACTTGTTTTTATTACATTTTTATGGTCTACACTTTTATGGAATGATTTCTTGAAAATTTCATTTGAAAATTTTGACATTTGGGCAATCAATTTAGTCAAAAGGACTAAATTATTAAAAGTGCAATGGCTGATTTCTACATGCGAGAGGTGTCTAATTGCTATGAAATTTTAAATTGGAGGTCCTTAAATGGTAATTAGACCATTGGTTAAGTTTTTGGACAAAAATGGATATGGTTAGGTATGTTTCTAAAGTTTTTCATTAAGGGCATTTAGTAATTTGGTAATTAAACGAATTAAAAAGCCAAATTAAAAGCCAATTTTTGTCCATCTTCCTCCCATGAACGAAATTCACAAGGGGAAACCATGGCTATGGTTTTTCAAGCTTCCAAGCTCGATTGTAAGTCCGTTCTAGCCCCGTTTTTAATGATTTTTATGTTTTTGAAATCCTCGTAACATGATCTATCTATTTCTACCACTAATTTAAGAAATAATCAAGGTCTAAAAATTTTACCCATGATGGATATTTGTGTATTTTGATGTTTAATGGTAGAAAATACATGTTAGTTGTTAGATCAACGACTTTTGCTAAGTGATTTCCGATGAAAATGCCTAAAAGGACCTATTTGTAAAAAAGTTGTAAAATGGGTGTTAAAATGCAAAAAAAAAAGAAAATGTGGGATGCTATAAGTGTGTATAAGGTTCAGCTAGGCATGGGTATTGAAGAAATTGAGTACATTTCATTTTATGAGCCTAGGGACTAAATTGTAATAATGTGAAACTTTAGAGGCAAAAATGTAAATTTTTCCATAACGTGATTTTGGGCTGATTTGAATAGTATAATGATTAAATAAGTTAAATGTGATATTATAGATCAAGAAAAAAATGAGGTTCCGAATTAGAATGGGGAAAAAATGAGTATTTGAAGGTTAGGTCTTTTTTGCCATTTTTATGTCGAGGTAAGTTCGTATGTTTAATAAGCATTAAATTATATATGTATAAATGCTTAATTGATATAATAGTGGTAAATGTTATATTATTGAACTAAAATGTGAATGCTATTGAGATTCGATACTACGAAAGTCCTGGTTGAACTTTAGGAATAGATAGGATACAAATGTCATGACATTAGGGTTACTGAGATTACGTGTAAGACCATATCTGGGATATGGCATCGATATGAGACTTCATGTAAGACCATAGCTAGGCTATTGGCATCGATACGAGATTACATGTAAGACCATATCTAGGATATGGCATTGGTACAGTACTGTGTGTACGAGATTCCCGAGTATCCTTTAGTATTCCAAGTGGTTCAACGGGTAATTTAATGAGTATGTCGAAGAAGAGAAAGAGCATGTAAGTATTACAAATTTTTACAGGTATGTACATAAAGTTTATAAGCATTGATTTCATGATATTGTGAGTTCATGGTTTCCACGAGAATGTTTTTGCAAAAGCCTTGTGATTATTGATCTATACTTGTGATGTACGAAATATATGGTAAATTCGGTCGGCGATCGTGTAATTGGCTTTCAGGCCAAATTGAGTTATGATCTAGCATGTTTGATTCACACAAATTGTGATTTATCGGATATGAGAAAAAAGAAAGATTGGCATAATTGCCTATTAAAATGATTATGAGAAGATATGGGCTTTAAACAATTGAAAGATGTTAGAATATATGCTTGAAAGGTGAACACTCATAACTAATGTGCATGTTTATTATGAGGTTTGAAATGATTGTGGTAAACGATTATAATGGAGAGATTTCGGTTATTAGGCTAATGTCAAGACATGTTAAATTATGCTTGCAAATTGATAGAACAAACAATGTAACTGAATTAGTTATAACTGTGAGTTTTAAAACAATTTATATTATCTTGTGTTTATATCCTTGGATTTGGTTAATTATTGGTAAGAGTTGCTTATTATGTTCATACGGGCTTACTAAGCTATATAGCTTACCCCTTTTCTTTCCCATGTTTTATAGTGTCGTCAAACTAGCTTGGGTTGGAGATCGCCAGAGATCCTATCACACTATCAAGCTATCATTTTGGGTATTGATGAATTCAAGTATTTTGAGTTATGACATGTATAGGGACTTGGTCATTTTTTTATACGCATCATATGATTTTAGTCAATATAATGGCTTGAGATCGTCAAAGGCTTGTTTTGTTATTGGGCCATGTAAGTTGGCTTATATTGGCTAACATGGTTGTAAGCCTAAGTATATTCATATATGTGTCAATGTCTATGGTGATATGATCATGGTATACTTGGAGAATGTGAAATGTTTGGAAATGTGGTTTATGGCATGATTGTGTAATTTTTGGAAATGTGACCTATTGATGAGTTGAGGAATTTGAGTATAATTTGGTAACTAGAATGAAATTGAATGAAGTCTAATGAATGTGAAATTTGTATGTTTGATTTAGGGATTAATAAATGTAGTGAATGTGTTAGATAAAGACATTTAGTTGATATGTTTTAACCATGAATGTGGATGTTTTGGTTGCCCAAGTATGTATTGTTTTGTGCCTTTGAATTGGGGTAAGTGTATGTGTGAATAAGGGTGGCAAAATGGCTTGGTAAATAGCCTTGTTATTGTCCACACTGGTAGACACACGGGCATGTGTCTAGGCCGTGTGTGACACATGGTCAGCCCTATGGGCCGTGTGTCCCCTATACTTAAATTTTTGAAAAACAAAATACTCAGCATCGAACACACGGGTATGAGACACGACCGTGTGTCTCAGCCGTGTGAAGGACACACCTCAAGACACGGGCGTGTGCCATGGCCGTTTGACTTCAATTTACTTTTGGGTGACAAACAAAGAGTTACACGGGTCAGGGACACAGGCGTGTGTAACCACACGGCCTGCCCACATGGGCGTGTCCCAAGCCACACGGGCGTGTGACCCCTATTTTAGCAAAAATTTTCTAAGTTTGGTAAAATTTTCTTGAGTTCTCGATTTAGTCCTAAATCACCTCCAATGCATGTTTTGGGCCTCGTAGGCTCGTAATAGGAACCTTATTATTAAATGCAAAAAATTTTGAATTTGATGCCAAAATTTTATGGCTCGGAAGTGTATGTTTGCTTGTATTTAAGTCTGGTAATGCCTCGTACCCTGTTCTGGCATCAAATACGGGTAAGGGGTGTTACAATCCTGTTGGGATAGCAACTAGTTGATTGACGAGGAACACGAAGCGAGCTAATCACCCATAATAAAATTTGATTTATTTTACTTTTCAATCTCTTGAATTTTATTTCTTTATGTTATTATATTTATTATTTTAGAAATCTCTAAAAAAATCATTTGATTATGTTTTGGTACTATAACTGATTTAGAGTACTAATTAGATTTTTAAGTGTTCAGGTTAAAATTGATCTAGCACTTGCTTCCCTTGGGTACGATCCTCGAAGTACTCACCTACTCCATTGTAACTATATTACAACTGGACCCATATACTTGAAAATACTGCCTTATTTATATATATTACTGCAGTATTCACACTCTAGACGTTAGTACGTCAAGAGGCAGTCAGTAGCATATATTCCCTTAGTGTTCTTTCTTCGCGCAACATTCTTGGGTTTGCTAGTAAACGCGGTGGTGGTAGATCTTGGATGTTAGGTTTGTTAATCTTTTTGGACAATGGGTTATCACGTGGTAGATTGCATGTATTCGGTGGTTGATTCTGCATCAGTTGTTGCTATTGTTGCTATCGATGATTCCTACAAATTATTGTCTTTGGGTTAATGGTTGCCTCTATAGGTGTGCCCCTACTGCGAGTCATACACTGAAACAAAAAAGAAAGTAAAAGATGTTAGTAAAAATAAAATAATGATCGTATCTATTATTAGATAGTTCCTAATTATTCTATTAAAATGTAAAAATTAAAATCAATTTAGTAACGTTGTCTCCCCTACAATGGTGCCAACAACTTGACCGCCTTCAGACGTACCAACGTCTAGATTTTAAATATTACAACTAAATATATGGAATTGAGGCGGTATCTGCAAGTATACAATTCAGGTTGTAATATAGTCTTTACAATGAATTAGGTGACTACTCTTAGGATCGTAAGTAAGGGATGTGAGTGCTAAATTAATGTTAACCTAAACGCAAATTGAAATAATTAGTAATTTAAATAAATTTGTAATAGCTCCTTTATTAGTGGTGTTAGAAACAGTGGTTTCGGGACAAAAAATTCGATGAGTCAGTTTTTAAATATTATTATTGTAACTGCCTATTTTTCAATGGTATCGAAAACAGTGGTTTTGGGGCCACAAATCTGATGAGTAAGTTCGTAAATGTTATTATTTAATATTTACGAGTAAATATAGTATTAAAATAAATTTTTAATTGGTAATTTATGCTATTTGAATGAATAATTAGGTTCAAGTGGTACAACTCTAAAGTCAAGTGGTTTTAGAAAAATGAGATATTGAAATATCGTTTCTATAAACCGAGCTGTAAATATTTTATTAAATATTTATGGAGTATCATTAAGGTTATATTAAAATTTGGTTAAGAAACTTAAACGTTTAGATAATTAATTAAGCAAAAATGCCTAAATCGTAAAAATTGTAAAAGTTTATCGCTATAGGTTATTTGTATTAAATGGTTATAAAAGTATGAAATAAAGGTTTTAAAATGCAATTAGACCTTAATTATTATAATGGCCGGCTAGTGGATTGAAAGATATGAAATTATATTATTAAAATGTTTTATTTTAAAATTAAAATATGTGTTATATTATTATTAAGATAAAGACAAAATAAAGAAACATAAGCATCATCTTCCTCCTTTTCTTTGTATTTGAACCGAAACTCCGTAACCAAATAAACAAAACCTTCGGCCATGCTTTAATTGGGTACATGTAAGTGATTTTCTTATCTATTTCTTGTAAATTTTATGTTTTTGAGATTGTTGCACCTAGGTCTAGATAATTCGAGGGTCAATTTGTAAAACTACTAAATGTTGTAGATTATACCATGGTTGAATTTGTGATATTCTTGAAATATTATGTTAGATTATTAAGCTTGGTTGTTAAATATAAGTATTTTGTTAAGCAATTTTTGATGATTTTCAAGTTTAGGGACTGATTTATGAAAATGGTAAAATTCAAGGAAAATATTGCAAATGGATGATAAATATGGGCTGTTATAAAAATAGGTAAATTTTGGTTTGCATGAATTTTAATTAGAAATGATGAAATTGCATGTTTTGGGCTTAAGGATTAAATTGTATAAAAGTAAAATGTTGGGGGCAATTTTGTAAAATGTCAAAAAGGACTTAATTGGATAAAATGAATTGATGTTTCTGTTAGAATTAGTGAATTTAATGAAATTATTATTTTAGATCAAGAACGAGTAGAAAATAGAGGAGAATAAAAAATTATCAAATAGCCCCTGTACTTAGTCATTGCTACAATTTAGACAGGTCAGTTCATATGAACTATACTTGTTTTATTGTTATATATATTGAATAATTATTATGTCATTTTAATGTAAATGAACTACTATATAAATGTATCAATGCTATGATTAATTGACGACTAATAAGTCCCGATTGAACCTTAGGAATTCTTAGGATACAAATGACATGTCATTAGGGACTTCATGTTTCGGGTGCTAGTCTTGAATGTCCTATCAATGGTGAGGTCTTGTATTTGTTGTGGATACTTCACAGCTCATGTGAGTAGCATCGTGTAGCTTACATTCTGACCCACAGCTCGTGTAAGCAAGCTCATTTCATAGCTCGTATGAGCACTGATGTAAAGGAAAGGTTACGGTTATATGTAAAGGCACACTATGTGTGGGCTTTCCCGAGTATCCGATGTAATTCTAGATGTTCAACTGGCATGAGAAGGACATGGAATGGTTATTATTCAAATTAAATGAATCATGAAATTATGGAAAGGATTTATGAATCAAATGGTGCGATTACGTGTATATATCTACTTCTTTTATGGATGAATGCATTCGAATCATGTACAAGTGCACTAACTTGTGAATTAATGATGTTGTTTAGGCTTATGCTAAGCATTTGGATTGGAATGGTAAGTAAGTAAATGTAAAGGCTGATGATTATGGTATGTTGATAAATTAAAGGTTATGTTCATACATGGTAAATTTCATATATTATGGATGATCTCATATGTAACATGATATTATAAAAAGATTGATAAAATAAATGATGTGTTTATATATGGAAAATCTATTTTTGTTGTGGATGAATTCATTTATATTATGGATAAGTGAACTTACTAATTTGTGAGTTTGATGGTGTTCCATTAGGCCTATACTAAGCTTATGGCTTTGGAAATGATTTATGTTTAATTTGTAAATTGCTTAACAGAAATGGTAAGTTGCGTTTAAATTTTTACGAACTTACTAAACATTCGTTGCTTATGTGTTTTCTTTTCTATGTTTTATAGCCTGTCAGAAGCTCAATTTGGTTAGAAGCTTGTCGGAGATTTATCATATTATCCAGCAATCAAATCGGTATTTTTTGGGTATTATGGCTTAGGTTTATAATGGCAAGTATAGGTCTTTTGTGTTGATGGTTCATGGATGTATTAAATGGTTGAACTATTATGCTTATGTCTTGAAGTTTATGTTCATATGATGGACTTGGAAGTGCTTGTTAAACTATGTCATTTTAGTACCTTTAAGTGATAGCATATGTGACCCATTGGGATCTTGTGATGGCATGTAATTAATCATTTATGTTGGCATGTGATAGTTAAATGCAGTAGGTTGTGTAATGTGAAATGGTTAAATTGCTCTAGTTTAAGTCTTAATGTTTATATACAAGTTGAGGTGCCTTTGAATGGCATATTGGTTAAGTGAATTAGGTTGTTTGTAATGGCATATTTATGCATGTTTGGATGATGTTTATATACCTTGAATGTGTGCTTAAATAGGTTGAATGTTTATACATGAAATGGTATTGTAATTACTTGATTTTAAGTATATTTTAGGTCCACACGGCCTGAGACACGGGAGTGTGACTCAGCCATGTGAGACACATGGCCTGGCGACACGACCATGTGTCATCTGATTATTTCTTAAAGGTGTAAGATAGTGAGTTACAAGGGCATGTGACCCTACTCAGAGAGTTACACGGGTGAGGACACAACCGTGTGTTCCTAGTTCGAAGGTTACACGGGCATGTGTCTCAGCACACGGCAGTGTGACCCTTGTTTTGCAAATTTTACATGTAAGGCACACGGCCATGTGACCCCTGTTTTGCAACTTTTCAAATTGTTTCCATTTGGTCCCAAATTGTTTCTAAGATATTTTTAAGGCGTCAAGGGCTCGATTGAGGGATAGTATGCATGTAAATGTATGGTTTATTATATTATTAAGTTATTGAATGTTATCAAGTTAAAATGGCTCCGATTGTACGGTAATGCTCCGTAACCCTATTCGACAGAAATAGGTTAGGGGTGTTTTAATTATTTAATATTTATAAGTCAATTATACTATTATTGAATTTTCGATTTAATAAAATTTTCTAATTAAACGTATAGTCCAGTTCAACTTGTTAATTTCTAAATTCAATTGGTTTTAGAAAATGAGGTATTAGGACCTTGTTTTCATAAATCAAGCTTGTAAATGTTTTATTAAATATTTACGGAGTATTATTAGGGTCATATTAAATTTTGGTTAAGAAATTTTAATGTTTACCTAGTTAACTAATTAAAAAGAACTAAATTGGAAAAGGTGCAAAAGTTGATTTCTTTTGTTAAAAAAGGTTAAATGGATGTGAAATCTTAAATGAAAGGACTTAGATGGTAATAATACCATATATTAAGTTATTGGATGTTGGTGGTTTGGTATTCGTGTAAAATTTGATGATTTTAAAGGTTAAAATAGTAAATATGCAATTAGTAATTAAAGTAAAGGATGACAAAATGTATCATCTTCTTGAATGTTTCTTTTCCACCGAATTTGAAGACTAAAGAACATCATTATTTCTTGGCTTTGAGGTTCGGTCAACATAGAGACTTTGCATGTAAGCATTTTCTATTTCCATTTTCAATGATTTTTATGTTTTTTGTTATTGTATTAGCTTATTCTAGCTAGCCTAGGGGTTAATTTGTAAAGTTGTTTTGAATTTAGATGATGAACTATTAAATTTAGTTACTAAAAAAACAAGTATTGTTAAGTTATTTTTGATAATCTTAATTGTTAGGGATTAAATTGTTGAAATGGTAATATTCAAGGTAAATTGTGTGAAATGAGGAAAAATGTGGGTTGATATGGCACCCTAGGAAAACCGACTAACATGAGCTTTTATTAATTGTGGTTAAACTACAAGTTTCGGGTTTAGGAACTAAATTGTATAAAAGGTAAAACATTGGTGGTAATTGTGTAAATTTCCCATTGATAAAGGTTATAAGTGTAACATCCGGAATTAAGGCCTAGTCGGAATAGTGGTTTCGGGACCACAAATTCGACGCAGTAAAATTTGTTTTTATTATATTTTTATGGTCTACAATTTCACGGGATGATTTCGTGAAAATTTCGTTCAAAAATTTTGACGTTTGGGCACTCAATTTGGCCAAAAGGACTAAATTGCAAAAAGTGCAAAAGTTGAGTTCTACATGTTAGAGGTGTGTAATTGTTATGAAATTTTAAATTGGAGGCCCTTAAATGGTAATTAGACCATTGGATAATTTTTTGGACAAAAATGGACATGAAATGGGCGAAATATAATATTTTTAAGTTAGGGGCATTTTGGTAATCTAATAATTAAAGGAATTAAAAAGCCAAAATAAGCCAATTTTTGTCCATCTTCAACCTTTGGCCAAAATTTTGCATGTAATCCATGTCTAGGGTTTGGTTCAAGCTTCCAAGCTCATTTGTAAGTGATCCTGAGCCTCGTTTTTAATGTTCTTTACATTTTTGAAGCCACGGTAACTTGATCTATCTATTTCTACCATTATTTTGAGCTAGGGTTCATGTTTAAAAATTTACCATGAATGATATGCATGTGTTTTGATGTCTAATGGTAGAAAATGAATATTGAGTGTTAAATAAACAACTTTTGCTAAGTGATTTTCGATGAAAATGCTTAAAAGGACCGTTTTGTAAAAGTTATAAAATTTGTCATAAAAGTGTGATTTAGTGGAAATTATGGGCTGCTATAGTTATTAAAATGATTCAGCTAGGCTTAAAATGCAAGGAAATTGAATAAAAATCATTTTACGAGCCTTGGGGCAAAAGTACAAATTTGTAAAAGTTTAGGAAAAAATGCAAATTTGTAAAAATATGATTTTTGGACCCATATGAATAATGTGACTAATTAGTAAGCTAAATGTGATATTATAGATCAAGGAAAATGAGATTCAGGCATAGATTGGGAATGAATGAGATTATGGACTAAATCAGAATAGATAGCCGTGCTCGTATTCGAGGTAAGTTCGTATGTCAATAATAATACAATAATGTCATTGTTTATGCTTGAACTTAATTGATTTGTTAACATTATTTGATGAATATTTATGTAGTTGATATGATGATTGTATATTGTGACAAATGCCTAAATGTAATTATGCGCAATACCATGTTTATTTCATGAATATGAGAATGGTGAATTTGTAAGCATGAATGATATTATGGTCGTTATCCACGACATTACGAGTAAGTACGATGGAGATGCTATGTGCAATGAGAAAAACCCCGTTTGAACCTTAGGAATAGCTTAGGATACAAGTGACATGTCACTAGAAATTTAGAAATCCGAGCTCGTTGAGTGGTCCGAGTTCGTGATATATGTGAGAATCTGAACTTGTTGAGCGGTCCAAGTTCGTGATCTATGTGGCATCCAAGCTCGTTGAGAGGTCCGAATTCAGTATGGATACAAGCATCCGAGCTCGTTGAGTGGTCCGAGTTCATAATCGATGCGATTCATGTAACATCCGAGCTCGTTGAGAGGTCTGAGTTCATTATGGATGTATACATGTTATGAGGTAGCTTTGACTACGTAAGTATATGTGGCACTTAGGTGCAAGTTTCTGCATATCCAATAGTATTCCTAGTGTTCAACGGGTAATGTAATGAATGTGATGAAATTCCCGAAGATGGCATGTTAAAGAGGTATGGTTATATGATACACTACGATGAGTACAGGTACGTATGCTAAACTTATGAATAATGCCTTGGTAAAGATCGATTTATAATGAGTAAGTATATATGTGTATATGATAAGTAAGCCAAAAGGGTTTGAATGATGAATAATCTTAATGGTTATGTTATTATGTCTTTGTGAAATTGAACATAAAATCCATGAAATGGTAAGTTCATGATTAGTTGAAAATGAACTTATGATAGTTGCCATTATATTGCACTAAGATAGTGTTTGGACATTAGCAGTTGTGTGACTTTGAAAATCCACCAAAAATTGTGAAAATTGAACTAGAGACTGAATAAGATATGAGATTAAATCTTATCAAATCTAGTTTCACATAGAGGAAACAGTGTAAGCAAAAGAGTTTCATATTATGAGATATTTGAACTTTTGTGAGACAGAGTCAAAGTAATTTCGGGCTACCTTGTCTCAAATTTGGAAAATCACTAAAAATAGTACAAAAATTATTATGGGCTAGTATTTATATGAATAAATAATTAATGAGTCTATTTTCAATAGAAATATACGAGGACATTAATCAAAACCCGTACTATGAGATAATCAATTTTTAGTAAAGAAAGTTGAAGTTGTCAAGCAGCAGAATAGGGGTAACTTTAAAGAATAAACTGTACTTATTGGCTAGACCAAAAATTCTGAAAATTTTATGTTAATAATATATATGAGTCTAGTTTTAGGTAAAATTTATGGATCATAATTTGGAGTTTCGTAGGTCTAGATAAAAATAAATTAGTAACTATGACTCAAGAAAACAGCATGACCATAAAACAAGTAAAAGTGTAATTATGATTATATTTCTGTGGAATCATGTTGATAATTTGCTTATTATTTTTATATGGACTTACTAAGCTTTAAGCTTACTCCCTCCTTTACATTTCTTTAGTGTTGACAGGTTAGCTTGGGGTTGGAGATCGTCGGAGGCAACCTCACACTATCAAGCTACCTCTTTTGGAGTATTGATGAATCTTAATGTCTTCAAGTGAGTGGCATGTATAGGGACTTAGTTTTATGATAGATGCTGTTATTATTAGCCATATGTATTGGCTTATATTGATTCATTGTATATAGCCATGAGATGTGGCTTATAATGATTGTGGCTTGTAAGCCTAATTATCCATGATAAGTTCCAATGCTTGTGATGCGATGATGTGTTTATGCTTGTGGGATATGTATGGTTGGTATTATGACATATATGCATGATGGGTGCTTCTTCACCGATTGAAATGGTCATAGCCATGTGGTAAATGTATAATATGGAAATAAGTTGATAATGTTTGAACATGAATACTTGATGTTGATTGAAGCTACTTGATAAATTGATGGTTATGAAAGTTTGATAAAAGTGGTCATCAAATGACAAGGTCAATGAATATAGAATTGTTGTGTCTAGGTTTGATATTATATGAGTACGTGTAATAAGTGAATGATAGCATGTTAAAGTTAAGAATATACCTTAGTGAAGTATGTGAAATCATTAAAATGATACCATGATGTATATCTTTGATGTGTTAAAGATGTGAGGGATTAATGGTAACAAAAGGCTTGGAAAATAGCCTAAGTACTAGTCACATGAGCAGAGACACGGCCATGTGTCTCAACTATGTGGAGGACACGGCCTAGTACACGGGCATGTGGCCTGGCCGTGTGGATCAATCTGTTTTGCTGATGTCATAAACAGAGAGTTACATGGCCTGAGGACACGAGCGTGTTGGAGACACACGAGCGTGTCCTTGTGTCCACACGGGCGTGTGACCCTGTTTCAAGAAAATTTTTCTAAGTCTCCCCAAAACTTTCTAAAGTTCTCGATTTAGTCCCAAACCACCTTTAATGAATGTTTAGAGCCTTGGTAGCTTGTGTAAGGGACATTATGCATGTGATTGAATATTTTTAATTTAAATGAAATTTTATGGCCCAGTTTTGCATGTTTGTGAATGTTTAAGTCCAGTAACGCCTCAAACCCTGTCCCAGCGTCGGATACAGGTAAGGGGTGTTCCAATAAGTTGTATTAATTATTTTAAGTTAATTGAATGGTTTAATTGAAAATTATTATTTAGATCCAGAAACGCTACAATTGGATTTAAATTGAGGAAAAACTTAAGTTTCGGACTAGTTGTCGACTCCATTTTAGCAACCGTTCTAATTGAAGTAAATTCGTAGAAGGATTGAAATTGTTATTTTCTATTTTGGGTGAATGTAAATCAATATTTATGTTTTGTTTAAATTAAATTGATGAAGTGTGATAAATTATTATTATGGATCAATTAGATAAATTAACCAAATTAAAGGATAGGTGAACAATTAGTAATGTGATTAAGGTAAGTTCATAGTGTTTTGTTATGTAAATGTAAGTTTCTTGATATTATAGTATTGTTTCTAGTTATTTGTATAAATGTATATGAAAATGAATAATGGATGGTGACAATGTGAATTTACATTTGTGACATGAGTATATGGAATTTATAATATGTGTACGGAAATGATAAAGCACCTTTGTTTGATAGATATGTATAAAGGTAATAGATTTTCTTATAATGCCCGTTTGAACGTAGTAAGTGCTAGGATACAATTGGCATGCCAATAGGGTTAGTATGCGCGCTTGTACAAGATTGCACTTCGGTGCCTTTGTTTGCACTTTGGTGCCTCTGATTACACAATTGTGTCTCTGTTTGTACTTTGGTGCCTCTAATTGCATAATTATGCCTCTGCCTACACTTCGGTGCCTCTGTTACGCATCTACGATGCTCCTGGTGTGGTATAGTTACCAAGAATCCAAGTCAAGTTACTAGTTCATCGGGCTATGAAATAATTGAATTACAATTTATTTATGTGTTTATATATTATGGCATATTTATAGTATTGGTAAGCGAAAGATATTATAATGAGTTTCTTAGTTACATGTATGGATTGTTACTTTGAGTAAATGTGATTTATGGTATGGAAAATTCCTTTGAAATGGAGGTTGTTTTGATGTATTTGGATAGAAAAGATAACATTTGAATTATGTGGATGAATGATTTGTAAAGTGAAATTCTTTTCATGATAGGAATGAGTAATTAAAGCTTTACAGAATATATAACTATATGAAATGATCTATGATTTAAAGTAAGAATATGAAATATATGATAAGTATAGTTAAAAGAAAATGAAGGTATATGGTAGTCATATGATAGATGAATGGTGAAATTGAAATGCTTGATATGTTATATGTATTGATTGGGTTGAATTTATATGTGCATTGCTTCACCTACTAAACTTATGAGGTATGGTTTATAGGAAAAGGAAATATGGTTTATCACTAAAGGAAATTACTCAGGTTTGATTAATTCAATGCAATTGGTATGTTAAGTTCCTTTATACGAGCTTACTAAGCATTAGTTGCTTATATAGTTGTTTTCTTTGTTTTGTAGATCATCGAAAAAACTCGCACGGTTGAAATCATGTTGAAGCACAATCACACTATCCATTGAATCACTTTAGTAGCTTTTGAATATATTGAAAGGGTTATAAGTGGCATGTATAGGATTGTACATCTATTTGGTATGTGTTGGATTGCGCCAAGCCTTAGTTTGCCTTAATGCTTTTGTTGATGGTATGTATATGAAGTGTATTTATAAGATGTTAATGGTTGTGCACGACCTTTTCAAATTAGGAAGGAAATAGTTGATTGATATGTTTTTGGATGTGGATATTTGGTATATTTGAAGTGTTAAATTATTGAACTTACGATGTAAATTTGATTTAGGTTAAGTGTTTGAAATGTGGTGTCCTTGAATGGCATACTGGTTAAAACATATAGGATGGTTGAATTGGTATGTTTTGTATGTGTTTAAGGTGTGTTTTAGTCATATAAATGTGTATAGGAAAGGTGTGTTTTGGTATGCAAGTTTAGGTTTTGAAATGGCTTGTTTTTAGGGGATAAATTTGGAGCACACAGCCTGAGACACGGGCTATCACATGACCGCGTCCCATACACAGTCACCTCACACGGCCAGGTGTCATTTATATTGTAAGTACAGGTTTCACACTGTCTGAGACACGGTCTACGACACGGTCGTTTGTCTCAAAATAGTTTTCCACACAATTTAACACACGGCTTGCGACACGACCGTGTGGCTCTATTTTGAATATACACACAGGTGGACACACGAGCTGAGATACTGCTGTGTGTCCCTACTTCGGCTGTCCATACAGTCTGAGCCTTGTCACACGGCCGTGTGACCCCTGATTTCCCAACTTTTCAGATTTTTCCTAAATTTTCTGATTTATTCAAAATGATCCCCGATCATTTTAAATTGTTTTTTAGGCCCCAAAAGTTTGATTTATGGCCCAATTGTGTAAGCCTGCTGTAATTGGAATGAGTTATTTGAAATTTATACTTAATTTGAGTTATTGTGTTGTTTTGAAGTTTAAGGTTTTGTTTGTATAGTAACACTCTGTAACCCTAATCCGACGACAGAGACAGGTTAGGGGTGTTACAAAATTATATTACAATAAAACATAAAGGAAAAGTTTTGGGTTTTGATAAGAAAGAAAATAAAAATAGCATAAATAAAAAAGACTTCCAAAACAAACTTATAAACTTAATCAGATCTAGACATAGGTGATTAGCTCGCTTCGATGGTCATAACTAATTCCTATTATGGGTTTCTATTCAATCAACTAGTCATTACCCTAGCAAGATCATTTGATCTTCCACTAAACTAATAAGTCAGAAAGAACTACTTATCTCTCGACCTCACAATCCAGACCTATTCGAGGCTAAGGTGTTCATGAATAGGCCATGCCAATTTTGGGTTAATTCCCACCTAAATGACTTCCTAGAGTCGCCAAGCTTGGGGTTTAAGTTCTTACTCTAGCAAATAGCTGATCTGCTAAGAGAACCCTACATAGAAATTAATTAATCACACATTCACTCACTAATCCCATATAAGAGGATTAGTTCCTTATGGATCTCATAAACACAATGAACTTGATAATAAATATGTGCATAAAGAGTAAACCAAGACTAGAGTGAAGAGAATCATGTTTGTATTTGATAGATGAAGTGTAGAAAATCCAGTAGCGTTTGATCACGTTTATAAATCACATTTTCTAAAGAACACAAAATGAGAAGACACAAAATACATTTTTTATTGAATTTAAAGCAAAATATGAAAACTTAACTAAAACATAATAAAAATGCTCGAATTCAAGCTCTTAAAGTATGAAAAGTAGTTTAATCTGCTACACTGAATTACATCAGATCAGCAACTCGATTATTTATTAATCCTATTTTAATTATGAGTACTTTAGCTTCTCTCGATGCCTGAAGTTTAACCTCTTGTCTGTATATGTCTATTTTTGTTATGACTTCAAGGTTACCTTTTCAAGCATTGTCTAAGGACTCAACTTATTAAATTATAAAGTATAGCATATGTCTATGTCAACAACTTAGTATTTTAATAAGCAGAAAAACATATTATGTAAGGTAATAGTAATATTTCTATACTGAAACAATTTAATCACATGAATCCTAGGATTATGCAAGGTAATAAGGTTTTCTTGAATTATAATGAATTTTAACCCAATTTTCTCAAATATAGATTAAACATGCACCATTCAGATAATGTGTCAATTAATTATAGTTCGATTAGGATTTAATAATTAATTTAATTGTATCCCTACATTTAAAATGCATTTATGTTAACATAATTTTATTTGAATGCATAAACAACCAAGGCACATAACATTATTAACAACATTAATAATCCAAGTTATGGAAATTAAATTATTCTAACACTGAAGGAATTTAGCAACCATGATTATATTAAAAACATAAACTTCAATTGCAAACATATTTCTTAAATTAAACAACAAGAAAATAAAAAAGTAAAGGGAAAGAAATGCAAAGTTGTTTCTGGTGGTTCTCTAAGGCATAGCTCACTTTACTCCTTTGTGCTTTACTCTTAGAAATCACCCAAAAATGATCCTCCTATGGCTGAATAGGGCTACTCTTAAGCCTTTCAAAACTCACTTGAAAAATGGAAAAATAGAAAGGGGAGAAAAAAAGATGAATGGATGAATGAGGGATGATGAAGTAAGAAGGTGAAGAGGGTATTTATACTAGGATGGGATGGCTTGAGTTTGCCAAAAATAGCATGCCAATCCCCCCTTATATTGTCGGCCACCTCGAGAAGAGGAAGGAATCGATGACATTACTAAAAATAGCTAATCCAATGCTTGATTTAAGGGATGGAGTTGAACGGTCACTTAGGAAAATACTTTGGATTGTTTTATAATTTTTAAACAAGTCTAGGGACCCCCAATTAATTGATCCTTATATGTTTGGCCTGTTCATAGTTGAATTTAGGCCTTTGCCCCCTTAATGGATGGTTTGGCTTCCAAAAATAAAAGCAAGCTTGCATTCTTCAATGATCAAATTTCAAGCTGGGTAAAGCGTGTCCCATGATCCATAAATTCAATTAAATTAATTTGGATGTCCATAGCTGATTAATTATCAACCCTCTTTTCCATGGAAAATGTGACATGAATGTTGTAGCATTTGTCCATCAAAAAGGTGAGCTTCGAGACTGTTTTTTCTCCTTTTGCATCAAATTGCTGCAAAGT
Organism: Gossypium longicalyx; assembly: GCA_025698465.1. NCBI lineage: Eukaryota > Viridiplantae > Streptophyta > Magnoliopsida > Malvales > Malvaceae > Gossypium > Gossypium longicalyx. The sequence continues at coordinate 17,884,912 of CM046997.1, read as the reverse complement.
TAGCAAAAATATGTAAGTTTGGTATATGAATAATTAAAAATAGAGATTTGTTATTAATTTGGTCCATCTTAATTATTTTGTAATAAAATCACAAAATTTGATGTAAAAATACTCAGAATTCACACAAATTATAAGTCAAAAGGTGCTAATAAAGTCTATATACACTAGAGTTATCAATCGTCTAGTTTTTCTAGAATCGCTTTGGCAGTCGTATAGCTCTCCAGTTGCTTATAGAGGGTGTTGATCACACTTGCCAACATATAGCAATGAGATATCTCTTTAGACTCTTCCTAACATTTTCTAGCCTCAACTTGAGTGGCAAGACGGTATTTATTATCAATGACAATCTTTAGTTTCTCGCAGCTTAGGACAATCATTAGGTTCCTTTTCCATTTCATATAGTTATTTTCGTTCAAGTTGTTCTTGGTGAGTATATTTAATAAGGGAGTATGTGTCATTTTTGAACTAAAAATAAAACATTCATTCATTTATATCTTTGTATTAAGCAAATATTTGAAAAAATTTTGCAACTTTACGATATTCATTAAGATGAGGCATGCGTCTTACATTAAACCTTGGAAACATTTGTAAGTGTCAGCAGAGCTTAGGACAATCAGTGGCTATTATAGACGATTTGTGAAAGGCTTCTCGATGATTGCGACTCTGATGACACAATTGCTTCAAAAAGATGCTAAATCTGAGTGGTCAGAAAAGTGTCAGCAGAGCTTCGAGTAGTTGAAAGCATTATTGACAGAGGCACCAGTGTTAGTTCAGCCTGAGTCAGGTAAAGAATTCATAGTTTTCAGTGATGCATCGTTAAATGGCCTGGGTTTTGTTTTGATGCAAGAAGGCAAAGTTGTAGCTTATGCCTCTAGACAATTGAAGTCGCACGAAAACAATTATCTGATGCACGAGCTAGAGTTAGCCGCGATAGTGTTCGTATTGAAAATTTGGCGTCATTACTTGTTTGGTGAAAAATGTCATATTTATACCGACCACAAAAGCTTGAAATATCTGATGACTCAGAAAGATTTGAATTTATGACAGCGGAGATGGTTAGAATTGATAAAAGACTATGAATTAGTGATTGACTATCATCCGGGGAAAGCGAACGTAGTTGTTGATGCTTTGAGTCGAAAGTCCTTATTTGCTTTGTGTGCTTTGAACACACAATTAGCTTTGTTTGATGATGGTTCGGTAGTAGCCGAGTTGAAAGCAAGACCGTTATTTCTACAGTACATTTGTGAGGCTCAAAAATTTGATAATGAATTGGAAGCAAAACGAGTTCAGTGTGAGTCAACTTTTGATTCAGAGTTTCAGATAGGGGTTGATGACTGTTTGATGTTTCGTGATAGAATATGTGTACCAAGAAATTCTGAGCTCATTCAAAAAATTCTAAATGAAGCATACAGTAGTTTTTTATCATTACATCCGAGAAGTAGGAAAATGTATAACAATTTGAAACAGCTTTATTGGTGGCATGGCATGGAACGAGATATCTTAGAATTTGTTTCGAGATGTTTAATTTGTCAACAAGTCAAAGCTAAGTATCAAGTGCCGTCAGTTTTATTACAGCCTATTATGATTCCTAAGTGTAATTGGGATAGAGTAACAATGGATTTCGTATCGGGTTTGCCTTTATCTCCGAAAAAGAAAGATGCAATCTAGGTTGTTATTGACAGATTGACGAAATCAGCTCATTTCATTCTGGTACATACAGATTTCTCGCTTGATCAATTAGTTGAGTTGTATATTTTCGAAATTCTAATATTACATGGTGTTTCCCTATCTATTGTTTTGGATAGAGATCCAAGATTTACTTCGCAATTTTGGAAGAAATTGTAAGAAGCTTTGGGTTCAAAGTTTCATTTTAGCACTGCGTTTCACTCGCAAACGGATGGTCAATCCGAGCGAGTTATTCAAACACTTGAGGATATGTTGCGTTGTTGCGTTTTGAGTTTGAAGGTAGCTAGGAGAAATATCTACCGCTGATTGAATTTGCTTACAATAATAGCTTCCAATCTTGTATAAAGACGGCACCATATAAAACTCCATACAGTCGTGAATGTCGAACACCGTTGTACTGGAGTGAGCTCAGCGAAAATAAGATTCACGGGGTTAATCTGATCAGAAAGACTGAAGAAAAAGTGAAAGTAATTCGTGATAGTTTGAAAGTAGCTTTGGATCGATAGAAATCGTAAGCAGACTTGAAACGGAAAGATATTGAGTTCCAAATCGGGGATAAAGTGTTTTTGAAAGTGTCGCCGTGGAAAAAGATATTGCGATTTGGTTGGAAAAGGAAATTGAGTCTGCGATTCATCGGATCGTATGAGATTACTAAGTGAGTTGGGCCAGTGGCATATAGACTATCTTTATCATCTGAGTTAGAGAAAATACATAATGTGTTTCATGTGTCGATGCTTCGACGATACCGATCCGACCCTTCACATGTTATTTCCCCAACCGAGGTTGAAATTCAGTCTAATTTGTCATATGCTGAAGAACCGATTCAAATTTTAGCTCGTGAGATCAAAGAGCTGAGAAATAAGAGAATCGCATTAGTGAAAGTATTATGGCATCATCATAGGGTTGAAAAAGCTACATGGGAACTCGAAGATGCTAAGAGAAAACAATACCCGAACCTATTCACTGGTAAGATTTTTGGGGACGAAAATCCCTAAAGGGGGAGAGTTGTAACAGCCATTTTTAGTCAAATCGGGACCACATATCCGAGGTTAAAATATTTATTTTATTATTATTTTAAGGTCTATAGTTTGAATATATGATTGTGTGAAAATTTCGTGAAGTAATATTATCGTTTAAATGGTCAATTTGAGAAAAAGGACTAAATCGCGTAAAATGCAAAAGTACTGTTCTATAATTTAAAAGGATTTAATAGCTATGAAATTAAATGTTTGAAGGGTTTATGTTGTAATTGTACCATTTTTATATTAAATGGACAAGGATGGACAAGAGATTAAGTGCTTTTAATAGTAATAGTTATGGTTAAATAAGTAATTTAGTAATAAACTAATAATAAGTAAAACCAAAGTTAAAATTTTGTTCATATTTCTTTGTTATTTTCAAAATTGAAGGGAGAATAAACCATTTAAATGTTTGAAGCAATCGGTCACTTTAGAGCTCAATTGTAAGTTCGTTTTTTCTCGATTTTTAATGATTTTTATGTTTTTGAGATCGTTGCTTCGTATTCTAGCTAGCCCGTACCTTAAATTTCGAAACTGTTAAAGATTTATCATGTTTCCATTGTTGAATGCTTGAGTAATTTGATGATTGATGATGGATTTTGAATAGTTGTTGATAGTTAAACAAGTTTTGTAAAGTGATTTTGAGTAAAAATGCAAAATAGGGATTTATTTGTGAAAATGTGAAAATGTGTGGTTAAATGTGTGAATAAATGAAAAATACGTTCTTCTAGGGTATAATGGTAATTCGGCTAAGCATGGGTTAGTCTTGAAATTTCATGAATTTGTGATTTTGTGTAATAAGGACTAATTTGTAAAAATGTGAAAGCTTAGGGGCAAAAGTAAAAATAGCCCTAATATGTATTTTGGATTGAATTGAATAAATAGAAGAATAAATGAGTTGATTTTGATTACTTATAGATCAAGACAAGAGGAATTTGGACTTAGATCGGGGAAAAAGCAAAGTAATTGAATAATTGGTTCGTTTCATCATTTCAGTACACGAGGTAAGTTCGTATAATTGAACTTAAATGTGTATCTATTTATTTGATGAATGAAATTGAGATAGTAGTTATTCTAATAGATAAATGTGGAGATATTAAATTTAATGTACGGTTTACATAAACGAGATGCTGAATAAGACCATAGTTGGGCTATGGCAAATCGGATAATAAGACCATAGTCGGGCTATGGCAAGTGAATGTAAGACCACAGCAGGGCCTTGGCAATGTATGTGTAAGACCATAGTTAGGCTATGGCATCGAAAATTCGAAGTATTTGTATCATAAGCATTTATAAGCCGGAGTAGTTTGATAAGAGAATTATTGAGAAATAGATAAGTACCGGTACAGGTATGTACGGAAAACTATCCGAATAACAAGCTAATGGAAGTTGAGAACTTTACGTTAACTTGGTGACTAATGTCTTTAATGCAATTTATGTCATCCATTTAGAAATTTTAATGAACGATGAGATTATTTCATATTTACATACGAACTTACTAGGCTTTATAGATTACTTTGTTATTTTCTTCTATGTTTTATAGTAAATCGAAGCTAGCTAAGAACCGGGGATCTTTAGAGACTTCATCACACTATCAGACATCTATTTTGGTACTTTTGAAGTGTGTATTTTTGGTATATGGCATGTATAGGCTTGTGTTATTTTGATATGTTTGATAGACATGTAATTTTGGCCATTTGAGCTGGCATATGATGATGAACTTGATGATGTATATATATGTGCACATGGTTCTATTATTAGTTTGGTAATTGACCTATATTATATGATTGAAGTTGATAATTTGGGAAGTTATGTGCTTGTGAATTAGTATATGATAATACATGTTTGAAAGAGTTTAGTTAGTTGAAGTGTATATGAAAATTAGGTGTGAAATTAGATGGCGAATTGTAGCATATTAGTGATTGGTATTGATGGTAAAGAAATAGTATGATTTAAACATTGGTTGATGATATTTGGCTGCTTAATTATGTTTTGAAATGGCACCATTTAAGCTTGTATAGGTATGTGCAAAATGAGTGGCAAAATGGCTTGGTAAATAACCTATTTTTGTTAATACGGGCAAAGACAAGAGTGTGTGTCTCAGTCGTGTGTGACATACAGTCATGTTACACAGCCGTGTGTCCCTTGGTATTGAAATTGAACTCAAGTCAGTATGCCCACACAGCCTCACACATGGGCGTGTGACTTGGTCGTGTGGCATAAGTCAGTATACCCTATAGGTTTGGCACGGCCTAGCACACGGCCTGGCACACGGGAGTGTGTGGCCACTTCGAAGGGCACACGGGCTAGACACACGGGTGTGTAGTTAGCCGTGTGACCCAAGTCAGTATGTACCCCCTATTTTCACACAGCCTGTGACATGGATCGCAGTTGGGTGGCGTGTGAGACACACGGCTTGGCCACACGAGTGTGTGTTCTTTGTTTTGAGAAAAATTTTCAAAGTTTTGTGGAAGTTTTATAAGTTATCGGTTTAGTCCCAAACCACCTATTTTTGTTAATACGGGCAAAGACAAGAGTGTGTGTCTCAGTCGTGTGTGACATACAGTCATGTTACACAGCCGTGTGTCCCTTGGTATTGAAATTGAACTCAAGTCAGTATGCCCACACAGCCTCACACATGGGCGTGTGACTTGGTCGTGTGGCATAAGTCAGTATACCCTATAGGTTTGGCACGGCCTAGCACACGGCCTGGCACACGGGAGTGTGTGGCCACTTCGAAGGGCACACGGGCTAGACACACGGGTGTGTAGTTAGCCGTGTGACCCAAGTCAGTATGTACCCCCTATTTTCACACAGCCTGTGACATGGACGTGTTGGGTGGCCGTGTGAGACACACGGCTTGGCCACACGAGTGTGTGTTCTTTGTTTTGAGAAAAATTTTCAAAGTTTTGTGGAAGTTTTATAAGTTATCGGTTTAGTCCCAAACCACTCTTAAAGCATGTTTAGGGCCTCGTAAGCTCGTATAAGGGACAATATGATTGTGTTGAATGTTTTTACTGAATGAATGCTTTATGTTTGATGAATGTATGCTATATGTTGTGAATTGATCTGCAATATCTCGTAACCCTACTCCGGCGACAGATACGGGTTAGGGGTGTTACAGTTTTAGCTATATCTGTACTGTTATAGTGCCATAGTTTTTCCATACCTCATATTTGGCCCTCTACAGTTTAGTTAGCAGTGCAACTCTACTTAACACTTATTAACACTATGGACCCGTCATTTAGGATAAAAAAACATAGCCTGATATCAATTTCTTCAAATCCTGACATGTTTGGAAGTGAAAATTAGTATATCCAATAAGAGTAAGATCTCTGAAGTACACAAGCATATAGTTCTTTGTTCTCTGTAAATAATTTTGTATATGCTTAATTGTTTGTCAGTGTTTTGGTCCTAGATTCACCTGGATCGACTTACCAACCCCATAGCAAATAGATATTTAGGCATGTGCATAACATAGCATATATGAGACTTCCTACTATCGAAGCATAAGGAACATTTCTCATGTTCTCTCTTTCTTCCGTTGTCTTTTAGGACAATGTGTGAGAGAAAAAAAAAGGTGTATTAATTCTTTTTATAATTTTTCTCTTTTTATGAATGCTATTAAGTCGATGATAATTATAATCAACCTTTCACCTTTCATCTTCTTTAACTTTTCACCTTTAATCTTCCTTAACTCTTCACCTTTCATCTCATTATAGTTCATTTCCTATTTATGTATTAGAAAATGAGGAGCCTATTCTCCCTATATATGTAAGAGTATACCACTTGTAATGAGGATGAAAAAGAAGAGAAATGCAATAGAAATCTTTTTTTATTCTCATCCATTATTCTTGTGTTCTTTGCATTATTATTATTTTTTAACACGTTATCAACATGATCTTTCTCAATAGTATTCAGTATTCCATTGGAGAACAAGTAATCTAGATGACCAAAATCCTTGATGAAGCAACAACCCTAAGGTATGTGCTTTTCTATACATGCTTGAAAGATTTTGATATTTTAATATTCTTAATGAAAAAAAAAGTTAGAAATGATGCTCATTCTTTTTCTTCATATTTAAGTATGAATTTATATTTTATATATTCCATGGTATGTTTGTTTATGATCTAAGACTTTGAATAAGATTGAAGTATCAACAACTTCAATATTTTTTTTCTTAAATATGTATATCTTTCATAACATATGTCATTGACATGATAACTACGTTGCATTTTAGATTATTTATAATAGAGCCACACATGATTTGTGTGTATAAACGAATTTGACTTTTTATATAGACAAAGCTAAAACAATTGTTTTTGTCCAACATCATCTGCATAAAGGATTAAAAGTGTAATATCTAATTGCGAAATATTCTCTTGAATTTTGGATTGCATAATAATTTGAAAAAATGATTTCACTTTAAAAAAAAATAATACTCTCTAAAGCTTGTTATGGTTAAAATATCTTATGTGATCCTGCAGCAATAATATTGTGAAAAGGCTTTAAAAAATATTTTGAAACAATCTCATGCCTTCAAGTGAAAAAGACTTCATTCCCTAAAGTGAATGTAATAATACATAACAATTATGAAAAATCAAAATATAGAAATCATGGTTGTCATTGTACTAATAATTGTTAATATGGTGGTTGTAATAGTGACAATTCTAACCAGTAGAAAAAATAATAATAAGGAAAAACAAGAAAATGGTGGTCAAAATATTCGAAGGTTATTGAAAATTCATGCTACCAATGTGGTATGAAAATGCGTTGGTCACGTACATGTCATATGTTTAAGCATCTAGTAAAACTTTATCAAAGCATCCATTAAAAAAAGAAACAATATTAAGATAAATTTCGTTATCCCAAAATGATGAAATGGAGGATAATTTTTCGACAAAAGATGAATTTTTTTACTATAATGCTAAAGCTGACCATGCATGCAAGGATGATTAATATGTTCTTATTTTGTGTCAAAAAAATTAGGATTTAAGCATTGAAATTTAACTGTTTGGTTTAAGAATCATTAGAATAAATGGCTACTTGATATTTACTTGGGGATGATATCTTTCTCTTCATTACAAAGAATGTTTATAATCACTGCTTCTCATCCATGGTAACCTAAGTTAGTCTAATCAACTTCTTTTGAAATTTGAGTTGATTTCTATTAATAAGTTTAATTTATATAGTTCTCTATCCATAATTCTATGACTTTTTAGATCTCTTCACCTATTTAGTTATTAGGATTTTTATGTGGAGATAAATGTTTTTATTTTTTATTGGTTCATTTTTTATAGAACTAGTTAGTTTAATTTTAATTTTGATTAAGATATATGATTATTGTGGAATGGGAGTAAAAGTACTTACTTGTCATGAACTCTACGATATTCACCCTGTCTGGATAGTTTCATAATTGAGGTAGAGATTAGAAAATGTTTATATTTAAATTTTTATAGCTATAAAGTTACTCTAAACTAACCTTATAATATTTTGCATTTTTTTATGCTCTAGTATATATAAAAATATATATTATCTAACCATAAGGATTTATTAGTAACATGAATTTATTATTTATTATGTTTAATATATGTTTTATTTATACCTATTAATTTTATTTTTATATGAATAAATAAATTTTTTTAATATAAAAAAATTATCATTCATGTTGAAAAAAGTGAAAAAGTGTAAATTATTTAAAATAAATTAAGCATTCATTAACGTTATAAAGTAAAATGATTACATGCTCCTAAAGAGTTAATATTGCATCAAAATGTAAAAAGCTTTTAAGAGTTAACATTTTACTCATTGCGATGCAAAATTTTGTAAAAGATTATATTATTTTTCAGATCAATAAGATATATGTTGAAGGAAATCTTTATATGTTTTACATTAAAACCATAGATAGAAATGACATTAGATATTCGTGTTTTTGTATTATAAATATTTCTCGAAGGAATACATTGCATATATATGATTGACATATAAGATGGTGAAAAGAAGTTCATAGTGTTGGTATGACCAATTAGACCATCCCAAGTCGATAATGGTGCATAATAATTTGATGAAAATTTATATGATTTAATTGAAGAATTAGAAGTTATATTTTAATAATTGTCATCAATACTAGTTATTTGGACAACATATTGAACTAACACCAGTTAAAGTTAGAGGTCAGTTGCATTTTTAGATGATAACCAAATAAGATATGATCTCATGTATCACATGTGTGCAACCTAAAGTTTGCAAAATTATTTCTTGAAATAATTTGATTGTGCACAATCTTTATAGTATGCAATTTGTGCTAACAACGCTGGTGCATTATATCCCAAGCTTGATTTTCGTAGTTTTAACTAGGATAATAATAAGTTGTCTATACCTATATATGTTATACTTAATGGTTAGCAAAACTATGCCTCCATTTATTTGCTTAACCATTAATACTAGAACAGCTTTACAATAAGCATGATTTGCATCAAGCCAACATGTAAGAAATATGTCTCTTATGAGAGTTGCTTTCATTTATAACCCAATAGATTTCATCTAAGAATATGTGGATGTGCAATATCTATTTCATATTCCACCATAATGTACTAAGTTAGATCATCAAGTATGAAGTTGAGAAATTTTAGAATTTCCATTAGATGTTAAAAGTTGAAGGGAGATATATTTATAATTTTGAAAATTTTCTCAACATTAAGAGGAGATGAATTTGTTAAATAATTATGTCATCATTTTTTTTTTTGTGATCCTCACTAGTATTATGTGCCAAAGTTTGAAGGATAAAAATTATTTGTTAGACATATTTAGTGATGATATTTAGAGATTGCATATACTAACTTATACATATACCAGCTAAAATTCTCCAAATAAGTATATGTCCCAGAAGGATACTGTGATAAAAATAAGTCTTAGGCATGCTCCATTAAATGAAAATTTCTTGAAAGAAAAAAGAAAGAAATGAAGATGGTCACATGCTAAAGGAGGCAGGTACTCATGAAGAGACCCAATGTATAACTTTTGATAAAACCCTAGAAGAGGTTTAGGTACCTGAAATTATGAATATAATGGGATATCTCAATCAGTTATATCATAACCAAATATGGTGGAGGTGACAAAATGAAATTGTTGTTGGCAATGATAATATACATAGAACACTTCAATATTATGGAAAAGTGAGGATCTTGAATGAAACTATACTTGAAAGAATTGAGATAAGAAAAATTCATCAAAATAAATAAACATTTCTATTATAACTTATGAAATGTATCTCAGACAAGAAGTCCAAACACCCGGCAGGTGTAAAGCCAAGGGGAGTACATGTTAGCATAATAGCGAAAAAAATACAATTCATAATAAATAGAATTTACTTGTAAAACGTTCACAAAACACTTGGTTTTGGTTATAAAATGATTAATTTTTGGTGGATGCAAATACCAGATAAAGTTATTTATTTACGTCTAGTGAATTTGTATTCAGCTGATCTAAATTATTTGATAGTATTAATACCTGAAACATAAAACTCGAGTTTCATGTGAAAATCATTAAATGTAAATATGATTTTATTTAGAAGTTTTTATTAATTAATGTATTTATACATATAGGTTAGTATCATCATTGTTGATATTAATGTATTGAATATCATAAGAGTTCCTGAAGAATTTTCGAGAGAAATAATTATTCGATAGATAAACTTTATAATGAAAGTATATCTAAAAATGAAAATTTGTCTCGATGTGAAGATAGAGTGTTCAATAAGGACAAATTGTTACACAATAATATCATAAAGAATTTCTATTGAGTATCCAATAGTGTTTATATAATCAAAACTAATCAGGCTAATTTTTCATGTAGATTGGAGATATTGAAAAGGAATACAAATGATCAAACAATAATGTTATAAAACCATGGTCACGAAGTACCAGTTTTTTATGTTCCCAATGCACTCATTATATTGGTAATAGTGAATGATACAATACATCATGTTTTATAAAGTTGTGGTGACATCTAAAGCATGAGAATGCAATTGAATTGAATTTTATTGCTATATTGATATGCATCAAGAAATTTTTTTGTATATGTTGATGATTTATTATTGATAAATAATATTGAATGACTCTATATTGAGTTATAAAATGATGTTCAAATAAGGGGAGCAAAATATGCACTGTTGTAACAGCCCTCACCCAATGCAAAAAAAAAAAAAAAAAGTTGATAATTCAATTAGCCACTCTCTACCGCTACATTTGGGAAGTAGACTTTCAACATTGGATTGCACCGTTTCAAATATCTTAAGTGATGCTTACATGAGGGGAGTAAATTCACCCTACATTTTTCTTTTAAGGTTGTGACATATTGTGTATTAAAGGATTATGTACTCTTTTTTCCTTCGCTAGGTTGTTGTCCCACAGAGTTTTTTTCTAGTAAGGTTTTTAATGAGGCATATCATTTATACAATGAACATCCAAGGGGGGAGTGTTATGAATGCTATTAAGTGAATGTTCATTATAATCAACCTTTCACCTTTCATCTTCCTTAACTCTTCACATTTCATCTTCTTGTAACTCATTTCTTATTTATGTATTAAAAAATGAGGAGTCTAATCTCCCTATATATTTTATAGGAGTATACTACTTGTAATGAGGATGGAAAAGAAGATAAAATGCGATAGAAATCTCCCTTTATTCTTATCTATTATTCTTGTGTTCTTTGCATTGTTATTATTTTATAACATCTTTAGCTTTTTTATAATTTTTTATAGATTTTAATATTTTAATAAATTTAGAATTTTTTTATATTTTTCTAAAAAAATTTAGGGTAAACTGTACTCAAGGTCACTCTAAAATAGAATTTCTCATATTTTGATCACTCTAATTTTTTTCTCAACTTAATTATTTTAATTAAAATAACTATTCAAAATAAATATTGCAGTTAAAAATTGTGTTAACTCACAAACAAATTATTGATGTGATATATTAGTAAATAGAATGTGATTTTTTTTTAACTTATAACAAAAGTTTAAATATCCTGTAATTATTCCAAAACTTTTTTCTCATGCCTCTTCTCCTTTTACCCCAAAAATAAAAAAACCCGCCATTGATGAGCTCGCTGAACTACCTCCTCGGAACCCTAAAACTTTAGATACGAGCACTTCAATCACTAAAACTAGTAACCAATAAGACCAAAACAAGACAACAGCAATCGATAATGATAACCCATATCAGTTCCACATCAACCATAGTGGAAACTTGGTGGAAAACCTTGCTACTAGGTCGAGTACTTGGAGAAGAAAGGTTATAATAATGGGGATTGAAGTTCAAAGTCCTCAGCAACAAGAAATGGGAGATAACCCCAATAATAATTCGGGTTTTCTTCTACCTTCGTTAGTTTCTGATGAGATTACAGATACAATTAAGGTTGTTTTCCATTGGGAGCTTCAAGTGAGGCGCCGTCTTCTATACAATTCTAGAATTATCTGCCAGATTTATTATCAAGGATAGCAACCACAATCAAGATCTTTTGCTTTCGCTTCAGTCATCTCCGAAATCGATTCTTTTGCACCACAGCTACTACAGCGCAGTCACACCATATTGAACTTGTTTTATTCTCTGGGACTAGCCAATTAGTTGGTTTCAATGGGTCTTCTGCTAGGTGGGAACACCACCACCAACACCCGGTGAAGATCGGAAGGTTTCAGAGATTGTTGCCTGGAGTAATAGCAGTGCTACTATTGATAGTGGCAGTGACAACGTTGCTAGCAGACTCATTCTTGACATTTTTTGGGCCCTAGGCAAAACAATAAATCGAGCCTTTTTAAAAAATTATAAAATGTAATAAAATAAAATAAAATCATATTATAACAAAAACAAAACACTTTATCAACATGTTTGGAATAAACCAACCATTTCTATCGCTAATCTCACCATTGCTCAACTTTCTAGAAAAATAAGTATATGAAAAATGCCTATTATTGTTATCGAGAGGAAAATCAATATTCATTTCTCTTATAGGCCCATTTTCAACTAAAATGTCTCTTATTTTGTTATCAAGATTATCCCAATTTCTAGGATCATAAATATCCAAAGAATGAATTGTTTGTTCTTCATCAATGCCAATATCAAGAGGAATTGTTTGTTATTTATTAAGACCAAGATTTTCAATATTGGATACATTTGGCATATCATTAGACTCATTTGTATCATTAATTTCATCATTCTCGTTGACATCATTATGCAAACTTTCATTTACTGATCCAAATTTTGATTAAAAACTACTTTTTTAAAAAAAAAAATTATTAATAGCACATTATTGTGATTTTTTAACTCTTCAGCACATTTTCTCTTTTTTTTTTTTCTTTTTTCACTTCAAGTAAATTGTTTTTAGGCAAAATTATATATAAAAGATAAATCAAATACTCAAGTAACACAAGAAAATAAAACAATAGCACCTAATAAAAGAATTCCAAGTTGAATAGTTGTTTTCACATTTACTAATTTCAAAAGTCAAATCAAGTCACTAGAATTCTGTAAATATAATTATAATAATCCATTACAAATAGACAGTGTAATTAACAATATTCAATTATTTGTGAAGAAAATGCAATTAAAAAATTAAATGAGTAACAAAAACAATTAAAATTTCAATCACATAAAGTCATAAAGAAAAGGTATGTAGTAGTATACTGTACTATGGTTCATCAAAAAGGGAATTAGGGGGAGAAGCTAAATATAAGGATGACTTAATGACTATATTAGTTAAAACCCAAAAATATCATCAAATTAAGAATGAAAATTTTGTAAGAAAGAAGAGGAAGGAAAAAGAATAATACCTGCAACAATGATAGATCCAGCAGACTATGGATGGGAGGCTCTCAATATCTCAAATATAAAGTAAAAAATCATAACTTCAATTGATTGATGCTAATGATTGATAAATAATGTGTTACTCAAATCAAATTTGGCCCTATTTAATTTGTAAAAAATTTCTCCCGTTGGCATGGTTTTGGGAAAATAAAGAAGGTTGAATGCTAGTAACAGTAGATTTTTTTGAAAAAAATTAAAATTCTTTTTTAACTCTAACGGTAAGAGTTGGAAATTGGGAATTAGAAGAGGTTTGGAGAAGCCAAGGAGTTGAGGATGAAGTATTTATGGATAAGAATTGAAAACCCTAAGCATTTAATTATTTTATTTTAGTTTTAATTTTTTTCCCAAATTAAGCTGAGTAAATAATTTTATGGGCCCCTTTTATCTTTGGGCCTTGGGCAGTTACACTTTAAAACAGCCCCCAGGGCCGGCCCTGGTTGCTAGCGGCAGTAGTGATGGAGTAGGAGGATTTCTCTCTGGCACTCCTCCACCGCAGTCACTACCACTAGCTTTTGGCTAGAACAGCCGGTTGTTTTCTCAGAGAGAAGACAAAAAAAAAAAAGATAGAGGTGTTACTATGGTTTAGCCAAAACTAAAAAAGAAAATGTTAACGTGGTCATTTTGCAATTCATTAGTGGGTTTGTAATTAATTTAAATAATTACTTTAATTGGAGTGAATTATCTAAAAATTTAGACAAAAATAACATTTATAATTTATAATATTAAAATTTTTTCTATAAATTTCTATAATAATTTATAATTTTTTAATTTTTTTATGACTTCTCTAATTTATACATTTTTAATATTTTAATTTTTTTACTTAAATAATCAATTAAACCCTGGTAATATAATAAAAAAATTAATGAAACCTTTCACGTCATCATTTTTTCATATCATTTGTTACATCAATACTTAATGACCCGTCAAGGACTTCAACAAAAAAATGAATTCAAATGTCATAATTAAATACAAATTAATGAAACCTTTCACGTCATCATTTTTTCATATCATTTGTCATATCAATACTTAATGACCCGTCAAGGACTTCAACAAAAAAAATGAATTCAAATGTCATAATTAAATACAAATCATGATTCAAAGAGTTCAATTAAATACAAATTTTGATAATAAACTTAATTGATATTTTATTTTTTGGAGGATTTATCTACCATTTTAACCTTTGTAATTGCAAAACTTAGTGACAACTTAATGGGTAAGACTGGTTTATGATGCTTTCTATGTATGATGATCTAATGTTATGCTTTTGTTAAACCTTTGCATTGCATGTAATGTCATAAAATACAAATGTGCTTTTTCTTTTCTTTTCTTTTCTTTTTTTGTTTGTTTACTTTTTTTTAGGTTATGAATATCTAGACAATATCTATTAGATTAGAAATTAATGCAATAGTCCATTTTCAGTGAAATCGGAACAGTAGTTTCGAGACCATAAATTTAAGCCAGAAAGAAAATTTATTTTAATATTATTGCATGGTCTGTATTATGATAGGGTTGTTACATGAAAATTCTGATAAAAAAATTTTATCAGTTATGTGTTTAATTATGAAAAGGACTATAACACCCCAAACTCGGCCTGGACATTATGGCCGAATCTGGCGTTATCACATGAGAGTGTTTTTGGAAACGTATTGACCTTAAAACCGTTCCAATTATTATCTTATACTTGGTTCAAGAAAACGTGGATTAATTGATTAACTTTAAAACATTTCTTTTATACGAAAGCTTTATAGTTCATCTTTAAGACTACCGTCCTTTTGATTAAAAGCGGGTTTAGACCAAAATCCCATAACAGGTTAAAAATCCAATTAAAGTCCAATAGTCCATATAGTCCCCATATTACATCAAACAGTCCAAAAAATACTTAAGAAATAAATACCGAAACTGAGTTTAAAATAGTCCAAATATGTGTGGCCACCGTTGAGTCCTTTGCCACCCCGATCCGTCAAGACTGGGGATTACCTGTAAGATGAAACAGAAAAGGTGAGTTTTCGCAACTCAGTGTGTAATCCCCATAGAGAACATACATGCAGGCATATAACCGTATACAGTCATATACAGTGCGAGTGTGAGCCCATTACAGAATCAAACTAAGCCTTAGCCCATTCAGATACAGTATGCACATACAGTTAATCAGAATCCTACCCACCAACCTCTACACACCATCTCTATCCAGCCCTACACACCATGTGGGGATAAAATCAACCCACCCATCCCTACACACCATGCTATACCGAGATGCGGCATGTACTCAAATAATTGCAGCTGAGCTGCCAGATATCAGGCGTAATACCCTTCCAAAATACATCCTCCAAAACATCAACCCAACCCTGATGCAATGCAACAACATACAATACATGACATGCAGATATGCAATTAACAAATCATACTTACAAATCGATATACATGCTACGAGTAACATGCTAAAGTCCATATATCACATAGTCAGATCATGAAATCAAGGGTCAAGTAACTCTTACTGACCCTACAGTAGGTCCTAGTCGACTTGGGTGACCCGAGCAACCTTACATAGTATTTCAGAAAAATGGGCTCACACGCCCATGTGGCTTGCCCGTGTGGGCCCACAATCCCATGTAACCCACACGGCCTAAATTGACCTTGGCCGTGTGGATCACACAGCCTGGCCCAGAATCCCACACGCTCGTGTAGTTCACTCGTGTGGCCCACACGGCCCAATTGGTCTAGCTCGTGTCTCACACATAGCCTCAGCGGCCATTAAACGACCGTGTCATACACCCGTGTCATGTGCGCATGGCCTAGCTCGTCATACACACGCTCGTGTTTAGTCATACGGCCTACCACACGGGCTACCACACGTCCGTGTGGCGCCAATAATAGGCATTTTTTGCTTTCATCAGGACTCGTTTTCAGTGTTTCGGGTACACACCTAGTTTCGATTGAAGCTAAAACGATCCCCGAGCTTTCTAGGATCCCAACACTTTGAGTCAGTTTGTTACACAACAATATAGTGAGAGCCTTACTCCCCATGATACGCACACCTGCGATATACGTAAAAGATACGGAATGAAAGTAAAGAGGAAAGGAAACTTCAAAGGAAAAAAAATCGACAGCAAATTGGGGAAGGGAAAACGGCAGAGAAAGCAAAAAAAAATATGGATTTTAGGAAAAGAGAGAAAAACAAAAATAAAACTCTATCATATTTTTCCCCCAACTACCCACTACTACCCAATCTCAACTTCTTTAGTATTTGAAAGCCACTAAAATTCCTTTGCAGAACCGAGCAAAAATATAAACTCCTTTGCTTATGCAGGGATTCGAACTATAGTCCTCCAACACACTAACACACATCTTAACCACCAAACCAGTAGGCCTATTCTATTATGAAATTACAAATAATTTAATATAAGCCTGCTAACTAGAAGTTAAGGCTTAATTCAAGAAAAAGCCAAAATTTGCCAAATGCAAGGCTTGAAATTAGGACCTTTCACACACACCCAAAGCACTTAACCACTGAAGCAAATACACATTTGTGTCAAAAACTCACAAAAAAAAGTTTATCAAATTTAGGGCGTTACAACTCTACGCTCTAAAAGAAAATTTCGGCCTCAAAGTTTACCTGATCAGAATAGGTGAGGATATTGCTGACGCATCGCATCTTCAGGCTCCCACGTGGCCTCTTCAGTGCTATGATTTCACCAAAGCACCTTTACTAAAGGGATAGATTTCCTTCATAGCACTTTAATGTCACGATCTAAAATCTCAATCGACTCCTTCTCAAACGTTAGGTCTGGCCTAACCTCAATTTCCTCCACAGGAACTATGTGAGTGGGATCAAAGTGGTAGCGCCTCAACATCGAGACGTCGAACACATCGTGAATGCGGTCTAACTCTAGAGGTAGCTCCAACTAATAAGCCACCGGTCCCACACGTTTCAGAATGCGGTAAGGTCTAATAAACTTTGGGCTCAACTTGCCCTTGTGATCGAACCTCAAAATCTTTTCCATAGCGAGACCTTGAGAAAAACTAAGTCCCCCACAGAAAACTCTATATCCTTCCTCTTCAAATCCGCATAGGACTTCTGCCTGTCAGAAGCTGCCTTTAGGCGATCCCTGATCAATCTAACCTTATCTTCTGTTTTAGAAACCAATTCGGAACCCAGAACACATCGCTCACCAAATTTAGTCCAGCATAAGGGAGTGTGACACTTACGACCATACAGTGCTTCATAAGGTTCCATCTGTATACTAGACTGGTAGCTGTTATTGTAAGCGAACTCTGCTAATGGCAAGTAGTCCTCCCAACTGCCTCGAAATTCAATAATATAGCCCCTCAACATGTCCTCCAGTATCTGAATCACCCTCTCCGACTGACCATCTATATGAGGATGGAAAGCAGTACTGAAGTCTAATCTTGAACCCAAAGCCTCGTGAAGTTTCTTCTAGAACTGAGACGTGAAACGAGAATCCCTATTAGAGATGATCGAGACAAAGACCCTATGTAACCTCACTATTTTAGAAATATAGAGCTTGGCCAACTTTTGTAGAGAAAAGTCTATCTTGACCGGGATGAAGTGCGTGTACTTGGTTAATTGATCCACAATGACCCAGACAGAATCTTTCTTAGTGGGTGTTAGAGGCAACCCACTAACAAAGTCCATCGTTACTCGCTCCCATTTCTACATCGGTATCTTAACCGGCTACAGCAAACTCAAAGATAACTGATGCTCAGTCTTAACCTGCTGACAAGTCAACCAGTGAGCCACGAAGTTGGTAACCTCTCGCTTATAACCCTGGCCACTAGTATAAATCTCGTAAATCTCGATACATTTTATTTTTGCCAGGATACATAGCATAAGGGCTACTATACACCTCCCTCAAAATCGACTGTCTCAAGTCGTCATCATTCGGTACACAAATTTGACCGCGAAAACACAATACCCTATCCTTATTAATCCCAAATTCTATAGTAACACCACTTTCAACCATCTGAAAGCGCAACTCAAGAGACTTATCCCCCATCTGTTTATCTCTGATCTGATCAATCCATGTCAGTTTCACTTGAAGTTTTACCAACAGACTCCCATTATCAAATAAACTAAGTCGAGTGAACATCGCTCTCAGATCGGTTATAGCCCTATGACTTAACGCATTGGCCACCACATTAGCCTTACCATGATGATATTCGATAGTGCAGTCATAATCCTTAAGCAGCTCAACCCATCTATGCTGCCTAAGATTTAACTCTTTTTGGGTGAGGAGATATTTGAGGCTCTTATGATCAATGTAAATAGTACACTTCTCACCATACAAATAGTGCCTCTATATTTTCAGAGTGAAGACTACCGCTGCCAATTCCAAATCATGTGTCGGATAATTAGCCTCATGAGTCTTGAGCTGTCGAGATGCATAAGCAACTACTTTTCCGTCTTACATCAGAACACAACCTAGACCCACATGCGACGCACCACTATAAACCACGAAGTCCCTACTAGGCTCAGGCTGTACTAGAATAGAAGCTTGAGTCAAAATAGTCTTAAGCATACCAAAAATCTCCTGCTATGCATCATTCCAAACGAAAGGAACTCCCTTACGCAGAAGCTAAGTCATCGGTGTGGCAATCAAGAAGAACCCCTCCACGAATCACCGATAATATCCTGCCAGCCCCAGAAAACTAAGGATTTCAAACACAGTCTTCAGCTGTTTCGAACTCAACACAGCCTCAATCTTACGAAGATCCACACGAATCCCCTCAGCCAAAACCACATGTCCCAAAAAAGTCACTTCTCGGAGTCAAAATTCACACTTACTGAGCTTCACAAATAACGGTTTCTCACGGAGAGTCTGTAGAGCCACTCTGAGATGCTCATCATGCTTATCCTCTGTTTTAGAATACACCAAAATGTCGTCGATAAATACCACCACAAATTGGTCTAGATATGGCTGAAACACACTGTTCATCAAGTCCATAAATGCCATTGGTGCATTAGTCAAACCAAAGGGCATAACTAGGAACTCGTAATGTTCATATCGAGTCCTAAATGTTGTCTTATACATGTCAGCCTCCTTTACTTTCAATTGATGATATCTCGATCGTAAATCAATCTTAGAAAACAAAGAAGCCCCTTTGAACTGGTCGAATAAGTCATCTATTCTCGAAAGTGGGTACTTATTCTTGATCGTTAACTTGTTCAACTGATGGTAGTCGATGCACATCCTCATTGTTCCATCTTTCTTCTTTACAAACAAAATAGGTGCTCCCCACGGAGACACACTGGGACGAATAAACCCACGACCTAACTACTTCTAAATTTGAGCCTTAAGTTTTGTTAGCTCTTTCGGTGCTATTCGGCAAAGGGCGATAGACACATGAGCTGTGCTAGGAATCAAATCAATCCTAAACTCTACCTGACAGTTCAGAGGCAACCCCGATTGTTCCTCAGGAAAGGCATTTGAAAAATCTCTAACAGTTCTGATGTTCTTAACCAAAGAGTCTCCAGAATCAGAAACACTGATGCAAGCCAAGAATGCCTCACATCCTTTCCGAACCAACTTTTCCACTACCAAAGCTGAGATCACATTAGTTAGGTAGTCTCGTCGCTTCCCAATCACCACTATCTCACTGTCCTTCTTGGTCCTCAAGACAACCCTTTTCATCACACAATCCAGACTTACCCGATGTTTAACCAGCCAGTCCATTCCCAAAATCAGATCAAACTCCCTAAATAGAAGCTCCATTAGATCAGCTAGACATACTGTCCCTTAGACCTCTAGTAGAACGTCCCTATACAACTTACTCACTTAGACATATTGCCCTAAAGGACTTAACACAGTTACCTTACTATTAGTACTCTAGACTAGAATCCCTAAAGTCTCAGGCACAGTACTAGCTACGTATGAGTGTGTAGGGCCTATGTCTATCAATACCAAATAAGGTACATTAAATATTAAAAATGTACCTGTAATGATGTTTGGAGCATCTCGGTCCTCACGGCGACGAGCAGCATAAACCAAAGTAAGCTGCCATGTCTCAGTCGGTCCAGTACCTCTGCCCGATACTCTCGATCCTCGGCCCATGCCGTTACCACCCTTGGCCTAACCTCGGCCCTTAGGTGCCTGCTCAACTACTCTCGGTGGCTGCGCAGTACCAGTACCCATAGCTTGTATCTGATCGGTTCTCAGCAGACAATCTCTGACACGATGCTTAATAGAGTTATATCTTAAACAAGCCCCAGTAGTCCTCCAACATTCGCCCAGATAGCGTCTACCACAATGCCCACAAAGTGCCACCCTAGTAAGTGTAGCAGGAGGCCCAACTCTCAGTGGCCCATCAGACCTTACCTTTTTCTTAGGCCTCATCCCAGAATTCGAGGGCTTCAAATCCTTCTTATTCTTTCCTCTGTCTCAGCTTTGGCGCTCAGTGCGCTTTACCTCTTCGGCGATCTTCGCTTTCTCAACCAAAGTAGAAAAATTACGCTCCCTCTGTGGAGCTATCAGGACTCGCAAACTATTCCTAAGACCATCCTCAAATCGAACACAATACTCATACTCGGTCGCCACCATGCCTCGCGCATAATGACTCAACCTCAGGAACTCAACCTCATACTCAGCCACTGAACGATCTTCCTGATTGAGATTAAGGAACTCCTGCTTTCTAGCATCGATGTAACTGGCCCCCACATATTTACCCTGGAAATCTATCTTAAAAAGAACTCATGTCAGTCCCCTCAACCACTACTAGTACGCCTCATTACGGAGCAGTGAAACAACCCCCTTAAGTTTCTACTCGACGGTAAAATCTAGATCATCCATAATTCTCTCCGTGGCCCCCATCCAATACTCAGCCACATTAAGGGCGACTCTAGCGACACCCCTGAATAATTCAGCCCCATTGGACCAGAGTCATTCTGTAACCGACCTTCGGCCCTCAGATCCAGTATTGGGCCCAGCGACCCTTTCCAAAATCTGTAACATGGCTTGGGACAGTGCATCGTCCCTAGCCGCACGATCATGAGACCCAGACCCAATCTCTGTCGTAGGTGATACCAGCGTCTTGCTAGTATCCAGATTTGAAATAGTATCAGATGCCAAGGACTCAGCTCGAGCCCCTCTACGACCTTTACCACGGCCTTTAGTACCCCTTCCATGAGTACCACGTGGGCTCATCGTAAATTCAGAATTTATCTGTATTAATAGTTTTATGCATTAGTTACAGTTCCCATATTGATTAACAGATATTTTATGCAGAACAGTATCAGAAGTTTAGAGTCTGTTATCGTGATTCTGTAACGCCCCTTACCCGTGTTCAATACCGAAACAGGGTACGAGGTATTACCGAAACATAACACATACCATTAGATAAAACCGAGATAGAAATATGTCATCCAATTAGATAATGCATCGTTATAACATATGTCTTGAACAATATTAGCCAACTTCAATGGCTTTGTACAAAATGATTGGTCAAATACTGTACCAATATTTTAAACCTAGGCAATTATGACACGTAACAAAATAACTAAGCCTATTATACATGCCATAATTCAAAATGTTTAGTTCAAATACCCTAAAGTATTGATAGTTCGGGCAGATCTTCACGATCCTTAACTCTTGAGCAAGTTGGACGACACTATAAGACAAAAGAGAGAAAAGAAAGTAAGCTTATAGCTTAGTAAGTAAGTATATAAATAATAATTAAAGAATCTAATATATATACACAATAACTCAAGTATATCTACTTTAATTTTTCTATTCACTTCACTTTGATTAAGCTGTCTCTCCTGCGTCACGTTCACTAAATAAATCATAACTCGAGTTACAAAACTCGAAATTCAAATCCGTAAATTTTTCCTAAAACTAGACTCATATTACTTCTTATTAATTTTTTCTGGAATTTTTGGTCCACCCAATTAGTACAGTTTATTAGTTAAAGTTTCCCCTGTTATATAGCTCGACTGATCTGACCTCTGTTCACTACGAATTTATTTTCTCCCAGTACAAAAGTCAAATAGCCACGAAATTTGTTTCATTTAAAACTAGACTCAACAAGGAATCAATGCATGTAAATTATATTTCTTAATTAGTTTTTTACAATTTTTACTAATTTTTCAAAGTTAGAACAGGGGATCACATAGTCATTCTGAACAAGTCACACACAAATATAAATATCTCAAAATATAGAGCTCCTTTACTTGCTCTATTTCTCTTACATGAGAATAGACTCACTAAGATTTAATTTAATATCTCATTCAGCCTCTAACTAAATTCTTACTATTTTTGGTGATTTTTCAAATTCACGTCACTGCGACTGTCCAAAAACAGTATTATTGCAAATTCACTCTTTTACACTTTCTTTGTATTAACCTCATTTTAACGTACATGTCACAATTCATTTTCACCATATTTCATACATCAAAAGTATAGGTCCATGATTAAAATGTCACTATAAAATCATCCCGTTGAACACTTCGGATCAATTCTCGATACTTGGTGGTTTCAGCACATAGCTCCACCCATCATAATTCATATAATTCGGCTCTCTTGTACACATGGTGAACACTTAGTACCACCCATGTGACCTAACCAATTTATCTCGTAGCTCTCTTGTCTACATGGTGTCCTTCACTTGGAATCAATCATGCGACCTAGCTACATTTATCTCTCCCGTAGCTCTCTTGTCTACATGGGATACATCCCGTATCACACATGTGACCTAGCTACTACATAGTATCTCGTAGCTCTCTTGTACACATGATGTGCACTCAGCACCATAATGTGACCTAGCTACGTTCCATCTATATTATTAAATCGTTTCGAATGTTCAACCGGGATTTCTCTCTCTATTACTTATTTCCATTCTTCCAATAGTCGATTTATGCTTCAAAATAAGCTAAAATATATATATATAATAGGCTGAAATATAAGAATGTAAATGAAGTTAATGTATTATTTACATACAAACTTACCTCGATGCAAAATATGAAAATTTTGCAATTTCATCCAAAATCTTTTCCTTCCCCCGTTTGAGGTCGATTCCACGCCTTTCTTGATCTATAACAACACATTTAGCTCATTTAACACTCATACTATTTATTTCAATCCAAAAATCACATTATGGAAAAATTACATTTTTGCCCCCTAACTTTTACAAAATTATGATTTTGCCCCTAGGCTCGAAAATTTAATTTAGCCCTTATTCTTATGTTTTATGACATGCTGATCATTTTTCCCTTCTATGGCAACATCAAATTCTCACTCTAACACATAGTTATGAACAATAGGTATTTTTACCGATTATGGGTTTTGCTCGTTTTCGCTAAAAATCACTTAGAAAAGATCGTTCTCCTAACTTCAAACATTCATATTCTACCATCAAACATCAAAATACATGCATATCATTCATGGGTAAATTTTTAAACATAAACCCTAACTCGAAATAATGGTAGAAATAGGTAGACCGAGCTACGAGGATTTCAAAAATGTAAAGAACATTAAAAACGGGGCTTGAATGCACTTACTATTGAGCTTGAAAGCTTGGGAAAAACCCTAGCTATGGAGAACATGCAAGTTTCGGCCAAGCTTAATGAAGATGAACACATTTTTGTGTTATTTTCCCATTTTATTTCATTTAATACACAAATGACCAAAATGCCCTTACTACTAAACTTTCTAAAAATTCCATCCATGTCCAATTTTTTGTCCATATAAAGTATAATGGTCTAATTTCCATTTAAGGACCTCTACTTAAAACCCCCATTTCAATCAAGTACTTATGAACTATAACACACACATTTTTCACCTATTCAATTTAGTCCTAAACGTCAAATTAAACACCCAATCGATTAAATTTTGCAATGAAATTTTCACACAATTATGAAATAATAATATAAACACTAAAACTTAATCAAAATAATTTTTTTACCTCAGATTCGTGGTTTCGAATCCACTATTCCATTTTAGCCCTAAATCGGGCTGTTACAGATTCGTAGTCTCACTACAGTTTTCAGTTTACACTTCCTAGAGTGTTTTCAGTGTAATATACTAACTAAAGTAGTTTTAGTATATTCTAATTATACTTTCAGAAAATTCTAAATAGAGGTTTAGAAAACTTATAGGATCGGCACTGGAGACTGGGTGTACCACATACTTATTCCAAAAATATGTCAAATTATTTACAAATTGTTTCTTTAAAACCAATCTTTAAAACCCAAATCCACAGCTGAGTTTTGTAACCTGACTCTGATACCATTAAATGAAACACCCCAAACCCAGCCTGGACGTTATGGCAAATCTGGTAATGTCACATGAGAGTGTTTTTGGAAACGTATTGACCTTAAAACCGTTCCAATTATTAACTTATACTTAGTTCAGGAAAACGTGGATTAATTGATTAACTTTAAATCATTTCTCACGAAAGCTTTAAAGTTCGTCTTTAAGACTATCGTCCTTTTGATTAAAACCAGGTTTAGACCAAAATCCCATAACAGGTTAAAAATCCAATTAAAGTCCAACAGTCCATATAGTCCCCATATTACATCAAACAGTCTAGAAAATACTTAAAAAATAAATACCAAAACTAAGTTTAAAACAGTCCAAATATGTATGGCCACCGTCGAGTCCTCTGCCACCCCGATCTGTCAAGATTGGGGATTACCTATACAGATGAAACAGAAAAGGTGAGTTTTCGCAACTCAGTGTGAAATCCCCACAGAAAACATACATGCAGGCATATAATCGTATACAGTCATATACAGTGCGGGTGTGAGCCCATTACAGAATCAAACTAGGCCTTAGCCCATTCAGATACAGTATGCAGATACAATTAATCAGAATCCTACCCACCAGCCTCTACACACCATCTCCGTCCAGCCCCACACACCATATGAGGAAAAAATCAACCCACCCATCCATATACACCATGCTGTACCGAGATACAGCACCTAATCAGATAATTGCTGCTGAGCTGCTAGATATCAGGCATAAGACCCTTCCAGAATACTTCCTCTAAAACATCAACCCAACACCAATACAATGCAATATACAATACATGACATGCAAATATGCAATTAACAGATCATACTTACAAATCAATATACATGCTAAAAGTAACATGCAAAAGTCCATATATCACATAGTCAAATCATGAAATCAAGGGTCAAGTAACTCTTACTGACCCTACAGTAGGTCCCAGTCGACTTGGGCGACCCGAGCAACCTTACAGAGTATTACAAAAAAATGGGCTCACATGCCCATGTGGCTTGCCCGTGTGGGCCCACACGTCCATGTGGCCCACACGGCCCGATTGGCCTTGGCCATATGGATCACACGGCCTGGCCCAGAATTCCATATGCCTATGTGGTTTACCCGTTTACGCTTACACCTCCGTGTGGCCCACACGGTCTACCGTGTCTCGCACATGGCCTCGTCGACCATCACACGACCATGTCATGCTCCCGTGTCATGCGCGCATGGCCTGACTTGTCATTCACACGCCCGTTTTCAGTCACAAGACCTGTCACACGGGCTACCACACGCCCGTGTGGCACTGGCAATAGGCATTTTTTAGTTTTCATTGGTACACATTTTCAGTGTTTCGGGTACAGACCTAGTTTCGATTGAAGCTAAAATAATCCCTGAGCCTTCCAAGACCCCAACACTTCAAGTCAGTTTGTTACGCAACAATACAGCGAGAGTATTACTCCCAACGATACGCATACCCGTGATATACGTAAAAGATACGGAATGAAAGAAAAGAGGAAGGGAAACTTCAAAGGAAAAAAATCGGCAGCAAATTGGGGAAGGGAAAACAGCAGAGAAAGAAAAAGAAAAGAGGGATTTTGGGAAAAAAGAGAAAAACAAAAATAGAACTCTATTAGATTTTTCCCCCAACTACCCACTACTACCCAATCCCAACTTCTTCAGTATTTGAAAACCACAAAAATTACTTTGCAGAACCGAGCAAAAATATAAACTCCCTTACTCATACAAGGATTCAAACTCCAGTCCTCCAACACACCAATACACATTTTAGCCACCAGACCAACAGGCCCATTCTGTTATGAAATTACAAACAATTTAATATAAGCTTGCTAACTAGAAGTTAAGGCTTAATTCAGGAAAAAACCAAAATTTGTCAAATATAAGGCTTGAACTTCGGACCTCTCATACACACCCAAAGCATTTAACCACTGAAGTAGATACACATTTGTGTCAGAAACTCACAGAAACAAGTTTATCAAATTTGGGGTATCAAAAGGGCCAAATTATATAAGATGCAAAAGTTGAGTTCTAGTAGCTATAAGTATTAAATAGCTATGGAATTCAAAACTTGAGGTCTTTATATGGTAATTAGACCATTAAAGAAAAGTTAGTAGATATTTTTGATGAATCATCCATGGAAAATTAGAAAAAGGCAAGGACTAAATTGGAAAGTGGAAAAATTAATGGATGATAAATAATTAAATAGAAATATTATCAAATAATATCATCTTCATCCCCAAAAATATACATGGAAACCCTAGGAAAGAGAAAACAAGCTTTCTTGACTTAATTGGATCCGGACAACTCAAATTCAAAGCTAGATCGAGGAAAAGAACAAGTTTCGGATTAATAAAATTTTCATATACAAACAAGTATCGAGGTAAGTTCGTGTAACCGAATTGTATTTATTTATATGCTTGAATTCAATGTGGTATGTGATTGTATGAATTATACAAATGTTAAAAATAAATGAAATAATCATATGTTCAATCATATCTGGAAAATTATTAAGTTCCGTTTGAATAATGAAATTCGACGGATATATGTGTTTTCCAATATTACATGTGGTCTTGTATATGTTGCAGATAGAATATAGTTCGGACGAGTAATCCTATTAAAGCCCTCTCGAGCATCCTGTTAAATAGTTCTTGCGAGCATCCTGATTGGTAGTGATTGTGCATGTGTTGCGCGCTACTTTAGCTTTGTGTGAGCGTCCTGTTACATGATTCGATCGGTTGTGATCCAGCATATAATGCGGACACAAACGTAGCTCTATGTGATCATCCTGATATAAGTTCTTACGGCCTTCCTGACATGGCTCGCATGAACTCCCTATTATCTTATCCGGTGCTCCCTGATAATAACTCTTCGGAGTTACCTAATAACCTCTATGAGCTCCCTGATTAAAACTCTTATGAGTTTCCTGTTTAGCCTGGATAAGTGTCCTGATACATGGCTCAACTGAGCATCCTGATATGTGGCTCGAGAGTGTGCTTCCTAATTAAGTGCCCAAATGGGTACCCCTAATTATGAGTTGACAGCTTACTATTTTGTACACCTTGTGTGTACTACCAGAGATGAGTATCCATCAAAATTTCAATGATTCAACGGATAAATCCCTAAAATGAGAAATTATGAGATTAAACAAATTATATCTTGAGTGTTCCTGAAATACCTAAAAATGTAACATGATGAGCTCATCCATGTTTAATTAATGCATAAATGGAATATGTGACTAACTTGCTTACTTGAGTGTATGTGATTAGGCAAATTGCCAATTTGTTCGGAAGCATGTTATTGTATACTTATTTTATTGAATAGGATTGGTAAGTTTACTTCCCGTTATACGAACTTACTAAGAATTAAATGCTTACTAGGTTTTATTTTCTCTGTTTTATAGTGCTCAGAAACTCGCAAAGGTTGGAGATCAGTCGGAGTATCATCACACTATTCACCAACTTATTTTGGTAAAAATAGTAAACTTATTTTGGTATAATGGCATGTATAGGTTAACTTGGCCAATTGATGGCTAGTAAATGGATGTTTGTAATCTAGCCATTGGAATGGCTAATAATGGTTTGTTTTGGTATATTGATATGAGATTATATATATCATGTTTAACATATATTTTTGTGGTTGGTTAGATTGAATTAGGGTAAAATATAAGTCTTTACTAAAAGGTAAGTTTGATCATAAGAATGTATATGATGTTATTTCATACATGTTAATGATGACTGCTTGGTTTAATGCTTGGAATTTGGTTGTTATATATGTGCAAGTGTTATTGTAGGGTAATGGAAATTTTTGGGTGAGAAATAAGGCTAATAAATGGCCTTATTTTGTCCATATGGGTAGACGCACGAGTGTGTGTCTTGACCGTGTGTGACACACGGCCTGGCACATGGGCATGTGGTTTGGCTATGTGTCCCTTGCATCTTAAAATTGAGAAACAGAATGCTTAAAATTGGGCACACGGGCGTGTATCTTGGCCGTGTGAAACCTGCACCTAATTTGTGAAAATTAAATTGACCATACGGCCTAGCACATGGGTGTTTATCAAGTCTAATTGGGGAGATGTTTTGTCTTAGGTATTGCAGCAGATGACTCCTAGAAGATAGAGACATAAATGTGGCTGACTAAATTGACAGTACATCAGACATGACCTAAGTAGAATAGATCCTAAATCTGTTAATAATTTTATTCACTTGTGGCATTCTTAGTGTTACATACCTTAATCTTGAGTGGATGATGGACTATCTATGCGTAACTTGTATACTTTGATGTAAATGAAAGCTTGAGTTCAAATAGATAATGAACTAAAAGCTAACATCTGTATATGACTTCTGCATGATGTAGCATCATTCCATAATATTGGTATTCATAGTCCAATAAAGGGTAAACTATATATTCTTATCGGCATTACATGATAGATGGAAAGTAACGTGACCACAAATCATTTGTCTTAGAGATAAGTGATTTAATCATTATTTGTTAGTAATTGACTTTTAAAGAAGGAAGATGTAATGGCTATCATGAGATAAAATAGAATTATATTGGAGAACAAATTTATCCCAAAGAGATTAAGACTATCCTATGAACGTAACACACTTATGACAAGGTCATTGGACAAGCACTTAATAAGTGACTTTTGTAACGGTATATAATAAGAGAGAGTTCAATCATGGTACTTTAGTGGAATGATTTCATAATTAAATTATGTCATTAATAGGTGAAGAGTTGAAACTTAATTAAAAATTATTTGATTCCTAATTATATATGTTCAATCGATCCCTCCTCTAGCTCGAAATAACCCGAAACGAATTGCATGTAAAACCAGTAAATATAGAATGAATGAAAATGATGAAATAAGAGAAATAGTTTACATGTATCACTATATGCAGTAAATGTGTTTTCTCGCTAAATACAAAAGATAACATAGAAATTAATTTAATTTATGTGAATTATTATTTAATTAATTTTAATTAAATAATTAAAATTCAAAATTGAGATTAAATTAATTAGTCATGATGGATTTGTTGAATAAAGCAATTAAATATATTTCCTCATAGATTCTATATGATACAGTCACCATAACTTTAACAAAATTAGAATTGGATTGAGAAAATAATTTAATTAAACTAATTAATTTTAAAAAATATTTTGGGAAATAAAAAATAGTTATTAGGTTAGATAACTTATAAGTGTTGGATAAAAGTTCAGATAACGCATATAATTGTATCCAATACATGAAAGGCCTAAAATAGGCTCGATTACGGAGAGGGGCGGCAAACCCTAGTCCCCTTATGGCATGTCGCCAACCCCTATTTCTTCTTCAAGTAGAACTTATGTTTTCTATTAAAATATTATTATTTAATTAGACTTTATTCAAATAAAACTCTTGTATCATTTTTCTATAAATAGGAATCACGAGTTAAACTATTTACACATAATATCGATTGTCGTTATTCTGTTAGAAAAATAATGGAAATTTATTTTTAGAATAGATTATATTTTCTGGAAAAAGTTAATAGTTTTCAGTTATAGAGAGAATTGACTTTTCTACTGAAAGTTGAAAAAAGTTTTTATTTTGTGCAGTTGTTTGTGTTGTTTAACCCTACATTCAAAGTAATTCGGGATTCAAAAATAATAGAGAAGTTCGTTCGGTAAAAAGTAGTTATCAAAGTAATTATGGCCTCTGTGTATTGACATTTTTATTTTAACAACCGCTCACATTCATTTCAATGTGTTATGTGTTGGAAAAATTAGTTTTAGTTTAAAAATAATGTTTGTAGTATAATAGAAGATATTTTTCTTAAGACCAAGCATTGTAGTATTTATAGTATTAAATTCTAGACCAAATTATCAAATGTGTTTTTAGCGAGGCGATTTAGGTCCTTCCCTGGCTTTCTACCAAACAATCTTTTCCACTATCCTCGAATCCCTGGTTGCTTTTAGTGTAGGCTCAAACAACATGAATTGAATGCACAAAATGAAAACATTGATTAACTTTTAGTAAGAAAGTTAATTTCTCTCTATGGGAAACCATAAAATTTTTTGAACTTTTTAGAAAATAGAATTTACTTTGTAAATAAATTGACACTATTTTTTTATAGAGTAACAACGCTCAACTAGTGTCTATTAGGTCATCTCGTACTTATTTATTTATAGAAAAAAGTTACAATAGCTTTACTTGAGCAAAGGGTAATTAAATAATACTTTTTTAATAAAAAATATATAGTTTCCTTGTTAAAAAACCCCAGGGGGCGGTGACAACCCTTATTGGGACTAAGGATTGTTGCCCTTTGTGTATTAGGATGGGCTCTCAAGCATTTTTTGTGTATTAGGTGCAATTATATGTGTTATCTAAATTTTTAACCAGCACATATAATTTAGCAAACCCAATAATTGATTTTTTCTATTTCTCAAAATATTATTCATTTTACTCAATTAAATTATTTTCCCAACACAATTCTAATTTTATTAAAGTCATGGTAATTTTACCATATTAGAACCTATGAAGAAATATATTTAATTTCCCTATTCAATAAAACTACGATGACTAATTAATTTAATTTTCAGATCGAATTTCAATTAATTAAATAATAATTTGAAAAAGTTAATTTAATTTCTAAGTCATTTTTTGTACTTGTAACACCCCAAACCCGGCCTAGACGTTATGGCCGAATCTGACGATGTCACATGATAGTGTGTTGAAACTAAGTTGTTACAATAAAACCATTTTCATTTGTTTACTCTTGTTGACTCCAAAATCGCTTACTTATTTAATCAGTTGTTTTAAAGTACAATTCGTTGCGGAAGCTTTAGAAATCATTTAATTTATGAAAAACTAAGTTAATTAGATGAATCCGTCCATCTTAGAAAAACCTTTTTGTTTTAGAGAAAACCGTATGTTTGTTAAGTTTGTGCGGTTATTAACCTTACGGAAACAGTCTAAAATCCGAAATAAAGGCAATCAGTCCTAAAATTCCAATTTACATAAAAAAATAACCCAGAAAATAATTAAGAAATAAATACCAAAACTGAAATTTAAACGGTTTAAAAATACATGTGGCCACTGTCGAGTCCTCCGCTGCACCGATCCGTCAAGTCTACGGATTACCTGTGCACATTAAACAGAGAGGGGTGAGTTTACATAAACTCAGTGTGTAATCCCCACAGAAAACATACATACAATCATTCACAATCAAACAGTCAAATGTAATCTGGGCCTATCCCAATTTACTCTCAATAGCAGTTCGGGCCTTAGCCCATTTCAGTTTAGTATCAGATATGCATTAAGGCTTTAGCCCTTCACAGTAACAGTAATGCAACAGAAATCAGTAAACAGAGTCCTACCCAACCAACCTCTACACACCATCTCCGTCCAACCCTACACTCCACGTGGGGATTAACTCAACCCACCTATCCCTACACTCTAGATAGTACCGAATGCGGCACAAATAGTAGTTTGCAGCTGAGCTGCCAGTATATTAGGCTTTAGAGCCTTTGAGTACACTTCCTCCAAATAATATCATTCCTTCCCAATGCAATGCAACATACAAAAGATGACATGCTATTAGGTGATTATCAGTACATACACTCAATTCAGTTTACATGCAAATTATTGACATGCTTAGTACAGACATCATACAATCAATTTCACACTTTTAAGGGTCTAAGTAGTGCTTATCGACCCTACAGTAGGTTCACAGTTGACTTGGGCGACCCATGCAACCTTAGGAATCAATTCAATAAAAATATGCTCACACGCTCAGATTGGCATTGGCTCGTATGGATTACACGGCCTGGCCCAAATTTCCACATGTCAGTGTGGCCTACATGGCCTAAATCAGTTTAGTCCGTGTGTCGCACACGGCCTATCTGGCCATCACATGGTCGTGTCTTATGCGCACGGCCTGGCCTCATCGATTATATGCCCGTATCCCATCACACGGCCTACCACACGGGTGACCACACACCCGTGTGGCATCGACACTGAGGTTTTCGACTTTCATCAAAACCTCATTTTTTGCATTTCTGGGTACACACCTGGTTTCGATTAAAGCTTAACCGATCCCCGAGCCTTCCTAAACCTATATTCAACCAATTTCCACTCAATTAATCATTTAATAATTGAACTATAACTAAACTTGAAACCAGAATACTCAACCATAGAGCGATTAAAACTTATCCCAACACTTCGAATCGATTCGTTACGAAACAATGCAACGAGAGCCTTACTCTACACGATACGCTGATGTCAAAACCTAGAAATTTAGACTCACAAAAATGAAAACAATCATCTAAGAATGATACCAACCATTATACTACTTACCACCCACCGGCAATTTACGTCGCAAAGGAAAAAGAAATGGAATGAAAGCAAAAAGGGAGGGGAATTTCAAAGGAATTTTGGTAGCAAGTGGGGAGGAGAAAACGACAGAGAAAGAAAAGAAAAATAATAAGGAGGAAGAAGCGTCAGTTTTTCTGAAGAGAGAATTTGAAAAACTGATTTACTCAAACACACTACCGACATTATCACAACCACCCACTACTCAGTTATCCACTGCAACCCAATCCTTTAATTTTCTCTCTCAACTCCCACTACACATCCACCATTCAGAATCCCAGTTCAGCACAACTCTGGCCAAACTTAAAGCAAAAATACCACTCCTTGCCATCGCAGAGAATTGAACACAAAACCTCTAACACACCAATACTCCACTTAACCACTAGACCAGTAGGTCCATTCTGATAACTTTTTACCAACTATTAAACTTAAGCCCTTTAGGCCAGGTTAAGGCTTTATTTATA
This sequence comes from Gossypium longicalyx, assembly GCA_025698465.1. NCBI lineage: Eukaryota > Viridiplantae > Streptophyta > Magnoliopsida > Malvales > Malvaceae > Gossypium > Gossypium longicalyx. The sequence goes on along the minus strand of CM046997.1, from coordinate 17,851,279 downwards.
AAAATTACCAAAATTTTCCCAAGTTCTGGCTTGAACTTGGGACCTCTCACACACACCTAGAACACTTAACCACTAAAGCAGAGGCATAGTTGTGTCAAAATTTTACAAAAATCGAACACCAAATTTTTGGGGCGTTATAGTACTTAACAAGAAAACGCATTCACTGTGGAGAGTGCTACATGTGATCTTTTTTCTCTTAATCATCATTTTCATTCATTCCATATTATTGGTTCATTCCATATTCCATGTTGTGCTAGCGGAGGGACCAATTGTATATTTATAATTATCATTCAAATAACTTATTATTAAGTTTCAATCCTTCATCTATTATTTACAACATTATTTAATCATGAAGTCATTCCATAAAAGTACCATGATTGAACTCTTTTTTATTATATACCATTACAAAAGCAGCTTTAATAATTGCTCGTTCAAGACCTTGTTATAAGTGTGTTACCCTCATATGATATATTTTATTTCTTTGGGATAAATTTGTTCACTCAATATGATCATATTTTATCTCATGGTAACCATTACACCTTCCTTCATGAAAAAGTCAATTACTAACAAATAGTAATTAAATCATTTGTCCTAGATAAATTACCCATGGCCATTTTCCATCTATGTAAACTCCGTAACACAGCCTAAACGTTATGGCTAGATTAAGAAGGCTACATTAGCCATTGAAATGGCTAAGATAACTTACAATACTTTTAAATACCCTAAATTGACTCATTTTAGAGAGAAAGGAAAATAAATGCGGTTGTACTTTGAGTTGGTTTAAAAAGATTAATTTATTAGGTCATTCGTACTTTAGATTCATTTTATTGTTGTCAATGTTGTTTGTCTCTCTGCTTTGTAAAAACTTGATGTTAACTAATGAAGTAGAAAAAATCACTGTTCGTGTCATTTTGAAAATCTAGTTGCCTTATGGTTTGTTTGTTTTTCTAAAAATAGCTTCTTTGCAATGCAATAGAAATTGGATATTAATGTCAATTATACTTAATCCAGATATCATGCATTTACCGGTTATTATGTTTAAGTAATCCATGCTTACAAAAATCCCTAAATGAAAAGTTTCTAAGCCACAAACCAAAAATAATTAAAATTACAAACCAAAATCAATAGAGACTTATTAATAATACTTAATTAAAAATAGTCCGATGTCTGAGGTGATACTCCGTATGTTGGGTCCAGTCCTAGTTTCGAGGTTTGCTTGAAAAGTTAAATACTATGGGGAAGCAAGCTTATGAACACTCAGTGTGAGTCAAATAGTTATTTAAACCAACATACATTCAACTACGGTAACGCAGAGGATCGTTAATACAATATCTATAATAAACTCGACATTTCATCAAGCAATCCATATAAGTGTTAACAGAAAAACAAAGAGCCAACATTGCAAATTCATGTCAATACATAGCAATTATTATACGGTATCAAACGGTGTATGATCATGGGGTGATGCAAATGATGCAATGCAAAGGTTCCTACCCAACCATCTGCTACATACCACGAGTTTCCCAGAACCCGTCTGCTGAACACTAAACAGTGCAAACCATAGCTCGATATGGATAAACCACCAATACAGTAGTGCAGATAAATTGCCAATATATGTAGACAAACTGTCTATAATGCGATAAAATTGCCAAAATCCTCGGTATTCCCCGTGCAATGCACTGACAACAATAGTGCGGACTTTAACTATCGCCTGGTACTTCACGGAACTCCTCTATGAACCACAATTACCCACCCCATGCATATGCATTATGACATAAAATCATTTAGCAAAATCATGCTTTCAGTTCAGTTTCAGTACAATGACATGTTTTTTGCGTTTAAAATAACATATTCAATTCAATGGCATGCTTACCATGCTTATTAATAATCAGAGTTGGTGTATGCCTTGCATGCTTTTCATTTATCAATAACAATAATTCAATCATGCTTTCAGTACATGTTCAATTTTAGTTTTGCAAACATTCAGTCAATCAAACCAAAAATTTTACTGGTATGTAACATGTGATACAGTCTTGTCAAACCTAGTATGCAATTCGAACAATGACATTACATGTTAAACATTATGCATGCATCCCATAATCAATAAACATGATATAAAATCATTTCAAATCATGTCACAACCAGCATACAATAATCCATAACATTGGCAATCAATCAAACACTCAAATATAATAATTACGCAAACAGACAATTTTGATAAGGGCTTAGTCACTCAATCAATGATTTTTAAGTCACATAACTTGTTCGACGACCTTTAATTCGCTTATTAAGGCATTAAGCCATGCCCGACCAGCAAGAATTTAATATCAGTTTAAAAATTATATTAATAGTTAAGAACTATTTATACAAAGTTAGGACCCACACCTTAAATCTTAAGTCCGCAACACTAATCCGCAAAGTCCATGCTTCCACATTTAAACCTTAAACATGCCTAAAACCAAATTACAACATTTAACGCTTTAAAATAATGTTAAAACCAGCCTTGAAACACCCCCTAATGGTTCGGCCAAATTAGTGTTACACAAACAAATTTTCAGATCCAATTCGGCAAGGTAGCTTACATTAATTTGATGTGAAACCAGGGCACGAACGGAATCTGACTTCACTACTGATCTAGGACGTTCAAATTAGTACCCAATATTGAAATAATACTTAAAAATAAGTAAAAAAAAATAAACAATTAAAGGCCTTAGAACATTCGACCAAACCAAAAAATTTAACAGAATGAGTACAATACAACAACTTGCTTAAATTCGCACTTACGCTTCACGTTAACTAAATCTGAGATGTCGGTTGTATAAGATTGGATACACCCTTAATTAAGAATGTTAAGGGTTGTTTTAGACAAATTAAAATTGAGGGAAACACTTCTATAATGGGCAGCAAAAGAAGAGAAAAATAACAGTCCACAAGCGATACACAAAGGGGCAGCACACCACCACAAGCGGAGGAAAGAATTTGGCTAATTTGGGGTGGCACAAAAATAGGTGTAACACCCCTAACCTGTGTCTATTTTTGGAACAGGGCTACAGAGTATTATTAGAGTTTTTAGAACATTTACAAATAATTCATGTCAATTACTAATCATTTCCCGAGATTATTCATAACGTCCCTTAAATGGACCCTCGATACTCAATATGAGTATTAGAATCAAGTCGGGACTAAATCGGGAACTCAGAGAATTTTTTGCAAAATTTTTAAAATTTTCCTAGATGCAAGGCACACATGCCCATGTGGTCCAAGGACACGCACGTGTGACCTTAAGACACGCCCGTGCTGCAAGCTATGTTTGACCTCGTGTAACTATCTGACTTGTGCCACACGGCTAGCTACAAACCCATGTTCTAGGCCGTGTAGCACACACGGCTGAGACACGCGCCCGTGTTCTAGGCTGTGTAGCACACACACGGCTGAGACACGCACCCGTGTCTCTGCCCGTGTGCTCAATTCTGAGCATTCTGGTTCTAAATTTTAAGATGTAAGGGACACACGGCCAAACCACACGCCCATGTGCCAAGCCGTGTGTCACACACAGTCAAGACACAAGCCCATGTGTCTACCCGTGTGAACAAAATAAAGTCATTTCCTAGCTTTATTTCTTACCAAATTTTCCAATAACCTACACCAGCGCTTACAAGTATAAACCAACCAATCCAAGCATTATATCGAAACTAATTTTAACATTTAACATGGTATATCATTACATGCATATATATATTTATAATTTTATCTTTATTAAGTATATCCATTTAGCATAACTCAATCAATCTATAATATATATCCATGATATTGCCATAAAACAACCTTATTAGATATACCAAAACATAACCATTATTAGCCATTCCAATGGCTAGATTACAAACAACATTTATAAGCCAACAATGGCCAAGTTACTTATACCAAAATGAGTTTACTATTTATACCAAAATAAGCTAGTGGATAGTGTGATGATGCTCCAATCGATCTCCAACCTTCGCGAGCTTCCAAGCACTATCAAACAGAGAAAATAAACCTAGTAGGCATTATATGCTTAGTAAGTTTGTATAACAGAAACTAAAACTTACCAATCACATTTAACATCATTAAGCATACAATTAACATGCTTTCATCGTTTTGGCAAGTTTACCTAAACACATATACTCAATCAAGCTAGTTAGTCTTATAATACATTTATATATTAAATAATCATAGATAAGTTCATCATATATAATCCTTCATCAAATAATTCAGAACATTCAGGGCATATTTCTATCTATCTCATTGTTTTCTCATGTCAAGAGTGTTATCTGTTGAATTTTTGAAATATCGATGGATATTCAAATAGTACACTCAAGGTGTACAATTCTATAAATCGTCAATTCATAATCAGGGGTACCCATCAGGGTACATAATCAGGGAGCATACTCTCGAGCCATATGTCAGAATGCTCAAACGAGCCATGTAATCATGTAACAAGACACTTATCCGAGCTAATCAGAAATTCATAAGAGTTTTTACTTGGGAAGCTCATAGAGCCTTTCAAATATCTCTGAAGAGATAATATCACGGAGCTTCGGATAAGGTAACAGAGAGTTCAAGCGAGCTTAACAGGACGCTAATGAAGAGCTGCGTTTGTGTCTGTATTATATGCCGAATCACAACCGATCGAAACATGTATTAAGACGTTCATAAAGAGTTACGGTAGTACGCGACGCATGTTAAATCACTACCGATCAGGATGCTCACACAGGATACTCGAGAGACTATATCGGGATTACTCGTCCGAACTAAATCCCTTCTGTAACATATGCAGAATCACATTCATATACGGGAAAGCACATGTATCCATCGATTTTCATTATTTTAACGGAACTTAACATTTTAAACACATTTCCAATCAAATGATCATTTCATATTTTTATAACATTCATTTAGTCACATAAACATTTACTTCATTCAAATTAAATATAACATTCAATTCAAACATGTTAATATACATAAATAAGTTACACAAACTTACCTCGATAATAATTCATACAAGAAAATCTACTATTTCGAAACTTTCTCTTTTCTTCGATCTAGCTTTGGATTTGTGTTATCTGGATCCAATTAAGCTTGATTAGTTTCTTCTCTCTCTCCTATGATTTTCATGTATTTGGGGGATAAAGATGATAATAATATGATGATATTTCTTATTTATTAATTTATCATCTTTTAATTATTTTAGTTTCCAATTTAGTCTTTAACCTTTTCTAATTTTTCCATGGATGAATCACTAAAAATATCTACTAACTTTTCTTTATTGGTCTAATTACCATATAAGGACCTCAAATTTTGAATTCCATAGCTATTTGATCCTTCTAGCTTCTAGAATTCAACTTTTACATTTTATACAATTTGGTCCTTTTCGTAATTAAGCACATAATCGGTAAAATTTTCTTATCAAAATTTTCTTATGGCATTCCTATCAAAATACTAACCATGCAAAAATATAAAAATAAATTTTCTTTTCGACTCGGATTTGTGGTCCCAAAACCACAGTTCCGATTTCACTGAAAATGGGCTATTACAATAAGTTTTCACAAAAAAGGGGATAACTTTTAGAGGCTGGAATCAGTAATAAAATGGCTATAAAAATAGTAGCAAAAATCGACAAGAAAAAGAAAAAGAATTGAGAAGGAAAAGGAAACAAACTAATACAGCACGAGTGGAGAAGAGGGGCGGCAATAGAGGTTTTAATGGCAAAAAGGAGAGGCTTATTTAAATGGCTCAAAGGAGGGTTTTAGGGCAGAAAAGGGGTTGCTTGGTGATTAAAAATACCAGCAATAAGGCTGGAAGAATGATAACAAAATAATAAAGCAAAGAGGCGACACAACAATGGTGAAAATCACTAAGCTAGGAATGACACAAGGAACGGCTGGGGTAGAGGAAGAAGTGAGAAAAGCTGAAAAAGATAAAAGAAATAACTTTTATACTTAGGGTTTTCACTAGGTTGGACGGCACACTTAGGGAGTGGGAGAAAAAATAACATAATTTATTTATTTTCTCAAGAAGGGATTCAAACTTATCAAAGCCAATTACACTATCTCCTTATTTTCTCTTAACCATTAAGCTAATGGCTCATTCTTGAAATAATTTTACGAATTTTATTTTTGAAACAAGGCGTGACACATATTAAGGTTTGAAGCAAAATTTGGAAAATAACCAAAATGGTGCGAGGGAAGGGAATTAAACCTGAGTTTCAAGGACAGCTTCACTAACACTTAATCATTAAACCAATAACTCATTTATTTACCAAATGCTCAAATATAATCCTAAAACTGGGGCGTGACCATGCCCGATTCACAATCTCAATTTTACTAACCCGATTTTTGGGATGTGACAATCTATTATGTAATGTCAATGAGAGGATACCATTAACCTTTTATTGGGCTATGAATTCAACTATTGTAAATTAAGTTATGTTATGTAGAAGTCGTATACCTAAGTACCAACTTTTAGATTTTTAGTTATTTGAACTCAAGCTTTTAATACATCATACTATACGAGTCATACACACATAGGCATTCATTTATTTAGAATTAAGGTAAATCACACTATGAATGTCACAAGTGAATTAATCCATATATGGATCTAGAATGAATTTGATTTTGGTCCTGCCTTATTTATTGTCAATCCAAACAATCACATTTATATCTCTATCTTATGGGAGTCAACCATTCGATACCCAAGACAAGGTATCCCCCATTTGGACTTGATAGACGGCATAATAGTCCTTTAACCAATTTGCTCAATTTGGATTCATCAGACATTTTTCTTATCTACTAATACAAGTTGTCTTCTTGCATTATGATCTATCCACATAATACAACTTAGTATTAGTTAAATATTTGGTAATCAATGAACCAATATTTTTTTTACATTTTACTTTGCGTGTAAAAATTGTTAATGATATTATACAAGAGATATAAATGAGAACAATAAAATTTTTATTTAAACCCATTTTGTTTTGAAAAATTACAAATACAAATGACGAATAAATTACGCTTAAAACACTATATACTAACATTACATCCTTTATTTAGCAAAAAAAAGAAAGATATATAGAAAGTAGCTTCATTTAATTAAAATTTTATACAAACATATAAAATGACATTATTAAAATTCTGTATGTTAAATATCATTGAAAATGCTTATAAAACAATCCTGGATTAATTAAATTATAAATAATAAATAATTACATTAATAATAATTTATTATATATATCAGTATTTTATTAATAAAATTATAATTTGACATATTTTTAATAATTTTATAAAAATAAATTAAATTAAAAAAATTCTTATATACAATTTTTAGTCTAACATACTTAATAGTCATTTTTTATTTTCACTTGATCACAGCTACAATGATGCTACACATATTTCACCAGACCTCACTAAGGACATTACATCACCGAGCACCATGCCTCACTTGAGCACTATACCTCACTAGGACCATGGCCATGCTAAGCTCAACCATACCACCCTGACAAGATCATTGTCACTGATCATTAACATATCCTGCTACTTTATCACATCAAGTCGCATAGTCAACTTAAGGAGAGGCCTATGCCATATGACAACCCCCAATCAAAAGAAGACACATGGCTTACAAATGACCCCTTAAATACCTCTCCAAATCCCATAAGGACACAGACACTGCTCTATCAACACACACTCCCGCCCCCCTCCATCTGTTTTTCATTCTCCTCTCCGTCCCCTATAACCTCACCTCTCTCAGCTCATCAGGTGAATAGTTGTGATAGTTTCTGTCAACTATTACCCTCAATAAGTTGCATTTGGATCCAAACATATATTTCACCATTAGTTTTAACGTCAATGGCACATCATTAAATTTTACTGATATAGTAAATAATATCACCGCCACCGCTATTTTTAATCTTATTGAATCTAATTTCACTACCTATCCAAAGAGAGCTAAAGAGCTCGACTCTTCAATTCAGACTCATTTGGCTATATCGGTTGATAAGCTCTTTAGTAATATATATATATATATATATATATAGTTTTACTAAATTTATTGGAGGAATTAAGGGATTTGGAAAGAAAAAAAATAGTCGTAATATGTTGTGCATGCCGGTGTAAAAAACCCTTTTTGTAGTTTTGGTTGGTGATGCAGATCAATTACAAGAGGAATTTTGGAGCAAAATAATCTCTGAGAGATCAAATACATACTATATTTGACGGTAAGATGCTAAGTTTGTATAACGGTGAGATCAAGAGAGGCACGGCCAAATGCCACTGTCTTTCAGCCCAAAAGGACTTAGTTTTGACACTGATATATGTATGTATGTATGTATATATTATTAAAGATGAAAAAGATCTTTTAAGACAACCATCCATGACTTGTCTGATCGTGTCTTGTTGCGTTGCCCCGACATCTCCGAGACATGCATATATATATATATACATATATGCGATTCAAAGAAAAAGTTACTCCTGGCTGAAGGTTTTTTCAGGGTAAAAATCAATGGTTAAAACAATTTGCGTGAACAAAAACAAGTCATGGAAGAGGCAAGGAAGAAAGTTATGCAATTTGCCCATTTTGAGATTTGATCTTTGACTTTAGACAATTAGTTGGGGGATGGGATGAGGGTCCCATTTTAGCTCCAAGTTGTTATAGAAGTTCCATTGATGACAGTTGATAAAACGCAATAATATTGCATATTCATGCATTCTTCCAGTGATGGGACACTTGCTGCCTTTTCAACGGCCGCCACGAGAAGCTACAACATTTCCCACTTGCGCTTGCGCATCATTTTGGTTTTTCTTTTCTTCCTCCTTTTTTGTCTTTTCGTTTTTGATGAATAGTATGAGTCCATGTGACCCCGCAGGCACTCACTGTTTCATTATATAGACTAGTTTTATAAGGTATTGTTAACCTCATGGTTTTGTCCCCAAAATGCGCCTTGAATGTTGAAGCTGGGCTGAACTTATGTACCAATTCTAATGTATGGTCAATGTAAGTTTCATGGCTTCTCCGCTAATAAATGTCACGATTCACATCATATTACAAGATATTATTCACTTCAACTCATTAAACATTACGACTTTTGTCTATAAAAAATGTGTTTCATCTATGAATATGATGTCACTACTTGTATCCTAGAATCAAATTCATTATTCTTTCTCTCTAAAATCGTGACACCACAATAAGCCACTAGCTTTTTGAGACATCGCTTCTGACTTAAAAGGAGCTTGAAAAGTCAAGCCCTTATTCCCTCTTAAATCAAAAAGTTGGCCTTTCTTCAAATATGATTAGCTTTTAATCTAAATCTGCTTTCCAAAAACCAACCAACTCTTTCTTCCTTCAAATAGGCTTTTTCATTGATGGGCGGAAAAATTTATTCCATACTTTTCTACTCCTACAAAATAAAATTCAATTTCTTTGACAAAACAAAGTTTGCCCTTTGGCATGCTTTTGACTGAAACGTGATTTTTCAACTTTATTTTATATACAAGGTTGTGAGTAATACGCGGTCGTGATAGGTACGAAGTGACACTACTGTGCATGTATATACAGGGCTGTGTGCAATACGTGCATGTAGTCAAGGGAGGCATCATTTAGGGGGTGGAAAAAGGGTACACGTGTTGGGTTATGATAGGTCCCTCTTTGTGAAATTGAAAATTCTATTGAATGTCATGATGTGGAAAGACGAATGAAGTGAAAGATATTTGCATTACACTAACAAAAGAAAAGAGGGAAAATAATTATACAAAATGTGGTTTGGATAGTAAAAATTACGAAATGACTGAAAATACGAAGTAATCTATAAGTTCTAAGTTATGCAATGAACGTTAATTCGTTGGATTTTTACTTGCTCAATACAAAAAAGATACAACGTTATGGGCTAATTTACAACTTTTTTACCAATTTAAAATTACATTTTCGACGAAATGAAAACTTCCTTTTTTTTTTTTTCAAAAGTTATGCCATCAATTATGCTAAACCGAGGCCTAAGGATTAGGCTGGTGTATTATTTACCCAGAGAACGGGAAGCTATGAACAAAAAGGGATAGGCTGCTTTCTTTAAGCATAGCTGAGCTAACTACATGAGTAAGTACATTACATATACAACCCTCCCAAAAACTCTTATTTACCTCATTTTAACTCAAATCTCGTAATAAGATTTTTAATCTCTTCTTTCCCTCATTGATTTTCTAAAACATGCATCAGTTTTAAGAGGTTAATCTCTTTGAGTCAGTTTTCCTAAGCTACTACTACCTTTCTACATTGTTTACTCATCGTGTCAGAGTGGAAAAAAGGATCATCTCCCTTACTTTCCACATCCATTCGAGAGCTGCGAATTTCTGGTGAACCCGAACTATATCGGTCTAAATCAGCAACAGGTGAATGCCTCAAGTAAAGAGGAGAAGAAGATGATGAAGAAGAAGCATCTGAATCACAACTCCTCCATGGGCTGTTCCACCCTTGGACTGAATCACCAAATATAGAATCTATTAAGTCATCAGTGCTGGTAGAATCACGTGTGCTATCAGTACAGCAGGAACCTTCATCAGAATTGACGCTAAAAAGTGAACAACTATCACTTGACGACGAGTCCTCTAAAATCCTTTGCAGTTGATTGTATTTTGAATAAAAAGATTCAATACTGCTAGGAGTATCTGAATGAATCAAGCTGGGGTGGAATTCATCAAGACCAGAATATGTCAAAGAATTTGACTTCAGCGGATTCTTTGAATTGACACTCGATGGAATGGCTTTACTTCTGCTCTTCATCAATCTTGGGGCCCGAGGTGAGCACCTGCAAGATAATTTGGTTAAACCACCAAGCAATGACGTCATATAAACTTCTAAAGCAAACTGAAGAACTGAGATTCTTTACCTGGCATAAAGAAGCATATATGCTCCTTTTGTTAGAACTCTTTCGAGTTCTGTAGATGTTACCTGCCAAATTATTACCGCCCCGGAAAAACTTGAGAGGTGATTTAACATAATTAAAACATAACATTAATGAGTAACATGAAGACAGAACATGAGCGGGTGAAATTGAGTGAATATTTTCAAACTGAATTTCTTGTGCTTTAGGATAGCATTTTTGGCCTACAGATTGGCCTCCAACTTAGACATCAAAAATAGATGCTTTAGAATAACATGACCGGAGTATCTGAATTTTTTTGTGCTATCCTAAACTTGTACAATTTTTTTTTTCTTGTGCTTTAAACAAATTTTAAACAATTTTTTGCCTCCAACTTAGACATCAAAAATAGATGCCAACCGGAGTATTTTCCAACTTTTTCACTATCTCAAAAGCCATTAGAAAAAAGAAATTGTTTAATGCAGTCCAGAATCAAAGGAAGAATACAAAGTCACCCTTGGTTTATTTCCAAACATTAGGGAGTATTTTTGTACAACTCCTTTTACCCAGGAAAATTAAGTGATTGTAAAGCAAAGGATTTAAAAGAATCGATGATTATTAACATGGCAACTACAGCTAAAACATTACATATGGGGGGTAAAACCCATTAAATTAAGGGAGAACAAGCCAAACATGCTATTACAAAAATTAAGGGTAGGAAATCAAAATATAATGTAGATGAAAACATAGATCGAGGAAAGAAGCATGCAGTAAACAAATGAAACGGCTTAAGGCATGCAGATAATAGTTGTAGAGAACATACCATGCTGTCATCAATCTTAAACCACTTGTTTTGAGCATTTTTAACATAACACAAGTAGTGACCCGAGAATGCTGCATTCATGATATCCAAATGGACCACTACTCCATAGAGCCTGTATATGGGTGATTTATCACTTGTCCCACTCATATATGGTGCCAAGTTCAAAATCTCAGGGAACCGAATCGATTTGTTAAGCTTTCCAAATTTACCAGACTGCAACATAATACACACTTAAACTGTAAGAATCTGCAAAGAACAAAGAGCAAAATAACATTCTTTATCGAAAGTTGTACCTGAAATCTCTTCAAAGCAATTGTAAGAATATTTGGAGCCTCTAATATTGTCAACTTCTTTTTGGCCTTCTCATAAGATTTGCATCTGAACAAAACAAAGACAAAGTGAACAAACCTCAAAAATTGATGCCTTCTAGACGTAGAGAATTTAGTTCAGCACCTGCAACCAAACAGACTGCATGTAGTGGCACAGTACCATCACCAATGTCAACAAACACAAAAACTCAACGAAAAGGTATGTTCAATAAAATCAATGAGAGTAATTCTATGCCATTTATCAATCTTTGAGGAAAGACAAAACCTTTTTCACATGCAATTCTAATTCCATTACAGAAGTTCTGTTAAATTTGTTATTTTTCAGTATACAGATCTATCACAAACATAAGATATAGATATCACATTTCAACTATCAATGAAATTTTGGCAAAAAAAAAAGGGGGGTGGGGGGAACTCAATTGAGCTATCTCTGCATAATCACATGACAGAGAAGACAAAAAGAAAAATGTATTATGTACATAAACACTTCTTATAGCTTCCAAAATTTAAGGTAAATCTTTTCTCCAGAAGCATCTAAATACAGCCTAGAGCTTCTTCAAAGTATACTATTTATAGAAACAAAGACCATACTTCCAACAATTTCAAGAAAGAAGCCGAAGAAAAATAAATAATGGTTTTGATTTTGAGCCTATCAAGTTAGGAATTAAGGAGAGAATTTCTCCATGTTATTTCTCTAAAAGTTAAATTGTCAAATTTTAACCTACCAAAAAGAGGGACAAATAAAAGAACAAAATTTTGAGCATAGGACTGTTTCCATAAAAGTTCATCTTCAAGTCTCTTTGCATGATATTGATGGTACCATTTATACAATATCTAAAGAAACTTCTGAAAAAATTTATAAGCGAATCAACCTGCTACATTGGTACTTATTTTCTCCATCCAGAATTTCAGTCCTAGTAAACCGCCGAAGAGCCTCTTCTAGGGTTCCTATGTCTCCTTCAATTTCAACTGTTAGGTCCATCATTTTTTCATGACGTTCGGACTTGCCTTGGCACTTCATGCACTTTATCTGCAGAAAAAAGTAACAAGTTTACATGCATCATTTGCATTTTAACACAAACTCCTGATGCAAATAAGACCTCTAGTGCACGAGAGAGAGAGAGAGAGAGAGAGAGAAAGTGTGGCCAAAAAACAGGTTGGTCTTAGTTTTTACCTTTGACCGAAGGTAGCCTCCAAATGTTAAGCCTATTAAAGTTGTTTCTTCTTCTAAACAACCTGATGAAGCCAACCCAGCTTCTTTAAGACAAATAGATTGCATAGCATCAATAGCATACCTGTCAAATGTAATTCATCAATAAACTAGTGCAACATCATTGAAAGCATTGCTCATTTCTCATGGAGTAAAACATTAATCAAATGGTTCAAGCATTAAATATTGCTAAACCTATCTCACCTTAAAAATTCATGTGCATCTTCCTCTTTCCCATTAGCAAGTTGACTGCCAATATTTTGTAGTTGGGAAAGTATTCCTATAGGGGACAGTGGAGATTTCCCATCTTTAGCCTTCAAAATTAATTTTTCAAACTCACAAGTGAAACACCAATCTTTCTTTGCACCTAAGAAAGAAATTTGTAGTAAGTCATCCAACATGCTACCTCGAAGCACAAAAATGTTATAATTCCAATTGGAACATTAGAGGGACATACATGCTTTGGAATGGATTCCATGAAGAAAGTAAGCAGTCAGAGGAGGAGTGAAAGTCAAGCATTGAAGGACAGCATTGGCATAACAGCTGTGCAAAGTAAACAGCAAATTAACAGAAAGTGGAAACAAGGAATAAAATAGTAAAATATACACATCCAAGGTACAACACAGCTTAAAGGATGAATACTTAAAATTTAAAATTATGCATGTAAGGAATTCCTAATCGAAACAGCATAGGGCAGAAACATGATCTAGCAGTATTGTTCCCGATTCAGAAAATAGGTAACAATTGGACTAGTCTAACCCAAACTGTCCTTAAAGTCCACACATTTACTTCTGCAATTTTTTCTGCAATTTCTGTTAGCCTAGATTTAGTGGGGTAATTTTTTGTTTATTTCTGTTCTTTTTATTTGTGATGATCTGATGTGAGAAAATAATTTTCTGTAATATTTCTTACATTTTAGATTTCTTTTTCTATTCCTTTTTCTAGATTGCCATACCTTAACTACTTAAAAAATTTTCCCTTCATAGATTTTTATCTATCTTGCCTCTTTTTCAGGTGCATTTAAGGGTCCCAGATCTGGATTTGAATATGTTAGCAATGGCATCATAATTAACTAGGCTATTTTGGACTGTTATGGATTTTAACCTTGCAGAAAAGTGATTTTAGGATAGGGCTGTTATCGGTTCATAAAATATCTTTTGGCCAAAGGTCCATATATTTATTTATTTCTAAGCTTTTGATAGGGATTGATGGCACAATTCTGAAAATTTGAACTCATACGAAGGGTGTTAGAGTCATTTCATTATCTTTTTATTTAATGCTACAAATTGTAACCCTTATGGAACCGAAAAGAACATCAGGGTGCTGTCAGAAAAAAGTCAAGGTGGCTACACGGGAAACTAAAGTGCAATAGGTGTAGGTGGATTTACCCAATAATATAACATAAAAACCAGATTATGTTCAATAATTTTTTCCATAATTGTTCATTATGATAATAGAAAAATCTTATGCTACCTGTTACCACAATTTACAAGGCCACGTGGTTGTAATTCCACCTTGTTCCAACTATAAAGCTTGACAAATGATTCATAAGGAAAAATTCCCTGCAAAAACAAAACAAAATTCTAACAAAAAGATAATATGTTGAAGGCAAAGTAATGCAAAAGGAAAAACAACTTTAAGCTTATCATTATATTCTCCACCAACCTCATTACTAACTCCAAATGGATGGTGTTTTGGAAATTTAGATACTCTGAATTGATCAACAACTTTCCACATTGAGGTTTTCAATCCATTCTTACCATTAGAAGAATAACTTGAAAACTGAGATAATTTAGCGAAATTTGCATGAACATAATCAAATTTTCCAGATTTCACACTGGGAACAGCATGCACTCTGTCACTGGATGAATAAGAATCGGATGACTCTGACAAATGAGAAGCATTGCTAATGCTAGGTCCATTAGTGACAACAGTAGAGCCTGATTTTTCAAAATGGGAAGATGACAAGCTACCGACTAGTGGAACATCTATATTGATAGCTTCTCTGGGATTTATAACATGCTGAATATTGTTAGATCCACACTCCCCCTGGTTGGTGCATTTAGAATTTGAGGACTTGGAGTTTCCTTCATTCAGAGAATCTAAACCACCATTTTTGGACAAAACTACTCCATCCAAAAGCTTGGAATGCCCCAAAGTAGTAGCACATTGAGTAGCATCATCCAATTTGGCATCTTTCACCTTGGAGACTTGCAGATATGAGGAAGAAGCATTTCCAGCCAAAGTAAATGAAAAATGTAAGGATGATCCAGAATCAAGTGAGGCCCTTTTACTGCCTTCTTTATGATAAGAGTTAAACGACTCATTGTCATCAACACTTGTAGATGGAACTGATTCCAAAGTTCTGCCCCAAAAATCAGAAGAAAATCTAGAAGCCTCAGCATTTGAGCCCTCAGACATATCACTAACACCTAATCCTGAAGAACTAGTTGCTCTGCACTGGCTCTCTTCACTTTGATCAGGCTTGCTATGACTTAATTTAGATATTTCATCTACAGAATCAACCAACCTGACAAATTTAGGGGATGATGGATTGGTTTGATCCACATTGTTGACAACAGAAGTCCAAAACGTGTCAAGATTAACATCAGCAGATGAGGAACCATCCAATTTATCAAGCTCATTTGAACATACGCTCTCACACACAGAAACATCATCAGATGATTCACTACCAGCTGCAGACGAAAATCCTGAAAATGAAGCACTGGAAGATTCTGGAGCAGAGCTCAGTCCTTCCCTATCAGCATGAAACTCAACCTTTGCATCATCATCCTTCCCATCTAAAACCACAGAAGAGCTAGAGGAACTCAATAATGCAGGTCCTGTGATGGAACTAAACAATGCAGATTCAGTAGAGGATGTTCCAATTAACTTTGCATGCGACTTTTCTTCAATCTCATATCTATCTCCATATTGGTCTTGATTTATCGCCTTCTGACCATAATCGCTCCCTTCATCATGATTTTGGTGTATGGCAATGGCAGGTGGGTGGCATTCTTTCTTGTGACCTTGCCGCCAGTGAATAATTTGACACTTCGCAGAACTAAAACATCCAAATTTTGGTAAAAAAAAAAAAACTGTTAAAAGACCTTCTACAAAATCAATTGTATCATTAGAAAATAATGCTAAACACAGACATAATTTACTATTGTTGTCCCTTCAAATCAGTAAAAGAAATCCTTAGAATTACAACAAAGTGATAGGGGGAAAGCTAAAATATTTTCTCTATTCATTAGGTGGATTTTCTTTTTGTTGCTTTTCCATCAAATGAACCACATTTTTAATGATTCGCAAATGTAGTTAGTGAACATACACAACCTCAACTCTTACATTAAAAAGAACCCCTAAACTGCAGACAAAAAAGGCACAAAGGAAAAGGTCATTTTCAAGAGGAATTGTTTTTCTAATATCCTGTCTTTGTAACATAGAGATAGGAGGCTCAAACATGTAATTTACAAACCAAAACATTTTCAGAAAATCAGCATAAACATCCACCAAAAAATTGCAGCATTTAAGACCAACTCCAAGCTTCCCATCAATGATAGATTGTGGATGTTGGGTTTAAAATTAATTTTCACAAAGTCTTCTAAATTGCTTCGTTGCTCACTACATAAACACTTACACGACTACCGTACATTCACACATGTTAAAGCGTATTTAAACTAGACCCACACTCGCCCTGCGCTAATTGAAGCACTTATCTAATCAAATATTTTTTCGATTACATACTCTTTAAGACAGTATTGTCAGATAAAAGAATCAGATTTATCACAAATACATTTGAAAGAAAATCGCCTAAACAAAAAGAAATCTCAATAATTATAAATAAATTAGAACAATAACACGAAATTAACAAGCTAACGTACCAATATCGAACCCCTTTACAGCAAGCGCACCGCGTGGTAGTAGGACAATAACAAACAGCACACTGGTGATAGTTCCGCGAAACAGAAACGGTACCGTATTCAATAGTCGCTTCAAGCTCGACTCTAGCCGCCTCCTCAGAGGCCAAAATCAAGAGCCTCTTTATCTCCGCTTGCCTTGCTACAGAAAACTGCCATTTCCGCCTTACGAAAAAGCCGATCAAAGGAAGGAGGAGGGAGAGCACGAGCACCAGGCTCGGAAACCCTAAATCCCAAATAAAAAGCATTTATCCTGCAGCCAATACCAATAGGCATCCAAAGTAGTCGGCAAATCCTACTATCCAAATCTCAGCACTATACATAGATTCCAACGACGTACCCGTCTTGATCGCTTTCGCGATGGAACAAACTCCGGCCGTCGAACATGCAACCGTAGCCGTTGGTGTGGACTGAAACAAGACGGTTGAACTGCACCGTGATCTCGAAAAATAGAATAATTTTATAATTTTATAAAAATAAAAATAAAATAAACAAATCTAAAAGGGAGTGGCAATGGGAGAAGAATGTCGATATTGCTTGGGTTAGCAAAAAGGTGAAAGTTTAAGCTTCTTGTTGAGCTCGGAGGATTTTCAGACAATAAATTTTTTCCCTTTTTTAGATCAAGATTTTTACAGGGAGAAAGGGAAATAAAAGGAAAATAATATTAAAAAGGGACATTAACTTAGCAAAATAAATATTAAAATATGTTATTAAAAAGGGAAAATTGATGGTCGAGGGGGAAAGGAATTTTGTCTTCAGGTATCGAGAAGCGTGAATTCTTTGGCCATCAAATATTCGAACCAGGGTGGGGGCCACGGGTTGAACCGGCTAACTTCCGGTCTTTTTCATTATTTATTAGCGGGGGTTGTTTTTGATTTGGTAATGGGTACTGCGTTTGGACGGTCACAGTAATACGAGCAATCGGACGGTAGAGATTTGTTTTTGATTTGGTGGAGGCCGGAATCTGATGATGATGGTTCACTTACCATAATAATTATTCCTTTTCCAGTCTTTGAGTTTTCCCTCCGCTGGAAATAAACCATTCCACAAGTAATTGCTTTGTTTAAACTATTATAATTTTATTTAAATATAATTATAAATTTATTTAATGAATATGCCCGAATTAACCTTGGGATTTGAATTTCTTCGACTAGAAAATGTTTCCCATGTCTACCATCACATCATTAATTCATGATCAATTTTCTTTGTTTACATTAATTGAATAGCAAATAAAATGGTGAAAAGCTAATTTATTTGATTCTTTAATTTTTTTTAAAAACTATTTTTATTTATTTTTTATTTTAAAATTTATGTCAATTGTGAAATTATTTTAAAATAAATAAAAAATTTAATTTTTTTTAATTTTATCGATATGGCATACATATAGATTACGTTATGAATATCATGTCATCAATTAATTAATTTTTTAAAATTTAAAAATATTATCAAAGTTATTAAAAATATAAGAGTTATTAAAATTATTAAAAAGTATAAATTTTTTTAATTTTTAAAAAATTAATTAATTTCTAATGTGATATACATGTAGACTGCCACATCAATAAAGTTAATGGATGTTATCTTTTTTATCTATTTTAATTTGACAAATAATACAAATTTAAGACTTAAAAGAAAAAAATAATTAAATAAAAAACTAAAATAATTTTTTTTATAAAGTTGAAGGCTCAAAAAATCATTATATCTAAAAATTTGTTCTTTAAACTACTTTTACCTTTACATTTTATGAAGAAAATGATACTTTTAAATCTATAATTTTAAATAGTGTAATGATAAAAAATTTAATTTTAAATAGTGTAATATATTGATATAAATATATATAGCAATTTTAAATTTTATATAATATAAACTATTAATTGATATTCCAAATTTTATTGTGACTTTTATATGTACGAAGTTATGATTTTCCTGAATTGGATTACGTTTTCCATAATGTTATCCATAATTATGATAAATAAATATCAAAATTTGATATATTCTATTATTTAAGTCATTTTTGTAATACATGGGGCCATAATACATTTGCAAATTTGGTGGTTAGTTTGTTGGAAAATGACATTGATGTGAAAATAGACTGAAATGGAAATCAAATTTATGACAAAAATGACCCATTTTTCTCTAATTACCTTTTTGACTCTACTTAGTATTGAAGGGGTCTAATTTTGTGCACCTTGTTTTAGTCAGCGAATTAGAATAGTCGGTTTCAAATCCCTACGTATTTACCACAAAAATTATATTAATATATATTATTTTGATATGGTTAAAATATGCCACTATTCGTACATTTAAATTTTAGTTGTTTATATTTTCGAGAATTTAAATTTTTTTATTTTTTATTTCAAAATTTAGATTTAATTTTACATTATTAAAATTCTTTGATGAAATTCATTAGTGTATCATTTTGAAATAATATAAAAACTCATTTGGTAACCATGTTACAAAAAAAATTAGTGTTATAATTGATCATAATTTAATATAAATATTTTAACCATCTCAACAATTAGACTTGCATTTTTTAAATCTAAAAAGTAAAAGAATTAAATTATTTAAAATAAAAGCATGAAGATTAAATTCTAAATGTACAAAGAGTATAGGAACTTGGAGCATATCATAACCCTTTTATATGTATGCCTATATTTATATTTGTATAAACTTTTTGACAAGTTTGTGTGACAAATTGTATATATCATGTATTATAAAAGAATAAATATAAATATTTTGGAAACATTTAGGTAGTATTTAGTGATTTCCCATGTTATGATTTCATTGGAATGTGATTGTCGAGAAAATTACTTTACAATATTTGGTATACATTGAAAGGTATTGATCAAAATCTTAAGAAAGTTACATTTGGTTCACTAAATAGCCTCTTAGTAATGTAATGATAATTTATGAATTTACCCTTCTCAAATAAAGAACAATATTTATATATTTAATTTTTATAATAAACTTTGTTCTTAACAAATATTTAGATTAAATATTTAATAATAAATTTTAATTGATATTTTTATTTTTTTAATTTGTAATGTTAATTGAAAGCAAAATTGTTTCATATTTGTCCTACTAATATTTTGTGAATATAATAATACACATAAAATCAAGTATATATAAAACTTGTTTTGAATAAATTAAAAAGAAATATGTATATATAATAATTGTGAAGAATTCATTAAAATAATAAAAAAATCAAGTTGTAGGATAAAGGAAGAAAGCAATAATTTCTTTTTTTTTTTACATTTATTGATAAACTAATATCCTAAACCAATATAAAATAGGGTTATTTTTGTCTTAATATTTTTTTTAACTTTCTAGTTTATATGAGAAAGTAACTTATTCACATTTTACTATGGGAACTACATTTCTATGTTAATGGGAAAGTAATTTTTAAGATAAATAAATAAAATGTGAGATACTAAACATTAAAATTACTATCTAAATGATTAAATTATCATGAAAATTATTACATCCCCTTAAACCAAACGCTACCTTAATTCTAGACCAATTCTCTTAGTTCCGCTCGTTACCATTTATATTTTTACAACATTCTGATTATTTGAAATAGAAGAATGGAATACAAATAATTTTGAAAACATTCAGTTCTAGTTGTTTGAAATTTCAATGCTTTGCAATGATTCAATTCACATCCCTTTAATTTGTAGTAACTATAATATATTTGTTGATTCAATCCTCATTATTCAAAACATTTTATATCTTATGTTTTGTTTGTTTCAATGTATAAGTTTTTATGGAAAATATTTTCAACTCTTTTCGATGTTTCTTTCATATAAAATAGGATGGTCAACGTAAAATATTTTTCAGTTAATATAAAATTACCCTCTTATTCCCGTAAAATGTCTTATCAATTTTTTTTCCATAAGACATTTTCAAAATTGATAACGTTTTATTCACTGTAACACCCTCATACTTGACCCGAACGTCAGGTTAAAACACTGGGATATTACATTCTCTATTACATTCTTCACTTATAAGATATTTTCGTATAATCTTTCATAATTTTTCAATTTAGTTATTTTTTTGTCATAAAAGTTCAATATTCACTAATTAATCATATTAAATCAATTTTCTTTCTTGTTACACTTTAATCACATAATTTATTGCAATATCAAATTTATATGTATTTCACTCCTATTATTTCATCCACATGTTTTTTCAAGTTTAACAATTTAATCCTTGTCATCATAAAAATTCCATATTTTCCCACAATTTCACTTTTACAATACTTTATACATATTTCATCATCTCATAACACATTCATTAAACTTTTATCATGATTTCCTTATTCACAAATTAAATTGTTTCACACTTAAACTGTTGTACATTTTTTTAATTTAGTCCCTATTGCCATATAATTTATTTTTCACCATATAAGCACTTTAATCAAATAATTCATTATAATATTTTATTTCACATGACAAATTTTCATGCATATCACTTCTCTTGATTCAGTTATAAATTTCACAAATTTTACAATTTAGTCCTTAACATCATGAAGATTCATTATTTACTATAATTTCACATTAACATCACTTTGTAATCAATTCACTACTTCATTTAAACTTTTTATCATAAATCTTCAAATATATACTTGTTTCATTGAAAACAATTTTTATAAAATATTTTCAAGGAATCTGCTAAATAATAGAAAATATTTTACATAAATTCATCCAAACACACAAAAAAATTAACTTTTTAGAAAAATAAATAATTTTCCAAAAATAATTTTCAATGAAACAAATGCTTAATTTCCAGGTAAACACAATATATTCATAATCAGGAAACTAATTGAATAGACTATAATAATGTTATAGTGACTTAAAATATATATTCAATTTTAAGGTAATTAAATTCATTTTATGTCTCTATATTGATGAAGTAATTTACAAAATTATTCGGAATCTATTACGTTAATGGAAAATTACTGGTATTACCTTTTAAATTATCAAATATATCTTAAAATTTTCAAAGTTGAACCTCAAAACACCAATATTTTGACCCATAGACCACACTTTTATATTATCAATTATATCATATAAAAAAAACCATGTATATCAATTATGGAAAAATGACTAAATTCTATCAACTAAAATAGAAAAACAAGTCTTCAATTAAGTAAAAAAAAAAAGGGGGGGGGATAAATTAATGAGAAATATGAAAACAAATTAAAAATGCATAAAGGAAAGAAGATTTAATTGTAGACATGTTTTCACCCTATAAATATATCTATTCACTCACTTGGAAATCTCCTATTAAATTGATTTAGGATATTTAAGGTATTTCTGAAAATACACACCCAGACTTTCTTTATTCTAAATGTTATTTTTTATAAATTTTCTTTTCATGTATTTATTTTTTGAAAAAAAGGATATGTTTTTATTTGTGATTTTTTCTTTTAAAATCCATATGAGAATAGAAAGAACTTTCAATGATTTTTATGGCATCATTAGGTGTTCAAGCCCCTAGCCATGGAAAAAACGAATTACCTAGAAAGACTTTTCATGGCATCATCTAGCACCATTTGGCCTCATTGACTTAGCCCTAACCATTGATAGAGTTTCATCTTTAGAAGAAATGATAGGGAGAAAGCCTAATAAATTTTCAAAGAGGAAGAAGATAAAAGAAAATAGTTGAAGTTTTTTTGTGAAGATGTCTGTGGCTAATAAATGAATAGGGAGAAAAGCCTAATAAACTTCCAAATAGGGAGAAAAACCTAATAAAGTTTCATCTTTAGAAGAAACGATAGGGAGAAAAGCCTAATAAAAATTATTTTCAAAGAGGAAGAAGATTTTTTTTTTTTTTTTTGGTTATTAAGGAAGAAGATAAATCTTCAACTACACCATTGACCCGATCCATGAAAACAAAACCATTTATATTAGATATTTTTCTTTTGCATAGTATAATCTTTTTTAACTTACACAGTAAGTAATACACACAAAAAAAGTTAGACGCTAATTGTTGTAATATACTGCATTAAAAATTTGTACTTTCTTTTATTTTCTCTTTTTTTAGCTTATATTTACAATATTAATCCCTTAACATTTAAAGACTTTATGCTTGAATAGACTACATTGAACAGACAAGCAACGGTATTCCGATAATAGATACATTGAATTTACAAGAAATCTGGAAAAATTATCAAATAAAGGATTTTTCGGGAAATACAGTTGATTTTAGATATGAAAATTTATGAAAAAAAATTTAGAAGTGAGAATGTGGAAAAAAGATCAAATTACAAATTTTAAAAAGTTCAAGGACTAAAGTGTAATTTGGCCAAATTGAGAAATGTGAGTTATTGATGTGTTGGTGTGATGAAAATCACTTTTGGGACCCAATTTGAAAGTTCAAAGACTAAATTGAAAATTTCCCCCTTTTTTCGGGGAAAGGGTAAAAAAGTAATTTTCACCATTCATGGATTTATATTAAGGTTTATATGAGAACTATGAAATTTGGATTGGATAAACAATCATGGAGTTAAAAAATTACACAAAGTGTGAAAAAGGGTAAAATGATAAATTTTCTATAAAAGGGTATTCTGGTCATTTCTCAAGTATTTTGTATTGGAAAATATAACATCCCTCACCCGACCCGATCGTCGAACCCGAGTTTCGGGATGCTACTTCTATTATCGAAGCAAATTGCATGTAAATCACAATAACAATTTATTCAATCATCAGTTCTAACCATAAACGCATGCACATTACAGTATACAATCAAAACTGAAACTTAATCGAGCTTAAGAAAGCTCTTAAGCTGACTCGATGTAACACCCCTAACCCATATCCATCGTCGGAATAGGGTTTCTGAGCATTACCAAAGTTTATCGATCAAACAGACATAAATTTTAAACATTAATATATTCAGATAAAAAACCAATTAAACTCATACATATTGTCCCTTATTCGAGCCATTGAGGCCCAAAATACACGTTAGAAACAAATTGGGACTAATTCAGAAACTCAGAGAATTTTTTGAAAAATATTAAAATTTTTCAAAGTTACAGGGTTCACACGGCCGTGTGACTCACACGATCAGGAGACACGCCCGTGTCTTGGACCGTGTGGGCATTCGAAATAGGGGCACACGACCGTGTCCCAGCCCATGTCTATACTTGTGTACCTCTCTAACTTGGGTCATATGGCCATGCCACATGCCTGTGTGCCAGGCCATGTACCCTTTTGAAATGGCCTCGCATGCCCGTATGCTAGCCGTGTGTCTCACATAGCCTAATCACACACCCGTGTGTCAGGCTGTGTGGACTTAAAATGTACCTTAAACAACAAGTTTACCATTCCCTGCAAGCTTGGACAATAAGCAATTCAAAAATAATTCGTTTAACCAATTCAAAACACAATCAAACACATTCAAATCATAACAAACAAACATCCTAGGTGCCTAATGTAACATCCCGAAATAGGGACTGGTCAGAATAGTGGTTTCAGGACCACAAATCCGACATCAAAATATTTATTTTATGATTATTATGAGGTCTAGAATATGAGAATATACATGTGTCAAGATTTCATGAAGAAATTCTTTGAGTAAGGTGTCCAATTGGAAATCAGGGACTAAATTGAATAAATTGTAAAACTTGGATTCTAGAAGTAATTTGTATGAAATTGCTTTAGATTATAAATTAGAAGTTCTTACAGAGAATTTTCCCAATTTCTAATTTTTTAGAAAAAAATGGGCTTGTATGGATGAAATCTTAAAGAAAGGGCTTAAGGACATTTTGGTCATTTGGTATTTTAATGAAATAAAATGGGGAAAAGAAGGCAAAAATCAGCCATCTTATCCCTTGTACCAACCAAAATTCTCAAGTCCTCCATAGCTAGGGTTTTCAACATTTTCAAGCTCAATAGTAAGTGCTCCCAAGCCCCGTTTTTAATGTTCTTCGTATTTTTGAAATCCCGATAGCTTACTCTCTCTATTTCTACCCATATTTCATGCTAGGGTTCATGTTTAGAAATTTACCCATGCATGAGTTACTTGTATTTTGATGGTTTATGAAGGGACATGAAAGTTGAAGGTGTGTTAAACATCTTTTCCTAGGTGATTTTCATGAAAAACCTCTAAAGGAACCTTTTTTGCAAAAGTTGTTAAATATGTGGTAGAAATGTGAAAATAATGGAAAATGTGGGCTGCCATAAGAAGGAAAAGTGTGCATCTAGGCTTGGGTAAGATAAAAATTGCATATGTATCATTATTTGAGCCTAGGGACTAAATCGTAAAAATGTGAAAGGTTAGGGGCAAATTGGTCATTTGGACCGGGGGTGAAATTTAGGCTCAAAAAGTATAATGTAGAGTGTTAATGATTTAATTTTATTGTTTTAGACCCCGAGGAACAAGTTCTGGAGGTCGATCGAGGAAAACAAAAGGTTTCAGAATAACCGAAACACATCACCGAAACAAGTACCAGGTAAGTTCGATAACTTAAAGTAAACTCATAACATGCATAATTGTATGATTTATGAATACATGATGATTGCATTATTGATGGCATGAAAATGTATGGAATGTACCTTTGATAATAATTTATTGGTAAATGTCTCGATTGAGGTTAGAAAGGGAATTCGATGGATAAACCATGATTTACATGAGGCTTGAGATCCTGCATGTGTTGTAGAGAGGATTTAGCCCGGACGGGTAATCCGATGATCTCAAGTATAAAAAGGATCTAGCCCGGACGGGTGTTCCTTGAGTGATCGAGCCTCTCAAAGAATATGTGTGCATTGTGTATTTAGCCCGGACGGGTAATCCGATTAGGGTCTGGATTTAGCTTGGACTGGTTATTCAGATTTGAGCTCATTAAGGGTGTTTGTCGTGTAAGGGATTTAGCCTAGACTGGTAATCCCGACACCACCTTATGAGTTTATATTACGGGGGATTTAGCCTGGACTGGTAATCCCGCCGTAAGATGTGAGGCTCGCGGGAGGGCATACTTGAAATGATCATTCATATGAACTGACGGTGACTGGATGATCCATTGAGATTTCTTAAAAAACTCAACGAGACTAACACGAGGTATATGTATCAATGACCTGTTGAATGATGAGCTCATCTAAGATAAATTGCATGGTGTTTTGTTTTGTGACTAACTCATTGCTTGAGTGCCTGTAATAAGGAAATCATTTCCATACTTGTTGGTTTCATTATTTAATAAGGATGTATGCTAAATAATCGGTAAGTTTACTTTCCAGTTATTCTGAGCTTACTAAGCATGTAAATTCTTACCCCCTTATTTTCCCTATCTTATAGAGCTCAAGGACTCGTATAGATTGGAAGACGGGTGGAGAATCAACACATTATTAACTAGTTCAGCTTTGGTATATAGACACTTATGTTTGGTTCAATGGCATGTATAAAACTTGAGTATTTGGTTATATGTGTCATTTGATTTGCCAAGATGAAGGTATGTAAAGTTATACTTATCATTTTGTTTATGGCCATGGAAATTAGCTTATTTTGAAGTAGGCTATGACCTATAAATCTACGCATGTTTATGTTCACATATGATGGTGTGGTTATAATTGGCAATGAGTTATAAAAACGAGCCAACCTTAAATATGTCAAGTAGACATAGAAATCCTTAAATGCAAGATGAGAATTAACTTAGCATGTATGAAACCAATGACATGAGGTTCACATGCAATGAGGTTAATCAAAGTTTCATATTTATAAATGTATAATTTGGCCTAAACATGCACTATAGTAATCTATAAGCGTAATTGGTTAGTAAAGGGTGACTTAAGGCTTGGAAAATAGCCTAATAAGGTCCACATGGATAGACACACGGGCGTGTGTCTAGGCCATGTGTGACACACGGCTCACCCATATGGGTGTGTGGTATAGCCGTACATCCCCTACACCTGAATTTTTAAGTCGGTATAGAACACGGGCTAAGCACACGGGCGTGTACCTTGGCCGTGTGTTTTTAACAGAATGTTGAGGTTAAAGTCAGTATTGCACACGGGCGGAGGGCAGAGAGATGTCCCAAGTCACATGGGTGTGTGCGACCACACGACCCCATTACACGGGCGTGTTACACTTCAAGTAAGGAAAAATTCTCTAAGGTACTCAAAGTTTATCGAAAGTCTTCAGTTTTGTCCCGTACTGCCCCTAGGTGTGTTTTAGGCCACGAAAGCCTGTGTAAGGGACAAAGTGTACGTGTTTGAAAGGTTTTAAATTTGGGCAAAGATCGGTGACCCGATTTAGTAAGTTTATAAAGGTTTAAACCCGGTAACACCTCGAACCCTATCCCGGCATCGAATATAGGTGAGGGGTATTACATTGAGTGGTATCAGAGCTACGATTTAGTCGGTTCTAGGACTACCATAGAGAGCATTGAGATTCGCTATACATGCCATTATATGAAAGTTGATAGTGCGATATCTCCTAACTGTTTAAATTGTTTTGAATATAGTAAATGTCTTCCAATCATGCGCAAGATGAGTCTGAAGGAGCCAAGAGCCATGCTCCAGCTTCCGTACAATGAGCTGTATCTAGTAGTAGTAGAAGGGTTGTGTTTGAAGGCCGGGAAAAGGCTCAAGCCGCTTTCTTTAATATGATGGATGGGTGGTTTGGGGATTATCTAAGGAATCACCCTAACATACCACGACCACCCCCGCCCCCTAACCAACCTGATGAGAATTTGCCACGAGGTATGACACCAGTAAGAACTGGTAAAGCCCCCGTAGATAAGCTTAGAAAGTATTGGGCCGAGGAATTTAGATCTAAAATTGAGGATGACGCTGAGAGGGCCGAGTTTTGGCTCAAGAATACCATACGGGTTTTAGATGACTTATCATGCACACTTGAGGAATGTTTGAAGTGTGCCGTGTCTCTCTTGAAGGACACTACGTACCACTGGTGGAAGACCGTATCTTCGGTAGTGCCAAAGGAAAATATCACTTGGGAATTTTTCCAAGCAGAGTTTAGGAAGAAATATATCAATCAAAGGTTCTTAGACTCAAAGCGAAAGGAGTTCTTGGAACTCAAACAAAGGAATAAGACTGTGGTAGAATACGA
The DNA here is from genome assembly GCA_025698465.1 of Gossypium longicalyx. Classification (NCBI taxonomy): domain Eukaryota; kingdom Viridiplantae; phylum Streptophyta; class Magnoliopsida; order Malvales; family Malvaceae; genus Gossypium; species Gossypium longicalyx. The sequence continues at coordinate 17,823,054 of CM046997.1, read as the reverse complement.
AAGGGAGTTAGTAAGGCTAAGTCAGTATGCAACTGAGTGGGTTCAAACCGAGTGAGAAATGTGTAAACTCTTCGAGGGAGGTTTGAATGAGGAAATCAAATTATTGATTGGGGTCCTTGAAATACAAGAATTCGCCACATTAGCTGATCGGGCCAAGAAGGCCGATGAACTCAACAATGAAAGAAAACAAGCAAAGAGAGAGGCTCACGTTGCGAGCAAGAGATCCGGTGGTAGAACGCTCTCATTTTCTACAAAGAAATCAAGGAGCCAACATGAACGCTCCACTTCATTTGTAGGATATTTGGGTAGAACGAGAAGCTCTAAACGACAAGATCAAAAGTCTTCCTCCCCGATGGTGACTAGTGTGGGGAGTGTATATGACCAAAAGCCAAAGTGTAAGAGTTGCAACAAATTTTACTTTGCAGAGTGCCGAATAAAGAGCGGTGTATGTTTCATATGTGGTTCTCTTGACCACTTTCTTAGAGACTGCCCAGGACGAATTGAAAAATAAGTGGAAGTAACCTCGAAGTCGAGTTCTCCCATAGCACGAGGTGACCTCTGAGATACCCCAGAAGTGCTAGTGGCAGTCGAGTTATAGCCAAAATACTGCAAAATAAGAGGCTCGAGCCCCAATAAGGACGTATGTAATACACGCTCGAGAGGAAGCCTCTGCTCCTAACGTTATTACGAGTGTTTTTTCTCTTTTCAATACATGTGTTATTGCCTTAATTGACCCAGGGTCGACACATTTATACATTTGTATGAGATTGGTGTCTAGTATGAACATACCCGTTGAACCTACAGAATTTGTTGTTAGAGTGTCAAACCTACTAGGCAAATCGGTTCTGGTTGATAAAGTCTGTAAGAATTGTCCTTTGACAATTCATGGTCAATGTTTTCTAGCTAACCTTATGTTGTTATCTTTTGATGAGTTTGATGTAATCCTCGGTATGGGTTGGTTAGCCCTGCATGATGTAATTGTAAGTTGTGGTAGCAAGTATATTAAATTGAAATGTCCAGATGGTAAGATTCTAAGGGTTGATTCAAGAGATTTGGGCACGTCGCCAGCTGTAATCACGACAATGGTTGCTCAGAGATATATGAGGAAAGGGTACGAAGTCTACCTTGCGTTTGTGTTGAATACGAAGGAAAAGGAGTTGAAGATTGAGACTGTGCCAATAGTATGTGAATATCCAGACGTATTTCCAGAAGAATTACCTAGATTACCTCCTGAAAGAGAGATAGAGTTTGGTATTGAATTGGTGCTAGGAACAACTCCCATTTCAATTGCTCCATATAGAATGATGCCAACCGACCTGAAAGAATTAAAAGCACAGTTGCAATAGCTGACAGATAAAGGTTTTGCTAGGCCGAGCTTTTCACCTTGGGGTGCCCCCGTATTATTTGTAAAGAAGAAAGATGGTTCAATGAGATTATGTATAGATTGCCGACAATTGAACAAGGTAACTATCAAGAATAAGTATCCTTTGCCAAGGATTGATGACCTATTTGATCAGTTGAGAGGAGCTACGGTATTCTCTAAGATAGATTTGAAAGCTGGTTACTATCAGTTACATGTTAAGGAATCAGATGTGCCAAAGACAGCTTTTAGAACCAGATACGGCCACTATGAATTTTTGGTTATGCCATTTGGATTGACAAATGCTCCAACCATATTTATGGACCTAATGAATAAGATCTTTTGGCCATACTTGGACAAGTTTGTTGTTGTGTTCATTGATGACATCTTAATTTTTTCTAAAGATGAGTCAAAGCATGCGAAGCACCTGAGAACTATGTTACAAACTTTACGGGAAAAACAACTGTATGTTAAGTTTAGCAAGAGTGAATTTTGGCTCTACGAAGTTGGATTTTTAGGTCATATTGTTTCGGGTGAAGGCATCCGAGTCGACCCAAGTAAAATCTCTGCTATTGTTGAATGGAAACCGCCTAAAAACATGATTGAGATTAGAAGCTTTTTGGGCTTAGCAAGTTACTATCGAAGATTTGTGAAAGAATTTTCCATAATAGCAACTCCAATGATGAGGTTGTTGCAGAAAGACGTTAAGTTTGAATGGACAGAGAAGTGTCAGTTGAGTTTCGAGAAGTTAAAGACGTTACTGATAGAAGCTCCTATTTTAGTATTACTTGAGTCGAGAAAAGAGTTTGTGGTCTACAGTGATGCATCCTTAAACGGACTGGGTTGTGTACTTATGCAAGATGGTAAAGTGATAGCCTACGCTTCACGGCAGTTGAAACCACACGAGAAGAACTACCCGACCCATGACTTAGAGCTCGCTGCCATTGTCTTCGCCTTGAAAATTTAGAGGCATTATTTATATGGTGAGACTTGTTGTATATTCACAGACCACAAGAGTTTAAAGTATTTGATAACTCAAAAAGAGTTGAACTTGAGACAACGGAGGTGGTTGGAATTAATAAAAGACTATGAGTTGATCATTGACTATCACCCGAGAAAGGCAAATGTGGTCGCCTACGTATTAAGCAGAAAATATTTATTTGCACTGAGATCCATTGATGCTCGGTTAGCTTTGCTTGAAGATGGTTCGGTCTTGGCAGAGTTAGAGGCTAGACCGACATTTCTTCAGGAAATTTATGATGCTCAAATTAATGATAGAGACCTGCAAACAAAAAGGGCTTAATGTGAGTTGGGCATTGAATGAGATTATCGGATCGGTCCTGATGGATGTTTGATGTTTAGAGATAGAGTTTGTGTACCTAAAGATAATGAACTTAATCGAAAAATTTTGCAAGAAGCGCATAACAGCCGTTTGTCTATTCATCCGGGAAGTACCAAGATGTATAACGATTTGAAGAAAATGTACTGGTGGAATGACATGAAATTTTTTTTTCTGAATTTGTATCAAAGTGCCTGATATGTCAGCAAGTTAAAGCTGAACATCAAGTGCCTTCAGATTTGTTACAACCTGTAATGGTCCCCGAATGGAAGTGGGACAAAGTTACCATAGACTTTGTGACAGGATTGCCATTAACTCTGAAAAGGAAAGAAGCTATATGGGTTGTGGTGGATAAGTTGACAAAGTCGGTTCATTTCATTCCAGTAAGAATAGAGTACTCTCTTGATAAATTGGCCGACTTGTACATATCTGAGATTGTGAGATTACACGGGGTACCGTTGTCGATTATTTCTGACAGAGACCCGAGGTTCACTTCGAGATTCTGAAAGAAGTTACAAGAAGCCCTGGGTATAAAATTGAGTTTTAGTACGACTTTTCACCCTCAGACCGATGGTCAATCTGAGCGGATGATTCAGATTCTTAAGGATATGTTGCGATGTTGCATCCTCGAATTTCAGGGTAGCTAGGAAAAGTATTTGCCATTAATAGAATTTGCCTATAACAATAGTTTTCAAACAAGTTTGAAGATGGCGCCTTATGAAGCCTTGTAAGGCAGAAAGTGCCGAACTCCATTGTACTGGACAGAACTCAAGGAAAGTCAAATTCATGGAGTTGACCTGATTAAGGAAACTGAAGAAAAAGTTAAAGTGATATGAGACTGTCTAAAAGCGGCATCGGATAAGCAAAAGTCATATGCTGACCTAAAAAGAAAAGAGATTGAATTCCAAGTTGGAGATAGAGTATTCTTGAAAGTGTCTCCATGGAAAAAAATGTTGAGATTTGGTCGAAAAGGCAAATTGAGTTCACGATTTATCGGACCGTATGAGATCACTAAAAGAGTTGGACTAGTAGCCTATCGTTTGGCATTGCCACCCGAATTGAAAAGGATTTACGACGTGTTCCGTGTATCCATGTTAAAGCGATATTTATCAGACCCCTCTCATGTGATTTCACCAGCAGAGATTGAGATTAGACCAGACATGACCTATGGAGAGGAACCGGTTAAGATTTTGGCTCGTGAGGTTAAGCAGTTAAGAAATAAAAATGTGGCTTTAGTAAAGGTTTTATGGTATCAGCATGGTGTAGAAGAAGCTACATGGGAACCAGAAGAAACCATGAGAAACCAATATCCAAACTTGTTTACTGGTAAGACTTTCGATGACGAAAGTCCCTAAAGGGGGAGAAATGTAACATCCCGAAATATGGCCTAGTCAGAATAGTGGTTTCGGGACCACAAATCCAACATCAAAATATTTATTTTATTATTATGAGGTCTAGAATATGAGAATATACATGTGTCAAGATTTCATGAAGAAATTCTTTAAGTAAGATGTCCAATTGGAAATTAGGGACTAAATTGAATAAATTGTAAAACTTGGATTCTAAAATAAATTTGTATGAAATTGCTTTAGATTATAAATTATAAGGTCTTAGAGAGAATTTTCCCAATTTCTAAGTTTTTGGATAAAAATGGGCTTGTATGGATGAAATCTTAAAGAAAGGGCTTAAGGGCATTTTGGTCATTTGGCATTTTAATGAAATAAAATGGGAAAAAGAAGGAAAAAATCAGCCATCTTCTAACTTGTACCAGCCGAAATTCTCAAGTCCTCCATAGCTAGGGTTTTCAACATTTTCAAGCTCAATAGTAAGTGCTCCCAAGCCTCGTTTTTAATGTTTTTCGTATATTTGAAATCCCGGTAGCTTACTCTCTCTATTTCTACCCATTTTTCATGCTAGGGTTCATGTTTAGAAATTTACCCATGCATGAGTTACTTGTATTTTTATGGTTTATGAAGGGACATGAAAGTTGAAGGTGTGTTAAACATCTTTTCCTAGGTGATTTTCATGAAAAACCCCTAAAGGGACCTTTTTGCAAAAGTTGTTAAATATGTGGTAGAAATGTGAAAATAATGGAAAATGTGGGCTGCCATAAGAAGGAAAAGTGTTCAGCTAGGCTTGGGTAAGATAGAAATTGCATATGTATCATTATACGAGCCTAGGGACTAAATCGTAAAAATATGAAAGGTTAGGGGCAAAATGGTCATTTGGACCGGGTTGAAATTTAGGCTCAAAAAGTATAATGTAGAGTGTTAATGATTTAATTTTATTGTTTTAGACCCCGAGGAACAAGTTCCGGAGGTCGATCGAGGAAAACAAAAGGTTTCAGAATAACCGAAACACATCACCGAAACAAGTACCAGGTAAGTTTGGATAACTTAAAGTAAACTCATAACATGCATAATTGTATGATTTATGAGTACATGATGATTGCATTATTGATGGCATGAAAATGCATGGAATGTATCTTTGATAATAATTTATTAGTAAATGTCTCGGTTGAGGTTAGAAAGGGAATTCGATGGATAAACCATGATTTACATGAAGCTTGAGATCCTGCATGTGTTGTAGAGAGGATTTAGCCCAGACGGGTAATCCGATGATCTCAAGTATAAAAAGGATCTAGCCTGGATGGGTGTTCCTTGAGTGATCGAGCCTCTTGAAGAATATGTGTGCATTGTGGATTTAGCCTGGACGGGTAATCTGATTAGGGTCTGGATTTAGCCTGGACTGGTAATTCAGATCCGAGCTCATTAAGGGTGTTTTTCGTGTAAGGGATTTAGCCTAGACTAGTAATCTTGACATCACCTTATGAGTTTATATTGCGGGGGATTTAGCCTAGGCTGGTAATCCCGCAGTAAGATGTGAGGTTCGCGGAAGTGCATACTTGAAATGATCATTCATATGAATTGACGGTGACTAGATGATCCATCGAGATTTCTTAAAAAACTCAACGAGACTAACACGAGGTATATGTACGAATGACCTGTTGAATGATGAGCTCATCTAAGATAAATTGCATGGTGTTTTGTTGTGTGACTAACTCATATCTTGAGTGCCTGTAATAGGGAAATCATTTCCATACTTGTTGGTTTCATTTTTTAATAAGGATGTATGCTAAATAATCGGTAAGTTTACTTTCCAGTTATTCCAAGCTTACTAAGTATGTAAATGCTTACCCCTCTCTTTTCCCTGTCTTATAGAGCTCGAGGACTCGTATAGATTGGAAGACGATTGGAGAATCAACACACTTTCAACTAGTTCAGCTTTGGTATATAGACACTTATGTTTTGTTTAATGGCATGTATAAAACTTGAGTATTTGGTTATATGTGTCATTTGATTTGCCAAGATGAAGGCATGTAAAGTTATACTTATCTTTTTGTATTTGGCCATGGAAATTGGCTTATTTTGAAGTAGGCTATGACCTACAAATCTACGCATATTTATGTTCACATATAATGGTGTGGTTATAATTGGCAATGAGTTATAAAAACGAGCCAACCTTAAATATGTCGAGTAGACATAGAAATCCTTAAATGCAAGATGAGAATTAACTTAGCATGTATGAAACCAAAGACATGAGGTTCACATGCAATGAGGTTAATCAAAGTTTCATATTTATAAATGTATAGTTTGGCCTAAACATGTACTATAGTAATCTATAAGCGTAATTGGTTAGTAGAGGGTGACTTAAGGCTTGGAAAATAGCGTAATAAAGTCCACATGGTTAGACACACGAGTGTGTGTCTAGGCCGTGTGTGACACACGGCTCACCCCCATGAGCGTGTGGTATGGCCGTGCGTCCCCTGCACCTGAATTTTTAAGTCAGTATAGAACACAGGCTAAGCATATAGGCATTTGCCTTGGCCGTGCATTTTTAACAGAATGTTGAAGTTGAGGTCAGTGTTGCACACAGGCAGAGGGCACGGGCGTGTCCCAAGTCACTTGGGCGTGTGTGACCACACGGCCCCATCACATGGGTATGTTACACTTCAAGTACGGGAAAATTCTCTAAGGTACTCAAAGTTTATCGAACATTTTCGGTTTTGTCCCGTACTGCCCTTAGGTGTGTTTTATGCCTCGAAAGCCTGTGTAAGAGACAAAGTGTACGTGTTTGAAAGGTTTTAAATTTGGGCGAATATGGGTGACCTGATTTAGTGAGTTTATAAAGGTTTAAACCCAGTAACACCTCAAACCCTATCCCAGCGTCGGATACGGGTGAGGGGTGTTACACCTAACCAATGAACCCTCATAGGTACCACAATTATATCATCATTTCATATCATTAAAACATCATTCAAGTCATCATTTTAAATCATGCCTAATTCAATTTATTTTGCCTAATTCATGAACACTTAAACATTATCTTAATTTCACATGTTTATTTATATACCAAACTAAAATTATATTTATAACCTTATTTACAAACAATTCACAAAATAATTATTATTTAGACACCCTAGGTACATGTCGACACATTTCAAAAGGATAAACATCACCACGTTTGAGTTCGGGATCATTGTTGGGTGCTGAATCAGCGATCAAAATTAAGTACCTAACCTGTGCATGGAAAATAAAATCGTAAGCTGAGTAAAACTCAATGGTATTTCTATAATCCGAATATTTAAAGACAAGATAATATAATATGCACATTTTAATTTATAAGCACAACTGAATATTAAAAACCATATTTATTCATACAATGACATTAGTCATTCAATATTCAATTCATAAATACATCATTCATACCATACTCAATTCTCATCATTTGCTATATAATAGCTTTTCACAATATAATACACATGTCATTTAAACAACAATATTGTTCATTCCATGTCCAATTCATGAATACACAATTCATGTGTCTCAATCCATATTTCAATTTACTGTCCCATTTTCATTTCACATACAATATCATCTAATATCAATTATAGTGCCATTTCAGTTAATTATCCTTATTAACATGACTCAGACTCGGACAGATACACGAGTCCAACCAAACACACTAATTTGGCACTCGGTGCCTCATCGGATAATTCGAAGTAGTAAATTGACACCCAGTGTCTCATTGGTTTAACCAAAGTAAATTGGCACCCAGTGCCTCATCAAATAAATACGAAGTAATAAATTGACACCCAGTGTCTTATCGACTCGAAGTCGAAGAAATCCCTGGACTCTTCCAATCTTATGGCATGCCATCTATATCCGGCTCAGCCCAATACAGTTAACCAATTCACTTTTCAAATACAACCAATATTCATTTCAATTCATATAATCAATATATTCAATATGTAGATACCAATTCAATCCATTCAATCAACTTAAATTCAATTCAATGACAAAGTGTCAAATACTCACCTCAACACTTACCATATGCATTAAATAAAAAAATACAACAATTAATAACTAAGTTTGAATTATAGAAATACAAACCAGAAATTTCGAGCTATTCCTCGTCGACTTTATCTTTTCCCTTTTTAGTCGAGGATTTCAGTATGACGTTAGCTACGGAATTAAAACAATTAAAATTCATCAATACAACACAATTTAATTTCATATTGAAAATTTCAATTTTTACTCAATATTTGCCTAAATTCTAATTTAGTCCCTAAATTGAGACTAATTTTATTTCTTCACAATTAATCTTATATTTTCATACAAATTCCACTTTAAACTAAAACTCCCTGTTTTCACTTAAATTCCTAAATTTCAAATTTTTTACAATTTAGTCCCTATTACTCAAAATTTACAATTTATTCTACAATTCAATACTTTTTTATTTCTAACTTAAAAATCTATCAATTTAATCCCTAATACTAAAATTATTCAAAATTAACAATACTTAAAAACTCAATAATTTCTAACATTTCAGCATGGGTCGGGTAGTATTTAACACTGAGATTCCAAAAACATAAAAATTACAAGAAAAAAGGACTAAATTGACTAACGAATTAAACTTGGAAACTTTGAACCCTAGCCTTGTCTTTTTTCTTTCTTTCTTTCCCTTTTTCTTTTCTTTCCTTTATGTTTTGTTTTTGCTTCTTTCTTTCTCTTTTTCTTATTTTGTTTTATTATAATTTTATAATATATATACTTAATTCTTAAGGTTTTATGTTATAATATATATTTTAACTTAAATTTTATAATAATATTACAACTTATGCCGGCTCATTTAAAGGAAAATGGCATAATTGCTTCTTTAGTCCCCTTTAATGTTTTTTAATATATAATTCAACTTTCACACTTTATGTAATTTAGTCCTTATACTTAATTACTCTTAATTCATGCAAATTCACCAAACCAAAACCTAATTAACTAACACAACTGACTTCGTAAATATTTTTAATAAATATTTAAGAATCTAATTTATGAAAATAGAGTCCCGTAAATGCATTTTTGGACACCCGTGACTATCGAGTCGTTACGCTTGAGCATGAATAAGGACCAAACGACAAAGTTTTCAAAATATAAGCATAGGTATCGATACCCAAGTCAAGTACCAATACCTTTACTAGCTTTGATGTTTCTAAAATCAAGTTAAAATACACAAGTACCGATACTTTGAATTAGGTATCGGTACCCCTATTAAGAAGTATCTATACTCGTTTTGGCATTTTTTTCATTTTCAAAATTATGGACACAAGTCAATTTGTATCGATACCTTTATAAAGTATTTATCTTTGGGATTAAGTATCAATACTTTATATCGGTATTGATACTAAATTGGTGTTCTGTCGTTTTAAAATATTGTTCATTTGGTAAAGTATCGATACTTCAACCCATAGTATCAATACTTTTTGCCAGAAGGTAAAAAATATCACATTTTGGTCCCTTTTCATGCCTAAACCATAATGCATACAATAGATGCCTAAAAGCACACATCACACCTACAAAAATCACCTCAAAATACATGTTATTTCATCACTTAGTCCATACCAATTCATTTTGCCTTAAATTGGCACCAACACACTTTATATCACCTAAGGAAATACTAACTTATCTATCATGCTTCAACCATTCAATAACAATCCAAAACATAACATATAACCATCTTTCTAAACATCTAACCAATATGCCACAATTGACACCAATTTACAACACACCTAATTATACCATTCCATACACTTAACTGTAACACCCCATCCCCAATGGTCGACTAAGGAATTACACGGAAAGTAGACTTAAACTTAGTTCCAAAGTTTAACAATTAAACTGGGTGATAAATCAGAAAATAATTTCGAAAACACAAGTAACCAAACTGGTATATGCAATTGAGTTTTAAACTTTCAGCTGAAAATCTTTCTTTTGAAAATACAAATTTTTTTTTACTATGGTCATAACATATAAAACAATTTAGCTTATACAAGCATAAAACACTTTACATAACATAATTCATAAAATTCGTTCAATCTTTCAAAGGGTAACATTCAAATAAAACTGTAGTTAGATAAAAAAGGTACTTTATTACAGATTTAGATTCAAAATAAAAATACACACCACCTTCAAATATCATATGCATGTTACAAAATAAACACAAGCTCAGCTCGCTGCAGAGGCTGCTCTTTTTGGCTAAATCTGTTCCACAACCTATGAAAAAGTACCATCTGAAAGAGGGGAAAAGAAAAGAGGGGCAAGTTCATAAGAACTTAGTGAGTTCCAAAATAGAAAAGACTCAACCCTTTAGGTGAAATACAAAAGCAAGAATGATATTACAACTATAATCTCATGCACATAAACTCATACAGCAACTCTATAGTTCGAGACATTCGGGTGGACACTCCCATACAAAGTCATACTAACTTACTCTATTCAAATTTTTCCTTAGGTTAAACCTCAGATCCCCCAATCACATATCAGAACATATATCACATCTCTTAACATTTCAAATGCATGCATGTTCTCGTGAGTTCAGGGCTCTTTGCCATTGTTAACAATTAACATGTCCTACCATAGGTAGCACCCATATCGCTAAGCTGGTTAGCAACTATCATGCCCTACCAAACCTAGTACTTATGCTAACTGGTTAGTAACTAACGTACACTACTAATTACCGCCAACCTAGTTAACAACTAACATGTCCTACTAGTGGCCCAACATACATGTGACCTATCGTAATTTGGTGTAATAGATTAAACTAATTTTCGCACTTTAGGAGCTTGAAAGCAAGCATTTCTATTAGGTTTTAGTTATGTTTTTTTAATTTTTCATTAAGTTAATGAAATGTGCAAATTGAGTCTTTTATTGACCTTAGGGACTGAATGATGCCTAAAGGTGAGCTAATGAACTTTGTAAGTGTGCAGGAGACTATTAGAAGGCATAATAAATAGATACTAGTTGCTATGTCGCAACACAGAATGATCAATGTCACAACATAGGAAATAAAATGGAGAAATCACGAGACTACCTTCGATGTCACAACACAGCCTAAAGGTGTCATGGCATACCTCTGAAGATATCTCAGGAGGAGTATACTAACTCCTATGTCGCGACACAGGTCCTGGTGTGCTATGACATCGACTCTGGACAAGAATTAAACTCGAGCTAGAGGGTGTTTTGGTCCACACAATCAAACTTAAAGCTCAGAAACATCAACTAACTTAAGGTTAAGGACGACGACCACCTAAAATCTATAAATAGACTCCATTGTCAAATGTTATGGGGACCAATTCCTTAGTTTAGTTTTTTACTTGTAATTCTAGTTTAGATTTTCCTTCTTTTAGGTTTTTAGATTTATTTTCCAGTTGTTCTTGTTTTATTGAGGGATCTAATTTGTGAAGATAATCAAACTCTATGGATTTAAATTCATCTTTAATACAAATCAAGCGTTTTCCTAAACTCTACACTTCAATTCATTTATCATGTTCTCTCTTTACATCAATTCCATATTGTTTATGAAAACTATGAGGAACTAATCCCTCTGTGGGGATTAGTGAGTGGAGGTATAATTTGTTAACTATTTTATAGGGTTACTTAACGGATCAGCTGTTTGGGAAAGGAAGAACCTAAACCCTAAGCTTGACAACCCTAGGAAGTCATCAAGGTAGGAATTAACCAAAAAATGGTATAGCCTATCTGTGAACACCTTCATCTCAAACCAGTTTGGACTATGAGGTCTGAAGATAAGTAGTCCTTGCTGACCCGTTATTTGAGTGGAAGATCGAATAATCCTGCTGGGATAGTGACTAGTTGATTGACGAGGAACTCAAAACGACAATTGATAGGGATTACCCAAGCGAGCTAATCACCCATAATCAAATTTGATTTATTCTGTTCTTTGATCTCTTGAATTTTATTTCTTTATTTTATTTTATTATTATAAAAATCTTAAAAACCTTTTTATTTTATTTTCGTACTATAACTAAATTAAAATACTAATTAGATCTTTTGGTGTTTAGGTTAAAATTGATCTAGCACTCGCCTCCCTTGGGTATGATCCTTGGAGTACTCACCTACTCCTCTGTAACTATATTACAACTAGACCCTTATACTTGCAAATATTGATCTATCGTAAATTGGTGTAGCAGATTAAACTACTTTCTGCACTTAAAGAGTTTGAATACAAGCATTTTTATTATATTTTAATTAACTTTCTTTAGCTTTACTTACATTCAATAAAATGTGCAAATTGAGTCTTTTATTGACCTTAAGGGCAGAATGAGGCCAAAAAGAGAGTTAACGTACCTTGTGAGTGTGCAGGAGACATTAGAAGGCCATTTAGACCGACACTGGATGCTATGTCGCAACATAGAGAGCTGAATGGAGAAAGTACGAAATTGTTTTTGATGTTGTGACACAGATTGAGGGTGACATGATATACCCCTAAAGATGTCTCAATGAGGAGTATACTGCCATCTTTGTCGTGACACAGGTCCTACTGTGTCACGACATCGACTCTGGGATGAAAAAATAAACACGAAGCAAGGGTGTTTTGGTTTGCACAATAAAACTTAAAGCTCGAAAACATCAGCTAACTTATGGTTAAGGACGATGGCCACCAGAAGAATATAAATAGGCTTCTTTGGCACATGTTATGGACACCATTTGGTTAGCTTAGATTTTTCGTTAGATTTAGTTTTGTTTTCTTTCTTTTTTTGGTTTTCTAAAGTTTAGTTTATTTGTCTTTGTTTTATTTCAAGAGATCTGAATTGTGAAGGAGATCAACTTCTGTAGATTTGCATTTATTATCAAAATTAATTAGGCTTTTCTTAAGCTCTTTACTTCAATTCATTCATTATGATTAATTCTTCAATCTATTTCATGTTGTTTATGAAAACCATGAGGAACTAATCCCTGTTGTTTATGAAAACCATGAGGAACTAATCCCTCTATAGGGGATTAGCGAATAGAGGTATGATATGTCAACTGTTTTGTAGTGTCAGTCAACGGATCAACTATTTGGGAAAGGAAGAATGTGAAACAAACCCTGGGCCTGATAACCCCGAGAAGTCATCAAGGTGAGAATTAACTCAAATTTGGTATTGCCCATTCGTGAACACCTTCACCCCAAGCCAGTCTGAACTGTAAGGTCAGAAGATAAGTAGTTCTTACTAATTCATTATGTTAGTGGAAGATCGAAAGATCCTGCTAGGATAGTGACTAGTTGATTGACAAGAAACCTGAAGCAACAGTTGATGGGGATTACCGAAGCGAGCTAATCACCCATAATCGAGATTTGGTTTACTCTACTCTTCTATCTCTTGTGTTTTATTTATTTTATGTTATTTTAGTATTATTATTATAAAATCCATAAAACCCCCTTTTTACTCTCGTACTATAATTTATTTAAAAATATTAATTAGATTTTTTAGTGTTTAGGTTAGAATAGATCTAGCACTCGCCTTCCTTAGGTACGATCCTCAGAGTATTCACCTACTTCGTTGTAACACTATATTATAACTCGACTTGTATACTTGCGGATACCGCCTTATCATTCTATATTTTATTGCAGTATTCACACTCTAAATGTTAGTATGTCCGGAGGTGGTCAAGTTGTTAGCGTCGTTGCTTTAGAGGTAACATTACTAGGTTAATTTTAATTTTTGCATGTAAAAGAATAATTAGGTAATTTGTAGGTTAGAGGTACAATTTTATTTATTTTTACTAATCTTCTCTTTTTGGGTTTAGTGCATGACTCGCAGTAGGGGCACACCTATTATTGTAGTCGTTGATCCATAAAAAATAATAAAAAAATCGGCATCAGCAACAACAGTAGCAGATGCAAGATCCACCACCTGCTGCAGGTAACGTACCACATAAAAATCCACTATTTGATGACGCTAACGATAACGCCCTAGAAAACCTACCAGTACCACAGCTTTCCACAAATATACAGATGGCTCGGAATAAGAGAACTTTAAGGGATTATGCATTACCAAGTCTGGATATGGTTCAAAAAAGTATAGTAAGGCTGGAAATTACAACTAGTACTTTCGAGATCAAACTGACTATGATTCAAATGATCCAGAACAATTTGCAGTTCAAGGGCACTATGATAGAGGACCCTAATCAGTATTTAAAACAATTTCTTCAACTTTGTGATACTTTTAAATATAATGGGGTCATTAATGAAACTATTCGTGTTTAACTATTTCCCTTCTCCTTAATTGATAACGCTTTTTCCTGGTTAGACTCGCAGGCACCGGGATTTATCATAACATGGGATGAACTCATTGGAAAATTCTTACAAAAGTTCTTTCCGATTAGCAAAGCAGTTCAACTTAGACAAGAGATTACTTTCTTTAGACAGATGGAGGGAAAAAGTTTCTATGAGGCGTAGGAACGTTTCAAAATGTTGATTCAAAAATGTTCGCACCACAGATTTCCTAAGTGGATGAAACTGTAGGTATTTTATAATGGGTTGGATGCAAATACACGATTTGGATTAGATGGAGCAGTAGGTGGAGCCCTTATGAACATAATACACAAGGACGCGTACGAAATCATTGAGAACGTAGCACTAAAATCCTGTTAATGGCCAACTGAACGATTCACATATGGTCAGAAACCCGTTAGGGTAAAAGCTATCCAAGAGGATGACAAGTGTCAATAGTTGGTGGATAGATTCAACCGTATCAAACCTACTTCTACATCATCAATGCATGGGGGAGACAAATCACTCTTCCATTATATCAACAATCTGGCTGAAGATGTAAATTATGTTGGGAATAAGGGTGGAAATCCTTATTCGAATACATATAATCTCGGTCGGAGAAATCATCGGAATCTGAGATGGTGGAAACAAGGAGCAAGTATAATTTAAATCAAGTTAAAAACACTAATTACCAATCTTCTTATTTGCAGAAACCCTAGGATAGGGTCAACCCAAATGACTATATTGCATGTGCTCAGCATCTGGATAGAATGGAGGGAGTTATACAGTCAATAATAATATATGTCAAGCAGGTGATTTGACTGTACCAACTCTATAAGAACATTGACTAAAGTTGAGGATCAAATGAGTCAATTGATAAGCATGATGGGCGACGTCAAAAGACAAATTGGCACAGGTATTCCTAGCAATACAGAAGATAATTTGTGGAGGGAAGGTAAGGACCATGTAAAGGCGATAGCACTTCGATCGGGCAAAGTACTGAGTAGCCCACAAAACCCAACTCCGGAGGTAGTTATGGAGGATACTAATGATTCTTAAGAGAAATTCCAAAAAACTAAAGAAGAACCAAGGCCAGAAGAGATAAAGGCACCATTGGCTGAATTAGAAAAAGAAACACCTAAAGATGCCAAAATCACAAAAATTCTATTCCCTGTAAGACTTGAAGAAAAACAAAAGAGGGATAAGGATGAATTTCTAAGTTTCTTGAAACTATTTAAAACATTAAATGTTAATCTACCTTTAATTGAGTTAGTTGAGAAGGTTCCTAAGTATGCCAAGTTTTTAAAGGAAATGATGGCAAGGTGTGAGAAAATTAAGGTAGGAGAACTAGTTAACTTAAGTGCTTCTTGTAGGGTAATTATTTCAAGACAAGTGCCTCAAAAATTGAAAGACCTGAGAAGTTTTACTATTCCCATAGAGATAGCAAGCATTCATTTTAATAGAGCTCTATGCGATCTAGGAGCTAGTATTAATTTAATGCCTCTATCGATTTTAAAAAGCTCGGGCTAGGGGATCTGAAAACTACTTAGATAACATTACAGTTGGTTGACAGGTCTTCGGTACATTTGAAATGGGTAATGAAAGATGTGTTAGTCAAAGTGTGAAGTTTTATTATCCCCATAGATTTTGTGGTAATTGATTTTGAATATGATCGTGAGATACCGATCTTATTTGGTAGACCTTTCTTGGCCACTTCTAGGTCCACCATTGATCTATAGAAAAATAAATTAACTACGAAAATCAATGGTGAGATAGAAACATTTAAATGTAATCATCAATTTAACGAGGAGAGGAAGTTAGGGGAACAATGCAAACAGTTATATGTTTCTAAGAATCCCAAGTCAAGGGACGAACTTCCTTTTATGAATACAGAAAGAATAAATAGGTTCAAGGAAAGAGATAAGCAAGTAAGAGTGGAATGGCACGAAGGGCGACGGACTAATATTGATAGAATGAAAGAGTTGCCTATACACGAATTGATGATACTGTCAGATGAATCCGATAGTAAAACTTAAAAATGATTTGAATTGTTGCTTAACTTTTGTAAATTTTTGTAACAGTCTGGTTTTGATCCTAGTCAGAATAGTGGTTTTGGGACCACAAATCTGAGTCAAAGAAATGTTTTAATATTATTTTTTGTGCTTAAAATATATGTATTTATGTCTGTGAAAGTTTCGTATGAAAATTTAATCGTTTGTGTGTTTAATTTTGAAAAAGGATCTAATCGCGTAAAACGTAAAAGTTGCTTGCTACTTGTTAAAAGTTCCTATTTGATTTGGCTTTGTAAATGAGAGGTCCTTATGTGGTTATTTGACCATTGTAAGTTTGAATGGACATAAAAGCGCATGTGTTAGGTGAATGAATAATTTTATAACAAAGGGCAAAATTATCATTTAGTTAATATGTTAATATTAATAAAATAAAAGCATGAAAATGGCCATTATCATCTGGTTCATGCCGAAATTGAAGAAAGAAAAGCTAGGTTTTGTGTTTTAACATTCGACCATTGAAGAACTTGATTAAGGTACGAGTTTTGTTCCATTTTCGATAATTTCTACGTTTTTGTAATCATTGCTTCGTATACTCTCAAGCCCATGTCTCAATATCTGATTTTGATGATGATTCTAAAATGTTCCTGTAACACCCTAACCCGTATCCGTCGTTAGAACGGGATTACGAGGCATTATCGATATAGACAGTTCAGAACAGACTTTCATTACAAAGTAAATCATCTAATAATTTTTTTTCTTTCTAAAAACCAAAACTAACATGTTTCAATTATACCGTATTTGCAATTATTCGAATTACTGTTACTCAATACAAACAAATAATCATAGAAATTAAATGCTCAACTCATAATCCATTGTGTTCATTTCATATAAAAATCATATAAACAACTTAGTATTTATAGCATTTGAACGATTTACATGTGAAATAATTTATCTACTTACTAATTTGTTGCACATAATTTAAAATACAATTGCCGAATCACAAATATAACATTTTAATAAATCTAATTAATATACCAAGTCAACTCTACTTGTCTATTTCAATATGTTAACAACCATGACCTATGCGCATCTATATAAACACATACTTCGTTATCATAAATGAATTAAAATAATAAATCCCATTCAAATATATATAGATATTTCACTATCAACTCATTTCAATACTAGACTGTCTTAATATACCAATTTTGATAATAAAACATATCAAAATTTATCATATGCAAAAGTATAAATATATAATATATATCATTGGTCGAATATACATACATGCCATTTACCAATTTCCAAGAAAATTTCACAAGTCAAATTATATATCAAGGTTTGGGTCAGTACTATGATACACCAAATAACTAATTTTACTATATAGCAAAGTTATCTCATAACTTAACCAAAACATGTACCGAATATCACACATTAATCCATTTTCAATCTTAGTTACCGAATTCATCTATTCATGATGTCATACATTTCATACACATTTATTATGTTAATAAAATACACATTACCTTTATACATGATCAACTAAAGTCATTCATTAAACATATAACTTAACAAACATAACAAACACCTCACACATACCTATATATATATGCCTAAAAACATACATATGCAAGTGCCGAATCATCAATGAAACATATTCATTATCCAAATCCAACATTTATCCGAATTCACTCATCAATCCAAAATAACTATTAATATCTAATGTAAAACAACGCACATCATTTTTTATCATAAGTAACCTAACAAATATATTTTATAATCATGTATATACCAATACCGATTCAACCAAATCACATCCAAAACCATCAACCATATTCCATGCATATAACATTTATGATCATGACTAAATTCATATATTCACTTATCATATTAGCCATTTTCGCATGGCTTAATATATACACCACGTTATACCTATCCAAATATAACCTAGCTTATACATGCCATAGATTTAAGTTTAAACTTATAATGTACCAAAAACAGTCGATAGTGTCATAGACTTTGCTGACGATCCCCGAGCTCGTAACTTGATCCAAAATCTATAAAACAGAAGCACACATACACACAGAGTAAGCTTTTATAGCTTAGTAAGCCATAAGCAAATAAACAATCCAATGATATTATCAACGTAATTAAACTAAACCAAATTATATTATCATTATCACATTTAGTTCCAAACATATAAAGTTCATAATTATATATATCTTTATTCATAAATGTCACCTTGGCCAAATGCTCATATAGCCAAATTAACATAGTATTATTCAACTTCCAAGGCTAAATAATTGTTATAAAACCTAGTCCACATATACTCAAATGTATAAGCCCATGTACTAAAATATAACTTCATATACATATACTAGTTATGTGGCCGAATACACCTAATCATACATGCACATAATTAAGATTCATTTTAATAATATTCACAAGGCCGAATACACTTACCTAGTTCACATATATTATTCATTTGCATTACACATGATTTGTAGCAAGTATTAAGTTACTTAATTACCTTATTTTAAGTAGACAACAAGCTAATTCATACCTGGCTATTTATCTCATTTTACACATTCGATCACAACTTATCTTTGCCCGATGAACCATTCAGAATTGGATAGGACACTCAGATATTCACACATATCGTACAATGCCAACGTCCCAAGCATGGTCTTACATGTTGATGGTGTTATTTTGTGACAGGTTTTAAATATTTATAATTAATCGTTCTTGAAACTAACTATTATCACGATGTAGGCAAGTGTACCTATCGAACAATAATATAGTTTTAGCAAGACCGGATTGTCGAACCCAAAGGAACTAAAAGTACTAGTAATGACTTTTTTATTATTATCTAGCCTAAGAATAAGGGGGTTTGTTTTAACTAACTAATTAACTAAACTAAGAATTCACAGAAAATAGAATTGGGGGATTACTTTGAATTAAGACAATACCTAAGAAAGAATCCACCTAAACTTTACTTGTTATTCTGACTCTGAATCAGACGATTTATTCATTTGACTTGATCCGTAGAAATCCCTAAGTTATATTATTATCTCTCTCGAGACTAGCAACGTCTAACCCTAGGTTGAATAATTGAAATCTCTTTCTAATTAACTTCCTAGGGTTGCATTAACTCGATCTATGGATCCCCTTATTAGGTTTCACCCTAATCTGGAAAAATCTTGTCACCCTATCTCTAGGCGCGCAATCAACTCCGCTTAATTATGACAAATGTACTCTTAGACAGGGTCTATTCCTTCTCTGAGTAAGAGCATAACTTGAATCAATTTCCTGGAATATCAAAACAAGAATTAAGAACACATAATTAAGAACAAGTCCAATATTTATCATACAATTCAGAAAATAATAACAAGATTCGTCTTAGGTTTCATCCCCCTTAGGTATTTAAGGGATTTAGTTCATAACTAAAAGGGAAAACATCTCAGAAGAATAATGAATGCAAAACATAAAGAAAACTCAAAACTCCTGAAGAGGAATTGAGGGGAGAACTTCCATCTTGACGGTGAATCCGGCTTCTGAGATGGATCAATCGGTTTTCCTTTAGAAATTCCTTGCTTTCTCCTCTGTGTGTGTCCTCTTTTCCTCCTTTAAGGTGTATTTACAGGCTTTAGAAAGCCTAAAAGCCCTCAAAATTAGCCTTTTTCGAATTGGACTCAACTTGGGTTTGGCAGGGACATGCTCGTGTGACACGCCCGTGTACGATTTACTTTAGGCCGTTTTCGAGCCTATTAGAATGGCATGACCGTGTGGTCTACCCGTATGAGTTGTGCTTAAATTCTACCAAATTGACATGACCGTATGGTATGCCCGTATGAGGAAGTCCAGGCTGTGTTGATCTCATACGTTGGCCCATTTTCTCTGTTTTTGGCCCGTTTCGTTCCTTTCGCTATCCTAGGCTCACCTAAGTATAAAACATGAAATTAAGGCATTAGGAGCATCAAATTCACCAATTCTAAGGAAAAATCATCCATAAAATGCGCTAAGCATGGGGTAAAAATATGTATAAATGACGGTTTATCAAATACCCCCACACTTAAGCATTTGCTTGTCCTCAAGCAAAATCCTCAACTCACAATTAAAATAAATTATTCTCAACTTATAATTTCTATCGATAATATCTCAAAGTAATCCATAGGTAATCATACATTGAAGATTTAACTGAAAGAACATCAAAGTCTCAAACATTCCAAGTTGAGCATTTTATCATGAAAACATAGGTGTCTCCCCTCATCTAAATAATTACCTTTGATTCAAAATATCACAGAGTTCCACATCCTCACTAAAGATTCACTCAAATCACTTAAGGTGTTTAAGGACAATAAATGAATCACTCAATAGTCAATAATGAAAAGTTATTACCATAGGCTTGCTTAAAAATCAAATCTCCACCACTATAAATTGAGATGAAACATCAATCAAAAGGTCTTTTAAAGGGTTGTAACGTGGTTTTGGTTAGAGGGTATGGTCACAAGCTGAAAGAAAGGGTTAGAATCGAGATTGAGTTGAAAAATTGCCTAACTAGAAAAATGACTAGTATCAGTTGTGTACAATAGAGCTTTTTTCTCAGAATATGGAATTTAACTACTTTAGCTCAAAAGATCACTACTACCTATATGTATACATGTTTCTTCTTCTTTTTTTAAGAACAAGTCAAATACAAAATAAAATAAAAATAGCTAAACAATTATTCCAACTCAAATCTCGACAAAAATAGGGATCAAATTAATTTAAGAGATTTCAACAATAATGAGTTATGGGTTAATATTGAGGGTAAATCCATGAATGGGTTGTTAGGCTCAAGGGGGTTCACAAAGGGTTAATTGTGAAGGTAGGCTTTTCATGGCATGAGTGGGTTAATCCTAAGTGCCTCTATCATCTTGACATATCAAATCAAATGGTGTGGTCTTGACATTCATAATCAAGCAAGTTCTAGAATAACAGTTCAATATTGGCGCACTCATAATGAAAGTGAGCATGGAAGAAATAATAGATGCTTTTGAAGACTCAAAATCTCACAAAAATTATGGCTTTTTGATGTTTAAACTTGTGAATTCCAACTCAAGATAGTACCTAGACTTAGAGAAACAACCTAGAAGTTTTTAATTCTTCAAAAATCAACTTATCATGCTTGATTCCCTCATGTCTTAAAGTTTAAACCATCAATGCATAAATACCCATGTTTTAATTCAAAACATATCAATAAAAATCATGAGTTAATTAAAATTCATTCTAATAGTGATATGAGTAAATCACGTGAGAATAAGACATATTCTAATGATAAAAGACCCCCTCACCCCCGTACTTAAGATGTACATTGCCCTCAATGTACAAAGATAGATATATTGAAAAAGATAAATTTATGATCATAAGATAAGGAGAGAAGTGAAACTTCCTGAATGATGAATGAATTCCTTGAACTGGAGTTTTTAGAGAATAAATGGTGTGAGAGTGGAGGAGGATACTTCGATGGTGGTAGAGGTTCATTAGTCCATAAGTCCTGTGCCAAAAGAATATTATATCTAGTGGTAGCTACAGTCGTGGTCGAGTAGGACATGGCAGTTGTAGAGAACCTTTCCTGGTGGAGTTTTTAGTTCCTATGCGATGATGAGCTTAGGAGCTCTATATAACTGTGACAGAATCAAAAACTATTTAGGAGATGTAAGGAAACATAATTACTCATAATGGAATAGCTGAAGTTGGTCATTGTAAAATAAAATTTCTAAAAACAAATAAAGATAAGCGTAAAGAAAAATAAAAAGGAGTCTGAAGATAAAATAAAAGTAAAAACATAAAATAAAATAATTAATAAAAGTTTTTAAACATCTTCATCGCTAGATGGTTCGCGAGGTGGGGGTGGCGATGAGATGTGAAGATGCTGACAAATCTAATGTAGAGTCGCATCAATGTGATCAAATCATTGAAAACATTGCTGCTCAAATCGTGTAAGGCACTCAGAGATGTCAGTATATGAAGTCGCCGCATGAACTGGACGAGAGGGGCATGGTGGCTGAGACGGTGGGTCCTCGTGCTGTGGAGGGACATCATTAGTAATGCCCTCGGGGGCTTCCTCCTTGGTAGATTGGGCGAGACGATATTGAGGAGGGAAGGTTCCTTGATGCTTCTCGATCATCCTCATGCTTAGCATGCTCGAGATGCCTTGTGGAGACATCTGGCTAATGAGGGTCAAGGATGATTCTTGGGCTGCGGTGTTGAGAAGCCCGAAGTGCCATGGCAGTCGAGTCATGTAGGGGCCAATGGAGATGACCCCCCTCCGATGCCGCTCTGTCTGGTGGCGAATGGCAAGGGCGATAAAGTAAGCGAGGTCGAAGATGTGTCCGTGCGACATACACCATAAGTAGTAGACGTCGTTGGTGGTGACGACGCTGGTGCTTTCTCTCCGCCCTGTCAAGGTGTGTGCCAAGATGGCGTGTAGGTACCTCAAAGAGGGAGAGAGAGCTGATACCTTGGAGCGGCTCAGATCCTAGGTGTCTGAACCGGGGACTAAATCGTACCAGCACTTTGAGGGAGAGTAGTGGATGTGGCGATGGAGAGTGTCAAGGTCGTTCTCATCCATGAACTCCTTTGTGTATAGGCCCAAAGCTATACCGAACTTGAGTACACTCAACTGGCGGACTAAACTGCCGAGACGAAAGTAGATCGTGCCGAGATCATCGTAATTTGTCATTATAGTCTAATGATGAAACGTTGAGCATAGTTCCATCGTAAGCTCGAGATACGTCGGCTCGATGATCCCAAAGAAAAGCTCCTAAGGGTCGGTGGTTAGGAGGGCCCGAATCACTTCTGCTAACTGAACTTGTTCTACTACAGCCCAGTCGATGCAGCGGCCCGCAGTTAAAGGTTGGGCCCAGAACATTTGGTAGAGTTCTTCTTGGGGCCTAATAGGGAACTGCAGAAAAGGGTGGCAGATTTCTGCGGTAGGACCCGAGAAAGATGACACCCCTTCCTTCTTTTTGAAGTGGGGATGACAGCTTTCTTTCTTTGCAAAGACGACATTGTACCTGCAATCAAAACCATTAATTCATCTTGAGGAATAGGCAAAGTAAAATGAAGACAAAAATTAAAATAAAATAACAATCATAATTTCAGCCACAACTACTAAGACTAACAACTTAACCAATGCAATCAATTTTATGGCATAAGAATGGCAGAGAATTCCAAGGAATGCAATCATACTTGACGGATGAAACATGTCAACACAAAATGCATGAGTATGTTTGTTTTTCTAACCATGAATAATTACTTTAAACTAGTCAAATGGGGCATGGAAATCATGTAATGAGTAAGAATGTAACATGAAAAAGATGATAACTACTCTAGATAATGAATTTTGAATGATAGAATGATAAAATAACATATAAAATGCAGATTTCTATGACAACTAGCATGAAAAATGAGTGCAATAAAAGGGAAAAGAGTAAACAAACACTAGAAAGGGGAGAATAAGCGTAAAAAACGGGGCTGGAACCGGCGCACGGGAGTGGCGGGGCGGGCGTGTGGAGTTGCAGCAGCTAGTGTTTGGGATTTTGGGTGATGAAGACAATGAATAGTGTAGCCTATTTATAGATTTTGGGGCACACGGCCAGGAAACACGCCCGTGTTCCCCAATTTCAGCCCGTGTGCTTCACAGATTTTTAATTTGGGTGCATCTGGCATTCAGCCCACGCCCGTGTATTTTTGGCGTGTGGGTGCACACGGCCGTGTCACACGACCGTGTCTGGCTTCGTTCACTTCTCCCACGCTCGTGTATAAAGCTCCATGCCCGTGTTAATTTGACAGGTTCGACCGCAAGTACTAGACACGGGCGTGTCGAACTCCCGTGTTATTCTCTCAGGTTCAACCACAGTTCTAAGGCACAGGCATGTCGAACGCCAGTGTAATTTTGGCAGGCTCGCCCACGGTCATATCTCACGGCCGTGGCATTTTATCGTAGCCCGTGTTTGGGAAAAATTTCTGCCCTGTTTCCACACGGTCCTCAGCATGCCCATATGCCTGGCTGTGTGTGTGTGAAAAACCTGTATTCAAGATCTTCGTTAATAAGTTAGGTGTTAAATACTAAAATTTAAAGAAATTAATATTGTTAGTGCTCGGGTTGCCTCCCGAAAAGCTCTTATTTATAGTTTAAGCTCGACTTACCTCTCCATTGAATGGTCATGGTGGTTCGAGGAGTTTATGCTCCTCATTCATACTATCAATCTCACCAAGATAAGGTTTTGGACGAGTATTGTTTACCTTAAAAGTGCTGAATTTGGGATGACTTACCTCGACTGTACCGAAGGGAAAATGTTAAGTACCGTAAGAGGGATTTCTTCATTCGTTTGGTAATGATAATGCGAGGATCTTCGGTATCTAATAAAACTTTATTTCCATCCTTAAGTTGATTTGGAGAGGTATTGAGCTCGATCTGGCATGGTTTTGGTTTATCGTGTTTTCTCATTCTATGTGTCCGCCATTCATCTAGCTCCTCAATTTGTAGCCTTCGTTCTTCATGGATAGGTCCTCTGCTATTGCTTGAGAATGGCTCATGTACTTTCTTTATACTCTTTTCCTACAAAGTAGGTTGCACCATATTGTCAGTTTTAGTAGAATGGTTTAGACGATCACCTTCAATTTCCGATATGTTGCCAGAATTACAAGCTTGAAGGGTGATTGTTTCATCTCCTACACGAAGTGTGAGCTCACCTGTGCCAACATCAATAATCGTTTTAGCAGTTGCTAAAAAGGGCCTTCTTAAAATCAAAGGAGTGTTGCTATCCTCCTCTATGTCTAGAACAATGAAGTCAAAGGGAAATATAAATTTATCAATTTTAACTAGCACATCTTCAATAATACCCCTAGGAAATCTTATAGTTTTATCTGCTAATTGTATGCTTATCCTAGTCTATTTGGGTTTCCCAAGACCTAATTGTTTGAACATTTTGTAGGGCATGACATTAATACTAGCCCCTAAATCAGCTAATTCATTATTAACATCTAAACTACCAATTAAGCAAGGAATTGTAAAACTCCCTAGATCTTTTAATTTATTGGGTAGCTTATTCTGTAGAATAGCTGAGCAAACTGCGTTTAGCTCCACATGCGACGCCTCGTCCAACTTCCGCTTATTTACTAAAAGCTCCTTTAAAAATTTCATTGCGTTTGACATATGTGATAGAGCTTCAATAAATGGTAAGTTAATATCTAATTTTTTTAAGAGTTTAAGGAATTTATCAAATTGTTCGTCTGAGTGGTCTTTCCTTGTCTCATTAGGGTATGGCACACGAGGTTTGTATTCTGTACTTACCGGGTTCTGTTCTTTGCTGTATACCTCACCTTTACCTTTGCTTATCTCAGTATCTTGCCTTGGTTCTAGTTCAGATATGACTAACCTTTCTTCATCTTGACTAGTAATCGCATTGAGTTGCTCCATTGGATTAGATTCTGTGTTGCTTGGCAAGTTACCTTGTGGTCGTTCAGAAATCAACTTGGCAAGCTGTCCAATTTGAGTTTTGAGCCCTTGGATCGACGCTTGTTGATTCTTAAGTGCTATCTCAGTATTCTGAAAATGAGTTTCTGACACCGATATAAACTTTGTGAGCATCTCTTCAAGGTTCGGCTTCTTCTCTTATTAGTAGGGTGGTTGTTGGAAGCCTGGAGGGGGTCTTTGATTGCTTTGCCTCCCCATGAGAAATTTGGGTGGTTCCTCCAACCTGCATTGTAAGTGTTACTATAAGGATTGTTTTGAGATCGAGGATTATTACCCATGTAATTTAACTACTCGTTGTCCATGTTGTGACCATATGGCAGGTATTCTGAACTGCTCAATCCATCTCTATTTGCTTCGCACTGCATTACTGGGTGAAACTGTGAAGAACTAAGAAAACCATCAATTTTCTTATTCAAGAGTTCTACCTGATTAGAGAGAATGGTGATTGAGTCGATGTTATAAACACCAACTATTTTCATTGGTTTTGTCCTTATGACTTGCCACTGATAGTTATTCAGTGACATCTCCTCTATAAATTCACACGAGCAAACTTCTGTTTTTATTGTTGATGGTTCTGTCACACACAACCATTTGTCGAGTCGAAGGATTGAGGCCATTATGAAAGGTTTGAACCTGTAGCCAGAGTGGTAACCCATGGTGAGGGAATCTTCGCCAGAGTGGTAACCCCTTAATGTCTTCGTTCAACCCATCTTTGAATCTTTTACACATTATAGCTTTGGTCGAAATACACTCTCGGGCATATCGACTGAGTCTCACGAATTTTCGTTCATATTCTGTCACAGTCATGCGACCCTGTTTCAATTCCAGAAATTCTTTGCGCTTCTCATCAATAAATCTTTGGCGATGTATTTCTTACGGAACTCAATCTGAAAGAACTCCCAGGTTACCCGTTCTTTCAGAACCACCGATACCAGTGTATTCCACCAGTGATATGCGATATCTCGTAGCAAACATATGGCACATTTCAAACATTCATCCTGGGTACAAGATAGCTCATGAAACACACAGATAGTATTATCAAGCCAGAATTCAGCTCACTCAGCATCATCATCATTAGTAGCTTTAAATTCTTCATCCCTGTGTTTTCTAATTTTATCAACAGGGGGCTTATGTAATCTCAACGGATCACTCACTTGAGGTATAGCAAATATTAGAGAAGGATTAGTCAGGGTGGAGGTTATTGTGCAGCTGGATTAGTCCGGATATACTGAGTAAACCAGTCGTTCATCATTTGGTAAAAGGCTTGTTTAGCCTCTCCCTCTTGGTTACTTAAAGTCAGTTGAGAATCAATCGGCGCTGTCTCTTGCACGGAAGTAGGTGCTATACTCTCGACATCATCAGCTACGGCTCTATCGGGATCCATTTACTATACGAAAACACATTTTCAAATGTCAAAAGTCATCACACTATCACAGTATATAATATGGCATGTATAGCTAGACTCACACGCGCTACGTTAGTCCTAGAATCAACTAAATCGTAGCTCTGATACCAATCAAATGTAGCACTCCTAACCCGTATCCATCGTCGGAACGGAATTACGAGGCATTACCGTCATAGACAGTTCAGAACAGACTTTCATTACAAAGTAAATCATCTAATAATTTTTTTCTTTTTAAAAACCAAACTAACATGTTTCAATTATACCGTATTTGCAATTGTTCGAATTACTGTTAGTCAATACAAACAAATAATCATGGAAATTAAATGCTCAACTCATAATCCATTGTGTTTATTTCATATTCAAATCATATAAACAACTTAATATTTATAGCATTTGAATGATTTACATGTGAAATAATTTATCTACTTACTAATTTGTTGCACATAATTTAAAATACAATTTCCGAATCACAAATATAACATTTTAATAAATCTAATTAATATACCAAGTCAACTCTACTTGTCTATTTCAATATGTTAATAACCATGACCTATGCGCAACTGTATAAACACATACTTCCTTATCATAAATGAATTAAAATAATAAATCCCATTCAAATATATATAGATATTTCATTATCAACTCATTTCAATACTAGACCATCTTAATTTACCAATTTTGATAATAAACATATCGAAATTTATCATATGCAAAAGTATAAATATATAAATATATATATCATTAGCCGCATATACATACATGCCATTTACCAATTTCCAAGCAAATTTTACAAGTCAAATTATATATCAAGGTTTGGGTCAGTACTATGATACACCAAATAACTAATTTTACTATATAGCAAAGTTATCTAATAACTTAACCAAAACATGTACCGAATATCACACATTAATCCATTTTCAATCTTAGTTACCGAATTCATCTATTCAAGATGTCATACATTTCATACACATCTATTCGGAATTGGATAGGACACTCAGATATTCACACATATCATACAATGCCAACGTCCCAGACGTAGTCTTACATGTAATCACATATTGATGCCACTGTCCCAGACAGGGTCTTATTCGCACATATATATCAGAGTCACATATCGATGCCATGGTCTTACTCGCACATCACATATCGGAATCCTATGTCATGACATATGTATCCCAGCTATTCCTAAGGTTCATGCAGGGCTTTCAGACGTCGTAACTCGGTCGAAACGAATACATGAACATGGTTACCAAACCTGTACACATTTGGAATTTGCATATATATATTCTTACATTTCATTTCAGAACATATAATTTGCATTTAATTAAAATTAAGTATGTCTATTTACTTATAAACTTACCTCAGACGATGTAAAACGGAATGGGACAGTTAGTCGACAACTTTAGTTTTCCCCTGATCCAAATCCGATTTTCTCTTTTCTTGATCTAAATTAATATAAATTAAACTTATTTAATCAAATATTCAATCAAATTCATCCAAAAACACATAAATGGGCAAATTACATTTTGGCCCCTAACATTTCACATTTTTTACAATCTAGTCCCTATTTCACAAAACTCAAAATATTCAAAATTTGAATACACCCATGTTTGGCCGAATTTTACCCATGTTCATATAAGTCCATATATTTCATTTATTTCACATTTTAGTCCCTCAATTTATTATTGTTGCAATTTAGTCCTAATTACTCAAAATCATCAAAAATTCCAATGCAAAACATGTTAATCTATCACATATCTTTTATTTTCTACCATCAAACAACAAAAATCACAAGCTTTCAACAACGGCATAACTCAAAATATTCACCAAAATAAAAAATTCAAGCATGGGTCTTGTAGATAACTTAGCAACGATATCAAAAACGTAAAAATTATCAAAAACCGAGCTAATTACATACCTTGATTGAGCTTAGCAAGTTGCCGAACCCTTAAAGTTTTCTTTTCATTCTTATTTTCTTTAGTTTCGGCAATAACAAAGAACATGCATGGTTGTTTTTATTTTATGTTTTAATATATACATATTAATACTTATATTATAACTTTAATCATTATAATATTATTTCCACCCACTAACTAGTGACCCAATGTGTCCATGCCAATTTCAATGGTATAATTGCATTATAAATACCCCACAATAAAAGAACAAAGTAATTAGGCACTTTAACAATTAGCATGCAAATTTTACATTTTATGCGATTAAGCCCTTTTATTAAATCAGGCACTCAAACGACATAATTAAAACATGAAAATTTCACAGATATAAATTCACACACAATAAAAACAAAAAATAGTTTTAAAATATTTTTTTGACTCAGATTCGTGGTCCCAAAACCACCATTTCGAATAGGGTCTAAATCGGGCTGTTACAGTTCCATGGCCGAATTCATGAGCTTTATGTTGTTGTATGATGAAATATGAAAGTTTGATGTTGGCTTTATATGTTTTGTCTTTGGATTTTTGATGATTTTGAGTAAAATGGGATAAATTGTGAAACTTGTAAATTGAAGGACTAAAATGTGAAATAAAGGAAAGGCATGGACTTGTATAAGAGCTATGAAAATTCAGTTAAGCTTGTATACAAGCAAATTATGTGTGTTTTGTGATTTTGTGAATTAGGGACTAAAGTGTCAAAATGTGAAAATGTGAGGGCTAGTTTGCAAAATGCCTTAATTGTGTGTAATATGGATTGGTTTGAATGATTTAGTGAATAAAAGGGTTAATTTTGGATACATATAGATCAAGAAAAGAGGAATTCAGACTTAGATCGAGGGAAGTCGAAGATTATAGAGTAAACAATCCGAGTCGAAAATTTTGAGTACGAGGTAAGTTCGTACGTAAAACACGAAGTTATAAGTATATTTTGATGCTTTTATTATACATAGGTTATATATATTTGGTTTGGATGAGTACAATGATAAATCAATTATATTTGGCACTAAGTGTGCGATTCAAACTAGCTTCGGCTACATGAGGCACTAATTGTGTGATACCGATATAACTTCGATTAATTCAGATGGCACTAAGTGTATGGAATCATTATAGCTCCGACTAATCCTTCAAGCACTAAGTGTGCGGATGTTGAAAGTATGAATAATCTTCGGAAAGTCTTAAAATATTTGAAATAATCTTCAGAAAGTCTTAAAATATCCGAATGAGAGGTGAGAATGAAAATGAATGAAAATGGGAATGTTCAGGTATGTATAATACCTATGTGGTAGATGGTATTATGTATATAAAGTTTATTGAATTGGTACAAACATATGGATGGTGTTGGTATATAATTGATAGATGAATTGAGAATTTATAAATACTTATGTGTTGATGTTTTATATTTTATATACTATTGATGATTTTTGTACGAGCTTACTAAGCTGTTAAAAGCTTACTTTGTGTGTGTTTGCATTGTTTTTAGATATCAAAACTACTGTGAGCTCGGGGATCGTCAAGGGTCATCACCACACTATTGAACTTCATTTTGGTACATTTTGGAAGTGTAAATACTGGAGTATGGCATGTATAGGCTAGAAGTATTTTGAATATGCTTTTGAAATGTGTATATTTCTTGCCATGTGTTTTGGCTTGATTATGGATATGTTTATGAATGAGTAGTGATATAAGTTAGGTCATGAAATTATATTTATGACATGTTCTTGTTTGGCCAAAATAAATGGTCAATTTTGGCAAGTATTTGGTAAGTTTATGTCATGAAATTGAATGATGATATTAGAAGTAATAGAGCTTATGTTTTAGTATGACTATGGCATGAATTTGGTATGATTTGTTTGATGAATTGAGGATAGAATTGATTAATAATGAAATAGTATGAATGATACTGTATTTAGCTATAAATTGCCTGGAATTGTTGTGCATATATGTTGTGGTTTTGGTGCTTGTAGGTTTGACCCAAATTGGGGTGGCAAATTGGCTATTCAAATGGCCTACTTTTGTCCGCACGAGCAGAGACACGGGCGTGTGTCTCAGCTGTGTGCGACACACAGTCATGTTGTACGGCCGTGTGTCCCCTGGGGTACCCTACAATTGTAAGTCAGGCTCCAGCATGGCCAAGGCACACGAGCGTGTGGTTAGCCGTGTGATCCAAGTCAATGTCGACTATGGCCAAGACACACGGGTGTGTCTTTTGGCCGTGCGTATAAGTCAGTATGTATGCCCTATTTTAACACGGCCTAGACACACGGGTGTGTCTAATGCTGTGTGAGGCACACAACCTATTTACACTGGCGTGTGACCTGTAATTGTTTGAAAAATGTTTAAGTTTTGGAAAAATTTTGTATGAGCTTGGTTTAATCTCGGCTATTTTTCTAAAGCATGTTTAAGGTCTCGATGACCTATATAAGGGACTCTATATTGATGTTTAATCTCTGATGCTATGATAATTATGAAAAGAATGTTAAATGTTCCGTTTTTTCTGGTAATGCCTTTAACCCTAGTCCGACGATGGATATGTTGGGTTAACCATTTGTACAGAATGCAGGAATTGAAGAAACCAACTTGATGTCGTGACATCACACTCTTGTGTCACGACATAGAGAACAAACTTCCCAAATTTCCAAACTGGAAGATGTGTCGTGACACGGAACCCCTATGTTGCGACAACGTTAAGCTATCAGGGATGTAGCAATATTGAAACCCTGTGTCGCGACATCGCTGCAATTTATTGCAAGGTTAACCTAACCCATTTCCTTAACCTGAAAACCTACCCTTTATTTAATCCAAAATTTAACCTTTTAAAACTCTATTTTATAACCTAAAACCATATTCACTTCTAATTAAAACATGTCTTAACCCCTAATCCCTCAAACTCTCTTAAATCTCTTAAAATATCTTAAACCCTAAACCCCAATCTCTTAAACATTCTATTTTCTTTACTCTTCAATCATATTAGGTGCAACAAGGAACGGGAAGATCGCAGGAGCAAGGAATTCAAATAAACTTCGACTATATATTTGAGGTTAAGGATCCTAAATTCAACTTTTAACTATTCCATTTAATTGTTTGCTTAGTATTAAGATTGAAATATCATGCCTCCTAGAAAAATTAGAAGAACCAATGATCCCGAACCATCAATAGGTCCAAACCTCCTTAATTTCACAAACCCGAATATTGGAAAATATTTTACTGAACTTTAAGGAAAAAACTTTATCTAAGAGAGGGGATTCGATCCGTTAATGGTTTTGTGTAAGGAAATATGGCCTTTAGTTAGATATCATAGGTGGGAACATTTTTGGATGATCCTTAAAGACCATATTTAACTAAAGGCCATATTTCCTTACAGTTTTGTGTAAGGAAATATGCTGTGGTCCCTATTATTCAGGAGTTTTATGTGTCTTTACGGGACCAAGAATCTATAAATATTGAAGGTCGTATATGGGATATGGTACTTGTGCGGTGGAAGAAAGTATGGGTAACCCCTCGAATTATTTATGACTTTTATAATGCTCCATACTATGAGAATGATTTTATTGATGAAACTAATCTAGAATATTTTCAAGACATAGATATGGATAGTATTATAAACTTTTGATTGAAGGGAGGGGTGAATGGAAATATTGCGCAGATACCAATATCCCAGTATCTTTTCATCAAACAATTATGTTTCCTAAGGCTAAGATGTGGATTCAATTTGTATGCACACGAATAGTGCCTGCTTTAAATATTTCTAACGTTAATGCTTTTAGAGTAGTTTTACTCTATGCTATTTTGTAGAAAAAGTAGGTTTGCATTGGCAAATGGATCCACCATAATATGAAGAGGTGCATTAGTAGCCAGAAGGTGTGAATTTTCTTCTCCCATCTTGTGACGGCCTTATGCAAAGAGGCGGTTGTACCTATGACATCCACTTAGCAGTCATTGAAATATTCTAGAAGTATCATCGGGGATGCCTTGTTCCAATAATACATTGAGTTACGAGCCAAATAGATAAAAGATTAGAATAATCGACAAGAAGAAGTGATAACTACACCAGCTTCATATCAGAGGTTGACACAAGCTCAACAAAAAAGTTGGTGAGAGTAGTCATCCGAAGCTCGATTGGATGATTCAGTGGATGTAGGAATCGAGACCAATATTTCAAGAATTCGCTAAGCAAAACAACATTCGGGTCCCAAATTATACACTTGACATGTTTGGGCCAACGGATTTGGAAAAAGAAGAAGAGGGGTAAGATAACGAGGAGGGTGATGAGGATGACGAAGGTGAGGACATGGATTTTGAAGAGGATAATTGAACATTTTTTTTGAAAACTTGTATTAAGTTTTGGATTCTTCTTTAATTTTAACTTTGTAGGAGCAGGACTAGTAGTAGTTTTATTATTATTATTGCATTTTGTTTAAGTTTTCTATGAAGGAACCCAACACGAAGAAGACACAAACAATTCAAACTTTTACGAGCAGAAGAGGAAGCACCCACGAATAGGAACTAGAGCAATCAGTATCAATCAGGTAACTTCTTTCCTTATCTTTTTATGGGCTACATATTAAGGACAATCTGTTAATTAAACTGTGGGGGGTAACATAGGTAATGCATTTTAAAATTTTTCTTTTATTTTTCTTGTCTTTTGTGTGCTTGAGCTTATAGAATTACAAGTGATTGATTAGGAGCATGTACATAGGTTGCTTGTGTTTATGAATAAATTTGGCATGATGATAGGTGATTTTTAAATTTTTTTATTAGACTACTAAGTTCTATATGTTACATTGTAAATAGGCACTAAACAATCAACTGTACCAAGTGATATAGAAAATACAAGGAAACGAGCATGCTAGTACGAATGATAAATGGTTGAATTTGTATTTATTTTGTTGAGTAAGTTTGTGCATGTTGAGATATTTAGAGATGACCTAAGACATTGGTTGGAACACATCCAGAGCTAAAAAGCTATCCTATTTATATTTTACCACTAGTACCAATTTTTTGAGCCTATTGACACTTTTTAACGAACCTCATTAAAAGCCCCGAGCCTGAAAACGTTAATTTGTATTTACCTTTTTTCTTTGGTCCTTTATTGCATGATTGTAGACATCTAGCCATATGCATTGAGGGTATATCATGACGGAGTTTGTAAAAATAGAGTGAAATAGGAAAGATTAGTGTGATATAGGAACTATAAGTTAGCCTAATGTGAGAAATAAAAAAGGACATCCAAAAAGGAAATTAGTATGAGTAGAAAAAGTTTTAAATAGTGAAAAAGCATTCATGAGTGAGATGTATTGAAAAAGAAGGAAAAGTCACAAGGTACACAAAAAAAACTCGCTCATTAGTGCACAAAACTCATAAGGCTAGCCGTAGTTACTATGTCATACTATGACTTCCTATATATGGAGAGACAAGGATGCTGAGAGAAGGAGAAATAAGATAGTGAGTGGGTAACGGTCACTAAGGGGGAATAATAGGGGTCAATACGATGTGCCAAACTATTTTCGTGTTTGTTACCCTTTTTGATGCTTACTATTTTTAAATTTTATACCTGTCTTAAGCCTTAGAATGTTACAAGCTGAAAAGTCCTATGTGACCTAAACATCCTTATGCATGAATAGACATCATACTAAACATACACATAAATGACTATTTGTATTCTACTCAGAGAATTAAAGTCCTAAGCCTTAGAACGTTACAAGACGAAAAGTCCTATGTGACCTAAACATCCTTATGCATGAATGGACATCATACTAAACATACGCATAAATGACTATTTGTATTCTGCCCAGAGAACCAAAGTACTTGTACGATTTATTAAAGGTTCCTATAGCTGAGACCCTTAATACTTGTATATTTTGTAACATACTGAACTTAGATGTTTGAGATAAAAAATGGTAAGTCAAATATTCATCATGTTAAAGTTGTTAGTAAGCATGAAATGCTTAAGTCATAAGCTCCAAAGTCAATCCTTGTATGATATTTGCTCAAGGATTGTCATTTCTGCTTGCCATTTTTATTTATGTTACTTGAGAACAAGCAATGACTTAAATGTGGAGGAGTTTGATCTGCCGTAAATCGATGTAGCAAATTAAACTAGTTTTCGCACTTAAGGAGCTTGAATACAAACATTTTCGTTATGTTTTAGTTAACTTTCTTTAAGCTTTACTTACATTCAATAAAATGTGCAAATTGAGTATTTTATTAACCTTAAGGGCCGAATGAGGCCTAAAAGAGAGTTAACGTATTGTGTGAGTGTGCAAGAGACCACTAGAAGGCATTTTAGACTGACACTGGATGCTATGTCAAAACATGAGAGGCCCGATGTCACAACTTAGAGAGCAGAATGGAGAAAGTACGAAACTACCTTTGATGTCGCTACACAGATTGAGGGTGTCACGACATACCCTTAAAGATGTCTCAAGGAGGAGTATACTGCCACCTCTATCGCATAGGTCCTAATGTGTCATGACATTGACTTTAGGACGAAAAATAAACACGAAACCAGGGATTTTTGGTTTGCACAATCAAATTTAAAGCTCAAGAACGTCAATTGTCCTAGGGTTAAGAACAACGACCACCTGAAGACTATAAATATGCTCATTTGGCATATGTTATGGACACCATTCGATTAGCTTGGATTTTTTCATTAAATTTAGTTTTGCTTTCTTACTTTCTTAGGTTTTTTAGGGTTTAGTTTATTTGTCTTTGTTTTATTTCAAGATATCTGGATTGTGAAGGAGATCAACTTCTGTGGATTCACATTTATTATCAATATCATTAAGGATTTTCTTAAACTCTTTACTTCAATTCATTCATTACGATTAATTCTTCCATTTATTCCATGTTGTTTATGAAAGCCATGAGGAACTAATCCCTCTATGGAGGATTAGTGAGTAGAGGTATGATCTGTGAAACACCCCTTACCCGTACCCAAGATTGGGACGAGATACGAGGCATTATCGGATACATACACGGACACTTTCGAAAAATACGGGTTATAAAATTTCATTCTAATTTAAAACTAATTAAACAACATCATGATGTCCTAATTATGAACCTATAAGGTCCAAAACATACATTAAAATAGATTTGGGACTAAACCGAGAGCTACAGAAAATTTTAGTGAAATTCCTAGGGTTATGCCTCACATGCCCATGTAGAGGCAAAGCACACGCCCGTGTGCTTGGGGACACGCCCGTGTCCCCCACCCGTGTTGAATTATTTGGATGTATTTTTCATTTCGAACCTACAGGAGTTTTCACATGGCCAAGTACACGCCCGTGTCCCTGTCCCGTGTCCCTTACACGGCCTAGACACACTCGTGTCCAAAAACTCGAACATTTTGTTTTTGATGTCATCATTCACTTTGAGGCAGACGCCCGTGTGCTAGGCCGTGTCCTCCACACGGTTGAGACACACGTCCGTGTCTCTGCCCATGTGTTTACTACCATGCAATCTGACCTATAATTCTAGCCGCAAGGGACACACGGCCGCACAACACGCCCATGGGGCTGACCGTGTGTCACACACGGCCTAGGCACATGCCCGTGTGTCTACTTGTGTCGACTTTTTTGGAGGCTATTATCCAAGCCAATGGTCACCCTCAACATCCGCACACATTTGTGAATTTCAGTGGTATTCAACATAGCCTATTTATGTCCAATGACTACCTTTAACGGTCTATTGCATGTTAACCTCATCTTATCGGTTTTGTACATGCTAAATTATCCTCTTTGTATTAAAGACTACCATATCATATAATACATTTAAACTTGGCTCATTTTATAACTCATTGCCAATTACGACCTAGCCATTTCCAAGTGATTTGGCCACATTTCACATGTCCATTCATGATATACCACATTTAACTATCTCATGAACATTTAAACACCAACATGCACAATTAGTAGGTTACAACCTACATCAAAGTGAGCCATATCTTATGGCCATATGCAAAATGAATAGGTATATCATTTAAGCCTTTACATTGACTAACCAATGACACATATAACAAAATAACCAAAAACCTATACATGCCATTATAACAAAGTATAAGTATCTATATACCAAAGTAAGATAAGTTGATAGTGTTGACAATACTCTAATCGTCTTCCAATCTTCACGAGTCCACGAGCTCTGTAAAACAGGGCAAGGAAAGGAGTAAGCATTAACATGCTTAGTAAGTCCAGATAACAGGAAGGTAAACTTATCGGTTATTTAGCATACAACCATAAAAGATATTCATGCCAAGCATTCATAGTATAAATCCCCTATCATATACTCTCAATCATCAAGTTAGTTTTATCTCAAGCAATATAACATTAATCTTAGGTGAGCTCATCAATTCAACATTTCCATTCTCGTTTCTCATTATAGTCCTGTTGAATTTCTTGAAAATCTTGATGGATGGCCATTTACCGTCAAATCATACAAGTGATCATCTCAAATACGCACTCCTGCGAACCTTACATCTCACGGCGGGATTACCAGTCCAGGCTAAATACCCCGTAGTATAAACTCATAGAGCAATATCGGGATTACCAGTCCAGGCTAAATCCTTTTCAATGACAATTGCTCTCATAAGTTTGGATCTGAATTGCCAGTCCAAGCTAAATTCAGTCCTCAATCAGATTACCCGTCCGGGCTAAATTCTTAATACACCTATATTCTTTAGGAGGTTCGATCACTCAAGGAACACCCGTTCGGGCTAGATCCTTTTTATATTGAGATCAACGAATTACCCGTCCAGGCTAAATCCTTTTCTGCAACACATGCAGGATCTCGTGTCATGTAAGCCATAATTTATCCACCGGATTCCCCTTTTTGTTTAAATTGGGACATTTATCACCTTTTCATTTATATTACCACATTTCATGGATTATCATACAATGAATATCTAAAATTTTCATAAATTCAAAACATGCATTTTAAGTATACTAAGAGTTTACTTCGGGTTATACAGACTTACCTGATAATTGTTTCAGTTTCGTATTTGAGTTATTTCGAAACCTTTCGTTTTTCATGGTCGACCTCTGAAATTTGTTCCTTGGGGTGTATATCAATAAAATTAGATTATCAATACATCATATTATTCATTTTTGGGCCTAAAACTCACCCCGAGCAAAATGACCATTTTGCCCCTAACCTTTCACAATATTTACAATTTAGTCCTAAGCCTCATATAATGAAATGCATGCAATTCCTTGGCCACCCTAGCCTAGCCGAATGTCATTCACACTTATAGCAGCCCATGTTTTTCCCTCATTCCATATTTTTCTACCCATTTCCACAACTTTTACTATTTAGCCCTTTAAGCCATTTCCATGAAAAACTAATTAGTAAAAGTTGTTTATCATCCTTTAAACTCTCATATTCCTCCATAAATAATCAAAACACAAGCATCTCATGCATGGGTAATTTTCTAAACATGAAGCCTAGCATGAAATATGGGTAGAAATAGAATGAGCATGTTACGAGGATCTTAAAAATACAAAGAACATTAAAAACGGGGCTAGTATTGAGCTTGAAAATGTTGAAAACCCTAGCTATGGAGAACCCTAAATTTTCAGCAGCATGGAGAAGAAGAATGGCTGATTTTAGCTTGATTTTTCCCCTTTTATTTCATTTATTACCAAACGACCAAAATTCTCTTCCTTACTATCCTTTCCAAATTTTTTTATGTATGCCCATTTTTGTCCGAAAACTTAAAATTTAGGTAAATTACTCTTTAAGGATCTCTAATTAATATTCCAAAGCAATTTCATACAAATTGCTTCTAGAACCCAAGTTTTATAATTTTTTCAATTTGGTCCCCAATTTCCAATTGGACACCTTACACTTAGAATTTTTTCATGAAACTTTAACATATGCGTTTTTTCATACCCTAGGTCTCATAATGATCATAAAATAATTATTTTAACATTGGATTTATGGTCCTAAAACCACTGTTCCGACTAGGCCCTATTTCAAGATGTTACGTTTTTTCCTCCCTAGAGACTTTCGTCCTTAAAAGTCTTACCAGGAAACAGGTTTGAATATTGACTTCTCATGGTTTTTTCAAGCTCTCATGTAGCCTCTTCCACACCGTGTCGATGCCATAAAACTTTCACCAAGGCTAATTTTTATTCTTCATCTATTTGACTTCTCGAGCCAAAATCTTGACCGATTCTTCACCATAAGTCATGTCTGGTCTAATTTCAACTTCCGTCGGTGAAATCACATGGGAGGGGTCTGATCGATATCACCGTAACATGGATACATGGAATACATCGTGGATCTTTTCCAATTCGGGTGGTAATGCCAAATGGTAGGCTCATTGTCCAACTCTTTCAGTGACCTCATATGGTCCAATAAATCTTGGACTCAGTTTGCCTTTTCGACCAAATCTCAATACCTTTTTCCATGGAGATACTTTTAAGAACACTTTATCTTCAACTTGAAATTCGATCTTCTTTCTTTTCAAATCAGCATATGACTTTTGCCTATCCGTTGCCGCTTTCAAGCAATCACGTATCACTTTAACCTTTTCTTTAGTTTCCTTGAATAAATCAACTCCGTGGAGCTGATGTTCCTTAAGTTTTGTCCAATACAATGGAGTTTGACACTTTATGCCATACAAGGCTTCATAGGGTGCCATTTTCAGACTCGTCTGGAAACTTTTGTTGTAGGCAAATTCTACTAATAGTAAGTATTTTTCCCAACTACCCTGAAATTCAAGGACGCAACACCGTAACATGTCCTCAAGAATCTAAATTGTCCGCTTAGACTGACCATCAGTCTGCGGGTGAAAAGCCATGCTA
This sequence comes from Gossypium longicalyx, assembly GCA_025698465.1. NCBI lineage: Eukaryota > Viridiplantae > Streptophyta > Magnoliopsida > Malvales > Malvaceae > Gossypium > Gossypium longicalyx. The sequence continues at coordinate 17,783,051 of CM046997.1, read as the reverse complement.
AAACTCAACTTCATACCCAGGGCTTCTTGCAGCTTCTTCCAAAATATTGAAGTGAATCTCGGGTCCCTATCTGAAATAATCGATAACGGTACCCTTTGTAATCTTACAATCTCTGATACATACAAGTCGGCCAATTTGTCAATTGAGTAGTCAGTTCGTACTGGAATAAAGTGAGCCAACTTCGTTAGCCTATCAACCACGACCCAAACAACATTTTTTTTAGGTTAACGGCAATCCCGTCACGAAATCTATAGTAATCCTCTTCCATTCAGGGACCATCACAGGTTGTAACAAACCTGAAGGTTCTTGGTGTTTAGCCTTGACTTGCTGACATATCAAGCATTTCAATACAAATTCGAAGATGTCTTTTTTCATGCCATTCCACTAGTACATTTTCTGCAAATCATTATACATTTTGGTACTTCCTGGATGAATAGACAAACGGCTATCATGTGCCTCTTGCAAAATTTTCCAAATAAGCTCATCATTTCTTGGTACACAGATCCTATCTCTAAACATCAAGCAACCGTCGGAACCGATCTGAAAAATTGATTCAGTAACTGACTCGAATTGAGTTCTCTTGGTTTGTAGATCACTATCATTGATTTGAGCTGCACAAATTTCTTGTAGAAATGTTGGTCTGGTCCTTAAATCTACCAAAACCGAACCGTCATCTAACAAGTCCAACTGCGTGTTCATGGCTCTCAAAGCAAACAAGGATTTTCCGCTTAGTGCATCTGTGACCACGTTCGCCTTTCCCGGGTAGCAATCAAAGATCAATTTATAATCTTTAATTAACTCTAACCATCTCCATTGTCTCAGATTCAATTCTTTTTGGATTATCAAGTACTTCAGACTCTTGTGATCAGTGTATACATGGCATGTTTCACCATACAAATGGTGTCTCCAAATCTTCAAGGGAAAGACAATGGCAGCTAACTCTAAGTCATATGTTGGATAATTTTTCTCATGTGGTTTCAATTGCCTCGAAGCATAGGCTATCACTTTGCCTTCTTGTATTAGTACGCAACCTAGTCCATTCAAGGATGCATCACTGTAGACCATGAATTCTTTTCCTGGTTCGGGCTGTACTAAAACTGGAGCTTCCGTTAGCAATGTCTTTAACTTCTCAAAGCTCTGCTAACACTTTTTTGACCATTCAAACGTAACATCTTTTTGCAACAACCTCGCCAAATGATTTGCAATCATCGAAAATCCTTTCACAAAATGTCGATAGTAACTAGCTAAGCCAAAGAAGCTTCTAACCTCGGTTACATTCTTCGGTGGCTTCCACTCAACAATGGTAGAAATTTTGTTTAGATCAACTCGGATGCCTTCACCTAAAACAATATGATCCAAAAATCCAACCTCTCAAAGCCAGAACTCGCTTTTGCTGAACTTAGCATACAATTTCTTGTCTCACAAAGTCTGTAAAATAGTCCTCAAGTGTTCAACATGCTCGGACTTATTACGGGAATAGATCAATATATCGTCAATGAATACCACAACAAACTTATCCAAGTATGGTTGGAAAACACGATTCATTAAGTCCATAAACCCAGCTGGGTCATTCGTTAGACCAAAAGGCATGACCAAGAACTCAAAATGACCATACCTTGTCTTGAAAGCGGTCTTAGGCACGTCCGACTCCTTAACTCGCAACTAGTAGTAACCAGATCTTAGATCTATTTTTGAAAATACATTGGCTCCTCTCAATTGATTAAACAAATCATCAATCTTTGGCAATGGATACTTGTTCTTAATAGTTACCTTGTTAAGTTGTTGGTAATATATACATAGTCTCATCGACCAATCTTTCTTCTTTACAAATAATACGGGAGCACCCCAAGGGGAAAAGCTTGGTCTTGCAAAACCTTTATCTGTCAGTTCTTGCAACTGTGCTTTTAACTCTTTCAGCTCGGTTGGTGCCATCCTATACAGAGTAATAGAAATAGGAGCTGTTCCAGGCACCAACTCAATACCAAACACTATCTCTCTAGCGGGATGTAATCTAGGTAGCTCTTTCAGAAACACATCCGGATACTCGCATACTATCAGTACCGGCTCTATTTTTAACTCAGTTTATTTAGTATTCATCACAAAAGCAAGGTAAGTTTCATACCCTTTTCTCATATACTTTTGAGCCAAAATTGAGGTAATTACAACTGGTAATGCATCCAACTCATTTGAATCAATCCGAAGAATCTCACCATCTGAGCATTTCAATTTGATATACTTGCTACCACAATTTACAATCACATCATGCACAGCTAACCAATCCATGCCAAGTATTACATCAAACTCATCAAATGGCAATAACATAAGGTTAGCCGAAAAACAATAACCTTGAATCGTCAAGGGACAATTCTTACAGACTTCATCAAATAGGACTGACTTGCCTAGAGGATTTGACACCTTAATCACAAATTCCGTAGGTTCTATCGACATATCCATACTAGACACCAATTTCATGCAAATGTACAAATAGGTTGATCTTGGGTCAATTAAGGCAATGACACGAGTATTATAGCTAGAAAATGTACTCGTGATGACATCGGGAGTAGAGGCTTCATCTCTAGCGTTTATTGCATAAGTTCTTGCCGGGGCTCGAGACTCTGATTTTGCAATAGCATCCTTGGTAACAGTTCGACTGCCACTTGCACTTCCGAGATGTCTCGAAGGTCTACCTCGAGAGATAGGAGCATTCTGCTACAAGGATAATTCAACCTCTTTATTAGCTCACTCTGGGCAGTTTCTGAGAAAATGGTCAAGAGACCCACATCTAAAACACGCACCGCTCTTCATTCGACACTCTCCGAAGTGGAATTTGTTGCAACTTTTACACTTCGGCTTCTGTTCATCTATGCTTCCCACACTGGTTACCATAAGGGAAGAAGACTTCGGGTTATGTCGTTTGGAGCTTCTCGCTCTACCCAAATATCCTACCGATGAAGTGGAGCGTTCTTGCTAACTTCTCGATTTCTTTATGGGGAAGGAGTGTGTTTTGCCGCTAGATCTCTTACTTGCAACTCGAGCTTCTCTCTTAGCTTCTTTTCTTTCATTATTTAGTTCTTCGACCTTCTTGGTCCGATCAGCTAACGCGAAAAATTCTCATATCTCAAGGATCCTGATCAGCAACTTAATTTTCTCATTCAAGCCTTTCTCGAAGCGCTTACACATTTCTGTCTCTGATTGGACCCACTCCGTTGTATACTGACTTAACCTTATGAATTCCCTTTCGTACTCTGACACAGTCTTATTTCCTTATTTGAGTTCTAGGAACCTTTCGCTTCGAGTCTAAAAACCTTTGACTGATGTATTTCTTTTTAAACTCAAGCTTGGAAGAACTCCCATGTAATGTCTTCCTTCGGTGCCACTGAGGATACAGTTTTCCACTAGTGATATGCAGTATCTTTTAGAAGAGATACAACACACTTTAAACACTCATCAGGTGTACATGACAACTCATCCAAAACTCGCGTAGTGTTCTCGAGCCAGAACTCAGCTCGTTCAGCATAATCTCAACCTTAGCCCTAAACTCTTCTGCCCCATATTTTCTAAGTTTGTCCACTGGGGCTTTACCAATTCTCATGGGTGCCAAACCTAGTGGCACTTCACCCTTAGGCCGAGCAGAGGGCGGAGGAGGTCGTGGTATATGAGGGCAGTTTCTTAAATAATCCCCTAACCATTCATCCATCATCTCGAAGAAGGCAGCTCTTGCCTTTTCTCGGCCTTCAGACATAGGCCTTCTACTACTATTAGTAGTAGCTCGCTAAACGAAAGTTGGAGAATGGCTCTTGGATCTCTTGGACTCATCTTGAGCTTGATTGGAAGACATTTACTATATTCAAATACAATTATTAATGGTTAGGAGATGTCACACTATCATAACTTGTATAATGGCATGTATAGCTATACTCAATACATGCTACGTTAGTTCTAGAACTGACTAAACCGTAGCTCTGATACCACTAAATATAACACCCCTTACTCATACCCAAGACTGGGACGAGGTATGAGGCGTTACTGAATACATACACGGACCATTTCAAAAAATACGGGTTATAAAATTTCATTCTAATTTAAAACCAATTAAACAACATCATGATGTCCCAATTATAATCCTACAAGGTCCAAAACATCATTAAAAGAGATCCGGGACTAAACCAAGAGCTATAGAAAATTTTAGTGAAATTCCTAGGGTTATGCCTCACATGCCTGTGTGGAGGCAAAGCACACGCCCGTGTCCCCCACCCGCGTTGAATTATTTGGATTTAATTTTCATTTCAAACCTACAGGAGTTTTCACACGGCCTAGACACATCCGTGTCATCACCTGTGTCCAAAAACCCAGACATTTTGTTTATGACATCATCATTCCCTTTGAGGCACACGGCCAAGGCACATGCCCGTGTGCTAGGCCGTATCCTCCACACGGTTGAGACACACGACTGTGTCTCTGCCCGTGTGTTTACTACCATGCAATTTGACCTATAATTCTAGGTGCAAGGGACACACGGTCGCACAACATGCCCATGGGGCTGACCGTGTGTCACACACGGTCTAGACACACTCCCTTGTGTCTATCCGTGTGGACCTTTTTGGAGGCTACTATCCAAGCCAATGGTCACCCTCAACATCCAGACACATTTGTGAATTTCAATGGTATTCAACATGTCCAATGACTACCTTCAACAGTCTATTGCATGTTAACCTCATCTCATCGATTTTGTACATGCTAAATTATCCTCTTTGTATTAAGGACTACCATATCATATAATACATTTAAACTTGACTCATTTTATAACTCATTGCCAATTATGACCTAGCTATTTCTAAGTGATTTGGCCACATTTCACATGTCCATTCATGATATATCACATTTAACCATCTCATGAACATTTAAACACCAACATGCACAATTAGTAGGTTACAACCTATATCAAAGTGAGGCATATCTTATGGCCATATACAAAATGAATATGTATATCATTTAAGCCGTTACATTGACTAGCCAATGACACATATAGCAAAATAACCAAAAACCTATGCATGCCATTGTAACAAAGTATAAGTTAAGCTGATATTCCAATCTTCACGAGTCCACGAGCTCTGTAAAATAGGGCAAGGAAAGGAGTAAGCATTAACATGCTTAGTAAGTCTGAATAACAGGAAGGTAAACTTACCGATTATTTAGCATACAACCATAAAAGATATTCATGCCAAGCATGTATAGTATAAATCCCCTATCACATACACTCAATCATCAAGTTAGTTTCATCTTAAGAAATATAACATTAATCTTAGGTGAGCTCATCAATTCAACATTTCCATTCTTGTTTCTCATCATAGTCCCATTGAATTTCTCAAAAATCTCGATGGATGGTCATTTACCGTCAAATCATACAAGTGATCATCTCAAATATGCACTCCCGCGAACCTTACATCTTACGACAAGATTACTAGTCCAGGTTAAATCCCCCGTAGTATAAACCCATAGAGCAATGTCAGGATTACCAGTCCAAGCTAAATCCTTTTCAATGACAATTGCTCTCATAAGTTTGGAACTAAATTGCCAGTCTAGGCTAAATTCAGTCCTCAATCGGATTACTCGTCCGGGCTAAATCCTTAATGCACCTATATTCTTCGGGAGGTTCGATCACTTAAGGAACACCCATCCGGGCTAGATCCTTTTTATATTGAGATCAACTGATTACCCGTCTGGGCTAAATCCTTTTCTGTAACACATGCAGGATGTCGTGTCATGTAAGCCATAATTTATCCACCGGATTCCCCTTTTTGTTTCAACCGGGACATTTATCATATTTTCATTTATATTACCACATTTCATGGATTATTATACAGTGAATATCTAAAATTTTCATACATTCAAAACATGCATTTTAAGTATACTAAGAGTTTACTTCGGGTTATACGGACTTACCTGGTAATTGTTTCGATTTCGTATTTCAGTTATTTCGAAACCTTTCGTTTTCCATGGTCGACCTCTGAAATTTGTTCCTCGGTGTCTATATCAATAAAATTAGATTATCAATACATCACATTATTCATTTTTAGGCCTAAAACTCACCCCGAGCAAAATGACCATTTTGCCCCTAACCTTTCACGATATTTACATTTTAGTCCTAAGCCTCGTATAATGAAATGCATGTAATTCCTTGGCTACCCAAGCCTAGCCGAATGTTATTCACACTTATAGCAGCCCATGTTTTTCCCTCATTCCATATTTTTCTACCCATTTCCACAGCTTTTACAATTTAGTCCTTTAAGACATTTCCATGAAAAACTAATTAGTAAAAGTTGTTTATCATCCTTTAAACTCTTATATTCCTATATAAATCATCAAAACACAAGCATCTCATGCATGTGTAATTTTCTAAACATGAAGCCTAGCATGAAATATGGGTAGAAATAGAAAGAGCATGTTACAAGGATCTTAAAAATACGAAGCACATTAAAAACGGGGCTAAGGAGCACTTACTATTGAGCTTGAAAATGTTGAAAACCCTAACTATGGAGAACCCTAAATTCTCGATAGCATGGAGAAGAAGAATGGCTGATTTTAGCTTGATTTTTCCCTTTTTATTTCATTTATTACCAAATGACCAAAATGCCCTTCCTTACTATCCTTTCCAATTTTTTTTTTGTATACTCATTTTTGTCCAAAAACTTAGAAATTGGGTATATTACTCTTTAAGGACCTCTAATTAATATTCCAAAGCAATTTCATACAAATTGCTTCTAGAACCCAAGTTTTGTAATTTATTCAATTTGATCCCTAATTTCCAATTGGACACCTTACACAGAATTTTTTTCATGAAACTTTAACACATTCGTGTTTTCATATCCTAGGTCTCATAATGGTCATAAAATAATTATTTTAACATCGAATTTGTGGTCCCGAGACCACTACTTTGACTAGGCCCTATTTCAGGATGTTACAATCTGTTAACTATTTTGTATGGGTCACTCAATGGATAAGCTGTTTGGGAAAGGTAGAATATCCATATAAATTGAATGAAACTGCAACAAGAGAATATATAAATCTAGTTAGGAAAGTGGCTAGTTAATAGACGAATCTAATAGGCATGAAACTTATCGTCCCAATAATCTTGAGTCATTCTGATAAGACTGAAGCACAAGAGTAATATAACACAGACCCACCAATAGATACAATTATGTTCACAGCTAACGTAGTGGAAGTCTATCACTTTAGGAATTCACAGAGCAAAATAAAGAGAAATCATTAGTCCCTGTTGACAAGCTTGAATTGACTATCCTTTACATGTCTTTAGTTTTATACCAGGCAATGTTTTAGGAATTTTCCAGATGTTGACAAGAATTGGACAAATATATATATAGATAGGACTTATGATCATATAGAAAAATTCAATCAAACTGGACAATTGATGAACATAGACATTGAGCTACGAGGGCGAGGAAATATTCAATTCTCACAATAACCATTTAGTAGAATTATTTACGACCAAATGGACAAATTTAAAAGCCTGCAAAGTCAGAGTCTAAGTAGATAACAGCAAATCTCTTTGCCAATCATCTCAAAACACACTCCTGAAAGGCTATTCTTGATTGATGAGATGGACAGAAACACAATAAGCGACAAGTATGAACCATAATTTTCAACATTCTTATGAAGCAAGAGCATCAAGCAACAATTATAGTGGTTGCGTGGTGATGTGGTCCTATAAATAATTAATAGTTATGATCTGCAAAAAGAATTATCGGTGGTTAAAGCAAGCCAAAAAGGCAAGTTCAGAGAGAAAGCTAATTGTAAACGAATAGAATGGCACGATGGGTGTTGGACCAATACAAGCAAAGACAACTTACAAAAAGCATCCCGATGCATATTGACTTAGCTGACGGACAAGTTCGCCAGCAAGGCCTAACATTTTTGCATAATAACTTTTTCTAACAGTATAAAATTGTATATTTTTGCTAACCAATTAATCAAAATATTATAAGTAACGCAGAGACAAGGTTATCAAGCATTTGAAAGCACTTTGAAAATTGAAAATTTGGGAAAATAGGGGCGACACAGGCACTTCGTGTCAGAACACCATGGCCAACCACAAGAATTACAAAAATCATATCAATGTTGCAACACCACTGTACTGTGTCATACATGGCGGACAACTTTCCAAGATTTCAAAAATTGCAGGGTGTGTTGCGACGTCGAACCTCGATGTCGCGGCATGAGCAATCTGCCAGGTATGTTGTGACACGAAACCCCTGTGTCGTGAAATAGTTGCAATTTTTGTAGGGTTGACCCAACCCATTCGCGTGGCTCAAAAAACTATCTTTTAATTTAACTGGTTTTTAACCTTTAAAACCCTTGTTTTAAAACTAAAAATGCATTAAACTTCACATTTTAAAATTTTTTAAACCACTAAAATCTTTTATAAACCTCCAAACTTTAAAACCCCTTCCTATCTTAAACCCTAAACAAACCAAATCTCCATTGCAATTTCTAGAGCTTCATTTGGAGTTTCATCAAGCACTCGGAGGAGCAACAAAAATATTCATTAGGAAGTCGAGGTTATGTAATCCTTTACTCATTCTACTATTCCATTAGTTTTTAGTAATTTCTATTTACTTATTTTCAAATCAAATATTAGAGAATGCTTCCACGTAAGAGCAAAAGAACTATGGTCTAGGAAACACTAGTTGTTTCGGGTAAAAAATGATTCCATAGTTTAAACATGGAGAAATATTTTCTTGAATTGCAAGGGAGACCATTAATTCAAGAATGAGGGTTCGAATCCTCCATGGTCCATTGCAAAAAAATTTGGACTCCGGTGCGATACCATCAATGGGAGCAGTTCTGTGTCACTCCCACCAAAAACACCATCATACCTGTAGTGTAGGTATTTTATGCATCCCTTAAGGATTAAACAATTAAGGGCATGTATGGTGAGGTTTTAAGTGTGGTAACAACATGAGTGGAGGAAGTTCCAATATCCTCTAGTGATATTTGGAAATTTTATAACATTCCATATTATGAAAAAGATTTTTTTTGATAGCGTAGATTTGGACAAATTTCAAAATATTGATATGGAGGATGTTATAAAATATTTGACTCAAGGTAGGGGTAATTAGAATTATAGGCTAGATGCGAGGCTTGTAACAGCCCGATTTAGGGCCTATTTGGAATAGTGCTCTCGAGACCACAAATCCAAAGTTAGAGAAATTATTTTATTATTATTATTTTAGAGTCATAGCATGTTTAGAATAGTGCAGGAAAAAACTGGTGAGCTAATTTTAACGTTTGTGAGCCCAATTGTGAAAAAGGGACTAAATCGCATAAAGTGCAAAAGTCTTAAATTGATAGCTAAGGGTGCCAAATTGCTATGAAACTTAAATTGGGGGTCTTTAAAGGGCAATTAGGCCCTTTTATAAGAGCTTGGCCAGCCATAGGAGACAAAATTGTTGAAAAGTCAACATTAGGTATGTGATGTCATAATATGTGATAAAATAATACCCTAAATGCCTAGCCTTCATTTTTTTTCATCTATTCTTTCTTCTTGACCAAAACTTCAGCCATTTTTGGGAGTTTTGAGCTTCAAAAATTTCAGTAGCTTATTCCTCTTACAAGTAAGTGATTTACATACTTTTTGTTGATGATTTTTGCATTTTTGGACCCCTTGAAACATAAGCTTTCTATTAAGGGGACTATCTTGGAAAATGGTTGAGAGTTTAGGATATTGCCATGAAAGCATATGTGTAGTTTTTTGAAATTTTATGGAAGAAAATGAGTCTTGGTTGTGTTATAAACAACTTTTTTGAAAGGTGTTAACATGAAAACACCTAAAAAAACCATTTTGCATAAGTTGTAGAATAGATGACAAATGTGTGAAATAGTGGGAATTTGGGGTTACTATAAGAGAAAAAGAGGTGTGGCTAGACTTAAGATACAAAGATGTATCTTTTTCAAAGTCTAGGGGCAAAATGGTCATTTTACCAAAGATGTGAATTGCCGATTGCTTAATTTTATTTAGTGTCTAAATAAGTACATTTTGCTATTATAGATCGAGAATTACCAAGTTCGAACCTAGACTGGGGAAAAGCCAAGCAAATCGACTAAATCGACTAGTCGTCACCATTTTGTAATCCGAGGTAAGTTGTATGTAAATAATACAACTACATCGCTAATGTATGTGTTGAATTGTATTTGAATTAATATAGCATGAATTGCTTGATTGTGAAATTGAGAAAGTATGATGATAATAAAGATAGTAGAGTTCCTGTTTGATCCTAGGAAATATATCGGATATTCATGCCATGACATATGGGTTACTGTGGGCTAGTGTAAGACATGTCTGGGGCATGCATCAGCCACATTATGAGACACAGTGTAAAACCATGTCTGAGACATGGCATCGATATCGAGATGAGTGCTAGTGTAAGACATGTCTGGGACATGCATCAGCTACGAGATGATAGTTAGTGTAAGACCATGTCTGGGACATGGCTTCGACTTGAGATATGAGCTAGTGTAAGATCGTGTCTGGGACATGGCATCGACATCTTACCCACGTTTGAGGCTTAATGAATATCTGGTAGTGTTCTGAATGGTTCAATGGTGAGTATTATGACTTCAAGTTAATGAGCAAGGTATGACCGTGTTGTGAGTGGTACAGATACCTATTTGAAAATGTATGAGATATGAGCTTGATATATGTTATGAGATTTATATGGATAATGATGAGTAAGTTATGCTTATGCCCACTTTTGTGTTATGAGCATGTTGATGAATGGTAAAATTGTTGTCATATATTTATTTATATGCAACTTACTAAGCTTTATGCTTACTCCCTCTCCTTTCCTTTTTCTTATAGTACCGCCTATCTAGCTCAAGGATCAAAGGAAGTCAAAGATATCGATCACACTATCAGCCGAAGCACTCGGTATAGTTAGACTATTTGTTTTTTAGAATGGCATGTACAGGGCTAGACTATGATGTTTTGAGTCTTTGAAAAATTAGCCAAACGTGTTGGCATGGGTGATTCCCCTTCATTTGTATTCGATCCTCAGATGATGGCTAATACTCATTTTGATATATGCAAATGATGTTATGTTCATGGATGAGTAGAATACACAAATGAAATGTTGTCTATTGTGGTTGATTTTATTGTACGAAATAGTCTTGTATTGGGTGTGGTTGCTATTGTGTAGGTTCATAAGTAAGGTTGGCAAAGAGGCTTGGTAAATAACCTTATTTTTGTCCACACGGATGTGTGTCTAGTCCGTGTGTGACACACGGCCAGCCCCATGGGCGTGTTGTCCAGCCTTGTGTCCCTGCACGTAAAAATTTCAAGTTAGTATGCATGATAGTAAACACACGGAAAGAGACACGGCCGTGTGTCTCAGCCGTATGAGGGACATAGCCTAGCACATAGGCGTGTACCTTGCCCGTGTGACATTTTGGGGTTGTTGACGTCAGAAACAGAATGTCCAGGTGTTTGCACACGGGCTAGGATACGGGCGTGTCATGGCCGTGTGAAAGACACGGGCCAGGGACATGGGCGTGTGCTAGGCCGTGTAAAAACCCTTGTAGGTGTGAATTTAGAATTAATTCCACATGGGTAAAGGACACGGGCATGTCCCTATATTTCTTAGGCCATGTGAGCGACATGGGCCAATAGCACGACCATATCGAACTGGTCACACGGGCGTGTTAACCCTCTCACACGGGCGTGTGCCCCTGTGTCAAGTGTTATTTCTTAGAATCCTTTAAAGGACCCGAGTTGGCCCTGAATGTTTTTCGATATGAACTTTGGGCCCCGTAGGCCCACATTAAGGATATGTAGATAAGTTTGAGAAGGTTCTAAATTGTACTGAGTTTTGGTGACTCGTAAACGTATGAAAGCATAAGCTTAAAGTTACGAAATGCCTCGTATTCTGCCTTGGCGAAGGGTACGGGTGTGGGGTATTACAGGGCTACTAAAAAATTTTAATCAGGTGATGATGTTTCCTGTCACCAAAATGTGGATACAATTCATTAGGACTAGAATTGCACCCACATTAAATGTTTCTAACGTTAATGTCTTTCGATTTGTTTTGCTATATGGTATTTTACAGCGTAAATAGATCTGTGTTGGGTGTTAGATCTTCTAAGAAATGAAATGATGCATGCAAAGCCAGAAAGCTGGACTTTTCTTTTCTTATCTAGTGATAGCACTATGCCGAAAGGCAGAAGTGCCAATGAGCAAAAACGAGCAATTTGTGAAGCCAACGAGGAGCATAATTGGAGATACATTATATACACACTATGTTGAGCTTCACGAAAGCAAATCATTGATTGGAACCAAAGAAGGAAGGAGAAAAAGGACGTTCTAACATCGATAAAATGGTGAGATCAGGAGAATGTTAGAAAAGGAGCCAGTGGAAGCACAGAAGCAAAGCTCAATGGGATGATCAGATGGATGCAGGAAACAGGACCAATGCTCCAAGAATTCACAAGAATGAATGGGTTACGCACTCTAAATTACCCTAAGGATATGTTCAGCTCAGCTCCAACTCATTATATTTAGGGGGCTAATCCCGAGGAGGAAGGTACTACTCAAGAGTACCCTAGGACATAATAAGAATAAGAAGTGGCATTCTAACCTCAACATTCAACACCAAAAGGACCTATCATTCGCAACCCAAAATGACAAACATATTCCAAAGGTGGGAGCTCCTAGTTACAATACAGCTTAGGCAAGGGCAAGGCACTGATACAGTAGAAGCGTGCTATCCCCTAGATGATTCGGAAGAGGATTGAATTTTATTTCTTTTTGATGCTTTTGACTGGACTGTACTAACTTTTATGGATGATAATTTATTTTTGAGTAAGTAGGAGTAAGATTAATAGTAGATTGTTAGTTTCTTTGTATTTTGTTTAAATTTTCTATGTAGAAACCCAATACAAAGGAGACACATCAATTTAAGTTATTAACGAAAAAAAGAGGAAACACCCACCATTAGCAGTTGGAGCAACCACGGTAACGCTCCGTACCCGAGACCGTCGCCGGAGTCGAGCACGAGGTGTTACTAAACTTAATTTCATCAATTAAATAGCTTAAACAATTTTTTTAAAAATTTCTAGACAAGCTGGCTAACCGCGTCACAGTTACTTAAAAATTCATATCTCGAGCTCCAAAACTTGAAATCCAATTCCGTAAATTTTACCTGAAACTAGACTCATATATCTATTTACTATTTTTTTTCTAGAATTTTTGGTTAGGCCAAATTGTACAGTTTATTATTTAAAGTCTCCCCTGTTTCAGGGTATGACTGCTCTAACCTCTGTGTATTACGAATCAGATATCTCCCTCCCTGTACAGAGTTTCAATGACTATGCTATTTGCTTTTATTAAAACTAGACTCTATAAGGAACCTGTACATATAAAGAATGACTTCTAATTATTTTTATACAATTTATGGTAAATTTCCAAAGTCAGAACAGGGGATCCAGAAATCACTCTGGCCCTGTTTCACAAAAATTTAAACATCTCTTAGAATATCATTCATATACCAGTTTTGTTCCATCCATATGAAAATAGACTCATTAGCTTCGATTCTATAACTTATTCATCATTTAAGTCCATTTCTACTATTTTTAGTGATTTTTTAAAATTCACGTCATTGCTGCAGCAATATTCCGTTTTATAGCAAATTTTACTTTACTATAAATTTTCATGGACTAAATAGCATTTTAAATGTACATGGTATCAAATATGATTTAGATTGGCCATTCCAATGGCTAATCATTCACAAACTCTTTTCTTGCCAAAGCATAATCATATCATAAGATCATTTACACAAATTGAGTATTTTGCCATACATGCCACATTCAAGATACACAAGCCATTTTACCAATTTAGGCCTTCGGATTGTGTGAACTAGTCTTCGACCTATCCCGATTCTCAAGTCGGTTTGTCAAAACTACAATGAAGGAAAAGGAAGGAGTAAGCATAAATGCTTAGTAAGTTCACATGCAAATAGTAAGTAACATAATCATGCAATTCCACATAAAAACATCATTTGCATAAACAACACCAAGACATTCATGTTACATTTGCATTTAATATCATGCTACAATTTCATCATACCTGACAAATTTTCTCATTTACCACACTTACCAACATGTCACCTTTATTTTAGGCATTCTCCTTATTCTCTTAAGATTCACCCGTTGAACACATCGGAATATAATTCGAATACACGGAAAGTTTGTACATAAGTGCCACATATGTAGCCAAGCTACCATGTAACCCGCCCATAAGCGAACTCGGACTCAACTTAACGAGCTCGGGCGTTCGTATCCATAAGTGAACTCGAACTCAACTCAACGAGCTCAGATGCCTAGTTACATCTCATGAACTCGGACTCCACTCAACGAGTTCAGACATTTGCATCCATAAGTGAACTCAGACTCAACTCAACGAGTTCGGATGCCCAACCATCCTAGTGACATGTCACTTGTATTCTAATCTATTCCAAAGGTTCAAATGGACTTTTTCCTCGATTACACATCTTTGTCGTCTTCCACGGAACATCGAAACCGATACTCGGTAGCAAATCATAATTTACATATTATTCAATAATAAACATAAAGCATAATATTTCATGATATTAATCATCATATCACATAAACAACATTAAATTACTTAAAATGAAAATTATGTTACTACATTTACACATGAACTTACCTCGATACAAAATATTAGCAATCAAGCCTATTCCTCATAAACTTTGTTTTTCCCTCGATCACGACTTGAATCTCGTTTCTCTTGATCTATAATGACAAATTAATCTTATTTAATACATACATTTATCAAAACAGCCCCAAATACGAACTTTGGCAAAATTACCATTTTGCGCCTAAACTTTTGCAAAATTACACTTTTGCCCCTAGGCTCGGGAATTAAACTTCATCCCATTTTCTTATGTTTTATGACATGTTGATAATTTTTCCCTTCTATGGAAACATCAAATTCTCATTCTAACATGTACTTATAACTATTAGGTATTTTTACCGATTAAGCCCTTTTCTCGTTTTCACTTAAAACCGAGTAGCAGAAGTTGTCTAGCATAATTTAAAACCTCACATTCTATCATAAAACACCAAAATACACAAATTTCACCTATGGGTATTTTTCCAAATATGAACCCTAGGTTGAATTATTGCTAGCATAAGCTAAATCGAGCTATCCAGATTTCAAAAATGTAAAGAACATTAAAAACGGGCATAGAAATCACTTACAATCAAGGCTTAAAAGTTGAAGAAACCCTAGCTATGGAGAGAGAAAAATTCGGCAGCAATTATATGGAGAAGATGACTATTTTGTGTTAATTTTCAAATTTTATTTCATTTAATATACAAATGACCAAAATACCCTTAATACCTTTCTTTGAAAATTTTCATGTACAAACCCATTTTTGTCCAAAATTTTAAAAATTGGTCAAATTGCTATTTAACACCTTCTCATTAATATTCCAAAGTAATTTCATACTAAAAACTTCTAGAATGCAAGTTTTACAACTTATTCGATTTAGTCCCTAATTTCAACTTAAGCACTTTATGCATAGAATTTCGTCACGAAATTTTCACACAATCATGCAATCATATCATAAACCTCAAAATAATTATAAATAATTATTTCTATCTCGAATTTGTGGTCAAACCACTATTCTGATTAGGCCCTAATTCGAGATATTACAAATCTCCCCCCTTTAAGGATTTTCGCCTCGAAAATATTACCGGTAAACAAGTGTGGGTATTGATTTCTCATAGTTTCCTCAGCTTCCCATGCAGTCTCTTCTACCCCGTGCTTTTGCCACAATACTTTCATGAGAGTGACTCTTTTATTTCTTAGTTGCTTAACCTCTCGAGCTAAAATCTTAATCGGTTCTTCTTCATATGTCATATCCGATCGTAGCTCAATTTCTGTCAGTGAAATTATATGTGAGGGATCCGAACGATACCGACGTAGCATAGATACGTGGAACACATCATGCATCTTTTGTAATTCAGATGGCAATGCTAACCGATAAGCTACTAGTCCAACTTTTTCAATTATTTCATACGGCCCAATAAAACGCGAACTCAACTTGCCCTTCCGTCCAAATCTAAGAACTTTCTTCCATGGAGACACTTTTAAAAATACCTTATCACCAACTTGAAACTCGATTTCCTTTCGTTTCAAATCCGCATAAGATTTCTGTCTATCCGAAACAGCTTTCAAACAATCTCGAATCACTTTCACTTTTTCTTCGGTTTTTTTTATTAGATCAACTCCATAAATCTGATTTGCCTTGAGTTCAGTCCAATACAATGGTGTCTGACATTTACGACCATACAATGCTTCATAAGGTGCCATCTTCAAACTCATCTGATAACTATTATTATAAGCAAATTCTACCAACGGTAAGTACCTTTCCCAACTACCTTGAAATTCCAATACACAACATCTGAGCATGTCTTCAAGAATCTGAATCACTCTCTCTGACTGTTCATCAGTTTGTGGATGAAAAACAGTGCTGAAATTTAACTTTGTACATAATGCCTCTTGCAATTTTTGCCAAACCACGAAGTAAATCTCGGATCTCTATCCGAAATGATTGACAAAGGTATTCCGTGAAGTTTAACAATCTCACTGATATACAATTCGACCAACTTATTAAGGGAATAATTCGTACGTACCGGAATAAAATGAGCCGATTTAGTCAGTCTGTCAACTATTACCCAGATGGCATCTTTCTTCCCCGGAGTTAATGGCAATCTTGATACAAAATCCATAGTAATCCGATCCCATTTCCATTTAGGAACTATGATAGGCTGGAGTAGTCCCGATGGTACTTGGTGTTCAGCTTTCACTTGTTGACAAACTAAGCACTTTGATACAAACTCGGAGATATCTCTTTTCATTCCGTTCCATCAATACATTTTCTTCAAATCATTGTACATTTTTGTACTGCCCGGATGCATTGGCAAACAACTACTGTATGCTTCGTGCAAGATTTTCTTAATTAACTTATCATTCTTTGGTACACAAATCCGATCTTTAAACATCAAGTAACCATCGAATCGATTCTCAAAATCGATCCCGTGACGCCTCACATTGCTTTCTCTTGGCTTGCAAATCTTGATCATTTTTCTCGAGCTTCACAAATCTCTTGTAAAAACATCGCCTTGCTCTCAACTCTGCTAGAATCGAACCATCGCCGACATCACAACCGAGTATTCATAGCTCTCAAATTAAATAACGACTTTCTACTCAAGGCATCGGCAACCACATTCGCTTTCCCTGGATGATAGCCAATCACAAGCTCGTAATCTTTCAATAATTCTAACCATCTCCGCTGTCTCAAATTCAAGTCTTTTTGTGACATCAAATACTT
This sequence comes from Gossypium longicalyx, assembly GCA_025698465.1. Taxonomy (NCBI): domain Eukaryota; kingdom Viridiplantae; phylum Streptophyta; class Magnoliopsida; order Malvales; family Malvaceae; genus Gossypium; species Gossypium longicalyx. Next base: position 17,765,625 of record CM046997.1, on the reverse strand, counting down.
AAGACTTTTGTGGTCAGTATATACTCGGCATTTTTCACCATATAGATAATGTCGCCAAATCTTCAAAGCAAATACTATAGCAACCAATTCCAAATCATGAGTCGGATAATTTCTTTTGTGAGATTTTAACTGCCTCGAAGCATAAGCCACCACTTTTCCTTCTTGCATAAGTACACATCCTAAGCCATTTCGAGAAGCATCACTATACACCACAAATTCTTTACCTGATTCGGGTTGTACCAACACTGGTGCTTCAGTTAATAACTTTTTCAATTTCTCAAAACTTTGTTGACATTCTTCCGTCCACTCGAATTTAACTTCCTTTTGGAGCATTCTAGTCATAGGAGTAGCAATCATAGAAAATCCATTCACAAATTGTCGATAATAACCGGCTAGACCCAAGAAACTTCTATCCTCAGTCATATTCTTCGATGGTTTTCAAAATTTTACTGGGATCAACCTGTATACCATCACCCGAAACAATATGACCCAAGAATCTGACTTTTCGAAGCCAAAACTCACTTTTACTAAACTTGGCATACAACTTTTTATCTCTCAAAGTTTGCAAAACTATTCTCAAGTGCTCAGCATGCTCTGTCTCATCTTTTGAATAAATTAATATATCATCAATAAACACCACAACAAATTTGTCCAAGTATGGCCAAAATATACGATTCATCAAATCCATAAACATAGTAGGAGCATTTGTTAATCCGAATGGCATGACAAAAAATTCATAATGACCGTACCTTGTTCTAAAAGCAGTTTTAGGCACATCCGACTCTTTTACTCGCAACTGGTAGTACCCAGATCTCAAATCAATATTTGAAAACCATGTCACTCCTTTCACCTGATCAAACAAATCATCAATTCTCGGCAAAAGATACTTGTTCTTGATTGTCACCTTGTTTAATTGCCGATAGTCAACACACAATCTCATAGAACCATCCTTCTTTTTCACAAATAACATGGGAGCACCCCAAGGTGAAAAACTCGGTCTCACAAAGCCTTTGTCAGTCAATTCTTGCAATTGCGACTTTAATTCCTTCAACTCTGCTGGTGCCATTCTATACGGAGCAATCGAGATCGGAGCTGTTCCTTGTATCAAATCAATACCAAATTCTACTTTCCTGACTAGAGGCAAACCCGACAATTCTTCTGGAAATATATCCGCGAACTCACACACAATCGGCACTGATTCAACTTTCTTTTCAATTTCTTTTGTATTAATTATATACGCCAAATAAGCTTCATAACCCTTCCTCAAATATCTCTGAGCCGACATCAAAGAAATCACACTAAATAGTGCCTCTGATTTACCTGGTTCAACCCGTAGAATTTCACCACTTTCACACTTTAATTCTATAACCTTTTCTTTGCAATTTACTATAACATCATGCAATGTCAACCAATCCATACCCAAAATAACATCAAATTCATCAAACGGCAACAACATCAAGTCGGACAGAAAGTAATGACCCCGAATCATTAAAGGACATTTCTTGCATACTTTATTAACTATCACACATTTGCCTAATGTATTCGACACTCTAATCATAAATTCTGTGTTCTCAACAGGTATATTCATACTAGACACTAGTTTCATCCACACATATGAATGAGTAGAACCAGGATCAATCAAAGCATTAACATTAACATCATAAAAAGAAAATATACTAGTAATTACGTCGGGTGATGAAGCATCTTCACGTGCCTTTATGGCATAAGTTCTAGCTAGAGCTCTTGCTTCAGGTTTAACTGCTGAATCTCTGACTACATTCTTGCTGCTTGCTTCATTTTCAGCTTTTCTCGAATATCTTCCCCTCGAGTCTACACCACTAGCTTTTACACTCTGAAATTTTTCTTTCTCAACTCTCTCTGGGCAGTCTCTAATAAAATGATCCGGAGAACCACACCGAAAACAGTCATTCGCTTTACATGGGCCAAAATGATTCCTACCACACCGTTGGCACTCGGGCTTAACAAATCTCGTATTTCCCACACTAGCCGTAGAAGTAGTATGAGATTTAAGACCCACATTTTGCTTCTTAGAATTTTCATATGATTGTCCGGCCGAAACCTGAGAACGAGGATTCATATTTCTAGATTTTTTAGATTGCTGTGAAAATGAACTGCTCGTCGATCTTTTCTTCCAACTTCTAGTCTCAGCCTCTACTTTTTTCTTCTCTTTAAGTAGTTCTTCAGCCTTGCAAGCTCAATCAACAAGTACTACCATTTCTTTTAATTCAAGAATCCCAACAAATACTTTGATATCTTCATTGAGTCCGTCTTCAAATCGTCTGCACATTTTAGCCTCTGTAGGAATGTATTCTTTAGCATACTTACTCAACCTGATGAACTCCCTTTCGTATTCAGTAACTGTCATGTTCCCCTGCTTCAACTCAAGAAACTCTTTACACTTTTGATCAACAAATCTTTCACTGATGTATTTCTTCCGAAATTCTTCTTGAAAGAATACCCAACTCACCTTCTCTTTTGGTACCACTGAAATCAATGTCTTCCACCAATGATAGGCTGAATCCCTCAACAATGATATAGCACATTTCAAGCATTCCTCAGGTGTAATGGCTTAAATTCAAGGTTATCGAAACAGTGGTTTCGTAACCACAAATCCGATTTAAAGAGAAATTTATTTCAATATTTTTGCTTGAAAATTGATATGATAGGAAAATCGTATGAAAATATTGATAGAAAAATTTTACCGATTTAGTGGTCAGTTAAAAAAAGAAATTATTGAAGAAATTGGATAAAAAAAGGTATCGGGACCTTTATCTTGTAAAACCGAGTCAAAAATAATTTTATAAATATTTATGAAATGTTAGTAATGTGGTATTAAAATTTCGTTAGGAAATTTTAATGTTTAGGTAGTCAATTAAATGAAAAGGACTAAATTGTAATAGATGTAAAAGTTACTAGAATGATTAAATAGCTTAAGAGTCTAATGAGAAAGGATTTAAAAGGCAATTAAACCCAAAATTTATTTGGGCTGGACGGCAAGGGCATGAAATCAGCAGGGAATTTGATAAATTAAGGGCAAAATTGGAATATTGCAAAATTAACTAAATAAAGATAGGACTAAATAGGAAATATCTAGATTTCTCTTCATTTCTCTTCAATTCCAGCAGCTAAAAATGCCATAGGAGGGTTCTCTAAGCTGGTATTTCATAATTTTTGCACCAAATCCAGAAGATTCAAATACGAAGCTAGATCGAGGAAAGGAAAAAGTTCAGGATTAGTAGATTTTTATGCACAAACAGGTATCAAGGTAAGTTCATGTAACTTGAATTATATTCTTAAATACTTGAAATGCATGTTTTTGATATGAATATGATTTGAATGTTCATTATATGAAATTTTATGAAACATTGATATATTTGATAAAAAAGGGAAGAAATCCCAGTTGAATGAAAGGAAAATTCGATGGATCTCTGAAAAAAGAATTGACGGTAAAAGGATCAAGCTTGACGGGTGATCCTATCCTGATATAGCCCTCCCGAAGAATATGTGGAAAATCGATTTAGCGGGACGGGTAATCCGAATTAGGTTCGAATTTAATTTAGCCTGGTATCGTAATTCGATCCAAGCTCATTAGAGTAATTGTCGTTGCGAGGGATTTAGCTCGGATGGTAATCCCGACAAAACTCTATGAGTTTATATTATAGGGATTTAGCTTTGGACTAGTAATCCCATTGTAAGGATGAGGTTCATGGGAGTATGCTCTCTCTGAAATGGAAATGTGCGCACATGAATATGAATTGATTTTGACTAAATTGTACACTAAAAGTGTACCTCTAAAAAATCCATCAAATTCCGAGAAATTCAACGGGATAAATATGGAAAAATAACAAGGAAACGGAAATCATGGTATTGAGGAGCTCATCAATCATGGTATATATTATTGGTACATGCAAATTATTGTACTAACTTGAATGTTGAGTTTGTGCATATTAGGGTAATAATGCATTGAATGGATATATAAATGTTTATTGTATTGTATTGAAAATATTAGGTAAGTATAATTCTTGTTACATGAGCTTACTAAGCACAAAGTGCTTACCCTATTTCATTTTCCCCTGTTTTGTAGTGGTAAGAGCTCGGAGGTCGGATTTGGTGAGAGACACATCACACTATCAACCTCAGGATTTCGGTACATAAAGAAACTTTATTTTGGAAATCAAGGGCATGTATAAGCTAATAAAGTAAATGATTTTGTGAAATGAATGTAGAGTTAGTCATTGGTATGGTTAACAAACCTGGTTTTGGGTATGTGATGACGTTATTTTATAAATATGCATGAATTTATCTTGAAAATATGTTGAATTGGGTTGGTTGATGTGGATTGCTTTTGGTTTAAAATTTCAGGGAAGGGTAGATATCTATAAAGGGGTTATATTGAGTTAAAAAAAATTTAATTTGTAAACTCCGGTAATACTTCGTACCCTATTCCGGTAATGAATACGGGTAGGGGTATTACATTTATCGGTATCAGAGCTACGGTTTAGCCAGTTCTAGTACCGATGTAGTAAATACGGGATTAGCTATACATGCTATTTAAATTATTATTGATAGTGTGATATCTCCTGACTATTTAAATGTGTTTTTCTTATAGTAATGTCATCCGACCGAGCTCAATCCGAGGAAGCTGGGAGTCATGCTCCGGCTTCAGTACAAAGAGAAGAAACTAGCACTAGAAGGCCCGAGACAGAGGGTCGAGGGGAGGAGGCAAAAATAGCCTTCTTTCAAATGATGAATGAATGGTTTAATCAATACTTAAGAACTAACCCTGTAGTGCAGCAAGTTCAAGCTCCCACTTCTGCTCCTCCAGCGGTTCCCGAGATCCCACAGGTGCAGTGCGAATCAATCACGAAAAGGAAAAGCTCCAGTAGATAAAATTCAAAAATATAGGGTCGAAGAATTTCGAGCAGCAGTTGATTATGATTTCGAACGGGCTAAATTCTGGTTAGAAAACACTACTCGAGTTTTGGAAGAATTATCTTGTACACCAAAAGAATGTCTGAAATGTGCCGTCTCACTGCTAAAAGACACAGCTTACCATTGGTGGAATACTAAAGCTTCAGTTGTTCCGAAAGAAGAAATTACATGGGAGTTCTTTCAGACTGAGTTCAGAAAGAAATATATCAGCCAGAGGTTCCTTGACCAGAAAAGAAAAGAATTTCTTGAGCTGAAACAGGGCAATAGATCAGAATCTGAGTATGAAAGAGAATTTGTTCGATTGAGTAAATATGCTCGGGAATGGGTACAGTCAGAAGTTGAAATGAGCAAACGATTCGAAGAAGGGTTGAATGAAGACATTAAGCTACTGATCGAAATTCTTGAAATTGGAGAGTTTGGTACATTAACAGAGAGAGCTTATAAAGCAGAAGAATTGAGCAAAGAGAAGAAACAGGCTGAGAGGGAAGCTCGAAGTTTTAGTAAAAGACCAATAGGAAAATCTCAGTTTTCTGCTCCAAAGAAATTGAAAAAATACCAGGATCATTCTACCTCAGCCACTAGATATTAGGGCAGAGAGCGAGGTTTTCAACACACTAATCTAAGACCTTCCACTCCATTAGTGACCAGTGTTGGCAGTGTTGGTACCCCTAAACTGAGATGCCAGTATTGTAATAAAGCTCATTTTGGTTCTTTTGACCATTTCCTCAGAGATTGTCCAGAAAGGGGTGAAAAAGAAGCTGAACAAATATCGAAGCTAAGTAATCCAGTTTCGAGGGGTAGACCACCTCGACCATCTGGTAATGTTAGTGGTAGCCGAGGAACTACGAAAGATATTGCAGGCAGGTCTAAAGCACAAGCACTTGCTAGGACATATGCCATCCGTGCCAGAGAAGATGCCTCAGCACCTGATGTTATTACTGGTACATTTTCTTTACTTGATACTGATATTACTGCATTGATTGATCCTGGTTCTACGCATTCATATATATATGTGTTAAATTTGCAATTGTTAAAAATTTATCTGTTGAACCTACTAAATTTGTGGTTAAAGTCTCGAACCCCTTGGGTCAATCTGTTTTGGTGGATAAAATTTGTAAAAATTGTCCACTGATGGTAAGAGGTTATTGTTTCCCGGTTGAATTGATGTTACTGCCATTTGATGAATTTGACGTGATATTGGGCATGGATTGGTTAACCCAGCATGATGCGGTAGTAAATTGTAGACAAAAATATATTATGCTAAAATGTTAGAATGGTGAGTTGCTCCGGGTTAAATCTGATCAGACAGAGGGGTTATCTGATATGATTTCAGTAATGGCAGCACAGAGGTATGTCAAAAAAGGGTATGATGCTTACTTGGCTTATGTACTTGACACCAAGGTATCTGAGTCAAAAATACAGGCAGTTCTAGTAGTATGTGAATTTTTCGATGTGTTTCCAGAGGAATTACCAGGATTGCCACCAGAAAGAGAAGTGAAATTTTCTATAGATTTGATTCCGAACTATTCCGATTTCCATAGCTCGCACTGGATGGCTCCTACTGAAATTAAAAGAGTTAAAGACACACGATTGCAAGAGCTTGTTGATAGGGGTTTTATTCGACCGAGTCATTCACATTCGGTGCTCCGGTTCTGCTTTGTGAAAAAGAAAGACGGACCTTTGAGATTGTGTATCGACTACCTAAGCATCTTAATAAAGTAACCATAAAGAATAAGTACCAAGTACTTCGGATTGATAATTTATTTGATCACCAAAAAAGTGCTATCAGAGCTTCAAAATTGATCTTCGATCGGGTATTATTATCACTACGGGTAAAGGAGTCGATGTGCCAAAAATAGCCTTCGAACTGTGCACGGCATTATGAGTTTCTCGGTCATGCCGTTTGGGTTAACTAATGCACTGCGGTATTCATGGATTTGATGAACCGGATATTCAAACAAGATTTAGACAAATTTGTGGTAGTATTCATTGATGATATTTTGGTTTATTCTCGGGATGAAAAAGAACATGCGAGAACATTTGAGAATTGTGTTGTAAATTCTCATGAGAGAAGCGATTATATGCTAAATTCAAGAAATGTGAATTTTGGCTTCGAGAAGTGGGTTTTCTAGGACATATTGTATCTGCTAAAGGTATCAGGGTAGATCCAAGTAAAATCTCAACTATTGACAATTGGAGTCCACCGAAAAATGTATCCGAAGTTAGAAGTTTCTTGGGTTTAGCTGGTTATTATCGGAGATTTGTACATGGATTCTCTATGATAGCTTATTCGATGACTCGATTATTGCGAAAAGATGTAAAGTTCGAGTGGATCGATGAATGTCGTGAGAGTTTCAACCGATTGAAAGATCTACTAACGAAAGCACTGTATTAGTGCAAAATGAACCGTAAGGAATTTGTTATTTATAGTGATGCCTCATTAAATGGTTTAGGTTGTGTCTTAATGCAAGAAGGTAAAGTAATAGCCTATGCTTCATGACAACTTAAACCACATGAAAGAAATTACCCAAGACATGATCTTGAATTAGTTGCTATTGTATTTATATGTTTGAAGATATGGCGGCATTACTTGTATGGTGAGAAATGTCATATTTATACTGATCATAAAAGCTTGAAATATTTGATGACACGTAAAGATTTGAATTTGAGACAATGCGGTGGCTTGAACGATAAAGGACTATGATTTGGTTATTGATTACCATCCGGTAAAGCTAATGTTGTAGCTGATGCTTTGAGCCGGAAATCTCGTTAGCTTTGCAAGCTATGAATACTCGGTTATCATTGACTGATGATGGTTCAATCTTAGCGAATTAAGAGCTAAACCGACATTTTTACAAAGAAATATGTGAAGCTCGGAAGATTGATGAGAAGTTACAAGTTAAACGGGCACAAATGATGAGTCGTGTAATGATTCAATTTCAGATTGGTTCGATGGTTGTTTATTATTCGTGAGGTAGAGTATGTGTACCTCGAATTTAGAGCTCATACTGAGAAGATTTTACGCGAGGCTCATACCGGTACCATGTCCAGTACATCCGGGAGTAATAAAATGTATAATGATTTGAAAAAGATGTACCGGTGGTCGGAATGAAACGTGGTATCTTTGAGTTTGTATCAAGGTGTTTAATATGTCGCAAGTTAAAGTCTGAACATCGTGTACCTTCTGGTTACTTGACCAATTACTATACCGGAATGGAAATGGGAAAGAATCACTATGGATTTTGTATCGGGTTACCTTTGTCTCCGAGGAAAAAAGATGCTATTTGGGTGATTGTTGACCGATTGACAAAGTTAGCTCACTTTATTCCAGTACGTATGGATTATTCTTTAGATAAACTAGCTGAACTGTACATATCTGAGATTGTCAGGCTACATGGAGTGCCTGTCTCCATTATATCAGATAGAGATCCCCGATTTATGTCTCATTTCTGGTACAAATTGCAAGAAGCCTTGGGTACTCAGTTGTGCTTCAGCACTGCATTTCATCCTCAGACAGATGGTCAATCTGAGCGTGTAATTCAAGTATTGGAAGATATGCTCCGATGTTGTGTACTAGAGTTTGAAGGTAATTGGGAGAAGTACCTACCTTTGATTAAATTTGCTTACAATAATAGTTATCAGTCGAGTATTAAAATGGCTCTGTATGAAGCTTTGTATGGTAGAAAATGTAGAACACCGTTATATTAGACAGAGCTCAGTGAAAGGAAGATACATGGGGTTGATTTGATCTGGGAAACAGAAGAAAAAGTAAAGGTTATTCGAGATAGTCTAAAAGCAGCTTCTGATCGTCAAAAATCATATGCCAACCTTAAACGAAAAGAGATTGAATTTCAAGTCGGTGACAAGGTATTCCTGAAAGTGTCTCCTTGGAAGAAAGTCCTCTGATTCGGTCGAAAGGGTAAACTGAGTCCAAGATTTATCGGGCCATATGAAATCATAGAAAAAATTGGACCGGTCGCTTATCGATTGGCATTACCACCAGAACTTGATGGAATCCATAATGTTTTTCATGTATCTATGTTACGACGATATCGATCAGATCCTTCACATGTTATTTCTCCGATAGAAGTGGAGATTCAAGCGGATATGACTTACAGTGAAGAACCGGTCAAAATATTGGCACGAGAGACAAAAGAGCTTAGAAATAAAAAGATAAATTTGGTGAAAGTATTGTGGCAAAAGCATGGGTTTGAGGAAGCGACATGGGAGCCGGAGGAGGCAATGAGGAAACAATACCCAAACCTCTTTACTGGTAAGATTTTGGAGGACGAAAATCCTAAAAGGGGGGAGAGTTGTAATGGCTTAAATTCAAGGTTATCGGAACAGTGGTTTCGTAACCACAAATCTGATTTAAAGATAAATTTATTTCAATATTTTTACTTGAAAATTGATATGATAGGAAAATCGTATGAAAATATTGATAGAAAAAATTTACCGATTTAGTGGTCAGTTAAAAAAAGAAATTATTGAAGAAATTGGGTAAAAACAAGGTATCGGGACCTTTATCTCATAAAACCGAGTAAAAAATAATTTTATAAATATTTATGAAAAGTTAGTAATGTGGTATTAAAATTTCGTTAGGAAATTTTAATGTTTAGGTAGTCAATTAAATGAAAAGGACTAAATTGTAATAGATGTAAAAGTTGCTAGAATGATTAAATAGCTTAAGAGTCTAATGAGAAAGGATTTAAAAGGTAATTAGACCCAAAATTTATTTTGGCTGGACGGCAAGGGCATGAAATCAGCAGGGAATTTGATAAATTAAGGGCAAAATTGGAATATTACAAAATTAACTAAATAAAGCTAGGACTAAATAGGAAATATCTAGATTTCTCTTCATTTCTCTTTAATTCCAGCAGCTAAAAATGCCATAGGAGGGTTCTCTAAGCTGGTATTTCATAATTTTTGCACCAAATCCAGAAGATTCAAATACAAAGCTAGATCGAGAAAGGAAAAAGTTCAGAATTAGTAGATTTTTGTGCACAAACAAGTATCAAGGTAAGTTCATGTAACTTGAATTATATTCTTAAATGCTTGAAATGCATGTTTTTGATATGAATATGATTTGAATGTTCATTATATGAAATTTTATGAAACATTGATATATTTGATAAAAAAAGGGAAGATATCCCGGTTGAATGAAAGGAAAATTCGATGGATCTCTAAAAAAGGAATTGACGGTAAAAAGGATCAAGCCCAGATGGGTGATCCTATCCTGATATAGCCCTCCCGAAGAATATGTGGAAAATGGATTTATCCCGGACGGGTAATCCGAATTAGGTCCAATTTAGCCTGGATCGTAATTTAGATCCAAGCTCATTAGAGTAATTGTCGTTGCGAGGATTTAGCTCGGACCGTAATCCCGACAATACTCAATGAGTTTATATTACAGGGGATTTAGCCTGGACTAGTAATCGCGCTGTAAGGATGAGGTTCGCGGGAGTGTGCTCTCTGAAATGGAAATGTGCGCACATGAATATGAATTGACGGACCCGAAATTGTACACTAAAAGTGTACGTCTAAAATCCATCGAAATTCCGAGAAATTCAACGGGATAAATATGGAAAAATAACAAGGAAACGGAAATCATGGTATTGATGAGCTCATCAATCATGGTATATATTATTGGTACATGCAAATTATTGTACTAACTTGAATGTTGAGTTTGTACATATTAGGGTAATAATGCATTGAATGGATATATAAATGTTTATTGTATTGTATTGAAAATATTAGGTAAGTATAATTCTTGTTACATGAGCTTACTAAGCACAAAGTGCTTACCCTGTTTCATTTTCCCCTGTTTTGTAGTGGTAAGAGCTCGGAGGTCGGATTTGGCCGGAGACACATCACACTATCAACCTCAGGATTTCGGCACATAAAGAAACTTTATTTTGGAAATCAAGGGCATGTATAAGCTAATAAAGTAAATGATTTTGTGAAATGAATGTAGAGTTAGCCATTGGTATGGTTAACAAACCTGGTTTTGGGTATGTGATGACGTTATTTTATAAATATGCATGAATTTATCTTGAAAATATGTTGAATTGAGTTGGTTGATGTGGATTGTTTTTGGTTTAAAATTTCAGGGAAGGGTAGATATCTATAAAGGGGTTATATTGAGTTAAAAAAAATTTAATTTGTAAACTCCGGTAATACTTCGTACCCTATTCCGGCAATGAATAGGGTAGGGGTATTACATCAGGTGTACAAGACAATTCATCAAATACCCGAATAGAATTCTCAAGCCAAAACTCTGCTTTCTCAGCATCATCATCAACATTTGCCCTGAATTCTTCGGCACCTTGCTTACGGATTCTGTCAACTGGAGTTCTGTGAAATTTCATCAGATCCACATCTTGAGGCACCGGGGGTATCGGTTGAGGAATCGGGGGAGGTGGGGGAGGTCGGGTTCGTACGAACGAACTCAGTATACCAGGCACTCATCATCTGGAGAAAGGCTTTTCGAGCCCCTTCTCCTCCTCTTTGGCCAACAGTAAGAGGTGGATTTTCGGTTGGCATCGCCCCTTCAGCCGGAGCTGGTGCATTACTCTCTACATCATCAGCCACAGCTAGATCGGGATCCATTTACTATAAAAAAAATCATTTAAAAGGTCAGAAGTCGTCACACTATCACAATATATATATGGCATGTATAGCAAAATCCGTACAAACATCACGTTAGTCCGAGAACCGACTAAACCTACTCTGATACCACAAAATGTAACACCCTGTACCCGAGACCGTTGCTGGAGTCGAGCACGAGGTGTTACTAAACTTAATTTCATCAATTAAACAGCTTAAACAATTTTTTTTTAAATTTCCAGACAAGCTGGCTAACTGTGTCACAGTCACTTAAAAATTTATATCTCGAGTTCTGAAACTTGAAATCCAATTCCGTAAATTTTCCATGAAACTAGAATCATATATATATTTACTAATTTTTTTCTAGAATTTTTGATCAGGCCAAATTGTACAGTTTATTATTTAAATTCTCCCCTGTTTTAGGGTACAACTGCTCTGACCTCTGTGTATTTCGAATCAGATATCTCCCTGTATAGAGTTTCAATGACTATGCCGTTTGTTTCTATTAAAACTAGGCTCTATAAGGAACCTGTAAATATAAAGCATGAATTCTAATTATTTTTATATAATTTATGGTGAATTTCCGAAGTCAGAACAGGGGATCCAGAAATCGCTCTGGCCCTGTTTCACAAAAATTTAAACATCTCTTAGAATATCATTCATATACCAGTTTTGTTCCATTCATATGAAAATAGACTCATTAAGCTTAGATTCTATAACTTATTCATCATTTAAGTCCATTTCTACTATTTTTAGTGATTTTTTCAAATTCACTTCATTGCTGCAGCAATATTCTGTTTTATAGCAAATTTTACTTTACTATAAATTTTCATGGACTAAATAGCATTTTAAACATACATGGTATCAAATATGATTTAGATTGGCCATTCCAATGGCTAATCATTCACAAATAGATTGGCCATTCCAATGGCTAATCATTCACAAACTCTTTTCTTGCCAAAGCATAATCATATCATAAGATCATTTACATGAATTGAGTATTTTGCCATTCATGCCACATTCAAGATACACAAGCCATTTTACCAATTTAAGCCTTCGGATAGTGTGAAAGAGTCTTCGACCTATCCCGATTCTCAAGCCGGTTTGTCAAAACTATAATGAAGGAAAAGGAAGGAGTAAGCATAAATGCTTAGTAAGTTCACATGCAAATAGTAAGTAACATAATCATTCAATTCAACATAAAAACATCATTTGCATAAACAACACCAAGACATTCATGTTATATTTGCATTTAATATCATGCTACGGTTTCATCATATCTGTCAAATTTTCTCATTTACCACACTTACCAACATGTCACCTTCGTTTAGGCATTCCCCTTATTCTCTTAAGATTGACCCGTTGAACACATCGGAATATAATTTGAATACACGGAAAGTTTGTACATAGGTGCCACATATGTAGCCAAGCTACCATGTAACCCGCCTATAAGCAAACTCGGACTCAACTTAACGAGCTCGGGCGTTCGCATCCATAAGTGAACTCGGACTCAACTCAATGAGCTCAGATGCCTAGTTACATCTCACGAACTCGGACTCAACTCAACTAGTTCAGACATTTGCATCCATAAGTGAACTCAGACTCAACTCAACGAGTTCAGATGCCCAACCATCCTAGTGACATGTCACTTGTATTCTAATCTATTCCCAAGGTTCAAACGGGCTTTTTCCTCGATTACACATCTTTGCCGTCTTCCACGGAACATCGAAACCGATACTCGGTAGCAAATCATAATTTACATATTATTCAATAATAACCATAAAGCATAATATTTCATGATATTAATCATCATATCACATAAATAACATTAAATTACTTAAAATGACAATTATGTTACTATATTTACATATGAACTTACCTCGATACAAAATATTAGCAATCAAGCCTATTCCTCGTAAACTTTGTTTTTCCCTTGATCACGACTTGAATCTCGTTTCTCTTGATCTATAATGCAAAATTAATCTTATTTAATACATACATTCATCAAAACAGCCCCAAATACGAACTTTGACAAAATTACCATTTTGCCCCTAAACTTTTACAAAATTACACTTTCGCCTCTAGGCTCGAGAATTAAACTTCATCCCATTTTCCTATTTTTTATGACATGCTAATTATTTTTCCCTTCTATGGCAAAATCAAATTCTCATTCTAACATGTACTTATAACTATTAGGTATTTTTACCGATTAAGCCATTTTTCTTGTTTTCACTTAAAACTGAGTAGCACAAGTTGTCTAGCATGATTTAAAACCTCATATTCCATCATAAAACACCAAAATACACAAATTTCACCTATGGGTATTTTTCTAAATATGAATCCTAGGTTGAATTATTGCTAGCATAAGCTAAATCGAGCTATCGGAATTTCAAAAATGTAAAGAACATTAAAAAAAGGGCATAGAAATCACTTACAATCAAGGCTTAAAAGTTGAAGAAACCCTAGCTATGGAGAGAGCAAAATTCGGCAGCAACTATATGGAGAAGATGACTATTTTGTGTTATTTTTCTCATTTTATTTCATTTAATATACAAATGACCAAAATACCCTTAATACCTTTCTTTGAAAATTTTCATGTACAAACCCATTTTTGTCCAAAATTTTAGAAATTGGTCAAATTGCTATTTAAGACCTCCTCATTAATATTCCAAAGTAATTTCATGCTAAAAACTTCTAGAATGCAAGTTTTGCAACTTATTCGATTTAGTCCCTAATTTCAACTTAAGCACTTTATGCATAGTATTTTGTCACGAAATTTTCACACAATCATGCAATCATATCATAAACCTCAAAATAATTATAAAATAATTATTTCTATCTTGGATTTGTGGTCACGAAACCACTATTCTGATTAGGCCCTAATTCGGGTATTACAACCACGATCAATCGAGTAACTTCCTTCTTTCTCTTTTTTTGAGCCACACATTGAGAACAATGTGTCAACTAAAGTGTGGGGGAGTAACATATGAAATTTGTTTTAAATTTTTATATTTTTCTCTTGATTTTTCTTGTCATATGTGTGCTTGAGCTTGAAGAAAAACAAATAATTGGTTAGGAGCATGTACATAGGTTGCTTGTGTTTACAAATAAATTTGGCATGATGATAGGTGATTTTAAATTGTTGATCATTAGACTACTAAGTTCTATATGTTACACTATAAATAGGTATTAAGAATCAATTGTACCAAATGATATAGAAAATACAAGGAAACAAGCATGCTAGTATGAAAGATAAATGATTGAATTTGAGTTGGTTTGGTTGATTAAATTTTTGCATGTTGACTTATTAAGGGATTACCTAAGGCATTGTTTGGAACATACCCGGAGCAAAAAAAAACTGACCTATATTTATACACCTTTAGTACCAATTTTTGAGCCTATAACACTTCTTGATAAACCTTATTACAAGACCCGAGCCTAAAATGTTAATTTGTATTTGCCTTTTTCTGTGGTCCTGAACTGCACGACTATAGACGTCTAGCCATATGTATTGGGGATTAAGTAGATACATTATGGCAGATTTTGTAAAAAAACAAAATGGAATAGGAAAGGTTGGTGTGATATGGGAACTATAGGTTAGCTTGAAAGTGCAAAATAAAAGAAAAATTCAAAAAGAAAAGTAATACGAGTAGAAAAAGTTCTTGAAAAGCAAAAAGCATTCATAAGTAAGATAAATTGAGAAAGAAAGGTGAAAAAGTAACAAGAATAAGAAAAACACATTCATTAGTGCACAAAAACTCGTAGGCTAGCCGTAGTTACTATGTTATGCTATGATTTTCTATGTGGAGAAACAAGAAAGGTGAGAGAAGGGGAAATAAGGCAGTGAGCGGGTAAGGGTCAATAAAGGGGAAGAATAGGGATCAGTACGATGTGCCAAACTATTTTCGTGTTTGTGACCCTTTTGATACTTACTATTTTTGATTTATATACCTGCCCTAAACTTCAGAACGTTACAAGCCGAAAAGTCTTATGTGACTTAAATATCCTTATGCATGAATGGACATCATATAAAATAATCTCCTAAACGACTATTTGTATTATGCTCAGATAATCAAACTACTTGTATGATTTATTGATGGATCCCTACAGGTGAGACCATTAAAGTTTGTATACTTTGTAATTCACTGAACTTAGATGTTTGTGGTCAAAAGTGGTAAGTCAATTATTCATCATGTTAATGTTGTCTGTGAATATGAAATAACTAGTCATGTGCTCCAAAACCAATACTTGTATGATATTTGCTCAAGGGATTTATTTCATTTTCTTGTTTTCATTTGTGTTGATTGAGGACAAAAAATGACTTAAGTGTGGGGGAGTTTGATCTGCCGTAATTTGGTGTAGCGAATTAAACTAATTTCCACACTTTTGGAGCTTGAAAGTAACCATTTCTATTAGGTTTTAGTTATGTTTTCATAAGTTTTCAATAAGTTAGTAAAATGTGCAAATTAAATCTTTTATTGACCTTATGGGTCGAATGAGGCCTAAGGGTGAGCTACTAAACTTAGTAAGTGTAACAGCCCGTTTTTGGATCAAATTGGAAAAGTGGTTTCAGGACCACAAATCTAAAGTAGAAATATTTATTTTATTATTTCTTTAAGGTCTACAGCATGATAGAATAATTGTGTGAAAATTTCGTTAAGAAATTTTGTTGATTGAGTGTTCAATTTAGCTAAAAGGACTAAATTGCAATAGGTGCCAAACTTGAGTTCCCTTAGCTAAAGGTGTTTGATTGTTATGAATTTTTAAATTAGAGGTCCTTGAATGGTAATTAGACCATTATACTTTGGGATGGACAAAAATAGACATGATTAGGTGAAATTTTAAAGTTATGCATTAAGGGTAAATTTGTAATTTGGTAAATAAAGACAAATTAACCTAATAAAAGATGTCGATCTTCTTCAATTTAGTCCCCCCATAGCAAAAATTTTGGAAGAAGCCATAGCTAGGGTTTTGGCCAAGCTTTCAAGCTAGATTGGAAGTCCGTTCTTGTCCCGTCTTTAATGGTTTTTATATTTTTGAGATTGCTGTAACTTGATCTAGCTATTTCAAGGACTAATTTGAAAGAAAGTTAAAGTCTAAAATTTTACCCATGTTGAATATGCTTGTATTTTGATGTTTGATGGTAGAAAATGCATGTTTGTTGTTTGTTAAACAACATTTGTAAAGTGATTTTCGATAAAAATGTCAAATAGGGACTTATTTATAAAGTGTTGAAAAATGTGTGGTAGAGTGTGAATAAATGTAAAATGTGGGTTGTTATGAGTAAAGGAAAGGTTTGGCTAGGCTTGAGTTGGGAATAAATTGAAAGAAATTCATTTTACAAGCCTAGGGACTAAATTGTAAAAGTTGAAATATTAGGGGCAACAATGTAAAATTTGCCATAATGTGATTTTGTACTGAATTGAATAGCCTGATGATTAAATGAGTTATTATAGATCAAGAAAAATGAAGTTTGGATCTAGATCGGGGGAAAAACAAAGTAATTGACGAATAGATCCTTTTCGCCATTTTTGTAACCGAGGTAAGTTCGTATGTAAATAAGCTTTATTATAATTGTATTTTAAATGCTTTAATTTTGTATGAATCGCGTGAACGACTCTACGGGCACGTTCGATGATGTTTTGGGAAGCGAGAAATCCCTATCAAACCTTAGGAATAGATTAGGATACAAGTGACATGTCACTAGGGTATTATGTTATGTGATCTGGGTGCTGGTCCTGTATGTCCTACCACTGGCTGAGTATACCAGCATATGTTGCGGTTACTTGACAGCTTGTGTGAGCAGCACCGTATAGCTACGTTTTGACTGACAGCTTGTGTGAGCAGGCCCGTTGATGTCTCAAGAGCGAGCATATATGTGTTATGAGATAGAGGTTGCAATGGTTACATATGTGACACCTTGTGTGCAAGGTTTCCCGAGTATCCGATATAATCATTATTCTGAGTGGTTCATTGGGTATGTCAACGACGAGAATAAGTATGAAATTTTTTACTATGTGGTACAGGTATGTACATAAAGCTTATGATTATTAAATTCGTGAAATGATGATTTCAAGGTAAGTTGTGATGGAATGAATTATGGTCATGAGATTAGGGTAAATTACATTATCTTATATTACATTACTTGAATGTTAAATGTATGGTAAGATTTGCTTATTTCTTTAATACGAGCTTACAAAGCTATATAGCTTACTTCATTTTATTTTTCCATGTTTTATAGTGTTACCAAGCTAGCTCGGGTTGGAGGTCATCGGAGATTGCATCACACTATCAAACGGTCATTTTGGATATCGATGATTTTAAACATTTGTAGTATATGAAATGTATAGGAACTTGGTCATTTTGGGTATATGTGTCATTATGATTTTGGCCAAATGTGTAGGCTTATATTTGTTTAAGGTGATTTGGTATTTAGCCATGTAATTGGCTTATTTTGACTAAAATGGTTGTAAGCCTATTTATATAAGTATATGTGCCAATGGCTTTTTTTTATGTGTTTTGTAATGGTTTGCTATATGTTTATTTATGGCTATATAGCTTTGTTGTTAAATGATTGAGTTTGGATCATTGGTATGCTAGAAGATCCATATGATACAATGCATATTAATGGTAGCCATATTGAAGCTCGTAGAATGTGAATGGTATGGTTTGGTTTGGTAAAATATATTGTTGTAACCATTTTAGGTATTGAAATGACATGTTTTAGCCTTGATTATGGATGTTTTGGTTGTCTAAGTATGCTATGAGTTGTGCCATTTGATGTTGTGTATATGTGTGCAAATGAGGGTGGCAAATTGGCTTGGTAGATAGCCTTTATTTTTGTGCACACGGATAGACACACGGGCGTGTGTCTAGGCCGTATTTGACACACGGCCTGCCCCATGGGCATGTGTTTCGGCCTTATGTCCCGTGCACCTTAATTTTGAGAAATAGAATGCTCAAAATTGAGCACACGGGCAGAGACATGGGCGTGTGTCTCAGCCGTGTAAGGGAGACGGCGTATGTCCTGGCCGTGTAAAGTCTGCACCTATTTTATGAAAATTAATTAATCACTGCATGTGGCTTGGCCATGTGACTTCAATTTTTCATGCCTTGCAAAATAGAAAGTTACACGAGTTAGGGACACGAACGTATGTAACCACATGGCCTACCCGCACGGGTGTGTCCCAAACCACACAGGAGTGTGACCCCTATACATGACAAAAATCTTCTAAGTTTTGTAAAAATTTCCTAAGTTCTCGGTTTAATCCCGGATCACTTCCAAAGCATGATTTAGGCCTCGTAGGTTCGTATTATGGATTTTATCACTGAACGCAATTGGTTTTAGATTTGGTTGAAATTTATGACTCGGAATTGTATGATTGTTTGCGATGTAAGTCAAGTAATGCCTCGTAACCCTGTTTTGGTGTCGAATACGGGTGATGGGTGTTACAGTTAGTGTGCATGAGACAATTAGAAGCCGTAATAAATAGAGACTGGTCGCTATGTCACAACATGGAATGATTAATGTTGCAACATAGGGAGCAGAATGGAGAAATCATGAGATTGCATTCGATGTCACGACACAGCTCACAACATACCCCTAAAGATATCTCGGGAGGACTATATTGACTGCTGTGTCACGACACAAGTCCTGATGTGCCGCGACATTGATTCTAGATGAGAATTAAACACGAGCCAGTGGGCATTTTAGTCCATGCAATCAAACTTAAAGCTTAGAAATGTTAGCTAACTTAGGGTTAAGGATAAGACCACCTAAAATATATAAATAGGCTCCTTTGTCACATGTTATAGGGACCAATTCCTTAATTTAGTTTTCTACTTGTAATTCTAGTTTAGATTTTCCTTCTTTTAGGGTTTTAGATTTATTTTCTAGTTGTTCTTGTTTTATTGGAGATCTAATTTATGAAGACAATCAGACTCTATGGATTCATATTCATCTTTAATACAAATCAGGCGTTTTCCTAAACTCTACACTTCAATTCATTTATCATTTTCTCTCTTTATATAAATTTCATATTGTTTATGAAAACTATGAGGAAGTAATCCCTCTGTGGGGGACTAGCTAATGGAGGTATAATTTGTTAACTATTTTAGAGGGTTACTTAATGGGTCAACTGTTTGGGAAAGGAAGAACCTAAACCCTAGGCTTGACAACCTTAGGAAGTTTTCAAGGTGGGAATTAATCCAAAATTGGTATGGCCTATCCATGAACACCTTCATCTCAAAACAGTTTGGACTGTGAGGTCTGAAGATAAGTAGTCCGTGCTGACTCATTATTTGAGTGGAAGATCGGAAGATCGTGCTGGGATAGTGACTAGTTGATTGATGAGGAACTCAAAGCGATAGTTGATGGGGATTAACCAAGCAAGCTAATCACCCATAATCAGATGTGATTTGTTCTGTTCTTTGATCTCCTGAATTTTATTTTATTTTATTATATTATTATAAAAATCTTAAAAAACTTTTCATTCTACTTTCATACTATAACTAAATTAAAGTACTTGTAACACCCCAAACCCGGCCTGGACGTTACAGCTGAATCTGGTGTGCCACATCTGAGTGTGTTGCGAAACCTTGTACTCGATGGTGAAAACTGTTTTTAAGTTAAACTCATTTAATTTTATTTGCTTGAGAAAACTCGTTAAATTCCGTTTTACATCTGTTTTTAACTTATCCAAACGGTTGCTATTTTAGTTTTCCCCGATCCGATTAAAAATCGCGAAAGCTTCTTTAGTTGAAAACGTTAAGGTTAGAAATGCAAGTTTTTATTTGAAAGCGTTATTACTTTGAAAATTCAATGTTCCTACTCTAGCAGTTTAGAATATGAAATTAAAAGCCCATTAAAAGTTAAAAAACCCCCAAATGGCCTTATTACATAATTGAAACCCAAATATGAAAGCTTAAATAAATTGAGTCATTAACAACCAATCTGCGGACGTGTGGCCACCACTGAGTCCCTCGCGGCTCCAAATCATCTAAGGCTGGGGATTACCTGCACAGTTAAAAGAAGGGTGAGTTTACGAAAACTTAGTGTGTAATCCCCTATTAGTCAACAGTAATAGTGCATACCGTAACGGTCTGGGCCTAAGCCCTATTCAATAACAGTACAGTCTGGGCCTAAGCCTTATGCAGTAATAGTATGGGCCTATGCCCAAAACAATATAATCATAATACAGGTATGCAACCCAACCCAATCCATCCTGCTCACCACCCTTACCAACCAACTCACCATGTGGGGATTAAATCGACCCATCCAGCCAACTCACCAATATCCCAGCGTAGCTGCTAATAGTAATGCAGTAAAGCTGCTAATAGCAGTAAACATGGTATAGCCACTAATATCAGAATACGTGGCAAAGCCACCAGAACAATACTTTCTCTAAATCAGAATCCCAACCCCAATGCAGAATGTCATGTCATAATATTTCGTCTATGCAAGGTTTCGTACTTAGATACGGTCATGCATATATCATACACTTATCAATCAACCTATCTCTAAGGTATAATAGTCATTTCCACCCATTAGGGGTAGAATAGTAATATTTACCCCTCAGGGGTATTTTGGTCATTTTACCCTCTGGGGTCTTGGTACAGATAATCGACCTCTTGAAAGGTCCATAGTCGCCTCAAGTTACTTAAGTAACCTAAACAGACCTAACAATGTAAATGGGCCTAAGGCCTATTATTCGACCTAAGTGGGACCCCACACTCGTGTGGTCAATTTAGCCCAAATTCAGCTACGGCTATGTGACCGACATAGCCCAGTCTAATATTTATCACTTACCGTGGATTTAATTTGTATGGGGCCCACGAGCCCATTGGACCCTTACGGCCCAAGGAAGCCCTTAACTGCCTATGCCATGCACACGACATGACAAGATCAACTACTTCCCACTTAATAGTTAGATTTACACAAGCGGGCCTGTAGGGCCATTGGGCCCATTTGGCCCAACGAGGCCCAATACATGAGAATGCTCGTGGCGGCCTTTACAGTCTATTGCCCATTTTTTGTGGGCTCGGTTACCCCACGAGCGATCACACGCTCGTGAGGCCTCAAATTCCAAAGTTTCAGCTTTTCGGATTTTGTCGATTTCCAACAAAGAAGGGTGTGAATACACACCTATTTATGAGAACACGCCGAAGTCCACGATCACCATCCTTGGTTAAGCAGGTATGAAATAATCCCGCCTACAACCAGTGATCACCAATCCTTGGCATATCCTGCATTGAGTCTTAATCACTTTCTCCCTCACCAACTCATCTTGTTCACTCTATTTAAAGCCAGCTTCTCACCGATTCCCATGTTAGCTTCCCCATGTGGGATTACTTTCAACCATTAGGAAAATTCCTCATTCTTATGACCACTTCAACCACAGAGTTCCAGTCCAACTCCACCTCCTGCATAGCTTAAATAGCAAAATAAATACTCCACTGCGCATCCCAAGACTTGAACCTCAGACCTCACAGTTACACCACACGCCATCTTGCCACTCCACCACAGGCTCTTCTTGTGTCATATTTAACCTCAATTAATTATAAGGTCTATATGCCAAAGTCCAGGTTCCTTTAAAAGAAAAACCAAAATAAATTGCAAGAGCCAAGACTTGAACCCAGGCTCCCTTGCAACCTTAATGACTCCATAACCACTATACCACAAGCTTCTTTGTGTCATTTACTTAACATAATAATTTAAAAGGCCATCATCCAAGCATCCAGGGTTTTATTCACTTAAAACCAAAATTTTTGCTAAAGCCCATGTTTGAACCCAAGGCTTCTCAGACACTTCCCAGAACACTTAACCACTGAAACAGACAGATATTTCTGTCATTTCATTGCACAGTTAAATACTTATATACAACCTCCTTACGGACCCATACTCAGGGCCCAATACTTCTAGGCCCAAATTCGGGGCGTTATAATTCTACCCCCTTTAAAAAATTTCAACCTCGAAATTTACCTGTTCAGAATAAGTGAGGGTATTGCTGCTGCATCGCCTCCTCAGGCTCCCTCATGGCTTCCTCTGAACTGTGATTATGCCAAAGCACTTTGACCAGTGGAATAGATTTCTTTCTTAATACCTTAACATGATGATCCAATATCTGCACCGGTTCCTCCTTGATAGTCAAATCAAGTCTAACCTCGATTTCCTCAACTGATATAATGTGCGAGGGATCAGAACAGTACCGCCTCAGCATTGAAACATGAAACACGTCATGAATCCTATCCAACTCTAGAGGCAACTCAAGTTGATAAGCAATCAGTCCTACTTGCCTAAGTATTCGGTAAGGTCCAATAAACCTAGGGCTAAGCTTGCCTTTCCACCCAAACCTCAAAATTTTCTTCCATGGTGAGACCTTGAGAAAGACATAATCCCCCACAGAGTACTCGATCTCTTTACACTTTAAGTCTACATAAGACTTCTGCCTATCAGATGCTTCCTTTAACCAGTCTTGAATCAGTTTCACCTTATCTTCTGTATCAAAAATTAATTTTGGCCTTAGAATTCGCCGCTCACCCAGCTTAGTCCATCAGGTAAGATTACGATGCCTACGACCATACAACGCCTCGAACGGTGCCATTCGAATACTGGACTGATAGCTGTTGTTATAAGCAAACTCTTCCAATGGTAAATAATCCTCCCAACTGCCTCTGAAATCAATTACTCAACCTCTTAACATGTCTTTCAGTATCTGAATCACACTCTCTGACTATCCATCCGTCTAAGGGTGGAACGCAGTACTGAAATCTAGCCTTGTACCCAAAGCCTCGTGTAACTTTTTCCAGAACCAAGATGTGAATCTAGGATCTCTGTCAGATATAATAGAAACCGGTACACCATGCAGTCTCACAATTTCAGCCACATACAACTTGGCCAATTTCTATAATGAATATCCATGCAGACCGGTATAAAATAGGCAGATTTAGTCAACCGGTCCACAATCACCCATATCGAATCCTTCTTATTCAGCATCAGGGGTAGCCCACTCACAAAATCCATGGTTACCTTCTCCCACTTCCAAAGTGGAATTTTAACTAGTTGTAGTAACCCAGAAGGTAATTGATGCTCAGCCTTAACTTGCTGGCATGTCAGGCACTTACTCACATACTCAGTAACTTCGCATTTCAACCCTGGCCACCAGTACAACTCACGAAGATCTCGGTATAACTTGTTTTTGCCAGGATGCATAGCATATGGACTACTATGCGCCTCTTGCAGTATATACTACCTCAGATCAGAATCCCTCGGTATACATACTCTTCCACGGAAGCATAATACTCCTTTCTCATTTAGCCCAAAATCTGTGGTCTCACCATTCTCAACTTGTGGAAAATGAGAAGCTAGCGACTTATCTAGTAACAGTTTCTCCTTAATTTGATCAATCCAAGTCGATCTCACTTGCAGTTCAGCTAACAAGCTACCATCATCGAACAGGCTGAGACGAGCAAACATTGCTCTCAAATCAGATATAACCCTACGACTCAGTGCGTCAGCTACCACATTAACTTTACCAGGTGATACTCAATTGAACAATCGTAGTCCTTAAGCAACTCTATCCACCTTCGTTGCCTAAGATTCAACTCTTTTTGAGTAAGAAGATATTTGAGCTTTTATGATCTGTGTAAATAATCGTCTTTTAACCGTATAAGTAATGTCTCCAAATCTTCAGTGCGAAAACCACCACAGCTAATTCCAAGTCATGAGTGGGGTAATTTGTCTCATGAGGCTTGAGCTGACGAGATGCATAAGCAACCACCTTACCCTCTTGCATCAACACACAACCTAATCCAATGTGCAACCCATCACTGTAAACAGTAAATTCCTTCTTGGACTCTGGCTGTATCAAAATAGGGGCCTTAGTCAAAACATCCTTCAGTTTCTCAAAACTCTCTTGCTGCTTATCAGTCCAATTAAACGGTACCCCTCTACGTAGTAACTTAGTCAGAGGTGTAGCAATCAATGAAAATCCTTCAACAAAATGTCTGTAATACCCAGCCAACCTAGAAAGCTTTGAATCTCAGATACCGTCTTCGGTGGTTTCCAATCCACTACAGCTTCAATTTTCTGAGGATCCACCCTAATTCCCTCTGCCGATACAACATGTCCCAAAAATGTCACTTCTCGCAGCCAGAATTCACACTTGTTGAACTTTGCATAAAGCTGCTTTTCCCTCAGAACTTGCAAAACAATACGAAGATATGCATCATGCTCCTCCTCGGTTCTTGAATACAACAAGATGTTGTCTATAAACACAACTACAAATCGATCCAAATAAGACTGGAATACTCGGTTCATTAGAACCATGAAAACCACTGGTGCATTAGTGAACCCAAACGGCATCACCTGAAACTCGTAATGACTATAATGAGTTCTAAACACAGTCTTATACATGTCAGCCTCTTTAACCTTTAGCTGATGATACCAAGACCGAAGATCTATCTTAGAGAAAATCGTAACTCCTCGCAGCTAGTCAAACATATCATCTATCCTCAGTAAAGGGTACTTATTCTTGATAGTCAGCTTGTTCAATTGAGGATAATCAATGCACATGTGCATGGATCCATTCTTCTTCTTCACAAACAACACCGGTGCTCCCCACAGAGACACACTCGATCGAATGAATCCTCAATCCAATAGCTCTTGGATTTGAGCCTTTAGCTCTATCAGCTCTTTCAATGCCATCCTATAAGAGGCAATGGACACCGGAGCTGTTCCAGGTAGAAGTTCAATACCGAATTCAACGTCACGATCTGGAGGCAACCCCAGAAGCTCTTCAGGAAATACATCAAAAAACTTTTTGATAGTTCTGACATCTCCCACAAAAGGACCTTTAGAATCGAAAATACTAACATATGCTAGAAACGCCTCACAACCTTTACGAGCCAGCTTCTCGGCCCTTAACGCAGAAATCACATTAGACAGATGATCTCTTCGCTCCCCTATCACAGTCACCTCCTCATCCTCCATAGACTTCAACACCATACGCTTAGCAGTACAATCCAATTTTGCACGGTGTTTCACTAGCCAATCCATGCCCAATATAATATCAAATTCCCCAAACGACAGTTCCATAAAATCTGTTGAAAAGACCACCCCTTGGACTTCTAAGGGCACATCTTTAAACAACTTACTCACCCCAACCGATTGTCCCAGTGGACTCAACACAGTCATTTCACTAACTGTATTTTCAGACTGAATACCCAACATCTCAGAGACAGTGCACGTAACATACGAGTGTGTAGACCCAATATCAATTAAAGAAGTGCATGGTAAATTATAAATCAAGAACGTACTAGTTATGACGTCAGGGGCATCCCCATATTCTTAGTGACGAGCAGCATAGACCAAGGCTGGCTGTCTCGCCTCAGTGTTTCTAGCACCTCTACCTTGTACTCCATGACCACGACCAAACCTGTTTCCACCTTTAGCCTGACCTCGGACTCTTGGTGGCTGTTGACCACCTCTTACAGGCTGAACACGACCCTGTCTTGCAGCCTGAGTAAACCCCTGAGTACAGTTCTTAACCTGATGATCCATAGACCCACATCTAAAGCATGCCCCAGTATGTTTCCAACACTCACCCTAGTGAGCTCTCCCACAATCGGTGCAAGGCTGCGGTTTTGTAACAACACCAGGAATAGCACGAACTGGCTAATCAAACCTGACCCTCTTTATAGGCCTTTTAGAAGATCTCGAGGGTCGAAAATCCCTTTTATTTCTGCCCCTATCTTTCTCGCGATTCTGGTGCTCAGAGCGCTTCACATCCTCAGCAATTTTTTCTTTTTCCACAAGGGCAGCAAAGTCCTGCTCCCTCTACAGGGCTATCAGCACACGTAACTCGTCTCGGAGGCTATCCTCAAACCGCACACAGTGTTCGTATTCAGTTGCGACTATCCCGCGTGCATACCGACTCAACCGTAGAAACTCTACCTCGTATTCCGCCACGATTTTATTCCCCTAAGTCAAATTTAAAAATTTCTTCCTTCAGGCGTCTACATAACTTGCGCCCACATACTTTCCTGAAAAGGTTGCTTTGAAGAAATCCCATGTCAAACGGCCAGCTTGCGTACCTTCTCTTATAGTGAGACACCACTGGTAGCCCTCATCACGCAGTAAAGACATTGCCCCTTTTAATTTTTTCTCCGAAGTACAGTCAAGGTCATCTATTACTCGCTCGGTAGCCTCTAACAAATATTCTACCACATTTGGGGCTACACCCGAAACACCTCTGAAGATTTCCGCTCCATTAGATAAGAGTCGCTCCGAAATTAACCTCCGACCTACAAATCATGTACTTGCTCCAGCAACCCTTTCAAGAACTCGTAGCATTACTTGAGATAAAGCATCATCCCCAGCTGCTCGGTCATAAGACCCTGTCTCAGTTACTGGCAAGGCTGGTGCCTCCCTAGCTGGCATGTGGCCCGATGTTGAAGACCCAGCTCTAGCACTTCCTCGGCCTCTTCCGCAGCCTCGTGTACCCTTTCCGTGAGTACCTCTTGTGCTCATATCGATAGTGAATTGTCTATTTTAAAGTCTTATGAATCAGTTTATAATTTCAATAATTATTAACAATGTGTTATGAATAATAGCAATTAGAGTTTGTTTTCGCAGAACAAAATCTTCTACATTTATCAGTCTTCTATAATCTCATTCTACTCTAACTACAGAGTTTCAGTGTAATTCTACTACCTATGGTAGTCTTCAGTAATACAGTTCAGTTCATAACAATAATCAGTGTAAGAAAACTCACCGATTTGGTGATGGAGACTCAGTGTGCCACATTTCCAACCACAACATTTAACATTCAAATCCATAAAAACCCATTCCACAGTCAAGTTTTGTAACTTGTCTCTGATACCACTAAATGTAACACCCCAAACTTGGCCTAGACGTTATGGCCGAATCTGGTGTGCCACATCTGATTGTGTGCCCTAAACCCTAAACCTTAAACCTTAAACCCTAAACCCTAAACCCTAAACCCTAAACCCTAAACCCTACATTTTCTTTTAACTTATCCAAACGATTGCTATTTTAGTTTTCCCCGATCTGATTAAAAATCGCGGAAGCTTATTTAGTTGAAAACCTTAAGGTTAGAAATGTAGGTTTTTATTTGAAAACGTTACTATTTTGAAAATTCGATGTTCCTACTCTAGCAGTTTAGAATATGAAATCAAAAGCCCATTAAAAGTTAAAAACCCCCAAATGGCCTTATTACATAATTAAAACCCAAATATGAAAGCTTAAATAAATTGAGTCATTAAAAACCAATCTGCGGACGTATGGCCACCACTGAGTCCCTCGCGTCTCCAAATCATCTAAGGCTGGGGATTACCTGCACAGTTAAAAGAAGGGTGAGTTTACGAAAACTCAATTTGTAATCCCCTATCAGTCAACAATAACAGTGCATACCGTAATGGTCTGGTCCTGAGCCCTATTCAATAACAGTACAATCTAGGCCTAAGCCCTATATAGTAACAGTGTAGGCCTATGCCCAAAACAATATAATCACAATACAAGTATGCAACCCAACCCAATCCATCCTACTCACCACCCGTACCAACCAACTCACCATGTGGGGATTAAATCGACCCGTCCAGCCAACTCACCAATATCGCAGCATAGCTGCTAATAGTAACGCAACAAAGCTACTAATAGCGGTAAATGTGGCGTAGCCATTAATATCAGAATACGTGGCAAAGCTACCAGAACAGTACTTCCTCCAAATCAGAATCCCAACCCCAATGTAGAATGTCATGTCATAATATTTCGTGTATGCAAGGTTTCATACTCAGATACGGTCATGTATATATCATACACTCATCAATCAACCTATCTCTAAGGTATAATAGTCATTTCCACCCATTAGGGGTAGAATAGTAATTTTAACACCTCAGGGGTATTTTGGTCATTTTACCTTCTAAGGTCTCGGTATAGATAATCAACCTCTTGGAAGGTCCACAGTCGCCTCAAGCGACTTAAGTAACCTAAATAGACCTAATGGCGTAAATGGGCCTAAGGCCCATTATTCAACCTAAGGGGGCCCACACACTCGTGTGACCTATTTAGCCCAAATTCAGCTACAGCTATGTGACCTAAATAGCCCAGTCCAATATTTGTCACTTACCGTGGATTTAATCTGTGTAGGTTCCACGAGCCTATTGAGTCCTCACGGCCCATTTTAGCCCAACGAGGCCCTTAACGGCCTATGCCATGCACAAGACATGACAAGCTCAACTACTTTCCACCTAACAGTTAGATTTACACAAGCAGGCCCACGGGGCCCATTGGGCCCATTTGGCCCAACGAGGCCTATCGAGGCCCAGTACACGAGAATGCTAGTGGTGGCCTCTACAATCTGTCGCCTATGGTTTGTGGGCTCGGTTTACCCCACGAGTGTTCGCACGCTCGTGAGGCCTCAAATGCCAAAGTTTTGGCTTTTTGGCTTTTTTCGATTTCCAACAAAGAAGGGCGTGAATACACACCTATTTATTGGAGCGTGCTGAAGTCCACGATCACCAACCTTGGTTAAGTAGGTATGAAATAATCCCGCCTACAACCAATAATCACCAATCCTTGGCATATCCTGTATTGAGTCTTAATCACTTTCCCCCTCACCAACTCTTCTGGTTCGCTCTATTTAAAGCCAGCTTCTCACCAATTCTCATGTTAGCTTCCCGATGTGAGATTACTTTCAACTATTAGGAAAATTCCTCATTCTTATGACCACTTCAACCACAGATTTCCAGTCCAACTCCACCTCTTACATAGCTCAAATAGTAAAATAAATACTTCACTACGCATCCCAAGACTTGAACCTCAGACCTCACGGTTACACCATACGCCACCTTGCCACTCCACCATATGCTCTTCCTGTGTCATATTTTATCCTCAATTAATTATAAGGTCTATAGGCCAAAGTCCAGGTTCCTTTAAAAGAAAAAATAAAATAAATTGCAAGAGCCAAGACTTGAACCCAGGCTCCCTTGCAACCTTAATGACGCCACAACCAGTAGACAACAAGCTTCCTTGTGTCATTTACTTAACAAAATAATTTAAAAGGCTATCATCCAAGCATCCAGGGTTTTATTGACTTAAAACCAAAATTTTTGCTAAAGCCCAGGTTTGAACCCAAGACTTTTCAGACACTTTCCAGAACACTTAACCATTGAAACAGACAGATATTTGTGTCATTTCCTTACACAATTAAATACTTATATACAACCTCCTTACGGACCCATACTCAAGGCCCAATACTTCTAGGCCCAAATTCGGGGCGTTACAGTACTAATTAGATATTTCGGTGTTTAGGTTAAAATTAATCTAACACTCACCTCCCTTGGATATGATCCTTAGAGTACTCATTTACTCTATTGTAACTATATTACAACTGGACCTGTATACTTGCGTATACTGCCTCATATATCTATATCTTTTACAGCAGTATTCACACTCTGGAAGTTAGTACGTCTAGAGGCGATCAACATGCCAATTTGGTTAGCAACTAACATACCCTACCAATGGCTTATCTCTAGATACCGAGTTTATATATGTAACAACCCGTTTTTCAGTAGTGTCGGAAACAATGGTTTCGGGGCCACCAAATTTGACAAGTAAGTTCATAAATATTATTATTATTTAATATTTACAAGTTAAATGTGATTTTAAAAAGGTTTTTGATTTGATAATTTATGTTATACAAGCGATTTATTAAGTTCAAGTGGCAAGACTCTAAAGTCAAGTGGTTTTAGAAAATGAGGTATCGGGACCTTGTTTCTATAAACCGAGCCATAAATATTTTTATAAATATTTACGGAGTGTCATTAAGGTGATATTAAAGTTTCATTGTAAAATTTCAACGTTTTGATAGTTAATTAATTAAAAAGGACTAAATTGTAAAAGATGTAAAATTTTATCACTATTTGATTTGAGTGATTAAATGGTTAATTGAATAAAGGTAAAGGGACTTAAATGGTAATTAGACCATTCAAGGTGTTAGTGGACAATAATGGACATGAATTTGATGTTTTATTTAATTATTAACCAAGGTTAAAATGGTAATTTGATAGTTAAATTAAAATAAATAAAACCAAATTGTTTATTCATCTTTTACATTGTCTTCTTCATCGATTATTATGGGAGAAAGAAGCCATTATTAACCTTGGAGTTTTGGAAAATTTAAAAGCCAAATTGGTAAGCCATTTTTTACTCGTTTCTTTAAATTTTTATGTTTTCGAGATCGTTGCAACTAGGTCCAGCTAGCCCATATCTTTGATTTTGAAACTGTTAAAGATTTTGAATGTTTCCATTGATGAACCCTGTTATTTTAGATGTTAAATGATGAATTTGAGATATTAATTGTTATTTAAAAGTATTTTATTAAGTGATTTTTTGATAAATTTTCCAATTAGGGATTAAAATTTTAAAATAGTAAAAGTACAAGGATTTGATGTGAAATTGTTGCATGAATAGGCTTTTTTGGGTGCCATAATTATTCCTCTAGGCTCAATTTTGGGTAAAAATGGTTAATTTGCATGTTTTAGAGTCAGGGCCTAAATTGAATAAAAGTAAAATTTTAGGGGTAAGTTTGTAAAAATGTCAAAAATGACCAAATTGAATGAAATACATTATTTTACTGACTAAAATAATAAATTGAATGAAATTATTAATTTAGATCAACATTGGGTGAAAATCGAAGAGAATAGAAAATTACCAAAATGTCCCTGTACTTTAACATTTCTGCAATTTAGCCAGGTAAGTTTGTATGAACTGTAAACATTTAAATGTGAGTTAAATTGACTGTTTAATGTGTTGTTATATTGTACATGAATTAATATATAAATATTATTATGCAATTTTTTATGTCATGAAACGATAGAAATTCAACGACGTACGACGACTACCGAGCCCCATTTGAACCTTAGGAATTCGTAGGATACAAATGACATGTCATTATGGTTTACATGATTCAAGTGCTAGTCTTGAACATCCTACCGGTGGCTGAGGTCTGACATGTGTTGCAAGTACTTCACAACTCGTGTGAACAGCATCGAGTAGCTACATTTCGACCCACAACTTGTGTGAGCAGGCCCATTTTCACAGCTCGTGTGAGCATATATGTACAAGAATTGATCAATTAAAGTTATATGAGTTAGAACACTTTGTGTGAGCTATCTCAAGTATCCAACGGTATTCTAAATGGTTCAACATGCATGATTTGAAAGGAAATAGTAAGAGTTTGATACGAATTAAGACATGTTCACATATGAATTGCATTGAATTGGTGATACATGGATAAAAGTAAATTGAGATGGATGATATATTCATATGTTACATGTTTAAATGTTGTGATCATCCATGAGTAAATTGCCTATGTCTTATGCTTATATTACTAACATGTTTGGTGTGAATGCTTAGGCTTTGGCCAAGTTATTGGTTGGATTGTATTATGCTTACTTATAATTTATGCATTGAAATGGTAAGTGTAACAACCCGGTTTTCAATGGTGTCAGAAATATTATTTTTGGGGCCACCAAATTCGACAAGTAAGTTAGTAAAAATTATTATTTAATATTTACAAGTCAAACATGGTTTTAAAAAGGTTTTTAATATAGTGATTTTTGTTATATAAGCAATTTATTAAGTTCAAGTGGTATGACCCTAAGGTCAAGTTGTTTTAGAAAATGAGGTATCGGGACCTTGTTTCTATAAATTGAGCCATAAATATTTACAGAGTGTCATTAAGTTGGTATTAAAGTTTCGTTGAAAAAATTTAACGTTTCGATAGTTAATTAAGCAAAAAAGACTAAATTGTAAAAGTTAAAAAAGTCCATTGCTATTAGTTTGAAGGTGTTAAATTGATTAAAGAATTATAATTGGATGGCCATAATGGGTAAAATACCCATCTTTAAGTTGGTGGATAGTGGTGGGGTTGTTTAGTTAAAAAAATTATGTTTATTAATTTATAAAAACAATATATTATGTTATAATGTTATTATTATAAGAAAAAGAAATTAAAAGATGATTCATTCATCTTCTTCACCATTTTAGTCGAAACAAAAAGGGGGAAAAGCTTCAAGCTTCAGCCAATCTTCAATGGATGCATGTGAGTCCATTTTTCACTTGTTTCCTTTAATTTTCATGTTTTTGAGAACATTGCAACTAAGTCCAGTTAGCCTGTACCTTCGATTTTGAAACTGCTAAATATTTTGAATGTTGCCATTGATGAACCTTGCGACTTTAGATGTTAAATGATGAATTTGATATATTAGTTTTTATTTAAAAGTTTTTTATTAAGTGATTTTTGATGAATTTATTGATTAGGGACTAAATTGTTAAAATAATAAAAATACAAGGATTTTTGTGAAATTATTTCATAAATGTGCTGTATTGGATGCCACAAGTAGTTGGCTAGGCTAAATTTTGGGTAAAAATGGTTAATTTGCATGTTTTGAGCTCAAGAACTAAATTGAATAAAAGTAAAACCTTAGGGGTAATTTTGTAAAATATCAAAAATGATGAAATTGCATAAAGTGAATTGTTTTATTGTCTAAATTAATATATTAAATGAAATTATTAATTTAGATCAAGATCGAGTCGAAAATCAAGGAAAATAGAAAATTACCAAAATGCCCTAAAACTTTAGTATTTCTGTAATTTAGCCAGGTAAGTTCATATGAACTATATTATATATAAATTTGATTAATTGAATGTTAATATATGATTTTATTGAAAATGAATCAATATATATATATGTTACTATACAAGTTATCATGTTGTGAGACAACGTAAATTCAATGATGTACGCGATTATTAAGCCCTGTTTGAACCTTAGGAACATCTAGGATACAAATGACATGTCATTAAGGTTACATTGTTTCGGGTGCTGATCTTGAATGTCCTACCAGTGGCTGAGTTTCTGGCATGTGTTGCGGTTACTTGACAACTTGTGTGAGCAGCACCGTGTAGCTATGTTTTGACTGAAAGCTTTTGTGAGTAGACCCAGGTTACCATGTTTCGGGTGCTGGTCTTGAATGTCCTTCTGATGGTTGAAGTCCAACATTAGTTGCAGATACTCGACAGTTTGTGTGAGCAGCATTGTGTAGCTTACACTCCGACTGAAAAGTTGTGTGAGCAAACCCATTTTACAACTCGTGAGAGCTACGACTATATGTTTAGCACACTTTGTGTGATCTTTCCCACGTATCCGGTATTATTCTAAGTGGTTCAATGAGCATGAAAAGGGATGGACTAGTAAGGGTTCCGATTGATTTCACTACGACAATTATAGAAAGGTGTAACATCCTGACTTAGGGCCTAGTCGGAACAGTAGTTTTGAGACCACAAATTCTAAGTAGAAATAATTATTTTATGATTATTATGAGGTCTAGGATGTGAATGTATGCTTGTGTAAAAATTTCATGAAGAAATTCTATGCCTAAGATGCCCAATTTATTTTTAGGGACTAAATTGAGTAAGTTGTAAAACTTGAATTCTAGAATCTTTTAGCATGGAATTAAGTTGGATTATTAATTAGAGGCCCTTAATTCTTAATTTGACCAAGTTCTAAAATTTTGGACAAAAATGGGCATGCATGGATAAAAATTCAAAGTTTAATAAAAATGACATTTTGGTCATTTGGTTAATTAAAGAATAAAAAGGGAAAATAAGTCAAAAATTGTGTCCATCTTCCTCCCCTTTAGCCGAAATTCTCAAGGAGCCATTGCTAGGGTTTTTCTTCAACTTTCAAGCTTGATTGTAAGTATGTCCTAGCCCCGTTTTTAATGTTCTTTATGTTTTTGAGGTCCTTAAAGTATGATTTAGCTATTTCTACCATCATTTTGAGCTACGGTTCATGTTTGAAACTTAACCCATATGTGACATGCTTATATTTTGATGATTAATGGAGGAATATGAAATTTGGTGTGTGTTTATCATCTTTTACCAAGTAGTTTTGCATGGAAACACCTAAAAAGGACCTCCTTATAAAAGTGGTAAATTAGGTGGTTAAAAATATAATTTGAAGGCAAATGTGGGCTGGTATAAGTATAATACATGTTCAGCTAGGCTTGAGTAACCAAAAAAATGCATGCATTTCATTTTAAGAGCCTAGGGACCAAAGTGTAAACATGTGCAAAGTTAGGGGTAAAAAGGTAATTTTGCCATATAGTGAATTTTCTGGTTGAAATTGATGAATGTGATAGATTAATAACTTAAATTGCTTATATAGACTCGGAAAGACCAATCCCAGAAGTAGACCATGGAAAACAAAAGGTTTTGGAATAGTCAAAATTCAAATTCGAAACATCATCCAGGTATGTTCGTGTAACTTAATTGAATATGCAAATATGTTGATTTTGATTGTTTTTTGGAATTGAATGTGTAATGTAAGAATGTTGAAGTATGTGAAATTATTCATAAGTTAAGAATTGATTAAAAATGGATTGTAATCAGCTTGAATTTTTGAATTCCGATGGATAGGTTACGTCTTATATGAAATGGAATCATGCATGTGTTTCAGAAAGGATTTTGCCCTGGATTGGTAATCCTAATTGACTGTATTTAGCCTGGGCTAGTAATCCAGATATGACTCTATAGGTAATTCTTTGTCATATAAAGGATTTAGCTTGGACTAATAATCCAACAAAGCCTTTGGAGTATATAGTACAACTAGAATTTTGCCTGGACTGGTAATTTTGCTGTAGGATATGTGGCTTGAGAGTGTACCCAAAAGGTACTACTGGATATGAATTAATGGATGAAATATCCATTAGGAATTCAATAATTCAATGGATAATATATATACATATAAGACATGAGAAACATGAAGTGGAACGTGTACATGATATGATGAGCTCATCCGTGCACCTTGGATTATTTGTGACTAACTTATTGATTGAGTGCATGTGTTTAGGGAAATTTTATCTATAATTGATGGATAGTATGACTTATTGAGATCATGTGTTTAAAATGACTGGTAAGTTTACTTTCTATTATACGAACTTACTAAGCATGTAATGCTTACCCCGTTTCATTTTCCCTGTCTTTTAGTGCTTGCGGACTAGTGAAGGTTGGAGGACGATTGGAGCTTTGATCACACTATCAACAATCTCGTTTTGGGTATAAAAGAAATATTCATTTTGATATAATGGCATGTATAGGGTAACTTACCTTTTTGTCATATGTGTTATTAAAATTGGCCAAGTGTGGTGGTTTTGATGATGGATAAATTCATTTTGTATGTGGCCATGAGATGTGGCTCATATTTATTATTGGGTTGTAACCCTTATTAATCATGTATGCATGCAATGTGTTCATGTTGATATGGTTGCTTGTGAGTGATGGAAGTAAGGTATGGCATGTTTATTTGGTGAATGATCCATGATCAATAAGTATGGCCATAACAATGTCATAAATGTGTAAAGTTGGAAAAAGGGATATAAAAACCTAGAGGTTATGAATTGGTATGAAAAGATTAAGAGATGCATGTAAAAATTGAGATAGTGCATGGAGGCATTAGGGGCATAATTTAATCATGGATATTGGATATTGGAGTAATTAAATGTGCTTTGTTGCATGCTGAGAACATGAATAAGTGAGTGAGTCTTCAAGGGTGGCAAAAAGGCTCAAAAAATAGCCTAGAATTTGTTTACAGAGGTAGACACACAGGCATGTGTCTAGGCCGTGTGTGACACACAGTCTACCCCATGGGGGTGTTGTTCGGTCGTGTATCCCCTGTACCCTAGATATGTAAAACAGAATGCCCAGTAGTAAACACACAGGTAGAGACACGACCATGTGTCTCAATCGTGTGAAGGACACGGCCTTAGGACATGGGCTTTCTCCCAGGCTGTGTGAAGTCTGCACTTAATTTTTGGAATTTAATTTGCCACATGGCTTAAGCACACGGGCGTGTGACTTGGCCGTGTGACCTTATTTGCTTGATGACGTCATAGTCAGAGAGTTACATGGGTTGAGGACACGGGTGTATCCCAAGCCACACAAGCGTGTGAGATTACACGGCCTACCCACACGGGTGTGTGACTCCTCAAAACATGAAAAATTTTCTAAGTTATCCCGAAATCCTGAAAGTTCTCAGTTTAGTCTCGAACTATTCCCAAAGTATGTTTTGGCGTAGGCCCTCATTAGGGACAATTTACATGCGATTGAAAAGTTTTAAAGTTGGATGAAATTTTATTATTCAGATTCGTATGTTTGTTTACATTTAAGTTAGATAACGCTTCGAATCCTGTGCCGACATTGGATACGGGTAAGGGGTGCTACAAAAGGTATGATGTATCAATGATTCAAGTAAAAACGTTCATGATTATGAAAAGTATGATTTAAGTGATGCTATGTTTATGTCTTATGTGTTATGCAAATGAAATGGTAAAAAAAACGATATGAATTAAGACATGAAACTATATGAATATCCTTGATATGTTGTTACATGTAAATTATGAAAGTTGAGATAGCTAACAATTTCTAATGGTTCATGTCGAGATCAATGGCTATATATGTTATTTTTGCCTATGATTTATACCATGTATGCTAACATGTTTAGTGTGGATGCATAGGCTATGCCAAGCTTGAGGATATAATTGATATTTATGATTATGCTTGTACTATGCATATGAAACATGTAAAAAAAGGGAATGATACGGTAAGTATGTAATTGGGATGTATCATGATGTTATAAAAAGGTTTAATGAGATAAATGATGTATTCATATGATAGTAAATTGCTTATGCTTTGACTGAATTGAGAATTAATAATGTTGTTGAGGATTATGAAAAGCATTAGGAACGGAAAGGAAAGTAAGTAAATTGAGAGGTGTATAATTTTATAGAAAGGTTGATGGTTATACAATACATCTCATAAAATCTTTTCATGTTATGATTTATAAATATTTATGGTAATTATGGTTTGGTAAATCTTGAGGCATTGGCATGGGTTTAGATTTAACCTATAATGTTCATTATTTAAATATAATATTATGCTTATGGTTTATACGAGCTTACAAAGCATTTATTGCTTATATGGTTTTATTTCCTTCACTCTTCATATTATCGGAAGCTCGATCGAGTTGGAAGCTCGTCAGAGATCTATCACACTATCCAGCGATTATATCAGTGGATTTTGATGTCTTGGTTAAGGTTATAATGGCATGTATAGGTGAACTTATGGTTGATGATTAGCTGAATGTTAGTTGATGTATTTGAAATGTATACGAAATTTTGGGTGATGTAACCTTGGTACATTTGGTGCCTTGTTGATATGTGTTAATTTGATATTGTGTTAAAGCATGGTTGAATGGCCAAAGTGATATATGATGAATTGACCTCAACATGGTCAAGATATGGTATGCTTTGGAAATGATTTTAACTAGATATGGCATGAATCTAATATGGTGTGGTGATTATGCAGAAATTATGTTATGTTTTGGCATGGAAACAAGTTAATTGATAATTGGATAAATATGCACATGTATGGGTGTTTTTGGTTGATGTTTTAACTTTCGAATTTTGTATTTTGAATGATTGAAATGGTTGATATGTGTATATATATATGTGGCCTTTTGATTGATGACTTTATAGCCTTTTAGATGGCCTTGATGGTTGGAGTTGAAATGGTCATTTGAAGTTGTGTTTTGAATAACCAAATTGGTATGTTTGAATGTGATTTTGGCATGTGGCCAGTTATGGTATAACTTGGCATGGAACTAAACGATATATATATATGGCTAAGTTATGGTCAAATATGTATGAGTTAAATATATGTAGATTTGGGATGCATGAAAACTATAGTTCAAATGATAAGTCCTAATGACAAGGTATAAGTTAAGCAAGGTATGTTTTAAAATGGTAGAAAGATGATCAACTACGCATATGGTTATACAAGTTTAATTGTTGTGATTGAGGTGCCTTTTTGGGCATATTGGTTGTATGCATATGTATCTTATTTGGATAGCTTGATGTTGCATGGTTTGGTGTATTTTGGGATGGTTGATTACATCTGGTAAAATGGTTATAGGTGTGTGCATGAATCGGTGAGAAAAATGGCTTGGAAGAGGCCTATTTTTTGTCCACACAGTCAGAGACATAGGCGTGTGCCTCAGCTGTGTGTGACACATGGCCAGGCGACGCGGTCGTGTGTCCCTTGTAGGTTGCATCTTGAGAGTTACACAGTTTGGCACACAGGCGTGTGGCTTGGCCGTGTGACCAAAGTTAGACAGTTGCACGGGCTGGGACACGATCGTGTGTCCCTACTTCGAATGTCCACACGACCTAAGACACGAGCATGTCTTTCAGCTGTGTGAGTCTCATGGCCATGTGTGTAACAACCTGATTTTGGGCTTAGTCAAAACAGTGGTTTCGAGACCACCAATCCAAAGTTGGAGAAAGTATTTTATTATTATTTTAGAGTTATAGCATGATTATATTAGTGCATGAAAAATTTCGTAAAGTAACTTTAGCGTTTGTGAGCATAATTGCGAAAAAAGACTAAATAGCATAAACTGCAAAAGTTTCAATTTAATAGTTAAGGGTGTTAAATTACCGTGTATCTTAAATTTTGGGTCTTTAAAGGGCAAATAGACCCTTAGAGAGAGGCTTGGCCGGCCATGAGACAAAGAAATTAAATAGTCAAAGTGTTAGGTATTTGACAACCTAATATGTGATAAAATAATACTAAAAAGCTTAACCTTCATCTTTTTTGTCCATCCTTTCTTTTTGACCGAAAATATCAGCCATTAGAGGAGTTTTTGAAGCTTGAAATTTCAGCCACTTAGTCTCTCTACAAGTAAGTGATTTTGAGGGCTTTTCTTGAATATTTTTGTACTTTTGAGATCCTTGTATCTTGAGCTTTCTAACAAGGGGGCTATTTTACAAAATGGTTGAAAGTCTAGGGTTTTGCCATGATAGTAGACACTTTGTTTTCTAAAATTTTATAGAATAAAATGAATCATGGTTGTGTCATAAACAACTTTTGTGAAGGGATTTCTCAAGAAAACCCTAAAAAGGACCATTTTGCATAAGTTGTAAAATAGTTGATAAATTTGAGAAATAATGAGAATTTTGGGCCACTCCTAGTATGAAAAGTATTCGGCTAGGCTTGATTAATGAGAAAATGTGATAAAATTGATTTTTGGGCCTAGGGGTAAAATGGTCATTTTGTGAAAGTCTAGGACCATTTTGACAAAATCATAAATTATTGAGCGTCTAGATTTAATTGACGATTAAATGGTTATATATTGCCATTTTAGA
The DNA here is from genome assembly GCA_025698465.1 of Gossypium longicalyx. Taxonomy (NCBI): domain Eukaryota; kingdom Viridiplantae; phylum Streptophyta; class Magnoliopsida; order Malvales; family Malvaceae; genus Gossypium; species Gossypium longicalyx. The sequence goes on along the minus strand of CM046997.1, from coordinate 17,725,782 downwards.
TCAAGAAATACAAAATCCGAACCTAGTCCGGGGGAAGGCCAAGCAAGTAGATTAAATCAACTAGTCGCCACATTTTGAGTACCGAGGTAAGTTGAATGTTAATAATGCAACTATATTGCTATGATGTATGATTGAATTGATATTGCATAAATTGTTTGATTGTGATTATGAGAATGCTTGCCGAGAAATTAATGTAGTAAAGACTTTCGGTTGAACATTTGGAATAGACTTGGATATTCATACCATGACATTGGGTGGTATGTGAGTCAGTGTAAGATATGTATGGGACATGCATCGACCACATTATGAGAGCCAGTGTAAAACATGTTTGGGACTTGCATCGATATTGAGACAAGAGCTAGTGTAAGACATGTCTGGAACATGCATCAGCCTCGGGATATACAAGCTAGTGTAAGACCTGTTTGGGGCATAGCGTAAGCTTGTTGTGTGTCAGTGTAAGACCTGTCTGGGACATGGCATCGACACCAATAGATGAGAGCCAGAGTAAGACCTATCTGGGACATTGGCCTTAATATATGAAAGGCAGTGTAAGACCTGTTTAGGACACGACATCGACTTTAATATGCTAGCCAGTGTAAGACTATGTTTGGGACCAAGTCGTCGGCATCTTACCCCATGTTTAGGGTTATTGAGTATCCAGTAATATTCCAAATTGTTCAACGAAAGACTTATGATTATATCAAAATGAGAAAAGTTATGACCATGTGATGAGTGGTACAGGTACCTACTTGAAATGTATGAGATGTGGGCTTAATATATGCCATATGAACAGTGTTGGATGGTGATGAGTAAGTTGTACTTATGTCTATTTATAGTATTCATGAACAAGTCATGAAAGGTCATGAGCAAATTGTTGTATGATAATTAGTTGATGTTTATTTTCATGCAACTTAGTAAGCTTTATGCTTACCCGTTTTCCTTTCCATTTTCGTACAATGCCATCAAAGTAGCCATGGATCATCGCATATGTCGGAGAAGCTAGTCACACTATCATCTGAAGCACTTGGTATAGTTAGTTCTCGTATTTTGATTATGGCATGTATAGGATCTTGACTTTTGAGTTTTGTGTCATTGTTTTGGGGTCAAATGTGTTGGCTTAATCTAGTACTCGACTCATTTGGTATAAGGCCATGAATAATGGCTAATATTGAAAATTGTTTTATGAATGTAAGAAAATCTTTCTTGAATGTGAAAATTGTTGGCATGGTCGTATATGTATGCAATGTATATAGGCCTTTGTTATGGTTGCTTGGTTGAGAAATTATGTTATGATAGACTTGGGTATGATAGATTGTGTTTCAGGGTGGTAAGGGGCTTGGTAGATAGCCCTATATCATCCACACGGGTAGACACACAGACTTGTGTCTAGGCCATGTGTGACACACGGTCAGCCCTATAGGCATATTGTTCGATTGTGTATCCCCTGCACCTGGAATTTACAAGTCAGTATGCATGGTAGTAAACACACGGGCAGAGACACGGCCGTGTGTCTCAGCCGTGTGGAGGACGCGGCCTCTGGCCACCGGTGTGTGCCCCTTATTAGATGCTAACGTTAGAAACAGAATGTAGTGGTTGTTAGACACGGGCAAAGGCACGACCGTGTCATGGCCGTGTGAGGGACACAGGGGTGTGTCAGGCCGTGTGAAAACCCTTGTAGGTTTGATTTTAGAATTTAATTCACACGGGCATGAGACACAGGCGTGTCCCTAGATACTTAGGTCGTGTGTGTCACATAGGCCATCAGCACGGCCATGTTATAATGACCACACGAGCGTGTTGTCTTTCCACATGGGCGTGTGCCCTGTTTCAAGAATAATTTTTATTAAGTCGGTTTAAGGACCTGAATTGGTTTCGAGTGGTTTCCAATGAATGTTTGAGGCCTCGTAGGCCCGCATTAAGAAGATTAAACAAAGTTCGAAAAATTTTTAAATTTGATCAAGTCTTGATGACTCGAAAATGATCGTGTACATGTGTTAAAGTTTAGTAACGCCTCGTATGTCGTCCTAGGGTAGGGTACGTGTATAGGGTGTTACATTTAATGGTATCAGAGATATGGTTTAGTCGATTCTAGGACTAAAGCTATACATGCCATAATTGTATATTGATAGTGTGACGACTCTTGACGAGATAAATTGTATTTTTATTTATATAGTAAATAGATCTTGATGTAGCTACGGCAGATGATGTGGAGAGTAATGCGTCAGCTCCCGCTGAAGGGACTACGCCAGTAAATTGTGGGCCCGTGACAATGAGTCAGGGCGGAGGGGATAGAGAAGCTTACCTCCATATGATGGGCGCGTGGTACTCAAAGTTTTTTCGAGCGAATCCGAATACTCCACCTCCCCCACCTCCTCCAATTCCTCAGCATGCCCCTGTAGCTCCTCAAGGAGCAGATATGGCTATGAAGGAGAAACCTCTAGTAGATAGAATTCGTAAGCAATGAGACGAGGAATAACGGGCGAATATTGATGATGACCCAGAGAGAGCAGAGTTTTGGCTAGAAAATACCATTAGGGTATTTGATGAGCTATCATGCACACCCGAAGAGTGCATGAAGTGTGCAGTGCCACTCCTACGAGACTCAGCCTATCAATGGTAGAATACTCTCGTGTCTGTTGTACCGAGATAGAGGATAACTTTGGAATTCTTCTAGGAAGAGTTCCAGAAGAAGTACATTAGCCAGAGGTTTATAGACCAGAAAAGGAAAGAATTTTTAGAGTTAAAGGAAGGCCATAGAATAGTGACAGAGTACGAGCGTGAGTTTGTGAGACTCAGCAAATATGCACGTGTGTACCTACAGAAGCTATTATGTGCAAGAGGTTTGAAGATGGTTTGAACGAAGATATCCGTCTATTAGTTGGCATCTTAGAATTGAGAGAATTTGTGGTGCTCGTGGAAAGAGCATGTAAGGCCAAGGAATTGGCCAAAGAGAAGAGAAAAGCTGATATCGAGTCTCGAGACTCAAGCAAAATATAGATGGGGAAATCATAGTAGACCTCATCTAAGAGATCGAGAAAGTTTCCTACTCAATCAAACACTCAATAGGGTTCTCGAGCAAGAGCAATGTAACATCCCGAATTAAGGCCTAGTCAGAACAGTGGTTTCGGAACCACAAATCCTACGTAAGAAAATTTATTTTTATTATATTTTTATGGTCTACGATTTCACATAATGATTTCGTGAAAATTTTGTTCGAAAATTTTGATGTTTGAGCACTCAATTTGGTCAAAAGGACTAAATTATAAAAAATGCAAAAGTTGAGTTCTACATGTTAGAGGTGTCAAATTGTTATGAAATTTTAAATGGGAGGTCCTTAAATTTTAATTAGACCATTAGTTAATTGTTGGACAAAAATAGACATGAAATAGGTGTAATAAAATATTTTTAAGTTAGGGGCATTTTGGTAAACTAATAATTAAAAGAATTAAAAAGCCAAAATAGCCAAAATTTGGTCATCTTCTCCATGTACCAGCCGAAACCCCCATGGAAGCCATGGCTAGGGTTTGGTTCAAGCTTCCAAGCTCATTTGTAAGTGATCTCGAGCCCCGTTTTTAATGTTGAGCTATTTCTAGCTATTTCTACCATTATTTTGAGCTAGGGTTTGTGTTTAAAAATTTACCCATGAATGAAATGCTTGTATTTTGATGTCTAATGGTAGAAAATGAGTGTTGGGTGTTTAATAAACAACTTTTACTGAGTGATTTTCGATGAAAACGTCCGGAAGGACCATTTTGTAAATGTTGTAAAATTGGTCATAAATGGGTGATTTAGTGGAAATTGGGGGCTGTCATAGTTATGAAAAATTATCATCATGTCATAAAACACAAGAAAATACGATGAAGTTTAATTTTCGAGCATTGGGGAAAAAGTGCAAATATGCAAAAGTTTAGGGGTCAAAATGAAAATTTATAAAAATATGATTTTTGGACCCCTATAAATAATGTGACTAATTATTAGGCTAAATGTGATATTATAGATCAAGGAAAACAAGTTTCGGGCTTAGAACGAGGTTGAACAAGGTTAAGCACAAACTAGAAATAAATAGTCGTACTCGAAACCGAGGTAAGTTCATATGTCAATGATAATGCAATAATATTATTATTGTTCATACTTGAACTTAAAATGATGTGTTGACATTGTGTGATGGATATTTATTTAGTTGATATGAAGATTATATATTGTAACAAATGCCAAATTATAATTATATGCAATACCATGTTTATTTTATGGACTAATGTCTAAATAAACATGGAAATATGTTGAATTGGATGTACATTGAATGAGCAGCTATGCGTAATGATATACTTGATGGAGAGAGAAAATCTTGGTTGAATAAAAAGGGAAATTCAATGGATAAACCATGATTTACATGAGACTTGAGATCCTGCATGTGTTACAGAAAAGGATTTAGCCTGGACTGGTAATCCGAAGATCTCAAGTATAAAAAGGATCTAGCCTGGACTAGTGTTCCTTGAGTGATCGAGCCTCCCGAAGAATACATGTACATTATGGATTTAGCCCGGATGGGTAATTCGATTACGGTCTGGATTTAGCCTAGACTGGTAATTCAGATCCGAGTTCATTGAGAGTGTTTGTCGTTACAAGGGATTTAGCCTGGACTGGTAATCCCGACATCACTCCATGAGTTTATATTACGGGGGATTTAGCCTGGACTGGTAATCCCGCCGTAAGATGTGAGGTTCGCGGGAGTGCGCACATGAAATGATCACTTGTATGAATTGACAATGAATGGGATATCCATCGAGATTCCGAGAAATTCAACGATATTAATACGAAAAATAAAAAAAAAGGTTCTTGCCATGATACATCATGTATGTTACATGATATTATTATGATGCATATGAGTTGTTATGTTTGGATGAGTGCAGTGCTAAATGATAGCACAGGTAAGTACTCGAAACCCATGAGCACGTGTTTGACATGTGAAATGAAATGGACTTGTGACGATAGTGCAAATGAATGAATGATATTTATGAGAATAATTTCAATGTCAAATTTGTGATGGTTATTATCTTGTTGGACTAAGACAGATTTGGTACAGTCGCATTGGTCTGACTTTGAAAATCCACAAAAAATAGTGGAAATTGAGTTAGAGATTGAAATAATTATTAAATTAAATTGTAATGAGTCTAGTTTCACATAAAGGAAACGGTGTAAGCAAAAGAATTTGGTAGTATGAGATATATGAATTCTTGTGAGACAGAGTCAGAGTGATTCCAGACTCCCCTGTCTCAAATTTGGAAAATCACTAAAAATTGTAAAAAAATAATTACGAGTTAAAATTTAATATTAATGAAATCCTTAATGAGTCTAATTTAAAGAGAAAGGGACAGAAACATTATCCGAGTCTCGTACTATGAGATAAATAAATTTTTGTGAAGAAAGGTCAAAGCTGTCAAACAGCGAAATGGGGGAGACTTTGAATAATAAACTGTAATTATTAGCAGGACCAAAAATTCTGGAAACTTTATGGTAATAAGGTATATGAGTATAGTTTCAGGGATAATTAATGGATTTTAATTTGGAGTTCTGTAGGTCAAGTTATAAATAATTTATCGACTATGACTCGAGTAGACAACTTGACCAAAATATGAATAAAGGTGTAACTATAGTTGTTTTACTTAAGGAAACATGTTCTATTAACGCTTATTATTTTCATAAGGACTTACTAAGCGTAAAGCTTACTCCTTCTTTCAAATTTCTTTTAGTTTTGATAGGTCATCTTGGGTTGGATATCGTCGGAGGCAGCATCACACTATCGAGCCTTTACCCTTGGAGTATTAACATGTATATGTTATACGTTTTCAAGTGAGTGGCATGTATAGGGACTTAGTTTTTCTATGATCGATGTTGTGATTAGCCAAATGTATTTGCTTATAATGATTTGTTGTATGTAGCCATGAGATGTGGCTTATAATGAATTTGGCTTGGAAGCCTATTTATCCATGATATGTGTAAATGTCTTGTGATGTAGGTATGAGATTATGCTTGTTTACTATGTTTAAGAAGTATATGGCATATGTACATGGTGAATACCTTAGGACCATTCGAGGTGGTCATGGCCATGGAATAAATGTGTGATATGGTAATAAGTTGTTAGTGCCCTGAACATGGATGTTTAATTTATAAGTTAGTAAACATAGTATAATGGTATAAGTGATTAATAAGATGACAAGGTCACATGAATGTGTAATAATGTGGGTAGATTATTTTATCACGAGTAGGAGGAACAAATGCATAATAACGAACTATTGAGGAATGCCATAGAAACCATGTATGTGTGTGCTTGTAAAGATGACAAAAAAATGAAGGAAATTAGCCTAAGTTTTGACTACACGGGCAGGCCACACGGGCGTGTATCTTGGCCGTGTGTCTTTAACAGAATGTTAAGGATTAAGTTAGAGAGTTACAAGGGCTGAGGACACGGGCGTGTCTAGAGCCACACAGGCGTGTATGTCTACACGGCCTACCCTCATGGGTGTGTGACTCTCTAAAGCTAGAAAATTGTTAAGTCGCCCAAAGTTTACTGAATGTTTTTGGTTTTGTCCCAAACCACCCTAATATATGTTATAGGCCTCAAAGGTCTGTATAAGGGACGATATGCATGTGTTCGAAAAGTTTTAATTTTGGGTGAAATTTGGTGACCCGATTTTCTATGTTCATGAATGTTTAAGTCCGGTAATGCCTCGAGCCCTGTCCTAATGTTGGATACGGGTGAGGGGTGTTACAAGCAAGAACAAGCAGCAAATGACGTCTAAAGCTTAAACCACTTCTATCGCTAGTGTCGATAGTGCTCGGCCAAATAGGTAGGAAATGTTAGCAATGTGGTAGGTGTCATTTCAGTGAGTGCCGACGGAACGAGAGGGGTTGCTTTAATTATGGATCACTAGACCACTTCATTCGAAACTATCCCGAATTAGAAGATAAATAGAAAAAGCAAGATGTGAGGGCGAATAGTGCTCCGTCAAGGGGTAGAGCACATAAGAACCTTGGAAGTGGGCTAGCAGTAGAGGTGACCAAGAGATGTTGCAGTGAGGTCCGAGGGCAAAGCGCCTGCAAGGACCTATGCGGTACGTGCCCGTGAAGAGGCAGAGTCTCCCGATGTGATCACGGGTACCTTTTCTATCCATGAAATACCTGTTGTTGCTTTAATTGATCTGGGGTCTACCCACTCTTATATTTGTATGGAATTGATATATCGTATGAACATGCTAGTAGAGTATACCAAATTTGTGATAAAAGTGTCAAACACTTTAGGCAGACATGTGCTAGTTGACCAAGTGTGTAGGAATTGTCCTTTGACAATTAGAGGTCATTGTTTTTCGGCTAACTTGATGTTATTGCCGTTTAATGAATTTGATGTAATCCTTGGGATGGATTGGTTGACTTCTCATAGTGTTTTAGTGGACTATGGAAGAAAAGTTATTGAGTTAAAGTGTAGAAGCGGGGATGTTCTTTGGGTTAAATTGAATAGAACGAACAACTTACCTATGGTGATATTATCCATGTTAGCAGTGAAATATTTGAGAAAAAGGGTATGAGGCTTATCTCGCTTTTGTGCTGAATACTAAAGTGTTTGAGTTGAAACTTGAATCGGTACCAGTGGTTTGTGAGTTTACAGATGTGTTTCCAGAGAAATTATCCAGATTACCTCCCATGAGGGAAGTTGAATTTGGAATTGAGTTAGCTCCCGGTACGGCACCCATCTCGATTGCTCCGTATTGAATGGCTCCTACGGAATTGAAGGAGTTGAAGGTTCATCTTCAAGAACTGACTAATAAGGGTTTTACGAGACTGAGTTTTTCCCTGTAGGGTGCTCCAGTACTTTTTGTGAAGAAAAACAACAGATCGATGAGGTTATGTATAGACTATAGATAGCTCAACAAGGTGAATGTGAGGAACAAGTATCCTTTGCCAAGGATTGATGATTTATTCGATTAGTTGAAGGGAGCCACCGTGTTTTCTAAGATCGACTTAAGGTCTGGCTACTACCAGCTAAGGATTATGGAACAAGACGTGCTGAAAATCACGTTTAGGACGAGGTATGGGCACTATGAGTTTCTTATTATGCCCTTTGGTTTAACGAATGCCCCTACGGTGTTTATGGATTTGATGAACCGCATTTTTTACTGTATTTAGATAAGTTCGTAGTGGTATTTATCAATGACATACTGATTTACTCAAGTGATGAGAGTGAGCACGCGGAGCATTTGAGAACGGTTTTACAAACTTTAAGAGATAAGCAGTTATATGCCAAGTTCAGTAAGAGTGAATTTTGGCTTAAAGAGGTTGGATTACTGGGACACATTGTGTTAGAAGATGGGATCAGAGTTGACCCGAGTAAAATCTCGACTATTGTCGAGTGGAAACTGTCGAAGAACATGACAGAGGTTCGAAGCTTTTTAGGTTTAGCTGGGTACTACAGAAGAATCATGAATGGATTCTCTATGATAGCTACTCCGATGACAAGGTTGTTACAAAAGGATGTTGAGTTCGAATGGACAGAGAAGTGCCAACAGAGTTTTGAGAAATTAAATGCTCTATTGGCAGAAGCTCCAATTCTGGTGCGACCAGAACCGGGGAAAGAATTTATGGTATATAGCGACACCTCCTTAAATGGATTGGGATGCGTGCTCATGGAAGAAGGCAAAGTGATAGCTTATACCTCGAGATAGCTAAAGCCACACGAGAAGAATTACCCGACGCACGATTTAGAGTTGGTCACCATTGTGTTTGCGTTGAAAATTTGGAGACACCATTTGTATGGCGAGAGATGCTGGGTGTTCACCAACCAAAAAAGTCTCAAGTATTTGATGACTCAAAAAGAGTTGAATCTACAGCAATGAGGGTGGCTAGAGCTGATAAAGAATTATGAGTTAATTATCGACGACTATTCGAGAAAGGCGAATGTAGTCGCTGATGCATTGAGTAGAAAACTATTGTTTGTCTTGAGAGCTATGAATACTCAGTTGTCAGTGACTGATGATGGTTCGATTCTGGCAGAGTTGAGAGCTAGACCGACATTTCTGCAAGAGATCTGTGAAGCTCAGAAAGGTGAAAAGGATATACAAGCTAAGATGACTCAGTGTGAGTTGGGTGATGAATCGGATCTTCAGATTAATATCGAAGGTTGCTTGATGTTCCAAGATAGGGTTTGTGTACCCAAAGATAATAAGCTCATTCAAAAGATTTTACGAGAGGCACATAGTGGTTGTTTGTCTATCCACTCAGGTAGTGTGAAAATGTATGAAGACTTAAAGAAAATGTATTGGTGGTCGGGAATGAAAAGAGACATATCTGAGTTTGTTTCTAAGTGTCTAGTTTGTCAGCAAGTGAAGGCTAAACACTAGGTACCTTCGAGTTTACTTCAGCCTATCATGGTCCCCGAGTGGAAGTGGAACCAGATTACAATGGACTTTGTGACGGGTTTGCTAACCCCAAGGAAGAAAGATACCATATGGATTTAGGTTGATCGACTGATGAAGTTAGGTTACTTTATCCCTATACGTACAAACTTCTCACTCGATAAGCTAGTTGACTTGTACGTTTTCAAAATTGTGAGACTTCATGGAATGCTCTTGTCGATTATTTTAGACAGAAACCTAAGGTTTACCTCGAGGTTTTGGAAGAAATTACAAGAGGCTTTGGGAACAAAATTGAACTTTAGCACAGCTTTCCACCAGCAAAACGACGGGCAGTCAGAGAGAGTAATTCAGATCTTAGAAGATATGTTGCGGTGTTGTATTCTCGAGTTCTAAGGTAGCTGGGAAAAGTATTTATCACAGGTGGAATTCACCTACAACAATAGTTACCAGTCGAGTTTGAAAATGGCGCCTTATGAGGCTTTGTATGGATGTAAGTGTCGAACATCTTTATATTGGACCGAGCTGAGAGAGAGTCAGATTCATGGGGTTAACTTAGTTAGAGAAACTAAAGAAAAGGTTAAAGTGATTCGTGATTGTATAAAGGCTGCATTAGATAGACAGAAGTCTTTCGCAGATTTGAAACAAAAAGAGATCGAATTTCAAGTTGGCGATAAGGTGTTTTTGAAGGTGTCCGCATGGAGGAAAGCCCTCAGATTCGGTAGAAAAGGCAAGTTGAGTCCTCGTTTCATAGGACTTTATGAGATTACTGAGAGAGTAGGGCCCGTTGCCTATTGTTTGGCTTTACACTCAGAATTGGAAAAGATTTACGACGTGTTTCATGTCTCAATGTTACATCGATATAGATCGGATCCTTCGCATGTGATTGCGCCAACTGAGGTTGAGATTTAGCCGGACATGACTTACGACAAAGAGCCGGTTAAGATTTTGGCTCAGGAGGTCAAACAATTGAGGAATAAAAGTATAGCACTTGTGAAAGTTTTGTGGCATAGGCATGGAGTCGAGGAAGCCACATGGGAACTCGAGGAGACCATGAGAGATTAATACCCGAACTTGTTCATCGGTAAGATTTTCAGGGACAAAAATCCCCAAGGGGGGAGAATTGTAAAAGCTGGATTTTGGGCTTAGTCAGAATAGTGGTTTCGAGACCACCAATCCGAAGTCAGAGAAAGTATTTTATTATTATTTTAGAGTTATAGCATGATTATATTAGTGCATGAAAAATTTGGTAAAGTAACTTTAGTATTTGTGAGCTTAATTGCGAAAAAGGACTAAATCGTATAAAGTGTAAAAGTTTTAATTTGATAGTTAAGGGTGTTAAATTGCGGTGTATCTTAAAATTGGGGTCTTTAAAGGGAAATTAGACCCTTATATAGAGGCTTGGTCGGCAATGAGACAAAGAAATTAAATAGTCAAAGTGTTTAGGTATTTGATGACTTAATATGTGATAAGATAATACTAAAAAGCTTGGCCTTCATCTTTTTATTCCATCCTTTCTTCTCGACTGAAAATATCAGCCATTAGAGGAGTTTTTGAAGCTTGAAATTTCAGCCACTTAGTCTCTTTACAAGTGATTTTCAGGGCTTTTCTTGAATATTTTTATACTTTTGAAATCCTTGTATCTTGAGCTTTCTAACAATGGGGCTATTTTGCAAAATGGTTGAAAGTCTAGGGTTTTGCCATGATAATAGACATGTTGTTTTCTAAAATTTTATGGAATAAAATGAATCATGGTTGTGTAATAAACAACTTCTGTAAAGAGATTTCTCATGAAAACCCTAAAAAAGACCATTTTGTATAAGTTGTAAAATAGTTGATAAATGTGAGAAATAATGAGAATTTTGGGCTACTCCTAGTATGAAAATTATTCGGCTAGGCTTGATTAATGAGAAAATGTGATTAAAATCGATTTCCGAGCCTAGGGGTAAAATAGTCATTTTGTGAAAGTCTAGGGCCATTTTTCCCAAATCATAAATTGTTGAGTGTTTTGATTTAATTGATGATTAAATGGTTATATGTTGCCATTTTAGATCAAGAAATACAAAATCTGAACCTAGTCCGGGGGAAGGCCAAGCTAGTAGATTAAATCAACTAGTCGCCACATTTTGAGTACCGAGGTAAGTTGTATGTTAATAATGCAACTATATTGCTATGATGTATGATTGAATTGATATTGTATAAATTGTCTGATTGTGATTATGAGAATGCATGCCGAGAAATTAATGTAGTAAAGACTTCCGGTTGAACATTTGGAATAAACTTGGATATTTGTACCATGACATTGGGTGGTATGTGAGTCAGTGTAAGACTTGTTTGGGACATGCATCAGCCACATTATGAGAGCCAGTGTAAAACATGTCTGGGACATGCATCGGCATTGAGACGAGAGATAGTGTAAGACATGTCTGGGACATGCATCGGCCTCGGGATATACAAGCTAGTGTAAGACCTGTCTAGGACATGGTGTCAACTTGTTGTGTGTTAGTGTGAGACTTGTCTGGGACATGGCATCGACACCAATAGATGAGAGCCAGTGTAAGACCTGTCTGGGACATGGCATCGGCCTCGATATGTGAAAGTCAGTGTAAGACCTATTTGGGACACGGCATCGACTTTAATGTGCTAGCCAGTGTAAGACCATGTTTGGAACAAGTTATCAACATCTTATCCCATGTTTAGGGTTATTGAGTATCCAATAATATTCCAAATGGTTCAACGAAAGACTTATGATTTATATCGAAATGAAAAAATTTATGACCATGTTATGAGTGGTACAGGTACCTATTTGAAATGTATGAGATGTGGGCTCAATATATGCCATATGAATGGTATTTGATGGTGATGAGTATGTTGTACTTATGTCTATTTATGGTATTCATGAACAAGTCATGAAAGGTCATGAGCAAATTGTTGTATGATAATTAGTTGATGTTTATTTTCATGCAACTTACTAAGCTTTATGCTTACCCGTTTTCCTTTCCATTTTTTTATAGTGCCGTCAAAGTAGCCATGGATCATCGCATACGTCGGAGAAACTAGTCACACTATCATCTGAAGCACTTGGTATAGTTAGTCTCATATTTTGATTATGGAATGTATAGGATCTTGACTTTTGAGTTTTGTGTCATTGTTTTGGGGTCAAATGTGCTGGCTTAATCTAGTACTTGACTCATTTGGTATCAGGCCATGAATAATGGCTAATATTGAAAGTTGTTTTATGTATGCAACAAAATCTTTCATGAATGTGAAAATTGTTGGCATGGCCGTATATGTATGCTATGTATATAGGCCTTTGTTATAGTTTCTTGGTTGAGAAATCATGTTATGATAGACTTGGGTATGATAGATTGTGTTTCAGGGTGGCAAGGGGCTTGGTAGATATCCCTATATAGTCCACATGGGTAGACACACGGGCGTGTGTCTGGGCCATGTGTGACACATGATCAGCCCCATCGGCGTGTTGTTCGACCATGTATCCCCTACACCTCGAATTTACAAGTCAGTATGCGTGGTAGTAAGCACACGGGCAGAGACTCAGCCGTGTGGAGACTGGCCACGGGTATGTGCCTTGGCCGTGTACCCCTTATTAGATGTTGACGTCAGAATTTGAATACCAAGGTTGTTAGACACGGGCTGAGACACAGGCATGTCAGGGCTGTGTGAGGGTCACGAGCCATAGACACGGGCGTGTGTCAGGCCGTCTGAAAACCCTTAGAGGTTCGAATTTATAATTTAATTCACACGGGCATGGGACACAAGCGTGTCCCTAGATACTTAGACCGTGTGTGTCACACTGGCCATCAGCACGGCCATGTTATAATGACCACACTGGCGTGTTGCCTTTTCACTCGGGTTTGTGCCCTGTTTCCAGAATAATTTTTATTAAGTCGATTTAAGGACTCGAGTTGGTTTCGTGTGGTTTCTAATGAATGTTTGAGGCCTCGTAGGCCCATATTAAGAAGATTAAACAAAGTTCAAAAAAGTTTTAAATTTGATCAAATCTTGATGACTCGGAAATGATCGTGTACATGTGTTAAAGTTTAGTAACGCCTCGTATATCATCCCGGGATAGGGTACGGGGTATTACAGTGTGACCCTTCCAGTTTTGAAAATTTTCATCTTTTCCCAAAAAATTTTAAATGTTTTCAATTTAGTCCCAATTTGTTTCGAATGTGTTTTAAGGGCCTGGAGGGCTCGTATAAGGGACAATATGTATGTCATTGATGGAAACTGCTATAATTGATGTTGTTAAGTAAATGATTTATACTTTTGATAGTTTTGAAATGTAAACTCTGGTAATGTTCCGTAACCCTATTTTTTTGATGGATACGGGTCAGGGGTGTTATAGTAAGTGCCCAAATGGAAATATGCTTGTGTTCATGAAAGAGTGGTAAGGTTTAAATTATGTAATTACTTATGAAATGGTTTATCATATGGTTAATTTGAAAAGAACTATGTTTAAATGCACTAGCTTGTGGCTATGTTGATGATATGCTTATGTCTTGTATGTTATGCATATGAAACATGTGTGGAAAGGTAATAAAATAGTAAGTTCATACTTGAAGTGTAAAATGATGAAAAAGGGAATAATGAGTTGAATTGATATTATTATTTAAGCTAAAGAAAGTAAATACAATAAAAAGTAACGAAATGCAAATGAAAGTAAGAAAATTTGAAAAGGGTTTAAGGTTTTATAACATCCTACTATGCTAGGGATGATATGTATATGTGATGCTATGGATTTATTCACTTTGTGAGTTGTTGAGTATGGTTTCATGAATCTTGCATTATTGGTATAAGATTATTCTTGATATGTATAAATTTCATATTTGAAATGGATTGATATGACTAAAGTTTATACAAGTTTAATAAGCATTCATTGGTCATGTAGTTATTTTTCCTTTACTTTTCAGATTATCGAAAGCTCGATTGGGTTAGAAGCTCGTCGGAGATCTATTTAGAAGCTCGTCGGAGATCTATCACATTATCCGGTGATTATATCGGTAGATTTTGATGTCTTGGTTAAGGTTATAATGGCATGTATAGGTGGACTATGTGTAATGTTTAATTGATGAGTTGGTATATATATGTCATCTTGGTTGATGATTATGGCATGTAATGTTGCCTTGGATTTGAGGTACTTAAGGTACTAGTAATATCTTGTTTGTTGTAGGTAATATGGTTAAATTGGTGTATGTTTTGAAATGCCCAAAATTGGTATGTATTAATGTATCTTTAAATAGCCAAAACGGTATGGTTGTTATGTATCAATTATGTTATGTTTTGGCATGAAAAAAAGTTAAGTGTTAATTGTTTAATGTTTTGGTTGATACTATAACCATTATGTTTTGGCTTGTAATTATGGTATTTTGAGTGATTGAAATGGTTGTTCGGTTGATATATGTATGTAGCCTTATGATGGTTGATTTTGTAGTCTTTATGATACTTAAATGATGGAAGTTGAAATGATATTTAAAATGTATGTAATGGTATGTTCTTTGACATGGTTAAATATGGTCATTTTGGTATATGGAATGTAGTTGACATATATGGTTAATGGTGCTAAATGTAAAATGGTCAATTTGGTAGTATGAGTGTGGATTTGATATGTGAACAAGATGGTAAGTTTTGGCTGAACTATGCATATGGTTATACATGTTTAACTGTTGTGATTGAGGTGCATTTTCGGCATATTTGTTGTTTGAACCTATACTTTACTTGGATAGCTTGTTGTTGCATGGTTTGGTGCATTTTGGGTTGCTTGATTATATGTGGAAAATTGGTTGTAGGTGTATGCATGATTGGGTGAGAAAATTTGGCTTGGAAATGTCCTATTTTTCGTCCACATGGCCAGAGACATAGGCATGTGTCTCAGCCGTGTGTCCCCTATAGGTTTTTAAAGGTTGCATTTTGAGAGTTACACGGCCTAGCACACAGGCGTGTGGCTTGGCCGTGTGACCCATATCAGGGAGTTATATGGCCTGGGACACGGCTATGTGTCCCTATTTCGAATGCCCACACGGCTTGACCACACGGCTATGTGACCCTTGTTGTTTGAAAATTTTCTTTTTCTGAAAAATTCTATATGTTTTCGATTTAGTCCCAACTTGTTTCTAATGTGTTTTTAGGGCCTCGAGGGCTTGTATAAGGGACAATATGAATGATATTGATTGATTTTTCTATGATTGATGCTGAGTTATTAAATGATTAAAATTTTTGATAGTTTTGAAACGTAAACTTTGGTAATAATCCATAACCCTATTCTGACAACGAATACAGGTTAGAGATGTTACAATATCCCAAGGAACTCATATTCATTTATGCACACATAGAAGATTACATGCAACATATTCAAAAGGTTCCATGCCATTTGGTTCACCTAAACTCTAGGCTATAACAACTACAATTAGTGACATAAACAAGATAGAAGTAAACTCAGAGAAGAGCTAAACAAGTTGAATACTCACAGATAATCCCAATGAGGTATCACTATTGCTACACGTACAACCCTTTCTTACTAATCGATCACTCGTTGATTCCTCTCTAGCGAAGAACTCTTCCTTAAGAAATATATCAGAGTAAAACAGAACAAGATAAGAGGAAAAAAACCCCCCCACTATAAAAGTTTCACTGGTATATATAGCTCACACAGTTCTCGCTCAACTTACCCATGGCTAACATGCAAAGCTAACTCATACTCTATTGTGGCCAACATAATATTTCTAGGTTTATCACAAAATGAAATAATCATTAAACTTTAGTTAATTCCTAACTGGACTTTAACAAGGACTTGACTAAAACTAAGCAGTAAACATACATGTTCAAGTAGAAAGTAATCGGGTCCATAATCCCACAATCCACTAGTGGCGTATACTAACAGAAAGATATATCACATATCTTACCAAGAGAAAACACTGATTGGCGGGTGCCCATAATGACCAGACCAAAACACAAAACCAAAAACCTAACACTTTGCCAAAAGGCAAAGCATTCTATCAAAATCATTACAGACCTAGCAAATTAATCAAACAGTCCGACACTCATGGCGCAACAAACAATACAAAAACACAACACTGGTGGATAGAACACAAATCAACATTTCCTTAACTTAATCTTAGCTAAATATTTGCCTACACAAACCATCATCTAAGACTTCGCCGAGTGGTCTATTACAACTCTCCCACCCTAAAAGGAATTTCAACCACAAATTCTTACCATTAGGCACAACATCATCTTGATTTCTCAAATCACAAACACTGGTTCATACTTTCGAATGAGTCTTAGCATAATTTCTACTTGAAGTTCCCAGGGCAAAGTTTGACCTCCCAACAGTCTTTATTCTCATATCAGTTTGACTCTTGCAAAATGCTTGTGTTGTTCGATCATGTTGGCTTCCAATTCTTGATGGACAATATCATACCAAATGATTAGGTAACCCATATTCATAACAAGCTTTCTTCGCATTCCAAAAAATTCCTACATGGTTCCTTTTGCAATTATTATAGATAGGAGTCTTCATCATTTTTGATCCAACAGAAATCTTCTTAGATGCAGTTCAATATTCACCATTATCACCAAGACTTTTCACCACTTGAGACTATTTTGCTAACTCATAAAAGGAGTTTTTCACATCATTAGGCTTCTAAAAAATTGTAACAAGAAACAGTTCATCATTCTCATGTTCACTTCGCTCTCCCTCCTAGCTTTTACTTTTATTTTGTACAATCGTGTCCATCTTGTGAGCCTTGGCTATCATAGCTACTAAACTCTGAACTTCTGAAGTTGCTACCAATGCACAAATTTCATCTCTTAGACCCCATTCAAACTTGTCAAATAGAGGTTTTTTGGTCTAGAACATATCCCTTACATATTAACTAAGGGAGAAAAACTCTCTCTTATATTCCATTACTGACATTTGCCATTCTCATGTTCACTTCTCTCTCCCTCCTAGCTTTTACTTTTATTTTGTACAATCGTGTCCATCTTGTGAGCCTTGGCTATCATAGCTGCTAAACTCTGAACTTCTGAAGTTGCTACCGAAGCACAAATTTCATCTCTTAGACCCTATTCAAACTTGTCACATAGAGGTTTTTTGGTCTAGAACATATCCCTTACATATTGACTAAGGGAGAAAAACTCTCTCTTATATTCCATTACTGACATTTTCCATTCTCATGTTCACTTCTCTCTCCCTCCTAGCTTTTACTTTTATTTTGTACAATCGTGTCCATCTTGTGAGCCTTGGCTATCATAGCTGCTAAACTCTGAACTTCTAAAGTTGCTACCAAAGCACAAATTTCATCTCTTAGACCCCATTCAAACTTGTCACATAGAGGTTTTTTGGTCTAGAACATATCCCTTACATATTGACTAAGGGAGAAAAACTCTCTCTTATATTCCATTACTGACATTTGCCATTAGCTAATATACAAAAATTCCTTCTTCATCTGCTTTATATACATCAGATTCACACACTTCTCTCTAAATTTTGTTACAAAGAAATCCCAATCTATGATTTTTTTCGAGGTCACACTTACCAAAGTTCCCACCATTGACAAGCCTCACCTACCAACAAAGAAACAATGCATAGCAAACTATCTTCTGGTGTACACTTCAATTGTGTAAACACTCTTCCCAAGCGACATAACCATTGATCTACTATAGTAGGATAATCACTTTGATCTTCTAAAAATTCCTTAGCACCATCTTGCGTATCTCCCTCACAAGGTCTCCTCGAAACTAATTTGTAACTGGCACAACAGGAGCAGTCGGTCCTTATGGTATAACTTCTGAATGAGATTGAGGTGAAGGCATATCAATAGTTCTCATAAATTGATCATACCATCTCTCCATCATCTTGAGTAACACATCTTTCATAGTATTACTAGTTGCTCATAAATCAACCGAAGGTTTTGAACTATGAGACAGAAGATTATTATTCTCCAATTATTCATCAACAGGATCACACGAATTCAAAGACATCATAAACTGCACACACGCAAACACAATTTAGATACTATAAGAGAATAGCCAAAAATACGTAACATGCATATTAGGGCATGACTAAGCCTTTGGTTTTTCCGAGAATCGGCTCAACCTAGGCTTTGATACCAACTTCTAAGACCCCAATCTTTGACAACCGACTGAGGTGTTATATGGAATGCATGCTTAAAACATAGTTCCAAAGGTTAACAATTGAACTGAGCGATAACTCAGAAAATAATTTCAAAAACACAAGTAACCAAACTAGTATATGCCATAATGTGTACGCAGTTGAGTTTTAAATTTTCAGGTGAAAACCTTTCTTTTAAAAATACAATATTTTTTACTGTGGTCATAACATATAAAATAGTTTAGCGTATACAAATAGAAAACACTTTACATAACATAATCCATAAAATTCATTTAGTCCTTCAATGGGTAACATTTAAATAAAATTGTAGTTAGATAAAAGGTACTTTATTAAAGATTCAAATTCAAAACAAAAATATATGCCACCCCTAAAGATCATATGCATGTTAAAAAAACACAAGCGAAGCTCATTGCAGAAGTCGCTCTTTCTAGCTGAGTCCCTTCCACAACCTATGATAGAGTACCACCACTACAGCAAAACAGATTTTTAGCGGCGTTTTTTTGGGCCTATAGCTGCGCTTATAAGCGTTGCTCAAACTATTTGCAAAAGTGCCGCTAAAAACAATGCCGCTAACATTTTGCGGCGTTTATGTAAAAAAGTGTTGCTATAGAACATGACCTTTAGCGGCGCTTTTAGCACAAACGCCGCTGAAGAACATGACATTTAGCAGTGCTTTTTCAACAAATGCCGCTATAGAACAGACTTTTAGCGGCACTTTTCCTACAAACGCCGCTAAAGAACATGACCTTTAAAAAAATATTTTAATTATATAATATTTATAACTATGATAAATATTATATTATGTTTTATTTTTAAAATTTGAACTTTGAACTATATACTTTTAAGGATAAATAAAAAATATTAATTAAATTAAATTTTCTATTAAAATTTTAACTTTAAAACTAAATATAAAAATTAATGAACTTAAATGTAATACATAAACATTGATTCAATATGTAATTTAATATATATAAAAAAAACACATACACACTCACAAATTATTACTATTTCTAAAACAAAATTCATCCTGGTGAGAAAAGAATGCCAAATCATCATCACCTCTCATTAATTAAAGGAAAAAGATCAGAAAAGAAGAAGAAACAATATACAACAGAGGGCTGGTTCAAGCTTAGAGAAAGCCAAAGTATTGCAATGCCTGAATATAACTTAGAGAAGTCCTTTGATGCTTTCAATTCAACCGCCAGAGAATCCAAAACATAGAAACAGAAAGCCAAAGTATGCACTTGTAAGTCAAAAATGCATTGCAAAGATATATTCATAAGTTTGACATCTAAACAAATAAATTATTAAACCACAATTATTCCTCAAATTTTTTTTTATTTTTGCAATATAAAAGAACTGATAAAACTTCCAAGCACCACCAAAAAGTCTCCACAATACTGACAGTAAGTTGAAACAGCAATGTACTAGCATTTCAGGCCAGTAAGGAAATCACTTATACAACCCTCAAAGCCACATATGTCAAAGCACATTAACTGATCTCTTTGAATTATAATATGGAAAGATAAATTTTTAATAATGCCACCATAAAGCAAGAATCAAAATTTATCTAGTCTAGAAGAAAATTGAAATGACATCAAATTTTAAAACCACTCCCTTTATGAAAGAAAGCTCAGCTTGTTTATAACTCAATGACTACGAAAGAACCATATGATTGCCATTTGCACCTAAAAGTTGTGAGATATACTAAGTCGATAAATATAAAGCATGAAAACAGTTTGTTTCGGCAAAAGAGAAATAAAACATTGTTGCTAATAACAGGATAGAACAAAAAAAACCGAATAGCATAACTGCACAGGCTTAGGAGCAAGAGACCACGTAAGGACTATGCTTCAACAACAATGAGAGTAATAGAGGAAACAGTTATTCTGCTCTAGCATTCATTCTTTTAGAGTTACAAAATACCGTATTTTATCAACAAGTTCAACAGCACAAGTTCATATACTTAAAAAAAAATAAATAGACATTCAACTTCATTAAATGATATCAAGTTCCTCATTTACTAGACCATTTAATTCAGTAGAGCTAAACATATCACATTTTGCTATTTCTATTAGTATACAATTTAAAATATCATATTAACTTTAAGTGGTGGGCCTACATTTTATTATTTACTGGAACTCTTTCATCAGGTCAATAATGGGGCATAACTAGGATACCCAATTATAAAGATAAAAAATAACTTGATCATCAGATTTACAAAAATAACTTGATTATTAGATTTACATCAACATGTAGGTCAGAGGTGAATATTATGTTGTGAAGGGCACAAGGCATAAATTAGGCACTAGAACCCTTATCTTTTCTGAGGCACAAGGTGCAAAAATCTTAAGTGAAGTAATGTGCAACATGAATGTCTGTGTCTAAAAACATGCAAAATGTTTTTTTTTCTTTCTTGGTCTGTATGCACAATTTCCTTTGGGTCTCATGTCCATTGTTGAATGCTCAAGTATACAAAAGTAAGTTTGATATTATCCCCTTTCTTACAGGTAAAAGTATCTTAACACCTTTCGATCAAAAAGAAAGAGTGAACCACCTGAAAATTTTAAGTTCATGTCAATATGTCTGGTTGTTTAACCCTAAAATCAACCATAACTTCATTTATAAAAAAAAAACTTTCACGATGATAACATCCATGTTTAAAGCATTTTTATGCCCTTTCATGATTAAACAACACAAGGTTTTTTAGGAATGTAAAGTATAAGAAAGCAAAAATATATATCTATAAAAAAATAAAAGGAAAAAAGGCAAGCAACAACCAAAGCTGACAACAGAACAACATTAATATACTTCTAAAATTATTATTCCTGTATGCTTTTACCTAGCACTTAGTAATCATAATATAGTTAAGAATATCCACAATAAACATTAATGTTCATACTTGGAGGTCTGGTAAGAGGCTCTGATATAATATGGAACTTCTGATAATTACGAAGAATTTCACAAATTTCAGCAGGTCTTAACCATCTATGTTGCGCTTCTAGTAAAATCTGTTCAATATCTACAAATTAGGAAACAAAATATAAATAGTAAAAGATTTATTGACACAAGCAAACATATGACATGGAGAAATAAACCATGAAAAACTTAATCCATATTAAGAGTTCACACCTGTCCAAAAGACAGAGAGACTTATTTTAGAAAAAAGCTTCATTTGTATTATCATTAAATAACATTCCTTACCTGTATTCCACTCTCAAAAACTCAAGAAATTTGGATAATGAAAGATATTCTAACTCAAACCAAGTAAAATTTTATTTCTAATCTAACTGTTAATTTTACGTTGGAGCATTCCGAGTGATATAAATTACCTAAAGAGAGATAAAACTGCAAACTGTTCATAATGCATATGCTTCTGTCTGCATAACCTAATTCATTAATTGATATAAATTACCAGAAACAATCCAGAACCCAGGAACATTCTCTAATTCATTAAGCCTATTTGATAAGATTTCTTTTAGCATTATTTCTTCAAAGTTTTCTAAAGTTATAAAATGTGCTCTTACTTCAAAACCAAAGTTAATTGATTTGAAAATACATTCTACTCTTCAATGCAAGCAGAAGAAAGCTTAAATCATCATTAAGTCTATCATCTAACAATCAAACACTAAATCGTCGATTTTCCCATATGATATTAAGTCCTTCAATGCTAACAATTTAACAATTTCTTGCACTCAATCTCAGTAATCCAATTAAGTTATATATCTAGACTTTAGTTGTAAATCATCCACTAAAACAAACACAATCCTAAAGCGGATCAATATAAAATTCACACTAATGAAATAAAGGAATTACGCACAAATTTGAGATTAAAAAAGCATTGATATAGTATGGAAATCTAAACTACTATATCTCTTTCAAGCTTTGTAAAGTTATACAAAGTGTTCTTATTTCAAAACCAAAGTTATCAATATGAAAATGCATTATACTCTTCAATGCAAGCAGAAGAAAGCTGACATCATCGTTAATTCTATCACTGGACAATCAAACCCTAAATCATCTATTTCCCGATATGATAATAAGTTCTTCAAAGCTAACAATTAACAATTCCTCCCTCCCAGTCTCAGTAATCAAATTAAGTTATATATCTATACTCAAACTCCATTTTTCTCAGTAAATAGAATTCAATTATCATCCCTAGGCTTAAACCCCCATAAAACAAACACAATCCTAAAACGGATCAATGTAAAATTAACACTAATGAGAATAACAGAACTACGCGCAAAATTGAGACTAAAAACGCGTGGAAAAGGTACAAAAATCTAAACAAATATATTGTATATATATATTTTTTCTTAAAAGTAGGTGAAAGAGATCGATAGAAAGCTAACCTAATTGAGGAGCCAAACTGTAAGACACGCAATCCGCCATGTCTAGAAATCTAGAACACAAAAAGATCAAGCGATTTGATTTTTTTTATCTTTTGGAGTTGATTTTTTTTCTCAAGGTACATGTTGAATGGTCATGTCCATTGTTGAATGCTCAAGTATACAAAAGTAGGTTCAGATTCAGAAATAAGACGTGAACTAAAAATGGAAACAAAAGGTGGGCAAATTTAAAGCAGAAATTGAATAGAAAGAGAACTTTACTCACCACAGAGTCAACAACAAGCATTCCAGTTTCACCTTGTGCAGATGCATAAGAAAATAAAATGAGAAATCACTTTTTTTCCTAAAACAAGCCACAGAAAGGTAGCAAAAAAGTTGTTGAAAAAAAGAACTAGGAACCTGCTCTGTTTCACTCTGGAGACCAAGACGACGTATCTCGTCAAACCCCTTATGGAGAAAAGTAGCCTGTAGAAAAGTAGCCTTCGATAAGAGCTTGGAGACGCTACTGAAGAGTTTCTTGATTGAAAAGATCAACGGAAGGGGTGAGATTGGGAGTTTTTGAGGATACCGATTTTATGGGGAAAAATTAAGGGTTTCAGGGGAAAATTTTCGGGATAAAAAGGAGCGGTTTTTTTAATGTAAAATGTTTTTTTGCGGCATTCTTATAAAAAATGCCACTATTGCTTACCTTTTATGGCTTTTTTGATAAAAACGCCACAAAAAAAATTTTATTTTAAACAAAACATCGTCGTTTTGCTCTGTTAAAAATCTTTTATTTTGTTTGCTAAAAATTATTAGTTAAGTGATTTTATAAAACATTTATTATTAATATTTTTTATAAATTGGATTTTTATAAATAAAAAAAACCAAGTACTATCAAAATAAATATAGTATATTTTAATAAGAAAACAAATGATTAAATGGCTGTAATTAATTATTAAGTTAGAATTATCCAATTTAAGCAATCAATGTCTCACATATCAAATTTCTATTAAAGATTGAGACGTTAATCATGATTTTATATTATTCTTTTCCGATCTAATCTCTATTTCATTAGAGATATTTCTTCCTAACTAAAATATAACTATTTTGCTAGATGTTCGATGTGGAATGATTTTAGTTTTTGTATTTCTTTTTTATTTGTTATAATTTGGTCCTATCCAAAATAGATAGTTACTTATCCATATCAATCTATTACTTTTTTTTTATTTATTTATCAAATTTTTTAAATCTAATATTTAAATATATCAAATGGCTTATATTAAATATTTTTAAATATAAAAGCATTAATTGATTGTATAAAATTTCATCATTTAACAAATCTCAAGTAAACCTTAAATCCTAAACCATTTAATATATATAAAGTTTATCTATTATCTCTTAAATAATTTAAACTCTAATCATAATTTTAATATATTAAATTTAATATTATCTCTTTCACAATTATATAAGAAATTATTTAATACATAAATTAAAAAACACTAATTAATCTAAACCCTAAACCCTTAATCCCTATCCCCTAAACCCTAAATCATAAAACATAAACTATAAACCCTAGACCCCTAACCCTTAACCCCTAACACCTAAACTTTAAACCCCAACCCTTAAACCATAAACCATAATCCCTAAACCCATAATCCATAAACCTTAAAATAGTAACTCCTAAACCTTAAACCCTAAACTATATACCCTAAACCATAAACCATAAACTAAAATGATAATTAATTAAATATTTTAAAATTAATACCATCTCTTTTATGATTATATAAGAAATTATTTAACATATAAATTAAAAAAAATAAGTCATATACCTAAAAAAAACTTTAAAATTATTTTAAATAATAGTATTTTAATTTTTTTTCATTTTTAACAAATATTTTTCTATGTTTTTACTTTCAAATTTTTTCTATGTGTTATTATTTTTTTAAAGAATTTAAATATTGAATTAAAAATAATTTGTATTTTAATTAATATAAATAAACTAGTTAAATAATAAATAGACAGATAAAATGTTTTTTGCAGCGTTTTTCAAACAACGTCGCTAATGATCGATCTATAACGGAGTTTTTCAAAAAGCGCCGCTAATGATCGATCTATAGCGGCGTTTTTCAAAAAGCGCCACTAATTCCACTAAAGCTCAACATAAAACGATGACATTCTGCTTAATTTTTTTGTGGCATTTTTCAAAAAGCGCCGCTAATAGACGACATATAGCGCCGTTTTTCAAAAAGCGCCGCTAATGCTCGATCTATAGCTGTGTTTTTCAAAAAGCGCCGCTAACGCCACTAAAGCTCAACATAAAACGACGTCGTTGTGCTTAATTTTTTTGTGGCGTTTTTCAAAAAGCGCTGCTAATGGTCGACCTATAGCGGCATTTTTTAAAAAGAGCCGCTAATGCTCGATCTAAAGCGGTGTTTTTCAAAAAGCGCCGCTAATGCTCGATCTATAGCGGTGTTTTTTTATCCAAATGCTGCTAAAAACCTATTTTGCTGTAGTGCACCTTGAAGAGGGGAAAAGTAAAAAAAAAGGGTATATCCAGAAGAACTTAGTGAGTTCCAAAAAAGAAAAGACTTAGCCTTTTAGATGAAATACAAAATCAAGAATGATATTAAAATTGTAAACTCATGCACATAGACTAGTACACCGGCGTTTTTTATCCAAAGGCCGCTAAAAACCTATTTTGCTGTAGTGCACCTTGAAGAGGGGAAAAGTCAAAAAAGGGTATATCTAGAAGAACTTAGTGAGTTCCAAAAAAGAAAAGACTTAACCTTTTAGATGAAATACAAAATCAAGAATGATATTACAATTGTAAATTCATGCACATAGACTAGTACACCAACTTTACACACCGAGACATTCGAGCGGGCGCTCCCATATTATTGGAAAATACATAACCATGGAAGATAACATTTTTTCAAGCGTATATTTTCATCCTTACGCAAAAGAGAACTTAAACATTAACAGAGCTGACACTTCCAAACGAAACACAACCTTTTCTAACACAAACCTTTACATTTCAAACAATGTCATCATGCTGAATCGTACAAACATTCATTATGGTAGATTTTATATGCCAAAGACCAATACTTAACAAATATGCTACATTTCCAACACAGCAAACAGGGACCAGAACTTACCACTCAACATTCAATTTTCTTTTCTATCAGCAATTATACATAATATATAACACATATTAACTCATATTAACTTACTATTTTTGACACATAACATATATCACATACAGAGTCATACTAGCTTACACTATTCAAATTCTTCATTGGGGTAAACCTCGGATTCTCCAATCACATATCAAAACAAATATCACATCTCTTAATATTTCAAACACATGTGTGTTCCCGTGAGTTCAGGGCTCTTTGCCATAGTTAAAAACTAACATGTCCTTTCGTAGACAGTACCCATATCGTTAGGCTAGTTAGCAACTACCATGCCCTACCAAACCTAGCACTCATGCCAACTGGTTAGTAACTAACATACCTTACCAGTGGCTGCCAACTTGGTTAACAATTAACGTATCCTACCAGTGGCCCAACATACACACCAATCTTATTAGATCTGATGCCCTAAGTGTAGAATTTTTGTCTATATACACTTGTAATTTTTTTGAACAGATTGATTAATAAAACAAGTTCATTGATTAGATTAATATACTTTGTATAATTTTCCTCACATGGTTTTGCATGTAAAGAAAAATGGAAGCAAATGTTGCTCATTAGGTGTCTAAATGTTTAACAAATACTAAGCAGTATTACGTGGTCAAATCGTAGTACGGAAAGACAACTTGTATCAGTAGACGAACCTAAACCTGTCTTTAGTCTAATCAAAAATGAGCAAACCATTGTAAGACTAATATTGCATTTATCAAGTCCAATTGGGGAGATAATTTCTATAATAGCCTATTTTTCAGTGAAAATCGGAATAGTGGTTTCGGGACCACAAATCTAATCTGAAAATAAAATTTATTTTTATTTTATTACGTGGTCCGTAATATGTTAGAAACGTCAAGTGAAAATTCTGATAAGAAATTTTTATCGATTATGTGCTTAATTATGAGAAGGACTAAATCGCATAAAATGCAAAGGTTGAATTCTAGTAGCTAGAAGGATTAAATAGCTATGGGATTCAAAAATTGAGGTCCTTATATGGTAATTTGACCATTAGATAAAAGTATGTAGATATTTTAGTGACTCATCCATGGAAATTTAGAAAAAGGGCAAGGACTAAATTGGAAATTGAAATAATTTAATTAATTAAAAGATGATAAAAGAATTATCATCTTATTTTCTTATCTTCTTCCCCAAAAATACATGGAAACCCTAGGAGAGAGAGAAGAAACTTTCATGGCTTAATTGGGTAAGTTTCCTTGTCCCGTGTTTAGTAATTTTGATATTTTTAAAACCGGGATAGCTTAATCTATCTATTTGGGGGATCAATTTGAAGAGTTATCAAAGTATGGAAATTAGTTCATGGATGTATATGCTGAAAATTAGAAATTTATGGTAGAAAATGGAAGGATGTTGATAGATAAATAGCTTTCACAAAGTGATTTTTGATGAAAACATGATTTAGGGACTAAAATCAAATATGTGAAAATTGATGAAAAATTTTGAAATTTATAGAACATATGTGCTGTAAAATTTATATTGAAATTTTTTTTAGGCTTGGAATAGGGAGTAAATTGCATGAATTTCATTTCCCAAGCCTAGGGATGAAATTGGAATTTATGGAAAAGTTAGGGGAAAAATGGTAATTTTGCCTAGGACATAAATTGAGTCCAAATAAATATGAAATGTGTGAAATTGATGATTAAATTTATTTATATAGATCTAGACAACACAAATTTGAGATTAGATCAAGGAAAAGAAAAGGTTTCGGATTAGTAGATTTTATACGCGAAAACTTAATCAAGCATGTAAATATGTTAACTTGAATGTTATGATTGTATGCAATATGAATTATTCTTATGTGAATGTTATAAATGTGTGAAATGACTACATGTTTGGAAATGTTGGAAAAAAGGGTAAAGTCTCGTTTGAATATTGAATTTCGATGGATAAATGTGCTTTCGCGAAATGAATGAGGTCCTACATTTGTTGCTAACGGGATTTAGCTTAGACGAATAATCCTATTGAGCTCGTTATAGAGAGGATTTAGCTCAGATGAGTAATCCTATTGACCTCGTTATAGAAAGAATTTAGCTTGGATGGGTAATCTTGATTTAATCCCTCTCGAGCATATGTTACAATTAGGATTTAGCCTGGACTGGTAATCCTAATTGAGCTCTTCTGAGCATACGTTACATAAATGATTTAGCCTGGACTGGTAATCCTATAGTACGATATGTGGCTCGACAGTGTGTTCTTTAATTAAGTGCCCTAATGGGTACCTCGGAATAAGAATTGACGGGTTATTGAATTGTACACCTTGAGTGTACTACTCGAGTATCCATCAGAATTTCAATGATTCAACGGACAAAACTCTTGGCATGATAAGAGAATTATGGGATGAAATGAATAAAGTCTTGAAGGAAAATTGTATAATGAGCTCATCTATGTTCACTTGATGTATATGAAAATTTTGTGACAAACATGTTTGATTGAATGCATGTGTTTAGGCAGTTTTTCCAAATGGATGGAAAACATGATATTGCATACTTAGATTTAATAAATGGGATTGGTAAGTTTAGCTTTTGTTATATGAACTTACTAAGCATGTAATGCTTACTCCATTTTATTTTCCCTTGTTTTATAGTGCTCAGAAGCTCGCAAAGGTTGGAGGTCACTAGAGCATCATTACACTATCCACTAGTTATTTTGGGTATATATAGTAAAATCATTTTGGTATAATGGCATGTATAGGCTAATTTGGCCATAGATGGCTTAAATATGTGGTTTGTAATCTAGCCATTGGAATAGCTAGTGATGGTTGTTTTTGACATACTTGTAATGTCATACTATGGTAGCTACATGTATGTTAAGTAGTTGATCCAATTATGCCTAACCTATGGAATATACCATGGTGAGATTATAAAACATTTATGCATGTAATGATATGCCATGTTGAATGATAGAGCTTGCTCAATTTGAATGCTTGAAATGGTTGGTATTTGGATGTGAGTTTAAGTGTAGGTCATCGGTGTGATTTTGGGTGAGAAATGAAGCTAGGAATGGCTTCATTTTGTCCACACGGGTAGACACACAAGCATGTGTCTAGACCATGTGTGACACATGGCCTGGTACATAGGCGTGTGGTTAGGCCGTGTGTCCCCTGTACCTTAAATTAGAGAAACAAAATGCTCAGAATTAAGCACATAGGTAGAGACACGATCGTGTGTCTCAACCGTGTGTGCTACACGACCTAGAGAACGAGCATGTGTCTTGGCCATGTGAAACCTGCACCTAATTTCAAAAGAACTTAATTAACCACATGGCCTAGCACACGGTCGTGTGGCATGGCCGTGTGTACAAGTCAGAGAGTTACATGGGGTCAAACACGATCAGCAGAATGGGTGTGTCCTAGGGTCACACGGGCGTGTCCCTTAGACCACACGGGCGTGTAAGACCTGCACCTAGGAAATTTTTTTGAAATGTCATGAAAAATTCGTAGAGTTTCCGATTAACTCTCGACTTGATTTACTCATCAGATTTGGTGGCCTTGAAACCACTATTTTTGACACCACTGGAAAACAAGTTGTTACAAGATCCACTTACACCTTATGGGTTTTATCCCTTCCTGTAAGTTTACAAGTTCCTACACTGAGTTAGAATACATAGAGTCCATCTCAACTTTCATAGCTATTTCTTAGAGCTTAGAATTTTCACTCTGTATTGCTTCGTCATATATGAGTGGGTCATCATCTTATTGTTTAGTAGACTCAATGTTAAAAACACTTCTACCAAATCGGAAGAACTCAGGCCTACGAAGACCCTTCCACTGCGACTAAACTCATTACGATGTTGATCATTTGCAGGTATACTATTGAGAGTTGGTTTTGGAACTGTTTCCATAGGTTTTTATGTATTTCTCGAAAGCTCCTCGAGTACCTATTTACTCCAAGGTTTGAAGTCATTCATGTAACTTTCTTCAAGAAAAAGTAGCATGAGTTGACACTACAACAGTTTGCTCTTTCGGGTTATAAAACAAACCACCATTTGTTCCCTTTAGATATCCTACAAAAATGCACAATTCTATCCGTGACTCCAACTTTCTCGCATCTTTATCCAATATATGGGCTTGGCATCCCTAAATCCTTAAATGTTTTAGACTTGACTTCTATCATGCCACAATTTGTATGGAGTTTTCGATGCTGCCTCAGTTGGCATATCATTTAGAATATAGCAAGGCATTTGTACTGCATAACCCCAGTAAGAGATTGGAAGCTTCGAATAACTTAACATCGATTGTACCATGTCTAGAAACATTCAATTCCTTCTCTTTGCCACGTCATTCTGTTGTGGAGTGCCCGACGTGGTTAATTATAAAACACCCTTAGCCCGTATCCGTCACCAGATTAGGCCTACAGAGCGTTACCAAAACATAACATCATTCAATGTACATTTAATTAACAATAACAATTCATCACATAAATCATAGTAATATCAACTTAAGTCATACATACGGTCCCTTTTACGAGCCCTCGAGGCCCTAAAAAGACATTAGAAATGAATCAGCACTAAATCGAAAACATATGATTTTTTTCAAAAAAAGTTAAAAATTTTCAAACTACAGGGGTCACACGGTCGTGTGACTCACACAGCCAAGAGACACACCCGTGTCTTAGACCATATGGGCATTCGAAATAGAGACACACGACCGTGTCCCAGCTCATGTTTGTACCCTTATAACTCACTAACTTGGGCCACACGGCTAAGCTACACGCCCGAGTGCCAAGTCGTGTACCTTTTGAAATAACCTCACACACTCGTGTGCCAAGCCGTGTGCTAGGCCGTGTAACAGCCTGACTTGTAACCTTTTGAAAGCTATAGGGGACACACGATCGTGTCGCCTGGCCATATGTCATACATGGCTGAGACACACACCCATGCCTCTACTCGTGTGGACGAAAAATAGGACATTTCCAAGCCATTTTTCTCACCCAAACTCATACCTCATGCACAAGCCATTTGAACCTATAATCAAGCATTTAAGACACACTTTACATATGCATATTCAAGCTTACACAACATAAAAACTATCCATTCAACCAATATGCCAAGATGACACCTCAATTTCAATAATCAAACTTCTCTAAACACCTAACCAATTCGTTCACTAATTAAACTACCAATTGAACAATTTCAAGCCTCATTTATCTGTATGTTCATATACCCAAAATATCATGCACAACCAATACCAAATGGCCATTTTCACAACTAACATGTACCACACCAAATTGACCAAAAGATGTTCACTTCCAAACTACTAAAATTAACCATTATCAACAATATGCTACATTTATTCCACCAACCATTAATTGCTACCATACCATTTCCATCAACATTTCCTTATCATCATCTTAACCAACACAACATTAAATTGTCAACCACATCAAATACCATATATACAAGCTACACATAATGGCTAAATTCATTAAACAAAACACCTATACATGCCATTATAACCATAACTCAAAATCTTCAAAATATACCGTTATAACCGATGGATAGTGTGATGGAATTCCTGACAACTTCCAACCCGCATGAGCTTCTGATTATCTAGAAACATAAGAAACTAACACAAAGTAAGCATGAAATGCTTAGTAAGTTCATAATTCATAAACAAAGCTTACCATTTCAATTTATAAGCACAAAAACAATTTGAGATAATCCAATATGATTTGGCATTAGCCTAAGCAACAACAACCTTTCAAGTTAGATAATCTCATAGCTTAGCAAATCATTTCAATAACATCATAAATTTTATATCCACTACTTATAAACATTCATATTTTCAAGCATATGGCTAAGCATATTTCAAACATCACCAACTCATACCTTTCCATACTTTCATAACATCACTTATTGAAGCATTTATTGAATCTTCCCTTTTTCATACCTGTTGAACCATTAAAATAATATCGAATACACGGGAATCATACACACTATGTGCCAACATGTGGTCGAAACCATTACTATCTCACATCTCGTATCAATGCTCTCTTTTGCGTCATAAATGGGTCTGCTCACACAAGCTGTCAGTTAGGACATAGCTACATGGTGCTGCTCACACAAGTTGTCACGTAACCACAACAAATGCTGGAAACTCAGCCACCAGTAGGACGTACAAGACCAGCACCCAAAACACGGTAACCCCTAATGACATGTCATTTGTATCCTTTATATTCCAAATGTTCAAACAGGATCTGAAAGTCGCCGAAACTTCGTTGGATATTTTCATAGAGTTATAATATCAAAATAAATAACATAGAAGCATTTTAATTCGCACATAATTCAATGTTGTTTAAAATTAACGAACTTACCTCAAACACGAATGGAGAAATACGATCGATTAATCCAATACTTTTTCTTTTCCCCGATCTAAATCTATATGCTGCTTTTCTTGATCTATTTAATCAAATTTAGCTCATTCAATTTTCACTCTATTCAATTAAATCCGAAAATCATAATTTGGTAAAATTATACTTTTGCCCCTAAAATTTTGAATTCATTTTGATTTAGTCCCTAGCTCATAAAAAATGAAAATTCATGCAATTTAGTCTACATCCATGCTAGTCGAATATTTATTTAGTCCCTAGAAATCCCCATATTTTATTTATTTCACATTTTTACCAAGAACATTTTTCTATTTTTCAATTAAATACTTCAATGACAAATTCAACAAAAATTCCTTTACAAAAGTTGCTCAACTATCATCAAATAATCATTTTCATCCACCAAACATTAAAAGCAATTAATATAAATTCATGGTAAAACCCTAGACTTTTAATAGCTTTGCAAATTAGTCCCCGAGCTAGCTAGATTAAGCTATAACGACTTAAAAAACATATAAATCATTAAAAACGGGATGAAAAGTACTCACATGCAAGGGATTTATTGCTAGCCGAATGTTGAAGCTTGGTTATGGCTTCCTTAAGCCATAGTTTCGGTTGGTAATGAAGATGAAAAAAGATGATGTCTTTCTTTACTTTAGTTTATTATAAATTATTTTACTAATTTACATTTTTAACCTTTTTAATTAACATTGTAACACCCCAAACTCGGCCTAGATGTTATGGACAAATTTGGAAATGTTACGCAGGGTTTTGAAACCAAATTTACTTTGATAAAAACCATGTTCAATTATTTAGGAAAACCGTCCAATTTTTAACAAAACATATTGATACAATTTACCGAAACCGTTACATATTGTCCTTTTAAGGTTGAAAATCGTTTAAAACCAAACCAAGCTTGCTTTCCAAAAACCTTTTGCTTAAACCATTTGTTTGCGTAGTGTTTTCGCTAAAAGAATGCAAAAGGAAATCCAAATCCAAAAGTTAAATCATACAGTCCAGAGAGTCCCAAAATTTACAAACTTTCAAGAAAACTATATTTTTAAATTAAAACATTATTACTAAGTAAAAACGGATCTCAATAGAATGCTTATCGCGGAGCCTCTACCGCACTGACCTACCTAAATATATGGATTACTTGAACATAACAAACAAACAGATGCGAGTTTTCGTAAACTCAGTGTGTAACCCAAAAAAAATAGTCATGCAAAATACATAAAATTTCATGATCAGTTAGATACATTCAGACCTAAGTCCATAATAGATACAAATATCAGAATCAGATAAACAGAACAGGTATAGTGAGTCTTACCCCTATCCTCTACACACCATCTCCGACCATTCTATTACACCATGTGAGGTTAAAAACACCCACCCATCACTACACACCATATAGTGTTGATTGACACATGACAGATAATATGCAGTCATGCTGCCAGAATATAGGCGAAGAGTCATCATACAGATCACTTCCTCCACATATACAATTCCCACACTAATCATAGATACAAAATACAGATACAGAAATATCATGCTTAACATGCTCGTATACAAATAACATATATATTTAAATAGGACAACCAGACATACATATCGGTGTCCTACTCAGAGCAGACTATCAGAATACCATATCACATAATTTAGGGTTTGGTTAGCCCTTACTGACCCTACGATAGGCCCAAAGTCAATTGAAACGACCCGTTCGACCCTAGGGAAAATTATAGAATTATGGGCCCACATACCCGTGTTGAATGCTTTGTTGGATGGTTCTTGAACCTATGTTGTCCCACCTATCCTCTCACAACCTGTCACTTTGAATTTTCTTTCATCTTTTCTCTCTTTACTCCTCCCTTTCTACCACCTTGTGCTACCCAAGTTTATTTGCTCCTCTTTGCTTTTCTCTTTTCTTTGTTTTATTTTGTTTGAAAATATTGAATCAACACCTTTCAACCACTACTTTTTCATTTACTCAACACCACCATGTTATTTGTTGCTAATATGTGATTTTGTTCTAATTCTCATTATGTGTGACATCATGGCATATTTTTTTATTATGATCTGTTCACATTGTAAATTCGAAATGTTCATTTTGTAAAGCATGAATTACGATGGCTATCAATTTCTAATTTGTATACAGTTGCATGTTCAACATGTTTACTATTTTGATATTGAGTTTGCATGACATGTCATATTTCATGGGGTTGGGACTTTATGGTAAGGAGGAAGATTTTTCAGTTTAATAATCTACATTATTTGGTGGTTTAACCATACATTTGTTCTAGTAGCTTGACTGCGATTCTGGTCGCTTTGTTCACATATATCTCTTGGTGTGTTTTGTATGGATGAGTTACGGGGAACTCCTTTTGGTGTGTAGTAGAGATGGGTAAGAATTTTGTTGAAAAAAAGTCTTCATGTATGATTTATAAAACTATTGCATTGCATTAATCATACACATAATGTAACACCCCTTACCCGTATTCAATGCCGGAACAGGATACGAGGCGTTACCGGACATAAACTTACCTAATCATACAAAACCAAGACATAAATTTTCGTCCAAATTTAAAACTTTTCATTCACATGTATATCGTCCTTTATATGGGCCCTTGATGCCCGAAATATACATTGGGTGTGGTTTGGGACTAAACCGAGAGCTTTCAAAACTTTTACAACACTTAAAAAATTTTCTTATTCTGGGGAGTTACACGCCTGTTTGGGTAGGCCGTGTGGTCACACACGCCCGTGCGGCTTGGGACACGCCCGTGTCCTCAGCCCGTGTAACTTTCTGTTTATACGGCCAAGTCACACGCCAGTGTACTAAGGCTGTGTCCTTCACATGGTTGAGACACACGGTCGTGTCTCTGCTTGTGTGTTTACTACTGGGCATTCTTTTTTACCTAATTGGAGTGCAAGGGACACACGGCTGGATCACACACCCATGGGCTGACCATGTGTCACACACGGCCTAGACACATGCTCGTATGTCTACCCGTGTGGAC
This sequence comes from Gossypium longicalyx, assembly GCA_025698465.1. NCBI lineage: Eukaryota > Viridiplantae > Streptophyta > Magnoliopsida > Malvales > Malvaceae > Gossypium > Gossypium longicalyx. Next base: position 17,690,350 of record CM046997.1, on the reverse strand, counting down.
AAATACAAGGCTATTTTCCAAGCCAATTGCCACCCTTATTTGCACAACATATACATGAATTCAAGGGAACTTAACATGGCATAATTGAGCACTTAAAACATACACAAACAAGACATGATCATGATCATTCCATCTTTACTAATACGTGCATAAAACTTCATACTTTGTCAAGCTAAATTTATAAATTTGCTTGCACTAAGAGTTGAAATTTACTTCTATTTAACATACTCATTTCTTAGTTATTATCATGCCACTCACTCACAAGTCCATCATCAAACATCCATAGTCACATCCACAATGCATCTATGCCAAAAAATTTTAACCACATCATGTATGACCTTGGCACATGCATGCATATGCGAATAGGTTTACAACCAAATAATCAATATGAACCATATCTCATGGCCATATACAAAATGAATCACCAAATCACTATAAGCCAACACACTTGGCAAAATTAATAATGACATAATTAATCAAAAGACGAAGTCCCTATACATGCCATAAACTTAAAATACTTGTGTTCACTTATACCCAAATGATAGCTTGATAGTGTGATTGCATCTCCGGCAGTCTCTAACCCGAGTTGGCTAAATTAACCTATAAAACATGGGAAAGGAAGGGGGGATAAGCTATATAGCTTAGTAAGTCCATATGAAAATAATGAGTAACTCATGTTAGTCATATACTATGCTTGACAATATAAGCACAAGTTAATATAAAAATAGCTATAAATCTCAAAGTTGTAATATAACCTATTCACATGTTTACTCTCTTTTGATTTATCAAAATAATTTAACATTACTCGAATTTCAGTCTAATAGCCATAATTTCTCCATTGTAGCATGTTTCATAATTAGCAAATCATTTTAAACATCTTAGTAAAAGTACATGTTACTTATGTATATTAATGTTTTCATGCATATAACTCAACATATTTCAAATTGTAATAACTCTTTCTTTCCATATTTTCTTAACCATTTTAATAGGAAATTAGGCCAATATTTCCTTCCACTCATAACAGATAAATCATAATTCAAATGCACAACATTTACTATCTCACCAATCAATTGGGCCTCCAAGGTCTAACATATACTTATCAACCGTGTTTCCATGCATTTATACATCATGACCATAAATCAACAATCATAGGGCTATCTCAAAGTCACTTTTGTAGATCATAACTCACAATAACATGAAGTCAATACTTAAAATCTTTACGTACATACCTGTACCATCTCGTAACATAACCACTTACTTTCTCATCTTTGGCATACTTGTTGAACACTTGGAATACTAAATGGATACAAGGAAAGTCTTTGCACATAAGTGCCACATATGTAGCTAAACCTACCTCATATCTCATATCACATAAATGCTCGCTCTCGAGCAAATCTCAGGCCTGCTCACACAAGCTGACGGTTAAGACGTAACTACGCAGTGCTGCTCACACAAGCTGTCAGGTATCCGTAACACATGCCGGACTACCCAGCCACTGGTAGACGTACGAGACCAGCACCTGGATCACATAATCACACATATATCACAAATATCCTTAGTGACATGTCACTCGCATCCTATTCTATTCCTAAAGTTCAAACGAGATTTTTCTCACTTATTCGAGTTTCATCAAATACAACTATAGAATCAATAATTTATTTCATACATTATCAAAGCATTTAGAATATTTAAAATAAAAACATAACATAGCATTATTTATGTACGAACTTACCTCGACACCAAAATGGCAAAGAGGGACCTAACCGTCAATTACTCGTTTTCCCTTGTTCTAGGCCCGAATCTCATTTTATTTTATCTATAACATCACATTTAGCCCACTTATTAGTCACATTACCCAATGTGACCCAAAAATCATACTATGGAAAAATTACATTTTTTCCTCTAAAGTTTGTCATAATTACACTTTTGCTCCTAGGCTCATAAAATGAAATTTATTCAATTTCTTTAACATACAAGCCTAGCCAAATCATTTTCATAACTATAGCAGCCCACAATTTCCATTAAAACACACTTTTACTACATATTTTATAACTTTTACAATTTAGTCCTTTTGGACGTTTTCACCGAAAATCACTTAGTAAAAGTCCTTTCTCTAACCATAAACATGCATAATCTACCATTAAACATCAAAATAAAAAATTTATAACATGGTTCAAAACCTATACCTTCATCATATCTCAAATTAATAGTAGAAATAACTAGATCGTGTTACAAGGATTTCAAAAACGTGAAAATCATTAAAACAAGGCTAGAACGGACTTACAATTGAGCTTGAAAGCTTGAAAAACCCTAGCCATGGCCTCCTCTTGCAAATTTTGGCCAAGGAGGAAGATGGACAAATTTTTAGGCTTTTATTTTTCTTAATTCATTTTAATAACTAAAAGACCAAAATGCCCTTAATGAAAAACTTTGGAAACATGCCTAACCATGTCCATTTTTGTCCACCAACTTAACCAATAGTGTAATTACCATATAAGGACCTCCAATTTAAAATTTCATAACAATTGGACTCCTCTACATGTAGAACTCAACTTTTGCACTTTTTAAAATTTAGTCCTTTTGACTAAATTGAGTGCCCAAACATTAAAATTTTCAAAACAAATTTTCATGAAATCATTTCATGAAATTGTAGACCATAAAAATATAATAAAAATAAATTTTTTTCCTCATCAGAATTGTGGTCCCAAAACCACTATTCCGACTAGGTCCAAAATCGGGCTGTTACACATAAAAATCTGTAAAATTGAATATTTTATTTTCTGTGATATTTTTGTTCTATTTATTATAATTTCTATTAGTAAACTTGATATAAGGCTCACACTGGGCTTATTAGCTCACTACTTTATTTTTCTTAAAACTTTTCAGATAATACTTGTGGTTAGGACTTGGATGCAGCATTTGGAGGAGATTCTCGGGTCTATTTAAATAAAGTATTTAAAAATATTTTGGATTTGTTTTGGACTCTGGACATTGGATTTTTTTTACATTTTAAGCTATGTCGTGAGAACATTGATATGATAATTTCAATACATGCATAACCTTTGGATTTCTAAATGCGTTAATCACTAATTATAGAACTTAAGTTGTTTTACCATTTTTAAATAAATCTAAATAATAGGTTTTTTAAAATTATTATTTACTCCACTGCAAAATTTTGAAAATAGAATATTTACAAGAATAACGTTTTAAATTTTGTAATGCAAGTTTTCTTATCTAAACTAATAAAAGTATTAACTAAAATTATTTTGAGAACTTACATAAATCAAACATGTTTTATTAAAGACTTTTATTAACAATATTTCTATAAAAAATAATAATGTTTTCAGAAAGATGATTTAAACACATTTGATTTTCTTTTAATTCTTTTTTACGAGTTTGATGTATATTTCAAAATTTGGCCATAATGTCTAGGTCGAACTTAGGGGGTTACTGACCTGACTCTCGCTTGTGTTAAAAACAATGAATTTATGAAATCATTTAAACAGTGGGTTTTAACTGCAAGCGTATAGTTTCAATTATAATATTTATAGTTTTGATGGAACATGAAGTATTCCAAGGGGTTGAACCCAAGGAAGAGGCGATGGAGCAATAACTAGCATAGACAATAGATTCTATATGGCTACTAATACAATTTTATAGCACGACAATTCATAACAAGATAAGTTTGCAAAATAATTAAATATTCTACTCTAAGGACTAAATTGCAAGAAATGTAAAACTAGAGGTACTATCCAGCAAATAACTAATGGGGGTTAGTTGAATTTGATATGGTTCACCAAATCTCGAACTAAGGACATAAATCGTGTAAATTACCAAGTGGCTCCATTTTATCTTCTGATATCAATTTTACTGACTTAGACGAATTTGGTTCAGTTTATCTTCCAATCTTTCTGGTTAATCAAGGACTAATGAGTGAGCGCGTGACAAGATTACCTTTCGATCTCACTTTATCTTGATATTCCCTTACTAGTGTCACTACCTATGTTCTTAGTTCTATTCAAATTAGTCCAATTTGTTACGATTTAGTCCTTTGTCCAAGGGGTTTTAGTTTACCCATATCTCTATCAACCAACCTTCTTAAAGGTTTAGCTACACATGCTCAAAGAAAATAAAATAGATATAACAATGGAAAACAAGGCAACCATGAAAGTAAAGCTTGAAAAAAATATAAAATTTGAGATTTTTATGTAAGAAAACTTAGATAGCATGAAACCAAAAGTATTTAACAAGAAAATCTAAAGCAAGAAACATAAAAGGAACAAGCTTTAAAAGATTTAAAATAAAATAAACTGAAATACATTAAACTAAAACTTAAAGAGTCTTAAAAAGAAGGTAAAGGGGCTAGAAATGTAAATAAACTTTAGCTACAATAATAATTAACTTAACTAACACTAAGAGTAACAAGAACAAGAAGTAAATGCAGAAAAATAAAATCAATATATATATGTTAGTATGGGATTTATTGTGTTATGAAATGACATAAATCCAATGACGGACGACGATTACCAAGCCTCGTTTGAACCTTAGGAATTTGTAGGATACAAATGACATGTCATTATGGTTTGCATGATTTGGGTACTAGTCCTGAACGTCCTACAGTTAACTGAGGTCCTGCATGTGTTGTGGATACTCCACAGCTCGTGTAAACAACATCGTGTAGCTACGTTCCGACCTAAAGCTCTTGTGAACATACCGATTTATAGCTCGTGAGAGCATACCGATCTACAGCTCGAGTGAGCATACCGATTCACAGCTCGTATGAGCATACATGTACATGAATTGATGGATTACAGTTATATGAGCTAGCACACTATGTGTGAGCTATCCCAGGTATCCAATGGTATTCTAAATGGTTCAGCCGGCATTATTCAGATACGTAGTGGTAAGAGTTCGATATGAACTAAGATATAGATACATGTGAATTTCATTGAAATGGTATTACGTGGTTTATTGAAAGTGGAAATGGATGATATATGTATATGATACAAGAATAAATGTTGTGCTCATCCATGTTTATAATGTTTATGTTATATGTTTATTTGGCTAACATGTTGGTGTACATGCTTAGGCTTTGGCCAAGTTGTGGTTGGATTATGCCACGTTAAACTTATAAGTTATGCATTGAAATGGTAAATGCCTAAATGGAAATATGCTTGCGATCATGAAAGGGTGGTAAGGTTTAAACTATGTAATTCCTATTGAAATAGGTTATCATGTGGTTTGTTCCAAAAAGAATTATGTTTAAATGCACTAGCTTGTGGCTATTATTGAATGATATTCTTATGTCTTGTGTGTTATGCATATGAAACGGGTGTGGAAAGGTAATGAAATAGTAAGTTGATACCTGAAGTGTAGAATGATGAAAAAGGGAATAATGAATTGAATTGATGTTATTATTTGAGCTAATGAGAGTAAATGCAATGGAAAGTAATGAAATACAAATGAAAATAAGAAAATTTGAAAAGGTTTAAAGTTTTATAAAATCCTACTATGTTAGGGATGATATGTATATGTGATACTATGAATTTATTCACTTTGCGAGTTGTTGAATATGGTTTTATGAATCTTGCGGTATCGCTATAGGATTACTATTAATATGTATAAATCTAAAATGGATTGATATGATTAAAGTTTATACGAGCTTACTAAGAATTCATTGCTTACGTAGTTGTTTTCCTTTACTTTTCAGATTATTAGAAGCTCAATCGGGTTGGAAGCTAGTTAGAGATCCATCACACTATCCATCGGTTCTATCGATACTTTAGGATGTTTTGATTTGGTTATAATGGCATGTATAGGCATTTCTGGCTAATGTTTGGCCTATGTGTTTTGGTTGTTAAAATAGCCATATGGTTTGGCTTGTGTTATGGCATCTTGGTTGTGATTATGGTATTTTGATTGTTGACAAAGGTTTGGTTTTTGGTATGTTTATAAATGGCATTAAATTGGTTGATAACATGGCTTATTATGCTAAAAATGTTTATGTTAGAATGATTGATTAGGTATGCATATTAGAAATGTCTTGTACTTGGTATGAATGTGGTAATCTGGTACATTTGCTATAAATGACATATCTTTGGTGCAAATTGTTGAATGTTATAGTTGGTATGTTTTGTTAGGTAAAGTAAATGGTCTGTTGTTAATACAAGTTTAATCAAAAGTTGTTTAAACATTTTGGTTAATTTGAATATGTAATGGTACATGTTTAAATGATGAGTTTGAGGTGCCATTAGGCATATTGGTTGTATGTTGTTATACCTTATTTGAATGGTTTGATTATGCATGGTTTTGGTGCATTTTTGAAGGCTTGTAATATCTGCAAAAGTGCTAGTAGGTAAATGCTAGGTTCGGTGAGAAAAATGGCTTGAAAATGGCCTATCTTTTGCCCACACGGGAAGAGACACGGGTGTGTGTCTCAACCGTGTGCGACACACAGCCAGTTGACACGGCCATGTGTTTCCTGTAGCTTTCAAAGTGTTGCAAGTCAGGCTGTTACGCGGCCTAGCGCACGGCCTGGCACACAGGCGTGTGAAGCCATTTCAAGGGGTACACGGCCTGGCACACGGTCAGTGAGTTACAGGAGCATGGACACGGGTTGGGACACTACCGTGTGCCCCTACTTCAAATGTCCACACTGCCTAAGACACGGGCGTGTCTCTCGGCCGTGTGATGCTTGCATTTTGTATATTTTCATCTTTCTCTAAAAAATGCTATATGTTTCTGATTTAGTCCCGACTTGTTTCTAATGTGTTTTTAGGGCCTCGAGGGCTCGCATAAGGAACAATACGTACGTTATTGCTTAGTTTTGTTGTGATTGATGATATGAATTAAATGTTTTAAAATTTTTGATAATTTTGAAACGTAAACTCTAATAATGCTCCATAACCCTATTCTATTGATAGATACGGGTTAGGGGTGTTATAGATCTATAAGAGGAAATAAATACGAATGGAAAAGTGGAAACTTATAAGGCTAGACCTGTAGCAAAAGGTTATACTCAGAAAGAAGGTACTAGTTACGAGAAACCTTCTCTGTGGTTGCCTTGCTCATTTCAATCCACATATTACTATCCATTGCGGTGGCACTCAATTATGAGATCTGGCTAATGGGTGTCAAGATAACATTTTTTAACGACTATCTTAAACTGAACATTTACATGATGTAATCCACTGGATATATAGTTAAAGGAAATGAGCATAAAGGTTGCAAACTACTTAGGTCCATATTTGGACTTAAGCAAGCATCACGCTCATGGAATTAAAGATTTGATTAGGCGATCAAGACTATTGGATTTGAATAAAACGTAGATGAACCTTGTGTTTACAAATGTTTAAGGGATGGAAAGGTGGTATTTCTCGTTCTATATGTCGATGACATTCTACTAATTGGAACTAATATAGGGACATTGTCATCGGTTAAATTGTAGTTAACCCAATAGTTTACCATGAAAGACTTGAGAGAAGCTAATTTTGTTCTAGGTATTCAAATCCTAAAGGATCGAAAGAACAAAATGATAGCACTATCTCAGGCTTAATACATAGATAAGATATTGGAGCTTTTATGCAATGATTGATTCGAAGAAGGGAAATCAACACACTATAACGAGATTTCATCTCTCTTTAGAGGACTGTCCTAAGACAATGGAAGAAAAGTAGAACATGAGAAAGGTTCCTTACGCTTCGACATAGGAAGTCTCATGTATAATGTGTTATGCACACACCCAGATATATGTTTTGTGGTGGGGTTGGCGAATCAAAGACCAAGGCACTAGCAAGCAGTTAAACAGATCCTCAAGTATTTACGGAGATCGAGGGATTATATACATTTATATTCTAGATGATATCTCACTCCTATTGGATATATTGATTCTGACTTCCAAACGTGTCAGCATTCGATGAAATTAACATCGGGCTGTGTTTTGCCATAAACTGTGGGTTCAGAGTGTGAATAAGTGTTAAGTAGGGTTACACTACTAACTTCACTATGGAAGGTCGAATATGAGGTATGGAAGCTATAATAGTGTAGCAGTACGGATATAGCCAAACCCCAATAAACCACATAATTACAAATCACATAACGGAGACGGTATTGTTTGACAAAATTATAAACATAGTCAAAAATCGCATATGAGGACAAACACTCGAGGATTTGTTTAGCCAATACTCTTATAGCTAGAAAGGTCTTTGGGAAACATATGTAAGGCGTAGGAATGAGAAACACAACTCATCTACTTCACTAGAGCAAGTGGGATACTATTAGATTTGGTGCCTTACGTGTAGTATTTTTGTCAATATACACTTGTAATTTTTTTGAATAGATTGGTTAATAAAACAAATTCATTGATTACATTAATATACTTTGTATAATTTTCCTCACATCGGTTTCAAAAGCAAAGGAAAATGGAAGAAAATGTTGCTTATTGGTTGTCTAAATGTTTAACTAATGCTAAGCGGTATTACATGGTCAGATCGTAGTACGGAAAGACAACTTGCATTAGTAGACAAACCTAAACATGTCCTTAGTATAACCAGAAATGTGAAAATCGATAGAAAGACTAATGTCTCATCTATCAAGTCCAATTGGGGATATGCCTTGTCTTGGGCATTGGATTGGATGACTCTCAAAAGATAAAGACGAAGATGTGACTGACTAGACTTACAATACATCAAAAAGGACCCAAGCAGAATAGATCCTGGATCCATTTATGGGTTTATTCACTTGTGACATTCATAGTGTGGCATACCTAAATCCTAAGTGGATGGCGGACTATGTATGCGTGAATTGTGCACTTTGATGCAAGTAAAAGTCTGAGTTCAAATAGATAAGGAACCGAAAGCTGGTATGTTGGGTGTACGACTTCTATAGTATGTAGCATCATTCACAACAGTGGAATTCATACCCTAAAACATGGGTAAATGATATCCTCCCACTGGTATTACATGGTTGATGAAAAGTAAATATGGCCAAGGGTCGTCTGTCTTTATGATGAATTATTTGATTACTATTTGATAGTGATTGACTTTTCGTGAAGGAAGATGTAATAGTTACCATGAGATAAAATAAGATCATATTGGGAGAAAATATATTATCCTAAAGAGATCAAGGATATCCTATAAGGGTAACATACTAATGACAAGGTCATTAGACGAGCACTGAGTAGTTGATTCCGTAATGGTATGTCGTTAAGGAGGGCTTAGTCACGATACTATAGTGGAATAACTTTGTGATAAAATGAGTTTATGATAAATAGGCGAAAAGCCTGGACTTAATTATAAATCATTTGAGTCTCAAATACATATGACCAATTAGTCCCTTCGCTAGCTTGTTGAAACCAAAAATGAATTGTGTGTTTGAATATGTAACATCCTGAAATAGGGCCTAGTCGGAACAATGGTTTTTAGACCACAAAATCTAATGTTAAAGTAATTGTCTAATGATTATGATGAAGTCTATAATATGAAAATATGCATGTGCTAAAGTTTCATGAAGAAATTCTATGTGTAAAGTGTCCAATTGGAAATTAGGGACCAAATTGAATAAATTGCAAAACTTGGATTCTAGAAGCAATTTGTATGAAATTGCCTTGGAATATAAATTAGAAGGACTTAAATAGAATTTGCCCAATTTTTAAATTTTTGGACAAAAATAGGCATGCATAGAAAAATTGGAAGTTTTGTAAGGAGGGGAATTTTTGTCATTTGGTTATAAACTTAATAAAAAGGGAAAAAGAAAGCCAAAATTCAGCCATCTTCTTCCCCATAGTTGCCAAAATTCCTAGAGCTCCATAAGCTAGGGTTTTAAACATTTCAAGCTCAATAGTAAGTACTCCCTAGCCTCGTTTTTAATTTTCTTTATAATTTTGAGATCCTCGTAACATGCTCTATCTATTTCTACCCATATTTCAAGCTAGGGTTCATGTTTAGAAATTTACCCATGCATGAGGTGCTTATGTTTTGATGATTTATGGAGGAATATGAGAGTTTAGAGGATAGTAAACAACTTTTACTAAGTGGTTTATCATGGAAATGGCTTAAGGGACCATTTTGTAAAACTTATAAAAGTGGGTAGAAAAATGAGAAATAGAGGAAAATATGGGCTGGTATGAGCTTAAGGTACATTCAGCTAGGCTAGGGTTGTAACACCCCTCGCCCGTATCTGACGCCGAGATAGGGTTCGAGGCGTTACCGGTAATTCATCTTTACAAACTTACTCAATCGGGTTACTAAATTTCGCTCATAATTTAAAACTTTTCAAACGTGTACACTTTGTTTCTTATACAGGCCTCCAAGACCTAAAAACATTCCTAGAGGCAGTACGAAACAAAACTGAAATTGTCCAATAGACTTGGGGCACCTTAGGAAATTTTCCCTTAGTTGAAGTGTAACACGCCCGTAGGGCCTAGGACACGCCCGTGTCCTTTTTCCAGTATGCAACACGGCCAAAGCACACGCCCGTGGGCTTAGACCGTGTGCTACACTGACTTCAAATTCACCATTCTGTTAAAAAGACACAGCCAAGGCACACGCCCATGTGCTTAGCCCGTGCTCTATGCTGACTTAAAATTTCAGGTGCAGGGGACACACGGTCATAGTACACACCCATGGGAGTAGCCCGTGTGTCACACACGGCCTAGACACACGCCCGTGTGTCTACCCATGTGGACCTTATTAGGCTATTTTCCAAGCCCTAAGTCACCCTCTACTAGCCAATTACACTTATAGATTACTATAGTGCATATTTGGGCCAAATCATCCATTTGTAAGTATGAAACTTTGATTAACCTCATTGCATGTGAACCTCATGTCATTGGTTTCATACATGCTAAGTTAATTCTCATCTTGCATTTAATGATTTATATGTCTGGTTGACATATTAAGATTGGCTTGTTATTAAAACTCATTGCCAATTATAACTAAGTCATCGCATATGAATATAAACATGCATAGAATTGTAGGGCATAGCCTACTTCAAAATGAGCCAATTCCCATGGCCAAGTACAAAAAGGATAAACATAATTTTACATGCCTTCACTAGGCAAACCAAATGACATACATAAAAAAATACTCAAAAATCATATACATGCCATTGGACAAAATAGAAATGTCTTTATACCAAAGCTTGTCTAGTTGATAGTGTGTTGACTCTTCAATTGTCTTCCAATCCTTATGAGTCCTCGAGCTCTGAAAAGCAGGGAAAAGAGAGGGGTAAGCATTTACATGCTTAGTAAGCCCGTATCACTGGAAAGTAAACTTACCGGTTGTTTAGCATACATCCATAATAGATAATGAAACCAATGAACAAGAAAATTGTTTCCCTATCACATGCACTCAATCAATGAGTTAGTCACATAACAAATACCATGAACATTTTTATCTTAGATGAGCTCATCATTTTACATGTCATTTGTACATATACCTTGTGATAGTCCAGTTGAGTTTCTAGGAAATCTCGATGGATTATCCATTTACCATCAATTTGTACGAATGATCGTTTGAGTATGCACTCCTGCGAACCTCACATCTTACGGCGGTATTACCAGTCCAGGCTAAATCCCCCGTAATATAAACTCATAAGGTGATGTTGGGATTACCAGTCCAGGCTAAATCCCTTACGTGCCAAACACCCTGAATGAGCTCGGATCTAAATTACCAGTTCAGGCTAAATTCAGACCTTAATCGGATTACCTGTCCGGGCTAAATCCACAATGCACACATTTTCTTCAGGAAGCTTGATCACTCAAGGAACACTAGTCCAGGCTTGAGATCTTCAGATTACCAGTCCAGGCTAAATTCTTTTCTGCAACACATGCAGGATCTCAAGTCTAATGTAAATCATGGTTTATCCATCGAATTCCCTTTCCAACCTCAATCGAGACATTATCCAACAATTCATTATTAAAGTTGCAATTCATGCATTTTCATGCCATCAACAATGCAGTTATCATGCATTCATAAAACATACAATTATGCATGTTATAGGTTTTCCTCGAGTTACCCGAACTTACCTTGTATTCGTTTCGGGGCTATGTTTCGATTATTCCGAAACCTTGCGTTTACCTCAATCGACCTCTAGAATTTGTTTCACGGGGTCTATAACAACAAAATTATATCATTAATTCACTACATTAAACTTTTCAATTTTAATTTCTACCCCGGTCCAAATGACCGTTTTGCCCCTAGCCTTTGACATTTTTACGATTTAGTCCCTAGGCTCGTATAATGAAACACATGCAATTTCTATCTTACCCAAGCCTATCCAAACACTTTTCTCTCTTATGGCAGCCCACATTTTCCATTATTTTCTCATTTCTACCACACATTTAACAACTTTTTCAAAAAGGTCCCTTTAGGGGGTTTTCATGAAAATCACCTAAGAAAAGATGTTTAACACACCTTCAACTTTCATACCCCTCCATAATCCACTGAAATACAAACAACTCATGCATGGGTAAATTTTTAAACATGAACCCTAGCATGAAATATGGGTAGAAATGGAAAGATTAAGCTACCGGGATTTCAAAAATACAAAGAACATTAAAAACGGGGCTTGGGAGCACTTAGTATTGAGCTTGGAAAGCTTGAAAACCCTAGCTATGGAGACAAGAGAATTTCAGCAGCTATGGGGAAGAAGATTGCTGATTTTGGCTTGATTTGTCCCATTTTATTTCATTAAAAAGCCAAATGACCAAAATGCCCTTATGCCCTTTCTTTAAAATTTCATCCCCGCAAGCCCATTTTTGTCCAAAAACTTAGAAATTGGGAAAATTTCTCTTTAAGACCTTCTAATTTATAATCTAAAGCAATTTCATACAAATTGCTTCTAGAATCCATGTTTTGCAATTTATTCAATTTAGTCCCTAATTTCCAATTGGACACCTTACTCAAGGAATTTCTTCACGAAACTTTAACACATGCATAATCTCATATTCTAAGTCTCATAATAATCATAAAATAAATATTTTGATGTCGGATTTGAGGTCCTGAAACCACTGTTTCGACTAGGCCCTATTTCAGGATGCTACATTTCTCCCCCCTTAGGGACTTTTGTCCCCGAAAGTCTTACCAATAAACAGGTTCGGGTATTGGTTTCTCATGGTTTCTTCTGGTTCCCATGTAGCTTCTTCCACACCATGTAGGTGCCATAGAACCTTTACTAAAGTCACACTTTTATTTCTCAACTGTTTAATCTCTCGGGCCAAAATCATGACTGGTTCCTCTCCGTAAGTCATGTCTGGTCTTATCTCAATCTCCTCTGGTGAAATCATATGAGAGGGGTCTGATCGATATCGTCTTAACATGGATACATGAAACACGTCGTGAATCTTTTCCAATTCGGGAGTCAATGCCAAGTGATAGGCTAATGGTCCAATCCTTTCAGTGATCTCGTAAGGTCCAATAAATCGCAGACTCAGTTTACCTTTCCGACCAAATCTCAACACCTTTTTCCATGGAGACACCTTCAAGAATACTTTGTCCCCAACTTGGAATTCAAGCTCTTTTTTTTTTTTAGATCAACATAAGACTTTTGCCTATCCGATGCCGCTTTTAAATAGTCTTGTATTACTTTAGCTTTTTCTTTAGTTTCCCTAATCAGATCCACTCCATGAATATGATTTTCCTTAAGTTCTGTCCAGTATAATGGAGTTCGACACTTTCTGCCAGACAAGGCCTCATAATGTGCCATTTTCAAACTTGTTTGGAAACTATTGTTGTAGGCAAATTCTACCAATGGTAGGTATTTTTCCCAGCTACCCTAAAATTCAAGGATGCAACATCGCAACATATATTCAAGAATCTAAATCATCCGCTCAGACTAACCATCAGTCTTAGGGTGAAAAGCTATACTAAAACTCAGCTTCGTCCCCAAGGTTTCCTGTAGCTTTTTCCAGAATCTCGAAGTGAACCTTGGGTCTCTGTCTGAAATAATCGATAATGGTACTCCGTGCAATCTTACTATCTTAGAAACGTATAAGTCGGCCAGTCTATCAATGGAATAATCTATCCTTACCGAAATAAAATGAGCCGACTTGGTCAACTTATCCACTACGACCCATATGGCATTTTTTTTGGAGTCAAAGGCAATCCTGTCACGAAGTCCATGGTAACTCTGTCCCACTTCCATTCGGGAACCATCACAGGTTGTAACAAACCTGCAGGCACTTGATGTTCAGCGTTAACTTGCTGACACACCAGGCATCTTGACATAAACTCAGAAATATCTCTTTTTATATCGTTCCACCAATATATTTTCTTCAAATCCTTGTACATTTTGGTACTTCCTGGATGAATAGACAAACAACTACTATGTGCTTCTTGCAATATTTTTTGGATAAGTTCATCATCTTTAGGTACGCATACTCTCTCTTTGAACATCAAATGCCCATCAGGACTAATCCAGAAATCTGATTCAGTCCCTAACTCACATTGAGCCCTTTTTGCTTGCAAGTCACCATCATTAAATTGAGCATCATGAATTTCCTACAGAAATGTCAGCCTAGCCTTCGGCTCTGCCAAGACCGAACCATCATCAAGCAATGTCAAATGAGTATCCATGGCTTTTAAAGCAATTTTCTGCTCAGAGCGTCGACGACCACATTCGCCTTTCCCGGATGGTAGTCAATGATCAGATCATAATCCTCAATTGATTCTAACCATCTCTTTTGTCTCAGATTTAATTCTTTTTGAGTCATCAAGTACTTCAGACTCTTGTGGCCCGTAAAGATACGACACATTTCACCATATAAATAATGCCTCCAAATCTTTAAGGTAAAAACAATCGCAGCAAGCTCTAGGTCATGGGTCGGATAATTCTTCTCGTGAGGCTTCAATTGCCGTGAAGCATAGACTATCACCTTGCCATCTTGCATAAGCACACAACCCAATCCATTTAAGGATGCATCACTGTAGACCACAAATTCTTGAGCTAGAACTCGGCTCTTTCAGCGTCATCATCGACTTTCGCTCTGAATTCCTCAGCCCCATACTTTCTAAGCTTGTCTACAGGGGCCTTACAAATTTTTACCGATGCCATACCTCGTGGCACATCCTCATCAGGTTGGTTAGGGGGTGGGGGCGGTCGTGGTATGTTGGGACGATTTGTAACGCCCTAATTTTTGGGCCTGGAAGTAATGGGCCTTGAGTCCGGGTTCGGGTAGAAGACGTCCCGAATAAATTGGATGTTATTATTATTATTTTGTATGTTTAGTGTAGTAATTAAATTACGAAGGGGTTCTGGTTAGTTGGGCTTTTAAGATTTAATGGGTAAAATAAACCACAAGAAGGCAGGTGGCAAAGTGGCATGTGACGCTACTAGGGTGCTAAAAAGGTGGCGTGTGGATGACTAGGGAGAGCTAAGGTTCAAGTCACAAGGTGAGCAAATATTAGTATTAATTTTTATATACAGAAAGGGGATGTGATGGAACTCAGGTAGAACTCTGTTAGGAAGAGTTTGAGCTGCTCAGGAGATCGAGTAAGGAGGGGATAAGGGAGAAGATTTAGGAGCTAATTAGGGGGTGTAGTATTGGCCGAATGATGGACTCTTGAGGAGCAAGAGTTGGCCGGCCAAGGGTTGCTAGTATAGGGGAAATTTGGCATTTGGGTTCTGACCATTCTCTTCTCTGTTTCTTTTCTCCTCTCATCTCCTAGTCTCTTTTCTTCTTCTTTGTTTCTTCTGCTATAGCCCAACCTTTCCTACCATTCTACTCTTCCATTCCATTCGTTTTTAAGCCTTGGAAGCCGATTGCCATAAAAGCCAAAATCCCGAAAACCTGTTTCTATTGTGCCAATTTCTCTAGCCAAACCCTCTGATTCTTCTCCATCTTTTTGGCCGATTCTCTCATCCTCTGAACCTCAAAGTCTTGTCGACAAAACCACTGCAAAACCCTCATATTTCATCTTTCTCTTCACTATTTCAAAAAGCCGAAAACCCCATAGTCTTAGGGGCATAGCTGAATCTTTGGACCTTTAAAGATTTGATTTCTGCTAACATTTAAGGGTTTAGATCTGCATCAGAATCGTATAGGAACTAAAGTGGAATCATTGACTAAAGAAACCGGTGGTAAGTTTTTGAATCTATTCTTTATTTTGGGTTTTAGAAAAGTCGAAACCCCTAAAGGCTTAGGGAGGCTGTCGATTGGGCCCTGTGGCTCTAAGGGTTGTGACAATTGTTTTATTATGCTGTTAGTGTGATCTAGAGGTTGTAATTGAAGGCTTGGACAAGTGGAACGATTGGATCTAAACCTAGTCACTAGTTTCGGCAAAGGTAGGATCTCTAGTGTCTAAAGTGTTAATGGCCAACTGTTGGTAAGGAGATTTGTATACAAGTTGTTATGGATTCGTAGTTAACGTATTAGTAATTGACTATAGGCAACTCACATGTGGAACTTGTCAGCGTTTTGTCGCAAGCAGGTGTGTAACTGACACCCTCTCATAGACTAGATCGGTAAAAGCCGAAAAGCCAAAATGTTGAAAAACTGATATTTTGTGGACTTGCGAGTGTGTGAATGCTCGTGAGGTAGATCGATTAGCGTATTCAGTAAAATACAATGTTTAGACTGCAGAGTACATGATTTTTGTGCCTTTCGATATTTTTTTGGGCATAATGGGCCAAAATTGGAATAATGGGCCAACGGGCCCAATTCGGTAAGAACACTCGGTAAGTGTTTTTGTTTGTACATAAATGGTGAAAATATGCATGAAAACCCTAAAACAGATAAATTACTAGAATACCCTTAAGTATGAAAATTACTGCTATACCCTTAAGTGTAAAATGACCAATATACCCTTAGGGTTAATTTGATTGAAAAGCATGATGATCTGATTCTATATGATGTATGCCATGATTTGTATATCTGTTGCATGGAGACATGGGTTATATTTATGGAGGAAGCATCCTGGTGGCTATGCCACAATTATCTGTTCTGGTGGCTCTGCCACAATTATCTGTTCTGGTGGCTCTGTCCACAAATATCTGTATCTGGTGACTCTGTCACACTATCTGTTCTGGCAGCCATGCTGCAAATTCTGTAGCGTGTAGCAGTTGGGTGGGTCGATTAGTCTCCCCACATGGT
Source organism: Gossypium longicalyx (assembly GCA_025698465.1). NCBI lineage: Eukaryota > Viridiplantae > Streptophyta > Magnoliopsida > Malvales > Malvaceae > Gossypium > Gossypium longicalyx. Next base: position 17,673,261 of record CM046997.1, on the reverse strand, counting down.
GTAAGGATGGTACGGGGGTGTATACGGTTGAATATGGTTGGGTTTCTACATAAACATGTAATTTCTGTTTTGTTATGTTATGGGCATATGGGCTTCATTCTGAAATCTGTTCTAGGCTAAGGCCAATTTGATCTGTTTCTGTGGTTTGAACTGGTTTAAACTATGGTTAGGTTATTTTACACACTGAGTTTCCCAAACTCACCCCTTATTTTCATCCACGTAGGTAATCCCCAACCATAGTGGCTTGGAGCTGCGAGGGATTCGGAGTGGCCACGCGTTCTGCAAATTTGTTTTTCTTCTGGTGAATTTGACATCTTTTTATTTACTTTTATGATTTGGGTTTTAAGTTGTAATAAGGCCACTTTAATGATTTTTAATTGTTTTTAATATGTTTTACTAGAATAGGTATAATATTATCTTAACCACTGAAACTGATTGGTTTTAGGGCGCATTTTCAAATACAGTAACTAATTTTAAAATATCACGACAACAAAGCAAAACTTCTGTAACGAAAATGTTTTCCAAAATTAATCACTTTTCCTTAAAACTGGATTTAATTGAATTGGTTTCCTGAGAACATACACTAAGTTAAGGTGTGGCAATGGTGGTGTGCATGTCTAGGATTGGATCGAAGGGAGCTTGGTACTTAAGCAGTCCGATAGACTCACCTCCTCTTTTCCAGTTTCCTACCAAGTGCACAGCTTCCATTCACTTTAACCTATAATGAAATCATCTTTTGAACACTAAGTACGATTTTCTAGACTAAGAATAGAAAATGTTTTAACGTTTCGATGTGGCATGTCAGATCCGGTCATAACGTCTAGGCCGGGTTTTGGGTGTTACACGATTCCTTAGATAATTCTCAAACCATTCATCCATCATATCAAAGAAAGCAGCTCCGGCCTCTTCCTGGCCTTTAAACATAAGTCTTCTACTACTACTAGATACAGCTCACTGTATGGAAGCTGGAGCATGGCTCTCGGCTCCCTCGGACTCATCTTGTGCTCGACTGGAAGACATTTACTATATTCAAAAGAATTTAAACAATTAGGAGATGTCACACTATCAACATTCGAATAATGGCATGTATAGAGAACTTTAACAACCTCTATGGTAGTCCTAGAACTAACTAAACCGTAGCTCCGATACCACTAAATGTAACACCCCTCACCCGTATCTGACGCCGGGATAGGGTTCGAGGCGTTATCAGTAATTCATCTTTACAAACTTACTCAATCAGGTTACTGAATTTTGTTCATAATTTAAAACTTTTCAAACGTGTACACTTTGTCTCTTATACAGGCCTCCGAGACCTAAAAACATTTCTAGAGGCAGTACAAAACAAAATTGAAATTGTCTAATAGACTTGGGGCACCTTAGGAAATTTTCCCTTAGTTGAAGTGTAACACGCCCGTGGGGCTTAGGACACGCCTGTGTCTTTTTTCCAGTATGCAACACGGCCAAAGCACACGCCCATGGGCTTAGCCCGTGTGCTACACTGACTTCAAATTCACCATTCTGTTAAATAGACACGGCCAAGGCACATGCCCGTGTGCTTAGCCTGTGCTCTATGCTGACTTAAAATTTCAGGTGCAGGGGACACACGGTCATAGCACACACCCATGGGAGTAGCCCGTGTGTCACACACGGCCTAGACACACGCTCGTGTGTCTACCCATGTGGACCTTATTAGGCTATTTTCCAAGCCTTAATTCACCCTCTACTAGCCAATTACACTTATAGATTACTATAGTGCATATTTGGGCCAAATCATCCATTTGTATGTATGAAACTTTGATTAACCTCATTGAATGTGAACCCCATGTCATTGGTTTCATACATGCTAAGTTAATTCTCATCTTGGATTTAATGATTTATATGTCTGGTTGACATATTAAGATTGGCTCGTTATTAAAACTCATTGCCAATTATAACTAAGCCATCACATATGAATATAAACATGCATAGAATTGTAGGGCATAGCCTACTTCAAAATGAGCCAATTCCCATGGCCAATTACAAAAAGGATAAACATAATTTTACATGCCTTCACTAGGCAAACCAAATGACATACATAAAAAAATACTCAAAAATCCTATACATGCCATTGGACAAAATAGAAATGTCTTTATACCAAAGCTTGTCTAGCTGATAGTGTGTTGACTCTCTAATTGTCTTTCAATCCTTATGAGTCTTCTAGCTCTGAAAAGCAGGGAAAAGAGAGGGGTAAGCATTTACATGCTTAGTAAGCTCGTATAACTAGAAAGTAAAAGCTCTGAAAAGCAGGGAAAAGAGAGGGGTAAGCATTTACATGCTTAGTAAGCTCGTATAACTAGAAAGTAAACTTACCGGTTGTTTAGCATACATCCATAACAGATAATGAAACCAATGAACATGAAAATGGTTTCCCTATCACATGCACTCAATCAATGAGTTAGTCACATAACAAATACCATGAAAATTTTTATCTTAGATGAGCTCATCGTTTTACATGTCATTTGTACATATACCTTGTGATAGTCCCATTGAGTTTTTAGGAAATTTCGATGGATTATCCATTTACCATCAATTTGTACGAATGATCATTTCAGTATGCACTCCCGCGAACCTCACATCTTACAGCGAGATTACCAGTCTAGGCTAAATCCCCCGTAATATAAACTCATAAGGTGATGTCAGGATTACCAGTCCAGGCTAAATCCCTTACGTGACAAACACCCTTAATGAGCTCAGATCTAAATTACTAGTCCAGGCTAAATTCAGACCCTAATCCAATTACCCGTCCGGGCTAAATCCACAATGCACACATATTCTTCGGGAGGCTTGATCACTCAAAGAACACCAGTCCAGGCTAAATCCTTTTCTGCAACACATTCAGGATCTCAAGTCTCATGTAAATCATGGTTTATCCATCGAATTCCCTTTCCAACCTCAACCGAGACATTATCCAACAATTCATTATTAAAGATGCAATTCATGCATTTTCATGCCATCAACAATGCAATTATCGTGCATTCATAAAACATACAATTATGCATGGTATAGATTTACCTCGAGTTACCCGAACTTACTTGGAATTCGTTTCGAGGCTGTGCTTCGGTTATTCCAAAACCTTGCGTTTACCTCGATCAACCTCCGAAATTTGTTCCTCGGGGTCTATAACAACAAAATTATATCATTAATTCACTACATTACACTTTTCAAGTTTAATTCCTACCCCAGTCCAAATGACCGTTTTGCCCCTAACCTTTGACATTTTTACGATTTAGTCCCTAAGCTCGTATAATGAAACACATGCAATTTCTATCTTAGCCAAGCCTATCCAAACACTTTTCTCTCTTATGGCAGCCCACATTTTCCATTATTTTCTCATTTCTACCACACATTTAACAACTTTTTCAAAAAGGTCTCTTTAGGGGTTTTTCATGAAAATCACCTAAGAAAAGATGTTTAACACACCTTCAACTTTCATACCCCTCCATAATCCACCAAAATACAAACAAATCATGCATGGGAAAATTTTTAAACATGAACCCTAGCATGATATATGGGTGGAAATGGACAGGGATTTCAAAAATATAAAGAACATTAAAAACGGGGCTTGGTTGCACTTAGTATTGAGCTTGGAAAGCTAGAAAACCCTAGCTATGGAGACAAGAGAATTTCAGCAGCTATGGGGGAGAAGATGGCTGATTTTGGCTTGATTTTTCCCATTTTATTTCATTAAAAAGCCAAATAACCAAAATGCCCTTATGCCCTTTCTTTAAAATTTCATCCATGCAAGCCCATTTTTGTCCAAAAACTTAGAAATTGGGAAAATTTCTCTTTAAGTCCTTCTAATTTATAATCTAAAGCAATTTCATACAAATTGCTTCTAGAATCCAAGTTTTTTAATTTATTCAATTTAGTCCCTAATTTCCAATTGGACACCTTACTCAAGGAATTTCTTCATGAAACTTTAACACATGCATAGTATCATATTCTAAGTCTCATAATAATCATAAAATAAATATTTTAATGTCGGATTTGTGGTCCCGAAACCACTGTTCTGACTAGGCCCTATTTCTGGATGTTACATGGGTAACCAAGGAATTACATGCATTTCATTATACGAGCCTACGGACTAATATGTAAAAATGTGAAATGTTAGGGGAAAAATGGTCATTTTTCTGGGGGTGAAATTTAGACTTGAAATGAATAGTGTGATGTATTAATAATTTACTGTTGCTTATATAGACCCCGAGGGACCGATTTCGGAGGTTGATCGTGGAAATTGAAAGGTTTCAGAATAACCGAAATTAGAACCCAAAACATCTTCCAGGTAAGTTTGTATAACTCGAATGTAAAAAATTTTCAAATACATTAAAAATGCATGTCCATGTATGAGTTATATTATTGATAATCAATGTATGATAATTCCTGAAAATTGATGCCATGAGAAAGTGTCCCTGTTAAATGAAAAAGGATAGCTGATGGATATTCCGAAAATGAATTGACGGTAAAAAGGATCTAGCCCGAACGGATGTTCCTATAGTGATCTAGCCTCCCGAAGAATATGTGTGCCTTATGGATTTAGGCCGGACGGGTAATCCGATTAGGGTCTAAATTTAGCCTGGACTGGTAATTCAGATCCTAGCTCTTTAAGAGTGTTTGTTGTTACAAGTGATTTAGCCTAGACTGGTAATCTTGACATCACTCCATGAGTTCATACTGCGGGGGATTTAGCCTGGACTGGTAATCCCGCCGTAAGAGCGAGGTTCGCGGGAGTACGTGCTTTAAAATGATCACTTGCATGATTTGACTATAAATGGGATATCCATCGAGATTCTGAGAAAATTCAACGGGATTAAAATGAGAATTGAAAATGGAAATGTTTGAATTGATGAGCTCATCAATGACTAAATTTATAATGTATTGGTATGAGACTAACTTGGTGGTTGAGTATATGTGATAGAGGAATTATGCTATGCATGTTTGGCATGAATATCTTTTATGGTTGTTTGCTAAATAACCGGCAAGTTTACCTTCCCGTTATCCGGACTTACTAAACATGTCAATGCTTACCCCCTTTCACTTCTCTTATTTTTTAGAGCTCGCGGACTCGTGAAGATTGGAAGACGATAGGAGCGTTGTCAACACTATCAACTTGTCTTGCCTTGGTATATAAAAAATTTTATTTTGTTATAATGGCATGTATAGGATTTTTGAGTCATTTTGTTATATGTGTCATTTTGTAAGCCAATGTAAGGGCTTGAATGATATGCTTATTCATTTTGTATATGGCCATGTGATATGGTTTATTTGGATGTAGGTTGTAAACCTACTAATTGTGCATGTTTATGCTTGTATGTTTATTGTGATATATCATGAATGGACATGAGATATGTGGCCAAATCCCTTGGGAATGATTTAGGTCATAATTGGCAATGAGTTATAAAATGAGCCAAGTATGAATGAGTATTGTTGGAATGGTAACACAAAAAGGGTAATATTAATACAGGATTAAAAGAGACATGAAGCAACATGCATGATCTTGACTAAGGAGGTTTTAAGGGTATTATTATACCATGATAGATGTCCAAAGAACACGTTAGTGTGTTTGGATGTTTGAGGGAGACAAGAGGCTTGGAGAATATCCTCCAAAAAGGTCCACACGGGTATGTGTCTAGGCCGTGTGTGACACACGGTCAACCCCATGGGCATGTGTACAGCTGTGTGTCCCCTGCACCTAAAATTTTTAAGTCAGTATGATGGTAGTAAATGCACTAGTAGAGACACGGCCGTGTGTCTTAACCGTGTGTCTTAACCGTGTGGATGCCACGGCCTAGCACAAGGGCGTGTGTCTTAACCGTGTGTGGAACGATGGAAATGTGCAAGTGTACACAATCACAACAAGTAATAAAGTGGCAAGTAAATGTCTAGTTATCGTACCCACAGGGACTATGAAAAGAATTATTTATGAATGCAATTTAAAATACTTTGGTGAAGGAAAATATTTTGTTTAAAGAGGGTGATTAAAAACTTAAGAAAATAACTAATTAAAATAAATAAAAATGAAGTAAAAAGTTCTAATGCACGATTTCAAAATAAGATTTAATCAAGATGATATAATTGTGTTGGATTAATTACACTTCTTGTATTAGAATTATTAAACTTATGTTTATATTGTTACGAATAAAATCACAGCAACCCGGTAATTTGCTAACTTATGAACATACTTACATACCAAAATCCATTCATCTCTTGACATATCCCTATGTCAATTCAACCGACTAAACAGATTCTAGTAAGCAAACATGTTATTGCACATACATACTCATTAAACTAAACTAATCTCTTGCATATCCCTATGTCAATTCAAACGATTAATTAAATCTAATAAGCATATAAAAGTCTATGTGAGGTAACAAGGTATCCCTACCTTGAAACAGTTTAATCACAATAATCTTGCAAGTTATGCAAGGCAATAATATCGCCAGATACATTGCTAATTTAACCTTCAGCTACCTTAAAAGAATAAACATGCACTGATTAAGTACTGTGTCAATTAATTACAATTTTAATTTTTTTAAATAATTAATTCATTAGTTACCTTACAGTCATAACGCAAAAATAACTTAGGCATGATTTTACTTAATCAAGCATTTTGCCGAGGCCTATAACAACATAAACACAATTTTAACAATTTAAGAAGACGAAATGCAATCAATCCAACATGAATTAAATTCAAGCTAAGCTGATTAAATTAACCATTCCAACAACATGAATACTCATACATGTGTTCATCATAACATCAACAAAAATTGAAGAGATAGGGAATAAGAATCAAATCTTGTAGTTTTCCGAGGCTTGACTAGGTTGCTCCGTTCTTCCTTCTTGTTTTCCTTGCCGATCAAGGCTTCGATGAACACTCAATTGCTGGTTCAAAATGTTTTAAAAACACCCCTTTTCCAAATGAAGAAATCGGCACAAGATCAAGGGCATTGGAATGGAAAAAATGTGAGAAAAAGTGAGAGCGGAGAGAAGTGTTGTGAAATGAATGAGCAATGAATGAGATGCCTTGAGTGATCAGCCAATGGGGGGCTTTTATAGCTTGGTGTGGCAGCTAAAATTTGCTAAAAATAGCAGCCAAAAAGCCACCCCTTGGCTGGCCACCTATGTGGCAACATTGATGCTTTCAACTTTGCTAAAAATGACTTGGGGCAAATCTAAAAATCCACCAATTGTGGAGGGGTTTGAATGCAATTTTGACAAGACTTCAAGGGCTTCTTTGCAAGTTTAATTAATCAGCTAATAAGCTGATTTGGGTCAGCATATGGCCGGTTTTGGGCTGCCCAATCTTTGGCCGGTTCACTTCAATCGATTCGGTTCAACCGGACCACTTTTTCCATAATTAATTAATATTAATTTATTTAGCCCAAATTAAATTGGGTATAAATTAAAATTAATTATATTATGAATTAATACACATAATTGGACCGTCTTAGGCTGGAAATTAATTTTCCTTGATACTTCAAATTGCTTCTCGGTTTTGTGCTTCAAGTAGTGTCTGCCGAGCCACTTTTTGCCCTTTGCGCAATTCTGTAAAAAATAACCAAAATTAATCAAAATTAATTAATAAATTAACTAAAATTCATCATGTTCATATTTTAAGTACAATTTAATTATTTTATAAAAATTAATTATTTTTCGACATGAATTTAATTGAAACGATGTGATTTTAAGTTAAAAAGGGCATGTAAAAATGCGTAAATTTTCGTATTTCTACACCCCCAAACTTAATCCATTGCTCGTCCCGAGTAATGCACAAATTTGGAAAAGAATTTCTCGGAAACACCTTTGAAAAATTCCTTCAGAATAACATTTTTTCCAAAATTATGAATTTAATATGCTTATGCTCAAAGACAAGAAATTTGATAGTTATGCTACTTAAGTATACATATTGTTCAAATTAATCTCAACAACTATTATGATAGCAAAAAAATTAGACTAAATGCTTCCTAATAAAGTCATGTTAAACTTTACCAATGTAATTTTATTCCCTTTATTCAAGATTAAGCTGCAACCTTTAAGTTTAACTTATGTCTTCATATGTTGTACGTAGCAATTTCTCTCCACTAATGTAGGTAACATTGGAACTTTTGAATCAATAGGTCTTTAAAAAGGTTGTAATGTGGCTGGGCTTAAGGGTAGGTAAAAGATAGATAATTTTAGGCTTTTAAACCCTAGACTCAGCTTGTATCGGACCTTCAAAATAATCACCTTCAATACACCAACTTTCTTTGCTTTCATATGCTCTTTTGTACATTCTCTTTTAGGTACATATGCTTTTTGTTTTTCAATTTGAGCATTTTACTGAATGTACTATAATTTTAGAGCATTCGATACTTTTTTTCAACTCCCCCAAACTTATTTTTAAAGAATACTTCGAGTAGTACTGAGTCTAGTGTTTGGGACAATTTTAGTATAATTTCAGAGAGAAGTGATGCCTAAATTTGCAAGGGTTCAAATAAAATTAGGCCATATAGTCTCAAAGTTGGGTTTCAAAGGATAAAAGTTTCATCGTGGTTAGCTTGAAAGGCTCAAATGATTCAAGCAAAAGTTTCCTAAATCATTCTCAATGTTCTACGCTTCCTAGGATTTCCCCTCAAGAAACGACTAAGTCAATTCTAAAGACTTAAACTTTCATGCATGCCTAACTTTCGTAAGGAACTAAAATTTTATGGTGCGATTTGCATGCTTTATTAAAAATACATTTATATCATTATTAAGCTAACATAACAATTCATTGAAATAACAAAACTTTATTCATACTAAAGTTTAGCATACTTAACAAAATTTCAAATTATTGAACAAAATATATACTAATCATAATTAAAAGAAAATTTTATTCTGAGTGGATATAATTCAATTTTTCGGTCCCCCAACTTAAAATGAACAATGTCCTCATTGTTTAAACTGAATAGATACTATACACCAGGTAGGGTTTTAGAAAAGTGGAGGTGAGTCAATTTGACTGCTTAAGTACCAAGCTCTTTCTAAATCCAATCCTAGACATGTATATACCTATTGCCACATTTTATACTTTGTGACTTGCTCACATTTTATTAATGATTTTCCTCTCTTAATTTATTATGTAGAAATAAAAAAATTCCTAATTAACTTAATCCTAAAATGACCTAAGAATAGAAATAAAATTAAGTAAAGATTCGCCCTTTATTTATTTGCAGACCCTTCCAGATTTGACTCATCTTTTGCTCAATTACTATCACCTTTGCATGAATTGCTTCGCTCCCTCTTTGATAATGGACTCCATGTTTCAAATATAAAATCTGGAAATTTAGGCACAAAAATAAATGGGTCACTGTAAATTTTCTTAAGAGCACTTCTCATTGAGTCATCCCTTATTTTTTAGTATCTCCAGTAAGCTTGTTGTTGCCATTGCATATGATGCATTATGTCCATTAACTTTGACACTTCATCTCGAAGATCTGGGCTAGGCGGTTGAGCTCTAAATATTGAAGTTTCGTTATCAGGTTCAACTTCTGGTTCTTTTGGTTCCACCTTATTAGGGACTTCAGCCGATTGTATTGGCTCGATCTCTGTGGGATCTTTTTCCTCTTCATCGGGATCTTCACTTTCTTCAACTCACTGCTGTAGAACAGAATCTCCAGCTACTTGATAGAGGTCCCAATATATGATTGTGCCCTGGCTATACCCTGTCTTCTTTACGTTTGCAAGAATCTTAGCTTTTAAGCACAGAATTGTTATCGTAAAAGGGAAGTAAGCGAGGCCAGGACATCTAGCGGCACAATTCCTCATCTCTCGTAGGATGATTTTTCCCACATCAATGGTCTTTCTAGTTAAAATCGAATATAATAAGACCATTCGTTCTAACGAGATTGTAGTCCCATGCAAACTAGGCATAAGGCTGAAACAGATGAAACAGAACCATACCTTTGCAAGTGGTGTCAAAGATTCTCTTCGACAAGTGTGGATTCCTTGCTTTGACACAGTCCACTTAGAACCTGGAAATGTAAGTTCTTCAAGAATTTCTTGCAAATTTTCAGGCTTGATGCTGCTCATCAAAGAAGAATATTCATCGTTTTCGAAATTAGGTAATTCAAAGAACTTATTAATAGCATTTGAACTTACTGGTACCTTGATTCCACGAACTGGAACTTCTATCAAATCGCTTGAGGTTAAATTCACGTAGAATTCACAAACTAGTTCCTCATCCACACTAGGCCTCTTTTCAAAAAAACAATTCCTAATTGAGGGCTTCAGTAACTTGACGAATACGTGCCATAAAGTCATTGTAGTTGCTCTCTTTCAATGTAAAGCCTTTCTCTGGATGCATCTGTTGATTTCTTAAGATACTCTCGTATCTTGCTTTGGCTTCTTCATAATGGAACTTGTTTTGTGTTTCATCAATTTGGGCACAAACACGAGTTCTCTTGCGAGGCATGATTAACCTGAACAAAAGATGGGGAAAATTATTTTCTCAAAAATTTAATTAATAAGAATTATTAATGATTCAATAAATTGAAAAATTAAATAATTAAATAAAATTAAAGTTTAGGAGAAAAATTTATCTTACCACCTTTTTTATAAAATTAAGAACTCCTAAAAATAATTAATAAACAAAAGAGGTCAAATGGAAGTAGGTTGGAGGATTTGGCTAAGTGGTTTGGTGTAGGTGTGTGCCGCACAAGTGCTGGACAGCAAGCAGACTGGTTGAGTGTAATAGCCTGATTTAGGGCCTAGTCAGAACAGTGGTCTCGAGACCATGAATTCGAAGTTTGTAAAATTATTTTTATCATTATTATGAGGTTATTGTAAGATTCCATTAGTGCATGAAAATTTTGGTAAGTTAATTTTGACGTTTGAGAGCTCAATTGCGAAAAAAAGGCTAAATCGCATAAAAGGCAAAAGTTGCATTTTAGTACCAAGATGTGTTAAATAGCTAAAGAACTAAAATTAGGGGCTTTTAAAGAGAAATTTGACCCCTAGAAGCAAGGTGGCCGACCATAAGAAGCAAATTTAGTCAAAAAGACAATGTTAGGTGACTTGATGATATAAGCTTATGATAAAATAATACCTATGAGTTTAGCTATCAATTTCTTCCTTCTCCATACTTTCTCCTCACCAAAAATATCAGAAAAAGAGGGGGTTTTGAAGCTTTGAAATTTCAGCAACTTATTACCTCAACAAGTAAGTGATTTCCATGTCCCTAGTTAATAATTTTTGCATTTTTGAGACCCTTGAAGCATGAGCTTTCAAATGAAGGGTCTATTTTGCAAAATGATTAAGAGTTTAGACTTTTGAAAGGAATGGATTTATGATATTTTCTGAGTTTTTATGGAAGAATATGAGTCCTACTTGTGTTATAAACAACTTTTGTGAAGGGTGTTAGCATGAAAACACCTAAAAGGACTATTTTGCATAAGTTGCAAAATAGGTGATAAATGTGTAAAATAGTGGGAATTTGGAGTTTCTATAAGAGTCAAAGAGATTCGACTAGTCTTAAGAAATAAATAAATTTGATAAAAATCAAATTTCGAGCATAGGGGCAAAATGGTCATTTTACCAAGGTCTAGGGGCAAAATGGTTATTTTACCAAAGAAGTGAATTTATGAATCCCTAATTGTATTTAGTGATTAAATAAGGGTATTTTGTTGTTATAGATCAAGTTTTTCCAAATCCGAGCCTAAAATGGGGGGAAGCCAAGCAAATCAACTGAATCGACTGGTCGAGTACATTTTGTAAACCGAGGTAAGTTGTATGTAATTAATATAACATCATTGTTATTACATGTATTCGAACCGTCATTGAGTTGATATGGCATTAATTGCTAGATTGTGAGTTGAGAATGCATAGTAATAATTGAGATAGTAGAAAGATCCCATTGGAACCCTAGGAAACAAACCGGATATTTGTGCCCTAACATTTGGGTTACTTGTGTGCCAGTGTAAGACATGTCTGGGACATGCATCAGCCACATTATGAGAGCCAGTGTAAGACCATGTCTGGGACATGGCATCGGTGTAGAGATGAGTGCCAGTGGGACATGGCATCGGTGTAGAGATGAGTGCCAGTGTAAGACATGTCTGGGACATGCATCGGCCTCGACGATGATAGCCAGTGTAAGACGTGTCTGGGACATGCATCGGCTAACAGTTGTGCTAGTGTAAGACATGTTTGGAACATGCATCAGTACGTATATACAAGAGTTGGTATAAGACCATGTCTGGGACATGGCATCAGCCTCGATGATGATAGCCAGTGTAAGACCATATCTGGGACATGGCATCGGCAACTTATCCCATGTTTGAGGCTTACAGAATATCCAGTAGTATTCTGAAAGGTTCAACTTTAAAGGTTACGAAAGTGATTTAAAAAGGAAGGTATAATAATGTTGTGAGTGGTACAGGTGCCTATTTGGTATGCATGAGTAATGAGATCAATATGAAAATGTGACTTGAGTAGATGGTAATGAGTAAGTCAAGCTTATGCTTACCTTTGAGCTACGAATACGTTGACTAATGGTGAAATAGATGTTGTATACTTGTTTATATGCAACTTACTAAGCTTTATGCTTACTCTCTTTCCTTTCCTTTTTCTTCTAGTGCCGCTCAATTAGCTCAAGGATCCCTTGAAGTCAGAGATATCGATCACAATATCAGTCGAAATACTCGGTATAGTTGGATTTATTTTTTATTATGGCATGTATAGGGCTAGACCTTTTTTTTTGTTTTTGAGAATTGGCCAAATGTGTTGGCTTGAAATTAGTTCCATATTTTTACATTAAGCCTTAAACAAGGGTAACATTCATTTTGAGTCTATAATAGATGCATCCTCATGATTAAATGAATGTCTATCATGCTTGATTTGGTATTGGTTGGTGTTGACATGAAAATAGGTATGATAGGGTGGCAATGAGGCTTGGTAAATAGCCTCATATTGTCCATACAGGTAGACACACGAGCATGTGTCTAGGCTATGTCTGACACACGGACAACCCCATAGGCGTGCGAGAAGGCTGTGTGTCCCTTGCACCTAGAAAATTCAAGTCAGAATGCATAGTAATTATCACACGGGCAGAGACACGATATTGTGTCTCAGTCGTATGATGGGGCACGGCCTAGTACACGAGCGTGTGCCATGGCTGTGTAATACTGAATTCAGAAACAGAATACCTAGGATTTTGCACACGGGCTACTCCATGGGTGTGTCGTGGCCGTGTGAAAGGACACGGGCAAAAAGACACGGGCATGTGTCCAGGCCGTGTGAAGTCTGCACCTGTTGCATGAAAAATTTTAGAATTAAATTGGCCACATGGGTGTAGGACATGGGCATGTCCCTAGCACACGGGCGTGTGCCCTATACCCACACGGGTGTATGGAGCCTTAAAGCATGATTTTTTTGAGTTTATCTTGAGCCCTCAGTTCAGTCCCAAATCACTTTGAATGTATGTTTTGGGCCCCATAAGCTCTATCAAAGGACAAATTGACTATGAAATAAAAAAATTTAAATTGATCAAAATTTTATGGCCCGATTTTCTAAGATTAGTTGAGTTTAAGTTTGGTAGCACCTCAAACCCTGTTTTAGCATCGGATACGGGTGAGGGGTGTTACATTGAGTAGGAGCAAGAAGCGGCACAGCTTGGCGCGATGAGCTGCATGGGCAGCAAGCCACAACGCTGAGTGGGCAACAGCTTATGCGCGCGCGCTGGAGCTGGAGTGAGCGTGAGGTGCATGGATCCTTGCGAGCAGGCCTGTCAAGTGGCACCAAGGAGCACCTGCTGGGCGCACGGATGAAACAGGTGTGCGGGTGAGCTGCTGGCCGACTGCTAGGTGATGATGAGGCTAGGGGCTTGCGGCACTTTAAGGGTTTTGGTGTTTGGGATTTTTAGTGATGAATGATTAGAGAAGGTGGTATTTATAATGAAGGGAATAAGACTTCAAGTAGAATTCTTAGAGAAATTTAATAGCTAAAAACTCTAAGTTCTAATTTTAATCTAAGTTAACAACAATTAATAATTAAATATATGCATATTAAATTATTAATGCTATTAATTTATTTAAAAATAAAATAAACTAACCCTAATTCTATGTTAAATTGATAAAGATTAATATATAAATTATAATAGATATACTTATATATTAAATATTATCATCTTATTATTAAAAACTTATCAACTAAAATATGACTAAATTAACACTAATCCTGACACTATATAAAATTGATAATAATTAATATATATTATAATGGATATAATTATATATTAATAATTATCATATTTTTTTATTAAATTAAAAACATTTATTCTAGAAGCCTTTTGAAAATATTTACAAAAAGAGACATCTAGTTTTAATAATTACAAAAAGAGCAACCAAATTTTAAAAATAATTCAATTAAGTCCTTAGGCTTAATGAAAATTTGAAATTGAGTTGCAATTTAAAACTTGGGTCAAAGTTGACCTTTTTATTTGAAAAAAAATAAAAATTTAATTTTCTATTTAGGGAATAATTTCTTGAAAAATTATGTTAAAATCAATTCCCAGGAAAGATTGGAGGGGTCACAAGTGGTCCCACTTAAGTTCCAATCTCCTAGACAGAATTTATTTAAACATACTAATCTAGAAAATATACCCTAAATCATTTATTAAAAAGAAAAATAAGAAAATTTAAACATCTAATAGAATGAATGAAATTTGATTCCGTTTAGTCTTATAATGAAATTTGATTCCGTTTAGTCTTATCCCCCCAATAATGTTATAGACGTTGAGCATTAACTTGAAAATTACCTCCCTTACCTTAGAGTTCAACAACTCCGTATGGATAGATGCAATGAATCGTAAATGGATCGGACCAACATGATTTTAGTTTACCTGGAAAGAACTTTAATCTGGAATTAAATAACAAGACTTGCTGACCTGCTTCAAATTCTCGAACTCGAATGTGCTTGTCATGCCATTTTTTAAGTCTCTCCTTGAATAGTTTGGCATTTTCGTACGAGAACATTCAGAATTTGTTTAGCCCATTGAGTTGGAGCATCTGTTTCTCTTTAGCAAGCTTAAGATCCAAGTTGAGTTGTCGAAGGGCCCAATAAGCTTTGTGTTCTAACTCTAAGGGTAGATGACAAGCTTTCCCAAAGACCAACCTGTAGGGTGAGATCCCTAAAGGTGTCTTGTACGTTGTCCTATAAGCCCATAAAGCATCATCCAGTCTTTTGGACCAATCTTGTCGGTCCCAGCAAACTACATTCTCAAGTATGCCTTTGATCTCCTTATTTGCTAGTTCAGCTTGCCCATTCGTCTGTGGATGGTAAACTGTAGTGTAACGCCCCAAAAATCTCGGAATCCCGAACTTTCTTTTTTTTATTTTCGGTTTGATAAAAAGAGGGCTAGATATTCCTAGTCAAGTGTATTTAGGTGATAATAGGCCTTGGTTAATTTTGAGTTCGAACTTAGAAGTGAAGGAAATTATAGGTTAATAGTTAAAAGAACCTTGATGGCAAGTAGGTTGGTTTTTAAATAAATAAAGGAGGAATTGGACACAGAAAGCTCTATGGTAGAGTGGCAAGTAGCACCACATGTGAGGCTTAGAGGTGGAGTCACACGCATGGCAAGGAGGTCTGAGGTTCGAATCTCTCCTTGCTCAAAAGGAGGATTTATTTTTGCTTAACAGATTGCCAGTCGCGATGCTGGATATAAACTCTGTAAGGAGTGATAAGATGAGAAGTTTAAGGAAGGGATTAAGGAGTGATCAGGGAGGAAAATTAGGAGATGAGGAGTGTAGAGAGGTGGAGCCAAACTGGGAAGTTGGGGATAAGAAATTCGACTATTATATATGTAGGTGCCGAAATTGCTTCTCTCCCTTTAGCCGAATTCTTCATTCTTGTTGCCGGAACACTTTGTTTACTCCAAGTGGTCAGAAGTTGAAGTCCTTACTCCTTGATTTCCTTTCTCTTCTCAATTCTCTTCGATTCACCTTTAGTTTAGTCGTTTCCTTCTTCTCTTCTTCTTCATCTTTCCAAATAAACCTTTTTCACCATACAAATCTCAAAAGCCGAATACCCTCTGTACCGCCACTTCTCTCTCTTTTAGCCGAATCTAGTGTAAGTGCTTTGCTCCTTCAGCTGGTTTTGCTAGTATCGATTACTCTTGTCCCTCACTCTTTCTAAATCGATTTTGGTAGGAGTGTAATATCGGATCTCAGTCTTTTGGGATCCCTGCCGATTTGCTCCTTAGGTGTTGGGACTTTGGTAAGTGTACTTCACTTTAGTAAGGATTGGCCGAATGGGCGTTAGTAGGAAAGAGTGACTTATGTCAAATACAAGTCACCCATTACGTATCTTAACGATAAAGGTTAATACAGATCTGGGAAGTACTTGTGATTAGTGATCAAGAAAAAGCTATTAAGGCTTGGCATTTCAGGTAAGGTTAAGGTGAGATTTCAGCTTTTGGTAAAAGTATTCAATATGTATATGGGATTAATCATTGAATGACATCAATTTTAGGTTCGTGACTAGGAAGATCGCAGCACGCTTTATTACCAGGTGTGTAGATACACTGCACACACACAATAGATCGACAAATCCCGAAATGCCAAAAAGCCAAAATTTTTTGCTACAACAGACTTGCGAGTGCGTGAACACTCATGAGGGGGAAACCGATAGGTTATTTGAGACCCCATGGGTGATTCCATGGACTTGGGCTGTGTTTTGGCCAACCGGGCCAGAATGGGCTAATGGGCCGATTGGCTGTAGGGCCCATAATAGGCAAAATTGGCAATTTGATACTAAGTGATGGAAAATCGTATGAAAGCATGATATGAATGTGATTTGGGCCTAATTGGCCATATGAATGTGTTTGGGCCTAATGGGCCATACGGATGTGATTTCGGCCTAATGGGCCATATGGAAGTGATTGGGCCTAATGGGCCATATGCATGTATATAGACTTGTCTGGGCTTTGTAAGGGGTTTTGGGCCTAGTATTTGATAACTTTTTAAATAGACATGATACTTAATTAATTAATAAATTGTGACCGTGGATAAGTTATAAGGTTAAAGTGTGGCAATGGGTATATGCATCTCTAGGATTGGATCTAGGGAGAGCTTGGTACTTAAGCGGTCTTAATGATTCACCTCTTTTTCTCTGGAATCCTACCTGGTGCATAGTATCCATTCACTTTAGTCATCAAGGACTTGTCAACGAGCCAAGGTAAGTAATAAACTCATAACAAAGAGAAATTACCGAAATGTCCTTAAGGGTGAGGATGACTAAAATACCCCTATGTGTTGAATGTAAGATTCATGGATGTTTCCTGTGTACCTGCTGTATTCATATGATACTCTGTTTAGGATGCATATGGGTTGGGAATTGTGGACGGAGGAAGTATATGAGGATCGCATGGTTGCTTGATGACCGTGGATCCACCGACGGCTATTAGGCCCAATATGTGATTAGTAGCTTCCTGCAATAAAGGTAGTACCGCAACCGAGCTACCATTGATGTGAATCGGATGGCTGGGTCAATATTTATATCCCCACATGATGTGTATCGGGGGACGGAGTTGATGTGTATTGGTTGGATTATTGGGATGGGTTGCACAAGCATTGCATGTATGATAATATGGTGATTGATGTTTGCTTAATGTTTCTTTTTTAGGGTAGTACACACTAAGTTTGCGAAAACTCACCCCCCTCTTTTATTTATTTTTTAGGTGATGCACAGTAGGAGGTTCAACGGTTGGAGGGACTCTGAGGTGGCCAGCTAGCAAGATGACTTGTTTCTTTAAAAGGAAAGCATATAGTTTCTAGTTTATTAAGTTACTTCAAACTGGATTGTAATAAGGCCTTCTCTTTGGTTATTATTTTTTTTTAAAAAAAAGTACATCGCTTCCGCAACTAAATGTTTAAAATGACAAGTTTTCATAGATCCTATGATTTAAATAAACTTTCTGCAACTGGAAAGAGATTTTACAAAGAAATTAAAGATTTTCACTTTAAGGAAGGGTTTTCAATGAAAACAAAGTTTTCGATAAAACACTGCAATGTGGTATGCTGGATCTGGCCATAACGTCTGGGCTGGGTTTGGGGTGTTACATTTAGTGGTATTAGAGTCAAGTTGCAAAAATCGGGCTGTGAAGTGGGCTTTATTAGTTGGGTTTGTTTTAGAAAAAAAAATTTGGATCACAATGTTTTGGAAAAAAAAATCTTATTGTGTGGCACACCGAGTCTCCGACGTCGAACCAAGTAAGTTCTTTTATTATTAAGCTTGCTTAATTTGATATACTGTAGGTAGTTAATGGGCTACTTTAGATTACTACACTGAGGTTTTTAGTTAGAGTAAAACTGAAGCCCGTAGGACCTTGAAATTGTAAAGGATTTACGAAAACAACTTTCTTATTAATATTTTCATAAAAGATCGGCTTAATTATTGGAACTAACTAAAACTTCATAAAATTTCTAATTCAGATAACACGATGAGTGCTTGAAGAGGTGCGAGAGGTCGTAGCCGAGGCTGCGAAAGTGCTAGGGCTGAATCATCGGCATCGGGCCATATGCCTAATATTGGAGTAGAATAGGCTTCGGCCTCACCTGTGGCTGAGAAAAGGCCATATGATCGGGCCACGGGGGATGATGCATTGTCGCAGGCAATGCTAAGGATTTTGGAAAGGGTCGTTGGGCCCAATAATGGCACGGGAAATCGAGGGTCCATTCTGGAGCGACTTTGATCAAATAGGGCTGAAATCTTCAAGGGTGTGGCTAGTGTGGCGCCTAACGTGGCTGAATACTGGTTGGAGGCCACTAAAAGGATAATGGAAGACTTAGACTGTTCACCAAAACAAAAGTTGAAAGGGGCAGTGTCGCTGCTCAGGGAAGAAGCTTACCAGTGGTGGCTGATAGTGAAAGAGGGCACCCAACCCAAGCAAGTCACTTGGGAGTTCTTCAAAACTGTGTTTCAAGGGAAGTATGTGGGTGCGAGTTATGTGGATGCTAGAAGGAAGGAGTTCCTGAACTTGACCCAGGGAAACAAATCTGTGGCGAAGTATGCGGCGGAGTTTCTACACCTTAGTAGGTATGCAAGAGTTATGGTGGCAACGGACTATGAGCATTGCGTTAGGTTTGAGGATGGTCTTAGGGATAGCCTCAGAGTATTGATAGCTCCACCAAGGGAGCGATTTTTCTTGGAGTTGGTAGAGAAAGCAAAGATAGCCGAGGAGGTGAAGTGCACTGAGCGCCTAAATCAGGAAAAAGAAAGGGGTAAGAATAAAAAAGAGGCTGAGACTCCTGGTGTTGGACAATGGCCTAGGGCTAGGGCTAGAGTTAATGGGCTAGTTAGGGCAGGGCCCCCTCCTGTTAATCTAGGGGTGCCACCTTCTGCTGATTGTGGAAAAATCCATAGAGGAGAGTGTTGGAAGAGGACGGGAGCTTGTTTAGCTTGTGCGTCTATGGAGCATAGGATCAGGAATTGTCCTGAAATGCAGGTCAGGTGCCAGTCGTGGGCCGAGGTAGTGCTCAGCCACCAAGGGGTGGTCAGCTGCCGCCAAGGGGTGGTGGGTAGGCTAAAGGCGGTAACGGCAATGGACGTGGACGTGGATCACCAGGCAGAAATGTAGGCCATGCTGAGGCGAGGCAGCCAGCTTTGGTTTATGCTGCTCATCGCCGAGAAGACGGGGATGCCCCAGATGTGATAATAGGTATGTTCTTTATACATGAGTTACCTTACATTGCATTGATTGATATTGGATCGACGCATTCATATGTTGCATACAATATGACTAAACCTTTGGGTGACATGTTTGAAATTACTGCGAATGAGGTTACTGTGATAAGTCTGCTAGGTCAGTCAGTGAGAGTAAATAAGTTGTTTAGGGAGATACCCTTAGTAGTCCAAGGGGTTACCTTTTTAGTAGATTTGATGGAACTGTCGTTTAGCAAGTTTGATTTAATCTTGGGTATGGATTGGCTAGTGAAACACTAAACAACCTTGGATTGTGTCGCAAAGCGAATGGTGTTAAGAATGGTGGAGGATAAGAAGGTGGTGGTGATTGGTGAATGCCGAAATTACCTGTCGAATGTGATTTCGGCGTTGAGGGTTAAAAAGTTGGTACAAAAGGGATGCAAAGCCCATTTGGCTTATATTAGCAATACAGAGGCTAAGAGCCCTATTGTTAAGGAATTGAGAATAGTTAGGGAATTTTTTGATGTTTTTCCCGAGGAGATGCCAGGGTTGCTGCCCAACAGAGAAGTAGAATTTGGAATCGAGTTGTTACCTGGTACAGCTCCAGTGTCCATCGCCCCTTACCAGATGGCACCGAAGGAGTTGGTAGAACTTAAGGCACAGATTCAGGAATTGTTGGATCGAGGATTCATCCGACCAAGTGTGTCTCCGTAGGGAGCACTGGTGTTATTCGTAAAGAAAAAAGATGAGACATTGCGGATGAACATCGACTATCAGCAGTTGAACAAGTTAACTGTTAAAAACAAGTACCCACCACCGAGAATCGAGGATCTTTTTGATCAGTTTAGGGGAGCTTCCATTTTCTCGAAGATTATTCTGCCTTCATGGTATCACCAATTGAGGGTTAAGGAGACTGATGTTTATAAGACAGCTTTCAGAACTCGTTATGGGCATTAAGAGTTCTTGGTGATGCCATTCGGGCTGATGAACGCACCTGCCGCTTTCATGGATCTCGTGAATCGGGTTTTCCAACCCTACCTGGATCGGTTCATGGTAGTGTTCATAGATGACATTTTAGTGTACTTAAGAGATGAGGACGAGCATGATGCACATTTAAGGATTGTGTTGTAGATTTTGAGGGAGAAGTAGTTGTATGCCAAATTCAGTAAGTGTGAATTTTGGCTAAGGGAGGTTACTTTTCTAGGACATGTGGTGTGAGCTAAGGGGATTAAGGTGGATCCTCAAAAAATTGAAACCGTGTTAGACTAGAAAACACCCAAGTCAGTGTCGGAAATTTGAAGTTTTTTAGGCTTGGCAGGGTACTATAGGCGGTTTGTTGAGGGTTTTTCATTAATTGCTGCACCTTTAACTAAGTTATTGAGGAAGGGAGTACCGTTTGAATGGTCGGACAAGAAGCAAGAGAGTTTACGATTTTAATTGAGACCCCTATGTTGATTCAGCCAGAGCCTGGGAAAGAGTTTACGGTTTATAGTGACGCGTCGTATGTGAGATTGGGATGTGTGTTCATGCAGGAAGGAAAGGTGGTTGCGTATGCATCACGTCAACTTAAGACTCACGAGGTGAATTACCCAACCCATGACTTAGAGCTATCTGCGGTGGTTTTCGCACTAAAAATATAGAGGCATTATTTATACGGAGAGAAGTGCATAATTTATTCAAACCATAAGAGTTTGGAATACCTCCTTACCCAAAAGGAGCTAAACCTTAGGCAGTGTAGGGGGTGGAATTATTGAAGGATTATGATTGTACGATTGAATACCACCCTGGTAAAGCAAATGTGGCAGCTGACGCATTGAGTCGTAGGGTTAAGACAGATTTGAGGGCTATGCTCACCTGTTTAAGCTTGTTGGATGATGGTAGCTTGTTAGTTGAGCTTTAAGTAAAGCTGGTGTGGGTCGAGTAGATAAGGAGTAAGCAATTAGTGGATAAGGCTTTGGGTGCTCGTTTTAAACAAGTAGAGAGTGGGGAGACATCAGACTTTAGGATAAATAGTGAATGATTGAGTTATTTTGTGACAGGCTTTAAATATTTATAATTAATCATTCTTGAAACTAACTATTATCACGATGTAGGCAAGTGTACCTATTGAACAGTAGTATAGTTTTAGCAAGACTGGATTGTTGAACCCAAAGGAACTAAAAGTACTAGTAATGACAGTCTTTTTATTATCTAGCCTAAGAATAAGGGGGTTTGTTTTAACTAACTAATTAACTAAACTAAGAATTCACAGAAAATAGAATTGGGGGATTACTTTTGGAAAACGATTGAATTAAGACAATTCCTAAGAAAGAATCCACCTAGACTTTACTTGTTATTCTGACTCCAAATCGGACGATTTATTCATTTGACTTGATCTGTAGAAATTCCTAAGTTATATTATTATCTCTCTCGAGACTAACAACGTCTAACCGTAGGTTGAATAATTGAAATCTCTTTCTAATTAACTTCCTAGGGTTGCATTAACTCGATCTATGGATCCCCTTATTAGGTTTCACCCTAATCCGGAAAAATCTTGTCACTCTATCTCTAGGCGCGCAATCAACTCTGCTTAATTATGACAAATGTACTCTTAGACAGGGTGTATTCCTCCTCTGCATAGGAGCTTAACTTGAATCAATATCCTGGAATTTCAAAACAAGAATTAAGAACACATAATTAAGAACAAGTCAAATATTTATCATACAATTCAGAAAATAATAACAAGATTCGTCTTAGGTTTCATACCCCTTAGGTATTTAGGGGATTTAGTTCATAACTAAAAGGGAAAACATCTCAGAAGAATAATGAATACAAAACATAAAGAAAACCCAAAACTCCTAAAGGGGAATTGAGGGGAGAACTTTCATCTTGCCGGTGAATTCAGCTTCTGAGATGGATCAATCAGCTTTCCTTGAGCAATTCCTTGCTTCCTCCTCTATGTGTCTCTCTTTTTTTCCTCCTTTAAGGTGTATTTATAGGCTTTAGAATGCCAAAAAGCCCTCAAAATTAGCCTTTTCTGAATTGGACTCAACTTGGCCTCGGCAGGGACACGCCCGTGTGACACGCCGTGTACGATTACTTTAGGCTGTGGTCAAGCCTGTTAGAATGGCATAGCCGTGTGGTCTACCCGTGTGAGTCGTGCTTTGATTCTACCAAATTGACACGACCGTGTGGTCTGCCCGTGTGAGGAAGTCCAGGCCGTGTTGATTTCATACGTTAGCCCATTTCCTCCGTTTTTGGCTCGTTTCTCGTTCCTTTCGCTCTCCTAACTCTACCTAAGTATAAAACATGAAATTAAGGCATTAGGAGCATCGAATTCACCAATTCTAAGGAAAAATCATCCATAAAATGCGCTAAGCATGGGGTAAAAATATGTATAAATTACAGTTTATCAAATACCCCCACACTTAAGCATTTGCTTATCCTCAAGCAAAATCCTCAAATCACAATTAAAATAAAATCTTCTCAACTTAGAATTTCTATCGATAATACCTCAAAATAATCCGCAAGTAATCAAACATTTAAAATTTCACTAAAAGAACATCAAAGTTTTAAACATTCCAAATTGAGCACTTTATCATGAAAACATATGTGTCTCCCCTCATCTAAGTAATTACCTTTGATTCAAAATATCACAGAGTTTCACATCCTCACTAAAGATTCACTCAAATCACTCGAGGTGTTTAAGGACAATAAATGAAGCACTCAATAGTCAATAATGAAAAGTCATTACCATAGGCTTGCATGAAAATCAAATCTTCACCACTATAAATTGAGATGAAACATCAATCAAAAGGTCTTTAGAG
Source organism: Gossypium longicalyx (assembly GCA_025698465.1). Taxonomy (NCBI): domain Eukaryota; kingdom Viridiplantae; phylum Streptophyta; class Magnoliopsida; order Malvales; family Malvaceae; genus Gossypium; species Gossypium longicalyx. Next base: position 17,649,760 of record CM046997.1, on the reverse strand, counting down.
GGTTGTAACATGGCTTTGGTTAAAGGGTGTGGTCACAAGCTGGAAGAAAATGTTAGAATCGAGATTGAAATGAGAAATTGCCTAACTAAAAAAATAACTAGTCATCAGGCATACAACGGAGCTTTTCTCAGAATGCGGAATTATCACTCAAGCTCAAGAATGGCGAATTACTATTAATAAGTAAGCAGGTATTGTTTTTTTTAAGAACAAGTTAAATACAAAATAAAATAAAACATAGCTAAACAACTATTCCAACTCAAATCTCGACAAAAATAGGGATCAAATTAATTTAGGGGATTTTAACAATAATGAGTTATGGGTTAATATTGAGGGTAAATCAATGAATGGGTTGTTAGGCTCAAGGGGGTTCACTAAGGGTCAATTGTGAATGTAAGCTTTTATGAAGTGAGTAGGTTAAACCTAAGTGCCTTTATTATTTTAACATATCAAATCAAATGGTGTGGTCTTGACATGCATAGTCAAGCAAGTTCTAGAATAATAGTTCAATGTTGGCGCACTCATAATGAAAGTGAGCATGGAAGAAATAATGGATGCTCTTGAAGGCTCAAAATCTCACAAAAATTATGGCTTTTTGATGTTTAAACTTGTGAATTCCAACTCAAAATAATACCTAGACTTAGAGAAATAACCTAGAAGTTTTTAATTCTTCAAAAATCAACTTATCATGCTTGATTCCCTAAAGTCTTAAAGTTTAAACAATCAATGCATAAATGCCTATGTTTTAATTCAAGACATATCAATAAAAATCATGAGTTAATTAAAATTCATTCTAATAGTGATATGAGTATTAAATAAATTAATTTATTTAATAATAAAGAGATTAATTTATCAAATTCTTATAATAGAGGGATTTCTAAAATACTTATACCAATTCTAATGGTGATATAAAAGACCCCCCATAGTTAAGATGTACATTGCCCTCAATGTACAAAGATAGATATATTGAAAAAGATAAATTTATGATCATAAGATAAGGAGAGAAGTGAAACTTCCTGAATGATGAATGAATTCCTTGAACTGGAGTTTTTGGAGAATAAATGGCGTGAGAGTGGAGGAGGATACTCCGATGGTGGTAGAGGTTCATTAGTCCATAAGTCCTGCGACAAAGGAATATTATATATGTTGGTAGCTATAGTCGTGGTCGAGCAGGACATGGCAGTCGTGGAGAACCTTTCCCGATGTAGTTTTTAGTTCCTATGTGAGGATGAGCTTAGGAGCTCTTTTATAGCTATGAAAAAATCAGGAACTTCTTTAAGAAATGTAAGGAAACAGAATTACTCGTAATGGAATAGCTGAAGTTGGTCATTGTAAAATAAAAATTATAAAATCTAATAAAGATAGGTGTAAAGAAAAATAAAAAAGGAGTCTGGAGATAAAATAAAAGTAAAAACATAAAATAAAATAATTAATGAAAGTTTTTAAACATCTTCATTGCTAGATGGTTTGCGAGGTGGGGGTGGCAATGAGATGTGAAAATGCAGATAAATCTGATGTAGAGTCGCATCAATGTGATCAAATCGTTGAAAACATTGCTGCTCAAATCTTGTAAAGCTCTCAGAGATGTCAGCGTATGAAGTCACCGCATGAACTGGAAGAAAGGGGCATGGTGGCTGAGACGGTGGGTCCTCGTGCTGTGGAGGGACATCATCAGTAATGTCCTCGGGGGCCTCCTCCTCAGTAGATTGGGTGAGACAATATTGAGGAGGGTAAGTTCCTTGGCGCTTTTCAATCATCCTCATGCTTAGCATGCTCGAGATGCCTTGTGGAGACATCTGGCCAATGAGGGTCAAGGATGATTCTTGGGCTGTGGTGTTGAGGATCCCGAAGTTCGCGCCAGTTGCGTCACATAGGGCCCAATGGAGATGACCCCTTTTCGATGTCGCTCTGTCTGGTGGCGAATGGCAAGGGCGATAAAGTAGGCGAGGTCGAAGAGTGCCCGTGCAATATACACCATAAGTAGTAGACGTCGTTGGTGGTGATGACGCTGACGCTCTCTCTCTCTGCCCTATCAAAGTGTGAGATAGAATCAAGTGTAAATACCTTAAGGATAGAGGGAGAGCTAATGCCTTGGAGCGACTGGGGTCGTAGGTGGCTGAATGTGGTACGAGTGCGCCCCAGCACCGTGAGGGATAACGGTGGATGTGACGGTTGAGAGAATCTAGTTCATTTTCCTTCTTGAACTCCTCTATATATAAGCCCAATGCAGTACTGAATTCTGGGACGCTTAGCTGGCGGATTAATCTGTCTAGGCAAAACTGGAACATGCTGGGATCATTGTAATTTGTCATTACGGTCTGAAGATGGAACGTTGAGCATAGTTCTATTGTAAGCTCGAGATACGTCGGCTCGATGATCCCAAAGAAAGGCTTCCAAGGGTCGGTGGTTAGGAGGGCCCGAATCGCATCAGCCAATTGAACTTGTTCTACTGCAGCCCAGTCGATGCAGCGGCCCGTAGTTAAATGTCGGACCCAGAGTATTTGGTAAAGTTCTTCTTGAGGCCCAATGGGGAACTGTAGAAAAGGGTGGCGAATTTTCGCGGTAGGACCCGAGGAAGAGGGCGGCCCCTTCCTTCTCTTCGAAGCGGGGATGGTGGTTTTCTTTCCTCGTGATGACAACATTGTACCTGCAATCAAAACCATTAATTTATCTTGAGGAATGGTCAAAGTAAAATGAAGACAAAAATTAAAATAAAATAAAAATCATAACTTCAGCCATAACTACTAAGACTAACAATTTAACCAAAGCAATCAATTTTATGGCATAAGAATGGAAGAGAATTTCATGGAATGCAATCATACTTGACGGATGAAACATGTCAACACAAAATGTATGAGTATGTCTGTTATTCTAACCATGAATAATTACTTTCAACTAGTCAAATAGGGTAGAGAAATCATGTAATGAGTAAGAATTTCACATGAAAAAGATGATAACTACTCTAGATAATGAATTTTGAGTGATAGAAAGATAAAAATAACATATAAAATGAAGATTGCTATGATAAGTAGCATGTAAAATGAGTGCAATTAAAGGGAAAAGAGTAAACAAATGCTATAAGGGGGAATGAGTGTCAAAAACGAGGTTTGAAGCGGCGCACGGGCGTGGCGAGGCGGGCGTGTTGACTTGCAGCGGCTAGGGTTAGGGATTTTGGGTGAAGAAGACAATGAATAGTGCAGCCTATTTATAGATTTTGGGACACATGGCTAGGGAACACGCTAGTGTTCCCCAATTTCAGCCCGTGTGTTTCGCATTTTTGAATTTGGATGCGTCAAGCATTCGGCCCACGCCCGTGTATTTTGGACGTGTGGGTGCACATGGCCGTGTCGCAGGACCATGTCTGGCTTTATTCGTTTCTCCCACGCTCGCGTACGTAGGCCCATGTCTGTATTAACTTAACAGGTTCGACCACGGGTGCTAGACACGGGCGTGTCGCACGCCCGTTCTATTTTGTAAGGTTCGACTATAGTTCTGCAACACGGGCATGGCGAACGCCTGTGTTATTTTGGCATGTTCACCCATGGCCATGTTGCACGGCCGTGGCGTTTTATTGTAACCCGTGTTTGGGAAAAATCTCTGCCCAGTTTCCACACGGTCCTCAGCACGCCTGTGTGCCTAGCCGTGTCTGTGTGGAAAACCTGTATTCAAGATCTCCATTAGTAAGTTAGGTGTTAAATACTAAAATTTAAAGAAATTAATATTGTTAGTGCTCGGATTGCCTTCCGAAAAGTGCTTATTTATAGTCTAAGCTCGACTTACCTCTCCATTGAATGGTCATGGTGGTTCGAGGAGTTTATACTCCTCATTATTGCTATCCATCTCATCAAAATAAGGTTTTAGACGGGTGTTGTTTACCTTAAAAGTGCCGAACTTGGGATGACTTACCTCGACTGTACCGAATGGGAAAATGCTAAGTACAGTAAGAGGGACTTCTTCATTCGGTTTGGTAGTGACAATGTGAGGATCTCGACTTCTAATAAAATTTTATCTCCAACCTTAAGCTTATTTGGAAAGGTATTGAGCTCGTCCTGGCGTAGTTTTGGTTTATCGGGTGTTCTTGGTTTATGCGTCCACCATCCATCTAGCTCCTCGATTTGTAGCCTTCAATCTTCATGAATAGGTCCTCTACTATTTCTTGGGAATGGCTTATATACTTCCTTCAGACTCATTTCCTGCAAAGTAGGTTGCACCATATTGTCAGTTTTAGTAGAATAGTTTAGATGATCACCTTTAATTTCTGATGTGTTGCCAGAATTACGAGCTTGAAGGGTGATTTTTTTGTCTCCCACGCGAAGTGTGAGCTCACCTGTGCCAACATCAATAATCATTTTAGTAGTTGCTAAAAAGGTTCTTCCTAAAATCAAAGGAGTGTTGCTATCCTCCTCTATGTCTAGAATAATGAAGTCAACGGGAAATATAAATTTATCGATTTTAACTAGCACATCTTCAATAATACCCCAAGGAAATCTTATAGTTTTATCTACTAATTGTATGCTCATCCTAGTCTGTTTGGGTTTCCCAATACCTAATTGTTTAAACATTCTGTAGGGCATAACGTTAATACTAGCCCTTAAATCAGCTAATGCATTATTAACATCTAAACTACCAATTAAGCAAGGAATTGTAAAACTCCCTGGATCTTTTAATTTGTTGGGTAGCTTATTCTGTAGAATAGCTGAGCAAACTGTGTTTAGCTCCACATGTGACGCCTCGTCCAACTTCCTCTTATTTGCTAAAAGCTCCTTTAAAAATTTCTTTGCATTTGACATCTGTGATAGAGCTTCAATAAATGGTAAGTTAATGTGTAATTTTTTTAAGAGTTTAAGGAATTTACCAAATTGTTCATCTGAGCGGTCTTTCCTTGTCGCGTTAGGGTATGGCACACGAGGTTTGTATTCTGTACTTACCGATTCCTGTTCTTTGTGGTATACCTCACCTTTACCTTTGCTTATCTCAGTATCTTGCCTTGGTTCTGGTTCAGGTGTGACTAACCTTTCCTCATCTTGACTAGTAATCGCGTTGAGTTGCTCCCTTAGATTCGATTCTGTGTTGCTTGGCAAGCTACCTTGTGGTCGTTTAGAAATCAACTTGGCAAGCTGTCCAATCTGAGTTTCGAGCCCTTGGATTGATGCTTGTTGATTCTTGAGTGCTGTCTCAGTATTCTGAAAATGAGTTTCTGACACTGATATAAACTTTGTGAGCATCTCTTCAAGGTTCGGCTTCTTCTCTTGTTGGTAGGGTGGTTGTTGGAAGCCTAGAGAGGGTCTCTGATTACCTTGGCCTCGCCATGAGAAATTTGGGTGGTTCCACCAACCTGCATTGTAAGTGTTACTATAAGAATTGTTTTGAGATCGAGGATTTTTACCTATGTAATTTAATTGCTCATTGTCCATGTTGTGACCATATTGCGGGTATTCTGAACTGCTCGATCCACCTCAATTTGCTTCATACTATATTACTGGGTGAACCTGTGAAACACTAAGAAAACCATCAATTTTCTTATTCAAGAGTTCTACCTGATTAGAGAGCATGGTGACCGAGTCGACGTTATAAGCACCGGCTATTTTTGTTGGTTTTATCCTCATGACTTGCTAGTGATAGTTATTCAGTGACATCTCTTCTATAAATTCATAGGCAGCTTCAGGTGTTTTATTGTTGATGGTTCCGCCAGCAGTTGCGTCAACCATTTGTCGAGTCGAAGGATTCAGGCCATTATGAAAGGTTTGAACCTGTAGCCAGAGTGGTAACCCATGGTGAGGGCATCTTCGCAAAAGATCCTTATATCTCTCCCATGCATCGTAGAGTGTCTCTAAATCTATCTGCACAAAAGAAGAGATATCATTACGTAATTTACCCATTTTAGTCGGCGAAAAATATTTTAATACGAGCTTTTCAGTCATTTGTTCCCAAGTAGTAATTGACCCTCGTGGTAACGAGCTCAACCACTGTTTAGCTTTATTCCTCAATGAAAAGGGAAACAACCGAAGACGTATGGCATCATCAGAAACGACATTAATTTTAAATGTATCGTAGAATTCCAGGAAATTTTCCAAGTGAGTGTTTGGATCCTCATCCTGCAAACCATCAAACTGAAAAAATTATTGTATGATCTGAATAGTGTTAGGTTTTAGTTCAAAATTATTCGCGGCAATAGCAGGTCTAACTATACTCGATTCAGTTCCTGTTAAAGAAGGTTTAGCATAATCATACATAGTGCGTGGAGCAGGATTCTGATTTACTGGAATAACAGCAATCGCAGGAGGTATCAGGTTTTCCTGATTTTCAACCATCTCCTCGGTTGTAGTTGAGATATCGTCCTCTTGCTCTTCCTTCGTGTATCATAGGCTTCGCTTTATTTCTCTTTGATTTTTGCGAACTGTGCGATCAACTTCTTCGTCAAAAAGTAGTAGTCCTGACGAGTTTCTTCTAGTCATAAACTATAAAAACCTGCCAAGAGAAAGAAAAATTAAATTAATAAATAATAATAATAATAAAATTAACTTGCAAGGAATATAAATTGCTAAAGCAATAAAAATTGAGTGTTTCTAATATCTTAGTTCCCCGACAACGGTGCCAAAAACTTGATCGTGTTATTTTGTGACAGGTTTTAAATATTTATAATTAATCATTCTTGAAACTAACTATTATCACGATGTAGGCAAGTGTACCTATCGAACAATAGTATAGTTTTAGCAAGACTGGATTGCCGAACCCAAAGGAACTAAAAGTACTAGTAATGACAGTCTTTTTATTATCTAGCCTAAGAATAAGGGGGTTTGTTTTAACTAACTAGTTAACTAAACTAAGAATTCACAGAAAATAGAATTGGGGGATTACTTTTGGAAAACGATTGAATTAAGACAATACCTAAGAAAGAATCCACCTAGACTTTACTTGTTATTCTGACTCCAAATCGGATGATTTATTCATTTGACTTGATCTGTAGAAATCCTTAAGTTATATTATTGTCTCTCTCGAGACTAACAACATCTAACCCGAGGTTGAATAATTGAAATCTCTTTCTAATTAACTTCTTAGGGTTGCATTAACTCGATCTATGGATCCCCTTATTAGGTTTCACCCTAATCCGGCAAAATCTTGTCACCCTATCTCTAGGCGCGCAATCAACTCCGCTTAATTATGACAAATATACTCTTAAACAGGGTCTATTTCTGCTCTGCATAAGAGCTTAACTTGAATCAATATCCTGGAATATGAAAACAAGAATTAAGAACACATAATTAAGAACAAGTCAAATATTTATCATACAATTCAGAAAATAATAATAATATTCGTCTTAGGTTTCATCCCCCTTAGATATTTAGGGGATTTAGTTCATAACTAAAAGGGAAAACATCTCAGAAGACTAATGAATACAAAACATAAAGAAAACCCAAAACTCCTGAAGGGGAATTGAGGGGAGAACTTCTGTCTTGCCGGTGAATTCGGCTTCTAAGATGGATCAATCGGTGTTCCTTGAGCAATTCCTTGCTTCCTCCTCTGTGTGTCTCTCTTTTTTCCTCCTTTAAGGTGTACTTATAGGCTTTAGAATGCCTAAAAGACCTCAAAATTAGCCTTTTCCGAATTGGACTCAACTTGGCCTCGGCAGGGACACGCCCGTGTGACACGCCTGTGTACGATTAATTCAGGCCGTGGTCAAGCCTGTTAGAATGGCACGGCCGTGTGGTCTACCCGTGTGAGTCGTGCTTCCATTCTGCGAAATTGACATGGCCGTGTGGTCTGCCCGTGTGAGGAAGTCCAGGCCGTGTTAATTTCATATGTTGGTCCATTTTCTCCATTTTTGGCCTGTTTCTCATTTCTTTCACTCTTCTAAGCCCACCTAAGTATAAAACATGAAATTAAGGCATTAGGAGCATCGAATTCACCAATTCTAAGTAAAAATCATCCATAAAATACGCTAAGCATGGGGTAAAAATATGTATAAATTATTATTTATTAGTAAAGAACTGTTGTGTTTTTGTGGGAGAATGTGTATACCAAAGGACGATGATCTAAGGCAGTCTATTCTATGGGAAGCACATAGCAGTCTCTATGCTATGTATCCTGGTGGAAACAAGATGTATCAAAATTTGCGTGAGCATTATTGGTGGCCTGGACTTAAGCGTGAGGTTATGGAGTTTGTAAGTAAATGTTTGGTTTGTCAAAAGGTGAAAGCGGAATATCAGTTGCCTTCAGGATTGCTTCAACCAGTAAAGATTCCACTCTACAAGTAGGAAAGGATTACTATTGACTTTGTTAGTGGGCTACCCTTGTCACCTACTAAGAAAGACTCGATATGGGTTATAGTGGATCGGTTAACCAAGTCTGCTCATTTTGTACCGGTCCGCACCGATTACTCGTTACAAAAGATGGCTAGGTTGTATGTGGCGAAGATTGTAAGATTGCATGGAGTGCCAATCTCCATAATATCTTATAGGGACCCAAGTTTCACTTCGCGATTTTGGAAGAGGCTGCACGAGGCATTGGGTACTAGGTTGAACTTCAGTACGGCATTTCACCCTCAAACTGATGGACAGTCGGAAAGGGTGATCCAAGTTTTGGAAGATATGTTGAGGGGATGTGTAATTGAGTTTCGAGGTAGCTGGGAAGACTATTTGCCGTTAGCCGAATTCACGTACAATAATAGTTATCAAGCGAGTATTAGGATGGCCCTTTATGAAGCACTGTATGGGCGAAGGTGTCGAACTCCAACATGTTGGACGAAATTTGGCGAACGAAGAGTTTTGGGCCCTGAGTCAGTAGCAGATACTGAGTGTAAGGTAAAATTGATTCGGGATCGGTTGAAAGAGGCCTCGGATAGGCAGAAGTCGTATGCTAACCTTAAGCATCGAGAGATAGAATATGCAGTGGGGGACTTAGTTTTTCATAAGGTCTCTTCGTGGAAGAAGGTATTAAGGTTTGGACGGAAGGGTAAGCTAAGCCCAAGGTTCATTGGGCCATATCGGGTTGTGAGGCGGATTGGGCCAGTCGCTTATCAATTTGAATTACCTTCTAAACTAAGCCAAATCCACGGCGTGTTTAATGTTTCCATGCTAAGACGGTATCGCTCGGATCCTTCACATGTCGTGTCAGTTGGGGAGATTGAGGTTAGGCCAGACCTAACCTTCGAGGAAGAGCCCCTACAAATAATTTGTCGTGATGTTAAGGTACTGAGAAGAAAGTCCGTCCCTTTGGTCAAAGTGCTTTGGCGTAATCACAAGGCTGAAAAGGCTACTTCAGAATCTGAGGAAACAATGTGACATCAATATCCGCAACTGTTTGGATCAGGTAAAAATTTCAAGGACGAAATTTCTTTTAGGGGGTAGAGTTATAAAGCCTCAAAAATCCCGGAATCCCGAACTTTCTTTTTTTTTTATTTTTGGTTTGATAAAAAGATGGCTAGATATTCCTAGTCAAGTGTATTTAGGTGATAATAGGCCTTGGTTAAGTTTTGAGTTCAAACTTAGAAGTGAAGGAAATTATAAGTTAATAGTTAAAAGAACCTTGATGGCAAATAGGTTGGTTTTTAAATAAATAAAGGAGGAATTGGACACAGAAAGCTCTATGGTGGAGTGGCAAGTAGCGCCACATGTGAGGCTTAGAGGTGGAGTCACATGCATGGCAAGGAGGTCTGGGGTTCGAATCCCTCCTTGCTCAAAAGGAGGATTTATTTTTGCTTAACAGATGGTCAGTAGTGGTGCTAGATATAAACTCTGTAGGGAGTGATAAGAGGAGAAGTTTAAGATAAGAGGAGAAGTTTAAGGAAAGGATTAATGAGTGATCAGGGAGGAAAATTAGGAGATGAGGAGTGTAGAGGGATGGAGCCGAACTGGGAAGTTGGGGATAGGAAATTCAGCTATTACATATGTAGGTGCCGAAATTGCTTCTCTCCCTTTAGCCAAATTCTTCATTCTTGTTGCCGAAACACTTTGTTTACTCCAAGTTCTCAGAAGCCGAATTCCTTGCCCCTTGATTGCCTTTCTCTTCTCAATTCTCTTTAATTCACCTTTAGTTTAGCCCTTTCCTTCTTCTCTTCTTCTTGATTTTACCGAATAAACCTTTTTCACCATACAAATCTCAAAAGTCGAATACCCTCTGTGCCGCCACTTCTCTCTCTTTTAGCCAAATCTAGTGTAAGTGCTTTACTCCTTCAGTTGATTTTGCTAGTATTGATTACTCTTGTCCCTCTCTCTTTCTAAATCTCTTTTGGTAGGAGTGCAGTATCGAATCTCAGTTTTTTGGGATCCCTGCCGATTTGCTCCTTAGGTGTTGGGACTTTGGTAAGTGTTCTTCACCTTGGTAAGGATTGGTCGAATGGGCTTTAGTAGGAAAGAGTGACTTATGTCGGATACAAGTCACCCATTTTGTATCTTAACGATAAAGGTTAATGCAGATCTGGGAAGTACTCGTGATTAGTGATCAAGGAAAAACTATTAAGGCTTGGCGTTTCAGGTAAGGTTAAGGTGAGATTTCAGCTTTTGGTAAAAGTATTCGATATGTATATAGGATTAATAATTGAATGACATTGATTGTAGTTCGTGGCTAGGAAGATCACAGCACGCTTTATTACCAGGTGTGTACATACACTGCACACACAAAATAAATCGACAAATCCCGAAAAGCCGAAATGCCAAAAAACTGAAAGTTTGGCTACAACAGACTTGCGAGTGCACGAACACTCATGAGGGGGAAACTGATAGGTTATCTGAGACCCCATGGGCAATTCCATGGACTGAGGCTGTGTTTTGGCCAATCAGGCCAGAATGGGCTAACGGGCCGATTGGCTGTAGGGCTCATAATAGGCAAAATTGGCAATTTGATACTATGTGATGGAAAATCGTATGAAAGCATGATATGAATGTGATTTGGGCCTAATTGGCCATATGAATGTGATTTGGGCCTAATGAGCCATACGGATGTGATTTCGGCTTAATGGGCGATGTGGAAGTGATTGGGCCTAATGGGCCATATGAATGTATATAGACTTGTTTGGGCTTTGTAAGGGGTTTTGGGCCTAGTATTTGATAACTTTTTAAACAGATATAATACTTAATTAATTAATAAATTTTGACTGTGGATAAGTTATAAGGTTAAAGTGTGACAATGGGTATATGCACGTCTAGGATTGGATCTAGGGAGAGCTTGGTACTTAAGCGGTCTTAATGACTCACCTCCTCTTCTCTGGAATCCTACTTGGTGCATTATATCCATTCATTTTAGTCATCGAGGACTTGTCAACGGGCCAAGGTAAGTAATAAACTCATAACAAAGAGAAATTACCGAATTGCTCCTAATGACGAGGATGACTAAAATACCCCTATGTGTTGAATGTAAGATTTATGGATGTTTCCCGTGTACCTGCTGCATTCATATGATACTCTATTTAGGATGCATATAGGTTGGGAATTATGGACGGAGGAAGTATATGAGGACCGCATGGTTGCTTGACGACCGTGGATCCACCGACGACTATTAAGCCCAATATGTGATTAGCAACTTGTTGCAATGAAGGTAGTACCACAACCGGGCTACCATTGATGTGAATCGGATGGGTGGGTTGATATTTATATCCCCACATGATGTGTACCGGGGGACGGAGTTGATGTGTATCAGTTGGATTATTGGGGTGGGTTGTACAAGCATTGCATGTATGATAATATGGTGATTGATGTTTGCTTAATGTTTCTTTTTTAGGGTTGTACACACTGAGTTTGCGGAAACTCACCCCCCTCTCTTATTTTTTTAGGTGATGCACAGTAGGAGGTTCGACGGTTGGAGGGACTCCGGGGTGGCCAGCTAGCAAGACGACTTGTTTCTTTAAAATGAAAGCATATAGTTTCTAGTTTATTAAGTTATTTCAAACTAGATTGTAATAAGGTCTTCTCTCTAGTTTTTTTTAAAAGAAAGTACATCGCTTCCGCAACTAAATGTTTAAAATGACAAGTTTTCATAGATCCTATGATCTAAATAAAGTGTCTGCAACTAGAAAAAGATTTTACAAAGAAATTAAGGATTTTCACTTTAAGGAAGGGTTTTCAATGAAAACAAGGTTTTTGATAAAACACTTTAATGTGGCACACTGGATCTGGCCATAACGTCTGGGCCGGGTTTGGGGTGTTACATGTAACGACCTTGTGTTTCATTCCATGTTTATCTAACAACCATTTCAACCACTTGTTCACAAAATGGGACCCTTCATCGCTGATAATAGCTCTTGGGGTTCCAAACCTTGTGAACACGTGTTTCTGCAAAAACTTTATTTCAACCCTAGTATCGTTTGTTGGATAAGCTTCAGCCTCGACCCACTTAGACACATAGTCTACAGCTACCAAGATGTACTTGTGACCAAAAAATGGAGGGAAAGGACCGAGGAAGTCAATACCCTAAACATTGAATAATTCTACCTCAATAATGTTTGTTCGAGGCATCTCATTTCTACTGGTGACATTTCTGACCCGCTGACATTGATCACAACTCTTTACGTAAGCGTATGCATCCTTGAGTAGTGTTGGCCAAAAGAATCCAGCTTGCAATACTTTGGCCGCAGTACGAGCACCTACGAAGTGTCCCCCACTTAGAGCTGAGTGACAATGGTATAGAATCTTTTGTACTTCATCTTCTGTCACACATTTCTTGATCATTTGATCTGCACACTTCTTGAACAAGTATGGTTCTTCCCAAAAATAGTACTTCATATCGTGAAGAAACTTTTTCCTCTGATGATACGTCTTATCAATCGGTATCAAACCTCAAGCTAAAAAGTTAGCAATATCATCAAACCAAAGGGTATTATGGACATGATTTACCTTCAGTATGTGTTCATCTGGAAATATTTCTTGAATTGGTATAAGAAGAGAGTTCCCTTCTTGCGGCTCTAACCTAGACAAGTGGTCTGCTACTTGATTTTCCACTCCCTTTCGATCTTGAATTTTTAGATCGAAATCTTGAAGTAGGAGTACCCATCAGATCAACCTCGGCTTAGCATCTTTCTTAGAAAGTAAATACTTAATTGTCGAGTGTCCATATAGACAGTCACATTGGTACCTACAAGATAACATCGAAACTTGTCAAAAGCAAACACAATAGCAAGTAACTCTTTTTCTGTTACCGTATAATTCAGTTGAGCTCTTGTCAGAGTTTGACTTGCGTAGTAGATGGGATGAAAAACTTTGTTCCTTCACTGGCCCATGACAGCTCCTATCGCAAAGTCACTTGCGTCACACATCAATTTGAATGGAAAATCCCAGTCTGGTGTGACGATGATGGGTGCCGTAACTAACCGAATCTTCAAATCTTTGAAAGCCTTTAGGCATTCCTCATCAAACTTGAACGTCGAGTCCTTCTCCAATAATTTGCATAAGGGTTTAGCAATTTTGGAGAAGTCCTTCATAAATCTTCGATAGAAACCGGTGTGGCCCAAAAAGCTCCTAACACCCTTTACAGATGTTGGAGGTGGGAGTTTCTCAATAACATCTACCTTTGCTTTATCTACTTTGATTCCATGTCTCTTTATCCGATGCCCTAGAACAATACCTTCTCGTACCATGAAATGGCACTTTTCCCAGTTGAGTACTAGGTTTGTTTCTTCGCATCGCCTTAGTACCTTGGCTAGATTGGCTAGGCAATCATCATATGTATCTCAAAATATTGAAAAATCCTTCATATAAACTTCCAAAAACTTCTCAACCATGTCAGTAAAAATAGACATCATAAATCATTGAAATGTAGCAGGTGCATTACATAAACCAAATGGCATGCGTCTAAATGCAAATGTACCGTATGGGTAGGTGAATGTTGTCTTGTGCTAATCTTTCAGTGCTACTGTAATCTGATTATACCCCGAGTATCCATCGAGAAAATATTAATAGCCTCGCCCTGTGAGTCTATCCAGCATGTGATCCAAAAACGGCAAAGGAAAGTGATTTTTCCTAGTCTCCTTGTTCAGCTTCCAGCAATCAATGCAAATTCTCCATCCCGTAACCGTTCTAGTCAGTATCAACTCGTTATTCTCATTTTTTATGACCGTGATACCTCCTTTCTTTGGCATACACTAGTTCGCACTTACCCATGAACTATCTGAAACGGGGTAGATTATACCTGCATCAAACCACTTAATGATTTCTTTCTTAACTACGTCCTTCATGATGGGGTCCAGTCTTCGTTGTCCATCAATCGTCCCTTTCTCTCCATCTTCTAGTATGATCTTGTGCATGCATATAGATGGGCTAATACCACAGATATCGGCTATGGTCCATACGATAGCCCTCTTGAATTGTTTCAACAATAAGATGAGTTTCTCTTCTTGCTCAGTTTTTAATTTTGCTGAAACAATCACAGGCAGAGTAGAAGAGTTACCTAAATAAACATATTTTAGATGTGAAGGTACTACCTTGAGTTCTATTAAGTGGCTCCTCGATTGACTTTTTGGTTGGGCATAATCTCTTTTCTCTAACTCCAAAGATACAAAGCGGGATTGCAGATTAAATCCCTTTTGATTAGCTTCTAACAACGCTAAGTATTCATCCTTCTCTTCATCATTCGGAGGATCTGATGTCAAAATTTGTTCCAACAGATCCTCAACATAGTTGAGCACCTTCTTCACTATTAAATCCTCTTAATCAGGTACTGCAGAACAATCATCAATTGTGTTAGGAAATCGTATAGACTTAAAAACGTTAAATGTGACCTGATCATCCTGAACACGCATAGTAAGCTCGCCCTTCTGCACATCAATAAGGGTCCTTCCGGTTGCTAAGAACGGTCTTCCTAAGATAATTGGCAGTTTTTTGTCTGCTTCAAAGTCTAGAATAACAAAATCAGTAGGGAAAATAAATTTATCTATACGTACCAATACGTCCTCGATTTTTCCTTCTAGATATGCTAAGGATCGATCTGCTAGTTGAAGTGTAACAATAGTAGGTCTAACTTCACCTATCCCTAACTTTCTAAATATTGACATAGGCATCAAGTTGATACTCGCACCTAAGTCACATAATGCCTTACCACAATACGTTGCTCCAATGTTGCAAGGTATGGTAAAACATCCAGGATCCTTTAACTTTAGGGGTAATTTGTCTTGAAGATATGCACTGCATTCCTTCATCAGAGCTATCGTCTCAAATTCTCTAAGTCTTTATTTTTTGGACAGGATACCCTTCATGAATTTGACATAGTTCGGCATTTGCTCAAGTGCTTCAACCAACGGAATGTTGATATGAAGTTACTTAAGTACGTTTAGGAACTTCTTGAATTGAATCTCCTGCTTCTGCTTTTGAAGTCTTTGAGGGTGGGGTGGTGATTGTTTCTTTACTAGAATTGGTTGATTCGTCTACTGTGGTGATTCTGCATTTGGCAAGGTTCTTAGTTGATCAGAATTAGCTAGTTCTGAAATTACCTTGTCGGGTTTTGTAGATTCTGGTTCTTATGAAATTGAAATTTCAACACTCGGTTGAACTTCCTCTGATTCTTGAGCATCAGCTTTCTCCTTTTCATCTTTAATAGTGGTGGGTTGTACTATCTTTCCACTCCTCAATGTCAATGCTTTGCAATGCTCCTTCCCTGAATTCTTCAGATTCTTCGTACAACTAGGTAAAACACCTTGTCGTCGGTTCCTGAGTTCAGTTGCAAGCTGGCCCATTTGGTTTTCTAGGTTTTTTAATATAGCTGCTTGGCTTTGGATTAAGGCATCATTCTTGGCCATGTATGCCTTCAACAAATTCTTTAAGCCATTGGATGGTTCAACTTGGGTTAGTTTCTAAACTTGTTGGGAAAAACTAGGTGGCTGGGTCGATCTAGGTTGGGTGTAAGTGTTGCTGGTTCCAGCTCCTTAGTTGCTCCAGGAAAAATTCGAGTGGTTTCGCCATGATGGGTTATAGAAATTGGATTACAGTCTTTGCCTTCCTCGATTTTGGTTCTAGTTACCTATGGAGCACATGGATTCTGGGTTTGATGGATATTCTTCGAACAAATGTCATTCCCCACAATAAACACAAGCTATATTTTCAAATTGGGTTGGTGGCTGTGCTGCAAAACTGTTAGACCCATTAGTAGTAAGATTTTTAAGCATTGAGGATATTGATGATACCTGAGATGTGAGTGAAGTAAGAGCGTCTACTTCATGCATTCCAGTAACTTGTCTTCCTAACGCTGCTCGATTGGTTGGCCATTGGTAATTGTTGCTGACAATCCTCTCAATGATTTCATAAGCCTCATTATAAGACATAGAAAGGAGAGCACCATTAGCAGAAGCGTCCACTACCATCCTCGTGTGAGAATTAAGACCATTATAAAATGTCTCAAGTTGGATGCAATGTGGAATTCCATTATGAGGGCACTTTCGTAATAACTCTTTGTACCTTTCCCATGCCTCATACAAGGACTCATCATCCATTTGGTGGAAGGCAGTGATCTCGTTCCTCAACTTAGCATTCTTGCTAGGCGGGAAATACTTCATAAGGAATCTTTCTACTAACTCTTGCCATGTAGAAACTGAGTTTGGTGGCAATGAGTTCAACCAGGCTCGAGCTCTGTCCCTTAGTGAATATGGGAACAGCTTCAATCGTAATGCATCTTTGGGTACTTCGGCTAATTTGAAAGAATCGCTCACCTCCATAAATAGTCTTAAATGTAGATGAGGATCTTCGATAAGCATTCCACTGAATTGGCCTACTGTCTGAAGCATCTGGAACATGACTAGCTTCAGCTCGAACTGTTGTGCCTCAATTTCGGGTCTCCTAATACCTGGATTAAGATCATTAAACACTAGCACAGCATACTGTCTTAAAGCTCTATCCCTATCATCAGCAATAAGGCTAGGATATTGAGTAGGGTTTTCTCCGTTTCCTTGATTCAGATTTTTAAAGTTCATTTCTTCAGTCCTTCTCTGATTCGCTTGTATTCTTCGTTCTTGAAAAGTTCGTTCTATCTCAAGGTCTACAGGGAGTAGGTCAATAATTCGATCAATACTCATAAACTCCTGAAATAATCACAGAAAAATTAATTAAGTTAAAAATTAAACAGAAAAATAAACCAAAATGTAAAACTAACAAATTCACAAATAATGACTTTTTAAAATAGTCCCCGGCAACAACGCCAAAAACTTGGAATGACGGAAATGTGCAAATGTACACAATCGCAACAAGTAATAAAGTGACAAGTAAATGTCGAGTTATCGTACCCACAGGGACTGTGAAAAGAATTATTTATGAATGCAATTTAAAACACTTTGGTAAAGGAAAATATTTTATTTAAAGAGGGTGATTAAAAACTTAAGAAAATAACTAATTAAAATAAATAAAAATGAAGTAAAAAGTTCTAATGCACGATTTCAAAATAAGATTTAATCAAGATGATATAATTGTGTTGGATTAATTACACTTCTTATCTTAGAATTATTAAACTTATGTTTATATTGTTAAGAATAAAATCACGGCAACCCGGTAATTTGCTAACTTATGAACATACTTACATATCAAAATCCATTCATCTCTTGACATATCCCTATGTCAATTCAACCGACTAAACAGATTCTAGTAAGCAAACATGTTATTGCACATACATACTCTTTAAACTAAACTAATCTCTTGCATATCGCTATGTCAATTCAAATGATTAATTAAATCTAATAAGCATATAAAAGACTACATAAGGTAACAAGGTATTCCTACCTTTAAACAGTTTAATCACAATAATCTTACAAGTTATGCAAGGCAATAATATCGCCAGATACGTTGCTAATTTAACCTTCAGCTACCTTAGAAGAATAAACATGCACTGATTAAGTACTATGTCAATTAATTACAATTTCAATCCGTTTAAATAATTAATTCATTAGTTACTTTACAGTCGTAATGCAAGAATAACTTAGGCATGATTTTACTTAATCAAGCATTTTACCGTGACCTATAACAACATAAACACAATTTTAACAATTTAAGAAGACGGAATGCAATCAACCCAACACGAATTAAATTCAAGCTAAGATGATTAAATTAACCATTCCAACAACATGAATACTCATAGATATGTTCATCATAACAACAACAAAAATTAAAGAGATAGGGAACAAGAATCAAATTCGGTGGTTTTCCGAGGCTTAACTAGGTTGCTCTGTTCTTCCTTCTTGTTGTCCTCACCAATCAAGGCTTCGATGAACACTCAATTGCTGCTCCAAAATAGTTGAAAAACACCATTTTTTCAAGGGAAGAAATCGGCACTAGAGCAAGGGAATTGGAATGGAAAAAATGAGAGAAAAAGTGAGAGATGAGAGAAGTGCTGTGAAATGAATGAGGAATGAATGAAATGCCTTGAATGTCCAGCCAATGGGGGCTTTTATAGCTGATTATGGTAGCTGAAATTTACTAAAAATAGCAGCCAAAGAGCCACCCTTTGGCCGGCCACCTATGTGGCAAAGTTGATGCTTTCAACTTTGCTAAAAATGGCTTGAGGCAAATCCAAAAATCCACCAATTGTGGAGGGGTTTGAATGCAATTTTGACAAGACTTCAAGGACTTCTTTGAAAGCCTAATTAATCAGCTAATAAGCTGATTTGGGTCAGCATATGGCCGGTTTTGTGCTGCTCAATCTTTGGCCGGTTCACTTCAATCGGTTCGGTTCAACTGGACCACTTTTTCCATAATTAATTAATATTAATTTATTTAGCCCAAATTAAATTGGGTATAAGTTAAAATTAATTATATTATGAATTAATACACATAATTGGACCGTCTAAGACTGGAAATTAATTCTCCTTGATACTTCAAATTACTTCTCGACTTTGTGCTTCAAGCAGTGTCTACCGAGCCACTTTTTGCCCTTTGCGCAATTCTGTCTAAAATAACCAAAATTAATCAAAATTAATTAATAAATTAAATAAAATTCATCATGTTCATATTTTAAGTACAATTTAATTATTTTATAAAAATTAATTATTTTTCGACACGAATTTAATCGAAACGGTGTGATTTTAAGTTAAAAAGGGCATGTAAAAATGCGTAACTTTTCATGTTTCCAGTGTGCCCCTAAATGGATGATGACGTCATAAGCAGAATGTCAAGGTTTTTAGACATGGGCAATGACACAGACGTGTCTAGGCCGTGTGAAGGACATGGGCCAGGGACACGGGCATGTGCTCAGTCGTGTAAAAACCCCTATAGGTTCGGAGTGAATAATAAATTCACACGGGTAAAGGACACTGGCATGTCCAAAGCATACGGGCCGCTTTTAACGTATGTTTTGGACCTTGTAGGTCCATAATAGGGACAATATGATTAAGTTTTTATTGGTTTTAATCTAGAACGAAATTTTATATCCTGTTTTCCCTGAAAGTCCTTGTTTATGTCTGGTACGCCTCGTACCTTGTCCTGGTCTCGGGTATGGGTAAGGGGTGTTACATTTAGTGGTATCAGAGCTACAGTTTATTCGATTCTCGGACTAACATAACATGTATCGGATCTAGCTATACATGTCATTATACAAGTTATGATAGTGTGACGACATCTCCTAACCTTGTAATTATATTTGAATATAGTAAATGTCTTTCAATCAAGCCCAAGATGTCCGAGGAAGTCGAGAGCCATGCTTCAGGTTCCATTCAGCAAGTTGTTTCTAGTAGTAGTAGAAGGCCTATGTCTGAAGGCTAGGAAGAGGTAAGAGCTGCCTTCTTCGAGATGATGGACGAATGGTTTAGGGATTATTTGAGAAACTGTCCCAATATACCACGACCTCTTCTGCCCCCTACTACGCCTGAGGGAGAAGTGCCACAAGGTATGGCACCCGTAAGAATTGGTAAAGCCCTAGTGGACAAACTTAGAAAATATGGGGCTGAAGAGTTTAGGGCTAAGGTTGAAGATGATGCTAAACGAGCTGAGTTCTGGCTCGAGAATACTGTACGAGTTTTGGATGAATTGTCATGTACACCCGAGGAGTGTTTCAAGTGTGCTGTATCTCTTTTGAAAGATACTGCTTACCACTGGTGGAAGACTATATCCTTGGTGGCACCAAGAGAGAACATTACATGGGAATTTTTCCAAATTGAGTTTAGGAAAAAGTATATAAGTCAAAGATTTTTAGACTCAAAGCGAAAGGAGTTCTTAGAACTCAAACAAGGAAATAAGACTGTGCCAGAATATGAAAGAGAGTTCGTAAGGTTAAGTCAGTATGCGACGGAATGGGTCCAATCAGAGACAAAAATATGTAAGCGCTTCGGGGAAGGCTTGAATGAGGAAATTAAATTGTTGATCGAGATACTTGAGATACGAGAATTTACCGCATTAGCTGATCAGGCCAAGAAGGCGGAAGAGCTAAATAATGAAAGGAAACAAGCAAAGAGAAAAGCTCAAGTTTCGAGTAAGAGGTCTAGCGGCAGAGTACACTCCTTCCCCACAAAGAAATCGATAAGTCATCAAGAACGCTCAACTTCATTAGTAGGATATTCGGGTAGAGCAAGAAGCTCCAAGCGACATAAGTCGAGGTCTTCTTCCCCTATGGAAACTAGTGTGGGAAGCGTTGATGATCAAAAGTCGAAGTGTAAAAGCTGCAACAAATTTCACTTAGGAGAGTGTCAAATGAAGAGTGGTGCATGCTATAGATGTGGGTCTTTTGACCACTTCCTCAGAGATTGCCCGAAGCGAACTGATAAAGAGGTTGAGTTAGCCCCGCAGCCGAATACTCCTATTTCTCGAGGTAGACCCCCGAGACATACCAAAGTGCAAGTGGCAGTCGAACTATTGCTAAAGATGCTACTAGAAAATCGGAGGCTCAAGTCCTGGTGAGAACTTATGCTATTTGCGCCAGAGAGGAAACCCCAGCTCCTGATGTCATTACGGGTACATTTTCTCTTCATAATGTCCATGTTATTGCCTTGATTGATCCGGGATCGACCCATTCATACATTTGCATGAAATTGGTGTCTAGAATGAATATGTTTATGGAACCTACAGAATTTGTAATTAAGGTGTCGAACCCTCTAGGCAAGTTTGTTTTAGTCGATAAAGTTTGTAAGAATTGTCCCTTGACGATTCAAGGTCATTGTTTTCCGGCTAACCTTATGCTTTTACCCTTCGATAAGTTTGATGTAATACTTGGCATGGATTGGTTGGCCATTCAGGATGTGAATGTAAATTATGGTAACAAGTATATTGAATTGAAATGTTTAGATGGTGAAATTCTCCGAGTTGATTCAAGTAAGTTGGATACTGCGCCGGTCGTAATTACCTCAATGATGGCTCAAAAGTATTTGAGAAAAAGATACGAAGCTTACCTTGCTTTTGTACTGAATTCTAAAGAATCTGAGTTAAAGATGGAGTCGGTACCAATAGTATACGAGTATCCAGATGTGTTTCCGAAAGAGTTGCTCAGATTACCTCCTGTTAGAGAGGTAGAGTTTGGTATCGAGCTAACGCCTGGAACAATGCCTATTTCTATTGCCCCGTATAGGGTGGCACCGACTGAGCTGAAAAAACTAAAGGCACAGTTGCAAGAACTAACAGATAAATGTTTTGCAAGACCAAGCTTTTCACCTTGGGGTGCTCCCGTATTATTTCTAAAGAAGAAAGATGGTTCGATGAGGTTATGTATAGACTACCGACAACTTAACAAGGTAACCATCAAGAATAAGTATCCTTTTCCAAGGATCGATGACTTGTTTGATCAATTGAGAGGAGCCACCATGTTTTCGAAGATAGATCTGAGGTTCGGCTACTACCAGTTGCGAGTTAAGGAGTCAGAGGTGCCTAAGACCTTTTTCAGAACGAGGTATGGCCATTACAAATTTCTTGTAATGCCTTTCAGATTGACAAATGCTCCTGCTGTGTTTATGAATTTGATGAATAGGATATTTCGGCCATACTTAGACAAGCTTCTGGTTGTATTTATTGATGATATCCTGATTTATTCTAAGGATGAAGTTGAACATGCGAGACATCTGAGAACTATTTTACAGACTTTACAGGACAAGCATATGTATGCTAAATTTAGCAAGAGCGAGTTTTGGCTCCGAGAGGTAGGATTCTTGGGTCACATTGTTTCGGGTGAAGGCATCCGAGTTGATCCAAGTAAGATATCTGCTATTGTCGAATGGAAACCGCCTGTAACACCACTAACCCATATCCGTCGCCAGACTAGGGTAACAAGGCATTACAGAGCATAAGTACAATTCCAAACATTCTCATGTTAACACAGTTCATATATATATATATATATACAGATATATCATTAAATCAACTAATTAAACTATTCAATGATTAAAACAAAATTTACACATAATGTACTATTTTAAACCAAACAAAATCCACATTAATCTTTTACTTATTCAACTGCCCAAATTTACCTATACAAACTTATTGATTTCGGTTAATTAACAAGCCACATAATTAAGCATATTTTTATTTTATAACCAAAACAAATGTTCAAAGAATATTATATACATATATATCTAGAAGTCATGCACTTATATATGTATCATTGCCACGCCATTTACAAAAGCATACCAAAATTATACTTTAATAGAACCTACAAAACCATGTACACATAATCACTCGATTTGATCAACTTATATTCGGCATTTGTACATTATAACATGTACAATCAATTTTTTTTATAATCGTAATTAAAGTACTAACATATACATTATACAACTTTCATTTAACATTAAATAGGTCATATATTATTGTTTCACTTACAAACCATATTAAACAAAACAATCTCAATAAGTAATCATTATTTAACTTCATTAATGATACTTATTTATTTAACCATTAAAACACTCTTAAGTACACATACATTTACCATGCAAACCATACCAACAAAATCAATTCATATTCGAACATACACGTACATCATTAACATTTTTAAACCAATAATAATCAAAACCAATTTTCATTCATTAAAACATAACATAACCTATTTATCCATATCACTTCTAAATACAAGCACATAACATAACTTGTAATCAACCATGGCACACGACATAATAATAAAAATAGACTTAAACTATAATTAAACCAACACAGAACTCAAGCATAGCAATTAAGCCATTTTCGCATGGCTCCCATTTAAAACAGACCAAAATACAATATTCCAAAACATAATCTAGCCTATATATGTCATAGGTTCGAAAATTCGCTTATTAAAATACCGAAGACAGTCTATAGTGTGATAGACTTGGCTGACGATCCCCAAGCTCGTAACTCGAATCCAAAATCTATAAAATAGAAACACATATATACATAGAGTAAGCTTTTATAGCTTAGTAAGTCATAAGTAAATATCAACTCAATAATATATTCAACTTCTTAAAAATCTAAAATAAACTAATTTTACTATATCAATGTCATATTTAATTTGAAATGAATCAATCCATAACCACACATGCTTAACATAACTATCACCTTGGTTGAATATTCATAAGGTTAACATTTTACAATTTTTCATTCAACTTTCAAAGCCAAATATCATTATATATTCAAATATACTTCCACACATTTACACAAGTTCACAAAACAAAATTTCACTTCCTATACCAACATCACTCATTTGGCCGAATATACAAAATCAAAATATACATCACATATGTACATACTTATGTGGCTGAATATACAAGTTCAAATATAACATCACATAAGTACATACCTATATGGCCGAATATAAAAGATCCAATATAACATCACATATGTACATATCTATGTGGCTGAATATACAAGTTCAAATATAACATCACATAAGCACATACCTATATGGCCGATTATACAAGATCATTTAGCTCAATTTACTTGCTCAATTCCCACATCAACGTGAAATCTTATAGGTAAAGGCTTGAAAATAAATCACTGGCATAAAACCTGCTAGGCATAAGCCTGAATCACACACCGGCACAAGGCCTGCTAGACTCAAAGACTGATTTTATTCACCGGTAATAAACCTGATAGGCATAAAGCCCAAATACATTCACCAGCACAAGGCTTGCTAGGCTCAAAGCCGAATATCAATATTATAAAGCTATCTCGTACACAATTCATATAACAAAAACTCCAGATATTCCATATATATCATACGGACTTTCAAATGATATAACTCAGTCGAATTAAACTCAAATACAGTATTTCTATGCTTAAACACATTCGGCTAGCTCTTTTATGAATCTATAGGTTTCAAAACAGCATATTAAACTAAGTTACATTCTAGATAAATAAAGTTTAATTGCTTAAAGACTTACCTCGGATATCGACGAATGTTATAAATCAGCTATTCGACTATTTTTGCTTTTCTCGGATCCAAGTCTGATTTCTTTTGTTCTTGATCTATATAATTTCAAATTAACCTCATTTAAATACAATTTCATTCAATTTAATCCAACAACACATAAATGGGAAAATTAACATTTTACCTCTGAATTTTCATACTATTACAAATTAGTCCTAATTGCATAAAACACAAAATACACAAAATCTCCATTCAACATGCTTAGGCTGACTGTTTAGCTAGCACATATAAATACACACATTTCATTTATCTTGCATTTTAGTCCCTCAATTTATTATTTTTGCAATTTAGTCCTAATTACTCAAAATCTTCAAAATCTCCAATACAAAACATGTTAATCTAAAACATATCTTTAATATTTCATCATCAAATATCATAAAACACAAATATTCATCAATGGTATAACTCAATACATTCATCAAAATCAAAAATTCTAGCCTAGGTCGGATAGTATTCGAAGCAGCGATCTCAAAAAAGTAAAAATTATCAAAAATCGAACAAAAACTAACCTTGAATCAAGCTTCCAACCAAAGTGTCGAATGCTTGAAACTTTCTAAAGCTTCATTTTCTTTAAGTTTCGGTCAATAATGAACTAAAATGCATGGCTATATTATGATTGTTTTATTTAATTTCATTATAATATGCTAATTACTATTTTAACCTTTAAAATTAAATAGAAAACCTTATAAAACATGTATACAACCGTCCACTCATATAACCAATGGCCTATTTATAACATAAGTACTTCCATTTAAAAAGACAACATCAATTCAGCCCTTATACATTAAACTATCAAATTTTCATTTTACACGATTAAGCCTTTTTATTTAATTAAGCACACAAACAATTAAATTTTCATACGAAACTTTCACACATGCAAATTCACATATAATAAACACGAAAAATAATATTTAAATATTTTTTGACTTGGATTCATGGTCCTGAAACCACCGTTCTGACTAAGGTCTAAATCGGGCTGTTACAACTCTTCCCCCTTAGGGATTTTCGTCCCAGAAAATCTTACCGGTGAACAAGTTCGGATAACGTTCTCTCATTGCATCTTCTGGCTCCCACGTTGCTTCCTCAACTCTGTGTTTATGCCACAATACTTTAACCAATGGAATTTTCTTATTTCGCAACTCTTTAATCTCACGAGCCAGAATATGAATCGGTTCTTCCTCGTATGACATATCGGGCTTAATCTCAACTTTGGTCAGACTAATCACGTGTGAAGGATCAGATCGATATCTACGAAGCATCAAAACATGGAATACAGTGTGGATCTTTTCTAATTCAGGTGGCAACAGCAATCTATAAGCCGCCGACCCAATACGCTCTATAATCTCATATGGCCCAATAAATCTTAGGCTCAGTTTGCCTTTACGGCAGAAGCTGAGTATTTCCTTCCATGGTGAGACTTTCAGAAATACTTTATCCTCGATCTAAAACTCTATATCTCTGCTTTCAGACTTTTAAGGATCACTTCCACTTTCTGTTCAATTTCTCTAATCAAATCGACCTCGTGTATCTTATTTTCACTGAGCTCAATCCAGTACAATGGTGTACGACATTTACGACCGTACAAAGCCTCATAAGGTGCCATTTTGATACTCGATTGAAAGCTGTTATTGCACACAAATTCAATCAGAGGTAAGTATCATTCCCACGTACCTTCGAACTCGAGAATGCAACATCTCAACATATCCTCAAGTATCTAAATGATTCACTCGGACTGACCATCTGTTTGCAGATGGAAAGTAGTGCTGAAATGTAATTTCGTACCTAATGCATCTTCCAAAACCGCGATGTAAACCTCATTTCTCTATCCGAAACAATTGATATAGGTACACTATGCAACCTCACAATCTGAGAAACATACAATTCAATCAATTTATTAAGTGAGCAATCTGTACGAACCGGAACAAAATGAGCAAATTTAGTCAATCTATCTACAATAACCCAGATTACATCTTTCTTGCTCAGTGTCAACGGTAAACCAGATACAAAATCCATCGTGACTCTGCCCCATTTCCATTCAGGTATCATTATCGGCTGAGGCAATCCAGAAGGTACCTGATGTTCAGCTTTTACTTGCTGACAGACTAAACATTTTGAAACAAATTCAGAAATGTCTCGTTTCATACCATGCCACCAATAGAGCTGTTTTAGATCATTATACATCTTTGTACTACCTGGGTGAACAGATAATCGACTGTTATGAGCTTCGTTCAAAATCATTTGAATCAACTTTGTATTTCTCAGAACGCATATTCGATTTCTGAATCTCAAATAGTCATCAGTATCAACTCGAAACTCTGAATTAGTATTTGAATCACTTTGAGCTAATTTTGCTAACAACTCATTATCAAACTTCTGGGCATCACATATTTGTTGAACAAATAACGGTCTTGCTTTCAATTCAGCTATTATCAAACCATCATCAGACATAGCCATATGCGCATTTATTGCACACAAAGCAAAAAGTGATTTTTGGCTTAAAGCATCAACAACAACATTAGCCTTTCCCGGGTGATAGTCAATCACAAGTTCATAGTCTTTTAACAATTCTAACCATCGGCGTTGTCTCAAATTTAGGTCTTTTTGAGTCATCAAATATTTCAGGCTTTTGTGATCAGAATAAATAGGACATTTTTCCCCGAACAGATAATGACGCCATATCTTCAATGCAAACACAATAGCTGCCAATTCTAGATCGTGCATCGGATAATTATTTTCATGCGATTTTAACTGTCTCGAGGCATAAGCTACGACTTTTCCTTCCTGCATCAAAACACAGCCCAAACCATTTGATGATGCATCATTATAGATAACAAATTCTTTACCCGATTCTGGCTGAAATAACACTGGAGCTTCGGTCAAAAGGGCTTTCAACTGATCAAAACTTTTCTGTCACTTTCTGACCACTCAAAGTTAACATCTTTTTGCAAAAGCTTGGTCATAGGGGTTGCAATCATCGAGAACCCTTTCACAAATCGTCTATAGTAACTAGCAAGTCCCAGAAAACTTCAAACTTCAGAAACGTTTCTCGGAGGTTTCCAGTCAAGTATTGCTGAAATTTTGCTCGGATCAACCCGAATACCTGATGCTGAAACAACATGTCCCAGAAAGCTAACTTCGTGTAACCAACACTCACATTTACTAAACTTCGCATACAACTATTTTTCTCGCAAATTCTATAACACGTCTCAAATGCTCGGCATGTTCGGTTTCATCACGGGAGTAGATCAATATATCATCAATGAATACGACCACAAATTGATCTAAATATTGTCTGAAGATTCAATTCATCAAATCCATAAAAATAGTAGGTGCATTAGTAAGTCCGAACGACATAACTAGAAACTCATATTGTCTGTACCTCGTTCGAAAAGTAATTTTTGGCACATCAGAATCTCTGACTCGCAACTGATAATAACCCAATCTCAAATCTATCTTCGAAAACACTGAAGCCCCTTTCAACTGATCGAACAGGTCGTCAATCTGTGGCAATGGGTATTTATTCTTTATAGTCACCTTATTTAGCTGGCGGTAATCAATACACATTCTCATAGTTTCATCTTTCTTTTTCACAAATAGAACTGGCGCACCCCAGGGAGAGAAACTTGGTCGTGCAAAACCTCTATCTGTTAACTCTTGCAACTATGCTTTCAACTCTTTTAATTTAGTAGGTGCCATCCGATACGAAGCTATTGAAATCGGAGTCGTCCCCGGTACTAACTCAATACCAAACTCTACCTCTCGGATAGGTGGAAAACCCGAAAATTCTTCAGGAAACACATCCGGATACTCGAACACAACTGGTACAGATTCAATCTTCTTTTCAGTCACTTTACTATCAAGCACATAAGCAAAGTAAGCTTCATAACCTTTTCTCACATACTTTCGAGCTAACATCGAAGATATTACTGCTGGTAAACCATTCAGATCATTAGATTCAATCCGAATAATCTCGTTGTTCTGACATCTCAAATCGATGGTCTTTCTTTTGCAATTAACAACGACATCGAGCATAGTTAACCAATCCATACCCAAAATTATATCGAACTCGTCGAAAGGTAACAACATCAAATCGGTCGAAAAGCATGAATCTTGAATCATCAACGGACAATTTTTACATACTTTATCAACCAGAACACACCGACCCAGGGGGTTTGATACTCGAATCACAAACTCAATAGACTCAACAGACAAAGTCTTACTGGATACTAATGTCTCACACACATATGAATGAGTCAAACCGAGATCAATCAATGCAATAACATTAATATTATAAAGAGTGAAAGTACCGGAAATAACATCTGGGGAAGAAGCCTCTTCGCGAGCTCGTATAGCATATGCTCTGGCAAGTGCACGAGCCTTAGATCAAACTGTTAAATCTTTCATCCCTCTCTGACTGCCACTTACATTACCCAACTGCCTGGGTGGTCTGCCTCGTACTGACATGTTACTCGGTCTCGTGTTCTGAACAGTGTTTTGCTCGGCTAACATCGGGCAATTTCGGATAAAATGATCCATCGATCCACATTTAAAACAAGATCAATCATGCAATCTACAATTTTCGAAATGCCATTTACCATAATGCTTACACTCGAGTCTATTCTGCCGATCATTGCCAACACTAGCAATCGAAGTGGCTCGTGAACTCACAGGAGGTCAATCTCGATCTCGTCTAGAAAAGTCCAAAGTAGCTTTAAATCGACTAGAATCATGTCTGAACTTCTTCGTTGCTGAGTGAAAAGTCTTACTCGATGATCTTTTACGGGAATCTCTAGCTTCAAATCAGCTTTTTTTTCTCTTTCCCGAGCTCTTCGGCTTTGCAAACTCACTCAACAAGTACCACGAACTCTTTAATTTCAAGTATACCAACCAGTAATTTAATGTCTTTGTTCAAACCGTCTTTAAATCTTTTACACATGATAACTTCGGTTGAAACACATTCACTAGCATATAGACTGAGTCTTAAAAATTTTCAATTCCAGAAATTCTTTTCATTTTTGGTCAATAAATCTCTGGCTAATATATTTCTTACGGAACTCAGTCTGAAAGAATTCCCAGGTCACTCTCTCTTTCGGGACCACCGATACTAGTGTATTCCACCAGTGATATGCGGTGTCTCGTAATAAAGATATGGCACACTTTAAACATTCATCCGGAGTACAAGATAGCTCGTCGAACACACAGATAGTATTATCAAGCAACAACTCAGCCCACTCAGCGTCATCATCACATTAGCTTTAAACTCTTCGGCCCCGTGTTTTCTGATTTTATCTACAGGAGGCTTATCAAATCTCATTGGATCAATCATCGGAGGTACCACAGGTATCGGAGAAGGATTATTCGGGGGTGGAGGTTGTTGTGCAGCCTGATTAGTCTGGATATACTGAGTAAACCAATCGTTCATCATTTGATAGAAGGCTTGTTTAGCCTCCCCTTCGTGGCTACTTGAGACAGGTCAAGATTCAACTGGCGCTGTCCCTTGTGTGGGAGTAGGCGCTACACTCTCGACATCAACAGCTACAGCTCTATCGGGATCCATTTACTATATGAAAGCACATTTTCAAATGTCAGTAGTCATCACACTATCGTAATAAAATTTATGGCATGTACAGCTAGACTCTCACATGCTACGTTAGTCCTAGAATCGACTAAACCATAGCTCTAATACAAATAAAATGTAACACCCCTAACCCATATCCATCGTCGGACTAGGGTAACGAGGCATTACAGAACATAAGTACAATTTCAAACATTCTCATGTTAACACAGTTCATATATATATATATATATATATATACAGATATATCATTAAAAAAACTAATTAAACTATTCAATGATTAAAACAAAATTTACAGCTAATGTACTATTTTAAAACAAACAAAAACCACATTAATCTTTTACTTATTCAACTACCCAAATTTACCTATACAAACTTATTGATTTCGATTAATTAACAAGCCACATAATTAAGCATACTTTTATTTTATAACCAAAACATATGTTCAAAGAATATTATATACATATGTATTTAAAAGTCATGCACTTATATATGTATCATTGCCATGCCATGTACAAAAGCATACAAAAATTATACATTAATAGAACCCACAAAACCATGTACACATAATCACTCGATTTGATCAACTTATATTCGGCATTTGTACATTATAACATGTACAATCAATTTTTTTTATAATCGTAATTAAAGTACTAACATATACATTATACAAATTTCATTTAACATTAAATAGGTTATATATTATTGTTTCACTTACAAACCATATTAAACAAAACAATCTCAATAAGTAATCATTATTTAACTTCATTAACGATACTTATTTATTTAACCACTAAAACACTTTAAGTACACATACATTTACCATGCAAACCATACCAACAAAATCAATTCATATTCAAACATTCACGTACATCATTAACATTTTTAAACCATTAATTCATTAAAACATAACATAACCTATTTATCCATATCACTTCTGAATACAAGCACATAACATAACTTGTAATCAACCATGGCAGATGACATAATAATCAAAATAGACCTAAACTATAATTAAACCAACATAGAACTCAAGCATAGCAATTAAGCCATTTTCGCATGGCTCCCATTTAACACAGACCAAAATACAATATTCCAAAACATAATCTAGCCTATACAAGCCATAGGCTCAAAAATTCGCTTATTAAAATACCGAAGACAGTCGATAGTGTGATAGACTTGGCTGACGATCCCCGAGCTCGTAACTCGAATCCAAAATCTATAAAATAGAAACACATATACACAGAGTAAGCTTTTATAGCTTAGTAAGTCATAAGCAAATATCAACTCAATAATATATTCAACTTCTTAAAAATCTAAAATAAACTAATTTTACTATATCACTGTCATATCTAATTTCAACTGAATCAATCCATAACCACACATGTTTAACATAACTATCACCTTGGCCGAATATTCATAAGGTTAACATTTTACAATTTTTCATTCAACTTTCAAAGCCAAATATCATTATATATTCAAATATACTTCCACACATTTACACAAGTTCACAAAACAAAATTTCACTTCCTATACCAACATCACTCATTTGGCCGAATATACAAGATCAAAATATACATCACATATGTACATACTTATGTGGCCGAATATACAAGTTCAAATATAACATCACATAAGTACATACCTATATGGTCGAATATACAAGATCCAATATAACATCACATATGTACATATCTATGTGGCTGAATATACAAGTTCAAATATAACATCACTTAAGCACATACCTATATGGTCGATTATACAATATCATTTTACTTAATTTACTTGCTCAATTCCCACATCAACATGAAATCTTATAGGCAAAGGCTTAAAAATAAATCACCGGCATAAAACCTACTAGGCATAAGCCTAAATCACACACCGGCACAAGGCCTACTAGACTCAAAGTCTGATTTTATTCACCGGTAATAAGCCTGCTAGGCATAAAGCTTGAATACATTCACCAGAACAAGGCTTGCTAGACTCAAAGCCCAAATATCACTATTATAAAGTTGTCTAGTACACAATTCATATAACAAAAACTCCAGATATTCCATATATATCATACGGACTTTCAAATGATATAACTCAGTCGAATTAAACTCAAATAAAGTATTTCTATGCTTAAACACATTCGACTAGCTCTTTTATGAATCTATAGATTCCAAAACAGCATATTAAACTAAGTTACATTCAAGATAAATGATGTATAATTGCTTAAAGACTTACCTCGGATATCGACGAACGTTATAAATCGGTTATTCGACTATTTTTGCTTTTCCCCGATCCAAGTCCGATTTCTTTTGTACTTGATCTATATAATTTCAAATTAACCTCATTTAAACATAATTTCATTCAATTAAATCCAACAACACAAAAAACGGGTAAATTACCATTTTACCCCTGATATTTTATACTTTTACAAATTAGTCCTAATTGCATAAAACACAAAATTCACAAAACCTCCATTCAACATGCTTAGGTCAAATGTTTAGCTAGCACATATAAATACACACATTTCATTTATTTTTGCATTTTATTCCCTCAATTTATTATTTTTGCAATTTAATCCTAATTACTCAAAATCTTCAATACAAAACATGTTAATCTAAAACATATCATTAATATATCATCATCAAATATCATAAAACACAAATATTCATCAATGGTATAACTTAATACAATCATCAAAATCAGAAATTCTAGCATGGGTCGAATAGTATTCGAAGCAACGATCTCAAAAATGTAAAAAATTATCAAAAACCGAACAAAAACTAACCTTGAATCAAGCTTTCAAAGTGTCTAATTCTTGAAACTTTCTAAAGCTTTATTTTCTTTAAGTTTTGGTCAATAATGAACTAAAATGCATGGCTATATTACGATTGTTTTATTTAATTTCATTATAATATGCTAATTGCTTTTTTAACCTTCAAAATTGAATTAGAAAACCTTATAAAACATGTCTACAACTGTCCACTCATATAACCAATGGCCTATTTATAACCTAAGTACTTCCATTTAAAAAGACAACATCAATTCAACCATTATACATTAAACTATCAAATTTTCATTTTACACGATTAAGCCCTTTTATTTAATTAAGCACACAAACAATCAAATTTTCATACGAAACTTTCACACATGCAAATTCACATATAATAAACACGAAAAATAATATTTAAATATTTTTCTAACTCGGATTCATGGTCCCGAAACCACCGTTCTGACTAGGTCTAAATCGGGCTGTTGCACCGCCAAAGAATGTAACTGAGGTTAGAAGCTTTTTGGGCTTAGTTGGGTATTATCGTTGCTTCGTAAAATGATTTTCGATGATTGCAACTCCTTTGACGAGGTTACTACAAAAAGATGTCAAGTTTGAATGGTTAGAAAAGTGTCAGCAGAGTTTCGAGAAATTAAAGATATTGCTGACAGAAGGAAAAAAATTCGTGGTCTATAGTGATGTGTCCTTAAATGGACTGGGTTGCATGCTTATGCAAAAGGGCCAAGTGATAGCCTATGCTTCCAGACAACTAAATCCGTACAAAAAGAATTATCCGACACATGACTTGGAGCTTGCCGCCATCGTCTTTACCTTAAAAATTTGGAGACACCATTTGTATGGTGAGACTTGTCGTGTATTCACTAACCACAAGAGCTTGAAGTACTTGATGACTCAAAGGGAATTGATTAAAGATTACAAGCTGATAATTGATTATCACCCGGGAAAGGCGAATGTGGTCGCCGATGCACTAAGCAAAAAATCCTTATTTGCTTTGAAAGCTTTTAACACACAGTTGGCATTGTCTGAAGATGGTTCGATCTTGGTAGAGTTAAGGGCTAGGCCCACATTTCTTCAAGAAATTTGTGATGCCCAGATTAATGATAATGACCTGCAAGATAAGAGAACTCAATGTGAGTTAGGCATTGAATCAGATTTTCGGATCAGTCCCGATGGTTGTCTATTCATCCGGAAAATTCTGCAAGAGGCACATGATAGTTTTTTGTCTATTCATCCAGGAAGTACCAAGATGTACAATGATTTAAAGAAAATGTACTGGTGGAATGGCATGAAAAGAGACATCTTTGAATTTGTGTCGAGATGCTTGATATGTCAACAAGTCAAGGCTAAACATCAAGCACCATCAGGTTTGTTACAGCCTGTGATGGTTCCTGAATGGAAATAGGACAGGATTACCATGGATTTCATAATGGGATTACCGTTAACCCCGAAAAATAAAGATGTTATTTTGGTTATAGTTGATAGACTAAGGAAGTCAGCTCACTTCATCCCAGTACAGATAGATTATTCTCTTGATAGATTGGCCGACTTGTACATATTTGAAATTGTGAGATTACACGGGATACCGTTGTCGATTATCTCAAACAGAGACCCAAGATTCACTTCAAGAAAGGTTGAGTTTTAGCACGCAGACTGACTGTCAGTCTGAGCGGATGATTCAGATTCTTGAGGACATATTAACGTGTTGCGTTCTTGAGTTTCAGGGTAGCTGGGAAAAGTACTTGCCATTGGTGGAATTTACCTACAATAATAGTTTCCAGATAGTCTGAAAATGGAACTTTATAAGGCCTTGTATGGCAGAAAGTGTTGAACTCCCTTGTATTGGACAAAACTCAAAGAACATTAGATTCATGGAGTTGACCTAATCAAAGAAACAGAGGAAAAGGTTAAGGTGATACGTGACTACTTGAAAGCGGCATCGGATAGGCAAAAGTCATGTGCTAATTTGAAAAGAAAGGAAATTACATTTCAAGTTGGAGATGAAGGGTTCTTGAAAGTTTCCCTACAGAAGAAGGTATTAAGATTCTGCTGGAAAGGTAAACTGTGTCCAAGATTTATCGGACCATGTGAGGTTACTGAGAAAATTGGACCATTAGCCTACCGTTTAGCACTGCCATCTAAATTGGAAAATATTCATGATGTGTTCTATGTATCCATGTTACGAAAATATAGATTAGACCCCTCCTACGTGATTTCACTGACAGAGATTGAGATTAGACCAGATATGACCTATGGTGAAGAACAGGTCAAGATTTTAGCTCGAGAAGTTAAACAATTACGGAACAAGAATATTGCCTTAGTAAAAGTATTATGGCATAGACATGGAGTGGAAGAGGCTACATGGGAACCCGAAGAAACCATGAGAAGTCAATATCCGAACTTGTTTACTGGTAAGACTTTCGAGGACGAAAGTCCCTAAGGAGGGAGAATTGTAACATCCTGAAATAGGGCCTAGTTTGAATAGTGGTTTCGGGACCACAAAATTCGATGTTAAAGTGATTGTATAATGATTATTATGAAGTCTAGAATATGAAAATATGCATGTACTAAAGTTTCATGAAGAAATTCTATGTGTAAAGTGTCCAATTGGAAATTAGGGACCAAATTGAATAAATTGCGAAACTTGGATTCTAGAAGCAATTTGTATGAAATTGCCTTGGAATATAAATTAGAAGGACTTAAATATAAATTTTCCCAATTTCTAAATTTTTGGACAAAAATGGGCATGCATAAAAAAATTTGGAAGTTTTGTAAGGAGGGGCATTTTGGTCATTTGGTTATAAACTTAATAAAAAGGGAAAAAGAAACCCAAAATTCAGCCATCTTCTTCCCCATAGCTTTCAAAATTCCTAGAGCTCCATAAGCTAGGGTTTTCAACATTTCAAGCTCAATAATAAGTGCTCCCTAGCCCTGTTTTTAATGTTTTTTTGTAATTTTGAGATCCTCGTAACATGCTTTATCTATGTCTACCCATATTTCAAGCTAGGGTGTAACACCCCTAACTTGTATCCATCGCCGAACTAGGGTAATGAGGCATTACCGATTAAAATCAAAAATCCTAACACTAATAAATTTTCACCCAAGTCAAACTTAATTATAAATAAAATATAGTTAACTAACATTTCAGAACATATTCTGTTTTGCTCATTGTAAACACAGATCATGTCAATTCTCAACTTAAAACTCACTGCATATAATACATATATATATACACACTTATATACAGCATTAATCATTGAGTACATGATTTAACATATTATTAAGTCACTTATGAAATTATGCTTAAGTCACTAAATATCACATACATGTTCTCATAATTTAATAAGCCATAATACACATAAATAAAAATTACTTACATATGCAACTAGGGTTAAGGTCAATTTTGAATTTGCATGCTTTGCACTCAAATATAAAAGCTAAACATCCATTCATTATTAACCAAGTACTACCATATACTTCTTTTAAAATATTAATCATAAAAGACTATACGTGTTTACTCTAGGTCATTAAAACATGCTCAATTAACCTTAGTAAATTTAATCATTCTATGAATACACATACCATCCAAAAGTACACTAATTATTTATGCCAATCAATATGTTTGAGATTACATACTCAAAAGCCAAATAACTGTTAACATTCGGTCAACTTAAGCTTTGGTTTACTCATTGACATTTAAGACTCAACTTTAATAGCATAATCATGATAACCAAGTCTAAACATGCAACCATAATCTAATATGTTTGACTGAAAATACTTATCAACTAAAAGTAATTATTTCTATCATTGTAAAACGCATTCCATATATATATAAACATACCCAAATCTTAAATCATACATATCATATACAAACAAATAAAGTCACCTTATCATACGCATAAATATTTGTAATGCATTATCATATTATTATCAAACCAACTTATATTACAATTTATACCTTTCAAGGATAAGGCATTAACTACAAATAGACATGTAATCAAATCACAAATTTTACTTGCCATGTAATGACCATATTAAATTAATTTAAGCTATGTCCGGACTTAGCCAAGTCTATGATGCCGAATCACATTTAATACAATGGCAAAATATACTCACCACAATCACATATATTTTATTCTTTGTATACTTAGTCGTATCAATCTTATGTTCAACCAAAATCATTAATCATTACTAAAACATTAAACACTTATCATAAACATCATTTCCTTCATAGCACTAAACAATATTACTAAAACAAACTCAAGCCACAACCAAGCATAACTGAATTTAAACATGGGAATTAAGCCATTTTCGCATGGTCTTTATACATAACTAAAATTTAATATTTTCAAATGTAATCCAGGCTATGCATGCCATAGTTTCAAAATGCAACTTATAAAATACTGAAAGCAATCGATAGTGTGATAGACTTTGCTGACGATCCCCGAGCTTGTAACTTGAATCCAAAATCTATAAAACAGAGACAAACATATACACACAATAAGCTATTTAAGCTTAGTAAGTCATAAGCAAACAAACAAACCGATGATGTAATCAAATTATTTTATCTAACCAAATTACATTATCAATATCAAGCTTATTCTCAACTTACAAATTTCATAAATAATATACCTGTACACATGACCATTACCTTGGCCGAATATTCATAAGGTTAAGTCATAAAATCATTGTTCAATTTTCAAAAGCCAAATTGTCATTATAAAACCTAATGCGCATGCATTTGTATACGTAAGCTCTTAAATCAAGATAAAATTTTATATACATACATTAACTAAATGGCCGATTATGCAACATCATATATATATGCATAATAAAAATCATTTCAACAAGAATCATACTTCTTGTTCACAAGGCCGAATACACATGTCATATTCACATATACTTTTCATTCATGTTACACATGCTTGTAACTAATATCATAATACTCACTTACCTTATTTCAAATAAGTACCAAGCTAATACATACCTGATCACTTAGCTAATTTTACATATTTGGTCACCACTTATCGATGCCCAATGAACCATTTGGAATTGGATAGGACACTCGGATAGTCACACACATCATACAATG
This sequence comes from Gossypium longicalyx, assembly GCA_025698465.1. NCBI lineage: Eukaryota > Viridiplantae > Streptophyta > Magnoliopsida > Malvales > Malvaceae > Gossypium > Gossypium longicalyx. Next base: position 17,612,038 of record CM046997.1, on the reverse strand, counting down.
CCAACGTCCCAGACATGGTCTTACATGTAATCACATATCGATCCCACTGTCCCAGACAGGGTCTTACTCGCACACATATGTCAAAATCACATATCAATGCCATGGTCTTACTCACACACATATATCGGAATCCTATGTCATGACATATGTATCCTAACTATTCCTAAGTTCATATGGGGCTTTCGGACGTCGTAACTCAGTCGAAACGAATGCTTGAACATGGTTACCAAACTTATACACATTTGACAATAGCATGTATAAATTCATACATTACATACCAGCATATATATTTAGCATTTAATTGCAATTAGGCACGTCTATTTGCTTATAAACTTACATCGGACGATACAAAACGGAATAGGGCAACTAGTCGACAATTTTCGCTTTCCCCCGATCCAAATCTGATTTCTTTGGTTATTGATCTAAACATATTCAAATTAAGCTCATTCAAACATATTTTCATATAATTTAGTCCAAAAACACATAAATGGAAAAACTACCATTTTACCCCAAACATTTATAATTTTTACAATTTAGTCCCTATTACACAAAACACAAAATATGCAAAATCTCAAGATACCCATGTTAGACCGAATGTTCCTAGTGTTCATACAAGTCCATATATTTCATTTATTTCACATTTTAGTCCCTTAAATTATTATTTTTGCAATCTAGTCCTAATTACTCAAAATCATCAAAAACTCCAATACAAAACATGTTAATCTAAAACATATCTTTCATATTTCATCATCAAACAACAAAAATAACAAGCTCTCAACAATGACACAACTCAAAATATTCATCAAAATCAAAAATTCAAGCATGGGTTTTGTAGTACTCCAAGCAACGATCTCAAAAACGTAGAAATTATCAAAAACTGAACAAAAAACGAACCTTGATTGAGCTAAATAGATGGCTGAACCCTAAATTTTTTTTCTTTCCTTTTGTTTCGACAATTAGAAAATAAAAATGATGAACATGGCTTTCTTAATTATGTTATAATATGATATATTATAACATTTTATTTCATTTACAATTTTAACCTTATTTATTAAATTATAAAACCATTATAACTATGGCCATTACTGTCCACTTTAGCTAAAAATGGGGTAATTGTAATATAACAGCTTCCATTTTAAAAGTCAAATGCAATTTGGCCCCCTTTTAGAAATAACCACCAAATTTTCATTTTATGCGATTAAGTCCTTTTATTTAATCGGACACTCAAACGATAAAATTAAATCACAAAAATTTCACAGATATAAATTCACACAAAATAAACATAGAAAATAATTTTAAAATATTTTTCTGACTCAGATTCGTGGTCCCAAAACCACTATTCTGATTAGGGTCTAAATCGGGCTGTTACATAGGGTTCATGTTTAGAAATTTACCCAACCATAAAGGGCTTGTGTTTTGATTATTTATGAAGGAATATGAGAGTTTATAGGATAGTAAACAACTTTTACTAAGTGGTTTTTCATCGAAATGGCTTAAGGGACCATTTTGTAAAACTTATAAAAATGGGTAAAAAAATGAGAAATAGAGAAAAATAGGGCTGGTATGAGCTTAAGGTACATTTTTCTAGGCTTGGGTAACCAAGGAATTACATGCATTTCATTATACGAGCCTAGGGACTAATTTGTAAAAATGTGAAATGTTAGGGGCAAAATGGTTATTTTGCCCGGGGGTGAAATTTAGACTTGAAATGAATAGTGTGATGTATTAATAATTTACTGTTGCTTATATAGACCCCGAGAGACCGATTTCAAAGGTCGACCGTGGAAAACGAAAGGTTTCGGAATAACCGAAATTAGAACCCAAAACATCTTCCAGGTAAGTTCGTATAACTCGAATGTAAACTATTTTCAAATACATTAAAAATTTATGTCCATGTATGAGTTATAATATTGATAATCAATGTATGACAATTCGTAAAAATTGATGCCATGAGAAAATGTCCCGGTTGAATGAAAAAGGATATCTGATGGATATTCCGAAAATGAATTGACGGTAAAAAGGATCTAGCCTAGACAGTGTTTCTATAGTGATCTAGCCTCCCGAAGAATATGTATGCCTTATGGATTTAGCCCGGATGGGTAATCCAATTAAGGTCTGGATTTAGTCTAGACTGGTAATTTAGATCCGAGCTCTTTAAGAGTGTTTGTCGTTACAGGGGATTTAGCCTGGACTGGTAATCCCGACATCACTCCATGAGTTTATACTACGGGGGATTTAGCCTGGACTGGAAATCCCGCCATAAGAGCGAGGTTCGTAAGAGTACGTGCTTTAAAATGATCACTTGTATGATTTGACGGTAAATGGGATATCCATCGAGATTTCGAGAAAATTCAACAGGATTAAAATGAGAATTGAAAATGGAAATGTTTGAATTGAGAAGCTCATCAAAGACTAAAGTTATAATATATTGGTATAAGACTAACTTGATGGTTGAGGGTATATGATAAGGGAATTATGCTATGCATGTTTGGCATGAATATCTTTTATGGTTGTTTGCTAAATAACCAGTAAATTTACCTTCCCGTTATCCGAACTTACTAAGCTGTCAATGCTTACCCCCTTTCACTTCTCTTGTTTTACAGACCTAGTGAACTCGTAAAGATTGAAAGATGATAGGAGCGTTGTCAACACTATAAACCTGTCTTTCCTTAATATATAGAAAATTTTATTTTGTTATAATGGCATGTATAGGATTTTTGGGTTATTTTGTTATATGTGTCATTTGGCAAGCCAATGTAAGGGCTTGAATGATATGCTTATTCATTTTTGTATATGGCCATGTGATATGGTTCATTTGGATGTAGGTTGTAAACCTACTAATTGTGCATGTTTATGCTTGTATGTTTATTGTGATATATCATGAATGGACATGAGATATGTGGCCAAATCCCTTGGGAATGATTTAGGTCATAATTAGCAATGAGTTATAAAATGAGCCAAGTATGAATGAGTATTGTTGGAATGGTAACCTGAACACAAAAAGGCTAATATTAATATAGGATTAAAAGAGACATGAAGCAACATGCATGATCTTGACTAAGGAGGTTTTAAGGGTATTATTATACCATGATAGATGTCCAAGGAACACGTTAGTGTTTTTGGATATGTGAGGGTGACAAGAGGCTTGGAGAATATTCTCCAAAAAGGTCCACATGGGTAGACACACGGGCATGTGTCTAGGCTGTGTGTGACACACGGGCAGCCCCATGGGCGTGTTGTACGGTCGTGTGTCCCCTGCACCTAAAATTTTTAAGTCATTATGCATGGTAGTAAATGCACGGGTAGAGACACGGTCGTGTGTCTCAACCGTATGGACGGCATGGCCTAGCACACGGGCGTCTATCTTGGCCGTGTGCCCTTAAGTGGATGATGACGTCATAAATAGAATGTCGAGGTTTTTAAACATAGGCGTGTCTAGACCGTGTGAAGGACATGGGCCAAGGACACGGGCATGTGCTCGGCCCTGTGAAAACCCTTGTAGTTTCGAAGTGAATAATAAATTCACACGGGTAAAGGACACGGGCGTGTCCAAAGCACACTGGCGTGTGCACCGCCTCCACACGGGCCTGTAGGGCTTAAACATGGAACTTCTTCTAAAATTTTCTTGAGTTCTCAGTTTAGCCCCGGACCGCTTTTAACGCATGTTTTGGACCTCGTAGGTCCATAATAGGGATAATATGATTAAGTTTTGATTGGTTTTAATCTAGAACTAAATTTTATATCATGTTTTCGTAGAATGTCCTTGTTTATGTCTGGTAACACCTCGTACCTTGTCCCAGTCTCAGGTGCGGGTAAGGGGTGTTACAGAATAGAAATGAACGAAATGAATAGAAAAAAAGAAATGAGAAACATTCAGGAATGGTTATGGTTTTCTCTGAAATGGAGAAATGAAATCATTTGGAAATGAATGTAGGTTTCCCAAAATGGAAATGGAAACTTGTAATCCTATATAGGATCATTCAGCAAATGATGGAAGAATGAGTTTATGATTTTAGACTGTTTTGAAGCCCGAAAATAAAAATAAATCATTTAGTCATAATGAACATGTTCAGTTGTGACATATAGAATGAATTTTCTCGAAATTTTACCAGGGTTAAAATTGTTAATTTTTTATTAGGGTGTAAAATCGTCAAAATTTTATTAGAGTAAAATTAGGATGAGAAAATTATTTAATATGTAAATATTAAAGTTTATTTTGGGAAATAGAAAAATTGAATCGGATTGGATCATATTACAGAGTACTAGGTCAAAAAGGCCCAAAAGGTACTCGTAATTAGACCCAATGTGAAAGAAGCCCAAAACCCCTCATATAACATGAAAGAGGCGGCAACCTTAGTATAAATACAAAGGTAAACAATGTAGATCACTAGATTGTGAAACTCACAAAGTTAGATCAGTTCAGATATCACACTATCATCAAGACGATAGAATTATGTTCATTTTGGTACTTAATAATGTGGTATGTATATAGGGTCCTTTATTATGTAAATGGTCACCCCTAATTGTGAATGCCAATATTGTATTTGTGGCTATGATTATTTTGTATGTTAAGCTTGATATATAGTCGAGTTTATGCCTAATTTGATCATGTTAAGGCCATTTGAATTCTTGGTTTCCAAGTTGTATAGGCCTTATGTGTTTAAATTTGAAAAATGAGGTAACTAGATATGTTAAAGTTGAAAAATGGAAAATTTATGTCAACTCCATGAATATGTGTCAAGTGCCAATTGAATCCTTGGACCATAAGAATTTTAGCAAGCTTCATGTACCCGAATTGCATGATATGATGTCTTGGTGAATGTGGTATGAACATAGAAATGTATAAATGTTTTTTGGTAAGAAGTGTCAAGTGTGTCCCAAAGTGACTTTTTTCCAAAACAGAGGTAACTTCGGACGAAAAGTCCCCAACATAGCAACTTAAATCGATAGTGAGTGGCATTGTAACGTCGAGATTTTTGAAGTTATTACGGCACTCATTGATTGATGAAGTCACGATATGGTAGTCATGTTGTCACAATATCAAACCGTAGGTTTTGAAAACTTTACAATTAAGTCCTTAACCGACCTGGGGTTAGCAAAAGAGCTTTTGTAAGCTTATATAAAACCTAAATTTGATTTTATAGCATATCAAGAACATGTTTTATACTTGTTAGAATGTTGGATTGGTTAAATCGTATTGGAATTAAATGTAATTGCTCCGGAAACAAATGTGGCATCCTATACCTCAGACTCAATGATCAGGTCGGGCAAGGGGTGTTACACTTATACTGATAGAAGTCTTCAAAGTTATGATTTTTTTAGCTCGATGTATCAGTAGAATGACACTTGTATTTGTTATTGTCTGATAGTTTCAAGTGTTCAGACTTGTACCGATAGTTGTACCAATAAAAGGTGCAGGAGGGGCCAAAATTGCTTATTATCTTGTATCAATAAAAGTTTAATGCATGGCTTGGAATGCTCTCTGACTTACTTCTACCAGTAGAACCCCCTTAAGTATTGTTACAACTAGAGATGTACCAGTTGAAGAGCCTCCAAGTATTAGTAGAAATCTAGAAGAATACTTGGGGTGCTTTCTGACTTGCTTTTACCAATACTTGTATACACTTGTATCAGTAGAAGTGTTCCAAAGTTGTAAAATTTGTTTTGAATCAAGATTTTCAAAGGCATTTATAACTTTTTGTCCCATTTGATGAGTTTGTAAATACGTTGAAAATAATATTTGAAATTTATATCAATTGATTGCAAATTTTGACCAAGAGAGAATTTTAAAGTTTGACTTTGTCATGTCAAAATATTTGAAAAACTATGGCTAAAAATTAAATATTAATTTTAGTATAGTAGAGGGACTAAAAGTGATGTTTGACCATTTTCTTATAAAAAAAAGGCTAGACAGATGTCAAGGTAAAAGATCATCCTATATAAAGATTAAATCTTAATTTTAAGCACAGTAAAGTAATCATCTACAAGTATAAAAGCATATAATTTTCCACCCAAGCTAGTAGTTCTAGTAGGACCAAAAAGATTAATGTGAATCAATTATAAAACTCAACTAGTGGACAAATCATTTATAGGTTTGAAAGAAATTCTTTTGTTCTTGTCTTAACACATGCATCACAAACTTTGTCTAAATCTAAACCAATTTTAGACAAACCTCTTACAAAATCAATTTTAACCAATTTATACAATATGCTCATACTAGCATGTCCTAGTTTTCTATTCCATAACCAAGAAGCATTTTCATTTTTAGCCATAAATAAATTGTTTGAAGCAAGTAAATCATCCAAATGAACCATGAAGATGTTTCCTATTCTATGACCAACAAGCACAATCTTATTAGAAACAATGTCAATAACTTTACACCCAGATGACTCAAATATGGCATTGAGGCATTTATCACACAATTGACTTATACTTAAAACATTATGCTTAAGACTATTGGCATATAAAAAAAATTTTAATAAAGATTAAAGACTTTTTACCAATAAAAACAATCCCTTCAATGAGTCCTTTGGAGTTGTCACCAAATGTAACTCCTCTTCTACTTTTTGGCTTTAGTTCAATGAAATGTCTCTTTTCATCATTCATATATCTTGAGCATCCACTATCAAGGTGTTAGAGTATGCCCAAAGACCAATCAAGAGATGATTGTAATCACATACTCATTTTACCTTGTTTATTAATATAAGGCGTTGTCATTGTTATTTCAATTTCTTTTCCTATGTGTGTAAATAAACTGATTAATAATAAAGTCCTGAGAATAATATGACTATTCTTAAAAGGTCCTTAATCAAGTATTATTCTGGGCTTGGACAATAATAATGCGGATTAAACGAATTATCACACTTTAAGAGCTTGAAAACAAGCATTTTCAGAAGGTTTGAATTATGTTTTCTTAAGTTTTTAATAAGTTAATAAAATGTGCAATTGTAGTCTTTTATTGACCTTAGGGGGTGAATGAGGCCTAAGGGTGAGCTAACGCACTTTGTGAGTGTGCAGGAGACCATTAGAAGACGTACTAAATGGATACTAGTTGCTATATCACAACACGGATGACTCGATGTCACAACATAAGGAATAAAATAGATAAAGTTCAAGACCACCTTTGATGCCGTAACACAGTCTAAGGGTGTCGCAACATACCTCTGAAGATAGCTCAAGAGGAGCATACTAACTACCATGTCGCGACACAGGTTCTGGTGTGTCGCGACATCGACTCTGAAATGGAAATTAAATACAAAATAGGGGCGTTTTGGTCTGCACAATCAAACTTAAAGCTCGAGAACATCAGCTGACCTAGGGTTAAGGATGACAACCACTTAGAATCTATAAATAGGCTCATTTGGCACATGTTATGGACATAATTCAATTAGCCTATATCCTCTCTTTTAAATTTATTTTTGTTTTCTTCCTTTCTTAGGTTTTTAGAATTTATTTTCAGTTGTTCTTTGTTTACAAGAGATCTAATTTGTGGAGATCGTTAAACTCTGTGGATTTATTTTCATCTTTAATACAAATCAAGCATTTTCTTAAAATCTACACTTTAATCCATTATCCATGTTCTCTCTTCACACCAATTCCATATTGTTTATGAAAACCATGAGGAACTAATCTTCCTATAGGGGATTAGTGAGTGGAGGTATGATTTATTAACTATTTTGTAAGGTTACTCAATGGATCAGCTGTTTGGGAAAGGAAGAATATGAAACAAACCCTAGGTCTGACAACCCCGGGAAGTCATCAAGGTGGGAATTAACCCAAAATTTGTATTGCCCATCCGTGAACACCTTCACCACAAACCAATCTGGACTCTGATGTCAGAAGATAAGTAACCCTTACTGACTCATTATGTTAATAGAAGATCGAAAAATCCTACTAAGGTAGCGACTAGTTGATTGACGAGGAACTCGAAACGATAATTGATTGAAATTGCCGAAGCGAGCTAATCACCCATAATCAAGATTTGATTCACTCTACTCTTCTATCTCTTGAATTTCATTTATTTTATATTATTTTATTTTATCATTGTAAAAACCTTAAAAAACCCTTTTACTATGTTCTTGTACTATAATTGATTTAAAGTACTAATTAGATCTTTTAGTGTTTAGGTTAGAATTGATCTAGCACTCGCCTCCCTTAAGTATGATCCTTGGAGTACTCACATACTTTGTTGTAAAACTATATTACAACTTGACTCGTATACTTGCAGTTACTACCTCATATTTCTATATTTTATGACAATATTCACACTCTAGACGTTAGTACATCCGAAGGCGGTCATGGGATATGATTGATTAAGGTAAGATTTGTCCATCCTACATAATGAGAGCAATATCTTAGGTCAGTTGATATAATGAGACTAGAAATGCATAGTCATGCTCAAATAAATTTATATGATATATCACACTTATTTTTTTATTATAGTCTACTCAGAATATCAAGAAATATGAGATTGGGCTACAAGTGTCACTATTTCATGACTTGTATCCAATCTAGATATAGGATAAAAGGATATAATACATGAAAAATTTATCACAGAAAGGTTATGTCGAATTACAACTTTTTGTAACTTGGATAGGTATGATGCATTGCTAGATGTCACTCATTGCTTGTAACATTAGAAATGTTCTAGTTTTACTTCTAACATTACAAGAGCCTACAGGGTCATACTTGTAACATCCCACCCGATGAAGTCCAAGTGTACGAATACTATTTATGAAAGTAAGACATATAAGGTAGATCTTGGGAATGTATAGTGTTAGAATTGGACGAAGTATAAGAACATTATAAGTATAGTCTTATATAAGTATAATTGGTGGAATGATATTCACCCCAATACATTTTGGCATTTGACGTGGTTGAACTCTAAAATGAATACAAGAGAATAAAGGTTTCCATGTCAGGTTACAAAAGTTAAAGGAATGAGAATTGTGGCTCAGTAAGATGAATTTTTTTTAACATAAGTCACACCAATGGTATAGTGTCCCTGTAACTATGGTCTCATACCAATTAAGTTACAAGGTAAGCTGGTTTGAACTAACCGAACGTGAACCACGATAGTTGAAAGATAAGGGAAATACTCAATTAGGTTTCTCGAAAGTTGTAGACCTTGATAAGACAATTCAATAGTGATGCAACTTTTGTCAAGTTTTAATAAATACTTAGATTATATTAATAAGTCTTTAAATTTGAAAGAGTTCTCTTCTTCTCTCTTAAAAAATATTGAAATCTAAGGCTGGAGAAAATGATAGTATTTCTTTAAGCTAGAATTGGAACCATGGATTTTATCAATGATTTCTTTGATCCAAGGTAGTTGTCATTGCAATTCTAAGAAGACCTTAGGCCTAGAGCCCAAACTACTAAACATCTTTATCAGGTGAGTCCTGAGATTGACTCTTGCATGTGTATTATGCTTATCTAGAAACTTTTATGCTAAGTGGCCAAAGAATGAGTTTGAAACTAGTAAAGTATGATGTGATGAATTTGATAAGAAATGTAAGACTTATAAATCTAAATGACTATGGTGTGCTTATATCTGAAAGTAAGAATGAGCCTGATAGGAAGTGCATGTGTGCCTTGTAAGCATAAGAATTTCTGTCATGAGTGAGTCGATGCATGATGAGCCTATGTCTGTCTCCGAAGTCGTCAAAGGGGTCTATCGAGACTAAAAACACGAATCTCTAAAAAGACAAATTCATGGCCATGGCGTTGAAAAACCATATAGTGTAAGACCATAACTAGTGGGTTATGGCATCATATGGGAAGAAGAAAATGTCATGAAAGATCATAACTAGTGGGTTATGGCATCATATGGAAAAATTAAAGAAGGTTATTATCTAATGTGGTTCTCTATGTGTCCTAAGACGATAAGGGGCAAACCTCATTAACTGTGAATCTAGGCAAATCTCTTTTGCCTAAATCACCAAGAAAGGTAAGCCTTTTTGATGAACCTGCTAAAGGATTGTGACAAAACTCTGGAAAGGTAAGCCTATGTGGAAAACCTGCTAAAGGACAACCTTTGTGGTAAAACTCTAGAAAGGTAAGCCTTTTTGGTGAACTTGTGAAAGGATAGCCTTTGTGGCAAAACTCTAGAAAAGAAAGTCTTTGTAGTGAACCTATTAAAGAACAACCTCTATGGCAAAACTCTAGAAGAGTAAGCCTTTGTGGTAAACCTATTAAAGGACGCCTTTATGGCCAGACTCTGAAAGGAAAGCATTTGTGGCAAGTACTTAATGAAAAGGACGCATTTGTGGCTATCTCTAAAAAGGAATGTCTTCGAGGTGCCATCTAAAGAATGACCCTTACAGCATCCATTTGAAAGAAATGCCTCTATGGTGTACCCTGAACGAAAAGAAAGGAACTCATGGCGAACTCTGATAAAATGGTGTATGAAGTCTTATAGAGGAACAATAAGTATGGAGAACTCTTGAAGAAAAGCTTTATAAGAAGTGTTATGGTTAACCTAGTACAGTAACATGGTAAGAACAATGAGACTAGAGTGCGCCAAAGCGTGTAGTGAACCTAGAACATTCTGTCTAAAAGGCCTTCTGCAATGGGAATAGTTAAGGAATCATGAAAGAATAAAAAGAGAATGTGAGAGTGGTATAAAAGATACGAAAAGCAAGATATGACCTCAGTGCGAAGCATGACACCTATGGTATAATGAATAGAATCAAAGGGATGTATCCGTCAGAGTTAAGTTGAAGGATAAGAAACAATGAGTTAGATAAAAGAGTTCTCAGATGAGACTCGGGTAAATGAGTGCTTACTAAGTTCTATTAAACTTACCTCCGTGTTCTTATGCCATAGGTAAGTCGATCGAGGCTAAGGAGGGACGATGCTAGGGCTACACCCAAGTAGGGGTGAGTTGGGTTGTTATACCGAGTGAAGTAGCATGTTCAAGTATGACAAGAATACTATGACTAGGCTAGGCAAACTATTCATAAGCCTAGCAATGTAGTTAAAATTTGTTGACCAAATAAGTGATGCGAGTTATATTGTTTAAGGGCAACATAAGTTTCATATATATATTTCTACTTGTAAGTTCTGTTGGGTAAAAAGTTTTGTTAAATGGTTGTAAGTATACATTGTACACTCAGATGAATTGTTGGCTAGGTAACATTACTTAATAAGATGTATAAGTTTGAAAATTTTGTATGAACAACTTTAATTAAAGACAGTAAGATCTAGATCCAGCAAATCAGATCAGGTTGAGGGCAGTACAACACTCTATGGTTAAAGCGAATAAAATCCAAACATAGTTGGTATTGTGTTTAGTTGTTACATAAATTAAATTAATTATTAAAGTTTGACTGTTAAATATTGAACGTATTATATGTACAAACTTGTTGTACACAAATAGAGAACATAGTCAAAATAAATATATGAATTTGATTCTTATAAAAATATTAACTTAATATAGTTTATTGAAATTATTAAAATAAATAATTATAATAATTTCGGTCAAAAATTAAAACATGGAAGTTAACATTCTTCTAGAAAGGATATGATGTTTTAACACTTTCTGTTTGTTTCACTAAAGGGATAATTCCGTTTTTTTATATGATATTAAATAAAAGGAATTGAATCCCTAATTACGTGATGTGTTACCAAAGAAAAAAAATTGAAAAGGGTCTAGCAGCCAACGTTGTCAATTCTCTCTGAGAGGTTCAAGGAGAGTTTGTTATTTGTTCTTTGACTGGGTGGGTAACATAGAGGCCGAGATAGTTTTGTTGCGGTTTGGGATCAACACCGCGCAGGGGGATCAAAAATTGAAAGGTATATCTTCAACCCTATTTCAATCCGATTTGTTCCTCATACTTGGATCCATGGTTGATGATTGCTGGAAAATTTTTTTCTACTATTCCACAAGGAGTACTGGCATTCCAAATCAATGTACCATGAGTTTCAACTTGTATTGCTCACCTTGAAGCAATGCTATTTCCCCTACAAACATAGATTCAAGTTTTTATTTTTGTACCCAAATTCTTTTGTCCATTAGCATTAGTTTCAAAATCTTGGCCCCTTTGGGTATCCACTTAAAGAGGATATAATTTTCTTGAGTAGTGCTAAGTCCTTTAGGGACCCACGCATTCCTAACAAGTTTTCTCTTAGAAGTTCTTACCGAACCTCTATGTCTATGGTAATTAAATCTTGATTTAACAAAGTTTGTTTTTGAATTTTCTCTTTTTTCAAATCTTTTTTAAGAAACTCTGTAAGATAAAGCTTTTTCTTTCTCAAGCAACTCAAGTTGCTTTGAATGGTCCTCATAAACTTTTGAAAGTAGGTTATGCAAGTCAAAATTCTTTTTCTCAAAGTCATCAATAATTTTTTGCATTTTGTTTACTTTATTCTAGAGTTAATAATTAATTTTGGAAATTAAATCACTTCCAACTTTCAATTTTGAAATATTTTTCTTGTGTTTTCAGACCATTACTTCAAATTCCAAACCCAACTCATCATAGCCATCTTGTAACTCATCAAATGAATAAGAAATTGAACTAGATGAGTTAGAAGTTACCCTAGAATTTTCAATGGCCATAAGACAAAGGTTGGCTATTTCTTCTTCATCATCGAAAGAATCCTCATCGCTCCAAATAACAATATTGGCAGGACAATTGAACTTGATATGTCTCGGCTTCTTGCATTTATAACATATGATAAGATTTATCTCTTTGTTGGATTCAAGCTTCAATCCTTCTTTTCTTTGAAACCTTTTTCCTTTGTTCGACTTCATGAATCTCTTGAATCTCACAGCAAATATAGCCATTTCTTTATCCTTATCCACTTCATCACTTGATTTGTTTTCTTTGTTTGTAGTGGATTGAGTGCAACACCAATATTCTTCTTTTCAACTTTCTGTTCTTCTTCTATCCCTTCATTGAGCCTCATCTCATGTGTAATAAAGAACCGATAAGCTCATCTAAAGTGAGTGTCTCCAAATTCTTTGTTTCTTCAATGGCTATCACTTTAGCTTCCCAAGACTTTTTGAAGCTTCTAAGTATCTTTCTCACCACCTCTTAATTAGAATATGTCTTCCCATATGACTTGAGCCTATTTATGATGATTGTGAATCGATCAGACATTGCCTTGATATCTTCCTCGGGCTTCATTTTAAAGGTTTCATAATTGAGGGTGAGAATTCTGACTTTGGACTTCTTTACTTTACTTGTTCCTTCATGTGTGACCTATAGCTTGTCATATATCTCCTTGGTGTAAGAACAAGATGAAACCCTACTATACTCATCCGAACTAGGTACACAAAATAAAGTGTACATTAAGTTGAATCTTCCTTCTATCTTCTTCATTCCACTCTTTTTTACTCTTTGGCACCAATAGCTCTTATTCTTGCTTTTGAGGAATAGAGAGACCATCCATGATAATGTCCCAAGCCGCAAGATCATTGGCTTGAATAAAAAGCATCATCCTTGTCTTCTAGTAAGAGTAGTTTGCTCCATTGAAGTATGGAGGTTTTGACATAGATTGGGATTCTCCATAGATTACTAAATCGGAAGTGGATGTCATTCTTTTAGAAAAATGTTGATGCTTGCTTGAGCTCTCTAAGGATCTTCTCTTAGTTGTTAAACTATCTTTAAAGACCTATTCTAAGACCAACTGTTAGCTCAATCTATCAATCGAAATAGCCAAGAAAGGGGTGAATGAGCTTTTAAAAATTTTGTGGAAGTAAGGATAAGAAAATGAGACAATGAACACAATGATTTTAGAGTGTTTCAGCCCTAATTGTCTACTCCACTACCTTAACTTTCCACCACCAAGTATTTTCTCAAATTCACTAATTTGATGAACATTTAAGGATAAGATTTAACTTTACAACTCCCTTAATAATTCTACCCAAATCTTAAGACACAATCTGTAACACCCCTCACCTGACTCCATCATCGGATTAGGGTTACGAGATGCTAAGTCAATAAATAGATCAAACTCATGCAATTCCAATTGAAAATTTAATTAAAACAATCATTAATAAACAAAAATTAGTTAAACATAATATTCATACAAAAACAAAACTTAAACAAGCTTTAGAATACAAAGGGTTGGACTCGGGCATGAAAAATGACAATTATAAATTTTACAAGACTTGAACAAAGTATCGACATCTTTGAAATAGGTATCGATATTTTGTTTTTTGGTATCTATGCCAAATTAAATATCAATACTATTTTGACATTTTTCCAAATTTAAAAATTTTGGTTCAAAACATTTTATCAATACCTTTTTGGAGGTATCGATATTTTTAAAGAATTGTTGATACTGGATGAAAAGTACCGATACCAAATTGGCATTCTATCAAATTGTAAAATTGTTCAATTCGTCTGGTATCGATACCCTGGTCCAAATTATTAATACTTTTCTCAAAATGGCCAAAAATCTTATGTTTAAAAACTTATTCCATACTCAATTCACATACCATTTTAAAGATCCATGCATACATACATAACATCTTACCATACAAGCTTTTAAAACTTATGTTTATTCATGCAATAAGCATTCTATATACCATTTAATAAATCTATCCAAAAGACACTAAAAGCATATTAAAAACAACTAAAATAACCTCATATGTGCCTAACCTTTATGCCATAAGGCACCATCACAACCAACTTTTAACTCTATCTTCCAATGTCATTATCTAACCAAGTTCAAACATATCAAACAAAATCATGTAAGGTAACAATTTGACATAATTTCTTGCTCCCAAAGATATGCATAAAGCAAAACACATCCATAAAGCTATTTCCTGTCAAGATAATCAACATAGAAGCTTCCATGCATAACTCATTAACACCCTTAAAATTTATCCATCAATCTCACATTCATAACCTAAACTATTACGAAACAAATATGCATCCATAACATCTATGTACATATTTCAAACACTCCTATTACATGCCACAAAGCATAGTATAAAAGTTTCAAAATCTACCAAAACAAAGCCGGATAGTGTGATCTTCAATTTGATTTGATCGCTTGGCTCTGCAAAATGATTTTTATAAGAAAACAAGAAAATCAACACGAGTAAGCTTCTACGAGCTTAGTAAGTTCATAGGCTGAAATGATATAACTTACCATATAATCATAGTTTAATAATCAACAAAATCATTAGCTAACATTAACAATGTCAACCACAACCATTCAACAGGTGAGTTTCATAAATACGATTCATACAATCATTCCAACTATACGAGATCACTTAATACCAAGTCACGATATAAAGTCAAAAATCATGAAACATATACTAGTCATCATCAAGTCATCATAACCAAATATCAAATGTATATCGTCATCATGTCATTCAACCATTAAATTCAACCCGAAAAACTATATAAATAGATACGGATAACGGTTATCCACCCAAAACATGCCAGAATGCTCAACTGAGCCAGTCCAACCAATAACATGCCTCGGCACTACGTGCCAAGGCCGTTGGCTAACATCCCTCCAGAAACATGCCTGGCCACCAAGTGCCAAGCCCGTAGGCTTTACATATGCCCCAAATAAACACTCCAGAATCACTGTACATATAACTCAAAAATTCACAGCAAATGCTGGATTCCGATATACACAATGTATAATATATCAAGTCATGTATTGTTATCTCATCACATATCAATCTTGTATTTTACACAATATAACCTATTGGCATGCCAATTGTATCTTATCATATGTTCATCTGGGCTCAATACACAAAATCACGTCATACTTTATAATCCAATTACATTTCTCACCTTGAATCAAGTTATGACAATTTAATTATATATACACATATTCAAAAAATCATAAATCATAGGTCAATATAGTACTACAAATTATAATAGATTAAACCATATGAACTTACCAGGGCTAAACTGCAAAGATAATAATATCAGGGACTAGTCAGCAATTTTCTCTTTTTCACAATTTTCTACTGGTTCTTGATCTATACGATAATTTAATTCATATATCAGTTCCAAATACTTTACAACAATCCATTTAATACATAGGACTAGTTATTGAAATTTTTCACAATTTCCCTAAAATTTTACATTTTTCTCAATTTAGTCCTTCAAACTGAAACAAGCTTATTTTCACAATTAATCCATATGACCATATTGTTGAATTCCTAATCATCAATAAGTAGTCCTCGCATACTATAATAAATCGCTTTACAAAATTTTCCTATTTCAACATCAAGCTTCAAACTAAACCATTATCAACTAAAAAGCTTCAAGAACATCAGTGGAAAGTTTTCAAAATTTTGGCAGTATTTCAAAATAGTCCCTGGGCCAGATAGATTAAGTTGCAACGATCTCAAAAATATAAAATTTACGAAAAATCGATAAATAGAAGACTTACATGTAATAGTCGAATGTCAAGGTTGAAGAAGAGATATGGCTTCCTTATTTTTTTAATGGCTTTAGTTTGGAAAGAAAGAAAATGAAGATGGTGAAACTTTTATTATTTTAATCATATCATATTTTTAATTTTAATTATAAAATTAACTTTAAACTTCACTTAATGGAAAACCTTAACTGAACCATTTAACAAATATGGCTAAATTGCCATATAAAACCACCCCATTTTACATTTATACACATTTAGCACTTAAACATTAATAGAGATTGACTTTTATAGTCTTTGTGATTTAATCCTTTTACTTTAATTAAATAACCAAAAATAAAAATTTTCGAACCAAATTTTAATATGACACTAATATTAAATAATTAATATTTAGAGGCTCACAAGTCGAAATTGTGGTCCCGAAACCATTATTTCCAACTGTAACATCCTAAAATAAGGCCTAGTCAAAACAGTAGTTTTGAGACCACAAATCCAACATTGAAATATTTATTTTATGATCATTATGAGTTCTAGAATATGAGAATATGCATGTGTTAAAGTTTCATGAAGAAATTCTATGGGTAAAATGCCCAATTGGAAAATAAGGACCAAATTGAATAAATTGTAAAACTTGGATTCTAGAAGAAATTGTATGAAATTGATTTAGATTATAAATTATAAGGTCTTGAAGAGAAATTTACCCAATTTCTAGGTTTTTGGACAAAAATGGGCTTGCATTGATGAGATTTCAAAGAAAGGGCTTCAGGGCATTTTGTTCATTTGGCAATTTAATGAAATAAAATGGAAAAAAGAAGGCAAAAATCAGCCATTCTTCTTCATTGTCCATCCAAAATTCTCAAGTCACCATAGCTAGGGGTTTCAACATTTTCAAGCTCAATAGTAAGTGCTCCTAATCCCCGTTTTTAATGTTCTTCGTATTTTTGAAATCTCGGTAGCTTACTCTCTCTATTTCTACCCATATTTCATGCTAGGGGTTCATGTTTAGAAATTTACCCATGCATGAGTTACTTGTATTTGATAGTTTATGGAGGAATATGAAAGTTGGATGTGTGTTAAACATCTTTTCCTAAGTGATTTTCATGAAAAATCCCTAAAATGACCTTTTTGCAAAAGGTGTAAAATGTGTCATAGAAATGAGAAATAATGGAAAAATTTGGGCTGCCATAAGAAGAAAGAACATCCGGCTAGGCTTGGGTAATGTAGAAATTGCATGCATATCATTATACGAGCCTAGGGACTAAATTGTAAAAATGTGAAAGGTTAGGGGCAAAACAGTCATTTGGACTAGGGGTGAAATGTAGACTTGAAAAGTATAATGTGAGGTGTTAATAATTTATTTTATTGTTATAGACCCCGAGGAACAAATTTTGGAGGTCGATCGAGGAAAACGAAAGGTTTCGAAAACACGATACGAGACAAATACTAGGTAAGTTTGGATAACTTAAAGTGAACTCATAATATGCCTAATTGCATGATTTATGAATATATGATAATTGCATTTGACGATGGCATGAAAATACTTAAAATGTATATTTAATAATGAAATGTTCATAAATGTCCCGGTTAAGGTTAAAAAGGAAGTTTGGTGGATAAACCATGATTTACATGACTTGAGATCCTGCATGTGTTGCAGAAGGATTTAGCCCGGATAGGTAATTCGTTAATCTCAAATATAGAATAGATATAGCTCGGACGGGTGTTCCTTGAGTGATCGAGCCTCTCGAAGAATATGTGTGCATTGTGGATTTAGCCAGGACGGGTAATCCAATTAGAGTCTAAATTTAGCCTGGACTAGTAATTCAGATCCGAGCTCATTAAGGGTGTTTGTCGCTATAAGGGATTTAGCTAGACTAGAAATCTGTAACATCCCGAAATAGGGCCTAGTCAGAACAGTGGTTTCAAGACCACAAATCCGACATCAAAATATTTATTTTATAGTTATTATGAGACCTAGAATATGAGATTATGCATGTATTAAAGTTTCATGAAGAAATTCCTTGAGTAAGGTGCCCAATTGGAAATTAGGGACTAAATTGAATAAATTGCAAAACTTGGATTCTAGAAGCAATTTGTATGAAATTGTTTTAGATTATAAATTAGAAGGTCTTAAAGAGCAATTTTCCCAATTTCTAAGTTTTTGGACAAAAATGGGCATGCATGGATGAAATCTTAAAGAAATGACTTAAGGGCATTTTGGTCATTTAGCTTTTTAATGAAATAAAATGGGAAAAATCAAGCCAAAATCAGCCATATTCTTCCCCATAGCTGCAGAAATTCTCTTGTCACCATAGTTAGGGTTTTCAAACATTTCAAGCTCAATAGTAAGTGCTCCCAAGCCCCGTTTTTAATGTTCTTTGTATTTTTAAAATCTCGGTAGCTTGATCTTTCCATTTCGACCCATATTTCATGCTAGGGTTCATGTTTAAAAATTTACCCATGCATGACTTGCTTGTATTTTGGTGGATTATGGAGGGGTATGAAAGTTGAAGGTGTGTTAAACATCTTTTCCTAAGTGATTTTCATGAAAAACCCCTAAAGGGACCTTTTTGCAAAAGTTGTTAAATATGTGGTAGAAATGTGAAAATAATGGAAAATGTGGGTTTCCATAAGAGATAAAAATGTTCGACTAGCCTTGGGTAAGATAAAAATTGCATGTGTTTCATTATACGAGCCTAGGGACTAAATCATAAAAATGTCAAAGGTTAGGGGCAAAACGATCATTTGGAACGAGGGTAGAAATTAAACTTGAAAAGTGTAATGTAGGGAATTAATGATATAATTTTGTTGTTATAGACCCCGAGGAACAAATTCCAGAGGTCGATCGAGGCAAACGCAAGGTTTCGGAATAACCGAAACACAGCTCCGAAACAAATACCAGGTAAGTTGGGATAACTTGAAGTAAACCTATAACATGCATATTTGTATGTTTTGTGAATGCATGATAATTGCATTGTTGATGGCATGAAAATGCTTGAATTGCATCTTTAATAATGAATTGTTGGATAATGTCTCGATTGAGGTTGGAAAGGAAATTCGATGGATAAACCATGATTTATATGAGACTTGAGATCTTGCATATGTTGCAGAAAAGGATTTAGCCTGGACTGGTAATCCAAAGATCTCAAATATTAAAAGGATCTAGCTTGGACTGGTGTTACTTGAGTGATCGAGCCTCCAGAAGAATATACGTGCATTGTGGATTTAGCCCGGACGGGTAATCCGATTAGGGTCTAAATTTAGCCTAGACTGGTAATTCAGATCCTAGCTCATTAAGGATGTTTGTCGTTATAAGGGATTTAGCCTGGACTGGTAATACCGACATCACCTTATGAGTTTATATTGCAGGGGATTTAGCCTGGACTGGTAATCCCACCATAAGATGTGAGGTTCGCGGGAGTGCGTACTAAAACGATCATTCGTATGGATTGATGGTAATGGATGATCCATCGAGATTTCCTAGAAACTCAACGAGACTATCACAACGAATATGTATAGATGATATGTTAAATGATGAGCTCATCTAAGATAAAAATATTCATGGTATTTGTTATGTGGCTAACTCATTGATTGAGTGCATGTAATTAGGAAACCATTTTTATGTTCATTGGTTTCATTATCGATTATGGATGTATGCTAAACAATCGGTAAGTTTACTTTCCAGTTATACGAGCTTACTAAGCATGTAAATGCTTACCCCTCTCTTTTCCCTGCTTTTCAGAGCTCAAGGACTCATAAGGATTGGAAGACAATTGGAGAGTCAACACACTATCAACTAGTCAAGCTTTGGTATAAAGACATTTCTATTTTGTCCAATGGCATGTAAAGGATTTTTGAGTATTTTTTTTTATATATGTCATTTGATTTGCCTAATGAAGGCATGTAAAAACATGTTTATCTTTTAGTATATGGCCATGGGAATTGGCTCATTTTGAAGTAGGCTATGCCCTACAATTCTATGCATGTTTATATTCATATGTGATGGCTTAGTTATAATTGGCAATGAGTTATAATAACGAGCCAATCTTAATATGTCAAGTAGACATATAAATCATTAAATGCAAGATAAGAATTAACTTAGCATGTATGAAACCAATGATACGAGGTTCACATGCAATGAGGTTAATCAAAGTTTCATACTTACAAATGGACTATTTGGCCCAAATATGCACAATATTAAACTATAAATGTAATGGGCTAGTAGAAGGTGACTTAAGGCTTGGAAAATAGCCTAACAAGGTCCACATGGGTAGACACACGAGCGTGTGTCTAGGCCGTGTGTGACACACGGGCTACTCCCATTGGTGTGTGCTATGACCGTGTGTCCCCTGCACCTGAAATTTTAAGTCAGCATAAAGCACGGGCTAAGAACACAGACTTGTGCCTTGGTCGTGTTTATTTAACAGAATGGTGAGGTTGAAGTCAGTGTAGCACACGGGCTAAGCCCACGGGCATGTGCCTTGGCCGTGTTGCATACTAGAAAAAGGACACGGGCGTGTTCTATGCCCCATGGGCGTGTTATACTTCAACTAAGGGAAAGTTTTCCTAAGTGCCCCAAGTCTATCGAACAATTTTAGTTTTGTTCCGTACTGCCCCTAGGAGTGTTTTTAGGCCTTGGAGGCCTGTATAAGAGACAAAGTGCACACATTTGAAAAGTTTTAAATTATAAAAGAATTCAATAACCCGATTGTATAAGTTTGTAAAGGTGAATTACCGGTAATGACTCGAACCCTATCCCGACATCGGATACAGGTGAGGGGTGTTACATTTAGTGGTATCAGAGCTACGATTTAGTCGATTCTAGGACTACCATAGAGGATGTTAAAGTTCGTTATACATGCCATTATTCGAATGTTGATAGTGTGACATCTCCTAATTGTTTAAATTATTTTGAATATAGTAAATGTCTTCCAATCGAGCACAAGATGAGTCCGAGGGAGCCGAGAGCCATGCTCTAGCTTCTGTACAACGAGTTGTATCTAGTTGTAGTAGGAGAATTATGTTTGAAGGCCGGGAAGAGGCCCGAGCCGCCTTCTTTGATATGATGAACGAATGGTTTGGGGATTATCTAAGGAATCGCCCCAACCTACCACGACCGCCCCCACCCCCTAACCAACCTGATGAGGATGTGCCACGAGGTATGGCACCGGTAAGAATAGGTAAGGCCAATGTAGACAAGCTTAGAAAGTATGGGGCTGAGGAATTCAGAGTGAAAGTCGATGATGACGCTAAAAGAGCTGATTTTTGACTTGAGAATACTACACGGGTGTTAGATGAATTGTCATGCACACTCGAGGAGTGCTTGAAGTGTGCTATGTCCCTCTTGAAGGATACTGCATACCACTGGTGGAAGACCGTATCCTCGGTAGTGCCAAAGGAAAATATTACTTGGGATTTCTTTCAAATAGAGTTTAGGAACAAATTTATTAGCCAACGACTTTTAGACTCAAAGCGAAAGGAGTTCCTGGAACTCAAACAAGGGAACAAGATCAGTAGCGAGATATATGAGAGAGAGTTCAGATGCGGCTAAGTCGATGACGCAAATCGAATGGGTCCAAATGAATCGAAAATGTAAACGCTTCGAGGAGGGTCTGAATGAGGACATCAAATTGTTGATCGAAATTCTTGAAATACAGGAGTTCGCCGCATTGGCTGATTGGGCCAAGAAAGCTGAGGAGCTTAATAACGAAAGGAAGCAAGCAAAGAGAGAGGCTCGAGTTGCGAGCAAGAGGACCAGCGGTAAAACACTCTCTTTCTCTACGAAGAAAGCTAGGAGCCAGCATGAACGCTCCACTTCATCAGTAGGATATTCGGGTAGAGTGAAGGGTCCTAGACGACGAAGTCAAAAGTCTTCCTCCCCGATGATGACTAGTGTGCGAAGTATAAATGATCAAAAGCCGAAGTGTAAGAGCTGCAACAAATTTCACTTTTGAGAGTGCCGAGTAAAAAGCAGTGCGTGTTTTAGATGTGGCTCTCTTGATCACTTTCTCATAGACTGCCCAAGTCGAACGAAAAAAACAGTGAAAGTAACCCCGAAGTCGAGTGCTCCTATGGCACGAGGTAGACCTCCAAGATACCCTGGAAGTACTAGTGGCAGTCGAGTCGCAGCTAAAGATCCTACAAGACCAAAGGCTAGAGCCCAGGCAAGAACGTATGTAATACGCGCTCGAGAGGAAGCCTCTACTCCTAACGTTATCACGGGTACTTTTTCCCTTTTTAATACGAGTATTACTATTTTAATTGACCTGGGGTCAACACATTCTTACGTTTGCATGAGATTGGTGTCTAGTATGAATATACCCGTTGAACCTACAAAATTTTTTATTAAAGTGTCGAACCCATTAGGCAAATCGGTTCTAGTTGATAAAGTGTCGAACGCATTCTTACGGGTCGAATCAATAGAATTTGGTTTGCCGCCGAATGTAATCACGAAAATGGTTGCCCAGAGGTACATGAGGAAAGGGTACAAAGCTTATCTTGCATTTGTACTGAACACTAAGGAAACAGAGTTGAAGATCGAGTCTATGCCAATAGTATGTGAGTATTCAGATGTATTCCCGGAGGAATTACCAGTATTACCTCCTGAGAGAGAAATTGAGTTTGGTATTGAATTAATGCCAGGGACAACTCCTATTTCTATCGCTTCGTATAGAATGGTGCCAACCGAGCTAAAAGAGTTAAAAGTACAGTTGCAAGAGTTGACAGATAAAGGATTCGCAAGGCCAAGTTTTTCACCTTGGGGTGCCCCCGTGTTGTTTGTAAAGAAGAAAGATGGTTCAATGAGATTATGTATTGATTATCAGCAACTAAATAAGGTAACCATCAAAAATAAGTATCCTTTACCAAGGATTAATGATTTATTCGATCAGTTGAGAAGAGCCACTGTGTTCTCTAAGATAGACTTGAGGTCTGGCTACTATTAGTTGCGTGTCAAGGAATTGGATGCGCCAAAGATAGCTTTCAGGACGAGGTATGGTCATTACGAATTCCTTATTATGCCGTTTGGGCTGACGAATGCACCGGTTGTATTTATGGATCTAATGAATAGGATCTTTCGGCCATATTTGGATAAGCTTGTTGTTGTGTTCATTGACGACATCTTGATTTATTCCAAAAATGAGACAGAACATGCGAAGCAGCTAAGAATTGTATTGCAAACTTTGCGAGAAAAACAACTGTATTCTAAGTTTAGCAAGAATGAATTTTGGCTCCAAGAAGTTGGATTTTTGGGTCATATTGTTTCGGGTGAATGCATTAGAGTTGATCCAAGTAAAATCTCTGCTATTGTTGATCGGAAATTGCCTGAAAATGTAACCGAGGTTAGAAGGTTTTTGGGCTTGGTCGGTTACTATCGAAGGTTTGTAAAAGGATTTTCTATGATAGAGACTCCGGTGAAGAGGTTGCTACAGAAGGATGTTAAGTTTGAATGGACGGAAAAGTGTCAGCAAAGTTTTGAGAAATTAAAGACATTACTGACTGAAGCTCCTGTTTTAGTGCTACATGAACTGGGAAAGGAATTCGTGGTCTACAGTGATGCATCCTTAAATGGATTTGGTTGTGTGCTTATGCAAGATGGCAAGGTGATAGCCTATGCTTCACGGCAATTGAAGCCTCACGAGAAGAATTATCCGACCCATGACCTAGAGCTTGCTACAATTGTTTTTACCTTAAAGATTTGGAGGCACTATTTATACGGTGAAACGTATCGTATCTTTACAGACCACAAGAGTCTGAAGTACTTGATGACTCAAAAGGAATTAAATTTGAGACAAAGGAGATGGTTAGAATTAATTAAGGATTATGATCTGATTATTGACTACCATCCGGGAAAGGCCAATGTGGTCGCCGACGCTCTGAGCAGAAAATCCTTATTTGCTTTAAAAGCCATGGATACTCATTTGACATTGCTTGTTGATGGATCGGTCTTGGCAGAGCTAGAGGCTAAGCCAACATTTCTGCAGGAAATTCATGATACTCAGTTTAATGATGGTGACTTGCAAGCAAAAAGGGCTCAATGTGAGTCAGGGACTAAACCAGATTTCTAGATTAGTACTGATGGGTGTTTGATGTTCAGACATAGAGTATGTGTATCTAAAGACGATGAGCTTATCCGAAAAATATTGCAAGAAGCACATAGTAGTCGTTTGTCTATTCATCTGGGAAGTACCAAAATGTACAACGATTTGAAGAAAATGTATTGGTGGAATGGTATGAAAAGAGATATTTTTGAGTTTGTGTCAAGATTCCTGGTATGTCAGCAAGTTAAAGCTAAACATCAAGTGCCTTCAGGTTTGTTACAACCTGTGATGGTTCCCGAATGGAAGTGGGATAGAGTTACCATGGAGTTTGTGACAGGATTGCCTTTGACTCCGAAAAAGAAAAATGTCATATGGGTCGTAGTGGATAAGTTGACCAAGTCGGCTCATTTCATTCCGATAAGGACAGATTATTCCCTTGATAGACTGGCTGACTTATACGTTTCTGAGATAGTAAAATTGCACGGAGTACCATTATCGATTATTTCAGACAGAGACCCAAGGTTCACTTCGAGATTCTAGAAAAAGCTACAGGAAGCTTTGGGGACGAAGTTGAGTTTTAGTACAGCTTTTCACCCTCAGACCGATGGTCAGTCTGAGCGGACGATTTAAATTCTTGATGATATGTTGCGATGTTGCATCCTCAAATTTCAGGGTAGTTGGGAAAAATACCTGCCATTGGTAGAATTTGCCTACAACAATAGTTTCCAAACGAGTTTGAAAATGGCAGGAAGTGCCGAACTCTATTATACTGGACAGAACTTAAGGAAAATTAGATTCATGGAGTTGATCTAATTAGGGAAACTGAAGAAAAGGTTAAAGTAATACAAGTCTGTTTAAAAGCGGCATCAGATAGGCAAAAGTCATATGCTGACCTGAAAAGAAAAGAGATTGAATTCCAAGTTGGGGACAGAGTATTCTTGAAGGTGTCTCCTTGGAAAAAGGTGTTGAGATTTGGTTGGAGAGGTAAACTGAGTCCGCGATTTATCAGACCTTACGAGATCACTGAAAAAATTGGACCATTAGCCTATCGCTTGGCTTTGCCACCCGAATTGGAAAAGATTCATGATGTATTCTATGTATCCATGTTAAGACGATATCAATCAAACCCCTCTCATGTGATTTCACCAGAGGAGATTGAGATTAGACCAGACATGACTTACGGAGAGGAACAAGTCAAGATTTTGGCTCGAGAGGTTAAATAGTTGAGAAATAAAAGTGTGACTTCAGTAAAGGTTCTATGGCACCGACATGGTGTGGAAGAAGCTACATGGGAACCAGAAGAAACCATGAGAAACCAATACCCGAACCTATTTACTGGTAAGACTTTCGGGGACGAAAGTCCCTAAGGGGGGAGAAATGTAACATCTCGAAATAGGGCCTAGTTGGAACAGTGGTTTCGGGACCATAAATCAGACATCAAAATATTTATTTTATGATTATTATGAGACCTAGAATATGAGATTATACATGTGTTACAGTTTCATGAAGAAATTCCTTGAGTAAGGTGTCCAATTGGAAATTAGGGACTAAATTGAATAAATTGCAAAACTTGGATTCTAGAAGCAATTTGTATGAAATTGCTTTAGATTATAAATTAGAAGGTCTTCAAGAGCAATTTTCCCAATTTCTAAGTTTTTGGACAAAAATGGGCTTGAATGGATGAAATCTTAAAGAAATGACTTAAGGGCATTTTGGTCATTTGGATTTTTAATGAAATAAAATGGAAAAAATCAAGCCAAAATCAGCCATCTTCTTCCCTATAGCTGCCGAAATTCTCTTGTCACCATAGCTAGGGTTTTCAAACATTTCAAGCTCAATAGTAAATCCTCCCAATCCCCGTTTTTAATGTTCTTTGTATTTTTGAAATCCCGGTAGCTTGATCTTTCCATTTCTACCCATATTTCATGCTAGGGTTCATGTTTAAAAATTTACCCATGCATGACTTGCTTGTATTTTGGTGGATTATGGAGGGGTATGAAAGTTGAAGGTGTGTTAAACATCTTTTCCTAAGTGATTTTCACGAAAAACCCCTAAAGGGACCTTTTTGCAAAATTTGTTAAATATGTGGTAGAAATGTGAAAATAATGGAAAATGTGGGCTGCCATAAGAGAGAAAATTGTTTGGCTAGGCTTGGGTAAGATATAAATTGCATGTGTTTCATTATACGAGCCCAGGGACTAAATCATAAAAATGTCAAAGGTTAGGGGCAAAACGGTCATTTGGACCGGGGTAGAAATTAAACTTAAAAAGTGTAATGTAGGGAATTAATGATATAATTTTGTTGTTATAGACCCCGAGGAATAAATTCTAGAGGTCGATTGAAGTAAACGCAAGGTTTCGGAATAACCAAAACACAACTCCGAAACGAATACCAGGTAAGTTCAGATAACTCGAAGTAAACCTATAACATGCATATTTGTATGTTTTGTGAATGCATGATAATTGCATTGTTGATGGCATAAAAATGCATGAATTGCATCTTTAATAATGAATTATTGGATAATGTCTCGATTGAGGTTGGAAAGGAAATTCGATGGATAAACCATGATTTACATGACACTTGAGATCCTGCATGTGTTACAGAAAAGGATTTAGCTTGGACTGGTAATCCGAAGATCTCAAGTATAAAAAGGATCTAGCCTGGACTGGTGTTCCTTGAGTGTTCGAGCCTCCTGAAGAATATTTGTGCATTGTGGATTTAGCCCGGACGGGTAATCCGATTAGGGTCTAAATTTAGCCTGGACTGGTAACTCAGATCCGAGCTCATTAAGGGTGTTTGTCGTTATAAGGGATTTAGCCTGGATTGGTAATCCCGACATCACCTTATGAGTTTATATTGCAGGGGATTTAGCCTGGACTGGTAATCCCACCATAAGATGTGAGGTTCGCGGGAGTGCATATAGAAACGATCATTCGTACGGATTGATGGTAAATGGATGATCCATCGAGATTTCCTAGAAACTCAATGGGACTATCACAACGAATATGTATAGATGATATGTTAAATGATGAGCTCATCTAAGATAAAAATGTTCACGGTATTTGTTATGTGACTAACTCATTGATTGAGTGCAAGTAATAAGGAAACCATTTTCATGGTTATTGGTTTCATTATCTATTATGGATGTATGCTAAACAATCGGTAAGTTTACTTTCCAGTTATACGGGCTTACTAAGCATGTAAATGCTTACCTTTCTCTTTTCCCGGGTTTCCAGAGCTCAATAACTCATAAGGATTGGAAGACAATTAGAGAGTCAACACACTATCAACTAGTCAAGCTTTGGTATAAAGACATTTCTATTTTGTCCAATGGCATGTAAAGGATTTTTGAGTATTTTGTTATATGTGTCATTTGATTTGCCTAATGAAGGCATGTAAAAACATGTTTATCTTTTTGTATATGGCCATGGGAATTGGCTCATTTTGAAGTAGGCTATGCCCTACAATTCTATACATATTTATATTCATATGCGATAGCTTAGTTATAATTCGTAATGAGTTATAATAACGAGTCAATCTTAATATGTCAAGTAGACATATAAACCATTAAATGAAAGATAAGAATTAAATTAGCATGTATGAAACCAATGACACGAGGTTCACATGCAGTGAGGTTAATCAAAGTTTCATACTTACAAATAGACTATTTGGCCCAAATATGCACTATAGTAATCTATAAGTGTAATTGGCTAGTAGAGGGTGACTTAAGGCTTGGAAAATAGCCTAAAAAGGTCCACATGGGTAGAAACACGAGCGTGTGTCTAGGCCGTGTGTGACACACGGGCTACTCCCATGAGTGTGTGCTATGACTGTGTGTCCCCTGCACCTGGAATTTTAAATCAACATAGAGCACAGGCTAAGCACATGGACGTGTGCCTTGGTCGTGTTTATTTAACAGAATGGTGAGGTTGAAGTCAGTGTAGCACACGGGCTAAGCCTACGGGCGCGTGCCTTGGCCGTGTTGCATACTGGAAAAAGGACACGGGCATGTTCTATGCCCCACAAGCGTGTTATACTTCAACTAAGGGAAAATTTTCCTAAGTGCCCCAAGTCTATCGAACAATTTTAGTTTTGTTCCGTACTGCCCCTAGGAGTGTTTTTAGGCCTTGAAGGCCTGTATAAGAGACAAAGTGCACCCGTTTGAAAAGTTTTAAATTACAAAGGAATTCAGTAACCCAATTGTATAAGTTTGTAAAGGTGAATTACCAATAACGCCTCAAACCCTATCCCGGCGTCTGATACGAGCGAGGGGTGTTACAAAATCCCGACATCACCTTATGAGTTTACGATACGGGGGATTTAGCCTAGACTGGTAGTCTCGCTGTAAAATGTGAGGTTCACGGGAGTGCATGCCTGAAATGATCATTCTTATGAATTGACGATAAATGGATAATCCATCGAGATTTCTTAGAAACTCAACGGGATTAATATGATGTATATAACTGAAATGATGAATGATGAGCTTATCTAAGACTACATGGTACATTATTATTGTGACTAACTTGTTGATTGACTGCATATGATAGGGAAACCATTTCATTCCTATTGGTTTTGTTGCTTAATATGATTGTATGTTAATCAATCGATAAGTTTACTTTCTAGTTATTCGGGCTTACAAAGCATGTAAATACTTACCCCTCTCTTTTTCCCTGTCTTACAGAGCTCCAAGACTCGTAAAGATTGGAAGACGGTTGGAGAGTCAACACACTATCAACTAGCCCAGCTTTGGTATAAAGACACTTTTATTTTGTTCAAAGGCATGTATAGGCTTTCGGTTCATTTTGTGATATGTGTCATTTGAATTGCCCATATGAAGGCTTGTAAAAGTTTACATATCTTCTTGTATTTGGCCATGGGAATTGGCTTATTTTGAAGTGGGTTATAACCTACAAATTTATGCATGCTTATGTTTGCATGGGATGGCTTGACAATAATTGGCAATGAGTTACAAAAATGAGCCAATCTTAAAAGTGTTAATGAGACTTGGAAATCTTTAAATCAAAGGAAATAACCTAGCATGTGCTAAACCGATGATATGAGGTTTACATGCAATGAGGTTTATTAAGGTTATATGTAAGTGTATAATCAGGCTTTATTATGTATTAAGGTAACCTATAACTGTGATTGGTGGATAGAGGGTGACCAAAGGCTTGGAAAATAGCCTTACAAGGTCTACATGGATAGACACACGGGCATGTGTCTAGGCCGTGTGTGACACACGGATCGCCCTCATGTGCGTGTGGCATGGCCGTGCGTCCCCTGCACCTAAAATTTTAAGTCAATTTCGAGCACAAGCTTGACACACGAGCGTGTATCCTGGCCATGTGCCCTAAATGCATGCTGACGTCACAAAAAGAATGCTCGAGTTTTTGGACACAAATGACTACACGGGGTGTCTAGGCCGTGTGAAGGGCACTCGCCAGGGACACGGGTGTGTGCTCGGCCGTGTGAAAACCTCTGTAGGTTAGAAATGAAAAAAAATATTTTCATTAATTTAATACGGGTAGGGGACACTAGCATGTCCCAAAACACACGGACGTGTGTATTGCCTCCACACGGGAGTGTGAGGCTTTACCTAGAAAATTTTTATGAACTTTCATAAGTTCTCAGTTTAGTCCCGGATCGTTTTCAATGTGTGTGTAGGGCCTCATGGGCCCATAATAGGGACATTAAATTAAAATTTGATTGGTTTTATATTGGAATGAATTTTTATAACCCGTATTTCCCCGAAAATGTTCGAGTACATGTCTGGTAACACCTCGTATCCAGCCTCAGTCTTGGGTACGGGTAACGGGTGTTACATTTAGTGGTATCAGAGCTACGGTTTAGTCAGTTCTAGGACTACCGTAGAGAGTATTGAGTTTCGCTATACATGCCATTATTCGAATGTTGATAGTGTGACATCTCCTAACTATTTAACTGTCTTTGAATATAGTAAATGTCTTCCAATCAAACACAAGATGAGTCCGAGAGAGCCAAGAGCCATGCTCCAGCTATCGTACAACGAGCTGTATCTAGTAGTAGTAGAAGGCTTATGTCTGAAGGCCGGGAAGAGGCCTGAGCCACCTTCTTTGACATGATGGATGAATGGTTTGGGATTATTTGAGGAATTGCCCCAACATACCATGACCTCCCCCACCCCCTAACCAACCTGATGAGGATTTGCCATGAGGTATGGCACCCGTAAGAATTGGTAAAGCCCCTGTAGATAAACTTAGAAAGTATAGGGCTAAGGAATTCAAAGCTAAGATTGATGATGATACTGAACGAGCCGAGTTCTAGCTCGAGAACACTACACGAGTATTGGACAAATTATCATGCACACCTGAGGAGTGCTTAAAGTGTGTTGTGTCTCTCCTGAAGGATACTGCATACCACTGGTGGAAGACCGTATCTTTAATGGTACCAAGGGAAAACATCACTTGGAAATTTTTCCAAACAGAGTTTAAGAAGAAATACATTAGTCAAAGGTTCTTAGACTCAAACAAGGAAATAAGACTGTAGCGGAATACGAAAGGGAGTTTATAAGGCTAAGTCAGTATGCGACTAAGTGGGTTCAAACAGAGTCAGAAATGTGTAAACATTTTGAGGAAGGTCTGCATGAGGAAATCAAGCTGTTAATTGGGATCCTTGAAATATGAGAGTTCGTTGCATTAGCTGATCAGGCCAAGAAGGTCGAGGAGCTCAATAATGAAAGAAAGCAAGAAAAGAGAGAGGCTCGAGTTTCGAGCAAGAGATCCAGCGGTAAGACGCTCTCGTTTCCTACAAAGAAACCAATGAGTCAACATGAACGCTCCACTTCATCGGTAGGATATTCGAGTAGAGCAAGAAGCTCCAAACGACGTAATCAGAAGTCTTCCTACCCGATGGTGACTATTGTAGGGAGTGTAGATGACCAAAAGCTGAAGTGTAAAAGCTGTAACAAATTTCACTCTGAAGAGTGCCGAATGAAGAGTAGTGCATGTTTCAGATGTGGTTCTCTTGACCACTTCCTTAGGGACTGCCTAGAGTGAAATGAAAAAGAAGTGGAAGTAACCCCAAAGTTGAGTGCTCTTATTGCACGAGGTAGACCTCCAAGGTAACCTAGAAGTGCTAGTGGCAGTCGAGTTGTGGCCAAAGACGCTGCAAAATCAAATGCTTGAGCCCCGACAAGAACGTATGCAATAAGCACTCGAGAGGAAGCCTCTACTCCTGACGTCATCACGGATACTTTTTTGCTTTTTAATACATGTGTTGTTGCCTTAATTGATCTAGGGTCGACGCATTCATACATTTGCATGAGATTGGTGTCTAGTATGAACATACCCACTGAACCTACGAAATTCATTATCAAAGTATCGAACCCATTAGGCAAGTCAATCTTGGTTGATAAAGTTTGTGAATTGTCCTTTGACAATTCAAGGTCATTGCTTTCTGGCTAACCTTATGTTGTTACCATTTGATAAGTTTGATGTAATACTTGGTATGGATTGGTTAGCCCTACATGATGTAATTGTAAACTGTTGTAGCAAGTATATTGAATTGAAATGCCCAGATGGTGAGATTCTACGGGTTGATTCAAGAGAATTGAGTACGCCACCGGTTGTAGTCACAGTGATGGTTTTTCAGAGATATGTGAGAAAATGGTATGAAGCTTATCTTACCTTTGTATTGAACACTAAGGAAACGGAGATGAAGATTGAGTCTATGCCAATAGTATGTGAATATCCAGACGTGTTCCCGAAAGAATTACCCAGATTACCTCCTGAAAGAGAGATAGAGTTTGGTATTGAATGATGCCAAGAACAACTCCCATTTCTATTGCTCCATACCGGATGGCGCCAATCGAGCTGAAAGAGTTAAAAACATAGTTGCAAGAGTTGACGGATAAAGGTTTTTCAAGGCCAAGTTTTTCACCTTGGGGTGCCCCCGTATCGTTTGTAAAGAAGAAAGATGGTTCGATGAGGCTATGTATAGATTATCACCAACAGAACAAGGTAACTATCAAGAGTAAGTATCCTTTTTCGAGGATCGACGATTGGTTCGACCATTTGATAGGAGCCACAGTGTACTCTAAGATAGACTTGAGGTCCGACTAGTAACAGTTATGAGTTAAGGAATCGGACGTGCCTAAGACAGCTTTCAGAACGAGGTATGGCCACTATGAATTTCTTGTCATGTCGTTTGGGTTAACAAATGCACTGGCCGTATTCATGGACCTAATGAATGGGATCTTTCGGCCATACTTGTATAAGTTCGTCGTTGTGTTCATTGACGACATCTTGATTTATTCCAAAGATGAGACAAAGCATGCGAAGCATCTAAGGACTGTGTTGTAGTCCGTAAGAAAGACAATTGTATGCCAAGTTTAGCAAAAGTGCGTTTTGGCTCCAAGAAGTCAGGTTTTTGGGTCATACTATTTCGGGTGAAGGTATCCGAGTTGATCTAAGTAAAGTCTCTGCTATCGTTAAATGGAAACCACCTAAAAATGTAATTGAGGTTAGAAGCTTTTTAGGCTTAGCCGGTTACTACCGAAGATTTGTGAAAGGATTCTCCATGATAGCAACTCCAATGACGAGGTTGCTACAGAAAGACGTTAAGTTTGAATGGACAGAAAAGTGTCAACAGAGTTTCGAGAAGTTGAAGACACTACTAACTGAAGCTCCTATTCTATTATTGCCCAAGTCAGGAAAAGAGTTTGTGGTCTACAGTGATGCATCTTTAAATGGATTGGGTTGTTTACTTATGCAAGATCGCAAGATATTAGCTTATACTTCACGGCAGTTGAAGCCACACGAGAAGAATTACCTGACACACAACTTAGAGCTTGTCGCCATTGTTTTTACCTTAGAAATTTGGAGGCATTACTTATATGGTGAGACTTGTCGTATATTCACAGACCACAAGAGTTTGAGGTATTTGATGACTCAAAAGGAATTGAATCTGAGATAGCGGAGGTGGTTAGAATTAATTAAAGATTATGAGCTGATCATCGATTACCACCCGGGAAAGGCGAATGTAGTCGCCGACGGGTTAAGCAGAAAATCTTTGTTTGCACTGAGGCCCATGGAAGCTCGATTGGCGTTGCTTGATGATGGTTCAGTCTTGGTATAGCTAAGGGCTAGGCCAACATTTCTTCAAGAAATTTATGATGCTCAAACTAATGACAGCAACCTACAAGCTAAAAGAATTCAATGTGAGTCGGGCATTAAATCAGATTTTCGGATCGATCTTGATGGATGTTTGATGTTCAGAGATAGGGTGTACCCGAAAATGATGAGCTTATTCAGAAAATCTTGCAAGAAGCACATGATAGCCGTTTGTCTATTCATCCGAGAAGTATCAAGATGTATAATGATTTGAAGAAAATGTACTGGTGAAACGGTATGAAAAGAGACATCTCCAAATTTGTATCAAAATGCTTGATATGTCAGCAAGTCAAAGCAGAACATCAAGTACCTTCAGGTTTGTTATAGCCTGTGATGGTCCCCGAATGGAAGTGAGACAGAGTTACTATGGATTTCGTGACAGGATTGCCATTGACCCCAAAAAAGAAAGATGCCATATGGGTTGTGATGGATAAGTTGATGAAGTCGGCTGATTTTATTCCAGTAAAGATGGATTTCTCTCTTGATAAGTTGGTCGACTTGTACATATCAGAGATTGTGAGATTACACGGGGTACCGTTGTCGATTATATCAGACGGAGACCCAAGATTCACTTCGAGATTCTGGAATAAGTTACAAGGAGCCTTGGGTACAAAATTGAGTTTTAATACGGCTTTTCACCTGCAAATTGATGGTCAATTTGAGCGAATGATTCAGATTATTGAGGATATGTTGCAATGTTGCATCCACGAATTTCAGGGTAGCTGGGAAAAATACTTGCCATTGGTAGAGTTCGCCTACAACAACAATTTTGAAACAAGTTTGAAGATGGCGCCTTATGAGGCCTTGTATGGCAGAAAGTGTCGAACTCTATTGTATTACACAGGACTCAAAGAGAGTCAGATTCACGAAGTTGACCTAATCAAGGAAAGTAAAGAAAAGGTTAAAGTGATACATGACTGTTTGAAAGCAGCATCGGATAGGCAAAAGTCATATGCTAATTTGAAAAGAAAAGAGATCAAATTTCAAGTTAGAGATAGAGTATTCTTGAAAGTATCTCCATGGAAAAAGGTATTGATATTTGGCCGGAAAGGAAAACTGAGCCCGCGATTTATCGAACCATACGAGATTACGGAAAGAGTTGGACTGTTAACCTATCGTTTGGCATTGCTACCTTAACTGAAAAAGATTCATGATGTGTTTCACGCATCTATGTTAAGGCGATATCGATCAGACCCCTCTCATGTGATTTCATCGATTGAGATTGAGATTAGACTGGACATGACCTATGGAGAGGAACCAATCAAAATTTTGGCTCGTGAGATTAAATAGTTGAGAAATAAAGATGCGGCTTTAGTAAAGGTATTATGGCATTTACATGTTTTGGAAGAGGCTACATGGGATCCGGAAGAAACCATGAGAAGCCAATATCCAAACCTGTTTACTGGTAAGACTTTCGAAGACGAAAGTCCCTAAGGGGGAGAAATGTAACATCCCGAAATAGGGCCTAGTCAGAACAGTCGTTTTGGGACCATAAATCTGATGTTGAAATATTTATTTTATAATCATTATGAGGCTAGAATATGAGAATATGCATGTGTTAAAGTTTCATGAAGAAATTCTATGGGAAAAATGCCCAATTGGAAAATAAGGGCCAAATTGAATAAATTGTAAAACTTGGATTCTAGAAGCAATTTGTATGAAATTGCGTTAGATTATAAATTAGAATATCTTGAAGAGCAATTTACCCAATTTCTAGGTTTTTGGATAAAAATGGGCTTGTATGGATGAGATTTCAAAGAAAGGGCTTAAAGGCATTTTGGTCATTTGGCAATTTAATGAAATAAAATGGGAAAAAGAAGGAAAAAATCAGCCATTCTTCTTCCTTGTCTAGCCGAAATTCTCAAGTCACCATAGCTAGGGTTTTCAACATTTTCAAGCTCAATAGTAAGTGCTCCCAAGCCCCGTTTTTAATGTTCTTCTTATTTTTGAAATCCCGGTAGCTTACTTTCTCTATTTCTACCCATATTTCATGCTAGGGTTCATGTTTAGAAATTTACCCATGCATGATTTACTTGTAGTTTGATGGTTTATGGAGGAATATGAAAGTTGGATGTGTGTTAAACATCTTTTCCTAAGTGATTTTCATGAAAAACCCCTAAAAGGACCTTTTTGCAAAAAGTGTAAAATGTGTGGTAAAAATGAGAAATAATGGAAACTGTGGGCTGCCATAAGAGGGAAGAACATACAGCTAGGCTTGGGTAATGTAGAAATTACATGCATATCATTATACGAGCCTAGGGACTAAAATTGTAAAAATGTGAAAGGTTAAGGGAAAAACGGTCATTTGGACCAAGGTGAAATTTAGACTTGAAAAGTATAATGTGAGGTGTTAATAATTTATTTTATTGTTATAGACCCTGAGGAACAAATTTTGGAGGTTGATCGAGGAAAACGAAAGGTTTCGAAATAACCGAAACACGATACCGAGACGAATACCAGGTAAGTTCGGATAACTTAAAGTGAACTCATAATATGCCTAATTGCATGATTTATGAATATATGATAATTGCATTTGACGATGGCATGAAAATACTTGAAATGTATCTTTAATAATGACATGTTAATAAATGTCCCGGTTAAGGTTAAAAAGGAAGTTCGGTGGATAAACCATGATTTACATGACTTGAGATCCTGCATGTGTTGCAGAAGGATTTAGCCCGGATGGGTAATCCGTTAATCTCAAATATAGAAAGGATCTAGCCCAGACGGGTGTTCCTTGAGTGATCGAGCCTCTCGAAGAATATGTGTGCATTGTGGATTTAGCCCGGACGGGTAATCCGATTAGGGTCCAAATTTAGACTGGACTGGTAATTCAAATCCGAGCTCATTAAGGGTGTTTGTCGCTATAAGGGATTTAGCCTGGACTGGTAATCCCGACATCACCTTATGATTTTACGATACGGGGGATTTAGCCTGGGCTGGTAATCCCGCCGTAAAATGTGAGGTTCACGAGAGTGCATACCTGAAATGATCATTCTTATGAATTGACAGTAAATGGATAATCCATCGAGATTTCCTAGAAACTTAACGGGATTAATATGATGTATATAAATGAAATGATGAACGATGAGCTCATCTAAGACAAATTACATGGTACATTATTATTGTGACTAACTTGTTGATTGAGTGCATGTGATAGGGAAACCATTTCATTCATGTTGGTTCTGTTGCTTAATATGATTGTATGTTAATCAATCGGTAAGTTTACTTTCTAGTTATTCTGGCTTACTAAGCATGTAAATGCTTACCCCCTCTCTTTATCCCTGTCTTACAGAGCTCCAGGACTCGTAAAGATTGGAAGACGGTTGGAGAGTCAACACACTATCAACTAGTCCAGCTTTGGTATAAAGACACTTTTATTTTGTTCAAAGGCACGTATAGGCTTTTGGTTCATTTTGTGATATGTGTCATTTGTATTGCCCATATGAAGGCTTGTAAAAGTTTACATATCTTCTCGTATTTGGCCATGGGAATTGGCTTATTTTGAAGTGGGCTATGACCTACAAATTTATGCATGCTTATGTTTGCATGGGATGTCTTGACCATAATTGGCAATGAGTTACAAAAATGAGCCAATCTTAAAAGTGTTAATGAGACATGAAAATCCTTAAATCAAAGGAAATAACCTAGCATGTGCTAAACCGATGATATGAGGTTTACATGCAATGAGGTTTATTAAGGTTATATGTAAGTGTATAATCAGGCTTTATTATGTATTAAGGTAACCTATAACTGTGATTGGTAGATAGAGGGTGACCAAAGGCTTGGAAAATAGCCTTACAAGGTCCACACGAGTAGACACACGAGCGTGTGTCTAGGTCGTGTGTGACACACAGATCGCCCCCATGGGCGTGTGGTATGGCCGTACGTCCCCTGCACCTAAAATTTTAAGTCGGTTTCGAGCACGGGCTAGACACATGGGCGTGTGTCCTGGTTGTGTGCCCCTAAACACATGCTGACATCACAAATAGAATGCTCGAGTTTTTGGACACGGGTGACCACACGGACGTGTCTAGGCCGTGTGAAGGACACGGGCCAAGGACACGGGCGTGTGCTCGGCCGTGTAAAAACCCCTGTAGGTTTGATTGAAAAAATATTTTCATAAATTCAACACGGGTAGAGGACACGGGCGTGGCCCAAAACACACGAGCATGTGTATTGCCTCCACACGAGCGTGTGAGGCTTTACCTAGAAAATTTTTGTGAACTTTCGTAAGTTCTCAGTTTAGTCCCTAATCATTTTCAATGTGTGTGTAGGGCATTGTGGGCCCATAATAGGGACATTAAAATGAAATTTGATTGGTTTTATATTTGAATGAAATTTTATAACCCGTATTTCCCTAGAAATGTTCGAGTACATGTCTAGTAACGCCTCGTATCCGGTCCCAGTCTCGGGTACGGGTAAGGGGTGTTACACCAACACCACTAGAAAATGGGTTGTTACACAATCCCTCTTAAAAGAAAAAACAAATAAGCAAACAAAGAAACAATCCTCAGAAGATTAGAATGTTTGAAAATGAAGCACACACCCAATAAAAACACTTGAGCTAAGAAAATACAATGAATGCTCACACGTGTTTACAAGAAAAGGATGAAAAATTTAAGCACAAATGGTTGGTAATAGATTTATTGACGTTTCCTGATAACTCTTAATCTCTTGTAATCTCTCTTATTGTCGTGGAAGCTTTAGAAGCTGGTATTTATATCCTCTCAATGATTTCCAATCATTGGGGTTGTTAGGTGGAAACACAAAAATATATAGACTTTTTCAGCACCTTTTGAGCTCTAATTCATGCAATTTCGTAGTAAATTTTGTCAAAATTCACACTTTAATTATAAAATGACTAATTTTCACTTAAATTATTAACATATTTAATTTTAATAATTTTTATAGTAAATTTTCACAATTTTGGTTTATTTTCGACAGTTTTTCACAAAAGGTGAAAATTGGCTCGGTAGACACCTTGAAAGGCTTAAACTATTGGGGAATTTTTGCATCAAGTGAACCAAGGGAAAGATTAAATATTTTTTCAGCCAAGTTCGGTCCAAATGATGATCATTATATATACTTTATATTTAATTTTTATCCAAGTTAAATTGGGTTAAAATTAATATAAAGCCTAAAGGAGAAAGTGGCCCAGTGTGCTAAGCATTGAAGACTGATCCAATAAGAAAATTTGCACCCCAAGACCGACCTAATAAGCTAATCCAATCAGCTTATTTAACTGATTAAATTAATTGCAAAAAAGCCCTCATGTTTTCTTAAAATCATATTCAAACCCCTCAACTTTTTGTGCCTTTAAAGATTTGCCCCAAGCTAAATTTAACAAAGTTTGAAACAATCAAACTTTTCTCCATGTATGGCCGACCAAGGGAAGTGTCCGGATGAAAATTATTTTATATTTTTAGCAGCCACTCCCACCTATAAATACCCCCTTCACCTATTAACTCAACACACCTTTATTCCCACACATCTCTCTCTCTTTCACTCACTTTCTCTCCTTGGTTTTTCCCTTTTTCTTGTCCATTTCCCTTATCGATTTCCCTTGTCAATTTCCCTCTTGAAAAAAAGCCATCTTCCACCTTGGAATAGCATCATTCAATTGTTCGTGGATGCCTCAGTTCAACAGAACAATTAGAGAAGGAGAGGAGCGCACTAGTCTGGCTTTAGAGAAATACAATATTTGCTTCCTAGTCCCCTTCTCTTTAATTTTCTTGTTTATGTTTTGATCATGAATATGAATATTTTTTTTGTTGTTGTTCTTGATCTAATTAAAATGACTTCAATTAATTTGCGTTAGATTGATTTCATTTTGTCCACTTGAATATTTAAAATCATGTTTATGTTGTTATAGGCCTTGGTAAGTTGTTCAATTAAATAAAATCATGCTTATGTTATACTTGCATTATAAAATGTAAGGTAACGAATGAATTAATTATTAAACGTATTGAAATTATAATTAATTGACACAGTATTTAATTATTGCATGTTTAATCTTCTAAGGTAGCTGAAGGTTAAATTAGCGACGGTATTAAACGGTACATTAGCCTTACATAACTTGCAAGATTATTGTGATTAAACTGTTTCAATATAGAAATATAATGTTACCTCACTTAATCTTATATGTGCTTATGAAGATTTATTAATTGTTTGAATTGACATTGAAAAAATGTTTAAGAGATTGGTTAATTTAGTAAGTATGTATTTGCAGTAGTTAACAAATTACCAAGTTGCCGTGAAAATATTCGTAAGAACATGAACATGGGTTTAGTAATTCTAAGTTTAGGAATGTAATCAATCTAGCACAATTATGTCATATTGATTAAAACTCATCTTTTTGAAATCATGCATTGAAATTTTTACTTTTTATTTTTATTACTTAGTTAATTTTTAGTTTTTACATCACTTCTTCAAAACAAAATATTTTTCTCACCACCAAAGTGTTTGATTTACATTTCATAAATATTTTTCTTTCTTAGTCTTAGCGGGTACAATAACTCGACATTTACTTGTCACTGTATTACTTGTTGCAATTGTATACACTTGCACATTTCTATCATTCCAAGTTTTTGGCGTCCTTGCCGGGGACTATTTTAAAAGACATTATTTGTGAACTTGTTAATTTTGCATTTTGGTCTTTTTTTTCTGTTAAATTTTAATTCTATTTTTTTTGTGTGTTTGTTTCAGCTGCTTATGAGTATTGATCAAATTATTGAATTACTCCCTATAGACCCTAAAATTGAAAGAACTTTTAGAAAAAAGAGAAGACAAGTAAACCAAAGAAGGACCGAAGAGATGAATTTCGAGAATCAAAACCAAAATCAATGAGGAACATTCGCTTATAATACTCAAAATCCGATCATTGTTGCCGATGATAGAAACTATGCCATTCAAAAATATGCCATTCCTCTTTTCAACAAGCTCAATTCGAGTATTTTGAGACATGAAATTGAGGCACTACAATTCGAACTAAATCCAATCATGTTCCAAATGTTGCAAAATATGGGTCAATTTAGTGGGATGCCTATTGAAGATCCACATCTTCATCTTCAACTATTCATGGAAGTGAGTGACTCATTTAAACTAGTGGGGAGACTGAGAACACCTTGATACTGAGATTATTTCCATACTCCTTAAAAGATAGAACACAAGCGTGGTTGAACTCCCTACCATCCGGTTCCATGACTACAGGGCAAGAGTTGGTTGAACGTTTCTTAATGAAATATTTCCCTCCATCTTTAACCGCCAAGATCCAAAATAAAATCACTTCACTCTAGAAACTTGATGAAGAATCTTTATATGAGGCACAGGAGTTGTTCAAGGAGTTATTACAAAAGTGCCCTCATTACGGCATTCCTTACTGCGTTCAAATGGAGACTTTCTATATTGGTCTCAATATTTATACTAGAATAATGGTGGATGCTTCAACAAATGGAGCCCTTCTTTCTAAGTCTTATAATGATGCTTACAAGATTATTAAAAGAATTGCCAGCAATAACTATCAATGGCCAACCAACCAAGCAGCCTTAGAAAAACAAGTAGCAGGAGTACATGAAGCAGACACACTTGTTTCTTTGGCAGCCCAGGTATCCTCTATGTCTTTTATGCTTAAGAACATAATTGTTAATGATTTCAATGGTAACCTGACAAGTCAGTAGCAGAACCAATTCAAGAATATTTCTTGAGAATACTATGAAAATGGTCATTTCTTTGAAAATTGCCCATCGAATCAAAAGTCAAAATATTACATGGGAAATCAGAATTAGAATGGTCTGCAATCAAGTTCTTACAACTCTTCATGGAAGAATCATCGAATTTCTCCATGGAGTAATCAATGGATAGACCATAGCAACTCTTCTATGCCATTTCGACCAAATTATCTGCAAAATATTCTCAATAAGTGCAACAACCCCCACAAACTGAACTTTAAGTAATCTTGAGAATTAACTGAAGGCGTACATAGCAAAGAATGATGAACTAATCTAAAGCCAAGTAGCAACATTGAAGAATTTAGGAAACCAAGTGGGATAGCTAGCCAATGAGCTCAGAACCAGCCCCCAAAAGTATTCGGCCGAGCAACACAGAAAATCCAAGATTTTTTGGCAAAGAACATTGCAAAGCAGTCACTTTGCCAAGTGGAATGACATTGGAGCCCAAGGTGGTTGAGGTTCGAGATGAGTTTGTTGTAACTCAAGAAAAAGAGGAATTTCAACCGAGTGTTGAAACTCCTATTTCATAGAAGTCAGATTCAGTGATCGTTGATAAGGTAAACTCTAAAATAGTTAGTTCTGATTATCTAACACCCTTGTCAGATGCAAAAAAAATTCCACAGAAGAGTTGTTCGGTTAAAGCAAGATTCCACCAGTGCCATATCCTCAACGATTCCAAAAGCAGCAAAAGGATACTTAGTTGAAAGAAATATTTGATGACTAGGTGACTTTTAATGACTTCAATGCTACTAAATCCCAAGATATAGCTAAAGACTACTCTACTATTTCCAAGATGGAATCACTGGCTTCTACAAAATTAGAGCTTAATTCTTTAGATGATCCGTTAGTGCATATTCTACTGGAGGATTCGCCAAGTGATGATGAAGACAAAGAATGCTTAGCTTGGTTAGAAGTTAATTTGAAGAAATTCACTCAAGAAATTCCACTCGAATCATTAAAGTTATCATCTCAGGAGTATATGCAACCAAAGTCGTTGATTGAAGAGCCAGCTGAATTGGAACTGAAGATTTTGTCTCCTCATTTGAAATATTACTATTTGGGTCTGTCTTCGACTTTACCTGTCATTATTTCAATTGAGTTCACCAAAGATCAAGAAGAAGAGGAACTTGTGATTTTGGAAAAGCACAAGAAGGGTACTGGATGGATTATTTCATATATTCGAGTCACGGGTTAGAGGATTTGTATGGATTACAGGAAGTTAAACAAGGCCACCAAGGAAGACCATTTTGGGTTTTCTTTCCCTAGTAAGATGTTGTACAGATTTGATGGGAAAGAATATGATTACTTCCTAGATGGTTATAGTTGGTATGACAAATGGCCATTTGACACCACCATGGTCAATGACGATCCTGAATAAAATGGAGGGAGTTCTCTTCACTTTCTCTATCGTTATTTTTTTTTCTCATTTGAATAAAATGCTAGACATAGATAAAATTTTATTTGGGTCATTACATTAATTAAAATTATGTCTAGGAGATTGGGACTTAATCAAGACCATCTATGACCCCTCCAATCTTTCTTGGGAGTTTAATTTAATGTAATCTTTTGAAAAATATTTTTCTAAGTAGCCTGAAGAATTTAAGTATTTTTTTTGTTAAATAAATGGTCAAATTTTTAACCCAAGCACTAATTTTTTTCAGTTTTTTTATTTTAGTTTACTTTCAGTACAAGAGCTTAGGATCCAAAAAGGAGCTACCATTGGGCTTAAGACACTACTAGGAAGGAAATAT
Organism: Gossypium longicalyx; assembly: GCA_025698465.1. Taxonomy (NCBI): domain Eukaryota; kingdom Viridiplantae; phylum Streptophyta; class Magnoliopsida; order Malvales; family Malvaceae; genus Gossypium; species Gossypium longicalyx. The sequence continues at coordinate 17,569,015 of CM046997.1, read as the reverse complement.
TCAACCTTTTCCACACAACCCTGTAGCCCTACCTTACTTCACTGCCACTCCCAAGTATCTCTATAATGCATCTCCCTTAACCCTTAATGTCACAGCCCTTAACTCTTTAAATCAGTTAAACAATAACATCAGTTGAAACAATAACATTTAAAATAACATCAGTTTGTGAGTATAAAATGAGATTCCTAGGTTGAAAAGGTGGAATCATTTTCAGGAGGGTAGATTTTGTTTTTTCAACTCTTTTTATATAATATTCATTTACAATTTTCAATTCTATAATTTCCGCTATAAAACTAACATACCTTGTGATTTGGTTGAATTTAATTACTGTTAATAATTTCCATAGCACCATTAAAAAAATTATTCCCATTGATAAGTTGATAATAAATTTATATTATTTGTAATATTTTAGTATTTACTTTTAATTAGATTCTTTTTTAATTTTTAGAGGGTTAGATTTTTATTTAACTTTTATAAATATACTTTTATTTTAATTATTTATAGGAAGTTTAAATTTTCTAATTTGTCTTTATTTTATTTTTATAATACAATTAGATGGTTTAATATTGACAAAGTTTAATTTATTATATATGATATCATTTGAAATTCATTTTTAATTAATAAAATTATTATTTAATTTTATTCGAAGCCACTAATCATTACACCTAAACTATCCTTAAAATTACCACCCCCTCCAACTCTAAATCTTACCCTCAACTACTCACCTACCTACCCAAAATTGAAACCACCCTTAATAGATTTCCTAAGTTCAACGCCGAGAGTCCCTTCATCTAGCACCATTCCACGAAGTTAACAGTTTGATATAATGCCTATGTTGCATTGCAGCATACAAGATTACTAGAGATACTAAAAAATACAGGATGACTCAATCAGTGATGCATTTAAAATATATATTTCATAACCTATTTGTTTTTGTGCCTGAATTTCCAGACTTTATACTCGAATGATGGACTTCAATGTCGAGGAAGGAAAAAGATGAATCAAGTTATGAGGGATCTGTAAATAAATAAAAAGGGGGATCTTTACTTTATTTTATTTTCTCTCTTAGGACATTTAAAGTTTTTTAGGATTAGGATTTTTATTTCTCGCATAATAAAATAAGAGTTGGAAATCATCAATAAAATTGAACAAATTGCAAATTAAAAAGTGTGGTAATAGATATGTACATGTCTAGGATTGGATTTGCCTCGGAAAAGCTTGGTATTTAAGTTGTCAAACTTGACTCACCTCCTTTTCCTAGGGTCCTACATGGTGTACAGTATATATTCACATCTATATTTTCATTCTCTCTATTGTTTTTAACAATGGAGACATTGTTCATCTTAAGTAGGGGGACCAAAATTTGAAATTATTTTTCAAGATACATTATTCTTATAATTATGATTAAGTTATATTATGTTCAAAATTTTGAATTTTTGTTAATTAAGCTAACTTCTAGTATAAATGAAGTTCTATTATCTCAATAATTGCTATGCTAGTTGAACTATGACATAATGCTACTCTTAATAAAGTTTGCAAATCATACCATAAATTTTTAATTCTTTAAGAGAGTTTGACATACATGAAAGTTTAAGTCTTTAGAATTGACAATCCTAGGAAGCATGGAATTTTGAAAATGACTTAGGCGACCTTTTGTTTGGACTGTTTAAGCCTTTCAAGCCAACCTTAACAAATATTTATCCCTTGAAACCCAAATTTGAGACTATATGGCTTGATTTTATTTGAATCATTACAATATTAAGCCATCACTTCTCTCATAATTATCTCTAAATTGTCTCAAACACCAGACTCAGTTTATCCAGAATATTCTCTGAAAATAAGTTTAGGGGAGTTGAAAAGAAGTATCAAATGCTCAAAAAAAATCGTAGTACATATAATAATATGCTCGAAAAGAAGAAGAAGAAGAAGAAAAAGCATATGTACTCAAAAGAAATAGATATACAAAAGAGCATGTAAAAGCAAAATAAGTGGTGTATTGAAGGTACTTATTCCGACGGTCCGATACAAGTTGAGTTTAGGGTTTTTAACTTAAAATTATCTATCTTTTACCTACCCCTAGCTCAGCCACATTACAACCTATTTAAAAGACTTTTCGATTCAGGTTTCTATGCTACCTACATTAGTGGAGAGAAATTGCTAAATTCAACATATGAAGACATAAGTTAAACTTAGTGATTGCAGTTTAGTCTCAAATTAGGGAATATAAAAGTGGTAAAGATTATCATGTCTTTATTAAGAAAACATTTAGTCTATTCTTGCTAGCATTATAACAATTGAGAATAATCCGAACGATATGTATACTTTGGTTGCATAATTTCAAAATTCTTGTTCTTTAGTATAATTATACTAGACTCATAATTGTGGGGGAAATGTATTCTAAAGACATTTTTCAATGGTAATTTCAAGTACTTCCTCTTTTCAATTTATGCATTACTCAAGACGAGCAATGAATTAAGTTTGGGGGTGTGGAAACATAAAAATATATAGACTTTTTCAATACCTTTTGAGCTCTAATTCATGCAGTTTCGTAGTAAATTTTGTCAAAATTCACATTTTAATTATAAAATAATTAATTTTCACTTAAATTATTAACATATTGAATTTTAATAATTTTTATAATAAATTTTCACAATTTTGGTTTATTTTCGACAGTTTTACACAAAAGGTGAAAATTGGCTTGGCAGACACCTAGAAAGACTTGAAACGTTGGGGAATTTTTGCATCAACAGAACTAAGGGCAAGATTAAATATTTTTCCAGCAAAGTTTGGTCCAAATGATGATCATTTTATATAATTTATATTTAATTTTTATCCAAGTTAAATTGGGTTAAAATTAATTTAAAGCTTGAAAGAGAAAGTGACCCAGCATGCTAAGCATTAAAGACTGATCCAATAAGAAAATTTGCAACCCAAAACCAACCCAATAATCTGACCGAATCATATTATTTAGTTGATTAAATTAATTGCAAAACAACACTCAAGTTTCCTTAGAATCCTATTCAAACCCCTCCACTTTTTGTGCCTTAGAAGATTTGCCCCAAGCTAAATGTAGCAAAGTTTGAAACATTCAAACTTTGCTCCATGTGTGGAAACACAAGGGAAGTGTGTAGCTACTAATTATTTTCTATTTTTAGCAACTACTCCCACCTATAAATACCCCCATTCACCTATTAACTCAACACACATTCATTCCCACACATCTCTCTCTCTCTTTCACTCACTTTCTCTCATTGGTTTTTCCCTTTTTCTTGTCCATTTCCCTTGTTGATTTTCCTCTTGAAAAAGAGCCATCTTCCACCTTGGAATAGCATCATTCAATTGTTCGTGGATGCCTCGATTCAACAGAACAAGCAGAGAAGAAGAGGAGCGCACTAGTCTAGCTTCAGAGAAATATAGGATTAGCTTCCTAGTTCCCTTCTCTTTAATTTTCTTGTTTATGTTGTGATCATGAATATGAATAATTATTTTTTTATTGTTCTTGTTCTAATTAAAATGACTTCAATTAATTCGTGTTAGATTGATTGCATTTTGTCCACTTGAATATTTAAAATCATGTTTGTGTTGTTATAGACCTTGGTAAGTTGTTCAATTAAATCATGTTTATGTTATACTTGCATTATAAGATGTAAGGTAACGAATAAATTAATTATTAAACGTATTGAAATTATAATTAATTGACACAGTATTTAATTGGTGCATGTTTAATCTTCTAAGGTAGCTGAAGGTTAATTAGCGACGGTATTAGACGATACATTAGCCTTGCATAACTTGCAAGATTATTGTGATTAAACTGTTTCAATATAGAAATATAATGTTACCTCACTTAATCTTATATGTGCTTATGAAGATTTATTACTTGTTTGAATTGACATTGAAAAAATGTTTAAGAGATTGGTTTATTTAGTATGTATTTGCAATAGTTAACAAATTACCAAGTTGCCGTGAAAATATTCGTAACAACATGAACATGGGTTTAGTAATTCTAAGTTAAGGAATGTAATCAATCTAGCACAATTATGTGATATTGATTAAAACTCACTTCTATGAACATGAACATGTGCAAGTGTAAACAATCGCAACAAGTAATAAAGTGACAAGTAAATATCAAGTTATCGTACCATAAGGATTGTGAAAGAAAAATATTTATGAAATGTAAATCAAACACTTCGGTGATGAGAAAAATATTTTGTTTTGAAGAAGTGATGTAAAAACTAAAAATTAACTAAGTAATAAAAATAAAAAGTAAAAATTTCATGTTCCAAATGTTGCAAAATATGGGTCAATTTTGTTTTGAAGAAGTGATGTAATCGATCTATCATTCCATTGGGAAAATGAATTGAGTCATTGGAGGTGTAAAAACCAGAGTATTAATGACTCTTGCAACAAGAGGTATCAATACATTTGAAGGGGTATCGATACTTTGGGCATTTAATGCCTAAATTAAGTGACCATTAAGCTTATAGTATCGATACAATATGGAATGTATCGATACTTGCTATGAGGTTGACCTGATGTCAAATGTGGTAGGAATTTTGTTCCATTTCTGTACTTAAAGAGCTTATTTTCTAGAAAATTTAGGATTTATTATTTCATTTTCTATATTTAGTAGTTAGGATTATAAGTTAGTAAAATAAGTGTTTTTTAACACATTTTGGGAGTGTTGTAACCTATTAGGCTGACACGGACCTTAGGTAGTGCTAATTTGTGTAATTGAGTGTGTAGGATGATGAATTATAGGCCCAATGGACATATGAGCAAGGGACGAGTGATACACAAGCTTCTTGAGCCGTCAAATCATGACACGAACCAAGGAAGCCACAAACTGCTTATTGTGTCGACCTTGTATGGCGCAACATAGGTTGACATGATGCCCAAGTATATCAAAATTATTTTTGTCCGCACAATAAAACTTATCTGAAGACCTAGGACATGTTGAAACCTAATTCGGGCAACCAACACTCTTATAAATAAGATCTTAGGGGTTGATGTAACTAAATCATCTTGGACGCCTTCAAAAACCCTCGTAGTATAGGAGTAGGATTAGATTTAGTTTTCTTCTGGTTTTCATAAACTCTTTGTTTTTCCTATTGGAATCGGTTTCGAGCCAAGAGTTCTTTTAGTTAATCAAAGTATTTTAGTTTATTTCTCTCTTGCAAGCGACCATATTTGATTATTCCAATCAAGAGATTCGTTACTTCGCGCTCTAATTGAAATCAAATCTAAGGTTATTCTAATATTTTTTCTCTTTCGATTCAATCGTGTTGATTACATGTTTATTTCAATTTAATAACATGAGTGGCTAAATCCCTTAGAGGAGATTAACGAGTGGATAGGGACGTGATTAAAGGAGGATTTAGGGTTTCTCAAGAGGATTAGTTGGTATAGATTACGCATTCTTAAAATTTAGGCTTGACAACCCTAGGAAGTAATCATAGGTTAAACGAGATCGGGAGATAAGTTTCATCGAGTAAATCATAGTTTATCTTGGTTGAGAAAGTGAGGTCGGGAGATAAGCAAGTATCAACCAATAGATTAATCAGTTACAAGCCGGGAGGTAATAATTGGTTAATTGATAGGTAATCCACCCTAAAACCCTAATTCGAAGTTAATTACAAACCCTGAAATGGGTTAATCTTCCTGATTGGTTAATATGTTTAGTCGTTTGTCTATTTTATTATTTATGTACTTTAGTTATTTAATTTCTATTATTAATCCCTTTTATGATATGTCGTAATATAGGAGTTAATTATTAATATTTAGACTTATTATTGTAAAAATATTTTCTATAGATTTATTCCATCCTCTCATGGGTACGATCCTCGGAATACTTATTGTGTTCCGTTGTACACAAATACTATATTACAATTTGACCCATATACTTGTGGACACTGCCAATTCAATTTCTTATATTTTTTGTGTGATATTTTTACTATAAATGATAACACATTTATAGGCGGTAAGAGGTATCGGTACCTTAGGGAGGGTATTGATACTTGGTGTAACACCCCCTAACCCCAAACCGTCCTCTGAACAGGGTTACGGAGTATTACCAGACCTATCAGATATTTACAATTAATATACACATAAATACCAACACAACCAGATACACTCATAATTTGCCAAATTTAAACATTTACATATTATCCAATATTTAATTCTATTATATATCATAACCAAACCTAAATCTATTTATTTCATCCTTACATTTAAAATTTCAAAATGACACAAACATAAGACACCCTAGGTACATGCCATTACCAATAATTAACAGATTTTACCTTATTGAATTCGGGATCGGCCTGGGATGCTGATTCAACGTTCTATCTTTACTCAACTTTGTACACGAAAACAAACCGTGACACTGAGGATAGGTATACTCGATGGTATTTCTATAATCCGAACATTTAATAATATAACAAATACTTACGATCATAGTAACAATTACAATTATTTAATTATTTATTTCATTGATAAATTTCAACTAATTACCATATAAATTCTATACAAATCATATAATAAAAACAATAACATAATTGTTCAATTCTTAAATAAATCCATTATTATTTATTCCATTCTTTTCATTTACTAACCTATATAGCTTTCCACGATTTATTCACAAGTCATTAAACAATTATAATATTCACTTTTATCCAATCCAGAGCTACATGATTCATTTGTCTCAATCATACTTTAATTCACTGTTTAATTTCAATAAACTATATTCAACTATTCACTTTTCAATCAATGTACTGTACATATCCATTTCAATAACAGTCATTACCATTCATATCAAATCGACTTTCTATCCCAGATAGCTTTCACTATATAATACGATTCGTGTGTTTCAATCCACATTTCAATTCTTCATTTAGTAACAATCTGATCACTGTTATATTTAATAATCCCTATTAACATGACTCGGACTCAGACGGATACACGGATCCAACCAAACATACCAGAATATCCAACCCAAACACACCCGGAATATTATAAATCCTCCATAACACACCAGTATAATATATCCTCCCAAACACACCAATAAGGCATTAAATGCCTCTTCGGATAAACCGAAGTATATAATAACAGAAACATCTTCTCGGCCGAAGTACAAATCTCCTCATCACATCACAAATCCAATGGCATGCCATTTATATCCAATCTAGCCCAACAAGTTAATAGGGTATTATTTTACTTTTCCAATTTCAATAATTTTTTATCAATATACCATTCTAATAATCACGTATATTCACACATTTTCATAATTTCATACATTTTCATTCAATTCAACAAATATATTTCAATTATTCATATTAATTCATAATTCAACACAATTCAATTTACTTTTCAATGTCAAATATTTAAATATCACAAATCTCATATATTCATATCAATTTCCTCATATTTCCAATCAATATTTTTTTTTCAATATAACATTCATTCAATATTCAAATTTTTACATAAATCATATTTATTATATAATTCAATCAAAATAAATTCAATCAATAAATAATTCAATATTAATTTAATAAAATCATAACATACCAAATCAACCCTCTTCCATTATCAAACACAATAATTCTCACTTCAACATTCACTAAAAGCATTGAATAAAATATAACAAGTAATAACTAGGTTCGGATTATAGAAATACAAACCGTATTTTCTCGAGCTAACTCCCGTTGTCTTTGCTATTTTTCCTTGCTTAGCCGAGATTTCCCGAGACAACATTAGCTACGGGAATTAAAACAATTCATATTCGTCAATTCACTACTAATTTATATCTAATTAATACAATTTCTATTCAATTTCTACTTTAATTTCAATTTAATCTTAACTAAATTCACTTACTTTTTCTATCTCAATTCATAGTTCATTTCTATTAAAATTTTGTCCAAACTCATACTTAACTATTAAATTTCTAGCATATTTTCCTAATTTCTAAATTTCATCAATTTAGTCCCTACAACATAAAACTTATGAATTACTTTATAATTCAATCCTTATTTTATTTCTAACTTGAATTCCTATCAATCTAACCCCTAATTCATCTTTTTATTCAATATGAACAATATTTAGAAATCTAATAACTTTCAAAATATTAATTTAATTTCATCAAAAAATTTGTTCTAAAGCTTTTAAAACATCGAAATTAAGTGAAAAGGGCTAAATTGACTTACCTATTCAAATTTAAAGCTTCCAAATCCTCATTCTCCCTTTTCTTTTTCTTTCCCCTTTTCTTCCTTCTTTTCCCGTTTGCTATTATGTTTCTTTCTCTTTTGTTTCCTTTCTTTCTTTTATTTCATTTACTATATATATATATATATATATATATAAAATAACTTATTAAATATCTATTTAATCATCAATATATTTATTACAATTGTAATATTACTTATATTTACACATGTAACATATCATCATCATACATTTGTCATGTTTTAATTTATTTATTACATAAAAATCTTATAATATAATTATTTAATTTATAAATATCTTTTATAATTAATAAATATATATTAATAATTAAATACATATATTACAAATGTATATATTTTTATTTATACACTTGTATCAAATCATATCCACACATTTGTCTTTATTTAATTTATTCATCATATAATATCAATTTAATAATAATAAATACATTAATATTTACTTAAATAATAAGCAAATACATACATGTATTACAAATGTATGTATAATATTTATTACACTTGTACCAAATCATTTTTATACACTTGTCTTTCTTTTATTTATTTTATTTATATCATATAATAATCTATTTAAATAGAAATCAATTAAATAAAATATACTACAATTGTACAAATATATGTATTACACTTGTATATTTTATTTACCATACAGATTGTCTTTATTTAATTTATTTATCATATACATATCTTATAATATAATTATAATAAATTAATTTAATATAATTTATTACTAATAAATATATATATTTTATAATTAAAATCAAAGTAAAAATCTTAGATTTTTACTTTGTATCCCGCCTCACTTATGCTAAATGACATAATTGCCATTTTGGTCCTTTTTATTTTCTTTTAATCTATAATTTAACTTTTACCCCTTATTCAATTTAGTCATTTTTCTTAGTTACTCTTAATTAAGCTAAATTCACTCAATTAAACTCTAATTAACCACTCGACTAACTTCATAAATATTTTTAATAATTATTTACTAATCCATTTTTTAGAAACGGGGATCTGAAAATACATTTTTCTGATAACCTTAAAATTCGGATCGTTACATTTCTCCCCCCTTTTTTTTAAATTTCGTCCTCGAAATTTACCTGAGAGAGGTGGGGGTATAAGTACAAAGATCTCGCTGTTTCTCTCGGTTCCCATATTGCTTCCTCAATACTCTGACTTTACCACTCAAGCTAGTATCTCAACCGGCTCTTTTTCATACAATAAATCAGATCAACTTCTAATATCCTCTATCGTATTAACATGTAAAAGATCTGATCTAAATCTTTTGAGCACCAAATCCTGATAATCCCCATAAATTTCATGTAATTTCAGAAGTAAAACCCAATAATATATTACCAGTCTGACTTTTTTTTCCTACAATTTCACATGGTCCAACAGAACGAGAACTCAATATCCCGACGTTTCAAATTCACATATGATTTCTGTCTGTCAAACTGTTTCAATCTATCTCGAATCACTTTCATTCAATTTCCATATAGAATTTTCGACAACCAAATACTACTTTTAAACTATCTCGAATTATTTCCATTTTTCTTTAGTTTCACGAATCAACCAGCTCCGCATATTCTTTTTCTCACATTATTCAATCAGATCCCATGCAATTTTATATTCATAATTATTCAGAACTTCATACAGTGCTGAAAATTGTTATCACGTACCCAGAACTTCTTGTACTTGTTCTATAATCAGAGTATAAACCACGTATCTCAATCAGAAATGATAGAAACCACCATACCATGTAATCTGATAATCTCAGAAACCTATATTTCAGACAATTATTAAGTAAAAAATTTATTCATACCTGAATAGAATATGCGGACTTTTTCATACCTTCGATGATTATTCAAATACCGTCTTTCTTTTTCAAAGATCGAGATAATTCCAATTCAAACCCATAGAAATTATATCCCATTTCCATTCTAATATCATTTCTAGCTGTAACAGTTCTGAAGGTATCTGTATTTGATATAAACATTTATATACAATTTCAAAGTATTGCTTTTCTTTCCCAGTCTTCAACACATCTGCCTCAAGTCACTGTATATCTTATTTCTTCCAGAATGCATAGACATAGTATTGCTATAAATTTCATGCAAATTCTTCTGTCTAAGCTCTGAATTCTTCAGCATAGCTTCTATTTCTAAATACCAGACAATCATCAAATTCAATTTGAAATTTTCAATCAAAATCATTTGTTCACTATACCCATTTAACCAGTAACTCATTATCACATTTCTGAACTTTGCAGACCTGTTGTAGAGAAGTAAGTTTAACCTTTATTTCAACTAGAATTGAGCCATCATCAGATAATGACAATCGAATGTTCATAGCTCATAACACAAAGCAAAACTTTTAATTCTGAGTATACATAACTTCATATGCCTTCCCTGAACAATAATCAATTATCAAATCATAATGTCTTAATGCGAAGACAATAGCTTCCACTTTCAAGTCGTGTATCAAATAATTCTTTCTATATAATTCTAGCTTTCTAAAAACATAAAACATTAATTCACTTTCTTGTATCAAACACTGCTATCCTTGTAAATCACAAGTTTCTTTACCGAATTTTGGACTAAACTAGAACTAGTGTTTCAGTTAACTGAGTTTTCAACTAATCAAAACTTTGTTGATATTTATCAGACCATTCTAATTCCACATCTTTCTATAATAACCATTGTATCCAAGAATCTTTTCTTTTTTTTTCAAATTTCTGGTAATAGCCGACTAGTTTTAGAAAACCTCTGATTTCAAATATATTTTTCACTATCATCCCAGTCACAAAATCTATAGCACATTCAACTTCTTCAATCAACAGTAGTTTGAGTAACTCTTCTAGAAACACATCAGAATTCTCTCGCACTATTACCACTGATTTAAACCTTAACTTGAATACTTTAATATTCAGTACATAAGCAAGGTAAATACCATGACCCATTTCCGCATATATGTCCTGTGTTGGCATGTTCAATATCACAATAAACAATTAGTTCAATCTTCTCCGATTCAACAAAACATTTCATCATTCAAACCTTGCAGTATAATATACTTTTGCCTATAATTTACCACCATATCATGCAGAATTAACCATTCCATTTCTTGAAATCACATCAAACAGTAAGAACATTAAATCGAACAGAAAACAGTGGTATCATTATCAAACAATTCCTGCAAATCTTATCAGCCGATAAATACTGATCCTAAAAATTTAATGCTTCAACCCAAAAATTTCAGCAAACTCAACAGGCAAATCTTTAATAGATACTGAACTCATGTAATCATAGGAATAGTCAAACCAAGATCAATTTAAAATAATCTTATTAGTGTCGATAAAGAATAAAGTACCTGTAATGACATCCGGTAGAGATAAATCTTCTTATATACAATTAACATATACCCTGGCTGATGTTCATTCTCCAGATTTTACAGTGAAGTCCTTTGTCACACTTCAGCTTTCACTCGTATTTCTGAGATTACAAGGTGACCTACCTCTGATAACTGCGTTACTCGGTCTTGAACTCTGAATAATATATTTTTTTCAACTTCTCCAAGCAATCACAAAGATAATGATCAAAAGAATCATATCCAACACATATTCCACTATTTATTCTACGTTCTTCAACTTTATATCTTCATTTAAACCATCTTTAACAATTTGTACCATACAGTTTCTATCGGAATACGCTCTCTAATATATTTATTCAATCACATGACTCTATTTAAGCTTCAAGAATTCTTTACATCTCTGATCAAGAAATCTCTGACTGATGTATATATATTTCTATTAGAACTCACTTCAGAAAGTTTCCAAATAACCCTTTCTTAATCACAACATAAAGAAATATTTCTCACCGCTGGCAAGGTGAATCTTTTAACAGAAATATCATACCTTTCTAACATTTAATCAGTGAACAAAACAATTCAATTACAATCCTGATAACATTCTCTAACCAAATTCCAGATTTTTCAAGATCATTTTTAGCTATAATTCTCAATTCTTCCTCACTATATTTACGGAGTATTAGCAACAGATAACTTACCCGTTTAGACAAGCTCTGTACCTTGAAGCACTTCGAGAACCGATTGAGAAACAATAGGGGTAGATGTCGTAGCAGATATAGTTTCTTTCTACTCACTAAAAGGCATCAGTTACAGTTCTAAATAATTATATATCATTTCTTTCTCTATCATTTCATCATTCAACATTCAGTGGTTAATTATCCATCGAATTAATACTCAATATTACCAATTCAGTTTCCATCTATTTCACGAGACTCTTTATTTCTAGTATACATTTTATAATCAATACTATCAATATGTTCATCTAATATTTTCAACTATAAAATAGAAACAAACAAATATATCAGCATTACATCCCGATTCAATTTCGACTCAACTGTGGCATGTACCTTTAGACTTAATTTCGAGTTTGATTTGGTCCGAGAATCGGCTAAACCTGATAGCTCTGATACCAACAACTGTAACACCCCCTAACCCTAAACCGTCCTCTGAACAGGGTTACGGAGTATTACCAGACCTATCAGATATTTACAATTAATATACACATAAATACCAACACAACCAGATACACTCATAATTTGCCAAATTTAAATATTTACATATTATCCAATATTTAATTCTATTATATATCATAACCAAACCTAAATCTATTTATTTCATCCTTACATTTAAAATTTCAAAATGACACACACATAAGACACCCTAGGTACTTGCCATTACCAATAATTAACAGATTTTACCTTATTGAATTCGGGATCGGCCTGGGATGCTGATTCAACGTTCTATCTTTACTCAACCTGTGCACGGAAACAAACCGTACGCTGAGGATAGGTATACTCAGTGGTATTTCTATAATCCGAACATTTAATAATATAACAAATACTTACGATCATAGTAACAATTACAATTATTTAATTATTTATTTCATTGATAAATTTCAACTACTTACCATATAAATTCTATACAAATCATATAATAAACACAATAACATAATTGTTCAATTCTTAAATAAATCCATTATTATTTATTCCATTCTTTTCATTTACTAACCTATATAGCTTTCCACGATTTATTCACAAGTCATTAAACAATTATAATATTCACTTTTATCCAATCCAGAGCTACATGATTCATTTGTCTCAATCATACTTTAATTCACTGTTTAATTTCAATAAACTATATTCAACTATTCACTTTTCAATCAATGTACTGTACATATCCATTTCAATAACAGTCATTACCATTCATATCAAATCGACTTGCTATCCCAGATAGCTTTCATCAGATAATCACGATTCGTGTGTTTGATCCACATTTCAATTCTTCATTTAGTAACAATCGATCACTGTTATATTTAATAATCCCTATTAATATGACTCGGACTCAGACGGATACACGGATCCAACCAAACACACCAGAATATCCAACCCAAACACACCCGGAATATTACAAATCCTCCATAACACACCAGTATAATATATCCCCCCAAACACACCAATAAGGCATTAAATGCCTCTTCGGATAAACCGAAGTATATAATAACAGAAACATCTTCTCGGTCGAACTACAAATCTCCTCATCACATCACAAATCCAATGGCATGCCATTTATATCCAATCTAGTCCGACAAGTTAATAGGGTATTATTTTACTTTTCCAATTTCAATAATTTTTTTATCAATATACCATTCTAATAATCACGTATATTCACACATTTTCATAATTTCATACATTTTCATTCAATTCAACAAATATATTTCAATTATTCATATTAATTCATAATTCAACACAATTCAATTTACTTTTCAATATCAAATATTTAAATATCACAAATCTCATATATTCATATCAATTTCCTCATATTTCCAATCAATATATTTTTTCAATATAACATTCATTCAATATTCAAATTTTTACATAAATCATATTTATTATATAATTCAATCAAAATAAATTCAATCAATAAATAATTCAATATTAATTTAATAAAATCATAACATACCAAATCAACCCTCTTCCATTATCAAACACAATAATTCTCACTTCAACATTCACTAAAAGCATTGAATAAAATATAACAAGTAATAACTAGGTTCGGATTATAGAAATACAAACCGTATTTTCTCGAGCTAACTCCCGTTGTCTTTGCTATTTTTCCTTGCTTAGCCGAGATTTCCCGAGACAACATTAGCTACGGGAATTAAAACAATTCATATTCGTCAATTCACTACTAATTTATATCTAATTAATACAATTTCTATTCAATTTCTACTTTAATTTCAATTTAATCTTAACTAAATTCACTTACTTTTTTTATCTCAATTCATACTTCATTTCTATTAAAATTTTGTCCAAACTCATACTTAACTATTAAATTTCTAGCATATTTTCCTAATTTCTAAATTTCATCAATTTAGTCCCTACAACATAAAACTTATGAATTACTTTACAATTCAATCCTTATTTTATATCTAACTTGAATTCCTATCAATCTAACCCCTAATTCATCTTTTTATTCAATATGAACAATATTTAGAAATCTAATAACTTTCAAAATATTAATTTAATTTCATCAAAAAATTTGTTCTAAAGCTTTTAAAACATCGAAATTAAGTGAAAAGGGCAAAATTGACTTACCTATTCAAATTTAAAGCTTCCAAATCCTCATTCTCCCTTTTCTTTTTCTTTCCCCTTTTCTTCCTTCTTTTCCCGCTTGCTATTCTGTTTCTTTCTCTTTTGTTTCCTTTCTTTCTTTTATTTCATTTACTATATATATATATATATATATATATATATAATAACTTATTAAATATCTATTTAATCATCAATATATTTATTAAAATTGTAATATTACTTATATTTACACATGTAACATATCATCTGTAACGCCCCGTACCCGAGACCGCTGCCGGAGTCGAACACGAGGTATTAACAGACTTAATTCATTGCTTAAACAGCTCAAACAATTTAATTTTAGAAATTCCAGACAAGCTGGCTAACTGCATCACAGTCGCTTAAAAATTCATATCTCGAGTTCTGAAACTCAAAATCCAATTCCATAAATTTTTCCTAAAACTAGACTCATATTTCTATTTAGTAATTTTTTTCTAGAATTTTTGGCTAGGCAAATTAGTACAGTTTATTAGTTAAAGTCTCCCCTGTTTCAGGGTTTGACTGCTCTGACCCCTGTGTATTACAAATCAGATATCTCTCCGTACAGAATTTCAATGACTATGAAGTTTGTTTCTCTTAAAACTAGACTCAATAATAAATCTGTACATATAAATTATGACTTCTAATTATTTTTATACAATTTATGGTAAATTTCCAAAGTTAGAACAGGGGATCCAGAAATCGCTCTGGCCCTATTTCACAAAAATTTAAACATCTCATAAAATATAACTCATATACCTGTTTCGTTTCTTCCATATGAAAATAGACTCATAATTATTTAATTTCGTATTTTATTAATCATCTAATTATATCTCTACTATTTTTAATGATTTTTCAAATTCGCGTCACTACTGCTGTCTGAATCTATTTTATGGTAAATTTTACCTATTTCACGGTTTCCATGGATTAACTAGCAATTTGACATACATAACACCAAATATGATCATAATTAGTCATTCCAATGGCTAATCGTTACCAAGCATTTTTATACTACTCAATAACCATATCATAAGACCATATATACAAAATTATTATAATGCTATACATGCCATACTCAAAATATACAAGCCATTATGCCAAGATGGTATACGGATAGTGTAAGCGTGCCTCCGACCGTTCCCGATTTCCGAGCTGGCTTGTCAACACTACAAGGAATGAAAAGGAGGGAGTAAGCATAAATACTTAGTAAGTTCACATGCAAATAGCAAGTAACATAACCATATAAGCAAACATAAAACATCATTTGCATAATCATCACCAAGACATTCATATCATATTTTCATTTATCATCTTACCATATTGTTGTTATATCGATTTTTCAACCCGAGGGTTAAGTACATACCTGTTAAAAGTATCCATTTCACAACACTTACCAATAAGTCCCTTTCATCTTGAGTATTCCTCCATTTGAGTAGAACTTTACTCGTTGAACACATCAGAATATAATTCGGATACATGGAAAGTTTGCACATAAGTGCCACATATGTAGCCAAGCTACTATGTAACCTGCCCATAAGCGAACTCGGACTCAACTCAACGAGCTCGGGCGTTCGCATCCATAAGTGAACTCGGACTCAACTCAACGAGCTCGGATGCCTAGTTACATTTCACGAACTCGGACTCAACTCAACGAATTCGGACATTCGCATCCATAAGTGAACTCGGACTCAACTCAACGAGTTCGGATGCCCAACCATCCTAGTGACATGTCACTTGTATCCTAATCCATTCCTAAGGTTCA
Organism: Gossypium longicalyx; assembly: GCA_025698465.1. Lineage (NCBI taxonomy): Eukaryota > Viridiplantae > Streptophyta > Magnoliopsida > Malvales > Malvaceae > Gossypium > Gossypium longicalyx. Next base: position 17,552,330 of record CM046997.1, on the reverse strand, counting down.
ACGGGACCTTTTTCCCAATCATGTGTCTCAACCATTTTCTGCGGAATACCGATACCGATACTCGGTAGTATTTCACATTTTCCAAGTATATCACATAATTTGACATATTATCAAACAATTATCACGAGTATAATATTTCATAATAATTATCATATCATTTAAATAACATAAAAACATTTAAAATAATAACTATGTTACCAACATTTACATATGAACTTACCTAGTATGCGAAAATGTCTACTTTTACCATTTCGTCCACAACTTGGTATTTTCCCCATTTTAGCCCGAATTTCAGTTTTCTTTACTCTATCATTTAAAATATAGTCTAATTAGGACTCACATTATTCAAATTGACTCAAAATCATATTTTGGAAAAATTACAATTTTGCCCCTAAACTTTTGCATATTTACACTTTTGCCCCAAAGCTCGTAAATTAAACTTCAGCCTATTTTCTTATGCTTTATGACATGCTGATCATTTTTCTCTTCTATGGCAACATCGAATTCTCACTCTAACATGTACTTATGACTATTAGGTATTTTTACCGATTAAGCCCTTTTGCTCGTTTTCACTTAAAACCGAGTAGCACAAGCTGTCTAACATAATTTAAAACCTCATATTCTATCATAAAACACCAAAGTACACAAATTTAACCTATGGGTATTTTTCCAAATATAAACCCTAGGTTAAATTATTGCTAGCATAAGCTAAATCGAGCTACCGGGACTCTAAAAACGTAAAGAACTTGAAAATGGGGATAGAATGGACTTACAATCGAGCTTGGTAGCTTGAAAAACCCTAGCCATGGTTTCTCCTTGCTATATTCGGCCATGGTGAAGAAGATGAGCAAAATTGGCTTTTAATTTTGTATTTTAATTCATTTTACCCCTAAATGACCAAAATGCCCTTACTACTAAACTTTCCAAAAATTCCATCCATGTCCAATTTTTGTCCATAAACTTAGAAATTGGTAAAATTGCTATTTAAGACCTCCTAATTAATATTTCAAAACAATTTCATACTAGAAAATTCTAGAATGCAAGTTTTGCAAATTATTCGATTTAGTCCCTAATTTCAATTTAAGCACTTTAGGCATAGGATTTCATCACGAAATTTTCACACAATCATACAATCATATCATAAACATCAAAATAATTATAAAATAATTATTTCTATCTCGGATTTTGTGGTCACGAAACCACTATTCCGACTAGGCCCAAAATCAGGATATTACAACTCTCCCCCCTTTAGGGATTTTCGTCCCCGAAAATCTTACCAGAAAAGTGGTTTTCACTTTTAATCTCATATTCGGTGCTGAAGAACTTTCACTTAGACTGTACCTCCAATACATCTCTTTAATTTCTCATATGATCTGAAAGCTTACATATCAACTCTCAACTGTTCTTAAATTTTTAACCCTTCTTAGTTTCCCATGATATCATGACATAAAACTCGGATCTTAACTTGATTAATGGAGACCGGAATTCCAAGAAATCCAACAATCAAAGAGACTTGAATTTCCATGAATCTGATGAGTAGGAATTCATTCAATACAGATATGATTTATAGATCTCGCCAAACATTTAACAATAGGATACATCACATTTTCCTCTTTCTGCCATGGAAATAATTCTGATATGGCCTCAAGAATAATCCTTCTCATTTCCATCCCAATATCAACACTGACAAGGATAATTTTGATAGATCCCAATGCTCGGCTTTAACCCCTTTAACAACTCCGATTTTATGTAACATCGAATGCTCTAAACTATCACATTACCTCACCGTCTTGAAACACATCACAATTCATACAACAGTATATTATTGAAAAGTCGAAGTCTTTACTCAATGTAGACTAGTCTAGTTCGGGCGCTTGCTACCAATATTCTCATCTATCCGAACTTTGTCAACATGTAATAAACTTTTCAGCTTTTACAAAATGAAAACCTTATCATTCGTAGTGACTTTAACTAATATCAAACTTTTTCTAATAAATATACACTTCTCGTTCAGACTATTTACTCTTTTATCCGTACAAAATGAAATTCTATTATCAGACTTGGGAAAAATAATCTTGACATAATTGTCGCATGAAATCTTTCAAATAGATAATTCACCATACCGACTGAAACTCGCGCTTTTATCACTTATGCCTTTACTGATGTCAAATCCTTACACAAAAATTAGAAAAAAAAAACCCCAATACTAAAATCACCACATTACCAAGATCAAATTAGAAGTATAGTCATATTTGACATGATTATCACGAGCTGAAGAATGCACTTCGAACACTAGTCATAATTGACAAATTATGGAACAAAGATAACAAGAAAACCGAATAAAGAAATCCAAAATAGAGAAATCCAGAATAAAGAAATCCAGAATAAAGAAACCCAAGATACGATACTATGCTGGAGAATCGAAAACCAAGCCGAAGAATCAAAAACCAAACTCATAGAGGAAATACGGAATACCCCGATAATTCTTCAAAGAAAGAAAGTCCAAAAGAAAACATCATTTAATCCCACTGGAATCAAATATAACAAGAACAATATATCTTCCCATACATATATATCAGATGAAGCATCAAGTAGAAGAAACAAAATCATAATATCATATGTATTCTCTCATCAATTCTTATCAGACGAAATGAAATAGAATACCCGATGAAATAGAGCAATATAAATTATAAACCAGTCAGACTACCAATGCTTTCATCCAACACCAGGATTAAAAGACATTCCCATATACAAGAATTTCTTCAGAAGATCAATAGCCATAGAAATATTTCTGAGAACGGGTAAACACATAGATAGTTCACACTCAGATAGTTCACATTTCAAATATCATTTCCCCAACTAGTTCTGCCGTCACAAATTTCATATTAAACCATTCACTAAAGAAGGCCGATTACTGAATAAATTTGATTTACACTTTTCTCAACCTTGCACTGAGTAATTCGGTTTACCAAGGAGAATTCCTTTTCTAACTAGAACAGTGCATAATTCCAATAATCTTTACGTCAATCCGATACTTTACTGGCTCTAACTTTACTTATCAGCTCATTTTCAATCTCTGATCATACTTATAATTATTCTATCACTGAACTCTTTGGGTTCTCAATCGGAAACTTATTCAATACAAATCTCATGAAATTCCATTATAAGTACCACTTCGGTAAGGGAGGGTTGTAGGACCTCCGACTCGACTTTCTTATACATACACATATGACACAACTTCCATCATCATAACAACATCATCAAAATCATGTCATTCATTCATGTTGGCTTACACCAATTTTCCTATTGTCCCATTTAGACAATATACTTATGCATACATTCTATGTTTTCTAGATAGCTTTACTTATCCATTCATTTAATTAAATTAAGTCATGCTCATGACATCATATAAGGCCAAACAAACATAGATATTTGCACCACAATCATAACTTTCATTTAGTGCATCATCATGTACATATCATTACAATCATATAATTCAGTCCAACAATTTAAAATGTATAAGTTCATTTCATTATAATCCTTTATCTCATAAAAATTATATATCATTAGCATTCAACAACATTCGACGTCCAAATCAAGACAAGGACATTTTCATTCGTATCATAATATTATGACTTTTATTCATACCTCTACTACTTTCTATTTATTCCGTTCATCTTATCAAGTAAGCCATATACACTACATCATATGAGCATTAAGCAAATATGAATATTTATCACATATGTATCATAAACCTTTATTCATACTTTTCTGAACCGATACTTATCATAATCATAATTTTACTCAAATACCTTCACATAATGTTGAACATGGTCGGCACAGCTCGGTTGGAGAGTACCCTGTCTAAATAAGACGGTACTCATACGCGTCAGAAGACATCACACTATCACAGATCAGGGGCATGTATAGCTAAACTTTTACACATGCTAGGTTAGTCCGAGAATCGACTAAACTTTCTCTGATACCACCAAATGTAACGCCTCGTACCCGAGACCGTTGCCGGAGTCGAACACGAGGTGTTAACAGACTTAATTCATTGCTTAAACAGCTAAAACAATTTAATTTTAGAAATTCTAGACAAGCTGGCTAACTGCGTCACAGTCGCTTAAAAATTCATATCTCGAGTTCTGAAACTCAAAATCCAATTCCATAATTTTCCCTAAAACTAGACTCATATATATATTTACTAAATTTTTTCTAGAATTTTTGGCTAGGCCAATTAGTACAGTTTATTAGTTAAAGTCTCCCCTGTTTCGGGTTCGACCGCTCTCCCTCTGTGTATTACAGAATCAGATATCTCTCTGTACAGAATTTCAATGACTATGAAGTTTGTTTCTCTTAAAACTAAACTCAATAAGAAATCTGTACATATAAATTATGACTTTAATTATTTTTATACAATTTATGGTAAATTTCCAAATTCAAAAAAGGGGATCCAGAAATCGCTCTGGCCCTGTTTCACAAAAATTTAAACATCTCATAAAATATAACTCATATACCTGTTTCGTTTCTTCCATATGAAAATAGACTCGTAATTATTTAATTCCATATTTTATTAATCATCTAATTATATCTCTACTATTTTTAATGATTTTTCAAATTCACGTCACTACTGTTGTCTGAATCTATTTTATGGTAAATTTTACCTATTTCATGGTTTCCATGGATTAACTAGCAATTTGACATACATAACACCAAATATGATCATAATTAGCCATTCCAATGGCTAATCATTACCAAGCATTTTTATACTACTTAATAACCATATCATAAGACCATATATACAAAATTATTATAATGCTATACATGCCATACTCAAAATATACAAGCCATTATGCCAAGATGGTATACGGATAGTGTGAGCGTGCCTCCGACCGTTCCCAATTTCCGAGCTAGCTTGTCAACACTACAAGGAATGAAAAGGAGGGAGTAAGCATAAATGCTTAGTAAGTTCACATGCAAATAGCAAGTAACATAACCATATAAGCAAACATAAAACATCATTTGCATAATCATCACCAAGACATTCATATCATATTTTCATTTATCATCTTACCATATTGTTGTTATATCGATTTTTCAACCCGAGGGTTAAGTACATACCTATTCAAAGTATCCATTTCACAACACTTACCAATACGTCCCTTTCATCTTGAGTATTCCTCCATTTGAGTAGAACTTTACCCGTTGAACACATCAGAATATAATTCGGATACATGGAAAGCTTGCACATAAGTGCCACATATGTAGCCAAGCTACTATGTAACCCGCCCATAAGCGAACTCGGACTCAACTCAACGAGCTCGGATGCCTAGTTACATTTCACGAACTCGGACTCAACTCAACGAGTTCGGACATTCGCATCCATAAGTGACTCGGACTCAACTCAACGAGTTCGGATGCCCAACCATCCTAGTGACATGTCACTTGTATCCTAATCCATTCTTAAGGTTCAACGGGACCTTTTTCCCAATCATGTGTCTCAACCATTTTCTGCGGAATACCGATACCGATACTCAGTAGTATTTCACATTTTCCAAATATATCACATAATTTGACATATTATCAAACAATTATCACGAGTATAATATTTCATAATAATTATCATATCATTTAAATAACATAAAAACATTTAAAATAATAACTATGTTACCAACATTTACATATGAACTTACCTAGTATGCGAAAATGGCTACTTCTACCATTTCGTCCACAACTTGGTATTTTCCCCATTTTAGCTCGAATTTCAATTTTCCTTGCTCTATCATTTAAAATATAGTCTAATTAGGACTCACATTATTCAAATTGACTCAAAATCATATTTTGGAAAAATTACAATTTTGCCCCTAAACTTTTGCATATTTACACTTTTGCCCCAAAGCTCGTAAATTAAACTTCAGCCTATTTTTTTATGTTTTATGACATGCTGATCATTTTTCCCTTCTATGGAAACATCGAATTCTCACTCTAACATGTACTTATGACTATTAGGTATTTTTACCGATTAAGCCCTTTTGCTCGTTTTCACTTAAAATCGAGTAGCACAAGCTGTCTAACATAATTTAAAATCCTCATATTCTATCATAAAACACCAAAATACACAAATTTCACCTATGGGTATTTTTCCAAATATAAACCCTAGGTTAAATTATTGCTAGCATAAGCTAAATCGAGCTACCGGGACTCTAAAAACGTAAAGAACTTGAAAAACGGGGTTAGAATGGACTTACAATTGAGCTTGGTAGCTTGAAAAACCCTAGCCATGGTTTCTCCTTGCTATATTCGGCCATGGTCAAGAAGATGAGCAAAATTGGCTTTTAATTTTGTATTTTAATTCATTTTACCCCTAAATGACCAAAATGCCCTTACTACTAAACTTTCCAAAAATTCCATCCATGTCCAATTTTTGTCCATAAACTTAGAAATTGGTAAAATTGCTATTTAAGACCTCCTAATTAATATTTCAAAACAATTTCATACTAGAAACTTCTAGAATGCAAGTTTTGCAAATTATTCGATTTAGTCCCTAATTTCAATTTAAGCACTTTAGGCATAGGATTTCATCACGAAATTTTCACACAATCATACAATCATATCATAAACATCAAAATAATTATAAAATAATTATTTCTATCTTGGATTTTGTGATCACGAAACCACTATTCCGACTAGGCCCAAAATCAAGATATTACATCATCATTATACATTTGTCATGTTTTAATTTATTTATTACATAAAAATCTTATAATATAATTATTTAATTTATAAATATCTTTGTAATTAATAAATATATATTAATAATTAAATACATATATTACAAATGTATATATTTTTATTTATACACTTGTATCAAATCATATCCACACATTTGTCTTTATTTAATTTATTCATCATATAATATCAATTTAATAATAATAAATACATTAATATTTACTTAAATAATAAGCAAATACATACATGTATTACAAATGTATGTATAATATTTATTACACTTGTACCAAATCATTTTTATACACTTGTCTTTCTTTTATTTATTTTATTTATTTCATATAATAATCTATTTAAATAGAAATCAATTAAATAAAATATACTACAATTGTACAAATATATGTATTACACTTGTATATTTTATTTACCATACATTTGTCTTTATTTAATTTATTTATCATATACATATCTTATAATATAATTATAATAAATTAATTTAATATAATTTATTACTAATAAATATATATATTTTATAATTAAAATCAAAGTAAAAATCTTAGATTTTTACTTTATATCCCGCCTCACTTATGCTAAATGACATAATTGCCATTTTGGTCCTTTTTATTTTCTTTTAATCTATAATTTAACTTTTACCCCTTATTCAATTTAGTCATTTTTCTTAGTTACTCTTAATTAAGCTAAATTCACTCAATTAAACTCTAATTAACCATTCAACTAACTTCATAAATATTTTTAATAATTGTTTACTAATCCATTTTTTAGAAACGGGGATCCGAAAATACATTTTTCTGATAACCTTAAAATTCGGGTCGTTACACTTGGACAATTGTTCTTTAATTTTCAAAACATCAAACTGTAAAACGGTATCGATACTTTGTGAAAGGTATCAATATTTTGAATTTTGCTCAATTTTTCTTAACTTCAAAGCTCAAATTGGTATCGATACCAGGCAGGGGTATCGATGCTTGGGTCAAGGTATTGATGCTATATAAAAGGTATTGATACTTTAATCCCTAAAAACAGTGCTACACTTGATAAAAATGTTTGAAAAAATTGTTCATTATTTTGAGCAAGTTGAAATATTTTCTAAGTGTTTGAAAGATAAATTTAAAAGCTTATCTCTTAGAAATATTTTGAAATAAATTGTCACTTGAATTTATCAAGTCTGATTCATAAATACTATATTCGTTATATCAAAACATTTATCAAATAAAACTAAGCTTAACATTACTATTTTTTTTTTTTGTCCAATTCTTTCCACTCTCTATACATTTCAAATATTAAAAAATTAATTTCTACTTTTACTTCTAAAAATTTAGTCTCGTTAAATTTAAAAATTAAAATTTATTTGAAAACATTACCTAAGGATTTTCGTTAAATTGGATTGTGTACAATATTTGAAATAAAAAGTTACCCACGTGACAAATGTTACAAATGTTAAAAATCAAATAAACAAATAAAAATGGTGAATCTAAGGTGGTAAGAATTTCGATTCGAGGTTATAACACTTATTCTTTTGCACTGATCAAATAAATAGAGCGAGACATTTTTTTTTTCTCGCATGGCTATAAATGGGCACGTGAGCAACTTTTTTTCAATATCTTATAATTCAATTTAATGGAAATCATGTTATAAAATTATCAATTGGATTTCGATTATTAAACCAAATGAATAAGATTAAATTTTTAAAATTAAAATTAGAGAGGCTAAAAACAGAGTTAAACCCTTTTCTCTCATTTTTTTTTTCATTTTCTTCCTTCGTTCTCATTTCCCCCCTATTTCTTCACTTATCTTACGTTATTTAAAAAGCCAAGTGTCATGATTTTGAGACCCAACATTTAGAGTTTAGCGTGTATCTTAAAATTATATATATATATATAATATATATATGTATATAGACTTATAGATTATAAATCATAGATATTGGCATATAATGGTAAATGCTGAAATTTTTTTATTTATTAATTTAATTTAATTTATTTAATTTAATTTAATTTATTTAATTTAATTTATTTATTTTATTTTATTTAAAATAAATTAAATTAAGCTATTGGATCCAATTAATAATAATTTTTTATATTTTAATTTTTTATCCATTTTATTTATTTAATATTAATTTTTAAAATATTAATATATAGATTAAATAAAATTAATTTCTTTATAAAATTACACCAAATTAAAATATTCCAATCAAATCTAAGATTTAACCCAAAAACAATCTTTTACTTTGGAAAAAAGTTAAATTTCTGTTTGGTTTTTGACAATTTTCTAATTTCATTTTCAGCAAATATTTTTTCCTATTTTTCAAAAATTAAAAAACAGAATTGAAATAAATATATTTTATCTTTTTCAATTATGAAAACATAAAAACATGTTTAGTAACTATTTTTCTATAATAAGAATATAAGAAATAAAATAAAATAAATTACATTTATATGAATTCGAATCAAAGTAGTAGATTTAATATTTAAAAAAATATTTAAAAAATATAATTTTGAATTTGTATAGGTTTAAATTAGAGCCAACCAATTTAGAATTAAAAATCCTTATTTTTGTCATATTTACTTTTAAAAAGTAGTTTTAATTAAATAATTTTTTATTATTTTATAATTTTACATATTTTCATTTTCATTTTCTAAACATTATTTTTAAAATTTTCAACTAAATATATTTTCTTTAATAATATCTGTAGACCTAATTTTTAGCTTGGGCCCATATATATTCAAAGATAAAACATAAAACGGCCCAAAATACCAGTCAAGTTACAAATGGCCCAACACTAATAGGCCCAATTTCGAAAACCCTAGGGTTTTCATATGTTTCGCGTCGCAGCAGTGGTCGCCAGTAGCCTCCACGCACAATACACGATCACCGACTCGCGCATGGCTCGCCCCACATCCATGCGCTTCGCTCCCATGTCTCCATGACCTGCAATATGAGCAAAAATAGCTAGAAACCGCTTGTATTTTTTACTATAAAGCCTCTGAATTTTTATTGTAAAAGGGATCGTTTTTTTTTCTCCCTCAGAGAAAGAAAATACAGACTGAATACAAAAATATATACAAAAATCAGCAGATAACAACTAAAATAGTATATTTCAAAAGTGATTGTTACTGCAATTTATTTTGTTTTACTTTTTTTTTCCCTTTCCCATTCGGATTCATAACACGAATTAAAGATAGGAGAAAAAGAAAGGAAGTTCATCGGAGTCACACTGGGCACGCACCGTCGGCGGGCCTTCGCTGGCCGCGAATGGAAGGCCTGGGTACTGGCCTTTCGGCTGAAGAGTGAAGGGAGAGCGAGGGAGATGGGAGAGCATAAGGCATTTAGGGTTTTTTTTTTTTTTTAAAAAAACAAAAGTCAGAATGTACTTTTGTTTTCTTTTCAAAGCAAAAATTGTAAAAACATGTTTTAATTAATTGAAACAGCATTTTGGGAAGTGTGGAGTCAGTATGCGACTTGGTCCACACGCATTTGTCCTTTGGATGGGGGATTTTCACTTTTAGTCCCCTTCCTTCGCGTCCACTTCTAAATTGGCCCAATTCACATTCTATTGTCTTTTAAAATTTTCCCTGAAATTTGCATACTGTTTCAACTTGGCCCGCGCCTTGGTGCTGTGTTTAGGAGTTTGGATCTTTTTCATTTTTGGTCCCTGTGCATTCGCGCGTATTGCACTTTAATCCCTATTTTAATTTCCATGGTTTGTTTTATTTATAAAGTATCCCTTTTATTTTAACTTTATTTTAATTAAGTTTTCTATTTTATTTGCATGATTCATTTTTTTTATTATTAAAATTCATTTAACATTATATATATATATATATTTATATATGTTTAAAATCACTTTGATCATTTTATTTTTAAAAAAAAAACATTATTTTAGGGTTCTTTTTTATATATCTTATTGGGAATGATATTACATTTGAAAACTCTTATATGTTATTTTATGAAATTAACTTTATTCTATACACATTATTGCTTTCATATTATTTTATGTAAATATTCTCTTTTAAATTTATTATATGTATATATTTTCTTTTAAGTTTATTTATGTATAATTTGACTCTTTTTAAAGGATGTTATTTTAAGTTATATATTTTATTTATTTTAAATACTTAAGTACCTTGGTATACATCATTTACACCTTTTTTCTTCTTTTTTTTTTTCATTTTCATATATATATCATTAGTTAAATTAAATTGTTTATGTTTCATATTATTATTTTAAATTTCTTCTTACATAATATATATATTTTAATAATTATTCATACATTGTCAGTTTTTATATACACACAAATTATTTCGAATTTTTGGCTTGTGTTATTTCTTTGTATATATTTATTGGTCTTTAAATTGTTTATATCATCGATTCCTAATTTTTGTGTTGTCCTGCATATCACGTGTCGTCATTGGCTTTCATGTCATTTTCATATATTATTGTTCATACATGTAATTATGTTTTTTTATTTCTTGTAATTGCATTATGGTTTCAATTCCCATGTTCCCTCAATATCGATTGTTTTTATCCCCAAGCAAACAAATATTTTTAATTCGTTTTTGTAACTATCAATTTTTTTATTTTTATTTTTATTTTTAAAAAAAAAACTTCTAAAACCAAGGCAATGTTTGGCATTTAGAAATTTGTGAAATCGTGCCCTAACGTGCTGGGCTTTGATTTCCTGCTTGCCCAAAATAGTCAAATATGCCTTTAAAAATTTCATTCGTGTTTTCTAAATTTTAAAATAAGACAATGTTCTATGTTTGGAAATTCGAGAAATCGTGTCCTAACGTGCTGGGTTTCATTTTTTTTCGTTGGACCAAATAATTGAATACCCTTTTCGTTGCGTTTTGAAAATCATGGGATGATCTTAGTTTTTGGAGGCTTAAAATATCGTGTCCTAACGTGTTGGATGTGGTATTTTATTTCTTTAAAACGAGTGAATCTCAAAATCCAGTTCGAGTTGATCATATTTTTTTAAAAGGAATCGTATTTTGGCAATTTTCCTTTAAGTTTTCCACGATAGGACATTAAATAATCAATTGGTACCAATTTTGGGCGTTACGAGGGTGCTAGCCCTTCCTTGTGCGTAATCGACTCCTGAACCCTTTCTCTCAATTTTCGTAGGCCAAAAATTTAATAAATCAAATGTTTTATTAAAATGATCAATTTTAAGGTGATCCGATTACACCTCAAAAAAGGGTCGGTGGCGACTCCATACTTCGTTTTTAAAGTCGATCTCTGTTTTTCCAACATTTTTAAAAATGATTTCGACAGCTTGGCGACTCCGCTGGGGACAATAAGAGAGTCAAGCCGTAAAATTGATTATTTTCTATCCTTTTGTCGAAAATTTAAAAGTTTGGTTTTTTAAACATACGTTCATTTAATTGTATGTCATGGGTTTTATGGTCTTTGTCATTTTACTCGTGTTTTGCATTATTTTTTATATATCCCTTCACATCATCTTGCATAACCATTGTGGTCGTACCTTTTAAGTGGGAGTGAGAAACTATGCCTTCGTGAGGTTTTTACCTCCGCATGGGCTACTAGACCGCTTCCGGGATACATCCGTACCTATGTCTTCGTGAGGTTTTCACCTCCGCATGGCCATAGGGAAATGTATTCCCCTGAACTGAACTCGATCCGCATAAGCATATAATGGGTGAGGGTTGAGGAATCTGCTGGTTCAGGTACCATTTTCTCAGAACCAAGCCACATAGGAGCCCGCCCTAGATAAAGCTATGTTGAACTTTAGTGATTACCCAGTTAGGTGTTTAATTATTTTCTATTTGCTTAAATTTTTATTTTTTGATACTAACTTGTTGTGTTTTGTTGCGATTATGTTTTGCATGTCATTTCATATTAAAGAGGTGTCGATTTCTGTTCGGTTGCTAAATTAGAAAGCTTGTTATGGAGAGCGAATTCCTTGATAAAGTAGAGGATAATGCGGCTGTCCGTATGTGGTCAGAGAAGATGCAACTTGAGAAAGGGGATAGCCTAGCTGAAGGGTATACATCGGGGTTGTTGGGCTTCACTCGCATCAATGTGACCCAAAACGAGTTCCAGAAATTGAGAGATATATGGGCTCGTTGGGATGATGAGACCAAGTGGCTATTCTATCAAAGTTATGGTGACTTACCCTACCTGCTCGATATCAAGGTAGACAAGTACTTGTTTCAGGTTATGGCTCAGTTTTGGAACCCGACGTATAGTTGTTTTACCTTCGGGAAGGTGGACTTGGTGCCTACTGTGGAGGAGTATACAACTTTGCTTCGTTGTCCAAAGGTTCAAGTCGACAAAGTTTATTCCAAGGCTGCTAGTGCCCCAGCTTTTGTAAAGAAGTTAATGGGTATCACTGGGATGAGTGAACAATGGGTTACAGCTTGAATTAAGCAAAAGGATGATGGTAGGTGCATTCCTTGGGTAAGTTTGAGGGACCTGATCGTAGCACATCCAAATACAAAGAGGAAAGTTGATGTCTTTGCCTTGAGTATCTATGGTTTGGTGATTTTCCCCAAGGCTTTAAGATATATAGATGAAGCAGTTGCTGATTTCTTTGATCGACTTGATAAAGGGGTCACACCGGTGCTGGCAATTCTTGCTGAGACGTTCGGATCCTTGAGTGCATGTCGGAGGGCAAGTGAAGGTAGATTTATAGGGTGTGCGCAGTTATTGTTGGATTGGTTCCACAGCCATTTTTGGAAGGTGATAAGGTTTCCTATCGGGTTTTTCTGAGAGTTACTCCCCGTTAAAGGAGATAGCAGCCATGTCTAGGAGAGATAACATATCAGAAGAAAATTGGATCGCGCTCCTCCGAAATCTTCAGGAAGAGGATGTTGAGTGGAGAGCTCCTTGGTTTGTTCCTGATGAGATCCTCTATCGGTGTGGGAGTTTTGATTGGGTGCCTCTACTTGGAATTTGGGGAGCTGCTGGATATGCCCCTTTGCCCGTTTTAAGACAATAGAGGTCAAGGCAGTTTATATCGATGACACATAGATTAGCCCAGAGTGAATTCGCGTATAAGGAGAAGAATTATAAGAAGAAGGTTCAAGAGATTTCTGATGCTTGGAAATAGACGCGTCGGATGAAGAGATTGGCTGTTGGATCAATGACGACTCCTGAATACAAGGGGTGGTTGAGTAAAAGAGTTAATGATAATATCCCCGAGCCGAGTTTGGAGGATGTTCGTACTTTGGAAAAATATTTGCAAGTAATCCCCTCCGAGCTTGAAATCGTGAAATGGGACTTCGAAGAGAGAAATGCAGAGTTAGGGGAAAATATAGAACAATTGGAAGAAGAAAAGATGCATTTGAGGTTGGATGTCGATGTTCAGAAACTCGAGGCCGAAAAGTTGAGAAAAGGGAAAAGGAAGGTTAAGGAAAACTTGGATAGTTTGAAGACCGATTACAAGAAACTGCGTATGTCGATGAGAACTGCTGGATTGGGAAAGACCTTAGAGTAGTGGCGACAAGAAGTTCAAAGGGAAAAAGCTAGAGCAGATCAGTGGGAGAAGAGGTTCCATGATGCTTGAGCACGTGAAGGCGCCTTAAAGAAGAATTTGGTTGAAGGCCAATGTGAGAAAGAGATGTTGGTAGCTCGGGTAGCGAAGCTAGAAAAGGCCCTGCATCAGCATTGTAGTCGTAACTCTGATATTGAATTAAGAGCTAGCCTGAGTAAGATCGAGGACCTGAAGGGAAGGGTAGAAGAACTCGAGACTGCGCTGTAAAACTGTGAGCTTCGAATTGAATTACTTGAGTCGAACAATGAGCAGTGGAAGGAACAGCTCCGCCAATCGCAGGACTAGGTCAGGGATAGAGATCATATTATGGGTGAAGCCGTGGCTCAGATTCAAGAAGTGGCTGATCATTTACAAACCTTAGCGGTTCAGGCTGATGTGCTAAGTGTGAAGTATGAGTTAGAGTCGGATCGGGGTCGTGAGCTAGTTTACTTTCTTAAGAAAGTTAAAACTTTGAGCATTAGGGCTAAGCCGTATATGTGATCTATTTTATGTAAAGGATTTTGCTTTTTAATAAAGTTTTTTAAATGGAATTGAATCGGAATCGACGTCTCTTTAGTTTTGCATTCATTTCATGCATTTTCATTTCATCGCATCATGTGCATTAAATTTTACAAAAGAGTCCTGATTAAAAATTGTATTATAGTTACCCTGGAACATCAATATTACACACGGAAAAAGACCAAAGCTATGGATCAAAGGTTGGAAAAATTAGAGCAAATGCAAAAAGAAATACAGGAACAGATGCAAGCGCAAATGCAAGAGCAATTAGCTAAGATCCAGCAAGATACGAAAGATCAAATGCTGGAATCTCAGAGGAGTATGATGAGCGAATTGACTCAGCTACTAGTTGGAAAACTAGAAAAGGGGAAGAGTCCCATGGTCAATGCTGAGGATGATAGCGGGATTCTTGCTTACCCTCTGGGTTGCACCCCAACAAACACTCTAGTGCCTCCGCAAAAGGTGTCTGTCAGTATCAAACCCCAATATCAGATTGGTACATCGGCACCGGTAAATTTCCCAACGGGCTCGTGTTCTAACCCCGAAGACAATCGTGCAAATCTTAGAGTCCCTGACTTCGATGAGGTCACGGAAGTAGGAAAGGCAAGAGCAGAATTTCCAAAGCGACTAGAAGACCGATACAAGTGGTTGGAGGAAAAATTCAGGGCGTTGAAAAGCGCTGATTATCATTGCAGAATGGATGTCAAGGAGTTGAGCCTGGTCCTAGATTTGGTACTCCCTTCGAAGTTCAAAATGCTAGAATTTGAAAAATATAACGGAACTAGTTGCCCTGAGGCTCATATCACGATGTTTTGTCGGAGAATGACTGGTCATGTCAATAATGATCAGTTATTGATCCACTGTTTCTAGGATAGTTTGACTGGGGCTGCAGCCAAATGGTACAATCAGTTGAATCGTAGCCAAGTTAAATCGTGGAAAGACTTAGCACAGGCCTTTATGAAACAAATATGGCTATGTGACTGACATAGCGCCTAATAGGATCACATTACAGAACATGGAGAAAAAGTCGAACAAAAGTTTCAAGCAATATGCTCAGAGATGGAGAGAAGTTGCTACACAAGTCCAACCCTCACTGTTGGAAAAAGAAACAACCATGCTTTTCATTAATACCTTGAAGGCACCTTTTATTAATTACATGTTGGGAAGTGCAACTAAGAGTTTACGGATATAGTTATGTCTGGTGAAATGATTGAGAATGCAATAAGGTGCGGAAAGATAGAGGCAGGGGAAAGTACCAGGAGGCCAGCCTCGAAAAAGAAAGAAAATGAAGTTAGCAATATGAATATGGGTTATGCGAAACCAATCATGGTAAATCAATCGAAAGTGGTAGCTACGGGCCAGCAAGCATCGCCAAGACAGGAGCCCAATACAAAGCAGAACACGGAGAGGCCTCAGTTTACTCTCATTCCAGTAATGTATCGGGAGATATACAAAAGTTTGTTTGATGCACACGTCGTATCTCCTTTCTACTTAAAACTACTGCAACCCCCGTACCCCAAGTGGTATGATACAAGTGCTCAATGTGAATATCATGCTGGAATTGCGGGACACTCGATAGAGAACTGCACCTCTTTTAAGAGAGTAGTCAAAAGGCTCATCAACATGGGTGTTATGAAATTCGATGATACACCTGGTGTAGGAAATTCGTTACCCAATCATACTGATAAAGGGGTAAACGCTGTAGTCGAGAATATGGGGAGGAGAATAAGTTGGATGTGGTAGAAGTGAGAACCCCGACGAGGGAGGTTTTGAAGAAGATGGTAGAGAAAGGTCTAATCATGTAAGACTTTGGGAGCAAATCCCAAGATGCAGGGAACTACTGTGAGTTCCACAGAGAGGAGGACCATGAGATAGAAACATGTAATGAATTTAGAGCCCTGGTACAGGCTCTAATGGACAACAAAAAATTGGAGTTCTTTGAGTTTATTGAGAAGAAAGATGTATGCACCTCGGATGAGGGGTTGATAGAGAAGGTTTCTGAGGTCAATCACCCAGTGGTGATCATTTCGCAACCAAAAATTAATGAAGTTGGAGCAAAAATTACACTGATAGTTGTAATCCAAAGACCCGTGGCTTTTTTGTATAAGGATAACAAAAGGGTGCCTTGGAATTACAACTATAATGTGACATATCCAGAGAAGGAGAGTCTGGTCAGCACGCTAAGTACAAAGGTCGAGCCTGGAAAAGGGAAGTCTGTGATAATTGAACAAGGGAAAGAGAGGACAAAACCACTGGTTAATGAACCAGTAACTGAAGATGAAGCTAAAGAATTTTTGAAGTTCCTAAAACATAGTGAGTATAGTGTTGTGGAATAGTTGCACAAGCAGCCCACACGCACATCAATACTAGCTCTGCTCTAAAACTCTAAGGTTCACCAAAATGCATTGATGAAGGTGTTGAATGAGACCTATGTCGCTGAAGATATTTCAGTAAACAAGCTAGACCGCCTTGTAAGTAACATAAGTGTCGATAACTTCATCTCCTTCAGTGATGATGAAATACCACCAGGGGGCATGGAATCCACCAAGGCTTTGTACATCACCACTCGCTGCAAAGGGTATACATTGACAGGGGTATTAATTGATAATAGGTCAGCACTGAATGTTTTGCTCTTGTCCACATTAAATAGGTTACCAATAGATAGCTCTCGTATGAAGACATGCCAGAGCATAGTGAGGGCATTTGATGGCATTGAGAGGAAAGTGATGGAAAGAATTGAGGTACCTCTGCTGATCGGACCAAACACATACGAGGTAGATTTCCTTGTGATGAATATTATGCCTTCTTATAATTGCTTGTTGGGAAGGCCTTGGATTCACTCGGTAGGGGCAGTACCGTCATCGTTGCACCAAAAGTTAAAGCTGGTGACGGAGGGCCGCTTGATAACGATAAAAGTGGAAGAAGACATTATTGCATCTGTTACTAGTAGCGCACCGTATATAGAAAATGATGATGAAGCAATTGAGTGTTCCTTTCGATCATTGGAGTTTGTATATGCAACTTTCATCATTGAAGGCAGCAGGGTTCCAATGCCAAGAATATCTAAGGCTACGAGGATGAGCTTGCAATTAATAGTGGGAAAGGGAGCAGTGCCTGGAAGAGGACTTGGAAAGTATCTTCATGGAGGATTTAAGGTACTGGTTTTGGCCGATAAACAAGATCGCTTTGGCTTAGGGTATAGGCCAGATGCAAAGTAGAAAAGAAAGGAGATGGAAAGGAGGCAAAAGAGACGAAGAGCACGACTGAATGGGGCAGAGGTCGAGTGGGAATCAATGACTTTTCCCCATATATCCTATACATTTGTGTCAGGTGGAGTGATTTATCCTGAATTGAAGATGGCAGGAGAAGGAACAGCTGAAGATGTAATGGAAAATTTGAATATCAATGTCATATCTGAAGAGAAAGTGATGAAATGTGACTTAACAAGCATTCGCCCTTATGAACCTGGAAGTGTTCTGAACAACTGGACTGCGGAGGAATTTTCTGTAGTTTTTAGTGCTAATACAGAGTAATGTTCAAAACATACTTGTTGTTTTAAAGCTTAGAAGCAATAAGAATCTTTTGTGAAATAGGCTCATGTTCAAAACGTTTATTTCAATATAAATACACTTTCATGTCTTATTCTGAGCAAATATTCTTTTATCTTGAGCAAAATTTTTTTCTTGCATTTCATTTATAATCATACCATACAAATAAAGCTATACTTAGGTTCATTTGTTTGTTGGATATTCTTTCATGCCTACAATAGGTCTAGATATCAATGGCATGAGTGACGCTGTTACGAACCCGGAGTTCCTTTTTGAGCGAGACGTGTGTCTGGAGGGATCTCAGGATTTTGAAGATGATGAAGACTGTAGCTTACCTTTAGATTTGTTAAGGATGGTAGAACAGGAAGAGGAACAAATTCTACCCCATAAAGAGACAATCGAAAGTGTGACCTTGGAAGAGGGGGAAGAGGTGAACATTGGAACTTGCATAATTGAGGAAACAAGATGGGACCTCATTGATTTACCGCAAGAGTTCAAAGATATCTTCACGTGGTCATATCAAGACATGCCTGGGCTAAGCACTGATATTGCGGTGCATCGCGTCCCCATAAAAGAAGAGTGCAAGCCTGTTCAACAGAAGCTTCGAAGGATGAGACCCGATGTTGCAGTAAAAATAAGATAAGAGGTCAGGAAGCAATTTGATGTCGGGTTCTTGCAAGTTGTTAATTATTCAGAATGGGTAGCTAACGTCGTGTCTGCCCCTAAGAAAGATGAAAGGATGAGGATTTGTGTAGATTACAGGGACTTAAACAAGGCCAGCCCAAAGGACAACTTCCCCCTGCCTCACGTCGACACTTTGGTCGACAACACGGTAGGTTACTCGCTGTTCTCCTTCATGGATGGTTTCTCTAGGTACAATCAGATAAAGATGCATCCTAAAGATATGGAAAAGACCACATTCATAACCTTATGGGGGACTTTTTGCTATAGGGTGATGTTATTCGGGTTGAAGAATGCGGGAGCAACGTATCAAAGAGCCATGGTAACCTTGTTTCATGACATGATGTATAAGGAAATTGAGGTCTACGTTGATGATATGATCGCAAAATCCCGAACAGAAAATAAGTACATACAGGTTTTGAGGAAATTATTCCTGAGATTGAGAAAGTTTCAGCTAAAGCTCAATCCAACAAAATGTACTTTTGGAGCTAGGTTAGGGAAGCTGCTTGGTTTCATAGTCAGCGAAAAGGGAATTGAGATTGACCCCGACAAAGTCAAGGCTATACAAAAATTGCCTCCGTCACGCACTCAGAAGGAAGTTCGAGGTTTCCTGGGAAGACTAAATTATATCGCCCGATTCATTTCACAGTTGATTGAGAAATGTGACCCCATATTTCGCCTTCTCAAGAAACACAACTCAGACGTGTGGGATGATGAGTCCAGAAAACCTTTGACAAGGTTAAACAGTATTTGTCTAATCCCCCGGTGCTAATGCCACCTAGCCCTGGTAAGCCGTTGATATTGTATTTGACAGTATTTGACAATTCAATAGGATGTGTGCTCGGTCAACATGATGAGACAGGAAAGAAAGAAAAGGCGATATACTACCTCAGTAAGAAATTCACTGAGTGTGAAATGAGATACTCGTCAATTGAGAAATTATGTTGTGCATTGGTTTGGACTACTCGGAGATTGAGGCAGTACATGTTATACTATACGATTTGGTTAATCTCGAAGTTGAAAGTACATGATAGAGTCAGTTGCTTTGAGCGGAAGGATGGCCCGATGGCAAATTCTGCTTTCCGAATTCGACATGATTTATGTGAACCAGAAGGCTGCGAAAGGGAGTGCAATAGCAGATTTTCTTGCCAGCAGAGTTTTAGAAGATTATGAGCCTTTGAACTTTGATTTCCCTAATGAAGATCTAATGTATGTGGCAACTACCGAAGAGGACACTTCAGAAGATCATCCGTGAAAACTGAATTTTGACGGAGCATCAAACGCTGTTGGCAATGGAATTGGGGCAGTCCTGATATCCCCAGATGGAGATCATTATCCATTCACTTGCAAATTGAATTTTGATTGCACAAATAATATGGAAGAGTACGTGATCTATCAGCTTAAAGGTGAATGGGAGATAAGGGATCCTAAGTTGATCAACTATTGAGAGCTAGTTCTAGATTTAATTAAGGTGTTTGATGATATCACTTTTCATTATCTCTCACAGGATGAAAATCAGATGGCAGACGCCTCGGCTACGCTAGCTTCTTTGATCAGAATAAATAAACAGGAAGATATGAAGCCGATTCAGATGAGTATTTGTGAGGCTCCAGCTCATTACTGCAATATTGTCGAGGAAGATGAGAGAGATGTTTGTCCTTGGTATCATGATATTCTACGATATGTAAAGAATCGTGAAAACCCTGATCAGGCAACAGAAAATGATAAAAGAACATTGAGGAGGCTGGCCAGTGATTATGTTTTAGATGGAGAAATCCTGTATAAAAGGAGGAAAGATCAGGTGCTGTTAAGATGTGTTGATGTTGTTGAAGCTAAGAAAATCCTGGAAGAAGTCTATGAGGGTGTCTGCGAGACGCATGCCAATGGGTTCACAATGGCTAGGCAAATCATGAGATTCGGGTACTACTGGTCCACAATGGAAAGAGACTGCATCAGCTATACCAAGAAATGCCATAAGTACCAGATTTATGGAGACAAGATTCATGTGCCTCCTTCACCTCTTCATGTCATGACTTCTCCGTGGCCTTTCTCAATGTGAGGCATGGACGTCATTGGGCCGATCTCACCGAAGGCTTCTAATGGACATCGATTAATCTTTTTGGTCATCGATTACTTCACCAAATGGGTAGAGGCTGCTTCATATGCCAACATCACAAAGTCGGCAGTCGGCAAGTTCTTGAAGAAGGTGATCATATGTCGATATGGCATGCCAGAAAGGATCGTATCTGACAACGCGTTGAATTTGAATAACAGTGTGATAGTAGAGGTCTGCAGACAATTCAAAATTAAGCACCATAACTCGTCACCATATCACCCGAAAATGAATGGTACGGTTGAGGCAGCTAATAAGAATATCAAGAAGATCGTAGGGAAAATGACTGAGACTTACAAGGATTGGCATGAAAAGTTACCATTTGTTTTTTATGCCTATCGAACATCTGCCAGAACTTCTATCGGGGCAACACCTTGCTCATTGGTTTATGGGATGGAGGTAGTTTTGCCCATTGAAGTCAAAATTCCTTCTCTCTGGGTTTTATCAGAGTTGAAGCTGGACGAAGCAGAATGGATTCAGTTTCGGTATGATCAGCTGAACTTGATTGAAGAAAAGAGACTGAAGGCTATTCGTCATGGTCAAATGTACCAGAGGCGAATGATGTGAGCTTACAATAAAAGGGTTCACCCTAGAGTATTCTGTGAGGGGGACTTGGTATTGAAACAAATTCTCCCTATGCAAAGATTTCAGAGGGAAATGGATGCCAAACTGGGAAGGACCTTACGTGGTAAAGAAGGCTTTTTCTAGAGGGGCACTAATATTAACTGAGATGGATGATATGAGCCTGCCTAACCCAGTAAATTCAGATTTAGTCAAGAAGTACTTCGCTTAGGAGGTGAAAACCCGCAAAGGGCGCCTAAAAAAAAGGAGAGGCCGAGGTGAAAACCCGCAAAGGGCGCCTTGAAACCAAAGGGGTTTTGAATTGAAAATGAAAAGGGCAATTCAAATTTTGACCAAAGATGGGGCAGGTGGTAGTCTTGCTATGCTGGAATTCATGAAAAGGAGGTACGCATGTCTTGGGGCATCGACAGAATATGTTAGATCTCCTAGGCATATGATAAGCTCAAAATGGTCCTCGCGGAGTTCATACAGAGGAGCTTAGGCTGCGATATCTAAGGCGTTCATTTTTGTTCCCCTTTACCTATTTTTGTACTCTGGCAATATTTGATTCCCTTGATTAATCTATTTTTCTTGAGTCTTGTTTCTAATAAACTTCAGTTATATTCATCTTTATCTTTGCATTCACGTACTTGTATTGAAATAACGATTAATGGATTAATAATACTTTTACAAAAGAGGTTTTTGTATATTACTCTGGAAGTTTCTAAATGGAACAAGAATCTGAAACAGGACTTTTGATTAGAACTTACCCAACTTAAGGGTGGGATATTTGTGATCAAATTGGGATTATCTCTTCAGATTTTCAGTCAAAGATATTGATTGAATAAGAAAATAGGATATTGTGTCAGCCAAAGCATAAGAAGAGATCATGATATTCCTCATTAATATAAATACCGGACGTACATATCTGGTCATGATGCTCAGGTGTGGTGTAATAGACCGAATTAATGAAAGTTTCTAGGTGACAAGAGGGGGTTTGAAGATGGTACAAATCTTCGGTTCTAAAATACAGTGAAATAGACCCTGAAGTTGCAATGGGGCAAACCAGTTGACCAAAATGGGTTGTTTCTGTGGGTTTTGTTGGAAATGCTAGTCGAGCAGGAAGGCAGCATAATACGATGTGATAAAACTCTGATGAATAATAAGGGATGACACTTTAAATTTTTTTTTTAAAAAAAAAGGGGGAATCATTCTCATGACATTTCTACATGCATATCATTCATAGCACATTTAGTTAGGAGCATTTGATTAATTTCGATCATAACATCCTAATTATTTGACATAAGCATCACATCTAGTTAGGAGTATTTGATTCATTTCGATCATAGCATCCTAATTATTTGGCATAAGTATAGATATATGAAACCGAGTCTACAGGACATGCCTCAAAGGACAGTGTAGTAGCATTGGTAAAGTCAGATCTTACCTCCCTGAAGTTGCAGCGGAATAGATCGAAGATTATAAACCTTATCTCCCTGAAGTTGCAGTGGAACAGGTTGAAGTGACAAGCCTTATCTTTCTGAAGTTGCAGTGGAGCAGGCTCAATATGCAAGTCTTATCTTCCTGAAGTTGCAGGAAACAGATTGAAAATTACAGATCTTATCTCCATGTATCGGCTATGGAGCAAATCGAAGATGGCGAGTCTTATCTTCATGTATCGGCTATGGAGCAGATTTTAACCACCCGCCTTATTTCTCTGAAGTTGCAGAGAGCAGGTTGAAGATACAAGTCTTATCTTCCTGAAGTTGTAGGAAGCAGACTGAAAATTATAGATCTTATCTCCATGTATCGCCTATAGAGCAGATTTTGGCC
Source organism: Gossypium longicalyx (assembly GCA_025698465.1). NCBI lineage: Eukaryota > Viridiplantae > Streptophyta > Magnoliopsida > Malvales > Malvaceae > Gossypium > Gossypium longicalyx. The sequence continues at coordinate 17,528,830 of CM046997.1, read as the reverse complement.
GCCAACCTTATCTCCCTGAAATTGCAGTGGAGCAGGTTGAAGTCAAACATTATCTTCCTGAAGTTGTTGTAGGACTACTTGAAGAAGGAGTACCAAAGAGGTCGAAGATTTGGCAAGACCGGGCAAAATTGGTTCTTTTAGGGTCTTTGCTCCGTTCTCGTTACACAATAACACGCAAAGAGGGGTAGTCGTAGACCCAATTTTTAGCATGGGCCCATATATATTCAAAGATAAAACATAAAACGGCCCAAAATACAAGTCAAGTTACAAATGGCCCAACACTAATAGGCCCAATTTCAAAAACCATAGGGTTTTCATATGTTTCGAGCTGCAGTAGTGGCCGCCAGTAGCCTCCACGCACTATACACGATCACCGACTCGTGCATGGCTCACCCCACGTCCGTGCGCTTCGCTCCTATGTCTCCATGACCTGCAATTTGAGCAAAAATAGCTAGAAACCACTTGTATTTTTTACTATAAAGCCTCTGAATTTTGATTGTAAAAGGGATGGTTTTTTTCCTCCCTCAGAGAAAAAGAATACAGACTGAATACAAAATATATACAAAAATCAACAGATAGCAACCAAAATAGTATATTTCAAAGGTGATTGTTACTGCAATTTATTTTGTTTTACCTTTTTTTTCCTTTCCCATTCGGATCCACAACCCGAATTAAAGATAGGAGAGAAAGAGAGGAAGTTCATCGGAGTCACACTGGGCACGCACTGTCGGCAGGCCTTCGCTGGCCGCGAATGGAAGGCCTAGGCACTGGCCTTTCGGCTGAAGAGTGAAGGGAAAGCGAGGGAGATGGAAGAGCATAAGGCATTTAGGGTTTTTTTTAAAAAAACAAAAGTCAGAATGTTTGTTTTCTTTCCAAAGAAAAAATTGTAAAAACATGTTTTAATAAAATGAAACAGCATTTTGGGAAGTGTGGAGTCAGTATGCGACTTGGTCCACACGCATTTGTCCTTTGGATGGGGGATTTTCACTTTTAGTCCCTTTCCTTCGCGTCCACTTCTAAATTGGCCCAATTCACATTTTATTTTCTTTTAAAATTTTCCCTGAAATTTGCATATTGTTTTAACTTGGCCCGCGCCTGGGTGCTGTGTTTAGGAGTTTGGATCTTTTTCTTTTTTGGTCCCTGTGCATTCGCGCGTATTGCACTTTAATCCCTATTTTAATTTCCATGGTTTGTTTTATTTATAAAGTATCCCTTTTATTTTAACTTTATTTTAATTGAGTTTTTTATTTTATTTGCATGATTCATTTTTTTATTATTAAAATTTATTTAACATTTTATATATATATTTATATATGTTTAAAATCACTTTGACCATTTTGTTTTTAAAAAAAAAACATTATTTTAGGGTTTTTTTATATATCTTATTGGGAATGATATTACATTTGAAAACTCTTATATGTTATTTTATGAAATTAGCTTTATTCTATACGCATTATTGTTTTTATATTATTTTATGTAAATATTCTCTTTTAAATTTATTATATGTATATATTTTCTTTTAAGTTTATTTATGTATAATTTGACTCTCTTTAAAGGATGTTATTTTAAGTTATATATTTTATTTATTTTAAATACTTAGGTACCTTGGTATACATCATTTACACCTTCTTCTTTTTTTCATTTTCATATATATATCATTAGTTAAATTAACTTGTTTATGTTTCATATTATTATTTTAAATTTCTTCTTACATAATATATATATTTTAATAATTATTCATACATTGTCAGTTTTTATATGCACACAAATTATTTCGAATTTTTGGCTTGTGTTATTTCTTTGTATATATTTATTGGTCTTTAAATTGTTTATAACATTGATTCCTAGTTTTTGTGTTGTCCTGCATATCACGTGTCGTCATTGGCTTTCATGTCATTTTCATATATTATTGTTCATACATGTAATTATGTTTTTTTATTTCTTGTAATTGCATTATGGTTTCAATTCCTATGTTTCTTCAATATCGATTGTTTTTATCCCCAAGCAAACAAATATTTTTAATTCGTTTTTGTAACTATCAATTTTTTTATTTTATTATTATTATTTTTTAAAAAAAACTTCTAAAACCAAGGCAAAGTTTAGCATTTGGAAATTTGTGAAATCGTGCCCCAACGTGCTGGGCTTCGATTTTCTGCTTGCCCAAAATAGTCAAATATGCCTTTAAAAATTTCATTCGTGTTTTCTAAATTTTAAAATAAGGCAATGTTTTATGTTTAGAAATTCGAGAAATCGTGCCCTAACGTGCTGTGTTTCATTTTTTTTCGTTGGACCAAATAATTGAATACCCTTTTCGTTGCGTTTTGGAAATCATGGGATGATCTTAGTTTTTGGAGGCTTAAAATATCGTGTCCTAACGTGTTGGATGTGGTATTTTATTTCTTTGAAACGAGTGAATCTCAAAATCCAATTCGAGTTGATCACATTTTTTTAAAAGGAATCGTATTTTGGCAATTTTCCTTTAAGTTTTCCACGATAGGACATTAAATAATCAATTGGTACCAATTTTGGGCATTACGAGGGTGCTAGTGTCACGGGCCAAAGTTCTAAGCCCATGACCATAGCACAAAATGCGTCCCATGGAGGTCGATCAATTAGATGGGGATTATTTAGCCTATATGAACTGGCCCGATTTCATGAATTGTTAGAGAAGCCTGTCAAATTGAAGCTGTGGTGGCCCAATAGCGAAGATATGGCAACTTAGGCTATTTTGGGTAACTAATCTTAAAAGATAGAGGGAATCATATCTTGTAAAGATTAGATTAGATTTGATAAGGCATATCTTGTAAATCCCTTAAATCATGGGATATCATTAATCTCGTCCGTCGATGTAAATGTATCTTAACCGTCGGTTTTGGGAGAGCTCAACTATAAATAGAGAGCCTCCCCCTCATTTGTAAACCATCCATTGTATGTTGAATTCTTAAGAGTAATAGAATTCTTGGGCATTTGCTCAAAGACCTTGTGTGCATACTTTTTTTTGCTTTCTTTTGCTTATTTGTTGATTCTTTTGGCACAATCGCTTCTGCTACTCAATTTGGTGCCTTAGAGGAGTTCTTAAGGAATCCTTATTTTTGGGAGAAAAGGCTGACTTAGGCGAGTTTGGACGAGCTAATCGCCTAAGGCCGCACAGATTGCGAGACGAAAGGTCTAGCCCTGTGACAAGTGGTATCCGAGCTATTGGTTCGAAGGCACCGTTGGGATGTCGAAAGAAGTTGTTGATCAGAATGAGCCGATGCAGACCCGTGGGAGGGGTAGAAAAGTAAGTCGCTTGAGGGACATGCTGTCAGCGTTGGAAGATCGAGTTGCTAATCTTGAAGAATCTGTAAGAAACATGAAGGAGACGCTTGAGTTGGTCGAGGGACGTACAGATGGGTTTGACTCAATGGAGGAGCAACTCAGAGATTTTGTGTTGGATTCTCTCGGTGCCAATGCAGAAAAGCTGAATGAGTTAGTGAACTCCACTACGAAAAAGCTGGCAGAGAGAGATGAGAATCTCGAGGATATGATGTTAGCCATGAAGATAGAGATCGAAGAGCTTAAGGGGGAGTTCACGATTTACAAGGCTGCTTTGAGTAATGGGATATTGTCTTCAAAGCCGAAGCAACAAGCAATGGATGTTCCCAAACCGGAGAAGTTCAAAGGTGCAAGGTCCGCAAGAGACGTGGACAACTTCTTGTGGGAAATGGAACAATGGTTCTGAGCGTTGGGCATCGAGGATAATGCAATTAAGGTAAACACTGCTTCAATCTATTTTACTGATGTGGCTCTCTTGTGGTGGCGTCATAGGTCCATGGATGAGAAGTGTGGAGGGAATGCAATTGGGACTTGGGAGGAGTTCCAAAGAGAGTTGAAGAAGCAGTTTTACCCGCAATATGTCGAGAAGGAGGCTTAGGCTAAGTTGCGCCGTCTCACGCAACAAGGCACTGTTCGGGAGTATGTTCGAGCATTTAGTGAGTTGATACTTCAAATCTCTAACCTGAGCGAGAAAGAAGCATTTTATTGGTTCGAGGATGGGTTAAAGTCGTGGGAAAAGCAAGAGTTGCGTAGGCAAGGGATCACCGAACTTACTGTAGCCATGGCTGAAGCAGAGTCCTTTGTTGAACTTGGTCTAACAAAAGACAAGTTTGAATCGTCTCAGCCCAATGGAAAGGGTAATGGTGAGAGAAACCATGAGGAAGATGAAGAGAGACATAGCGACGATGGCCGCAGTACTGATAGCACAAGTGGCAATGAGAAACCACGAGATGCGAAGCGAGGAACTGATAGCACAAGTGGCAATAAGATACCACAAAATGTGAAGCAGGGATCCAACCCAAGAGACAAGGGGAAGAGAATAAAATGCTTCCTTTGTCAAGGACCACACATGTTGCGAAAATGTCCAAAGAGATCGATAATGTCAGCTATCTAAACGAAAGTTGAGCCGAAAGAAGAGGCGAAGCCTATGGAGGGAAGAACATCGAGGGTCGGTTTGATGGTTCTTATTCCTAACAAAAGGAATAATAGAGAGGGCTTGATGTTTGTGGACATCAACATTGCAGGTCAGAAGCGGAGTGCTCTTATTGATACGGGAGCTTCGGACTTGTCCATATCAGAAAAGGCTACTAAGAAGCTTGGTCTGTCGATTAGGAAATCGAGTAAGAAGATCAAGACAGTAAATTCGGAGGAGGCCCCAACTGTGGGAGTAGCTCGTAATGTGGAGCTACAAATCGGTAAATGGAAAGGTAAGGAAGACTTTGAGGTAATCCAATTAGATGATTACGATTATGTGCTTGGTTTAAACTTCCTTGACAGGATTCAGACAGTTTTGTTTCTATGGGCCGATGAAATTTATATTGTCACTAGTCCGTCATCAAAGATTATTGTGACAGTGCATTGGGATATGAAGGTTGGGACCAAGGTGTTGTCGTCTATCCAACTAGTCGAAGATGTTTCGTATGGGAGAAACGTTAACTCGACAGAACGGAAGGCTATAGAAGCCATTTCGGAAAAGTTAGTGGGGCCTGAGTCTGATATGAGGCCTGTGGAGTCGAATGCGGAGACGCTACCTTTGGGGAATGTGGATTGTGCATCGAATTTCGAGAGGAAAGAAGCGATGCAAAAACAGTCGAAGCGAGTAAATGCCGCGAGTAAGGTACATTGCAAACACTCTGATAGTGTTTTGATTTCTGACTTGTTGGCTTGGCAAGATCGTAGGGGCCCTTTCAAAGTTCATAAGCAAGAAGGCCGATGGACTGTGGGTGGAACGAAGCCAATATGTGAGAATCGAGGGGATTCCAATGGGACCAAGTCAGAATTGGGGCAAGTTAAAGTGGAGACTTCTTGCCAACAAGATGTACCAACGAGTGCAACGGTTCAAGTTAAGAGGTGACGGAAGCCGAGACAAAGGTTTCGAAGAAAGGGACAACCCGATTGCAAGGCAAGTCGGGAAGAGGCCAAGGCAACGAGAGAGTTTCAAGGTGAATCAAGCCAGTTTCATTCGGAAGTCGTAACAAGGGCATTGCGAGAATGGGTGGGGGAGAATGTCACGGGCCAACGTCCTAAGCCCGTGACCATAGCATAAGATGCGTCCCATGGAGGTCGATCGATTAGATGGGGATTATTTAGCCCACATGAACTGGCCCGATTCCATGAATTGTTGGAGAAACCTGTCAATTTGAAGCCTAGGTGGCCCAATAGCAAAGATATGGCAACTTAGGCTATTTTGGGTAACTAATCTTAAAAGATAGAGGGAATCATATCTTGTAAAGATTAGATTAGATTTGATAAGGCATATCTTGTAAATCCCTTAAATCATGGGATATCGTTAATCTCGTCCAAAATCGATGTAAATGTATCTTAACTGTTGGTTCTTCGGGGAGCTCAACTATAAATAGAGAGCCTCCCCCTCATTTGTAAACCATCCATTGTATGTTGAATTCTTAAGAGTAATAGAATTCTTGGGCATTTACTCAAACACCTTGTGTGCATATTTTTTTTGGCTTTCATTTGCTTATTTGTTGCTTCTTTTGGCACAATCGCTTCCGCTACTCAATTTGGTGCCTTGGAGGAGTTCTTACGGAATCCTCATTTTTGGGAGAAAAGGTTGACTTAGGCGAGTTTGGACAAGCTAATCGCCTAAGGCCGCACGGATTGCGAGACGAAAGGTCTAGCCCCGTGACACTAGCCCTTCCTTGTGCGTAACTGACTCCCGAACCCTTTCTCTCAATTTTCGTAGGCCAAAAATTATTATTTTAATAAATTAAATGTTTTATTAAAATGATTAATTTTAAGGTGATCCGATTACACCTCAAAAAAGGGTCGGTGGCGACTCCATACTTCGTTTTTTAAGTCGATCCCTGTTTTTCTAACATTTTTAAAAATGGTTTCGATAATATCTATTTTTCAAAAAAAAATACTAAAAGAAATTCCTAATTCGCACATAACTCTAGTGGAATTTCAGTTTCACAAAAAGGAATATAAAAAAAAAATAGAAGGAAGATTCCTTTCAATTATTGATGAAAAAGAGTTTTTGTTTTAAAATTTTATTAAATGAAAAAAGTTTATTTACTTTGAGGATAATCGATACCCAATAAATGCCGCAATAAAATTTGAATATGCAGGATAATGCCATAATGGGTACATAAGAAATGGCTTAATAAAAATTAAATATTTTTTCTTTTTCTTTTTACCATTACAATATCGAATGAAGAAGGGATAATGACAAAATTTAAATTCAAATCTTTTAAATTTAGATTTTGTTTATTATGTAAATAATAAAATGAAATGAATGTATTAATTGGAATTCAATATAATATATATTTGAAAAAGTCTTAAAATATTTTAACACTTTCAAATTATTATTAAATAGGTATCTAATAAAATTTGAAAAGTTTATAATCAATGTTAGATTTTTTTTTAAAATTATTTCTGTTGTATGCTCGTAGAAAAAAGAGCAAATACCATAATTTTTAATATTTATAAAAAAAAAGTTTTAACACTATACCAATATCAAAATTTTTAACGCTTTAGTTTAGAAGTTTTGGCAGACTTAATTTTTAAAAGTGCGGTAAAATTTTCCCTCAAGTTACAATTTACATTATTTTTTAAATTTATATCTAAATTCTAAAATCAAAGTTGTAAATTTAGGTATTATTTTTTCATAATCACTCAATTATGAAAAGTTATAAAATAGTCATCAAATTATTCAATTTTATCTCTCTCTTTTTTGTCATCAGTTGGCGACTACTTTAAAATAGCATGATAACAACTTTAGCTCTCAATATTTATATATTGTATTAATTAAAATTTAATTCTATACCATCTATCAACTGAAATTTTATTTATTGAAGGTTTAATTCAATCGCAAGATTGAAAATTTTGATTTCTTTTTAAAATTTTAAATTAATTTAATTGAGTTATGCAAGTTATTTGATTTTTCAAACTTTATCAATTATTCAAATTATTTAATTTTTTTTGAAGTTAATTTAATTAGAAATTTAATTTTTCAAATTCGAGTTGAGCAGAATTTTACAATTTAGGTTACTCAAATAATTCGGATAAGATTTGAGTGCGCTTCAATGTATTTATCCTTCTATTTAATTAATTTTGTTACGTCTTTATTCTAAATATTAATTAAATATTAATTAAATATATTTGAAAAATTAAAGGCGTAACAATATTAATTAAATATATTTGAAAAATTGGTGAAGGAAGGCATTTTGAATGAATGGAACTTAATTTGAGTTGGTTTGGTTTATTTTGAAGTAATGTTTAAACTGCCCATAATTTTAATCCCTAAAATAAAGGATATTTCGTCAAAAAAACTTGAAGGATTTATATACTTAAACGAGTTATAATATTACACACAGATTATAAAATTTTCCAAAAACCAGCGAAATGAACCGTTATTCCATTAGGATCGCCAACAGCATAGATGATATAACTTTGATTTTAAGTGTTTCTCCAATTAAGAAAAAAAAAAGGCGGGGGTAGGGCGAGCAATTTTATGTTAAAATTGATGAAAATGAACAAATCTGTATACCTATATATTAGGCTTAAATTTCAAAAAAAAGCTAAATATTCAATCAAGTTTATGTATTAAATTCACATCTAATTAAGTTTTTATAGTTAATTAAAATACTTTCTATTAACTGTTTTTGTCATTAAACACGTAGACCGTTAAAATAAATTAACAGACCACTATGGTGGCACATGTTAGCTTATGGTTTAATTTAATTTTTCCCCATAAAATATCAAGAAAAATAAAAAATAAAATAAAAAAATTAGAAAATATTAAAAATATTAAAATTGATATAGACTTATAAAAATATAAATAATCTAATAAATTATAAAAAAATATAACATTAATAAAACTTATTTAAAATGTTTAAAATTAAAAAAACATATTAGAATTCTTAAAATAAAAAAATTATAAAATTAAATATAAAAGTATAAAAAAAATCATAAAAACTTGAGCTGACCGGTTAGCCCAAAATTGACAAGGGTATCAGTCTAAGGAAAGTCATTAAATCATTTGACTTGGGAATCAAGCAATTGAAACGATTTTTTTACCTTTTTTTAAGTTTTTATCAAACTAAAATTTCATTATCCAATTATTAGCATATGTAGAATGAAATATTCTAACCAGAGTTTTTATAATCGGACTGGTGGTTGAACCAATTAGGCAACTAATTTGTCAATTCAGCTGATCAGTCTAGTTCAATTAAATAAAACATTAAAAAACAAAAACAAAACATAGGTTCAACTGTACGGTTTCTAGGTCAACTGGTGTAATGGTTTTCTCCGGACTGATACCTTTACTGATCTCAGCTTAATTGGTCTAACCAACTAATCTAGTCCAATTCAAGTTTTTATGATTTTTTTTAATTTTATATCAATTTTAATGCTTTTTATAGAATTTTAATACATTTTTATAAATTTTAAATATTTTTATTATTTTTTCTAAATTTTTTATAATTTATTAGATTTTTTTGATATTTTTATAATATTTATAATACTTATATTTTTATAATATTTTTGTAAGTTTATGTAAAATTTCATATTTCTTTTAATATCTAATCATTTTTAATTTTGTTTGATAAATTTTTTTTATTTCTTTATAATTTTTATGGGAAAAATATTAGATTAAATCATAAAGCTATCACATGTCATCATTTGATTAGTTTATCAATTTATTTTAACAGTCAATGCGGTTAATGACGAAAACTATTAATGAAAGGACTTAATTGATTATTTTAATTAACAGTAAAAATTTAATTAGGTGCAAATTTAATACAGTAACTTAATTGATTTTTTTTTTTACATTTAATGGATTTTTTTGACATATAATCCTATTTGAACTTTCCTTCTTGATGACATGTGGCATATACCCACCATTCTCTTCTCTCTTCTTTTTTTTTTTTTCATTTTATAGTAATGGATAATTTTCAATTTTAGTCTCTCTAATATATTTAAATTTGATATTCAATCCTTATACTTTAATTTCTAACATAATTTGCTCTCTATATTTTTGTAATGTTATTAATTAATTCAAATAGTTAATGTCGTTAACTTTTCAATTAAAATGTTTAGTAGTTAAATCTAAAAAGTAGAGGAATTAAATTCATTAAAATAAAAGTAGGAGGTCTAAATTTAAAATGTATGAAGTGTATAGAGTCATAGTTGTTTGAACCAGATCAGATAGGATGTTACCGATCCAGAGAGAAGTATCAAACCAGTTGATCGACAAATCGATATGGACCAGTTGAATCACGCTAAAAATCGATTGAAACGATTTTTTTATTTTTTATAATTTTATAATTATTTATTTAATCGAACCATACAAGATACAACCAATGATCTGATCGATTTGACCATCGATCTAATTATGAAATCCTTGCTTCGAGTATATTTTACTCTTCAAATTTTTACTCTATAATTTGATACAAACAAATAATCAACCCAACGCGAAGTGTGGGAGGACTATACCAGTAACTATAGATTAAAAGGTCCAAAGGCTTACCTATCGTCAATTTTTTAAGATTATTTATAAAGGTAAAATTTCAATTTTAATCCTTATATTATTCTTAAATTTATTATTTAATCTTTAATTTATATAATATATAAAAGGTTTAAGTGATTTCTAGTTACGCACCTCAAATACAACTTTTTTTTGCCATTATAATATAATGGTAAAATTTTAGTTTTATCCTTTTATTATTTTCACATTTGAGATTAAATATTTATATTTTAATTTGACATAATTTAATTTTCTATTTTTATAATAATATTAGTTAGTCCAATTAGTTAACATTTTTTGCTATTCTAATTAAAATTTTGACATCGATTTTTAAAAAAAATATTGTTCTAATAAAATTTTGTATTTTGATGTAATTAGTTGGAATAAGTGTGTTTTTAAAAAATCACATCAACTATGGAAATTATTAACAATGCTAATTTTTTGGAGTAACTAATGACACAACTCTTTTTTTTTTTTAATCATTATAAGATAATGGTAAAATTGTAGTTTCAGACTCTTTATTATGTTTACATTTGAGATTTAGGGTCTCTTTGGATGGGTTGTGCGTTTACCTACGGTTAGTGTAAAAATAACGGCAGCAATAAGATTAGATACTGTAGCAGTATTGTAGCATAAGACAAAAAAAAAAGTTAAACGCACTGCACTAGAGGTAAATGCTCGTCCAAAGGGGCCATTAGTTAAACACACACACACACACACACACACACACCATTGTTAGAAAATAATTATTGAGTGAAGAATGATAATTGTATATTGTTGGAAAATAATTATTAAGTGATGAATGATAATTGTATCTCTTGGTTTAATAATGAATTTTTCATTCATTGTCTTTATTCACTCATGTCTATTAGTTTTTCAATAAATCTCTTCATTCATTTCTCTCCTCTATATAAAGCCAAGTTAGGAGATTTCAAAAACATATCATCAAAAAACCATCAATATAAAAAATCCCTTCTAAATTCGTTTCTCCTGGTAATAGAGAAAGGCAAGATTGTGTTTGATTGATCACTATTGTTGTGCTACTACTATGATCGTTTGTTGTTGTTTCCTGAGAGAAGGACGTCTAACGTTACTTAAAGCATCGAGGAGAGGATGAATCTGTCTTAAGAAAACTGTTTATATAAGCCTTAATAAAGTTCTTCTTCTAATTTTTTAACTTTGTCCGATTACAGGTATTCTGTTGTGTTACTGCTTGTAACAGCCCACTTTTTCAATGAGATCGGAACAGTGGCTTCGGGACCACAAATCCGACCTAAAAATAAAGTTTATTTTTATTTCATTATATGGTCCGTACTATAATAGACATGTCGTGTGAAAAATTTAATACAAAAATTTTATCGATTTAGTGTTTAATTACGAGAATGACTAAATCGTATAAAATGTAAAAGTTGAATTCTAGTAGCTATAAGGATAAAATAGCTATGGAATTCAAAACTAGAGGTCATTATATGGTAATTAGACCATTAAGAAAAGTATGTAGATTTTTCTTGGTGATTCATCCATGGAAATATAGAAAAAGGGCAAGGATTAAATTGGAAATAGCAAAATACTTAATTAATTAAAAGATGAAAAGAAAATATATCATCTTATTTTCATAATCTTCAACCTAAAAACACATGGAAACCCTAGGTGAGAGAAAAAAACTTTCAAGGCCTAATTGGGTAAGTTTCTTTGTCCCATTTTTAGTAATTTTGGTATTTTTGAAACCAGGATAGCTTAATCTCTCTATTTGAGGGATTAATTTGAAACTTTATCAAGGTATGAAAAATGGACCATGGATGTATATGCTGGAAATTAGAAATTTATGGTAGAAAATGAAAGATTATTAATAGATAAACAACTTTTACAAAGTGATTTTTGATGAAAACATGATTTAGGGACTAAAATGAAAAGTTGTAAAATTTGATGAAAAATTCTGAAATTTTATAAATACATGTTCTGTAAAATTTGTAACGGGGCTTTGGTTAGGCTTGGAATAGGGAGTAATTTGCACAAGTTTTATTTTCTGAGCCTAGGGACAAAATTAAAATTTATGGAAAAGTTAGGGGCAAAATGATAATTTTGCCTAGGACATAAATTGAGTCCATTTAAATATGAAATGTGTGAAATTTATGGTTAAATTCATTTATATAGATCCAAACAATACTAATTCGAGGTTAGATCGAAGAAAAGAAAAGGTTTCGGATTAGTAAACTTTTTACGCGAACAAGTGTTGAGGTAAGTTCATGTAACTTAATCGAGCATGTGATTATGTTAATTAAATGTTGTGTTTGTATGTAATGTGATTTATATTGATGTGCTTTACTTGTATACTATGATGGAAAATTTGATATAATGCTTGAAATGGTGATAAAGGGTTAAGTCTCGATTGAATACTGAATTTCGATGATTGTGTGCACTTTCCCAAAACTAATAAGGTCCTACATTTGTTGCGGACGAGATCTAGCTCGGACGAGTAATCCCATTAACCTTGTTATAGAAAGAATTTGGCCCAGACAGTTAATCCCGATATAATACCTCTCGAGCTTACGTTATGATTAGGGTTTAGCCTGGACTGGTAATCCTAATCGAGCTCCTCTAAACTTACGTTATATAAAGGATTTAGCCTGAACTAGTAATCATGTTATACGATACGTGGCTCGAGTGAGTGTTTCTTGGTTAAGTGCCCTAATGGGTACCCTTGAATAAGAAATTGACGGATTATTGAATCGTACACTTTGAGTGTACTACTTAAGCATCCATCAGAATTCAATGATTCAACGGACATAAAACTCTTTACATGGCATGAAAATCTTGAGATGAAATGATAATGACTTGAAAGAATATTGTTTGATGAGCTCATCTATGTTACTTGATTGATATGAAGATTTTGGTGACTAACATATTTAATTGAATGCATGTATTTAGGCAATTTAACCAAATGGATGGAAACATAACATTGTATGCCTAGATTTAATAAGCAAGATTGGTAAGTTTAGTTTCCGTTATACGAACTTACTAAGCATGTAATGCTTACTCCGTTTTATTTTCCCCTGTTTTATAGTGCTCGGAAGCTCGTGAAGGTTAGAAGATCATTGGAGCATCGTAACACTATCAACTAGTCATCTTGGGTATACTTAGTAAAATCATTTTGGTATAATGACATGTATAGGACAACTTAGCCAATAGTGGCTTGAAATGTTATTTTGTAACCTAGCCATTGGAATGGCTAGCAATGGTTCATTTTGGTATGACTAAGTAGATTATTATGATATATATATACACATGTGTTTTGTTAAGAATATGTGATCAATGTTGTGAATGCCTAAGTTAAACTAAGGTAAGGTTGTGATCATGTATGCTTGTAGTGATATGCCTTGTGAATGATAAGATTTGCTCAAGTTGAATGCTTGGATTGGTTGGTATTGAATGTGTGTTTCAAGTGCAGGTCTTGGGTGAAATTTTGGGTTAGAAATGAAGCTAGAAATGGCTTCATTTTGTCCACACGGGTAGACACACAGACGTATGTCTAGACCGTGTGTGACACACGGCCTAGTAACATGGGCATGTGGTTAGGCTGTGTGTCCCCTGCACCTTAATTTTGAGAAACAGAATGCTCAGAATTGAGCACACGAGTAGAGACACGGGCGTGTGTCTTAGCTGTGTCTGCCACACAGCCTAGAACACGGGCGTGTGTATTGGCCGTGTGAAACCTACACCTAATTTCAAATTAAATTAATTAACCACATGGCATAGCACAGAGGCGTGTGGCATGGCCGTGTGCACAAGTCAGAGAGTTACATGGGGTCGAACACGGCCTCTAACATGAGAGTGTCCCAGGGTTACACGGGCGTGTCCTTGGACACACGGGCATGTGAGCCTTGCACCTTGGAAGAGTTTTGAAAAGTCGCAAAAAATTCTTAAAGTTCCCGATCAAGTCCCGACTCGATTCTAATGCTCATAATAGGCTTTGAAGGCCCAATTAAGGGACGTTATGGATGTTATCGAATAATGAATAGTAACTTACATGAATTATTTGTAAAAATGTTTTGAATGTTTCGGTAATACTCTTAAACCCTGTTCCGACGACGAATACGAGTTAGAGGTGTTACACTGCTACTGTATTATATTACATTATCATTATTACTGTCATATTAATACTAATATCAGATTTTCTTACAACCGTAAATATAATTTAATTTAAAAGCCTAATACAATCATAAAAAGTTTGATTTTTTTTTATGAAGAGATTGTTTTAAAATTAAATTAAATTAAATCAATTGATATAATTGATTATAAGTTTATAGAAAACGAATTAGGATAGTAAAATAATATATACTAAAAGTAATACAAATTATATATGTATTGTGCTATAAGGAATAAAATATATGTTTGAATTTTTTTTATTAAAGCTAATATCGTTATCTTTTATAAAAAAAATTAAGAAAAAAAATATAAAAAGATTTCCTAAAAGAAGTTGGGGAATTTATACTAGTTGAGTATAAAAGAGAATAGGAGGCCCATATTGGGAGTAAACCGAATCGCGGAGTGGCGAACTTAATTTGGTTAGATAAAAAGAGCTTATCCTTAGCCATAGGGCTTCACATTTCAGTCTTCTCCGTCCATGGCTGATTTGCTTGTACTAGAGTGGGCTTTTAGTAAGGACGAAGTCTGAAATTTTTTATCAAATTTAATTTTTATTATAATAAAAATATAATTTTATTATTTTAATAATTTATATTTTTATAGTTTTTAAAAATTTAAATTAATTTTTATCAATTTTAGGATGTCAAAATGTAATATTTTTTTACTAATTTAAATTTTTAAAAAATTTAAATAAAAAATTTTTTATTTTAGGAGAACTGAACCCTGCCAACCCCTAAGCCCAGCTTTTTAACTTTTTCTCACAACTTTTATTTTCTTCCATTGTTAATTCCCTGCGGGTTGGCTTTCATTCAAAGTCCTTGTATCAGCTATTACTTATATTCTATGTTGCTCAATCCTTCAATTTTGTTGAACTACTCATTTACCATACTCGTGTATATGGGAATGTTATCTTTCAAACCTAGCCATACCCATACCCGCATCTGAGTCAGAATAATGTAACTTTATATCAAGTTCTGTTTATAATAATAACCTTAAAAAGCCATATTGTATTTAACTTTCCTTCCCAGCTGTTTCTTGCCCTTTTGGGTTTATTTCCTTGTATGTTTTTAACTAATAAGGAATGAGGCATGATTTTTTGAGGTACAATATTGTGTTTGATTTACCTTATGTTGTTGTGTTGTTATTTTGGCCAAACGATATGTTGTTTGAAGTATTAAGAAAATATCAAGTGATTAGAAGAAATGAAAGTTTTTTTTTAAATATTTAGAATGAATTCAAAATTTCAAATTATTAAAATGATACAACTTTCTTTAAATACTATTAATTAAGATTATTCTCAAATCGTAAAATGAATAAAGATAATAAAAAAATTATTTTTATAAATATCAATCTTTGTATTTCTGAATATTTATAAACATTATCTCTAGAATGGAAGGAAAGAAAAGAAAAGAAAAAGTTAGATTCCTTGTGGCAAATGTATTAGTTACAAAAGATTATCTGTATATACTTTATGTTATTTTCTTATATTTCGTCTAATCGTGCGTAGTACGAATTTTTTAATTTTTAATTTTAATTATTTTTCACATTATATTTATATCGTATAACCGTATAGTTATTAAATCTAACCATACGTAAAATGAATATCAACGAAAAGGTTAAATGGGTGTGAGTGAAGTATCATGAAATTCGTGAAGCCAGTAAGGATATAAGATAAGATGGTTGTGAAGCAGCTAAGGAAAAATACTGGAGAATCCAAGAAAATGTTACTTTTGAAATTTGACTCGTCGTGTACAAATACAATTGCATTGACGTTTGTGGATCATCCGAGCATTACATCAAATTAGTAGATTTTTTCCGACATATTATTGATTAGTGTTTTTATATTAATATTGAAATTTAGTAAATTTTCTCAGTTTTAATTTTGTATATTAATTTAAAATTATTTCACATTATTACTTAAATTAAAGACATATAATTTTTTGTTGATGTATAGTGTTATATCATTACATGAATCAAAATTAAAAAAAATGCTAATTTCTTAATTAAACATGGACAAAAGAATTTCAGGGACTACTTGAAGAAAAGTTACGAAACTTAGGGACTAAATGTGTTTTATCCCTAGATTTAATATAAAGCCTTTTTGGTTGTTGTACTGGTTTCTAAATTTGGTAAGAGTACTATTTTTCATCACATTTCATTACTTGACTTAGAAATAAACTAATTTTAATTAGTAAATTTTAGCCATACATATCATTTGTATTAATAAAGAGAAGATTTTTTTTTTTTACTTATTTTGAAGATATTTTATTTTTTATTTAAGTTTTACTCATTATTCTAATTTTATGTTTAAATTTGTACAAATTATTTTTTATGTTAAATTTATTATTTTAACGCATGCATCAAATAAACTTTTTATTATGTTATTACATTGACAACCAAATGAAGCAAAGCCTATTGAGATTTTATGAGGACTTTTCCTTATTTTCGATTCAATTTAACCACAGCCCCTAGTTGTTTGACACACAACAAATTGGACATACACCGGGGAAAGCTTACGGCTTTTATAGAAAAAATGGCTGCCAGGTTTAAAAAACGCCATAATTATTGGCAAATAGATTCGAAGATGCCGGTAAAATGTAATTTCCAAGACACTTCATTGCGTGTGCAATCTTTTTTGCGCTTATTTTGGTTGCCCTTTTGCGACATTTATTTTGACAAACGCCACTAAAGATTATAAATTGTAGTGATGATCCGCTAATGGTTTTCTAAAATAAATAATTTTTAAATAATATATTTCCATTTATTTTAAAAAAACAACAATTCAACATTTTAAAGCCATATAATTTTAAAAAAAATCAATTAAACTTTTATTAAACTTGGATGTATGATTGCATTCAAATTTAATTGAATTTTCTATAAAAATTTGACCAATTAATTAGGTAAATGTGTTCACATAATATATGAAAACTAACATTAATATAGATGTTAATTATCTATTTTTCATTGGTATTAAAAATAGTGATTTTGAGATCAAAATTTCGACGAATGAGTCCCTAAATATTATTTAATATTTACGAGTTAAATCTGATGTTATTATAAATTTCGATTTTATAAATTTTATTAATTGGTCAGTTAGTCAAGGTACAGGCGATTCGTACCGAAAATCAGTAGTTTTGGAAAAGAAGGTTTCGGGACCTTATTTTCATGAAACGAGTCTGAAAATATTTTTATTAAATGTTTACGGTATTACATCGATGAATTAAATTATAGATACGTAATCTCGTTGAATTGGTGACTAATTAAGGTACAATGATTAAATTGTAAAAGTTAGAAAAAATTCAATTGCATAAGAATCTTTAATTAAAACTTGGACAAGGGGCTTAAGAGGAAATTTTGCCACTACAAGAATTTAGTGGACGGCGGCTGGTGGATGTTATAAATTTAATTAGTTTATAATATTTATAATTAAATTAAAATTAAAATAAGGTATTTGTTATGTTTGGTGGGGAGAGAGAACATTTCTATTCATCTTCCCCCAAACACCGAACCGCCGTTAAAGGAAACAAAGAAATTTCGGCGAAGGGTTTTGGTTTTTAAAACAATTTGTTGAGTTAAATTTAGTATTTTTTCTTTTTTTGTAATTTTTATGTTTTTAAAATTTTAGGAGCTTAATCTAAATGATTGTATGTTAATTTTCAAAACTATTTGAATATTGAAGTTTTTGAATTGAAGCTTTTGGTGTTATTTAGTTAGATTTTAAATTTAGATATGAAAAAAGATTAATTTGTAAAGTGAAACATGTTAATTTTGAACATAGAAATTAAAGTGTCAACATTGCAAAATTGGTATGAAATTTCTATAATTATGGATAGTAGTGGGCTTTATAAGGATTAAATTAAGATCGATTTTAAAATCGAGGCTCAAATTTGAAAGTTATAACTATTTCGGTTTTAATGTCTAAATTGAATAAACTGTAAAATTTTAGAGAGCATTCATAAAATGAAATTGAGTTGATATATGATTATAATTGGATGAAATATAAGGCTTGGAATTGATAAATTGAATTGAATAATTATATAGATTAGGAATTGGACCAAATCGAAATTAATCGGGGAAAAGGCAAATTTGATGATTAGTCATTAAAGAATTTATTGTTTTCTGTTTTGACCAAGTAAGTCCATATGGTATATTTGTGTTAATTTTTAATGTATTTAAAATTATAATTGTAAATATATTTAATTGAAATTTTGATTATTTACAATTTGGTACAAAAAGGTGAGATATGGATTAAATCATGACAAAATGACAAAATGACTGATAAATAATGAATTGTAATATGAGATTGATTAGTTTAATTGAATTAAATTGGTACTATTATGTTTGATTTTTGAGATAGAGGACTAAATTGAATAGATTTGCACATATCGTATAATGTTGTAATTGCAAAATTGGTTTTATGATAAGATGAATTATAATGTCATGCATACAAATTGGTAATTGGTTGATGAAATTGTTGGATCTGGTCCCCTGAGTGTATTATTTTCGTCTAAGTACACTTATAATTTTTTCGAATATATTGATTAATAAAAAATTATTCATAAATTACATTAATACTTTGTATATTATTCTCACATGGTTTTTGCATGCAAAGCAAAATGGAAGCAAATGTTGCCCATTAGTTGTCTAATATAAGTAATACTAAGCGGTATTACGTGGTCAGATTGTAGTACAGAAAGATAACTTATATTAGTAGATGAACCTAAACATGTCCTAGCAAACCGATTGAAAGACTAATATGTCACCTATCAAGTCCAATTGAGCATATGCCTTGTATTGGGCATTGGAGTGGATAACTCCCAGAAGATAGATACATAGATGTAACTGACTAAACTGATTAGTACATCAGACAACAGGACCCAAGTAAAACATATCCTAAATCTGTTTGTGGATTTATTCACTTGTGACATTCATAGTGTAACATAGAGTGGATGACAGACTATGTATGTGTGACTCATACACTTTGATGTAAGTAAAAGCCTAAGTTCAAATAGATAAGAAACTGAAAGATGGTGCGTTGTGTGTACAACTTCTGTAGTATGTAGTGCCATTCACAACAGTGGAATTCATAGCTCATGAGTAAATTATATCCTCTCATTGACATTACATGGTTGATGAAAAGTAAACGTGGCCACGTGCCATGGGTCGTCCGTCTTTATGATGGATGACTTGATCACTATTTGATAGTGATTGACTTTTCATGAAGGAAGATGTGACGGTTACCATGAGATAAAGTATGATCATATTGAAAGAACAAATATTATCCCAAAGAGATCAATGATATCTTATGAGGGTAACATGACAAGATTATTGGACAAGCACTGAGTAGTTGCTTTCGTAATGATATGTCGTTGGGGATATCTCAGTTACAATACTATAGTGGAATGACTTCGTGACTAAATGAGTTTATAATTAATAGGTGAAAAGCTGGAACTTAACTATAAATTATTTGAGCCTCAACTACATATGTTCAAACGGTCCCTCCACTAGCTCGTTGAAACAAAAAATGAATTGCGTGTTTTAAATAGAAATGAACGAAATGAATAAACAAAGAGAAATGAGAAACATTTATGAATGATTATGGTTTTCTCCAAAATTGAGAAATGAAATCATTTGGAAATGAATGTAAGTTTCAAAAAATGGAAATGGAAACTTGCAATTTTATATAGGATTGCTTAAAAAATGATGGAAGAATGAGTTTATATTTTCAAACTATTTTGAAGCTCGAAAATAAAAATAAACCATTCGGTCATAGTGAACATGTTGAGTTGTGACATATTGAATGAATTTTCTCGAAATCTTATCGAGGGTAAAGGCATTCAAATTTTATCAAAGGGTAAAATTATCAAAATTTTATTGGGGTTTGGGCCCAATGTGAAAGAGACCCAAAACCCCTCATATAACATGAAGGGGGTGGAAACCCTAGTAGAAACACAAGGGTGAGTCGTTCACCCTTCTCCTACTCCAAGTAAGATGTTGTTTTTCTAATTAAAATAAACCTCTACACTCTATAAGGGTTTTACTTTCTCTTCCTATAAATAGATGACACTGGTAGATCTATTAATAATACTTTTGAGAGATTTTTATTTTGAAGAAAAATAGAGAGAATTTATTATCAACTTATAAACATATTTTTTCAAAATACCAATCTTAGCTGTTTCTATTAAAGAAGAGAGAATTTCTGTTTTCACCCCAAAAGGAAAATTTTTTCTAGTTCTGCGTTTTATTTCAATTGGTTTGAGCCTACACTCGAAGTAGTTCATGGTAAAAGAATAGCGGAGAAGGTTATTTGGTTGAAAGTTGAAAAATATTATGTAACAACCCATTTTTCAGTAAAATCGGAATAGTGATTTCGAGACCACAAATTTGATCTGAAAATAAGGTTTGTTTTTATTTCATTATATGATCCGTATTATAATAGGCATGTTTTGTGAAAATTTTGATACAAAAATTTTATCAATTAAATGTTTAATTACGAGAAGGACTAAATCGCATAAAATGCTAAAGTTGAATTCTAGTAGCTATAAGGATTAAATAGTTATGAAATTCAAATCTAAAGGTCCTCACATAGTAATTAGACCATTAAAGAAAAGTATGTAGATTATTGGTGACTCATCTATGGAAATATAGAAAAAGGGTAAGGGCTAAATTGGAAATTACAAAATACTTGATTAATTAAAAGATGAAAAGAAAATATCATCTTATTTTCTCATCATCTTCAACCTAAAAACACATGGAAACCCTAGGAGAGAGAAAGGAAACTTTCAAGGCCTAATTGGGTAAGTTTTCTTGTCCCATTTTTAGTAATTTTGATATTTTTGAAACTGGGATAACTTAATCTCTCTATTTGAGGGATTAATTTGAAAAGTTATCAAAGTATGAAAATTGAGTCAAGGATTTATATGCTAAAAATTAGAAATTTATGGTAGAAAATGAAAGGTTGTTGATAGATAAACAACTTTTACAAAGTGATTTTTGATGGAAACATGACTTAGGGACTAAAATGTAAACTTGTAAAATTGAAGAAAAATTTTGAATTTTTATGAATAAAAGTGCTGTAAAATTTGTAATGGGATTTTGGTTAGGCTTGGAATAGGGAGTAAATTGCACAAGTTTCATTTTCCGAGCCTAGGGACGAAATCAAAATTTATGGAAAAGTTAGGGGCAAAATGGTAATTTTGCCTAGGACGTAAATTGAGTCCATTTAAATATGAAATGTGTGAAATTGATGATTAAATTCATTTATATAAATCTGGACAACACTAATTCGAGGTTAGATCGAGGAAAAGAAAATGTTTTGGATTAGTAGATTTTTAACGCGAACAAGTGTCGAGGTAAGTTTGTGTAACTTAATCGGGCATGTAAATATATTTACTTGAATGTTGTTGTAACATTCCGATTTAGGGCCTAGTCGGAATAGTGGTTTCGACACCACATATCTAAAATAGAAATAATTATTTCATGATTATTATGAGGTTTAGGAAGAAAATGTATGCTTGAGTAGAAATTTCATGGAGAAATTCTATGCCTAAGATGCTTAATTTGACATTAGGGACCAAATTGAAAAATATGTAAAGCTTGAGTTCTAGAAGCTTTTAGCATGAAATTGAGTTGGGTTATAAATTAGAGGTCCTCAAATAGTAATTCGACCAAGTTCTAAAAATTTGGACAAAAATGGGCATGCATGGGTAAAATTTTAGAGAAAGGCCTTAGGGGCATTTTGGTCATTTGGTTAATTAAAGAATAAAAAGGGAAAAATCAAGCAAAAATGTTATCCATCTTCTACATGGTGTGTCGAAAATTCAAGGGGCTCCATAGCTAGGGTTTTCAACATTTCAAGCTTGATTGTAAGTGCTCCTTAGCCCAGTTTTTGATGTTCTTTATATTTTTGAGATCCTTGAAGCATGTTCTAGCCATTTCTATCCTTATTTTAAGTTAGGGTTCATGTTCAAAAACTTACCCATGTGTGACATGTTTGTATTTTGGTGTTTAATGGAGGAATATGAAATTTTGATGTAAGATAAACATCTTTTGTTAAGTGGTTTTCCATGAAAACACCTAAAAAGGATCAAGTTGCAAAAGATGTAAAAATGGGTAATAGAAAAGTGCAATAAAGGAAAATGTGGGATGTTATAAGCTAGGATATAATTCGGCTAGGCTTGAGAAATCAAGGGAATGCATGTATTTCATTATACGAGCCTAGGGACTAAAATGTAAAAATGTGCAAAGTTAGGGGTAAATAGGTAATTTTGCCATAGAGTAAGTTTCCGGGCTGAAATTGAAGAATGTGATGAATTAATAATTTAATCTGTTTATATAGACTCGAAAAGACCAATTTCAGAAGTAGATCGTGGAAAATAAAAGGTTTTGGAATAGTCGGAATCCAAACCCGAGATATCATTCAGGTAAGTTCGTGTAACCTAATTGGATATTTATGCATGTTGGCTTTAGTTGTTGTATCAAATTGAATGTGGAATGCATAAATAATGAATTGACTGAAAACATCTATAAAATTCAAAATTAATTGAAAAATGGGTTAGAATCCATTTGAATATGGAATTCCGATGGATAGGTCACTTCTCATGAAAAATGGGATTCTGCATGTGTTGCAGAAAGGATTTAGCCCGGACGGGTATTCTTGAAATGAGCCTATTGAGCATACGTTTCAATTAGGATTTATCCTGAACTAGTAATTTAGATTAGACTCTATAAGGTATTCTTTGTCATGTAAAGGATTTAGCATGAACTGGTAATTCGACAAAACCCTTAGAGTAAATGGAACAGCTAGAATTTAGCCTGGACTGGAAATTTTGCTGTAAGAGATGTAGCTTGAGAGTGTACCGGATAGGGTACTACTGGATATGAATTGACGGTTAATAAAATAGTACACATGGAGCGTACTAAGTGATGAAATATCCATCGGGGATTCAAGGATTCACTGGATAAAATATTTGTACCTGACATGAGAAATACAAATTTGAATATGTATATGATGTGATGAGCTCATCTATGGATCTTGAAAATTTATGTGACTTTCTTGCTTATTGAGTGCATGTGTTTAGGGAAAACTTTTATAATTGATGGATAACATGGCTTATTGTGATTATGTGTTAAAAATGACCGGTAAGTTTACTTTCCGTTATACGAACTTACTAAGCATGTAATGCTTACCCCCTTTTTACTTTTCCCTGTCTTATAGAGCTCTTGGACTCGTGAAGGTTGAAGGACGGTGGGAGTTTGATCACACTATCAGCATTCTCATTTTGGGTATAAAAGAACTATTCATTTTGATATAATGACATGTACAGGGTAACTTATCTTTTGTTTATATGTGTTATTTAAATTAGCCAAGTGTAATAGCTCATGATGGTTGATGAATTATTTTGTATATGGCCATGAAATATGGCTCATATTTTACTATCGGGTTGTGACCCTTATTAACCATGTATGCATGCAATGTGTTCATGTTAATATGGTTGCTTGGGAATGATGGACATAAGGTATGACATGTTTATTTGGTGAATGACCCATGATCAATGAGTATGGCCACAACAATGTTATAAATGTGTAAAGTTGGAAAGAAGGATATAAAAACCTAGAGGTTATGAATTGGTATGAAAAGATTAGGAAATGCATGTAAAAATTGAGATAGTGCATGGAGGTGTTAGGGACATAATTTAATCATGGATTTGGATATTGGAGTAGTTCAAATGTGAATTGTTGTATGCTGAGAACATGTACAAATGAGTGAGTTCTTAAAAGGTCGCAAAAAGGCTTGGAAAATAGCCTTGAAATTTGTCCACATGGGTAGACACACAGGAGTGTGTCTAGGCCGTGTGTGACACACGGTCTACCCTATGGGCGTGTGATCCGGCTGCGTGTCCCCTGCACTTAAATTTTATAAGTCAGAATGCCCAGTAGTAAACACACGGGCTAAGGCACGGGTGTGTGTTTTAGCTGTGTGAGAGACACGGTCTAACTACATGGGCATGTGCTCTGGCCGTGTGAAGTCTGCACCATTTTTATAAAAAAAGATCATTTAAATTTATTTAACCACATGGCCTGGCCATACGGCCGTGTGACACAGCCGTGTGACATGGCCGTGTGACTTTATTTCGGTGCTGGCATCATAATCAGAGAGTTACACGGCCTGTGGACACGGGCATGTCAAGAGTACATGGACATTTCCCCATTTCACATGGGTTTGTGACTCTGTATTTAAGAAAATTTCCCAAGTTCCTCTAAAGTTTCCGGTTGGGTCCTAAACTATTTTCGATGTATGTTTTTGACCTCGTAGGTCCATATAAGGGATGTCCCGCATATGTTTGAATAACTTTTGATTTGAAAGAAATATGATAGCCCTGTTTTGCTTGAACAATTTTATGTATGTCCGGTAATGCTTCGTACCCTATCCCGACCTTGAATACTGGTAAGGGGTGTTACATTTAGTGGTATCAGAGCTACGATTTGGTCGATTCTCAAACTAACGTTGCATGTATCGAGTCTAGCTATACATGCCATTGTATAAGTTATGATAGTGTGACATCTCTTAACTATTTAAAATGTATTTATATATAGTAAATGTCTTCCAACTAAGCCCGAGATGAGTCTGAGGAAGCCGAGAGCCATGCTCCAGCTTCTGTACAGCAAGCCACATCTGGTAGTAGTAGGAGGCCTATGTCCAGGGGCCGAGAAGAGGCAAAGACAACCTTTTTTGAAATAATGGATGAATGGTTTGGTGAGTACTTGAGGACCAACCCTGCTATACCACGACCTCCCCCACCCCCTACCTGATCTGAAAAAGAAGTACCATAAGGTGTGGCACCAGTAAGAATTGGTAAAACTCCAGTAGATAAACTAAAGAAATATGGGGCCGAAGAATTTAGAGCCACAATTGACGATGACCCAAAACGAGCTAAGTTCTGGCTTGAAAACACCGTGCGAGTTCTTGATGAACTATTGTGTACTCCTGAGGAATGTTTGAAATGCGCGGTATCTCTCCTGAAGGACACTACATACCACTGGTGGAAGACTGTATCCTCAGTGGCACCGAGAGTGAATATTACTTACGAATTCTTTCAAGCTAAATTTAAGAAGAAGTATATTAGTCAAAGATTCCTGGATCTGAAGAGAAAGGAATTTTTAGAACTTAAGCAGGGAGATTGGATTGTGGCAGAGTACGAATGGGAGTTTGTCCGACTGAGCAAGTATGTGCAAGAGTGGGTTCAGACTGAAACGAAAATGTGCAAGTATTTTGAAGAAGGATTAAATGAGGACGTTAAACTGTTGATTGGGATCCTTGAGATAAGAGAGTTTGCAGTATTGGCCGACAGAGCCAAGAAAGCTGAAGAGCTAAGTAACGAAAAGAAATAAGTAGAGAGGAAAGATCGAGTTCCGAATAAGAGATTCATGGGCAAGACATATACATCTCCCACAAAGAAATCGAGAAGCCACCAGGAATGCTCCAATTCATCAGTGGGATATTCGGGTAAGACAAGAACCTCTAAGTGCCCTAATCTGTGGTCTTCATCTCCCATGGCAACTAGTGTGGGGAGTGTGGGAAACCAAAAGCCGCGGTGTAACAGTTGTAACAAGTTTCACTTTGGAGAGTGCCAGATGAGGAGCGGGGCATGTTATAGGTGAAGTTCTCTTGACCACTTCCTTAAGGATTGCCCAGAACAAGATAACAAAGAGGTTGAGCCAAAGTCAAAACCGAATGCTCCTATCTCTCGAGGTAGACCTCCAAAATACCCCGAAAGTGCCAGTGGAGGTCGTAGTGCTGCAAAGGATACTACTGCCAAATCAGAAGCTCGAGCCTCGGTAAGAACTTATGCTATACGTGCTAGAAAGGAAGCCTCAGCTCCTGATGTCATTATGGGTACATTTTCTCTTTATGATATTCCTGTTGTTGCCTTAATTGACTCGAGGTCAACCTATTCGTATATCTGCATGAAATTGGTGTCTAGTAAAGAATTACCTATAGAATTTACAGAATACGTGATTAAGGTGTCGAATCTGTTAGGCAAACATGTACTAATTGACAAGGTATGCAAGAAATGCCCTTTAATGATTAGAGACCATTGTTTTCTGGCTGATTTAATGTTATTGCCATTTTATGAGTTCAATGTTTTTTTGGGTATGGATTGGTTGAAACTACATGATGCTATAGTAAATTGTAGACATAAGGTCATTGAATTGAGATGTGAAAATGGCGAAGCTCCCTGGGTTGAACCAGATGAGTCATATGTACCATCCATTGTAATTTTCTCTATGTCGACTCAAAAATTCTTGAGAAAGGGATGTAAAGCCTACTTGGCTTATGTGTTGAATACTAAGGAATCTGAATTGAAAGTCGAATCAGTGCCAGTAGTATGCGAGTATCCAGATGTGTTTTCAGAGGAGTTACCAGGATTACCTCCTGTTAGAGAAGTTAAATTTAGCATTGACCTAGTGTCGGGAACAACACCTATTTCGATTGCTCCGTATTAGATGGCCGTGACGAAATTAAGAGAGTTAAAGTCTTAGTTACAAGAATTTACGGATAAGGGTTTTGCAAGGCCTAGTTCCTCCCCTTGGGGTGCACCAGTACTATTTGTGAAAGAGAAGGATGGTTTTATGAGACTATGTATAGATTATCGTCAACTGAACAAGCTAACAATCAAGAACAAATACCTATTGCCGAGGATTGATGATCTATTTGACCAGATGAATGGAGCAACGGTATTTTCAAAGATAGACTTGAGGTCCGGCTATTACCAACTGCGAGTGAAGGAATCGGATGTGCCCAAAACTGCTTTTTGAACAAGGTATAGTCACTATGAATTTCTTGTTATGCCATTTGGGCTAACGAATGCTCCCGCAGTATTCATGGACTTGATGAATCGAATTTTCCGACCATACTTGGACAAATTTGTTGTAGTGTTTATTGATGACATACTGATTTACTCTCATGATGAATCCAAGCGTGCTGAACACATGAGGACAATTTAGCAAACTTTGAGAGATAAACAATTGTACGCTAAGTTCAGCAGAAGTGAATTTTGGCTTAAAGAAGTTGGGTTTTTGGGACATATTATTTCGGGTGATGGCATCAGAGTTGACCCGAGTAAGATTGCGGCCATCGGCGAATAGAAACCGTCGAGGAACGTCATAGAAGTTAGAAGCTTTTTAGGCTTGGCTGGTTACTACAGATGTTTTGTTAAAGGATTTTCTATGATCGCCACTCCGATGACTAGGTTGCTTCAACAAGATGTTAAGTTTGAGTGGTCGAAAAAGTGTCAGCAATGTTTTGAGAAACTAAAGGTGCTACTAACCGAAGCACCAGTTTTGGTACAACCCGAGTCGGGTAAAGAATTCGTGATTTGTAGTGATGCATCCTTGCATGGTTTGGGATGTGTACTCATGCAAGAGGGTAAGGTGGTAGCCTACGCTTCAAGGCAATTAAAGCCTCACGAGAAGAACTACCCGATACATGACTTGGAATTGACTGCCATTGTTTTTGCGTTAAAGATTTGGAGACACTATCTGTGTGGTGAGAAGTGCCGAGTGCTCACCGATCATAAAAGTTTAAAATACTTGATAACTCAAAAGGATTTGAACTTAAGGCAACATAGATGGCTCAAATTACTCAAAGATTACGAGCTTATGATTGATTACCATCTGGGTAAAGCAAATGTAGTCGCTAACGCTTTAAGTAGAAAATCATTGTTTGCCTTGAGGGCTATGGGTACGCGGCTAGCTTTGTCCGAAGATGGCTCGATCCTAGCAGAGTTGAGAGTTAGACCGATCTTTCTTCAATAGATTTGTGATGGCTAGAAAGTCGATAAAGAGTTACAAGCTAAAAGAGCTCAATGTGAGTCTAGAAGTGAAACGGATTTTCAGATCGACTTTGATGACTGCTTGAGATTCTGTGGTAGGATCTATGTTCCAAACAATGCTGTGTTGATTCGGAATATATTACATGAGACGCATAGCAGTTTTTATTAGTCCACCGAGTAGTACAAAGATGTATAGTGATTTGAAGAAATTGTATTGGTGGAATGGTATGAAAAATGATATCTCTGAGTTTGTGTCGAAATGCCTGATTTGCCAACAAGTAAAGGCCGAACAACAAGTGCCTTCAGGGTTACTTCAACCTATCATGATTCCCGAATGGAAATAGGACTGTATTACTATGGACCTTGTAACAAGATTTCCTTTGTCTCCAAAGAAGAAAGATGCCGTTTGGGTCGTAGTTGACAGGTTGACTAAATCGGCTCATTTTATACCGGTACAAATCGATTTCTCGCTTGATAAGTTAGCCGAGCTGTTCATTACTGAAATTGTGAGACTTAACGACATACCATTGTCGATTATTTCAGATAGAGATCCAAGGTTGACTTCTCAGTTTTGGAAGAAATTACAAGAAGCTTTGGGTATAAAGCTAAACTTTAGTACCACTTTTCTTCCACAGACTGATGGACAATCCGAGAGAGTAATTCAGACACTTGAAGATATGCTCAGATGCTGTATTCTTGAATTCCAAGGTAGTTGGGAAAGGTACTTACCTTTGGTTGAATTTGCTTACAATAATAGTTATCAGTCGAGCTTGAAGATGATGCCTTATGAGGCATTGTATGGACGTAAATTTACCACCCCTTACCTGTACCCGAGGCATGGAAAGGATACGAGGCACTACCGAACATATACACAGTCATTCATGCAAAAAGTCAGGCTATAAAATTTTTTCTTTAAAACAACTTCATTCATACTTACACAAATTGTCCTTAATATGGGCCTATGAGGCCCAAAACAGCCATAAAAAAAGGATTGGGACTAAATCAGAAGCTTTTAGAAAAGTTTGGGAAATTTCCTTAATACAGAGCCATATGCCCGTTTGAGGCAGGGGACACGCCCGTGTACTCTCTACACGCCCATGTCCTCCGGCCGTGTAACTCTCTGACTATAACGTTGGCATCAATTTAGTGTCACATGGCAGTATCACACGGCCGTGTGGCCAGATCGTGTGGTCAATTAAGATTAAGTGAATTTTTCATAAAAAGGTGCAGACTTCATACGGCCAGAGTACACGCCATGTGGGTAGGCCGTGTCCCTCACACGGCCAAGACACATGCCCGTGTCTTAGCCCGTGTGTTTACTATTGAGAATACTGACTTGCAAAATTAGGGTGCAGGGGACACACGGCCATTCAACACGCCCATGGGGTAGACCGTGTGTCACACACGGTCTAGACACATACCCGTGTGTCTGCCTGTGTGGACCATTTAAAGGTTATTTTCCAATCCATTGGTCACCCTTTTACAGTCATACACACTCATATATTTCATGGACACTTAACATGGTATATAATTACACTTAAACATCCTTGACATGATTCGTACATGTAAACCTTATTACACTTGTTCAAGTTACACTTATTGTATTGGGGTTATCATTAGCACATTCCACAATTTATACTTATCATTAGCACATTCCACATTTTATACTTAGGCTATGATATAACCACATACCAGTTTATGCTATCTCAAGTTATTGGGCCTCATTATACACATCCATTCATGCTAAGCTATACAATCACATCACAAGAAACCTTTAAACCTAAACATGTATATTTAGTAGGGTTACCACCCATATCAATATGAGCAATATCTCATGGTCGAATACAAAATGAATTACCATATCTTCATAAGCCATTTCTTTGGCTGACCAAATGACACATATAACAAAATGATCAACAATCCTATACATGCCATTATATCAAAATGAATGTTTCTTTATACCAAAATAAAACTTGTTAATAGTGTGATCAATGATCACACCGTTTTCCAAGCTCCACGAGTCCACGAGCTCCATAAAATAGGGAAAAATGAAATGGGGTAAGTATTGACATGCTTAGTAAGTCCATATAATAGGAAACTAAACTTATCGGTTACTTTAACATACAACCACATTAAATAGGCAATCCATGAAGTATATAATATTTTCCTTATCACATGCACTCAAGATTAGAGACATAGTAATATATATTAATAAACAAATAGTAGATGAGCTCATCATAACAAAAATCTCAATTCCACTTCTCATACTAATCCCATTGAATTTCTCAGAATCTCGATGGATATTCTTTAGTACACTTATGGTGTACTAAATCATTTATCATCAATTCATATTAATGACCTTTTTAATGAGCGCACTCCCGATAACCTCATTCTTTTATGGCAGATTACCAGTTCAGGCTAAATCCCCCGTAGTATAAACTCATAGAGTAATGACGGGATTACCAGTCCAGACTAAATCCCCTGTAATGACAAATACTCTAATGAGCTTGGATCTGAATTACTAGTCAAGGCTAAATTCAGATCCTAATTCGGATTACCCGTCCGGGCTAAATTCATTTAAAACACATATTCTTCGGGAGGCCAGATCACATAAGGAACACCCTTCTGGGCTAGATCCCTTTTACCGTCAATTCATTTTCAAGAATTCCATCGGATACCCTTTTCATTCAACCAAGATATTTAAATCCTTTTTAAATCAATACAATCATGTTTCATAAATTATTATACATTGAGTATCAAAATTTATATCACATTCAAGAATATACATTTAAGTATTTTGAAAGTATTACTTCGAGTTACATGAACTTACTTGGAAGATGTTTCAAATTTGGATTTCGGTTATTTCGAAACCTTTTGTTTTCCATGGTCAACCTCCGGAATTGGTCTCTAGGGGTCTATATAAATAAAATAAATTATTATTCTATCTCATTATTCAAATTCATCCCCAAAATTTCACTCTTGGGCAAAATGACCACTTTACCCCTAACCTTTCACATTTTTACAATTTGGTCCTAACGCTTGTAAAGCGAAACGCATGTATTTTTTTGGTTACCCAAGCCTAGCCGAATCTATTCTAAGCTCATATCAGCCCACATTGTCCTCTATTTCTCATTTCTACCATACATTTTGTACCTTTTACAAATAAGTCCCTTTTTAGTGTTTTCATGAAAAATCATCTAGTAAAAGATGTTTATCTAATATCTAAATTTCATAATCCTCCATAAATAATCAAAGAACAATCATCTCATGCATGGGTCAAGTTTCTAACATGAACCCAAGCGTGAAATATGGGTAGAAATCGATAGAGTATGTTACGAGGATCTCAAAAATGTAAAGAACGGTAAAAACAGGGCTAGGAGTCACTTACTATCAAGCTTGAAGATGTCAAAACCATAGCTTATGAAACCCTTGCAAATTTCGGCAGCCACAAGGAAGAAGATGAGTGAATTTTGCTTTGATTTTCCCTTTTTATTTCATTTATTACTAAATGACCAAAATGCCCTTCCTTACTAAACTTTCAAAATTTTCCATCCATGCCCATTTTTGTCCAAAAACTTAGAATTTGGGCAAATTGCTACTTAAGACCCCCTAGTTAATAATCCAAAGTAATTTTATACAAATTTTTTCTAGAACACAAGTTTTACAATTTATTCGATTTGATCCCTAATTTTCAATTGAACACCTTACACCTAAAATTTCTTCATGAAACTTTCACATATGCATGCTTTCTTGTCCTAGACCTTAAAATAATCATAAAACAAATATTTTTACGTAAGATTTTGTGGTCCTAAAACCACTATTCCAACTAGGCTCTAAATTGAGATGTTATAGTAAATGTCGTACACCGTTATATTAGACTGAGCTTAAGGAGAATAAGATTCATGTAATTGATTTAGTTAAGGAAACCGTAAAAAAGGTGAAAGTAATTTGTGATTGTTTGAAAGCGGCATTGGATAGGCAAAAGTCGTACGCGAATTTGAAAAGAAAGAAAATTGAGTATCAGGTTGGTGATAAAGTAATCTTGAAAGTGTCTCCATGGAAAAGGGTCCTGAGATTTGGACAGAAAGGTAAATTAAGTCCTCGATTTATAGGACCGTATGAGATTACTGAAAGGATAGGACCTGTTGCTTATCGATTGGCATTACCGATTGAATTAGAAAAGATTCACGATGTATTTCATGTATCCATGTTGTACCGATATAGATTCGATCCTTCTCATGTGATTTCACTGATAAAGGTTGAAATTAGACCGGATATGACTTTTGGTGAGGAACCAGTTAAGATCTTGGCTCGAGAAGTCAAGCAATATAAAAATAAAAGTGTTGCTCTTGTGAAAGTTTTATGGCAAAGACATGGGGTTGAAGAGGCTACATGGGAGCCTGAGGAGACTATGATGAAACAGTACCCAAACCTTTTTACTGGTAAGATTTTCGAGGACGAAAATCCCTAAAGGGGGAGAGTTGTAACATCCTAATTTAGGGCCAAGTCAGAATAGTGGTTTCAAGACCATATATCTGAAATAGAAATAATTATTTCATGATTATTATGAGGTATAGGATAAGAATGTATGCTTGAGTAGAAATTTCATGGAGAAATTCTATGCCTAAGATGCTTTATTTGACATTAGGGGCCAAATTGCAAAATATGTAAAACTTGAGTTCTAGAAGCTTTTAGCATGAAATTGAGTTGGATTATAAATTAGAGGTCCTCAAATAGTAATTTGACCAAGTTCTAAAAATTTGGACAAAATTGGGCATGCATGGATAAAATTTTAAAGATTAGGGGCATTTTGGTCATTTGGTTAATAAAAGAATAAAAAGGGAAAAATCAAGCAAAAATGTTGTCCATCTTCTACATGGTGTGCCAAAAATTCAAGGGGCTCCATAGCTAGGGTTTTTAACATTTCAAGCTTGATTGTAAGTGATCCCTAGCCCCGTTTTGATGTTCTTTATATTTTTGAGATCCTTGAAGCATGTTCTAGCCATTTCTACCCTTATTTTAAGCTAGGGTTCATGTTCAAAAACTTACCCATGTGTGACATGTTTGTGTTTTGGTGTTTAATAGAGGAATATGAAATTTTGATGTAAGATAAACATCTTTTGTTAAGTGGTTTTCCATGAAAACTCCTAAAAAGGACCAAGTTTCAAAAAATGCAAAAGTGGGTAATAGAAAAGTGAAATAAAGAAAAATGTGGGCTGTTATAAGCTAGGATATAATTAGGCTAGGCTTGGGAAATCAAGGGAATATTTCCTTATACGAGCCTGGGACTAAAATGTAAAAATGTACAAAGTTAGGGGTAAATAGGTAATTTTACCATAAAGTAAGTTTCCGGGCTGAAATTGAAGAATGGGATGAATTAATAATTTAATCTATTTATATAGACTCGGAAAGACAATTCTGAAAGTAGATTATGGAAAACAAAAGGTTTTGGAATAGTCAGAATCCAAACCCGAGACATTATTCAGGTAAGTTCATGTAACCTAATTGGATGTTTATGCATGTTGGCTTTAGTTGTTGTATCAAATTGAATGTGAAATGCATAAATAATAAATTGAATGAAAATGTCTATAAATCTAAAATTGATTGAAAAATGGGTTAGAATCCGTTTGAATATGGAGTTCCAATGGATAGGTCACTTCTCATGAAAAATGGGATCTTGCATGTGTAGCAGAAAGGATTTAGCCCAGATGGGTAATCCATTGATCTCATTATAGAAAGGATTTAGCCCGGACGGGTAATCCTCAAACGAGCCTATTGAGCATACATTTCAATGAGGATTTAGCCTGGACTGGTAATCCTAGTTGACTAGATTTAGCCTGGACTGGTTATCCGACAAAGCCCTTAGAGTACATGAAACAGCTACAATTTAGCCTGGACTGGAAATTTTGCTATAAGAAATGTGGCTCGAGAGTGTACCGGATAGCATACTATTGGATATGAATTGACGGTTAATAAAATAGTACACATGGAGCGTACTAAGTGATGTATATAATGTGAGAAATACGAATTTGAATATGTATATGATGTGATGAGCTTATCTATGGATCTTGAAAATTTATGTGACTAACTTGTTCATTGAGTGCATGTGTTTAGAGAAAATTTTTATAATTGATGGATATCATGGCTTATTGTGATTATGTGTAAAAAATGACCGATAAATTTACTTTCCGTTATACGAACTTATTAAGCATGTAATGCTTACCCCTCTTTTTCTTTTCCCTGTCTTATAGAGCTCTTGGACTCGTGAAGGTTGGAGGACGATGGGAGTTTGATCACACTATCGGTATTCTCGTTTTAGGTATAAAAGAAATATTCATTTTGATATAATGGCATGTATAGGGTAACTTATCTTTTGGTTATATGTGTCATTTAAATTAGCCAAGTGTAATGGCTCATGATGGTTGATGAATTATTTTGTATATGACTATGAAATATGGCTCATATTTAACTATCGGGTTGTAACCCTTATTAACCAATTATGCATGCAATGTGTTCATGTTGACATGGTTGCTTAGGAATGATGGACGTAAGGTATGGCATGTTTATTTGGTGAATGACCCATGATCAATGAGTATGGCCACAACAATTTTATAAATGTGTAAAGTTGGAAAGAAGGATATAAAAACCTAGAGATTGGTATGAAAAGGTTAAGAAATGCATGTAAAAATTGAGATAGTGCATGGAGGCGCTAGGGACATAATTTAATCATGGATATGGGTATTGAAGTAGTTCAAATGTGAATTTTTGTATGCTGAGAACATGTACAAATGAGTGAGTCGTTAAAGGGTGGCAAAAAGGCTTGGAAAATAGCCTTGAAATTGTCCACACGAGTAGACACATGGGCATGTGTTTAGGCCATGTGTGACACACGGTCTGCCCCATTGGCGTGTGATCTGTCCGTGTGTCCCCTGCACTTAAATTTTATAAGTCAAAATGCCCAGTAGTAAACAGACGGGATAAGACACAGGTGTAACAGTCCGGTTTTGACCCTAGTCAAAATAGTGGTTTTGAGACCACATATCCGAATTAGAAAAATATTTTAATATTATTTCCTGTGCCTTTTATAAGTGGATTAACATGTGTGAAAGTTTCATGTGAAAATATAACTGATTATGTGCTTAATTTGCAAAAAGGACCTAATCGCGTAAAAGGTAAAAATTGTGTGCTAGATGTTAAAACTACCATTTTGATTTGGCTTTTTATAGAAAGGGTCCTTATGTTTTTATTTGTCCATTGAAAATGTTAATGGACTAAAACAACCATCCATTAAATGGTTTTATAATTGTTTATAAAAGGGCAAAATGAGAAAATGTTTATTGAAGTTATTATAATAAAATAAAACATAAAATTTGGCCATAATATGTTCATATAGCCAAAAATAAGAGAAAAGGAAAAGAGAAAAGCTTTGGCTAGGGTTCGGCACTTGCAAGCTTTGATTTAGGTATGTTTTTGCTTTGATTTTTGATAATTTCTACGTTTTTGAGATTGTTGCTTTGTGTTTTATAAAACCCATGCCTCAATTTCTAATTTTGGTGATGATTTTGAAATGTGCCATTGTTGAAACTATGAGTTTTGTGATGTTAGTAGATGAAATATGAAAGTTTGATGTTGGGTTTACATGTTTTGTCTTTAGATTTTCAATGAATTTGAGCAATTTGGGCTAAATTGTAAAAATGTTATTTTGAGGGACTAAAATGTGAAATAAATGAAAGGTGTGGACTAGTATGAGTACTAGGAGAATTTGGCTAAACTTGTGTATATGCAAATTATGTGTATTTTGTGATTTTGTGAAATAGGGACTAAAGTGTCGAAATGTGAAAATGTGAGGGCTAGTTTGCAAAATGCCCTAAATATTTGTTTATGGATTGCATTGAATTAATTGGTGAATAAAATGGTTAATTTTGAATACATATAGATCAAGAAATGAGGAATTCAGATTTAGATCGAGGGAAGTCGAAGGTTATCGAGTAGACAATTCAAATCAATAATTCCGAGTTCAAGGTAAGTTCTTACTTGATAAATGATGTTAGAGTTATGTTTTAATGTGATTACAATGCATAAATTATTTAGATATTTGATTATAGTTTGAGTATGCTGATATTCGACTATGCTTAGCAGTAAGTGTGCGGTTTAATATATATAGCTTTGGCTACAAATGACACTAAGTGTGCGAGTTGGAATAGCTTTGGCTATATAAGGAACTAAGTGTGCAATATCGACTTGGCTTTGGTAAATTCAAATGGCACTAAGTGTGCAGAATTATTTTAGCTTCGGCCAACTTTTACAACACTAAGTGTGTGGATGTTTAAGCATGAATAATTTACGGGAAGTTTTGATATACTCAAACAAGAGGTGAGAACGAAAGTGAATAAATATGAGAAGATCCAGGTATGTACAATACCTTTGTGGTAGACGATTTTATATAGATGAAGTTCATTGATTTGTTATGAACATATGGATTGGGTTGGAATAGATTTGATAGATGATTTGAGAATTCATAAATACTTATGTGTTGATGTTTTATGTTTTATATATTGTTAATGATTATAGTCCGAGCTTACTAAGCTTTTGAAAGCTTACTTTGTGTGTGTTTTGTTTTATAGATATCGAAGCTACTGCAAGCTCGGGGACCGTCAAGGATCGTCACCACACTATCAAACCTTAATTTGGTACTTTTGAAAATACATATTTTTGAAGTATGGCATGTATAGGCTAGTAGTTGTGGAATGGTATTTTGAGATATTTATGCTTAGCCATGGGATTTGGTTAAGTTGTGCTTGAACTTATGGTTGATAATGACTTAAAGTATGTGATGTTAATATGAAATTGTAGTATGTTTTAGTTGATAAATCTTGGTAGGATTAACTTGAGAATTGAATGATATATGGAAGGAAATGCCTTGGTATGATATTACCTTATGTTGGGTATGAATTAATAAGGTTTAGGAGTATAAATTTTGGTAACTATTATATGATATGAAAGAGTCATGTTTTGGTGTTGAAATTGGCTAAAATGGTGATATAAGTATGCTTGTTTCCTTGGCTTGTAGGACCAAATTGGGGTGGCAAATTGGCTATTCTAATGGCCTGTTTTTGTCCACACAGGCAGAGACACGGGCATGTGTCTCAGTCGTGTACGACACACGACCATGTTTTATGATCGTGTGTCCCTTGGGGTACTCTACAGTTGTATGTCAGGTTCATACATGGGCTAGACACACGGGCGTGTGGTCTGGCCGTGTGACCCTAATTGGTATGATGACGCCACAAACAGAATACCCTCTATTTTTGGTACAACCTAGCACACGACCAAGACACGGGCGTGTGCATAGCACATGGGCTGGACACACGGGCTTATAGTCTGGCCGTGTGAGCAAGTCAGTAGCTATGCCCTGTTTTGCCACAATTTTGACACACGGGCATGTCTAGACCGTGTGAGGCACACGGCCTGTTCACACGGGCGTGTGACCTTTTAGAAGTTGAAATTTTATAAGTTTTAAAACTTGCGTATGTTATCGATTTGATCCCGAATGCATGATTAAGCGTTGTATACTTGATTTTATGTGAATATTGAATGTGAATGAATGACTTTTAGTAGTAATGAGATGATATTGGATGTGTGGTGGTTCTGATTTGAGTTATAAGTCCGGGTAATGCCTTTTAACCTATTCTAGTGACGGTTACCGGTGAGTGGTGTTACAACAGCCATGTGTCTTCGCCGTGTGAGAGACACGACCTAACCACATGGGCGTGTGCTCTGGCGGTGTGAAGTCTGCACCATTTATATAAAAAAATCATTTAATTTTCTTTGGCCACACTGCCTGGCCACACGGGCATGTGACACGGCCGTGTGACCTTATTTCGGTGTTGACGTCATAGTCAGAGAGTTACACGGCTGGTGGACATGGGCATGTCAAAAGTACACGGGCGTGTCCCTATTTCACACGGGCTTGTGATTCTGTTTTTAAGAAAATTTCCCAAGTTTCTCTAAAGTTTTCGGTTGGGTCTCGAACTATTTTCGATGTATGTTTTGCACCTCATAAGTCCATAAAAGGAACGTCCCGCTTTGTTTGAATTACTTTTATT
Organism: Gossypium longicalyx; assembly: GCA_025698465.1. Classification (NCBI taxonomy): domain Eukaryota; kingdom Viridiplantae; phylum Streptophyta; class Magnoliopsida; order Malvales; family Malvaceae; genus Gossypium; species Gossypium longicalyx. Next base: position 17,490,725 of record CM046997.1, on the reverse strand, counting down.
TTGAAAGAAATATGATAGCCCTATTTTGCTTGAACAATTGTATGTATGTCCGGTAATGCTTCGTACCCTGTCCCGGCCTCGGATACGGGTAAGGGATGTTACAGTTGTGCTGTATGGAATGTGATTTACATTGATGTACATTACTTGAATGCTATAATGAGAAATTTAATACATGCTTGATTGGGAAAAAGAGTTAAGTCCCGATTGAATATTGAATTCCGATGAATATATGCACTCTCCCGAAACAAATAAGGTCCTGCATTTGTAGCAGACGGGATTTAGCTCAGTTGAGTAAGCCTATTGACCTTGTCATAAAAAGGATTTAGCCAGGACAGGTAATCCTAATATAATACCTCTCGAGTGTACGTTACAATTAGGTTTTGGCTTGGACTAGCAATCCTAATTGAGCTATTCTGAGCATAAGTTATATAAAGGATTTAGCCTGGACTGGTAATCCTGTTATACAATATATGGCTCGAGAGTATATTGCTTGAGGAAGTGCCCTAATGGGTACCCTCGAATAAGAATTGACGGATTATGTAACCGTACACCTCGAGTGTACTACTTGAGCATCCATCAGAATTTCAATAATTCAACGGACTTAAAACTCTTGACATGGCATGAAAATTAAGAGATGAAATGATAACGTCTTGAAAGAGTATTGCATGATGAGCTCTTCTATCTTTACTTGATGTATATGTACACCTTGTGACTAACATGTTTGATTGGAGGTATGCGTTTAGGTAATTTAGCCAAATGGATGGAAAACATGATATTACATGCTTAAATTTAATAAACGGGATTGGTAACTTTAGTTTTCGTTATACGAACTTACTAAGCATGTAATGCTTACTTTGTTTTATTTTTCCTCTATTTTATAGTGCTCGAAAGCTCGCGAAGGTTGGAGATAATTAGAGCATTGTCACACTATCAACTAGTCATTTGGGGTATACTTAGTAAAATCATTTTGGTATAATGACATGTATAAGAAAACTTGGCCAAAGTGGTATGAAAATGATGTTTTGTAACCTAGCCATTGGAATGGCTAGTAATGGCTTATTTTGGTATAACTAAGTAGGTTATTATGATATATTCATATGTGATATGTTAAGTATATGTGATCAAATGATGTTAATGCCTAAGTTAATCTAAGGTAAGTTTATAATCACATATGCATGTAATGGTATGCCACGATGAATGATGGAATTGTTTAATTTGAATGCTTGGATTGGTTAGTATTGGATGTGTGTTTCAAGTGAAGGTCTTGGGAGAAATTTTGGGTGAGAAATGAAGCTAGAAATGACTTTATTTTTCCACACGGGCAGACACACGGGTGTATATTTAGACTGTGTGTGACACACGACCTGGTAACATGGGCATGTGGTTAGGCCGTGTGTCCCCTACACCTTAATTTTGAGAAATAGAATGCTTAGAAGTGAGCACACGGGCATGTGTCTCAGCCGTGTGTGCTACACGGCCAAGAAGCCTGGAACACAGGCGTGTGTCTTGGCTATGTGAAACCTGCCCCTAATTTTGAATTAAATTAATTAACCACGTGGCCTAGCACACGGGCGTGTGACATGTCCATGTGCATAAGTCAGAGAGTTACACGGGGTCGAACACGGCCTTTAGCACGGGCGTGTCCCAGGGTCACAGGGGCGTGTCCCTTAGATTACACGAGTGTGTGAGCCCTACACCTTGGAAAATTTTTGAAAAGTTGCGAAAATTCTTAAAGTCCCCGATTAAGTCCCGACTCGATTCTAATGCTCGTATTGTGCCTCGAGGGTCCAAGCAAAGGATATTTGAATGATCTCGATTAATAAATAGAATTTACATAAATTTGTTGTAAAATGTTCTGAAAGTTCTGGTAATGCTCTGAAATTCTATTCCGACGACGGATACGAGTTAGGGGTGTTACATTTAGTGGTATCAGAGATATGGTTTAGCCGATTCTCGGATTTGATGCAACAAACACGAGTTTAGCTATACATGCCATTATATAAATTGTGATAGTGTAATGACTCCTGATCATTTTAATTGTGTTTTTCATAGAGTAATGTCATCCAACCGAGCTAGAGTTTGAATCAGGAAAGCCGAGAGCAATGCTTGACTTGATTCGAGAGAGTTGCGCTGCGTCACAGTAGTGAAGGCCCGTGACTGAAGGCAGAGGTAAGGAGGCAAAACAGGCCTTCTTCCAATTGATGAATGAGTAGTTTACCGAGTACTTAAGAACAAACCCTGTTGCACAACAACCTCTCCCACCTGCTCCTCAACCAGTTCATGAGGTACCACAGGGTGCTGAACCTGTTAGAATTGGTAAGCCTCCGATAGATAAAATCCACAAACATGGGGCAGAAGAATTTAGAGCTGCCATAGATGATGATCTGGAAAGGGCTAAGTTTTGGCTAGAAAATACTATCCGGGTTTTTGATGAATTATCTTGTACGCCTGTTGAATGTTTAAAATGTACAGTATCTCTACTGAAAGATATAGCTTATCATTGGTGGAATACCATAACTTCAGTAGTACCAAGGGAGAATGTCATATGGGAATTCTACTAGGCTGAATTCAGGAAGAGGTATGTGAGTCAGAGATTCATGGATCAGAAAAAGAAAGAATTTCTAGAGCTCAAACAAGGGAATATGACCGTGTCTGAATATGAACGAGAATTCGTTCGGTTGAGCAAATATGGCAAAGAATGGGTTCTAACCGAGACTGAAATGTGTAAACAATTTGAAGAGGGTTTAAAACAAGATATCAAGTTAGTGATTGGAATTCTCGAAATAAAGAAATTTGCAATGTTAGCCGGTCAAGCACACAAAGATGAGGAATTAAGTAATGAGAAGAAACAAGCTGAATAGAGGCTTGGGTTTCTGGAAAAAAATTATGAGTAAGTCACAATCATTTGCTTCTAAGAAATTAAAAAAAAAGTATAATGATCGTATTACCACCTCTACGTGATATTCTGGAAGAGAGCGGGGCTCTCAACGTTCTAACCCGAGGTCTTCATCTCCATTTGTGACCAGTGTGGGTAGTGTTGATAATCCCAAACCGAAATGTAAACATTGTAACAAATTTCATCATGGGGAATGTCAGTCTTCTTTGGAGCTTGTTTTGGATGTGGTTCACTTGACCATTTTCTCAGAGATTGTCCTGAAAGAGTCGAAAATAAGATAGAACTAGCTCTAAAGCTGAGTAATCCTGTCTCAAGGGGCAAACCACCCTGCCATCCCGGCAATGTTGGTGGTAGTTGAGATACTACCAAGGATACAACAGTTAGATCTAAGGCGTGAGCACCTGTAAGAACATATGCTATTCGTGCTAGAGAAGATGCCTCTACACTAAATGTCATTACCGGTACATTTTCTCTACTTGATACTGATATTACTGCTTTGATTGATCTTAGTTCCACACATTCATACATATGTACGAACCTAGTGTCTGATAAAAATTTACCTGTTGAATTCACTAAATTTGTGGTTAAAGTTTCAAACCCCCTAGGCTAGTGTGTTATGGTGGATAAAGTTTGTAAGAACGATCCATTGATGGGGAAAGGTTATTCCTTTTTGGCTAACTTGATGTTATTTCCATTTGATAAATTTGATGTATCTTGGGATTTGATTGGTTAACCCGATATGATGCAGTGGTGAATTATAAGCAGAAATACATTGTATTGAAATGTGAGAATGGTGAATTGCTTCATGTTGAATCTGATAAACTAGATGGATTACCTAATGTGATTTCGACAATATCAGTACAGAAATATGTTAGAAAAGGTTATGAAGCTTATCTTGCATATGTGTTGGCTATTAAAGTGTCTGAGTTAAAGATTCAGTCAGTGCCAGTTGTATGTGAATTTCATGATGTATTCCCAGAAGGATTACCTGGTTTACCATCAGAAAGAGAAGTGGAATTCTCTATAGACCTTGTCCCGGGTATAACACCTATATCTATAACACCTTACAGAATGGCTCCTACTGAATTGAAAGAGCTGAAAGTACAGTTGCAAAAATTGATTGACAGAGGTTTTGCTCGACCTAGTTTTTCACCTTAGGGTGCACCGGTTCTATTTGTAAAAAAGAAGGATGGATCGTTGAGGCTGTGCATTGATTATAGATAGCTCAACAAAGTTACAATAAAGAACAAGTATCCATTGCCTCAAACCGATGACTTGTTTGACCAGTTAAAGTGTGCCAATGTATTTTCGAAGATTGATCTCTGTTCTGGTTACTATCAATTACGGGTAAAAGAATTAGATGTGCCAAAGACAACTTTTAGAACCAGGTATGGACACTATGAGTTTCTTGTGATGCCATTTGGCTTGACAAATGTACCTGCATTGTTTATGGATTTGATGAATAGAATTTTCAGTCTGTATTTGGATAGATTTGTGGTAGTATTTATAGATGATAATCTGGTTTACTCTTAGAATGAAAATGAGCATGTTGAGCATTTGAGAATAGTGTTGCAAACGCTGCGAGAGAAATAATTGTATGCCAAATTCAGTAAATGTGAATTTTGGCTACAAGAAGTTAGTTTTGTTGGGCATATCTGCTGAAGGTGTCAGAGTAGACCCTAATAAAATTTTAGCCATTGTTAATTGGAAGCCATCGAAGAATGTGTCTAAAGTCCGAAGATTTCTAGAACTAGCTAGTTATTATCGGAGGTTTGTAAAAAAATTTTCAATGATAGCTTCTCCGATGACTTGTTTGCTACAAAAAGATGTAAAGTTTGAGTGGACTGATAAATGGCAGCAGAGCTTTGACAGATTAAAGGCTTTATTGACAGAAGCACCTGTGTTAGTCCATCCTGAATCGGGTAAGGAATTTATAGTTTATAGTGATGCATCATTGAATGGTTTAGATTTTGTTTTGATGCAAGAAGGTAAAGTAGTAGCTTATGCTTCAAGACAGCTAAAGCCACATGAAAAAAACTACCCGACACATGATCTTGAACTGACAGCCATAGTGTTTGCATTGAAAATTTGGCGGCATTATTTATTGGGTGAAAAATGTCACTTATTCACTGATCATAAAAGTCTGAAATATTTGATGTCACAAAAAGATTTGAATTTGAGAAGCGCAGGTGGCTTGAATTGCTAAAAGATTATGATCTAGTTATTGACTACCATCCGAGAAAAGCCAACGTAGTGGCAGACGTTTTGAACAGAAAATCCCTGTATACTTTGCAAACAATGAATACTCGATTATCGTTGTCTGGTGATGGTTCAATCATAGCTGAGTTAAAAGCTAGACCAATGTTTTTGCAATAGAGCTCTGAAGCTTAAAAAAATGATAGTAAATTGCAAGAAAAACGGGTACAAAGTGAATTGACTCCTGACTCAGAATTTCAGTTCAAGACTGATGGTTGTTTATTATTTAGAGGCAGAGTATGTGTACCGAAATTTCAGACCTAGTACAAAATATTTTGAATGAAGCTCACCATGATAACATGTCTATACATCTTGGTAGTAATAAAATGTATAATGATTTGAAAAAGATGTACCGATGGCCGAGAATGAAATGAGATATTTTTTAGTTCGTATCTAAATGTTTGATATGTTAGTAAGTAAAAGCTGAACATCAGTTGCCCTCTGGACTATTACAATCGGTTGCGATATCAGAATGGAAGTGGGAAAGAATTACCATGGACTTTGTAACGAGATTACTCGTCTCCAAAGAAGAAAGATGCCATTTGGGTAATTGTTGATCAGTTGACAAAGTTTGCACACTTTATTCCGGTACGTATGGATTATTCCTTAGATAGATTGGCTGAATTATATGTTTATGAGATTGTCAAATTGTATGGAGTGCCTGTCTCCATCATTTAAGATAGAGATCCTCGGTTTACATCTCGATTCTGGAGCAAATTGCAAGAAGCTCTGGGTACTCAATTACACTTTAGTACTGCATTTCATCCCCAGACAGATGGTCAATCTGAGAGGGTAATATAGATCTTCGAAGGTATCCTTCGATGTTGTATACTTGAGTTTGAAGGTAACTGGAAAAAGTATTTGCCTTTGGTTGAATTTGCTTATAATAATAGTTATTAGTCTAGCATCAAAATGACATCGTATGAAGCCTTGTATGATCGCAAATGTAGAACTCCATTGTATTGGACAGAACTTAGTGCTAAAAAGTTACATGGAATTGACTTGGTCTGAGAGACCGAGGAAAAAGTGAAAGTAATTCGGGACAGTTTGAAAGCAGCCTTTGATCATCAAAAGTCCTACGCTTATTTGAAGCGAAAAGAAATAGAATTTCAAGTCGGTGACAAAGTATTCTTGAGAGTGTCAACTTGGAAGAAAGTTTTTAGGTTTGGTCGTAAAGGAAAACTGAGTTCACGGTTCATTAAACCGTAAGAGATTATAGAAAGAATTGGACCGGTTGCATATCGATTAGCTGTACCACCAGAACTTGATCGGATTCATAATGTTTCTCATGTGTCTATGTTACGACGGTACCGATCCGATCCTTCGCACGTTATTTCTCCAACAGAGGTAAAGATTTAGCCAGATATGACTTATTGTGAAGAACCAATCAAAATCTTAACTCGGGAAATGAAAGAGTTAAGAAATAAAAAGGTAGCTTTAGTAAAAGTTCTTTGGCAACGACATTGTATGGAAGAAGCCTCTTGGGAACTAGAGGATGCTATGAGGAAGCAATACCCAAACCTTTTTACTGGTAAGATTTTCGAGAACGAAAATCCTTAAGGGGGAGAGTTGAAACAACCTATTTTGCAGTGAAATCGGAATAGTGGTTTCAGGACCACAAATCTAATCCGAAAATAAGGTTTATTTTTATTTCATTATATGGTCCGTATTATAATAGGCATGTTGTGTGAAAATTTTGATATGAAAATTTTATCGGTTAAGTGTTCAATTACAAGAAGGACTAAATCGCATAAATTGTGAAAGTTGAATTCTAGTAGCTATAAGGATTAAATAGCTATGGAATTCAAATCTAGAGGTCCTTATATGGTAATTAGACCATTAAAGAAAAGTATGTAGATTCTTGGTGACTCATCTATGGAAATATAGAAAAAGGGCAATGGCTAAATTGGAAATTGCAAAATACTTAATTAATTAAAAGATGAAAAGAAAATATCATCTTATTTTCTCATCATCTTTAACCTAAAAACACATGGAAACCATAGGAGAAAGAGAGGAAACTTTTAAGGCCTAATTGGGTATAATTTATACGTTTTTGTGATCGTTGCTTTGCGTTTTACTAAGCCCATGCCTCAATTTCTGATTTTTATGATAATTTTGAAATGTTCCATGGATGAATTCATGAGCTTTATGTTGATAAGTGATGAAATATGAAAGTTTGATGTTGGGTTAATATATTTTGTTTTTGGATTTTTAATGATTTTGAGTAAAATGGGCTAAATTGTGAAATTTGTAAAGTGAGGGACTAAAATGTGAAATAAATGAAATTGTGGACTAGTATGAGTATTAGGAGAATTCGGTCAAGCATGAGTATATGCAAATTATGTGTATCTTGTGATTTTGTGAATTAGGGACTAAAGTGTCGAAATGTGAAAATGTGAGGGCTAATTTGTAAAATGCCCTAAATTTGTATTTATGGGTTGTTTTGAATGAAGGTGTGATTAAATGAGTTAAATTTTAATTTATATAGATCAAGAGTTAAAGAAAATGACGAAATTAGATCGGGGAAAGTCGAAAGTCGTCGAGTAGCCTATTCCGACCATTTGAATCCGTCTGAGGTAAGTTTATATACAAATAAACATGTTTGAATTGAATTATTATTCATATGATATTGAATTGTGATGAATGAATATTCGAACAATACATGTGCCATTCGAGAAAGTTTCGAGAAGGTTCAGACGTCTGAAAAGCCCCGTACGAACCCTAAGAATAGTTAGGATACATATGTCATGACATAGGATTTTCGATATGTGTTATCATGTAAGACCACGTCTGGGACGTTGGCATCGAATTCTGTTTTACATGTAAGACCATGTCTGGGACATTGGCATCGTATCTGATTTCGTGTAAGACCCAGTCTGGGATAGTGGCATCGATGTTTGATTACATGTAAGACCACGTTTGGGACGTTGGCATTGTATATACTTTCTGAGCTATCCACGTATCCTTATGTTTTCGAATGGTTCAAACAGGTATTCCAAGAAAATGAATGACTTTGTGAAATTGTATCCGATTTAGGTACGTTTAATTTGTATATGTTGTTTGAGAATGAATGGTAAGTATACAAGTAAATGATGATATATAATCTAAGTATGTGAATATATGTTATATGTGCAAGTGATTTGAGAATATGTGATATGTATATGAACAAAAGGTTTGTTTTGGTTATTGGCTACTATGCATATGAAAGTTGATGATGTTTACATGTTTTAAATGATAAGTTTATTTGTATATGGCTTAGTAAGCTTTTGAAAGCTTACTCTGTGTGTTTCTCAACTATTTTATAACTATAGAAGCTACTAGGATCTCGGGGATCGTCGAGGATTGTCACCACACTATCGAATCTTATTTTGGTACCTTTTGAAAATGTATATAGTAAAGTATGACATGTATAGGCTAGTAGTGCATGGATATGTTTTGTATTATATATATCATGCCATGTGATATGGCTAGCTTGAGATTGAACTTATGGTTGGAAATGTTATATGATATGTGATGCATTATGAATTATATGGTACATTTTGAATGACTAAAAGAAATGGTTAATGTTTATAAGTTTTGGTAATTTTTGAGTATGAGATTGAATGATGTATCGAAACATATGTTTGATATGATTTTAGTTTAGGTTTTGGTATGATTTAGTTGGTGAATTGAGGTTGGAATTTATTAATAATGTAAAGGCATGAACAATGTATGTTTTGGTATTGAAATTGGCTAAAGTTGTGTTGGAAATATACTTGGTTTGGTGCTTGTAAGTTTGACCCAATTGGGGTGGCAAATTTGCTATTCAAATGGCTTATTTTTGTCCGCACGGGTAGAGACACGGCCGTGTGTCCTCTGGGGTACCCTACGGTTGTAAGTCAGTCTTGGGCACGGTCAAGGCACACGAGCGTGTGGCTAGCCGTGTGGCCCAAGTCAGGCTCGACCGCGGCCAAGGCATACGAGTGTTTCTTGAGGTCGTGTGAGCAAGTCAGTATGTATGCCCTATTTTGACACGACCTAGACACACGGGCATGTCTAATACCGTGTAAGGCACACGGCCTATTCACACGGGTGTGTGACCTGTACTTCTTTGAAAATGTTTAAGTTTTGGAAAAATTTTGTATGTGTTCGGTTTAGTCCCAACTCATTTCTAATGTATTTTTAAGGTCTTGATGACCCATATAAGGGACTCGATATTGATATTTGATTTCTAATGCTTTGATGCTTATGAAATATATGTTAATTGTTATGTTTTATCTGGTAACGCCTTTAACCCTAGTCTGGTGACGGATACGGGTTAGGGGTGTTACATTTGGTTGGCATCAGAGCTATGGTTTAGTCGGTTCTAGGACTACCGTAGTGTATGTGAGTCTAGCTATACATGCCATATTTATGAACTGGGATAGTATGATGAATCCTGACATTGAAAATGTGCTTTTATTTAGCAAATGGATCTCGAACGAGCAGTAGCGGACAATGTCGAAAGTAATGTGCCTACTCCCACGCAAGGGACAACACCATCCGATTCTAGATCAGCTACGAGTAGCCGTGATGATGAGGCTAGACAAACCTTTTATCAAATGATGAACGATTGGTTTAGCCAATATATTAGAACCAATCCGGCTGTACACCAACCTCCACCTCCGGTCAATTCTCCGCAAGCTCCTGCTATACCATCAGTGAATCTGATTCAGTTAAGTAAGCCTCCGGTAGATAAGATTAGAAAGTATGGGGTCGAAGAGTTCCGAGCTACAACAAATGATGATGCTAAAAGGGTCGAGTTCTGGTTAGAGAACACGATAAGAGTATTTGGTGAAAGACTTTAATATCCGTGGTTCTGAGTAAGTGAGTCATTTGGGATTTCTTCCAAGCTAAATTCTAGAAGAAATATATCAGTCAGAGATTCATCGACCAAAAATGTAGAGAGTTTCTCGAGCTTAAACAAGGTCGTATGTCTGTCACAGAATGCGAGCGGAAATTTGTAAGATTGAGTCAGTATGCTCGTGAATTTGTATCTTTTAAGCGATAATGTGTAAGAGATTTGAAGATGGTTTGAACGAGGATATTCGTTTGTTAGTCGAGATTCTTGAAATTAAAAAAATTGTTGTGCTTATTGAACGAGCATGTAAAACCGAAGATCTCAGAAATGAGAAAAGAAAAGTTGATTCTTAAGCTAGAGAAGTGCGAAAGAGACCTGTAAGTAAATCATTTCAGTCTACATCAAAGTAGTTTAGAGATGATTTTAACCGTTCAAGGGCTAATGTGGGGCATTCGAGTAGAGATCGTGCTAGATCGAATTTGAGTTTCAAAGCTCCAACTACACCTGTTGCCAGTGTTGGAAATGTTAAATCTGATCTCCCTGAGTGCAAGCATTGTGGTAAAAGACATCTTGGTAATTGTAGACTATATGATCGGGCTTGTTTTAGATGTGGATCATTAGATCATTTTATCCGTGATTGCCCTGAATATGTTGAGTAAGAAATTGTGCAAAATCTGAAGCCAAGTGGTAATACGTATCGTGGTAGACCTCCCAAAAATTCAGGCAATGTAAGTTGTAGTCAAAGAGGACTAAAGAGACTGATGTTCGTTCCGAGGCTCGTGCACCTGCCAGAGCTTATGCCATATGAGCTCATGAGGAAGGTTCGTCACCAGATGTGATCATGAGTACTTTTACTCTTTATGATACTTCTGTAATTGTTTTGATAGATCCTTGATCGACACATTCATATATATGCATGAACTTAGTGAACAGTAAGACTTTGCCTGTAAAGTCTACTAAATTCATAATTAGAGTTTTGAACCCCCTAGGCAGATCTATTTTGGTTGATAAGGTCTGCAAGAATTGTCCGTTAATGTTTCGTGATATTTGTTTTTTGGCTGATTTGATGTTATTACCTTTTGATGAGTTTGATATAATTCTGGTTATAGATTGGTTAATTTTGCATGATGCTATTATGAATTGTAAATGGAAAACTGTTGATTTGAGATGCAAGAATGATGAAATAGTTCGAATTGAATCTAGTGATTTGAATGGATTGCCTGCTGTGATATCTTCGATGAAAGCTATGAGTATTGTGAGAAAAGGGTGTGAAGCTTACCTTGCCTATGTGATTGATTCGAAAGTATCAGAGAGGAAAATTGAATCAGTTCCTGTTGTCTTTGAATTTTCTAATGTATTTCCTGAAGAACTTCCCGAATTACCTCCGATACGAAAAGTTGAATTTGGCATTGAGTTGTTACCAGGAACTACTCTGATTTTGATAGCTCCGTGTAGAATGGCTCTGACTAAATTAAAAGAATTAAAGTCTCAATTGCAAGAGTTAACATATACAGGATTTGCAAAACCAAGCTCTTCATCTTGGGGTGCACCTGTTCTGTTTGTGAAAAAGCAAGGTGGTACGATGAGAATGTGCATAGATTATCGCCAGTTGAATAAAGTGACTATCAAGAACATGTATCCTCTGCCCCAAATTGACGATTTGTTTGATCAATTGAAAGGAGCTACGATGTTTTTGAAGATATATTTGAGATCGGGATATTATCAGTTGCGAGTAAAAGATTCAGACATTCCGAAAACTGCTTTCAGAACGAGGTATGGTCACTATGAATTCTTAGTTATGCCTTTCAGATTAACGAATGCACCAGCTATCTTTATGGATTTGATGAACCAAATTTTCAGACCGTATTTACATCGTTTTGTTGTTGTATTCATTGATGACATATTGATTTATTCACGAGATGAAACCGAACATGCCGAGCATTTGAGAATAGTGCTACAGACTCTACGAGATAAATAGTTGTATGCGAAGTTTAGCAAATGTGAATTCTGGTTACGAGAGGTCGATTTTCTGGGTCATATTGTATCAGCATCTGGTATCCGGGTTGATCTGAGTAAGATTTCAGCTATTCTGGATTGGAAACCTCCGAGGACTGTCTCTAAAGTCCGCAGTTTTCTGGAACTTGCCGGTTATTATAGACGTTTTGTAAAAGGATTTTTGATAATTGCGACTCTGTTAATGAAATTTCTTCAAAAAGATGTTAAATTGGAGTGGTCAGAAAAGTGTCAGAACAGCTTTAATCAGTTGAAAACCTTTTTGACTGAAGCTCCAGTGTTAGTACAACCCGAAACAGGTAAAGAATTTATAATTTACAGTGATGCTTCATTGATTGGTTTAGGATGCGTTTTAATGCAAGAAGGTAAAGTCATTGCTTATGCTTCTAGACAACTGAAACCGTATGAAAATAACTATCCTACGCACGACCTTGAGTTAGTTGCGATTGTGTTTGCTTTAAAAATCTAGCGTCACTATCTGTTTGGTGAGAAATGTCACGTATACTCTGATCATAAGGGTTTGAAATATCTAATGACACAAAAAGATTTGAAATTGCGACAGAGAAGATGGTTAGAACTGCTAAAAGACTATGACCTTGTGATTGATTATCATCTGGGTAAAGCAAATGTTATTGTTGATGCTTTGAGTCGCGATGAATGCTCATTTGGTTCTATTCGATGATGGTTTAGTTATAGCCGAATTAAAAGCAAAACCCTTTTTTTTACAGCAGATTATCGAAGCTCAGAAGATTGATCATGAGATTTTAGCAAAACGAATTCAGTATGATTTAGAGCCTGATTCAGAATTCAAAGTTGATAAAGATGATTGTTTGAGATTCCGAGATCGAATTTGTGTTCCAAGAAATCTAAAGTTAATTCAGATGATTCTAAATGAAGCTCATAACAGTCAGTTATCTGTGCATTTGGGTAGTACGAAAAAGTACAATGATTTGAAACAACATTATTGGTTGTCTGGATTAAAAAGAGATATCTCTGACTTTGTTTCTAAATGTTTGATCTGTCAGCAAGTTAAAGCTGAACATCAAGTGCCATCTAGTTTGTTACAACCAATTATGATTCCGGAATGGAAATGGGACAGAGTGATAATGGACTTTGTTTCAGGTTTGCCCCTATCTCCGAGAAAGAAAGATGCAATCTGGGTTGTAGTTGATCGATTGACGACATTAGCTCATTTTATTCCAGTACGATCTGATTACTCACTTGATAAACTAGCTGAGTTATACATTTCCGATATTGTGAGATTGCATTGTGTGCCATTATCTATTATATTAGACAGAGATTCGAGATTCACATCACGATTATGGAAAAAGTTGCAAGATGCTCTGGGTATAAAATTGCACTTCAGTACTGCTTTTCACCCACAAACGGATGGTCAATCCGAGCGGATTATTCAGATACTTTAGGATATGTTGAGATGTTGCATTCTTGAGTTTGAAGGTACGTGGGAACAATATTTTCCTTTGATTGAATTCGCTTATAATAACAGTTTTCAATCAAACATCAAAATGGCACTGTATGAAGCCTTATATGGTCGCAAATGTTGTACACCTTTGTATTGGACTGAACTCAGTGACAATAAGAAAAATGGGGTTGATTTGATAAAAGATACTGAACAGAAAGTAAAAGCAATCCAAGATAGTCTGAAAATAGCTCCTGATTGTCAGAAGTCATAGGTAGATCTGAAAAGAAAAGACATTGAATTTGAGATTGGCGACAAAGTGTTTTTGAAAGTATCTCCGTGGAAAAAAGTACTTCGATTTGGTAGAAAAGGCAAATTGAGTCCGAGGTTCATCGGGCCGTATGAGATTATCGAGCGTATTCGGCCGATTGTTTATCGATTATTGTTGCCAAGAAAGCTAGAAAAGATTCATAACATGTTTCACGTATCGATGCTTCGACGATACAGATTAGATCCCTCACATGTGATTTCTCCGTCTGAGATTGAAATTCAGTTCGATATGACTTATGAAGAGAAACCTGTCCATATCTTAGCTCGCGAAGTTAAAGAATTGCGAAATAAGAAAAATTCATTAGTAAAAGTGATGTGGCATCAACATGGTGTTGAAGAAGCCACATGGGAGCTTGAAGATGCTATGAGACAACAATATCCAAAACTGTTTAACGGTAAGATTTTTGGGGACGAAAATCCCTAAGGGGGAGAATTGTAACAGTTTGGTTTAGACCCTAGTCGAAATAGTGGTTTCGGGACCACAAATCTGAGTCAAAAAAATATTTAAATATTATTTTTCATTATTATGATATGTGAATTAGCACGTGTGAAAGTTTCGTATGAAAATTTGATCATTTGTGTGCTTAATTTAATAAAAGGACCTAATCGCGAAAAATATAAAAGTGGCCTTCTAATTGTTAAAGTGCCTATTTGATTTGATTTTATAATTGTGAGGTCCTTATGTGGTTATTTAACCATGGAAGGAATTAAATGACATAAATGGCATTATGTTTAATGAATAAATGATTTCATAACAAAAGGTAAAATGGGAATTTAGTTAATATGATAATTATAATAAACAAAAGTATGAAATTAAGCATTTTTTCATCCATTTGTGCCGAAAATATAAGAAAAAGAAAAAGAACATTAGGGTTCGGCCATTGATTTTCTTTGATTAAGGTATGTGTTTTGATCCGTTTTTGATAATTTCTACGTTTTTATGATCGTTGCTTTGTGTTTTACTAAGCCCATGCCTCAATTTCTGATTTTTATGATAATTTTGAAATGTTCCATGGATGAATTCATGAGCTTTATGTTGATAAGTGATGAAATATGAAAGTTCGATGTTGGGTTACTATCTTTTGTTTTTGGATTTTTGATGATTTTGAGTAAAATGGGCTAAATTATGAAATTTGTAAAGTGAGGAACTAAAATGTGCAATAAATGAAATGTGTGGACTAGTATGAGTATTAGGAGAATGCGGCCAAGCATGAGTATATGCAAATTATGTGTATTTTGTGATTTTGTGAATTAGGGACTAAAGTGTCAAAATGTGAAAATGTGAGGGCTAATTTGTAAAATGTCCTAAATTCGTATTTATGGATTTTTTTGAATGAATGTGTGATTAAATGAGTTAAATTTTAATTTATATAGATAAAGAGTTAAAGAAAATGGAATTAGATCGAGGAAAGTTGAAAGTTGTCGAGTAGCCTATTCCAACCATTTGAATCCGTACAAGGTAAGTTTATATGCAAATAAACATGTTTGAATTGAATTATTATTATTTATATGATAATGAATTGTGATGAATGAATATTCGAACTATACATGTGCCATTCGAGAAAGTTTTGATAAAGTTTCGACGTCTGAAAAGCCCCGTACGAACCCTAGGAATTGTTAGGATACATATGTCATGACATAGGATTTTCGATATGTGTTATCGTGTAAGAGCACGCCTGGGATGTTCGACTTTTGTTTTACGTGTAAGACCATGTCTGGGACATTGGCATCGTATCTGATTTCGTTGAAGACCCTGTCTGAGACAATGACATCGATGTTTGATTACATGTAAGACCACATCTGGGATGTTGGCATTGTATATACTTTCTGAGCTATCCGCGTATCCTTACATTTCTGAATGGTTCAAACGGGTATTCCGAGAAAATGAATGACTTTGTGAAGTTGTATCCTATTTAGGTACGTTTAATTTGTATATGATGTTTGAGAATGAAAGGTAAGTATACAAGTAAATGATGATATATAGTCTAAGTATGTGAATATATGCTATATGTGCAAATGAGTTGAGAATATATGATATGTATATGAACAAGAGGTTTGTTTTTGTTATTGGCTACTATGTATATAAAAATTGATGATGTTTACATGTTTTAATTGATAAGTTTATTTGTATATAGCTTACTAAGCTTTTGAAAGCTTACTCTGTGTGTTTTTCAACTATTTTATAGATATAGAAGCTACTGGGATCTCGGGGATCGTCCATAATTGTCACAACACTATCGAATTTTATTTCAGTACCTTTTGAAAATGTATATAGTAAAGTATGGCATGTATAGGCTAGTAGTGCATGGATATGCTTTGTAATATATATATCATGCCATGTGATATGGATAGCTTGAGATTGAACTTATGGTTGGAAATCTTATATGATATGTGATGCATTATGAATTATATGGTATGTTTTGAATGACGAAAAGAAATGGTCAATGTTGATAAGTTTTGGTAAGTTTTGAGTATGAGATTGAATGATGTACCAAAACATATGTTTGATATGATTTTAGTTTAGGTTTTGGTATGATTTAGTTGATGAATTGAGGTTGGAATTTATTAATAATGTAAAGGCATGAATAATGTACGTTTTGGTATTGAAATTGGCTGAAGTTGTGCTGGAAATATACTTGGTTTGGTGCTTGTAGGTTTGACCCAATTTGGGTGGCAAATTAGCTATTCAAATAGCTTATTTTTGTCCACACGGGCATGTGTCTCAACCATGTGCGACACACGGCTATGTTGCACAGCCGTGTGTCCTCTGGGGTACCCTACGATTGTAAGTTAGTCTTGGGCACGGTCAAGGCACACATGCGTGTGGCTAGCCGTGTGGCCCAAGTCAGGTTCGACCACGGCCAAGGCACATGGGCGTGTCTTGAGGTCGTGTGAGCAAGTCAGCATGTATGCCCTGTTTTGACACGACTTAGACATATGGGTATGTCTAATGCTGTGTAAGGCACACGGCCTGTTCACACAGGCGTGTGACCTGTACTTCTTTGAAAATGTTTAAGTTTTGGAAAAATTTTGTATGTGTTCGTTTTAGTCCTGACTCCTTTCTAATGCATGTTTAAGGTCTCGATGACCCACATAAGGGACTCTATATTGATATTTGATTTCTGATGCTTTGATGCTTATGAAATGTATGTTAATTGTTTCGTTTTATCCGGTAACGCCTTTAACCCTAGTCCGACAACGGATACGGGTTAGGGGTGTTACAAATAAATAAAGGTATTAAATGGGTATAGAATTAAATGTCCAATTATGGATTTATTTATGAAATGTATAAATTTTGTGGTTAAATGGTGAAATAAATGAAAAATATGGACTGCTAGGGACCTAATTGAAATTCGGATAGCATGGGTTTTGGTTGAATTGCATGAATTTGTATTTTTATGAAATAAGAACTAAATTATAAAAATGTTGAAATGTTAGGGGCAAAAATGTAAAAGTGCCTTAATGTGTGATTTTGGATTAAATTGAATATAGAGATTATTAAATAAGTTAATTTTGATTCTATTTAGATTAAGAAAGGTGAAATACAAATTTAGTTCGGGGAAAGAATAAGGTCTATGATTAATCGACTTAATTCGCCGTTTTTATATTCAAATATAAGTTCGTATGTAATAAACTTTGTTATAATTGTATTTTAAATGCTTTGATATTGCATAAATTGTGAGTACGGCTCTACGAACATGTTCAATGATGATTCAGCAAGTGAGAAATCTCGGTTGAACCTTAGGAATAGATTAGGATACAAATGACATTTCATTAAAGGTTATGTGATTTGGGTGCTGGTTCGTACGTCCTATCGATGGCTGAGTTATCTGGCATGTGTTGTGGATACTCATCAGCTTGTGTGAGCAGCACCGTGTAGCTTCATTAGGACCGTCAGCTTGTGTGAGCGGACCCATTGATAGCTCTAATGTGAGCATTATATGTGATATGAGATTGAGATAGCTTTGGCTATGTATGTGGCACTTAGGGTGTAATATCCCGAATTAGGGCCTAATCGGAATAGTGGTTTCGTGACCAGAAATCCGAGATAGAAATAATTATTTTATAATTATTTTGAGGTTTATGATATGATTGCATAATTGTGTGAAGATTTCGTGAAGAAATTTTTAGCATAACGAGTTTAATTTAAAGTTAGGGACTAAATTGAATAAGTTGCAAAACTTGCATTCTAGAAGTTTTTAGTATGAAATTGTTTTGAAATATTAATTAGGAGATCTTAAATAGCAATTTTACCAATTTTAAGTTCATGGAAAAAATTAGGACATGGAAGGAATTTTTGAAAGTTTAGTGAGGGGCATTTTGGTCATTTGGATATTAAATGAAATAAAATGGGAAAAATAACACAAAATGGTCATCTTCTCCATTGGGTTGCTGCCAAATTTTGCTCTCACCATAGCTAGGGTTTCTTCAACTTTCAAGCTTCATAGTAAGTGATTCTAAGCCCCGTTTTTAATGATTTTTACGTTTTTGAGATCCCGGTAACTCGATAAAGCTTATGCTAGCAATAACTTAACCTAGGGTTTATATTTGGAAAAATACCCATAGGTGAAATTTGTGTATTTTGATGTTTTATGATAGAATATGAGGTTTTAAATTATGTTAGACAACTTGTACTACTCGATTTTAAGCAAAAACGAGTAAAAGGGCTTAATCGGTAAAAATACCTAATAGTCACAAGTACATGTTAGAGTGAGAATTTGATGTTTCCATAGAAGAGAAAATGATCAGCATGTTATAAAACATAAGAATAAGGAATAAAGTTTAATCCAGAGCCTAAGGGCAAAAGTGTAAATATGCAAAAGTTTAGGGGGTAAATTGTAATTTTGCCAAAATTTGAATTAAGGATTAATTTGATAAAGTGAATATTAAATAAGCTAAATGTGTTATTTTAGATCAAGAAAGACGTGGAATCGAATTCAATCGAGGAAAAGAAAAGATTGTGGACTAAATTGCAAAATCTTTGTATTTTGGTACCAAGGTAAGTTCATGTGTAAATAATGTAGCATAATTGTTATTTTTAAGTTATTGATGTCAATTATATGATATGCTGATTTTTATCATGAAATATATGCTTTGTGGTTATTTTCGAATAAAATGTAAACTATGTGAGCTAGTTGTTAAATATAAATTGTTACCGAGTATTGGTTTCGGCATTCTACGGAAGACAGCAAGGATATGTGTTCGAGGAAAATCCCTTTTGAACCTTAGGAATAGATTAGGATACAAGTGACATGTCACTAGGATGGTTGAGCATCCGAACTCGTTGAGTTGAGTCCGAGTTCACTTATGGATGCGAATGTCCGAACTCGTTGAGTTGAGTCCGAGTTCGTGAGATGTAACTAGGCGTCCGAACTCGTTGAGTTGAGTCCGAGTTCACTTATGGACGCGAACGCCCAAGCTCGTTGAGTTGAGTCCGAGTTCGCTTATGGGCAGGTTACATGATTGCTTGATTTCATATGTAGCACTTATGTGCAAATTATCCATGTATCCGAATTATATTCCGATGTGTTCAACGGGTAAAGTTCTACTCAAATGGAGGAATACTTGAGATGAAAAGAGACGTATTGGTAAGTGTTGTGAAATGGATACTTTGGACAGGTATGTACTTAACCCTCGGGTTGAGTATTGATACAACAACGATAAGGTAATAAGATGATGAAAAATGATTAGAAATGTGATATATGTTTTGGTGATACCATGCTAATGTTGATTGGTATGATTGTTTGTTATGTTACTTATTATTTGCATATGAACTTACTAAGCATTTATGCTTACTCCCTCCTTCTTACTCATTGTAGTTTTGGATAAGCCAGCTCAGGAGTCGGGATAGGTCGAAGGCTCGGTCACACTATCTGGAAGACTTTTTGGTAAATGGCTTGTAAAATTTAAGTATGGCATGTATAGCAATATACCTATTTTGTGTAAATGATCTTATGATACGATGAAGGATTGGTTGAGAAAATGCTTGATAATGATAAGTTAGGGAAATGGTTAGTTTAGATTATGTTTAATGTTATGGAAGGTTAATAGGTTATCTAGTTCATGAAAACTCATAAAAAGGATGAAGTTTGCCATAAACAGAACATTGCAGCAACTCTGATGTGAGTTTAAAAATTTACTAAAAATTGTAGAAATCGAATTAGGTGATGGATTAAAAGTGAAATTGAAGCTTAATATGTCTAGTTTCACATAAAACAAACTAAACAGGTAAAGGAATTATATGTTAGAAGATATTTGAATTTTAGTGAAACAGGGCCAGAGTGATTTCTGGATCCCCTGTTCCAACTTTAGAAATTCACCATAAATTGTACAAATATAATTAAGTGGTGTATTTTATATTCTCAGAATCCTTATTGAGTCTAGTATCAGGAAAAACAAACTTCATAGTCATATGAATTTTTTACAGAGAGAAATATGGTTCGTAGTAAACAGAGGTCAGTTGAGTCAAGTCCTGAAACAGGGGTAACTTTAACTAATAAACTGTACTAATTGGCCCAACCAAAAATTCTAGAAAAAAATTAGTAAATAGGTATGTGAGTCTAAATTCAGAGAAAATTTACGGATCTTGATTTCAAGTTTTTTAACTCGAGATATGATTTTTCTTGTGACTGTGACGCAAGTAGCTAGAAAGCTGTGAATGTAGAATCAAATAATCCAAAGTTCTAAAAATGTTAAATTAAGTTTAGTAACACCTCATACTCGACTCCGGCGACGGTCTCGGGCATGGGGGCGTTACATTTAGTGGTATCAGAGTAGGTTTATTCAGTTCTTAGACTACGTGTTGTATGTACGGATTTTGCTATACATGCCATATGTATAAATTGTGATAGTGTGACAACTTCTGACCTTTTTAAATGATTTTTTTATAGTAAATGGATCCCGATCCAGCTGTGGCAGATGAAGTACAGAGTAATGCGCCAGCTCCAGCTGAAGGAGCAGCGCCGACTGAAAATCCACCTCCTACTGTTGGTCAAGGAGGAGGAGAAAGGGATCGGGAAGCCTTTCTTCAAATGATGAGTGCATAGTACACTGAGTTCGTTCGTACGAACCCAAATGTACGACCTCCCCCACCTCCCCCAATTCCTCAACCTGTACCCCCGATGCCTCAGGGTGTGGATATGATAAAATTTCACAGAACTCCAGTTGATAGAATTCGTAAACAAGGGGCCGAAGAATGTAAGGCAAATATTGATGATGATGCCGAGAAAGCGAGTTCGCTTGAAAATTCTATCCGGGTATTTGATGAATTATCTTGTACACACAAGAATGTTTGAAATGTGCTATATCTTTGTTGAGGGATTCAGCCTATAATTGGTGGAAGACTTTGATTTCGGTGGTACCGAAAGAGAGAATAACTTGAGAATTCTTTCAAGAAGAGTTTCGGAAGAAATATATTAGTGAAAGATTTATTGATCAGAAGCGTAAAGAATTTCTTGAGTGAAGCAAGGTAATATGACATTCTGAGAATATGAAAGAGAGTTTTTCAATTAAGTAAGTATGCGGAGAGTATGTCCCTACAGAGGCCAAGATGTGCCGACGATTTGAAGACGGGCTTAACGAAGATATCAAGGTATTTGTTGGAATTCTTGAATTAAAAGAAATGGTAGTACTGGTTGATCGAGCTTGCAAGGCTAAAGAACTACTTAAAGAGAAGAAAAAGGTAGAGGCTGAGACTAGAAATTGGAAGAAAAGACCGACGAGTAGTTCATTCTCACAGCAACCCGAAAAGTCAAGAAATATGAATCCTCGTTCCCAAGTTTCTGCTGGGCAATCATATGGGAATTATAAGAAGCAAAATGTGGGTCCTAAGTCCCAGACTACTTTGGCAGCCAGTGTAGGGAACTCGAGATTTGTTAAACCCGAATGCCAACGGTGTGGTAGAAATCATTTTGGTCCATGCAGAGCAAATGAATGTTTTTGATGTGATTCTCCGGATCATTTTATTAGAGACTGCCCAGAGAGAGCTGAAAAAGAAAAATTTCAGAATACAAAAACAAGTGGTGCAGATTCAAGAGGAAGATATCCAAGAAAAACTGGGAGTGAAGCAAGCAGTAAGAATGTAGCCAGGGATGCACCAGTTAGACCTGAAGGAAGGGCTCCGGCTAGAACTTATGTTATTAAAGTGCGCGAAGATGCTTCCTCACCTGATGTGATTACCGGTACATTTTCTCTCTATAATGTTAATGTTATTGCTTTGATTGATCCCGGTTCTACTCATTCATATGTGTGCATAAAACTGGTGTCTAGTATGAATATACTTGTTGAGAACATATAATTTATGATTAGAGTGTCAAATCCGTTAGACAAATGTGTGATTGTTGATAAAGTATGTAAGAAAAGTCCTTTAATGATTCGGGATCATTACTTTACAGCCGACTTGATGTTGTTGCCGTTTGATGAGTTTGATGTTATTTTGGGTATGGATTGGTTGACATTGCATGATGCTATAATAAATTGCAAAGAAAAGGTTATAGAATTAAAGTGTGAAAATGGTGAAACTCTGCGGGTTGAATCAGATAAATGAGAGGCATTGCCTAGCGTGATTTCTTCAATGTTGGCTCAAAGATATCTAAGAAAGGGTTATGAAGCTTATTTGGCGTATGTAATTAATACAAAAGAAGTTGAAAAGAAAGTTGAATCGAGTCTTAGGTTGTGTGTGAATTTGCGGACGTATTTCGGAAGAATTGCTTGTCCGCTCCCGATCAAGGAAGTAGAATTTGGTATTGATTTGATACCGGGAACAACTCTGATTTCGATTGCCCCATATAGAATGGCACCAACAGAGTTAAAAGAGTTAAAGTCGCAGTTGCAAGAGTTGACTGATAAAGGCTTTGTGAGACTGAGTTTTTCACCTTGGGGTGCTCCCGTGTTATTTGTGAAAAAGAAGGATGGTTCTATGAGGTTGTGTGTTGATTATCGACAGTTAAACAAGGTGACAATCAAAAACAAGTATCCGTTGCCAAGAATTAATGATTTGTTTGATCAGCTAAAAGGAGCGGCATGGTTTTCAAAGATTGACTTGAGATCTGGATATTACCAACTGCGGGTAAAAGAGTCGGATGTGCCTAAAACTGCTTTTAGAACAAGGTATGGTCATTATGAATTTTTAGTTATGCCATTTGGGTTGACAAATGCTCCTGTTGTATTTATGTATTTAATGAATCGCATATTCGACCATGCTTGGACAAATTTGTTGTGGTGTTTATAGATGATATTTTAATTTATTCAAAAGATGAGACAAAGCATGCTGAGCATTTGAGGATAGTTTTACAAACTTTGAGAGATAAGCAGCTGTATGCTAAGTTTAGTAAAAGTGAATTTTGGCTCCGGGAAGTTGGATTTTTGGGTCATATTGTTTCAGGTGATGGTATACGGGTTGATCCTAGTAAAATTTCAGCCATTGTTGATTGGAAACCACCGAAAAACGTAATTAAAGTTAGAAGTTTTTTGGGGCTAGCTGGGTATTATCGACGGTTTGTAAATGGATTTTCTATAATTGCTGCTCCTATAACTAGACTACTCTGAAAGGATGTTAAATTTGAATGGACGGAAGAATGTCAACGAGTTTTGAAGAATTGAAAAAGTTATTAACAGAGGCACCGATGTTAGTACAAACCCAATCGGTAAAGAATTTGTGGTGTATAGTGATGCTTCTTTAAATGGTTTGGGGTGTGTACTCATGCAAGAAGGAAAAGTGGTGGCTTATGCTTGAGGTAGTTAAAACCTCATGAGAGGAATTATCCTACTCACGATTTGGAATTGGTCATGGTGGTGTTTGCTTTAAAGATTTGGCGACATTATTTGTATGGTGAAAAGTGCCGGGGTATATATCGACCATAAAAGTCTTAAGTACTTGATGTCACAAAAAGACTTGAATTTAAGACAGCGAAGATGGTTGGAGTTATTGAAAGATTACGAGCTTGTTATTGATTATCATTCGGGAAAAGCGAATGTGGTTGCTGATGCTTTAAGCAGAAAGTTGTTGTTTGCTTTGAGAGTTATGAACACTCAGTTGAAAATGTCAGATGATGGTTCGATTCTAGTAGAGTTAAGAATAAAACTGATGTTTTTACAAGAGATTTCTGAAGCTCAGAAAGATGATCAAGATTTGCAAGCCAAGAAAAAGCAGTGTGAAGTTGATACAGAGTCAGATTTCAGAATCGGTTCTGATGGGTGCTTAATGTTTAAAGATCAGATTTGTGTACCAAAGAATGAGGAATTGATTCAAAATATCCTACAGGAAGCACATAGTAGTTGTTTCTCGATTCATCCGGGTAGTACGAAAATGTATAATGACTTGAAGAAAATGTATTGGTGGAATGGAATGAAAAATGATATATCAGAGTTTGTGTCCAAATGCTTAATTTGTCAACAGGTGAAAGCTGAACACCAAGTGCCTTCGGGATTACTTCAGCCTATTATGGTTCCTGAATGGAAATGGGATCAGATTACTATAGATTTTGTTTTAGGGTTGCCATTGACTCCAGGAAAGAAAGATGCCATCTGGGTAATAGTTGACAGATTAACTAAGTCGGCTCATTTTATCCCTGATGCGTGCGGATTATTCTCTTAACAAGTTGGCTGAACTATATGTTAGAGAAATTGTTAGACTACACGGAATACCATTGACGATTATTTCAGATAGAGATCCAAGGTTTACCTCGCGGTTTTGGCAAAAGTTGCAAGACGCTTAGGTACGAAGTTAAATTTCAGTACTGCTTTTCATCCACAAACTGATGGACAATCAGAGAGAGTAATTCAGATTCTTGAAGATATGCTTAGATGTTGTGTATTGGAATTTCAGGGAAGTTGGGAAAAATATTTACCATTGGTAGAATTTGCTTACAATAATAGTTATCAGACGAGTTTGAAAATGGCACCTTATGAAGCATTGTATGGTCGTAAATGTCGAACGCCATTGTATTGGACTGAATTCAAGGAAAATCAGATTTATGGAGTTGATTTAATAAAAGAAACTGAAGAAAAAGTGAAGGTAATTCGAGATTGTTTGAAAGCTGCTTCAGATAGACAGAAATCTTATGCAGATCTAAAATGAAAGGACATTGAATTTCAAGTTGGTGATAAAGTATTTTTAAAGGTGTCTCCGTGGAAGAAAGTTCTTAGATTTGGACGGAAGGGCAAATTAAGTCCGCGTTTTATTGGGCCGAATGAAATAATTGAAAGAGTTGGACCAGTAGCATATCGGCTAGCTTTACCACCTGAATTAGAGAAGATTCATGATGTGTTCCACGTATCTATGTTACGTCGGTATCGTTCGGATCCTTCACATGTGGTTTCACTGACAGAAATTGAACTACAACCAGATATGACCTATGAAGAAGAATCGATTAAGATTTTAGCTCGAGAGGTCAAACAACTAAGGAATAAAAATATTGCACTTGTGAAGGTGTTGTGGCAAAAGCATGGAGTAGAAGAAGCTACATGAGAATCCGAAGAAAATATGAGAAATCAATACCCACATCTGTTTACCGGTAAGATTTTCGAGGACGAAAATCCTTAAAGGGGGGAGAGTTGTAATATTCCGAATTAGGGTCCCGAATTAGGGCCTAATCGAAATAGTGGTTTCGTGACCACAAATCTGAGATAGAAATAATTATTTTATAATTATTTTGAGGTTTATAATATGATTGCATAATTGTGTGAAGATTTCGTGAAGAAATTTTTAGCATAACGAGTTTAATTTAAAGTTAGGGACTAAATCGAATAAGTTGCAAAACTTGCATTCTAGAAGTTTTTAGTATGAAATTGTTTTGAAATATTAATTAGGAGGTCTTAAATAGAAATTTTACCAATTTTAAGTTCATGGGCAAAATTAGGACATGGAATGAATTTTTGAAAGTTTAGTAAGGAGGGGCATTTTGGTCATTTGGATATTAAATGAAATAAAATGCGAAAAATAACACAAAATGGTCATCTTCTCCATTGGGTTGCTGCCAAATTTTTCTCTCACCATAGCTAGGGTTTCTTCAACTTTCAAGCTTCATAGTAAGTGATTCTAAGCCCCGTTTTTAATGATTTTTACGTTTTTGAGATCCCGGTAACTCGATAAAGCTTATGCTAGCAATAACTTAACCTAGGGTTTATATTTGGAAAAATACCCATAGGTGAAATTTGTGTATTTTGATGTTTTATGATAGAATATGAGGTTTTAAATTATGTTAGAAAACTTGTACTACTCGATTTTAAGCAAAAACGAGTAAAAGGGCTTAATCGGTAAAAATACCTAATAGTCACAAGTACATGTTAGAGTGAGAATTTGATGTTTCCATAGAAGAGAAAATGATCAGCATGTTATAAAACATAAGAATAAGGAGTAAAGTTTAATCCCGAGCCTAGGGGCAAAAGTGTAAATATGCAAAAGTTTAGGGGTAAAATTGTAATTTTGCCAAAATTTGAATTAAGGATTAATTTGATAAAGTGAATATTAAATAAGCTAAATGTGTTATTTTAGATCAAGAAAGACGTGGAATCAACCCCAATCGAGGAAAAGAAAAGATTGTGGACTAAATTGCAAAATCTTTGTATTTTGGTACCAAGGTAAGTTCATGTGTAAATAATGTAGCATAATTGTTATTTTTAAGTTATTGATGTCAATTATATGATATGCTGATTTTTATCATGAAATATATGCTTTGTGGTTATTTTCGAATAAAATGTAAACTATGTGAGCTACTTGTTAAATATAAATTGTTACCGAGTATTGGTTTCGGCATTCTACTAAGACAAAGAAGGATATGTGTTCGAGGAAAATCCCGTTTGAACCTTAGGAATAGATTAGGATACAAGTGACATGTCACTAGGAGGGTTGAGCATCCGAACTCGTTGAGTTGAGTCCGAGTTCACTTATGGATGCGAATGTCTGAACTCGTTGAGTTGAGTTCGAGTTCACTTATGGATGCGAACGCCCGAGCTCGTTGAGTTGAGTCCGAGTTCGCTTATGGGCAGGTTACATGATTGCTTGATTTCATATGTAGCACTTATGTGCAAATTATCCATGTATCCGAATTATATTCCGATGTGTTCAACGGGTAAAGTTCTACTCAAATGGAGGAATACTCGAGATGAAAAGAGACGTATTGGTAAGTGTTGTGAAATGGATACTTTGGACAGGTATGTACTTAACCCTCGGGTTGAGTATTGATACAACAACGATAAGGTAATAAAATGATGCAAAATGATTAGAAATGTGATATATGTTTTGGTGATACCATGCTAATGTTGATTGGTATGATTGTTTGTTATGTTACTTATTATTTGCATATGAACTTACTAAGCATTTATGCTTACTCCCTCCTTCTTACTCATTGTAGTTTTGGACAAGCCACTCGAGAGTCGGGATAGGTCGAAGGCTCGGTCACACTATCTGGAAGACTTTTTGGTAAATGGCTTGTAAAATTTAAGTATGGCATGTATAGCAATATACCTATTTTGTGTAAATGATCTTATGATACGATGAAGGATTGGTTGAGAAAATGCTTGATAATGATAAGTTATGGAAATGGTTAGTTTAGATTATGTTTAATGTTATGGAAGGTTAATAGGTTATCTAGTTCATGAAAACTCATAAAAAGGATGAAATTTGCTATAAACAGAACATTGCAGCAACACTGATGTGAGTTTAAAAATTTACTAAAAATCGTAGAAATCGAATTAGGTGATGGATTAAATATGAAATTGAAGCTTAATATGTCTAGTTTCACATAACAAACTAAACAGGTAAAGGAATTATATTTTAGAAGATATTTGAATTTTAGTGAAACAGGGCCAGAGTGATTTCTGGATCCCCTATTCCAACTTTAGAAATTCACCATAAATTGTACAGATATAATTAGGTGGTGTATTTTATATTATCAGAATCCTTATTGAGTCTAGTTTTAGGAGAAACAAACTTCATAGTCATATGAATTTTTTACAGAGAGAAATGTGGTTCGTAGTAAACAGAGGTCAGTCCAGTCAAGTCCTGAAACAGGGGTAAATTTAACTAATAAAATATACTAATTGGCCCAACAAAAAATTCTAGAAAAAAATTAGTAAATAGGTATATGAGTCTAAATTTAGGGAAAATTTATGGATCTTGATTTCGAGTTTCGTAACTCGAAATATGATTTTTCTTGTGACTGTGACGCAAGTAGCTAGAAAGCTGTGAATGTAGAATCAAATAATCCAAAGTTCTAAAAATGTTAAATTAAGTTTAGTAACACCTCATACTCGACTCCGGTGACGGTCTCAGGCGTGGGGGCGTTACATAGGGTGCGAGATTCCTGAGTATCCGATAGTATTCTGAATGGTTCAACCGATCAATACATTGAAATAAGGAAAGTTATGAAAGTTACATCTAACTTTGTGAATGCAAATGTGGTAGGTTGGTGATTCATTATAAGCTATGTTATGTTATGTTTTATTTGCTTAATTTGAGCATATACGATGAGTTAATTTAAATGCTATACGAACTTACTAAGCTTTATACCTTACTTTGTTAAGATTTATATCTTACTTTGTTTAAATTTTCCATGTTTTATAATGAAACCAAAGCTAGCTCGGATTCGGGATTCTCGGAGACTTCATCACACTATCCAACTATCACCTTGGTACTTTTGAACTTAAGTATTTTGAGTATATGGCATGTATAGGAGTTTGGTTATTTTGGTATATGTATTGTTAATGAATTCAGTCATTTGAAATGGCTTGTAAATATTGAGAGTTTGGTTTTATATATATAGCCATGAAAGTTGGCTTAACTTGGTTGGTTTGGTTGTGTATATTTTTGTGCATATAGCTCTTATTATGTGCTTGATTATGGATATGTGATGTTAGTTGGTATTTGGTAATTAGGGATACTAAATGGTTGAGAAATGAATTTGGTATGTTTATGAGATTAGACTAAATGATGCAAAATTGGAAGTGTTTATATTGATGATTTGAGATTAGGAATTTTGGTATGAAATTGAATGGTATATTATTGTATTGGTGTGTTTTGAATTGGTTGGTGTTGAAATGGTATGAATTATGTTGGTTGAGGTTATTAGAATGCCTATTTTTATGCCATGAATTGTGTTATTTGAGTTTGATGTATCTACATGCAAATTGGGTGGCAAAATGGCTTGGTAAATAGCCTATTTTTGTCCACACGGGCAGCGACACTGGCGTGTGTCTCAGCTGTGTGTGACACACGGTCAAGATGCACGGCCGTGTTTCCTCTAGTGCTAAATTAAAAATCAAGTCAGTATGCTCCACACGGCCTAGCACATGGGCGTGTGACTTGGTCGTGTGGCATAAGTCAGTATACCCTTTTCCGACGTTGAATACGGGTGAGGGGTGTTACTCCTCTAAAGAGATATGAAATCCCGATACGAAAGGTTGATTTCCCTTCTTGTCTATGTATAAAGCTTGAGATAGTGCTAATACTTTGTTCTTATGATCCGTTAAGATTCAAATACCTAGAACAAAATTAGCTTCTCCCAAGTTCTTCATGCTAAATTGTTGGGTTACCCACAGTTTAACCGACGACAATGTCTTTACATCATTTCCAATGAGTAGAATGTTATCAACATATACAACAAGAAAGACCACCTTTCCATCCCTTAAACATTTGTAAACACAAGGTTCATCTATGTTTTTCTCAAATCAAAAAGTATTAATCACTTAATCAAATCTTTGATTTCATGAGCGAAATGATTGATTAAGTTCATATATGGTCCTAAGTAGTTTGCAAACTTTATGCTCGTTTACTTTAGCTATATATCTGGTCGGTTATATCATGTAGATTCTCTCTTGTTCATTTGTTAGATCTCGTAATCGAGAGCTGCCGCAATAAATAGTTATATGCGAATTGACTTGAACTTGGCAACCAAAGAGAAGGTTTTTTTCATAATCGATACCGTCTTTATGAGTATAACCTTTTGCTACAAGTCTGACCTTATAAGTTTTCACTTTCCCATTTGGATTTATTTTTCTATTGTAAATCCACCTACGCCCTATGGGTTTTATCCCTTCTGGTAAGTCTACAAGTTCCCACATTGAGTTGGAATACATAGAGTCCAACTCAACTTTCATAGTTATTTCTAGAGCTTGGAATCAGCACTCTGCATCTATTCGTCATATGTGAGTAGGTCATCATCTTCTTGTTCGACAGACTCAATGTTAAGAACACTTTTGCTAGATTGGAAGAACTCAGGCCTACGAGAGACCCTCCCACTACGACGAAGCTCTCTATGCTGCTTATCGTTTGCAGGTCTACTATTAAGAGTTGTTTCTAGAACTATTTCCATAAGGTTTTGTACATTTCCCAAAAGCTCTTCAAGTACCCTTTTTCTCCAAGGTTTGAAGTCAATCATGTAACTTTCTTCAAGGAAAGTACCATGAGTTGACACTACAATATTTTTCTCTTTCGGGTTCCCTTTGGATATCCTACAAACATGCACAATTTTGTGAGTCCAACTTCCTCGCACCTTTATCCATTACGTGGGCTGGGCATCCCCAAATCCTTAAATGTTTTAGACTTGGCTTCTTGTCATGCCATAATTCGTATGGAGTTTTCGATGCTGGCTTAGTTTGCACATCATTCACAATATAGCAAGTCGTTTATATCACATATACCCAGAAAGAGATTGAAAGCTTCAAATAACTTAACATTGAACGTACCATGTCTAGCAATGTTCAATTCCTTCTCTCTGCCACGCCATTTTTTTGTAGAGTATCTAATGCAGTTGACTAGGATAGAATCCCATTCTTTATGAAGTACCCTAAAAATTCATCAAATAAATATTCCCCACCTCGACTAGACCAAAGTGCCTTTATGGGTAAACCTAGTTGTTGCTGCACTTTTGAACAAAACTCTTTGAATTTATCAAAGGTTTCACTCTTGCAGTGAATCAGGTATACATACCCATATCTGGAATAGTTATCAAGAAATGTTACATAATACTCGTAACCACCTCTTGCACAAACACTCATAGGGCCACATACATCAATATGTACAAGTTCTAAGGTTCTTAGGCCCTTTTTTTTACATTAAAAGATTGCTTAGTCATCTTACCTTCTAAGAAAAATTCATATTGTGGAAGATCAACTTCTTTAAGCGAACTTAAGATGCCATCTTCACAAGTCTAGTTATTCTTTCTCAGTTAATATGACCAAGTCTCAAATGCCAAAGGTACGCCTCATTAGAGTGAGAAGTTTTAAGTCTTTTATTCGATATTTCATTCTCAAGTAGTGTGTACATCTTTGGTTTGATAAAATAGAGATTATTTGACATCAATCCATTATAGATAAGATTTCAATTTCTAAATATTGTAATTCCATTATTGAAATTTAGGGTCAAGTCGTCTTTATATAAACATGCAATGGAAATTAAGTTTCTTTTTAAATTTAGTACATAGAAAATGTCTTTTAAAATAATCTTCCTAAAATTATCAAAATAAATATGTAAAAGCCCAATTTTGGGTCTAGTCGGAACAGTGGTTTCGGGACCACAAATTCGACATAGAAAATTTTATTTTTATTATATTTTTATGGTCTACAATTTTATGGAATGATTTCTTAAAAACTTCATTCGAAAATTTTGACGTTTGGGCACTCAATTCTACAAAAACTTGGGTCAAAATCGACCTTTTTATTCAACAAATTAAAATTTTATTTTGTCACTTAGGAAATATTTTCTTGGAAGATTATGTTAAAATCAATTCCTAGGAAAGATTAGAGGGGTCACAAGTGATCCAGCTTAAGTTCCAATCTCCTAGACAGAATTTATTTTAACAGACGAATCCAAAAAAATATAGCCTAAGTCATTTATTTAAAAAGAAAAATGAAAAAAAATAGGAATCTGATAAAATGAGCGAGGTTCTATCCTGGTCAATTTTATCCCTCCAATAATGTTTCAAGCATTGAACGTTAACTCTGAAATTACCTATCTTACTATGAAGTTCAACAACCCCGTATGGGAAAACTTGATGAATAGTGACTGGATCGGACCAACGTGATTTTAACTTACCTAGAAAGAACCTTAATCTGGAATTGAACAACAAGACTTGTTGACCTGCTTCAAATTCTCGGTCTCGAATGTGCTTGCCATGCCATCTTTTCAATATTTCCTTAAATAATTTGGCATTTTCATATGAGAATAATCAAAATTCTTCTAACTCATTAAGTTGAAACATATGTTTCTCTTTACCAAGCTTAATATCCAAATTGAGTTATTGGAGAGCCTAGTAAGTTTTATGTTCTAACTCTAAAGGCAAATTACATGCTTTCCCAAAAACCAACCGATAGGGAGACATCCCTAAAGGTGTTTTGTATGTTGTCTTGTAGGCTTATAAAGCA
The DNA here is from genome assembly GCA_025698465.1 of Gossypium longicalyx. Taxonomy (NCBI): domain Eukaryota; kingdom Viridiplantae; phylum Streptophyta; class Magnoliopsida; order Malvales; family Malvaceae; genus Gossypium; species Gossypium longicalyx. Next base: position 17,458,631 of record CM046997.1, on the reverse strand, counting down.
TCATCCAGTATTTTGGATAAATCTCATCAGTTTGGACAACTACCTTCTCGAGTACACCTTTTATCTCCTTATTTGCCAATTCAGCTTGCCCATTTGTCTACGGATGGTAAGTTCTAGCAACCATGTGGTTCACTCCATGTCTATCGAGCAACCATTTAAACCATTTTTTCACAAAATGGGACCCCTCATCACTGGTGATAGCCCTAGGAGTTCCAAACCTAGTGTAACAACCCATTTTTAGTGGTGTCGAAAATAATGGTTTCAGGACCACAAATCATATGAGTAAGTCCATAATAATTAGTATTTAAATTATTTGAGTCAACAACAATTTCATAATAGTTAGTATAAGTGGTTTGTTCTGTAAGTCAAGTGGTTTTAGAAAATGAGGTATCGAGACCTCGTTTCTGTAATCCAAGCTCGTATATATTTTCATTAAATATTTATGGAATTTCTATTTAGGTATGTGAATGTCCGATTCAAAAATTTTATTGTTTAATTAGTTAATTAAAGAAAAATGACTAAATTGTAAAAGATGTAAAATTTAATCGATATTGAATTGTAATGATTAAATGGTTTAATTAACATGAGTGGAAGGATGTACATGGAAAATACACCATTTTCATATAGTGTGATGGTTGTAGGTGTATTTTATACATTAGTTTTAATGTTAGATTAATAAAAACATAATAAAAATTTTAAGTTTAGTCTTAAATGAGAATAAAAATTTGGTAAGAATTTAGCATATCCTTATTGAGAAAACATTTATTCTATTCTTGCTATCATGATAATAATTGAGAATAATTTGAACAATATGTATACTTGAGTTGCATAATTTCAAAATTCTTGTTCTTAAGCATAATTACACTAAACTCATAATTGTGGGGAGAAATGATTTCTGGAGAAAATTTTCAAAGTTGATTTAAAGCAACTTCTTTTGTAATTTGTGCATTAATCCGGATAAGAAATGAATTAAATTTGGGGGTGTGGAAACACAAAAATATATAGACTTTTTCAGCTCATTTTTAGCTCTAACTCATGCAATTTCTTTGTACCTTTTCTTGAAATTCATATTTTAATCATAAAATAATTAAATTGTACACAAATTATGAACATATTGAATTTTAATTATTTTTATAATAAATTCACACAAATTTAATTTATTTTCGATAGTTTTGTACAAAAAGGTGAAAATCGACTCGGCAGTCACCTTGAGAAGCTTGAACCGTTAGGACAATTTTTTATCAAGTGACCCAAGAGTATGATCGATTATTCTTCTAGCCAAGGGATGGTTGAATATTAATTATTAAACACTTTTTATAATTAATTTTGATCCAACACAAATTGGGTTAAAATTAATTACAAGCCTGATGAAGAGAAAGGGGCTTAGTTGTGCTAAGTGAAGAGGATTGATCCACCAAGAAATTTGGCAACCCCAAATTGTTCCATATAGCTGACCCAGTTAGCTAGTTAGCTGATTTTTATCATTGCAAATTTGCCTTTGAACTTGTCTTTAATTCCGTTCAAACCCCTCCCCTTTTCAAGTTTGTTGTAGGTAAAAATAGCAAATTCAAGTCCAACCCTTTCTCCTACCATGCATGGCTGGCCAAAGGAAGGGGGATTGGCTGCTATTTTTAGCAGCCATATCCACCTAAAAAAATCCTCATTCACTCCCTCATTTCTCATCCCCCACTTCACACATCATACACACACACATTTTCTCTCTTTCTCCCTTCTAGTTGCCTTTCAATTCCATTCTTCCATTACCTATTTTCCCTCTCGAAAATGAACTTGCACGCCTCTTGGAGTAGTAGAAATTTAGTGTTCATGAAGGTCCTGGATCATTAGAACGAGTAGAGACGAGAGGAGCGCACTAGTCTGGCTTCTGAAAACCTTCGAGATCTGTTCTTCTAGTTCCCTTCTCTTAAACTTTGTTTTAAGTTTTGTTTTGGTCATGAACATGAATATTTGTGTTGTTGTTATTCAATTAATTAAAATGACTTGAATTCCTTTTAATTGCACTCTGTTAGCTTAGATTATTAAAAATGTGTTTGTGTTATTATTAGGTCTTAGTAAATTGTTCAATTAAATAAAATCATGCTTATATTATGCTTGCATTTTAATTGTAAGGTAACAATTGAATTAATTATTTAAATGGATTGAAATTGTAATTAATGGTCACAATTTTTAATTGCTACATGTTTAATCTTGTAAGGTAGCCGAGCGTTAAATTAGTGACGGTATTAAACAATACATTAGCCTTGCATAGCTTGCAAGATTATTGAGATTAAATTATTTCAATATAGAGATATATTGTTACTTCACATAATATTTTACCTGCTTATTAAAATTCGATTAACCTTTTGAATTGACATGAAATTATTGGGTTTTAGTAGGTAAGTATGTGCATTAGTTAGCAAGTTACTGAGTTACCGTGAAATTATTCGTAACAACATGAACACAACTTTAATTATTCTAAGTTAAAGAATATGTATATATCTATTGCCACACTTTATACTTTGTGACTTGTTCACATTTTATTAGTGATTTTCCTCTCTTGTTTTATTATGCAAAAAATAAAAGATTCCTAATTAAACTGAATCCTAAAATGACCTAAGAACAGAAATAAAATAAAGTCAAGATCCCCTTTTTATTTATTTGCAGACCCTTTCGAATTTGACTCATCTTTTGCTCCATCATTATTGTCTTTGCATGAATTGCTTCGCTCCTTCTTTGATAATGAACTCCATGGTTCAAATATGAAATCTGGAAACTTAGGCACAAAAATAAATGGGTCATTGTATATTTTCTTAAAAGCACTTCTCATCGAGTCATCCCTTATTTTTAAGTATCTCCAGTAGGCTTGTTGCTGCCATTGCATATGTTGCATTAAGTCCATCAATTTTGACAGCTCATCTCGAAGGTCTGGGCTAGGCAGTTGAGCTCTAAACATTGAAGTTTCAGTATCAGTTTCAGCTTCTGGCTCCACTGATTCTACCTTATCAGAGACTTCCAATGATTGCATCGTAGGATCTTTTTCTTCATCAGAGTCCTCCAGTTCCTCACTTACAACAACTCATTGTTGTAGAACTGAGTCTCTAGCTACTTGGTAGAGGTCCCAATCTGTGATTGTGCCTTGGCTATACCCTGTCCTCCTTACATTTGTAAGAATTTCAGCTTTCAAGCATAGAATTGTTATTGTACAGGGGAAATGAACATGGCCAGAGCGTTTAACGGCATAATTTCGTATCTCCCTCAAGATGATCTTCCCCACATCAATGGTCTTACCAGTTAGGATCGAGTACAATAAGACCATTCACTCTAATGAGATCGTAGTCCCATGTGATCTGGGCATAAGGCTGAATCAGATGAAGTAAAACCATACCTTCGCAAGTGGTGTCAAATATTCTCTTCGACAAGTGTGGATTCCTTGTTTTGACACAGTCTATGTAGAACCCTAAACTGTCAGTTCCTCAAGAATTTCTTGCAAATTTTCAGGCTTGATATTGCTCATCAATGTAAAATATTCATCATTTTCGAAATCTGGTAATTCAAAGAACTCATTAATAGCAATTGAATTTATCGGTACCTTGATTCCGCGAACTGGAACTTCTGTCATCTCACTTGAAGTTAAATTCACATAAAACTCACGAACTAGCTCCTCATCTACACTAGGTCTCTTTTCACAAAACAGCTCCCAATTGAGGGTTTCGGCAACTTGACGAATACGTGCCATAAAGTCTCGGTAGTTGCTCTCCTTTAATGTAAAGCCTTTTTCTGGATGCATCTGTTGATTTTTGAAGATACTTTCGTATCTCACTTTGGCTTCTTCACAGTAGAGCTTGTTTTGTGTTTCATCAATTTGAGCGGTAGCACAAGTTCTCTTGCGAGGCATGTTTATCCTAATCATAAGATGGAAAAATTATTTTCTCAAAAATTTAATTACATAAAAATTATTAATGATTCAATAAATTGAAAAAATTAAATAATTAAATAAAATTAAAATTTAAGAGAAAACTAGGTCTTACCACCTTTTTTTGTAAAACTATAAGAACTCTAGAAAATAATAATAGCAATGAACGAAAAGATGGCAATTTAAAAGGAGGGTTGGAGGGTTTGAGGCTTAGGATGGATGCAAGGGTGGTGTCATTCAGGTGTGCAAGGCAGCAGCGTGCAGTAAGGAATGGAAGCAAACAGCAACGGGCGGGAGCTGGTAGGGACATGCTAGCCGTGTATGGGGCTTTGTCGAGCAGGCCTGGTGCATGCGCTAGGCGCATATGCGGGACACGGCCTAAGCAGTTGGGGCTGGAGCAGCAGGCAGCCAAGGAGTAGCGTGAGGCGCTCAATGTAGCGCGCGATAGGGGAAGGTACGCGCGAGGTGGCCGTGCGGCGTGCTGGGTGTGTGCTAGCTGACTGTTGGGAGCTGCTGTGGCTAGGGGCTTCGGCACTTTGGTGTTTTAGTGCTTTGGGTTTTGAATGTTAGATGAATGGGAAGATGGGTGGTATTTATAGAGGGAGAAATAAGAATTAGAATAGAATTCTTAAAACAATTTAATTAATAAAATTCTAAGTTCTAATCCTATATAAAGATAACAATAATTAATAATTAGATATATGCATATTAAATTATTAATTTCTATTTAATTTATTTTAAAATAAAATTAATCCTAATTCTATGCTAAATTGATAAAGATTAATATATAAATTATAATAGATATAATTATATATTAATGGTTATCATCTTATTATTTTTATTAAAAACTTATCGAATAAAATCCTAAAATTGATAATAATTAATATATATTATAACGGGTATAATTATATATTAATAATATATTAAAATTTATCATTTTTTTCTTTTTTTTTTAACTAAAAATATTTATTCTAGAAGCCTTTTGAAAATATTTTCTAAAAGAGGAATCTAGTTTTTATTATTTACGAAAAGAGCAACCAAAATTTAAAAATACTTCAATTAAGTCCCTAGACTTAATGAAAATTTGAAATTGAGTCGCAATCTAAAACTCGGGTCAAATTTGACTTTTTTATTTGAAAATTCAAAAGTTGGGATTTCTATTTAGAGAATAATTTTTAGGAAAATTATGTTAAAATCAATTCCCAGGAAAGATTGGAGGGGTCACAAGCTGTGTCGCTTAAGTTCCAATCTCCTAAACAGAATTTATTTAAACATACTAGTCCCGAAAATATACCGTAAATCATTTATTAAAACGAAAAATAAGAAAATTTTAAACATCCGATAAAATGAACGAAATTTCATTCCGTTCAATCTTATCTCCTCAATAGTGTTTCAGGCGCTAAGCGTTAACTCGAAAATTACCTCTCTTACCTTGGAGCTTGACAACTCCGTATGGATAGACATGATAAATCGTAAAAGGACCGAACCATTGTGATTTTAGCTTACTTGGGAAGAACTTTAGTCTAGAATTAAATAAGAGAACTTGCTGACCTGCTTCAAATTCTAGAACTTGAATGTGCTTGTCATGCCGTTTCTTAAGTCTCTTCTTGAGTAATTTGGCATTTTCGTAGGAGAATAGCTAGAATTCCTCTAGCTCATTGAGTTGGAGCATCCATTTCTCTTTAGTGAGCTTAGGATCCAAGTTGAGTTGTCAAAGAGCCCAGTAAGCCTTGTGCTCTAACTCTAAGGGTAGATGACATGCTTTCCCAAAGACCAACCTGTAGGGTGCCATCTCTAAAGGTGTCTTGTATGCTGTTCTGTAAGCCCATAAAACATCATCCAACCTTTTGGACCAATCTCGTTGGTTTGGGCAGACTACCTTCTCAAGCATGCCTTTGATTTCCTTATTTGCCAGTTCAGCTTGCCCATTCGTCTGCGGATGGTAAGTTGTTGCAACCTTGTGTTTCACTCCGTGCTTGTCTAATAACCATCTTAACCACTTGTTCACAAAAGTGGGATCCTTCATCACTAATGATAGCTATTGGGGTTCCAAACCTTGTGAACATGTGTTTTTGTAAGAACTTAATTACAACCCTAGCATCGTTTGTCGGATAAGCTTCAGCCTCGACCCATTTGGACACATAGTCTACTACTTCCAATATATACTTGTAACCAAAAGACGGAGGGAAAGGACCAAGAAAGTCAATACCCCATACATCAAACAATTCTACCTCAATGATGTTTGTTCGAGGCATCTTATTTCTGTTGGTGACATTTCCAACCCTTTGACATCGGTCACAACTCTTTACGTACGCGTATGCATCCTTGAATAGTGTTGGCCAAAAAAATCTGGCTTGCAATACTTTGGCAGTTGTACGAGTACCTCTGAAGTGTCCTCCACTCGGAGCTGAGTGACAATGGTATAAAATCTTTTGTACTTCATCTTCTGCCACACATCTCCTAATCATCTGATCTGTACACCTTTTAAACAAATATGGCTCTTCCAAGAAATAGTACTTTACATCGTGAAGAAACTTTCTCCTTTGTTGATAAGTCTTATAAATTGGCATCAACCCACAAGCTAAATCGTTAGCAATATCAGCAAACCAAGGGGTACTATGGACATGACTTAGCTTTAGTATGTGTTCATTTGGAAACATTTCTTGAATTGGTATAATAGGAGAAGTCCCTTCTTGAGGCTCCAACCTGGACAAGTGATCTACTACTTGGTTTTCTACTCCCTTTCGATCTTGAATTTCTAGATTGAACTCTTGAAGTAAAAGTACCCATCGGATTAGTCTCGGCTTAGCATCTTTCTTGGCAAGTAAGTACTTGATTGCCAAGTGGTTCGTATAAACAGTTACTTTGGTACCTACAAGATAAGATCGAAACTTGTCAAAAGCAAATACAATAGCAAGTAACTCTTTTTCTGTTACCGTATAGTTCAGTTGAGCTTCTGTAAGAGTCTGGCTTGTATAGTAGATGGGATGAAAAATTTATTCCTTCGTTGGCCCATGACAGCTCCTATCACGAAATCGCTTGCGTCACACATTAATTCAAATGGTAGATCCCAGTCTGGTGTGACAATTATGGTTGCCGTAATTAATCGACTCTTCAAATCCTTGAAAGCCTTTAAGCATTCATCATCGAACTTGAACGTCGTGTCCTTCTCCAATAATTTGCATAAGGGTTTAGCAATTTTGGAGAAGTCCTTGATAAATCTTTGATAAAACCCGGCGTGACCTAAGAAGCTCCTAACACCCTTTATAGATATTGGAGGTGGGAGTTTCTCGATAACATCTATCTTTGCTTTATCTACCTCGATTCCATGTCTCGTTATCCGATGCCCTAGAACAATTCCTTCTCGTACCATGAAATGGCACTTCTCCCAATTAAGTACTAGGTTTGTTTCTTCGCATCGTCTTAGTCCCTTAGCTAGATTGGCTAAGCAATCATCGTACGTATCTCTGAACACTGAAAAGTCATCCATAAAAACTTCCAAGTACTTTTCAACAATGTCAGTAAAAATAGACATCATGCATCTTTGAAATGTAGCAGGTGCATTACATAAACCAAATGGCATGCGTCTAAATGCAAATGTACCGTACGGGCAGGTGAATGTTGTCTTGTGCTAATCTTCTGGTGCTACTGTAATTTGATTATACCCCGAGTATCCTTCGAGAAAACAGTAATAGTCTCATCCAGCGAGTCTATCCAGCATCTGGTCCAATAACGACAAAGGGAAGTGATCTTTCCTAGTCGCCTTGTTCAGCTTTTGGTAATCGATGCAAATCCTCCATCCCGTAACTGTTCTAGTTGGTATCAACTCGTTATTCTCATTTTCTATGACAGTGATACCTCCCTTCTTTGGCACGCACTGGACCGGACTTACCCACGAACTATTTTAGATGGGATAAATGATACCCACATCTAACCACTTGATAATATCTTTTTTCACCACGTCTTTCATGATGGGGTTCAGTCTTCGTTGTCCATCAATCGTCCTTTTTCGCCATCTTTCAGGATAATCTTGTGCATCCATACAGATGGACTAATATTGCGGATATCGGCTATGGTCCATCCAATAGCCTTCTTGAATTGTTTCAACACCAAGATGAGTTTCTCTTCTTGCTCAGTAGTTAATTCTGCTGAAACAATCACAGGCAAAGTAGAAGCGTTACCTAAATAAAAATATTTCAAATGTGAGGGAAGTACCTTCAATTCTAATTTAGGTGGCTCCTCAATTAACGCTTTTGGTTGGGCATAATCCCTTTTCTCTAACTCCAAAGATTCAAAGCAGGATTGCGGATTAAATCCCCTTTGATTAGCTTCTAAAAAATCTAAGTATTCATCCTCTTCTTCATCATTTGGAGGATCTGATGTTAAAATTTGTTCCAACGGATCCTCAGCATAGTTGAGCTCATTTTCCACTATTAAATCCTCTAAACCGGATACTGTAGAACAATCATTAATTATGTCAGGAAATTGCGTAGACTTAAAAACATTAAATGTTACCTGATCATCCTGAACACGCATCGTAAGCTAGCCTTTCTGCACATCTATAAGGGTCCTTCCGGTTGCTAAGAACGGTCTTCCTAGGATAATCGGCACTTCTTTGTCCGCTTCAAAGTCTAGGATAACAAAATTAGTAGGGAAGATAAATTTATCTACACGTACCAATACGTCCTCGATTTTTCCTTCTGGATGTACTAAGGATCGATCTGCTAGTTGAAGTGTAACAGTTGTAGGTCTAACTTCACCTATCCCCAACTTTCTAAATATTGACATAGGCATCAAGTTAATACTCGCACCTAAGTCACATAATGCCTTACCACAATATGTTGCTCCAATATTGCAAGGGATGGTAAAACATCCAAGATCCTTTAGCTTTGGGGGTAGTTTGTCTTGAAGATATGTGTTGTATTCCTTCGTCAAAGCTACCGTCTCAAATTCTCCAAGTCTTCATTTTTTGGACAGGATATCCTTTATAAACTTGACGTAGTTCGGAATTTGTTCAAGTGCTTCAACCAACTGGATATTGATATGAAGTTGCTTGAGTACTTCTAGGAATTTCTTGAATTGGATTTCCTGCTTCTGCTTCTAAAGTCTTGAAGGGTAGGGTGGTAGATGTTTCTTTACTGGAACTGGTTAATTTATTTTCTGCGGTAATTCTGCATCTAATAGAGTTGTTAGTTGATCAGAATTAGCTGGTTCTGGAATTACCTTGTCGGGTTTTACAGATTCTTGTACAACTGGAATGTCAACACTCAGTTGAACTTCCTCTGAGTCTTGAGCATCAGCTGGCTCTTTTTCAGCTTCGATAGTGTTGGGCTCTACTGTCTTTCCACTCCTCAATGTCAACACTTTACAATGTTCCTTCCCCAAATTTCTTGGATTCTCCGTGTCACTTGATAAAGCACCTTGTGGTCGGTTCCTGAGTTCAGTAGCAAGCTGGCCCACTTGATTCTCCAAATTCCTTAGAGTGGTGTCGTTTTTCGCCATGTGTGCCTTCAATAAATTCTCTAAGCTATTGGATGATTCAGCCTGAGCTGGTTTCTGAACTTGTTGGGAAAAACTAGGCGGCTGAGTCGGTCTAGGTTGAGCGTAGTTGTTACTAGTTGTAGCCCTTGGTTACTCTAGGAAAAATTCGGGTGGTTTCGCCATAATGGGTTGTAGAAGTTGGATTGCAGTACTTGCCTTCCTCGATTTTTGTTCTGGTTACTCATGTAATATACGGACCCGGGTCTTGATGGACATTCTTCGAACAAATGTCCTTCCCCATAATAAACACAAGCTACACTCTCAAATTGATGAGGTGGTTGGGCTACAAAACTGTTAGACCCATTAGTGGTAAGATTCTTAAGCATTGAGAATATCGAAGATACCTAAGATGCAAGTGAAGTGAGAGCGTCCACTTCATGTATTCCAGCGACTCGTCTTCCTGACGCGACTCGATTGGTCAGCCATTGATAATTGTTATTGGCGATCCTCTCGATGATTTTGTAAGCCTCATTATAAGACTTAGACAGGAGAGCACCGTTAGCAGAAGCGTCCACTACCATCCTTGTGTGAGCATTAAGACCATTATAAAATGTCTCAAGTTTGATGCAATGTGGGATTCCATGGTGAGGGCATTTTTGTAATAGTTCTTTGTATCGTTCCCATGCCTCATACAAGGATTCATCATCCATTTGTTGGAAGGCAGTGATCTCGTTCCTCAATTTAGCGTTCTTGCTTGGCGAGAATTACTTCATGAGGAATCTTTCGGCTAACTCTTGCTATTTAGAAATTGAGTTTGGTGGCAATGAATTCAACCAGGCTCGAGCTTTGTCCCTTAGTGAGTACGAGAACAACTTCAAGCGTAATGCATCTTCAGTAACTCCAGCTAATTTGAAAGAGTCACTCACCTCCATAAATAGTATTAAATGAAGATGAGGATCTTCATAGGCATTCTACTGAATTGGCCCACTGTCTGAAGCATCTGAAACATGACTGGCTTCAGCTCGAATTGTTGTGCCTCGATTTCGGGTCTCCTAATGCCCGGATTAAGATTGTTAAATACTGGCACAACATATTGTCTTAAGGCTCTATCCTTATCATCAGCAATAAGGATAGGTTTTTGAGCAAGGTTTGCTCCATTTCCTTGATACATATTCCCAAAATTCATTCCTTCAGTCCTTCTTTGGTTCGCTTGTCTTCTTCGCCGTCGGAAAGTCCATTCAATCTCAAGGTCTACAGAGAGTAGGTCAATAATTCGGTCAATACTCATAAACACCTGAAATTATCAAAGAAAAATTAATTAAGTTAAAAATTAAACAGGAAAATAAACCAAAATGTAAAACTAACAAATTCACAAATAATGACTTCTTAAAAATAGTCCCCGACAATGTCACCAAAAACTTGGAATGACGGAAAAATATGCAAGTGTACACAATCGCAACAAGTAGTAAAATAACAAGTAAATGTCGAGTTATCGTACCCACAGGGACTGTAAAAAGAATTATTTATGCAATTAATTGTAAAACATTTTGGTGAAGTAAAAATAATTTGGTTTTAGAAGATGGTCGAGAACTATTTCAAAACTAAGTAAATTATTTAAATAAAACAAAAGAGTTCTAGTGCACGATTTCAAATAAGATTTAGTCAATGTAACATACTTGTGTTAGATAAATTATATTTCTTGAACTCAGAAATACTAAACTCATGTTTCCACTATTACGAATAAATTCACAGCAACCCAATAATTTGCTAACTTATGAACAAATTTACATAAAAAAAATCCATTCATCTCTTGACATATCCCTATGTCAATTCAACCGACTAAACAAATTCTAGCAAGCAAACATGTTATTGCACATACATACTCATTAAATTAAACCAATATCTTGCATATCCCTATGTCAATTCAAACGATTAATTAAATCTAATAAGCATATAAAAGGCTTTGTGAAGTAACAAGATATCCCTACCTTGAAACAATTTAATCACAATAATCTTGCAAGTTATGCAAGGCAATAATATCGCTAGATACATTGCTAATTTAACCTTCAGCTACCTTAGAAGAATAGACATGCACTGATTAAGTATTGCGTCAACTAATTACAATTGCAATCCGTTTAAATAATTAATTCATTAGTTACCTCACAGTCGTAACGCAAGAATAACTTAGGCATGGTTTTACTTAATCAAGCATCTTACCGAGGCTTATAACAGCATAAACATCATTTTAACAATTCAAGCAGGCAGAGTATAATCAACCCAACACAAACATAATTTAAGTTGAATTGATTAAAATAACCATTTCAATAGCATAAATATTCATAAACATGTTCGTCAAAACAAAAACAAAATTTAAAGAGTTAGGGAACAAGAGGCAAATCCGGTGTTTCTTCGTGGCTTGACTAGTTGCTCCTTTCTTCATTCTTCATTGGCCTTGGCTATCAAGGCGGCTTATGAACATCTAATTGCTGCTCCAAAATGGCTGATGGGGAATAAATTAAAATTAATTAATTTATGAATTAATACACATTTCTGGACCGTCTTAGGCTAGAAATTAAAGTGCCTCGATACTTCAAATTGCTTCTCGATTTTGTGCTTTCAGCAGTGTCAGCCGAGTCAATTTTCACCCTTTGTACGAATCTGTTGAAAATAGTCAAAATTAATCAAAGTTAAGTATAACATTAAATAAATTCACCATGTTCATATTTTTGACATGATTTAATTATTTTATAATATTTAATTATTTTTCGACAAGAATTTAACCAGATTTGTATGAATTTAAGAAAAATTGGATATGAAAAAGTATATAAATTTTTGTGTTTCCAACTTTCCAATGTTAGTGACCGCAATAACACTTCCATGCTAAAATCATTCAAACCCAAAAATTAAACAGTAGAAGCAAGATTGAATAAAAATAACATTTAACCAAGAAATCATGTGTACTTCCGTACAAACATGAAATAGAAAGTAATCACCATCGTTTAGAAAAGAAATATAAAAGAAACAAGTGGAGAACACTATTCCTAGACAATCTCGACTTGAATCTCTCTATTCCCTTTTGTGTCACACTCAGGGCTCCTCATCAGGAGTTGATCTGTGTCCCTTTCACGTCGGTTCACCCGTAGGAGACTTAAGTCGCCATAGCCGAAAAGCTTTAAAAGATAGGTTGAAGAAGATAATACCCCCTAAAAAGCCTCCTTTTTTTCCTTTTCACGTGAATATTTTATATCTTCCAAATAGCTCAAGTGTCCTTTCATCAAAATCATGCTGCCTCTGTACATAAAAGTTGGCTATCCAAACTAGACAGCTCACACATTTTTGCTCTTATCCGGACAACTGTCAGGTATGGTGACAATTCTGGGCGCAATCTGGAAACACTCATGTAACGACATCGGTACCAAAATATGACAAAAATAAGGATAAATAGGCTAAGATCCATTGAGTTATAAAATGCAATTTACTTAACTGAAAATGCTAAGATATGTGCTAAAGATAACTAAATGGGGAAATATTAACCAATAAGTAGGGAGAAAACATATGTTCTTTCTAGTACTATCAAAGATTATAAGCTTACATAGCCTAATAAGGTCATAGTATAACTTTTACTTTAAATTAATTAAACTCGGTTTACACAATAGGTCAATACTCCATTTTCAGGGGCATCAATGATGCAATACCATGGCACTAAAATGCCTTTAGAGCACGAATGTGCATTCAGGGATACCGAAGTACAAACAGGAGTACCAAAGTGCATTCAGGGCTACCAAAGTACAAACAGGAGTACCAAAGTACAAACAGGGGTACCGAAGTACAAATAGGGTCACTAATGTGCATTTCAGTAACATTTTCTTCATTTTCGTATGAATACTTAAATTCGTTTCATTCTTATATATCTTTAACACCGTTCCAAGAGAAACACTACTAATATTCTCTATCAATTGCATAGATACAAAATATTTGTAACATTCATAATTATATATAATTATCCAAAATATATTCACCTACTTACATATATTCATTAATTAATTAGACAACATTAATATAATTCACTACAAAATTACATTTACATATTGAAAAACTATGAACTTATCTGGGTTAAATTGCAGCAATTGCAGAAGTTCAAGGACTATTCTGTTACTTTTCCTTTACCCCGTTTATCAACAAAATCTTGATCTAAAATATAATTTATTTCATTTATTTTCTTAAATTTCATATATTAATAAATTCTAAAATATGTACCCTTCTATTTGCAAAAATTACACAATTTCCCTAACTTTTACACTTTATGCGATTTAGTCCCTTATCCCAAAAATAATCAAATTAGCCACATTTGAAAATAACCACATTTAGCCGAATATATAAGGCTACAAAATAGTCCATAAATATCACTATTTTACAATTATACCATGAGACATTTAACATTTTAACAATTTAATCCTTTAACTAAAAACTAACAAAAATCACTTTACAAAACAATCGAAAATCACAACCAATTCTTCAAACTCATCATTACCATCAAGAACAATCAATATTCATCAATGGCAACATTCAAAATTTTTAAAAGTTTCAAAAACAAATGTACGAGTTAGTTGGACCTAATTGTAACAATCTCAAAAACATAAATTTCATTAAAAATGGAACTCAAAAACTCACTTATGCAAGGACATTCACCAGCCGAACTTCCAAGCTCTCCCCTTCCATTGGGTTTCAACCAAAAAAATTGCCAAATGAAAAAGATGATTTTTTTTTTAACTTTTCTTTTACTTAATTAACTTTACTTAATGAAAAACATGTTTTAATCAATTTATTTTTCTTCATTACCGTCCACTAACCATTGGGATGGTTTAATTGCTATATTAAACCCCCCTTATTTAATAGAATACCAAATCAGCACTAAAACATCAATAGCAATTAACTTATTCACTTTTTACAATTTAGTAATTTTTCTTTAATTAGTTGTTTAAACGTTAAAATTTCTTAACCAAATTTTAATACGACCTTAATGACCTCGTAAATATTATATAAATAATATTTATGGACTGATATACCAGAATTTGTGGTCTCCAAACCACTACTCTATCAATATTGAAAAACGGGCTGTTAGAACTCTGCCCCCTTGGGAAATTTCGTCCGCGAAATTGTTACCTTAGAATAAATTCGGATATTGGAGTTTCATCGATTCCTTAGTTTCCTAGGTAGCTTCTTTAGTATCGTGCCAATTCCACAAAAATTTTACTAACGGTACCTGTTTATTTCGAAGTTCTTTTACTTCCCAAGCCAAGATTCTCACTGGTTCTTCAGAATATGTCAAATCCGACTCTAGTTCAATCTCACTACGAGGAATCACGTGTGAAGGGTCAGATCTGTACCATTTCAGCATTGACACATGGAAAACATTATAAAAATTTTCAAGTTCAGTAGGAAAAACTAATTTGTAAGCTAAAGGACTAATTCTTTCAATTATTTCAAACGGTCAGATAAACTTTGGACTTAACTTTCCCTTTCTGCCAAAACGTAGCACTTTCTTCCATAATGAGACTTTTAAGAACACTGGACCATCAATAGCAAACTCAATATCTTTTCTTTTAAATTCTGCATACGATTTCTAAAGATCAGATGCAGCTTTCAGACAATTTCAAATGGTTCAAACTTTTTCTTCCATTTCATGAATCAAGTCGGTCCCAACTAGTTTGGATTTGCTCAATTCGGACAAGTACAATAGTGTTCTACATTTCCTATCATATAAAGCTTCAAACGGTGCCATTTTCATGCTGGATTGATAACTTTTATTATAAGAAAATTTGGCTAACGATAGATATTTCTCCCAATTACCCTCAAACTAATGGATGTAGCATCGTAACATATCTTCTAAAATCTGTATCACCCGTTCTAATTTCCCGCCAGTTTGAGGATGAAATGTTGTACTGAAATTGAGTTTAGTGCCTAAAGCCTTGTGAAGTTTGCTTCAAAATCTTGATGTGAACCTCAAATCTCAATTCAAAATAATAGATATCGGAACACTGTGTAATCTAACAATCTCAGACACATATAACTCTGCCAATCTTTCTAGTGAATAATCTGTCCTGACCAAAATAAAATAAGTTCATTTGGTCAATCTATCAACAATCACCCAAATCAAATATTTCTTCCTCGAAGTTACAGGTAAC
Source organism: Gossypium longicalyx (assembly GCA_025698465.1). Taxonomy (NCBI): domain Eukaryota; kingdom Viridiplantae; phylum Streptophyta; class Magnoliopsida; order Malvales; family Malvaceae; genus Gossypium; species Gossypium longicalyx. Next base: position 17,443,055 of record CM046997.1, on the reverse strand, counting down.
CCAGATACAAAATCCATGGTGACTCGCTCCCATTTCCACTGTGGAATCATGACAGGTTGAAATAATCCCGACGATACCTGATGCTCAGTTTCACTTGCTGGAAAATCAAACATTTAGCTACAAATTCAGAAATTTCGCGTTTTATCCTCGACCACTAGTACATTTGTTTCAAATCACTATACATTTTTTTGCTATTACGATGAATCGAATATGTACTATTGTAAGCTTCGAAAAAAATGTCTTGTTTCAAATCCAGGTTATTCAAAACACATAATCTACCATGATAATACAAAATTACCGTCAATACCAATATTGTATTTAGTAGTAAATCACTTTGAACCAGATTCTGTTTTATTGCTAATTTCAAGTCATCATTTTGCAATTCTCGTATTCTTTGAAGAAATAGTGGCTTAGTTATCAGTTCTACTAAAATAGAACCATCTCTATTTAGATCCAAATGAGCATTTAACGCTTTCGTAGCAAAAAATGATTTTCGACTAAGTGTTTCGTAGCAAAAAATGATTTTCGACTAAGTGCATTTATAACCACATTAGCTTTTCCTAGATGATAATCCAAAGCCAGATCATAGTCTTTTAATAACTTTAACCACTGTCTCTGTCTCAAATTTAGTTCTTTGAGTAATCAAATATTTCAAGCTTTTATGATCGGTATATACATGACATTTTTCACCGTATAAATAGTGTTGCCAAATTTTCAAGGAGAGAAAAATTGCAGCCAATTGAAGATTGTAAGTTGGATATTTTCTTTCATGTGGCTTCAACTGTCGAGAAGCACAAGTAATTACTTTACCGGTTTACATTAAAATACAACCAAGTCCGCTAAAAGATGCGACGCTAAAAACAACATATTCTTTTTTAGATTTAGGCTGAGTCAATATTGGGGCTGCTATCAACATGTTTTTTTGTTGATTGAAATTCTGTTGGCACTTATCATGCCAAACAAAATCATTTTTTTTTTGTAATAATCTAGTCATCGGCGATGCAACTATCGAGAAGTTTTTAAAGAAATGATGATAATAACCAAATAAACCCAAAAAACTTTGCACATCTGATACATTCTTTGGAGATTTCCAATTAACAATAGCGGAAACTTCACTTCGATCGACTCGAATCCCATCCACTGATATTATGTAACTTAGGAATTCAACCTCATGAAGCCAAAATTCACATTTACTGAATTTTGCGTACAACTATTTTTCTCATAAATTATGTAACACAATTCTCAGATGTTCAACATGATTTGACTTATTTAACGAATAAATCGAAATATCATCAATGAATACCACAACAAATCGATCTACATATGGTTGAAATACCCTATTCATTATGTAACAGCCCAATTTCGGTGAAATCAAAACAGTGGTTTAGGGACCACAAATCCGAGCCAAAAATAAAATTAATTTTTATTTTATTACATGGTCCGTATTATGTTAGAAATGTCACATGAAAATTTTGATACGAAAATTTTATCAATTATGTGTTTAATTAGGGAAATGACTAAATCGCATAAAATGCAAAAGTTGAATTCTAGTAGCTATAAGGATTAAATAACTATGAAATTCAAAACTTGAGGTCCTTATATGGTAGTTAGACCATTAATGAAAAGTTATTAAATATTTTTGGATGATTCATCCATGGAAAATTAGAAAAAGGCTAAAGACTAAATTGGAAATCAAAATAATTAAAGATGATAAATTAATTAAATAGAAATAAAAATAATTTATATCATCTTCTTCCCCAAAATAATACATGGAAACCCTAGGAAAGAGAAAGCAAGCTTTCTTGGCCAAATTGGGTAAGTTTTCTTGGCCCGTTTTTAGTAATTTTGATATTTTTTTATACCGGGATAGCTTAATCTATATATCTGGGGGATTAATTTGAAAAGCTATCAAGGTATGGAAATTGGGTCATGGATGAATATGCTGTAAATTTGAAATTTATGGTAGAAAATGAAAGGTTGTTGATAGATAAACAACTTTTACAAAGTGATTTTTGATGAAAACATGATTTCGGGACTAAAATGTAAAGTTTTGAAATTTGTAGAAAAATTTTGAATTTTGTAGAATATATGCACTGTAAATTTTATGGTGAAATTTTGGTTAGGCTTGGAATAGAGAGTAAATTACAGAAATTTCATTTTCCGAGCCTAAGGACAAAATGGGAATTTATGGAAAAGTTAGGGGCAAAATGGCAATTTTACCTAGGATGTAAATTGAGTCCACTTGAATATGAAATGTGATACATTGATGTAAAATTTACTCGTATAGATCTGGATAGACCAAATTCGGAGCTAGAACGAGGAAAATAGGAAAATGTCGGATTAGTAGATGTTATGTACACGAACATTTGTCGAGGTAAGTTCGTGTAACTAAATTGTGTTTATTTACATGCTTGCATTGATTGTATTTATGTAAATTGTATAAATGTCATAAATATGTGAAATGATTACATATCCGATCAAGTCCAATAAATAAAAATGTTTAAATTAAATGATAATGCCCGATAGATGATAAAGGATAAACGATGAATATGTTACTTTTATGCTTGGAATGAATGTGGAATGTGATCATTTGAATTATATGGATGATTATAGATGTATGAAATAATCACATGCTCGAAAATGCTTGAAAAATGTTAAATTCCGTTTGAATAAATGAAAATCGATGGATAAATGTGATTTCTCGAAACGAATGAGGTCCTGCATTTGTTGCTGGTAGGATTTAGCTCGGACGAGTAATCCTATTGACCTCATTTTTGAAAGGATTTAGCCCAGACGGGTAATCTAGATCAAGTTTTTTAGAGCATATGTCATAAAAAGGATTTAGCCTAGACTGGTAATCTTGTTGTATATATAGGTATGGCTCGTGAGTGTAATCTCTGAAATAGTACCTTATGGGTACCATTGAATATGAATTGATGGACTTTGATTTGTACACCTTGAGTGTACTACATGTGTAACCATCAATATTTCAGATAAATTCAATGAGTAAAAATCTTGACATGAGAAGATATGAATAAGAAATGAGTTATTACATGTATCTGTCTGAAATATAGGAAGATGATGAGACATGACAAATGATATATGAAAACATGAGATGATGATATTTGTACATGGACTTTATTTGATGAATATATGTTCATTCTTGATTATACACTTGTATGAAATGAATATGCATGAAATTATACTTGTAATAATGAGATGAATTATGCATGTTGAATGAATACATGTTGTGGAAAGCATATGTGCTTGGAATCTTGATTGTTGTTGAGCCCATATATGTTTTGATGTTATTATGGAATATATGACTAACAAGGGCAATGAGGATGTGTGTTGGGCTTGCGGTCAAATTGATTGAATATGCCCTACATAGTTACCTCAAAATAGAATGAATGGTAAGTTAAGTACCATGTTATACGAACTTACTAAGCATTTTATGCTTACTTAGTTTTATTTCCCTATTTTAGAGTAAATCAGAAGCTCGTCAGATTGGAATCTTGATGGAGATCACTCACACTATCTATCGGCCCATGTCGGTATAATATGGTAAAGCAATTATGGTTACAATGGCATGTTTAGGTTATATTGATCATATTGGCATGTAAATGTAAATGATTATTGTAATCTAGCCATTGGAATGGCTAGTGATGATTATGTTTTGGTACATGTATATATATATATGTATTTAAGTTTACTTTATGGAGATAACATAAGAGTTTCTTATTGATTGATTGAGAAAGGTAAGATTTAAGCATGAATGCATGTAACGATATATCATAGTAGATGTTATAAATTGCTTGATTTCAATGCTTGGATTGGTTGGTGTTTGGATAGAAGTTTGGTGTAGGAACATAGTAAAAATTTTGGGTGAGAAATGAAACTAGAAATGGCTTTATTTTGTCTACACGGGCAGACACACGGGCGTGTGTCTCAGCCGTATGAGATACACAGCCAGGAAGACGGGCATGTGTCTTGGCCGTGTGAAACCTGTACCTAATTTCAAAAGAACTTAATTAACCACATGGCCTAGAACACGGGCGTATGGCATGGCCCTATGCACAAGTCAGAGAATTACACGGGGTCGAACACGGCCTACGGCACGGGCGTGTCCTAGGGTCACACGGGAGTGTCCCTTGGACCACACGGGCGTGTGAGCCTTGCACCTTGGAAAAATTTTGAAATTTTGCAAAAAATTCTTAGAGTTTCCAATTATGTCTCGACTCGATTCTAATACTCGTTTTGGGCCTCGGAGGTCCATTTAAGGGATGTTATGAATAAATCTCGAGGAATGAATAGTAAATGTTTGAACTATCTAAAAATGTTTTGAAAGTTTACGTAATGCTTCGTAACCCTGTTTCGACGACGCATACGGGTTAGGGGTGTTACACATTAAGTTCAGAAATGTTGTGGGGCATTAGTCAAACCAAATAGCATTATCAGAAATTCATAATGACCATACTGGGTTTTAAAAGCAGTTTTTGGTACATCTGACTCTTTAACTCGCAACTGGTAATATTTAGATCTCAAATCAATCTTTGAAAACACTATAGCTCCTTTTAACTGATTGAAGAAATCATCAATATGAGGTAACAAATACTTATTCTTAATGATGACTCGATTTAGTTGTCGATAATCTATGCACAATTTTATCGTTCCATCTTTTTTCTTCACAAACAGAATTGGGGAACCCCAAGGTAACATACATGGTAAAATAAATCTGCAATCTAACAACTCTTGCAACTGTGCTTTCAACTCTTTCAAATCTATAGGATTCATTCTATATAGAGCTATCAAAATTGGAGTTGTTCCGGGCACAAGTTCAATTACAAATTCAACTTCCCGAGTCATTGGTAACCTAGACAGTTCTTCAGGAAAAACATCAATGTATTCTTTGACCATCGGTACTTGATCTATTTTTTATCTTGTCACTTTTACATCAAGAACGTAAGTTAAAATAAGCTTTACATCCTTTTCTAATCAATTTTTGAGCTGACAATGTCGAAATCACATTTGTAGTACGGTCAGTCCCATCTGCTCCGACACAAATAAATTCTCCACTCGGACATTTCAAACTAACTTGTTTTCTTCAGAAACTTACTATTACATCATGCTCAGGTAACCAATCCATTCCCAAAATGAGATCAAAATCATCAAAAGGAAACAACATTAGGCTAGCAAGAAAATCGTAACCCAAACTTTCAATGGACACAATTTAGAAATATGGTTAACTAAAACACACTGACCCAGTGGATTTGTTAACTTAACAGTCTAACTAGTGGACACAACAGGAAATTTATTTTTGTCTACTAATGCAGCGCATATATAAGAATGAGTTGATCCAGGACCAAACAATGCATATACATTAATATCAAAAAGAAGAAAATTACCAGCACTAACATCTGGGGCAATAGCTTCCTCACAAGCTCTAATTGCATATGCTCTGACTGGCGCTCTCACTTTTGATTGTCCATTTATATCACCAGTCTTTCCTTGAGCAGAAGAAGTATTTATACTATTTCCAGTTTGTCTACCTCTCAGTGAGGTTGTTTCAAGCTTACTAACTTGATTTCCCAAATCATTTTGTTGTTTTGGACAATCACGAAGGAAATAATCAGTAGAACCACAATGGAAACAAGGTCCTAACTTTGATCGACATTCCACAAAATGCTTCTTGCCACAATAATCACAAACAGGGACAGTTCTCTTTACATTCCTTACACTTTCAACACTAGTCGTTGGAGAATTTATAGACTTCAAAATGTTTTGTCACCATTTATCTCTGCCAATGAACTTTGTAGAAGCTGTTGATCAGTTTGCTTCACTTTTGAACTTCTTTGATGGATATGTTTGAGCTGATTTAAACAACCATCTTTTATTAAGTTCTCGAGATCTCGCATCAGATTGCTTTTTGGTTTTATAAATTTCTTAGATTTTCTGAGCACACTATGAAAGTTCTAAAAATTCACATAACTTTAACACTGTTACCGACATTCGCATGTCATCATTCAAGCCATCTTCAAATCTAATACACATTTATTTTTCATTCAACATTAAGTTACGAGCATATTTTCTTAATTGCACAAATTTCCATTCATATTCAGTAACTGGTCAATTTCCTTATTTTAATTCAAGGAATTCTTTTTTTTTGTCCAGAAACAACTGACTAACATATTTTTTTCTAAATTCTGCTTGAAAGATATCCCAATTAATAGAACCACTGGCTGTCATCGTGCTCAAAGTATCCCACCATGAATATGCTTTATCTTTCATTAAAGAAACAACACATCTCAGGCAATCTTCAGGAGTACACATCAATTTTCCAAAGACTCTCTTCGTATTCAGTAACTAGTATTCAACTTTTGCAGAATCATCATACTTTTTGCCTCTAAATTCTTCAACTCTAGATTTTCGAACTTTGTTAATAGAAAATTGAGTAACTATCAAAGGTACAAGATTTTGAGGACACATGGGTGCCAGAGGAGGCACGGTAGGGGGTAGAGGTTGCAGAGTTACAGGATTTGCTCGTTTAAAATCATTAAACCATTGGTTCATCATACCAAAAAATACACTTCTCATCACATCCCCCAATGATTGCGAAACAGACTCTCCTTGACTCGCTTCCACGTTGGAAGCTTGTACATTACTTTCAGCTTCATTTACTATAACCCAGTTTTGTTTAGCCGACATCTTTTATCTATAAGAAAATACAATGTTAGAATGGATCAAAAGCATCACACTATCATAGGGTATATGTGGCATGTGTACTCTAGACTCAATACACGCTACAATAGTCTTAAAATCTAGTAAATCTATAACACCCCTAACCCGAATCTGTTGCTAAAACAGGATTATAGAGCATTACTAGAATTTATAGATCAAATAATAGACAATTCATATCATCTAGCACTCATATCAGAAACTAATCCAAATCCATCATATTGTCCTTTATGTGAGCCCTCGAGGCCCAAAATACATGTTAGAAATAAGTCGGGACTAAACCGAGTACTCAGAGAATTTTTCAGAAAACATTAAAATTTTTCAAAGGTGTAGGGGACATACCCTCGTGTGGCAAGGCCATGTGGACATTCGAAATAGGGACACACGGCTGTGTCCCAGCCCATGTCCAAACTTATGAGCTCCCTGACTTAGGTCACACTGTAACACCCCTTACCCGTATTCGATGCCAGAATAGGGTATGGGGCATTACCGGACTTATACACAAGTAATCATGTAGAACCGAGACATAAATTTCCATCCAAATTAAAAATTTTCAAATACAATCATATTGTCCTTATTACGAGCCTATGAGGCCCAAAACATACATTAGGAGTGGTTCGGGACTAAACCGAGAACTTTCAAAATTGTTACATTGCTTAGAAAATTTTCATGCTTTGGAGGGTCACACGCCCGTGTGGGTAGGCCGTGTGGTTTCACACACCCTTGTGGATTGGGACACGCCCGTGTCCTCAGCCCGTGTAACTCTCTGTTTATGACATCATCAACAAATTATGGTCATACAGCCAAGGCACATGCTCGTGTGCTAGGCCGTGTGGGCGATTTTATTTTCATAATTTTTCATAAATTAGGTGTAGACTTCACACACCCTGGGCACACGCCTATGTCCCTAGGCCATGTCCTTCACATGGCTGAGACACACGGCCATGTCTCTACCCGTGTGGCCAATTCGAAGCTAAAATTCAAGAATGCAGGGGACACACGGCCAGATCACACACCCAATGGGCAAGCCGTGTGTCACACTCGGCCTAGACACATGCCCGTGTGTCTACCCGTGTGGACAAAAATAAGGCTATTTACCAAGCCTTTTTTCCACCCTTACTTGCACCAACCTACACAACATCAAACAACACTAATCCAAGCATATACACACTAACAATTCAGCTACAACCAAGACATCTACACATCAATTTCATGCTATTTTCTATCACATGCAACATCTCATACTTATCATCACAAACCATGCAATAACCAAATTCATGAAAGGCATCATCATATGTTTATATACTTAACCAATATTAGACAATACCATATGGCCATTTACAAAATGAGTCAATTACTAATACAAGCCAACACACTTGGTCAAATCAATAATGACACATATCAACAAAAAGACCAAGTCCTTATACATGCCGTAACTAAAAATAATGGAATCATAAGTACCCAAAACAATAATTTGATAGTGTGAGTGGATCTCCGACCGTCTTCGATCCTCGAGCTGGCTTGATGACACTATAAGAAATGAAAAGGAAGGGGGTAAGCTTCAAGCTTAGTAAGTTAGCATGTAAATAATAATCAACTTTAAATGTGCAGTGACATACACATAACATGATGTAAATTAGCATAAATCATCAAGTGATCATAGATATATCTTACTCATTTGCATTCTTACCAATAGTGCATCTTAAACCGAGATTATTTCTCACGAATTTTGTGTACGTACCTGTACCACTTCATAACATAATCGTAACCTTTCACATCTTTGACATAATCTTTAAATCACTCGTTGAACGACTTGGAATACTGAAGGATACTCGGGAATCACATACACATAGAATCATACCAATGTTAGATCCTAGGTATGGTCTTACATGGGATCTCATATCGATGCCAATAGCCCATTTATGGTCTTACACGAATTTCATATCGATGCCATGTCCCAAACATGGTCTTACGTGAAATTTCATAATGATGCCATATCCCGGATATGGTCTTACACGTAAACTCATAACCCTGACATTTGTATCCTAACTATTCTTAAGGTTCAACTGGGAATTTCGCCGTATCAAATCTTTGCGACCGAATCCATAATGATAATTGTACAAGTCATGCAATATCAAGATATTAAATACATAATATAAGTTGCATTATTTACACACGAACTTACCTTGGTACAAAAATAGTAGAAATGGATCTAATCGTTAATAACCTTGTTTTTCCCCCCAATCAAGGTCCCAACTTTGTTTATCTTGATCTATAATAGCAAATTTGGATTATTTAATTATCACATTACTCAATTCAGTCCAAAAATCATACTATGGAAAAATTACATCTTTGCCCCTAAACTTTGACATATTTGCATTTTTGTCCCTAGGCTCGTAAAATGAAATGCATTCAATTTATTTGTTACCCAAGCCTAGCCGACCCACACCCCTGCTCATATCAGCCCACAATTTTCATCAAATCAGATTTTTACTACACATTTTACAACTTTTATAAATAGGTCCCTTTTAGGTATTTTCATGAAAAATCACCTAGTAAAAGTTGTTTATTACATGTCAAACTTTCATTTTCTACCATTAAACATCAAAATACATGCATGTCACACATAGGTAAATTTTTAAACATGAAACCTACTTCAAAATAATGGTAGAAATGGAACGATTGGCTGAATACGACTTCAAAAACGTAAAGAGCATTAAAAATAGGGCTAGGATGCACTTGCTATCAAGCTTGAAAGTTGAAGAAACCCTAGCTATGGTGTCTTGAAAATTTCAGCTAAGGGAGGAAGACACAAATTTGACATGTTTTTTCCTTTTTATTCTTTTATTTACCAAATGACCAGAATACCCTTTTAGCCTTTCTTTGAAATTTTATCTCTCCATGCCCATTCTTATCCAATAATTTAACAAATTGTCTATTTACCATCTAAGGACCTCTAATTTAAAATCTCATATCAATTGGACACCTCTAACATGTAGAACTCAACTTTTGCACTTTTATGATTTAGTCCTTTTAACTAAACTGAGTGCCCAAATGTTAGAATTTTCGAACGAAATTTTCACAAAATCATTCTGTAAAACTGTAGACAATGAAAATATAATAAAAACAAGAATTACTACGTTAGATTCGGGCTCCCAAAACCATTGTTCTGACTAGGTCTAAAATCGGGATGTTACAACTTTCCCCCTTAGGGATTTTCGTCCTTGAAAATCTTACCGGTAAAAAGGTTTAGGTATTATTTTCTTATGGTTTGCTCGGGTTCCCATGTAGCCTCTTCAACCCGATGCCTTTGCTATAATACTTTCACGAGGGCTATACTTTTATTCCTCAACTGTTAACTTCTCGAGCCAAAATCTTAACCGGCTCTTCGCCATAAGTCATATTCAGTCGAATCTCAACCTCCACTGGTGAAATCACATGTGAAGGGTCTGATCAATATCGGCACAACATAGACACATGTGGAGCACATCGTGAATCCTTTCCAGTTCAGATGGCAAAGCCAACTGATATGCTACTGGCCCTATCCTTTTAGTAATCTCATACAGTCCAATAAAACGCGGACTCAACTTGCCCTTTCGGCCAAATCTAAGAACTTTCTTCCACGGGGACACTTTCAGGAATACCTTATCACCAACCTAAAACTCAATCTCTTTTCATTTCAAATCCGCGTAGAATTTCTGTCTATCCAAAGCTGCTTTCAAACAATCATGAATTGTCTTCACTTTTTCTTTGGTTTTTCTGACTAAATCGACCCCGTGAATTTGATTCTTTCTGAGTTCAGTCCAATACAATGGTGTTCGGTACTTGCAGCCATACAATGCCTCATAAGGCTCTATCTTAATACTTGATTGAAAACTGTTGTTATAGGCAAATTCGACAAATGGTAGATATTTTTCCCAACTACCCTCGAATTCTAAAACATAACATCGGAGCATATCTTCAAGTACTTGAATTGGTCTCTCGGATTGATTGTCGGTCTGCGGATGAAAAGCGATACTAAAATTCAATTTCGTGCCCAAGGCTTCTTGCAACTTTTTTCCAAAACCTCGAAGTAAACCTCAGATCTCTATCTGAAATAATGGAAATAGGCACTGTGATATCTCGAATTAGGGCCTAATCGAAATAGTGGTTTCGAGACCACAAATCTGAGAGAGAAATAATTATTTTATGATTATTTTAAGGTTTATGATATGATTGCATGATTATGTGAAAATTTCGTGAAGAAATTCTATGCATAAAGTGATTAATTTGAAATTAGGGACTAAATTGAATAAGTTGCAAAACTTGCATTCTAGAAGTTTTTAGTATGAAATTGCTTTGGAATATTAATTAGGAGATCTTAAATAGAAATTTTACCAATTTCTAAGTTTAGGACAAAAATTGGACATGGATGGAAATTTTGAAAGTTTAGTAATGAAGGGTATTTTAGTCATTTGGTAATTAAAAGATTAAAAAAAGGAAAAAGATGACAAAATATGTCCATCTTCTTCATTAGGACGAAATTTCAAGGGTTCTCCATAGCTAGGGTTTTTTTCAAGCTTCTAAGCTCCATAATCAAGAGAAACGAGATTCAAGTCGTGATCGAGGGAAAAATAAAGTTTCCGAAGAATAGGCTTAATTTCTAACATATTGTACCGAGGTAAGTTCATATGTAAATATTGTAATATAACTGTTATTTTAAATCATTTAATGTTATTTATACCATATTATGATTGTTATTATGCGATTCTATGCTTTGTGGTAATTGTTGGACAACATGCAAAAATTTTATGAATTATGTGAAAAATGTGAAAGACTACCGAAGTATCGTCATTGGTATTCCAAGGAGAATGGTAAAGGAGTACAAACGAGGAAAGTCCCGTTGAACCTTAGGAATAGATTAGGATACTTGGGCATCCGAGCTTGTTGAGTCGAGTCTGAGTTCACTTATGGATGCAAATGTCCGAACTCGTTGAGTTGAGTCCGAGTTTGTGAGATGTAACTAGGCATCCGAGCTAGTTGAGTTGAGTCCGAGTTCACTTATGGATGTGAACGCCTGAGCTCATTGAGTTGAGTCCGAGTTCGCTTATGGGCGGGTTACATGGTAGCTTGGCTACATATGTGGCACTTATGTGCAAACTTTCCATGTATCCGAATTATATTCCGATGTGTTCAATGGGTAAAGTTCTAGTAATATGGAAGAATACTCAAGATACAAGTGACGTATTGGTAAGTGTTTTGGAATGGGCACTTTGGACAAGTATGTACTTAACCCTCGGGTTTGAGACTTGATACGACAACAATAATATGGTAAAATGATGAATGATGAATAGAAATGTGATATATGTTTTGGTGATATTATGCTAATGTTGGTTGGTATAGTTGCTTTGTTAAGTTATTTGTTATTTGCATATGGGCTTACTAAGTATCTATGCTTACTCTCATCTTTTCATTCTTTGTATTTTTGACAAGTCAATTTGGAGATCGGGACGATTGGAGGCACGCTCACACTATCACTGAACAATTGCGGTATAATAACTTGTAATTTTTGGAAATATGGCATGTATAGCGTTCCAATCATTTTGTGTGTGTAATCTTACGATATGGCCCATGGATGGAATGGAAATGTTTGAGAATGATTAGCTATTGGAATGACTAATCAAGTTTATATATGATAACATATATGCTTTATGTCTTAACTAAACCATGAAAATCCTTGGAAAGGTAAAATTGGCCACAAAACAAAATCAGTCAGCAGCAGTGACGTGAGTTTGAAAAATCACTAAAAATAGTAGAGATATAATTAGATGATGAATAAAATATTAAATTAAATATTAATTAAATCTATTTTCATGTGGAAGAAACAAAATAAATAAAAGAGTTGTATTTTATGATATATTTATGTTTTGGTGAAATAGGGTCAGAGCGATTTCTGAATCCCCTGTTCTAACTTTAAAAATTCACCATAAATTGTACAAAAACAATTAGGAGTTTTACCTTACATGTATGAAATCCTTATTGAGTCTAGCTTTATGAGAAACAAATGGAATAGTCATTGAAACTCTGTATAGGGAGATATCTGATTCGTAATACACAGGGGTCAGAGTAGCCGAACCCTAAAACAGGGGAGACTTTAACTAATAAACTGTACTAATTGGCCCAGCAAAAAATTATAGAAAAAATTAGTAATTATATATATGAGTCTAGTTTCAGGAAAAATTTATGGAATTGAATTTTGAGTTTTGTAACTCGAGATATGATTTTTTTTTAGTAACTGTGACGCAGATGGACAGTTTACTATGAGAATTGTTTGAACTTGTTTAAATACTAAAATAAGTTTAGTAATATCTCATACTCGACTCCGGCAATGGTCTAGGGTAATGGGGCATTACAGGCACCCCACGCAATCTCACAATCTCAATAATGTACAGTTCAGCTAGCTTATCAAGTGAATAATTAGTACGTACCGGTATAAAGTGAGCCGATTTCGTCAATCTATCAACCACAACCAATATAGCATCTTTCTTTTTCGGAGTCAAAGGCAAACCCGTTACGAAATCCATCGTAATCCTATCCCATTTCCACTCGGCTACCATCACTGGCCGAAGCAAACCTGAAGGTACTTGGTGTTCAGCCTTTACTTGTCGACAAACCAAGCATCTTGATACAAACTCTGAAATGTCTCTTTTCATTCTAGAACACCAATACGTTTTCTTCAAGTCATTATACATCTTTGTATTTCCCGGATGAACAGATAAACATCCACTATGTGCCTCGTGCAAAATTTTCTGAATGAGCTCATCATCTTTCGTTACATAAATCCTATCTCGAAACATCAAACATCCATCAGAACTAATCAAGAAATCTGATTCCATACCCGATTCACATTGGACTCTTTTGGCTTGTAAATCACTGTCACGTTTCTAAGCTTCGCAAATCTCTTGGAGAAACATCATTCTAGCTCTAAATTCAGCTAGAATCGAACCATTATCGGATAAGGTCAACTGAGTGTTCATAGCTCTCAAAGAAAACAATGACTTCCTACTCAAAGCATCTGCGGCCACGTTTGCCTTTCCCGGATGGTAGTCAATCACCAACTCGTAATCTTTTAATAAATCCAACCATCTCCTTTGCCTTAAATTCAAATCCTTTTGAGTCATTAAGTACTTTAAACTTTTATAATCAATATAAACATGACATTTCTCACCATACAAATGATGTCTCCAAATCTTCAACGCAAACACAATGGCTGCTAGCTCCAAATCATGTGTCGTATAATTTTTCTCATGTAGTTTCAATTGGCTCGAGGCATAAGCTATCACTTTTCCTTTTTGCATAAGTACACAACCCAATCTATTTAAGGATGCATCACTATAGATCACAGATTCTTTTCTCGGCTCAGGCTGTACTAAAACCGGTGCCTCAGTCAATAGTTCCTTCAACTTCTCAAAACTCTGTTGACACCTTTATGATTATTCGAACTTGACATCCTTCTGTAGCAACTTTTTCATCGGAGTAGCAATCATGGAAAATCTTTTAACAAATTGTTTGTAATAACTGGCTAAGCCTAGAAAGCTTTTAACCTCTGATACATTCCTCAGCGATTTCCAATCAACAATTGCTAAAATCTTACTCGAGTCAACTCGAATACCATCACCTGAAACAATGTGCCCCAAAAATTTGACTTCTCGAAGCCAAAACTCACTTTTACTAAACTTAGCATACAACTATTTATCTCTCAAAGTTTGTAAAATAGTTCTTAAATGCTCAGCATGCTCGGACTCATTTCGAGAATAAATCAAAATATCATCGATAAACACAACCATAAACTTATCTAAGTATGGTCTAAAAATCTGATTCATTAAGTCCATAAACACAGTGGGAGCATTTGTTAAAGCAAAAGGCATAACAAAAAATTCATAGTGACCATACCTCGTCCGAAATGCAGTTTTCGGCACATCCGAGTCTTTAACTCTCAACTGACAGTACCTGGACCTCAAATCTATCTTTGAAAACCATGTGGCCCCTCTCAATTGGTCAAACAAATCATCTATAGTTGGAAAAGGATACTTATTCTTTATGGTCACCTTATTGAGTTGTCAGTAATCAATGCAAAGTCTCATAGAGTCGTCTTTCTTTTTAACAAATAATACTGGTGCACCCCACGTAGAAAAACTGGGTCTCGCAAAACCTTTATCCCTCAACTCTTGCAACTGAGCTTTCAACTCTTTTAATTCTATTGGAGCCATTTTGTATGGAGCAATCGAAATAGGTGTAGTGCCAAGGACTAACTCAATACCAAATTCAACTTCTCTAACTGGAGGCAATCCGGGTGTAACACCCCTTACCCGTATCCGTCACCGGAACAGGGTACGAGGTATTAACAAATTATAGTAAATACTATTAAATAAAACCCAACAAAAATATAGCGTGCAATTTGATCATTATAACATATGCTATTAACAATACAAACTAATTTCAAAGGCTTCATACAAAATGATTAGTTTGATACTATAAGTAGTAATTTAAACCTAGATATTTATGACACATAACAAAATAACTAAGTCTGCTATACATGCCATATTTCAAAATAGTGTTTACAAAGTACCAAAAAGTATTGATAGTGTGGATGGGTCTCCGACGATCTTCAATTCCCGATCTGGCTTAGTAACTCTATAAGACAAGAAAAAAAAGAAGAAGATAAGCATATAGCTTAGTAAGTAAGTATATAAATAACAAATAAGGAATCTAACATGTTTACAACATAACTCAATTATATCATATTTTTAAATTTTATTGTTTACTCCAATTTGATCAAGCTGTCCCCCCTGCGTCATGATCACTAAATAAATCATAACTCGAGTTGCAAAACTCTAAATTCAAATCCGTAAAATTTCCCTGAATCTAGACTCATCAAACTTCTCACTAATTTTTTTTTTAGAATTTTTTGTTCAGCCAATTAGTACATTTCATTAGTTAAAGTTTCCCCTGTTACACAGTTTAACTGATCTGACCTCTGTTCACTACGAATTAAATTTCTCTCAGTACACAATTAAAATAACCATGAAACCTATTTCATTTAAAACTAGACTCAATAAGGAATTTATGTATGTAAACTATATTTCTTAATTTGTTTTGTACAATTTTTAATAATTTTTTAAAGTTGGAACAGGGGATCACATAGTCATCCTGAGCAAGTCACACACAATTGTAAATATCTCAAAATATAGAATTCCTTTGCTTGCTCTGTTTCTTTTATATGAAAATAGACTCATTAAGATTTAATTTCATATCTCATTCAATCTATAATTAAATTACTTCTATTTTTGGTGAATTTTCAAAATCACGTCACTGCTACTGTCCAAAACAGTTTTAATACTAATTTCACTCTTTCACACATTTTTTTATACTAATCTCATTTTAAGTTACACACATATATATATATATATATCACAAATCATTTTCACCACATTTCATATATCACAAGTGTAGGTCCATGACTACAATGTCATCACAAAACCATCCCGTTGAACAATTCGGATTAATCCTCAATACTTGATGGTTTCTGCACACAGCCCCACCATCATATTTCATTTAGTTCGGCTCTCTTGTACACATGGTGAACACTTAGTACCACTCATGCGACCTAGCCGATTTGTCTCGTAGCTCTCTTGTCTACATGGTGTCCTTCACTTGGAATCACGCATGCGACCTAGCTACATTTATCTCTCACGTAGCTCTCTTGTCTGCATGGGATACATCCCGTATCACACATGTGACCTAGCTACTACATAGTATTTCGTAGCTTTCTTGTACACATGATGTGCACTCGGCACCATACATGTGACCTAGCTACACTCCTCTATTTTTTATTCGATCTTTCCAGAATGTTCAACCGGGATCTCTCTTTCTATTACTTATTTCCATTCTTCCAATAGTCGATTTATACTTCAATATCAGCTAATATATATATATAATAGGCTGAAATATAAGAATGTAAATGAAATTAATGTATTATTTACATACAAACTTACCTCGGTGCAAAATATGGGAATTTTGCAATTTAGTCCAAAACTTTCTCCTTCTCCCGTTCGAGGTCGATTCCACGTCTTTCTTGATCTATAACAACATATTTAGCTCATTTAACACTCGAACTATTTATTTTAATCCAAAAATCACATTATACAAAAATTACATTTTTGCCCCCTAACTTTTAGAAAATTACAATTTTGCGCCAAGGCTCGGAAATTTAATTTCAGCCCTTATTCTTATGTTTAATGACCTACTGATCATTTTTCTCTTCTATGACGACATCAAATTCTCACTCTAACACATAGTTATGAACAATAGGTATTTTTATCGATTATGCCGTTTTGCTCATTTTCGTTAAAAATCGCTTAGAAAAGATCGTTCCCCTAACTTCAAACATTCATATTCTACCATCAAACAAAAAAATACATGCCTATCATTCATGGGTAAATTTTTAAACATAAACCCTAACTCAAAATAATGGCAGAAATAAGTAAACCGAGCTACGAGGATTTCAAAAATGTGAAGAACATTAAAAACGGGGCTTGAAATCACTTACTATGAAGCTTGAAAGTTGAAGAAACCCTAGCTATGGAGGAGAGCAATTTTCGTCAGCAACTAATGAAGATGATAACCAATTTTGTGTTATTTTTCCCATTTTATTTCATTTAATATACAAATGACCAAAATGCCCTTACTACTAAACTTTCCAAAAATTCCTTCCATGTCCTAATTTTGTCCATGAACTTAAAATTGGTAAAATTGCTATTTAAGACCTCCTAATTAATATTTCAATGCAATTTCATACTAAAAACTTCTAGAATGTAAATTTTGCAACTTATTCGATTTAGTCCCTACTTTCAATTTAAGCACTTTAGGCATAGAATTTCTTCACGAATTTTTCACACAATCATGCAATCATATCATAATCATGAAAATAATTATAAAATAATTATTTCTATCTCGGATTTGTGGTCACGAAACCACTATTTCGGTTAGGCTCTAATTCGGGTTGTCACACCGGGCAACTCTTCTGGAAACACATCCGAATACTCACATACTATCGACACTGACACAATCTTTAACTCAGACACTTTGGTATTCAACACAAAGGTAAGATAAGATTCGTACCCCTTTCTCATATACCTCTAAGCTGCCATAGAAGAGATCACAACTGGCAATCTATTTGATTCATCTTATTCAACCCGAAGAATATCACCACTTTCACATTTCAATTCAATAAATTTTCTTCCATAATTTACTACCACATCATGAATGGTCAACCAATCCATACCAAGAATTACATTAAATTCATCAAATGGAAAAAGCATAAGATTAGCCGAAAAAAATGACCTCTAATCATCAAAGGACAATTCTTACATACTTTGTCAACTAACACATGCTTGCCTAGAGGGTTCGACACTTTTATCACAAATTCTGTGAACTCAACAGACATATTCATACTAGATACCAATTTCATACAAACATAGGAATGGGTTGATCCCGGATCAATCAAAGCAACGACATAAGTATCATAGAGAGAAAAAGTACCCGTAATCACATCAGGAGATAAAGCATCTTCGCGAGCGCGAATGGCGTAAGTCCTCGTAGGTGCTCTACCCTCAGATTTTACAACTCTGTCTCTAGGTGCACTCTTGCTACTCGCTCTATTTCCCGAATTTCTTTGTGGCCTCCCTCTAGAAGTAGTATTACCCGATCTTGCACTCAGAAATTTCTCTTTTTCAACCATCTCAGGGCAATCTCTAATAAAGTGATCTTGGGAACCACACTTGATCGTTCACCCGACATTCACCGGGGTGACGTTTACCGCAATGTGAATATTCAGGTCTACTAGCTCGAGCATTACCCACACTCGCTATCGAAGTAGTCTAAGCCTTATAACTCGAATATTGTTTCCCCTGGTTTCCATTTGAAAACCCAACTGAAGCACTTGATCGAGTATTAAACTCTCTCGGTTTCTTAGATGAGGACCGAAGAGACTTACCCATCTGTCTCTTCTTCGAGTCTCAAGACTCAAACTCAACTTTTCTTTTCTCTTTAGCCAACTCATCAGCCTTACAAGCTCTCTCTACAAGCACAACGAATTCTTTCAGTTCAAGAATGCCAATCAATAATCGGATGTCTTCGTTCAGCCCATCTTCAAATCTCTTACACATGATGGCTTCAGTCGAAACACATTCTCGAGCGTACTTGCTCAGTCTCACAAACTCACGCTCATACTCCGTTACCGTCATTCGACCTTGCTTTAACTCAAGGAATTCTTTTCGTTTTTGATCTATCAACCACTGACTAATGTACTTCTTACGAAACTCTTCTTGGAAAAATTCCTAATTAACTCTCTCCCTTAGTACAACAAACACAAGGGTGTTCCACCACTGATAAGTCGAGTCTCTCAGAAGTGATACCACACATTTCATACATTCCTCAAGTGTGCATGATAACTCATCAAATATCCTGACGGTATTCTTAAGCTAGAACTTTTCCCTTTTGGGATCATCATCTATACCAGCTTGAAACTCTTCGGCTCCTTGTTTTCGAATCTTATCAACTGGAGGTCTACTCAACCTCATGAAGTCCATACCTTGAGGTGCTACAGGAATAGGTTGAAGAAACCCTAGCTATGGTGTCTTGAAAATTTTGGCTAAGGGAGGAAGAAGATGGACACAATTCTGACTTGTTTTTCCTTTTTTATTGTTTTATTTACCAAATGACCAAAATGCCCTTTTAGCCTTTCTTTAAAATTTTATCTCTCCATGTCCATTCTTTTCCAATAACTTAAAAAATGGTCTATTTACCATCTAAGGACCTTTAATTTAAAATATCATATCAATTAGACACCTCTAACATGTAGGACTCAACTTTTACACTTTTTACGATTTAGTCCTTTTGGCTAAACTGAGTGCTTAAACGTCGAAATTTTCGAATGAAATTTTCACGAAATCATCTCGTGAAATTGTAGACCATGAAAATATAGTAAAAAGTATTTACTATGTCGAATTTAGGGTCCCGAAACCACTATTTTGACTAGGCCCAAATCCGAGATGTTACACACACGGTCAAGCCACACGCCCGTGTTCTAGGCCATGTGAGCATTCTATTTTGCACTAATTAAAAGACACAAGGGACAAATGACTGTGTCACCTGGCCGTGTGTTACACACTGCTGAGACACATGCCCATGTCTCTACCCGTGTGGACGAAATAGGTCATTTTTTCTAGCCATATTTCTTACCCAAATTGTCGTCAACCTACATCAACACTTTTGCACATCATCAACCCGTATAAAACTACTTAAAACAAGCCAAAATCAAGTATTAAACATAACATGTCATCACATGTATCCAAGAATTCATACTTACCAAATTAACAAAATACAAATATAAGCATATTTATACCTAATATACTAATCCAATCCAACCATCAATATGCTTATGAATTATCCATCTTTCAACCATACCAAGCACACATTAAACATGATAATTTCACATATATACATCAGATTCAAGCCATTAAAATAGCTAATCACAATAAAACAATTGTATGCCATCATTGACCAAATGAACCTATACATGCCATTATAACCAAAATTAATTTACTATATATACTGAAATGGGCTGATGGATAGTGTGATGTACCTTTGGCCAGCTTCCAGCCTTAATGAACTTTCGAGTTACTATAAAACAGGGGAAATAAAATAGAGTAAGTAATTTGGCCAATAGCCTAAACACTTATCCTTATCAACCATGTTAGTCATGTATTTCATATGAATATCAAGAAACATGTATGATCTCAACAATAATCAAATTTCCATATACATATACTTTCCACATCATATGTCCATATAACATGTACAAATCATATCCATGTATTGCAAGTATATTTCAGTACTAATTTGTCTCAAATTCGTATTGTCTCAAATCAAAACTTTGCTCGTTGAACCATTTAAAATATCATTGGATACACGAGTAGTACACACGAAGTGTACAAATCTGTAATACGTCAATTTATATACAGGTATACCCATACGAGCATGTAATCAGCAAGCTCTTTCAAGCCATATAATGGGAAGCTCATGTGAACTGTATAATGGGAAGCTCTTGCGAGCCAATTATCTGGAAGCTCATACAAGCCATAAACGGGAAGCTCAAGAGAGCCATTAATTAGGAAGCTCATGAGAGCCAAATATCATGAAGCTCGTGAGAGCCAAATATCGAGAAGCTCATGAGATCCATATAACGGGATGCTCATAAGAGCTAAATAACGGGACGCTCTTGCGAGCTGTGGTGTGTCCTCAACACATGCAGGACCACAACCAATTCGAGAACCCTTAATGACATGTCATTTGTATCCATCGAATTTTCAAGGTTCAAACGAAACCTAGTACTTTTTGGATATGTGATCAATACATATACATGGCAATTATACATTTCAAATACATATAATTCAATTTAAACATATAAATATATGATTTAGTTACACGAACTTACCTTAACAAGTATACGTAGATTTGTAAGCTACTAATCCGATACTTTTTCTTTTCCTCGATCCAATTTCGTAGTAGGTCTATCCGAATCTATACAAATGAATTTAACTCAATTTAATACAATTCACATTAAATTCAGTCTAATACACATCTTTGGAAAAATTACTATTTTGCCCTTATACTTTTAATTAATTATGATTTTGTCCCTAGGCTCGAAAAATGAAAGTAATACAATTTAGTCTTTATTCCAAACCTAACCGATTTTCATATATAACAATAGTAGCCCATGTATTTCATAAAATTTAGAAATTTTCAATGAATTTTCCATCTTTTCAATTTAGTCCCTAAATCATAATTCCGTCAAAATTCTCTTTACAAAAGTTGTTTATCTATCAACAACCTTTCATTTTCTACCATAAAACTTCATAATTCAACTATACTCATCCCTGGAAAAACCCTAACACTTTAATATTTTTGCAAATTAATCCACGAGATAGCTAGATTAAGCTATTACGATCTCAAAAATATAAAAATCATTAAAAAGGGACAAGAATACATACATAATTAAGTAAAAATAGCTTACTTGAACTCAACATCCATGGTTAGGGTTTCCATGTATTTTTTTTTTAGGAAAGATGATGAAAATGATGAAAATTTGTTTTATTTATTTATTTATCATAATTTTATCATTGACTTTGCAAAATTAACCTTAATAATTTACTAAATTCCAATGATGAATAATCATCCTTATCTATTAACTCCTCTAAATGTTCTATTTGTCATATAAGGACCTCTAATTTTGAATTCCATAGCTATTTGATACCTTTGGCTACTAGAATTCAACTTTTACACTTTATGCAATTTAGACCTTTTTATCAGATTAGACATGTAATCAATAAAATTTCTAAAGAAAATTTTTATACGATATTCATATCATATCGTATACCTTAAAATAATATTAAAATAAATTTTCTTCTAACCTCGAATTTGTGGTGCCGAAACCATTGTTTTGATTTCACTAAAAATGGGTTGTCACATCTCTCTCCTTAAAAGAATTTCTGTCCTAAAAAATCTTACAAGTAAAGAGGTTAGGATATTGTTTTCTCATAGTATCCTCGGGTTCCCATATAGCTTCTTCAATTCCATGTCGTTGCCAAAGAAATTTTACTAAAGCTACCTTTTTATTTCTCAATTCTTTCATCTCACGTGCCAGAATTCTAATTAGTTCGCCACAGTATGTCTTCTCACGTTGAATTTCAACATCTGTCGGGTAGATAACATGTGAAGGTTCCGATCATTACCGTCGTAACATAGACACATGAAAGACATTGTCAATATTTTCTAGCTCTGACGGTCAAGCTAATCTATACACAACAGGTTCGATACTCTTGGTAATCTCATATGACCTATAACATCCCGAATTAGGGCCTAGTCAGAATAGTGGTTTTGAGACCACAAATCTAAAGTATAAATAACTATTTTATGATTATTAGGAGGTCTATGATATGATTTCATGCTTGTGTGAAAATTTCATGAAGAAACTTCATTGATAAAGTGTCCAATTTGACATTTAGGACTAAATTGGAAAAGTTGCAAAATATGAGTTCTAGAAGCCTTAAGCATGAAATTGCCATGGATTATTAATTAGAGGTCCTTAAATATCAATTTTCCTAATTCCTATTTTTATGGACAAAAATGTGCATGAAAAGGAAAAATTTGAAAGAAAGGCCTTAAGGGCATTTTTTGTCATTTGGTTAATAAAAGAATAAAAAGGGAAAATAACGCCAAAATTTTTCCATCTTCTCCAAACCTTGGTTGAAATTCTCAAGCTCTCCATAGCTAGGGTTTTGTTATCTTTCAAGCTTAATTGTAAGTACATCCTAGCCCCATTTTTAATGCTCTTTACATTTTTGAAGTCCTCATAACCCGATTTTTACCCTTATCTTGAAGTAGGGTTCATGTTTTAAATTTGACCCATGTATGAAATGCATGTGTTTTGATGTTTAATGGAGGAATATGAATGTTTGATGTGTGATAAACATCTTTTACCAAGTGATTTCTAGTGAAAATGGCTAAAAAGGACTTATTTGTAAAGTTTGTAAAATGGGAAATAAGATTTATGATTTAATGAGGAATGTGGACTTCTATGAGTATGTTATAAGTTCAGATAGGCTTGGGTAACAAAGAAAATGAACACATTTCATTCTACGAGCCTAGAGACTAATTTGCAAATATGTAAAAGTTTAGGGGTAAAATCATAATTTTGCATAAATATAGTTTTTGAACTAATTTTAATAATGTGATGATTAAATGAGTTGACTTTTCTATTATAGCTCAAGCAAAATGGAGTCTGGACCTAAACCGGGGAAAGAACAAGATTTTGGACTAAATTGAATTAATTGTCCATATTTTGTACCGAGGTAAGTTCATGTGTAAATAATGCAATGATATATCATGTTTGAATGTTTTATTTATGTATGAATCTCTATGTTTAATTATTATGATGAGTGTATGAACGACTTTATTGTCTATGAGCATGACATTATGAACAAATTCGATGAATATGCGTTATCGAGAAAATCCCGTTTGAACCTTAGGAATAATTTAGGATACAATGTGACATGTCACTAGGAACTATGTGATTATGAGCTCATGAAATTATGTTTATATGTGATTATGTGGATCCGAGTGTTAGTCTTGTACGTTCTACCGATGGCTGGATAGCCCAGCATGTGTTGCGGGTACCTGTCAGCTTGTGTGAGCAACCCGAGTAGTTATGTCTTGATTGTCAACTTGTGTGAGCGGGCCCGTGATTAGCTCGAGAGTGCGTAATGTGTGATTGTGATATGAGGTAGCAGGTGGCCACGTTTGAAGCACTATATGCAAGTCTTTTGTGTATCCGATAGTATTTTGAGTGTTCAACGAGTAAACCTGTGAGTTATTCGACAAGTAAGTCAATGATGAGGAAATATGACAAATGTGTTATGAGTTGGTATAGGTATGTATGAAAAAATCATATAAATGAGCTCGGTATGTGATGAACTTTTGGTAAGATTGAAAATGTGTAAGTTATGTCTTCAAATTGAAGTTATGCCTATGAATTTATGATGACACATTTGTAAACTATGTTATGTCAATGGTATTTATATATATATGATTGTGTTGCTATTTATTTGTATGTGAACTTACTAAGCTTTATGCTTACTCCCCTTTCTTTTCCATTTTCTTATAGTATCGCCAAGCTAGCTCGGGGATCGAAGGACGTCAGAGACTTGATCACACTATCAACTGGACATTTGGGTATAACTAGTCTCAACATTTTGAGTATGGCTTGTATAGGGACTTGGTGTTTTTGTTATATGTCATATTGGTCTAGCCAAATGTGTTGGCTTATGGTAATATTTGATTCATTTTGTATATGGCCATGTGATATGGTTCATATTGATTATTTGGGTTGTAACCCTAATTAATTATGTACGCATGCAATATGTTATGCTTGATATGGTTGCTTGTGGATGAAATGTGTGATGAATGGAATATATGCTAAATGAATGAATCATGGCTATTAAGTAAGACCAAAGCTATGGCATAATTGAGTAAATTGGAAGTAGGTTTACCATGATGAATAAATATGAAATTGGTGTGGAATGCTATATGAAAGCATGATGCTTTAGATAGGTGATATGTTGTCATTACAAAGTCATGAATTAATCAAGTTTATGAGTATTTGAGTGACTAAATATACTATGTTGCATGCCATAAAAAATGTAGGAGTGAATAAGCATTTAAGGGTGACAAATGGCTTGGAAAATAGCCTCAAATTTGTCCACACCGATAGACACACGGGCGTGTGTATAGGCCGTGTGTGACACACGATCTACCCAATGGGCGTGTGATTCAACCGCATGTCCCCTATACCCTAATTGATGCAAAACAAAATGCCCAATAGTAAACACATGGGCAGAGGCACGTGCGTGTGTCTCTGCCGTATGAAAGGCACGGCCTTAGTACATGGGCATGTGCCCAAGCCGTGTGAAGTCTGTACCTGATTTTGGAATTTAAGTCGTCACACGGTCTAAGCACACGGGCGTGTGACTTGGCCATGTGACCCTATTTATGTTGATGACATCATAAACAGATAGTTACACGGGCTAAGGACACGGACGTGTCCCATGGCACACGGGTGTGTGTGACCACACGGTCTACCCACACGGGGGTATGACCCTATTACATGAAAATTTTTCTAAGTTTTTCTAAACTTCTCGGATTAGTCCTGAACTACTCTTGATGTATGTTTTGGGCCTCGTAGGCCCATATAAGGGACAATTTTCATGTGTATGAATGGTTTTAAATTGAACGAAGTTTTATTGGCCAGTTGTGTATGTTTACAAATGTTTAAGTCCGGTAATGCCTTGTATCCTATCTCGGTGTCAGACACGGGTAAGGGGTGTTACTTTTAGTGGTATCAGAGCTACAGTTTAGTCGATTCTTAGACTAGCATAGCAAGTGTATGAGTCTAGCTATATATGCCATACATATATTATGATAGTGTGACGACTCCTAACGATTTTGAAATGTGTTTTCATATAGTAAATGGATCCCGACAGAGCTGTGGCAGATGATGTTGAAAGTAACGCGCCTGCGCTCGCTGAAGGGGCAGCGCCGTCTAATAGTAGACCCCCTAAGTTAGTCGAAGAGAAGGAGGCAGGGAAACCTTTCTCCATATGATGGATGCTTGGTATACGGATTTCATTCAAACAAACCTGAACGCTCAACCCCCTCCACCGCCGCCTATTCCTTAGCCTATTCCTGTAGCACCCCAATGTATGGGTTTTATGAGACTAAATAGACCTCCAGTGGATAAAATTTAAGCAGGGGGTCGAAAAGTTCCAAGCTAGTAAAGATGATAACCCTGAGAGGGCAGAGTTCTGGCTCGAGAATACCATTAGGGTGTTTGATGAGTTATCATGCACACTTGAGGAATGCATGAAATATGTTGTGTCCCTCTTGAGAGACTCGGCTTACCAGTGGTGGAACACCCAGGGAGAGAATTAATTGGGAATTTTTCCAAGAAAAATTCCGTAAGAAGTACATTAGTCAAAGGTTTATTAATCAGAAGAGAAAGAAGTTCCTCGATTTAAAATAGGGTCGAATGACTATAACATAATATGAGCATGAGTTTGTGAGACTGAGCAAATACGCTCTAGAATGTGTATCAACTAAGGCCATCATGTGCAAAAGATTTGAAGATGGGTTAAACGAAGACATCCGATTATTGGTGGGTGTCCTTAAACTGAGAGAATTTGTTGTGCTCGTAGAGAGAGCTTGTAAGGCTGAGGAATTGGCTAAAGAAAAGAGAAAAGCTGAGTTAGAGTCTTGAGATTCGAAGAAGAGACAGATGGGTAAATCATTTCAGTCTTTAACTAAGAAACTGAGAGAGTTTAATACTCGATCGAGTGTTTCAGCTGGATTTTCGAATAGAAACCATGGGAAACAGTATTCGGGTCATAAGGCTCAGAATACTTCAATAGCGAGTATGGTTAACGCTTGATGTAATAAACCTGAGTGTCACCATTGTGGCAAACGTCACCCCGGTGAATGCTGGATGAATAGTCGGGCATGCTTCAAGCGTGGTTCACACGAACATTTTATCAAGGATTGTCCTGAGACGGTTAAGGAAAAATTTCAGAGTGCAAGATTGGGCTATCCTACTTCTAGAGGGAGACCACAAAAGAATCTGGGAAATGCAATGAGTAGTAAGAGTGCACCTAGAGATCTAGCTGGGAGACTTGAGGGTAAAGCACCTGCGAGTACTTACGCCATTCGTGCTCGCGAAAAGGCTTCATCCCTTGATGTGATTACGGGTAGTTTTTCTCTCTATGATACTTCTATTGTTGCTTTGATTGATCCAGGATCTACCCATTTGTATGTATGTGTGAAATTGGTGTCTAGCATGAATATGTCGGTTGAGACTATAGAATTTGTGATAAAAGTGTCAAACCCTTTAGGTAAGCATGTGATAGTTGACAAAGTATGTAAGAATTGCCCTTTAATGATTAGAGGTCATTGTTTTTTGACTAATCTCATGCTTTTTTCGTTTGATGAATTTGATATAATACTTGGTATGGATTGGTTGACCATGCATGATGTAGTAGTAAATTGTGGAAGGAAAATCATTGAATTGAAATATGAAAGTGGTGACATTATTTGGGTTGAATCAGATGAATTGGATAGCTTGCCTATAGTGATTTCTTTTATGACTGCTCAGAGATGTATGAGAAAGGATTATGAAGCTTATCTTGCCTTTGTGTTGAATATGAAGGAGTCTGAGTTGGAAATTGAGTCAGTGTCGATAGTATGAGAATATCCAGATGTGCTTCCGGAAGAGTTGTCTGGATTGCCTCCAATTAGGGAAGTTGAGTTTGGCATTGAATTAATTCCTGGTACTACACCTATTTCGATTACTCCATATAGGATGGCTCCGACGAAGTTAAAGGAGTTAAAAGTCCAGTTACAAGAGTTAACGGATAAAGGTTTCGCGAGACCTAGTTATTCTCCGTGGGGTGCACTGATACTATTTGTGAAAAAGAAACATGGTTCAATGAGACTGTGTATAGACTACCTACAACTCATTAAGGTAACCATAAACAACAAGTACCCTTTACCAAGAATCCATGACTTGTTTGACCAATTGAAGAGAGCCACAGTATTTTCAAAGATAGACTTGAGGTTCGATTACTACCAATTGAGAGTTAAAGATTCAGATGTACCGAAGACTACATTTCGAACGAGGTATGGTAACTATGAATTTTTTATTATGCCTTTTGGTTTAACGAATGCTCTCGCAGTATTTATGGATTTAATGAACCGTATTTTTTTACCATACCTAGATAAATTTGTGGTTGTTTTTATTGACGATATACTGATTTATTCTCGTGATGAGACCGAGCATGTCGAACACTTGAAAACGGTTTTGCAAACCTTGAGAGACAAGTAGTTGTATGCTAAGTTTAGTAAAAGTGAGTTTTAGCTTCGAGAAGTCAGATTCTTGGGGCATATTATTTCAGGTGATGGCATTCGAGTAGATCCAAGTAAGATTTCAGGTATTGTTGAATGGAAACCGCCGAGGAATGTGTCAGAGGTAAGAAGCTTCTTAGGCTTACCCGGTTATTACAGATAGTTTGTTAAAGGATTTTCCATGATTGCTACTCTGATGATGAGATTGTTACAAAAGGATGTCAAGTTCGAATGGACGAAAAAATGTCAACAGAGTTTTGAGAAACTAAAGGAATTATTGACTAAAGCTCCAATTTTAGTACAACCTGAACCAGGAAAAGAATTTGTGGTTTATAGCGATGCATCCTTGAATGGATTGGGCTATGTGCTTATGCAAAAAGGTAAGGCGATAGCTTATGCCTCGAGGCAGCTAAAACCATATGAGAAGAATTATCTGATGCATGATTTGGAATTGGCTGCCATTGTGTTTGCGTTGAAGACTTGGAGACATCATTTGTATGGTGAGAAATGTCGTGTGTATACTGATTATAAAAGTCTAAAGTACTTGATGACTCAAAAGGATTTGAACCTACAACAACGGAGATGGCTAGAGTTGATAAAAGATTATGAGCTAGTGATGATTATCTCCCGAGGAAGGCGAATGTGGTTGCCGATGCCTTGAGTAGGAAATCCTTGTTTGCATTGAGGGTTATGAACACTCAGTTGGCCTTATCAAATGATGGTTCGATTCTAGCTGAGTTAAGAGCTAGACCAGTATTTCTCTAAGAGATTTATGAAGCTCAGCAAAGTGACTGTGATTTGCAAGCCAAAAGAGTCCAATGTGAATCAGGTATGGAATTAGATTTTCGAATTAGTTTCGATGGTTGCTTGATGTTTCGATATAGGATTTGAATTCCTACGAATACTGAGTTGATTCAGAAGATTTTGCTTGAGGCCCAAAGTGGTTGTTTGTCTATGCATCCAGGTAGTACGAAAATGTACAATGACTAAAAGAAATGGTATTGGTGGCCGAGTATGAAAAGAGATATTTTCGAGTTTGTTTCGAGATGCCTGATTTTTCAACAAGTGAAAGCTGAACACCAAGTACTTTCAGGCTTACTTTAGCCTGTGATAGTTCCTGAGTGGAAATGGGACCGTATTACTATGGATTTCGTGACGGGTTTACCTTTAACACCAACAAAGAAAGATGCAGTATGGGTTGTTGTATATCGATTGACAAAGTCAGCTTATTTTATCCCGATACGCACTGACTATTCACTTGATAAGCTAGCCATGTTATATATTTCTGAAATAGTAAGGTTGCACGGAGTGCCTTTATCGATTATATCGGATAGAGATCTAAGATTCACTTCGTGATTTTGGAAGAAGTTGCAGGAGGCTTAAGGTTCAAAGTTGAATTTTAGTACTACTTTCCATCCGCAGACCAATGGTCAGTCTAAGCGAGTAATTCATATTATTGAAGATATGCTGTGGTGTTGTGCCCTTGAGTTCCAAGGTAATTCGGAAAAGTATTTACCGTTGGTAGAATTTGCCTACAACAATAGTTTTCAGTTGAGTTTGAAAATGGTGCCTTACGAGGCATTGTATGGGCGTAAGTGCCGAACGCATTTGTATTGGACCGAGCTTAAAGAGAAATAGATTCACGGACTTGATTTAGTCAGAAAAACCAAAGAAAAAGTAAAGATAATACGTGATTATTTGAAAGCCGCTTTGGATAGACAGAAATCGTATGTGAGTTTGAAACAAAAAGAGATTGAGTTTCAGATCGGTGATAAGGTATTTTTGGAAGTGTCCCCATGGAAAAAGGTTTTGAGATTTGGTAGAAAAGGTAAATTAAGTCCACGATTTATTGGACCGTATGAGATCACCGAGAGAGCAGGGCTAGTTGCCTATCAGTTAGCCTTACCATCTGAATTGGAAAAGATTCATGATATGTTCCATGTGTCTATGTTGCGCCAATACCGATCTGATCCTTCGCATGTGATTTCACCGACAGAAGTCGAGATCCGATCAGATATGACTTATGGCGAAGAGCCGGTTAAGATTTTAGCCTGGGAAGTAAAACAAATAAGGAAAAACAATATTGCTCTTGTGAAAGTTTTATGGCAAAGACATGGGGTTGAAAAGGCTACATGGGAGACCGAGGAAAACATGAGAAACCAATACCCAAACCTTTTCATCGGTAAGATTTTCGGGAACGAAAATCCCTAAGGGGGATAATTGTAACATCTCGAATTAGGGCCTAGTCGGAACAGTGGTTTTGAGATCACAAATTCGAAGTATAAATAATTATTTTATGATTATTATGAGGTCTATGATATGATTGCATGCTTGTGTGAAAATTTCATGAAGAAATTTCATTGATAAAGTGTCTAATTTGACATTTAGGACTAAATTGTAAAAGTTGTAAAATGTGAGTTCTAGAAGCCTTAAGCATGAAATTTCCATGGATTATTAATTAGAGGTCTTTAAATAGCAATTTGCCCAATTTCTATTTTTATGGACAAAAATGGGCATGAATAGGAAAAATTTGAAAAAAAAGGCCTTAAGGGCATTTTTGTCATTTGGTTAATAAAAGAATAAAAAGGGAAAATAAAGCGAAAATTTGTTCATCTTCTCCAACCATTGGCCGAAATTCTCAAGCTCTCCATAGCTAGGGTTTTGTCATCTTTCAAGCTTAATTGTAAATACATCCTAGCCCTGTTTTTAATGCTCTTTACATTTTTAAAGTCCTCGTAACTTGATTTACCTATTTCTACCCTTATTTTGAAGTAGGGTTCTTGTTTTAAATTTGACCCATGTATGACATGCATGTGTTTTGATGTTTAATGGAGGAATATGAATGTTTGATGTGTGATAAACATCTTTTACCAAGTGATTTTTAGTCAAAATGGCTAAAATGACTTATTTGTAAAGTTTGTAAAATGGGAAGTAAGATGTATGTTTTAATGAGGAATGTGGGCTTCTATGAGTATGTTATAAGTTCAGCTAGGCTTGGGTAAAAAAGAAAATGAACACATTTCATTCTACGAGCCTAGGGACTAATTTGTAAATATGTAAAAGTTTAGGGGTAAAATCATAATTTTGTCTAAATATAGTTTTTGAATTGATTTGAATAATATGATGATTAAATGAGTTAAATTTGCAATTATAGATCAAGAAAAACAGGGTCCGAACCTAGACTGGGGAAAGAACAAGATTTTGGATTAAATCGAATTAATTGTCCATATTTTGTACCGAGGTAAGTTCATATATAAATAATGCAATGATATATATAATGTTTGAATGTTTTATTTATGTATGAATCTCTATTTTTAATTATTATGACGAGTGTATGAACGACTTTATTGTCTATAAGCATGACATTTTGAACGAATTCGATGAATATGCGTTATCGAGAAAATCCCGTTTGAACCTTAGGAATAATTTAGGATACAATGTGACATGTCACTAGGAACAATGTGATTATGAGCTCTTGAAATTATGTGTATATGTGATTATGTGAATTCGGGTGCTAGTCTTGTACGTTCTACCGGTGGCTAGGTAGCCCGGCATGTGTTGCGGATACCTATCAGCTTGTGTGAGCAACCCAAGTAGTTACGTCCTGACTGTCAGCTTGTGTGAGCAGGCCCGTGATTAGCTTGAGAGCGAGCAATGTGTGATTGTGATATGAGGTAGCATGTGGCTACGTTTAAAGCACTATGTGCAAGTCCTCCGTTT
This sequence comes from Gossypium longicalyx, assembly GCA_025698465.1. Classification (NCBI taxonomy): domain Eukaryota; kingdom Viridiplantae; phylum Streptophyta; class Magnoliopsida; order Malvales; family Malvaceae; genus Gossypium; species Gossypium longicalyx. The sequence goes on along the minus strand of CM046997.1, from coordinate 17,411,051 downwards.
ATCCAATAGTATTCCGAGTGTTCAACGGGTAAGCCTGTGAGTTATTTGACAAGTCAATGATGAGGAAATATGACAATATGTTACAAGTTGGTACAAGTATGTACGAAAAGCTCATATAAATGAGCTCGGTATGTGATGAACTTTTGGTAAGATTTAAAATGTGTAAGTTATGTCTACAAATTTAAGTTATGCCTATGAATTTATGATGACACATTTGTAAACTATGTTATGTCAACGGTATTTATATATATATGATTATGTTGCTATTTATTTGCATGTGAACTTACTAAGCTTTATGCTTACTCCTCCCTCTTTTCCATTTTCTTATAGTATCGCCAAGCTAGTTCAGGGATTGAAGGACGTCAGAGACTCCATCACATTATCAACTGGACATTTGGGTATAATTAGTCTCAACATTTTGAGTATGGCATGTATAGGGACTTGGTGTTTTTGTTATATGTCATATTGGTCTAGCCAAATGTGTTGGCTTATGGTAATATTTGATTCATTTTGTATATGGCCATGTGATATGGTTCATATTGATTATTTGTGTAACACCTCTAACCCATATCCATCGCCGGACTAGGGTTAGGCATCACCTAACATATCGAAACATTTAGCATTCATTCCATAATCATCATAGCATCATATTCATACATCATTACAGAGTCCCTTACATAGGTCAATGATACCTTAAACTTGCTTTAGAAAGAGGTCGAGACTAAACCGAGCACATATAAAATTTTTTGAAACTTAAACATTTTTCAAAGTTATGAAGTTCACACGTCCATGTGAATAGGCCGTGTGCCTCACACGGCATTAGGCACGCCCTGTAACACCCCAAAACTATTAGGTCTTTATTTTTGTATGTCGTGTTGCTTAAGCATGTGCCTTTTCCAATGGTTGAGTGTCCTGAGAGGTGCTGGAGAGGTCCTATGTTCAAGCATTGGCTTGTACTAAATTTTGGTTTTTGTTTGAGTTAAACCTGCCTCTGGTTAGTTAGTCTTTTAAATTAAGTTGGGTAAATTATGGCATAAGAAGCTTGCTAGTCTAGTGGAAAGTGGTGTGTGGAGTGATCTTGGAGGTCTGGAGTTCGAGCCTTATTGCGCACAAGGTGTTCTTTTTGCTACAGTGTCATGGAAGTATCCTAGGTTGACTGGAATTGAAGTGGTTGAATGGAGTTTGAATGGGTGGTTGGGAGGAGAGAAACTAGGAGATCATGGGGGGATTTGGATAGTGATGAGGTTGAGTGATGTATGAAGAGATTTTAGGAGAAGTTGTGGGGGGAGTTAGGGAGAGAGTGATAGTGTGCCGAATTTGGGTTGGTGGCATTGAGGAAGTTCGGCTAAAGTGTTTTGCTCAAGCAATCAATTTTTTGTTTTTCCTTTTTCTCTCTTTGTCGAATAGTGTTGGGGGGTTTTCTTTCGGGTTTTCCGTTTGTTTATTCGACTTTTGCCAATTGGTTCTCTTACTCTTTGCACTTTAGGGATTTGACAAATTGTGTCTCTTGGGTTTTCTTTTGGCCGACTTCTCCACCTTCTCCCTCCCTCTTCTAGTTTGTTGGTGACCGAATAGCTTTTCTCTCTTTTCTTTTTGCACCTTTTCTTTTCTTCTGTTAAGCGCTTCTCTTATCATCTTCCCCTGCTTTTGACCCTTTTCCTGAATACTCCTTCTTTTCTCTCCTCTTGTCATCTTTTCACCGCTTGGTACAGTAACTGTTGCGGCACTACTCTTTTCCCTACTCCTGTTTTTGGCTTCTTCAATTGATTATTGGAACAATTAGTGGGTGCTTTTTTTTTCCTCTTTGTTTTTTCTTTTTCTTCTCGATGTATTAGTTTCTTTGACACCGTCTCTACTGCCGTTTATGATTAAGGTCGTGTGGGTGCCGAACCTTGCCCCTGTTGTTTTGGATTCTCACTTCGGGAATAGGGCCGACTGTCTTTTTCCCCATAACCAGTTTTATGTTCTCGATAAGTGATTATATTGGTTCAATCTTTATGTGATCGATATCGATATAGGTTAATGAAATTCGATTATATGCAGATTAGTTAAGGAGTTGTATTCAGCCTTCATCAAACGGTTCATAGAGGGCTAATCTCACTTTCGTAATCAAGGCAAGTTTTGGGTATTATTTCAGGTTGGAGAATAGAAAAGGGTGATTAACTCTAGTATCGAGTGACTAATGGATCATCATGATTGAATGTAGGTTTGGGGAGCGCTTGGATTGGTCGCACGTTTTGCAACAAGTGTGTAATCACACTGTCTTTAGCAATAGATCGGCAAAAGCTGAAAATGTTCGACTGTTGACACTACACGAGTGTACGAATGCACGTGAGGTGAGTCGAATGCTCACAACGTGGGCAATCGATCAAAGAGGCCACCATGAACGCATTCGTGGGCTTAGGTCGATCTTGGGCCACGATGGGCCAAAATGGGTTATGTGGGCCCCATGAGCTCATGGGCCTCGCACAAGCAAACCCACAGATGTGTGGAGATTGTTGGGCTTACAGTGTAGTTTGCACGGCCAAGGCCATTATTTGGGCTTAGTGGGTCACACGAGTGTGTGGGCCCATATGGGCCGTATTATGGGCTTGGGCCTATTTTTCGGTTTAACTGTTAAGGTTGCACGGGTCGCACAAGACGACTGTAAACTTACTGTTGGGTCGGTAAGTATACCTAGACTCTAAATTATGAATTGACTGTTATACCCCTATAAGGTAAATGACTGATATACCCTTATGTGATGTATGACTTTTTGAGCATGCCATTCTTATCGTATGATCATTTATATTATGATGCATTATATGGGATGGGATATATGATATTGGAGGAAGTGTACTGAAAGACTATAAGCCCACTGCTAGTAGCTTTGCTGCAATTACTGTAGTGCCAATACCGGTACTTTATTCTAGAGTGTAGGGGTGGGTGGGTCGATTTATTCCCCACATGGAGTGTAGGGCTAGACGGAGTGGAGTGTAGAGGATGGTTGGGTAGGATCTCTTTATGCATTTCTGATACTATACTGAATCGGGCTAAGGCCCACACCATTACTACTATTGTAATGGGTTATGGCCCACATTGATATTGCTACTGATACGGGCTTAAGCCTAGACTGTTCAGCACTGTTTGTTTGATTGTTTAGTAAATAGGGATTACACACTGGGTTTCATAACTCACCTTTTCTGCTTAACTGTGCAGGTAATCCTTAGGCAGGTCGGTGCTGCGAGGGACTCAGAGACGGCCACACCACTTTTTATAATTTCGTTTTGATTTTAGTAAGAGAAGCTTTATTTGGGGTATTTTATGTAATAAGATCATTTTAAGTTTTTATTTTTATTTGGGGATTTTATTAAACTGACTTATATCTGTTAGCCGTAGGAATCGGGTTTTAAAAAGGCAAATGATTTTCAACTATCATACTACGTAACTTGATTTAAAAGCTTCGGCAACGATAAATGTTTTACAACGTAATAACAACCTAATATGAGACATGTTTTATTAAACGAACCTAAAATTTGGATAATGGATTAAACAAATCAGCTTTCCAAAGGATTCCAAACAAGGTTTTAAACAAATAAACTCATATTATAACACATATAAGTATCATAAAATATATATATTCCATAGAAAAATATTATCACAAACCACATAGTTCATATACATTTCACATATTCCCAATTCATTTACACATAACATATTTTCTTATACATATATCACTTATCATCACTTGCACATATACTTACCTTTCATTCTCAAATGATGATAAACATTTCAAACGTACCTGAATCGGATACACATCCACATAGTTATTCATTTCTCAAAATGCCTGTTGAATCGTTCGGAATCAATAAGGATACTCAAATAGCTCAGAAAGCTCGTACAATGCCAACGTCCCAGACGTGGTCTTACATGTAATCAACTATCGATGTCACTGTCCCAGACAAGGTCTTACACGAAATCAAATACGATGCCGATGTCCCAGACAAGGTCTTACACGTAAATCATAATTTGATGCCAACGTCCCAGACGTGGTCTTACACGAAAACACATATCGAATCCTATGTCATGACTTATGTATCCTAATTATTCCTATAGTTCGTACGGGGCTTTTCGGACGTCATTACATTGTCGAAACTTTCTCGGATTTTTTATACTCAGCTTTCATATTCATTCATCACAATTCAAATATCATATAAGCAATTGATAATTCAATTCAAACACATTTATTTGTATATAGACCTACCTCGTACGGATTCGAACGAACAGAATCGACTACTAGATGACTTTTGACTTTCCCCGGTCTAATTTCGTTTTCTTTGGTTCTTGATCTAAACACATTCAAATTTGACTTATTCAAACACACATTCATTCAAATCAATCCATATACATACATTTAGGGCATTTTAAAAATTAGCCCTCACATTTCCACATTTTAACACTTTAGTCCCTAATTCACAAAATCACAAAATATGCAAAATTTCCTTTTTTTCACAAACTTGGCCGAATATTCATAGTGTTCATATCAGCCCACACATTTCATTTATTTCACATTTTAGTCCCTCAATTTCTCATTTCACAATTTAGCCCAAATTACTTAAATTCATCAAAAATTCAAAGACAAAACATGTAAACCCAACATCAAGCTTCCATATACTATCATCAAGCTTCATAAAACTCATAGTTTCATCAATGGCTCAACTTAAAATCATCAACAATTTCAGAAATTGAGACATGGGCTTGATAGAACACTAAGTAACAATCACAAAAACGTAGAAATTATCAAAAACCGAACAAAATACATACCTAAATCAAAGTGAACAATAGCCGAACCCTAGCTTGTATTTTTCTTTCTTTTTCTTTGTGTTTTTCGGAAAAATGATGAACAAATGGTTGATTTCATGCATTTTGTTTTATGAATCACATATTAATTCATCAATTACTATTTTACCCTTAATGAACATTCATTAAAAAAATCCACCAACTAAGGACATATTTGTCCATCCATTTAGCTAATGGTTTAATAACAATATAAGGACCCCCACATTTAATAAAACATAGCAATTTAGCACTTTAAAAAATAGAAGCCCACTTTTACATTTTACTCGATTAGGTCTTTTTATCAAATAAAGCACACAAACGATCAAATTTTCATACGGAATTTTCACACATACTAGTTCACATATAATAAGCTCACAAAATAATATTAAAATATTTTTATGATTCAGATTTGTGGTCTCAAAACCACTATTCTGACTAGGGTCTAAATCGGGTTGTTACAATATGGGTTGTAACCCTAATTAATTATGCATGCATGCAATGTGTTATACTTGATGTGGTTGCTTGTGGATGAAATGTGTGATGAATGGCATATATGCTAAATGAATGAATCATGGCTATTAAGTATGACCAAAGCTATGGTATAATTGAGTAAATTGGAAGTAGGTTTACCTCGATGAATAAATATGAAATTGGTGTGGAATGCTATATGAAAGCATGATGGTTTGGATAGGTGATATGTTGTCATTACAAAGTCATGAATTAATAAAGTTTATGAGCTTTTGAGTGACTAAATATACTATGTTGCATGCCATCAAAAATGTATGAGTGAATGAGCATTTAAGGGTGACAAATGGCTTGGAAAATAGCCTCAATGTTGTCCACATGGGTAGACACACGAGCGTGTGTCTAGGCCGTGTGTGCGACACGGTATGCCCCATGGGCGTGTGATTCGACCGTGTGTCCCCTGTAACACCCCTAACCCATATCCATCGTCGAATTAGGGTCACGAGGCATTATTGAACAAAAGCATAATTCCAAACATTCACATATTTACACAAATCATATTCGTATATATAAAGCACATGGCTAATTAAATATCAAACATACATTATTAATCATATTCCATATACGATTCATACCTCAAAATTTAACCAAATCTATACCATGCATATAATCATATTTTCAAACTAACAAACATGCCTCAAAACCTTCCAACATATACCTTATAAATACATAGCACGAATCATGTGGTCATTACTTTAATGGTATTTGTATACTAAAAAAAATACAACATATCATGCTTAGTTCACATACTAAAAATTTATTTTAAACATCACTCTTTTTAAACCATCTATTAAGCCATTAATAATTCGAACCTAAATATCCAACAATTCAAGCATAAAACATGTGCACACATTGCCATTTATTCTAACCATTATTCAGCTAGCAAGTTAACCTAAAAAAATTACACCCAATTCATCAATATAAAATTGATCAATTATCATACTTAAAATGCATATACATAACTAATCAATTTATCATATAATCAGTTATCCAATTTAACTTCCATAGAACATTTAAATTATACATCAAAATATAGATTAATAAATAACCACACCCAAAACACATCCATCAACCATAATTACATCACTTGAGCCGAATTATAACAATCCACAAATGTATATCATACTATGTACCAAGCTTACCAAAATGAGCTATTTATAACCCAAACATATCATATAATCAAACACCACATTCAAACTTTAAAGTTAAGCCATATTCGCATGGCTAAGTTTATACATATTCAAGGTTGAACAAAAATACTTATTAGCCTATACATGCCATAAGTTTGAAAATAAACTTTTAAAAGAACCGAAAGTTAACGATAGTGTGGATAACTTCGATAACGATCCCCGAGCTTGTAACTTACAACCAAAATCTATAAAATATAGTAGCAAAAACACACAGGGTAAGCTAACTTAGCTTAGTAAGGCTTAAGCAAATTAAACAACTCAGTGATTAATCAAAACATTCAAAGTAACCGAATTATATCAATAATGTTATACTTTAACACAATAAGATACCTTGGCCGAATGTTAAAAATCAAATATATATCACCACATAAATATTTCCTATATAGTCGATTATACAATATCAAATATATCATCACATAGACACTTACATGTATGGCTATATACACAAGATTCATTATATCTCCACATGTGGCCAAATATAAAAGTTAAATAAAACATCACATGTAACCTATAGTTCAAATTCAATAGAACATCACATATGGCCGAATATGCACATTCAAGATAACTTCACATATAACCGAATATACAAGTTCAATATAAGCTTACACGTACTTACCTATGTGGCCGAACATATACAATGTCATTTAGCTCAATTTCACTTACTCAATATCCACAATAACTTGAACTCTTATAATCATAGACTTGAAAACAAATCACCGGTATAAAACCTGCTAGGCATAAGCTCTAATCACACACCCAAGACAAGGCCCAAGTAGACCCAAGGTCTGATATTTATTCACCGGAACTAAGCCTGCTAGGCACAAAGCCCGATCAATGTCACCAGCACAAGGCTGGCTAGGCTCAAAGCCTAAATATCCCAATTATAAAATCATTCCACAACATTTCATATATCGAATCATCCAATATTCCATGTAACACATACACACTTTTAGGGATTTTAAGCCAGTCAAATAAAGCTCAACCACATTAATTCATTGATATATCACATTCGGCTAGAATACTAATAGATTATAAAATTTGAATCATCATAGTAAAACATTCTATGTTCAAAATAAACCATGTTTAATTGCTTAAAGACTTACCTCGGATATCAACAGATGTTACAAATCGGCTATTCGACTATATTTGTTTTTCCTCCATGCAAGTCTGATTTCCTTTGTTCTTGATCTATATAATTTCAAATTAACCTCATTTAAACACAATTTCATTGAATTTTATCCAACAACACATAAATGGGCAAATTACCATTTTACCCTTAAAATTTTATACTTTTTACAAATTTGTCCTAATTGCATAAAACACAAAATACTCAAAATCTAACCACATCACTGTTAGGCTGATTCTTCCTTATGCCCATACTAATCCATATATTTCATTTATTTTTCATTTTAGTCCTTCAATTTATTATTTTTGCAATTTAGTCCTATTAACTCAAAATCATAAAAAACTCCAATACAAAACATATTAATCTAAAACATATCTTTCATAATTTATCAACAAATATCACAAAACACAAATATTCATCAATACCATAACTCAAAATATTAACCAAAATAAAAAATTCAAGCATGGGTCGTGTAGTACTCAAAGCAACGATATCAAAAACGTAAAAATTATCAAAAATCGAAACAAAACATACCTTAAAATTGAATCAACAATGGTTGAATACCTTGTTTCTTATTCTTTTCTTTCTTCTTTTATTTTCGTCAATAACAAAGTAATATGAAACCTTATTTTATTTTTTTATGTTATGATATATTATAAATTATTTCATAAGTTACCATATTAACCTTTATTAAATAATACAAAACCATTATTCATTAAGGTCATGACTGTCCAAGGCATATTATCATGGAAAATTTGCAACATAAATACCCCATATTTAAAAGCCACTAACAATTCAACCTTTATGTTTTAAACTATCAAGTTTTTAACTTACGCGATTAAATCCTTTTATTAAATTAAGCATACAAGCAATCAAATTTGCATACGAAACTTTCACACATGCAAGTTCACATATAATAAACACGAAAAATAATATTTAAATATTTTTTTAACTTGGATTCGTGGTCCCAAAACCACCGTTCTGATTAGGGTCTAAATTGGACTATTACAACTCTCCCCTCTTAGGGATTTTTATCCCCGAAAATCTTACCGGTGAATAGGTTCAGATAACGCTCTTTCATTGTATCCTCTGGCTCCCACGTTGCTTCCTCAACTCCGTGTTTATGCCACAATACTTTAACCAATGAAATTTTCTTATTTCGCAATTCTTTGATCTCGCTTGCCAGAATACGAATCGGTTCTTCCTCGTACGACATATCGGGCATAATCTTAACTTCAGTCAGACTAATTATGTATGAAGGATCAGATCGATATCTACGAAGCATCGAGACATGGAATTCATTGCGAATCTTTTCTAGCTCAAATGGCAACAGCAGTCTATATGTAACCGGCCCAATCCTCTCTATAATCTCATACGGTCCAATAAATCTCGGACTCAATTTTCTTTTATGACCGAATCTGAGTATTTTCTTCCACGGTGAGACTTTTAATAACACTCTATCCCCGATCTAAAATTCTATGTGTTTTCGTTTCAAATCCACGTATGATTTCTAATGATCTGATGCCGCGTTCAAACTTTCACGGATTACTTTCACTTTCTATTCAGTTTCTCTAATTAAATCGACCCCATGTATCTTATTTTCATTGAGCTCAGTCTAGTACAACGGTGTACGACATTTACGACTGTACAAAGCTTTATAAGGTGCCATTTTGATACTCGATTGAAAGCTATTGTTGTACGCAAATTCAATCAGAGGTAGATATCGTTCTCGCGTACCTTCAAACTCGAGAATGCAACATCTCAACATATCCTCCAGTATCTGAATGATTCTTTCAGATTGACAGTCCATCTGAGGATGAAAGGCAGTGCTGAAATGTAATTTCGTACCTAATGCATCTTGCAGTTTCTTCCAATGTAAACCTCCGATCTCTATCCGACACAATATATGTAGGCACACCATGCAACCTCACAATCTGAGAAACATACAATTCAGCTAGCTTATCAAGCGAGTAATCTGTACGAACCAGAACAAAGTGAGCAGATTTAGTCAATCTATCTACAATAACCCAGATTGCATCTTTCTTGCTCGGTGTTAACGGTAAACCGGATACAAAATCTATTGTGACTCTGTCCCATTTCCATTCAAGTATCATGATCGGCTGAAGTAATCCAGAAGGTACCTGATGCTCGGCTTTTACTTGTTGAGAGACTAAACATTTCGATACAAAGTCAGAAATGTCTCGTTTCATACCTTGCCACCAATAGTGTTGTTTCAGATCATTATACATCTTCGTACTACCCGGATGAACAGATAGTCAACTGTTGTGAGCTTCATTCAAGATCATCTTAATCAACTCTGTATTTCTCAGAACACATATTCGGTTTCTGAATCTCAGACAACCATCCGTATCAACTTGAAATTCTGAATCCGTATTTGAATCACATTGAGCCCGTTTCACTATCAAATTATTGTTGACTTTCTGAGCTTCACAAATCTACTGAATAAATAACGGCCTTACTATTAACTCAGCTATTATCGCACCATCATCTGACATAGTCATATGCGCATTCATTGCGCGCAAAGTAAATAGTGATTTTCGGCTTAAAGCATCAGCAACAATATTAGCCTTTCCCGGGTGATAATCAATCACAAGTTCGTAGTCTTTTAGTAATTATAACCATCGGCGTTGTCTCAAATTCAGATCTTTCTGAGTCATCAAGTATTTCAAACTTTTATGATCGGAATAAACATGACATTTTTCACCGAACAAATAGTGACGCCATATCTTCAATGCAAACACAATAGCTGCCAATTCCAAATCATGTGTCGGATAATTCTTTTCTTGCGGTTTTAACTATCTCGAGGCATAAGCTATGACTTTTCCCTCCTTCATCAAAACACAGCCCAAACCATTTAAATATGCGTCACTAAAGATAACAAATTCTTTACCCGATTCTGGCTGAACTAACACTGGAGCTTCGCTCAAAAGGGCTTTCAACTGATCAAAACTTTTCTGGCACTTTTCTGACCACTCGAATTTAACATCTTTCTGCAGCAGCTTCGTCATCGGAGTTGCAATTATAGAGAAACCTTTCACAAACCGTCTATAGTAACCAGTAAGTCCCAGAAAACTTTTGACTTCAGAAACGTTTCTCGGAGGTTTCCAATCAAGTATTGCTGAAATTTTACTCGGATCAACCCGAATACCTGATGCTGAAACAACATGTCCCAGAAAGCTAACTTCATGTAACCAAAACTCACATTTACTAAACTTCGCATACAACTGTTTTTCTCGCAAAGTCTGTAACACAAGTCTCAAATGCTCGACATGTTCAGTTTCGTTACGGGAGTAGATCAGTATATCATCAATGAACATAACTACAAACCGATCTAAATACTGTCCGAAGATCCGATTCATCAAATCCATAAAAACAGCAGGTGCATTAGTAAGTCCGAACGGCATAACTAGAAACTCATAATGTCCGTACCTCGTTCGAAAAGTAGTTCTTGGCACATCGGAGTCTTTGACTCGCAACTGATAATAACTCGATCTCAAATCTATCTTCGAAAACACTGAAGCCCCTTTCAACTGATTGAACAAATCGTCAATCCATGGCAACGGGTATTTATTCTTCGTTGTCACCTTATTTAATTGGGGATAATCAATACACATTCTCATAGTTCCGTCTTCCTTTTTCACAAATAGAACTGGCGCACCCCAGAGAGAAAAACTCGGTCGTGCAAAACCTCTATCTGTTAACTCTTACAACTATGCTTTCAACTCTTTTAATTCAGTAGGTGCCATCCGATATGGAACTATCGAAATCGGAGTCATCCTCGGTACTAACTCAATACCAAACTCTACCTCTCGGATAGGTGGCAAAGCCAGCAATTCTTCAGGAAACACGTCCGGATACTCGCACACAACTGGTACAAATTCAATTTTCTCTTCAGTCATCTTACTATCAAGCACATAAGCAAAGTAAGCTTCAAAACCTTTTCTCACATACTTCTGAGCTAACATCAATGATATTACTGCTGGTAAACCATTCAGATCATTAGATTCAATTCGAATAATCTCGTTGTTTTGGCATCTCAAATCAATAGTCTTTCTTTTGCAATTAACAACAGCGTCGTGCAAAGTCAGCCAACCCATACCCAAAATTATATCAAACTTATCGAAAGGGACCAACATCAAATCGGCCAGAAAGCATAAATCTCGAATCAACAACTGGCAATTTTTACACACTTTGTCAACTAGAACACACCGGCCCAGGGGGTTTGACACTCAAATTACAAACTCAGTAGACTCAACAGGCAAAGTCTTACTGGATACTAATGTTTTACACACATATGAATGAGTCGAACCAGGATCAATCAATGCAATAACACTAGTATCATAAAGAGTGAAAGTATCGGTAATAACATCTGGGGAAGAAGCCTCCTCGCGAGCTCGTATAGCATATGCTCTGGCAAGTGCACGAGCCTCAGATCAAACCGCTGTATCTTTTGTCCCTCTCTAACTACCACTCACATTACCCGAATGTCTGGGTGGTCTACCTCGTGCTGACATGTTACTTGGTTTTGCGTTCTGAACAGTGTTTTGTTCGGCTAACATCAAGCAATCTTGGATAAAATGATCCATTGATCCACATTTAAAACAAGATCGATCATGCAATCTACAATTTCCAGAATGCTATTTACCGCAATGCTTACACTCGAGTCTATTCTATCAATCATTGCCAACACTAGCAATCGAAGTGGCTCGTGAACTCACAGGAGGTCAGTTTCGATCCCGTCTAGAAAATTCTGAAGTAGCTTTAAATCGACTAGAATCATCTCTAAACTTCTTCGATGCTGAGTGAAAAGTCTTGCTCGATGATCTTTTACGGGAATCTCTAACTTCAAAATCAACTTTTCTTTTCTCTTTCCCAAGCTCTTCGGCTTTGCAAGCTCACTCAACAAGTGCCAAGAACACTCTTTAATTTCAAGTATACCAACCAGCAATTTAATGTCTTCATTCAAACCGTCTTCTAATCTTTTACACATGATAGCTTCAGTTGAGACAAATTCACGAGCATATCGACTAAGTCTCACAAATTTCTACTCGTACCTGGTTACGGTCATACGAACCTGTTTTAATTTCAAGAATTCCTTACATTTCTGATCGATAAATCTCTGGCTGATGTATTTCTTACGAAACTCAGCTTGAAAGAATTCCCAGGTCACTATCTCTTTTAGGACCACCGACACTAGTGTATTCCATTAGTGATATTCAGTGTCTCGTAATAAGGACATGACACACTTTAAACATTCATCTGGAGTACATGATAACTCGCCGAACACACAGATAGTATTATCGAGCCATAACTCAGCCCGCTCAGCATCATCATCATCATTAGCCTTAAACTCTTCGGCCTCATGTTTTCTGATTTTATCAACAGGAGGTCTGTTAAATCTCATTGGATCAATCATTGAGGGTACCATAGGTATCGGAGATGGATTATTCAGGGGTGGAGGTTGTTGTACAGCCAGATTAGTCCGAATATACTGAGTAAACCAATCACTCATCATTTGATAGAAGGCTTGCTTAGCCTCCCCCTCATGGCTACTCAAGACAGGTCGAGATTCAACTGGCTCTGTCCCTTGCGCGGAAGCAGGCACTACACTCTCGACATCATCGGCTACGGCTCTATCAGGATCCATTTACTATATGAAAGCACATTTTCAAATGTTAGAAGTCATCACACTATCGCAATATAAAAGCCATAATTTTTGTGAGATCTTGAGCCTGCCTTTAGAGCATATATTATTTCTTTCATGCTCACTTTTATTGTTGCTATGAGTGCATCAATATTGATTTGTTACTCTAGAACTTGCTTCGATTATGCATGTCAAGACCACACCATTGATTTGATATGTTGAGATGATAAAGGCATTTAAGTTTAACCCACTCACTCCATAAAAGTCTACCGTCATAATTAATCCTTAGTGCACCCTCTTGAGCCTAACAAGCCATTCATTGATTTATCCTCAATATTAACCCATTTACTATATGAAAGCACATTTTCAAATGTTAGAAGTCATCACACTATCGCAATATAAATTATGGCATGTATAGCTAAACTCACACACACTACGTTAGTCCTAGAACCGACTAAACCGTAGCTCTGATTCTAATAAAATGTAACACCCCTAACCCATATCCGTCTCCAGATTAGGGTCACGAGGCATTATTGAACAAAAGCATAATTCCAAACATTCACATATTTACACAAATCATATTTGTATATATAAAGCACAGGGCCAATTAAATATCAAACATACATTATTAATCATATTACATATACGATTCATACCTCAAAATTTAACCAAATCCATACCATGCATATAATCATATTTTCAAACTAACAAACATGCCTCAAAACCTTCCAACATATACCTTATAAATACATAGCACGAATCATGTGGTCATTACTTTAATGGTATTCTATACTAAAAAAAAAATACAACATATCATGCTTAGTCCACATACAAAAAATTGATTTTAAACATCACTCTTTTTAAACCATCTATTCAGCCATTAATAATTCGAACCTAAATATCCAACCATTCAAGCATAAAACATGTGCACACATTGCCATTTATTCAAACCATTATTTAGCTAGCAAGTTAACCTATAAAAATTACACCCAATTCATCAATATAAAATTGATCAATTATCATACTTAAAATGCATATACATAACTAATCAATTTATTATATAATCGGTTATCCAATTTAACTTCCATAGAACATTTAAATTATACATCAAAATATAGATCAATAAATAACCACGCCCAAAACACATCCATCAACCATAATTACATCACTTGAGCCGAATTATAACAATCCACAAATGTATATCATACTAAGTATCCAGCTTACCAAAATGAGCTATTTGTAAACCAAACATATCATATAATCAAATACCACATTCAAACTTTAAAGTTAAGCCATATTCGCATGGCTAAGTTTATACATATTCAAGATTGAACAAAAATACTTATTAGCCTATACATGCCATAAGTTTGAAAATAAACTTTTAAAAGTACTGAAAGTTAGCGATAGTGTGGATGACTTTGATAACGATCCCCGAGCTCGTAACTTACAACCAAAATCTATAAAATAGAGTAGCAAAAACACACAAGGTAAGCTAACTTAGCTTAGTAAGGCTTAAGCAAATTAAACAACTCAATGATTAATCAAAACATTCAAAGTAACTGAATTATATCAATAATGTTATACTTTAGCACAATAAGATACCTTGGCTGAATGTTCAAAATCAAATATATATCACCACATAAATATTTCCTATATAGCCGATTATACAAGATCAAATATATCATCACATAGACACTTACATGTATGGCTGTATACACAAGATTCATTATATCTTCACATGTGGCCAAATATAAAAGTTAAATAAAACATCACATGTAAATTATAGTTCAAATTCAATAAAACACCACATATGGCTGAATATGCACATTCAAGATAACTTCACATATAACCAAATATACAAGTTCAATATAAGCTTACATGTACTTACCTATGTGGACGAACATATACAATGTCATTTAGCTCAATTTCACTTACTCAATATCCAAAATAACTTGAACTCTTATAATCATAGACTTGAAAACAAATCATCGGTATAAAACCTGCTAGGCATAAGCCTGAATCACACACCGGCACAGGACTTGCTAGACCCAAGGTCTGATATTTATTCACCGGCACTAAGCCTGCTAGGCACAAAGCCCGATCAATGTCACCAGCACAAGGCTAGCTAGGCTTAAAGCCCGAATATCCCAATTATAAAATCATTCCACAACATTTCATATATTGAATCATCCAATATTCCATGTAACACATACACACTTTCAGGGATTTTAAACCAGTCGAATAAAGCTCAACCACATTAATTCATTGATATATCACATTCGGCTAGTATAATAATAGATTATAAAATTCGAATCATCATAGTAAAATGTTCTATGTTCAAAATAAACCATGTTTAATTGCTTAAAGACTTACCTCAGATATCGACGGATGTTACAAATCGGCTATTCGACTATTTTTGTTTTTCCCCGATCCAAGTCTGATTTCTTTTGTTCTTGATCTATATAATTTCAAATTAACCTTATTTAAACACAATTTCATTCAATTTAATCCAACAACACATAAATAGGCAAATTACCATTTTACCCCTAATATTTCATACTTTTTACAAATTTGTCCTAATTGCATAAAACACAAAAGACTCAAAATCTAACCATATCATAGTTAGGCCGAATCTTCCTTATGCCCATACTAATCCATATATTTCATTTATTTTTCATTTTAGTCCTTCAATTTGTTATTTTTGCAATTTAGTCCTATTAACTCAAAATCATCAAAAACTCCAATACGAAACATATTAATCTAAAACATATCTTTCATAATTTATCAACAAACATCACAAAACACAAATATTCATTAATGGAATAACTCAAAATATTAACCAAAATAAAAGATTCAAGCATGGGTCGTGTAGTACTCAAAGCAACGATCTCAAAAACATAAAAATTATCAAAAATCGAAACAAAACATACCTTAAAATTGAATCAACAATGGCCAAATATCTTGTTTCTTATTCTTTTCTTTCTTCTTTTATTTTCGACAATAACAAAGTAATATGAAACCTTATTTTATTTTTTATTTTGTGATATATTATAAATTATTTCATAAGTTACCATATTAACCTTTATTAAATAATAAAAAACCATTATTCATTAAGGTCATGACTGTCCAAGGCATATTATCATGGAAAATATGCAACATAAATACCCCATATTTAAAAGCCATTATCAATTCAACCTTTATGTTTTAAACTATCAAGTTTTCAACTTACGCGATTAAGTCCTTTTGTTAAATTAAGCATACAAACAACAATAAAATTTTCATACAAAACTTTCACACATGCAAGTTCACATATAATAAACACGAAAAATAATATTTAAATATTTTTTTGACTCAAATTTGTGGTCTCAAAACCACCGTTCCGATTAGGGTCTAAATCAAACTGTTACATCCCCTGCAGCCTAATTGATGCAAAATAGAATGCCCAGTAGTAAACACACGGGCAGAGACACGGGCATATGTCTCTGCCATATGAAAAGCACGGCCTTAGGACATGGACGTGTGCCTAGGCCGTGTGAAATCTACACTTGATTTTGGAATTTAAGTCGCCACACGGTCTGAGCACATGGGCGTGTGACTTGGCCGTGTAACCCTATTTGTATTGATGACGTCATAAATAGAGAGTTACACGGGCTAAGGACATGGACGTGTCCCAAGCCATATGGGCGTGTGTGACCATATGGTCTACCCACACGGGCGTGTGACCCTGTTTTATGAAAATTTTTCTATATTTTTCTAAAGTTCTTAGATTAGTCATGAACTACTTCCGATGTATGTTTTGGGCCTTGTAAGCCCATATAAGGGACAATTTGCATGTGTATGAATGGTTTTAAGTTGAATGAAATTTTATGGCTAGTTGTGTATGTTTGCTGGTGTTTAAGTCTGGTAATGCCTCGTATACTGTCCCAGTGTCAGACACGGGTAATGGGTGTTACATGACCCGATAAATCGTGGACTTAATTTGCTTTTACGACCGAACCAAAGAACTTTCTTCCAAGGTGAAACTTTCAAAAATACTTTATCACCAACTTGAAACTCTATTTCTTTATGTTTAAGATTCGCATAAAATTTCTGACGATCAGAAGTTGCTTTCAAGCTATCTCGGATCACTTTCACTTTTTCTTCAGTCTCACGGATCAAATCAACTCCATGTATCTTTCTCTCACTGAGCTTGGTTCAATACAACAGAGTTCAACATTTTCGACCATACAGAGCCTCATATGGTGTCATTTTTATGCTTGACTGATAACTATTATTATATGCGAATTCGACCAACGGCAAATATTTCTCCCAATTGTATTCGAATTCTAATACACAACACCGATGCATATCTTCAAGAATCTAAATTACACGCTCGAACTGACCATCAGTCTGAGGGTGAAATGTAGTACTAAAATGTAATTGCGTACCTAGAACTTCTTGTAACTTTTTTTCCAAAATCGCGATGTAAACCGCGAATCTCTATTCGAAATAATAGAGACTGACACTTTATGCAACCTGATAATCTCAAAAGCATATAACTCTGCAAATCTGTCCAGGGAGAAATTAGTACGTACCAGAATAAAATGTGCAGACTTTGTCAAACGATTGACAATAACCCAAATGGCATCTTTCTTTTTCGGAGATAGGTGTAACCCCAATACAAAATCCATAGTAACTCTATCCCATTTCCATTATAGTATCGTCACTGGCTATAACAATCTTGAAGGCACCTGATGTTCAGCTTTAACTTGCTGACATATCAAACATTTAGATACAAAATAAAAAATATCACGTTTCATTCCTGGCCACCAGTACATCTGTTTTAGATTATTGTACATTTTATTACTTCCTAGATGAATAGACATACTACCACTACGAGCTTCATGCAAAATTTTCTATATAAGCTCTGGATTCTTTGGTATACAAACTCTACCTCCGAATAACAGGCAATCATCGGCTCCTATATGAAATCCTGAATCAGAAGTCGACTCTCATTGTACCCGTTTAGCTTGCAACTCATTATCACTTTTCTGAGCTTCACAAATCTGTTGTAGAAATGTTGGTTTGGATTTTAACTCAGCTAAAATTGAGCCATCATCAGATAATGACAATCATGAATTCATTACTCATAATGTAACAGCCCATTTTCTAGTGAAATCGAAACAATGGTTTCGGGACCACAAATTCGATCCGAAAATATGATTAATTTTTATTTCATTATATGGTCTGTATTATAATAGGCATGTCGTGTGAAAATGTTTATATGAAAAATTTATCAATTAAGTGTTTAATTACGAGAAGGACTAAATCGCATAAAATGCGAAAGTTGAATTCTAGTAGCTATAAGGATCAAATAGCTATGGAATTCAAATCTAGATGTCATTATATGGTAATTAGACCATTAAGAAAAGTATGTAGATTTTTCTTGGTGACTCATCCATGGAAATATAGAAAAAGGGAAAGGACTAAATTGGAAATAGTAAAATACTTAATTAATTAAAATGATGATAAAAGATATCATCTTATTTTATGTCATCTTCAACCTAAAACACATGGAAACCCTAGGAGAGAGAAAAAAAACTTTCAAGGCCTAATTGGGTAAGTTCTCTTGTCCCGTTTTTAGTAATTTTGGTATTTTTGAAACCAGGATAGCTTAATCTCTCTATTTGAGGGATTAATTTGAAAATTTATCAAGGTATGAAAATGGTTCATGGATGTATATGATGAAAATTAGAAATTTATGGTAAAAAATGAAAGATTATTGATAGATAAACAACTTCTACAAAGTGATTTTTGATGAAAATATGATTTAGGGACTAAAATGAAAAATTGTAAAATTTGATGAAAAATTCTAAAATTTTATGAATACATGTGCTGGAATATTTGTAATGGGGCTTTGGTTAGGCTTGGCATAGGGAGTAATTTGCACAAGTTTCATTTTCTGGGCCTAGGGACAAAATCAAAATTTATGGAAAAGTTAGGGGCAAAATGGTAATTTTGCCTAGAACGTAAATTGAGTCCATTTAAATATGAAATGTGTGAAATTGATGGTTAAATTCATTTATATAGAGCTGGACAACACTAATTCGAGGTTAGATCGAGGAAAAGAAAAGGTTTCGGATTAGTAGACTTTATATGCGAACAACTGTTGAGGTAAGTTCGTGTAACTTAATCCGACATGTAATGTGATTTATATTGATGTGCTTCACTTGTATACTATGATGGAAAATTTGATATAATGCTTGAAATGGTGATAAAGGGTTAAGTCTCGATTGAATGTTGAATTCCGATGATTATATGTGCTTTCCCAAAACTAATAAGGTCCTGCATTTGTTGCAGACGAGTTTCTCTTGTACTCATATCGAATTATCTGTTTACGAATTTTATGACATTAGTTTAATATTTCAGTTGTTTATTAAGAGATGTCTTATGGAAATATAGCAGTTCAGGGATTGTTTTCGCAACGTCGTAGCCTAGCTACAGTCTCAATCCTACTATTTTACAGCTCTACCCTATCTAAAGTATCATAGTAGGGTCTCAGTTCTATCTATAGTATCATATCAATACCACACGGTGTAAAAGAAAGTACACTTATAGACTTGGTGCCGGGGATTCAGTGTGCCACTTCTTTCTTCAAACCAAAACAAAAACATGTACTTGGTCACAGAAAATAGAAAAATTGATTTAAAATACCCTTATTTTGAAATTCTTGATTTTAAACCCGTTTAGAAACCCACAGCCAAGTTGTTACAACTTGGCTCTGATACCACTAAATGTAATACCCCAAACTCGGCCTAGACATTATGGCCGAATCCGACGTGTCTCATTGAAATTTTAAAAAACCCATGATTCATTTTAGTGTTTAAAAAGAACGTCTTTTGCTAAGTTAACAAAGTGAATGGAAGCTGTGCACCAGGTAGGTATCCGAAACAGAGGAGGTGAGCCATGAAGGCTGCTTAAGTATCAAGCTCTCGATTGGATCCAATCCTAGACATGCCCACAACCATTGCTACACTTTGGTAAACGAGTTGAAATTCCTTTAAGTAGATATTTTTGATAAACCGATTAGTTGTATTGTTGTGTTATTTTGGAAACGAATAACATTTTGGAAACGTGCCCTAATTCTAGCCCATTTTGAATTATTATTAGATAGATATAGAGTTATTAAAATAAAAATTATCCCAGAAGAATAGATAAAATGGTCTTATTACAACCCCCCAAAAAAATAATATTAATAGTTAAGATAAATGAAAAAAACCGGTTACTTATTGCAAAGTCCAAAGGCGATCACCATGGCCACTCTGAATCCCCTTCGGCTCCAAGTTTCCTCATCAAGGCTCACCTGCAAGGTTAAGAAAAAGGGGGTGAGTTTGGAAACTCAGTGTGCAACAAGCCCCTTTTAGAGCCCAAACTAATACTAGCATACTGGGCCGAAGCCTTTCGTTTAACGGTTACTGGGCCGAAGCCTTCTCATTAATCATGTTACTGGACCGAAGCCTTCACTGTAAACGGTATGGCCCATAGGCCCATTTCAATGCCACATGTAATATTAGGGGATATATGCAAGCCCATTTGGGAGACTACTCAACCCACCATCTGCTACCCTCCACCCGTACCAACCAAGCTCTCCATGTGGGGAATAACTCAACCCACCCAACCAAACTCTCCACTGGCAGTATAGCTGCTTTAACATATAACTGGAGGCCTAGCCTCTTTTGATAACTGGGGCAAAGCCCTTTTTGCTAAACTGGGGCAAAGCCCTTTAAGCACTTCCTCCGTTTATATAAAACCCAACCCATGCATATAATGAGTATATCATAGCATATCAAGTGCATCTCATATCATATCATGTGCATCTCATATCATATCATGTATAACAATATCTCATGCATCATATTCATAATTAAACCCTAGGGGTATAATGGTCATTTTTACCTAGGGGCAAAATAGTCATTTTCATATTATAAGGGTAATTTCGTAACTTTACCAATTATCAGGGTTTTCCATGTTCATCAACAATTATCACTATTTTCGAGTGTTTAAACAATGATCTTTAACCCACTTTATCAAATTCGGGCTTTTGGGCCCAAAACCCCTAATGGGTCCTATGAATGCCGATTTAGCCCATTAAGCCCACATAAACCAATTTTACAACAGTACTAACCGCGTTAACATGCAATCTTTCCAAATTCCATTTTCTATCAATTTTTCCCAAATGGGCCCGGAAGCCCATTGGGCCCAATTTCAGCCCATTAAGGCCCAACTTACCGTCGTGCACAGAATTGCGCTCTTACTTGTTCCATCGATCCAAACACCGATCATATCATTTTTATCGCATCTAAAACCACATGCAAAATCTCAAGTTCCCGAAATGCCGAAATTTTGGCATTTCGGCTTTTCTGCGAATATTAGCCTAAGCTACTACGAGGGTTGTTACACACCTATTTTGTGACGTTTGCTAACAGAGTCTCCCACGAAAACCTACAATTAAGTATCACCATTCTTAGCGCACAAGTCATGCTTATCAAACCCAAAATCCACCTTACCTTATTCAGCCAAAGAACCCCTAATGGCCATGGGTCACTTACCTTCACCGGGTCCGATGATACGATTCAAGCTTATCCAAGTCGATACCCCAAGCCTTGCTGCTCCTCCAAAATTATCTATTTCACTACACAAACTATAAAAATCAAATGAAAAAGGCCTAGTAAGGCCTATACCTCAAAACGCAAAATTTCCCAAACTATAGGGGGTTTGGCTTTTCTTAATATTTACTACAGAATTGGTTGGAGTATGAATACTTACCACAGTCTTCCTTGTGTACTATTTAGGGTTTAGCAGAAGAAGAAATCGACCACAATAATTGAAGAGAACAGTAGGATACTGGTCTCAAAGAAATCGACACCACCAACCTTCAAAAGTTTCTGCTCTTGGCTATTCTAAGCAAGGTGAAGATAGAAAGGAAGTAGTAGTTGAAAAGAAGGGAATAGTAGGTTGGTTTCGGAAAAGAAAAAGAAAGAAAAAAAATGGATGGAAAGGATGGTAATTTCGGCTAGAGAAGAAAAAGAGAAAAAAAGAATAATCTTATGGTGTTTACACAGAAGAAAACGGCACAACTAAGTCCCTAAATGCCGAAATACTAGCCAAATACTCCTCTGCAGAAATCCCCTCTCCAATTCCCACTATTCGGCCAACTCTTAGCTCCTCTCCAAATCCCTAAAATCTCTCCCCTTATCACTCCTTAATCCATGCGTTTGACTGATTCAAACTCTCTCCGACAGAGTTTCATTCAACTTCCAACTCCTGCCTGTTCAAGACATAAAAAGAACACCACAATTGCCAGCTTAGAGAATCGAACCTTGGCTCTCCTCAACCACTTACACGCCATTTTTTTAGCTTATTAGTGGCGTCACTTAGCCACTTTGCCAAAGGCTCTCTTGTGTTACATTTTACCCTCGTCTATTAATAAGGCCACCTATCCAACGCCCCTAACTCCTTAAGTCCAAAATTCAAAAATTCTTCCGGGTTTTGGCCAGCACGTGGGCCTTCCATAGGCCCATTTACATATTCCAACTATGAATTTTCACTACCAAATACCAAATTTTAAAAACTTACCAAATTCTCGAAAATTACGAAAACCGAAAATCAAGATGCTACAGTTTCGGCTAAAACAATTACCAAATGAAAAAGATGATTTTTTTTAACTTTCTTTTACTTAATTCACTTTATTTATAAAATTGTCATTATATCATATTTTAATCAATTTATTTTTCTCCATTACCGTCCACTAACCATTGGGATGGTTTAAGTACTATATTAAACCCCCCTCATTTAATAGAATATCAAATCGACACTAAAACATCAATAGTTATTAACTTTTGTTTTGTTTTTACAATTTAATCCTTTTTCTTTAATTAGTTTTCTAAACGTTAAAATTTTTTAACTAAATTTTACTACAACCTTAACGACCTCGTAAATATTATATAGATAATATTTACAAATCGACATGCAGGTTTTTGTGGTCCTGAAACCACTATTTCATCACCACTAAAAAACGGGTTGTTACATCCATAATTCAATTTCCATAAAAATTAAAGAGAAATAGTTTAGGGACTTACTTGAATTATTAGCAGAATTTTTAAAGAAAAATGATGTTTTCTTCCTTCTTTTTCTTCAATGGACAATGGAAGCTTTGGGGAAAAAGATGATATGTTCTCATCTTCCACCAATTTATCTATTTATAGCTAGATTAAGAAATGATTAACTTAATTAATTATGCTTATATTTTAATTAACATTATTTATTTGCTTTAATTATAAGTATATTAACTTAATCACCATCATAATAAATTCCCACTAACTCATATTAGAACAATGATTTAATAATCATTTTGGTCCTTTAGATAATTGCTAATTAGATCCCCAAGCATTTTCTTAATTAAAACTCAATAGCAATTGGACTTTTATAATTTAATCCCTAAACTTTAATTAACCAATATCGCAATTAAATAAGTTAATTGAACTTCAATATATTTTCATACTAACCTCCTTAATCTTTATATTTTTCCCTTATGGTCCTAGTTTACAAAAATGAAGTTACGAAATTATATTTTTTAACACCATTAGAAATCAAGTCATTATAATAATAAATATGAAAATAACAATATTTTGTTTGAAAAAAAATTTTCTATTGAAATTTTTAAATTTGTTGGCTTTTGCTTGTATAAACGTCGTTAATTGTATTAGCCCTAACGGAACGTCATCGTTTTGTTTTCCATTTTATTTAACAAAGATACATGGTGGTGTATTTTTTAAAATCTTCTTTTATATACGAGTTATATAGACTCGACTTCGCCAAGAAATTATATTTGCCAAAACATCAGTTTATTTACAAACAGATGTATTTTTTTAAGCTTACTTTTTAGATTTTCTATATGCTTAAATTATTGCTTTCAAAATATCGAATCAACCTTTAAATTTAAACAGATAATTTTATGATTGCAAAAATTCAATTTAAATTAATATATTTAAAAGGTTTTTGTCCCGGAGTGAATTAAAAAGATAGATATGACAAAGGGTTAAAACGAAAGATAAAGAGAAATTATTTTGTGAGGATATGTGGGAAAGCTTCTTGCTCTTTGTTGGCTAATAATTAAGGATAACAAGATAACAAAAAGCAGTAATGCTCTGAATAGGACAATCCCGTGACCTTGCTGGTGGGGACTGAGGAGCCCTTCCAATTGAGGAATTAAGTGGAAAACCTACTGTTTTTCAAACTCAGTCACTCAACTGAGTTCAGAAAATTAAGATTTTCTTTTAGTAGATAATAATAGATTAAGAATATTATCAATAAATATTACATGCAATACTAAAATATATTATATTCTTAATAGGAGGATTTAAGTTTAAATTTTAAAAATATTATTATCGGTAACTATGAAAATTGAAAGAATTAATTTATATGAATTATAAACAGATATAAAGAATACACTGATTTCATAAATTTTTTTCAAAACAAGATTTGCTTTTATATAAAAAAAATAAATTAAAAAAAATGCAAGTCTGTTAGTACTGCTAATGAATTGAATTTCAATATACAGAGAAAGAAATTGGTTGACATAGTAAGTTTAATTTATATTTAAAATAATAAATGTAGATCTAAAATAATATTAAATACGGAATATATAGATGAGATGCAGGCAGGCAGAAGAGCTATTTGCAATGGAATCTACAAGAATAGATGAGATGAGATTGAAATTGCGATCTTAATCTTAGATACAGATGATGATGGTGGGGCCACCGTTGAGTCGAGAAAAGGAAAGCCTAAATTGAGCCCGTGACCGACCGCATCTCATTATCTCATGCAAAAATTTGTAAATACATAGGTTGGGACAAAACACCCGCATGAGGCATTCACGAGCTCAACTACTCATCTCTTTTTTATTCTATTTATACCCCTCCATTTACCCCCTGAATTTCATTTCTATCACTCACCCAGTCTTACTTTTTATAACTTCATTAATATGGGATCATGTTTATATTATACATTAAGGATAAAGCAAATAATCTAAAATTTTGTAAAACTATTGCGAGAAATAATACTTGTTATTGACCCAATTTGATAGGATTGAGATTATGGTGAACAAGAAGGGCGAATGTTTGAAGGTGGACAAAACATGGCTAATGCTTGCATTATATTTTTTTCTTCTCTAAGCTCTCTTTATCCGTAAAATTATTATAGATGTCAAGTTACAATTTATTCTTTTTACTAAAAAATTAAATTAATTATTATTCATTAATTCGAAGTGCAAACTATCCCTTTGTTAAAATTACTATTGAAGTCAAGTTACATTTCACTCTTTTTTATCTCTTTTTTATCCTGTTGGCATTGCTTTCAAATTTTTGTCGTTTTGCCTCAGTTTCCCGTTTCTTCAACTTGGGGGACCTTTTTAAACAATTATCATATATCATTGCCCATAGTGACATAATTTTTGCGGCCTATTTTCAGCATTATGATTGGCCCATTTTGGACCAACCTAATGATACTCGTACAATGACCAAATGTATAAAAAAAATCTTAATCTAAATTCCTGAAATAATTAGAAAGGTTATTTCAGTAATTCGAAGCGCACTATTTGCATGTATAAAAATCCTCTTGCCTTCTCAATTCTGAGGAACAAAAACTCAATCCTTCGAAGTCGTAGCTTTGGAAGCATGGACTTCATAGCTACTATCCTGTTTCTAGCTCTTGTCATCTCCTCCACCAAAGCTTTAGACCCTTGCGGCTCTCAGCCAGATGACTCGGACCTTTTGGTCATCCCAATCTATGGCAAATGTTCACCATTCAACCCACCCAAACCTGACTCATGGTTCAACACAGTCATGAACATGGCATCAAAAGACCCAGCAAGGGTCAAGTACTTGTCGAGCCTTGTGGCCCAAAAGACAACTGCAGTTCCCATTGCTTCAGGCCAACAAGTCCTAAACATTGGCAACTATGTCGTCCGGGTAAAGATTGGCACTCCGGGTCAGCTCATGTTCATGGTATTGGACACTAGCAATGATGTGACTTGGGTCCCATGCTCCGGCTGCACCGGGTGCTCAGCCACCACTTTCTCACCCAACACTTCTTCCACCTATGGTTCGTTGGATTGCGGTTTGCCCCAATGCGCCCAGGTCCATGGGCTGTCATGCCCGGCTACGGGGTCTGCGGCTTGCTCTTTTAACGAATCCTACGGTGGAGATTCATCATTTTCGGCCAACTTGGTTCGAGATTCCTTAGGATTAGCCAATGACATTGTCCCAGATTTTGCTTTTGGATGTATAAACGCCATCTCTGGTGGGTCAGTACCACCGCAAGGACTGTTAGGTTTGGGTCGGGGGCCCATGTCACTTATTTCACAATCCGGGGCCCTCTACTCTGGTGTTTTCTCATATTGTCTACCCAGTTTCAAGTCCTACTACTTTTCGGGTTCTCTCAAACTCGGGCCAGTTGGACAACCCAAGAACATTCGAACCACCCCACTCCTAAAAAGCCCACACCGACCTTCACTTTACTATGTTAACCTAACCGGAATAAGTGTAGGCCGGGTTCAAGTCCCCATTGCCCCGGAATACCTAGCGTTTAACCCCAACACCGGGGCAGGGACCATAATAGATTCGGGTACGGTTGTAACCCGATTCGTCCAGCCCATTTACAAGGCAATCCGAGATGAGTTTGTGAAGCATGTGAAAGGTCCATTTACAGCCATTGGAGTATTTGATACATGCTTTGATGCTACAGGAGAAGCTGAGGCACCTTTAATAACATTACATTTCGAAGGCTTGTCGATGACATTGCCAATGGAAAACAGCTTCTTGCACTCCAGTGCCGGGTCTCGGGCATGCTTGGCCATAGCACCGGTCCCCAACAATGTGAACGCCGCCATGAATGTGATAGCCAATTTGCAGCAGCAGAATCATAGGATTCTCTTTGATGTGATCAATTCTCGCTTGGGAATTGCTCGTGAAGCTTGCAATTAGTTTCTTATAGGCTTTATTTTGTTTTGTTTGTTCTTTGTTTGCTTTCTTGTCTTTATGCGTAAGCTCTTTTTTTAGTGTTTTTATATGATGAAAAATAGGTTTAGTTAATAAACATCACAAAAAAAATCACCATTTTGTGATTATATATGTAATTTCTTTTAAGTTTTTAATTGTGAAAAGGAATGGAGGTAACTTAACTATATTAGTGGAAAATATTTGGCATATTGTTAGTGCAGTTTTTAGACTTTATAAGTTTGGAGAGTAAACAAATGTCCTATAATGGTATAGTAAAATATTAAAAAAAACATGTTAATTTTTTAAAGTTCCTTGTGGAATAAAAAAAAATGTACATTATCAAAATACCAAATACTCACACAGAATATTAGTTTTTTAAAACTACAAGCATTGTCATTAAACTATTCGCAAGTTTATGATTTGGTCATTCAACTTCAAAAACTTACAAAATGGTTACTGAACTATTCAAAAAATTTCATTTAAGTCATTGAGTTATTCGAAAGTTTTTATTTAAGTCACTAAGTAATTAAGTTTTTTTTTTCCTTTCAAAAAGATCAGCTAGCGAATTTCAAGCGAAGATTCGATGATCGATATGATGGATCAGTACCCATTGATAAGTAGAAGAACATACAATAAAAAGTTGTTTGGATTTTGGTCCGTATATTAAAGAAGAACATATATTTAATTTCGGTAAATTATCACTTTAAGGACTTGCCAAAAATTCAAATCAAATCACTTCTTCCTAGTCACTATTCAATTTAGTCACAATACTATTTTTACCGAATATTCTAGTAAATCGTTTAATAATTTTATATTCTAATTTCATAACTATCTCATGAACTTTTCGATTTAACATTTTAACTGACTTAGTTTATAGGAATATTGATTTTGAAACTAAATTTTCTAACATCGACGAAAATCGAATCGTTACATCTATAATTATTTTTTAAATTAATATTTCAATTATAAAAAATTCAAACCTCCTGTAAATACCGCTGCAAATTCAAAGATATGCATCAGACCAGAAAACAAAGCTCTAACTATACATTGAATATTTTTGTTCTTATCTTTTTAGCATTATTTTATTTCTTTTTCCTTTAATAGTTACATTGTTACTATATGTTTATGCCAAAATCATATATTTTTTACTATATGTTTCTATCATTATCATGGCATTCTTTTGTTATTATATGTTGAAAGATTTTAATTTATTTTCTGATTTACAGGTTTTATTTCAAATACAAAGGATGGAGGTTGATTTAAAATGTTAAAATTTGATGGTAAAGATAAAATAATTTACTCGGACTGTGAAGGTAGAATCATTGATTATCTAAGAGTTGGATTTATATCTTAATATCTGCTCATATTTGAATTAAATATACAAATTTATTAAAAAGGTTCATTTTTAAAATTTAATTTTACCACGTGGAAAAGTTTTTTATATTTGCATGTTTGAAAATAATTTGCATTTACTCATATTTATGTTAACACTATTGTTTTTTTTTTCTCTAATGTTTTATTTTAAATTCTACAAATTTTTATTTTAGTGATATTCGAAATCATTTTTATTGTATTTTAATTTATAATATAACTTCATGAGAATTTATTGCTTTAATAAAGAGATAATATGCTCACAACTTTTTCAAAAGTTAATCTTTTTAGCAATGAAAAAGTTTTCCGTTTGTACTTGAAAAACAATTTCGTTTCAACTGCTGTTAGAACAGAAACAAATAGAAAGGTTAAATGAAAAGTAACACAAGGAACAAAGTAAGGAGAAACAACATGCAATGTTTGTTAACACAGTTTACACACAATGGTCCTATGCTTGCAGAGTCTCGCCTAGTGAATGATTTTATTCAATAATTGTCTGGGTCACTTATCGGCTTAAGCCCAATCTACCCTCACACAAAAAAGTAATTGCAGCCCAAATATTGACCTCAATTATCACAAATCACTCACCCAAATACCTTATAATACAATAAATTAACTTTCCAAAGAATACCTAAAAGAGTGCTACATGAAATAACAAGATAAAGCACAAGAAGCTTATCAAAGACACTCCAAAAGCACGCCCCAAGTGACGCCACATGTAGCCTATTTATAAGTTGATATAAGAGTCCATCCAACTGAGTGTTGATAAGCTTTAAACTCCTATTTAAAAGATGAAATTATCCTATTAAGTATCCAAAGTATTTATCAAACAAAAGTCTTCATAAATTAGTCTTTCAACTTGTCCAAAACTTCCTCAAGAGATAAGGACAATGATAAGGATCAACATTGTCTTCACTTTAAACTTCTCAATATGACTAGTTAAAGAGCTAAAGAGTCGTAGCCGAAAACCAATGGTTGTTTTGTCAAATATGTCACTCTTTAATAGGCCAAAAAAAATATCAAACACCTATGGGGCCAAAATAGCCCACGACCTAGGTAGAAAATTCGTAACACCCCCACTTGACCCGATCGCTAAATTTGAATATGTGACGTCACATTACGTCGCCAAAGCAACTCAATCTACTATAACACAAATACATTTAATTCAATCATCAAAATAAATCATATTTATGCATTTATACACTTATTGATTTCATTTTATCAATTTACAAGGTTATATGGGTTAATTTTAAAGTTAGTACTCGAATCAAACTCATATGTCAAATTTCAAATTTATGTCTCGATGTAGGGGTCTTCATGTCTCGAGATAAGCCATAAATTATTTTGAAATTTTTAGCTCCAAAGTTAACATGTCTCAAGACACTATATGTTGTGTCTTAAGGCAATGTCCTTTATTTTTCGAAACTAGGTCTTGATACCAACCTCTCATGTTTTCCTATTTTTGCTTCGATGTTTGAATGTATTGAAACGAGAGGTTTATATCCTAAAACCTGGAGTAAGATAAAATCTACTTAGCTTCAATGTACTTTTGTCCCGAGATAAATGCCACTTATCTTGAGATTGATCTACTGTAATTCGTTGTAGGAGATTAAACCAGTTTCAGTATTAAAGGAGCTCGTATGAAAACAATTTAATTATGTTTTTACTTAGTTTTTATCTTTAGGTAATAAATAATAAAAAGTGTGATTTGAGTTATTTATATGATCTTAGACCCAAAATAGGCTCAAAGGAAGGCTAACGTATTCGGTGAGTGTGCAGGACATCATTCAGAGGCATAAGAACATGAAATTGGCCGCAATGTTGCAACATGGAGTGTCAATATCACAACATAGTAAGCAGAGCACACAAAAGGAGCAAACAACCTTTAGTGTCACAATATAGCCAGAAGGTGTCGCAACACAACCTTGAAATCAAGCCTTAGCTCAAAACTACCATCAGTGTCATGAAATAGATTAGAGGGTGTCGTGACACCTCCTTGACGAGGGGAATTAATGAGCCAAGGGCATTTTGGCCTGCACAACAAATTTTAACGCAAAAATGTCAGCTGAATTAGATCAAAGAATGACAACCAACCATAATCCTATAAATAGACATCTCTGAACACTTCATAATAAGTTTTTATTCAAGTTTTAGTTTACTACTTCATTTAGTTTTATTTTTTTAGTTTTTCTTACTTTATTTTGTACTTAGGTTTCTTTTATTGTTGTAATTTACTTTCTCTCTATTTCATTCTTTAGAGAATCTAATTTGGGGATTTATCAACTCGTTGTGGATTGTGTTCGCACACTTATCAATATATATTAGCATTGTAACAACCAGTTTTTCAGTGGTGTTAAAAACAGTGATTTCGGGACCACAATTCCAACAAGTGAATGCTTAAATATTATTATTTAATATTTACGAGTCAAGTATTATGATATAGTGAATTTTGATATGATAATTTTTATTAATTGGATAATTCACTATAGGAAAATAGGCCTTTAGCAGCGTTTTTACTGGCGTTTTAATAAAAAAAAGCCGCAAATAGTTGAGCAACAGTGGTGCTAGAACAAAAACGCCGCAAAAAGTTGAGCAACAGTGGCGTTTTTAGAACAAACGCCGCTAAAAGCTGAGCAATAGTGGCGTTTTTTTGTCCAAACGCCGCTAAAAATTGAGCAATAGTGACACTTTGTTTCAAACGCCGCTAAAAATTGAGCAATAGTGGCGTTTTTGTTCAAATCGCCGCAAAAGGTTGAGCAATAGTGGTGTTTTTTATCCAAACGCCGCGAATTTGTATTATTTTTTGCGACACTAGTCCGTTTTGCTATTATCCCCGAAATGCCTTGGTCTTTTTTCCCAAAATCAGTTCCCCTTCCTCAAAATCCCAAAATCAAACTTAATCAACTACTTTTGAATGCCTAAAATTTTATTTTGAATCTTATTAAATAAAACTTTATGTCTCGAATTACAAATCCAACTTGAATTCAAGTTTTTACAATCTCAAGTGAATTATATTCAATTAAATCCTAAACCCTATAATTAATATACATTTAGGGGCATAACTAGGGGATTAAAAGGGTCTCGGCCTCCCTAAAGAGAAAAATTTTCAATGGCCTCCCTAAAGAGAAAAATTTTCCATTTAGGCCTTTTGAAATTTTTTAAAATTTTAAAGGTAAAAATTACACTTTATCCCTCTGAAAATGGAAAAATTTTGATTTAATCATTTAAAAATTATAAAAATATATGCTATCAAAATGATGAGATTGCATTTTTTACTTACAATTTAATTTCAGCCCTTAAAAAAATTCTGATTGTGCATCTGTTTATTCCTAACCCTTAAACTGTAAACCCTAAACCCTAAATCATAAACCCTAAACATTAAACACTAAACCATAAATACTAAACTCTAAACACTAAAATTTTAAACCATTAAATCTTAAACCTTAAACCTTAAAATTTTAAACCCTAAAAATAAATTTCATAAGGATATATATTGAGATGTATATATGTAGATATTAATGTAAAAGCTTATGTTTATAATAATTTGTGGAAGCACTTAATATTGATTAAAAAGTCAAAAAGAAAAACACAAACAATAAAAGGGGAAAAAAAGTGAAATGGCAAAATGATGCATTTCACAAATGGAAGACTAATATATCAAAATATTAATTTTCCTTTTGAATTCAACATATATTTCATGTTTATTTTTAGGTTTCTGAAAAATATTTTTTCAGAATTCATAATTATCTCTCTTAAATTATGGTTAGCATTCTAATTTAGTTGTTTTAAAACATTTTATTTGAGTCATCGAATAATCAGTGTCTTATAAATCATATTCTTCTGTCATTTTAGTTGTTAGCTTGGGCAATAAAAGTTGGCTTATATCTAGATTAGGGTATAACATGAATCAAATTTTAATTAAATTGAACAATAGTGACATTTTTTGACCAAACGCCGCTAATATATATTAAAAAACTGAAGAACAGCGCCGTTTTATGCTACATATTTAGTGGCGTTTTCAGCAAAAACACCGTAAAAATGTATTCTGAGTCTAAACAAAACAGTTTTTATCTTTGTTATTAGTGGCGCTTTCTAAAAAATGCCGCAAAAAGAATGCATTACTAGCGTTTTCAACAAAAATTCCACAAACATCTATTAAGAGATTGCAAAACGGTGTCGTTTACAGCGTTGTTATTAGTGGCAATTTGGCTAAAATGCCGCAAACATGTATTAATAGCTCAAAAAACGGTGCTGTTTTATGTTGCATATTTAGTGGCGTTTTCAACAAAAACGCTGCAAAGATGTATTAAGAGTTAAAACGACACTGTTTTTGTCTTTGTCATTAGTGGCACTTTTTATAAAACGCTGCAATAGGTACGCATTACCGGCGTTTTTACCTATAACGCCACAAATATCTATTAAGAGATTGCAAAATGTTGTCGTTTATAGCCTTGTTGTTAGTGGCGTTTCGTCTAAAATGCCGCAAATATGTCTTAACAACTCGAAAAACGACGATGTTTTATGCTTTATTTTAGTGGCATTTTGTTTAAAACGCCGCAAAAGGTTTGCATCAGTGGCGTTTTTGTGAAACACCGCAAAATTTTATTAGACTCAACTTAAACGACGTCATTTTTTAGAGCCCCGAATTTCCTTTACTTTCTCCAAATTCAGATTTCCTCGATTTTTTTCACCAACATCCCAACTTTTATCCCCAAATTTCCCCCAAGTTATTCTTCCCCAAAATTTTTTCCCTAATTTCCCAACTTCCAAAATCAACTTCGACTCTTCTCTCTGCCGCCGCCGTTGGGAATTCGGTTCCTAGAGGTGTTTTAGTTTGCTCACTGATTTAGTTTGGTATTTCAAACTTAGGTATAAATATTATGCTTAAAAAATATAAGGTCAATTTTTGTTTATCTTAGGTATATATTTCTTCGTATATATTTTTTAAGTTAAATAATATTTATCTTAAGGTCAAGAAATTGACCTTATCTTCGTATATATTTATCTTAGGTATAAATATTATGCTTAAAAAATAATATTTATGCTTTCCAGTAGATGCATACTAAATGAGCTCAAACCCTAAATATTTAAAAAGAAACTGAAAATGAGGCTTAGAAATGCTGTAAAGTCATTGACCTTATCTTCGTATATATTTTCCTTTAATTTTATTGGTATATATTTTAAAGCTTCCTACTATTTGTATATAACCTTATATTCATTGTTTGCAGGTGTAATTTAATTTACTGGAATCGACTTTACCATCCATCCAATTTACAATTTCTAAAAGGTATGTATATTTAATTTCTAAGAGACTTGTTATGCAATCGAATAATTGTTTGTCATTGTTTTCCTCTACAATACATAGATATAATAATACTCAAATTTACAAGTCATCAAGTACAAAACTTAGGTTCATCTACTGGAAAGCATTTACTATGTATCTATTTAGAGGAAATTTGCTTGAAAAGCTAAGAAACTTATATTTGAAAAGTGGAAAATTAAGCTTCTGGTAAGTCATATTGAAGATTTAGCCTTTTGAAGAACCAGACCTTAAATCAGATATAAAACTCACAGTTCATAAATTCAAAAATAATATATAGAAAAAAAAATTCATTTTTATGCCAACAAGTCTATTGATTCTTTTCTAAGTTTGCTAAAAGTGAAATTCCTATATGACTACTGATTTTTGACTGTTGAATGCCATGTGCTTTGATCTTTAGGTGCACTATCTATTGAAAGAACTTGTAAGGAAGTTGATTGCTAAAGCACAGGTAGACAGTTCTTGTTGTAGTATTTTTTTTTTTTGCTGGTAGTTTCTGCACTTTCTTTTTCTGGAACTTGAAAAATGAATGATCTTGTGCTCATGCATATATGTTCTTTTTCTGCTGAACTCCATGATCTCACTTGTCCAAAATGAGTAACGTAAGATCATCTCACATAGAATGAGCTTTCCTTGTAAGCCTAGAACCGACTAGCTTGTTTGTGAAAGTAAGTTGTAGTACAAGGGCTTTTCCTTTTTTGCAATCAATTTGAAAGGGTTTTTTTTTGTTTCCATTTTAGTCTATAAATTATTTTCAAGTTTATTACTATACATATTTTGTGACATTGAAATTAATTCTTGCATTTGTTTTATTATTTTCGCTATTATACTATTATATTTTTCATTTATTTTATTATTTTCGCTGTTATGGAGATCAACATTTTATTAAAATATTAACATGATTTTTCAATATTTTGACTAAAAATATTAATTTGTTACATGAGTAAATACTCTCTTTTTGACTAAAAATATATATTTAATACTAATTAATGTATATGTTTAATAATATTGAAAATTAAAATGTTTGATTTTAATATTAATATTTTTAAATGTATGCAAAAACTTAAAAATAAATTTACCATTAATTAAATTTATTTTTATATAAAAATCAAATTACTTATCTTTTTAACAAAAAAAGTGATTTAAAAGTTTTTTAAAATGAAAAGTTATTTTTGTTAACCATAAAATTATAACCCATTCTTATCCTAAATAAAGAAAAAAATAAGCTTATAAAATGGATTTATCGTACTAGTATATTTTTTAAAAATTGATCGCTGTATGACTTTCTCCAACCAGATATTAGATGACAAACTCACCTAATTAATCCCCAAAATGAGTAACCACAAATTGAGCGGAGCGCTTTCGGTGTACAAGCACATGGACAAGTTAAAATTTATAAATTAAAAGAGTATAATTAAAGGGTTAAAATATAAAGTTAGAAATTAAAGATGATAATCATAACTTACATAAACATTTAAAGAATAAATATATATCATAATAGATAAATATATATCATATCTATGGACTTACATAACTTACATAAATGTATATTATATCATAACTTACAAAACTTACATAATATATAAATATATATCATATCATACCTTACATACCTTACATAACTTACATAAATATATATCATATCATAACTTACATAACTTACATAATTTAAATCAATTGAGAAGATTTAAGTAACTGTAATTTATTGTCAACTTTAGACTTTAAGAACTACGAAATGGATAAGAGTTGGATGAATTTGTCAAGGGTAAGCAATGACTATCGAAATGGAGTACAAACTTTTCTAAATTTTGAATTTCAAAATGCAAGCCAAGAGAATATGATTTTTTGCCCGTGTAAGAAGTCTGGCAACATCAATTGGCATTTTCGTGAAGTTGTCTACGAACATCTAATTGTTGATGGCTTTATTCAGGGGTATAAAAAATGGATTTTCCATGGAGAGTGTACACCTAGTAGAACCTCATCAACAATTAATCTGGCTTATCCTCATAGTACTTACCATCAGTCTGTTAGAGAAGATGACATGTAAGGTATGTTGTAGGATGCTTTTAATATGCACAGTCATGGTTTGCAATCGTTTCCACCTGACTTTGTTGCATCCGATGCTTCTAATATTGGTGGAAATGTTTTTACCGAAATGGGAAGAAGTATACTTGATGAAAAGCCAAATAGAGAAGCAGCGAAGTTTTACAAGTTACTTAATGAAATGAATGAAGAACTTTACGAGGGATCAAAATATTCAAAATTGTCCTTCTACATTCATCTATTTTGCTTAAAATGTTTGGGAGGGTGGACTGAAACTCTTTTACAATGCTGGTAGATTTTTTGAGAGATATGTTTTCGTTTGCAAAAATCCCTCATTCATGTAAAGATATGAATAAACTGATAAAAGATTTAGGCCTTGGGTACGATAAAATTCATAGTTGCCCAAATGGCTGCATGTTCTATTGGGGTGATTAGAAAAACCAACAGTCTTGTCATGTTTACGGTAATTCTCATTGGATGAATAGGAATAC
Source organism: Gossypium longicalyx (assembly GCA_025698465.1). Taxonomy (NCBI): domain Eukaryota; kingdom Viridiplantae; phylum Streptophyta; class Magnoliopsida; order Malvales; family Malvaceae; genus Gossypium; species Gossypium longicalyx. The sequence continues at coordinate 17,374,466 of CM046997.1, read as the reverse complement.
AAAAGATGTGAATGAGGATGAAGGTGAGGCACAGTCAAGAAAGAAGTCAGTCAAGATTTTTTGATATTTTCCACTAATACCAAGGCTTCAAAGGCTTTTCATGTCGCAAAGACAACCAAGTCTATGAGGTGGCACCATGATCAATGAATCGATGATGGATTATTAAGGCATCTTGTGAATTCTTTAGCTTGGAAATCATTTGATAATAAATTTCCAAGCTTTGTAAGTGATCCTCGGAATGTGAGGCTTGGGCTAGCATCTGACGGATTTAATCCTTTTTAAATCATGAGTATTTCGTACAGTACTTGGCCTATAGTGCTTGTTCCTTACAATTTGTCTCCGTGGATTTGCATGAAGCAATCTTCTTTTATCTTATCTATGATTATCCCTGGAGAGAAAGGTCCCAAAAATGATATTGACATTTATATGGATCCACTTATTGAAGAGTTGAAACAGTTATGGGCATGTGTTGAAACATATGATGTCTTGAAAAAGGAGAACTTTTATTTACGTGTAGCTTTGCTGTAGATTATTAATGATTTCTTGGCTTATGCCAATTTATCTGGTTGGATTACCAAAAGAAGTTATGCTTGTCCTTTTTGTGCAGCCAAACATGTTCGAGGTGGTTATATAATAGGAAGAAGATTTCTTATATGGGGAATCGTCGGTGGTTAGATGGAAATCATAGATTTAGATTTTAGAGGACTTTATTTGATGGTACTGAAGAGTTCAGAGAAGCTCCTAAGCAGACCATTGGATCTGAAATCCTGTTCATGTTAACAGATATCAATTTCAGTTATGGGAAGATAAATCAACCATACAACATGCAAACAAAGAGAAGACTGAGGGAGGCGTATGTTGGCGATGTTGACGGGGAGATTGATGATGAATCTGATGAAGAAGATGATCCTAATGAGGCAGACTTGTAAAAGAAAAGAAGTATTTTTTTTAGTTGTCTTATTAGGAGCATCACATTTTGCGACACAATCTTGATGTCATGCATATTGAAAAGAATATTTGCGAGAACATTATTGGGACAATTCTGAATGTCAATAGAAAATCGAAAGACAATCTTCAAAGTCGACTTGATCTAGTTGACATGGGAATTCAGCGTGAACTTCATCCCTAAGTACTTCCGAATAGGAAATATAGGTTGCTGCATTCTATTTTTGCAATGTCGAAGAAAGAAAAAGAATTATTCTGCACGATGTTGAAGGACATAAAGGTCCTAGATGCGTATGTATCAAATATATCTCGATGTGTGAGTCTTAAAGATCGATGATTATCACATCTTGATGCAAGATTTATTGCCAGTTGTTTTACGGTGTCGTATGTAAAAAAAAAGGTGATGTCTTGTATAATTGAACTATCCAATATAATTAAAACTATTTGTGACAAAGTTTTGAATGTTGAAAAACTTGAGAAAGTACAAGATAAAGCCGCTTTGACTTTCTGCAATTTGGAAAAGATCTTTCCACATTCCTTCTTCACTATTATGGTGTACTTGGTAATCCATCTCTCTTATGAAACAAAACTTGGTGGATCGATTTTTTATCAGTGGATGTATCCTATAGAGAGGTGCTAATTTATTTGTAAAGTTTTTCATTCATTCATGAATATACCTTTAGTTACAACTTTTGATAATGTTGTATGTCGTGTTTAAGTTCCTATTCAAATTGAAGTCTTATTATCGTAATAAGCGTTATCTAAAAGGATCAATAGCTGAAGGATACTTGGCAGAGGAGTGTATGACTTTTTGTTCTAGCTATTTAGAAGATGTTGAAACAAGACTGAATAGACCAAGTAGAAATGCTGGGCTCACTAATCATAATTTAGTCAAAACTTATTTATTTTGAAGTTATGGAAAACCCATCGGTAAAGTTGAAATTGCACACTTAGATGATAGATCTTGGGTACAAGCACATCGATATGTTCTTTTTCACCACGATTCAATTGAACCATTACGCAAGTAAGTTTTAGAATTTGATTAATATTCATCTTTTTAATTTGTTTATCTTCTAACCAAGTAATCGACTTTTTAACATAGCGAGTACAAACAACTCTTGAGATCTCGTTCATGCTCCCGAAGATTACAACATCAAGAGATTCATAAGTTATTCACAGAATCTTTTTATGAATGGTTAGGGCAAACAGTATGCGACTGAAGCTTTCATCGACAAATAATAATGTTTTCTCATAACATTTATAAATAATCAATTTACTTTCGATTCAATAGGTTTAGAGTGGAAAGGACGTAAATGACAAAGTTAAATGGCTTTCCCAATGTCCGAACAGAGTAGTAAAAAGATATAGTGTCTTCCTCATCAATGGATTCAAGTTTCATACAAAATCTCGTGAAAGATTGAGGATGACTCAAAATTATAGAATAGTTGTTAATTCTTCAATTACAAATTATTCTAGTGCTAGGGTCAATAACCCTGTTAAGGGAAATGTGGAGTATTACAGACTTCTTACTGACATTATTGAGTTGGATTACTATGGCAAACGGAAGGTTGTCTTATTTCGATGTGATTGGGCTGATGTTAATATTATTCACGGAATTTAAAAAGATCAATTTGGTTTTAAAATGGTGAACTTCTCTTGCTTAATTCATATTGGACAACAATTGATAGACGAGCTATATGTATTTTCTTCTCAAGTGAAACAGGTTTTTTACTCGAAATATCTAATTGATGAGGGTTGGTACGTTGTACTCCGTAACACCCCTAGAGACTTATTTGACATGGGCAATAGAAGTAGAGATGACATCGACGAAAGATCAAAAACTTTGTCTTTTCCAGAACAAAACTTAAATGAAAATATCCCTAGTACTAGTACACAATTTCAATAGGTTCGCCAGAATGTTGATGAAGATATTTACGAATTATGATGTAGTAAGATTTTACGATTTTTTAATTATATGTAATATTATATTTTAAATCTTAATCTTGTTGAATACTTCAACTATTTTATATGTACTATTATTGTTGTAATTAGTTACTAAAATTTCAACTATTTTATGTGTATTGCAGATAAAATGCCCGGAAGAAAAATGCAAGATCTAAGTATTGTTCAAAATCCTCTAAATTTAGAAGAAACAAATAGTGAGCAACAAACTGGTATTGGATCTTCGAATGTTCTGAATACAACTGACGAACCTACAGAAATTCAAAGTAATGTTAAACTTTAATTTACATGCGTTTTGACTTTTATTATTGATTTATGTTTCAAATTCTTATATTATAATATACCATTTTCAGCTGAAAGCGGTGGGACATGCAGAACTCGAGAACGTACGCTACTAAAAGATTTATACTAGTTAAATTTAGTCGAGCGTGTCAAAGTAGCTAGGAACAGTCTTGGGCAGCCTGTTGGATCAGAAGCTCGACTTTTAGCAGGATACTTGGGCATTATAGCACGAAATGCCAATCTGTTGCCCATCAACTATGAGTCATGGCATCATATGCCTAATAGTAACAAAAATCAAGCTCTCGATAATATTAAGGTAATAATGTGAATGTAATTTATAATACTTTATTTAAGTTTCATTTATATTTACTTTCTAAACTTGTGTTTTTTTACAAGAGAGATTTGCTTTAGAGGTCTCAGATAATTATGTCAAGAAGACATTAGGAAAGAAATGGAGAGACCATAAAAGTATTTTAAAAAAAGAATATTTTAAGAAAAATATAAGTCTCGAAGAGAAATTACGAAATGTCCCGCTGGGAATGCTGAGGTACCAATGGGAAGATGTAGTTAGATTTTGGAATTCAAAGAAAGGAGAGGTATTACGTACTTCCAAACTCGTATAATTATAGTATTTGCTATATAAGTAATAATAATTTCATAATGTAGGATCATGAGTGCGTTGGAACTACAAGTAGGCAAAAACAAAAATTCACGCACACAGCTGGGTCAAAAAGTTTTGCTTGTGTAGCTGAGGATGAGGTATTTTAAATTTATTAATTGTGTCAAATATTAATTAATCTCTATTATATAATATTTTTACCACTATATTGTAGGAACAATCGTCTGGTCAAAAAGTTGGACGCCTTCAGCTTTTTGACATTACATATAGAAAGAAAGATGGATCTCTTATGACTACTGAAGCTGTAGAAATTATGGTATATTTACTTAATAAAATTCGAATTATTTTAAATATTTATAATGGTTTAATTCGTCGTTTGTATTGCAAATAATGTTGTGTTGTATTTGTTTATTTTATATATTTCGTTTCTAACTTTTTGATTGATTTATTAGGAGAAACTAAAGGATAAAAAGGCGGAGTATGAAGCGATTGCTTCGAGTGATAGTTCTGTTAATCTTGACAACATTGATAACCGAATAATTAAGAAGTTTTGGGTCCTAAAAGGTATGGTCGGGTTCGATTTCAAGAATTGTTTGTTAATCTAACCCAATATTTTGGATCTAGCTCGCAGCAATACATGCCTTCGAGGAGTCAGACTCAAGCTGAAGTTTAGAGGTTAAAAGACCAGATGACACAGATGCAAGAGAGAACAGTTGAGCAAATTGCTCAACTTAAAGCGGAGGCTGCATCGAGAGAAGCAGAGGTTCAAATAAAATATGAAGAACTCCAGCTACAACTTAGAGCGGAGGCAGCAGCGAGGGAAGCAAAGTAGAGTAGAAAATACGACACACTCCAGCTACATCTTCAGAATATGATGAAGATGTTTCAGCAGTCGCAGAATTCGCCATCTTAGATGTTTGTTTTCTTATTGTAAGAATATTTTAACATTATAACTTTTAACATTATTGTAAGAATATTTTGTTATTTCATTTATTAATTTAGATCATATATCTTTCGTTGGATTTGATAATTTAGATTTGCTATTTTAGTTTGGCTTTATATTTGTTAGTTGGATTTGTATTTGTTGTTTTTGGTTGTTATACGAAGGTTTGTATATAAATTAAAATGTGTAGTTAGGAATCTGTAAAGTTAGCGGCATTTTTTAAAAACACAGTTAAAAAACGAGACCTTTAGCAGTATTTCCAAGAAAAATGCCGTTAAAGTACATGACATTTAGCGGCGTTTTGGTGAAAGCGTCACTAAAGGTCACGTTTTATAACGGCGTTTGTAGGTAAAACGCCGCTAAAGGTCATGGTCTACAGTGGCGTTTGTTGGGAAAGCGCCGTTAAAGGTCACGTTCTATAGCGGCGTTTGTCGAGAAAGCGCCGCTAAAGGTCACGTTCTATAACTGTATTTGTTGGGAAAACGCCGCTAAAGGTCATGTTCTATAGTGGCGTTTGTGGTAAAAGCGCCGCTAAAGGTCATGTTCTATAGCGGTGTTTGTAGTAAAAGTGCCGCTAAAGGTCATGTTTTAAAGCAATAAACCCCGCAAAATTTAGTGGCGTTGTATATAGCGGCATTTTTTGCGACGCTAAAAAAAATGCCGCAAATAGTTTTAGCGGCGCTCCCAAAAAAATGCCGCTAAGAACCTGTTTTGTTGTAGTGTATTAGTTCGTACAAGTGGTTCGACCCTAAAATCAAGTGATTTTAGAAAATGAGGCATCGAGATCTCGTTTCCATAAATAGAGCCCGTAAATATTTACAGAGTTTTTATATAGGTGTATTAAATTTTGGTCCAAAAATTTTAGTGATTAAATAGTTAATTAAGGAAAAAGGACTAAATTGTAAAAATTGTAAACGTTAATCAATATTGAATTATATTAGTTAAATAAGGAAAATGGTAAAATTGAATAGATTTATAGGGAAATTATTCCATATTTAATTATGGTGGACGGTTGGATAGATGCTTTTAATTAACCTGTGTTAAATAAATTAAAAACTATATTACATTATGTTAAAAAAAAATTTTAACATGGTTGCCATATTCACCATTCCATTATTTTCCACCGTTTGAAGAAAGAAAGAAGACTAGGAAGCCATGACCGAACTAGTCTAGGCTTTTCAACCGTGCATTTAAGTCATTTTTCACTTGTTTGTTATCATTTTTATATTTTTAAGATCGTTACAACTATGTCTAGCTAACCCATATCTCCATTTTCAAAATTTTTAAAGGTTTTAGAGCTTGTCATTGATGAATTTTAGATGTTATTGATAGGAAATGGTGGATTTGAAAGTTAAGAGATGTTTAAAGATTATTTAGTAAAGTGAATTTTGTTAATTTTATATTTAGGGACTAAATTGTGAATTGTCAAAAGTGACATAAAATTTATGTAAAATTGGATTTTCGAGGGTTGTAGAAGGACATAATTGAAGTTAGAATGAAAAACGAAGCTCAATTGTGAATGTTATACTTGTTTCAGTTTTAGGGACTAAATTGAATAAAATATAAAAATTTAAAATATATATGTAAAATGAAATTAAAAGATTATAAGCATGAATTAGAATGTTATTATGAGATTACTGTTGACATTTGAATCTTAACTATTATATAGATCAAGTTGTTGATTTATGAAAAAAAGGAAAATTGTCGAATAATCCCTATTATCTAAAGTAGTACCAATCTAATGACGGAAAAATTTGTATTGGTATCGATTATGTACCTTTATAGAAAACCTTAATTTTTGAATGCTCCATGCTAACAATCTCTGTTTTTTTTTATATGTGTATTAGTTGTTACTTAATTGAATATGCATAATTACTAGATGCTATTTATATAGCTAAAGTTAACTTTTAATTGATATATAACTCTAATATTAGTTAAGTTATAATTAATAAATAAATTTTTGTATATTTAGAATTTTATTCAAGTTAAAATTCGATCAACTTTTTTAACTCTAATATTAATTAAGTGATATTTAATTATAAATTTATTATTTAAAAACAATAAACGAAGAAAAAGCATATGCATTGCTCTAAAATTAAAAAAAGAAAACTTGAAATTTATACTTTATAAGACAAATTTAATTATAAAAAAACTTTATGAAACAAACTAATTAAGACTCAACAATGAATTCACTCAGAAAAAAAAAATCAACAACTAATAATCATTCAACAAATTTTCCTATAAAAGAGCTTAGACTATATTTTACACAGCGTAACATTAACGGTTGATAAACATGTTAATTTGCATATTTTTTGTGTTTAAATTGGTTTATTTTTGAACTGAACCCTGCTAATTAAGTGCTTTTATGATTTAAACTTGTTAGGAATGCAATTGGTCAAAAACAAGCTAAAAGGGGGTCAAATTGAAACACAAACATTGAAATGGGGCCAAATCAAAAAGATGGAGGAAACCAAGGACACATCAAATATTTTGACTTTGTAAAAGCCAAAAATAGGAAAATCTTATTTTATTTTATTTTATTTTTTGATTTTATATTAAATTAGTTTAGGCTAAATTTAGTAAATCCCATGTATATAAATAGGGGTTTTATGTTATTAGGAAATCATCCCTTATTTTGTATTCCTACTTCTATTTGGAATTAAAATACTCTCCTCTTTCTCTTTCAAATTGGTGTGAAGCATTTTGCCATTTTTCATTTGGTTTTGTTTCTTTTTTAAAATTGGGCTAATTACCTTCCAAGTGCTTTTCCTTTCCAATTTCCATCACCTTTCATACAAATATCCCATCATCTTCCACAACTTTCAAGTATGAATAAATTCATACTTCACTAAATTTTATTTTAGCTTTAGGCCGGTGTTCTTTTCGGTCGAAAATCGTGAGATACGAATTCGTGCTAAAATCCGTCTAATCGGTATTCATTCTTTTCCTAAGTATTGGGATTGACAACTCATCCCTTAAGGATAACTCGTTTACAAGTTAAAAAGTGCACGTTGGGTTGGAATCGTGTTAGCTGACAGTTGGAGAAACGAGTCGGTCATGCTGTATTCGGATTTTCGAGAACAAATCGAGGAAGAGGTGATCAGATTTAAACAACCCACGCGGTTAAGGCCGTTAATTCGAGTTGGGTTCTTCAGAAATCAAGGCTGCCGGAATCTTGAATCGGGAACACGTGTATCTCGGTTAGATAATCGGTAAGGGTTGGTTTGTAGGTCGTACCGGAACTAGCTACAAGAGGAGGAATTGGTGGTTAAGACGTTCTTAACTGCTATAACCAGCTTATCATTCGGAGGAGAATATTAATTTTCAAGGATCGATTCTTGATACGAAATTTACCGAGTCTAAGGCTAAGACTTATTTTATCTGTTGCAAAATTCTGAATTTATTTTCTAATTTATTTAATTATTTATGTTGTTTCAGTTATCTAGTTTCTAAACATTTCAAAAATCTCTGACTTACTTTTATTTCTAATCTTTGCAGGTACGATTGGAGTCGTGGGCACGACTATTACCACGACACTTGACACGACAAACAATCTAACCATAAGTTATACACGGAAGTAGATTATAGCATCCAATCCTTGTGGACTCGACCCTACTACCACTCTTACTACTAATTAGAATTATTTTGTAGGAATTATATTTGGTAGTTTCGACACCCATCAACGGTAGACATCTTGTTAATTATAATTACAATATAACAATATTTCAAGTTAAGACTTTTTATTCATTAAATCTATTTTTTGTTATAATCAAATTACAATTATTTTAACAATGATAATATAAAAATTTACAATTATTATCATAAGATTTTACGTCAACAATTTTTAACTATTAAATTATAATTATTATCATAATATTTTAGGTTAATATTTTAAATTATTAAATCTAAATTGAGTAATAATTAAGTTATAATTATTTAAACAATGATAATGATAGGTTAATTATTTTAAGATATCAATTTAATAATATGATGAAAAAAAATTATTCTCGGTCAATCCAAATTTTTTTTCCAAATTTATTTTTTTATATATTATAAATAGATTATCTAAATTAAATTATTTTTTAAAAAAACTTGTGCACCTTCTAATATATTAGATTTTTATTCTTAACTTATATTCACCTAATAAAAAACTAGTTTTTATAAATTTAAACAATTACACATATATATACTAACCATTATTAAGTAAATATTGGGACAACCCTTTGTTAATTCGGTTTATTCAATTTGCAAAAATTTGAAACCAGCTCAAATACTCATCGAGAAAGCCGAAAAGGATGAAAGCTTTGAAGAAACGAAAACCCTACAACTCAACCAAATTCTATCATAATACAAATTCATTTCATCAAATTTCAAATCTATAGAAAGAAAAATACATCAAAGATAAATTAGCAAACTTGGAATACAAAGAACAAAAAAGCTATTAAATTTTGCTTGTTTGCGTGACCATTTTTTTATTTTTTATTTTTGTTTTTAACTTTTGTTGTATACACATATAAGAAATTAAAAATTGGATTTTTGTTCATGAAATCGTATTGGAATATAATAATATTATATATACATATAGATCTCTCTCTCACACCTTAAACATGTTTCACTCTGCTTAATCAAACTTCCCTTCAACCCCACCATTGATGCACTGCGACACCTTCATCCCTTAACTTCCCATACAAAGCCAAGCATTCCCAGTAAGTCCTTCTGCTCATGTTCTTTCTTCCACCAAGTCCTTTAGGTTTGCATTCCAAGAACAGCTCATCAACCAATCTAATCGCCTTGCTCTTCACCATATCTTCAACCACTTCAGCCTCAGCCTTCATCACTACATACTCTTCCTCCTTCACGTTCTTCCTCAGCCAACCCGACATCCCAGTCTCCACCGCAGTCTGCGGCACCTCTTTCTTGGTAGAGTCCTTGGTCAGTGTCTCGATCTTGTACATCTCGAACTTCAGATTCCTTGTGGGATAATTCTTGACAAACCAGGTGGTGGCACTGTCGCCATCTTTCTTAGGCAAGCCTACATCAATGAAAACCCGACGAGGGTAGCTTTCGAGTGAGTCCCCCAATAGATCTGGCAAATATTTCGTTCGTTTAAGGTAAGTTCTGGACGTCCCTGAGGATGCTCTTGGTGGTTCAAGAAGAACGTCTTCCAATTTCTTCAATGCTGCCCGTTTCGCTTCTGATGTATTATACCCCAAAAGCCGCCTTTGGGAGCTTGGGACCGGTCGAGCATTCTCAGCCTTTTTCATCACAAAAAGGTTGCAATTGAATTTCCTGAAGTAAACAATCTTGTAATTAGACGGCTTGTTGAATGAAAGCGATGAGTCCAGCTGCTGAACAGCAACAATACCGCCAACTTTGAGACTCCGGTCGATGAATTCGAGGGCGGATTGAATGTTTTCAGTGAAGATGAAATCGAAGGACTCGTCAGGGATTAACATTAGTCGATCAAAGTCATTTGTAGAACTGAATTCCATATCAGTTTTGGTTAGGAAGGAATTTCCCTGAATGGATTCTTCATCATAGTCATCGCTTAACAATAGTCCTTTGTTTCCCGGTTTCAGAATACCTTCATTGTTCAAATCATTGTACAGCAATAGCAGTGATTCCAGATTAATGGGATCAGCGGCCTCAGGGACAACTTCAGGCTTGATTGTATAAATAGGCAGAGCGGGTTCGTCGTTGACGATAAATCTTATTCCCGACCAAGGAAGCAAAAATAAGGTCAAGGCCAAAACCGTCAAGAACCGAGCAAGAAGCTTAAAAACCCTAGAGCGAGGAACTTTGACGATCAATCGTGCACCAGACTGCAAATTAATGCCATTTTTCAAGGCTTTATGCTTGTTTTTATGGAATTTGTTTAGAAGTCCATAAATAATATGGACAGCCATTGATCCAAATGATCGATTAAAACACAAACAAAAAAGGGCTTACAAATCCAATCACAAAAATTCAGAAAACAAAGGTGATCAAACGCAAGGTATATTGTACGAGAAGAAAAATAGAAAACTTTTCCGGAAAAGAAAATCGAGAGATAGCATATTAAAGTAAAACAAGGAAGAGATTATAACAGGCGAGAAAGAGAGAAACGAAGAAGGCAAAACTTAGCGAGTGCAAAATCGAGCGGCAGTGTGATTTCCACCCACGAGAGCCACACGATTACTTTGCAACCTCGACCAAAGTAACAACAATTCCTTCATACGCTGAACCTCCATTATTTTACCCATTATTCCCCAGTGTTGGATTTCATACATCAACCTCCAAATGATTCCTAACGAAACATCGCTAAAACACCAGCTAGAGAGAGAGAGAGAGAGAGAGAGAGAGAGAGAGATCTTCTGTTGTGTTCTTCTATCTTCTACTTCTACTTCTCTTTTCCCCCTTTGTTGTTTTCTTTGTGCTCTCTGATTTGGTTGGAAATCAAAGAGGAATTTTAAGGGAAGAGATGTGAAGGCTTTCGTTGCCGTTTTGGAAATGGCCTAAAAATGGGTGGTTTCGCGACAAATATGTTAAGCCATTGCTCCGCTTCTCCTTTCTAACCGCTAAGCCTTTTATTTTCTTACAACCTATGTTTGCATATGCACTGCCTATCCTGTTCCGTTGCTTTGTATTTAAAAAAAAAAAATAAATTTTAGTATTATATAATGGGATAAACCCCTAAAATACAAATGAATTTTGGTTCAATGAGTAATGTTATGCATAGATTTTGATTTTGTGCAATTTTATAAATGACATTGTAATTTGATTCAATTTTCTTAAACAACTAATATCATTTTGGTATAAGCATAATTTTACATTTACATATTACATATACAAATAATTATACATATCTAATATAAAAACAAATTGATTATTCATTTATTTAAATATGTACGATTGAATCAAAATCAAAATTTTTTATATATGTTTGAGCCAAATTTAAAATTTAATGTGCATAATTGCACAAAATCAAAATTTACGTATCAAATTACACACTGGATTGAAGTTGATTGAAGTTGATGATGTATATTTTTTATATTTATCTCTTTATTATTTAACGTTAGAAGTTTTAAATTATTTATTATAGGCCTATTGCCAAATCTAGCTCTCAACGTTTACATTTTTCTTCAATTTGGTCATTATTATTTTTAGCTAAATTTGAACCTCAACCTTTTAAAAATAATCAAATTTGACTAGTGACCTTTCAAAAAGAGTCGAATTGTTGTTTTTTGAACGGGGATATTGACTAAAATATTAAAATTTTAGACATAACAATCCACGTGTGCTTCATGTTTTTTTTCTTTTTATAATTTTTAATTTTTTATAAATTTTAAATTATTTGTTCACGTGACATATAAGACAAATAGTGTTATTTCAGCATGAAGTACACTTGATTGTCACACAGGTTGTCATGCCAACATCGTTAAAAGCAAGTTATTTGACTCTTTTTGAAAGGTTAATGGTCAAATTTAGATAAAAAAAAAGAATAAGGGTAAATTTGACAAAAGCTATGCCAAGATTCTAAATCTGAGAGTTGCTAATATTCATTTATAATAGTTACAATTAATGCTCAATTATGTTTAGATAAAATTATTTGTATTTATTTCCAAGTCTTCCATTTTTTAATTTAATGATGATGTGTTATGTTATTATTTATTAATGGCGCATGAGACTTATGTATCGACCGTGCATAAAATATAATTCCTTTTTATCTCTTTTTTTTTTTGAAAAAAAATTGTCATTAATAGGAACCATGGGCACATAGTACAAACTATAACATCCTTAAAATCGTTATGTTATTATTATTATTTGAAAGTAGTATTAATTGAAAATCGTGCATAATGAATTTCTCAATAAAGTAAAACGAGAAATATAAATGATAAAAGAGAAGGTTGGTGGAAGCCAAAGAAAGTTGAATTAAGAAGTATGTCGTGATATATTAATTAAAGGCAGAGACTAAATTGAAAAGATGTGAAAAGCTTTGTTTCTCAAGTTCAAATATTCAAAATTTTTGGGGGCAAGGCATAAATAAAAAAAAAGTTGTAGGACAAATAGTAAAAATGTCCCAAAGGTAGAAAGGATTAAACAATAAAATAAATTGGTGAATAAAAATCAAATCGAATAAGAGGATAAATTAGAGGGACTAAATTGTAATTTTTTTATAAGTGGAAAATGGTCTAAAATTGAATATTAAAAAATTTCAAGGGCAAAATGATCATTTTCCAATCAAAATAATTATCATGTTAATAATTAAGGAAGGAAAGCGTTGAAAGATGATTATTTTGATTATTTTAATATTATTTTTTATTTTAATATTAATTTTTTAAAACTTTTTTTATTAATTAAATAGTTGGATATTTGGATAGAAAGATGTACAAATTTCCATCACATTTCTTTTATTCTCACGCAAGACTCCCTTTGCATTTAATTGAAGTTTTCATTCTTTCACAATTTAGTCCCTTTCCACCATAATCATCAAATTCAAGCTAAAAACCACCAAATTTCCGTAGAAATCCTTAATGAAACCAAGAATGCAACATCATAACAAGGTGATTTTTAAGTGAGGAAGATGTATGTTCATGTTGGAGGAGAGAAAAAAAATCAAACTAAGGTTTGATATCAAGAGAACAATGTATGAATATTAGGGTTTCATAATGTTTTCAAGTTTAATCTTGTTAAAAAGGTATAAAAATGATGTTAAAGTAAAGATTTTTCATGGAAAGTTTTATGTTCTTGACATGATATTAAAGAGAATGGTAAAAGAAGTGATTCAAGTGGAAAAGAAAATAGAAAAACAAATGATTAAATGTTGAAGAGAGGTAAGTACCCTTGAATTCTCTTATTACCTAAAGATTAAAATGTGAACTTTGTGAAAATTGTGGTAAATTAGTAAAATAAAGTGTAAAATAATTTGACATGTGAAATAGAATATTTTAAAAGAAAACTTAATTGAAGTGACATATGGTAATGAAAATAGACATAAAGTGATGTTGAAGTGAGATTATAGTAAATATTGTATGTGTAACAGCCCATTTTCAGTGAAATCAGAACAGTGGTTTTAGGACCACAAATCCGAGTCAGAATTAAAATTTATTTTAATAATATTGCTTGATCAGCATTATGATAGGAAAGACGTATGAAGATTTCGTTAAGAAAATTTTACTAATTACATGTTTAATTGATAAAAGGACCAAATTGTATGAAATGCAAAAGTTGAATTCTAGTAGCTAGAAGGATCAAATAGCTATGGAATTTAAAATTTGAGGTCCTTATATGACAAATAGACCATTAAGAGAATTTATTAGATATTTATGATGATTCATCCATGAAAAATTAGAAAAAGAAAAAGACTAAATTGAAAAGTTGAAAAATTAATTGATGATAAGTTAATTAAATGAATAAAAAATTTTCATATCATCATCTTACCCAAAATTTCTATGGAAACCCTAGCTAAGAGAAAGAATTTCAAGCAAGCTTAATTGGATCCGGAAAGATCAAATAAGGAGTTAGATTGAGGAAAAGAAAAAGCATCGGATTAGTAGATCTCCGTATACGAACAAGTAACAAGGTAAGTTCGTGTAACTAAAATGTATGTTTATATGTTTAAATTGAATGTTATGATTGTAAAATGTATGATTTCTATGTATAAACATAAATCACATATCCGATAATGTCTGACAAGTGTTAAGTCCCGTTTGAATAAATGAAATTCGATGGATACAGGATTTCCTATATTGGTTGTGGTCCTGCATATGTTGTGGACACACTATAGCTCTTATGAGCATCCTGTTATAAGCCCTCTCGAGCTTCCCGTTATATGGTTCCTACAAGTATCCTGATTGGTAGTGGTCTTGCATGTGTTGTGGACTACCGTAGCTCTTTGTGAGCGTCCTGTTATATGATCGGTTATGATCCTGCATATTTTGCGGACACAAACGCAACTTTTTATGAGCATCCCGATATAGGCTCTTTATGAGTTTCCTGATATGGTTCACTTGAACTTCCTGTTATATGGCTATCCGAAGCTCTCTGATAATAACTCTTCGGAGTTACCTGTTAAGCTCAATGAGCTTCTAGTTTTAAACTCTTATGAGTTTCCTGTTATAGCCTGGATAAGTTTCTTGTTACATGGCTCACATTAGCATCCTGTTATATGGCTCGAGAGAGTGCTTCCTAATTATGTGCCCTAATGGGTACCCCTAGATATGAATTGATAGGTTTTCAGTTTTGTACACTTTAAGTGTACTACATGAGCGTATCCATCGATCTTTCAAATAAATTGAACTGATAAAGTTCTGACATGACTAAACTAAACTTGAAACGATTTGTCATGAAAATGTACATGTAATATGGAAGTATGCTATGGAAAACATATGTATATGAAAGTTATTATATGATGAGCTCATCCATGTTCTTGGTATTTATGTGAATTACTTGACTAACATGATTGATGATGTTGTGTGTTTTAGGATTTAAGCCAAAATTGCTTGGATACAATTTATATGTTTATTTAGTAAAAAAGAATGTTAAGTTAAATTTCCAGTTATGCGAACTTATTAAGAAATAAATACTTACTTTGTTTTATCTTCTCTGTTTTATAGTACTCGGAAGCTCAAGAAGGTTAGAAGCGGGTCAAAGAAAAATCACACTATCCTTCAACTCATTTTGGTATAAAACGGGAAAATTTATTTTAGATATAATGGCATGTATAGGTTAACTAGCCAATGTTGGCACAATAATGTTTTGGTTGTAACTAGCCATTGGAATGACTAGTGTTTGGCATATTTTGATGTAAATATATAAGGACTTATCATGTTTGTTGTGTGTATTGAAATGGTTAAATGATGGAAGTTATATAAGTATATTAAGAAATTTCAAGAATTGGTAAAATACATACATATATGTTTATATGGTCAATTAGGTAAAATTGAATACTTGGACAAATGTGATGATATTTCAAGTAAAAGACTTAGATATTGACTTGATTTGAGAGTTGTGAATTGGCTTGTGAATGTGCTTAAATGATGTTGTAGGTGAAAGACAATTTGGGTGAGAAAAGTGGCTTATAAAATGACCTATTTTGTCCACATGGGCAGAGACACGGACGTGTAGTGTGGCCGTGTGTCCCTTATATCTTAAATTTGAGAAATAGAAGCATTGAATTGCTCATACAGGCAGAGACAGGATGTGTGTCACACGGCCTAGCACATAGGCGTGTAACTTGGCTATGTGACCCCTACACTTAATTATTAAAAATCACACAGATATGGACACGGGCTAGGGCATGGCCGTGTGCCTCACATCGAATGCCCACACGGCCTGAGACACGAATGTGGCCTAGCCACACGGGCGTGTGTCCCTTGCACCTAAGAAAAATTTTGAAATTTCGCGAAAAATTCTCTAAGTTCTCAATTTGGTCCCAACTTGTTTCTATTGCATAAATTGGGCTTCGAGAGTTCATTTAAGGGACAATATGATTGATTATGTATGATTTTAGACATGAATAGTAAATAATATGATTTAATTATATTTGATCTGTAAACTCCGGTAATGCTCCATAATCTAGTGACGGATATGGGTTAGGGGTGTTATATTTATTGGTATCAGAGCTACGGTTTAGTCGATTCTCGAGCTAACATAATAAGTACGAGTTTAGCTATACATGCCATTATATAAATTGTGATAGTGTGATATCTCTTGACTCTTTTAAATATGTTTTTTTATATAGTAATGTTGTTTAACCGAGCTGATTCCGAGGAAGCTGAGAGCAATGATCAAGCTTCAATTCAAAGAGCTGCATCAGATAGTAGAAGTCTCGTATCTAAGGGCCGAGGTGAGGAGGCTAAAGAAGTCTTCTTTCAAATGAGGAATGAATGGTTCACTGAATACTTGAGAGCAAATCCCACTATACAACAACCTCCCCCTCCTGTTTCTTAACTGGTCACCAATATGCCACAAAGTACAGAGCCTATTAGATCTGGAAAGCTTTCGGTAGATAAAATCCATAAATATAGGGTAGAAGAATTTAGGGTTACTACTGAAGATGATCCAAAAAGAGCTAAATTTTGGTTAGAAAATACTATCAGGGTTTTGGATGAATTGTCTACACACCTGATGAATGTTTGAAATGTATTGCATCTTTGTTAAAAGATTCAGCTTATCAGTGGTGGAATACTTTAATTTCTATTGTGCCAAAAGAACAGGTTACTTGGGAATTTTTCCAAATTGAATTCAAAAAGAAATATACCAGTCAGAGATTTTTGGATCAGAAAAGGAAGGAAGTTTTAGAGCTTAAACAGGGGAATATGACAGTATCTGAATATGAACGAGAATTTGTTAGATTGAGCAAATATGTCAGAAAGTGTATCCTGACTGAAGTTGCCATGTGTAAAAGTTTTGAAGAGGGATTAAATGAAGACATCAAGTTGTTAGTTGGGATTCTGGAATAAAAAGAATTTGTGGTACTGGTCGATTGAGCACATAAAGTTGAAAAATTAAGTAAAGAAAAGAGAGACAAAGATGAAACCTCGAACTTCAAGTAAAAGATTTATGGAAAAGTCACAACCGTCAGCTTCAAAGAAATCAAAGAAATATCATGATCCTTCTACCACATCTGTGGAGTACTTTGGAAGAGACCGAAGTGCTCAACGCTCTAATTCGAGATATCCGGCCCCATCAGTAGCAAGCGCTAGAAGTGTCAAAAATCCCAAACCTAAATGTAAGCATTGTAGTAAATTTCATTTTGGTGAGTGCCACATGAGAAGAAGAGCCTATTTTAGATGTGGTTCTCTTGACCACCATCTTAAAGATTGCCCAAAAAAATTGAAAAAGATATTGTTTAGATTTCAAAGATGAGCAACCCTGCCTTGAGAGGTAGACCACCTCGTAACCTTGAAAATATCAGTGGTAGCCAAGGTATAACAAAAGATTCAACTGCTAAATCTGAAGCATGAGTACCAACAAGAACATATGATATTCGTGTAAGAGAGGATGCCTCTGCACCAGACGTCATTACTGGTACATTTTCTCTTCTTGATACTGATATTACAGCTTTGATTGATCCTGGTTCAACACATTCATACATATGAATGAGTTTATTGTGTGTTAAAAATTTATCTGTTGAGTCTACTAAATTCGTGGTTAAAGTTTCAAACCCTCTAGGCCAGTATGTAATGGTGGATACAGTTTGTAAAAATTGTCTGTTAGTGGTACGGGGTTATTGTTTCTTAGCTGATTTAATGTTGTTGCCATTTGATGACTTTGATGCAATTCTGGGTATGGACAAGTTAACTCAACAAGATGTATTGATAAATTGTAAACAGAAATATATTGTATTAAAATGTCAGAATGGTGAATTACTTCGTATTGAATCTGATAAACTAGACAGGTTGTCAAATGTGATATTAGCTATATCAACACAGAAATATATCAGAAAAGGGTATAATGCCTATCTTGCATATGTGTTGGACACTAAAGTATCTGAATCAAAGATTAAATCAGTCCCGGTTGTTTGTGAATTTCCTGATGTGTTTTTAGAAGAATTACCCAGATTACCGCCAGTTAGAGAGGTGGAATTTTCCATAGATCTTGTTTTAGGGACAACACTGATGTCTATAGCACTTTACAGAATAGCCCTTATGAAGTTAAAAGAGTTGAAAGCGCTTGACTGACAGGGGTTTTGCTCGACCCAGCTCATCACCTTGGGGTACACCGATTTTATTTGTTAAAAAGAAAGAGGGATCGTTGAGGTTATGTATTGATTACAAATAGCTCAACAAAGTCATAATAAAGAATAAGTATCCATTATCTCGTATTGATGATTTGTTTGATCAGTTGAAAGGTGTCACTGTATTCTCAAAGATTGATCTTCGTTCTGGTTACTATCAGTTACAGGTGAAAGAATCAGATGTACCAAAGACAACCTTCAGAACTAGGTATGGGCATTATGAATTTCTTGTGATGCTGTTCGGTTTGACGAATGCACCTATAGTATTTATAGATCTGATGAATAGAATTTTCAGACCGCATCTAGTCAAATTTGTGGTGGTATTTATTGATGATATCCTGGTATATTCTCGAGATGAAAATGAACATACTGATCATTTGAGAATTGTTTTGCAAATACTGTGTGAGAAACAACTATATGCCAAATTTAGTAAATGTGAATTTTGGCTTCGGGAAGTTGGTTTTTTTAAACATATAGTATCTGCTGAAGGCATCAGAATTGACCCGAATAAAATTTCAGCAATTGTTAACTGGAAACCACCAAAACTGTGTCTGTAGTTAGAAGTTTTTTGGGATTAGCTAGTTATTATCGGAGGTTTGTAAAGGGGTTCTTGATGATAGCTTCTCCAATGACACGATTCTTGCAGAAAGATGTGAAATTTGAATGGACTGATAAATGCTAGCAGAGTTTTGACAGGTTGAAAGCCTTGTTGACTGAAGCACCCGTACTAGTTCAGCCTGAATCAGGTAAGGAATTTGTAATTTATATCAATGCGTAATTAAATGGTTTAGGCTGTGTCTTGATGCAAGAAGGTAAAGTAATACCTATGCTTCTAGACAGTTAAAGCCACATGAAAAGAACTACCCAATACATGATTTAGAATTGGCAACCTTTTTTTTGCACTCAAAATTTTGCGACACTATCTGTTTGGTGAAACATATATTCACTGATCATAAAAGTTTAAAGTATCTGATGTCACAAAAAGACTTGAACTTGAGATAGCGCAGGTGGCTTGAGTTATTGAAAGATTATGATCTGGTTATCGACTATCATCCGGGAAAAGCCAATGTGGTTCTGAAGCTTTGAGTAGAAAATATTTATTTGCTTTACGAGTAATGAATACTCAGGTGTCATTGTCAAATGATAATTCAATCCTAGTTGAGTTAAAAGTCAAACCAACGTATCTATAGCAGATCTGTGAAGCTTAGAAAAATGATGATGAACTACAAGCTAAACGGATTCAATGTGAGTTAAATTCTGATTTAGAATTTCAGATTGGGTCTGATGATTTTCTGTTATTCAGAGGCAGAATATGTGTACCGAGGAATTCAGAACTTGTACAGAAGATTTTACATGAAGCTCATAATGGTACTACGTCTGTTCATCTAGGGAGTAATAAAATGTACAATGATTTGAAAAAGATGTACTGATCACCAGGAATGAAACGTGATATTTCTGAATTCATATCTAGATGTTTGATATGTCAGCAAGTTAAAGTTCCACATCAGGTGCCTTCGGGATTATTACATCCAATTGCAATACCAGAGTGGAAATGGGAAAGAGTTACTATGGATTTTGTATCGAGATTACCCCTACCTCTTAAAAAGAAAGTTGTCATTTAGGTAATCATCAATAGATTGACGAAGTCTCACACTTTATTCCAGTACGTATGGATTTTTCCTTAGACAGATTGGCTGAGTTATATGTTTTTGAGATTGTTAAATTACATGGGGTACCAATCTCCATTATTTCTAATAGAGATCCGCGGTTTACATCTTGATTTTGGAGCAAGTCGCAAGAAGCTCTGGGTATTCAATTGTATTTTAGTACCGCATTCCCTCCCCATACAGATGGTCAATCTGAACGTATAATATAGATTTTAGAAGATATGGTTCAGTGCTGTGTACTAGAATTTGAAAATAATTGGGAAAAGTATCTACCTTTAGTTGAATTTACATATAACAATAGTTATCAGTCCAGTATTAAAATGACACCGTACGAGGCTCTGTATAGTCGTAAATGTAGAACTCCGTTATACTGGACTGAGCTTAGTGAGAAAAAGATACACAGAGTTGATTTAATCTGAGAAACTAAAGAAAATATAAAAGTAATTTGGGATAGCTTGAAAGCAACCTCTGATCGTCAAAAGTCTTATGCCGATCTTAAACAAAAAGAGATAGAATTTCAGGTTGGTGATAAGGTATTCTTGAAAGTATCACATTGGAAGAAAGTTCTCCGGTTTGGCCGTAAAGGAAAATTGAGTCCACGGTTCATTGGACCATATGAGGTTATTGAAAGAATCAGACCTGTTGCATATCGATTGGCATTACCACTAGAGCTTAATAGAATTCATAATGTTCTCCATGTTTCTATGTTAAGACGGTATCAGTCAGATCCTTCACATGTTATTTCTCTGACAGAAGTTGAGATTCAGCCTGATATGACTTACAGTGAAGAACCGATCAAAATTTTAGCATGTGAAACGAAAGAGTTAAGAAATAAAAAGGTAGCTTTAGTGAAACTTCTTTGACAACGACATGGAATAGAAGAGGCTACGTGGGAACCGGAGTAAACAATAAGAAAGCAATACCCGAACCTCTTTACTGGTAAGATTTTTGTGGATGAAAATTCTTTAAGGGGGAGAGTTGTAACAGCTCGTTTTCAATCAAATCGGAACAATGGTTTTGGGACCACAAATCCAAGTCAAAAAGAAAATTTATTTTAATAATATTGCATGGTTAGCATATGATAGGAAAACCATATGAAAATTTCGATAAGAAAATTTTATCGATTACATGTTTAATTGATAAAAGGACCAAATTGTATGAAATGTAAAAGTTAAATTCTAGTAGCTAGAAGGATCAAATAGCTACGGAATACAAAATTTGAGGTCCTTATATGGAAAATAGACCATTAAGAGAAGTTAGTATATATTTATGATGATTAATCCATGGAAAATTAGAAAAAGAAAAAGACTAAATTGAAAAGTTAAAAAATTAATGAATGATAAGTTAATTAAATGAATAAAAAAATTTTCATATCATCATCTTCCCCAAAATTTCTATGGAAACCCTAGCTAAGAGAGATAATTTCAAGCAAGCTTAATTGGATTCAGAAAGATCAAATTAGGAGTTAGATCGAGGAAAAGAAAAAGTATCGGATTAGTAGAGCTTCGTGTACGAGCAATTAATGAGGTAAGTTCGTGTAACTAAAATGTATGTTTATATGTTTAAATTGAATGTTATGATTGTGAAATGTATGATTTCCATGTATAAACATAAATCACATATACAATAATTTTTGACAAGTGCTAAGTCCTGTTTGAATAAATGAAATTCGATGGATACAAGATTTCCTATATTAGTTGTGGACTTGCATATGTTGCGGACACACCATAGCTCTTACGAGCATCCTATTATAAGCCTTCTCGATCTTTCCGTTATATGGTTCCTACGAGCATCCTGATTGGTAGTGGTCCTGCATGTGTTGTAGTCTATCGCAGCTCTTTTTGAGCGTCTTGTTATATAATTGGTTTTGATCCTTCATATATCGCGGACACAAACGCAACTCTTTATGAGCGTCTTGATATAGGCTCTTTATGAGATTCCTGATATTGCTCGCTTGAACTTCTTATTATATGGCTATCTAGAGCTGTCTGATAATAACTCTTTGGAGTTGTCTATTAAGCTCAATGAGCTTCCTATTTTAAACTCTTATGAGTTTCCTGTTATAGCCCGGATAAGCTTCCTATTACATGACTAACATGATCATCATATTATATGGCTTGAGAGAGTGCTTCCTGATTATGTTCCCTAATGGGTACCCCTGGTTATGAATTGACGGGTTTTCAGTTTTGTACACCTTAAGTGTACTACATGAGCGTATCCATCGATATTTCAAATAAATTCAATGGGTAAAGTTATGACATGGCTAAACTGAACTTAAAATTATTTGTCAAGGAAATGTACATGTAATATGGAAGTATGATATGGAAAGCATATGCATATGAAAGTTATTATATGATGAGCTCATCCTTGTTCTTGGTATTTATGTGAATTACTTGACTAACATGATTGGTAAAGTTGTGTGTTTTAGGCTTTAAGCCAAAATTGCTTTGATACAATTTATATGTTTATTTAATAAAAATGAATGGTAAGTTAAATTTCCAATTATGCGAACTTATTAAGTAGTAAATGCTTACTTTGTTTTATCTTCTCTGTTTTATAGTACTCGAAAGCTCAAAAGGTTGGAAACGGGTCAAATCAAAATCACACTATCCTTCAGCTCATTTTGGTATAAAATGGAAAACTTTATTTTAGATATAATGACATGTATAGGTTAACTAGCTAATGTTGGCACAATAATGTTTTGGTTGTTGTAACATCCCGAATTAGGGCTTAGTCGAAATAGTGATTTCGAGACCACAAATTTGAGATAAAAATAATTATTTTATGGATGTTAAGTGGTCCATGATATATATGCATGCCTATGTGAAAATATCGATGAAAAATTTTACCGATAAGGTGTCCAATTGAGTTATTAGGACTAAATTGCAATAAGTGAAAAACATGTGTTCTAGTTGATTTAAGGGCTTAATTGTTATGAGATTTGAAATTTGGAGTTCTTATTTGGCAGTTAGACCATTATATGTCATTATGGACAAAAATGGACATAGTAGGGATAAAATATCAAAGTTTTAATGGAAGGGCATTTTGGTCCATTAATTATTAAAAGAATTAAAAAGGGAAAAATAGTCAAAATTTGTGTTCATCTTCATCCCCCTTGGCCGAATATCATAAGGAAGCCATAGCTAGGGTTTCTTTCATCTTCAAGCTTAGAAGTAAGTGCATCCTAGCCCCATTTTTAATATTTTTTTTATATTTTTAAAATCCTTGTAGCTCGATTTAGCTATTTCTACCCTTAATTTGAGCTAGGGTTCATGTTAAAAAATATACCCATGAATAACGTGCTTGTGATTTGATGTCTATTGAAAGAATATGAAAGTTTGATAGGTGATAAATAACTTTTACTAGGTGGTTATTGGTGAAATTGATAAAAAGGACCTAATTGTAAAAGTTGTAAAAACTATGTGTAAATGTGTGAATAAATGAAAAATGTGGGTTCGTATAAGAGAGAAAATGATGCGGCTAGGCTTGAATAATTAGAAAAATGGGTACTTTTCATTTTACGAGCCTAGGGGCAATTTCATAATTTTGTGAAATTTTAGGGGCAAAATTGTAAGTTTGCCATATCATGATTTTTGGACTGAATTGAATAGTGCGTGTATTAAATGAGCTAAATGTGCTATTATAGATCAAGAGGGACGAGGGATAGACCTTGACCGAGGAAAAGACAAGGTTGTGGATTAAATCGCAAATTGTCATATTTTGCACCGAGGTAAGTTGGGTGTAAGTAATTCAACAATTCCATTATTGTGCTTTTAATAATTGATATTCTATGATAAATGTAAGTACGCCTTAATGAAATTGGCTTGTGACGATTTAATGAAAGTTTGATGATAGCTTTATATCTTGGAAGTCCCGAGTGACCCTGAGGTATGCTTAGGATTCAGATATCATGACACGATGATTTATGAGATCCCGTGTAAGACCATGCCTGGGACATGGCATCAGCGTATGAGAGTCAGTGTAAGACCATGTCTGGGACATGGCATCAACATTGATATGTGTGCCAGTGTAATACCATATCTGGGATATGGCATCAGCCGTGGTATGTGATTTCATGTAAGACCATATTTGGGATATGGCGTTGATATGAGATTTCATGTAAGACCATGTCTAGGACATGGCATCGATATGAGGTCCCGTATAAGACTATGTTTGGAACATGACATTGGCACTGACATGAGACTTCATGTAAGACCATATTTGGGATACGACATCGGTATGTAGACCCATGTAAGACCATGTCGGGGACATGGCTTTGGCATTTTATGTGGTGTGTGATGATTCCGAAAGTCCTTTAGTATTCTGGGTAATTCAACAGACCATTCAAGATTATGATTAAGAATGTGGGGTAGAATGAGTAATAATGCATAGTACAGGTATGTACGTAAACCTCATGAGTTTTGGACTCGATTCATATTGGGAAATTTGGTACGGGTATGAAAGAGTAAGATAAGCATGACGTTCAAATACATTTATTATCAATTCTCAATATGTTCATTACATGTAATATAATAATGTGGTGGTAATTGATAGTATGTGTAATCCATGAGTTTCATGACCTAAGTTGTTTATTATTTGCACACGACTTACTAAGCTATATGCTTACCCCTCTCTCTTTTCCTTTTTCTTATAGCATCGCCAAGCTAGCTTGGGGATTGTGGACGTCAGAGTTCAAGTCACACTATCAACGACTCTTTTGGGGTATATTTGACTTGGTACATTTAAGTATGGCATGTATAGGGGACTTAGTATTTTGTTATATGTGTCATAATTGTTAGCCAAAGTGATGACTCATTTTGGTATATTATTCCATTTTGTATATGGCCAATAAATATGGCTCATATTGATTATGGGGTTGAAATCCCTAAATATTGATACATGCATGAAATGTGTTATTATTTTTGTGGTCTGTGCCTAATTGGTTGTTAATAATGGATGATGAAATGTGGAATTTATGCTTGATGGATAAAAGGTGTTAATTGGCATGGTCATAATACGAATAAAGGAAATGAGATAGATTGAATGAACCTAACAAGTCATGGAGTCCCAATTATGTATACTTGACATAAATTTATCATGCATGAGTTAAAGTTATGAATGTTTAAGTAGTTCATTTATGCCATGATAATCACCATTGTCACATGAGTGTGTGTATGGGTTGTTGAGGGTGACAAGAGGGCTTGGAAAATAGCCTCAAATTTGTCCACATGGGTAGACGTACGGGCGTGTGTCTAGGCCATGTGTCAAATGGGTGTGTTGTTCGACCGTGTGTCCCCTGTACCCAAATTGTTCAAGTCAGTATGCATGGTAGTAAACACACAGCCAAAGACATGACCGTGTGTCTTAGCCGTGTATAGGACATGACCTTAGGACATGGGTATGTGCCCAGGCCGTGTGAAGTTTGCACCTTAAATGCGAAAATTAAATTCGCCATACGGCCTAGCACACGGGCATAAATGGATGCTGACATCACAAATAGAGAGTTACACGGCCTGAGGACACGGGATTGTCAAGGGCACACGGGCGTGTCCTTGTGTCCACATGGGCATGTGACCGTGTTTAATGAAAAATTTTCCAAAATTCACGGTTTAGCCCCAAACCACCCCCGATGCATATTTTAGGCTTGTAGGCCCATTACAGGGACGATAAAAATTTATGTGAAAGGTTTTAAATTGGATGGAGATTTATATCTCGATTTTATATGATTGCTTATGTTTGAGCCCGGTAATGCTTCGTACCCTGTTCCGGTGTCGAATACGGGTAAGGGGTGTTACAGTTGTAACTAGCCATTGGAATGGCTAGTGTTTGACATATTTTGATGTAAATATATAAGGCCTTATCATGTTTGTTTTGTGTATTGTAATGGTTAAATGATAGAAGTTATAAAGTATGTTAAGAGTTTTCAAGAATTGGTAAAATACATACATATATGTTTATATGGTCAATTAGGTAAAATTGAATACTTGGACAAATGTGATGATATTTCTTGTAAAAGACTTAGATATTGACTTGGTTTGAAAGTTCTGAATTGCCTTTTGAATGTGCTTAAATGATATTGTAGGTGAAAGACAATTTGGGTGAGAAAAGTGGCCTATTTTGTCCACACGGGTAGAGACAAGGGCGTGTGTCTCAGTCGTACGTGACACACGGCCATGCACACAGGCATATGGTTTGGCCGTGTGTCCCTTGCATCTTAAATTTGAGAAACAGAATGCATCGAATTGCTCAAATGGGTAGAGAAATGGGCGCGTGTCTCAGTTGTGTGTGTCACACGGCTTAGCACATGGGTGTGTAGCTTGGCCGTGAGACCCTTACACTTAATTATTAAAAATTAAATTTGTTAACACGGCCTAACACACGAGTGTGTGGTTGGCCGTGTGACCTAAGTCAAGAGCTACACAGGTATGGACATGGGCTAGGACACGGCCGTGTGCCTCACATCAATGCCCACATGGCCTGAGACACGGGTGTGTCACTTGGTTGTGTGAGTCACGCGGCCTGACCACACGGACGTGTGTCCCCTACACCTAAGAAAAATTTTGAAATTTCGTGAAAAATTCTCTGAGTTCTCAATTTGGTTCCAACTTGTTTCTATTGCATAAATTGGGCCTCGAGGGTTCATTTAAGGGATAATATGATTAATTACGTATGATTTCAGACATGAATAGTAGATGATACAATTTAATTATATTTGATCTATAAACTCCGATAATGTTCTATAACTCTATTCCAGTGACGGATATGGGTTAGGGGTGTTACAATATGTTCATGATGCTAAGGAGTAAATCGTGAACTTGGTGATTATATTGAAATAAGAAAAGTGAAGAGCATATAAACTAGACACGTGGAATAAGATATTATGATGAATTGATAAATTGAAGTGCTATGTGCTGGTGACTATTGAATTACGTGTTAATGTAATCTCCCTAACCCGCCCTAGATGTTATGACCAGATCCTGAAGGTTACATAAACCAAATAGATGGCCAAGCTAAATCGTCAGATTTCAAAACGTACTTTTAAAATTATTTGCTTGTCTTCTCTGGAAAAGTAAAATCGAGCGATTCACTTATTTTTATAAAAACTTATTAGTTTCAAAAGTTTATTGAATTCAATTTTTAATTTTTAATTTTAATTATTTTGAAAAACCATGTTGATTTCTAATTTTATTTACCTTCCAAAAATCATTTCCAATATTGCAGCGAAAAAATGGTCATTATAGTTTAATGTTTAAAACTATATTTCATGCATAAATCTAATTATTAAATTTAACCAGTAAAGTTCTGATGTCATGCAAACCAAAATAAACCAAATCCAAACCCATGTCATGGCCCAGATAAAATTATTACAACTAAAAAAAATAAATTAAGTTAAAATACTTTTCATTGAAAATATTTGATATGGTCATTTGATTGTTTAATCTAAATCCTAATCTCATTAGTTATCTGTAAGAAAGTAAATTAAGAGGGTGTACGAAGTTTAATGTAAGTCATAACTCAAGATATCAAAATAAAAAAAATAAGATATAGCATTCAAGACAACTGATATTCAAAATTTCATAATAATACAAAATCATAGAGTTCAGTGAATAAATGCATGTTCATGTATGGAAATGCAATATTTAGAATCCATAAAGGATCCTACCCAACATCTGCTACACACCATAGTAAGAGTTCCCCAGAACTCATCCATCCCTACAACAACATTATAGACAAGCCACCAGTAATTGTAGATAAATTGCCAGAATTATGCGGATAAACCACCAAATATTTAGATATACTACCATAACTTCCTCCTTTCATATTTGTCCCAACCCTATGTAGTGTGATATGGCATATCGGAACAAAATCAGTACAGTAGGCATGTTTTGACATGCAATCAGTTTTAACAGAAACAGTAGGTATGATTTTTCATGCATTCAGTACGACAATAACAGTAATAATAGATTTTCACGAGTCTAGTATAACAATAACATATTTATGCCATAGAGTCACAAAACATGTGAGTCAGAACAAATCATATAGTAATAGCATACACAATTTTCAGTCATCACAAAATTCATAGTTAGGGATACTTATGTTCGACCCA
This sequence comes from Gossypium longicalyx, assembly GCA_025698465.1. Taxonomy (NCBI): domain Eukaryota; kingdom Viridiplantae; phylum Streptophyta; class Magnoliopsida; order Malvales; family Malvaceae; genus Gossypium; species Gossypium longicalyx. The sequence continues at coordinate 17,346,221 of CM046997.1, read as the reverse complement.
CTCTGGAAATCATATTGGCACATTTAGCCATCACTTCTTTCTATTCGAAGCTGCTTTCTATTGGTCTTGAATCAGTTTAACTTTACCCTCAGTTTCCTGAACCAGTTCTAAACCCAGAATCTTCTTTTCGCCCAATTCAGTCCAACACAAATGTGTCCAACACTTATGACCATACAAAGCCTCGTAAGGTGCCATTTGTATGCTTGACTAAAAACTATTATTATACGTGAACTCAACCAAAGGCAAGTGCTCCTCCTAACTACCTATGAAGCCCATAACACAATTCCTCAACATATCCTCCAAAATTTGAATAATCTTATTTGATTATCCATCAGTTTGTGGATGGTATGTTGTACTGATACCCAATCGAGTACCAAGTGCCTCATGTAACTTCTTCTAGAATCGGGATGTAAAATGGGAATCCCAAGAAGAAATAGTCGATACAAGCATCCCATGTAGTCTTACAATCTCAGAGATGTACAATCTAGTTAGCTTTTGTAGAGAGTAACCTGTACGAACCAGTAGAAAGTGAGCCGACTTAGTCAACCTATCCACAATTATCTAGGAGACATCTTTCTTAGTAGGTGTCAAGGGTAACCCACTAACAAAGTCCATAGTGACTCGTTCCCACTTCCACTAAGGAATCCTAATAGGCTACAATAGGTTAGAAGGAAATTGATGCTTAACTTTCACTTGCTGGTACGTCAGACACTTAGCCACATAATCTGTCACCTCTCATTGTAGATCAGGCCACCAATATAGTTCTCTTAGATCATGATACATCTTATTTCTTTCAAGATACATAGCATAAGGACTACTATGTGCTTTTCGAAGAATAAGTTGTTTTAGATCCTTATTATTTGACACATAATATCTCCCTCAAAAGCACAGAATATCGTTTGAATTGAACTAAAGTCTACAGTCTTACCTTCCTCAACCTGTTTAACCCGATACAACAAAGACATAGCTAAAGGCTACTTATCCTTAATCTCATTAACCAAAGTAGGATTCACTTGCAACTCTTCCAATAAGCCACCATCCTCATACAAACTTAGTCTTGCAAACATTTCCCTTAGGTCAGTCATCAATCTTCTATTAAGAGCATTTGCCACAATATTGGCTTTCCCAAGATGATACTCAATTGTACATTTAAAATCCTTAAGCAACTCAATCCAACTCTACTGCCTTAAGTTCAACTCTTTTTGGGAGAGAAGATACTTAAGACTCTTATGATCCGTGTAAATGATACACTTCTCACCATATAGGTAGTGCCTCCAAATCTTTAGTGCAAACACTACAACTGCTAATTCCAGATCATGAGTTGGATAGTTGCACTTATGTGATTTAAGTTGTCTCGATGTATAAGCTACAACCTTATTGTCTTGCATCAGTACCCAACCAAGATCGATATTAGATGCATCACTATACACCACATAATCTTTCTCAGATTCGGGCTAAATCAAAATCGATGCTCGAGTCAACACTGACTTAAGCTTTTCAAAACTGGCTTGTTGATCAATAGTCTACTTACATAAAATAGTCTTCCTAAACAACTTAATCAAAGTGGCAACAATAAGAGAAAGCCCTTCAACAAACCTCCGATAATAACCAGCTAAACTCAAGAAACTTTGGATCTTAGAAACGTTCCTAGGTTGTTTCCATTCCAGAATAACCTTTGTCTTCTTTGAATCTCCATGGATACCTTCAACAGATATTGTAACGCCCTCAACTTGACCCGACTCGATCTACTGGATCCGAATCTTAGATGTTACGCCTTATACAAATGTTACTTGAAACTTTTCTTTCTTAGTTATTGATGTAAACGTCTATCTTTATGTAACATAATTTCTTATGGGCATACATTATATGGTTACACTTACATTTCGCCTATGTACAATTGACTATCTACGACTATTATAGATTTTATTGTAAAAATACAAAGTATAGTTATTGTTTTGGCTCAATAAGATTTTAGACTTACCTACTTTATCTTTTAGTCTACTAGATATGCTTTGGGATACTACTTATTTATCTAGGCACTGACTTTGACACGCCACTTGATTTCTCTGTATGCATAACAGCCTAATGCACCGCTTCCTTGGCGTAGCCCTGACATCATCTTTCAATGTACATTTCTTTACAGATTTGAAAACAAAAATAACTTTTGTAAGTTCGTAAGAACTTGGTGAGCTAAACCTCAAGATACCTTTTTCATTCATTCTAAATTGCATATGTTTTTTCGCGCATCTTTGGAGTGTTTCTTGACCTTTCTGCCTTCTTTGGCGGGTACAATACTGAGGCTACCATCTTTCTTTTTTCTTCATAACCATTTTCCTTCTTTATGCGTACTATACTTAAAACCCCTTTACCTTCTGTATCCTTTCTTAACTCTTATCTTTACATAACCCTTAACCTCTTCACTTACCTTATTATCAAACTTAATAACTTATTTCATACTAACTAGTTTTATCATCCCTATAAGCGGGGTAGACTGCACCCAATACTTATATCAGAATTTGACCATATATTCTTTACTTTAGTGCACTATGTATTCTTACTTTTAACCTATATCTTTGCCTCGCCATGTACTCTGGCACACACTAGCCTTTCTATTCATCCCTTGTAACTATACGAGATTCACTATTCATTTAGTGTCTGCCCAAAGGCGTTGTTCTTTAGATGGTCACCATGATACCCGTTCTTCATATTTTCACCATGAAATCCAAAGATAACCATAAGGACTTTCCTTTCAAAGTCTCACCACAAAGGCTTCCTTTTAATAGATTTTGCCACGAGAAATTCATTCAGAAATAGCCACAAATGCTTCCTTATAACAGAGATCGCCACAAAGGCTTCCTTTCAAAGATAACCACAAAAGCATCCATTCATAGATAGTCCACAAAGGCATCCTTTTAACATAGATCGCCAAAAAGGCTTCCTTATAACAGAGATAGCCAAAAAGGCTCACTGATACGAAAATTGGTGTTTTTAACGATAATGATTCGCCTAAACTCACCTTCGTGAGGTTTGCCCCTCATTGTTGGTACTCACCCAACCGTCCTTTACATGATCCATATAATGTCCTAACCTAACTAGGGTCTTACACTATATGGTGTTTAAAATTTCATAGACTTTTCCTTTCAGAGATTCGTGTTTTTAGTCCCGACGAACCCCTTTATACAACTCTAGAGATAGACACAAACTCTTCATGCAAACTTATACTTGATAGACTTATTCACAACAGACTTGTTCATATCATCAAAACACACATATACACACTTTACTCATTTAGACATATTATCTTCAGAGATCATATCCATATTCCATACAAATCATTCATGCAAGTTCATCAAACATGCATTTCTCATAGAATAATCACATCATGCATTTCTTAGCTTATTTTCACTGAAGGTTCTAACATGTATAATACATTTAGTAGAGTCGGCTTAGAGACTCACCTTATAACCTCAAAGGCAATTTAGACTTTAGATCTAGCCCTTTTTTTCTTGAAATCGGTCTCTTGAGCTCCAGATCCTTCAATCAGCCAGATACTATGGCTTCTTCGCCTCAGCAAACATAGACACTTTATTAGAGCTCATTTAAGTAACCTTTTACCTCTACTTTAACTCAAACGTATCATTAAGCCTTATTTTCTCAAGTATACTTATAAATCTGCATTTCCTTAGTAGACAAAGTCATGAAATGTACCTTGTTGGGAGAGAAATTACTAGCAAAAATTGAGGTTTTAGACTCATATTTTGAGAGGTAGCTTTCATCTACTCATGGCCCTCCTCTTTAAAAAAGAAGATAACCCCCTTAACTTAACTCAGGTTTCATTTTACGTAACTCAAGTTTTCATAGGGAATTGATAAAAGTCACTTCAAGATTGAGTGGCCTATTAAAATCTGCCACATCTAGGAGACTTACTTGATACTCCTCCTTCAGCCTTTGACTCTTCTAATTCACATTTGGTTAGTTCCCAACTAGCTTTCCTTATAAATCAACTAGTACAAAACCTCATTGGTCATTAGAGGTACTATTCCTTCTAGTGTGGCTTCATACCTCATAAACATTCTCTTCATAGTCATCACTTTCATTTCACTTATCATCCTAAACTAACTAGGAATCCTTGTCTACTTATTTCAATATCAGAGTCCACCCATCCTATACACCAAGAATGCATTTGGGTGACTACTACCATTTAGTCAGTCATTCCTCCTATGATCCCTTAATGGATCCTATTACAGATGACCTTATAAACAGAACACTCTCAGTTAGCCTACTCAATACGTTAAGATAGGCCTATTTGGGTGAACACTTCTTCGTTTGTCGTTTTTTTATATAACTATATGCCTAATTCAGAGACTTATACACTTACCATTGTTCTTCAAAACATCGTACTTAACTTAACCATAAGTTTCGCTCTTCCATAATACGCCAGACTAAGGCGTTACAAGCACGCTCAAAAAGTAACTTATGCTTAATCCAATCCTATCATTGGACAACTTAAAACTATCCTTTTAAGCCTTATTCTTATTGGCTATATTTCAACTTTCAAGATTTCGTTCAAGAGCATACTTGTGAACTTCTATTTCTTAAATAAATCCATCACTTATTCAGAACTATTCAAAAAAAAATTCTTCTAAAAAAACACTTGAATACTAGGGCTTCACCAGTCGAGATGTTATAGATAACACATGACCTAGAAACATAACTTCTCAAGCCAAAATTCACACTTACTCAACTTAGCATAGAGCTTCTTCTCTTGGAGAATCTATACAACAACCCTCAAATGCTAATCATGATCAATCTCAGTTTTTAAGTTAAACAAAATGTCATCGATGAACACAAATACAAACTGATCTAAAAATGGTTGAAACACCCTATTCATCAATTCCATGAATGCAACAGGGGCATTAGTTTGACCAAAAGCCATTACTAGGTACTCGTAATGGCCATAACGAGTCTTGTATGTGGTCTTGGGAACGTTGGACTCCTTCACCTTAAGCTGATAATAACTCGACCTTAGATCAATATTAGAAAACACAGTTGCACCTCGAAACTGATCGAACAAGTCATCAGTCCTTGGCAGAGGATACTTGTTCTTAATAATAAGCTTGTTCAACTATCGATAATCAATAGACAACCTCATAGTATCGTCTTTCTTCTTTACAAACAAAGCCGAAGCTCCCTAAGGTGAAACACTTGGCCTTATGAACCATCGATCTAGAAGATCCTTAAGTTGAACCTTAAGTTTCTTATACTCCTTAGGTGCCATTTGATAGGGAGCAATGGACACCGGGGTAGTTCCAATCATCAATTCAATCCCAAATTTGACATCACGATTAAAAGGTATTTCGGTAGTTCCTCGGGAAAAAATCTGACAACTCCTTAAAAATTTGGATACTGTCCATAGCTAAACCATTAGGACTTGTGTCAGAAACCTAAGCCAGAAGGAACTACCATCACAATCTTTTTTCTAACATAGCAGAGATCACATTAGACAAGTAATCTCTGCGCTCAGCAACCGTCACAATATCCTTGCCATCAACTATCTTTAAAGTGACCCTCTTAACAGCACAATCAAGATTAACTTGGTGTTCAACCAACCAGTCCATTCCCAAAATCAGGTCAACTTCTCTGAAAGGTAACTCCGTCAAATTGGTCAGAAACCCTTCACCTTGGACTTCCAAAAAACATCACTTATAGATCTTATTTACAATTACAAATTGTCCTAGAGGATTGACTATAATTACATCACTAGTAGTTTCCTCTACCCCAATTCCCAGTTTATAAGCTATCATACAAGCAACATACGAATGGGTAGATCCAATATTAATCAAGGTAAAGTATTGAACAAAATGAATTGTAAAAGTACTTGTAATGACATTAGTTGTGTCTTGGTCCTATCTGCACCTAACTGCATAAACCAAAACTGGTTGTTTAGCCTTAGTCCTGTTTGGAACTTGACTCAATGCTCGTTAACCATTATTACCAGCTTTAATTTGACCTCGACCTATCGAAGGTAACTATCTAACTCTTTAATTTTGATTCTGTATCAGAGCTTGCATCTAATCACCCCTACTAGGACAATCCTTAATATAGTGCTTAGTAGACCAACACCTCAAACAAGCTCCCAGCTTCCTTTAGCACTCTTCCGGATGATGCTTGTATGCATAATTAAGAGTCGTACGTCCAATACCAGCTGCAAAAATATTCTATTGTGGTTTGCCCTCTTTAGCTCATTTCATGGGACACGAACTTAAGTCGGTAAAACTAAAATCTCTCTTAATTGTAACCTTAGTCTTTTCTCACCTCTCTCATTCCAAGCGCTTAACTTCCTTAACTATCTTGGTTTTCTCAACTAAAGTTTAGAAAAACCTTTCATGATGTGGAGTGACCTGAATCTTCAAATCATATCATAGCCTATTCTCAAACCTTACACACTTATCCGGCTCAGTAGCAACCATACCCTGAGCATATCAGTTGAACTTTAGAAATTTGGCCTCATACTCAACCACCGTAATGTCACCTTGCTTAAGCTCAATGAACTCAAGCCTGTGCACCTCCATATACCTCATGCCCATATACTTCTTATAGAAAGCCTCCTAGAAGTACTCCCAAGTTAGACACTCAGTCTGTGTACCTCTTGTAACAGACTGCCACCATCGGTAGGCCTCTTCTCTCAATAATGACATTGTACAGTTCAAATTTTGTTTGGGGTATAGTCCATATCGTCCAAAATCCTTTCGGTAGCCTCCATCCAATATTTAGCTACAGTCAGGGTCATCCCAGGAACACCCTTAAACAATTTGACTTTTTTAGACCGAAGCCTTTCAATCACAAAACTTTGGCTCTTAGTTCTAGATTGGGCTCCAACAACTTGTTGTAGAACTATCAACATATCTTAGGATATTACATCATCACCCTTATCAAAGTTTTTACCTTTTATAGAAGATGAATCCTCACTATAATCAGCCTTAAGAATTGGAGTGTTGTCCTGAGCTATTGGCAACACAATTGGAGTAGTTAGACATGGCCTACCTTAGGGTCATCTACCTCGGGTGCTCATAGTGAATTCCCGAATCTACAATCTTATGTTTATCTACAGTTCAATAATAAAGTTATAGTTATCTTCTTAAGTGTTTTCAGCATAAAGTTTACAATTTTACCTCTATAGTTTCAAAAGTATCAGTTCTAGTGTTTGTCTACAATTTTAGAAGTATTAGTTACTAAATAGGATCGATGTCAGAGTCTTAGATTTTATTTCTTTGAAAATATTATTCAAAACTTGTAGCATGATTCCCAATAATCCTTTTTTAAAACATACATGCAAACTTATTTAAAAACCCATAGTCCGAGTTTTGATCATGGCTTTGATACCACCAAATGTAACCCCCCCAATCTGATGTAGACATTATGGCCAGATCCTGAAGGTTACATAGACCAAATAGATGGCTAAGCTAAATCGTTACATTTCAAAGCATAGTTTTAAAATTATTTTCTTATCTTTTTCAGAAAATTAAAATCTAGTGATTCACTTAGTTTTGGAAAAACTTATTAGTTTCAAAAGCTGACTGAATTCAATTTTTAATTTGCAAAGTTTAATTATTTTGAAAAACCTGGTTGATTTTTAATTTTATTTTCTTTCCAAATCTCATTTCCAATATTGCAGTGGAAAAATGGTTATTATAGTTTAATGTTTAAAACTACATTTCATGCATAAATCTAATTATTCAATTTAACCAAACTAAAATTATAATGTCATACAAGCCAAAATAAACCAAATCGAAACCCATGCCACAATCCAAATAATATTATTATAGTCTCAAATAAAAAAACATAAATTAAGTTAAAATACTTTTCATTGAAAATATTTGAGATGGTGATCCAATTGCTAAATCCACATCCTAACCTCACTGGTTATCAGTAAGAAAGTAAATTAAGAGGGTGAGCGTACAAAGCTCAACGTGCGTCGTAACTCAAGAGATCAGAATTAATAAATAAGATATAACATTCAAGACAAGCGATATTCAAAATTTCATAATAATATAGAATCAGATATTTCAGTGAATAAATGCATGTTCATGTATGGAAATGCAATATTTTCATAATTCAGAAAGGTTCCTACCCAACATCTGCTACACACCATAGTAAGAGTTCCCCATAACTATTGTGGACAAGTCACCAATAATTGTAGATAAACTGCTAGAATTATGTGGATAAACCACCATATATGCAGATATACTACTAGAACTTCTCCTTTCATATTTGTCCCAACCCCATGCAATGTGATAGGGTATATCAGAATAGATTCAATACAATAGGCATATTTTGACATGCAATCAATTTTAACAGAAACAATAGGCATGATTTTTCTTGCATTTAGTAAGGAAATAATAGTCATCGTGCCTTTTCATGAGTCAAGAATAACAAAAAAAGATTGATGCCATATAGTCAGAAAACATACGAGTCAAGAACAAATCATGTAATAACAACATACATAATTTTCAATCATTACAGAAGTCTTAGTTAGGGATACTTACATTCGACCCACTCTGAAAATTGTATTGGCACATTTAGCAATCACTGTGATATCATAATACTATTCAGTCAATTTCACAATACTTTAGCAGACATCATTTAAACAAAGATCATTCAAGGTCAGACACACATCTTAGTCAGCACATCCACTCGGCATTAGAACTAAACTGATGCACTCCACAGAAAAAATCTAATCAGGTCTCGTCCAAATCTGAACTGTGAAAGAACAATAACGCACAAAAATCATCACATTAAATTCAGCTAACACCATTAATAGGTTCGAACAAGTTAGAAAATGTGATCCGAAAAATAGATTTGATTTTTAGAGATACTCTTTCATTGATCTACAGATCTGATACGTCAATGCTTCTACAGTTTAGATCTAAACTGATCTCCTTCAAAATTCATACCTTAATAAGGAGCACACATAAAAAAACACTGTTAAAATTGGCCTTAAAATTTTGAGAAGAAAAATTGTAACGCCCCGAATTTGGGCATAAAAGTATTGGGCTTTGAGTATGGGTCCGTAAGAAGGTTGTATATAAGTATTTAATTGTGTGAGGAAATGACACAATTAAATGTCTACTTCGGTGGTTAATGGCTCTGAGAAGTGTTGGAGGAATCTTGGGTTCAAACCTGGGCTTTAGCAAAAATTTTGGTATTAAGTGAATAAAAACCCTGGATGCTTGGATGATGACCTTTTAAGTTATTGTGTTAAATAAATGACACAAGGAAGCATGTGGTCTAGTGGTTGTGGCGTCATTAAGGTTGCAAGGGAGCCTGGGTTCAAATTTTGGCTCTTATAATTCATTTTGGTTTTTCTCTTAAGTGAATCTGGACACTGGCACATATGTCTTAAAGTTAATTATGGACGTTTTTATCACAAAAAGAGCCTGTGGTGGAGTGGCAAGGTGGCGTTTTGTGTAACTGTGAGGTCTAAGGTTCAAGTCTTGGAATGCATAGTGGAGTATTTATTTTGCTATTTGAGCTGTGTAGGAGGTGGAGTTGGACTAGAACTCTGTGGTTGAAGTGGTCATAAGAATGAGGAATTTTTCCTAATAGTTGAAAGCAATCCCACATCGGGAAGCTAACATGAGAATTGGTGAAAAGATTGCTTTAAATAGAGCGAACCAGATGAGTTGGGGAGGAAGACTCAATGCAGGATGTGCGAAGGTTGGTGATTGTGGACTTCGGCGCGTTCTCATAAACAGGTGTGTATTCGCGCCCTTCTTTGTTAGAAGTCGGCAAGACCCGAAACGTCGAAACTTCAGCATTTGAGGCTTCACGAGGGTACGATCGCTCGTGTGGTAACCGAGCCCACAAACCATGGGCGATAGACTGTAAAGGCTACCTCGAGCGTTCTCGTGTATTGGGCCTTGATAGGCCAAATGGGCTCAATGGGCTCGTGGGCCCGCTTGTGTAAATCTAATTGTTAGGTAGGAAGTAGTTGGGCTAAATGGGCCACACTAGTGTATGGGCCCACTTAGGCTAAGTAATGGGCCTTAGGCCCATTTGTACCGATATGTCTGTTTAGGTTACTTAAGTTGTTCGAGGCGATACTGGACCTTCTGTTGGGTCGTTAAGACCCCCGATTTGTAAAATTACTGAAATACCCTCGATTTGTAAAATTACCAAAATACTCTCGATTTGTAAAATTATCGAAATACCCTCGATTTGTAAAATTACTAAAATAGCCTCAATTTGTAAAATTACCGAAATACTCTCGATTTGTAAAATTACCGAAATACCCTCGATTTGTAAAATTACCTAAATACCCCCGATTTGTAAAATTATCGAAATATCTTTGATTTGTAAAATTATCGAAATAGCCTCAATTTGTAAAATTACCAAAATACCCTCGATTTGTAAAATTATCGAAATACCCTCGATTTGTAAAATTACTAAAATACCCCCGATTTGTAAAATTATCAAAATATCCCCAGTTTGTAAAATTACCGAAATACCCCCAATTTTTAAAATTACCTAAATACCCTCAGTTTGTAAAATTATCGGATTACCCTTGAAGTGTAAAATTACTAAAATACTCATGTAGGGTAAAATGACTATTTTGCCCTTGTGGGTAAATGGATGACTTAGACTATGAATTTGACTGATTGACTCTGATTGTATGACTGTGTTTTAACTAACTTGACTGTGGTTGTAAAATTGGTATGCTTTTAATATAAGTTTAAATGATTGTTATTGAGCATGGCCATTTTGCATACACGTGTGATGATTGAGCATGACATACATGACATATTGCATGGGGTTGGAATTATGGAACGGAGGAAGTATATGAGGATCGCATGGTTACTTGACGATCGTGGATCCACTAGTGGCTTTTAAGCCCAATCTATGATTATTGACGACTTTGTGTCGATCATATTTACCCGAGGCTGTGTGCCGACAATATTACCGTCACTGATGGCTATGTGTAACACCCCAAACCCGGCCTAAAAGTTAGGCCCGAATACAGCGTGTCACATTGAAGCGTTACTAGAAAAGTCATGTTTTATCTAAAGTCTTTCTTAGTGTTTAAAGCATATCTTCATTATATATTAAAGTGAATGAAAGCTGTGCACCAAGTAGGATGCCAGAAAAGAGGAGGTGAGTCAATTAGACTACTTAAGTACCCAGCTCTCCACGGATCTAATCCTAGACATGCACACAACCATTGCCACACTTTAACTGAGTGATTGTTCAGGGAAGACCAATTCATTTAAAACCATTTGAAAAGGTTATTAATTTTGAAAACGTTTTCGTTGCAGAAGCTTTGCTTTGCTAACGCGATATTTTGAAATCAAGTAACCTTTTTAAAACGCGCCCAACAGTGTCAACCCTCTATGCTCCTTGATTGCTTGTCCTTAAATCCACACTAAATACATATGAAACCAAAAGAAGAGGCTATTAAAGCCTTTAGTCTAAAACGACAGTCTCTCTAAGTGATTAAGGACTTGTCGGCCTTTTATAATAAACCCGAAAGAACGAATGGACAGAAAGATCTGAGCACTTACTGAGGATCTACTTGCCAGAAACTTTCCGAAGTACCTTCCTATTACAGATTTGATGTAGATCAAATCCTCAAAATACAAGGAGAGAACAGATCTAGTGATTTGACTTTTAGAACTTATTCTTAGGTATGCTTATTTCGGTTTAAGAAAAATAAAAAGAATAGAGGATTCGGCTAAGGAGTAAAGTCAGCTATCACGTAGTGTGGTTCAGCTTTTCGAAGGGTAATTGGTTAGCAATGGTTCGAGAGAGATCGGTGGAAGAAAAAAAAATGGAAAGAATTTTAAGAATAGTAATAGAAGATTTAGGCTTTAGTGAAAAAAATTGAGAATAACAATTTATCCTAGCCAAAATTTGAGAGCTATTTCGGCATCTAATTGCCCAAAGCCGAGTGAATTCTATTTCGGCACCACCGTCCTTCCCATATCCAAATTTCTTGTTTTGCTCCTCAATTTTAGCCCTTAGCACAGTTTGAATTTCATTCAAACTCCTTCCCACTGTTTAGCAGCCTTATCCACCCCTTGCACCGCTTCAGCACGCTGCTAAGAGAGTCCTGATCAGACTCCAACTCCTTCCCCACGCGTGCAGCAAAAACCCAACCTTCCGTGCGCGAGGTGAGGCTCAAACCCCAAACCTCCGTCCGCCCTTGCGCCTTCGCCCGTGCTGCTGGCCATTACACCACGCTTTTCTCTTTACTAATATAGGGTCACAATTAATTATAAACCTTACCTGCTGAAGCTCCGGTCCGTTTGAAAAAACATAAAACAAAATTCGCCCGCGCAAGGACTCGAACCTACGCCCTCTCCGCGTGCCCAGCACGCTGCTGCCACTGGGACACAACCTTGTTTTCGATATAATACTGCCACGATAATTTATAACCCTTACCAGCTTTAGTTCTGGCCCGCTTTAAAAATAAAACAGAATTCGCCCGCGCAAGGACTTGAACCTACGACCTTCTAAACACACACATACGCTGCTTGCCACTGCACTGAAGTTCCTTTCATGACATAATCTTCTCACAATTAATTTTAAGGCTTAACTGCTGCAGTCACGGCTACTAAAAAAAATAAATCAAAATTTTGCCTTCCCCTAGGATCGAACCCACATCCTCACGGCATGCCTAACACGTTGCTGCCACTGCGCCACAGGCGCTCTTTGTGTCAAACTTCATTTGTAACTTCTTTTAAAGCCTACTTTAGTGCAACCCGTTTACTAAAGAAAAAAAACCAAACGTCTCGCGTGCCCCGTGCCTCGAACTGGGGTCCCCTTCAGCCTTCTAACGTCCCTTGCCACTGGGCTGAGTTCCTTATTGTGACATGAGTTAGCCCCAACAACTCTTAAGGCCTGCCCACGACAGCCCTTGACTTAAAAACATGTTTGCGCAAGCTGGGAATCAAACCCCAGCCTTCTTTCCTGCTGTCCTGCGTGCCTAACCACTAGGCCAGGCGTTCCTTTATGCCCAGCTTCTGCCCAACTTATTTTTAAGGCCTTATGCCCAGATTTCCTTAAGAGGCAAAATTTAAGAATTTTGCTAAAGCTATGAGCCGATCCCCGGACTTTTTCCCACACCATAAACCCTTCGTAATTTATTTAATTACTAAACTAAACATACTAAATAATAATAAAAATTAAATCGTCCCATTTATTCGAGCCGTCTTCTACCTGAACCCAGAATCAAGGCCCAATACTTTCAGGCCTAAAAAATCGGGGCGTTACAACTCTACTCCCCTTAAAGAAATTTCATCCTTGAAATTTCAAACTATCACTAACCGTATTACTCAAGTCAAACCACTATACTTTCACTGTGCACTCTGATTAAAAATAATTCTTAGTAAGACCTAGAACATCTAATTACCAAAGTAAAGAAACATTTATCAAGCACGCATACAACTTGTAACACACACTTAAATAGAATAAGCTTGGCAATCCTAAGCTCGGTGCTGCTTGGACCCACATCTAAAGCATGCTCCTGTCTTCCTATGGCATTCACCCGGATGACGCTCATTGTAGTTCTTGCAGGTTGGAAAGTTTGGTCGTGTCTTAACATGTTTCACAGAATGAGGCTCGATCTTCTGAGAACTAGAATCCTTCCTCTTCTTACACTCCAAGCACTCTGCTTGAAGCGTTTCCCTAATTTCCTTAACCTTGGTCTGCAATACCTCTTCTACCACTTTCCTTACTATCTCAGCCAATGCCTCGGTACCAAGCTCCGAGTTACTGTTACCCGAAGTTGACAAACTTTGCTTACCCTCAGAATCCATATCAATACTCTACATTACCGGTATACGTATCAAATAACTACCAAGGCCTCGATTCAATAATTTTAGTACTTATTCATATGTTTTATGCTGAGATAGTATTTTAAAGTTTCTATTTTCACAGAATCATAGCCTAGCTATAGTCTTAGTATTCTAGGGTTTTTAGTATTGCCCTAGCTATAATGTCATGATATGGTCTCTACAGTAATATCTTAATACAGTGTAGTATGAGTAACAAAAATACTTACAGACTTGGGCCGGAGATTCAATGTGCCACTTCTTCAGTTATCAAATTTCAGAAACCCAGAAAAACTTAAACCATTTTAAGATTGAACCTTAAAACATGTATACCTTGTAAAATATCCTTGAAAAGAACTTTCCAAAACCGTTTCCAAAATACCCTTCTTGGGCCTAAGTTTAGCAAAATTTTTTGAAAAGCTTTTTGGACCCGATCCATAGCCGAGTTATTGCAACCTGACTCTAATACCACTAAATGTAACACCCCAAACCTAACCTAGAAGTTAGGCCCGAATCTAGCATGTCACATTGAAGCGTTACTAGAAAAGTCATGTTTTATCTAAAGTCTTTCTTAGTGTTTAAAGCATATCTTCGTTATAGATTAAAGTGAATGGAAGCTGTGCACCAGGTAGGATGCCAGAAAAGAGGAGGTGAGTCAATTAGACTGCTTAAGTACCCAACTCTCCACGGATCCAATCCTAGACATGCACACAACCATTGCCACACTTTAACTGAGTGATTGTTCAGGGAAGACCAATTCGTTTAAAACCAATTGAAAAGGTTATTAATTTTGAAAACGTTTTCGTTGCGGAAGCTTTGCTTTGCTAACGCGATATTTTCAAATCAAGTAACCTTTTTAAAACGCGCCCTAGAGCTATTCAATTTCAACAATCAAAACAATAACACATCCGAGCTAACAAAACATACTAAGAACAATTAAAAATAAATAAAGCGGCCTTATTACAACTTAAAAACCCAAAACAATTTAAGTAAGTAACTGCTGGTCAAAACACATAAAGAAAAGTGAATTTGCAGAACATGTGGCCACTCCGAATCCCTCACGGCTCCAAGTCCCCAGTTCAAGGCTCACCTGTAAGGGTAAAAAGAAAGGGGTGACTTTGGAAAACTCAGTGTGTAAAGTAAACCCAACTAGAGCTTAAATCGGTTCAAGCTTTATTGGGCCTAGGCCCTATCAGAAATAGAATTAACTAGGCCTCAGCCCTATTCAGAAATCAGTGTGGCCCTTCAGCCCATTATAGTAACAGAACATATATTATGCATGTATGCAGAAACCCAACCCATATCCATCCGTATACACTCCCGTATCAACCTTACACCATGTCGGGAGACAACTCGACCCACCCATCCGCTACACGCCACAGAATTTGCGGCAAAGCATGGCGCTGAGCGAATATTGTGACAGAGTCACGGTCACGATATATTGGCGAGATCCACGAGCAGATATTTGTGGCATAGCCACCAGATCAGATATTTGTGGCATAGCCACCAGATTAGATATTTGTGGCATAGCCACCAGAACAGATATTTGTGGCATAGCCACCAGAAAGGGTTCTTCCTCCATAAAAAAACCCAAATCCTATGCAATAGATATGCATGTCATGGCATATAGCATACAAAAACAGAATATCACGTGTTTCAAATAGAATTAACCCAAGGGGTATAATGGTCATTTTGCACCTAGGGGTATAATGGTAATTTTCATACTTAGGGGTATTCTAGCAAATTTACTATTTTAGGGTTTTCATGCATATTATGCCATTAATGTATTAATAGAAACACTTACCGAGTGTTTTTACGAAATTGGGCCCGTTGGCCCATTAACCTGATTTCGGCCCATTAAGCCCAAATATACCGAAGTACACGAAATTGCGCACTCTTCAATCTTACCGCTTGAGATTACCAGGATTAACAAACAAACTATCTCACGAGCGCTCGTACACGCGCAAGTTCACAAAATGCCAGCTCTTCGGCATTTCGACTTTTCGACTTTTGCCGATCTAGACTATAAGTGGGTGTCGTTTACACAACTATTTTTCGACGAAACACTGACGAGTTCCACACACGAGTGGCCTACAATCGGTTACTATAACATTAGATTAAAACTCGATAACGACTAACACATCAAACCCTTACCATATTTGGCCATAGTCCATATCTTTAACCCTGACCTTTATCGATCTCCAACTACCAAATCTAGATGCTCCAACAGTGTCAACCCTCTATGCTCCTTGATTGCTTGACCTTAAATCCATACTAAATACATAAGAAACCAAAAGAAGAGGCTATTGAAGCCTTTAGTCTAAAACGACAGTCTCCCTAAGTGATTAAGGACTTGTCGGCCTTTCATAATAAACCCGAAAGAACGAATGGATAGAAAGATCTGAGCACTTACTGAGGATCTACTTGCCAGAAACTTTCTGAAGTACCTTCTTATTCTAGATTTGATGTAGATCAAATCCCCAAAATACAAGGAGAGAACAGATCTAGTGATTCGGCTTTTAGAACTTATTCTTAGGTACGCTTATTTCGGTTTAAGAATAAAATAGAAGAATAATGAAGAAAAAGAATAGAGGATTCGGCTAAGGAGTAAAGTCGGCTATCATGTAGTGTGGTTCAGCTTTTCGAAGGGTAATTGGTTAGCAATGGTTTAAGAGAGATCGGTGGAAGAAAAAGAAAAGGGAAAGAATTTTAAGAATAGCAATAGAAGATTTAGGCTTCGGCGAAAAAATTTGAGAATAACAATTTATCCTAGCCAAAATTTGAGAGCTATTTCGACATCTAATTGCCCAAAGTCGAATGAGTTCTATTTCGGCACCACCGTCCTTCCCATATCCAAATTCCTTGTTTTGCTCCTCAATTTTAGCCCTTAGCACAATTTGAATTTCATTCAAACTCCTTCCCACCGTTTAGCAGCCTTATCCACTCCTTGCACCGCTTCAGCATGCTGCTAAGAGAGTCTTGATCAGACTCCAACTCCTTCCCCACGCGTGTAGCAAAAACCCAACCTTCCGTGTGCGAGGTGAGGCTCGAACCCCAAACCTCTGTCTTCCCTTGCGCCTTCGCCCGTGCTGCTTGCCACTGCACCACGCTTTTCTCTTTACTAATATAGGGTCACAATTAATTATAAACCTTACCTGCTA
This sequence comes from Gossypium longicalyx, assembly GCA_025698465.1. NCBI lineage: Eukaryota > Viridiplantae > Streptophyta > Magnoliopsida > Malvales > Malvaceae > Gossypium > Gossypium longicalyx. Next base: position 17,329,231 of record CM046997.1, on the reverse strand, counting down.
ATGCTCCGGTCCGTTTAAAAAACATAAAACAGAATTTGCCCACGCAAGGACTCGAACTTGGGCCCTCTCCGCGTGCATAGCACGCTGCTGCCACTGGGACACAACCTTTTTTTCGATATAATACTACCACGATAATTTATAACCTTACCGGCTTCAGTTCTGGCCCGCTTTAAAAATAAAACAGAATTCGCTCGCGCAAGGACTCGAACCTGCGACCTTCTAAACACACACATACGCTGCTTGCCACTGCACCGAAGTTCCTTTCATGACATAATCTTCTCACAATTAATTTTAAGGCTTAACTGCTGTAGTCACGGCTACTAAAAAAATAAATCAAAATTTTGCCTTCCCTTGGGATCGAACCCACATCCTCACGGCATGCCTAACACGCTGCTGCCACTGCGCCACAAGTGCTCTTTGCGTCAAACTTCATTCGCAACTTCTTTTAAAGCCTACTTTAGTGCAACCCGTTTACTAAAAAAAACCAAACGTCTCGCGCGCCCCATGCCTCGAACTGGGGTCCTCTTCAGGCTTCTAACGTCCCTGCCACTGGGCTGAGTTCCTTATTGTGACATGAGTTAGCGCCAACAACTCTTAAGGCCTGCTTGCGACAACCCTTGACTTAAAAACATGCTTGCGCAAGCTAGGAATCGAACCCCAGCCTTCCTTCCTGCTATCCCGCGTGCCTAACCCCTAGGCCAAGCGTTCCTTTATACCAGCTTCTGCCCAACTTATTTTTAAGGCCTTATTCCCAGATTTCCTTAAGAGGCAAAATTTAAGAATTTTGCTAAAGCTATGGGCCGAGCCTCGAACTTTTTCCCACACCATAAACCCTTCGTAATTTATTTAATTACTAAACTAAACATACTAAATAATAATAAAAATTAAATCATCCCATTTATTCGGGCCATTTCTACCCGAACCCAGACTCAAGGCCCAATACTTCCAGGCCCAAAAAATCGGGGCGTTACACTATGTGCCTAACATGATACAGCTACCAATGGCTTAAAGCCAATTATTCTGATTATGGCTCTATGCTAACCTAAATATGGCTTTGTGCCATCTTGATTATGGCATTGTGCTAATCGTATTTACCTGTGGCTATGTGCCTAACATACTTATGGATGACTCTGTGTGGATCATATTTACCCAAGGCTGTGTGCCGATTATATTACCATCGCTGATGGCTATGTGCCAAACATAATATAGTTACTGATGGGTTTGTGCCAATTATAATACTGCTATTGAAGGATTTTTAGGCCCAATATATGATTAGCAACTTTGTTGTAATGAAGGTAGTACCGCAACTGGGCTACCATTGATGTGTATCGGTGGGTGGGTCGATATTTATATCCCCACATGATGTGTACCGTGGGACGGAGTTGACGTGTAACGATTGGATTATTAGGATGGGATAGCATGCATCCATGCATTCACACATTCTATTCTGTTATTGGTTTGGGCTGGGCCTAATTGATTCTATTATGGGCTGTGACCCAAATGATATTGTAATAGGCTTTCGCCCACATATGCTCTGGCCCATCGACTCTTTATTCATCGTTAATGGGCTCGCCTGCATCAATTTACTTTACATTTCTGCTTTTGTATACCGTGATTACTTTAGTAAGGGGATTACACACTGAGTTTTTGTAAACTTACCTCGTTTATTAACTGTGCAGGTAATCCCCAGCGTTAGGTGGATCGGTGTCGTAGAGGGACTCAGAGACAACCACACAACTGCACATGTTTTTCTATTTCGTTTATTTAGTTAAGCACTTTGGTTTTTGATTTGGGGTGTATAAGGCCTCTTTATTTCCTTAACTTCTTATTTGGAAATTTTATTTAGTATGTATAATATCTGTTAGAACTAGGACATAGTTTTCTAAAACAACAACTGTTTTGAAACACTACGTTTCTGCAACATTTTCAAAATGCTTTCGCAACATTTTCAAAATTTTAAACATCACGTTTTTGTAAATCAGTTACTTTTAGAATTAGCTTTTACAAAGTAAAAAAGAATTTTGGAAATAAAATTAAGAAATTTTCAATGTACTACGTTTTAAATAAGAAGGGTTTCTAATGAAAACATGTTTTTCGAAAAACAGTTCAATGTGACATGCCAAATTCGGGTCTAACTTCTGGGTCGGGTTTGGGGTGTTACAAAAATAGTGAGATCCGAATGATAAATAAAAAAAGGGATGTTAACATACATATTATACATCTAAAAATAGAGATGATCTAGAATAAACACTTACACAACACCATCTTATAGATATAAATTGACAGATCTGCACATAGTAATGATGATTCGTCACTAGTGAAGCAAGAAAGATGAAAAGAAATAGAGTAAAGAAAAACAATAGGAGATTCGACTACAATGAACAAAATGAAATAAAAAGGAGAGAATAAGAAATAAATTGTAACACCCTTTGCCCAAGTCCGAGGCCGGGACTGAGTACGAGGCATTACTAAACTTAAACATATGCATTCCAACATTTACAAATCATAAAAACTTGATCAAAATTTAAAACTTTTCAAACCTTGTTTAGAATTCCTTATTATGGGCCTACGAGGCCCAAAAGAAGCTTTAAGGATGATTCGAAACCAAATCGGATCCTTTAAAGAACTCTGGAAAATAACTCTTGAAACAAGGGCACATACCCGTGTGGAAGGGGCGACACACCCGTGTGGCCTTCTTGACATGACCGTATTGAAGGCCCATGTAGTTCACACAGCCTAAACATATCGGGACACGCTCGTGTCCCTAACCCTTGTGGAATTAATTCCTAATTCAAACCTACATGAGTTTTCACATGGCTTGGCACACGCTCGTGCCCATGGCCTGTTTCCCTCACACGGCCATGACACGCCCGTGTCCAAAAACCTTGACATTCTGTTTCTGACGTCAGCAACCATTTAGGGGCACATGGCTAAGGCACACGCGTGTGTGCTAGGCCGTATGGTGAATTTAATTCCACATTTAAGGTGTAGACTTCACACTGACTGGGCACACGCCCATGCCCAGAGGCTGTGTCTTCCATACAGCTGAGACACACAACCGTGTCTCTGTCCATGTGTTTACGACCATGCATATTGACTTGGAATTTTAAGGTACAGAGGACGCACGACCGAACAACATGCCCATGGAGCTGACCGTGTGTCGCACACGGCCTAGAAACATGCCCATGTGTCTATCTGTGTGGACAAAAACAAGGCTATCTACCAAGCCTTTTTGCCACCCTTACTTGTACCAACCTGCACAAGAACAAATATCTCCAGTCCAGACAGCAATATAAGACTAAATCAACCGCAATATGACATTCAAATGCAAACCTTATGACACTCTAACAAACCAAACATGCATTTGATCATTCATATATTTTGTTCGTCCATGGAAGCATCATCATTTGCAATTATCAATAATGAATATTAACCATTAATCATGGTCTTATAAAAAAAAAGGTTTTCGTCCCAAGCCAACACAATTGGCTAACTTAACAATATGACACATAACAAAAAGACTCAATCCCTATACATGCCACACTCAAGATAATAAATCTAACTATACCAAAAGCTTCGAGTAATAGTGTGAGCAATGCCTCTGACGTTCTTTGATCCACAGGCTAATTTGGCGGCACTACAAGAAAATGGAAAGGAAAAGGGTAAGCACAAAGCTTAGTAAGTTTCATGTAAATATCGAAGTAACAACCATGTTACCACATGTTATCATACTCCCAACATATCATAACTCACACAAAAGAGTAAATGTTCATAACACGACTTACTCATGTTCATTCTTCACTATTCATACAACAAGAATAGAGTTCACATATCATCAATTTCATATAAGTACTTGTACCACTCACAACATTGTCATAAGCTCTACCATTTTGACATAAACCGTAAATTTCCCGTTGAACCATTTGGAATACTACAGGATAATCACTAAGTCTCAAACATAGGGTACGATGCTAACACCATGTTCCAAACATGGTCTTACACTGGCTCTCACATCTAAGTCGATGCTATGTCCAAGACAGGTCTTACACTGACTTCCATACATCGAGGCCGACGCCATGTCCTAGATAGTTCTTACATCGGCTCTCACTTATCTGTGTCAATGCCATGTCCCAGACAAGTCTTACACTGACACACCTCAAGCTGATGCCATGTCCTAGACAGGTCTTACACTAGCTCGCATATCTTGAGGCTGATGCCATGTCCCAGACAAGTCTTACACTGGCTCTCATCTATCGATGCCGATGCCATATCCCAGACAGGTCTTACACTAGCACACACATCACCCAAATGTCATGGCATGGATATCCAAATTATTCCTAAGGTTCAACCAGGAGTCTCTACTACATCAATTCTCATCATGCACATTCTCAGCAATAGTCCACAATTTATGCCATATTAATTATATAATACATAAATACAAGTAAGTTACATTATTTACGTACAACTTACCTCGGTACACAAAATGTAGGCGATTGATTGTATTTAATCCGCTTGCTTGGCTTTTCCCCGGTCTAGGTCTGAATTGCGTATTTCTTGATCTATAATAATAAAATTTCACTCATTTAATCATCACATTAATAAAAACATTCTACAATTCACAATTTGGAAAAATGATCGTTTTGCCCTTAGACTTTACAAAAATTACGATTTTGCTCTTAGGCTCGTAAATTAATTTTTATTGAGTTTCCTCATTAACCAAGCCTAGAAAAACTCTTTTTATACCTATAGCAACTCACAATTTCAAACATTTCACACAATTACCACCTATTTTATAAACTTTACAAAATAACCCATTTAGGTGATTTCATGAAACCCCTTTTCACAAAAGTTGTTTATTTGACAACCAAGATTCATTTTCTTCCATAAAATTTCAGCTAACAAAATAAATGATTTCATGTCAAAACCCTATAATTTCATCCATTTTTCAAAATAGTCCCCTTATTACAAAGCTCATGCTACAAAGGGGTCCAAAAATACAAAAATTATCAAGAATAACCTTCTAAATGACTTACTTGCATGAGATACAAATGGCTGATATTTTTAGCTCTCTAAACCCCCTTAGTTGCTGAAAAAAATTGGTGGAGAAGATGACACTATAGCCTCTCTTTTCTTTATTTTTATTTTAGTCAAATAAGTCACCAAATGTCCACCTAACCTAGTCAACATGACTCTCTTTGTCCTCCATGGCCGACGACCTCTTTTAAAAGGGTGTAATTGCACTTTAAAGACCCCAAATTATGGTTCTCTATCTATTTAAGACATCTAGCTAGTAAAACTAAACTTTTTCCTTTTATGCGATTTAGTCCTTTTTTTATAATTGAGTTCACAATCGCTAAAATTAATTCACCAAAATTTTCATGCACTCATATAATCATGCTATAACACCAAAACAATAATAAAATGATTTCTCTGACTATGGATTTGTGGTCTCAAAACCACTATTCTGACTAAGCCCAAAATCGGGCTGTTACATTAATGGCGGTGGCGATGTGGTAATTATGGTGAAGGAGCGGTGGTGCAAGGGGAAAATGAAAGGAAAGGGTAGGGGCAAAATAATAGGTACAACACAATAGAGGAAGGAAGTTAAGAAAGAAAATAATATAAAAGAGAGGGAAGGAAAATATATAGATGGCGATAGGAGAAAATGAAGCAAGTGGGCAGCGTTGACAGTGCAAGGTGGTGAGGAAGGCAACGACGGTGGTGGAGGGTGACGACATAAGCCAAAAGAAAGAAGGAAAATTGAGAGGGAAGAATGAGATGGATGACACAAAGGGGAAGAAAGAAAAGATGGAGAGAAAATGATTTTAGGGATTTTGGAAAAGGGTGGCAATGTGAACATAAAATGAGAAAAATATGTTAAATACTAGAGTTTTAAGAATACAAAGGCAACATTAGGGTTTAGAAAGAAGGAGTGCTGAAAATAAAATAAATTTTTTCTCAAGAATGGATTCAAGTTAAAGATAAATTAACTAACGTTTAACCATCAAACCAATAACTCATTCTTGTTAAAATGTTAACAACATATAACTATAAATCGGGGTGTGGCAATTAAAAAGGAATAAATTGAAAAGTATGTAAAAGTTTTACGTGTTATTATTTGATAAGTGAAAATGTTGTAGAGATCATGAAACATAAGATGCATTTTGAATAAAGAATTTACTAAATAAAGCTCTGTGATTATTGCAAATGAAATTACAATTGTTCTTTAAATCATGGAAAAATGAGGACTGAATTGAAGAAGTGCAAAAGTGTAGCTGAATTATGAAAGTCAAGAAATAAATATTGGTATGAATAAAGATCCTAGTTAGCCATGGAATGGAAGTATAGATCAAATGCTCTTGAAAATTTTAATGTTTGAAATTATATGTTCGTGTAATATTAAATAATAAACTAGGGTGAAAGAAATGTGAAAGTGTAATAAAATCGTAAAAATTGTGGAATAAAGTATTCGTGATTAACTATTTTAAATTTAGTGGTATTTGAGTGCCCATGTGGACTAGTGTTGAACTTCATGGATATAGTTAGCATGTCAAAGGAACTTGAGTGCTTCTGTGTTATTCGTGATATCACACTTTGGTGCCCGTATTTCCAACAGTTATGTGCTCCGTGTATTGGGATATGCTCCATGTACCCATCTAGTTCAAATGTGTCTAACATGGGCTAAAAAAGCTTTGGTAAGTGATTTGTTTATAAAAGTTTCGTTCCTATTAATCTGTGAAATGATGAAATTTGTAAATCAAAGTATTAGTGAATTTTTTAAATATGCAATAACCTATTGAATATTAAGATATATTCATGAATTATAATAGTAATAATGTTTATAATAAATAAAAATAAAAGAAATGATAAGACCTAAATTCATGGGTACTTACTAAACTTTCACGAGCTTAACAAGTTATTTTTCAACGTGTAGGTGAAGGATCGAATTGAAGTTCTCATTTGAATTAGTGACCTCGGCACATCTCATCACATTATCAACGCTTGGTAAAAAAGAGGTACGAAATATATTGCATGGTATAGAGTATGACATGTACATAGTTGATTTAGTGAAGTAAGAAAGAAAGTGTCTAATTGTTTTAATATTTGAGTTTAATGTGTTTTGAACAGTAAATATAAGGTATTACATAGTTTATGAGCTTTTATTATTGTTGGGGAATGATCATGGACAATTTTGGTATGGTTGGGAGGAAATTGAGAACATAATTTTCAACTTTGATTATTACATATGAAATGTGTCTTGAGACATAAGAACTTTGAAGCTAAAAAACAACAGTATCAGGGTCACGTCTTGAGACATATTGGACAAGAAAATAGAATAGACAAGAACCATGACAAATTTTAGAGAAAACTAAGTGGAAAAAAGTAAAAACCACAATAGTGTAAACTGAAACAAGAACCACCATAGTTTTTTTAGAGAAAATTGAGTGGACTAAAACTAAATAAAAAATAAAAAATATTTTTTTAACACCTCTCTCCAACCCGATCACCAAGTCTGAGCTACTAAATGTTATAGTCATTTCCGGAGCAGCTATGAACAAGTAACATTCACATTAAAATATAAAACATGCAAACACAACCATTACTGATCATAATTTCATTATACAATCTTTCTCGCGCCTTATACTACCCTATGAATGCTCTAAAGTTAACTCGAAATCATATTAGGACCAAATTGCAACATTTCCAAAGTTTCAAAGTGATATTACGACGTGAGAAGTTCCTCGTCGCGACATTATTGTCTATTTTGCTTCATTGTGACAATAGGGTTCCTTGTCACATCGTGGTCCAAAACCCAGATCACGTTGTGACGACTATTGCTTAACATCACGACGTGGATTCTATTTTGGCACAAAATAGGCCTTTTGGTACTTATTTCAATCAACCAAACTATTTCATACAATTGGTTCATTTGTGCACACTTAACATGCATAAAGTCATGTTCAATCACATGCAAAATATATCCCATTTATCCAAATCTAAACATTCATTACAACAATCCACAAATTGACATCAAAACCAAAATATTTATCCAAATATAAACATTCAACAATCCACAATGTTGATTGTTGCAATGTGCCCTAGAGGGGCCTGCTTGTCTTGAAAATATGATAAGGATGTCCTGACATCGAACCTATGCCCTGATGATGTTTACACATCGTCATGACAATGTTCGCACATTATCGTGATGATGCCTGCAATTTTACAACAAACAATGTTGGAAAATCTTAGTTTGAAAATGGTTTTCTTGCACAAGAGAAAATTAAAATTTTGAAAACCAACCTGGTTTGTGATATTTTTAGGAATAAAACTTGAATCAGTATCATACTTGTGTTTTTGGATAAGTGGATCCTTGATGTTTTTCAGCTTTCAACCAAATGATCTTCTCTGCTAATCTTGTACCATGAATTGCTTCGAGTGTGATCTCAAATAAATTAAATCAAAACACAGAACTAGAAAAAGTTTCTTTTATCTTTGGGGTGAAAACAAAAATTCTCTCTTCTTTAATAGAAATCGATAGAATTGTTATTCTAAAAAAATATATTTAATAGTTGAGAATAAATTATTTCTATTTTTCGACTGTGTACAATCTCTCCAAGTTATGTAAATAGCTCTACTAGTATCATCTATTTATAGGGAGAGAAGGTAGAACCTTTGTTGAACTGTAGATGTTTATTTCAAATAGAAAAAAACTTCCTAGTCCAACTAGGAGAAGGGGAGGGGCTAATAGGGTGTGCTTCCCCTCAGATGTACTATGATGAGATTCAGGCCTCTTATTGTATTGGGCCCAATTATATGTGCTTTCTAGACTTTTAACCCAACACTTTATAATTTAATCCAACCCAATACATATTTTTCTATTTTCCAAAATAAACGTTAATTTTCCAAGTAAATAATTTTCTTATCCCAATTTTACCCTCGGTAAAATTATGAAGATTTTACCCCTGTTAAAATTTCCAAAAAATATATTCAATATTTCACAACTCAACTTGTTCACTATGACCAAATGATTTTTTTTTCATTTTTGGGCTTTAAAACTGCTAAAAAACATAAACTCATTATTCTGATCATTTCTGAGTAATCCATATATATATATTTGCAAAAAACATAAACTTATTTGGTCACGAAGTCATTCTATTATAGTATTGTGACTAAGCTCTCCTTAACGAAATACCATTACGAAAGCAACAATTCTGTGCTCATCCAATAACCTTGTCATAAGTGTGTGACCCCCATAATATATCATTGATCTCTTTAGGATAATATCCATTCTCCATTTATTATCCTATTTTATCTCGTGGTAACCATTAGATCATCCTTCTCGAAAAGTCAATCACTATCAAATAGTGATCAAGTCATTCATCAAAAAGACGAACAATCAATAGCCACATTTACTTTTCATCAACCTTGTAATGCCAATGAGAGGATATCATTTACTCATGTCTTAGGTTATGAATTCCATTGTTGTGAATGACGCAACGTACTACAGATGTCTTCCACCCAACATACCAACTTTTGGTTCCTTATCTATTCAAACTCAAGCTTTACTTACATCATTGTGTATGAGTCACACATACATAGTTCACCATCCACTCAAGATTTAAGTATGTTACACTATGAATGTCACAAGTGAATAAGTCCATAAACAGAATCAAGATTTATTCTGTTTGGTCTAGTCTGATGTACTGTCAATCCGATCAGTCACATCTATGCCGCTATCTTTTGGGGGTCATTAGTTTTGATGCCCAAGACTAAACATCTACCTAATTTCACTTAATATACAAAATATTATTCTTTCAATTGGTTTGCTCATTTTTTATTAGATTAAGGGTATGTTTAGATTCGTCTACTAAAATAAGTTTCCTTTTCGTATCACGATTCAACCACATGATACCGTTTAGTATTAGTTTAAATTGTAGACAACCAATGAGTAACATTTGCTTTCATTTTTTTTGCATGCAAAAACCATGTGACGACAATATACAAATTATTAATGTAATTCATGAATAATTTTATTAAACAATCTGTCAAAAAATTACAAATGTACTTAGATGAAAATACTACACTTAGGGCACCAGATCTAATTGTCTCCCACTTACCCTAGTGAAGTAGATGAGTTAGAATCAATATATCTAATAGGAGTGAGATCTCATTCGAAGTACACAAGCATATAATATAACATCTCGAATTAGGGTCTAGTCAAAATAGTGGTTTCGAGACCACAAATCCAAAATAGAAATAATTATTTTATGGTTAGTTGATGGCCCATGATATGATTGCATGTTGTGTGAAATTTTCATGAAGAAATTCAATGCCTAAAGTGTCCAATTTGAAGTTAGAGACTAAATTGAATAAGTTACAAAATATGTGTTCTAGAAGCTTTAAGCATGAAATTGCATTGGACTATAAATTAGAAGGTCTTAAATAGCAATTTGACCGATGCCTATAATTTTGGACAAAAATGGGCATGAATAGGAAAAATTTGAAAGAAAGGCTTAAAGGGCATTTTAGTCATTTGGTTAATAAAAGAATAAAAAGGGCAAAATAAGTTAAAATTTGCTTATCTTCTCCAAGTGCTAGCCGAAATTTCCAAGAGCCATAGCTAGGGTTCTGTTCAACTTTTCAAGCTTGATTGTAAGTGCTCCTAAGCCCCGTTTTTGATGTTCTTTACATTTTTTAGATCTTTGAAGCACGATCTATCCATTTCTAGCCATATTTTGAAGTAGGGTTCATGTATGAAACTTGAACCATGTGTGACATGTTTGTATAATGGAAGAATATGAAAGTTTGATGTGTGATGAACATCTTTTACTAAGTGTTTTTTAGTGAAAACACCTAAAATGGACTCTTTTTTTTTGTAAAAGATGTAGAATTTGGTAGTAGAAATGTGATTTAATGAGAAATGTGGGCTGACATGAGTTAGAATATGAATTGGCTAGGCTTGGGTAACCAAGAAAATGCATACATTTCATTTCACGAGCATAGGGACTAAAGTGTAAATAAGTGAAAAGTTAGGGGTAAAAAGGTAATTTTACCAAAGTATGTGTTATGGGTCGATTTGAATAATGTATGTATTAAATAAGTTAAATTTGGCATTATAGATCAAGAAAAACGTGATTCGGGTCTTGATCGGGGGAAAAACAAGGTTTATGAGGATTAGGCTCGTTTCTAACATTTTGTACCAAGGTAAGTTTATATGTGAATAGTGCAATATGTATTATGTTCAATGCTTTGTTATTTTGTAAATTTAAATGCTTTATTGTTGTTATGATTATGTCTTGATCCTTCCATGAGAAAATGATTGATACTATGTACACTAAGGTCGATATTTCGAACGAGTCTAACAATGATGCGATAAGTATGAAAATCCCGTTTGAACTTTAGGAATAGTTTAGGATAAAAGTGACATGTCACTAGGAACTATGTGATCTGAGCTCATGAGTTGTCGTCTGAGTTCATGATATGTGTGACACATGTTATGGGGTTCCGGGTATTGGTCTTGTATGTTCTACCAGTGGCTGGGTAGTTCGGCATGTGTTGCGAATACCTGATAGCTTGTGTGAGCAGCTTGTGTAGCTATATTCTGATCGATAGCTTGTATGAGCAGACCTGTGTGTAGCTCGAAAGCGAGCAACATGTGATATGTGATATGGGGTAGCATTGAATACATATGGGGCACTTAGGTTCGAGATTCCAAAGTATCCAATGGTATTCCAAGTGTTTAACCGGTAGTCCAAAGAGAAGTTCAATGGGTAATCTTGATGAATACGTCAAAGACGAGAAAGTAAGTTGTTATGTGCAAGTGGGCACAAGTATGCATATTGAACTCATGAGAACATCATGGGATTTGATGAGCTTGTGGTAAGAATATATATATGAAGAATAAGTTTAAGTGATTTGATAATAAAATGCAAGTTTATGTTCATTAAGTTAAATGTATGATTAATGCTTGTTTAAATTGCATTCTATTTGCATGTGAACTTACTAAGCTTTAAAGCTTACCCCCTTTCCTTTCTCTTTTCTTATAGTGTTGCCAAGCCAGCTCGGGGATCGGAGGACGTCTGAGTTTTCTATCACACTATCAATTGGAAAATTGGGTATAGTTAGTTTCAATATTTTGAATATGGCATGTATAGGGACTTGGTCTTTTGTTATGTGTCATATTGATTAGCCAAATGTGATGGCTGACGATGATCTTATGATTCATTTTATATATGGCCATGAGAGGTGGCTCATAGTGATTATTTTGGTTATAACCCTATTTAATTATGCATGCATGCAATGTGTTATGCTTGATGTGGTTGCTTGTGGATGATACGAGGGATGAATGGCTTATGTTCTTAATGAATGAATTGTGGCTAATAGCTTTGACCAAAGCTATGGTATAAATGAGTAGATTAAAGGTAGGGTTGTAAAGATGAACAAATATGAAATTGGTGTGGAATGTCACATGAAAGTATGGTGGTTTGAGTATGTGATATGTTGACATTACAAAATCATGGATTAGTCATGTTTATGAGTATTTGAGTGACTAAATATATCAGGCTACATGTCATTAAAAATGTATGAGTGAGTGAGCATTTAAGGGTGACAAATGGCTTGGATAATAGCCTCAAAGTTGTCCACACAGGTAGGCACACGAGTGTGTGTCTAGGCTGTGTGTGACACACAGTTTGCCCCATGGACGTGTGGTCCGGTTGTGTGTCCCCTGCACCCTAATTAATGCAAAATAGAATGCCCAGTAGTAAATACACAGGCAGAGACATGGCCATGTGTCTCAACCGTGTGAAGGACATGACCTTAGGAGATGAGCGTGTGCCCAGGCCGTGTGAAGTCTGCATTTAATTTCAAGAATTTAATTCGTCACACGGCCTAAGCACACGGGCGTGTGTTGTGACCATGTGACCTCATTTTGCTGATGACACCATAAACAGAGAGTTACACGGGCTGAGGACACGAGTGTGTCTCAAGCCACACGGGCTTGTGTGACTTCATGGCCTACCCACACGGGCGTGTGACTCTCTAGAACAAGAAAAATTTCTAATTCTTCTCAAAGTTTTCTAAAGTTCTCGATTTAGTCCCGAACCACTCTTGATGTATGTTTTGGGCCTCGTAGGCCCTTATAAGGGACAATTTGCATGTGATTGAAAAGTTTTAAATTTGGACAAAATTTTATAGCTCAGTTTTGTATGTTGATTATGTTTAAGTCCGGTAATGCCTCGTACCCTGTCCTAACATTGGGCACGGGTAAGGGGTGTTACATATAACCCCTCATTCTCCTTAATACTTGAGTATATGTGTAATTGCTTGACAATTTCTTAGTCCTAGATTCTTCTGATATCAACTCACCAACCCCACAGCAAAACAAATATTTGGGCGTGTGCACAACATAATATATATGAGAATTTCCACAAGCGAAGCATACGAAACCTTTCACATGTTCTCTCTTTCTTTTGCTATCTTTGGACAATCTTCTAAAGAGAGATGAAATCTCGATACAAAGGGTTGATTATTCCCCTTCTTTGAATCGGTTATTGCATAACACTCCAATATCTTGTCTATGTATGAAGCTTGAAATAGTACTATCACTTTGTTCTTTCGATCTTTTAGGATTTGAATACCTAAAAGAAAATTAGTTTTTCTCAAGTCCTTCATGATAAACTATTGGGCTAACCACAATTTAATTGAGTAAAATGTCATCGACATATAGAATGAGAAAGACCACTTTTCCATCCTTTAAATGTTTGTAAACACAAGGATCATCTACATTTTGATCAAACCCAAAAGTCTTGATCACTTTATCAAAACTTTGATTCCATGATTGGGATGCTTGTTTAAGTCCATATGTGGATCAAAGCAGTTTGAAAACTTTATGCTCATTTCTTTTAGCAATATTTCTAGTGGTTTGCATCATATAGATGCATTCTTCAAGCTAACTATTCAAAAACGCTGTCTTGACATCCATTTGCCTAATATCATAGTCGAGAGCCACCAAAATGGATAGTAATATGAGGATTAACTTGAGCATGGGAACCATAGAGATGGTTTCTATGTAATCGATACCTTCTTTCTAAGTATAATCTTTCTATAACGACCCATTTTTCAGTGGTGACAGAGTAGTGGTTTTGGGACCCTAAATTTTTATCATGTTGACTCGTAAATATTGTTGACTCGTAAATATTATTTATAGAATATTTATAGAGTTATTAAGATCGTACTAAATTTTGGTTAATAAATTTTAATGTTTAGTTAGCTAATTAAAGAAAAATGACTAAATTGAAAAAGATACAAACTGTAACAGCCCGTTTTCAATGAAATCAGAACAGTAGTTTTGAGACCGCAAGCCCAACAAATAAATTATTATTTTAATGTCTATGAGAGGATAGTAAGGTCGTATTAAAATTTTGTTATGAAATTTCGATGTTTGCATGCCTAATTACGTAAAAAGTGTAAAATTAGAGTTCTATTAGTTAAGGGGGTTTAATGGGTATGGAACTTTAACGTAAGAGGACTTGGATGGTAATTAAACCATTTATGTAGTTAAAGTATATTCATGGCAAGGTTTTAATTTTGAATGTTTTTAAAGGGTAAAAAAGTAAATGAGTAAATAAAGGTTAAATTAATTAAAACAAAATGTCCATCTTCTTCATTTCATTAGCCTAAAACAATTTTGGAAATTGGAAAAGAAGGAGCATTCAATTGAGCTTTGGTTGTGTGCATGGTGAGTTTTCAAGCCTCGCTTTTAATGATTTTTATGTTTTCGGGATCGTTGTAGCTTAATCTAGCTAGCCTGTGGAATAATTTGAAAAATTGTTAAATATATAGGGCTTTTCCATGAATGTTATTGCATGATTCTTAATGTTTGATGGTAGATTATGAGTCTTTGTGGATAAATAAACAAGTTTTGTAAAGTAATTTTTGGTGAAAATGTCATTTAGGAACTTATTTTGTAAAAGTAATAAAATTCAAGGTAAATTTGTGAAATAATGGTTTACATGGGTTGATATGGGTCTTTAATGAATTCGGCTAGTGTAACACCCCTTACCCACGTCCATCGTAGGAATAGGGTACGAGGCGTTACCGAGCTCAAACGCATGCATACAAACATTTCCAGGTCATAAAATTTCGTTCAAATTTAAAACTTTTCAATTTCTATCTTAAAGTCCCTTATATGGGCCTACGATGCCCAAAACATACATTAGAGGTGGTTAGGGACTAAATCGAGAACTTTTGAAACTTTTGAGACTCTAAGAAAATTTTCATATTTTGGAGAGTCACACGCTCGTGTGGGTAGGCTGTGTGGTCACACACACCCGTGTGGCTTGGGACACGCCCGTGTCCTCCACCTGTGTAACTCTCTGTTTATGACGTCATCACCCATTTAGGGTCACACGGCCATGTCACATGCCCATGTGCTAAGCTGTGTGGCCATCCTGTGGATGATAGTTAGGCTATTTATGAAGCCTTTTTCCATCCAAAAACACTTGCAGACCTATACTAAGTTTATCAAGACACAACATGGCATTTTTAGGCATCCCAATAACCACACCATGGCATTCACACACTATGTATAAATCACATTCAACATGCACAACCACACAAACACTTAACTAGTTATAATATGTAACTTACTCAATCATTCACATTTAGTATTTGCCACACATAATTATCACACATTCAGTCATCCAACCCAAACAAGCATGGACATCCATGTAATGCTTCATCATAGACTTATAACATAGTAAATATTGGCCACACTAAATGCCCTTATACAACAATGAACTTCAATTAGCATAGGCCAATATTCTAGGCCAACTCATAATATCATGTACACAATAACCAAATCCCTATACATGTCATACACTTAAAATGCTAGAAAATCATTGATACCCATCAATAGCTTGTCAGTGTGATAGGATCTCCGACGACCTCCAACTCGAGCTAGCATCTGTGACACTATAGGAAAAAAGAAAGGAAGAGAGAGTAAGCATATAGCTCAGTAAGTAGGTATGTAAATAATAAAAAATTTATTAACATGCTTTTAACAATCCTCATAATATATTCTCAAGATAATGCAATCATAATTGCACAAAGTTCCACTATTCACTTATGTTGATATCAAATTGTCTATGCGAGTTATAGTCACTAAATTATTTATATCTTGAGCTACGAAACTCCAAATTAAGTTCCCTAATTTTCCCTAAAACTAGACTCACATATATCCTTACCATAAAATTTCCAGAGTTTTTGGTTTAGCCAATAAGTACAGTTTATTCTTTAAAGTCATCCCTGTTCTACTGTCCGACAGTTTCGACCCTTCTTCACTAAAAATTAATTATCTCCTCGTATTGGACTCGGATGATGTTCTCGTTTGATTTTATTGAAAATATATTCATTAAGAATTTAAAAAATATAAAATATAACTCATAATTATTTTTATACTATTTTTAATGATTTTCCAAAGTCAGAATAGGGGATTCCAAATTCATCCTAACCCTGTCCCACAAAAATTCAAACATCTCATAATATGAAATTATTTTGCTTGCACTGTTTCTTCTATGTGAAACTAAACTCAATAAGATTTAATTTCATATCTTATTCAACCTCTAATTCAATTTCCAAAATCTTTGGTGATTTTTCTAAGTTATACAATTGCTCCTGTCCAAAACTGTTTTACTGCTAACTTTACTCTTTCATGATTTCTTTGTATTAACATCCATTTAATCATACATAACACCAAAGCATATTCTTAACTAGCTATTGCAATAACTAGTCATTATCAAATATTTACATGCCATTCATTGGCCAATTAAATCTATACATCAACAACAAAACTTAAACTTATCATGTCTCAATTTAATTTGGCCTAAAAGCCTCACACATGATCATCAATCAAATTTACCACCTATTTATACATCATAAGTATAGACTTATAATCACAAAGTCATCGATCATTTTCATAGGTAGGACTTACTCATTTACATCCTTACCAAATGACCCATATACATCGAATTCATTACTTATGAATTTTGCGTACATACATATACCCTTTCAACATGATCATACCTTATCATTTCTTTGACAAAATCTTTGCATTTACCCGTTCAACCTCTTGGGATACCAAGGATACTCAAGAAAACTCGTACATGATGTATCGTACCAATGCCATGTCCTAGACATGGTCTTACATGGAAATTTCATATTGATGCCAATAGCCCAGCTATGGTCTTACACGATGCCTCATGCCGATGCCGTGTCCTAGACATGGTCTTAGAATAGCTCACATAACGATGCTGATGCCATATCCCAGGCATGGTCTTACACTGGCTCACATAACGATGCCGATGCCATGTCCCAGACATGGTCTTACACTGGCTCACATAACAATGCCGATGTCATATCCCAAGCATGACCTTACACTAGCTCACATAACAATGCTGATGCCATATCCCAGACATGGTGTTACGCAGTTACACATATTGCCATGGTCCAACCATGGTCTTTACCGTCAATTCATAACATGTCGTAATTCGATCATGCTTAACCCTGCATTTCTCTTAATTTGATCTTTCAATACGATCTCGTATTTTTATATAACTCATGATCCAATAATAACATACGAAATAATACATGATATCGATTAAGCATTTAAACATATCAAATTTAATGCTTATTAACATACGAACTTACCTCAGTATGAAACGATGAAATAAGTCAATTACTCGATTATCTTGCTTTTCCCCCGATCAAAATTCTAAATTTCATCTTCCTTGATCTATAACAACACATTTAATTTATTTATTCATCATGCTACTCAAATTAGCCCAATTTCACATTTTTGGTAAAATTACATTTTTACCCCTATACTTTGTCATATTTACACTTTTTCCCCTAGGCTCGTAAAATTGAAATGTGTTCAATTTATTTACTACCCACACATAGCCGAACCTTTTTCATGCTTAGGGCAGGCCACATTTTCCATTATTTCACACATTTACCACCTATTTTACAACTTTTACAAAATATCCCATTTTAGGTGTTTTCATGAAAATCATTTAACAAAATTTGTTTCCATAAAAATGCAGCAAAAAACATGAATATTCTCATGGAAAAACCTTAGACTTTCAACCATTTTGCAGAATAGTCCCTCATTAGCTAGATTAAGCTACAAAGGTTCCAAAAACACAAAAATCGTAAAAAATGACCATTAAAATCACTTGTGAGGGTTAAAAGTTGCTGAAATTTTCAAGCTTCCATCACCATTTCCTTGAGTAAGAATCGGTGGAGAAGAAAGAGAAGTAAAAAAATGATAGCTTTTCTTTTTATTTTACTATTGTTCTACCTATTAAGTCACCTAAAGCCACCAACTTTGACCATTTTGATTTTTTTTGTCTCCATGTACATCCACCACTCATTATTAGTGGTCTATTTACTCAATAAGGACCTCCACATCTAATTTCTTTAGCTATATAACACTTTTGACTAGTAGAACATAATTTTCACTCTTTATGCGATTTAATCCCCTTTTCGAAATTAAGCATGCAACTACTAAAATTAATTCACCAAACTTTCTAAATATCTATAGAATCATGCTATAACACATAAAATAATATCAAAAATAATTTCTCCGACCTCAGATTTGTGGTTTTGAAACCACTGTTCCGATTAGGCCCAAAATCGGGATGTTACAGCTAGCATGAAATAGGGATTAAAATGCTTAGATTTTAAATTATGAGCTTAAGGACTAAATTGTGAAAAGTTAAAATGTTTGGGGCAAAATTGTAATTATACATAAATATGAATTATGGATTAAATTGAAAGTTGAGATTGATTGAAATACTTAATTGAATATAATTATTTATGTAGATCAAGATAAATCTCAATTGGATCTAAATCGAGGAAAGGCGAAAATCATGGATTAGCTCGATTGTATTTCTTTGCTCTACTTGTCAAGGTAAGTTCATAGTATTTCAATATGTAATTGAATTTTTACTTGTATTTTCACATTATAGTTATGTAATTAAATGCTTATAGTTAATTATTCCCTGAATTACACATATCTACCCCTATTTGTAGTTTAGTACCACTGAATTACACAAACATGCCCTGTCTGTACTTCGGTACCCCTAAATTGTACATACGTGCCCCCGTTTGTACTTCGGTGCCCCCAAATTGCACACACGTGACTTGATTTACACTTTGGTAGCTTTGAATCAAGTAAAATATGAATTTTATTCAATTGTTGTTAAGTTAAATGATATACTATGTTTTTACTAAGCAATATAAGCTTATTCATTTTTGTGGATTATTTTATAGATCATTGTTGCTGACTTTTGGACAGTTCGAACCTTCAACTCACATTATCTATTGATGTAACACCATTAACCCCTATCTGTCGTCAAACTAGGGTTAAAGGTGTTACTAGAAAAATCTAAACATCTTGTATTCATTTCTAAATCACCATAGCATTACCGTCACACATCATTACAAAGTCCCTTAAATAGGTCTACGAGACCTTAAACATACTGTAGAAAGGGGTCGGGACTAAACTGAGCACATACAATTTTTTTTCAAAGTTATACAGGTCACATGCTCGTGTGAATAGGCCGTGTGCCTCCCACGGCTTTAGACACGCCCATGTGTCTAAACCGTGGCAAAACAGGGCAAACATACTGACTTAACCACACGGCTACAAGACACGCCCGTATGCCTTGGCCGTGGTCGAAACTAACTTGGGTCACATGGTTGACCACATACCCGTGTGTCTATCCCGTGTACCCTTCGAAATGGCCACACACGCCCATATATCAAGGCTGTGTGCCTCACACAGCCACCAGACAAGCCCGTGTGTCTAGGCCATGCTCGAGACTGACTTGAATAACTAAATCACAATAGAGACACGGTCGAGACACACGCCCATGTGCTCAATCTTGTGGGGTGAAATTAGGCTTGGTTTAAGCCAAATTGCCCACCTATCTCAATCACACCAAAACCATAACATTTTTGCATCATTATAGGCAACCAAATCAACCATTTCATACATATTGCATAACATACAAATACCAACTAATTTACTACTCAATTCTGAAACCTAAATATAGCAAAATCATTAAAACTCACATAAGTTTCAAAAGTATAATCTCATCATCTTATCACCTATTGCATACGACAAAACTTGCCAATTCAACATCCCATATTTAAACCATCACATGAACATTATAAACATCACATTTCTTACTTATCAAACATACCAATTAGGCCAACTTAAGAGGCCATACATACCAAAATTTACAAGCCAAGTCTCATGGCTAATCACCACACAAAACATACCAAAATGACACTAGCCTATACATGCCATATACCATATTTACAACTCTCAAAATGGTACCAAAATAGATGTCCGATAGTGTGATTGATGTCGCTGTCGATCCCCAAATCCGAGCTAGCTTTATAAAACTGTAAAACAGAGAATTTTTCACACAGTAAGCTTTAAAGCTTAGTAAGTTCATACCATAAATAATCAATAGTTTATAATATACAAAACATCAACTAATAAACACTTAGTAATTTACAATTCATCCATCAATTCTATTCTCTCTCATTTAATATGTTCATACGAATTAATCAAGCTTCATACACATAGTATCATCTACTGCATAGGTATTGAACATACCTAAACTTTCCCGTATTTATTCATTTCAAACTTAACTCTCGTTCAAATACATTAATTCATTCGGAAGTCTTTCTATACTTTAAGAATTCGCACACTTAGTGCATCAATGATTTGCCGAAGTCGTAACAACATCGCACACTAATGCCATTTCAATAAACTGAAGCTATCTCGGTATCGCACACTTAGTGCCTCATGTAGTCGAAGCTATTCCAACTCGCACACTTAGTGCTTTTTGTAGCCGAAGCTATTTCGAACCGCACACTTAGTGCCGAACTTAATCGATTATCATATTGCTCAAACCATAATATAATATCTATACAATTTATACATTATCAAAGCATTAAAATATAACTATAACATCATTTATCATGTACGAACTTACCTCGTACTTGGAAATGACGATTCAGATCGTTTACTCGATAATCTTCGATTTTCCTCGATCTAAATCTGAATTCCTCTTTTCTTGAGCTATAAGTATTCAAAATTATACCTTTTAATCACCAAAACATTCAGTTCAATCCATATATACATATTTAGGGCATTTTACAAATTAGCCCTCATATTTTAACATTTTAACACTTTAGTCCCTAATTCATAAAATCACAAATTGCTCAAAATTTCCTTAGACAATTACCTAGCCGAATTTTACCCTAGTTCATATAAGCCCACACATTTCATTTATTTCACATTTTAGTCCCTCGATTTCTCATTTTCACAATTTAATCCCTAATATGCATTTTTACTCAAAATCACTTTACTAGACATGCATATCAAGCACTAAGCTTTCATATTTTATCACTTAACATAACAAAACTCATTAATTAATCAATGACATCTTTCAAAATTATCAACCAATTCAAAAATTAGGGCATGGGCTAGCTAGATTAAGCTGCAACAAGCTCAAAAACATAAAAATCATTAAAAACAAAGTCAAAATGGACTTACAATTCGATCCTATAGTGGCTGAATGTTTTCAAGCTCTCCCAAAACCTATTTTCTCTTTTTCAATCGGTTGAATGAAGAATATGACACCAAATTAACTTTTAGTTTTATTATTAACTTTTATTTTACAAATTACCTTAATAACCTTAGGTTAAAACATTAAAAATCACATAATATAAGCCCATAATTGTCCACTAGCATTAATAATGGTCCATTTACCTTTTAAGGACCTCACATTTAATAAGACATAACAATATGCACACTTAACAAATAGAAGGCCACTTTTACTTTTTACACGATTAGGTCCTTTTTGCAAATTAAGCACACAAATGATTAAATTTTCATACGAAACTTTCACACATGCTTAACCACATACTGTAAACATAGAAAATAATATTTAAATATTTTTTTACTCAGATTTGTTGTCTCGAAACCACTATTCTGACTAGGGTCTAAACCGGGCTGTTACAACTCTCCCCTCTTAGGGATTTTCGTCCCCGAAAATCTTACCAGTGAATAGGTTTGGATATTGCTTTCTCATAGCATCCTCGGGTTCCCACGTAGCTTCTTCAACCTCGTGCTTATGCCACAACACTTTCACTAACACTATTTTCTTATTTCTCAACTCTTTGATCTCACGAGCTAAAATCTGTATCGGTTCTTCATCATAAGACATATTAGGCTGAATTTCAACCTCAGTTTGGGAAATAACATGCGAAGGATCTGATCTGTACCTTCGTAGCATGGATACATGGAATACATTGTGAATCTTTTCCAATTCTTGTGGCAACAACAATTTATAAGTAACTGGCCCGATACGCTTGATAATCTTATACGGATCGATGAACCTCGGACTCAATTTGCCTTTTCTGCTAAATCGAAGTACTTTCTTCCACGGGGATACTTTCAAAAACACTTTATCATCAATTTCAAACTCAATATCTTTTTTTTTTAAATCTGCATATGATTTCTGACGATCCGCAGCTGCTTTCAACCTATCTCGTATTACTTTTACTTTTTCTTCTATTTTTTTGATCAAATCAATCCCGTGTATCTTATTCTCACTAAGCTCTGCCCAGTACAACGGTGTTCGACATTTCTGACGGTATAAAGCCTTGTAAGGAACCATTTTGATACTCTATTGAAAGCTATTATTATATGCAAATTAAATCAATGACAAGTATCATTCCCACGTACCTTCAAACTCAAGAATACAACATCTCAACATATCCTTAAGTATCTGAATAATCCGTTCGGATTGACCATCCGTCTGTGGGTGGAAAGCAGTGCTAAAATGTAGTTTCATACCTAATGCATCTTGCAGTTTCTTCCAAAATTGTGATGTAAACCTCGGATCTCTATTCGAAACAATAGAAATATATACTCCTTGTAATTTCACAATCTGAGAAATATACAACTCAACAAGCTTATCAAGTGAATAATCTGTACGAATCAGAATGAAATGAGCCGATTTAGTCAATCTATCAACAACAACCCAAATTGCATCTTTCTTACTTGGTGACAAAGGTAAACCCGATACAAAATCCATCATAATTCTATCCCATTTCAACTCTGGCATCGGTTGTAACAAACTGGATGGCACCTGATGTTTAGCTTTAACTTGATGACATATCAAATATTTCGAAGCAAAGTCAAAGATATCTCTTTTCATTCCAGACCACCAGTAATGTTGTTTCAAATCATTATATATTTTTGTACTACCCGGATGTACAGATAAACGACTGTTGTGAGCTTCGTTCAAAATCATCTGAATCAACTCTGAATTTCTCGAAACACATATCTGATCTCTAAATCACAAGCAATCATCATTATCAATTCGAAATTCTAAATCAGGGTTCGAATCACACTGAGCTCATTTTGTGAACAATTCATTATCAACCTTATGTGCATCATAAATCTGCTAAATAAATAACGATCTCACTTTCAACTCAGCTAAAACTGAACCATCATCAGACAAAGTTAACTGAGTATTCGTCGCACTCAGTGCAATCAATGATTTTCTACTTAGAGCATCAGCAACAACATTAGCCTTTCTTTGATGGTAATCAATTACAAACTCGTAGTCTTTTAACAACTCTAACCATCTTCGCTGCCATAAATTCAGATCTGTCTAAGTCATCAAGTATTTTAAACTTTTGTGATCAGAATATACATGGCATTTCTCACCAAATAGATAGTGGCGCCAAATCTTCAAAGCGAACACAATTGCAGCTAATTCAAGGTCGTGCATTGGATAATTCTTTTCGTGCGGCTTTAGCTATCTCGAGGCATAAGCTATAACTTTGCCTTCCTGCATCAAAACGCAACCCAGACCGTTGAACGAAGCATCACTGTAGATCACAAATTCTTTACCCAATTCGGGTTGGAATAATACTGGAGCTTCAGTCAATAGGGCTTTCAACTGATCAAAACTTTTCGGACACTTTTCAGACCAATAAAATTTCACATCTTTCTGAAGCAATTTCGTCAACGGAGTCGTGATCATAGAAAAGCCTTTTACAAACCTTTGATAATAACCAGCAAAATAGCCAAAATCTTGCTCGGATCAACTCGGATACTAGATGCCGAAACAATAATCCCAGAAAATCGGCTTCTCGTAACCAGAATTCCCATTTTCTAAACTTCGCATACAATTGCTTATCCCGTAAAGTTTGTAGCACTATTCTCAAATGTTTAGCATGTTTGGTTTCATCACATGAATAAATCAAAATGTCATTAATGAATACAATAACAAATCGATCTAAATACAGTTTGAAAATTCTTTTCATCAAACCCTTAAAAACAATATGTGCATTCATTAATCCAAAAGGCAAACTAAAAATTCATAGTGTCCGTACCTTGTCCTGAATGCAGCTTTCGAAATGTCTGAATATTTTACTCGTAACTGATAGTAACCTGATCTCAGGTTTATCTTTGAAAACAAAATAGCTCCTTCCAACTGATAAAACAAATCATCTATTCACGGTAAAGTATATTTGTTCTTGATCATCACTTTATTGAGTTGTCGATAATCAATGCACATTCTCATAGTTCGTTTTTCTTTTTCACAAATAAAACCAGTGCACCCCAAAGAGAATAACTCGGTCGTGCGAAGCCTCTATCCTAACTCGATCATGCGAATCTTCTATCCATCAATTCTTGTAATTGAGCTTTCAACTCTTTTAATTCAGTCAGTGCCATTCTGTATGGGTTATCGATATCAGCGTTGTACCCGGCATTAACTCAATACCAAACTCAACCTCTCAGATCGGTGTAAACCCGGTAACTCATCAGAAAACACGTCTGAATATTCACAAACAACTAGCACTGATTCAATCTTCCTTTCAATCACTTTCGTGTCAAGCACATAAGCTAAATAAGCTTCACAACCCTTTCTCACATATTTCTAAGCTAGCATCACTGAAATCATTTCCAGCAATCCGTTCAAACCATCTAATTTAATTCGAATAATCTCATTACTCTGACATCTCAAATCAATCATCTTTCATTTACAATTCACGACCGCATCATGCAACGTTAGTCAATCCATACCCAGAATTATGTCAAACTCGTCAAATGGTAACAACATCAAATCGACCGGAAAATAATTATCCCAAATCATCAATAGACAATTCTTGCACATTTTATCAACCAATACACACTTGCCTATGGGGTTCGATACTTTAATTACAAATTCAGTAGACTCTACAGGCAAAGTCTTACTGGATACTAAATTCACACATATATACAAATGAGTAGACCCTAGATCTATCAATGCAATAACTTTAGTATCATAGAGAGTAAAAGTACTGGTAATAACATCTGGAGATGACGCTTCTTCATGTGCTCGAATAGCGTAGGCTTGTGCAGGTGCTCTAGCATCAGACCTAGCTGTAGTGTCTCGCGTCACACCTCTACCACCATTCACATTTTTTGTGCTTCTCAGTGGTCTATCTCTAGCTACAGTGTTACTCGGCCTCGTGTTTTGAGCATTATCTTTTTTAGCTAGCTTTGGACAATCTTTTATAAAGTGATCTCATGAACCACAACTGTAACAAGCTTAGTTATTACTTTTCCCCAACAATATCCAAAATGCCGTCTTCCACATTTTTGACACTCAGGATTAAAATCTTTTATGTTGCCAACGCTCGATATCAATGTGGTTTGAGCATTAGGATTAGTGTATTACTTCCTGCGATCTCTATTCTGACATACTGTTGAAGCTGTCGATCGATTAAAGAAATCTCTTGATTTCTTTGATGAGGAATGATAAGATTTATTCATCAATCTCTTCCTCGAATGTCTCGTCTCTACATCAAATTTTTTCTTTTCTTTGCTGAGGTCCTCGACTTTACAAGCCCTCTCAACCAGTACTAGAAATTCTTTCAGCTCAAGTATCCCGACTAACAGCTTTATATCTTCGTTCAATCCATCAACAAATCTTTTGCAAATAATCTCTTCAGTAGACACATATTCCCGAGAAAACTTGCTCAAACATACAAATTCTCTTTCATATTTTGTAATAGTCATCTGACCCTGTTTCAACTCTAAAAACTCTTTATTTTTCTGATCAAGGAATCTCTGGCTTGTGTACTTCTTTCGGAACTCAGTCTGAAAGAATTCCCAGGTAACTCGTTCTCTAAGAACCACCGATGTCAACGTTTTACACCAATGATATGCATTATCTCTAAGCAAGGATACTACGTATTTAATACATTCGTCTGGAGTACAAGACAACTCATCGAATACTCAGATAGTGTTCTCAAGACAGAACTCAACCCTTTCGGCATCATCATCAACCGTAGCCTGAAACTCTTCAACCCCGTGTTTACGAATCTTATCAACAAGTGGCTTACTCAATCGAATTAGATCTATTACTTATGGCACAACCGGGACTTGTTGAGGAACATGTGGGAGTGGAGGTTGTTGAGCAGTCGGATTCGTTCGTACGAACTCTATAAACCACTCAGCTATCATTTGGAAGAAGGCTTGCTTGGCCTTTTCTCTCTAACTACTAGATATCAGCCTAGATTCTATCGGCACTGCCCCTTGAGCGGGAGCGGGCGCATTGCTTTCAACATCATCAGCTATCGCTCGTTCGAGATTCATTTGCTATATGAAAAACACATTTTAACTATCAGGAATCATCACACTATCGCAGTTCATATATATGGCATGTATAGCTAGACTCACATACGCTACGTTAGCCCGAGAGTCGACCAAATTGTAGCTTTGATACCAATCAAATGTAACACCCCTAACCCCTATCTGTCGTCGAACTAGGGTTAAAGGCATTACTGGACAAATCTAAACATCTTGCATTCATTTCTAAATCACAATAGCATTATCGTCACACATCATTACAAAGTCCCTTACATAGGTCTACGAAACCTTAAACATGCTTTAGAAAGGGGTTGGGACTCAACCGAGTACATACAATTTTTTCTAGAAACTTAACAAAATTTTCAAAGTTATAAAGGTCACACACCCGTGTGAATAGGCTGTGTGCCTCACACGGCTTTAAACACACCCATGTGTCTAACCTGTGGAAAAATAGGACATACATACTGACTTAACCACACGGCTACAAGACACGCCTGTGTGCCTTGGCCGTGGTCGAAACTGACTTGGGTCACATGCCCGTGTGTCTAGCCCGTGTACCCTTCGAAATTGCCATACATGTCCATGTATCAAGGCTGTGTGCCTCACACGGCCACCAAACACGCCCGTGTGTCCAGGCCGTACTCGAGACTGACTTGAATAACTAAATCACAACAGAGACACGGTCGAGACACACACCCGTGTGCTCAATCATGTGGGGTGAAATTAGGCTTGGTTTAAGCCACATTTCCTACCTATCTCAATCACACCAAAACCATAACATTTTTGCATCATTATAGGTAACCAAATCAACCATTTCATATGTGACAGCCTTAAATTTACCCTAGTCGGAAAGTGGTTTCGGGACCACAAAATCGAGTCATAAAAATATTTAACCGTTATTTTCTATACTTATTGTGCGTGAACATGCATGGGTGAAAGTTCCAATCTTTAATTTATTCATTTGAATGTGAAATTTATTAAATAGGACTTATGTGAGAAAATTTAGAAATGTGTTAGGCAAATGTTAAAGTGGCTTATTAATGCATGTTATAAAATGCTTGGACTAGCATGTCAAATATCTCTTTTTGCAAGTAGTGGCCAGCCATGATGATGATTTTATATTAAAATATGTATTAATTTTAGTTAAATGGTTATATACTTTAAATAATAATAAAAATTGGGTGATGTAAACAAAGTTCTATCTTTGTTCATCTTGGCCGAATAGAAGGAAGAAAGGAGGGGAAGAATTTCGGTCACTTGAATCCTTAGGGAGGTTAGTATATTGTGTTAAAATTGTGAAATGCTAACTTGTTTTAGGTAAATTATCATGGTTCTTGCTTAGCCCATGCTAAAATTTTCAATATTGGTGGATGAATGGAGCATTCGACTATGGTTATAAAGGAAGGAATTTTGATTGTTTTATTTGAATTTTTATGATGAATGTGTTGAGGAAAGAAATTGGTCTTTCTAAAAATATGAATGGTTAATGTTTATTCTAGTAATAGCCGAAGTAATATGAATAAATGTTGTTTATATGTTTTGAATTGAGTAAAATGTGATATTTAATCACTTACGGATTCGACATTGTTTAAAATTATTTTATTTAAAATGTGATTTTGAATGTTATGAGTATTGGGATGTAAGTATATGTGTGTGCTCGGTCATAGGAATTTGTTATGAAATTTTGTTTGGTTGAGTGATGAATGGCCGAATGAACTATAGGCTATGTGTGGATAAAATTTGTATATAAGTAGTGTGTGTGACTATATTAGTTAACGACATTCGGCATTATATATATATATTTTTTATAAATGGGTGCATTCGGTCTTTGGGGGGGGGAGAAATATCAAGATGAAGTTGAAATGTTAAAGAAGGTTTCTAAGATTAGTTAAGTTGTTGTGGTCATTGCCGAATGTATATTGGTTAAAGGGAAATTTTCAAATCGTCTATGCATGAGTATGTGAACTAAATATTAAACAAATTTATTTGCATTTATTAAGCTAAAGAGCAAGGAGGATCGAAGTTGGATAGGGGAAAAGAGAAAGCAATAGAGTAGCCAATCTACAACCGTTCAAAGATACCGAGGTAAGTCTTTGAGTAATGGAATTTAAATTATGATTTGATAAAATAATGATTTATATATAAGTATAATGAATAAATGGAGACCTAACGGTTTTACTTGAATTTACGTAGTGAAATAAATAATTAGTGCATATGATTTGTATCCGAATGGTTGATAATTAAAATATGCTTGTGTTCTAGCATTGTAAAAAAAATGCTATTGTGTTATAATATATATATATATATGCATGATAATTGAGTATTATATCCGGGATAAGTCCCGAAGGCATACATGCTAGTATTATATCCGGGATAAGTCCCGAAGGCATACATGTTAGTATTATATCCGGGATAAGTCCCGAAGGCATTCATGCTAGTATTATATCCGGGTTAAGTCCCGAAGGCATTCGTGCTGGTTGTTATATCCGGGCTAAGTCCCGAAGGCATTCGTGCTGGTTGTTATATCCGAGCTAAGTCCCGAAGGCATTCGTGCTGGTTGTTATATCCGGGCTAAATACCGAAGGCAATTGTGTTGGAAATGTGCGATCTTGCCGTAATAATTTCTATTAATGTGCTTACAACCATAAGACGATCCGGTATGTACCACATATACATTGAAATTAAGATAAGATTGACTATGAGCATGTAAGTATATAGGTTGAAGTGTGAAGTAACATAAGTATGTGATTTTGCGCATTTGCATTTATTTAGCCTTGTAATCGAATTTGATGTATTCGGCTAAATTTTGAGGTTAGTTGGGTAAAAAGAGATTATCTACATGATACGAATTCGTGTTTAAGGAAAAATTTAAGATGACATATATGAACAATAGTATATTTTAATCATGACTACATTTAGTCAGAAAGATGAGTAGCCTTATGAATGCTACGCTTTAGTTATAAATGATTCATTACTTAAGACTTACTAAGCATCGAAATGCTTACCCTTTTTGCCTTAATTCCTTGTTTTATAGATTTTGTCCGTCAGCTCTCGGACTCGGAAGATCCAAAGTCGAAGTCGTCCACGCTATCTAAACCTTGCGGTACTCTTGTAAATGAAATTTGATAATGGCATGTATAGGATTGACTTTTGATATTAATTATGTATCTTTTTGGTAATGTATATATATATATATGTATAGCCATGCGAGAATGGCTTGTTAAGTCACTATATGAGTTCCACATAATTAATATGTATGTGTAGTTGATTATCGATTAATGTTTTAAATATTTTGATGGGAATTAAACTTAGGAATGAATTAATGTATATTTTTTTATTTATTTGAGAAGGTTGTTTGAATATTGTTAAATGAATTGTCGTGCTTGTTTGGTAATATTCCTTACCCCTCCAACGACGGATACGGGTTAGGGGTGTTACATTTTATTGGTATCAGAGTTACGGTTTAGTCGATTCTAGGACAACCGTAAAACGTATGGGTCTAGCTATACTTGCCATTATGTGTTAATACGATAGTGTGGTGATTTCTGACAATTAAAAATGTTTTATTTTGTATAGTAATGGATCCTGATCGAGCAATAGCTGACGATGTTGAGAGTGTAGCGCCTGCTCCTGCACACGGGACTGCGCCGGTGGACTCTCAACCTATTGCTAGCAATCAAAATAGCGAGGCTAGACAAGCCTTTTATAATGTGATGAATGATTGGTTTAACCAATACATTCGAACTAATACGGCTGCTCCACAACCCCCATTTCCAACAAATACACCCCCTGCAACCCTGATACCTCCTGTAATTGATCAGATGAGGTTGAATAAGCCCCCGGTTGACAGAATTCGAAAGCAAGGGGCTACTGAATTTAAGGCTACAGATAGTGATGATGCTGAGCAAGCTGAATTTTGGTTGGACAATACTATCCGAGTATTCGATGAACTATCTTGCATACCTGATGAATGCCTGAAATGTGCCATATCTCTGCTACGTGATTCTGCCTATTATTGGTGGAATACATTGGTTTCTATTGTGCCCAAAGAACGGGTGACGTGGGAATTCTTCTAGATTGAATTTCGAAAAAAATATATCTGTCAGAGGTTCATTGATCAAAAACTAAAAGAATTTCTTGAGCTTAAACAGGGTTCCATGTCAGTTACTGATTATGAACGGAAGTTTGTCAGACTCAGTAGATATGCTCGGGAATGTGTATCGTCTGAGGCTATTATGTGTAAAAGTTTTGAAGATGGGCTGAATGAAGATATAAAGATGTTTGTTGGCATTCTTGAAATACGAGAGTTCGTAGTACTTGTCGAACGAGCTTGCAAAGTCGAAGAACTTAGTAAAGAAAAAAAGAAAGCTGATGTCGAAGCTGGAGAATTTCGTAAAAGATCTACAAGAAAGTCTTTTCAGCAATCATCAAAGAAATTTCGAGATGATTCAGGCCGATCAAAGAATACTTTGGGTTTTTCCAGACGAGACTACGATTGACCTCCTGTGAGTACACGAGCCATTTCAGTTGCCAGCGTTGGAAACGAACGTCGGGACAGAATCGAGTGCAAGTATTGTGGTAAATGACATTCGGGGAGTTGTAGATTTCATGACCGCTCCTGTTATAAATACGGGTCAGCCGACCATTTTATTAAAGACTGCCCGAGATTATCCGAGCAAAATGTGAACCAGAGTGGGAAACCGAGTATTACAGCACGAGGTAGACCACCTAGGAATTCAGGGAATGCTAGTGGAGGTCAGAGAGGGTCTAGAGATGCTGCAACCAGATCCGAGGCTCGTGCTCCTGCTAGAGCTTATGCTATCTGGCGCACGCGAGGATGCTTTTTCTTTGATGTTATTACCGGTACTTTTACTCTCTTTGATCTTCGATGTGATTGCTTTGATTGACCACAGTTCTACTCATTCATATGTATGTGAGACTTTAGCATCCATGGAAGACTCTACACCGCTGAGTCTCACGAGTTCATAATCTGAGTGTCAAATCCCTTGGGTCGATATGTGTTAGTCGACAAAGTGTGCAAGAAATGTCCCCGATAATCCGAGGTTCTGTTTTTACCGATTTGATGCTTTTACCGTTTAATGAATTTGATGTTATTCTCGGTATGGATTGGTTGACCGTACATGATGCAGTTGTGAATTGCAAAAGAAAAACTATTGATTTGAGATGTGCAAATGATGAGATAATCCGAGTTGAGTCTACTAATTTGAACGGGCTCCCAGCAGTAATATCCTCGATGTTGGCTCAGAAATATGTAAAAAAGGGGTGTGAAGCATATCTTGCGTATGTACTTGATAGTAAAGAGTCAGAAAAGAAGCTTGAATCAGTGCCAGTGGTTTGTGAATATTCGGATGTTTTTCCTGAGGAGTTACCGGGATTACCACCTGTTCGAGAGGTAGAGTTTGGCATTGAACTTGTACCTGGGATTACACCAATTTCGATAGCTCCGTATCGTATGGCACCAACCGAATTGAAGGAATTGAAAGCTTAGTTGCAAGAGTTGACGGATAGAGGTTTCGCTCTCATCGAGTTTCTCACCTTGGGGTGCACCAGTATTGTTTGTGAAAAAGAAAGATGGAACTATGAGAATGTGCATCGACTATCGTCAATTAAATAAAGTGACAATAAAGAACAAATATCCATTACCAAATATTGATGATTTGTTTGATCAGCTGAAAGGAGCCTCAGTGTTTTCAAAGATAGATTTGAGATCGGGTTATTATCGATTGCGAGTTCGAGACTCGGATGTGCCTAAAAGCGCTTTCGAACGAGATACGGTCACTACGAGTTCTTAGTGATGCCGTTTGGACTCACTAATGCCCTCGCGTATTTATGGACTTGATGAATCGGATCTTGAGACGATATTTGGGCGGTTTGTAGTGGTGTTTATAGAACGACATTTTGATCTATTCGCGAGATGAAACCGAACATGCCAACATCCGAGATTAGTGTTGCGCTTTTTCACGGGATAAACAGTTATATGCTAAGTTCAGTAAATGTGAGTTCTGGTTAAGAGAAGTTAGCTTTTTGGGGCATGTAGTATCCGCATCGGGTATTCTAGTTGATCCACGCAAAATTTCAGCCGTACTTGATTGGAAGCCCCCGAGAAATATTACTGAAGTTCGAAGTTTTTTGGGACTTGCTGGATACTACAGACGGTTTGTAAAAGGTTTCTCGATGATAGCTACACCAATGACGAAGCTACTTCAGAAAGATATTAAGTTCGAATGGTCAGAAAAGTGCCAGAAAAGTTTCGACCAATGATAGCTACACCAATGACGAAAGCCCCAGTGTTAGTGCAGCCCGAATCAAGTAAAGAGTTTGTCATATACAGTGATGCGTCCTTACTTGGGCTGGGTTGTGTGTTGATGCAAGAAGGTCGAGTTGTAGCTTACGCGTCAAGGCAATTGAAGCCGCATGAGAAAAACTATCCGACCCATGATCTCGAATTAGCTGCCATTGTTTTCGTTTTGAAAATTTGGCGACACTACTTGTTTGGAGAGAGGTGTCATATATATTCGGATCATAAAAGCCTCAAATACTTGATGACTCAAAGAGATTTGAATTTGCGGCAAAGACGTTGGCTCGAGTTGTTGAAAGATTATGAGCTTGTCATCGACTATCACCCGGGAAAGGCTAACGTGGTTGCCGATGCTTTGAGTCGCAAATCACTGTTTGCTTTGCAAGCGATGAATGTTCACTTGTCTGTTTCATCTGATAATGTGTTAGTGGCAGAATTAAAGGCCAAACTGTTATTGATTCATCAAATATGTGAAACTTAGAAAGTTGATGATGAATTGGTGGCTAAACGAGCTTAATGTGTATCGAATGTGGATTCAGAGTTTCAAATTGACGACAATGATTGTTTGAGGTTCAGAAGTCGATTGTGTATTCCAAGAAATTCAGAACTTATTTCGATGATTTTGAATGAAGCTCATAATAGCCGAATGTCGATCCATCCTGGTAGCACGAAAATGTACAACGATCCAAACGTCGGTTTTGGTGGCACAGTATGAAACGAGACATTTCGATTTTGTTTCGAAGTGTTTGATATGTCAACAAGTGAAAGCGGAACATCAAGTGCCTTCAGGGTTACTTCAGCCGATCATGATACCCGAATGGAAATGGGATCGAGTCACGATGGATTTTGTATCTGGGTTGCCATTGTCGTCAAGTAAGAAAGATGCGATTTGGGTTGTTGTTGATAGACTGACTAAGTCGACTCATTTTATTTCCGTGACGTGTCGGATTATTCAACGGACAAACTAGCTGAATTGTACGCTTCTCTCGATTGTAAGGTTACACGGGTACCTATTTCTATTGTGTCGGATAGAGATCTGAGATTCACATCGCGATTTTGGAAGAAATTGCAAGAAGCATTAGGTACCAAGTTGCATTTTAGCACCGCTTTTCATCCTCAGACTGATGGTCAATCCGAGCAGATCATTCAGATACTCGAGGATATGTTGAGATGTTGCATCCTTGAGTTTAGTGGTTCATGGGAACAATATTTGCCTTTGGTTGAATTCGCTTACAACAATAGTTTTCAATCAAGCATTAAGATGGCACCTTACGAGGCTTTGTACGGTCGTAAATGTCGTACACCGTTGTTTTGGACCGAGCTTAGTGAAAGTAAAATTTTCGGGGTTGATTTGGTTAAAGATGCATAGCAGAAAGTAAAAGTAATCCGTGAAAGTCTGAAAGCAGCTTCAGATCGTCAGAAATCGTATGCAGATTTAAAACGAAAAGACATTAAATTTCAGGTCAGAGACAAAGTGTTTCTTGAAGTTTCACCTTGGAAAAAAGTGCTCAGATTTGGTCGTAAAGGCAAATTGAGTCCGAGGTTCATCGGGCCGTACGAAATATCTGAACGAATTGGGCCAGTCACTTACAGATTGATTTTGCCCCCTGAACTTGAAAAGATTCACAACGTTTTTCATGTCTCGATGCTTCGACGTTATAGATCCGATCCATCGCACATAATTAATCCAGTAGAGGTTGAAATTCAATCTGATTTGAGTTATGAAGAAGAACCGATTCGTGTCCTAGTTCGCGAGGTAAAAGAGTTGTGAAACAAAAAGGTTCCGTTAGTAAAAGTATTATGGCTCAAGCACGGGATTGAAGAAGCTACTTGGGAACCCGAGAACTCTATGAAAGAACGATATCCTAACTTATTCACTGGTAAGATTTTCTGGGACGAAAATTTCTTATGTGGGGGAGAGTTGTGACAGCCCTAAATTTACCCTAGTCGAAAAGTGGTTTCGGGACCACAAAATTGAGTCATAAAAATATTTAACCGTTATTTTCTATACTTATTGTGCGTGAACATGCATGGGTGAAAGTTCCAATCTTTAATTTATTCATTTGAATGTGAAATTTATTAAATAGGACTTATGTGAGAAAATTTAGAAATGTGTTAGGCAAATGTTAAAGTGGCTTATTAATGCATGTTATAAAATGCTTGGACTTGCATGTCAAATATCTCTTTTTGCTAGTAGTGGCCGGCCATGATGATGATTTTATATTAAAATATGTATTAATTTTAGTTAAATGGTTATATACTTTAAATAATAATAAAAATTGGGTGATGTAAACAAAGTTCTATCTTTGTTCATCTTGGCCGAATAGAAGGAAGAAAGGAGGGGAAGAATTTCGGTCACTTGAATCCTTAGGGAGGTTAGTATATTGTGTTAAAATTGTGAAATGTTAACTTGTTTTAGGTAAATTATCATTGTTCTTGCTTAGCCCATGCTAAAATTTTCAATATTGGTGGATGAATGGAGCATTCGACTATGGTTATAAAAGAAGGAATTTTTATTATTTTATTTGAATTTTTATGATGAATGTGTTGAGGAAAGAAATTGGTCTTTCTAAAAATATGAATGGTTAATGTTTATTCTAGTAATAGCCAAAGTAAAGATGCTTGATGTCATGAATAAATGTTGTTTATATGTTTTGAATTGAGTAAAATGTGATATTTAATCACTTAAGGATTCAGCATTGTTTAAAATTATTTTATTTAGAATGTGATTTTGAATGTTATGAGTATTGGGATGTAAGTATATGTGTGTGCTCGGTCATAGGAATTTGTTATGAAATTTTGTTTGGTTGAGTGATGAATGGCCGAATGAACTATAGGCTATGTGTGGATAAAATTTGTATATAAGTAGTGTGTGTGACTATATTAGTTAATGACATTCGGCATTATATATATATTTTTTATAAATGGGTGCATTCGGTCTTTGGGGGGGAGAAATATCAAGATGAAGTTGAAATGTTAAAGAAGGTTTCTAAGACTAGTTAAGTTGTTGTGGTCATTGCCGAATGTATATTGGTTAAAGGGAAATTTTCAAATCGTCTATGCATGAGTATGTGAACTAAATATTAAACAAATTTATTTGCATTTATTAAGCTAAAGAGCAAGGAGGATCGAAGTTGGATAGGGGAAAAGAGAAAGCAATAGAGTAGCCAATCTACAACCGTTCAAAGATACCGAGGTAAGTCTTTGAGTAATGGAATTTAAATTATGATTTGATAAAATAATGATTTATATATAAGTATAATGAATAAATGGAGACCTAACGGTTTTACTTGAATTTACGTAGTGAAATAAATAATTAGTGCATATGATTTGTATCCGAATGGTTGATAATTAAAATGTGCTTGTGTTCTAGCATTGTAAAAAAAATGCTATTGTGTTATAATATATATATATATATATGCATGATAATTGAGTATTATATCCGGGATAAGTCCCGAAGGCATACATGCTAGTATTATATCCGGGATAAGTCCCGAAGGCATACATGTTAGTATTATATCCAGGATAAGTCCCGAAGGCATTCATGCTAGTATTATATCTGGGTTAAGTCCCGAAGGCATTTGTGCTGGTCGTTATATCCGGGCTAAGTCCCGAAGGCATTCGTGCTGGTTGTTATATCCGGGCTGGTTGTTATATCCGGGATAAATACCGAAGGCAATTGTGTTGGAAATGTGCGATCTTGCCGTAATAATTTCTATTAATGTGCTTACAACCATAAGACGATCCGGTATGTACCATATATACATTGAAATTAAGATAAGATTGACTATGAGCATGTAAGTATATAGGTTGAAGTGTGAAGTAACATAAGTATGTGATTTTGCGCATTTGCATTTATTTAGCCTTGTAATCGAATTTGATGTATTCGGCTAAATTTAGAGGTTAGTTGGGTAAAAAGAGATTATCTACATGATACGAATTCGTGTTTAAGGAAAAATTTAAGATGACATATATGAACAATAGTAGTATATTTTAATCATGACTACATTTAGTCAGAAAGATGAGTAGCCTTATGAATGCTACGCTTTAGTTATAAATGATTCATTACTTAAGACTTACTAAGCATCGAAATGCTTACCCTTTTTGACTTAATTCCTTGTTTTATAGATTTTGTCCGTCAGCTCTCTGACTCGGAAGATCCAAAGTCAAGTCGCCCACGCTATCTAAACCTTGCATGTACTCTTGTAAATGAAACTTGATAATGGCATGTATAGGATTGACTTTTGATATTAATTATGTATCTTTTTGGTAATGTGTATATATATATATATATGTATAGCCATGCGAGAATGGCTTGTTAAGTCACTATATGAGTTCCACATAATTAATATGTATGTGTGGTTGATTATCGATTAATGTTTTAAATATTTTGATGGGAATTAAACTTAGGAATTAATTAATGTATATTTTTTTTTTATTTGAGAAGATTGTTTGAATATTGTTAAATGAATTGTCGTGCTTGTTTGGTAATATTCCTTACCCCTCCGGCGACGGATACGGGTTAGGGGTGTTACATCATACATATTGCATAACATACAAATACCATCCAATTCACTACTCAATTCCACAACCTAAATATACCCAAATCATTAAAACTCACATAAGTTTCAAAAGTATAATCTTTTCATCTTATCACCTATTGCATACCACAAAACTTGCCAATTCAACATCCCATATTTAAACCATCACATGGACATTATAAACATCAAATTTCTTACTTATCAAAATTAGGCCAACTTAAGAGGCCATACATACCAATATTTACAAGCCAAGTCTCATGGCTAATCATCACACAAAACATACCAAAATGACACTAGCCTTTACATACCATATACCATATATACAACTCTCAAAATGGTACCAAAATAGATGTCCGATAGTGAAATTAATGTCGCTGACGATCCCCAAATTTGAGCTAGCTTTATAACACTGTAAAATAGAGAACATTTCACACAGTATGCTTTAAAGCTTAGTAAGTTCATACCATAAATAATCAACAGTTTATAATATACAAAACATCAACTAATAAACAATTAGTAATTCCCAATTCATCCATCAATTCTATTCTATCTCATTTAACATGTTCATACGAATTAATCAAGCTTCATACACATAGTATCATCTACTGCATAGGTATCGAACATACCTAAACTTTCCCTTATTTATTCATTTCAACCTTAACTCTCGTTCAAATACATTAATTCATTCAGAAGCTTTTCATACTTTAAGAATTCGCACACTTAGTGCATCAATGATTTGCCAAAGTCGTAACAACCTTGCACACTTAGTGCTATTTCAATAAACTGAAGCTACCTCGGTATCGCACACTTAGTGCCTCATGTAGCCGAAGCTATTCCAACTCACACACTTAGTGCCTTTTGTAGCCGAAGCTATTTCGAATCGCGCACTTAGTACTGAACTTTATCGATTATTATATTGCTCAAATTGTAATCTAATATCTATACAATTTATGCATTATCAAAGCATTAAAACATAACTATAACATCATTTATCACGTACGAACTTCCCTCATACTCGAAATTGACGATTCGAATCATTTACTCGATAATCTTTGATTTTCCTCGATCTAAATTCGAATTCCTCTTTTCTTGATCTATATGTATTCAAAATTAACCCTTTTAATCACCAACATTCAACTCAATCCATATATACATATTTAGGGCATTTTAGAAATTAGTCCTCACATTTTCACATTTTAACCCTTTAGTCCCTAATTCATAAAATCACAAATTACTCAAAATTTCCTTATACAATTACCTAGCCAAATTTTACCCTAGTTCATATAAGCCCACACATTTCATTTATTTTACATTTTAGTCCTTCAATTTCTCAATTTCATAATTTAATCCCTAATATGCATTTTTACTCAAAATCACTTTAAAAGACATGTATATCAAGCACTAAGCTTTTATATTTCATCACTTAACGTCACAAAACTCATGAATTCATCAATGAAATCTTTCAAAATTATCAACCAATTCAAAAATTAGGGCATGGGCTAGCTAGATTAAGCTACAATGAGCTCAAAAACATAAAAATCATTAAAAACCGAGTCAAAATGGACTTACAATTTGATCCTACAATGGCCAAATGTTTTCAAGCTCTCCCAAACCCTATTTTATCTTTTTCAATCGGTTGAATGAAGAAGATGACACCAAATTAACTTTTAGTTTTATTAATTAACTTTTATTGTACAAATTACCTTAATAACCTTAAGTTAAAACATTAAAAATCACATAATATAAGCCCATAATTGTCCACTAGCATTAATAATGGTCCATTTACCTTTTAAGGACCTTTCATTTAATAAGATATAATAATAGGCACACTTAACAAATAGAAGGCCACTTTTACTTTTTACGCGATTAGGTCCTTTTTGCAAATTAAGCACACAAATGATTAAATTTTCATACGAAAATTTCACACATGCTTAACCAGATACTGTAAAAAAAAAATAATATTTAAATATTTTTTTACTTAGATTTGTGGTCCCAAAACCACTATTCTGACTAGGGTCTAAACCAGGCTGTTACAATTGATGTTGGTATTCTTGTGCTCCTTAGGGTAATGGCATGTATATGTGGCTATATAGGTTGTTTTGGTAAAATATGACAATAAACTAAACTAAGTTGTTAGGCACCTTATTATGATTGCAAATAGGTATCCTTTTGGTACAATTATAATGGTATGAAAGTGAACACTTATGGTTTGATTTGGCTTGTGAGTGAATTAAGTTGCTATGCTAGAAATGGATTAATGTTTACATGTTTTAGTTGTTAATGTTGGATATAGTTGCGGTGTTCATGAAGGGCACATTGGTTGGTTATTTTTAGGACATAAAATGGTATGTTTATGTTGAGTTACTTGTAGTCTCAATTATGGTATGCTTTAAGATGATATTGAAATAGATGTGCATGTTTTAAATGTTGTAATGCATATGTTTAGGAAGTTTGTATGTTTTTTCTTGAGGTGCCTTAAGTGGCATATTGGTTGAATGATTTTAGACTAGTGAATTGGTCATGTTATAAGGCTTTGATCATGTGTACAAAATGTTTTTAGGTACATGCTTGATTTAGTGATGGAAATGGCGTGATCTTAGAAAATTTCATGTCCACATGGCTTGAGATACGGGCGTTTGGCTTAGCTGTGTGTTAGACGATACGGTCGTGTGTCCCCTGTAGGTTTTAAGGCATGCAAGTTAGGCTGTTACACGGCCCAGCACACAGTTGCTTGTGTGGCTATTTCGAGAGTTAAACAGCCTAGCACACGTGTGTGTGGCTTAGCAGTGTGACCTAATTCAAAGAGTTACACAGGCTCGAACACAGGTTGGGACATGACCGTGTGTCCCTATTTCAAAAGTTACACGGTCTGAGACATGGGAGTGTGTCTCAGCCGTGTAAGTCACATGGCTGTTCAATTTTTTCCAACTTTTTCTTAAATGTTCCAAATGTTTCCAATTTAGTCCCGAATTGTTTCTAATTTATCTCTAGGGCCCCAAGGGCTTGGTTAGGGGACAGTATGGATGCATATGAATGGATTAAATTATGTTTACATTAATGTTTGAAATGTATTTTTTAATAGACGTTTACATAGTAATACTTTATAACCCTATTTCGATGATGGATACGGGTTAAGGGGTTACACAAAGTGTGTTAATTATTCCATTTGGGTGTTATTATAGTTTAACTTATATGAAGAAGGACTTATATGGTAATTAGACCGTCAATAAATATGTAATAGATAGTAATGGGTAGTAATTAGCCTAAATGAAGTTTTTATTAAGGGAGAAAATGATAAATTAATAAATGTAACTTAAGAAAAATATAAAAAATAGTACTATAATATTCCTTAGTACTTTGTTTCACGGAAATTAAGAGAAAACACCGTTGTGTGAGGAGCTTTGGGTTCAGCTAACACATTTTCTTTCCATGTAAGCTTGTTTTAATTTCGTTTCTTGTAATTTTTATGTTTTTGAGATCGTTACAACTAGGTCTAGCTAGCCCGTACCTTCATTTTTGAAACTGTTAAAAATTTTAGAAGTTTCCATTGATGAATTTTGAATGTTCTTGATGATAAATATACGTTTAAAGCTTTGATTGGGATATTTAGTTGTTTTGTGAAGTAATTTTTGTTATATTTTGATTTAAGGATTAAATGTCAAAATTTCAAGGTTTGGTAGTGAATTTGATGTATAATCGGAACTTTTTAAGAGCCTAGAAAATTCAGTTCTAATTTGGTTATTAGAAAATGGTCAAATTTGATGAATATCAGGTTAAAGGACTAAATTGCAAAAGTTATAAAAGTTTAGAAAAATGTGTAATCAATGAAAATTTAAGGGTCATATCAATTGAATGGAATGTGGAATATGTATGAAATTAATGTATTGTATTTAATTATTATATAGATCAAAATTTGGATAAAAAAACAATAATAAAAAAAGGAGAAAATAGCGGACTAGCCCCTACGAGTTGTTCAGAATTGAATATTAGGTAAGTTCATAGTGTTTCAATATGTAAATGAATTTCTAATTGTACTTTTATGGTTTCTTAGTTTGTACTTTGGTACCCCTGTTTGCACATAGGTTCCCCTATTTATACTTTAGTACCCCTGTTTGCACATACGTGCCCCTGTTTGTACTTCAATACTCCTGTTTGCACGTACACCCCCTATTTGCACATACGTACCCCTATATGTACTTCAGTACCCTTGTTTGCACATATGTGCCCCTATTTGTACTTTGGTACCCTGAACGCATTTACATGTATTGTTTATACTCTAGTAACCCTAAAATCTAGTAGTATATGGATTGTATTTAATTGTGTTAGATTGAATGTAATACTATTATGTTATTGAGTTATGTAAACTTACCAGTTCTTGTGGATTGTTTTGTAGAGATCTATTGCTAACATTTTGGAAGGATCTATCAATTGGCTCATACTATCCACCGAAGTTGGTAGCTTTTGTGTCTCTTAGGGTAGTGGCATGTATATGTGGCTAAGTATGTTGGTTTGGTACAATTTTATACGTTACTAAACTATGTTAATAGGTATTTTATCATGCTTGTAATTAGGTCTCTTTTTGGTGTAATTAGAATGGTATGAAAGTGAATACTAGTGGTATGTTTTGGTATATGATTGAACTAAGTTACTATGCAAGAAATGGATAAATGTTGATGTGTTTTAGTAGTTGATGTTTCGATATAATTGTGGTGTCTATGAATAGAACATTGGTTAGTTGATTTTAGGATATTAAAATGGCATGTTTATGTCATGGTTAATGATGTTTATGCTCATTGGATGCATGTTCAAATGGTTAGATTGGTTAGGTGTGAATTGCTTGTGGATGGCTAGATTATAGGTAAATTTTGGGTTCACATGGCTTGGGACACAGGTGTGTGACTCAGCCGTGTGTGGTGACACGATCATGTGAGATCTGAAGGTTTCAAAGGGTTTAAGTCAATAAGTTACACGGCCTAGCATACAGCCGTGTGACCCTACTCAGAGAGTTACACGGGCAAGGACATGGGTTGGGACATGACCGTATATCCCTAGTTCGAAGGTTACACAACTTGAGACACAGACGTGTGTCTCAGCCATGTGAGGCATATGACTGTGTAACCTCTGTTTCCAAATTTTGTGACTTTTTCATATACTTTTCAAATGATTTCAGATTGGTCTTGAATCATTTCTAAGGTAGGGCCTCAAGGCCTTAATCTTAGGACAGTATATATGTATATGATTTGTTTATGATTTACTTATGTTATTGAATGAAGTTAAGTTTAAATGTATTCGGTTGTATGGTAATACTTCGTAACCCTAAATTGGTGACAGATACAGGTTAGAGGTGTTACATTTAGTGGTATCAGAGCTACGATTTAGTTTATTCTAGGACTAACATAACGGAGTAGAGTTAGTATATATATGCCACATATACCCTGTGATTGTGTGATACTTTTGAGTCTTTCTAATATTGTATTTTCTTATAGATTCAAGATGTCTGTTGAATCGAACTGGGCTATACTTATCGAAGCTAAAAGTAATGTTCAAGTTTTGAATTTTGAAGCAAGTAATAGTGCGTCAATTCTACAGTCCTTTGGTGACGAAATGAAAAATATATTCCTCGGAATGATG
Organism: Gossypium longicalyx; assembly: GCA_025698465.1. Taxonomy (NCBI): domain Eukaryota; kingdom Viridiplantae; phylum Streptophyta; class Magnoliopsida; order Malvales; family Malvaceae; genus Gossypium; species Gossypium longicalyx. The sequence continues at coordinate 17,286,003 of CM046997.1, read as the reverse complement.
AACCAGTGGTTCAATGAATTCAAACAAGCGAATCTTGCCACTCTGCCACCTCTACCCCCTAATGTGCCTCATCCGACCACCCTGGGTCCTCAAAATCTTGTACCAGTGACAGTTACCTAAGTATCAGTAGATAAAATTCAGAAATATGGAGCGGAAGAATTTAGAGGCAAGGTGGATGATGATTCGGCAAAAGCCGAGTATTGGTTAATGAATACAAAGAGAGTCCTCATGAAATTAGTGTGCACTCCAGAAGGCTGTTTGAGATGTGTTGTGCCGTTACTGAAAGAGAAATTTTTTTTATGGTGGGACACTTTGAGCACATTGACAATGAGTGATCATATTAATTTAGATTTCTTTTAGACCGAATTCAAGAAGAAGTATGTTATCCAACTGTTTATTGATAAGGAAAAGAAAGAATTTCTTAAGTTAAAATAAGGAAATCGGACTGTAGCTGAGTATGAACAGGAATTTGTGCAGTTAAGCAAGTATGAATGTAATATAGTAGCAAATGAGGAGGAAATGTACATTAGATTTGAAGGTAGGTTGAATGATGATATCCATATGTTTGTGGCAGCACTAAAGTTACTGAAATCTATAGAAATTTCAGAAAGGGATCTGAAATTTGAAAAATTTGCAAAAGTAAACGACAGTCAGATTCAAATTTTTGAGATTTTAATAAAAGAGGGTCGTTCAAGCCTACTCAAACGTCTCCATTGAAGAAATCTAGAAATGACACAAGTCGATCATCTACCCCTTCAAAGTTCACCGGTAGAGAGAAGCCGAGGCAAAGTAATTTCCAGTCTTTTAACTCTCTAATGGCCAGTGTTAGAAGTGTAAGAAATGTTGAGAAAATCGTTCCTATTTGTGATGAATGCAGCAAAAGACATTTTGGTGAGTGTCTATTAAAGTCGGGAGCCTGTTTCCAATCTGAATCTATTGACCATTTCCTTTGTGATTGTCCGAAAAAGCAAAATGATTTTGATAATCAGTCTATTAAGCCTAAAGCAACTTCATAGAGAGGTAGACGATCTAGAAATGCTAGGAACACTGTTCCCGATTGAGGGAAGAATAATGAGATGAATGAATGGTCTGAAGCGAGAACACCAGCTAGAGCCTATGCAATAAGAGTTCGTAAGGAACCTACTGCCCTAGACGTTATTGCGCATACTTTTTCTCTCTTTGATATTAATGTATATGCATTGATTGATCCTGGATCAAATCACACGTATATATGCACTGCATTACAAGAAAAAAAGAAATTACCTATTGAGTTCACTGAATATACTATCAAAGTTACGAATCCACTGGGTCAGTGTGTTTTAGTTAACCAGATATGTAAAATGTAACAGCCCATCTTTCAGAAGTGTTGAAAATAGTGGTTTCGGGGCCACCAAATTTGACGAATAAGTTTGTAAATATTATTATTTAATATTTACGAGTTAAATATTGCTTTAAAATGGTTTTCAATTTGATAATTTATATTATATAAGCGATTTATAAAGTTCAAGTGCTAAGACCCTAAAGTCAAGTGGTTTTAAAAAATAAGGTATTAGGACCTTGTTTCTATGAACCGAGCCGTAAATATTTTTTACAGAGTTTCATTAAAGTGGTATTAAATTTTTATTGAAAAATTTTAACATTTCGATAGTTAATTAATTAAAAAGGACTAAACTGTAAAAGATGTAAAATTTGATCACTATTTGGTTTGAATGATTAAATGGTTTATTGTATAAAGAAAAAGGGACTTAAATGGTAATTAAACCATTTAAGGAGTTAATGGACTTATATGGACATGGATTTGGTGATTTAATTAATTATTAACCAAGGTTAAAATAGTAATTTGATAATTAAATAAAATAAAATAAAACCAAAATCCATTATTATCTTTCACGTTTCTTCCTTCACTGAATTCTAATGGAGAAACAAGCCATTTTTGAGCATGGATATTTTGGAAACTTGAAAAGCTTGCATGGTAAGTCATTTTGGTCTCGTTTCTAATAATTTTTATGTTTTTGAAATCGTTGCAACTAGGTCTAGCTCGCCCGTACCTTCGATTTTGAAATTGTTAAAGATTTTGAACATTGCCATTGATGAATCTAGTGTTTTTTTTTATGTTAAATTATGAATTTGAAATATTAGTTGTTATTTAAAAGTGTTTTGTTAAGTGATTTTTGATAAATTTATCGACTAGGGACTAAATTGTTAAAATAGTAAAAGTAAAAGGATTTGATGTGAAATTGTTGCAAAAATGGGCTGAAATGGGTATAATCAATATTCGGTTGATATGAATTGGCAATAAAAATGGTTAATTTGCTTGTTTTAGGCTCAGGGACTAAATTGAATAAAAGTAAAATGTTAGGGGCAATTTTGTAAAATGCCAAAAATGACTAAATTGCATAAAATAAGTTGTTTTACTATCTAAATTAATAAATTGAATGAAATTATTAATTTAGATCAAGGTTGAGTGCAAAATCGAGGAGAATGAAAAATTACTAAAATGCCCTATACTTTGACATTTCTACAATTTAGCCAAGTAAGTTCGTATGAACTGTTTTATGTATAATGTTGATTAACTTGAATGTTAATATATGATTCTATTAAATATGGATCAATATATATGTTATTATACAATTTATCACATCATGAAATGACATAAATCCAACAATGTACAACCATTATCGAGCCCCGTTTAAACCTTAGGAATTCTTAAGATACAAATGGCATGTCATTAGGGTTTACATGGTTCAAATGCTGGTCTTAAATGTCATTCCGGTGGCTGAGTTCCAACATTTTTTGCAGATACTCGACAGCTTGTGCAGTAGCACCAAGTAGTTACGTTTTGATCGATAATTTGTTTGAGTAGACCTAGGTTACCATGTTTCGAGTGCTGGTCTTGAAAGTCCTACCAGCTGCTAAGTTTCGACATTTGTTACGGATACTCAACAGCTTGTGAAGGAACACCGTGTAGCTACGTTTCGATCGATAGCTCGTGTAAGCAGGCCCATTACACAGCTCATGTGAGCGTATATGTAAAGGAAATGACAGACTATGGTTATATGTTTAGCACACTTTGTGTGAGCTATCCCGTTTATCCAATGGTATTGTAAATAGTTCAACGGGCATGAAAAATGAAAGGAAAGGTATGTGTTCAATATGAACAAAGACATTTATGAATGAAAGACTTTGAAATGGTGAGCTACATGGAAAATATGTTATGTTGAGATGGATGATAAATCCAATTGAATCATACTCAAATATAATGGTTATCCATGATAAATTCATATGTATTATGTTTAAATGAACTAACATATGTTGTTGATGTGCTTAGGCTTATGCCAAGCTTGTGGATATGATTGATATTTGTGATTATGCTTGTACTATGCATATGAAACGGGTAAGAAAAGAGTATGAAACGGTAAGTACGTAATTGAGATGTATTATGATGTTATAAAAGGTTTAATATGATAAATGATGTATTTATATGTGAGAAAACTGCTTATGCTATAGATGAATCTACCTAAATCATGGATAAATACACTGAGTTGGAAATTAATATTGTTGTTTAGGCTTATGATAAGCATTGGGGACAAAATGGAAAGTAAGTGAATAAAAAGATATATAAGCTCATAAAAAGATTGATGATTATATATTATGTCTCATGAAATCCTTTCATGTTATGAATGGTTAATATGTATGCGACATTAATTAACTTACTCATTTGTGAGTTGATGTTTATGGTTGATAAACCTTGAGGTATTGGTATAGGTTGATATTTAACCTATAATGTTCATTATTGAAATGTAATATTATGCTTATAGTTTATACGAGCTTAATAAGCATCTATTACTTATGTGATTATCCTTTTCTTACTTTTCAGATTATTGGAAGCTTGATCAAGTTGGAAGCTAATCTGCGATCCATCACACTATCCATTGAATTTATTGGTAGATTTTGATATTTTTAAGTCGTGGTTATAATGGCATGTATAGGTGTTTTGCGCTTGATGATATGACCATTATGTTTGGCTTGTAAATATGGTTTATGATTGATGAAATTTTGGCATTTTTGGGCTTGATGGCTAATGTTGAAATGGTTTAGTGATGATATGTTTTGCATGGCTGAATTGGTATGCTTGTGTGTGATATTGGCATGAAATGTTGCTTTGAAATTTTTGAAACTTATGTTATTTTGATGTTGTAACGCCCTAAAAATTTACGGTTTGTAATTTTGATGGGTTAGGCACAAATCGCATGATTGGTGTGGTGGCTAGATGTTTTGGACGTGTTTGGGGGTGTCTGGGAAGGCCTAGGTTCAAGCTCGGGCGTTTGCAAAATTTTTGTTTTTCACTTGTAAAGAATCTGAGTGTTGGCACCTAGGCTTTATGAATAATTGTGTCTGTTTGTTATCACAAGAAGCCTTGTGGTTTGGTGGCTTGTGGCGTGTTTTGGCAGATGAGAAGACTGGGGTTCGAATCCCATAGAAGGTAGGAGATGTTAATTTTGCTGCTTGGGACGGCAAGAGTTAGTAGTGGACTGAAACTCTGTTGGGTAAGAGTTTGAATGGGTCTTAGATGTGGTTATAGAGGGATAAGGGGAGAACATCTTGGAGATTTTCATGGAATTTGAAATGGGAAGGAGTTTGTAGTCGTATGGAAGTGTGTGAGGTGCAAATTCGGCTAAGGGGGTGTGGGGAGTGTATTTGCGGCATTTGGGGTAGGGAGTAGGGACCAAACTCTTCTTTTGTTTTTATTCTTTTACTCTCTTTGGTCACTTTGGGTATCATTCTTCTCTGCCGACTTCTTTGTATGCCCTTCGGGAAAAGCCAAATTTTTGTACCATTTTGTGCCGATTGGTAAAACCTTTTACATTCTTCCTTTTTTCTCTTCTAAGTCCCTGACTAAACACTACCCTAATTTACACTCAACACTGTGCCGAAATCCTCTTCTCCTTCTTCTTACTCTCATACCCTTATATTTTCTTTACTATCACATTTCTATTGTGCTTCTACCCTTAGAACTTTGGCCGAATATCATCTGGTTCCTCTCTTTTGGGTTGTTTCTGTGTTGGCCGAATATCTCTCCTCTCTGTCGAATCCTTCCTATGTTAGTTTGATTGAGCGAATTTGGTGTCTCTCTGCTAGTGGTAAGTGTATCATGTAGTGACTGTTAGTCTTGTTATTATTATTATTTTTCTCTAAGCCGAATATCCCTTTCTCTTAGTTCTCTGTATTTGTCGAGTGGTGACTTCTTTTTCTATGGTGTATGTTCACGGGGGGAAGAGCGAAGGGCGCAGAACGTTCTTGAGCCATCGGAACCCGATCTTCCAAAAATTGGTTAAGAGCCAAGCTACTCGAGATCAACCCTAGCTAATCTAGATACAGTCGGCCACCTCCTTTTCAATCAAGGTAAGTAGAAGAGTTGGGTTAAGAGTAGTTGTTGTGATTGGTTGTAGTGGAGGCTAACTGAATGTTGGATTGATTGTAGGCCTTGGACTCATAGGGGATTCTATCACTTTCACAAATCAAGGTGTGTAGTCATACACCCAACCTTACTCTGTGTCAATAAAGAATGCAGGTGTAACCACACTAAGGCAGTTGTGGATCGGCAAAAGCCGAAAAGCTGGAACCTCAGTTTTTGAGGCCTTGCGAGCGTACGATTGCTCATGGGGTGAACCAAGCCCGCACATTATGGGCGGTGGGCTATAAGACCGTTGCGTGCGTTTCATGAACTAGGGTCGTCATGGGCCTTGTTGGGCCAAGTATTGGGCCTTGGGCCCATTTATACTGTTTTGAACATATGAGTTGACTGAGTCGTTCGAGATGACCGTAGACCTTCTAAAGAGTTGTTTTCTGAACTAAGACCTTAAAAACTGGTTAAATGACTGAAATACCCCCGTAGAGGGTTAATTGGCAAGCATAGGATATTGATATAATTGGTTTTGAGTATGACACTGCATACATGTATTATTTATGACATTCTGCATTGGGGTTGGGATTTTGATTCGAAGGGAGTACTATATTAGTGTCGTTGCCACGTTTTATTGATTTAGTGGCCTCGTCACTTATTCTGATGTTAGTGGCTGTGCCACGTTTATTACTACTAGCAGCCTCGCTACGATACTGGTGTGCTGGGTGGGTGGGTCGAGTTAATCCCCACATGGTGTGATGGTTGTTACGGGAGGTGTGATGGTTGGATTGGGATGGGTTGCATATGTGTGTTGGACTACATTACTACCGAATAGGGCTAAGGCCCAGGCTGTCTCTATTCTGTGTGTTGACTGTTACTCTAATAAGGGGTTGCACATGAGTTTCGTAGGCCCACCCCTTTTTTTTTTACTGTGCAGGTAACCCCTAAGCTTAGATGGTTTGGAGCTGCGAGGGACTCGGAAGCGGCCACACGAACACAAAGGACTTGATTATGGTTTGTTTACTTATGAATTTTAATTTTTTGGGATTTGTTATGTAATAAGACCATTGGGAGATTTTTAAATTTTAATGGGCTATGGCCTAACATTTATAAACTGCTAGAGTAGGAACTTCGGGTTTTTAAAGTAACAATGTTTTCTAAAAGTAAACCTATAAATTATAATTCTATTAGTAACAGACAACTTGAAAACTGTACACATTTTAAATGGCATGAAACACTAAGCATACTCTGCTTTAAACCTTAAAAGGCTTTTACAACAACCAATTTATCATCGTGAGCTTACCGGGTTTTCGGGCTAGTTGATGTGGCACGTCAGATTCGGTCGTAATGTCTAGGCCGGGTCTGGGGTGTTACAGATGCCTTGATGGTTGGTGTGTTTTTGGCACTTTGATGCTTAATGGTTGGTGTTTATATGATCTAATTGATGCATGGTTTTATGGTCAAAGTGGTATGTGTTGGCATGTTAGCAAAATGATTATTTAAGGCACGTTTTGGTATGTATATATATTAGATGTTGGAACCATTTGGTAATGGATAGTTTTGTGCCATTTATATGGTTTTGATACATGATTTAAGTGGTCCAAATGGTAAATTTAATTTGTTATGGCATGAACCTAATATGGTAAGGTTGGTATGTGTCAATTGTGTTATGTTTTGGCATGGAAACAAGTCAATTGATAAATTGTTAAATATGCACAAGTTTAGGTATGTTCAATGTATGTATTTGAGGTGCCTTTATGACATATTGTTTGTATGAACAAATACCATACTGATCTAGTTTTATTATGCATGTTTTAAGTACATTTTGAATGCTTGAATATAGGTACAAATGGCTTGTGTGTAAGCTTGTTTTGGGTGAGAGAATGGGCTTGAAAATGGCCTATTTCTTATCCACACAGTTTAAGACACGAACGTGTGTCTTAGTCGTGTGTGACACACGGCCGTGTGTCCTTTGTAGTTTTTAAAAGGTTAAAGTTCGAGAGTTACACGGCCTGGCACACAGGCGTGTGGCTTGGTCGTGTGAACGAAGTTAGAGAGTTACATGGGCACGGGCACAGGCTGGGACACGACTGTGGGTCCCTACTTCGAATGCCCACACGGCCTGGCCACATGGTCGTGTGACCCTTACAATGTAAAATTCTATCATTTTCTATGAAGTTCTAAATGTTTTCGATTTAGTCCCGAATCGCTTCTAAACTGCTTCTGTGGCTTCGAGGGCGCGTAAAAGGGAAATTGTGTATGAGTTTGATTGATAATTTCCATGATTTATGAAATGTTCAAAATCAAATGGTTTAAGTTTTAAGTTTCTGATAATGCTCTATAACCCTATTTTGGTGACGGATACAGGTTAAAGGTGTTACATTTAGTGGTATTAGAGCTACGATTTAGTCGGTTCTCAGACTGAACATAGGATATGTGAAATCTAGAAATACATGGCATTATATAACCTGCGATAGTGCGATATCTCTTGACTGTAATGAGATTTGTTTCATTTTACACAGAGATGCCTTCCAATCGAGCTAATTCTAATAATGTTGAAAGCGATACCCACGTGTATTAGTAAAAAGCTGCTAAGAATGAGTAGAAACTCATGAGGGTATGAATAAAAGTTCATAAGTTATGTTGATAATGGATGTTATGTTTTATGTATTTTTTAGAGTCAAATTTAGAGGCTTTAGAATCTCCACCCCCTCACCTTCAAAATGTTATACAACAGAATTTACAAGATTTATGTTGATTAAGTCTGCAAAAGAGAAGCTATAGAATTCAGCGATTGAATTAGTAATAATGTGGTCAGAGTCGAGAAGGGGTTATCAAGTAAATAGAGTTCTAGAAGAGATCAGATTTTTTCTGAAGATCATTCGGGATATGCAACATCACTGTTAAAGAAGAGGTTAATCATGGGTAATCGACTTATTCAGGTATGGTATCTAAAAAATAATCAGAATTTCTTTTGAATTGATTTCTTTAGTGAATGGGATAATGTTGGATCTTCAATGACTTTAGTAGTCAGTGAGTTAGTGTTTGAATTGCAAATATATTTGAATGCAAAGGTTATAGTCGAGTATCTTACAAAGATCTCTTTTGGGTATTCTACATGTTCTTTTATCCTCACAGGCATATGCAATTATTTATCATCTGATGTGATTCGGTTCATATGAGAATGCTAGCTAACCATAACATTAGACGGAGGTACTGTTAGTCTGGTTGATTAATGATCAGCATTGAGCTATTTTTCTTTGGCATTCTATTTTATTATGTTCAGTAGAAGACTCAACGATAAGACTTATATGATGCTATTTTTCTACTTCTACTAATTGTTACTCTGCTTTATATATATGTAACTTATGTTGTCTCTGTCACAACTAGTTTCAATACGTATGAGCGATATTCTTATTTTGGTTTTTCTCTAGGGTACCATTGATTTTTGTATCATTCAATACGGGTTGTATTATCAAGAATTCAGTATAGCTTCACAACTTGGATTTCATTATTTTAGTTTTCTTATCATTCTTATTGTTTAATATATTAAACATGGTTCATCTGTAAAAGATATTCATTGGCCGGAGGTAATTACATCTATTACAGTTATAATTTCTAGTTTGATCATGGGAGCACAGTGATTTAGATCTCAAGTTTTTAGAGGTTGTGTTCCTATACTGGTTGTTACTGGAACTACATTTGGTTTTCCTCTTTTATTTCGGAGTACACTATTGATGTTGAGGTATTGTTCTATCTATATGGTTGAAATGTCGGTCTTATTATAGCATTATGGTTTTAATTCATCTGATGGTTGTGGCTCCGGTATGGTTCAAAGCTTCGATGTTAATAATTGAAATAGCTTTATTATATATCCCCTTTCTAGCTTTCATGAATGGGTAGACATCGGCAAAAGTGTAGACGGTGAAAGATTGAGATTAAACTTGTATATTGGTTCTCATTCCTCAGGTAATCTCGATTTATGTCATTGAGTTAAAAAGGGATGTTATGTTTCGTTTGAGCTAATGCAGTTTGTAAAGATATTTGATTAGTATTCTGAGGGAATTATGATTGATTGTATGCCTGGATTGTCTTGACAACAAGAAGAAGGGATTATTTTGAAATGTTATTATCTGAAAGATAAAATCGACTCAGTTGTTTTAATTAGAGCGGGTTATTCATTTAAAAATTTAATTGAGTTACATGTATTTGAGTTTATCCCTAGATTCAGGAATAAATTTTGCGGATTCACAAGTAAATAGACAGGCAGTCTGAATAAAGAATTCATATTTTAGAAGACGTGATACAGAAATATATCTATCAGATCAGTTATAATTGTGAAATGTCATCATGGGTTAAAATCGTTTTGATAGTAACAGTTATCACTTGTATTCAGATGATATTGCTTGAAACTTTTCAAAGAAGGGAACAATTATCAGTTGAAAGTTACAAATGCAGATATGTTAGAAACATCAGTCATAGTGTGTTAATCTGGGTTTCTCGATTATGTTTCGACAGATGATTACTGGGAATTTTTCGGTAGTTATACTACGAATGATAAAGTGATGACAGGAAAACATCATAGCTACTCAGCTAAGTTTAGATATAGTATCTGTAACGCCTCAAAAATTAGGCCTAGAAAGTATTGGGCCTTGAGTCTGGGTTCGGGTAGAAGACGGCTCGAATAATTCGGATGTTCTAGTTAATTATTATTATGTTTAGCTTAGTTTAGTAATTAAATAAATAACGAAGGGCTTATAGTGTGGGAAAAGTCTGGGGCTCAGCCTATAGCTTTAGCAAAATTCTCAAATTTTGCCTTTTAAGAGAATCTGGGCAGTAGGCCTTCTTAATAATTTGGGCTGAGTTTTAGTATAAAGGAGCACCTGGCCTAGTGGCTAAGCACGCTAGGAAGGCATGAGAGGTGCCTGGGTTCAAGGCATGGCGTGCGCAAATGGTTGTTTTTTTTACAACCAAGGATTACCCAAAGGAGGCCTTATAAATATCTCGGGAGGAAAGGTGACACAAAAGCGGCATGTGGTCAAGTGGCAAGGAGGCGTTAAGAGTGTACATGTGGTTAGGGGTTCGAGTCTGGTAAGTAGCGATATTTTATTTTTAAACGAACCGGGACTGCTGCAGATAAGTCCTAAAATTAGTTGTGAGTAGATTATATCATGAGAAGAGCTTCAGTGCAGTGGCAGCAGCGTGCTAGGCCTACCAAGAGGTTATGAGTTCGATTCTAGGGGAAAGCGAATTCTATTTTATTTTTTTGAAACGGGCCAGAACTGAAGCGGGTTAAAGGTTAAAATTAATTGTTACCATATATTAGTAAAAGAAGAAGCATGGTGCAATGGCCAGCAGCTCGAGCGAAGGCGCAAGGGGGCAAGGCGGACGGAGGTCTGGGGTTCAAGCCTCATCTGGCACACGTAAGGTTGGGATTTTTGCTGCACGCGTGGGGAAGGAGTTGGGGTCTGATCAGGGCTCTTGGCAGCATGCTGGAGCGGTGCAAGCGGTGGGCTGATCGGTTAGGAGTTTGAATGAAATTCAAACATTGAATTTGGCCAAAAGTCAAGGAGCAATTCGGGGAATTGGAATTTAGGAAGAATTCCTATGCCGAAATACACTCATTCGGCCATAGCTAATAAGTGCCATATATCTTTGGCCTTTAGGATTTTTTTCTTTTTTTTTCTTTTTGGGTAGGGGGTGTCGTTTTTGACAATTCTTTTCTCTTCTTTTCTCCTATCTTCATCTATTTTCTCTTCTTCTTCTTTTCCTCTATAGCCGAATCTTCCTACCATTCTACTCAACTCCACTTCTTTACCATTTGTTTCTAAGCCTTATAGCCGATTGCCATAAAAGCCGAAATCTCGAAAGCCTATTTTTTTCTGTGCCGATTTCTCCTAGCCAAACCCTCTGATTCTTTTTCATCTTTTTGGCTGATTCTCTCATCCTCTGAACCCCAAAGTCGTGTCGACAAAACCACCGCAAAACCCTCATATTTCATCTTTCTCTTCACTATTTCAAAAAGTCGAAAGCCCCACAGTCTTAGGGGCATGGCCGAATCTTTAGACCTTTAAAGATTTGATTTCTGCTATCATTTGAGGGTTTAGATCTGCATCAGAACCGTATAGGAACTAAAGTGGAATCATTGACTGAAGGAAACAGTGGTGAGTTTTCGAATCTATTCTTTATTTCGGGTTTTAGAAAAGCCAAAACCCCTAAAGGCTTAGGGAGGCGGTCGATTGGGCCCTATGGCTCTAAGGGTTGTGATAATTGTTTTATTATGATGTTAGTGTGATCTAGAGGCTGCTGATCGAAGGTTTGGACAAGTGGAATGACTGGATATAAACCTAGTCGCTAGTTTCGGAAAAAGGTAAGAACTCTAAGGTCTGAGGCTTGGTTGGCCGAATATGGTAGGGGGATAGGTCTATAGTTTGTTTTCGATATTTAGATTGACATGTTGGTAATCTAATTGTAGGCAGTTCGTGTGTGGAACTCACCTTCGAACCACTACAAATTAGGTGTGTAATTGACACCCTCTCATAGACTAGATCGGCAAAAGTCGAAAAGCTAAAATACTGAAAAACCAGTATTTTGTGGACTTGCGAGTGTGCGAATGCTCGTGAGGTAGATCGATTAACGTATTTGGTAAACTACAGTGTTTAGACTGCAGAGTGCATGATTTTTGTGCCTGAGATATTTTTTGGGCTTAATAGGACAAAATTGGGATAATGGGCCAACTGGCCCAATTCAGTAAGAACACTCGATAAGTGTTTCTGTTAGTACATGAATGGTGGAAATATGCATGAAAACCCCCAAAATAGATAAATTACTAGAATACTCTTAAGTATGAAAATTACAGTTATACCCTTAGGTGTAAAATGACCATTATACCCCTAGGGTTAATTTGACTGAAAAGCATGATGATCTGATTCTGTTGCATGGGGACATGGGTTATATTTATGGAGGAAGTGTCCTAGTGGCTATGCCACAATTATCTGTTCTAGTGGCTCTACCACAAATATCTGTTCTGGTGGCTCTGTCCACAAATATCTGTATCTGGTGACTCTGTCACACTATCTGTTCTGGTAGCCATGCTGCAAATTTTGTGGCGTGTAGCGGTTGGGTGGGTCGAGTAGTCTTCCCACATGGTGTAAGGATGGTATGCGGGTGTATACGGTTGGATATGGTTGGGTTTCTGCATAAACATGTAATTTTTGTTCTGTTCTGTTTATGGGCTTCATTTTGAAATCTGTTCTAGGCTAAGGCCAATTTGATCTGTTTCTGTGGTTTGAACTGGTTTAGACTATGGTTGGGTTATTTTACACACAGAGTTTCCCAAACACACCCCTTATTTTCATCCACGCAGGTAAGGTTTGGAGCTGTGAGGGATTCGGAGTGGCCACGCGTTCTACAAATTTGGTTTTCTTCTGGTGAATTGGACATCTTTTTATTTACTTTTATGATTTGGGTTTTAAGTTGTAATAAGGCTGCTTTAATGATTTTTAATTGTTTACAATATGATTTACTAGAATAGGTATAATATTATCTTAATCACTGAAACTGAATAGTCTTAGGGTGCGTTTCCAAATACAGTAATTGATTTTTAAAATACCACGACAACAAAGCAAAACTTCCGCAACGAAAACGCTTTCCAAAGTTAATCACCTTTTCTTAAACTGGACTTAAATGAATTAGTTTCCTAAGAACATACACTAAGTTAAGGTGTGGCAATGGTGGTGTGCATGTCTAGGATTGGATCCGAAGGGAGTTTGGTACTTAAGCAGTCCGATGGACTCACCTCCTCTTTTTCGGTTTCCTACCTGGTGCACAGCTTCCATTTACTTTAACCTATAATGAAATCATCCTTTGAACACTAAGTACGATTTTCTGGACTAAAAATAGAAAATGTTTTTAACGTTCCGATGTGGCACGTCAGATCCGGTCATAACGTCTAGGCCAGGTTTGGGGTGTTACATTTAGTGGTATCAGAGCTAAGTTGCAACAACTCGGCTGTGGAATGGGTCTATAAAAACAAAGATTTTTGGAAATAAAATTTTTACAAAAATTACGAAACTCGATTTTCAAATTTGGATTCCAAGAAGGTGGCACCCGAATCTCCGGCCCAAGTCTATAAGTATTTCTGTTACTCATACAACATTGTATTAAGATATTACTATAGATAGAACTGAGACCACATCGTGACATTATAGCTAGGACAATACTAAAAAAAAACCCTAAGGATACTGAGACTATAGCTAGGCTATGAATCTTTGAAGATAGAACTTTTTAAATAGTATCTCTGCATAAAACATATGAATAAGTACTGAAATTTTTGAATCGAGATCTTGGTAGCTATCGTTATGCATGCTAAAAATGTAGAGTGTTGATATGGATTCTGAGGGTAAGCGAGGTCTGCCAACTTCGGGTAGCGGTAACTCGGAGCTTGGTACCGAGGCATTGGCCGAGATAGTAAGGAAAGTGGTAGAAGAGGTATTGGAGACCAAGGTTAAGGAAATTAGGGAAACGCTTCAAGCAGGGTGCTTGGAGTGTAAGAAGAGGAAGGATTTTAGTTCTCAGAAGATCAAACCTCGTTCTGTGAAACATGTTAATACACGACCAAACTTTCCAACCTGCAAGAACGGCAACGGGCGTCATCCGGGTGAATGCCATAGGAAGACAAGAGCATGCTTTAGATGTGGGTCCAAGGAGCATCGAGCTCAAGATTGCCAAGCTTATTCTATTTAAGTGTCAGTTACAAGTTGTATGCGTGATTGGTAAATGTTTCTTTACTTTGGTAATTAGATGTGTTGGGTCGTACTAAGAATTATTTTTTTTATCAGAGTGCGCAGTGAAAACATAGTGGTTTGACTTGAGTAAAACGGTTAGTTGATAGTTTGAAATTTTGAGGACGAAATTTTTTTTAAGGGGGATAGAGTTGTAACGCCCCAAAAATTGGGCCTAGAAAGTATTGGGCCTTGAGTCTAGGTTTGGGTAGAAGACGGCCTGAATAATTCAGATGTTATAGTTAATTATTATTGTTATGTTTAGCTTAGTTTAGTAATTAAATAAATAACGAAGGGCTTATAGTGTAGGAAAAGTTTGGGGCTCGGCCTATAGCTTTAGCAAAATTCTCAAATTTTGCCTTTTAAGAGAGTCTGGGCTGTAGGCCTTATTAATAATTTGGGCTGAGTTTTAGCATAAAAGAGCACCTGGCCTAGTGGCTAAGCATGCTAGGAAGGCATGGGAGGTGCCTAGGTTCAAGGTACGACGTGCACAAATGGTTGTTTTTTTTACAACCAAGGATTATCGCAAGGAGGCGTTATAAATATCTCGAGAGGAAAGGTGACACAAAAGAGGCACGTGGTCAAGTGGCAAGGAGGCGTTAATAGTGTGCATGTGGTTAGGGGTTCGAGTCTGGTAAGTAGCGATATTTTTTTTAAACGAACCGGGACTGCTGCAGATGAGTCTTAAAATTAGTTGTGAGTAGATTATATCATGAGAAGAGCTTCAGTGCAGTGGCAGCAGCGTGCTAGGCCTGCCAAGAGGTTATGAGTTTGATTCTAGGGGAGCGAATTCTGTTTTATTTTTTTTAAACGGGCCAGAACTGAAGCGGGTTAAAGGTTAAAATTAATTGTGACCATATATTAGTAAAGGAAGAAGCATGGTGTAGTGGCCAGCAGCTCAGGCGAAGGCGCAAGGGGGCAAGGCGGACGGAGGTCTGGGGTTCGAGCCTCATCTCGCGAACGTAAGGTTGAGATTTTTGCTGCACACATGGGGAAGGAGTTGGGGTCTGATCAAGACTCTTGGTATGGTACTGGAGCGGTGCAAGCGATGGGCTGATCGATTAGGAGTTTGAATGAAATTCAAACATTGAATTTGGCCAAAAATCAAGGAGCAATTCGGGGAATTGGAATTTAGGAAGAATTCTTATGCCGAAATACATTCATTCGGCCTTAGCTAATAAGTGCCATATATCTTTGGCCTTTAGGATTTTTTTCTTTTTTTTTTCTTTTTGGGTAGGGGGTGCCGTTTCTGACAATTCTTCTCTTCTTCTTTTCTCCTATCTTCATCTATTTTCTCTTCTTCTTCTTTCCCTCTATAGCCGAATCTTCCTACCATTCTACTCAACTCCACTTCCTTACCATTTGTTTCTAAGCCTTATAGCCGATTGCCATAAAAGCCGAAATCCCGAAAGCCTATTTTTTTCTGTGCTGATTTCTCCTAGACAAACCCTCTAATTCTTCTCTATCTTTTTGGCTGATTCTCTCATCCTCCGAACCCCAAAGGCTTGTCAACAAAACCACAGCAAAACCCTCATATTTCATCTTTCTCTTCACTATTTCAAAAAGCCAAAAACCCCAAAGTCTTAGGGGCATGGCCGAATCTTTAGACTTTTAAAGATTTAATTTCTACTATCATTTGAGGGTTTAGATCTGCATCAGAACCGTATAGGAACTAAAGTGGAATCGTTGACTGAAGGAACCGGTGGTAAGTTTTCGAATCTATTCTTTATTTTGGGTTTTAGAAAAGTCGAAACCCCTAAAGGCTTAGGGAGGCGGTCGATTGGGCGCTATGGCTCTAAGGGTTGTGACAATTGTTTTATTATGATGTTAGTGTGATCTAGAGGCTGCTGATCGAAGGCTTGGACAAGTGTAACGACTGGATCTAAACCTAGTCGCTAGTTTCGGAAAAAGGTAAGAACTTTAAGGTTTGAGGCTTGGTTGGCCGAATATGGTAGGGGGATACGTCTGTAGTTTGTTTTTGATATTTAGATTGACATGTTGGTAATCCAATTGTCGGCAGCTCGTGTGGAACTCACCATCGAACCACTATAAATCAGGTGTGTAATTGACACCCTCTCATAGACTAGATCAGCAAAAGCCGAAAAGCCAAAATGCCAAAAAACTGGTATTTTGTGGACTTGCGAGTGTGCGAATGCTCGTGAGGTAGATCGATTAACGTATTTGGTAAACTATAGTGTTTAGACTACAGAGTGCATGATTTTTGTGCGTGAGATTTTTTTGGGCTTAATGGGCCAAAATTGGGATAATGGGCCAACGGGCCCAATTCAGTAAGAACACTCGGTAAGTGTTTCTGTTAGTACGTGAATGGTGGAAATATGCATGAAAACCCTCAAAATAGATAAATTACTAGAATACCCTTAAGTATGAAAATTACCGTTATACCCCTAGGTGTAAAATGACCATTATAACCCTAGGGTTAATTTGACTGAAAAGCATGATGATCTGATTTTGTATGATGTATGCCATGATTTGTATATCTGTTGTATGGGGACATGGGTTATATTTATGGAGGAAGCATCCTGGTGGCTATGCAACAATTATCTATTCTGGTGGCTCTGCCACAAATATTTGTTTTGGTGGCTCTGTCCACAAATATCTGTATCTGGTGACTCTGTCACACTATCTGTTCTGGCAGCCATGCTGCAAATTCTGTGGCGTGTAACGGTTGGGTGGGTCAAGTAGTCTCCCCACATGGTGTAAGGATGGTACGGGGGTGTATACGGTTGGATATGGCTACGTTTCTGCATAAACATGTAATTTCTGTTCTATTCTGTTATGGGCCTATGGGCTTCATTCTTAAATCTGTTCTAGGCTAAGGCCAATTTGATCTGTTTCTGTGGTTTGAACTGGTTTAAACTATGGTTGGGTTATTTTAAACACTGAGTTTCCCGAACTCACCCCTTATTTTCATCCACACAGGTAATCCCCAACCATAGTGGGCTTAGAGCTGTGAGGGATTTGAAGTGGCCACACGTTCTGCAAATTTGGTTTTCTTCTAGTGAATTGGACATCTTTTTATTTACTTTTATGATTTGGGTTGTAAGTTGTAATAAGGCCGCTTTAATGATTTTTAATTGTTTTCAATATGATTTACTAGAATAGGTATAATATTATCTTAATCATCAAACCGATTAGTCTTAGGCGCGCGTTAAAAAAACGATGATTGATTTTTAAAATACCACGACAACAAAGCAAAACTTTCGCAACGAAAACGCTTTCCAAAGTTAATCACCGTTTTTTTAAAATGGACTTAAATGAATTGGTTTCCTAAGAACATACACTAAGCTATGGTGTGGCAATGGTAGTGTGCATGTCTAGGATTGGATCCGAAGGGAGCTTGGTACTTAAGCAGTCCGATGGACTCACCTCCTCTTTTCTGGTTTCCTACCTGGTGCACAGCTTCTATTCACTTAACCTATAATGAAATCATCCTTTGAACACTAAGTACGATTTTCTGGACTAAAAGTAGAAAATGTTTTTAACGTTCCAATATGCCACGTCGGATCCGGTCATAACGTCTAGGCCGGGTTTGGGGTGTTACAGTATCAAGTTTTAATAGGAGTTCTGGTGTGGGTTCTGAATCGAGATGTGTGTTCTAATGTGATGACTTTTATCATGTGAGAAATTTCGAGGACGAAATTTTCGTAAGGAGGGAGAGTTGTATTAGCCTGTTTTTCAATGGGGTAAAAAACAGTGGTTTCAGGGTCACCAAACCTGACGAGTAAGTTTGTAAATATTATTATTTAATATTTACAAGTCAAATATGGTTTTAAAAAAGGTTTTCGATTTGATAATTTATGTTATATAAGTGATTTATTAAGTTCAAGTGGTAAGACCCTAAGGTCAAGTGGTTTTAGAAAATGAGGTATCGGGACCTCATTTCTATCATCTGAGCTATAAATATTTTTTAGATTTTCATTAAAGTGGTATTAAAGTTTCGTTGAAAATTTTTAACGTTTCGATAGTTAATTAATTAAAAAAGACTAAATTGTAAAAGATGTAAAACTAATCACTATTTGATTTGAGTGATTAAATGGTCTATTGAATAAAGGAAAAGGGACTTAAATGGTAATTAAACCATTTAAGGAGTTAGTGGACTTATACGGACATGGATTTGGTGATTTATTTAATTATTAACTAAGGTTAAAATGGTAATTTGATAATTAAATTAAATAAAATAAAACCAAAATCCATTATCATCTTTCACATTTCTTCCTTCACTGAATTTTAATGGAGAAAGAAGCCATTTTTAAGCATGGATATTTTGGAAACTTGAAAAGCTTGCATGGTATATCATTTTGGTCTTGTTTCTAATAATTTTTATGTTTTTTAGATCGTTGCAACAAGGTCTAGCTAGCCCGTACCTTCGATTTTGAAACTGTTAAAGATTTTTAATGTTGCCATTGATGAATCTAGTGGTTTTTTATGTTAAATTATGAATTTGAAATATTAGTTGTTATTTAAAAGTATTTTGTTAAGTGATTTTTGATGAATTTATTGATTATGGACTAAATTGTTAAAATAGTAAAAGTAGAAGGATTTGATGTGAAATTATTGCAAAAATGGGTTGAAATGGGTACCATGAATATTTGACTGATATGAATTGGCAATAAATATGGTTAATTTGCATGTTTTAGTCTCAAGGGCTAAATTGAATAAAAGTAAAATGTTAGGAGCAATTTTGTAAAAATGTTTAAAATGAATAAATTACATAAAGTAAGTTTTTTTACTATCTGAATTGATAAATTAAATGAAATTATTAATTTAGATCAAGGTCGAGTGGAAAATCGAGGAGAATGAAAAATTACCAAAATACCCCTGTACTTTGACATTTATGCAATTTAGCCAACTAAGTTCGTATGAACTGTATTATGTATAATGTTGATTAAATTGAATGTTAATATGTGATTCTATTGAAAATGAATTAATATACATGTTATTATATAATTTATCATGTCATGAAATGACGTAAATCCAACGATGTACAACGATTATTAAGCCCTGCTTAAATCTTTGAAATTCGTAGAATACAAATGACATGCCATTAAGGTTTACATGTTTCGGGTGCTGGTCTTAAATGTCCTGCCGGTGGTTGAGTTCTGGCATTTGTTGCGGATACGACAGATTGTGGAGCAACACCGTGTTGCTACGTTCCGACTGACAACTTGTGTTAGCAGACCCAGGTTACCATGTTTCGGGTGCTGGTCTTGAATGTCCTACCGGTGGCTAAGTTTCGAATTAGTTGTGGATACTCGATAGCTTGTGGAGCAGCACCATGTAGTTACGTCCCGATCGACAGCTCGTGTGACTAGGCCTATTACACAGCTCGTGTGAGTATATATGTAAAGGAAAGGACAGACTATGAATATATGTTTAGCACACTTCGTGTGAGCTATCCTGCATATCCAACGGTATTCTAAACGGTTTAACGGGCATGAAAAATCAAAGGAAAGGTATGTGTTCAGTACGAACCAAGACATGTATGTTTGAAAGACTTTGAAATTGTGAGCTACATGGAAAATATGTTATGTTGAGATGGATGATAAATCCAATTGAATCACGCTCACGTATAATGGTTATCCATGATAAATTCATATGAATTATGTTTAAATGAAATAACATGTGTTGTTGATGTGCTTAGGCTTATACCAAGCTTGTGGATATGATTGATATTTGTGATTATGCTTGTACTATGCATATGAAACGGGTAAGAAAAAAGAATGAAACAGTAAGTACGTAATTGAGATGTATTATGATGATATAAAAGGTTTAATGTGATAAATGATGTATTTATATGTGAGCAAACTATTTATGTTATAGATGAATCTACCTAAATCATGGATAAATACACTGAGTTGGGAATTAATAATGTTGTTTAGGCTTATGATAATTATTTGGGACGGAATGGAAAGCAAGTGATTAGAAAGATATATTAGCTCATAAAAAGATTGATGATTATATATTATGTCTCATGAACTCCTGTCATGTTATGAATGGTTAATATGTATGCGACATTAATGAACTTACTCATTTGTGAGTTGATGTTTATGGTTGATAAATCTTGAGGCATTGGTATAGGTTTATATTTAACCTATAATGTTCATTATTGAAATGTAATATTATGCTTAAGGTTTATATGAGCTTACTAAGCATTTATTGCTTATGTAATTATCTTTCTCTTACTTTACAGATTATCGGAAGCTCGACTGGGCTGGAAGCTAGTCTGAGATCCATCACACTATCCATCGAATTTATTGGTAGATTTTAATATTTTTAAGTCATGGTTATAATGCCATGTACAGGTGTTTTGTGTTTGATTATATGGCCATTATGTTTGGCTTGTAAATATGGTTTATGATTGATGACGTTTTGATATTTTTGGGCTTGATGGCTAATGTTGAAATGGTTTAGTGATGATACGTTTTGAATGACCAAATTGGCATGCTTGTGTGTGATATTGGCATGAAATGTTGCTTTGAATTTGTGAAACTTATGTAATTTTGATTCCTTAATGGTTGGTGTGATTTTGGCACTTTGATGCTTAATGGTTGGTGTTTATATGATCAAATTGATGCATGGTTTTATGGTTAAATTTGTATGTGTTGGCATGTTAGCAAAGTGATTATTTAAGACACGTTTTGGTATGTATACATATTGGATGTTGGAACCATTTGGTAATGGATAGTTTTGTGTCATTTATATGGTTTTGATACATGAGAGAAGTGGTCCAAATGGTAAAGTTAATTTTCTATGGCATGAACCTAATATGGTAAGTTGGTATGTGTCAATTGTGGTTTGTTTTGGTATGTAAACAAGTCAATTGATAACTGGTTAAATATGCACAAGGTTAGGTATGTTCAATGTATGTGTTTGAGGTGCTTTTATGGCATATTGGTTGTTTGAATAAATACCATAATGATCTAGTTTTATTATGCATGGTTTAAGTACATTTTGAATGCTTGAATATAGGTGCAAATGAATTTTGTGTGTAAGCTTGTTTTGGGTGAGAGAATTGGCTTTAAAATTACCTATTTCTTGTCCACGCAGCTTAAGAAATGGGCGTGTGTGTCAGCCGTGTGTGACACACAGCCTCATGACACGACCATGTGCCTCCTGTAGTTTTTAAAAGGTTGCATTTCGAGAGTTAAATGGCCTGGCACACAAGCGTCTGGCTTGGTCGTGTGAACCAAGTTAAAGAGTTACACGGGCACAGAAACGGGCTAGGACACGGCCGTGTGTCCCTACTTCGAATGCCCACAGGGCCTGAGACACGAGCGTGTGCCTTAGTCGTGTGAGTCACACGGCCTAGCCACACTATCGTGTGACTCCTACAGTGTGAAAATTTCTATCTTTTTCTATGAAGTTCTAAATGTTTCTGATTTAGTCCCAAATCATTTCTAAAGTGCTTCTATGGCTTCGGAGGCTTGTAAAAGGGACATTGTGTATGAGTTTGATTGGTAATTTCCATGATTTATGAAATTTTCAAAATCAAATGTTTTAAGCTTTAAGTTTCTGGTAATGATCTGTAACCCTATTCCGACGAGGTTAGGGGTGAATGTTATGGGTTATGACTTTCTCACTAATTTGATGTTGTTACCTTTTGATGATTTTGATATCATTCTAGGAATGGATTGGTTGTTCAAGCATGATGCAATAGTTCGTTGCCGAAGGAAGCAAGTTACTTTGAAATGTCCGAATGGAGAATTTGTTTGTGTTAGGGTAGATAGGGTAGATTGCATATCAAATGTAATTTTAGTACTATTGACTCAAAAATTGATGGGAAAGGCATGCAAAGCTTATTTAGCCTACATTCTTGATTCGGAGGTGGCTGAGTCAAAAATTGAACAAGTATCGATAGTCAACGAGTATACTAATGTTTTTCCTAAGGAACTGCCCGGGTTGCCACCCGCTAGAGAAGTAGAGTTTCTGATCGAACTTCTACTAGCAACAACTCCAATTTCGATAACACCGTATAGGATGGCTCCTACAGAATTTAAAGAGCTAAAAATGCAGTTGCAAGAGTTGTTAGACCCCGAATTTATTTGACTGTCATGTCACCTTGGGGTGCTCTAGTTTTGTTCATGAAAAAGAAAGATGGGTCAATGAGACTATGTATAGATTATCAATAGTTGAATAGAGCCACCATTAAGAGTAAATACCCATTACCTGGTATCGACGATTTGTTCGATTAATTAAAATGAGCTACAGTGTTTTCAAAGATTGACTTGAGACCCTACTATTATCAGTTGCGAGTTAAAGAGCAAGATGTATCAAAAACTGCATTCAGAACTAGATATGATCACTATGAATTTTTGGTGATGTCGTTTGGTTTGACTAATGCCTTTGCAGCGTTAATCGATTTGATGAATCAAGTGTTTCAACCATATTTAGATCGATTTGTTGTGGTATGCATTAATGACATTCTGGTTTATTCATTGCATGAGTCATGTAACACCCCAAACCCAGCATGGAAGCTATACTCGAGTTTGGCGCATCACATTGAAGTGTTTTAGCGAAAACCTTATTTTCATTGAAAACCCTTCCTTAAGATATGAAACCTTAGTTAACTTATGAAAACACTCTTTTAAGTTGCGAAATCCTTGTTTAAAACATTTGACTTAAGAAAACTTATCATTTAAAAATTTAGTTGCGGAAATGTAGAAAAACATACTATGACTTAGGAAACCCATGTTTAACCTCTCATAATTACAATGCATAAAAATGACAGTAATCTAGAAAATAACAAAATGGAAGCCTTATTACAATCAGGTCTAAAACATGCTTAATAAAATAGAAACTTATATGCTTTTAAAAGGAAAAAAAACACATCCAAGTTGTCTTGCTAGCTGGCCACCCAGAGTCCCTCCAAACATCGAACCTTCTACTGAGCATCACCTAAAAATAAAATAAAAGAAGGGGTGAGTTTTCACAAACTTAGTGTGTACAACCCTCGACAAGTAACAAGCATTCAATAATCACCATACATCAAACATGCAATGCAATGCAGTGCAATCCTATCCCAATAATCCATCCACTACACACCAGCTTCATCCCCTGATACACATCATCTGGGGATATAAATATCGACCCACCCAACTGATACACATCCAGGGTAGCCCGGTTGCGGAACTACCTTCATTTACATATTGGGCTTAAAAGCCATCGGTGGATCCATGATTGTCAAGCAACCATGCGATCCTCATATACTTCCTTCGTTCCATAATTCCCAACCCATATGCAACCTAAGCAGAATATCATATGTATGCAGCAGATATGCGTGTAACATCCATAAAACTTACTTTCAACACATAGGGGTATTTTTGTCATTTTTGCCCTTAGGGGCATTTCGATATTTTTTCTTTATTACGGTTTTCACTTACCTTGGCCCATTAACAAATCTCGTGAGCTAAGATGAACGAATACTATGCACCAGGTAGGATTCCAGAGAAGAGGAGGTGAGTCATTAAGACCGCTTAAGTACCAAGCTCTCCCTAGATCCAATTCTAGACATGCATATACCTGTTGCCACACCTTAACCCTATGACTTGTCCACGGTCGCAATTAATTAATTAAGTTTTATGTAGTCATCATATACTAGGCCCAAAACCCCTACAAAGCCCAAACTCACATACCTGTATATGGCCCAATAGGCCCAATCACATTTATATGGCCCATCTGGCCCAATTCACATTCATATGGCCCATCAGGCCCAATTCATATTCATATGGTCCATCAAGCCTGATTCACATATACAGTCATGCTCACATACAATTTTTCACGACATAACATCAATTATCAATTTTGCCTATTTTGGGCCCAACAGCCCATCGGGCCCATTAAGCCTATTATGGCCCGATTGACCAATTTACAGCCTAAACCCATGGAGTCGCCTATGAGGCCTCAGACAACCTATCGGTTTCCCCCTTGCGAGCGTTCGTGCACTAGCAAGACTACTGTAGCCAAACTTTCAGCTTTTCGGTATTTCGACATTTCAGCATTTCGGGTTTTGCCGATCTACTTGTGTGTGCAGTGTATGTACACACCTGGTAAGCAAGCGTGCTACGATTCCCTTAGTCACCAACCTAAAAACGATATCACCCTTCAATTAATCGCATGCTTAATACATATCTTTACTAAAACTGAAACCTCACCTTAACCTTACCTTGCACGACAAGTATAACAGCCCCTTCTTTAATCACTAGCCACGATCAACTCCTAGATCTGCACCAATCTTAACTATTAAAACCAAAATAATAGGTGACTCATATCCAACACAAGTCCCCTTACCTTAACTATGACCATTCGGCCAACCTTAGCCAATAAGAGAGGAATACTTACCAAAATCGCGAACACCTAAGGAGCAATTCGGCAGAGAGCTAAAACTCGAGATCTGATACTAACTCCCTACCAAAGTTTATTAGAAAGAGTGAGGGAGAGGAGTAATCGGTATTAACAAAACTAGCCGAAAAAGAGATAAGGCACTTACACCAAAAGAGTAATCGGCCTAAGGGACATTCGGCTTTTTGGCTTTCAAACTAGTATGGTGAATAAGGTTCATTTGGCACAAATTAAAGAAGAGGAGTAGAAGAAGGAATCGGCTAACCCAAAAGTGAAACAAAGAAAATTGTGTTGAGAAAGGATGGAAATCGACACAAAGAAAAGAAAGTAAAACGGAGGGTTTTCGGCTTTTAGGGAAAAGGGTTTCTAGCAACAAGGTGAAAGTGATTTCGGCATTAGCCTGGCAACCTTGCATTCGACACCTATTTATAGCCCTTATAGCCGAATTTCTCATGCCCAGGTTCCCAATTCGGCTCCACCTCCTCCTCACTTCTCATCTCCTCGTTTTCTCCCTGATAACCCATTGATCCTTTCCTCAAATCTCTCTTCGGAACACTCCCTTTGGGGTCCATCTGCATGCCACTTCCAACCTTCTAGAAAGCCAAAATTAAACTCCTAAAAATACTAAGCTAGGATTCAAACCTCGGATCTCCCACCTCCCTACACCTTAAGTGGCGTCACTTAGCCACTCCTCCACAAGGCTTTTTGATGCCATTTTCCCCTATCCTTATTTAAAAGCCCAACTACTTGCCATCAGGGTTCCTTTAATAATTAAACTATAATTTCTTCTACCCCTAGGTTCGAACTCAAACCTTGACCAAGACCTACCATTACGTAATTAACACTTAACCGGAAATGCTAAGCACAAAAAGAAAAATTCAAAATTTTGGGATTTTTGGGTTTCGAGAATTTTAGGGCGTTACAACTCTACCCCCTAAAAAAATTTTCGTTCTTGAAATTTGACCTGATTCAAACAGTTGAGGATGTTGGCATCGCGTCGCCTCCTCAGGTTCCCAAGTAGCCTCCTCAGCCTTGTGATTACGCCAAGGCACTTTGACTAATGGAACGGACTTCCTTCTCAGTACCTTGACATCACAACCAATTATTTGTATGGGCTCTTCCTTGAAAGTTAGGTCTGGCCTGACCTCGATTTCCTCAACCGCCACAACATGTGAAGGATCTGAGCAATACCGTCTTAGCATGGAAACATGAAACACGTCATGGATCTGGCTTAGTTCAAAAGGTAATTCCAACTGATAAGCGACTGGCCCAATCTGCCTTACAACCTGATATGGCCCAATGAACCTTGGGCTTAGCTTCCCCTTCTGTCCAAACTTTAATACCTTCTTCCAAGGAGAGACCTTAAGAAAAACTAAGTCCCCCACTGCATACTCTACCTCTCGTCGTTTAAGGTCAGCATACAATTTCTGCCTATTCGAGGCCTCCTTCAACCGATCCTGAATCAATTTCACCTTATCCTCAGTATCGGCTACTAACTCAGGGCCCAAAACTCTTCGTTTGCCCAACTCTGTCCAACATGTTGGTGTTCGACACCTTCGCCCATACAGTGCTTCATACGGAGCCATCCCAATGCTTACTTGATAGCTATTATTGTACGCGAATTTGACTAACGGCAAATAGTCCTCCCAGCTACCTCGGAACTCAATCATGCATCCCCTCAGCATATCTTCTAATACTTGGATCACCCTTTTCGACTGTCCATCAGTTTGAAGGTGGAATGCCGTACTAAAGTTCAACCTAGTACCCAATGCCTCATGCAGCTTCTTCCAAAATCGTGAAGTGAAACGTGGATCCCTATCAGATATTATGGAGACTAGCACTTCATGCAATCTTACAATCTCCGCCACATGCAACCTAGCCAGCTTTTGTAATGAGTAATCGGTGCGAACCAGTACAAAATGGGCAGACTTGGTTAACCAATCCACTATAACCCATATCGAGTCTTTCTTAGTAGGTGTCAAGGGTAGCCCACTAACAAAGTCCATAGTAATCCTTTTCCACTTCCACAGTGGAATCTTTACTGGCTGAAGAAATCTTGAAGGCAACTGATGTTCCGCATTCACTTTTTGACAAACCAAGCATTTACCTGCAAACTCCATAACCTCACGCTTAAGTCCAGGCCACCAGTAAAGCTCATGGAAATTCCGATACATCTTGTTTCCACCAAGATGCATAGCATAGAGGCTGTTATTTTCTTCCCGCAGAATAGATTGTCTTAGATCATCGTCCTTTAGTATACACATTCTTCCACGGAAACACAACACTCCTTCACTATTTATCCCAAAGTCCGATGTCTCCCCATTCTCTACTTGTTTAAAACGAGCACCCAAAGTTTCATCCACTAACTGCTTACTCCTTATCTACTCGACCCACACCAGTTTTACTTAAAGCTCAGCTAACAAGCTACCATCTTCCAACAAACTTAAACGGGTGAGCATAGCCCTCAAGTCTGACTTAACCCTACGGCTCAATGTGTCAGCTACCATACTCGCTTTGCCAGGGTGGTATTCAATTGTACAATCATAATCCTTCAACAATTCCACCCACCTACACTGCCTAAGGTTAAGCTCCTTTTGGGTAAGGAGGTACTTCAAATCCTTATGGTCTGAATAAATTATGCACTTCTCCCCGTATAAATAATGCCTCCATATTTTTAGCACGAAAACCACCGCAGCTAGCTCTAAAAGATAGGTTTGGTAATTCACCTCGTGAGTCTTAAGTTGACGTGACGCATATGTAACCACCTTTCTTTCTTACATCAATACACATCTTAAGCCCACATGCGAAGCGTCACTATAAACCATAAACTCTTTCCCAAGCATTGGCTGAATCAACACAGGGGCTTCAGTTAAAACTTTCTTAAGTTTTCCAAAACTCTCTTGCTGCTTATCGATCCAAACAAACGGTACCCCATTCCTCAACAATTTAGTTAAGGGTGCAGCAATTACTGAAAAGCCCTTAACAAACCGCCTATAATACCCTGCCAAGCCCAGAAAACTTTAGATTTTTGACACTGACTTAGGTTTTTTCCAGTCTAACACCGCTTCAATTTTTCGGGGATCCACCTTAATCCCCCCAGCTGACACCACATGTCTTAGAAATTTTACCACCCTTAGTCAAAATTCGCACTTACTGAATTTGGCATACAACTGCTTCTCCCTCAAAGTCTGCAACACAATCCTTAAATGTGCATCATGCTCATCCTCATCTCTTGAATACACCAAAATGTCATCTATAAAAACTACCACGAACCGATCCAAGTAGGGTTGGAAGACCCAATTCATGAGATCTATAAACGCGGCAAGTGCGTTCGCCAGCCCAAATGGCATCACCAGGAACTCGTAGTGCCCATAGCGAGTTTTGAAAGCTATCTTATGAACATCTGCCTCCTTAACCCTCAATTGGTGATACCCTAAATGCAGGTCAATCTTTGAAAAAATACAAGCTCCCTTAAACTGATCAAAGAGATCATCGATTCTCGGCAAAGGGTACTTTTTTTAACAGTTAACTTGTTTAACTGTCGATAGTCGATGCATATTCGCAATGTCCCATCCTTCTTCTTCACGAATAGCACCGGTGCTCCCGATGGAGACACACTTGGTCGAATGAAACCTTGATCCAACAATTCCTGAATCTATGCCTTAAGTTCTACCAACTCCTTCGGTGCCATCCGGTAAGGAGTGATGGACACCGGAGCCGTACCAGGTAACAACTTGATTCCAAATTCTACTTCTCTGCTGGGTGGTAACCCAGGCAGTTCCCCGGGAAAGACATCAAGAAAATCCCTAACTATTTTCAACTCCTTAACAGTAGGACTCTTAGCCTCCGTATCGCTAATATAAGCCAAATGGGCTTCACATCCCTTTTGTACCAACTTCTCAGCCCTAAATGCCGAAATCACATTCGACAGATAATTTCGGCGTTCACTAATCACTACCACCTCATTATCTTTCGTCGTTCTTAACACCATTCGCTTTGTAGTGTAATCTAAGGTGGCTCAGTGTTTCACTAGCCAATCCATACCTAAGATTAAATTGAACTCACTAAACGACAGCTCCATCAAATCCGCTAAAAAGGTAACTCCTTGGACTACTAAAGGTACCTCCTTAAACAACTTATTCACTCCCACTGACTGACCTAACGGACTTATCACAGTCATCCCATTCGTAGTAATTTCAAACATATCACCCAAAGGTTTAGTCATATTTCATGCAACATATGAATGCGTCGATCCAATATCAATCAATGTTCTGTAAGGTAACTCATATATAAAGAACATACCCGTTATCACATCTGGGGCATCTCCGTCTTTCCGGCGACGAGCAGCATAAACCAAAGCTAGTTACCTCGTCTCAGCATGACCTGTATTTCTGCCTAGTGCTCCATGTCCACGTCCATTGCCGTTACTGCCCTTGGCCTGCCCACAACCCCTTGGCTGCAGCTGACCACCCCTTGGTGGCTGAGCACCACCTTGGCCCACGGTTGGCACTCGACCTAGCATTTTAGGGCAATTCCTGATCCTGTGCTCCATAGACCCACAAGCTAAACAAGCTCCCATCCTTTTCCAACACTCGCCTCCATGGCTTCTCCCATAATCAGCACAAGGTGGCATCCCTGGATTAACAGCAGGGGACCCTGCTCTAACTGGCCTATTAACTCTGGCCCTAGCCCTAGGCCTCTGTCCAACACCAGGAGTCTCAGCCTCCCTTTTATTCTTACCCCTTTCTTTCTCCCGATTTAGGTGCTCAGTGCACTTTACCTCCTCTTCTATCTTTACTTTCTCCACTAATTTCAAGAAAACTCGCTCCCTTTGTGCAGTTATCAATACCCTGAGGCTATCTCTAAGTCCATCCTCAAACCTAACGCAACACTCATAGTCCGTTGCCACCATAACTCCTTCCTTCTAGCATCCACATAACTCGCATCATACTCCTTCCTTCTAGCATCCACATAACTTGCACATACATACTTCCTTTAGAATGCAGCTTTTAAAAACTCCCAAGTGACCCGCTCCGATTGGGTGCCCTCTTTCACTGTCAGCCACCACTGGTAGGCTTCTTCCCCAAGTAGTGACACTGCTCCTTTTAACTTTAGTTCTAGTGAGCAATCCAGGTCCTCCATTATCCTTTCAGTAGCCTCCAACCAATATTCAGCTACGTTAAGAGCCACACCAGCCATGCCCTTAAAAATCTCAACCCCATTTGCACGAAGTCGCTCCGGAATGGACCCCCGATTTTTCGTGCCATTATTGGGCCCAGCGACCCTTTCCAAAATTCTCAGCATTGCTTACGATAATGCATCTTCTCCCGCGGTCCGATCATACGGTCCAATCCCAACCACAGGTTAGGCTGAAGCCTCTTCTATTCCAACATCAGGCATATGGCCCGATGCCGACGATTCAGCCCTAACACTTCCACATCCTCGGCCACGGCCCCTTGTACCTCTTCTAGCACTCATCATCGATTCACGTATTATCTGGATTAGAAATTTTTATGAAGTTTTAGTTAGTTTAATAATTAAACTGATGTTTTATGAAAATATTTAAAGAGAAGATTGTTTTCGAAAATCCTCTACAGTTTCAAGATCCTACGGGCTTCAATTCCATGCTAACAAAATCATCTAAAGTATCCCTCTAACTATCTATTGTATAATAATTTAAACAAACTTAAGAATAAAAGTACTTTCTTGGTTCGAAGTCGAAGACTCGGTGTGCCGCTTAGCAAGATTTCCCTTTCTCCAAAATAGTATAAAAAAAAACTTTAAGTTAGAAAAAAGAAACCAAATAATAATAAGGCCCACTTCACAGCCCGAGTTTTATTACCGGCCTCTGATACCACTAAATGTAACACTCCAAACCCAACTCGGATGCTATGGCTGAGTCTGGCGCGTCACATTGAAGTGTTTTAGCGAAAACCTTATTTTCATTGAAAACCCTCCTTAAGATATGAAACCTTATTTAACTTATGAAAACACTATTTTCAGTTGAGAAAACCTTGTTTAAAACATTTGACTTAAGAAAACTTATCATTTAAAAATTTAGTTGCGGAAACGTAGAAAAACATACTATGACTTAGGAAACCCATGTTCAACCTCTCGTAATTACAATGCATAAAATGACAATAATCTAGATAATAACAAAATGGAAGCCTTATTACAATCAGGTCTGAAACATACTTAATAAAATAGAAACTTATATGCTTTTAAAAGGAAAAAAAACACATCTAAGTTGCCTTGCTAGCTGGCCACCCAGCGTCCCTCCAAACATCGAACTTCTACTGAGCATCACCTGAAAATAAAATAAATGAGGGGGTGATTTTTCGCAAACTCAGTGTGTACAACCCTCGACGAATAACAAGCATTCAATAATCACCATACATCAAACATGCAATACAATGAAGTGCAATCCCATCCCAATAATCCATCCACTACACACCAGCACCGTCCCCTGATACACATCATGTAGGGATATAAATATCGACCCACCCAACCGATACACATCCAGGGTAGCCCAGTTGCAGAACTACCTTCATTTACATATTGGGCTTAAAAGCCGTTGGTGGATCCACGATTGTCAAGCAACCATGCGATCCTCATATACTTCCTTCATTCCATAATTCCCAACCCATATGCAACATAAGCAGAATATCATCTGTATGCAATAGATATGCGTGTAACATCCATAGAACTTACATTCAACACATAGGGGTATTTTTGTCATTTCGTTAATTTTTTCTTTATTACGGTTTTCACTTACCTTGGCCCGTTAACAAATCTTGTGAGCTAAGATGAACGAATACTATGCACCAGGTAGGATTCCAGAGAAGAGGAGGTGAGTCTTAAGTACCAAGCTCTCCCTAGATCCAATCCTAGACATGCATATACCTGTTGCCACACCTTAACCCTATGACTTGTCCATGGTCTCAATTAATTAATTAAGTTTTATGTAGTCATTATATACTAGGCCCAAAACCCCTATAAAGCCTAATCTCACATACCTGTATATGGCCCACTAGGCCCAATCACATTTATATGGCCCACCTGGCCCAATTCACATTCATATGGCACATCAGGCCCAATTCATATTCATATGGCTCATCAGGCCCGATTCACATTTACAGTCATACTCACATACAATTTTTCATCACATAGCATCAATTATCAATTTTGCCTATTATTGGCCCTACAGCCCATCGGGCCCATTAAACCTATTATGGCCCGTTTGACCAATTATGGGGCCTAAAAAAACCTATCGGTTTCCCCCTTGCGAGCGTTCGTGCACTCGCAAGACTACTGTAGCCAAACTTTTAGCTTTCGGCATTTTGACATTTCGGCTTTTCCCGATCTACTTGTGTGTGTAGTGTATGTACACACCTGGTAAGCAAGCGTGCTGCGATTCCCTTAGTCACCAATATACAAATGATGTCATCCTTCAATTAATCACATGCTTAATACATATCTTTACTAAAACCAAAACCTCACCTTAACCTTACCTTGCGCGACAAGTATAACAGCCCCTTCTTTAATCACTAGCCACAACCAACTCCTAGATCTGCACCAATCTTAACTATTAAAACCAGAATAATAGGTGACTCGTATCCAACACAAGTCCCCTTACCTTAGCTATGACCATTCGGCCAACCTTAGCCAATAAGAAAGAAATACTTACCAAAATCGCAAACACCTAAGGAGCAATTCTGCAAAGAGCTAAAACTCGAAATTCGATACTAACTCCCTACGAAAGTTGATTAGAAAGAGTGAGGGAGAGGAGTAATTGGTATTAACAATACTAGTCGAAAAAGAGATAAGGTATTTACACCAAAAGAGTAATCGGCCCAAGGGAGATTCGGCTTTTCGATTTTCAAACTAGTACGATGAATAAGGTTTATTTGGCACAAATTAAAGAAGAAGAGTAGAAGAAGGAATTGGCTAACCCAAAAGTGAAATAAATAAAATTGTGTAGAGGAAGGATGGAAATCGGCACTAGGAAAAGAAAGTAAAATAGAGGGTTTTCGACTTTCAGGGAAAAAGGTTTCTGGCAACAAAGTGAAAGAGATTTCGTCATTAGCTGGCAACCTTGCATTCGACACCTATTTATAACCCTTATGGCCGAATTTCTCATGCCCAGGTTCCCAATTTGGCTCCACCTCCTCCTCACTTCTCATCTCCTCGTTTTTCTCCCTGATAACTACTTGATCCTTTCCTCAAATCTCTCTTCTGAACACTCCCCTTGGAGTCCATATTCACACCACTTCCAACCTTCTAAAAGGCCAAAATTGAACTCCTAATAACACTAAGCTAGAATTCGAACCTCGGATCTCCTTGCTATCCACCAACGCCACCTCCCTACACTCTAAGTGGTGCCACTTAGCCATTCCTTCACAAGGCTTTTTGATGCCATTTTCCCCTATCTTTATTTAAAAGCCCAACTACTTGCCATCAGGGTTCCTTTAATAATTAAACTATAATTTCTTCTACCCCTAGGTTCGAACATAAACCTTGACCAAGACCTACCATCACGTAATTAACACTTAATCGGAAATGCTAAGCACAAAAAGAAAATTTGAGATTTTGGGATTTTGGGGTTTCGAGATTTTTGGGGCGTTACAAGTCAGATCACGCGAAACATTTAAGAGTTGTGATGCAAACCTTGAGCGAAAGACGACTATATGTGAAATTTAATAAGTGTGAATTCTGGCTACGAGAAGTAGATTTTCTAGGACATATCATATATGTGGATAGAATCAAGGTTGATTCGAACAAAATATATGTGATTGTTGAATTGAATATTCCAAAGAACGTTTCTAAAGTTTGAAGTTTCTTGGGATTAGCTGGATATTGCCAGCGACTCATTAAAAATTTCTCAATTATTGCTTCACCTATGACCAGATTATTACAGAAAAACATTGAATTTGCTTGGTCTGATAAGTGTCAAAAAAGTTTTGATCAATTGAAAAGCATGTTAACAGAAGCTCCATTATTAACTCAGCCTGAATCTGGAACAACATATATGGTTTACAGTTGTCGAGACCATTTTTAACGGGTTTGAAAAAAATGGGGTTCGACTTTATAAAAAAACGAAAACGGGAGTCGCCACCAATCTTTTTAGGTGTGATTGGATTACCTCTAAAACATTTTGTTTTAAAATCATTAGTTTTGGTCTACGAAATCAAGAAAACAGGTTCGGGAGTCGGTTACGAACGAGGAAGGGTTAGCACCCTCGTAACTCCCAAAAATTG
The DNA here is from genome assembly GCA_025698465.1 of Gossypium longicalyx. Classification (NCBI taxonomy): domain Eukaryota; kingdom Viridiplantae; phylum Streptophyta; class Magnoliopsida; order Malvales; family Malvaceae; genus Gossypium; species Gossypium longicalyx. Next base: position 17,252,200 of record CM046997.1, on the reverse strand, counting down.
GTACCTAATTGACTATCAAATGTCTTTAATGTCGGAAGTTTAAAATTTTTAAGATGCAATCCTCTTTAGAATATATTAAATTTGAAAACTAGGGTTCACTTGTATCAAATAAATCAAAATATTACATCCAATAAGTTAGGAAGCAATATTTTTAAGACATTCGAAGCTAAGCTAGCCCTTTTTGAAAATCCCTATCTCAAAACGACAAAACGTCATATCCAGTAAGTTAGGACACAACGCTTTGAAATTCCAAGACAGTTGCTCGTATTTTGAAAACCTTAAAAACTTAGAAGGGTGCTTGACTATTCGAACTCATCGAGAAAAGTTGTAACCCATTAAGTTAGGGCACTACCTTTCTCGAAGTTTCCAAATACCAAGCATTGCCTTTTTATTTTTGAAAACTTTTGAATCTCGTTTTTAATTAATGCATGAAGAACCATATATATACATTATAACATGTAAGATAGCATATTACAATAATAGATAGCTAAAACATGCATTTAAATAATATGATAGCAATAATATAAAGGTCCTATACTAGATACATACATAAATATAGCAAATCTTAGTTACATAACAACATACATATTAAGATATACATAGCATATATTGAAGATGAATAAGCAAAATATACGAACATACAAAGTAATAATTAATTTAAAAAAACGATGCATGATATACAATTAGACATATAAATATATATACAAAACAAATGTGATAATATATAAAAAAATAATAATAATGTAGTAACATAAATATATCAAACAAACAACACTTAATAATATTATGAAACTAGCATTTAATATATAAATGATATAAAATATAACAATATATAAAAGATTTAATACGTATTAAAATATAAATAAAGTGAGTAATTATTTAAAAAATATACATATATAATTAAAATACAATATTTAATAATGCATGATAATAATATAGATAATATATATGTAATGAAAAACAATTTTATAGCACATGGTATAAAGTATAGATTTTTTAAAAAAACATGAATAAATAATTAATAGAATATATAATACCAACTTTGTACAAAAATCTATCAAAATAATAATATAGATAATAATATACAAAAATACATAATAAATATGATGTAATAATAATATAAAATAACATATATTAAAGTGTAAAATAATATAGTAATAAAATATAAAATAGTATAATAAATATTATGTAATAAAATATAATATAGATATAGGTAAATAATAATATATAAATAAAGTTTTCTTTTAAAAAAAACTAAAATTGAATTAAAATAAAAAATCAGAGGCTAATTAAAAAAAAGGGGTTTGGACACAATTGCAATGCCTATGTAAACCCCAGAGACTTATGGGGAAAAATTCCCTTACCCCTAAAACGGCACCGTTTTAATCTAGGACTTAAAGTGGCTATTGCAGGGACTAAATTAAAACTGAAACAAAATATTAGGGCCAAATTATAATAATAATAGAATGGATTTATAAAATTTATAAATGCAGAGGGACCAATTAAACAAATATCCCAAGACTTAAAAAAATGCAGATCTCTTTCGGGTTTTCGGATCAACACGCGGACCCTGGAAGCTTTAGAACGACATCGTTTTGAGCTTATTAGATTAAGCAGAAATGATGTCGTTTCGTTGAAACTATATAAGGCTGATTTCCTTTGTTGAAATTCATTTTAGCCTGTCTCTCAAAAAAACGAGAGAATTCTCTCTCAAATCTCTCCGGCCCTCTGAGCTCCGGTCAAGGAACCATCACTGCTTATCGTTGAGCTCCATCGTTCATGGTCTTCAAGCACCGACGCGCCATCCTAAGGACCACCGCACACGATGGCTAGGGTTCGAGAAACCCTTCCTTTTTCCTTGCGAATCGTCAGGTAACCCCTTTCTCTCTTGTTTTCCTTGATTATATTTTTTAAATCTGTGTATTCATGCCAGAAAACAAACAGATAAGTGAAAAATAAAAAAAAATGATTCGATTGCCTTGAAAAAAAATGAGAAACTGCCTTTTATTTCTTCTGCTTTGAATGAATACAACTGTTTGTAAATCTTTATGTCTCTGTGTTTTTGTTATTTTTTCTCTGTATGTGTAAAAAAAAAATCTATTTTGTATGCCTGTGTGTAAGTGTGTGTGCTTCTCTGCCTTCTTGGGTGTAAATCTCTACTTTTTTCTGTGTATTGTGGGTATCATAAGCGTAGGTTCCTATTTACAGATTCCTAGAAAGGCTTTATAGCCTTAAACTGACATATTTTAGGAAAGAAATCACAAGATTTCTTTCCATATCTTGTTCTAATCTGCCTACTAATTTTCTTTCCTTTTTCGTAGGAAAATTGCGAAGATCTCGGTGGTAGACTCGTCGGCGTTGATGGAGGCATGAAATCTGGTGGTAAGGAGCCCTGGGTATGCTGAGAAGTCCCGATTGGTAACTGAGGAGTCGTCTGGGCTGTGCTGAGAAAATGCATTGATGGCCTCGATAGTGCATTGATGGCCTCGATTCGGGGAGCTGGACAGACGCTCCTCGAGGCTTCCAGAAGATGTTGCGGCACTAGGAGGGAAAGGCAGAAACCCTAGGGTTTCCTGCCTTAGTGTAAAAGTTTGGGCCAATTGGGCCACTTAAGTTTTGTAATCAGGTTAGGGGTTTTAGGGGCTGATAGATTTATTGGGTTTGGTGTATGTGTTGGGCTTCGGGTGTATTTGGGTTATACGGGTATTGGTTATACGGTTTGTTTAGGCTTGGGCCCAATGCTTGGGCTTTGTAACCTGGACTGTTAAATGGACTTTAAAATAAATATTTATTTATCCATTTATCTGTTTTGCCCTTTTAAAGCCCGGTCAAATTTGGGCTATTACAGCTGCCCCTCTTTGCTCATCGCTGTGTAACAAGAATCGAGCAAAGACTCATAGAAAGACCAAATTTGCCCGACCTTATCAGATCATGGTCCTCAATCTGCTCATTGCAAACTCAATACTGTCATGTTGATATCTTTGATCTACCCTCCGTCGAACACAGAAACGCCAAATCTGCTTCTTCGATTTGTTTTCTGACAATACAGAGATACCAAATCATCTTAGATCTGCTTCAGCGTAAGTACGTGAAAGCCAAATCTGCTATGTCTTCAATTTGCTCCTTGTGAACACAAGGATGCCAAATCATCTTGGATCTACTTCAGTAAAATCATCTGAAGGTTAGATCTGCTATGTATCTGCTCTCCGTCGAAATGGAAATGCCAGATCTGTTATCTTGGATCTGCTTTGGTGTGAGAACATCCAAAAGTCAAATCTGCTATGTCTTCGATTTGTTCCTTGTAAACACAAGAATGCCAAATCATCTTGGATCTGCTTCAATATAAACATCTGAAGGTTAGACCTACTATATCTTCGATCTGCTCCCCGTCGATATAGAGATGCCAAATCCACTATCTTCGATCTGCTCTCTGGCAATACAGAGACACCAAATCTGCTATCTTCGATCTGCTTTCTAACAATAAAGAGACACCAAATTTGCTATCTTCGATCTGCTTTCTGACAATACAGAAATTCCAAATCTACTATCTTCAATATGATCTCTGACAATACAGAGACGCCAAATCTGCTATCTTCGATCAGCTCTCTGGCAATGCAGAGACACCAAATCTGCTATCTTCGATCTGTTCTCTGACAATTCAAAGACGCCAAATCTGCTATCTTTGATCTACTCTTTGACGATACAGAGATGCCAAATCATCTTAGATCTGCTTCAGCGTAAACACGTGAAAGCCAAATCTGCTAAGTCTTTGTAAACGCAAGGATGCCAAATCATCTTAGATCTACTTCGATGTGAAAACATCCAAAGATTATATCTGCTATGTCTTCGATCTGCTCTTCGTCGAATATGGAGATGCCAAATCTGTTTCTTTGATTTACTCTCTGACAATACAAAGACGCCAAATCTGCTATCCGTAATCTACATTGTCCCTTAAAGGACATAACCATTAAAATGCATATGTACTCATGCCTGATGATTAAGATGCCATGCTTGAAATGAATCGAATGCTCCTAGTTATGTTATGAAAATAATTCCTATTTCAGACACCATCACTCATTCCTTTGTCAAAGTTTATCCTTATTTTTCTCGAAGTATCCTTCTTACTCAGCCTGTGGGTTTGTACCATTCTTCAAATGCTATAACCCACTAAAAATATCTGTAAGATGATCCCCTTTTAGGATCAAACCGTTTGTTTTGTCCAATCATCATTTTGGATTAAAAGAATTTCCTTGAGTTCTTTCAAACCTCACTTACATGAATTCCTCGAACAATTGTTCTGTTTTAGTTTCTTGTATTATCTAGAAATTTCCAGAGTAATGAACAAAACTTCATTTGTGAAAATTATTTAGTTCATCTATCATTATTTTAATGCAACATACTTTAAGAATAATGGAAGATGAATTTAATCTTGAGAATAATGAATTTGTCAAAAATACAAAGGAAATTAATCGGATAGCCTATCTTTGAGAAGAAAGAGAATCTAAAGATAGCAAACAGGACAAAAGTTAGATGCCCTAGATATCGCCGCTTGAGCGTCTATACACCAGCTTCATGAAGACTTTCTTGAGTTCGACATGTGTTTAAAAGATCCAAAGTACTTTGTTGATGCCCTGATATGCAACGCGCTTCACTCATCGTTGAATAGCAAGATTACCGTGTGCTCTTCAAAATTTGAACTACCCTTTCGGGTTTTCAACTTAAACCCCTTTGGTCATAAGGCGCCCTTTGCGGGTTTCCACCTTGGCCTCTCCATTTTTCTTTTTCTTTCTTTCTTTTTTTTTTTGAAAACTCAAGGCGCCCTTTACGGGTTTTCACCCTGAATTCTTCTCTCCTTTAGACAAAGTACTTTTTGACTGAGTCTGAATTCACTGGATTGGGTAAACTCTTCCCATCCATTTCCATTAAGATCAATGCACCCCTAGAGAAGGCCTTCTTTACGACATACGGCCCTTCCCAATTCGGCATCCATTTTCCTCTAAAGTCCTTCTAAGTGGGGAGAATCTTTTTCAACACAAGGTCCCCTTCGTGGAATTCTCTTGGATGAACTTTCTTATTATAAGCTCGCATCATTAGCTTTTGATACATCTGACCATGGCGAATAGCTTTTAGCCTCTTTTCTTCCATCAAGTTCAATTGGTCATACCGGGATTGTATCCATTTAGCTTCATCCAACTTTATCTCTGACAAGACTCGGACAGACGGTATTTCCACTTCAATGGGTAACACTACTTCCATCCCATAAACCAACGAGAAAGGGGTTGCCCCAGTAGAGGTTCTGACGGACGTTCGATAAGCTAATAGTGCAAATGGTAACTTCTCATGCCAATCTCTGTAAGTTTCAGTCATTTTCCCTACTATCTTCTTGATATTTTTGTTAGCAGCTTCCACTGCCCCATTCATTTTTAGGCGATACGGAGAAGAGTTATGATGCTTAATCTTGAACTGACTGCAGACTTCTGCTATTGTTTTGTCGTTCAAGTTCAATGCATTGTCTGATATGATCTTTTTAGGCGTCCCGTACCGACAAATAATCTCTTTCTTCAAGAATCGACTTACAGTTGACTTAGTAACATTTGCATAAGAAGCAGCCTCTACCCACTTCGTGAAGTAATCAATAACCACAAAGATAAAGCGATGCCCATTTGAAGCTTTTGGTGATATTGGCCCAATGACATCCATGGCCCACATGGAAAAAGGCCATGGAGAAGTCATAACATGTAGAGGGGAAGGTGGTACATGAATCTTGTCTCCATAAATCTGACATTTATGGCATTTCTTGGCATAGTTGATACAATCCCCTTCCATAGTAGACTAATAATATCCAAACCTCATGATTTGTCTAGCCATCATGAAACCATTAGCGTGCGTCCCACAAACACCCTCGTGAACTTCTTCCAAGATTAACTTAGCTTCCATGGCGTCAACACATCTCAACAGTACTTGATCCTTTCTTCTTTTGTACAAGATGTCCCCATCCAAAACGTAGTCGCAGGCTGATCTCCTTAAAGTTCGCTTATCATTTTCAGTTGCTTGTTCTGGGTATTTACGATCTCTCACATTTCGCAATATATCCTGATATCAAGGGTTTTCATCCTTTTCTTCTTCCTCAATGTTACAACAGCGAGTTGGAGCCTCAAAGATACTCATCTGAATGGGTCTCATCTCCTCCTCTTTATTTGCTTTAATCATTGAAGCCAAGGTTGCTAAAGCATCTGCCATCTGGTTTTCGTCTCGTGGGATATAATTGAAGGTGATGTCATTGAATTCCTCAAGTAACCCCAAAACTACCTTTCGATAATTGATCAATTTAGGATCCCTTGTCTCCCATTCACCTCTAAGCTGGTAAATTACCAACGCAGAGTCTCCATATATTTCCAAGGTTCTTATTCCTCGCTCTATAGCCGCTCAGAGTCCCATGATGCACGCTTCATACTCGGCCATATTATTTGTGCAGTCGAAATCCAATTTACATGTGAATGAATAATGATCACCATTTGGGGATACCAAGACTGCCCCAATTCCATTTCCTACCGCATTGGATGCGCCATCAAAGTTCATCCTCTATGTACGCTTTTCAATAGTTGCCACATACATCAACTCCTCATTAGGGAAATCAAAATTTAATGGCTCATAGTCTTCTAAAGCTCTGCTCGCCAGAAATTCTGCTATCGCGCTCCCTTTTATAGCTTTTTGACTCACATAGACTATGTCAAATTCTGAAAGCAATATTTGCCACCTTGCCATTCTTCCATTTAGTGCTGTTGACTCCATCATGTATTTTAATGGATCAAGTTTTGAAATTAGCCAAGTCGTATGATATAACATATATTGCCTCAACCTTCGAGTCATCCAGATTAAAGCACAACACAATTTCTCAATTGGTGAATATCTCATCTCACACTCTGTGAATTTCTTACTGAGGTAGTATATCGCCTTCTCCTTTCTTCCCGACTCGTCATGTTGGCCAAGCACACATCCTATAGAATTACTAAACACTGATAAGTATAGTATTAATGGTCTACCTAGACTGGGTGGAGATAACACTGGAGTATTTAACAAGTATTGCTTAACCTTATCAAAAGCATTCTGGCATTCCTCATCCCAAATGCCTTGATTGTGCTTTCTAAGGAGGCGAAAGATAGGATCACACTTCTCCGTTAGTTGTGAAATAAACCGAGTGATGTAATTAAATCTTCCTAGAAATCCTCAAACTTTCTTCTTAGGTTACGGTGGAGGCAATTCTTGTATGGCTCTGACCTTATCTGAGTCCACTTCTATCCCCTTTTCGCTGACCACAAAGCCTAATAACTTCCCTGACCTAGCTCTAAAGATGCACTTTGCTGGATTAAGCTTCAACTGAAATTTTCTTAATCTTAGGAACAACTTCCTCAAAACCTCAATATGTTCCTTCTCTGTTCGAGATTTAGCAATCATGTCATCAACATACACCTCAATTTCTTTGTGCATCATATCGTGGAATAAAGTCACCATAGCCCTTTGGTATGTTGCCCCTGCATTCTTCAACCCAAAGGGCATTACCTTGTAACAAAAGGTGCCCCACAATGTTATGAAGGTGGTTTTATCCATGTCTTCCGGATGCATCTGTATCTGGTTGTACCCCGAGAAACCATCTATGAAGGAGAACAATGAATATCCTGCTGTGTTGTCTACCAAAGTGTCTATATGTGGCAAAGGGAAATTATCTTTTGGGCTAGCTTTGTTCAGATCTCTGTAATCAACGCACATTCGTACTTTCCCATCCTTCTTAGGGACTGGTACAATGTTAGCTACCCATTCAGAGTACTTCACTTCTTGTAAGAACCCTGCATCGAACTGCTTCTTGACTTCATCCTTTATGTTCAATACGATATCTGGCCTCATTCTTCGTAACTTCTGTTGGACTGGCTTACAATCCTGCCTTATTGGAAGACGATGCACCACAATATCAGTATTTAACCTTGGCATATCTTAATAGGACCATGTGAAGATATCCTTGAACTCACATAGCAACTCAATCAGTCCTTGCCTTGTGTCCTTGGCAATGTGCGTGCCGATTTTCACCTCTTTCCCTTCCTCTATGGTTACATTCTCTATTGCCTCTTTCTCATAGGGCATGATTTGTTTCTCCTCCTATTTTACCATCCTCAATAGATCGAGACACACATCACAATCCTGGGCATCCTCAAAATCCTGACATTCTTCTAAACACATGTCTTGCTCGCGAGAGAAATCAGGATTTGTAATATCAGTGCTCATGTCATTGATATCTAGGGATCTGTGAAGTATAAAGAATATAAAAAGAATGAATGAATTTAAGAATGATTATTTATGTGCTATGAATGAAAGAATAAGAATTGCAAAAGTTTAACAGAATATTGGTTGATAAAAATGAAACAATACTCGTTCAAATTGGTAAAAGTTATGTTTTATTAAAAAAGTAATAGATGATCGTAAGCCCATCCTACAAAATGTAATCCTATTACTCCTAGGCTCTAGAGTAACAAGAATGTTTTGAAAATTACTCTGAAAAATTCCTAAAGACTACAGGAAGTTCCTCCACAGTCCAATTGTTCAGAGAGCTTCTCGGTTCGTAAGGGCGAATGCCCTCAAGGTTTCCTTGCTCCGATCCTTCGTCATGTATAGCATTAACCTGATGACATTCTTTTATAGGTAACCCTCTCGATATGAAGGTTTGGGATAGTGGAGGGAATGTCATCGGCTCCCACTCCACTTCTCTTCCATTAAGGCGCGCCCTTCTCCCCTCTTGGCGCTTCTCAACTTCCTTCCTCCTTTGCTTATAGTCTGGCTTGAAGCCTAGACCAAAGTGATCTCTTTTCTCTTTTAGTTCTGGGATTTGAGTTCCTCCTTGTAGATATTTTCCTAACCCTCTTCCTGGTAAGGCTCCCTTTCCCACCATCATTTGTAGAGCCATCCTTGTGGCTCTTGCTATCTTTGGCACCGGTGGCTCACTCCTTTCTGAAATGAAGGTTGCATTCACAAATTCTAAAGAGTGAAAGGAACACTCAATAGACTCTTCATTCATCTCGACATAAGGGGCCTTGCTAGTGACTGCGGCTATAATTTCCTCCTCCGCATTGATAGTTACTAACCGTCAATTCGTCACTAACTTTAATTTTTGGTGTAATGATGAGGGCACCGCTCCCGCTGAATGTATCCACAGCCTCCCTAATAAGCAATTATAGGAGGGCTTGATATCCATCACCAAGAAGTCTACTTCGTATATACTTGGCCCAATTTCCAAGGGGATATCAATCTTTCCCATCACCTTCCTTTTTGTACCGTCGAAGGCTCTTACCACATTTTGACATGTCTTTATGTGAGAACCGTCAATGGGTAATCTGTTCAATGTAGACAACGGTAGAACATTCAAGGCCGATCCATTATCGACGAGCACGCTTCGAAGTGTGTACTCCTTGCATCGAGTGGTGACGTGCAAGGCCTTTGTTGACCCCCTGCCCTCTGGTGGGATTTCATCATCATTAAAGTAGATGAAATTATCCGCACTTATGTTATTCACCAACCGGTCTAGCTTGTTAACAGATATGTCATGGGTGACATATGTTTCGTTGAGCACCCTCATCAATGCATTCCGATGCACCTCACAACTCAGAAGTAAAGCCAATACTGATATGCGAGTTGGCTGCCTACGCAACTGCTCGACCACACTATATTCGCTATGTTTAAGGAACTTTAGAAATTCCTTGGCCTCTTCCTCCTTTACTGGCTCCTTAACAGGCACTTCAGCCTCTTTCTCCTTCTCCGCACTTACATTCTTTGATTTTGTGAGCTCCTCTCTGATGCCCACTGTATCATACCGCTTCCCACTTCGCGTATGGGAACCTTCAACCTATATCTCTTTAGACGTACTGGCTATATTCTCCTCCTCTGGCACTGTCACACTGCAGTCATAACTCCATGGTACCTTCTTGCTATCTTTATAAGGGAAAGGCGTAGGCTTATGGATAACGACCTTAGGTACTGTTTGTGCTTCCACTTCATTATTCCCCAGCAGGGAATTAATAATCTTTGGCCGGTTAGTTCCTTTCTGTTCATTCCCAAGCACACATACTTGTTTTTCATGGAACTCACCATAGTTCCTTGTTAACATATCTCTCTTCGTTATCTCTTCCCAAATCACCTTTATAGGCATCCTCACCTCAACAACATCTTCCTTCAATCTCCTCTCGCTAGTCTCGCCAATGGCATTCACTCCTTGATCATTATGATTTGGTAATGGGTTTTCAATATTAGGGGTATTGTCAAACTTTACTACCCCCAACTTAATAAGCCTCTCTATGGCCTTCTTAAAACCGGTACAGTTTTTGATCGAATGCCCCGGTATTCCAGCATGGTATTCGCATCTGGCGTTGGCATCATACCATTTGGGATATGGGGGCTGCAGTGGTTTCAAGTGAAAAGGAGCAATAGCATGTGCATTGTATAAGCTTTGATAAAGCTCACGATACGTCACGGGGATAGGTGTAAACTGCATCCTTTCAGAATTCTGCCTTATACCCGACTCCTGCCTCTGAGAACTTTGTTGCTCAACCGCAGCTGTTTTAGGTTGACCAACTATGATTGCCTTCGTGTTGAAGGTGCTTGTGTTATTCACTTCACTATCCTTTCTCCTTGGGACCGATCTTTTGGTCACTTCCCCCTCGATTTTGCCACCCCTTATGGCATTCTCGATCATCTCTCCCGCCATGACTATATCCACAAAGCTTTTAGTAGTACTTCCAATCATGTGAGTGATGAATGGAGCCTTTAAAGTGTTGATGAACAACATGGTAGTCTCTTTCTCCAACAACAGTGGTTGAACTTGCATTACTACCTCTCTCCATCTCTGTGCATATTGCCTAAAATTTTCATTAGGCTTTTTCTCCATGTTTTGCAGCGTGATCCTATCTGGAGTCATGTCAGTCACATGATTGTATTGCTGCATGAAGGCCTGTGCAATATCCCTCCATGAACTTATTCTGGCCTGGCTCAGTTGATTATACCACTTGGCTGCTGCTCCAATTAAACTGTCTTGGAAACAGTGGATCAACAGTTGATCATTATTCACATACCCAGTCATCCTCCTACAGAACATCGTAATCTGGGCCTCTGGGCAAGTAGTCCCGTTGTACTTCTCAAATTCTGGCATCTTGAATTTGTAAGAAAGCACCAAGTCTGGGACCAAGTTTAGATCTTTGGCATCAACCCTATGATGCCCATCAGCATTCTCTAAAACCTTGAACTTTTCCTCCAGCCATTTGCAGCGTTCTTCCAACTGTCTTGCAGCCTCAGTTCTTAGATCCTTTTTTTAGCCATATCTAAGTCAAGAATGGCAGGATTTGCAGGATTGTCGCCCAAATTGAACCCTGACCCGGTTGGGAAATTTATGGGGATCCCAGCATCGGCCGGCCCTTGTTGAGGCCTTATAGTGACAGACGGCCTCCTAGGAAGTGCCTCGATTTGTGTAGGTACCTGGGTGGGGTGAAACCTAAAGGGTGATCCTCACCATCCTCGCCAGTAATTGCCATGGGAGCCTTTCCCTTATCTGTGGCCCTCAGTAATTGAGCCATCTCAGCCATCATGTTCCTTTGAGCCTCCAACATTTGCTCCCTCATGTCATTTTGTATTTTTTCCAATTGCTCTTGCAATTGGTCCTGCACGTCCTTCTGTAGCTGCTCAAATCTTTGGTCCATGTTCTTAGTTTTTGCATCGGTCCCGTAGTGATGTGTTGCTTCCAGATTTTCTTTATTTTACTCTCTTTCTCCCTATTAATTTTAACTAATTAGGGTCTTTCTATAAACTTGAATGCGTATGATACAATGAGATGCTATGTAATGCAAATACATGAATGCAAAAGATGTCGATTCTGATTCAGTTTCATTTTAGAAAATGTTATTTAAGGAACAAAATCTTTTCATAAAATGAATTACAAATACGCTTTCACCCGTAGGCCTAAAGTCTTAACCCTATCTAATAACAATGCTAACTCTCGTCCTCTGTCTGACGATGACTCATACATTATACTCAGCGTTCTAGCTTGTACTGCCAAATCCTGCAAGTGTTCAGCAACCTCTCGAATTTGAACTAAGGCCTCTCCCATGAGATAATCCCTATTTCCAACTTGATTCTGAAGATGGTAAAGTTCTCCCTTCCACTGTTCTTCTCTTGCCTTGAGCTGCTCAATCCGTAGCTCACAGTTTTGTAGTGCTGTTTCCAACCTTCCAATATCGTGCTTCATTTCCTCGATCTTATTCAAGCTTGCCTTTAACTCGATCGTAGAGTTACGACTTTGGTGATAATGAAGAGATCGTCCAAGCTCAGCCACCTTAGTTTTTAATCCTTGATTTTCCTTCTTTAAGGTCTGATTACGCGACTGATTCTCTTGAAACTTCTTCTCCCAATACTCGGCTTTGGCCCTTTCTTCTTGAATCTCTTACTGCCACTGCTCTGAAGATCTCCTTAATCCAACCCTTTTCAATGTTACCTGGGCCTTTTTGTAGTGCGTCATTAAATCATCTCGATCTTCCTCGATCTTTCTTTTTCCTTCCTTACCTTCTCGACCTCCATCTTTTGCACATCAACGTCTAGGCTCAAGTATATCTTTTCTTCCTCGAGCTTTGCTATCCTCTTCTCGAGGTCCAAGTTCTTTCTCTCAAACTCTTGCTTCATAATTTCTAACTTCGAGGGCGTCACTTGCAAATATTCCTCCATCAGTCGAGCTCTTTCCACGCTTGGCTTAGGGATGTTATCATTAATCCTTCTACCTCTCCACTCGATGTACTCCGGAGTCGTAGCAGGGCTAATAGCTACTCCCTTTAATCGACAAGTTTTGTTCCAAGCACTAGAGATCTCACTAACCTTCCTCCTGTAGTCGGCTTCTCTATATGTGAACTCACTCTGAACTAACCCGTAAGTTGCCAGTATGAACTGTCTCAATCCATGATGCCTCAACACAAGCAAAGGGGCATAACCAATGGCACCCCAAATTCCCAATAAAAGGACCCAATCAAAACTATCGCATCGGTAAAGAATCTCACCAGGAATCATCCATGGAGCCCTCCATTCCACATCCTTTGACTGCAGGTTCTGAAGTAGCGCTATCCAATTTTTTTCGAAAACATCAACTCTCCTAGTTGAAGCTGCTATGTCCTTCAACGGGGAGTAATCCTCAAAGAAGACCCGACAAACCACCCTATCTATCAATCGGAAGTGACTGTAGAACCAAGCTAAAAGTAACTGAGCACAACCAACAAACCTACCTGCACTGGCCCTCCTACATGCATTCAAGGACCAAAATGTCTCTGCCAAAATTGTAAGAATAGAAGTGACCCGTTTGCTAAGTCGATAGAAGAGATCCGTGGTCACCTCATCCACATATCCCAAGACCTTGGGGGAAAACCATCAATCCGTATAAGCTTTAGGCAAAAATGTCTACCCTCTTCGCCTCGTCTGGATGTGTCTGGATCAGATCTTTCAAAGCTCCCCACAGAATGCACTTACTCTCACCCTTTTCCTTAATTCTAGCCATGATCCACTGCTCGCTCATCCCCGTAATGGTCATCAACTTCTTACCAAAGGTTGGGATACAAGCAGCTCGAGAATAAATCCTATAACACTGAAATCTAGGACACCGAAGTAAGGCTGTGTACTCTTCCATAGTAGGCACTAAATCTACCTCCCCAAAGGTAAAACAATTGTTTGCTAGATTCCAAAACTGAGTGAGAGCTCGAAACAAGTTCTCGTCAACCTGAATTTCAAACAAATAGGGCAAATCTCCGTACCTACCGTAGAATGATTGCTTGGTCTCATTGCCCCACTGATCCCAAATCGCCTTAAGCTCTTGCAGATTATTCTGTGTGACACTGATGCGAGTGTAGTCTGACAGCTCCGACATATATCCCACAGTTATGCTATCCCCTTTTCCTAGCTGAGTTTGCTCAGACCATCTATGGACGTTAGCGTTTCCCTCCACTCTATCAAGAAGTTCGTTCTCCATAATAAAACTTTCTAACTTAGAAACTGACCGTGAATCGATACCTTTTAAATGCGAAATGACATGCAATGAAAAAAGGAAACAGTCAGTATCACATAATATTAATAAACTCAAGAATGATATGTGAGGGTAATATCTAAAGTATAATTCTAACTAAGTTGAGCTCTTACGGTTTTTCTATATGAGGTTTTAGTTCTAAAGTTGAGGTACCTGAACCAGCAGATTCCTCGATTCTCACCCATTATAGGCTCATTTGAATCGAGTTCAGTTCAGGGGAATACATTTCCCTATGGCTACACAGAGATGAAAATCTCACGAAACCATAGGTACGGATGTATCCCAAAAGTGATTCACTATTTGCATGGAGGCGAAAACCTCACGAAGGCGTAGTTTCTCACTCCCACTTAAGGGTGTGACCACAACGGTCATGCAAATGCAATGCGTATCAAAATATATAACATATGCAATAATACAAACACATGTAACACAAAGAGAATTGAATTTTAAAATTTTTCAAATTTTCGACATTAAGACAAAAGGTAATCAATTATACGGCTTGACTCTCTTATTAGACCCCACCGGAGTCGCCAAGTTGTCGAGACCATTTTTAACGAGTTTGAAAAAAATGGGGTTCGATTTTATAAAAAAACGAAAACGGAAGTCGCCACCAATCTTTTTAGGTGTGATTAGATTACCTCTAAAACATTTTGTTTTAAAATCATTAGTTTTGGTCTACGAAATCAAGAAAACGGGTTCGGGAGTCGGTTACGAACGAGGAAGGGTTAGCACCCTCGTAACGCCCAAAAATTGGTACCTAATTGACTATCAAATGTCTTTAATGTCGGAAGTTTAAAATTTTTAAGATGCAATCCTCTTTAGAATATTTTAATTTTGAAAATTAAGGTTCACTTGTATCAAATGAATCAACATATTACATCCAATAAGTTAGGAAGCAATATTTTTAAGACATTCGAAGCTAAGCTAGCCCTTTTTGAAAATCTCTATCTCAAAACGACAAAACGCCATATCCAGTAAGCTAGGACACAACGCTTTGAAATTCCAAGACAGTTGCTCGTATTTTGAAAACCTTAAAAACTTAGAAGGGTGCTTGACTATTCGAACTCATCGAGAAAAGTCGCAACCCAGTAAGTTAAGGCACTACCTTTCTCGAAGTTTCCAAATACCAAGCATTGCCTTTTTATTTTTGAAAACTTTTGAATCTCGTTTTTAATTAATGCATGAAGAACCATATATATACATTATAACATGTAAGATAGCATATTACAATAATAGATAGCTAAAACATGCATTTAAATAATATGATAGCAATAATATAAAGGTCCTATACTAGATACATACATAAATATAGCAAATCTTAGTTACATAACAACATACATATTAAGATATACATAGCATATATTGAAGATGAATAAGCAAAATATACGAACATACAAAGTAATAATTAATTTAAAAAAACGATGCATGATATACAATTAGACATATAAATATATATACAAAACAAATGTGATAATATATAAATAATAATAATGTAGTAACATATATATATCAAACAAACAACAGTTAATAATATTATGAAACTAGCATTTAATATATAAATGATATAAAATATAACAATATATAAAAGATTTAATATGTATTAAAATATAAAATAAAGTGAGTAATTATTTAAAAAATATACATATATAATTAAAATACAATATTTAATAATGCATGATAATAATATAGATAATATATATGTAATGAAAAACAATTTTATAGCACATGGTATAAAGTATAGATTTAAAAAAAACATGAATAAATAATTAATAGAATATATAATACCAACTTTGTACAAAAATCTATCAAAATAATAATATAGATAATAATATACAAAAATACATAATAAATATGATGTAATAATAATATAAAATAACATATATTAAAGTGTAAAATAATATAATAATAAAATATAAAATAGTATAATAAATATTATGTAATAAAATATAATATAGATATAGGTAAATAATAATATATAAATAAAGTTTTTTTAAAAAAAAACTAAAATTGAATTAAAATAAAAATCAGAGGCTAATTAAAAAAAAAGGTTTGGACCCAATTGCAATGCCTATGTAAACCCTAGAGACTCATGGGGAAAAATTCCCTTACCCCTAAAACGGCACCATTTTAATCCAAGACTTAAAGTGGCTATTGCAGGGACTAAATTAAAACTAAAACAAAATATTAGGGCCAAATTATAATAATAATAGAATGGATTTATAAAATTTATAAATGCAGAGGGACCAATTAAACAAATATCCCAAGACTTAAAAAAACGCGGATCTCTTTTGGGTTTTCGGATCAACATGCGGACCCTGGAAGCTTTAAAACGACATCGTTTTGAGCTTATTAGATCAAGCAGAAAGGATGTCGTTTCGTTGGAACTATATAAGGCTGATTTCCTTTGTTGAAATTCATTTTAGCCTGTCTCTCAAAAAAACGAGAGAATTCTCTCTCAAATCTCTCTGGGCCTCTGAGCTCCAGTCAAGGGACCATCACTGCTCATCCTTGATCTTCGTCGTGCGTGGTCTTTACGCGTCGACGCGCCATCCTAAGGACCACCGCACACAGTGGCTAGGGTTCGAGAAACCCTTCCTTTTTCCTTGCGAATCGTCAGGTAACCCCTTTCTCTCTTGTTTTCCTTGATTATATTTTTTAAATCTGTGTATTCATGCCAGAAAACAAATAGATAAGTGAAAAATAAAAAAAATGATTCGATTACCTTAAAAAAAATGAGAAGCTGCTTTTTATTTCTTCTGCTTTGAATGAATACAACTATTTGTAAATCTCTATCTCTCTGTGTTTTTGTTTTTTTTTTCTCTGTATGTGTAAAAAAAAACTCTATTTTGTATGCCTTTGTGTAAGTGTGTGTGCTTCTCTGCCTTCTTGGGTGTAAATCTCTACTTTTTTCTGTGTATTGTGGGTATCATAAGCGTAGGTTCCTATTTACAGATTCCTAGAAAGACTTTATAGCCTTAAATTGACATATTTTAGGAAAGAAATCACAAGATTTCTTTCCATATCTTGTTCTAATCAGCCTACTAATTTTCTTTCCTTTTTCGCAGAAAAATTGCGAAGATCTCGATGGTAGACTCGTCGGCGTTGATGGAGGCATGAAATCTGGTGGTGAGGAGCCCTGGGTATGCTGAGAAGTCCCGATTGGTAGCTGAGGAGTCATCTGGGCTGTACTGAGAAAATGCATTGATGGCCTCGACAGTGCGTTGATGGCCTCGATTCGGGGAGCTGGACAGACGCTCCCCGAGGCTTCCAGAAGATGTTGTGGAGCTAGGAGGGAAAGGCAGAAACCCTAGGGTTTCCTGCCTTAGTGTAAAAGTTTGGGCCAATTGGGCCACTTAAGTTTTGTAACTGGGTTAGGGGTTTTAGGGGCTGATAGGTTCATTGGGTTTGGTGTATGTGTTGGGCTTCGGGTGTATTTGGGTTACACAGGTATTGGTTATACGGTTTGTTTAGGCTTGGGCCCCAATGCTTGGGCTTTGTAACCTGGACAGTTAATTGGACTTTAAAATAAATATTTATTTATACATTTATCTGTTTTGCCCTTTTAAAGCCCGGTCAAATTTGGGCTATTACAACAGTGATGCGTCTCTCAATGGTTTAGGTTGTGTGTTAATGCAGTCAGGTAAAATAGTAGCTTATGCTTCTCGACAGTTAAAGCTGCACGAAAAGAGTTATCCTACTCACAATCTTGAGCTAGCCATGATTGTCTTCACTTTGGATATTTGAAGGCATTATTTATACAGTGAGAAATGTCACATGCATACTGATCACAAAAGCTTAAAATACTTAATGACCCAAAAGGAGCTGAATTTGAGACAGCAACGTTGGTTAGAACTATTGAGAGATTATGATTTAATTTTTGATTTCCATCTGGGAAAGGCTAATGTGGTTGCAGATGCATTCAGCAAAAAGTCATCATTTTTTGCGCTTCAAGTGTTGAACGCTCATTTGGCTTTGAATGACAATGGTTTTGTATTGGCGGAATTGAAAACTAAACCCTTGTTTCTACAACGAATTCAGAACGTACAAATCGATGATCCGAAGTTGATATTGAAACAAAAATTGGTACAAGATAAATTAACTACTGAATACATTATTGATGATGATGGCACGTACCGTTATCATGGTAGGATTTGTGTTCTAAATGATTTAGGTTTGAAAAGAGATATTCTGTCTAAAGCTCACAGCAGTACGTATTCCATTCATCCTGGTAGTACAAAGATGTATTGCGATTTGAAACAAATGTACTGGTGCCCGGGTATGAAACATGAAATTTGTGCACTCGTAGCTAAATGTTTAATTTGTTAATAGGTAAAAGCAGAACATCAGGTACTGTTGGGTTTACTACAATCTGTTATGATTCCTGAATGGAAGTGGGAGCGAATCATGATGGATTTCGTAGCTAGTTTACCTGTAACTCCGAAAAAGAAAGACTCGATTTGGGTGATTGTTGACAGATTGACTAAGTCAGCCCATTTTATTCCAGTAAGAATAGATTACTCACCTGAGAGGTTAGCAGATTTGTATGTGTCAAAAATTGTGAGATTGCACAGGGTTCCAACATCTATTATTTCTTATCGTGATCTGCAATTTATGTCGAGGTTTTGGAGTAAACTTCACGAGGCTTTGGGCACTAAACTCAACTTTAGTACCACATTTCATCCTCAGACGAACGGGAAATCATAACAAGTAATACATATTTCTAGAAGACATTCTACAATGTTGTATACTCGAGTTTGAAGGTAGTTGGGAAAAGTATCTATCGTTAGCTGAATTCACTTATAATAACAATTATTAGCACAATATAAAAATGACACCGTTTGAAGCTTTTTATAGAAAAAAATGTAAAACGCTGTTGTATTGGTTCGAGTTGAACGAAGCCAAAATAATTGGGATTGATTTGATTCGAGAAATTGAAGATAAGGTTCGAATTATTCGTGATAGTTTGAAAGTTGCATCTGATCGTCAGAAGTCATAAGCAGATTTGAAAAGAAAAGATATTGATTTTGTTGTTGGCGATCGAGTATTCTTAAAAGTTTCTCCGTGGAAGAAAGTACTACATTTTGGCAAGAAGGGAAAGCTGAGTCTGAGATTTATCAGAACGTACAAGATTATTGAAAGATTTGACCCTGTAGCCTACAGATTAGCTTTACCTCCAAAACTCGAGAAAATTCATAATGTATTTCACATTTCAATGATAAGAAGGTGTAAATCTGATCCATCACACATGATTACTCACAGTGAAGTTGAATTACAACTAGATTTGATGTATTCTGAAGAACCAGTGAAAATTTTGGTTCGAGAAGTTAAAGAACTTCGAATAAACGAGTACTATTGGTGAAAATTTTGAGGCATGGGCATGGTGCTGAAGAGACTACCTGGGAAACTAAGGAATCAATGAAATTACAACATCCGAATCTATTTTTAGGAAACAATTTCAAGGACGAAATTTTCTAAGAGGGGAGTTGTAACGACCCATGTTTCAGTGGTGACAGAATAATGGTTTTAGAACCCCAAATTTCCATTGTGTCGTCTTGTAAATATTATTTATAGAATATTTACAGAGTTATTAAGATTATATTAAAGTTTGGTTAAGAAATTTTAATGTTTAGTTAGCTAATTAAAGAAAAAGGACTGAATTAAAAAAAGACACAAAATGTGTTAATTATTGCATTTGGGTGTTATAATAGTTTAACTTATATGAGGAAGGACTTATATGGTAATTAGACTATCAATAAATATGTAATGGACGGTAATGGGTAGTAACTAGCCTAAATGAAGTTTTTATTAAGGGACAAAATGGTAAATTAATAAATATAACTTAAGAACAATGTTAAAAATAATACTATCATCTTCCTTAGTACTTTGTTTCACCGAAATTAAGAGAAAACACCATTATTGAAGAGCTACCACTTTGGTACTTTTTATGATTTAGTCCTTTTTACTAATTAATCATGCAAACATCAAAATTTCTTAATGAAATCTTAATACGATCCTAATAAAATCCCGTAAACATTAAAATAATAATAAAATAATAATTTACTCATTAGATTTGTGGTCCTGAAACCACTATTTTGATATCTCTGGAAATAAGCTCTTATAACTCTCTCCCTAAAGGAATTTCGTCCTCGAAAATCTTACCAGAGAATAGGTTTGGGTATTGCACTTTCATAGCTTCTTCCGGTTCGCAAGTAGCCTATTTTATTCTTTGTCGTTGCCAAAGAAATTTAACTAAAGCTATACTTTTATTTTTCAATTCTTTAACTTCCAGAGCTAGAATTCTAATCGGTTCTTCACTGTACATCATATCTGGCTAAATCTCAACATCTACAGGTGAAATCACATGTGAAGGATCTGATCGATACTGTCGTAACATCGATACATGAAATACGTTATGAATCTTCTCTAACTCTGATGGCAAAGTCAATGATCAGCCACTGGCTCAATCATCTCAATGATCTTATACAGCTCGATGAATTGCGAACTAAGCTTTCCTTTTCAACCAAATTGGAGAACTTTCCTCCAAGGCAATACTTTTAGAAATATTTTGTCGCTGACTTGAAATTCAATATCTTTTCCTTTCAAATCTGCATAAGATTTCTAACGATCGGAAGTCACATTCAAACTATCACGTATCATTTTGACTTTTTCAAATCTGCATAAGGATGATAAATAACTTAATTTCATATAATTAATTATTTAATTAGATAATTCAGGATTTAATCGATCATAGGCTAGAGGCTCACATTGTCGACACTAGGAATAGGAAAGTCCATTAGCTTAATTTTAGGTTAATTAATTTAATTAGTTTAATTAATATTTTTATTTGGATTAACACTACTAATTCGTGACTCGATTAGATTAGTATTTATTTTTTGTAATTAATTTAATATTAATTTATCCAATCTGCAATGTTGGAACAGCGGTGCCTCCAAGGCGCAGCGAAAAATTAAAATCGGTGATCCAAACCAAGGATCCATGTGTAAGGAACGAATCGGGGTGATAAAAAGGTTTCAATTTACCAAATTTCAATGAGTAGACAATGACGCCTAGGCAACAGAATGCTTTGAACCACTATCGAACCAAGCCGCAACCTTTTCCGATGTCGGCCTCTACGTAGTCCACCCGATTGACAATGAACGGTAGAAATCCCAGAAAACTATTTTCAGAGAGTATTTTGCTAAAACGGCTGCTCTCCCACTTTCATATTTTCGGGCTAGTTATATATATATTCTTTTTAGGGTTTTTTACCCTTTTTATATATAACTCCCTCTTAATTGGTATATATTTATAACGAATTTTAATTCATTAAAATTAATCCAAACATAATAATTATCATTCAAATAAATATAATAATGTTTAACTGAAAAATTATAATTACATTAATTATAATAAAGATTTCGGTAAACTATATTTATTTAAACTTATATACGAACTAAATTCATATATCAATAAAATTATGTTCTGATTATGTGTACAACATCCTTGTACATAAATAGTATGTTCAACAATTTGATTGCCCAATTAAATTAATTCTATAATTAATTTAATTCATGTGACAACCAAGCAATATACCAACTATGTTTTACCTTGTTCATTTCAACCATAGGGGTGTGACCTATAGGTTCTTGTAACGTTAGCGATAATATTAGAACGATTCTAATGTTACAAACAACAAGTGGCATCTAGCAATGCATCAATGCTACCTAAGTTACAAGAAGTCATGATTCGACATAACCTTTTGTGATTAACCTTTCATGCATTCATCCTTAAGTCCTATATCTTTGGAATGGACACAAGTCATGGAATAGTCACACTTGCATAGTCCATCCCATGTTTCTTGATACCTCGAGTAGACTATGATACACAAATAAGTATGACATCTCATATCAACTTATTTGAGCATGGCCATGCATTTCTAGCCTTACTCAATCAAGTGGCCTGAGATATTACTCCCATTATGTAGGAGGGACTTATCCTATATTAATCAACTATATCCCTCAACATAGATTGTGCTATATCCAACATCAGTCTTTATAGAACAACCATTCTGGTGTTTGTTTGATCAGTATCAAAATATACAACTCACGATGTTGGGATAAAGATGATCTCAAGTATGAGGATCATATACATATTAATCACTATGAGTAATGTTGTGACAATTACATAATAATCCAAGAAACATACTCATAGCGGGTCAGTCCAATATGTTTTCTCTAACACACATATTCATGCATTGATTCTTGACTCTCCATATCAATGACAACTCTTTATCATCAATCAACTACATGTTAGTCTTGATGCATTATTATTGTCCTAGCCAATAACAATACTTGACTAAGGATCTTTTGAGAATAATCATATTATTCTCGTGACATTATTATAAAATAGTTTATTTATGCACACGAAAAAGAAATCTGGAATAATAATGGCAACGCCTTATATTAATAAACATGATAAACCAAGTATGTTATTACAACCATCTCATGATTGATCTTTGGGCATACTCTTACAATCTCCCACTAGCACTAAGACCAATCACTTATATATCTAATACCAAGTGACTTAGTGTGACGATCATGCTTCATGTTGTGTCGAGGCTTAGTCGTGGATCAGCAATGTTATCATCATCAGTAGGTACTCAGATATCTCTACATCCCCTCGATCGATAATCTCTCGAATAAGATGGTAGTGCCTAAGTATATGTTTGGATCGTTGGTGAGATCTGGGTTCTTTTGCTTGTGCAATGGCTCCATTGTTATCACATCGGAGTTCTATAGCATCTGATATGCTAGGCACAACCCCTAGTTCAGTAATGAACTTCTTGATCCAAACCGCTTCTTTTGCTGCCTCACTAGTCTGCAATATACTCAGCCTCTGTTGTAGAATCAAGCTCTTGTACTTTGCTTTGAACTCTTCTAGCTCACAAAGACCACCATTAAGGCAAAACACAAAACCTGATTGCGATCGAGAATCATCCTTATCGGTTTGGAAGCCGCATCGCGTAACCTTTTACACACTAACTCTTCCTCACCTCCATATATTAGGAACGTATCCTTAGTTCTTCTTAAGTACTTAAGGATATTCTTGATCAGGTCCAGTGACCTTCACCGGATCTACTTGGTACCGCTCGTCATACTTAAGGCATATGAGACATCCGGACGGGTACATAACATGGCATACATGATAGATCCAATAGCGTAAGCATATGGAATTTTACTCATGCGTTCTCTCTCTTGTGGAGTTGAAGGAGACATTTCCTTCGAGAGTGAAATACCATGTCTCATAGGTAGGAATCCTCTCTTAGATTCTTCCATATTGAACCTTTTAATACTTTATCTATATATGTACCTTGACTTAGACCTAGTAGTCGTCTTGATCTATCTCTATGGATCTTGACTCCTAAGATGTAAGTGGCTTCCGCCCAAGTCCTTCATAGAAAAACAACTTCCTAACCAAGTCTTAATAGGTCAGAAGGTAGGTATGTCATTGCCCATGATAAGTATGTCATCCACATACAAGTACCAAGAATGTGATTGTGTTCCCACTAACTTTCTTGTAAACACATGGCTCATCTTCATTTTTGATAAAACCAAACTCTTTGATTGCATTGTTAAAACGAAGATTCCAACTTCGAAGCTTGCTTTAATCCATAAATGGATCTTTGTAACTTACATATCTTTCCAAAGATCCTTTGGATCAACAAAACCTTCAGGTTGTGTCATATACACATCCTCTTCAAGTTTCCCATTAAGGAAAGCTGTTTTGACATCCATCTGCCAGATTTCATAATCATGAAATGCAGCTATGGCGAGCAAGATCCTGATGGATTTAAACATAGCTACAGGAGAAAAGGTTTCATCATAGTCAACACCATGAATTTGGCGAAAACCTTTAGCGACTAATCGCCCCTTGTATGTTTGTACATTACCATCCATGTCGGTTTTCTTTTTAAAAACCCACTTGCACCCTATAGGTTTAACCCCTTCGGGTAGGTCAACCAATGTCCAAACTTGGTTTTCATACATGGAATCCATCTCAGATCTCATGGCCTCAAGCCATTTCTCAGAGTCTGGGCTCGCCACCGCTTCTTGATAAGTCCTAGGCTCATCTTGATCTATAAGAAGAATGTCACCATGCGTTGTAATGAAAAATCCATATCTCTCAGGTGTATGGCGTTCTCTTAAAGATCTATGCGGTGGTTGTGTTTCTACAGCAGTTACTTGTTCCTCAATTTCTTGTGGAATTTACTGTTGTTCTATCTCTGGTTTAGTGGTATCTTGTGATTCTCGGATTTCTTCAAGTTCAATCTTTCTCCCACTTCTTTTTCTAGAAACAAATTCTCTCTCTAGGAAGACACCAGTCAGCAACAAACACTTTGTTCTCAGTGGGATTAAAGAAATAATATCCTTTGGTTTCTTTCGGATACCCCACAAAGATACACCTTTCAGATTTGGGTTCAAGCTTAGTAGATGTCTGACGTTTAACATAAGCTTTGCAACCCCAAATTTTCATAAAAGACATACTGGGACATTTCCCAGTCCACATCTCATATGGCGTCTTTTGAACCGATTTAAATGGAACACGATTTAGTGTGAAAATAGTCATTTTCAAGTGCATGTCCCCAAAAGAAAGTCGGTAGATCAAAGATGACTCATCATGGATCGAACCATGTCTAATAAAGTTTGATTTCTTCTCTCAGAAACTCCATTCCATTGAGGAGTACCAGGAGGAGTAAGTTGTGAGACAATCCCACATTCCTTCAAATGATCATCAAACTCTAGGCTCAAATACTCTCCACCTCGATCAGATTGAAGTGTCTTAATAGTTTTGCCTAGTTGATTTTGTACTTCATTTTTGAATTCCTTGAACTTTTCAAGGGCCTCAGATTTATGGCGCATGAGATAAACATACCCATATCTACTGAAATCATTAGTGAAAGTAATGAAATAGTGAAATCCACCTCTAGCTTGTGTATTTATTGGTCCACATACATCTGAATGTATTAAGCCCAATAAATCACTAGCTCGTTCACTTTTACCAGTAAAAGGAGATTTAGTCATTTTTCCTAATAAGCAAGATTCACATACTTCAAATTGTTCAAAAACAAATGAATCCAAGAGACCATCTTTATGGAGTTTGGATATGCGTTTCTCACTTATGTGGCCCAAACGACAATGCCAAAGATAAGTTTGATTTGAGTCATTTATTTTAGATCTTTTAGTATTTATGTTGTAAATGAGATTCATTTGATCTAAAATATAGAGGCCATTAATCAATTGTGCTGAACCATAGAAAACATTATTGAGATAAAAGGAACAACAATTATTCTTAATTATTATCTCAAAACCAATTTTGTCTAAACAAGAAATTGAAATAATGTTTTTAGTCAAACTGGCACAAAATAACAATCCTCTAAAATTAAACCAAGTCCACTAGGCAAAGATAAAGTATATGTTCCCACACAATTAATGCAAAGCAACTCTTGCTCCATTTCCAACTCGCAGTCCACATCTCCTCTAGCCAAAGTCCTACTCCTTTGTAGTCCCCTGCAGTATGTAAGTACAAATATGAGAACCACAACCAGATCTAATACCCAAGAAGTAGTAGTTGATAAATTAATATCAATAACATAAATACCTGTGCGTGACGTTCGCTTGCTTTGACCTTCTTGATTTCCTCAAGATAGACAGGGCAGTTCCGCTTCCAATGTCCAGTCACACCACAATGAAAATAGTTTCCTTCCTTAGACACCCCACCTTTAGGTTTCAGTGTAGCCTTTCCCTTTCCAAGATTGGGCTTACCTTTGCCTTTGGGCTTTGTCGGGACTTTAGCCTTTCCCTTGCCCTTGTTGTTACGGACCATCAGTATGGGCTTGGGTCTAACCTTTTTCATGTTGCCTTCAGCAGTTCGTAACATACTGAGCAACTGTGGCAGAGTCTTGTCAATTTCATTCATATTGAAATTGAGGACAAATTGGCTGTAACTATCCGGCAACGATTGCAGAATAACATCAGTGGCCAACTCTTGGCTCAATGGAAACCCAAGCTTAGATAGGCTTTCAATATAACCAATCATCTTAAGAACATGAGGTCCCATCTGGGCTTCCTTCAAATTACTTACATTGGAATAGGGCCTTAGAGATATCGAACCTCTCTTGTCTTGCTTGCCCTTGATATAGTTCTTTCAGTGCTCGATCATATCGTAAGCAACCATATCCTCATGTTGCTTTTGAAGCTCGTGGATTCATAGTGGCAAGCATAAGACATCCAACGTCTACCATTTCATCGAGATGCTTCTTGTAAGCATCTTTATCAGCCCTCGAGGCATTAGCCGGTGGTTCATCAGGAAGTGGTTTTTCAATGACATATAATTTCCGTTCTTGTTTGAGGACAATCCTCAAGTTACGGAACCACCAAGAAAATTCAAGCCATTCAATTTGTCCTTCTCAAGGACCGATCGTAATGAGAGTGTATTAGTGTTTGCAGCCATAATATATCTACAACAATAAAATATGCGTGTGAATAAATTTACCAAGTTTATATCAATCATTAAAAGGACTTTATTAAAAGATGTTCCCACTATTTTATTTCAAAATTAATAACCCTCATATATTAATTTCGGAAAGACTTTCTTGAAAGTATTTCTAGTGGGTTAAGGATCTATATTTCACCTCCTCTTAAGTCAGCTTTGGCTTTACTCTCAAGATTATGGTTATTTAGGTAAGCAACACTTGCTAATTACATCATATGTAACTCCTACAATTTGCTGAACAACTCTTGTTCTAATCATCTTATGATTTATCCAAATAATTTGCCTCTAGGTTTCTAATCCTATTAGAGTAACCTAGTTAAGTCATTAACCAATTTTTAACCGCGAATATCACTTGTTTATTCTTCATGCGTTAACCAAGATAAATACTAGTACTTCGCTTTGGCAAAACCTACATAGTATTGATCGAGGCTTTAACGAGGCATAAATTGGAAGGCCATGTTGACTTAATATTTTAATAGAGGATTTTATTAGAGTGTTACATCTCACCAATTATGGTCTACTTTAGTCCATTTAATCTTTTAATTGATCTCATCAATTAATGGGGTTTATTATTTCCAAATTTGCATGCTTTAGACATCCATAGCATCTCATACATGAATAAGTAAAGCAATAAATAAATGCAATAGTTATAGCCCATAAACTATGGTGGTTCAACCCAAGCCAATGGGAGAACCAAAAGGGAACCTAAAGGTGTAAGCCGTTTCACAAGATGTCGATCCACACTGGTCGGCCATCTTCCTTCTCGCCTAGTCCACAAAGAACTTTTACAAATTACAAAATTCAGAAACTCGTTTTACATACGAGGGAGTAAGATGAGAAGAGAAATACAAAAGAATAGTAGTAAGGCACGACATGCAAGTCGTATTTATAAAATTACAACCTTTTATCAAAAGGGTCATCGGGCTATAACTATGCATTTCAAACACCGTGCATTTCAAAAATAGTATACTTTATACAACGTTTTACTAAGTGAATTATAAAATATCCTTTCAACCTTTTATGGCCCATTAAGTTTATTTATTACAAAACATACTGGAAGATGATGGGGATCTGGAGGCGGGGGCGAAGCCCCCACGGTATGGACCAGGGGTGCGGCGAGCCTGCGCGTCTGAACTCATGAACCCCAGTCAAATGAAACCTCACGATTTGATAACTTTTATCAACAGAATCGTGTTTTTAGGATTTTAATCCTTGAGGTTTCATATCGGAACAACCCTTGTTCCACGGCTCATGTCTGCATCGAAATTGTAAATGCCACCTCGCTTCATCACGATTTCTTAATGTTAACAAATAAAAAAACAAAACCGAGTAGGCCATAACATCATGATTAACATTTAATCACTTATCGAAAGGAACAATTATCGATTTTATTTAAACGATTTAAACAGGAATAACATAATAAAATTGAAACATGCATCTCATACAATTGCATCATCCAAGTATTTAAGCTTGAGTCCGTATTACACAAGTGGCTTTGATGCCACTGTTGGAACACCGGTGCCTCCAAGGCGCAGCGAAAAATTAAAATCGGTGATCCAAACCAAGGATCCATGTGTAAGGAACGAATCGGGGTGATAAAAGGTTTTGAATTTACCAAATTTCAATCTGAGTAGACAAATGACGCCTAGGCAACGAGAATGCCGAACCACTATCGAACCAAGCCGCAACCTTTTCCGATGTCGGCCTCTCACGTAGTCCACCCGATTGACAATGAACGGTAGAAATCCCGAAAACTATTTTCGTGAGAGTATTTTGCTAAAACAATTGCTCTCCCACTTTCATATTTTCGGGCTAGTTATATATATATTCTTTTTAGGGTTTTTTACCCTTTTTATATATAACTCCCTCTTAATTGGTATATATTTATAACGAATTTTAATTCATTAAAATTAATCCAAACATAATAATTATCATTCAAATAAATATAATAATGTTTAACTGAAAAATTATAATTACATTAATTATAATAAAGATTTCGGTAAACTATATTTATTTAAACTTATATACGAACTAAATTCATATATCAATAAAATTATGTTCTGATTATGTGTACAACATCCTTGTACATAAATAGTATGTTCAACAATTCGCTTGCGGACACTACCAATTTAATATATATAATTCATGTGATATTTATTCTATAAACGATAACACATTTATAGGCGATCAAGTTTTTTGCGCTATTGACAGGGATTGCAATGGTGAAATTTTTATTAGATTGATTATTGTAAAATAATATTAATTGAAAGATGAACGGGCTTGATAGTGTTCTATAATTTATTTTATTTAGTGTCCAAAAAAATATTTTGAATTTAAGTAAATATTTTTATATTTTTTTATCTACCTTGTTGATTATAATAATTAATTATGAATATTGATTTTTATAGTTTGGTGAACGAACAATCCAAATTGAGTTGGTTGATTCGACAAACAATGGAGTCGATATTACAAAGACGAGCAGCCCAAGTGTTCGAAGGAAATCTGACCTAACACGAGCAAGTATACATACAAGAGGGATGGAGATTCAACGAACATATGGGATGAAGACGAGGTATACGAGGAGGGAGTATACGAACAATGAGAGATTATGAAGAACCAAAAAGGACTTATGCTAAAGCTTTACCAACGAAGAAACGAAACAATTACTTTGTTGGAAGAAATATATGAGCGACAATTAAAGACATTCGGGTATCTTGCCGAAACTCCTTATGATTCGTATGACTATACGTCAGAATAGAAAAACCGTGAATGAAAATTCCAAGCTAAATTAAAATGAAACCAACAACATTTGGATCAAATAGAGGAATTTTTCCTACAAAGAGCCCAAGTGAGGACTCCATTGGAAAAGGTTGTACATGATGTCTCCAATTTTGATCCGAAGGACCAATGTACTACCGACGGTTATTTGGAATTAAATCTTCACAGTCAATAAGAGTTTGGAATTGGATACGAGAATAAAGTGAACATGTAACAGCCCGATTTAGACCGTAATTGAAACGGTAGTTTCGGGACCACAAATCTGAGTCAAAAAAATATTTTAAAATTATTTTCTGTGTTTATTTTGTGTGAATTTATATTTGTGAAATTTTCTGATTTAATTTTATCATTTAGGTGTCCGATTAAATAAAAGGACTTAATCGCGTAAAATAAAAATTTGGTGGTAACTTGTATAAGGGCCAAATTATTAATGGTTTTCTAAGTTGGGGTATCTATGTTGTAATTATGCCATTAGCATGTTGTATGGATGGTATTAGACATAGGTTATAAAATTCCATTATTATTTCATTAAGGTTAAAATGGGAAATGAAATAAAATGTTATAATATAACATATTATAACATAATAATAAAACCATATTCATCATTTTTATTTCCTAATTGCTGAAAGTGAAGAGAAGAACAACAAGCTAGGGTTCGACCATCTATTTAGCTCAATCAAGGTTCGTGTTTTGTTTGGTTTTTGATAATTTCTACGTTTTTGAGATCATTGCTTCGAGTACTGCAAAAGTCATGCTTGAATATTTTATTTTGATGAATATTTTGAGTTGTGCCATTGTTGGTAGCTTTTGATTTTTGTTGTTTGATGATGAAAAATGAAAGATATGTTTTAGATTAACATGTTTTGTATTGGAGTTTTTGATGATTTTGAGAAAATAGGACTTAATTACAAAAATAATAATTTGAAGGACTAAAATGTAAAATAAATTGAATATATGGACTTGTTTGAGAGTGGGTAAAATTCGGCCCAACATAGGTATAGGGAAATTTTGCATATTTTTTGTTTTGTGCAATATGGACTAAATTGCAAAAATTGTAAATGTTAGGGGTAAAATGGTAATTTTCCCATTTATGTGTTTTTGGACTAAATTGAATGAAAATATGTTTGAATGAGCTTAATTTGAATATGTTTAGATTAAGAACCAAAGAAATCGAATTTGGACCGAGGAAAAATAAAAGTTGTCGACTAGTAGCCCTGTCCCGTTTTACGACGTCTGAGGTAAGTTTATAAGCAAATAGACGTACTTAATTTTAATTAAATGTAAAGTGTAGATGCTAAGTTGAAATATATGATA
Organism: Gossypium longicalyx; assembly: GCA_025698465.1. Taxonomy (NCBI): domain Eukaryota; kingdom Viridiplantae; phylum Streptophyta; class Magnoliopsida; order Malvales; family Malvaceae; genus Gossypium; species Gossypium longicalyx. The sequence goes on along the minus strand of CM046997.1, from coordinate 17,221,467 downwards.
TTTTGGATGCAATTTCTGAATATGTATAAGCTTGATAAGCATGTATGAACATTCGTTTCGATCGAGTTACGATGTCTAAAAGCCCCGTATGAACCTTAGGAATAGCTGCGGTACATATGTCATGACATAGGATTCTGATATATGTGTGCGAGTAAGACCATGGCATCGATTTGTGATTCCGATATGTGTTTACGAGTAAGACCCTTTCTGGGACAGTGGCATCGCTATGTGGCTATATGTAAGACCACGTCTGGGACGTTGGCATTGTATGATTTATGTGATTATCCGAGTGTCCTATCTAATTCTGAATGGTTCATCGGGTAAAGGTAAATCGTGTACGGATTGTGTAATAAGAACTAAATGGCCAGGTATGAATTAACTTGATATCTACTTGAGATAAGGTAAGAAAGTACTGTGGATATGTGTTGTAAATCATGTACAATGCAAATGAAGAATTCATGGGTCTTTGGTATGTGTATTCGGCTTGTGAATGAATAATTTGTGTAACATTGAAATGTTACTTAATATGTGTATATAAGATTTGTATAATCGGCCACTTAGGTATTAATTATACATGAGATGTCATTTGATGATTCTTAAGTTGCATAAAAGAGTAAATGGATGTGTGGTTATTATGACCATTTGGTTTGGAAGTTGATTTATATTGTGTTAAATGATTATAAATGTATTCGGCTTAGGTGGATAATAATGTTAATGTACTTCGTTTAGTTAATATGAGTCAATTATGATATTGAGCTATTTATTTGCTTATGACTTACTAAGCTATGGTAGCTTACTCTATGTATTATGTTACTCTGTTTTATAGATTTTGAAGTAAAGTTACAAGCTCGGGGATTGTCAGCCAAGTTCATCACACTATCTACTGTTTTGGTACCTTATTAGCTAAACTTAAATTATGGCATGTATAAGCTGGTTTATGTTTTGAAATGTTGGATTTATTTTTGGTTGTGTATAATATGAGCCATGCAAAAATGGCTAAGTTTTCATGTTTGATTTCGGTATGTTTGCTTATGATCTGAGTTCATTTCGGTTTTAATGTTACATGCTATAAAGGAATGATGGTTGAGATAGGTGTAATATATTTTGTAAATAGCATGGTAATGGTTGGGTCTTTGGAGGTCGTTGATGAAATGAATATGGTTTGTATATCTTTCCTTAACATGCTTGGTTGATTCGGCTATTGCTGGGTATAGATAATATAAATATGAAATTGGTTGTTATGATAATACAAACATTAAATTGTGAATTGGTAATAGATGTTGTATGGCTAAGTTCGAATGTGGTAAGGGTTTAACGAAATATGTCTTGTTTTGTGAATGGTCTACTAAATCGATTTAATGTTGGAGTGAAATAATTATGTTATGTATAAGTGTACAGGTCAAGGATAATAATGTAATGAATTAGGGAAGTAGAAACAAGTTAAATTAGCTTCTTAATTTAGTAGATATGTGGCATGTATGTTTCGGTAAATGTATTATTATTAATAGGTTGACATGTGTATGTTTATAAGTTCATGGTACCAAGGTGGTACAAATTATTTATGTTTAAAAATAGGTTTATAGATCTGATTTTTAAATATGATATTTGTGCCATTTTAGTAAAGGTATGCAATTTAGATATTGAGCATGATTCATTAGTGTACCTTAATTAACAAAGTTGGAAGTGAACAATTGTCAAAGCTTAGTTATTAAACATATTATTGTTCGGCTAAATGCATGGAAAAATGACCTATTGGATGTTAAATGAAAGTTGTATAATTTATACGTTCGTACTGTAATTATGATTATAAAAATTGATTATACATGTTATAATGTACAAGTGCCGAATATAAGTTGATTAAATTGAGTGATAATGTGATTATGGTTTTGGTGGGTTCTAGTAATGTATAATTTTGGTATGCTTTTGTACATGACGTGGCAATGATATGTATAAGTGTATGACTTCTAGATATACATGTGTACGTAATATACTTTGAACATATGTTTTAGTTATAAATTGAAAATATGATTGGTTGAGTGGCTTATTAATTAACCAAAGTTAATAAGTTTGAATAGGTAAATTTTGGGCAATCGAATAAGTAAAAGATTAATGTGGATTTTGTTAGATTCAAATTAGTATATTATTTGTAAATTTTATTTTAATTATTTGAATAGTTTAATTAGTTGAATTAATGATATACCTGTATATATATGAATATGAACTGTGTTAACATATGAATATTCGAAATTGTACTTATATTTTGTAATGCCTCGTTACCCTAGTCTGGCGACGAATATGGGTTAGGGGTGTTACAGAACATATCTGAGGAAATCTCCAATCCAGCTAACATAGATGTAGATGGAGAAGTAGAAATAGAATTAACAACTAATTTTGAGCTACAACTGATTTTGAGTGAAAGTGTTGTAACATCCTGAAATAGGGTCTAAACGGAACAGTGGTTGCGAAACCACAAATCCGAGGTAGAAAAATTTATTTTATTATCATTTTAAGGTCAATGGCATGATTGCATGATTGTGTGAAAATTTCGTTTAGAAATTTTATCGATAGAGGGTCCAATTTGATATTTAGGGACTAAATCGAATAATTTGCAAAACTTGCATTCTAGAAGTTTTTAGTATGAAATTAATTTGGAATATTAATGAGGAGGTCTTAAATAGCAATTTGACCAATTTCTAAAATTTTGGACAAAAATAGGCTTGTACATGAAAATTTTCAAAGAAAGGTATTAAGGGTATTTTGGTCATTTGGTAATTAAAAGATTAAAAAAAGGAAAAAGATGGCAAAATATGTCCATCTTCTTCATTAGGACAAAAATTAAAGGGTTCTCCATATCTAGGGTTTGTTTCAAGCTTCCAAGCTCCATAGTAAGTGATTCCAAGCCCCGTTTTTGATGCTCTTTATGTTTTTGAAATCCCGGTAGCTCGATTTAGCTTATGCTAGCAATAATTCAACCTAGGGTTCATATTTGGAAAAATACCCATAGGTAAAATTTGTGTATTTTGGTGTTTTATGATAGAATGTGAGGTTTTAAATTATGTTAGACAACTTGTGCTACTCGGTTTTAAGTGAAAACGAGTAAAAGGGCTTAATCGGTAAAAATACCTAATAGTCATAAGTACATGTTAGAGTGAGAATTTGATGTTGTCATAGAATGAAAAAATGATCAGCATGTCATAAAACATAAGAAAATAGGATGAAGTTTAATTTCCGAGCTTTGGGGAAAAAGTGTAAATATGTAAAAGTTTAGGGGCAAAAATGTAATTTTGCCAAAGTTTGGGTCAAGGACTGTTTTAATAAATGTGAGTATTAAATAACTAATTTTTTTTTATTATAGATCAAGAAGAACAAAATCCGGAGTTAGACTGGGGAAAGAAAAAGATAGTGGACTAAATCGATATAGTTGATCGTATTTTGTTTCGAGGTAAGTTTGCGGTAAATAAATGCAATATTTTGTTATTTTATGTTAATGTTGTTAATTTTCAGCATGTTTATATTTATTTTATGAAATTATTCAAAGAAGACTTAAGCATGAATTGACGGAGAAGTAATTTCAGAAAGTCCCGGTTGAACCTTGGGAATGTGTGGGATACAAATGTCATGACATTAGGGTTCAAGGATACAGTGTAAGACCATGCCAATGCATGGCAATTGGTAAGGTTTCTAAGGCAAGGAAATCATGTAAGACCATGTCAAGACATGGCATTGATAAGTTACTATAAGGCAAAGGTCCCATGTAAGACCATGCCAAGGTATGGCATTGGTGAGTTCATAAGGCAAGGATACCATGTAAGACCATGTCGAGACATGGCAATAGTAAGTTTGAAAAGGATACCACGTAAGACCATGACAAGTCATGGCAATGGTAAGGTACCCGTGTATCCTTAGTATTCCAAGTGGTTCAACGGGAAAATTTAAAGAGAATATCAAGGTAAGGTAAGGTAAGACGAGTTATACTAAGAAGGTAAGACAAGTTCATGCTAGAAGAGCAAAGGTAAGTACATAATGTTCATGTATGCTTGATAAGGAAAAAAGTAAGTAAAATGTATTAATAAATTTGATTAAGTAAGTAAGTATTTAAGTAAGTGAGTAAGTGAAGAAGTTTAAAATATGTCCATGACAATTAATGAAGTTGCATTAAGTAGTATAATGCCAAGTAGTAAGATAATTCTTATGAATGTTGTTATTTATTTGCATGTAAACTTACTAAGCTTAATGCTTACCCCCTTTTATTTTCCTTCTTTTTATAGTTTTGTCAAGCTAACTTGGGGATCGTAAAGTACGTCGGAGGTCCGGGCACACTATCACGAGGATTATTTTGGTATAGCTAGACGTTTCATTTTGAGTATGGCATGTATAGCATCGTAGCCATTTTGTGTGTATGATCTTATGATATGGTTGATGAATGGTATGTAAATGCTTGATAATGATTAGCTGTTGGAATGGCTAATCAAGGACATGTTTGGTGTTATGTATGCCTAAATGCTAGTTATTCCATGGAAATCATGAAAAAGGTGAAATTAGCTTTAAAACAGTATCGGATAGCAATAATGACGTGAATTTGGAAAATAACTAAAAATAGTAGAAATGGATTTAGACAGTGAATGAGATGTAGAATTAAAGCTTGATGAGTCTATTTTCATATGGATGGAACAAAACAGGTATATGAGTTATATTTTATGAGATATTTAAATTTTTGTAAAACAGGGCCAGAGCGATTTTTGGATCCCCTTTTCTGAATTTGAAAATTCACAAAAAATTGTACAAAGATAATTAGAAGTCATGATTTATATGTACAGATTTCTTATTGAGTCTAGTTTTATTAGAAACAAATGGAATAATAATTGAAACTTTGTACAGGGAGATATTTGATTCGTAATACACAGGGGTGAAAGTAGTCGAACCCTGAAACAGGGGAGACTTTAACTAATAAATTGTACTAGTTGGCCCGACCAAAAATTCTAGAAAAAATCAGTTGATAGATATATGAGTCTAGTTTCAGGGAAAATTTATGGAATTGGATTTTGAGTTTCGTAACTCGAGATATGAATTTTTAAGCGACTGTGACACAGTTAGCCAGCTTGTCTGGAAGTTCTAAAATAAATTGTTTGAGCTGTTTAATTAATGAATTAAGTCCGTTAACACCTCGTGCTCGACTCTGGCGACGGTCTTAGGTTTGGGGCGTTACATTTATTGGTATCAGAGCAAAGGTTTAGTCGGTTCTCGAAATATTTAGTATGAGTAAGAGTCTAGCTATACATGCCATACTTATGTGTTGATAGTGTTACGACTCCTGACGATTTTAAAATGTTTTCTTTTATAGTTATGGATCCCGAACAAGCTGGTGCAGATGATGTAGAGAGTAACGTGCTCGCTCCTGTAGAAGGGACGGTGCCACCAAATAGTAGTGAAAGGCCCATTACAGTTAGTCAGGGAGGAGGGGCTCGAGAAACCTTCTTCCAAGCTATGAATGAATGGTTTGCCGAGTTCGTTCGAACGAATCCGGCTATTAGACCTCCACCTCCTCATGATCATCAGACCACCCATGTAGCTCCCCCAGTCACAGGTACAGTTATAAGAGAAAAACCACCAGTTGATAAAATTAGAAAACAAGGAGCTGAAGAGTTTCGAGCTACAAAAGATGATGATGCAGAAAAGGAAGAATTTTGGCTCGAAAATACTATCAGAGTCTTTGATGAGTTATCCTGCACACCTGAGGAATGTATGAAATGTATTGTATCACTCCTTAGAGATTCAGGCTACCATTGGTGGAAGACACTTGTATCAGTTGTACCGAAAGAGAGAGTCACTTGGGACTTCCTTCAGGAGGAATTCCGTAAAAAGTACATCAGTCAGAGGTTTGTTGACCAGAAAAGAAAAGAGTTTCTAGAGTTGAAATAGGGCAATATGACAGTGACTGAATATGAGCACGAGTTTGCTAGACTCAGTAATTATACTCGAGAGTGTGTGTCTACAGAGGCTATTATGTGCAAAATATTTGAGGATGGGCTTAATGATGATATCCGATTGTCTGTTGGTGTCCTAGAAATAAAAGAGATTGTTATCCTAGTTGAGAGAGCCTATAAGGCAAATGAGCTGTTCAAAAGAAAGAGCAAAGTTGAAATTGAGACGCAAGACATGAAGAAAAGACTAATGAGCAAGTCATTTCAGTCTACATCCAAGAGGCCTAGAGAGTTCTCCACTAGATCTAATTTTTCAACTGGATATTCTAGCCGAAACAGAGGCAGAAGATTTATGAGTCTGAAAGCTCAGACCACTTCGATTGCAAGTGTTGGCAGTGTTCAGCCTGATAGACCAGAGTGTCCCCAATGTGGTCGACATCACCCAGGTCAGTTTCGAGCAACTGAGACAGGTTGTTTCCGATGTGGTGCACCAGACCATTTTATTCGGGAGTGTCCCGAGATGATTAAAAGGGAAGCAATATCGAGTGTAAGATTAGGAAAAGCTCCTGTCAGAGGCAGATCACTGAGAAATCTAGGAGCTGGGGCAAATAATAGAGGTGCATCTAGAGATTTAGCAGTGAGGCTAGATGTTAGAGCACCTGCGAGGACTTATGCTATCCGTGCTCACGAAGAGGCATCCTCCCCCGATGTGATTATGGGTACATTTTCTCTCCATGATACTAGAGTTATTGCTTTGATTGATCTGGGTTCAACCCATTCATATGTTTGCATGAAATTGATGCCTAGTATGAGTATGCTTATAGAATCTACAGAATTTGTGATTAAAGTATCGAATCCATTAGGCAAGCATGTATTAGTAGATAAAGTATGTAGAAATTGCCCTTTGATGATTAGAGGCTACTGTTTTCCTGCCGATCTCATGCTATTGTCATTTGATGAGTTTGATGTGATTCTTGGTATGGATTGGTTGACTACACATGATGTGATAGTGAATTATGGAAAGAAATTCATTGAGTTGAAGTGTGAAAATGGTGAAATTCTTCGGGTTAATTCAGAAGAGTCAGATAGTTCATTTGCCATAATTTCTGTTATGTCTGCTCAGAAATGTTTGAGAAAAGGGTATGAAGCTTATCTTGCTTTTCTGTTGAACACTAAAGATCCAAAATTGAAAATTGAATCAGTGCCTGTGGTATGTGAGTTTCCCAATGTGTTTCCGGAAGAACTACCAGGTTTGCCTCCTGTTAGAGAAGTTGAGTTTGGTATTGAGTTGATTCCAGGTACCACGCCCATTTCTATTGCTCCTTATAGAATGGCTCCATTGGAATTGAAAGAATTGAAAGCTCAGTTGCAGGAATTAACAGATAAAGGTTTTGTAAGACCCAGTAGTTCACCATCGGGTGCACCAGTGCTATTTGTGAAAAAGAAAGACGGATCGATGAGATCGTGCATAGATTATCGGCAACTTAACAAGGTAACAGTAAAGAACAAGTATCCATTGCCTAGAATTGATGATCTGTTTGATCAATTGAAGGGAGCCACTATGTTCTCCAAGATAGATTTTAGATTCAGATACTATCAGTTGCGAGTTAAAGAGTCAGATGTCCTGAAGACTGCTTTCCGGACTAGGTATGGTCATTATGAGTTCCTTGTGATGCCATTTGGCTTAACTAATGCTCCTGCCATTTTCATGGACTTAATGAATCGAATTTTCAGACCGTACTTGGATAAGTTTGTAGTTGTGTTCATTGATGATATCTTGATTTATTCTTATGATGAGAAATGATGAGGCTGAGCATGCAGAGCATTTGAGAAAAGTTTTACAAATTCTGAGAGATAATCAGTTGTATGCCAAGTTCAGCAAAAGTGAGTTTTGGTTACGAGAAGTTGGTTTTCTTGGACATATTGTCTCAGGTGAAGGTATCAAGGTTGATCCGAGCAAGATTTCAGCCATTGTTGTTTGGAAGCCTCTTAGAAATATATTAGAAGTTAGAAGTTTTCTTGGTCTTGTCAGATATTATAGACGATTTGTAGAGGGATTTTCCATGATAGCTACCCCGCTGACAAGATTGCTACGAAAGGATGTCAAGTTTGAATGGACTGAGAAGTGTCAACAGAGTTTTGACAAGTTAAAAGCATTGTTGACTAAAGCTCCTGTTTCAGTACAACCAGAACCAGGTAAGAAGTTTGTGATTTACAGTGATGCATCCATGAATGGACTTAGTTGTGTACTTATGCAGGAAGGGAAGGTAATTGCTTATGCCTCTAGACAGCTAAAGCCACATGAGAAGAACTATCTGACACATGATTTAGAGCTAGCTGCCATTGTTTTTGCGCTGAAGATTTGGAGACATCATTTGTACGGTGAGAAGTGCCACATATTCACTGATCACAAAATTTTGAAATATTTGATGACTCAAAAAGATTTGAATTTGAGGCAAAGAAGATGGTTAGAGTTAATTAAAGATTATGAGCTAGTGATCGATTATCACCCAGGTAAGGCAAACGTTGTTCTCTTGATGCTTTGAGTAGGAAATCTTTGTTTGCATTAAGAGCTTTGAACACTAGGCTAGCCTTATCAGATGATGGTTTTATCTTAGCTAAGTTGAGAGCTAAACCGATGTTTCTTGAAGAAATTTGTGAAGCTCAGAAAAATGACAGTGAGTTGTTAGCCAAAAGAGATCAGTGTGAGTCGGATATAGAGTCAGATTTTCAGATCAGTTCTGACAGTTGTTTGATGTTCAGAGACAGGGTATGCGTACCAAAGAATGATGAGCTTATTTGAAAGATCTTACAGGAAGCACATAGTAGCTCTTTGTCTATTCATCCAGGTAGTACAAAGATGTATAATGATTTGAAGAAAATGTATTGGTGGGTAGGAATAAAAATGGACATTTCAGAGTTTCTTTCTAAATGCTTGATCTGTCAGCAGGTAAAGGCTGAACATCAGGTACCTTCAGGTTTATTGCAGCCTGTGCTAGTCCCTGAGTGGAAATAGGATCGAGTTACTATGGATTTTGTGATAGGATTACCGTTGACACCGAGAAAGAAAGATGCAGTATGGGTTGTGATTGATAAGTTAACGAAGTCGGCTCATTTTATCCCAGTTCGTATGGATTATTCACTACACGGGGTACCATTATCGATCATTTCAAACAGAGATCCAAGATTTACTTCACGGTTTTGGAAGAAATTACAGGAGGCTTTGGGCACAAAGTTGAGTTTTAGTACAGCTTTCCATCCTCAAACCGACGGTCAGTCAGAGAGAGTTATTCAGGTACTTGAAGATATGCTTAGATGCTGTGTACTGGAATTTCGAGGCAGATGGGAAAAATATTTACCATTAGTAGAGTTTGCCTACAATAATAGTTATCAGTCGAGTTTGAAGATGGCACCTTATGAAGCTTTGTATGGACGTAAATGTCACACACCTTTGTATTGGACAGAGCTTAAGGAAAATCAGATTTATGGGGTTGATCTAGTTAAGGAAATAGAAGAGAAAGTAAAAGTCATCAGAGATTGCTTGAAAGCAGCTTCAGACAGACAAAAGTCGTATGCAGATTTGAAGAGAAAAGAGATTGGGTATCAAGTTGGTGACAAAGTGTTTTTGAAAGTATCCTCGTGGAAGAAAGTTCTCAGATTTGGCAAGAAAGGCAAACTAAGCCCACGTTTTATTGGACCGTTTGAAGTGATTGAGAGAGTCAGACCATTAGCAAATCGATTAGCTTTACCGATTGACTTAGAGAAGATTCATAATGTATTTCATGTGTCTATGCTATGTTGTTATCGTTCAGATTCGTCACATGTGATTTCTCAGACAGAGGTTGAGATTCAGCCAGACATGACTTACGGTGAAGAACCGGTAAAGATTCTAGCTCGAGAGGTAAAGCAATTAAGAAACAAAAGTATTTCACTTGTGAAAGTACTATGGAATAGAAATGGGGTATACAAGGCTACATGGGAGATCGAAGAGGCTATGCGAAAATGGTACCCAAATCTCTTCACAGGCAAGATTTTCGGGGACGAAAATCCCTAAAGGGGGGAGAAATGTAACATCCTGAAATAGGGCCTAAACGGAATAGTGGTTGCGAAACCACAAATCCGAGGTAGAAAAATTTATTTTATTATCACTTTAAGGTCTATGGCATGATTGCATGATTTTGTGAAAATTTCGTTTAGAAATTTTATCGATAGAGGGTCCAATTTGATATTTAGGGACTAAATCGAATAATTTGCAAAACTTGCATTCTAGAAGTTTTTAGAATGAAATTACTTTGAAATATTAATGAGGAGGTCTTAAATAGCAATTTGACCAATTTCTAAAATTTTGGACAAAAATAGGCTTGTACATGAAAATTTTCAAAGAAAGGTATTAAGTGTATTTTGGTCATTTGGTAATTAAAAGATTAAAAAAAGGAAAAAGATGGAAAAATATGTCCATCTTCTTCATTAGGACGAAAATTAAAGGGTTCTCCATAGCTAGGGTTTGTTTCAAGCTTCCAAGCTCCATAGTAAGTGATTCCAAGCCCCGTTTTTAATGTTCTTTACGTTTTTAAAATCAGAGTAGCTCGATTTAGCTTATGCTAGCAATAATTCAACCTAGGGTTCATATTTGGAAAAATACCCATAGGTGAAATTTGTGTATTTTGGTGTTTTATGATAGAATATAAGGTTTTAAATTATGTTAGACAACTTGTGCTACTCGGTTTTAAGTGAAAACGAGTAAAAGGGCTTAATCGGTAAAAATACCTAATAGTCATAAGTACATGTTAGAGTGAGAATTTGTTGTTGTCATAGAAGGGAAAAATGATCAGCATGTCATAAAACATAAGAAAATAGGATGAAGTTTAATTTCCGAGCCTTGGGGAAAAAGTGTAAATATGTAAATTTTAGGGGCAAAAATGTAATTTATCCAAAGTTTGGGTCAAGGACTGTTTTAATAAATGTGAGTATTAAATAAGCTAAATTTTTTTTATTATAGATCAAGAAGAACAAAATCCGGAGTTAGACCGGGGAAAGAAAAAGATAATGGACTAAATCGATATAGTTGATTGTATTTTGTTTCGAGGTAAGTTTGCGGTAAATAAATGCAATATTTTGTTATTTTATGTTAATGTTGTTAATTTCCAGCATGTTTATATTTATTTTATGAAATTATTCAAAGAAGACTTAAGCATGAATTGACGGAGAAGTAATTTCAGAAAGTCCCGGTTGAACCTTAGGAATGTGTGGGATACAAATGTCATGACATTAGGGTTCAAGGATACCGTGTAAGACCATGCCAATGCATGACAATTGGTAAGGTTTCTAAGGCAAGGAAATCATGTAAGACCATGTCAAGGCATGGCATTGGTGAGTTCATAAGGCAAGGACACCATGTAAGACCATGTCGAGACGTGGCAATGGTAAGTTTCAAAAGGATACCACGTAAGACCATGACAAGTCATGGCAATGGTAAGGTACCCGTGTATCCTTAGTATTCCAAGTGGTTCACCGGGAAAATTTAAAGAGAATATCAAGGTAAGGTAAGGTAAGACGAGTTATACTAAAAAAGTAAGACAAGTCCATGTTAGAACAACAAAGGTAAGTACATAATGTTCATGTGTGCTTGATAAGGAAAAAGGTAAGTAAAATGTATTAATAAATTTGATTAAGTAAGTAAGTATTAAAGTAAGTGAGCAAGTGAAGAAGTTTAAAATATGTCCATGACAATTAATGAAGTTGCATAAAGTAGTATCATGCCAAGTAGTAAGATAATTCTTATGAATGTTGTTATTTATTTGCATGCAAACTTACTAAGCTTAATGCTTACCCCCTTTATTTTCCTTCTTTTTATAGTTTTGTCAAGCTAACTCAGGAATCATAAAGTACGTCGGAAGTCCTGAGACACTATCACGAGGATTATTTTGGTATAGCTAGACGTTTCATTTTGAGTATGGCATGTATAACATCGTAGCCATTTTGCGTGTATGATCTTATGATATGGTTGATGAATGGTATGTAAATGCTTGATAATGATTAGCTGTTGGAATGGCTAATCAAGGACATGTTTGGTGTTATGTATGCCTAAATGCTAGTTATTTCATGGAAATCATGAAAAGGTGAAATTAACTTTAAAACAAAGATATCGATACAGAATAATGACGTGAATTTGGAAAATCACTAAAAATAGTAGAAATGGATTTAGATAGTGAATGAGATATAGAATTAAATTTTGATGAGTCTGTTTTCATATGGATGGAACAAAACAAGTATATGAGTTATATTTTATGAGATATTTAAATTTTTGTAAAACAGGGCCAGAGCAATTTCTGGATCCACTATTCTGATTTTAGAAATTCACAAAAAATTGTACAAAGATAATTAGAAGTCATGCTTTATATGTACAGATTCCTTATTGAGTCTAGTTTTATTAGAAATAAACATAATAATAATTGAAACTCTGTACAGGGAGATATTGATTCGTAATACACAGGGGTTAGAGTAGTCAAACCCTGAAACAGGGGAGACTTTAACTAATAAACTGTACTAGTTGGCCCGACCAAAAATTCTAGAAAAAAATTATTTGATAGATATATGAGTCTAGTTTCAGGGAAAATTTACGGAATTGGATTTTGAGTTTCGTAACTTGAGATATGAATTTTTTAGCGACTATGATTAAGTTAGCCAGCTTGTCTGGAAGTTCTAAAATAAATTGTTTGAGCTGTTTAATTAATGAATTAAGTCCGTTAACACCTCGTGCTCGACTCTGGTGACTGTCTCGGGTTCGGGGTGTTACAAGTGTAGATGAATCGATACACTTTTTTGGCTATAACCAAGGAGGTGCTAGCCGAAGAAACCAACGAGTTTATCACATTCTCGCTCAATGACGAGGATAAAGCTTTGGTTAACCAAACCTCATGTGACATGGAGGCAAAGTGGGTCGAGCTAATAATCCCCTAAAAAAACTTTGGGGTTGGCTCAAATTCGGAACCAAATGGCTTGTGATGTGGATGTCATGTCGTTCGAAGATATGGCGATATTAGTAGAATCGACCAAAAGTTCTGGATAGTTCTTCTTTGGGAGCGATAAGGATCGTCCCGATCCCAAAAAAGGAATTCACTTTTAATTTTTTTTATTTTAAATTTTATTTTCCATTATTTTTATTGTTAGTTAGATTTTAGGATTTATATTTTTAATTTGATGATAGAGTTTGAAGAAAATAGATTTTCGAGAGAAACAGAAGAGCTAGGAGTTATTTGAAGTCCCAGAGAGGTTCAATTGGAGTCGTGTTGCAAAATAGCAAAGTTATGGCACAAGACGCACACTTCGAACAATGAAACATGAAAAATCAGAGTTCCATGTCGATATGATTCTTTAGGTCACTGACCATTTCCCCTACTAGCTCTATATGTTCTCTTTTGGCAATTGTGTTTAATTTATCTGAATGTTCTTCTGTCTGCTAAGATAGATAATAGTCTGGGAGTAATCATTTTTCAGAAGCATCTATAATGATATTCCCTTCTTCCCTCAACTTTGGATGTAGTCCCTCTTGGTACCTTTCTGATGGTATATCAATGTGGTTGCTATCGTCTTTGGAAAGAACTGAGGCTTCTCCTCGGGGTTGAATTAATTCAAGCATTAGTAATTGTTGGTTCTCTCGTATCTCCCAATCTTCATAGACTCATTCTTTGTAAATATCAACATCATAATCTAATTCGTCATCTGGCCACATATAATCTATTCTTCCTTTTGACTGACTTTCTTTAATTATGGCAGCTATAATTCTGCTTCTGAATATGCACTAAGGTCTTCCTTAAAAAAATAAGTACTAGTAAATTTAGTTAGTTAAATAAATCAAAATTTATAAAAAAAAAATAAGTACTAACGTCCAGAGTGTGACTGCTACAATAAAATTTATAAATATGCGGTGGTATCTGCAATATACGAGTCGAGTTGTAATATAGTTTTTACAATGGATAGGTGAATACTCCGAGGATCGTACCAAACGGAAGCGAATGCTAAATCAATTTCAACCTAAACACTAAAAGACATAATTAGTACTTTAAATTAGTTATACTACGATAACATAAAATAAATGATTTTTAGAATTTTTATAATAAAAATAAAAATAACATAACATAAAAAGATAAAAATTCAAGAGACTAAAGAGTAGAGTAACGAAAATCTTGATTTTGGGTGATTAGCACGCTTCGGTAATCCCCTTCAACTGTCTCTTCGGGTTCCTCGTTAATCAACTAGTCGTTACCCTAGAAGGATCTTCTGATCTTCCACTAATATAGCGAGTCAACAAGGACGACTTATCTTCCGACCTTGGAGTCTAGACTGGTTTGGGGTGAAGGTGTTCACGAATGGGCCATACCAATTTTGGGATAATTTCCACCTTAGTAACTTCCTAGGGTTGTCAAGCCTCGGGTTTGTTTCACGTTCTTTGTAACATCCAAAAATAGGGCCTAGTCAGAATAGTGGTTTCGGGACCACAAATCTGACATCAAAATATTCATTTTATGATTATTATGAGGTCTAAAATATGATAATATGCATATGTTAAGATTTCATGAAGAAATTCTTTGAGTAAGGTGTCCAATTGGAAATTAAGGACTAAATTGAATAACTTGCAAAACTTGGATTCTAGAAGAAATTTGTATGAAATTGCTTCAGATTATAAAATAGAAGGCCTTAGGGAGAAATTTTCCCAATTTCTAAGTTTTTGGACAAAAATGGACTTGCATGGATGAAATTTTAAAGAAAGGACTTAAGGGCATTTCGGTCATTTAGCATTTTAATGAAATAAAATAGGAAAAAGAAGGCAAAAATCAGCCATTCATCTCCCTCATTCAGCCAAAAATTGAGGAGTCTCCATAGCTAGGGTTTCCAAGCTTTTCAAGCTCAATAGTAAGTGCTCCCAAGCCCCGTTTTTAATGTTCTTTGCATTTTTTAAATCCCGGTAGCTTACTCTCTCCATTTCTACCCATATTTCATGCTAGGGTTCATGTTTAAAAATTTACCCATGCATGATTTTCTTGTATTTTGATGGTTTATGGAGTAATATGAAAGTTGAAGGTGTGTTAAACATCTTTTCCTAGGTGATTTTCATGAAAAACCCCTAAAGGGGCCTTTTTGCAAAAGTTGTTAAATATGTGGTAGAAATGTGAAAATAATGCAAAATTTGGGCTGCCATAAGAGGAAAAAGTGTTTGGCTAGGCTTGGGTAAAATAGAAGTTGCATGTGTTTCATTATACGAGCCTATGGACTAAATCGTAAAAATGTGAAAGGTTAGGGGCAAAATGGTCATTTTGACCGGGGGTGAAATTCAAGCTCATATAGTACAATGTAAGGTGTTAATGGTTTAATTTTATTGTTATAGACCCTAAGGAACAAATTCTAGAGGTCGACCGAGGAAAACGAAAGGTTTCGAAATAACCGAAACACAATACCGAAACAAGTACCAGGGAAGTTCGGATAACTTAAAGTAAACTCATAATATGCATAATTGTATGATATATAAATGCATGATGATTGCATTGTTGATGGCATGAAAATTCATGGAATGCATCCTTAATAATGATTTGTTGGGAAATGTCTCGGTTGAGGTTAGAAAGGGAATTCGATGGATAAACCATGATTGACATGTGACTTGAGATCCTGCATGTGTTGCAGAAAGGATTTAGCCCACACAGGTAATCCGATGATCTCAAGTATGAAAAGGATCTAGCCCGGACGGATGTTCCTTGAGTGATCGAGCCTCCCGAAGAATATGTGTGCATTATGGATTTAGCTCGGATGGGTAATCCGATTAGGGTCTGATTTTAGCCTGGACTGGTAATTCAGATCCGAGCTCATTAAGGGTGTTTGTCGTTGTAAGGGATTTAGCCTGGACTGGTAATCCCGACATCACCTTATGAGTTTATTTTACGGGGGATTTAGCCTGATCTGGTAATCCTGCAGTAAGATGTGAGGTTCGCGAAAGTGCATACTGAAATAATCATTCGTATGAATTGACTGTGATTGGATAATCCATCGAGATTTCCTAGAAACTCAATAAGACTAAAAAGAGGTATATGAACAAATGACATGTTGAATGATTAGCTCATCTAAAATATATTACATGGTGTTTTGTTATGTGACTAACTCCTTGATTGAGTGCATGTGATAGGGAAACCATTTTCACATTCGTTGGTTTCATTATTTAATAAGGATATATGCTAAATAATTGGTAAGTTCACTTTCTAGTTGTTAGAGCTTACTAAGCATGTAAGTGCTTACCCCTCCCTTTCCCCTATCTTACAGAGCTCGAGGACTCATAAAGATTGGAAGACGGTTGGAGAATCAACACACTATCAACTAATTCAGCTTTGGTATATAGACACTTATGTTTTGTTCAATGGCATGTATAGAACTTTTGATAATTGGTTATATGTGTCATTTGATTTTCCAAGATGAAGGCGTGTAAAATCTTATCTTTTTGTATATGGCCATGGAAATTGGCCTGTTTGAAGTAGGCTATGACCTACAAATCTATGCATGTTTGTGTTCACATATGATGGCTTGGTTATAATTGGCAATGAGTTATAAAAATGAGCCAATCTTAAATATGTCAAGTAGACATGGAAATCCTTAAATGTAATATGAGAATTAACTTAGCATGTATGAAACCAATGACATGAGGTTTACATGCAATGAGGTTAATCAAAGTTATATATATATATATACACATAAGTGTATAATTTGGCCTTAACATGCACAAAAGTAATCTATAAGTGTAATTGGTTGGCAGAGGGTGACCTAAGACTTGGAAAATAGCCTAATAAGGTCCACATGGGTAGACACACGGGCGTGTGTCTAGGACGTGTGTGACACACGGCTCATCTCTATGGGTGTTTGGTATAGCCGTGTGTCCCTTGCACCTAAATTTTTAAGTCAGTATAGAACACGGGCTAAGTACACGGGCGTGTGTCTTGGCCATGTGCTTTTAACAGAATGTTGAGGTTGAAGTCAGTGTTGCACATAAGTGGAGGACACGGGCGTGTCCGAAACCACACGGGCGTGTGTGACCACACGGCCCCATCACACGGGCATGTCACACTTCAAGGTAAGGGAAAATTTTCAAAAGTGCCCAAAATTTGTCGAATGTTTTCAGTTGTGTCCCGTACTACCCCTAAGTGTGTTTTAGGCCTCGAAGGCCTATGTAAGGGACAAGGTGTACATATTTGAATGGTTTTAATTTGGGCGAAGTTTGGTGACCCGATTTAATAAATTTGGAAAGGTAAATTACCGGTAATGCCTCGAACCCTATCCTGGCGTCGGATACGGGTGAGGGGTGTTACATTCTTCATTTACCAAACAGTTGATCTGCTAAGTAACCCTAAAAAATATTTAATAGATCATACTTCCACTCTCTAATCCCTCATAGAGGGATTAGTTCCTCATGGCTTCCATAAACAATATAAGATCAATATAAAAAGAAAACATGCTAAATAAATTGCCAGTATAGAGTTTACAAAAGAGCTTGATTGTATTAAGAATTTATTTCATATCCAAAAAGTTTGACAATCTCCCTAAATCAGATCTCTTGAAAGCAAAGAACAACTTAAACTAAATTCTAAAAACCTAAAAAAGAAAGAAAATGAAACTAAAATTAAAAGACTAGTTCTCAATTGAATGAAAGGTCCCATAACATGTGCCAAATGAGCCTATTTATAGATTCTCAGTTGCCATCGTCCTTAACCTTAGGTTAGCTTATGCTCTTGAGCTTTAGGTTTGATTATGTAGATGCCCCTGGTTCGTGTTTATCTCCCATCCAGAGTCAATGTCGTGACACACCAGGACCTGTGTCGTGGCATAGTAGTCAGTGTACTCCTCTTGGATATCTTTCGGGGTATGTCGCGACACCACTAGTCTGTGTTGCGATATCGAAGGCAGTTTCATGATTTCTTCATTCTACTCCTTATGTTGTGATATCGAGCATTCCATGTTGTGACATAGCGACCAGTATCTGTGTATTACGTCTTCTAGTGGTCTCCTGCACACTTATACAGTTCATCAGCTCACCCTTAGGCCTTATTTGGCCCTTAAGGTCAATAAAAGACTCAATTTTCACATTTTATTAACTAAATGGAAACTTTAAGAAACCATAATTAAAACTTAATAAAACACTTGTCTTCAAGCTCCTAAACTACAAAAATTAGTCTAATTTGCTACACCAAATTACATTAGATCAATTTTGTTTTGTTTCATTCATTTTAAAATTTTTATTTTGTGTGTTTTGTTTGTGCTTGAGCTTGAGCTTGTAGAAATACAAGTGATTGGTTAGAAGCATTTACCTAGGTTGTTTATTTAAATTATAAAGTTAGCCTGAAATTGAATACTTTAAGGTTGTTTATACATAGACTAATTAGTTCAGTTTATTAAATTGTAAATAGGAAAAAAAGATTAAATATACCAAGTTGTATAGGTAGATACAAATAGGGAATTATATTTGTAAAAGTATAGGATGTTCGAATTACAAACAAAATAATTGGTAGAATCCATGATTATTGAAGTGGTACGATATGACTAGTATAACCCTTATAAAAAGTGTCCGAAAAAAAATTCAATCGTATTAGCACAAATAAAAAAATCATAAGGGATTATCGGGGAAATATTACTATATTTGAGTTCAAAGCATGGATAAAAATATATCGAGTAGGAAAAATATCTAAACTAACTAACCCTGCAAAATAAATATTATATTTGTATATACATTTTGATGGATATATATTTAATTTTCTTTAATCTGTTTACATTGTAATTTATTGAACTAAGTTGTTTAGGTGTAAATAACTTTGGATTGATTCAATTTCTAGGTAGAGTTATATATTTAGGTAAATCTTCTTAGTGTCGATGCTCTGATCTAATCTCGTGTACCAAGTCAGATCAGGTACATTGTTTAGTTATAGTTTTTAGTTTGTTTTTCTTTTGTTGCTTGAGGACAAGCAAAGACTTAAGTGTGGGGTTAAGTGACCTGACGTCTCTTGTAGTAGTTATTTTAGGTCATTTCTGCACTTAACGAGGTTTTTTTTAGGCATTTTATAATTAACTGTTATATTTTCAATATTATAAGATTAGGAACTAAAAGTCTATAAAATAATCATTTTTACACATTTTATACTATTTCGAAGACTCGTAAGGCTGACTCGAGCCTCATGAGTGACTAATGAGCTAATTAAGTGTGTAGGATGTCCTTTTAGGTCCAAGAATACAAGGAATGACAATAGTGCCATGAGACAATGGAGCTCGATAGCACAACGAAGCTGCCAAGGCCTAGAATGTATCACCCCTAACCCGTATCCGTCGCCGAAATAGGGTTACGGAGCATTACTAGAGTTTATGTTTCAAAACTATCAAAATTTAAAGCATTTAATTCACAACATCAATCAATGAAAAACCAGATAATGACATACATATTGTCCCTTTTACGAGCCCTTGAGGCCCTAAAAACATATTAGAAACATGTTGGGACTAAATCAGAGTTATATAGAAATTTTCAAGAAAAGGTGAAAATTTTCAAACCTGCAAGGGTCACATGGCCGTGTAGCCAGGCCGTGTGACTCACACAGCTGAGAGACACACCCGCTTCTCAGGTCATGTGGACATTCAAAATAGGGAGACACAGCCGTGTCCCACCTCGTGTCTGTGCTCGTATAACTCTCTGAATTCGGTCACACGACCAAGCCACATGCTCGTGTGCCAGGCCGTGTAACTCTCGAAATGTAACCTTTAAAAACCTACAGGGACATATGGACGTGTCGCCTGGCCGTGTGTCACACACAACTGAGACACACACTCGTGTCTCTGATCATGTGGACGAAAAATAGGACATTTTGAAGCCATTTCTCTCACCCATTCATGCACATTCCTATAACCAATTTGCCACATGTAATCAAGCATCCCAAAGTACACAAAACCATACAACAACAAGCTATCCAAATAGGTACATATTCATACAACCAATATGCCCAAAAGGCACCTTAATCACAACAATTAAATATGTATAACTAAATGATTAGTTTAACCAAAACTTACCATTTTGTACACATATCAAATCCACACTCATATGTACCTAATTTACCATTTAACATTTAGCATCATAAGCCATAAATACCAACTACATTTTTAATACCAAAATGACCATGTTCAACTTCCATCATCTAAGCATCACAAAGACTATAAATTCATCCATCAAAAGGCCACATATATATCAACATATCAACCATTTAAATCATTCAAAACACAAAAATTTACAAGCCAAAACATAATGGCTAAAACATCAACCAAAAACACCTAAACATGTGTATATTTATCTAATTATCAATTAACTTGTTTACATGCCAAAACATAACATAATTGCTACATAATCACCACACCATATTAGATTCATGCCATATCTAGTTTAAATCCTTTCCAAAGCATACCATATCTTGACCATGTTGAGATCAATTTATCATATATCACTTTGGCCAGTCAAACATGCTTTAACACATTATAAAATTAACACATATCAACAAAGCACCAAATATACCAAGGTTACATCACCCAAAATGACATATACATGCCAAACACATCAACTAACATTCAACTAATCCTCAACCATAAGTTCACCTATACATGTCATTATAACCTCAACCAAGACATCAAAATATATAGATATAATCGTTGGATAGTGTGACAGATCTCCAACGAGCTTCCAACCCGATCGAGCTTTCGATAATCTAAAAAGTAAAGGAAAGAAAACTACGTAAGTAATGAATCCTTAGTAAGCTTGTATAAACTTTAGTCATATTAATCCATTTCAAATGTGAAATTTATACATATAAAGAATAATCCTATACCAATACCGCAAGATTCCTAAAACCATAGTCAAGAACTCACAAAGTGAATAAATCCACAGCATCACATATATATATCATCCCTAGCATAGTATGATTTTATAAAACTTTAAAATCTTTCAAATTTTCTTATTTTCATTTGTATTTCATTGTTTTCCATTGCATTTAGTTTCTTTAACTTAAATAATAACGTCAATTCAACTCATCATTTCCTTTTTCATCATTTTAGACTTCAAGTATGAATTTACTATTTCATTACCTTTCAACACCCTTTTCATATGCATAACACACAAGAGATAAGCATATCATCAACCATAGTCACAAGCTAGTGCATTTAAACATAGCTATTTTGGGAATTAACCATATTATAAACCATTTCATAATGTATTACATAATTTAAACCTTACCACTTTTATATGAACACAAGCATATTTCCATTTGAGCACTTACCATTTCAATGCATAACTTATAAGTTTAACATGGCATAATTCAACCACAACTTGGCCAATTCCCATTTACACCAAACATGTTAGCATACAAGATATAATTCATAAATAACCATTTAGCCACAATATGTATCTCATGAGTTTATAACTCATCTCAACTTATATAATTCTCATGTATCATCATATCAAGGATGTTCACACATGTACATGTTATAATTCATATCGTTCTCTTACAGTTTCAAATCTGACTAGTGCCCGTTGAACCATTTAGAATACCGTTGGATACTCGAGATGGCTCACACATAGTGTGCTAACTCATATAACTGTAATCCGTCATTTCCTGTACATGTATGCTAACACGAGTTGTGAATTAGAATGCTCACATAAGTTGTGAAAATGGGCCTGCTCACATGAGCTGTAGGTCGAAAGGCTGCTACATGATACTGCTCACACAAACTATGGAGTATCCGCAACACATGTCGGACCTCAGCCATCGATAGGATGTTCAGGACTAGCATCCAAATCATGTAAACCCTAATGACATGTCATTTGTCTCCTACGAATTCCTAAGGTTCAAACGGGGCTCGGTAATTATCGTACGTCGTTAGATTTACGTCGTTTCATAACACGGTAAATTGCATACTAACATATATATTGATTTAATCACAATATAATCACATATTAACATTCAATTTAATCAAAATTATACAGAATACAATTTATACGAACTTACCTAGCTAAATTACAAAAATACCAAAGTTTAGGGGCATTTTGGTAATTTTTCATTTTCCTTGATTTTCCACTCGTTCTTGATCTAAATTAATACTAGTCATTTTTGACACTTTTACAAAATTACCCCTAAATTTTTATTTTTATTCAATTTAGTCTCTGAGCCCAAAACATGCAAATTACCCATTTTTACCCAAAATTGAGCTTAGCCAAATGCTCAAGGTATCCAAAACATCCCATTTATGGAATAATTTCATATTAAATCCTAGTACTTTTATTAATTTAACAATTTAGTCTCTAATTGATAAAGTCGTCAAAAAATCACTTAACGAATTACTTGTAATTATCAATCAACATTACAAATTCATCATTTAACATGAAAAATCACAAGATTCATCCAAGGCAACATTCAGAATCCTTAACAGTTTCAAAATTGAAGGTATGGACTAACTGGATCTAGTTGTAACGATCTCAAAAACATAAAAATTACAAGAATGCATCCTATGAAGTTTGGTCAAAGCTTGAAGGTTTATCAATGGCTTTCTTCCTTCTCAAATTCGGCTAAACTATAAAAGATAAAAGATGATATCTTTAACTTGTTTTATTACCTTTTAATTTGTTTTAATTAATTAATAAAACATACATATTTTCATAATAAAATAAAGCCAACAGCCCACTTATATATAATATGGTATATTTACCATATTAGTCATATACATTCATTCATGAAGTCATTTAATCACTCAAATCAAATAGCAATCAAATTTTTCATCTTTTACAATTTAGTCCTTTTTAATTTATTAACTATCGAAACGTTAAAATTTTTCAACAAAACTATAATACCACCTTAATGGCACTCTTTAAATATTTATAAAAATATTTACGGCTTGGTTTATAGAAACGAGGTCCCAATACCTCATTTCCATACCACTTGAACTTAATAAATCACTAATATAACATAATTTATCAAATCAAAAACCTTTTTAAAATCATATTTGACTCATAAATATTAAATAATAATATTTACAAACATGTCAGAATTGGTGGCCCTGAAATCACTGTTTTCAACACCACTGAAAAACGAGTTGTTATATTGAAATACAATTGACATCATGACAAGTGGCATCCCTTGGCCACGACGACACAATGATGGTAGGCCAAATTGAAGTTTATTTCCTTAGATGACACATTTGCGATGTAACACCCTAGAACTGGCCTAGACATTATGGTCAAATCTAGAGAGTTAAAATAACCATTTGAAAAGCCCAAACTAGTTTTCTTGAAATTTAAACAGTCCCAAATCATTAAAAATGATTATATCAATCGATGAAAATCCAAAATTTTGACAATAATCCAAAAAGGAAACATAGGATAGTATAAATTGGATTAAGACAATAAAAACAACCAAAAGGAGTTAACCAAGTTCCAGCTACGCCGATCTACCTGAGTTTGTAGGTTACCTAAAACTCAATCAAACAGATGAAATGAATTTACATATTTAGTGTGCAAGTTATGTATTCAAATAATAGAAAATATTAGACAAGTCCTTAGGTTCTCAGTATGCAAACAGTTCTCCAAGTCGGATACAGAAACAAAAACAAGATATATAAAATATAGATGTAAATTTCCTACCCCATCTACTACACACCATCTCCGTCCATCCCTACACACCAAATAGGGTATCTAGTATCCATCCATCCTTACACAACGTATAGTGGTAGTATGTCACGTTCAGAATGTGGCAAACTAGTTGCCAGATCAAAGTGCGATAAATCACCAAAATTAGATATTTATATGTGGCTTAGCCACCAAAATCGATAGATAATTAAACTATGTACACTTCCTCCTGTAGGATCACCTGTACACCCTATGGCGTAGTGAAAAAAATAAATCCAACGATCACATCCAGGGATCTAGGTGCAATGAATGAATCAGGGTGAAAAGGTTATGAACAATTACCTTTAATCATCTAAAAAATTAAAGAAACAAATTATGCTATTGTATGTCGATTCCAAGCTGTTACGAAAAGTTTCAAGCTCACGTAATCCACTCGATGTGACAATGAACAGTAAGCACTCTTTAAAACTTTTTCAGAGAGAAAAAACTATTGACGGCTGCTAGGCCTCACATACTTTATTTTTCAGGTATATAAGGTTTTTTTTAAAAACCATATATTTCCTAATTTGGGAATAATTGATATTTTTTATATGAATCAAATCATAATAATTAACTGAACATAATAATTATAATTACCATACTTATAATAATGTTTGACCAAAAAAATTTACAATTACAGTAATTATAATAATATTTGATCTTAAATTATAATTACAATAATTATATAAAGGATTTTGGTAAATTATTTTTAGTTAAATTTTATACGAATCAAATTCATATATTAATTTAACCATATTTTTCATTATGTGTACAACATACTTGTACATATAATTCCTTCGATATTTAACTACCCAATTGAATTAGTTCTATAATCAATTTAATTCATGTGATAGCTAAACTCAATATCAACTATGTTTGGATTCTGTTCGTTTCAACCATAGGGTGTAGCCCTATAGGTTCTTGTAACGTTACTAGTAATACTAGAATGATTCTAATATTACAAACAATAAGTGACATCTAACAATGCATCATTGCTACCTAAGTTACAAGAAGTCATGATTCGACATAACCTCTCTATGATTAACCCTTCATGTATTAAATCATTTTGTCCTTTATATCTAGAATAGACACAAGTCATGGAATAGTCACACTTGCATAGCCCATCTAATGTTTCTTGATATCCTGAGTAGATTATGAAAAAGAAATAAGTATGATATCTCATATCAAGTGGCCTAGGATATTGTTACCATTATGTAGAAGGGACAAATTCTATATTGATCAACCATATCCCACTACATAGATTGTGGTATATCCAACGTTAGCCTTTATAGAACAACCAATTGCGGTGGATGTTTGACTGTATCAAAATATACGACTCACGATGTTGGGATAATGATGATATCAAGTCTAAGGATCGTATACATAGTAATCACTATGAGTAATGTTATGACTATTACATAATAATCCAAGAAACATACTCACAGCGAGTTAGTCCAATATGTTGTCCTCTAACACACATACTCATGTATTGATTTTAACATCTCATGTCAATGATAACACTTTGTCATCAATCAAATACACGTTAGTCTTAATACATTATTGTTGTCTAAGCCCACAAAAATACTCGACTAAGGACCTTTTAAGAATAATCATATTATTCTCAAGACATTACTATAAAAAAATTATTTATATACACGGAAAACAAACTGAAATAATAATAGCTATGCCTTATATTAATAAACGAGGTAAAATAAGTATGTTATTACAATCATCTCATGATTGGTCTTTGGGGATAATCTAGCACCTCCGTTATCACAAATCCCATCCTAATACAAATGCATAATTAACGGATATTAGATATGCGTACACAATGGTATAGTTTCAATTAATACAGATCATACTTGCTTATTGATAACTCTTGAAAAGAGTTATATTTCACGCCTTTAGACCTAGCTAATTTCTTGTACTTGGGTACATTTAGTGGCATGTTAGGACATTTTATTAGTATTTTTATCATTTCCATTAGAAGCTTGGATTCTATTTACTTGTTAGATACTTTTAATTGTGCGTGGAAAGGTTGTGTTTGGTGGTTTGGCAGGTGCAAGATGTGGAGAAAGAAATAAAGGAGTAAAGGTTTTCCACGGCAAAAGGTTGGACAGTTTGTCACCTTGATGCCTTGGCAATTTAGGAAAATGACCGAGTTAACACTCAACCCATACCAGTCTCAGTCCAACTCCTTGTACCAAAAAAATCTACCTAAAAAAGAGGAAAGGATATCGTGGGTTGTTGGAGCTATCCTAGGAAGAAAAGCTTATACAAGGTCAAAGGTGGAAACCCTAAAGGGTGAAAAGATCTGGAGGCAACAATAGAGAGTAGCGGTTGAGTAGAGATGGAAAAAGGAAGCTGGAGGCAGTCACTCTCAACCACCACAGAGTACTATGTTGCTAGATTGTGGATTGGTTCGGCGACATCTTCCTAAGTTCTTCCTTTATTTATTAATATGTTTTCCCTTAAATTGAACTGATTGAAATGATGTTGGATATTATTTTGAACTTAAATTTTAATTTCCAACCCATGAATTAAATCTCATAGGGTTGGGATTACATGATGAAACTTTTATTTTCTGTAATGGTTGTAGTATATATTTGATTAATATACTGTTTCATTCAATTGCTTTTATTTCCTAACTGTATGCGTACATTCTCTAAACATAGATGAGTGTGCAGTATGCACATAGACCGAATCTAATTTTGAAAAAGTTGGATTAGTTGGACTGAAATTGAATGATACAAGTGGGTACTCGACTGAATACCTGCAGCAGACTCTAGACATAGAGCAGTATTTGTATAGAATAAATACAAAACAGTGCAGGGTGTTGTGTTGAGGCCTATAGACACAAGCTAGGTAACTTGAGATATTGCTCTCGAAAGAAACAGGTCACTTTAGGTCTTTTATGAGCAATAGGTTAATTAGGATTTTGCTGAGACATTACTGAAAGTAATGGAAGAGTCTTAGTAATCTCAACCTTCCAATCAACATCATAGAATTTCTATCCTTTGCCATAGTATCTTTTCCATAACATTCTTAGTTATGTATTTAGTCACTTGCATTTTATTCACGTAATTATTTTCATCAATGTCGTTGCACTTTTACTCTTGTTTTGCCTTAAAATTTTCTAATATTAGTCAGTATACATTTTGCACTTATCATTATTATTTTAATTTTCCATTGCTACTTAACTCGATTTTTCCATAACATTAATCATTATCATAACTTGACCATTTCTATACCTAATCTGATCCTTCTGGAGATGATCTCACTTATCACTTTATTACTTGATTTGACATGTATACTTGTACAATTAACATATCATATTCACACGCGACAAGTTTTTATCGTCGTTGCTGGGGATCGGTAAGTTGGGGTAATTTGGTTTGGTTATTTTACTTAGTTTCATTAGTTTATTTAACTTATTTTAATTTAATTTCTACAATTTTGTCATCAGTGCATAAGAAGAGGCATTCCTGCTAAAAATAATATCATTTTGATGAAGAGATAGAAAGAACTTTACGAAGAAGGCAGAAAAAATTGTGAAAAATGGCTAAGAACGGGAATGATCCTGGCCTCAATGATAATCTGAATGGTCAAGATGCTAATCCTCCTATTTGTAGGGTGATACCTTGTCTAAATGATATGGCCAGGGTGCCAATCCTCATGTTCGTGGGGTGATAGATTATTGAGATAGACCCATCCAAGAGCATGTTGTGCCAATTTTGGATGACCTGAATCCAAGGATAGCCAGACCACAAATACATGCTCAACAGTTTGAGCTGAAACTGGTAATGTTCCAGATGCTGCAAACAATAGGACTATTTGGTGGACTGCCCACTGAAGATCCAAGACTGCATTTACAATTTTTTCTAGAGGTTTGTGACTCGTTTAGACAACAGGGTGTTCCTGAAGACGCTCTGGGACTTAATTTGTTTTCATATTCTTTAAGAGATCATACGAGAGCATGGTTGAATGCTTTGCCATCGGGAACAGTGGAACCATGGAATGATCTTTGTCAAAGGTTTTTGCTACGGTATAATTGTGATGAGAAAAATGCGCAACTGTACACAATCTTTCAAGTAATAAGTAAAATTAGTTATTGTCTCTAAAGGGACTGTATGAGCTTAATCAATTAATTTAAAAATTATAAATTCACAATTTGATGTAATTACTCAATAATTTGGAACTAAGTAAAATTAATTAGATGCAAAGATTGATACCTATGTAATTCCAAGCAAGATGCAATTTACCTAAATGTATGAATGAATGACTTTAGCAACAAAAACAATCAACATTAAATGGTCTAAGATAATTATATTAATCAATTCAATTTACTTTATCATGCTGAACAATGTTTGAAAATACTTCCACGGCAACTCGATCTTTCATGAGTTTGGAAACCAAATTAAGTTCTTTCAGAGTCTTTTACTTAGTTAAATATGCATTTTACTGGTCATATTAACTAAGGTTTCTTAACATGTATGTAAGGTCACAAGGACATTTACATTTGCAACAGTTTAATTACATAAGCCAAAAAACTATGCAAGGCAATAGAGCTAACTAAAGATATTATGAACCTAAACTTAGTCGGGTTTAAGGATTTAAATTAAGCATTCCAGTTTTCAATTATGTGTCCACTAGGCATCATCTGGTTAGAATCGCTCAACTAATCTGAGTACATCCAATCACATATGAATGAAAT
Organism: Gossypium longicalyx; assembly: GCA_025698465.1. Taxonomy (NCBI): domain Eukaryota; kingdom Viridiplantae; phylum Streptophyta; class Magnoliopsida; order Malvales; family Malvaceae; genus Gossypium; species Gossypium longicalyx. The sequence goes on along the minus strand of CM046997.1, from coordinate 17,193,116 downwards.
GCATCTTGATATTAATTAAAAACACGATTGAATGAGGCCTAAACATGTTAAACATGAATAAAATATATATTATTGAATTAACATAATCATCCTAGCAAATAGGATTTAATATATCATTGTTGATGTAAAAAATAATAAACTCAAAGAAAACATAATTAAAAGATAACAAGAGGAAAGAGTAAACTCTATTCAGTTCAGTAGCCTTTTGGATCTATTCTGACTAATTCAGTTAAGTAGCCTTTTGAATCTATTATGACTAACGTGCTCCTCTGTTCTGCTCGATGCTTCTTTTGTTAAGGAGTTCCTAACGTGGCCGGCCAAAATATGCTTTTGACACAACTTTTTTGGCTAAAGGATGGGAAGGAGATGGGTGGCTATGCAAAGGCAAGGAAAAGGGAAATAGAATGTGGAGAAATGCTTAATGAAAGAAGAGAAATATGAAGTGAGGGATGATGGATTAGAGGATTGGTGCATGAAATTTATAGGTGAAGGTAAGGGATAGAGTTAACTAAAAATAGATTCAAAATTCCTTCTTTTTCTACCATGCATGGCCGACAATATTTCAAGGAGAAGGGGATGACTTAGTCTCCTCAATTTGAATTCAAACTAAGACTATTAATAGCCATAGGGTGGACGGCTTCAACAGTAAAGTAGTTGGGCTAATTTCTAATTATTTTCCAACTATAAGGACCTTCAATTAAATACCCCAAAGCTTGCTTTTGGGTTGCCATCTATTTTTGCCGAAACTGGGCTTCAATTCTCTCTCGTTGAATGGTTTCTTAGTCTAATAACTTAGCAGACATGTCCATCTTTTTGCACCTCTTTTAATGGGTCAAATTATCAACCTCATAACCCAAATTGCATGGTCTTTCCATCTACATGAATTTATTTGTGCATGTCCATGTTTCGTTCAAATTAATCACATCTTTAATGGTCCTCCTACATGGTGAAAAATCACATATTAATAAATTAATATGAAATAATAAAAAGTATGTACAAAAATCATGTAATTAAGCATAATTTCACATACTTTATAAATTCATGCCCAATCTTACTAATTAAGTAAAATTCACTTATTTTAATAACAATTACTCAAGATAAACATATTTATTAAGTAAAAAGGTGTGTAAAAATATATAGAAAAACCTTATATAATTTTGAGTTTACAATAATCCCCCAAATATGAATACCAAGCTTAGAAATGGCATCACATATTTTCGACAATTGGAGGATGAAACACTGTATGAAGCTTGGGAACAATTTAAAGACTTAATTTGAAAATGTCTGATGCATAGATTTCAACACTGAACTTAGATAGAGATATTCTATAATGGTCTGAATGCACATACGGGGACGGTAGTTGATGCTTCTGCTAACGGTACTTTGTTGGATAAATCTTATAATGAAGCATATGAGATTTTGGAAAAGATTGCCAATAATGATTATCAATATCCTACCACAAGAGCTGGGACAGACAAAAAAATTGTTAGTAATATAGAGCTGGATGCAATCACTTAGTTGACAGCCCAGGTATCTTCTTTGGCTAATATGATTCAATGAAAAGGACTACTACAGTCCAGGAGATAAATCAGCCAAACTATTGTGTGTTTATTATGGTGAAGATCATGTGTTTGATGAATGACCATCAAATCCAGCATCCGTGTGCTACATGGGTAATTTCAACTGGAATAATAATCCCTACTCCAACATGTATAATCCTGGCTAGAAGCAATATCTAAACTTTAGTTGGAATAGTCAAGGTGCAGGGAATTTTAACAATATGGCAAGACAGAATGCCATCCACGTACCAACTAGTAATACTCAATCTATGTCAAGGCAAAATTTCCAGCAAGGTAAGGCATCAATTTCATCATCATCATCATCTATTGAAGACTTGCTGAAGGAATATATGGTCAAGAATGATGTTGTAATTCAGAGTCAGGTTGCATCTCTCCGATCTCTTAAGAATCAAGTGGGGAAAATAATGAATGTTTTAAATTTGAGACCATAAGGAGCGCTGCCAAGTGATACCAAAATTTTGAGATCAAAAGGGAAGGAGCAATGCAAGGCCATCGCTCTTAGAAGAAAAAACTTAGCTTGATGATGTTGCTCAAGATGACACGAAAGAATAAGATAACTCGAACAACAACCAGGTAAAGATCCTAATGTCATCTAAAAAACATAGTGAATCTAAAAAAGGTAAGCAGCCAAATGTTGTGGCAGAATCAGAACATGTTATCAATAAGAATGCCACAGAAAAACAATCTCAATAACCTAAAGGACGACCACATTTACCTTTTCCTCAGCGATTTCATAATTTTAAGTAGGATATTCAATTCAAAAGATTTTTGGAGGTTTTGAAGCAACTTCATATCAACATACCACTAGTTGAAGCTTTGGAGGAAATGCCCAACTACGTGAAATTTATGAAAGATATATTGTCAAAGAAGTGCAGGTTGGGAGAGTTTGAGATTGTTACTCTCACTGAAGGATGCACAAAAATGTTGACAAATAAATTACCTCCAAAGTTGAAGGACCTAGAGAATTTCGCTATCCCATGTTCAATTGAAAATCATTATGTTAGTAAGGCATTATGTGATCTAGGAGCAAGTATAGATCTAATGCCTATGTCTATTTTTAGGAAGCTAGGAATTGGAAAAGCAAGACCTAATATGGTTACGTTGCAACTAGTTGATTAATCCTACGTGCATCTGTAAGGTAAAATTAAGGATGTACTGGTAAGGGTAGATAAATTTATCTTTCCTTCGAATATCCGTATTTTAGAATGGGAACCTAACCAAGATGTGCCAATTATTCTTGGAAGACCTTTTCTTACTACTGGCTGGACTTTAATTAATGTACAGAAAGGCGAGTTGGCTATGAAGGTAAATGATCAGTAGATTACATTCAATGTGTTTAATGCTTTGAAATGTTCTGGTGTTCATGATGAATGTCGCGCCATTGGGTTGATAGAAACAACGATGGTGGAATTCACCAGACATTGCCACAACAATTTCGACAGTGACGAAGACTCACTTGAGCACAATAGTACAATAAGTTTTGAGGAATTCGGTGAATTTATGAAAGCCAAGCAGATAGTAGATAGACCAAGGAAGAGGTTTGAACCCTTTGATCTATTAAATCGACCTTTCAATTATCCTGAACCTTTTATAGAGGAACCTCCTCCATTGGAGTTAAAACCTTTGCCACAGCATTTGAAGTATGCATATTTGGGCGAAAACAGCACTTTGTCGGAAGTAATTTCTGCGGACCTGACACCCGAGCAAGAGGCAAGGTTGTTAGAAGTTCTTCAGCAATTTCGGAAGGTATTGAGATGGACCATAGCGTATATAAAGGGAATTAACCCTGCATACTACATGCATAAGATTTTGTTGGAGGATTGCCTTAGCAATTCCATTGAACAGTAGAGAAGATTGAATCCGATCATGAAAAATTTTTCAAGAAAGATATTATTAAGTGGCTTGACGCTGGCATCATTTACCCGATTTCAAACAACTTATGGGTGAGTCTTGTGCAATGTGTACCCAAGAAAGGAGGTGTCACAGTGGTAAGTAATGACAATAATGAGCTCATACCAACTCACACTGTCAAGGGATGGGGTGTATGTATGGATTACCAAAAGCTTAACAAGGCAACTTGGAAGGACCATTTTCCCCTACCATTCATTGATCAGATCTTGAATAGATTAGCTAAGAAAGTTTTCTACTATTTTTTGGATGCTTATTTGTTATACAATCAAATTGCCATAGCCCCCAATGACTAAGAGAAGATAACTTTCACAAGTCCATATGGTACTTTTGCGTTCATATGGATGTCGTTCGAGTTATGTAATGCCCCAACAACTTTTAAACATCGTATGATGGCCATAGTCTCTAACATGGTGGAAAATTTTCTTGAAGTTTTCATGGACAATTTTTCTGTGTTGGGGAATGATTTTGAAGATTTTTTGAAAAATATAGAATTGGTTCTGTGCCGTTGTGAAGAAACAATTCTTGTTTTAAATTGGGAGAAATGCCACTTCATGGTTCGTGAAGGAATTGTCCTAGGCATAGGATATCACAAAGAGGAATTGAAGTAGATAGAGAAGAAATTGAAGTGATAGAAAAATTTCCACCTCCCACCAGTGTCAAGGGTATTAGAAGTTTTTTAGGTCATGTAGGTTTTTACAGCAGATTCATTAAGGATTTTTTGAAGATATCTAAACCCATATGCATTTTGTTAAAGAAAAATAGACCTTTCAATTTCTATGAACATTGTTTTCTCCAATGGCTCATGTCAAAATTGCCTCCAAAACTGCTGAATCATCAAGGGCTAGTGCTACTCGACCAAAGACATTCTTTAATAGCACCACAACCACGAAATACAATAGTAACATCGTAAAATGCCCTTTCTATTTTGAGCAAGGATTCTTATTTAAAGATGAACCATATATGGAATAGGATGAGTTTGTGTCCTCTATAGTAGAAAAACATGGGTGGAATGCTTTTTCTTTGCACCTCGATGATGTTTTAGGAAAAATTATTCTAGAATTTTATGCCCATGTCAACTCTCCAAATTCCCCTTTTATCTACGTAAGAGGTACTTCCTTTCCTTTTGATAAAGACCATATTAATGCATAGTTTGGTCTTACAGAAATATAGGATAAACATATGCTATTTGCTGAAAGTATTACCGTTGAAGGTTTAGCCGAGGTGTTAGAGGATTTATGTATCAAAGGAACAAGATAGACTATTTCCAGTCAAGATTGTTATACTATTGGGAGGGCTTTGTTGAAGCCTATTGGGAAAATTTAGTATCATTTCCTAAGGAGTCGACTTATGCCATCTACACACAATACAATTGTTTCGAAAGAAAGAATGCTTTTGTTGCACTTCATTATAAAAGGGAGAGGGATTAATGTTGGGATGATCATTTTTCAAGAAGTACATCGGTGTGCTAAAAATAATGTGAGTAGTTTAAACTTTCCTTCACTTATTACTACTCTTTTTCGAACCGCTCGAGTCCCTCTTAATGCGGAGGAGGATATCACCCCTAACAAGAGTGGGTTGACCAAGACCATCTTTGCCAAGATCCAAGGCGCTGATGTTGCCAGGGCAACTCAGCATGTCATGCCACCATTTCTTTTGCTACACATACCCCCACGACAGCACCTCCAGTTTCTCGTAACTCCCTTGAACAGCAAATAGTGCACTCCTTGAAGCAGTTACATAGAGGATGTCCCTTTTTGCAGTCCAGTAGTTTCACCTAGTTGAGAAGATGGCATTAGCAAGCTGAATATTGAGCTTATGTGAGGAGTAGGGATTTGGATATAAGGAAATTCCTACAAAAGAATTTTACAAAGCCAATGCCAAAATTTCCTATCTTCCCAGCCACCTTGCTCCCATTTGATGGTGCTCCCAAGGCTCCCACTCAAGCTTCTACTAAAGCACCCACTCAACATGCTGCTGAGGCACCAAATTGTTGTGGAAGAGCCCAAGAAGATGACTTCCCTAAATGCTTAAAAGGAGAAAGAAGGAGAAAAGGATGATACTACCACCACTAAAGAGAAAGACATTGTTCCACCTTCACCACTAGCTCCCGTATCTACACTTGACCGTGACATTAATCATCTGATCAATGAACTCACAAAAACTGACAAGGAAAGAGAAGAAATGACCTTTAGAAAGAGGAAGTGGAGGTACAAAGTCAGTTCCCAAAAATCCACTCATCAGGCAGACTACAGTATCTACATGCTAGTCCAAGCCAACTAAGTTTTTTTCTCTCTTTTCTTCTTTCTTGCATCCATATTGCATTTCATTTTATTTTGTCATTGCATTTGTTGTAAAAATTTCTCTTTTATTTGTTCTCTTACATATCTAAACATGGATTGAGGACAATGCATCCTTTAGATTTAGGGGTGTGTTGTGCATTTAGGTTGCATGTTATATTTAGTATGTATGATCATTTTAGAATAGTCATTCTAGTTTAGTTGAATCTGTTTTGCCACAGCAATGTAACTATTACGTACTGTTGACCTATAAGTAGTACAATTTGTACTTATAATGTTTGATGATGAGCTAAAATTCTTCAATATACTTAGAACGTGTGATAGTGGATTAGGTGAATTTAGCTTAGGAATGGTTACTTGAAAGTTAATTGCTAAAAATGGGATGTCCTATACTCAATCTTTTTTGGGTCGTAGTAAGTACCTTTTAATGAACTTAGGGACTTTTGAAGCAAAAATTCAGTCATTTTGTCTTGGCATTATTAAATAAAGGACAGTAGGCACTCCAATGCTTAGAATTTTTGAGTAAGTTAGAACCACTTTGTTTGCTCCATCGTGTTGTTGACTAGAAAGGTGAGTTTAAGTAAGAGTGTGTAATAGAAAGTAAATAAATTAGAGGCACTTTACTTTAGTAACAGGTTGAGTAGCTAAGGAGATAGTTGTTTGCTCCATCCATCTTCTAAGTCAAAAGCCTTAGCTTCAAGAGTGATTTCTATTTAAATTGTGACATGATTGAGTACTTGGTAATTCGGTGTATACTCCATTGTGATTATCAAGTCAAAGAATTTTGTGTCATGCCAAATCCCCTAATGTACTAATATTTCATTAAAAAAAAAACACAAATGTGAATGGTTTATACAAGTATGCTTAAAGCAAGAGTGATTTGAGTTTAGGTAACAAATGAACTGATTAAGCTAGGAGATATTTGTTATGGCCAAAACATACATGAAACTTAGGAAATCTTATTTTTAGCAAGCAATTTTTTGCACTACCTTTGTTAAGTCAAACCTTTGAAATTCAAACAGGTTTTTAACGAGAAAAGGTCTAAGAACTAATGTATATATTGGTCTCGAAATAGATTGACAATACAACATGGGTACATGAGTTCGCAATATTGTTGCATACATGCATTTATACAAATTTTGCTTGAGGACAAGCAATAATTTAGGTTTGGGGTGTGATAACTCTTGAAAAGAGTTATATTTCATGCCATTCAACCTAGCTAATTACTTGTACTTGGGTACATTCAGTGGCATGTTAGGAAATTTTATTAGTATTTTTATCATTTGTATTAGGATCTTGGATTGTTTTTACATGTTAGATATTTTTAATTTCATGTAGAAGGATTATGTTTGGTGGTTCAGCAGGTGTAGGATGTGGAGAAAGAAATAAAGGAGTGAAGGTTTTCCGGGGAAAAAGGTTGGACAGTTTGCCACCTTGTATGCCATGGAAATTCAGGAAGATGACCGAGTCAACACTCAATGTATACCAGTCTCAGCCCAACTCTACTTGTACAAAAAAAATCTACCTAAAAAGAGGAGAGGATATCGTGGGCTATTAGAGCTATTCTAGGAAGAAAAGCTTATAAAAAGCCAAAGGTTGAAACCCTAAAGGGTGTGGAGATCCGGAGGCAACAGTAGAGGGTAGCAGCTAAGTAGAGAGGGAAAAATGAAGCTAAAGGCAATCCCTCTCAGCCACCACAGGACACTGTGCTATTGGATTGTGGATTGGTTTAGCGACAACCATCTTCCTAAGTTCTTCCATTATTTCTTAACCTGTTCTACCTTGAATCAAATTGATCAAAATGATATTGAATGAAATTTTGAACTTGAATTTTAATCGCCGACCCACGAACTAAATTTCATAGGGTTGAGATTACATTATGAAACTTTTATTTTCTTTAATGGTTGAAGCATCTATTTGATTTAATCTATTGTTTCATTTAATTACTTTTATTTCCTACTATATGCATACATTGACATAGATGAGTGTGCAATATGCACATAAACTGAATCTAATTCTAAAAAGGTTGGATTAATTGGACTAAAATTGAATGATACAAGTAGGTATTCGATCGAGTACCTATAATAGACTCTAGACATAGAGCAACATTTGTATTGAATGAAGACAAAACAATGCAGGAGGTGCCCTGCTATGGCCTATAGACACAGATCAGGTAACTTGAGATCTTGTTCTCGAAGGAAGCAGGTCACTTTAGGTCTTTTCTGAGCAGTAGGTTAAGTATGATTTTGCTGAAGCATTATTGAAAGTAAGGGCAAAGTCTTAGTAATCCCAACCTTTCAATCAACATCGTAGAATTTCTATCATTTGTCATATTATCTTTTCCATATCATTCTTAGTTATTTATTTATTTGCTTGCATTTTATTCACCTAATTATTTTCGTAATTGCCATTACATTTTTACTCTTCTTTTTCCTTAACATTTTCCAATATTAGTCAGTATACATTTTGCACTTATCCTTATTATTTTAATTTATCACTACGTACTTAACTCGATATTTCCATGACATTAATCATTATCATAACTTGACCATTTCTATACCTAATCTGATCCCTGTGGAGACGATCTCACTTATCACTTTATTACTTGACTCGGCATGTATACTTACACAATTCGCATATCATATTCACACGCGACACTTTTCAAATAACACATCAGATTAATGTTCATATAACAGATTTTCTAGTAACAGATCATCACATAATAAGTTTTATAGCCTAATTTAAATCATACGAACCCTACAGAAGGCCTATGTTCGATTCGAATAACACTTAGGGTCATAATGAAAAATCTAATTTTTTGGCCCACATGCTCGTATGGACTCTGACGGCCTATATGGCTGGCCCATGTGGCCCACACGGCCTAGCACATAGCCTTTTAGCTTATCTCAGTGCCTCACACGACCTGTCACATGACCGTGTGATCCAAGTAAGAGAGTTACACGGTCTGGCATACAACCTGACACACGCCTGTGTGACTCAAGTCAAAGAGTTACACGGTCTAGACACATGCCTGTGTCATTCACTCGTGTGACTCACAATCAAAATAGTCCCTCACATAGCCTAGACACACACTCGAGTGGCCTAAGTCAGAGAGTTACACGGCCTACCACATGGCTTGGCACACAGCTATGTGGCAATCAACAGACATGTATTCTGACTTCCGCCATTCACAGAAAACTCAGTTTTCATTACACACTTGTTATAGATTCAAAGTAGAAGTAACAGAGCGACCCCAGAACCTAAAAATGATAAACTAATGACCAAGCAAACAATTATTCCCTAATCAAAATGCTCAAATTAATGCACAAAACTGAGATATGTCAAAAAAATTTCAACGCAAAAACCCTAAACTCAAAAATCAACACTTACCTTCACACTATACAGTAAATTCACAGACCTAATGCGTTGGAGGATTGTTATCCTCAAGATCTTCACCTAAAAGAAGACTAATCAAACACTTAAAAAATAATTTTATCAGTATAAATAGAAAACCAATTTGACATAAACGACCGAGAGCAAACGTTACAGAAATTCAACCATAAAACTTACACAATTAACCTTTCAATCGAAATACAACGAACCACGCAACTTCCCCAAAAAATAATAGTGAAAATTTAACAAAAATAAATATAAAAAAAGCAATAGAGAAGAAACATGAAGCAAAAACAAAATAAGAAGAAAAGAACGAAAAAAAAGGTCAAAAGAAAGAGGAAAGAAGGAAACAATTTAATAAATTTAAGCAACTAATTTTTTTTCTTTCAAAGTAGTAAAAATAAATACGTTTCCTCTTTGCACCAGGCTCATTCTTGATACAAGTTAATGCGGAATTAAACTTAAGCTAAAAGTACATGGATAAAGGTTAAGTAAAAAAAAATTAAGAAAATTTTCAAAATGAGAGACTTAAACCCCCGATCTCAAACACATAATCAAGGCCCTAAACTACCAAAGCAGATACATATCTTATTGACAAAATTAACAAACAAACATTCAAATTTTGGGGCATTACCATTCTCTGCCCCTAAAAGAAATTTCGGCCCCAAAATTTACCTGATTCAAACAGATAAGGGTATTACTGACGAACCAAATCCTCAGGTTCACACGTGGCTTCCTCAGTGCCATGATTCCGCCATAGGACCTTAACCAAAGGAACAATTTTCCTCCTTAAGACATTAATGTCTCGATCTAGAATTTGAGCAGGCTCTTCCTCAACAGTCAGATCAAGTCTCACCTCTATCTCCTCAATAAGAACAATGTGAGATGGTTCAGACTGGTACCATCTCAACATAAAGACCTGGAACACATCGTGAATATGATCTAATTTAGGAGGTTACTTTAGCTGATATGCGACAGGTCCAACACGCTTTAGAATGTGGTAAGGCCCAATCAACCTCGAGCTTAACTTGCCTTAATGTCCAAACTGAAGAACCTTTTTCCACGGAGACACTTTCAAAAAAACCTATTTACCCACTAAATATTTGATATCTCTCCTCTTTAAATTTGTATAGGATTTTTTTCAGTTAGAAGCTACCTTGATTTGGTCTCGAATCAATCTAGTCGTATCCTCGCTCTTAGAAACCAAATCGGGACCTAGCACTCGACACTCACCTAACTCAGTCTGACATAGAGGAGTACAACACTTACGATCATACAGAGCCTCGTATGGTGCCATTTAAATGCTAGACTAGAAGCTGTTATTATACGCAAACTCAGCTAATGGCAGGAATTCCTCTCAACTACTTCAAAATTCAATCACACAACTCCGTAACATATCCTTAAAAATCTGAATAACTCGTTTAGACTATCCATCAGTCTGAGGATGGTACGCAATACTAGAATCCAATTGAGTGCCCAATGCCTCATAAAGCTTATTACAAAACTAGAACTCTGTGCAGTCTTACAATTTCAAAAAAATATAGCTTAGCTAGCTTCTGTAATGAATAGTCCGTCCTAACAAGTAAGAAATGAGAAGACTTGGTCAATCAATCCACGATGACTCAAGCAGAATCTTTCTTAGTGGGTGCCAGAGGCAACCCACTAACGAAATCCGTGGTCACACGCTCCCACTTCCAAATAGTAATCTTAACCTACTGTAGCAGACCTGAAAGAGTTGATGTTCAGCCTTAACCTGCTAGCACGTCATACAATGAGAGACAAAGGCGGTTACCTCCCGTTTCAAGTCGAGCCACCAATATAACTCTCGAAGCTCCCTGTACATCTTTTTTCCCCTAGGATGCATAGCATAAAGGCTACTATGTGATTTAACCTGTAACTCGGCCAATAGACTATTGTTGTAAACAAACTCAAGCAAGCAAACATGGCTCTCAAATCAAACATCACTTTATGACTAAGAGCATCGGCCACAACATTGGCATTATCGGGATGGTACTTTATAGTGCATTTGTATTTCTTAAGCAACTCAACCCATCTATATTGCCTAAGGTTCAACTCTTTCTAAGTCAACAGATACTTAAGGCTCTTGTGATCAGTGTAAAGGATACATCTCTTACCATATAAATAATGCCTCAAGATTTTCAGAGTGAAGATAACTCCAGCCAACTCAAGATTATGTGTGGGGTAGTTGCCTGGACACATAAGCCACAACCTTACCTTCCTGTATCAAAATAGTCCAATCTGACATGTAAAGCATCGCTGTAGACTATGAACTCTTTAACATATTAAAGTTATACTAGAACAAATGTCTGAGTCAGAACAGACTTGAACTTCTCAAAGCTTGCTTGTTGCTCTTCAAACTACACAAAAGGCACATTCTTAAGCAACAACTTAATTAGAGAGGCTGCAATAAGTGAGAACCCCTCAACAAACCTCTGGTAGTAACCCAATAAACCTAGGAAACTTTGAATCTCAAACACATTCCTCAATTGTTTTCACTCAATCACAACCTTAACCTTTTTAGGATCAACTCAGATCCCCTCAGCAGAAACAACATGTGCCAAAAAAGTAACCTTTCACAATCGTAACTCTCATTTACTCAACTTAGCGTAGATATGTTTCTCACAGAGTATTTACAGAACTACTCTAAGGTGCTCATTTTGCTCACTCTCAGTCTTAGAGTATACCAGAATATCATCAATGAAGACCATGACAAACTAATCCAGACATGACTGAAATACCAATTCATTAGGTCCATAAATGCAACTGGAGCATTTGTCAACCCGAGTGGCATGACTAGGAACTCGTTGTAACGCCTTAAATCCCCAAATCCCAAAAACTCTATTAAAAAATATTTTGTATGTGTTGGTGACGTGAATTTATGTCTGACTGAGTGGTCATGTGCTCTGCAAGTACCTGGGAAGTCATGGGTTCAAGCCTTGGCTTGAGCAAAATTTTTGCTTTTAAGTGAATAAACCCTTGTCTCCAGCTAATAGACTAGTCTAGTGGTAAATGCCGTGTTGGGATGCTTAAGGGTCTTGAGTTCGAGTCCTCCTATACGCAAAGGTGTTCTATTTTACTGCTCTGGCCAGGTAAAAAGTTGGGGATGACCAAAACTCTGTAAGATGAGTGGTTGAGTGGAGAGTGAATAGCCAATTTTGAGGATTGGATGGGGGGATCGGATAGGGGAGGTGGTGGTTGAGTGATATAGGGAGAGTTTTGAGGAGGAAAACAAGGGGTTTAGGAAGAGTGGAATTGTGGTGCCGAAAGTGGAAGTGTTGTTTGGTAGGGGGAAGTTTCATTTTGTAAAATCGGTGAAGAGTTCATTTGGGTTCCCTCTCTCCTTGTTGCCGATTTTTGCTTTTAGTTTTACTGCTCTATTTTCTTTTTCTTTTCGTGTCTTTCTCTAAGTTGTTATACCAATTGCTTCCTCCTCTTTTCCCTCAAGCTTGGCCAAACTACTTCATTCTCTTCCCTTTTTTGTTTTCCCCTCTCTAATATTTGCTTGCTTTCATCTCTGTTTCCCTGTTCATTGCCGAATACCCTTCTCTTTTCTCCTCTCCCCTTAACATTCCTTCATATTAATACTTTGACTGCTTACCATTATCTCTATCCTTTTTGTTTAATACTTCTTCTTTGTGACAATTCTGCCAGAGAGTGAGATTGTCTACCTCGTGCCTCAACATTAAGAATACTCTGGTGGTGGCCGAATACTAATTGGCAAGTCTCTGTGTGTCTCTACTCTTTCGGTTTATCTCCTCTTATCCTAACACCGACTTTCATCTCTATCTTTTTTTTTCTCTTGGTCATAGTAATAGTTCGGGTTTTAGTACTGCTCGTGGAGTGAAGGTGTTGCTAGTATTCCAAAACCAATCAGAATCTTTCTCTCGTCTCTCGTCCAAAGGTAATAATATTCGTTGGTATTATACTGAACTGAGGCATTTCCGTTTAAGGATTCTAGGTTTTGGCCGAATGCTTTTTTTCACCTTGTTCTATTGCGTTTTCTTTGGGATGGTATGTTGTTCAACACTTGTGGGTAAGCAGTATGAGTAGTAGATTCGTTCATCCTGCTGATTATCATCAAGAAGCCATTACCAACCGTCATCGGTGAACTAAGTGGGCTAGAGCCACGCTTAATCTAGCAAGGCAATAGTAAGTAATCCTTGAGCAAGTTTCAGTTAGAGTTCTTTTGACTCGTATGATAGGTTTAACCGAGGCTTCCATTGTTATAGGTTGGAGTACTTGTGGATTCTTCACACATTTTTATGAACAGGTGTGTAACAACACTAATAGTAACGTAGATCGACAAAAAGCCAAAAAGCCGAAAAGTGGGTTGTCGACATCATACGGATGTGTGGCTGCCAATGTGATAGGTCGTGTAGTAAAACTAGGTCGTATGGTCGATGAGGAGGCCAAGAGCGCTTTTACGGGCAAAAATGATATTAGGCAATTCTGGGCAGAACTGGCCGTGTGGGCCCAATGGGCTTACAACACCCCAAACATGGCCTATACGTTATGACCGAATCTGACGTGCCACATCGGAACGTTAAAAACATTTTTCTATTCTTAGTCCAGAAAATCATACTTAGTGTTCAAAAGATGATTTCATTATAGGTTAAAGTGAATGGAAGCTGTGCATCAGGTAGGAAATCAGAAAAGAGGGGGTGACTCCATCAGACTGCTTAAGTACCAAGCTCCCTTCGGATCCAATCCTAGACATGCACACCACCATTGCCACACCTTAACTTAGTGTATGTTCTTAGGAAACCAGTTCATTTAAGTCCAGTTTAAGAAAAGGTGATTAACTTTGGAAAGCGTTTTCGTTGCAGAAGTTTTGCTTTGTTGTCGTGATATTTTAAAATCAATTACTGTTTTTGAAAATGCGCCCTAAGACTAATCAATTTTAGTGATTAAGATAATATTATACCTATTCTAGTAAATCATACTGAAAACAATTAAAAATCATTAATGCGGCCTTATTACAACTTAAAACCCAAATCATAAAAGTAAATCAAAAGATGTCCAATTCACCAGAAGAAAACCAAATTTGCAGAACGCGTGGCCACTCCGAATCCCTCACAGCTCCAAGTCCACTATGGTTGGGGATTACCTGCGTGGATGAAAATAAGGGGTGAGTTTGGGAAACTCAGTGTGTAAAATAACCCAACCATAGTCTAAACCAGTTCAACCCACAGAAATAGATCAAATTCGCCTTAGCCTAGAACAGATTTCAGAATGAAGCCCATAGGCCCATAATAGAACAGAACAGAAATTACATGTTTATGTAGAAACCCAACCATATCCAACCGTATACACCCCAATACCATCCTTACACCATGTGGGGAGACTACTCGACCCACCCAACTGCTACACGCCACAGAATTTGCAGCGTGGCTGCCAGAACAGATAGTGTGACAGAGTCACCAGATACAGATATTTGTGGCAGAGCCACCAGAACAGATATTTGTGGCATAGCCACCAGGACACTTCCTCCATAAATATAACCCATGCCCCCATGCAACAGATATACAAATCATGGCATACATCTTACAAAATCAGATCATCATGCTTTTCAGTCAAATTCACCCTAGGGGTATAATGGTCATTTTACACCTAGAGGTATAACGGTAATTTTCATACTTAAGGGTATTCTAGTAATTTATCTATTTTAGGGTTTCATGCATATTTTCACCATTTACGTACTAACAGAAACACTTACTAAGTGTTCTTATCGAATTGGGCCCGTTGGCCCATTATCCCAATTTTGGCCCATTAAGCCCAAAAATTTTGAAAGGCACTAAAATCATGCACTCTATAGTCTAAACACTTTAGTTTACCAAATACATTAATCAATCTACCTCACGAGCATTCGTACACTCGCAAGTCCACAAAATATCAGTTTTTCGGCATTTTGGCTTTTCGGCTTTTGCTGATCTAGTCTATGAAAGGGTGTCAATTACACACCTGATTTGTAGTTGTTCGACGGTGAGTTCCACACATGAGTTTCCTACAATTGGATTACCAACACGTCAATCTAAATATCAAAACAAACTACAGACCTATCCCCCAACCATATTCGACCAACCAAGCCTCAGGCCTTAGAGTTCTTACCTTTTTCCGAAACTAGCGACTAGGTTTAGATCCAGTCGTTCCACTTGTCCAAGCCTTCGATCAGCAGCCTCTAGATCACACTAACATCATAATAAAACAATTGTCACAACCCTTAGAGCCATAGGGCCCAATCGATAGCATCCCTAAGCTTTTAGGGGTTTCGACTTTTCTAAAACCCGAAATAAAGAATAGATTCGAAAACTTACCACCGGTTCCTTTAGTCAACGATTCCACTTTAGTTCCTGTACAATTCTGATGCAGATCTAAACCCTTAAATGTTAGCAGAAATCAAATCTTTAAAGGTCTAAAGATTCGACTATGCCCCTATGACTATAGGGTTTTCGGCTTTTTGAAATAGTGAAGAGAAAGATGAAATATGAGGGTTTTGCGGTGGTTTTGTTGACAAGAATTTGGGGTTCAGAGGATGAGAGAATCGGGCAAAAAGATAGAGAAGAATCAGACGGTTGGCTAGAAGAAATTGGCACAGAAGAAAAACAGGCTTTTGGGATTTCGATTTTTATGGCAATCGGCTATAAGGCTTAGGAAGAAGTGGTAAGGAAGTGGAGTTGAGTAGAATGCTAGGAAGGTTTCGGCTATAGAAGAAGAAGCAAAGAAAAAGAAAAGATAATAGGAGATAAGAGGAGAAAAGAAAAAGAGAAGAGAATGGTCAGAACCCAAATGCCGAATTTTCCCCCCACCTACTAGCCGAATTTTTCCCTCTACAGAAACCTTTGGCCGGCCAACTCTTGCTCCTCAAGAGTCCACCATTCAGCCAATGCTACACTCCCTAATCAGCTCCTAAATCTTCTCCCTTATCCTCTCCTTACTCGATCCCCTGAGCAGCTCAAACTCTTCCTACAGAGTTCCACCTGAGTTCCATCACATCCCCTTTCTGAACATAAAAATTAATACTAATATTTGCTCACCTTGTGACTTGAACCTTAGCTCTCCCTAGCCATCCACACGCCACCTTTTTAGCACCCTAGTGGCGTCACATGCCACTTTGCCACCTGCCTTCTTGTGGCTTATTTTACCCATTAAATCTTAGAAGCCCAACTTACCAGAACCCCTTTTTCCCTAAGAATTAAAATTAGTTAAAACTTCCAGATTTCATCTCAAACTTGGGCTTCTAGAGGCCCACTAACATACTTAGACCTACGCCCAGCAGTCAAAACACAGAAATTCAAAAATTCACCAAAATTCACAAAAGTCCCGAAAATTGGAGCGTTACAACTCTACCCTCCTTAAAGAAATTTCGTCCTCGAAATTTACCTGATCCAAACAGATAAGGGTATTGTTGACGCATCACTTCTTCTGTCTCCCAAGTGGCTCCTCTCTGCCGTGATTACGCCAAAGCACTTTCACTAAAGGAACAGATTTCCTTCTCAACACCTTGACGTCTCGGTCCAATATCTGCACAGGCTCTTCCTCGAAAGTCAAATCAGATTGCACCTCGATCTCTGCAACCGGCACGACATGAGTAGGGTCAGAACGATAACGCCTTAACATGGAGACGTGAAAAACATCGTGAATCCTGTCTAACTCTTGAGGTAATTCTAATTGATATGCCACTGGTCCTACCCACTTCAAAACCCGGTAAGGCCCAATGAATCGCGGACTCAACTTGCCTTTCTTACAAAACCTTAATATCTTCTTCCAATGAGAAACCTTTAAGAAGACCATATCACCTACTGAATACTCAATCTCCTTGCGCTTCAAATTCGCATACAACTTTTGCCTATCCGCAGCTTCTTTTAATCGATCTCTGATTACTCTGACCTTATCCTCAGTGTCAGCTACCAACTCAGGTCCAAGAACCTACCGCTCTCCCAGTGCGGTCCAACAACTAGGGGTACAACACCTTCGTCCATATAGCGCTTCATACGATGCCATTCGAATACTCGCTTGATAACTTTTGTTGTACGCAAACTCCACCAACGGCAAGTAGTCCTCTCAACTACCTCGAAATTCAATAATGCATCCCCTCAACATGTCCTCCAGAATCTGAATAACCCTTTCCGACTGACCATCAGTCTAGGGATGGAAGGCCGTACTAAAATTCAATCGTGTCCCCAATGCCTCATGCAACTTTTGCCAAAATCGAGATGTAAATCTGGGATCTCGGTCAGAAATAATTGAAACTGGGACACCATGAAGTCGTACGATCTCCGCCACATACAACTTGGCTAACCTTTGAAGTGAACAGTCGGTACGGACAGTATGAAATGAGCTGATTTGGTCAACCTACCTACGATCACCCAAATCGAGTCTTTCTTTGTTGGTGTCAAAGGTAACCCACTCACAAAGTCCATGGTTACCCTCTCCCACTTCCAAATTGGTATCTTCACTGGCTGCAAAAGCCCAGAAGGTAGTTGATGCTCAGCTTTCACTTGCTAGCATGTCAAACATTTCCCCACAACCTCCGTTACTTCCTGCTTAAGCCCAGGCCACCAATAAAATTTTCACAAGTCGTGATACAACCTATTCCCTCCAGGATGCATGGCACAAAGTCCCCCATGAGCTTCTTTCAATATTGACTGCCTCAAGTCAGAGTCCTTCGGAACGCAAATTCTCCCTCAGAAACACAGAACTCCTTCACTATTCAACCCAAACTCAAAAGTTTCCCCTTCCTTAACCTGCTGGAAACGAGCAACCAAAGACTCATCTCTCAACTACTTCTCTTTAATCTGATCCACCCAGGTTGGCCTTACTTGCAACTCAGCCAACAAACTACCATCATCATACAGACTCAGACGAGCAAACATTACTCTCAGATCAGGTACAGCTCTTCGACTTAGAGCATCGGCTACCATGTTAGCCTTGCCTGGGTGGTACTCAATCATACAATCATAATCTTTAAGCAACTCTATCCATATCCTTTGCCTAAGGTTTAGCTCCTTCTGAGTCAGCAAGTACTTGAGACTCTTATGATCGGTGTATATAATACACCTCTCTCCGTACAAGTAATGTCTCCAAATCTTAAGCGCAAAGATTACTACTGCCAATTCCAAATCATGAGTAGGATAGTTTCCTTCGTGAGGCTTAAGCTTTCGTAATGCATAAGCAACCACCTTACCCTCTTGCATTAACACGTAGCCCAAACCCACATGTGATGCGTCACTGTACACAGTAAAATCCTTCCCAGACTCCGGCTGAATCAACACAAGTGCTTCAGTCAGAACTTTCTTCAACTTCTCAAAAGCTTCCTGCTGCTTCTCTGTCCAAACAAATAGTATTCCTTTCCTTATGAGTTTTGTCAAAGGCGCTGCCATCACAGAAAAGCCTTCCACAAACCTCCTGTAATATCCTGCCAACCCTAGGAAACTCTGAATTTTCGACACTGACCTAGGTGGCTTCCATTCCAAAATTGCTTCAATCTTTTGAGGGTCCACCTTAATCCCCTCAGCTGAGACAACATGTCCCAGGAAGGTTACCTTCTTCAACCAGAATTCACATTTGCTGAATTTCGCATATAGTTCCTTCTCCCTTAACACTTGCAACACTATGCGGAGATGCTCATCATTTTTTCTTCAGTTTCAGAATATACCAGAATATCGTCAATAAAGACGACTACAAACCGATCCAAAAATGGTTGGAATACACGATTTTTCAGATCCATAAATGCTGCAGGAGCGTTTGTCAGTCCAAATGGCATCACCAGAAATTCGTAATGACCATACCGAGTTCTGAATGCCGTCTTATGGATATCTGCCTCTTTCACCCTTAACTGATGATATCCAGATCGAAGGTCGATCTTGGAAAATACAGAAGCTCCTCTAAGTTAGTCGAACAGATTGTCAATCCTTGGCAGTGGATACTTATTCTTAATCGTCAGTTTGTTCAACTGCCGATAATCAATACACATTCGCATCGTCCCATCCTTCTTTGTTACGAATAGCACTGGTGCTCCCCATGGAGACACACTTGGCCTAATAAAACCCTTATCCAACAACTCTTGAATTTGTGCTTTTAACTCCACCAACTCTTTTGGTGCCATCCTATACGGTGCGATGGACACTGGTGCCGTTCCAGGAAGCAATTCGAATCCAAACTCGATTTCTAGGTTCGGAGGCAGTCCTGGAAACTCTTCCAGAAAAAACATCTTGGAACTCTTTAACAGTTCTAACCTTATCCACTGTCAGTCCATCATCTTTCGCCTGACTTACAAATGCCAAATAGGCCTCACAACCTTTACGAATCCATTTTTTGACTCTTAATGCCGACACCACATTGGACAAATAATCCCTTCACTCACCTATCACCATAACCTCTTCCCCTTTCGTGGTCCTTAACACCATTCGTTTAGCAGCACAATCCAGAGTCGCCCTGTGCTTAACAAGCCAGTCCATTCCCAGAATGAGGTCGAATTCTTTGAACGGTAACTCTATCAAGTCTCCAGAGAAGATATTACCGTTGGTTTCTAAAGGCACATCTCTATACAGTTTGTCTACCTTAACCGAGTGACACAAAGAACTTAGTATAGTTACCCCACTCACTATCTCCTCAAAGTGCACACCCAACGACCCAGATATGGCACATGCAACATAGGAATGGGTAGATCCAATATCTACCAAAATAGTATACGGTATGCTAGAAACCAAGAACGTACCAGTTATGATGTTAGGTGCATCACCCTCCTCTCGACGACGAGCTGTATACACCAACGCTGACTATCGAGCCTCAGCATTTTTGGCACCCCTGCCAAGTGCTCCTCAACCTCAAACATTACCGTTTTCGGCCCTACCTTGTCCACGTTATCTCGGTGGTTGTGGTCCATCTCTCACTGGTTGAGCAACCCTCTGCTCAGCAACTTGTACCTAATCTGTTTTCTGAGGACAGTCTTTGACTCTATGCTCCATAGATCCGTATCGAAAACAGGCACCGAAACGTTTCCTACACTCGCCCAGATGTACCTTACCACAGTCTCCACAGATTGGTGGTCTAACCACGTTCATCGAAACTGTCCGCATTGGCTCCTCCACTCTTGCTCTCTTGACATTCCTATTTGCACCACCTGAAGGTCCTGAATCCTTCCGAAAACGGTTTCAATCCTTCTCACGATTCTACTTTTCAGCACGCTTCACTTCCTCAGCTATCTTAGATTTCTCCACCAAGACCGCAAAGTCACGCTCCCTCTGCGGAGCAATCAACACCCTGAGTTCATCTCTAAGACCATCCTCGAAGCGCACACTATGCTCATATTCATTAGCGACTATTCCCACGGCATACCGGCTCAACCTCAGAAACTTAGCCTCGTATTTAGTAATTATTTTACCTCCTTGCACCAAATTCAAGAATTCCTTCCTACGGGCGTCCACATAACTCGCCCCAACATATTTCCCTTTGAAGACTGCCTTAAACAGCTCCCAGGTTACCCTGTCAGCTGGGGTCCCATCTCTCACAGTGAGCCACCACTGATAAGCCTCACCTCTTAGCAACGATACGGCTCCCTTCAGCTTCTGCTCCACAGAGCAGTCCAAGTCATCCATAATCCTTTCCGTGGCCTCCAACCAATATTCTGCCAGATCCGGGGCTACACCAGATACACCCCTAAAGATCTCCGCTCCGTTAGCCCGGAGTCGCTCAGAAATAGATCCTCGAATTCTATTACCTGAACTTGCCCCAGCAACCCTTTCTAGAACACGAAGCATTGCCTGGGACAGGGCGCCATCCCCGGTACCAGGATCATGAGACTCCACTTCCGTTGTCAGTGGTACCGGTGCTTCTGCCGTCGGCATATGCCCTGAGGACGCAGTTCTTGCTCGAGCACTACCTCGGCCACGTCCACGGCCTCTTCCACGAGCTGCTCTCGTACTCATATCTTATTATCTGATTACGAATTTTATGCATCAATCAAATATTCCAGTGTTTATTACAGATGTTTTATGAACAGACAGTAATTCAGAGTTTGTTTTCCGCAGAATCGAAATCTAGCTACAATCTTAGTCTATTACCAAAATTCCTATAGTCTCAGTACCATCCCACTAGATTACCATAATAGGGTTTAAATGCAGACAGATAATTCAGAAAAAAATATCTCAGAAAAGTTCAGAATAATACTTACAGACTTGGGCCGAAGATTCGGGTGCCACCTTTTTAAGGATCCAATAATTGAAAAACTGAGTTTCGTTATTTTTGTAAAGATTTCATTTTCGAAAATCTTTGTTTTTATAAACCCATTCCACAGTCGAGTTGTTGCAACTTAGCTCTGATACCACTAAATGTAACACCCCAAACCCGGCCTAGATGTTATGACCTGATCCGACGTGCCACATTGGAACGTTAAAAATATTTTTCTATTCTTAGTCCAAAAAATCGTACTTAGTGTTCAAAAGACGATTTCATTATAGGTTAAAGTGAATGGAAGCTGTGCATCAAGTAGGAAACCGAAAAAGAGGAGGTGAGTCCATCGGACTGCTTAAGTACCAAGCTCCCTTTGGATCCAATCCTAGACATGCACACCACCATTGCCACACCTTAACTTACTGTATGTTCTTAGAAAACCAGTTCATTTAAGTCCAGTTTAAGAAAAGGTGATTAACTTTGGAAAGCGTTTTCGTTGCGAAAGTTTTGCTTTGTTGTCGTGATATTTTAAAATCAATTATTGTTTTTGAAAATGCACCCTAAGACTAATCAGTTTCAGTGATTAAGATAATATTATACCTATTCTAGTAAATCATACTGAAAACAATTAAAAATCATTAATGCGGCCTTATTACAACTTAAAACCCAAATCATAAAAGTAAATAAAAAGATGTCCAATTCACGTAAGAAAACCAAATTTGCGAGCAGCGTGGCCACTCCGAATCCTCACGGCTCCAAGCCTACTATGGTTGGGGATTACCTGCGTGGATGAAAATAAGGGGTGAGTTTGAGAAACTCAGTGTGTAAAATAACCCAACCATAGTCTAAACCAGCTCAACCCACAGAAACAGATCAAATTAGTCTTAGCCGAGAACAGATTTCAGAATGAAGCCCATAAGCCCATAATAGAACAGAACAGAAATTACATGTTTATGCAGAAACCCAACCATATCCAACCGTATACACCCCCGTACCATCCTTACACCATGTGGGGAGACTACTCGACCCACCTAACCGCTACACGTCACAGAATTTGCAGCGTGGCTGCGCAAGAGCATAGTGTGATAGAGTCACGAATCTGAGATATTTGTGGCGAGCCACGGTATCAGAGTATTTGTGGCATAGCCACCAGGACGCTTCCTCCATAAATATAACCCATGTCCCCATGCAACAGATATACAAATCATGGCACACATCATACAGAATCAGATCATCATGCTTTTCAGTCAAATTAACCCTAGGGGTATAATGGTCATTTTACACCTAGGGGTATAACGATAATTTTCATACTTAAGGGTATTCTAGTAATTTATCTATTTTAGAGTTTTCATGCATATTTTCACTATTTACGAACTAATAGAAACACTTACCGAGTGTTCTTGCCGAATTGGGCCTGTTGGCCCATTATCCCAATTTTGGCCCATTAAGCCCAAAAATATTGAAAGGCACAAAAATCATGCACTATGCAGTCTAAACACTTTATTTTACCAAATACGTTAATCGATCTACCTCACAAGCATCCGCACACTCGCAAGTCCACAAAATACCAATTTTTCGGCATTTCGGCTTTTCGATTTTTGCCGATCTAGTCTATGAAAGGGTGTCAATTACACACCTGATTTGTAGTGGTTCAACGGTGAGTTCCACACACGAGTTGCCTACAATTGGATTACGAACACGTCAATCTCAATATCGAAAACAAACTACAGACCTATCCCCTACCATATTCGGCCAACCAAGCCTCAAGCCTTAGAGTTCTTACCTTTTTTCGAAACTAGCGACTAGGTTTAGATCCAGTCATTCCACTTGTCCAAGCCTTCGATCAGCAGCCTCTAGATCTCACTAACATCATAATAAAACAATTGTCACAACCCTTAGAGCCATAAGGCCCAATCGACAGCCTCCCTAAGCCTTTAGGGGTTTCGGCTTTTCTAAAACCCGAAATAAAGAACAGATTCAAAAACTTACCACCGATTCCTTTAGTCAACGATTCCACTTTAGTTCCTATACAATTCTGATGCAGATATAAACCCTTAAGTGTTAGCAGAAATCAAATCTTTAAAGGTCTAAAGATTCGGCTATGCCCCTAAGACTATGGGGTTTTCAGCTTTTTGAAATAGTAAAGAGAAAGATGAAATATGAGGGTTTTGCGGTGGTTTTGTTGACAAGACTTTGGGGTTCAGAGGATGAGAAAATTGGCCAAAAAGATGGAGAAGAATCAGAGGGTTTGGCTAGGAGAAATTAGGACAGAAGAATAATTAGTTTTCGGGATTTCGACTTTTATGGCAATCGGCTATAAGGCTTAGGAACAAATGGTAAGGAAGTGGAGTTTAGTAGAATGGTAGGAAGGGTTCGGCTATAGAAGAAGAAGCAAAGAAGAGGAAAAAAGAATAGGAGATGAGAGGAGAAAAGAAAAAGAGAAGAGAATGGTCAGAACCCAAATGCTGAGTTTTCCCCCTACCTACTAGCTGAATTTTACCCTCTACAAAAACCCTTGGCCGGCTAACTCTTGCTCTTCAAGAGTCCACCATTCGGCCAATACTACACTCCCTAATCAGCTCCTAAATCTTCTCCCTTATCCCCTCCTTACTCGATCTCCTGAGCAGCTCAAACTCTTCCTATAAAGTTCCACCTAAGTTCCATCACATCCCCTTTCTGAACATAAAAATTAATACTAATATTTGCTCACCTTGTGACTTGAACCTTAGCTCTCCCTAGCCATCCACACGCCACCTTTTTAGCACCCTAGTGGCGTCACATGCCACTTTGCCACCTGCCTTCTTGTGGCTTATTTTACCCATTAAATCTTAAAAGCCCAACTTACCAGAACCCCTTTTTCCCTAAGAATTAAAAATAGTTAAAACTTCCAGATTTCATCTCAAACTTGGGCTTCTAGAGGCCCACTAACATACTTAGACCTACGCCCAGCAGTCAAAACACAGAAATTCAAAAATTCACCAAAATTCACAAAAGTCCTGAAAATTGGGGCGTTACAGGGCTTGTGGGCCCCACACAGGAAATCGCATAAGAGTGTGTTAAATATTGGGCCAGACTGTGTAAACCACACAACTAAGGCCATTTCTGGGCTATATGGTCTATACAAGCATGTGGGCCCACATGGGCCTGTAATATAAGTTGTAGGTCCACTGTCACTGATTGACTGTTAAGGTTGCACGGGTAGCCCTAGACGACTGTGGACCTTCTGTTGGGTCAGAAAGTATACCTGGGCCTTTATTTTGGTGAGATGATTATTTTACCCCTTTATGATATATGATTGTTTGAGCATGCCATTTTTACTGTATGTACATTTATATTATGTTGCATTGCAAGGAGCGGGATATATGATTTTGGAGGAAGTGTACTGAAAGGCTATAAGCCTATTACTGGCAGCTCTACTGCAAATACTTTGCTAGTGCCGTAACCGGTATGACTTGGTGTGTAGGGTTGGATGGTTCAATATTATCCCCACATGGTATGTAAGGCTGGTACGAAGATGATGTGCAGCAGATGGATTGGGTAGGGTTCTTTGTTTACATATTGTACTGAAATGGGCTCAGGCCCAGACTACTACTGTTACTAAAATGGGCTCAGGCCCAGACTGCTACTGTTACTGAAATGGGCTCAAGCCCAGACTACTACTGTTACTGAAATGGGCTAAGGCCCTAACTGTTACTGAAAGGGCTTAGGCCTAAAATGTGCTTGCTTATATGGGTTCTCACACACTGAGTTTTCGTAAACTCATCAATCTGTTAACTGTGCAGGAAATTCCCAGGCTTAGACGGATCAAGGCGACGGAGGTTTTAGAGGTGGCCACTCGATATAGTTTCTTTTAATGTTATAAATAAGATTTTGTTTTGGGTTTTTATTATGTAATAAGGCCTCTTTAATTTTATTTCTATTTTAATTTGGGATTTTAGTTACTTGAATTCTAATATGGTAGTAGTAGGTTTCAGGTTTTTTTTAGGAAAATATAAACAAATGTTTTTTTTGAAAACACCATGTTTATGCAATATATTTTGAAGGCTTCCGCAACAAACACTGTTTTTAAAGCTTAAAAACAAACTAAGATAATTAATATTTTGCTAAGTCAACTTGAGTTTTCACAATAAATCGGACATCCTAAACTTTTTTTAAGAGCCTGAAGGGGTTTTATGTGAAACGAATGTTCACGCAATTTGTGTTTTGGAAAAAAAACTCCAATGTGACATCATAGATTCAGCCATAATGTCTAGGCCGAGTTTGGGGTGTTACACTCGTAGTGTCCATAACAAGTTCTGAAAGTAGTCTTATACACATCAATCTCCTTAACCTTCAATTGATGATACCTAGAGCGGAGATCGAGCTTAGAGAATACAGATGCCCCACGAAACTGATCGAACAGGCCATAGATCTTGGGAAGCATATATCTATTTTTTACCGTCAACTTATTCAATTGGTGAACACCACTGGCCATACCACAGCCCCTAAATGGTTGTTGTGCTGCCCTTGGAAGCTGAGCCAAACCAAGAGCTGAAGCCTGTACAGGAGCTTGCACCTGATTGGATCGAAAAGGACAGTCCCTAATGTGGTGCTCCATCAACCCATATCGTAGATAGGCTCCCAACCTCCTCCAGCACTCACCTGAATGGCATCTTCCACAATCACTACAGGTCTATATCTCAGTCGGTGCAGTTGGTGCCTCAACCCTCGGAGGCCCATTGTACATCCCAAATTAGGGCCTAATCGAAATAGTGGTTTCAAGACCACAAATCTGACATTAAAATATTGATTTTTTGATTTTTATGAGGTTTAGAATATGAATATATGCATTTGCTAAAGTTTCATGAAGAAATTATAAGTATAAGGTGTCCAATTGGAAATTAGGGACCAAATTGAATAAGTTGTAAAATTTGTGTTCTACAAGAAATTTGTATTAAATTGATTTGGATTATTAACTGGGAGGTCTTAAAGAGAAATTTTCCCAATTTCTAAGTTTTTGGACAAAAATAGGCTTGCATGGAAAAATTTGAAGGAAAGGCATTAGGGGCATTTTGGTCATTTGGTGTATTAATGATATAAAAATGGGAAAATAAGCCAAAAATTAGCTCATTCTCTCCATATTGCTGCTGAAAATTAAGGTTTTCCATAGCTAGGGTTTTCAAGCTTTCCAAGCTCATTAGTAAGTGCTCCCAAGCCCCGTTTTTAATGTTCTTCGTATTTTTGAAATCCCAGTAACTTGCTCTCTTTATTTCTACCCATTTCATGCTAGGGTTCGTGTTTATAAGATTACCCATGCATGAGAAGCTTATGTTTTGATGTTTTATGGAGGGATATGAGGGTTGAAAGGATGGTAAACAACTTTTACTAAGTAGATTTTCATGGAAAGGGCTTTAAGGACTATTTTGTAAAAATTGTAGAATGAGTAGAAAAACATGAAATGAAGGAAAAATGTGCGTTGTTGTAAGCATGAAAAATATTTGGCTAAGTTTGGGTAACCAATAAATCCCATACATTGCATTATCCGAGCCTAAGAACTATATTGTAAATATATGAAAGTATAAGGGTAAAATAGTAATTTTACCCAAATATGAATTTTGGGTCGTTTTGAGCAATGTATGTATTAAACGAGCTAAAATTTGGTATTTTAGATCAAGAGATTCGAGATACGGGTCTTGATCGGGGAAAGAACAAGGTTTACGAAGTTTAAGCTCATTTTCTAATATTTTGTACTGAGGTAAGTGCATATGCAAATAAATACATTAATTATTACTATTAAATGTTTTATTGATATTTGTATGCTTAATATACTTGTTTGGCTATTTTGATAATATAACATGTTTTGATGCTTTGCTATTATGATGAGAATGTTCCTATGTTATACAATTATGAGACGTTGGCCATGTGAATGAAATCAACTATTTGAACCTTAGGAATAGTTGAGGATATGAATGACATGTCACTAGGATAGTGATGTGTGTTTATGAGCTCATTAAATATGTGATACATGCTATGGTCTGGGTGCTGGGTATCCTGAGTAGTGTTCGGATACTCTTTAGCTCTTTGAGTAGCCCCCGTTGAGAGCGGCATGTGATTCTATGATATGAGGCACTTTGGTGCACATTCTGTCAGGTAGCCAAGGCTACATTCAGGCACTTTGGTACATTTCTTTCGCGTGTCCAAATCATATTTCGAGTGTTCAATGGGAAATTTATTATGAATTCTGGAAGCAAATTATGTAAACTATGTGTGTGCAAAAAGGGGAGCAGGTATGTACTAAAACCCTATGAGTACTTAGTATATGATGATATTATGAAAAGGTATGTATTTGATGAGCATGTGCATATGAATATGAAAGATAAGTTATATATGACAGAATGTTATAAGTATTTATGCTCAGATTATCAATTATTGAAAAATGTAGTCTATTTGCATGTGTACTTACTAAGCTTTATAGCTTACCCGCCTATCTTTTCCCTTCACTTTAGATACGTCAAGCTAGCTCAAAGGATCGGGGGACATCGAAGCTCGGGTCACACTATCTTCAAGAAATTTGGGTATATAGGGTTTAATTATTTTGGTCATGGCATGTATACGAAATTTGTCTATTTTGTGTATATGTGTCATGTTGAAGTAGCCAAGTGTAATGGCTCATTTGGGTATTAATTATTTTGTTTATGGCCATGTGATTTGGTCCATATTAATGATTGGGATGTATCCCTAAGTTTACCTTTGCATGCATGCCAAGATGTGTATGTGTTGATGATGTGCTTTGTTCGGTGGATGATTATTTATTTGCTTGTATGTGGTTGTATGATTTAATACTCATAATGGATTAATAGTAAGGGATATGGTAAACCATGAAATTGGTGTGGAATGACTAAAAGATAAGGTTCTGTGAATACTAATGGACTAGTATAAAAAGGGTCATAATGATGCTATAATATTGCATGTTTAAGTGTCCAAATATATCATGGAGTAAGCCATTGAACATGTTGGAGTGTACGATTGATTAGGGATGATCAATGGCTTGGAAAATAGCCTCCAAATGGTCCACATGGGTAGACACGGGCATGTGTCTAGGCCGTGTGTGACACACAGTCAGCCCACGGGCATGTCGTATGGCCGTGTGTCCCCTGCACCTTGAATTTTTGGTTAAAAATGCATGGTAGTAAACACACAGGTAGAGACACGGCCATGTGTCTCAACCGTATAGAGGACACAACCTCTGGCCACGGGCGTGTGCTTGGCCATGCGCCTCAATTTGCATGATGACGTCATAAACAAAATGCTAGCTAAAAATCACACGGGCTACCACACGAGCGTGTGCCAGGCCGTGTGAGGGACACGGGCCAAGGACACGGGCATGTGCTCGGTCGTGTGAAAACTTTTGTGGGTTCAAAATAAAAAATAAATCTAATAATTCTACACGGGTGACGGACACGAGCGTGTCCCCAAGCACACGGGCGTGTGCTTTGCCTCCACAAGGGCGTGTAAGGCATAACTCTAGGGACAATTCTAAAATTTTCTATAGTTCTTGGTTTAGTCTCGGATCACTAATAAGGTATGTTTTGGGCCTTATAGGTCCACAATAGAGACAACTTGATTTTTATTTGATTGGTTTTGGATTGGATGAAATTTTATGGCCCGATTTTGTATGTTTAGTTCTGTTTAAGTCCAATAATGCCTCATACCTTGTCCCGGCATCAGACACGGGTAAGGGATTGAACAGAACTAGAGGGACTCGAATCCCTCTTAAGCTTACTCTAGTTCTTTTCTCGATCTTTCCTCTCGCACTTAGTGCGCTTCACCTCCTCGGCCATCTTCGCCTTGTCAACCAAGGCCTTCAACACTCACTCCCTCTGAGGAGCTAGCAGAACCCTCAAATTGTATATCAATCGCTCCTCGAATCGGATACTCTCTTCATAATCATTCAAAACCAAACTACAAGCATACCTGCTCAATCCCAGAAACTCAGCCACAGACCTCTCACCCTGAACTAGGCTCATAAACTCACGTCTATGAGCCTCCACATAGCTCGCCTCCACATACTTACTGTAGAAGGCGTTTCTGAAGAAATCCCATATAATGTGTTCAAACTGGGTGTCTTCCTCAACTGTTAACCACCACTGGTATGCCTCATCCCAGAGCAAAGATATTGTGCCCCTTAGTCTCTGTGCCGAAGTGCAGTCGATATCATATGATGCACTCAGTGGCCTCTAACCAATACTCAACCATTGTAGGGGAGACTCCAGTGACTCCCTTGAACACCTCATCACCATTCGATCGGAGTCATTCTGTGACCAACCCTCGGTCTTCAGATCCAAAATGGGTCCCAACGACCCTCTCTAAAACACGAAGCATGACTTGGGACAGTGCGTCACCCCCTACCATCGGAGAAAGACAATAGAAAGCAAAATCAAAAGAAAAAGAAAAGAACGAAAAAAAAGTCAAAAGAAAGAGGAAACAAGGAAACAATTTAATAAATTTAAAATAACTATTTTATTTCTTTCAGAGTAGTAAAAACAAATACATTCCCTATTCACTTATGCAAAGACTCAAACACAAGACCAGAGAGTACACAAAAGCTTAGCCATTAAACCATCAGGCTCATTCTTGAAACAAGTTAACGTGGAATTAAACTTAAGTCAAAAGTTCATGGATAAAGGTTAAGTCAAAACAAATAACAAATTTTTCAAAAAGGGAGACTTGAACCACCAATCTCAAACACATAATCAAGGCCTAAACCATTGAAGCAAATACATATCTTATTAACAGAATTAACAAATGAACGTTCAAATTTTAGGGCATCACATGGGAAATTGACATAATCGACCTCAACTTTTAGTAGAATATTTTATTTACTAGCGGCTACCTATAAACGTGTTATCGTTTATAGAATAAATATCACACCAAAAATATAAGAATTAAGATTGTAATATAGTATATGTTACAACGAAAAACCAGTAAGTATTTTGAGGATCATACCCAAGGGATTGCAGATTGGAGAAATTAATATTAAATCAATAACAAAAAACAATTACTAATCTAATTTAGTCACGAATTACTAGTGTAAATCAAAATTAATATTTTAATTAAACTAATTAAATTAACTACCCTAAACTAGCCTAATGGACTTTCCTATTCCTAATGTCGACAACACGAGCCTCTAGCTTATGATCGATTAAATCCCTAATTATCTAATTAAATAATTAATTATCCTAGATTGAGTTATTTATCACCCTTACCTACGACTACCTTCCGAGTTCATCTTCATTAAGGATTACCACCTAAGTCACCCTTTCGGTCTCTTCCTAGGCATACAGATACCCTTCCGGTCTCACCTACTGGCACAAATTATACACGAAAGGATACCCTTCTGATCTCGCCAATCTCAATATTCTATTAGGGTCATCACTTCCTATTATACTAAGTAGCCTTGAATAAATAATCAATTTCAAATAAATAATTACTTAACAAGTAAATTAGTTTAATAATAGAATCATGCGAAATATAAATGAAGTAAAAAGAATTATTCTAATATTCATATGATAGTTAATTGATCAAGTTAACGAATCATAAATAAAAGAATAAAGAAAGATATTAACACCCTATTACCCGACCCGATCACCGAATCCGAATAACGGAATGTCACATTTGTTTTTAGGGAAACTTTCGTCAAACGATCCAAACTTATATACAATTTATATAAATACCATTTGCATACATTGCAAACAAAATAAATTGAAGTCTACATGGACCTAATTATGAAATTCAAGCATGAAATAGGATTGATTTATAAAATTTCAAAGTTTTAAAGTTGGTATCGATATTTAATTACCGGGTATCAATATTGTATCGATACCATATTTGAATAACGATACCAAATCACAATTTTGTTTGTTATGTAAAACAAGGGTATTGATACTCATAAAAATCAATACCATTTTAACATTCTATTTGTTTTAAAAATTGTTCATATGGTCAAGTATCGATACCAAATGCCAAAATATCGATACTAAAGCTCAAAAATGATAAAAATCCAATTTAAAATATGTTTATTTCATGCCAAATTCAATTGAACTTAAATGGTACCATTTAGATACAATTATATACTTGAAAAACATTTCATAACAAAACATTATCACATTACTACAAATTCACAATCAACATAGCATGCACCATTTAACCTTATAAAACATCATAAGATAACTCAATTTGAACCACACAAGCATGCATAAAACTTACCAACTATATCAAGCACAACCTAAGCATATCAATCACTTTTCCACACCTAGATCAAAACACATTACTTATTCACCTCTTGAGCAATAAGCATACATGCCTAAGCTACATCACAAGATCACCATCAACAACATCATTACCAACACTTACATATAATATATACACATCATAATTAAAGTTCCAAACTCATTCAAATTTATAATATAGCATAAACATAAGACTACCTAGGAACATGTCATGACCAAACTAAAAGCATCACCAACACTTGAGTTTGGGATTGCCATTGGATGTTGAAATTGACGAATGACTCAAAGGTACCTAATCTGCTCACATAAAATAAAACTACACACTGAGCATAACTCAGTGGCATTTTCTATAATCCAAATATTAAAATCTAAAATAAGTTTTAAAAATGCATAAGGTAAAATAGATGACGATATGCAATATAACAAATCCAATATTCTAATCTACATATTCATTCTTCACAACTATCACATTATTACCAATACTAAGACATGACAAATTCATTTCATATGCCATTTGGTAATTCAAATCATAAAATAACACTTTCAATCTCACTTTCAATTTTCATGATTTCATTTAACATAATCAATCTATGTTCATGACTCATTCCACAGTTTCATTTCCCATTTCTCATTTCCATTCCATTCTCATAATTTACCATTGTATGCATCCAAAGATCGTATTCATATTTAATTCAATTGTTTCACCACTATGTTTTTTATTCTCATATTTATTTCCATATTAACTTGACTTGGACTCAGATGACTACGCGGATCCAACCAACACAATAAGACACCTAGTGCTTGACGGGAAAATCCGTAATAATAAATTGCACCCTGCACTGGTAAAAAAAAACTGACAAATAAAGTGCCCAACACTGGTTGGTACAATCGACAAATAGGGTGCCCAGCACTCCCTGACATGTAGTCGTAAAACCCTAAACTCTTCCTATCCTATGACATGCAAATTATACCCGACCTTATCCAAACAGTTAATAGGGTAACTATTTCTCACATTTATTTTCAATCAATTCCTATTTCATTATAATAATCTCAAACAAACAAATCCATTATTCTCATACATATATATATAAACATAGTTCATCACAATATAAGTCCAATTTCACATTTCAAATAACATTCAATATTTTTGAATCTATTCAATTCAATCCTTAGCACAATAACCAATTCAACCACCTCAATACATCTCACCAAATCGATTTGTAGCTTACTTTATAACTTACCATACAATGTAATGTAAAAATGTAATAATTGAAATACTTCGTATTATACAAACACAAACTATGAACTCCAAGCTATTCATCGACAACTTTATCTTTTCCTTTATTTAACGAGGGATCCTAGTCGACGTTCGCTATGGATTAAAACAAGTATATAATATTATCAATACACAAACCAAAATTACATTCAATTTCTAATTTATGTAAATTTTACATTTTATTCAATTTAGTCCCTAAAACCAGTACTAAAATAACTTTCACATTTAACCCCAATTTCTTATGCCAAATATACTAAAGTCCCTATAAGACCTCCTAATTTTCATTTTTACCACTAATTTTCAAATCTATTCACTTTAGTACCTGTTGAACAAAACCATAATTTTACTTTACAATTTAGTCATTTTTTCAACTGTAAACTATCTATCTATTAAATTAACCCCTAGAAATTTAATTATCCATCAATGGAAACATTCACAATCTTTAACAGTACCGAAAAATATAGTATGGGTTTGCTAGATTAAGCTATCGGGATTCCGAAAACATAAAAATTACAAGAAAATTACTAGATTAAACTAACCAAATTAAGTTTGAAACTTAGAAACTCTAAGGTTGTTCGTCCCTAAGCTTCTTCTTCTTCACTTCTAAGAATACAACAGAGTCTTAAAAAATAATATAATACATTACAACATAAAAGTTCGTTAAAAACGGACTCTTCTTGGCATAGAGAACTATACGCCATACTCCTAAGATATCTTTTGTATGCACAATATTCCAAAATTTTCATTTTCTTTGGCACATCCTTGGCTTGGCCCCTTCTAGTGTAGTCATTCTCATAGTAGGACATAAAACAAGAACAAAGATTTTGCAAGTTCTTGCGAACTTAGTAAGTTTTAATACAAAATACCTTGTAGTCTTTCTAGTTGAGTTCCTCCTCTTGTAGGTTTTGGATTACTACTCTGTCTTTGGAAAATACTTTACTAATATCAGTTATATACTTATACGTTGGCTACCATACTTAACGTGCAAACTCTCTTTTCACTCATTAGCTGATTTTATATCTTATCAGTTGATATAGGTCTTATTCCTTTTTAAAACAACCTAGGTACTTCTCAGAAGAATATCTATACAGAGCCTACTTTCAACGAATTTCTCTTTAAACAAACACTTACCATTTTTCCCAGAATGGTTATTCATAGATACTACTCTTTGGTAGATAAGTACTAACTGATCTTAAATTTGGGGGATTCTTGTAACACCCTGATTTTGGGCCTAGTTGGAACAGTGGTTTCGGGACCACAAATCTGACGATGAAAATTTTATTTTTTTATATTTTTATGGTCTACGAGTTTACAAAATAATTTTTTGAAAATTTCATTCGAAAATTTTGACGTTCGGGCACTTAATTTAGTCAAAAGGACTAAATCGTAAAAAGTGCAAAAGTTGAGTTCTACATGTTAGAAGTGTCAAATTATTATGAGTTTTAAAATTAAAGGTCCTTAAATGGTAATTAGACCATTGGTTAATTTTTGGACAAAAATGGACATGAAATGGGTGTAATAAAATATTTTTAAGTTAGGGGTATTTTGGTAAACTAATAATTAAAAGAATTAAAAAGGGAAATAAGCCAAATTAGCTATCACCTTCTTCATTCAACCATTTCTACCAGCAGCAACCATGGTTAGGGTTTGTTCAAACTCCCAAGCTCGATTGTAAGTGCTCCCTAACCCCGTTTTTAAAGTTCTTTACATTTTTGAAATCCTAGTAACTTGTTCTACTTATTTCTACCATTAAATTGAGCTAAGGTTCATGTCTAAAAATTTACCCATGAATAATATGCATGTATTTTGATGTCTAATGATAGAAAATAAAGGTTGGGTGTTAGATAAACGACTTTTGCTAAGCGATTTTACGTGAAAACGAGTAAAATGACATAATAGGTAAAAATACCTAATGTTCATAAGTACATGTTAGAGTGAGAATTGGATGTTGCTATAGAATGGAAAAATGATCAGCGTGTCATAAAACATAAGAAAATAGGATGAAGTTTAATTTACGAGATTTGGGGAAAAAGTGTAAATATGTGAAAGTTTAGGGGAAAATTGTAATTTTTCCAAAATATGATTTTGGGTTGATTTGAATAATATGAGTCCTAATTAGGCTATATTTGAAATGATAGAGTAAGGAAAATCAAAATTCGGGCTAAAATCGGCAAAATACCAAGTTGTGGACAAAATGGTAAAAATGACCATTTTTGCATACGAGGTAAGTTCATATGATTTTAATAATGCAATGTGTATTTTAATGTTAATGTTATGATATTATATGAATTGTAAGTATACATATATGTGAATAATTTGATATTATGTAAATGATGTAACATTACTATATGTTGTTGATGTCTTTATAATGGTATGATGATTATTGTTTACGAATTGTTGCATTCTATGATTATTGTTGAGTTATTATACAAATTATGTGGAATACTTGAAAAATATGAGTTGCCACCGGAGTATCGATATTGACATCACGAGAAAGATGGCAAAGGCGTATGATCGAGGAAAGAGCCCGTTTGAACATTAGGAATAGATTAGGATACAAATGACATGTCACTAGGAAATTGAGATCTGAACTCGTTGAGTTGCGTTCCGAGTTCGTGAGAATTATGAGGCATTTGAACTCGTTGAGTTGCATTCTGATTTCACTTATGGATGCAAGCATCTGAACTCATTGAGTTGTGTTCCGAGTTCATTATGGATGTGAACACCCGAGCTCGTTGAGTTGCGTTCCGAGTTCATTATGGTTGAAATTATGGTAGCTTGATTTCGTGTAACCGAATTATATTCTGATGTGTTCAACGGGTAAATCTCAAGTGAACAAAGTGAAATACTCCAGATGAAAGCGACATGTTGGTAAGTGTTGTGAAATGAGTACGATGAACAGGTATGCACGTAAACTCTCGAGTAGAGAACTCGATATGTTGTAATTGTGTGGTAAGAATGTTCATGAGAATGCTTTTGTGATGACCTTGTGATTATGATTCCATGATTATGAAGCATAATTATGTGTTCTTACCATGATGGATGAAATTATATTGTATGGATTTGGTGAATAATAGTGGTGAATGAGTAAATTCAGCCTTGATAGTTTTGGGTTACTGCAGTGATGCAACTTTGGAAATTCACCATAAATTGTGGAAATTGAGTTAGGGGATGAATAAAATATGAGATTAAATCTCAATGAGTATAGTTTCACATAGAGGAAATGGTACAGGCAATTGAACTTTATGTTATGAGATATTTAAATTGTTGTGAGACAGAGTCTGAATGACTTTGAGATCCCCTGTTCCTATTTGAGAAATTCACTAAAAATTGTAAAAAAAAGAATTAGGAGTTATACTTTACATGTATATATTCCTTATTGAGTATATTTTTAATAGAAATAAACGGAATAGCCCTTTGAATTCTTTATAGAGATAAAATTGATTCATAGTGAACAGAGGTCAGAGTAGCTGAAAACTGAAACAGGGGAAACTTTAATCAATAAACTGTACCAATTGGCTAAACCAAAAATTATGGAAATTTTATAGGAGAAAGGTATATGAGTCTAGTTTCAAGGAAAATTAAAATAACTTAATTTGGAGTTTCGTAGCTCCAGATATAAATGATTTAGTAACTGTAATTTGGTAAAACAGCTTAACCTGAACATATGTAAATTGTACAATTTTGGTGTTTTATCTTAGAAAAGCATAATAGTAATTGCTTATTAATTTCATATGGACTTACTAAGCGTAAAGCTTATCCCTTCCTCTCCACTTCTTCAGTTTTGGCAGGTTGGCTTGGGGTTGGAGATCGTCGGAGGCAGAATCACACTATCAAGCTATCGCTTTTGGGAGAATTAATTCAATATTTGAAATATCAAGTGAGTGTCATATATAGGAAGTTAGTTTGTGATATGTATTATTATGACTTTGGCCAACCGTATTGGTCTGCATTGAGCTATCATATATGGTCATGAGATATGACCTTTATTCATTATGGGTTGTAAATTTCATTAAACATGTTATGTCTTATGTTTGTGATGTGATGATATAATTAGGTTTGTTTGTTATGCATGATTAGTAATATATCCTGTAAGTTGAATGCATGCCTATGGATTATGAATTAAATGTGTAATACGGAGATGAGTGATGTTTCCTTGGACATGGATGTTTAAGGGACGATATGCATGTGTTTGAGAAGTTTTGAATTAAATGTAAATTTATGGCCCGGTTTTCATCTTTGTGTATGGTTAAGTCTGGTAATGCCTCGTACCCTATTCCAGCCTTGGATATGGGTAAGGGGTGTTACAATTCCCATACTGAATTTGGTAACTAACAGACTACCAATTAGATCATATCCTGAATCAAACCCAAATAAAACTAATATTGATTATGAAATGTTCTAGATCATTCAAAAGAATTCCAAACGTCTATGTTTCATAACACAAGAACTCCCAAATTGACAAATGACTCAGATTCCAAATAACCTCAAAACGAGACATGAAACTATTCAGAGATGGCGGATACCAAATAACTCAGATTTCATCCTTAAATAGCGTAAACAAACTCATACCAATTAACACTTATACATTTCATAACTATGAATATGCCAATATCCTATACCGAGATACTACTATGGTGGATTCCCTCTTTATAAATACAGATACATACTTTGTTTTAAGAAATGCCCTTTAAAAATAATTTAATTTCATCACTAGACTAACCGACCAAGTTAACTTCAAATGTATCGGATCCTTATCATAGAATTATCTATCAAATAAATCTCAAAACTTACCCAGATATTGCTAAAAGGGCGGATAACCAGATTCTATCACACAGACATCACTGATTACACCACATAGGCGTTATAGGATTCACCACAGAGGCAATATAAAATACGCCACTAAGGCTTAGTAGATCGCGCCATATAGGCATCAGACAAAGTCACGTGTTTACTATCTCGGCAGACTTTCACAGAAGGTGCCATGGGTTTTCCCCTCATGGACTTATACTTATCTTCATGTTGTGATCTGCCAGTTCGGTTTATACCTTACCGAAGGCATCACCATGAATATTCCTATTATCATATTATGTCATATGTCTCAGCCACATTAACTTACACATCCTCATGTCATGATCTATCAATCTAGTTTTAATCTTAGTAGAGGCATCACCATGAGTGTTTTCGTTGTCATATAATGCCATGGGTCTCTTCCATATGGACTTACACATATCTTTTTATCGTGATCTATCTGTCTAGTTAGCAATATAACTGTGCTACCAAAGGCATCACAAAGGGATGTTTTACTTAGAAGTTACTTGCCCAGATTTGTTCACATACCTGACTGATTCTTACTTTCTCATATAAAATTTCACATGCATACTTACCATTTAACTTCCTATTAAAACAGTAATTCACACATATCATTCTTACACATGCAGAAACTTTACAATACTTCACATACACGTTTACCAACTATCCGAGATGTTATCATCATGTATACCTCTACTTGAACAGTTCACATGCAGGAGCCACGATAGAGACTCACCTATACTGTAGCTTGGAGTTCCAAACTAGAACATCCTTCCCGAACCAATAGTAGCAACAACTGCTAAAAAGAACATGAAATCACCATAAAATCTTATTTACAGATAATTTTCTATCATCTCATCTACAGACGACCCCCATGTAGGGTCTCTTGCTCATATCATACTGTTAAATGCTTCTTAATAGCCTTATTCTTTCAAAAACTAAACATGTAGAGCTATCGGTCTTACTAGGAGGTGGAACACCCACTGATTATTCAAAAACCTTAGCTTTCAACTTAATAAAGGAGAAACTAACATAATAGTTTTAAAAGGAGAACTAGAAAGTAATATTGAAGCAAGCAAAACCATTCAGACAAAATATATATACACCTAATTCCCCTTAGTGGAACTTGACAAGTGTCGATTATATCCTGAATTTGTACAAATGTTATTTGACCAGTCAATTCAGTTGGCTCCTAACTAGATCACGTTACAAAACCCAATTAGCACAGTTCTCAGGCAAACTAGGTGTACTGTACATTTGGCGGTAATTCTCACCAGGCTTACTCTTCGCTTGTCACTCTTTTCTTAAATAGCATAGATAAAATCTTTAATTAACTCTATAGCTGATACTTTATGCCAAACTCTAATCCACCAGAAGATTTTTAATTGGTGGAACATGCTACGCTAAACAGATAAGTTCACATCTGCACGCCTTCTTCTTGGATCTGCTAGATTTGGGGTGTGATAGGAGATTTCTTGTTGTTTGGAGGGGAAAGCCATTGGAAATAGTCATTGGTGGGGTAGTCATTAAGAAAAATGTGTCCATTTTACTAACTGAGTAGGAAACAAATCCAACTAGAAGAGTTTTCCTACCAAATCTACTGAAAACGCGTCCAACGCGTTTTCCTTCTCTCTCCAAAATTGACCTAATCTGATAAATTTTGAAAAAAAAGGCCTAATCCGATAATATTTTGTAAAAAATGACCTTGTTGGTAGTTCACCTTTTATACTAACCATTATTAACTAAATATTGGGGCAAACCCTTTGTTAATTCGGTTTAATCAATTTACAAAAATTTGAAACCAACTTAAATACTTCATCGAGAAAGCCAAAAAGGATGAAAGCTTTGAAGAAACGAAAACCCTACAACTCAACCAAATTCTATCATAATATAAATTCATTTCATCAAATTTCAAAACTATAGAAAGAAAAATACA
Organism: Gossypium longicalyx; assembly: GCA_025698465.1. Lineage (NCBI taxonomy): Eukaryota > Viridiplantae > Streptophyta > Magnoliopsida > Malvales > Malvaceae > Gossypium > Gossypium longicalyx. The sequence goes on along the minus strand of CM046997.1, from coordinate 17,153,451 downwards.
TCAAAGATAAATTAGCAAACTTGGAATACAAAGAACAAAAAAGTTATTAAATTTTGCTTGTTTGTGTGATTTTTTTAAACTTCTATTGTATACATAAATAAGAGGGTCATGTACCAATAAAGGCACATTTCTAAAATTATTTACATAAATGAGTCATTTCTAAAAATAATTACGGGTATGGACCGAAAACCTAAAAATGCGGTGACGTGGACACGTTTTCAGGGGATAACCTAGAAAAACGCTTCCACATCAACATTTTTTTCCCTTGTGTCAGGCAAAAGCACGCTGACATGGATGCACTTTTCCCCATGCTCGAACTAGATTTTCAAAAAAGGTTATTTTTTTAAAATATTACAAAAATAGACCAATTTTTTGAAAATTTACAAGAATAAGCCTTTATGAAGACCCAAAGTGGCAGCACCATTTTTTGTTTTTGGTGTCACCAAATAAAACTACAAAACAGATTTTGTATAGACCCAAAGTCCCATTTTCCTTGTTTTCTTAAGCTATGTGGGATGTGAGATATGTGTATGTATAGACTCATGAATAGGTTTGCAGCTTGTTCCTAGACAATGTGGGATTCCTTCCTCTTTTAACTAACAACATAAGATTAAATGTTACACTTTATTTTATTTTATTCTTTTACTTAGAGTTTAATTTTTTTTACAAAAAGTTAACATTTGTTACATTATAAATAAAATTTTTAAACTCTATAAGTAAAAATATTATAAAATATAAAATGATGTGGGATTTGGTCTCTTCTTGTTTGAAAAGAACCAAATGGGTTTGAAATAAAAGTGTTTGGAGGATGTGTAGAAGATTATATAGTATTTGCCATTAATGCAATCTTGTTTTGTTGCATTTATTTTTTTAAAGCAATTTCATTTTATATACTTCAATACCAATATTATTAGATATTCACTAAAAAGATTATATAGATTTATTTACTGAACACTAAAATTTTATGTGAATAATCGATATAATGTGTAGGTGTGAAACTATTAATGAATCAATTCATATACATTTGTTTTCTTTTCAAATGAATGAAAGTTATATTGAAACAAAAAACATTTACATATAAAGAATTTTATACATATGTAATATAAAAATTTATTATGAAGTTGTCTATTCTTATGTATTTAAGGTAATTTTTTATCACTTAATTATAAAAGGTTATAAAATAGTTATTTAATTATATTTTTTTAATCATATGCTTATGAAAAGTTACAAAATTGTCATTCAACTATTCTAATTTGTCTTTTTTTTTGTTACATACCTCAAAATTCAAGATAATTAGGTGACCAAAAAAAATTACTAATAGTTAGGTGATCATTTTGTAAGTTTTTATAATTCAATATCCAAAAAATCATAGTTAAGTGACTACTAATGTAATTTAATCTAGATAGAAAAATATGAAAAATAATTATTATATTTTATGTATATTATATATTTCTATAAAAAAACTTATTTAATATAATTATATACTATGTTTAAATAGATTATCTATCTAGTCAAAATACATCTGAAATAAATTTATCTACATTCATTAGGTGATGAAAATTAAATTAAAATTAAGATTAAAAAATTAATGAGTATAGTAAAATATTAAAAACAAGATATATCAATTTTTTAGAATTACAAAAAAATATAGGGTAAATTACATAAATAGTAACTCAATTTTGGGATAGCTAACAAAACAGTCACCTAGGTTTCATTTCAGTCACTCAACTTTAAAAAAATAACAAAACAGTCCTTTTAACCATTTTCTATTACAGACGTAACGGAAAAATGACATCGCACTTAACGGTGGGTTAACTGTCATTTTAACAGTCCTTTTAAACCCTAAATAGCCTTGGGCAGTAGAAGAAGAAGAGAAAAAGAAGAATAAGAGAAGAAACAGAGAAGAAGAAGAAGAATAAGAAAAAGAAGAGTAGGAGAAGAAACTAGTTGGGTTCTAAGGGCAAGTCCTATTGCCCGCATTCAGCCATTTATGGATAAAGGGTCTGTCATATGTCTGCAAATCCAAATGAAACCAAATCAAGAACCAAGTTCCACAAAGAGTCAATAAATCCATTTTTAACATAAACTAGAACAACCAATCCAAGTGGTGAAATTGAATACTCAGTATATTATATAAGCAAATGTAACACCCCAAACCCGGCCCAGACGTTACGGCCGAATCTGGCGTGTCACACTGAAGCGTCACTATAAAAGTCATGTTTTATCAAAAATCTTTCTTAGTGTTTAAAGAGTATCTTCGTTATAGCTTAAAGTGAATAGAAGCTGTGCACCAGATAGGATGCCAGTAAAAGAGGAGGTGAGTCTATTAGACTACTTAAGTACCAAGTTCTCCACGGATCCACTCCTAGACATGCACACAACCATTGCCACACTTTAACTGAGTGGTTGTTCAGGAAAACCATTTCGTTTTAAACTATTTGAAAACACCTATTAATTTTGAGAATGTTTTTGTTTAGGAAGCTTTGTCTTGTTTTGTGATATTTTGAAATCAGGTAATTTCTTTTTATCTTTTTCTTTTTCTTTTTCAAAACGCGCCCTAGAGCTATTCGATTTCAAACATTTAAAACAATATCACACCTAAGCTAACAATCATACTAAAGCAATTAAAAATAATTTAAGCGGCCTTATTACAACTTAAACCCAAAATAATTAAAGTAAATAATAACTAATCAAGTCATAAGAAGAAAACCGAGCTTGCAAAACATGTGGCCACTCCGAATCCCTCATAGCTCCAAGTCCACTATGGTTGGGGGTTACCGGCATGGATAAAATTAAGGGGTGAGTTTGGAAAACTCAGTGTGTAAAATAACCCAACCATAGTCCAAATCAGTACAAACTATAGAAACAGATTAAGTTGGGCCTTAGCCCTATACAAAATTTAGAATGAAGCCCATAGGCCCATAGCAGATACAGAAAAGAAATATCATGTATGCAGAAAACCCAACCCATATCCATCCGTATACACCCCCGTACCAACCTTACACCATGTGGGGAGACAACTCGACCCACCCATCCGCTACACACCACAGAATTTGCAGCATGGCTGCCAGATTAGATATTGTGACAGAGTCACTAGATACAGATATTGTGGCAGAGCCACCAAAATAGATATTTGTGGCAGTGCCACCAGAAACAGATAATTGTGGCAAAGCCACCAGAACGCTTCCTCCATCAAAATAACCCTTATCCCATGCAACAGATATACATGTCATGGCATATTGCAAACAGAATTAGAATATCATGCAATTTAGTCAAAATCAACCCTAGGGGTATAACGGTTATTTTGCACCTAGGGATATAATGGTAATTTTCATACTTAGGGGTATTTAGTGAATTTACTATTTTAGGGTTTTCATGCATATTACAACCATCAACGTATTAACAGAAACACTTACCGAGCGTTTTTACCGAATTGGGCCCGTTAGCCCATTAACCCGTTTTTGGCCCATTAAGCCCAAATATACCGAAGTGTATGAAATTGCGCACTCTGCAATCTTACTACTTGAGATTACCAATATTAACAAGCAAACTATCTCACGAGCGTTCGCACGCTCGCAAGCTCACAAAATGCCGGCTTTTCGGCATTTCGGCTTTTCGGCTTTTGCCGATCTAGTCCATGAGTGGGTGTCGTTTACACACCTGATTTGTGACAACTGCTACCGAAATCTCCCACGATATCCTACAATCGGTCACTAGACATATTAGATCAAAAATACAATGGCAACCATCATAAACTTACTTACCATAATCGGCCATCAATACCTGTGGCCCTTGAGATCCTATCTTTGCCAAAACTAGTGACTGGATTTAGATCTAGTCGTTCCACTTGCCCAAGCCTTTGATCAGCAGCCTTTAGATCACTACACCAAACAAATCAATTGTTACAACCCTTAGAGCTTTAAGCTCTAATCAACAGCCTCCTTATGCCTTTAGGGATTTTGGTTTTTCTAAATCCCGAAATAAAGAATAGATCTGAGTACCTACCACAAGTTCTTTCAACCAAAATGATTCCACTTCAGTTTCCACTCAGACCTGATGCAGAGCTAACCCTTAAGCACTAGCAGAAATCAAACCTTAGAGATCTAAAGATTCGGCTATATGTCCCTGAAACTATGGTGTTTTCGGCTTTTCGGACTGTGAAGAGGAAGATGATTTGGTATAGTGGTTTTGAAGTGATATTGCCGACAGGGGTTGGGGTTTAAAGGATGTGAAAATCGACCAATAGATATGAAGAAAATAGAAGGATTTTGGCTAGAAGAAATCGGCACAAGAATCAACTTTCGGGATTTCGGCTTTTATGGCAATCGGTTATAGAGGTTTAGGAAAGAATGTGAATGAAAGGAGAGATGAGTAGAATGATAAGAATGTTTCAGCTAGAGAAGAAAAAAAGGAGAAAAGAAAATAGAAGAAGAGAGGAGAAGAGAAGGAAGAATTTGGCACTCAGGAGATCTAACTTTGCGTTTTCGGCTTTTTACGACACTGATAAGAGAATAGAATGAAAGTGAAGGCTCTAGGTGGCTAACCCTAATTCGGCAAAACAAAAAGAAAATAAAGCTTGCCCTAATGGCCATTCAGACCCACAGCCCAACCTTCCTAAAGCCCTAGCTGAACTTTCACTTAAGCTCTATCACATGCCCGGCACAAGCACACAAAAATAAAAGTAACAACACGCTTACCTTGTGACTTAAACTCTGGCTCCCCCCTAAACATCCACACGTCACTCCCCAAACACCTAGGTGGCGTCACATGCCACTTTACCACAGATCTTTCTGTGTCCTATTTTACCACCTCAATCTTAAAAGCCCATAACGCCAGAACCCTCTCTCTCCAAAATTAAAAATTTCAGAAATTGTCTCAAATTAACTTTACTCTTGGGCCTTTTAAAGGCCACTAACATACTCAGACCCACATCAGACAATCAAAACACAATATTTCTAAAATTCATTGGAAATTACAGAAATCCCAAAAAATTAGGGCGTTACAACTCTACCCTCCTTAAAGAAATTTCGTCCTAGAAATTTACCTGATTCAAACAGATGAGGGTATTATTGTCGCATTGCCTCTTCTGGCTCCCAAGTAGCTTTCTCTCTGCCATGATTTCTACAAAGAACTTTTACCAAGGAAACTAACTTCCTTCTTAGAACCTCAACATCACGATCCAGTATCTGCACAGGCTCTTCCAAAATCTGAATAACCCTTTCCGACTGACCATCCGTCTGAGGATGAAAAGCCGTGCTAAAGTTCAGTCGCGTTCCCAATGCCCCATGCAACCTTTGCCAGAACCAAGATGTGAACCTAGGATCTCAATCAGAAATAATCGATACTGGCACTCCATGAAGTCGTACAATCTCCGCCACGTACAATTTGGCTAACTTCTACAGTGAATAATCAATGCGGACAGGTATGAAATGAGCAGATTTGGTCAACCTATCCACAAGTACCCAAATCGAGTCCTTCTTCATCGGTGTCAAGGGTAGCCCACTCACAAAGTCCATGGTTACCCTCTCCCACTTCCAAAGTGGTATCTTCACTGGCTGTAAAAGTTCGGAAGGTAGCTGATGCTCAGCTTTCACTTGCTGGCATGTCAGACATTTCCCCACAAACTTCGTTACTTCCCGTTTAAGCCCAGGCCACCAATACAATTCTCGCAAGTCGTGATACAACTTATTCCCTCCAAGATGCATAGCACAAAGTACTCCATGAGATTCTTTCAGTATTGACTGCCTTAAGTCAAAGTCCTTCGGAATGCAAACTTTTCCTCGGAAACACAGAACTCCTTCACTATTCAACCCAAACTCAAAAGTTTCCCCTTTCTTAACTTGTTGAAATCGAGAAACTAAAGACTCATCCTTCAACTGCTTTTCCTTAATCTGATCCACCCAGGCTGGCCTTACTTGCAACTCAGCCAACAGACTACCATCATTATACAGACTCAAACGAGCAAACATTGCCCTCAGATCAGATACAGCTCTACGGCTTAGAGCATCGGCTACCACATTAGCCTTGCCCGGGTGATACTCAATTGAACAGTCATAATCCTTAAGTAACTCTATCCATCTTCGTTGCCTAAGTTTCAGCTTCTTCTGAGTCAGCAAGTACTTAAGACTCTTATGATCCGTGTATATGACACACCTTTCTCCGCACAGGTAATGTCTCCAAATCTTAAGTGCAAAGATTACTGCTGCCAATTCTAGGTCGTGAGTAGGATAGTTTACTTCGTGAGGCTTAAGCTGTCGCGATGCATAAGCAACAACCTTACCCTCTTGCATCAACACACAGCCCAAACCCACATGTGATGCGTCACTATACATAGTAAAATCCTTCCTAGACTCCGGCTGAATTAATACAGGTGCCTCGGTCAGAACTTCCTTTAACTTCTCAAAAGCTTCCTGTAGCTTCTCAGTCAAAACAAACGGTGCTCCTTTCCTTATAAGCTTTGTCAAAGGTGCTGCTAACACAGAAAAACCTTCCACAAACCTTCTGTAGTACCCTGCCAAACCCAAGAAACTCTAAATTTCCGACACCGACCTAGGTGGCTTCCACTCCAGAATCGCTTCAATCTTTCGAGGGTCCACCTTGATCCCCTCAGCAGAGACAACATGACCTAAGAAGGTTACCTTCCTCAACCAGAATTCACACTTACTGAATTTTGCATAAAGTTCCTTCTCCCTTAACACTTGCAGCATAATGCGGAGATGCTCATCATGCTTCTCCTCGGTTTCAGAATATACCAAAATATCGTCAATAAAAACGACTACGAATTGATCCAAAAATGGTTGGAATACCCGATTCATCAGATCCATAAATACTGCAGGAGCGTTCATCAAACCAAATGGCATAACCAAAAACTCGTAATGACCATATCGAGTCCTGAATGCCATCTTATGAATATCTACCTCCTTGACCCTTAACTGATGATATCCAGATCGAAGATCAATCTTGGAGAATACTGAAGCTCCTCTAAGTTGGTCAAACAGTTGTCGATTCTTGGCAGAGGGTACTTATTCTTAATCTTCAGTTTGTTCAACTGTCGATAATTGATGCACATCCACATTGTCCCATCCTTCTTTCTCACAAACAATACCGGTGCTCCCCACGGGGACACACTCGGCCTAATAAAGCCTCTATCCAACAACTCTTGAATCTGTGCTTTCAGCTCCACTAACTCTTTCAGTGTCATCCTGTATGGTGCAATGGACACTAGTGCCATTCCAGGAAACAAGTCAATTCCAAACTCGACTTCTCGGTTTGGAGGCAATCTCGGAAGCTCCTCTGGAAAAACATCTTAGAACTCCTTAACGGTTCTAACTTTATCCACTGTCAGACCCTCAATCTCCGACTAACTTGTAAATGCCAAATACGCCTCACAGCCCTTACAAATCCATATCTCAGCTCTCAATGCCGACACCACATTGGACAAATAATCCCTTCACTCACCCATCATCATAACCTCCTCACCCTCAGCAGTCTTTAACACCATACGCTTAGCTGCATAGTCCAAAGTTACCCTATGCTTAACCAGCCAATCCATCCCCAGAATGACGTCGAATTCTCCGAACGGTAACTCCATCAAGTCTCTAGAGAAAATCTTTCCTTGAGTTTCTAAAGGCACGTCTCTATACAGTTTTTCTACCCTAACCGAGTGGCCTAAAGGACTTAGTACAGATACCCCACTCACAATCTCCTCAGAGTGCACACCCAACGACCTAGATATGGCACATGCAATATACGAATGAGTAGATCTAACATCTATCAAAGCAGTCTACGGCATGCTAAAAATCAAGACCGTACCAGTTATGACGTCGGGTGCATCACCCTCCTCTCGGCGACGAGCTACATACACCAGTACTGGCTGTCGAGCCTCAGCATTCCCGACCCCTCTTCCAGGTACTCCTCGACCCTGACCATTTCCATTACCGCCCCTACCTTGTCCACGTCCTCTTAAAAGGTTGCGGTCCACCTCTCGTTGGTTGAGCAATCCTCTGTTCTGTAACTTAAACCTGATCTGTTTTCTGAATACAGTCATTGACTTTATGCTCCATAGATCCGCACCAGAAACAAGCACCAGAACGTTTCCTACACTCGCCCAGATGTACCTTACCACAGTCCCTACAAACTTGTGGACTAACAACATTCATCGGAACTGCTCAAACTGGCTCTTCTACTTTTGTCCTTTTAGCACTCCTATTTACACTACCCGAGGGTCCCGAATCCCTCCAAAAATAGTTTAGATCCTTCTCACGATTTTGTCTTTCAATACGCTTCACCTCCTCAGCTATCTTAGTTTTCTCCACCAAAACAGCAAAGTCACGCTCCCTCTGCGGAGCAATTAGCACCCTAAGTTCATCTCTAAGACCATCCTCAAAGCGCACACTACGTTCGTACTCTGTAGCGACTATCCCCACGGCATACCGGCTTAGCCTCAGAAACTCAGCCTCGTACTCAGCAACTGTCTTACCCCCTTGTACCAGATTCAGAAATTCCTTCCTGCGGGCGTCCACATAACTCGCCCCAACATACTTTCCCATTAAGACCGTCTTAAACAGCTCTCAAGTGACCTTGTCAGCAGGGGTCCCATCTCTCACAGTGAGCCACCACTGATAAGCCTCATCCCGTAGCAATGATATGGCTCCCTTCAGATTCTTCTCTATGAAACAATCCAAATCATCCATAATCTGTTCCGTAGCCTCTAACCAATACTCAGCCACATTCGGGGATACACCAGATATGCCTCTAAAGATCTCCGTTCCATTAGCCCGGAGTCATTCAGAAATAGACCCCCAAATTCCGTTACCCGTACTTGCCCCGACAACCCTTTCCAGAAAACGAAGCATTGCCTGAGATAGAAGTCATCCCCGACACCTCGATCATGAGACTCTACTTCTATTGCATGTGGTACCGGTGCACCTGCCGCCGACATATATCCTGAAGACAAAGATCTAGCCCGTGCACTACCTCGACCACGTCCACGGCCTCTTCTACGAGCTGCTCTCGTACTCATGTCGTATTATCTGATTACAAATTTTATGCATCAATTAAATATTTCGGTGTTTATTACAGATATTTTATGAACAGACAGTAATTCAGAGTTTGGTTTTCGCGTAATCGTAGCCTAGCTACAGTCTCAATTTAGTTATCAAAATTCCTATAGTTCTAATATCACCTTAACTAGAGTATCATAATAGGGTTTCAGTATAGGCATATAGCTGATAATTCAGAAACATTCAGAAAAATTTAGAATGATACTTATAGACTTGGGCCGGAGATTCGGTATGCCACCTTCTCAGAAAAAATCTTAAAAACGAATTTCCAAAGTAATTTTCGAAAATCTCTTCTCTCTTTTTTATTTTTATTAAAACTCATTCCACAATCAAGTTGTTGCAACCTGGCTCTGATACCACTAAATGTAACACCCCAAACCCGGCCTAGACGTTACAGCCGAATCTGGCGTGTCACACAGAAGCGTCACTGTAAAAGTCATGTTTTATCAAAAATCTTTCTTAGTGTTTAAAGAGTATATTCGTTATAGCTTAAAGTGAATAGAAGTTGTGCACCAGTAGGATGTCAGTAAAAGAGGACGTGAGTCTATTAGACTGCTTAAGTACCAAGCTCTCCACGGATCCACTCCTAGACATGCATACAACCATTGCCACACTTTAACTGAGTGGTTGCTCAGGAAAACCATTTCGTTTTAAACTATATGAAAACACCTATTAATTTTGAGAACGTTTTCGTTTAGGAAGCTTTGTCTTGTTTTGTGATATTTTGAAATCAGGTAATTTCTTTTTATCTCTTTCTTTTTCTTTTTCAAAACGCGCTCTAGAGTTATTCGATTTCAAACATTTAAAATAATATCACGCCTAAGCTAACAATCATACTAAAGCAATTAAAAATAATTTAAGCGGCCTTATTACAACTTAAACCCAAAATAATTAAAGTAAATAATAACTAATCAAGTCATGAGAAGAAAACTGAGCTTGCAAAACATGTGGCCACTCCGAATCCCTCACAGCTCCAAGTCTACTATGGTTGGGGGTTACCTGCATGGATAAAATTAAGAGGTGAGTTTGGAAAACTCAGTGTGTAAAATAACTCAACCATAGTCCAGATCAGTACAAACCACAGAAACAGATTAAGTTGGGCCTCAGCCCTATACAAAATTCAGAATGAAGCCCATAGGCCCATAACAGATACAGAATAGAAATATCATGTATGCAGAAAACCCAACCCATATCCATCCGTATACACCCCCGTACCAACCTTACAGCATGTGGGGAGACAACTCGACCCACCCATTCGCTACACACCATATAATTTGCAGCATGGTTGCCAGAACAGATATTGTGACAAAGTCACCAGATACAAATATTGTGGCAGAGCCACCAGAACAGATATTTGTGGCAGTGCCACCAGAAATAGATAATTGTGGCAAAGCCACCAAAATGCTTCCTCCATCAAAATAACCCTTATCCCATGCAACAGATATACATGTCATGGCATATCACAAACAGAATTAGAATATCATACAATTCAGTCAAAATCAACCCTAGGGGTATAACGGTCATTTTGCACCTAGGGATATAATGGTAATTTTCATACTTAGGGGTATTTAGTGAATTTACTATTTTAGGGTTTTCATGCATATTACAACCATCAACGTATTAATAGAAACACTTACTGAGCGTTTTTACCGAATTGGGCCTGTTAGCCTATTAAGCCCAAATATACCGAAGTGCACGAAATTGCGCACTCTACAATCTTACTGCTTGAGATTTCCAGGATTAACAAACAAACTATCTCAGAGGCGCTCGCACGCTCGCAAGCTCACAAAATGTCGACTTTTCGGCATTTTGGCTTTTCGGCTTTTGCCGATCTAGTCTATGAGTGGGTGTCGTTTACACACCTGATTTACGACAACTGCTACCAAAATCTCCCACGATATCCTACAATCGGTCACTAGACATATCAGATCCAAAATACAATGGCAACCATCATAAACTTACTTACCATAATCGGCCATCAATACCTGTGGCCCTTGAGATCCTACCTTTGCCAAAACTAGTGACTAGATTTAGATCTAGTCGTTCTACTTGTCCAAGCCTACGATCAGTAGCCTCTAGATCACTACACCAAACAAATCAATTGTTACAACCCTTAGAGCCTTAAGCTCCAATCGACAGCCTCCCTATGCCTTTAGGGATTTTGGTTTTTCTAAATCCCGAAATAAAGAATAGATCTGAGTACCTACCACAGGTTCTTTCAACCAAAATGATTCCACTTCAGTTTCCACTCAGAGCTGATGCAGAGCTAGTCCTTAAGCACTAGCAGAAATCGAACCTTAGAGATCTAAAGATTCGGCTATATGTCCCTAAAACTATGGTGTTTTCGGCTTTTCAGACTGTGAATAAGAAGATGATTTGGTATAGTGGTTTTGTAGTGATATTGCCGACAGGGGTTGGGGTTTAGAGCATGTGAAAATTGGCCAAAAGTGATGAAAAAAATAGAAGGATTTTGGCTAGAAGAAATCGGCACAAGAAACAACTTTCGGGATTTCGGCTTTTATGGCAATCGGCTATAGAGGTTTAGGAAAGAATGGGAATGAAAGAGGAGATGAGTAGAATGGTAAGAATGTTTCAGCTAGAGAAGAAAAGAAGGAGAAAAGAAAATAGAAGAAGAGAGGAGAAGAGAAGGAAGAATTCGGCACTCAGGAGATCTAACTTTGCGTTTTCGGCTTTTTGCACACTGATAAGAGAATAGAATGAAAGTGAAGGCTCTAGGTGGCTAACCCTAATTCGGCAAAACAAAAAGAAAATAAAGCTTGCCCTAATGGCCATTCAGACCTACGGCCCAACCTTCCTAAAGCCCTAGCTGAACTTCCACTTAAGCTCTATCACATGCCCGACACAAGCACACAAAAATAAAAGTAACAACACGCTTACCTTGTGACTTGAACTCTGGCTCCCCCCTAAACATCCACACGTCACTCCCCAAACACCTAGGTGGCGTCACATGCCACTTTACCATAGATATTTCTGTGTCCTATTTTATCACCTCAATCTTAAAAGCCCATAACGCCAGAACCCTCTCTCTCCAAAATTAAAAATTTCAGAAATTGCCTCGAATTAACTTTACTCTTGGGCCTTTTAAAGGCCACTAACATACTCAGACCCACATCAGACAGTCAAAATAAAGTAATTCTAAAATTCATTGGAAATTATAGAAATCCCGAAAATCCTGAAAAATTAGGGCGTTACAGCAAATCCATGCATTCCCAAAATTCAAGTCTCTAAAACAGAAAGATCGAGCAATAACATTCGCCATATTGAAAGATTGTACAGTAAATATATATTGAGAAAAAAAGGAATTGAAATCTTCAGATAGTAGTATTTCTAAATCTTCAAGTTCAACTAATTAATCTGAATCACGCGTAAGTGGCCATGAAGTTCTAATTGAAATTGGAAATGCAGACAAGAAAAATATACAAAGAATGTCAACCTAAAAATCATTTTCATGCACCTATATTTTCTTATCACCAAACAGCAAAACAAACTAACGACCTTCATCAAGAAATGACCCAAAAATGAAATCTTGAAGAAACCAATCCAAAAGCAAAGGTCATTCATTACCTGACCAGAAGCTAAAATAACAGGATCTCTCATAAGCTCGTTAAAAAGAGGACATTTGAACTCTTCAGGACAGGGCACAGCTTCATGTAACTTAAAGGTGGTCGGCGAGGATCGTTTATTGAACATAATAAGGCCTTTCAAAGCACAAAGAGCATCTTTAGCTCGATCGATGGCATTGATGCTGCAATCATCTTCGTCGATGATAGTCCTAACCAGTCTCTGCAATTCTTTCTTCAGTTCCATTGCCTTCGTTCTCACCATTGGATTCGAACTCAACACCCCCGTTTTCGCCATCCCACCCAATCAAAAAGAAATCAAAGCTGTTAAACAAATTTATCAATGGAGAAAAGAACAGAGAATGAGAATACTCTGTTTTATTTTTCTCTATTCTAAACTGCGGATATTTTATTAAAAAGGAAAAAAACAACGACAATTTAATACTTTTCTGCTATCTTCTTCTTCATTTTACTGCTCACCGCACGCAATTGTTCTGTTGTGGGAGAAAGAAGATGAAGAGAAAGGAGAGAAGAACAAGAAAAAATAAAAGAAGCATAAAAAGAAAGAGGTTAAGGGAGAAGTAGATGAAGAGAAAGATGAGAAGAAAATGAAGAAAAATCATTCTGACCAATCATCTTTTCTTTCTTTGTTTGACCCTTTGACTATTCGTCTAACGTGGCAAGTTAACTGGCCACATCAGCTAGTTAACTTGCCACGTCAGCGCTCCCGTTAACCCCCTAACAGAAATTGTTATTCAGTTACTATTTTGTCACTTTTTCATAACGTTAGTGACTATTTTGTAACTTTTCGAAAGTTGAGTAACTGAAATGAAACCTAGGTGATTGTTTTGTCAGCTACCTCAAAGTTGAGTGACTGTTGGTGTAATTTACCCAAAAATATATATACTATTCGAGTACCAAATACTCGCCATATATTTATTAATCATTCCTAACATAAAATAAAATAAAAATAATAAAAATTAAAAGTATAACTTTTAAATTGAAATAATAAAAAATTATTTTAAAAATTAGAATTGCATTGATATTAACTTCAAATATTTAAAGTTGAATAGAATATTACTATAGGTACAAGTCTCATATGTGCAATTTGTTCTTTTTTCTTTAATTGTCTTTTGTATATGCTAACAATTCTAAAATGCAATAAGATTAAAATCTCAAAAGATAATTTTATAATATGAGAAAATTTTAATAAAATATAAAAAATAGAAATTGATTTCCACATTAATTGGTGGTACCAAAAAAAACATGGTATTACCACTTTGGGTCTTTATAAAAACTTATTCTTGTAAATTTTTAAAAATTTAGTTTATTTTTGTAATATTTTAAAAAAATAATTTTTTTTAAATTTAGTTCAAGCACGGGCAAAAACACGTCCATGTCAACGCGCTTTTACCTGACAAAAGAAAAAAGTGTTGATGTAGAAGTGTTTTTCTAGATTATCCCTTAAAAACGTGTCCACATCAACGTATTTTTAAATTTTCATTCTATACTCATAATTACTTTTAAAAACGAATCATTTTCATAAATAATTTCAGAAATGAGCTTCATTGGTAGATAACCCTAAATAAGAAATTAAAAATTGGATTTTTGTTCATGAAATTGTATTGGAACATAATAATATTATATATACATATAGATCTCTCTCTCACACTTTAAACATGTTTCACTCTGATTAATCAAACTTCCCTTCAACCCCACCATTGATGCACTGCGACACCTTCATCCCTTAACTTCCCATACAAAGCCAAGCATTCCCAGTAAGCCCTTCTGCTCATGTTCTTTCTTCCACCAAGTCCTTTAGGTCTGCATTCCAAGAACAGCTCATCAACCAATCTAATAGCCTTGCTCTTCACCATATCTTCAACCACTTCAGCCTCAGCCTTCATCACTACATACTCTTCCTCCTTCACGTTCTTTCGCAGCCAATCCGACATCCCAGTCTCCGCCACAGTCTGCGGCACCTCTTTCTTGGTAGAGTCCTTGGTCAGTGTCTCGATCTTGTACATCTCGAACTTCAGATTCCTTGTGGGATAATTCTTGACAAACCAGGTGGTGGCACTGCCGCCATCTTTCTTAGGCAAGCCTACATCAATGAAAACCCGACGGGGGTAGCTTTCGAGTGAGTCCCCCAATAGATCTGGCAAATATTTCGTTCGTTTAAGGTAAGTTCTGGACGTCCCTGAGGATGCTCTTGGTGGTTCAAGAAGAACGTCTTCCAATTTCTTCAATGCTGCCCGTTTCGCTTCTGATGTATTATACCCCAAAAGCCGCCTTTGGGAACTAGGGATCGGTCGAGCATTCTCAACCTTTTTCATCACAAAAAGGTTGGAATTGAATTTCCTGAAGTAAACAATCTTGTAATTAGACGGCTTGTTGAATGAAAGCGATGAGTCCAGCTGCTGAACAGCAACAATACCGCCAACTTTGAGACTCCGGTCGATGAATTTGAGGGCGGATTGAATGTTTTCAGTGAAGATGAAATCGAAGGACTCGTCAGGGATTAACATTAGTCGATCAAAGTCATTTGTAGAACTGAATTCCATATCAGTTTTGGTTAGGAAGGAATTTCCCTGAATGGATTCTTCACCATGGTCATCGCTTAACAATAGTCCTTTGTTTCCCGGTTTCAGAATACCTTCATTGTTCAAATCATTGTACAGCAATATCAGAGATTCCAGATTAATGGGATCAGCGGCCTCAGGGACAACTTCAGGCTTGATTGTATAAACAGGCAGATCGGGTTCGTCGCTGACGATAAATCTTATTCCCGACCAAGGAAGCAAAAATAAGGTCAAAGCCAAAACCGTCAAGAACCGAGCAAGAAGCTTAAAAACCCTAGAGCGAGGAACTTTGACGATCAATCTTACACCAGACTGCAAATTAATGCCATTTTTCAAGGCTTTATGCTTGTTTTTATGGAATTTGTTTAGAAGTCCATAAATAATATGGACAGCCATTGATCCAAATGATCGATTAAAACACAAACAAAAAAGGGCTTACAAATCCAATCACAAAAATTCAGAAAACAAAGGTCATCAAAGGCAAGGTATATTGTAAGAGAAGAAAAATAGAAAACTTCCCGGAAAAGAAAATCGAGAGATAGCATATTAAAGTAAAACAAGGAAGAGATTATAACAGGCGAGAAACAAAGGAAGGAAGAAGGCAAAACTTAGCGAGTGCAAAATCGAGCGGCAGTGTGATTTCCACCCACGAGAGCCACACGATTACTTTGCAACCTCGCCCAAAGTAACAACAATTCCTTCATACGCTGAACCTCCATTGTTTTACCCATTATTCCTCAGTGTTGGATTTCATACATCAACCTCCAAATGATTCTTAACGAAACATCGCTAAAACACCAGCTAGAGAGAGAGAGAGAAAGAGATCTTCTGTTGTGTTCTTCTATCTTCTACTTCTACTTCTCTTTTCCCCCTTTGTTGTTTTCGTTGTGCTCTCTCATTTGGTTGGAAATCAAAGAGGAATTTTAAGGGAAGAGATGTGAAGGCTTTCGTTGCTGTTTTGGAAATGGCCTAAAAATGGATGGTTTCGCGACAAATATGTTAAGCCATTGCTCTGCTTCTCCTTCCTAACCGCTAAGCCTTTTATTTTCTTACAACCTATGTTTGCATATGCACTGCCTATCCTGTTCCGTTGCTTTGTAATTTTTTTTTTTAAAAAATAAAATTTCAGTGCCTATCCTGTTCCGTTGCTTTGTATTTTTTTTAAAAAATAAAATTTTAGTATTATATAAACATATTTTAAAATTTATTTAAAACATATATAATATTTTATTATGGATAAATCCTTAATATACAAATGAATTTTGGTTCAATGAGTAATGTTATACATAGATTTTGATTTTGTACAATTTTATAAATGACATTTTAATTTGATTCAATTTTCTTAAACAACTAATATCATTTTGGTATAAGCATCATTTTATATTTACATATTACATATACAAATAATTATGCTCATCTAATATAAAAATAAATTGATTATTTATTTATTTAAATATGTACGATTAAATCAAAATCAAAGTTTTATATATTTGTTTGAGCCAAATTTAAAGTTTAATGTGCATAATTGCACAAAATCAAAATTTACGTATCAAATTACACACTGGATTGAAGTTGATTGAAGTTGATATTTATATTTTTTGTATTTATCACTTTATTATTTAACATTAGAAGTTTTAAATTATTTATTATAGGCCTATTGCCAAATTTAGCTCTCAACTTTTACATCTTTCTTCAATTTGGCCATTATTATATTTAGCTAAATTTGGATCTCAACCTTTTAAAAGTAATCAAATTTGACTAGTAACCTTTCAAAAAGGGTCAAATTGTTGTTTTTTGAACGGGGATATTGACTAAAATATTAAAATTTTAGACATGACAATCCACATGTGCTTCATTTTTTTTTACTTTTTATAATTTTTAATTTTTTTATAAATTTTAAATTATTTGTTCACGTGACATATAAGACAAATACTGCTATTTCAGCATGAAGTACATGTTGATTGTCACACAGGTTGTCATGCCAACATCGTTAAAAGCAAGTTATTTTACTCTTTTTGAAAGGTTAATGGTCAAATTTAGAAAAAAAAAAAAGAATAAGGGTAAAATTGACAAAAGCTATGCCAAGATTCTAAATCTGATAGTTGTTAATATTTATTTATAATAGTTACAATTAATGTTCAATTATGTTTAGATAAAATTATTTGTATTTATTTCCAAGTCTTCCATTTTTTTAATTTAATAATGACGTGTTATGCTATTATTTATTAATGTTGCATGAGACTTATGTATCGACCGTGCATCAAATATTATTCCTTTCTATCTCTTTTTTTTTTTGAAAAAAAAATTGTCATTAATAGGAACCATGGACACATAGTACAAACTATAACATCCTTAAAATCGTTATGTTATTATTATTATTATTATTTGAAAGTAGTATTAAGTGGAAATCGTGCATAATGAATTTCTCAGTAAAGTAAAATGAGAAATATAAATGATAAAAGAGAAGGCTGTTGGATGCCAAAGAAAGTTGAATTAAGAAGTATGTCGTGATATATTAATTTATGGCAATGACTAAATTGAAAAGATGTGAAAAGCTTTGTGACTCAAGTGCAAATATTCAAAATTTTTAGGGGCAAGGCATAAATACAAAAAATTTGAAGGACAAAAAGTAAAAATGTCCCAAGGGTAGAAAGGACTAAACAATAAAATAAATTGGTGAATAAAAATCAAATCGAATAAGAGGAGAAATTAAAGGGACTAAATTGTAATTTTTTATAAGTGGAAAATGGCCTAAAATTGATATTAAAAAATTTCAAGGGAAAAATGGTTATTTCCCAATCAAAATAATTATCATGTTAATAATTAAGGAAGGAAAGTGTTGAAAATGATTGTTTTGATTATTTTAATATTACTTTTTATTTTAAAATTAATTTTTTTAAAAAAATATTCATCAAATAGTTGGATATTTGGATAGAAAGATGTACAATTTTCCATCACATTTTTTCCATTCTCACGCAAGACTCCCTTTGCATTTAATTGAAGTTATCATTCTTTTACAATTTAGTTATTTTTCCACCATAATCATCAAATTCAAGCTAGAAACCACCAAATTTCCATAGAAATCCTTAGTGAAACGAAGAATGCAACATCATAACAAGGTGATTTTTAAGTGAGGAAGATGTATGTTCATGTTGGAGGGGAGAAAAAATCAAACTAAGGTTTGATATCAAGAGAACAATGTATGAATATTAAGGTTTCATAATGTTCTCAAGTTTAATCTTGTTAAAAAGGTATAGAAATGATGTTAAAGTAAATATTTTTCATGGAAAGTTTTATGTTCTTGACATGATATTAAAGAGAGAGATAAAGGAAGTGATTCAAGTGGAAAAGAAAAGAGAAAAACAAATGATTAAATGTTGAAGAGAGGTAAGTACCCTTGAATTCTTTTATTACCTAAAGATTAAAATGTGAACTTTGTGAAAGTTATGGTAAATTAGTAAAACAAAGTGTAAAATAATTTGACATGTGAAATAGAATATTTTAAATGAAATATTAATTGAAGTGAATTATGGTAGTGAAAATAGACATAAAGTGATGTTGAAGTGAGCTTATAGTAAATATTGTATGTTCATGATGCTAAGGACTAAATCGTGAACTTGGTGATTATATTGAAATAAAAAAAGTGAAGAGCATATAAACTAGACATGTGGAATAAGATATTATGATGAATTAATGGATTAAATTGCTATGTGCTGGTGAATATTGAATTATGTGTCCCTAGCCCGGCCTAGACGTTATGACCAAATCCTGAAGGTTACATAGACCAAATAGATGACCAAGCTAAATCGTCAGATTTCAAAACATACCTAAAATTATTTGCTTGTCTTCTCTGGAAAAGTAAAATCGAGCGATTCACTTAGTTTTATAAAAACTTATTAGTTTCAAAAGCTATTGAATTCAATGTTTAATTTGCAAAGTTTAATTATTTTGAAAAATCATGTTGATTTCTAATTTTATTTACTTTCCATAACTCATTTCGAATATTGCAGCGAAAAAATGGTTACTATAGTTTAATGTTTAAAACTATGTTTCATGCATAAATCTAATTATTAAATTTAACCAGTAAAGTTCTGATGTGATGCAAACCAAAATAAACCAAATCCAAACCCATGCCATTATCCAAATAAAATTATTAAAATTGCAAATTAAAAAACATAAATTAAGTTAAAATACTTTTCATTGAAAAGATCTGATAGGGTCATTCGTTTGTTGAATCCAAATCCTAACCTCACTAGTTATATGTAAGAAAGTAAATTAAGAGGGTAAGCTTACAAAGTTTAGTGTAAGTCATAACTCAAGAGATCAAAATCAATAAATAAGATATAACATTCAAGACAATCGATATTCAAAATTCCATAATAATACAGAATCATAGATTTCAGTGAATAAATGCATGTTCATGTATGGCAATGCAATATTTAGAATTCAAAAAGGTTCCTACCCAACATCTGCTACACACTACAGTAAGAGTTCCTCAGAACTCATCCATCCCTACACATTACATTGTGGACAAGCCACCAGTAATTGTAGATAAACTAACAAAATTATATGGATAAACCACCAAATATGCAAATATGCTACCATAACTTCCTCCTTTCATATTCGTCCCAACCTTATGCAATGTGATATGGCATATTAGAACAAAACCAGTACAGTAGGCATGTTTTGACATGCAATCAGTTTTAATAAAAACAGTAGACATGATTTTTCATTCAGTACGACAATAATAATAATCATGTCTTTTCATGAGTCCAGGATAACAATAACAGATTTATTCCATAGAGTCACAAAACATGTGAGTCAGAACAAATCATATAGTAATATAGTAATAGCATACACAATTTTCAATCATCACAGAAGTCATAGTTAGGGATACTTACGTTCGACCCACTCTGGAAATCGTATTGGCACATTTAGCCATCACTTTGATATCATAATACTATTCAGTCAATTTCACAATAATTCAACATACATCATTTAAACACAGATCACTCAAGGTCAGACACACACCTTAATCTGCACGTTTACTCAGCACTAGATCTACACTGATGTACTCCACAAAACAAATCTGATTAGGTCTCGTCGATATCTGAACCGTGAAAGAGAAATTTCGCACAAAAAGTAACACATTAAATTCAGCTAACACCGTTAGTAGGTTCGACCAAGTTAGAAATGAGATTTTACAACAAGATCTGATTCTTAGAGATACTTACTCTTTTACTTATCTACAGATCTGATACGACAATGCTTCTACAATTTAGATCTAAACTAATCTCCTTCAAAATTCACACCTTCACAAGGAACACACCTAAAGCACACTGTTAAAATTGGCCTTAACAAATCCGAGAAGAAAAATGGTGAGATCTGAATGATAAATCTGAAAAGGGATGTTAACACACATGTTATACATCCAAAATTAGATATCTAGAAGAAACACTTACACAACACCAGCTTATATATCTGAAATGATAGATCCACACATAGTAATGATGATTCAACATTTGTGAAAAAAAAAGATGAAATAGAAAAGAGAGAAGAATAAAAAAATAGTAGTGATGGAGCAGTGACGATGCAACGGCTATGGTGAAGGAGTGTCGGTGCAAGAGAAAAATGAAAAAAATTGGAGGGGCGGTAATAATAGGTGCGACACAAGGGAGAAAGAAAGTGAAGAAACAAAATATTATAAAAGAGATGGGAAGAGAAGATAGGGACGACGACAAGAAAAATAGAGTAAGGGGGTAGTGACGATGGTGCAGGGTTGTGAGGACGATGGCGACGGTGGTGCGGGTGATGACACAACCAAAAGAAAAAAGGAAAATTGAGAGGAACAAATGAGAAGGGCAGCACGAGGAGGAGGAAAGAAAAAATAGAGAGAAAATAATTTTAGGGCTTTTAGACAATTGTGGCAATGTGAAAACAAAATGGAGAAAATATGTTATATATTAGGGTTTTAAGAATACAATGGGCAACATTAGGGTTTAGAAACAAAGAGTGCCACAAAAAATAAAAATTTTGCTAGGGAAGGGATTCGAATGCGAGTCTCAAGGAAAAATTCACTAACGCTTAACCGTTTGACCAATAACTCATTCTTGTTAAAACATTAACAACATATAACTATAAATTGAGGTGTGACAACTCTGCCTTCCTTAAAAAAAATTGTCCTTGAAATTTACCTAATCCAAACAGATGAAGGTATTGTTGATGAATCGAGTCTTCTGGCTCCCAAGTAGCCTCTTCAGTGCCATGGTTCCACCACAGAACCTTGACCAATGGAATCCACTTCTTTCTCAGAACCTTAACCTTACGATCCAGAATTTGTACAGGTTCCTCCACGAAAGACAAATCCGGTCTTACCTCTATCTCCTCAATTGGGATAACATCAGAAGGGTCAAATTGGTACTACCTCAACATAAAAACATGGAACACATCATGAATACGATCCAACTTAGGAGGCAACTTTAACTGATAAGCCACTGATCCAACTCTCTTAAGAATTTAGCAAGGTCCAAAAACATTGGGCTCAACTTGCCCATCCGACCAAATCTCATAACTTTCTTCCACAAAGATACTTTCAAAAAAAAATGATCCCCACCAATGAACTCTATGTTCTTTCTCTTCAGATCTACATACAACTTCTGGCTATCCGAAGCCGCTTTCAATTAGTCTTGAATCAGTCTAACTTTACACTCAGTCTCCTGAACCAATTCCGAAACTAGAATCTTTCGTTTGCCCAATTTAGTCCAACACAAAGGTGTCTGACACTTACGACCATACAAAGCCTCATAAGGAGCCATTTGTATGCTCGAATAAAAACTATTATTATACGTGAACTCAGCCAAAGGCAAGTGTTCCTCCTAACTACCTATGAAGTCCATAACACAACTCCTCAACATATCCTCTAAAATCTGAATAATCCTCTTCGACTATCCATCAGTTTGTGAATGATATGTTGTATTGATGTCCAATCGAGTACCAAGTGCATCATGTACCTTTTTCCAGAATCGGGATGTAAAATGGGGATCCTAATAAAAAATAATTGATACAGGCACCCCATGCAGTCTCACAATCTTAGAGATATACAATCTAGCTAGCTTCTGCAGAGAGTAACCCATACGAACCAGCAGGAAGTGAGCCGACTTAGTCAACCATCTACAATTACCTAGACGAAATCTTTCTTAGTAGGTGTCAAGGGTAACCCACTAACAAAGTCCATAGTGACTTGTTCCCACTTCCACTGAGGAATCCTAATAAGCTGCAACAGACCAGAAGGAAATTGGTGCTCAACTTTCACTTGTCGGTACGTCAGACACATAATCTGTCACCTCTCACTGCAAATCAGGCCACCAATATAATTCTCTTAGATCACGATACATATTATTTCCTTCAGGATACATAGCATAAGGACTACTATGTGCTTTCTAAAGAATAGACTGGTTTAGATCCTTATCATTCAGCACATAATATCTCCCTCAAAAGTACAGAATATCATATGAATTGAACCTAAAGTCAACAGTCTTAACTTTCTTAGCCTGTTTAACCCGATACAACAAAGACACATCTAAAAGCTACTTATCCTTAATCTTACTAACCAAAGTAGGATTCACTTGCAACTCTGCTAGAAAGCCACCATCCTCATACAAACTTATCCTTGGAAACATTTCTCTTAGGTCAATCATCAAGCTTCTATTCAGAGCATCTGCCACAACATTGGCTTTCCCAAGATGATACTCGATGGTACAGTAAAAATCCTTAAGCAACTCAATCCACCTCTACTACCTTAAGTTCAACTCTTTCGGGGAGAAAAGATACTTAAGACTCTTGTGATCCTTGTAAATGATACACTTCTCACCATATAGGTAATGCCTCCAAATCTTTAGTGCAAACATTACAGTTGCCAATTCCAAACCATGAGTTGGATAGTTGCACTCATTCGATTTAAGTTGTCTCGATGCATAAGCTATAACCTTACTGTCTTACATCAGTACCCAACCAAGACCAATATTAGATGCATCACTATACACCACATAATCTTTTCCAGATTCGGGCTGGATCAAAATCCATTCTCGATTCAACATTGACTTAAGCTTCTCAAAACTGGATTGTTGATTAATAGTCCATTTGAATAAAACATTCTTCCTAAACAACTTAGTCAAAAGGGCAGCAATAAGAGAAACCTCTTCAACTAGCCTCCGATAATAACTAGCTAAACTCAGGAAACTTTGGATCTCAAAAATGTTCTTAGGTTTTTTCCATTCCAAAATAGCCTCTGTCTTTTTCAAATCTACACAAATACCTTCAGTGGATACTGTAATGCCCTCGATCAACCCAACTAGATCTATCGGATCCAAATCTCAGGTGTTACACCTTATACAGATGTAACTTGAAACTTTTCTTTCTTATTCATTGATGTAAACGCCTATCTTTGTATAACAAAATTTCTTACGGGCATACATTGTATGGTTACACTTACATATCGCCTATGTACAATTGACTATCTGCGACTACCATAGATTTTCTTGTAAAAATACAATATATAGTTATTATTTTGGCTCAATATGATTTTAGACTTTCCTAATTTATCTTTTAGTCGACTGGATATACTTTGGGATACTACTTATTTATCTAGACACAGGTTTCGACATGCCACTTGATTTCCTCTATATGCATAACAGCCCAGTGCGCCACTTAATTGGCGTAGCCCTAACATCGTCTCTCGGTGTACATTCTGTTATAGACCTAAAAACAGAAATAAATTTTGTAAGTTCGTAAGAACTTTGTGAGCTAAACCTCAAGATACCTTTTTCATTCATTCTACATTACATATGTTTTTTCACTCATCATTGGAGTGTTTTTTTTACCTTTCTACCTTCTTTGGTGAGGACAATACTGAAGCTACCATCTTTTTTCATTTTTTAGAACCATTTTCCATCTCTTGTACGTACCATACTTAAAATATCTTTACCTTTTGTATTATTTCTTTACTCTTATCTTTACATAGTAACTTATTTCATACTCACTAGTCTTACCGTACCTACGTGCGGGGTAGACTGTGCTCAATACTTATCTTAGAATTTGACCATATCTTCCTTACTTTAGTGCACTCTATATTCTTACTTTTAACTCATATATTTTCTTTGCAATGTATTCTAGAACACACTAGCCTTTCTATTCATCCATTGTAACTATACGAGGTTTGCCATTCATTCAGTGTCTGCCCAAAGGCATTGTTCTTCAAATGGTCACCATGAAATTCATTCTTCATATTTCGACCACAAAGGCATTCCTTTCCAAAAATAACCACAAGAACATTCCTTTTAGAGTCTTACCACAATAATGTCCTTTTAATAGAGTTTGCCATAAGGCATTCATTAAGAGATAACCACAAAGGCTTCCTTATAATAGAGATAGCCACAAAGGCTTTCATTTAATGGAGTTCTCCATAAAGGCTTCATTATAACAGAGATAGCAACAAAGGTTTCCTTATAACATAGATCGCCATAAAAGAGGCTTCTTTTCAGAGATAGCGACAAAGGCATCCATTCATAAATAGCCCACAAAGGCATCCTTTTAACAAAGATCGCCACAAAGACTTCCTTATAACAGAGATCACCACAAAGACTTCCTTAGAATAGAGATCGCCACAAAGGTTTCCTTATAACAGAGATATCCAAAAAAGCTCACTTATATAGAAATTGGTGTTTTTAATGATACGGATTCGACTAACTCACCTTCGTGATGTTTGCCCCTCATTGTTGGTACTCACCAAATCGTCCTTTACATAATCCATATAATGTCATGGCCTAACCAAGGCCTTACACTATATGGTCTTTAGAGTTTCATGGACTTTTCTTTTAAGAGATTTGTGTTTTTAGTCCTAACGGACCCCTTTATACGACTCCGGAGACAAGCACAGACTCTTCATGCAAACTCATACTTGACAGACTTGTTCACTAGACTTGTTCATATCATCAAAACACACATATACACACTTTACTCATTCAGACATATTATCTTAAGAGATCATATCCATATTCCATACGAATCATTCATGCAAGTTCATCAAACATACATTTCTCACAGAATAGTCACATCATGCATTTCTTAGCTTATTTTCACAGAAGGTTCTAACATGCATAATACGTTTACTAGAGTCGGCTTAGAGACTCACCTTATAACCTCAAATGAAACTTAGACTTTAGATCGCTCTAGATCCTTCAATTAGCCAGATACTACGGCTTCCTCGCCTCAACAAATAGAGACACTTTGTTAGAGCTCATTCGAGTAACTTTTTACCTCTACTTTAACTCAGACGTATCACTAAGCCTTATTTCTTCAAGTATACTTATAAATATACATTTCCTTAGCAGACAAAATCATGAAACTACCATGTTGGAAGGGAAATCACTAGCAAAAATTGGGGTTTCAGACTCATATTTTTGGAGGCAGCTTTCATCTACTCATGGCCCTCCTCCTTAAGAAGGAAGGTAACCCTCTTAACTTAACCCAGGTGTCCTTTTACTTAACTCAAGTTTTCATGGGGACTTGATAAAGGTCACTTCAAGATTGAGTGGCTTATCAAAATCTGCAATGTCTAAAAGACTTACCTAATACCCTTTCAGCCTTTGACTCTTCTAATTCACATTTGGTTAGTTCCTAACTAGCTTTCCTTATAAATCAACTGGTATGGGACCTCATTGGCCACTAAGGGTACTATGCCCTCTGGCATGGCCTCATACCTCATAACCATTATTTTCATAATCATCACTTTCGTTTCACTTATCATCCTAAACTAACTAGGAATCATTATCTACTTATTTCAATATTAGAGTTTTCTATCCTATAAGCCAAAAATGCATTTGGGCAATTACTACCATTTAGTCAATCATTCCTACTATTATCCCTTAACCAATCCTATTATAGAGGACCTTATAAACAGGATACTCTCAGTTAGCCTACTCTATACGTCAAGATGCTATTATTTATTAATGATGCATGAGACTTATGCATCAATTGTGCATCAAATATTATTCATTTTTATCTCATTATATTTTTTTTGAAAAAAAATATTGTCATTAATAGGAACCATGGACACATAGTACAAACTATAACACCCCTAAAATCATTATGTTATTTTTTTTTTGAAAGTATTATTAAGTGAAAATCATGCATAATAAATTTATCAGTAAAGTAAACTGAGAAACATAAATGATAAAAGAGAAGGTTGGTGGATGCTAAAGAAAGTTAAATTAAGAAGTATGTTGTGATATATTAATTTAAGGCGGAGACTAAATTGTAAAGATGTGAAAAGTTGTGTGACTCAAGTGTAAATATTTAAAATTCGCGGGGGCTAAGTATAAATTAAAAAAGTTGAAGGACAAATAGTAAAAATGTTCCAAGGGTAGAAAGGACTAAACAGTAAAATAATTTGGTGAATAAGAGTCAAATTGAATAAGAGGAGAAATTAGAGGGACTAAATTGTAATATTTTAAAAGTAGAAAATGGCCTAAAATTGAATATTAAAAAATTTCAAGGGCAAAATGGTCATTTCCCAATTAAAATATTTATCATGTTAAAATTAAGGAAGAAAAGTGTTGAAAGATGATTGTTTTGATTATTTTAATATTATTTTTTTATTTTAATATTACATTATTCTAGATTGTTTTATTAATTAAATAGTTGGATCCTTGGAGGGAAAGATGTAGAATTTTCCATCACCATTCTTTCATTCTCACGCAATTCTCCCTTTGAATTTAATTGAAGTTTTCATTCTTTTACAATTTAGTCCCTTTCTACCATAATCATCAAATTCAAGCTAGAAACCACCAAATTTCCATAGAAATCCTTAGTGCAACCAAGAATACAACATCAGAGCAAGGTGATTTTTAAGTGAGAAAGATGTATGTTCATGTTGGAGGAGAGAAAAAATCAAACTAGGGTTTGATATCAAGAGAAGAAGGTATGAATATTGAGGTTTCATAACGTTTTCAAGCTTAATCTTGTTAAAAATGTATAAGAATGATGTTAAAGTAAATATTTTTCATGGAAAGTTTTATGTTCTTGACATGATATTAAAGAGAGAGATAAAGAAAGTGATTCAAGTGGAAAAGAAAAGAGAAAAACAAATGATTAAAGGTTGAGAGGGGTAAGTACCCTTAAATTCTCTTGTTACCTAAAGATTAAAATGTGAACTTTGTGAAAGTTGTGGTAAATTAGTAAAATAATGTGTAAAATAATTTGACATGGGAAATAAAATATTTTAAAAGAAAACTTAACTGAAGTGAAATATGGTAATGAAATAGACATAAAATGATATTGAAGTGAGATTATAGTAAATATTGTATGTTCATTATGCTAAGGACTAAATCGTGAACTGGTGTTTATATTGAAATAAGAAAAGTGAAGAGCATATAAACTAGACACTTGGAATAAGATATTATGATGAATTAATGGATTAAAGTGCTATGTGATGGTGAATATTAAATTTTGTGGTAAAAAGGACTAAATTAAAAAGTATGTGAAAGTTTTACGTGCTATTATTTGATAAGTGAAAATGATGTAGATAACACTGAATATATGGTGTGTTATGAATTAAGATTTTACCGAATAAATTTATGTGATTATTATAAGTGAAATTACAATTATTCTTTAAATTATGGAAAAATTAGGACTAAATTAAATAAGTGCAAAAATGTAGCTAAATTGTGAAAATCGTGAAATAAAAACTAGTATGAATAATGATTGTGGTTAGTCATGGCACAGAAGTGTAGAGAAAATACTCTTGAAAAATTTAATATTCGAAATTATATGTTCGTATAATATTAAATGGTAAACTAGAATTAAAGAAATGTGAAAATGAAATGATATCATGAAAATTATGGAATAAGGTATTCATGATTAATTATTGTAAATTCAATGATATTCGAGTTCCCATATAGACTAGCTTTGAATTTTGCAGATATCATTGGCATGCCATAGGAACCAGAGTGCTCCCATATTATTCCTGATATTCGTGTTGTCACACTTCAGTGCCTCCTATTCTATTAAAGCACTTTGATGCTCGTGTTTTCAGCACTTATGTGCTCTATGTATCCATCTTGTTTGAACGTGTCTTGCATGGGCTAAAAAAGTCAAGGTAAGTGATTTCTGATAAAATTTTTGCTCCTATTAATTCGTGAAATGATAAAATTAGTGAATCAAAGTCTTAGTGAATTTTGAAAATACGCAATAACCTATTGGTTATTAAGATATATTCATGAATTATAATAGTAATAATGTTTGTGATAAAAAAATTTCAAAGAAATGGTAAGATATAAAACCATGGGCACTTACTAAGCATTCATGAGATTAAGACGTTATTTTTCAACGCATAGGTGAAAGATCGGATTGAAATTCTCATTTGAAGTAGCGACCTCAACACATCTCATCAAGGCTTGGGAAAAAGAGGTATAAAATAAATTTCATGGTATAGAGTATGGCATGAACATAGGTGGGTTAATGAAGTAAGAAAGAAAGTGTCTAGTTGTTTCAATATTTGAATTTAATGTGTTTTGAATGGTAAATATGATGTATGACATAGTTTATGAGCTGTGATTATTGTTTGAAATGATCATGGATAGTTTTGGTATGGTTTGGAGGCGCTTGAAAATAGAATATTTAGCTTTGATTATTACATACAAAATCTGTCTCGAAACACAAGAACTTCAAAGCTAAAAAGCTACAGTATTAGGGTCATGTCTTAAGACATATCGGATTTTGTCTCGAGACAGGATAACTTCAAAGCTAAAGTTCAATGGTAATATGGCACTGTCTCAAGACATTTAAGCTTCAGTCGAGACATATAAACCTAGAATTGAAATTTTTTAGTTAGGCCAGAAGAGGCCTGAAACGAGTTTGGAATAAATTAAAATTTATTGATAGTCTAGTTAAGTTCTAAAAGGGATAATGTGACCTTCATAAGGGCCCAAAATATAAGTATTTGATATGGGAAAGAATGTTTAGTGCTAAATGTAGCATTCATAACTTAAGTTTCTCAAGTAAGGGGTATTACACAAATGATAAATAAGATACTACAAATTAATCTGAAAATCTCAAGTCTATAGAATAATTTCAAACGAGAAAAAAAATTGACAATAGATACAACACCGAAAGAATTCATAAACAAACCACATATGCATCACTTGATCAAACCGCTAAAAGTTGTTTCCTACCCCTTCCATCATCAAACCAACTTGAAAAAGAACTTTTGTCAATCAAGAAACCACTTCCAAGAGCTCAAAGAGACCCATTTCATTAGAGATGAAAAAAGTTCAAATCTTAGATGATCTATCCTCCTCCTCCTTATCATTATCTCAGAGTCCAATTCTGTGAACACTATCACAATGCTCTATCATAATAAGGCCCTTTAAAAATGATTCCCAATAGATCTGGCGACACTCTTACCATAGCAAATCTCATATGCGCCAAAACACAACTATAAACTTAAAACTGAAACTAAAACCACCAACACTTTTAAAGAAAATACAATGGAGAAGAACCACAATAACTTTAAGAGAAAACAAAGTAGAAAAAACTAAAAAACCACAATAGCGTAAACTGAAACAAGAATCACCATAGTTTTTAGAGAAAACAGAGTGGACTAAAACTAATAAAAAATAATAAAAAAATATTGTTAAAGAAGTCATGACTAGCAACAAACCCGAAGATCAGTGCTGCCTTCGACAAGACTAAAACTTGGTTTGAGAAATTTAAGCGAATAAGGTTTTTTTTCTCTAACAAATTTTTTTTGTACATTGTTTATCTCATTATAATTTAATTGAATATAATTATTATTTTTTACATCCAAACACATATCATATTACTAACTTTAATTTCAATGTTATAGTACTTAATATTATTGTTATCCTTGATTTTAATTTCATTGTCGACAATCTCATTTCCTAACCAAATAAACCCTTAAGTTTATTCTTGAAACCAAATTAAATTTGGCTTGAAACCTTCTAGTTTAGTTGAATTAATTTATACAGTCACCCTTAATAGGTGATAGTCAACATATATCAAATTTGAGTCTCACCATATTCTCATACCACAATCTCTTTTGTAACAATAAAAAAGACCAAATTTTATCTCGTTTAGTACACGTAACAACCCTTAAAAGATAGCATTTAGTATATTTAAAATTAGAACGTCAACATTTATAACTTATCATTTTTATTCTCAAACTAATATATATACACACCAACTACATCCTAATGGTTTGAAGATTTGAGCTTGAGTTTTGATTTTCAAAATTGAATATTTTGAAATAAAATTTAATCTTGAAAACTTATAAATTTGAAAGAAACTAATATATTGTTTGAAACTTTCTCAAATAAATTCTTACAAAGAATATTTCATTTTTCATTTACAACCTGGAGCTATTGATAGAGAGCTCTCGTGTTTTTACAATAGTTTTCAATATTACAATAATGGAATTCATATTGTAGCATATATGTAAAAAAAAATTGAGATTACTTTGAGTGTTTTTTGGCTTTTTTGTTTCTAGTGGAATTTGTAAAGAACATTTAGTTAAGTCACTCCAACACTATAGCATTTTGGTGTCATGTATTATAGAATACTATAGCACTTTAGCCTTTTCCTTTAATGGAATTTGTAGAGAATCTACTTTGGCTTTTTTTTTTGTTCCTTCTCTTTATGGAATTTTGCAAAAAATATCTTGTAAGGTATTATTTAGTCAAGCCACTACTATTTTTGCCTTTTTAGTTCTATCTTGGTGATTGTAACTGTTAAGACTACATCATTTGCAAGGGTGATTGTCTTGATGGAGGATTTTAAGTATTTTTATTCATCTAAACCACAATCAATTGAGCTAATCATTTCAACCATAAGATTCATGTATTCTTTCTTAGTTTTAGCTTAAGTTAGGAGTGCACGGACTGCCTATAAATGTGTTACTATTTATAGTTAAATAATACACCAAAAATATAAGGAATTAAGAATGACAATGTTCGCAAGCACACAAGACAATTTATAATACAGTTTGTACAATAAAATACTTGAAAGCATTCTGAAGATCATACCCAAGGGAGGATGGAATAAATAATTAAAATATTTTTTACAGTAACAAGTCTAAATAGTAATAATTATTTCCTATATTACAATCACTTATAAAATGAGTTGATGGAACAAAAGTAAATAAATAATTAAAGGAAACAAATAAAGAAAAATAAACAAATGAAATAAATCAATAAACCAATTAGGAAGATTAACTCGCTTCAGGGTTTGTAACTAACTTCGAATTACGATTTTAGGGTGGATTAGTCATCGATCAACAAATATTTACCTCTCGGCCTCTAATTAGCTTACTCAAACAGTTGACACTTACTTATCTCCTGACCTCACTTTATCAACCCAGATAAATTACGATTTACTTGATTTGACTTATCTTCCAACCTCGTCTAGCCTATAATAACTTATTAGGGCTGTCATGCCTAATAGTTTAAGAACACATAATTTATACCAAATAATCCCTCTTGGGAAACCGTAAATTCTCCGTTAATCACATACTCATTAATCTCCCCTAAGGGATTTAGCCACTCATGTTATTCATCATCTCTCTCTCGATTGGATAAACCAAGTAAAGAACATGATCTGTAACAGCCCATTTTTTTGTAGTGTCGGAACAGTAATTTCAAGGCCACAAATCTGACATGTGAGTCAGTAAATATTATTATTCAATATTTACAAGTAATTTGGTGAAATGATAAAAAATTTAATTTAATGATTTTTATTGAATGGAAGAACAATTAAGTTCAAGTGGTATGACCCTAAAGTCAAGTGGTTTTAGAAAATAAGGCATCAGGAACTCATTTCTATAAATCGAGTCAAAAATATTTTATTAAATACTTATGGAGTGTTATTAAGGTTGTATTAAAGTTTTGTTACGAAATTTTAATGTTTAAATGGTTAATTAAGCGAAAAGGACTAAATCGTAATAGTTGAAAAAGTCCATCGCTATTAATTTAAAGGTGTTAATTTATTAAAGAAATATAATTGAATGGCCTTAATGGATAAATTAATCAATGATAGTGGAACAATTTTAACTTTAATTTCTTTTAATTTTATATGTTTTATATGATATTTTTATTATTAAAATCAATTTATAATGTTAAAATAGGAAACATGAAAGCTATACTTTTATTTTCTCCTTTCTTCAACCGAACTCCATTGTTAAAGATCTTGAAGTTTCGGTCTTGCTTTGGGTTAATGCATGTAAGTCCATTCTTTATTTATTTCTTATAAATTTTATGTTTTTGAGATCGTTGCAATTAGGTCCAGTTAACTCGCAACTCTGTTTTCGAAATTATCAAATGTTTTAGAATGTGCCAAGGATGAATTTGAGGTGTTTGTGAAAGTCTATGATAGATTGTTAAGCTTTGTTGTTAAATAGACATATTTTATAAAGTAATTTTTAATAATGTCTAAGGGCTAAAATGTGAAATTAGCAAAAGTACAAGTACTTGTTGTGAAATAATAACAAATATGGGTTGTAAAGGAGTTCCAAACCATTCAGCTAAGCTTAGAATTTTAAAAAAAAATGGTTAATTTGCATGTTTTATGCTCGGGGACTAAATTGAATAAAAGTAAAATATTTAGGGCAATTTTGTAAAATAGCCAAAAAGGACTTAAATGCATAAAATGAATTTTTTTCTATTTGAAATAGTGAATTGAATTGAACGAGAGGAAAATCAAGAAGAAGAAAAAATTACCAAATAGCCCCTATAATTAGTTATTGCTGCAATTTAGCCAAGTAAATTCGTAAATACAGAATTGTGCATAACTATATACATGTTGTTACTACTGATTTATGAATGTATATATATATGATGTTTAGTATGTGAGTTGGAAATTGAAGTATTATAACTGAATATAAGGTGAGAAAGAATTTATATGAAAACTACCGAATATTTATGAAATATGATATATATATGTGTGATTATGGAGTTATAATGATTTGTTATAGCATGTATATTGAGAAATATGGAAGTGCCTCTGATTCATGAAAGTTATAGTTTAGTTAAAATGCTCGTTTGGACATAGTAAACTATTTGGATATGATTGGCATGCCAATAGGGTTAGTATGCGTGCTTGTACAGGATTTGCACTTCGGTACCTCTGTTTGCACTTTGGTGTCCATGTTTGCACATTTGTGCCCCTGTCTACACTTCGATTCCCCTATTATGCATTTATGATGCCCCTAGTGTGGTGTAGTTACCCAAGTATCTGAGTCAAGTTACTAGTTCATCGAGCTAGAGGTTAACAGAATTTACAAAATTATTTAGATGCTTAAAGGCTAATGTATAGTCAAGATAGTAGTAAATGTTAAATGTTCAATGATCTATTTGATCATATGTAAGTATAATTATATTGATGATTATACGGTTAAAGTTAGATATTTATATACATATATGAATGAGTTTGGATTGAATTATTATAGTATAGAAAGCATACGATGAACCATTTTCAGTACTAATCCTATAAGCGCTTTGTGAATGAATAAATTGCATGATTAATCTATTAATTTAGTTTTAACATTGTTTAGTGATAGTAAGTGATTCCGAGTTAATATGTTTATATGAAACTTTGAAACGAAAGATGATTTACAAAATGATTATATGTTAAATGTGTAAGTATTATGGTAAGGAGAAACGTTTAAGTGAAATGGTTATAGGAAATGCTTATAAAGACAAATATATAAACATGTATATGCAAGGCTACACCAAGTATCCATGAGAGGTGTATTGAATAGAAAATGAAAGTTAGCTTATGGTATAATGAAAATTTATGCCTAGTTGTTTATTCTAATATGTTCAGTAGTTAGGTTACTTTTATACGAACATACTAAGCATTATTGCTTACGATAGTTGTTTTCTTTTCTAGTAGATCATCGAAAAGCTTGATTTGGTTGAAAGCTCATTGGAAATCTATCACACTATCTAGCAGCCAATGTAACACCCCTCGCCCGTATCCAACACCCGAATAGGATTTGAGGTGCTACCGAACTTAAACTCAACCAATCTCAGCAAATCAGGCCATAAAATTTTGAGCAATTTAAAAATTTTCATTTCATATTCAATTTGCCCCTTAATAGGGCTTACGGGGCCCAAAACATACATTCAATGTTGTTCGGGGCCAAACCAATGGCTCACGAAAAACTCAGAGAAATTCATGCTTTAAGGCTCCACATGTCCGTATGGGTATAGGGTACACACCCGTGTGCTAGGGACACGCCCGTGTCCCATACCTGTGTGGCCAATTTAATTCCACAATTTTTCATAAAATAGGTGCAGACTTCACACGGCCGAGACACACTTGTGTCCCTTGCCCGTGTCTTTTCACAAGGCCACGACATACCCGTGGCGCAGCTCGTGTGCAAAAACCTAGGTATTATGTTTCTGACATCAGCATCACACGACCATGGTATACGCCCGTGTACTAGGCCGTGCCCCTCCACACGACTGAGACACACGGCCGTGTCTCTGCCCATGTGACGATCATCTTGCTTTCTAACTTGAAATTTCTAAGTGCAGGGGACACACGGCCTTCTCACACGCCTATGGGGTTGTTCATGTGTCACACACGGCCTAGACACACGCCCGTGTGTCTACCCGTGTGGACAATATGAGGCTATTTACCAAGTCTCATTTCCACCCTAGTATGTTTATTTTCATGTCAATACTAACCAATACCAAATCAAGCATGATAGACATTCATTTAACCATAAAGATGCATCTATTATAGACTCAAAATGATTGTTATCCTCATTCAAGGCTTAATGTGAAGTGTGAAATCAATTCCAAGTCAACATAATTGGCCAATTCTCAAATACACAAAATAATAATGTCTAGTCCTATACATGCCATAATCAAAAATATAAATCCTACTATACCAAGAATTATGGCTTATAGTGTGATCGATATCTCTGACTTCGAGGGATCCTAGAGCTAGCTAAACGGCACTGAAAGTAAAGGAAAAGGAAAGAGAGTAAGCATAAAGCTTAGTAAGTCGCATATAAATAAATATACAACAACAATTTCACCATTAATCATCATACTCGTAGTTCAAAGGTAAGCATAAACTCGACTTACTCATTACTGACTACTCAAGTCACATTTTCTAATTTGAGCTCACTACTCATGCATACCAGCTTGGTATATGTACCACTCACAACATTATTATACTTTCCTTATTAAACCACTTTCATAACCTTTAAAGTTGGACCTTTCGGAATACTATTGGATATTCTATAAGCCTCAAACATGGGGTAGTTGTCGATGCGATGTCCTAGACATGGTCTTATACTAGCTCTCGTATATACGTGCTGATGCATGTCCCAGACATGTCTTACACTAGCACAATTCTTAGCCGATGCATGTCCCAAACATGTCTTACACTGGCGATCATCATTGAGGCTGATGCATGTCCCAGACATGTCTTACACTAGCACTCATCTCAATACTGATGCGATGTCCCAGACATGATCTTACACTGGCTATCATTATGTGGCCGATGCATGTCCCAGACATGTCTTACACTGGCACACAAATAACCCGAATGTCATGGCACGAATATCCGGTTTGTTTCCTAAGGTTCCAACGGGATCTTTCTATTATCTCAATCATTAATATGCATTCTCAGTCCATAATCTAGCAACTCATACTATATCAAATTAATAACAATTCGAATACATGCATTAACAATGTAGTTGTATTATTTACATACAACTTACCTCGGTTTACAAAATGTACTCGACTAGTTGGTTTAATCGACTTGCTTGCTTTCCCCCGGTCTAGGTTCAGATTTGGCAAAACCTGATCTATAATAACAAAATACACTCATTTAATCACTAATTACAATTAGGAATTCATAAATTTACTTCTTTGGTTAAATGACCATTAATAACCACTTTGCCCCTATGCTCGAAATTCAATTTTTATTGAATTTCTTCATATCTTAGGAATATATGACCCCTTTTTACTCTTATAGCATCACTAAAATCCCATTATTTCACACAGTTATCACCTATTTTGCAAATTATGCAAAATAGTCCCTTTAGGTGTTTTCATGCTTACACCCTTCACAAAAGTTGTTTAGAACTCTTATAAGACTCATATTCTTCCATAAAATTTCAGAAAATAACATGAAAATTTACATGATGAAACCCTAGACTTATCACCATTTTGCAAGGTAGTCCTCTCATTTGAAAGCCCATAAAACAAGCATTCCAAAAATGTAAAAATCATCAAGAAAATCATCAAGATCACTTACATTATGAGAGGAATAAGTTGCTACAAATTTTCAGCTTTCAAACCTGCATATTTTTTGATATTTTCAGTGGAGAGAAGAGATGGAGAAGAAGAAAATAATAGCTAGGCTTTTAGGCACTATTTTATCACCAAATCATGACATCACTTACCTAAACTTTAACTATTTGTTTAAAATCCATCTCATGGCCGGCCAACACAATTAAAAAGGGTACAATTACCCTTTAAAAGCCATAAATTTTAGTTCTCTATCTATTTAACACATTTGGGTACTAAAATGCAACTTTTGCCTTTTATGCGATTTAGTCCTTTTTCGCAATCGGGCATACAAACATTAAAATTAACTCCCCAAATTTTTCATACACTAATATAATCATGCTAAAACCTCATAATAATAATAAATAATTTTCCCAACTTCAAATTTGTGGTCCCGAGACCACTGTTCCGATTAGGCCCTAATTCGGGCTGTTACAACCAATTTGGTAGTTTTGAGCGCTTTTGGTCAAGGTTTATAATAGCATGTACAAGATGTTTTGTTATGGTATAAGATGATTATTTGATGTTTTGGTATGTATAAATTATCTTGGTTGACATCACTTGATGCTTTGGTGGTTTGTTTTATTATGCTATATCATGTTCCATGTTTTGGAAATGGCTTATGTGGAATATTTTGAGGTAATTTGAATATGGTAAAGTTATGGCATGTATTGAAAGGAATTAATCTAGTAATTGATGATGGAAATGTAACCATATATACAAGTTTAGGTAAGTTTGGATGTTTGAAATTGAGGTGCCTTGTATGGCATATTGGTTGATTTGTTTTTGGACTATTGAATTGATCATTACATGTAAGTTTTGGTCATGATGTGATGTCTTTATTACGTGTCCAAAATGCCTTTAGGTGTGTGTATGGTTTAGTATTGGAAATGGTTTAATTTTGGGCAAATTCATGTCCACACGGCCTGAGACACGGGTGTGTGACTCAGCCGTGTATGACACACGGTCTGGCGACACGGCCATGTATCCCCTGAAGGTTCTATTGCATGCAAGTTAGTTACTTACATGGCCTGACACACGAGCGTGTAAGGCTATTTTGAAAGTTACACGGGTAAGGACATGGGCTGGGACATGGCTGTGTGTTCATAATCTGATTGTTACACGGCCTGAGACACGGGCGTGTGTCTCAATCATGTGAGGCAGACGACCTGGCCGCATAGCGGTGTGACCCCTATTTTGCAAATTTTGCATGTTTTCCCTAAGCTTTCCAAATTATTTCAAATTGGTCCCAACTTGTTTCTAATGTATTTTTTAGGGCTTCGAGTGCTCGATTCAGGGACGATATGTATGTGTATGATTATTATATGATATGTTTATGTTCATGTATGAGATATATGTTTAAATGTTTTGTTTTTTTGGTAATGTTTCGTAACCCTAATCTGGCAACGGATACGAGTTAAGGGTGTTACATTAAGTGGTTTTAAAGCCACGGTTTAGTCGGTTCTCGGACTAAATGTAGCATGTAAGGAGTCTAGAAAGACATGCCATTACATAACCTGTGATAGTTGATATCTCCTGACTTAAAATGAATTATGTTTTCATATAGATAGAGATACCTCCAAACCGAGCTAATTTCCAATAATGTTGAATGTTATACTCAAGTCTTTGATTAAAAAATTTCCAATGATGAGCAAAAATTCATAAAGGTTAGAGAAGAGGTTCATAGTGTTTATGTTAATAATGAATGTTATGTTATGTGTATTCTTGATAATTAAATTTTGTGGCATTATGATCTCCAACCCCTCGTTCTTAAATTTTATATCACAGCACAAGTGAGAAGCTAAAGAGTTCAACGATTGAATGAGTAATAATGTGGTTAGAGTCGAGAGTTGGTTAGCAAGTAAAGAACAAGTTATTCACTGGTAATCGATCTTATCAAGTATGCTATCTAAAGAATGAGTTAACCGAGATTTATTCTGAATTGATTACTTTAGTACAATAGAATATTGTGAGATCATCAATGATTTTAGTGGACAGTGGAGTAATGTTCGAAATGAATAACAAGAGGAAAGAGTAAACTCTATTCAGTTTAGCAGCCTTTCAAATCTATTCTGACTTATGTGCTCTTCCGTTCTGCTCAATGCTTCTTTTGCTAAGGAGTTCCTAAGGTGGCCGACCAAAGAATGTTTTTCACATAGCTTTTATGGCTAAATGATGGAAATGAGATGGGCGGCTATGAAAGGGAAGGAAAAAGGAAATGGAATGTAGAGAAAATGCTAATAAGAAAAGAGAAATGAGTTATAAGGGATGTTGGATGATGGATTAAAGGATTGATGCATGGTATTTATAGGTGAAGGTAAAGGGTAGAGTTAGCCAAAAATAGATTCAAAATTCCTTTTTTTCTACCATGCATGGTTGGCCATATTTCAAGGAGAAGGGGATGACTTAGTCTTCTCAATTTGAATTCAAACCAGGGCTATTAATAGCCATAGGGTGGATGATTTCAACAGCAAAGTAGTTAGGCTAATTTTTGATTTTTTTCCAACTGTAAAGACCTTTAGTTAAATACTTCAAAGCTTATTTTTGGGCTACCATCTATTTGTGTCGAAACTGGGCTTCAGTTTCCCCTTATTGGATGGTTTCTCAGTCCAATAACTTAGTAGACATATCCATATTTTATCACCCCTTTTACTGGGTCAAATTATCAACCTCATGACCCAAATTGCATGCTCTTGCCGTCCACATGAATTTATTTGTGCATGTCCATGTTTCGTTCACATTAATCACATCTTCAATGGTCCTTCCACATAGTGAAAAATCACATATTAATAAATTAACATGAAATAATATAAAATATGGACAAAAATCATGTAATTAAGCACAATTTCACATACTTTATAAATTCATCCTCAATATTACTAATTAAGTAAAATTCGCTTATTTTAATAACAATTACTCAAGATAAACATATTTATTAAATAAAAAGGTGGTAAAAATATATAGAAAAACCCTATATAATTTTGAGTTTATAGTCAGCCACTAACAAATCACCCTGAACCAAATCCAGGAACTCATATTTGCGAGGCTCCATATAATGCTCGCCCATAAACTTCCTCTTAAAAACCTTAAGAAAATAATCCCAACTCAACCGATCAGTAATAGTACCTCTTTTAACTGTACTCTACCAACAATGAGCATCACCGTCGAGTAAGGACACAACACAACCCAACATCTCCTCGTCAGAACAGGACCTCTGTTCGAGGATCCTTCCAACTCCCTCCAACTAGTACTCAGTTATGGTCGGATCTGTGCCCTTTACCCTAGAAAATTCTTTACCACCCAACAATCGAAGATGTTCAAGCGGCAACCCTCGGCTAATAGGTGCAAGATTGGCAAGTGCAAGAGCAGGGTTAGTACAAGCAATCCGCTGAAATGCTACAACCATAGCTTCT
This sequence comes from Gossypium longicalyx, assembly GCA_025698465.1. Lineage (NCBI taxonomy): Eukaryota > Viridiplantae > Streptophyta > Magnoliopsida > Malvales > Malvaceae > Gossypium > Gossypium longicalyx. The sequence goes on along the minus strand of CM046997.1, from coordinate 17,113,436 downwards.
ATCAAAGGCCTACACCCTCATTTGGTATGTTCACTCTACGTGGCGACACAAGAGGTGTAGAAGATGTACCATCCTCTTTATCACTAACTCTCACATTAATACGCCTATGAAGCATATCAAATCTAACAATCTACTATACACAAGAAAGTAAAATGTGTGAGTGGCATGAAATGATCCAAGTCTAATTCTTGCAAGCAAACTTTACGATTAAAGGCAATGTGTTCTTATTCATACCCCACATGCAATTCGCTCAGAAACAGAGAAGTATGGCACATGGGTTTTTAAATCCATGGGTTGCGAAACCCCAAACAATACATCAAAAACAATCACCTTGGTTCGAGTGTTAAATAAACTAGGCTCTAATACCACCGAATGTAACGCCCTATACCCGGCCCGATCGTCGAGCCTGAATATTAGGATGTCACACCACTGTCTCACAACATACACAATACAAATGAGCTCATTATTAAAGAAATGTATTCCATTTTAACATACGCACAAGTTATGGGTCAAACTTACTACATTCATCCTTAATACATACTAAACATATATCAAATAGTCTCACAAAGATAATTAAACAACTAGGGTTCATTTAGACAAAATTTCAAAATTGACTGCATAGGTATCATTACTGAAACAAAAGTATCGATATTTCTTTTAAAAGGTATCAATATCGGTTGGAAAATCGGTATCAAAAGAGCATTTTGTTTCTCAACTAAAAATCAAATCCCAGAAAATACCGATACAGTTATTAAAGAATCGATTATTTTACCCCGAGTATTAATATTCATGATAGGTATCAATATCAAATTACAATATCAACTTCTTGCACGGCGAAATATCACAAAGGTATCATTTTTAAAACTCGAATATTGATACCTTTGCTCCAGACACAAAAAATACAACATAATAAGGCAAATAATCCATCCCAATCATAAACCATTCAACATGTAACAAATACCTCACCAAATAAGCATCAAAATGACCACAATAACAATTCAATCATCGAAAATATGTCCGAGTAACCAAGTGATATAACAAGAATAGTATCCATAATTCCTAGGAATTAATAAGCTATGAAAATAACCAAAACGTCATGGCAACATTTATGCAATAGTTATACCACATTGCTTTTATTTCCCAAATCATAAATGGATAATAAATCACCTATAAAGTGCTACTAGAGACTCGCTTGGCTCAATCCCTAGGAACCACAACACTTACACCGAAACACTACTAATCTGCAATGGATTAAAAGGAGTGGGTGAGCTTAACAAGCTCAGTGAATGCTCAGAATAACTACCCTGCAAATGAGTCATCATGCATTAACAGAACAATCGAACAACACGAGTACAATATTACCAATGTTAGAGTCATTTAACTTATTCATGCATTATCATCTATTCGTTTACATATTTATCACATACTCATACAAGCATAAATCAAATTATAAATAAACAAAATTAAAGATAATTTGGCTCTTGAGTTAGGAAACATAAAGTGAGCTCTATCACCACACATCAGATACACGAATCTCTAATACACCAAATAGACTCACAGAGTCAAACATATTCCAGAAGTGTAGCTTATAGCTTGTAACACCCCTAACCTGTATTCGTAGCTGGAATATGGTCACGAGGCATTATCGATCAATCACAACATAAATCATATATTTTCACATAAACATCAATCAAATATATTCACAATGTCCCTTATAAGGCTCTACAAGACTTTAAAACATGCTTAGAAGTGGCTCGGGACTAAACCGATAACATTGGCAAACTTTGGGAAACTTATAAAATTTTCAAGCATTCAGAGATCACACGCCCGTGTGAATAGGCCGTGTGCCTCACACAGCCACTAGACACGCCTGTGTCTCAGACCGTTTGAAAATAGGGCATACATACTGACTTGCATCACAAGGCCAGACATAGACCCGTGTGCCATGGCCGTGGGAAATATGTAGGGGTTATTGACTTGGGTCACACGGCCAGCCACATGCCCATGTGCCAGCTCGTGTGCCACACACGGCCAGTAAACACGCCCGTGTGTCTAAGCCGTGCCAAACCTGTAGGGTATACTGACTTAGTTCGAAAGGGTACCCCAAGGGGCACACGGTCGTGTACCAAGGTCATGTGTCACACACGGTCAAGCCACACGCCCGTGTGCTCGGCCATGTGTTGTGAAAATAGGCTTGATTAAAGCCACATTTCTCACCCTCCTCTTGCCTTCCTACCACAAGACATTTTATACCATTTCAATACATTTATAGGCATCCAAAACATCATCAACTCATGCACATATCATACCGTAATAACATTAGCCAATTCAATACACATTTACTACTCCAATCATATTGATTTCATATGCCAAAACAACAAGTCATAACCTTAACTTCTATAAGCATTTTCTCACCATCTTACTAACTATTTTATGCCCTATAACATACCATTTCATCATCAATATACCAATCCACAATATGCCATGACAATCATACCAAAACACATGGTATTTAATACAACACATTTCATTAGCCAAACTCATAACTTAAGCTAACTTAAATGGCCAAATGCACACCAACATTTACATCATATATAAGCCAAATCTCATGGCTATATAATAATTCAAAACATATCATCATATCTCTAGCCTATACATCCTATATACCATATTTACAAAGCACCAAAAGTACCAACAAGTTGATCGACAGTGTGACGATGTTCCTAATGATCCCCGATGTCCGAGCTAGCCTTGATAATCTATAAAACAGGGAAAGAACATAGAAAGTAAGCATTAAAAGCTTAGTAAGCCATATACAAATAAAGTCATCATATGAATACTTGCATATCAATTCAAATATGCTAAGCATAGATAAACACATACAAGTTCACAAACCTTTCTCATTGTACACATATTCAATATCATAATCGAATTCATCAAATACTTCCCTTTTCAATACTTGTATGATTCTTCTACGTACCTGAGTTATTTAACTGATTCACACATTCTTTCTCAACTTGACTTTTCCTGTTGAACCATTCAAAATCGTTAAGGATACTCGAAAATCACATAAAGCTCGTACAATGCCATATCCCAGATATGGTCTTTCATGTTATCACTTATCGATACCACTATCCCAAATAGGGTCTTACACGAAATCGAATAACGATGCCAATGTTCCAGATATGGTCTTACACATAATCATAATACAATGCCAATGTCCCAAACATGGTCTTACATGTAATCACATATCGGTAATCCTAATGTCATGACATTTGTATCCTATACTATTTCTAAGGTTCGTACGGGACTTTCAGATGTTGTAACTCTGTCGATTCTTGCTTGTATTTGCTCGTTCAACATTCGTAGCAATTCAATGATAATTAAACATGTATAATTCAATTAAAGACATTTATTTGCATATGAACTTACCTCGTATATACACTGAACGGATCAGAACGACTACTCGACAACTTTCAATTTCCCCCGATCTAAATCCGACTTCTTTCGTTCTTAATCTATATACATTAAAAATTAACTCATTTATTCATTGATCCATTGAATTTAATCCACAAACACATATTTGGGTAGTTTTACACTTTAGCCCCTAAAGTTCTACATTTATTCAATTTAATCCTTATTTCATAAATACAAAAAATTCACAAAATTCAATAAGACCCATGCTTGGCCAAATTACCCTTATGCCTTTAGTAGCTCATATCTTTCATTTATTCAGACTTTTAACCCCACATTTTCATATTTTCACAAATTAATCCCTAATTTGTATTTTCTCTAAAAATCACTTAACAGAACATATAAATCTATCATTTATCTTCCATTTTTCATCATCAACCATCACAAAGCACATAGATTCAACAATAGCACTTCATAAATCCATCAATAAATTCAAAAATTAAGTCACGGTCTAGTTCATACTCGAAGCAACGATCTCAAAAACATGAAAATCATCAAAAACTGAGCAAAGAACATACCTTAATTGAGCTACAAGAGTGCCGAAATAACAAAGCTTCAAAGCCCTAACTTATTTTCTCATTTTCAGTTGCAAAAAGATGAGAATGATTAATGAATTTGTTTTGTTTAATTTAATTAACCTTATTTCACTAATTACCAATTTCACCTTATCTTATAACATTAAAAATCACTTAATGGATGGCTATATTTGTTCATCCCATTAACCAATGGTCAAATAACCACATAAGGACTTACACATTTAAATTTCATAGCAATTAAAGCACTTTAACAAGTAGAATGCAACTTTTTCATTTTATGCAATTTAGTCTTTTAGTCAAATTAACCACTTAAATGATAAAATTAGCACACGAAACTTTCACACATATAGAATCACATGCTGTAAACACCAAAAATAATATTAAAATAATTTTTTGACCTCAAATTTGTGGTTCCAAAACCACTGTTCTGATATAGCTAAAACTGAGCTGTTACATAGCTATCACTCTCCAACACACCAAACAAATCCCGATGAATGGAGCTTAGCTTACATTCCCTTATCTTTCCAAATTTGTCCCGGGCCTTAATGCCCCATAAACACAACACATATAGGTGATTACCCACAATCCTATTACATGCCAACTATATCCAATAGTTTCATAAACACACAAGGCCAAAATATCCACTATTATACACACATATTACTTACCAAGTTTTTGCACTTTACCTCTTATAATTGCATTATAAACACAATTTAATCATTTTCATAAGGCATGTATAACACGCCCACATTTACACTTGTCAACAGTCATCACAAGCATATAGCTAATGTCATTAGCATCACATGTTAGTCCACAATTTCACAACTCACAATCACATTTTACATCAAGAGTATCGAAATACTTACACTCAGAATTTAAAGTAGGGGTTTAGGCTACTTCTAAATTCCCAATTAATGCAATGAATCGCGACTACAAGCATTTATCCAAACACTCACCAATTACTTTTGCCTAGACGTTGAAAGCTCAACTATCCTTTCCTTAGCTCATAGAAGGTTCTAATAAATCTAAAGCTTCAACACAATAATTCACACAATAACACAATCAACAATCAGCTAATGATTCACCTTAAATAATAATAAAAACATAAGCCTAGGCTATGCTCTCAAGTAACCGAAACCTTCGACACATCAAACTTAAAACCTAATTATCTCGGTCTATAATTAATCATTTTACCTAAAATTAATTTCATTCGTCTAATTAATCACCTATGACAGATTCTCAACCTTCAAACTACACAAAACTACTCAATCCATGGTATCAAAATTTTCAACATGTTTATGGCTATTTTCACGAAAATTTATTAAAACGTTATAAATATTTAACAAAACTTCAAAGTAAGTTTAGAAACCTTCCAATCATGTTAAAACTAATTGAAAAATACTTTGAAATCACATTTTATCCAAAATCCTGAAATCCATCATTAACGAGCCAATTTTTGGCTTTTATTCAAAACATGCAATTTAATGGCTAAAAACTTAGTTTTAAAGACTAAATAAAATTTAAAACTATTTAGGAGTTCAACCGTTACCTTTGATGACAAAAACTGAGTATTTGATCAAAACCCGAAGAAATCAAAAATTTAACAATGGAGAAATATATGGCGTTTTGGGTGTTTTCTTGAAATTCTATGAAGGTTTATGGCTTGGTGATGATAGAAATTAAAAGGATGAAAGTTCAGGAAATAAAATTGAATGAGAGGATTTGGAGGAGCATGGGGTGACAAGAAAAATAATCGAAAAAGCTTTCGTGAAAATAAACTAGAGATGAAGTTTTTAGGTTGAATTTTAAAATTTGGTCTAATTGTCTCTTAAAAACTCACAACTAATGCACCTAAAGTGCAAACACTTTGCTCAATGAGTCAAATACATATTCATTTCAAATGTGTGTACATAAAACCTACTGTTCACAAGGCATATTTAGTCATATATTCAACACATATATTCATATCACAGACTTGAACATATCACAACACATGTAAGCTTGCGTATAAAATGTCAAAGTTCAAGTAAGAACACTTACTTTTAAGACTTATATTAGATAATTTAACCACCTAAGCCCCCTTTAAATCACTAATTTGTGCATCAATTATAGCACATAAGACTTCTCACCTTAGCAACTTGCTTGCATAACAAAGCTCAAGTAAGCTTTTGCTTGTCTTTGTCCTTGCTTGTAGAGGTTCCCAATTGAGTTGACACTTAACATACACATTAAACATAATACAAAGGAATTATAAACAACATCAAACACATTTGAATCCCACCAAAATCATAGATCACAATCTACTAACTTCTATGCCAAAAACTTAGCTAGTTTTGTCAAAATAGATGTTTAACCACTCAAATCTCATTTCTAAGCTTAAATTCCAACTTCATCCATCCTAAATATTGCCTAATTATAGATATAAATCATAAATTTTATCTAACTACACGGATCTAATTTTTTTGAAAAAATCAAGCTTATTAAAACATCAAGAAAGGGAAAACTTTCAATTTGTTTAAATTACCAAAGGATTTTCTAAATAGATGTTAAAAACATTTTGATTACATCAAAATGAGTTAGAAATCACTTTAAAACCGAAGCTCAACTAAGTAATATAGGTCCACCATTTTCAAGCCAAAAGTCAACTAATCTATTGAAATCTTAATTAAATCATTTAAAACTTGAATTGAAATAACAAATCACTAAGTTTAATCACTAAAAGTTAGAACCTCACCTCAATTTTGCAAAATTGACGAGCTGTGGAGCTAATTCGAGCTAAAACATGTAAAGATATCTTGAGAAATTGAGGATGAAAACGTGATTAATCTTAAAATTTGAATGAGGATTTTGTGTTTAGGAAACTTAATATTCAAAAAGGATGAATCAATGTCAGAAAAAAAAGCTCTAATTTGGTGTTTGGGAAAATTTTGAATGACTGGAGAAAATGAAAGGGAAGGGCGGTGTGGGTTGTTAAATAGGCAACCAATTTTTAAAAATTGGGACATTGCCCATTTAACCACCTCCAGTTTCTTCAATTTTTCAAATAAGCCAATTGTTCAATTAAAATTTATTTTCTAACTTATCTTCAAATCCAATCTCGTTTTTAAAAATTAATTTTAACCAAATTAATTCTCGAATACTAAATTTTAATTTATTAACCCAAAATTTTACTTCTAATTATTTCCATATTTTATTATTATTTAATTAGCTAATCTAACAACAGTTCCTGATTCACTAATCCGTGATTTTTTGAGTCGATTCTACTAGCTCAGTTTTTAAGCTGTGATAACTCTCCCCCTTTAAAAATAATTTCGTCCCCGAAATTGCAGACGATCACGCTGTCAGATCTCGCCTTGTGATTCTCTAATTGCGTAGACCCGAGCTAGTCCTCCACATTCGTTCAAAACAACTACGGTGTGCGCAACTATCCTCTACCCAGTCTGTCTGTTGCTACCACTTCTGCCTCGGTCTCTAGCAAGTTCAAGACTATGTGTCTGGGACACGTTAATCCTCTCCGGACAATCCCTCGACAAGTACTCCTTCGAACCATGCCAAAAATGACCGCCTCCAGACATACCAACGTCCAGAGTGTGAATATTGCAACTAAAGATATTGATTTGAAGCGGTGTCCGCAAGTATACAGTTCAGATTGTAATATAGTTTGTTTACAATGAAACACTTGGTAAGTATTCTAAGGATCGTACCCAAGGGATTGCATTTTGGGGAAAACTATTATCAAGCCAATTATGAGAAATAATTACTAATATACTCGAGTCACAAATTAGTAGTGTTAATTAAGAATCAAGATGATAATAATAATAATAAGACACTAAATAAATTTAACTAAACCTAAATCTATTCCTAGGTTCCTATATCAACTTTTTCTATTCCTTGATTTGACTACACGAGTTTCTTTTAGCCTAGATTCAATTGTTTTACCTAATTAATTACTAAAGTAGAGTTTTAATCAATCAACTAGTCGATACCCTAGAAGAATCTTTCGATCTTCCACTAGAATAATGAGTCAGCAAGAACTACTTATCTTTTGACCTCACAGTCCAAACCGGTTCGAGGTTAAGGTGTTCACGGATAGGCCATACCAATTTTAGGCTAATTCTCACCTAAATGACTTCCTAGGGTTGTCAGGCCTAGGGTTTTTTTCATGTTCTTCCTTTCCCAAACAACTGATCCGCTAAGAAACTCTATCATTCAAACAATTAATTAAGTTAAAGCAATTGAAACATGCAAAATATGTAAAAAGCATAAATTGATTCTAATCTTTACGCAAACATTCATCTAACAATGTTAAAGAATGAAATATAAAGAAGAGGGAAAGGAAAAGAGTTGTTCATGGATTTATCGATGAAAGTGAGGTTTTGGAACAATCTCCCCTCGTGAAAATCTCACTTCGGAATAGGATCTTTCGATTACAAGAACATAAAATAACCTAAGTAAAAAACTAAGAATCAAAGAAAAACCTAAGAATCAAAACCCCAAAATTGTGTGTTTAATTGATTACAATGGCCTGTATATAGGCTAAACTCGAGATATTAAAGTGACTAAATTGTCCTTGAAGTCCTTAGAGTTCTACTGGGACAAATACACCTAATTTCCTTCCAAAACATAATTAAAACATGCAGGAGTTTTTGGGCTGCGCAGGGGGTTGGTTACAACACAAGCTTGTAGTTTTGCAACATCAGAGTCTGATGTCACTACACCAAAGGCAATTTTTCTCTAGAACTTGATTTTAGCTTCTATCTTCGATGTTGGGACATCAGTATCTTGGTGTCACAGCATAGGCATCAGTTTTGGCCCAAATAAGCAACTTTAGCTCCTGACTTGACCTATAAGACCATGTAACCTTATTTAGATATATAAAATGTAATAAAAACTACTACCAAACATAAATTACTAGTTTAAGTATGACAACCTAAATATATACTAAAATACTTTGATTTACTATTAAACAAGCTATAATTATGTGTAAAAAAGGATGTAAATAACAGTAAGATTTATGGCAGATTAGAAAACAAGCTCTAGTTCTCTTCCAATCTCAAATGTTTACAACCACAATACTCGCAAGTCAGCCAAACAGATGGAAACCCTAAAGTAACCATTATTGTACTCTATGGATAAGACTGACTTGACTGGAACTCGCGTCATGTACTCCTATCAGACTTTTACAATTCTCAGCTCCACTTATCCGGTCATTCTGAATCACTCGATTGATCAAAGCCCCTTTTCCTAGACTTAGTCGCATTTAGAGCTTCCTCTACAACTTTAGCCTTCACCACCATTTCATCGAAGGCTTCAGCGCTATGTGTAACCAAGTATACACGAATATCCTAAATCAATCTGAACTGGAACCTCTTAAATCTATCTCGTTTAAAGTGGACCATTTTTAAAGCATATTGGCTGAGCCGTAAAAATTTTGACTCATACTCTGCCACTGTCAAACTTGTAACACCCCAAACCCGGCCTAGACGTTATGGACGAATCTGGCGTGTCACATTAAAGTGTTTTTCGAAAACCATGTTTTCATTGAAAACCCTTCTTACTATTTAAAACCTCTAGCCATTTTATTCCTTGTGAAAACCTCAGTTTACGTTGGATTATTTTGCAAAACGTGGTTCACCGGAAAGTTATTCCTATTTAAAATGGTGTTCGTCGTGGAAGCTTAATTAAAAATAGTCGATTTACAAAAACATGATGTTTAAAAGTTAAGTTGCTAAAATGTAGTGTTTTGAAAATAGTTATTGTTTTGGAAAACCGTGATCTACTTCTAACAAATATCAAACATAGTAAATAAAATCCCAAAGTTTAAAATAAAAAAAAGAGAGGCCTTATTACAAACCAAACCGAAATTAAAGTACTGAGAAGCAAATAAATGTAGTAGCTGACAAAAGTAACTGTGTGGCTATCTCTGAGTCCCTCACAGGACCGATCTTCCTGATGCTGGGGATTACCTGCACAGTTAAAAACGGGGTGAGTTTACAAAAACTCAGTGTGTAATCCACTAGCATCCAAACACTTAGTCAAAAATAGAATTTAGAACTAATCTGGGCTTGAGCCCTATTCAGTAACAAAACAATCCAATTCAGAATATATGTGGGCCAAAGCCCGATTCATTAACATTTGGGTCTCAACCCATCACAGTATCAATTGGGCCTAGCCCACCTCAAAATCACTATCAGTTGGGCCTAGCCCATATTAGAATCAAACCCATATGAGTAATGTATGATAACCCATCCAACCCTGCACTTGCCTCCTTCCAACCATGCACTACTTGTGGGGAATAAATCACCCACAACATCCCTACACTTACAGTGTTAGCACCGGTTGCCGCACTAACTAGAGTCACAGCAAAGCTGCTAATATCAGAATATGTGGCACAGCCACCAATATGGCTTCTTCCTCCATAACAATATCCCAATCTGAAGCAGTATGTCGTCTATGCAGAATGTCATGCACAAAAGCAGTCATACAAATTACAGACAAATCAGAGATTTACCCACGATGGGCAAAACAGTCATTTTATCCTTTAGGGGTATTTTGGTCATTTTACTAATTTTGGGCGTCCCAGTACAGATTACGACCTCATAGATGGGTTGTTGTCACCTCGAGTGACTCATGAAACCTAGATAGTTAAAACGGTGTAAATGGGCCCAAGGCCCATTACTCGGCCCAAGTAGGCCCACACGCTCGTGTGGCCCATTTAGCCCAATTTCAGTCACGACTATGCGAACACCATAGCTCAGTTCATTAATTGTCACTTATTGCAGATTATATCCGTGTGGGCCCACAAGCCCATTAGGCCCACACGGCCCATTTTAGCCCATCGAGGGCCAGAACAGCCTTAGTACACGAGAACGCTCATGGTGGCCTCAACAGTCTATCACCCCTGATTTGTGGGCTCGATTTTCCACACAAGCGATCGTACACTTGTGAGGCCTCAAATGCCGAAGTTTCGAATTTTCGGCTTTTGCTGATTTCTAGCAAAGAAAGGCGTGAATACACACCTTTTTGCCACACGTGAGCAACTCTCCACAACGCCAACCCTGATTAAGCAAACAGAGTTCACTCCTTCGTTAACCTAGCGATCGCCACTCCTTGTCAAGAATCTGCACTACCCAAAGCGGTCCATTAAACGGTGGTCTCTTATACATACTTAACAAGAATCAAAATAGCCTTATAGAACATACTAGATCCAATACAGGGAAGTAGGACATTCGGCCAACACCCTCTACTACCAAACACACACAAAGTGCACCACAAGATATTTAAGGGTTGAGTTACCTTTAGCCGAATGATGGCACAAGATCTTGAACGCCACAAAAGTCCCTTGAGAATCCCTTCACTCCTCACATAAAACTGAAATGCAAGAACACTATGAACGAGGGAAAGAAGGTAAGAACTGAGGATGAAAGAACACAAAAGACTTACCTGACACCAACTGGCCAATACACCAAATACAATAGAAGGGTGAAGAGAGAAAAGAAATAGAGGGGAAGAAGAGACTAGATAATCGGCCAGGGAAAACAAGAGTTGAGGAAGAATATTGATAGAAAAAATCAGTCTAGAAAGAAGGCTCAGAGGGAAAGAAAGGAACCATTAGTTTCAAGAAGAACCAAATGGTCAAAAAGAACAAGTACCAACAATTGAGAAAAACAAAACTGAGTTACCCGAATGACAAGTAATATTCAGCTTCTACCAGAAAGTGCAGGGAAATAAAAAAGGAATATTTTGGCCATATATCGAAAAGGAAGAGCAAACCCCAAACAAATTCGGCACCAAGTGCCCCAAAACCGAAATTGCACAAGAGAACAACTCCCAAACCTCTCCAATTGCCGAAAATGCACACAAAGGGACCCCTTAACCGAATTTGCACACACTAGCTTCTCTATTCGACTACAACACTCTCCAAGTTTGAAATTCCTTGATTCACTCCACCATTTTCTCCATAATCCACCCCTTCAAGTACCCAACAACCAACATCCTATCCCTTTATCCCCTCCCCTTTTACCAAGTCCACAACCACCTTAGGAGAGTTTTAATCCAACTCTACCTCTCTCACCTCATGGGAATAAAATAAATGTACCCTGCAAATCATGGGATTCAAACTCAAGATCCTCTTTCCACTATAATGACACCACAACCACTAAACCACATGCTTTCTTGTGATACATTTTAACCTCTAATATTTATAAGTCCTACAAGCTAAAGTCAAGATTCACTTAAGGGAAAAACTAAAATTTTGCTAAAGCCTAGATTTGAACCCAAAACTTCTCAAACATCCCCAAACACACCCAAATCACTTAACCACCACACCAAACATGAAATTTGTGTCACTTTCTTGCTCAACTAAAATATTTATGAGCCGCCTACCAACAGTTCCCATGCTCATGGCCCAATATTTCTAGGCTTAGAATTTGGGGTGTTACAACTCTACCCCCTTAAAGAAATTTCGTCCTCGAAATTTCCAACTATCCAATAGTCACATAATCCAAGCTACACCACTACGCTTCTCCTGCGCACTCTAATTCTAATTTTAAAATAGATAAATAGTACACTATGGATAAAGTACGTACCAATATTCGCATCTAAAGCATATTCGTCCTCTCGGCGGCGTGCTGCATAGACCAAAGCTAGCTGCCTCGCTTCAGCATGACCAGTACCTCTTCTTGGTGCTCCATGACCAAAACCGTTTCCACCCCTGACCTGACTATGGCCTCTAGGCGACGGCTGACCACCGCTCGATGGCTTCACATTACCCATACCAGTAGCTCACACAAAATCTGACCTTTGAAAACACTCTCTGAAACAGTGCTCCATCGATCCACGCCTTAAACAGGCTCTCGTCTTTCTACAGCACTCTCCAAGATCACTTCTCCCACAATCTGCACAAGGCTGTGATCCAGTAACAACAACCTAGGCCCCAACTCAGACTGGCCCATCAAGTCTGGTCTTTTTCTTAGACCTACCAAATGAACCTGAGGGCTCTGAATCCCTCTTACTTCTGCCTCTTTCCTTCTCACGGTTCTGGCGCTCCACGCGTTTCACCTCTTGAGTGATCTTCGCCTTTTCCACTAACGCAATAAAATCTCGCTCCCTCTGTAGAGCTATCAAAACCGGAAGACTATCTCTGAGGCCATTCGCAAAATAAACACAGCGCTTATATGCTATTGCCACCATACCACGAGCATAGCGGCTAAGTCGTAAGAACTCCGCATCGTATTTTGCCACAGATTTAACCCTTTGAGTCAAGTTTATAAACTCCCTTCTTCGAGCATGCATGTAACTAGCACCTACATATTTTCCTTGATATGTAGACTTGAAGAAATCCCAAGTTAACCGGTCAAGCTGACTACCCTCTTTCACTATAAGCCACCACTGATAGGCTTCGTCTCGTAGCAAAGACACTGCACCTTTTAGCTTCTGCTCAGAGGTACAATCAAGGTTATCCATTATCCTTTCTATGGCCTCAATCCAATATTCATCCATATTAGTGGCTACTTCAACTGAAGTCGTTCTGTAATTGACCCACGGCCCGCAGTACAATTATTGGGCCAGCGACTCTTTTTAGAATCCGCAACATAGCTTGAGACAGTGCATCGTCCCCAGCTACTCGATAGTGAAATCCAGTTTTAGTTACAAGTGAAACCGGTGCTTCCCTACCTTCAGCGTTAGGTATATGGCCCGAAGACAATGACCCAACCCCAGCACTTCCACAGCCTTTACCGTAGACTTTTGCACCCCTTTTAGTGCTCATAATCACTTCGCGTATAATCTGGTTTAGAAATTCTATGCAATTTAGCTCATAGTTTCAGTAATTAAATAGATGTTTTATGGGAAGTAGAAGTTTAGAGTTTGTTTTCGTATTTGTAGGCTCACTACAGTCTTAGTTTCTCACGATTTCACAGTTTACTCTAACTAGAGTAGTATGGTCAAATCTCTAAAGTAATCACAGTGTTTCCTATTGCATAATAGTTTAAAAGCAGACAACAGTATTTAGAAAACTTACGGATTCGGCGCTAGAGACTCGGTAAACCACACTTTCAGGAAACATCTAGTAAAATAGTTTAAATACTCCAAATCTTTTAAAATAGTTCTTTCAGAATTCCATTTTAAAACTCAATCCACACGCTCGTGTGGCCCATTTAGCCCAATTTCAGTCACGGCTATGTGAACACCATAGCCCAGTTCATTAATTGCCACTTACCGCAGATTATATCCATGTTGGGCCCACGAGCTTATTGGGCCCACACTACCCATTTCGGCCCATCGAGGCCCAGAACAGCCCTAGTACACGAGAACGCTCATGGTGGCCTCAATAGTCTATCACCTCTGATCTGTGGGCTAGATTTTCCACATGAGCGATCGCACGCTCGTGAGGCATCAAATGCCGAAGTTTCGACTTTTCAGTTTTTACCGATTTCCAACAAAGAAAGGCGTGAATACAAACCTTTTTACGATACGTGAGCAACTCTCCAAAATTCCAACCCTGATTAAGTAAGCAAAGTTCACTCCTTCCTTAACCTAGCGATCACTACTCCTTGTCAAGAATCTGCACTACCCAAAGCGGTCCATTAAATGGTGGTCGTGTAACATCTCGAAATAGGGCCTAGTCGGGACAGTGGTTTTGGGATCACAAATCTGACATCAAAATATTTATTTTATGATTATTTTGAGACCTGGAATATGATATTATGCATGTGTTAAAGTTTCATGAAGAAATTCCTTGAGTAAGGTGTCTAATTGGAAATTAGGGACTAAACTGAATAAATTGCAAAACTTGGATTCTAGAATCAATTTGTATGAAATTTCTTTAGATTATAAATTAGAAGGTCTTGGGGAGCAATTTTCCCAATTTCTAAGTTTTTGGACAAAAATGAGCTTGCATGGATGAAATTTTAAAGAAATGACTTAAGGGCATTTTGGTCAATTGGCTTTCTAATGAAATAAAATGGGAAAAATAAGCCAAAATCAGCCATCTTCTTCTTCATAGTTGCCAAAAATTTTATGCTCTCCATAGCTAGGGTTTTCAAGCTTTCCAAGCTCAATAGTAAGTGCTCCCAAGCCTCATTTTTAATGTTCTTTATATTTTTGGAATCCCGGTAGCTTACTCTCTCCATTTCTACCCATATTTCATGCTAGGGTTCATGTTTAAAAATTCACCCATGCATGAGTTGCTTGTATTTTGGTGGATTATGGAGGGGTATGAAAGTTGAAGGTGTGATAAACATCTTTTCCTAAGTGACTTTCATGAAAAGCCCTTGTAGGGACCACTTTGCAAATATTTTAAAATGTGTGGTAGAAATGCGAAAATAATGGAAAATGTGGGCTACCATAAGAGAGAAAAATGTTCGGTCAGGCTTGGGTAAGATAGAAATTCCATGTGTGTCATTACACGAGCTTAAGGACTAAATAGTAAAAATGTCAAAGGTTAAGGGCAAAACGGTCATTTGGACCGGGGGTAGAAATTAAACTTGAAAAGTGTAATGTAGTGAATTAATGACATAATTTTGTTGTTATATACCTCGAGGAACAAATTCCAGAGGTCGATCGAGGTAAACGCAAGGTTTCGGAATAACCAAAACACGGCTCCGAAACAAATACCAGGTAAGTTCGGATAACTCGAAGTAAGCCTATAACATGCATAATTGTATGTTTTGTGAATGCATGATAATTGCATTGTTGATGGCATGAAAATGCATGAATTGCATCTTTAATAATGAATTGTTGGATAATGTCTCGGTTGAGGTTGGCAAGGGAATTCGATGGATAAACCATGATTTACATGAGACTTGAGATCCTGCATGTGTTGCAGAAAAGGATTTAGCCTGGACTGGTAATCTGAAGATCTCAAGTATAAAAAGGATCTAGCTTAGACTGGTGTTCCTTGAGTGATCGAGCCTCTCAAAGAATATGTGTGCATTGTGGATTTAGCCCGGGCGGGTAATCAGATTAGGGTCTGAATTTAGCCTGGACTGGTAATTCAAATCCGAGCTCATTAAGGGTGTTTGTCATTATAGGCTGGACTGGTAATCTCGACATCACCTTATGAGTTTATATTACGGGGGATTTAGCCTGGATTGGTAATCCCGCCGTAAGATGTGAGGTTCGCGGGAGTGTATACTGAAACGATCATTCGTACAAATTGATGGTAAATGGATGATCCATTGAGATTTCCTAGAAACTCAACGGCACTATCACAAGGAATATGTATAGATGATATGTTAAATGATGAACTTATCTAAGATGAATTACATGGTGCATTGATATGTAACTAACTCGATGGATGAGTGCATGTGATAGGGAAACTATCCTATGCTTGTTGGTTTCATTGCCTAATATGGTTGTATGCTAAATAATCGATAAGTTTACTTTCCAGTTATACGGGCTTACTAAGCATGTAAATGTTTACCCCTCTCTTTTCCCTACTTTTCAGAGCTTAAGGACTCATAAGGATTGGAAGACAATTGGAGAGTCAACACACTATCAACTAGACAAGCTTTGGTATAAAGACATTTCTATTTTGTCCAATGGCATGTATAGGATTTTTGAGTATTTTGTTATATATGTCATTTGATTTGCCTAATGAAGGCATGTAAAAATATGTTTTTTTTTTTTGTATGGCCATGGGAATTGGCTCATTTTGAAGTAGGCTATGCCCTACAAATCTATGCATGTTTATATTTATATGCGATGGCTTAGTTATAATTGGCAATGAGTTATAATAACGAGCTAATCTTAATATGTCAAGTAGACATATAAATTGTTAAATGCAAGATAAGAATTAACTTAGCATGTATGAAACCAATGACATGAGGTTCACATGCAATGAGGTTAATCAAAATTTCATATTTGGCCCAAATATGCACTATAGTAATCTATAAGTGTAATTGGCTAGTAGAGGGTGACTTAAGGCTTGGAAAATAGCCTAACAAGGTCCACATGGATAGGCACACGGGCGTGTGTTTAGGCCGTGTGTGACACACGGGCTACTCCCATGGGTGTGTGTTATGACCGTGTGTCCCCTGCACCTAAAATTTTAAGTCAGCATAGAGCACGGGCTAAGCACACGAGCGTGTGCTTTGGCCGTGTATATTTAACAGAATGGTGAGGTTGAAGTCAGTGTAGCACATGGGCTAAGCCCACGGGCGTGTACGTTGGCCGTGTTGTATACTGGAAAAAGGACACGGGCGTGTTCTAAGCCCTACGGGCATGTTACACTTCAACTAAGGGAAAATTTCCTAAAGTGCCCCAAGTCTATCGAACAATTTCGGTTTTGTTCCGTACTACCCCTAGGAGTGTTTTTAAGCCTCGGAGGCCTGTATAAGAGACAAAGTGCACACGTTTGAAAAGTGTTAAATCACGAGCAAAATTCTGTAACCCAATTGAGTAAGTTTGTAAAGGTGAATTACTGGTAACGCCTCGAACCCTATCCCAGCGTCAGATACGGGCGAGGGGTGTTACAGGTCTCTTATACATACTCCACTAGAATCAAAACAACCTTAACTGTGGGCTCGATTTTCCACACAAGCGATCGCACGCTTGTGAGGCCTCAAATGCCGAAGTTTCGACTTTTCAGCTTTTGCTGATTTCTACCAAAGAAAGGCGTGAATACACACCTTTTTGCGACACGTGAGCAACTCTCCACAACGCCAACCCTGATTAAGCAAGCAGAGTTCACTCCTTCGTTAACCTAGCGATCGCCACTCCTTGTCAAGAATCTGCACTACCTAAAGTGGTCCATTAAACGGTGGTCTCTTATACATACTCAACAAGAATCAAAACAGCCTTACAGAACATACTAGATCCAATACAGGGAAGTAGGACATTCGGCCAAAACCCTCTACTACAAAACACACACGAAGTGCACCACAAGATATTTAAAGGTTGAGTTACTTTTAGCCTAATGATGGCACAAGATCTTGAACGCCACAGAAGTCCTTGAGAATCCCTTCACTCCTCACGTAGAACTGAAATGCAAGAACACTATGAACGAGGGCAAGAAGGTAAGTGCAGGGAAAGAAAGGAACCATCGGTTTCAAGAAGAACCAAATGGTCAAAAATAACAAGTACCAACAATTGAGAAAAACAAAACTGAGTTACCCGAATGACAAGCAATATTCGGCTTCTACCAGAAAGTCCAAGGAAATCAAAAAGGAACATTTTGGCTAAAAATCGAAAAGGAAGAGCAAACCCCAAACAAATTCGGCACCAAGTGCCCCAAAATCGAAATTGCACAAGAGAACAACTCCCAAACCTCTCAAATTGCCGAAAATACACAAAAAAGGACCCCTTAGCCGAATTTGCACACACTAGCTTCCCTATTCGGCTACAACATTCTCCAAGTTTGAAATTCCTTGATTCACTCCACCCTTTTCTCCATAATCCACTCTTTCAAATCCCCAAAAACCAACATCCTATCCCTTGATCCCCTCCCTTTTTACCAAGTCCACAACCACCTTAGGAGAGTTTTAATCCAATTCTACCTCTCTCACCTCATGGGAATAAAATAAATGTACCCTGGAAATCATGGGATTCAAACTCAAAATCCCCTTTCCACCATAATGATGCCACAACCACTAGACCACATGTTTTCTTATGATACATTTTAACCTCTAATATTTATAAGGCCTACAAGCTAAAGCCAAGATTCACTTAAGGGAAAAACTAAAATTTTGCTAAAGCCTAGATTTGAACCCAGGACCTCTCAGACATCTCCAAACACACCCAAATCACTTAACCACCTCACCAAACATGAAATTTGTGTCACTTTCTTGCTCAACTAAAATATTTATAAACCGTTTACTAACAGTTCCCACGCTCAAGGCCCAATTCTTCTGGGCCCAGAATTTGGGGCGTTACAAAACTACCCTAAAACAGATATAAAAACTCCCTCTTCCTTGCATCCGTATACTGCTCATCTAGATACTTCTTCCTGAATGTCTTTTGAAAATAGTCTCATGTCAAATGATCGAGAGCAGCTCCCCTCCTGATAGTGCACCACCATCAGTGAGCTTCACTGTCTAACAAAATACGGTGCAACCCAGCTTCTCTTCATCTAAGCAATACATTTACTCGATGATCCTCTCTACACTTTCAACCAATACTCGGTGATGGTCGAATCAAATCTTTTTGCTCCTCTAAATTCGTGTCCACAGAATGCATATGATGCTCAAGTGGCAATCCCCGATGAGCAGGTGCAGGATTACCACCCGCAATACACTGAAAGGCTCCTATCATAGCCTATAATAAAGGCTCCATATGTAATGGCTTAAATTCAAGGCTATCGGAACAGTGGTTTCGTAACCACAAATCTGATTTAAAGAGAAATTTATTTCAATATTTTTGCTTGAAAATTGATATGATAGGAAAATCGTATGAAACTATTGATAGAAAAATTTTACCGATTTAGTGGTTAGTTAGAAAAAGAAATTATTGAAGAAATTGGGTAAAAACAAGGTATCGGGACCTTTATCTCTTAAAACCGAGTCGAAAATAGTTTTATAAATATTTATGAAATGTTAGTAATGTGGTATTAAAATTTTGTTAGGAAATTTTAATGTTTGGGTAGTCAATTAAATGAAAAGGACTAAATTGTAATAGGTGTAAAAGTTGCTAGAATGATTAAATAGCTTAAGAGTCTAATGAGAAAGGATTTAAAAGACAATTATACCCAAAATTTATTTGGGCTGGACGGCAAGGGCATGAAATCAGCAGGGAACTTGATAAATTAAGGGCAAAATTGGAATATTGCAAAATTAACTAAATAAAGCTAGGACTAAATAGGAAATATCTAGATTTCTCTTCATTTCTCTTCAATTCCAGCAGCTAAAAACGCCATAGGAGGGTTCTCTAAGCTGGTATTTCATAATTTTTGCACCAAGTGAGTTAATCCTTGCCTTTTTCTTGTAATTTTTGTGTTTCTAAGACTTTTACAAGTAGGTCCTACTATTAAATTCATTAGTTTTTGATTTCATGGATGAAATTGAAAGTCACCATGATTGAGTGCTGTAATTTTATGATGAAATAGAATGAAATTAAAGTTTTAATTTGTTTATGAGATGATTTTATTAGGTAATTTCAATGGAAATTGATTTTTAGGACCTAATTGTGAAAATGTTTGGAATTAAAGTTTATTTCTGAAACTCTGATTCCTAAAGATTGTAAACTAGTTTAAGGTGATGTAATAAAGTGTTAATTGAGAAAAATAAGCTCAATTGAGAGACTAATTGAGTAGGGACGAAATTCTCATTTATTAAAAGCTTAGGGGAAAAATGGTAATAAACAGCTTGCACTAAAACAATTTGGACAGCAGCAGTAGATTAACTTTGAAAAATCACTATAAATTGTAGGAATCAAATTAGAAGATGAAAAAAAATATGGAATTAAATCTTATTGAGTCTAGTTTTTCATAGAAGAAACAGTGTAAGCAATGGATTTGTAAATTTTGAGATATAATGAATTTTGTGAGACAAGATTTGAATGAATTCGAGTTCCCCTGTTCTGAATTTGAAAAATCATAAAAAATTTAAGAAAAATAATTAGGGGCTTAAATTTATATGTATATAATTATTAATGAGTCTACTTTTAATAGAAATAAACTAGAACATCATTTGAATCCTGTATGAAGAGATAATTAATTTTTAGTGAAGAATGGTCAGAACTGTTAGACAGCAGAACAGTGGTGACTTTAAAGAATAAACTGTACTGATTGGCTAAACCAAAAATTCTGAAAATTTTATGGTAATAAGATATATGAGTCTAGTTTCAGGGAAAATTAACGGAGCTTAATTTCGAGTTTCGTAGCTCGAGTTATAAATAATTTAGTGACTATAACTTAAGTAGACAGCTTTGAATGAACTATAAATAATAGTTGAATTATAGAGAATGTTGCATATGAACATGAAATGTATTAAATTGATAATTAAATTTATTTATTTAGAACCAGAAGATTCAAATACGAAGCTAGATCGAGGAAAGGAAAAAGTTTAGGATTAGTAGATTTGTGTACACAAACAAGTATCAAGGTAAGTTCATGTAACTTGAATTATATTCTTAAATGCTTGAAATGCATATTTTTGATATAAATATGATTTGAATGTTCATTATATGAAATTTTATGAAACATTGACATATTTGATAAAAGAGGAAGAAATCACGGTTGAATGAAAGGAAATCTCGATGGATCTCTGAAAAGGAATTGACGATAAAAAGGATCTAGCCCGGACGGGTAATCGAATTAGGGTCTGAATTTAGTCTGGACTGGTAATTCAGATCCAAGCTCATTAGAGTAATTGTCGTTGCAGGGGATTTAGTCTGGACTGGTAATCCCGACAATACTCTATGAGTTTATATTACAGGATTTAGCTTTGACTGTAATCTCATTGTAAGGATGAGGTTTGCGGGAATGTGCTCTCTGAAATGGAAATGTGTGCACATGAATATGAATTGACGGACCCGGAATTGTACACTAAAAGTGTACCTCTGAAAATCCATCGAAATTCCGAGAAATTCAACAGGATAAATATGGAAAAATAACAAGGAAATAGAAATCATGGTATTAATGAGCTCATCAATCATAGTATATATTATTGGTACATGCAAATTATTGTACTAAGTTGAATGTTGAGTTTGTGCATATTAGGGTAATAATGCATTGAATGGATATATAAATGTTTATTGTATTGTATTGAAAATATTAGGTAAGTATAATTCTTGTTACATGAGCTTACTAAGCACAAAGTGCTTACTCTGTTTCATTTTCCCCTGTTTTGTAGTGTTAAAAGCTCGGAGGTCGGATTTGGTCGGAGATACATCACACTATCAACCTCAGGATTTCGGTACATAAAGAAACTTTATTTTGGAAATCAAGGGAATGTATAAGCTAATAAAGTAAATGATTTTGTGAAATGAATGTAGAGTTAGCCATTGGTATGGTTAACAAACCTGGTTTTGGGTATGTGATGACATTATCTTATAAATATGCATGAATTTATTTTGAAAATATGTTGAATTGGTTTGGTTGATGTAGATTGGTCTCGGTTTAAAATTTGCGGGGAAGGTTAGATATCTATAAAAGGGGATATATTGAGTAAAAAAAAATCGTAAACTCCGGTAATGCCTCGTACCCTATTCCGGCAATGAGTACGGGTAGGGGGTATTACACCATACCTGCCTCTAGTGCAAAATAACCTGGAGGAGTAGGTACATTCGCATTAACTCTAATACACCTAGAAGGCATATCGACTATACTGTAGTTTTTAAAAGAAAACAAACAACACAAATGAGTGAGAAATGTCAAGCGATCCAAGGAAAATTCCTACAAAATAAAACATTCAACAGATGGCAATATGCTCCCGGTCCTACCCCAAAATAAGCAATTCAACAAGGTTATCATAGTCCAACGCTTAAAAAATCTCGATTTTGCTTTTAAAATCAAATCATCATTTTAATTTTCAAAAATTTTTGAAAACTCGAGAGTTAGTAATCCCTGGCCAACCTATTTTTTCAAACCTGGTGTTGCCACCCTAGTTTTTGTAAACTTGCCTTTGCCATCCTAGTTTTTGCAAACCTAGTTCTGATACCAGTAAATGTGGCGTTCAAACCCAACCAGAATGATCCCACCAACACCCGAATTTTGAACGTCACATCAGCCGTCGAAATGACTCTCCATATTGGTCAACCAACACACGCAATCTAACCATCAAACCAGTTTAAAACATGCTTAAAAAAGTATTTTTTTAATCAAACAATATTAAAACATGCTTTGACCATCGTAATTCAACGGAAAAGGACTTGGGGTAAAATCATTATTTTTACACAACGTAAACGTTAAATATGTAAATCATAAATTTGGACCAACCTATGTCCTGAGCATTTTATTTTAAAGCATTCATGAAAAATTCGATTCAAAACGATATTTAAAACTCACTTAATTCCAAAACGAAATTTAAAGGCTAAATCATTATTTTTCCAAAATATCCGACAGTCATTTTAAGAAATTAAAGCTGCCTTACTGAAATTCAACGGATGAAATTAAGATATAAAAACAACTCATTTATAAGTAAATTTATTTTTATATAAAAATTAACTTAAGTCAAACTTAATATTATTATATTAATAATAAATTTTTATTTTTATTTTTAAAAATATTTAAATTTAATAAAATATTATAATTTTCAGTATTATTAAACATACATATTTAATTATTTATATCTAACCATATAATAAATTATTTAATGTTTCAATTTTATTTTAATAATAAATTTTAAAAATAATAATTTTAAATAATATTCTTCATATATTATTGAAAATTTTTCAATATTAATATTTTAATAATAAATATTTATTACAATTATAAATACATTAATAATAAATATTTTGTAATATAAATGTTAAAATATGTTATAAGCTTATGTACTCTTCACAAAATTGGAATTTAGTCCATGTAATTTTATCTTAAAAGATTTATCCCCTCTACTTTTTCAGATTTGAAAATCAAATCCAATTGTTAGTATTGTTAAAAATTTGTATCAATTTTTTATGTCACATTTTTAAATAAAAAATACTCGGAATCCATGTAACTAAAAAAATAATGTTATAATAAACATGAATTTAACAAAATATTTTTAATAATGCTAACAACTGAATTAAAAAGTAGAACCAGCCTAAAAATAGAAGTAGATGAACTAAATTTCAAATTTACGAAGAGTACAAGGACTTATAACATATTTTAACCTAGTATAAAAATATGAATATTTCAAATAATGCTTAGCTTCATTTATCCATTACAATTCTAATGTGTCAATATATACTCTCACATATATAATATATGTAATTTAAATTAAACATTATTTATTATTTAAATTTATATATGACATTGATTATTACAAATATTGTACTATAAAAAATTTTATACAAATACATTTATGTCATGTTTATTTTACGAAGAACAATATAAAATACAAATTTATAGATATAAAATAAACTTAGTTAAACAATGAAAAATTAAGAAAATCTTAAATTTTGTTTATTTTATTGAAAACAGCTTTTATTTAATATTTTTAAAAAATCTGTCAAATAATAAAATATATTTTATAAAAATTCATTCAAATATCAGAAAATATTAATTTTTTTTAAAAAATAAATTATTTTTCAAAAAATTATTTTACTGTTTCAGTGCGTTTGTGATGTTTTTGTGTGCAATCTCACTGAAGCAACTTGTTTGTATAATCAAGGTGGTATCTTTTTCACTGGACGTTTAACGTCCAGCCAATTTTTTGGTGCTGCGTTTTGCAGCTTAAATACCATTTTGTCCACTTATAATTTTGGACTTCTATGGTTTCAAATTTTCTAGTCTTTTTCATTGATTTTTTAATTATTTTTTAAAAAGTTAATATGAGTATGAGATGTGGTATGTGAATACTTAATTATATAAAAGTTATGGAATGAGTATAAATATAAAATAAGATATATAACTATATCTAAAGTACTATTAATTGAATAATTGCAATTAAATACATGATTAAATTAATCTAAAATAATATGATAAAATTTTATGAAATTAAATTAAATTTTTACGTATTTTTAATTTCATAAAAACAAAATAATTTAAAACTTATTTTATATATCATTTTTAACCTTCTTTAATAACCATTTTCATTTCTTATTTTACAGTTTTAATTGCATTTAAATCTAAATACACACCCCCACCTTCTCATTATTATCGTAATTAATCTAACCAGTGATTCAAAGAAGGCCTAATCTTCTAATTCTTGAGCTTTTTCTGCACTGCAGAACACCATGGCCTTCTGATTTAAATATTTTTAGATCTCCAGTTTGATTCTGATTTCCTTCTTATCGAAACCCTTTGTTCGGATTGTAGAGTTATTGGCAAATGTCTGGTGAAATAGTTTTCTCTTCATTTTGAACTTCTTGAAGAGGTTGCGGTCCTTCGGCTTTACCCGAGCTTAGAACAGATTGAATTGAACCTTGGCCTTTCACTGAACCTAGCATTTCCTTTGCAATCTGGCTTCGTCTCTCTCTCATAAAATTGAGCCGTGCTGTCAGCTTTGTCAGTGCCGAATTTGTCGAATTCGCTACCTGAACAACAATATTAGCTTTTAAACACACTAAATAGGGACGAATGAATATGAACCCAAAGTACCATGGTGTTACAAGGGAAAAAAAGAGAGAAAATTCAACATCGCAAAATCACAAAGGAAAGCGAAGGAATGAGGTTCAGCTATAGCATCTGTATCCACTGGAAAATACCCGAAGAATTACATTGTCGCCATTATAGTTTGTTCTAGTTTTCTAAAATATAGAAGAGGAAAAAATTAAGAATATCGTATAGCAATCTTTAACATATTGTACTCAAATCTTAACACAGCTTAATTACATTTATTGCTTTACTAATGGAATGATAAAACAAATATATTCTCTAAGATGAAGAGAGAACATGGTAATTAAATCTAGAATCAAGAAAACTTTGGTTGGTGATGGATTCAAATTCTAGAGAACTAACTGCATTAGAGTTGTGTAAGAACAGAATAGAACATACCTCACCCTTCGTACCAGACTTCTTCGCACTACTTGAAGCAAGGGGCTTCCTTGCAACTGTCTCTGTTGCGTGCATATGGTTGGCGTCCTGTTTATTTTCCAAATATGGTTCTTGCTTCGTCTCATTATCACACTCTAATTTGTCTGCACTTTTATCCTGTTAAATCAGAATCCTGGTTCCTTTAGTTCCATTAAAACAAATCACATCCACAGATGCCTAAGAGATTACATTAAGATAATTTCATTATTTCAAATGTAGCCTAAGCATAAGTTTGAACTTGAGTACAAAGCATTTGATGACATTGAAAGATTTCAAGAGAGCTTTGAATAAAATTGTACCTTTATTATTAACTAAAGAATTGAACCTAAATAGAGAAAAGAGTCCTAATCCTAATTGGGAAAATAGTTCCCTTATTCTAATAAACTACTAAAACATAAAAAGAAAGTAGTTCCCTTATTCTAGTAAACTACTAAAAGATAAAATAAAAAATTCCTAGAATATGAATAAAACTTATCTACCCAAATAAGATTTATCTATCTAAATAAATTTAAAATATATACATATTTCAACACCCTCCCTCAAGTTGGTGCATATATATCAATCATGCCCAACTTGCTTACAAAAAAATCAAAGCTTGTCTTAGAGAGTCCTTTGGTGAGTATTTTGAAGGAACAAATGGCATGCACACTTGGCCTTCTTCAATCTTCTCCTTGATAAAGTGTCTATCAATCTCAACATGTTTAGTTCTGTCATGTTGGACTGGGTTGTGAGCAATACTAATGGCAGCTTTGCTATCACAAAGACAAACTTCATTGGTGAAGTTATTGGTTTCTCACTCTTCCATAATTCTTTTAACCACATCATTTCACAAATTCCTTGAGCCATTGATCTAAACTCACACTCTGCTGACTACTTCTTGCTACAACACTTTGTTTTTGCTTCGCCAAGTCACAAGGTTTCCCCAAACAAATGTACAAGATCCTCGATGTAGATCTTCATGCATTATTGAGCCCGCCCAATCTGCATCTGTATAAGCTTCAATTCCTCTTTGTTCGGATTTCTTGAAGAATAAGCCCTTTCCTGAACTCTTTAAGTATCTTAGAATTCAAACACTTTCTTCATGTTCCTCCACTCCTGGGAGTGCATAAATTGACTCACTAAGCTCACCGCAAAGCTATATGTCCGGCATTGTATGTGATAAGTAAATTAACTTACCAACTAATCTTTGGTACGCCCTTTATCGACTAATCGACCTTCTTTATTTCCAAATTTTACATTTGGATCAATTGATGTGTCACCAAGCGGCAACCACTCATCCCACCTCTTTTTTAAAAGATCAATCACATATTTTTTCTGAGAGACCACAAGACCCTTCTTTGATCGAGCAACTTCCATTCCAAGAAAGTATTTCAAAGGACCCAAGTCTTTGATCTCAAACTCCAATGCTAGATGCTCCTTGAGACGCCTTATTTCATCCACATCATCTCCTGTAAGAATGATATCATCGACATAAACTATAATAACAGCTATTCTACCTTTTTGTGAATGTCAATAGAACATTGTGTGATCAGCTTGCCCTTGTGAGTAACCTTATTTTTTAACAACTTGAGTAAATCGTTCAAACCAAGCTCGAAGAGACTGCTTCAGACCGTATAAATATTTCTTGAGTTTACATACTCGAGTTCCAAATTTTTCTTCAAAACCTGGAAGAGGATCCATGTAAACTTCTTCTTCAAGTTTTCCATTTAGGAAAGCATTCTTCACATCTAGCTACTATAAAGACCAATCAAGGTTAACAGCAATTCATAAAAGAACTCTGACAGAATTTAATTTGGCCACTGGAACAAACGTTTCAAGATAATCTATCCCGTATGTTTGAGTGTACCCTTTAGCTACCAACCGGGCTTTGTATCTATTTAAAGATCCATCTGATTTGAATTTAGTTGTGAACACCCATTTACAGCCCACTGTTTTTTTCCCTACAAGTAATTCCATTGTTTCCCATGTACCTATTTTTTCAAGAGCGCGCATCTCCTCTAAAATAACCTCCTTCCACTCAGGAACCTGTAAAGTATCTTTCACATTTTTGGGTATTTGTACAGTATCGAGACACGAAACAAAGGTTGAGAATGTCGAAGATAAGGCTCTATAGGCTACAAAGTTAGACATGGGATATTGACAATATTTCTAACACCTTTTCTTTTGGCAATTGGAATATCTAAATCAGAAAATTCATTGGCTGGATTATGAGCTTTACCTGGATTTTTGACAGATCTTGCATGGTCGGATTCTTGGTGATGAATCTGGTGGATTCCACTTTCTTGATTTCGATTTCTTCTTGAGTAAACAATTAACTCCTTTGTTTGTTCTTTACTTTCATGGTCAGACTCTACACCTTCATCCTCCTTTTCATTAACATTAACATCATTAATTTTTGTGTTAATTATAAATTCGCCTTCCCCATTATTAGAATCCCTATGTTGTATATTCCTAGTCTCTTCTTGATCAATTATAGAATCTTCCTTAGTATAATTCCCTCCCTGAAGATTAGAATCAAAATAAGATTGTGTTTCAACAAATGTGACATCCATGGTAACTATAATCTTCCTATCAATTGGAT
This sequence comes from Gossypium longicalyx, assembly GCA_025698465.1. NCBI lineage: Eukaryota > Viridiplantae > Streptophyta > Magnoliopsida > Malvales > Malvaceae > Gossypium > Gossypium longicalyx. The sequence goes on along the minus strand of CM046997.1, from coordinate 17,085,232 downwards.
CATAACATTTGTAACCCTTTTTATTAGAAGCATAACCAACAAAGACACATTTTTTTGCTCTAGGATCTAGTTTACCTTGGTTGTGAAGATGAACAAAAACACTACACCCAAAAACTCGGAGGGATAAGTCTGAAATCAATTTAGAATTATGAAATTTATCTTTAAAGAGACTAAAAGGAGTTCTATAATTTAGAGTTTTACTGGGCATTCTATTAATAAGATATGTAGCTGTTAACAAGGCTTCGCCCCAAAGATAACGTGGTACTTGACTAGTGAACATCAAGGCTCTAGTTACTTCCAAAAGATGTCGATTTTTCCTTTCTGCAATCCCATTTTGTTGTGGTGTATTTGTACAAGAACTTTGGTGGACTACTCCATGTTTGGTTAAGAAAACACCTAATTGGTCGCTAAAAAATTCCCCACCATTGTCAGTTCGAAATATTTCCATTTTCACACCAAATTGTGTTTTCACCATAGCATAAAAAGACTGAAACACATTTTTAACTTCAGACTTATCTTTTAATAAAAACGCCCAACAAAGTCGAGTATGATCATCAATAAATGTGACAAACCAACGTTTTCCTGAAAAAGTCGAGACTCTTGAAGGTCCCCAAACATCACTATAAATTAACGAAAAAGGTTTGGAGGCTTTATATTTTTGAGGTGGAAAGAATGACCGATGATGTTTAGCCAATTCACAAAATTCACAATGATATGAAGAAGGACTTTTATTTTTAAATAGATTAGGTAACAAATATCTTAAATAATAAAAATTAGGATGTCCAAGCCTATAATGCCAATTCATAACCTTATCAAAATTAGAAACAGAATTTAAACATAAAGTAGTTGTTGGTTGACTTAGATGGTCGTCTTCAAGAAAGTAAATTCCACCAAATTCTTTAGCATTGCCAATCATCCTCCCTGAGATCATGTCCTGAAACTTACACATAGAGGAGTCAAATATAACATGACAATTTGAGGACTGGGATAATTTACTGACTGATATGAGATTACAAGCTAGATTTGGCACATGTAAAACATCATGTAAAACCAAGGAAGATGAAATTTTAACAGTGCCTTTCCCAGCTATTGCCGAGAAGGACCCATCTGCTACTTTGATCTTTTTGTTTCCTGCGCAAGGTGTGTAAGTTGAAAAAAGAAAATGGCTGCTAGTCATGTGATCACTAGCTCCAGAATCAATGATCCATGTGTTTGTTTTACAAGGCTTGACACTGAAAAAAACAGAAAAATCAGTACCTGATTGGGCAACAGAGGAAGAAAGATTATTGGATGAGTTAGGAATAGAAGAATTCATCCGAAATTGTGGTGATTGAAAAAACTTGTGTAGATGCTCTAATTGTTCCTTAGTGAATGGAGACCCTTCCAGAGAATTTTGGCCCTCATAATTTCCATTAGTTGTTTGGAAAGCTCTGCTATCCCCTGATTGTGAACCACGACCATTGCCACTCTTTTTCCTTCCATTTGTCGGTTTCCCATGGAGCTTCCAACACGTTTCACGAGTGTGCCAATATTTTTTGCAGTGATCACACCAGGGTTTTTTCTTTTTTTCACTATCATCATTATTTTTAATAGTTACAAGAGCAGAATTATCATCATTAGCTTCAAACCCTGGCTTTAACATTACTTTTCTCCTTGTCTCCTCTCTTCTAACCTCAGAAAAAATCTCACGAAGTTTTGCAAGCGATTTTTTTCCTAGGATCCGAGATCTCACTTCATCAAATTCTTTATTTAAACCAGCCAGAAACAAATAAGCTCTTTCATTCTCTTCTTTTTTCATAGCTTTTACACCATCTCCGGGACATTCTCATTTATCATTATAACACTAATCCAGTTCTTGCCAAATAGACATCATCTCATTATAATAAAGAGTAACTTCTTTTTCCCCTTGCCTAGCTTTCCATAGTTTTATTTTTAACTTAAAAATCTGTGAAGCATTTTCTAAATCTGAATAGGTGTCTTTCACAGCGTCCCAAACATCTTTAGCAGTTGGGAGAAAAACAAAAGGTTTACCTATGGATGCTTCCATGGAATTAATAAGCCACGCAATTATCATAGAATTTTCTGACCTCCACTTGCTCATCTTTGGATCGCCCACCGTGGTTGCTCAACTTCTCCATTTAAATGACCTAGCTTGCCGCCCATCAATTGCTAATTTTACTGATCACGACCATTCCAGATAATTCTTGCCATTCAACTTGTGAGATGTCGGTTGAAAAGAAAGGTGAGACGCCTCTGTCCCTTGAGTCATTGTACTCTCGGTAGTTGTTTCCATCTTTGTAGAACTTTCTTCCTCTGCTTGATTGCGGATCTCTTATCTCCAAAGTGAAGGTTGTTTTAACCATGATGTTACTAGAGATTTTAACCTAGCTCAGATGCCATGAAAGATTTCAAGAGAGCTTTGAATAAAATTGTACCTTTATTATTAACTAAAGAATTGAACTTAAATAGAGAAAAGAGTCCTAATCCTAATTGGGAAAATAGTTCCCTTATTCTAATAAACTACTAAAACATAAAAAGAAAGTAGTTCCCTTATTCTAGTAAACTACTAAAAGATAAAATAAAAAATTCCTAGAATATGAATAAAACTTATCTACCCAAACAAGATTTATCTATCTAAATAAATTTAAAATATATACATATTTCAACAGACATCACTTAGCAACCATAATAATGATCCTGCCTTCGTCCTAAAAGATGACTATTTATAATTTAGAGATCAAAAATTAAGAATACTAAATCGTAATCTTTAATATATTATATCCTAATCCAAACAAAAATTAAGAATATCATATTGTAATATTTAATATATTGTACTCTAATCCTAATATATCTAGCTATATTTATTACCCTGTCTGGTAAAACAAACATGTTCTCTAAGATGAAGAGTGAACATGGTAATTTAATCTTAGAATCAAAGAAACTTTTATTCAATTTATAGAGAGTTTGATACGATGGTGTCCGTGTTAAAACACAATAGAACATACATCATCCTTCGTAGCAGATTTCTCTCCGTTACTAGAAGCAAGGGGCTCCCTTGAAATTGTCTCTACTGCATGCATACGGTTGTTCTGTTTATTTCCCGAAGACGGTTCTTGCTGCTTCTCATTCTCGCACTCTACTTTTGTCCACATTTTTGTCCTGTTAAATTAGAATCCTAATTTGATTAATTCCATTAAAACAAATCACATCAATAGCTGCCTAAGAGATTATTTTAGGGTTATTTCATTATTCAAATGTAGCCAAAGCTTAAGTCTAAACTTGAGCACTGAAAAAGGAAAGCCTTGAGTACCAGCATAATTTGATGGAATCATTTAACAGTCAAAATACAGTGTCCTGAATAAATTAGTAATAAAAAAGTGCTCAATATGCTAACCTCTCATTGAAAAAGAACATAACAAAAGACTAAGCGAGAAAGAGAGGAGAACATGCTGAAATGGGTTCAAATCAAGCACAACTTTGATTGAAAAGAAACCCAGCCAACTTGGAAAAGCTTCGAATCATCCGTACATAAATATAGTGTCTTTCTCTATATTGCTCTGAATTTTTATTTTTACTTTTTAAGGTATTTGTATATGAAACATATTTAGACAGGTATATAAATATATAACACTATTAGACAATGTAAGTGAAAATAATTCTGAAATTCTTATTCATCTACCTTTACACATGGTATTATATAAGCGATTTTGGGCCTAGTCGAAATAGTGGTTTTGTGACCACAAAATCTGAGATAGAAATAATTGTTTTATAATTATTTTGATGTTTATGATATGATTGCATGATTGTGTGAAAATTTCGTGATGAAATCCTATGCCTAAAGTGCTTAAATTGAAATTAGGGACTAAATCGAATAATTTGCAAAACTTGCATTCTAGAAGTTTCTAGTATGAAATTGTTTTGAAATATTAATTAGGAGGTCTTAAATAGAAATTTTACCAATTTCTAAGTTTATGGACAAAAATTGGACATGGATGGAATTTTTGGAAAGTTTAGTAGTAAGGGCATTTTGGTCATTTAGGGGTAAAATGAATTAAAATACAAAATTAAAAGCCAATTTTGCTCATATTCAACCCGATGGCCGAATATAGCAAGGATAAACCATGGCTAGGGTTTTTCAAGATTCCAAGCTCGATTGTAAGTCCATTCTAGCCCCGTTTTTCAAGTTCTTTACGTTTTTGGAGTCCCAATAGCTCGATTTAGCTTATGCTAGCAATAATTTAACCTAGGGTTTATATTTGGAAAAATACTCATAGGTGAAATTTGTGTATTTTGGTGTTTTATGATAGAATATGAGGTTTTAAATTATGTTAGACAACTTGTGCTACTCGGTTTTAAGTGAAAACGAGCAAAAAGGGCTTAATCGGTAAAAATACCTAATGTCATAAGTACATGTTAGAGTGAGAATTTGATGTTGCCATAGAAGGTAAAAATGATCAGCATGTCATAAAACATAAGAAAATAGGCTGAAGTTTAATTTACGAGCTTTGGGGCAAAAGTGTAAATACGCAAAAGTTTAGGGGGAAAATTGTAATTTTTCCAAAATATGATTTTGGGTCAATTTGAATAATGTGAGTCCTAATTAGACTATATTTTAAATGATAGAGCAAAGAAAACTAAAATTCGGGCTAAAATGGAGAAAATACCAAGTTGTAGACGAAATGGTAAAAGTAACCATTATCGCATACTAGGTAAGTTCATATGTAAATGTTGGTAACATAGTTATTATTTTAAATGTTTTTATATTATTTAAATGATATGATAATTATTATGAAATATTATACTCGTGATAATTGTTTGATAATATGTCAAATTATGTGATATACTTGGAAAATGTGAAAAAATACCGAGTATCGGTATCGGCATTCCGTAGAAGATGGTTGAGACACATGATTGGGAAAAAGGTCCCGTTGAACCTTAGGAATGGATTAGGATACAAGTGACATGTCACTGGGATATTTGGGCATCCGAACTCGTTGAGTTGAGTCCGAGTTCACTTATGGATACGAATGTCCGAACTCGTTGAGTTGAGTCCGAGTTCGTGAAATGTAACTAGGCATCCGAGCTCGTTGAGTTGAGTCCGAGTTCACTTATGGATGCGAACGCCCGAGCTCGTTGAGTTGAGTCCGAGTTCACTTAGGGGCGGGTTACATGATTGCTTGGCTACATATGTGGCACTTATGTGCAAACTTTCCATGTATTCGAATTATATTCCGATGTGTTCAACGGGTAAAGTTCTACTCAAATGGAGGAATACTTAAGATGAAAGGGACGTATTGGTAAGTGTTGTGAAATGGATACTTTGAATAGGTATGTACTTAACCCTCGGGTTGAAATATCGATATAACAACAATATGGTAAGATGATAAATGAAAATATGATACGAATGTCTTGGTGATGATTATGCAAATGATGTTTTATGTTTGCTTATATGGTTATGTTACTTGCTATTTGCATGTGAACTTACTAAGCATTTATGCTTACTCCCTCCTTTTCATTCCTTGTAGTGTTGACAAGCCAGCTCGAAAATCGGGAACGGTCGGAGGCACGCTCACACTATCCGTATACCATCTTGGCATAATGACTTGTATATTTTGAGTATGGCATGTATAGCATTATAATCATTTTGTATATATGGTCTTATGATATGGTTATTGAGTAGTATAAAAATGCTTGGTAATGATTAGCCATTGGAATAGCTAATTATGATCATATTTGGTGTTATGTATGTCAAATTGCTAGTTAATCCATGGAAACCATGAAATAGGTAAAATTTACCATAAAATAGATTCAGACAGTAGTAGTGACGTGAATTTGAAAAATCATTAAAAATAGTAGAGATATAATTAGATGATTAATAAAATATGGAATTGAATAATTATGAGTCTATTTTCATATGGAAGAAACAAAACAGGTATATGAGTTATATTTTAAGAGATGTTTAAATTTTTGTGAAACAGGGCCAGAGCGATTTTTGGATCCCCTGTTCTGATTTTGGAAATTCACCATAAATTGTATAAAAGTAATTAGAAGTTATAATTTATATGTACAGATTTCTTATTGAGTCTAGTTTTAATATAAACAAACTTCATAGTCATTGAAATTCTGTACAGAGAGATATCTGATTCGTAATACACAGATGTCAGAGCAGTCGAACCCTGAAACAGGGGAGACTTTAACTAATAAACTGTACTAATTGGCCTAGCCAAAAATTCTATAAAAAATTAGTAAATAGATATATGAGTCTACTTTCAGGGAAAATTTACGGAATTGGATTTCGAGTTTCGTAACTCGAGATATGAATTTTTAAGCGACTGTGACGCAATTAGCCAGCTTGTCTGGAATTTCTAAAATTAAATTGTTTGAGCTGTTTAAGCAATGAATTAAGTCTGTTAACACCTCGTGTTCGACTCCGGCAACGGTCTCGGGTACGAGGCGTTACATTTGGTGGTATCAGAGCAGGTTTAGTTAGTTCTCGGACTAACCTAGCATGTGTAAAAGTTTAGCTATACATGCCACTGATCTGTGATAGTGTGATGTCTTCCGACGCGTATAAGTACCGTCATATTTAGACAGGGTACTCTCCAATCGAGCTGCACTGACCATGTTCAATGTTATGTGAAGGTATTTGAGTAAAATTATGATTATGATAAGTATCGGTTCAGAAAAGTATGAATAAAGGTTTATGATACATATGTGATAAATATTCATATTTGCTTAATGCTCATATGATGTAGTGTATATGGCTTACTTGATAAGATGAACGGAATAAATAGAAAGTAGTAGAGGTATGAATAAAAGTTATAATATTATGATACGAATGAAAATTTCCTTGTTTTGAATTGGACGTCGAATGTTGATGAACGCTAATGATATATAATTTTTATGAGATAAAGGATTATAATGAAATGAACTTATCTGTGTTAAATTGTTGGACTGAATTATATGATTGTAATGATATGTACATGATGATGCACGAAATGAAAGTTATGATTGTGGTGCAAATATCTATGTTTGTTTGGCCTTATATGATGTCATGAGCATGACTTAATTTAATTAAATGAATGGATAAGTAAAGCTATCTAGAAAACATAGAATGTATGCATAAGTATATTGTCTAAATGGGATAATAGGAAAATTGGTGTAAGCCAACATGAATGAATGACATGATTTTGATGATGTTGTTAAGATGATGGAAGTTATGTCATATGTGTATGTATAAGAAAGTCAAGTCAGAGGTCCTACAACCCCTCCTCCTTACCGAAATGGTACTTATAATGGAATTTCATGAGATTTGTATTGAATAAGTTTCAGCTTGAGAACCCAAAGAGTTCAAAGTGATGTAATAATTATAAGTATGATCAGAGATTGAAAATGAGCTGATAAGTAAAGTCGAGCCAAGTAAAAGTATCGGATTGACGTAAAGATTATTGGAATTATGCACTGTTCTAGTTAGAAAAGGAATTCTCCTTGGTAAACCGAATTACTCAAGTGCAAGGTTGAGAAAAGTGTAAATCGAAATTTATTCAGAATCGCCTTCTTTAGTGAATAGTTTAATATGAAATTTGTGACGGCAGAACTAGTTGGGGAAATGATATTTGAAATGTGAACTATCTCGAGTGTGATAGTTATGATCGACAGATTTAGCGATCTCTTTTGAGACGTTCTATGTGTTTACCCGTTCTCGAAAATATTTCTATGGCTATTGATCTTCAAGAAGAAATTCTTGTTATATGGGAATGTCTTTTAATCCTGGTGTTGGATGAAAGCATTGGTAGTCCGACTGTTTACAATTTATATTGCTCTATTTCATCAGTATTCTATTTCATTTCGTCTCGATAAGAATTGATGAGAGAATACATATGATATTATGATTCTGCTTTCTTCTACTTGATGCTTCATCCGATATATATGTATGGGAAGATATATTGTTCTTGTTATATTTGATTCTAGTGGGATTAAATGATGTTTTTTTGGACTTTCTTTCTTTGAAGAATTATCGGGTATTCCGTATTTTCTCTATGAGTTTGGTTTTCGATTCTCCTACTTGGTTTTCGATTCTCCAACATAGTATCGTTTCTTGGGTTTCTTTATTCGGATTTCTTTATTCGGATTTCTCTATTTTAGATTTCTTTATTCGGTTTTCTTGTTATCTTTGTTCCATAATTTGTCAATTATGACTCGTGTTCAAGTCGTTCTTCAGCTCTCGTGATAATCATGTCAAATATGACTATACTTCTAATTTGATCTTGGTAATGTGGTGATTTTAGTATTGGGTTTTTTCTAATTTCGTGTAAGGATTTGACATCAGTAAAGGCATAAGTGATAAAAGCGCGAGTTTCAGTCGGTATGGTGAATTATTTATTTGAAAGATTTCATGTGACAATTATGTCAGGATTATTTTTCCCAAGTTTGATAATAGAATTTCATTTTGTACGGATAAAAGAGTAAATAGTCTAAACGAGAAGTGTATATTTATTAGAAAAAGTTTGATATTAGTTAAATTCACTACGAATGATAAGGTTTTCATTTTGTGAAAGCTGAAAAGCTTATTACATGTTGACAGAGTTCGGATAGATGAGAATATTGGTAACCGAAGCGTCTGAACTAGGCTAGTCTACATTGAGTAAAGACTTCCTGACTTTCAGTAATGTATTGTTGTATGAATTGTGATGTGTTTCAAGACAGTGAGGTAATGTGATAGTTTAGAGCATTCGATGTTACATAAAATCGAAGTTGTTAAAGGGGTTAAAGCCGAGCATTTGGATCTATCAAAATTATCCTTGTCAGTGTTGATATTGGGATGGAAATGAGAAGGATTATTCTTGAGGCCATATCAGAATTATTTCCATGGTAGAAAGAGGAAAATGTGATGTATCCTATTGTTAAATGTTTGGCGAGATCTATAAATCATATCTCAGATTGAATGAATTCCTACTCATCGATTCATGGAAATTCAGTCTCTTTGATTGTTGGATTTCTTGGAATTCCGTCTCCATTAATCAAGTTAAGATCCGGGTTTTATGTCATGATATCATGGGAAACGAGAAGGGGTGAAAATTTAAGAACAGTTGAGAGTTGAGATGTAAGCTTTCAGATCATATGAGAAATTAAAGAGATGTATTGGAGGTACAGTCTAAGTGAAAGTTCTTCGGCACCGAATATGAGATTAAAAGTGAAGACCACTTTTCTGGTAAGATTTTCGGGGACGAAAATCCCTAAAGGGGGGGAGAGTTGTAATATCTTGATTTTGGGCCTAGTCGAAATAGTGGTTTTGTGACCACAAAATCTGAGATAGAAATAATTATTTTATAATTATTTTGATGTTTATGATATGATTGCATGATTGTGTGAAAATTTCGTGATGAAATCCTATGCCTAAAGTGCTTAAATTGAAATTAGGGACTAAATCGAATAAATTACAAAACTTGCATTCTAGAAGTTTCTAGTATGAAATTGTTTTGAAATATTGATTAGGAGGTCTTAAATAGAAATTTTACCAATTTCTAAGTTTATGGACAAAAATTGGACATGGATGGAATTTTTGGAAAGTTTAGTAGTAAGGGCATTTTGGTCATTTAGGGGTAAAATGAATTAAAATACAAAATTAAAAGCCAATTTTGCTCATCTTCAACCCCATGGCCGAATATAGCAAGGAGAAACCATGGCTAGGGTTTTTCAAGCTTCCAAGCTCGATTGTAAGTCCATTCTAGCCCCGTTTTTCAAGTTCTTTACGTTTTTGGAGTCCCGATAGCTCGATTTAGCTTATGCTAGCAATAATTTAACCTAGGGTTTATATTTGGAAAAATACCCATAGGTGAAATTTGTGTATTTTGGTGTTTTATGATAGAATTTGAGGTTTTAAATTATGTTAGACAACTTGTGCTACTCGGTTTTAAGTGAAAACGAGCAAAAAGGGCTTAATCGGTAAAAATACCTAATAGTCATAAGTACATGTTAGAGTGAGAATTTGATGTTGCCATAGAAGGGAAAAATGATCAGCATGTCATAAAACATAAGAAACTAGGCTGAAGTTTAATTTACGAGCTTTGTGGCAAAAGTGTAAATATGTAAAAGTTTAGGGGCAAAATTATAATTTTTCCAAAATATGATTTTGGGTCAATTTGAATAATTTGAGTCCTAATTAGACTATATTTTAAATGATAGAGCAAGGAAAATTGAAATTCGGGCTAAAATGGGGAAAATACCAAGTTGTGGACGAAATGGTAAAAGTAACCATTATCGCATACTAGGTAAGTTCATATGTAAATGTTGATAACATAGTTATTATTTTAAATGTTTTTATATTATTTAAATGATATGATAATTATTATAAAATATTATACTCGTGATAATTGTTTGATAATATGTCAAATTATGTGATATACTTGGAAAATGTGAAATACTACCGAGTATCGGTATCGGCATTCTGTAGAAGATGGTTGAGACACATAATTGGGAAAAAGGTCCCGTTGAACCTTAGGAATGGATTAGGATACAAGTGACATGTCACTGAGATATTTGGGCATCCGAACTCGTTGAGTTGAGTCCGAGTTCACTTATGGATGCGAATGTCCGAACTCGTTGAGTTGAGTCCGAGTTCGTGAAATGTAACTAGGCATCCGAGCTCGTTGAGTTGAGTCCAAGTTCACTTATGGATGCAAACGCCCGAGCTCGTTGAGTTGAGTTCGAGTTCACTTAGGGGCGGGTTAAATGATTGCTTGGCTACATATGTGGCACTTATGTGCAAACTTTCCATGTATCCGAATTATATTTCGATGTGTTCAACGGGTAAAGTTCTACTCAAATGGAGGAATACTTAAGATGAAAGGGACGTATTGGTAAGTGTTGTGAAATGGATACTTTGAACAGGTATGTACTTAACCCTCGGGTTGAAAAATCGATATAACAACAATATGGTAAGATGATAAATGAAAATATGATATGAATGTCTTGGTGATGATTATGCAAATGATGTTTTATGTTTGCTTATATGGTTATGTTACTTGCTATTTGCATGTGAACTTACTAAGCATTTATGCTTACTCCCTCCTTTTCATTCCTTGTAGTGTTGACAAGCCAGCTCGGAAATCGGGAACGGTCGGAGGCACGCTCACACTATCCGTATACCATCTTGGCATAATGGCTTGTATATTTTGAGTATGACATGTGTAGCATTATAATCATTTTGTATATATGGTCTTATGATATGGTTATTGAGTAGTATAAAAATGCTTGGTAATGATTAGCCATTGGAATGGCTAATTATGATCATATTTGGTGTTATGTATGTTAAATTGCTAGTTAATCCATGGAAACCATGAAATAGGTAAAATTTACCATAAAATAGATTCAGACAGCAGTAGTGACGTGAATTTGAAAAATCATTAAAAATAGTATAGATATAATTAGATGATTAATAAAATATGGAATTGAAGAATTATGAGCCTATTTTCATATGGAAGAAACGAAACAGGTATATGAGTTATATTTTAAGAGATGTTTAAATTTTTGTAAAACAGGGCCAGTGCGATTTCTAGGTCCCCTGTTCTGATTTTGGAAATTCACCATAAATTGTATAAAAATAATTAGAAGTCATAATTTTTATGTATAGATTTCTTATTGAGTCTAGTTTTAAGAGAAACAAACTTCATAGTCATTTAAATTCTGTACAGAGAGATATCTGATTCGTAATACATAGAGGTCAGAGCAGTCGAACCCTGAAACAGGGGAGACTTTAACTAATAAACTGCACTAATTGGCCCAGCCAAAAATTCTAGAAAAAAATTAGTAAATATATATATGAGTCTAATTTCAGGGAAAATTGACGGAATTGGATTTCGAGTTTTGTAACTCGAGATATGAATTTTTAAGCGACTGTGACGCAGTTAGCCAGCTTGTCTGGAATTTCTAAAATTAAATTGTTTGAGCTGTTTAAGAAATGAATTAAGTCTGTTAACACCTCGTGTTCGACTCCGGCAACGGTCTCGGGTACGGGGCGTTACATGCACTTTGAAAATGAGGTAATTTTCTTAATTAATCTTAATCAATTACTTGGATTATTTATGTTTTGGGAATGAGAATATTTCTCGTACGTATGAGGTGTGTCAGGCATTTTATCGTCTAGAAAAGTAAGACAAGTCTCTCATAGCTTATTTTATGGATTTCAAAAGTGTATAAAGAACTTGATGTTTTATTACCATTTAGTTCAGATGTGAAAGTGCAACAAATCTAGTGGAAGCAAATGACAATTATGAGTTTTCTCTTTGGTCTTCTTTCAAAATTCGAGGCTACCAAATCTCATATTCCCTTGGGTTCTAAAGTTTCGTCATTATAAGATGCTTTCACGAGAATATCGTGGACTAAAAAATTACATAATAGTGCACTGGTGATTTGTAGTAATAAGACCCAAGGAACAAACGGTCGTGACAAGGGTGGTGATAGTTGTTGTCAAGAGACATTGGGGGTATCCAAATCTCTTCTCCACCTTTAAACTACATATAAATACTCCTAACCTTTAAACTACATGCGAATACTCCTAACTTGTTTTAGCATATGGGTCAACCTCTCGTGTCCTTGGATCTGAAACTGTTAATCTTACGTCATCTATTTCTCTAAACTTTTTGTTAAACCTACCTGATTTCCTTTTTTACCTATTGCCTGTTAGTAAGCTTACTCGTGCTCTAAATTGCTCTGTCTCATTTTTTCTCGATCATTGTCTTTTTCAAGATATTACAACAAAACTGATTATTGGTAGGGGTCATGAGTCTGGAGGTCTTTATGTTCTTGATACACAAGTGCCAAGATCTGTTGCTTGATCTAGAAAGTAGTCTACTTTTGAGGTACATTGCCAGTTGGGCCATCCATCCTTTGAAAAATTTGTCCTTAGTTTCAAGGCTTAACATTATTAGATTATGAGTCATGTCAATTTGCTAAGCACCATCGTCTTCCTTCGTTTCTTAGTCAATAAAAGAGTGAGTTTATTTTTAAGTTAATCCATTATGAAGTTTGAAGTTCATGTCTTATTATTTCAAAATTTGAGTTTCGTTATTTTATTACTTTTGTGGACGATTATTCACGTGTGACGTGATTATATTTAATGAAAAATTGTTTTGAGTTATTTTTTATATTACGTTCCTTTTATACTAAAATTAAAAATTAATTTAATGTTTTTGTTCGCATTCAACGAAGTGACAATGCAACAGAATGTTTTTCTAATGCCTTTATATCTTATATGACTCAAAGTAGTATTATTCATCAATCTTCATATGCTAATACTCCTCAGAACATAGTGGTAGAAAGAAAAGATGGGGCACTTGAAGTAGCCAAAGCCCAAAGATGGGGCACTTGAAGTAGCCAAAGCCCTTCTTTTTCAAATGAGTGTTCCAAAACACTTTTAAGATGCTGTGGTTTCAACAACTTATTTTTTTATTAATTGTATGCCATCGTTTGTGCTCAATATTGGTATTCCCTATTGTACTCTCTTTCTTTCTAAACCTCTCTTTCCTATTGAGCCTAAAATACTTGATAACACTTGCTTTGTTCGTGATGTTCATCCATAAGTCAAAAAATTAGACCTAAAGCCTCTTAGTTATGTATTTCTTGGTTATTGTCAACTTTAGAAGGGTTATAAGTGTTATTCCCCTAATCTTAATCAATATCTTATGTCTATTGATTTTACCTTTCTTGAAAATACACCATTTTTTTCTTCATCGCTTGTTTATAGTAGTTCTCCATATAATGATGATATGTTAGTTTATACTATGAACGATCTAATGAGTTTTCTAGAAACAAATATATCAAATCAAACAATTAACTTGACCACAAATTATTCATTTTTATTCAATACAACAAGGTCCTTCAAATGCATGTCCTTTACCAGTCTCCTCGACGAAAGATCCTACCTTTAGCCAGTTTGATCCTAGTATTAATCTTCTCATTACCCTTCAAAAAAGTAAACAACAATGTACTTGTCCCATTTCATCATTTGTTTCTTATGACCATTTTTCACCTATAACTAGCTCTTTTATTGCATCTTAAGATATTATTTCGATTTTTAAAACTATTAGGGAGGCTTTATCCCATCCTGGTTTGCGTGATGCAATGATAGAGGAAATGACTACTTTAGCTAGTGGATTTGCATGTTTGTAAAAAGACTATTGGTGTAAATGGGTCTTTATCGGCAAAGTTAATCTTGATGGATTCGTTGCACAACTAAAAGCTTATCTTGTTGGTAAATGACATGCTTAGACTTATGGTGTTAATTATTCTGGTACTTTTTTCTCTAGTAGCTAAGCTAGCTTCAGTTCGATTGTTTATATCTATGACGGCTATATATGAGTGGCCTTTACAGCAGCTTGATATAAAGAATTCCTTTTTATATGGGAATTTTCAGGAGGAAGTCTACATGGAGCAACCACACAGGCTTGTTGCTTAGGAAGAGAGTGAGAAGGTTTGTCGTCTTTCAAAATCTATGTATGGTTTGAAACAAAACTGTGAGCTTGGTTTTGGACATTTAGTGAGGTGGTTCAAGATTTTGGTTTATAGAAAAATAATTTTGATCACTCAATTATTTACAAACATTCAGAGACAAGCATGATTTTGTTAGTAGTTTATGTTGATGATATTGTTCTTACTGGGAGTGATGATGCCAACATTTTGACTTTAAAATCTTTCCCTCATACTTGTTTCAAACAAAAGACTTAAGACACTTGAGGTATTTTCTTGAAAATGAAGATACCAGAAGTAAGGAAGTGTATATTCTTATCTTAGAGAAAATATGTAGCACACCAATGGATTCCAGTTTGCAATCTATGAAAGAAAATATGATCCATTTGAAGACCTTGAAAAGTATAGAATGCTAGTTGAGAAACTAAATAATCTCGCAGTTACTCATCCTGATATTACATGTTTTGTGAGTGTTGCGAGTCAATTCATATTTTTACCAACAACTAAACATTGGACAACATTGGAACAAATCTTATGTTATCTTAAGGGGGCTCTAAGCCGTGCTCTTCTTTATAAGAATTATGGACACAAAAATATTGAGTGTTCTAAAGATGATAATTGGGCAAGACTTACGAAGGATGGGAGGTTTATTATAGGATATTGTATTTTTATTGGAGGAAATCTACTTTATTGAAAAAGCGAGAAGCGAAATGTAGTATCGTGATCGAGTGTAGAATCAAAATACATCTCTATGACACAATTTATGTGTGAGATTATGTGGCTACCCTTCGTATATCTTCCAATCTTGTGTTTCATAAACGGATCAAGCATATTGAAGTTTATTGTCATTTTATTTGTGAGAAGATTCAACAAAAACTTATCTCATTGGGTAATGTCAAAACAGTAGATCAGTTGGGGGATATTTTTACAAAAACCAAGAATGGACTGCAAATTAGTTATATTTGTAACACGCTAACCATGATCAATATCTATGCTCCCACTTGAAAGGGTGTTAAAAGGGTGTTAAAGAATGTGTAAATTTGTATAGTACAATTAGAGGAGATTACATAATGAATTTATAAGAATTAGATTTGATTAGATTTTTTCTTTCATTTTATAATAAACCCTAACATGTATGTGTATATATGTATTCTTTGATAGATCAATATACAACAAAGTTACTCTTTCTTCATTTTTTTTTATTTCTTCTTTCATTCTATTATTTTGTTTGAATATTTTTTATCGATTTGGCTTTTGTTCTTTTTTTGAGCTAAATTTAGCCTCAAACTTTTTAAAAGGAGTCGAATTTAACCATCATCCTTTAAAAAACTAGAATGTTATTTTTTAGCAATTATACTAACTAAAACATTAAAATTTTAAACATGTTAGCCCACATGCCAACCTACATGTATTTCATGCTAATTTTTTTTAATATTCCTAAACTTTTTATATAATTTTTAAAAAAATTTGAATTGATTTTTTTTAATATTTTTATAAACTTTATATTATTTATTGAAATAGTATATAAGACAAATAGTGTCACGTCAATATGAAATATATGTGGACTATCATATGGGTTGCCATGTCAACATCGTTAAAAAATTAATATTCTAATCAACATTTCCATTAAAAAAAATCATTTGACTCTTTTAATAGATTAATGACTAAATTTAGCTAAAAAAAATTAAAATTGATATCATATATAAATTTTAATGGCTAAATTTATCACTATGCCTATACAAAACAACTATAACATCTACGTAGTGACATAGTGGTGGCTTAATCACCATTTCATTATTGGAAGTTTTCTTCAAATGACTATCAAGAAAGTTGAAGTTGCCAACTACTATTATGAGAAATGCTTACAAATTCAAGAAAAAGGTCGATTAGAGTTTAAAGAAAATGAATACAGTTAGAAAGGTAAAAACCCAAGAAGGTCAAGGAACGACAACATTAGCTTTTAAAACCACTAAATAAGCACAGAAAAATATGAAGGCCAAACTACCATGGTTTTCAAGAAAAAAGAATAAATCCAACATCACACAATTTTAGAATAAAACAATATAACAAAAACGCAAAGAAACGAGGTTAAACTATGGTGTCTTTTGCATCCACTGAAAAATACCAAAATATCACGTTGTTGTACATAATATATATTATGTGTATTGTATTTTCAAATAAATAACTTATTATAAAATTGTGTTTATATATAAAATATATATTTATATATTTACCAAAATCATCATAATTATATATAATAAGGATAGATATAGAACAATAAATATATTATGTTATGGGCCAAAATGAAAGTCAAAAATGGGTCAACAACGGTCACTTGTTTGAATTTCTGTTAATTTCATATTCTTTTTAATAATACGGTACGTTTTTAGGGGAAGGTTATCAAGGGTAGAGGGACCTATTAATGGAACGAGGAGTTTTGGGGCTGTTATGACAGCTGTGAGAATCTGTTCTCTCTCCTTTTTAACCACTTATCTGACATAGGAGGTGGCTATGAAAAGAATTGGTTTTTCTCATATTCTCTCTCTTCTCTCTCGTGCTTTATCCTCTCTTCCTACTCTTTTTCTATTAAATTCTCTTTCTGAATTTTTCGACGGTAACAAGGGCATCAAAGCTGCAGTAATTCTGATGGCCGGTGACAAAATTACGACGAGGTTGCAAAAGGACATGGGGCTGATGCAATAGGATCTTTCTCAATTGCAAATCAACCTAGCAAAGGTTGATGCTCGAATAGACTCTCGTCTCAAGGAGTTTCATGAGGAGATAAAAGGGGACATTCGAGCCGAGCTTCAAAATGTTTTTGAGCAGTACATACGGCATGTGCCAACAACTGCTCATGGTTCATCTACAGACAAAGGTAAAGGGATTCTTGGTGATACACCTAAAGAATCTCCACCAAATTAATACCTATTGTTATCTCCTATGGTTGAATCTGGCCATATAGGCCTCCTTTCGAGGGTTAGTACGTTGGACTCAGCGGGAAGAAACTTAAAGTTTGGGTGCCCACGTTTTGATGGTGGGGATTTCAGAGGATTGTGGTCTAGCTAGAACAGTTAAAATGTTATTCCATGAATCTAGAGATCGTAAAAGTTCAAAATACCAATGTCGAAAGGCTCAAAGGATCAAATGGAAACAATTACAGACGATTGAAGATTTATTCCCAATTGACAATAGCAAAAATTGCATATTAGCTATCTACTCGTGATACATCACAAATGGACTTAAAAGACTGTATTCCTAAATGACAAGTTAGATGAAGAAATCTATATTGATCAACTCGAAAATTACTGAGTTCTTAGTCAAAAGAATAAGGAACGTAAACTACATAAATTTCTTTATAATCTTAACAAAACTTGTAGCTTATAATCAAATAAGTGAAAAGAACATTATGCATTCTTTTGATGAGCTTGCCTATGCAAGCAGAAAAGTCAAATGCTACTTCTTATGGGTTAACTAATAAAATCGTAAAGTACTCACTATATACAAGATGCAGCGCATAGCCTTCTAATGTATTATCTTTCAGATATCAGACTAACTTTGTGGTAAGAAAATATTACTTTTACGTTTTACTTTCATTTTAAAAGTTTTAGTCTTGGCTATTTTACTATATATCAATCTATTTTATTATATATCAATTAAAGAACGAGACATAACCTAGAGTTTTATTTGAAATAAGTAAAGAATTGTTATATATAATATACAGTGTATTTTCAAATAAATAACTTAGCTAAAAAATGTGCAGAGACAATTGTATTGTTCAGTTGTTTAGAACACTCATGTGATAAGCAGGAAGCCTTGAGTTCGACTTTCAATAAGAATAAAAATATTCATTTTTTTTAGCAAAATATATAGCATATACAATAAAAATATATTATTCATATGTGAAAGAAAGGAAAGAGAGATTATACCTTTATTTCAAATGACTTCAATTTTTTAAATTATTTATTAGACATTTCCTTTTTAGCCAAATACATATAAGGGTTTGGTGATAACAAATTTGAATAACCATATCTACTTCATAAACTTCCAAACATTAAAAGTTATAACTTTTTGGATAACTTTTTTGGAGAAAGCACTTAGACATCTATAGTGTATTATAAATAGAGGCCATAGATTAGAGTTGAAGAATAAATTTTTGAACGAAAAATATTACTACAAAAGATTGTTTCATTCTCTTATGTTTCTTTGAATTCATTTTAATTTAAAGAATCCACTGTTGCAGTGTAAATTGTTCTGCTTGAGATAAATACATTGTATCTTAAGAATAGAGTCAATTTGTGTTCAAATACGTGTTGAAGCCCCATATATTTTGAGATATATTTTAAGTTATTTATGCAGATAAATCTTAAAATAATCAATTGAGATTTTTTAAAAATATTTTTTTTTAGTAGTTTACTAGAATAAGGGAATTATTTTCCTAGTTATGTTTAATTTTTTTTCTATTTAAATTCAGTTCTTTTAATTAATAAAAAAACAGTTTTATAAAATACTCTCTTGAAAACTTTCATGGAATTTGAACTAGGTTAAATTTCCAGTAACACCATGGTTAAAACAACATTCAATGGAGATAAGAGATCCAACAACCAAATAGAGATAGAAAGTTTTGTTGTTGAAACAACTACCGAGAGTGCAATGACTCAAGGGAGAGAGGTGTCTCACCTCTCTTTTCAACTGGCATCTCACAAGCCGAATGGCAAGAATTACCTTGAATGGTCGCAGTCCGTGAAGTTAGCAATTGATGGGTGTGGCAAGTTAAGTCATTTAACTGGGGAACTCGAGCAACCAAAGGTGGGTGATCCAAGGATGAGCACGTGGAGGTCAAAACATTCTATGATAATTACGTGGCTTATTAATTTCATAGAAGCATCCATTGGTAAACTTTTTCTTTTTCTCCCAACTATTAAAGATATTTGGGACGCTGTGAGAAATAAAACTGTGGAAGGTCAGGCAAGGGGGAAAGGAGATTAGTTTTTATTATAACGAGATGATGTCTATTTGGAAAGAACTAGATCAATGTTATAATGATATCTCAAATCCTAGTGAAAAAAATGCTTTCAACAATCCATAAGATTTTTTCTAAGATTAAAAGAGAAGAGACTATGAGAAAAGTAATGTTATGGCCAGGATTTGAAGTTAACGATGATAATTCTACTCTTATTACTGTTAAAAATGATGATGACAGTAAAAAAAGGAAGAAACCTTAGTGAGACCACTATAAAAAAATATTGTCACACTTGAGAAATGGGTTGAAAGCTCCATGGGAAATTGACGAATGGGAAAAAAAAGAGTAGCAATGGTTGTGGTTCACAATCTGGGAACAGCAGAGCTTTCCAAACTACTAATGAAAATCATGAGCAACAAAGTTCTCTGAAAGGGTCTCCATTCACTAAGGAACAACCAGAGCATCTACACAAGCTTTTTCAATCACTATAGTTTCGAATAATTTTTTTTTTATTTCTAACCCATCTAATAGTCCTTGCTCCTTTTCCTAATTAGTTACTAATTTTTCTATTTTTTTCAGTATCAAGCCTTGTAAAACAAACATGTGAATCATTGATTCTGGAGTTAGTGATCACATGACTAGTAGTCATTTTCTTTTTTCAATTTACAATAAAAAGATCAACATAGCAGATGGGCCGTTCTCGAAAATAGCCAAGAAAGGCACTATTAACATTTCACCTTCTTTGGTTTTACATGATGTTTTACATGTGCCAAATCTAGTTTGTAATCTCATACCTGTCAGCAAATTATTCCAATCCTAGAATTGTCGTATTATATTTGACTCATCTATGTGTAAAATTCAGGACATGATCTTGAGAAGGATGATTGACAATACTAAAGAATCTGGTGGAATTTACTTCTTTTTTTATGACGACCATCATAGTCGGTCGACAACTACTCTATGTTTGAACTCTGTTTCTAGTTTTGAAAATGTTCTAATTTGTCATTATAGGCTTGGAAACTCTAATTTTTACTATTCAGGACATTTGTTACTTGATCTGTTTAAGAATAAAAGTCTTTATTCATATCACCGTGAATTTTGTGAATTGGCTAAACTTTATCAGTCATTTTTTTCACCTAAAAAATATAAAGCTTCCAAAAATTTTTCGTTAATTCATAGTGATGTTTGGGGACCTTCAAGAGTCTCAACTTTTTTAAGAAAACGTTAATTTGTCAAATTTATTTATGATCATACTATCACTTATTGGGTGTTTTTATTAAAAAATAAGTTTGAAGTTAAAAATGTGTTTCAATCTTTTTATGCTATGGTAAAAACACATTTTGGTGTAAAAATAAAAATATTTTGAAGTGACAATGGTGGGGAATTTTTTAGTGATCAATTAAACATTTTCTTAACCAAACATATAATAATCCACCAAAGCTCTTGTACAAATATACCACAACGAAATGAGATTGCAAAAAGAAAAAATCATCATCTTTTGGAAGTAAATAAAGCATTGATGTTCAATAGTCAGGTACCACGTTATTTTTGGGGAGAGGCATTGTTAACGACTACATATTTTATTAATAGAATGTTAGTAAAACTCTAAACTATAGAGCTCTTTTCAGTCTTTTTAAAGATAATTTTCCTTAACTCTAAATTGATCAAAGATTTACCCCTCCAAGTTTTTGGATGTAGTGTTTTTATTCATCTTTACAACCAAGGAAAATTAGATCTTGGAGCAAAAAAAATGTACCTTTGTTGGGTATGCTTCTAATAAAAAATGTTACAAATGTTATGATCAGATAATCCATTGATGAGGATGATTCAAACCAATAGCATCTAGCATTCGAGTTTGAGATCAATGACTTAGGTCCTTTAAAATACTTCCTTGGAATGGAAGTTGCTCGATCAAAAAAGGATCTTCTGGTTTCTCAAAAAAAATATGTGATTGATCTTTTAAAAGAAACTGGGGTGAGTGGTTGTCGCCTAACTGACACACACCAATTGATCCAAATGTAAAATTTTGGAATAAAGAAAGAAGATTAGTTGATAAAGGGCAATGCCAGATATTAGTTGGTAAGTTAATCTACTTATTACATACAAGGCCAGACATAGCTTTGGCAATAAGCTTAGTGAGTCAATTTATACACTCCCCAATAGAGGAACATGAAGAAGCAATGTTTCAGATTCTGAGATATTTAAAGATTTTACTTGACAATGGCTTATTCTTCAAGAAATTCGAACAAAGAGGAATTGAAGTTTATACAAATGCAGATTGAGCAAGCTCAATAATAGATTGAAAATCTGCATCAAAGTACTGTATATTTGTTTGGGGAAACTTTGTGACTTGACAAAGCAAAAAATAAAGTGTTGTAGCAAGTAGTGCAAAGGTTGAATTTAAATCAATAGCTCAAGGAATTTGTGAAATGACGTGGTTAAAAATAATTATGCAAGGAATTTGAAGCAAGTAGTTGACTAGAATAAAGGAATTATTTCTCAAGATATGTTGTAAGTCTTTTTTCTATTTAAATTCAATTCATTACTTAATAAAAGAAGAACAGTTTTATTGAATAGTTTCTTGAAAATTTTCAATTTGCAACATAGGAAAAATCATTATTCTTAAGATAATTTCTTGAAAATACCTTCCCTTATCATTTTAATTTTCTAACCCCCAACAAAATTACATACAACATATGTTGTTGCTACCATGGTTTGTTGTTCTAGTTTTTAAAAACATGATTCTATTTATATAGAAGACTCGCATGTTTAGAAAACGAAAGTTAAGAATATTATATCACAATCTTTAGTATATTTTACTCTAGTCCCAATATATCTAATTATATTTATTACTCAAACAGATGAAACAAACATGTTCTTTAAGATGAAGACTCAAAATGGTAATTTAATCTTAGAATCAAAGAAACTTTGGTTGGAGATGGATTCAAATTCTAGAGTTTGATACATCAAAACTCTTATGGAAGTTTTATCCAAGTTAGAATATATTCATTAAGTGTATCTGAGAGAGATTGGGAGATTAAGAGAGTACAAATTTGTTCAAGTGAAGAAAGTTTTATGTGTGCATTATTTCTGTAAACAATCAAGAGAATCTCTTAAGTTGTAAAACTAAGCTTTCGAGGGGTAAGCTTAAAGGAAGAGTGATTTAGTGTTTGTACAACAATGAGGTCGCTAAATTGATAAGTGTTAAACCAATGTTAAAACTTAAATCATTGATTGTACTCTGAGAAAGATAGTGAATCATTGTTTTAGGCAAAGCTCTATAGACATAGACTAAGGCCAAACTACGTAAGAAAATCTTGGTATTCATCTTTTCGTTTTTCGCATCTTTGATTTCATTGTTGAAACTTCCAAGTATTATTTTAATCATAATTTTTGTTTGCAAAACAAGTACCTTTTTAATCGTTTCTACATATTCCATGCTAACAAGTACGAACACTTACAAATTCAAGAAAATTAGAGTTGGATTTTAAAGAAAATGAATACGATTAAAAAGGTAAAACATAATAACGCATATGAATGACAATATTAGCTTTTAAAACCACTAAATAGGCATATAAAAATAAGAAGGCCAAACTATCAAATGTTTCAAGAAAAATCAATAAATTCAACATCACAAAATTACAAAAAAAGAACAGTATCATAAGAATGCAAAGGAATGAGGTTCTAGAAAATACCCCAAGGATCACATTGTTGTATATAATATATAGTATATATATAGTATGTCTTCATATAAATAACTTAAGATAAAATTGTGTCTACATATACCAACATATTTAAAAGATGAGTAATCATTTGATACACCTTCTGTAGAATTCTTTAGACTTCACAAACGGATTGAGAGTGTGACAAGTGTCATATTTATTTAAATATTTAAGTTTTTTTTTTACTACACCCTATAATACACTTGTTAAACCCTCAATCTGTTTGTGAAATCTAAAAAATTTCACAAACAGTGTATCAAATAATTTTCCTTTATATATTTATCAAAATAGTCGTATTTATATAAAATATATACATGTACAATAATATAAGAAAAGAAGATATGATCGTTGTTACTAAAATTTAATTTTTAAAAATTATTTATTAAACATTTCCTTTTAAGATGAATAAATATGTTGATTTGGTAATAAAAAAATCCAAATAATCATGTCAACTCGGATAATTTCCAAACACAAAAAGTTTTTACTTCTTGGAGGAGGCACTTAGGAATCTGTTGGTACACTATAAATAGAGGCCTTGGATTAGAGCTGTAGAATCCAATTCTGAATCAAAAATACTATTGCAAAACATTCTTTTCCTTAGTTTCTTTGGATTCATCCTGGTAAACAATTCAAGGGTGCAATGCAAATTGTTCTATTCAAGGTAAAAGCATTGTATCCTAAGAATAGAGTTTTCTAATCATTATACACATAGAAGGGAAATAACTATTCTTAAAATAATCTCCTGGAAATGCCTTATTTAATTTTTTTTTATTTTCCGAATCCAACAAGTTTACATACAACATAAAATGTTGCTAGTTTGGTTTGTTGTTCTAGTTTCTCAAAGATGACTCTATTTATATAGAAGATTCACATATTTAGAAAACAAAAATTAAGAAAATTTATCGTAATCTTTAAAATGTTGTACTCTAATCCTAATATATGTAATTACATTTAGTACTCTAACAGATAAGACAAATATGTTCTCTAAAATGAAGAAAGAATATGGTAATTTAATCTTAGAATCAAAGAAACTTTCATTCAAATTCTAGTGAACCACATTAGAGCTTGATACAATGGTGCCCATGTTAAAACAAAATAGAACATACCTCACCCTTTATAGTAGATTTGTCTACATTACTTGAAGCAAGGGGCTTCCTTGCAACTATCTCTGCTGCATGCATACCGTTGATGTTCTGTTTATTTGTCAATGATGGTTCTTGCTTCTTGTTCTCGTACTCTACTTTGTCCGCATATTTATCCTGTTAAGTCAATATCTTGGTTTTGTTAATTCATTAAAACAAATCACATCCATAACTACCTAAGAGATTATATTAGGATTATTTCATTATCTCAAATGTAACCAAAGCTTAAGTCTAAACTTGAGCGCTGAAAAAAAAGGAAAGCCCCAAGTCCGAATCATAATTTGATGACATCACATAACAACCAAAAGAGAAATGCACTGTCCTGAATAAATTAGCATTAATTAAATGCTTAATATGCAAAACTTCCCTTGAAAAGGAGCATAATAGAAAACGTTAAATAGAAGAGGGAGGAGCGAGACAGGGAGGAGAAAGAGACGAAATGGATTCAAATCAAGCTCAACTTTGATTGAAAAGAAACCCAGCCAACTTTGGATAGTTCATGCTCAATTTGCAGTTTTCTATAACCTCAATATATAAATTTAGTGCCTTTATATTACTCTATATCTTCTTTCATAAGCATTCATATTCGACACGTATTTAGATATAGATATAGATTATGGTATATAACACTACAATGTCCCTCCAATTTTTGAGAAAACTTCGAAAAGATGAAAATATTGGTGTCATACAAATACCTATATTTGACGCTCACACTAAAATCTGAATAAAGTCTCTGTAAATAAAAAATATGTTGCATAAGGTTTATTACTCATAACGAAATTTATTATTATGGAGCTGAAGATAATATGAAATTCAACTTCATCAAAAAAGGAAAACTGATCACATCCTTCAAAACCCATAGGATCTGGAATCTTTGTACATAAATATACAACAACCATTAAGGTCTATGCACTGACATAGCAGTGGTCTAATCGCCATTTGATTGTTTATTGGAATTTATCTTCAAATGACTTTTAGGAAAGCTGAATACCTGAATTTCCCAACTAATATTATTCCATACTAACAAGTAAAAACACTTACTAATTGAAGAATAAGGTAGGGATGGTTTTTAAGGAAAATGAACTGATTCCATACAATTTCTAGGAAAACTAGAGAACCTTATGGTGCGTTAAATGAACGTGAGTTTACCTTGCTTCCTGACTTTTTAAAAGTAGCTTCAATATCCTTTGGCTTATCCTTCCTGTATTAAGAGTAGAACTAAATGTATATTCAACAAAGAGAAAAATAAAAATTGAAAATATATATACATGCATCTAAAGAGGATGATATTATTTGAAGCATGAATAGTTGGTGAGTTAACATTTGCCGACAAGTATTCAACTCATAAAGAGGCGGTAAACAAATGTTTTATACAAGTATCATACAGTAGTGCATAGCAAAATTATAGGGATTTTTTATTATTAACCGCTAATAATTAAGGATTATAGAGTTATATGGACAATAAATTGCTTGCAACTCTTCTCAATGAATTCATTACAATGTGAGAAATTCTTCACTAATCTTTCAATTTTTTCTACTGCCCATTCAGATTCTAACATGGTATGAAAGCTAAAATACCAGATTTATGAAATTTTTTTCAACTTTCCAAAAATTTGGTACTCACACACCTAAGCTTGTCTACTTACCTCGTCAAACACACCATTAGAGTCACAGCACCATTGCCAACCTACCCTGCAAGTCTGAAAACCATACAGTAAGCACGTGAGTCTCACGTGCCACCAATGTCTTCTGTGCACCTCTCTATGTGTCGGCGCAAGTTACACCGCCAGAATTTGGACGTCCAATCGTCTCCATTAGCCTTATTGGAGTATTTTTGGCCTCCCTTTGCTTTTATTGACCTTGTTTGGTGTGAATAAAAGGGATTGCTTATTGGCTATTTGGGTATTGTTTTTCTCTTTTTTTGAGTATTGTTTATTGATCTTGGGGTACTGTTCATTCCTTAATTTGTTGCGGAAAAATCCTTTTTGTTGCTTGGATATTTTTCTTTGCTTTTCTTAAAATTGCAATGACAAATAAAAGGACTGCTGCAGTTAGTTCATTTATTTTTGTAGATAGTGCTTTTAATGCCCACATTGATACTAAAGCATGGATCATTGATTCTAGAGCGAAAAAACCTTTTTAACTACTCTCCATGCTAAATAAAAGATAGTGTCCAAATAGCAATTAGTTACTTAACTTTCATAGATGGATCTGGTTCTCTTAACTATACTCTCAATATTTCACTTTCTTCTATGCTTAATGTTCCTAAGTTTCCTGTCAACCTCTTATCAGTTAGTGCCATTAATAAAACTCTAAATTGAATTTTCCCCTGATCATTGTGTCTTTCATGACCTTCAAACGGCGAAGAGGATTGGGATTGGTAGAGTGCATGATAGCTTATAAATGTTGGAGGAGAATCAAGACTCTGTTCAGTGTCATGCCCTTTTTAGCAAAAATAAAGATGCTAAACAAGAAATAACACAGTGGCATAGACGGTTAGAGCATCCACCTTTTTATGCTCTAGAAAAAACATATACTAGCTTGTCTTCAAGAATTCAGTTTGATTCACTGGTCTGTGATGCATGTGAATATGCTAAACAAACCAAAAACTTTACCCTTAGTAGAATGATAGAAGTACTATTCCTTTTATAATAATTCACTCTGATGTTCTAGTTGAATTATCTCATTGCCTAGGCTAAAGTCAGTGTATCTAATAAGATAAAATATTCTTTCTCGTTCCCAATCTTTCCAGAAGAGTGGCAAAAAAAAAAGGAACACACATTTGTTGGAAGTTGTCTACTCTTTGATATTCACAATGAATCTTCCAAAACCTTAATAGGAGATGTAATTCTATCTGCCACATATCTAATCAACAAAACGTCACCTAAAACACTTGGTTTTAAGAGTCCCTTAGAAGTTTTTAAGGAAAAAGGGATTATATTGTTCCTCCAAAGGTTTTTGTGTATTTGCTTTGTTCACACTCAAAATGTCAAAAAGTTGGATCCACGAGTCCTAAAATGTATATTTTTCAAGTATTCTCTTACACAAAAGGGTTACAAGTGTTATCATCCTCCATCCAAAAGATACTTTGTCAACTTGGACATTACTTTCAAAGAAGACTAACTTTATTTTGGCATAAACCAATCACCTCCTTAGGAGGAGAATGAAAAAGAAGAGATGATGCCTATGATGTCTAGTTTTGTTACTTTGGAAGGTTTCATGAAAAGAGAGAACATGTTCAAGGGGAGATCATGGGCGCTTGGGTGGACTAGATTTGAGAACTTACTCAAGGAGAAATAAGCTAGAAAAATTAATCATGCATACTACTCAACGCTAAGAATTTTCCTCTATCGGTGAGTCATCTAATGCTACCAATGATTTTGATTTACCCATAGGTCAAAGAAAAGGTGTCGGATCTTGCACTAAACAGCATAAATCTAACTTTATTTCCTCTGGCTCATTGTTCTCTTCCTATAAAGCCTTTGTCTTGTCTCTGTCCTTTATGTATGTTCCACGGGATTGGAAGAAAGCTTTAAATAATCCAAGATGGAAGGAAGCTATGACTGTGGAGATGAAAGCTTTGGCAAAAAATGACACTTGGGAACTAGTCATTCCACCATCAAGAAAGAAGTTGATTGGTTGTAAACGGGTTTTCACTATAAAACACAAGGTTGATGGTTTGCTTGAAAGGTTCAAAGTCAGATTGGTTGTTCAAGGGTTCAATCAAAACTTAAGGAGTGAACTATCAGAAAACATTTGCACCTGTTGCTAAGATGAATAAAATCATAATTTTGTTGTCCTATGCAGCCAACCTTGATTGGGAATTGCAACAATTAGATGTAAAAAAATGTAATTCTACATGGAGACTTGGAAGAATAAGTTTACATGAAAGTTCTTCTAGAATTTGATAATAGAAATACACAAGGGAAAATGTGTAGATTAAAGAAAGCTTTGCACGGGTTCAAATAGTCTCCCAAAGCATGCTTTGACAGATTCAGCAAAGCCATTATCTCTTTTGGCTATCAACAGAACAATGCTAATCATTGTCTTTTCATATAACATCACAAGGGAGAAATCACTCTTCTTATAGTATATGTTGAGGACATTGTAATGACCAGTGATGATAGAGAAGAAATGTATTGACTAAAGAGACTGTTGGCTCTAGAATTTGAAACTAAATATCTTGGAAAGTTGAAATACTTTTTGGCAATTGAAGTTACCAAATCAAAAAGGATCTTCATTTCTCAGGGAAAAATGTAAACTAGATCTTTGGACGAAAATTAGTATGATGGGTGTAAACCAGTAAAATCACCTATTGAGAGCAATCATAGGCTGCGAACAGAGCTTGGAGAGTCAATGAATAAGGAGAGATATCAAAGATTGATAGAGGGACTGATTTATTCCTAGCACATCAAATTGGACATAGCATATGCAGTCAACTTGGTAAGTCAGTTCATGCATGATCCTAGAGAATCTCACACATAGGCTGCTTTACGCATTTTGCACTATCTAAAGTTTGCACTAGGAAAAGGTTTTCTTTTTCTAAACATGATCATCTTCAAACAGAAGACTTTACAAATGCATATTGGGAAGGTTCTTTGGATGATAAGAGGTATACATTGTTGGGACCGCCATTACGCCCCGTGGCACAGCGAGAAAAATATTCCAACGATTTACAGCCAAAAATCCATGTACGAGAAACAAATCAGGTTGAAATAAGGTTAAAAATATACCTTCTTTACTGAAAACGTTGAAAGGATACTGCTAATTCGATGCAGATTCCAAGCCACAACGAAAATGTCCCGACCTCTATGTAGTCCACCGCGTCAAAAACGAACAACCACTTTCTCTTGAACATTTCAGAGAGAAATAAAAACGGTTACTAAACCTTTTAAATTATTAAGTTGGTAACCTTATCAGACTAAGGGATTATTATCATTTTATTCTCTTTAATATCACATACTGAAAAGGAAAATCAGGATTATTCCCTTAATAATAGAGAAGACAAATGAAAAGTTAGAAAAAAGAATTATATTCTTTCCAAAAGAATATAAAACTATTCCCTTATTAATGGAAAGTTAGAAAAATGAATTATACTTTTTCCAAAAATATTAATTTTCATATCTTTTATATTTTGACCGAAATTAATTAATATAACTGTTTATATTAATAAATTCGATGAAATATATACAATTAATATTTTGTATCAATCAAATTCATATATCAATTATATTCTTTCCAAAAGAATATTAATTTTCATGTTTTTTATTATTAACTATTTATATTAATAAATTCGATAAAATATATAAAATTAATATTTTGTATGAATCAAGTTCATATATTAATTCTATCTATATTCTCTATTTGTGTAAAAGTTTGTACATAAAATTAATATTAGGGCATCTAACAATGCATCATTACCACTTAAGTTAGAAGAAGTCATTATTCGACATAACCTTTCTGTGATAATCTTTTCATGTATTATATTATTTTATCCTTAATATCTAGATTGGACACAAATAATGGAATAGTCACACTTGTATAGTAAGTGTGATATCTCATATCAACTTATTCGAGTATGCCCACACATTTCTAGTGTCACTCCATCAAGAGACCTAAGATATTACTCCCATTATGTAGGAGGGATAAATCCTATCTTGATCAACCATAACCCACTACATGGATTGTAATATATCCAACATCAATATTTATAATAAAACCTGTTACGGTAGACGTTTTGACTATATCAAAATATACAACTCACACTGTTGAGACAATGATAATCTAAAGTCTGAGGATCATATACATAATTATCACTATGAGTAATATTGTGACTATTACATAATAATCCAAGAAACATACTCATAACGGGTCAATTCAATATGTTCTCTAACACACTCGTATTAATTTTAACATCCCTATGTCAATGACAATTCTTTGTCATCAATCAACTACACATTAATCTCAATGCATT
The DNA here is from genome assembly GCA_025698465.1 of Gossypium longicalyx. NCBI lineage: Eukaryota > Viridiplantae > Streptophyta > Magnoliopsida > Malvales > Malvaceae > Gossypium > Gossypium longicalyx. The sequence continues at coordinate 17,054,968 of CM046997.1, read as the reverse complement.
ATTATTGTCCAAGCCCACAATAATAATTGACTAAGGACCTTTTTAAGAATAATCATATTTCTTAAGATTTTATTACAATTCAATTTATTTATATACACAGAAAAAAAAATTGAAATAATAATAGCAATGCCTTATATTAATAAACAAGATAAAACGAGTATATGATTACAATCATCTCATGATTGGTCTTTGGGTAGACTCTAACATACACCTGGGTATTACACCCTTGTGGGAGGAAATTTAGTCACCTAGAAGAGTAAAAAGCAAAGTGTGGTTGCTTGATCAAATGCAAAGACAAAATATAGAGTCAATTGCTCAGGGAGTTTGTGAGCTATTGTGATTAAAAAAATTACTGGAGAAACTAAAATTATTAGAAGAAAACAAATTATCCTTGTATTGTGATAATAAAGTTGTCATCAGTATTGCTCAAAATCTAATTCAACATGATCGAACATAACACATCGAGATTGATCAATATTTTATCAAAGAAAAATTGACTATTGGACCTTTAAAACTAGTTCATGTGACATCTGACAAACAGTTAGCTCATATCTTCACCAAAAGATTCAACAAAAGAACTTATCATAATTTGGTTTGCAAGTTGAGAGTGTTAGCTAATTAATAGTAGTGCATGGCAAAATGATAGGGATTTTTTATTATTAGCAGCTAATAATTAGGGATTATAGAGTTATTTGGTTTCTTTTTCTTTTCCAATGGGAGGTGTATCAATTGTTTGCAACTCTACTTAATGAAATATATCAAAAAAGTGAGAAACTCTTTACTAATATTTCATTTTTCCCCGGCCCATTCAGTTTCTAACAATCATGATATTCCAAGACCGAGCCAAGGAAAGCTTACCTTTTTTTTTGATGATTTGGTTGATGCCGATTGGACCTATCATTCATGGAAACAGAATTTTGCTCAAGTAGTTGATTCAGCTGCATCCACAATTCATCAACCTTTTTGTTCAAATTTTTTATGTCTGCCTCTGCTTGAGCTATGTCCTTAATATCTGCCTTTATCTTTATCATTATCAGAAGTTAAAAAAAGATTGATGCAAAATAAAAATTTAGATATACTAGTTAAATCTGAGGTAAGCCATTGGCTACCTTTTCATCAACCGTATTTGGGAGAGTTATGGTTCCTTGAGAGGGGGTAAGTCCAGCTTCCAGAGCTGTCCTCTTATCTCTTTCCCTATGCAACTCTTCCGCTAGTCTTGTCACCTATAAGTACAATCAAGAGGAAATCAAGACTGCACTATTATCATAAGACTAACATAGTATCAACAAGAAAACTCATTATCTTTGTGCAAGTAATGGATAACACAAGGAAAAAAATAAACAATGATGACTTATATGCTTCAAATGCACCAAAATTAGAGCTTGTTTTAACCATGCGCAAAAGATTTGATATTTAAGAGGAAACAAAGAAATGCTTAAGGGAATATGTTGCCTTTAATACTTTTTTAAATATCAAAGTAAGCATCTTTACTGTTTCAGATACATAGCCTAACATAACTCCTGAACAAAAGTGAAAAAAAATAAATCTCCTCACAAACATACATCATTCTGAAGAGCTTGACAATGCCCATGCAGCGTCTTCTTTTGTTTTTCCAAGCAGGCTTCATAAACCAGATTACCTTCAATCTGTACTGCAAAGATGACTTGTCATGAAAAATCTCCAAACAAGTTGAGATAATAATAATTAGAAAGGGTGCATTTGGCTGAACCTCTTCTGTGTGTCCCTTTTTCAAGTCAGATTTTTCAGCCTTGATCCTCTCTATTTCAGCCCTAAATTGGGTTTAAATTAAGTAAAAGAAATAGAGTTATTATCTATTAAAATAACAAATTTCTGAATCTAAATTGTTGCCTTTTCCATTTTGGCTTAAAAAATTATGTTATGCAAAGCATAGATTGCTTCATCCTAAGCACAAAAGAAGACTTTAAAAGGTGCTTGGAACTTTAAGTGGGTATTGGGTCCTCTATGGTATACACAAGAATATCCAGGAAAATGTATGCAAAACTTCTTTATACAGATCAGGGGAACATCACTTACTCTTCTTTAGAAGGAAAATGAACAGGTTCCATAGAAAGCTTCTTCTTTGCCTGGACAAGCAAACCAGAAAAACTAAGTTAGTAATAGAATGAATGCTTGGAAATACTTATTAGCTAAGAAAGAAAGTCAAACGAAGTAGGCCAAAATGGAATGCATTATAAATAAAGAAAATTAACACTTACAATTGCCCATCCCCAAACAGTGGGACACTTAGCTCTATGGCCAAATTCAGCAAACATATTGGCCTCTATTGCTGAACTCTTGTTACTTTGATTATCCTCACTCCTTTGTAAATCATTTTCAGACAGGGAAGAGTGAAGTGAACTCGAAAGCTTCTTGGTGGCTTTTAAATCACCATCAGCTATAGAGGGCTCAGAACTAGAGGTCGAATAATCAGAATCCTGCAATTTTATTTTTCATTTCATATAGGTGTATAGTATGTCATCTTTTCATTATTGATGTATTTCTATTTTCACCTTATTTATGTTAAAATAAAATGATTCTCAAAATCTAAACCGAGGGACCACAGAATGTAACAACATATGGCTATACTAAAGTAAAATGCCTTTACCTATCAAAAACAACAAAGGAGAACAAATCATTATTCCTATAAGGTGAAGAGAGAGAACTACATATTTGATTCCAATATATGATGCTACAAATTTTATTGCAATGCATTCTTTCTCAGCAATAAATCAAGTTCAAATTATGAAGGTACATGCTAAGGGGAAAACAAATAAAGAGATGAAAATAAAATAAACCTTGAGTTGCTAGGTGGTGACAGAGGGAGCATAACAAACTACAAAAACATTAAAGTATGTGGTATGAGAAAACAGATCCAAAAATCCATGAGTTCAGCGTATTTCTTGCATTAGAGAAAGGTAAATGAAATTTGGCAGTGAAAGCTTTAAGTTCCAACTTGTGAATTAAGTTTGTTACTTTCACCATCTTTAAAGTTTATGAACAAAAGACAATCCAAATGCCATTCTAAGAAGGTAGAGGAACAAGCCTTATCATCATCCAGATCATTGTTAATAGAGTGACCGCTCTTACTGCCTGTTCCACTTGCTACATAGTCACTATCACAGTATGCATTAGACCCAGATGTTGCATCATTACAGTCATCATCAGTTGCCTCTTCACTTTCACTTTCACCTTCACTTTCACTTTCACTTTCACTTCCACTCTCTTCCGTTCCATAGTATAAATTGGGAGAAACATATCCTTCCTGCCAACAAAATGTTGAGCTATAATCATAATTTAAAAACTAAATCCAAAGCAAAGTAATAAATATTGGACCTTGGAAAAAGAAAGCATGTTGTTAGTAGGAAAACGTTAACCAATATCTAATGGCACAAATTAAGGTGGTATTTAAGGGAAAATTATGAAATTAATGCATTTTCTGCTATTGAATTTAGTGAAAACAGTGCATTAAATGCAAAAAACTTTAATTAACTAGTAATTTAACTACATTTAACCAGTGCAGATAGGCACACATTAGCTAGACCCTTGTTCATTTTATAAAACTTGTATAGATGAATCAATAAAAGGATACAATAACTCATACTCAAATTCCACAGTTAGACAGTCATGATTTATTCATTAGATTCTGTACCAATAATAGCACATACACATAAGGACAAACAAATTTTGACTTAAAGATCAAGTTTCCTCAGAAAGAACAAATAGAAAATAGAACATATCACTTGTGAGCTAAAGATAGAGCATTACAGCTCATAAATTTTGACGAGTACATACTTGTCTGTACAGTGACTACACAATGTCATATCAAAAGTAGTTGTGAAAAAGAAGACAAGAAATACTGCTTACCCCAAATATTTTATCATATTCTTCGAGTAATGTTATAACAATGGCTTGAGCATGATTGGCTGCAGCAGCTGCTCGCAGCAGTTGAATTGAACTATCATCACCCGCGTTAAAATCGTTTTCAATCTCACAGTCACCAGATACAAGGGGGCGAAGAATCAAGGGTGCCATGCATGCTGCCACAGCTGAAGAGCTCATCCGATTTAAAGTTTTATTAGAAGCCACAGCTTGCATCATCATTAGAATTCTGAAGGAAAGTAACATAAACATGATAAGTATGGAAAAAGGCAAGTAGAAGCCAAGATGGCAAAAACTGGGGGTCATTTTTTTAATTGTGAAGGTAAGATTGAATTCCATTATTTTTCCAAGATGTATGTACCTACAAGAAGAAAAAGATTCTAGAGGTATTTCATCCATGATTTTTCAACAACAATCAACTGAGTACTGAAAACTAATAGAAAGTTAAGAGATAGTTATCATTTACATCTGTAATATACAAATATTCTTATTTTAACCACCAAATGGGATTACAACTCTCTTTTCATTGAATTCACAATGCTTAAGAAATAATATACAAATTGCATGTCAAATATTACTTGTACTATGAAAAGTATACTACTTAGAAAGGCAAAGGGTGAAGTGATGAATCAACTACCTCTGTAGTAGGCGACGGTTTGGCTCAGGAAACGCGTCCAATACTGCTTCACGCATAGTGTTGACTCTATCACCACCCAGAGTTCCTAATTATTTTATGATGTTCGATAACAACAAAATAAAATGTCCAAAAGTCATACAGATAGGTAAATCATCCGACACATGATGTCATAGAGCTCTTGATACTGGACAATTCCACTACATCCCTTAGGGAGCTAACCAATTGAGAATAGAGAACGCAAGAACTTCGTCCAAGAGGGATGATCCAACACATTTCACATTAAAGTTGGAAGCATCAAGAATCCAATTGTAGTAAAGATTTTATGAACTCAATTTACTACAAGGTAGGATAGAGAAAAAAAAACACTTCAATGAAAACTTACGGTATGCTTCTAGTAGCGCATTGCAGCATGAAGCAGGGACAGGACATGATGGCAACTCTCGAATGACATACTGGAAAATGGCATGAAGAAAACTATACACTCTTAGGACCAATATATGTTATAACTTAATGAAAGATCCTGAGGAAACTAATAAGGCATACCTTGATACAATCAGCAATGACATGTGGATCCTCCTCAGGAGAGAACTCAGTTTTTCCTGCATAAAAGAATATGACCTAAAAAGTTAGAAAAAGACCGAACAAGTACTGTGATGTTGAATTCAAAGTAGCATTAGCTTTTTGCTTTCCCTATTCAAAAAGTAAAGAATCTTCCTTGCATGTATATTAATTAAAATTTAAGTTTAACAAAGCTAGTTGATAGCATTATTTGCCTTAGAACATTAAGTATTGAATGTGAAATTCCACAGAAATTGTAAGAAAAGAACAATGAAGTTATGGTATTGAATGTGAAATTCCACATCAAGTATTGATAGCATTAGTTGATAGCATTATTTGCCTTGAGCAGCTATGGTAGTTGTAACCAATATAAAAAAAAAATAGAAGTACAACAATGAAGATAGTCGAGGACAGAGTGTGTCTAAACAAACCCTTTTCATATTCCTGAATTCGACGCTTAACATCTTCGACGTCAGCAGCAAGTCGTAAGACCCCTTCTGCTTTGGTTCCTGTTAAATAATTTTAACATGATAAAAAAATAGGCCAAAAGAATATGAATACCAAATCACTTAAATCACTGAACAACGTAGAAAATTCTTGAAAAAATATAAAGGGAAGTTTAGATGCTATAATATTCTTGGAGCAGCTCTTTTGTTACTGCGACTGACTTTTTGTTATGTGGCTTTGCATGTAAGATCACAGCCATCTTTTCTTCTTCTGTTCTTGTTTCACAGCAACTTCAGAATGTCATCATCCAAGGGTCTGGTATTCATAGAGGGATCAGAGACTAGTCCTTTGAATTGCAATGGGTCATCCATAATCTTGATCGCAAGTCCAACGCTACCAATATTCTTAAACTTGTGCGGATAACTCATATATCCTTTATTTAGAAAGAAGGGGATCAGCATAGTGTTGTATTCAACAGACTTGATTTTATTGTTACTTTAATTAGGGAGTTTGTTTAGCTTAAGATTGACAATTCCCCTAAATTAGTCATCACCCCCAAGGAATTAGAAATTGTTATAGCTTTGGGGTTTGAATTGTGTCCTTTTTCTTAGTTTGGGTTTTTACTTGCGTGAACAACTGATGTTTTGTCTTGCTTCTTTGATGATCCAAATAAGGTGAGTGAATAAAAATACATGCGCATAGATTCACTAGTCTATATAAGGATTAGTCAGTTAGCCATCATATGCAACTAAAACTTTAGCATAATACTTAAATGAGACCACGACAATTAATTTAACAAAAAAAGCTCACCATGCTCTTCTATAAATCTTAGAGCCTTCTCCAAAAATGTTGGAGCTCCGTCAACATCTTCTAGTGCAAGTAAAATTGGTTTGCCTAAGACAGTAGATCTCACAGGCTGTTTATTGTTCACTACAAAGAGAAAGAGAAGCAACAATACCTCAAATGAGTAAAAATAAATCAAAACAGCCCACAAAGTTAGAAATTTGGTAACTTGGAACATTCAAGGAAGAACTCAACAGGCTTGTAAAAAAACATAACAGAGTGAACAAATAAAGAAAAATAAGAAGAAAAGAGCACAAAGTGAAACAAGAATAGGAGGAACATTCAAGGAAGAACTCAACAGGCTTGTAAAAAAACATAACAGAGTGAACAAATAAAGAAAAATAAGAAGAAAAGAGCACAAAGTGAAACAAGAATAGGAGGAACAGACAACTAAGGCTCCCAGTTTGTAACATGCATAAAGTTTTCTGCTTATATTACATCATAAAAATGAAATTATAAAGTATGCACTGTTTTGGTGTTTTAATTAGAAGTATAGATAAGAATGAAGATCTAGAATAACAATTAGTGCAAAGTTTCACCACAGTCAAGAAGACATGGCTGCATAACCTTACCTGGGTCCTTAGAACCATTAACTGCGTTTGCTTTTTCATTCCCCAAGATGTCATTTTTCCCCAATACGTGAGGAGAACTTGCTGCTTGTGACAAGGCATTCTCAAATGCAGCCTTCCACTCATACAAATCCTCTGAACTTTCAGCCTGCAACACCAACAAAGGAAACCATAATGTCATCTGATTTTCAATTTGATTAAGCATTGAATTCTCCCATAATATCAGATAAACACATAATCGATGTTTTCTCTCTGTATTTCTGCCTTCAAAATCAGTGATGTGGCCAAACCAATTCCTTAGTAATATGTTTCTCAGGATAAAAGAATGCTATCACTTTTCAGCTAGGAATAAACATTAAGTTCAATAAAAACTAGATACCAAGGATGAAATTTTCATTCTGGTAACACCTGGTATCAGTTGCTCAGTAACAAGGTGTTCTGCTTTTCAATGAAACTTATTGCTGGTTAGATGCATCTGGTCGTCTTTGGATATAAGATCTTTTACTATTTTGGCAGAATCTCAATGTTTGATGTTGTTCAAACAGAAAGCTAATAACTATTTATCAAACTTAGGAACATATAGAACTAAAGAATCATGGATCTAAAAACCCATTTCAGCTAAACAATTTAGTAGAAAGTATGATACAAAACGGAAAAAAATTTAATCATGGGAGAATTATATAGATGGATAAGAGGGAGGAAGCACCTTAAGTGTGAACGTCCGTCCATCTTGACCATCTTGAAATAGTACAGTTAAGAGTTTTTTATCAGCTTTGACAACCACACTAGAAATTTTGAAAGGTTCCATGAGTTAGTAACACTTTCAACTTTTGTAATATTTGCAACTTGAAGAAAAGATTAAGAACTGACAATCTATTCAGAAAAGCAAGCCTACCTGCCTGAATTGTTGAGATCAATACCACCAAGAATTAAATTCACTTCATTTTCCTTTTGAGGAATGGCACTCTAAGAAGTAAAATGATATCACATCACTTGTTTAAAATCTTAAGTATAAAAAATGCGGCAAGAGAAAAAGATATGATCCAGGCAAGTATAAAAAATGCGGCAAGAGAAAAAGATATGATCCAGGCATGGTATATGAAGAGAAGAGAACAAGATACCACCAAGATAATAATATCTAACCAATAAATATCAATCCATATAGAATTTTACTTTTGCCTCAGGGACTGCGCACTGGAGTTCTTCCCCAATATCCAAACCCAAGTCCTTTCCTCAACCCAAGCAATATTAAATCATTTTTCTATTTTATTCTTTGAGATGAAGCTCCCAAATATCACACCCTTTAGAACAGGCCCCATATGTGTTATAGTACAACTAAATAAAGTTCCACCCAATTACAAATAGGGGGTTCATCTCTCACTTTTAGGGTCACTCTGCTGGAGAATCGAAGAACCAGCGAATGGACTGATATCAAACTATAACACCACAGTTGTCAAATTAAACAATGTTTATTAACAACCCACTCTTTTTTTAGTCTAAACAACAATTTTTACTATAATAAATAAGTAAATCTCTACAGATTGCTAATGGGTCACTCTAGAGCATCCATTTCTCCTTGATTTAGAACCATACTAATTACTTAATTTTTTTGTCATGTTTCCCAGTTTCCTTGGGCTTTGTCCGGACAACCTAAAAACCGTAAAACCAGTAACAAGACCGCTGCATCTGAGACAAAATTTGCATTTTCACTCACCTTTTTGATTGAGAGAACTAGTAAACATAAAAGACAATTGTAAAAAACAAGCATTACCCCTGGCCATGAAGATCTTAAAATCTTATAGTGAGGAAAACAACATCACTTTGATTGACCTCGTATCACTTCACTGTTTATTTTTTTTATTTTTAAAACTGTATTATAGTTTGTTTAGGATCATTAAATTGTGCCAAGAAAACAATGTAATAACGGATGAACAAGCACAAACATCATGTTTAGGCTGACAATCAGATAGGTTCCAAATACTTACAGGATCACTTTTGAAGAAAACTAATGAAGTTTGTGTCAAAATAAACCACCTTTTCTTCCATGATGTCCATCCAATTCCTGTAATCAAAGGAAAAATAGGGAAAAGGCAATAAAAAAAATAACCCAGAGGAATCCAAGCCTCAGGACTCTGATTTTCAGCATGAACCTCGTAATGTATATTTTTCTGGTAAAATGTGAGTACAAGTTGTGATTCACAAAATGAAAGTCAAATGAGCAATTGAATTAAATTGGGAAGTGTAATGAAACCAAGTAAAATAAACAAACCTTTGGTAGATAAAAAAAGTGGCCCACTCTTTAAAACCTGCAAGGAAGTTTTAAACCTTAAAAAGCATTAACTTCTACAACTTCATAAATTGCATGCTTAATAGAAACAGTGAATGCAGAACAATGTAAGCAATGGTCTCAGGAAGGTAAAATCTAGCAATGGACTTAAAATACAGAACAATTCATTCTTTAGCATTCAAATTCCTCGTGGTAACTTAAGAGTTTAAATTTAAGCTTATTGTGGTCAGTAACAGCTACAATATGCTTCATATTATCCAACGAGAATAACTACTATATAGGAAACCTTTCCATAAAATGGTCCAAAAGGTTTAATTGAAATCCAAATCACATAAGATGTAGACAAATGGTAGACAAAAATGATTGTAAACACGACCTCGATGATGATAAAGATGTATGTAGCTATATTACCCTGGCTCATCATTTTTTTCTAGAAGTACCCATGTCCTTGAGTTCATGAGTATAGAGATACGGCTTTCCAAATACAACTTAGAAAAAAAATTGAAAATTCCCGAATAAGGCATGTATGCATGTCTGATACTCACATTCAAATAAGATAATATAGGGATTTATGGAATTCAATCAACAACTCAAATTTAGAACATTACAAAACGATTAAAAGAGAGGGAGAAAGAGAGAGAAGTTTACTGAGTTTCTGACACGAGATTTTGGAGTTGGTGGAGCCTGTGGAAGAGGACCAGGAGAAGCCACAACTGCAGCATCTCCCTTGAGAGAAAACAAAATGATTTTCAGCACAAAACCTCCTTCAAAAATCAGAATTTAAGTTTTCCTTTTTCTTTTTGTTCACTGAATATTTAAATCCTTTACTTCAAAATAATCAGAAAAGAAGGTAAGACTGATTTACACCTGATGTCCTTTAGAGGGCTCATCCTTTTTGGAAACCATCCTCTGCAGACAATGAGAAATTAAACAGAATTTCAGTCCAAACTTTCCATAAAACTATTATGAGAACCGAAAAGTAATAATAAAATAATCCACATTAAAAACAACAATGTAAAACTCCTACTATTAAACCACAACATTTTTTTTTTCTTTTTTGTTTTCTGAACATCACACACTCTTCTAAAAACAAATAGAAAACTAACACAACAAAAATGAAAAAAAAAAAAAACATCAAAACCTGTTTCACTTGAAATGGCTCTTCCTTTTTGCTAGGAATTTCTTATCACAAAATTTTATTTTATTTAAAAAAAAAAAAAAAGCAATTCTCCCTCTCTCTCTTTTTCTGCTTCAGAATATCAAAGGCTTCTAGAAACGAGCTAGAAAATTAATGCAATAAAAACAAATTCGAGAGAGATTGATCAAAACCTGTTGTTTCTGAGATGGTTCATTCTTTTTGGTAGCCATGTTCCTTTAATCGCTCAAAATCTGAAAAAGAAAATCTCAACCGAGTCACAAAATCAAAGGATCAACAGCCTCCGCGCAAACCTTGCAATATTCATTTTCAACAATGCCACTTATTTGCAACATTTAGACAAACAAAAAATGATGCAAAGCTCAAACCAAAATAACGCAAAACATTTAAAAAGAAGATTAAATATTTTTTACGTAAATTTGAAACGTAATTTGAGGAAAATGGATAATGGAAAATAAAAAAAAAGTTAAGGAAGAGGCGTAAAGATAAGAACAAACATGATTTTCGTCAGTTTTATTTTTCATCTTTGTTTGTTTTGCTTGTGAAAGGGATTTGGCTCGGAATTCTTCGATCGACGGAAACACCGTTTGGTCAAAGAAAAGGAAAAGCCTAAAAGCGCTCCCTTCAATGAAAGCTACAACGTCACCCCTGTTCTTTAGCGCTTTTTAAACTTTCTTTTGCCTCCCCAAAAAAAAGTTCGCTTTCCTAGAGGGAAATGAGACTCCCTTGTATTTTTTCCCCGGTGATTAAAATTTCGATTCAAATTGAAAAAATCAAAAAATATATTTAAATGTTAAATTAATGAAATTAAGTTCTTTGAGTAATTTAAATCAAACGAAATAAATAATTTGAATGGAAATTTAAATAATTCGAATAATAGATTGATATAATTATTTTTTTAGTCCTTATCAATTTGAAAACAAGTAAATTAGTTTCTCTTTCAACAAAAATTACAAAATAATTTAAAATAATTTTCAAAAATTAAAAATATTTATATAAATTTCAAATTTTATATTTTTAAAAAATTCAAAAAAATTTAAAAATATATAAAAAAATTTATTAATGATTCAAGTTTATCATACTAGTATTTTTTTATTATTTTGATTTTAAAAAGTTTTCAAATATATATAGTTTCAAATTTATGTGCTCTAACATTAAATTAGTTATACTATAGTAAGATTTTTATTTAATATGTTTAATTTAACTCGAACAATTTCACTCGATTCGACTCGACTCGAATTTCATTTTACTCAATTCAAAAAAATTTCAAATTAGGTTAGAATGATAAAATAGGAGGATAAATGGCACTCCTAGAAATATAACAATGGTGTTGTTTTTAATATAAATTACTGAATTCTTATATAATGTGTGATATAATAATGTTGTTTTTTTTAGTATAAATTATATTTTTTATTTAAACAAATATATATCTGGGCATATTATAGAATTTATACTTTTTATTCTTCAATTTTAATAAATCAATATAAATAAATTATGCTATGTTTGATTAGTAGTATAATAACATGAAGAAAAAACTTGTTTAACGCATATGTTTTAAAATAATTAGATATAAAATAAAAATAATTAGTACAACTTTTTTTTGGTGAAAGAAATAAAGGTACAAAGTAAATAAACAAGATCCTCAAAGGAGGATCCTCAAACAGTCTTAAGCCTAGTCTCCTAGTACGAACTGTCTTGGCTAGACTATTGGTAATTAAGTTCTCTTCTTTGGGAATATGCTGAATGTAACACCCCTAACCCGAATCTGTCACGAGAACAGGGTTACAGAGTATTACTAAAGTTTACGGGTTATGTAACAGACATTTCATAAACGTTTAGCGTTCATATCAGATTTCAATCAAATTTAATCATATAGTCCCTTACATGAGCCCTCAAAGCCCAAATCATGCATTAGAATCATGTCGGGACTAAACTAGGTGCTCAAAGAATTTTTCGCAAAATCTCAAAATTTTTCCTAGGTGCAGAGGACACATACCCGTGTGGTCAGGCCGTGTGAGCCACACGGCCAGGGACACGCCTGTGTTTCAGGCCGTGTAACTCTCTAACTTGAGTCACACGATCAAGTCACACGCCCGTATGCTAGACCATGTGTAGGTGCAAGGGTCACACGGCCAAGCCACGCGCCCGTGTGCTAGGCCGTGTGATCAATTTCGAGCATTTTGTTTTGACATTTTAAAGATGCAAGGGACACATGGCCAGATCATACGCCCATGTGCTAAGCCATGTATCACACACGACTGAGACACAAGCTCGTGTCTCTGCCCGTGTGGACAAAAATAGGCTATTTTCCAAGCCACATTTCTCACCCAATTTGTCTTCCTCTTATACCAATACTTAAATATATTCACAAGCCATTTTAAAACAATTAATTCAAGTCAAAACCGAGTCTTATGCATGACATACCATCACATACAACTAATGTGTTCTTAAACATCTCAAATGACACTTTACCATCATGTAATTAAATATACAAACTTACTTAACTTGTCAAATTCACCTATATGCATATTTTACCAAATATGCTAAAATTAATTTTCAATATGCCAACATGATTTCTACCAATCAATCATTTAAGCACACAACAAGCATGTTATAGCCTAATTTATACATATCAAAACATATTTCTCAAAAGCCTTTCCAACGGCTAGTTATAACCAAAACATTTAAATGCCAACAATGGCTAATTAACCTATACATGTCATTATAACCATAATTAATTTACCATATATATATATATATATATATATATCAAGATGGGTTGATGATTAGTGTGAGTGATCTCCACTGATGCTTCCAATCCAATAAGCTTCCGAAGTTACTATGACACGAGAAAATAAAACAAAGTAAGGATGAAATGTTTAATAAGTTCGTATAACATGGTAAATAACTTAATATATATTGATGTTCAAAATAAACATGCAAGGTACTATCAACCAATTTGGTCACAAGCCCTAAGTACATATCCTCATCATGTTAGCCAAGTAATCACATATAATAATACTTAATCATGGATGAACAAAGTCATCAAGCATGATCCACATTCATGTAACAACCAATTCATGCATCATTATATCAGGAAATATCATTTCTATGTACTTCATGTACATACGGGTAATAGTTCGTTTCTAAGTCATACTATCTCGTATATACATCAAGAAACATGTATGGGCTCAATAATAACCAAATTCTCATATACATATACTATCCACATCATACATTCAAATAACATATGCAATTCATATACCTGTATTTCAAGTACATTTTCATAATATTTCGTCTCAAGTTTAGATTATTTCATATCGGTATTTTACTCATTAAATCAATTAAAATATCAATGGAAACCCGGGAAAATACATTCGAAGTGTATAAATTTATAATCATAGATGCACATATTCATCAAAAAAGTTTCATCTTCATATTTCACCATCTCATACTTCCATATATCATGTATCATCATATTCATGAATTTCAGGCAGATACATGTAATAATTCATTTCATGTTCATATTTTCTCATGTTAGGATTTTGCCCATTAAATTTATTTGAAATATCAATGGATACACATGTAGTACACTTGAAGTGCACAAAACTATAATTTTTCAATTCATATTCGAGGGTACCCATTAGGGCACATAATCAGGGAGCACAGTCTCGAGCCACATATTAGGATGCTCAGATGAGCCATGTAACAGGACGTTTATCCTAGCTAAATAGGAAACTCATAAGAGTTTTAATCAGAGAGCCCATAGAGCTTAACAGGTAACTTCGAAGAGTTAATATCAGGGAGCATCGGATAAGGTATTAGGGAGTTCAAGCAAGCCATGTCAGGAAGCTCACAATAGCCTAAATCAGGACGCTTATGTAGACTTACATTTGTGTCCACATTATATGCTGGATCACAACCGATCGAATCATGTAATAGGATGCTCTCAAAGAGCTGCGGTAGTGTGCAACACATGCAGAATCACTACCGATCAGGATGCTTGTAGGAACTATATAACAGGATGCTCGAGAAGGCTTTTAACAGGCTGCTCGTTCGAGCTATAATGTCCGCAACATTTGTAGGATTATAATCAGTACGGGAAATCTTGTATCCATCAAATTTCATTATTCAAACGGGATTTAACATTTTTCGGCATTATCAGACATGTAATTAATTTCATGTCAATAACATTTACATAATTCATACATATAATATTCAATTCAACCATTTATCGGGATTTAACATTTATCGGGCTTTATCGGATATGTGATCATTTCATATATTTATGACATTATATAATTCACATAAACATACTCAATTCAAACATATAAATATACATAATTTAGTTACACGAACTTATCTCGATAAATGTTCGTGTACGTAAAATCTATTATTTCGACATTTTCTCTCTTCCTTGTTTTAACTTCGAATTTGGTCTGTCCGGATCTAAATGAATGAATTTAACATCAATTCATGTTCATTTCAATTTAATTTACATCTTAGGCAAAATAACCATTCTGCCCCTAAACTTTTAATTAATGATGATTTCGTCCCTAGGCTCGGAAAATGAAATTCATGCAATTTAATCCTTGTTCCAAGCCTAGTCGATTTTTACATGTAACATTTACAGCTCATATATTTCACAAAATTCAAAATTTTCCATGACTTTGACATCTTTACAATTTAGTCCCTAAATTATATTTTCATCAAAATTCACTTTACAAAAGTTGTTTATCTATCAATAGCCTTTTATTTTCTACCATAAATTTCAAAATTTCAGCATATTCATCCATGGAAAAACTTTGAAACTTTGATAACTTTACAAATTGATCCCCAAAATAGCTAAATTAAGTTATCCTGATCTCGAAAATATAAAAATTACTAAAAACGAGACTTGAATACTTACCTAATTTGGCCAAATAAGTATTCTCTTTCTTCCATTCTCCATAGCTAGGGTTTCCATATTTATTTGGGAAAGATGATGATAAAAATGATGATATTTGTTTTATTTTATTATTTATCATCTTTATTTTTCATCTTTCCAATTTTGTCCTTTTCTTTATTTTATTTTACATGGATGATTCATCATCCTTAACAAATAAGTATTTTCAATGGTCTATTTGCCATATAAGGACCTCAGATTTTGAATTCCATATCTATTTAATCCCTTTAGCTATTAGTACTCAACTTTTGCACTTTGTGCGATTTGGTCCTTTATCAAATTAAACATGTAATCGGTAAAATTTTTTTATAAAATTTTTATATGACATTATTATCATACTGTAGATCATAAAATAATATTAAAATAATTTCCTTTCCAGAATCGATTTGTGGTCCCGAAACCACTATTCTGATTTTACCGAAAACGGACTGTTACAACTCACCCCTTTAAAAATTTTCGTCCTCGAAAATTGTACTAGTAAAGAAGTCTGGATATTTCTTTCACTTCACATGCCAGAATTTTAATCAGTCTCTCACTGTAATTGTCAAGCTGAATTTCAATGTCAATCAGCGAAATATCATGTGACGAATCTAATCAGTACTGTCGTAGCATATACACATAAATAACATTGTGAATTCCGTCTAGCTCTGGTAATAATGCCAATCAGTACGCAATAAGTCTGATTCTTTTCAATGATCTCATATGGCCTGATAAACCATGGACTTAATTTGCCTTTACAGCCAAACAAGAGAACTTTCTTCTATGACGAAATTTTCAAGGACATTTTGTTGCTGATAAACCATGGACTTAATTTGCCTTTACAGCCAAACAAGAGAACTTTCTTCTATGACGAAATTTTCAAGGACATTTTGTTGCTAACTCGAAACTCTATTTCTTTTCATTTAAGATCCACATAAGATCTCTGACGATCAGAAGTTGCCTTTAAACTATCTCGGATCATTTTCACTTTTCTTCGATTTCACAGATCAGATCAACTCCATGTATTCTTTTTTTTTCATTAAACTCAATCTATTACTATGGAGTTTTACATTCATGATCATACAAAGTTTCATACGGTGCCATTTTAATACTTGACTGGAAACTATAATTATATGTGAATTCGACTAACAATGATTATTTCTTTTCCTGTTGCTTTTAAACTCTAGTCATACTGTTAAGATTCCAAATCACACATTTAGATCAACCATCCATCTAAGGATGAAATGCAGTACTAAATTATAATTACTTACCTAGAACTTCTTGTAACTTGTTCCAGAATAGGGATGTGAATTGTGGATCTCATTCAGAAATAATAGAAACTAGCATACCATATAATTTGACAATCTCAAAAACATATAATTCAGACAATCAATTAAGAAAGAAATCCCTTCATACCAGGATAAAATGTGCAGATGATCGTGATGGTTCGTGATAAGTTTTAATAAATTTATATTTGACCGTTCTACAAGACTAACTATTATCACGACGAAGGTAAGTGTACCTATCGAACAGTAATATTGTTTTAGCAAGACCGGGATGTCGAACCCAAAGGAACTAAAAGTATTAGTATTAACTCTTTTCTTATTATCTAGCCTAAATATAAAGGGGTTTGTTTTATCTAAACTAATTAACTAACTAAGAATTCATAGAAAGAAAATTGGGGAAAATACATTTTGGGAAATTTGATTGATTAAGACAATACCCAAGAGAAAATCCACCAAGACTTCACTTATTATTTGACTCTGAATCAGACGATTTATTCATTTGACTTGTTCCATAGAAATCCTTAAATTATATTATTATCTCTCTCTAGACTAACAACGTCTAACCCTAGGTTGATTAATTGAAATCTCTTTCTAATTAACTCCCCTAGTGTTGTATTAACTCAATCTATGGATTCCCTTATTAGGTTTCACCCTAATCCGGCAAAACCTTGTCACCCTATCTCTAGGCGTGCAATCAACTCCGCTTAATTATGACAAATTTACTCTTAGATAGAGACTTTTACTCCTCTGAATAAGAGCATCAACTTGAATCAATATCCTGAATATTGAAACAAGGATTAAGAACACATAATTAAGAACAAGTCAAATATTTATCACACAATTCAGAAAATAATAACAAGGTTCATCTTAGGTTTCATTCCCCTTAGGTATTTAGGGGGTTTAGTTCATAATTATAAAAGACAACATCTCAGAAGAAAATTGAATACAAAACATTAAGAAAGCCCAAAACTCCTGAAGGGAAATTGAAGGGAGATCTTCAGTCTTAAAGGAGAATCCGGCTTCTGAGATGGATCAATCAGCTTTCTTCTAGTAAATTCTTGCTTCCCACTCCATGTCTGTCTAAGTGCCTCATCTGATGTTTAAATAGACTTTTTAATGTCTCAAAGCCCTCAAGAGTGGCCTTTTCTGAATAGAACTCAACTTGGGCTCGACAGAGACATGCCCGTGTGGCACGCCCGTGTTCGATTGCTCCAAACCGTGTTAGAGTCTGTTGAATAGATAGGACCGTGTGGTCTACCTGTGTAAGTCGTGCTCAATTCTGCTAAAAGGGCACGAGCATGTGGTCTACCTGTGTGAGGAAGTCCAGGCCGTGTTGATTTCCCACGTTGGCCCATTTTCTCTGTTTGCGGCCCATTTTTCGCTCTTTTTACTCTCCTATGCTCACCTAAGTATATAACATGAAATTAAAGGATTAGAAGCATCAAATTCACCAATTCTAAGGAGAATTCATCCATAAATGTGCTAAACATGGGATAAAAATATGTATAAATTACGGTTTATCAAATACCCCCACACTTAAGTGTTTGCTTGTCCTCAAGCAAAATCCTCAACTCACTATCAAAATCAATTCTTCTCAACTTATAATTCAATTAATGATATCTCAAAATAATCCATAAGTAATCATACATTGAGAATTCAACTAAAAGAACATCAAAATTTTAAACATTCCAAGTTACGTATTTTATCACGAAACTATTGATTCAAAATATCACAGAGTTTCACATCCTCCCTAGAGATTCACTCAAATCACTCGAGGTGTTTTAAGGACAACAAGTTAAAGCACTCAATAGTCAATATGAAAAGTTATTACCATAGGCTTGCATGAAAATCAAATCTCCACCACTATATATTGAGATGATACATCAATCAAAAGGTATTTAAAGGGTTGTAACGTGGCTTTGGTTAGGGGGTGTGGTCACAAGCTGAAAGAAAAGGTTAGAATCAAGATTAAATTGAAAAATTACCTAACTAGAAAAACAAGTGAGCTTTTTCTCAGAATATGGACTTAAACACTTAAGCTCAAAAACAAAGAATTACTACTAATATAAATGTGTATTGTAATTTTTTTTAAGAACAAGTCAAATAACATAGACTAACTATCAAAGATTAAACTTAGCTAAGCAATATATTCAAATGAAATCTCGACAAAAATAGGGATCAAATTAATTTAAGGGATTTCAATAATAATGGGTTATGGGTTAATATGGAGGGTACATCAATGAATGGGTTATTAGGCTCAAGAGGGTTTACTAAGGATCAATTATGAAGGTAGGCTTTTATGGAGTGAGTGGGTTAAACCTAAGTGCCTTTATCATCTTGACATATCAAATCAAATGGTGTGGTCTTGACATGCATAATCAAACAAGTTCTAAAATAACAAATCAAGATTGAAGCACTCAAAGCAACAATAAAAGTGAGCATGAAAGAAATAATAGATGCTCTTAAAGGCTCAATATCTCACAAAAATTATGGCTTTTTGATGTTTAAACCTTCTGAATTTTAACTTGAGATAATACCTAAACTTGGGGAAACAACCTAATTTTTTTTTAATTCTCAAAAGTCAACTTATCATGTTTGATTCTCTAATATCTTAAAGTTTAAATAATAAATGCATGAATGCCTACGTTTTAATTCAAGACATATCAATAAAAATCATAAAGTAATCAAAATTCATTCTAATAATGATATTGTAAAATCACATGAGAATAAGATAAAATTCTGGGATTTTTCTAATAATGATATAGATAATCCCCCCACACTTAAGATGTACATTGTCCTCAATGTACAAAGATAGATGTCCTGCAAAATACAGATATAAGATCATAAGATAGGGAGAGAAGTGAAACTTCCTAAATGTTAAATGGATCCTTGAATTGGTGTTATGGAAAGTAATCAGTTAAGGTAAGGGTGAGATTGGAGGAGGATACTCAAGTGGTGGTAGAGGTTGGGTTCCACAGTGTCCAGTGAAGAGGTTATCGTCGTGGTCAGGTAAGACATGGTAGTCGTGGAGAACCTTTTCCAATGGAGTCGCAAGTTCCTAAGTGAAGGTGAGCTTTGGAGCTCTTTCTAACTGTGATAAAATCAAGAACTCTTTTAAAAAATATAAAGAAGCATAATTACTCGTAATGAAATAGCCGAAACTATAAATTGTTCAATAAAAATTATAAAACCTAAGAATGAGATAATATTAAAGAAAATAAAATAAAAAGTACTTTAAGAATATAAACAAAGATAAAAGTGAAAATAAAAATAATAAATGAAAAGTCTTTAAACATCGTCATCACTGGTTGGTTCGCGAGATGGAGATGGCGATGTGGATGAAGAAGTGGCTGGTGGCGTGTGATGGTTGGGATTTGAATAGTAAGAAAGAAAAGAGGACGAAGGGTGGCTGGAGGAAGAAGAAGATATAGAGTAAAGGGAATAGAGAGGGGATTTGGGTTAGGGGTTATTTAATAATAGGGCCACGGTTGTGTGGGCCCTATTTTGGGCCACACGGCTGTGGCCCATGCCCGTGTTGTAGTCTCTCCAGCCCGTGTTTTTTGTGTTTTCGTAGTCTGGTTTGCACACGGGTCATCAGACATGTCCGTATTCCGGGTTTAAGCTCATGAGCTGATGTTCGAGTCAATGTCGCACACAGCCTGAGGACACGCCCATGTCCCTGGGCCGTGTGACCCACACGGCCACCTCGCATGACCGTGTTCTACTTTGTTCGCTTCTTCCACACCTGTGTTAGTTTGACAGTGTAGACCATGGGTGAATGGCACATGCGTGATGCACGCCCGTGTTCATTTCTCGTTTCAACCACGGCCTCTAGACACGGGCGTGTTGCACGCCCGTGTTGTTTTGGCAGATTCTCCCACGGTCATGTCACATGGTCGTGGCAATTTATCGACTTTCATGTTAGGGAAAAATTTTGCCCTGTTTTCACACGGCCATTTCGCACTACCATGTTGCCTTCTGTGGTATGTGCACAGCCTAAGGCATGCCCATGTGCCTAGCCGTGTGGTTCTGGAAAACTGGTGTTCAGTGACTCAGTTAGTGAATTAAATGTTAAAAACTAAAATTTAAAGAAGTTAACACTTGTTAGTGCTTGGGTTGCCTCCCGAGAAGCGTTTATTTATAGTCTAAGCTCGACTTACCTCTGGGTATATTCAAGAAAGTTCGTGGAGCCGTAGCTCCTCTCTATCGTCTTTAAAATTCTCATCATTATAAAGTTTGATACGATGTCCATTTACTTTGAAAGTGCCTTGTGACAGGTGACTTACCTCTATCATGCTATATGGAAAGACAGTTTGGACTATGAAGGGACCTGACCATCGTGATTTAAGCTTCTCTTGAAACAATTTGAGCCCCAAGTTATATAACAAGACAAGATCTTCAACTTAAAATAGCTTACAATGCCTTAAACGGGCGTCGTGGCGGTGCTTCGTTGTTTCCTTGTATAGGCGTGAATTTTCATATGCATTGGTTCGCCATTCATCTAACTCGTTTAACTGCATCAACCTGTTTTCACCCGTAAGTTTGGGATCAAGGTTTAGGAACTTTATAGCCCAGAATGCCTTGTATTCTAACTCAAACGGTAGATGACAACTTTTTCCATAGACAAGTCTGTAAGGAGATGTTCCTATGAGGGTCTTAAAAGCAGTTCTATAAGCCCATAAAGCATCATCTACTTTCATCACCCAATCCTTCCTGTTTGATTCTATTTTCTTTTCTAATTTATGTTTAAGTTCTCGGTTTGCTACTTCGACTTGTCCACTAGTCTAAGGATGGCAAGGGGTAGCTGTTCTGTGATGAACTTCGTATTTTTTAAGGGTCTTATCAAATTGCGTGTTACAAAAATGAGTACCCCTATCACTGATAATTACTTTAGGTGTTCCAAATCAAGAGAAAAGTTCCAAACCAAGACCAAGTTGCTTAAACATTTTATAAGGCATAAAATTAATGCTAGCTCCTAAATTAGCTAATGCCTTCTCAACATTCAAACTACCAATTAAGCAGGGAATAGTAAAACTTCCTGGATCTTTCAGTTTGGTTGGCAGTTCATTTTGAAGTATAGCTGAGCATTCCCCGTTGAGTTCCACTGTAGATAATTCTTCAAACTTCCTTTTATTTGTTAGGAGCTCTTTTAAAAATTTTGCGTATGTAAGCATCTGAGAGATAGCTTCTACAAAAGGTAAGTTAATATGTAATTGTTTAAAAAGCTCAAGAAATTTACCAAATTGTGCATCCATGCGGTCTTTCTTCAAATTTGCTGAGTATGGAATTGGTGGTTTATATTTCCTCATCACCGATTTTTCATCGCTCTTGGGTTTTTCCTCTTCATCTTCTTTTCTGTCGGCTTCTGGTGGTGGCTTCTTCTCGGGTTCAGTCAACTCCTTCCCACTCCTTAATGTAATTGCTTTCACATGCTCTTCTAGATTGGGTTCAGTGTTGCTAGGTAGGCTCCCTGATAGTTTTTCAGAAATCAATTTAGCGAGCTGGCCTATCTGAATTTTGAGTCCTCAGATCGACGCTTGCTGATTCTTAAGTGTTGTTTCAGTATTCTGAAAATGAGTTTCTGACACCGAGATAAATTTTGTTAGCATCTTCTCAAGGTTCGGCTTCTTTTCCTGCTGGTAAGGTGGTTGTTGAAAACCTGAGGGATGTTGCGGCTTTTAATTTCCTTGACCACCCCACGAGAAGTTGGGATGGTTCCTCTAACCTGCATTATAAGTGTTATTGTATGAGTTATTTTGAGATCTAGAATTTTTTATTACCCATATATTAAACTTGTTCCTCCTTGGTGCTAGGGTTGAAGGATGAATAATCTGCGTGTACTCCTCCTCCACTTGAATCACACCTCATCAATGGATGTACCTGAGTAGAACCATATAAACCATCAATCTTTTTATTTAAAAGATCTATCTGGTTATAGAGCATAGTAACCGCATCGAGGTTGAAAACACCGGCTGCTTTCGTCGGCTTTGTCCTCATGACTTGCCACTGATAGTTATTCAGTGACATCTCCTCAATGAATTCGTAAACTGCTTTAGGTGTTTTTTTATTCAAAGTTCCACTGGCGGCTGCGTTGATGAGTTGCCTCGTTGAGGGGTTCACACCATTGTAAAACGTCTGACCCTAGAGCTAAAATGGTAACCCATGGTGAGGGCACCTTCTCAAAAGATCCTTGTATCTCTCCCATGCATCATAGTGTGTTTCTAGATCCATCTACACAAAAGAAGAGATGTCATTCCTCAACTTAGCTGTTTTTGCCGGCAAAAAATATTTAAGTAAAAACTTTTCAGTCATTTGTTCCCAAGTAGTGATTGACCCTCGTGGTAACAAGTTCAGTCACTGTTTAGCTTTGTTACTCAATGAAAAGGGAAACAACTGAAGGCGTATGGCGTCGTCAGAAACACCATTGATTTTAAAAGTATCACAAAACTCCAGAAAATTCGCCAAGTGGTTGTTTGGATCCTCATCCTGCAAACCATCAAACTGAACAAACTGTTGTATCATTTGAATTGTGTTAGGTTTCAGTTCAAAATTATTTGCAGCAATAGTAAACCTAACTATACTTGACTCAGTTCCTATTAAATTAGGTTTAGCATAATCATACATAGTGTGTGGAGCAGGATTCTGATTTACTGGATCAGCAGCAATCGCAGGAGGTAGTGAATTTTCCTAATTTTCAGCCATCTCCTCGGTTGTGGTGTGAATGTCGTCCTCTTACTCTTCCTCTGTGTATCTTAGGTTTCGCCTTATTTCTCTTCGGTTTCTGCGAGTTGTGCGATCGATCTCACTATCAAAAAGTAATGGTCCTGACGGGTTTCTTCTGGTCATAAACTATAAAAACCTGTTAGAAATAAAAAGAAAAGTTAGTAAATAAAAATTAAAATAAAAAGTAAATTACAATAAAAGTAAAATAGCTAAAGTAATAAAAATTGAGTGTTCCTAATATCTTAGTTCCCCGGCAACGGTGCCAAAAACTTGATCATGATGGTTCGTGATAAATTTTAATAAATTTATATTTGACCGTTCTTGAAGACTAACTATTATCACGACGAAGGCATGTGTACCTATCGAATAGTAGTATATTTTTAGCAAGACCGAGATGTCGAACCCAAAGGAACTAAAAGTATTAGTATTAACTCTTTTCTTATTATCTAGCCTAAAAATAAAGGGGTTTGTTTTATCTAAACTAATTAACTAACTAAGAATTCACAGAAAGAAAATTGGGGAAAATACTTTTGGGAAATTTGTTTGATTAAGACAATACCCAAGAGAAAATCCACCTAGACTTCACTTGTTATTTGACTCTGAATCAGACGATTTATTCATTTGACTTGTTCTGTAGAAATCCGTAAATTATATTATTATCTCTCTTGAGACTAACAACGTCTAACCCTAGGTTGATTAATTGAAATCTCTTTCTAATTAACACCCCTAGTGTTGCATTAACTCGATCTATGGACTCTCTTATTAGGTTTCACCCTAATCCGACAAAATCTTGTCACTCTATCTCTAGGTGTGCAATCAACTCCGCTTAATTATGACAAATTTACTCTTAGACAGTGACTTTTGCTCCTCTGAATAAGCGCATCAACTTGAATCAATATCCTGAAATATTAAAGCAAGAATTAAGAACACATAATTAAGAACAAGTCAAATATTTATCATACAATTCAGAAAATAATAATAAGATTCGTCTTAGGTTTCATTCCCCTTAGGTATTTAGGGGGTTTAGTTCATAATTATAAAAGACAGCATCTTAGAAGAAAATTGAATACAAAACATAAAGAAAACCCAAAACTCCTGAAGGAAAATTGAAGAGAGATCTTCAGTCTTGAAGGCGAATCCGGCTTCTGAGAAGGATCAATCGGCTTTCTTCCAGTAAATTCCTGCTTCCCACTCTGTGTCTGTCTAAGTGCCTCCTCTAGTGTTTAAATAGACTTTTTAATGTCTCAAAGCCCTCAAGAGTGGCCTTTTCCGGATAGAACTCAACTTGGGCTTGACAGGGACACGCCCGTTTCGATTGCTGCAAACCGTGTTAGAGTCTGTTGAATAGACACGGCCGTGTGGTCTACCCGTGTAAGTCGTGCTCAATTATGCTAAAAGGGCACGGGCGTGTGGTCTACCCGTGTAAGGAAGTCCAGGCCGTGTTGATTTCCTACGTTGGCCCATTTTCTCCGTTTTCGGCTCATTTTTCACTCTTTTTACTCTTCTATGCTCGCCTAAGTATAAAATATGAAATTAAAGGATTAGAAGCATCAAATATACCAATTCTAAGGAGAATTCATTCATAAATATGCTAAACATGGGATGAAAAATGTATAAATTATTGTTTATCAGCAGACTTTGGCAAATGATCGACGATTACCCAAATAACATCTTTTTTTTTCAGAGACAGGGGTAATCTCGATATAAAATTCATAGTAACTTTATCCCATTTCAATTTTGGTATCGTCACTGGTTGTAACAGTCCTGAAGGTATCAGTACCTGATGTTCAGTTTTAACTTACTAACATATCAAAATTTAAGTACAAATTCAGAAATATCACATTTCATTCCAGACCATCAGTACATCTTTTTCAAATTGTTATGCATTTTATTATTTCCTTGATAAACAGATATAATACCATTGTGAGTACTCGTATAAAATTTTTTGTACAAGCTCTGAATCTTTTAATACACAGGCTCAGCCTCTGAATAATAGACTATTACCAGATCCATTTTGAAATTCTAAATCAGAAGTTGACTCACTTTGTATCTATTTAACTTGCAACTCGTTATCACTTCTCTGAGTTTCACAGATTTATTGTAGAAACATTGATTTAGCTTTAAGCTCAGCTAAAATTGAACCTTTATTAGACAATGATAATCGGATATTCATTACTCATAAGGCAAATAGAGACTTTCTATTTAAAGTATCCACAACTACCTTTACTTTTCTCGAATGATAGTCAATTACTAAATTGTAATCTTTCAACAGTTTAAGCCATCTACGCTGTCTCAGTTTCAAATCTTTTTGCAACTTCAGATAATTTAAACTTTTATGATCAGTAAAGATATGGTATTTTTCACCAAGCAGATAATGTCGCTAGTTTTCAGTGCAAATATAATAGTTACAAATTCTAATTCATGTATCGGGTAATTCTTTTCATGTGGTTTAACTGTTTGGAAACTTAAGCAATTACTTTGCCTCACTAATCAAAACACAGTCTAACCCATTCAATGATGCATCACTGTAAATCACAAATTCCTTACCCTATTTAGGCTGATCCAGAATTGATGTTTCGGTCAACATGGCTTTCAATTAATTAAAACTTTACTAACATTTATTGGTCTATTAAAATCTTTCATCTTTCTATAATAATCATGTCATCGCTGTAGCTATTTCAATTATTAAAATCGAAGTTTTGAATTATTCCGAAGCCACAGTCATCAGATAGATTAAAAATCATAGTGCTATAATAGGACCCACATTTCAACAGTATATGTAACAACCCATTTTCAGTGAAATCGGAATAGTGGTTTCTGGACCAGAAATTTTAGTCGGAAAGAAAATTTATTTTAATATTATTGCATGGTCTGCTTTGTGATAAGAATGTCATATGAAAATTCTGATAAGAAATTTTTAGTGGTTATGTGTTTAATTAGGGAAAGGACCAAATTGCATAAAATGAAAAAGTTAAATTTTAATAGCTAAAAGGATTAAATAGCTATGAAATTCAAAACTTGAGGTCCTTAAATGTTAATTAGACCATTAAAGAAAAGTTAGTAGATATTTTTGATGAATCATCCATGGAAAATTAGAAAAAGGCAAGTACTAAATTAGAAAGTGGAAAAATTAATGGATGATAAATAATTAAAAAGAAATAATATCATTTTATATCATCTTCATCCCCAAAAATTCTATGGAAACCCTAGGAGAGAGAAAAGAAACTTTTCAAGCTTAATTAGGTATGTTTTCTTATCCCCTTTTTAGTAATTTTTATATTTTTGAGTTCAGGACAGTTTAATCTATCTATTTTGAGGATTAATTTGAAAAGTTATCAAAGTATAGAAGTTTTTCCATGGATTAATATGCTGAAATTTTGAAATTTATGGTAAAAAGTGAAAGGTTGTTGATAGATAAACAACTTTTACAAAGTGAATTTTGATGAAAATATGATTTAGGGATTAAATTGTAAAGATGTAAAAGTTATGGAGAAATTTTGAATTTTGTGAAATACATGTGCTATAAAAGTTATATGAAAATTTTGGTTAGGCTCAGAATAAGGATTAAATTGCATGAATTTCATTTTCCAAGCCTAGGGACGAAATCGTCATTTGTGAAAAGTATAGGGGCAAAATAGTAATTTTGCCTAGGATATGAATTGAATTAAATTGAGTATGAAATGGTATAAATTGATGTTAAATTTATTTATGTAGATCCTGAAAGACCTAATACTGAGTTGGATCGAGGAAAATAAAAAGTTCCGAATTAGTAAATTTCGTGTACGAATAAGTATCGAAGTATGTTCGTATAACTAAATTGTGTACATTTATATGTTTGAATTAAATGTTGTATATGCGAATTATATAATTGTCATGTATATGGAATTGATTTTGTATTCGAAAATGCTTGATAAATGTTAAGTCTCGTTTGAACAAATGAAAATCGATGGATACATGATTTCTCATATTGATTGTAGTCCAGCATATGTTGCGGACACACCATAACTTGAAAGAGCATTCCCATTATTAGCCCTCTTGAGCTTCCCGTTATATGGTTCAACGAGCTTCGTGTTATAGCCCTTTGGAGCGTCCCGATAGGTTGTGATCCTACATTTGTTGTGGACACACCTTAGCTCTTATGAGAATCCCGATTAAAGGTTCTTTGTGAACTTCCCGTTTAATTGGCTCTTTGTGAGCTTCCCGATAGTGCTCGCTCGAACTTCCTGATATTGGCTATCTAGAGCTTCCCGGTATGGTTCTTTGTGAACTTCTCAACAAGGTTCTTTGTGAACTTTTCGATTGTAGCTCTTATGAGCCTCCTGTTATATAGCCCAGAAAAGCTTCCCGATAGGCTCTTTATGAGCTTCCCGAAATGGCTCTGTGTGAGCTTCCCGTTACAAGGCTCAAGAGTGTGCTTCCCAATTATGTGCCCTAATTGGGTACCCCTGGAAATGAATTGATTAATTATAGTATTGTACACTAAAGTGTACTATATGAGCGTATCCATCGATATTTCAAATAAATTCAACGGGTAAAGTTCTGACATGGCTAAACTGAACTTGAAATAATTTTTCATTAAAATGTACATGTAATATGGAATAATGTTATGGAAAGCATATGTATATGAAAGACGTTAAATGATGAGCACATCTATGTTCTTGGTATTACATGAATTACTTGACTAACATGATTTGTGAAGTTGTGTTTTAGGCTATAAGCCAAATTGCTTGGATGCATTATTGTATGTTTATCTTAAATGTAAATATATGGTAAGTTAAATTCCTGTTATATGAACTTACTAAGCATTAAATGCTTACTAGGTTTTCTTTTCTCTGTTTTATAGTGCTTGGGAGCTCGTAAAAGTTGGAGATCAGTTGGAGTATCATCACACTATCCTCCAGCTTGTTTTGGTATAAATAAAAAACTTACTTTGACATAATGGAATGTATAAGCTAATTTTACCAATGATGATATGTAAATGGATGTTTGTAATCTAGCCATTGGAATCGCTAGTAATGGTATACTTTGGTATGATAATATAAAGTTATATCATGTTTAATACATACATGTATAAGGTTTGGTTAAATTGAATTAGAGTAAAATATAAGTTATCATAAGAAGGTAAGCTTGATTATATGAATATGTGATATTATTTCATATATATTAATGATGTTTGCTTGATTTATATGACTTGAATTGGTTGGAAAATATATGCAAATGTTGTTGTAGGTTAAAGGTTAAATTTGGGTGAGAAATAGAGCTAGGAAATGGATTTATTTTGTCCATGTCTTGATCGTGTGTAACACATAGCTTGGCACATGGGCATGTAGTTTGTCTGTGTGTCCCTTGCATCCTAAAAATGAGAAATAGAATGCTCAAAATTTGGCACACGGGCAGAGACATGGGCGTGTGTCTCAGTCGTGTGTGCTACACGACCCAGAACACGGACGTGTGTCTTGGCTGTGTGAAACCTGCACCTAATTTTTGAAAATTAAATTTACCACACAGCCTAGCACGTGAGCGTGTGGCAGGCTGTGTGGCACAAGTCAGGGAGTTACACGAGTAAGGACACAGGCTAGGACACGGCCCTGTGCCTCACATCAAATGCCCACACGGCCTACTTACACGGGCGTGTGACCCCTGTACATAAGAAAAATTTTGAAATTTTGCAAAAAATTTTTAGAGTTCCCGATTTAATCCCGACTTGTTTCTAATGTTTAAATTGGGCCTCGAGGGTCCATTCAAGGGACAATATGATTAATTTCAGATATAAATAGTAAATGACATGAATTATATGAAATTGCTCTGTAAACTCCGGTAATACTCTGTAACCTTATTCTAGAGATGGGTACTGGTTAGGGTGTTATAGATGGAACAATATCTCAACATCAATAGTATTCTTCAAATAGAAGAAGAAAACCAAAAGTAGTCCCAATAACAATCAGTGCCATAATACAATTTCTATAATCTGAAATTCATATCACCAAATTCCCATGATCGAGTCAGGGTTTATAACATTTGTAAATGTAATTACCTCTAGCCAATGAATATCTTTCACAATTAAACCATGTTTGATAGATAAGATCAAACCATAAGAATAACAAGAAAGGAATGGCTAAATGAGGTATGTTTTAATACCTAAATTTTATAGAATTGTATGCATGTAATTAGGCATATGAACATGTCTAGGTAGGTGATGTTTGGTTGTTGTTTGTGGTTCCTTTAAATGGAATATTGGTTAGTTGAATTAGGATTCTTGAAATGAAAAATATATATATGTTTAGATAAGGTTTTGTGCTTTGAAAGTGTGCTATATTGGTCTAAATGTTTATGCATGAAATGGTCTTGGAAATGGCTTGGTATTAGGTAAATTTTGGTCCACACGGCTTGAGATACGATTGTGTGACTTTGTCTGGCGACACGACCATGTGTCATCTGATGACTATCTTAGGTTGCAAGTTAGTGTGTTTCATGGCCTAACACACTGTCTAGCACACGGGCATGTAGGGCAACTCAAAGAGTTGAACGTCCTAGCACAGAGGCTTGCAACACGACCATGTAACCTTACTCAGAGAGTTACATAGGTGAGGATATGGGCTGGGACATGGCCGTGTGTCCATAGTTTGAAGGTTACATGGCCTAAGACATGGGTGTGTGTCTCAGCCGTGTGAGACACACGGCCGTGTGACACTTGTTTCCAAATTTTTGTGACTTTTTCCTAAACTTTCCAAATTGTTTCAAATTGGTCCTGATTTGCTTCTAAGTTATATTTAGGGGCCCGATGGCTCGTTTTAGGGATGGTATATATGTATACAATTGGTTTATGATGCGATTATATTATTGAATGTTATAAGTTTAACTGTTTCTAATTGTACGGTAATGCTCTGTAACCCTAATTCGGTGACAAATACGGGTTAGAGGTGTTACAATTATGATCCCCTACGCGACCTCCATTACATGCAAAACCCTCATCGATCCTCACCGAACCATTTTTATTCAAACACACCCTGCTGCTAGCTGTAGACCAATTATGGAGATAACTTTGTGTTTTATGAGATGAGCGCATTAAAACCGAGAAATATTATTTTGCCAAGATATGTGTGATTTTAATGATCTCATCAGCACTCCACGAAGTGCCTTAAAAATAAAAAAGTTTCGATTCTTCCAAATATACCACACAATAAAGCCTAAGAGTCACGGCTGGTCGACTCCGCCCAAAGAGGAAGTTAAATGATACTGAAAATTGTTTGTCATCAAGTCCAGCAGAGATCTAGTGTAAAATCTAAAAAGACTTTGCTGTGGAATAAGTTTATTTCAAATGGCTCTGGCAGCATGGCAATCTCTGAGTACATGCAAAACTAATTGCGCCAAAGTAACCTTACTAGCTAAAGATAGTTGTCTGGAATCCCAACTAGTCAATTTACTATGCACCCTATCCACCATAAAGTGCAACGTATTACTAGTAACCTTGTCATGAAAAAGGGGCACACCAAGATAAGACCCTAAATTTGTAACTTCTTAAAAACCAAAAAAACTGCTTATACGCCTCCCCAAGCTGTCATCCACACTTCTGAAGAAGATGATATTTGTCTTTCCCATATTGATCTGGTGCCCTGAGTAGTGACAAAACTCATCAAGAATGCTTTTAAAGACCCAAGCTTGGTTATCATCAGCATGACCAAAAAGTATCAAGTCATCAACGAAGAAAAGATGAGATCACAGTGGGCCATTGCGAGCCAGTCTGATAGGGGATCACTTGCCAACCTCAATGGCGTTACGGATACATTGCATAAAAAAATCAGGAATGCCTGCAGCTTGAAGTGACACGTCGATGAAATCCCAACGCACCTGATCTTAACCTTTCTCAAGGTTGATTTTGATAGCCATCCATCTCTTATTTTTCTGTGTACCCCTCATAGAATGTATAACTTCTTGTGCAACGACAATATTATTAGTAATGTTCTGTCCAGCTACAAACCCAATTTTCTCAAGACCTATAAGTCTCGGAAAGACCACTTTAAAGCGATTAGCAATGACCTTGTTACACCCCTAATCCGTATGCGTCGCTAGAATAAGGTTATGGAGCAATGACTTAAAATCATTTATTTCAATGCATTTCATAATTCATATTATAGTCCATTCAAACACATGCATATTTTCCCTTATTCGAGCCCTTGAGGCCTTAGAAACACCTTAGAAATGATTTGGGACTAAATCGAGAACATTTGAAACATTAAAAAAAACGTCAAAAATTTTCAAACAACTAGGGTGACACGACCATTTGGCCAAGCCGTGTGACTCACACGATTAAGACACACGCCCGTATCTCAGGCCATGTCACATTCGAAATAAGGATACATGGCCGTGTCCTAGCTTGTGTCCGTGCCCTTGTAACACATTGACTTGGGTCACACAGCCAAGCCACATACCCGTGTACCAGGCTGTATAACTCTTGAAAAGCAACCTTTAAAACTTACAGGGGACACACGGTCGTGTCACATGCCCGTGTCTTAAGTCGTGTGGACAAGAAATAGGCCAAATTCAAGCCATTTCTTTCACCCAATTCAAGTACACCTAAACAAGCCATTTGCAAATATGACCAAGGTATCAAAACATGTTCAACCATGCATAAAATGACCACTATTAAATGACCAAATTCCATTAAACCAATATGCCATAAAGGCACCTTAAACACATACATTAAACATACCTAAATATGTTCATATTTAACCATTTATCCATTTACTTGTGTCCATATCAAAATATATAAAAAATGATCTTATCATTTGAACCACTTATCACATGCATCAACCATTTAAATATTACCAATCTAGCCATTTCAAAATGGTTCTAACAACCAACATATATACATACCAAATTAATGTCCAAATGGTCATAATTCAAATAAACATATTTAATTTAAATTTTATATCAATACATGCCATAAATGATCATTTTGCAACCATGCCAACATTTATCACTTTAACCAGAAACCATACATCAATTTGATCTTATAAACACCAACTATCAAGGCATCAAAATAACATAAGTTTCACAAATTCAAAGCAACATTTCATGCCAATATCACACACAAGCATACCAATTTGGCCATTTATAACAAATCATCACTAAACCATTTCAGCATTAGCCATCAAGCCCAAAAATGCCAAAATGTCATCAATCATAAAACCTTATTTACAAGCCAAATATAATGGCCATATCATCATGCACAAAACACCTATACATGCCATTATAACTGCGACCAAAGCATAAAAATCTACCTATAAAATCAATGGATAGTGTGATGGATCTCTAACTAGCTTCCAACTCGATCGAGCTTCTGATAATCTGTAAAGTAAAGAAAAATAACTACGTAATCAATGAATGCTTAGTAAGCTCGTATAAACTTGAAACATAACTTATCACTTCAATAGTATCATACATATATTAAATATGACTCAACACAAATACTTTAAACTTATTATAAACCTATTGAACACCATTCAAATCACAATTGAGTGTATTTATAAACATTACATACACCTTTCATTCATAACATAATAAGGTCTCATAGGTTGACTTACATAATTATAAACCTTTCCTTAAAAAGATGAACCATTTCATCTACTTACTTACCGTTCCATTTACTTAGTATAAACTTAATTACATTATTAACTCACGAACTAGTGCATTTATTCATGACATAAGTAAACTCACATATAGCGTAAGTGAATTTTTTCCTTACAAGTAAGTCATTTAACTCAATAATCCTTTCTTTTCATCACATTACGTCTCAACTATGAACTTATCATTTCATTACCTATCTCACTTATTTCATCTGCATAACATACAAGGCATAAACATACATTAACCATAACCACAAGCTAGTGCATTTAAACATAACTCTTTTAGAATCAACTACATAATAAACCATTTCATGAGAAATTACTTACTTTGATTCTTACCACTCTTTCGTGCACATAAGTATTTACCATTTAGTCACTTACCATTTCAAAGCATTTCTTTAAAACCAACATAATAAAATCCAACCAATAGCTTGGCACAAGCCTAAGCATCATCAATAACACATGTTAATGCACCAATTCATAATTCAATTGAATAACATAAGGTAAGTCACTAAACATGAATAACCTCACTTGAAATCATCAATGCCATGAACATAGTCATACTTTCATTTAACATTTTCTTTTCATTCTTTTTCATAGTTTTCATAATAAAAGTCATTTTAATACTTACCGTTCTTTCCGTTTTTATGCCCGTTGAATCAAATGAATAACTTCGAATATTAGGCAAACACTCAAGTAACCATTTAATTTTTTAAGCACACTAAAACATCATGATTTAATGTATTTATAGACATAATAAGAATATATAATTACACCAAGGCATTAACATACATTATCAGACTATACCAATCAAACATTCAACTCATATTCATACTTACGATACATACCTCACTCGAAACGTGTTACTTGAATATCAAATGATTAGAGTGTTCCATGGTGTCTTTCAACCATGGTCTTATTCATTTGATTCGTGATGCCATAGCGTCTTTCAGCTATGGTCTTACTCGATAGAATCGTGATGCTATAACGTCTTTCAGTCATGGTCTTACTCGATAGAATCGTGATGCCATAACGTCTTTCAGTAATGGTCTTATTCTTAGAATCGTAATGCCATAAAGTCTTTTAGTCATGGTCTTATTCGATAGAATCGTGATGCCATAAAATCTTTCAGTCATGGTCTTACTCATTTCTGGTATGGTGCCTTAGTGTCTTTTAATTATGGGCTTATTTATTCTCCGGTGCAGTGCCATAGTGTTTTTCAATTATAGTCATAATCATTTTCCTTCAAGCCAATCAACTCAATTCATATATAAACAATTAGATATTAAACAATAAAAACCACAATTAATTGATTTAATCAAGTTACGAGCTTACCTGGCTAAATTGCAGAAATGTCAAAGTATAGAACCATTTTGGTAATTTTCCATTCTCCTCAATTTTCCACTCGATCTTGATCTAAATTATTAATTTCATTCAATTTATTAATTTAGACAGTAAAACAATGTGTTTTATGCAATTTAGTCATTTTAAAATTTTTACAAAATTGCTCCTAACATTTTACTTTTATTCAATTAAGTCCCTGAGCCTAAAACATGCAAATTAACCATTTTTAATGCCAATTCACATCAGAAAAATTCATAGCCTCCATTTCAGCCCATTTTTGCACCAATTTCACACCAAATCCTTGTACTCTTATTATTTTAACAATTTAGTCCATAACTGGAAAATTCATCAAAATTACTTAACAAAATACTTTTAAACAACAACTAATATTTCAAGTTCATCATTTAACATAAAAAATCACTAGATTCATTAATAGAAACATTCAAAATCTTTAATAGTTTCAAAATCGAAGGTACGGACTAGCTGGACCTAGTTGCAATGATCTCAAAAACATAAAAATTATTAAAAACGAGTGAAAAATGACTTACCATGCATGAAATGAAACATGGCCGAACCTAGCTTCTCTATAGCCATGAATTTCAGTTGTAAAAAAATGAGAAAGGAAGATGACAACCATTATCTTTTACTTATGTTTTATTTAATGTAATTAATTATCAAATTACCATTTTAACCTTGGTTAATAAATAAAACACCAATTTCATGCCCATAATTGTCCACTAAATCCTTGAATGGTTTAATTACCATTTAAATCTCTTTTATTTTATTCAATAAACCATTTAATCACTCAAATCAAATAGTGATCAAATTTTACATCTTTTACAATTTAGTCCTTTTTAATTAATTAACTATCAAAACGTTCAAATTTCTTAACGAAACTTTAATACCACCTTAATAAAACTTCGTAAATATTTATAAAAATATTTATGGCTCGGTTTGTAGAAACAAGGTCCCGATACCTCATTTTTTAAAACCACTTAACCTTAGGGTCTTACCACTTGAGCTTAATTAATCATTCGAATAGCATAAATTATTGAATCAAAAACCTTTTTAAAATCATATTTAACTTGTAAATATTAAATAATAATATTTATGAACTTACTCATTAGATTTGGTGGCCCCGAAACTACCATTTTTGACACTATTGAAAAATGGGTTGATATAGACCTTCATGACCAGTAGAGCATAAGTTGAGTGGCCGGAATTGGGAGAAGTCTTTCGGATTTTGAACTTTTGGGATAAGCACAATAAGTGAATTATTTAACTCCAAATAAATAGTTTTGCCTCAAAAACTCCCTTAACCCATTTACAAACCAAGTTACCAACATGTTCTCACTGGCTTTGATAAAACAAGGCATGATATTCATCACTCCCTGGCGCTTTCAAGGGTGCCATATCAAAAAGAGAGGCTTTGATTTCTTCAACAAACAATCTATTAAGGAGAACGAAATCTTCGTCATTAAGGCATGGAAAGGCATTAGAGGGAAAATCTCTCCTCGGCCCAGGATGCTCACCACAAAGAGTGGAATAAAAATTAACCATTTCAAGCTTTAGTTAATCATCATCCATAATCCACTCACCCAAGTCATTTATCAAAGCAATAATTCTATTCTACTTTCGTCTCTTCAAAGTGCACGTGTGAAAAAATTTAGTGTTGCGGTCCCCTAAAGCCAACCAATCACAACGCACCTTTTGCCGCCAAAGGACCTCCTCATGATGTAATACATTTTCCAATTCCTCTCTTGCTTCCATCTCAACTTGTTTAAGATAAGTAGAGTTTGACCTATCCCGCTCAACCTCAATGCTTTCCAATTTGCGAGACATGATTTTCTTACGGCTAAAAATATGACCATATACCTCTTTATTCCATCTTTTAAACTGATCAGTAAACTTAGAATGCAATGTCATATTGCTAGCAGAAACATTTCAGTTTTCTTTAAAAAAATTCGAAAAAGATGGATACTCAACCTAATCTGCTAAAAATCTGAACAGTCGTCCCCTTTGAAGAGTGAAACTTTGGCATAAGTGATAGTTTTAAAGGTCTATGATCGGATTTGAGACGCGGCAGATGTGTCACCATAGAATTCAGAAAGTTTACTTTCCAAGCATTATTGCAAATGGCCCTGTCTAAGCACTCAATAATCTCTTCTCTACCAAGTGAACTGTGAACCTCAGAAACTCAAGTCTTGAAGTTGAGCGGAATCCATAAGATTACTAAAGAAAAAGCACATTTTCCCCATAATTTACCCTCTTTTTTTCTCACTAGAGGAAAGAATAGAATTAAAATCACCAATCCCCACCCATGGAAATCCATTCAGGGGAATAGTTCCTTGCAATGCGTCCCATAAATATCTACTTTTCTGACTATTAGGGGTGCCATACACAAAGGAGACCAGGACGGATTGTCTAAGAAAGATATTAGATACTTTGGTTAAGATGAATTGGGGATGATTTTTGAGAATCTCCACACTAACCGACTCTCTCCACCTAATCTAGATTCCACCTGAAAACCCAACTGCTTCTGCACGATGGGAATTTTGAAAATTCAGCTTAGCAATAATCAAATCAACTTTTTCACCACTGAACCTCATTTCTAAAAGACTGATCACATCCAATCGATGTTCTCGATTATATTCCTAAAAAACTCAAATAAACTTCAAACTCACACATCCCTAACAATTCCAAGAGAAAAATAGTAAAATTCATAAATAAAATAAATATGAGAAATGTAACGCCTTGAATTTGGGCCTAGAAGTATTGGGCCTTGAGTATGGGTCCGTGAGGAGGTTGTATATAAGTATTTAATTGTGCAAGGAAATGACACAATTAAATGTCTACTTTGGTGGTTAATGGCCCTGAGAAGTGTTGGAGAAATCTTGGGTTCAAACCTGGGATTTAGCAAAAATTTTGGTATTAAGTGAATAAAACACTGGATGCTTGGATGATGGCCTTTTAAATTATTGTGTTAAATAAATGACACAAGGAAGCATGTGGTTTAGTGGTTGTGGCGTCATTAAGGTTGCAAGGGAGCCTGGGTTCAAGTCTTGGCTCTTACAATTCATTTTCGTTTTTCTCTTAAGTGAATCTAGACGCTGGCACATATGTCTTAAAGTTAATTATGGACGTTTTTATCACAGAAAGAGTCTGTGGTGGAGTGGCAAGGTGGCGTGTTGTGTAACTGTGAGGTCTAAGGTTCAAGTCTTGGGATGTGCAGTGGAGTATTTATTTTGTTTTTTGAGTTGTGTAGGAGGTAGAGTTGGATTGGAACTCTGTGGTTGAAGTGGTCATAAGAGTGAGGAATTTTCCTAATGGTTGGAAGTAATCCCACATCGGGAAGCTAACATGAGAATTGGTGAGAAGTTGGCTTTAAATAGAGCGAACCAGATGAGTTGGTGAGGAAGACTTAATGCAGGATGTGCTAAAGTTGGTGATCGTGAACTTTGGCTCATTCTCATAAACAGGTGTGTATTCGCGCCCTTCTTTGTTGGAAGTCGGCAAAAGCCCACAAACCATGGGCAATAGACTGTAGAGGCTGCCACGAGCGTTCTCGTGTGCTGGGGCTGTTCTGGGCCCTGTAGGCCCGCTTGTGTAAATCTAACTGTTAGGTGGGAAGTAGTTGGGTTGGTCATGTCGTGTGCATGGCATAGGTCGTTAAGGGCTTCGTTGGGTCGTGTGGGCCCAATGGGCTCGTGGGCCCCACACAGATTAAATCCATGTTAAGTGATAAATATTGGACTGGGCTATGTAGGCCACATAACTAAATTAGGTTAAATGGGCCACACGAGCGTGTGGGCCTACTTGGGCTGCGTAATGAGCCTTAAGCCCATTTGCACCGTTATGTCTGTTTAGGTTATTTAAGTCGCTCGAGGCAACAGTGGACTTTCTATTAGGTCGTAAATACCCTCGATTTATAAAATTATCGAAATACCCTTAACTTGTAAAATTACCGAAATACTTCCGATTTGTAAAATTATCGAAATACCCTCAACTTATAAAATTATTGAAATACCCCTATAGTGTAAAATTACTGAAACACCCTTAATTTTTAAAATTACCAAAATACCCTTAATTTGTAAAATTATCGAAATACCCCTGTAGTGTAAAATTACCGAAATATCCTTAATTTTTGAAATTACCAAAATACTCTCGGTTTGTAAAATTACTGAAATACCTTCAATTTGTAAAATTTCTGAAATACCCCTGTAGTGTAAAATTATTGAAATACCTTTGATTTGTAAAATTATCGAAATACCCTCGGTTTGTAAAATTACCGAAATACCCCTGTAGGGTAAAATGACTATTTTGCCCTTGTGGGTAAATGACTGACTTGGACTATGAATTTGACTGATTTGACTGTGATTTTATGACTATGATTTAATTGACTTGACGATGGTTGTACGACTGATATGCTTTTAATATATGTTTAAATGATTGTTATTGAGCATTGCCATTTTGCATACATGTGTGATGATTGAGCATGACATACACGACATGTTGCATGGGGTTGGGACATTGATACGGAGGAAGTTCTGATAGGATCGCACGAGTCGTATGAGACGACTGTGGATCCAGTATTGATCGGTTAAGGTCGTACGGGTCGCATGAGACGACTGTGTATCGATGGACGGCTTAGTGCCGTTTAATTTGATTGTGGCTTTGTGCCAACCTAAAAATGGCTTTGTGCCATCTTGACTATGGCTTTGTGCCAAACGTATTTACTCGTGGCTATGTGCCTAACATACTTATTGATGACTCTGTGCCAATCATATTTACCCAAGGCTGTGTACCGACTATATTACCGTCGCTGATGGTTATGTGCCAAACATAATACAGTTGCCGATAGCTTTGTGCCAATTATAATACCGCTAATAAAGGCTTAAAGCCGTATATATGCTAGCAGCTTTGTTGCAATTTCAGTTAGTGCTGCAACCGGTGCTAACATTGTAAGTGTAAGGATGGCGTGGGTGAGTTATTCCCCACAGGTAGTGCAGGGTTGGACGGAGGCAAGTGCAGGGTTGGATGGGATAACATGCATCCATGCATTCACACTTTCTATTCTGTTATTGGTTTGGGCTAGGCCCAATTGATTCTGTTATGAGCTGTGACCCAAATGTTATTGTAATAGGCTTTAGCCCACGTATGCTCTGAACTAGACTTTCTCATGCTTCAATAATGTGCTCTAGCCGAGATCGTTTTTGTTTCAGATAATTGATCTTACTTTTTAGTAAGGGGATTACACATTGAGTTTTCATAAACTCACCCTGTTTATTAACTGTGCAGGTAATCCCCAGCGTTAGGTGGTTCGGTGTTGTGAGGGACTCGGAGATGGCCACACACTGCTTATGTTTTCAGATTTGTTTATTTACTGTTGCGTATTTCTTTTTAATTAGGTTGTAATAGGGCCTCTCTTAATTCTGGTTCTTATTTTACTTTGGGATTTTATTTACTATGTTTTATAATGGTTAGAAGTAGCTCGCGGTTTTCCAAAACAACAACTGTTTTCAAAACACTACATTTTTGCAACTTAACTTTTAAACATCATGTTTTCGTAAATCGGTTACTTTTAAAATTAGCTTCCGCAAGGTAAAAAGGAATTTTGGAAATAAAATTAAGAAGTTTTCAATGTACTACGTTTTAAATAAGAAGGGTTTTTAATGAAAACATGGTTTTCGAAAAACACTTCAATGTGACACGCCAGATTCGGGTCTAACTTCGGGGCTGGGTTTGGGGTGTTACAAGAAAAAAGACTAACCCTTTTAGAGAGTAGTAGAAACTTTGACACTGTCATTTTTTGCATCCGATTTATCTGAAGAAATTTCCACTTGAGTGCTAATATGCTTTGCCATAGAACTCATGGTTTCCGAAAGTGAGACTCGTGTTTGAACCTTCCCCCACACCCTCAAATAGTTTTATTTAAAGTTTTCCCACTATTATCATTCTTTTTTCTGTTTTCAACACCATGCCCTCTAGAAATACTAGAGGAATTTTCACGTGCCATTACTATTTCCTTTCCCCATTTTTGATTTGAAATTGAGCTCCAAATTTTCCTTGAAAGTAATGGCAGTATGCCTTTTAGGATCTAGGACATTAGAAATTAAATCAACCCTTAATTCATGGGGTCCCTCGAAGGTGAGATTCACATGAAAGGAGGTTGCCTTGTCATTAGTAAAGGAGATAGGAGCAGCTCGGTCTGTTTGCTCAAAGCTCATTGTCTCATTGGAGCCCAAGCTAAAAAATTTTGTGTTTTGGCCCACTGCCTGTTATGACCCAAAGCACTCTTGCGAAATGCCCACTGCCTAATGAGACCCATGGCACCCTGTGAAAGGCCCACTGCGTGCTGTGACCCAAGGCGCTCCTACGAAAGGCCCCAGCCTGCGTCGAATCTTGGTCCCAAGTCTCCAGTATCTATCCAGCATTTTTATCCCTCAATGACCTAGTCCGTTTCTCATCCCCAGTAGCACCACCATGGCCTGAAATTCCTTCAGCCAAAATTTTCCCAGTCATCAACCCATTCTGTAACCCAAGTCCCTTGTCTTTTAAATTTTCAATAAAAACACCCTTTTTAAACTGAATGACACCTCCATATCTATAATTTATGCCTCCATATCCAGTGAGGATAAAGCTGTAAATCTAGAACTCTCCATTTTTTTTTTGAAATTTTAGCTTTTAAAATACGATTATTGTTCTGATTACGCCTAGATTTGCGCTCGAACACCATCCACGGGCCAAAGGCTTTGCCCATCGTCACCGGAACTTCAACCATCTTCACCGGTACTGATTCATTGATCGTCAAGCTTGTAGAATTCTCTCCACCACCGTGACTACTCCGATCTGCCAAAGAAGAATGACATAAACTTTTAAGATGACCATATTTACCACACCTCAGGTAATGCCTCGAACTCCACTCATTGTACTTAGCCATTGATAAGAACTTGTGAGGTAAGAGGTTTTCCCAAATCTACAAATACAACTATTCCGACAAATTGTCATTTTGCTCTATTGTCCATTTTAATGTCAAGTTTTGCCACTTTCCCAACTAAGCTTCTAATCTCCTCTAATATCCTTTTTTTTTGGTACAAAAACCCCGGTAGACTTGGGAAGCGGATCTAGGCCAACACCCCACTTGGGAATGATCTTGATGGGTCAAAGTCTATTGTCCACGGTTGGATCTTGGGTCAACGCTGTGTCATAATCAACCTTGCTTTGAAATCGAACAAGGTAATACCCATTTGCCACATCCATTATTCAAAAATATTAAGAAGGTTTCCATAGGTTGACAATACGATTATGTAGAACCCCATAACCTATATTGCACCCTAACAGCTTGACAACCACAATATGCTTCATATCCTTTATCAAAATTTTTTTTAAGGCAATTCGAGAACTCGATGGTAGGAATTCCATTGATGGTGGATCTAAGGATATCACCATCCTCAAACTCTAAGTCTAGGTCAATGACACGACCAAGAGAACCAGAATCCGTCCCTCCCAAAAGTTTATCTTTCTATGCAACTCTACTCACTGGAGCTGAGTCTACCATCATTTCTCCATTCAGCCATCACCTCTATCCTTAAACCCAACTTTTTTGGTGTTGCGATCTACATTAGTACCCTCACCGTCGCCAACCCGATCATCGGTCAAGATTTCAACGTCGTTCATCACTGATTTATCAATAGCAATATAAAGGTAACTTTAGCATCTTTATTGTAGACACTTGTTTTTGTCCGAGCTCGATTGGGGGCCATTTAAATTTTGTTCTCTCTTGGATCGTTTGAAGCCTACCTGATTTTGGTCTATTTAAGACCTTTATTTTTTTCTTCTTCTTTCCTTTTTGGCCTGTCAAAGGCCAAATTATTATTACTATCATCACTACTATTACTATTATTAAATACTATTATTATCATTTTTTTACAAATAAGCAAGATTAAAAAAATAATATATAAACATGAAATGAAATGAAAAAGAGGTTTTCATTATTTTTGTTCTTAAACAAAAGAAGGTTTAAAAAAAAAAAACACAACAACTACAAGCATTCTATTTATTTTTTTTTCTTTCCTTCTATCTTTATTTTTGGCCATAGACATGTCATGAGGGATCGGATTTTGGGTTCCGATGAAGGAGATGTCACTTGACCGTTGGTCCTCCGCCTCTAGAAGCCCCCAAAAATCCTATTTTTTCCCTCCCCTGCTAAAATAAAGGTTTTTTTTTTTTTAAAAGGCTTGATTTTGGGAAAAATAGTGTTTAAAAAAAAAGAATAAAGTTTAGATTTTGAAAAAATAAAAATCTATTTTTTTAATTATTTTAAAGGAAAGTTTAAATTTTTAAAACAAAGTTTTGATTTTTTTTCAACTATTTCAAAGTAAAAGTTTTAAATTTTAAGAAAAATAGTGTTTTTTTACAAAAAAAGAGAAAGTTCAGATTTTAAAAAATAAAAATAATTTTTTTAGTTATTTTAAAGGAAAGTTTAAAATTTTAAAACAAAGTTTTGATTTTTTTTTCAACTATTTCAAAGTAAAAGTTTTAAATTTTAAGAAAAATAGTGTTTTTTTTTTAACAAAAAAAGGAGAAAGTTCAGATTTTGAAAAATAAAAATAATTTTTTTTAGTTATTTTAAAGGAAAGTTTAAAATTTTAAAACAATGTTTTTATTTTTTTTAACTACAAAACAAAAGTTTTAATCATTAAGAAAAATAATGTCTTTTTTAAAAGGAGAAAATTTAGATTTTGAAAAATAAAAATATTTTTTTTAAGTCATTTTAAAGGAAATTTTAAATTTTTGAAACAAAGTTTTATTTTTTTAACTATTTCGAAATAAGGTTTTGATTTTTAAGAAAAATAATGATTTTTTTCAAAGAAA
Source organism: Gossypium longicalyx (assembly GCA_025698465.1). NCBI lineage: Eukaryota > Viridiplantae > Streptophyta > Magnoliopsida > Malvales > Malvaceae > Gossypium > Gossypium longicalyx. The sequence continues at coordinate 17,011,794 of CM046997.1, read as the reverse complement.
ATTTTAATTTTGCAAAAAAAAAATAATTTCAACCACCGTACGCGGCTGCCCATCAGGAAGAGGTTTTTTTTTTTTTTGAAAAGCAACGAGGTTAAAATGAAAAAATAAATATTTTTTTTCATTTATAGGTGTCAAAAGCGGGTAATTTATTCTCACCCTCTTACTTTTTAAATTTACAAAAATATCCCATTTTTTGCATCACCACCCTCGCTCTCTGACCTATTTATACCCGTAACTCTTTTATTTATTTAAACATTCGATTTAATCTGGAATTTAAAAATTAAAGTCAAATTAATTACTACATTAGTCCTATGTCTTCTACATTTTTTATCTTTTAGTCCTAAAATCAAACTATGTCATTTTGTTTCCATCTTTAATAAATAATTTACACTTATATCTTCCATTTCACTTGCATTTATACATTATATATTTAATGCTAATTATGCACTTTATTTTAATATTTTATATTTATTCACACTTGTATAATTTTTATTTATTCTTATTTCGTTTTATTTATTTCATGTCTATTTATATATTTTTTTACACATTCCCTTTACATACATTTTAATATTATTTAATTATGTTACCTTGATTCTTTTATTGTATTATGAATAAGGTGTATTATTGTTATTATTATTATCATCATGTTAATGTCTTATTTATTTCATTTTTCTTTTTATTATTGTTTGAAAGAGTTTTAACTTTTCATTAACTTTAGGTAATTTAATTAATTTTCCTATTTTATTACTATTTGTTTTAAAAAAAGGAACTTTAGGTCATTTTTTCATCTTATAATTGTTGACATGAAATTAGTTAAGTAGGTGTTATATTTTAATGAAACCATAAAGTTTTTACATTTGGATTTAGATTAGTCCTTAAGATCTTACCTACCATTTACCTTAGAAAAATTATAAATAATATGTAAGATATTTTTTAGGGTTTTAAATTAATTTTAAATATCGGATAGGATTAGAATCTTAAGTTAATATGTAAATATTTTTTTAGGACTTTATTCATGATTAAAACCAAAGATTTTTATAGGTGAATTGTAAATCATGAATAGGTCTTTCTAAGTATTTTATTTTAGAAACTTTTTTAAGAAAACTAATAAATGTTATTTAAGATTTATTATTTTAGGATTTTAACGAATTTAAATATTAGATCAAGAATTTTAAAGTAAGATAAATTATAAACCTGACATAGGTACTTTCGTAAGATATTGGTAGGTTCAATGTTATTAATTAAATATTTTAAAATAATTATAACTATAATAAAAGATCGAATAAGTTGTATATGTATTTTAATATTTCTCTTAATTCATTGGTAATTTCTAGGTTTTTTTTAGAATTCTAAAATAGAATTGATTTTAGGAATTGATGGTATTTTACTAGAATTATTTAGGTATCCTTTAGGGTTCCCGTTAAAAGTAAAAATTTCTAATTGAAGTTTCAAATTAGATAAATTTGGTGAACACATCTTAATCGAGTTACAAACTGGAGGCGTTTCCTTTAGAGTTTTTATTTAAGATTTCCATAAGATTTTAGCTTAAATCAAGACATTAATATGCTTAAATAAAAAGTCTAGCTCTTAAGACCCCGTAGGACTATCCCCAGATACGCGTTGTGGGGGTGCCATTATCTTCCCCACACATAACCGTACTCTGGAACTCAAAATTTGGTGATGAGATTGAGTCTAGATTTTTAGGATTTTTCCGTAGTATTAATTCTAGATGTTTAGACGATAGGTGGTTAACCAACCTAGCCCTAATTGGTTAGTGACGACTCTACGTAATTTAGTCTCTCCATGTCTAGCTTTGCTTACTAGTCCCCGTACTCTTGTGTAGGCGACGTTATGACATTTATAATTAGTACAAATTTAAACATATAGTGTACAAAATATAAATTATTCAAAATATGTGAAATGTTATAGTTTATAGCAAATCAAAGACTAAAATATGTGAAAAAAATAATACTTCAATCAAACAGAGTATTAGTGATTTTATCAATATATATTAAATAATAATATTATTTTCAATTATAAAATAAATGTTTTATATGTATCTTTTTTGTAATGACAGCTCTGTTTGGACAAAAAAAAGAACTCTTTGTGTATTGCATTCTTTGTGTATGTCTCTTTTAATGTTATTTTCAATTATAAAATAAATATTTCATATGTGTCTTTCTTACAGTGATGCCTCGTTGTATATTGCATTATTTATTTATGCCCCTTTTTTTGTATTTTTGTGATATAATAATATAATTAAAGTTAAAGAGTATTCTCAATTAAACCCTCAAATTTTAAAATTATAATCAATTAAGTTCTTTAACCGTAAAAATTAACCATCGATATTACAAAACAAACGACAATTAAAATTAATATTATATATAATTATTAAAATTTTATAAAAATCATTAAAAAGTATAAAAATGTAAAAATATATATTATAAAAATATTTTCAAAATTATAGAATTAAAGAATATTAAAGTGCAAAAAAAATTATATAAATTTTAAAAATACTAAAAATCGTTAACATGATAAAATAATTTTAAAATTTTTATAAATTATATAGATTATGAAAGAAAATATTTGTAAGAATTATGGGAAAATGTTTAGAATATAATAAATTATTAAGAATATTAAAAAAATATAGAAAAGTGAAAATTTTATAAAGATATAGAAAATTACAAAAAAATATTATTACAAATTATTCAAAAAAATAATATAAAACTACAGAAAAAATATAAAAGTTATTATAAATATTATTGCAAAAGAGCCTATCCATTTTTATTAGAGAAAATGCATGGGATGGGATCCACTGAGCATCAATATTTGGTTTAGATATTTTGATAGGGCAAACATTGTCTGCCAGTGTTAGGTTCTACTATATATTCAAGGCTCAATAAGCCATCCTGCTGCATAATATCTAAGGGATTTTGCAAGTAATGGGGTTTTGAAGCACTAAATATTGCCCTGCTCAGGGTTAGGATATTTTCGAGAGAAGCTAGACATACAGCTCGACTTCAAATTTACAAGAGATACTTGGTTCGAAGTGTGTATAACATTTAATTTTTTTTATATTTTTATAATTTTTTCACATTTTTATATTTTTAATATTATTATGTATTTTAAACCGTTTTCTCATAATTTTTACAATTTTTTATTCTTTTCATAATATATAAAATTTATACAATTTTAAAAAATATTATTATGTTAACAAGTTTTAATATTTTTCTGTAATTTTTTTAAAATTTTATATAATTTTTTTCATTTATAATAATCTTTATATTTTTTTTCTAATTTTTTCACATTTCTATATATATATTTTGTATTTGAAACATTTTCCATATTTTTATTTTTTTCATAATTTTTATAATTAATACAATTTGTAAATTTTTTATTATGTTAACAATTTTTAATAATTTTTTTAATTTTTTAAAAATTTATATACTTTTTCATTATAATAATTTCTTTTATAATTTTCTATATATTTTATTTTTTTGCACTTTAATAATTTTAATTTTTAAAAATAATTTTATAATTTTATAATTTTTATATATTTTATATAAGTTTCTATGATTTCTATAATTTTTAACCATTTATATGATTTTTTAAATTATTTTATATATAATTTTTTTTGCCATGTGGCACAATCTTGGCGTGCCACATGGCGAAACAGTAAAAATGATATTGTCCTTTGCTTTTTAACATTGACCATTTAACAGTTAAAAGGGCTTTATTAGCTGTGTTTCTAATATTTAGGCTCCGTTTGGTAACTTGTAAAAGCTTTTCCGTAAAAGCTTTTTAGGCTTTTCTAATGTTTGGTTGGTTGAAAATGATTTTTTAGGGTAAAATATTTTACAAACACGGGAAAAAGAGGTCATTTTTAAGGAAAATATCTTACCCTTTTGAATTTGGTAAGACATTTTCTGGAAAATGACGCATTTTTCTCCCCTTTCCCTTTTCCCTTCCCCTTCTCCTTCCCCTTCCCCTTGGGTTGCAAATCAGTTTGGTCAATGACCTTTTCCGGTTCCTCCTTCATCTAGGTAAGAATCTTTCTACTTCTTCTGTTCTTCATTCCTTTTTCTTCTTCTATTCTTCATATTCTCTTCCAGGTAAAAGTCCGTCGCATATCTTCTCTTCTCAGCATATTCTGTTTCATTTCCTCTCTTTCTCTCTTTCTCAAGCAAATCTACCATGAATTCTTCGCTGGGTCTTGGCTTAAGGTGATGATCACTGGGTCTTGGTTTGAACTCTTAATGATTTCTCCATTCTTGCATCCTTGATGATCATTTTGCTATTCATAGGCCATTTATCTTTTCTTGCTTTCTTCTTAATTCTCATATTGGCTTTCTTCTGATTATTCCTGGGATTGTCTAGATTTTTACCTTTAACTTTTCTTGAAGCATTTAATTTTAGCCTTTAAAAAAGTTGTCTGTCTTTCATGTTAGTTCCTCATTATTTTTCCTTTGTTTCTTAAGGATTTTTCTTCTTTCACAATTATACCTGTCTAGCAACATGCTGCATTTAATCATCTTTGAGAAAACTTATCTTTCAAGAGCCATTTGACATTAGTTTGATATTTTCACAAGGTTCCTGTTTGTGTTTCTTTGGAAACAATATGCCTGCAATGCTATCTTTATTCCTTCCTAGAAAACCCACCAATCAAATGCTCTACTGCACAACTATTGCATTTGTGTGAGTGCTAACTTTTGTATTTTCGTTTGTTGTTTCTTGAGATCATAGCTAAATGTGTTTTGTTTGTAATATTGAAATTTGGAGTAATCCTTTTATTCAACTCTCTTCATGCATGCTGCAGTCTGAACATGGTTGAGGCACTGATATTACATATCATTCTTATGGAGACAAATGATTTTTTTTATTAATTATTTTCCAGGCTTTTGATTCTATGGAGTATGGTGAGAATCTTGTCGACTTGAAAGTGAAGGTCTGGTGGCCCAAAGACCGTGAGTAAGTATATATATTTTTCAATTGTTGCAGAAGTGATCCTTTGAAGTAGAAACCATGAATTTTATTTGTTTATATCTTCTTTCTTATGCGTATGCACTTGCGGGCATTTATCTAATGTGTGATTGTACTTATATATGTTGGAGCCCCCTCCTTCAAATTTTAATGTCAACGAATTAAAGTAGCTTAGCCTTGAAGCTTATTATCATTATATAAGCTCTTTTTCCCTTGTTTTATCACACTTGAATCTTTTATTTGCTGCAAGAAAAAAAATTGATAAATGTAAAGTGTTCTCTTTCAAACGTGGAATGTCTGCTAATTTCTTTCTCCCCTTGTGGATTTTGTTTTGCAGGTTCTATAAAGGTTTTATTCATGTATTTGATTCCGCTAAAAAGAAGCACAAGGTGACATGTTTAATGAGTAGAAATTCATTTTAATGTTTTCTTTTCCTTAGTAAGTTACTGGAAGTTTTTCCTCTGACCATTCATGCTAGAATCTTTTAAATTATTTTCTTCAATTTCATTTGTTTATAGGTGCACTATAATGACGGTGATGAAGAAATTTTAAATCTTAAGAGAGAAAAGTGGGTTGTGATTGAAGACGAGTCACGGTCAGATGAAGTGGGTAGTTCATAAGCAATTGATTTTTTATTTGTTCATGTACAAATTATAATTCAGATCGTGACACTCCTAGTGTTTTGCATTAATTTCTTCTATATTGTTTGATTAAAATAAAAGTCTTTAATAATGTAAGGCTAAAATCATTATAACTTAAAATTTTTTACAATGCTTGAAATTGTTGTTTATTGTTGCTCCATTTTATGGATTGTTAGGTGATAGTTGGTCCTTTGATGATATAATGAAATGCACGTCTGAGTGAATTCACTAACTAAATGTTTTATGATCAATGCTGGAAACTTTTGCTTCTAAAGATGCTTGCAGTGGGAATTTTTGTTGTTAGACTCCTGTGGCTTCTTTTATGACTCTTCAACAGTCTGATCTGATATTGCTAACATGCTTATTTGAAGCTATGAAGTTAATCTACATTGAAAGGTGTGGTTGTTATTGGATATGTTTGTTCATAAAAAAACTGACCTATATTCAACTGAGGTTACTATTTAAGTTTTGACTATACTTTTGGCATAACATGCAAAATGTTAATTTTGCACCATGCATCTGGTGTAATTATATGTTATTTTCAGTCTTACTAACTTGGATTATTTTAACAGTTTGTATCATTGGTGCATCCATCAATTAGTGTTGATTGTTCGATACTACATGATTGCTATGAATCATTTGCAATGTATTGCTTTGGAAGATACCTTGTTGCTTGCTTGGGTATGTTCATTTCAAAGACCTTGAACTTCAAATAAAGATTTTATTTCTTATCTCTGGATCAGCCTTGCACAATATTTCATTTAGTTTACAGTTTCTATGGCAACATTGTCTTTGTTTTTTGCTTTGCTTATGCCATTGAATCTGAATTTTGGACACCCAGATATTATTTTCAATGTCATTGAATAGTCATTTCAACACTCTGCTTTTTCATATCTTTACTTTTTAAGAATATATAGGTTCTTCTGATGTCTAACATACCTTAATCATAATTCCCCTTAATGCACTAAAAGGAATATGCACTACTTTGTTAGTAAGCAAGGTACAGGATGTTGTTGAACTTTGGCCTGCAATGCAACAGGAAACCAACAGCAAACCAGCATCCAAGCTGAACCAGAGAAGCAACAACATTTTGTTTATTTTGTTCATTTGTAACTTGATTTAGTTCCAATGTAATTTATACTTAAAGTTAGTAAGAGTAGTTGTTGATTTATGTTTGATGTTATAGCTGGTATGTTAGCTACATTTTGTATGTAATTCTAGCTAAGCTTTAGTCATGTATTAGTGGGAGCAGTTATACATTAGGTAACTGCCATATTTCTTGTAACATAAATGCTTCTCAAGTCAATGAAAAAGATATGATTTTTGGAGATCAAATTCAATTTTCTTCTTGTTCAAATTTCTTTGCATTTGTTTTTCTTTTTCTCCTTAGTTTTTTGCTAAAAAACCAACACATGTAATTCGGACTACTTATGTAAGTGGCATATTGTTTATTCAAGTAATGAAGTTAATCTTTACATCATCCGGGTTACTTGCTTCTGTTTTCTTCCTCTGCTGTCAAAACCCCAACAGATGTGATTTGCAGCTCTTCCCTTTAGCATTGATGACCAGCTCAAGGCTCGACATTGCACGTTCTACATGGTGGCCATAGGCTGTTTCAGTTACTAGCCAACGGCTGGTTTTAGTTTTAAAGTTATTTGGTGCTAGCAATGCTTGCATTGAGTTACTAATGACAAAAATTTGAAATAATATGCATTAAGACTCACAGACATTGAGAAAAAAGGGTATTGTAAATATTTCATTAAAGAGATTTGAAAGAAGAATGGATAGTTCTGTACTTATGTCAAACTTATTTATACATGTGTTTTTTCTCTTCATGTATTTGGCATTATGGATCTATTTGTCAGAATTCATAAATTAAAGCTAGTCCAAGATATATGAATTTATGGTTATGGAATTTTCAAAGCTCTGTCTTACGTACAGTAATAGTTTTTTGTGTTTTGACAGCACAGGTTAATTTTAAATATTTCACATTTTGCATTGTTCTTCTCCTTTTTATTTTCTAATGTATGTTCTAGCTTAATAATTGAGTATTATTATATATTTAATTTGATTTATTTATTTATAAATAAATCATTGCAATATATGTAAAAACAATTTAAAATATAAATTTATTAATATATGTAAAACCATCTTTTCCTGAAAATATTTTCAGGAAATCTGCCAAACAGCGGAAAATATTTTACAAAGATTCATCCAAACACCAGAAAAGTAAATCATTTCCAGAAAAGTAAATCATTTTCCAAAAATCATTTTTCGAGAAATATTTTAATGACAAACAAACAGAGTCTTAATGACTCAATTGAGTGAAAAAAAGGAATTTGAAGCTTAATTGAATTTTTGAAAAAAGTTGGGGCTTTTAAGATCCTTTAGTTTAGAATTAATTTTGGTTTAAATAAAAATAATTTAAAATAATAAGAAATTGCTTATTTATTATGATTCAAGTTATAATAAAAGTGTAGTTGAAGATAGATTATTTTTAACATTTATTATGAGCTTAAATAATGGTAAAATAACAACACCACCTCGAAATTTTATGTTAATATTTTAAAGATTAAATTTCAAAAAAATATTTTGAAAATTAAGATTAGATTTGGATTTAATTTGAATGTGTAAACTAATAGTTATATTAAAATTATGAAAATAACCATTAATTTAATGTTAAAATATTAAATTTATTATAAAATAAAATATAGAATAAATAACAAGGAGAATAGAAGAACAAAGAGAGCGTATTTTTATTAATCAATGGGAATAATTTATAATACTTCTCCAAAGTTCATTTTTATAGACATAGAAAGTATAAATGAAATATAACTCTACTTCTAATGACTATTAGAATTTAAAGTATATCAAAACCTATCTAGATCTTGATGGACATCCACTTAATAAGATATTCATAACACTCCCCCTTGAATGTCCTTTGGTAGATAATGTGTCTCGTTAAAACCTTATTAAGATAAAAACCCTGTAGAAAAAAATTCCTAGTGAAGGAAAAAGAGTACATGTAACACCTTAAACCCGGCCTAAACGTTATGGCCAAATCTGGCGATGTCACATGAGAGTGTTTTTGAAAACGTATTGACCTTAAAATCGTCTCAATAATTAATTTTACTTAGTTCGGGAAAACGCGTTCTATGTGATTTGATTCAAACATCTTTTTTTCTTGCGGAAGCTTTAGAAACCCAAATAATTAATTTTAGGTAAAATCGTTTTATTTACGAAAACCCTAGTTTTTAGGAAAACCGTGTTTTGGTGAGTTGCAGTTTCAATTAATCACAAAACTCTAATAAGTCCCGAATTAAACCAAACAGTCCAAGTCCAGAATTATATCAAAAACCTAAATAAGTAATAAAAATTGGATGTAATCGAAAAGAAAACAATCTAAAAATTTACATGTGGCCACCCTCAAGTCCTTCGCTTCACTGATTCGTCAAGTTTAAGGATTTTCTATACAGATTAAACAAAATAAAAAGGGTGAGTTTTCGCAACTTAGTGTGTAATCCCCACAGAAAACATGTATAAAGGCATATATTAGATCATAGTTGTAATCAATCTGCGTTGGAGCCCCTTACAGAAATCAGTGTAGGCCTTAGCCCACTTCAGATGCAGAATTTGGTATATATTAGGCCCTTGGCCCACTTTAGATGTAGTATGCTGAACAGTATAGATTAAACAGAGTCCTACCCGCTAGCCTCTACACACCAACTCCGTCCAACCCTACACACCATATGGGGATAAAATCGACCCACCTATCCCTACACACCATGCTGTACCGAAAGCTGCACATAGTCAGATAGTTACAGTTGTACCGATGTGCATAAGACGACATTTAAGACTCGATATGGGCATTACGAGTTCCTAGTTATGCCCTTTGGTTTAACTAATGCACCGACGACATTTATGGATTTAATGAACAAAGTATTTCAGCCTACCTGGATTAGTTTGTGGTGGTGTTCATCGATGTCATCTTGGTATATTCTAAGATAGAGGATGAGCACGATGAGCATCTTAAAGTGGTTCTACAGATTTTTCGTGAGAAACAGTTGTATGCAAAAGTTCAGCAAGTGTGAGTTCTGTCTTCGGGAAGTGACATTTCTAGGACATGTAGTTTCTGCTGGGGGATACGAGTTGATCCTCGTAAGATTGAGGCTGTGTTGGTTAGAAACAGCTGAAGAACGTGTCTGAGATCTGTAGCTTTCTGCGGCTGGCAGAATATTATCGACGTTTCGTAGAATGGTTCTCTTTAATCGCAGCTCCGATGACTAAGCTATTGCGTAAGGGAGTTCCTTTCGTTTGGACTGATGCACAGCAAGAGTGCTTTGATAAGCTCAAGACGGTTTTAACTCAGGCTCCTGTTCTAATACAGCCTGAGCCCGGTAAAGACTTCGTGGTTTACAACAATGCATCGCATGTGGTTCTGGGTTGTGTTCTGATATAATATGGGAAGGTAGTTGCTTATGCGTCTCGACAGCTCAAGACTCATGACGCACGATTTGGAATTGGTGGTGGTTGTCTTTACTTTGAAAATCTGGAGGCATTACCTGTATGGTGAGAAGTGTACCATCTACGCTGACTACAAAAGCCTCAAGTATCTCCTCACTCAGAAGGAGTTGAACTTTAGGCAGCGTAGATAGGTTAAACTGTTTAAGGATTACGACTGCACTATCGAGTACCATCCTGGTAAGGCCAATGTGGTGGCCAATATGTTAAGCCGTAGGGCTGTGACCGATCTAAAAGCGATGTTCGCTCGACTGAGTCTTTTCAACGATGGGAGTCTGTTGGCAGAACTTCAAGTGAAATTGACGTAGATTGACCAGATCAAAAATAAATAGATGGGGGATAAGCCTCTTGAGTTGCGGTTACGTTAGGTTGAGAGTTTTATTACTTCAGATTTTGGGATTAATAAAGATGAGGTGCTATGTTTTCACGGTTGGATTTGTGTATCGAATGATGAAGACTTGAGACAGCCGATTCTGAGGGAGACACATAGTAGCCCCTATGTTATACATCCCGGTAGAAATAAAATGTACCGAGATCTGTGAGATTTATATTTGTGGCCAGGGATAAAGTGAGAGGTTACCGACTTCGTGGCTCGTTGTTTGACTTGTCAGTAGGTTAAGGCTAAGTATCAGTTAGCTTTGGGTTTGCTACAGCCGATTAAGATACCGATGTGGAAATGAGAGCGAGTAACGATGGACTTCGTTAGTAGGTTGCCTCTAACACCCACTAAGAAGGATTCTGTATGAGTCATCGTGGATCGATTGACCAAGTCTGCTCACTTCATTCCGGTTAGGATGGACTTCTCTCTATAGAAATTGGCTAAGCTCTACATATCAGAAATAGTGAGACTTCATGGGGCACCCGTGTCGATCATCTCTGATAGGGATCTACGTTTCACGTCTCGATTCTGGAAGAAGCTTCATGAAGCTCTGGGTTCAAGGTTAGACTTCAAGATCGCTTTTCATCTTGCATGCATTGTCGATCGAGAGGGTGATTCGATCATCGGAGGATATGTTGAGGAGTTGTGTGATTGACTTCGGAGGTAGTTGGGAGGAGTATTTGCCATTAGCAGAGTTCGCTTACAATAATAGCTACCAGTCTAGTATACAGATGGCACCTTATAAGGCACTGTATGGTCATAAGTGCCGCACTCCCTTATGCTGGTCTGAGTTGGGTGAGTGACGCATTCTAGGTCCAGAGATGGTTTCTTAGACTGAGGACAAGGTCCGTTTGATTCAAGATCGATTGAAAGCGGCTTCTGATAGGCAGAAATCTTATGCGGATCTGAAATGTCGAAAGATAAAGTATTCTGTGGGGGACTTAGTCTTTCTCAAGGTCTCGCCATGGACAAAGGTTCTGAGGTTCGGTCGCAAGGGTAAGCTGAGCCTTCGGTTTATTGGGCCGTACCAGATTCTAAAGCAAGTAAGGTCAATCGTATATTAGTTGGAGCTACCTCCGGAGTTGGGTCACATTCACAATGTGTTCTACGTCTCTATGTTGAGGTGTTACCGCACTGATCCTACGCACATAGTTCCTGTGGAGGAAATTGAGGTTAGGCTAGACCTAACATTTGAGGAGGAACCGGTTGAGATTCTGGACCGCGACATTAAAGTACTACGGAGGAAATCTATTCCTTTAGTAAAGGTGCTGTGGAGGAATCATAGCACTGAAGAGGCTGCGTGAGAGCCTGAAAATGTGATGCGTCAGTAGTATCCTTACCTATTTTGATCAGGAAAATTTCGAGGCCGAAATTTTCTTTTAGGGGGTAGAGTTGTAACGCTCCAAATTTGATAAATTTGTTTCTATGAGTTTCTGACACACTACTGTTTATCTGCTTCAGTGGTTAAGTGTTTTGAGTGTGTGTGTGAGGTCTCAAGTTCAAGCTTTGCATTTGGCAAATTTTGGCTTTTTTTTTAAAAAATTAAGCCTTAACTTCTAGGCAGTAGGCTTATATTAAACTATTTGTAATTTCATATCAGAATAGGCCTGCTAGTCTGGTGGTTAAGTGGTGTGATTGATTACTGAAGGTCTGATGTTCGAATCCCCGTGCGAGCGAGAGAGTAATTCTTTTTGCTCTGGGTGTGTGACGTCTAGGTAGTTCGATTAGAATTAAAATTATGATAGGTTGTTGGGTAGTGGGATAGTGGAGAGAATTAGGGGATACTCTATCAGTCTTGGAGTTTTCTAAAAAATCTTCTTCTTCCTCTGACATTTTCTCTGCGTTTCACTACCAATTTTTTTCGGCTTTCCATATTTTTGTTTCCATCAGTTTTGACTTCTTGCTGTCATTTTTTTCTATTTCCTCTTTGCTACTATGATTTTCGGTTTTGCTATTCATTGGTAAGGGAAGAATTATTCTTACGTAATTTTTATTTTTGGGGGTTGATGTATCGTTATGCTAAGGGTTTCATTTGGTGTTAGGAGGTATTCAAGGGGCCGAGGATCTGGAATAAACACACTAAGTGTGCGAAACTCCCTTTGTTCAAGTGAAGGTAACGATTTTCATTGGTTTAAGAGTTGGCCTTCTCTTTGTGTTTTCATTTAAGAATCGTTTTAAATGGCTAATCAATGAATTATTGGTTAATTATAGGTTTTGGAGGTGTTGGGATTGCAATATCAGTGAAATTGAACCAAGTGTGTACTCAATTGCATAGAAAACGAGAATCGGCGAAAGCTAAAAAATGAATTTGTCGAAGCCACATGGGCGTGTGGTCACTCGTGTGGTAGGTCGTGTGGCAGTACATAGCCGTGTGATCGACGAATCAGGTTGTGCGCGTGTGACACAGGCGTATGACACTACCGTGTGATGGCCGAAGAGGCCGTGTGCTAGACACAGGCTTGATCAATTGGGTTGTGTGGGCCACACGAGTATGTGGGCCCACACAGGTGAACCACACAAGCGTGTGGAATTCTGGGCCAGACCATGTGGGCCACACGAACGTGCGGGCCCACACAGGCAGGCCACATAGGTGTGTGAGCCCATTATTTCTGAAATACTCTAAAAGTTTGCTCGAGTCGCCCAAGTCGACTGGGACCTACTGTAGGGTCGATAAGAGATACTTAACCCCCGATTACGTGATCTGACTAAGTGATATATATGCTCTTAGCATGTAGACCGATATGTATGTATGATTTGTTAATTGCATAATTGCATGTCATGTATTGTATGCTGTATTGCATCGGGGTTGGGTTAATGTATATGGATGAAGTATTCTGAATGGCTCCTAAGCCTGATATCTGGCAGCACAGCTGCAACTATCTGACTATGTGCCGCTTCCGATACAGCATGGTGTGTAGGGATGGGTGAGTCGATTTTATCCCCACATGGTGTGTAGGGTTGGACGGATTTGGTGTGTAGAGGCTAGCGGGTAGGACTCTGTTTAATCTGTACTGTTTTGCATACTGCATCTGAGGTGGGCCAAGGGCATAATATATGCTTGATTCTGCATCTGAGTGGGCTAAGGCTTATACTGATTTCTGTAAGGGGCTCCGACCCAGATTGATTACGATTATGATCTAATATATGTCTGTATGCATGTTTTCTGTGGGGATTACACACTGAGTTGTGAAAACTCACCCTTTTTATTCTGTTTAATCTGAGTAGGAAATTCCTAGACTTGACGGATCGGTGAAGCGGAGGACTTGAGGGTGGCCATATGTAAGTTTTTAGATTGTTTTCTTTTTGATTACATCTAGTTTTTATTACTTATTTGGGTTTTTGATGTAATTCTAGACTTAGACTATTTGGTTTAATTCGAGACTTATTACGTTTTGTGATTAATTGAAACTGCAACTCACTAAAACACGATTTTCCTAAAAACTAGGGTTTTCGTAAATAAAATGATTTTACCTAAAATTAATTATTTGGGTTTCTAAAGCTTTCACGAAAAAAAAAAGATGTTTGAAGCAAATCAAGTAGAACACGTTTAAAAAACTTTCATGTGACATCGCCATTTCGGCCATAACGTCCAAGCCGGGTATAGGGTGTTACATTTACATGTGGCCACCCTCAAGTCCTCCGCTTCACCGATTCGTCAAGTCTGGGGATTTCCTAGAAAGATTAAACAAAATAAAAAGGGTGAGTTTTCGCAACTCAGTGTGTAATCCCCACAGAAAACATGCATACAGTTATATATTAAATCGTAATCGTAATCAATCTGGGCCGGAGCCCCTTACAGAAATTAGTGTAGGCCTTAGCCCATTCAGATGCAGAGTCAAGTATATATTAGGCCCTTGGCCCACCTCAGATGCAGCATGCAAAACAGTACAGATTAAACTAGAGGTGTGCATGGGCCGAGCCCATAAAAAAATTTCGGCCCGTTTTCTAGGCCCGGGCCCGGCCCGGCCCGAAATATGGGCATGAAAAAGTGTCCAAGCCCGGCCCGAAACAAAATTGATAGGCCCGAGCCCGGCCCGGCCTGACCAATATTAATTTTTTTTCTTATTTCATTAAATAAAAATTTTAAAAATATAATAAATCAAATTCATTTAAAAATATTAAAACAAAAAACAAATAAAAAATGAGACTTGTTTATTTGATAATTTTTTTTATATTCTTAGATATTTTACATATGATATATTTTATTTTTATACATTTATCCCTATTTTTATAAACTTTTAAAACGTATCTTAAATATTTATATTATTTATTTTTCTTTTTTATAATGTTTTAAAATTGTTTTTTTAGCTAATTTAGAACAATATATATTTTATAAAAGAAAATTATATACACATGTGCTAAAAGAATGATATGTAGCGTGTGTTTCTTGTCTAAATTACCTAAAACAATTACCAATTTTCTTTTAATGATGTTAAAAAATAAATAAATAAAATATTTTAAATATCAAAATGAAAGAGAAACGAGTATACTTGGTAGCAAATTAGTGAATTTAACTTGTTTTAATTATTATAAGTTAAACAAATCGAGTTTTATAATTCAATGCTTAAACATGCCGCACGTAACAAATACATGCAATTGACGCAAACTAATCATTCCTTAAGTGGGCTGTTGGTGGCCTTCTTAAAACAATATACAAATTAGAAATAAAATAAAAAAGTGGTCATATTAAAATTGAAACAAATTAGAACTAAAATAATAACCAAATTAATAATAAAATAAAATTTTTACAACATCGAAATAATATTAAAAACGACAACAGATAACATAATAAATAGCTGCAAAAGAACAATAAAACACCACAAAAGTAGCACTAAAATAGCACCAAAACAACTCCAAAACAGCACAAAAAAAGCACTAAACAAAAAGCGGTGAGAAACGAAATCACCAACAACACCAAAACAACACCAAAAACCTGCAAAATATAATCAACCAACCAGAATATCTACACATTAACCAATCAATATATTTAATTTTATAACAAACTATAAATTATAAGCTAAATTAAATTGTCAACAATTAGAAAGAAAGATAACCTAAAAAGCAATTGAAGAAACATCATCCTCATCGTCCTCATCATCCTCATCGTCTTCATCGTCATCATCATTCTTCCAACTAATTTCTAACATGAAATAAGAATAAATAATTAGATAATCAAATTGATAAAAAAAATAATATAAAATTACAACAATAAAACGAGAGTAATAATTACCTGTTGAAAATCCCTTAGCTCGCATCCAATCATCCAAGCAAACAACGGCTTGAACCATTTTTGGCTTAAGTGAACTCCTCAAAGGTGTGATAACTTTCTTACCCATGCTAAAAGCTGATTCGGAAGCTACAGTCGATATTGGAATTGCCAAAAGATCACGAGCCAATAATGAAAGCTCATTATATCGAACTGAACTTTTGCTCCAATAATCCAAAACATCTATTTGACTATTCAACTCAAGCGCCGGTTCTTCCAAATAAATGTCCAACTGTGACTTTTCACTCATAGTGCTAGATTCATTTAAATACCGTTTATAGTCATCACTCTCATCAAAATCTCCCCCAAAACCAAAATCAACACTATTAACATTGTGTTCATCCAAACTAGAACCAACAGGATTTTTATCTGAAACATTAGAACTCCCAGCCAAAGAGGAAGACGTGGATTTAAATCATTAACATACTCACAACAAGAGTCTAAGATTGCTAAGAATGGTTTCAACAAAATCAAGCATGAATACCATAGATTGTAGTAAAGCAATACTGCACATAATTCAACTTGTAACGAGGATCTAAAATTGCAACACATGACAATATCAATGAATACTCAGCCCAATATTTATTAAATTTCTCTTGCATTTGCTTAACCATTGGAGTTAAAAACGAATGAGAACCTTTAACTGTATCAAGCAAGAGCTTGTGAACCTTCCAAACCCCTCTAAAATAAAGATTAGCCGTTGGATAATTAGAACCAGAAAAAATACAAGTCACATCATAAAAGACTTTCAAAAATTTGCAAAGAATAGCAACATTTCTCCACTCCTCGTTAGAAAGTGCAAATATTTGATAATCTTTATCTCGTTGGCCCCAATAATCTAGCACATCTTTATAGTAAAGAGAAGATTCAAGCATCAAATAAGTAGAATTCCATCACACACACACATCTTGACGCAACTTTTTGGTCACATTCAAATGAAAACTTTTGTCGGCCACATCATAAAATCTTTTCCTACGAATTCCTGACCTTTTTATGTACTTAATTCCATTTCGAATCTTACCAACAACATCATCAGCAAGTTCCAAACCAGCTTTAACTATAAGATTCAATATATGTGCACAACATCTAACTTGAAAAAAAGCACCATCACACAAAATAGCTCGGTTTGCACGAAAACGATTTTTAAGACAAGAAACCATAACATCATTATAAGAAGCGTTATCCAAAGTGATGCTAAAAATTTTCTTGTCTATACCCCATTGAGATAAACATAAAACAAGTTCGTCCGCTATGTTCAAACCATCATACGGAGGAAATAAAGCTCTAAACCTTATGATTCTCTTTTGTAGCTTCCAATTTTTGTCAACCCAATGAGCAGTAATGCAAATATATTCATCATTAGTATGCTCCGAGTTCCAATTATCGGAAGTTAGACAAATTAAACCAGGTGCTTTAGCCAACTCTTCTTTAACACGATCTCTCTCTTTTGCATAATACATTAGGACATCCCTAGCAGCTGTATATCTACTTATATTCTTAAAATTAGGACTAGCAATTCTCATCATGTGTCTAAATCCCGGTTCTTCAACTGTCCTAAATGAATGCTTGCCACACACAAGAAAAGTAGAAACAGCTTGACGGCACTCATCAGCATCAAACTTGTAGTTTTTTTATAAATGGAACACCTCCTAATGATGGTTGAGTGGCTATGGTGTATTGAGTGATATCCTTACTAACTTTTTTCAAACAACTATTTAGATGACGTCTTAAATGAGAAGTTCCACTAGAAGATTTAGCAGAGAAGATAGTCTTACAGTGATTACATTGTGCCTTCAATTCATTTTTGTTCTCGCATTCAAGCTTTGTCATTTCATCCCACACCTTTGAAGTGGTAGACTTTTGACGTTTAGCAGCACTTTCATACTCATTAAACCCATCATCCACAGGTATAGGACTGCTTCAATTATAGCCATAGTCATAAAAATTAAGTCCTGAAATCCAAATAGACCAAAAGATAATTAATTTTCATACTAAAAATATCTGATAATTATGATACAATTTATAATTTTCATACGAAGACAATTTAATTTAAAGCTTTTTATTTAAATATAAATTAAAATTTATTAACTTATTTAGTTCTAAATTAAAATTTTATGTTTTGAAATTTTATTTAAAAGAATTTTTAATGTTGATTTAAAAATTAAAATACAATTGAAATAAAATATAAAGCTTAAAAAATAGTAAATATAGAAACATAACAGAAGCATGCATCGACAGGAGTAAATTAATCCACAATTCCACATGCATTATTATTATAATAATAAGTATCATTACATTGGTTATAATATTAAGGTTGAGTATAGCATAATCCAGTAAATACACTTATCCTTTGGAATGCTCCTTAGTTAAATTGAAGCTTAATTAGAAGATTTACTAAATTCCCATATAACATTTATACTTTTTTATATATTTTTATACGATTAATATTTTAACAATAGTTAAATTTATCAAGCATATCAACTTTTGAACCAATCTAATATCTATATCATATCAATCTAAAATATTATATATACATATATTTAATAAACAATCGAAAGATATGTACATAAAAGAAAATTAGTGAAAAATTTATACTTTACATTAAATTTGACATGCATAATTAGATATTAATGGAATATGAAATATGATAATTAGATGATTAAAATATTAATTTTTTAAAAATATATATAAGTAAAAATTAATTTTACGCATCAAAATTTAGAAATTTGGAATGATGGTGTAATGGAAATTGATTAATGTTATTATAAATATTTGTATTTATGAGAATGTAGGGTTGTCATACAACTGGATTTTTGTATAATTAGGGATCATGGATTGAAAGAGTAGAAATAAAATTATTTTGATAATCCAAAATCAATAATAATAATAATAATAAAATGAAGGGATGAATTAGAAATTGGCAGCAAAGCAGCGGTGTATGAATGTATTTCTAATTAAAATTAAACTTATCTTGGATGAGATTGCATTTATTATTCACCAAAAATATTCGGATGCTGACTATAATCACTATCTCTAAACATCATTCATGGAATATATATATATATATATATATATATATATATAAATAAATAATAATAAATTTGAAAATGAGTTAAATTCATAATGGGCAACAGCAGAAGGTTTTAATAAGAAGGGCAGGCGTGTTAATATTCGGCGAATTTCGAAGCTGCCATTTTGTTTGTTTATTGTTTTTTTTTGTTTCCCCATATCTGGACTTAATGCTTCCGTCAGAGGTGGACTCCCATAATTAAATAAGAATAAACCCCCCCAATGTAAGTTTTATTGATTTCTCAGTAAAAAGATTAGGGTAAATTATACACATAAAGAAGAAGATGCAGCAGTAAAGAAGAAGAAGAAGAAGCAGCTTACCGTGAAGAAAGGGCTTTCTGCGATAAAGGCACAACAGCAGTCTTCAACAGCAGCAGCCAGTAGTATGGGCCTATGGGGAGCCTTAGTAAGGACTAAGGAGTAAGGACCAAACTTTGGAGAGCACCGAGATTGGCTACCGAGACTGCAAATGAAGAAACAAAAATGAAGAAGTTGAGCTGAGCTTGAAGCTAGCTGGAGCCTGGAGGTGGCCAACAGACACTGGATCAATGGATCGGTGGAGGTGGTGTGAGCTAGGGATTTAGGTTTTGAAAATGGGAAAAAAGGGAGGAAGGCAGCAGCAGTGCAGCACTAACTGACAAAATGAAAGTGGAAAAAATATGAGTAAAGTTAAAAGAGTAAAGTTAAAAATAAAAAATAATTAAAAAATAATTTAATATAAATTCGGGCCGGGCCGGGCCGGGCCAGGGCCAAAAAATCTTACCCGAGGCCCGGCCCGTTTTTTAAACGGGCCTCATTTTTTGCCCAAGCCCATTTTTCGGGCCTATATTTTTACCCAAACCCTCCTATTTTTCGGGCGGGCCATCGGGCCGGGCCGGGCTGCCCGACCCATGCACACCTTTAGATTAAACAGAGTCCTACCCGCTAGCCTCTACACACCAACTCCATCTAACCCTATACACCATGTGGGATAAAATCAACCCACCCATCCCTACACACCATGCTATACCGAAAGCGACACATAGTCAGACAGTTGCAGCTGTGCTACCAAATATCAGGCTTAGGAGCCTTTCAGAATACTTCCTTCATATACATTAACCCAACCCCGATGCAATGCAGCATACAATACATGACATGCAATTATGCAATTAACAGATCATACATACATATCGGTCTACATGCTAAGAGCATATATATCACATAGTCAAATCACGTAATCAAGGGTCAAGTATCTCTTACCGACCCTACAGTAGGTCCCAGTCGACTTGGGCGACCCGAGCAACCTTTCAAAGAATTTTAGAAATAATGGGCTCACACGCCCATGTGGCCCGCCCGTGTGGGCCCACACGACCCAAATTGGCCTTGACTGTGTGGATCACATGGCTTGGCCCAGAATTTCACACGTCCATGTGAGCCAACATGCTCGTGTGGCCCACACAACCCAATTGATCAAGCCCGTGTCTAGCACATGGCCTCTTTGGCCATTATACAGTTGTGTCATGCGCCTGTGTCACGCGCGAACGGCCTAATTTGTCGATCACACGGCCGTGTACTACCGTACGGCCTACCACAGGGGCGACCACACGCCCGTGTGGCTTCGACAGATTTATTTTTTAGCTTTTGCCGATTCTTATTTTCTGTGCAATTGAGTACACACCTGGTTCGATTTCGCTGATATTGCAATCCCTACACAACCAAAACCTATAATTAACCAATAATTCATTGATTAGCCATTTAAAACGATTCTTAAACGAAAACACAAAGAGACAGCCAACTCCTGAACCAACGGAAATTGTTACCTTTACTTGAACAAAGGGAGTTTCTCACACTTAGCGCGTCTATTCCAGACCCTTGGCCTCTTGAATACCTCCTAACACCAAATGAAACCCTTAGCATAATGATACATCAACCCCCAAAAATAAAAATTACGGAAGAACAATGCTTCCCTTACCGATGAATAGTAAAACCGAAAATTGTAGCAGCAAAGAGGAAATAGAAAAAGATGATAGAAAAAAGTCGAAATTGATGGAAACAAAAAATTGGTAATGAAAAGTAGAGAAAAAAGTCAGAGGGAGAAGAAGATTTTTGAGAAAACTCCAAGACTGATAGAGTATCCCCTAGTTCTCTCCACTATCCCACTACCCAACAACCTCTCAGAATTTCAATTCTAATCGAACTTCCCTAGACATCACACACCTAGAGCAAAAAGAATTACTCTCTCGCTTGCACGGGGATTCGAACACCAAACCTTCAGTAATCAGTCACACCACTTAACCACCAGACCAGTAGGTCCATTCTGATATAGAATTACAAATAGTCTAATACAAACTTGCTGCCTAGAAGTTAATGCTTAATTTAAGAAAAAAGCCAAAATTTTCCAAATGCAAGGCTTGAACTTAGAACCTCTCACACACACCCAAAACACTTAAACACTGAAGTAGATACAGATTTGTGTCAGAAACTCATAGAAACAAATTTATCAAATTTGGGGCGTTACAGTATACATATCTGTAATATGCATAATATGCTGCCTCGTTAAAAACTTTACCAGGAAAACCTAATGGGACAAAACCTCAGTTGAGGGAAAAAGAGTACAGTGCGTATTTACTCCCGCATATGAAAACATCACATACTTTCTTAGATTCTACGTATTCAATCTTGAATACTAATTTTTCAAATAACTATTTGAATGAATTTGCTAAACATTTATATCACCATTCTTTTGAAAGTCATGAGTGAGGGAAAATTTGGGGGAAATATATTTTAATTTCTTCAAGAGTTTCAACAATAATCATAACTAACTTTTATCATGGTTCTTCTATAAAAACACAAATACGTATTTTGGATCATTTTATAATCCTCCCTCAACTACCATTCACTATGTCAAATTTACAACATATGTTCAAATTATTTCAATTCATATAAATGAACAATTTCTCTAGAATTTCATTATACTTCTGACATTCTAAATCCTTCAATGATTTAAATATAAACTTTACTATATATTGATTCATAAAAGGTTGTAACCACAACAATTAGATGCAAGTTAAACCTTTTATGAACCGTTAGTTTAATAATATATGTAAAGGATATTGCATCTACCACAAAAGTTATTATATCTTTTCATAACCAATTCCAGAAAACTTCATATTTTATTCTGTTTTGCAAAACAACTTCATTTGTACCCTCACTGGCTTTATATCATTAGGTATTTGGACTATTGGTCCAAAAACTCCACAAATTTAATTGTACTTGAATTGCGTCTTTCTATTTTGACCAATTTATTTAATATCTATATTTTTTAATAGATTTATTCAAGATTCTCCTTTTATTTCATTATTTCAACAATAATATTGCATGCAAAACCATTGTCGACCACTTTTATTATCGGTTCGACATTTTCTCAAATTGACATAACTTATTAAAATATCTTATTTTCACTATTTTAATCTTCAGTTTCAAGCACCTGAATCTCTTCTGGAGTTTTACTTATTAATTATGTCTTGGGTCTTTTCTAGAGCACTCGCCTTTACTATATGACCATCTAGATTTATTATTCTCTTTTATGATAATTTTCATATTTGGAACTTGTAATGAGTTACCCTTGTTGAACTTTCAATTCAAATTACTCTCCCCTAATGTCGAGAAAACTATCAAATCAAAATAGTAATAAAAAATTATGTCATAATTGAATCTCTAATACATTTAAAACATATAATAATACAAGGAGACTCATAATTAATATATATTTCCAACTTCTTTGAGGATTCACTCATCTTTGTGCGTTATGGTGGAGTAATTGGAATATGTACGCACATACAAAAATTCAAAGATGAGAAATATTTAGCTCTTGACAAAAAATCAATTGTAATGGGGAGTATTTATAACTTATGATGTGTACAACACGTAAATCAATATAATCTCATGTTGAAATAGGAAGTTTAGTTCTCATAAATAATGGTTTAGATATTAACCAAAGGCGTTCAATCAATAATTTCTCTAGACCATTATCCGCATAAATAACAAACTCTTACAAAAAATTTTCAAACTCAATCAATAAAAGACTGAGATATAAACTCATCAGTATTAGCAAGATGAATTATCTTAATTGCATAATCTAAAATTAATTATTTAAACAATTAATCTTGCAAGCAATAGGTTGCAAGTTGATAACACATACGTGATTATTTTGTAGATGCATCTACCAAAATCATATAATATCAAAACCATCCATATGGTGGATGAATGAGCCCATATTCATTTCAAAAATGTAAGACATTAAATCTCAACTTTAGCTAGTGAGTTTCTAATAATTAATTTTCATTAAAGACAAGCAACAAATGAGAATTCTTTAAATTAAAGAATCTTACGGTTCTTTAATAAATGTCCATATGAATTCTCAATTAATTTTCACATCATATATGATCCAAGATGATCTAACTGGTCACGCCAAGTAGTAAATGTATTTGCATCAGTAAACTTTTGGTTTACTTTAACATGCATTTCAATTTTACTAACAATGTCAACATAAACTATGACAAATTGATGATTTTACTATCATTCTTTTTACTTTGTAACCACATATAAGTACTATTGTGACATTCAGTACTGGAAATGTCTAAATCAATGTGAAGTCCATAATGTCATTAACTCAATAAAAGAAATATAATTTACAAATAATTATATGCAATATTCACTTCAAGGGATATGCCAAAATCTTCAAATGCCTAAATTGGCTTTAATGATCAAAAGTGATTATAAAAGATTTATCGTAGACATTCACTCCAAGGAATGTGCAAAAAAAAAAAATGGACAATAATGAAAAACTAGCAATTTTTTTTTCTTTCATAACCATTATCATAATCATGTATGAAATTTAATTCAAAATCCAACCATTCATGCTCATAGAAATTTTTATTTACAATTGCTCATATAATTTCTCTAAATAATTAACAAATGAAATAATGTAAAACGTATGAACTACTAAATTTAACAATTATTTGAACTAAATCAAATCTGAATAACCATAAAATTCATTGGTTTATTAACACAAATTTGCATACTAAATGTTTCAATCAAATATATTATTTAATTATAAAACCTATTATAGCGGCATAAATAAATCAGTTAATATTCATTTTCATGAACAAATGAGATGCTTTAAATAATATGTAACTCATATAATCAAAACTTAAAAAGAAGACCATCTCAAATATTTAAACCATATATCAAGTTGATTTAATATTTAAATATGTACCTTTTTTTTTTCTCCATTGAGTCTTGACGATTTTATCAAGAAGTAAACAAATTAAACTCCCGAAATAGACTTTGAATCCAATCAAAATATATTAATAGCAAATTTTGAGAGTGGATTTTATTTTCTAAGTGTACAACAGGTACATAACCAATGACTTTTCATACATAAGTTTTCTTTCTTACAAGTTCTAACCAGTAATATTTTTCCACGTAATTTTAATTGAGAACTTATTCTGAATACTATAGAGTTATACTAGCAGTGTAAAAAAAACTTGCAACTTCAAGTGCATCCAACCATAACAAGTTTTAGATAGAATTATCATATTTTATTACTCATAAGTAGATCTTTCACAGTCTTAATATTTTGTTGGGAGGATGACAAAAGATCGCAAAGATAGTCATAATCAATTCAATTTAATAACAAGTGTAATCAATAACTTAATCCTCTCATTTTTTTTCATCCTTTCAAAATAAATATTTATAGATATAGTGATTCATATGAAATATACTCTTTTCTTCATTCACAATCTCAATATGATATCGATTATAATGAATATATTTTAAAACTAATGCATTAACCATCACAAATTTTGTATTTTTTTTAGATATTGATATATCAGCTCTTATGGAGCTTTCAACTAATTTTGTACTATCAAATATTGAAATAATTTTTGTTTGTTTCAGTATCAAATAAGATAAATATTTTCTATTTGTAATGATAGAATTCAGTACTACATTATCATATCTTTCTTTAAAGAATATTAACAGAAACAAAATATTTGGGCATACGCTACATATGTGGCCAATAATCTTTCATACCACATTGATAACATAAATTATCTTTACCCTTTGAAGAATTATCTTGAGAACTCTCATTGTTCTCTTATTTATTACTGTGTTCCCACTTTTAGTAGTCCACGATTATATCTTTTATTTTCTTTATTTTGCATTCACTTCGAGAAATGCAACAAATCTAGTAGGACAAACTTCTAAACGTCTCCATTGATTCTTTATTTCATAATGACCATCATAAACATACATGGATTTCAAATTAGAATCTATCTATTCATGTTGTTATGATTAGTCTCCAATTATAATAAATATGATATAATAAATAAATCATAGTAAAATATACCTGAAGATCTTGAACATCATCGTCATCACCCTCGTAAGAATTATATAAATTTCTTTAGATAATAATTACCCATAGTGTGCAGGTCTCAATTGAATACTGAAATTGCAATAGCTCTAGAAGGCAATCGATAATAACTTGAGCAGCAAATTTGGAGTGATCATATTATAAAATAAAAGAGAATCATGTTGATAACGTGTTATAAAATAAAAGACAGAGAATAAAGAACAAAAAGAATGGGAGAGCAAAGAGAGAGCGTGTTTTTATTGATCAATAGGAACAATTTACAATGTTTCTCTAAAGCCTATATTTATAGACATAGAAAATATAAATAAAATAGAACTCTACTTCTAATGACTATTAGAATTTAAAATATATCAAAACTTATCTAGATCTTGATGGACATCCACTTAGTATTTTAAAAATTAAGATTAGATGTGGATTTAATTTGAATGTATAAACTAATAGTTATATTAAAATTATGAAAATAACTATTAATTTAATGTTAAAATATTATATTCAATTTTTTACAGTTTTAATATTAGAAACTATTTTTAAAATTTTGTAATTTTTAATTTAAAACCAAATAAAAATGTTACAGATTAAAATGCAAATTCAAATTGTATCAAACATAATCAAATTAAATTTTATGATTTTTATTCAAGATCAAAATATCTAATTAGGATGAGATTATTATGATATATTTTCTAAATTTCTAATATTTTTAATAAGTAAAACAACTATTGACATTATTAAATCATTTAATTGTATTATTTAAAAAATAAGAAATAAATTAAAGACTATTTAGAAAACTTAGCTTCCGAATTCAAATAAAAATATATTTACACAAATAAAAAAATCCAACTCCCTAAAAATTAAAATAAAATCTGATTAGATAATGATACTAATAATATTACAAATATATTTAACCTATTTTTAATCATTGCTTCAATCTTTAATTCTCGTTATCACCTTCTATCTTGATTTTCTTCTTCAATTTGTCAATTATTGTCATCATCTTCGACCAACATTTATGTTAGCTTGAAAAATCAACTCGAAATCACCAAGAGGGGGTGAATTGGGTTCTTAAAAAAATTGTGGAAGTGACGAATGAATGAGCAACAATGAACACAATGATTTATAGTGGTTCGCCCCCAATTGCCTACTCCACTACCTTAGCTTTCCACAACTAAAGATTTTTCCAAATTCACTATTTTGATCAACCTTTAAGAATAAGGTTTAACCTTACAACTCCCTTAAGATTTCTACCCAAGATCTTAAGAACTACCGTAACGTTTCTACCCAAACCTTAAGACTCACCCCTCCCAAAGAATATAACAAAGAAGAAAACAAGAAATAACTCTTCTAAGATTAGAATGTTTGCCAATTAAGCACAATTACAATGAAGAACACTTGAGCTAAAGAACAACAATGAAAGCTCTCAAGTGTGTACAAGAAATGTATGAAATAGTTAAGTACTAAGGTTGTATTGATTTATCTTTAAGCTTGTTAATCTCTCTTCTTGTTGTAGGACCCTTGGAAGATGGTATTTATATCCTCTAATACATTTCCAACCATTGGGGTTGTCGGAAACATGAATAGAGTCGTTAGGGATGAAAATACCAGATCATTAAATTCACCTGCAACAAAAGGTATCGATACTATTAGTATTTAATGCCTGATTTAGTGACTGTTAAATTTAGTTTACAATGATATCAAAGACAAATTATTGATACCCGATAAAAGGTATCGATACTTAATGTAAAAGTATCGATATTTTTTGGCCTAGAGCAATACTGACTTGTTTAAAAACAGTTTTAACATGATTGAAAATATTTAACTCAATTGAAACCATTTTAACTTGATTTTATCAAATTTGCCCAATTTTGTTCAACTTTAACTTTTATTTAAAAATAATTTAATTTTTTATATCAAAAACATATTATCAAATAAAGCTTAGTTTAACAATCTCCCCCTTTTTGATATAATAAAATATTTGGTAAATTTATTTTTGAATAAATTGCTCACTCTTAATAAAATTCATTTTCAATTTAGCTCCCCTATATAAAATTCATTTTCATTTTAAGGCTTAAAAAAATAAGGTCGAATTTGACATTCATTTTACTTTGAAAACTTGGTCACTAAATTTGACATATAATCAATTAATCATAATCAATCAACCATAAAATTTACCTTTCTTTTTTCTCCTTTTTGTTATATAAAAAATAATCAAATAACGAGTGAGGGGCTATTGACTATAGCACCCTTAAGAGGAAAAGAAAGTGGTTAGTCCAAAGATAGATATTAAAAATAGAGACAAAGTGGACTAACATACCAAAAACATTAAGGTGCAATCACGTAAAATTTGCATTTGTGTTGTTCTCCTTGAAGCAATACACCGTACCCAATTTCTTTTGGATCTATAAGCATTAATTTCCAAGATTTTAGTCACTTTAGGTATCCATTTAGAAACGATATCCTTATCTTTAGTAGTAATGAGTCCTTTAGGGACCCATATACTCTTAACAAAATTTCTTTAGTAAAAATTTGAGGGACCTCTATGTTTATAATGATTAAAGCTATTTTTAACAAAGTTTTGTTTTGAATTTTCTCCTCTTTCAAACTCTTTTTCAAAAACTTTGTTAGAGTGAGATTTTTCACTCTTAAGCAAATTATATAAGTCTTGGTAATTTTTAGCTAAATCATTTAAAATAGCTTGTATATCATGAATTTTACTTTCAATTTCATCATTGACTTTGGAGAGTGAACTATCTTTCAATTTAGAAATAGTTTCCTTATATTTTGAAATCATAGTTTCAAATTCCAAGCCTAATTCATCATAGGCATCTTATAACTCATCAAAAGAATAAGAATTTGAAATAGATGAGTTAGAAGTTACCTTAAAATCATTGATAGCTGTAAGGAATAGGTTGGCTACTTCTTGATCTTCATAATCGGATGAATCCTCATCACTCCAAGCAACAACATAGGCCTTGTGTTTTTGTTTGTTAGACCCTTTCTTCTTCCATTGAAGACAATCAAACTTGATGTGTCCTGGTTTCTTGCACTCATAGCAAATAATGAGATCTTTCTCCTTGGTAGATTCAAGCTTCAATTCCTCCATCTTTTCCAATCTTTTTCTTTTATTAGACTTAAGGAACCTCTTGAATCTCCTAGCAAACATCTCTATCTTTTTGTCTTCATCCACCTCTTCACTTGACTCACTATCTTCATTTGTGGTGGATTTTATAACAATACCAACATTCTTCTTCATAACTTTTTCTTTTTCACCCTATTTGTTGAGTCTCATATCATGTGTAAGTAAAAAACTGATGAGTTCATCCAATGTTAAAGTTCCTAAATTCTTTGCTTCTTCAATTGCAATCACCTTGGCTTCCCATGATGTAGGTAAGCTTTGAAGCATCTTTCTTACCATCTCTTCATTTGGATAAGTCTTCTCATAAGATTTCAATCTATTTATGATGATTGTAAACAGATTGGACATCCTCTTGATATCCTCTTTGAGCTTCATCTTGAAAGTTTCATAATTGAGAGTAAGGATTTCAAGTTTAAACTTCTTCGCTTAGCTAGTGCCTTCATGGGTGACTTCAAGCTAGTCCTAAATCTCATTGGTATTTGAACAAAACGAAACTCTACTATACTCATCCGGACTAAGTGCACAAAATAGAATGTGCATTGCCTTGGCATTGAGTTGAATGTTTCTCGTATCTTCCTCATTCCATTCCTTCTTGCTTTTTGGAACTAAAAGCTCTCCTTCTTGTTTGGATGGAATTGAAGGGCCATCCATAATAATGTCCCATACGACAAGATTATTTGCTTGGATGAACAACATCATCCTTGTCTTCTAATAGGAATAGTTAGCACCATTGAAATAAGGAGATTTGGAGATAGATTGAGACTCACCAAAGAAAATTGACCCGGAAGTAAATGTCATTATTGTAGAATGAGTTGATTATCATTTGAGCTTCTCCGATGATCTTCTCTTGGTTGTTAAACCGTCTTTAGAGACTAGCTCTGAACTCAATTGTTAGCTCAAAAGATCAAATTGAAATCACCAATAGGGGAGGGGTGAATTGGATTCTTAAAAAATTTGTGGAAGCAACAAATGAATAAGAAACAATGAACACAATGATTTATAGTAGTTTAGCCCCAACTACCTACTCCACTACCTTAGCTTTCCACAACTAAGGATTTTATCAAATTCAATAATTTGATCGACCTTTGAGGACAAGGTTTAACCTTATAACTCCCTTAAGATTTCTACCTAAAATCTTAAAATTGCAACTACCTTAAGGTTTCTACCCAAACCTTAAGACTCAACCCTCTCAAAGAGTATAACAAAGAAGCAAATAAGAAATAACCCTTACAAGATCAAAATGTTTGCCAATTAAGTACAATTACAATGAAGAACACTTGAGCTAAAGAATAACAATGAAAACTCTCAAGTGTGTACAAGAAAGGTATGAAAGAGTTAAGCATTTAGGTTGTATTGATTGATTTTTAAGCTTGCTAATCTCTCTTCTTGTTGTAAGACCTTTGGAAGATGGTATTTATACCCTCTAATACATTTCCAACCATTGGGGTTGTCGAAAACATGAATAAAGTTGTTGGGGATGAAAATAACAGGTCATTAAATTCACCTGCAACAAAAGGTATCGATACTTTTTCTACAAGTATCGATACTATTACTATTTAATGCCTGATTCAGTAACCGTTAAATTTAGTTTACAACAATATCACAGACAAATCATTGATACCTGGTAAAAGGTATCTATACTTATTGTAAAAGTATTAATATTTTTTTTTTTGAAAATTGAAAACAAAATGTCAATTTAGTATCAATTTTTGAATGAGTACCGATATCTTGAAAATTATCGAAACTTTTTGGCCTGGAGCAATATTGACTTGTTTAAAAACAATTTAACATGATTGAAAATGTTTAACTCAATTGAAATCATTTTAACTTGATTTTATCAATTTTGCCCAATTTTGTTCAATTTAACTTTTACTCAAAAACACTTTAATTTGTTATATCAAAACATGTTATCAAATAAAGCTTAGTTTAACAATTAAACTTCGGATGTAATTAATTAATTTAGAGTTACAAATTACCCAAACAATTATAAAATTATAATAGTAAACAGTAAGAATTTATTGATGCAAATTGGAGAATTTTATAAAATTATAATTGTAATAATAATTAAAAAATAACATACGTTAAAATTAAAATTAAAATTAATAAAAAACGTGATATTAGAAAGTAAAACTTTCACATTGAACAATAGAACGAGAGGAGAAAGCGAATAAGGGTGAATTCAAAATAAATTTAATATAATATGTATAATAACTAAATATACGTGTGTTGGAATATTATCATAAATTTGCCTCACCATCTATGAAAATGATTTTTCATCTCTTTGGTGACATTGTCATTTGAGTGAGTTAAAATTTCCTCCCGAAAAACCAATACTTTAATACTCCATTATTTTTTAGACCAACTTTCAAAGCTAAGAATATATTTTTACTTCAAACTTGCCAACAATGCCAATAAAATTTTTTTCATTATATTATTTAGATGCTATTTGTTTGAAAATGTTTTAATGTAAAAGGATAGTTATAATGGTAAATCTTAATTTTAATTTGTTTGTAACTTTAAGGCTAATTAAATAATAATTAATTTAAAATAATATTTTTATAAATAATAACTGATATACTCAATTATGTAGTTCAAACTAATAAAAATTAGTATTATGATTTTATCTATTACGAATAGTTAATTAATATTAATTATTCTTAATACATTAAATTCAACTTATAAAAACTCTATTATTTAAAAAATATATAATTTTTTATATAATACCAATTCAGTAATATAATAAATGACAAAAAGCATTTTCATCGATTCAAAAGTTTTTTTAAACTCGTGATTTATATATATATATATATATTATTTTAAAGATGATTATAACAAAAAGTAATACAAATTCAAAAAATATATAAGCTTATAGTAAATTTTGACTATACTAAGTATGATAAGATCACATCCCCACATCATTATTTTCATAATCAGATTGGATTAGACAATTAGATTGAGAACCAATCGGGGTACTAATTTGGAGAGGGATTGAATAGATTGACCTGTGAACTGATATTAACTGGTTAAATCATGTTAAAAAAATATGGTTGAGCAGGCAATTGAATCAATTTTCTATATTTTTTAATATTTTTTTTATTTTTATGAAATTTTTAGTAATTTATTTGATCAAAGAACCTTAGATCAAATAACATAATCACAATGCGGAAAATATAACTAAAATTTGGTAAGAAAGAGTGGCATGAAAAATAATAATTCCCTTTTGCCCTCAACTACACCTTTTTTCCATTTTGGTATTTAAAATTTTGAATTAATATGTAATTTGCCCCTAACTTATCTTAAAGTATTTAGTTAATACTCAATTTTTTTTTAAAATTTAGTTAATACTTTGAACTAGTATTCCATCAGTGTTAATTTGTACTAATGTAACATTGATAATCAATTTAGCGATAACATGTGACAACCTCTCGCAAAATGGCAATGGTAATTACCGCGTAGGGATTAATCCTACATTTAAAATGAGATTTTCTTGTAAGATGGATACTTATTTAGTAGAATATTGTATAACATCCAGCTTACCCGAACCGAACATAAATGAAAAAGCCCCTCTTATGCATTCGTAAACATGGTATAGGGTTAAATGAATTATAGCAAGTGGATCGGTACCGAACGGATGTATGAAATTAAAGCCTATATATAGTAGATCCGTATAGGCGATCATATAAAGGGGATGATTTTAGATCGAAGCAATTTGATGAATTCCTTCTAAAAGTTCATATCAAAATAGTACTAGATTTGAATCATTCTCTTTATTATCAGATTCAAGGTTTCATACGAATAACAGTTTTAACATGTTTCCTGGGCCAAAAATATTTAACAGGTTCGAGAAAGCTAAAAACTGGAGTGTAAATAATTTGCCAAATTTACATGTATGAGTGTTTTTACTCGTAATTCATCAGTGGTTCATAAGATTTTTAAAACGCATCTCTTTCTCTTTATTCCTTTGTTATGGGAGAAGCGCATAGCCGTAAGCCATAAGTGTCAGACATGGATATATGCCATATTTTTAAGTCATTATACACCTACACCCATATCCGAAAGTATTTCGGATACAAATGTCACACGCGGGCAATATAGAAAAAATGAAAAGTTAGGATTACAAAGGAAAGTCTGTAAACATGTTGAGCAAGAGAAAATGCAGAGAGGCGAGGAAAGAAAAGAAGAGATTCAAGAGTAGACACATGCATACATATAGGAAAAAAAATTTGCGGGCAAAGAATTTCAATTATATATATATAAATATTCAAAACTGTAAGAGCTAATAGCCCCAAAGGAAGTATCATATACATATAGAGATGAGCAAATTCAGTCATCTCTTTTCTTTTCATTTTTTTTTCTTCTTTTTTATTGGGTTAAAAGGTCATTGAGATGATCTTATGTTGGTGGCAACTTTCATCTTCCATTTTTTTTCAACCTTAGCTAAGGTTTTTATTTGTTCTAATGTGTGTGTGTGCCAGTAGCTCATTGTAATCTGCACAAATAATGGTCTAGTAGTAAGCATCCTTACCGAGCATTGACCGCACTTCCAAGATAGACCTTGGTGGCTCAAGGTCTTTCGCTGGGAGTGCATTGCCGACGAGCTGTTGCATCTGTGATGCGAAAGTATCATCCAGAATCTGCGAATTAACAACAAGGTACAATGTTAAAAACAGGCTAAACTGAAGAAGCTGTCTTGAGGATGTCACTGGTAAAATCAAGAAACGAAATAACCAACATCAAACATTTTAATATCCCAATAATCCGAGTCAAAATACCTTTATGATGCCGTGTTTTGAAAAACCTTGCATCAGCCTTTTGAAGTAAACAATATAGCTTCTTACCTAAGCCTTTAGAATTTTCGTTCTGATACTATGATTTCAACCCATCTATATTGTCTCATCAATCCAATGTTTTAACACTAATGATGGCTTATAAAAGAACAGCAGTAGCATGTTCCCAAAAAAGTTTCAAGCTTTATGGGTAAGATCACAAATATCAGAAAACGAACTAACCTAACCGAGAATCGACTAATCAGACCGTAAATGTAATTCGTCACTTCTTACTTCTCTAACTGAAACGAAAAAAGTCTTCCCCTTTCATTTTGGCTCTTCAAAACTAATTCAGTTAATCATTTATTAAGCTACACAAACGATTTCAGATAAAATTTTAGGACTCGTTTTTCTAAACAAGATGATCTCAAACATTAGTCTGCTTAGTTTGCCGATGCTCATGTAAAAGCTTATTTACAAGATTAATCGATCATTTAAAGCTCGTTTAAACATCATTAGTGTTCGACAATAGTAAAGTAATAATACTCCTAAATTTATTATTTCATTTGATTCATGTTTATTTTTAATCTGTTTGTGTATGATCTGTTTGTTGTTCACTAAGATGATGCAAATATTTGTAATCATGTTCATCTAAGAGATGCAAAGCTCAGTAAGTGTTCCATTGGTTAAACATTATAGTAACGAATTCAGGATCTTATTTTCAACAAGGAATCTTAGGCCTTTACTTACGGATACAGCAATTTGGGAACCTTTGTACCATGATCTATTTTCTTTCCGGTTCTCCAACAAGCCTGCAGTGGAGAAAAAAAATCATGTAATTTGTGCAAAATATTTGCTTGAATTGCAAATTTCAAACAATTTACGGCATCATTCACCTATAACTTACTTGTGCCATCCGATCCCAGTACCATCGGCAGATTGCAATGAAAACTTGAGTCTCAAAAACTGTATGAAGGTGATTTATTGTACTTCTCAGCAGTTCTTTTAACATCTGCATTCTGCCTCGAATATCAGACTCTCCCATAGTTTCTTTAGAATCTTGGAGAAACTTTTTCAATTTTGTCGAGTTCTGTAATTTGGTCTGGAGAAAAGAAGGAAATAAAAGAAAATTAATTTCACAGCATAACCAAAATATTACTCAAAACAAATTCATAATGATTGAATGAGAAACATCGAGTATATACTATTGACTGTACTGCTTCTAGAATGATAAAATTTGACTGACTGATACAATCTTCAAATAAAATGATAGATCAACATATGTTCGGATTGAAATTGAAAGTTTGAGAACATATAATATACACAGATGCATACAGTCTGCATAGAATGAAAGATATGTCTGTGTGTGAAAGAAAGGGTGGGAGGGTGGGGAACTAAATCCTCATCTATTTTCCCTTCAGGGGAAATTAAATTCCGAAAGGAACAGTGATTGCTGCTTTGGAAAATAAAAGCAGCCATTGATGTTGCTGATGCATCAAACTTAATTTGATAGACAACCTGAGTCTGATAATATAGACACCCACAAATAAATTTATCCATCGATGTTATTTCTTGTTGAAGTCTAAGATTTTTGCTTATATAACAATTCATTTCAGCATTTAGACATGTATGACACTAATTCATGGCCACTTTGTGAAAATGACACTCACATTCTTGGCAAGTTTTTCAACGACAGCCTGCAGGTATCCTCTAAACTTGGTTCTCAACATCACTGTCACCTCACTAAGATGCTCTCCAGGAGCTGTATTTCCACCTTCAGGGATGCAAGAACCCCATGACTTGAACTGGGTCTCTATCTTGGGACGTAGGACATCGAGCATCCTCTTCATAGAATTCAACAGGATACCCAGCTGAATGTAGCAATCAAGCTTTTAATCAAAAGACTCCATAGAGCATGCAAATCCAAGAGAGATGCTTGT
Source organism: Gossypium longicalyx (assembly GCA_025698465.1). Taxonomy (NCBI): domain Eukaryota; kingdom Viridiplantae; phylum Streptophyta; class Magnoliopsida; order Malvales; family Malvaceae; genus Gossypium; species Gossypium longicalyx. Next base: position 16,976,687 of record CM046997.1, on the reverse strand, counting down.
TAGCTAAAATTCTATGGCTTACCTCATCAGGAACAGTATAGGAGCATACAGATCGTTTAGTAAGTTTCTGCATGTACTTAAGGCCGAATTTCTTTGGTGTCAAATTTTCCTTCAAAGGAGATACTACATCTACATACTGCTTATCGAGAGCCTCCACTATAGCTTTCTCAACATCTGAAATAGCCTGGTATAGAAACATAGCCCAAAGTGTATTACTTGTTAAACAAAAACTGTTTAAACAATTCATGACATGGATTAATAGATCACTTGAGCAAACTCCAAATCTCTTCCCTCCCCAAAAAAAAAAATAAAAATAAAAAAACAACCTAGTATTTGGAGGAGAAGCATTGTAATATTTGATGCATGTTAACCTATAAGGTGAAATATAATGAGTAGATAATGTACATTTTCCAGCACAAAAATATACTCAGGCCACCGGCAGATGATGACTTCATAGTCACTCAATGTCTCCTTGAGTCGTTCATACATTTCATCAATAAAAGTTGTAGAATGTTGTGTTCTAGCTCCTGACCACTTCACCTGCAAGTATTCAGACAATGAAAAAACAATTCTGTGGAGACAGTTTGATAAAATCTACAAGATTCTTCTAGAATAAAATATTTTAGACTGTCTTCATTTTGCGGACTTCAATTTTAATCATATAAAAAGAATAAAGAGAATCATTACATGCTTAGAGAAGGTGACGATGATATGCTCTTCCTGACTCAAATCAATTAGAGCCCATATTATTAATGAGTTACAAAGCAGGAAATCTAGTTTAAAGAATGTACCGTTTCTAATTTACATGACTCAAGTAGAGACTGCTGCTTATCTTGAATCCATATCATGATGTACAAGTGGAACAACTCCTTTGCATCAACTCCACCTTTCACATGACTAGAAAAATAAATAAAGTTCACGATAGTGCAAAGAGAAATTACTCAAAGGAATGGTTGTTACCAAAAAGTTACCTTATGTTCCAGCTGGCAAGATCTCGGTGGAAATCAGCAGTTTCGATAACGAGTTCTACCACAGGTGGTAAAGGGCCAGGTGGTGGGCATGCAAGAAGGAATGCACGTAATCTGTTGCAAAGTTCGGTGCTGTATATAGATGCTGACAGATTTGGTAAGTCTATAAAACTGCACAAAGAAGGAAGACAATTAAATGATGCAACTGCATATATGGGCCTATGAAATGTTTATACATGCATGATGGTTTGCTGAAAACTTAAAATTGTATCAACAATTTTGATACAAAACATTACTGCTAACTGCATATATGAATGAAAATTTACTTTGTGAGCAAGCAAAAACAAATCAAACAACAAAAGGAAGAACATACGTGGGAAGTATATGTTGATTGTGAATCTCAGTATCTGTTAATATCTCATTCTTAATGTTCCTGCAAAGACATGTCATCTTCTGATAAGCAATAGACATTGCAACAGGGTCCATAAAATTGGGCTCATTGTTGGAGGTAACAAATTCATCAGTCTCAGCCAAGTGCCTTCTGGATCTTTTTCTTGCAGCAGCCTGTGTAAATATGGATATTTAGAAAGTAGAGGCAAGGCATGTAGAAAGATAGGTATATCATTAGAGAAATTAAATTCTCAAACCTGGAAATAATGACACAGATTTGTTTGTGCTTCTGGAGACAATACGTCATGTAGAAGCATATAAAGTTTAATTGCAGGTTCCAGTGCGGGTGCTACAGGTCCTGTTGCAGGCTTGAACACATCCATAATGCCTGAGAATGATGATTCGTCAAGTGATTTGTAGTTCTCGAAAACCAGAGAAAGAATCTGCTTGATTTGATCTTTGGTTTCTCCCAAAATTCGGTTCTGGTGAAGCAGCAAACAATCATCTTTTTTATTAAACGAAGGAAAAAACTATTAGAACTTATAAACAAAAAGTGGAACACATAGTACCTCTTGATGGCTCAATGCTCTTTTGTTGTGGCCTTTCATAGCAACAGGCATTAACAATTCATGCACCAAACCGAGGCAATCAGCAGTAGGTGTGGCCACATCCATTACATAGGAAAGATACCCGTAAAAAATGTACAGATGCCAAACCTAAAAACATTGACCAAAACAGTAACTTTCTAAAATATGAATTGCAACTCTCAACAAAAAAGGTAAAGAAAAAAAAAAATTTCAATTACCTTAGCTTGGTGTAGACATCAGAAACTCCGTAATACGAGGCAAACTCTGTTAATAGCCATTTCCACGACCCATATAACTGTAAGCTCCTCTGCTGGAATCGTTGAACCTTCATCGCAACTTCCAAGACAAGGTCATAAGCAACTGTTTCAGCAACAGAACCACACTAGAAAAAGAAAGAATGCAATTAATATCACAAAACTATTTCAGAATTAATCCAATTTTTTTATATTAAACAAAAAAATGTAAGACGATAATACCAAATTGAAAGCAAAACAAATGGACTGAACCTTCATTCTCCAAAATATGAGCTACAGAATTATGATTAAAAATTTTAAGCTAATCACAACTAGTTCACCTTGTGATGACTATTATCATCTGAACTTGTTAAGTAGTTTATACAGAGTTGAAGCTTGCCTACAGGTTCATGCTCTGGCTCACGGTAAATAGACCACCACTGCAACTTGTCAGTCTGCATTCAACTTTTGTATGAGCATTATTAAATCAACTAAAATTACAAATTAAGTAGAACTAATAGTATTTTCGAACAATACTGCATCTTCAACAATAGTAGCCACTTGCACAAGGACGTGACCCAAATGCTTCCCCTTGGAGTCCTGAACTTCAACAATTAGATCATCTGCCAAACTATCTGGAAAGCTGCAAAATGTATCAGTTCCTGTCTTGTCAGTAACAGTCTTAAGAGAAATTTAGAGATGAAAGCAATATCGGTGGGGAACAGTTACATACAAGATATGTGCTTCACCAGATCCCGGTTGGATTCTTATGTTGTTTTCTTCAGCTGAGCTTTTCAGTCTCAGCATGCACACATATGTTTCTAATGACATGTATGGACAGAGGAAATCATGTTGGAAAATTAAAGAGTAAGTTGGCTAATTCATAATTAAAAAAGAAGATAAATTGGAAGAAACAACTATCCAAGCAATACTATAGATAAGTACGATCAAAATGTTTTAGTTACAAACAAGTAAATACAAAGTCCTTAAAGCAATACTATGGATAAGTACAATCAAAATGTTTTAGTTACAAACAAGTAAATACAGAAGTCCTTAAAGCAATATACAATTCAAATGAAGAACAATATCTTTCAGAAAAAAAAATACTATGTGCAGTTGAATATTAAGGAGTTAGCATGTTTTGTGATTGCTGTAAATGATGTGGGCATCTATTGGCTTTAGCATAGTGAGTACGAGTACATCTTAAGTCTGAGTCAACAGATAATATGAATAAATCCATTTAATCAGGATCCTAGTTTGTGTAACCAGTAATGAGAAAACAAGGGATTTCAAAAGACAATACCTTGTATAACTTCATATGAGGATGAATTCTTGCGTGAACTTCTCACGCCAATTTTCAGCAGCCCAGATGCTTGTTTTACATACCGAGTTCCAGCATGCATATATGCTAAACTTTTATGTGAGAAAGAACTATTTGGTAAACGAGGAGCAACTCGAATATTTTTAAGGGCCTGCCACCTGGAAGAAAGTATTGCCTGAAAATTGGACAATTGATTCTGAATAGTCTTCAGCTTAGCTCTTGGAGCACTGAGACTAAGAGATGTCATACTACAGCCAGTTGGTGGATCCAGGGTTGTTTTGACTTTGTGCACTGTGAGCAAAGGAGTTATTAGGGATAACCAAGAGAAAATGACTCTAAAAAGTAAAATTTTCAAATCTGAGATAGAAAAATTACCTTGCACTTTCATCTTGCCAACAATTTTCGTTGGTTTTGGGGCAGCAGCCTCACTGGTAAAATCTAAAGTGGGTTTTTCCATCCGTTCCTCTTCCGATTGCAAAAGAATTTGTTGTAATCTACACAGCACATGCAAATTTTAAGGGAAGCAAGAGAAAAAATTAATGGGAATACAGTGATAAAGCATACTCATTTACAAATCATAAACAATACCAAACATTCCAATATCAGTTAAGGAACCTAATTCAATTTCTTTAGATCATTTCCTTTTGAGAACTGGATTTACTTTCATCAATTAACAGGCTAATGGAAAATGTAGTCATGTGTAAATTTTTATTTGATCGGACTACTAAACATTATGAAAACTTTTACCATTCAAAGTTCAGACCTGAAGTTAGAGACAGTGAACCAAGAAGCTACATGACATGCCTAACTCCAATTTAACTGTTTAGAAGAATGAAGTAAGAGAGTAGACTCACCCAAAAGTATCTCTTAAAAGAGCACATTCATTTTCCAGAAACATAGGAGCTTCCATGCAACCCCTTGCCCAAGCATGAAGGCAAAGCCGAACACATGCATCGTAGGCAATTACAGCTTGCCAAGGTCCAAGACCACTGATTTTGATATGACAAACACTTAGAGCAGTTAGTGAACAGAATAAACTGCAGGAAGAAAGGTCAATTGTTGTCATTGGGAACAACAGTGAGTCCATGTTGGTCTGAGATACCTCGCATGAAATGTTGGAATGCGAGCACTGCCTGATGACCAGTGGCAGATTCTGCACCAGCACCACTTCAGGGAACATATAGAATAAATAATATATTAATGTGCAAACTATCGTATATGCTGTAGGGGAACAGATTGATGTGCTTTCAGATTAAGTGTTTTACAAGAAAAACCATTTCACAAACCTTACAAACTCATCAGATTTTCTGCTGCTCCTATTATGTTCTTTCTTAACTCTGGACATGGATTTGAATGCCTTGGGGTCATGTGTACCAGTTGCAGACTGGGTGCTTTGGATTTCACACGCTGGAATGCAGTCAGTGTCTTGCTTAACTTTCTGTACTGAACTAGAAAATGGTGGTGCAGTTGGAATATCATCATGAGAGAACTTTTCATGGTGTAGCTTCCCAGAGTTCAAATCCTGCAAAATCCATCTCCGTGGGAGCAGAGTGTATGGTCAATAAGAACCACAGCAGGGACCAAATAATACAGAAGAGATTAATAATCAAACTGCCAAATGCATATATCCTTTATGTGCATGTATGCATAAATGTTCAAAATGAATTTTTAAATTTAGGTGTACATGTCCAAACTTCGTCTTAATGTACATATTTTTGAAACCAAGATGATCAGAGTTCCCCTTTACCTATAAAAACCACCAGTAATCTTGAGGGATTGCGCTAAAGGCATTCATGAAACCAAAGGTTCTACATGTACATGCTCCATCAGAAGTCAGACAAGTGTAACAAGACTAGCTAAGGAAGAAGTAGTAAACATCTGAAGTCAGCAAGTATAGCTACTCATGATAGGCTGCCCTAATCCACCAAAGATAAGCATCAGTTCTCCTTTGCACCAAACATTAGCACACTCTAGAACTGATGTATAGCTAACATACTTAGTCTTTATATACTTTCCTACTATGCCTGCATTTTTATTCAAGTGACTCCGTGAGCCCTGATTGATACTATAATATAAATATTACGGCCAATTACCTCTACCAAAATTAATATGTTACAATATCGAGATGGCATCAAAATAAAGAATTGTGCCTCGAACTCTCAATCTGGAAAACAATCAAAACAACTCAAACCAAAGTTTTAGTAAAATAAACCTTATCAGCAGCACTTTCAACATTGATCCGAGAAGGCACACTCGAAGCATACCCTTCAGAAACACATGCTTTACTCCGTGAGATTCTACCATTAATGCGTCCCACTTGTGCAATCGAAAACTCAGAACTACTAGCCGAATCTGAAGACTTGTCCTCTTCTGTAAAACCATCTCTTCCAACAGGAAATCTCCCATTCCCCTTCACTAGCCTATCACCAAGATTCCCTCTTCTCCCTCCCATTAAAGTCCCCATAGACGAACTAACATCTGAATATATATAATCACTGGAAGTGGCATATAGAGGCTGCCTTTGGGCCTGGTTTCCATATCTATGAGCAGTTCCACTTCCATTAGTAATTTTTTGATCTTCTGGAGAAGAATCAAGAGAATGCCTCCCTCCATAAACAGTATCTTCCTCCGAGTCACTAGTCACGTCGTTTTCAGAAGCAGGGGAACTGTCATCGTCAACATCACCGGTTAAAGTGGTGGAAGTCACCGGGATTGCCGTTTCCAGCAAGTGGCCGCTTCTGAATTTACCCGGCGGTGGTAAGCCGAAATTCCAGCCTCCAGCACGGATGTTGGTAATTTGATCAACTCGAGGCCATAAGCTAGAATGTGTATTGAATTTCCTTCGGCTAAAACGAAAAAGAAAATGAGATTTCCTAATAAATGAAATGGAATTCGGAAACAAAAAAAAAAAAAGAAAGAAAAAAATCTCACTCCTTGAACCCATTTGAGGGCATTGCTGTCAAGTCCTTCAGTGAACATGTTCTTGGTTCTGTCTCTTAAATCCTACCTGAACCAAAATTGTCAAAATCTCTTGTAAGAATAAATCAGTAACTAAAAAAGTAAAATAAGAAAACTTATGAACAACAACGTACGAAATGAAACAACAAAGAAAATATGTTCAGAATTTCATATCAGAGAAAGCTTAAGCTAAAAGAAAAAGACAGAGAGAGTTCAGTGAGGAAATCAACTTTAGAATATAGTAATTTTACAGTAAACCAGATTTAGAAGCTAAAAAAGAAAGAGTTTGAGAAGCATTGTTCGGCTCTGTATCGGAAGAATGATAGAGAGGATTGAAATCCAAAGCTTCCCTCTGCAACTAATTTATGGGGTTTTTCGTTTTCTAATAAAGGTACGGTTTCCTTATGCCGGTTCAATTGTAAACGACTTCGTTTACGTAGAATTTAAAAAGAAAAACGTAACGGCTGAATTTACGTGGCAAATACAAACTCCGTTATTTTATTTCTTAGTTGTGTAAATTCAACAGCTAGTGGTCTAACTTTCATAAGTTTTTATTGTTAGCATCAAAATAAAAAAAATTTTATATTTTAGGCCCTTCTATTAACAATCATTTTCATTTTGGTCACTTGTGGATGTTCATTTTAATTACCCAAATTTAGTAAGTTTTATTTGAATTTTATAGTAAAATCTTGAATTTTTTAACGAAAATAATATTTTTTTTATTTCCTTTAGTTTTTCCTTTTTTAGATTTAATTTAGTTTTTCTAATAAAGGAGAAAAAGTTGGGGGTTTATAGGGAATTAAAAATTATTTTATCTTTTTAATTCTCCATTTTAGAATTAGTTTTAGTTTTTAAATAGAAGAAAGAAATCCTAAGTTTTATAAGTACATGAATTTTTATAGAAAAAAATATTTTTTAGAGGGAAAAAAATTATTTTTTGTTATAAAATAAAGAGATGGAGAGAATAAAGAGTAAAGAAAATATGAAAGTAATAGAGAATGTACTTTATTCATCAAATGGATGATTACAATGTTTTATCAGAGCATCTATTTATAAGCATACGAAGTATAAGAGTAGAGATCTAATGCTAATAACTATTAAAATTTAAAGTACGTTAAAACTTTATCTTGATCATAATGGACATTCACTTAACAAGATATTCATAACACTCCATTTTGGATGTCTATTGGTAGATAATGTGTCTCGTTAAAACCTTATTATGAAAAACCTCGTGGGATTAAAAATCTAATGAAGGAAAAAAAAATACACAATCTATAATACGCATAATATGCTACCCCATTAAAAACCTTACTAGAAAAATCCAATGGGACAAAACCTCGGTTAAGGGAAAAAGAGTACATCACATATTTACTCTCCTTCATGAAAACATCACATACTTCTCATACTCTACATATTCAATCTTGAATACTAGTTTTTTAAATGACTATTTAAATGTATTGCTAAGCATTTATATTACCATTCTTTTAAAAGTCATAAGTGAGAGAAATTTGGGGGAAATATATTTTGAAATCTTTTAAAGATTCAACAGTAATCATAACGAACTTTAATCATGATTCTTTTAAAAAAACACAAATAGGTATTTTGGATCATTTTATAATCCTCCTTCAACTACTATTCACTAAGTCAAATTTACCACATATGTTCAAATTATTTCAATTCATATAAATGAACAATTTCTTGAGAATTTCAATATGCTTCTAGCATCCTAAATCCTTCAAGAATTTTAATATAAACTTTACTATATAGTGATTCATAAAAGGTTGTAACAATAACCATTAGACGCAAGTGAAATCTTTTATGAATTGTCAATTTAATAATATATCTAAAGGTTATTGTATCCACTACAAAAGAATATTATATATTTTCATAATCAATGTCAGGACTTAGCGAAAAACTTCATATTTTTATTCTGCTTTTGCAAAACTACTTCAATTGCACCCTCACTGACTTTATACTTTTAAATATTTGGACTACTGGTCCGAAAATTCCACAAATTCAATTGTACTTGAGTTGCGTCTTTCTATTTTGATCAATTTATTCCATATCTATATTTCTCAATAGATTTATTCAAGATCTTCCTTTTATTTTATTATTTCAATAATAATATTGCATGCAAAATTATTGTCGACCACTTTTATTATTCGGTTCCACATTTTCTCGAATTGATATTACTTATCGAGATCTCTTATTTTCATTATTTTAAAATTCAGTTTCAGGTACCTGAATCTCTTCTAGAGTTTTACTTATTAGTTATGTCTTGGGTCTCTTCTGGAGCCACCGACTCCACTATTTGATCATCTTGAATGTTTGCTTCTTTTCTTTTATGAGGATTTTTATCTTTGGAATTGACTGGTCTTCTACGCTTTAGGCATGGATTACTTTCTTTTGCACTAACAGTTTGTCCTATTAGGACATCAATTCATATAGGAGTATTTTCAGCTGGTATGTGAGATTTAATGAATCTGACAGTTAATTTGTAAAATGAATTATCTATTAAACTTCTGGTTCATATTGCTTTGTACGAGGATCTTAGACATTAATAATTCATTTCAAGTACTTTATTAATCCAACTTTTTATTCTCTCCCCCTAATGTTGGGAAAACGGACAACTCATGTCATAACTAAATATTGAATTAATAGCTAAAAAATATTATAATGAGACTCATATAAATATACATTCCCAATATTTTATTATGACCCATCTTTGTGCATTGTGGTGGAGTAGTTGGAACATATACCGCACATCCAAAAATGGTAAGATGAGAAATATTTGACTCTTGACCAAAAATCAATTGTAATGGGGGGTATTTATAATTTATTGGCTTGATGCGTACAACATGTAAATCAATACAATATCATGCAGAAATAGGAAGTTTTGTTCTCATAAATAATAATTTACCTATTAGTTGGAGGTGTTTAATAAACGATTCAACTAAACCATTTTGTGTATGAACATGAGCTACAAGATGTTCAACTTTTATCCCAATTGACATGCAATAATCATTGAAAGCTTGTGACGTAAACTCACCAACATTAGTAAGATAAATTGTTTTAATTGCGTAATATGAAATTAATCATTTAAACAAGTAATCTCGCAAACGACAGGTTGCGAGTTGATAATGCATGCGATTATTTTGTAGATGCATCTACCAAAATTATATAATATCGAAACCATCCACATGATGGATGAATGAGCCCATATTCATTTTAGAAATGCAAGGCATTAGATCTCAACTTTAGCTAGTGAGTTTCTAAGAATCAATTTGAGAACGGCAACAAATAAGAATTCTTTAAATTAAAGAATCTTTTGGTTCTTTAATGAATATCCATATAAATTCTCAATTAATTTTTGCATCATATATGATCCAAGATGGTCTAACTGGTCACGCCAAATAGTAAATGTATTTATATTAGCAAACTTCTAGTTTACTTTAACGTGTTTTTCAATTGTACTAATAATGTAAATATAAATTTTGACAATTGTATTTTTATTGTCATTTTTTTTTATTTTGTATCCACATATAAATACTGTTGTGACATTTACTACTAGAAATGTCTAAATTAATGTGAAGTCTATAATGCCACCAAGTTAATAAATAAATATAATTTTCAAACAATTATATGTAACATTCGCTTCATGGTATATGTCAAAATCTTCAAATATAAGGCATTTGGCCTAGTGGTATGATTCTCGCTTAGAGTGCGAGAGGTCCCGAGTTTGATTCAAAATATATATAACCCAATCCTCTTTTGATTCATATGAAATATAATCTTTTTCTCATTCACAATCTCAATATGAGATCCATTATGAATATCTTTTAAAACTAATGCATTAACCATCACAAACTTTGTGCTTTTTAGATATTAATATATTACCTCTTCTAGAGATTTCAACTAATTTTGTACTATCAAATATTGGAATATATTTGTTTATTTCAATACCAAATAAGATAAATATTTTCTATCTATAATGATAAAATTCATTACTACATTCTCATATTCTTCCTTAAAGAATATTAACAAAGATAAAATATTTGGTTATACACCACATATGTGACCAATAATCTTTCATATCATATTGATAATATAAGTTATCTTTAACCTTTGAAAAGTTATCTTGAGAACTCTCATTATTTTCTTATTAATTACTATGTTCCCACTTTTAGTGGTCCATGAGTATATCTTTTATTTTTTTTCTTTATCAAAACATCTAAACATTATGTATAATATAACTTAACTAAAAAAAGTTCAAAAAGAATGATTTAACAAAAAAAAAATAGAGAAAATATACCATATTAATAGCAAACATAACTAATCAACAATTATGTCTTTTACATAAAAAAAAAAATTAACCTAGAAAGGTAAAAATCAAATACCGTCAAAATGTGAAATTTATGTTAAATAAAAATTAATAGTAGTCATACCTTAATTGTAAGAGAAAATATGGTTGAAATATAAAAGTTTCTTACCAAATCTATACTTTACCCATGCTTGTACAATAAATCAAAGATTAGGAATAAGAACCATAATCCATTTTGAGATTGAATCTTTCAACATCCCGAAGATGAAGTTGTAAGGATGAAAGTTTAAGGTGAAAAATAGTTTGGTCTGTGGGAATACTTTGAAAGATTTTGAAAAAAAATAGAGAATCATCGTGCTAATAACGTGTTATAAAATAAAGAGATAGAGAGAATAAAGAATAAAGAAAATATGAAAGTAATAGAAAATTACTTTATTGATCAAATGGATAATTACAATGCTTCATCAGAGTCTCTATTTATAAGCATAAGAAGTATAAAAGAAGTAGAGATCTAATTTTAATAACTATTAGAATTTAAAGTACATTCAAACTTTATCTTGATCATAATGGACATCCACTTAATAAGATATTCATAACATTTTTAAATTTCATTTTTCCCTTTTTTTAGAATTAATTTTAGTTTTTCCATTAAAAAGGGAAAAATTGAGTTTTTACTGGGAAGTTGTAAATAAAAACTTAGATTTTTATCTCCACGCTAAATCACTCAATTCCTTATAAAAACACAAGATTGGTTTTTTGAAAAAATAAAATTAATTCTAAAGAAAGGAAATGAGTGACCAAAATAAAAATCTACTAAAGTTGGATGACTAAAATGAGTGTAAAATAATACTACCTAAACAACATTGCCTAAAATGATTATTTATTTATTTTTGATGCTCAAAATGAAAACTTATGAAAGTTGAGTGACTAACTGTATCGTTTAGCCTTCTTAATTAAAAGTCAAATGTTGTTAGAGAATGTTAAAAGATTAATCATGAGATGTGATGTGGTAGTCGCTCACATTATCCTTTAACTATGAGGTTGGGAGTTCAATCCCCATCCATGTGAATGAAATAGATTTTATCGTCAACAGTTTACCTTTTCATAAAGCACCTAAATAAAAAAAAGTATATTATGGGTATAAATGTTTTTAATATATAAATTTTTATAATTTTATTTTTAAATATGTGGAGTCATGTCTCGTATTTTTTGACTTTTCTTCTCCTAGTTAAATTCTATTTTTAGTTTACTACTTAAACTCTGATTAGTATAGGTTATATTAATATTAGTTTCCCACACAAAATCTGATTAGTGTAGGTTGTTTTAATATTATTTGAACTACAAATTTAGGCTATAAATAGACCATTTTTCCACCCTAGAAAGATAACCCTTACACATTTAGGTATTAACTTTGACAAGCTTTCAAAGAATTTTGTGTTTATGTTTTAAAGGTTCTTATTTCCGGTTTTGGGGTTTAGTTTTATTTACATCTTTTGTATTATTCGTTTTTACCATTTTAGTAAAATTATCTTTACTTGTGGTTTTTTATCCTCTTCGGAAGAGGTTTTTCACATAAAATATTTGTGTTTGATCTTTTCAATTTCTTCATTATTTTATTTTTTTATTGCTTAAATCGAGTTTATCCCTAACAAACTAGTATCACAGCTAGTTTAATTTCTGCAATCAATCCTTTCATATATGGCAACAATAAGGTTTGATATTGATAAGTTCGATGGCATCATAAATTTTAATTTATGGCAAGTTTGGATGACAGTTTTGATTCAAGGCGATCTTGAGAAGGTCCTTACAGAGAAGAAGCCCGCAGGCATGGATAAATTAGAATGAGATAGGTTAGACAAAAAGGCTCTATCCACGATTCAATTATTTTTAACAAATTATGTGTTGTAGGAGGTTTTGATGGAGAAATCGACATTCACCTTATGGAAATTGTTAGAAACCCTTTACACGACAAAGTTTCTAGTTAACCGATTAGTGCTGAAACAACAGTTGTACACGTTTCGCATGAACAAATGTGAGCACCTTAGAGATCACATCAGTCAATTTATTACTGTTTTGAATGATTTAAAGAATCTCGAGGTTCAGATTAATGATGAAGATAAGACAATGCAATTATTGTGCTTTTTACCCCATTCATATAAGTCTTTTAGTGAAACCCTGATTTACGTTAGAAATAATATCTCATTCAAGGATGTAAAGGGTCATCTGTTGAGTAAATACAAACTTGACAATGAGTTTAGTTCGGATAACAAGTTAGATAGACAAGCCTCGGTTTTGGTAGCACTAAGGAAGTAAGATAAGAGATGTCGCTATTGTAAGAAGTTAGGTCACATCAAGACAGATTGTTACAAACTGTGAAATAAAAAGGGTTGCTAAGAGTAATGAGGAAGATTTAGCTCGTGCTAATTTGGCCAAAGACAACGGTGATGATTTTTTTGTTAGTGTTAACAAGTGAAAGCTCCAAGCTTACGTTTGAGTGAATTATGGATTTAAAGTGTTTTTTCCACATGTGTCCCAACAGGGACTAGTTCTTCACATAGAGTTCAATTGAAGGTAAAGTTGTGCGAATGGAGAATGATTCACCCAATAAGGTAACCGATATTGGTACTGTTTAGATCACGGTGCACGACAAGACAATTAGGATATTGTCAGATGTTAGGCATGTGTCTGACTTAAAAAAAAATCTCATCTCCTTGGGAATTTCAGACTTGAAGGGTCGTAGAATTAATATCGAGTCAGACGATATTAAGGTATCTCTTGAGGCTCTCATTTTGATGAAAGGTAAAAAAAATTGACAATTTTTATGTTTTAGAAGGATCAACGGTGACCGGTGAAACATGACGTTTATCATTTGTTAAGAAGTCGAAGTCGACTCGTTTGAAGCAGAGATAACTTGGTCATAGGAGGGAAAAAGGTATGATTATTTTGTATAAGAGAGGTTCTCTTTTGGATGCAAGTTTTGAAAAGATAGGGCATTACATTCGTGGAAATTAGACCCGGGTCAATTTCGATTTGGCAGTGCACAAGTTGAAGACTAGAAGACTTCCAACTTCTAAGCACAACTTTGACTCGATTAATATCTTGCATGGTTTGAGATAAGCCCATTGTGCGCTTTAATAAAGAAGGCGTTGTGGAAATACGAGTCAAGGTGGAGATTTGTGGAGTTATGCCTTATATTTTTCGATTTTTCTTTTCCCAGTTAAACTCAATTTTTAGTTTACCACTTAAAATCTGATTAGTGTAAGTTATTTTAATATTAGTTTCCCACTTAAACTCTGATTAGTGTAGATTATTTTAATATTACTTGACCTACAAATTTAGTCTATAAATAGACCCTTTTTCCACCCTAGAAAGATAACTCATTACACATTTAGGTATTAGCTTTCACAAGGTTTCAGATAATTTTTGAGGGTTCTTATTTCGGGTTTTGGGGTTTCATTTTATCTTCATATTTTGTACTCTTCGTTTTTTCTATTTTAGTGAAATTATCTTACTCTGTAGTTTTTTATCCTCTTCAGAGGGGTTTTTCCACGTAAAATCTTTTTAATTTCTTTATTATTTTACTTGTTCATTGTTTAAATTGATTTATCCCCAACAAAATACATATTTTATTCTGCATATATTAAATATGAATATTTTAAAATAATTTATGATGATAAAATTAGTTAACATTTATTCATTTTATCACTTTGGTTTGAAATATTATTTTTAGTCATTTTAGTCTTTAATCTTCAAAATTTATTCAAATTATGTTTTTCTTTTTACAAAAAATAATTAAATTGTTAAAATTTTAATGACATTGACGTGGCAACTACATGAAAGTCTATGTGGATATATTTTTTTTAAAATTAAGCACTATTTTTAAAATTATTGAATTTTTTAATAATTTTAATATTTTTTGAATCTTTATGAAATATATTTGTACTATCACATTAATTGTCACATTAATGTCATTAAAAATTTAATAATTCAGTTAACTTTTCCACCTAAAAAAGATAATTTAACTAAATTTGAGAGTTGAATATCAAAGCGATAAAAAAAATTAAAATCAAACAATAAAATAAATAAATGTTAGAAGTTGAATTTATTATTATGCTTTAAAATAATATAAATTTTCGAAATAAATATGGTTTAGGGCTTTTTACTGCACTTAATAAAAAGTCACTTAATGTTAGATTTTTATGGTTGTGTCATAAGTGAATGTGATTTGTTTATTATTTTTTAATAAAACTGCCTCATTAAATTTTTGTTTTTTTATATAAGGGAATTTCTCATGCACCCATTTAAATTATTACACAAATAAAATCTCGTACATCAGTCTCACGACTTTGAAGATACGATGAAGTCTCTCGAACATACTTTTTCTAAATGAAGATAAAAAAGAAAGTTGACCTATGGCCATTCAATAATAATAGGATTAATAGTTTAAAAGGCCTTAAAACCTTTTCAAAAAAACAATTAAGTCACTATGACTTGTTTGCACCCAATTAAGCCTCTTAACTAATAAAAGTGACCAAATAGTCTCTTTGATTAATGTTGACGGGTGCTCTATGTCAATGAGAATTGCTGACACGTCAATAAAAAATAAAAAAAAATTCAAAACTTTTTTAAAAATAAAAAAATAAAAGGAATGTTTAATTTTTTTATTGGAATGATCTTTAACACATAGTTGTTCAGGTTAATTCAGTTCAAAACTTAATTTTTAGAAAACTTAATTTTTTTTAAATTTTATAAAATTTTAAATTAAAATTTATAAAAATATTAAATAAAATTAAAAAAATTTAAAAAAATTAAAAATTAATAAAAACCATATAAAAGTTAAGTTCAAAATGAATCTAGACATAGTTGTCCAGATTCATATTGTCTAGATTCATATCAAAACAATTTTTATAAGTTATAGAAAGGTTAAAAATAGTAGAAATTAATTTTCTTTAAAAATTAATATGTGTATCAATATTTTAATTCTATTTGTAAATTTAAGTATGTATAAAAAATAAAAATATTTTATAAAATAAGTCAATATAAATAATTTTAATTTTATTATAGGAATGTGTAATTTTTTTAAAAATGTATGAATATGTCCAATTATTTAAAGCTTTTAGGATAAAAATTAATTGATACACCTTTTAGGATACACATATAATAAAATACTTGATACATTCTTTTAATTGGATATATTCATACATTAAAACAAAAAAAAAAAACACTTAAATATCCATAGAATTAAAAGATATACATATCAATTTTTTAAAGATAATTATTTTTTAACTTTTTCATACTTTATATAATTTAGAAAAAAAAAATTAAATGAATCTAGACATATTTCTGTGTAGATTCAATGTAAATCTAGACAAATATATGTCCAGATTCATTTTGGACTTAACTTTTAAATGGTTTTTGTAACAACCCGATTTTGGGGCTAGTAGGAATAGTGGTATCGGGACCACAAATACGAAGTCAGAGAGAGTGTTTTATTATTAAAATAGAGTCATAGCATGTTTATAATAGTGCATGAAAAATTTGGTGAGCTAATTTTAACGTTTGTGAGCCCAATTGCGAAAAAGGACTAAATCGCATAAAGTGTAAAAGTCTTAAATTAATAGCTAAATGTGTTATTTTAGTAGAGAATCAAAATTGTGAGATTTTAAAGGATAATTAGACCCTTTTTAAAGGGTATAGCCGGCCATAGAGTCAAAGAGGGAACAAAAATCTTAGAATTTGGTGAGTTAGGTGGCTTATTTTGACTAAAATAGAAATAAATAAAGAAAGATGATATCATCCCTTTTTCCATCATCTTTCTCCACCGATTTTCAGCCATTTTTTTGGGGTTTTTGAACTTAAAAATTTTCAGCAACTTGAAGCACTCACAAGTAAGTGATTTCCATGTCCTTTGTTGATGATTTTTGCATTTTTGAGACCCTTGAAGCTTGAGCTTTCAAATGAGGGGTATATGTTACAAAATGATTAAGAGATTAGGGTTTTTCCATGAATGGATTTATAATGGTTGCTTAGTTTTATGGAAGAAAATGAGTCTCAGTAGTGTAATAGACAACTTTTGTGAAAGGTGTTAACATGAAAACACCTAAAGGGACTATTTTGCACAAGTTGAAAAATAGTTGATAAATGTGTGAAATAGAGATAATTTGGAGCTACTATAAAGAGTAAAAAGAGTTAAAATAGGCTTAATATGCAAATAAATTCGATAAAAATCGATTTTCAGGCCTAGGGGTAAAATGGTTATTTTGTCAAAGTCTAGGGGCAAAATGGTCATTTTACCTAAGATGTGAATTTTCGATTGCCTAGGTTGATAAAGTGACTGAATTAGTGCATTTTGTTATTATAGATCAAGAATTTCCAAACTCGAATCTAGACTGGGGGAAAGCCAAGCAAATCGACTAAATCGACTAGTTGCCACATTTTGTAATCCGATGTAAGTTGTATGTAAATAATACAACTACATTGTTATTATATGTGCTTGAATTATTATAGCATGAATTGCTTGATTGTGAAATTGAGAACGTTTAATGATAATTGAGATAGTAGAATCCCTGTTGGAACCTTAGGAAGTAGATCGAATATTCATGCCATGACATTTGGATCATTTGTGTGTAAGCCAGTGTAAGACATGTCTGGGACATGCATCGACCACATTACGAGAGCCAGTGTAAGACCATGTTTGGAACATGGCATCGACATTGAGACTAGTGCTAGTGTAAGACATGTCCAGGACATGCATCGGCCTCGAGACGTAAGCCAATGTAAGACATGTTTGGGACATGCATTGGCTACAAGATGATAGTCAGTGTAAGACCATGTCTGGGACATGGCATTGACTTGAGAGATGTGTCAGTGTAAGACCATGTCTGGGACATGGCATCGGCACGTATGTGAGGGAGCTAGTGTAAGACCATGTCTAGGACATGGCATTGGCACCTTACCCACGTTTGAGGCTTAATGAATATCTGGTAGTATTCCGAATGGTTCAACGGTGAAAGTTATGTTCTTAAGCTAATGAGGAAAAATATAACCGTGTTGTGAGTGGTACAGGTACCTAATTGGTACGTATACGATATGAGCTCATTGTATAATATGTAACTGGTAGGGATGGCAATGAGTAAGTCATGTTTATGCCTACCTTGGTATTATGAGCATGTTGATTATAGATAGATTGTTGTTGTATACTTATTTATATGCAACTTACTAAGCTTTTATGCTTACTCCCTTTCCTTTTCAATTCCTTATAGTGCCGCCTATCTAGCTCAAGGATCACCGAAAGTTAGAGATATCGATCACACTATCAACCGAAGCATTCAGTATAGTTGGATTTATATTTTTGAATATGGCATGTATAGGACTTAGACTTTATTATTTTGTGTCTTTGAGAATTGGTCAAATGTGTTGGCTTGGGTTGGAAACCCTTCAAATTGTATTATGCCTGGAATGATAGCTAACATTCATTTTGAATTTATAAAAGATGCATTATCGTGGTTGAATGAATGTCTATTGTGGCTGATTTGATTTTAGAAATTGTGCTCGTTTTGGTATTGGTTGGCATTTGTATGAAAATAGGTATGTAAGGGTGGCAATGGGGCTTGGTAAATAGCCTTATAATGTCCACACGGATAGACACATGGGCATATGTCTAGGCCATGTGTGACACACAGTCTGCCCTATGGGCGTATAGTCCGGTTGTGTGTCCCTTGCACGTAAAAATTTTGAGTCAGTATGCATGGTAATAAACACATGGGCAGAGACACGATCGTGTGTCTCAGCCATGTGAAGGACACGGCCCAACACACGGACGTGTGCTTTGACCGTGTGACATTTTGAGCATGTTGATGTCAGAAATAGAATGTCCATGTTTTCGGACACGGGCTAGGACACGGGCGTGTCGTGGCCGTGTGAGGGACACGGGCCATTAACACGGGCGTGTGTCTGGCCTTGTGAAAACCCCTGTAGGTGTGAATTAGAAATTAATTCTACACGGGTGTGGGACACGAGCGTGTCCCAGAGTGCTTAAGCTATGTGAGCCACATGGGCCATCAGCACGACCATGTCGAAATGGTTACACGGACGTGTGCCCTATTTTAAAGGCAATTTTTTAGGGTTGGTTTAAAGACCTGGGATGGTCCCGAATAGTTTTCAACGTTCGATTTGGGGCTTGTAGGCCCATAATCAGAAGTTTAAAGTGGAAATTGAAAAAGTTTTAAATTGGACTGAGCCTCGGTGACTTGAGAATGGTAGTATGCATGAGATCAAGCTAGGTAATGCCTTGTACTCCGCCCCGGTATGGGTTACAGGTATTGGGTGTTACATTTTTTATTAATTTTTAATTTTTTTAATTTTTTGATATTTTATATATTTTAATAATGTTTTAAAAATTTATATTTTTTAAAAATATATTTTTTAAAAAGTTAAGCTTTGGAACGAGTGAACCTGGACAACCATATGTCCAGGTTCATTCTAATAAAAAATATTCTTTTTAATTTTTTATATTAAAATATTGATTTTTTTTAACTAAAAATGCCATGTCAACAACTGTCTCTAACATGGAGCACCACGTTAGTACTGTTAACGATCAACGTTAGTCAAAGAGCTTATTTGACCAATTTTAACAATTTAAGACTCAATTGGGTGCAAAAACATTATAGGGACTTAATTGATTTTTGTAGAAAAATTCGAGGGCATTTTAAACCATTAACCCTTAATAATATCATTATCTATACAAAACCAAAGACCAATACAATTTGGTGATTGATGCCACTAAGAAGAGACATTATCACTTTCTAATGTAGCAAATTGATTACCCGACCTCAATACATACTTGAACACAAAACACACAAAACTAGCACTTTTTTTCTTTCTTTTTTTTTTTTAAAATTTCAACTATTAAGTGTCCCAAACTTGATACTAGTAGATGATTTCCTATAAGAAACCTAATAATAACTAAAGAGTCATTGTCTATTTCAACCTTCATCACCTAAAGCTGGACAAGACATCTTACTCCCAAAAGTATTGCTGTATCTTCCATAATAAATTCTGAGATACGTCGATTTCTAATTTGAGATATTCATTGCCCGCCTGGCGTGGCCCAATCTTTAATATTGTAGATGCTTCTTATCTCATATACGTAGTCAGTCTTTAATTTGAAAGTATCTTGAACTTGGTGGTTTCCTGAGATAAGCTTTTTTCTGTTCTTATCAAGGTTTCAAAAATCGAATATGTCACATCCTTTAGCAATCTTTCTCTCTCTCTATATTATTTGTGGTACTTTGACGTGGAGTAAGGGATTATTTAGGATTTTAACCTTGAGATATCAATTCAAGTTCCTTTTTACCATTACAAAAATAATTTTATTAATTTTTAGACGATCTTTTTATATATGTAAACATTTCGATGTAATATCAAATTAATAGTATCTTCATTATATATTAAAGCTTTAGTTGGTGTTATAAGTTAATTAGGCATCAACTCGATAGAGCAATGACTAAAAAATAATTTATTTGCAAAGTAAATTATATTATTAAGAGTTTTTTTTGTCCTTTTTATATTTTATATAAAACCAATAAAAAAAAACTCACAAATGATTGTTGATACAAGTTGTCAACAGGGAGGAAAGGAATGTTAGTTCACCTATATTAGGTGAATAGTTAGTGAAAGGATAAGGAGAATGAGAGGAAAAAGGCAATGTACTAGGGTTGATGTGTGAGGTCCAAAAGGGGAGGAGCAAATCCCTTCCCTCATGTGTCTAAGCTTATATAGGGAAGGGGTAATTGTTTGTCCTGTAATGCCATGTAATTGACAGTACAATGGCTTACATGATTATATGGGTTGGTCAAGTGCTAGTGTCATTACAGGTTAGTTGTCACCATGGGGTTACTATATGGTCCCGCTCTGACATTCCCGTTCGTATGATCATACGAAATGGTTATGTCTAGGTGGTCCTCACAAAGGGTGTGCAACGGATTGTCTTTAAGCCAATTCACTGAGGGTCCATAGAGGGTCACCTGTGAATCGTTCTTGGCAAGGGGTAGTTTGAGGGTTGTTTGTAAGCTTGCCACTTATCTTGCCTTGCGAGGGGTATAACAATTGCCCTTCGTTTGAGAGGTAGGTTATAAAGTGGCCTACCTTAAGACTTTCTAGATAGCTACCAAGTACAAAAGGGAAGGCTTATGGTAGAAATCATAGGTCAATCACACTACCATAGGCTCTCGCAGCCCAAAACTATGTGGAGAGTAAAAATAATAGTGATCCAAATGTTGTATAGTTGCACAAGAGTATTAGAGACATGTATGATTGAAACAACATGAAAATCTAAGTATTTTTTTGATAAGATTGAGTAATACATCATGTGGGTGACACCACCTGAAAGAAGAAAAGTAATTCACATATGAAGCATAAAAACCAAAGATAGAATAATCACAAATGCAAATATGTGTGAGCAAGTGTTTCTATTGTACCATGTTTGTGCAAAAAGGATGCATAATCATAGTATCATGTAATGTACAATGCATGTATAATAGGTTATATGGATCCATTATCTGTTATAGTTTACATCATGCATCATGTTTGTTCAAGTTGTAAAAGGAATTTCAAAATATCAAAATACACATACTTCCAAATTCTATATGTAAGTAAAATTTTCAGAGGTTGCGAGCATTCCAAGTTCTGAGGATATGGGTTCCATCCATCCATTCTAGTTTGTAAGCTCTAAATCCCAATACTACGACGATTCGATATGGTCCTTCCCAGTTTTCCTTTGGCTTGTTGATTGATTAGCCTCTATATTCCTTAACTTTGCCAAGTGAATGTTGAGACCAATCTCGGCTTTTAACACCCCTCACCCGTCTCTGTCACTGGATTATGATTACGGGATGCTATAGCAAATAACAGAACATAAGCAAATAGTTTTAATTCAAAAATTCATTAAAACATTCATTAATCATCAAACATTCAGTTAAAACATGTTATACATGCAAGATCGAGCTTAAAACAATTTAGAACTAAGTAGGGATTAATTTGAAACTTTATAGAAATGTGATGCAAAAATGAAAAATAAGGATCACACAGCCGTGTGACAGGCTAAGGCTGTGTAGAGCTGAACCATACAGCCATTTGCTCCAACTGTGTACAAGAATGATCCCGTGTAATGCAGGGTCACATGGTTATGTAACAAACTGTGGCCGTGTGGACTAGAGTCACATGGTTGTGTATCCAGAACGTGCAACTCATTGAGGCCATGCCACAATTCACCTACCATTTCATACAGGGCATACGGACGTGCCACATGCCCATGTGTGGTACACAGTTGTGTGTTAGACAGTGTGTAACACCCCTAGCCTGTATCCGTCGCCAGAGTAGGATTATGAGGTATTATTGATCAATTCACAACCTATAGCATACATTCTCATAAATCATTCAACACAATCACATTGTCCTTTATAAGGGCCTACGAGGCCTTAAACATGCTTTAGAAGTGGTTTGGGACTAAACCAATAACATATAAAAATTTTGGAAACTTAGAAAAATTTCTGTCATTCAAGGGTCACACGCCTGTGTGAACAAGCTGTGTACCTCACACGGTTCCAAACACGCCCATGTCTCAGGCCGTGTGAAAACAGGGCATACATACTAACTTGGGTCACATGGCCAACCACACGCCCATGTGTCTAGCCCATGTGCCCTTTGAAGTGGCTACACATACCCGTGTGCCAAGTAGAGTGCTAGGTCATGCCAAAACTGTAGGGGATACTGACTTATGCAACATGGGCAAGTCACACGCTCATGTGCTAGGCCGTGTGCCAATTAGGGAGTATACTGACTTGTACCACACGACCGGTCACACGCCCGTGTGTGAGACCGTGTGGAGTATACTAACTTCATTTTAATAACAACACCAGGGGACACACAGCCGTGTAACATGATCGTGTGTTGCACACAGCCGAGACACACGCCCGTATCTCTGCCCGTGTGGACAAAAATAGGCCATTTGCAAGGCCAATTTGCCACCCCAACTCATGCTCACCTAAACAATCAAAATGGTACCATTTCATCATACAATTAGGCAGCCAAAATCATCAACCAAATGCACAATTCATACTATATCCATTTCAACCAAATTCAATACTCAATTCAATGCCATTTACCTAATCAAATACTTATCAACTCAACTTCTAAAATCATACTTCATCAAAGCATTTCTCAAGCATTTATACTCCACAAATCATTTAACCATTTGAACAACTATGAAATCATAACCACATTCATACCAACATACCAAAAATAAGCCATCACTCATGGCTATATATACAAACCAAAACATATACATTTACAAACCATTTCTAAAAGCCAAAGACACATCAATATTAACATCATTTACAAGCCAACTCACATGGTTATAATCACAACCAAAATACCACACCTAGCCTATACATGCCATATACCATAAATGTATAACTCAAAAGTACCAAATTAAACGTTTAATAGTGCGATGATGTTCCCGATGACTCCCGGATTCGAGCTAGCCTTGATTCACTATAAAACATAGGGAAATAACACAAAGTAAGATTCATATTTTAGTAAGCTTGTATGATATAAACTTAACTAATCACAAATACAACATTCATCAATCTAAACATATTATCATGTACTTTATGATTACTAACAAACCTTTCAACTGCTTATTCATAAGCTTATATACACACTTGATAACTTATTCAATTTTAAGCTAATAATATACATGTACATACCTGTACCAATCCATAACAAGTTCATACATACACGGAATGCCGTTGAATACTTAATGTCTCGCACACTAAGTGCCATACTCGATATCTCACACACTAAGTGCCATACTCGATATCTCGCACACTAAGTGCCGTACATAGCTGAAGCTATCTCAAATCGCACACTAAGTGCCATATATATAGCTAAAGCTATGTCGAATCGCACATTAAGTGCCATTTATAGCCGGAGCTATGTTGTATCGTACACTAAGTGCCACGAATAGTCGATTTGTCGTCGAACATATTTGTATCCTGTATATACAATTTATGCAATATCAAAGCACTAAAGCATAATTATTATAATGTTTAATACATACAAACTTACCTCGGATGCTAAAACAACGAATTGAGTCGATTAGTTGATAACTTTATCTTTTCCCCGATCCAAGTCCGTATTCCACTTTTCTTGATTTAATTATATTCAAAATTAAAATTTTCAATCATTTATTCATTCAATTTAGTCTAAAATACACTTTAAAACACATTTACACTTTTTCCCCACAAATTTCACATTTTTCTCAATTTAGTCCTTTTTTCACAAAATCACAAATTAATGAAATCCAAGACTAACCCATGCTAGCCGAATTACCATAGTGCCCCTAGCAGGCCATAATTTTCATTTATTCACACTTTTAACCACTACATTTCACATTTTCTCAATTTAATCCCTATTTTGCATTTTCATCAAAAATCACTTAACAAAACATGTAAAATTATCATCAAGCTTTCATATTTCAACATTAAACATCAAAGAAAACATAGATTCAACAATGGAAACTCTTAAAATCTTTAACAGTTTCAAAATTAAAGGTACGGGCTAGCTAGATTGAGTTGCAACGATTACAAAAATATAGAAATCATAAAAAATCGAGCTAAAATCGTACCTTAATCAAGCTAGAAGTGTGCCAAACGCTAATATGCATAAAAATGGTGTTTTTCACCTTGGAATTTTGGCAATATCAAAAATGGATAAACAAAACCATGTTTTGTTATATTTTA
Source organism: Gossypium longicalyx (assembly GCA_025698465.1). Taxonomy (NCBI): domain Eukaryota; kingdom Viridiplantae; phylum Streptophyta; class Magnoliopsida; order Malvales; family Malvaceae; genus Gossypium; species Gossypium longicalyx. The sequence goes on along the minus strand of CM046997.1, from coordinate 16,952,107 downwards.
TTAACTTAATTACATAATTACTTATTTACCCTTATTGAATAAACATATAAATTTATAATGCATGTACATTAATGTCCACTAACATTTAAAATGGTATAATTACCATTTAAGGCCATCATATTCAAAAGCCAAAGCTATTTGACACCTTTAACAAGTAGAATGCAACTTTTGTATTTTACGTGATTTAGTCCTTTTTATCAAATTAACCAACCAATCGATAAAATTAGCTCACGAAATTTTCACACATATCACATAACATGCTGTAACTACTGAAAATAATGTTAAAATAATTTTCTGACATCAGATTTGTGGTTTTGAAACCATTATTTTGATTTAGCTAAAACCAAGCTGTTACACATTGTACACCCGTAGGTACCTTACAAGGCAAGTTACAAACCAAAAACTCTCATGTACCAGATATGCACTTCATACCATTCCTTAAACCTATTCAAAATACATTAAAACATACCAAAAATACCACTTAAAGCATTATTCTTAAGTGCCTAACCAATATGCCATTTTGGCACCGTAACCAACAAACCATAAATTATTACCAAGACATTAAAAAATTATAATACCAATATGGTTCATTCCATTGATTCATCCAAACATTGTTCTTAAAAATGAAATAGTGCATTCTTTACATGATAAACATACCAAACCTTTCATTTTTAACAAACATAAGACATGCCATTCACTTATCAATGTTGACCATATAAGTCTTAAGCCAACAACTAACCTTATATCATACATCTACTAATCAACCATTCATCAAGCATTACCAATTCATAATCTACAACAATTCAAGGATAATCATACCATCACCACAATACTATTATCATTTACCAAATGCATACCACAGGGATCATTAAGTTCAACCTTATACATGACAACCATTATAACACATTATGACTGCCTCCAGATGTACCAATGCCCAGAGTAGAAATCTTGCACAAAATATGTTAAATAGGCGGTATCTGTAAGTATATGGGTTAAGTTGTAATATAGTTACAACGAAGTAGGTGAGTACTTCGAGGATCGTACCCAAGGGAGGCAAGCATTACATTACTTCTAATCTAAGCAAAAATAGAGCTAATTAGTACTTTAAATAAATTAAATTATGACTAAACATAGAGAAAGAGTTTTTTAATAGCTAAAGAAATAAAATAAATGGAAAAACATTAGGAAATTTGCTATGGAAACTTGATCAGATTTGAGCATGGGTGACTAGCTCGCTTCGGTAATCATAACTAACTATTGCTTTGAGTTCCCTGTTCAATCAACTAGTCGTTACCCTAGAAGGATTTCTCGATCTTTTACTAGAATAACAAGTCAACAAGAATTATTTATCTCTCGACCTCATAGTCCAGACTGGTTCAGGGTTAAGGTGCTCATGAATAAGCCATACCAATTTTGGGCTTATTCCCACCTAAATTACTTCCTAGGGTTGTCAATCCTAGGGTTTAAATTCTTCCTTTCCCAAATAGTCGTTCTGCTTTAGAGAACCTTGCATAACAATCAATTAAGCATACCTCCACTCACTAATCTCCCACAAGAGGATTAGTTGCTCATGGATCTAAAAAAAATAATAAACTTGATATAAAAGATAAACATTAATAGTAAATCAAGATACGAAGGTTTAAGAGAAGTTTGAATTGTATTTAATTGAATCACGAAATCCACAAAGAGTTGATTGACTTCCATAAATCAAATTTCCCGACAAATGCAAAACTGAAAGAACCAAAAGTCTAAGAAATGGGAAAAACTAAAAATCGAAACTATGAAGAAAATTATAAAACATGAAAAACTATCCATAACAAGTGTTATATAAGCCTATTTATAGAGTTAGGGTTGCCATTGTAACAGGCCGCTTTTAAGTCAAATCAAAACAGTAGTTTTGAGACCACAAATTCAAAGTCCAAAAATATTTATTTTATTATTTTAATAAGGTTTAAAGCATGATAGAATTATTATGCAAAATTTTTGTAAAGAAATTTTACTGCTTGAATGCTTAATTTGGTAAAAAGGACTAAATCGCGTAATGCATAAAAGTTGAGTTCTAATTGTTAAATGTGTTTAGTTTCTATGATTTATTAAATGAGAGGTCTTTAAGATGTTATTAGACCATTGATAGTGGAATTTGACATATATAACCTTATATTTGATGATTTAAATGTTTTATTACTAAGGCTAATATAGTAATTTATGTATTAAGTTAATAATAAATAAAACCAAAATCATTTTATTCATCATCTTCCATCTATATTGCCGAAATTGAGAAAGAAAATAAGGGTTTCAAGCTTCCATGATTTTGGCACACATTTGGCTTGATTAAGGTACGGTTTGAGCTTGGTTTTTAGTGATATCTACGTTTTTGTAATCATTGCTTCGTATTCTAGCTAGCCCGTGCCTTAATTTTTGAATTTTTTCATGATTTTGTGAAGTTCCATTGATGATTATTTGAGTTTTTAGATGTTTGATGATGAAATATGAAAATTTGATGATAGATTTTAATGTTTTGTAAAGCGATTTTTGACAAAAATGTCAAAAAGGGATTAAATTGAGAAATATGTAAAATTCATAGATGAAATGTGAAATAAATGCAAAAGATGGGCTAATAGGGACCCTATTAAAATTCGGCTACTATGGGTTATGGCCTAATTGTGTAATTTTGCATTTTTATGTGTTAAGGTCTAAGTTAAAAAGTAGTCAAAAGTTTGGGGGTAAAATTGTAATTTAGCCAAAATGAATGTTTTGGGCTAAATTGAATTGAATGAAATTTTGAATGAGTTAATTTGATATTATATAGACCAAGATAAACAAATACTGGAACTAGATCAGGGAAAATGGAAAGTTGACGAATAGCCGATAATTTTATCCGAAAATACAAGGTAAGTTTGTATAATTAGAATCGAACTTTTATATACTTGTAATTATTGAAATGAATGTGTATAATTGATATACTTGAGATATGAATGCCTTATCGATATAATCTATTGGTTACCGAGCCCCGTTTGAACTGTATGAATTCATAGGATATGAGTGATATGTCACTAGGGTTACCATTTTGGTCGTGCTCCTGCATTTGTTGCAGACTCACCACAACTCGTATAAGGTTATCGATATATCAGCTCGTAAGAGCTTACTATTTTTAGCTCATTGGAGTTTACTATTTTAGCTCTTATGAGCTTACTGTTCAGCTCGATAGAGCTTACCGTTTTAGCTCAATAGAGTTTACTGTTCATCAGCTCAGGAGGAGCTTACTGATCATGGCTCGAAAGAGCATAAATGATAATGAATTGACGAATTACTGATGTTTATCACCCGAGTATCCTTTGGAGTTCTATTAGGTTCAACGGGCATAAATTCTGTTTATATGGATGAGTGCTATTATTGAAAGGATTATTGGTTGTAAGATTGAGAATGAAATGTTGAATGCTATATATTGAGTATTGAATTGTGATAATGGAGGATTTCATGTATTATATGACTAACTTATGGATAAATGTTTGTGCTTAGGCATTTGGTACTTGAATTGATTATACCTTGAATAAATTGCATTGACTGTGTATAAATGGTAAGTTTAATTCTAAATTATATGGGCTTACAAAGCTATAAAGCTTACTTTGTTTCTTTTTCTATGTTTTATAGAGGTTCATTAGCTCGCTCATTTCGGACAAGTCGGAGTTGCACATCACACTATCCAATTTCTGATTGGTACTCTTGAACTTATGGATATTTGTAAATATGACATGTATAGGCTAGTTTAAAAGATGATAATTATGTTACTTGATATCAAGGTTTTGGTATATTTTGTGTATGAGTTAAGCCATGTGATTTGGCTTATTTTGGTACTATGTTTTGATTGTGTATAAGTGTTCAATTATGGTATGTTTTGGCAAGGAATTTATGGAATGAAAATGTACAAAAGATGTCTTAATATGTAGTTGACATATGAAGGGATTATGCATGATGTTAATTAGGTATTTGGGTGGCAAGGAATTTATGGAATGAAAATGTACAAAAGATGTCTTAATATGTAGTTGACATATGAAGGGATTATGCATGATGTTAATTAGGTATTTGGGTATGCAAATGTTAGGTTTGATATGGTAAATAATGTGCATTGAAATTGTTATTATCATTGCCAATTAAGTTATGAAATGTGGTCATTTATGCTTGTGAATGCTTATGTGTACAGGGTCAAGTACACGGCCGTGTGTCCCCTGGTGTTGAAATAGAATGGAAGTCAGTATGCTCCGCACGGCTTTACATACGGGTGTGTGACCAGCCATGTGGTACAAGTCAGTATAACCCCCTAAATGGCACACGGGCTATTACACAGGCGTGTGACTTGGCCGTGTTGATAAGTCAGTATACCCTACAGTTTTGGCACGACTTGATACACGGGTATGTGTGGCCATTTTGAAGGGTACACAAGCTAGACACACAAGCATGTGTTTGGCCATGTGACCCAAGTCAGTATCCTCTCCAGTTTTCACACGGCCTGGCACACGGGCGTGTCCTCGATCGTGTGACACAAGTCAGTATGTATGCCCTGTTTCCACACGGTCTAAGACACGGGCGTGTCTATTAGCCGTGTGAGGCACACGGCCTATTCACACGGGCGTGTAATACTTGAAATGTTGAAAATTTTTTAGTTTCCAAATTTTTCATATGTAACATATTTAGACTTGAATGCATGATTTAAACTTTGTATGATCGATTTAAGTACATATTGAATGTGAATGAATGATATTTACTGAAATGAGATGACATTTGATAAATGATTGTTTTGAATTAAGTTACAAGTCCGGTAATGCCTCTTAACCTATTCTGACGACGGTTATGGGTTAGGGGTGTTACAGCCGTCGTCCTCAACCCTAGGTCAGCTGACGCTTTCGTGTTTAATATTTGATTTTGTAGACTAAAATGCCCCTAGCTCATAAGTATTTCTCATACAAGACTAGTGTCACAACATGCTAGTGCCCGTGTCGCAACACTGAAGGCATCATGCTCGTACTCAAGGTAGCTTCAGGGATGTGTCGCAACACTAAAGGCAGTCTTGGAATTCTTGCTTTCTGCTCCCTATGTTGTGACATCAAACTCCCTGTATTGCAACATAGTGACTAGTATTGAGTTGGTATGCCTTCTAATTCTATCCTGCACACTAAAAAAGTATATTAGCTCACCCTTAGGCCTCATTCGACCCCTAAGGTCAATAAAAGACTCAAATTTCACTTTTTATTAAATGTAAACGAAACTAAGAAAACTTAATTAGAACATAATAAAAATGCTTGTATTCAAGCTCCTCATGTGCAAAAACTAGTTCAATTTGCTACACCGAGTTATAACAGATCACATTAAAACTTCAACTTATAACTTTAAACCAACAAACCAAAATAGCCTATATACATGCCACAAAACCGAAATAAAACGAATCAAAATCTACCGAGACTAAAGCTTGATAGTGTGTGCCTTGAAGTTGATCTAACTGCCTAGTTCCGTAAAACATCAACTACATGAAACCATAAATGAAGCAGAATAAGCTTATATAACTTGGTAATTTCATAATTAAATTATAACATAACTTACCTGAATCAAGTAATTGAAATTTAAACAAGTAGTATAAAAATAACAACCTGACAATCAATTTACAAGAAACAGGTAAGATTTGCACAAGTTCAAAACACAAGAAAATCCCATGTTTATCAAGAATTCAATCTAAATCATTCATGTACATTTACATTTTTCAACAATATCAATTTACAAGATAATATCATGTTTATCAAGTTTTCAATCTAGATCATTCATGTGCATTTACATATATTAACAAGATCTTTTACTAATTATTCATAAGTTTAAGTAGCTGATGAACTATAGTAACATAATTTAGATACTTGGGTAACTACACCACACTAGGGAGCATCGTAATGCTATCAAGGGCACTGAAGTGCAATCAGAGCACCTAAGTGCAAACAGAGGCACAATTGTGCAATTAGAGACACCGAAATGCAAACTTGTACAATCGCACATTATAACCCTATTGGCATGCCAATTGTGTCCTAATAGTTTACTAAGTCCAAACGGGCACATAAACAAGATTCATAGCACTCATAAATCAATGGCAGTTCCATGTTATCAGTACGTATGCTGTAAACACGTTACGTTCCTTCAGAAAGCCATATGAATCACATTTACTAGTATTCAACAATTTTCAATTTAATCCTTACTCACCTTAGCATTTATTTTTGTAACATTTCCATTTTGATTCACATTATTAACAACATATATAAACATAATTCAATAACAAACAACACATATAAATAAATTTCATTACACTATGAACTTACCTAATATATATTTGGCTATCGAGTTGATTCGTAGGGACTATTATACAATTTTCTCTTTTCCTCGATTTTCCTCCATACGATTCAATCCTTAATCTATATAATAGTTAAATTCAATTTATAAAATTCAATTCCATTACCATTCTCATTTTCATGTATATGACCTATTAATTTTATTTTTACAAAATTTCCCTTAACTTTTACACTCTGTTCAATTTAGTCCCTAAAAACAAAACTATTATAACTTTCACATTGAAACCTCTACCGTAGAACCAATTATATTTTCATCCCTTACCATCCTTCAAATAATAAAATTTATAGAAATTTCATGCTAAGATTAGCATATTTTCATATTAGTCCCTAAGCTCAAAACTAACAAAAATCCCTTTACAAAATAGTCCCATTTAACAACCAAATTTGCAAATCTATCATTTAGCACCAAGAACATTTCATCAATGAAAAGTTTTAAAACCTTTAACAGTTTTACGAAATAGTTTTTGGGTTAGCTAGATTATGCTACAACGATTTTAAAAACATAAAATTTATAAGAAACGGGTTAAAAATTCACTTACATGCAACCACACTTGATCACCGAAATTTCAAGCTTTTTCCATGGAGTTTTTGTTTCTAATTTTCGGTAAGAAAGCCAAAGGAAGATGATGGCCCTTTTGTTTAACTTATTTTTACCATGTTTTATTATTAAATTAATAATATAATAAGTTTATTTCACTTGATGATGCATACTATCATCCACTATACAAGAAACAAAAAGGTTTAATTACAATTGAGATCCTTAAACAAACACTACACATGCATTTAGCTAACACAAATCAATAATAATTAACTTTTATGTCTTTTACGATTTAGTCCTCATACCATAATTAATTGTTCAATTGCTAAATTTACTGGAACATGACTTGATATTATGGACTCGATCATTGAAAATCAAGGTTCTGAAACCTTTGTTTTTGGTACCATTGAAAAATGAGATGTTACACGGCTGGTATGACAACCTCTAAATAGAACATCAAGCTAAACAATGTTTCCCAAGTGCCCATGTAACATCCTAAAAATCAGGTTAGTAAAATTAGGTTTGTGAACCGAGAGTGGTCATGCCTTGATTTTTAAGGTTATCTTTGTACATTTGTTAAGAATAAAATAAGTTACTGGTCTGATGGTTAAGTGCTAGTGAAATTATCCTTGAAACCCAAGTTCGAAACCCTTCCCTCGTATCATTTTTATTTTGTGCAAAATTTGCTTCAAACCTTAGTAAGTGTCACGCCCTATTTTAAAAATAAATGTTGTAAGAGTTTAAATAAGAATGTGCTATGGCATAATGGTTAAGAAGTAGTGTTGCTTCCCTTGAGACCCAAGTTTGATTCCTTTATTCTGTATAATTTTTATTTTCAGTATTTTTCCCAAAACCCTAGTGTGCCGTCCCTTGCATAGAAAAACCTACTATAAAACATATATATTTGTTATTTTTGGCCTCTTTTAATATTTTTGCTTTCCTATTGCCACCCTTCTCATTTTCCTTTTCTCTTTTTCCCGTTTTCTCTATTTTCTTCCTCTCTTTGCCACCTCTAAAACTCTAAAATTCTGTTATTCTGGCGCCCATTGATCATCAACTCCCCTTGTATCCTATTTTATTTTATACTCATCTTATCTTCTACCCCTATAGCTAAGTTTTTGCTACTGATTTTTTTTGTTACCGCTACTTCATTTAATTCTTTTCTTCTGCTCTTTATTTTTTTTTGTCGTCATAGATTTGATCAAGTAGCGTAAGTGTAGAATTATTATTTTATTTTATTTTAGATCTATGTTGTTCTCTTCTTATTTAGTTACAATATAGATGAATAGAGCTTCTGTCGTGGTAGATTCTCACAAGTTCTTTTATTTTTGTGTTTTGGTTGATTCAAGATCCTAATTCAAACCATTTGAACCAACAATAGCTTTGGTAAACTATTTGCAACTCCATTGTGAGTTAAATAGAGTAAGCATTAATTTTTCAACTTCAGATTTTAGGATTTCGGTTAATATCATTGCTTTGGTTAAACCCTATATGGGTGTTAAGGGGGTGATTTTAATGACTAATCACTGTTGGGTACAAATTTGGGTTGGATCTAGTTAGATCTAAAGCGTAGGAATTGCGAAGAAGGGATAGTGTTTTGATTAGTATAATCAGGTGTGTGTTTTACCTTTGAGTGTTGTGTGATTACTGTAAATTGTATAATACACATGTTAATTTTTCATGTTGATTTGTGCTTGGCCGAATGAATTTGATTCAAATTAGGGATTGTCGATTATGGTAAGTGCTAAAAGGTGATGGCCGAATGTGTAAGGGTCTTTATTTGGGATTAATTTAATCTGTAAGTTTCGATTGTAATTATTGATTGTCTATTATGAATAAGTATGTATAGATTGCTAATGTATGATATGGCATTGTTATCAAATATTTGCTGAATGCATGAGAACATGCTTACTATTCTGTATTTATTGATTGCATGTAAGGCATGCCACTGTCACTGAATTACTGATCACATGAAAATACATGCCACTATTCTGTATTTATTAATTGCATGTAAAGCATGCCACTATTATTGAATTATTGATCACATGCTAATACATGCCACTATTTTGTATTGTACCTAACTGTAATGCATGTTGTGAAATTCGATTGCATAGGGTTGGAAAGATTGGTAACAAAGGATTTCTGTGGAGTTTTGGCGGTATAGCTGCAACACTGGAGTATTTTGGAGTTCTAGCGGTTTGTCTGCAAACTTTTTACTAGTGACTTATCACAAATTACTGGCAGTATATTTGCAAATATTTACTATTATTGGTGATTTATCCACAATGAGCTATGGCTCTTACTATTATGGTGTGTACAGATGGATGAGTTTTAGGGAACTCTTGGTGTGTAGTGGATGGATGGGTAGGAAATTGCACTAACATTTATGGACATTTACATATATTATGAGAACTTTTTGATTCCGTATATTTTGAAACATTGTGATATATGACATTGTTATTACTGTTATCTCTGTTTACTTGCATGCTTTTGTGATCTTTGGTACACTGATTTCTTATGATTAAGATTCACACTAAGATTTTCAAGTTCACCACCTTAAGTTTACTCCTTACAGATAACTCTCAAGGTTAGGAACGAACACGGAATCAGAGGTCTCGTATCAGATTTATTTAATAAAGTATTTTTATTTTTACTCTATTTATTATGGTTTTTATCTTGGGACTGTAAATTTTGTTAAATGTAGACTGTGGCATGGGTTGCTTTATTTGGATATTGCATGCATGGAATTTGGTTAGAAATTGAATAACTTAAATAAGCAACTTAATATGGATTAAAACACATTTTTTTTGAACAAAAATTTAATTCGTTAATTTTCCCCCCACATAATACTGAAATGGAGTTTTTAAAGGCAAAATGACGAAAACAAATAAGTTTTTCTTTTAAATGACATGGTTTTTAATAATTGAACTCTAAGTTTATTTGGCTTAATAATCTAACATTTTGGCAACCCTAAGACAACTTCTCAAAGTTTTTCTAAAAATTGGACAGAATAGGAGTTTTTATACTGAACGATTTTACTAGGCCATTTTGATGGCTAATGTAGCCTTCAGAATTCAGACATAATGTCTAGGCCAGGTTAGGAAGGTTATAGTATGAGTGGGACATAATTCGAAGGGACCAAAGAATGTCAGTAACTCGTCTAACCATGCACATTTTGTATCTTTAACCTTCCTCTTTACGGCCTAGAGGATATTTTTATTGGTAACCTCTACCTGCGCATTAGTTTAGGGAGTCTTTATAGAGTTGTGTTCCAAGAAAATGTGAAGATTCTCACAAAGTTCCTTGAACTTTACCAGGAATTGGGTGCCATTATTCGTGATAATTAGTTGTAGGATGCCATATCTACAAGTGATAGTTTTCCACACAAAATTTGTAACACCTTAAATATTGGGGTTAGAAGATTTGAGGTTTGAAGTAAGGGTTAGTGAGTAGGTCGAACAATTGGGTTAGTGTCTGCGTTTTAGTGTCAGAATCGGCCTGCTGGTCTAGTGGTTGGTCGTGTGTTAGTTCGCCTTTGGGTTCTAAGTTCGAATCTTTGTGTATGTGAGGGAGTAGTTTTATTTCAGATTTGTTTTTTTTAAGTTGCTAAAATATCTATTTATTTTTATTTTTATTTTTATTTTTTAAAGAAAATCCCAAAAAGAGTTGCATGTTCTTTTTCTTCTCCCACATTTCCTTTATCATGTTCTTTTTTTTTCCTTTCTTTTCTCTCTATCAATTAGAACTCTATTCCTTGGCTTCTACTCCATTTCTTTTACTTTTTTTTTGTTTGGAATTTCTTCGACAGGGGTTCTAGTTAAGTATTAGCATTGCTTTGTTGATTATTCCCTAAAAGTTAGATTAGTTGCTTAAGGGTTTTTTGTTGTTGTTGATTAATGAGGTTTTTAGAATCGGTGGATTTGAGGCGTCAATTATTTAGGCATTTTAATAGTGTATCAGGTGTAGGTCTAGAAACTTTTCCTTTTCATTATTTGGTTCCATGAAATTCAGCAATTATAGGTGTGTTTTTGAATGGTTTAGTTTTGATGTTGGATTCTTTGGAATTCAGTTATATCTTGTATGTTACTGAAATTAAACTGTATGTTTTTGGGATTAAAGTGGATAGGAATCATTTTGATGATGGTTACATGATTTTTAATCGGTTTAAGAATGCGTTTTAGAACTACTGTTATTAGAAATTCATTTTGGGGAAAAAAGGCACGTTTTGCAGCCTGATTTAGTATGGATTCGTGACTACATGAGTGGCCACACAGGCGTGTGCTGCACTCGGGCGGACCACACGACCGTGTGCAATTGGGAAATTAGGGATTTGGACGAATTTTGGTGCCACACAGCCTGACGACATGGCTGTGTGGTTGATTTTGGGGATTTTAGTTGATTTTAACATGGGCATGTGTTCTGGACACACGGTTGTGTCCCATAGGCACATGGGCATGTGAGACTTCCACACGGCTTTGTCTGCTTTTCACCTTATTTTAGCCAATTTGGACAGAGAGTTACACGGGTTGTTCACACGACCATGTCTCCTGGACACACAGGCGTGTGTCATCTTTACACAATTGTGTGCCTCCTTCACATGGGCATGTAGACCCCCACACAGCCTAGGAACTTCCACACAGTCTAGGCACATGGCCTTATGGCCATGTTTAGCAAATTTTCATTTTGTGTCAGATTTTGAGTTGTTTGAGTTTCTGTGTGTTTCGACCCTCAGCTTTGTCTTAGTAAGGGTGGTTGGGAATATGTTTTGGCCCGGACTTATGCGTTACTCGTATCTGTAGAACTAATTTAATAGTTCGATTAAGTGTAAGTGATGTTACCTAGTAGTTAAGTACCGTTATAACTGATTCTAAATATGGTCTATTGAAGATGTGTACCTCTGATCCTGTTTGATTGATGTACGACTGTTTGTAAGTTGTGTACATTATTTTTGTAAGTCTATTATTGATCTGTTCGCATACATACATTTGCATAAAATTTTGGATTTGGTTGCAAAGAGAAGGAAGTCTGGTTTGATTTGGTAGTTTTAACTACAACATATTGTACAGCGGTTTACTATAATGTACTGTACATATGCTAGCTCAAATGTGTATTGATACTTCAGTGGCTTAGTTCCACATATGTGGTATGTAGGGTTGGATGGGCCTTTCAAGGTCCCATGTGGTGTGCATGGTTGGTTGGGCTTGATATAGCTCATATGTGGTGTGTTGGGTGGTCAAAGTGGTGTTCGGTTGGTTGGGCGAGATTTCTAATTTTTGCATAGTTCACACTTTTAAGTCTATGACTGTTTGTTTGTTTAATTAGCATCGTAATGAAGTGCTTTGATTAAACGATATCTGTATGGGTACATGTATGCTTGGAATGACAACGTATTTGAGTTAGGTTTGTTAATGTTAACTCTCAGTTTAGCAGATTGTCATTTGAGTTATCTATATGTGATTTGTAAGCATACGATTCATTTTTTGAATCATCCATTGGACTACCATATTTTGTTTTCGTCTATTTCAAAATCACACTGAGTTCGTGTAGCTCACCCCTCTTAGTTTTCCCTTTCAGGTACTCTTGCGTTCTGAAGCTGGAGTTGGCATGCCGGAGGTCTCGAAGTGATTGGTTTTTAAATAGGCTAAAATAGTATTTCTTTAATTCTAAGTTCAAATAAATTGTTTTGGACTGTAAGTACTGTTTTAAAAATTGTGGTAGGAATTTTGTGTCATATACACATAAGTGTTATTTGTACTGAAGTAGGAAATTGGGGATTTTATTCTCAAATATGTTTCATCGTATCCTAATTATCGTTTTGATTTTGACATATTTTGTTAAATGATTGAGCTCGATTAAAGCAACGGTTTTCTAACGAAGTCTAAAACAACTCATTTTGTGAAAAATTTCTACAATCACTTTGGTTATCAATGTAACCTCTGTGATTCGATCTAAACTTCTAGGCCGAGTTTTAGGGCGTTACAAAATTTTCCATTTGCCTCATAGTTATGGTCGCTAAAGCTTCTGCTTCCAACCATTTCGTGAAGCAATCAATGCATTCATTGTAATGGCTAATTAATTTAATTTTCACTTTGAATTCAATTATTTAATTATAGTTAATTAAATAATAATTCCAAGATATTAATTTAATTTCTAAGTCATCTCTTGTTCATAGTGAGAAAATGCATTCACTACGGATAGTGATACATTGATCTATTTCTCTTAATTTGTCGCTTTTATTTTATTTATCATACTGATTCAAATGAAAACCATCAAGGGTTGTACCAAGCTAGTGGAGGGACCTATTAGAGATATATAATTAAAGCTCAAATAAGTAATTAAGCTTTGACTTTTCGTTTATTAATTATGTCATTATTTAGTCATGGAGTCTTTTCACTAAAATACCAAGATTAAACTCTCCCCATTAAATACCATTACAAAAGCAAATTATCAAGTGCTTGTCTAATGATCTTGTCATACATGTATTACCCTCATAGGATATCCTTAGTCTCTTTAGGATAAATTTGTTCACCTAATATAATTCTATTTTATCTCAATATAATTACTACATCTTCTTTCATGAAAGAGTCAGTTACTAAAACATAGTAAACAAATCATTCATCCTAGACAAATGACCTATGGCTACGTGATGATCGTTTTATGATTCACTAAACTAGACCACGATCACGACTAAGGCAAGCGCACCTATCGAATGACAGTATAATTATGGTGAGTCCAGAATATCGTATCCACAATGACTAAAAGTACTAGTATTAACTATCTTTCTATTAGTTAGCCTAAAATATAAGAGATTTGTTTTAATCTAAAATTAACTAACTAATTAACTACTGAATGCAATAGAGAACAAATTGGGAAAATTACTTGAGGAAAACTTATAAAGAGGACAATACCCAGGAAAGAATCCACCTAGACTTCACTTATTATTCTGGCTCTAAATCAAATGATTTATTCACTTGTCTTGATCTGTAGAAATCCCTAAATTATGTTAATATCTCTTTCGAGACTAAAAACAACTGACTCTAGGTTGATTAATTGAAATCTCTTTCTAATTAAAACTTTTATTGTCACATTAAATCGATCTATGGATTCCCTTATTAGATTTGACTCTAATCCAACAGATTTATGTCGCCCTATTTCTAGGGTTGTGTGCAACTCCGCTTAATTATGGTAGATCTACTCTTAAACAGGGACTTTTGCTCCACTGAATAAGCACATTAACTTGAATTAATATCCTAAAAATATTAGACCAAGAATTAGGAACACATAATTAAGAACAAGAACAAGTATTTATCATTAAATTCAGAACATTAAATAATAAGATCTATCTTAGGTTTCATCTTCCCTAGGTATTTAGGGAATTTAATTCATAATGTGAAAGGAAAAATCTCAAATTTAGAAAAACAACAAGACATAAAAAAACCAAATAAACTTCGAGAGAAATTTGAATGGAGATCTTCAATCTTGAAGTGGATCTGCTTCCGAGATGATTCCAACGACTTTCTTTGAGTAATTTCTGCTCTTTGCTCTTTGTCCCCACTTTAGGTCTTCTTCTAGTGTGTTTATATGGACTTTAGAATGCTCAGAAACCCTAAAAATTGACTTTTTCCGCGTGTTTGGGAGACAAGGAGTGATATCGACATGGGCTAGCATATGGGCGTGTGGCTTGCCCGTGTGGATCACATAGGCGTGTGCCTAGCTCATGTGGATCCTGAAAGCTCCGATTTTGGCCCCTTTTTCACTCCTTTTGCTCCCAAATGCTCTCCTAAGTATAGAAACATGAATTTAAGGGATTAGAAGCATCAAATTCACTAATTCTCATCATAAATCATCCAAAAATATGCCAAGCATGGAATTAAAAGATGTTACATTTATAGTTTATCACTACGTTTCTTTTCCTTCTATCATATAATACCTATAAGAGGATATCATTTACCCTTTATTGGGCTATAAATTCCACTATTGCAAATGAAGCTATGTCATGAAGATGTATACTGTAACACCCTATACCCGTTTCGATTGCAGGTTCCGAGCTACGAGATGCTACGAATAATTCCAGAATAATAGTGTGCAATTTAAAACATTGAATGATCATATTAATACACACATTGATTATTAAAAATGAAAATGAGACTAAATTGAGCTTTTAAATACAATAGATTAGATTCGGGCATGAAAAGGGGCCAAACTGTAAATTTTTTCAAAACTTTGAACTAAGTACCGATACCATAGAAACAAGTACCGATATTTTTGTGATAGGTATCAATACCAAAATTGATATTGATACCATTTTGACATTCTGTATTTTGAAAACACTGTTCATTTGGTCAAGTATCAATACCTTGGTCCCTAGTATTGATACTTTTATCTAGATAATAAAAAATTACAAGTTTGAAAATTCATTTCATGCCCAAACCTATATCTTAATTCATAGATACAAATAGGTACACATATGACCTGCATAAAACTCACTCAATCCATTACAAATATGCCATGATTCAACCATGATCTATTAACCATCTTATCTATTATAATTAATAACTAAGTATGCAATTAGGTACCATTATCCTAATACTAACCAATATGCCGTTTGGCACCATCACAAACAAATTCAAACATAAAATCAATTGTACATACAAGCAATTTAACTAAAAATGCAATCATCATATGAAACTCATTTCATCATCAATAAGGTTCCAAATACCAATTACCAAAATCACTCATTCATGCTACTTAACAAAGACAAATATACTCACTTCTAGAACCACAAGTTGCCAATACTAAATGACCATTTCCATATCAATTTGCAAGTAAGATATCAAAACCAAAACATGCCTACCATTCAATTGACACAAAACACATTCAAACCAAATAAGATCAACATGATAATTCTACTATTTACTCTACATTCATCACAAGATCAACATGAAACACAAGCTTACATTATATACCAACATTCACTTATTTTACATATTTAACTAAAACTTTAAAATTGACAACTTCAAAACCCTATATACATGCCAAAACTGAAATAACCAAGTCAAAAATATCGAAACAGAAGCTTGATAGTGTGAGCCTTGAAGTTGATCCATCTAACCAGTTCTACAAAATGAAAACTATAGAAAAGAATAAATATAACAAAGTAAGCTTATATAGCTTAGTAAGTTCATAATTACTTAAACAAAATTCTTACATTAGTTTACAATTAAGTAAACAAATATAACTAATTTAATACGTACTTCCTGTCAAGACATTTACAACAATAAGGTGAGTGTTTCACATATCATTTGTATAATCTCTCAATCATTCTGTACAGCATATTTTCATATCATTCAATTAGGAAAGATTCGACATATAAATTGTATTAACCAATTGATCATGTCAATTCATATTCATATATCATTTATACACACAACTTTGTCACCAATATTGCATTTACCAGGTAAGCATTTCATATATATAACTATAAACTTTCCAGTCGTTTTAATATCGTTTCGAACAACTCTTAAACACATAATCATTAATTATTCAATTTCATCACCTAACATTTTAATATTCATATAAACATATCATCTCCAAATAATTCATGAATTCAATACATATATATTTTCAACATATGGCCCGATGAACTATAATAAATAGATACAGATACATGGGTAACTACACCACACCGGAATGCTCGAAAGAGCTCAAACTACGACACACCAGAGCATTGAAGTGCAAAGCTCGTAGGCATCATAAAATCAGTATCAATACATCCCTCCACCACACCAGTATAACTCGATAATCCACAACAAATTATGGATTCCGGTATAATCAGTAATATCTCCGTACCATCACATATATCCCGTATAGTGTGTAAATAATCTTATTGGCATGCCAATCATATCCTAATCATTTACTATGTTCAAACGAGCATTTAACGAATTTCATAACATTGTAACTCAGAGGCACTTAAAAATTATTCCAATACACATGCTGTAATTCGATTATTTTCTTTCCGAAATATATAAATATATATCTTACACACCTTACATACAATTGTAACTTATCGTCAATTGAATATTAATAATTCAACCAAAAATTAATTAACTAATTTTTAACAGAACATAACATGAACATATAGACATATATCTAATCTATGAACTTACCTAAGTTACGCTATCGGTTGACTCGTAGGGACTAATCTGCGATTTTCCCTTTTCTCTTGTTATCCTCCGTACGATTCAATTTTTGATCTATATAATGATTAAATTTAATATATCAAATTAAAATACATATTCAACTTATTTTTATGCATGTGACTCTTAAGTTTTTGTTATTTACACATTTTTCTTAAACTTTTACATTTATTTCAATTTAGCCCCTAAACTCGAAATTCCAAATTTCTCAAAATTTCACAATTTCTTATGCTAGCCAAATTTCTTCCTATACTAGTACAGTCCATAATTATTCAAAATTCACAAGAAATCCATGTAAATTTTAATATTTTAACAAATTAACCCTTTAACTAAAAATTAACAAAAATTACTTCACAAACTAGTCCTAATCAACAACCAAGACTACAAATTCATTATTTAACATAAAAAATAATTAAGATTCATTAATGGTAAAATCCAAAATTTTTAACAATTTCAAAAACGAAGGTATGAATTGGCTTGACCTAATTGTAATGATTTCAAAAGAATAAAAATTACAAAAAATCGACTTTGGAAAGCTTGCCAAGGGTGGATTGCTTGAAGAAAAAATGGCTATGGCTTCTTTCTTTCCTTACGGTTTCGGGTGGAGAAGAAAGAAAATGATAATGGATGATAATATTTTAGTTTCTTTTCTTTTTAATATTCTAACACTTTTAACTTATTATTAACTTAATAATACAATAAAATAAATATACATCAAACTTAAAAGCCATCAACCGGCCACTAAATTTTAAAGTATTTAATTTTCTATTTTAATCCTTGTAATTATATTATTTAGACCATTTAACTAATAAAAGTCACTAGCAATAGAGTTTTACTATTTTTACAATTTAACCCTTTTTCTTTAATTAATTATTCAATCACTAAAATTTTTAGACCAACCTTCAATTCACCTATATAACAGCTCCATAAATATTTAATAAAAATATTCACAAGCTTAATTTATAGAAACGAGGTCTCGGTACACATCACTTGTACCTTGACTAACTGACCAATTAATAAAATCTATTAAATCACAATTCAGTATTATACTATAATTAACTCATAAATATTAATTAAATATATCTATAGATTCTTTAATCAGAATCATGGTCCAGAACTACTGTTTTTGACACCACTGAAAAATGGGTTGTTACATATACCCAATATACCAACTTTCAGTTATATTACCATTGAACTTTATCTTTTAATACATTAATGTATACGAGTCTCGCACACATAGTTAGTCAGAACATTACAAGTGAATAAATCTATAAACAAATTTAGAATTTATTCTACTTGGGTCTTGTCCGATATATTGTCAATCCAAACAATCACACCTTGTAACAACCTAATTTTCATTTGTATCAAAAAAGTTAGTGTCAAGACCAAAAATATTAAATTAAGCTACTCGAAAATTTGAAATGGGAAGTGTACAAGCCAATTACAAAATTAAGAAATAGATTCAACTAGCAAATAAATTGATTAAGCTAACATATATATATATATATATATATATATAACATGGACTAAATTGTAAGATATAAAAAGAATTATAAAAGAATTGAACAAATCCCTATTAAGCTATTAAGCCATGGCCTTGGGCGTAATTTAGCCACTAATGAAATGGTGTTAATGGATGAAATCATTTTCATCCATAGATTGCCACTAACTATTGCCATAGTGAAATGTTAGCCATTGATTTATAATCAATTAAAAGCAATAGTAATTCATGGTTAATTAACTTAGGCTTGGCTTGATAGTGTCAATTATGCCTTGTTTTATAAGCAAATGTTGCTGTACACGACTTGGGACACAGGCTGTCACACGGCCATGTGTTACACACGGTCTATCCACACGGTCATGTGTCTTATTATTTTTAGGTGTAGGTTTTACACGGTCAGGAATACAGCCTGTGACATGGCCGTGTTTTCTAAAATAGTTTGTGACATGATCATGTTTTCTAAAATAGTTTGTCACACCGTCTAGGACACGGCCAGCGACACGGCCGTGTGACCCAACATCGATTACACACACGGTTAGGCACACGGCCTGCGACACGGCCGTGTGGCCCTAATTTGAATATCCACATAGGCAGACACACGAATTGGGACATAGCCGTATGTCCAGGCTTTGAATGCCCATACGGTCTAGGATATGTCACACGGCCGTGTGACCCTTATTTCCAAAAATTTTAACTTTTTCCTAATTTTTCTGATTTGTTACAAATTGATCCCAGAATATTCCCAAACTACTTTTAGAGCCCCGTAGACTCGGTTTAAGGCCCATAAGTGCATTTTTAGTATAAATCAAATGTTCTTTGATTATTGTAATTTGAATTGAATAATTGTTTTTGTTTAATGTTAAATGTTTATAATTTTATTGCAATACTCCATAACCCTAATTCGGCGACGGAGACAAGTTAGGGGTGTTACATTCATGATTTCTACCTCAAATACAAACACAAATAAATCTGTCCCCATAAATTTTCAACCCTAAAAAGAACCTTAAACTCTAAAAGTCGATTAGGGAGAGAGAAAGTGAAAGTCACGTGTTTTTACTTCTCTCTCTAGAATCGACCTATTTTCTTAAATATCCCAGAAATCGGCTCAAAACCATAATTTTTTTAAATCAAAATTTTTTATTATCAAATTTGGCAATAAGTATAAATGTAAGAGGTAAAAATATAGATATAAATAAATATAAGAATACAAATATAGATATTACCAAAATGATGTACCACAAAAGAAAATCCCAAAATGAACTTTCACGTGGCTTGTCAAGACAAGTTAAAACATTTGGTATTGGGGCTCTTTAATTTGGTATTGATGGTAGAAATAAAATTATCAGCCATTTTCAAACAAAACTTTCACGTCCATATTGTGCATAATTTGTTTTCCCATTCTCTCTAAGACATTAGGTAGGTGAGTTACCTTGAAGGTTTGGTAGTGGGGCAATCTCCACATCAAAGAAAGCCGGTTCGGCTGTTCCCACGCACCATTCCCATCAAATGTAACCCCCTACCTTACCTTCCCAACTTACATTCATTAAATTTAATTAATCGTATTCAGTGCTCTATTTATTAACCCCCTCTACTCTTTAATGCATGCATAAATAAATTATATTTTATATATTAAAATTATTATAAATTTCATCATAACAAATTAAAATATATAATGAGTTCAAGGATTTCTAATTTTTTTTTGAACAAAATTTTAAAATGTTGTCTGTTTGAAGTTGACGAATTTTTCAGCACATCCAATATTGTCTTAGGTTGAGTTTCATCTCCTAACTCCCTCAAGAACCACATGTGGTTCATGAAATAGGAATGTCTCAAACCAGGCACCAAGGAAATAGTACCCATCTGCCAATTAGTAGGGCTTGATGCATCAATGGGCATATGTTCTACCACTTGGTACTAGATCAAGTGCTATCATCCTCCCCTAAAAGATTACCTATATGTTATAGGTTGAGGATTCAAACCCTATCATAGGTAAATGATCACCATTTTTTTTGGTAGGTGACTGTATGCCATGCACGGTCCAATTTGATGAGGTGTTGTTGCTATATGAACTTATGTTTCAAGTGACCTCTTTAAGCATGCGAGCTTGTTGCAAAATCGAAAGACAAAACCTCAAATTGACCTTGAACAATGCCAACCTATTGAAAGATCTGTCTATTTTAGACAAGTGACATTTCAAAAACTTTTCCTAAAAAAGTTGTCTCCCTCAACAAGCGAAACAATAAAAACACTCTTGAGAGAAGACCAAACAATATAGTGACATGCTACCTTCTCATTTCTAACTCTCAAGCTCTCATATGTGCGAGTTACTGAGAATTTCCCTACCCGGATGCAACCCATATAATATATGAATCTAAATACCACATTTTTTTATTAGAGAATATTATATTACCTAAGAATTGCGAAATTTGTGGTAATTTTATTCCATTCTTAACGAATTTTCACTAAACCAAATCAAAGAGAGAATAAAGAATCAAACTCTACTGAAATTTGGTATTGATGGTAGAAATGAAATTATAAACTTATCGGTGCCAAGACTAAAAGTTTTGTTTGACAATGGCTTAAATTAAATTATCGATAATCAGGAGGAATTAAATTGCTGGTACTCTATTTAACCAACGAGGGCATACCCTGTTTCGCTTCGCCTAATTAAATTTAACATTTGCTTATTATATTACATTTTTTAAAAACAATTATTTACATTTTATTGATTACATTACCTTAATTTCGAATTATTTAATATTATTATAAGTGAATTTTTATTCATTATTTAATTATATATTAATTGAGAATATTTATCATTTTTGTATTATTATAGTTATTATTATCGTATTTTTTTTCCTTATTTTATAATAAACTTTTACTCTCAATAAACTATTTCCAAAATGAAAAAGTTTCACTCCCTGTATAATTTAATAACCTCTTTCGTCTTTATTTAAAATTAAGGAAAATTAGGTAAATTTTATTTTTTAAATAATCTTGTATTTCGCACTTGAACAATAGAATATTACATTAAAGGTGTATTTGGACAAAATAAAGTAATTGGATAAAAATGTTGGGATATAATATCCTTAGCGTACTTTTTATCATATGTACTTGTGATTTTTTTTAACAGATTAGTTTGATAAATTTTCACCATTTATATTAATACTGTTTGTATTTTTCCTCAATAGTTTTTGCACGCAAAGCAACATGAATAAGCAAATATCGCTAATTGATTACCTAATGTTTAACTAATATTAAATTGCATTATGTGATTGGATCATAATGTGAGAAGACAATTTATATTAATAGGTAGTCTAAATGGTCCATGGTCTAATGAATCGAAATTGAGCAAATTGGTTCAAGGGCTATTATGTTGTCTATCAAATTCAATTGTGGAGATACATTATCTTGGATATTAGAGCGGATGACTCTTAGAAGATAGAGACATAGGTGTGTGACACCTCGCATTCAACCCGGTCGTTAGCTCCGAGTGTGTGACGTCCTATTACATTGTTGAAGCAACTCAGACTATTTCAAAATAATTACGAAATAATTTAAACAATTAATCATGATACAATTGTTAATTTTTTCAATCTCGATTATAATCATACATTAGATATGTCAACTAACCTTATTTAACTCATCTTGAAACCTTTATGGATCAACTATGGAGTTGGGATTCGAGTCCAAACACAACTATCAAAATTACATTGTGTCTTGAGACATGATGTCCATGTCCCAAGTCTCGAGACAATAACTCTCATGGTCTTGGGACATAGCTCCCCTAATTTGGATTCTTATATTCAATGTTTAGGTGTCTCGAGATAGAGGGTTTCTTATCAGCAAACCTGAAACAAGGAAAATTGATTTTAGGTTAGATGTTTACTTGTCTCGAGACAGACCATTTTTCTCCTAACCTAACAATACATGTCTTGAGACATGTTGAACATGTCTCAAGACTGTTACCTAGAAATGTACGAAATGATCATTTTGTTCATAGTGTCTCAAGACAACGCGCTCTTTATCTCAAAACGAAAGGGCTAAAAATGCCAAAAGTACAATTTTACTTCATGCAATAAGGGAACCAATGTTGGATCAAGTGCCTTAAGTGTAGTATGTTCATCTTGTGTACTTGTATTTATTTGAATAGATTGGTTTAATAAAATTATCCATGAATTACATCAATACTCATTGTATATTCTCCTCAATGGTTTTTGCATGCAAAGAAAAATGGAAACAAATATTAGCTCATTGGTTATCTAATGTTTAACTAATAATTAGTGGTATTACATAGTCGGGTCGTAATATAGAAAGACAACTTACATTAGTAGATGAACCTAAACATGACCTTAGCCTAATCGTAAATGAGCAAACCGATTGAAAGATTAATATGTCATTTATCAAGTCCAATTAGGGAGATGCTTTCTCTTGAGTATTGGAGCGAATGAATCCTAAAAGATAGAGACATAGATGTGACTAACTAGATTGACAATACATCAGACAAGACCCAAGTAGAACAGATCCTGAATTCGTTTACGGATTTATTCACTTGTGAAATTCATAGTACGGTATACCTTAATCCTGAGTGGATGATGGACTATGTATGTCTGACTTGTATACTTTAATGTATGTAAAAGTCTGAGTTCAAAAAATGGGTAAATGGTATCCTCTTATTGATATTACATGATAGATGAAAAGTAAACATGGTCATAAATCGTTTATCTTTATGATAAATAAATTAATTACTATTCAATAGTAATTTCTTTTTCATTAAGGAAGATGTAATTGTTACTATAAGATAAAATAGGATCATACTGGGAGAACGGATTTATCTCAAAGAAATTAAATATATCCTATAAGGGTAACACACTTATGACAAGGTCATTAGACAAACATTGATTGAGTAGTTTTTATAATGGTATGCAATTAGGGAGAGCTCAACCATGATATTATAATGAAATAACTTCGTGACCAAATAAGTTTATAATTAATAGGCAAAAAGTAGGAACTTAATTATAAAGCATTTAAACTTTAATTATATATGTCCAATCAATCTCTCTACTAGCTCGTTGAAACCAAAAATGAATTGCATAAAGAATCAAATTAAAAGAAATGGATGAAAATGATAAATTTAGAGAAATGAGTTACATTCAGAAATAAATATGTTTTCTCACTAAGTATGGAAATGACCTAAGAATTAATTTAAGTTTTTTGAATTATTATTTAATTAAATAATTAAATTTCAAAAATAGAGTTAAATTAATTTGTCATTATGAATCCATTGAACATGGAAATTAAATATATTTTCTCATAGATTCTTTTACAGTAAAGTTGCCATGACTTTAATGGAATTATAATTGGGTTGAGAAATTTAAATTAATTAGAAAATTAATTTATTTTTGGAAATAGAAAAACATGTACTGAGTTAGATTAAATTATAAAGTGCTAGGTTAAAGGTTCAAGAAGCACATATATTAGACCCCATACAGGAGAGGCCTTAGTAGTGGACTAGTTTTTCTATTAGATAGGTATTATTTGTATTCTACTAATTCAATGAGGATTCTTCTATCTGGTAGGGCTAAAAACACACAACTTTGAGATATTGATATTTTGCCCGAAAATAGTGAGAATTTATTTTCTAAGTATAAATTCTATTTCCTGGGAATAATAATTCTACCAGTTTTTATTAAGAGAGAATTACTTTCCTCTTGGAAATAAAAAAATTGTTTATGATTTTGTGTTTGAATCGTGATTATTCGAGCCCACATTCAAAGTGATTCATGGTAAGAGAAGCAGAGAAGGTTGTTCAGTTGAAAGTTGGGAACATCTAGGATCCGTCTCACACAAAGCACATGTACTTTTTGGGAAAAGTTTATTGCTATAAATATTACAAACTGGCTTGGTTTTCAAATTTTTAATTTTTCATTGTGATAGACAACAATTTTTAAACTGGATTTTTTTCAACAACCAAACCATACCTATGTATAATTATTGTGTCACCTAATTCCAAAATATCAATTTGGCATCTAAAAACACAATCAAACAACTTAAAAGCAAAGCATCCAATACATCATCACCTAGCCCAACTATCAACCAAGCAAAGTCATGCATATAAACTTCAAAATTTGATAACCAAATTCATCATTAGGTCACTTAACGATCCATCAAGTACTAAGACATATTAAAATACCCAAAATGAAATTAAACCATATGACTCAACCTAGGTTCATGCCTTTAACCACTTGCTAACAAAGAGAATACCAACTTAGTTTGAGCTGAGTTGTTGAACTTAGGATGCTTCGCGAAAACTTTAATCTATCAAACATGTTCTAGACCTACGCATGGAAACAAACAAACCCATATGTTGAGTATTGTATACTCAGTGTTGCTAAAACAATATGAATTCAATATGTAAAAAAATTAAGCTAATAAGTAGGCTATTAATACATATATCAAATCTATAAATCAATTCTACCATATGATGTTTCATCAACAACACGATATCATATTTGGTACTAGTACCAATGCTTTCATGATATCATTTTGTCTTGTCAATCTTATTATCAAAATGGAGAATCTAACAAATCACTTTCAAAACCAGAGTAATAACTATCATAATCATAGTGATGTTTCATTATTGAATTAGCATGACATATCCTTTTCAGAATTAGGATGACATTTCATTATCAGAACCATTATGACGTCTCATTATCAAAAATCAAAATCTCATATCATTATTTACTTTTAGCCGCTATTATATAGACGTAGAGACAAGTACGGATACACAAATTAATCCCTTAACACTCCACAACAATCACCAAAGTGCTGATAAGGCATAAATGCATTGATCCCCCTACCACTCCACATAATGAAAAGTACTGAAATACTAGAATGAGTCACACTGAAATACCAGAATAAATTGCACTGAAGTTCTAAAATAAGTCACATCAAAGTGCCAAAATGCACCCACCAGTAACATATACGAATCCTATGACATGTCAACTATACCCTAACTATGTCTAACATCATTTAATAAGGCAATATTTATTATCGTTTATCATCATTATATAATTCATTAATAATTTATTTGTAAATCCAAATTCAACACATATCAAGCTTATAATTACACTCACATGCACATGTATATATATATATATGTATATAAATATTATTATCAAGTCATTATATATATTATTATCAAGTCATTAAACTTATCTCAATAGCTTTGTAAATCATGTTTCGCATTATATCAACTTCAATTACTATTATTATAATCTTACAATTTAAGTTTAGTCTTAAATAAATATCAATCACATATACATTTATATATATACCTTCTTCCCTATTCACTAAATTAACATTGTAAAAGATAATATTTTTTGAGCAAAGCAACTTAAGAATTAGATTCAATTCCAACACGGTATAGGACAAAATTATTTACCTTGTCATAGTTCATACATGAGGTTATTTCTTAGCATTTGTACTAACAATAGGTATTCATCACAACATATGTTGAAACATACTTAATATAAAATCGATGAACTTAATAGAAAATTAAAAGTAAAAATCAAATATATACATATATATATTAAGTTAGCACAAACCGAATTAATTAATAGATACTTGAATTCATCTTCGTCCCTCGACATTTGGACCTTGTCTTAACTATTTTTGATTAGTGTTTGTTTCACAACCAATTAAAACATATTTGAAACCAAGTATAATTACATATAAGTTCCTTTTTAATTTTTATATTTGAAATGCTCGAATCTCATTATTTACTTTATAGAATCAAAATTTGGCTTTATAACTATTCTCCAGGGATCTCAAACTATCAATTTATAACATTTATTTCCAAAAAAATATAATTCTTTACATATTAGTCCCTAATAACTTAAAAATAGCCAATAAGCTTTAAACTTAATTGAACTTCTTTTCAGCAATACCCACTTAATTACTAGCATGTTTTTCACTTAACTCAAGCTTAAACATTAATCTTCCCATGAAGCCATACACTAATTTTTCTAAGTTTTCTATCATGGTTGTCTATCCAAAACCTTAACATTTAAAGATTCAAATGCTTAGAATGTTAATCTTTCATCCTACTTAAATAAACTAACAAAATTTAAAGGAAAAATTATTTCTAACCTTGGTAATGAAGGATGGTAATGGCTAAATCACAAAGAAAATTTCTTCTTACTTTTACTTGTATTTTCGGCTAGAGAAAAATTAATATGAAATTTAGTTTTCATTTTGCTCTCTCCCATCTAAAACCAACCTTTAAACATCACCAAAAACACCTTAAAACAAGTCAAAACAAGTCAAATACGTACAACCTATGTGCCTAACCAATTTGCCCTCATTGATACTACAATTCAATCATTATTTAAATTGCATTCAACCTTAACCAAACTATACATGCCATTCATTCAACATCAAGAACCATCAACCTTATCTACCACATATCAAAACAAAATTACTTATAACATACAATTCCCAAAAGAACCAATCCGAAAAGCATATATCATAAATATTTACACAAGTATTTGCAACTAATACAAAACATAACCAAGATTCACACAAAAAGCATCCTATAGACATAATCATTTTAAAAAACTAGCTATACGCAAAATGACCATTTATAGTAATATTGACATCTTAGGTACATGCTAACACACAGAACAATTACTTCACCAGCGTTTGAGTTCGGGATTGTCTCTTGATGTTGGGTTGACAACCAAAATTTAAGTACCTAACCTGCACATAGAAGAATGAATTGTATGCTGAGTAAATTCAACTAATTCTACTAAGAACTGATCATGTATTTATTAACTGTAATTTATAAATCCATAACATGATATCAATGTTATAACATGGTATATTACAAGGAAAATCATTAACCTTCCCTAATTATCATGTTACATCCTTACTTGTCAAACTTCTTCAATGGATCGAATATGCTAATCTAATAGGCCAAACCGATATTAGCACTCAGTGCCTAACTAATAAATCTGTAATAACATTTTGTACCCAGCGCTGGTCAGTAAAATCGACAATACATGTGCCTCGTACTTGTCGTTTAAACTGACAATCTACATGTTTGTGTGCCCAGCACTAGTTTGTTATACCAACAATATAATTATATTTGTGCCTGGCACTGGTCGATTAACCTGACAATAAACATATATGTGTGCCCAACACTGGTTGGTTAGACCAACAAATATCTATGTATATACATCCTGCATTTCTGACACATGCTCAGATAATCTCAATTCCATTATATTGTAATTAAACTTCTTCAACTTATCAACATTGCTCATCATCAATTTATCCAACTCAATATGTATATATATATAAGAATCATTTTTCCATAACCAACCATCTAGAGCTATTTTCATATGAAGTTATCATGTTTACATATAAATGTTACAAAGTTTGTAAGTATTAAAATTAAATAGTTCGAGTCAAAGAGATACAAAGTTACCTAAACAAAATGGTTGTAATATTGAGGCTGATGTCTATTCTGCCAACTTCACTTTTCCACGATTCAAGTCCATTTGAATTTTCTCTTAATCTAAATAATAACTTCTATTAATTAACTCGACGAAACACTTCAATTAATCAAACTTAAGCTCTTAAATCCTCTCATCACATATTTACAAAATTACCTCAACCATTCACCCTTTTATACAATTTAATCCCTAATATCAAAACTTACAAGTTATCCACATTTAGACAAAATCTTAGTCAACTGAATTTTAGAAGACCACTCTGCAGTTCACATCTAACATAATTTTATAGCACTTACCATGCAATTTTACAATTTTACAAACTAATTATATTTAACTATGAATCTTAGTAATCTACCATTAAACTTCAGAACACTTCAATCTCATCAATGAAAAAATCCAAAACATTTAACAATTTCATGAATTAATCCCCGGGATAGCTAATTTGAGCTAATACGGTCTTAAAAACATAAAAATATTTAAAAAAAGTAAAGATTACATACCATGCAATTGAAAATATCAAAGCCACAGGCTTCCTATTTCTCAACTATGGTTTCGATTTTGTGAAAGAAAAACATGTAGAAGATGCTGAGTGATTTGGCATTCTATATAATTAAATTACAACTTTACCATTTAAAATTTAATTTAATTTCATGCCAAGGCACTTCTAAATCGTCCACTATTACCCCTAAATGATCTAATTACCTCTTAAGTCCATCAACTTGTAATTCTACTATAACCAACTTTTGAAGCTTTTACAATTTAGTCTTTTTTACTAAATTAACTATCTAAATAATAAAGTTTTCTAATCAAATACTTATACGAAAATCACGATACCATATAAATACTAAACAAATAATAAAGTAATATCTCACAAGCCAAAATTGTAGTCCCAGAACCATTATTTCAGACACCACTAGAAACAGGTCGTTATAGTGAAAGCTTAAAGGTATATTTTGAGTTGACGGTGATGCCATAGTGCTCGTAAACCCATACATTTCATCTGTCGTGTCAGGATGAAACCATTTCCTTAGAAGCACATTATTTTGCAACTCAGGCTCCAAGTTTATAGTGCATATACGGTCTTGGGTTGAAGTCTAACTAGGGCTTGTACTTGACGGATGTTAATTTGCAGTCACAGGTTGGAGTATAATTGAGGAGCCCAATTGACAATGGTTATGTGGCCATGATTTCAAGTTTCATCTTATCAGAAAAGGATGGTTTGTAAACCCGATATATAGGTTTGAGATAATAATTATGGAGAAAACTGAGAGGTTTTCTAGTATAATTAAATTAATATTTTTCTCCATCTCTACCAAAAGCAGTATCATAAACCTCCCTATCCGAAACTTATGACAGAGTTGGATGCAAGAGGACTCTTAGGGGGAGTGACCGTGGCGGTGGAGATAAGGTAAAGATTGAGTTGAGGGGCAGTGGTTGTAGTTATTAATGATTTCTTTAATCACAAGGACCACTATCGCCCTAAAAGGACCTTCACCTTTTCTCCAATGCCATAGTCACTCCCCCTTTGAGAGTCTTCTTGCCCTCAACTTCGTCACAAATTTTAGAGAAGATGAAGGTTAATGATACTATGTTTGGTGAACGTGGAGAAAAATATTAAGAGGATTATATTGGAAAGCCTTTGAGTTTTTCCTTATGATTATGATGACAAACTTATGTATCAGATTTACAAACCATATTCATTTGGTAGTCATTATGATAATAAAACTTTGAAATCATTCACAAATTAATCAAACATAACCAAAATAATTCATTGGCAGTCATTTCTAAGCTATTCAATCAAATTGGGGACTAAATCGAGCTTACGGAACATTTAAAACAAACCAGGAACAATTTTAGATTAAAATGAAACTTTTACAAAAATTTGAGTAAAAAGTGAAAACAGGAGTCACACGGCTGTATGGTCAGGCCATTTAATACACAATTTTTTAGATTCCAAGCCATGCATTAACCAACATCCAAACCTATTCAAATTGTGCCAAAAAAAGCCAAAATATACCATTTCTCAATCAACCTATGTGCTTAAGCAATATACCCTCATTAGTACCACAATTCAAACATAAACAACAATCATTCAAGCAAAAACACTATAAACTATTTAAATTCACTCAATTATCAACCAAGTCCTATATACTATATACCAAGAATTATCCATTCATGTTAAACTATGAAATGCAAACATACTTCATTCTAAGTTCATGAATTACCAAAACTAAAAAACCATTTTAACAACAATTCACAAAGTAAGACATCTAATGACAATGTACCATTTCCATGATACCAAATACCAAAATCATGTTTACAAACCAAATGGCACAATTCATTGCCTTCCAAAATATAATCAAAATGATGTTCCAAATTAAATTCACCACATTCATCACAAGTTTATCATAGAACATGAAATTTAACATTATAAAGCAACTTTAACCACATTACAAAACCAACTAAAACTTTAAGTTCATCAACTTCAAAACCCTATATACATGCCATAAAACTAAAATAAAAAATCAAAAACTACCAAAATAGAAGCTTGATACTGTGAGCTTTGAAGTTGATCCGTTTGACCAGTTTTACAAAACAGTAACTATAGAAAACAAGAGCAAACAGAGTAAGCTTAGGTAGGTTAGTAGGTTCATAGCTAATACTAAAATTAACTAACCTCAACTAAACATTTGAAAACTAAAAACACTTACATAGCTTAAACCTGACAACCATGTACAAGAACACATAAAATTAGTGCTGAATTAGTTTATCATATACTTCATGCTCTTTCACGATTCAATTAAAACCATTCATATAAATATATCTACATTTCATTACCTTAATACCATAATGAAACATTCTCGCATGATCATTCTTTAATACAAAACTTATAATAGATAAACATCAGAACTATAAAATCATTTTAACATTAGTCTAAAATTTTCATAGCCTAATGAACAATAGTAACATGACTCGGATACTCGGATAACCCAATCACACCATACAGCACCAAAGTGCAAATAGAGACATTGAAGTGCAAACTCGTACAAACACACATTCCAACCCTATTAGCATTCCAAAACATATCCTAATTGTTTACTACGTTCAAATGGGCATTTAGTAGAGTGTATCACATTAATAAATCAAAGGAATTTCCACATAAGTGATCCGTATACTGTAATAATTCATATTCATTCAAAAATCATATCATTCATATTTCTCAATATTCTACGATTCCCAAATCGTTACTTTCTTTTATTGCACTTAATTGTAAATGATTTATAATTTGAATCTATTAGAATTAATGACCCGAATCTTTATTTAAATAAAATATAATGGTAAAATAAAATAAAAGTAAAATCCATATAGAACTACACTTTTTTATTTTATTTTAGAATAAGGTTTTATAAACCTTATTAAACCCTATCTATTTTATATTAATTAGAATAAGGTGTTTCAATCCTACTAGAATATGGCTTTACAAGCCTATAAATAGACATAGTCTATTCCTCTTGTAATTAAATCGAATTCGACATAGTAAATTTTCTTCTCCTCTGCCTGTTGTTTTTTTCCCCGAAAGGGTTTCCACATAAAATCTGTGTGTTCTTTATTTTATTTTATTTTCACAAATTGGTATCCGAGCTTTCGGGTTGTTCATCTTGATCACGGTAATGGCGTCTTTGAAGTATGAAATTTCACTGTTGGATTGCAACACCAAATTTGCATTATGGCAGATTAAGATGCAAACAGTTCTTGTATAGATGGATCTAGAGGAAGCCCTGCTAGGGATAGATAAGATGCCTTCGTCATTAACGGATGAAGAGAAGAAACGTAAGGATCGAAAGGTATTAACACAATTACATCTGAATTTGTCTAACGAAATCTTACAGGATGTGATGAAGGAGAAGACCGCCGTTGGATTATGGAAGAGGTTGGAACAAATATGTATGTCGAAAACTCTAACAAGCAAGTTGCATATGAAGCAACATCTTTATGCTCATCGTTTGGAGGAAGGTGCGTCTGTACACGAACACTTAATAGTGTTTAAAGAAATTCTCTCAAACTTGGAGGCCATGGAGGTTCAATATGATAAGGAAGATCTAAGGTTGGTTCTACTTTGTTTGTTGCCCCCGTCTTATTCAACCTTTAGAGACACGATTTTATATAGCCGTGAGTCTCTCATAGTTGATGAGCTTTATGATTTTTTGACCTCGTATGATAAGATAAAGTATCTTATGGTTAACCCGACTCTCAGGGAGAGGGTCTCATTATTCGTGGGAGATAAGATCGAAATGCTGATGATGATCATGGTAGGAAACATGAATGAAATCCTCGCGGTAAATCTAAGGGTAGATTGAAGTCTTCAAACAGAGGTAAAACTTGTAACTTCTTCAAGAAAAAAAAGGGCACATTAAATATGAATGCTATAAGCTACAGAACAAGATTAAAAGAGAGGCTGCGAATCAAAAAGAAAAATAACTAGAAAATTTCAGTGAAGTTGATGTTGTAGAAGACTACAGCGATGGTGAACTTTTAGTCGCTTCTATCAAAAATTCTAAAGTGAACGAGGAATGGATACTTGATTCAGGCTACACCTTCCACATGAGTCCTAATCGGGATTGGTTTACAACTTACGAAATAGTATCTGAAGGTGCTGTTTTGCTGGGAAATAATACTTCATGTAAAATTGCAAGTGTTGGTACAATTAAAGTTAAGATGTTTGATGGAGTTATTAGAACACTTAGTAACGTACGTCATGTTTCAAAATTGAAGAGAAATTTAATTTCGTTGAGTACTCTTGATTCAAAAGGGTATAGATACACAGCTAAAAGTGGAGTTTTAAAGATTTCCAAAGGTTCCCTTGTTGTGATGAAAGGGCAGCGAAAGACTACCAAGTTATATGTTTTGCAGGGTTCTACTGTTATTGGTGATACAGCTGTCGCTTCCTCTTCCTTGTCAGATGATGATATTACTAAACTTTGGCATATGCGCCTAGGTATATGAGTGAGAATGGCATGACAGAATTGAGCAAAAGAGGACTTCTTGATGGGCAAGGAATTTACAAACTGAAGTTCTGTGAGCACTGTGTTTTTGGAAAACAAAAGAGAGTTCGATTCACTAGAGGAATCCATAACACGAAGG
Source organism: Gossypium longicalyx (assembly GCA_025698465.1). Taxonomy (NCBI): domain Eukaryota; kingdom Viridiplantae; phylum Streptophyta; class Magnoliopsida; order Malvales; family Malvaceae; genus Gossypium; species Gossypium longicalyx. The sequence continues at coordinate 16,918,832 of CM046997.1, read as the reverse complement.
GAACGTTAGAGTATATTCATTCTGATCTGTGGGGACCATCCAGAGTGCCTTCGAGAGGTGGAGCTAATTATATGCTAACTTTTATTGATGATTTTTCTAGAAAAGTTTGGGCGTTCTTCCTGAAGCAGAAAAGCGATGTGTTTTCCGCATTTAAGTCTTGGAAAATTATGATTGAAAAACAGATGAGAAATACCTCCGCACAGACAATGGCTTAGAGTTCTGTTTTGATGAGTTTAATAGATTGTGCAAGTTAGAAAGGATCGTGAGACAGTTGACAGTTCATCATACTCCACAGCAAAACGGTGTTACAGAATGAATGAATAGAACAATCACGGAGAAGGTTCAATGTATGTTGTCAAATGCCAACTTACCAAAGTCATTTTGGGCAGAAGCAACCTCTACTGCATGTTTTTTGATCAACCGATCTCTATCCGTTGCCATTGAGAAAAAGACTCCACAAGAGATATGGTCTAGTAATCCTGCTAATTATTCTAACTTAAAGATCTTTGGGTGTCCTGCGTATGCTCATATTGATAATGAAAAATTGGAACCGAGATCCATTAAATGTGTTTTTCTTGGTTATAAAGTCAGTGTAAAAGGGTATAAGTTATGGTGTCCTGAAAATAGAAAAGTTGTGATTAGCAGAGATGTCATTTTTGCTATGCTACCTAACTTATCTCTTAAAGGCTCTTCCAATAAAGAAAATCAAAAGTAGGTAGAGCATCAGATTAATACAGAGTCGACTCCTCAAGGTAGTACAAAAATTGTGAATAGAGTTGCTTCTTCACCATAATACTCTATTGCCAAAAACAGAACTAGAAGAGAAATTAAACCTCCAAATAAGTATGCCGAGGCTGATCTAGTTGCTTATACTTTAAATGTGGCTGAAGATAAAGATGCAAACCGAGAGCCATCTAATTAGTCTGAGGCAGTTAGCTGTGAAGACTCAGAAAAGTGGATGTTTGCTATGCAAAAGGAGATGAAATCACTCCACAAAAATAGAACATAGGATCTTGTGAAACTTCCAAAAGACAAAAAGGCTATTCGTTGTAAATGGGTGTTTAAAAAGAAAGAAGGGACTCCAGGAGTTGAAGAACCCAAATATAAAGCAAGACTTGTTGCAAAAGGTTACAGTCAATTCCAGGAGTGGACTTCACAGATGTATTCTCCCCAGTTGTGAAGTATAGTTCGATTCGAGCTTTGCTTGGTATTATGGCCATGTATGATTTGGAGCTTGAGCAGTTAGATGTAAAAACTGCATTTTTGCATAGAGAACTTGAGGAGGACATTTACATGCAACAACTAGAGGGTTTTACAGTCTTAGAAAAAAAAAAGACTATGTTTGCTTGCTGAAAAAGTCCCTTTATGGTTTGAAATAGTCACCAAGACAGTGGTACAAGAGGTTTGATTCCTTTATGACTTCTCATCTTTTCAAAAGAAGTAGTTTTGACAGTTGTGTTTACTTTAAGAAAAATAGTGATGGTTCTTTCGTGTATCTACTTCTTTATGTTAATGACATGTTGATAGCAGCAAAAGATAAAGGAGAGATAAGAAAGGTCAAACCCCAACTAAGTGAAGAATTTGAGATGAAAAATTTTGGACCAGCAAAGAAAATACTTGGTATGGAGATTCTCAAAGATAGAAAAGCAAGTAAATTGTACCTAAGTCAGAAGGGGTACATTGAGAAAGTTCTTTGCAGGTTCAATATGCAGAGTGCTAAGCCTGTTAGTACTCCTTTAACAGCCCATTTCAGACTTTCATCGACTTTGTCTCCACATGTTTCATACTCCAGTGCAGTGGGATCTCTCATGTATGCTATGGTTTGTTCACGTCCAGGTTTATCATATGCAGTCAGTGCAGTTAATAGATACATGGCAAATCCTGATAAAAAACACTAGAAAACAGTTTAGTGGATTTTAATATACTGATGAGGTACTACTGATGTTTGCTTACAGTTTGGAAGAACTAGAGATGAAGTCATTGGGTATGTTGATGCTGATGTTGGAGACCTTGATAGAAGAAGATCTCTTACAGGTTATGTCTTTACAATCGGAGGTTGTGTAATCAGTTGGAAAGCCACTTTGCAAACTACAGTCGCTTTGTATACCACTGAAGCTGAATATATGGCGATTACTGAGGCTTGTAAAGAAACTATTTGGTTGAAGGGACTCTTTAGTGAACTCAATGAAGACCATCAAATCAGTACAGTATTTTGTGACAGTCAGAGTGCAATCTTCCTTACAAAAGATCAAATATTTCATGAGAGAACAAACCACATTGATGTTCGGTATCATTTTGTTCATGATATTATTGCTCGTGGTGATATTGTTGTGAGCAAAATTAGTACTCATGAAAATCCTACTGATATGATAACTAAGTCACTTCTTATAACCAAGTTTGAGCATTGCTTAGACTTGGTTGGTGTTCATTGTTGAAGTTAAACCCTTAAGGGGTTTTATGGAAGATGTGGAGAACTTGTTCGTTGAGAGTTTGTGATGAAGAACTTGTTCATTGAGAATTCGTGTCAAGGTAGAGATTCTTAGAATTAAATGTCCCGAATCCTTATTTAAATAAAATATAATGGTAAAATAAAATAAAAGAAAAATCCATATAGAACTACACTTCTTTTATTTTATTTTAGAATAAGGTTTTATAAACCTTATTAAACCCCATCTATTTTATATTGATTAGAATAAGGTGTTTCAATCCTACTAAAATATGGCTTTACAAGCCTATAAATAGACATAATCTATTCCTCTTGTAATTAATTCGAATTCGACATAGTGAATTTTCTTCTCCTCTGCCTGTGATTTTTTTCCCCGAAAGGGTTTCCACGTAAAATCTGTGTGTTCTTTATTTTATTTTATTTTATTTTCACAGAATCTATTATCACAACTCAACCATAATATAATTAAACCAAATCATAATAACACAAGTTAAAAGTACATACATTCATCTATACTATGAACTTGCCTAATATATATATACGACTATCGGTTGACTCGCAGGGACTAATATGTGATTTTTTTCTCCGATAATCCTCCGTACGGTTCAATTCTTGATCTATATAATGATTAAATTCAATTGATCAAATTCAAACACATTATCACACTCATTTTATGCATATGACTATTTAAATTTTACATTTCATTCAATTTAATCCTTAAAACCGAAACTATTTAAATTTTCACATTTAACCCGTAATACTCAAAACAAATTCTTATTACATCCAAAATCAGCCTCCAAACACTTAAAAATTACATGATTTTCATGCTAACTTTTACTTATTTTCATTTTAGTCCCTAAACTCAAAACTAATCAAAATTCCTTTACAAAATAGTCTTAATTAGCAACCAAGTTTACAAATTCATCATTTAATCTCAAGAACACCTAGAATTCATCAATGGAAAGTTTCAAAGTCTTTAATAATTTTACGAAATTGTCCCTAGTGTTAGCTAGATTAAGCTACAACGATCTCAAAAATATAAAATTTACGAGAAACGGATAAGAAAATCATTTACATGCGGTAGTCTAAGCTTGGCTGAATTCAAAGCTTTAAAAATGGAGGTTTTAAGTTTGGCTTTCGGTGGAACAAAAAAACAAAGAAGATGATGTTAATTTTTTTTTAATTTTTTTCCTGTTTTATTTACTTATTTTAATTATTTGAACTTTTAATTAATGCATCAAATATAAACAAATGCTTACTAACTGTCCACATTAAATAAAAATGACCTATTTTCCTTATCAGTCCACTCATATTTCCTAATAAAATCATTTAATTATTATAATTTAATAGTGATTAAGTTTTACATTTATTACGGTTAAGTCCTTTTTCCTTAATTAACTAGCCAAACATTAAAATTTCTGAACCGAACCTCATTAGACCAATATGATAACTCCATAAATATTTAATATAATAAAATATAATAAAATATTTACGAGCCCAGTTTATAGAAACGAGATCTCGATACCTCATTTTTCAAAACCACCTGACTTTAAGGATAAACCACTTATACATAACTATGTGTTCAATTAATAAAAACTTATCAAATCAAAATTCAATATAAACTATATTTGACTCGTATAAAATAAATAATAATTATAGACTCATTATCAGATTTGTGGACTCGAAACCACTATTTTTGACACCACTGAAAATAGGTTGTTACAACCACCGTCAACTGGGCTCTTGAGTTATACTCCAACCCATGACCGTACATTAACACTCGTCAAGTACGAGCCGTATTTATACTTCAACCTGTGATTGTATAAACACCGTAAAGTCTGATCCCAAGTTGTAATGTGATGGGCTTCTATGGCAATGGTTCCATCCCGACATGGTAGATAAAATGTATGGGTCTCTGGACACCACCGCATCATCATGAACTCAAACACATATTAAAGCTAGCACATTGTCTCCCTCAAACACAAATAAATCTTTCCGTCGAAAAATTTCAGCATTTAAAAAAAAATTAAGGGGAGAATATTTTAAGGTTGGGGGGTACTGGCCTAGAGAGTTTATAGAGTAAGGTGAGGAAGCCCTCCTTTATATAGGCAACTAGATGGGTAAGAATTGAAAAAAATAAAAAAACATGTATCAGGAGTATCTAAAATTATCCCGGGATTCCCAGGATGTCTGAAAATTGAGGACGGCGATGCCCGATTTTTAGAAAGTCTTCACGGCTTGGGGGTTGGTTGAAAAAGGGAGGGGTGAAAATGTGCCCCACAAGATGCGTTTTCAACTAAGATGGCAGAAACTCGCTAAAAGCGCGCCCTGTAAGACACATTTTCTCCCCTCCCTATTTCAAAAAAATCCCCAACTCGTGAAAACTTTCTAGAAATTGAGAATCCCCGCCCTTAATTTTCAAACATCTCGAGAATCTTAGGATAATTTTAGATACTCGAGGTACATGTTTTGTTTTGTTTTTTTAATCTAAACACTTCTAACAATACACTTTTTTTAAATACCCACTCAGACTTGTCATGTCCAATTTTTTCAAACTGTTAAAGTTATGTTTGATATTCGAGGGTAGTATTTGGTATAAAATAAGTGCCTATTCTATTTGAGGTTTTTCATAATGAAAATTTGAGCAAACTGTAGTTATAATAAGATTTGTGTGAGGATAAGAATGTTTATGTTAAAAAGCCTAATTTTAAAAATCGACCTAACACATTAATTTAGATCAAGTAAGTTTCATGGTTGTTTTTATTGGATAATGTGTACTCTTCTTTTCTACATAATGTTTTCATTTTAAACATGTGAAATAGGTTATCCAGTTGAAGATGAGTCGACAAGTTAAAGTCGTTATTTATTACGACGGAGAAATTTATAATACTGAATTTGGGGTCATTTTTGCATCTACCAAGACAACGGATTTGGCTTTCAACCAAACCATACATGTAACAACCCGGTTTAGACCCTAGTCAGAACAGTGGTTTTGGGACCACAAATATGAGTCAGAAAAGTATTTTTAATATTATTTTACATGTTTACAGCATGATATATGATATGTGTGAAAATTTCGTATGAAAATTTTACCGTTTGTGTGTTCGATTTGATAAAAATAGCTAAATCGCAGAAAATGCAAAAGTGGCCTTCTATTTGATTAAGTGCTGAATTGATATGTCTTATTAAATGTGAGGTCCTTAAGATGTAAATGGACCAATGGAATTATGCATGGACAAAGTTGGACATTACTTAGTGGTTTTTAAATGAAAATAGTAAGGTTAAATTAGTAAATGGCTTATTAATGTTATATTAATTAGAATAAAACAAAATGGTGGTCATTTTTGTTCATCTTTGCACCGAAAATGAAAGAAAAAGATAGGGTTGAATGCTTAAACTATTCGACCATTGATAAGCTTAATTAAGGTATGTGTTTTTGATCGGTTTTCGATAATTTTTACATTTTCGAGATTGTTGCTTAGTAATCTATCAAGCCCATGTCTCAATTTCTAAATTTGATGATGAATTTGAGTTATGCCATTGATGAAATTGTAAGTTTTGTGATGTTAGTTGATGGAAAATGAAAGATATGTGTTGGGTTAATATGTTTTGTATTTGAATTTTTGATGAATTTGAGTATTTTGAACTAATTTGTGAAAATGAGAAATTGGGGGGCTAAAATGTGAAATAAATGATATATGTGGGCTTATATGAGTTAAAGGAAAATTCGGCTAAGCATGTGTATATGGAAATTTTGTATATTTCGTGATTTTTGTGATTAAGGACTAAAGTGTTAAAATGTGAAAATGTAAGGGCTAATTTGTAAAATACCCTAAATATATGTATATAGATTGAGTTGAATGGTTTGTAGAATAAAAGAGTTAAATTTTAATTTATATAGATCAAGAACCAAAGAAAACAGAATTAGATTGGGGAAAATCGAAAGTCGTTGTTTAGCCGATTTCATCCGTTCGAATAAGTACGAGGTAAGTCGATGTACAAATAAATGTGTTTGAATTGAATTATTACTGCTTATATGTTAATGAATAGTGATAAATGGCTATTTGAGTTGAATTTGAGAAATTCGAGAAAGTTCCGATAATGTGACGATGTCCGAAAAGTCCCGTATGTAACATAGGAATAGTTAGGATACATATGTCATGACATAGGATTCAGATATGTGATTTCGTGTAAGACCACAGAACATGTTTGGGACATCGACATCATATTTGATTTCGTGTAAGACCCTGTTTAGGATAGTGGCATCGATATTTGATTACATGTAAGACCACGTCTGGGACGTTGGAATTGTACGAGCTTTTCGAGCTATTCGCGTATCCTATTTGATTCCGTACGGTTCAACGGGCATCCCGAGAAATGAATAACTATGTGAATGTATATCTGATTCAGGTACGTATGAATTGTTTATGGAATTTGGCAATGAAAGGTGAGTATGAATATGATCTTTTGATATGTGAGCTACATGAAAATGTGATGTATTTATAAGTAAGTGATTATGAACAATTGAGCTAAATGAGAAATATGAACTTGCTATTGTGTTATGCCATGATTCATATGAATGAATTGGTTTATAATTGTGATATCTGATAAGTTTATTTGTATATGGCTTACTAAGCTTTTGAAAGCTTACTTTGTGTTTGTTTGCATTTTTTTTAGATATCGAAGCTATTGAAAGCTCGGGGATCGTCGAGGGCCATCACCATACTATCAAATTTTATTTTTGGTACCTTTTGAAAATGTATATATATTAAAGTATGGCATGTATAGGCTAGGATTAATGTGGTATGTTTTGAGATGGATATATCATACCATGAGATATGGCTTGATTATGGTTAAATTTATGGTTTGATTTTGGTATATAATTTGTGATGCGTATAATGTCTTATATGTTGGCTTATTTGGTGTGATTATGTGTTGTTTACCTTGATTCATTGTTAATTGATGTGTTAGTGCATTTGGAATTAGATAAATTGTGATAGTTTTGGTTTGATGAATTGGCATGTTTTGGTGGCTTAAAGACATATTGAAATGATGCTATTTTGGGTTGTTAAATGTGCTTGAGATCAGGGTGGCAAATTGGCTTTGCAAATGGCCTATTTTTGTCCACACGGGTAGAGATACAGGCATGTGTCTCATCCGTGTGTGACACACGGATATATTACACGGCCGTGTGTCCCCTGGGGTAGTCCTACAATTTAAAGTCAGTCTCGAGCAGGCCTAGACACAGGAGTGTGTCTGGTGGCCGTGTAAGGCACACAACCTTGGCACATGGGCATGTGTGGCCATTTCGAACGGTACATAGGCTAGACACACGGGTGTATAGTTAGCCATGTGACCCAAGTCAGTTTCGACCACAGCCAAGGCACATGGGCATGTCTCCGGCCGTTTCGTACAAGTCAGTATGTATGCCCTGTTTTCACATGGCCTATGACACGGATGTGTTTGATAACTGTGTGAGTCACATGGCTTGTTCACATGGGCGTGTGACCTGTGATTGCATAAATTTTTTCTAAGTGTTCGGAAGCTTTTATATATGATCGATTTAGTCCGAACCACTCTTAAGCATGTTTTAAGGTTTCATATAACATTGTAAGGGGCAATATGAATGTTTGTGAATAGTTTACGAAAATGAATGCATAAATGTATGTTAATGATGTGTAATATCTGGTAATGCCTCGTACCCCTATTCCGGCGACGGATACGGGTTAGGGGTGTTACAATACAATTGCTAGAGCTCCAGTCTAGATTAGATGAAAAGTGGGGAGCTCAAGCCGGAGGAGAATTTCGATCTTGAAATATAGATATTTGGCATTTGTGAACCCAGTTAAATGTGAAATATTTGAGCTTAGAGGTGACATGGAGATCGAGGCAATGCTCTAGACACATTGCTCTAGTGGATCATCCATACTAGATTTATATGTCGAGTTTGTCAAAGTCGATGAAGGGGGTCCGAGTTCAACAACAGTTCTAGTTAATGTCGGAACGGAACATGAAGCTAAAAGTCCAACCACACGGTTATGCAAGGGGTTCACAGCATTGTTGCAAAGCTCCCATTATGAAATCCAGTAATCATCAATGGGAAAACATTCATCAGTTTTAGCTTTCGATTTCAACTTTGGCACACAATTAGTCTAACAGTTGGGGTTTGTAGGTAACTACAACATGGAAACTGCCTGCCTCCCGACATACTAATGTCAAGAGTATGAATACTACTACTAAAAATATGGAATTGAGGCGGTGTTTGCAAGTATACGGGTCATGTTGTAATATAGTTTTACAACGAATTAGGTGAGTACTTTGAGGATCATACCCAAGGGAGGCAAGTACTAAATTAATATTAACCTAAATGTGAGTAGATCCAGTTAGTAATTTCAATAAATTATAGTATGTTGAACATAAAGTGAAAAATATTTTTTTTAATAAGAAAAGAAATAAGCTTGCATAAAATAATAAAACTAGAAAATTGATATGCTGACTCAATCAAATCTAAGTATGGGTGATTAGCTCATTTCGGTGGTCATAGTTAATTCCTATTTTGGGTTCTACTCAATAAGCTAGTCGCTAACCTAGTAGGATCTCTCGATCTTCCACTAAACTAATGAGTCGCTAAGAATTACTTATCTCTCGACTTTATAGTCTAGACCGGATTAGGGTAAGGAGTTCATGGATAGGCAATTCCAATTTTGGGTTAATTCTCACTTAGATGATTTCCTAGGGTTGTCAGGCCTAGGTTTTAAGTTCTTCCTATCCCAAAAGTTGATTTGCTAAGAAACCCTACATAGAAATTAATTAATCACATATCCACTCATTAATCCCCATAAGAGGATTAATTCCTGATGGATCCCATAAATAATATAAACTTAACAAAGAAAATAAACATAAAGAACGAATCAAGAGTAAAAGTTTAAGAAGAATCATGAATTGTATTTGAATGAAGTGCAAAAATCCACAAAGTGTTGCTTTGAATCCACATGTCAGATTCTTCGAAGACCAATAATGAAAAATAAACTGAAAATAAATCCTAAGTACAAAAGAAAACTAAAACTGAAAGGAAAATCCTAAGTTACAAAAGAGGTGATTTTCCAGTGTTTGATTAAGCCTATTTATAATATTAGGGTTGGTCGTCATACTTAGCCTAGTTTGGATGACATTTTTACGTTAATTTCCATTGTGCAGACTACAACACCACCACCTTGTAATTTCTTCCGATATAGGGCCAATGCCATGACATCTACTGCCTCTGTCGTGACAGTGAAGGCAATTTGCTTCGCTTAGGGTCAACTTTAGGGGGTGTGTCGCAACACCAAAGGTGGACTTGGTATTTTGGGTTCCTGCTCATGATGTTGTGACGTCGAACCTCCGTGTTGCAACATGGTAACCAGTCTTGAGTTCTCAAGCCTTTGAATGGTGTCCTACAAACTCACTAAACACATTAGCTTTCCTTTAGGCCTACTTTAGCCCCTAAGGTCATATAAAAGACTCAAATTACATTTTTTATTAATTGAAAACTGAAATTGAAAAAGTAAATAAAACATAATGAAATTGCTTATATTCAAGCTCCTTAAGTACGAAAACTAGTTTAATCTGCTATAACAAATTTCGGCAAATTAAACTTTCCCACACTTAAGTTATTGCTTGTCCTTAAGTAAAGAAAACAAAGAAGCTAAAATAAAAGACAAGTCTTGAAAAAATATGATTCAAGGATAAGTTTTAGAAGAAAAATAGGAAAAATCATACATACATGTAATTCTAGCATGATATATAAACGACTTATCATTTTTAGTTTCAAACACCTATGTTCAGTATATTACAAAGTATACAAATATTAAGGTCCTCAAATATATGGATCCATCAATAAATCATATAGGTAATTTGATTATCCTAGCAAAATACAAACAATCATTATTGTAATTAGACAATATAATGTCAATTCATGAATAGATCTACCTTGATCACATAGGGTGTTTCGGCTTGTAATGTTCTAAGGCTTGGGACAGGTATGGAATTCAAGGACATGAAGCATAAAAATAGTTTCAAGCATGAAACTAGTTTGACACATCGTATTGTTACATATTCTCCCCTTTAATAACCCTTACCTGCTTACCGTCTTATTTCTCCATGTAGAAAGTCATAGCATGATAAAGTAACTATGGCTAGTTCATGAGTTTTTTTTTTACACTAATGACTGAATTTTATAACTTTGTGACTTTGTCACATTTGAATTTTTCAACACATCTCACTTACAATGCTTTTGTTTTTCATTGCTCAAGTACTTTTTCTACTCGTTTTGACTTTTTCTGAATTTTTTTTCTTATTTCGCACATTTTGGCTAAACCTATAATCACTATATCACACCGTTTCTTCCTATTTCATTCTGATTTTTACAAAACATCATGATGTATCAACCTATCCCTCAATACGTATGGCCAAATGTCTAAATTCATGCATTTCAGAGACCAAAGAAAAAAGGTAAGTAAAGTTTTATATTTTGGATCGAGTTTTGTATAAAGGTTCATCAAGAAGCGTTTTCTGACTCAAAATTAGGTACTAACGATTGATGAATAAGGTTAGTTTTTTGACTTTGGGTTATACCAAATAATGCCTTAGGTCATCCCTAGGTATTTTAATATTCACAAATTTAATCAATCAAGTAACTGCAATTTTAACCATTTATCATGCATACTAGTATGCTCGTTAGCCTATATTTTCTATGTCATTTAGTATATTCAATTACTTAATGCATATTTACAATGTAATATATAAAACATATTAGTATAATACCTGAAAATTTAAAATCATTTACTATATGCCAACTTTACAATAAATACAATCATCTTGTATACATGCTCCTAAACAATCACTTGTATTTCTACAAGCTCAAGCACACTTTGACAAGAAAAATAAAAGAAAAAGCATGAAAATAAAAAAAATTCCTAAGCATGAAAATAATAATAAAAAATCCTATGTTACCCCTCACACTTTAGATAGCACATTGTCATCCATTCATGATTAGGCTCGTTTCTTGATTAGGCCCGTTTCTTGCATCCACCTTATCATCCATTCATTGTTTGAGATTTCACTTCCTTTTCGAGTTCTTATTGCCTCTTTTCTTTTAAGAGATGTCAAGATGTCCATCTTTTATTTTCTCCTCTGGTTCCAATATTTGATTTGTTTTCGGTTGACCTTAATGTACTGTGTATACATGGAATCACCTATTAAGCTCTTCATCGGTCTCATAAATTGCTTATTTTCTTCCATTGGAACCCTAACTTTTTTGCAGAGTGCCATCACGAGGTAGGGGAAGAAAACCTCGACCTTCTACCCACTTATACATCGCTTCATGCTGCTATAGATCCATCTCTTGGCACATATCTATTTTTTTTGCAAGATACCATATAAAAAAGTGGCACGAAAAGTATTTACATTAGATACATTCATTGCAGGTCTAATCCTAGTGCAAAGAAATTGCATCAACATCTTAGTTATGAGAAACATGATTGCTTGATTAAAATTTTTTGGTAATTTAGTATCCAGTCGGTAGTTCCATGCACCCTTCATTCAGTTAGGTATTTTACAATGTCATACATATCTATGCTCTTAAAGGTGTCTAAATCCATATTATCAAGAAAATTATTTTCATAGTATGGGACTGCATACACTCACAGTCCATCTGCATTACTGTTACTGGTGGCTTGTCCACAATACTAGCAGTTGTCTGCATATATTGACAGTTTATCTGCATTATTATACTAGTGGTTTATCCACATCGAGCTTCGGCTCGCAGTTTTTGGAGTTTGGTAGATAGGTTCTAGGGAACTAGAATGACAGAAATGTGCAAGTGTACACAATTGGGCAATAAGTAATAAAGTGACAAGTAAATGTCGAGTTATCGTACCCACAGGGACTGTGAAAAGAATTATTTATGAATGCAATTTAAAACACTTTGGTGAAGGAAAATATTTTGTTTAAAGAGGGTGATTAAAAACTTAAGAAAATAACTAATTAAAATAAATAAAAAATAAAGTAAAAAAGTTCTAATGCACGATTTCAAAATAAGATTTAATCAAGATGATATAATTGTGTTGGATTAATTACACTTCTTATCTTAGAATTATTAAACTTATGTTTATATTGTTACGAATAAAATCACGGCAACCCGGTAATTTGCTAATTTACGACCATACTTACATACCAGAATCCATTCATCTCTTAACATATCCCTATGTCAATTCAACCGACTAAATAGATTCTAGTAAGAAAACATGTTATTGCACATACTTACTCATTAATCTGAAGTAATCTCTTGCATATCCCTATGTCAATTCAAAAAATTAATTAAATCTAATAAGCATATAAAAGACTATGTGAGGTAACAAGCTATCGCTACCTTGAAACAGATTAATCACAATAATCTTGCAAGTTATGCAAGGCAATAATATCGCCAGATACATTGCTAATTTAACCTTCAGCTGCCTTAAAAAAATACCTAAGGGGAATGAAACCTAAGACGAATCTTGTTATTATTTTCTGAATTGTATGATAAATATTTGACTTGTTATTAATTATGTGTACTTGAATCTTGTTTTGATATTCCAATATATTGATTCAAGTTACGCTCTTATTCAGAGGAGGAATAGACCCTATCTAAGAGTACAATTGTCATAATTAAGCGGAGTTGATTGCGCGCCTAGAGATAGGGTGACAAGATTTTGCCAGATTAGGGTGAAACCTATTAAGGGGATCCATAGATCGAGTTAATGCAACCCTAAGGTGATAATTAGAGAAAAGTTTCAATTATTCAATCTAGGGATTAGACGTTATTTGTCTTGAATAAGGATAATAACAAAACTTAGGGATCTCTACGAAACAAGTTAAATGAATAAATCATTCGATTCAGAGTCAGAATAACAAGTAAAGTCTAGGTGAATTCTTCCTTAGGTATTCCCCCAATTCTATTTTTTTTGTGAATTCTTAGTGTAGTTAATTAGTTAGTTAAAATAAACCCCCTTATTCTTAGGCTAGATAATAAAAAGACAGTCATTACTAGTACTTTTAGTTACTTTGGGTTTGACAATCCGGTCTTACTAAAACTATACTACTGTTTGATAGGTACACTTGCCTACATCGTGATAATAGTTAGTTTCAAGAACGATTAATTATAAATATTTAAAACCTGTCACAAAATCACGATCAAGTTTTTGGCGCCGTTGTCGGGGAGCTAAGATATTAGGAATACTCAATTTTTATTACTTTGGCCATTTATTTTCCTTGCAAGTTAATTTTATTATTATTATTATTAATTTACTTTTTCTTTCTCTTTGGCATGTTTTTATAGTTTATGACGAGAAGAAACCCGTCAGGACCACTACTTTCTGACAAAGAAATCGATTGCACAGTTCGCAAAAACCGAAGAGAAACAAGGCAAAGCCTAAGATACACAGAGGAAGAGCAAGAGGACGATATCTCAACTATGACTGAGGAGATGGCTGGAAATTAAGATAATCAGCTACCTCCTGCGATACCCGCTAAACTAGCAAATTAGAATCCTACTCCTCGTACTATATATGATTATGCTAAACCTACTTTAACAGGAACTGAGTCAAGTATAGTTAGACCTGCTATTGCTGCGAATAATTTTGAACTAAAACCTAACACTATTCAAATGATACAGTAATTTGTTCAGTTTGATGGTTTGTAGGATGAGGATCCAAACACTCACTTGGAAAATTTCCTGAAATTCTACGATACATTTAAAATTAATGGCGTTCCTGACGATGCCATTCGTCTTCGGTTATTCCCTTTTTCATTGAGGAACAAAGCTAAATAGTGGTTGAACTCGTTACCACGAAGGTCAATTACTACTTGGGAACAAATGACCGAAAACTTTTTACTAAAATATTTTCTGCCTGCTAAAACGGTCAAATTACGTAATGATATCTCTTCGTTTGTGCAGATGGACTTAGAAACTATTTACGATTCATGGGAGAGATACAAAGACCTACTACGAAGTTGTCCTCACCATGGATTACCTCTATGGTTGCATGTTCAAACGTTCTACAATGGTGTGAACCCCTCGACACGACAGATGATTATTACAGCAACTAAGGGAACCATCAATAACAAAACACCTGAATAGGCTTACGAATTTATTGAAGAGATGTCACTGAATAACTATCAGTGGCAAGTCATGAGGACTAAGCCAACTAAAACAGTAGGCATTTATAACGTCGATTTGGTTATTATGCTGTCAAATAAGGTAGAACTTCTAAATAAAAAGATTGATGGTTTACTTGGTTCTACGTAGGCTCATCCAGTAATGCACTGTGAAGTCAGTGGAGGTGGATCAAGCAATTCAGAATATCAATCCTATTGCCACAGCATGGAGAACGAACAATTAAATTACATGGGTAATAATCCTCGATCTCAAAATAATCCTTATAGCAATACTTATAATGCAGGATGGAGGAACCACCCAAATTTCTCCTGGGTGGTCAAGGGAATCAAAGGCCACAGAATCTTTTGGGTTTTCTACAACCACCCTATCAACAAGAAAAGAAACCGAACCTTGAAGAGATGCTATCTAAATTTATCTCGGTGTCTGAAACTCGTTTCCAGAACACCGAGACAACACTTAAAAATCAACAAGTGTCGATCTAAGGGCTCAAAACTCAGATAGGCCAGCTATCCAAACTAATCTCTGAACAACCATAAGGTAGCTTGCCAAGTAATACTGAACCCAACCCAAAGGAACAGCTCAACGCAATTAATGTTCAAGATGAAGAAGGATTCATTGAGCCTAAGCCAGAACCAAGGCAAGAAACTGTGGTGAGCAGAGGTCAAGGTGAGGTAGGTCATGATAAAAACAAATCAGTGAATGTCGAATATAAACCTCGTTTGCCATAGCCCAACGCGACAAGGAAAGACCGCTCAGATGAACAATTTGGTAAATTCCTTAAACTCTTAAAAAAATTACACATTAACTTACCGTTTATTGAAGCTCTATCACAGATGCCAAACGCAATGAAATTTTTAAAGGAGCTTTTAGGAAATAAGCGGAAGTTGGACGAGGCGTCGCATGTGGAGCTAAACGCAGTTTCCTCAGCTATTCTACAGAATAACCTAACCTACCCAACAAATTTAAAGATCCAGGGAGTTTTAAAATTCCTTTCTTAATTGGTAGTTTAGATGTTAATAATACATTAGCTGATTAGGGGCTAGTATTAACGTCATGCCCTACAAAATGTTCAAACAATTAGGTCTTAGGAAACCTAAACAGACTAGAATGAGCATACAATTAGCAAAATACCAAATAATCCTCTTCTACCTCCATAACCCTTGCTGGATCCCTGCTAGCTCTCTTTCATTTGGTTCTGAGCCGACACTATTTCCCTTCATTTCTAGCCGAATACCGTCTTCTCTGAAGCTGAATACTTCTTTTCTTTTTGTTCTTCCTTTCTCTACTGGGCTGAATAACCATACTCTCTCTCTCTCTTAAATCTTTTTGTTCTTCTTACCTTAGCCGAATCTCCTTGATGTACTGTTGCTGAAATTCATTTTATTTATTGGTAAGTGTGTGTTACAATCACTGTATTATTTCTTTTCCTAGCCGAATTTCTTTTGGCTCAATTATCAAGTTTCGGCTTTCCCTTCTCTTTCTTTTTAGGGTCGAATGTATGTTTTATCTAACAACTTATGTTCTACCAAATTATGCTAGGAGTGTGGAATCAATAGTGGGGGCATGGGCCGATTCCTCTCTTTCCTTACAAGTGATCTGCCCACCCTCGGTAAGTGTTGGTTAAGGGTTGGTAGTTGTATATTATACTCAGAGTTTAGATCATTATTAATCAGTTGCTTGTTCCTTGGTTTAAGGTTGGTTTTGATACAAATCCATTGGTATTGGAGGAGGCTCTACAGTTACTCATTGGTGCTTTGATCTCAGAAGTAATTTGGCTACAATCTCATAACAGGTGTAGGTGTGTGTGTGTGTGTGTGTGTGTAACACTACCATTAGATAGGAAATGGTAGAAGCAGAAAAGTCGAAAAATCAAAAAGCCAAAAAGTGGGTTGTCCCGTGTGGCAGGCCGTGTAACAAAACATGGTCGTGTGGTCGATGAGATGGCCATGAGCGTTTTCATGGGCCGAAATAATATTGGGCCATTTTGGGCCGAATTGGGCCATGTAGGCCCAATGGGCCTGTGGGCCCAATACAGAAAATATCACACATGAGTGCTGTAAATATTGGGCCAGGCTGTGTAAACCACACGACAAAAGCCATTTATGGGCTATGTGGGCCATACGAGCTTGTGGGCCCACATGGGCCCGCGATAGATATGGGTTGTGGGCCCATTATCACCGATTGGCTGAAGGTTGCACGGGTCACCCAAGACAACTGTGGACCTACTGTTGGGCCGGTAAGTGTACCTGGACCATTATTTTGTAAATGACTGATATACCCCTATGTGATGTATGACTGTTTGAGCATGTCATCTGTACTGTATATACATTTATATTATGTTGCATTGCATGGGGTGGGATATATGTATTTGGAGGAAGTGTATTGAAAGGCTATAAGCCTATTACTGGCAGCTGTGCTGCAAATACTGTTTTAGTGCCGCAACAGGTGATACTTGGTGTGTAGGGATGGATAGGTCGATTTTATCCCCACATTATGTGTAGGGTTGGTACAGAGATGGTGTGTAGAGGCTGGATTGGGTAGGTGGAACGACGAAAATGTGCAAGTATACACAATCACAACAAGTAATAAAGTGACAAGTAAATGTCGAGTTATCGTACCCATAAGGACTGTGAAAAGAATTATTTATGAATGCAATTTAAAACACTTTGGTGAAGGAAAATATTTTGTTTAAAGAGGGTGATTAAAAACTTAAGAAAATAAATAATTAAAATAAATAAAAATGAAGTAAAAAGTTCTAATGCACGATTTCAAAATAAGATTTAATCAAGATGATATAATTGTGTTGGATTAACTCCACTTTTAATCTTAGAATTATTAAACTTATGTTTATATTGTTACGAGTAAAATCACGGCAACTTGATAATTTTCTAACTTATGAACATACTTACATACCAAAATCCATTCATCTCTTGACATATCCCTATGCCAATTCAGCCGACTAAACAGATTCTAGTGAGAAAACATGTTATTACACATACATACTCATCAAACTGAACTAATCTCGTACATATCCCTATGTTAATTCAAACGATTAATTAAATCCAACAAGCATATAAAAGATTATGCGAGGTAACAAGGTATCCCTACCTTGAAATAGTTTAATCACAATAATCTTGCAAGTTATGCAAGGCAATAATATCGCCAGATATATTGCTAATTTAACCTTCAGCTACCTTAGAAGAATAAACATGCACTGATTAAGTACTGTGTCAATTAATTACAATTTCAATCCGTTTAAATAATTAATTCATTAGTTACCTCACAATTGTAATGCAAGAATAACTTAGGCATGATTTTACTTAATCAAGCATTTTACCGAGGCCTATAACAACATAAGCACAATTTCAACAAATTAAGAAGACGAAATGCAATCAACCCAACACGAATTAAATTCAAGCTAAGCTAATTAAATTAACCATTCCAAAAACATGAATATTCATAGATATTTTCATCATAACAAAAACAAAAATTAAAGAGATAGGGAGCAAGAATCAAATCCGGTGGTTTTCCGAGGCTTAACTAGGTTGC
The DNA here is from genome assembly GCA_025698465.1 of Gossypium longicalyx. NCBI lineage: Eukaryota > Viridiplantae > Streptophyta > Magnoliopsida > Malvales > Malvaceae > Gossypium > Gossypium longicalyx. Next base: position 16,900,641 of record CM046997.1, on the reverse strand, counting down.
TTCGTTCTTCCTTCTTGTTGTCCTCGCCGATCAAGGCTTTGATGAACACTCAATTGCTGCTCCAAAATGGTTGAAGAACACCCCTTTTCCAAGGTAAGAAATCGGCAAAAGAGCAAGGGAATTGGAATGGAAAAATGAGAGAGAAAGAATGAGAGAGGAGAGAAGTGTTGTGAAATAAATGAGGAATGAATGAGATGCTTTGAATGATCAGCCAATGGGGGTTTTTATAGCTGAAGAGGGCTGCTAAAAATAGCTAAAATTATCATCCAAAGAGCCCCTCCCTTGGCCCGCCACACAAGTGGCAAAGTTGATGCTTTCAACTTTGCTGAATATAGCTCGGGGCAACTTCATAAAGCCACCAATTGTGGAGGGGCTTGAATGCAACTTTGACAAGTCTTCAAGGGCTTCTTTGCAAGCTTAATTAATCAGATAATAAGCTGATTTGGGTCAGCATATGGACGATTTTCGGCTGCCTAATCCTTGGCCGGTTCATTTCAATCGGTTCGGTTCAACTTGACCACTTTTTCCATAATTAATTAATGATAATTTATTTAGCCCAAATTATATTAGGTATAAATTAAAATTAATTATATTATGAATTAATACACATAATTGGACCGTCTTACGCTGAAAATTAATTTGCCTCGATACTTCAAATTGCTTCTCGATTTTGTGCTTCTGGCAGTGTCTACCGAGCCATTTTTCGCCCTTCGTGCAAATCTGCCGAAAATAACCAAAATTTGTCAAGAATAATTATAAAATTAACTAAATTCAAGCATGTTCATATTTTAAGTGCACTTTAATTATTTTATAAAAATTAATTATTTTTTGACAAGAATTTAACCGAATTCACATGAATTTAAGTTAAAAAGGGTATGAAAGAGTGTGTAAATTTTTGTGTTTCCACACCCCCAAACCTAATTCATTTCTCGTCCCAAGTAATGCACAATTTTTGAAAAGAATTTCTCGAAAACACCTTTGGAAAACTCCTTCAAAACAATATTTTTCTTAAAATTATGAATTTAATATACTTATGCTCAAAGACAAGAAATTTGATAGCTATACTACTTAAGTATACATATTGTTCAAATTAACCTCAACAACTATTATGATAGCAAAAATCAGACTAAATGTTTCCTAATAAAATCATGTTAAACCTTACCAATGTAATTTTATTCCCTTTATTCAAGATTAAGCTGCAATCATCAAGTTTAACTTATGTCTTCATATGTTGTACGTAGCAATTTCTCTCCACTAATATAGGTAGCATTGAAACTTTTGAATCAATAGGTCTTTAACAAGGTCAGAACGTGGTCAATGCTTAAGGGTAGGTAAAAGATAGATAAATTTAAGCTTTTAAACCCTAGACTCAGCTTGCATCGGACCTTCGAAATAATTACCTTCAATACATCAACTTCCTTTGCTTTTACATGCTCTTTTGTACATCTTATTTTAAGAACTCATGCTCTTTTTTTTAATATTTGAGCATTTTGCTGAATGTACTGCAATTTTAGAGCATTCGATACTTCTTTTCAACTCCCCCAAACTTATTTTTGAAGAATACTTTGAATAGAACTGAGTCTAGAGTTTGGGACAATTTTAAGATAGTTAAGAGAGAAGTAATGGATAAATTTGCAAGGGTTCAAATAAAATTAGGCCATATAGTCTCAAAGTTGGGTTTCAAAGGATAAAAATTTCATCATGGTTGGCTTGAAAGGCTCAAATGGTCCAAACAAAAGTTGCCTAAATCATTTTCAATGTTCCATGCTTCTTTGGATTTCGCCTTAAGAAACTATTAAGTCAATTCTAAAGACTTAAACTTTCATGCATGCATAACTTTCGTAAGGAACTAAAAATTTATGGTATGATTTACATGCTTTATTAAAAATACATTTATATCATTATTAAGCTAACATAAAAATTTATTGAAATAATAGAACTTTATTTATACTGAAGTTTAGCATACTTAACAAAATTTCAAATTATTGAACAAAATATATCTTAATCATAATTAACAGAAAAATTTATTCTGAGTGGAAATAATTCAATTTTTTGGTCCCCCCAACTTAAAATGAACAATGTCCTCATTGTTTTAAAGTGAATAGATACTATACGCCAGGTAGGATTTTAAAAAAGAGGAGGTGAGTCAATTTGACTGCTTAAGTACCTAGCTTTTTCTAAATCCAATCCTAGACATGTATATACCTATTGCCACACTTTATACTTTATGAATTGCTCATATTTTATTAATGATTTTCCTCTATTAATTTATTATGCAGAAAAATAAAAAAAAATCCTAATTAACTTAATCCTAAAATGACCTAAGAACAGAAATAAAATAAGGTCAAGATCCCCCGTTTTATTTATTTGTAGACCTTTCTGAATTTGACTCATCTTTTGCTCCATCATTATTGCCTTTGCATGAATCGCTTCACTCTTTCTTCGATAATGGACTCCATGGTTCAAATATAAAATCTAGAAATTCAGGCACAAAAATAAATGGGTCATTTTAAATTTTCTTAAGAGCACTTCTCATCGAGTCATCCCTTATTTTTGAGTATCTCCAGTAAGCTTGTTGCTGCCATTGCATATGCTGCATTATGTCCATCAACTTTGACAGCTCGTCTCGAAGATCTGGGCTAGGCGGTTGAGCTTTGAACATTGAAGTTTCGTCTTTAGGTTCAAATTCTAGTTCTATTGGTTCCACCCTATCAGGGAATTTAGCCGATCGTATTGGCTCGATCTCTGTGGGATCTTCTTCCTTTTCATCGGGATCCCCACTTTTTTCAACTCGCTGCTGTAAAACAAAATCTCCAGCTACTCAATAGAGGTCCCAATCTATGATTGTGTCCTGGCTATACCCTGTCTTCTTTACGTTTGCAAGAATCTCAGCTTTTAAGCACAGAATTGTTATCGTAAAGGGGAAATAAGCGGGGCCAAAACGTCTAGCAGCATAATTCCTCATCTCTCGTAGGATGATTTTTCCCACACCAATGGTTTTTCCAGTTAAAATCGAATATAATAAGACCATTCGCTCTAACAAGATTGTAGTCCTATGTGAACTAGGCATAAGGCTGAAACGGATGAAATAGAATCATACCTTTGCAAGTGGTGTCAAAGATTCTCTTCGACAAGTGTGGATTCCTTGCTTTGACACAGTCCACTTAGAACCTAGAACTGTAAGTTCCTCAAGAATTTCTTCCAAATTTTCAAGCTCAATGTTGCTCATTAAAGAAGAATATTCGTCGTTTTCAAAATCAAGTAATTCAAAGAACTCATTAATAGTATTTGAGCTTATTGGTACCTTGATTCCGCGAATTGGAACTTCTATCAAATTGCTTGAGGTTAAATTCGCGTAAAATTCATGAACTAGTTCCTCATCCACAATAGGCCTTTTTTCACAAAACAATTCCTAATGGAGGGCTTCAGCAACTTGATGAATATGTGCCATAAAGTCTTTGTAGTTGCTCTCTTTCAATGTAAAGCCTTTCTCTGGATTTATCTGTTGATTTTTGAAGATACTCTCGTATCTTGCTTTGGCTTCTTCACAATGGAACTTGTTTTCTATGTCATCAATTTGGGCACAAGCACGAGTTCTCTTGCGAGGCATGATTAACCTGAACAAAAGGTGGAAACAAATATTTTCTCAAAAATTTAATTAATAAGAATTATTAATGATTTAATAAATTGAAAAATTAAATACTTGAATAAAATTTAAATTTAGGAAAAAAAATTGTCTTACCACCCTTTTTACAAAATTAATAACTCCTAAAAATAATTAATAAACAAAAGAGGTCAAATGGAAGTAGGTTGGAGGTTTTGGCTAAGGGGCTTGGTATAGGTGTGTGCCGCACAAGTGCTGGACAGCAAGCAGACTCGTTGAGCAGGAGCAAGAAGCGCAGACAAATTGGCGTGATGAGTCAAGCGCGATGGGGGGCAGTGTGTGTGAGCGTGTGTGTGATGGAGTTGGGCTGCTGGGTGCTTGCTGGCCGAATGGCTGCTAGGCTAGGGCGTTTCGACACTTGAAGGTGCTTTAGGATTTTGAGTGATGAAAGATGAATGGAGAAGGTGGTATTTATAATGAAGAGAGTAGGACTTAAAGTAGAATTCTTAGAGAAATTTAATAGCTAAAACTCTAAGTTCTAATTTTAATCCAAGATAACAAAATTAATAATTAAATATATGCATATTAAATTATTAATGCTATTTATTTATTTAAAAATAAGATAAACTAATCCTAATTCTATGCTAAATTGATAAAAATTAATAAATAAATTATAATAGATATAATTATATATTAAATATTATCATCTTATTAAAAAAACTTATCATATAAAATATGATTAAATTAAAACTAATCCTAACTGTAGATAAAGTTGATAATAATTAATATATATTATAATCGTTATAATTATATATTAATAATTATCATCTTTTTTTATTAAACTAAAAAAAATTCTTTTTCTAGAAGCCTTTTGAAAATATTTACAAAAAGAGGCATCTAATTTTTATTATTTATGAAAAGAGTAACCAAATTTTAAAATAATTCAATTAAGTCCCTAGACTCAATGAAAATTTAATATTGAGTTACAATTTAAAACTTGGGTCAAAATTGACCTTTTTATTTAAAAAAACTAAAAATTTATTTTTCCATTTAGGAAATAATTTCTCGGAAAATTATGTTAAAATCAATTCCCAGGAAAGATTAGAGGGGTCACAAGCGGTCCCGCTTAAGATCTAGTCTCCTGATAGAATTTATTAAACATACTAATCCCAAAAATATATCCTAAATTATTTATTAAAAAGGAAAAGAAAATTCAAACATCTGATAAAATGAACGAAATTTGATTACGTTCAGTCTTATCTCCCCAGTAATGTTTCAGACACTGAGCATTAACTTGAAAATTACCTCCCTTACCTTGGAGTTCAACAACTCCATATGGATAGATGCGATGAATTGTAAATGGACTGGACTAACGTGATTTTAATTTACCTGGAAAGAACCTTAATCTGGAATTAAATAACAAGACTTGCTGACTTGCTTCAAATTCTCGAACTCGAACATGCTTATCATGCCATTTCTTAAGTCTCTCCTTGAGTGATTTGGCATTTTCATACGAGAACATTTAGAATTCCTCTAGCTCATTGAGTTGGAGCATCCGTTTCTCTTTAGCAAGCTTAAGATCCAAGTTGAGTTGTCGTGGGGCCCAATTAGCTTTGTGCTCTAATGCCAAGGGTAAATGGCAGGCTTTTCCAAAGACCAACCTGTAGGGTGACATCCCTAAAGGTGTCTTGTATGCTACTCTATAAGCCCATGAAGCATCATCCAGTCTTTTGGACCAATCTCGTCGGTTCGAGGAAACTACCTTTTCAAGTATGCCTTTGATCTCCTTATTTGCCAGTTCAGCTTGCCCATTCGTCTGCGGATGATAAGCTGAAGCGACCTTGTGTTTCACTTCATGTTTATCTAATAACCATTTCAACCACTTCTTCACAAAATGGGACCCTTCATCACTGATGATAGCCCTTGGGGTTCCAAACCTTGTGAACACGTGTTTCTACAAAAACTTCATCATAATCGTAGCATCATTTGTCGGATAAGCTTTAGCCTCGACCCACTTAGACACATAGTCTACAGCTACCAAGATGTACTTGTGACCAAAAGACGGCGGAAAAGGATCAAGAAAGTCAATACCCTATACATCAAATAATTCTACCTCAATGATATTTGTTCAAGGCATCTCATTTCTATTGGTGACATTTCCAACCCTTTGACATGGATCACAACTCTTTACGTAAGCATATGCGTCCTTGAACAGTGTTGGCCAAAAGTATTCGGCTTGCAGTACCTTGGCTGCAGTACGTGTACCTCCGAAGTGCCCCCACTTGGAGCTGAGTGACAATGGTATAGAATCTTTTGTACTTCATCTTCTACCATGCATCTCCTGATCATTTGATCTGCGAAATTTTTAAACAAGTATGGTTCTTCCCAAAAATAGTACTTCATATCGTGAAGAAACCTTTTCCTTTGATGATATATCTTATCAATCGGCATCAAACCACAAGCTAAATAGTTAGCAATATCAGTAAACTAAAGGGTATTCTGGACGTGATTTACCTTCAGTATGTGTTCATTCGGAAACGTCTCTCGAATTGGTATACGTGGAGAGTTCCATTCTTGCGGCTCCAATCTGGACAAGTGGTCTGCTACTTGATTTTCCACTCCCTTTCGATCCTGAATTTCTAGATCGAACTCTTGAAGTAGAAGTACCCATCGGATCAATCTTGGCTTAGCGTCTTTCTTATAAAGTAAGTACTTAATTTTTGAGTGGTCCGTATAGACAATCACTTTAATACCTACAAGATAAGATCGAAACTTATCAAAAGTAAACACAATAGCAAGTAACTCTTTTTCTGTTACTGTATAATTCAGTTGAGCTCCTATCAGAGTTCAACTTGTGTAGTAGATGGGATGAAAAACTTTGTTCCTTCGCTGGCCCATGACAGCTTCTATCGCGAAGTCACTTGCGTCGCACATCAATTCGAATGGCAAATCCCAGTTTGGTGTGACGATTATGGGTGCTGTAACTAATTGACTCTTCAAATATTTGAAAGCCTTTAAGCATTGCTCATCAAAGTTGAACATCGAGTCCTTCTCCAATAATTTGCATAAGGGTTTAGCAATTTTGGAGAAGTCTTTGATAAATCTTCGATAGAAACCGACGTGGCCCAAAAAGCTCCTAACACCCTTTACAGATGTTGAAGGTGGGAGTTTCTTTATAACATCTACCTTTTCTTTATCAACCTCAATCCTATGTCTCGTTATCCGATACCCTAGAACAATATCTTCTCGTACCATGAAATGGCACTTTTCCCAGTTGAGTACTAGGTTTGTTTCTTCGCATCGCCTTAGTACCTTGGCCAGGTTGGCTAGGAAATCATCATATGTATCCCCAAATCCTGAAAAATCATCCATAAAAACTTCCAAATACTTCTCAACCATGTCAGTAAAAATAGACATCATACATCTTTGAAATGTAGCGGGTACATTACATAAACCAAATGGCATGCGTCGAAATGCAAATGTACCATACGGGCAGGTGAATGTTGTCTTGCGCTAATCTTTTGGTGCTACTGTAATCTGATTATACCTCGAGTATCCATCGAGAAAATAGTAGTAGTCTCGCCCTGCGAGTCTATCTAGCATCTGGTCCAAAAACGGCAAAGGAAAGTGATCTTTCCTAGTCGCCTTATTCAGCTTCCGGTAGTCGATGCAAATTCTCCATCCCGTAACCGTTTTGGTCAGTATCAACTCATTATTCTCATTTTCAATGACTATGATACCTCCTTTCTTTGGCACGCACTGGACCGGACTTACCCATGAACTATCTAAGATAGGGTAAATTATACCTGCCTCTAACCACTTGATGATTTCTTTCTTGACTGCGTCCTTCATAATGAGGTTTAGTCTTCGTTGTCCATCAATTGTCCCTTTCTCAATATCTTCTAGGATAATATTGTGCATGGATACAGATAGGCTAATATCACGGATATCGACTATGGTTCATCCGATAGCCTTCTTGAATTGTTTCAACACAAGAATGAGCCTCTCTTCTTGTTCACTAGTTAATTCTGTTGAAACAATCACAGCCAGAGTAGAAGAGTTACCTAAATAAACATATTTTTAGATGTATAGGTAGTACCTTGAGTTCTAATTTAGGCAGCTCCTCAATTGACGCTTTTGGTTGGGCATAATCCTTTTTCTCTAACTCCAAAGATTCAAAGCGGGATTGCGAATTAAATCCCCTTTGATTAGCTTCTAACACAGCTAATTATTCATCCTCCTCTTCATTATTCGAAGGATCTGATGTCAAAATTTGTTCCAACAGATCCTCAACATCATTGAGCTCTTTCTCCACTATTAAATCCTCTAAATTAGATACTGCAGAACAATCATCAATTGTGTTAGAAAATCGCATAGACTTAAAAACATTAAATGTTACCTGATTATCCTTAATACGTATAGTAAGCTTGCCCTTCTGCACATCAATAAGGGTCCTTCCGGATGCTAAGAATGTTCTTCTTAAGATAATTGGAACTTCTTTGTCTGCTTCAAAGTCTAGAATAACAAAATCAACAGGGAAGATAAATTTATCTACACGTACCAATATGTCCTCTATTTTTCCTTTTGGATGTGCTAAAGATCGATTTGCTAGTTGAAGTGTAACCGTAGTAGGTCTAACTTCACCTATCCCTAACTTCCTAAATATAGACATAGGCATCAAGTTAATACTCGCACCTAAGTCACAAAATGCCTTACCACAATATTTTTCTCCAATATTGCAAGGTATGGTAAAACATCCAGGATCTTTCAACTTTGGGTGTAATTTGTCTTGAAGATATGCACTGTATTCCTTCATCCGAGCTACCGTCTCAAATTCTCCAAGTCTTTGTTTTTTAGAAGGATATCCTTCATGAATTTGACGTAGTTCGACATTTGCTCAAGTGCTTCAACCAACGGAATGTTGATATGAAGTTGCTTGAGTAGGTCTAGGAACTTCTTGAATTGAATCTCTTGCTTCTGCTTTTGAAGTCTTTGAGGGTAGGGTGGTGGTGGTTTCTTTACTAGAACTGGTTGATTCGTCTTCTGTGGCAATTCTGTATCTAACGGGGTTGTTAATTGATCAAAATTAGCTAGTTTTGAAATTACCTTATCGGGTTTTACAGATTCTAGTTCTTGTGAAACTGGAATTTCAACACTCGGTTAAACTTCCTCTAATTCTTGAAAATCAGCTTGCTTCTTTTCAGCTTCAACGGTGTTGGGCTCTACTACCTTTCCACTCCTCAATGTCAATGCTTTGCAATACTCCTTCCCCGGATTCGTCGAATTCTCCGTATCACTATAAAGCACTTTGTGGTCGGTTCCTGAGTTCAGTTGCAAGCTGGCCCATTTGGTTTTCTAGGTTTTTCAATGTAGCTGTTTGGCTTTGGATTAAGGCATCATTCTTGGCTATGTATGCCTTCAACAGGTTTTCTGAGCCATTGGATGGTTCAGCTTGGGTTAGTTTCTGAACTTGTTGGGGAAAACTAGGTGCCTAGGTCAATCTAGGTTGGGCGTAAGTGTTGCTAGTTCCAGCTCCTTGGTTACTCTAGGAAAATTTTGGGTGGTTTCACCACGATGACTTATATAAATTGGATTGCAGTCCTTGCCTTCCTCGATTTTGGTTCTGGTTACCTATGTAGTACATGGGTTCTGGGTTTGATGGACATTCTTCGAACAAATGTCCTTCCCCACAATAAACACAGGCTATATTTTCAAATTGATTTGGTGGCTGTGCTGCAAAATTATTAGACCCATTAGTAATAAGATTTTTAAGCACTGAGGATATTGATGATACCTGAGATGCGAGTGAAGTGAGAGCGTCTACATCATGTATTCCAGCAACTCGTCTTCCTGACACTGCTCGGTTGGTCGGCCATTGGTAATTGTCACTGGCAATCCTCTCGATAATTTCATAAGCCTCATTGTAAGACTTAGAAAGGAGAGCACCGGTTAGCAGAAACGTCCACTACCATCCTCGTATGAGCATTGAGACCATTATAAAATGTCTCAAGTTGGATGCAATGTGGGATTCCATGATGAGGGCACTTTCATAATAACTCTTTGTACCTTTCTCATGCCTCATAAAAGGACTCATCATCCATTTGCTTGAAGGCAGTGATCTCGTTCCTCAACTTAGCATTCTTGCTAGGCGAGAAATACTTCATAAGTAATCTTTCTGCTAGCTCTTGCCATGTAAAAATTGAGTTTGGTGGTAATGAGTTCAACCAGGCTCGAGCTCTATCCCTCAGCAAATATGGGAATAGCTTCAATCGTAATGCATCTTCAGGTACTCCAGCTAACTTGAAAGAATCGTTCACCTCCATAAATAGTCTTAAATGTAGATGAGGATCTTCGGTAGGCATTCCACAAAATTGGCCCACTGTCTGAAGCATCTGGAACATGACTGGCTTTAGCTCGAATTGTTGTGCCTCAATTTCGGGTCTCTTAATACCTGGATTAAGATCATTAAACACTGGCACAGCATACTGTCTTAGAGCTCTATCCCTATCATCAATAATAAGGATAGGATTTTGAGTAAGTTTTGCTCTGTTTCCTTGATTCATATTTTCAAAGTTCATCTCTTCGGTCCTTCTCTAATTTGCTTGTCTTCTTCACTCCCGAAAAGTTTGTTCTATCTCAGGGTCTACAGGGAGTCAGTCAATACTCATAAACTCCTAAAATAATCATAAAAAAATTAATTAAATTTAAAAATTAAACAGAAAAATAAACCAAAACGCAAAACTAACAAATTCATAAATAACTTTTTAAGATAGTCCCCGGCAACGGCGTCAAAAACTTGGAATGACGAAAATGTGCAAGTGTACACAATCGTAACAAGTAACAAAGTGACAAGTAAATGTCGAGTTATCGTAACCACAGGGACTGTGAAAAGAATTATTTATGAATGCAATTTAAAACACTTTGGTAAAGGAAAATATTTTGTTTAAAGAGGGTGATTAAAAACTTAAGAAAATAACTAATTAAAATAAATAAAAAATGAAGTAAAAAAGTTCTAATGCACGATTTCAAAATAAGATTTAATCAAGATGATATAATTGTGTTGGATTAATTACACTTCTTATCTTAGAATTATTAAACTTATGTTTATATTGTTACGAATAAAATCACGGCAACCCGGTAATTTGCTAATTTACGACCATACTTACATACCAGAATCCATTCATCTCTTAACATATCCCTATACCCGTGTGGGATTAATTCTAAATGCACACCTACAGGATTTTTCACACGGCCTAGCACATGCCCGTGTCCCTTGCCTGTGTCTTTCACACTATCATGACACACCCGTGTCCTAGCCCGTGTGCAAAATCATGGACATTCTATTTCTGACGTCAGCAACTCGAGAATGTCACACGGCAAAGGCACATGCCCAAGGCACACGCCCGTGTGCTGGGTCGTGACGCTCACACGGTTGAGACGCACGACCGTGTCTCTGCCCGTGTGTTTACTACCATGCATACTGACTTAAAAGTTTTACGTGCAGGGGACACACGGCCAGACCACACGCCCTTGGGGCAGACCGTGTATCACACGCGGCCTAGACACACGCCTATATGCCGACCCGTGTGGAAATAATAAGGCTATTTACCAAGCCTCTGTGCCACCCTTACTTACACTACTTGCACAAAAGCAACCAAAACCAATTCTAGACTATTTCAGGCAACCAAATCAGCCTCAATGAACAACATTTCATTTGTGCAATATACTCATCCATGAAATAACATCTTTGCATATAAAACAAAATGAATATTAGCCATCATTCAAGGCTTAATAAAAAATGAGGGATTTATCCCAAGCCAATACATTTGACCAAGTTAATAATAACACAAAACACAAGTCTAATTCCCTATACATGCCATATTAAAAAATATAAATCAAACTATACCGAATGCTTTGATTGATAGTGTGATCGATATCTCTGACTTCCTTTGATCCTTGAGCTAGTTAGACGTCACTATAAGAAAATGGAAAAGGAGAGGGAGTAAGCATAAAACTTAGTAAGTTGCACATAAATAATTATACAGCAACAATTTTACCATTCATCCACATGCTCGTAACACTAAAGTGGGTAAAGCATAACTTACTCATCTCTATCCATATAATTTTCATAATATATATCGAGCTCGTATCTCATACATTTCAAATAGATACCTGTACCACTCACAAAACAATTATTCTTTATTCATTAGCTTAAACTGTATTTCTCATCGTTGAACCATTCGAAACTTTATCGGATATTCGATAAGCCTCAAACATGGGGTAGGGTGCCGACGCCATGTCCCAGACATGGTCTTACACTAGCTCATATCTCAAGTCGAGCCATGTCGCAGACATGGTCTTACACTAACTATCTTTTCGTAGCCAATGCATGTTCCAAACATGTCTTACACTGGCTTATATCTCGAGACTGATGCATGTCCCAGACATGTCTTACACTAGTACTCGTCTCAATGCTGATGCCATGTCCCAGACATGGTCTTACAATGGCTCTTATAATGTGGCAGATGCATGTCCCAGACATGTCTTACACTAGCCCACAATAACCCATATGCCGTGGCATGAATATCTGATATATTTTCTAGGTTCGAATGGGAACCCCACTATCTCTATTATCATCATACTTTCTCAATTTCCACAATCAAGCAATTCATGCTATATTAATTCAAATACAATTCAACACATACGTTAGCAATTTAGTTGTATTATTTACATACAACTTACCTCGGATTTCAAAATGTGGTGACTAATCGATCTAGTCGATTTCCTTGACTTTCCTCCGATCTAGGTTCAGACTCGGTAATTCTTGATCTGTAATAAAAAATACACTTATTTAGTCACTTTATCAACCTAGGCACTCAATATTTCACAATTGGGCAAAATGACCATTTTGCCCTTAGACTTTTACAAAATGACCATTTTACCCCTCAGCCCGAAAATTAATTTTTATCGAATTTCTTTATTTTTTAAGACTAGCCAAACCCTTTTTAATCTTATGGCAACTCTAAATTCCCACTATTTCACACATTTAACATCTATGTTACAACTTATGCAATGTAGTCCTTTTAGGTGTTTTCATGCTAACACCTTTCACAAAAGTTGTTTATAAGACACCCAAGACTCATTTTCTTCCATAAAAACTCAGTAAACATCACAAATCATTTCATGGAAAAACCCTAAAATCTTAATCATTTTGCAAAATAGTACCCTCATTTGAAAGTTCATGCTTCAAGGGTTTCAAAAGTACAAAAATATTCAAGAAAAGCCATTGGAATCACTTACTTGTAGAGAGACTAAGTGGCTAAAAATTTTGAAGCTCAAAAATCCTCTAATAGTTGCATTTTTCAGTGATGAAGAAGAAAAGGGAAAGATGATACCTTTTTCTCCTTATTTTATTTTTATATTAGTCAAAATTGGTTACCAACCCACCTAATTTTGACCATTTCTCTTTCTTATGTCCCCTATAGCCGGCTAGCTTCCTATTTAAGGCCTATTTTCCCTTTAAAAACTGTCAATTTGGGTTTCATGGCAATTTAACACCCTTAGCTATCATTTTAAGACTTTTGCACTTTATGCAATTTAGTTCTTTTTTACAATCGGGTTCACAAACGCTAAAATTGTTTCACCAAATTTTTTTCATGCACTATGGTAAACATGCTATGACTCCATATTACTAATAAAATAAATTTTTTAACTTCGAATTAATGATCCCGAGACCACTATTCTGACTAGGCCCTAAATCGGGTTGTTACAATTATCCCCATTAGGATTTTCGTCCTCGAAAATCTTACTAGCAAATAAGTTTGGGTACTGATCTCTCATAGTCTCTTCAGGTTCCCATGTGGTTTCCTTGAATCAATGTCTATGCCACAAAACTTTCACAAGTGCTACACTCTTATTCCTTAACTGTTTGACTTCACGAGCCAATATCTTGACCGACTTTTCGCCATAAGTCATGTCTGGATAAATCTCAACCTCTGACGGCGTGATCACATGCGAAGGGTCTGATCTATATCGATGTAGCATGAACACATGAAACACGTCGTGAATCTTTTCCAATTTTGGTGGCAAGGTCAATCGATAGGCAATAGGCCCTACCCTCTCAATAACCTCATAAGGTCCTATGAAACGAGGGCTCAACTTGCCTCTTCTACCAAACTGAAGTACTTTCTTCCACGGGGATACTTTCAAAAATACTCGATCACCGACTTGAAATTCGATCTCTTTCCGTTTTAAATTCACATAGGATTTTTGCCTATCCGAGGCGATCTTCAAACAATCACGAATTACTTTAACTTTCTCTTCGGTATCTTTGACTAAATTGACCCCATGAATCTGACTTTCTCTTAGCTCAGTCCAATATAAGGGGGTTCGACACTTTCGCCCATAAAAGCCTCATAAGGCGCCATCTTCAAACTTGACTGGTAACTATTGTTGTAGGCGAATTCAACCAATGGCAAGTACCTTTCCCAACTATTTTGAAATTCGAGAACACAACACTGCAACATATCTTCTAGAATCTGAATCAATCTTTCTGACTGACTGTCGGTTTGCGGGTGAAAAGCCGTGCTAAAACTCAACTTTCTTCCCAATGCCTCTTGTAACTTTTTCCAAAATCTTGAGGCAAATCTCGGATCCCTATTCGAAATAATTGACAAGGGCACCCCATGTAGTCTCACAATCTCAGAAATATACAAGTCAGCCCAATCTCTCAAGGGAGTAGTCGGTACGCACTGGTATAAAATGTGCTGACTTTGTTAACCTATCCAAAATAACTCAAATGGTATCCTTTTTCTTCGGGGTTAATGGCAAACCCATCATGAAGTCCATCGTAATTCGATCCCACTTCCACTTAAGGACCATGATAGGCTGAAGTAGACCTGAAGGTACTTGGTGTTCAGCCTTTACTTGCTGACACACTAGGCACTTAGAGACAAACTCTAAAATGTCTCTTTTCATCCCCGATCACCAATACATTTTCTTCAGGTCGTTGTACATATTTACACTACCCGGGTGGATAGACAAGCAACCACTATGTGCCTCATCTAAAATCTTCCGGATCAACTCGTTGTTCTTGGGTACACAAACTCTATCTTTCAACATTATACATCTATCGGTACCAATATGAAAATCTGTCCCAATGCCAAACTCACACTGAGTTCTCTTGGCTTGTAAATTGCTATCGTTATTCTGAGCTTTCCGAATCTCTTGTAGAAACATCAGTCTAGCTCTCAACTCTGCTAGAACTGAACCATCGTCAGACACAGCCAAATAAGTATTCAAGGCCCTCAAGGCGAACAATGACTTTCTACTCAAAGCGTCGGCGACCACGTTTGCCTTTTTAGGGTGGTAGTCGATAATCAACTCATAATTCTTTATTAATTCTAACCATCTTCATTGCCTTAGGTTCAAATCCTTTTAAGTCATCAAGTACTTAAGGCTCTTGTGATCGGTGAACACTCGACACTTCTTGCCATACAGATGGTGTCTCCAAATTTTCAACGCGAACACGATGGCAGCCAACTCTAAATCATGCGTTGGGTAATTCCTCTCATGTGGCTTCAGCTGTCTTGATACGTACACTATGATCTTACCTTCTTGCATAAGTACGCACCCCAAACCATTCAAAGAGGAATCGCTATAAATCACAAACTCCTTGTCCGACTCCGGTTGCACCAACACTGGGGCTTCAGTTAATAAAGCCTTTAATTTCTTGAAACTCTGTTGGCACTTTTCTGTCTATTCAGCAGTCTTGTCATCGGTGTAGCTATCATAGAGAATCCATTTACAAATCGTCTATAACATCAGGCCAAACCCAAAACTCTTCATACTTCAGTCACATTCCTCAGTGGTTTCCACTCAACAATAGCTGATATCTTGCTTGGGTCAACTTTAATCCCATCACCAGACACAACGTATCCTAAAAATCTGACCTCCTTAAGCCAAAATTCACTCTTACTGAACTTGGCGTACAATTTCTTGTCTCTCAAGGTCTGTAACACAATTCTCAAATACTTTGCGTGCTCACCCTCATCACGCGAGTAAATCAATATGTAATCAATAAAAACGATGACGAACTTATCCAGATGGGGTCAAAAAATACAGTTCATCAAATCCATAAACACCGTTGGAGCATTAGTCAAACCAAAGGGCATGACAAGGAATTCATAATGCCCGTATCTCGTCCGAAACGCAGTCTTCGATACATATTGCTCCTTAACCCTCAATGGTAATATCTTGACCTCAGGTCAATCTTGGAAAATACAGTGGCTCCCTTTAACTGATCAAACAGGTCATTGATCCTTGGTAAAGGATACTTGTTCTTTATCGTCACCTTGTTTAATTGTCAATATTCAATACACAGCCTCATCGAACCATCTTTTTTTTTCACAAATAACACAGGTGCACCCCACGGTGAATAACTAGGTCTCGCGAAACCTTTATCCGTCAACTCTTATAACTGTACTTTCAACTCTTTCAATTCCATCAGAGCCATCCTATACGGAGAAATGGAAATAGGTGTCGTACCCAGTACCAACTCAATTCCAAACTCTACTTCCCTCATTGGAGGCAATCCAGGCAACTCTTCCGGAAATACATCCATAAATTCACAAACTATCGGTATTGATTCAATATTTGATTCAGACACTTGAGTATTCAGCACAAAGACTAGGTAAGCCTCATATCTTTTTCTCAAATATTTCTTAGCAGTCAAAGACAATACTATTACAGGAAAATTATTCGACTCATCTGGCCTACACCGAAGGACATTTCCGTCTTCATATTTCAATTCAATGATTTTTTTTCCCACAGTCAACTACAACACTGTGAGAAGTCAACCAATCCATCCCAAGGATTACATCAAATTCATTAAACGGCAATAACATCAAGTTAGCCGGAAAACAATGACCTCTAATTGTCAAAGGACAATTTCTACACACTTGGTCAACAAGCACATGTCTGCCTAAAGGGTTGGAAACTTTTATCATGAATTCAATTGACTCTATTATCAGGTTCATATGAGGTATCAATTCCATAGAAATATAAGAGTGGGTAGACCCAAGGTCAATTAAAGCAACAACAGATATATCATGAATAGAAAAGGTACTCATGATCAAGTCGAGAGACTCTACCTCTTCATGAGCACCAATAGCGTAAGTCCTTGCAGGCGCTCTAGCCTCGAACCTCACTAAAGCATCTCTGGGTGTACCTCTGCTAGTATTCTCGCTCCCCGGGTTCTTTTGTGTTCCACCCCTCAATGGAGCGCTACTAGCCTTTACTTCTTGCTTTTTCTCTCCCTCTTCTAATTCGGGATAGTCTCGAATGAAATGGTCCAGTGACCCACATTTAAAACACCCTCTTTCTTTACCTCGGCACTCACCGAAATGGCATCTACTACATTGTGAACATTCTGGTCTATTTGGTCGAGCACTACTGATGCTCGCGATAGAAGTGGTCTGGGTTCTAGAAGTTGCGTTCTGCTGCTTCTTGTTTCTATTCGAGTACCTTATCGAAGCATTCAATTGGGTAATGAATTCCTTTGATCTATTCGATGAAGACTAATGCAGTTTCCCCATCTGTCTCTTCTTTGAGTCCTGCGACTCAATAGTCACTTTCCTCCTTTCTTTAACCAACTCTTCTACCTTGCATGCTCTCTCAACGAGCACCACAAATTCTCTCAGCTCTAAGATGCCAACAAATACTCGGATATCCTCATTTAGACCCTCCTCAAACCTTTTACACATGGCGGCTTCTGAGGACACGCACTCCCGCACGTATTTGCTGAGTTTCACAAACTCTTGTTCATACTCCGTCACTATCCTACTGTCTTGCTTTAACTCTAGAAATTCCTTCCTCTTTTGGTCTATGAACCTCTGGCTAATGTACTTCTTTCGAAACTCTTCTTGGAAGAATTTCCAGATTATTCTCTCTCTCGGTACCACAGACACGAGGGTGTTCCACCATTGGTAAACTGAATCTCGCAACAATGGTACTGCACACTTCACGCACTCCTAAGGTGTGTACGATCGTTTATCGAATACCCTAAGGGTATTTTCCAACCAAAACTCTGCTCTCTCGGGGTCGTCATCTATGTTAGCCTAGAACTCCTCGGCCCTTTGTTTTTGGATCTTGTCTACTAGAGGCTTCTCTCTCCTAAACATGTCCGCACCTTGTGGAGCTACCTGGGTATACTGAGGATTAAAGGAGGTAAGGGAGGTGGAGTGTTTGGATTTGCATGAACAAACTCCATATACCAAGCATCCATCATTCGGAGATAGGCTTCTCTAGCACCTCCACCTTGGCCTATAGTCACGGGCTCACTCTCAACTAGCACGGTCCCTTCATAGGGAGCCAGCGCGTTACTCTCCACGTCATCCGCCATGGCTCTATTAGGATCCATTTACTATATGAAAATACAACTTATAATCGTCAGAAGTCGTCACACTATCAATATATAGTTATGGCATGTATAGCTAGACTCGTACTCTCGCTAGATTAGTCCTAGAATAGACTAAAATATAGCTTTGATACCACTAAATGTAACACCCCACACCCATACCTTTCACCGAGACAGAATACGAGGCATTACCCAACTTTAAATTCATGCTTACAAACATTTTCGAGATAACAAACTCTAATCAAAATTAAAACTTTTTCAATTTCTACCTTACACTTCTTATCATGGGCCTACGAGCCCCAAATCAACCATAGGAAACTATTTGGGATCAACCCAGGCCCTTAAGGCATTATAGAAAATTCATCTTTGAAACAGGGCACGCGCCTGTGTGGAAGAGTAACACGCCCGTGTGGCCATTTCGACATGGGCGAGTTAATGGCCTGTGTGTCTTACACGGCCTAAGTAAAATGGGGACACGCCCACATCTTATAATCATGTGAGATTAATTCTAAATGCACACCTATAGGGGCTTTCACACGGCCTGGCACACGTTTTTTGTCCCTGGCCCGTGTCTTTCACACTGCCATGACACACCCATGTCCTAGCCAATGTACAAAAACATGGACATTCTGTTTCTGATGTTAGCAACTCCAAAATTTCACACGGCCAAGGCACACGCCCGTGTGCTAGGTCGTGACTCTCACACGGCTGAGACGCACAACCGTGTCTTTGCCCGTGTGTTTACTACCATGCATATTGACTTGAAAATTTTACATCCAAAGGACACACGGCTAGACCATACGCCCTTGGGGCAGACCGTGTGTCACACATAGCCTAGACACATGCCCATGTGACTACCCATGTGGACATAATAAGGCTATTTACTAAGCCTCTGTGCCACTCTTACTTACACTACCTGCACAAAAGCAACCAAAACCAATTCTAGACTATTTCAAGCAACCAAATCAGCCTCAATGAACAACATTTCATTTGTGCAATATACTCATCCATGAAATAACATCTTTGCATATAAAACAAAATGAATATTAGCCATCATTCAAGGATTAATACAAAATAAGGGATTTATCCCAAGCCAATACATTTGACCAAGTTAATAATAACACAAAACACAAGTCTAATTCCCTATACATGCCATATTAAACAATATAAATCAAACTATACCAAATGCTTCGATTGATAGTGTGATCGATATCTCTGAATTCCTTTGATCCTTGAGCTAGTTAGGCGGCATTATAAGAAAATGGAAAAGGAGAGGGAGTAAGCATAAAGCTTAGTAAGTTGCACATAAATATTTATACTACAACAATTTTACCATTCATCAACATGCTCATAACACTAAAGTGGGTATAAGCATAACTTACTCATCTGTATCCATATAATTTTCATAACATATATCGAGCTTGTATCTCATACATTTCAAATAGATACCTGTACCACTCACAAAATGGTTATTCTTTACTCATTAGCTTAAACTGCATTTCTCACTGTTGAACCATTCAGAACTTTATCGGATATTCGATAAGCCTCAAACATGGGGTAGAGTGCCGACGCCTTGTCCCAGAAATGGTCTTACACTAGCTCATATCTCAAGTCGAGGCCATGTCCCAGACATGGTCTTACACTGACTATCATTTTGTAGCCGATGCATGTCCCAGACATGTCTTACACTGGCTTACATCTCGAGACCGATGCATGTCCAGACATGTCTTACACTAGCACTCGTCTCAATGCTGATGCCATGTCCCAGACATGGTCTTAAACTGGCTCTTATAATGTAGCAGGTGCATGTCCCAGACATGTCTTACACTAGCCCACAATAACCCAGGTGCCGTGGCATGAATATCCGATATATTTCCTAGGTTCGAATGGGAACCCCACTATATCTATTATCATCATACTTTCTCAATTTCCACAAATAAGAAGTTCATGCTATATTAATTCAAATACAATTCAACACATACATTAGCAATTTAGTTGTATTATTTACATACAACTTACCTCGGATTTCAAAATATGGTGACTAGTCGATCTAGTCGATTTGCTTGGCTTTTCCCCGGTCTAGGTTCAGACTCGATAATTCTAGATCTATAATAAAAAAATGCACTTAGTCACTTTATCAACCTAGGCACTCAACATTTCACAATTGGGCAAAATGACCATTTTGCCCTTATACTTTTACAAAATGACCATTTTACCCCTCAGCCCAAAAATAAATTTTAATCGAATTTCTTTATTTCTTAAGACTAGCCAAACCCTTTTTACTCTTATGGCAACTCCAAATTCCACTATTTCACACATTTAACGTCTATGTTACAACTTATGCAATGTAGTCCTTTTAGGTGTTTTCATGCTAACACCTTTCACAAAAGTTGTTTATAAAACACCCAAGACTCATTTTCTTCCATAAAAACTTAGTAAACATCATAAATCCTTTCATGGCAAAACCCTAAACTCTTAATCATTTTGCAAAATAGTACCCTCATTTGAAAGCTCATCTTCAAGGGTCTCAAAAGTACAAAAATATTCAAGAAAAGCCATTGGAATCACTTACTTGTAGAGAGACTAAGTGGCTAAAAATTTTGAAGCTTAAAAACCCTCTAATGGCTGCATTTTTTGGTGATGAAGAAGAAAAGGAAAAGTTGATACCTTTTTCTCTTTATTTTATTTTTATATTAATCAAAATTGGCCACCAACCCACCTAATTTTGACCATTTTTCTTTCGTATGTCCCCTATGGCCGGCTAGCTTCCTTTTTAAGGCCTATTTGCCCTTTAAAAACCCTAAATTTGGGTTTCATGGCAATTTAACACCCTTAGCTATTATTTTAAGACTTTTGCATTTTATGCGATTTAGTCCTTTTTCGCAATCGGGTTCACAAACGCTAAAATTGTTTCACCAAATTCTTTTTTCACGCACTATTATAAACATGCTATGCCTCCATATTAATAATAAAATAATTTTTTTGACTTTTAATTAGTGGTCTCGAGACCACTATTCTGACTAGGGCCTAAATCGGGTTGTTACAACAAGATCAAGGGAATTGGAATGGAAAAAAATGAGAGAAAAAGTGAGAGATGAGAGAAGTGTTGTGAAATGAATGAGGAATGAATGAGATGCTTTCGATGATCAGCCAAGGGGGTTTTTATAGCTGAATGTGGCAGCTAAAATTTGCTAAAAATAGCAGCCAAAGAGCCACCCCTTGGCCGGCCATCTATGTGGCAAAGTTGATGGCTTCAACTTTGCTAAATTTGGCTTGGGGCAAATCTTCAAAGCCACTAATTGTGGAGGGGCTTGAATGCAACTTTGACAAGTCTTCAAGGGCTTCTTTGCAAGCTTAATTAATCAGATAATGAGCTGATTTGGGTCTGCATATGGATGGTTTTGGGCTGCCCAATTCTTGGCTGGTTCAATTCAATCGGTTCGGTTCAACTAGACCACTTTTTTCATAATTAATTAATAATAATTTATTTAGCCCAAATTAAATTGGGTATAAATTAAAATTAATTATATCATGAAGTAATACACATAATTGGACTGTCTTAGGCTAGAAATTAATTCACCTTGATACTTCAAATTGCTTCTCAGTTTTGTGTTTCAAGTAGTGTCTACCGAGCCACTTTTCGCCTTTTGCGCAATTTTGTCGAAAATAACCAAAATTAATCAAAATTGATTAATAAATTAACTAAAATTCATCATGTTCATATTTTAAGTACAATTTAATTATTTTATAAAAATTAATTATTTTTTGACACAAATTTAATCGAAACAGTGTGATTTTAAGTTAAAAAGGGCATGTAAAAATGTGTAAATTTCTGTGTTTCCAGGAACTCATAATGTGTTGTAGATGGTTGGGTAGGAAACTTTCCATTGTATCATATGCATCATACCTTGCTCATACACATATCCGTTAATTTCTATGTTTTGCTATTAACTTGTATTGATGGCATTGATTGACGACTTGCTTTGTTTATTCTGGTCATTGAGGTGATGATTCTACATCTCCCTGTATTTGATATTATGTTTGGTTAAACAAATATTCGACTCACACTGAGCATTTGTAAGCTTACTTCCCCACAGTGTTGTACTTTTCAGGTAACCCTTAAGAATAGGTTCGAACCCAGCATTCGGAGCAACACCTCCAACATCAGTCTTTGTTAGATAAATTATTCTTAATAAGTTTGTTGTATTAGCTTGGTTTGTAATTTTTAAGTATTTTTGGTATGTGGGTTGGTAACTTTTCATTTGGGGATTTTACATGCATGGATTACTTAAACATAATAATCAGTAATGCATGATATTTGGCTTAAGTAAAAGTTGACATTGTACACCAATTTTTGTTATTTTTCAAAGGTTCACTTTTTATAAAACAAAATGTCAAATCAATAGTTTTCTAAAATATTGCAACAATAATAAAATGGATTCTAAGAAAAGATGGCCTAATTTAATGGATGCTTTAAATTTATTTAATCCCAAGAGTGTCAATTTTTATAAAGTTAGAAAAATTAGGGTTTTTCATAAGATAACCTAATAAACGGATGCTTTATCTAACTTAGTTCACCAGTATCGCTTTTCTTTAAAATTAGTTGTGTTAAGGATTTCCAAAGGTCTAATGGTCTGCTTAGCCATTCTGGTGGCTAATGTAGTCTTCTTAATCTAGCCATAACGTCTGGTCTGAGTTAGAGAGGTTACAGATACGACATATCTATTCATATCTATCACATTATTCATATTTTTTATTTAATCATTTTGATGTAAAAAACATTATATAAATAACAATTCAACTATAAAGTAAAAATTATAATAAAAATATATCATTAATTAATAAAGTAAGTCCCATTTGAATTTATTTGATAAAAATAGCAGCACATAAAATGTCGAGAACTAATCCACAAAAATTGACTTTTCCAAGATTATCCTCCGATTAGCTTAAATTTTGATCTATATAATAATTTATTTTAATTTAACAATTTCAAACATCTCAAAACAACATATTGTAATAATATATTAATTCAATTTCATTTTCAAATGTTCCCTAAAATTTTGCATTTTATTCAATTTAGTCCCTAAAACCAAAACAACCATAACATACAAAATTGAGCCTCGATTTTGAAGCCGATCTCAATTCGATCCTTATACAACCCTCTTTTATAAATAATTACAGAATTTCAACATGAATTTTGAAATATTTAGACTTTAGATCCTAAACTCAAAACTAATAATCTTCACTTTACAAATTAGTCTTATTACATTTCTAAGCTTCAAATCCTATCGTTAAACATCAAAAACGACAAAATCCATTGATGGCAACATTTTAAAACTTTAACAGTTTTATGAATTAATACCCGAATTAGCTAGATTAAACTACAACGATCTTAAAAAATATTAAATTTTCGAAAAACAAGCTTAAATTCCCTTACCATGGAATTGGCAGAATGTTTTGAAGCTTTGAAAATGGCTTCCTAAGTTCTATTATGTGTTCTCGTGGAGAAGAAAGGAAAATACTAATATGATTTCTTTTCTTTTTTATTTTATGTTAACTAATCTTTATTTTTTTTTATACATATATCATTTTATTTATTATAAAATTAACATTATTAAAACATGAAAACATACCAAACCATCCACTTTCGTTTTAAAGGGGTCTATTTGTCATTTTAGACCCTCATGCACTAGCATTTTGTCTTTAAGTAATTAGGATTCATAACAATTAACTTTTACAATTTTTACGATTTAGTTCATTTACCTTAATTATTCACTAATTCAGTAAAATTACCTATTCAAAATGCAATTCACATATAAAACAACTCCATAAATATTTAATAAAAATATTTAGAAACAAGGTCCCGATACCTTATTTTTGAAAACCACTAACTTTAAGGTCGAACCACTTGTACTTTAACTAACTATCTAATTAGCAATTTATCAGATCAAAATTTAATACAACCTTATAAAAGTCTTGTAAATATTATTAAATAAATTTACTAACTCAATCATCAGAATATAGGGTTCCAAAACTCTTATTTCTAGTACCACTAAAAAATGAGTTGTTACAAATACAACCTTGATCTTCTCGGGATCTACTTTAATTCCATTCGCTGAAATGACATGGCCTAAGAATTGAACTTCCTTTTGCCAAAATTCACTCACTGAACTTGGCGTATAACTTGTTTTCTTAGAGGACATTCAAGGCTATCCGAAAATGCTCCTCATGCTTTGTTTCACTCTTCAAATAAACTAGAATATCATCAATGAAAAAGATCATACAATGATCAAGATAGGGTCGAAATACTTTGTTCATCAAGTCCATGAACACTGCTGGCACATTCGTCAAAGCAAAAGGTATTACCAAGAATTCATAATGTTCGTAGTGAGTGCAAAAAGCAATCTTAGGATTTTCATCTCTCTTGACCTTGACTTGATAATACCCCGAATGAATATCAATCTTCGGGAACACTCTTGCTCTACTCAACTAATCAAAAAAATCTTCAATTTTGGGCAGCGGGTACTTATTATTGATGGTCACATTGTTTAATTATCGATAATATATACATAAACGAAGAGACCCATCCTTTTCTTAACGATTAGGATTGGCGCACCCTATGGCAAAACACTAAGCCTAGTAAACCCATTGTATAACAATTATTGCAATTGAGTTTTTAAATCCTTTAATTCTATTGGTACCATTCTGTACGGTGCACTCGAAATAGGAGCAGTTTCCGGTGCAACATCAATTGAAAATCCACATCTCTATTTGGCAATATCCCTAGAAGTTCTTTCAGAATGACATTTGGGAACTCGTTCACAACTGGAACTTGTTTAAAGTCTTCCTTCAGCATTGTTGAATCCAAAATATACACCAAATAAACATCTCCACCCTTCACAATCATTTTATGAGATTAAACATTTGAGATTATACTATTCTTGATATCATGCTTTACTCTTAACATAAACACGTTATTGCCATATGTGGATAATAGCCACAGACCTCTGGACTTACATTCAACAACCGTGTTGTGAGCGTCAGGAAATCCAATCCCAAGATGGCGTCAAACTAATTGAAACTCAGCAGCATTAAGTCCGTCAAAAAGACATATCCAACAAAGCCCAAAGAAAATTCCTTTATTACCTTATTAACCACACTACTCTGACTGAGCGGGTTGGTAACTATCACACTAGCCTCAGCAGGTACAACCTTAAGACTCTTTCCATCCACAAACTTATCACATATATAAGAATGAGTAGATCCATGATTTATCATTGCATGAATGTTGTTAAATAAAAAAAAAAATTACTTGTGATAACGTCGAGGGTTTAGCGTCCTCCTTAGCTTGCATTATGTAGACTTTGACTAAGGCCTTTGGTCCCAGCTTAGCTAGATTTCTTTTTAAAGCTCCTATACAGACCCAGACTTTGTCACTGCCCTAATCTCCACCTCTAGTTGAGATTCTCAGGCTACTTGAACAGAGTGTTCAATGTTCCCTTCTCCTCTGATTGGGCAATCTCTTTTCAGATGGTTAAGTGCTCCACAATTATAATAGGCCCCGATGACTTTTCAACATATCCCTATATGTTTTTTCCTACATTTATTACATACGGGGACCTTCATCTTCCTCGATCCTCTAGTACTAGCCATGAAAGTGGCTTGACATCCATTTTGATCTCGGTGTAAGCCAATAGTTTGAGACTCCCTTACTAGGGCAGCAAAATAACATTTTACATCCTTGGCCTATAACACCCCAAAAACCTTAATATTTATTTTCACATGTTTGTGTTACACAAATACATGTCTGCTTCAGTGGTTAAGTGTTCTGGGAAGAGTCTGAGAAGTCTTAGGTTCAAGCCTTGGTTTGTGCAAAAGTTTTGTTGAATAAACCTCTGTCTCTAGTCAGTAAGCTTTTAAATAATTATGGGTAAAACATGTCAGAAAGGGCCTACTGGTCTAGGGGATGAGTAGTGTGTTATTGTTACCTGAGGTCCGAAGCTCGAGTCCTGGTATGCGCAATAGAGTGTTTTATTTTACTAATAGGGCCGTGTGGGAGTTTTTGTCAACCTGAACTACTGAAGAGTTGTATTGGAATTTGAATTAGGTGGTTGAGGGAGGAGTGGACAGTTTTAAGTGATTTCGGGAGAAAATTATGGGATTTTGAAAAGAGTGGGAGTGTTGGGGCCGAATATGAACTCTTATCTTTGAGGATTTCAATTTTTGGTGGGCATTTTCTCTTTATTTTCAGTTTATTTGATTGTTTTTCTCTCTTCTTGGGGCCGAATATTGCTATAGATCATTTGAGTATCTTTTCATTTTTTTTTGTTTATTCTGAGTTTGAACTTCCCTCGAGTTCTCTTACTGATCGATTGGCTCTTCTCTAGTAGTTGTTCTCTCTGTTTTTTTTTTTTTTGCTTTGGCTGAATACTCCTTCTTCCCCCTCTTTCAATTCTTTCAGCTTTTAGCAATTTCCCCTCTCATCATCATATTTTGTTGTAGTCGAATACCTTCTTTTCTTATAGTCGAACCCTGTCCTTTTCTCCTTCCATCTTTTCCTCTCTTTATTGTTTGTTGTGTTTCCTCTCAATTTCTGGAACTATTCGAGAGGTGAAAGATTTTTCATTGATATTGAAGTGAACGAAACCTCTCTCTTCACTCGATCGAAGGTAACTTTGTCCTTAGTTAACACGTGTTCAACTCGGGTGCTTTGGCTTGTGTTCTTAGGTATAGGCCGATTACTTCTTTCTCCTATTTTTGGTTTTGCGTTTTCGGTAGGTTTGGTATGCGCTTGGTTCAAGTTATTTGTATGAGCAATAATGGTTAATAGAATTCGGTTGTAATGCAAATAATCGCCAATGAGCTTGTAATCAATCTTTTTCAGCGGTTTAAGTGGGCTACGCCACATTCGGTCAATCAAGGCAAGTGACAATCTATCTTTTGGATAAGTATTATAAAAGGGGTTGTTTTAACCCTATCGTTAAGGGATTAATGGTGTGTTATGATTGAATATAGGTTGGAGTGCTCAAGAGTGGTGTACGCACTTTTCGCAGCCAGGTGTGTGAAAACACTGCCCTAATCATAAATCGGCAAAAAGTCGAAAAGTGTGTATAGTCAACACCACACATGCGTGCAGTTACCCGTGTGATTAAACATGGGCGTATGATTGACGAGGCTGACCATGTGCAAATTCATGGGCTGGGCTGTATTGGCCCTAATTGGGCCGTGTGGACCCTATGAGTATGTGGGCCCTACACGAGTAAACCACACAGACGTGTGGAAATTATTGTGTCAGGCTATGTAATACACACGGCCAAGGCCATTATGGGCCGTGTGGGCCACACGCATGGGCCCATAATATAGGACCATATGGGCCCGCAATATGGGCCGTGTGCCCATTTTCACTATTTAACTGTTAAGGTTGCATGGGTCGCCCGAGACGACTGTGGACCTACTGTTGGGTTGGTAAGTTTACCTAGACCCCCTATTTGATAAAATGATTGTTTTACCCCTATGTGATGTATGATTATATTATAGCATGCTATTTTAACTGCATTGAGTACATGTGTAACATTATGATATGGCATGACATGTTGCATGATGCATTGCTTGGGGATGGGTTTAATATGATTAGAGAAAGTGTATCTGCATCTTGGCAAATTCTCATAAAATATCATTTAGTGCCGCAACCGGTACTACTTGGAGTGTAGGGATGGGTAGGTTGATTATATCCCCACATGAAGTGTAGGGTTGGACGGAGATGGAGTGTAGAGGCTAGTTGGGTAGGACTTCTTGATTGCATATCTGTATTGTTACTATCACTGAGATGGGCTCAGGCACAAACTGATACTGATATTGTAATGGGCTAAGGCCCTAATCAAATCAACCATTATCAAAATGGGCTTAGGCCCGCATCAGATTTGCTCACCAGTATGGTTGTTTGTTATGGGATTACACACTAAGTTTTCATAAACTCACCCTATTGTTTATCTGCACAGGTAATCCCCAGACTTAGGTGGATCAGTGCAGCGGGGGACTCAGAGGTGGCCACACAACTGCTATTATTTTCGCATTTGATTTTGATTATAAGTATTATTAGTTGGGGTACTTTTATTGTAATAAGGCCTCTTTGGATTTTTATTTTTAATTTGGGATTTCAGTTTGTTTTGATTTATAACTACTAGCAGTAGGAAAAGACGCAGGCTTTCAAAAAGATAAATGTTTTTCAATGATATCACACTTTACGAAAAGCACTTCTATGCAATATCGCCAGATTCAGCCATAACGTCTAGGCCGGGTTTGGGGTGTTACATGGCCCTTTTGAATCCAGCATTTGAAAATGTACCAAAGGCTCTATGCTTGTTACTCTTCCTATCTCTAACTTTGTTCCTTTCTTAAATTGTTGACTCTATTCTCTAAGCCTTCACAGACAGGGCAGCAAAGTCCTAGATTTGTAATGCAAATAATAATAACTTGTGTTCTTCGTATAATCCTCCTTCAAATCTAATGCAAATGCCTTCCTCATCTGAGACCAAGTCCTTAGCATATTTTCTTAGCCGAATGAACTCTGGCTCATACTTGAACGCTATCATTCTCCCCTATTTAAGCTCTAGGAATTCCTTCTTCATTTGCTCAATGAATAGCCTATTGATAAACTTCTCCCTAAAATTTTTTAGGAAAAAAATCCAATTCACCTAATCTCTGGGATAATACTAGTTACTGTAGTCTTCCATTTATACATTTCATCTTCTAACAAAGAAATCGCGCACCGTAGACTCTCAGTTGGAGGGCACTGCAACTCTTTTGTTACTTGGCAGACTTGTGAGAGCCAGTTCTCTACCACCATTGGGTCATCCTCCTTGCTTCGTCTAATTTTTTTATACCACGCTTGTGAACTGGCTTCGTTGGGTCCCCATGAGACATTGTTACGATAGAGACATGAGGTGAAAGATTTACCGGCTATATAGCTTTATCGGTTCTTATTGTTTCTTCTAGTCTCACAGTCTCATCACGTCGTTGATGAGAAGAGGATGGTGCAGCACCCATGTATTTGTCAAACCATTTCCCCATGATGTAGCCCATTATCTCTATGAGAGCTTCTCTGGCCTCAGCTCCCAAAGCTCCCCGACTTGTTGTAGGACCCAAGCTACTAGTTTAAGGAGGAGTGTTGCTCTCGATCTCTTTTCCTTCAGCATTCTTGGAGTTTACTAACATTTTTCTTTTCTTTGCTTCAAAACACAATTTTAGTTTAGCAAAACTATAAGGGATTAGGCCAAAATTATGTGACATGTATAATGGGGTTCCTAACAAACATTGATTTCTGAGAATCAACTAAAACGAAGCTCTGAAACCAATAAAACTATAACACCCTACACCCGACCCGATCGCTAGATTCAGGTATGGGGTGTCACAATTTAAATCCAACTGGAGTAGCAAAAATATATGAAATTCTAACACTTTAAGTTTGTCACATACTACAACATTAACCCAAAATATCGAATGACAGATAAATATTTAAAAGTACCTTCTATAGTAATACACCATCTATATTTAAACATAGTTTCATTGAACAATAGGCAGAAGCCTTATAAACATTGACAGGTTTATATAAAATGTAAAATGAGTTAACACTCATGTAGAAGTTTGAAATTCATTTCTGGTTGACTAACATCATTTAAAACAATTTGGCATATATCCTAGCAATACCACTCATAAGAATCCAAGATACAAAATCAACATTTCAGATACAAACTTTCAAGTTTAATATGATAGACATAGCTTATGTGATTTCCTGAACCAAATAGAACCTCAATAATATGCTAACGAGACCTGTACTCAAAGTTAAAAATTCACGTTTATGAAGGACCATCTTGAACAAGAACAAATAGATAAAAAGTTCTTGACTGAGGTGCTTGGAATTTTTAAGGAACTGAATTTTTATATGAACCTAACCTACCTAAACTTGAAAAATACTCAAACCATGGTATGACAAGGATTGGTGTTGCCACACTCCGGAAAGGGATGAAAAGGGGACTGGTAAGACAAGTGAACACCAAAAAATCGAAGTTTTGATAAGTTTGAAAAGTTCAATGAAGAACCTAAAGATAAACTCTCACAATATGTTTTGTATTAAAATGTAAATTGATTAACCTTTACAAATTAAATGACAAAGCTATTTATAGACTTAGGCACACTAAAGGTCACATTTGACTATTAAGTGCATACATGTATGAGTATCGTACATTGTATGATAAAGTATATGAACAAATAGGTGCAATGTATGACTGAATGGTCATGTTCATCTTCTGTGGATGTTCATGAATCATTTGGGTGCTTGAAGAGACAATTTGTCCCCCTTTTGAAGTGCATGAATGGGAAAATTCATCTCTTTTGTGTAGATACATGTACACTCACATTCAATGTTTGTGCATTTAATGCTATGCTTCCCTCCTTACCGTACATGCATGTATAGTACATGAATCTTCAAATAGGCACATTATCCTCCCTTAGACACGTTCATGCATGGAAAAGGAATTTATAGGTGTATTGGGTATTCTTTTTTTTTTCAACAAAACAAAACAGACCTTAAAGGCCTAACTTTCATTTATAGCTTTCAAAATTACAAGATCGTGAATCTCTTTTGGATAATTCACATCAAAATTCCAAATACAATTATTATTCAATACAAATTTGCAAATAAAATCATCAAGTTTATTGTTGGATCTAGGTGCCCATGTGATGACTACATTCTCAAAGGACCTCAGCTTCTCATAAATGTCATTAGCGCGCTATACCAAAAATGTTATATCTTGATCCCTTCTATTAATTTTATTCACAATATTTGCATTGTCAGATTCAAATTGAACCCTTTTTAAATTCAAACTTTTTTCCAGGTTGACACCTTTTTCAATTGCCATCAATTTCGCCCATTCACTGTTAAAAGTAATATCTTTTGCGCAACCATACCCTCTCAGAACAAACCCATCTTCATCCCTAACAATCACACCGAACCCGATTTTCCCTTCTTCAACGGTAGCGTCCACATTTATTTTTACCACCCCCCGTGACGGCTTTGTCCATTTACGATCAGCAAGTTGAATAGGGAGAATCAATCTTTCGCTAAAGTTATGGATCCTAAAGTTGTTGCTTAACATCAATGCTCTATTCTAGATAGTATTCGCAGCCTCCTTTTTACCACGAAATGTAAAATTATTTCTGTTATTCGAAAAGTTCCAAATGAGGGAAATGAAGTTTTCCATAGCTTTTCTATCAAGGATTCTCAAGGCCATCTCCAACCAGGCGATACACCGATTGAAAACATTGCTAACTAATCTATCGTTAAGGCTTGTACAGATCAGATTCTCTCTCGCAGTTAGACAATCCTTTAAAGCGTGAATGAGCGTTTCTTTATCAACCCTATAACATTGGCAAGCTGGATTCATCAAAGGATGAATGGACGCAATTTTTGAATTTGTACGCAAAATTTCATGACCCACTCTCCAAGAAAAAAATTAAATCTTGGGAATGATTTTAAGCTTCCAGATCATTTTCCAGAACAACTGATAAGGTCCCATGCCCA
The DNA here is from genome assembly GCA_025698465.1 of Gossypium longicalyx. Lineage (NCBI taxonomy): Eukaryota > Viridiplantae > Streptophyta > Magnoliopsida > Malvales > Malvaceae > Gossypium > Gossypium longicalyx. Next base: position 16,869,042 of record CM046997.1, on the reverse strand, counting down.
TGTTTTTGAGAATAAGCCTAGAGTAAGTGGCTTTAGTAGTATAAGTGCCATGATGAGAAACCAAACAAGCATATCATTCGGATAGTGAGGAAAGATGGGGATATTACAAATTTGGTCCCCCAAAGTTTCTCCATAAATATCATTCACCCTATTCCTGTCCTAGCTTTTACTAGCTGGAACCCACAACTCATAAACTTTCTTCTCGCTTACTTGCTCCCTATTGCACATAAAAGCATCCCCATTAAGACATTCAAAACCCCAATTATCTTTATGAGTATCCACACTTTTACCATTTCCCACCAGCCACCCAAAGCCTAGTCTTAAAGTTCGAACAACTGTTGCAATACCACTCTAAGTAACATACGGTTTATCAACATGTTTGAGGCTAAAGAGATTACCATCCGGGAAATATTTAAAGCTGAGAACACGATAGAAAAGCGTATCCTTACTAGTAAGAAGCTTCCAAGTTTTTCTTCCGAGAAGAGCCAAGTTGAAAAGATGCAACTGAGACCCCCTATGCCTTTAGGAACACATATATTGTCCCATGCCATCATAGCCTAACATCAATCTTTATTTTTACATGCCCACCACATTTTGTGAATCCTCGAGTTCATGTTTTCAATAACACCTTTAGGAGCAAGAAAAATAGACAGGGCATAAGTTGGTAAGGCTTGAAGAATAGGTTGAATGAAAACATCTCTACCTCTATACGAAAGGAGACATTTTGACTAGTTGTTAATTTTAAAGGAAAAACAATTAAGTATGTCTTTAAAGGGTAAAGATTTCCTTTTCTTGATATGCAATGGTAAGTGAAGATAATTATCTAACTTCTCAACCATCTTCATACGGAGCATATTGCTAATAAGCTCATATTGATTAGTAGGGGTGTTCGGGCTAAAATAAACCATAGATTTTACTAAATTAATTTTTTCCGGACATTTTCTCAAAATCATTTAAAATATTCATAAAAGCTTCAACTTCCCCTTTTTTATTTCTAATAAAGAGGAAAGCGTCATCGGCGAAAAATAAATGATTAATATTCGGCCCATTCATGCTAGCTCTAACACCCTTAGTAATCCCACTATCTTGAGCACATAGAAGCATTTGCGAAAATGCCTTGATGCAAAAAAGGAAGAGATAAGGGAAAAGAGGTCCCCCTTGTCGAAGGCCTCTTTCCGTAATAATCGGATCTGAAGGGCAACCATTACACTTTATCACATACTTAACCGAACACACAAATTTCATAATTGAATTAATCCATGCCATGTCAAAACCCATTTTTCCTATCACTCTTCAAGGAAGTTCCATTTCACCTGATCATACTCCTTGCTCATGTCAAGCTTCACCATAAAGCCCTTGTTCGGACCATTTTTTAAATTTTGTAAGTAATGTATCAGATCATGCGCAATAAGGATATTATCATGAATCATTCTTCCTAGAACAAAGGCGCTTTGATTTTGGTTAATACACATAGGTAAGATGCCCTTTAAACAGTTTGCCAAAGTCTTAGCGACGATCTTGTAGAAAACACTAAACAAACTAATCGGGCAAAAATTAGTCATATCGTTGGTTCATTTATTTTTGGAATAAGAACGGTTATCATTTCGTTTATGCTGGACATATCAACCATGCCGTTTAAGAAATCATGACAATAATAGAGAATATCCTTTCCTATGACCTCCCAATTTTCTTTGAAGAAATTCCAGGGAGGCCATCAATACTGGGAGCCTTTCTCGGGTCCATATGGTTGAAAGCTCTAAGGATTTCCTAATCATTGAAGCTTTGCGTAAGGTTCTTGGTCATCTCCTCGTTATCACACTTTGGAATGCAACTCATATCTATATTATTGATAATATTCATGTTGGTCTGAATTAGATCAATGAAATAGTCCCTAGCCATACAACACTTGTCTTGGTTATTGTACACCCAGCCCCCACTATTATCTTTCAGTCTATCAATATCATTCTTTTTCCTTCTACTCATAGCCCTCACATGGAAAAATTTAGTGTTTCTATCACCCTCTTTTAACTAGATAATTCTAGATATTTGCGCCTAGTAAATCTCATTTTCCTCATAAAGCTTCTTCAATCTCCTTAATTCTATTGAGGTTGGCTTGTGTATTCGGCACATTAATGATGTCATCAAGCTTCTTCGATAACTTATTGATTTGATGTTTTCTCTTATTAAATTTATTAAACTGTCAAGGCCCCAAAGAATCACGAATATAATTCATCTTCTCTAAAATGCTATCGCTATAGTTGTACCAACTATCTTTTATGATTTTCTTGGCTTTCTCATCCTTTTCCCAACAAGCATTAAATCTAAAAAAGAGCCTCGGATTGTCTTGCTTTTCTTTTGGCTTTTTACCTAAAGAATCTAGCATAACCGCCTCATGGTCTGAACTAGCTTGGTGGATAACATTGGTATCAATATACGGATAATCTCTACAAGCCGTAGAGGAAAGAACGGATCGGTCTATTCTTTCTTTTACCATGGCGTCCCCATCTCTATTGTTAATCCAAGTGAACCAGCCCCTCGATATTTTTATGTCCACCAAGGCCAGCTCTTCAAGAACATTTCTAAAGTCCTCCATAAGAACCCTCAGTTTTCTCCTACCCCCCTCATTCTCATCATTATCCAAAATTGCATTAAATTCTCCTCCCACGATCTAGTCTTCCTTCACTGTTCTACCAATTCTTCTGAACATATCCCAGGATAGATTCCTATGGTTCGGATCAGCTTGACCATAAAAGCCCATAAATCAAACATAATTCTTATTTTCCATTTGCACTATCGAGTCAATATGAATATTAGAGTAACTTTGAATGATCACCTCAATCCCAACTCTCCACAGCATGGCCAAACCTCCACTTCGCCCATTTAAATTTACCGCCAGACAACCCGGCATCCTAAAAATATCACGAACATGATTGAAACTATTAGTATTAATCTTAGTTTCACATAGGAATACCACATCCGGTTTGTTTGCAACGAGAAGTTACTTCAGTTCACAAACTGTTGAAGGGTTCTCAAGCCCTCGACAGTTCCAACTAAACGCCTCATTGCTCCTGGTAGGGCTGGTCACTAGCCACTGCCTTAGATGGTGATATGTTGTCCAACAGTCTTCTACAGACAATTTTTGATGGGCTCTCATTCATATTATCTCCATTTAGGCCCCTTTGTCTTTTTCTTTTACATTTGAAACAACCTAATCTGTCATGTGTCGATTTTGTGATTCTTTTTTCCATGGGAGAGTTGGACATTGAGTCTTCATCGTACTCTTTTCCCTTTCCTTTTTGTGCACTTTTTCCATCTTCCTCCCTCCTATCCTATTTGCTTTCCTCATTAGTATCATTTGCTATACTTTAAGTTGATACTATCTCAATATCGTTTCTCTATATTACTTTGTTTTGATTTGGATTCATAGGAAGGGCCTTTAACTTAGCTTAATTGAACAATAAGCGGAACCCTTATAAACATTGATAGGTTTATATAAAATGTAAAATGAGTTAACACTCATGTACAAGTTTGAAATTCATTTCTGGTTGACTGACATCATTTCAAACAATTTGGCATATATCCTAGCAATACTTCTCATAAGAATCCAAGATACAAAATCAACATTTCAGATACAAACTTTCAAGTTTAATATGGTAGAAAATAACTGATGTGATTTCTTAAACCAAATAGAACCTCGATAATATACTAATGAGACTTGTACTCGAAGTTAAAAATTCACGTTTATGAAGGACCGCATTGAACAGGAACAAATAGATAAAAAGATCTTGACTGAGGTGCTTGAAAGTTTTAAAGAACTGAATTTATATATGAACCTAACCTACTTAAACTTGAAAAATACTCGAACATTGGTATGAGGAGGATTGGTGTTGCCACACTCTGGAAAGGGATGAAAAGGGGAGTGATAAGACAAGTGAACACCAAAAAATCAAAGTTTTGATAAGTTTGAAAAGTTCAATGAAGAACCAAGAGATAAACTCTCACAATATGTTTTGTATTAAAATGTAAATTGATTAACCTTTACAAATTAAATGACAAAGCTATTTATAGACTTAGGCATACTAATGGACACATTTGGCTATTAAGTGCATACATGTATGAGTATCGTACATTTTATGATAAAGTACATGAACAAATAGGTGCAATGTATGACTGAATGGTCATGTTCATCTTCTGTGGACGTTCATGAATCATTTGGGTGCTTGAAGAGACAATTCGTTCCCCTTCTGAAGTGCATGAATGGGCAGATTCATCTCTCTTGTGTAGATACATGTATACTCACATTCAATGTTTGTGCATTGGGTATTCATATGCATGAATTCAAGATGAAATGTAAAAAGTCACATGGTGCATGCATCTTCATGTTTAATGAATGCTTGAAAGGTCATACTCATCTCTCTTGGACGTTAATGTATCTTGGCATGCATGAAGAGTCACATTCCTCCTCCTTGGTAAGTGCATGAATGTTGAAACACATTGAATCTTGAAGGGAATTTGAAAGGTCATCGGTGCAATGCACTTAACACTTGTGTGAAGAAGTAGTCAGCCATATGTACCTGAAAGCACTATAAATTGACATCAAAACACACCCTAACAAGACACACAAAAGATAAATATTAAGACCAACAATGCATAAGAAAAACTAGACTTCGATGCATAAACAAGTGACACAAACAAAGGATGCAAACATATATGATGTAACACCCCTAATCCATCTCTGTTGTTGGGTTAGGTTACTATACAAATCAGAAAATTTATCATTAAACAGAAACATAAATATAAAATAAATGATAACATTCAAAATTTTATAAGAATCAAGGTAAAATACACTAACGGGTCTTAAATTGAGCTTACGGGGCCATAAAAATAGTTTGCGAAAAATTAGGGACAAATTTGAATCAAAATAGAAAAATATGCAAAAATTTAAAAATTTTGAAAATAAGGGTCATATGGCCATGTGGAATAGCTTAGGCCATGTTGCTTCACACATGGCTGTTTGGCTTCCTCACACGCCTATGTGGCCAGACCATGTGAAAAATCCTACACCTAAAATTTAATAAAACACAAGGCTATGTGGTCAAGCCGTGTGTGTCACACGGCCATGCAGTCGAGTGTAAACTCGAAACTATATAGGATTTTTCTAGCAATTTTTACAACCTTTTGACTTAATAATTTTATTAGTCTTGAGTAATTGTTAATAAATTAAGTGGATTTTGTTTAAATGTTAATATTGGGTAGGAATTTACAAAGTATACGAAATTATGTTTTATTACATAAGTTTTGTGCATAAATTATATTCTTTTCATGTTAATTATTAATATTTTAATTTTTATTATGTAGTGGGTCCATGGAAGATAAGATTATCATAATCATGCATGGACATGAACACATCTACCTTACTTGGATGACAAAACCATACAAAATTGGGTCAAAAGAATGTTAATTTTACCTAGCTAAAGTGTTGTTACAAAGTGGACATGTCTGGTTATTTATTGCATCATGAAACCGTCCAACAAGGGGGAGTCAAGCCCAAATTCGGCACAAGCATATGGCTGCCCAAAAATTAGCTTTGGGATATTTTATTAGAAGTCCCTTAGTTGCAATTTAATTAGAAAAGACCCTTGGAAGATTGACTTTGAAACCATCCACTCTATGCCTAATTATAGCATGATTTTGTGCTCAATAAGAAACCAAATCACCTCCCTTTCCAATCCCTGTTTTTAGTAAACCCGACTAAATTGAAGGTTCATAATAAATTTAATTAGCTTTATTATCTTGTATAGTTTTTAGGTTTATGTGATTAAACTATTTCAAACTTAATCTATTCTTGTTACCTCACATAAATATAAGAAACCCTTAGTTTAATATGACTTAATTTGGTTTCCAAACTCAAGAAGGATCGAGTTGCCATGGAATGTTTTCTGAACACTATTAAGCATGATGGAAATGAATTGATTTGATTAATGTAATTATCCTAGCCTATACATGTTATTGATTGTTAAAGTTGTGTTTCTGTTGCTAAAATTCATTCATACATTTAGATAATTTGGTATACTTAGCTTAAAATTGTATTAGAGATCAATCTTACATTTAGTTAAATTAATCTAGTTTAATCATCATCACTCAAATTATTGTGTTTTTATCACCAAATTGTTAACTTATAATTTTGCAGATAATCAATTAACATACACAGTCCTTGTGAAGACGATAACTTATTTTACTTACTTAATACTTGAACGACTGTGTACACTTGCACAAAATTTCCGTTACAAGTTTTTATTTGAGATGGATGCTATAGCTTGATGAGTTGGAAGAGTTGAGGTTATTTTCATATGAGAATGCCAAGATGTGTAAAGAAAAATTTAACAAATGGCATGACAATCATATACAACCTCATGAATTCAGAGAAGGTCAGAAAATGTTGTTATTTAATTTGATACTAAGGTTATTCCCTGGGTAGCTCAAATCCTGATGGAGAGAACCTTATACCATATACAAAGTTTATTCATATGGAGCTGTAGAATTGTACGGAAACATAGAGGTACGTTTAAAGTTAATGGTTAACATCTCAAACACTATTGGGATGGTAAAGTTGAGTGAGTTAAAACCTTGTTCAAATTAGAAAACCCTTAATTTTTTCATAATCTTACTTTTTAATAAATAGCTAGAAATTATTTTTCTTAAATTAGTACATTTAATTAATTTTTTATAAGGAGATTGGAACTTAAGTAGGACCACTTGTGGCCCTCTAACCTTTCCTGGGAATTAATTTAATGCAATCTTTTGAGAAGAAAATTTTTAATCAACTTCAAAATTTTTATTTTTATTTTCATTTTAATTTCTATTTTTGATGTTAATTTTATTTGTTTATGTTCAATAAGGGGGTCAAAGTGGCTCAAGTACTAATCAGTTTATTTTATTTTAAGCAGTGTAGTTTGTAAATATTGTTTGGGCTCAAGGCCTAAAACAACAAGGAGGAAGAATTTACCCCACATTGCCGTCCAAAGGGTTCCCAAAACCCTAATTTTACTGCCAACTTATGCTTTCATCTTTACCTTGCTGCCCAAGTCACCTTTGTAACTAAATTTTTGCTACAAGTTTTCCCTAATTCACCGCTATATAAAATCCTTTCTACCATCATATTTTTCACAACCATTTAAGCAATTAACATAAATCCTAGCCACTTATTCTTTTTCCTCTTAGCCGTCAACTTAAATCCCAAAGAATCTCTCCAATTTATTTTCCTTGTTGCAAAACCCTCCTTATTACCACCGCAAGTCTTTTGCCATTGCAAGTCCATCACCGCCGCAAGTCCATCACCATCGCAAGTCCATCACTATCGCAAGCTTACAACCACCGTAATCTTGTTGCTATTGCAAGCTTATCACCGCAAACTCCTTACTCCCATCCATTGCCGATTCTTTTCCTTCCTTTTGCCAAAACTCTGCCTATTTTTTAGGAAAAATCACTATGTCTCAGAAAAGAACTAGATCCTCCAAAACCTCTTTCGAAAATCCAATTGTGATTCAAGATGAGGATGCAAAAAAAAGTTTAATTTCATCTTCAAAAATGAACCCATGATGCTAGAAAAAGGTTTCAATTTGGAGAGTAATGACAAGAGGGTTGTGCCTTGGCCAATACGAAAGATAATTGATGCTCTCAATTGGAACTATATTTGTAATGCACGATCATTGCCTGAAGAGAAGTTAATTCGAGAGTTCTATGCCAATTTAACTATGCCAAATGCTACTAAAGTTCTTGTTCGCAAGAAAAAGGTACCCCTAACTTCTAAGCCCATTAATGATTTGTTTAACCTACCTGATATTGAAGAAGATGAGTACTTTACCATGATGACAAATATAAATTGGGATTTTCTTCAACAAGTGCTTAATTTTGTGACAAATCTGGGATCTCAATGGATTATAAGAAAGTATGGTAGTCATTCTTGCCAAAGGGAATATCTAAAACCAGTGGCTAAGGTATGGTTTTAGTTTGTTCGATATAGTTTCATGCTTATCTCATATAGTTCCACCATCTCGATGGAGGGAATACTTTTTTGTATGAAATTATGACAGAAAGGTCTATCAATGTTGGGAAGATTATTTTCAAGGAGATCCATAATTGTTCTAGAAAGAAGATAGGAAGTGCTTACTTTCCATCATTGATAACTTCACTTTGCTTAGGGCCCAAGTTAAAACAAAAGCAAACCTAAAGGGTCTGTATGTTCAAGGTTGCATCACAGCCTGTAATCTTGAAAGGTTAGTGGAGAATTTCCATGAGCTAAACCTAAGTGAACCAACGGAACTAGAAATGTAACAGCCTGATTTAGGGCCTAGTCAGAATAGTCATCTTGGGACCACAAATTTGAAGTTAGAGAAATTATTTTATTATCAAAATAGAGTCGTAGCATGGTTACAATAGTGCATGAAAAATTTGATGAGCTAATTTTAACGTATGAGAGCTCAATTGCGAAAAAAACTAAATCGCATGAAATGTAAAAGTCCTAAATTGAAAGCTAAAGGTGTCAAATAGCTAAAGGATAAAATTTGGGGGTCTTTAAAGAACAATTAGACCTATAGAAACTAGGGTGGTTAGCCATAGGAGACAATTTGTTGGGAAAGTCAAAATTAGGTGGTGTTTGGTCACCAATTTTGACTAGTTTTAAATTAAATAAAACAAAGGCCACACCCCTTTTATTTTCTTCTTCTTCACCGATTTTTACCAGCCATAGGAGGGTTTTGAACTTCAAAATTTTCAGCAACTTGAAGCACTCACAAGTAAGTGATTTCCATGTCCTTTGTTGGTGATTTTTGTATTTTTAAGAACCTTGGAGCATGAGCTTTCAAATGAGGGTACTATTTTACAAAATGATTAAGAGTCTAGGGTTTTGCCATGAAAGGATTTGTGAGGTTTGCTGATTTTTATGAAAGAAAACGAATCTTGGGTGTCTTATAAACAACTTCTATGAAAGGTATTAGCATGGAAACACCTAAAGGGACCATTTTGCATAAGTTGTAAGATAAGTGATGAATGTGTGAAATAGTGAGAATTTGAAGTTGCTATAAGAGTAAAAATGGTTCTTTTATGATTGAAATACGAACAAATTTGATAAAAATTGATTTTCGAGCATAGAGGCAAAATGGTCATTTTGTTAAGATCTGGGGGCAAAATAGTCATTTTACCTAAGATGTGAATTTTGGATTTGCCTAATTGTATTTAGAGACTAAATGAGTGAATTTTGCTATTATAGATCAAGATTTACCGAATCTGAAACTAGACCGGGGGAAAGCTAAGTAAATCGACTAAACCGACTAGTCGTGTACATTTTGTAATCCGAGGTAAGTTGTTTGTAAATAACACAACTACATTGTTGATATATGCGTTGAATTGTAATTGAATTGATATAGCATGATTTGATTGATTATGAAGTTGAGAATGTATGTTGAAATTGAGATAGTAGAATTCCCGTTGGAAACCTAGGAAATAAACCGGATCTTCATGCCGTCACATTTGGGTCACTAGTGTGAGCTAGTGTAAGACATGTCTGGGACATGCATCAACCATATTATGAGAGCCAATGTAAGACCATGTCTGGGACATGGCATCGGCATTGAGACGAGTGCCAGTGTAAGACATGTCTAGGACACGCATCGACCTCAGGACGTAAGCTAGTGTAAGACATGTTTGGGACATGCGTCGGCTACGAGATGTGTCAGTATAAGACCATGTCTGGGAGATGGCATCAGCACGGATGTGTGAGAGCTAGTGTAAGACCATGTCTAGGACATGGAATCGGCCTCGATGATGCTAGTCAGTGTAAGACCATGTCTAGGACATGGCATCGACACCTTACCCCATGTTTGAGGCTTATGGAATATCTGGTAGAGTTTTGAATGGTTCAATGGTGAAAATTATGAATGTGATTTAATAAGGAAAGTATAATCGTGTTGTGAGTGGTACAGGTACCTAATTGGTATGTATGAGAAATGAGCTCAATATAGTATATGTGACTTGTATGGATGGTAAAGAGTAAGTGTGCTTATGCCTACCTTTGTGTTATGAGCATGATGATCATTGATGAATTTGTTGTTGTGTATTTATTTATATGCAACTTACTAAGCTTTTATGCTTACTCTCATTTCCTTTCATTTTTCTTACAGTGTCACCTAACTAGCTCAAGGATCACCAGAAGTCAGAGATATCGATTACACTATCAACCGAAGCCTTCGGTATAGTTGGATTTATATTTTTGAATATGTCATGTATAGGGCTTAGACTTCATTATTTTGTGTCTCTGAGAAGTTGGCCAAATGTGTTGGCTTGGGATAGATCCCACACTTTGTATTAAGCCTTGAATGATGGCTAACATTCATTTTGAGTTTATAAAAGATGCATTTTCATGGTTGAATGAATATCCATTATGGCTTATTTGATTATAGAAATTGTACTCGATTTGATAGTGGATGGCATTAGTGTGAAAATAGGTATGTAAGGGTGGCAATGAGGATTGGTAAATAACCTTATATTGTCCACACGGGTAGACACACGGGCGTGTGTCTAGGCCGTGTGTGACACACGGCCAGCCCTATGGGCGTGTGGACCAGCTGTGTGTCCCCTGCACGTAAAAATTTCAAGTCAGTATGCATGGTAATAAACACACAAGCAGAGACACGGCCGTATGTCTCAGCCGTGTGAATGACACGGCCTAACACATGGGCGTGTACCTTAGCTGTGTGACATTCTGAGTATGCTAACGTAAGAAACAAAACGTCCATGTTTTCGCACACGGGCTAGGACACGGGCGTGTCATGGCTGTGTGAGGGACACAGGCCATTGACACGGGCGTGTGTATGGCCGTGTGAAAACCCCTGTAGGTGTGAATTAGAATTTAATTCCACACGGGCATGTTACCCTTCCATACAGGCGTGTGCCCTGTTTTAAAGGCAAATTTCTTAAGTTTGGTTTAAGCACCTGTAATGGTCCCGAATAGTTTTCAACGGTTGAATTGTGGCTCGTTGGCCTATAATAAGAAGTTTAAAGTAGAAATTGAAAAAAAGTTTTAAATTGGACCGAGTCTCGGTGACTTGAGTTTGGTTGTATGCATGAGATCAAGTTAGGTAATGCCTTGTAATCCGGCCTGGTGTGGGTTATGAGTATAGGGTGTTACAAGAAATTGACGATTCATCAAACAAATCTGAACCAGAAGCTGACTCAGTTGATGAGACAGAATAAACAAAATCTAAATAAGAACCAAACAATCTAGAACCAATAAAAGAACCAGAAGTTTTTAAACCAAGAGAGGAGTTGAATGCTAATAAGCCTATTGAACCAAGTGTTGGTCCTGAGTTAACCATTCTTATTCCCACTTCTTCAAATACTATGAAGAAATCAGAATTTTCAAATATGATGGATATGATGAAATTTATACATAACCAACAACATGCTTATTGGAAATATGCAAAGATTATAAATGATTCTGTAAGAAATTATTTCAAAAATATCTCTAATAGTTTTGTTCCTGAGTTCCCAAATTATATCTTCGAGTCATGGAAGGAAAAGGAAAATGATGAAAGTGAGGATGAAGCATCAAAGAAGGCGAGGGGGATAAGTCAAATAAATAAAAAGGGGAATTTCTTGTCTTTAGTATTTATTTCTTTTTAGGTGTTTATTTTTATTTCCTAGCTAGTACTTTGCATTTGCATAATAAATAGGATATTGCAAGCATGAATAAAATAAGCTCTATGCCCCTTCATTAGAAACAACGAAGTGATGTGGTAATGGGAATGAACATGTTTAGGATTGGATTGTTAAGAAAGACTTGGTACTTAAGTAGTCTTTATGAATCACCTCTCTTTTCTTAGAACCCTACTTGGTGTTCAGTTTTCATTCATTACTTTGTTTTCACCATGAGGACATTGCCTCTTTTTAAAGGGGGTAAGGCAATATTTTGCGTGAATTTTAAAATTTTGCAAATATTTTTAAATCTTTTCACCTAAGTATGCTGGAATAAATGAATGTTTAGAGAGAATTTTTGTTCATAAGTTTGTTTAAATGCAAGCATGATTTTTTATTTTATCTAAGTTATTTTTATGTTATCTTGAGTGATGGAATGCTTGTATGTTCTTTAGTCTTATGTAGTATTTTCCATGAAAATTTAATTTCTTTGGAAGTAGACATGCATGAAGTTTTAAGTCTTTAGAATTGACTTAATAACTTTCTTGAGGACAAATCCTAGGACGTATAAGAATCTAAACATGATATATGCACTCTTCTTTGGATTGTTTAAGCCTTTCAAGCTGACCTTATTAAATTAACCCTTGAAACTTTACTTTTAAGCTTAATGGTTTGTTTATTGCAAATTACCTACACCATGAGCCATATTATCATCCTTTTAATTTTATCCTTTTTTTTTTGTGAACCTATTTTAACTAATTTTTTTCTTGGTGATCAAAGTTTGAGGAAAAATACAAAAGATGTACATGCTCTTCACATGTTCAAAAAAAGAAAGAAAGAAAGAAATATGAAAGAACAAAGGAAAGTTTGTTCAAAAGAATAAAGAGCAAAGAAAAGTTTACTCAAATTCTGAAAAATAAAGGTTGAGCATGAGTTCAAAATAAGTTTGGGGTTCTAAAGATCCATCTGTATGAAAGTTATGACGCAAAAGGATCCAAGAGAAAGTTAGGGTTAAGATGATTGAACCTAAAAATTCACTTCTTTTTATCCCTGCCTTTAGCCTAACCATGTTACAACCTAATAAAAGACCTATTGATTTGATAATTATACCGACTACATTAGTGAAGAGGAATTGCTAAGTTCAATATATGAAGACCATTATTTAAACCTTGTGATTGCTATGTTTAGATTGATAAGGAAAGCTTATTGATTGGTAAATGTTATATATGACTTTGAAATGCATGCATACTATAACTCATGTTGACATGTACTTAGTATAAATTTTGGAAATAATTGTTGCATTCGAGCTACTTATAAAAATAATTTGTGAGCATGATTTTATTGATGCATGATCATGTGCAAAGACTGATGCTGCTTAACCATATTACAAAAGTTGCCTTAGCAAAAGTTTGTTGTGTCTGAACATTACTCGGGACGAGCAATGGTTTAAGTTTGGGAGTGTGTAAAATCGAAATTATATAGGATTTTTCTAGCAATTTTTACCACCTTTGACTTAATAATCATATTAATCTTGAGTAATTGTTAATAAATTAAGTGGATCTTGTTTATATATTAATATTGGATATGAATTTATAAAGTATCTGAAATTTTGATTTATTAAATGATTTTTGTGCATAAATTATATTATTTTCATGTTAATTATTAAGATGTTAATTTTTATTATGTAGTGGGTCCATGGAAGATGAGATTATCATAATGTTGCATGGACTTAAACACATCCACCTTACTTGGACGACAAAACTATACAAAATTGGGTCATAAGAATGTTAATTTTACTTAGCTAAAGTGTTGTTACAAAGTGGACATGTATGGTTATTTATTGGATAATGAAACTATCCAACAAGAGGAAGTCAAGCCAAAATTCGGCACAAGCATATGGCTGCCCAAAAATCAGCTTTGGGATATTTTATTAGTGGTCCCTATCGTTGCAATTTAATCAGAAAAGAGCCTTGGAAGATTGCCTTTGAAACCGTCCACTCTATGCCTAATTATAGCATGATTTTGTGCTCAAAATAAGCAACCAAATCACCTCCCTTTCCCCATATTGTGGCTGGCCAAGCAATGGAGAAGATGGAGGGATTCCAATCCCTATTTTTAGTAAACTTCACCTTCAACCTCACTTATAAATACCATACTACTCTCATCTCTCAAAATATCCTTAACATCCCTCATCCTTCATTTTCACAAACATCATTCATTCTTTCATTCCCTCTCTTGCTATCTTCTCCCTACGCATAGCCAGTCCATTTTCCCATCCATTTTAGCCAACAAAAGCCTTGAAAAGATCAACTCTTGGCCAGCCACCTTAAGGAACCATTAGCAAAAGAGCAACAGGCAGATTAGTGGAACACCTTCAATCCAAATCTGAGAGGCTGCTAAATTGAAATAGAGTTTACTCTTTCCTTACTAGTTTTTTAATTTAATGATGTTTGCGATGTGTTTTATGATTTTTTTCATCAACAATGATAGCTTAATTCTATTTAGTTAGGATGATTGCGTTAATTCAATAATATTTGTTTGAATCATGTTTAAAGTATTTGCGCCTCAATCGTTCATGTTTTCATTTAAAACAAAGATGTATTTCATTCATACGTGATTGGATGCATTCAGATTAGCTAACCGATCCTAACGAGCCGATGACTAGTAGACGCAATAATTGAAGAGTGCATGCTTAATTTAGATCATTAAACCCGACTAAATTGAAGGTTCATAATAACTTTAATTAGCTTTATTATCTTGCATAGTTTTTAGGTTTATGTTATTAAACTATTCCAAACTTAATCTTTCTCTATTACCTCACATAAATACTAAGAAACCCTTAGTTTAATATGATTAGTAAAATACATATTTCACTAAGTGAAGGATTCTAAAAGGACTTAATTTGCTTTCCAAACTCATGAAAAATCGAGTTGCCATGGAATGTTTTTTGAACACTGTTAAGCATGATGGAATTGAATTGATTTGATTAATGTAATTATCCTAGCCTATACATGTTATTGATTGTTGAAGTTGTGTTTCTATTACTAAAATCCATTCATACATTTAGATAATTTTGCATACTTAGCTTAAAATTGCATTAAGGATTAATCTTATATGTAGTTAAATTAATCTAGCTTAATCATCATCACTCAAATTATTGTGTTTTTATCACCAAATTGTTAACTTGTAATTTTGCTGATAATTGATTAACATACACAGTCCTTATGGAGACTATAACTCATTTTACTTATTACTTGAACGACTATGTACACTTGCACAAAAATCCTGTTACACTAGGCCATGTGGCATAGCCCAGGCCATAATGCACCTTAAAAAGCTTCCAAAACAAGGTAAAACTTTCATCCAACACTTAGGTTCCAAGCCAAATCAAAATTAACCATTTCTATAGTTCAAAAATACATTTAAACAAGCATAAAACATATCAAAACAATCAACCTAAGTGCCTAACCAATGTGTCCTTATTGACACCACAATTCAATTATCAACCTCAATTCACATGACACATCAACTAATTTACATTCAAATTCATAAGTTCATATATAAAAATCATGCCAAGCTTATCATTTCTTCTTAAGCATTCACATTTACTCATACCGTGATTCAAACACTTAAATAAGGTTTATATCACATGACCAAAATAACTTTATATGAACATATTCACACCAAGATTAAAGGCTCACACAGAGGTAAGCTTATACCAAGCTTAAAACATAACATTAGTAATAAGTATCTAAATATATACAAAAACACCTATTACATGCCATATAGCCCAAAATAAACATATCAAAATCTACCAAATGTATTTGGATAGTGTGATATTCAAGTTGATCGGATCGCCTGACCCCACAAAATGTTATCTACAAGGAACAGAAAAGCACACGAGTAAGCTTCACTAGAGCTTAGTAAGTTCAACGGTTAAAACGATAAAGCTTATCAAATTAAATATAACAATTTTAATAAGAAGATTAAAAGTCAGAGTCTCCTGTCAACCACAATCCACAATAGGTGAGTTTATACATAAACAAGTGCGAGATCATTCACTATCAAGCTACAATGCTATCAGGAGATTCACGAATAATCATTCAACAATTCAATAACAAGACATTTAGCACAAGAAACATTTCTCGATGAACAATATACGAATATGAGTACACAGTTATCCATCTGAAACAAACCAAATGCTCAAATGAGCCAATCCAACCGATAAAACGCCTCGGCACCAAGTGCCTAGCATGTAGGCTAACATCCCTCCCATAACACGCCTCGACACCAAGTGCCAAGCTCAGAGGCTTTACATCCACCCCTGGTAACACGTCAGAAAAACGGTATATATAACATGATAGTCTGCAACAAATGTTGGACTTTGGTATATTCAATGAATAGAAAATAAACAAGAATCATCGTCTCATCTCAAATCAATCCTGAACAACATGCACTATAACCTATTAGCATGCCAATCGTATTCTATCCTACGTTTATCGGTTTAGGAGATATTACTGCTAACCCAAGTCCAACAATTTATTATTCTTATTCATACTAATTTAAAATCAAAATATTTTATTTAAAAATGAACAACTAAATTCTCATTTAATTCATATTGTAAAATATATCAAAATAAACCGAACGAACTTACCAAGGCTAAATTGCAGTAACGATAAAGATTCAGGGACTATTCAGCTACTTTTCCTTTTCCTCGATTATTTACTTGTTCTTGATCTATGATATAATTTATTTCAATTATTATCCTCAACTTCATATACTATTCAATTTAATACATATAACTTCCTATTTACAATTTTGCACATTAAGCCCCAAACATTTACATTTTATTCAATTTGGTCTTTAAGACCAAAACAAGCTTAGTTCACATGATTAAACTTTAAACCCATTGAACCCAATTTTTAACCATTCTAAAATAGCCCTATTGTAACACCCCTTACCCATATCTAACGTCGGGACAGGGTTCGAGGCATTACCGGACTTATGCGTAAACAAGCATATAAAATCAGGTCATAAAATTTCATCCAAATTTAAAACATTTCAATCACATGCGAATTATCCCTTATAAGGGCCACGAGGCCCAAAACATACATCGGAAGTGGTTCAAGACTAATCCGAGAACTTTCAAGACTTCGGAATAACTTAGAAATTTTTTTTTGTTTTAGAGAGTCACACGCCCATATGGGTAGGCCATGTGGTCACACACGCTTATGTGGCTCGGGACACGCCCGTGTCCTCAACCGTGTAACTCTTTGATTATGACGTCATCAAAAAAATAAGGTCACAAGGCCAAGTCACACACTCGTGTACTTAGACCGTGTGGCGAATTAAATTAAGAAAAATTAAGTGCAGACTTCACACGACCTGGGCACACGCCCATGTCCTTCACAAGGCTGAGACACACGGCTGTGTCTCTGCTCGTGTGTTTACTATTGGGCATTCTGTTTTGCATAATTAGGGTGCAGGGAACACACGGCCTGATCACACGCCCATGGGGCAGACCATGTATCACACACGGCCTAGACACATGCCCGTGTGTCTAACCGTGTAGACAATTTCTAGGCCATTTTCCAAGCCATTTGCCACCCTTAAACATTTACATGTTCAAATCCATTTCATAGCATGCAACATGGCACATTTGATCACTCAAGCATTCATATTCATGGTTAAATTATGACTTGATAATGTCAACATACCACCTATTCAAACTATCATGCTTTCTTATGGCATCCCACACCAATTTCATACTTGTCTATCATCTTTGTTAACCTATTTTCAAGTTATACCTTTACACCACATTTATTGTATACACATTAATCATATTTTATACACCAAACATACATGCCATCCATCTCACTCATTAACCTTAAGCAACTATAACAACATTAAGGCATAAGCACATTTGCATGCATGCATCAATAATTAGGGTTACAACCCATATAATTAATATGAGCCACATCTCATGGCCATATACAAAATAACCATAATAACATCATGAGCCAACACATTTGGCTAATCAATATGACACATAACAAAAAGACCAAGTCCCTATACATGCCATACTGAAAATGATAATACTAGC
The DNA here is from genome assembly GCA_025698465.1 of Gossypium longicalyx. NCBI lineage: Eukaryota > Viridiplantae > Streptophyta > Magnoliopsida > Malvales > Malvaceae > Gossypium > Gossypium longicalyx. The sequence continues at coordinate 16,851,248 of CM046997.1, read as the reverse complement.
TATACCCAAATGTTCAATTGATAGTGTGATCGTATCTCCGACGTCTTCCGATCCTCAAGCTAGCTTGGCGAAACTATAAGAGATGGAAAGGAAAGGGGGTAAGCATAAAGCTTAGTAAGTTCACATCAAATAAAATGCAGCTTAACAAGCATTAATCATACATTTAACATAACAAACACAGTCTTGCACTTTATCAAATCTCATAAACTTATTCTTCAAATATATATTTATATGTTCTTACCACGAGCTCATCATATTTCATGTCATTCACATGAATTCGATGTACATACTTGTGCCCACTTGCACATAATAACTTACTTTCTTGTCTTGATGCAATCGTTACAATTACTCATTGAACTTCTTTTGGACTACCCGTTGAACACATGGAATGCTATCGGATACATCAGAAGCTTGCACCTAAGTGCCTCATATGTAGCTAATGCTACTTCATATCCCAGATCACATGTTGCTCGCTTTCGAGCTACTCACAAGACTGCTCATACAGGCTGTCAGGTATCTGCAACACATGCAGGACTACCTGGCCATCAATAGAATATACGAGACTAGTACCCAGACACCAAAACATGTGTCATATATATATCATGAACCCAGACTACAACTCAATGAGTTCAAATGTCACATATATCATGAACTCAGACCACAACTCAATGAGTACAAATTACATAATTCCTAGTGGCATGTCAATTGTATCCTAAACTAATCCTAAGGTTCAAACGGGATTTCCTCGATACCCCATTTTTGTTGAGCTTACTCGTAGTGTCGATTTCATTACTCATAGCACCAATCACATACTCATGGAATAATTAAGGCATCATTCATGATAAAAATGTAAGCATTTAAACATTGGTACATCTCATTAATTATATATACTTACCATACATGCAATATCAAGCATCTAAAGAATGGTATATGTTGCATTATTTGCAAATGAACTTACCTCGGTACAAAATGATAGAAACAAGCTTAATCCTCGTAAACTTTGTTTTTCCCCCGATCAAGACCCGAATCACGTTTTTTCTTGATCTATAATGCCAAATTTAACTTGTTCAATACATACATTATTCATATCAACCCATAACACATACTTTGGTAAAACTACCTTTTTACCTCTAACTTTTCACTTATTTACACTTTAGTCCATAGGCTCGTAAAATGAAATGCATGTAATTTCTTGGTTACCCAAGCCTAGTCTATTCATAATCTATCTCATATCAGCCTACATTTTACTTTATTTCACATTTTTACTACTCATTTTTACACCTTTTTCAAACAAGTCCTTTCTAGGTGTTTTTACTAAAAATCACTTAGTAAAAGATGTTAAACACACATCAAACTTCCATATTCCTCCATTAAACATCAAAATACAACCATGTTACACATGGGTCAAATATCATACATGAACTCTAGCTTAAAATAATGGTAGAAATGTCTAGATCGGTTGATGACAACTTAAAAAATGTAAAGAACATTAAAAACGGGGCTAGGAAGCGCTTACAATCAAGCTTGAAAAGATGAACAAACCCTAGCTATGGTGACCCTTGGAATTTCGGCATAAGCAAGAAGAAGATGGACAAATTTTGCTTTCTTTTTCCCTTTTTATTATTTTATTTATTAAATGACCAAAATGCCTCTTAAGCCTTTCTTTCAAATTTTTCCTATTCTTGCCCATTTTTGTCCAAAATTTTAGAACTTGGTCAAATTGTCATTTAAGGACCTCTAATTAATAATTCAATGCAATTCCATGCTTAAAGCTTCTAGAACACAAGTTTTGCAACTTATTTAATTTAGTCACTAAAGTCAAATTGGACATTTTAGGCATAAAATTTCTTTATGAAAATTTCACACAAACATGCAATCATGTCATGGATCATCAAATAATCATAAAATAATTATTTCTATTTTTGATTTGTGGTCTCAAAACCACTGTTTCGACTAGACCCTAATCCGGGATGTTACACCTATAATTATGAATTTATCAAGAAAAACCATGTCCATTTTAATTTATTTACAATTTAATCACTAATCATGAAAATTACTAAAAATTCAGTTCACAAATTAGATCAAAATTATCATCAAGCTTCATGCTCAAGAACAAACATCAAGAATACTTCAAGAACATTAATGGTAATTTTTCTACACTTTAAAAAATTCACAAATTAGTCCCTAAACTAACTAGATATCAATACGACAATAATAAAAATAAAAATTCACAAGATAAGAGCATAAATTGCATACCATGCAAGTGAATCCATTCTACCCTTTTAAAAATACTAAAATTTTCATGCATTACCAACCCCAAACCGTCCACTATATACACTTGTGGTAAATTTTCCATTTAAATCCATTATGTTACTTACCAATTGCTATTTAACATCTTTGATTAATAGAATTTCACTTTTAGTATTTTTTACGGTTTAGTCTTTTTTAGTTAATTAACTAATAAAACGCCAAAATTTCTAATTCAAATTTTAATAAGACACTAATGACTTTGTAAATATTAAATAATTAATATTTACGGACTAACATGTCAAAATTTGTGGTCCTAAAACCACTATTCTGACACCATTGAAAAACGGGCTATTACATATTACATTTTAAAACATGACACAACAATATAAAGTATAAACACACTTAACATAATATGGTCCTAATGACACGACTAACATACTTGGACAAGAAATAAACATGAAAAATAATAAGAGCAGGATATAAAAGCATGAATTATTATCAAACACACATTAGGACATAGAACATTAATGAGAACATCAAATAAAGAATTGAAACTTGAGTGTTTAATTTTCATTTTGACTTTAGGCTTCACTCGTTGAAGCTCAATATCTGGAATTGGCTTATAATGAGCCTCTTTAGGCTCAATGCCCTAAATTCTTAAGAAAGGCCAATTAATTCATGGCCCAATTGGAATGTGAGATTGGATCTTGGCCCAATCCAAAGTTTGCATACTTATGTAATTAGATGATGTGTCTAGGATCACATCAATACAATCATCCTATCCCCAGCGATTTCATGTTACAAACAAAAACAAGAGATGGCTCATGAAAGAGGTTACAGTTCTAGCTGAATCCCTTCAACAACTCGTCCAACCTAAAAGCTTGAAAATAAGAAAAAGAGACTAAGTTCATAAGAACTTAGTGAGTTCCACAAAAGCATAACCTCACAATATGATTTGACTGACACCATAAGACCAAGACATAGACCATCTAAAAGACACACCACTACAAATGAATACAATTTTCTTACTCAAAGTATCTGCTAGCGGATAGTCCTGCAAGCAGACACATCCCATTAGCAGACAATATCCACTATTAAAGACCAGCATTTGATAGATGAATGTCAGGGCTCCTCTATTAGTATGTCACAATATAGACTAACCTTTATAACCATCTCACGTACTTTTTACACTTCATGCTATGTCCACACATTTTTTAACACATTATACACCTTTCTTATTAATACACTTTCTTCCTTTTGCTAGCTTCTGATTTTTTTTTTTTGAAGAACCAATGTTCCTTTTTCTTCATGTCACTTCGTAGAGCCAATAGAACAATCATAACATCAGAACCTACATCATTTCTCCTTGTAATTTGAACACATGTTTGTTCCCCCACAAAGTCAACTATTCACCAATCACGGTTTGCATCAGAGTGCAGTGCCATACTAGAGGCAAAACATATAATATTGTATATTCTTTTCACCATCATACTTATGAGCCCTCCGCTACCTCCTTACGTCATTCTGGATACGGAGCTTATGCACCAAGGAAGGAAGATTTATATTAATGCATATGCGGGGCTTCTGTCTATGATTTACTGACTTTAACAGTACATTCATAAACTCATTACCACGTTCCTTTGACATATGTACCAAAACTAAAATTTAAGACAAATTACTTGAACAAACAACAGGATAGTTTAAAAATGTTAATGCAATTAACAGACTCAAAGTATAAGGGAAATCACCAGAAGCCTTCATACAGAGTTTTCTACTCGACGGGTTCTTTTCCCTTAGCACAAGGTCCTTCTCTCGTATCTTTAGCTAAAAACAACCAAATAACTATTTTAAATACAAGAACAACCAAAGATCAATCATAATAACAAGAATCGGTAAACATGCAAATAGTTTTTAGATGGAAGTTTTCTTCTTATCCAGTATTTAGATGGAAATCCTACTGAATAGCTCTAACAACAACTCATTTCTATCTGGTAAAACTTAAAGAAGGATTTAAGAGTTTACTAGTAGACAACTTAAGGATTGTAGCTTCTACAAGCTTAACAATTAGTTCTTCCATTAATAATGAAGAACATTTCTGGTTTTTCTTCGATGATAACGAATGTGAGCAAAGAAGATGAAATAAAAAACTTCTCTCCACTACCGAGTTGTTCTATTTATAACTAACTCTAGTCCAAATCCCACTCAGGAAATCTCTAATTAGTAATCATGAACACACTATTTCACAAATTAATCATATCCTATGAGGCTGTCCAGGTGTTCTAGTTATTAACACGTTACCTCTATTAGGATTCTAGATGACTTAAAAATATCCCACTAACCATTATTTCAAATACACAATTACATCTACAACAACACAAAACACTGGTGGTGGACTTATTAGTTGAAGGATCTGCCAAATAAGGAACTCACCAATTGCAAAATAAGAATCCAAAAACTTGGCGAAGCTCAGCGAAATACTTTGTCAAGAAATTTGCCAACACTAACCAGTCTAAGGCTTACGATTTAGGTGGTTTCGCTAAAGCAATCTTCCAAAACATACTAGTTCACCAAACGAGGGTATGACAACTATTGTAAGGTTTATTTGGCTAGGAATATGGTCATAAACAACTCAATGAGCTACTTGAAGATGGAGATGGAATGTTGTAGGAATGTGACCACTTCCGGATGTACTAACATCCAGAGTGTGAATACTACAATAAAAGATATATAAATGAGGCAATATTCACAAGTATAAGGGTCCAGTTGTAATATAGTTACAACAAAGTAGGTGAGTACTCTAAGGATCATACCCAAGGGAGGCTAGTGCTAAATCAATTTTAACCTAAACATCAAAAGCTCTAATTAGTAGTCGAAATAAGTTATAATAAGAAAGTAAAAATAAAAGGAGTTTTTAAGATTTTTATAATAATAAAATATATAAAATAAAGAAATAAATATCAAGAGATTAAAAAGTAGAATTAATCAAATCTAGTTATAGGAGATTAGCTCGCTTCAGTAATCTTCATTAATTATTTCTTCAGGTTCCTCGTCAACCAACTAGCCGTTATCCTAGCAAGTTCTTTCGATCTTCTACTAAAATAACAAATTAGCAAGGACTTCTTATCTTTGACCTCACAAACCAGACTGACTCAGGGTTAAGGCGTTCATAGATGGGTCATACCAATTTTGGGTTAATTCTCACCTTGATAACTTTCTTGGGTCGTCAAGCCTAGGGTTTGTTTCATGTTTTTCTTTCCCAAACAACTGATCCGTTGAGTAACCCTACCTCTACTTGCTAATCCCCTATAGAGGGATTAGTTCCTCATGGTTTTCGTAACTAATATAAAATTGATATAAAAGATAAACATAACAAGTGAATAAAAAATATAAGATTTAGGAAAAAGCCTAATTTGTATTAAGAGCAAGAATGAATCCAGAGCGTCTGATTGTATTCACAAATTGGATCTCCCAAAATCAAATAAAGAGAAACAGAAATAAACTAAAACCTAAGAAAAACAGAAATACTAAACTAAACTTAAAAGAGAAATTCTAAGCTAAGGAATTGATGTCTAAAATAAGTGCCAAATGAGACTATTTATAGATTTTAAGTGGTGTTTGTCCTTAACCCTAGGTCCATTAACGTTCTTGGGCTTTAAGTTGGATTATGTTGACCAAAACACCCATGTTTTATAATTATTTCCCATCTAGAGTCAATGTTGTGACACACCAAGACCTGTGTTGCGACATAGTAGTCAATATGCTCTTCTTTGGGGTGTCTTTAATGGTATGCGCGACATACTCAAGCTGTGTCATGACATCAAAAGAAGTCTCAGAATTTCTTCATTCTGCTTCCTATGTTGCGACATCACATACTCTGTGTTGTGACATAGTGATCAGTATTGATGTAGTACACCTTCTAACAGTCTCTTACACACTCACAAAATGCGTTAGCTCACCCTTAGGCCTCATTTGGCCCTAAGGTCAATAAAAGACTCGATTTTCACATTTTATTGGACTATAACAATACTTGCTAAAACATAATTAAATCCTAATGTAATGCTTAATTTCAAGCTCCTAAAGTACGAAAACTAGTTTAATCTGGTACACCGAATTATGACAGATCAAACTCCCCCATACTTAAGTCATTGCTTATCCTAAAGCAACACAAACAAAAAACAAGAAATAGAAAAGACGACCCTTGAGAAAATATAATACAAGCATTGAATTCAGAGCACATGACTAAGCATTTCATCTTTACAAATAATCTTGACTTGATGATTAGTTGATTTACCACTTTTTACATCAATCTTTTGGGTTCAGTACATTATAAAGTATATAAACATTAAGGGTTTCGTATATAGGATTCCATCAAAAAAACATACAAATAATTTGATTATCCTAGAAGAATACAAATAACAGTTTATATGATTGTTTAGTATAATGTCCATTTATGCATAAGGATACTTAGGTCACATAGGACTTTTTGGCTTGTAATATTCTGAGGCTTAGGACAGGTATGGAATTCAAAAATAATAAGCATAAAAAATGGTTACAAGTACAAAAATAGTTTGGCACATCGTTTTGATCCTATTCTTCCCCTTTAGCGACTCTTACTCGCTCATCGCCTTATTTCTCTTCTCACCTTCCTTGTTTCTCCACATAAGAAATCAAAGCATGACATAGAAACTACGGCTAGCCTACAAGTTTTTGTGCACTAATAAATGAGTTTTTCTTATTTTTGTTACTTTGTCACTTTTTTTTTTCAATTCATCTCACTAATAAATGCTTTTTTGCTTTTCAAGAATTGTTTCTACTCGTATTGATTTTATTTTTGATTTTTTTATTCTACACTTTTTAGGCTAACCTATAGTTCCTATATCACACCAATCTTTCCTATTTCACTCTATTTTCACAAAATCTTCTATGATGTATCTACTTAACCCTCAATACATATAGCTAGACGTATATAGCTGTGTAGTTTAGGACCAAAGAAAGAAGGTAAATACAAATTAACATTTCGTGCTCAAGTTTTGTAATAAGGTTCATCAAGAAGCGTTTATAGGCTCAAAGATTGGTACTAAATGTGAGTAAATATCGGTAAGATTTTTTGCTCTGGATGTGTTCCAAAACGATGCCTTAAGTCATCCCTAAGTATCTTAATATGCATAAATTTAATCAACCAAACAAACTCAAATTCAGCCATACATCATTCATACTAGCATGTTCATTTCCTTGTATTTTCTATATCATTTGGTACAGCTAACTGATTAATGCCTATTTACAGTGTAATATATAGAACTTAGTAGTCTAATAGTAAAAAATTTAAAATCACCTATCACCATGCCGAATTTATTCATAAACACAAGCCACCTATGTACATGCTCTTAACTAAGCACTTGTATTTCTACAAGCTCAAGCACACAATTGATAAGAAAAATCAAAAGAAAAACATAAGAAATTTAGACAAATTTTCTATATTACCCTCCACACTTTATATAACACATTGTTCTCAATATGTAGTGTCGTGCGTGAATATGCTAAGCGAATTGTGCAAGTGTGCATGTCAGATCAAGTAATAAAATGATAAGTGAGATTGTCTCCACAGGGATCAAATAGGTATAAAATGGTTAGGTTATTATAGTAAAGTGAGATTAATGCTAAGGAAAAACCAGTAATAATAATGTAGTGGCAATAATGAGAATAATGTTGTATAAAATGTGTAAAATAAACAAGTAAACAATTAGGGATGCGAAAATAGAGATGCTATGGCAAAGGTTAAAGAATCTACAATGTTGAATCGTAAGGCTGGGATTACCAAGAATCTACCCTCATTAACAAATAATGTCTTGGCAAGTTCAGCCTTATTATATTGCTCTGAATAGTTCTATTATGGTTTGCTTCTTTCGAGAGCTAGGCCTTGATTTACATCACCCAGGGCACTATATGTCTATAAGCTTTGAGTTTTGTTCCTACTACTGTTCTTCTCCTTTCCATACAGAACGTTGCTCTATGTCTAGTGTTTGCTACGAGTATTCTTTCAAGTACTCACTCAAATAATTCAATTTCGATCTAACTAACCTAACCTTGTCAAAATTGGATTAATTCTATAATTGTAATAGCCCATTTTCAGTGAAATTGGAATAGTGGTTTCGGGACCACAAATCCGAGTTAAAAAGAAAATTTATTTTAATATTATTGCATGGTCCACATTATGATAGGAATGCTACATGAAATTGTTGATAAGAAAATTTTATCGATTATGCATTTAATTAGGGAAAGGACCAAATTGCATAAGATGTAAAAGTTGAGTTCTAGTAGCTAAAAGGATCAAATAGCAGATATTTTTGGTAGATATTTTTGGTGATTCATCTATGGAAAATTAGGGAAAGGACCATTAAATAAAAGTTAGTAGATATTTTTGGTGATTCATCTATGGAAAATTAGAAAATGAAAATGATGAAATTGGAAAGTTGAAAATTTAAAGAAGATAAATAAAATAAATATCAAATAACATCATTTTATATCATATTCTTCCCCAAAATTTACATGGAAACCCTAAGAGAGAGAAAAGAAACTAATCAAGCTTAATTAGGTAATAATTCTTACCCCTTTTTAGTAATTTTTTATATTTTTGAGAATGGAATAGCTTAATCTATCTATTTTGGGGATTAATTTGTCAAGAATATGCTAAATTTTTTAAATTTATGGTAGAAAATGAAAGGTTGTTGATAGATAAACAACTTTTGTAAAGTGAATTTTGATGAAATTATGATTTAGGGACTAAATTGTAAAGATGTAAAAGTTATGGAAAATTTCTTAATTTTGTGAAATATATGTGTTGTAAATGTTATATGAAAGTTTTGGTTAGGCTTTGAATAAGGATTAAATTGCAAGAATTTCATTTTCCAAGCCTAGGGACGAAATTGTCATTTATGAAAAGTATAGGGGCAAAATGGTAATTTTGCCTAGGATGTAAATTGAATTCTATTGAATATGAAATGTAACAAATTGTTGATTAAATTCATTTATATAGATTTGGAAAGACTAAATACAGAATTGGATCGAGGAAAACAAAAAGTTTCTAACGAACAAGTGTTGAGGTAAGTTCATGTAACTAAATTGTGTTTATTTTATACTTGAATTATATCAATGTTATAAATTTATGAAATAATCACATGTCCGAAAATGTCTTTAATATGTTAAGTTCCGTTTGAATAATGAAATTCGATGGATACATAATTTTCCTGTACTGATTATAGTCCTGCATATGTTGAGGACGTTATAGCTCGGACGAGCACCTTGTTAAAAGCCTTCTCGAGCATCCTGTTATATAGTTCCTGTGAGCATCCTAATCAATATTGATTATACATGTGTTGCGCACTAATGCAGCTCTTTATGAGCGTCTTGTTACATGATTCGATCGGTTATGATCTAGCATATATTGTGGACACAAACACAGCTCTTCGTGAGCGTCCTGATATAGGCTCTTATGAGTTTCCTGACATGGCTCACTTGAACTCCCTGTTACGCTATCCGAAGCTCCCTGATAAAAACTCTTCAGAGTTACCTGTTAAGCCCTATGAGCTCCCTAATTAAAACTCTTATGAGTTTCCCGTTTAGCCCGGATAAGCATCCTGTTACATGGCTCATCTGAGCATCTTGATATATGGCTCAAGAGTGTGCTCCCTGATTAAGTGCCCTAGTAGGTACCCTTGTACATGAATTGGAGGATCACTGATGTGTATACCTCGTGTATACTACCTGATTATCCATCAAAATTTCAATGGTTCAATGGATAAAACTCCTAAAATGAGAAACTATGAGTTAAATGAATTATATTTCGAATGTTACTGAAATACCTAGAAATTTGTAGCATGATGAGCTTATCTCTATTTTATTAAAATTATATGTTATTTATATGACTAACTTGTTGGATGAGTGCATGTGATTAGGAAATTGGCTAAAATTGATTTGGATGCATGTTTGTATGTTTACTTTAAATGAATAAAAATGGTAAGCTAATTTTTTGTTATACGAACTTACTAAGCATTAAATGCTTACTAGGTTTATTTTCCCCTATTTTATAGTGCTTGGAAGCTCGTAAAGGTTGGAGATCGGTCGGAGTATCATCACACTATGTTCCAGCTTGTTTTGATATAAATATAAAACTTACTCTAATATAATAGGATGTATAGGCTATTAGTGACAAGAGAGGGAATGTAAAGGGTTGTTTGTAAACTAGCCATTGGAATGGCTAGAGTGGTATGTTTTGGTATATAATTATAAGGCCATATCAAGTTTGATGTGTTTTGAAATGGCTAAGTAGTAGATTATATATGAGTCAAATGGTAAATGAATTTGAGTTAGTATAAATGATACAAATTTACCTAAGTACATAAATGAAAATTTGGTAAGCTTCATCATTTGAATATACATGTTAATATATCTTACATAATACTCGTATTAGGCTTGGTTATAGTGTCTTTTATTGGTTGATGAATGTGTATAAGTGTTGTTGTAGGTTAATGGCAAGTTTGGGTGAGAAATAAAGCTAAAAAAATGGTTTTATTTTGTCTACACGTGTAGGCACACGGGCGTGTGTCTTGACCATGTGTGACACACGGCCTGGCGCATGGGCATGTGGTTTGGTAGTGTGTCCCCTGCATCTTAAAATTGAGAAACAGAATGCTTAGAATTAGGCACACGAGCAGAGACATGGGCATGTGTCTTAGCCGTGTGTGCCACATGGCCTAGAACACGGGCGTGTGTCTTGGCCGTGTGAATCTTGCACCTAAATTTCAAAAATTAAATTAACCACATAGGCGTGTGGCTGGCCGTATGGCCTAAGTCATAGAGTTACACGGGTAAGGACACAAGCTGGAACATGGTCATGTACTTCATATCGAATACCCACACGACCTGCAACATGGGCGTGTAATTTGGCCTTGTAAGCCACACGGCCTACTTACACGGGCGTGTGACCCCTGTACATAAGAAAAATTTTGGAATTTCACAAAAAATTCTCTGAGTATCTGATTTAGTCCTGACTTGTTTCTAATGCATAAATTGGGCCTTAAGGGTCCATCTAAGGGACAATATGAATGAATACATTTAGTTTCGGATATGAATAATAATTGACATGAAATAATTGTATATATTCTGTAAACTCCGGTAATGCTCCATAACCCTGTTCCAGTGACAAATACGGGATAGAGGTGTTACAATAATCATGCTGCATATTCACCTATGTCTAGAGATTACAAGCACACTATTCATGAATACCATTAAATGAAATAGTAAATTAAAACTAATCTAAGCCGTGGCCAATAATAGAAATAAAAGTTTCATCCAATAATCCCAACCCTATGAGATTTAGCTCATGGGTTGGTGAATAGAATCCAGATTCAAAATAGTAATCAACATCGTTTCCTCAAATCAGATTACCGAACAGAAAATAAACAATTAAAGGTACAACTCAGAAAGATAGCTTTCGCCTATCCAACCCACAACTTCGGCTATGAAATATCTTCCAATGACTAGCAAGAACTACCTTCATATTCCCCTTTGCGTCTCTACCCTTGTTGAAATCACTACCCTCTATTTTCGTCTAAGGGATTTCTTCTTCCAAAAAGGACTCTCCAACCGTCTACCCCTCTCTTCAGTTTTTATTTTTGGGTTTTACATCTCCTCCTTTAGGGTAAACCCATCATCCCATGATATTTTTCCTCTTTTTTAGGCTGATATTTTTGGTACACATAAAATAGGGCTGATAACGGCTAAGTGTTGATTGGGTCACCTCCTAGCATTGCCACATCATTCTTGTTGCCAAATTGTCCAACCTTTTTGCCACGAAAAATCTTCACTTCTTTACTTCTTTTCCTCATTCTACACCTGCCACTTAACAAAAAAATCCTTCTCGCAAACAATTAGAAGTAACATCTAATAACATTTAAGCACAGTCCAAGCCTTTTAATGTAATTTCCTAAAAGCAGTAATGGAAAATCCTAAAATGCAACTAAACTTGATTTATGGCTTGTCCTCAAGCAAGATATGAATAAATGCATATATGCAAGACTTTTCCATCACACATAACCACCTTGAATTGCCAATCTACTCAAAGAAAAATATATACATCAGTTCTCAGCAATCTTCTTTCTCCAAAAACTTGTTCAAGTGCTAGAGGTTTGCTAAAGGTAGTGCAAAAAATTTCATCCTAAAAACATAATTTCCTAAGTTCTCATGTGTGCTTTCTGGCCATAACAAGCATCTCCTAATTCACTCAGTTCATTTGTTACCTAAACTCAAGTTGCTCTAAGCCTACTCAAAATGTATATATATTATTCATTTTTTTATTATTTTTTTAAACTAATGTAAGGGATTTAGCATGTCTCAAAATTCTTTGACTCGATAATCACAATAGAGTTAACATTGAATTACCGAGTACTCAATCATGTCACAATTTAAACAAAAATCACTATTGAAGCTAAGGCTTTTAACTTAGAAGATAGATGGAGCAAACAACTACCTCCTTAGCTACTCAGCCTGTTACTATAGTGGAGTGCCCCCTTTTTTTCATTACACACTTTTACTCAAACTCACCTTTCTAGTCAATAGCACGATGGAGTAAATAGAGTAATTGTAACACCCTAAAATAGAGCCTAGGAGTTTTAGGGGTATTTTAGGAATTTTAACTTTCGAGTGTTCGAAATTTTGCAACATGGTGTATCGATAATGTTTTCAAATATGGATTTTGGAAAGTTAAATCAATTTTTAAAAATGAGTTTTAAATGACTTTAATTTTAGAAAAAGGACAGATTTGATTTGTAATAGAGTCAAAATTGTGAGCATTTATGTTGCAGTTTTACCAAATCTTAAAAATCAACCTAATAACCCCCACCTACAGCTTATATATTCACGTTAGCTTTCTCCCTTTTCTTTTGTTGTCGTCCCTTGCTCTCCCAAGTCTCTCTCATTCAATTTTCTTCTACAAACTTGATTTCTTTCAATTTCTACCATCAACCAAGCCATATACCTCCATAATACTTTAAGAAAACACCAAAAAACACCACAGAGTCCTCCATTGTCAAGCTTGTGGGTTTTTCGGGTTTTTGATCAGACGCTCAGTTTTTCATCAACTAAGGTAATGCTTCATCTTCACATTAGTTTTAAATGTTATTTAGTTTTTAAAATTAAGTTTTTAGTTATTAAATCGCATGTTTTAAATAAAAGCTAAAAATTGGGTCATTAATGGTGGATTTCAAGATTTCGTGTAAAAACGTGGTTTCAAAGTGTTTTTCAATTAGTTTTGACAAGATTAATAGGTATTTAAACTTATTTTGAAGTTTCGTTAAAAATTTCTTGAGTTTTAATGAATTTTCAAAAAATTGTCATAAACATGTCGAAAAAGTTGATACTATGAATTAAGTATTTTATTGTATTTTAAAGGTTGGAAATTAGTCATAGGTGAATTATAAGATGAATGGAATTGGTTTTAAGTGAAAAGATTAAGTATAGATTGAGATATTCGAATTTAAAGTTTGTTATGTTATAAGTTTCTGTTACATGGGAACATAGCTTAGGCTTATATTTTTGATTGCTTGTGGTGAGTTCTTAACTAATTATTGAATACATAGTTGTGTGAATTATTGTACTGAAGTTTCAGATTTGATAGGGCCTTCTACGAGTAGAGATAAAGGCAAGGAAAAGCTAATTTGAGCTTTTGGCTTTTCGATGAAAGCGTAATTGGTAAATGTTTGGAATAACTTCTTGTAGACATTATTCAATGCATTATTTAGGAATTTAGTAGTAGCCTAAACCCCTACTCTAAATTTCGAGTGTAAGCTTTCTCATACCTGTGTTATCTTGTGAACTATGTTAATATGTGAATTGAAATGAGATGTTATAACATGTGATATGTAGTTATGATAACTGTTGTGAAAGTGAAAATGTGTACATGTTATGTATATGTTAAATGTTAGTGAAAACATTTTGCTAGAGATGCAAATATGCAACGATAGTGCATGGATAATAGGTAGGTGAAAAGTGTTTGATTTCAAATATTTTGGCCATGTGACCTTGAAACCATTGGATATAGTTGGCATGCCATAGGATTGTGAGTACTCACCTATATGTATAGTGCTTTTGGACGTTGAGGCCCTGGGACATGTTGGAAGGATAAGGGAATGTGAGGTAAACTCCATTCAACGGGAGGGAAAATAATGAGAGTGTTAGCTTTACGCTTCACATTTGGGACATGTTTGACTCTATGAGTCTATGTTTGGTGTGTTGGAGATCTGTGTATCCGATGAGTGATGATAGAGCTCACTTTTATGTTTCATAGCTCAAGTACCAAATTATATTAAAATTTATATATGTGTAATATGATATATGCCTAAATGAGTATGTGGTTGCTTTGCAATTTATCTATAACATGTTTATGAGTATTGTGATATATGCTTAAAAGTTTTGTGATTATATATGTAATGCGGTATATGCTTAAAAGTGAATATGTTTACCATGTAAAAGAACTAGTAAAAATGCACGAGTAAATACAATATGACACTAGAGTTGGAACTGTTGAGGTTATGTTATATGGTTATTTCGTCGATACTTGATAAATTGTTTGCATTGTAGTTATTCTGAGCATTCACTAAGCTTGTTAAGCTTACTCACTCCTTTTAAACCATTGTAGATCAGTAGTGTGCCGGTGTGAGCGGTGTGGTTTTCGAGAAGTGATCCAAGCAAGTTTATTTGTTATTTCATAGGTGTTCTATATTTATTATGTTTTGAGAATAAAGCAATGTGGTAGACTTGTTTATAGCCATGTATTACAAGTTTTTTTGTGGTAAAAAGTGTAAAATAACTAAGGGAAGTCGCATCTCGTTTTATCTATTATTGTATTTATTTTATGTATTAATTTTTAGTAATTTACTACTTTAATTTAATTTAATTTTATGCAATTTATATATTAATATTAATATTATATTTATAGATTTTCATTTATTTATTTATTTATTAGAATATTAAAAAAATATTATTATATATTTCGAATATTAATTCGAATAATAATAAATTTTAATATTTAATTAAAATATTTTATCCGACCATAACGACTAAATTGATTATCGTCATGAATAAGGATATTAGGTTCCCTGGTATAAAATATTTTAAAATCATCATTAATCTCTCATTCGCTCCCCTAGCTTTCATCTCTCAGTGTTAGTGTCGGCCCAGCAGAGTGCTTTCGTCGTTGGTGTTCTTTTCGTTCTCTACGCATTTCACCGCTCCATCAGAAATTCCCTCAGTCCCTATTGTACTCCAGCTTGGTAGTTTCCACCGCTTGTCTAGGGTTGAGCCTTGAGATTTGACGGCAAACTTAAAAAGCGTTGTCTGCGTTGTCTCTTAACGCAGGAAGATTGATAGACACAGAAAGAGAAGATCTAGACTTCACTAAGGGTAAGCAACAAAAACCACTCAATTCTTTCTGAAATTAAGGAGAGCAGCCAGCCCTTTCTTATTATATTAATTATTGGGTTCATGAACATAATGATGGATTGGCGTTACTTGCTCGAACACAATTTTGCGATATTGAACTGCTAATTAGGCCGTTGAATGATTATTTGTCAAAGTAATTGATTTATGTGTTTAGGAACTAAATTGGAAAGGATTAATTGCTTATATATGCCGCATTTTTTAGGTCTAGAGCAGAGGTATCGGTAATCGGGTTTTAAAATCGATACCTCTGTGTTTTGAAACCTGTAGGGAGTCAGAATAGGGATTTTGTATTGATACTTTTGCTTAAGTATTGATACTTGGGGTAAATTTATCAAAATTTCATGATAGGTACCGATAATTTTTGAGAATTTGATTTTTAAGCGAGAAACAAAATGCAAGTTTGGTATTGTTTTTCCAGGTGGTATCAATACCCTAGTGTCAGTATCGATACTTACGTAACAGTTTTGAGATTTTTTTTAAATGGATCTTATGCATGTTTAATTGTTATTTTAAGACCTTTTGTTGTATGTTTAACATGTATAATCGATAAATAAGAATATGTTTGGTCAAAAACATATACGAATGATAATATGAAAGACGTTTCGTTTAGAATAAACTTTTACTTGTTGTGTATGACATGAGACAGTGGTGTGGCATCTGGATATTTGGGCTTGGTAACCAGGCCGGGTATAGGGTGTTATAGTAATGCTAACTTGGCAATTCTAAGCCTTGAAGTGCCCACTGTCATTTATTTAAGTAATGCTTTGGCAATTTGGTTGAGTTTGGCTTCAAAAGTCCCTAAGTTCATTAAAAGGCACTTGCTATAGTCCAAAACTAAGGTTAGGACATCTCATGTTTAGGAGTTAATTTTCAAGCAACTCTCCTAAGCTAAATTCACCTAATCCACTATCACAAGTTCTAGGTGTATTGAAGAATTTAAGTTCATCATTGAACATCATAAGTAAAGATTGTACTCATCATAGGCAAAACAAACCATGGCAATTATGTGTGTCATGGAAAAATTAAAGACAAGTGAACCAAAAATTAAAACATGCTCAACTAACTATTTAATGTAATACTAAATGGAGAACACAGCCCCAAACTTAAAGGATGCATTGTCCTCAATGCATGTATGGATATACAACAGAAAATGTCATGGAAAAATAAATGAAATGCATGATGTATGGAAGGGAAAAGAACTTCCCTACCTTGGACCCGAGTGTAGTTACTTCATTCTGTCCTGCAAGTGGATTTACATGCATTGTGTTTATAGTGCATTTTCATTTTCAATGATTGGAGTAGCACGTCCTCTTGTTCATCATCGGATTTGGTAATTTCTTCAATAATCTAATTGATCTCATGATCTTGTTCAGTCATAAATTCAGTAAAGGGAGGTGGAACAGCTGCAGTGCCGTCCACTGGTGGTGCATGTGTGGGATTTGCTTCATCTTCTTCCTTACAATCAATTGCAATACTGATTGATTATGTTTTCTCTGTTTCTTCCTCTGGTTCTTTGGTTTCTTTCTCAACAGTGGCAGGCTCTCTATGAACAGGGTTTGTTTTAGTTGGTTGGGCTTTACCAACCCCTTCTCTACAATTGCCTGCAATTCCTTAGGTAAGTCAAGAAAAATAGGCATTAGATTGGTGAAATTCATTTGTAGGGAAATTTTCAGAGCAGCGTTCTTCCTTTCCACATCGTCCCAATAGAGAGCCAATTTATCCTACAATTTTTCCAAATCTACAGCAAGCTAAAACTGTTGAGTCTCGAAAAGATTATTTTGCTTCTGCAACTTCACCAATGAATTGAGCACTTGTTGCTCAAATAAACTATTAGAAGTGGAGGTGGTTGCAGTGAAAAATGTTGATGTAGAGGATGTTGAGGTTCAGCCAAGAGGTTGTTGCTGTGGCAAATCCTCCCCAGAAATCTTTGCAACAATCGATATTATAATGGCCCCTTTATTTGGGACGACATCCTCATTGGCTTGGACTGAGACATTAACACGTTGGAAAAATGCAATGATTAAAGAAGGAAAGTTTAGACTCTTGAAATTCTTCTGCGCACACCGGTGGACTTCATTGAATATAATCTTACCTACATTAATCTTCCTACCCTACACGATGGAATGGAGCAACAACATCCGCTCCTTAGAAACTGTTGAGTTATGGGTAGAAAGGAGTAGGCGTGTCTTAAGGAAATGATACCAAACCCTACACCTGGGCTTCTAAAATGCCCTTTCTACAGTGTAACAACCTCGCCTCAACATCTTCCATTCAGTTCCTACCACATATAGTGTAACACCCCTCACCTGTATTCAACGCTGGAATAGGGTTGGAGTGTTACCGGACTTACAACACATTTATACATACTTTTATCATACATTTATCCATTTCATATAATCATCATTCAATCTTAACAATTTTCCCTAATACGAGCCTACGATGCCCTAAACATGCTTTGGAGTGATTCGGGACTAAACCGATAACTTAAGAAACTTACACGAACTTTTAAAATTTTTCTCAAAACAGGGGACACACGCCCGTGTGGCCAGGCCGTGTGTCTCACACGGCCACCAGACACGTCAGTGTCTCAGACCGTGTGGACATTCGAAATGGGAGTACATGGCTGTGTCCCAGCCCTTGTCTGACCCGTGTAACTCTCTAACTTGGGTCACATGGCCAACACACACACCCGTGTGGCTAGCTCGTGTAGCCTGAAAATGGTCACAAGCGCCCATGTACCATGCCGTGTGCTAGGCCATGCCAAACCCATAGGGTATACTGACTTATGCCACACGGCCAAGTCACACGCTTATGTGTGAGGCCGTGTGTAGCATACTGACTTAATTTCAAAATCAACACCAGGGGACATACAGCCATGTACTTGACCATGTGTCACACATGGCTGAGACACATGTTCGTGTCTCTACCCGTGTAGACAAAAATAGGCTATTTACCAAGCCATTTTGCCACCTAACCTTATGCTCACCTACACCAAAATCAATAACACCAAAACATAGGATTTATGAGCATCTAAATCAACTCCAAACAAACATATTTCATACCATTTCTAATACCATTTTATCCAAGATATAAAATCTCACAATGTGCCATTCAATTTCATGTCAATATCCACTATCATAAACATCAATATAACCTATCTCAAATATGCAAAATTGGTCTAATCTCACAAGTATAACATATTCATCAATTAACACATAATCAAGCAATATAACCACACAACCAAACTAACCAAATTAAGCCAACTTCCATGTCTATATATAGAACCAAATCACAAACCACACATCAAAGGCCATTTGCATATATATGTATACATCCAAAACAACCCAAAATAAGCCAACTCTCATGGCTATGCACAAAACCAAATATTTAACATTTACAAGACATTTCAAATGACCAAATCCATTACTAACACATAACCAAAATGACCAAAGTCCGTATACATGCCATATACTCAAAACATAAGCTCAAAAGTACCAAATTGATAACTGGATAGTATGACGAAGTCTCCAACGATCCCTGAATCTGAGCTAGCTTTGAAATCACTATAAAACACGGTAAAATAAACAAACTAAGCTATATAGCTTAGTAAGCTCGTATGAGATAATCTCACTCAAATCATAAATATACAATTCATCAAATTGAATATAACAACATATAGTTCATTTATCTAACAAACCTTTTCACACATTCAATCATAATCTTATGTATAAACTTCACAATTTCTTCGATTTAAGCTTATGCTATTCATGTACATACCTGTACCATCTCGTACCAATATCATACTCAACCACGTCTTTTATTTACCCATTGACCCATTCAGAATAGAAGTCGGATACTCAGAGGTCTCACACGATAAATACTTATACCATGGCCCGTAGTCAAATCAAGGTAACTTATCTCCGAAGTTTTGATATCATGGCCTGAAGCCAAATCAACCAATATGCATGGCCCGAATCCAAATCGGTATAATTCGCATCCAAAGTGCTATATCATGGCCTGAAGCCAACTCAATGTATCCCCTAATGACATGTCACTAGCATCCTAAACAATTCCTAAGGTTCAACCAGGATTTTGAATGTCGAATCGTCTGAGAATCACTATCGTTCATGTCCACAATCTCGTATTCAGAATTTATGCAATATCAAGCATATCAAATACATTTGTATTGAATATTACATACGAACTTACCTCGGATGTGAAAACGATGAAATAAGTCGTTTAGTCAATAACTTTCATTTTTCCTCGATCTAGATCTGAATTTTTATTTTCTTGATCTAAATATATTCAAAATTAACTTATTTAATCATTATTCTATTCAATTTAATCCAAAACATGTTAGGGCTATTTTACACATTTGTCCCTAAACTTTCACATTTTTACAATTTAGTCTTTATTACACAAAATCACAAATTCATGCAAATTTCAAAATACCCATGCTTAGCTGAATTACTATTATGCCCCTAGCAGCCCATATTTTTCATTTATTTCACATTTTATCCACAAATTTTCAACATTTCTCAATTTAATCCCTATTTTTCAATTTCACTAAAAATTACTTAACAAAACTTGTATATCTATCAACAAGCATTCATAATCTATCATCTAACATCAAAATACTCATGTATTCATCAATGGAAACATCCAAAATCATTAATAGTTTTGCAAATTAGTCTTTGGGATAGCTAGACCTAGTTGCAACGATCTCAGAAACATAAAAATCATTAAAAACGGGACAAAACACAAACCTAATTGCATGAATTTGTCTTAGCCGAGTGAAGAACCCTAAAATTTTTCCTTTCTTCTCTTAAATTCATAGTCGTATAAAATTACCGAATGTATTGGGCCAGTAGCATATAGATTGTTATTGCCACCAGAGTTAGAAAAGATTCATAATGTGTTTCACGTATCGATGTTTTGACGATACAGATCTGATCCTTTGCATGTGATTCCTCCGTCTGAGATTGAAATTCAATCTGATATGACTTATGAAGAAGAACCAATTCGTATTTTGGCACGCGAAGTTAAAGAATTGAGAAACAAGAAAATTTCGTTAGTGAAAGTGTTATGGCATCGACACAGTATTGATGAGGCTACGTGGGAGCCTGAAGATGCTATGAGAAAGCGATATCCAAACTTATTCGACGATAAGATTTTCGGGGACAAAAATCCCTAAAGGGGGAGAATTGTAATAGTCTGGTATAGACCCTAGTCGGAATAGTGGTTCCAGGACCACAAATTCGAGTCAAAAAATATTATAATATTATTTTCTGTGATTATTATATGTGAATTAGTATGTGTAAAATTTATGTAGGAAAATTTAATCATTTGTGTGCTTGATTTGATAAAAGGACCTAATCGCGTAAAATGTAAAAGTTGTCTATTGTTTGTTAAAAGTGCTTATTTGATTTGGCTTATTAATTGTGAAGTCATTATGTTGTGAATAGACCATTTAAATAATGGATGGACATAAATGCCTTTGATTAATGAAATTTTATATGTTATAAATGAAGGGTAAAATGGTAAAAGATAAATTAAAGGTTATTAATTAAACATAACATGAAATTTTGGTCATTTTGTTCATCCATAACCGAAAAACACAGAAAATAAAAGAAAAAGACTACCTAGGGTTCAGCCAATACTTTTATTTGATTGAGAAAGACTACCTAGGGTTCGGCCAATACTTTTATTTGATTGAAGTATGTATTTTGATTTGTTTTCGATAACTTCTATGTTTTTGTAATTGTTGTTTTGTGTTTTACTAAGCTCATGCCTCAATTTCTAATTTTTATGATAATTTTGAAATGTGCCATTATAACACCCCAAACCTGGCCTAGACGTTATGGCCGAATCTAGTGTGTCACATTGAAGTGTTTTAGCGAAAACCATGTTTTCATTTAAAACCCTTCTTAAAATAAAAGAAACCTTAATTAACTTTAAAAAAAAACACCTTTCAGTTGCAAAAACCTTATTTGAAACATTTGATTTAAGAAAACTTATCATTTAAAAATTTAATTGCGGAAACGTAGAAAACATACTATAATTTAGGAAACCCATGTTCAACTTCTTGTAAATTACAATGAAAATAATAATAATAGTTCAAGTAATAATAACATAATGAAAACCTTATTACGATCTGGTTTGGGACATACTTAAAAAGAAGTAAAAACTTAAATGCTTGAAAAAAAATCAAAGTCCAAATCATCTTCCTAGCTGGCCACACAGAGTCCTTCCAAACATCGAACCTTCTACTAAGCATCACCTGAAAATAAAATAAAAGAGGGGGTGAGCTTTCGCAAACTCAGTGTGTACAACCCTCGAAGAAAAAAAGCATTCAAAAAAAAACATCATTCATCATTTATGCAATGCAATCCCATCCAAATTATCCATTCACTACACACCGGCTCCGTCCTCTGTCACACCATGTGGGGATATAAATATCGACCCAACCAACCCACACACCATGATAGCCCGGTTGCGAAACTACCTTCATTTACATATTGGGCTTTAAAAGCTGTCAGTGGATCTACGATTGTCAAGCAACCATGCGATCCTCATATACTTCCTCCGTTCCATAATTCCCAACCCATATGCAACCTAAGCAGAATATCATCTGTATGCATGTCACATCCATAAAACCTACATTCAACACCTAGGGGTATTTTGGTCATTTTTGCCCTTAGGGGCATTTCGATAATTTTCCCTTAATTACGGTTGGCATAACTAAAAATTCATAATGACCATACCTTGTTCTAAAAGCAGTTTTAGGTATATCTGACTCTTTTACCCGTAGTTGGTAATACCTAGATCTCAAGTCAATCTTTGAAAACCATGTCGCTCCTTTTAGCTGATCAAACAAATCATCAATTCTTGGCAATGGATACTTGTTCTTGATTGTCACCTTGTTTAACTACCGATAATCAACATACAACCTCGCGAAAGCGAGTCTTCATAGGGCAATTGTCACTGCTTATGGACCCGAACCTGGGTGATCTATCCAAGACCAGGATGAAGCTTGGGTGAAACTAAGTGGAGGTCCGAACCGACTGATGTTGAAGAATCAGCGGATGAGTTATGGTTAGGGGTGAAATGCCACTCGAGCCCAGAGCTAGCTGGTTCTCCCCGAAATGCGTTGAGGCGCAGTAGTTGACTGGACATCTAGGGGTAAAGCACTTTGCTTCGGTCGGGGACGCGAGCGGTACCAAATCGAGGCAAACTCTGAATACTATTTTTCTTAAAATTATGAATTTAATGTACTTATGCTCAAAGACAAGAAATTTGATAGTTATACTACTTAAGTATACATATTGTTCAAATTAACCTCAACAACTATTATGATAGCAAAAATCAGACTAAATGTTTCCTAATAAAATCATGTTAAACCTTACCAATGTAATTTTATTTCCTTTATTCAAGATTAAGCTGCAATCATCAAGTTTAACTTATTTCTTCATATGTTGTACGTAGCAATTTCTCTCCACTAATGTAGGTAGCATTGAAACTTTTGAATCAATAGGTCTTTAACAAGGTTGTAACGTGGCTGGGCTTAACG
Source organism: Gossypium longicalyx (assembly GCA_025698465.1). Lineage (NCBI taxonomy): Eukaryota > Viridiplantae > Streptophyta > Magnoliopsida > Malvales > Malvaceae > Gossypium > Gossypium longicalyx. The sequence continues at coordinate 16,827,934 of CM046997.1, read as the reverse complement.
GTAGGTAAAAGATAGATAAATTTAAGCTTTTAAACCCTAGACTCAGCTTGCATCGAACCTTCGAAATAATTACCTTCAATACATCAACTTCCTTTGCTTTTACATGCTCTTTTGTACATCTTATTTTAAGAACTCGTGCTCTCTTTTTTTTAATATTTGAGCATTTTGCTGAACGTACTACAATTTTAGAGCATTCGATACTTCTTTTCAACTCCCCCAAACTTATTTTTAAAGAATACTTTGAATAGTACTGAGTCTAGAGTTTGGGACAATTTTAAGATAGTTAAGAGAGAAGTGATGGCTAAATTTGCAATGGTTCAAATAAAATTAGGCCATATAGTCTCAAAGTTGGGTTTCAAAGGATAAAAATTTCATCATGGTTGGCTTGCAAGGTTCAAATGGTCCAAATAAAAGTTGCCTAAATCATTTTCAATGTTTCATGCTTCCTAGGATTTCGCCTCAAGAAACTATTAAGTCAATTCTAAAGACTTAAACTTTCATGCATGCATAACTTTCGTAAGGAACTAAAAATTTATGGTATGATTTACATGCTTTATTAAAAATACATTTATATCATTATTAAGCTAACATAACAATTTATTGAAATAATAGAACTTTATTTATACTAAAGTTTAGCATACTTAACAAAATTTCAAATTATTGAACAAAATATATCTTAATCATAATTAACAGAAAAATTTATTCTGAGTGGAAATAATTCAATCTTTCGGTCCCCCCCAACTTAAAATGAACAATGTCCTCATTGTTTTAAAGTGAATAGATACTATACACCAGGTAGGATTTTAGAAAAGAGGAGGTGAGTCAATTTGACTACTTAAGTACCTAGCTTTTTCTAAATCCAATCCTAGACATGTATATACCTATTGCCACAATTTATACTTTGTGAATTGCTCATATTTTATTAATGATTTTCCTCTCTTAATTTATTATGCAGAAAAATAAAAAAATTCCTAATTAACTTAATCCTAAAATGACCTAAGAACAGAAATAAAATAAGGTCAAGATCCCTCGTTTTATTTATTTGTAGACCCTTTCGAATTTGACTCATCTTTTGCTTCATCATTATTTCCTTTGCATGAATCGCTTCGCTCTTTCTTCGATAATGGACTCCATGGTTTAAATATAAAATCTAGAAATTCAGGCACAAAAATAAATGGGTCATTGTAAATTTTCTTAAGAGCATTTCTCATCGAGTCATCCCTTATTTTTGAGTATCTCTAGTAAGCTTGTTGCTACCATTGCATGTGCTGCATTATGTCCATCAACTTTGACAGCTCGTCTCGAAGATTTGGGCTAAGCTGTTGAGCTCTGAACATTGAAGTTTCGTCTTTAGGTTCAACTTCTAGTTCTATTGGTTCCACCCTATCAGGGACTTTAGCCGATCGTATTGGCTCGATCTCTATGGGATCTTCTTCCTCTTCATCGGGATTCTCACTTTCTTCAACTCGCTATTGTAAAAAAAATCTCTAGCTACTCAATAGAGGTCCCAATCTATGATTGTGTCCTGGCTATACCTTGTCTTCTTTATGTTTGCAAGAATCTTAGCTTTTAAGCACAGAATTATTATCGTAAAGGGGAAATAAGCGGGGCCAAAACGTCTAGTAGCACAATTCCTCATCTCTCGAAGGATGATTTTTCCCACACCCTTGGTTTTTCCAGTTAAAATCGAATATAATAAGACCATTCGCTCTAACAAGATTGTAGTCCCATGTGAACTAGGCATAAGGCTGAAACGGATGAAATAGAACCATACCTTTGCAAGTGGTGTTAAAGATTCTCTTCGACAAGTATGGATTCCTTGCTTTGACATAGTCCACTTAGAACCTAGAACTGTAAGTTCCTCAAGAATTTCTTCCAAATTTCCAGGCTCAATGTTGCACATTAAAGAAGAATATTCATCGTTTTTGAAATCAGGTAATTCAAAGAACTCATTAATAGCATTTGAACTTATTGGTACCTTGATTCCGCGAACTGGAACTTCTATCAAATTGCTTGAGGTTAAATTCGCGTAAAATTCACGAACTAGTTCCTCATCCACAATAGGCCTTTTTTCACAAAACAATTCCCAATTGAGGGCTTCAGCAACTTGATGAATACGTGCCATAAAGTCTTTGTAGTTGCTCTCTTTCAATGTAAAGCCTTTCTCTGGATGCATCTGTTGATTTTTTAATATACTCTCGTATCTTGCTTTGGCTTCTTCACAATGGAACTTGTTTTGTATGTCATCAATTTGGGCACAAGCACGAGTTCTCTTGCGAGGCATGATTAACCTAAACAAAAGATGGAAACAAATATTTTCTCAAAAATTTAATTAATAAGAATTATTAATGATTTAATAAATTGAAAAATTAAATACTTGAATAAAATTTAAATTTAGGAGAAAAAAATTGTCTTACCACCCTTTTTACAAAATTAATAACTCCTAAAAATAATTAATAAACAAAAGAGATCAAATGGAAGTAGGTTGGAGGTTTTGGCTAAGGGGCTTGGTGTAAGTGTGTGCCGCACAAGTGCTGGACAGCAAGCAGACTCGTTGAGCAGGAGCAAGAAGCAGTACAGCTTGGCATGATGAGCTTGGCGCGATGGGGGCAGGTGTGCGAGGCATGGGCGTCTGATGGAGCTGGGCTGCTGGGTGCTTGCTGGCCGAATGATCTCTTTCATCGGCACTTGAAGGTGCTTTAGGATTTTGAGTGATGAAAGATGAATGGAGAAGGTGGTATTTATAATGAAGAGAGTAGGACTTAAATAGAATTCTTAGAGAAATTTAATAGCTAAAACTTTAAGTTCTAATTTTAATCCAAGATAACAACAATTAATAATTAAATATATGCATATTAAATTATTAATGCTATTTATTTATTTAAAAATAAGATAAACTAATCCTAATTCTATGCTAAATTGATAAAAATTAATATATAAACTATAATAGATATAATTATATATTAAATATTATCATCTTATTAAAAAAACTTATCAAATAAAATATGATTAAATTAAAACTAATCCTAACTCTAGATAAAGTTGATAATAATTAATATATTACAATCGGTATAATTATATATTAAAAATTATCATCTTTTTTATTAAACTAAAAAAAATTCTTTTTCTAGAAGCCTTTTGAAAATATTTACAAAAAGAGGCATCTAATTTTTGTTATTTATGAAAAGAGTAACCAAATTTTAAAATAATTCAATTAAGTCCCTAGACTCAATGAAAATTTAAAATTGAGTTACAATTTAAAACTTGGGTCAAAATTGACCTTTTTATTTAAAAAAACTAAAACTTTATTTTTCCATTTAGGAAATAATTTCTCGAAAAATTATGTTAAAATCAATTCCCAGGAAAGATTGGAGAGGTCACAAGCGGTCCCGCTTAAGTTCTAGTCGCCTAGACAAAATTTATTAAACATACTAATCCCAAAAATATATCCTAAATTATTTATTAAAAAGGAAAAGAAAATTCAAACATCTAATAAAATGAACGAAATTTGATTACGTTCAGTCTTATCTCCCCAGTAATGTTTCAGACACTGAGCATTAACTTGAAAATTACCTCCCTTACCTTGGAGTTCAACAACTCCGTATGGATAGACGCGATGAATTGTAAATGGACTGGACTAACGTGATTTTAATTTACCTGGAAAGAACCTTAATCTGGAATTAAATAACAAGACTTGCTGACTTGCTTCAAATTCTCGAACTCGAATATGCTTATCATGCCATTTCTTAAGTCTCTCCTTGAGTAATTTGGCATTTTCGTACGAGAACATTCAGAATTCCTCTAGCTCATTGAGTTGGAGCATCTGTTTCTCTTTAGCAAGCTTAAGATCCAAGTTGAGTTGTCGTGGGGCCCAATTAGCTTTGTGCTCTAACGCCAAGGGTAGATGGCAGGCTTTTCCAAAGACCAACCTGTAGGGTGACATCCCTAAAGGTGTCTTGTTTGCTGCTCTGTAAGCCCATGAAGCATCATCCAATCTTTTGGACCAATCTCGTTGGTTCGGGCAAACTACCTTCTCAAGTATGCCTTTGATCTCCTTATTTGCCAGTTCAGCTTGCCCATTGATTTGCAGATGATAAGCTGAAGCGACCTTGTGTTTCACTCCATGTTTATCTAATAACCATTTCAACCACTTCTTCACAAAATGGGACCCTTCATCACTGATGATAACTCTTGGGGTTCCAAACCTTGTGAACACGTGTTTCTACAAAAACTTCATCACAATCGTAGCATCATTTGTCGGATAAGTTTTAGCCTCGACCCACTTAGACACATAGTCTACAGCTACCAAGATGTACTTGTGACCAAATGACGGCGGAAAAGGACCAAGAAAGTCAATACCCTATACATCAAATAATTCTACCTCAATGATATTTGTTCGAGGCATCTCATTTCTATTGGTGACATTTCCAACCCTTTGACATCGATCACAACTCCTTACGTAAGCATATGCGTCCTTGAACAGTGTTGGCCAAAAGTATCCGGCTTGCAGTACCTTGGTTGTAATACGTGTACCTCCGAAGTGCCCCCCACTTGGAGCTGAGTGACAATGGTATAGAACCTTTTGTACTTCATCTTCTGCCAAGCATCTCCTGATCATTTGATCTGTGAACTTTTTAAACAAGTATGGTTCTTCCCAAAAATAGTACTTCATATAGTGAAGAAATTTTGTCCTTTGATGATATATCTTATCAATCGGCATCAAACCACAAGCTAAATAGTTAGCAATATCAGCAAACAAAGGGGTATTCTGGACGTGATTTACCTTCAGTATGTGTTCATCTGGAAACGTCTCTCAAATTGGTATAAGAGGAGAGTTCCATTCTTACGGCTCCAATCTGGACAAGTGATTTGCTACTTGATTTTCCACTCCCTTTCGATCCTGAATTTCTAGATCGAACTCTTGAAGTAGAAGTACCCATCGGATCAATCTTGGCTTAACATCTTTCTTATAAAGTAAGTACTTAATTTTCGATGGTCCGTATAGACAATCACTTTAATACCTACAAGATAAGATCGAAACTTATCAAAAGCAAACACAATAGCAAGTAACACTTTTTCTGTTACCGTATAATTCAGTTGAGCTCCTATCAGAGTTCAACTTGCATAGTAGATGGGATGAAAAACTTTGTTCTTTCGCTGGCCCATGACAGCTCCTATCGCGAAGTCACTTGCGTCGCACATCAATTCGAATGGAAAATTCCAGTTCGGTGTGACGATTATGGGTGCCGTAACTAATTGACTCTTCAAATCTTTGAAAGCCTTTAAGCATTCCTCATCAAACTTGAACATCGAGTCCTTCTCCAATAATTTGCATAAGGGTTTAGCAATTTTGGAGAAGTCCTTGATAAATCTTCGATAGAAACCGGCATGGCCCAAAAAGCCCCTAACACCCTTTACAGATGTTGGAGGTGGGAGTTTCTCTATAACATCTACCTTTTCTTTATCAACCTCAATCCTATGTCTCATTATCCGATACCCTAGAACAATATCTTCTCGTACCATGAAATGGCACTTTTCCCAGTTGAGTACTAGGTATGTTTCTTCGCATCGCCTTAGTACCTTGGCCAGGTTGGCTAAGCAATCATCATATGTATCTCCAAATACTGAAAAATCATCCATAAAAACTTTCAAATACTTCTCAACCATGTTAGTAAAAATAGACATGATACATCTTTGAAATGTAGCAAGTACATTACATAAACCAAATGGCATGCGTCGAAATGAAAATGCACCATATAGGCAAGTGAATGTTGTCTGGTGCTAATCTTTTGGTGCTACTGTAATCTGATTATACCTTGATTATCCATCGAGAAAATAGTAGTAGTCTCGCCCTACGAGTCTATCTAGCACCTGGTCCAAAAACGGCAAAGGAAAGTGATCTTTCCTAGTCACCTTGTTCAGCTTTTGGTAGTTGATGCAAATTCTCCATCCCATAACCGTTTTGGTCGGTATCAACTCGTTATTCTCATTTTCAATGACTATAATACTTCCTTTCTTTGGCACGCACTGGACTGGACTTACCCATGAACTATCTAAGATAGGGTAAATTATACCTGCATCTAACCACTTGATGATTTCTTTCTTGACTACGTCCTTCATAATGAGGTTTAGTCTTCATTGTCCATCAATCGTCTCTTTCTCAATATCTTCTAGGATAATATTGTGCATGCATACAGATAGGCTAATATCGCAGATATCGACTATGGTTCATCTGATAGCCTTCTTGAATTGTTTCAACACAAGAATGAGTCTCTCTTCTTGTTCACTAGTTAATTCTGTTTAAATAATCACAGGCAGAGTAGAAGAGTTACCTAAATAAACATATTTTTAGATGTGTAGGTAGTAACTTGAGTTCTAATTTAGGCAACTCCTCAATTGACGCTTTTGGTTGGGCATAATCCTTTTTCTCTAACTCCAAAGATTCAAAGCAGGATTGCAAATTAAATCCCCTTTGATTAGCTTCTAACAAAGCTAAGTATTCATCCTCCTCTTCATTATTCGGAGGATTTGATGTCAAAATTTGTTCCAACGGATCCTCAACATCATTGAGCTCTTTCTCCACTATTAAATCCTCTAAATTGGATACTGCAGAACAATCATCAATTGTGTCAGGAAATCACATAGACTTAAAAACGTTAAATGTTACCTGATTATCCTGAATACGTATAGTAAACTCGCCCTTCTGCACATCAATAAGGGTCCTTCCGGTTGCTAAGAACATTCTTCCTAAGATAATTGGCACTTCTTTGTCTGCTTCAAAGTCTAGAATAACAAAATCAACAGGGAAGATAAATTTATCTACACGTACCAATACGTCATCGATTTTTCCTTCTGGATGTGCTAAAGATCGATATGCTAGTTGAAGTGTAACCGTAGTAGGTCTAACTTCACCTATCCCTAACTTCCTAAATATTGACATAGGCATCAAGTTAATACTCGCACCTAAGTCACAGAATGCCTTACCACAATATTTTGCTCCAATGTTGCAAGGTATGGTAAAACATCTAGGATCTTTCAACTTTGGGGGTAATTTGTCTTGAAGATATGCACTGCATTCCTTCGTCCGAGCTACTGTCTCATATTCTCCAAGTCTTTGTTTTTTAGAAGGATATCCTTCAAGAATTTGACGTAGTTCGACATTTGCTCAAGTGCTTCAACCAACGGAATGTTGATATGAAGTTGTTTGAGTAGGTCTAGGAACTTCTTGAATTGAATCTCTTGCTTCTGCTTTTGCAGTCTTTGAGGGTAGGGTGGTGGTGGTTTCTTTATTGGAACTGGTTGATTCGTCTTCTGTGGCAATTCTGCATCTAACAGGGTTGTTAATTGATCAAAATTAGCTGGTTTTGAAATTACCTTATCAGGTTTTACAGATTCTGGTTCTTGTGAAACTGGAATTTTAACACTCGGTTAAACTTCCTTTAATTCTTGAAAATCAGCTTGCTCCTTTTCAGCTTCAATGGTGTTGGGCTCTACTATCTTTCCACTCCTCAATGTCAATGCTTTGCAATGCTCCTTCCCCAGATTCCTCGAATTCTCTGTATCACTATAAAGCACTTTGTGGTCGGTTCCTGAGTTTAGTTGCAAGCTGGTCCATTTGGTTTTCTAAGTTTTTTAATGTAGCTGCTTGGCTTTGGATTAAGGCGTCATTCTTAGCTATGTATGCCTTCAATAGGTTTTCTAAGCCATTGGATGGTTCAGCTTGGGTTAGTTTCTAAACTTGTTGGGGAAAACTAGGTGCCTGGGTCAATCTAGGTTGGGCGTAAGTGTTGCTAGTTCCAGCTCCTTGGTTACTCTAGGAAAAATTTGAGTGGTTTTGCCATGATGGGTTATATAAATTGGATTGCAGTCCTTGCCTTCCTCGATTTTGGTTCTGGTTACCTATGTAGTACATGGGTTCTGGGTTTGATGGACATTCTTCGAACAAATGTCCTTCCCTACAATAAACACAGGCTATATTTTCAAATTTATTTGGTGACTGTGCTGCAAAACTATTAGACCCATTAGTAGTAAGATTTTTAAGCACTAAGGATATTGATGATACTTGAGATGCGAGTGAAGTGAGAGCGTCTACTTCATGTATTCCAGCAACTCGTCTTCCTAACACTGCTCGGTTAGTCGGCCATTGGTAATTGTCACTGGCAATCCTCTCGATAATTTCATAAGCCTCATTGTAAGACTTAGAAAGGAGAGCACCGTTAGCAGAAGCGTCCACTACCATCCTCATATGAGCATTGAGACCATTATAAAATGTCTCAAGTTGGATGCAATGTGGGATTCCATGATGAGGGCACTTTCATAATAACTCTTTGTACCTTTCTCATGCCTCATACAAGGACTCATCATCCATTTGCTTGAAGGCAGTGATCTCGTTCCTCAACTTAGCATTCTTGCTAGGCGAGAAATACTTCATAAGTAATCATTCTGCTAGCTCTTGCCATGTAAAAATTGAGTTTGGTGGCAATGAGTTCAACCAGGCTCGAGCTCTGTCCCTCAGCAAATATGGGAACAGCTTCAATCGTAATGCATCTTCGGGTACTCCAGCTAACTTGAAAGAATCGCTCACCTCCATAAATAGTCTTAAATGTAGATAAGGATCTTCGGTAGGCATTCCACAAAATTGGCCCACTGTCTGAAGCATCTGGAACATGACTAGCTTCAGCTCGAATTGTTGTGCCTCAATTTCGGGTCTCCTAATACCTGGATTAAGATCATTAAACACTGGCACAACATACTGTCTTAGAGCTCTATACCTATCATCAGCAACAAGGATAGGATTTTGAGTAAGGTTTGCTCTGTTTCCTTAATTCAGATTTTCAAAGTTCATCTCTTCGGTCCGTCTCTGATTTGCTTGTCTTCTTCGCTCTCGAAAAGTTCGTTCTATCTCAGGGTCTACAGGGAGTCAGTCAATACTCATAAACTCCTGAAATAATCATAAAAAATTAATTAAATTTAAAAAATTAAACAGAAAAATAAACCAAAATGCAAAACTAACAAATTCATATATAACTTTTTAAGATAGTCCCCGGCAACGGCGCCAAAAACTTGGAATGACGAAAATGTGCAAGTGTACACAATCGCAACAAGTAATAAAGTGACAAGTAAATGTCGAGTTATCGTACCCACAGGGACTGTGAAAAGAATTATTTATGAATGCAATTTAAAACACTTTGGTGAAAGAAAATATTTTGTTTAAAACGGGTGATTAAAAACTTAAGAAAATAACTAATTAAAATAAATAAAAATGAAGTAAAAAGTTCTAATGCACGATTTCAAAATAAGATTTAATCAATTTGATATAATTGTGTTGGATTAACTCCACTTCTTATCTTATAATTATTAAACTTATGTTTATATTGTCACAAAAAAAATCACGGCAACTCGATTTGCTAACTTATGAACGTACTTACATACCAAAATCCATTCATCTCTTGACATATCCCTATGTCAATTCAACCGACTAAACAGATTCTAGTGAGCAAAAATGTTATTGCACATACATACTCATCAAACTGAACTAATCTCTTGCATATTCTTATGTCAATTCAAATGATTAATTAAATCCAACAAGCATATAAAAGATTATGTGAGGTAACAAGGTATCCCTACCTTGAAACAGTTTAATCACAATAATCTTGCAAGTTATGCAAGGCAATAATATCGCCAGATACATTGCTAATTTAACCTTCAGCTACCTTAGAAGAATAAAGATGCACTGATTAAGTACTGTGTCAATTAATTAAAATATCAATCCGTTTAAATAATTAATTCATTAGTTACCTCACAATCGTAATACAAGAATAACTTAAGCATGATTTTACTTAATCAAGCATTTTACCGAGGCCTATAACAACATAAGCACAATTTTAACAAATTAAAAAGACAAAATGCAATCAACCCAACACGAATTAAATTCAAGCTAAGTTGATTAAATTAACCATTCCAACAACATGAATATTCATATATATGTTTATCATAACAACAACAAAAATTAAAGAGATAGGGAACAAGAATCAAATCCGGTGGTTTTTCGAGGCTTGACTAGGTTGCTTCATTCTTCCTTCTTGTTGTCCTCGCTGATCAAGACTTCGATGAACACTCAATTTCTGCTAAAAAATGGTTAAAGAACACCCCTTTTCCAAGGGAATAAATCGGCACAAGAGCAAGGGAATTGGAATGGAAAAATGAGAGAAAAAGAATGAGAGAGGAGAGAGGTATTGTGAAATGAATGAGAAATGAATCAGATGCTTTGAATGATCAGCCAAAGGGGGTTTTTATAGCTGAAGAGGGCTGCTAAAAATAGCTAAAATTATCAGCCAAAGAGCCCTCCCTTGGCTGGCCACACAAGTGGCAAAGTTGATGCTTTCAACTTTGCTAAATATAGCTCAGGGCAACTCCATAAAGCCACCAATTGTGGAGGGGCTTGAATGAAACTTTGACAAGTATTCAGGGGCTTCTTTGCAAGGTTAATTAATCAGCTAATAAGCTGATTTGGGTCAGCATATGGACGGTTTTGGGCTGCCCCATCCTTGGCCAGTTCAGTTCAATCGGTTCGGTTCAACTGGACCACTTTTTCCATAATTAATTAATGATAATTTATTTAGCCCAAATTAAATTGGGTATAAATTAAAATTAATTATATTATGAATTAATACACATAATTGGACCGTCTTAGGCTGGAAATTAATTTGCCTCGATACTTCAAATTGCTTCTTGATTTTGTGCTTCTGGTAGTGTTTGCCGAGCCATTTTTGCCCTTTGTGCAAATCTGCCGAAAATAACCAAAATTTATCAAAAATAATTATAAAACTAACTAAATTTCAACATGTTCATATTTTAAGTGCACTTTAATTATTTTATAAAATTTAATTATTTTTTGACAAGAATTTAACCGAATTCGCATGAATTTAATTTAAAAAGGGTATGAAAAAGTGTGTAATTTTTTTTGTTTCCAGTACGATTTTCTGTTTGCATATTGTACTGATACTGTAATAGGCATAGGCCCCATTGATACCGTTACTGAAATGGTCTCAGGCCCAGACTGCTACTGTTACTGAAATGGGCTAAGGCCCTGGCTATTACTGAAAGGACTTAGGCCTAAATTGTGTTTACTCTGATTAAGTGCTTTTATGGGATTTCACATACTGAGTTTTCGTAAACTCACCCATCTGTTAACTGTGCTAGAAATTCCATCTGTTAACTGTGCTAGAAATTCTCAGGCTTAGACAGATCAATGTGACGGAGGACTTAGTGGTGGCCACTTGACTTAGTTAACTTTTAATTTTATAAATAAGGTTTACTTTGGATTTTTTTTTTTTATTATGTAATAAGGCCTCTTTAAGTTTTATTTTAATTTGGGGATTTATTTACTTTGATTTATATCTTTTAGCAGTAGGTCATGGGTTTTCAAGAAAATACAAACAAATGTTTTTCTAAAACACTACGTTTATGAAAAATATTTTGAGAGCTTCCGCAACAAACACTATTTTAAAGTGTAATAACAAACTAAGATAATTGACATTTTGCTAAACAACCTAAGTTTTAACAAAGAACAAGACATCCTAAGTTGTCGTTACGATCCCAAAAAGGTTTTTATTGTACAACAGATTTTCACGAAAATTATATTTTGAAAATCACTCCAATGTGACATCGCAGATTCGGCCATAACGTCTAGGCCGGGTTTGAGGTGTTACATTTGTCCAATTCCTTTTCTTTGAATGCTCTGTTGACTAATACAACAAATTCTTTTAATTGGAGAATCCCGACTAGCAATTTGATGTCTTCATTTAACCCGCCTTCAAATCTCTTGCACATAATTCCCTCAATGGAAACACATTCTAAAGCATACTTACTGAGTCTCACAAACTCTCTCTCATACTCAATCACAGACATTTGACCCTGTTTCAATTCTAGAAATTCTTTACGCTTTTGGTCGATAAACCACTAACTGATGTATTTCTTTCAGAACTTGGCTCGAAAGAATTCCCACATGACCCATTCTCTCAGCACCACAGATATCAAAGTATTCCACCATTGATATGCAGTGTCTCTTAGAAGTGATACAGCGCATTTAACACATTCAGCAGGTGTGCAAGATAGTTCATAAAATACTCTCATTGTATTCTTAAGTCAAAACTCGGCTCTCTCAAGATCGTCATCAACTGTAGCTTTGAACTCTTCAGCTCCGTATTTTTAGATTTTATCAACAGGCAACTTATTTAATCGTAAATGTTCCACACCTTGAGGAGCTACAGGGACCGGTTGGGGGATAGGTAGGGGTGGAGGTTGCTGAGCAGCCGGATTAGTTCGGACAAACTCAGTGAACTACTTGTTCATCATTTGGAAGAAGGCTTCCTTGGCCTCTCCTCTCTAATTACTCGATACGAGTCTCGACTCAGATTGCGCTACTCCGTGAACAGAGGTTGGCACATTACTCTCAATATCATCAGCCACAGCTCGATTGGGATCCATTTACTATAAGAAAACACATTTTAAACTGTCAGGAGATACCACACTATCACATGTATATATGGCATGTATAGCTAGAATCTCACACACGCTATATTAGTCCTAGAATCGACTAAACTATAGCTCTGATACTAATAAATCTAACACTCCTCACCCGTATTTGTCACCAAAATAGGGTTACGAAGCATTATCGAACTTATTACACAATTGAACATACATTTCTCATACTTATCAAATTCAAATACAAGTTGCTCATAATCATTCATCAAGTCCCTAATACAAGCCTACGAGGCCCAAAACATGTTTTATGAATGGTTCGGGACTAAACCGATATCTTAGGAAAATTTTGGAAAAACTTAGAAAATTTTACAAAATATAGGGGACACACACCCATGTGGCCCGACCGTGTGTCTTACACGGTAAAAGACATGCCCGTGTCACAGGTCGTGTGGACATTCGAAATGGGATCACATGGCCATGTCCTAGCCCATGCCCAACCCCGTGAAACTCTCTGACTTGGGTCACATGACCAACCACGCTCCCTTGTGACCAGCCCGTGTGCCCTTCGGAATGGCCTCGCACACCCGTGTGCCAGCTCATGTACTAGGCCGTGCCAAACTTGTAGGGTATACTGACTGATGCCACACGGCCAAGTCACACGCCCGTGTGCTGGGCTGTGTGGAGCATACTAACTTGATTTTTAATTAAACACCAGGGGACACACGGCCGTGTCACCCGACCATGTGTCATACACGGCTGAGACACACTCTTGTGTCTTTGCCCATGTGGACAAAAATAGGTTATTTGCCAAGCCATCTTTCTCACCCAAATTGCAACCACCTAGAAACATCAATTGGTATGTAGCATAGCATCAATAGACATTCAAACCAATCTCAACCAAGCATAATTCATGCCATTTCAATACCATCAATCACAAGGCACACAAGTACCACAATATGCTTTACAATTTCATACCAAATTCACATTCTAAATTCACTTAACTAGTTAACTTCATATATGCACTTTCTTACCTCTAATCACATACATACCAAATCTTTAAAATTTTAACCATGTAGTACCCATAATACTAATTTTCAACAAGCATCACATAACAATTATCAAACACATAACAAAGGCTATATGCACATATATATATATATATACACATCACCAAACATGACAAAATAAGCCAAATCACATGACTATACACATAATTAAACATTAATTATTTACAAGCCAACTCAAATGGCTAAATCCATTACCAAATATAGACCAAAATGATCATAACTCCTATACATGCCATATAACCAAATACATAAATTCCAAAAGTACCAAAGTGATAACTTGATAGTGTGATGAGATCTCTAACGATTCCCAAATCTGAGCTAGCTTCGATATTCACTATAAAACACGGAAAAGTAAACAAAGTAAGCTATAAAGCTTACTAAGCTTTAAGCTCATATGCTACATAAGTAAAACTTACCAACCAACAATTCAATAACATAAACATCATATAATGCAATTCAAATTTGAAGCATAACTTAACATATATATTCAATCCAAAGATTAAACACAATTTCCATCAACTTCTTCGATTCGCTGATTGTATAGTTCACGTACGTACTTGTACAAGCTCGTATCGATCTCATACTCATTTATATCTTTGTTATACCCATTGAACCATTCGGAATACTATTGGATGCTCGGGAATCTCGCACCCTAAGTGCCAATACATAGCTGAAGCTATCTCACTCTCATATCACATATAATGCTCACTCTCGAGCTATCAACGAATCTGCTCACACAAGCTGATGGTCATGACATAGCTACACGGTGCTGCTCACACAAGCTGATGAGAATCTGCAGCACATGCTGGATAACTCAGCCACCGGTAGGACATACGGACCAGCACCCAAATCACATAACCCCTAATGGCATGTCATTCGTATCCGCAAGGTCATATTCACAAATAATTCAATAAATAAGCATTTAAAACGCAATTATATTAATGCTTATTAACATGCAAACTTACCTCGAATGCAAAAACAACGAAGTAGATCAACTAATCCAGAACTTTGTTTTTCTCCCGATCTAAATCCGAATTTCATTTTTCTTGATCTATATATAATCAAATTTAGCTTATTTAATTATCATTCTATTCAATTTAGCCCAAAATGCATATTATGTAACTTTACACTTTTGCCCCTAATATTTTATCATTTTTACAATTTAGTCATTATCTCATAAAAACACAAATTCATGCAATTGGGTCCCTACCCATGCTAGCTGAATTTCATATAGACCCATAGTAGTCTATATTTTTCATTTATTTCACAATTTAACCACAAACTTTATACATTTTACAATTTAATCCTTAATTGGAAATTTTACTAAATATCATTTTACAAATGTTGTTTATCTAACAACCAGCATACATTTACTATCATCAAACAAACATCCAAATACACATGTATTCATCAATGGCAAAAACCCTAAACCTTTAACAGTTTATCAAATTAGTCCTTGCGCTAGCTAGATTAAGCTGCAACGATATCAAAAACATAGAAATCATTAAAAACAGGACAAAAATCGTACCTATTTTAGCAAAAATGCCTTGGCCAAATGTAAAGGAGTAAAATAGCTTCTTTTTGCCCTAGGTTCGATTGAAGAAGATGATAATAGGTGAAAATTTTGTTTTGTTTTATTTATTTTAAGTTTAATTACTAAATACCAAAATTAACCTTTATTATAAACCATTAAAAACACTAAAAAGTTGTCCATCTTTGTCCATTAACATTAAAAATGGTCTAATTGTCACATAAGGACCTTCGCTTTAAGGTTCTATAGCTATTAAACACCTTTAGCTAATAGAACTCAAGTTTTACACTTTACGCGATTTAGTCCTTTTTATCAAATTGAGCATTTAAATAATAAAATTTCTTAACGAAATTTTGACACAATCATACTATCATGTTGTAGACCTTAAAATAATAATAAAATAATTATTTCAACCTCGAATTTGTGGTTTCGAAACCATTGTTTTGATTTAACTAAAAATGGGTTGTTATAGAAACGATCCAAACCTCAATTACATATACAATTTACTATAATAACATACTAACATTTTCATGAAACTTAAATTGACTCATTTAGCATATTATTCTCATGTTTTTGTAACCATCTCACATCATATTATTACAATATATAAGATCACATTTAAATGATAACTTACATAGCAACCACATACTCTTTTAGGCATACATCACATTACACATATATACATTTTAAGATAATTTGGAACTTGAGGTTATGAAACATGAAAGTGGGTTTTATCACCACACATCACATACACGGATCTCCAACACACCAAATGACTTATAACTTCAAACATATCCCAAAAGTGAAGCATAAAGCTAACACTCTCCAACACACCAAACATGTCCTATTGCATAAAGCTTAACTCATATTCCCTTATCTCTCCAACATGTCCCAAGGCCTCAACACCCAAATCAAAAAACACATATAGGTGAGTACTCACAATCCTATGGTATGCCAACTATATCCAGCAATCTCATAAGGTCACAAAGCCAAAATATCCACAATTACACAATTTTCATTACTGATTTAATGCATATCATCTCTATTCATATTCATCAATTCATATCACAAACTTGTACACAATGCATGCATTAAAATTCACATCACAAGTACCACAATAATGCTCATTGAGCCTCACGTATCCAACCATATATGAGTGCTTTAAAATCAGTTTATCACATACATAACCTGTTACATTAGCATTACATTTCATAATTCAACACATACATAGTTACCGATTTTTGCTCACTTTCATTTCACATTTATATTGCTAACACAACATCATCACTATTACTCAGCATATTTAATATGACCACAACACAATACAATTCACAATAGTCATCACACATGTCTCAGATCACAATATCGCATCATAATAATCAATCCATAAATATTCTCATAATCACATAATTTACCAAAAATAAAACATGGGAAATAGAAAGCTTACACTTGGAACTTAGTTTAGGGATGTAGGCTTTCACTAAGTTCTCAATTAACACTATGAATCGTGTCTACTAGCAGTGATTCCAAATACTCACTGATTACGCTTGCGCTGAAAAGCCGAAAGCTTAAACTAGTTTTTCCTTACCTTTTGCCTTGCTCGAAGAAGGTTCCAACATTTCCGCCGCTTTACACATAATAGCCACACAATAAACACAATCAATATTTAGCCAAAGACTCACTTAAACCAACCAAAAATGCAAGTTTAAGCTATATTCCTTATTAAACTAAAATTTCGACTAACAAACTTGAAACTCAAAAATCTTCCTCTATACTTAGTCTTTTTGCCTAGAACTGATTATGTTCATCTAATTATTCACCTACGACTAATTCTCAACCTTTAAACTACACAAAACTACTTAATTTAAGGTATTGAAATTTTCAACATGTTTATGACTATTTTCTAAAAATTCATTAAAACTCAAGAAATCTTTAACGAAACTTTAAAGTAAGTTTAGAAACCTTCTAATCATGTTAAAACAAGTTGGAAAACACTTTGAAACTGTAACACCCCTAACCCATATCCGTTGCCAGAATAGGGTTACGAGGCATTACCGAATAATACACCTCATTCACATACATTTATACATTCATACTCAAGATCCATTCAAAAACATTCACAATGTCCCTTGTAAGGCTCTACGAGACCTTAAATCATGCTTAGAAGTGGTTCAGGACTAAACCGATAACATTTGCAAACTTTAGGAAAATTAGAGAATTTTTAAACATTAAGGGTCACACGCCCGTGTGAACAGGCTGTGTGCCTCACACAGCTACCAGACACGCCCGTGTCACAGGCCGTGTGAAAATAGGGCATACATTCTGACTTGCACCACACGACTGGAGACACACCCGTATACCATGGCCATGGGAAAACTGGAGGGGTTACTGACTTAGGTCACACAGCCGGCCACACGCCTATGTGCTAGCCCGTGTATTACACACGACCAGTAGACACGCCCGTGTTTCTAGGCCGTGTCAAATCTGTAGGGTATACTATCTTAATTCGAACAGATACCCCAGGGGACACACGGTCGTATAGCACGATTGTGTGTCCCACACGGCTGAGACACAAGCCCGTGTCTCTGCCCATGTAGACAAAAATAGGCCATTTGCAAAGCCAATTTGCCACCCTTTTCTCATGTTCACCTAGCCATCAAAATGGTATCATTTCAATACATATATAGGCAACCAAAACATGCCAATTCAATATGTCATAATCATCAAACTCACATAACTCCTAAATGTATTTTCTCACCTTTCTATCAACCAAATCATGCTTCTCAAACATACTAATTCTTCATCCACAACTCATACCAAAATATATCATTCCTCAAGTATTAATACATCAAATAATAACTAACCAAATGAGCAACCACTTAGCCATATCAACAATCATGGCAAACATGCCAAAACACAAGGTAACTTAAATACATCACATATATTACTTATCAAACATATAATTTAAGCCAACTTAAATGACCAAGTACATACCAACATTTCAACAAAAGCAAGCCAAATCTCATGGCTATATCAAATCTCAAAACATAACATCAACTCACTAGCCTATACATGACATATACCATGTTTACAAGCATCCAAAAATACCAACATGTAGTCGATAGTGTGATAATGGTTCCCGATGATCCCCGATGTCCGAGCTAGCTTTGAAAATCTATAAAACATGGAAAGAACACACAAAATAAGCTTTAAAATCTTAGTAAGTTCGTATGATATAAACTTATCTAATCACAAATATATCATTCATCAATCTAAGTATCATAACATGTAACTCATGATTATTAGCAAACCTTTCACATTCTTGTTCTTATGCTATATGTAACTTCATGACTTCTTCTATTTGAATTTCATGCTATATATGTACATACCTGTACAAATTCGTATCGAACTCATACTTTCTCGTAATACTGTCGATTACTCGATATCTCGCACACTAAGTGCCAAAGCATAGCTGAAGCTATTATAATCTAGCACACTCAGTGCATTACATAGCTGAAGCTATTATAATCTCGCACACTAAGTGCATTACATAGCCAAAGCTATTATAATCTCTCACACTAAGTGCATTATATAGCTGAAGCTATCTCGATCTCACACACTAAGTGCCAAACGTAATCGATTTGTCGTCGAATGTTACTGTAGTCTTGTATATACAATTTATGCAATATCAAAGCATTAAAATATAATTGTAACAATGTTTATCACGTACGAACTTACCTCAGACATAAAAACGACGAAACTAGTCGATTAGTCAAGTACTTTGTTCTTGCCTCGATCTAAATCTGGGTTCCTCTTTTCTTGATCCATATTATAACAAATTCAGGTCATTTAATCACATAATCTTTCAATTTAGTCCACAAACACATATTTGGGTCTTTTTGCACTTTAGCCCTTAAAGTTTCACATTTATTTAATTTAGTCCTTATTTCACAAATACACAAAATTACACAATTTCTTTCAAATACATGCTAGTCGAATTTTCCTAGTGCTTATATTAGCCCTTATTTTTCATTTATTCACACATTTAACCGCATATTTTCACATTTTCTCAATATAATCCCTAATTGACATTTTTGTCAAAAATCACTTAACAAAATTTGTATATCTATCATTTAACCTTCATAATCTATCATTAAACATCACAAAGCTCATAAAATCAACATTGGCACTTTACAAATCATCAAAAATTTTAGAAATTGAAGCATGGGCTAACTAGTACTCAAAGCAATGATCACAAAAACGTAGAAATAATAAAAAACCAAGCAAAATATATACCTTAATCAAAGAACAAGCTAGCCGAATGGATGAAAGCTCAAACCCTATTTCTTTTTGCTAATTTTTTACTATGAATGATGATAACATGGTTTATTTTCACTTTGTTTTAGTTAATATTAACTTAATATACTAATTACCATTTTAACCTTAATATAAAACATTGTAAATCACATGATTCAAGGCCATTTATGTCCATCTACACTATCAATGGACTAATTACAACATAAGGACCTCATATTTAACAAACCATAACAATTAGGCACCTTTAACTTATAGCATGCTACTTTTGCATTTTATGCTATTTAGTCCTTTTCTCAAATTAACCACTTAAATGATAAAATTATTTCACAAATTTTTTACACATATATAATCACATGCTATTAACACCAAAAATAATATTAAAATAATTTTACGATCTCAGATTTGTGGTCTCAAAACCACTGTTCTAATTTAGCTAAAACCAGGCTAATACAAAAACCATGTTTTTACCCAAAATCCCGAAATCCACCATTAACGACCCAATTTTTGGCTTTTTTTAAAGCATGCGATTTAATGGATAAAAATTCTGTTTAAAAAGATAACATTTAAAACTAATTAGAAGTGAAATCATTACCTTAGATGATGAAAATCCAAGCATTTGATCGAAACCCGAAAAACCCACAAGCTTGACAATGGAGGAATTTATAGTGTTTTTTTTTTTTGGAATTCTATGGAGATGTTTGGCTTGGGTAATGATAGAAATCAAAGGAATAAAGTTTAGGAATCAAAATTGGAAGATTTGTGTTTAGGAAACTCAAGGGGTGGCAACACTAAAATATGAAGGAGAACTATCATTACCTTAATATAGATAGAAGGGAAAATAGTGTGGTTTTTAAATTTTGGTTAAACTACTTCATAAAAACTCTAAGTTTTGACTCTTCTACAAATCAGTCGTATTTTTAAAATTAAAGGTATTTAAAACTCATTTTCAGAAATTGATTTAATTTTCTAAAAACCATATTTGAAAACATTTCTAATATACCATGTCGCAAAATTCTGAACACTCTAAGGCTAAAATCTTTAAAATACCCCTAAAACTCCTAGGCCCTATTTTGGGGTGTTACATGACGGGAACCAATAAGGGGAAGGAAAGAGATGGTGATCTGGCGGTTCACCCTATAGGGTGGAGAGTCATTGTGTCTTAGTGATCAGAGTGGTGGTTAGAGTGACTAGGAGGAAGAAGGAAGGAAATGCTAGAAGCTTGATGATTTGGAAATGCTAAAAGCATGATGATTTGGTTTCTATCTTATATATATTTTTTATCTCTACTATTAGTGGAGTGAGAAGGCTTATATACATAGGATAAAGGATGTACCACGTGTCAAGATCTCATTGGCGGTAAAATCACTTCTTGTCTCTTTGTAGAGGCAGTGATGTGATCTTATAGATCAGTGATGTGACACCTTAGGATGGATTAGTAATCAATGGCAATATGTTTCATATGCTCTTGATAAGGTAGTCCACAACGGAGGCTTGTCAAGTATAAGGTCCACTTTGGGGTATCTTGGAGGTTCGCCTATTGTGAAGTTCATCCAAAGATGCCACATATAAATGTCTATAGAGATGGTATAACAAATTTAATATCTAAAAATGAATTAAAATACAAAGTTATAGATATTCAGGGGCGGAGCTAGGGGCCTGACAGGGGCCTCGACCCCTTTAGCCCCTTTATAATTTATAAAATTTAAATTAGTAATGGTAAAAATGCACTTAGACCCCCCAAAATGATAAATTTTTAATTTAATCATTTAAAAAATATAAATATATAAGCTATTAAAACAGCAAAATTATATTTTTACTATCATAAATATATATATCTTAATTCTACCATAAAAAAACTTTTCTACTTTGTTCCTATATATATTCATGGTTCAAATCTATTTTAATTTTGATCCTAATAGTGATTTTGTAGTGATTTGTGTACTATGTCAATAATAATTATTTGTCCAATGAAAGAGGAGGTGCCACACAGTTTCTTTCATGAATTTCCTCAAACAAGGACGTAAGAACTTTTATCCACCTTAACATTAACATCATTGAAACGTTCCTAACTTGTGCAGTTGGAAGTTTTTCGATTGAACTTTCAAAAAAAAGGAAGTTTTTCAATTGAAGCCACAAATGAACCAGGGATTCGTACAGAGACCTAGATTGCAGAAAACCAGAAGAGTGAAGACCCCAGTTTTCTTTTCTCTTCATCCTATTTGAGGTGATTCAGTTTCTGCAGCAGTTCACCATTGCTTTTCATGTCAAAGGTTTTATTATATGCTTAGACAACTTGCATTTTGGATTAACAGATTGATATTAATTCGAAACAATTTGTTCTTTTGATATAATTAAGAAAATTATTAAACAACTTTCCCGATTGTTATGAATTTGGAATAGTCATTCTGGATTTTAAATTTTTTAAAGAGAAATGAGATTTTGAAAAACCAAATAATTTCGCTGCTGAAAGAATCACAAAGTTTTCTTTTTTAAAGTAAGTTTATAATTGTAATATTTTATTAGAATCTTCTAAAATTTTAAATTTTCGCATAATTATAATTTTAAAAAATATTTTTTATAATTTTTTAAAAAATAAATATGAATTTTCATATACATTTTTAGAATTTTTTCCTTTTAAAATTACAGTTAAAATTATAAAAATATAAACTCTTTTAAAGTTGATGACTAGAACTTAATTTTAAGCTTAATTTAGTTTCTATTTTTGCAATTTAGGTTATGCCCATTTTATTTAGGTTTGTTTTGGTTAGCACAAAATAATTAAAGTTTCGTTTGTTTCATTGAAAATGATTTTTGGAAAATAATTTTTGGAAAATGATTTATTTTTCTGGAAAAACTAATATTTTCTGGTGTTTGGATGAATCTGTGTAAAATATTTTCTGTTGTTTGGTAGATTTCTTAAAAATATTTCATAAAAGTTATTTTCAATTAAACAAACATACATTCGAGATTTTCTTATTTTTTATTGTTTAATTGAATTTATTTTTATCTATAAATTTATATTTTACATTGTTTTTGCATATATTAAAAATATTATGCTAAATTCAGATTCATTACAACGTCATTTTTTAATTACATGGCTACTAAGTGAGTATTTTTTATTTAAAAATGTGACATTAAAAAAATTGATAAAAAATTTAACGATGTCAACAATTGGACTTAATTTTCAAATTTAAAAAGTAAAGGGGCTAAATTCTTGAAAGTAAAAGTACAAAGACTAAATTACAAATCTGTGAAGTGTACATAGACTTATGACATATTTTAACCTTTACATTACAAAACAATTTTTATTAATATATTTATAATTGTAATAAATATTTATTATTAAAATATTAATATTGAATATTTTTAATAATATGCGAATAATATTATTTAAAATTATTATTTTTATAATTTATTATTAAAATAAAATTAAAATATTAAATAATTTATTAAAATAATAAATTATATTTATTATATTAATAATTTATTATGGGACTAAATATAAATAATTAAATGTGTTTGTTTAATAATATTGAAAAATATAATATTTTAAATATTTTTAAAAATAAAAATAAAATTTATTATCAATATAATAATATTAAGCTTGACTTAAGTTAATTTTTATATAAAAATAAAATTATCTATAGATGAGATCTTTTTCGGTAGCGTAAGTCATTTTATAGAAAAATGACTTATTTTATCTTGACCTGTAAGTCATTTTCCGTTGACTAAACTATTTTCTATGAAACAAATATAAGGAAATACAGAAAATATTTTTCGTAAAACCTTTTACATATAAACAAACGGACCCTAAATGAAAATATAATTATTAGGATAATAATTTCACTCTTTTGTAATTAAAAAGAATTGTAATTCCTTACACTTGTTTGGCTAACAGAGTGTAATTATATCGTGATTCTTTGTGTCATGTTTAGTAGTATAAATTATAATTACATAGTTACATAATTTATATTTAAAGAATATTAATTAGTATAAAAAATTATTTGTATGATAAAAATAATTTCTAAATCAATAACAAAATTTAAAATCAAATCATTTTATGTATTATGTTACTCTAAAAAATAATTGATAATACGATTACTAATAAAAGTAACAAGAGAAATAAACATCATATACAATTTTATTTAATTGCTCTAGTGCATATTTATTATGATAAATATATTTTTTTTGTCATAACTTTAAAAAAATATTTTTTATACATAAATTATGATAAAAAAACTATAACACTTTTTATGATTAAGTATATTATTTTTATAATATATAACATGAACACATAAATAAGTTATGTTCATAATTCTTAATCATAATTTTTTTATAAATAAATATATGATGATATTTTTATAACATGTAAATTATTTTTATAATAAACTTTTTGACCATAACTTGAAAAAAAAATTAGGATTTAAATAATATTTTTTTGTTATAACATTATAAAATACACATTATTTTTATAATATAAATTTTTAAGACTTATAATATAAAAAAACTTTTTACCATAACCTTTATAAACACTAATATAAGTTGATATTTATAATACAATTTTTATAACATGTATAAAAAAATTAAAAAGAAAAATTGGATATGAGTGTATTATCTACATATTTACTCCAATTCTTACTTTTTCCTAAGAATTGGAAAGTGTAATTGGGATGCTTCAATTACACACAATTTGATGGAACCCATCAATTACTTTGGTTACCCAAACATGTCACCTTTGTGTATTTAGAATCAATTACATTTAAATTCAATTATTACTAGATGGTTTTTCAAATACTACATTAATATATATTTTTTGGATTGGGATAACACAAATTTTAGTCTTTGAACTGGGCAACTAGGTTCACTTTGGTAGGGTGAGCATTCGATTCGATTAAATCAAGTCGAATCGAATAAAAATATTTCGAGTTAATCGATTTGACGAATCTTATTTTATTATCTTAACTCGATTTGATTTTTTTCGAATCGAGTCGAGTGAAATGAAATTAGAGTCGAGTTGAGTCGAATCGAGTGAAAGTGTTCGAGTTCAATTAAAAAATTTAAACATGTCAAATTAAAATCTTGTTGTTGTATAACTAATTCCATATTAGATCACCTAAATTTGAAAACCATATAATTTAAAAAATAATGTATTTTAATACGATAAACTTGAATAATTAATTAAATTATTTAAGTCTACAAAATTATTATTTTAGAATTTTTTTAATTTTTTTAACTTTCTTTATATTTTTTAGAATTTTTTTTATAACTTTACAATTTTTTTTAAAAACTATAAAATTTGAAATTTTTATAAATATTTTGAATTTAAAAAATTATTTTGATTTTTTGAAAATTATTTTGATTTTTTTTGTAATTTTTGTTCAGAAAGAGACTAATTTATTTTTTTTCAAAACTGACAAAGATCAAAAGGGTAGTTACACCAATCTGTTGTTTGAATTATTTGAGTGATTCAAATTGTAAAATTCAATTCGACTCGAACTCAAAACTCAAATACTTATTCGAGCTGACTCGAAATTTATTTTTTTCGAATCAAATCGAGTTTTGCTCACCCTTACGCTTTGGTAACTATATTTTTTCTTTGATTTATTTTGGTACTTAAACTTGGCAACTAAATTAATTTTGGTCCTAAACTTGACAAATATAAAAGTTTAAACCATGGGAATTAGGCGAGATAGCAAGGGTTTCTCTTACCTTAACCAGTGGTCGAGGGTTCGATTCTCGTCTTGGGTATAGAATAGCTTTAAAACTTGTGGCTATCTACTCCCTTAATGGGCCAACAGAATGCGGATAATTAGTTATTAGGCTCGCTTAGATAGATACCTTGAGAAATAAATAAAAAATTAATGGCGTGTTACTCTAAGATTATGTCACATCATCCCTTGAAAATTAAAAAAATATATAAATTATTTCTTAATTCACTCTGTTCAATTTTTTTATTTGAATCGGTATATTGATAAACTTGATTCAATCGGGTTGATTGACCAATCCAATTATAATCCAAAAGTATTGATTATATTGTTAAATTTAGACAAATTCAAATTCAAAAATCAGAATATGTTCAATTACGAAATTTAGGTGCTGAAAAAAATATATATAAGTACAATGTAAAAATATTATATTATTCTTGTGATTTTATTTAATATCTAGAAACTTCCTCCTTTGTCCCGTTTTTATAAACACTGGAAAACAAAGGAGGCCAAAAAAAATCAGGACGGTTGTAAGTTGTCATTTTACGCTTTACGCAAGCAGGCCGAGAATCCACGACCCTTCCCTTCCTCCGTAGACAAATTGTAGTAGTATCTCAATCCTATACACCGCCGCAGCCGACCGCCGTTTGTTTTTTCATACCGCGGCCTTACGGCGACG
Organism: Gossypium longicalyx; assembly: GCA_025698465.1. NCBI lineage: Eukaryota > Viridiplantae > Streptophyta > Magnoliopsida > Malvales > Malvaceae > Gossypium > Gossypium longicalyx. The sequence goes on along the minus strand of CM046997.1, from coordinate 16,802,149 downwards.
ATGAGGGTCGACTGGGACGATCTTCCTGAAGAATCACAACAGCCGGAGCAAGATTCTAACCTCAATTTCGACTTTTTTTCTCTTGTTTCCAAGCCCAAGGTAAACTCAATTCAAACGTTCGCTTAAAATTTAAAGGAAAACAAAAGGAGAAAATCTCGAAATTTGTATATTTATCGAATTCCTTGTGTAAATGCAGGATTATTATAAGATATTGGAAGTTGATTACGATGCTACGGAGGATGCTATTCGCTCCAATTATATCCGTCTTGCACTGGTTCTGTTTTTCCCTTCTTTTTTTTTCTTTTCTTCAAAAGTTGAATTGATATATGTATTCATAATTTTCCTTTTTTTTTTAATTGATTAGTATGAGGTTGTTTATGCAGAAATGGCATCCTGATAAGCAAAAGGACGATGGGGATAGCGCCACTTCAAGATTTCAAGAGATAAATGAGGCTTACCAGGGTAACTATCTTTCCCTCTCGGTTCCTTTCGGCTTGTGTTTGCTTCATTTTTGAGTAAATTTTTTCTTTGGGCTTTTTTTTTTTGTAGTACTTCATTCTTCTATATGGGATTTCTATATTAGTTTCATAATTTCAATATTATATTTTTCGTTGAATCTTTTGAGTAGGGGAACCATTTAATTTATGCTATATATCTTCCACAGTTTGCAGATTATTTTTCGCTTGAAAGATTTTGTCCGCATCTGCCTCTCATTTGTTGATATGTTATCATATTGCTAGTTCAAGTAAATTAAAAAAAAAAAAAATTATCCCAAAAGAGAAACAGATGAGGATGATCAGCAACATTAGCATTAGAGCAAAGAGGAGTTTGGGTCGCTATAAGATAATTGCAAATTATAAGGTGTTACATCTAGTTAATTTTAATATGCTCTTGATTGATCTTTGCTTTTCAGTTTACAATTTCATGCCCTATCCTTCATATGGATTGGTTTGAAAGATAATTATGTCTAGTATGCACATTGCATATTCATGAGCAAGGATTTTAAATTAGGCAGTTATTATTGAGCTTGGCTGCAAATCTTTTTTCATGCTTCATCTTCTGTCTTAGGTAATCCTTTTTCTTTATTTTTGTGCATTTCAACAAGGATGCACAACATCTTACTCTTATGAAAATTTGCTGGTACAATGTCATCTCATTTATAACAGTTACTTATGGAAGTATGTTCTTATTTGGTATGATAATTGGTGTTTAAAGTTGCCACACTATTGGTGTTGTGCATTGCTATTTCTTCATGACTTAGTAGCTATGTGTTTACATGAAGGTTTTGGAGGCCTAAAGAGAGGAGTTGAATTCATGCATGGTCGAGATAGTAGCTAGCAAACTATGATCATGCTTTGTCTAATGGAATGAATAGGTGAACTGAGTTTATATGATCAATGATAGTTGAAGACTTGAAGCTATAGTTGAACTGCTAACATTTGATTAAAAAACAGACTACAAAGGGTATTGGTAAGCATGTGAAAATGAATTTGAAATTAACCATTGGGTGTTATGGCTTTCATTTACCAGTTCTCATCGATCCAGTCAAAAGGAGTGAGTATGATAAGAAGGGGATGTTGCATGTGTATGACTATGACATAATTGTAAGAACTTCCATCATACTTTGAATTAGGTATGTCTACTTTTATACTTCTGGATGGTTCAGATCTTAAGTTTTAATTCACTGGCTGCAGGAGTACCTTAACCGTTACAAAGGCCTTATTTTAACATGTAACGGTCTTGGGATTAGGCAATCAATTTGGTAAACTCAAGCTGGAGGAACTGAGGTTCCTTATGTTCATTGTCATAATGCTCAAACTGAGACACCCAGATTTGTGAATATCACAAAAACAGCACAGTTGAGGATGAGAAGAAGCTTGGATGTATTACAAGGTTATGTTATATCTTGGTTGTGTATAGTGAAGTAGAGAAATTCACATAATCTGTAACATCTTATGCTTGTCCGGCTTATTAGGGTATGACCAATTTGTTCACTGCATGCTTGCAGCTTGTTAATTTTGTAGGGTTGTAGACTTTTTCTTTTTGGTTCAACTTGTAGGGTTGTAGGCTTATGAGGGTATGACCGTAGGAGCAATATTTATGGAACCAATCTACTGTTACTAGCTAATTAATGGGATAGCCAGTGCTTTTTCAATTTTACTTGGTAATTTGTTAGTGTGAACACTGATTAGCATAGTGAGTAAATTCATGTGAGAAGTAACTTGCTAGCTTAAACTAGTCACGGCACGAGGATACTCTCTTCTAGAAGCTGGAACTTGAATAATTTCATCTTCTAGGAGTGGCATTGATAAAGCTTGCATTTATAACAACATTTCTGTTGATAAATCATCTAAAATATAAATGGTCGATGGACTATTGTTGCATTACTTTTTTTTTTCAAAATTTAAGCTACAGGTTGGTGAGAAAAGGTGTTGCTAGGATTTGAATTCCGAACATGTTAGATGTGTCTTTGCTCAGAAGAATTCGATGTTTAGTTCTGTGATTCCTTTCCTTGCCACTTAATCACGGCTGCTTCTCTGATGTTTTTTTTTTTTTTTTTTTTTTTTTTTTTTTTTTTTTTTTTCTGAAAGATGTGGGATTTTCTCTTTGTAAGTTGCCCTAGCAAGTACCGCAGGATGCTTCCCTCTGCCTCCTTTGCAATCATAGCATCTTCCAGTGGTAAATCCTACTCAGAAATTTAGGTGCTAAGAATTATGTACTACAGACAGTAACCAGGAAAATAGAACGAATTAGGTTTAATTTTGATGCTTTTCGCGAGGGCAAGGTAATGAAGTAAATCAATTACGCTTGTAATGAAATAAATTAGATACAAAGATAAAAAAAAAGTTCCAAGTCAATGTCCAATCTTGACTCGATTATAACTAAAGAAACCTAGCAACAATATCAAACACCCATAACTGATGAGAGCAGTAGGGAGACCGATTGAAGGCTGTCTTGACGCAATGAGGATCACTAGAAAGACCATGTTGTGGTCGGGAATAAAAAAATTTGTTGGCCAACAGCCAAAAAAATGTCGTTGGCAGTCTTGGAAGCTAGTTGATGGAATGGCGGTGGAAGAGAACCGTCAACCGTGAAGAGACTTTAAACTAGCAAATGGAAGAGATTGGTGCGGCTGTACTTTGACCAAGTAGAATTATGTTTATAAATTTGAAATTTAGTTTTCTACTTTTATTTTTAAGAATTTAATTTTTTTATTTTAAATTTTAAAATTTAAATTTAGTTGTTATCGTTTTATTTGTGTGGTTTTTAAAATAAAAAAATATTGATATTTTAATGAGCTTATTCTTTTTTATTAAATTTCAATTGTGGATTTAAAACATATTTATGTGAAATGTATAACGAAATTAGTTGAAGGGTTTTTATATTTAAGATTGTTATTGAGTTAGTGTGACTCTTCAATATAGAGTTTATCAAAAGTCAAGTAATTTTACACAACAACAATACTTTTTGTTTTAGATAAAGAATACAAAATCAATTAAACTAGATCTTTCAAGGGGATCTTCAAACAATCTTAAATCTAGTTTTCTGTCACGAACTATCTTAATAAGACTATCTGTGGTTGTGTTTTCTTGGGGAATACGTTGAATATTCCATTGCTTTACAATTTTCAGAAGTTGATGAATTCTTCTAACTAGAGCAGAATTAGAGTTTTCAGAAGAACCATCTTGAATGGCATTAGCTGTCTCAAGGTTGTCCGTTTGAATTGAGACCCTTTTGAATCTCCTATATAAAATAAGTTTCAGCCCATCCAAAATGCCCCGAAGCTTAACCTCTATCACTGTGCAATTTTCCAAGTATTTGCAAAACCCAATGATCCATCTACCATTATGATCCCACACTAATATTCCAGTTGCAGCAAAACCTTTTTCATTCATAACTGAACCATCCGTGCTCAAGCACACCTAACTGTTAGCTATAGAAGGGTTAGTGAAAGAACTTTGTATCTCTTTTGAAATTGAAGTATACTATCTTGCCCAACTATGGGAGACTTTAAGGACTTCATCAATACTCTAAGAAATACCTTGGAAAGTAAACAAGTTGTGATTCCTCCAAATGCGCAAAGAAATGATCCCAAAAATGCACGACCAATCCACCCCACCCAAAAAAGGAGTCTGATGTTTTTGAAGGTTTTCTATCATCCAATCACGGAGGGATCCAATGTAGAATCTAAGGTGTAACACCTTATAACCGGCTCGATCACCAAGCCCGAATATCAGGATGTCCCACCATCGTCAAACATCACATGTAATACAAATGGTCTCATTATTAAGTAAACATATTCCATTTTAGCTTTCGTAATAGTTATAAGTCATACATATTCCAGTGATCATTAAAACATGCTAAACATTCATCAAACGAACTTTAAAACAAGAGTTAAACATGCTTTTAGACCACTAGATAGAAATTTCAAATTATTCACGTAGGTATGGATATTGAATCAAGGGTATCGATATTTCTCTCAAATGGTATCGATACTGCTTGAAAAATCAATACCAAAACAACATTATATTTCTCGCCTAAAAATTAAAATCTCAGAAATTATTGGTACCTTCATAAAGTATCAATTATTTTACCTCGAGTATCGATACTCGTGATATGGTATCGATAGCAAATTACGTTACTAACTTCCTACACATCGAAGTATCTTGGAGGTATTGTTTTTAAAACCTGAACATTAATACCACTGCTCCAAACAACAAAAATATAGCATAGTAAGGCATATAATCCATTCTAACCATAAACTATTCAACATGTAACTAATACCACATCAAATAATCGCCAAATCAACTATAATGACAATTCAAATCATCGTAATTATGTCCAAGCAAGCAATAAATATACCAAGCTCGATATCCATAAATCTTAAGAGCAATAAAGTCATGTAAACATCCAAAACATCATGGAAATAGTCAACTAAAAGTCTACCACATTGCCTTATTCCTATAGTTCAAAGAATAATAATATCACCTACACAAAAACTAAAGCCTAACTTGGATCACTTCCTTGGTATCCCCGCATCTCTCACACCGCAAACGCTAAATATCTGCAATGGTTAGAGAGAGTGGGTGACCTTAAACAACCTCGGTGAATGTCGGAGTAACCACAAAGCATACACAATACCAAAGGTTAAACAAGAGTATTCTATAACACATTCACAACCATATTCTAACCAAGTCACAATAACATATTCATGCTTCATTAAATTATAAAACTAACATATACTCTCACATGCAATTACACGCAACTCGTATATATATAATTCATTTAATGATAATTCATCAGGATAAAAAAATGTATTCATGCTTTAATAACTCACAGTGTAGCTTATATATTCACATGCATTTACACATAACATTTCCATATATTAATCACATTATGATAATTTGACACTTGAAGCTATGAAACATGAAAGTGGGCTGTATCACCACACATCGGATACATAGATCTCCAACACACCAAATGACTTGTAGAGTAGATCTCCAACACACCAAATGACTTGTAGAGTCGAACATATCCTAAAAGCATAGCATTTAGCTAACACTCTCCAACACACCAACATATCCCGGTGAATGAATTTGGCTCACATTCCCTTATCTCTCCAAACTTAGGGCTTCAATTCTTAAATCACAAAACCCAAGAGTGAGTACTCACAATCTTATGGCATGCTAACTATATCAAGCAGTTTTAAGAGACCTCAAAACCAAAATATTCACAATTACACAATTTTAATTAATGATTTAATGTACATCATCTCTGTTCATGTTTATCAATTTACATCACAAACATGTACACAATGCATGCTTATCTAATTCACATTTAACTGCACTTTAAGTGCCACAATAATTCTCATCAAACCATCACATATCCGACCACATATGTGTGCATTAAAATCAATACATCATATATCACAAACAAGTATTCTCACATATTACCTGTCACAATAATATCACATTCCATAATTGAACACATATGTACTTACCAAAATTCCGCTCACTTTCGTTGCATATTTGTATTATTAACATATCATTATCACTATCATTTGGCATGTACATCATGCCCATAATACAACACAATTTCCTATAGTCATCACACATGTCTCATATCACACTATCGCATCATAATAATCAATCCACAATTATTCACATAATAACATAAATTGCCAAAATAAAATAAGGGAAATAAAAAGCTTACACTCGGAATTTAGGATAGGGGTTTAGGCTATTCCTAAGCTCTTAATTAATACTATGAATTGTGTCTACTAGCAGCGATTCCAAACACTCACCAATCACGCTTTCGCTTAATTGCCGAAAGCATAAACTAGCTTTTCCTTACCTTTCGCCTTACTCGTCGAAGGCTCCAACACTTCCGTATCTTCACCAGAATAAATCAAACAATAAACACAATCAACATTCAGCCAAAGAGACACATACACCAACCAAAAACGCAAGCCTAAGTTATATTCCTCATGAAACTGAAATTTGACTAGCAAACTTGAAACTCAAATATTTTAATATTTACTTATTCCCGTTGTCTATACTCGATTCCAATCATCTAATTTTACATCTAATAACAATTCCCAACCTTCAAACTACTCAAAATTATACAGATTCATGAATCCAAAATTTCAACATACAATGGCAATTTTCACGAAAATTCATTTAGACGTTGGAATTTTTTAACGAAACTTTAAAGAATGTTTAGAAACCTTCTAATCACATCAAAACTAATGGAAAAACACTTTGAAACTTTTTTTTATTCAAAATCTTAAAATCCTCCATTAACGACCTAATATTTGACTTTTATTCAAAACATTCGATTTAATGGGTAAAAACTCTATTTAAAAGACTATATAACATAAAAATAATAATAGGAAAATAATTTGTTACCTTCAATGGGAGAAAAAAGGACATTTGGTTGAAAATAAGGAAAACCCACAAGCTTGAGAGATGACAAAATCAATGGTTTCTTTTTGTGTGTTTTTCTTGAAGTTCTATGGAGGTTTATTGATTGAGTGATAATAGATATTAAAGGAATGAAGTTTGTAAAATAAAATTGAGTGATTGGGGTTTGGGAGAGTAAAGGACAGCAACAACAAAAAGATGGAGAAAAAATATCGTAAGTTTAAAATAGATGGAACGGGAAAATAGGGTATTTTAAAAACTTTGGTATAATTGCTTTATAACTACTCCTATTTTGAACCCTTTTACAAAACAGTCCTTATTCAAAATTAAAGGTATTTTGAAACTCATTTGCAAAAATTGATATAATTTCCTAAGAGCCATAGACGAAGACATTTCTAGTTTACCACGCTACGAAATTCTGAACACATACGAGCTAAAATTCCCATTTTACCTTCGAAACTCCTAGGCCTAATTTTGGGGTGTGATATATGGAGCGTTCCTTCTAGAATGAGCTTGTCCCAAATGCTCCTAGCTACATGACAATATTTGAGAACATGCAACACCTTCTCAGATTCTTGTCTACAAAAACCACATGCGCTGTTTTTCCCAACTCCTCGCCTTACCCTTTTAGCATTTGTAAGCAAACATTACTTGAAGGCGAGCCAAATGAAGAAACAAATCCGTTAGAAGCCTTTAAACAACAATACTTTAGTTGCTTTAGATGGAACAAAACTAACTTTTTGTCGAGTTCCTTCCAAAAGAGCACTACTCTTAGGGTTCTTTCCCTAAGCCCTCCGTCAAAGATCTGCCTCCTTCACCTCTCGTCTTTTGCGTGTCTTAAATTTCTAAACATGATATGCATTTATTTCTTTATACTTAAATGCCTCCTTATATGACTCTTCGATTTCTCCCCTCCTCTTTCATCTCATTTTTCATCTTCATCATTATTTCCCATTTTCCTATAACTCTCCATTACTAAGTGGTCACCCTTTCATCTCCCTCTTCCCTCCATCATGGCTTTCAATCCCTTAAAACGCCAGAAATTTTATCTGTATGGTACATTTGACACCAGTCGATCCTTTCTTCCAACTAATCATCCATCTCTTCCTTTATTCTTTGATCAATTTGAACTCTCCTTTCCTCTAAAATCGTACCTTTTCACCCTTCTATCAAATATGTGGAACAACTTTTAAGAGATTGCAGTTGGTTGGAAAGTTCAGAATCGGAGTCTTTTGCCGATGAAGGCAACTCTATGCAGCACACCCTTCAAGTTGAGTTCCATCCCCATAACAATGTTGGTATAATAAGAGGGCCTATTTCCCCCTTTGATCCCCAAGAGCTTGAACTTAGTAGAGCCAATTGGAGTCACTATTTAATTGGTCGCATCCATGACTATAAAAATTTCTCTCCTCGCCTTTTACAAAGACTTAAGATTTGGAATCTTTAGTGTCGTGTTACTGTTTCTTCTAGAGATGGTGTTTTTAAAATTTTCGATTTGACCTTATTTCTAACCTTCAACTCATTCAAAGGAAAGGTCTCTAGGCATTGATAGAGCCTTGTCGATGACTGTTAGATGGATCCCTAATTATTTCCCAAGTTTGGACCTCTTTAGCTCACTAAATGTGTGAATCTAAATATTAGGTCTTCCTATTGAATATCTTAATTCCTTTGTTGCAACTAAACGTGCTCATGGGCTAGGCTAGGCCCAACTAAAATTTTAGGCTCTTTTGTTAGGCCTGACCTGAAAAAAGGGCTTAATTTTTTTTCCAAACTTGACCCGGATAAAATGCTAAAATTCGGGCCCGGCCTGCCCGTATTAATTTTTTTATATTATTTAAAAAATATATAATACATCAAAAGTACTAAAAATATTAAAATAAATGTTTCCCAATAAATTAAAAATAAATTTTAAAAAAATATGTATCCTTAAATAACAAATATAGGTACAACTTAACAAGCAAATGCCTCTAAAATAGTAATAAAATTAATAATAAAACAAGAATTATACTATATCCAAACAATAACAACAAAATAGTAACACTATAACTAGTGAGATGGTAGCAAAATAGTGAAAAATAACAAGAAACTAGCAACAAAATAATAAAAAAAATAGTTTTTTTACACATTCGGGCCCGGCCGGACTCGGGCCAAAAAAGTCTTACCTGAGTCTCCACCTGTTTTCTAAATGGATCTTAATTTTTTGTTCAAACTCATTTCTGGACTTATATTTTTAATCAAACGGGCCATAAACAGGTATTGTTGCAACTCGCTTGGGAAAAATAATAGGGCGAGTAATCCATATTGATGACTATGGTAGAAATCCTCTAAACATCCAATTTCTTAAAGTACGAGTTAACATTAACCCCTTGCTTCCTTTGATTGCAGGCTGTACCGTTCAGAGGGATGATAAAGTCAGGTAATGGGTTGACTTCTGATATGAAAGAATATGCAAGGTCTGCATCAGATGCGGCACTATAGGCCATACCAGAAATAGCTGCCCCCATGATAGTCAGGAAGTAGAGGATATGATCAATGAACAAACGGAGGAAATTAGACAGCCTGGGTTATGAAAGAGAGTTTGATGTTAATCAGATTCATTTTAGAGGTATTCCAGCCTCGAGATCAAGAGGTATTAAGCGTTCCACTTATGTGGAGCTAGTTCCTTCTGTCTCTGTTCGCATTAGTTCTTCATATCCTTTTGCCAGAGGATATTTCCATTTTGGTGTTAATAATGTTATTAATATTCATGATGATGGTAATGATGTTGCAAATAATAATGATTTGGCTGGAAATGATGCTCTTAACCGTCCTAATGAGAACAACAATGTTGAAGAGGAATAAGTGGAACCCAAAGAGAATGATGAGGATATTGACCCTTCGATAGATGTTGAGGAAGAGGATGATAGTGATGAGCGCACCCCGTCTAACAGTGTTCTTGTTAATGAAGAAGCCCCTCAACTGATTCTGAGCAAACTCAAAAACCAATATCGCGATGCAGGCCCCCCTTTCTCTTGCATTTGTTCCTCATTTTAACCCCCCCTCTTGTCTCTTCCCCACTACCAAATCCTTTCAGTCACCCTATACCCTATTATGAAGCCATCCCTTCTAAAGATGATTTAGAAGAAAGGATCCATACACAATTTCCTGCTACCGCTGCCTGATACAGAGAAAGGAATCAACAATGGTGGGCAGATAGATAATTTATTCAGATTGAAAGGATCCTTGCTGAATTTTCAATGTTCTACATGCCTAGTGAAGTGTATCTTCGAATCGCTGCCTTAGCTGAGGCCTCTATTCATTCGAGGAGAAATATTCCCAGATTTATTGGACTCTCTAACACTGAATTTACGTTCACGAATGCTCGTTTTCTCCTTGAAAATGAGGGCAATCACGCTGAGTCTAGTCTGAGGGATCTAGGCGAGAAAGAAAAAGAAATGCCCCAGTTATTGATGCTCAGTTAAACGCTTCAACTGACAGTGTCATTCACAATGGAGATAATTCTAGTAGAAATTCTTTTGACTTTGTTATCTATGTTGATAATCAATCTACTATTGTTCACTTTGAAATTACTAATATTGATACCATGGCTACTAAGACGACATCACTATGTTAGATAGATTGAATTCTGTGCAGGTGGTTGGGCTAGAGTCAAAAGACGTTCTTAGACCTGAAAACTATATGCCAAACTGTTTTTTCAAGTGGTTCCCCACTAGTAATATTTCGGGAGAGGAATTGATGCAGGAGCATCTATTGGGTAGTTAACTACTTTGACCCAAATTGAAGAAGATGAAGCTACACATTTTGGGCTTGGAAAGTCTAATGGTCTGCAACACAAAGAGCCTAATATGGGTAGAAGATTTTTAAGAGACTTTTTCCTATGGATTCATTAAATAAGTAGGATGCATGAGTTAGCAATTTCCCTCTGTTTATTTGTTTTTGTGGGTTCCAACAACATGGTGAGTTCGGATGGGTGGTAGGGTGGGATGCGATACACTACGTTTAGCTTGCTTTTTGTTTCTCGCTATAGTATATTACTGTAACAGTCTGTTTTTAATGAAATCGGAGCAGTAGTTTCGGGACCACAAATTCAAAGTGAAAATATTTATTTTATTGTTATTTTAATGTCTACAGCATGATAATAGAGTCATATAAAAATTTCGTTAAGAAATTTTATCAATTGTTTGTTTAATTTGATAAAAAGGACTAAATCGCGTAAAGTGTAAAAGTTGTGTTCTATTAGCTAAAAGTGTTTAATAGCTATAGAAATTTAAGTAGAAGTCCTTATGTAGTAAATAGACCATTAAAATTAATAGTGGACAAAGATGGACATCATATAAGTGATTTTTATTGGTTAATTAAAAGGTTAAATTAGTAATTTAGTAAATACGGAAAAATTAAGTAAAAATAACATGGTCATCATCTTTTTCCATCTTCTTCCACCGATTTTGCAAAGGAAGGAAAGCCATTAAACCTTGCTAAGTTCGGCCATGGTATTTTTGAATGCATGGTATGTATTTTTACTCGGTTTTTAATGATTTCTATGTTTTTGGAGTCGTTGTAGCTTAATCTAGCTAGCCCAGGGACTAATTTGCAAAATTGCTAAAGTATTAGGGTTTTACCATTGATGAATGTGTATGTTTTTGATGTTTGATGATAGAAAATGAATGGTTGTTGTTAGATAAACAAGTTTTGTAAAGAGATTTTGGTTGAAAATGTCAAATAGGGATTAAATTGAGAAATGTGAAAATTATGTGGTAAATGTGTGAAATAATGAAATGTATGGGTTGTTATGGGTTTATATAGAATTCGGCTAGCATGAGTGTGGGTTAAATTGCTTGAATTTGTATTTTTACGAGCTAGGGACTAAATTGTAAAGTAGTCAAATGTTCAGGGGCAAAATGGTAATTTTAACATAATATGAAATTGGATTGAATTGTATAGAGCAAATATTAAAGTGGTTAAATTTGGTTATATAGATCAAGAAAAGTCACGTTCGGAATTAGATCGGGGGAAAAATAAAGTAGTAGATTGATCGGTCGACTTTCTCCGTATTAATTCGAAGTAAGTTCGTATGTTAATAAGCATTAAATAATTGTGCGTTAAATTCTTTAATATTGCATTTTTGATGAATACGATTTCTTGGATATACTTGACGAAGATTTGGCGACGTATGATATCCCGGTTGAACCTTAGGAATAGATAGGATACGAATGACATGTTATTAGGGGTTACCGTGTTTTGGGTGCTGGTCCTGTACGTTCTACCGGTGGCTGAGTTTTTTGACATGTGTTGCGGTTACTCGTCAACTTGTGTGAGAAACACCGTGTAGCTATGTCTTGACTGTCAGCTTGTGTGAACAGACCTAGTGATAGCTTGAGAGTGAGCATTTATATGAGATATGAGATTGAGATGGTTTCAACCATGTATTGACACTTAGTGTGTGAGATTTTCTAGTATCTGATATTATTCCAAATGGTTCAACAGGCATAGTGATATTTCGAGAGCATATGAGTTCGATATGAACCGGTATAGGTATGTACGTAAATCATGTGGAAATTGAATTTATGAGATTTGTGATTTAATAATTATCTTTGTTGGTGGTTACTTGTTAAACTAATGAAACTAAATAGAATTGCATTATGATTTAAATTGCTTGCTTGATTGTGGTTGATTGGTAAGTTATATTTGAAGATATACAAACTTACTAAGCTTAATTGTTTACTTTGTTTATTTTTTCGTGTTTTATAGTGATTTGGAAGCTCGCTGGTTTTTGAATTTGTCGGAGATTGCATCACACTATCAAGCTCTCATTTTGGTACTTTTGGACTTAATGTATTTTGGTTATATGGCATGTATAGGTTAATTGGTTTATGGAAGCCTATATGTTTTGTTATGTTTAACCACTGATATGGCTTAACAATGGTATATGCTTTGATATGTAAATATGTGTAAATGACCCTTTGATATGTGGTTTATAATTGCTATGTGAATGCCTTGTTGTGAATTGGTATTTAAAGTAGCAAATGGTTGAAAATGAGAATGTATTAGCATGCCAAGTATTAGGCAAGATAGTGCATATATGAAATTAACCATTTAGGTGAATTCTTAAAAGTGATTTTGGTATGTTTTTAAATGGCAAATTGTGATGTTTATGAGCATTATAGTTGTTGGTATTGGTATAGCATGATTTTGAAGTTGGCTGAGATTGGTTTGAATGCCTATTGATGATATGGTCATATGCTATTTGGTATGTTTAGGCTGGTACCACTTTGGGTGAAAAATAAGGGTTGGAAAATGGCCTATTTTTGTCCACACGGGCAAAGACACGGGCGTGTGTCTTAGCCGTGTGTGACACACGACTAGGTGACAGGGCCGTGTGTCCCTTGATACTTCTTTAGAAATTAAGTCAGTAGCTTCACACGGCCTAGCACAAGGGCGTGTGGCTTGGCCGTGTGGCACAAGTCAGTATACTCATCAGTTTTGGCACGGCCTAGCACACAGCTTGGTACATAGGCGTGTGAGCCCACTTCGAAGGGTACATGGCCTGGTACACGGGCGTGTGGTCTGGCCGTGTGACCCAAGTCAGTGAGATACATGGGTTGGCCACGGGTTGGGACACGACCATGTGATCCCATTTTGAATGTCCACACGGCCTGTGACACGGGCATGTCCCTTGGCTGTGTGAGACACACGGCCTGGACATACTGGCGTGTGTCCTCTGCACTTTGAAAAATTTTCATGTTTTTTCTAAAAATTTATTAAGTACTCGATTTAGTCCCGAACCACTTCTAATGCTTGTTTTAAGCCCCGAGGGCTTGTGCTAGGGATTATATGACTGAATTTGAATGATTTTTGTTTGGATATGAGATATGGATATGAAATGTATGATTGTTTATGAGTTTAGTTCGGTAATGCTCTGTAACCCTATTCTGGCGACAGATATGGGTTAGAGGTGTTACAATTACAGTATTTAATCTTATCGTCATCGCTATTTTTACACTAACTGTAAATAAATGCACTGCCTATCCAAACTCATCCAATCTCATCCTTAAACAATTTCTTAATCTACAATCACATGTGTCAGTATTGATTACATCACTTTTGATTTAGAAAGTTCCTAGAGTGGCGGTTTATCACAATCTTCCATAATCAAATTGCAGTAATTTTTCCTTTTTAGTACCTAGATTTGATTCCCCTATTAGGAACACTCTTTTGATGCCTTTTATGGTCATGAGGATACTAAACAAAGACATACTTCCAACCTTGAAGGTCTGGAACCCAACTCATTTCCCACTATTGTTCTCTGTGATGCTGAAGCAAGATTTGATGCTATGTCCATCAATGATTCCAGTCTATGTGTTTATCAAAAAAAGAAAAAAAATATTTGTAGGGGAAAGCTCCATTGCAACTAGCTCCCTATCGCCACAAAGAAGGCTATCTCCCCCATTTTCCCCAAATATTGATCTAGCTGCAAACTCGAATGAATCTCCTCTTTCTGTTCAAGATGATTCAACTACTACTGCTTTAAATGTCTCTTCTGTTTTTAAATTTTCTATGGTTGTTTCTATTGCTTTTACAACTGTTGTTTCTTTTGTTATTTTTATCAATGTTATTTGTCCTAATTGTTTTTTTAATTTGATGTAACTATTGAAAATGATACTATTGTTATTGCCTCTACCAAAAGGTTTGGGCAGGTTGTCCTTGATCAGCCTCCCAAGTAGCTATGAAGGTCTTTAGCTGGAATGTTAGGAGAATGGGAAATCCTCTAAGAATGTTCCACTGCTCTCGGCTAATTGATAGATTCAAAGTTGATTGTTGCTTTCTTATAGAAACTAAAGTTAAGCATAATTGATATCTTAGACTTAGGTTAAGATGGAATTTTGAGCATCTTGTGGGTACTAATTGTAGTGGATGTAGTGGTGGTGCCCTTTTCCTTTGGCGTAGAAACACTACTTGTTCTATCATTTCAATGAATGAAAATATGCTTTTTTGTTATATTGAAGAGAAAAACTTTAAGATATGGCTAACTTGCATCTATGGTCACCTTAAAGTCAATGAGAGGAAATTTGTTTGTGATCAACTTGTTCGTTTTTCTAATAATTTTAATGATAATGACAATTGAATTGTTCTAGGGGACTTCAAATTATCTTAAAAGAGCTTTTGACCTTTTTCAATGTCTTAATTCTGGAAATTTATCAAAAATTCTTGCAAAAGGTTCCTACTTCACTTAGACCAACAATCGAAATGTAGAAAAGGCTGTATGCGAAAGACATGATTGGGCCTTTGTTGTTGATAATTACTTTTCCCATTGCTTGAATTTGTTGATTCTTAATCTCTCGATCACTCATTCGGATCATGGCCTAATGATTGTGTCTACCAATAAAAGATTTCCTTTCTAAAGAAGACTTTATCATTTTGAGGTAATGTGGACTCTTCATCTTCAATGTAAAGAGATTGTATGAGAGACATGTATTTCACAAATTGAGGGTTCCCCTTCTTATAGTGTTAGAATTGAGTGACCCAAATCTTTATTTAAATAAAATACAATGGTAAAATAAAATAAAAGTAAAAATCCATATAGAACTACACTTCTTTTATTTTATTCTATAATAAGGTTTTTTAAACCTTATTAAATCTATTTGATATTGATTAAAATAAGGTGTTTTAATCTTACTACACTCCTATTAGAATATGGTTTTACAAGCCTATAAATAAACATAGCCTACTCCTCTTGTAATCGTTTGAATTTGCCATAGTGAATTTTCTTCTTCTCTGCTCGTGATTTTTTTCTGAAAGGGTTTCCACGTAAAAATCGTGTTCTTTATTTTTATTTTTCCTTTCTTTGTGATATATTGCCATTACTGACATTTTATTTTTTTACAAATTGGTATCAGAGCTTTCGAATTGTTCATCTCGATTACGGTAATGGCATCTTTGAAGTATGAAATTTCGTTGTTGGATCGTAACACCAGATTTACGTTGTGGCAGATTAAGATGCAAGCAGTTCTTGTGCAGATGAATCTGGAGGATGCCCTGCCAGGGATAGATAAGATGCCTTCGACAATAACGGATGAAGATAAGAAGCGTAAGGATCGAAAGGCGTTAACACAAATACATCTACATTTGTCTAACGAAATTTTGCAGGATGTGATGAAGGATAAGACCATCGCTTCATTATGGAAGAGGTTGGAACAAATATGTATGTCGAAAACTCTAACCAGCAAGTTGCATCTGAAGCAGCGTCTTTATGCTCATCGTTTGGAGGAAGTTGCATTTGTGCACGAACACTTAATTGTGTTTAAAGAAATTCTCTCAAACTTGGCGGCCATGGAGGTTCAGTATGATAAGGAAGATCTAGGGTTGATTCTACTTTGGTCGTTGCCTCCGTCTTATTCAACCTTTAGAGACACGATTTTATATAGCCGCGAGTCTCTCACAGTTGATAAGGTTTATGATTATTTGACCTCGTATAATAAGATAAAGTATCTTGTGGTTAAAACCGACTCTCAGAGAGAGGGTCTCATTGTTCATGAGAGATAAGATCGGAGTGCTGATGATGATCACGGAAGGACACAGGAATGAAATCCTAGCGGTAAATCTAAGGGTAGATCGAAGTCTTCAAACAGAGGTAAAACTTATAACTTCTGCTAGATGAAAGGGCACATTAAATTTGAGTGCCATAAGCTACATAATAAGATCAAAAGGGAGGCTACGAATCAAAAGGGAAAACAACTAGAAAATTATAGTGAAGCTGATGTTGTAGAAGACTACATCAATGGTGAACTTCTAGTTGCTTCTATCAACAATTCTAAAGTGAGAGAGGAGTGGATCCTTGATTCAAGCTGCACCTTCCACATGAGTCCCCATCAGGATTGGTTTACAACTTACAAAATAGTGTCTGAAGGTGTTTTTTTATGGGAAATAATGTTTCGTGTAAAATTGCAGGTGTTGGAACAATTAAAGTTAAGATATTTGATAGAGTTGTCAGAACACTTAGTGACGTACGACATGTTCCAGAATTGAAGAGAAATTTAATTTTGTTGAGTACTCTTGATTCAAAAGGGTACAAATACACAGCTAAAAGTGGGGTTTTTGAAGATTTCCAAAGGTTCCCTCGTTGTGATGAAAGGGCAAAGAAAGACTGCCAAGTTATATGTTTTGCAGGGTTCTACTGTTACTGGTGATGCAGTTGTCGCTTCCTCTTCCTTATTAAATGATGATATTACTATACTTTGGCATATGCGCCTAGGGCATATGAGTGAGAATGGCATGACAGAATTGAGCAAAAGAGGACTTCTTGATGGGCAAGGAATTTGTAAACTAAAGTTCTGTGAGCACTGCATTTCTGGGAAGCAAAAGAGAGTTCAATTCACTAGAGGAATCCATAACACGAAGGGAACATTGGAATATATTCATTTTGATCTATAGGGGCCATCCAGAGTTCCTTTGAGAGGTGGAGCTAATTATATGCTAACTTTTATTGATGATTTTTTTAGAAAAGTTTGGGCATTCTTCTTGAAGCAGAAAAACGATGTGTTTTCTGTATTTAAGTCTTGGAAAACTATGACTGAAAAACAGATGAGAAAACAAATAAAATACCTCTGCACAGACAATGGCTTAGAGTTTTGTTCTGATGAGTTTAATAAACTGTGCAAGTCAGAAGGGATCGTGAGACACTTGACAGTTCGTCATACTCCACAGCAAAATGGTGTTGCAGAATGAATGAACAGAACAATCATGGAGAAGGTTTGATGTATGTTGTCAAATGCCAACTTACCAAAGTCATTTTGGGCCAAAGCAGCCTCTACTACATGTTTTTTGATCAACCGATCTCCATCAGTTTCCATTGAGAAAAAGACTCCACAAGAGGTATGGTCTAGTAATCCTGCTGACTATTCTAATTTAAAGATCTTTGGGTGTCCTACTTATGCTCATATTGGTAATGGAAAATTGGAACCGAGATCCATTAAATGTGTTTTTCTCAGTTATAAAGCTGGTGTAAAAGGGTATAAGTTATGGTGTCCTGAAAATAGAAAAATTGTGATTAGCAGAGATGTTGTTTTTGATGAAATTTTTATGCTACCTAACTTATCTATTAAAGACTCTTCCAATAAAGAAAATCAAAAGCAGGTGGAGCATTAGATTAATCCAGAATCTACAACAGAGTGGACTCAGTACAAAAATACAGATAGAGTTGCTTCTTCACCACAATACTCTATCCCTAAAAATAGAACTAGAAGAGAAATTAAACCTCCAAAGAAGTATGCCGAGGTTGATCTAGTTGCTTATGCTTTAAATGTGGCTGAAGATATAGATGCAAATCAATAGCCATCTAATTATTTTGAGGCGGTTAGTTGTGAAGACTCAGAAAAGTGGATGTTTGCTATGCAAGAGGAGATGGAATTTGTAACACCCCTTACCAGTGTTTGACATCGGAACAGGGTATGAGGCATTACCGGAACATACATATGCAGTCATACAAAACCGAGACATAATTTTTACATCCAAATTAAACTTTTCAATTTTCATCACTAAGTCCCTAATATGGATCTGTGAGCCCAAAATGTACTATGGAAGCTGTCCGGGACTAAACCGAGAACTTTGGAAAATTTCTTGAAAATAGGGGCATACGCCCGTGTCCAAGGCCGTGTCCTTCACACAACCATTCACATGCCACATTTTCCATACTTAGTCATTACACACTCATTCAACCAACTCATGCCTCTCACAAAATGCATCATCATAACATATAACTTAACTAATATTAGCCAACATCGATGGCCTCATACAAAATGAGTTATCAAATATTAAAGACCAAAATTTTAGGCCAAATCAATTATGACATATAACAAAATAACCAAGTCTTCTATACATGTCATAATTCAAAATATGAATTTCAAAATACCAAAAGAATAATGATAGTGTGTATGGATCTTCGACGATCTCTGTACCCCGAGCTAGCTTGGTGACAGTATAAAATAAAGGAAAAGAGAGAGGAGTAAGCATATAACTTAGTAAGTAGGTATGTAAATAATAAAAAAATTATTAACATGCTTTTATAAATCCTCAAAATATGTTTTTCAAAATAATACAATAATAACTATATATAGATCCACTATTTACTCAAGTTCAAAACAAGCTGTCTATTCAAGTCACAGTAACTAAATTACTTATATCTAGAGCTATGAAACTCCAAATTAAGATAAGCTAATTTTTCCAGAAATTAGACTCACATATATTCTTACCATAAAATTTTAAGAATTTTTGGTTTAGCCAATAAGTACAGTTTATTCTTTAAAGTTACTCCTATTTTGCTGTCTGACAGTTCCAACCCGTCTTTATTAAAATATAATTATCTCCTCATGCGGGATTCAGATGATGTACTCATTTATTTATTTTGAAAATAGACTCATTAAGGATTTTAAGAATATAAATTATAACACATAATTATTTTTTTTACAATTTTTAATGATTTTCCCAATTCAGAATAGGGGATTTCGAAATCATTCTAACTCTGTCTCACAAAAATTCAAATATCTCATAATATGAAATTGTTTTGCTTACATTGTTTTCTTTATATGAAAATAGACTCAATAATATTTAATTGCATATCTTATTAAACCTGTAATTTGATTTCTACCATTTTTGGTGATTTTTCAAAGCCACACAACTGCTGCTATCCAAAACTGTTTTATTACTAAATTTCACTCTTTCATGTTTTCTTTGTAGTAACTTTCATTGTAACACTTACTCCATATCAATCTTACCAAAGTTCGATCACTTATCGAGCACATTGCTCATAAGTTTACACACAGGTACCTACACTTATTCATCACATAGTCATATTCAATTACACCTAGTCATTTCCCGTTGAACACATCAGAATAATAACAGATACTCAGTGGCCTGCACATAGTACCACCCTTGTAGTCAAAGTTACCTTCTTCACAAAGTGGCCTTCACATAGTATCACACTTGTGACCAAAGCTATCTTTCTTCACAAACTGGCCTTCACATAGTACAACACTTGTGACCAAGCTATCTCTTCTCAAAGTGGCCTTTACATAGTACCACACTTGAGTCACTAGTGACATGTCACTTGTATCTTATTTTGTTCCTAATGTTCAACCCGGAAATTTCTCACTTTTCGATACTTGTCAATTTCATTCAATATACAACCACATTTCATAAAACATAATAAAATGTGATAACATAAGTAAAAATGATGCATTATTTACATACAAACTTACCTTTTTACCTCGGTGCAAAATTTGACGAATTTGCAATTTAGTCCATAACCTTTTCTTTTCCTCGATTTAGGTCAATATCTCATCTTTCTTGATCTATAATAACACATTTAACTCACTTAATACTCACATTATTCAATTTAGTCCAAAAATTACACTATGACAATTACATTTTTTCCCCGAAGTTTTACATATTTATAATTTTACCCCTAGGCTCATAAGATGAAAATCACTTATTTTTCTCAAATCTTAAGCCTATCTGATTCATATTCCCTTTTATAGCAGCTCACATTTTTCACTAAATCAAATTTTCTACACATAATTTTACAACTTTCACAAATAGGTCCTTTTATGCAATTTCATCAAAAATCGCTTAGTAAAAGTTGTTTATCACACACCAAACTTTCATATTTTTCCATAAAACATAAAAAAACATGCATGTCATCCACTGGTAAATTTTTAAACACAAAACCTAGCTCAAAATAATGGTGGAAATAGCTAAACCAAGCTACGAGGATCTAAAAAATGTAAAGAACATTAAAAAAGGGGATAAAATGGACTTACAATCGAGCTTGGAAGTATGAAAAACCCTAGCCATGGTCTCTTCATGGTAATTTTGGCCATAGATTGAAGATGGACAAAAATTGGCTATTAATTTTGTTTTTAATTTATTTTAATTACTAAATGACCAAAATGTCGCTAACTTAAAAATATTCTATTTCACCTATTTCATGTCCATTTTTGTCCAAAAAATTAACCAATGGTCTAATTACCATTTAAGAACCTCCAATTTAAAATTTCATAGCAATTAGACACCTCTAGCTTCTAGAACTAAAGTTTTGCACTTTTTACAATTTAGTCTTTTTGACTAAATTGAGTGTCCAAACGTCGAAATTTTCAATCGAAATTTTCATGAAATCATTTCACAAAACTTTAAACCATAAAAGTATAATAAAAATAAATTTTCTTACGACGAATTTGTGGTCTCGAAACCACTGTTCCAACTAGGCCCAAAATCGGGTTGTTACAGAATCACTCCACAAAGCAGAACATGGGATCTTGTAAAACTTCTTAAAGGAAAAAAGGCTGTTCATTGTAAATGGGTGTTTAAAAAGAAAGAAGGGACTCTAGGAGTTGAAGAACCTAGATATAAAGTAAGACTTGTTGCAAAGGGTTATAGTCAAATTCCAAGAGTGGACTTCACAGATGTGTTCTCTCCAATTGTGAAGCATAGTTCGATTCGAGCTTTGCTTGGTATTGTGGCCATGCATGATTTGGAGCTTGAGCAGTTAGATGTAAAAACTGCATTTTTACATGGAGAACTTGAGGAGGATATTTATATGCAACAACTAGAGGGTTTTACTATATCAGAAAAAGAGGACTATGTCTGCTTACTGAAAAAGTCCCTTTATGATTTTTAACAGCCACCAAGGCAGTGGTACAAGAGGTTTGATTCATTTATAACTTCTCATGATTTCAAAAGAAGTAGCTTTGATGGTTGTGTAACATCCCGAAATAGGGCCTTGTCAAAATAGTGGTTTCGGGACCACAAATCTGACATCAAAATATTTATTTTATGATTATTATGAGGTTTAGAATATGACAACATGTATGTATTAAAGTTTCATGAAGAAACTCTTTGAGTAAGGTGTCTAATTGTAAAATAGGGACCAAATTGAATAAATTGCAAAACTTGGGTTCTAGAAGTAATTTGTATGAAATTGATTTAGATTATAAATTAGAAGGTCTTGGAGAGAAATTTTCCCAATTTCTAAGTTTTTGGACAAAAATGATCTTGTATGGATGAAATCTAAAAGAAAAGGGCATGAGGGCATTTTGGTCATTTGGCATTTTAATGAAATAAAATGGGAAAAATAAGCCAAAATCAGCTCATTTCCTTCTTGTTGCTGCCAAAATTCTAGAGTTCTACATGGCTAGGGTTTCCAAGCATTTCAAGCTCAATAGTAAGTGCTCCCAAGCCCCGTTTTTAATGCTCTTTGTATTTTTGAAATCCCGGTAGCTTACTCTCTCTATTTCTACCCATATTTCATGATAGGGTTCATGTTTAGAAATTTACCCATGCATGAGCTACTTGTATTTTGACGATTTATGGAGGGATATGAAAGTTGGATGTGTGTTAATCATCTTTTCCAAGGTAGTTTTCATGAAAAACCCCTATAAGGACCTTTTTGAAAAAGGGGTAAAATGTGTGGTAGAAATGAGAAATCATGGAAAAATTTGGGCTTCCAAAACATTTGGCTAGGCTTGGGTAGGGTAGAAATTACACGTGTTTCATTATACGAGCTTAGGGACTAAATCGTAAAAACATGAAAGGTTAGGGGTAAAATAGTCATTTGGATCGGGGGTGAAATTTAGGCTCGAAAAGGTACAATGTGAGTTACTAATAATTTATTCTTATGGTTATAGACCTCGAAGAATAAATTTCAGAGGTCGATCGAGGAAAACGAAAAGTTTTGAAATAACCGAAACATAATACCGAGACTAGTACCAGGTAAGTTCGGATAACTTAAAGTAAACTCATAATATGCCTAATTGCATGATTTATGAATGTATGATAATTTCATTTGATGATGGCATGAAAATCCATGAAATGCATCCTTAATAATGACATGTTGATAAATGTCCCGATTGAGGTTAAAAAGGGAAATTCGATGGATAAACCATGATTTATATGTGACTTGAGATCCTGCATGTGTTGCAGAAAGGATTTAGCCCAGACGGGTGTTCCTTGAATGATTTAGCGTCCCAAAGAATATATGTGCTTTAAGGATTTAGCCCGGACGAGTATTCTGATTAGGGTCTGAATTTAGCCTGGACTGGCAATTCAGATCCGAGCTCATTAAGGGTGTTTGTCGCTACAAGGGATTTAGCCTGGACTGGTAATCCCGACATCACCTTATGAGTTTACGATACGGGGGATTTAGCCTGGACTGGCATTCTCGCCATAAAATGTGAGGTTCGCGGGAGTGCATACTTGAATGGAATCATTCTTATGAATTGATGAAGAAAGGATAATCCATCGGAATTTCCTAGAAACTCAACGGGATTAATAGACGTGTGTGAATGAATTGATGAATGGTGAGCTCATCTAAGAGAAATTACATGGTACCTTATTATTGTGACTAACTTGTTGATTGAGTGCATGTGATAATAACACCATTATTATGCTTGTTGATTCTATTGCATAACATGGCCTTATACTAATTAATCGGTACGTTTACTTTCCAGTTATTCAGGCTTACTAAGCATGTAAATGCTTACCCCTCTCTTTTCCCTGTCTTACAGAGCTCGAGGACTCGTAACAATTGGAAGACAGTTGGAGAATCAACATACTATCAACTAATTCAGCTTTGGTATATAGACACTTATGTTTTGTTCAATGGCATGTATAGAAATTTTGAGTATTTGGTTATATGTGTCGTTTGATTTGCCAAGATGAAGGCATGTAAAATTATACATATCTTTTTGTATATGGCCATGGGAATCGGCTCATTTTGAAGTAGGCTATGACCTACAAATCTATGCATGTTTATGTTCATATGCAATGGCTTGGTCTTCAATTGGCAATGAGTTATAAAAATGAGCCAATCTTAAATATGTCAAGTAGACATGAAAATCTTTAAATGCAAGATGAGAATTAACTTAGCATGTATGAAACCAATGACATGAGGTTTACATGTAATGAGGTTAATCAAAGTTTTATATAAGTGTATAATTTGGCCTTAACATGTACTAAAGTACCCCATAAGTATGTTTGGTTGACAGAGGGTGATCAAAGGCTGGGAAAATAGCCTAATAAGGTCCACACGGGTAGGCACATGGGCGTATGTCTATGCCGTGTGTGACACACGACTTGCCCCCATGTGTGGTATGGTCGTGTGTCCCCTACACTTGAAATTATAAGTCAGTATAGCACACGGGTTAAACACACGGGCTTGTGTCTTGGCCGTGTGTCCCTAGATACATTTTGATGTCATAAACAGAGAGCCACACGGTCTGCAGGCATGGGCATGTCCCAAGCCACACGGGGGTGTGTGGCCACACGGCCCCACCCACACGGGCATGTGACTCATCAAGGCAAGAAAATCATTAAGTTGTTCAAAATCGATTGAATGTTTTCGGTTTTGTCTCGAACCATTCCGATGTATGTTTCAGGCCTCGAGGACTTGTATAAGGGACGGTATGCATGTGTGTGTGTACAGTTTTAAATTTTGGGCGAAATTTGGTAAATCGGATTAGTATGTTGTGAAAGTTTAAATTCGATAACGCCTTGAGCCCTGTCCCAGTTCCGGGTACAGGTGAGGGGTGTTACATTTAGTGGTATCAGAGTTACAATTTAGTTGGTTCTAGGACTACCGTAGAGGGTATTGGAGTTCACTATACATGCCATTATATGAACGTTGATAGTGTGATATCTCCTAACTGTTTCAATTGTTTTTGAATGTAGTAATGTCTTCCAATCAAGCACAAGATGAGTCCGAGGGAGCCGAGAGCCATGCTCTAGCTTTCGTACAACGAGTTATATCCAGTAGTAGTCGAAGGTTTATGTCTGAAGGCCGAGAAAAAGCCCGACCCGCCTTCTTTAACATGATGGATGAATGGTTTGGGGATTATCTGAGGAATCGCCCCAACATACCACGACCTCTACCGCCCCTAACCAACCTGATGAGGATCGCCACGAGGTGTGGCACCGGTAAGAATTGGTAAAGCCCCTGTAGATAAGCTTAGAAAATATGGGACTGAGGAATTTAGAGCTAAAATTGAGGATGATATTGAGAGAGCCGAGTTCTGGCTCGAGAATACTACACGGGTATTAGATGAGTTGTCATGCACACTTGAGGAGTGCTTAAAGTGTGCCGTGTCTCTCTTGAAGGACACTACGTACTACTGGTGGAAGACTGTATCTTCGGTGGTGCCAAAGGAAAATATCACTTGGGAATTCTTCCAAGAAGAGTTTAGGAAGAAGTATATCAGTCAAAGGTTCTTAGACTCGAAGCGAAAGGAGTTTCTAGAACTCAAACAAGGGAATAAGACTGTGACAGAATATGAAAGGGAGTTTGTAAGGTTAAGTCAGTATGCAACTGAGTTGGTTCAAACCGAGTCAGAAATGTGTAAATGCTTCGAGAAAGGTTTGAATGAGGAAATCAAGTTGTTGATTGGGATCCTTGAAATACAGGAGTTTGCCACATTAGCTGATCGGGCCAAAAAGGACGAGGAACTAAATAATGAAAGAAAGCAAGCGAAGAGAGAGGCTCGAGTTTCAAGTAAGAGATCAGTGGTAGGGCACTCTCATTTTCTACAAAGAAATCAAGGAGCCAACATGAATGCTCCACTTTATCGGTAGGATATTCGGGTAAAGCGAGAGGCTCCAAATGACGAAATCAGAAGTCTTCCTCCCCATTGGTGACTAGTGTGGGAAGTGTAGATAATCAAAAGTCGAACTGTAAGAGTTGTAACAAATTTCATTTTGGAGAGTGCCGAATGAAGAGTGGTGCATTCTTCAGATGTGGTTCTCTCAACCACTTTCTCAGGGATTGCCCAGAGCGAATTAAAAAAGAAGTGGAAGTAGCCCCAAAGTCGAGTGCTCCCATTCCACGAAGTGCTCCCATTCCTCGAGGTAGACCTTCGAGATATCCTGGAAGTGCTAGTGGCAGTCGAGTTGTGGCCAAAAACGCTGCAAAATTAGAGGCCTGAGCCCCGGCAAGAACGTATGCAATACGTGTTCGAGAAGAAGCCTCTGCTCTTAACGTCATCACGAGTACTTTTTCTCTTTTCAATACATGTGTTGTTACTTTAATTGATCCAGGATCGACGCATTCATACATTTGCATGAGATTGATGTCTAGTATGAATATACCCGTTGAACCTACGAAATTTGTTGTTAGAGTGTCGAACCCACTAGGCAAATCAGTTCTAGTTGATAAAGTCTGTAAGAATTATCCTTTGACGATTCATGGTCAATGTTTTCTGGCTAACCTTATGTTGTTACCTTTGGATGAGTTGATGTAATACTCGATATGGATTGGTTAGCCTTGCATGATGTAATTGTAAATTGTGGTAGCAAGTATATTAAATTGAAATGCCTAGATGGTAAAATTCTACGGGTTGATTCAATAGATTTGGGCACATCGCCAGCTGTAATCACGACAATGGTTGCTCAGAGATATATGAGAAAAGGGTACGAAGCCTACCTTGATTTTGTGTTGAACACGAAGGAAACAGAGTTGAAGATTGAGACTGTGCCAATAGTATGTGAATATCCAGACGTATTCCTGGATGAATTACATGGATTACCTCTTGGGAGAGAGATAGAGTTTGGTATTGAATTGGTGCTAGGGACAACTCCCATTTCTATTGCTCCGTACAGGATGGTGCCAACCGAACTGAAAGAATTAAAAGCACAGTTGCAAGAGTTGACGGATAAAGGCTTTACTAGGCTGAGCTTTTCACCTTGGGGTGCCCCCGTATTGTTTGTAAATAAGAAAGATGGTTCAATGAGACTATGTATAGATTACCGACAACTGAACAAGGTAACTATCAAGAATAAGTATCCTTTGCCAAGGATCGATGATCTATTCGACCAGTTAAGAGGAGCCACTGTGTTCTCTAAGATAGACTTGAGGTCTAGCTACTATCAGTTATGTGTTAAGGAATTGGACGTGCCAAAGACAACTTTTAAAACAAGATACGACCACTATGAATTTCTTGTTATGCCATTTGGATTGACGAATGCACCGGCCATATTCATGGGCCTAATGAATAGGATCTTTTGGCCATACTTGGATAATTTTGTCGTTGTGTTTATTGACGACATCTTGATTTATTCTAAAGATGAGCCAGAACATGCAAAACACCTGAAAACTGTGTTGCAAACCTTATGGGAAAAACAATTGTATGCTAAATTTAGCAAGAGTGAGTTTTAGCTCCAAGAAGTTAGGCTCTTGGGTCATATTGTTTCAGGTGAAGGTATCCGAGTGGATCCAAGTACGATTTCTGCTATTGTTGATTGGAAACCGCCTAAAAATGCAACCGAGGTTAGAAGCTTTTTGGGCTTAGCCGGTTACTACTGAAGATTTGTGAAAGGATTCTCCATGATAGCGACTCTGATGACGAGGTTGCTACAGAAAGATGTTAAGTTTAAGTGGACAGAAAAGTGTCAGCAGAGTTTCGAGAGGTTAAAGACACTACTGACTGAAGCTCCTGTTTTAATATTGCCTGAACCAGGAAAAGAGTTCGTGGTCTACAGTGATGCATCCTTGAATGGTCTGGGTTGTGTACTCATGCAAGATAGTAAGGTGACAGCCTACGCTTCACGACAGTTGAAGTCACAAGAGAAGAACTATCCGACACATGACTTGGAGCTCGCCGCCATAGTTTTTACCTTGAAAATTTGGAGGCATTATTTATATGGTGAAAACTGTCGTGTATTTACTAACCACAAGAGTTTGACGTATTTGATGTCTCAAAAAGAATTGAACCTGAGACAACGGAAGTGGTTGGAATTAATAAAAGATTATGTGCTGATCATTGACTATCACCCGGGAAAGGCGAATATGGTCGCCCACGCATTGAGTAGAAAATCCTTGTTTGCACTGAGAGCCATGGACGCTCGATTAGCATTGCTTGCTGATGGTTCAGTCGTGATAGAGTTAGAGGCTAGACTGATATTTCTTCAGAAAATCTATAATGCACAGATTAATGATAATGATCTGCAAACTAAAAGAGCTCAATGCAAGTTGAGCAATGAATGAGATTTTCGGATTGGTCCTGATGGATGTTTGATGTTTAGGGATATGGTTTTTGTACCTAAAGATGATGAACTTATTCGAAAAATCTTGCAAGAAGCACATAACAATCGTTTTTCTATTCATTCGGGGAGTACCAAGATGTACAATGATTTGAACAAAATGTACTGGTGGAACGGCATGAAAAGAGACATTTTTAAATTTGTATCGAAATGCCTGATATGTCAGCAAGTTAAAGCTGAACATCAAGTACCTTTTGGTTTGTTACAACCCGTAATGGTCCCCAAATGGAAGTGGGACAAAGCTACTATGGATTTTGTGACAGGATTGCCGTTGACTCTGAAAAAGAAAGATGCTATATGGGATGTGGTGGATAAGTTGACAAAGTTGGCTCATTTCATTCCGGTAAGAACAGATAACTCTCTTGATAGATTGGCCGACTTATACATATCTGAGATTGACAGACAACTCTCTTGATAGATTGGCCGACTTATACATATCTGAGATTGTAAGATTACATGGGGTAACGCTATCGATTATTTTAAACAGAGACCCGAGGTTCACTTTGAGATTCTGGAAGAAGTTACAGGAAGCCTTGGGTACAAAGTTAAATTTTAGTACAGCTTTTCACCCACAGACCGATGGTCAGTCTGAGTGGATGATTCAGATCCTTGAGGATATATTGCGATGTAGCATTATCGAATTTCAGGGTACATGGGAAAAGTACTTGCCATTGGTAAAATTTTCTTATAACAACAGTTTTCAAATGAGTTTGAAAATGGCGCCTTATGAGGCCTTGTATGGCAGAAAGGGCCGAACTCCATTGTACTGGACAGAACTTAAGGAAAGTCAGGTTCACGGGGTTAATCTGATCAAGGAAACTAAAGAAAAGGTTAAAGTGATACGAGATTGTTTAAAAGCAGCATCAGATAGGCAAAAGTCATATGCTGATTTGAAAAGAAAAGAGATTGAGTTCCAAGTTGGAGATAGAGTATTCTTAAAAGTATCTCCATGGAAAAAGGGTGTTGAGATTTGGCCGGAAAGGCAAATTGAGTCTGCAATTTATCGGACCGTACGAGATCACTGAAAGAGTTGGACCATTAGCCTATCGTTTGACGTTGCCACCCGAATTGGAAAATATTCACGACGTGTTCTGTGTATCCATGTTAAGGCGATATCGATTATACCCCTCTAATGTGATTTCACTAGCAGAGATTGAGATTAGACCAGACATGACCTATGGAGAGGAACTGGTCAAGATTTTGGCTCGTGAGGTTAAACAGTTGAGAAATAAAAATGTGGCTTTAGTAAAGGTTTTATGGCATCGACATGGTGTGGAAGAGGCTACGTGGGAACCGGAAGAAACCATAAGAAGCCAATATCTGAACTTGTTTACTGGTAAGACTTTCAAGGACAAAAGTCCCTAAGGGGGGAGAAATGTAACATCTCGAATAGGGCCTTATCGGAATAGTGGTTTCGAGACCACAAATCTGACATCAAAATATTTATTTTATGATTATTATGAGGTTTAAAATATGAGGACATGCATGTGTTAAAGTTTCATGAAGAAACTCTTTGAGTAAGGTGTCTAATTGTAAAATAGGGACCAAATTGAATAAATTGCAAAACTTGGGTTCTGGAAGCAATTTGTATGAAATTGATTTAGATTATAAATTAGAAGGTCTTGGAGAGAAATTTGCCCAATTTCTAAGTTTTTGGACAAAAATGAGCTTGTATGTATGAAATCTAAAAGAAAAGGGCTTAAGGGTATTTTGGTCATTTAGCATTTTAATGAAATAAAATGGGAAAAATAAGCCAAAATCAGCTCATTTCCTTCTTGTTGCTGCCAAAATTCTAGGGTTCTCCATAGCTAGGGTTTCCAAGCTTTTCAAGCTTAATAGTAAGTGCTCCCAAGCCCCGTTTTTAATGCTTTTTGTATTTTTGAAATCCCGGTAGCTTACTCTCTCTATTTCTTCCCATATTTCATGCTAGGGTTCATGTTTAGAAATTTACCCATGCATGAGTTACTTGTATTTTGATGATTTATGGAGGGATATGAAAGTTGGATGTGTGTTAATCATCTTTTCCAAAGTGATTTTCATGAAAAACCCTTATAAGGACCTTTTTGAAAAAGGTATAAAATGTGTGGTAGAAATAAGAAATAATGGAAAAATGTGGGCTTCCATAGGAGGGAAAAACATTTGGCTAGGCTTGGGTAAGGTAGAAATTGCATGTGTTTCATTATACGAGCCTAGGGACTAAATCGTAAAAATGTAAAAGTTTAGGGGTAAAATGGTCATTTGGATCGGGGGTGAAATTTAGGCTCGAAAAGGTACAATATGAGTTACTAATAATTTATTCTTATGGTTATAGACCCTGAGGAACAAATTTCGGAGGTCGATCGAGGAAAACGAAAAGTTTCGGAATAACCGAAACCTAATACCGAGACTGGTACCAGGTAAGTTCGGATAACTTAAAGTAAACTCATAATATGCCTAATTGCATGATTTATAAATGTATGAGAATTGCATTTGATGATGGCATGAAAATCCATGAAATGCATCCTTAATAATGACATGTTGATAAATGTCCCGATTGAGGTTAAAAAGGGAAATTCGATGGATAAACCATGATTTATGTGTGACTTGAGATCCTGCATGTGTTGCAGAAAGGATTTAGCCCGGACGGGTGTTCCTTGAATGATCTAGCCTCTCGAAGAATATATGTGCTGTAAGGATTTAGCCCGGACGGGTAATCCGATTAGGGTCTGAATTTAGCCTGGACTGGCAATTTAGATCCGAGCTCATTAAGGGTGTTTGTCACTATAAGGGATTTAGCCTGGACTGGTAATCCCGACATCACCTTTTGAGTTTACGATACGGGAGATTTAGCCTGGACTAGCAATCTCGCCGTAAAATGTGAGGTTGGCGAGAGTGCATACTTGAATGGAATCATTCTTATGAATTGACGGAGAATGGATAATCCATCGAAATTTCCTAGAAATTCAACGGGATTAATACGATGTACGTGACTGAAATGATGAATGGTGAGCTCATCTAAGAGAAATTACATGGTACCTTATTATTGTGACTAACTTGTTGATTGAGTGCATGTGATAGGAATACCATTATTATGCTTGTTGATTCTATTGCATAACATGACCTTATGCTAATTAATCGGTAAGTTTACTTTCCAGTTATTCGGGCTTACTAAGCATGTAAATGCTTACCGCTCTCTTTTCCCTGTCTTACAGAGCTCGAGGACTTGTAACGATTGAAAGACGGTTGGAGAATCAACACACTATCAACTAATTCAGCTTTGGTATATAGACACTTATGTTTTGTTCAATGTCATGTATAGAACTTTTGAGTATTTGGTTATATGTGTCATTTGATTTGCCAAGATGAAGGCATGTAAAATTATACATATCTTTTTGTATATGGCCATAGGAATCGGCTCATTTTGAAGTAGGCTATGACCTATAAATCTATGCATGTTTATGTTCATATGCAATGGCTTGGTCTTCAATTGGCAATGAGTTATAAAAATGAGCCAATCTTAAATATGTCAAGTAGGCATGGAAATCCTTAAATGTAAGATGAGAATTAACTTAGCATGTATGAAACCAATGACACGAGGTTTACATGTAATGAGGTTAATAAAAGCTTTATATAAGTGTATAATTTGGCCTTAACATGTACTAAAGTACCCCATAAGTATGTTTGGTTGATAAAGGGTGATCAAAGGCTGGGAAAATAGCCTAATAAGGTCCACACGGGTAGGCACATGGGCGTGTGTCTATGCCGTGTGTGACATAAGACTTGCCCCCATGGGTGTGTGGCATGGCCGTGTGTCCCCTACACTTGAAACTTTAAGTCAGTATAGCACACGGGTTAAACACACGGGCGTGTGTCCCTAGATACATATTGATGTCATAAAAAGAGAGCCACACGGGTTGTAGGCACGGGCGTTTGTGACTACACGACCCCACCCATACGGGTGTGTGACTCACCAAGGCAAGAAAATCATTAAGTTGCTTAGAATCGATCGAATGTTTTTAGTTTTGTCTTGAACCGTTCCGATGTATGTTTCAAGCCTTGAGGGCTTGTATAAGGGATGGTATGCATGTGTGTGTGTAAATTTTTAAATTTTGGGTGAAATTTGGTAAATCAGATTAGTATGTCGTGAAAGTTTAAACCCGGTAACGCCTTGAGCCCTGTCCCTGTACCGGATATGGGTGAGGGGTGTTACAAGTTGTGTTTACTTTAAGAAAAACAATGATGGTTCATTTGTGTATCTACTCCTTTATGTTGATGATATGTTGATAGCAACAAAAGATATAGGAGAGATAAGAAAGGTTAAAGCCCAACTAGGTGAAGAATTTGAGATGAAAGATTTGGGACCAGCAAGGAAGATACTTGGTATGGAGATTCTCAGAGATAAAAAATCAAGTAAATTGTACCTAAGTTAGAAGAGGTACATTGAGAAAGTTCTTTGCAGGTTCAACATGCAGAGTGCTAAGCCTGTCTGTACTCCTTTAGCAGCCCATTTCAGACTTTCATCAGCTTTTTCTCCACAATTAGATAATGAGATTGAGTATATGTCACATGTTCCATACTCTAGTACAGTGGGATCTTTCATGTATGTTATGGTTTGTTCACGTCTAGATTTATCATATGTAGTCAGTGCAGTTAGCAGATACATAGTGAATCCTGATAAAGATATTGAAAAGTAGTTCAGTGGATTTTAAGATACTTACGAGGTACTACTGATGTTTGCTTACAGTTTTGAAGAACTAGAGATGGAGTCATTGGGTATGTCAATGCTGATTGTATTGGAGACCTTGATAGAAGAAGATCTCTTATAGGTTATGTCTTTATAATCAAAGGTTGTGCAATCAGTTGGAAAGCCATTTTGCAAACTACAGTCACTTTGTCTACCACTGAAGCTGAGTACATAGCGATTACTGAGGCCTGTAAAGAATCTGTTTGGTTGAAGGAACTCTTTAATGAACTCAATGAAGACCTTCAAATCAGTACAGTATTTTGTGACAGTCAGAGTGCCATATTCCTTACAAAAGATCAAATGTTTCATGAGAGAACAAAACACATGGTATCATTTTGTTCGTGATATTATTGCTCGTGGTGATATTGTTGTGAGCAAAATTAGTACTCATGAAAATCCTGCAGATATGATGACTAAGTCACTTCCTATAACCAAGTTTGAGCATTGCTTAGACTTGGTTGGTGTTCATTGTTGAAGTTAAACCCTTAAGAGGTTTTATAGAAGAAGTGAAGAACTTATTCGTTGAGAGTTCGCGATGAAGAATTTGTTCATTGAGAATTCGTCTCAAGGTGGAGATTATTAGAATTGAGTGACCCGAATCCTTATTTAAATAAAATACAATGGTAAAATAATATAAAAGTAAAATCCATATAGAACTACACTTCTTTTATTTTATTCTAGAATAAGGTTTTTAAACCTTATTAAACTTCATCTATTTGATATTGATTAGAATAAGGTGTTTCAATCTTACTACACTCCTATTAGAATATGATTTTACAAGCCTATAAATAGACATAGTCTACTCCTCTTGTAATCATTCGAATTCGACATAGTGAATTTTCTTCTCCTTTGCTCGTGATTTTTTTCCTGAAAGGGTTCCCACATAAAAATCTATGTGTTCTTTATTTTTATTTCTCTTTTCTTTGAGATATATTGTCGTTACCGACATTCTATTTTTTTACATATAGCTTGGTCTATAGAATTACAATTACTAGCTCTTTTATTCGTAAATGGAACTAAGATGTCTTCGATAATTTACATAAGAGAAATCTTTATTTGGAAAATGCTCTAATAAAATTTTTAATATGATCTCTCTTAATCTCTTAAGAAAGAATAGGCATTAGAGCAAATCTTAAATTGCTTAAGCAACAGGAATAATTACATTGGCTCCAAAAATCAAGGCTTAAATGGAATAAATTGGGAGATAGGAACACTAAATTCTTCTATCTTACGACTAAGAAGAGAAGAATAAAGAATAGAATTGAAGGAGTTTATAATTCTATTCGATGCATGCATAGATGTGAAATTCATTAAATTCAATTCATAGACGATCAATTGATCTTGAGATTCATTTTTAGGTGGGATCCATGAATATATAAGTTGAAATGTCTTCTAACAAATGAAAAGAATATTTCTTAGCTTCGAAATACACTTTGAATCACATAATTTTTAGATCGAGAGCTCAAGTTATGATTATTTTAGTAAAAATTATGCGGGCGGAAAATTCTAAATGAGATTTTTTCGAGAATTACTAATTTTGAGTTTTGATTCGTGTTTAAATCATTTTAGGTTTGATTTTGATTATATATGAGCCCATTGTAGTAAGGAGTTTTATTTTGATGTAATTAGTTAGCCTATATAAAGATATCTTTAGGTATGATGCTTTTTTATTTTTTGATTAATAAAAGTATTTTTTAGAGTATTTTATTTTGCAAAATTCAATTTTTGTTCTCTTTCAAAAGATTTTTTTTTACTAAATCTTATTCAAGATTATTGGGGAAGTTCTTCATACTTTAGGTTGTCAAGAATTCACTCTTTGAGTGTCGATTAGAGTCATTAATTGGTTTTTCGGGAAATCTTTTTTCGAAAGGTTAAATCAGACACTTGTCCTTCTATTCATCTCCATCAGTTTATTTGTTTCATCTCCAACCTTTGTTTCCATTTTCTTTTATTGATCTTGCTATTTACTTTCATTTTAATTATTATATTTGTTGTTTTTGTGTTCTTATGTATCAAGGAAGCATCTTTCAAAGCTTAAAAACTCCCATTGCTTGCTACCTAAGATACAAGAATTTAGTTTAGAAATATAGAGTTGAATTGAGTCTTCTCCTTCAAAACAACTTCAAATCATATTTGTAACACCCCTCACCTGTATTTAATGCTGAAATAGGGTTACGGAGCATTACTGGACTTATATACTAATTACACATTTATTTTGCATACATTTTCACAATACAAGAAATCGTCAATAAATCTCAAACGTATTGTCCCTAATACGAGCCTACGAGGCCCAAAACATGCATTCGGGGTGGTTCGGGACTAAACCGATGACTCTGGAAACTTTTGAAACACTTATAAAATTTTCCCAAAAATAAGGGACACATGCCCTTGTGGCCTGGCCATGTGTCTCACACGGCCAACAGACACACCCGTGTCACAGGTCGTGTGCACATTCGAAATGGGAGCACATAGTCGTGTCTTAGGCCGTGTTTGACGCCGTGTAACTCTCTGACTTGGGTCACACGGCCAACATACACGCCCGTGTGCCCTAAAAATGGCCATACACGTCTGTGTGCCAGGTCGTGTGCTAGGCCATGCCAAACCTGTAGGGTCTACTGACTTATGCCACACGGCCAATTCACACGCTCGTGTATGAGGCCTTGTGGAGTATGCTGACTTGATTTTAATTTCAGCACCAGGGGACACACGGCCGTGTAATATAACAGTGTGTCACACACGGTTGAGACACATGCCCATGTCTCTGCCTATGTAGACAAAAATAGGCTATTTACCAAACCAATTTGCCACCCAAACTTATACACACCTACAACAAATTCAAATGGCTATAATAGGCATTCAATCAACCTTTCTTAAGCATATTTCATACCATTTCCAACACCAACCAATACAAAACATATCAATACCACAATATGCCATCTAAATTCATACCAAACTCAAATGTGCATTAATGGCTAGTTTCACTAGCATACCAATATTCATAATTCAACCATTTGCTATCCATAATGCTAATTATCCATAAGCATCACATATCCAACATTCAAAACATCACATAACTCATATAAACATAAATATATATATACATGATTCAATCACCCAAAATAAGCCAACTTATATGGAAATATACAAAATCAACTTAGAACATTTACAAGCCAATTCAAATGGCTACATTTATCATCAACTTATAAATCAAAAAGACCAAAGTCCCTATACATGCCATATATTCAAAACATAAGCTCAAAAAGTACCAAAGTGATAGTGGGATAGTGTAACGTAATCTCCGACGATCCCCAAATCCGAGCTAGCTTTGAAGTCACTATAAAACATGAAAAAATAAACAAAGTAAGCTTTATAGCTTAGTAAGCTCTTATGGAATAAACTCAATCTTAATATAAATATACAAATCATCAATTTGAACATATCAACATGTAATTCATTTAACTAACAAACCTTTCACATTTTCAAACATAATCTCATATATGAACTTCACAACTTCTTTCATTTAAGCTTATACGGTTCATGTACATACCTGTACCATCTCGTATCAATCTCATACATAATCACGTCTTCTATTTACCCGTTGAACCATTCAAAATACTATCGGATACATGGGAAACTCGCACCCGAAGTGCCACATATATAGCCGAAGCTATCTCAATCTCATATCATATATACTGCTTACACTAGAGATATCAACGGGCCTGTTCACACAAGCTGTCAGTTGAGACGTAGCTGCACGGTGTTGCTCACACAAGCTGTCAAGTATCTGGAACACATGTCAGTATACTCAGCCACCGGTAGGATGTACAGGACCAGCACCCGGAATCACATAATCACAATAATCCTCTAATGACATATCATTAGTATCCAAATCTATTCCTAAGGTTCAATCGGGATTTCTAACACCGAATCGTGGTTGAATCATTGTCGAACATGTCTGTAGTCTCGTATTAATAGTTTATGCAATGTCAAAGCATTTAAAACATAATTTAACAATGCTTATTACATACGAACTTACCTTAGATGTAAAAATGACTAAATTAGTCGATTAGTCGAGAACTTTATTTTTCCTTTGATCTAGATTCGAGTTTCGCTTTTCTTGATATATATGTAATCAAAATTAACTCATTTAATCATCTCTCTATTCAATTTAGTCCAAAATTCATTTTAAGGCATTTTTATACAATTGCCCCTAATATTTCACATCTTTTACAATTTAGTCCTTATTTCATAAAAACACAAATTAATGCAATTTAACCACAATCCATGCTAGCCAAATTTCAATTAAGTCCCTAGAAGCCCATATTTTTCATTTATTTTACATTTTAACCACAAAATTTCCACATTTCACAATTTAATCCCTAATTTGCATTTTCACTAAAAATCACTTAACAAAACTTGTATAACTATCATCAAACATTCAAAATCTATCATTAAACATCAAAATATTCATGTATTCATCAATTGAAGCATTCAAAATTTTTAACAATTTTACAAAATAGTCCTTGGGCTTGCTAGACCTAGTTGCAACGATCTCAAGAACATAAAAATCATTAAAAACGAGATGAAAAATCATACCAATGCAAGGTAAATAGCTTGGCCGAATACCCTAGCATGCTTTGTAGTTTCCTCCTTTAAATTTCAGTGAAAGAGATGATGAAGATGAAAGAGATGATGAAGATGATAAAAATATGGTTTTGTTTTATTTATTTTATGATTATTAACATTTTACTTAATTAATCTTAGTAAATAAACATTAAAATCACATGATACATGCCCAATATTGTCCACTCACAAATATAATGGTCTAATTGCTACTTAAGGACTCTTACTTTAAGGTTCTATAGCTATTAGATACTTTTAGCTAATAGAACTCAAGTTTTACACTTTACGCGATTTAGTCCTTTTTATCATATTAACTAATCAAATGATAAAATTTCTTAACAAAATTTTCACATAGACATATTATCATGCTGTAGACATTAAAATAATAATAAATTAATAATTTCAACTTTGTATTTGTGGTCTCGAAACTACTATTCCAATTTGACTAAAAACAGGCTGTTACAACTCTCCCCCCTTAGGGATTTTCGTCCCCGAAAATCTTACCAGTGAATAGGTGAGGGTACTATTTTCTCATAGGCTCCTTGGGCTCCCATGTAGCCTCTTCAACCCCATGACATTGCCAAAGTACTTTCACTAAGGCTATGCTTTTATTAACAGCTCTTTAACCTTTAAGCTAAAATTCTGATCGGTTCTTCATTGTACGTCATATCAGGTTGAATTTTAATCTCTGCCAGAGAAATTACATGTGATGGAATCGATCTATATTGACTCAACATCAATACGTGAAACACATTATGGATTTTCTCTAACTTAGTCGGTAAAGCTAGCAGATTTGCCTTTGCGACCAAATCTAAGTATTTTATTCCATGGAAATACTTTCAGAAATACTTTATCACCGATATAAAATTCAATGTCCTTTCGTTTCAAATCCGCATATGATTTCTATCGATCTGAAGCTGCTTTCAGACTGTCGCGAATTACTTTCACTTTATCTTCAGTCTCTCAGATTAAATCAACCCCGTGAATCTTTTTCTCACTCAGTTCAGTCCAATACAACATAGTTCGACATTTGTGACCATACAAAACTTCGTACTGTGCTATCTGCTAGGTTATGTGTTTAATCACTAGCTTGTGATTATGGTAAATGTTAGGTTTATGTCTTTTGTGTTATACAAATGAAATAGTAAGTGTTCAATATGAACCAAGACATGTGTGTACAAAACTTATTGAAATAGTGATACATGGAAAACATGATAGGTTATGAATGATGATAAATTCAATTGGATCATGCTCAAGTATAATGGTTATCTATGTTAAGTTCACATGAACTATATTCAATTATGCAAACATGTGTTTTTTTTGGTTCTTGGGCTTGTGCCAAGTTTATGATTGAATTATATCATGTTTAACCTTAATGAAATACATTGAAACAATAAGTGCTCAATTGGTAATGTGCTTATGTCCATGAAAAGATGGAATAAATCAATGTATGTAATTTCTTATGCAGTGGTTGATTATGTAGTTGATTCCAAAAGAGCTATGTTTAAATGCACTAGCTTGTAGTCATGGTTGATGTTATGCTTATAACTTGTGTGTTATGCTTATGAAATGGGTGAGGAAAGGTAATGAAATGGTAAATTCATAGTTGAAATGAAATTTGAAGAAAAGAGAGTAATGAGTTTGAATGATGTATTATATGTGAGAAATTTACGTATGCTATGGATGAATATACCTATATCAAGGATAAACATACTAAGTAGGGAATTGTTAATGTGGTTTAGGCTTATGATAAACATTTGGAACAGAATGAAAAGAGAGTAATTAGAAAGTGTATAATCTTATAGAAAGGTTGTTGATTATTTATTAAGTCCAATAAAATTCTATCATGTTATGAATGATAAATATATGCGACATTAATGAACATACTCATTTGTGAGTTGTTGATCATATCAATTTATGAATCTTATGGCATTAGCATAGATTTATGTTTATTCTATAAAAAATTTTTATTATTGGAATGAAATATTATGCTTAAAGTTTATACGAACTTACTAAGCATACATTGCTTACATGGTTATTTTCCTTTACTTTACAGATTATTGAAAGCTCGATCGGGTTGGAAGCTAGCCAGAGATCTATCACACTATCCATCAAATTTATCGGTAGATTTTGATGTTTTGGTGGTGGGTATAATGGCATGTATAGGTGGACTATGTCTAATATTTCGTTAATGATATTCGCATGCAATGTTGCTTTGAATTTGTGAAACTTATGTTATTTTGATGCCTTGATGGTTGGTGTGCTTTTGGTACTTTGATGCTTAATGGTTGGTGTTTATATAATCAAATTGATGCATGGTTTTATGGCCAAAATGGTATGTGTTGGCATGGTTTCAAAATGATTATTTATGGCATGTTTTGGTATAGAATTTAATTAAGTATGTTTGGTTGAATTATGATAGTTTGGACCTAAATCTGGTATGTATATATATTGGATGTTGGAACCATTTGGTAATGGCTAGTTTTTTATCATTTATATGGTTTTGATACATGATAGAAGTGGTTCAAATGGTAAAGTTATTTTGCTATGGCATGAATCTAATATGGTAATGTTGGTATGTGTCAATTGTGGTATGTTTTGGTATGGAAACAAGTT
Source organism: Gossypium longicalyx (assembly GCA_025698465.1). Classification (NCBI taxonomy): domain Eukaryota; kingdom Viridiplantae; phylum Streptophyta; class Magnoliopsida; order Malvales; family Malvaceae; genus Gossypium; species Gossypium longicalyx. Next base: position 16,762,189 of record CM046997.1, on the reverse strand, counting down.
AGTTGCTAAATGGTTAAATATGCACATGTTTAGATATGTTTAATGGATGTGTTTGAGGTGCCTTTATGGCATATTGGTTGAATGGAATTTGCTCATTTGAAATTGGCCATTTTATGCATGGTTGAACATGTTTTGATACCCTAGTCATATGTACAAATGGCTTGTTTAGGTGTGTTTGAATTAGGTAAAAGAAATGTCTTGAATTTTTCCTATTTCTTGTCTATATAGCCTAAGACACGGGAGTGCGTCTCAGCTGTGTGTGACACACAGCCATACGACACGGCCCTGTGTCCCCTGTAGATTTTAGTGGTTGCATTTCGAAAGTTACATAGCCTGGCACACGGGTTGGGACACGGTCGTGTGTCCCTACTTCGAATAACCATATAGCCTGAGACACGAGCGTGTGCCTTAGCCGTGTGAGTCATACGGCCTGGCCATATGGCCGTGTGGCCCTTACATTGTGAATTTTTCTATCCTTTTCCATGAAGTTTTAAATGTTTTCGATTTAGTCCCGAATCATTTCTAAAGTGTTTCTATGGCCTCGATGGCTCGAATAAGGGACGATATACATGTGTTTGAATGGAACATGATATGATTCATGAAATTTTTTGAAATGAATGTTTTGATGTTACAGTTTTACGATAATGCTCTGTAACTCTATTTCGGCGATGGATACGAGTTAGGGGTGTTACAAGGTGAGTATCAGGTGAGTCTTTACCATGAATCTTAAATGTGAAATGTTTAAGTAGAATTATACATATATACATATATAAAGGATAATGATATCTAAAGCAATCGGTAAGCTTATGAGTATAGTATATATGAGATGTGTGATATGATGATATGAATAAGGTTCTGTTAAAAAGAATAATGTTTGGTAAGCATGCATGTAAGGTTTGAGATATGAGAAGTATGGTCAGTAAAAGGTAAAAATCTGGGTAAGTAATTGTTGAATAATGTCCCTTTGTGAAGCCTGTGGTAGGGTAGTTATATTGCTAACCAGACTAGCAGATCATGATATGAAAACAAGTGTAAGACCATGAGGTTGAGACCCATGACATTTTAAAATGATTTGGAAACACTCATGGTGTAGCCTCCAGTAAGATGAATACTAGATTGACAGGTCACTATACATGAATGTGTGTATAAGTCCATGTGGCTGAGACCCATGGCATGATATGTCTGTATGTGTGTTCATGGTGTATCCTTTAATAATATGTAAATCAAATTGGTAGATCGTGATACATGAAAATATGTATAAGTCTATACGGATAAACCCATGGCACCTTCTGTGAGAATTCGCCAGGACAATAAACATGTGATTATGTATGAAGCCTTTATGGCATATTTTGTAAGTTGTCCTCATGGCGTATTCTGTTTGGCCCTTGTGGCATACTCTGTTAAGCCTGTATGGTGGAATGTGATTATTCACCCTTATGGTAAGTTCTGGATAAGTTTTGATAATTCTTTGGTAAGTAACTCTATGATAAGGTTACGACATGTCTAAAGCTAATGTGGTTGTGTAATATTTGTGATGTAATTGAATAAGTCTAATAGGAATTTCTTGAGAAGAAGTGTATATTTGTATATTCAGAGGGTGTATCCACCATGATAATCTATTTGTTTGGGATTTGGGCATATTTGTAGATATGAATGAGATAAGTATCCGTTAGTCTAGTTTGCCTATAAAGGGTAGAGTTAAATATGAAGTTATCTAGAATTTTGCCATATCTGAATTGCATTATATCTTCTTTCAGAATCATATGGAATCAAAGTTATCGTTATCCTGAGTATTTGGGGTTTTGAAAAAAAGTTGTATGGAATTCATCAGAATGATCTGTATAGTTCATTATTAGTAAGAGATTGTATGGTATTGAACAATAATATGGTTTGATTAGTAAACTGATAGTATTCAAATCTACGTGAGTATCTGCCAAAAGTGTATGTATCCGCCAGTGATCATTATCTTTGAATAACCATTCTGGGTTAAGATTAAGGGTGATGGGATGATTTGTATGAAGTGGGATCTGAAGATATATTGTTTAAAATTTATTTTTGTATGTGTAAGGAGAAAATTGATATGCTACGCATGAAGGTTAGTGTAGGTGTGAGCCTAAAATTGTGAAAGTATTTTCCAAAATAGAAGTAAAATGTTAAGGACGATAGTTGTGTACGGATATTCACCCGATGTTATAAAAGTATCTGGCAATGAAATTCTGAGTTAACTCTCACTAAGTTCCTCTAAACTTACAAAAACTATGTTTGTGCTTCAAGTAGTGTGGTACAAGATTGCGCTAGGAGGGACAACACTTGGGTATGCCAAGGAAGCGACATACTGAGTTATTATGCATATAGTGGAAACATGATGTATTATAGTATTTTAACTGAAAAGTCAGTCGTAAGAAATGTTTGTAAATTAATGAACTATAAAAGTTTTAGAAAAAGGTCTGATGTAATATTTTATTTTATTTTAATACTTTCCTTTGTTTTTAGTTATCAAGTCTTTCAGTTAAAATAATAAGAATAATGTTTTATAAAGAAGTATTTGTCAATTGTTTCAATATTTTTTATAAGTATTGTGTAGTAACACCCAAGATCCGTGTGACAACCCGTTTTTCAGTGGTGTCGAAAATAGTGGTTTCGGTGCCATAAATCCGACGAGTAAGATTATTTAATATTTACGAGTCAAATATGGTTTTAAAAAGGTTTTTGATATGGTAATTTATGTTATATGAATGATTAATTAGGTTCAAGTGGTAAGACCCTAAAGTCAATAGGTTGTAGAAAATAAGGTATCGAGACCTCTTTTCTATAAACTGAGCAGTAAATATTTATATATTTATAAAAATATTTACATAATGTTATTAAGGTTGTATTAAAGTTTCGTTAAGAAATTTTAATGTTTAGATAGTTAATTAATTAAAAAGGACTAAATCGTAGAGGATGTAAAATTTGATCACTATTAGATTTGAATGATTAAATGGCTTAATGAATAAAAGTAAATGGACTTAAATGGTAAATAAACCATTTGAGGAGTTAGTGGACATATATGGACATGGATTTGGTGTTTTATTTAATTATTAACCAAGTTTAAAATGGTAATTTGATTAATTAAATTAAATTAAATAAAACTAAAATGCTTTTATCATATTTTACAATTCTTCTTCATCGAAATTGAATGGAGGAAGAAGCCATATTTAAACCTTGGAATTTCGGCAACTTCAAAAGCTAGATTGGTATGTTATCTTATCCCCGTTTCTAATAATTTTTATGTTTTTGAGATCGTTGCAACTAGGTCCAATTAGCCCGTACCTTCGTTTTTGAAATTGTTAGGGATTTCGAATGTTGCCATTGATGAATCTTTTAGATGTTAAATGATGAATTTGAGGTATTAGTTATTATTTATAAGTATTTTGTTAAGTGATTTTAATGAATTTAACGATTAGGGATTAAATTATTGAAATAGGAAAAATATAAGGACTTGATGTGAAATTTTTAAAAATATGGGCTGTAATGGAAGCTATGAACATTCGGTTTGCATGGGTTTTCAATAAAAATGGTTAATTTACATGTTTTAGGCTCAAGGACTAAATTGAATAAAAGTGAAATGTTGGGGGCAATTTATAAAAAATTAAAAAATGACTAAATTACATAAAATGAATTAGTTTTACTATCTGCATTAATGAATTGAATGAAATTATTAATTTAGATCAAGAACGAGTGGAAAATCGAAGAGAAGAGAAAATTAACAAATAGCCTCTATACTTTGACATTTTTGCAATTTAGCCAGGTAAGTTCGCATGAACTGTAATCATTATAATCTTAATTAAATTGAATGTTTAATGTGTTTTTATAATATAAATAAATCAATTTATACATGTTATTATGTAATTTATCATGTGATGAAACGATGTAAATCCAACAATGTCATGACGATTACTGAGCCCCGTTTGAACCTTAGGAATTCATAGGATACAAATGATATGGCCGAGGTCCTGCATTTGTTGCAAATACTCCACAACTCATGAGGGAAAAATCGTGTAGCTTACATTCTGACCTTAAACATGCTTTAGAAAGGGGTCGGGACTAAACCGATCTCATACAAATTTTTTTGAAACTTAAACATTTTTCAAAGTTATAGATGTCACACGCCCATGTGAACAGGCCGTGTGCCTCACACGAAATTAGACATGCCCGTGTGTCTAGGCCGTGGAAAAATAGGGCATACATACTGACTTGTCCACACGGCCACAAGACACACCCGTGTGCCAGGCTATGTTAAAATTAGGGAGGCTACTAACTTGGGTCACACGGCCAGTCACACGCCCGTGTGTCTAACCCGTGCTTGAAACTAACTTGGCCACACAACCTAGCACACGCCTGTATGTGTGATCGTGTGGTCTACCCAGGCTCATTTCAAAATGGCCATTAAGCAACACGGCTGAGACACACGCCCGTGTCCCTGCTAGTGTGGGTAGAATAGGCTATTTACAAGGCCAATTTGCCACCCATTTTGGGTCCTCCCTACCAGCATCAAATCCACATCATTTAATACCAAATTCTCAGCCAATTCATAACTAAAACATATATCATTCATCCCATTTCATTAGCAACAAATTTCATGCTTTACATTCATACCAAATCATACCAAAAATCACGTAGTAAACTCATACATTCTAACATATCCAATCTCATGTCAAAATCATAATATTTCCATAACTAAATCACATTACCAACTTACCAAATTTACCATTCTCTTTGGCCAACCATGAGCACATCACATAGGCATAATTTGCATCACATATCATATACCAAAATCCAACCATAAGTTCAACCATAATCAAGCCATATCACATGGCTAAATATACATATTACCAAACATATTCACAACTTCTAGCCTATACATGCCATACTTCAATATATACAATTTCAAAAGGTACCAAATTATAGTTCGATAGTATGGTGATGATCCTCGATGATCCCCGAGCTCTTAGTAGCTTTGATATCTAAAAAACAGTTGAAAACACACACAAAGTAAGCTTTAAAAAGCTTAGTAAGCCATATACAAATAAACTTAACACATAACATCATTCTAAATCAATTCATTCATATAATTTAAGGCAAAATACATTCACATAACCATATATCTTTTATAGTTCATTTGATCATGATTCACATATATATATCATATCTCATTATCATAGCAACTCATACTTATATCATAAGTTCACCAAGGTACAAGTACTTACCTTTCATTCTCAAACATGGTATACAATTAAAACGTGCCTGAATCGGATACACATTCACATAGTCATCCATTTTCTCGGAATTCCCATTGAACTGTTCGGAATCAATAAGGATACTCGGATAGCTTGGAAAGCTCATACAATGCCAACGTCCTAGACGTGGTCTTACATATGTAATCAAATATCGATGCCACTGTCCCAGACAAGGTCTTACACGAAATCAAATATGATATCGATGTCCCAAACATGGTCTTACACATAAATCATAAGTTGATGCCAACGTCCCAGATGTGGTCTAACAAAAAAACACATATCGGATCCTATGTCATGACATATGTATCCTAACTATTCCTATGGTTCATACGGGACTTTTCAGACGTCAAAACTTTGTTGATACTTTCTCAGATATTTCATACTCAAATCATATAATCATTCGTCATTGTTCAAGAGAATATTAATATTAATAATTCAATTCAAAATACCTTTATTTGTATATCGACTTACCTCATACGGATTCAAATAGATGGAATCAGCTACTCGACGACTTTCGACTTTCCCCGATCTAATTCTGTTTTCTTTGGTTCTTGATCTATATAAATTCAAATTTAACTTATTAAAACTCACATTCATTCAATTTAATCCAAAAACACATATTTAGGGCATTTTACAAATTAGCCCTCACATTTTCACATTTTGACATTATGGTCCTAATTCACAAAATCATAAAATACACAAAATTTTCATACACACTTGCTTAGCCGAATATACTTGGTGTTCATATAAGCCCATGTGTTTCATTTATTTCACATTTTAGTCCCTCAATTTACAAATTTCACAATTTAGTCCATATTACTCAAATTCATCAAAAATCCAAAGACAAAATATATTAACCCAACATCAAACTTCCATAAACTATCATCAAACTTAATAAAACTCATAATTTCATCAATGACTCAACTCAAAATCATCAACAATTTCAAAAATTGAAACATGGGCTTGATAGATTACTAAGCAACGATCACCAAAACGTAGAAATTATCAAAAATCGAACAGAACACATACTTCAATCAAGCCAAACCATAGTCGAACCATAGCAAGCTTTTATCTTTTCTTTTTCCTTTGATTTTAGGCAATATAAGATGTTTATGGCTTAATTTCATACTTTGTTTTTTTTAATTCTTATTAATACACCATTTACCATATTAACCTTACTAAATCATTAACATATTACATATAAACCATGGACATAAATGTCCACCAACCTTTAGAATGGTTAAATATTAACATAAAGACCTCCCAATTAATAAGCGAAATCAAATAAGCACTTTTAACAATTAGCAAACCATTTTTATACTTTATGCGATTAAGTCCTTTTTCATAATTAGGCACACATACGATCCAATTTTCATACTAAATTTTCACACATACTATTTCACATATAATAAATTCAGAAAATAATATTAAAATACTTTTCTGACTCGAATTCGTGGTCCTGAAACCACTATTCTGACTAGGGTCTAAACCGGATTGTCACAACTCTCCCCCTTAGGGGTTTTCGTCCCTGAAAATATTACTGTTGAACAGATTCAGATATTGTTGTTTCATAATATCTTCAGGCTCCAACGTAGCCTCTTCAACACCGTGTCGATGCTACATCACTTTTACTAATGGAGTGTTCTTATTTCGCAATTCTTTAACCTCGAGAGCCAAAATACGGATCGATTCTTCTTCATAAGTCATATCGGACTGAATCTCAATCTCAGACGGAGAAATCACATGCGAGGGATCAGATCTGTATCGTTGAAGCATCGATACGTGAAACATGTTATGAATCTTTTCTAACTCTGGTGGCAACGAGAATCTATAAGAAACTGGCCCAATACGCTCGGTAATCTCTTACGGCCCGATGAACCTCGAACTCAGCTTGCCTTTTCTACCAAATTGAAGTACTTTCTTCGACGTGGACACTTTCAAAAACAATTTGTCACCAATCTCAAATTCAATGTCTTTTCTTTTCAAATCTGCATATGATTTTTGACGATCGGAAGCTAGTTTCAGACTTTCTCGGATTGTTTTCACTTTCTATTCAGTCTTTTTTATCAAATTGACCCATGTATCTTATTTTCACTGAGCTCTGACCAATACAAAGGTGTACGACATTTTTTACCATATAAGGCTTCGTACGGTGCCATTTTGATACTCGATTTAAAACTATTATTGTAGGCAAATTCAATCGATGGAAAATACTGTTCCCATGTACCTTCAAACTCAAGAATCCAACATCTCAACATATCCTCGAGAATTTGAATAATCCGCTTGGATTGACCATCCGTCTGTGGGTGAAAAGCAGTACTGAAATGCAATTTCATACCTAAGGCCTCTTGCAGTTTCTTCCAAAACCTTGATGTGAATCTCTAATCTCTATCTGACACAATAGATAATGGCACACCATGCAATCTCATAATATCAGAAATGTACAACTCAGCTAGTTTATCAAGTGAGTAATCAGATCGTACTGGAATAAAATGAGCTGATTTCGTCAATCAGTCAACTACAACCCTGATAACATCTTTCTTTCGTGGAGATAGGGGCAAACCCGAAACAAAATCCATCGTCACTTTATCCCATTTCCACTCCAGAATCATAATCGGCTGTAACAAACCAGATTGTACTTGATGTTTAACTTTAACTTGCTGACAGATCAAACGTTTAGAAACAAAGTTAGAGATATCTCTTTTCTTTCCAGTCCACCAGTAATGTTGTTTTAGATCATTATACATTTTCATACTACCCAGATGCACAGATAAACGACTATTGTGGGCTTCGTTCAAAATCGTCTAAATTAACTCTAGATTTTTTGGAACACAAATCTGATCTCGGAATCTCAAACAATCATCAGTACTAACTTGAAATTCAAAATCAGAATTCAGATCACACTGAGCTCATTTTGCTAAAATCTCATTATCAACTTTTTGAACATCAATAATCTGCTATAAGAACAAAGGTCTTACTTTCAATTCAGCTAAAACCGAACCATCATTAGACAAAGCTAAATGAGCATTCATGGCATGTAATGCAGACAATGATTTTCGACTTAAAGCATCAGCAACAACATTTGCTTTTCCCAGATGATAATCGATAACAAGCTCGTAGTCTTTTAGCAATTCTAGCCATATTCTCTGTCGCAGGTTCAAATCTTTCTGAGTCATTAGATATTTCAAGCTTTTATGATCAGAATATACGTGACATTTCTCAGCAAACAGATAGTGGCGCCAAATCTTCAAAGCAAACATAATAACCGCCAATTCCAGATCATGTGTCGGATAGTTCTTTTCGTGCGACTTCAACTATCTTGAGGCATAAGCTATGACTTTGCCTTCTTCCATCAAAATGCAACCCAAACCATTCAATGAAGCATCACTATAGATCACAAATTCTTCATCTGATTCTGGTTGCACTAATACCGATACTTCAGTCAATAGGGCTTTCGGCTGATCAAAACTTTTCTGACACTTTTTAGACCATTCAAACTTCACATATTTCAGAAGTAGTTTCGTCAACGGAGTCGCGATCATTGAAAAGCCTTTCACAAATCGTCGATAATAACCAGTAAGTCTCAGAAAACTGCAGACTTCAGAAACATTTCTCAGAGGCTTCCAATCCAGAATAGCTAAAATTTTGCTCGGGTTGACTCAGATACCTGATGCTGACACAATATGGCCCAGAAAATCGACTTCTCATAACCAGAATTCACATTTGCTAAACTTCGCATATAGTTGCTTATCTCGCAAAGTCTGAAGTACTATTCTCAGATGTTCAACATGTTCATTTTCATCACACGAATAAATCAAAATGTCATCAATGAATACAATAACAAATTGATCCAAGTACGGTCTAAATATCCGATTCATCAAATCCATAAAGATAGCAGGTGCATTAGTTAATTTGAAAGGCATAACTAAGAATTCATAGTGGTCGTACCTCGTTCGGAAAGCGGCCTTCGGAATATCTGAATCTTTTACTCGCAACTGATAATAACTTGATCTCAGATCTATCTTTGAAAACACAGTAGCTCCTTTTAGCTAAGTAAACAAGTCATCAATTCGAGGCAGAAGATATTTGTTCTTGATAGATACTTTGTTCAACCGACGATAATCAATACACATTCTCATTGTATCGTCTTTCTTTTTCACAAACAGAACTGGTGCACCCCAAGGTGAAAAACTCGGTCTTGCGAATCCTCTATTTGTCAACCTTGCAACTGAGACTTTAATTCTTTTAACTCAGTCAGAGCCATTCTATACGGAGCTATCGAAATCGGAGTAGTTCCCGGTACTAACTCAATGCCAAATTTAACTTCTCGAATCAGAGTTAATCCTAGAAGTTCTTCAGGAAACACATCAGGGAATTAACAGACAACTGGCACTGGTTCCACTTTCTTTTCTATTACTTTTGAATCAATCACATAAGCAAAGTAAACTTCACAACCCTTTCTCACAATACTCAGAGCTTTCATTGTCGAAATCACAACCGGTAACCCATTCAAGTCATTAGATTCAATTTGAACTATTTCATCATTCTTGCATCTCAAATCAATAGTTTTCTGTTTGCAATTCACAATAGCATCATGCAAAGTTAGCTAGTCCATACCCAGAATTATATCAAATTCATCAAAGGGTAATAACATCAGATTGGCTGGAAAACAAATGTCTCGAAACATTAATGGACAGTTCTTGCAGACTTTATCAACCAAAACACATCTGCTTAGGGGGTTCAATACTTTAATTACGAATTCAGTAGACTCTATAGGCAAAGTCTTACTATTCACTAAGTTAATGCATATATAAGAATGTATTGATCCAGGATTTATCAATGCAATCACAGAAGTATCGTAAAGAGTAAATGTACCCATAATCACATCTGGAGACGAAGCTTCCTCACGAGCTCGGATGGCGTAGGCTCTGGCAGGTGCATGGGCCTCGGATCGAGCAGAGGTGTCTTTAGTCCGTCTTTGACTGCCACTCACGTTTCTCATATTTCTGGGAGGTCTTCCTCTAGCTGAAGTGTTACTCGGTCTCAGATTTTGCACAATCTCTTGTTTAACAGATTTGGGACAATCACAGATAAAATGATCTAAAGATCCACATTTGAAACAAGCCCGATCATACAGTCTACAATTACCAGGATGTCTTTTACCACAGTGTTTACACTCAGGTTGATCGGATCGAACATTTCCAACACTAGCAACAGAAGCAGCTGGAGCTCTAAAACTCAGATGCAAGCTAGCACAATCTCTACTCGAATGCCCTACATTAGCCTTTGAACGGCTAAAATCATCTCGAAACTTCTTTGTCATAGATTGAAATGATTTATTTGCGTATATCTTTCTCACATCTCTAGCTTCTAAATCAGCTTTTCTTTTCTCTTTCCCGAGTTCTTTAGCTTTACATGCTCGTTCAAGAAGCACTACAAACTCTTTTATCTCTAAAATCCCGACTAGTAAACGAATATCTTTATTCAAGCCATCCTCGAATTTCTTGTACATAATTACTTCAGTCGAGACACATTCGCGTGCATATTGACTCAGCCTCACAAATTCTCGCTCATATTCTGTAACAGTCATACGACCTTGTTTTAGCTGAAGAAACTCTTTGCATTTCTGATCGATGAATCTCTGATTGATATATTTCTTTCAGAATTCAGCTTGAAAGAATTCCCAGGTGACTCATTCTCTTGGAACCACAGATATTAGTGTCTTCTACCAATGATACACTGTATCTCTCAGAAGTGGCACAGCACATTTTATGCATTCGTCTGGAGTCAATGAAAATTCATCGAACACTCGTATTGTATTCTCTAACCAGAACTCGGCTCTTTTAGCATCACCATTAGTAGTAGCACGAAATTAGTCGGCCCTATATTTCTAATTTTTTCGATCGGAGGCTAAATCAACTGAATCGGATTAGCTTGTGGCATAGCAGGGACTTGCGGAGGATTAATTGGGGGTGAAGGTTGTGGCACAGCCGGATTAGTTTGGATAGATTGGGTGAACAGATCGTTCATCATTTGATAGAAGGCTTGCTTAGCCTCACCATCATGACTACTCATAGTCGGTTTAGAGTTGGATGGTGCTGTCCTTTGCGCGGGAGCAAGCGCATTACTCTCCATATCGTCAGCTACGGCTCGTTCGGAATCCATTTACTATATAAAAACACATTTTTATTGTCAGGAATCATCACACTATCGCAGTTCATAAATATAACATGTATAGCTAGACTTACATACGCTACGTTAGTCCTAGAATCGATTAAACAGTAGCTCTGATACCAACCAAATGTAACACCCCTAACCCGCATCTGTCGTTAGACTAGGGTTAAAGGCGTCACTGGACATATCGGAACAATTCGCATTCATTTCACAATCATCATATCATCATAGTCATACATCAATACAGTGTCCCTTACATAGGTCAACGAGACCTTAAACATGCTTTAAAAAGAGGTAGGGACTAAACCGAGCTCATACAAAATTTTTCAAAACTTAAACATTTTTCAAAGTTACAGAGGTCAACTGGCCGTGTACCTCACACGTCTATGTGAACAGGCCTTGTGCCTCACACGGCATTAGACACGCTCGTATGTCTAGGTCGTGGCAAAACAGGGCATACATACTGACTTGTCTACACAGCCACAAGATACGCTCGTGTGCTAGGCCGTGTGAAAATTAGGGAGGCTACTGACTTGGGTCACACGGCCAGTCACACGCTCGTGTGTCTAGCCCGTGCTTGAAACTGACTTGGCCATACGGCCTAGCACATGCCCGTATGTGTGACCGTGTGGTCAACCCAGGCTCATTTAAAAATGGCCATTAAGCAACACGGCTGAGACACACGCCCGTATCCCTACTCGTGTAGGTAAAATAGGCTATTTAAAAGGCCAATTTGCCACTCAATTTGGGTCCACCCTACAAGTATCAAATCCACATCATTTAATACCAAATTCTCAGCCAATTCATAAATAAAACATATATCATTCATACCATTTCATTAACAATAAATTCCATGCTTTACATTCATACCAAATCACACCAAAAATCACATAGCAAACTCATACATTCTAACATATCCAATCTCATGCCAAAATCATAATATTTCCACAACTAAATCACATTACCAACTTACCAAATTTACCATTCTCTTTGGCCAGCCATGAGCACATCACATAGGCATAATTTGCATCACATATCATATACCAAAATCCAACCATAAGTTCAACCATAATCAAGCCATATCACATGGCTAAATATACATATTACCAAACATATTCACAACTTCTACCCTATACATGCCATACTTCAATATATACAATTTCAAAAGGTACCAAATTATAGTTTGATAGTGTGGTGATGATCCTCAATGATCCCCGAGCTCCCAGTAGGTTCGATATCTAAAAAACAGTTGAAAACACACACAAAGTAAGCTTTCAAAAGCTTAGTAAGCCATATACAAATAAACTTAACACATAATATCATTCTAAATCAATTTATTCATATAATTCAAGGCAAAATACATTCACATAGCCATATATCTTTATAGTTCATTTGATCATGATTCACATATATATCATATCTCATTATCATAGCAACTCATACTTATATCATAGGTTCACCAAGGTACATGTACTTACCTTTCATTCTCAAACATGGTATACAATTCAAACGTACCTGAATCGGATACACATTCACATAGTCATTCATTTTCTCGGAATGCCCATTGAACCGTTTAGAATCAATAAGGATACTCGGATAGCTCAGAAAGCTCATACAATGCCAATGTCTCAGATGTGGTCTTACATGTAATCAAATATCGATGCCACTATCCCAGACAGGGTCTTACATAAAATCAAATACGATGTCGATGTCTGAGACATGGTCTTACACGTAAATCATAAGTTGATGCCAATGTCCCAAACGTGGTCTTACACGAAAACACATATCGGATCCTATGTCATGACATATGTATCCTAACTATTCTTATGGTTCATACGGGACTTTTCGGAAGTCAAAACTTTGTCTATACTTTCTCGAATATCTCATACTCAACTCATATAATCATTCATCATTGTTCAAGAGCATTTTAACATTAATAATTCAATTCAAAATACATTTATTTGTATATCAACTTACCTCGCACGGATTCGAATAGATGGAATCAGCTACTCGACGACTTTCGACTTTCCCCGATCTAATTCCGTTTTCTTTGGTTCTTAATCTATATAAATTCAAATTTAACTTATTAAAACTCACATTCATTCAATTTAATCCAAAAACACATATTTAGGGCATTTTACAAATTAGCCCTCACATTTTCACATTTTGACATTATAGTCTCTAATTCACAAAATCACAAAATACACAAAATTTTCATACACACTTGCTTAGCCGAATACACTTGGTGTTCATATAAGCCCATATGTTTCATTTATTTCACATTTTAGTCCCTCAATTTACAAATTTCACAATTTAGTCCATTTTATTCAAATTCATCAAAAATCCAAAGACAAAATATATTAACCCAACATCAAACTACCATAAACTATCATCAAAGTTCATAAAACTCATAATTTCATCAATGAATCAACTCAAAATCATAAACAATTTTAGAAATTGAAACATGGGATTGATAGATTACTAAGCAACGATCACAAACCGAACAAAACACACACCTCAATCAAGCCAAACCATAGCCGATCCCGAGCAAACTTTTAGGTTTTCTTTTTCCTTTGATTTTCAGCAATATAAGATGTTTATGGCTTAATTTCATACTTTGTTTTATTTAATTCTTATTAATACACCATTTACCATATTAGCCTTACTAAATCATTAACATATAACATATAAACCATGGAAATAAATGTCCACCAACCTTTACAATGGTTAAATATCAGAAAAAGGACCTCCCAATTAATAAGCCAAATCAAATAAGCACTTTTAACAATTAGCAAACCATTTTTGTACTTTATGCGATTAAGTCCTTTATCATAATTAAGCACACATACGATTAAATTTTCATGCGAAATTTTCACACATACTAGTTCACATATAATAAAATCAGAAAATAATATTAAAATATTTTTCTGAATAGGATTCGTGGTCCTGAAACCACTATTCTGAGTAGGGTCTAAACTGGGCTGTTACAAATTTCTTGTCCACATGGCCTAAGACATGGGTGTGTGTCTTAGCCGTGTGTGACACACAACCATGGACACGATCGTGTCTCCTTTGTAGGTTTTAAAGGTTGGTTTTTAAAAGTTACACGGCCTAGCACACGGCCTAGCACACGGGCGTGTGGCTTGGCTGTGTGACCCAAGTCAGAGAGTTACACGGGCACAAACATGGGCTGGGACACAACCGCGTATCCCTATTTCGAATGTTATACAGCTTGAGACACGGGCGTGTGTATCAGCTATGTAAGTCACATGGCTTGGCAACACAGCCGTGTGACCCTTGCAAATTTGAATTTTCTAAGTTTTTCCTTAATGTTTCAAATGTTTCTGATTTAGTCTTGAATCATTTATAAAGTATTTCTATGGTCTTGAAGGCTCGAATAAGGAACGATATGCATATATATGATTGAGTTATGTTATGATTATGTTAATGTTTGAAAATGTGTAGCATCCTAATTTTGGGCCTAGTTAGAATTGTAACACCCCTCACCCGTATCCGTCGCCGGATTAGGGTTACGAGGCATTACTGACCAAACACAATTCAATACAATTATTCAATTAAAAAAATACACAAAAATTATACCATCTTATTTATGATAATTATAAAACTCAAACAGTAACCATTCATTCAATCATATAAGTCACATTCACACACATTTTATTTAATCACTTATTCGAACCAACTAATAAACAACATATCATAATACATATACTTTATTATTCCAATAGCTGAACCATACAACCAATAATCATAACATTCAAATTTCTATATAATAATCATTCATGTTTCATTTCATATACCCATCATGTTTCAATACCTTCATTCGTAAATGTCTATTTCATAAATAAATTGCTAATCATACCATATATATATACTTAAGCACATTCAAATAGAGCATTATGGCAAGTTATATCTACAGCTTAATATACAACCAAACAAATAAGAGACATAAACATATATCATTATATGGTCAGGCATTTTTGCATATTTTACCAAGTTCAAGCGCATTTCACCGTATCATCATTAGCTATTTTCGAACACAAATGACAATTCTTTTCATATCTAATTCACTTATGTCTAAACATTATACCAAATTACATATACACAACCAATTCACTTCACACCTACTCAACTATCGAATTAATCACATAAGATCATGCCTCACATAATGAAACCTAAACTAAATATACCATTTCATAATTAATTAACCTTAATAAATATACACGATATACTAGCCTAAGTGTCCAACCATTCATTCATGAAATATATTCATACCTTGCCATTACAAACCGTATCAAAATAGCTATTACACAATCAACAATATATTCATCATTATTTTACCTCTTAAACAATCATTGCTGAATCACAAAGTTGATTATAATCATCACATATTTTTAACATATAACCAAATACACAAGTACATTATAAACGATTTCCAAACCAATTCATATTACAAATTATAGTTTTCAACCATAAGTCATTAACCAAATATAGATATATATATCCAAAATATAAAACGAACATACCATATAATAAACATGTCAAAGTAAACTCTTACCATGTTCAGGTAAAACCAAATAACCTTTAATGCCAAATCATATATAACATTTTAACCAAACATAACAACCAAGTTCACACGTATATTTTATCTTAGCATGAACCATAGCTGAATCAACCAAACATACTTATGTATATACCATGTCGATTCAATCAAACCATATCCAAAATCACCAACCATTTTCAATACATAAAACATATATAAACTTGTCTAAAGTTTCATATACTCTCATAGCATATTAGCCATTTTCGCATGGCTTAATATATACACAACTTCAAGCTTAACCAAACATAACCTACCTTATACATGCCATAGTATCAAGTTTAAACTTATATTGTACCAAAAACAATCGATAGTGTGGTAGACTTTGCTGACGATCCCTGAGCTCATAATTAGACTCCAAAATGTATAAAACAGAGGCAAACATAAACACACACAGTAAGCTATCATAGCTTAGTAAGTCATAAGCAAATAAATAACTCAATATTATTATTAACACAACTTAACCAAACTAATTTATACCATCATAATCACATTTATTTTCAAGATCACAATTTCATTTATAACATATACATACATTTACAATTTTTACCTTAGTTGAATATACACGTATCTATTACCAATGTAATATTCAATTACAAAACCATAGTACCATCATATAACCGAACATACATAAACCCACATACATATATCCATGAATCATTTCATAAATTTTCACATGATATAATCAAAAGGCCGAATACACTCTCCATATGCATATACAATTTTCATTTACATTATAAATGATTTACAACACATACCAAGTAACCTACTTACCTTATTTCAAATAGATAATAAGCTATCACATACCTGATCACTTTAGCTCGTTTTACACATTCAATCACAACTATTATTGCCCTTTGAACCATTCAAAATTGAATAGGATACTCGGATAATCACATATATCATACAATGCCAACATCCCAAACGTGGTCTTACATGCTATCACATATCGAAGCCACTATCCCCGACAGGGTCTTACACGAATCAAATACGATGCCGATGTCCCAGACATGGTCTTACACGTAACCACATATATCGATGCCAACATCCCAAGCGTGATCTTACATGAGAACACATATCGAAAATCCTATGTCATGACATATGTACCCTATCTATTCCTAAGGTTCGTACGGGGCTTTTGGACGTCGTAACTTGGTTGAAATGAACTTATACACATTGCTCCCACGTATATAACCATTCGACCATCATATATATATACTCATAAAATTCAATTCAGCATTTTAAATTCACATATATTCAAAATTAACAGCATTTATTTGCTTATAAACTTACCTCAGACAACGAAAATCGGAATGGGACGGCTAATTTACAACTTTGGTTTTCCCCCGATCCAAATCCGATTTCTTTGGTTCTTAATCTAAACATATTCAAATTAAACTCATTAAAATATATATTTCACTCAATTTAGTCCGAAAAACACATAAATGGACAAATCACCATTTTACCCCTAACATTTTACACTTTTTACAATTTAGTCCCTATTACACAAAACACAAAACATGAAAAATTTGAGTACACCATGTTTAGGCCGAATCTTTATTATGTTCATACAAGTCCATACATTTCATTTATTTTACATTTTAGTCCCTCAAATTATCATTTTTACAATTAAGCCTTAATTACTCAAAATCATCAAAAATTCCAATATAAAACATGTTAATCCAAAACATATCTTTCATATTTCATCATCAAAAAACAAAAATCACAAGCTTTAAACAATGGAAAAATAAAAAAATCGTCATCAAATTCAAAAATTAAGACATGGGTTTGATAGATAACATAACAATGATCTCAAAAACGTAAAAATTATCAAAAATCGAGCTAAAATTCACCTTGAATCAAACTTGCTAATGGCTGAATACCCCAAGCTTTTTTTATTTTCTTCCTTTTATTATTTCGGTCAAAATATGAACATATGAACATGGCTTTTAATTATGTTATATTATATCATATATATTATATACCATTTTACATATTTAACCTTTAAAATTTAATAACTAAACCATATTCATTAAGGCTACAACCGTCCATATCATATTCTCATGGTAAAATCTCATTTTAAATACTTCCACTTATAAAGACACATTCAATTTGGCCTTTTTACAATTAACCATCAAATTTTCACTTTACGCGATTAAGCCCTTTTATTAAATCGGGCACTCAAACGAAAAAAATTAAATCACAGAAATTCCACAGATATAAATTCACACATAATAAATGCATGAAATAATTTTAAAATATTATTCTAACTCGGATTCGTGGTCTCAAAACCACTGTTTTGAATAGGGTCTAAATCAGGCTATTATAAGAATAATGGTTTTGAGACCGCAAATCTGAAGTAAAAATATTTGTTTTATGATTTTTTTGAGGTCCATGATATGTTTTCATGAGTGTGTGAAAGTTTCATCAAGAGATTTTATTGATAAAGTGTCCAATTTGACATTTAGGACTAAATCGCAAAAGTTACAAAATATGAGATTCTAGAAGCTTTAAGTATGAAATAGCTTTAGATTATTAAATAGATGTCCTTAAATAGCAATTTTCCCAATTTTTAATTTTATGGACAAAAATGAGCATGCATGGATAAAATTTCAAAGTTTAGTAAAAAGGGCATTTTGGTCATTTGGTTAATAAAAGCATAAAAAGGGAAAAATAAGTCAAAATTGATGGCCATCTTCTTCATGTGTTTCAAAATTTCCATGCTCACCATAGCTAGGGTTTCTCCAACTTTCAAGCTCAATAGTAAGTGCATCCTAGCCCCGTTTTTAATGTTTTTTTTTTTTTGCATTTTTGAAGTTGTCATCAACCGATCTAGCTATTTCTACCATTATTTTGAGCTAGGGTTCATGTTCAAAAACTTTTCCATGTGTGACATGTATGTATTCTGATGATTAATTGAGGAATATGAAAGTTTGGTATGTGATAAACATCTTTTACTAAGTGGTTTTCCATGAAAACACCTAAAAAGGATCTTTTTGTAAAAGTTGTAAAATAGGTGGTAAAAATCTGATTTGAAAGAAAATGTGAGCTGTTATAAGTATGATATAGGTTCGGTTAGGCTAAGGTAACAAAGAAAATGAGTACATTTCATTTTACGAGCCTAGGGACTAATTTGTAAATATATAAAAGTTTAGGGGTAAAACTATAATTTTTCCAAAGTGTGATTTATGGGCTGTCTTGAACAATGTGATAAATAAGTGAAATTTTCTATTATAGATCAAGAAAAATGGAGTTCGGACCTAAACCGAGGAAAGAACAAAGTTGTGGACTAAATCGAATAGTTAGCCATATTTTGGTACCGAGGTAAGTTCGTGTGTAAATAATTCAACATTATGTTATTATGTATCTAATTCTTTGATATTGCATGAAATGTATATTTGTCTTTATGGATTTGGTTATTGATGACTCAATAACGATCCGACGGAAATTTGGTACTTCGATATCCCGATTGAACCTTAGGAATAGATAGGATACAAATGTCATAATATTAGGGTTATGTGTGGTTTCATGTAAGACCATATCTGGGATATGGCCTCGATATGTGATCCTATGTATGACCATATCTGGGATATGGCATTGGCATCAATATGTTATTTCGTGTAAAACCATGTCTGGGACATGGCATCGATATGAGACATCGTGTAAGACCATAGCTGGGCTATTGGCATCTATATGTGATCCCATGTAAGACCATATCTGGGATATGGCATTGGCATCTTACTATGTGTATGAGATTTCCTAGGTATCCTTTAGTATTCCAAGTGGTTCAACTGGTAATACAAAGATTATGTCAAAGAAATGAAAAAGTATGATCATGTTGGAAGGGTACAGGTATGTACACAAAGCTCATAAATAGTGAGATTATGAATCGATGAGACTTCAGTAAGAAGTGAATGAATGAATCATGATTATGAGTTTTATTGCACACTATATAAATGACATGAATTTAGATGTGTCTATGATACTTGATGACATTGTGATAAATTATATTAGGTTATGTATATAATAATGCATGATTAACGTTGTTAATTATTTACATGCAAACTTACTAAGCTTTATGCTTACTCCCATTTTCTTTTCCATTTTCTTATAGTATCACCAAGCTAGCTCAAGGATTGAAGGATGTCGGAGCTCGATTCACACTATCAAACTAATCTTTTAGGTATAGTGAATTTAAGTATTTTGAGTACAACATGTATAGGGGACTTGGTCATTTTGTTATGTGTCATATTGGTTAGCCAAAAGAGTTGGCTTATGATAATATTATAATTCATTTTGTATATGGCCATGAGATATGGCTTATATTGATTATTGGGTTATAAACCTATTTATTCACGCATGCTTGTGCCTATGCAATTGTGATGTGGTTGGTGGTTGTGTGTATGTGATGAGTTATGTTATGGCTATGAATGCTTGATGATTAAATTGGGATTTGTTTAGTATGATGATAACCATGGCTTGAGTGAGAATTGGTAAGTTGGGCTTGACAAAGTATGGTGTCTTATGCATGTATAAGATAATATGATATTGCCATAATCATGACTTGTTTGAGGATGATTAAGTACTCATTTATGCCATGATAAGTGCCTTTGAAATGATGTATGTGTTTGAGTAAATAAGGGTGGCAATTGGCTTGGAAAATAGCCTCAAAGTTGTCCATACGGGTAGACACACGGGCATGTATCTAAGCCGTGTGTAACACACGGTCTGCCCATTGGCATGTGATCCGGCCGTGTGTCCCCTGCACCCTAATTATGAAAAATAGAATGCCCAGTAGTAAACACACGGCAGAGACACGACTGTGTGTCTTGGCCGTGCGATAGACACGACCTTATGACATGGGCGTGTGCCCTGGCCATGTGAAGTCTGCACCTTATTTATGAAAATTGAATTCGCCACACGGCCTAGCACACGGGCGTATGACTTGGCCATGTGACCCTATCATGTTGATGACGTCATACACAGAGAGTTACACGGGCGTGTCCCAAGCCACACGGGCGTATGAGTGACCATACGGCCTACCCACGCGGGCGTGTGACCCTCCGAAACAAGAAAATTTTTTAAGTGTTGTGAAAGTTTTGAAAGTTCTCGGTTTAGTCCCGAACCACACCCCAATGTATGTTTTAGGCCTCGTAGGCCTGTATAAGGGACAATATGCTTGTGTATAAATGATTTTAAATTGGATGAAATTTTATGGCTCGATTTTGTATGAATGTTTATGTTTTAGTTCGGTAACGACTCGAACCCTGTCCTAGCGTCGGATACGGGTAAGGGGTGTTACAAAATGTATATTTTACATCACAGTTTTACGGTAATGCTCTTTAACCCTATTCTGGCAATGGATACAGGTTAAGGGTGTTACAATCTGAACTCGGAGAATGAAGTTAGGTTGAGGGTGTTACACTTGTGGAGTATATGTGAGATATTTGGTGAACTGATTTGTGTATCATCTTTGACGGTTAGTCATTTGGCGGGTAATCATTTGGCGAAACCTATTTTGGAGGATAACCTTGGCACATTATGTTTTAAATTTTTCCAATCGAACCTTAAATATGCTTGAATCTATAGATGGTTGCTTTTAAATGTGTTTAGAATTGTTTTAATGATTTTAAAATGAAATTTCTTGTTAAAATTTGCATGTGAATGTTCTTGTATTTTACTGTAGAATCTCGTAACTTGGGCCTGAAGACTATACCGGGTAAGGGGTGTCATGTGGACAATCATTACCCCTGGAGTCAGTTTTTGTCCCCTCACAATAATGATATCCTGATACCCAAGGTTACATATCGCAATACCGTCTTCAGTTTTGAAATGGGGTGTTCCTTGTCACATGCATATCACAATACCCAAGGAGGATATCGCGATACAACTATATCATGTCTTAATCCTGAGACTAATGGGGGTTTTGCGATTCTCATGCTTTGATTTTATGATACCCTTTCTTTAGTGATGTTTTTCCACAATTTCAGGCCTCTGACAAGTACCTACAAAACTCAATCAAATATTAGGGCCCCCAATGGCACAATTGACCAATTTGTGTCTAAAAAAAAACTAAAATGAAACATTTACACTTATTGAATTAAAAACCTAAAAATGACTAAAACTACAGAAAAAACACGAAATTACCCAAAAATAATCTTCTTAAGTATAACAAGGAAACCTAATTTGATATATCAAATTATGACAGATCACTTACACAACTCATTAAGGAATTAAAATCTTATAAGTTGGTGTTAAATGATAGCCAACCAGTCCAAAAAGTAGAAGCTAACTTAGTAGTTTCTTTTCCTCTAGAGCATGTTAAAGGAAACAAAGCTAAGTCTTCTAAGCCAACAAAAGTGGAAAGGAAGAGAACTAAGAAGCCTAACAACTTATCGAAGTCTAATTGTTTCTTCTGTAATAAGAAAAGGCAATTCAAGGCCAACTACAAAGAGTGGAATGATTAACTAGCCACTAAGGGAAAATCTATAAAACTCTTTATGATTGAAATCTTCTTGGTGGAAGATTCGATAGACCACTAAATTATTGATTCTAGAGCCACTAAACATGTTTGTGTTTCTTTACAGGGTCTCAAGGAAATGAAAGATTTTAGAGATAAGAGGCTTTGGTTACGGACTGAAGATGGGACAAGTGTGTCGGTTAAAGCAGTGGGAGGTGTACATTTTTATTTTGATAATTTTAGAAAGATTATTTTAAAAGGCGTTTCCTATGTACCTAGTTTCAAGAGAACCTTAATTTCAGTTGCATGTTAATTTAAAAGACGACTTGACTGTGACTTTTAATAATAGTATTGCTATTTTTAGAAATCATACCCTTATATGTAATGGATGGATGGAAAATAATATCTATTTTTATCAAACCAAAGATGTACATATTACTTAAAACCGAAATAACGAATAAGAAACTTAAGACTTCTCACTCTAAGGAGGCATACCTTTGGCATTTGAGACTTGGCCATATTAATTAAGAAAAAATAACTAAACTTGTGCAAGATGACATCTTAATTTCACTTAAGTAAGTTGATCTTCCACAACGTGAATCTTTCTTGAAAGGTGGCTGCCGCCAAACATACAAACGTTTGACTACAAAAGGATCACACTAAAATATATAAAATTAATTAAATGGTGTCTACAAGTATATGGGTCAAATTTTAATATAGTAAGTGTTACAATGGAACACAGGGAAGTATTCCAAGGATCGTATCCAATGGAGGACGAATTAAATCTGAAATCTACTTCTACAATAACAAGTTTAAACAATAAAAATTAAAATCTATATTACGACAACTAATAAAAGAGATAAAAAATCATAAAATAAATTCAACTAAATTAAATAATAAAAAATAGACAAATAATTAAATTAGGTTAACAGACGGAAGATTAACTCATTTTAGTGGTTGGAATTATCATCAGAACTTGGGTTTAAATGGAATTAACTATTAATTAACTAGTATTACCTCTTAGCCTCTACTAATTAATTGACAGGTACTTATTTATCTTTTGACCTCACTTTCCCCACCGGGATAAACATGATTTACGCGATAAACTTATCTTTTGACCTCTTTTAACCTAGATGACTTCTTAGGGTTGTCAATGCTAGGGTTTAAGCACACATAGTTGAAAACTAGTTAATTCCTACGGGAACCCACATTCCTCTGTTTACTACTCCCACATCCACTTGTTAATCTCCCTTGAGACTTTGTAACACCCCTCACCCGTATTCAATGCTGGAATAGGGTTACAGAGTATTACCGGACTTACAACACAATTAAACACACTTTTCTCATACATTTAATTAAAACATTTAATTATCATTCAATCTCAATCAATTTGTCCCTAATACGAGCCTACGAGGCCCTAAACATACATTGAGAGAGGTTCGAGACTAAACCGATAACTTATAAAACTTTCATGAACTTTGAAATTTTTCTCAAAACAAGGGACACACGTCCATGTGGTCAGGCCATGTGTATCACACGGTAACCAGACGCCCATGTCACAAGTCGTGTGGACATTCAAAATGGGAGCACATGGCCGTGTCCCAGATCATGTCCTACCCCGTGTCCAAACAAGTGACCTTACTGACTTGGGTCACACGGCCAACACACACACCTATGTGGCTAGCCCGTGTGCTCTAAAAATGGCCACACATGCCCGTGTGCTAGGCCATGCCAAACCTGTAGGGTATACTGTCTTATGCTACATGGCCAAGTCATATGCCTGTGTGGAGCATACTGACTTGATTTCAAATTCAACACCAGGGGACACACGGCTATGTTGTAACACCCCTGACCCGTATCCGTCGCTGGACTAGGGTTATGAGGCATTACCGAACATATCGAAACATTTTGCAATCATTTCACAATTAAAAGTCATACATCATTATATCATAGTCAGATATCAACATAAAGTCCCTTTCTTAGGTCACGAGACCTTAAACATGCATTAGGAAGAGGTCGGGACTAAGCCAGACACATACAAAAATTTTTACAAAACTTTGAAATTTTCTAACTTACAAAGGTTACACGCCCGTGTGAGCAGGCTGTGTGCCTCACACTACATTAGACACGTCCGTGTGTCTAGGCTGTGGCGAAATAGGGCATACATATTGACTTGTCCACATGGCTAGAAGACACGTCCGCATATCTGGCCCGTGTGCAAGTCTGACTTGATTCGAAACTAAACATTTAAGGACACGGTTGAGACACACGTCTGTGTGCTCAATCGTGTAGGCAATTATAGGCCATTTATAAAGCAGATTTGCCACCCAATAGGGTCCTCCCTACTAGTCCAAAATCAAGCATCATATATACAACATTTTCAGCCAAATTCAACTCCAAACATGTATCAATCAATTCAAAATATCATCATCAAATTTCATGTTCATTCTCTATACCAAAACATACCAAAATCACATGCCAAATTCATTCACTCATACATGATCAACATCTCAAAATTATCATATCAATCTCATATCAAGATTATACCAAATCCATAACTAAATCATGAAACATACTTCCCAAAATGAGCTTAATACATAATTGAATATACACAACATTAGCATCATGATCAAGCCATTTTAGCATGGCTACATATATACAAATCAAAATGAACCATATCGAAACTAGCCTATACATGCCACAAAACCAAAAACTCAAAGCTTTTATTTACCAAAGCGATAACCGGATAGTGTGATGAGATCTCCTACGACTTCCAACCCGAACAAGTCTTCGAAACTCTATAAACATAGGAAAAACACACACAGTAAGCTTAGAAAGCTTAGTAAGCCATAAGCAAATAAATAATCTCAATGATATTTAAAATTCAATTTAATCAGGTCAAATTGAACAAATCTCAACCACATATATATTCATCATATTCGTAAATTCATATGTCCATATTAAATAACTCCACTTATCTTATTTATCAATGAACATATAACCATGCTTTCAAATTCGAATAACAACCGTTAGCTCAATCATATAAATCGAGCTCGCACATATTCATTACATTGCCAACCAAACCATGGTCATTTATTACAAATCATACATAAAGTTATATCAACTTCTTTATAAACACTTCCAAACTCAAACATCATAATTCCTTTATCACATAAACCAAATTCGCATACGTGAATCATATAATCAACCAAGATCAACTTTATTTTACTAATCATATATTACATATAAAGCATACCCCAACTCGACCATTTTGATTCCATTCTCCGTTCAAGTTTTCGAACCAAGCAATCATACATTAAAGCCATGTTTCATGTTTCATGTTTCATAATTCTCATGCCTAAAACATAGGACCACAATTTCATATAACAAGCGTATATAACATATCATTCATTGTCATATATTTCACGTATGTTCATATGAAACCTACTCACCTTTCATTTCTGAATTTCATAAACAAATCACACGTACCTGAATCAGATACTATTTCACATAGTTGTTCATTTCACAGAATGCCCGTTGAACCGTTCGAAATCAATAAGGATACTCAGATAACTCATAAGCTTGTACAAAACCAACGTCCCAGACGTGGTCTTACATGTAATCAAATATCGATGCCACTGTCCCAGACAGGGTTTTACACGAAATCAAATACGATGCCGATGTCCCAGACATGGTCTTACACGTAAATCACAAATCGAAGCCAACATCCCAAACGTGGTCTTACACGATAACACATATCTAAATCCTATGTCATGACATATGTATCCTAACTATTCCTATGGTTCGTACGGGGCTTTTCAGACGTCGTCACCTTATCGGAACTTTCTCAATTTCACACATTCAATCATTCCACGCTCGAAACAGATTCTCCAAAGATCAATTCAATTCGACAACATATATATATATATATATTTATTTACAACTCAATTCAGCACATATAATGCACATACATTTCAATTTAACAACATTTATTTACTTATGAACTTACCTCGTACTAACACGAACGGACCAGAACAACTATTCGATAATTTTCGACTTTTCCCAATCCAAATCCAATTTTCTCATTTCTTGATCTAATTCAATACAAATTTGACTTATTTAATCATTTATTTAATCAAATTCATCCAAAAACACATAAATGGGCTAATTACACTTTTGCCCCGAACATTTCATATTATTACGATTTAGTCTCTAATTCAAAACAACACAAATTATTCAAAATTTCATTATGCCCATGTTAGGTCGAATTCACCTTGGGTCCCTAACAGCCCATTTATTTCATTTATTTTACAATTTGACCCCTCAATTTACAAATTTCTTAATTTAGTCCTTAATACACATTTTTATCAAAAATCACTTAATAAAACTTGTTAATCTATCATCAAAAATTCATAATTCATCATCAAGCATTCAATAGCTCAAGTACTCATCAATGGCATTTCACAAAATCATAGAAAAATTCAAAAATTAAGGCATGGGCTAGTTAGAACACAAAGCAACAATCTCAAAAATGTAAAAATTATCAAAAACCGAGCAAAGCAGATACCTTAATCAAGAATTTAAAAGGCCAAACCCTAAAACACTAAAATGGCTTCTTATTCTTCATCATTTGGCTGAAACAAATGTTTTTTCATGCTTCCATTATGTTTTCTTTATTTTAATACAATTTATTCACAATTTACAACATTAACCTTTTAATTTAAAACAAATTTCAACAATACCAACTCCCATAAAAGCCCACTAACAATTAAATGGTATAATTACCATTCAAGTACTCAAACAATTAAAATTTATAATCATTTAATGCATTTAACTTATAGAATTCAACTTTTACGCTTTACGCGATTAAGTCCTTTTTGCAAATTGAGCACACAAACGATAAAATTTTCATACGAAACTTTCACACATATCAATTCACACAATTTAAGCATGGAATATAATATTAAAATATTTTTCTGACTTGGATTTTCAATTAAGGTCTAAACTGGGCTGTTACAACTCTTCCCCTTAAGGATTTTCATCCCCGAAAATCTTACCAGAAAGCAGATTAAGGATTTGCTTCCACATAGTACATTTCAAATTCACACATAGCTTTGGATTTCAATCTCTTTAATCTCATAACTGAAATTCCGATCTATCTTTCACTATACGTCATATCAAGCTGAAACTACTTCTAACTGTATTGAATTACTTTCATCTTTTGCTTAATTTTTCTGATGACATTAATTCTGTGAATCATTTTCTCACAAAGCTCGGTCCCGAAACAACGGAGTTCGGTAACTACAACATACGATCCCTCGTACAATGTTGTTTTTATCATCACACGATAGCTTATCAAACAACAATAATCTTTCTTAGTTGCTTTCAAACTCTATAACATAGGGACAAAAAAATATTTTAAGAATTTTCGAAACAACTTCGTACTCACAGCTTACTATAGTTTCTCCCAGAATTACCATATAAATTTTTAGATTTTAATCTGAAACAATTATGACTGGCACCATGTGCAAACTGACAGTCTCTGAAACGAATAACTCAGTTGATTTATCAAAAGAGAAATCTATGCGTACGGTAAGACTTATTCAGACAGTTAACAATAATTCAGTTAACATCTATCTTTTTCAATGATAAGAGATAATCCCGATACAAAATTCATCAAAATTCTATTTCATCATTACTCAGATATCAAAACATGCTGAGATAGTCCTGAAGACGCTTAATAATTAACTTTAACCTATTGATAGCTCAGACATTTAAATGCAAGGTCAGAAATATTAAGTTTTATACTCATTTATCAATACTACTTTTTCAGATTATCATGCATCTTGTTACTCCTGTATAAACCGACTAACTGACACTGTGAGCCACCTGCAACAATGGTTATACAATCTCAGAGCTTCTTGGTATACACACTCTATCACAAAGCAACAAACAATCATCGATTCCACGTCTGAAGTTCTGAATCAGAAATAAATTCATGTTAAAACCCTTTTTAACTTATAATTTGATAACACATTTCTAAGTTTCACAAATTCACTTAGTAAGCATCAATTTAACTTCTAATCCAGCTAACATATAATCACCCTCTTATAAGATCAATCACATATTCATCATTCATAAAGCACACAAATGTTTCTTATTCAGATTATTCAAAACTATAATCATTTCTCTCGGATAATAATATTTACTTACAGACTCAAAAGTTTTTCGACGATTTGAGCTAGCTTTGCTGTGCCAAGTTCGGGTCTCGCTCTGCAACGTCAAACATTTTAAACTCTTGTAATAATCAAATATATCACATAACTCTTTTCATACAACTTTAACTGTATGGAATCACAAGATATCTCTGTACACTCTATTATTAAAACACACTTCAAACCATTCATTGACGCATGATTGAAAATCATAAACCTTTTCTTCAACCTAAACTGAACCAGTACTGATGTTTCGGTTGACAATATCTCCATGAAAAAGTAAAACTTCAACAATCAAACTAACTTTAATTTACCACAATATTTTTCAGATAGAATCATTGTGATAGATATAATTCTGTATCGAATCTTCAAGAACAATAATTCTTCTTCTAGACTATCCCTTAACTCACACATATATGTTCAAAGTTTATTTTCAGTCTGGTGGATAGATTCAAACACATATAACCCAATTATCTTTTCAATCAAATAATTCAAATCAGACTAAACCACTGAATTAGTCTTTTCGAAGAAATCTTTTCTTCTCATTAAAAGGATAGCCCCAAACATATCATTTTACAGATTTGATCTTGATCTTCTATCATTTTCACTTTGGCCGATGTTGAACCTTTCACAAGAACTAGAAAAGAGACCTTTCACAAGAACTAGAAAAGAGTTTATAATAAAACTATATCATATATTAATCATCGAAGTTATGAATTATACTGAAGTTACCTTTATCAGGTAGAAATCATAATTTCATAATAAGACTGATGTCTTACCCGTAACAATAGATAATATTTCGGCTGTTAATAAAGCATTTGAACCCAGAAGAAAATCAAATATGATTTGAACAGCAACCAATGCAGAAGCATAACTTTTATAACTCTGATAATGGTACTACAGTACTCTCAAATTTCAGAATAAAAATTATGATTATAATAGATATAGCCGTTTTCGTCAAATAGATATCTCTTATAGATAATCACATAGAATCATAAGAAAACCAGAAAAGCGAAATTTTCAACATTTGAAGCTACACAAAATATCAAAAAATTACAACCCATATAGAATGATATCAACCTCGATGATATCCCAGAAAATGTCCATAAAGAACAATATCACTCATAAATACTGGAATCCAAATTTACAGAAGTAATATAATCTGTAACAGTCTGGTTTAGACCCTAGTCAGAATAGTGGTTTTGAGACCACAAATCTGACTTAAAAAATATTTTAATATTATTTTCTGTGTTTATTATATGTGAATTAGAATGTGTGAAATTTTTGTATGAAAATTTAATCGTTTGTATGCTTAATTTGATAAAAGGACCTAATCGCGTAAAATGTAAAAGTTGCCTGTTGTTTATTAAAGTGCCTATTTGATGTATCTCTTTAAATATGAGGTACTTATGTTGTTATTATGCCATTTTCATGGTAAGTGGACAATTATAGCCTTATATGTTAATGTTGAATGATTTTTAATGATGGGCAAAATGGTAAATAATGTATTATTAAGTAATTAATAAAACAAAAACATAAATTTGGTGTTATTACCATCATCCTTGCCGAAAATTGAAGAAAGAAATTAGGGTTCTTGAGCTTTGAACATCTGGCACTTACAAGCATCAATTAGGTATGTGTTTTTGGTCAGTTTTCGATAATTTCTATGTTTTTGTGATCGCTACTTTGTAATCTATCAAGCCCATGTCTCAATTTCTAAAATTTTTGATGATTTTGAGTTATGCCATTGATGAAACTATAAGTTTTATGAAGTTTGATGATAGTATATGAAAGCTTGGTGTTAGATTACTAAGTTTTGTCTTTGAATTTTTGATGAATTTGACTAAATTGGGCTAATTTGTAAAAATGAGAAATTGAAGGACTAAAATGTAAAATAAATGAAACATATCGGCTTATATGAATACTATGAGAATTCAGCCTAACATGGGTATATGGAAATTTTATATATTTTGTGATTTTTGTGATTAAAGACTTAAGTGTCAAAATGTGAAAATTGAGGGCTAAGTTGTAAAATACCCTAAATATGTGTTTTTGGATTGATTTGAATGATTTGGTAAGTAAAAGAGTTAAATTTGAATTTATATAGATCAAGAATTAAAGAAAATAGAATTAAATAGGGGAAAGTCAAAAGTCGTCGAGTAGTCGATTCTGTCCATCTGAATTCGTACAAGGTAAGTCAATATACAAATAAATGTGTTTGAGATGGTTTATTTATGCTTATATGCTATTGAACAATGATGAATGGCTATGTCTGTTGATTATGAGATATCCGAGAAAGCATCGACAAGTTCTGACGTCTGAAAAGCCCTGTACGGACCTTAGGAATAGTTAGGATACATATGTCATGACATAGGAATTTTGATATGTGATATCGTGTAAGACCATGTCTGGGACGTTGGCATCGATTTGGTATTTATGTGTAAGACCACATCTGGGATGTTGGCATCATATTTGATTTCGTGTAAGACCCTGTCTGGGACTGTGGCATTGATATTTGATTACATGTAAGACCACGTCTTGGAGTTGGCATTGTACGAGCTTTTCGAGCTATCCACGTATCATTATGATTCTGAATAGTTCAACATGCATTCCGAGAAAAGAATGAATATATAAATTGTGTATCCGATTCAGGTACGGCTGAAATGTATACTATATTTGAGAATAAAATTTAAGTACATGTGAAATTATTGATATGTGATATAAGTATGAGAAAATATGCTATATGTGCAAATGAATTGGAAATATGAGAAATGTATATGAACTATGTGATTTGTGATAGTATTTGGCTATGGAACATATGTATTTTATGTTGTTTATATGCTTTAAATGATAAGTTTATTTATATATGGCTTACTAAGCTTTTGAAAGCTTACTTTGTGTGTTTCTCAACTGTTTTATAGATATCGTAGCTAACGGGAGCTCGGGGATTGTCGAGGATCATCAGCACACTATCCAACTCTATTTTGGTACATTTTGAAAGTTTAAATATGGGAGTATGGCATGTATAGGCTAGAAGTAGTTGAATATGTGTTGTAAAGTGTATATATCTAGCCATGTGATTTGACTTGGTTTTGGTTGTGTATATAAATGAGTTTTTGGTTTGAATTATGTGATGCAATATTATCTATGTGAAGTGTTTTGGATGGCCAAAAGAGTTGGTCAATTTCGTAAGTTTTTGGAATGTGCCTTGAATGGAATTTAGTAAGGTTTTGGCATGAGATTTGATTATATGATTAGAGATTATGAAATCACATGTTTTAGTATGATTTTGACTTATGGGATGACATGTTTTGGTATGTGTTACAAGCATGAATTTGTTGTTAATGATATGGCATGAATGATGAATGTTTTGGTAGTGAAATTGGTTGAAATTATAATACAAATGTGCTTGGTTTGATGCTTGTAGGTTTGACCCAAATTGGGTGGCAAATTGGCTTTTCAAATGGCCTATTTTTGTCTACACGGGCGTGTGTCTCAAACGTGTGCGACACACGGTCATGTTGCACAGTCATGTGTCCCCTGGGGTACACTACGATTTTAAGTCAGTCTTGAGCACGGCCAAGGCACACAGGCGTGTGGCTAGCCGTGTGACCCAAGTTAGTTTCGACCACGGCGAAGACACACGGGCACGTCTTGTGCCCGTGTGATTAAGTCAGTATATATGCTCTGATTTGACACGGTCTAGACACACGGGTGTGTCTAATGCCATGTGAGGCACACGGCCTATTCACACGAGCGTGTCTAATGTCGTGTGAGGCACATGGCCTGTTCACACGGGCATTTGACCTTTGTAACTTTGAAAAATGTTTAAGTTATTGAAATTTTTTTGTAAGATCTCGGTTTAGTCCCGACCCTTTTCTAATACATGTTTAAGGTCTTGATGACCTATATAAGGGACTTTATGGTAATGTTTGATTATTATTGTGGATGATGTTAAAATATAATATTAAAATATTTTTCTAATTCGAATTTGTGGTCCTGAAACCACTATTCCAACTAGGGTCTAAATCGGGTTGTTACACATGTACTTGACCGTATGTCGCACATGGCTGAGACACACGCCCATGTCTCTGCCCATGTAGACAAAAATAGCTATTTACCAAGCCAATTTGCCACCCAAATATGCATATACCTACATAACCCAAAATGACACCAAATCTTAGCATAAAAGGGCATCCAAATCAACCACAACCAAGACTAAAATGTACCATTTCAATATCAATAACTAACATACTTATAATACCATAATTTGGTCTACTCAAATCATGCAATTTCACATTTCCAAAACATTAATATGCAGCACTTCAACTAAATATTTCTTAGCCTATAACCACAAGTACAACCATCCTCAATTCATCAACCATTAGCTACCTAGAATGCTGCATTCAACAATTCATTACCAAGCTAACATGAACCACATCACTAGGAGGCATTAATACATATATATATACACATCACACATGGCTATCACAAAACAAAACACTTAATAATTACAAGCCAACACAAATGGAAAAAACCATGCTACACATACCAAAATAACTCAAAGTCCCTATACATGCCATATATCTAATTCACCAAAGTTCGAAGGTACCAAAAGATAGGTGAATAGTGTGATGCGATCTCCGACGGTCCCCGAATTTGAGCTAGCTTTGAATTCACTATAAAACATAGAAAAGTAAACAAAGTAAGCTATCAAGCTTACTAAGCTCGTATGAGATAAACTTAACGCAATCACATAAACATAAATCAATAATTTGTATAAATCAATATGTGGCTTTCCTTAACTATTAAACCTTTCAAATGCTCATTCACAAAACTTTATACTTCCATTTTAATTTCTTTGATTCAACACTAAAATAGTTTATACACATACTTGTACCATCTCGCACCAACCTCATATACATTCTCATCTTTCATTTCCTGTTGAACCATTCGGAATAGAAGTCGGATACTCAAGGGTCTCACACGATAAGTACCTATACCATGGCCCGAAGCCAAATCAAGGTAACTTATCCGAAATACTGATATCATGGCCCGAAGCCAAATCAGCCGATATGCATGGCTTGAAGCCAAATCAGTTTATCTCGCACTCGAAGTGCTTTATCATGGCCCGAAGCCAACTCAAAGTATCCCTAATGACATGTCATTAGCATCCTATACTATTCCTAAGGTTCAACTGGGCTTCCAACTATCAAATCATCGTCGAATGATTCCCAAACTTGTCCGAAGTCACATAATCACAATTTATGCTATATCAAAGTATATATAATACATTTGAAATGAAATTATAACATACAAACTTACCTCGGATGTGAAAATGATGAAATAGGTCGATTAGTCGATAACTTTAGTTTTCCCCTGATCTAGATCCGAATTTCGCTTTTCCTGATCTAAAAATATTAAAATTAACTTATTTAATAATCTCTCCATTCAATTTAGTCCAAAATACACTTTAAAACACTTTTACACATTTGCCCCTAATGTTTCACATTTTTACAATTTAGTCCTTAGCTCGTAAAATGCAAATTCATGTAATTTTAATCATACCCAAGCTAGTTGAATTATCACTATATCCATATCAGTCCAAAATTCTCATTATTTCACATTTCTACCACACAATTTACACATTTCTCAATTTCATCCCTATTTTGCATTTTTCTCGAAAATTATTTTACAAAACTTGTATAATTCATAACAAATATTCATAATCTATCATAAAACATCAAAACACACATGTATTCATCAATGGCATCATTAAAAATCTTTAACAGTTTTGCAAAATAGTCCCTGGGCTAGCTAGATTAAGTTACAACGATGCTGAAAACATAGAAATCATTAAAAATCAAGCAATGAAACACTTACATGCATGGATTGTTATGGCCGAAAGCTTCAAACCCTTTCCATGGAATTTTCAAGGTTAATATTTAGTCAAAGATGGACAAACAAAGATGATGGCTTTTTTTTTTTAGTTATTTTACTTAATTTATTTTAACAATTGCTTAATTACGCTTTATTAAAACTTTAAAACATGCATGAATAGTGTCCATAAATATCCACCCACCTTAATAATGGTCTAATTACAACATAAGGACATACTCTATTTAATTTCATAGCTATTAAATACCTTTAGCTAATAGAACTCTACTTTTACACTTTACGCGATTTAGTCCTTTTTATCAAATTGACCAACCAAACGATAAAATTTCTTAACGAAATTTTCATACAAACATATTACCTTACTGTAGACATTAAAATAATAATAAAATAATTATTTTGATTTCAAATTTGTGGTCCTGAAACCACTATTCTGATTTGACTAAAAACGAGCTGTTACAAACTTAGTCTCTCATGGATCTATATGCAATAAATCTTGGATTTAATTTAAACATGCAAAAGAACACAAATAAATTCCAATAAGAGGAAGGTAAGAAATTGCTCAATTGATTGAATTGAATGTGCTCGGAGTTGCATAATCTCTTGAAAATTATCTGATCTTTGATGTTTGCGAATGAACAATAAATTAAATTGTTGAATACTTGAATAGAAAGGACTTAGGTTCAAGTCGAACCTAGTCGAAATGAATAAAAGAATTTCAAAACAGAACATTAAATGAACTAAAAACTAAATATACTAACTATAGCTCCTAAAGGCTATCCTACATATTGGCAATAACCTCTCTATTTATAATAATGTTTAGAAACCCTAATTAGGTCTATTACAGGCCCTAATCCCAGAAAACATTGATTGTGCAGATGAATTTAGCCTAGTTGAGCTTGTGCCCCACGTTCAGACCTGTGTCGCATCATAGCCATGGTGTGCTGCGACATGACAATGAATTCTCAAGTTAGGAGTTTCAGCTTCACGTTTTGTGTTTCGCAAAGCTTATGTTACACACGGGTGTCATCCTTAAGGCTATCGGGTTGCTAAATGCACATCCTGCACACTTAATTCAACACATTAAAACTACCTAAGGCCTGAATTGGCCTAATAGGTCAACTAACATCAATTATTGCGTAAAAATGCTCATTTTGCAAATAATTAAACCAAGACTGGGATAGCTGAAAATGTGATAATTAAACATAAAACTACTAAAAAACAAGTCTCTTAAGTGTTGAAATGTACTCAAATTGTCCCCAAGTTTGGCAACAGGTCAAATACCCCCACACCTAAGTTTTTGCTTGTTCTCAAGCAAGCAAAATGAAAATAAAGACTAAAAAATAAACGTACACAAAAATTTATATGAGCAAGGCTAATACACGAGATTAGATTGGAGCATTAACACTAGGAGGAATTGCTTAAATATATAACCCTAGCTAGAAAATTACACAATTTACAATTATTTGTACTCAAACAAATTAGTTCAACAAATTACAAAGTAAACAAGTTAAAGAAAATTAAACATATAGCTTTATCAAAATGTATATATGAATATAGCATTTATATTTGAAAAATATAGTTAGTTCAATTTCTTTTCCTACTCAGCTTATTTTTATTCATGTTTTGAACTCTAATAAAACATTTAAAAGTATAAGCACTTGCGAGTTTTTAGGCCAATGTGAGTGAAATTTTTCTCAATTTCTCATATTTCTATTTTACTCTGAACACTCAACATTATCTTGGCTTTTATCTTATTCTATGCTTTTGTTACTGGAACGATGGAAATGTGCAAGTGTACACAATCGCTGTAACACCCCGAACTCGGCCTAGACGTTATGGCCAAATCTGGGAGTGTTACGAAGAAGGGTTTTGAAACCGATGATACTTCGATAAAACCATGTTCAGTTACTTGATAAAACATCCAAGTTTTATAAAACATATTTATATATATATTACTGAAACCGTTACATGTTGTCCTTTAAAGTTAACCAATTATTTCATAGCGGAAGTTTGAAAATCGTTTAAAATAAAACCACACTCGTGTTTTCAAAAATAACATTTGTTCGCATAAAATCAGTATTTTTTCGAATCATCGCGGTTTAGAAATCATAATGCAATCACACCCTAAAAATTCAAACCAAACAGTCCAAAAAAAAGTTCAGAGAGTCCAAAAATTACAAAACTCTCACAAAACCAGAAATTTCAGTAAAACTGTTAAATAATAATAATATAAATAGTTTTCGTCAAGTGGTCACTACTGAGCCTCCGTCACACCAACCCACCTATATCTGTGGATTACCTGAACAGAACACACAAATAAGTCTGAGTTTTCATAAACTTAGTGTGTAACCCAACAGAGATAGTCATGCAACATGTATAAAATTTCATATACAGTCAGATATAAATTCAGACCTAAGTCCATAACAGAAACAAATATCAAAATCAGATGAGCAGAACAAATATACAGAATCCAACCCCATCCTCTACACACCATCTTCGACCATCCCATCAGACCATGTGGGGTTAAATACTCCCACCCATCCCTACACACCATATAGTGTCGATGCGACACATAACAAATAATATGCAGTCAAGCTGCCAGAATATAGGCGAAAGGTCGTCATACAAATCACTTCCTCCACATGTACAAATCCCAACCCAAACACAGATATAGAATACATATGCAAAAATAACAGAATAAACATGCTTAACACGCTCGTATATAATTAAATAAATACTTAACACTACAGTCAAGCATACATATCAGTTTCCTACTTAAATTAGACTACCAGAGTATCAGATTACATGAATAGGGATTGGTTAGCCCTTACCGACCCTACGGTAGGCCCACAGTCAATCGAAATGACCCGTGTGACCTTAGGGAAATTTTTATAAATTTGCGGCCCATATGCCCGTGTAGCCCAAAGCTTAAAATGGCTTTGCCTATGTGGCCCACGAGGCTTGGCCCCAAAACCCTCAAGCTCGTGTGGCATACCCGTGTAGGCCCACACACCCAACCTGGCTTAGCTCGTATGGACCACACGACCATACATCCGCCATCACCATACCTACGATATTTACGTGGCTGTGTCTCACACACGGCCTGGCACACAGTCGTGTGGTGCCAATAGTGCCCTTTTTTGGCTTTTGCGGAACCCTAATTTTTCATGTTAATGGTACACACCTGGTTTATTTTTTTGAAGAATTCACACCCTTGAAGTGAACAGCAGCTAAAGTTGTCAACCAAAATCCCACAATTAACTTTACTTCACAAATCCAACCTAAACACCTCTTGGCCACAACTCGAAAAACACAACAGAAAACTACACTAAAATGATCCAAAAGCTTACCCTTGACAATAGCAGCCTTGAAACTTCACTACACCACCAAAGGGTCTCGATTCTCCTGAAGAGCACCTACCAAAACGGTATACCAGATTAACTCAAACATCAACAGAAACAAAAGTACAAAAAAAGACTCTCACAACACCATGACGAACCCTTAACTTCAAAAACGTATGACGGAAACAAAAAGTAAAACACTGCGATTGAAAGTGGAAATTTTGACAGGAATCAAAAAGGAAGAAAGAGGGAAATTTTGACAGGAGAAGAGTATAGAAACGTTAGAAAGAGAGTGAGTTTTCTTCCTTTTTTTTAGAAAAAAGAAAATAAAAGATTTTTAACTCAAATTATTATTTTTTGTAACACATCCCTAAAATCTCTCTAATTCCCCACTACTCTACTAACCCAAACCAACCACTTTAGGATGCCAGTCCCCCGAAACTCTGTCAGACAACCGAGACTAGAAATTAACATCCACGCTTGTACAAGGACTCAAACATGAGACCTTACGGCAAGCTAACTCTTTACCACTCAAACCAGCAGGTTCATTCTGATATGAGTTTACAAACAATATAATATAAACCCACCTAACAAGGATAAGGCTTGGATAAAAAATAACAAAAATTTCCAAAAATGGGGCCTAAACCCAAGACCTCATACACACACCCAAAACACTTAGTCGTTGAAGTAGATACATATTTTGTGTCAAATTTCATAAAAATAGACTTAAATTATTCAGGGGGTTACAACTCTACCCTCTAAAAGAAATTTCAGCCTCGAAATCTACCTTATCCGAACAGATGAGGTTACTGCTGAGCATCGAGTCTTTAGGTTCCCACATGGCCTTATCGGTGCTATGATTCTGCCACAAAAAATTCACTAACGGTATGGACTTCCTCCTCAGAACCTTAATATCTCGATCCAAAATTTGACCCGGCTTCTCCTCAAAAATCAAGTCCGGTCTAACCTCGATCCCTTCAGTAGAGACAAGGTGAGATGGATCAGACCGATACCGCCTCAACATCGAGACGTGAAACACATCATGTATACGATCTAACTCTGGAGGTAGCTCTAATTGATAAGCAACCGGTCCCACACGCTTCAAAATCTGATACGGCCCAATGAACTTAGGGCTTAACTTGCCCTTACGACCAAACCGTAGAACTTTCTTCCACGGAGATACCTTAAGGAATATGAAATCACCCACGAAGTACTTGATGTCCCTCCTTTTCAGATCCGCATAAGACTTTTGTCTATTAGAAGCCACCTTAAGACAATCTTGAATTATCCTAACCTTATTTTTAGTATAAGAAACCAACTCAGGACCCAAAATCCGTCGTTCACCCAACTCAATCCAATATAGTAGAGTACGACACTTATGACCATAAAAAGCCTTATAAGGTGCCATCTGGATGCTAGACTGGAAACTATTATTGTAAGCGAAATCAGCTAACGACAGAAAATCCTCCCAACTACCTCGAAAATCAATCACATAGCTCCGAAGCATATCCTCTAGTATCTGAATCACCCTATCAAATTTACCATCAGTTTGATGATGGATCACAGTACTGAAGTGTAATCTTGAACCCAGAGCTTCATGCAGTTTCTTCCAAAATCAAGAAGTGAAGCAAGGATCCTTACCAGAGATTATTGAAATCGGTACCCCATGCAATCTTACAATCTCAGAGATGTAGAGCTTTGCTAACTTTTACAGAGAATAGTCCGTCCGAACTGGAATAAAATAGGCAAACTTGGTCAATCGATCCACGATGACCCAAAAAGAATCCTTCTTAGTGGAAGTTATAGGCAGCCCACTAACAAAGTCCATCATCAGACTTACCCATTTCCATAAAGGAATCTTAACAGGTTGGAGCAAACCCGTAGCCAACTGGTGCTCAGCCTTAACTTTCTGGCACGTCAGGCAACGAGTAACAAAATTTGCTACCTCTCATTTCAAACTCGGCAACCAGTACAGTTCATGAAGATCCTGATACATCTTATTACCATCGTGATGCTTAGTATATGGACGACTATGTGCTTCCCTCAGAATTGACCGTCTCAAATCAGAATCGTTCAGTACACAAATCCGTCCTAAAAAACACAGTGCCCCATCTTTACTCAGCCCAAAATCAGATGCATTGTCGCTCTCAACTTGATGGAACCGCACAACCAGAGAATCATCCCTTAATTGCTTATCTCGAATCTGATCAATCCAAGTCGGCTTAACTTGCAACTTGGCTAATAGACCTCCATCATCAAATAAACTGAGACGAGCGAACATCGCCCTCAAATCAGACATGGCTCTACGATTGAGAGTATCGGCCACCACATTAGCTTTATCGGGATGATATTCTATCGTACAATCATAATTCTTAAGCAGTTCAATTCATCTATACTACCTAAGATTCAACCCCTTTTGAGTAAGGAGGTACTTTTGGCTCTTATGATCAATATAGATGATACACCTCTCACCATACATATACTGCCTCTAGATTTTTAAAGCAAACAACACGACAACTAACTCAAGATCACGTGTCGAATAATTTCCCTCGTGTGACTTAAGCTGACGAGATGTATAAGCCACAACCTTACCATTTTGCATCAGTACACATCCCAAACCGACGTGCGATGTATCACTGTAAACCACAAACTCTTTACCAAATTAAGGCTGTATTAGAACAGGAGCCTGAGTCAGAGCAGACTTCACCTTCTCAAAGCTCGATTGTTGTGTATTGGTCCACAAAAAAGGAAAATTTTTGTGTAAAAGCTTAGTTAAAGGAGCTGCAATTAGTGAAAACCCCTCAACAAATCTCTGATAATAACCCACAAGACCCAAAAAACTGCTAATATCAAAAACGTTATTAGGCTGTTTCCAATCAAGCATAGCCTCAATCTTTCTAGGATCAACTTGGATCCCCTTAGCAGAAACCACGTGCCCCAGAAATGTTACCTCTCGCAATTAGAATTAACATTTGCTCAACTTAGCATAAAGTTGTTTCTCTCGGAGTATCTGAAGCACTACTCTAATATGCTCATCATGCTCATCCTCAGTATTAGAGTACACTAGTATATCATCGATGAAAACTAATATGAACTGATCTAGATACGGTTGAAAAACTCAGTTTATTAGATCCATTAATGCAGCCGGAGCATTCATCAAACCAAAGGGCAAAACTAAGAACTCGTAGTGCCTATAACAAGTCCTAAAAGAACGTCTTATGAATATCAGCTTCCATAACCCTAAGCTGATGATACCCAGAATGAAGATCTATTTTTGAGAATATCGCAGCCCAATGAAACTAATCAAAGAGGTCGTCAATCCGTGAAAATTGATATTTATTCTTCACAATGAGTTTATTCAACTGCCAGTAGTCGATGCCTATCCTCATGGTACCATCATTTTTCTTCACAAATAGAATTGGTGACCCCTACAATGACACACTAGGACAGATGAAACCATGATCCAGATGCTCTTGAAGTTAAGCCTTTAACTCTGTAAGCTCTTTCGGTGGCATATGGTATGGAGCGATGGACACTAGAGCTGTACCTGGTAGAAACTCAATGCCAAACTCAACTTCCCAATTTGAAGGCAAACCTGATACCTCATCGGGAAAGACATCTGAAAATTCCTTCACTGTTCTGATATCCCCAACAGAAGAGTCCCCAAAAACTAAAACACTGATGTAGGCCAAATACGCCTCACACCTTTCCAAACCAATTTCTCAGCCACTAGAGTGGAGATTACATTAGACGGGTAATCTTGGCGTTCAATGATCACAACCACCTCCTTTTCATCCTCGGTCCTCAAAACAACCCTCTTGGTGGTGTAGTCTAAACTAACTCGGTGCTCAACTAACCAGTATATTCCCAGAATTAAGTTGAACTCCCCAAATGGTAGCTCTATCAAATTTGTCGAAAACACAACCCCTTGTACTTCTAATGGAACATTTCTATATAGTGTACTAACCTGAACAAATTGCCCCAAAGGACTCAGTGTAGCAATCTCCCCAAAAGTACACTCAACAGAAATCCCCAAGTTCTCGAAAACAAAACTAGCTACATAGGAGTGTGTAGAACCTATGTCTATCAAATCAGTATATGGAGCATAAAAAATAAAGAATGTACCTGTGATCACATTAGGAGCATCTCTGTCCTTTTGGTGTTGAGCAGCATAAACCATAATAGGTTGCCTGGTGTTGAGCAGCATAAACCATAATAGGTTGCCTCGCCTCAGTCTAATTAGCACCTTTACCCGATGCTCACTATCCTCGGCCCATACCATTACCACCCCTAGCCGTTCCATGGCCTCTAGGTGGTGGTTGCAGTGCCCTCTAAGGCTGAACAAAACCTGGTCTCGTAGCTTGCATCTGATTAGCATGATGTGTACACTCTCTAATCTAGTGCTTCAAAGACCCACACTGCAGACAAGCCTCTAATCTCCTCCAACACTCGCCCGGATGGGGCCTACCACAGTCACCACAAGGCTAAATCCCGGTAGGAGCAACAGGAACTCCCACTCTAATAGGCCCATCCAGTCTGGCCTTTCTTAGGCCTTTGAATAGAACTAAAGGACTCAGAATCCCTCTTATTCTTGCCTCTCTCTCGGTCTCTATTTTGGTGCTCCACGTGCTTAACCTCCTCGGTGATCTTCGCCTTTTCTACCAAAAAAGGAAACTCACACTCCCTCTGTAGAGCAATCAGAACCCTCAAACTATCCCTCAAATCGTCTTCAAATCTGACACATTTTTCATACTTGGAGCCACCATGCCTCGAGTGTAACGGCTCAATCTTAGAAACTCGACCTCATACTCGACCACAAACTTATCACCTTGCGTGAGATTCATGAACTCACACCTATGAGCATCAACATAGCTCGCGTCCACATATTTTCCTTAGAAGGTAGTCTTAAAGTACTCTCAGTTCAAACGGTTTCGTTGAGTACCCTCCTCAATCGAGAACCACCTTTGATAAGCTTCGTCGCGAAGCAAAGAGACTACGCCCTTCAGTTTCAGCTCTAGAGTGCAGTCAATGTCGTTCATAATTATCTTGATGGCCTCCAACCAATACTCGACCACAGTAGGGGCGACTCCAATGACACCGCTAAACAACTCAGCTCTATTGGACTAGACTTGTTCAGTTACTGACCCACGGTGCCCAGATCCAGAATGGGGTCCAGCAACCCTCTCCAACACTCTCAACATGGCTTGGGACAGTACATCATCCCCAGCCGAGTGGCTTTGAGGCCCAATCTCAGTAGCATGTGAAACCGGTGTCTTACTCGTATCTAAATTTAGCATACTGCCCAGAGAGGAAGACTCAACTCGGGCCTCCATACAGCGCCCGCTGCGCCCACAAATACCACGATTGTAAGTTTCACAAGCGCTTATCGTATTTTCAGTTTCATCTATATTATAAAGTTTTATGCATTAGTTCCAGTGTTTATTAACATATATTTTATGCTCAAGTAATCAGAAGTTTAGAAGTATTTAAGAGGTTTTAGTCTCTAACTAACTTAATATATGTTCAGAAAGTACTAACTACAGTGCTTTCAGAAAGTTCTATCTAAGTTTAGAAATACTTACAAGATTAGCATCGAAGACTCGATGTACCACTTACTCATTCAGGATAAAACAAATTTTGCTTGAAACTAGTCTTTTTCAAATGAAATTTTAGAACCCAAAATTCACAACCTGAGTTTAACAACCTGCCTTTGATACCACTAAATGTAACACCCCTAAACCCAGCCTAGACGTTATGACCAAATCCAGGAGTGTTACGAAGAAGGGTTTTGAAATCGATGATACTTCAATAAAACCATGTTCAGTTACTTGATAAAACATCCAAGTTTTATAAAACATATTTAAATATATTATTGAAACCATTACATGTCCTTTAAAGTTAACTAATTATTTTACAGCAGAAGTTTGAAAATTGTTTAAAACAAAACCACGCTTGTGTTTTCAAAAACAACATTTGTTTACGTAAAATCAATATTTTGTTGAATCATCATAGTTTAGAAATCATAATGCAATCAAACCCCCAAAATTCAAACCAAATAGTCTTAAAAAAGTCTAGAGAGTCAAAAAATTACAAAACTCTCATGAAAACTGGAAATTTCAATAAAACCGTTAAATAATTATAATAATAAAAACAGTTTCTGTCAAGTGGTCACCGTTGAGCCCCCGTTGCACTGACCAACCTATGTTTGTGGATTACTTGAATAGATCAGACAAACAGATGTGAGTTTTCCTAAACTCAGTGTGATACCCAATAGAGATAGTCATGTAACATATACAGAATTTCATATACAATCAGATACAGATTCGGACCTAAGTCCGTAATAGAAATAGATATCAGAATCAGATGTACAAAATAGATATACAGAATCCTACCCTCATCCTCTACACACCATCTCTGACCATCCCATCACACCATGTGGGGTTAAATACTCCCACCCATCCCTACACACCATATAGTGTCAATGCGACACAAAATAGATAATATGCAGTCAAGCTACCAGAATATAGGCGAAAGATCACCATACAGATCACTTCCTCAACATAAACAAATCTTAGCACAAATACAGATACAGAATACAGATGCAAAAATAACAAAATAAACATGCTTAACACGCTCGTATACAGATAAATACATACTTAATAATATAGTCAGGCATACATAATAGTTTCCTACTCAAATCAAACTATCAGAGTATTAGATCACATGAATAGGGTTTGGTTAGCCCTTACGAACCTAAAGTAGGCCCACAGTCAATCGGAACGACCCATACAATAGTAGGAAATTTTTAGAATTCTAGGCCCACATGCTCGTGTGCGCCCACACTCCTAGAATGGCCTTACCCATGTGGCCCACACAACCTTGCCCCCAAACCCAAACGATCT
Source organism: Gossypium longicalyx (assembly GCA_025698465.1). NCBI lineage: Eukaryota > Viridiplantae > Streptophyta > Magnoliopsida > Malvales > Malvaceae > Gossypium > Gossypium longicalyx. The sequence goes on along the minus strand of CM046997.1, from coordinate 16,717,302 downwards.
TGTAGGCCCACACGCCCATCCAGGCCTAGTCCGTGTGGCCCACACAATCGTTTTTGGCAAACGGCCATACTTATAACATTCACACTGCTGTGTCTCGCACACGACTAGCCACATGGCCTGGTACACTCCCGTGTGGAGTCGACAGTGCCCTTTTTTGGCTTTTGCTGAACCTTGATTTTTTGTGTTTAGGGTATACACCTGGTTCATTTTTTAAAGAATTCACACCTCCGAAGTGAACAACACCTATAATTGTCAACCAAAACACCCACAATTAACTTTAGTTCACAAATCCAACTCAGACACCTCTTGGGAACAACTCAAAAAACACAATACAAAGTTGCACTAAAATGATCCGAAAGCTTACCCTTGACAATAGCATCCTTGAAACTTCACTACACCACCGAATGGTCTTGGGTTTCTTGAAGAGCACCTACCAAAACTGTATACCAGATTAACTCAAACATCAACAGAAACAAAAGTACAAAAAAGGACTCTTACAACACCACGGCGAACCCTTACTTTCAAAATCGTATGACAGAAACAAAATGTAAAACACCGCAATTGAAAGAGTAAATTTCGACAGGAATCAAAAAGGAAGAAAGAAGGAAATTTTGATAAGAGAAGAGTATAGAAACGTGAGAAAGGGAGAGAGCTCTCTTTTTTTTCTTTATGAAAAAGAAAATAAAATATTTTTAACTCAAATTATTTTTTTTGTAACACATCCGTAAAATCTCTCTAACTCCCCACTGCTCCACTAACCCAAACCAACCACTTCATAATTCTAGCCCTCCGAAACTTTGTCAGACAACCGAGACAAAAAATTAACATCCATGTTTGTACAAGGATTCGAAGACGAGACCTTAAGGCAAGCTAACTCCTACCACTCGAACTAGCAGGCTCAATCTAATATGAGTTTACAAACAATATAATATAAGCCCACCCAACAGGGATAAGGCTTGGATAAAAAATAACAAAATTTTCTAGATTGGGCTTGAACCCAAGACCTCATACACACACCCAAAACACTTAGCCACTGAAGCAGATACATATTTTGTGTCAGATTTCACAAAAACATACTTAAATTACTCAGGGCATTATAATCACATCAAGTAATAAACTGACTGTAATAGCCCAAATTTGACCGGGCCTTAAAACCAAAAAAACTTAAAATAAATAAATAAATGTTTATTTGTTTAAACAGTCCATACACAGAGCCCAAAAATTAAAACCCAAACTAAACCCACACTTAAACTCGTTATACAATTAGCCCAGGACTAAAGCGGCCCAACTGGCCCAGCCTGTTACACCAAGGCAAAAAACCTAGGGTTTTTGCCTTTTTTCTTTCTCTCCTCGAGCCGCCACTGCTTCTGGAAGATTCGGGGAGCGTCTGCCATCAATGTTCTGTCTCAGGTCATCAATGCATTGTCACAGGCCTTTCAATGCACCACGACCCTTTAGCTCAGCCACCGATCACGCCTCCACTAGGGGGCCAAAATTTTAGCACCGTGTTAGGGCCATTTCTACCGGTCGTGCCAAATCATCGTCAGCACGAGTCCACGCCAGCAACCATCGTAATTTTTGTGGTCACCTGCAGGAAAAGGAAAGAAAGTCACAGCAAACATGCGAAGCGAATACGGAAAGAAATCAGAGATTTCTTTCCAAAACTTGTAGTGGTTTATCGAGGCTATAAAACCTTCTTCTCAATCTGTAAAGGACACTGACGATACACACATACAGAGAGAAAAACACCACAAAGATATTGTACACCAAATATTTTTGCAATAATATATCAGAAAGATTTTACGAGAAACGAAGGTGATCTATTGTTCTCTTTCTACTTTTTATTTTTTTACTTTATTGTAAACAACCTGCATATAATACATTAAAAAAAGAGGAGGAAGAAGTACCTTCTAGATTCACCGAGAAAAGCGAAGCTTTTCGGACCCCGACCACCGTGTGTGGCAGAGTTGGTGTCGGCGCGTGAGGCTGAGCACGTAGGTCCGATGAATGGAGCAGACCGGCCTAGGGCTAGAGCTCAGAGGGCTGGGAAGAATTTCAGAGGATCTCTCTCGTTTTTTTTTTCTAAACTGGGTGCAAAATGATTTTAAAGCTTAACATTTGGCTTATATATCCCTAACGAAACGGTGCCGTTTTGGTTTAACTCAATAAGCATAAAACGGCATCGTATCAAGGCTTAGGATCCGCACGTTGACCCGATTACCCGGGGAGGATCAGCGTGTTTTAGGAAAATGGGTTAATTTCATAATTGGTCCCCCGTGTTTTTTAATTTTTATAATTTTATTTTATCATTTTTAATTTTACCCCAATACTTTAATTTTGATTCAATGTGGTCCTCACAGTAACATTTAAATTGATTTGGAGAAACGGTGTCGTTTTGGGATTAGGGTAAATTTCCCAGTAAGTCTCTCGGCTTTAGTCCGTGTTCCAATTTGGCCCAGTTTTCTTTATTTATTTGTAATTAACCCTAAATTCCTTAATTAAATTTAATATTAATCCCTATATACCATTAATTTAATTTATTTTTTTTAAAAAAACTTTATATATCTATAAACATTAGTTATGTACATAATAATATATTATTTTATTTTTATTACTTACACTATATATATAAATTTTATTATGTGTCATATATTTTTATTATATTGTTTATTTCACTATAATTTTTATATATTTGTTACATCATTATTATTATACATTATATTCTATTTGTTACATATTATATTTTACTACACATCATAATATTTTTTATATATTATATTATATATATTATGTTATATTTTTATATTATACAATTTATATTTTTTATTTGTAAATTATGTTATACATTATATATTATACTATATTTCCTTACATTACCTTTATTTTATCATAAAGTATACATCATTTTATTATTTATTAATTATATATATTTTTAAAGTTCTATAAATAAATGTAATATTAATACTTAGTACATTTTTATATATAGATATTATACCCTATAATATAACTTATATGTATATATCTTTTTTTTTTAAAAAGGGATGGGGTTCTCTTTTATCGCTCTTATATTATTCAATATATCTCAAAATATCTTGTTTTCATTGGATTTATATTTTATACATTTTAATTTATTTATTTATCTTTAATTTTCTCTTGTTCTGATATAGTAGGTTAAACTTCTACATATCATTTGTTTTCGTATATTTGCATGAAATTAATTATTTATTGGGATTTGTATTACCATATATGTATCTCATGATGATTTCATATTTGTTGTATTCATTATGCACTTCATTATGTTTTGTATGTAGCAATAATATATGAACCTTTAGATTATTTATGATGATATATGCCCAAAGTGGTATTGTTTAATTTATGTCAAATTGTATATCATGCATCACTTTTGAGATAATTATTTTGCATGTTTATATGTTTTGCTTATTCATTTTCAATATACGCTATGTGTATCTTTGTGGGTATGATGTTATGTAATTTTAAACATGTATATATCTAGTGTATGATCTTTGCATTATTGTCGTTGTATTGTTTAAATGCATGTTTTATTTGCTTATTATTGCAATATTCTATTTATATGATTCTTCATACATCAATAAAAATGAGATTCCAAAATTTTCAAATAAAAAGGCAATGCTTGGTATTTGGAAACTTCAAGAAAGGTAGTGCCCTAACTTACTGGGTTGCGACTTTTCTCGTTGAGTTTGAATAGTCAAGCACCCTTCTAGGTTTTAAGGTTTTCAAAATACGAGTAATTGTCTTGAAATTTCAAAGCGTTGTGTCCTAACTTACTGGATATGACGTTTTGTCGTTGTAAGATAGGGATTTTCAAAAAGGGCTAGCTTAGCTTCGAATGTCTTAAAAATATTGCTTCATAACTTATTGGATGTAATATTTTGATTCATTTGATATAAGTGAACCCTAATTTTCAAAAATAAAATATTCTAATTAAAAGAGGTTTGCATCTTAAAACTTTCAAATTTTTGACATTAAAGACACTTGATAATCAATTAGGTACCAATTTTTGGGCGTTACGAGGGTGCTAACCCTTCCTCGTACGTGACCGACTCCCAAATCCATTTTCGTAGACCAAAATTAATGTTTTAAAACAAAACATTTTATAAGGTGATCCAATCACACCTAAACAGATTGGTGGCGACTCCCGTTTTCATTTTTCTTAAAGTCGATTCCCATTTTCCAAAACTCGATTTAAAGATGGTCACAACACTGACAAGTAATGTCGAGTTATTGTACCAATAGGAACTGTGCAAGAAAATATTTATGAAATGTAAAGTTAAAAAAAATGGTGATGGGAAAAATGTTTATTTGAGAAGCTATTATGAAAACTAAGAATTAACTAAATAATTTAACTAAGAAAATAAAAAGTAAAAATATTCCAATGGACAATTTCTAAAAGATGAGTTTAATCAATATGACATAAATGTGTTAGATCAATTTTATTCTTTAACTTGGAATAATTAAAGTTGTGTTCATATTGTTACGAATAATTTCACGGCAACTTGGTAACTTGCTAACTAATGCACATACTTACCTACTAAAACCCAATAACCTCTTGACCATATCTCTATTCAATTAAAACAGTTAATCGAATTTTAATAAGCAAATAAAAAATTAAGTGAAGTAACAATATATCTCTATATTGAAATAATTTAATCACAATAATCTTGCAAGTTATGCAAGGCTAATGTATTGTTTAATACCGTCACTAATTTAACCCTCAGCTACCTTAAAGGATTAAACATGCACCAATTAAATACTATGTCCATTAATTACAATTTCAATCAGTTCAAATAAGTAATTCAATTGTTACCTTATAATTAAAATGCAAGCATAACATAAGTAGGGTTTTATTTAATTGAACAATTTACTTAGACCTAATAACAACACGAACACATTTTTAATAACCTAAGTGAACAGAATGCATTTAATCTAACATGAAAGAAATTTAAGTCATTTTAATTAGTTTAAGAACAACAACACAAATATTCATGTTCATGATCAAAACAAAACTTAAAACAAAGGTTAAGAGAAAGGAACTAGAAGAACAAATCTCGGTGGTTTTCCAAAGCCAAACTAGTGCGCTTTTATCTTCTCTGCTCATTTTGATGATCTAAAGCCTTCACGAACACTCGATTTCTACTACTCCAAGAAGAGTGCAAGCTATTTTTTAAGAAGGAAAATTGGCAAGGGAAGAAGGAAATTGAGAGGCAACAGAAAGGGGAAAGAGATAAAATGTGTGTGTGTGAAATGTGTGAAGTGAGGAATGTGAAATGAGAGAGTGAATGAGGATTTTTATAGTGGGAGATGGATTCTAAATTTAGCTAAAAATAGCAGCCAATCCCCCTTCCCATGGTCGGCCATGCTAGGTGAAAGTTTTGATTAATTCAAACTTGCTATTTTTAGTTTGTGGCAAAAAATAAAAGGCATGAAAAGAGGAGGGGTTTAAATGGCATTTAGGAAAAGTTCAAGGGCTAATTTGAAAGTATAAAAATTAGCTAAAATAATCTGATTTGGTCAGCTAATGTGGACGCTTTGGGCTGCAATTTTCTTGGTGGATCAATCCTCTTCACTTATCACAACTAGGCCCCTTTCTCTTCATTAGGCTTGTACCTAATATTAACCCAATTTGTGTTGGATTAAAATTAATTATAAAATATTTATAATTTATTGGACCAACCCTTTGCTGGAAAAAAATAATCATCCATGCTCTTGGGTCTCTTGGTACAAAAATTGCCTCAACAGTTGAAGATTCTCAAGGTGTCTGCTAAGCCAATTTTCACCTTTTGTGCAAAACTGTCGAAAATAAATCAAATTTGTGTTAATTTATTATAAAAAATAATTAAAAGTCAATATGTTCATAATTTTAGTTAAATTTAATTATTTTATCATTAAAATATGAATTTCGACAAAAATTACTTTGAAACTGCATGAATTAAAGCTAAAAGGAAGCTAAAAAAGTCTATATATTTTTGTGTTTCCACACCCCCAAACTTAATTCATTGATCGTCCCGAGTAGTGCATAAATTGTAAAAGAAGTTTCTTGAAATCACCTTTGAAAATTTTCTTCAAAAATCATTTCTCCCCATAATTATGGGTTTAGTGTAACTATACTCAAGAACAAGAATTTTGATATTATGCAACTCAAATATACATATTATTCGAATTATTCTTAATTATTATCACGATAGTAAGAATAGAATAATTGTTCCCTTAATAAAGATATGCTAAATTCTTACCAAATTTTTATTCCCTCATTTAAGTCTAAACTGCAATCACTAAGTTTAATTTATGTATTCATATATTGAACTTAGCTATTTCTCTCCACTATGTAGCCAGGACAAAAATCTGAATCAATAGGTCTTTTAAATAGGTTGTAATGTGGCTAGATTAGGTGTAGGTAAAAGATAGATAATTTTAAGGTAAAAACCCTAAACTCAGCTTGCATCAGACCTTCAGAATAAATACCTTCAAATTTACCAACTCATTTTGCATTTGAGTACACATGCTTTTTGTACATCTATTTCTTTTGAGTATATAAGTTATTTCTTTGTTTAAGCATATTACTATATGTACTACAATTTTGAGAATTTGATACTTCTTCTCAACTCCCTCAAACTTATTTTTAGAGAATATTTTAGATAGACCGAATCTAGTGTTTGAGATAATTTAGAGATAATTATTAGAGAAGGGATGGCTTATTATTTTGAGCATCGATCACAAATCTTTATGTAGGCATACACATATTTGAATAGAGTTGGCCAAAAGAACCCGGCTTGAAATTCTTTAGCCATAGTACATGATCCTCCGAAGTGTACTTCAGTTGGAGTTGTATCGCCATGATATAAGATATCTTGTACCTCATTTTCTACCACATATCTCCTAATCATTTGATCTGCGTATTGTTTGAATAAGTATGGCTCTTCCCAGAAGTAGTATTTCACATCAAGGAATTTTTTTCCTTTGTTGATATGTCTTATCAAGCAAAACCAAACCACAAACTAAATAGTTAGAAAATTAGCAAACTAATGGGTGTTATAGACATGATTTACCTTAAGTATGTATTCGTATGGGAATGTCTCTTGAATGGTATAAGTAGAGAGGTTCCTTCTTGCTGCTCCAATCTGGATAAGTGATCTATTACTTAATTTTCTACCCCTTCTTGATCTTCAATTTCTAGATTAAACTCTTGAAGTAGAAGTACCCATCGAATCAATATTGGCTTAGCATCTTTTGTGGCAAGTATCTATTTAATTGCCGAATGATCCATATAAACAATCACTTTGGTACCTATAAATAAGATCAAAACTTGTTAAAAGAAAATACAATAGCAAGTAACTCTCATTTTTTTACCATATAGTTCAATTGAGATCCCGTCAGAGTATGACTTGCGTAGTAGATGGGGTGAAAAATAATTTTCCTTCACTAGCTAATTATAGCTCCTACCGTGAAGTCAGTTGCGTCACACATTAATTCAAATGACAATTCCCAATCTAGTGTGACAATAATTGGTGCTAAAACTAGTCGCTTCTTCAAACTATTAAAAGATTTCAAACATTCTTCATCAAAGTTGAATGTTGTATCCTTCTCCAATAATTTGCATAAAGGTTTAGCAGTTTTAGAGAAGTCTTTGATAAAACTCTAATAGAATTCGACATGTCCCAAAAAGCTTCTAACACCCTTTATAGATGTTGGAGGTGGGAGTTTCTCAATGACATTTACCTTTGCTTTATCTACCTCGATCCCTTGTCTCGTTATTCGGTGCCCTAAAACAATACATTCTTGTACCATGAAATGACACTTTTCCCAATTGAGTACAAGGTTTGTTTTTTCGCATCGCCTCAGTACCTTGGCCAGATTGACTAATCAACTGTCATAAGTGTCTCCAAACACTAAAAAATCATCCATAAAAACTTTCAAAAAAATTTCCACCATGTCAGTAAAAATTGCCATCATACATCTTTGGAATGCACCAAGTGCATTGCTTAAATGAAATAGAATACATCTAAAGGCAAATGTACTATATGGGTATGTGAATGTTGTTTTGTATTGGTCCTCCGGTGCTAACATGATTTGGTTGTACCCTGTGTATCTATCAAGAAAATAGTAATAGTCTCACCTTACGAGTCTATCTAGCATTTGATCCAAGAACAACAAAGGAAACTGATCTTTCCGAGTTGTCTTGTTCAATTTCTGGTAATCTATGTAAATTCTCCATTCCATAATCGTTTTGGTCGATATTAACTCATTTTTTTGTTCTCTACGACTGTAATGCCTTATTTTTTTGGAACACACTAGACTAAACTTACCCATGAACTGTTTGACATGGGGTAACTTATACTTGTATCTAAACACTTCTTGATTTCTTTCTTTACCACGTCTTTCATAATGGGGTTCAGTCTCTGGTGTCCATCAATTGTTCCTTTCTCACCATTTTTTAGGATTATCTTGTGCATGCACATATATGGACTTGTACTACAGATATCGACTATGGTCCATCCGATAGCCTTCTTGAATTGTTTTAGCACTAAAATAAGTTTCTCTTCCTACTCTTCAATTAACTCTGCTAAAATAATCATAGGAAAAGTAGAAGTGTAACCTAAATAAACATATTTTAAGTGTGAAGGAAGTACCTTAAGTTCCAATTTAGGTTGCTCTTTGATCAATGCTTTTGGCTAGACATAATCTCTGCTCTCTAATTTTAAAGATTCAAAGCGGTATTGCAGATTAAATCCCCTTTGGTTAGCTTTTATTAAAGCTAAATATTCCTCTACCTCCTCATCACTTGGAGAGTTTGATGTCAAGATTTGTTCCAATATGTCCTCAACAGAGTCAGGTCTCCATTCTATGACTATCTCTTCTAACTCGAATATTGTAGAACAATTATCAACTATGTCAAAAAATTGCATAAACTTAAAAACATTGAACGTTACTTGGTCGTCCTGAACATGCATGGTAAGGTCACCCTTTTGTACATAAATAAGGGTCCTTTCATTTTCTATTAAATGTCTACCTTGGATGATTGACACTTCTTTATTTGCTTTAGAGTCTAAGACGACGAAGTTAGCAACAAAAATAAATTTATCTAAACGTACCAATACATTCTTGATTTTTCCTGTCAGATGTGATAAGGATCTACTTGTTAACTAAAGTGTAACTGTAGTTGGTCTAACCTCACCTATCCCCAACATTTTGAATATGAATACGGGTATCAAGTTGATGCTCGCACCCAAATCACATAGTGCCTTACCATAATAAGATGCTCCAATGTGGTAAGGTATGATAAATTATCCAAGGTCCTTCATTTTTGGGGGTAGTTAATCTTGTAGATACACGCTGCATTCCTTCATTAGAGTTACCGTCTCAAATTCTTCAAGTCTCTTTTTCTTGGACAGAACATCCTTCATGAATTTGATGCAGTTTGACAATCCACTCAAGAGCTTCTACCAATGAGATGTTGATATGCAATTGCTTGAGTACGTCTAGGAACTTCTTGAACTAGACTTCCTGTTTCTAGTTTTGAAGTCTTTAAGGGTAGGGTGGTGGAGGATTCTTAACTTGAACTCGGCACTTCATCTGTTGTGGCACTTCTACATCTAACATAGGTGTTAGTTTATCAGAATTAACTGGGTCAGAAGTTATCTTATCAAATATGCTAGATTCCAATTCTGGTGAAGCTAGATTTTCAACACTTGGTTGAACTTCCACTTTATCTCGAACATCAGCTGGCTCTTCTTCAACTTTGACAGTGCTGGGCTCTAACATCTTTCCACTCCTTAGAGTCAATGCTTTACAGTGTTATTTCCCCGAATTTCTCGGATTCTCTGTATCACTAGGCAAAGCACCTTGTGGTCGATTCCTAAATTCACTTGCAAGTTAGCCCACTTGATTCCCCAAAATCCTTAAAGTGGTGTCATTCTTTGCCATATATGCATTCAATAGTTTCTCTAGGCTACTAGAAGGTTCAGTTTGTGGTGATTTCTTAACTTGTTAGGTAAATTTAGATGTCTGGGTCGGTCTAGGTTGTGCGTAAGTGTTACTGGGTCTAGACTCTTGGTTACTCTAAGAGAAAGTCAAGTGGTTTCGCAAAGATGTGATATAGAAATTGGATTACGGTCCCTACCTACCTCAATTTTGGTTATGGTTACCCATATAATAGACGGATTTTAGGTTTGATGACCATTCTTCGAACAAGTGCCCTACCCCATAATAAACACAAGCTACATTTTCAAATTGGTTTGGTTGCTGGGCTACAAAATTATTAAACCCATTAGTAGTAAAGTTTTTAAGCATTGAGGATATTGATGATACCTGAGATGAGAGTGAAGTGAGAACGTCCCCTTCGTGTATTCCTCTGACTTGTCTTTATGACGTTGCTTGATTGGTTGGCCATTGATAATTATTGCTAGAAATTCTCTCAATGATTTCATAAACCTCATTATATGACATAGGAAGGAAAGTACCATTAGCAGAAGCGTCTACTACCATCATCGTATAAGCATTGAGATGATTATCAAATGTTTCTAATTGGATGCAATACGAGAATCCGTAATGAGGACATCTTTAAATATTTCCCATGCCCTATACAAAGACTCATCATCTATTTGCTAGAAGGTAGTGATCTCATTTCACAACTTATGTAACACCCCAAAATTGTGCCTAGAAATTTTGAGGGTATTTTAGGAATTTTAGCTTACATGTGCTCGAAATTTCGTAAGGTTGGTAATCGATAATGTTTTTGACAATAGATGTTAAGAAATTAAGTGAATTTCTGAAAATGAGTTTTACATACCTTTAATTTTAAAAAAGGTACTGAGTTGTAAATGAGACAAAACTGAGAGTTTTTATAAAGCAATTTAACCAAATTTTTAAATTGAACCTAAAAACCCCTATTTACAACATGATTCAAGTTATTTCTCTCCTCTTTGCTAGTTGTGCCATCCCTTTGCTCTCTCATCTCTCCTAATCGATTTTTACTTCCACATCCTAAATACTCTTGATTTTCAACATCCTTTGAGCTATAAATCTCCATTAAAATCAAGAAAACACCCAAAAATCTTATCACCATCTTCTTCAAGAGTGGGTTTTCTCGAATTTGCGGTAAAGCTCATTTTTCTTGCATGTAAGGTAACCATTTGTCTTTATAATAGTTATAAATGTTATTTAGTTCTTTAAATCAAATTATTAGCCATTAAAACACATGTTTTAAATAAAACCTGAAATTTTGGTTGTTAATGGTGAATTTTGGGATTGTGGATTAAAGTGTGGTTTCAAAGTCTTTTTAAAATTCTTTTAATAGGATTAGAAGGTTTCTAAGGCTAATTTGAAGTTTCGTTAAGAATTTCTCGAGTTTTAATGATTTTTTGTCATAATGGCCAAAACTTGTTGAAAAATTTTGATACCTTAAAACGTGTAGCTTTGTGTAGTTTCAAGGTTGAGAATTAGTCATTCATGAATATGTAGACGAATGGAATTTTTTTTTTTGCACAAAAAATATTAAGTGTATGCTGAGATATTCGAATTTAAAGTTTTCTATGTCAAAGGTTTCGGTTAGTAGTGAATGTAGCTTAGGCTATTGTTTTTTTATTATTTAAGGTGAGTTGATGACTGATTGTTGATTGTATGTTTATGTGGTTTGTCTTGTTGAAGTGTCGGAGTTAATAGGGCCTTCAACGAGTAGAGGCAAAGACAAAGAAAAGCTTGTCTAAGCTTTCAGCTTTTTGGCGAAATCATATTTCTGGTGAGTGTTTTGGAATCATTGCTAGTAGATGATTCATTATGTTTTTAGGAATTTAAAGGTAGCCTAAACCCCTACTCTAAATTTCAAGAGTAATTGTTCTCACACCTAAGACTAAATGTGATATATGTATGCTTGTGAAATTATGAACATATATGAGATGCTATGACGTATGCTATAAGCTTATGATTACTAATGTGAAAGTGAAAATGAGGGTCTATGCCATGTGACAGAGAATATATTGTGCTACTAATATGTATATGTACTGAATATGTTTGGAAGATCGGTAAGTAAATATGTGATAAAATGTGGATATTTTAGCCTTGTGTTATTATGAGGCCATTGGATATAGTTGGCATGCCATAAGATTGTGAGTACTTATCTTTGTGATGTGGTTTATGGGGTGCTGAGGCCCATGGATAGTTTTCAGATAGAAAAAGGAATGTGAGCTAAGTTCCATTCACCGGGATATGTATGTTTGGTGTGTTGGAGAGTGTTAACTATACGCTTCACTTATAGGACATGTACGACGCTATGAGTCATTATTAGTGTGTTGGAGATCCGTGTATCCGATGTGTGGTGATAGAGTCCACATTATTTCTTATAACCTCAAGAGCCAAACTATCTTATAATATGATTGAATGTGATTAAATATGGTTTATATATGCTATGGTATATGCTTAAATAATCATGTGGTTAAAGGGATAAATGTGTAATGGTATAAATAGAATATGATTAAATGTCTGAAATATGATACTGGAGTTAAATATGTTGTGAATATGTTACATGTTTGCTTAGTCGATGCATGGTGACTTGTTTACGTAGTGGTTGTTTTGAGCATTCACTGAGCTTGTTAAGCTCACCCACTCCTTTTTAACCATTGCAGATAAGTAGTGCCGATGTGAGTGGTGTGGTCTCTAGGGGTGATCCAAGCCAAAGCTTTAGTTGCTATTAGTAGGTGTTCTTTGATTATTTATGTTTTTGGGAATAAAAGGAAATGTTATAGATTTTATGTTGGATTTGTTATGATATTTAGTTGATTGCATGCCTATTAAGCTTAATGGTTTGTGGACTTAAAATATGATGTTTGCGACTTCTACTTGGGACATTTTGGTGTTTATTTTGTAAGGTAATTGACGCATGACGTTTAGAACCATTTTGGCATGATTTTTGTGCTGTGTTTTTAAGGTTTGGGTTTTAAAAATGATACCTCTGAAGTTTTCGAAGTGCAGGAAGTCAATTTTGCTAGATTGTATCGATAATTTATAACAAGTACTAATAATCGGGGTGAAAGTATTGATACATTTTCTGTAATACCGATATTTTTCAATTGTTGGTTTTTTACAATAAGAAACAGTATGCTAGGTTGGTATCGATTTTCCAAGAGGTATCGATACCACTTGAGAGAATTATTGATACCTACATAACAGTTTTGGGAAATTTTGCTAAATGGTCCTAATACAATTTTTTTATTTATTTTATGTTTATTTAATGAATTCTTGACATGTTTTATCAATAAAAAGTAAATGTATGACTTACAATTAATGTGAATGATATGTTAATAATAAAAAAAACAAGAAGAAGAATGTGCATGTGTAATAACATGATGATTTGAGATGAACCTGATGTGAGATAGTGGTGCAGCATCCTAGTATTGGTCTCGGTGACCGGGCCAGGTATAGGGTGTTACAACTTAGCATTCTCGCTAGTTGGGAAGTACTTCATAAGGAATTGTTCTACTAACTCTTGCCATGTCGTAATGTAATCTAGTGGCAATGAGTTAAACTAGGCTCGAACTCTGTGCCTTAGTGAATATGGGAACAACTTTAATCTTAGTGCCTCTTCGAGTACTCCGACTAACTTGAAAGAGTCATTCACCTCCATAAACAATTTGAGGTGAAGGTGAGGGTCCTCAGTCGACATTCCACTGAATTTCCCCATTGTCTGAAACATCTAAAGCATGACTAGCTTTAGCTTGAATTATTGTGCCTCAATTTTGAGTCTCCAAATAACCAAAGTAAGCTCATGAAACACTGGCACGACATACTATCTTAGAGCTCTATCCCTATCATTAGCAATAAGAATAGTATTTTGAGCATGAATTGCTTCATTTCCTTGATTTTGGTTCTCAAGGTTCATCTCTTCAGTCCTTCTCTGAACTGCTTGTCTTCTTCTTTGTTGAAAAGTCCTTTAAATTTCAAGATCTACGAGGAGTAAGCCGATAATTTGATCAATGGTCATAAATATATGAAACAATCATAGAAAAAATAATTAAATTAAATTTGAATAGAAAAATAGGCCAAAATGCAAAATTAAAAATTTCACAAATAATGTCTTTTAAAATAGTCCCCGACAACGACGCTAAAAACTTGAAACGATAAAAATGTGCAAGTGTACACAATCGTATCGAGTAATAAAGTGACAAATAATATCAATTTATCATACTCATAAGGATTGTACAAGAAAATATTTATAAAATGTAAAGTTAAACAATTTGGTGATGGGAAAAATATTGATTTGCGAAGGTGTTATGAAAACTAAGAATTAACTAAATAATTTAACTAAAAAAATAAAAAGTAAAAATATTCCAATGCACGATTTCTAAAATATGAGGTTAATCAAAATGACATAAATGTGTTACATCAATTTTCTTCTTTAACTTAGAATAATTAAAGCCGTGTTCATGTTGTTACGAATAATTTCACGGCAACTCAGTAACTTGCTAACTAATGCACATACTTACCTAATAAAACCTAATAACCTCTTGACCATGTCTCTATGTCAATTCAAACTGTTAATCGAATTTTAATAAGCAAATAAAAGATTAAGTGAAGTAACAATATATCTCTATATTGAAACAATTTAATCACAATATTCTTGAAAGTTATGCAAGGCTAATTTATTGTTTAATACCCTCGCTAATTTAATCCTCAGCTACCTTAGAAGATTAACATGCACCGATTAAATATTGTGTCCATTAATTACAATTTCAATCCATTTAAATTATTAATTCTATTGTTACCTTATAATTAAAATCCAAGCATAACATAAGTAGGGTTTTATTTAATTGAACAATTTACTGAGACCTAATAACAACACGAACACATTTTTAATAATCTAAGCGAACAGAATGCATTTAATCTAACATGAAAGAAATTTAAGTCATTTTAATTAGTTTAAGAACAACAACACAAATATTCATGTTCATGATCAAAACAAAACTTAAAACGAAGGTTAAGAGAAAGGAACTTGAATAACAAATCTCGGTGGTTTTCCGAAGCCAGACTAGTGCGCTTTTATCTTCTCTGCTCATTTTGATGATCCAAGGTCTTCACAAACACTCGATTGCTACTACTCCAAGAAGCATGCAAGATCTTTTTCAAGAGGGAAAATCGGCAAGGGAAGAACGGAATTGGAAGGCAACACAAAGGGAAAAAGAGATAAAATGTGTGAAGTGAGGGATGTGAAATGAGGGAGTGAATGAGGCTTTTTATAGTGGAAGATGAATTCTAAAATTAGCTAAAAATAGCTGCCAATGCCCCTTCCCATGGCTGGCCATGCTAGGTGGAAGGTTTGATTGATTCAAACTTGCTACTTTTAGCCTGTGGCTAGAAATAAAAGGCATGAAAAGAGGAAGGGTTTGAATGACAATTAGGAAAATTTCAAGGGCTTATTTGAAAGTATAAAAATCAGCTAAAATAAGTTGATTGGGTTAGCTAACGTGGATGGTTCGGGCTGCTATTTTCTTGGTGGATCAATCTTCTTCACTTAGCACAACCGAGCCCTATTCTCTTCATTAGGCTTGTAATTAATTTTAACCCAGTTTGTGTTGGACTAAAATTAATTATAAAATATGTCTAATTTATTGGACCATCCCTTGGCTGGGCAAAAAATAATCGACCATGCTCTTGGGTAGCTTGGTACAAAAATTTCCTTAACAGTTCTAGCTTCTCAAGGTGCTTGCTGAGCTGATTTTCACCTTTTGTGCAAAAATGTAAAAAATAAATCAAATTTTTGTGACTTTATTATAAAGATAATTAAAATTCAATATGTTCATAATTTGAGTGAAATTTAATTATTTTATGGTTAAAATATGAATTTCGGCAAAAATTACTACGAAACTGCATGAATTAAAGCTAAAAAGGAGTTGAAAAAGCCTATATTTTTGCGTTTCCAATGACACTCACAATGCTTTTAAACCTCACAATGTTTTTGTTCATACAATTCGTTTTAAGTTAAACACAGGCTTGTAAAAATTATACATATTATACTACACCATTTCAATAACCATGAATTTATTTGCTGAGTATTTTAATTCCTATAATTCAACAAACATAAATATCTATTCGTATCTACCTTTATCACTTGGTATATTTAACTTCTTTTTCCTATTCATATCTACCTAAATTATTTATTTTCAGGCTAAATTTATAATTTAAACAACCTGTTTTCATACTTGTAACCATTTACTTGTATTTCTACAACCTCAAGCACATAGAAAAACACACCAAAGAAAAAAATGTTAACTACGAAAATAGGTTAAAATCAAAGCAAAACTGATAAAAATTAAAAATAAATTCTATGTCAACCTCACATTTAGTAGGATCGTTGTCCCTAATGTGCAAATAATAAAATAAAGGAAATAAATTAGCTGATAATTTTGAAAAGTACTCGAATTTTGGTGGGTGGTTTCCTCCTCGCTGATGAAGTTCTAAATTTGTAGTGCCCTAAAAAATAGTGGGGTCCCTGCATAAAAAAATTACAAACTACAACCTGCCTACAAATAAAAATATAAAATGCCTAAGCCTAAAAATTAAAAATGTTCAACAAAATATAATATCCAAGTCTTAAAGAAAATAATAATTAAGTTCGAAAATAAAATAAAAGAAAATTGTTTCGATTTAGTCAAAGTTGGGCTCTGACTCCACCATCCTTATTTCTTTTCCTCTTCTTGTTTCCCAACCCACGGTTGATTTAGTGGCCCGTCTACCCAAAGACTGGGCTGGGCTTCGTTCGCTCGAATTGTGGATCTTGATTCCCTTTGTTAAGGGGCATTCCAATTGGAATGCATGTTTTTTAGTTGTTCAGTGGAAATGGGTTGTCATCACCATCTCCTCCATTGTCTTTGTCGTCGTCATCCTCCTATTTTTCCTTGGATTGGTGGATATGGCACTTACATGTTTGGTGGATGGTTTAGTACTCTAAACACATGTTGTTGTGCACAATGGATATGCACGTCGCTCATTTCTTGCATCCATTGGATTTGCCATTCCAATTGTGAAATGTCTATCAAGTCGGTTAATCGAGACAGTTTTAATTTACTTTTTCTTTTCACGGGGCTTGAAACATCTAATTTTTCTTTTCTCCTATGGTTCCACTCCTTTATTTGTTATCATTGAAGCTCAATGAACTAGTCGGACAAATTATAGCCAATAACACTCTTCGTCAACCGCAAGAACTAGTTGGTGGAAGACATTGGAACCCTCGCCTGCTTACAAAAAATCTTGATTAAATGAGGAAAATACATATTCTACTTTTGGCTTTGTATCCATTTCAACATCTCCCCGTAAATCTAGTGGCCTATGCAAATTTGCTCTTTCTGCAAAATCGAGTAAAGTAAAACCACTCTAAAAGTGGGAAAAATAGATACATTTTGAGTCGAGGAGATGCGTGTGCATATGAACTGCATCCAAATCTTGACCATTGGAAAAATTATCGCCTGATTGAATTTTAACGGTACAATCATATTAGCATGGCAAGTCCACTCGCCACACCCTTGCATTAAATAATGGACAATCTCATCCATATCTATGTCCTCAAACCTATACAAATCTAAAGCTTTAACATAATTAGTAGTATAGAATGTTCCATCATAAAACTAACATATCTCATGGGGCATAACTAATACTTCCTTACCTTGGACCATGACATGTGTGTGTTTCTGATCTTCCATGATTCGTTGTGGCAAATTAAGGTCTTTTCGGCACTTAATGAGCTTGTTTTATAACAATTTTATATATTTTTAGTTTATTTTCGATTTTTATTGCTTTGTGTTTAATTTATGCGAAATAAGCATTTTTACGCAATTCTAAGTTATGTAACGACATAATGGGCCACTGTGGGCCTAGGGATGATCTAACAGCTCTATCTAGTGTGTAGGACACTACTTTTGAGATTAGAAAGTGAAAGAAGACTGCAATGTCATGAAACCGAGAGTGGTGTCGCAACTTCAAACTTCAAAGCAAAAATACCCATAAAATGAAGGCAGTGTTGCGACACCGAGTGACAAACATAAATTTTAATTAAGGGTATTTTAGTCCACATAATGTACTTTAATAAGATTTTTAGGCTATTTAGCAACCCTAATTAGGTCTGAGCATAAACTCTATCAATAGGCATGTTAAGTCTCATTTGAGAGGGCTTGGCCAAGTGAGTCGTTCTAGTATTTTAGGGTTTTGAGTTTAGTTTTTATTTCATTTCAATTTAGTCCTTTTTATACTTTTGTTACTAATTTAACTTGGATTCCATTTTGATCCAAGGCTTTAATATATTATTTTTTTCATTATTTCGATGTTGATTCCAATTGCAATCGAGGTGATCTTCGCGACTGTTAAAGGAGATTTCGCATTCGAGTTCAAATCAATATAAAAATGGATTTATTTCTGCACCACTTACTTTTATTTAATTTGTTGTTTTGCATGTTAAATATGAGTTTAGGAATTATTGTATTTAGACCCATGAGTAGCTAATTTCCTTAGAGAGATTGACAAATGGATGTGTGTGTTAGAGTATGCCCAAAGATCAATCATGAGATGATTGTAATTACATACTCATTTTACCTTGATTATTAATGTAAGGCAATGTCATTGTTATTTCAGTTTCTTTTTCAATGTATATAAATAAATTGATTAATAATAAAATCCTAAGAATAATATGATTATTCTTAAAAGGTCCTTAGTCAAGTATTATTGTGGGCTTGGACAATAATAATGCATTGAGACTAATGCGTAGTTGATTGATCACAAAGTATTGTCATTGACATAGGGATGTCAAAATCAATACATGAGTATGTGTTAGAGAACAACATACTGGACTGACCCGCCATGAGTATGTTTCTTGGATTATTATGTAATAGTCACAAACATTACTCATAATGATAACTACATATATGATCCTCAGACTTGAAATCATGATTGTCCCAACATCGTGAGTTGTACATTTTGATATAGCCAAATGTCTATCGTAACAGGTTGTACTATAAAGACTGATGTTGCATATACCACAATCCATGTAGTGGGATATGATTGATCAAGATAGGATTTATCCATCCTACATAATGGGAGTAATATATTGGGTCACTTGATGGAGTGAGACTAGAAATGCATGAGCATGCTCAAATAAGTTAATATGAGATATAACACTTATTTGTTTATTGTAGTCTACTCAGAATATTAAGAAATATGATATTGAACTATACAAGTGTGACTATACCATAGCTTGTATCTAATCTAGATATAAAAGATAAAATGATATAATTAATGAAAAGTTTATCACAGAGAAGTTTTGTCGAATCACGACTTCTTGTAACTTGAGTAGCAATGATGCATTGCTAGATGCCACTTATTACTTGTAAAATATTCTAGTATTATTACTAACGTTACAAAAACCTACAAGGTCACACCCTATGGTTAAAATGAACATATTTCACATCAATAGAATGGGCATATACCTTCCAACATACAACTATGGTGGATTCTTATCATTGGGGGATGAGTATCAAATTGCGGACAATTTCGCCTGGCGAATAATATCGCCCAGTGGATAATATCGCCTTTGGGACATCATTTGGAGAATAGTATTGACTAGTGGATGATCGTCTCCAGATGTACTAATGTCCAGAGTATGAATATTGTATTAAAATATAGAATTATAAGGTAGTATTCGCAAGTATACGGTTCTAGTTGTAATATAGTTTAACAATGGAGTGGGTGATTACTTTTAGGATAGTAGCCAAGGGAGGCAAAGGCTAAATCAATTTTAACCTACACACTAAAAGATATAATTAATACTTTAATCAAGTTACAGTATGAAGACATAAGTAAGAGATTTTTGGGATTTTTATAGTGATAATAAAAACAAAATAACATAAAAAAACTACATTTCAAGAGATAGAAGAAGTAGAAGGAATCAAATCTAATTATGGGTGACTAGCTTGCTTTGACAACCCCAATCAACCGTCGTTTTGGGTTCCTCGTCAACCAATTTTCGCCTGTGAAATGGTATGTGAACTGTGCAAGTATACATGTCAAATAAGAAATGAAGTTATAAATGATATCATCTCCACAAGGATCAGATTAGGTATAAAAGTGGTCAAGTTATTATAATAAATTATGATTAATGTTATGGCAAAATAAAGTTAAGTACGCAGTGGTAAATTAAAGTAGTAAGGATGTGTGCAAAATGTATATTAACTAATACTAAAAAGTGCTAATGTAACACCCCTAACCCGTATCCGTCATTAGAATAGGGTTAATTATCGGATATTTCAATTCAGAATTATCAAAAAATTTAAAACATTCAATTCACATCATCAATCATAGAAAAACCAACCAAAGACATACATATTGTCCCTTATTCGAGCCCTTAGGGCCCTAAAAACACATTAGAAACAAATCAGGACTAAATCAGAAACATATAGAATTTTTCAAAAAAAAGGTGAAAAATTTAAAACTGCGGGGGTCACACAGCCGTGTGACTCATACGGTTGAGACATACGCCCGTGTTTTTGGCCGTGTGGACATTCGAAGTAGGGACACACAATCGTGTCCCAGCCTATGTCCATGCCCATGTAACTGCCTAACTTGCAACCCTTTGAAAGCTACAGGGGACACATAGCTAAGACATATGCCCGTGTTTTATGCCATGTGGACAAGAATTAGGCTATTTTTAAGCCAATTATTTCACCCAAAATGTGCACACTTATGCAACTCAAATACATCCAATTCAAGGCTTCAAAAGTGTACCTAAAATGTGCATAATCAAGTCAATACAATAAGAAACTAATTCATTCAAACAATATGCCCTACGCACCTCAATTTACTTGACATTAAACATATCTAAACACAAGCATAATATAATGATCAATATCTTAACATCGGCAAGCCAAAATTCCATATCATTTCACATCACATTAGTTACATTCAAACACACTAAAATGGTCATTCACAACATGTATTTACTTGACCATTCTAACACATACCATTCAAGTACTAAAATACCAAAATATTAACAATCATAATACCAAGTATACATGCCAAAACATAATGTCTATAATATCAACCAAAACATCTATACATGCCATTATAACCAAAACTTAGAAACACCAAAATCTACTGATTTAGCCGATATATAGTGTGATATGTCCCCAACGACTTTCCAACCTGAACGAGCTTCCAGTTAACTACAAAACATAGAAAATAAACACAAGATAAGCATGTTATGCTTAGTAAGTTTGTAGTATACAAACTATGCTTATCAATACATTTCATAATCTTAAAATACATATGTATCAATCCAACATAGGAATAAATGGTTCATAAACTTAAATCAAGTGAATTTATACTTCTCATTACCATGGATAACAAACACTTTCTACCTTCCATAGCAATAAGGTCAATTGCATCGATAGTTCTTACCGAAGCTCATGCGAGTAAATTCACAATGGTTGTCCCAACCCTTTTCATAGCTCGATAAACAAAGCTATCCCTTTCCATAGCTCGATAGCCGAAGCTATCCCTTTTCATTATTTAATGGTCGTCACTATCCCTTTTCATTGTTGATGGTCATTACCATCCCGAAGCTATCCCTTTTCATAATTCAATAGCTAAAGCTTTCCCTTTTCATTGTTCGATGGTCGTCACCATCCCTTTTCATAATTCGATAGTCGAGGCTATCCCTTTTCATTGTTTTGATAGCTGAAGCTATCCCTTTTCATTAGCCGATGATCGTCGATACACCATTGGATTTTTCCACCGAGACACAATTTGATATTATATAAAAAATAGCATTTAAAACATAATTTAAAATGCTATTTGAACATACGAACTTACCTCGGCAATATACATAGAAATGGAGTCGCTTAATCTGAAGATTCTTTCTGGCCTCAATCTAGACCCGTACGTGGTCTATCTTGATCTAAATAAATAAATTCAATCAATTTAATAACTATTCTATTTAAATCAGTCCAAATTCACATTTTAGCAAAATTATACTTTTGCCCCTATAAATTTGATTTCATTACAATTTAGTCCCTAGCTCATAAAAATGAAAATTCATGCAATTCACCCTCAACCCACCATATCCAAATTTCATGTAGGCCCCTAGCAAGCCCTGCATTTCATTTATTGCACAATTTCACCATGTATATTTTTCTGTTTTTTATTTCATCCCTAAATGACAATTTCATTAAAAA
Source organism: Gossypium longicalyx (assembly GCA_025698465.1). Classification (NCBI taxonomy): domain Eukaryota; kingdom Viridiplantae; phylum Streptophyta; class Magnoliopsida; order Malvales; family Malvaceae; genus Gossypium; species Gossypium longicalyx. The sequence continues at coordinate 16,695,061 of CM046997.1, read as the reverse complement.
TCACTTAATAAAAGTGGTTTATCTAACAACAACTAACCATTTTCATTCATCAAACATAAAAAAAAAAACATGAATTCATTCATGGGAAAACCCTAACCTTTTAACAGTTTTGCAAATTAGTCCTTCGGCTAGCTACATTAAGCTACAACAACTCTAGAAATATAGAAATCATTAAAAATGGGACCAAAAATAACTTACATGCACAAGGAGACTTGACTGAATGCTATGAACCCTAAAATGGTGGTTTCCTCCCTTCAATTTCGGCAAGAAGATGAAATGAAGAAGAATATTTGACTTTGTTTTACTTAATTTCTTTTTATTTATTAAATTACATATATAACCCTTATTATAAACCTTAAAATTCATCTAATTAATGTCCATCTTTATCCACTCAATTTAAAAATGGTCTATTTACCATCCAAGTGTTCAAACATTTATGTTTCATAGCTATTTAGTGCTTTTAGCTTATAGAACCCTAATTTTGCACTTTTTATAATTTAGTCCTTTTTATCGAATTAAGTATGCAAACAATAAAATTTCGTAACAAAATTTTTATACGGTGATACTAACAAGTTGTAAACATTAAAATAATAATAAAATAAATATTTTCACTTCAAATTTGTGGTCTCGAAACCATTATTCAGATTTCACTGAAAATGGGCTATTACAGCTAAGGCAAAGTAAGAGTAAAAATGTAATGAAAATTATGAGAATAATTACATAAATAATCTGTGAGTGAATAAATAAATAACTAAGAATGCTATGGCAAAGATAATATGTCAAATGATTAAGGGCCTACAATGTTGATTTGGATGGTTGGGATTACTAAGAATCTGCCCTTACTTTCAGTAATGCCTCAGCAAAATCGTACTTAATCTACTACTCAAAAGAGACTTAAAGTGACCTGCTTCTTTCGAGAGCTAGATCTCAAGTTACCTAGCATGTGTCTATAGGCCTTAGCACGGTACCCTGCACTATTTTGTCTTCATCTATACAAATGTTGTTGTCTGTCTGGAGTATGCAACAAGTATTCGGTTGAATACCCGCTTGTATCATTCAATTCTAGTACAACTAATCTAACATTCTTAGAATTAGATTCAGTTTATGGGCAAATTGCACACTCATCTATGTCTAGAGAATGTATGCATACAATTGGGAAATAAAAAAAATTAAATGAAATAGTTGATTAAATCAAATATATGCTTAAACCATTAACAAAAATAAAAGTTTCATCATGTAATCCCAACCCTATGAGATTTAGCTCATGGGTTGGCAATTAATATTCAAGTTCAAAATAACATCGAACATCATTTCGATCAAATCAATTCACAGGAGAACAAATTAAGAAATAATGGAAGAACTTAGAAAGATGACTGTCGCCAAGTCAATCCACAATCTAGTAGCACAGTGTCCAGTGGTGACTGAGAGGGATTGCCTTCTGTTTCCTCCTTTCATATCTACTTAGTAGCTACCTTCTTTTGTTGTCTCCAGATCTCCACACCCTTTAGGGTTTCCTCCATTAGCTTTTTATAAGCTTTTCTTCCTAGGGTAACTCCAACAGGCCATGATATCTTCTCCTCTTTTATAGGTAGATTTTTCTGGTACAAGTAAAGTTGGGCTAAAACTGGTATGCGTTGAGTGTTGACTCGGTCATCTTCCTAAAATTGCCATGGCATTCGTGTTGGCAAACTGTCTAACCTTTTGACCTAGCAAACCTTCACTATTTTATTTCTTTCTCCACATCCTACCCTACCAAACCACCAAAAATAACCCATCCACATGCAATTAAAAGTACCTAACATTTAAACACAGTCCAAGCTCCTAATGCATTGATAAAAATACCAATAAAATGTCCTAAAATACAACTAAATGTACCAAATACAAGCAATTAGCTAGGTCTAAAGGCGTGAAATATAACTTTTTTAAGAGTTATCACACCCCCAAACCTGAGTTATTGCTTGTCCTCAAGCAAAATATGCATGAGTGATTGAATGCAAAAATATTGCGAGCGGATGTACCCATCTTGTATTGTCAATCTATTTGAAGATCAATATATATATAAGTTTTCAACAATCTTCTTAAAAACTTGTTCAAGTTTCAAATGTTCAGTTTAACAAAGATAGTGTAGAAAATTGCTCCCTAAAAACAAAATTTCCTAAGTACTATGTGCTTTCTAGCCATAACAAGTATCTCCTAATTTACTTAGTTCATTTGTGACCTAAACTCAAGTTACTCTTGCTCAAAGCATACTTAAAATGTATAAACTATTTATATTTGTGTTTTTTTTTTCATGTCTTTTTTTTCTATAGTATATTAGGGGATTTAGCATGTCACAAACTTCTTTGACTTGACAATTACAATGAAGCATACATTGAATTACCTAGTACTTAATCATGACACAATTTAAATAGAAATCACTTTTGAAGCTAAGGCTTTTGACTTAGAAAATGGATAGAGCAAACAACTACCTCTTTAGCTACTCAACCTGTTATTACAGCCGGGTGCCCGTAATTTATTTACTTTCTATTAAATACTCTTACATCAACTCACCTTTTCAGTAAACAAAATGATGGAAAAAATAAAGTGGTGCTAACTTACTCGACAATTCTAAGCATTGGAGTGTCTACTGTCCTTTATTTAACAATGTTGAGGCAATATGACTAAATTTGGCTTCAAAAGTCCTTAATTTCATTAGAAGATACTCACTATAATCTAGAAAAAACTAAGTATAGGACATCTCATTTTTAGAAATTGATTTTCAAGCAATTAATCATAAGCTAAATTCACCTAATCCACATTCACATGCTCTAGGTGTATTGAAGAATCTAAGTTCATCATCGAACATTATTATCATAGATTGTACTCCTCATAAGCAAATAGTACTTAATAGTTGCATTGCAGTGGAAAAATATATTTAAATATAGTAAAATTACTATACTAAAATGATGATACATACTAAATATAAAATGTAACCTAAATGCACAACATACCCCCAAACCTAAGGGATGCATTGTCTTAAATGCATGACTAGACATATAAGAGAACAATAAAAAGGGAAATTTCTACAACAACTGCCATGGCAAAAGAAATGAAATGCAAGATGCATGAAAGAAATAGAAAACTTAGTTGGCTTGGACTAGCATGTAAATACTTCAGTTTGCCGACAAGTGGATTTTCAGACACTGACTTTATACCGCCATTTCTTCTTTTTGGGGTTCATCTCTTCCCCCTCCTTATTGATTTTTATAAGCTCATTGATCAGATGATCAGTGTCACGGTCCTATACAGTCACGGAAGCTGGTGTCAGAGGTGGAACAGAGTCCTTACCTTTGGTTTGGCAGTAGTGGCAGTGTCATCTTTTTCTTCTTCTTCATCTTTCTTAATATTTATAGATGTTGTCTTTTCGGGCTCTTTAGCAGCAAGTTGAGTAAGCTCTTCAGTAGCAGTTTAAGTGGGCTCTTCAGCAGCATTAGAAAATAGTAGCAAAGTGGCGGGGAAGACAAGAAAGTCTGGCATTGGCTTTGTAAAATTCTTTTGCAGGGATCTTTTGAGAGCTAAATCCCTCCTCCTAACATAGGCCTAATATTGAGCTTGTTACTGTTAGGTCTGGACCATCTCTTTAGCCTAGTGAAACTGTTGAATTTCAAAAAAGGACATCCTCTACTCCAACTGCTTTCAAGAGCGTAATATTTGCTATTCGATGGAGCTACAAGAAACTAAAGGTGTTGCCGTGGGAGAATGCGCAGTAGTGGAGTAGTGGTCTTACTATGCTGAGTTACCCTGGTAGCATCAATGCTTTGAATCTTGGCAAAGATTGTCGTAGATAGTCTACCCTTGTTAGGAGTGATATCCTCATCCTTCTTGAGAGGGACTCAGGCGGTTCGACATGGAGCAGTAATAAGAGAGGGAAAGTTTAAACTACTAGTATTCTTCTTAGCACACTAGTGTACTTCCTGAAAAATGATCCTACCAACATTAATTCTTCTCCGGAGAATTGACATGGCCATAAAATTCTCAAACAATTTTCCCTAAAACGTCTTTCGGGTGCAAACAGAAAATATTCAACCCATGGTTTTCTACTATGGAGGACACATATTCAACGTATCCCATGTATGGTTCATCTTTAAACAAGAACCCTTGCTCAAAACAAAAAGGGCACTTAGGGATGTTATTATTGTATTTCGTGGCTACGACACTATTAAAGAATGTCTTTGGCTAAGTAGCACCAGCCTTTGATGGTTCAGCAGTTTTGGAGCAGTTTTGACCCGAGCCATTGGAGAAGACTGGAAGAAATATTAGAGAATATATTGGAAGAAAAGATAAGTGAGATTGAAGAAAAAAAAGTAATAAAAATGAAAAGTTTTGGAGAAACTTAAGAGACGTGAACAATTAAGAAGAGGAAAATAAGGGAGATAGTGATGAGAGTTCAACAAAAATGAAATGTGCTAGGGAAGTTACGTGATATGGAGGAGAAAAAAAAGAAATAAGGAAGATTTTTTAGGGGGGGAGGGGGAATGAGAAGTGCCCTAATCCTTAAACAAAAAAGTTTAACTTCTCTTCTATAGGCTCACCAAGTAACAAAATTGGCCTAGCTATAAAACAAACAAATCTCTCCCCTTGGACTTATCTGCCCAATCATCCTCTCGTTATCCATTTACCCAGTTTGTCGCAATGCTATGGCAAAGTCCTCTTAATATCGCAACTACTTAATTCATATTCTTTATTCTGTCTCTGGAAATCATAGAAAACTATTCAAAAATAAGAAAAAAATGGAAGGAATAATAAATGTGTACTAAAAATAAAATTAAAGTAAATCAAAGAAAAGAGAGATAAAAGAAATTGTCATCTCAAACATCTCAGAGGTCAATGGAGTGCTTGTCTCGATCCACATGGGCACCCCAGTAGTACTTTAAGCATTACCCATTAACCTTAAATATGACATCCATTTTCAAGTCTTTGATATTATAGCTCCATGAGGATACACTTGAGTACTTTAAAAGGACCTGACTAGTGAGATTTTAATTTACCAGGGAACAATTTGAGCCTAGAGTTGAATAACAATACCAGTTGTCCTGGTTTAAATTGCCGCAGCATGATTCTTTTATTGTGCCAATGCTTGGTCTTTTTCTTGTACAACTTAGCATTCACATATACTTGTGCTTGGAACTCTTCCATTTCATTTAATTCTAACAACCTTTTATGGCCAGTAGTTGAAGCAGTGACCCAATCCATGTTCAGCTACTTAATAGCCCAAAATGCTTTATGCTCAAGTTCAACAGGAAGGTGACATGGCTTGCCATATACAAGTTTATAATGTGACATCCTCAATGGTGTTTTGTACGTGATATGATATGCCCACAAAGCTTTATCCAACCTGGTAGACCAACTCCTATGACTAGGATTCACCACTTTTTCTAAAAAAAATTAATTTCTCTATTAGAAATTTCAGCTTGTTCGTTTGTTTGGGGTGATATGCTGCGGCAATCTTATGTTTTTCCCTATATCGATGCAAAGCATTAGCTACCAACTTGCAGTCAAAATGAGACCTCTCATCACTAATAATGACTCTAGGTGTACCAAGTCTTGTAAAAAATGTTCTTATGTAAAAACTTCATTATTGACCTTGCATTATTAGTAGGAAAGGCAACAGCCTCGACCCACTTGGAGACATAGTCCACTGCTAACAGCATGTACAATTTGCCCACTGACGGTGGAAATGGAGCCATAAAATCAATTCCTCATACATCAAACAACTCAATCTCCAGTATACTTTGCAAGGGCATTTCATGTATTCTAGATAGATTTCCTATTCTCTGACAACAGTCGCATGACTGATAAAATTCATGAGCATCCTTGAATAGGCTTGGCCAATAAAATCCTGACTGAAGTACTTTGGCTACAATTCTCATCCATCCAAAATGTCATTCATACAGAGCTAAATGACAATGCTGCAGAATGTTTTGGATTTCATCATCAGGGACACATTTCCTAATTATTTGATTAGCACAATGTTTAAACAAGAAAGGTTCATCCCAATATTAGTGTTTGGCATCATGAAGAAATTTTCATCTTCTTTGACTGTTGAGATCAGGTGGCAACACATGACTCACTAAATAGTTCACTATGTCGGCATACCAAGGTAATGTCGTGGCAACTAACACCTGTTCGTCTAAAAATTCTTCCTTAATAAGCATGTCATGGTCACCTTTACTTCTAGATTCTAACCTCAAAAAGTGATAAGCCACTTGATTCTCAATCCCTTTCCAATCTCTAATTTCCATGTCAAACTCATACAACAAAAGTATCCACCTAATCAACCTTGGCTTAGCATCTTTCTTTCTCATTAGATACTTAATAACAGAATGATCAGTGTAGACTATGACCTTTATACCAACTAGATAAGAACAAAATTTATCCAACGCGAACACCACAGCCAATAACTCTATTTCCCTGATGGTGTAATTAAGCTACGCTTCCATTAAAGTTCTGCTAGCATAATATATTGCACCTAGTATTTTGTCTTTTCCCCAACATGGCTCCCACAACATAATCGTTGGCATCACACATGAGTTCAAAAAGCAGTGTCCATTCCAGAGCTACTACAATTGGTGCTGCTATAAGTTTTTTCTTTAACTCTTCAAAGGCTACCAAACAATGTTTATCAAAATTGAAAGGTCTATTTTGCTCCAACAAAGTGCACGAGGCTTTAGATATCCTCGAAAAATCCTTTTTGAACCTTCTATAAAAACCTGCATGACCTGAAAAACTTCTAATACCCTTGACACTGGTGGGAGGTGGCAATTTTTAAATCACTTCAATTTTTGCTCTGTCCACTTCAATTCCTCTTTGTGATATCCTATGGTAGGGGTGAGCATTTTATCGAATCAAATCGAACCGAATGAAAAAATTACGAGTTAATCAAGTTGATGAATCATATTTTATCATCCTAACTCGATTTGAAATTTTCTCAAATCAAGTCGAGTGAGATGGAATTTGAATCGAATCGAATATATTTGTTCGAGTTAAATTAAAAAATATATATGTTAAGTCCTTAAAATCACAGTCACCCACCGTAATCAATTTTGTCCATCGTAATCAAATTTATTATTAACTTTCATACCCTTATAATTTATTTATTAATCTTTTATATACAGGTTAACTTCTTTGCTTGCTTAGTTGCTTCTGTAACGCCCCCTTACCTGAGACCTTCGCCGGAGTCGAGTATGAGGTGTTACTAAACTTAATTTAACATTTTGAGAACTTTGGATCATTTGTTTCTACATTCACAGCTTTCTAGCTACTTGCGTCACAGTCACAAGAAAAATCATATATAGAGTTACGAAACTCGAAATCAAGATCCGTAAATTTTTCCTAAATCTAGACTCATATACCTATTTACTAATTTGTTTCCAGAATTTTTGGTTGGGCCAATTAGTAAATTTTATTAGTTAAAGTTACCCCTGTTTTAGGACTTGACTGGACTGACCTCTTTTTACTACGAACCACATTTCTCACTGTAAAAAATTCATATGACTATGAGGTTTGTTTCTCCTGAAACTAGACTCAATAAGGATTCTGAGAATATAAAATACAACACCTAACTATATCTGTACAATTTATGGTGAATTTCTAAAATTGGAACAGGGGATCCAGAAATCACTCTGGCCCTGTTTCACTAAAATTCAAATATCTTCTAACATATACTTTCTTTACCTGTTTAGTTTGTTTTATGTGAAACTACACATAATAAGATTCAATTTAATATTTAATTCATAACCTAATTCGATTTCTATGATTTTAAGTAAATTTTCAAACTCACGTCAGTGTTGCTGCAATGTTCTATTTATGGCAAATTTCATCCCTTTTATGAGTTTTCATGAAATAGGTATCCTATTAACCTTCCATGACATCAAACATAATCTAAACTAACCATTTCCATGGCTTATCATTATCAAACATTTTCTCAACCAATCCATCTCCATATTATCAGATCATTTACACCAAATAGGTATATTGCTATACATGCCATACTTAAATTTACAAGCCATTTACCAAAAAGTCCTTCAGATAGTGTGATCGAGCCTTCGACCTATCCCGACTCCTGAGCTAGCTTGTCCAAAACTACAATGAATAAGAAGGAGGGAGTAAGCATAAATGCTTAGTAAGTTCATATGCAAATAATAAGTAACATAACAAAGCAATCATACCAACCAACATTAGCATGGTATCACCAAAACATATATCACATTTCTAATCATTTTTCATCATTTTATTACCTTATCGTTGTTGTATCAATACTCAACCCGAGGGTTAAGTACATACCTGTCCAAAGTATCCATTTCACAACACTTACCAATACGTCTCTTTTCATCTCGAGTATTCCACCATTTGAGTAGAACTTTACCCGTTGAACACATCGAAATATAATTGGGATACATGGGAAGTTTGCACATAAGTGCCACATATGTAGCCAAGCTACCATGTAACCCGCCCATAAGTGAACTCGGCCTCAACTCAACGAGCTCGGGCGCTCGCATCCATAAGTGAACTCGGACTCAACTCAACGAGCTCGGATGCCTAGTTACATCTCACGAACTCGGACTCAACTCAACGAGTTCGGATGCTCAGCCATCCTAGTGACATGTCACTTGTATCCTAATCTATTCCTAAGGTTCAAACGGGATTTTCTTCGAACACATATCCTTGCTGTCTTCCGTAGAATACGAAAAACCGATTACTCATTAACAATTATATTTAACAAGTAGCTCACATAATTTGCATTTTATTCAAATTAACCACAAAGCATATATTTCATGATAAAAATCAGCATATCATATAATTAACATCAATGACTTAAAAATAACAATTATGCTACATTATTTACACATGAACTTACCTTGGTACCAAAATACAAAGATTTTGCAATTTAGTCCACAATCTTTTCTTTTCCTCGATTGGGGTCGATTCCACGTCTTTCTTGATCTAAAATAACACATTTAGCTTATTTAATACTCACATTATCAAATTAATCCTTAATTCAAATTTTGGCAAAATTACAATTTTACCCCTAAACTTTTGCATATTTACACTTTTGCCCCTAGGCTCGGGATTAAACCTTATTCCTTATTCTTATGTTTTATAACATGATGATCACTTTTCTCTTCTATGGCAACATCAAATTCTCACTCTAACATATACTTATGGCTATTAGGTATTTTTACCAATTAAGCCCTTTTACTCGTTTTTGCTTAAAATCGAGTAGTGCAAGTTGTCTAACATAATTTAAAACCTCATATTCTATCATAAAACACCAAAATACACAAATTTCACCTATGGGTATTTTTCCAAATATAAACCCTAGGTTAAATTATTGCTAGCATAAGCTTTATCGAGTTACCGGGATCTCAAAAACGTAAAAATATTAAAAACGGGGCTTGGAATCACTTACTATGAAGCTTGAAAGTTGAAGAAACCCTAGCTATGGAGAGAGTAAAATTCAGCAGCAACCATATGAAGAAGATGACCATTTTGTGTTATTTTTCCCATTTTATTTCATTTAATATCCAAATGACCAAAATGCCCCTCCTTACTAAACTTTCAAAAATTCCTTCCATGTCCTAATTTTTCCCATGAACTTAAAATTGGTAAAATTGATATTTAAGACCTCCTAATTAATATTTCAAAGCAATTTCATACTAAAAACTTCTAGAATGCAAGTTTTGCAACTTATTCGATTTAGTCCCTAATTTTAAATTAAACTCGTTATGCCAAAAATTTCTTCACGAAATCTTCACACAATTATGCAATCATATCATAAACCTCAAAATAATTATAAAATAATTATTTCTATCTCAGATTTGTGGTCACGAAACCACTATTTCGATTAGGCCCTAATTCGGGATATTACAACTTCAATTATCTTTTGATTCTTGCACTATGTATTTTGAAATTAAAAAATATATTAAATGTAAAAAATGTGATTTTATAATAAAAATTATCTTAAATATAAAATGTGAAATTGATACCAACATAAAATTTTAACACGAATATTTTATGGCATCATTAATAATTCAATTTTAGCAAAAATTTATAAAGATTCAATATGATAAAACAATTCAATTATATAAATAGTACAAAATGTGAAATTTAATTTAATAATATAAATACTAGATATAAATAAAATTATTATTTAGGTTTAGGAAATATTTTTGGATGATTTTAATTTTTTATTTGGGGGTAAAGGGTGAGAAGTAAAAGTTTAGGGGGAAAATAAAAAGTTTTGGAGGTTGATGGAGAAAAATTTGGGGCGCAGGGGGAATAAATGGGATGTGTAAAATTTTAGGAGAGAAATATTCAAAAATAAAATGTGGGGGTGGGGAAGGGATGAGTTTGGGGTACAATGGGGTGGGATGGGAGGAAAGCAAAAGTTATGGGGGTAGTGGGAGGGAGCAAAAGTTTTGGGAGGAAAGTGAAGAGGTTTAGGAGTTTAGGGTAATAATTTAAATTATTATAGTTTGATATTTGATTTATTCGAATTATTAGAATTCGATAACCAAACTCGACTAGAACTCGAAATTAAAAAAAATTGAGTTGACTTGAAAACTCGATTAACTTGAATAGCTCGATTTGTTTAACTTGAAATTCAAAATTTTTTTCAAGTTTTTCGAGTCGAATCGAGTTTTACTCACCCCTATCCTATGCCCCAGACAATTCCTTCACGAACCATGAAGTGGCATTTTTCCCAATTTAAAACAAGATTCGTTTCTTCATAGCGGCACAGAACCAATTCCAGATTTTTCACACAATCCTTAAAATCATTCCCGAACATAGAAAAATTGTCCATGAAGACTTCAAGAAAATTTTCCACCATGTCAGAGGATATAGCCATCATACAACGTTGAAAAGTTGTCGGGGCATTACATAACTTGAACGACATTCGTTTGAATGCAAAAGTACCATATGGACATGTAAAAGTTATCCTCTCTTGGTCATTGGGAGTTATAGAAATCTAATTGTATCCTGAATAACCATCCAAAAAATAGTAGAATGCTTTTCTAGCTAATCTATCCAACATTTTATCAATGAATGGTAAGGGAAAATGGTCCTTCCTAGTTGCCTTGTTAAGCTTGCGGTAATCCATACATACTCTCCATCCCGTGACAGTGCAAGTTGGTATGAGCTTGTAACGCCCCTAACCCGAATCCGTTGCCAGTACAAGGTTACAAAGCATTACCAGAGTTTACAAATCAAACAAACAGAAATTTCAAACATTTCATATCATATAGAAATCATGTTAAAACAAATCAATATCATACATATTGTCCCTTACACGAGCCCTAGAGGCCCAAAATACGCATTAGAAATAAATTGGGACTAAATCAGAAACTTAAAAAAAATTTTGGAAACATTTAAAATTTTCAACACTTTAGGGGTTACACGACAGTGTGGCCAAGCCATGTGACTCACACAGCCGCGTGGCCAAGCCGAGTGACTCACACGGTCAAGTGACACGCCCGTGTCTCAAGCCGAGTGGACATTCAAAATAGGGACACACGGCTGCGTCCCAGCCCGTGCCCATGCCCGTGTAACTGACTGACTGGTGCCAGAGGGCCAAGCCACACACCCGTGTGCCAAGCTGTGTGAGCATACTGTCTTGCATTCTTTAAAAGATACAGGGGACACACGGCCGTGTCACCTGGCTGTATGTCACACACTACTAAGACACACGCCCATGTCTCTGCCCATGTGGACTAAAATAGGCCATTTTACAAGCCACATTTCTCACCCAATTTGGCCCCTACCTAAACTCAATATTTTGCATATACACAAGTCATAAACAGGCATCCAAAACAAGCCAAAATCAAACCTTAGAACATGTAATATTTGACATACAACCAATATGCTCTTAGGCACCTCAAATGACAATATTCAAACATTTATTTTCATATATATAATTTAACCAAATAAACCATCAATTTACCAAGCTAATTTGAATCCTTTCATACCAATTCATTTGTCTACCAAAACATACCATTTGATACTAAAATGCATTTCAAATACTAACATATTTAGACATCTATATACTTTACATATCAAGGTATAAATTCATCACCAATTCTTCACATCACAAACACATGTACAAAATGCACATTTAGATAACGTTTACCTTTCATCATTCTATGACAAAACAAGCCACACACCAAACATTATAAGGCCATTTATATATACACATAGCAAAATATACCAAAACACAAGCCAAAGCATATGACCATAACCACAACACCAGACATAGGTCAACATTTGCCGAAATAACCTTTACATGCCATTATAACAAAAATGTAACCAACTAAAAGTACCAAAAGAACTAATGAATAGTGTGATATAGCTCTGACAAGCTTCCAACCCGAACGAGCTTCTGAATCACGACAAAACACGAAAATAACATAGAGTAAGCATTTAAGCTTAGTAAGTTCATAAAACTTACCAAATTGCATAAATTGCAAAACTTGGATATTAGAAGCAATTTGCATGAAATTTCTTTAGATTATTAATTATAAGTCCTTAAAGAGAAATTTTCCCAATTTCTAAGTTTTTGGACAAAAATGGGCATGTATGGATAAAATTTGAAAGAAAGGGCTTAAGGGCATTTTGGTCATTTGGCTAATTAATGAAATAAAATGGGAAAAGGGAAGTAAAATTCAGCCATTTCTTCTCCATGGTTGCAAAAAATTTAAAGGTCTACATAGCTAGGGTTTTTCAACATTTTCAAGCCCCGTTTTTAATGTTCTTTGTATTTTTGAGATCCTCGTAAAATGTTCTCTCTATTTCTACCCATATTTCATGCTAGGGTTCATGTTCAGAAATTTACCCAAGCATGAGATACTTGTATTTTGATGTGTATTGGAGGAATATAAGAGTTTAAAGGATGGTGAACAACTTTTACCAACTTTCACCAAGTGGTTTTTCATGAAAATAGCTTAAAGGACTAGATTGTAAAAGTTGTAAAAAGTGGGTAGAAAAATATGAAATAAAGGAAAATGTGGGCTGCTATAGGAATGAAAAATATTTGGCTAGGCTTGAGTAACCAAGAAATTTCATGCATTTCATTATACGAGCCTAGGGACTAAATTGTAAATAATGTGAAAGGTTAGGGATAAAACGGTCATTTTGTCTGGGGGTGAGATTTAGGTTCGAAAAGAATAATGTGAGATATTTATAATTTATTTTTACTGTTATAGACCCTGAGGAACAAATTTTGGAGGTCGATCGAGGAAAATGAAATGTTTTGGAATAACCAAAACGTGAAACGGAAACGAGTACCAGGTAAGTTCGAATAACTTAAGTAAACTATTAATATGCCTAATTACATGTGTTATGAATGTATGATAATTGGTTATAATGATGACATGAAAATCCATTAAATGTGTTACTAATAATGATATGATAATAAATGTCCTGCTTGAAGTCAAAAAGGGAAATTTGATGGATAAACCATGGCTTACATGACTTGAGATCCTGCATGTGTTGCAGAAAAGGATTTAGCCAGGACGGGTAATCCATTGATGTCAAATATAGAAAGGATCTAGCCCGGACGAGTATTCCTTAGGTGATCGAGCCTCTCGAAGAATATGTACATATTGTGGATCTAGCCTGGACGGGTAATCCGACTAGGGTCTGAATTTAGCTTGGACTGGTAATTCAAATCCGAGCTCATCAAGGGTGTATGTCGCTACAAGGGATTTAGCCTGGACTGGCAATCCCAACATCACCCAATGAGTTTATATTACGGGAGATTCAGCTTGGACTGGTAATCCTGCCGTAAGATGTGAGGTTCGCTGGAGTGCATACATGAGATGATCGCTCTTATGACTTGACGGTAAATGGATAATCCATCGAGATTTCTGAGAAACTCAATGGGATTAACATGAGATATAAAAATGAAAATATTGGATGATGAGCTCATTTAAGACAAATTACATGGTGCATTGTTATGGGACTAACTTGTTGATTGAGTGCATGTGATAGGGAAACTATTTCATGCTTGTTGGTTTTATTGCCTAATATGAATGTATGCTAATTAATCGATAAGTTTACTTTCCAGTTATTCGGGCATACTAAGCATGTAAATGCTTACCCCTCTCTTTTCCCTGCCTTACAGAGCTCGAGGACTCGTAGAAATTGGAAGACGGTTGGAGAATTAACACACTATCATTTTGTCTAGCTTTGGTATATAGATATTTTTATTTTGTTCAATGGCATGTATAGGGCTTTTGCTTATTTTGTTATATGTGTCATTTGATCAGCCAAAATGAAGGCTTATAATGGTATTCATATTCACCTGTATCTAGCCATGGGGAATTGGCTCATTTTAATGCAGGTTATGACATACCAACCATACATGTTTATGTTAAAAACATTCTTGTGATAATTAAATATGGTATATCATGAATAGGCATTTGTAATATGGCCAGAACATTTGAAGATAGTTAGGCCGTAATTGGCAATGAATTATAATAATGAGCCAAGCCTAAATGTGTTTCAATGGGATGGGAAATCCTTAATTACAAAGAGGATAATTGAGCATGTACATAATCGATGAGATGTGGTTAACATGCAATGGATCATTGATGGTAGTCCTTAATTATATTTAAGTCATGTTAAAGGCAATTAGGGTTCTTATATGTGAGGAAATGATGAGGGTGACCATTAGCTTGAAATTATAGCCTAATAAAGGTCGACACATAAAGACACATAGGCATGTGTCTAGGCCGTGTGTGACACACGGACAGCCCCATGGGGGTGTGGTATGGCCGTGTGTCCCTTGCACCTAAAATTTTTAAGTCAGAATGCATGGTAGTAAACACACAGGTAGAGGTACGATCGTGTGTCTCAACCGTGTGGAGGGCACGGGCTAGCACAGGGGCGTGTGTCTTGGCCGTGTACCCCTAAATGCATGCTGACGTCATAAACATAATGCTCAAATTTTTGGACTCGGACGACCACATGGGCATGTCTAGGCCATGTGAAAGACACGGGCCAGGGACACGGGCATGTGCTTGTCGTGCGAAAACCCCTGTAGGGTCAAAATGAGAAATAAATTCAATTAATTCTACACGGGTTATGGACACAGGTGTGTCCCAAAGCACACAAGCGTGTGCATTGTCTCCACACGAGCGTGTGAGGCTTAACCTAGAAAATTTTCTTAAAACTTTCTTAAGTTCTCGGTTTAATCTCGGACCATTCTCAATGTATGTTTAGGGCCTCGTAGGCCCTTAGTAGGGAAACTAAGATATTGTTTGATCAGTTTTAACTTGGAACGAAATTTTATAATCCGTATTTTTTTAAAATGTTTGAGTATGTGTCTAGTAACGCCTCGTGCCTAGTCTCAGCCTCGGGTACAGCTAAGGGGTGTTACATTTCGTGGTATCAGAGCTATGATTTAGTCGGTTTTAGGACTACCATAGAGTGCATTGAATTTAGCTATACATGCCATTATACGAACGTTGATGGCGTGACAACTCCTAACTGTTTATTTATCTTTGAATATAGTAAATGTCTTCCATTCAAGCCCAAGATGAGTCCGAGGGAGTCGAGAGCCATGCTCCAGCTTCTATACAACGAGTTGTTTCTAGTAGTAGAAGGCTTATGTCTGAAGGCCGAGAAGAGGCTAGAGCTGCCTTCTTTGACATGATAGATGAGTGGTTTGGGGATTATTTGAGAAATCTCCCCAATATACCATGACCTCCCCCGCCCCCTAACCAACCTGACGAGGAAGTGCCACGAGGTATGACACCTGTAAGAATTGGTAAAGCCTCGGTGGACAAACTTAGAAAGTATGGAGCTGAAGAATTTAGAGCTAAGATCGATGATGATGCTGAGCGAGCCAAGTTTTGGCTTGAGAATACTACACGAGTATTGGACGAGTTATCGTGTACACTTGAGGAGTGTTTAAAGTCTGTTGTATCTCTTTTAAAGGATACTGCATACTACTGGTGGAAGACTGTATCTTCAGTGGTGCCAAAGGAATCACTTGCAAATTTTTCCAATCGGATTTTAAGAAGAAATACATCAGTCAGAGGTTCCTAGACTCGAAGCCAAAGGAGTTCCTGGAACTCAAACAAGGAAATAAGACTGTCTCAGAATACGAAAGGGAATTTGTAAGACTAAGTCAGTATGTGACTGAATGGGTATAAACGGAGTCAGAAATGTGTAAACGCTTCGAGAAAGGTCTGAATGAGGAAATCAAGATGTTAATTGGGATTCTTGAGATACGAGAGTTTGCCGCATTAGCTGATCGGGCCAAGAAAGCCAATGAGCTTAATAATGAACGGAAGCAAGCTAAAAGAGAAGCTCGAGTTTCGAGCAAGAGATCTGGCAGTAAGACGCTCTCATTTTCCCTAAAGAAATCAAGGAGTCAACATGAACGCTCCACTTCATCGATAGGATATTCGGGTAGAACGAGAAGCTCCAAATGGCGTAACCGAAAGTCTTCTTCCTCGATGGTGACTAGTGTAGGAAGTGTAGATGACCAAAAGCTGAAGTGTAAAAGTTGTAATAAATTTCACTTCGGAGAGTGCCAAATGAAGAGCGGTGCATGCTATGGATCCAGTTCTCTTGACCACTTCCTCAGGGACTGCCCGGAGCGAACCGATAAAGAGGAAGAATTAGCCTCAAAGTTAAGTGCTCCTATTTCATGAGGTAAACATCCGAGATATCCTGGAAGTGCTAGTGGCAGTCGAGTTGCAGCCAAGGACACTGTAAAACTAGAGGCTCAAGCCCCGGCAAGAACATATGCAATACGCGTTCGAGAGGAAGCCTCTGCTTCTAACGTCATCACGGGTACCTTTTCTCTTTTTAATACTTGTGTTGTTGCCTTAATTGATCCGGGATCGACGCATTCATACATTTGCATGAGATTGGTGTCTAGTATGAATATATCCATTGAACCTACGAAATTTATTATCAGAGTGTCAAACCCATTAGGCAAGTCAGTCCTTGTTGATAAAGTCTGTAAGGATTGTCCTTTGACGATTCAGGGTCATTGTTTTTCGGTAACCTTATGTTATTGTCATTTGATGAGTTTGATGTAATACTTGGTATGGATTGGTTAGCCCTGCATGATGTAATTGTAAACTGTGGTAACAAGTATATTGAATTAAAGTGCCTAAATGGTGAGATTCTACGGGTTGATTCAAGAGAATTAGATACACTGCCAGTTGTAATCACAACAATGGTTGCTCAAAGATATATGCGAAAAGGATACGAGCCTACCTTGCTTTTGTACTAAATGCTAAAGAAACGGAGTTGAAGATTGAGTCTGTACCTAGAGTATGTGAATATTCAGACGTGTTCCCAGAGGAACAACCCGGATTACCTCCTGATAGACAAATAGAGTTTGGTATTGAACTGGTGCCAGGAATAGCCCCTATTTCTATTGCTCCGTACAGGATGGCACCAACCGAGCTGAAAGAGTTAAAGGCACAGTTGCAAGAACTAACGGACAAAGGTTTTACAAGGCTGAGCTTTTCACCTTGGAGTGCTCCCGTATTATTTTTAAAGAAGAAAGATGGTTCAATGAGGCTATGTATAGATTATCAGTAGCTGAACAAGGTAACTATCAAGAATAAGTATCCTTAGCCAAGAATCGATGATTTGTTCGACCAGTTGAGGGGAGCCACTGTATTCTCTAAGATAGACATGAGATCTGGCTACTTTCAATTGTGAGTTAAGGAATCGGACGTGCCTAAGACAGCTTTCAGAATGAGGTATGGCCACTATGAATTCCTTATCATGCCGTTTGGATTGTCGATTGCATCAGTCATATTTATGGACTTAATGAATAGAATATTTCGGCCATACTTGGACAAGTTCGTTGTTGTGTTTATTGACAACATTTTGATTTATTCCAAGGATGAGACAGAACATGCGAAGCATTTGAGGACTGTGTTGCAGACCTTACAGGAAAAACAATTGTATGCTAAGCTTAGCAAGAGTGAGTTTTTGCTCCATGAAGTAGGTTTTTTGGGTCATATTATTTCGAGTGATGGCATCCGAGTTGATCCAAGTAAGATCTCTGCCATCGTTGAATGGAAACCACCTAAAAATGTAACTGAGGTTAGAAGCTTTTTGGGCTTAGCCGGTTACTACCAAAGATTTGTGAAAGGATTCTCCATGATAGTGACTCCAATGACGAGGTTTCTACAGAAAGACATTAAGTTCGAATGGTCAAAAAAGTGTCAGCAGAGTTTCGAGAAGTTGAAAACCTTACTGACGGAAGCTCCAGTTCTAGTATTACCCAAGTCGAGAAAAGAGTTTGTGGTCTACAGCGATGCGTCCTTAAATGGACTAAGTTGTGTGCTTATGCAAGATGGCAAAGTGATAGCTTATGCTTCATGACAGTTGAAGCCACACGAGAAGAATTATCCAACACACGACTTATAGCTTGCCGCCATTGTTTTTGCCTTGAAAATTTGGAGGCATTATTTATATGGTGAAACTTGTCGTATATTCATAGACCACAAGAGTTTGAAGTATTTAATGACTCAAAAAGAATTGAATTTGAGACAGCAGAGATGGTTAGAAGTAATTAAAGATTACGAGTTGATCATCGATTATCACCTGAGAAAGGCGAATGTGGTCACCGACGCTTTAACCAAAAAATCTTTGTTTGCATTAAGGACCATGAATGCTTGATTGGGGCTGTTTGATGATGGTTCGATCTTGGCAGAGTTAAGGGCTAGGCCGACATTTCTTTAGGAAATTTATGATGCTGAGACTAATGATAGTGACCTGTAAGCTAAAAGAACTCAATGTGAGTCGAGTAACGAATTAGATTTTCAGATCGATTTTGATGGATGTTTTATGTTCAGAGACTGAGTTTGCATACCAAGGAATGATGAAATTATTCAAAAAATCTTGCAAGAGGCACATGATAGCCATTTATCTATTCATCCAAGAAGTACCAAGATGTATAATAATTTAAAGAAATTGTACTGTTGGAACGACATGAAAAGAGACATCTCCGAATTTGTATCGAAATGCTTGATATGTCAGCAAGTCAAAGCTAAACATCAAGTACCTTCAGGTTTATTACAGCCTATAATGTTCCCCAAATGGAAGTGGGACAGAATTACTATGGACTTCGTGATAGGATTACCATTGACCCCGAAAAAGAAAGATGTTATATGGGTTGTGGTGGATAAGTTGACTAAGTCGGCTCATTTTATCCCAGTAAGGATAGATTATTCACTTGATAAGTTGGCCGACTTGTATATATCTGAGATCGTGAGATTACACGGGGTACCGCTATCGATTATTTTAGACAGAGACCCGAGATTCACTTCGAGATTCTAGAAGAAGTTACAAGAAACCTTGGGTACTAGGTTGAGTTTTAGTATAGCTTTTCACCCATAGACTGATGGTCAGTTTGGGTGGATGATTCAGATTCTTGAGAATATGTTGCAATGTTGCATCCTTGAATTTCAGGGCAGCTAGGAAAAATACTTACTATTGGTAGAGTTCTCCTACAACAATAGTTTTCAAACGAGTTTGAAGATGGCACCTTATGAAGCCTTGTATGGAAGAAAATACAGAACTCAATTGTATTGGACAGAACTCAAGGAGAGTCAGATTCACGGAGTTGATCTAATCAAAGAAACTAAAGAAAAGGTTAAATTGATACGTGACAATTTAAAAGCGGCATTAGATAGGCAAAAGTCATATGCTGATCTGAAAAGAAAAAAAATCAAATTTCAAGTTGGAGATAGAGTATTCTTGAAAGTATCTCCATGGAAAAAAGTATTGAGATTTGGTCAGAAAGGCAAACTGAGTCTGCGATTTATTGGACCATACGAGATCACTGAAGGAGTTGGGCCATTAGCCTATTGCTTGACATTACCACCAGAATTGGAAAAGATTCATGATGTGTTCCATGTATCTATGTTAAGGCAATATCGATCAGACCCCTCTCATGTGATTTCACCGACGGAGATTGAAATTAGACCAGACATGACTTATGGTGAAGAACCGGTCAAGATTTTGGCTCGTGAGGTTAAACAGCTGAGAAATAAAGATGTGGCTTTAGTAAAAGTTTTTTTACATCGACATGGTGTGTAAGAGGCAACATGGGAGCCAGAAGAAACCATGAGGAGCCAATATCCGAACCTGTTTACTGGTAAGACTTTCGAGGACGAAAGTCTCTAAGGGGGTAGGAATGTAGCATCCCGAAATAGGGCCTAGCCAGAATAGTGGTTTTGGGACCACAAATCTGATGTTGAAATATGTATTTTATGATTATTACGAGACCAAGAATATGAAAATATGCATATGTTAAAGTTTCAGGAAGAAATTCTATGAGTAAGGTGTCCAATTGGAAAATAAGGACCAAATTGAATAAATTGCAAAACTTGGATATTAGAAGCAATTTGCATGAAATTGCGTTAGATTATTAATTAGAAATCCTTAAAGAGCAATTTGCCCAAATTCTATGTTTTTGGACAAAAATGGGCATGTATGGATAAAATTTGAAAGAAATGGCTTAGGGGCATGTTGGTCATTTGGCTAATTAATGAAATAAAATGGGAAAAAGGAAGCAAAATTCAGCCATTTCTTCTCCATGGCTGCCAAAAATTAAAAGGTCTCCATAGCTAGGGTTTTCAACATTTTCAAGCTCAAAATTAAGTGCTTCCAAGCCCCATTTTTAATGTTTTTCGTATTTTTGAGATCCTCGTAACATGTTCTCTCTATTTCTACCCATATTTCATGCTAGGATTCATGTTCAAAAATTTACCCATGCATGAGATACTTGTATTTTGATGTGTATTGGAGGAATATAAGAGTTTAAAGGATGGTGAACAACTTTTACCAAGTGGTTTTTCATGGAAATAGCATAAAGGACTAGATTGTAAAAGTTGTAAAAAGTGGGTAGAAAAATATGAAATAAAGGAAAATGTGGGCTGCTATAAGAATGAAAAATATTCGGCTAGGCTCGAGTAACTAAGAAATTTCATGCATTTAATTATATGAGCCAAGGGACTAAATCGTAAATAATGTGAAAGGTTAGGGGTAAAACGGTTATTTTGTCCGGGGGTGAGATTTAGGTTTGAAAAGAATAATGTGAGATATTGATAATTTATTTTTACTGTTATAGACCCCGAAGAATAAATTTCAGAGGTCGATCGAGGAAAATAAAAGGTTTCGGAATAACTAAAATGCGAAACAAAAACGAGTACCAGGTAAGTTCGAATAACTTAAGTAAACTATTAATATGCCTAATTGCATGTGTTATGAGTGTATGATAATTGGTTATAATGATGGCATGAAAATCCATGAAATCTGTTAATAATAATGATATGATAATAAATGTCCCGGTTGAAGTTAAAAAGGGAAATTCGATGGATAAACCATGGCTTACATGACTTGAGATCCTTCATGTGTTGCAGAAAAGGATTTAGCCCGGACGAGTAATTCGTTGATCTCAAATATAGAAAGGATCTAGCCTGAACGAGTGTTCCTTGAGTGATCGAGCCTCTCGAAGAATATGTGTGTATTGTGGATTTAGACTGGACGGGTAATCCGACTAGGGTTTGAATTTAGCATGGACTGGTAATTCATATCCGAGCTCATCAAGGGTGTTTGTCGCTACAAAGGATTTAGCCTGGACTGGAAATCTCGACATCACCCAATGAGTTTATATTACGGGAGATTTAGCCTGGACTGGTAATCCCGCCGTAAGATGTGAGGTTCGCGGGAGTGCGTAGACTTGATGATCGCTCTTATGACTTGACGGTAAATGGATAATCCATCAAGATTTCTGAGAAACTCAATGGGATTAACTTGAGATATAAAAATGAAAATATTGGATGATGAGTTCATTTAAGACAAATTACATGGTGTATTGTTATGGGACTAACTTGTTGATTGAGTGCATGTGATAGGGAAACTATTTCATGTTTGTTGGTTTTATTGCCTAATATGGATGTATGCTAATTAATTGCTAAGTTTACTTTCCAGTTATTCGGACTTACTAAGCATGTAAATGCTTACCTCTCTCTTTTCCCTGCCTTACAGAGCTCGAGGACTTGTAGAGATTGGAAAACGATTGGAGAATCAACACACTATCATTTTGTCTAGCTTTGGTATATAGATATTTTTATTTTGTTCAATGGCATGTATAGGGATTTTTTTTATTTTGTTATATGTGTCATTTGATCAGCCAATATGAAGGCTTATAATGGTATACATATTCACCTGTATGTGGCCATGGGGAATTGGCTCATTTTAATGTAGGTTATGACCTACCAACCATACATGTTTATGTTAAAAATGTTCTTGTGATGATTAAATGTGGTATATCATGAATAGGCATTTGTAATATGGCCAGGACATTTGAAGATAGTTAGGCCATAATTGGCAATGAATTATAATAATGAGCCAAGCCTAAATGTGTTTCAATGGGATGGGAAATCCTTAATTGCAAAGAGGATATTTGAGCATGTACATAACCGATGAGATGAGGTTAACATGCAATGGATCATTGATGATAGTCCTTAATTATATTTAAGTCATGTTAAATGCAATTAGGGTTCTTATATGTGAGGAAATGATGAGGGTGACCATTGGCTTGTAATTATAGCCTAATAAAGGTCCACACGGGAAGACACACAGGCGTGTGTCTAGGCCGTGTGCGACACATGGATAGCCCCATAGCTGTGTGGTATGGTCGTGTGTCCCCTGCACCTAAAATTTTTAAGTCAGAATGCTTAGTAGTAAACACATGAGTAGAGGCACGGCCGTGTGTCTCAACCGTGTGGAGGGCACGGGCTAGCATAGGGGCGTGTGTCTTGGCCGTGTGCCCCTAAATGCATGCTGACATCATAAACAAAATGCTCAAGTTTTTGGACACAGGCGACCACATGGGCGTGTTTAGGCCCTGTGAAGGACACGGGCCAGGGACACAGGCGTGTGCTTGGCCTTGTGAAAACCCCTGTAGGTTCGAAATGAGAAATAAATTCAATTAATTCTACATGGGTTATGGACACGGGCATGTGCATTGTCTCTACACGGGTGTGTGAGGCTTAACCTAGAAAATTTTCTTAAAACTTTCTTAAGTTCTTGGTTTAATCCCGGATCGTTCTCAATGTATGTTTAGGGCCTCGTAGGCCCTTAGTATGGACACTAAGATATTGTTTGATCGGTTTTAACTTGGATCAAAATTTTATAATCCGTATTTTTCAAAAATGTCCGAGTATGTGTCTGGTAACGCCTCGTGCCTTGTCCCGGCTACGGGTAAGGGGTGTTACACTATTTTTGTCCACACGGGCGTGTGTATCAGCCGTGTGGGACACACGGTCATGCTACACGGCCATGTGTCCCCTGGGGTACCCTTCAAATTTAAGTCAATATACCCAATAGGTTTGTCAAGGTGTAGACAAACAGGCATGTCTACTGGCCGTGTGTGGCACACAGGCTGGCACATGAGTGTGTGGTTGGCCGTGTGACCCAAGTCAGTAACCCCTCCAATTTTCCCATGGCCATGGCACACAAGCATGTCCTCGGCCGTGTGGTGGAAGTCAGTATGTATGCTCTGTTTTCACACGGCCTGTGACACAGGCGTGTCTGGTGGTCGTGTGAGGCACACGGCCTGTTCACACGGGCGTGTGAACCCTGTATGCATGAAATTTTATAAGTTAACCAAAATTTTCAAATGTTATCAATTTAGACCCGAACCTCATTTAAGCATGTTTTAAGGTCTCGTAGAACCTTATAAGGGACAATATGATTATGTTAGATTGATATTTATGCGAAATTGAATCATGTGTGAGAAATGTATATTCTATGTTTTGCTTTGATCGGTAATGCCTTGTAACCCGGCGACGGATAGGGATTAGAGGTGTTACATCGCCACCATGTTTGGCGACAGGTCAGAAGGTAAGATGACTAAACAATTTTTCTAGACATAGTTCGATCAGTTTTAAGTTATCCCCAGATGCCAATTTCTTTTTAAGGATATGCTTTACAAATGACTTGTTACATTATGAATGATATATCAATTAAGGTCAAACCTAAAACTCCATACAAATTGTGGCATAGTAGGAAGCAAAGCCTCAAACATTTTAGGATTCGGGGATTCTCGGCCCACATACTAGACAAAGATGCGAGGAAGTTGGATTGACGGATAGAAATGTGCATGTAATAACCTGATTTAGACCCTAATCGGAACGTTGGTTTCGGGACCACAAATCCGAGTCAAAAAATATTTAAAAATTATTTTCTGTGTTTATTTTGTGTGAATGTATATCTGTGAAATTTTCGTGATTTAATTTCGTCGTTTAGGTATCCGATTAAATAAAAGGACTTAATCGCGTAAATTGAAAACTTGATAGTTCAAAGTATAAGGGCCAACTTGTTAGTGGCTTTCTAAGTTGGGGAATTTATGTTGTAAATATCCCATTATTACATTGGTGGGACGGTTTAAGGCTTATATTATGTACTTTTTATATTAAATCATTAAGGATATATAAGTAAATTAAACTTAAGTTATAATATGTTATAATATATATAATAAAACATAAAAATAAAGTTAATATGTGTGTTTTGTTCTTGTTTTGCTAAAACTAAAACAAATAAAAGAAATAAATAACAAGGCTAGGGTTCGGCACTTATTCAAGCTCAATCAACGTTCGTTTTTGTTCGGTTTTTGATAATTTTTAAGTTTTTGAGATCGTTGCTTAGTAATCTTCAAGACCCAAGCTTTAATTTTTTACTTTGATGATTAATTTGAGTTATGTAATTGTTGATAGCTTGTGATTTTTTTTGTTTGATGATGGAATATGAAATATATATTTTAGATTAACATATTTTGTATTGGAGTTTTTGATGATTTTGAGTAATTAGGACTAAATTGCAAAAATAATAATTTGAGGGACTAAAATGTGAAATAAATTAAATTTATGGGTTTGTATGAACACTAGGAATATTCGGCCAAACATGGGTATCTTGAAATTTTGAATATTTTGTGTTTTGTGCAATAGGGACTAAATTGTAAAAATTGTAAATGTCAGGGGTAAAATGGTAATTTTCCCATTTATGTGTTTTTGGACTAAATTGAATGAAAATATGTTTGAATGAGCTCAATTTGAATATGTTTAGATCAAGAACCATAGAAATCATATTTGGATCGGGGGAAAATGAAAAGTGTCGACTAGTCGATCCGTACAGGTTTTTCGTTGTCTAAGGTAAGTTTATAAGTAAATAGAAGTTGTTAAATTTCAATATATGTAATTAATAGATAGTTATATTTATTAAAAGTAAATTACGAATCAATATTGAAAATGAAAATAATTTATGTTTGATGATAAGTAATGAATAAGTTTAGTATTTAAAGTGATGACATGAATTATATATGTTAAAATGTTGATTATTTGTATATTATTTACAAGTCTATATTCGGATAAATAAAATATGTATGTGATATTAAAATGTGAATCATGGTTAAATGTATATATATAGTCGAATATTTAATGATAATGTGACTTTGGTTATGAATGATAATTTTGTTAATGAACTTATGTATAATTTGGCCGATTTTTTTAAAATTTAATACCTGGAGATATATGTGGCATTGATATGTGACTCTGATACATGTGTACGAGTAAGTCCACGTTACATACATTGGCATCGATATGTGACTCTGATATATGTGTGGGAGTAAGTCCACGTTACATACGTTGGCATCGATATTTGACTCTGATATATGTGTGGGAGTAAGTCCACGTTACATACGTTGGCATCGATCCACGTTACATACGTTGGCATCGATATGTGACTCTGATACATCTGTGTGAGTAAGACCACGTTTGATACATTGGCATCGATATGTGACTCTGATATATATGTGCGAGTAAGACCACGTTTAATACGTTGGCATCGATATGTGATTCTGATTTATGTCTACGAGTAAGACCCTGTATGAGGTAGTGGCATCGTTATGTGATTATATGTAAGACCACATCTGAGACATCGGTATTGTTCGATATGTGTGATTGTTCGAGTATCGTATTCAATTCCAAATGGTTCAATGGATAATGGTAAGTTATGATCGAATGTGTGAAATGGGTTAAATGATTAGGTATGAGTTATTTGATTACCTAATTGAAAGTAAGGTAAGTTTGTTACTTGATATTAAATGCAAATTCTATATATGATAATAACTTAAATGTAGGTGAATTCATGTAGTTTTTCTGTTACATGCTATTTATAGGTATGAGTTGTTAAAGTTGGATTTATGAGTATATGTTTGTTAGTCTATGAACATTCGGTTATATAGTGTTTATATGCCTTTGAAATCGAATGATACCTTAAGTATATATATATGTGCTTTCAGTTAAGATAAGGTTTATGATAAAGCATAGGATATATTTACATATGAAATGGTAAATGTGGGATTAAAAGTAGTTATGATAGTATATTATGGTTTGGCTTAAACGAATTGTGATAATGTTTTGAATTGATATTTTGCTTATAACTTACTAAGCTATAAAAGCTTACTCTGTGTGTATGCTCGTTTTTGTTTTATAGATTTTGGGTCAAGTTACAAGCTCGGGGATCGTTAGTAAAGTCTATCACATTATCGACCACTTTCGATATTTGATAAGTTGTATTTTGGAACTATGGCATGTATAGGCTAGATTTTGTTTCGAAACAATGAACTTTAGTTTTGTGTTAAGGCCATGCGAAAATGGCTTATATTCTAAGATTTACTTTGATTATGCTTGGTTGTGGTTTGTGTTCATTTTGGTAATAGTGTTATGTGCTATGAAGAAATGATGTTCACGATAGGTATATTATGTTATGGATATGATCAATAATTTTTGGTCGGTTATAAGGATGATTTGACTAAAGTAAACATGGGATAAGGTATATGTGTATGTAATGGGCGTATTTGTTCAATGTAATATGTGTAATTTGGCAATACATGTTAGCTGAGTTTTAACCTAACATGAATAGATTTAGTTCGGATGTAACATGGCAGTAAGATTCATGATTTGTTTTTACGTCTATTTGTGGTCAATGTCATATTCTTGTGAAGTATAAATTGTAATATGAGTTAGTTGAAAATTAGATGCTATTGTATTATAAATTCACATAAAAGATAAAGGTATATAGGATGGTTATGACTAACTTGTGATTTGACATATGTTTATATAAATATTTATGCATATGATAATTTGATTTAATTTGTTTCCCACATGATATGTAGGATTTATGTTTGAGTATGTTTGTATGTGATTTGTACCTTGTAATGATAAATATATAGTCTCCTTAGTTGACAAGGATATTCGGTCAAACCTAGTAAATCATGGATCCATGTTTAATTTTAGATATCATGAATGTGCTAGATAAGTCTGGTCTCAATATGTCAATAATAAACCCAAGCTTAATTTGTTCGAATGGTAACCATTGTTGGTTATTGAGTGTGTGCTCTTAGATATGTTGTTTGGCATAGGTAATAGGAGTACTTTTAGGTGATGTGTATTTATAAATGATTAAATTACTAAGACCAAATGTATATAATTTAATGATTTAAAATAAATATGAAAAGTCTTCAATGATTAATGTTTTAAACGAAGTATGTGGTAATGTGTGGTTGTGCCGAATGAATGTACTGATTTGAACATAAGTACAAAACATGCAAGTCTTAAAATTGATCTAACTTAAGTTGTATATGATAGTAAATTTTGTCTATATGTATTATGGCTTATTAAATTATATTAATATGCATATGATGTTTGGTGGTGTTTGTATAATTTCATAAGTGATTTAATAATATGTTTGACCATGTTGTTGACGATTATTGCTGTTTTAAACATATATATATACGCATTATATGCAGTAACTGTTAGTTTGAAATTGATATGATATCTATTTTCAATGTGTTAAATAGTATGTGTACGGAAATGTAAGTTAACTATATTATTTCTCTTTTGTATGCATAATGAGTTGGACTTGGGTAAAGCTTTATTAGTATTTGTATTTGTGCATTTGTTCAGTAATGCCTCATATCCCTATTCCGACGACGGATAAGGGTTAGGGGTGTTACATTTTATTAGTATCAGAGCTACGGTTTAGTCGATTCTAGGACTAACGTAGCGCGTGAGTCTAGCTATACATGTCATATTATATATTATGATAGTGCGATGACTTCTGACGTTTGAAAAGGTGTTGTCGTATAGTAAATGGATCCCTAACAAGCAGTAACAGATGACGTAGAAGATAATGCACCCGCTCCTGTTCAGAGGGCAGGGTCGGCTGATTTAAGGCCTATTTTGAGAAATATAGAGGGAGAGACTAAGTAAGCCTTTTTCCAGTTAATGAATGAATGGTTTATGGAATTCGTTTGAGCAAATCCAATTGCTCAACAAGCTCCACCCCCTCAAGCTTCTGTAACTTCTTACGCTATACGAAAAGAAAAGAAAAGAAAAACTGAATTTAAAGCTAGAGATTCTTGTAAAGGATCATCAAGTAAGACATTCCAGTCAGCATCGAAGAAATGTAAGGATGATTTTGGCCTATCAAAGAATACTGTGAGTTTTTCTAGACGTGATTAAGACAGACCACATGTGAGTTCACGAGCCATTTTGATTGCTAGTGTTGGTAATGTTCGGTCAAATCGACCTGAGTGTGGACATTGTGGTAAACGACATCCTGGTAGTTGTAGATTACTTAATCGGGCCTGTTTTAAATGTGGATCGAGGGATCATCTCATTCATGAATATCCTGAGCTAACTAAACAAAACACCATACAGAATGTGAGACCGAGAAACATGTCAGCTCGAGGCAGATCACCCAGACATATTAGTAATGTGAATAATAGTCAGAAAAAAATTGAAAACACCATAGATCAATCTGAAGCTCGTGCACCTACCGGAGCTTATACTATACGCACACGCAGGGGGGCTTCATCCTCAAATATTATTACTAGTATAGTATAATCACTCTCTATGATATTAGTGTTGTTACATTGATTGATTCTGATTTGATTCATTCTTATGTATGTGAGACTTTAGTATTCAATAAGACTTTACTTGTTGAGTCTACTGAGGTTGTGATTAGAGTGTTGAACCCTTAGGCCAATGTGTTCTGGTTAACAAGGTATGTAAGAATTGTCCTTTGATGATTTGAGATTTGTGTTTCCCGGCTAATTTGGTGTTGTTACCATTTGACGAGTTAGATGTAATTCTAAGTATAGATTGGCTGACTTTATACAATGCTATTGTAAACTGTAAATAAAAGACTATTGATTTGAGATATCAAAATGATGAGATTAACCGGATTGGGTCTAATGATCTGAATGGTTTACCGGAAGTAGTATCTTCGATGTTAGCTCAGAAATATGTAAGGAGAGGTTGTGAAGTTTATTTTTCCTATGTGCTTAATAGTAAAGTGTCCGAAAGAAAGATTGCATTAGTACCTATTGCGTGTGAGTATCCGAATGTGTTTTCTGAAGAATTGACGGGTTTGCTACCTATTCAGGAGATAGAGTTTGGTATTGAGTTAGTATCGGGGACGACTTTGATTTGATAGCTTCGTACAGAATGAGATCTACTGAATTAAAAGAATTGAAAGCTTAGTTGCAAGAGTTAACAGATAGAAGTTTCACGCGACTGAGTTTCTCTCCCTGGGGTATACTAGTTTTATTTGTGAAAAAGAAAGGCGGAACTATGAGAATATGCATCAATTTTAGATAGCTCAGTAAGGTGACTATAAAGAATAAGTATTTGTTACCACAAATTGATTATCTATTTGATCAATTGGAAGAGGCTATGGTGTTTTTAAAGATAGATTTGAGATCAAGCCATTATCAGTTGTGAGTTAAAGACTCTAATATGCCAAAGACTGCTTTCCAAACGAGATAGTATTTGGATCGATTTGTGGTTTCTATTCATAGATGACATTTTAATCTACTCTCGTGACGCAACTGAGCATGCCGAACATCTGAGACTTGTGTTACAGACTTTGCGAAATAAACATTTGTATTTAAAGTTTAGTAAATGTGAGTTCTGGTTACACGAAGTCAGTTTTCTAGGTCATGCTGTAACAGTATCGGGTATTTTGGTTGGTCCAAGTAGAATTTTAGTTATACTTTATTGAAAACCTTCGAGAAATGTTTTCGAAGTTCGAAGCTTTCTGGAACATGCAACCCCAATGACAAAAATATTTCAGAAAGATATTAAGTTCGAGTTGTAACATCCCAAACCCGGCCTAGACGTTACGACCGAATCCAACGTACCACATTGAAGCATTCAAAACATATTATATTGTTGGTTTAAAAATCTTTACTTGGTGTGTTAAAAAGATACTTTTGTTATAGGTTAAAGTGAATGGAAGCTGTGCACCAGGTAGGAAACCAGAAAAAAGAGGAGGTGAGTCCATCGGACTGCTTAAGTACCAAGCTCTTTCGGATCCAATCTTACACATGCACACCGCCATTGCCACACTCTAACATCGTGTATATTCTTAGGTTACTATTGTAATTATGTTCATTTTAAAATAAAACATATTTAACTTTGGAAAACATCATCATAGAAAAAGCCTTGTTTGTAATTGTGTTACTTTGAAATCAATTTATGTTTTTGAAAACGAACCCTAGATCTAGCCCATTTTGATAGTTAATATAAATTAAGTCCATCATAAAAAAATATAAATCAAACCCATATTAAAAAAATAATAGAGCGGCCTTATTACATTTAAAAACCCAAAACCAAAGAAAAACAAAGATAAATAGGACGTCCTGTTCATCAGAAAGAAACCGAATTTGTAGACTTGAGTGGCCACTCCGAATCCCTCATAGCTCCAAGCCCACTATGGTTGGGGATCACCTGCGTGGATGAAAAATAAAGGGGTGAGTTTTGGGAAACTCAGTGTGTAAGTTAACCCAACCATAGCCTATATCAGCTCAAACCATAGAAACAGAATAAGTTGGCCTTAGCCCAGAACAGGAATCAGAATAAAGCCCATTGGCCCATAACAGATCAGAACAGATATTACATGCTTATGCAAAACCCAACCCATATCCAACCACATGCACCCCCGTACCAACCTTTCACCATGTGGGGAGACTACTCGACCCACCCAACCACTACACGTCACCGAAATGTGCAGCATGGCTGCTGAGAATGTATAATGTGACAGAGTCACGGATCTGAGATAATCGTGGTAGAGCCACGAATCAGATATATACATGGCGAGCCACGGATCGAGATAATTTGTGGCATAGCCACCAGAACGCTTCCTCCATAATATAACCCATGTCCCCATGCAACAGAGATGCAATCATGGCATACATCGTACAGATTCAGATCATCATACTTTCCAGTCAAAACTAACCCTAGGGGTATAATGGTAATTTTTCCATGCATAGGGATATTTTAATATTTTAACTATTTTAAGGTTTTCATGCATAATTCTACCATTTACGCACTATCAAAACTCTTCTCACAAGATACTTGCGATTTGGGCCAGTTGGCCCATTAACCCAATTTCGGCCCACTAAGCCCAAAATATCAATAATGCACGAAATTGCACGTACTGCAATTTTATCACTTAAGATTATCAAAAATATTAGCCCACTTATCTTTCGAGCATTCGCACACTCGCAAGTTCCCAAAATACCGACTTTTCAGCATTTCGACTTTTCGGCTTTTGCCGATCTAGTCTATGAGAGGGTGTCAGTTACACACCTGATTTATGACGATTCGCTGACGAGATCCACAAATGAACTGCCTACAATTAGGTTACTAACATGTTAATCTAACTACTAAAAATGAACTATAACTAACCCCTTACCATATTCGGCCCAAAGCACCTTAGGCACTAGCGAACCTACCTTTGCCGAAATTAGCAATTGTGTCCAGATTCTGTCGTTTCCCCTTGTCCAAGCCTCTGATCAGCAGCCTCTGAATCACACTATCATCATAATAAACAATGGTCACAACCTTTAGATCCTTAAAGCCCAAACGACAGCCTCCCTAAGCCTTTAGGGATTTTGGCTTTTCTAAATCCCGAAATAAAGAATAGATTCGAAAACTTACCACCAGTTTCTTCAGCCAACGATTTCACTTAAGCTCTTATTTGATTCTGATATAGATCTAACCCTCAAAACCTAGCAGAAGCCAATCTTTTAATGATCTAAGAATTCGGCTATGCCCCTAAAATATGGGGTTTTCGGCTTTTAGTAACAGTGAAGAAAAGATGAGGGTTTTGTAGTGGCTTTGTCGACAGAGGTTTGAGGTTCAGAAAAAGTAAGAGTTGATCACAAAGGATGAATAAAGACGAAAAGGAAATCAATAGGTTGGCTAGGAGAATTTGGCACAGACAATACGAACCTTCGGGTTTTCGGCTTTTGTGATATTCGGCTGTAAGGCTTAAAAATAAAAAGAATAAGGAAGTGGTGAAGAGTAAAGTGGTAAAAGGATTCGACTATAGAGAAAAGAAGAGGAGAAGGTAGATGGAGAGAAGAAAGAAAAGAAAGGAGGAGGAGGAAGGATGGTCAGAGAAACGGCACAACACACCCAAATGCCGAAATTTCCACTACTACAATACCTAGCTGAATTTCCCATGCTAAAGTCCCTTGGCCGGCCACCTCTTACTCCTTGATCAGCTCCTAGATTTCCTCCCTTATCTTTATCCTTACTCAATCCCCTTATCATCTTAAACTCTCCCTAACAGAGTTCCCCCTTGAGTTCCATCACCTCCCCTTTTTGTGCACAAAAATAAACACCTTATTTGCTTGTCTTGCGGCTCGAACCTGGGCTCTTTCTACACTTCTACACGCCACTTTTATAGCTTTCTCAGTGCCGCCACATGCCACTTTGCCACTTGCTTCCTTATGTCTTATTTTACCCAAATAATACTTAAGACCCTAGTCAACCAAAACCCCCTTTTCTCTTATGGATTAAATTAAATTGAACCCCGGGTTTAATCTTAAACTTGGGCCTTCTAGAGGCCCACTAACATACTTAGACCTACGCCAAGCAGTTAAAACACAAAAAATTCTAAAATTCACCACAATTCACAGAAGTCCCGAAAATTGGGGCGTTACAACTCTACCCTCCTTAAAGAAATTTCGTCCTCGAAATTTACCTGGTCCAAACAAATGAGGGTATTGCTGTTGCATCGCCTCCTCTGGCTCCCAAGTGGCTTCCTCTCTGCCATGATTACACCAAAGCACTTTCACTAATGGGATAGATTTCCTTCTGAGAACCTTAACATCTCGAGCCAGTATCTGCACAGGCTCCTCCTCAAAGGTAAAATCAGTTTAAACGTCGATTTTTGCGACTGGCACGGCATGAGCAGGATCAGAACGATAAAACCGTAACATGGAGACATGAAAAACATCGTGAATCCTGTCTAACTCAGGAGGCAGTTCCAATTGATAAGCCACTGGGCCTACTCGCCTCAAAATCCGGTAAGGCCCAATGAACCGCGGACTCAACTTGCCTTTCTTACCAAACCTCAATATCTTCTTCCAAGGAAAAACCTTTAAGAAGACCATATCCCCTACTGAGTACTCAATCTCCTTACGCTTCAAATCTGCATACGACTTTTGTCTATCAGATGCTTCTTTTAACCGATCCCTAATTATTCGACCTTATCCTCGATGATCGCCCACCACCAACTCGGTCCAAGAACTTGTCGCTCTCCAAGTTCACCCCAACAACTAGGTACGACACCTTCGTCCATACAAAGGCTTCATACGGTGCCATTAGGATACTCGCTTTGATAAGCGTTTGTATGCGCAAATTCTCGCCAACGGCAAGTAATCCTCCCAACTACCTTGAAAGTCAATCGGGCATCCCCAAAGCATGTCCTCCGAATCGAATAACCCTCTCCGATGACCATCGGTTTGGGGATGGAAAGTCATACTAAAGTTCAATTGCGTCCCCAACGCCTCATGCAACTTTTTCCAAAATCGAGATGTGAATCTGGGATCCCGATCAGAGATAATCGAAATCGACTCCATGAAGTCGTACAATCTCCGCCACATACAACTTGGCTAACCTTTGAAGTGAAAAGTCGATGCGTGCATGTATGAAATGGGCTGATTTGGTCAACCTATCCACAATCACCCACACCGAGTCTTTCTTCGATGATGACACAGGCAACCCACTCACAAAGTCCATAGTTACCTTCTCCCACTTCTAAAGTGGTATCTTCACCGGCTGTATTATGCAATCCGGATAAGCGATTAATGCTCAGCTTTCACTTGCTGGCATGTCAAACATTTCCCTACAAACTCCGTTACTTCTCGCTTAAGTCCAGGCCACCAGTACAATTCTCGTAAGTCATGATACAACTTATTCCCTCCAGCATGCATGACACATAGTCCACCATGAGCTTCCTTCAATATCGCCTGCCTCAAGTCAGAGTCCTTCGGAACACAAATTCTTCCTCGGAAACACAGAACTCCTTCGCCATTTAACCCAAACTCAGAAGTTTCCCCTTCCTTAACTTGTTGAAAACAAGCGACCAAAGACTTATCTTCCAATTGCTTTTCCTTAATCTGGTCCACCCAGGTTGGCCTTACTTGTAATTCCGCCAACAAACTGCCATCATCATAAAGACTCAAACGAGCAAACATTGCTCTCAGATCAGATACGATTTTATGACTCAAAGCATCGGCTACCACATTAGCCTTGCCTGGGTGATACTCGATCGAACAGTCATAATCCTTAAGCAACTCAATCCATCTCCTTTGCCTAAGGTTTAGCTCCTTCTGAGTTAACAAATACTTAAGACTCTTGTGGTCTGTGTATATAATACACCTCTCCCCGCATACAAATCTTCGTCTCCAAATCTTAAGTGCAAATATCACTGCCGCCAACTCCAAATCATGAGTAGGATAGTTCCCCTCGTGAGGCTTAAGCTGTCGTGATACATATACAACCACCTTACCCTCCTGTATTAATACGCAGCCCAAGCCTACATGTGATGCGTCCATCAGACACAAGAAAATCTTTCCCGGACTGGTTTGTATTAACATAGGTGCTTGATCGAACTTTCTTCAACTTCTCAAAAGCTTCCTGTTGGGTCTCAGTCCATACAAACGGTACCCCTTTCCTTATGAGTTTTGTCAGAGGTGCTGCCATCACAGAAAAACCTTCCATAAACCTTCTGTAGTATCCTGCCAATCCTAGAAAACTCCGTATTTCCGACACTGACCTAGGCGGCTTCCACTCCAAAATCGCGTCAACCTTCCGAGGGTCCACCTTAATCCCCTCAGCAGAGACCACATGTCCTAAGAAGGTTACTTCTTTCAACCAAAATTCACACTTGCTGAACTTCGCATAAAGTACATTCTCCCTTAACACTTACAACACTATACGGAGATGCTCATCATGCTTCATTTCCGTTTCAGAATATACCAGGATATCGTCAATAAAGACAACTACGAATTGATCCAGAAATGGTTGGAACACATGATTCATCATATCCATAAACGTTGCAGGAGCGTTCGTCAGTCCAAATGGCATAACTAGAAACTCGTAATGACCATACCAAGTCTTGAATGCCGTCTTATGGATATCTGCCTCCTCGACCCTTAACTGATGATATCCAGATCGAAGGTCGATCTTGGAAAATACAGAAGCTCCTCTAAGCTGGTCGAACAGATCGTCAATCCTTGGCAGTGGGTACTTATTCTTAACCGTCAGTTTGTTTAACTGGCGGTAATCAATACACATTCGCATCGTCCCATCCTTCTTCTTCACGAATAGCATCGGTGCTCCCCATGGAGACACGCTTGGCCTAATGAAGCCCCTATCCAACAACTCTTGAATTTGAGCTTTCAGCTCCACCAACTCCTTCGGTGCCATCCTATACGGTGCAATAGACACTGGCGCCGTTCCAAGCAATAAGTCGATTCCAAAGTCAACCTCTCGGTTTAGAGGTAACCCCGGAAGCTCCTCCGAAAATACATCTTGGAATTTCTTCACAATCCTAACCTTGTCCACTGTCAGCCCCTCCTCCTTCAACTGACTTACAAACGCCAAACAAGCCTCACAACCTTTACGAATCCATTTTTCAGCCCTCAATGCCGACACCACATTGGACAAAAGTCCCTTCGTTCACCTATCATGATAACCTCCTCACCTTCCGGAGTCCTTAGCACCATTCGCTTAGCAGCACAATCCAAAGTTGCCTTATGCTTAACAAGCCAGTCCATTCCCAGAATGAGGTCAAATTCTCCAAACGGTAACTCCATCAAATCTCCAAGAAAGATCCTACCTTCAGTTTCTAAGGGTACATCCTTATACAGTTTATCTACCCTAACCGAGTGACCCAAAGAACTTAACACAGATACCCACTCACCATCTCCTCAGAGTGCACACCCAACGACCCAGATATGGCACATGCAACATAGGAATGAGTAGATCCAATATCTACCAAGGCAGTATACAGCAGGCTAGAAACCAAAAACGTACCAGTTATGACGTCAGGTGCGTCGCCCTTCTCTCGACGATGAACTGCATATACCAAAGCTGGCTGTCGAGCTTCGGCATTTCTGACACCCCTGCCAGGTGCCCCTCGACCTCGACCATTTCCGTTTCCACCCCTACCTTGTCCACGTCCTCTCGGTGGTTGTGGTCCACCTCTCATGGGTTGAGCAACCCTCAGACAGCAACTTTGAGCCCGATCGCTCTCTCGAGGATGATCCTTAACTCTATGCTCCATAGATCCGCATCGAAACAAGCACCGACGCTTCCTACACTCGCCCAAATGTACCTTACCATAGTCTCCACAGTTTGATGGTCTAACCACATTCATCGGCACTGCTCGAACTGGTTCCTCTACTCTTGCTCTCTTAACATTCCTATTAGCACCACCCGAGGGTCCTGAATCCCTCTGAAAACGGTTTCGATCCTTCTCCCGATTCTGCTTTTCAGCCCTCTTAACCTCCTCAGCTATCTTTGCCTTCTCCACTAAGACCGCAAAGTCCTGCTCCCTCTGCGGAGCAATCAACACCCTCAGGTCATCCCTAAGACCATCCTCGAAGCGCACACTTCGCTCATATTCCGTAGCGACTATGCCTACGGCATACCGACTTAGCCTTAGAAACTCGGCCTCGTACTCAGCAACTATTTTACCTCCTTGCACCAGATTTAAGAATTCCTTCCTGCGAGCGTCCACATAACTTGCCCCAACGTACTTCCCTTTCAAGGCCGTCTTAAACAGTTCCCAAGTGACCCTATCAGCTGGGGTCCCTTCTCTCACAGTGAGCCACCACTGATAGGCCTCATCTCGCAGCAACGATACGGCTTCTTTCAGCTTCTGCTCCACCGAGTAGTCCAAGTCGTCTATAATCTGTTCCGTGGCCTCCAACCAATATTCCGCCACATTTGGGGCTACACCGGACACGCTCTTAAAAATCTCCACTCCATTAGCCCGGAGCCGTTCAGAAATCGATCCTCGAATTTTGTGGCCCGAACTTGCCCCGACAACCCTTTCCAGAACACGAAGCATTGCCTACGATAGAGCGTCATCCCCGGCACCACGATCATGAGACTCCAGTTCCGTTACCGATGGTACCGGTGCATCTGCCATCGGTATATGTCCCGAAGACGAAGATACCGCTCGAGCCCTTCCTCGGCCACGTCCACAACCTCTTCCACGAGTGGCTCTCGTATTCATATCGTATTATCTGTTTACAAATTTTATGCATTAACTCAGTATTCCAGTGATTATTACAGATGTTTTATGAATCAGACAGTAGTTCAGAGTTTATTCTCGCAGAATCGAAGCCTAGCTATAGTTTCAGTCTCCTATCATACCTTCCTATGGTTTCAGTATCGTTCTATCTATCCTGTAGGTTCCGATCCAAGACATGATAATTCAAAAAATATTCGAGAGAAGTTCGTGGTAATACTTACAAGCTTGAGCCGGAGATTCGGAATGCCACTTCAAGATCCAGATTTTGAAATCAGAGTTTTTATAAAACTTTCATTTTTGAATTTTTTTTTTTTACAAACCCATTCCATAGCCTATATCAGCTCAAACCATAGAAACAGAATAAGTTGGCCTTAGCCCAGAACAGGAATCAGAATAAAGCCCATAGGCCCATAACAGATCAGAACAGATATTACATGCTTATGCAAAACCCAACCCATATCCAACCACATGCACCCCCGTACCAACCTTTCACCATGTGGGGAGACTACTCGACCCACCCAACCGCTACACGTCACAGAAATGTGCAGCATGGCTGCCAGAACAGATAATGTGACAGAGTCACCAGATACAGATAATCGTGGCAGAGCCACCAGAATAGATATACGTGGCAGAGCCACCAGATCAGATAATTTGTGGCATAGCCACCAGAACGCTTCCTCCATAATATAACCCATGTCCCCATGCAACAGAGATGCAATCATGGCATACATCGTACAGATTCAGATCATCATACTTTTCAGTCAAAACTAACCCTAGAGGTATAATGGAAATTTTTCCATGCATAGGGATATTTTAATATTTTAACTATTTTAAGGTTTTCATGCATAATTCTACCATTTACGCACTATCAAAAAACTCTTACACAAGCATACTTACGGGTGGGCCATTGGCCCATTAACCCGATTTTGGCCCACTAAGCCCAAAATATCAATAATGCACGAAATTGCACGTACTACAGTTTTATCACTTAAGATTATCAAAAATATTAACCCACTTATCTTTCGAGCATTCGGACACTCGCAAGTTCCCAAAATACTGACTTTTCAGCATTTCGGCTTTTCGGCTTTTGCCGATCTAGTCTATGAGAGGGTGTCAGTTACACACCTGATTTATGACGATTCGCTGACGGGATCCACACACGAACTGCCTACAATTAGATTAGTAACATGTTAATCTAACTACTAAAAACGAACTATAACTAACCCCTTACCATATTCGGCCCAAAGCACCTTAGGCACTAGCGAACCTACCTTTGCTGAAATTAGCAATTGTGTCTAGATTCTGTCGTTTCCCCTTGTCCAAGCGTCTGATCAGCAGCCTCTGAATCATACTATCATCATAATAAACAATGGTCACAACCCTTAGATCCTTAAAGCCCAAACGACAGCCTCCCTAAGCCTTTAGGGATTTCAGCTTTTCTAAATCCCGAAATAAAGAATAGATTCGAAAACTTACCACCAGTTTCTTCAGCCAACGATTTCACTTGAGCTCTTATTTGATTCTGATATAGATCTAACCCTCAAAACCTAGCAAAAGTCAATCTTTTAATGATCTAAGAATTCGGCTATGCCCCTAAAATATGGGGTTTTTGGCTTTTAGTAACAGTGAAGAAAAGATGAGGGTTTTGTAGTGGCTTTGTCGACAGAGGTTTGGGGTTCAGAAAAAGTAAGATTTGATCGCAAAGGATGAAGAAAGACGAAAAGGAAATCAATAGGTTGGCTAGGAGAATTCGGCACAGGCAATACGAACCTTCGGGTTTTCGGCTTTTGTGATAGTCGGCTGTAAGGCTTTAAAATAAAAAGAATAAGGAAGTGGTGAAGAGTAAAGTGGTAGAAGGATTCGGCTATGGAGAAAAGAAGAGGAGAAGGTAGATGGAGAGAAGAAAGAAAAGATAGGAGGAAGAGGAAGGATGGTCAGAGAAACAACACAACACACCCAAATGCCAAAATTCCCACTACTACAATACCTAGCCGAATTTCCCATGCTAAAGTCCCTTGGCCGGCCACCTCTTACTCCTTGATCAGCTCCTAGATTTCCTCCCTTATCTTTATCCTTACTCAATCCCCTTATCATCTTAAACTCTCCCTAACAGAGTTCCCCCTTGAGTTCCATCACCTCCTTTTTTTGTGCACAAAAATAAACACCTTATTTGCTTGTCTTGCGGCTCGAACCTGGGCTCTTTCTACACTTCTACACACCACTTTTATAGCCTTCTCAGTGCCGCCACATGCCACTTTGCCACTTGCTTCCTTATGTCTTATTTTACCCAAATAATACTTAAGACCCTAGTCAACCAAAACCCCATTTTCTCTTATGGATTAAATTAAAATGAACCCCAGGTTTAATCTTAAACTTGGGCCTTCTAGAGGCCCACTAACATACTTAGACCTACGCCAAGCAGTTAAAACACAAAAAATTCTAAAATTCACCACAATTCACAGATGTCCCGAAAATTGGGGCGTTACACGAGTGGACAAAAAAGTGCTAGAAAAGATTCAATCAGTGAAATCCCTTTTGATCGAAGCTCCAGTACTAGTTCAACCAGAATTGGATTTGTGGTGCTCAGAAAATGGATAATGATTTGTTAGCCAAATGAACCCAATGTAACTCAAATATTGCTTCAGAATTTAGAATTGATACTGAGGGTTGTTGGAGGTTCAGAAACCGATTATGTACCCTAAGAAATTCAGAGTTGATTTAGATTATTTTAAAAGAAATTTATAGCATTTAGTTATCTGTTCACCCGGGTAGTATGAAAATATTTAGTTTGTCAGCAAGTTAAAGTCGAGCATCAAGTATCTTCTAAATTGTTACAGTTGATCATGACATTTGAATGGAAATGGGACAGAGTTACGATGGATTATATATCCGATTTACCATTAACATTGAGTAAGAAAGACGCAATGGAAGAATATGATCCGAATCCATTTGTCGGTAAGATTTTCAGGGACGAAAATCCCTAATGGGGGAGAGTTGTAACAGCCGGATTTAGACCCTAATTGGAACGATGGTTTCGGGACCACGAATCTGAGTCAGAAAATTATTTAAAAACTATTTTCTGTGTTTATTTTGTGTGAATTTATATCTGTGAAATTTTCGTGATTTAATTTTATCGTTTAAGTATCTGATTAAATAAAAGGACTTAATCGTGTAAATTGAAAACTTGATACTTTAAAGTATAAGGTCCAAATTGTTAGTGGCTTTCTAAGTTGGGGCATTTATGTTGTAAATATCCTATTATTACATTGGTGGGACGGTTTAAGGCTTATATTGTATAGTTTTTATATTAAATCATTAAGGATATATAAGTAAATTAAACTTAAGTAATAATATGTTATGATATATATATATAATAAAACATAAAAATAAAGTTAATATGTGTGTTTTGTTCTTCTTTTTCCGAAACTAAAACAAATAAAAGAAAGAAATAACAAGGCTAGGGTTCGACACTTACTCAAGCTCAATCAAGGTTCATTTTTGTTCGGTTTTTGATAATTTTTACGTTTTTGAGATCATTGCTTAGTAATCTTCAAGACCCAAGCTTTAATTTTTTATTTTGATGAATATTTTGAATTATGTCATTGTTGATAGCTTGTTATTTTTGTTGTTTGATGGTGGAATATGAAAGATATGTTTTAGATTAACATATTTTGTATTGGAATTTTTGATGATTTTTAGTAATTAGGACTAAATTGCAAAAATAATAATTTGAGGGACTAAAATGTGAAATAAATTAAATTTATTTATTTGTATGAACACTAGGAATATTCGACCAAACATGGGTATCTTGAAATTTTGAATATTTTGTGTTTTGTGCAATAGGGACTAAATTGTAAAAATTGTAAATATTAGGGGTAAAATGGTAATTTTCCCATTTATGTGTTTTTGGACTAAATTTAATGAAAAATATATTTGAAAGAGCTCAATTTGAATATGTTTAGATCAAGAACCAAAGAAATCATATTTGGATCGGGGGAAAACGAAAGTTGTCGACTAGTCAATCCGTAACGGTTTTTCGTTGTCCGAGGTAAGTTTATAAGTACATAGAAGTTGTTAAATTTCAATATATGTAATTAATAGATAGTTATATTTATTAAAAGTAAATTACGAATCGATATTCAAAATGAAAATAATTTATGTTTGATGATAAGTAATGAATAAGTTTAGTATTTAAAGTGATGACATGAATTATATATGTTAAAATGTTGATTATTTGTATATTATTTACAAGTCTATATTCGGCTAAATGAAATATGTATGTGATATTAAAATGTGAATCATGGTTAAATGTATATATATAGTCGAATATTTAATGATAATGTGACTTTGGTTATGAATGATAATTTTGTTAATGAACTTATGTATAATTTGGCCGATTTTTTTTAAAGTTAATACCTGGAGATATATGTGGCATTGATATGTGACTCTGATACATGTGTGCGAGTAAGTCCACGTTACATATGTTGGCATCGATATGTGACTCTGATATATGTGTGGGAGTAAGTCCACGTTACATACGTTGGCATCGATATGTGACTCTGATACATGTGTGCGAGTAAGACCACATTTAATACGTTGGCATCGATATGTGACTCTGATATATATGTGCGAGTAAGACCACGTTTAATACATTGGCATCGATATGTGATTCTGATTTATGTCTATGAGTAAGACCCTGTATGAGGTAGTGGAATCGTTATGTGATTAAATGTAAGACCAGATCTGGGACGTCAGCATTGTTCGATATGTGTGATTGTTCGAGTATTGTATTCAATTCCGAATGGTTCAATGGATAATGGTAAGTTATGATGGAATGTGTGAAATGGGTTAAATGATTAGGTATGAGTTCTTTGATTACCTAATTGAAAGTAAGGTAAGTTTGTTACTTAATATTAAATGCAAATTCTATATATGATAATAACTTAAATGTAGGTGGATTCATGTAGTATTTTCGGTTACATGCTATGTATAGGTATGAGTTGTTATAGTTGGATTTATGAGTATATGTATGTTAGTCTATAAACATTCGGTTATATAGTGTTTATATGCCTTTGAAATCGAATGATGCCTTAAGTATATATATATGTGCTTTCGGTTAAGATAAGGTTTATGATAAAGCATAGGATATATTTACATATGAAATGTTAAATGTGGGATTAAAAGTAGTTATGATAGTATATTATGGTTTGGCTTAAACGAATTGATAATGTTTTGAATTGATATTTTGATTATAACTTACTAAGCTATAAAAGCTTACTCTGTGTGTATGCCTGTTTTTGTTTTATAGATTTTGGGTCAAGTTACAAGCTCGGGGATCGTTAGTAAAGTCTATCACACTATCGACCGCTTTTGATATTTGATAAGTTGCATTTTGGAACTATGGCATGTATAGGCTGGATTTTGTTTCGAAATGATGAACTTTAGTTTTTTATTAAGGCCATGCGAAAATGGCTTATATTCTAAGATTTA
Organism: Gossypium longicalyx; assembly: GCA_025698465.1. Classification (NCBI taxonomy): domain Eukaryota; kingdom Viridiplantae; phylum Streptophyta; class Magnoliopsida; order Malvales; family Malvaceae; genus Gossypium; species Gossypium longicalyx. The sequence continues at coordinate 16,651,864 of CM046997.1, read as the reverse complement.
TTTTGATTACGCTTGGTTGTGGTTTGTGCGTTTTGGTAATAGTGTTATGTGCTATGAAGAAATGATGTTCACGATAGGTATATTATGTTATGGGTATGATCAATATTTTTTGGTCGGTTATAAGGATGATTCGGCTAAAGTAAACATGTGTATGTGATGGGCGTATTTGTTCAATGTAATATGTGTAATTTGGCAATACATGTTAGTTGAGTTTTAACCTAACATGAATAGATTTAGTTCGGATGTTACATGGCAGTAAGATTCATGATTTTTTTTACGTCTCTTTATGGTCAATGTCATATTCTTGTAAAGTATAAATTGTAATATGAGTTAGTTGAAAATTAGATGCTAATGTATTATAAATTCACATAAAAGATAAAGGTATATAGGATGGTTATGACTAACTTGTGATTTGACATATGTTTATATAAATATTTGTGCAGATAATTTGACTTAATTTGTTTCCCACATGATATGTAGGATTTATGTTTGAGTATGTTTGTATGTGATTTGTACCTTGTAATGATAAATATATACTCTCCCTAGTTGCCAAGGGTATTCGATCAAACCTAGTAAATTATGGATCCATGTTTAATTTTAGATATGATAAATGTGCTAGATAAGTCTGGTCTCAAAATGTCAATAATAAACCTAAGCTTAAGTTGTTCGAATGGTAGTCATTATTGGTTATTGAGTGTGTGCTCTTAGATATGTTGTTTGGCATAGGTAATAGGAGTACTTTTAGGTGATGTGTATTTATAAATGATTAAATTACTAAGACCAAATGTATATAATTTAATGATTTAAAATAAATATGAAAAGTCTATAATGATTAATGTTTTAAATGAAGTATGTGGTAATGTGTGGTTGTGTTGAATGAATGTATTGATTTGAACATAAGTACAAAACATGCAAGTTTTAAAATTGATCTAACTTAAGTTGCATATGATAGTAAATTTTATTTATATGTATTATGGCTTATTAAATTATACTAATATGCGTATGATGTTTGGTGGTGTTTGTATAATTTCATAAGTGATTTAATAATATGTTTGACCATGTTGTTGATGATTATTGTTGTTTTAAACATATATATATACGCATTATGTGCAGTAAGTGTTAGTTTGAAGTTGGTATGATATCTGTTTTCAATGTGTTAAATAGTATGTGTATGGAAATGTAAGTTAACTATATTATCTCTCTTTTTTATGCATAATGATTTAGACTTGGGTAAAGCTTTATTAGTATTTGTATTTGTGCATTTGTTCGGTAATGCCTCATATTACTATTCTGGCAACGGATACGGGTTAGGGGTGTTACAGTGCATGTTTATGGGATATCCTAAAGAAATGATGGGCTATTTTTTTATAACGTGAAAAAGCAAACAATCATAGTGTTGACTCATGTTACCTTCCTAGAGGAGAGTTACATGAATGATTTTAAACCTCGAAGTAAAGAGATACTCAAAAAAAATTTAAGAAATACTCAAAGCACTATAGTATCAGTTATGAATCCAACTCCTAATAGTATACCTACAAATGATCAATAGCGTAGGGAGGTTTTTTCACTGTGGGAGGATCTCTCGTAAGCCTGAGTTCTTCCAAGCTAGCAGAAGTGTTCTCAACACTAAGCCTACTGAACAAGAAGATAATGACCCATTAACATTTGACGAAGTGATGTAGAGTGTTGATTCCAAGCTTTAAGAAATAGCTATGAAAGGTGAGATGGATTCAATGAAATCCAAATTAGAGTGGGAACCTATAGACTTACCAGATGGGATAAAACCCATAGGATTTAAGTGGATATACAAGAAGAAAAGAAATGAGGAAGGAAAAGTGGAAACTTATAAATACAGTCTTGTAACAAAGAGGTATACTCAGAAATAAAGTATCAATTATTGGGAAACTTTCTCTCTAATTTCCATATTCAAGTCTCTCTATATATTGTTATCCATTGCAGCAAATCTAGTTTACAAGACGTGAAAAATGCATGTCAAAATAACATGCTTAAATGGCTATCATCGTATTGTTATCCTCCGTCACCGATCCTTGTCGTCGATCAATACTATCGGACCATCGACAACCTTCTATTGTCCAACCATTGTCGATCTACTTTCAATTTGGTTAGGTTGGGTTTGCGTCGTCTCGATCAGCCTAGATGCATCTTGGTTCTTTAAATTTCACTGAAAATATAGGTGACATAGGTCTTATATCTTTTTTCAGCTCATATAATTTATTCTAAAACAATAAAATTAAATCTCACGTTGAGGTGATAATCCACGATCTAATTATACATACCAAAAATTAATAATAATTACATTTAATTTTCTGGGAATCACAACTTTGAAAAAACTACTTCATCATACATAATAATAAAATAATAACATACATTCCCCTAAACATCATATAATTACAAGAATGCCACATATAAAAAACTAATCGCACATGAAGAAGAGAGAATTTTGGTATTGATTTATATTATAAACATAGCACAACTAGCTCTGATACTAATTGTTGGAAAAAAATTGACTCAAAAATAGTTTTTTGCGCAATGAAAAATTAAAATTTTGAAAATTGAGCTGATTTATGATATTTGTAGCAATACGCCTTTTCTAAAATCGCACACGTTTTTTGGCTAGACGGATTCTTGTCGTTCCCGACTTTCAACCAAATGGCCTTCTTCGCTATTCTTGTACAACGAACAACTTCAATTATGGATTCGAACGAATTTGAATCAAACACAGATCCAAAAAATATTTTTTTTACTTTTAGTGAGAAAGTAAAATTCTCTCTTTAATAAAAATTGGTAAAATTGTAATTTCTAGAAAATAAAATTTACTCTAGAAAGTAAATTTTCAATACTTTCTGGCAAAATAACAATATCTCAAAATTGTAAAATTAGCCCTACCTATTCCATCTATTTACTGGGAGAAGAAGTGAAACCCTTGTGGAATTAGTAATTGCCTCTGTTGTTATAATAATCTCAGTATTTGTGTGCTCCAAGCGAACGAAAAAGTACTTAAAAAATATTTTACGAAAAGAAATATGAAACATAATAAAAATAAGAATAAGTGTTGATAATGGATAACAGAAATCCTAAATAAAAGAATCGAGATGAACTTGGCTTCTTAATATTGTGATTTAGTGTTTTGTTTTTGATGTCACGACACTAGGGTACGATGTTACAACATCGAGCCCAATTTCTGACTTCTACAATTTTTGGTTTTGTCACTCCATGGTATCCACACCTACTATGGAAAAACTAAACACAATTAAAATTAATACTTAAAAATAGAAATAAAATAAATGAATAAAAAGAACAAAACAAAATGAAAAATAGAGAATAGACATTCTTTAAAAATCGAGCCGATATGTATCACCACCATAGAAGAACTTCTAGCTGGTCCTCGACACTTTGATTCGATGTTTGTTCTGTTGTTGATATATATGAACCAGCCACTTCAATCGATTCCAATGATGTTGCCTTATTTTTTACCAACACGACATCCACATTACAAGCCATTTGGTACCAAATTCGAGCCAACCCCAAATCATTTTCTAAGGTATTATTTCCTCGAGCTTCCTCCCCTCCATGTCGTAGGAAGTTTTGATCACTCAAGCTTTGTTGCCCTTGTTGGATGAGAATGAATCAAACCCATCAATCTCTTTGGCTAGTACCTTCTCTACTATGGCCAGAAAGTGTATTGGCTCCCCTACACTTTCATTCAAAATTAATTTAAGATCCATGTTAGTGGTTACTTCTACTTCTACATTAGTGACTACATCTACTGTTATATTTGATTCTATGTCAATTAAATTGGAGACCACTTCAACTATATTCAATTCATCCCCATTATCTCCAATTCCAAACTCTTGTTGACTGCTATTGTCTGATTTAGGGTGGTCAATGATAAAACAAAAGTCCTTTGGATCAAAGTTGGGAACATTATGCATGACCCCTTCTTTTGGAGGTAGCACCTTGGATATTTCTTGCATAATTTTTCTCATTTGTTCCATCACATCTGACATGTTTGATAATATTTCAAAATTCGTCGACTCAATAGTTTTGCATGAGGGTATCTTATGCAAATCATAAGGAGGCTCATCTGAGTGTTTGGGCATATCATGGTCTTTATCGTATGAATCATAAAAAGGTTAGTATGAGTTCCCATTGTCCTCACACCATTCATCATCGCTTCATTAGTTTGTCATGGCTCTATTCGACCAATTTGTTATGTACTTCCATTCAGCATTCCAAGAGGTCCTTTCATCATTAAACCACCTATAATCAAATTCCTCCATAATTAAATCATCTATTCAACAAGGTGAATAATAAATAAGTAAATAAATTTGAGAATAAATATAACACAATTAATGAATATATAAAAAATTCATTTGTCTTTTGACTAATGTTATTCACAAGTAATTGATTCAATAACAATTATCACCATCGCAATCACCGGCAACAGTGCAAACAACTTGACTACCTCTGGACGTACTAACGTTTAGAGTGTGAATACTACAACTAAAGATATGAAATTGAGACAGTGTCTGCAAGTATACGGGTCAAGTTGTAATATAGTTTGTTTATAATGTAACACTTGGTAAGTATTCTGAGGATCATACCCAAGGGATTGCAGTTTGGAGAAAACTGCTATTAAGTCAATTACCAAAAATAATTACTGATCTACTCAAGTCATGACTTAGTAATATTAATCAATAATCAGGATGACAATAATAACCAAATAAATTAAATTAAACTTAAATCTATTCCTAAGTTCATGTATCAACTTCTCCCATTCATTATTTCGACTATGCGAGTTCCTTTAGCTTATATCCAATTATTTTACCTAATTAACCATTGATGTATGGTTTTAAATAGTTAGTTAGTAATTAACCTAGCAAGGCTTCTCAACTTTCTACCACCCTAACTAGTCGGCAAGAACTAATCACCTCTCGATGACATAGTTCAAACCGGGGCAAGATAAATTTTTCAAGGATAGGCAATACAGATTTTGGGTTAATTCCCACCTATATGACTTCCTAAGATCAACAATCCTTGGGTTTAAGTTCTTCCTTCCCTAACCGCGGATCTGCTAAGTGATGCTTGGTAGGCAATATTGATTTCAAGTTAATTCTTACTTAAATTACTTTTAGGGTCGCCAATCCTAGGGTTTAATTACACTCAATCAGTCTAACCAATCCAAATTGAACTCTACTTGTCAATCAATTAATTAGATTAAAATAGTTGAAACACGCAAAATATGTATAAAGCATAAATTGATTCTAATATTTACACAAACATTCAACTAACAATATTAAAGAAAGAGATATAAAGAATAGAATAAGGAAAAGAGATGCTCATGGATTCATTGATAAAAGTGTGGCTTCGAAAGAATCTACACTTGCAAAAGTCTCAATTGAGAATAGGATATTTCGATTACAAAAACATAAAATAACCCAAGTAAAAACTAAGAAAGAAATAAAAACCTAAGAATAATTTTTGTATCCTTAAAAATTGTGTTTAAACTTATTACAATGACCTTTATATATGCTAAACTTGGAATAATAAAGTGCCTAAACTATCCTTGAAGTCCTTAGAGTTCAACTAGGATAAATACTCCCAATTTCCCTCAAAAATGTGATTATCGCGTGCAGGGACTTTTTGGGTCATGCAGAAGCTATGTTGCAACATCGACCTGCAGTGTTGTAACATAAGGGGTGTGTCGCAACATAGAAGGGGGCATGTCACGACATAGCAAACAGTTTCATTCCAAGACTTGTTTTTACTTCTGTCGTCAATGTTGTGACATCGATGTATTGGTGTGGTGACATAAGCAACAATTTCAACCCGAATATGCATCTTTAGCTCCAAATTTGTCCTACAATACCATATAACCTTATTTAGATATATAAAATGTAACAAAAACTACTAAAAAGCATAAATTACTACTTTAAGCATGAAAACCTAAATATATACTAAGATGATTTGATTTAACTATTAAATAAGTTAAACTTATGTATAAAAAAGGCTATAAATAATAATGTAATTCGTGGCAGATCAAACTTCTTGTTATACCGTCTGATAAAACCTAGCACAAGGCCGATCCAACTATCATGCGATTACAAGATAGTTCCTTTTACTTTCAAGAAATCTCTTCAATAAGATCCACATGACAATCCTACCATGGGGTAGTTAAATTGTCATGTAATCACAAAAGACCATTGATGGAGGTCATAGCTCTTGTTTAGGGACCTTCTTCCACTCAATGTTTTAAAACCATACAAGGTTTTTAATGTCCTATTTCAATTATTAATGATCAATATATGCATGACAAGTACATGTGGCATTCTTTCGAAAATTATATAACGTGCTTATCATACATATGCATGAACATACATTCATAGTAAAAGAAATATCATAATGCTTATCCCATTAATAAAAGCATAAAATTTAAATGACCCTAACCAACCAAAGTTTCAATGATTCCATCCGAGAAAAAAAATTAAAAAATTAAAAAATTCACCCCAAAGCATACTTTGGGTCTTCTTTCCACCACGAACTTCTGTTGCGATATTGATTCACGTTTCTGTTGTTGTTGCCCTTTCAATGTTGTTGCCATAGCCAGTCACTGTTGACAACTATTGGGCCACTGCCAACCATCATCGAATTGTCCATAATCTAATTTATACATGGCCAAGAAATTAATAAAATTACATTTAATTTTCTAGGAAATATAACTTTAGAAAAATTACTTTATCATACATAATAATAAAATAATAGCATACATTCATTCGCATACATTCCCCTAAATATTCATATGATTACAAGAATGTCCCATCTTATCAAAATTAATCACACATAAAGAAGAGAAAAAATTTCAGTCTCAATTTACACTATAAACATATCACAACTTGGAGCTTTAATACCAATTGTTGGAAAAATCCGTTTTGAAAATGATTTTCTTTCACAACAAAAAAATAAAAATTTTGAAAACTGAGCTAGTTTGTGAAATTTATAACAATAAACCTTTAATTGAGATCACACTTGTGTTTTCAGCTAGGTAGATCCTTGTCATTCCTGGCTTTCAACCGATCAACTTTCTTTGCTATTCTCGTACCATGAACTTCTTCAAGTATGGGCTCGAACAATTGAAATAGTTTTCTTTACTTTCAGTGTGAAAGAAAAATCTCTTCTCAATAGAAACTGGTAGAATTGTTATTCTAGAAAATAGATTTAATACTTAGAGAATAAACTCTCACTATTTTCAAGCAGAGTAATAATATCTTAAAGTTTTGTTTTTAGCCCTACTGATGCCAACTATTTATAAGGAGAAGAAGTGAAACCCTTGTTGAATTGTAGAAGTCTATTTCAATAGAAAAATGTACTCCTAGTTTGACTAGGAGTATACGGGGTGGAAACCCTAGTTAAAAAAACTAGGGTTTTTCATCCCTCTCTTAAACATGAGGAATTTTTGGGTCTCTCCCATATCGGGTCCAATTATAAGTGATTCCTAGACTTTTAACCAAATACTTTATAATTTGATCCAACCCGATATTTTTTTCTATTTCCCAAAATAAATTATGTGAGTCTCAAGGCCCAATTTTAGGCCTATGGACATGATGGGCTTACACTACCACTAGGCCTAATCATGAGATCCAAATCCCAGCAGTTGAAGTTAAAACTCAACTTATTCGTTCAAGAATTTATCATAAAGAAATTTTGAGAAAAAGAGTTGAAACTTTAAGAAGATGTGGACTTTGGAGTTCAATATAGAGCGAGGATGAATTAGAAGGGACTAATTTTGTTCATGTACTTAAAATCTCAACCCATAATGACAAGCTCATGTGGAAGATCTTAAGAAGCTTAGGTGTTACACTTCAAAGACCTCAATCAAGCCCACACACCTAGCCATGTTATAATCAGTCTACTTGCCATGCATTTTTGGAAGGGATGCAGACATTTCTAGGTCAATTTGTTTCATATTGTCGAAGATCTATCCCTTATCTTCGCAATGCACTTTGAATCACTCGATTTCGAGTTCGAAGGCTCAAGTTATGATTGTTTTAATTAAAATTGCACGAGCAAACTTTTTGGATAGAACTATTACGAAAATTACGAGTTTTGAGTTTTTTATTCGAGTTTAAATAATATTGGGTTTGAATTTTATGCTTAATTTTTATTATATATGAGCCTAATATTGTATTTATTAGGTTTTATTATTTTATTTTAAATTTTAGATAATTTTAAAGTATTTTAAGTTATTTAGGAGATTTATGTCAACAATAATGTTTAGTTTAAAACTACATGTTTAGGTTAATTAGAGTTTCGATATACTTAAGAGTTTTATTTGGATTTACTTAGCTAGCCTATATAAAGGCCTCTTCATTGTAAACAATCAATTCATTCATTATTCACTTTAAGTTAATAAAATTCTATTTGAGTTTTATTTTTATGAATTTCTCTTGAGTTTTCTTTTAGAAGAGTTTTAACAATCTTTTCAGATTATGGGAATCATCTTTAAGCTTTTTCTTGCCAAGTTTTCTTTCTTGGAGGGGAAACTAGAGCCGTTAAAAAGGGGTTGTGGATTCATCTGCCTTTCAAGGCTTATTAGGACTTCTACACGCTACTTTCCTTCTTTTTCATCAATCTTCTTTATTTTCTCCTTTATTCTATCTTATTCATGTTTAATTGTTCAAATATTTTATTTATTTAATTTTCTTTGTTTCATCTTAATTATTTATTTTAATTGTATTTTTTTAATTCATAGAATTGACTTGGATTTGTTTGTGTTTCAGGTTATGTCAAACTCTAAGTTTTCCTTCATTCGTCTAGAGCCCTAAGCCAAATCCGCGACTTGGAAAAACTTATGATCATGTTCCATATGATTCTCTATCATTTGGTATCAGTTTCTTAGGCATTTTGGATGTTCTTTGTGTTCTTATAAATTGATTTCCAGCAAACAACCTCAAAACAGTTTTTTAGAAAAGAAAAAAATAAAGAAAATTAAAAAGCTAAATTGAGTTACCAAAATGGAAAGTTATTAAAGTTGGGTGACTAAAATGAGTGTATCTAATTGCAAATTAATGGGGAGTGATTGAAATGATAAAAGTATATAATGTCAATAACTAAAATGATAAAACCATGTAACGATAGAACCTAAATTGCAAAATTTTTATTTTCGATGCCAAAAAGGAAAACTTATGAAAGTTGGGTAACCAATTGTGTAGTTTACTTTAATTTTAAAAAAAAACAATTGAGCTCCTGTAATATGGTTTTTCATTGAAGTCCCTAATGGACCGTTAAGTGCCAATGGGGTAAGTGATATGGTAATTGATGTGGCATTTGATGTGGAAAAATGCTACCGTGAAAGGCTAATTAATTTTTTATTATTTAAGCTTAAAAAATTATTAAATTATTATAAAAATTGAAAATTATAGAACATTATAGAAAAATATAAATATTATTGAATATCATAAAATGTTATTAATATGTTATGAGAAATATGACCATTTTACCAATAAAAGCCCATTTCCTACCTTATTGAAGGAAATGCGCCACTTTTTTCATTATTTACCGAAATGGGCCGAAAACACTAAAATGTGTCTACGTGGAAGCGTTTTAAGGGAGAATTCCAGCAGAACGCATCCCTGTGGGAGAAATTTTGCCATGTTAGCATAAAACATGCTGACGTGGATGCGTTTTGCTGACGTGGTAAAATTACTCCCTCAGGGACGCATTTTTGTAACAGCCTATTTTCAGTGAAATCAGAATAATAGTTTCGGGACCATAAATCCAAGTCAAAAAAAATTTTATTTTAATATTACGCGGTTTCACAAACACACAAGAACTTGAGTTAACTGCACATGCAAGCATGCAGAAGCTTACACATAACAATTAATTAAATTTATTTATCTATTTATTTATTTATTTATTTATTTATTTATTTATTTATTTATTTATTTATTTATTTATTTATTTATTTATTTATTTATTTATTTTTATGCTGAATTATCCACTATTAAGCAATAGTAATTATGAGTTTATAATATCTAAACATAGGTTGGGCAGAAATTGGGTAGACAGATTAAAAAAATAACCTCAAAAAAAAGTGCTAAAAAAGGACTTTTTGGGGATTAAGGATGCTAAATAATCAATACCCATATTACTTTAATTTGGTTTAAACAACATAGGTTCAATTCCAGTAATTCTGGAAATTGGATGTAATGAATAAAATATAACCCTAAGTTAATGCAACAATGAGGACCAAATTGCATAAAGTGCAAAAGTTGAATTCTAGTAGCTAGAAGGATCAATTAGCTATGGAATTCAAAATTTGAGGTCCTTATATGGTAAATAGACCATTAAAAAGGGTTAGTAGATATTTATGATGATTCATCCATGTAAAATTAGAAAAGGAAAAGGACTAAGTTGGAAAGTTGAAAAATTAACGGATGATAAGTTAATTAAATGAATAAAATAATTTCATATCATCATCTTCCCCAAAATTTCTATGGAACCCTAGTTAAGAGAGAGAACTTCAAGCAAGCTTAATTGGATCCGGATAGGCCTAGCACGGAGTTGGATCGAGGAAAACAAAAAAAATATTAGATTAGTAGATTCTCATATACAAACAAGTGTCGAGGTAAGTTCGTGCAACTAAATTGTGTATATTTATATGCTTGAATTAAATGTTGTGTATGTGAATTGTATTAATGCCAAATATATGAAACTAGTTACATATCCAACAAAGCCCGATAAATATTAAATCCCATTTGAATAATGGAACTCGATGGATATAGGATTTCCTGATTGGTTGTGGTCCTATATGTGTTGCAAACACACCACAGCTCCTACGAGCATCCCATTATAAGCTCTCTCGAGCTTCTCGTTATATGGTTCCTGCGAGCATCCCGATCGGTATTGATCCTACATGTGTTGCAGATATACCATAGCTCTTTGTGAGCATCATGTTATATGATCGGTATTGATCCTGCATGTATTGCGAACATACCACTGCTCTTTATGAGTGTCCCGATATAGGCTCTTTGTGAGATTCCTGATATGGCTCGCTTGAACTTCCTGTTATATGGCTATCCGGAGCTTCTTAATAATAACTCTTCGGAGTTATCCCGTTAAGCTCACATGAGCTTTTTGTTTTAAACTCTTATAAGTTTCCTATTATTAAGCCCGGATAAGCTTCCTGTTATATGGCTTGAGAGAGTGCTTCCTAATTATGTGCTCTAATGAGTACCCTTGAATATGAATTTACAAATTACAATTTTGTACACTTTAAGTATATTACAGGTGTATCCATCGATATTTCAAATAAATTCAACGGGAAATGTTCTGACATGGCTAAACTGAACTTGAGATGATTTATCATAGAAATGTATATGTCATATGGAAAAATGATAAGAACAGTATATGTGTATGAAAGTTATTACATGATGAGCCCATTCATGTTTCTTGGCAATTGTGTGAATTATAATGACTAACATGTTTTGATGAAGTTGTGTAACGTCCCAAATCTCCAGTAATTTAATTGTGTGTTATGTTGTATGTGGTTTACATGCTGTGTTGGTTTAAGGGTCCTAAGTAGTGTGAGAAGACCTGGGTTCAAACCTAGGCTTTAGTAAAAATTTTGGTTTCTTATTGAATAAACCCTTGTTTACTGCTAATAGACTTTTAAATTAATGAGGGTGTTGCAAGACATGAAGGGCTTGCTAGTCAGGTGGCAAGTGGCGTGTGGAGTGAGCCTAAAGGTCTTGGGTTCGAGCTACCCTATGCACTAAGGAGTAAATTTTGCTGCTCTCGCAATGTAGGTGATTGAGGCTGATCGAAACTCTGATGGTGGAGTGGTTGTGTGGGAGTGAATAGCCGAATTTGAGGAGAGAATAGTGGGATTGGATTAGGGAGTTATCGGTTTGAGTTTGGAAGAGGTAAATTAGGAGAGAATCGAGAAAGTGGGAAGTTGAGGTAGCAGTGGTGCTGAATAAGGACTCTCCTAAGCCATTTCGATCATAGAATGGTAAGGGGCTTGGTGCCGAATTACTCCTGGTTTTGGTGTGCTCTCAATTCATTAGTTCTACCCTTTTTCTGCCTTTTCTTTTTCTTGTTTCTCACATTTCGGTTTTGTTGTTAGCTGGTAGTCGAGAGTTGCTAGTGACCTGTGAGCATTCTTGTATCAGACTTCTTGGGCGTCTCTTCAAAGTTGTGGGTTGCTTGCTAGATCAATTTTTCCCCTCTTCCTCACCTCTCTTCTTTTTTTTCTTATCTTTGCTGAATCACCCATCTCTTTCTTTTCTTTCAGTCGGCCTACAACATCTTTTGTTCTCAACCAAATATTTGCCTCTTCTTTTTCTTCTCTTCTCTATTCTCAGCTCTCTCTCAACTCTCTCCTCCTCTTCTTTGGGTTTTGGTCAATTATCACTTCTCCCTTCCCTCTCTACTCATTCGGTTATTCTTTGCTAGCTGATTGCTCTGTTCTTTTTGGGAGCCAAATCTCTCTACACTTAAGTAAGGTAATTGATTTTGTTGATAGGGTTCACAGCTATTCTTTTCCCTCTTTCTCTTTTTCTCGACATAAGCTTTCTCTCTAACGCTATCTTTTGTCCACCGCTGCTGGCAGGGGTGTGACTGTTCTTCGTGGGACTTAATCCTAGAGTGTGCCTTTGCAAGCCGAATACTTCTAAGTAGTGGTAAGTTGTTGTTCATTTGGTTCTAATCTTTTTATGCACGATTTTAGTTAACAAGGTGGTAATGCTATATATAGTTTGTCAAGTTTTGGAAGACAGCTTCAATCTGTAATTAAAGAGAGAAACCGTTTGCATTTCAAGGTAGGCAACCATTACCATTTTTAAGAATTCAGTGCTATGTGAGGATGTTAACTTTATCGATTGAAGGATTAACGTGGGGTTATGATTGAATCTAGGTTGGCATTGTGGAGATTTACTCACTTATTGTAAAAAGGTGTGTAATCACACTACTTCTAGCGTGAAATGGCAAAAGTCGAAAAACTGGTATCATTGATGCCACACGGGCGTGCGCTCGCTCGTGTGGTCATCTAATCGCATAAGCGCGAGCACGTTATCATAGGGATCACCATGAGCGATCTCGTGGGCTTAGGTCGTTTTGAGACACATTGGACCGAAATGGGCCGTGTTGGCCCTACGAGTTCATGGGCACTTCACGGGAAAATCGCACGGATGTGTGGAGAGTATTGGGCCTGCTGTGTTGTTTACACAGCCAAGGCCATTATTTGGGCTTATTGGGCCACACGAGCGTGTGGGCCACATGGGCCGTATTATGGGCTTGGGCCATTTTCGCTGTTCAATTGCTATGGTTGCACAGGTCGCGCAAGACGACTGTGGACCTACTATTGGGTCGGTAAGTATACCCAGACCCTAATTTATGTTATGACTGTTATACCCCTATGAGGTAAATGACGAAAATACCCCTATGTGATATCTGAATGTTTGAGCATGCCATCTTTATTATTTATGTACATTTATATTATATTGCATTGCATGGGGTGGGACATTTGATATTGGAGGAAGTGTACTGAAAGGCTATAAAGCCTATTACTGACAGCTTTGCTGCAAATACTGTTAGTGCTGTAACTTGTACTATATTTTGGAGTGTAGGGATGGGTGGGTCGATTTTATCCCCACATGGAGTGTAGGGCTGGACGGAGTGGAGTGTAGAGGATGGATGGGTAGGATTCTTATATGCATTTCTGATACTATACTGTATTGGGCTAAGGCCCACACTGATATTGCTACTGATATAGGCTTGGGCCCAGACTGTTCAACACTGTATGTATGACTGTCTGATTAATAAGAATTTCACACTGAGTTTTCACAAACTCACCTTTTCTTCTTATTCGTGTAGGTAATCCTTAGGCAAGTCGGAGCTGCGAGGGACTTAGAGATGGCCACACCACTATTTATGCTTTTGTATAGTTTTAGTAAAAGTAGTTTTTAAAGGCGTAAATTTTATGTAATAAGGCCGTTTTAAGTTTTATTTTTATTTGGGAATTTATTTAAATTAACTTTTATCTGTTAGCAGTAGGATTCGGGTTTTCAAAAGGTAAACGGTTTCCAACTACTACACCACGTAACTAATTTAAAAAGCCTCCGCAACGAACAATGTTTTAAAAAGTAATAAAAATTTAGTATGAAACATGTTATGCTTAAAAAACCTTTAATTTAGCAAATAAATAAGATAAGATAGCTTTTCATAAAGATCATAAACAGGGTTTTAAAACAAACGGACGTTTGCAATAGAATTACATTTTTCTAAACTCACTTCAATTTGACATCACGAATACGGCCATAACGTCTAGGCCGAGTTCGGGGTGTTACAAGTTGGGTGTTTAGGCTATTAGCCAAACTTATTTGATGCATTTTGCATGTTTATTTTAATGTAAATGAATGGTAAGTTAAATTTCTAGTTATACGAACTTACTAAGCATTATATGCTTGCTATGTTTATTTTCCTCTGTTTTATAGTGCCCGGAAGCTCGTAAAGGTTAGAAGTCAGTCAGAGCTTCATCACACTATCCTTCAACTCGTTTTAGTATAAATAGCAAACTTATTTTGGTATAATGGCATGTATAGGTTAAATTCCCCAATGATGGCATGTATATGGTTGGTTGTAACTAGCCATTAGAATGTCTAGTGATGGTATATTTGATGTTTGTATAGGAGGTTATATCATGTTTAATATATATGTGCTTGGTATGATAGATTAAATTTTGATAAACTTATATGATTATACAAATAGGTAAGTTTGAACACTTAAATACAAGTGATGATATATCATGTATAAGATTGGTTTTGGCTTGGTTTTAATGTCTTGAATTGGTTGGTGAATGTATTTAAGTGTTGTTGTAGGTTGAAGGAAAATTTTGGGTGAGAAAAGTGGCCTTGAAAATGGCCTATTTTCGTCCACATGGGTAGACACACGAGCGTATGTCTCAATTGTGTGACACACGGCCATGTGCACAGGCGTGTGGTTTGGCCGTGTGCCCCCTACATCCTTAAAATTAAGAAACGGAATGCCTAGGTATTTTCACATGGGTAGAGACACGGGCGTGTGTCTTAGCCGTGTGTGACACACGGCCTAGCGCACGGGTATGTGGCTTGGCCGTGTGAACCCTGCACCTAATTAATGCAAGTCAGTATGCTCACACGGCCTAGCACATGGCTGTGTGACCCAAGTTAGTAGCTACCCTAATTTTGAGCACGGGCTGGGACACGGCCATGTGCCTTACATCGAATGCCCACACGGCATAAGACATGAGTGTGTCACTTGGCTGTGTAAGCCACACGGCCTACCAATACGGGCGTGTGTCCCCTGCATCTAAGAAAAATTTTAAAATTTCGCGAAAAATTCTCTGAGTTTTTTATTTAGTCCCGACTTGTTTCTAATGCATAAATTGGGCCTTGAAGGTCCATTTAAGGGTCAATATGATTGAATATAATTGGATTTGGATATAAATAGTAAATTACATGAATTAATTATATTTGTTCTGTAAACTCTGGTAATGCTCCGTAACCCTTTTTTCGGTGACGGATATGGGTTAGAGGTGTTACAGTTTTAGCTCGTGTTTTGACCCCCAACTATTACCCCAATGGTCATTTAAAATTTTGACCGTTGGAGGGTCTAACAGTAAAAAAAACTATAAAACCCCCTCCTATTTCTTTTACACAAACATTTCTTCCAAAATTCTCAAAAAAGCTCTCAAATTTCTCCATAAATTTCTCAAAGCTCTCTTTAATTAATTATTTCCTTTAATTTATTTTCTAAATTAGTATTATTTTTTTATAATTTCAAAAATATTTGATCGTGTTAGCAATGGCTGGGAAATTAATTCGTCTCACTTATAAAAATATCTCCATCGAACAAATGAAAATGGTAATAGTTAATTTTAATTTTTGAATATTATTTAATATTTTTTCATTTATGTAGTTTTAATTAATTTTTATTTTATAATTTTTTATAACAACCTATAGATCGAGTGTTACAATGTTGATTCATAATATGTTTGGCCCTCCATCACCATTGATAGAAAATTACTTGAAAGAAACGGGTTTTTGACACGTGGCTAATATTGGCCGGGGGTGCAAGTTGGACCCGAAACTCATCAGCACTTTCATAGAGAGGTGTAGACCCAAGACGCACACATTCTATCTTCCATGCGGAGAGTGTACCATCACTTTGGAAAACGTGCAGTTACAATTGGAATTATTGGTGGATGGATCCGTACTCACCGGGTCTACTCAATCTGCTAATTGGGGAGCCATATGCTACGATCTTTTAGGTGTGATTATGGATGATATTTACGGAGATTGGATCGAGATGGGCTGGTTACGAGACACATTCCCGGAGCCGAGGAATGATTTGACTAAAGTACAAAGAAGATGATATGCTCGGGCATACATCCTTGAGATCATTGGAGGTTATCTGATACTGGACTTGTCACGAAATCTCGTACATCTGATGTGTCTGCTGAAACTCATTGGTTTTAGAGTAGTTGGCGAACTTAGTTGGGGGTCTGCCGTGTTGGCAAGATTGTATCGGGAGATGTGCGGGGTGACGAAACCGAACAAAGCCAAAATCAGAAGTTGTCTATCACTACTACAATCATGGGCTTGGTTTTGATTTCAATTTTTACATCCTCGAGTGAACCATCCATATACATTCCCACTCATAATGAGGTAAAATTTATATTAGATTTTATAATTATTCATAGATTTAAAATATAATTTTATGCTAAAAATTTATTTAATTAGGTGGAACCATTTGGCGAGTTATGTTGGAACACCTACCGCTCTTGAAGATATACGACTTCTATTAGACCAACAGTTGGAAGTGTAACACCCCTAACCCGTATCCATCGCCTGAACAAGGTTACAAAACATTATTGGAATATATAAATCAAATAAATATATATTTCATTTTATACAATATTCATGTCAGAAATCAAACATAAAGTCCCTTATATGAACTTTCGAGGTCCAAAACATGCATTAGAAATGAGTCAGGACTAAATCGGGTACTCAGAGAATTTTTTGCAAAATCTAAATTTTTTTCCTAGGTGCAAGGGTCACACGCTCGTGTCTCATGCCATGTAACTCTCTGACATGTGTCACACGGCCAAGTCATATGCCCGTATGCCAGGCCGTGTGTAGGTGCAAGGGTCACACAGCCAAGCCACAAACCCGTGTGCCAGGCCGTGTGAGAATACCTGGGCATTCTATTTTGAAATTTTAAAAATGCATAGGATACACGGCCAAGTCACACGCCCATGTGCTAGGCCGTGTGTCACACACGATTGAGACACACACCCGTGTCTCTACCCGTGTGGACGAAAATAGGCTATTTTCTAGGCCACATTTCTCGCCCAAATTGTCTTCCACCTGCACCAACTGTAACATCTCGATTTAGGTCCAGTCAGAACAGTGGTTTCAAGACCACAAATCTGACGTAAGAAATTTTATTTTTATTATATTTTTATAGTCTACGATTTTCACGAAATGATTTTATGAAAATGTCGTTTAGTGATCGAGTTTGAAACTCGACATTTCTGATCTTGTGAGTGAATACTTGATATGTTAACAGAGTTAAAGTTGAATATCAAGTATTATCAGAACTATTTTCGGCAGTGTTGACACTAGAATAGAAATGAGAAAGAATTACAATGGATTTCATATATGGATTTTCTTCATCTCTGAAAAAGAAAAATATTATGTGGCTTGTATTAGGTATTTGATGAAATCTGCAAATCATGTCGGTATGTACTGAATTCTCACTTATCAGATTACTGGAATTATGTATATCTGAGATTGTCGAATTTTTTAAAATGCTAGTCTTTGTTAATCGGATTGAGATCTGGGATTTATATCATGAATTATTGAGAGAGCTAAATGAGGTTATAAATTTTAATGAATGTTAGAGGTTGAATTAGCAAATTGTCCGACTGTATAAAATTGTAAAGAGTATAAGGCCATGATAATCGAGCTAGCTATGCCATTTAAATCCGGAAGGATTCAAGTATGTTATGTATGTATGTGCTATTACAGTATGGATTAAACCTTTGAGTACATGAATTCTCCAATAGAGATCAAGATTCAATTGATGCGTCGTATAGCGAAGAATTGCTCATGACTTTAGTATAAGAAATTAAAGAACTAAGTATTAAGCATAGCCTAAGTAAAAGTTCTTTAGCAATGATTATGAGATAGTAGAGTTTATGTGGAAACCAAACCACTCTTCTGGTAAGATTTTCGGGGACGAAAATCCCTAAAGGGGGGAGAGTTGTAACATCCTGATTTAGGGTCGAGTCGAAATAGTGGTTTCGAAACCATAAATCCAACATAATAAAATTTATTTTTATTATATTTTTATGGTCTACGATATCAGAAAGTGATTTCGTGAAAATTTCATTTGAAAATTTTGACGTTTGGGCACTTAATTTGGTCAAAAGGACTAAATCGTAAAAAGTGCAAAAGTTGAGTTCTACATGCTAGAGGTGTCCAATTGTTATGAAATTTTAAATTGGAGGGATTTATATGGTAACTAGACAATTGGTTAATTTTTTGGACAAAAATGGACATGAAATGGGTGAAATAGAATATTTTTAAGTTAGGGGCATTTTGGTCATTTAGTAATTAAGATGAATTAAAAATAAAATTAAAAGCCAATTTTTGTCCATATTCAAGATATGGCTGAAACTTGCATGAATAAACCATGGCTAGGGTTTTCCAAGCTTCCAAGCTCGATTGTAAGTCCATTCTTGCCCCGTTTTTAATGACTTTTATGTTTTTGAAATCCTCGTAACAAGATCTAGCTATTTCTACCATTTATTTGAGCTAGGTTTGATGTTTAAAAATTTAACCATGTGCTACATGTGTGTATTTTGATGTTTAATGGAGGAATATGAATGTTTGTTGAGTGTTAAACAACTTTTACTATGTAGTTTTCGGTGAAAATGCTAAAAAGGACTAATTTGTAAAAGTTATAAAATTTGTCATAAAAGTGTGATTTAGTGAAAATTTTTGGCTGCTATAGTTATGAAAATGAATCGGCTAAGCTTAAAGTACAAAGAAATTGAATAAATTTCATTTTACGAGCTTAGGGGTAAAAGTGTAAATATGATAAAGTTTAGAGGCAAAAATGTAGTTTTATCATAATATGATTTTTGGGTCATAATGAATAATGTGACTAATAAGTGAGCTAAATATGATATTTTAGATCAAAGAAAATGAGATTCGGGCCTAGAAAACGGTTAGGTCTTTTTCACCATTTTTGGTATTGAGGTAAGTTTGTATGAAAATAATGCAACATGTTATTTTTATTATATGTTTAATGCTTAAATAAATATGAAAATGTGTTGATTTGAATGTTATGTTACATTGATTATGTATGTAAATTATATGGACATTGCAATGAATGAAATGATATATGTTGGAAATTATTAAGAAAGATTATATTCTGTTTGAATATTGAATTGTATGAAAATGTCCATAATCCCGAAATTGAGTGAAAAGAATTATAATCCGTTTGAATACTGAATTCCGATGGATAAGTTATTTCTCTGTGAAACGGGATCCGGCATGTGTTGCAGAAAGGATTTAGCCCGGACAGGTAATCTATTGATCTCAGTGTAGAAAGGATTTAGCTCGGACGGGTAATCCTCAAATGCGCCTATCGGTCATATGTTTCAATTAGGATTTAGCCTAGACTGGTAATCCTAATTTACTGGATTTAGCCTGGACTGGTAATCCAAATTAGACTCTGTAGGGAATTCTTTGTCATAAAGAGGATTTAACCTGGATTGGTAATCCGACAATGCCCTTAAAGTACATGGCACAGCTAGAATTTAGCCTGGACTGGTAATTCTACTGTAAAAGATATGGCTCGAGAGTGTACCTAAGGGGCACTACTGAATATGAATTGGCGGTCAGTAAATTGTACATCTAGAGTGTACTAAATGATGAAATATCCATCGGGAATTCAATGATTCAATGGATAAAGTACATGTAAATGACTTGAGAAATATGAATTTGAGTGTGTACAAGATATGATGAGCTCATCTATGCATATTAATATACAAGTGACTAACTTGTTGTAACGCTTCGAATTTTTGGGCCTAGAAGTGTTGGGCCTTATGCATAGGAGTAGCTAAGAAACTGCACATAAAAGTTTATGTGTGCAAGAAATATCACAAATGAAATGTTTGCTCTATTGGTTAAGTAATTTAGGAGTAGTTAGGAGTGTTTTAGAAGTCCTGGGTTCAAATCTGGGCTTTAGCAAAATTTTTAGTTTTCCTCTTAAATGAATTATGGCGTTAGCAGGTGAGCCTTATGTATAATTGTGGTTAAAAAGTGTCACAAATGAGCTTGTGGTCTTGTGGTAAGTGGCGTGTGGTAGTTGCTTGAGGTCTAAGGTTCAAGTCCTGGCAAGGTAAAAATAGTATTTATTTTGCTACTCTTGCCATATGAGAAGCAGAAGTGGACTAGAACTCTGCAAGGTGGAATTTGAATTGGTGAAAGAGTAGATGGTGGAGTAAATCAAGGATGAGATTAAGGAGGATTTTTAGGAGGGATAGGGAGAGAAAATTAAGGGATTTTTGATGAGGGGAAGAGTTGTGGACATTGGTGGACATCAACTACTCAGGAATTCGGCTTAGTAGGGGGAGTGTGACTCTCAATTTCGGGTTTTTGGCTACTCTTTGTTCTGAAGCCGAATGTAGTGTTGATTTTTGGGTATTTTCTTTTGGTTTGTGCTCTTTTCACTACTTTTTGGTTTCCTTGTTACCATTTTGCTCTTAACTCTCTGTCTCCGATCAACATTTTTTATTGTTCTCCCTCTAGTCGATTATGCCATTTTCTCCTCTTTCGTCTCTCTTTTTCTCCATTTTTGCTTTTAGTGTTTGATTACCTAGACTTCTCCTTTCGGTTAGCTCTCAAACTATTTCTCTTTTCTTTTGATCTCTTGCTGAATAACCTTTATCATCTCCTCTCTTCTTGTCATCCTTTCACCATTAATATTCGAGCCATTACCGCATTGCTCTCTCTATACTTTTGCTTTTGGTTTTCACAGTTGATTTTTTGTCAATCAGTGAGTTGTTTAATTTATATTCTTTCTATTATCATCTCTTTCTTTAAGTACCTAAGTCGGATACTGTTTCCCTAACTCTCTTTTTTTTCAGTTTTCTTTTCTCTTTTCACTTTTGGGAGTTGTAGAATCTTCCATCTCAGGTGTGGGTGTTCCTTTTTGTGCCTTGGTGTAATGGCATACTCTGGTAGGCTGATTAGTGGTCTCTCTTCACTTTTGGTCAACATTTCAGTAAGTGTTATACAGTTGGTGCAAACCTTTGATTGGTCAGTAAATAGATTCGATTGTTAAAGTCTCAGTTGTATTGCAGGATATCTCTAAAGGGGGTCAGTAGACTATCTCTTGTAAAGGATTAAGTGTGAGATTTGCAGGCGGTCGACCAAGGTAGGTGATTAGAACCTATTCGTTAAGTGGGATAGAGAGGGAGTGTTAAAATCCTGTTGTTAGGAGACTTATGGTATATCTTAACTGAATCAAGGTTCGAAGCTTGTGGATCTTAGCGCAGTTTTCGCAACAAGTGTGTATTCCACGTTGATTGGACTAAAGATCGGCCAAAGCCAAAAAGTCGAAAAGCTGAAATACGGCATTTGATGCCACACGAGCATGTGATCGCACGTGTGGTGATTTGAGCTTACAAATCTTAGGCATAAGACTGCAGATGCCGTTATGGGCCTCAATAGGCCAAAACGGGTCGTGTGGGCCCAAGAGGCTCGTGGGCCGTACACAGATTGTAACACCCCAAACCCAGCCTGAAAGTTTGGCTCGAATCTGGCGTGTCACCTTGAAATGTTTTTCGAAAACCATGTTTCCATTAAAAGCCCTTCTTAATAATTAAAAACTTATACTCTTTTTAAACCTTGTTAGAAAACCTTAGCTGAATAACATTTTTAACAACTTTGTAAAAATCTTGGCAGTTGCGGAAACTTACTCTAAAAAAAATTGCGCTTACGTGATGTTTTGAACAACAGTAGTTGCTTTGGAAAATCGTGTTCTAATACTAGCAATTATAAGTACAATAAATAAAATTCCAAATTTGAAATCTAGAAAATTACAACGGCTTTACTACAACCCATATAAAAATAATTAAAAGTAATAATCAAAGCTCAGAACATAAATAATGCATGTGGCTTCCTCCGAGCCCCTCGCAGCTCCGATCCGTCTAAGGCTAGAAATTACCGAAAGGTTAATAAACGGGTGAGTTTACTAAAACTCAATGTGAAATCCCTACTATATAAAGGAACGATCGATCATCTAAAAGAATTAAAAGTCCGCCCCACCTTTACTTACGATTCCAGTACCAATTGGGCCTTAGCCCATTATAACAGACGATGCAGGATGGACCTTAGCCCATTACAGAATAAGAAACATTATCAGAATTAGAACCAAAATGATAATCAGAATCAGAATCAGGATCAGAATTAGGTGACAGAATTAGAGTCAGAATGAGTATCAGTAACAGAATCAGAATCAGAATCAGAATGTGAATGCAATCCCAACCCAATCCAGCCATATACACCCCCATACCAACCCTACACTCCATGTGGGGAATAGCTCAACCCACCTAGCCCTACACTTCACAATTGCAGCATTGCTGCTCAGTTATTAGTAAGTTGAGGGAAAGCCTCCAGTACGTGGACAAGCCACTTAACAGAATACGTGGGGTATTTCGGTAATACTACCCTACAGGGGTATTTCGGTAATTCTACCCTACAGTGGTATTTCGGTAATTCTACCCTACAGGGGTATTTTGGTAAATTTCATAATCGAGGGTATTTTGGTAATTTTGTAAACCAAGGGTATTTCAGTAACTTTATAAATCGAGGGTAAAACAGTAATTCTGTAAACCAAGGGTAAAACGATAATTCTATAAATCGAGGGTAAAATAATAATTCTATAAATCGAGGGTAAAATGGTAATTTTGTAAATCGAGGGTAAAACGATAATTTTGTAAATCGAGGATAAAATAGTAATTCTATAAATCGAGGGTAAAACGATAATTCTGTAAATCAAGGATAAAACAGTAATTCTATAAATCGAGGGTAAAACGGTAATTCTGTAAACTGAAGGTAAAATAGTAATTCTATAAATAGAGGGTAAAACGGTAATTCTATAAATCGAGGGTAAAATGGTAATTTTACAAGTCGAGGGTATTTCAGTAATTTGGTAAACTAAAGTATTCTAAACAGGGATAACAATATGAATGGCCCTAAAGCCCATTCTCGGCCCAAATGGTCCCACACGCTCGTGTGACCCTTTTAGCCCAAACCTAGCCATAGATATGCGATTCACCTAGCCTAGTCCAATATTTACTACACAATCAAACAACTTATCCAATTGGGCTCGTAGGCCCATTGGGCCAACATGGCCCCTTTCGGCCCATCGCGGCCCGAAGTAGCTATCCTACAGCTAGAGTAGTGAGAAATACACACCTGATTGGAGACTGGAGTTAATCCACGTTCCGAGCACTCTTAGCCGACGCCCAACCCAAACGAGCACGCCATAAAGCGAAAGGGATCAGCCAAGAAAGGTACCTTTACTCTCCTCATGGTTCTTTCTATTTAAAGCTAGCTTCCCATCCACTCTTATGTTAGCTTCCCGATGTGGGATCCCTCCAACATCAGAGTTTAAATTCAACACCAACTCTTGTCGCCCCTTGTTAGCAAAATAAATGCTCTTTGCTTGCCATGGGATTCGAACCCATGCCTCCCCTCAAATGCTCCACACGCCACTTGCCACTAAGCCACAAGGCTTTTTGTGTCACAATTTCTCCAACAATATTCTTAAGGCTTACCTACTACACCCAGGGTTTGATTCACCTTAAACCAAAATTTTTGCTAGAGTCCAGGTTTGAACCCGGGACTTCTCCAACACTTCTCAGCACACTTAACCACTAAAACAAGCCTTCATTAACGAAATTTGCATGCACAACATAATATTATAAGCTGCCTTCAACCGCTCCCATGCTCAAGGCCCAAAACTTCTAGGCCCAAATTTAGGGTGTTACAACTCTACCTCCCTTAAAGAAATTTCGTCCTCGAAATTTCCATCTAACAGGGTAGTCGTGTAACATCTACCCCACTACGCTACCGCTGCGCACTCTGATCCTACTATCACTATCACACTACAACTAGAACTTGAAACATCTCAAACATGCAACACTTATTCACTGAAGCAGACACATATTTATCACACATATATACAATTTCTATATCCAAACATCACATCCACCTAAAATAAATACCAAATTTAAATTCAGACCAATATCTAAGGAATTCATAGTATTTCAATTTCTAAATAGACAAAAGTATTCAGAAGACTTACGGATTCGGCGCTGGAGACTCGGTGTGCCACACTTTTTAAGAGAAATACTTCAAAGAGACCACGTGGCTAAAAATAATTTTCTAAAATTCAACCTTTGAAAACCCAATCCACAGCCGAGTTATTGCAACCTGGCTCTGATACCACTAAATGTAACACCCCAAACCCAGCCTGGAAGATTGGCTCGAATCTGGCGTGTCACCTTGAAGTGTTTTTTGAAAACCATGTTTCCATTAAAAACCCTTCTTAATAATTAAAAACTTATACTCTTTTTAAACCTTGTTAGAAAACCTTAGCTGAATAACATTTTTAACAACTTTGTAAAAATCTTGGCAGTTGCGGAAACTTACTCTAAAAAAAATTACGCTTACGTGATGTTTTGAACAACAGTAGTTGCTTTGGAAAATCGTGTTCTAATACTAGCAATTATAAGAACAATAAATAAAATTCCAAATTTGAAACCCAGAAAATTACAACGGCTTTACTACAACCCATATAAAAATAATTAAAAGTAATAATCAAAACTGTAACATAAACAGTGTGTGTGGCTTCCTCCGAGCCCCTCGCAGCTCCGATCCGTCTAAGGCTAAAAATTACCTGAAAGGTTAATAAACGGGGTGAGTTTACGAAAACTCAGTGTGAAATCCCTACTATATAAAGGAATAGTCAGTCATCTAAAAGAATTAAAAGTCTGGCCCCAGCCTTACTTACAATTTTAGTACCAATTGGGCCTTAGCCCATTATAACAGACAGTACCAGATGGACCTTAGCCCATTACAGAATAAGAAACATTATCAGAATTAGAACCAAAATGAGAATCAGAATCAGAATCAGGATCAGAATTAGGTGACAGAATTAGAGTCAGAATGAGTATCGATGTGAGAATCGAATCGAAATCGAATGTGAATGCAATCCCAACCCAATCCAAACCATATACACCCCGTACCAACCTACACTCCATGTGGGGAATAGCTCAACCCACCCAAATTTACACTACACTCCACGCATTGCGGCATTGCTTTTTCGCTTATTAGTAAGTTAAGGGAAAGCCTTCAGTACGTGGACAAGCCACTTAACAGAATACGTGGCACAAAGCCATAGATAACTGTAATAACTTCGGCACATAGCCATCGATTCTGATAATATAATCGGCGCACACCTTTTCGTAAATATGATCGACACAGAGTCGTTAACAAATATGCTAGGCACATAGCCACAGGTAAATACGTTTGGCACGAAGCCATAGTCAAGATGGCACAAAGCCATATTTAGGTTGGCACAGATATAATCGACACGAAGTCCACAATATCGATACGAATCCCACAATAATGGCACACAGCCTTCGGTAACATGATCGTCACTCAGCCATCGATCGGGCAACAGATATTGTGACAGAGTCACTAGATACAGATATTGTGGCAGAGCCCCCAGAACAGATATTTTTGGCATAGCCACCAGAAATAGATATTTGTGGCATAGCCACCAGAACGCTTCCTCCATCAATATAACCCACATCCCATGCAACAGATACACATGTCATGGCATACAACATACAGAATCAGAATATCATGCCCATATTTGAATCAAACAGTCACAGTCAAGTCATTCATATCACCAACATATATTCACAATCAAATCCGTCAACCACACAGTCCAAGTTAGTCTCTTGCCCACAAGGGCAAAACAGTCATTTAACATCCTAAGGGCAAAATGGTAATTTTACCCCACAAGGGTATCTCGGTAATTCTACCCTACAGGGGTATTTCGGTATTTTTACCCTACAAGGGTATTTCGGTAATACTACCCTACAGGGGCATTTCAGTAATTCTACCCTACAGGGGTATTTCGATAATTCTACCCTACAGTGGTATTTCGGTAATTCTACCCTACAGGGGTATTTTGGTAATTTTCATAATCGAGGGTATTTTGGTAATTTTGTAAACCAAGGGTATTTCAGTAACTTTATAAATCGAGGGTAAAATAGTAATTCTGTAAATCAAGGGTAAAACGATAATTCTATAAATCGAGGTTAAAATAATAATTCTATAAATCGAGGGTAAAACGGTAATTTTGTAAATCGAGGGTAAAACGATAATTTTGTAAATCGAGGATAAAATAGTAATTCTATAAATCGAGGGTAAAACGGTAATTCTGTAAATTGAGGATAAAACAGTAATTCTATAAATCGAGGGTAAACGGTAATTCTGTAAACTGAGGGTAAAATAGTAATTCTATAAATCGAGGGTAAAACGGTAATTCTGTAAATCGAGGGTAAAATGGTAATTTTACAAGTCGAGGGTATTTTAATAATTTGGTAAACTAAAGTATTCTAAACAGGGATAACAATACGAATGGCCCTAAAGCCCATTCTCGGCCCAAATGGTCCCACACGCTCGTGTGGCCCTTTTAGCCCAAACCTAGCCATAGATATGCGATTCACCTAGCCTAGTCCAATATTTACTACACAATCAAACAACTTATCCAATTGGGCCCGTAGGCCCATTGGGCCAACATGGCCCCTTTCGCCCATCGCGCCCGGCAAGTAGCCATCCTACAACTAGAGTAGTGAGAAATACACACCGATTGGAGACTGGAGTTAATCCACGCTCCGAGCACTCTTAGCCGATGCCCAACCCAAACGAGCACGCCATAAAGCGAAAGGGATCAGCCAAGAAAGGTACCTTTACTCTCCTCATGGTTCTCTCTATTTAAAGCTAGCTTCCCATCCACTCTTATGTTAGCTTCCCGATGTGGGATCCCTCCAACATCAGAGTTTAAATTCAACACCAACTCTTGCCGCCCTCTGTTAGCAAAATAAATGCTCTTTGCTTGCCATGGGATTCGAACCCATGCCTCCCCTCAAATACTCCACACGCCACTTGCCACTAAGCCATAAGGCTTTTTGTGTCACAATTTCTCCAACAATATTCTTAAAGCCAACCTACTACACCCAGGGTTTGATTCACCTTAAACCAAAATTTTTGCTAGAGTCCGTGTTTGAACCCGGACTTCTCCAACACTTCTCAAAGACACTTAACCACTAAAACAAGCCTTCATTAATGAAATTTGCATGCACAATGAGATATTATAAGTGCCTTCAACCGCTCCCATGCTCAAGGCCCAAAACTTCTAGGCCCAAATTCAGGGTGTTACAACTCTACCTCCCTTAAAGAAATTTCGTCCTCGAAATTTCCATCTAACAGTGTAGTCGTGTAACATCTACCCCACTACGCTACCGCTGCGCACTCTGATCCTACTATCATTATCACACTTCAACTAGAACTTGAAACATCTCAAACATGCAACACTTATTCACTGAAGCAGACACATATTTATCACACATATATACAATTTCTATATCCAAACATCACATCCACCTAAAATAAATACCAAATTTAAATTCAGACCAATATCTAAGTAATTCATAGTATTTCAATTTCTAAATAGACAAAAGTATTCAGAAGACTTACGGATTCGGCGCCGGAGACTCGGTGTGCCACACTTTTTAAGAGAAATACTTCAAACAGACCACGTGGCTGAAAATAATTTTCTAAAATTCAACCTTTGAAAATCCAATCGACAGCCGAGTTGTTGCAACCTAGGCTCTGATACCACTAAATGTAACACCCCAAACCCAGCCTGGAAGTTTGGCTCGAATCTGGCGTGTCACCTTGAAGTGTTTTTCAAAAACTATGTTTCCATTAAAGACCCTTCTTAATAATTAAAAACTTATACTCTTTTTAAACCTTGTTAGAAAACCTTAGCTGAATAACATTTTTAACAACTTTGTAAAAATCTTGGCAGTTGCGGAAACTTACTCTAAAAAAAATTGCGCTTACGTGATGTTTTGAACAACAGTAGTTGCTTTGGAAAATCGTGTTCTAATACTAGCAATTATAAGTACAATAAATAAAATTCCAAATTTGAAATCTAGAAAATTACAACGGCTTTACTACAACCCATATAAAAATAATTAAAAGTAATAATCAAAACTGTAACATAAACAGTCTGTGTGGCTTCCTCCGAGCCCCTCGCAGCTCCGATCCGTCTAAGGCTAGAAATTACCTGAAAGGTTAATAAACGGGGTGAGTTTACGAAAACTCAGTGTGAAATCCCTACTATATAAAGGAACAGTCAGTCATCTAAAAGAATTAAAAGTCTGGCCCCAGCCTTACTTACAGTTTCAGTACCAATTGGGCCTTAGCCCATTATAACAGACAGTACCAGATGGACCTTAGCCCATTACAGAATAAGAAACATTATCAGAATTAGAACCAAAATGATAATCAGAATCAGAATCAGGATCAGAATTAGGTGACAGAATTAGAGTCAGAATGAGTATCGATGTGATAATCGAATCAAAATCGAATGTGAATGCAATCCCAACCCAATCCACCATATACACCCCGTACCAACCCTACACTCCATGTGGGAATAGCTCAACCCACCCAGACCCTACACTCCACAGTTGCAGGCATTGCTGCTCAGTTATTAGTAAGTTGAGGGAAAGCCTCCAGTATGTGGACAAGCCACTTAACAGAATACGTGGCACAAAGCCATAGATAACTGTAATAACTTCGGCACATAGCCATCGATTCTGATAATATAATCGCGCATGCGACCTTGGTAAATATGATCGACATAGAGTCGTTAACAAATATGCTAGGCACATAGCCACAGATAAATACGTTTGGCACGAAGCCATAGTCAAGATGGCACAAAGCCATATCTAGGTTGGCACAGAGCCATCAATAACGGGTCTATAATCGACACGAATCCAAAATATCGATACGAATCCCACAATACAGCACACAGCCTTCGGTAACATGATCGACACTCAGCCATCAATCGGGTAACAGATATTGTGACAGAGTCACCAGATACAGATATTGTGGTAGAGCCACCAGAACAGATATTTGTGGCATAGCCACCAGAAACAGATATTTGTGGCATAGCCACCAGAACGCTTCCTCCATCAATATAACCCATATCCCATGCAACAGATACACATGTCATGGCATACAACATACAGAATCAGAATATCATGCCCATATTTGAATCAAACAGTCACAGTCAAGTCATTCATATCACCAACATATATTCACAATCAAATCCGTCAACCACACTGTCCAAGTTAGTCTCTTGCCCACAAGGGCAAAACAGTCATTTAACATCCTAAGGGCAAAATGGTAATTTTACCCCATAAGGGTATCTCGATAATTCTACCCTACAAGGGTATTTCGGTATTTTTACCCTACAAGGGTATTTTGGTAATACTACCCTACAGGGGTATTTCAGTAATTCTACCCTACAGTGGTATTTCGGTAATTCTACCCTACAGTGGTATTTCGGTAATTCTACCCTACAGGGGTATTTTGGTAATTTTCATAATCGAGTGTATTTTGGTAATTTTGTAAACCAAGGGTATTTCAGTAACTTTATAAATCGAGGGTAAAACAGTAATTCTGTAAATCAAGGGTAAAACGATAATTCTATAAATCGAGGGTAAAATAATAATTCTATAAATCGAGGGTAAAATGGTAATTTTGTAAATCGAGGGTAAAACGATAATTTTGTAAATCGAGGATAAAATAGTAATTCTATAAATCGAGGGTAAAACGGTAATTCTGTAAATCGAGGATAAAATAGTAATTCTATAAATCGAGGGTAAAACGGTAATTCTGTAAACTGAGGGTAAAATAGTAATTCTATAAATCGAGGGTAAAACGGTAATTCTGTAAATCGAGGGTAAAATGGTAATTTTAGAAGTCGAGGGTATCTCAATAATTTGGTAAACTAAAGTATTCTAAACAGGGATAACAATACGAATGGCCCTAAAGCCCATTCTCGGCCCAAATGGTCCCACACGCTCGTGTGGCCCTTTTAGCCCAAACCTAGCCATAGATATGCGATTCACCTAGCCTAGTCCAATATTTACTACACAATCAAACAACTTATCCAATTGGGCCCGTAGGCCCATTGGGCCAACATGGCCCCTTTCGGCCCATCGCGGCCCGAAGTAGCCATCCTACAGCTAGAGTAGTGAGAAATACACACCTGATTGGAGACTGGAGTTAATCCACGCTCCGAGCACTCTTAGCCGATGCCCAACCCAAACGAGCACGCCATAAAGCGAAAGGGATCAGCCAAGAAAGGTACCTTTACTCTCCTCATGGTTCTCTCTATTTAAAGCTAGCTTCCCATCCACTCTTATGTTAGCTTCCCGATGTGGGATCCCTCCAACATCAGAGTTTAAATTCAACACCAACTCTTGCCGCCCCCTGTTAGCAAAATAAATGCTCTTTGCTTGCCATGGGATTCGAACCCATGCCTCCCCTCAAATGCTCCACACGCCACTTGCCACTAAGCCACAAGGCTTTTTGTGTCACAATTTCTCCAACAATATTCTTAAGGTCTACCTACTACACTCAGGGTTTGATTCACCTTAAACCAAAATTTTTGCTAGAGTCCAGGTTTGAACCCGGGACTTTTCCAACACTTCTCAGCACACTTAACCACTAAAACAAGCCTTCATTAACGAAATTTGCATGCACAACAGAATATTATAAGCTGCCTTCAACCGCTCCCATGCTCAAGGCCCAAAACTTCTAGGCCCAAATTCAGGGTGTTACACGGATAAAATCTGCAATTTATGCTTAATGTTGGATTGGGCTGTGTTGTTCGCATAGCCGTGCTTGAAATTGGGCTAAATGGGCCACAAGAGCGTGTGGGCCCACTTGGGCCGAGTAATGGGCCTTGGGCCCATTTACACTGTCATGACTAGTTAGATTACATAAGTCGCTTACGGCAACTGTAAACCTTCTGGGAGGTCAGTAAATGAACGTAATACCCCTGTAGGGTAAATTATCAAAATTCCCCTATAGGGTAAATTACTGAAATACCTCTGTAGGGTAGAATAACTGTTTTACCCCTATTAGGTAAAAATGACCAACATACCCCTAGAGGTAGAATGACTATTTAATTTGTGTTAAGTATGACTGATGTGCTTATGATATGTATGTAAATGATTGTTCTGAGCTTGGCCATACTCCATATACATGTAATGAGTGAGCATGACATTCTGCATGTATGACATATTGCATGGGATTGGGACACTGTTATGGAGGAAGATTTTGTACTAAGGGCTTTTAGCCTGTTTTTCTGATTATGGCTTTGTGCCGATATGCTATTGAAGGCTTTGTGCCGATATGTTATTGATGGCTTTGTGCCGGTATATTATTGATGGCTTTGTGCCACCACTGAAGGCTTTATGCTGCTATTGATGGCTTTGTGCCGCTATTGATGGTTTTGTGCCACTATTGATGGCTTTGTACCACTACTGATGGCTTCGTGCCGTTATTCATGGCTGCGTGCCATATACTGATACTGGCAACTTTGTTGCGTTACTGATACTGGCAACTTTGCTGCAATATTATTACTAGCAGCTATGTTGCGATACTGGTGTGTTGGTTGGGTGGGTCGACTTGGTCCCCACATGGTGTGTTGGTGGTACGAAGTAGTGTGTTGGCTGGATTGGGTTGGGTTGCATAATTGTACTGTATTGTTACCGTAATGGGCTCAAACCCAGACTGTTACTGATATGGGCTTAGGCCCAAACTGTATTGTTTATTGTTTGTTATTTTTTTGGGGATTACACACTGAGTTTCGTAAACTCACCCAATTGTTTTAACTGTACAGGTTATCCTTAAGCGGATCGGTGCTGCGAGGGACTCGGAGATGGTCACACTACTGCTCCTGTTTTATTATATTTGGCGTCTAATTGCTACTATATTTCGTTTTGGGTTTTAAATTATTAATAAGGCCTCTCTAATTTTCTTGCTTTTAATTTGGGATTTTTTGTTTATTATGATTTATATCTGTTAGAAGCAGAACACGATTTTCCTAAACGATAACTGTTTTCAAAACACTACGTTTTCAAAACACTTTTGAAATGCTTCCGCAACAAACAATGCTTTTAAAGTAATAACAATTTAAAATGAATAACAGATAGCTATTCTGATTTGAGATCTAACAAAAAAGCTTTAAATTTCCAAATGGGTTTTCATCAATAAGAGCAAGTTTTCAAAAAGCACTCTAATGTGGCACCGCTAGATTTGGCCATAACGTCTAGGCCGGGTTTGGGGTGTTACACTTGTTGATTGAGTGTAGGTATTTAGTAAAATTACCTTGATCGATGGAATGTATGGTTAAGTATGGCCATGAGAAATAACGACTTTTATATTAAGCTTTATTGTGTAAATGAGTATAGGATCCATGAAATGGTGAGTTCATGATTAGTTGGAAACGATTTTATGATAGTTATCATTGTATTGCACTAAAACAGTTTTGGACGGCAGCAGTAGTCCGACTTCGAAAATCCACAAAAAATTATGGAATTTGAATTAGAGATTGAATAAAATATGAAATTAAATCTTGTCGAGTCTAGTTTCACATAGAAGAAACAGTATAAGTAAAAGAATTTCATATTATGAGATATTTGAACTTTCGTGAGACAGGGTCAGAATGATTTTGGATTCCCCTGTTCTGACTTTGGAAAATCATTAAAAATTGTATGAAAATAATTATGGATTAGAATTCATATGACTAAGGCTTAGTTTGGATGGACGGTGTGTTTACCTCTGGTGAGGTTAAAAACAGTGGTGGCAGTGAGATTAGTTACTGTAGAGATGAGATTGGATACTGTAGCGGTGAGATTAGAAACAATGGTGGAGTGTGTGTTTGGATTCAAACGCAGCTGTAATGGTGTGGTGAGAATAAAAAATGACTATTAAGGACATTAGATTAAAAAGGATATATAATAGAAGTTTTTAAAATTATTTTACTTTTACGAAATTATTAAAAATATATGAATTTATAAATTCATTTAATAAAATATTAATATGTATCTTATGATATTTTATTATAAATATTTTAATTAATTATATAATTATTTTTATAAAAATCCACTTAAAAATATTATTTATTATCATGAAAATACAAACAATATTTTTTATTGGACTTGAATAAGAACAAGAAGGTTATAGTGGGAAAATAGCTTTTTACTAAAGGTGTTTTCTTTCCCCCTAGTACCTTTAGCTCCAGTCCAAAATAAAACCAATAGTGAGATGGAAATTTTTAACCGCACCTCACCATTAGTTATCCAAACATCAAACAATGCGGTGAAAAGGAATATTCTCTCAATATTCCATCTCACCCTGGCTTATTTTGCATCCAAAGGAAGCCTAAATCCTTAATGAGTCTAATTTTAAGAGAAATAGATAGGAACATTATCCGAATCCCGTACTATGAGATAATTAATTTTTAGTAAAGAAAGATCGAAGCTATCAAACAGCAGAACATGGGTAACTTTAAAGAATAAACTGTACTTATTGGCTAAACCAAAAATTCTGAAAATTTTATGGTAAGAATATATGCAAATCTAGTTTCTGTAAAAATTAGTAGATCTTAATTTGGAGTTCCGTAGCTCCAGATATAAATAATTTAGTAGCTATGAATCAAGAAAACAGCTTGACCAGAACATAAGTAAAAGTGTAATTATGATTGTATTACCTTGATAAACATGTTAACATATTGCTTATTATTTTCATATGGACTTACTAAGCCATAAAGCTTACTCCCTCTCCTTTCCATTTCTTTTAGTGTTGCCAGGTTAGCTCGAGGTTGGAGATCGTCAGAGGCAGCATCACACTATCAAATTATCAAGCCGGGGTATTAATAAACCTTAAGTGTTTTCAAGTGAGTGACATGTTTAAAGACTTAGTACTTTATGATATGTGTTTCATGATTTGGCCAATCGAGTTGGCTTATAATGTTTCACATGTATGGAGCCAGGAGATATGGCTTATATTTAATCATTGGTTGTGAACCTAATTGATTTTTCTCGACTGTTCTAATGTCTTGATGATGTGCATGATGTGATAGCTTGATATCTATGGATGTATGATATGGTATGTATATTTGATGGATGAAGTTTGATTAATAGATATGACCATATGCTTAGTATAAAAGTGTAAATTTAGAGTAAGTTAATGATGTTAATGAAGATGACAAGGCTAAATGAATATGGTTTGGTGTGTCTAAACTTGATATAAAATGAGTATGAGAAACACAAGTATGATGACATGCAAATGTTATGCTCATAACTTAATTGAGGATGTTTAATCTTTAATTAGATACCATGTTCTATGCCTTTGATGTTGTATAAGTGTGTGAGGGATTAAGGTTGACCAAGGCTTGGAAAATAGCCTAAGTGTTGGCCACATGAAAAGAGACACGGCCATGTGTCTCAGTCGTGTGGGGAACACAGCTTTAGCACACAGGCGTGTGAATTGGACGTGTGACCCCATTTCACTGCTAACATCATAAACAGAGAGTTACACGGGCTGAGGACACGGGCGTGTCCCAAGCCACACGGGCGTGTGTGACTACACAGCCTAATCCATATGGGCGTATTTCCAACATCAAACATCGACCCACCGAGGTGCATGTTCCATCCACTAACCGAGTGTCGTACAAGAGTTGTGTATTCCATATTGCCACCAAACACAGGCATTTTCGTGTTTTGCCTCCCACTAACAGAGTGTCAAGTAGGGGTCGTGTATTCCTCTCAAACAGCAGTAGATGTTGAAGTCGCAAATGCTTTATTTGGCAATGAAAATTGTACATATAACTCAAGATAGGGTGATCCACTAGCGAGATGAGTCTACACCATCGCCTTCAAGCTACGACCACCTTTGATATCAAATGAGTCATATGTCACGAGATCAGCCGAAGCACAAAATTGATACTTAATAGACAAAACTCTCATTAGCCTCGTTCTGAATATTTTGTGCCTAAGTCTTTTACGAAGTTTTGTCAAATCTATGTTCTGGTAAAAAACCAGTTGCGTTGTATTCTCCGATAAAAAAACAATGCCATTCTCGGTGTCACAAACCTCACCATCATAGTAAATAATAACACTAATATGTTCACTAATCTTCAATTTCTATTCTGCTTAGCCTTCCTAATTTTTCTTGTTGTAACTTATGCAACATGAGAATGAAATTTGGTCATTTATAGCCTAAGGCCAAGCAGGAACTACTGTAGAAAAATGGCGTTCACGTGGGAGACTTTTTCAGCAATTTTGCTGACAGTGCATCGTGTTTGAAGTATTTTTTACACTATTTTTTCAGAACCGTCTTCTCAAAATTATTTTTTCAGGAACTACTGTAGAAAAAGAGCGTCCACGTGGGAGCCTTTTTCAGTAATTTTGCTTATAGTGCATCCTGCTTGAAGCATTTTTGACACTATTTTTTTAGAATCATCTTCTTAAAATTATTTTTTCAGGAACTACTGTAGAAAAAGAGCATCTACATGAGAGCTTTTTTTTAGTAATTTTGCTGACAGCGTATCCTACTTGAAGCGTTTTGTACACTATTTTTTCAGAACCGTCTTCTCAAAATTATTTTTCAGGAACTACTGTTGAAAAAGAGCATCCACATGGGAGCCTTTTTCAGTAATTTTGCTGGCAGTGAATCCTGCTTGAAGCATTTTTTACATTATCTTTTTAAAACCGTCTTCTCAAAATTAATTTTTCTGAAACTACTATAGAAAAAAAACAAAATCCTTCTTCTCAATATAATTTTTTCTAAACCCTTAACCTAAACCCTTTTACAAAAACCCTAAAAGTTAAACACAAAATCATTTAAAAAAACTAAACCCTAATTTAATTAATTTTTTTAAAAAACTCTAAACCCTAATTTATTTTTTAAAATTCTTAAACCCTAAATTATTTTAACAAAACACTAACACTACAACCTTAAAACCCTAAATCCACCAACCCTAAAACCCTAAACCCACAAACCCTAGGCACTAAACATGCAAATAGCCCTAACCCTAGAAAAACACAAGCTAAAATGCATCCCTGAGGGAGAGATTTTGCCAAGTCAACAAAACGCGTCCACATCAGCGCGTTTTGTGTTGACATGGAAAAATCGCTCTCTCAGGGATGTGTTTTGCTGGAATTTCCCCTTAAAACGTTCCTATGTGGATGCGTTTTAGTGTTTTCGGCCCATTCCGATAAATAA
Source organism: Gossypium longicalyx (assembly GCA_025698465.1). NCBI lineage: Eukaryota > Viridiplantae > Streptophyta > Magnoliopsida > Malvales > Malvaceae > Gossypium > Gossypium longicalyx. The sequence continues at coordinate 16,615,334 of CM046997.1, read as the reverse complement.
TAAAAAAAGTGGCCCATTTCCGTAAATAAAGTTGGAAATAGGCCTTTATTGGTAAAATGGTTGAGAAATATGAAAATACTATATAAATAAAATAAAAAATTAGAAATTATAGAAAATTTTAAAAATAAATAAATACTATAAAAAGCTATAAAAAATATAAAATTTATTAAAAAAGTTATAACAACTTATTAAAAGTATTAAAAATTCATAAAAATTGTAAAAAAAAAAAAGCTATAAAACTTTTTTTTGCTATTTTGAAGGTTTGGATTTGGTTTTAGCGAGAACTTTAAAGTGCAATGGTGATCAGACTTTTATGGGTTCCAAGTATGGTCTAAGAGAATATATTTAATATTTGGTGACTTAAGGTGAGTGATAGGTAATGCTTTTAATTGAGGAGAGGTGATGTGAGGGAAATTTATAAGTATGAATTGAGATATGATGTAGGCACCGAGTAAGGGAAAACAAAAAAAAATATAATTTTTATTAATTTTTATTAAAAACTATTAAATATTATAAAATTTTAGAAAATTATAAAAAATAAGAAATCATAAAAAAAATATAAGTTGTTAATTTTTATATGTTATGAATATCTTAATAAGTGGATGTTCATCATGATCAAAATAAAGTTTTAATTTACTTTAAATTTTAGAAGTTATTAGAATTAGATCTCTACTTCTATTATTCTTCTTATGCCTATGAATAGAGACTCTGATCAAGCATTGCAATTATCCTTTTTGATCAATAAATTACATTATCTATTACTTTCATATTTTCTTTGTTCTTTATTCTCTCCATCTCTCTTTATTTTATAACATGTTATCAGCACGATAATTCTCTATTTTCTCAAAATCTTTCAAAGTCGTCCCACAAATCAATCTTTAGGATGTTGAAAGATCTTCAGGTATATTTTACTATGTTTTATTTATTATATCATATTTATTATAATTGGAGAATAATCATGACAACATGAATGGATATATCCTGATTTAAAATCCACGTATGTTTATGATGCTGATTTTGAAATAAAAAATCAATAGAGACGTTTAGAAGCCTGTCCTACCAAATTTGTTGCATTCCCCGAAATAAATGTAAATATAAAGAAAATAAAAGATATACTCATGGACCACTAAAAGTGAGAACATAGTAATAAATAATAGAACAATAAGAGTTCTCAAGATAACTCTTCAAAGGGTAAATATAACTTAAATTATCAATGTGATATGAAATAGTATTGGCCACATATAATATTTTATTTTCGTTAATATTCTTTGAGGAAGGATATGAGAATGTAATAATAAATTCTATCATTATAGATAGAAAGTATTTATCTTATTTGGTACTAAAACAAATAAATATTATTTCAATATTTGATAGTACAAAATTAGTTGAAAGCTCTAGAAGAGCTAATATATTAATATCTTGTGATGGTTAATCCATTGGTTTTAAAAGATATTTATGATGGATCTTATATTGAGATTTTGAATGAGGAAAATATTATATTTCATATAAATCACTATTGTTATAAATATCTATTTTGAAAGGATGAAAAAGGGAGGATTGAGTTATTGATTACTCTTGTTATTAAATTAAATTGATTGTGATTATCTTTGTGATCTTCTTTTGTCATCATCCTCATTAAGGGGTTGGAAGCAAAATATTTGACTATGAAATATCTATTTATGAGTAATAAAATATGACAATTCTATCTAAAGCTCATAATGGTTGGATGCACCTAAAGTTGCAATTTTTTTTTTTTAGATATTTGAAGATTTTGGTATATCCCCTGAAGCGAATATTGCATATAATTATTTGGAAGTTATATTTATTTTGTTGACTTAGTGACATTATAATATTCACATTAATTTAGATATTTCTAGTAGTAAATGTCACAATAGCACTTATATGTGGATACGAAGTAAAAGGAATGATAGTAAAATTAATAATTTGTTACAATTTAGTATAATTGAAACACATGTAAAAGTAAACCAGAAGTTTACTGATACAAATGTGTTTACTACTTGGCGTGACCAGTTAGACCATCTTGGATCATAAATAATGTGAAAATTAATTGAGAATTTATATGGACATTCATTAAATAACTAAAAAGTTCTTTAATTTAAAGTATTCTTATTTGTTATTTGTTCTCAATGAAAATTTATTCTTAGAAACTCACTAGTTAAAGTTGAGATTTAATGTCTTACATTTCTGAAATGAATATGGGCCCATTCATCCACCATGTGGATGGATTTGATATTATATGATTTTGGTAGATGCATCTACAAAATAACCACATATGTGTTATCAATTTGCAACTTGTTGTTTGCAAGATTGATTGTTTAAATAATTAATTTCAAATCATGCAATTAAGACAATTCATCTTGCTAATACTGATAAGTTTATATCTCAATCTTTTATTGATTGAGTTTGAAAAACTTTTGTAAAAGTTTGCGCATAATGGTTTAGAGAAATTATTGATTGAACACCTCTGATTAATGTCTAAACAATTACTTATGAGAACTAAACTTTCTATTTCAACATGAGGTTATGTCGATTTACGTGTTGTACACATCAAGCCAATAGGTTATAGATACTCCCCATTACAGTTGGTTTTTTATCAAGAGCTAAATATTTCTCATCTTTGAATTTTCGTATGTGCATATGTTTCAATTGCTCCACCGCAACGCACAAAGATGAGTGAATCCTCAAAGAAAGTTGGGAATATAAATTAATTACAAGTTTTTTTATATTATTAGATATTTTGAATGTATTAGAGATTTAATTATGACATGATTTGTGAGTACAATTTTGATTCGATAGTTTTCCCGACATTAGGGGAAGAAAAATAATAACTTGTAATGAGTAGGGGGAGAGTAATTTGAACTAGAAGTTCAATAAGGATAACTCATTACAAGTTCACTGTTAGACGTATTTACAAACTTAATAAGAATAACCAAGTGTTATATACCATCTATATTTTTATTTGAATCAAAGTCCCAATATGACAACCAGTTGGAATAAAATAATAGATTGATCGGTTTCAAATATAAAAATTCTTCTAGGTGGTCATATAGTGGAGGCGGGTGCTCTAGAAGAGACCCAAGACATAACTAATAAATAAAATTTCAGAAGAGATTCAGATACTTGAAACTAAATTTTAAAATAACGAAATTAAGAGATCTCGATAAGTTATGTCAATTAGAGAAAATGTGGAACCGATTAATAAAAGTGGTTTACAATAATTTTGCATGCAATATTATTATTGAAATAATGAAATAAAAGGAGGATCATGAATAAATCTATTGAGAAATATATATATAGAATAAATTGATCAAAATAGAAAGATACAACTCAAGTACAATTAAATTCGTGGAGTTTTTAGACCAATAGTCTAAATATCTAAAGGTATAAAGCCAGTAAGGTGTAATTGAAGTGATTTTGCAAAAGCGGAATAAAAATATCAAGTATTTCGCTAAGTCCTGGCATTGATTATGAAAAGATATAATATTCTTTTGTGGTGGATGCAATAACCTTTAGGTATATTATTAAATTGACAATTCATAAAAGATTTAACTTGCGTCTAATGGTTATTGTTACAACCTTTTATGAATCACTATGTAGTAAAGTTTATATTAAAATTCTTGAAGGATTTAGGATGCTAGAAGCATATTGAAATTCTCGAGAAATTGTTCATTTATATGAACTGAAATAATTTGAATATATGTGGTAAATTTGACTTAGTGAATAGTAGTTGAAGGAGGATCATAAAATGATCCAAAATACCTATTTGTGTTTTTATAAAAGAAACATGATTAAAGTTTGTTATGATTATTATTGAATCTCCTGAAGATATCAAAATATATTTCCCCAAATTTCCCTCAATCATGAGGGGGAGTAAATATGCGTTGTATTCTATTCCCCTTAACCGAGGTTTTGTCCAATTGGGTTTTCCTGGTAAGGTTTTTAATGAGGCAGCATATTATGTGTATTATAGATCGTGTACTCTTTTTCCTTCATTAGATTTTTATCCCACAAGATTTTTCTTAATAAAGTTTTAATGAGGCACATTATCTACCAATGGACATCCAAGGGGGAGTGTTATGAATATCTTATTAAGTGGATGTCCATCATGATCAAAATAAAGTTTTAATGTACTTTAAATTCCAATAGTTATTAGAATTAGATCTATACTTCTATTATACTTTTTATGCCTATAAATAGAGACTCTGATGAAGCATTGTAATTACCCTTTTTGATTAATAAATTATATTCTCTATTGCTTTCAAATTTTCTTTGTTCTTTATTCTCTCCATCTCTATTTATTTTATAACATTACAACATTTTTAAAACTACCATTCCTTTTATATATATATATTTTTTAAAATGTTTATATAATCCTTAAAAATCAATAAATCCCTCCTAAAATAATTAAAAAATAGATTATGCCCTCATAAGACAATTAAAAAAATTATTAAGTTTCCTATGTCGGATACTTTTTGTAACACCCCTAAACCGTATCCGTTGTCGGAATAGGGTTTCGGGGCATTAATAGGATTTACATATCATTTACAAAAATTTCAATTAAATACTTACCGATTCAATGCATGATATAAATAAGCATATTACTGTTCAATCAATAGCTTGGCACTTGTCTAAGTATCAAACAACAACATTGTTAGTATACTTGTACATATTTCATATAATTTCAACATTGATATACCTATTTTCTCAACATATCACACTTGAGCTTAATAATAGTCTCAACTTACATAATTTCCTTGTATCAACATATCAAAGATAATCATATATGTACATGTCACAAAATATATTATTCTCTTACCGTTTCTTCAAAAGCATATATCATTCATTTCGTTATATCAATATTTCATGCACCATCATTTCCTTATATCTTATGTATATTTATTTCAATAATAGTTCATATTAAACTTAACATAAATTAAATTCCATGTACCTATACTTATTTCATTTATCTATCTTCTTAATTATTTCATACAACTATTTTGTACATATATTTTCATATGACCAATTCTTGTAAACATTTCACACAACCATTTTGTATAACCAATTCATATAACCATTCGTCATTTGGTACATATTACCAGAATATTAGTTGTTCAATAGATATCTTGGCGTCTCTCATCCACGATCTTATTTATCTTCGACATGATGCCATAGTGTCTTTCAACTATGGTCTTACTCATTTTTTGTCATCTTGCCATGGCATCTTTCAACCATGGTCTTATTCATTTCCCGTCATGTTGCCATGGTATCTTTCAACCATGGTCTTATTCATTCTCGTCATGTTGCCATGGTATCTTTCAACCATGGTCTTACACATTTCATTTTAGAAAGCACACTCCCGCGAACCTTATCCTTACAGCGGGATAACCAGTCTAGGCTAAATCCCTTGTAATATAAACTCATAAAGTATTGTCAGGATTACCAGTCCAGGCTAAACCCCCTGCAACGACAATTACTCTAATGAGCTTGGATCTGAATTACCAGTTCAGGCTAAATTTAGACCCTAATTCGGATTACCCTTCCGGGCTAAATCTACTTTCCACATATTCTTCGGGAGGGCTATATCAGGATAGGATCACCCGTCCGAGCTAGATCCTTTTTACCGTCAATTCCTTTTCAGAGATCCATCAAATTTTTCTTTCATTCAACCGGGATTTCTTCCCCTTTTTATCAAATATATCAATGTTTCATCAATTTTCATACAATGAACATTCAAATCATATTCACATCAATAACATACATTTCAAGCATTTAAAAATATAATTCAAGTTACACGAACTTACCTAGCGAAATTACAGAAATATCAAGATTTAGGGGCATTTTAGTAAATTTTCATTTTCCCCGATTTTCACCCAATCTTGATCCAAATTAATAATTTCATTCAATTTATTAATTTAATCAATAAAACAATTCATTTCGGTCATTTCGGTCATTTTTGATATTTTTACAAAATTTCCCCTACAGTTCTTCTTTTATTCAATTTAGTCTATGAGTCTAAAACATACAAATTATTCATTTTAAATGTAAACCTATTAAAGGAGGCAACAAACAGTAGTATGTATGTTACCCGAATGAAATACTTCTCTCAATTTTTCATCCATTTTGCTTCTGTTCGTTTGGTTGCAACTCTCAAGTCCTTGAATCTCAAATTCACTTCATACTTTATCCGGAATTATTACTTTGTTACTCTAGCTTCAACAAGAGCTTCATATTTCATCCGGATAACTTGGTTTTGTTTTTCTTCCTGTGTGAAAAACCCAACAAAACCCTTGCTAGCTGAAAATTCATATATTTATTTTCCTCCTCCTCCTCCTCCTCCTCCTCTCCATTCCACATCCTTAATGTATATATCATTTTTATTAGTAATATTATCTATAATTTCACTATTTACTTATAAATTTATTCAAAGTTGTCCATCCATGTCATAGTCACTAAATTATTTTTATCTTGAGCTACAGAACTCCAAATTTGGATCTGCTAATTTTACATGAAACTAGACTCAAATATCCTCTTACCATAAAATTTTCAGAATTTTTTATTTAGCCAATAAGTACAATTTATTCTTTAAAGTCACCCCTATTCTGCTGTCTGATAGTTCCGATCCTTCTTCACTAAAAATTAATTATCTCATTGTACAAGATTCAAATGATGTTCTCGTTTATTTCTCTTGAAAATAGACTCATTTATAATTCTAATAATATAAATTTAATCCCATAATTATTTTTATCCAATTTTTGATGATTTTCCAAAGTCAGAATAGGGGAACCCGAAATTATTCTGACCTTGTCTAACTAAATTTTTTATATCTCACAATTTATAATTTTATTGCTTACACCGTTTCTTCTATGAAAAACTAGACTCAATAAAATTTAGTTCCATATTTTATTAAACTTCTAATTCAATTTTCACAATTTTTGGTGATTTTTCAAAGTTAAACTACTGCTGTTGCCCAAAACTGTTTTAGTGCAAGGTATTAATTACCATGTTTATAACACCCTTATTTTCTTTCTCTATACTATTTCTCATCACTTTCTCTTATTTTCTCTTCACTAACATATCAAGAACATAGGACCATATGTAAGGAAACTCTACATTAACATCAATCCCATGCTTTTTCAATAATATCAAACTTAAAAATATATTGAAATTATGATGTTCTTACCTTGTTCTATTGATTTCAATCTTCATCTTGATTTTCTCTCTCCTTTAGTTTTCATTTCTTAAATCCAACTTGATATTCTAACTTCCCATAGTGTCCTTAACATTTTTCTCTATTGGTAGCTATGGAAATTCTTTTGATTTTTGGGTGAAAATGGTGAATTTTTGGAAGAATGACCAAATTATAAAGAAATGGAAACTTATTTTCTTTTTTTTCCTCTCACGTTGGTTTTGCATGGGAAAGATGATGAAAATTCTTCATCTTTCCTTCCTTTTATACTAAATAATTAATAATAAAATAATAATAGAATAATAATAGAATAATAAAATATCTCATTAATAAAATAATATTTATCTAATTAAATAGTTATAAAATATCATCAACATCATTATTACTTTCTAGATTTCTCTCTCTTTCAATTGACCATTTTTCTCTTTATTATCTTTTAAAATTCCATCCTTGAGTCATCATTTAAAATTGGTAAAATTACAATTTAGTCCCTTATAATTCTTCACCTATTTAATTTGGTCCTAATTTATCAATTTTCCTTGGTTTCTAGATCATTCCACCCTTAAAATATTTGCACTATTGGTCCTTCAACTTTTTTATATTTACACTTTAACCTTCAAGTTTTGAGTATTTACTCTTAGGCAACAAAATTTTTCTCACTTTTAAAATTTAGTCCTTTCCTGAATCAAGATATCATAATTTACTTCTCAATGTTGTCATAACTAAAAATTTCCCTTTTTGTCACTTTATTTCCTTATTTTACTATATCAAAGATAATATCTTACTGTAGAAATTTTTAGGGTATTACATTTTTCCACATCAAATGTCACATGAGCCACCACATCATCATTTTTTTCATTCCAATTGTTACATCACCTACCTCGTTAGCATTAACGGGTCATAAAGGGCTTCAACGAAAATCCATATTATAAGGGTATGATTGATTGTTAACTTTTGATTAAAGACTCAATTGATTACACTTTTTAACTAGGGACTATATTAATTTTTTAAAATCATTTTATAAAGATTTTTTAGTACTTAATCCAAAATTTATTTATCTAAATTAAACTTAAAAATCAATAGATAAATTTAATATATTTAGACATATACCATTAATCTATGTATATTTTTGTTTAATTATATTATAAGTTATTTGATTAAATCTAAACATTTTCATAAAATATATTATTTATCTTAACATTTTTATTCTTTAATTTAAATTTAAGATAACAACGCATATAGATTTATTAATTTTTTAAAAGTCTAAAAAATCTATATAAAATGATTTTAAATAATAACATCTCAAGTTGTTCAGTTTTTAATATATCATTTTTTATGTTATTACATTCAATTTTTTGTTACTTTTTAAAGAAAATTATTGTTGATTTCTTGACTTTAATTTGTTTATATCTCTAATATTTATATTTACTGATGCATCTATTTTTTTTGTCACCTTAGGCATAATTTTATATAATATTAAAATTAACTAAATTCTTTAGAAAATGGTATATGGTTTTTTTAGTTTTTATTAATATTTTTATTTTTATTTTAATATAATAATTTTTACTAATACTATTTATCTTTTTTTACATAATCTCACATTCTTTTTTTATCAATCTAGGTATGGAATTGTCGTTAAAAATTTTAAACTTTTTAGCATTAAATTAAAAATAAATTATATAATTGACTTGTGCATTGCATGGGAAAGAAACTAAGTTATTCTATATACAATTAGAAGAGTTTTTAGACTTCACATATAAAATTAAAAGGATAATATTTGTCCCATTTTTTTAAAGAGAAAATTTATTAATACATTCCATGGATGGACTGTACAATTTGGTAAGAAAAAAAAAACAAATTTCTGTCTTTGATGGTGTAGGACAAGCTCTACCAACATGACAAAAACTTTAGCCTCAATATTAGGAGAACTTAACACATGTTGACAACTGACTTTGTCACAACTCAAGCACAACATATCTAGAATGACCATAAGCAACTATCGCGGTAAGGAAACTAGTCGCGAATGGTCCTAAGCGGTGAGAAAAATCGGCAAAATAACCGAGCATTCACTAAACTAAAGAGGACGACAACAAAACCATCTTAAAATCACTTGCAAAAGCAAGACTAAAAAGTATGCTACAAAAATAAAGAAAAACTTTTAAAAATGAAGATCCATTAAACAATGAAAAACAAGCAAAAAAAAAATAGAGAAGGAGTTTTAACGATAACAGACTACATCATCTGTCTATTATAACTTGTGAAGACAGTAAAATACCCACAAAATATATTTATAAATTGAAAGAAAAAAAAAGACACATGGAGTGAATGAAGAAAAAAATAAAGTGAGGATTAGTAGGAGGAAAAAAAAGGCAAATATTAACTAGCCCGGAAGTTGATACCATCGCTAGGTAAAACAAGAGAGAAAAAGCAAACAACTTATGAAAAAAACTTTAGTTTTTTTTTTTTCATTTGTCCCATTTTTATATAATTAATTTTTTATTACACTATATTCCAATATAGAATAATTTTCATATTAAAATTATTATATTATTCAGCGAATCGTGGAAAATATTTTCAACATACGACATCAATTATAAAATTATATGTTCAATTGTTAAACTAATGGTTATTTATTAAAAATTATTTTATACTTAGGGTCTGTTTGTTTGTCAGTAAAATATTTTTCGAAAAATGATTTCTGAAAATGATTTACTTTTCTCGAAAATGATTTATCAAAATATTTTACGTGTTTGGATGAAGTTTGTGTAAAATATTTTTACATTGTTTGGCGATTTCCTAAAAATATTTTCCGTAAAAGTTATTTTTACATATATTAATAAATTTATATACATATTAATAAATTTTTATATTTTAAATTGTTTTTACATATATTGCAATGATTTATTTATAAATAAATAAATTAAATTACATATATAATAATACTCAATTATTAAGCTACAATATTAACCTTGATAAATTGAAAGCAACCAAAGTCAAATAAATTATTTGTAATTGTGTTAAAAAAATAAAAAACAAGGATTGAATAATTATAAATTAGCTTCCAAACCATAATTAATACTAGAAATTAATAATATTATCCAAATGCATAATTAGTAGTACACGACATAATAACAACATTGTCCAAGTGCATAACTAAATATTACAGCACATAAAAGTATCAATATCTTCAACCTTGAGAAAATTTGGTTTTTGAAGCCAAATTTTTTTATGCTTCTTATTTTTAACTAAAAAAGCTTTGGCCTCGGATTCATGACTCACTAGATAATCAAACACAGAACACAAGAAGTCATCATGAAATCCTTCTTCCTCCACCGACATCACTTGTTCGTAAAGTTGTGGTGTCTTATCCGCAGTAAATTGTTCCAAAGCATTAGCAATTTTGCCAAGTTGTTCACCCACAAATTTAACTTGTTCATCAACGACACTTTCTTGAACATTTTTTCTTTTACGTTTGGATGTGCCAGATGAAGATACATTTGTTCTTACCTCTTCATCCTCTTCATTGTAGCAGTCTAGAGAGGCACCGAATCTTGGTTACCATCATCCAAATCTATGTCAAGAAATGTTCTGCAAAACTCCTCACTGTTGCCATATCTTTGCCAACAACCAAAGCCATTTCATCATAATGATCAATGCTTTTATTCAAAAATGGTTCATACTTCTTGTGTGCCTGTTGGATATTATACACAATTAGAATAACAAGTATAAAACAATTGAAATATACTTAACATATATATACATATATTACCATCACTGCTGCATCATATGTCGCTCTATCACATGTGATCATTTTCATGTTATCATCCTATCCAAAACCACTTTCACCTTGAATTTTGCATATAATTTGCCATTGGTTTTTTACAGTCCTCAAATGATTTTCCACATGCTTCGCATCGTATTGGACTTGGAATCTTTCAGAAATAGCTTCGACAACTCGTTTAATAGAAACTATTTTGAAAGTATTAGAAGGCTTATTTCCTTTCTAGGCCTCCTCTGCTAGAATTTCAAGAAAAACATGTTCCATCGGTTTTGTCCACCTGAATTGCTTGGAGGTCCCTTCTTTGTTGCCCTTACCCATTCTACATTAATAATTGTCATTGTCAATCATTTCGATATCCAACAAGCTTAAAACATAATAAATTCAATATCTAACAAGCTTAACATAATCAATATCTAACAAATTCAAGACATAATAATTTCAAAATCCAACAAACTAAAATTTTAATTTCATTATCCAACAAACATTAACAAAAAAAAAAGAACAATTTTAATACTAAAGCATACATAATATAGAAACAACAAACCTAAGACCTAAACCTACCTAATATTTCTAGCCATATAATCAGTCCACATAGTTTGTGCAATTTCGTCTCTCTTAGCAGACCATTCTCTTGATTCTTCTCTTTCTTCTCGCTCCGTAAGAGTTGGTATTATCAAATCAGACTTAGACTCCTCGTATAATCCTTGATTAAGTAAATCATTAGGATCAACTCCCATGATATGATTATGAATGATACAACAAACCAAAACTATATCTACTTGAGTTTGAAAATTCTAAAATGGTTCAGCATCTAATACACGAAACTGTTTCTTCAAAATCCCAAAAACACATTCAATAGTGATTCGCAATGATGAATGTCGAAGATTAAAGAGTTCCTTTGCATTTTCAGGCCCCTGAGCACTAAACTCGTTTAAATGATATCGGACACCACGATATGGGGTAATATATCCATTTCGGATGCCATATCCAGCATCAGCAAGATAATATTTGCCTATAATTTTACAAAACATAATTAATACTAATAAATTATGAGCTTATTAGAACTATTTGGTATTTAATGATAATTATTACCTTCTGGAATTCTTAATCCTCTTGGGAGTGAAAGTGCATCACTTAAAATACGAGAATCATGTGCACTACCTTCCCAACCAGCTAGAACATAGGAAAATTTCAAATCAAATGTAATGGCAGCTAATACATTTTGTGTCGTCCCCCCTTTACGGCTACGAAATCTTCCTTCAATGCTAGGTGGAACGGATGCACAAACATGAGTTCCATCTAATGCTCCAATACAATCTTTAAAATAAGGATAAAACCTTCGATTGTTTCTGATTTCACTAGGAGTTGACTCATCAGGTGATCTAATAACTAGTTTATACAATTTCAAAATAGCTTTCAATACAATCCTAAAGTAACGGTGAACTGTCTCAGTTGATCTATAATATTTAGATCCAATCACTCGAAACCTTACATTATGACCAATTATATGTAAAAATATCACTACTTGCTCCCTAATATTCACAGATTTAGTTGATTGTAATAAATTATTCCTACTAAGAATATCACACAAATTAAAAAAGGCAATCGGTCTCATCCTTATCATATTAATACAATGTTGGTCACCACTATATAAAATACTATTAATATAATTTTCTCTTTCATAATCTCGATTCACACGAGGGTGAGAAGTAATTTCCTTCCTAGTTTTTAATTTTTTAATCCAAAGAGCCCCAAAAGCTAAAACTGAAGCCACGACTGCAGCAATTATATTTTGATGTTGACTACGATCCATCTACACAAAACAATGCCACACAAATATTTGATCACTACAAAAAAGGTGCAAGCTTTTCATAAGATCACATATATGAATAAAGCTACCATGACTAGTGCATACATACATTTATGAAAATTGATATCTAATACACTAGTAGCTCATGAAGATATCCAAAAGTCAAGACTTTAAAGATATATATTTATTAAAATAATTATAACGACTGAAATTATTTTTTATTAATTAAAAAAGTTGAAAAAAAAACCTTTAATTATGTCAAATTTTTATTAAATCTATGTTAGTAAAGATTATTTTAGGTTAAATTATGGTTACTGTTTATTTATTATATTTAAATTTATGAATTAAGAATTAATATTTATATTTTAATTTGATATTATTTTATTATTTTATTTTTATAATATCATTAATTCATGCTAAATGTTATTTTATTTTATTATTTTTATCTGATACTAATACAACTAGAATTCATGCTGCCCCAATAGAGAACTAGAAATCAACTAGCATACACCCAATATCAGTCTCTGATCAATACACGAGAGTTCTCAATACTATGAAATCTCAACACAAAAAAATCAAAGAAAAGCTGGAAATAAATAGTTAGAGAAAGATGATTCAATCTTCTAGCATTCTAATTGCACACCTCTCAAAGACAATGAACATCTTATAAATAGAGCCAATAGCAAGAGAAAAGGAACTTGATAAGTTTTGCTAAATAATTAATAAGTCTGCTATACCAATGCTTCAAATTTGAAGTCGTCAACCGATAATGATAAAGCAACAATCATTATTCAATAAACTGCTCACGATCAATCATCCATTTGGCTAAAGAGATAATGAAAGAGTTGAACTGTTGAAGTTTCCTATATCTAGATAACCGATCGAGTGACCCATAACATTGTTTTGTCAAAAGATGCCACCAGAACCTTTCAATCTAAGAAACTGAAAACACCATACTAATCAAACAACAATATAATATGTGCTGCTTTTTAGTTATAAGTTCAATTTCTCAAACTTAGATATTTATCTCGAACTTGAATCAAATATACAAGAATCAGATAAGCACAGTTTAAACTCCTAATGTGCTGTTCGTCCATTGCATTTTGCAAAAAGCTTGCACATGCTTTATAGGATCAATTTGCATATTTTCACAGCTCACACATTACTACAGCTCACACATTACATAGCTTGCACATTACACAACTCGCACATCATTGTAGCTCACACATTACACAGCTCACACATCACTATGACTCGCAAATTACACAGCTCACACATCATTACGACTCGCACATTGATATATACATATACTAAATCAGTTGACATATAAAATCTTACTAAATCGGGTAGCACATAATTACTTACATAGGATTCGCACATAAGTACCTTTCAAGTCAATTTACTTAAGCATTACAAGGACAATTAGCACATATTTTGCCAAAGTAGTTTACACATACCTTATAGTAGCTATCCACACATGCTTTGCAAAGACAATGCATAAATAATTTACAGTTACACATGACTACCCTACATAGTAATCTGATTCACAAAGAAAATTTCACAGTAATCTGATTCACAGCACATACCATCGAATCGGCTGTAGAAAAATCTAACAAAAATTCCATTTAAAAATAGAAGAATTACCTGAAACAACAACAGAACCTTGACGAACAGCAACAAGAAGGTTAATCTGAAGAAAGATCAAAAGAAAAAAATCGGTTAAAATTTCAGGCATAAAATCGGCTAAAGAAACAAAGAAGGCATAAAATTTCAAGCTTGACTCCGGACACAGGCTAATTACAGCAAATGATGTATTGTAGTATCCTACCAAATGATATTTTATTCGTAGTATATTAAATTTCATTATATTGTAGTATCCATCTATCCCAATACAAAAAACACAGGTCAACATTGGCAAAGGTAAAAAATATTGACAGAAAAACACACAAGTGGTATGGAAAAGAGTCAAATTTGTTGAACATCAGTGTCATTTTCTAAGGTGGTCCAATGCAGTTTTGTTCTCTCACATGGACTAGTGTGATTCCTAAAATACATACATCACATGGAAATACAGCCAGCACAAGTAAATTATTATATCAATGTTTCTAGTAACTCATGATCAAACAGCCCTGTAGACACTCAATTTAGCTGTCGAAACCATTTTAAAGGAGTGTTCAAAAAAGGGGATCGACTTTTGAAAAACGAAAACGGGAGTCGCCACCAACCTTTTCTAGGTGTGATTGGATCACCTTATAAAACGTTTTGGTCTACGAAAATTAAGAAAATAGGTTCGGAGTCGGTTCACGTCTGAGGAAGGATTAGCACCCTCGCAACACCCAAAATTGGTACCAAATTGAATAGTTTTACTGTCTTAATGTCAAAAACTTGAAAGGATTTAAAAATAGGATCCCCTTTTTAAACCGGAATTATTTAAGTTGAAAAATCAAGATTTCTTAGCTCAGAAAGAATACAAACATCACATCCAAAGATGATAGGACACGATATTCTTAAACTCTCATAATGAAATCATCTCGTGATTTACAAAATTTATTTAGAAGGATACTTTAGACATTTAGACAAACGGAAATCGCAACTCAAAGATGTTAGGGCACTATTTCCCGAATTCCTAAATCGAAAAACATTGCCTCATTTTAGAAAAACTTTTGGATAAAATATGACAATTAAATGAAATATATTTTTTTAAAATAATGATTTAAGTAAAATTTAAAAAATAATTTACTAAGAGTAATAAAAAAATTATTAAAAAATGAAATAGTTTGATATGATACTAAAATTATTAAAAAATTAAAATATATAAAAAAATCAAGGAAACATGGTTTAAATCAAAATAAAAAGGGTTGAAAAACGAAGATGAACAAAGAATAAAATAAGAACAAACCGTAGAAAATAAGAACGTAAGAGGGAGAGAAATTTGAATGAAAGCTCTCAAAAATTTTATTGTTTCCCAAAACTCCTGTATCTTTATAATGAAAGGAGAGGCCTCTATTTATAGTTGAACCTCCTCAAATCCAACGGTACAGATCAATTATATCAACGGTTAAGATTAAAAGGTATCTACAAATTAAATCTCTAAGATTACAAAATCATATCTTCTAAGATTGCATATCATATCTAAGATTGCATATCATATCTAAGATTGAAATCATATCTAAGATTGTATCATATCTAAGATTGCATATCATATCTAAGATTGCAATCATATCTAAGATTGTATCATATCTAAGATTGCATATCATTGAAGATTATATTTCCATATGAGTCAAGCTTGTAGATGGACCTTAAATCTTTTCAAGTAATGGGCCATTCCGATTGGGCCAAATTATATTTGTAATTCTGGACTGAACTTGGACTTTGTTTTTTTTTTGGTTTATTATTTTTGTTTTTGGACTTATTTCTGGGCCCGGGCAAAATTGAGTGTCTACAGCTGCCCCTCTTTGCTCATTGCTATGTAATAGGAATAGAGCAAAGACTATAAAAGGACCAATTTTGCCCGGGCTCGCTGAGTCTTGAGTTCTTGATCCTTGATCTTCTTTAAATGGCCTCTTGACGACTTCATTCTGCTTCACTGCAACTCAGAAAGGCGATATCTGCTATCTTCAACTTGTTCCCTATAAACACAGGGATGCCATGTTAAAATCTTTGATCTGCTTCGCTGTAAGCACATGAATGTCAGATCTGCTATGTCTTCGATCTGTTCCCTATAAACACAAGGATGCCAAATCATCTTGGATCTGCGTCGATGCGAAAACATCCGAAGGTTAGATCTGCTATGTCTTCGATTTGCTCTCCGTCGAATATGGAGATGTCAAATCTTTTTCTTCAATTTGTTCTCTGACAATACAGAGATGCCAAATCATCTTGGATCTGCTTCAGTGTAAACCCCTGAGGGTCAGATCTGCTATGTCTTCGATTTGCTTCTTGTAAACACAAAAATGCCAAATCATCTTGGATCTGCTTCGATGTGAAAACATCCAAAGGTCAGATCTGCTATGTCTTCTGCTCTCTATCGAATATGGAGATGCCAAATCTATTTCTTTGATTTGTCCTCTGACAATACAGAGATGCCAAATCATCTTGGATCTGCTTCAGCGTGAACACCTGAAGGTCAGATCTGCTATGTCTTCGATTTGCTCCTTGTAAACACAAGAATGCCAAATCATCTTGGATCTGCTTCGATGTGAAAACATCCAAAGGTCAGATCTGCTTTGTCTTCGATCTGCTCTCCGTCAAATATGGAGATGCCAAATCTGTTTCTTCGATTTGTTCTCTGACAATACAGAGATGCCAAATCATCTTGGATCTGCTTCAGCGTGAACACCTGAAGGTCAGATCTGCTATGTATCTGCTCTCCGTCGAAATGGAGATGCCAGACTTCGATTTGTTCTCTGATAATACAGAGATGCCAAATCATCTTAGATTTGCTTCATCGTAAGCACGTGAAAGCCAAATCAGCTATGTCTTCGATTTGTTCCTTGTAAGCACAAGGATGCCAAACCATCTTGGATCTTGCTTGATATAAACATCCAAGGCCACATCATTATATGTGTCCGCTCTCCACAAATATGGAGACGCCAAACTTCGATTTGTTCTCTAACAATACAGAGATGCCAAATCATCTTAGATTTGCTTCATCGTAAGCATGTAAAAGCCAAACCAGCTATGTCTTCGATTTTTTCCTTGTAAGCATAAGGATGCCAAACCATCTTGGATCTTGCTTGATATAAACATCCAAGGCCACATCATTATGTGTGTCGCTCTCCATCGAATATGGAGACGCCAAACTTTGATTTGTTATCTGACAATACAGAGATGCCAAATCATCTTAGATTTGCTTCATCGTAAGCACGTGAAAGCCAAATCAGCTATGTCTTCGATTTGTTCCTTGTAAGCACAAGGATGCCAAACCATCTTGGATCTTGCTTCAGTATAAACATCTAAAGGCCACATCTGCTATGTGTCTGCTCTCCGTCGAATATGGAGATGCCAAACTTCAATTTGTTCTCTGACAATACAGAGATGCCAAATTATCTTAGATTTGCTTCATCGTAAGCACGTGAAAACCAAATCAGCTATGTCTTAGCCTGTTACCCTATTGCTTAGGGGATTAAGGTGCATCAATCTTCATTGTCCCTTGAAGGACATAACCTGTATAATGTGTATGAGTTCATGCCTAATGATTAGGATGCTATGATCGAAGTGAATGAAATGCTCCTAATTAAACCTGTTATAATGCAAAATGTTTATGAACATGACCCCTATTCCAGACGTCACTATTCATTCTTTCGTCGAAGTTTATCATTATTTCTCTCGAAATATCATTCTTACTCAACCTGTGGGTTTGTACCATTCTTCAAATGCTATGACCCACCAAAAATGTCTGTAAGATAATCCTCTCTTAGGATCGAATCGTTTGATTTGTCCAATCATCATTTTGGACTAAAGAAAGAATTTCCTTGAGTTCTTTCAAACCTCACTTACGTGAATTCTTCGAAAAATTGTTCTGTTTTAGTTTCTTGTATTATCTAGAAATTTCCAGAGTAATGAGCAAAACTTCATTTGTGAAAATTATTTAGTTCATCCATCATTATTTTAATGCAACATACTTTAAGAATAATGGAAGATGAATTTAATCTTGAGAATAATTAGATTGGAACGAATTTGTCAAAAAAAATACAAAGGAAATTAATCTGAAAGCCTATCTTTGAGAAAAAAGAGGATCTAAATATAGCAAACAGGACAAATGTTAGATACCTTAGATATCGCCGCTTAAGCGTTTATACGCCAGCTCCATGAAGACTTTCTTGAGTTCAACATGTGTTTAAAAGATCCAAAGTAGTTTGTTAATGCCTCGATATGTAACATACTTCACTTCTCGTTGAATCCGGTATAGCAAGGTCACTTCATGACTTTCCAAATTTGAGCTGCCCTTTCGGGTTTTCAACTCAAAACCCCTTTGGTCTCAAGGCGCCCTTTGCGGGTTTTCACCTTGGTCTCTCCATTTTCTTTTTTCTTTTTTCTTTTCTTTTTATTTTTTTCTCTTTTTTTATTTTTTCCTCTTTTATTTTTTTTTGAAATAGAAGTCCCAAAGTGCCCTTTGCGGGTTTTCACCTTGGCTTCCCTTCTCCTTCAGACGAAGTACTCCTTGACGGAGTCTAAATTCACTGGATCAGATAAATTCTTCCTATCCGTTTCTTGTCAAAATCAGTGCACCTCTAGAGAAAGCCTTCTTCGCAACATATGGCCCTTTCCAATTCGGCATCCTTTTTGCATGGGAAGGATCTCTTTCAGCATAAGGTTTCCTTTATGAAATTCTTTTGGACGAACCTTCTTTGTCATAAGTCTGTGTCATCCATTCTTGGTACATTTACTTAGGATAAATACTTTCAAGTTAAGTTTACTAGAGGTATTCAATTCTTGACTCCATCAAAGCTTGGAGGAAAAAGCTTGATTCATAAACCCATAAGAAAGGGATTGCCCAAAGAGCTGATCCTGGTATTGTTTGTCAAACCCTACAAAAGGATGGTTCAATTATTCTCAGCAGACAAGAATGAAGTTGCTGACTTTATCCTTCAACCTGGAAAGCTGAGGTACAGAGATTACTCCCGGAGTATACAACCCACCATGACTCGATGATGTTTCTAAAGCATTCCTAATCTTCATAAATTTCCCCCAACTGTGAAGCTGCCAAATGAGCGTAGCAAATAGGAGCCACAACAAATATGGCTGTAGTGCTCCTTTGATACATATAGGATAGAGAATGAACAAACTCTTGCAGATCATCAGCCGAAAACCCAGCCTGGTCTAAGAGAACATGATAGTGGGTCTACCTCGTGATTCCAATCATTCCAGCATGGGTACCAAGGTAAAAATCATTGTTCTTTGGATGGCATACTTTATTGTCAATGACAGTACCATGTAGCACATTGTCAGGAGATCTCTGCTGAAAAAAACTTGGTATGATGGTTTTTTGTACAACAATAACCACAATTTTTAGGGTTCCACTTCTCATCAAGGAACTTGCAAGCCTCAATAACTTGATCAAAACTTGATTGAATTGAGACTCGCTAACCCCATCCCTGAAAATAATGATTTGATCAAGTTTCCTCTTCCCTGAACTTGTATAGAAGTCTAAGAAAGCTTCCTTCATGATACCGTCATCCACTTTGTCAGAAACTGATTTTGAAGAAAGAATCTATCATTTAAACTTCAGAGACTGTGTACGGCCTGATGCCCCATAGTTGGAAATCAATGGCCACCGCCTGGAGCTAACCATCGCAGCTATTGACGGCACATCAGCCTGCTCAGGAAAGCCAAACAATGCACCCATTCCAAGGATGATGGTTGGAACCTTTGAAACAACTGGAATTGAAGGTGTTTGCCCCAGCGTAAGCATAGAGAGTAGGCGGTAGTTTCTTATGCCAATTTTTACCAGTCTCGGTCATCTTCTATAATTTGTTTTTTTTCTTTTTCTTTTTCTTTTCTTTTGGCAACCTTTGTTGTACTGTGGTATTGCGCCTTATCTTTGAAAAGACTGCAAACTTTTGGCATTGTGCAGTTGGATATGATGTTTTTTTTTTTGAAATTCAATGACTATTGACTTTGTAATATTGGCATATGAAGCTATCTCTACCCTCTTAACGGAGCAGTCGACAACCACAAAGATGAACCAATGTCAACTTGAAACTTTTGACGGGCCCATAACATACATGCCCTATAAGTCTTGGCTCATTAAATTCGGCATTTATGATATAACTGATGTGATCCCCTTCCATGGTGAACCAACAGTGCCCAAGGCTCTTATTTATCCTGGTCATTATGAATCCTCTTGCATGTGTTCTTCTGATGTTCCTATGGACATCTATGAATTCCCATAATAGTCCCAACAAGGTCTTGTTTTGTCTCTCTGGTTATGCATGTTCCAATTTCTCAACCTTTCCTTCCTCTAAGGCTAAATTCTCTACCACCTCTTTATGGGGTAAAATTTGCTGCTTTTCTTGCTTTACTATTTCCAACAAATCAAAAGATAGATTACAATCTCTGTCATCTTCAAAGTACTAAGATTCCTCTAAACACATGTCACGCTCAAAAAGGAACTCTGAATCTGTAGTATCGTTGCCCATGTCATTGATATTTAAGGACCCATGATAGGCACAAAAGAATATACAAGGAATAAATGAATTCAAGCATGACTATTTACATGTTATGAATGTAATTTAGAAAGAATTTTAAAGGTCAAAAGAATATTTATCGGTAAAAGAATGAAAGAATATTTGCTCGCATTGATCATGAAAGATATGTTTTATTGAAACAATGATGTCCGAACATGAGCCTACTTCTCAAAAAAAATCTCATTACTCCTAGGCTTTAGAGCAACAAGAGTGTTCTGAATATTTCTCCGTAAAATTCCTAAAGATTACAGGAAGTTCTTCTGCAGTCTAATTGTTTAAAGAACTTCCTGGTTCGTAAGGGCGAATGCCCTCAAGGTTTCTTTGTTCAGTCCCTTCCTCATGTATGACATTGATGGGATGATTTTCATTTCCAAACACCCCCATCTCCAGGTAAGCTATCCCTCCTGATACAAAAGTCTAGGATATGTAAGGGAGTGCCTTTTTTTCACTCAACCGTGACCCTCTTCTCTCTTTCTTTCTCTTTTTAACCTTAACTAATTAGGGTCTTTTTATGGATTTAAATGCATGTGATGTGATGCAATGCAAATGCAAAAGAAAATGAGATGTTGATCTTGAATTCAATTCCATTAGAATAACTTTTCTAGAAAACAGATTTCTTTGCATGAAAATAAATTACATATGCGGTCTTGCCCTTCATAGTCCAAGTAAAGCTGATCTTTTCTTCATGGTCAAATCCTGTAAATTCTCTAAAAGATACCTTTTCTAGCTCGTTGCTGCTTAATCTGAGCCTCAATCTCTTACTCGCTTATCTCCATGATACTTATCAAAAAGTGTCGGCTCTTGGATAATCTTCGTTGGTAGTTAAATCAAGTAACGTATTCCTTCGTGGACTTCCGGCTTTCTCTCGTCATGCCTTTGTTGGCTTGAATCTCTAGCAATTACATCATGTATTCCTCCGTGAACTACTAGCTTTCTCTCATCGTGTTTACTTGGACTATATTCAGACGACCGTACTATAATCCACTTTATCAAGAAATTCGTTTCCTTATGACAAACTATTCTATTTAAGAATCGAATTTCGAATCAACACCTTCTTTTCTTTGATGTAATGTAATGCAAATGCATGAATGCAAAATGGTATCGATCTCGATTCAGTTTCATTTTAGAAAATGTTATTTAAAGAACAAAAATCTTTTTATAAAATGGATTACAAATACGCTTTCACTCGTAGGCCCAAAGTCTTAACCCTATCTAATAACAAAGCTAACTTTCGACCACGATCATTCAGAGCTCATATTGGTGCTCAACGTGCTCGCCCTTTCTACCAAAGATCTCAGTAAATGATCAGCTTTCTCTTGAATTTGAATTACGGCTTCACCTATGAAGTAAGCTCTACAGCCAAAGACACCTCCTCCAATGCTTGTGAAGTTGCTCTGATTACCTTGAAAGAAAGATTGGCGAACAAGTAGGCATTCCAACTTCGCAGCATACTGCCTTAAAATGATATCAAACATCCTTAGTACTTCTTGAGAGTCTTCAAACTTCTGCCCCCACAGAACATTTTGAATTGTTTGCATGGGTATCTTCGCAGCATAGCTAATCTCCACTTTAAAGGTCTTTAAACGATACGATCTTCTTTAATCTCTTTCTTTCATGCTCATTTGGGCTGCCCCGGCTATTAGGGCTTGCATTTCCATTATTTCTGATAGGTACAACATCCTAAAGTACTACAGTAAATTCCAGCTTGTTGTTTGGTAGCGGTCCTATAGTAAGTGAGCCTTTCTACCATCATAAGCAAAATTCTTTCCATCCAATTCAATTTTGTAGGTCTTATACCCTTACCATCTACGAGGTGACTATCTTCATCTGTAGTGGTAGAAGTGTCCATCAGTACTCCCCACGCTCACCTTGAATTGTTCATCTATCTTCATGTCAAGCAAATACTGCAATTCCCTATAACTGTTGTAGAACAATTGCTTGGCTTCATTACTCCATTAATTCCATATTTCCTTTAACTCTTGGAGGTTATTTCGCATCACACTAATGAGAGTGTAGTCCCATAATTCTGATGTGTATCCTTCGATGACACTATTTTCTTTTTCTATCTGAGTTTTCTCTGACCAAGCACAAACGAAAGAGTTGTCCTCCACTTTATTAAGATATTCGTTCCCCATTACAAAACTTTCTAACTCAAAAATCGAACCTTGAATCGACACCTTTTAATGATAAATGACATGCAATGATAGCAAAATAAGAGAAACAAGTCAGTGTCACATATATAAAAAAAAATAAATAAGAACTTATAAAGGTAGGCACTAAAGGTCATCATCATACTACCTGGGGCAAGCACTTAAAGTTCACTATATGTAGTTTGGTTCTAAAGCAAGGGTACCTGAACTAGCAGATTCCTCGATCCTCACCAATTATAGGCTCATATGGACGAAGTTCGGTTCAGGGGGACACATTTCCCTATGACCATGCGGAGATGAAAATCGCACGAAGACATAGGTACGGATGTATCCCGGAAGCAATCCACTAGCCCATGCGGAGGTGAAAACCTCACGAAAGCATAGCTTCTCACTCCCACTTAAGGGTGTGACCACAACGGTCATGCAAATGCAATGCGTGCGTAAACAATAACAAACATATGCAACAAACACATGTAAAAATGACGTATTTTAAAATTTTTCCAAATTTCCGACATTAAGACAGAAAATAATCAATTTCGACTTGACTCTCTTATACATCCCGATTGTGGAGTCGCCAAGTCATCGAAACCATTTTTTTTTTAAGGAGTGTTCAAAAAGGGGATCGACTTTTGAAAAACAAAACGGAGTCGCCACCAACCTTTTTAGGTGTAATTGGATCACCTTATAAAACGCGTTTTGATCTACGAAAAATTAAGAAAATAGGTTCGAGTCGGTTACGTGCGAGGAAGGATTAGCACCCTCATAACGCCCAAAATTGGTACCAAATTGAATAGTTTTCTGTCTTAATGTCAAAAATTTGAAAGGATTTAAAAATAGGATCTCCTTTTAAAACCGAAATTATTTAAGTTGAAAAATCGAGATTCCTTAGCTCAGAAAGAATACAAACATCACATCCAAAGATGATAGGACACGATATTCTTAAACTCTCATAACTAAAATCATCTCGTGATTTAAAAATTTATTTAGAAGGATACTTTAGACATTTAGACAAACGGAAATCGTAACCCAAAGATGTTAGGCGGTATTTCCCGAATTCCTAAATCTGAAAAACATTGCCTCATTTTAGAAAAAATTTTGATAAAATATGACAATTAAATGAAATATATTTTTTAAAATAATGATTTGAGTAAAATTTAAAAATAATTTACTAAGAGTAATAAAAAATTATTAAAAAATGAAATAGTTTGATATGATACTAAAATTATTAAAAAATTAAAATATATAAAAAAATCAAGGAAACATGGATTAAATCAAAATAAAAAGGGTTGAAAAACGAAGATGAACAAAGAATAAAATAAGAACAAATCGTAGAAAATAAGAACGTAAGAGGGAGAGAAATTTGAGTGAAAGCTCTAAAAAATTTTATTGTTTCCCAAAACTCCTGTGTTTTTACAATGAAAGGAGAGGCCTCTATTTATAGTTGAACCTCCTCAAATCCAACGGTACAGATCAATTACATCAACGGTTAAGATTAAAAGGTATCTACAAATCAAATCTCTAAGATTACAAAATCATATCTTCTAAGATGGCATATCATATCTAATATTGCATATCATATCTAAGATTGCAATCATATATAAGATTGTATCATATCTAAGATTGCATATCATATCTAAGATTGCATATCATTGAAGATTATATTTCCATATGAGTCAAGCTTGTAGATGGACCTTAAATCTTTTCAAGTAATGGGCCATTCCGACCGGGCCAAATTATATTTGTAATTCTGGACTGAACTTGGACTTCGTTTTTTTTTTGGGTTTATTATTTTTGTTTTTGGACTTATTTCTGGTCCCGGGCAAAACTGAGTGTCTACAAGCCCAATTCGTTCATTCATTCATTAAAAAAAAAAAGACAAAAGCCAGGGGCAACATTTCAGCTTTCTATTCATATTATATATTACAGACATCATCCATCCTTGTCCTCATATGCAACATTAAACAGTGGAAAATTAAAGAAAGAGAAATTAAGAGCAGTAGAATGTGATCACTGAATCTGTTTAAGTTGAGCAACGAGTAGTAAGTATGTATATATATACATTTACATGAAGTAGTCAGTTAATTATTTTATCTCAAATCCACAGGAAAGATGAGAAAATTTTTTTGGGGGGTTAATTAGATTAAGCAAAACTAGCCTCTCAGGGTTATTTTATGAAGCTTTTGGAATTGTGGATATAGTTCTTGTACTTCAAATCTTACCAAAATAAAACCCCTGAAAATCCCCCCAAAAAAATGGTAACTAAAAAAGAGAAACCATTGGATTTGAGAAAGGGTAGAGCCTTACCTTAAGCCAAGACCCGAAAAAAAAAAGCTTTATGCAGGAAGAGGAAAATGCCTGCGAAAGAGAGAGAGGGAGATTGCATGAGAAAGAGAGAAAGAGAGGGAGAAAGGAAACGAAATACCAGCAGCAACAGAACGGAAATTGAATAGCAGCAAGAGAAGGGGCCTTACTTGGATGAAGGAGAAGCACGGGAAAATGTCTTACAGAAATTGAAACGGTAAGACATTTTCCCAAAATGTAAGGGATTTTACGCGTGATTTGGAAAATGTTTTCCAAATGGAAAAGGTTTTCAGGCTACCAAACACTGGAAAATGAGGAAAATATTTTTCGGAAAATGAAATACAACCAAACAAACACACCCTTAATGTAAGTGAATTTTAAAAAATTAGTTACATAAAATGATTTGAACGAGAAGATGTGCTACAGATATGTTAATGTGTAATATTTTGTAACACTCCTAACTCATAACCGTCGCTGGAATAGGGTTACAGAGTATTACCGGGCTTATTTCATAATTAATCATACATTTCACATACATTTTCCAATTCCAAATGTAAATCATTCACAAACATTCATAATGTCCCTAAAACGAGCCTATGACACCCAAAACATGTTTTAGAAGTGGTTCGGGACTAAACCGATATCTCAGGAAATTTTTGGAACACTTAGAAAATTTCACAAAATACAAGGGACACATGCCCGTGTGGTCCGACCGTGTGTCTCACACGGCCAAAGACACGCCCGTGTCACAGGCCGTGTGGACATTCAAAATGGGATCACATGGTCGTGTCCCAGCCCGTGTTCGACCCCGTGTAACTCTCTAACTTAGGTCACATAGCCAACACACACGTCCGTGTGACTAGCCCGTGTGCCATTCGAAATGGCCTCACACGCCCGTGTGCCAAGCCGTGTGTTAGGCAGTGCCAAACCTGCAGGGTATATTGACTTATGCCACATGGCCAAGTCACACGCCCGTGTGTTGGGCCGTGTGGAGCATACTGACTTGATTTCTATTTAAACACCAGAGGACACACAGTCATGTCACCTGACCGTGTGTCACACACGGCTAAGACACACGCCCGTGTCTCTACTTGTGTGGATAAAAATAGGCTATTTGTCAAGCCATCTTTTTCACCCAATTTTCATTCACCTACATCAACCAAATTTGCATATAACCACAACTTCAAATGGCATTTAAATTCATCCAAACCAAGTTCAATTCATACTATATCAATACCAACAACTATAAGGCACACAAGTACCACAATATGATATTCAATTTCATACCAAATTCACATTTTCAAATCACCTAAATGTTCACATTCAATTATGCACTATTTTACTTAAAGCCACAAGCATATCAACTTGAAATTTCAACCATTTGACATCTATAAATACCAACTCACAACGAGCATATAAATGTCAATATTACACCACATATTAAAAGGCCTTTCTTACATATAAACATACATCATGAAACATACCAAAATAAGCCAAGTCACATGGCCATATACATAACAAACCATTCATCATTAACAAGCCAACTCAATGGTTAAATCCATTACTAACATATACCAAAATGATCACAATTCCTATACATGCCATATAATCAAATTCATAAGTTCAAAAGTACCAAAGTGAAAACTTGATAGTGTGATGAGATCTCCGACGACACCCAATCCGAGCTAGCTTCGATAAATACTATAAAACACGGAAAAGTAAACAAAGTAAGCTATAAATCTTAGTAATCTCTTATAGTTAATAAGTAAAGCTCACCATTCATTTACAAATCAAGTAGTATGAACATAATATACTACAAAATCATTAATTCATAAGATTTACAAATATTCAATCACATAAGTAATCATGAACTCACAACTTTCATAGGTTCAATGCTCATATAGTTTCCGTACGTACTTGTACTGATATGTATCTATTTCTTATCATTTTGTATCTTCGATATACCTGTTGAACCATTCGAAATACTATCGGATACTCGGGAATCTCGCACCCTAAGTGCCAATACATAACTAAAGCTATCTCAATCTCATATAATGCTCATTCTTGAGCTATCAACGAGTCTGTTCACACAAGCTGACGGTCATGACGTAGCAACACGGTGCTGCTCACACAAGCTGACGAGAATCTGCAACATATGCTGGAAAACTCAGCCACCGGTAGGACGTATAGACCAACACCCAAATTACATAACCCCTAATGACATGTCAGTTGTATCCTAATCTATTCCTAAGGTTCAACCGGGATTCCTCTTTACTGAATCTTCATCGACCGATTCTGTACAATCATATTCATCAACAATAATGCTTATTAACATACGAACTTAACTCGATCGCAAAAATGATGAAATGGATCGACTAGTCCAATATTTTCTTTTTCCCCCAATCTATATCTGAATTTCTCTTTTTCTAATCTATATGTAATAAAAATTAACTTATTCAATTATCAATTTATTCAATTTATCCCAAAAAGCATATTATGACAACTTTACTCTTTTGTCCCAAATATTTCAATATTTTTACAGTTTAGTCCTTAGCTCATAAAAATACAAGTTCATGCAATTAGGTCCCAACCCATGCTAGTCGAATTTCCCTTATTACCATAGTAGCCCATGTTTTTCATTATTTCACACATTTACCACACAATCTATCACATTTCTCAATTTAATCCCTAATTGGAAATTTTACCAAAAAATCACTTTACAAATGTTGTTTATCTAAAAACAGCCAAACATTTTCTATCATTAAACATCAAAATATATGTACATTTATCAATGGAAAAACCCTAAATCTTTAACAATTTTGCAATTTAGTCCCTAGGCTAGCTAGATTAAGCTGCAACGACTTCAAAAATATAGAAATCATCAAAAACAGATTAAAAATACATACCTAATTGAAGGAGATAAGATTGCCAAAAGTTAAGCACAAAAATGGCTTTCTTCTTTGTGAAATTTGGTTGAAGAGAGATGATACAAAATGGTGTTTAATGTGGTTTTATTTATTATTAACTTTAATTACTTAATTACTTAATTAACCTTTATTAACTTTACAAATTACACAAAATGCCAAGCCATTATAATCCACCATCACTATTATGGGTTAATTATAATGTAAGGACCTCCACTTTAAGGCTCCATAGCTATTAGACACCTTTAGTTATTAGAACATATCTTTTACATTTTACACGATTTAGTCCTTTTTATCAAATTAAGCACTCAAACGATAAAATTTCTTAACGAAATTTTCACACAACCATACTATCATGTTGTAGAGATTAAAATAATAATAAAATAATTATTTTGATATCAGATTTTTGGTCTCAAAACTACCGTTTCAATTTGACTAAAAATGGGCTATTACAACTCTCCCCCTTAGGAATTTTTGTCCCCGAAAATCTTACAGAAAATAGGTTAGGGTACTATTTTCTCAAAGCTTCCTCAGGTTCTCACGTATCTTCTTTGACACCGTGACGTTGCCAAAGTACTTTCACTAAAGCTATGCTTTTATTTCTCAACTTTTTAATCTCTCGAGCCAGAATTCTGATCGGTTCTTCTTTATACGTCATATCAAGTTGAATTTCAATCTCTATCGGAGAAACTACGTGTGACAAATCTGATCTATATCGACGTAACATCGACACATGAAACACATTGTGGATCTTTTCTAATTTTGATAGTAAAGCTAGTCGATAAGCCACTGGCCCTATTCTTTCAATAATTTCATACAGCCCAATAAATCGCGGACTTAATTCTCCTTTGTGACCAAAATGAAAAATCTTCTTCCACAGAAATAATTTCAAAAATACTCTGTCGCTGATTTGAAATTCAATGTCATTACATTTCAAATCCACATACGATTTCTGTCGATTTGATGCAACTTTCAAACTATCATGAATTACTTTCACTTTAACTTCGGTCTCTCTAACCAAATTAACCCCGTGAATCTTTTTCTCACTAAGCTCGGTCTAGTACAATGGAGTTCGACATTTGCGACCATACAATGCTGCATATGGTGCCATTTTTATGTTCGATTGAAAACTATTGTTATACACGAATTCAACTAACGGTAAATATTTCTCCCAGTTGCCTTCAAATCTAAAACACAGCAATGAAGCATATCTTCGAGAATTTGAATTACTCTCTCAGATTAACCATCTATTTGAGGATGAAAGTAGTACTAAAGTGTAATCGCGTACCTAAAGCTTCTTGTAATTTCTTCCAAAATCGCGACGTAAACCTTGGATCTCTATCCGAAATAATAAAAACTGGAACCTTATGCAATCTGACAATCTTAGAGATGTACAATTTGGCTAATCTATCAAGCGAATAATCTGTACGTACCGGAATGAAGTGTGTAGATTTCGTCAGTCGATCAACGATAACCCAAACAACATCTTTCTTTTTCAGAGATAGAGGTAATCTCGATACGAAATCCATCGTAACTCTATCCCATTTCCACTCTAGTATCATCACTGGCTGTAGTAGTCCCGAAGGCACTTCATGTTCAGCTTTGACTTGTTGGAAAACCAAGCATTCGACACAAACTCTAAAATGTCTCATTTTATGCCCGACCACTAGTACAACTGTTTCAAATCATTGTACATATTAGTACTCCCCGGATGAATAGATAAACAACCACTGTGTGCTTTGTGTAAAATTTTTTGAATAAGCTCAGGATTCTTTGGTACACAAAAAATCTATCTCGGAACATCAAAAAATCATAGGATCCGATCTGATACTCTAAATCAGTAGTCGATTTGCACAGTATTCTTTTAGCTTGTAATTCATTATCACACTTCTAAGCTTCACAAATTTGCTGAAGAAATAACGATTTAGTTTTTAACTCAGGTAAAATCAAACCATCATTAGACAAAGTTAATTGTGTGTTCATCGCCCACAAAGCAAATAAAGATTTTCTACTGAGAGCATTCGCGACTATATTCGCTTTCTTTGGATGAAAATCAATCACTAACTCATAATCTTTCAGCAACTCGAGCCATCTTTGTTGTCGCAAATTTAAATCTTTCTGAGTCATTATATATTTCAAACTCTTGTGGTCGGTAAAGATGTGACACTTCTCACTGAATAAATGATGTCGCCAAATTTTTAATGCAAATACAATAGCAGCCAACTCTAAGTCGTGTGTCGGATTATTCTTTTCATGCGGTTTTAATTTTCTGGAAGCATAAGCTATCACTTTTCCCTCTTGCATCAAAACACATCCCAAACCGTTCAATGACGCGTCGTTGAAAATCACAAACTCTTTACCCGATTCAAGCTGAACTAAAACTGGTGCTTCAGTTAACAATGCTTTCAACTTTTCAAAACTCTGTTGGCATTTCTCGGACCACTCAAATTTCATATCTTTCTGTAGCAATAGAGTCATCGATGTAGTGATCATCAAGAACCTTTTACAAAATGACAATAGTAACCAGTTAATCCCAGAAAACTTCTAACTTCAGATACATTTCTTGGTGGTTTACAATCAATAATTGTTGAAATCTTACTCGAATCAACTCATATACCTTCTGCTAAAATAATATGCCCTAAAAATCTAACTTTTCAGAGCCAAAACTCGTATTTATTGAATTTAACAAACAATTGCTTATCCTTCAATGTTTTTAATACAATTCTCAAATGTTCAACATGCTCAGACTCATCTCGGGAATAGATCAGATTGTCATAAATAAATACAACAACAAATCTGTCTAAGCACGGTCTAAAAATTCAATTTATCAGATCCATAAATACTGTAGGAGTATTAGTTAATCCGAATGGCGTAACAAGAAATTCATAATGCCCGTACCTTGTTCTGAATGCAGTTTTCGGCACATCCGATTCTTTAACTCACAATTGATAATAACCAAATCTCAGATCAATCTTCGAAAATACTATTACTCTTTTCAACTGATTGAACAAATCACCAATTCTCGGCAAAGGATATTTATTCTTAATTGTAACCTTGTTGAGCTGACGATAGTCGATACACAGTCTTATCGATTCATCTTTCTTCTTTATGAACAGCACTAGTGCACCCTAGGGTGAAAAACTAGGTTGCGTAAAACCTCTATCTGTTAACTCTTGCAACTGAGCTTTCAATTCTTTCAATTCTATCATAGCCATTCTGTACAGAGCTATCAATATTGGTGATATTCCCGGTACTAATTCAATAGCAAACTCGACTTCTCTGATCGGTGGCAACCCAAGCAACTCTTCTGGAAACACATCCGGATATTCACAAACCACTGGTACTGATTCAATCTTCGATTCAGACACCTTTGTGTCCAGTACATATGCAAGATAAGCATCACAACCTTTTTTCACATATTTAAGCTAACATCGACGATATCACAATAGGAAACTCATTCGATTTACCAGATTCAATTCGAAGGATTTCACTATTCTGACATTTCAATTCAATAGTCTTTCGTCTACAATTCACAATAGCATCATGCAGAGTCAACCAATCCATACCCAAAATCACATCGAATTCATCAAACGGTAAAAACATCAAATTTGCTGGAAAATAGTAACCCCCAGTCATCAAAGTACAATTCTTGCAAACTTTATCAACTAGGACATACTTGCCTAAGGGGTTCGATACTTTAATCACAAATTCGATAGACTCAAAAGGCAAATTCTTACTAGACACTAAATTCATACAGACATATGAATGAGTCAGTCCAAGATCAATCAAAGCAATTACATCAGTGTCATAGAGAGAAAATGTACCGGTGATAACATCTGGTGACAACGCATCTTCACAAGCACGAATAGCGTAAGCTCTGGCTGGTGCTCTAGCCTCGGATCTCACAGCAGAGTCCTTTGTCAATCCTTTGTTACTAGATACATTTCTCGTATTTCTAGGTGGTCTCCCTCTAGCAGCTATGTTACTCGATCTTGCATTCTGATATCTATCTTTCTTAGGTAACTTAGGACAATCTCGAATGAAGTGATCTTACGAGCCATATTTAAAAAAACCTTTATTATTCATCCAGCAGTCTCCAAAATATCGTCTACCACATTGTTGACACTCGAGTTTATTGGTTCTAACACTACCAATGCTCGATACTGAAGTGGCTTGAGGTTTAGGACTCATATATTGCTTCCCACGATCTCTATTAGAATACCCCACTAAAGCATTTGAACGACTATATGAATCCCGTGTTTTATTTGATGAGGAGTGATAGGGTTTACTCATCGACTTCTTTCTTGAATCTCTAGCCTCGAAATTAACTTTTCTCTTTTCTTTGCCAAGTTCTTCGGCTTTGCAAGCTCTATCGACTAACACAACAATTTTTTTCAATTCTATAATCCCAACTAACAGTTTGATGTCTTCATTTAGCCCGTCTTCAAATCGTTTACACATAATTGCCTCAGTAGAGACACATTCTCGAGCATATTTACTGAGTTTCACAAACTCTCTCTCATACTCGGTCATAGATATTCGACTCTGTTTCAACTCCAGAAACTATTTTCACTTTTGATTGATAAACCGCTAGCTGATGTATTTCTTTCTGAACTTGGCTTGAAAGAATTCCCACGTGACACGTTCTCTCGGCACCATAGATATTAAAGTATTTCACCACTGATATGCAGTGTCTCTCAAAAGTGATACAGCGTATTTTACACATTCAGCTGGCGTGCAAGATAGTTCATCAAACACTCGAATTGTATTCTCAAGCCAAAACTCTACTCTCTCCAGATCGTCATCAACTGTAGCTCTAAATTCTTTAGCCCCGTATTTCTAGATTTTATCAATAGGCATCTTATTCAAACGTAAAGCTTCCAAACCTTGAGGAGCTACGGGAACCGGTGGGGGTGGAGGTTGCTGAGCAGCCGGATTTGTTTGGACAAACTCAGTGAACCACTCATTCATCATTTGGAAAAAGGCTTCTTTGGCCTCTCCTCCCTAACTACCAGACACCGGTCTCGATTCAGATTGCACTACTCTGTGAATGGAGGCTGGCGCATTACTCTCAACATCATTAGCCACTACTCGATTGGGATCCATTACTATACGAAAACACGATTTAAAACTATCAGGAGATATCACACTATCACAGGTTATATATGGCATGTATAGCTAGACTCTCACTTATGCTACATTAGTCCTAGAATCAGTTAAACCGTAGTTCTAATACTAATAAATGTAACACCCCTAACCCGTATCCATCGCTGAAATAGGATTACAAAGTATTACCGGACTTATTTCATAATCAATCATACATTTCACATACATTTTCCAGTTCCAAATATAAATCATTCACAAACATTCATAATGTCCCTAATATGAGCCTACGAGGCCTAAAACATGCTTTAAAAGTGGTTCGGGACTAAACCAATATCTCAAGAAATTTTCGGAACACTTAGAAAATTTCACAAAATACAAGAGACACACGCCCGTGTGGCCCGGCTATGTGTCTCACACGGCCAAAGACACACCCATGTCACAGGCCATACTGACATTCAAAATGGGATCACATGGCCGTGTCCCAGCCCATGTTTGACCCCGTGTAACTCTTTAACTTAAGTCACACGGCCAACACACACGTCCGTGTGACTAGCCCGTGTGCCCTTCGAAATAGCCTCACACGCCCGTGTGCTAGGCCGTGCCAAACCTGTAGGGTATATTGACTTATGCCACACGGCTAAGTCACACGCCCGTGTGTTGGGCCGTGTGGAGCATACTGACTTGATTTCTAATTAAATACCAAGGGACACATAGTCGTGTCACTTGACCGTGTGTCACACATGGCTGAGGCACACCCGTGCCTCTACTCGTGTGGACAAAAATAGGCTATCTTTTTCACCCAATTTTCATTCACCTACATCAATCAAATTTACATATAACCACAACTTCAAATGGCATTTAAATTCATCCAAACCGAGTTTAATTCATATTATATCAATACTAACAACTACAAGGCACACAAGTACCATAATATGATATTCAATTTCATACCAAATTCACATTCTCAAATCATCTAAATGTTCACATTCAATTATGCACTATTTTACTTAAAGTCACAATCATATCAACTTCAAATTTCAACCATTTGACATCTATAAATACCAACTCACAACAAGCATATAAATGTTAATATTACACCACATATTAAAAAGCCTTTCTCAGATATATACATACATCATCAAACATACCAAAATAAGCTAAGTCACATGGCCATATACATAACAAACCATTCATCATTTACAAGCCAACTCAATGGTTAAATCTATTACTAACATATACCAAAATGACCACGATTCCTATACATGCCGTATAATCAAATTCATAAGTTCAAAAGTGCCAAAGTGAAAACTTGATAGTGTGATGAGATCTCTGACGACACCCAATCCGAGCTAGCTTTGATAAGCACTATAAAACACGGAAAAGTAAACAGAGTAAGCTATAAAGCTTAGTAATCTCGTATAGTTAATAAGTAAAGCTCACCATTCATTCACAAATCAAGTAGTATGAACATAATATACTACAAAATCATTAATTCATAAGATTTACATATATTCAATCACATAAGTAATCATGAACTCACAACTTTCATAGGTTCAATGCTCATATAGTTTCTGTACATACCTGTACTGATACGTATCTATTTCTCACCATTTCGTATCTTCGATATACCCGTTGAACCATTCAGAATACTATCAGATACTTGGGAATCTCGCACCCTAAGTGCCAATACATAGCCGAAGCTATCTCAATCTCATATAATGCTCACTCTCAAGTTATCAACGAGTCTGCTCACATAAGCTGACGGTCATGACGTAGCTACATGGTACTGCTCACACAAGCTAACGAGAATCCGCAACATATGCTGGATAACTCAGCCACTGGTAGGACGTACGTACCAGCACCCAAATCACATTACCCCTAATGACATGTCATTTGTATCCTAATTGATTACTTAGATTCAACCAGGATTTTTCATTGCCGAATCTTCGTCAAACATTTCCGTACAATCATATTCATCAATGATTCAGATATAAAACATTTAAAACACAATTACAATAATGCTTATTAACATACGAACTTACCTCGATCGCAAAAACAATAAAATGAATCGACTAATCCAATATTTTATTTTCCCGCGATTTAGATTCGAACCTCGCTTTTCTTGATCTATATGTAATCAAAATTAACTTATTC
Source organism: Gossypium longicalyx (assembly GCA_025698465.1). Lineage (NCBI taxonomy): Eukaryota > Viridiplantae > Streptophyta > Magnoliopsida > Malvales > Malvaceae > Gossypium > Gossypium longicalyx. Next base: position 16,579,712 of record CM046997.1, on the reverse strand, counting down.
AATTATCAATTTATTCAATTTATCCCAAAAAGCATATTATGACAACTTTACTATTTTGCCCCTAATATTTAAACTTTTTTACAATTTAGTCCTTAGCTCATAAAAATACAAATTCATGTAATTAGGTCCCTACCCATGCTAGTCGAATTTCCTTTATTACCATAGCAGCCCAATTTTTTATTATTTTACACATTTGTCATACAATTTATCACATTTCTCAATTTAATCCCTAATTGGAAAATTTACCAAAAAATCACATTATAAATGTTGTTTATCTAACAACAGCCATACATTTTCTATCATCAAACATCAAAATACATGTACATTAATCAATGGAAAAACCCTAAATCTTTAACGGTTTTGCAAATTAGTCCCTAGGCTAGCTAGATTAAGCTGCAACAACTCCAAAAACATAGAAATCATCAAAAATAAATTTAAAATACATACCTAATTGAAGGAGATAAGATTTTTGAAAGTTAAGCACAAAAATGGCTTTCTTATTTGTGAAATTCGGTTGAAGAAAAATGATACAAAATGGTGTTTAATGTGGTTTTATTTATTATTAACTTTAATTACCTAATTACTTAATTAACCTTTATTAACTTTACAAATTACACAAAATGCCAAGCCATTATAATCCACTATCACTATTATGGGTTAATTACCATGTAAGAAGCTCCACTTTAAGGCTCCATAGCTATTAGACACTTTTAGTTATTAGAACATATCTTTTACATTTTACGCGATTTAGTTCTTTTTATCAAATTAAGCACTCAAACGATAAAATTTCTTAACGAAATTTTCACACAACCATACTATCATGTTGTAGAGATTAAAATAATAATAAAATAATTATTTCGACATCAGATTTGTGATCCTGAAACTATTGTTCCGATTTGACTAAAAACGGGCTGTTACATATTTATTTTTAGGGTAAATTCTCTAGTTGATAACTCAATTTTAGGGCACTCTAATTTTGGTCATTTAAAATGAAATCCTTGCAATTTGGTCACCCAACTTTTAGAACGCTTTCATTTTAGTCACCCAAGCATTAAACCTCTGATGGTGGTTAATTGTAGACACCACATCATGTTTGCATTTTCATTTTGGTTACTCAACTTTTAAGTTGCTTTCAATTTGGTCACCCAATAAATATCTTTTTTAAATATTGATTTGGGTAAAAAAAATAAGGATTAAATTTTTAAAAAGGTAGAAACTAAAATAATATACAAAATTTATCAAATTGTACTTGTTTATCTCATTGCCGAAAGTTCTAATTTTTTTTTAAATATAAATTTTTAAATATTAAGATTAAAAATTATAGTAACAAATCAATTTACATTATTAATAAATAAATAATTTTCAACAAGTTATTAATTTATTTTGATGTTTTGAAATTATTTTACAAAAGTATCAATAAAAATTATTGTATTTAATAGTTATTTACGAAACCCAAATTTATTTTGACTATATAATCTTGAATTTTCTATGTTAATCTAGAAGTAAAGAAAAATCCTTACAAAAAAAATTAAATTAATTAATTTTATCTACCATGCCAATCAATACTCATAATTTTTTCATCACTTATTTACCCAAACATAGAACAAACAATTAATTTAATTAATTTCAAGGATATTTTTCTTTACTTTTAGCTTAGCATGGAAGAATCCAAATTATACAATTAAAATAAATTTAAGTTTCATAGACAATTATTATATATAAGTTATTTGTTGATTTTGTTAATTTTAAAATTTAAAAGGAGATTAAATTAATTAATTTTAATATTATAGTACAAATCGGTTGATATTATCAATGGATAACATTGTTTCAATAGTTTATTCAATTTATTTTGATGTTTTGAAATTTAAATTTTTTATATTAAAAAAAAAGAATTTTCGGCAATGAAATAAACAATTACAAATTGACAAATTTTGTGTATTATTTTAGTTTCTACCTCTTTTCACTTTAATCCTTGATTTTTTACTCCAATCAATATTTAAAAAAAGATATCTTTTGGGTGACCAAAATAAAAGTGTAAACATGATATAATGTGTATAATTAACAGTCATTAGAGATTAAACATTTAAATAATTAAAATAAAAATACTTTAAAAGTTAAATGATTAAATTATAAAAATTTTATTTTAGATGACTAAAATAAAAATACTCTAAAAATTGAATTTCCAACTAATTAGTTTAGCGTTGTTTTTATACAAATTCTAAACTTAATATATTGATGTGGTCTGCAGTAAGATGCAGTTCCAACTTCCAACTTCCAACTTCCAACTTCCAACTTCATCCAACCCATTGGAAGCGTTCTATTTTTAAGCCGTATCCATATTTTAGCATAATTCATTCATAGATAGGAATTTTTGAATAATAAATATTTTTAAAAAGTTGGTGTATTATATTATAGCAGAGGAAAAGTTAGAGCTTTAAAACTTTTGTTTTGGTTGGCTGGCCTGCTGCAACACAGGGAAAGCCGCCAAAAGGAATACAATTTAAAAAAACAAAGGCCAGCTGGAGAGAACTATAAACGACGATGCCTTTGATAGAGTTTGATTTGATACTCGCGTTGAAAACATTATCTGTCATGCTCAAAACGACACCGTTTGGAGCTGGATTGGGTCCCACTTATTACATGCAAATCTTATCTCCAAAACCGCCCAATTCCATTTTAAATCCTGAATCATTAGTTTTCAAATCCAGATTCCCCAACAAAACCTACTTTTCTTGGCTCAAAAATTCAAAAATAAGTCTATCTTAATTAAATAAAATTAAGAACAAAAAAAACAACCAATTCTATTCTCATTTTTAATTACCGTTATACCCTCCCCAACCTTGCATTAAAATAAAAAAAACCCCTCTAAATCTTCGGGCCTTCAGCGTCCCTCCCGAAAGCGAAGGCAAAAAAAAAAAAAGAAAAAGAAAAAGAAAAAAGAACTGAAAAACGTTCTCTCCCTCGAAACCCACCATTACGGCAAATGGCGACGACGGTCCCCGGCAACCTGAGCCGCGATCAGTACGTTTACTTAGCGAAGCTATCCGAGCAAGCTGAGCGCTATGAGGAGATGGTTCAGTTCATGCAAAAGCTGGTCCTCGGCTCAACCCCAGCCGCTGAATTAACCGTCGAGGAAAGGAACCTTCTCTCCGTCGCCTACAAAAACGTCATCGGATCTCTACGTGCCGCGTGGAGAATCGTTTCTTCCATCGAGCAGAAAGAAGAAGGTCGAAAGAACGAGGAACATGTTGTGCTGGTTAAGGAGTACAGATCCAAGATTGAATCCGAGTTGTCGGAAGTTTGCGCTAGTATTTTGACTTTATTGGAGTCGAATCTGATCCTCTCTGCTACTGCTAGTGAGTCCAAGCCCATGTGGTTCACTCATCCCACCTTCTCCCCTCTTGTTTCTAATAGTTTGGATGCAAGGATCAAACCTCTCCATTGACCTTAGAAAGTAGAACAAAATTACCTTTGGCAATATTTTTGCCCACCTCTTAGGAATCCAACATGAGCTTGCTTTGAGTCCTTATGATTTTCTTATTTACCTCTACAAGACTCCCTCTTTGGATTAGAATGAAATTCTTAATCAAGAGAAAATGTACTGGGTGATGAAGTCGAGAGTGGGTTCGATCATTAAGGGAGAAACGAACACTAAGTTTTTCCATTTCACAACTCTCATTTGTAAGAAGAATAATCGCATTTCGAACCTTGTTGACTAGATCGAAACTAGCATTTTTGACCCTTTGCTGAGCTAATTAACCCTCACTTTAAATCCATCTACACTATCGAGAAGATCAATCATGATTGGCTTGTTTCTACTTGCCCCCTTCTTGGCCTTTTCTTTCACAATAGCATATTTAAGATATTTGCTCCCCAATCACCACTCTTGTGATCAAGAAAGCCCTTTGGTCCTTCAAACCACTTAAAGTTACCATTCATTCCAGGCTTTGTTATTTTATTATGGATATCTTCAGTTTTAGCACCATGCCAAAAGAGATAAATGGCACCCTTAATCTTCTTCCCTAAATGCCTTGGAGCTTTCTCTATCAACCAGTTCAGACCAATTAGCCTTTTTAACACCTCATACAAGCTTGTTACCAAAATCCTTTCCTTGCGCCTTTATCCTATCATTGACAGATTGACCTCTCCCCTGCATGCTAGTTTTATTCCTGGTAGATAAGCCTATGATAATGTCGTCATTGTTCAAGAAGCCATCCACTCCATGAGACTTAAAGAAAGGGATACAAGGCTTCATGGCCCTTAAGCTTCACTTGAAGAAAGCCTCTGATCGGTTGGATTGGGATTTCATTAGAAAGACACTTAACTTCCTTCAGCTTTTTGAAGACATGATTTAACCTTATTATGAGTTGTATCTCTCCTTCTACCATGCCCATCTTGGTTAATAAGGAAAAACTCAACAGCTTTACACCTTCAAGAGGAATTCAACAAGGCGACCATTTATCTCTCTACATTTTCACCCTATGTATGGAGCATCTTGGCCATATTATCAATCATGCTTGCTCTCAAAAGAAATGGTTCCCCCTCAAATGCTGTTTTGTCGGCCCTGACCTTTCTTATGTTTTCTTTGCTGATGATATCATTCTTTTTGCTCGAGCTGATAGTGAATCCACCACCACAATCCACGGAATTCTTAACTCCTTTTATAGAGAATCAGGACAAAAAATCAGCCTTCAAAAAAAAGTCTTCTTCTCAAAGAACACTCCTGGCTCTAGAAAATCCTGGATCACTATTTACTAACCTCTTAGGGTTCCATGAAACTTTTGATTTTAGTTGCTATCTTGGAGTACCCAATTCACCACAGAAGAGCCAATAAAGAGGACGATGGTTTGATAGTTGAGAAAATTTACTCAAAACTCGTGGGATGGAAAGCTAACTTGCTTTCTCTTGTTGGGAGGCTCATGCTCATTAAATCCACTATGGCATCTCTCTCATCCCACTTCATCCAATGTCAGAAATTGTCATCAAGCACTTGTAAATGCTATTGGTCGTATTAATCGAAATCTTCCCTAGGGAGGATGAAATCTCATGCGCGCCTTTATTTGGCCAACTTGGCAACTTTCAGAAAAGCGAAAGAGATGGAGGTCTTGGAGTCAGTGGCGAAGCAAGGGGCTGGTATGGGCCTCTGCTTTTCCCCTAAAATATAAATTTATTCTTTTAACTTTTAAATTTTTTAAAAATTTTAAATTAATAAATATAAAATTGTACTTTAATCTTCCTGAAATTATAAAAATTTGATTTAATTATTTATAAATTATAAAGATATAAACTATAAAAAATTAAAATTTTATTCGATTCCCCTAAAAATTTGTTCTGACTACGCCCTTGCTTGGAGTTCGTCAAATGAAGGCTCAAAACCAAGCCCACCTCTCTCTAAACTCTGTTGGCGACCTATCAATTCCAATTCTAAACTTTAGGCTCAAATTTTACTTGCCAAAAACCTTCGCAACTCAAATTTTAAAGCTAACATTTTTGATTACCTGGAAATCTCTTGATAGTGTTCATCACATCATAGAGAAAGGTGTTCGATAGGTTATAAAAGATGGTTCCCTTATCAATTTTTGGCACACCAACTAGACTGGCATGGCTTCTATTCATCCTCTTATTCATGGCCCTCTTCTACTCGATGAAAAACATATCTCGATTAAGGATTTCTATTTTGGCTTCTTTATTAGGTCTTTTGATTTCCCTAATAACATTACGGACAACATTCTTACACATCCCCTTCCCATCTTCCGTTATGGCCCTAACGTAATGCCACTATAAATGGCCTTTTCCTTCAAATTAGCTTAGCATATTGCTTCAAAGCTTATTAACCACCCTCAACTTGGATGTGGATTTGGAATATTAGTCTTCCACCTAAACTATCCTTTTTCATTGGAGAAGTTGTTAGTTTCTTTCTCCTTACTTCATCTTTTCTTCAACTTAGAGGCTTAGAAATTTATATTTGTAACGGTCAAATTTTCAATGATAACAAAAAATATGGTTTTAGAATCCATTTTCGTAAATTGAGTTTATAAATATTAAATAAAAATATTTACAAAGATGATATAAAAAATAAATTGAAGATTGGTCAAGTAAATTTTGTCTAATTATTAGTTAATTAAGGTTCAGGGATTAAATTGTAGAAGTCCAATCCCTATAGAGTTTTAATTTACCAAAAGCCCAGACTTAACTAATAATTAACCAAATGTTCATTAACTAATAATTAACCAAATGTTCAAAATGATAAATAAACTATTTTCCAATAGGAGATAGTGCACGATGATGACATCTTCCACTAATTGTGATTAAAAGATTAATTATGTTAATTAAACTATGTTTAATTTAATTAATCTAGGTTAATTAAAGGTAAATTAAAGTATAAAAGATAAAGATAGTGGAAATTCACCATCTTTTTTCACCCTTAAGCCGTCCACCATTGTTGAAGCAAAAGAAAAACCCTTTCAAGCTTTTGAAGCTTTCAGCCATTAAAAGGTAAGAGAAATTAAGTTCTTTTCTTGTAATTTTTATGGATTTTGGGTTATGAGAGCTTGATTTAGCTAGACCATGTATCAATTTGATAAATTGTTAAAGTTTTAGGGAGTTGCTATTTTTGACTAATTGATTAATTAAACTTAAACTTAATAGATTTTAAGCTTAGATTGTGAAAATGATTAGATTGTAAAGTTAATCTAGCTTGTTTGTTAACTTTGTTACATCAGGGACCAAATTGAATAAATGTAAAACCTACCATGAAATTATGTTAGAAATAGAAAGTGTAAGGTCCCTAATGGAAATATATGAAATCATATTTTAATCTGAAGCTAGGAATCGAAAGTTATGTTTATCTTGAGTTTAGGGACTAAACTAAATAAAATGTAAAATATCAGGGGAATAAAAAAATATTTTATAGGACCATGCATATCATGGCATAGTATGAAAATTTTTAGTACTGATTGGTTATATAAAATAATTGCTAGATCAATATTTGGATCAAAGTTGAGCTAATAGGGGAAAAGTTAAAATTATGGATTAGTCCTTGAAGAATTCATTTGTTTTGATGTTTTGAATAGGTAAATTTAAATGAAACTTACTAATTTGTGTGTTATGCATACTTGTATTTAATTATATATATGTATATGTATATGTATGTTTTGAGTATATATTGACATACTAGTAGTTTGACACATAAGGGCAAAGCAGATTGAATTGAAACATGTGAATAACTATGAACATGATTGATTACATGTATGACACTGAGATATATGTATTTGATGGCCATGTTTCAGTGGTATTGGAAATAGTGGTTTCGGAACTACAAAATCGATGAGTAAGTTCATATAACTAGTATTTAAATTATGCGAGTTTATAATAATTTTATATTAAATTTTGATTTGATGAATTTCAACTATTGAATTAAAAGTTAGTTTAAGTGGTTCGATTCAAAAGTCGAGTGGGTTATTAAAATGAGGTATTGGGACCTTATTTTCGTTATTTAAGGTCGTAAATATTTTTATTAAATATTTATAGATTCGTAATATATGTGAATTCAAGTTTGGTCCGGTAATTCTGATGATTTATTGCTTAATTTCGGTAAAAGGATTAAATTGTAAAGGAGAAAAAAGTGAATCGTTATAGATTTAATTACTAAAGGGGCCAAAATGGTGATTAAAACATGATAAAAAAGTCCAAGCGATGGTGGATGTCAATCATTCCATTAACTTTTGGGTTATTTATTCATTAAATCCTAATTAGTTTAAGATTAAATTGAAATAAAGTTTGTTTAATTGGAATTTAATAAAATTGAAGGACCAATGCTGTAATTGGACCATCCTTAAATGGCCTAATGATAGGATTGATATGGAATTCTTTAGATTTTGATAAATTACATTTAGATCCTAATTAATTAATAATTAAAGAAAATGGACTAAATTGTAAAAGACTATAAAAGTCAACGCTATTAGTTTAAAATGTTTAATAAGGGGGTTCTAAAGGGAAATTAGACCCTTGTGCTTGTAGCGGACGGTAATGGCTAAGAAAAGATGAAATTTAAATGTTATAATGAAGGGTATATTAGTAAATTAACAAAAAAGTAAAAATTTATAATAAATTAAAAGGTAAAATAACTTCATCTTCTTCAATTTCTTTCTCTCAAAGACCGAAACCTTTAGAAAACCATAGAAGGAGCTTCGGACAAGTTGAGTTCTTCATTTGGGTAAGTAAATCTTGCTCGTTTTTAATAATTTCTTTTATATTTTTAAGCTCGTAATAGCTCGATCTAGCTAATCCAGTGACTAATTTGTAAAATTGTTAAACATTGTGGATTATGCCATTGATGTGTTGTGTATATTCTTGAAGGTTTATGATGGATCATTAAGTTATATTGTTAAATAGGACTATTTTGTAAAGTAGTTTTTGTTAATTTTAATGTTAAAAGACTAAAATGTTAAAGTGATAAAAATGTAAGGACTTGAGGTAAAATAGCTAAAATTATGGGCTATAATGAGACCCAATATCATTCAGCTAAATTTATTTTTAATGAAAATTGATTAAATTACAAGTTTTGAGCTTAAGGACTAAATTGAATAAAAGTGAAATATTGGGGAAAATTTTGTAAAAATGTCTAAAAGGACTAAATTGCATAAAATGAGTTAATTTTGCTGTGGAATTAGTGAATTAAATGAAATTATTTTTTTAGATCAAGAACGAATGAAAAATCAAGGAAGAGAAAATTACAAAATAGTCTCTATACTTTGTCGTTGCTGCAGTTTAGTCTAGTAAGTTCATTTAGTTTAATTTTAGTACATTTTTTAATGTATTATATGAACCTAATTGCATAATATTAGATTATATTGATGTGAGTAGTTGAAAATGGAAATAATGAATTGATATGATGTCGATCACTGATTGGGATACTTTGAACCGTTACTGTAAATTAGTCATGTAAGTTCGTCACTTAGTAATTCAATTAATTATTGTTTCGATGAATTATTATCTATTTGTGTATATATGTGAATCAAATTTATTGGCTTGAATGAAACGAATAAGACCATAGTTGAAAGACACTGTGGCACTATACCAAAACTGAATAAGACCATAGTTGAAAGAAACTATGGCATCATACCGGAAACGAGTAAAACCATAGCTGAAAAATGTTATGGCATCATGATTTTAATGAGTAAGACCATAGCAAAAGACATTATGACATCATGATTTTAACGAGTAAGACCATAGCTGAAAAATGTTATGGCATCACGATTTTAATAAGTAAGACCATAGCTAAAAGACGTTATGACATCACGATTTTAACAAGTAAGACCATAAGGAGTAAGACCATAGCTGAAAGACGTTATGGCATTGCAACTTTAAAGAATAAGACCATAGCTGAAAGATGTTATGGCATCACAGTTTTAACAAGTAAAACCATAGTTGAAAGACATTATGGCATCACGATTTTAACGAGTAAGACCATAGTTGAAAGACGTTATGGCATTATGATTTTAACGAGTAAGACCATAGCTGAAAGACATTATGGCATCAAGATTCTAGCGAGTAAGACCATAGCTGAAAGACGCTATGGCATCATGAATTAGACGAATAAGATGATGATTGAAAGACACTATGACATCCTTCAACCATTTGCTATTCAGGTAATATGTTTTTGGTGAGATATGTATCATAAGATTGCATGTAAGATGAATGTGTTGACTAATATAATTTGTAATGAAGATTTATGCCTTGGTGTGATTATATGCTATATATGTATATAAATATGTTAATTAATGATGTTTGTGATGTTTAATGAATTAAATGGATATACGAGTATTTTTCGAGTAGTCAATGTTATTCTATTTGGTTCATCAGGCTATGTTTTCTTAACCTTTGAAAATTTATTCAAAAGTGGAAATTGATTTGTATTATTGTACTGAGCATTTCTCACCTGTTGTAAGTTGTGATTGACAAGAATTCAAATAATAACCTCATTGACAGGAATTCTGTTCATTAATATTGTATTTGAATTATTATTATGTTTGATTCGGTAAGCTTTTGTAATACCCCTTACCCGTATTCGACGCCGGAATAGGGTACGAGGCATTATTGCACTTACTACACAAACAATCATACAATTCCGAGTCATAAATTTGCGTTACAATTAAAACCATTCTTATTCAATCATAAAGTCCCTAACACGAGCCTACGAGGCCTAAAACATGTTTTGGAGGTGGTCCGGGACTAAACCAAGCAGGCAAGAAATTTTTACAAAACTTAGGAAAATTTTGCCCTAAACAGGGGTCACACGCCCGTGTGGTTTAGGACACGTCCGTGTGGGTAGGCCATGTGGCTACACACGTGTAACACTCCTTACCTATATTCGACACTGAAATAGGGTACGAGGCATTACTGGACTCACATCACAAACAATTGTACAATTTCGAATCATAAATTTTCATCCAAATTAAAACCATTTGTAATCAATCATAAAGTCTCTAATACGAGCCTATGAGGCTCAAAACGTGCTTTGGAAGTAGTTCGGGACTAAACCGAGAACTTTTAGAAATTTTTGCAAAACTTAGAAAATTTTCCACCATACAGGTGTCACACGCCCGTGTGAATATGGGGCACGCCCGTGTGGGTAGACCGTGTGATCACACACGCCCGTGTCCTGACCCCATGTAACTCTCTAACTTGTAACTCATGAACAAATTGAGATCACACGGCCAAGTCACACGCCCGTGTGCTAGGTCATGTGGTTAATTAATTTAATTTGAAATACTTGCAGGTTTCACACGGCCAAGACACACGCCCGTGTCTCTTCCCATGTGCCCAATTCTGAGCATTCTGTTTCTCAAAATTAAGGTGCAGGGGACATACGGCCTAACCACATGCCCGTGTTACTAGGCCGTGTGTCACACACGGTCTAGACACACGTCTGTGTGTTTGCTCGTGTGGAAAAAATAAAGCCATTTCCTAGCTTCATTTCTCACCCAAAATCACCCAAAAACCTGCACATGAAAACTCAACCAATTCAAACCATTTCAAACATTCAAATTTGGCAATTTCATCATTCATCAAGGCATACCATTTCATGCATACATGGTTACAAACTCACTTTAACTTAACTTAGGCATTAACAACATTTGATCACATGAACTTAGCATAACACATATGTATATATATATATATATATATATATATATCACAATAGCTTACTAAATCATACCCAAAATGAACCATCACTAGCCATTGGAATGACTAGGTTACAAAATAACATTTCAAGCCACCATTGGCCAAGTTGTCCTATACATGACATTATACCAAAATGATTCTTCTATACATACCCAAGATAGCTAGCTGATAGTGTGACGATGCTCCAATGATCTCCCAACCTTCACGAGCTTCCGAGCACTATAAAATAGGGGAAAAATAAAAGGAGTAAGCATTACCTGCTTAATCAGTTCGTATAACGAAAATTAAACTTACCAATCTTGATTATTAAATCTAAACATACAATATCATGTTTCCATCCGTTTGGCTAAATTTGCCTAAGCACATACATTCAATTAAACATGTTAGTCACCAAAATCTTCATATAAATCAAGTAACATAGATGAGCTCATCAAGCTATATTCTATCTAGTTATTACTATTTCATCTCAAGGTTTTCATACCAAGTTAAGAGTTATATGTCCTTTGAATCATTGAATTCCAATGAATGCTCAAGTAGTACACTCGAAGTGTACGATTCAACAATCGTCAATTTCTTATTCAAGGGTACCCATTAGGGCACTTAACCAAGAAACACTCTCTCAAGTCACATATCGTTTAACAGGATTACCAGTCCAAGCTAAATCCTTTATATAACGTATGCTCAAAGGCTCGATTAGGATTACCAGTCCAGGCTAAACCCTAATCTTAATGCATACTCGAGAGGTATTATGTTAGGATTACTCGTCCCGGCTAAATCCTTTATATGACAAGGCCATTGGGATTACTCGTCCGAGCTAAATCTCGTCCGCAACAAATGTAGGACCCTACTTGTTTCGGAAAAAGTGCACACAATCATTGGAATTTAACATCCAATTGGGAGTAACCCCTTTATCACCATTTCAAGCTTATTTTCATTTTTCACCATAGCATACAAGTGAAGCACATCAACATAAATCACATTACATGCAACACAACATGTAACATCTCGATTTTGGGCTTGGTCAGAATAGTGGTCTCGAAACTACTAACTCGAGGTTAGAAAAATTATTTTTAATATTATTTCATGTGTTATAGCATGTTTATATGAATGCATAAAATTTTTGGTGAAATAATTTTAGCGATTGCATGCTCAATTGCAAAAAAAGACTAAATCACATAAGGGACAAAAGTTTTATTTCATTAGCTAAAGGTGTCAAATAACTAGAGAACCAAAATTAAGGGTATTTAAAGGGAAAGTAGGCCTTTATTTATGGCATGGCCGGCCATAGGGACAAGAAAATAAAAAAGGTCAAAATTAGGTGAAATTTGGTGACCAATTTTGACTAGAATAAAATAAAATAAGGAAAAGCTATCATCTTTTTTCTCTTCTTCTCTTCTCCACCGAAATTTTCAACAAGGAAGGGATCTTGAAAGCTTGAAATTTTCAGCCATTAAGTTCTCTCATAAGTAAGTGATTTTGATGACTTTTCTTGATAATTTTTGTACTTTTGGGACCCTTGTAGCATAAGCTAACTAATGAGGGGACTATTTTGCAAAATGGTTGAGGGTCTAGGGTTTTTCCATGAGAGTATTCATGTTGTTTGCTGAATTTTTATGGAAGAAAATGAATCTTGGTTGTTAAACAAACAATTTTTGTGAAGTAGTTTTCATGGAAACTCTAACTAAGGACCATTTTGCATAAGTTATAAATTATGTGGTAAATGTGTGGAATAATGGGAATTATGGGATACTTCTAGTATAAAAAGAATTCAGATAGGATTGGTTAGTGAAAAATTTGATAAAAAATGATTTACGAGCCTAGGGGTAAAATAGTAATTTTGTGAAAGTCTAGGGGCAAAATGGTTATTTTGCCAAAATATGATTTATGAAATGTGTTAATTAGTATGATGATTAAATTAGTGAATTTTTATCATTTTAGATCAAGAAATACGAAATTCGGACCTAGACTGGGAAAAGGCCAAGCTAGTAAACTGAAGCCAATTAGTCGTCCACTTTTTGTATACCGAGGTAAGTTGTATGTAAGTAAGGCAACTTTATCATTATTATGTGTTGAATGATTAATTTTTTGTAATATGGTTGAAATTGCTTATGAATAATGCAAGATGAAATTCAATGTAGTAGAGTCCCGATTAAACCTAGGAATAGATTGGATATCCATGCTTTGACATTTGGGTGATATGTGTGCCAGTGTAAGACCATGTCTGGGACATGGCATCGGCCACGATATGTGTGCCAGTGTAAGACCATGTTTGGGACATGGCATCGGCCACGATATGAGAGCTAGTGTAAGACCATGTTTGGAACATGGTATCGGCGATGTTGTGAGAACCAATGTAAGACCATGTTTGGGACATGGCATCGGCATTGATATGTGCGCTAGTGTAAGACCATGTTTGAGACATAGCATCAGCTACATTATGAGAGCTAGTGTAAGACCATGTTTGGGACATGGCATCGGTATTGAGATAAGAGCTAGTGTAAGACCATGTCTAGGACATGGCATCGGCCTCGACATGTGAGCCAGTGTAACACCATGTTTGGAACATGGTATAGGTAATTCACCCTCTTGTGTAAAGCTTGTCAGATATCCTTTAGTATTCCAAATGGGTTCACGGGTTATTTTAAAATCTTATGACAATGATATGGAATGATATAATCATATTGTGAGTGGTACATGTTCTTATTCGAAACTCATGAGATATGAGTCTAGTTATGTTGCCTTGATGGTAAGAATGACATGAGTAAGTTCTAGCTATGAAAATGATCTTGGGGCCATATTGAAATCTTTCGTTTGTACCTATGATATATATAAGCATGTAGTGATATTTACCCATGTTCACTTAAGAATGTTGTGTTGATTTATAATATGTATGGTTGATGTTGTTACTTATTTATATGCAACTTACTAAGCTTTATGCTTACTCCCTCTCATTTCCATTTTCTTATAGTGCCACCAAGCTAGTATCAGGGATTAAGGAACGTCGGAGGCATCGATATCACTTGAAGCTTTGGTATATCTAGTTTAATATTTTAATTTTGGCATGTATAGGGACTTGAATATTTTGTTTAGTGTCATGTTAGTTTAGCCACAAGAGTTGGCTCATATGATGGATGTGATATTTATTTTGTATAGGCCATTAATGTTGGCTAATATTGATTATTATTAAATGCATTTGATGCAAATTTCTCATGGTTGTGGTTGTTTTGGATATACATGTTATGCTTGGATTGGTTTTGGTTGATGTTGTGTAGGTTGGTGCAAGTAAGGGTGGCAAAAAGGCTTGGTAAATAGCCTTGTTTTTGTGCACATAGGTAGACACACGGGCGTGTGTCTAGGCCATGTGTGACATAAGGTTTGCCCCCCAGGCGTGTAGCCCAGTCATGTGTCCTCTGCACCTTAATTTTACATGTCAGTATGCATGGTAGTAAACACACAGGAAGAGACACGACCGTGTGTCTCAGCCTTGTGGAGGACATGGCCTCACATAAGGGTGTGTGCCTTGGCTTTGTGCCCTTAAGAGTTTGCTGACGTTAGAAACAGAATGTCAAGATTTTTTCACACGAGCTGAGACACGGGCGTGTCATGGCCATGTGGGACACACAGGTCTTGGACACGTGCGTGTGCCAAGCCGTGTGAAAACCCCTGTAGATTTGAATCAAAAAATAAATTCGCACAGGCTAGGGACACAGACGTGTCCCGATATGTTTAGGCCATGTGAGCCACACCGACCTTCAACCCATGTTAAGACAATACACAAGCGTGTTGCTCTTCCACACGGGTGTGTGCCTCTGTCAACTTGAGAATTTACAAAGTTTTTTAGAGTGCACGGATTAGTCCCGAATTAATTCCAAAGTGTGTTTGGGGCCTCGTAGGCCCATAGTAGGGACATTAAGGTATTGTGAAAAGTTTTAAATTGGGACGAAATTTCATAACTAGGAAATGTATGATTGTATGTGTTTAAGTCCGATAACACCTCATATTCCTGTTCCAACGTTGAACTTGGGTAAGGGGTGTTACATTTAGTGATATCAGAGCTATGGTTTAGTCGATTCTAGGACGAACCTAGCATGAGTACGAGTCTAGCTATACATGCTATAAAAATATTGTGATAGTGTGACGACTTCTAATAATTTAAATTGTGTTTTCATATAGTAAATGGATCCTGACGGAGCTATGGTGGATGATGTGGAAAGTAATGCGCCGGCTCCCGTTGAAGGGACCGCGCTAGTCGAAAGTGGGCCCGTGACATTGAGTCAGGGCGGAGGGGCTAGAGAAGCCTACCTCTATATGATGGATGCTTGGTACTCAGAGTTCATTTGTGCAAATCCGAGCACTCTGCCTCCCCCACCTCCTCCGATTCCTTAGCTTGTCTATATAGCTCCCCAAGGAGTAGAAATGGCTAGGAGAGAAAAACCTCCGGTAGATAGAATTCGTAAGCACGAGACTGAGGAATTTTGGGCTAAAATTGATGATGACCTAGAGAGAGCAGAGTTCTGGTTAGAAAATACCATTAGGGTATTCAATGAATTGTCTTGCACCTCTGAGGAGTGCATGAAGTGTGTTGTGTCGCTCCTACGAGACTCGGCCTACCAATAATGGAACACCCTTGTGTCGGTTGTACCAAGGGAAAGGATTACATTAGAGTTTCTCCAGGAGGAATTCCAAAATAAGTATATTAGTCAGAGGTTTATGAACCAGAAGAGGAAAGAATTTCTAGAATTGTAGCAAGGCCAAATGATGGTAACAGGGATGAGCTTGAGTTCGTGAGACTTAGCAAATACACTAGGGAGTGCGTATCTACCGAAGCCATTATGTGCAAGAGATTTGAAGATAGTTTGAACGAAGAAATCAGATTGTTGGTTGGCATTTTGGAGTTGAGAGAATTTGTAATGCTTATTGAGAGAGCATGTAAGGCCGTAGAATTGGCCAAAGAGAAGAGGAAAGCTGACATTGAGTCACGTGACTCAAAGAAAAGACAAATGGGAAGATCATTTCAGACTTCATCCAAGAAATCGAGGGAGTTTCTTACTCAAACAAATGCGTCGACAGGATTCTCGAGCAGAAATAAGAATAAGCAGTATGTAGCGTCTAAAGCTCAGAGTACTTCCATTGCGAGCGTTGGTAGTATTGACCGAATAGACCGGAGTGTTTGCAGTGTGGTAGATGACACTTTGGTGAGTGCTGAGGTAATGATAGAGGTTGTTTCAAGTATGGTTCACTAGACCACTTTATTCGAAACTATCCTAAGATGGAGGGGAAAGACAAAAAGGAATATGTGAGAGCGAGTAATGTTCCTTCGAGGGGTAGACCACCGAAGAACCCTGGGAGTGGGACTGGTAGCAGAGGTATGCCTAGAGATTCTACTGTGAGGTCTGAGGGTAGAGTACTGCAAGGACATACGCCATTCGTGCCCGCGAAGATGCTGCGTCTCCCGATGTGATTACGGGTACCTTTTCTATCTATAATATATCTGTAGTTGCTTTGATCGACCCGGGGTCTACCCACTCTTATATTTGTATGAAATTAGTACCTAGTACGAATATACTAGTGGAGTCTACTGAATTTGTGGTAAAAGTGTCCAACCCGTTAAGCAAACATGTAATAGTTGACAAAGTGTTTAGAAACTATCCTTTAATGGTTAGGGGCCACTATTTTCCGGCTAACCTCATGCTACTACCGTTTGATGAATTTGACCTAATTCTTGGAATGGATTGACTGACTATTGATAAAGTGTTAGTAAACTGTGGTAGTAAGTTTATTGAATTGAGATGTGAAAATGGGGATATTATTCAGGTTGAATCAAGTGAATCGGACAGCTTACTAGTACTGATTTCTTCTATAACTGCTGAGAAATACATGAGAAAAGGGTATGAGTCCAATCTTGCATTTGTGTTGAATACCCAAGAGTCGAGAGTAAAGATTGAGTCAGTGCTAGTAGTATGTGAGTACCCAGATCTGTTTCTGGAAGAATTGCCTAGGTTACCTCCAACTAGGGAAGTTGAGTTTTGCATCGAGTTAGTCCCTGGTATGACACCTATCTCGATTTCTCCGTATAGGATGGCTCCTATGGAGTTAAAGGAGTTGAAAGTACAATTACAAGAATTAACAGACAAGGGTTTTGTGAGACCGAGCTATTCCCGGTGGGGTGTTCCGGTACTTTTTGTGAAAAAGAAAGACGGGTTGATGAGGTTATGTATAGACTACAGATAGGTCAGCAAGGTGACGGTGAAGAGCAAGTATCCCTTGCCAAGGATCGACGATTTGTTTGATCAACTAAAGGGAGCCACAGTGTTTTCTAAGATAGAGTTGAGATCCGGCTATTACCAGCTAAGAATTAAGGAGCAAGATGTGCTGAAAACCACGTTTCGGATGAGATACGGGCACTATGAGTTCCTTGTCATGCCCTTTGGCTTAAAAAATGCCCCCGTCGTGTTTATGAACTTGATGAATCATATTTTTTGGCTGTACTTGGATAAGTTCGTGGTTGTTTTTATCGACGATATATTAATTTATTCTCGTGATGAGAGTGAGCACACAGAGCGTTTAAGAACCGTTTTGAAGACATTAAGAGATAAGAAGTTATATGCCAAGTTTAGTAAAAGTGAGTTTTGGCTCTAAGAGGTTGGATTCTTGGGACACATCGTGTCGGGCGATGGAATTAGAGTTGACCCGAGTAAGATCTCAGCTATTGTTGAGTGGAAACTGCATAAGAATGTATTGGAGATTAGAAGCTTTCTAGCCTTAGCAGGTTACTACAGATGATTCGTTAAAGGATTCTCCATGATTGCTACTCCGATGACAAGGTTACTGCAGAAAGATGTCAAGTTCGAGTGGACGGAAAAATGCCAACAGAGTTTTGAGAAACTTAAGGCGTTGTTGACTGAAGCCTTAATTTTAGTGCAACCAGAACCTGGAAAAGAATTCGTAGTGTATGGCGATGCATCCTTGAATAGATTAGGATGCGTGCTCATGCAAGAAGGTAAGGTGCTAACATATACCTCGAGACAACTGAAGCCGCATGAGAAAAATTATCTGACTCATGACTTAGAGTTAGCAACCATTGTGTTCGCACTGAAGATTTGGAGACATCACTTGAATGGCAAGAAATGTCGGGTATTCACTAACCATAAAAGCCTAAAATATTTGATGACTCAAAGGGATTTGAATCTACGGCACTGAAGGTGGCTGGAGTTGATTAAAGATTACGAGTTAATAATTGACTATCACCAGGGAAAGGCGAACGTGGTCGCTGATGCATTAAGTAGGAAGTCATTGTTTGCCTTGAGAGTTATGAATAATCAGTTGTCTGTAATCGAGGATGGTTCGATTCTAGCAGAGTTGAGAGCTAGACCTATGTTTCTTCAAGAGATTTGTGAAGCTTAAAAGAGATAAAGATTTGCAAGCCTAGATGACTCAGTGTGAGACAATTGACGAATCAGATTTTTTAGATTAGTACTAACGGTTGTTTGATGTTCCGAGATAGGGTCTGTGTACCTAGAGATGATGAGCTTATTGCGAAAATTCTTTGCGAAGCACATAGTAGTTGTATGGCAATCGATCTGGGTGGCACTGAGATGTATAATGACTTGAAGAGATTGTATTGGTGGCCGGACATGAGAAGAGACGTCTCAGAGTTTATGTCGAAATGTTTAACTTGTCAGCAAGTGAAAGCTGAGCACCAAGTACCTTCAGGTTTACTTCAGCCTATGATGGTTCCCTAATGGAAATGGGTTCAAATTACCATGGATTTTGTGATGGGATTGCCTTTGTCATCCAGAAAGAAAGATGCTGTTTGGGTCATAGTTGATCGACTAACGAAATCAACTCGTTTTTTTCTAGTGCATACCGACTACTCACTCGATAAGCTAGCCGAGTTATATAATTTTGAGATTGTGAGACTTTATGGAGTACCTTTGTCAATTATTTCGGATAGAGATTCGATGTTTACTTCGAGGTTTTGGAAAAAGTTACAAGAAAATTTGAGGACAAAGTTGAATTTTAGCACAGCTTTCCATCTACAAATAGAATGTAATACCTCCTAACCCTTTTTCGGCATTGAAATCGGATTACGGAGCATTATCAGTCACTACGATTTATAACACGAATCAAATAAAATTATACATTATATAATTCAGTAATATATCCTATTGACCCCTTTTAAGGACATTTAAGGCCCATAGAAGATGTTAAGAACAAATCAGAATTCATTCAGAAGCTTATAAACTTTTTCGTAAAATTTCTAAATTTTCTCTTTATGAACAGTACCACATGCCTGTGTAGTTTAGAGACACGCCCATGTTGTCACCCCGTGTGACTCACATGGCTAGGACACACCCATGTCCTCTACCCGTGTACTTCTCTAACTTGTTGCCCATGAACAAACTAGATTTACACGGCCAAGACATATGCCCGTGTGCTTAGCCTGTGTGGATTCATTTTCAATTCAAACCTAATGCAGTTTTCACACGGCCATGCACATGTCCGTGTATTGTGGTCGTGCACTTCACATGGTTGAGACACACGCCCGTGTCTCTGCCTGTGTGGCAATACCTGAGCATTCTATTTACCAAATTTTTAGATGCAGGGGACACACGGTCTACTCACATGCCCATGTAAGGGCCGTGTGTCTCACACGGTCTGATCACACGCCCATGTGCCAAGTCGTGTGGACTCGAAATGAGCCTTATAGTTCAAGTTTACCAACCTTACAAACTTTGAATAACAAGTAGCTTAAAATCCAATCTTTCAACCAATCCAAAACATGATTAAATACATCTAATACATAATAAAACCACCAGTATAACGATCTAACTCATGTATTTTAGTAACTATTTAACATAGAATTTACAAACATTATATTTAACACCATCCGAAATCAATTCAAAATAAACTATATAAAACACTATGTTATAAACATCAATTGTGCATATATGGAATAAACATTATCATTTTTTTTACATTAATAACATTTTCACTAATAGTAACTTCAAAAGACAACCTAGGTACATGCCATTTCTCAAAATAAGGTACATCACCGAGTATTTGAGTTCGGGCTTGTCGTGGATGCTAAGTTGTTAATCACTTTCGTACCTAACCTATGCACGGAAACAACCATGCCCTGAGTATACACTCAGTGGTATTTCTATAAACCAACACTTAAATCATTATTAACACAAAATGCATTTAAGCTACTAAATTTTCAAATCTAATAGCACTAATTACATTCAAAGTTCTTTATCAATGAAACATTCAGTTCAAGTTAATATAAATCAATAACAGTCGATTTCAGTACAGTAACACAGTCATTAAATAGTCTAGTACGGTAATTTACCCTATTAACATAACTCGGACCTTGGTGGATACATGGATCCAACCAACACACCAGTATGACACATTGTGCCTCATCAGTATTGCCAAAGAAAATAGTAACAATATGGTACATAGTACCTCATCGAATTAAACCGAAATATTAGTAACAGTACGACACACATAGTGTCTCATCGACACGAAGTTGAAGTAACGGTACAACACTAATAATGCCTCATCAACTTAAGGTCGAAGTATCATTGCACACTTTCAATCCTATGGCATGTCAATTATATCCAACCTAGCCCGACACTGGTAATAGGGTATTCATTTCACTTAAATTTTCAGATAACAGTCAATATACATTGCAATTCAAATATTCACAACTCAATTCGATTCAATACAATAATAGCAATACTTACCTCTATACAACTTACCATATATATATAATAAATGCAATAGTAATTATTAAGTTTGGTTTATAGAAATACAAACCATAATTTTTCGGATCACTCCTCATTAACCTTCTTTTTTCCTCTCTTTTTCGATGTTTCCGGTATTACGTTAGCTACAAAAATTAAACAATTTATATTTATTAATACAATAAAAATTCACAACAAATAATTGAATTTTTATTCAATTCAAACCTCAATTTCAATTTAATCCTAATTAACTCATTTACTTTTATCAGTCAATTTATACTTCATTTCTATTCAATTTCCTATCATATTCTCCCTAAGCATTAAATATTCATGATAAAATCCTAATTTCAAGTTTCTTTCAATTTAGTCCCTCAAACATAAAACTTATAGTTTCTTTTACAATTTAATCCCTTAATCAATTCTAACTTGAAATTTATTCAATTAAATCCCTAATTCAACAATTTGTTCAACATAACTCATATCTAAGAATCTATTAACTTTCAAAATTTCCACTTACATCAAGTAATATTTATCCTTAGGACTCCAAAAACATCAGGATTACAAGAAAATAGACTAAATTGACTTACCAAATTAAGCTTCAAGCTTCAAAACCCTAAATTTCCCTATACTTTTTCTTTCCTTCTTTCTTTCCCTAATTTCTTTTCTTTCCCTGTTCTATTTTTTTTTTGCTTTATTTCCTTATTTCTTTTATTTTCTTTTATGCTTTATTTTATTATTATATTATATTTTAGTAATAATTATTATTTACTTAAATAATAAGTAAATACATACATATATTACAAATGTATGTATAATACTTTTTACACATGTATTAAATTTTTGCCATACACTTGGCACCTATGGCTTAATTACTAATTTAGTCCCTTCACTTTTCTTTAGTCTATAATTAAACTTTTGCACTATGTTCAATCTAGTCCTTTCACTAAATTAACCTTAATTCAACCTAATTCACCTAAACAAAATCTAATTAATACTCAACTAACTTTTGTAAATATTTTTAATAAATATTTACAAACCCAATTTTCTGAAATAGTAAGCCAGAAACTCGATTTTCGATACTCATAAATTTCAGATCATTACATCGACGGTCAGTCAGAGACAGTAATTCAGATTCTTGAAGACATGTTGCGGTGTTGTGTCCTAGAATTCCATGGCAGTTGGGAAAAATATTTACCGCTAGTAGAGTTTGCCTACAACAATAGCTATCAGTCGAGTTTGAAAATGGCGTCTTATGAGGCTTTGTACGGGCGTAAGTGCCGAATGCCCTTGTATTGGACTGAAGTCAGAGAGAATTAGATTCATGAGGTTGAATTGGTCAAAGAGACAGAAGAGAAAGTGAAGGTGATTTGTGACTGTTTGAAAGTCGCTTCGGATAGATAGAAATTCTACGCAGATTTGAAATGAAAAGAAATTGAGTTTCAAGTCGGTGATAAGGTGTTTTTGAAAGTATCTCCATGGAAGAAAGTCCTCAGATTCGGTAAGAAAGGAAAATTAAGTCCACGCTTTATTGGACTTTATGAAGTGATTGAGAAAATTGGACAGGTAGCTTATCGGCTAGCCCTGCCATCCGAATTAGAAAAGATCCACAATGTTTTCCATGTGTCGATGTTGCGCCATTACCGTTCTGACCCTTCGCATGTTCTTTCGCCAACAGAGGTTGAGATTCGATCAGACATGACTTATGGCAAAGAACCGGTTAAGATCTTAGCCCGAGAGGTCAAGCAATTGAGAAATAAAAGTATAGCACTCATGAAAGTACTGTGGCATCGACATGGAGTTGAAGAGGCCACATGGGAACCTGAGGAGACTGTGAGAGATCAATACCCTAACCTTTTCACCGGTAAGATTTTCGGGGATGAAAATCCCTAAGTGGGAGAATTGTAACAGCCCGATTTTGGGCTTGGTCGGAACAATGGTTTCAAAACCACTAACCTGAGGTCGAAAAAATTATTTTTAATATTATTTTATGTGTTATAGCATGTTTATATGAGTGCATAAAAATTTTGGTGAAATAATTTTAGCGGTTGCATGCTCAATTGCGAAAAAGGACTAAATCGCATAAGGGACAAAAGTTTTATTTCATTAGCTAAAGGTGTCAAATAGCTAGAGAGCCAAAATTAAGGGTCTTTAAAGGGCAAATAGGCCCTTATTTATGGCATGGCCGGCCATAGGGACAAGAAAATCAAAAAGGTCAAAATTAGGTGAAATTTGGTGATTAATTTTGACTAGAATAAAATAAAATAAGGAAAAGATATCATCTTTTTTCTCTTCTTCTCTTCTCCACCAAAATTTTCAGCAAGGAAGCGATCTTGAAAGCTTGAAATTTTCAGCCATTAATTTCTCTTATAAGTAAGTGATCTTGATGACTTTTCTTGATAATTTTTGTACTTTTGGGACCCTTGTAGCATAAGCTAACTAATGAGGGGACTATTTTGCAAAATGATTGAGGGTCTAGGGTTTTTCCATGAGAGTATTCATGTTGTATGCTGAATTTTTATGGAAAAAAATGAATCTTGGTTGTTAAACAAACAACTTTTGTGAAGTAGTTTTCATGGAAACCCTAAGTAAGGACCATTTTGCATAAGTTATAAATTATGTGGTAAATGTGTGAAATAATGGGAAATTTGGGCTGCTTCTAGTATAAAAAGAATTCGGCTAGGCTTGGTTAGTGAGAAAATTTGATAAAAATCGATTTACGAGCCTAGGGGTAAAATAGTAATTATGAAAAGTCTAAGGGCAAATTGGTCATTTTGCCAAAATATGATTTATGAAATGAATTAATTAATATGATGATTAAATTAGTGGATTTTTATAATTTTAGATCAAGAAATACGAAATCCAGACCTAGACCGGGGAAAAGCCAAGCTAGTAGACTAAAGCCAATTAGTCGTCCACTTTTTGTATACCGAGGTAAGTTGTACATAAGTAAGGAAACTTTATCATTATTGTGTGTTGAATGATTAATTTTGCGTAATATGGTTGAAATTGCTTACGAATAATGCATGATGAAATTCAATATAGTATAGTCCCGATTGAACCTAGGAATAGATTGGATATCCATGCTTTGACATTTGGGTAATATGTGTGCCAGTGTAAGACCATGTCTGGGACATGGCATCGGCCATGATATGAGAGCTAGTGTAAGACCTTGTTTGGAACATGGCATCAGTGATGTTGTGAGAGCCAATGTAAGACCATGTTTGGGACATGGCATCGGCATTGATATGTGCGCTAGTGTAAGACCATGTCTGGGACATGGCATCGGCATTGAGACGAGAGCTAGTGTAAGACCATTTCTGGGACATGGCATTAGCCTCGACATGTGAACTAGTGTAAGACCATGTTTGGAACATGGCATCGGCAATTCACCCTCTTGTGTAAAGCTTGTCAAATATCCTTTAGTATTCCAAATGAGTTCACGGGTTATTTTAAAAGCTTATGACAATGATATGGAATGATATAATCATGTTGTAAGTGGTATAGGTTCTTATTCGAAACTCATGAGAATGACATGAGTAAGTTCTAGCTATGAAAATGATCTTGGGACAATATTGAAATCTTTGGTTTATACTTATGATATATATATATATAAGCATGTAGTGGTATTTACCCATGTTCACTCAAGAATGTTGTGTTGATTTATAATATGTATGGTTGATGTTATTACTTATTTATATGCAACTTACTAAGCTTTATACTTTCTCCCTCTCCTTTTCATTTTCTTATAGTGCCACCAAGCTAGTATCGAGGATCAAGGGATGTCGGAGGCATCGATCACACTATCACTTGAAGATTTGGTATAGCTAGTTTAATATTTTGATTTTGGCATGTATAGGGATTTGAATCTTTTGTTTAGTGTCTTTTTAGTTTAGCCACATGAGTTAGCTCATATGATGGATGTGATACTCATTTTGTATAGGCCATTAATGTTGGCTAATATTGATTATTATTAAATGCATTTGATGCAAATTTCTCATGGTTGTGGTTGTTTTGGATATATGTGTTATGCTTGGATTGGTTTTGGTTGATGTTTTGTAGGTTGGTGCAAGTAAGGGTGGCAAAAAGGCTTGGTAAATAGCCTTGTTTTTGTCCACATGGGTAGACACACGGGCGTGTAGTCCGGCCGTGTGTCCCCTGTACCTCAATTTTACAAGTCATTATGCATGGTACTAAACACACAGGAAGAGACACGGCTATGTGTCTCAGTCGTGTGGAGGACACGACCTCACACACGGGCGTGTGCATTGGCCGTGTACCCTTAAAGGGTTGCTAACGTTAGAAACAAATGTTAAGGTTTTTGCACAAGGGCTGAGACACGGGTGTGTCATGGCCGTGTGGGAGACACGTGTCATGGACACATGCATGTGCCAAGCCGTGTGAAAACCCCTGTAGATTCGAATCAAAAAATAAATTTGCACGGACTAGGGACACGCAATATGTTCAAGCCATGTGAGCCACATGGCGTTCAACATACCCTTGTTAAGACAACACACGGGCGTGTTGCCCTTCCACATGGGCGTGTGCCCCTGTCAGCTTGAGAATTTACAAAGTTTTCTAGAGTGCACAGATTAGTCCCAAATTAATTCCAAAGTGTGTTCGGGGCCTCATAGGCCCATAGTAGGGACATTAAGGTATTGTGAAAGGTTTTAAATTGGGACGAAATTTCATGACTAGGAAATGTATGATTGTATGTGTTTAAGTTTGGTAACACGTTGTATTCCTATTCCGATGTCGAACTAGGGTAAGGGGTGTTACACAACAATTATTTAACATAATTAATGCTCGATTAAGTTACATGAACTTACCTCGACACTTGTTTGCGTAAAAGTCTACTAATCCAGAATCTTTTCTTTTCCTCGATCTAACCTCGAATTAGTGTTGTCTGGATCTATATAAATGAATTTGACTTCAATTTCACACATTTCATAACTAAATGGACTGTAATAGCCCGATTTAGACCCTAGTCAGAATAGTGATTTTGGGACCACAAATCTGAATCAAAAAAATATATTAATATTATTTTTTGTGTTTAAAGTATGTGAATTGATATGTGTGAAATTTTCTTATGAAAATTTCATTGTTTGAGTGCCGATTTGTGAAAAAGGACTTAATCACGTAAATTGTAAAAGTGACTAGCTATTTGTTAAAGTGTAATAATGCTATGTTCTTTTAATGTGGAGGCCTTAAAGTGAAATTAGGCCATTAATTCATAGCTTGGACGGTTATGGGCTTATGTTATATGGTTTTCTAATTTAATTACAAAGGTTATAATAGTAAATTGTGTATTAATGTTTATTAATTAAACAAAACATAATATTGGCTTCATTTATTCATCATTTGGCCGAATATATCAAAGGAAAAAGAAAGAAAACTCAAGCTTAGGGTTCGACTAAGAGATTTGGTGATTTAGGTATGTATTTTGTTCGGTTTTTGATAATTTCTATGTTTTTGTAATCGTTGCTTAGTAATCTATCAAGCCGATGCCCTAATTTCTGATTTTGTTGATGATTTTGAGTTATGCCATTGTTGATAATGTGAGCTTTATGAATTTTTATGATAGTAAATTAAAGATATGTGATAGCTTATTAAGTTTTGTCTTTGACTTTTTGATGAATTTGAGTAATTTGGGCTAAATTGTGAAATTTGTAAATTGAGGGACTAAAACGTGAAATAAATGAAATAAATGGGCTGCTGGGGACCTTTGTAAAATTCGGCCAAGCATGGGTATGGTTAAATTTTGAATATTTTGTGTTTTGTGAAATAAGGACTAAAATGTAAAAAATGTAAAATGTTAGGGGCTAAAATGCAAATTGCTCTTTTATGTGTTTTTGGATGAATTTGAGTAAGTATGTGATTGAATAAGTTGAATTTGTATTGAATTAGATCAAGAAATGAGAAAAATAAGATTTGGATTAGGGAAAGTAAAAAATTATCGAATAGTCGTTCCAGTCCGTTCATGTCCGAACGAGGTAAGTTCATAAGTAAATAAATGCTGTTAAATTCAAATATATATATGTGTGTTATATGTGCTGAATTGAATTATAATAAATATATGTGTATAGGCTGAATTGAATCGAGCTTTGGAAAATCTGTTTAGATCTTGGATCGTTCGAGTAGGTGAAATTGAGGAAGTTCTGATAATGTGACAATGTCTGAAAAGCCCCGTACGAACCATAGGAATAGTTAGGATACATATGTCATGACATAGGATTTCGATATGTGCTATTGTGTAAGACTATGTCTGGGACGTTGGCATCGATTTGTGATTTACGTGTAAGACCATGTCTGGGACATTGGCATCGTATATGATTTCGTGTAAGACCTTGTCTGGGACATTGGCATCGTATATGATTTACATGTAAGACCACGTCTAGGACGTTGGCATTGTACGAGCTTATGTGCTATCCGAGTATCCTTATTGATTCTGAACGGTTCAACGGGCATTCCGAGAAAAGAATGAATATATGAGATGTGTATCCGATTCAGGTACTTATGAAATGTATATTAAGCTTGAGGATGAAAAGTAAGTATATGTTTATATGTGTAAACATATGAAGTATGTTTGTATTATATGGAAATGTGATGTACATGTGAGAAAATGGTTCTAAATATTTGAGCTAAATGAGTATAAGAATGTGTATCCGAATCCGGTATGTTGTGATGTATATGAAATTAAGCAATGAAAGTGAGTATGATTATGATTAATTGATATATGATTTATGTGAAAATGACAATATGTGAAATATATGACAATGTATGATGTGTTATATATGCTCGTTATATGAAATTGTGGTCCTATGTTTTTGACATGAGAATTATGAAAAATAGAACATGGTTTGGATGTGTGATTTGTTATGGTTATTTGGGTTTTGAAATGCATAAAAAGAAATTGATATACTTCTATGCATGAAATGTAATAATCAACCATGTTTTGGTTGGTTATGTAATGAAATTGTGCAAATTTAATTTATATGAATGATCTAATAGTCGTTATTTGAAATTGAAAGCATGGTTTGTATGTTCACCGATAAACAAGCTTAATAATCAACCATGTTTCGGTTGGTTATGTAATGAAATTGTGCAAATTTAATTTATATGAATGATCTAATAGTCGTTATTTGAAATTGAAAGCATGGTTTGTATGTTCACCGATAAACAAGCTTAATGAAGTTACTTAATATGGTGATGTTGGATTATATAAGATAAGTGATTGAATATGTGTATGAAGTTAACTAAATTTGACTTATTCAAGTTGAATTATATTAATGATCTTGTAAAGATTTATTTGCTTATGGCTTACTAAGCTCTCAAAGCTTATTCTGTGTGTTTTTCTTATGTTTATAGATTTTCGAAGATTTGCTCGGGTTGGAAGTCGATGGAGACGTCATTACACTATCCAGTTATCATCTCGGTAAATATTGTTTTGAGTTTTGGTTATGTGGAATGTATAGGCTAGAAGTATGTCAATACGTTTGGAGATGTAAATATATGATTTGCCAAGTGATATGACTTGATAATGAATGTGAATATGATTTGGTTTTGTTATGGTTTATGTGATGAGAAAATGGTATGATTTGATGCTTATGACTAACTAAATGAAATGGTCAATTTGGTATGTGCTTAATTGTTAAATTTAGTATAAATTCGGCATGAAGATGAATAAGAAATTGAGATGTTGGTAATGTATGATTGAATGAATTTGGCTTATGATTTTGGTATGTTTTGGTATAGATATTGAGCATGAAATAAATTGATGATTACATGACCTGAATGGTGTATGTTTTGAGATTGAAATTGGCCAAAAATGTGGTATATTGATGCTTGAATGATGCTTGTAGGTTTGACCCAAATTGGGTGGCAAATTGGCTTTTCAAATGGCCTATTTTTGTCCACATGGGCAGAGACACGGGAGTATGTCTCAGTCGTGTGCGACACATAGTCATGTTGCACTGCTGTGTGTCCCTTAGGGTACCCTACGATTTTAAGTCAGTCTTGAGCACGACCAAGGCACACGGGCGTGTGGCTAGCCGTGTGACCCAAGTCAGTTTTGACCACGGCCAAGGCACATAGGTAGGTCTTCTGGCCGTGTGATTAAGTCAGTATGAATGCCCTGATTTGACACGGTCTAGACACACAGGCGTGTCTAATGCCGTGTTAGGCACATGGCCTGTTCACAAGGGCGTGTGACCTCTGTAACTTAGAAAATTTATTTAAGTTTCGAAAAATTTTGTATGCATTCAATTTGGTCCCGAACCTTCTCCAAAGCATGTTTAATGTTTCGTAAACCTTCTGAAGGGACTATTTGTGTATGAATTGCTATGATATGAGGATGTATGATTATGATTTTGTAATGTTTCGATATGTCCGATAATACCTCTTAACCCTAGTCCGGCAATGGATACGAGTTAGGGGTGTTACATAGACTCAATTTATGTTCTAGGCAAAATTACCATTTTGCCCCTAACTTTTCCATAAATTCTAATTTTGTCCCTAGTCCCGAAGAATGAAACTTGTACAAATTATTCCCTATTACAAGCCTAACCAAAGCCCCATTACAAATTTTCCAGTACATGTATTCATAAAATTTCAAAATTTTTCATCAAATTTTACAACTTTTCATTTTAGTCCCTAAATTGTGTTTTCATCAAAAATTACTTTGTAAAAGTTTTTTATCTATCAATAATCTTTCATTTTCTACCATAAATTTCTAATTTCCAGCATAATACATCCATGACCCATTTTCATACTTTGATAACTTTTCAAATTAATCCCTCAAATAGAGAGATTATGCTATCCCAGTTTCAAAAATACCAAAATTACACAAAACAGGACAAGAGAACTTACCCAATTAGGCCTTGAAAGTTTCTTTTCTCTCTCCTAAGGTTTTCATGTGTTTTTAGGTTGAAGATGATGAAAATAAGATGATATAATTTCTTTTCATCTTTTAATTAATTAAGTATTTTAATATTTCCAATTTAGTCCCCTTTTTTTTTTTCTATAATTCCATATATGAGTCACTAAAAAAAATCTACATAGTTTTCTTAATGGAATAATTACCATATAAGGACCTCTAGTTTTGAATTCCATAGCTCTTTGATCCTCATAGCTACTAGAATTCAACTTTCGCATTTTATGCGATTTAGTTCTTCTTGTAATTAAATACTTAACTGATAAAATTTTTATATCAAAATTTTCATACGTCATTCCTAACATTTTATGGGTCATATGATAAAATAAAAATAAAATAAATTTTGGGTCAAATTTGTGGTCCCGAAACAACTGTTCTGATTTCAGTTAAAAATGGGCTGTCACAGCACACCCGTGTCCCGACCCTGTGTAACTCACTGACCTGTAACCCATGAACAAATTGTGGTCACACGGCCAAGTCACACGCCCGTGTGCTAGGCTGTGTGGAAAATTTATTTTCATAAAATAGGTGCAGACTTCACACAGCCAGGGTACACGCCTGTGTTCGAGGTCGTGCCGTCCACATGGCTGAGACACATACCCGTGTACTCAATTCTGAGCATTCTGTTTCTCAAAATTAAGGTGCAGGGGACACACGGCCGAAACACACGCCCATGGGGCAGACCGTGTGTCACACACGGCCTAGACACACACGCGTATGTCTACCCGTATGGACAAACTAAGGGCTATTTACCAAGCCATTTGCCACCCTTATTAGCACAAACACTTACACCAATTCAATAGCCCAAATCCATGGCACACTTAGGCAACCAAACATCCACAATCATGGCTAAAGCATATAAATCTAATATCATACACTATCATGCTCATAACATTTATTATGTCCCAAAATCAATCATGCAACTTTCACATTCATTAAGCCTCAGTTAGATACTTTCATGACACTTATTTGTGCATAAGAGAATCATCTCACCAACAAATCACATTTCCAACACAACACATTCATGTTATGAATCTCATTCCGTCATTCACCAAGCATACCATGATCATATCACCAAAGACATTGGCACATATATGAATATACTTAGGCTTACAACCATGCTAGCCAATATAAGCCAATTAACATGACAAGGTACAAAATTAACCAATAACTATTACAAGCCAATACATTTGGCCAATCATAATGACACATATAACAAAATGACCAAATCCCTATAAATGCCATACTTTTAAAATGCTAAGATCATCAAATACCGAAAATAATAGTTTTGATAGTGTGAGGCGAATCTTCAACGATCTTCGATTCTAAGCTAGCTTGGTGACACTATAAAAACATTGAAAATAAACGGAGTAAGCTATATAGCTTAGTAAGCTCATATGAATGAAATAAGCAACCTTACTATACATATAACATTCAAGTGATCTAACATAATTAAATGTACATTTACCATAGTATCTAATTTATTTCGTCACAAAACTTACCTCATATTCATCATTTCAAGCATTTAATAGGTAAGAGCTTCAAGTACATACCTGTACCATCTCGAAAGGAATTTACACATAATCTCATCTATGACATACCTATGAACCACTCGGAATAACAATGTCAGATACTCAGGAAATTTGCACACTAAGTGCCACATATGTAGCCAATGCTACCTCAAAACTCATATCACATAGTTGCTCGCTCTTGAGCTATCAACGGGCCTGCTCATACAAGCTGTCAGTCAAGACATAGCTAAGCAGTACTGCTCACACAAGCTGTTAAGTATTCGCAACATATGCCGGTATACTCAGCCACCAGTAGGACGTACAACACCAGCACCCAGATCACATAATCACATAACACATGCTACCCTAGTGACATGTCACTTGTATCCTACCCTATTCTTAAAGTTCAAATGGGATTTCTGCTTGTCGATTCGTCGTTGAACTCGTTCATAGGATTATACTTATTCACAAAATCAAACATACAATTCATGCAATATTAAAGCATCTAAATACAATTATTCTAAAGCTTATTTTTAACATACG
Source organism: Gossypium longicalyx (assembly GCA_025698465.1). NCBI lineage: Eukaryota > Viridiplantae > Streptophyta > Magnoliopsida > Malvales > Malvaceae > Gossypium > Gossypium longicalyx. The sequence goes on along the minus strand of CM046997.1, from coordinate 16,547,793 downwards.
AACTTACCTCGGTATAAAATGGCTAATTGTTCGATTCAGTCCACAGCTTTTTTCTTTCCCCAGTCTAGGTCAGAACCTCGTCTTTCTTTATCTATAATATCAAATTTAACTTATTAAATTATCACATTATTCAATTTAATCCCAAAAACACCTTATGGTAAAAATTACATTTTTGCCCCTAACTTTTCAACTTCTTTACATTTTAGTCCCTAGGCTTGTAAAATGATTTTCATTTGATTTCTTCATTACCCAAACCTAGCCAAATATTTTTAGTACTCATATCAACCCACATTTTTCATTTATTCACATTTTTACACACTTTTTTCAACCTTTACAAATAGGTCCCTATTTGACATTTTCATCAAAAATCACTTGGTAAATGTTGTTTACCTAACATCAAACATACATTTTCTACCATTAAACATCAAAATACACAAATATTCAACATGGGTAAAATTTTAGACTTTGATTTTCTTTCAAATTAGTCCTTAAAATAGCTAAACCAAGTTACAACATTTACAAAAACGTAAAAATAATTAAAAACGGGGCAAGAACGACTTACAATTGAGCTTGGAAGTTGGCCAAACCCTAGCTATGGAGACCTTGAAAATTTTGGCTATGGGGGGACTAATTTGAGAAGATAACATCTTTTTATTTGTTTTATTTGTCTTTATTTACCAAATGACCAAAATGCCCTTAATGCCTAACTTCAGAATTTTACCCATCCATGTCCATTTTTGTCCAACTTAAAGTATAATGGTCTAATTACCATTTAAGGACCTCCAATTTAAATTTCATTCTAATTAGACACCTCTAGCTTCTAGAACACACATTTTGCACCTATTGTAATTTAGTCCTATTAGTCAAATTAGACACTCAATCGATAAAATTTCTTAACGAAATTTTCACACAATCATTCAATCATACTATAGATGTAACACCCCAAACCTGACCTAGACGTTATGGCTGAATCCGTGAAGTTACATTGGAGTGAGTTTTGAAAAATGTAGTTCTATCAGAAAAGTCCATTTGTGTCAAATCTCGTTTGTGATTTTTATGTGAAACCAACTTGTTTTATTCATTTGTTAAATCATAGGTTAGTTAAGCAAAACATGTCACATGCTAAATCATTATTACGCTTTAAAACATTGTTCATCGTGGAAGCTTTTAAAACAAGTTACGCAGCGTGATAGTTGAAAATCATTTACTTTTTTTAAAACCCCGAGTCCTACTGTTAACTGATGTATGTAAAATTAAATAAATCCCCAAATAGAAATAAAAATTAAAGCGGCCTTATTGCATAAAATTTACCCAGATAAAATTACTTTTACTAAAATTCAAAAACGAAGATATAAACGGTGGTGTAGCCATCTCCGAGTCCCTCGCAGCACCGACCCACCTAAGGATAACCTGAACAGATAAGCAAAGAAGATGAGTTTATGAAAACTCAGTGTGTAATCCCTATTTATCAAACAGTCAAACATACCGTGTTGTACAGTCTGGGCCTATACCCATATCAGTAGCAATATTAGTATGGGCCTTAGCCTAATTCAGTACAGTATCAGAAATGCATATTGAGATTCTACCCATCCATCCTTTACACTCTACTACGTCCAGCCCTACACTCCATGTGGGGATAAAATCGACCCACCCATTCCTACACTCCAGAATACAGTAGCGGTTGCGATATTAACAGTATTTGCAGTAGAGCTGCCAGTAATAGGCTTATAGCCTTTTAGTACACTTCCTCCAATATCATATATCCCACCCCATGCAATGCAACATAATATAAATGTACATACAATAAAAATGGCATGCTCACACAGTCATACATCACATAGGGGTATATCCGTCATTTTCTTTATTGGGGTATAATAGTCATTTCCAAGATTAGGGTCTAGGTATACTTACCGACCCAACAGTAGGTCCACAGTCATCTTGGGTGACCTGTGCAACCTTATCAGTTTAACAACAAAAATGGGCCGAAGCCCATAATACGACCCATGTAGGCCCACACACTCGTGTGGCCCAATAAGCCCAAATAATGGCCTTGGCCATGCAAACCACATAGCCGACCCAACAATCTCCATACATCCGTACGGTTTGCTTATGCGGGGCCCACGAGCCTGTGAGGCCCACACGGCCTAAAGTGGCCCAAACGACCTAAGCCCACGAAATCGCTCGTGTTGGTCTCTACATCACATGCTCGTTCTTATGCAGTTAGATGACCATACGGGCGGGCGCACACCCGTGTGGCATCGATGGTAGCAGTTTTTCAGCTTTTGCTGTTTTACGAGAGGAGTAGTGTGATTACACACCTGATTGTAAAACATGTGAATAGCCTACAAGAACCTAAAACCTACATTCAAACAAGGTATTCTATTAGTCATTTGTCAATAGGGTAAACGACCTCCCTTAATACAATCCCAACTAAACATAATGCTTGCCTTGATCGAACAAGTACGGCTTAGACCTCTTAAACTGCTTAGCTAAAATTGACCACATGCTCCTTGTCGAAACCTACGCTATCAGTGAAATCCATTAGTATGGTTGCTTAAACACACAGCTTGAGACATCATGCACCACCTTAAAGAAAACACAAAAACCCAATAGTAGGGGAAAGGAGCATTCGGCCAACACCCAGGAATGCAAGCCAACATACCTCCACTCAAAGCACAGTAACTACAAACAGAGTTACCTTCAATCGCCAGATGAGGGAAAGGTTTTGGACGCTTCAGTTGTCCTTTGCACACTCCCTCACTCCTTGAGGAACTCTAGGAACCAAAACCACCACCACAAGAGAGAAAAGGTGAGATTTGGTAATAAGAGGAGAATGTTTGGCTCCAAAAAAATGATAGGGGGAGGCTTGATAAGTGTTGAAAGAGAAGAGAAAACAAGAGGAATAGCAAACTCATCGATTTTCAGAGAACAGCAACAAACCAAGGAAAGATGAAAATAGTAAGGGATGAAGTATTTGGCTTAGGTACCAAATAAAATAGTACTCGACAAACAATAGACCAAAAAGGGGAGAGGAAGAAGAGCAACGTCAGAAGAACCCATAATAACCCCTACAATATTCGGCCAAAGCTTGGGCTAGAAGAAGAGAATCGGTTGATCCTAAAAGCAAAAGCCAAACAATCCTAAGAGGGAAGAAGGAAGAAATCGGCCAAGGAGAGAAAGGGAAAAAACTCGAAATGCAAATCCCGAAAACATAATTGAATGACACTACAAAACTCCTAAGTCCCAATCGGTTTCCACAGAAAGAAAGCAACAAAACCAAATGCCAAACTTACCAAAATCGAATTCCCTAAGTGCCTAACATCCCCATATGGCACCAACACTCTCCTCTCAACACCTCTCCTTGATTTCCTCCTAAAACCTTTCCACAACATCCTCAAACTGAATCCTGTCCAAATCCCCCTTTTCCCTTCTAATAATTTGGCTACATGATCCCCTACTCCAGTCAAACACCCCAACCATCCAAGCAGTAGAGTCCCACTGTCATACAATCATCCACTCAGCCGTTTTCAAAATAAAACCTACTAGCACACTACAAGACTCGAACCCCCATCTTCTAGCAAACAATAACACACCACTATCCCCTACACCACTAGACTTTTTTGTGACTTGATTCTCCACAATTTTTAAGAACCCAACATCTAGCAGTAAAGGTTTAGTTCAGTAGAAACCAAATTTTTTTTCTAAAGCCTAGGTTTGAACCCAGGTCTTCTCACATTACTCAGGACCCTAAACCATCGCAGCAAGTAAGCCAACATGTAATATAACATATAATTTAATTTCTAAAGATTTGAGGCGTTACAATAGACATTATAGAAATAATAAAATAAATATTTCTACTTTAGATTTGTGGTCCCTAAACCACTATTTTGATTTGACCCTAAAATGGGTTGTTACAGCTTTACCTTTCAATCGATGAACTTATTAAGCTTTACGAAAGCTTACTCATGTTATTTGTCTTATTTCTTGTAGACATGTTTTGTGGATCGGGAGATCGAATCAGCTTGAAGATTCACACTATCCAAGGATCATTTGGCAACTTTTGAATATATCTTGGCTTATATGGCGTGTAATAGGAGAATTTGATTATGTTTGTAAGGGTTCATAAGTACTTATCAGTCTTGTTCTTAATATGCATATGATGATACGGTATAAGTAGCTAAGTGAGGTGCATACTTGATTTTATGGTATAACATTTTGAGATAGAAAATAATTTATTTGAATGTGCTTGTAGCTTGTAAACTTAGTTAAGGAAATGAATTGTGAAAGTACTTGAAATATGGTGTCATGGATGGCACATTGGTTAGACCTTAAGATGTTTGTTTTGACATGTTTTGGGTGTCCTTGGAATGCATATTAAAGCCTTATAATATTGTGTTGAGAACTGGTTTAGGTATCTATGCAATTGGATGAAAAATAAACATGATTTAGGTAACTTTAGACACACAGGGCCTGGGACACGGGCTATCACAATGCCGTGTGTCTCACACTGACAGCCCACACGAGTGTGTGCCTTGAATGTGTTAGTTGCACGGTTCACACGGGCTATCTCATGGCCGTGTGACCCAAGTCAGTGAGTTACATGGGTGAGCACACAGGCATATCAGATAGCCACATGGCCGTGTGACCCCTATAGTGAAATTTTTTAGTTTTTCCCTAAACATTTTGAATTGTTCTAAAATTAGTCCCTGATTGTTTCTAAACAAATTTTAAGGCCTTGTAGGCTTCATTTAATGCTCATAAATGTATTTATTACTTCAATATGATTTATTATGAAATTATGTTAATTAATTTGACAACTTGATGCCATCTGCTATTGATTGTTCTGGATTGTACAATAATATGTCATAACCGTAATCCAGCAATAGGAACAGGTTATGAGTGTTACATAAACTTAGTAAAATCTTTGGATACAATTGGCATGCTGATAGAGTCATATGTGCACTTGATCAAAGATTATTACAGATTATAATGAGATCTAACATTGCTACAGATTCTTGTGTAATATAACGAGATCTAGCTTGTTGCAGATTCTCAAGGGTAATATAACGAGATCTAGTCTAGTTGCAGATTCACCCGTGTGTCCAAGTCCAACCTACTAGAGTTCCATCGGGTGATATTTATTTTGAATTGAAGTGAGAAAACTTTAATTTGTATTAAGTATGAAATGGTAAATTGATCTGCCGTAATTCGAAGTAGCATATTAAACTAGTTTTCATACTTAAAGAGCTCAAATACAAGTAATTTCATTATGTTTTAGTTAGTTTTTCTATTTTAGTTTTAATTAAATAAAAAGTGTAAATTTAGTCCTTTTATGACCTTAGCGGCTGAATGAGGCCTAAGGGTGAGCTAACAGACTAAGTAAGTGTGCAGGACATCATTCAAAGGCAAAATAGCTCAAGGTTGGTTGCTGTGTTGCAACACAAAAAGCCTAATGTCGTAACATAGGGAGCATAATATAAGAATGTCAAGATTGCCTTTGGTGTCACAACACCGTCACAACACTGCCATAGGATGTTGTGACACACCCCTGTAGCCAAACCTGAACCAGAGTATACTGCCTTCGATGTTGGGGCACAGGCACTAGGTGTCGCGACATTGGCCCTGTACGAAAAAAATTACGATTAAGGGGTATTTTGGCCCATACAATGAAAAGTAACACGAAAATGTCAACAAACCTAGGGTTAAGGATGACGATCAACCCTAACTCTATAAATAGGCTCATTAAATACTTGTTGGAGGACAGTTTTGATAGTTTAGAATTTTGTTTGTAATTCTAGTTTCAATTTTTCTTTTTTTAGGCTTGAGATTTCTTTTTAGTTATTTTCATTCGTGTTCTTCAGAGAACTTGATTTGCAGACGCAGTCAAACTATTGTGGATTTCTGCACTTTCATAAATTAAATACAATCAGGATTCTCCAAAACCTTATGCTTGATTTATTCTTTATGCATATCTTATTTATAATGTTTATTGTATTTATGGATTCCATGAGGAACTAATCCTCTTATAGGGGATTAGTGAATGGATGTGTTATTAACTAATTACTATGTAAGGTTTTCTTAGCGGATCAATTGGTTGAGAGAGGAATAATTTAAACTCTATGCTTGACAACCTTAGGAAGGTGGGAATTAACCCAAACTTTGTATGGCCTATCTGTGAATACCTTAGCCCCAAACTGGTCTGAACTATAAGGTCAAGAGATAAGTAGTTCTTGCCGACTCAGTAGTTTAGTGGAAAATCGAGAGATCCTACTAGGGTTTCGATTAGTTGATTAACTAGAAACTTGAACTAGGAATTAGTTATGACCACTGAAGCGAGCTAATCACGCATGCCTAAATTTATTTGAGTTTAGATATTAGTTTTCTGATGTTCACTCTTTTATGCAATTTTTATTTCTTTATTTATAAAAACCTAAAAATCTCTTTCTATGTTCAATCATAATATAATTTATTTAGATTACTAATTAATTCTATTTGGGTTTAAGTTAACTGTAACACCCCTAACCCGTATCCGTCGCCAAATTAGGGTTATGAGGCATTACCAATCATAATACAATTCATACAAATATTCATTATAATTTGCAATTCGAGATCTAGATCACATCAATGCTTATAACTCAATCAAATATCAAATCTTAAAAATTTTAACATTTGCAACATAGCACAAATAATACATAATCCAAAATATATATATCAAACAATTTATACATATACAAAACAAATAACACATCAATAACTTCATTATTGAATATTAAACTTATTTTATGAAAGTCATGCGCATGCACAAATTATACATCAATTGAAACAAATGTCATTTACCAATCTTCTTATTCATTTATGCGGCATTAATATATTAGTCTATATAGAATTCATGTATTATGCATATTTACACAAATTAAGAACAAGCATTCGGTTATATATAAAACCCATTCCATTCTTTATCTACTTGGCTATCACAATTCTTTTATACATTTTCATAACCTTACAAATAACCAATGAATTTATACAGCCATACACTTATACATATCAACCATAATATAAACACATATATGTACATGTAAAGACATATAAAAGCTCATCTAACATGCCATGACCGAATACCTAAGCACACATATCCATTGTCATTAAACCAATCTCCTTATATTAATCAAAGGCCCAATATGTCTAACTCATCATGATAAATAAATTATCATTCACATCATTAATATAGTCTATAAGTGGACACCGAATTTACCTCATGCATAAATGTCTTGATTCTTACTTAACAAATACATGACCTACCTTAGCACAATTAGCATCTATTATACACCATGTGGCCGGAACACATAGCAACATCACAAACATTATATATATTGGATACACTTTCAATATAGGCTCAAACCAAGACGAAGCATATATATAATATAGCCAATTCATTCATGCCACATCCGAATTCAACAACCAACCTTGATATATGATCACGTAACACAATTTATAATCATCCATGGTGCACAGCATAATAACCAAAATAAACTCAAACCATAAATAAAACCAAAATCGAATTCAAGCATAGAAAATAAGCCATTTTTGCATGGCCTTTATACATAACCAAAGTTCATCATTTTAAAACACATTCCAGCTTATACATGCCATAATTCGAGTTTAACTTATAAAGGTACCAAAATAGTAGATAGTGTGATGAACTTTGCTGATAGTCCCCAAGCTCGTAGCTTGACTCTAAAATCTATAAAACAGAGTAAACATGAACACGCAGAGTAAGCTATCATAACTTAGTAAGTCATAAGCAAATAAACAATACAGTGATATAATTAACTCATTTAAAACTAAACTGAATTATATTAACATAACCATTCTTAATCTCAAACTGACGAATTCTATATATAAAACATTTTCATAGACATTTTCCCACCTTGGCTGAATTCACATAGTCACTTTAACATGTTATTAATCAACTTCCAAAGCCAAATAATCATAATAAAACCTAGTCCATATACACTCAAGTACATAAGCTCATGTATCAAAATAATACTTCATATACATTTATTAATTATGTAACCGAATATACCTAATCATATATGCACATATTTAAGAATTGTTCATGATATACAAGTTACTCATTCACAAAGCCGAATACATATACCCCATACACATATATTCTTCGTTTGCATCTTACATGATTTGCAACAAATAACCAAGGTACTTACTTACCTTACCTCAAATAGGTAACAAATTAATTCATACCTGGCATATAGCTCATTTTACGCATTCGAACATAACTTATCTTTGCCTGATGAAACATTCGGAATTGGATAGGACACTCGAATAATCACACATATCGTACAATGCTAACGTCTCAGACGTGGTCTTACATGTAATCACATATCAATGCCATTGTCCCAGACAAGGTCTTACTCGCACACATATATCGGAGTCATATATTGATGCCATGGTCTTACTCACACATCACATATCGGAATCCTATGTCATGACATATGTATCCTAACTATTCCTAAGGTTCATACGGGACTTTCGGACGTCGTAACTCGATCGAAACGAAGTCGTAACATAGTTGCCAAGCTTAACAATATTCGTCTATTGCATATATAATTTCATATATTTCAATTCAGCATATATACTTTACATTTAATTAAAATTAAGTACGTCTATTTGCTTATAAACTTACCTCGGACGATATAAAATGGAACGGGACAGCTAGTCGACAACTTTCGTTTTCCCCCGATCCAAATCTGATTTCTTTGGTTCTTGATCTAAACATATTAAAATTAAGCTCATTTAAACATATTTTCATTCAATTTAGTCCAAAAACACATAAATAGGAAAATTACCATTTTACCCCTGACATTTACACTTTTTACAATTTAGTCCCTATTGCACAAAACACAAAATATGCAAAATTTCACTATACCCATATTAGGCCGAATCTTACCCATATTCATACAAGTCCATACATTTCATTTATTTCACATTTTAGTCCCTCAAATTATTATTTTTGTAATTTAGTCTTATTTACTCAAAATCATCAAAAACTCCAATACAAAACATGTTAATCTAAAACATATCTTTCATATTTCATCATCAAACAACAAAAATCACAAGCTCTCAACAATGGCGTAACTTAAAATATTCACGAAAATAAAAAATTCAAGCATGGGTTTACTATTACTTGAAGCAACGATCTAAAAAATGTAGAAATTATAAAAAACCGAGCTAAACACATACCTTGATTGAGCTTGAAAGTAGCCGAACCCTAAGTTTCTCTATTTTTTTCTTTTGTTTCTAGTTTCGATGAAAGAAAAAAGAAAATAAAATGAATATGTTAACTTGATATTAGTTATTATATGTTTATTAACCAAATTACTTATTTAACCTTTATAATATAATATAAAATCATTATATTCCTTGGCCATTACTGTCCACTTATTCATTCAATGGGCTAATTGCAACATAAAGACTTCCATTTAAAAAGCCAAATGCAATTCAGCCCCTTTTAGAAATAACTACCAAATTTTTATTTTACGCGATTAAGTCCTTTATTTAATCGGACACTCAAACGATAAAATTAAAGCACAAAAATTTCATAGATATAAATTTACACATAATAAACACAAAAAATAATTTTAAAATATTTTTTTGACTCAGATTCGTGGTCTCGAAACCACTGTTCTGACTAAGGTCTAATCGGGCTGTTACATTAACATTATTTTAGTATTTGCCTCTCCTGGGTACGGTCCTCGAAGTACTCACCAACTTCGTTGTAAAAAATATATTACAACCTGCACTGTATGATTCTTTTGATTCTGGCCTTGGTGTTGCGACACGGGGTTGCCGTGTTGCGACACCGACTCTGTTTTAGCCCAAATTTCCAATTTCTAGAGTGTTTTATTTCCTACATAACATAAATTTGATACAAATTAGAATCTAGACTAACTAGTTAGTTAGATATATAATAATTTACATAAAATTAAAGGTTAATTAGAACTATTAAATTTTATTGTCGGATTCGCCTGACAGTTCCAAAGACGCTTTTCTATTCCTGTATTTTTCAATGTTGGCCCAGTTTTCGTCGTGCCACTCCACCTTCTTCCATTTGTCCCTATCTTTAAAATTGTTCTTTCAACCTGCATAGATTACAAAAAATACCTCCCTTGATTTAGGGTAGTTAGGCTTAAGGATAGATATTTTATGAAAATGGTCTACTAACTTTTTCCTATTTTCCTCACTCTGTTGGTGTCCACATTTAAAAGTTTCTGTTTCACCATTGGTCTTTATGGTTAATTCATTTTTTATAGATTGATGGTGGAGCTTGATGTAGCTAGAAAAGGCTTACCCAACAGAATAGGTATTTCACGATCTTCCTCAAAGTTGAGGATCACAAAGTCTGCGGGAATTATGAAATTATACACCTTTATCAACACATCTTCTAATACTCCCTTAGGTTGTACTGACGACCTATCAACTGACTGCAATGTAATTTAAATATTTTTTAGGTCCTCTAGCCCAATTTTTTCATATATAGACAGAGGCATTATGTTTATGCTAGCTCTTAAATCACATAGAGCTTTACTGAAATGGATATCTCCTATCTCTGTAGGTATTGGGAAACTCCCTGGGTCTTTTAATTTTAGGGGAATCTTTCTAGATATTAGCTGTAACGCCCCGTACCCGAGACCGTTTCCGGAGTCGAGCACGAGGTGTTAACAGACTTAATTCATTGCTTAAACAGCTCAAACAATTTAATTTTAGAAATTCCAGACAAGCTGGCTAACTGCATCACAGTCGCTTAAAAATTCATATCTCGAGTTATAAAACTCAAAATAAAATTCCATAAATTTTCCATGAAAATAGACTCATATATATATTTACTAATTTTTTTTCTAGAATTTTTGGTTGAGCCAATTAGTACAGTTTATTAGTTAAAGTCCCCCCTGTTTCAGGATTTGACTGCTCTGACCTCTATGTATTACGAATCAGATATCTCTCTGTAAAGAATTTCAATGACTATGAAGTTTGTTTCTATTAAAACTATACTCAATAAGAAATCTATACATATAAAGTATGACTTCTAATTATTTTTATACAATTTATGGTGAATTTCCAAATTCAGAACAGGGGATCCAGAAATCGCTCTGGTCTTGTTTCACAAAAATTTAAACATCTCATAAAATATAACTCATATACCTATTTCGTTTCTTCCATATGAAAATAGACTCATAATTCTTCAATTCCATATTTTATTCATCATCTAATTATATATCTACTATTTTTAATGATTTTTCAAATTCACGTCACTACTGTTGTCTGAATCTATTTTATGGTAAATTTTACCTATTTCATGGTTTCCATGGATTAACTAGCAATTTGACATACATAACACCAAATATGATCATAATTAGCCATTCCAATGGCTAATCATTACCAAGCATTTTTATACTACTTAATAACCATATCATAAGACCATATATACAAAATGATTATAATGCTATACATGCCATACTCAAAATATACAAGCCATTATGCCAAGATGGTATACGGATAGTGTGAGCGTGCCTCCGACCGTTCCCGATTTCCGAGCTGGCTTGTCAACACTACAAGGAATGAAAAGGAGGGAGTAAGCATAAATGCTTAGTAAGTTCACATGCAAATAGCAAGTAATATAACCATATAAGCAAACATAAAACATCATTTGCATAATCATCACCAAGACATTCATATCATATTTTCATTTATCATCTTACCATATTGTTATTATATCGATTTTTCAACCCGAGGGTTAAGTACATACCTGTTCAAAATATCCATTTCACAACACTTACCAATACGTCCCTTTCATCTTGAGTATTCCTCCATTTGAGTAGAACTTTACTCGTTGAACACATCGGAATATAATTCGGATACATGGAAAGTTTGCACATAAGTGCCACATATGTAGCCAAGCTACTATGTAACCTGCCCATAAACGAACTCGGACTCAACTCAACGAGCTCGGGCGTTCGCATCCATAAGTGAACTCGGACTCAACTCAACGAGCTCGGATGCCTAGTTACATCTCACGAACTCGGACTCAACTCAACGAGTTCGGACATTTGCATCCATAAGTGAACTCGGACTCAACTCAATGAGTTCGGATGCTCAACCATCCTAGTGACATGTCACTTGTATCCTAATCTATTCCTAAGGTTCAAACGGGATTTTCCTCAAACACATATCCTTGCCGCCTTCTTAGTAGAATACCAAAAACCAATGCTGCGGTAACAATTTTTATTTAACAAGTAGCTCACGTAATTTGCATTTTATTCGAAAATAACCACAAAGCATATATTTCATGATAAAAAATCAGCATATCATATAATTAACATCAATAACTTAAAAATAACAATTATGCTACATTATTTACACATGAACTTACCTAGTATGCGAAAATGACTACTTTTACCATTTCGTCCACAACTTGGTATTTTCCCCATTTTAGCCCGAATTTCAGTTTTCCTTACTCTATCATTTAAAATATAGTCTAATTAGGACTCACATTATTCAAATTGACCCAAAATATTATTTTTGAAAAATTACAATTTTGCCCCTAAACTTTTGCATATTTACACTTTTGCCCCAAAGCTCGTAAATTAAACTTCAGCCTATTTTCTTATGTTTTATGACATTATGATCATTTTTCTCTTCTATGGCAACATCAAATTCTCACTCTAACATGTACTTATGACTATTAGGTATTTTTACCGATTAAGCCCTTTTGCTCGTTTTCACTTAAAATCGAGTAGCACAAGTTGTCTAACATAATTTAAAACCTCATATTCTATCATAAAACACCAAAATACACAAATTTCACCTATGGGTAATTTTCCAAATATAAACCCTAGGTTAAATTATTGCTAGCATAAACTAAATCAAGCTACCGGGACTCTAAAAACGTAAAGAACTTGAAAAACGGGGCTAGAATGGACTTACAATCAAGCTTGGAAGCTTGAAAAACCCTAGCCATGGTTTCTCCTTGCTATATTCGGCCATGGTGAAGAAGATGAGCAAAATTGGCTTTTAATTTTGTATTTTAATTCATTTTACCCCTAAATGACCAAAATGCCTTTACTACTAAACTTTCCAAAAATTCCATCCATGTCCAATTTTTGTCCATAAACTTAGAAATTGGTAAAATTGCTATTTAATACCTTTTAATTAATATTTCAAAACAATTTCATACTAGAAACTTCTAGAATGCAAGTTTTGCAAATTATTCGATTTAGTCCCTAATTTCAATTTAAGCACTTTAGGCATAGGATTTCATCACGAAATTTTCACACAATCATGAAATCATATCATAAACATCAAAATAATTATAAAATAATTATTTCTATCTCGGATTTTGTGGTCACAAAACCACTATTCTGACTAGGCCCAAAATCAGGATATTACATTAGCACACCCCATGATGCATTTATATTAATCTACTCTCCAATTTGAATTTTCCTACGCCTTGAAATAATTTTTTTAAGGTACTTGGCGTACTTCGGAACTTTTTCAATAAAGTCTATCAACGGTAGGTTAACATTTAATGGTTTAAATAAATTTAGAAAACTTACAAAATCATATTCGTCCTGTCTTTATCTCTCCTTCAATCGTGACGGGAATGGTACCTTTGTAATTGCAAGTTCATTTATTTGTTCTTCCTCTGGCTTAGTTGTCAGTTTAGCTACTTCTTCCAGCTCTAGTTTGTCATCAGCTTCTGAAGGTTCTTCATGAATATCACTAGTATTCCCCTTATTCACCTTCTGAGTTGGGTTTTCTGGGCTACTCAACACTTTACCGAATTGGAGCGCGATTGCTTTCACATGCTCCTTCCGCTCTATTTGAGGATCATCTTCAGTATTACTAGGGATACCAATGCCAATTTGTCTCTTGATGTCTCCCATCATGCTCATCAATTGCCTCATCTGATCTTCAAGTTTAGTCAATGTTTTCACTGAATTGGTGCACTCAAACTTCACTTGTTTCACGTCTGTCCTCATTGAATGAATTTCCCCTTCCATTTAATCCAAACATTGACCATTTGGGTTGGCCCTCTCTTGAGGCTTTTGTAAATAAGGAGGTTGGTAGTTAGCATTTTTAACCTGATTAGAACTATTTCCTTCTCTTTGATTTCCTCCCTATCTCAAGTTTAGGTGATCTCTCTGTCCAGGATTGTATATATTCAAATAAGGGTTTTTGCCGCTATTCTTGATGTAGTTCATATCCCCAGTAGGATTGTTAATATAGTAGAAGAGTGGTTTGTCTCCTCCATATATATATGGTGCACTATTCAAAGCCTCAATGTGGATGAGTCTATCCACTAATCATTTGTATCTGTTATCCTCCTAGATGGCCTTCATCGTAGATGGTCGTTGGTCATATGTATAGCGTTCAATTGCCCATTGGTAGGAGCTCATCTTCATGTTTTCTATAAGTTCATATGCATACTCATATGTCCTGTTCATTAAAGATCATTCTACTGCTCCAGCTATCCCAGACCATGCATATGCATCGAACCCATTATAAAACATATATAATCATAACCATTCATGTAGTCTGTGGTGTGGCCATTTCTGAATCAAAATTTTAAAGTGCTTCCAAGCTTCATGGAAATTTTCTCCTTTTAATTTCTTAAACGTAGCAATCTCTCCCCTTAGTTGGACTGTCTTGCTAATAGGTAAGAACTTTTGTAGGAATTTTCCTGTGAGCTTGCCCCATGTTGTAATGGATCCTGGTGCCTACGAATCTAACCACGAGAAAGAATTATCTTTTAAAGATAAGAAGAATAGCAGAAGATGAATAATGTCATCAGTGACCCCATTATATTTTAATGTGTTACAAACTTAAATGAACCGTTTTAAATGCTGGTTTGAATCCTTCGTCATCATGCCCTTAAACTACAAATTATTTTGAATCATTTGAATCATTGCTGGTTTGATCTCAAAATTATTGGTCATAATAGTTGGCCTCATTATACTCCCTTGAACCATGTCAGATTTAGTTGTACATATTCTCATATAGTTCTTTCGTTACGTGCCATATTTGCAGGTAGCTCTGGTTGTAGTGGTGGTAAGCTTGGTTGGTTATCATTAGTTTTGTTGAACAGTGGGTTCTTGCAAGGTATGTTGCCTACAGTATGTGGTGGGTTCTGTATCTTTCGTAGTAGTTGTTGTTGCTATCAACGATTCCTACATATTATCTTTTCGGGATCAGTAACTGGCTGTATAGGTGTTACCCTACTACATGTCATACAATGAAACCAAAAAGAGATTAAGAAGAGTTAGCACAATCAAGAAAATATGATCGTAGCTATAACCTAAAAATTTCCTAATTTTTCTATTTAAAATGAAAAAATTAAAATTAAACTAATGACACTGCCTCCCCGACAACGGCGCCAACAACTTGACCGCCTCCGGATGTACCATGTCCAGAGTAAGAATCATGCACAAAATATATTAGATAGGCGGTGTCTGCAAGTATACAGGTCAGGTTGTAATATAGTTACAACCTAAGTATTAATAGATCTAATTAATACTCTAAGTATATTATATTATGATCAAACATAAATAGTGATTTTTGGGCTTTTTCTATAATAAAAAAACAAAAGAAACGTTGGGAAAGAAAATAGTGAACTATATCAGATCTGAGCATGGGTGATTAGCTCGTGTTGGTAATCATGATCAAATGTTGCTTTGAGTTTCTCGTTCATCCAACTAGTTGATACCCTATCAGGATCTCTCGATTTTTCACTAGAATAATGAGTCGGCAATAAGTACTTATCTCTTGACCTCACAGCCCAGACCAGTTTGGGGCTAATGTGTTCACAGATAGACCATACCAATTTTAGGTTAATTCCCACCTAGATGACTTCTTAAGGTCATCAAGCCTAGGGTTTAAGTTAGTCCTCTCCTGAACAACTGATCCGTTAAGAAAACCCTACAAAATAATTAATTAATCATACCTCCACTCCCTAATCACCCATAAGAGTGTTAGTTCCTCATGGATCTCATAAAAAAAATAAACTTGATATAAAAGATAAAAATTAATAATGAATCAAGAGAATAAAGTTTAGGAAAATCCTGAATTGTATTGAATCTAATGATGAATTCACATAAAGTTAATCGAGTTCCACAAATCAAATCTCCCAACAAAAGTAAAGAACGAAACTGAAAATAACCTAAAAGTCTAAGAAAAGGAAAAAACTAAAAACTGGAATTACAAAGGAAATTATAGAGTATCCCAAGTTGTCAATAACATGTGTTAAATGAGCCTATTTATAGATTTAGGGTGGCCATAATCCTCAACCTTAGGTCAGCTAATGCTTTCATGCTTAATGTTTGATTGTGCGAACCAAAAGGCCCCTGGCTCGTAATTATTTCCCGTATAGGACTGATGTTGCGACCATTAAAGCGTATGTCGTGACACTGAAGGTAGTATGCTCATTTTCAGGGTAGCTTCTAGGGTGTGTCGCGACACTGAAGTTAATCTTGGAATTCTTTTATTTTGCTCTCTATGTTGCGACATCAAGCTCTCTGTGTTTCAACACAGCGAGTAGTATTGAGTTAGCAAGCCTTTTAATGGTTTGTTGCACATTCACAAAGCATATTAGCTCACCCTTAGGCCTCATTCGGCCCCTAAGGTCAATAAAAGACTCAAATTACACATTTTATTGAATGGAAATAAAATTACAAAAACTTAACTACAGTCTAACCAAAGTACTTGTATTCAAGCTCCTTAAATGCAAAAACTAGTTTAATCTGCTACACCGAATTACAACATATCAAGTTATCATATACATGTGCGCAAATATCTCCGTACATTCCAACTAAACCTCTACAAAACCAAATATCATGCGTATACATTCACTGTACAATCCGCCCGAACCTTTACAACACCAATATCATGTGGCACATAGTGCATAAATGTCATTTTTTCATCATTCATCTTCTAATACATCCCTCCATACTCCGTATATCATTCATATTTATGATAGACATATAAAAAGCATTCAACTAAACATATTGTTAATAACAAGGCAAATCATACCATATATATCACCTAATTGACCATTCAACAACATCATATTCGATAGGGCTTTACTAGAAACAATTCATCAAAAATCCAACTTATTCTTACAACCAAACATGTATTTGCATCTCAACACTAAACATACACCAACAATACAACAACAATCTCTCCATAGAACAATTCCCAATCATTAGTAGAATGCAAAGTCAAATATACCTAAACAACACAATACTGAAACTAATAAAATAACTAATGAGTAATTCAGTTCAAGAACTCAACAGCAAAATACCTAAAAGCTAGTACCAAGTGCACCTGGTTAACTTTTCCTTATCACCTGAGCCTCCTCCTTCTTGGTTAGCTAAACATAATAACCATATCAAGATCAAAATGAAGGCATTCATATGTAAGAAAACCATAAGTCATTTGTACGTAGAGAAATTTTATAGGTTAGTTGCAACCTTAAACATCTCAATACAAGCTCGATGAATTAAACTGAAATATTTTATTTTCCTTCCCTTTTCATTCAATCAAAATATATAGAAAAGTTAAAAAAGAATACCAGTTTACTAAACCTTCAATCACTTAAGCTAATACATTATTTTCTCCCTCCATGCAAATTGCTTCTTAACTTTTTTTCTCTTATAGAACAAACTAGAGAAGAAGATGGAAGAAAGAAAATGAATACTAGAATGAAAGAATCCTCCTATATATAATCTTTCCACTACCATTTCCCTTAATCCCAAGTCAATCAGTACTATTAATACCCTTAATCATAATGTTTTCCATTAAAAGAAAACTCTTTCTAATGTAACGAAACTAAATTTGAATTCTAACTATGTAACACCCTTCACTCGTATTTAATGCCGGAACAGGGTTACGGAGCATTACTGGACTTATACTACAATTAAACACACATTTCACATTCAATAAATCAAATCATATTCATTTAATTCACAACCAAACATTTTGTCCCTTTTATGAGCCTACGAGGCCCTAAACATGTATTGGGAGTGGTTCGGGACTAAACTGATAACTTTGGAAACTTTTTGAACACTTAGAAAATTCTCCCAAAAATAGGGGACACATGCCCTATGTGAGCAAATGGCCATGTCCCAGCCCATGTGAGCAAAAATAGGGGACTAAACCGTGTCTCTCACACGGCCAAAGACACACCGGTGTTGAAGGCTGTGTGGACATTCGATATGTGAGCAAATGGCCATGTCCCAGCCCATGTCTGACCCCGTGTAACTCATTGACTTGGGTCACACGGCCAACACACACGCTCGTGTAGCTAGCCTGTGTGCTCTAAAAATGGCTATACATGCTCGTGTGCCATAAAAATGGCCATACACGCCCGTGTGCCAGGCCGTGTGCTAGGCCGTGCCAAACCTGTAGGGTATACTGACTTATGCCACACAACCAAGTCACACGCCCCTGTGTGAGGCTGTGTGGAGCATACTGACTTGATTTTGATTTCAACACTAGGGGACACACGACCGTGTACATAACTGTGTATCACACACGGCTGAGACACATGCCCGTGTCTCTGTCCGTGTGGACAAAAATAGGCTATTTACCAAGCTATATTACTACCCTATCTTATGCACACCTACATCAACCCAATTGGCACCAAAACATTGCATAATGTGACATTTTAACCAACCAATTCAAGCTTAATTCATGCAAAACCTATACCACCTTTCTCAATACACACTATACACAAGATATACCATACCATTTAGACCAAATTCACATATACAATTCAATTAAATATACACTTCCAAATATGCATTATGTATCCTAATTTCACAAGCAAACCAATATCCAAAAATCAACCATTTAACCTTCACAATATTCATAATTCACAAGCATTATATATTCAACCATGAACTCACAATACATCCATATATGAACATATATATATATACACATAACTAAACCAACCAAATCAAGCCAACTATCATGGCTATATATATAAAGCAAAACATAACAATTCACAAGCCAACTTAAATGGAAAAATTCACCACCAAAATACATATCAAAATGACCAAAGTCCCTATACATGCCATATGACCAAAACACAAGCTCAAAAGTACCAATTTGATAGTTGGATAGTGTGACAATTTCTCCAAAGATCCCCAAGTCCAAGCTAGCTTTAAAGTCACTATAAAACATGGAAAAATAAACAAAGTAAGATTTATAGCTTAATAAGCTCGTATGAAATAAACTTAATCTCAACATGAATATACAAATCATCAACTTGAACATATCATTATGTAATTCATTTAACTAACAAACCTTTCACATTTTCTATCATAACCTTATGTATGATCTTCATAACTTTTTCGATTTAAGCTTATACGGTTCATGTACAAACCTGTACCATCTTGTATCAATCTTATACATAATCACATCTCTCATTTACTCATTGAACCAATCGAAATACTATCGGATACATAGGAAACTCGCACCTGAAGTGCCACATATATAGCCAAAGTTATCTCAATCTCATATCACATATACTGCTCACACTAGAGCTATCAATAGGCTTGCTCACACAAGTTGTGGGTAAAGACGTAGCTACACGGTGCTGCTCACACAAGCTGTCAAGTAATTGCAACACATGCCGGTATACTCAGCCACTGGCAGGATATACATGACCAGTACCTGGATCACATAATCACAATAATCCCCTAATGACATGTCACCAGTATCCAAATCTATTCCTAAGGTTCAACCGGGATTTCGAACGTTGAATCGTCATTAAATCATTATAGAATATGTTTGAAGTCTCGTATTCACAGCTTATGGAAAAAAACATTTAAAATACATTTATAATGAAATTTGTTACATATGAACTTACCTCAGACGCTAAAATGACAAAACAAGTCAACTATTTCGTAACTTTGTTCTTTCCCCAATCTAAGTCCGTATTTCGCCTTTCTTAATCAAAATATAATCAAAATTAACTTATTTAATCATCTCTGTATTCAATTTAGTCCAAAATTCACTTTAAGGCATTTTTACACAATTGCCCCTAATGTTTCACATCTTTTACAATTTAGTCCTTATTTCATTAAAATACAAATTAATGCAATTCAATACTAACCCATGCTAGTTGAATCACTATTATGTCCCTAGTAGCCCGTATTTTTCATTTATTTCACATTTTAAACACAAAATTTCCACATTTCATAATTTAATCCCTAATTTGCATTTTCATTAAAAATCACTTAACAAAACTTATATAACTATCATCAAGCATTTATAATCCATCATCAAACATCAAAATACTCATGTACTCATCAATGGCAATATCTAAAATCTTTAGCAGTTTTGCAAAATAGTCCCTCGGCTAGCTAGACCTAGCCACCGATCTCAAAAACATAAAAATCATTAAAAATCGAACAAAAATGGACTTACGATTGAGCTAGGAGATGATCGAATGCTTCAAGCCCTAAAAATGGCTTTCTTCTTTGCTAAAAATTGGCTAGGAAGATTATAGCCTTCAAAATTTTGATTTTTGTTTCATTTATTTTACTTAAATAACAAAATTACAATATTAACCTTTAATATAAACCATTAAAATTCATTTACGCATGTTCATATTTGTCCAATAACACTAAAAATGGTTTATTTACCACATAAAGACCTCTAATTTAAAGTTCCATAGCTATTAGACACCTTTATCTAATAGAAATCACTTTTGAATTTTATGCGATTTAGTCATTTTTACCGAATTAAGCATTCAAATGATAAAATTTCTTAATGAAATTTTCACAAATGAGACTATCATGCTGTAGACACTAAAATAATAATAAAATAATTATTTCAATTTTGAATTTGTGGTCCCAAAACTACTATTCCGATTTGACCAAAAAGGGCTGTTACAAACTATTTTCCAATCAACCTACAAGATTCCCATAATCATACTAGAACCCACTTAAATAATAAATTTTCTAATTAAATAATCAAAATTTTTGTTATACAAAACCTTTAACATTTTCGGGTGTGACATAATGTGTGTATTATGTTTATATGTGAGCTGTGCCAATGTGTGAACCGTGTAAATATGCAAGCTATAACAATGTGCATGTTGTGTTTATATGTGAATTGTGTCAATGTCTGAACTGCCACTATAACATATGTGTAAACTGATTTTGTAGGTAGTCATGTGCTAACTAAATCTATAGTGTATATACGAACTAAATTTGTCAAGTATGAGTGAACCAATTCATTAATGTTGTTACGTGTGAATCGACTTTGTATGGTGTGTATGTGCAAGCTCTCTGTAAAGCATCTAAGTACGTGCTGGTCTATAAAGTAGTAATATGCATGTTGTAGTAAAAGTGCAAGTTGTATTGTTTTAGTATCCTATAGATCAGGTCTGACGATCGAACCAGGCAACGAGTGTTACATTTATTGGTACCAAAGCTACGATTTACACAATTCTAGGAATAAACATATCTTGAATTGAGTCTAGAAAATACATGCCATGTTAGCCTGTGAACTGTGCTGTCTTCTGATACGACATGACTTTATCTTCTTATAGATACAAAGTCATCGGTCGAATTAAATCGTGTCGTCTCTAATGAAGTAGATTCCAACTTTCGATTAGGGAGAAAGTCACAGTATCCCCATTCTGCAAATGTTAGAAAATAAGGCAAGAAATACCTTCTTTGGTATGATGAATTTGTGGTTTTCTAAATTTATACAAGCCAATCTTGTGGCTCAACAACCTCCACCCCTTAATGTGACTCCTGTGGTACCTTCTTGTCCTCAGAATACAAAAGGTGTATGAGGACCTCTAATTGACAAGATTAGAAATTTTGGGGTTGAAGAGTTCTGAGTAAAAATAGAAGATAATCAAGCCAAGGCTGAATATTGACTAGAGAACACATAGAGAGTCTTCGGCAAAGTAGCGCTAATTCTAATGACTATTTGAGATGTGTAGTGTCATTGTTGAAAGATGAAACTTATTAGTGGTGATTTACGTTGATAGCCATTTTACCGAAGGACATTGTTAATTGGGACTTTTTCCAAACTGAATTCCAAAAGAAATATATCAACATGTTGTATTTGGAAAAGAAAAATAGAGTTTCCCAAACTAAAGTAGGGAAATAGATCTATGGCTGAGTATTAATGAGAATTTTTTCGACTTAGCAAACATGCTCGTGAAATTGTACTCATTGAGACCAAGATGTGCATCTGCTTTAAATGTGGATTGAATGATGATATTTGAATGTTAGTCAGAGCAGTGGGACTATAGGGGTTTGTAGTTATGTCTTAGCAAGTGTAGAAGATGGAGGATATTTGCAATGAGAAGAAACATGCCAAAATTAAATTTTTGGACTCCGGTAAATATAGTATGTCAAAATCATTCCAGACTCCTCCTCCAAAGATATCAAGGGAGTTCCATAGTTGTTTTAGCTCTCATTCAGGGTATTCTGGAAGAGATAAACCAAGATCGAGTAATTTGAGACCTCAGAGTATGCCAACAGCCAGTGTTGACAGTGTTCGTAATGCAGATAGACCTATTTTTTATCATCATGAGAAACCTCACGAGGGTGTATGCCGAGTTAAAAGTGGGGCTTGTTTTCAATGTGGTTCCATTGATCACTTTTTGAGAGACTACCCAAAGAAGTCGGGCAATACTAATAACCAGGTTAGAAGACCGATGTCTGCTTCTTAAAGAAGTAGACGACCAGGACAAAGCAGTAACACTAGAGCAGCTCGTGGTGGGAACAAAGATTTTACTATTGGATTTGAGGCTTGGGCGCAGAGCTTATGCCATTCGAGCTTTGTAGGAAGCTTCTACCCCAAATATCATTGCTGCTACTTTCTCTCTCTTTGATGCTACTATATATGCACTGATTGACCCTTAATCAACCCATCCTTACATTTGCACTGCTTTAGTAACTAAAAAAAACATATCAATAAAACCAACTGAATTTGATGTTAGGGTAACAAATCTGTTGCATCAAAGTTTCATAATCAACTTGATTTGTAAAATGTGTTGACTGAGAATACGGGGTTGTGAGTTTCTGACCAATTTAATGTTGTTACTTTTTGATGATTTTGATGTGATACTAGGTATAGATTGGCTAACTTTGCACGACATTGTAGTTAATTGTAGACAAAAGCGGATTGTTATGAGATGTCAAAGTAGTGAGTTGATCACTATTGAATCTAAAAGAACTTATAGTACTACCAATGTTATGTCGACGACTTCTACTTAGAAATTGATCAGAAAAGGTTGTGAGGCATTTTTAGCTTACATTTTAGATACTCGAGTGATAGATTGGAAGATTGATCAGGTACTAACAATTAATGAGTTTATCAATGTGTTTCTAGAAGAGTTACCTGGGCTACCACCAGAACGTGAAGTTGAATTCACTATTGATTTAACGCCTGGAATTGCCTCAATCTCAAATTCCCTACATAGAATGGCTTCGACTGAGCTAAAAGGCCTAAATGCACAATTGCAAGAGTTGATTCATAAAGGATTCATATAACCAATCGTGTCACCTTGGGGGTGCACTGTCACGAAGATTATATTCGCGATTGATGTGCAAGTATACACAGTCGTCAACAAGTAATAAAGTAGTGAGTAATAGTATTGTGTCCATAGGGACTGTATAGGCAAATATTGTGAAATTTCAATTGGCAAGTTGGTGATTAAAAATAATTAAATTGTGAAATGTGAATTAACTAAATAAAAAAATTGTAAAATGGAGCAACAATTCATGAGGTTTAACAACTATGACATGAATGAGCTGGAATAATTACTCTCTTCAACTTAATTTATTCACAACAATGTTAAATAAATGTTCAAGAAAAATCCATGGCAACTAAACTATTTATTAACTTAGAATCTTTAGTCATAAGCTTCTGTCAAAGTCCTATGTTTATCTATTAGTCAATATGCATATGTCTATGCCATATTTAACTAAATATTATATTATAAAGCACAATTCATTAAAAATTATGTGAAGTAATAGTGATATGTCTATACTGAAACAATTTAATCACATTAATCCTCCTAAAGTTATGCAAGGTAGTAAATACCTTTCAATATTGTTACTAAGTTGACCTAATTCATCATCAAAAGATCAAACATGCACCATCTAAATATCATGTCCACTAATCACCATCTGGTTCTAATTAAATGACTAGTTCATATGCAGTCAAACATTAATTATGAATGAGAAACATGTCTATGATTTTATTTGGATGAATAAAAAACTGAGGCATAGAATATTATAAACATGTTATGAACAACATAATTCAAGAATTTGCAATCATTCTAGCATAAACAAAACTAAGTCATCATTATTAAATCAAAAGTAATAGAATAAATTCCAAGTAGAATCTGGTGGTTCTCTATAATACTGCTCGTGGTTGTTTCCTCCTTTCTTCTCCTTTGCTCCTATGCAAATTTACTCCTCAGGTGGCGGGCCCGAGAGCTTTAACACTCTCTTCAAATGTAGAAAGAATAAAAAATGATAATGTGACATGAGAGAAGAAAGATGCTTTGATGAATGAGGGATGATGCTTAAGGGATTGATTGAGGGCTCTATTTATACTAGTTTAGCCCCCAACATCCCATATTAAAAGTAGCATAAAAATTCCCTTGAAAATCTCTATTGTTTGGACAAACGTTGAATAGTAGAGGAGGAGGATGTTGTCGATTTGCTATTTTTGGATGAAGAGGTTGTCATCCCCTAAAATGAAGAGAATGTGGTTCCTTGATTCAAGAAATGAGGTTGAGGGAAAAAGAGAATGAGTCTTCTAGACCATTTTACGCTTGTGTGGATGACCACCTAAAAAACGTGTTATCATTTATACTAAAAATATCACACCAAAAATATAAGAAATTAAATGAACGATGTTTGCAAGCTTACGAGTCAAATTGTAATATAGTAAAGCTTACAATGAAACATTGACAAGTATTCTTGTAAATTAGAGATATTTAAAATTGAATTAATTACAAAAAATAATTATTAATCTAATCAAGTCACAAATTAGTAGTGCGAATCCAAATTAAAGTATTGATTAAACTAATTAAATTAAATAAACTTAACATAATGGAATTTCCTATTCCTAGTCAACAATGCGAGCCTCTAGCCTATGATCGATTAAATCCCTAATAAATAGAAGATTAACTAATTTTAAAATTTGGGTTTTAATATGAATTTTCTATTAATTAACTAGTATTACCTCTTGGCCTCTACTAAATAATTAATTCGCTTATCTCCCTTCCTTATTTTCTCCACCAAAATAAACTACGATATATTCGCTCACACTTATCTCCCAATCTCATTTAACCTATGATTACTTCCTAGGGTTGTCAGGCCTAGGATTTAAGAGCACATAATTTATATCAACTAATCTTATTATGAACCTTTATTCTTTTGTTAATTAATCAACTTGATGAATTAATAAGTTCAATAAACAAATCATGCAAGATATGGATAAAGCACAAGACTTATTCTAATATTCATACAAACATTAGTTGATCAGGCTAAAAAAATATAAATAAGAGAATAAAATAGAAGAGTGAAGAGAATTCTCATTGATAAATATATTGAAGCGCGGATCCGGAGCAATCTCTGCTTGCAATTGTCTTTACATCAGAATAGAAAAGTTTTGACTAAAAAATCATGAAAAGAAAAGAAAAGAAAATTAAAAGTTGTGTTTGATGGATGGATGATTGATTGATGCACTAATTTGTGTACAAAAGACTCTTATTTATAGGCTATAGTGTGTGCACTTTATGCTTGATATGCCCCTGATACTGTGGGTGCAAGTATGATTGCTGACATCATTATTTCTTATGATCCATGTTCAGGCTATGGCTCAAGATAGGATGCGTGTCACGCCATAGACTTCCTATGTCTCACCATAACTGTCTTTTTTATGGCTTTGGAAGTTTTTATCGTGCTTTCATGACTTGGGAAGCTTGTACAACACTTATCCCAAGTTCTTACGCCAATTGGGCCTGAAATTAAGCCTCCTGCACACTTAAATACAAAAATTAAGCCCACCTAAGGCCAGTGCTGGCCTAATAGGTAATCAACACTAAAAAATGTGTTA
Source organism: Gossypium longicalyx (assembly GCA_025698465.1). Lineage (NCBI taxonomy): Eukaryota > Viridiplantae > Streptophyta > Magnoliopsida > Malvales > Malvaceae > Gossypium > Gossypium longicalyx. The sequence goes on along the minus strand of CM046997.1, from coordinate 16,521,615 downwards.
AAAACACTTATTTTTATTAAATTTTAATACTTAGTACTAAATACTAAAGACGTTAGAAAACAAGCTCCTTAAGTGCGAAAATAGATCGAAATTACTACTATATTTGACGTTAGGTCAGTGGACGGTTGGCTTCTCCTCAAGGACTTTTTTGGGCTCCTGCATCTATTGAGCTTCTTTCTACTAGGTTGAATTTCCTTCTTGAAGCCTTAGGAGGTTGCAAATTTCACATGGAGTACTCAAATATGTAAAAAGTATTGTATTTAGCATAAATTTTATTAAATTGACACAATTCCATAGTAGAATTTAATATAAAAAAGTAGAAATAAAAACTATAAAAACTATTATCAATTACTCGGATTTTGCATAAATTGAATACAAAAAAGTGTTGAAAATAACTCTATATTTTCGAGTTATCATACACCAATCCTATTTGTGAAAAAGTAAGATGGATCGATAAGACAGTGTATCGATTACAAGAAATTTGTAACACCCCTAACCCTTATCCGTTGTCGGAGTAGGGTTACGAGGCATTACCTGTCATAGTACAACTCAAACAAACATTCATTACATTCCGTACTTTGTAATTCATCCACATTAAAAACACTTATTTCAGCCAGAAATTTCGAAACTTTAATACAATTGCAAATTTTATCATTTAATACTTACTTATAATCAATCATGTATATTTAATTAACATGTACTGAGCATGTGACAAAATGATTAATACATTAGCTTAATATTAAATATACCACTTCATAATCAATACACATGCACATTTAAAAACTAAATGAGCCATATTACTCAACTTAAATACCACTCACATATGCGACATGGGTATTAGTCAATATGAACAAACATACTTTGCACATTATTTTAAGTTAAAACATCCACATGGTAATAATCAAACATTTACATATACTTCACTTAAATAAATATCATTTAAGACTAAAAATACCTCTTCTCTAGTCACTAGACCATGCGCATATTGAACCAATTAAAACATAAGTACCATAGCAACATTACAACATGACTGAACATACCATAGTTGCTTATCCTACATGTGCATATTTATTTACTAATATTAATAAACTATATCTAAACATAGTTACCAAATGACCAAATGTACCTCTTCTATTATCACAATTTATACACATATGACCATAATCAATTGAACCATTTTGAGCACAAATAACAACCAAAAATTTCACCCATTTCGCATGCTTATTACCATGCCTAAAATTACATACTCACTACCAAACATTTAGCCAACATTCGGTCATTCAGAATAACTTCAATATGACTTTTAAAATTTTGTTCACTCTTTGCTATCCAAGATCGAACCTAAATAGCTAATTCAAAAGTGAACATGTCATAAGCATATACCTTTTATTTTAACTAAGTTTAGCCGAATATACTCATACATTGAACAACCTACCATTTAACTCACAAATAACCAAATCAATTACATGAACATATAACATAAACATTACTTAATCAACTTATATGTCATTTGCCATAATTCATCAAGCATTGATCATATACCTTATAGTCTAAGCCAAGTTCATAAATCATTGATCACATATATGAATAGAAATTACACTACATAATCAAAACTACCATTCATGCATGTCGTATAGCATATTTACCAAAAATGAGCTTAAACCATTATCAAACATTATCGAACTCAAGCATAAAAAAAAATCAAGCCAATTTCGCAGGGCTTTATATATATACACTTTCAAACTCAAACACATTAAGACTAGCTTATACACATATACACTTCCAAAATAAACTAACACGAAGGCTAGCTTCTGCATGCCATATTTTCATAGTTTCAAACTTTTGAAATACCAAAATAGCGATTGATAGTGTGACAAATTTCCTTGATGATCCCCAAGCTCGTAACCAGCTTCCAAAATCTATGAAACAATGAACAAATACACATTATAAGCTTGAATAGCTTAGTAAGTCATAAGCAAATAAATCATTTCAATGACATATATAGTTCAATTAAACTAAGCTAAATCAAGAAAAACTTAATCACATATACATTTATCATACTTGCAAATTCATATATCATCACCTGAATATAAACATTATAATGTCATTTGACCGAATATGAGTATTCACATGTACATATAAGTCACCTTTTTCATCATGCATGGTTTATATCATCATTTCAAGTACTAAACTTACCTTATTTTCATGAACATTTAACTTCGCACATACCTGAACCATTTAGCTCGATTTCCCATTTGATCTTAACTTGATATTGCCCGTTGAACCATTTGGAATCAATAAAGATACTCGAATAGCTCGAAAAGCTCGTACAATGCCTACGTCCCAGACAAAGTCTTATATGTAATCGACTATCGATGCCACTGTCCTAGACATGGTCTTACACATAAACCAAAAATCGATGCCAATGTCCCAGACGTGGTTTTACACGAATCATATATCGAAATCCTATGTCATGACATATGTACTCTAACTATTCCTAAGGTTCGTACGAGGCTTTCGGATGTCGTAACTCGATCAATTCATGCTTGTAACACATCATTCCATGCTAAATTCAATTCGACTAAGTAGTTATACATACAAAAAATTTAATTCGGCTATTTACAAAATCAATACATTCGATTTAACAACATTTATTTACTTATGAACTTACCTCGGACAGAGACGAACGAACCGGTGCGACTATACAACAACTTTTAATTTCCCCTGATCCAAATCTATTTTCCTCTTTTCTTGATCTAAATTAGTATAAATTAGACTTATTTAATCACATATGTACTCAAATTCACCCAAAAACACATAAAAGGGAAATTTACACTTTAACCCCTAACATTTCACATTTTTTACAATTTAGTCCCTATTTCACAAAACACAAAATACACATAATTTCATTAAACTCTAGTATAGCCGAATTTTACTAAGGTTCATAGTAGCCCATTTCTTTCATTTATTTCACATTTTGACCCCTCAATTTACAAAATTTACAATTTAATCCTAAATAGACATTTTTACCAAAAATCATTTAAGTAAACATATTAATCTAACAACATATTTTTATTTTCCATCATCAAACAACAAAAACCACAAGCTATCATCAATAGAAATTTATGAATACATCATCAAATTCAAAAATTCAAGCATGAGGTAGCTAGTATTCGAAGCAACGATCTCAAAAACGTAAAAATTATAAAAAACCGAGCTAAACACTACCTTAATTGAGCTTGGACATGGCTGAAACCTAGAAACTCTTTTTCTTTTCTTTTTCTTTCAAGTTTCGGCTATGGGAAAAGATGAACATGTTTAATTTTCAGTTTATGTTTTATTACAATACATATTAACATATTAATTACCATTTTAACCTTATTGAAATAATACCAAAATTTTATATTGATTGTCCATTTTTGTCCATGCATAATTCTAATGGTTAATTATCAACATAAGGACCCTACATTATAAAGAACATAACAACTTAGCACTTTAACAAATAGCTAGCCAATTTTACATTTTACGCGATTAAGTCCTTTTATTAAATCTAACACTCAAACGATAAAATTAAATCACGAAAACTTCACACATATAAATTAACATGATGTAGACACAAAAAATAATATTAAAATATTTTTTAACTAGAATTTGTGGTCCCGAAATCACTTTTTCAAATAGGGTCTAAACCGGGCTGTTACAACTCTCCCCCCTTAGGGATTTTTGTCCCTGAAAATCTTACTAATGAATAAGTTTGGGTACCGTTCTCTTATAGTATCCTTGGGCTCCCACGTAGCTTCTTCAACCCCGTGCTGATGCCATAAGACTTTCACTAAAGAGATTTTCTTATTTCTCAATTCTTTAACCTCGTGATCTTAAATTCGGATAGGTTCTTCTTCGTATGTCATATCAACTTTAATTTAATCTCAGAAGGAGCAATAACATGTGAGGGATCAGATCGGTATCGCCGAAGCATCGATATGTGAAATACGTTATGAATCTTTTCTAATTCAGGTGGCAACAATAGTCTATAAGCAACCGACCCGATACACTTAGTAATCTCATACGGCCCAATAAATCTCAGACTTAATTTGCCTTTACGACCAAATCGGAGTATTTTCTTCCACGGAGATACTTTCAAAAACACTTTATCCCCGATCTGAAACTTAATATCTTTCCGTTTCAAGTCTGCGTACGATTTTTGACAATCTGACGCTATTTTTAGACTTTCACGAATCACTTTTACTTTCTGTTCAGTCTCTTTGATCAAATCAACCCTGTGTATCTTATTCTTACTGAGCTCAGTCCAATATAAAGGTGTTCAACATTTGCGACCGTACAAAGCCTCGTAAGGTGCCATTTTGATACTCGATTGAAAGCTATTATTATATGCAAATTCAATTAGTGGCAAGTATCGCTCCCATGTACCTTCAAACTCAAGAATACATCTCAACATATCCTCGAGTATCTAAATAATCTGCTCGGATTGACCATCCATCTATGGGTGAAAAGCAGTGCTAAAGTGTAGTTTCATACCTAATGCATCTTGCAGTTTCTTCCAAAACTGCGATGTGAACCTCAGATCTCTATCCAAAATAATAGAAATAGGTACTCTATGCAATCTCACAATCCGAGAAATGTACAACTTAGCAAACTTATCAAGTGAATAATCTGTGCGAACCAGAATGAAATAAGCTGATTTAGTCAATCTATCAACAACAACCCAGATTGCATCTTTCTTACTCGGTGACAGAGGCAAACCCGATACAAAATCCATTGTGATTCTATCCCATTTCCACTCGGGAATCTTAATCGGCTAAAGTAACCCAGACGGAACCTGATCCTCAGCTTCAACTTGCTAAAAAATTAAGCATTTCGAAACAAATTCTGAGATATCTCGTTTCATACCATGACTCTAATAAAGCTGTTTCAGATCATTATACATTTTAGTACTACCCGGATGAACAGATAACCGATTGCTAAGAGCTTCATTTAAAATCATCTGAATCAACTCTGAATTTCTAGGAAGACATATTCGGCCTCTGAATCTCAAACAACCCTCAGCATCAACTTGGATTTCTGAATCAGTATTCAAATCACATTGGGCCCGTTTTGCTAACAATTCATTATCGACTTTCTAAACTTTGCAAATCTGTTGCATAAATAACGGTCTTGCTTTCAACTCAGCTACAATCGAGCCATCATCAGATAGAACCATATGCGCATTCATCACACGTAGAGCAAACAGAGATTTTTAACTTTGAGCATCAGCAACAACTTTGGCCTTTCCCGGATGGTAGTCAATTACAAGCTCATAATCTTTTAACAACTCTAACCATCTTCGCTGTAGTAAATTAAGATCTTTTTGAGTCATCAAATGCTTTTGTGATCATAATAGACGTGACATTTCTCACCGAACAGATAGTGGCATCAAATCTTCAATGCAAATACAATAGCTGCCAATTCCAGGTTGTGTGTCAGATGATTCTTTTCATGCGGTTTTAACTGTCTCGAGGCATAAGCTATGACTTTGCCTTCCTGCATCAAAACACAGCCTAAACCATTCAAAGATGCATCACTATAGATCACGAATTCTTTACCCGATTCTGGTTGAACTAACACCGAAGCTTCAGTCAACAAAGCTTTCAACTGATCAAAACTATTCTGACACATTTCTGACCACTCGAATTTAACATCTTTCTGAAACAGTCTCGTCATCAGAGTTGCAATCATAGAGCAACCTTTAACAAACTGTCTGTAATAACCAGCAAGTCCCAAAAAGCTTTGGATTTCAGAAACATTTCTCGGAGGCTTCCAATCTAGTATTGCCGAAATCTTGTTCGGATCAACCCGAATGCCTGATGCTGATACAACATGTCCCAAGAAACCAACTTTATGCAATCAGAACTCACATTTACTGAACTTCGCATACAAATTTTTATCTCACAAAGTCAGTAGCATAATTCTCAAATATTCGGCGTACTCAGATTTATCACGGGAATAGATCAAAATGTCATCTATAAACACAACTACAAATCGATCCAAATACTATCTAAAGATCTAATTCATTAAATCCATAAAAACAACAAGTACATTAGTAAGTCTGAAAGGCATAACCAGAAACTCATAGTGTCCGTACCTCATTCGGAAAGTAATTTTCAGCACATCGAAGTCTTTAACTCACACTTGATAGTAACCTGGTCTCAAATTTATCTTTGAAAACATTGTAGCACCTTTCAACTGATCGAAAAAGTCACCAATTTGTGTGAAAGGATATTTATTCTTTATAGTCACCTTATTGAGCTGTCGGTAGTCGATGCACATTCTCATAGTTCTGTCTTTCTTTTTCACAAACAAAATCGGTGCGCCCCAAGGAGAAAAACTTGGTCGTGCGAAGCCTCTTTCAGTCAATTCTTGCAATTGAGCTTTCAACTCTTTTAATTCGGTCAGTGCCATTCTGTATGGAGCTATCGAAATCGGAGTTGTCCCCGACACTAACTCAATGCCAAACTCTACCTCTCGGATCAGTGGCAAACCCGATAATTCTTTAGGAAACACATTCGGATATTCGCACACTACTAGTACTGATTCAATCTTCTTTTCAGTCACTTTAGAATCGAGTACATAGGCAAAATAAGATTCACAACCCTTTCTCACATATTTTTGAGCTAACATCAAAGAAATCACTGCCGGTAAACCATTCAGATTATTAGACTCAATCCGAATTATTTCATCATTCTGGCATTGCAAATCAATAGTCTTTTATTTGCAGTTCACAATAGCATCATGCAACATTAGCCAATCCATACACAAAATTATATCAAATTCATTGAATGGAAACAACATCAAATCAACCAAAAACCATGAATCTCGAATCATCAACGGACAATTCTTACATATTTTATCAACTAAGACACACTGGCCTAAGGGGTTCGATACTCTAATTACAAACTCAATAGAGTCTATAGGTAGAGTCTTACTGGATACTAAAGTCTCACATGCATAAGAATGAGTCGATCCAGGATTAATCAATGCAACAACACTAGTATCATAGAGAGTGAAAGTACCGGTAATCACATCTGGAGACGAAGCTTCTTCACGAGCGCAGATAGCATAAGCTCTGGCAGGTGCACGAGCCTTAAATCTAACATACGTGTCTTTAGTTCCCCTCTGGCTGCCACTCACATTACCCGTGTTTTTGGGTGGTCTACCTCGAGCTACCGTGATACTCGACCTTGTATTCTGTATTGTGTCTTGCTCAACCAACTCAGGGCATTCACAAATGAAATGATCTAATGATCCACATTTAAAACAAGCCCGATCATTAAGTCTACAATTTCCAGGATGTTGTTTACCGCAATGTTTGCACTTAGTTTGGTTCGGTCGGATGTTACCAACACTAGCTACTGAGGTAACTCTCAAGCTCACAGGTGGTCTGTCTCGATCACGTCTAGAATAGCCCGCAATAGCCTTTGAATGGCTAAAGTCATCTTAGAATTTCTTTGATGCTGACTGAAATGACTTACTCGATAATCTCTTTCGTGAATCTCTAGCTTCAAAGTTAGCCTTTCTTTTCTCTTTCTTGAGCTCTTCAACTTTGCATGCTAGCTCTACTAGTACCACAGACTCTTTTATTTCAAGAATCCTGACTAACAACTTAATATCTTCATTGAAATCATCTTCGAATCTTTTACACATTATTGCTTCAGTTGATACACATTCCCAGGCATATCTGTTGAGTCTCACAAATTCCTGTTCATATTCTGTAACTGTCATGCGGCCCTATTTTAACTCGAGGAATTCTTTGCATTTTTGATCTATAAATCTATGACTAATATATTTCGTTCGAAATTCAGTCTGAAAGAACTCCCAGGTAACCCGCTCTTTCGGAACCATCGATACTAGTGTATTCCAGCAGTGATACGCAGAATCTTAAAGCAAAGATACAGCACATTTAATACACTCTTCAGGAGTACATGATAGCTCATCAAACACACGGATAGTATTATCAAGCCAGAATTCAGCTCGCTCAGTATCGTCATCAACAATGGCTCTGAATTTTTCAGCCCCATGTTTTTTGATTTATCAACCGGGGGCTTATTTAATCTCATCGGATTAACAACTTGAGGTATTACAGGTGTCTGAGAAGGATTAGGCGGGGGTGGAGGTTGTTGAGTAGCCAGATTTGTATGGATATATTGCGTGAACCATTCGTTCATCATCTGGAAGAAGGCTTGCTTAGCCTCTCCCTCGTGGCTACTCATAATAGGTCTAGAATCAGATTGTACTCCCCCTTGAGTGGGAGCGGGTGCATTACTTTCCACATCATCTACTACGGCTCGATCGGGATCCATTTACTATACGACAACACATTTTAATTATTAGGAATCATCACACTATCACAATTTATAAATATGACATGTATAGCTAAACTCACATGCCCTACCTTAGTCATAGAATCGACTAAACCGTAGCTCTGACACCAATCAAATGTAACACCCCTAACCCGTATCCGTCGTTGGAGTAGGGTTACGAGGCATTACCTGTCATAGTACAACTCAAACAGACATTCATTACATTCCATACTTTGTAATTCAACCACATTAAAAACACTTATTTCAGCCAAAAATTTTGAAGCTTTAATACAATTGCAAATTTTATCATTAATACTTACTTATAATCAATCATGTATATTTAATTAACATGTACCGAGCATGTGATTAATACATTAGCTTAATATTAAATATACCACTTCATAATCAATACACATGCACATTTCAAAACTAAATGAACCATATTACTCAACTTAAATACCACTCATATATGTGGCATGAGTATTAGTCAATATGAACAAACATGCTTTGCACATTATTTTAAGTTAAAACATCCACATGGCAGTAATCAAACATTTACATATACTTCACTTAAATAAATATCATTTAAGACTAAACATACCTCTTTTGTAGTCACTAGACCATGCGCATATTGAACCAAATAAAACATAAGTACCATAGCAACCTTACAACATGACCGAACATACCATAGTTGCTTGTACTACATGTGCATATTTACTAATATTAATAAACTATATCTAAACATAGTTACCAAATGACCAAACGTTCCTATTCTATTATAACAATTTATGTGCATATGACCATAATAAATTGAACCATTTTGAGCACAAATAACAACCAAAAAGTTCACCCATTTCACATGCTTATTACCATGCCTAAAATTACATATTCACTACTAAATATTTAGCTAACATTCAGTCATTCAAAATAACTTCAATATGACTTTTAAAATTTTGTTCACTCTTTGCTATCCAAGACCGAACCAGAATATCTAATTCATAAGTGGACATGTCATAAGCATATACCTTTTATTTTAACTAAGTTTAGCTGAATATACTCATACATTGAACAATCTACCATTTAACTGACAAATAACCAAATCAATTACATAAACATATGACATAAACATTACTTAATCAACTTATATGTCATTTGCCATAATTCTTCAAGCATTGATCATATACCTTATAGTCTAAGCCAAGTTCATAAATCATTGATCACATATATGAATACAAATTACACTGCATAATAAAAAATACCATTCATGCATGCCGTAAAGCATGTTTACCAAAAATGAGCTTAAACCATAATCAAACATTATCGAACTCAAGCATAAAAAAATCAAGCCATTTTCACATGGCTTTATATATATACATTTTCAAACTCAAACACATTAAGACTAGCTTATACACATATATACTTCCAAAATCAACCAACACAAAGGCTAGCCTATGCATGCCATATGTTTATAGTTTCAAACTTTTGAAATACCGAAATAGCGATCAATAGTGTGACAGATTTCCTTGACGATCCCCCAGCTTGTAACCAGCTTCCAAAATCTATAAAACAACGAACGAACACACTGTAAGCTTGAATAGCTTAGTAAGTCATAAGCAAATAAATCATTTCAATGACATAGATAATTTAATTAAACTAAGCCAAATCAAGCAAACCTTAATCACATATACATTTATCATACTTGCAAATTCATATATCATCACCTAAATATTAACATTATAATGTCATTTGACCGAATATGAATAATCACATGTACATATTAGTCACCTTTTTTATCATGCATAATTGATATAATCATTTCAAGTACTAAGCCTACCTTATTTTCATGAACATTTAACTTCGCACATGCCTGAACCATTGACTCGATTTCACATTCGATCTTAACTTAATATTGCCCTTTGAACCATTTGAAATCAATAAGAATACTCGGATAGCTCAAAAAGCTTGTATAATGCCTACGTCCCAGATGAGGTCTTACATGTAATCGACTATCGATGCCACTATCCCGGACAGGGTTTTACACGAACTCATATACGATGCCAATGTCCCAGGCATGGTCTTACACGTAAACAACAAATTGATGCCAACGTCCCAGACGTGGTCTTCCATGAATCATATATCAAAATCTTATGTAACGCCCCAGAAATATATGGTCTATAATTTTTCATTTTTGGCATAAGTTGCACGTGTGTTTTGGAGTGTTTGGGAAGTCCTGGGTTCAAGCTTTGGCTTTTGAGAAATTTTGATTTTTGCACTTAAAGGAACCTTGACATTGGCACCTAGGCTTTATGAATAATTGTGTTTGATTAATGACACAAAAAGCCTTGTGGCTTGGTGGCAAGTGGCGTGGCTTGGCAACTAAGAGGGCTTGGATTCGAATCACACGGCAGGCAAGGGATGATTATTTTGCTACTTGGGACGACAAGAGTTTGAAGTGGTTTTGAAATCTGTTGTGTAGGAGTTTGAACTGGTCTTGGTGTTTGTTGTGAAGGATATCAAGGAGGGATAAGGGGAGAGATTCATGGAGATTTTCAAGGAGTTGGAGGTGTGAGAGGAGTGTAGCCAAAATTGAGAGTTGTGGGTACCTATTCGGTTATGCCACTTAGTACCGAATAGAATTTGGTCATTTTTTTTTTTTGGTTTCAACATTTGTCCTTTTCTTCTTTTAGTTTGTGCAATTTTGGTAGCTTAGGTGTTGGCCAAATTTGAGACTCTTTGGGGAGGTGCATTCAGCACTTTGGGGAAGCTTTGGGGAATTTTCTCTTTTCCTTTGGGTGGTGCCGAATTGGTATTTTGTTTCGGGTTTGGTTGAATTCTGTTCTTCATCTCTCACAACCATAGTCGAATCACATTAGTCTTTCTTTCCCTCTTTAATCACTTTTCTTCTACTCTCAATATTCCTCTAGCTCTTTGCCGAACTTAGCATCCCTCTTCTAATTTTTATTCATTCTTGACAGAATACAGTTTCACTCCTCCCTCTCTATTTGATTTACTATTGGTTTCTTTTCTAGCCGAATTCTCTCTTTATCTAATTACTTCATTCTTTTTTCTATTTTCGTTCGGTATACTCATCTTTTATTTTAGGCCAAATACCCTTCATCTTTGTAACTAATCATTTTCAATTACTCTACTATTTGGGGATTGGCCGAATACTCTTCTATTCTTCTGTAGTTAAACTATTTCGGTTTTCATATGGGTCTCTGATAATCGATAAGGGTTGAGGTTATGCTTCCTTGCTTTCATTTTAGCTGAATGCTTTTCCTATTGCTCTTTGGGTATCGATTTATGACTCCTTCCTTATTTCTAGGGTTTCTTCAAGGAGATGTGGTTTACAAGTGGTTTTGAAGCAATCACAACCTTTTTCCTCAAGTGTTCAATTAAGGTAATATGCTACCTCATTTTCTAGGGTTAAGCTGAATGTTGTCTTTGTGCTAATGGAATAGTAGTTTATCCTATCTAACAAGATCTGTTTGTAATTCAGATTCTCGACAAAGTGTGTGATCAAGTTTGGGTTAGCGATCTTTGAGGATTAAGCCACCCTCGTTCAATCAAGGTTAGATGGTGTATTTTTAGGCTAAATGTTATGATGTGGTTAACTCGAATCGTCAGTTAATTAACTGAAGGTCTTGTTGAGTGTAGGTTCAGTATACATGGGATTTTTCGTGCGTTTCACTAAGCAAGTGTGTATTCACACCATTATGCTACTGTGAATCAGCAAAAGCCGAAAAGCCGAAAAGCCGAAAAGACAAAAAGTCAAAAAGCCAAAACTTCGGCATTTGAGGCCTTGCGAGTGTGCGATCGCTCGTGGGGTAAACCGAGCCCATAAATCTTAGGTGACACACTGTAGAGGCCACTATGAACGTTCTCGTGCACTTGGGCCGTTATGGGCCTCAATGGGCCAAAATGGGCCGTGTAGGCCCACTTGGGTCGAGTAATGGGCACTGGGCCCATTTATATTGTTTTGGTCTTATTGGTTACCTGAGTCACTTGGGGCAACAGAAGACCTTCCGAGAGGTCGTTACCTATACCGAGACCCTAAAATTAGTGAAATGACCAAAATACCCCTAAAGGGGTAAAATAACTATTTTACCCCTAATGGATGGAAATGGCTATTATACCCTAGAGGTAGGTTGACTGATGAGTGTATGATATATGTATGTCTGTATCTGCGTATGGGAACTTGCATACACGAAATATTTATGACATGACATTCTGCATTGGGGTTGGGATTCTGATTTAGAGGAAGTACTGTACTAGTGGCCTTGCCACGTTTTTACTATTCTGGTGGCTTTGCCACGTATTCAGATATTAGTGGCTACGCCATGTTTATTGTTATTAGCAGCTTTGCTGCATTACTGTTAGCAGCTTCATTGCGATATTGGTGTGTTGACTGGGTGGGTCGATTTAATCCCCACATGGTGTGTTGGATGGTACGGGTGGTGTGTTGGTTGGATTGGGATGGGTTGCATACCTACACTGTACTAATACTATTTTGGGCTTAGGCCCACACTGTCACTGTATAGGGCTAAGGCCCGCATCGCATCATCTTGAATAGGGCTCGTGTCCGCACAGTTCGTATGCACTTGCTTATTGCTTGACCGATGGGGATTGCACACTGAGTTTTCGTAAACTCACTCTTTTCTTTTAACTGTGCAGGTAATCTCCAACCATAGACGATTTGGAGCCACGAGGGACTCAAAGGTGGCCACATGATCGCAGATGAATTGATTATGACTTAATTTAATCAAAGATTTTATATTTTGGTTTTAATTATGTAATAAGGCCATTTGGGGAATTTTTAACTTTTATTGGGCTTTTGATTTCATATTTTAAACTGCTAGAGTAGGAACATCGAGTTTTCAAAATGATAACGATTTCAAAAAGAAAAAAAACAAAACATGCATTTTTAAACCTTAAGGTTTTCAACTTGAGAAGCTTCTGCGGTCTTAATCGGATTAGGAAATCAATGATAACAAACGTTTTGATAATGGAATTTACCGAGTTTTATCGAGCAATAAAAACTAAATGGGTTTTAACTTAGAGACGATTTTTCACCAACAAGTTTAAGTTTTAGAAGGCTCTTCGATGTGACACGTCAGATTTGGTCATAACGTCTAGGTCGGGTTTGGGGTGTTACATCCTATGTCATGACATATGTACCCTAACTATTCCTAAGGTTCGTACGCGGCTTTCGGACGTCGTAACTCGATCGATTCATGATCGTAACACATTATTCCATGCTAAATTCAATTCGGCTAAGTAGTTATGCGTACATAAAATTCAATTTGGCTATTTACAAAATCAATACATTCAATTTAACAACATTTATTTACTTATGAACTTACCTCGGACAGAGACGAACGAACCGGAGCGACTATTCAATAACTTTTGATTTCCCCCGATCCAAATCCGTTTTCCTTTTTTTTATTATCTAAATTAGTATAAATTAGACTTATTTAATCACATATGTACTCAAATTCACCCAAAAACACATAAAAGGGTAATTTACACTTTAACCCCTAACATTTCACATTTTTCACAATTTAGTCCTTATTTCACAAAACACAAAATACACATAATTTCATTAACTCTAGTATAGCCGAATTTTACTAAGGTTCATAACAGCCCATTTATTTCACATTTTGACCCCTCAATTTACAAAATTTACAATTTAATCATAAATAGACATTTTAACCAAAAATCATTTAATTAAACATATTAATCTAACAACATATTTTTATTTTCCATCATCAAACAACAAAAACCACAAGATATCATCAATGGAATTTCATGAATACATCATCAAATTCAAAATTTCAAGCATGGGCTAGCTAGTATTCGAAGCAACAATCTCAGAAACGTAAAAATTATAAAAAACTGAGCTAAACACATACCTTAATTGAGCTTGGACATGGCCGAAACCTAAAAACTCTTTTTCTTTTCTTTTTCTTTCAAGTTTCGGCTATGGGAAAAGATGAATATGTTTAATTTTTAGTTTATGTTTTTTTACAATACATATCAACATATCAATTACCATTTTAACCTTATTGAAATAATACCAAAATTTTATATTGGTTGTCCATTTTTGTCCATACATAATTCTAATAGTTAATTATCAACATAAGGACCCCACTGTAACACCCTATACCCGTAACCCATGTCGGGTCGAAGTGCAGGGCATTACCTAATTTTATCTCATACGTACAAACAATCTCAAGTCATCGAGACTCGGTTCAATTTAAAACTTTTCCAATTTTTACTTTAAACTTCTTATTATGGGCCTACGAGCTCCAATTTAACCGTTGAAAACTATACGGGACCATTCCGAGTCCTTAAACCAACTTTAAGAAATTTACCTTTAAAACAGGGCACACGCCCGTGTGGAAGGGTAACACGCCCATGTGACCATATGGGCATGGCCGCTGATGGCCCATACGGCTCACACGGCCTAGGTACCCTGGGACATGCCTGTGTCCCACAACCATGTAGAATTAAATTCTAATTCACACCTACAGGGGTTTTCCAACGGCCAGACACATGCCTGTGTCAATGGCCCGTGTTCCTCACATGGCCAAACACATGCCCGTGTCAATATCCTGTGTTCCTCACACGGCCACGACATGCCCGTGTCCAAGCCCGTGTGTGAAAACATGGAAATTTTGTTTCTAACATCAGCATGCTCAAAATGTCAGACGGCCAAGGCACACGCCCGTGTACTGGGCCGTGTCCTTCACACGGCAGAGACACACAGCCGTGTCTCTGCCCGTGTGTTTACTACCATGCATACTGACTTGAATTTTTTAAGTGCAGGGCACACATGGCCGGACTACACGCTCATGGGGCTGACAGTGCGTCACACACGGCCTAGAAAAACGCCCGTGTGCCTACCCGTGTGGACAATATGGGGCTATTTACCAAGCCCTATTGCCACCCTTGCATACATAGTTCCATACAAATATTAACCAAAACCAAAACAAGAACAATTCTTATAACCACATCAGCCACAATAGGCATTCATTCAACCATTAAAATGCATCTTTTATAAATTCAAAATGAATGTTAGCCATCATTCAAGGCTTAATACAAAATATGGTATCTATCCCGAGCCTACACATTTGGCCAATTCCTCAAAGACACAAAATAATGAAGTCCAAGCCCTATACATGCCATATTCAAAAATATAAATCCAACTATACCGAATGCTTCGGCTGATAGTGTGATCGATATCTCTGACTTCTAGTGATCCTTGAGCTAGTTAGGCGGCACTATAAGAAAAATAGAAGGAAACGGGAGTAAGCATAAAAGCTTAGTAAGTTGCATGTAAATAAATATACAACAACAAATTCATCAATGATCATCATACTCATAACACAAAGGTAGGCATAAGCACACTTACTCATTACCATCCATACAAGTCCCATGTTCTATATTGAGCTCATTTCTCATACGTACCAATTAAGTACCTGTACCACTCACAATACGGTTATACTTTCCTTATTAACTCACAATTATAATTTTCACTGTTGAACCTTTCAAAACACTACCGGATATTCCATAAGCCTCAAACATGAGGTATGGTACACTGGCTCACATCTTAAGTCGATGCCATGTCCCAGACATGGTCTTCAACTGACTCATATCTCAAGTCGATGCCATGTCCCAGACATGGTCTTACACTATCATCTCGTAGCCGATGCATGTCCCAGACATGTCTTACACTGGCTTAGGTCTCGAGGCCATTGCATGTCCTAGACATGTCTTACACTAGCCAATAATAACCCATATGTCATGGTATAGATATCCGATTTATTTCCTAGGTTCAAACGGAAACTCTACTATCTCTATTATCATCATACCTTCTCAATTCAACAATCAAGCAATTTGTGCTATATTAATTTAAATACACATACATTAGCAATGTAGTTGTTTTATTTACATACAACTTACCTCGGATTACAAAACGTGCACAACTCATCAGTTTAGTCGATTTGCTTGGCCTTCCCCCGATCTAGGTTCAGATTCGGTAAATCCTGATCTATAATAGCAAAATGCACTCTTTTAGTCACTAAACACAATTAGGCAATCTAAAATTCACATCTTAAATAAAATGACCATTTTTCCTATATGCTCAAAAATTAATTTTTATCGAATTTATTCATATCTCAAGCCTAGCCGAACCCTTTTTACTCTTATAGTAACTTCAAATTCTCACAATTTCACATATTTATCAACTATTTTACAACTTATGCAAAATAGTCTCTTTAGGTGTTTTTCATGAAACTCCTTCACAAAAGTTGTTTATAACATAGCTAGGACTCATATTCTTCCATAAAATTTCAGAAAACACCCTAAATGCTCTCATGGAAAAACCCTAAACTGTCTACCATTTTGCAAAATATACCCCTCATTTGAAAGCTCATGCTTCAAGGGTCTCAAAAGTACAAAAATATTCAAGAAAAACCATTAAAATCACTTACTAGTGTAGGCTTCAAGTTGCTGATATTTTCAAGCTCTTAAAACCCCAAATATTTGCTGGTATTTTTAGCTAGGAAGGAGAGAGAATGAAGAGATAAAACCTTTTTGTTTTAATAAAATAAAGCTAGTCAAAATTGGTGACCAAATTTCACCTAATTTTGACAATTTTGTCTCCTCTAAGACTCCATGGCCAGCTATGCCTTCTCCCAAGGGCCTATTTTCCTTTTAAAGACCCCTAATTTTATACTTTAGCTAATTGACACCTTTAGCTATTAAAATAGGACCTTTGCACTTTATGCGATTTAGTCTTTTTTTCGCAATTGGGCTCACAAATGTCAAAATTAACTCACCAAAATTTTCAAGTACTAATATAAACATGCTATGACTAAAAAATAATAACAAAATAATCTCTCCGACTTCAAATTTGTGGTACCGAGAACACTATTCTGAATAGCCCCAAAATGGGGCTGTTACATTTCTCCCCCCTTAGGGATTTTCGTACTCGAAAATCTTACCGGCGAATAAGTTCGGGTACTGATCTCTCATGGTCTCCCCGGGTTCCCATGTGGCTTCCTTGACTCCATGTTTATGCCATAAAACTTTCACAAGAGCTATACTCTTATTTCTCAACTGTTTGACTTCCCGGGGTAAAATCTTGACCGGCTCTTCACCATAAGTCATGTCCGGATGAATCTCAACCTCTGACGGTGTAATCACATGCGAAGGGTCTGATCTATATCTACGTAGCATGGACACATGAAACACATCGTGAATCTTTTCCAACTCTGGTGGTAAAGCCAATCGATAGGCAACCGGTCCTACTCTCTCGATAATCTCATAAGGCCCTATGAAACGAGGACTCAATTTACCTCTTCTACCAAATCTAAGGAATTTCCTCCACAGGGACACTTCTAAAAATACCTTATCACCGACTTGAAATTCAATTTCCTTTTGTTTCAAGTTCGCATAGGATTTCTGTCTATCCGAGGCAGCCTTCAAGTAGTCACGAATCACTCTAACTTTCTCTTCAGTCTCCTTGACTAAATCGATCCCGTGAATCTGACCCTCTCTAAGCTCGGTCCAATATAAGGGTGTTCGACACTTTCGCCCATACAAAGCCTCATAAGGCGCCATTTTTAGACTTGTTTGATAATTGTTATTATAGGCAAATTCAACCAACGGTAGATACTTTTCCCAACTGCCTTGGAACTCAATGATGCAACACCGTAACATGTCCTCTATTATCTGAATTACTCTCTCTGACTGACCGTAGGTTTGCAGATGGAAAGTTGTACTAAAACTCAACTTTGTTCCCAAAGCCTCTTGTAACTTCTTCCAAAACCTCGAGGTAAATCTTAGGTCTCTATCTAAAATAATTGATATGGGCACCCGGTGTAGTCTCACAATCTCAAAAACGTACAAGTCGGCTAATCTCTCAAGGGAGTAGTCGGTACACACAGGTATGAAGTGTGCCGACTTTGTTAGCCTATCCACAACAACCCAAACAACATCCTTTATCTTTGTGGTTACCGGCAAACCCGTCACAAAATCCACATTGATCCGATCCCACTTCCACTCGAGGACCATGATAGGCTAAAGTAGACCCGAAGGTACTTGGTGTTCAGCCTTCACTTACTGACACACTAGGCACTTAGACACAAACTCTGAAATGTCTCTTTTCATACTCGACCACCAATACATTTTCTTAAGGTCGTTGTACATCTTCACACTACCCGGGTGGATAGACAAGCAACCACTATGTGCCTCTTGTAGAATCTTTTGAATAAGCTCTTTGTCCTTGGGTACACAGACTCTATCCTTAAACATTATACATCCGTCGGTGCCAATACAAAAATCTCTCTCGATGCCCGATTCACACTGAGTTCTTTTGGCTTGCAAATCACTATCATTATTCTGAGCTTCCCTAATCTCTTATAGAAACATCAGTCTAGCTCTCAACTCTACTAGAATCGAACCATCATTAGACACAGTCAAATGATTATTCATAGCCCTCAAGGCGAATAATGACTTTCTACTCAAAGCGTCGGGGCCGGGGTGGTAGTCGATAATAAACTCACAATCCTTTATTAATTCTAACCATCGTCATTGCCTTAGGTTCAACTCCTTTTCAGTCATCAAGTACTTAAGGCTCTTATGATCGGTGAACACTCGACACTTCTCGCCATACAAATGGTGTCTTCAAATTTTCAATACGAACACGATGACAACCAACTCTAAATCATGCGTCAAGTAGTTCTTCTCATGTGGCTTCAGTTGCCTTGAAGCGTAAGCTATGACCTCACCTTTTTGCATAAGCACACACCCCAAGACATTCAATGAGGCATTGCTATATACCATAAACTCCTTGCCCGACTTCAGTTGTACTAACACTGGGGCTTCGATCAGCAAGGCCTTTAATTTCTCGAAACTCTGCTGGCACTTCTCTGTCCATTCAAACTTGACGTCTTTTTGCAGCAATCTACTCATCGGGGTAGCTATCATAGAGAATCCGCTTACAAACTGTCTGTAATATCCAGCCAAACCCAAAAAGCTTCGGACCTCAGTCACATTTCTCTGGGATTTCCACTCTACAATAGCTGAGATCTTGCTTGGGTCAACTCGGATCCCATCTCCCGACACAATGTGTCCTAGGAATCTGACCTCCTTAAGCTAAAATTCACTCTTACTGAACTTGGCGTATAATTGCTTATCTCTCAAGGTTTGCAACACAACTCTCAGATGCTCCACGTGCTCGCTCTCATCACGCGAATAAACCAATATGTCATCTATAAAGATGACGTCAAACTTATCCAGATACGGTCGGAAGATGCGGTTCATCGAATCGATAAACACCGCCAGGGCATTAGTCAATCCAAAGGGCATGACGAGGAACTCATAATGCCCGTATCTTGTCTGAAACGCAGTCTTCAGCACATCTTGCTCTTTAACCCTTAGCTGATAGTAGCCAGAGCTTAGATCGATCTTAGAAAATACAGTGGCTCCCTTCAACTGATCGAACAAACTGTCGATACTTGGCAAGGAATGTTTGTTCTTTACTGTTACCTTATTGAGTTGTCTATAGTCGATACATAACCTCATCGACCCATCTTTCTTTTTCACGAAGAGTACCGGAGCACCCCACGGGGAAAAGCTCAGTCTCGCAAAGCCCTTCTCTGTTAGCTCTTGCAACTGTGACTTTAACTCTTTTAACTCCGTTGGAGCCATCCTATACAGAACAATCGAGATAGGTGCCATTCCAGGGACCAACTCAATTCCAAACTCGACTTCCCTCACTGGAGACAATCTGGGTAATTCTTTCGAAAACATGTCTGTAAACTCACAAACCACTAGTACCGATTCAATCTTCAACTCAGACACTTGAGTATTTAACACAAAAGCTAGATAAGCCTCATATCCTTTCCTTAAATATTTCTCAGTAGTCAAAGACGATATTACTACAGGCAGATTATCTGACTCATCTAGTCCAACTCGAAGAACATTCTCGTCTTCACATTTGAACTCAATTATCTTTTTTTCCGCAGTTCACTATAACACTATTAGTAGTCAACCAATCCATTCTAAGGATTACATCAAACTCATTAAACGTCAATAACATCAAGTTAGTCGGAAAACAGTAACCTCTAATTGTCAAAGGGAAATTTCTACACTAGTACATGTTTGCCTAAGGGATTGGACACTTTTATTACAAACTCAGTGGACTCTACTAGCATACTCATACGAGGTATCAATTCCATACAAATATAAGATTGGGTAGATCCCAGGTCAATTAAAGCAACAACAGATATTTCCTGGATAGAAAAGGTACCCGTGATCACGTTGGGAGACTCTACCTCTTCCTGAGCTCTAATAGTATAAGTCTTTGCAGGTGCTCTGCCCTCGGGCCTCACCACAACATCTTTTGGCGTGCCTCTACTGCTAGCCCCCGTCAACCCCTCAATGGAGCACTACTTGCCTTCCCTACTTGCTTTTTCTCTTTTTCACCAAATTTGGGACCGTCTCGAATGAAGTGGTCCAATAACCTACATTTAAAGCACCCTCTTTCTTTACCTCGGTACTCACTGAAATGGTGTCTACTATACTGCGAACACTCTAGCCTATTTGGCCGAGCACTACTGACGCTCGCGACAGAAGTGGTCTGAGCTCTAGAAGTCATGTTTTGCTGGTTCTTGTTCCTATTCGATAACCCTACTGAAGCATTCGATCGGGTCGTGAAATCTCTTGATCTTTTAGATGAGGACTGATGTGATTTCCCCATCTGTCTCTTCTTTGAATCCCGCGACTCAATAGTCGCTTTCCTCCTTTCCTTACTAGCTCCTCTACCTTGCATGCTCTCTCAACGAGCACTACAAATTCTCTTATCTCTAAAATGCCCACAAATACTCATATATCCTCATTTAGACCATCCTCAAACCTTTTACACATGGCGGCTTCTGAGGACACGTACTCCCGCGCGTATTTGCTGAGTTTCACAAACTCTCGTTCATACTCTGTCACTGTCCTACTGCCTTGCTTTAACTCTAGAAATTCCTTCCTCTTTTGGTCTATGAATCTTTGGCTAATATACTTTTTCCAAAATTCCTCCAGGAAAAATTCCCAATTGATCCTCTCTCTCGGTACCACAGACACGAGAGTGTTCCACCATTGATAAGCCGAGTCCTACAATACTGCACACTTCATGTACTCCTCTGGTGTGCACGACAGTTCATCAAATACCCTGATGGTATTCTCTAACCAAAACTCTGCTTTCTCTGGTCGTCGTCTATGCTAGCCCGAAATTCTTCGGCCACTTGTTTTCGGATCTTGTCTACCGAAGGCTTCTCTCTCCTAAACACGTTTGTGCCTTGCAGAGCTACCAGGGCATACTAAAGAATTAGAGGAGGTGGGGGAGGTGGAGTCTTCGGGTTCACACGAACAAACTCCGTGTACCAAGCGTCCATCATCCGGAGGTAGGCTTCTCTAGCCCCTCCGCCTTGGCCCATGGTTACAGACTCACTCTCAATTGGCGTGGTCCCTTCAGCGGGATCCATTTACTATATAAAAACATAATTTATAATCGTCAGAAATTGTCACACTATCCATATACGGTTGTGGCATGTATAGCTAGACTCGTACTCTCGCTAGGTTAGTTTTAGAACCGACTAAACTATAGCTCTGATACCCCTAAATGTAACACCCTATACCAGTAACCCATGTCAGGTCGGAGTGCAAGGCATTACCTAAATTTATCTCATACGTACAAATAATCTCAAGTCACCGAGACTCGGTTCAATTAAAAACTTTTTCAATTTCTACTTTAAATTTCTTATTATGGGCCTACGAGCTCCAATTAAACCGTTGAAAACTATTCGGGACCATTCCGGGTCCTTAAACCAACCTTAAGAAATTTGCCTTTAAAATAGGGCACACGCCTGTGTGGAAGGGTAACACGCCCGTGTGACCATATCGACATGGTCGCTGATGGCTCGTGTGGCTCACATGGCCTAGGTACCCTGGGACATGCCTGTGTCCCACACTCGTGTAGAATTAAATTCTAATTCAGACCTACAGGGGTTTTCACACGACCAGCGTGTCAATGGCCCGTGTTCCTCACACGGCCACGACACGTCCGTGTCCAAGCCCGTGTGCGAAAATATGGACATTTTGTTTTTGACGTTAGCATGCTTAAAATGTCACACGGCCAAGGCACATGCCCGTGTACTTGGCCGTGGCCTTCACACGGCGGAGACACATAGCCATGTCTCTGCCCGTGTGTTTACTACCATGCATACTGACTTAAAATTTTTTTACTTGCAGGGCACACATGGCCGGGCTACACGCTCATGGGGCTGACCGTGCGTCACACACGGCCTAAACACACGCCCGTGTGGCTACCTATATGGACAATATGAGGCTATTTACCAAGCCCCATTGCCACCCTTGCATACACAGTTCCATACAAATATTAACCAAAACCAAAACAAGAACAATTCATATAACCACATCAACCACAATAGGCATTAATTCAACCATTAAAATGCATCTTTTATAAATTCAAAATGAATGTTAGCCATCATTCAAGGCTTAATACAAAATGTGGGATCTATCCCGAGCCTACACATTTGGCCAATTCCTCAAAGACACAAAATAATGAAGTCCAAGCCCTATACATGCCATATTCAAAAATATAAATCCAACTATATCGAATGCTTCGGCTGATAGTGTGATCGATATATTTGACTTCCAGTGATCCTTGAGCTAGTTAGGCGGCATTATAAGAAAAATAGAAGGAAATGAGAGTAAGCATAAAAGCTTAGTAAGTTGCATGTAAATAAATATACAACAATAAATTCATCAATGATCATCATACTCATAACACAAAGGTAGGCATAAGCACACTTACTCATTACCATCCATACAAGTCACATATTCTATATTGAGCTCATTTCTCATACGTACCAATTAGGTACCTGTACAACTCACAATACGATTATACTTTCCTTATTAACTGACAATTATAATTTTCACCATTGAACCATTCGAAACACTGCCGGATATTCCATAATCCTCAAACATGGGGAATGGTGCCAAGGCCATGTCTCAGACACGGTCTTACACTGGCTCATATCTCAAGTCGATACCATGTCCCAGACATGGTCTTACATTGACTCATATCTCAAGTCGATGCCATGTCCCAGACATGGTCTTACACTGACTATCATCTCGTAGCCGATGCGTGTCCTAGAGATGCGTTACACTGGCTTACATCTCGAGGCCGATGCATGTCCCAGACATGTCTTACACTAGCCAACAATAACCCATATGTCATGGCATGGATATCCGATTTATTTCCTAGGTTCAAACGGAAACTCTACTATCTTTATTATCATCATACCTTCTCAATTCCACAATCAAACAATTTATGCTATATTAATTTAAATACAATTTAACACATACATTAGCAGTGTAGTTGTATTATTTACATACAACTTACCTCGGATTACAAAATGTACACGACTCGTCGGTTTAGTCGATTTGCTTGGCCTTCCCCCGGTCTAGTTTTGGATTCGATAAATCTTGATCTATAATAGTAAAATGCACTCTTTTAGTCACTAAACACAATTTGGCAATCTAAAGTTCACATTTTAGGTAAAATGACTATTTTGCCCCTAGATCTTGGCAAAATGATCATTTTGCCCCTATGCTCGTAAATCGATTTTTATCAAATTTATTCGTATCTCAAGCCTAGACGAACCCTTTGTACTTTTATAGCAACTTCAAATTCTCACAATTTCACATATTTATCAACTAGTTTACAACTTATGCAAAATAGTCCCTTTAGGTATTTTTCATGAAACTCCTTCACAAAAGTTGTTTATAACATAGCTAGGACTCATATTCTTCCATAAAATTTCGAAAAACACCCTAAATGCTCTCATGGAAAAACCCTAAACTTTCCACCATTTTGCAAAATATACCCCTCATTTGAAAGCTCATGCTTCAAGGGTCTCAAAAGTACAAAAATATTCAAGAAAAACCATTAAAATCACTTACTAGTGTAGGCTTCAAGTTGCTGATATTTTAAAGCTCTTAAAACCATAAATTTTTGCTAGTATTTTCAGCTAGGAAGGAGAGAGAATGAAGAGATAAAACCTTTTTGTTTTAATAAAATAAAGCTAGTCAAAATTGTTGACCAAATTTCACCTAATTTTGACAATTTTGTCTCCTCTAAGACTCCATGGCTGGCTATGCCTTCTCCCAAGGGCCTATTTGCCTTTTAAAGACCCCTAATTTTATACTCTAGCTAATTGAAACCTTTAACTATTAAAATAGGACTTTTGCACTTTATGCGATTTAGTCCTTTTTCGCAATTGGGCTCACAAATGTCAAAATTAACTCACCAATTTTTTCATGTACTAATATAAACATGCTATGACTCAAAAAATATTAAAATAATCTCTCTGACTTTGAATTTGTGGTCCCGAGACCACTATTCTGACTAGCCCCAAAATCAAGCTGTTACACCCATATTATAAAGAACATAGCAACTTAACACTTTAACAAATAGCTAGCCAATTTTACACTTTACGCGATTAAGTCCTTTAAATAAATCGAACATTAAAATGATAAAATTAAAACACAAAAATTTTACACATATAAATTAACATGCTGTAGGCACCAAAAATAATATTAAAATATTTTTCTGACTCAGATTTGTGGTCCCGAAACCACTGTTCTGAATAGGGTCTAAACCGGACTGTTACAAAATTAAACAAGGTCACTATAAAGAATAAGTATTCATTGCCCCGTATAGTTGATCTGTTCGACCAATTAAAAGTAGACACCGTATTTTTGAAGATCAAACTCTAGTCTGGCTACTATCAGTTGAGATGAGCTTGATGTACCAAAAACTACCTTCAGGACCAAATACGGTCACGATGAGTTCCTTGTAATGTCGTTTGGTTTGACTAATGCCCCTATCGCATTTATGGATTTAATGAACCGAATACTTCAACCGTATTTGGATAGATTTGTTGTTGTATTTATCGATGATATTCTAATTTATTTGAAGGATGAGACTGAGCATGCTCACCATTTGATAATCATATTATAGATTTTGCAAGATAAATAATTATACGCAAGGTTCAAAAAATGTGAATTTTGGCTCTAAGAGGTTGGATTTCTAGGATACATAATTTCTACAGATGGTATCTGAGTTAATTTGAACAAGATTTTTGCAATTTTGAGTTGGAAACTTTCAAAAAAATGTTACTAAGGTGTGAAGTTTCCTAGGATTAGCCAGATATTGCATATGATTTATTAAAGGTTTTTCAATGAATGATCTACCGTTGACGAAGCTGTTACAGAAAAATTTTTATTTCGTCTGGTTAGAAAAATGCCAACAGAGTTTCGATCGATTGAAAACATTGTTGACAGAAGCTCTAGTTATAACTCAGCCTGAATCCAAGAAAGAATTCATTGTTTATAGTGATGCTTTGTTAAATGAATTATGTTGTGTTTTGATGCATGATGATAAAGTAATAGCTTATGCTTCCTGATAGTTGAAACTACACGAGAAGAACTATCCGACACAAGATTTGAAACTGACAACTATTGTGTTCGCTTTAAAAATTCGGTGACATTATTTATATGGTGAGAAGTGTCACATCTTTATTGATCATAAAAGTTTGAAATACCTGATGACTCAAAAAGATTTGAATTTGTGGCAATGTGGATGACTTGAACTATTGAAGGAATATGATCTGGTCATTGGTTACCAACCGAATAAAGCTAATGTGGTAGCTAATGCATTGAGCCGAAAATCAATGTTTTCCTGGTGGCTAGGAATGAAGCATGATATTTCAGAGTTCATATCAAGGTGTTTAGTATGTCAGCAAGTCAAGGTTGAATACCATTTTCCATCAGGGTTACTACAACCTATTATGATTGCCAAATGGAAATAGAAATGTGTTACGATGAATTTTGTAACGGGTTTGCCTCTGTCACTGAAGAAGAAAGATGTGATCTAGGTTATTGTTGACAGATCAATGAAATCAATTCACTTTATTCTGATCAAAATAGATTATCTACTTGAGAAACTAGCTGAGTTGAATGTTGCCAAAATTTTTAGATTGCACAGCTTACCATTATCCATGATTTCTAATCGTGATCTGAGGTTTGCCTCTAGGTTTTGGGGTAAGCTACACGAGGCCCTAGGTACTAAACTGAATTTCAATACCACTTTTCATCCATAGACAGACGGTTAGTTAGAATGAGTGATTCAGATACTTGAGGACATATTATGTTGTTGTGTCATTGAATTCAAGGGTAGTTAGGAAACATTTCCGCCACTAGCTGATTTTTCTTATAATAACAGCTACCAATCGAGCATTAAGATGGCACCATTTGAGGCTTTGTATGGACGTAAATGTTAGAATCATACGAGAATGTTTGAAAGTTGCTTTTGGTAGACAAAAATCATATGTTGAGCTAAAGAGAAGGGTATCGAGTTTTAGACTGGTGATCAGGTATTTCTAAAATTCTCATCCTAGAAAAATATTCTACAGTTTGGCAAGAAAGGAAAGCTTAACCTAGGATTTATAGGACCATATGAAATTCTTGAGAGAGTTAGCCCAATAGCTTACAACTGGCACTGCTGTAAAAATTAGAAAAGATTCGCAATGTTTTCCATGTATCGATGCTATGCCGATACCATCCTAATCCCTCTCACATGATTTTCTAGATGTGATATAGTTGCAACTCGATTTCTCGTATAGTGAAGAGCTAGTGAAAATTTTAGCCCAGAAAGTGAAAGAGTTGCGTAATAAATGAGTACCGTTAGTGAAAGTGTTATGAAACTAACACAGTATTGAAAAGGCTATGTGGGAACTGAAAGAAACAATAAAATCTCAGTACCCAAATCAATTCTCAGGTAAAATTTCAACGACTAAATTTCCTATGGAGGAGAGTTGTAACAACCCGTTTTCCAGTAGTATCGAAAATGACAATTTTGGAATCCCATTTTTTGATGATCGAGTCAGTAAATATTATTTATTGATATTGAAAAGTATATTATAGTGTTATATTTATTTTGTTCTGGTAATTTTATTGAACGGTTAGTAATTAAGGTATAAGGACTAAATCGTAAGAACTGTAAAAGTTAATCGCTATTGATTTTTATTAGTTAAAAGGCTTAAATAGAAATTTTCAAGGATTTAAATGGAAATTAGGGCATAATATATTAGTATGGATGGTTGGTGTATGATTTTTACAATTGTTTTGTTCAAAATTAAAGATAAATTAATGAAAGTAAGACATAAAATAGAAGAAACAAAAGTGGAAAGAAAAAGAATGAATTTCATTCTCATCTTTTCCACCAAATATCACCATTGAAGGAACAATTGAAAGCTTCAAAAATTCCTGAGCATTCGACCCTTGCATGTAAGTGATTCTAAAATTTTTTTTTAAAAAATTTATGTTTTTGATATCGTTATAGCTCGATTTAGAAAAACTATTGATGAATTTGTCAAACTATTAAAGTTTATAAATGTTACCATTGATGAATTTTGAAGCTTTTGGTGTTTAAATGTTAGCTTTTAAGCTTAGAAATGAAAAAGGGATTAAATTGTAAAGTTTAAATGCTAATTTTGAGTGTAAGGATTAAAACAAAAATAATTCAAAATAAGCATGAAATTTATATAATTTGTAACACCCCAAACTCGGCCTAGAAGTTAGGCCCGAATCCGGCGTGTCACATTGAAGCGTTACTAGAAAAGTCATGTTTTATCTAAAGTCTTTCTTAGTGTTTAAAGCATATCTTCATTATAGACTAAAGTGAATGGAAGCTGTGCACCAGGTAGGATGCCAGAAAAGAGGAGGTGAGTCAATTAGACTGCTTAAGTACCTAGCTCTCCACGGATCCAATTCTAGACATGCACACAACCATTGCCACACTTTAACTGAGTGATTATTCATGGAAGACCAATTCGTTTAAAACCATTTGAAAAGGTTATTAATTTTGAAAACGTTTTCGTTGCGGAAGCTTTGCTTTGCTAACGCGATATTTTGAAATCAAGTAACCTTTTTAAAATGTGCCCTAGAGCTACTCAATTTCAAACAATCAAAACAATATCACATCCAAGCTAACCAAACATACTAAGAACAATAAGAAATAAATAAAGCGGCCTTATTACAACTTAAAAACCCAAAGCAATTAAAGTAAGTAAGTGCTGATCAAAACACATGAAGAAAAGCGAATTTACACAATATGTGGCCACTCCGAATCCCTCACGGCTCCAAGTCCCCAGTTCAAGGCACACTTGTAAGGGTAAAAAGAAATGGGTGAATTTGGAAAACTCAGTGTGTAAAGTAAACCCAACTAGAGCCTAAATCAGTTCAAGCTTTACTGGGCCTAAGCCCTATTCAGAAATAGAATTAACTGAGCCTCAGCCCTATTCAGAAATCAGAGTTAACTGGGCCTTAGCGCATATCAATATTAATCTGGGCCATAGCCCCTTACAGTAATGAAACATTTATTATGCATGTATGCAGAAACCCAACCCATATCCATCCGTATACACCCCCGTACCAACCTTACACCATGTGGGGAGACAACTCGACCCACCCATCCATTACACGTCACAAAATTTGCAGCATGGCTTCCAAAACAGATATTGTGACAGAGTCACCAGATACAGATATTTGTGGCATAGCCACCAGATACAGATATTTGTGGCATAGCCACCAGAACAGCTATTTGTGGCATAGCCACCAGAACGGATTCTTCTTCCATAAAAAAACCCAAATCCCATGCAACAGATATGCATGTCATGGCATATAGCATACAAAAACAGAATATCATGCGTTTCAAACAGAATTAACCCAAGGGGTATAATGGTCATTTTGCACGTAGGGGTATAATGGTAATTTTCATACTTAGGGGTATTCTAGTAAGTTTACTATTTTAGGGTTTGCATTCATATTACAACCATTAACGTATTAACAGAAACACTTACCGAGCGTTTTTACCAAATTGGGCCCGTTGGCCCATTAACCCGATTTCGGCCCATTAAGCCCAATTATACCGAAGTGCACAAAATTGCGCACTCTGCAATCTTACCGCTTTATATTACCCGAATTAACAAACAAACTATCTCATGAGCACTTGCACGCTCGCAAGTTCACAAAATGTTGGCTCTTCGACGTTTCGACTTTTCGGCTTTTGTCAATCTAGACTATAAGTGGGTGTCGTTTACACACCTATTTTTCGACGAAACACTGACGAGTTCCACACACGAGCAGCCTACAATCAGTTACTATAACATTAGAATAAAACTCGATAACGACTAACACATCAAACCCTTACCATATTCGGCCAAAGTCCATATCTTTAACCCTTACCTTTTTCGATCTCCAACTACCAGATCTAGATGCTCCAACAGTGTCAACCCTCTATGCTCCTTGTTTGCTTGTCCTTAAATCCACACTAAATACATATGAAACCAAAAGAAGAGGCTATTAAAGCCTTTAGTCTAAAATGACAGTCTCCTTAAGTGATTAAGGACTTGTTGGCTTTTCATAATAAACCCGAAAGAACGAATGGACAGAAAGATCTGAGCACTTACCGAGGATCTACTTGCCAGAAACTTTCTGAAGTACCTTCTTATTTCAGATTTGATGTAGATCAAATCCTCAAAATACAAGGAGAGAACAGATCTAGTGATTCGGCTTTTAGAACTTATTCTTAGGTACACTTATTTCGGTTTAAGAGGAAAATAGAAGAATAATGAAGAAAAAGAAAAGAGGATTCGACTAAGGAGTAAAGTCGGCTATCACGTAGTGTGGTTTGGCTTTTCGAAGGGTAATCAGTTAGCAATGGTTTGAGAGAGATCGGTGAAACAAAAAGAAAAGGAAAAGAATTTTAAGAATAGCAATAGAAGATTTAGGCTTCGGCGAAAAAAGAAAGATAGATCAAAAGGAATGAAAGTTGATAAAATAAAATAAATAAATAAAAATATGATAAGAGAATTTGAGCTGAAAAAAAAAAACAATTCATCCTAGCCAAAGTTTGAGAGCTATTTCGGCATCTAATTGCCCAAAGCCGAATGAGTTCTATTTCGGCACCATCGTCCTTCCCATATCCAAATTCCTTGTTTTGCTCCTCAATTTTAGCCCTTAGCACAGTTTGAATTTCATTCAAACTCCTTCCCACTATTTAGCAGCCTTATCCACCCCTTGCACCGCTTTAGCATGCTACTAAGAGAGTCCTGATCAGACTACAACTCCTTCCCCACGTGTGCAGCAAAAACCCAACATTCCGTGTGCGAGGTGAGACTCGAATCCCAGATCTCCGTCCGCCCTTGCGCCTTCGCCCGTGCTGCTGGCCTCTGCACCACGCTTTTCACTTTACTAATAAAGGGTCACAATTAATTATAAACCTTACCTGCTGAAGCTCTGGTCTGTTTAAAAATAAAGGAGAACTTCGCCTTCCACACCACTCGAACCTGCGACCTCCAGAACACCCAGCTACACTGCTTGCTACTGCGACACAACCTCGTTTTCGATATAATACTATCACAATAATTTATAACCCTTACTTGCTTCAGTTCTAGCCCACTTTAAAAATAAAACAGAATTCACCCGCGTAAGGACTCGAACCTACGCCCTCTCCGTGTGCCCAGCACGCTGCTGCCACTATGCCACGGGCACTCCTTGTGCTGGATTATGCTCACAACTTCTCTTAAGCCCTATTTTAACCGAAACCTGAATACTAAAAAAAAACAACCATTTGCGCCCATCGTGCCTTGAACCTAGGCACCTCCCACGCCCTCCTAGCATGCTTAGCCATTGGGCCAAGTGCTTGTTTTAGTCTAATCCCAGGCCAAACCACTTATAAGGCCTACCTGCGACAGCCCTTAACTTAAAAACATTTTTGCGCACGCTGGGAATCGAACCCCAACCTTCCTTCCTTCTGTCCAGCGTGCCTAACCACTGGGCCAGGTGTTCCTTTATGCCCAGTTTCTGCCCAACTTATTTTTAAGGCCTTATGCCCAGATTTCCTTAAGAGGCAAAATTTAAGAATTTTGCTAAAGCTATGGGACGAGCCCCCGACTTTTTCCCACACCATAAACCCTTCGTAATTTATTTAATTACTAAACTAAACATATTAAATAATAATAAAAATTAAATCATCCCATTTATTCGGGCCGTCTTTTATCTGAACCCAGACTCAAGGCCCAATACTTCCAAGCCCAAAAAATCGGGGTGTTATAACTCTACTCCCCTTAAAGAAATTTCGTCCTCGAAATTTTCCAACTATCAACTAACCGTATTACTCAAGTCAAACCACTATGCTTCTGCTGCGCACTCTAATTCCAATAACTACAATGCGAATTTTATGAAACAGCTTAGCATTTTAGTGTTTATTACAGATGTTTTATGCACAGATAGAGTTTCAGAGTTCGCTTTCGCAAATCTCAGACTAGCTACAATCTCAATCTTATAGTCTCAATATAGCTCTAACTACAATGTCATAGCAGAGTCTCAGTAATATAACAGATACTTAGTAAAGTTCAGAAACAGTACTTACAGACTTGGTGCCGGGGATTCAGTGTGCCACTTCTTCAGAAATCAAAAATTCAAATTTATTCTTTGTGCACTTTGAAAACAAAATTTAAAAGAATTTTCTAACATTTCCACAAAATTGATTTCAGTGTTTTTCCATGGAACTAGATTTCAAATTTTTATGAAAAATGTTCGAACCCGATCCACAGTCGAGTTGTTGTAACTTGGCTCTGATACCAGTAAATGTAACACCCCAAACCCGGTGCAGACGTTACAACCGAATCCGGCGTGTTACATTGAAGCGTTACTAGAAAAGTCATGTTTTATCTAAAGTCTTTCTTAGTGTTTAAAGCATATCTTCGTTATAGATTAAAGTGAATGGAAGCTGTGCACCAGGTAGGATGCTAGAAAAGAGGAGGTGAGTCAATTAGACTGCTTAAGTACACATCTCTCCACGAATCCAATCCTAGACATGCACACAACCATTTCCATACTTTAACTGAGTGATTGTTCAGGGAAGACCAATTCGTTTAAAACCATTTGAAAAGGTTATTAATTTTGAAAATGTTTTCGTTGTGGAAGCTTTGCTTTGCTAACGCGATATTTTGAAATCAAGTAACCTTTTTAAAATGTGCCCTAGAGCTACTCAATTTCAAACAATCAAAACAATATCACATCGAAGCTAACCAAACATACTAAGAACAATTAGAAATAAATAAAGCGGCCTTATTACAACTTAAAAACCCAAAGCAATTAAAGTAAGTAAGTGCTGATCAAAACACATGAAGAAAAGCGAATTTACAGAACATGTGGCCACTCCAAATCCCTCAAGGCTCCAAGGCCCTAGTTCAAGGCTCACCTGTAAGGGTAAAAAGAAAGGGGTGAGTTTGGAAAACTCAGTGTGTAAAGTAAACCGAACTAGAGCCTAAATCAGTTCAAGCTTTATTGGGCCTATGCCCTATTCAGAAATAGAATTAACTGGGCCTCAGCC
The DNA here is from genome assembly GCA_025698465.1 of Gossypium longicalyx. NCBI lineage: Eukaryota > Viridiplantae > Streptophyta > Magnoliopsida > Malvales > Malvaceae > Gossypium > Gossypium longicalyx. The sequence goes on along the minus strand of CM046997.1, from coordinate 16,488,717 downwards.
CTATTTAGAAATCAGAGTTAACTGGGCCTTAGCGCATATCAATATTAATCTGGGCCATAGCCCCTAACAGTAACGAAATATTTATTATCCATGTATGCAGAAAACCCAACCCATATCCATCCGTATACACCCCTGTACCAACCTTACACCATGTGGGGAGACAACTCGACCCACCCATCTGCTACACGTCCACGAAATTTGCAAAGATGGCTACGGAACATATATTGTGACAAATACCAGATCATGAGACATTTGTGGCATAGCCACTGAAATGCAGATCTGAGATATTTGTGGCATAGCCACCAAAATAGATATTTGTGGCATAGCCACCAGAACAGGTTCTTCCTCCATAAAAAAACCCAAATCCCATGCAACAGATATGCATGTCATGGCATATAGCATACAAAAACAGAATATCATGCGTTTCAAACAGAATTAACCCAAGGGGTATAATGGTCATTTTGCACCTAGGGGTATAATAGTAATTTTCATACTTAGGGGTATTCTAGTAAGTTTAATATTTTAGGGTTTTCATGCATATTACAGCCATTAACGTATTAACAGAAACACTTACTAAGCGTTTTTACCGAATTGGGCCCGTTGGCCCATTAACCCGATTTCAGCCCGTTAAGCCCAAATATACCGAAGTGCACAAAATTGCGCACTCTATAATCTTACCACTTGATATTACCAGGATTAAGAAACAAACTATCTCACGAGCGCTTGCACGCTTACAAGTTTACAAAATGCTTGCTCTTCGGCGTTTCGGCTTTTCGGCTTTTGCAGATCTAGACTATAAGTCGATGTCGTTTACACACCTATTTTTCGACGAAACGCTGACGAGTTCCACACACGAGCAGCCTACAATTGGTTACTATAACATTAAATTAAAACTCAATAACGACTAACACATCAAACCTTTACCATATTCAGCCAAAGTCCATATCTTTAACCCTTACCTTTATCGATCTCCAACTACCAGATCTAGATGCTCCAACAGTGTCAACCCTCTATGCTCCTTGATTGCTTGTCCTTAAATCCACACTAAATACATATGAAACCAAAAGAAGAGGCTATTAAAGTCTTTAGTCTAAAACGACAGTCTCCCTAAGTGATTAAGGACTTGTCGGCTTTTCATAATAAACCCAAAAGAACGAATGGACAGAAAGATCTGAGCACTTACCGAGGATCTACTTGCCAGAAACTTTCCTAAGTACCTTCCTATTCTAGATTTGATGTAGATCAAATCCCTAAAATACAAGGAGAGAACAGATCTAGTGATTCGGCTTTTAGAACTTATTCTTAGGTACGCTTATTTCGGTTTAAGAAGAAAATAGAAGAATAACGAAGAAAAAGAATAGAAGATTCGGCTAAAAAGTAAAGTCGGCTATCACGTAGTGTGGTTCGGCTTTTCGAAGGGTAATCGGTTAGCAATGGTTTGAGAGAGACCGGTGAAAGAAAAAGAAAAGGGAAAGAATTTTAAGAATAGCAATAGAAGATTTAGACTTTGGCGAAAAAAAAAAGATGGATCAAAAGGAATGAAAGTTGATAAAATAAAATAAAAAAAATGATAAGAGAATTTGTGCTGAAAAAAAAAAACAAACAATTCATCCTAGCCACAATTTGAGAGCTATTTCGGTATCTAATTGCCCAAAGCCGAATGAGTTCTATTTTGGCACCACCGTCCTTCCCATATCCAAATTCATTGTTTTTCTCCTCAATTTTAGCCCTTAGCATAGTTTGAATTTCATTCAAACTCCTTCCCACCGTTTAGCAACCTTATCCATCCCTTCCACCGATTCAGCATGCTGCTAAGAGAGTCCTGATCAGACTCCAACTCCTTCCCCACGCGTGCAGCAAAAACCCAACCTTTCGTGCGCGAGGTGAGGCTCGAACCCCAGACCTCCGTCCGCCCTTGCGCCTTCGCCCGTGCTTTTGGCCACTGCACCACGCTTTTTTCTTTACTAATATAGGGTCACAATTAATTATAAACCTTACCTGCTAAAGCTCCGGTCCGTTTAAAAATAAAGGAGAACTTTGCCTTCCACACCACTCGAACCTGCGACCTCCAAAACACCTAGCTACGCTGCTTGCCGCTGCGACACAACCTTGTTTTCGATATAATACTGCCACAATAATTTATAACCCTTACCTGCTTTAGTTCTGGCCCACTTTAAAAATAAAACAGAATTCACCTGCGCAAGGACTCGAACCTACGCCCTCTCTGCGTGCCCAACACGCTGCTGCATTGTGCCATGGGCACTCCTTGCGTTGGATTATGCTCGTAACTTCTCTTAAGCCCTATTTTAACCGCAACCTGAATACTAAAAAAAATAAACATTTGCGCGCACCGTGCCTTGAACCCAGGCACCTCCCACGCCCTCCTAGCGTGCTTAGCCACTGGGCCAGGTGCTTGTTTTTGTCTAATCCTAGGCCAAACCACTTATAAGGCCTACCTGCGACAGCCCTTAACTTAAAAACATTTTTGCGCACGTTGGGAATCAAACCCCAGCCTTCCTTCCTGCTGTCCAGCGTGCCTAACCCCTGGGCCAAGCGTTCCTTTATGCCCAGTTTCTGCCCAACTTATTTTTAAGGCCTTATGCCTAGATTTCCTTAAGAGGCAAAATTTAAGAATTTTGCTAAAGCTATGGGTCGAACCCCGGACTTTTTCCCACACCATAAACCCTTCGTAATTTATTTAATTACTAAACTAAACATACTAAATAATAATAATAATTAAATCATCCCATTTATTCGGGCTGTCTTCTACCCGAACCCAAACTCAAGGCCTAATATTCTAGGCCAAAAAAATCAAGGCATTACATAATTACAGATATTATAGGGATTTAGAATGATGTGATTGGAATTATATTGCAAAACGGGGCTTCAATGTGAAAGACATGATTGTTTCAGTTTTAAGACTAAATAGAATAAATGCGAAACTTTGGGGAAATTGTGATGTAACATCCCGATTTTGGGTCTAGTCGGAACAGTAGTTTTGGGACCACAAATTTGATGAGAAAAATTTCATTTTTATTATATTTTTATGTTCTGCAATTTCACAGAATGATTTCGTGAAAATTTCGTTCGAAAATTTTGACGTTTGGGCAAAAGTTGAGTTCTACATGCTAGAGGTGTCCAATTGTTATGAAATTTTAAATTGGAGGTCCTTATATGGTAATTAGACCATTTGTTAAGTTGGTGGACAAAAATGGACATGGTTAGACATGTTTCCAAAGTTTTCCATTAAGGGCGTTTTGGTCATTTAATTCTTAAAATGAATTAAAAACAAAATTAAAAGCCAATTTTTGTCCATCTTTAACCTCTTGGCCGAAACTTGCATGTAGAAACCATGGCTAGGGTTTTTCTAGCTTCTAAGCTCGATTCTAAGTCCGTTCTAGCCCCGTTTTTAATGATTTTTATGTTTTTGCAAACCCCGTAACAATATTTATCTATTTCTACCATTAATTTGAGCTAGGGTTCATGTTTAAAAATTGTCCCATATGTGACATGCATGCATTTTGATGTCTAATGGTAGAAAATGAGTGTTTGGTGTTAAATAAACGACTTTTACTAAGTGATTTTCGCTGAAAACGTCCGAAAGGACCATTTTGTAAAAGTTGTAAAAATGGTATAAAAGGGTGTTTTGATGAGAATTGTAGTTTTATATAGTTATAAAAATTGTTCGGCTAGGCCTATAGAGTGAGAAAATTGAATAAAAATCGCTTTACGAGCGTAGGGGTAAAAGTGTAACTTTGATAAAATTTAGGGGCAAAAACGTAATTTTGTGAAAATATGATTTTTGGATCACATTAAATAATGTGACTAATAATTGGACTAAATGTGATATTATAGATCAAGGAAAATAAGGATTTGACCTAGATCAGGTGAAAAATGGAAAATCGACGGTTAGGTTCCTTTTTGCTATTTTGGTGCCGAGGTAAGTTAGTGTGTCGATAATATTGTAATGCTATATTTCAATTGAAAATTCTATATTATTATTGCACGAATGGCATGATTTAATATATTGAAAAGTGATGAAAGAATGACATATAAAATTTGTGAAAACAATGATATATGACTAGTAGCACATGAAATGTTTGATGGTTCAATCATTGATGGCTTGCTATATAATAGCTGAATGTATTGAGAATTTGATATAACATGATGTTTTCTTAAGTTGGATAACTTGTGAAAGAATGAAAAGGAAGGTAAGTTTGTATGTAAATAATATATCGATTCCTTTTATGTTATTATATTTTGTTATTATATGAGATTTGGCTGCCTATAAAAGGATTCATTTGATGTAAATTATGAATCAAAATAGACTATGAATGAATTTGTTAAATGTTGAGAAGTGAGGAATTTCTTGGTTGAACCTTCGAAATAGAAATGATACGAATGATCCATTGTGAGAACACATGTATAGTACTATGTGCAGGCTACTATGCATACTCGACAACTTCGATCACGTGTGTAGTACTAAGTGCAGGCTACTACGTGTATCAAATGGTTAGGTCACGTGTGTAGTACTAAGTGCAGGCTACTACGTGTACCAGATAGTTGGGTCGCATGTGTAGTACTAAGTGTAGGCTACTATGTGTACCCGACAACTTCGATCACGTGTGTAGTACTAAGTGCAGGCTACTACGTGTATCAGATGGTTAGGTCACATGTGTAGTAGTAAGTGTAGGCTACTACGTGTACCAGATTGTTGGTCACATGTGTAGTACTAAGTGTAGGCTACTATGCGTACCAGATAGCTTCGGTTACAAGGGTGGTAAAATATGCAGGCAACCGTGTATTTGTTATTATTCTGATGAGTTCAACGGGAAATCGACTAAGTGAAAATACATGTGAACAAGACCATGTGATGAATAAGTACAGGTATATGTTTGTGGAAATTTATGAGCAATGTGCTTGATAGTTGAGCAAACTTTCGATAAGATGGAATGGAGTAAGTGAAAGTTACTACAAAGAAAACATGAAAGAGGGAAATTTAGTAATAAATCAGTTTTGGACAGCAGTAGTTGTGTGACTTTGAAAAATCACCAAAAATGGTGGAAATTGAATTATAAGTTTAATAAGATATGAAATAAAATCTTATTGAGTCTATTTTCATATAAAGGAAACGGTGTAAGCAAAAGAATTTCATATTATTAGATATTTGAATTTTTGTGAGACAGAGTCAGAATGATTTTGGAATCCCCTGTTTTGATTTTGGAAAATCATTAAAAATTGTACAAAAATAATTATGGGTTATAATTTATACTCTTAAAATTATTAATAAGTCTATTTTCAAAATAAATAAACAGAAACATTATCCAAACCTTTTACAAAGAGATAACTAATTTTTAGTGCAGAGGGGTCGGAACTATCAAATATCAAAATAGGGTTAAATTTAAAGAATAAAATGTACTTATTGGCTAGACCAAAAATTCTTAAATTTTATGGTAAAAAGATATGTGAGTCTAGTTTCTGGAAAAATTAGCGGTTCTCAATTTGGTGTCCCGTAGCTCCTGATATAAATAATTTAGTGATCATGACTCAAGAAAACAACTTAACTAGACTTTGAATAAATAGAGAGGAATTGGAAAATTGCATGTTAATACATTGCTTATTATTTTCATACGAGCTTACTAATCGTAAAGCTGACTCCCTCCTTTCCATTTCCTTAGTGTTCTCAGGTTGGCTTGGGGTTGGAGATCATCGGAGGCAGCATCACACTATCAAGCCAATACTTTTGGAGTATTGATACATAAGTTAGAAATATCAAGTGAGTGGCATGTATACGGACCAAGTTTTATAACATGTGTTATTATAATTTGGCCAAATGTATTGGTCTATATTGAGCTATTGATTATGGCTTGTAAATCTAGCTATTCATGTTATGTCTAATAATTGTGATGTGAATATGGTTATTCGCCATGCATGGTTGGTAATATGTCATGTGTGTTGATGCATGTTTTATGACCAATCGAGGTGGTCATGACCATGAATTAAATGTGTAATATGGAAATAAAATGATAATGCCTTGAACATGGATGTTTGATGGATAGTTGGGTAACCATGGAACAATGGTATAAAGTGAGAAATAGTAATAATGTTAAATTGAATATGGAATTGGTGTAGAATGTCTTAGTCAAGCATATTGTTTTATGCATGTGAAATGTGGATACTCTATAAAGATATGACTTGGCTAGAAGGTGTATGCTTGATGATAAGTTAGAATTAAATGGACATGAAGATAATTATGGTATAAAATTATAAGTGGTAAGGTATTTGGCAAAGCCAAATGAATAAGATATGGTGTGTCTAGACTTGGTTTAATGTGAGAATGTGTAACACATGTAGGTTGATAGGTAAATGAAATGTCTGTATCATAATTGAGGATGTTGAATGCTTTTGGATCCCTGTTTGTGTGTATGCATGTAAAGGGTGACAAAAACGCTTGGAAAATAGCCTAAGTGTTGACCACACAGGCAAAGACACCGCCGTGTGGAGGACACGGCCTTAGCACATGGGCGTGTGACTTGGCCATGTGACCCTAAATGTTTGCTAACGTCATAAACAAGAGTTACATGGGCTGAGGACACGGGCGTGTGAGACCACCCGGCCTACCCACACGAGCGTGTGACTCTCCAAACATGAAAATTTTCTAAGTGTTGTAAAAATGTTCGTAAGTTCTCAGTTTAGTCCCAAACCGCTTTTAATGCAAGTTTAGAGCCTCGAAGGCTCGTGTGTGGGACATGTTGCATGTGATCGAATGATTCTGATATGATTGAAAATTTTATAGCCCAATTTTACATGCATGTGCATGTTTAAGTCCAGTAATGCCTCGTATCCTGTCTCGGTGTCAGACACGGGTAAGGGGTGTTACATGTGAAAAGTGAAATTAATATGTCATATACATGGAATGAGATAGTATAAGTGATTGAAACTGATAAACTAAAATGAATTAATGAATAGATCAAGATTTGAATCAATCGATAGATAATCTAGGAAAAAAGAAAATTGTATATTAGTCCTTGACGCTTCAATTATCGCTGATTGTACCTGGTAAGTTCATATGGAAAATTTTTATACATATATGTAACTTTGTGGTTGAATTTTTAATTTATAGTATTTGAATGTACTTTGAATTGTTTACAAATTGGTACCAAAGGTGAGGAAATGGTTGAATTGTAAATAGTTGTTATGATATGTTATTTGGGCTCGGATGAACGTATGATATGATAGGATACAATTTGCATGCCAATAGGGTTATTTGCATGTTGGGCAAGATATGTATAAGAGATGATATTGATGTATGAGAATTCACTGATTGTATTGGAATCCAACATTTGTTGCGGATTACTGAGTTTGTCTCTACGGAGACCACTGTTATTGATTGTCTCTATGGAGACCTTGGTGTAGTGGAGGGATGTACCGATATATGATATATGAGCCTACAGGCCTCACACTTTGGTGCTTTAGTGTGGTGTAGTTACTACTCTAATGAACTAACTTGTGTGGTGTAGTCACACGCATATTCACATCTATTTATTATAGTTTATTGAGCTAAACTATTAATGAAAAGAGAAATGACTGAATGATGATATGAATTGAAATTGGAAATGTGATGTTAGGTTATTGTAAATGAAGCTTAATTGACAATTTTGATTTAATGTTACTGAATTGGATTGATAGTATAGATTGAATCGTTAATGATTTGATGACCGTGAACTAATCTTACTGTTGCAAAATGTGATGATAGAAAAGTTATTAATTAAGCTAATTCATTTTGTTAATTGCGAATTGAAAAGAGTTATGTCTTTAAAACCTATGAACTTACTAAGCATACGAAATGTTTACTCTATTTTGTTTTTTATTTTTGTAGTTGGCATTTTGCAGAACATGTCTATCAAATCACCCTAGAGCTCACACTATCTAGCTTCATTCTCAATAGAATTTTTAATCATTCTAGACTCGATTATGTTGCATGTGCATAGGTTTTGATGTCAATAAGTTTTTACTTTCGATCATGAATGTGGCTTGGATTTTGAAAGACTACATGTCATATACATATATGTGTAAATATGAGAGATGTGACAATGTGTATGCTATGTTTATATGCAAACTATCACTGTAACATATGTGTGAATTGATTCTATAAGTAGTCATGTGCTAATTGACTATAGAATGTATATACGAACTGTCTTTGTCAAGTGTGTGTGAACTAATTCATTAATGTTGTTACGTATGGACTGACTTTGTACGGTATGTATGTGTGAGCCCTCTGTAAAGTATCTAAGTATGAGTTGGTGTGTAAACTAATAATATGTGTGTTGTAGTAAAATTGCAAGTTTTACTGTTGTAGTATCCTATAGTTCGATTCGATGACAAGACCAGGCAAAAGGTGTTATATTTATTGGTATCAAAGTTACAGTTTAGTCGATTCTAGAACTGGACGTAGCGTGTATTGAGTCTAGAAAATACATGCCACGATAACCATTGATATTGTGATACCTTCTGATCTGATCTAACTATGTTTTCTTATAGATACAAAGATATTGGCAAAATCAGGCCATGCCATATCTGATGAAGTAGATACTAATGTTCCAACTTTCGATCAGGGAACAATTCATAGTATCCCTGTTATGCAAATGTCTGAAAATGAGGCAACAAATGCCTTCTTTGGTATAACAAATCAGTGGATTCTGATTTTATGTAAGTCAATCCTACAGCTCAGCGACCTCTACCCCTTAATGTAACTCCTATGGTATGCCTCGTCCTCAATATACGGAAAGTGTATGATGGCTTCCCATTGACAAGATTTGAAAGTGTGGGGCTAAAGAGTTCCAAGGAAAAACAAAAGATGATTCGACTAGGGCCGAGTACTAGCTAGAGAACACATAGAGAGTCTTCGACGAAATGGCATGTACTCTAGATGACTATCTGAGATGCGCATTGTCATTGTTGAAAGACGAAGCTTATCAGTGGTGGTCTAAGTTGATAGCCATTATATTGAAAGATAAAATTAATTGAAACTTTTTCCAAACTGAATTCTAGAAGAAATATATCAACAAACTGTATTTGGAAAAGAAATAGAGATGGTCATATAACTCATTAGGGACCTTCTATTTTCTATCCCTACCAAAATTTCATAATAGTTTTACATTTTATTCAATTTGGTCCCTAATGCACAAAACTAACCATTAAGCTTTGCAATTTAGTACTTTTAATAAGCTAAACTTAATTCTAACAATTTCATCTAACTCTTAATGATGGTAACTTTAAAAAATTTAACACTTTCACAAATTGGTACATAGTCTAGCTAAATCAAGCTCTCATGACCTCAAATCTATATAAGTCAGCGAAATATGGCTAGGGACTTACTTGTAATTCATGGCCGATTATCAAAAGGGTTTCAAAGTTTTATCTTCTTTGAAAAAAATGGTAGACGATGGCTTTATGAAGTGGATGAATACTTCTTTCATCTTTTTCCACTAACAATTACGTAGATAGTTAGATTAGTTTATAATTAAGCTTATTTAATTAACTTAATCTTAATTAAACTTTAATCATCCGTTAACTTAAACTAATGATATCTTCCATCATCATCCTCTAACAATTAGTCTAAATTGATTTATTTTCTATTTTAATCCCTTGGATACTTGCTATCTAAGTCCCCAAGCCTTAATATAATTAAAAATCTATAGCTATTAAACTTTTGTGATTTAGACCCTGAGCCTTAATTACTCACAATTTAGGCTAGATCGTATAACTAAATTTCAATTCATCTATACACTAACTCTGTAAATATCCTTAGCTAATATTTATGGACTTGGTTTACGGTAATAAGGTCTCAAAATCGCATTATTTAATACACCAGGACGTATAAAGTTGTGGTCTAGGAGATATCGAAACTAAATTTTCAACTTTTTTTAACTCTGTTGGCATCATACGGTATGGAGCAATTGACACACGAGTTGTATTGTAATAGCCCGATTTAGACCCTATTCGAAACGATGGTTTCGGGACCACAAATCTGAGTCAGAAAAATATCTTAAAATTATTTTCTGTGTTTATCATGTGTGAATTTATGTGTGAAATTTTCGTGATTTAATTTTTTCGTTTGAGTTTCTGATTGAATAAAAGGGCTTAATTATGTAAAAGGAAAACTTGATAGTTTATTGTGTAAGGGGTTGAATTGTTGTTGTCCTTTTAAATGGAGGCATTTAAGTTGCAATTAGACCATAATATTAGGTGTTGGGAGGTTGTAGACAACCATTATAAAGAATTCATATTATATAATAAAGGTTAAATATGTAATTAAATAATATGTTAATATATGTTATAATAAAGCATAAAATAAAACCAAGTGTTTATATTTCTTTTCATGACCGAACATCAAAATAAGAAAGAAAAAAATAAGGTTTCAAAGGTTCGGATATTGTCCAAGCTTGATTCAAGGTGAGTTCTAGCTCGGTTTTTTTATAATTTTACGTTTTTGAGATCGTTGTTATGTTATCTACAAAGCCCATGCTTGAATTTTTAATTTTGATGAAAATTCTGAGTTATGCCATTGATAAATATTTGAGTTTTGTGATGTTAGTTGATAAAATATGAAATATATTTTAGATTAACATGTTTTGTATTGGAATTTTTGATGATTTTGAGTAATTAGGGCTTAATTACAAAAATGATAATTTGAGGGACTAAAATGTAAAATAAATGAAATATATGGACTTGTATGAACAAGGGTAATATTCGGCCTAAGCATGGTATGTGCAAATATTGCATGTTTTGTGTTTTGTGCAATTTGGACTAAATTGTAAAATGTGTAAAATGTCGGGGGTAAAATAGTAATTTGCCCATTTATGTGTTTTGGACTAAATTGAGTGAAAATATGTTTGAATGAGTTTAATTTGAATATGTTTAGATCAAGAACCAAAGAAATCGAATTTGGATCGGGGGAAAACTAAAGTTATCGATTAGCCATTCCGTTTCGATTTTCATTGTCCGAGGTAAGTTTATAAGCAAATAGGTGTTGTTAATTTTGAATAAATATGAGATCTATATGCTGAAATGAAATATGTGAAAATATATATATGTTGGCCGAATGCAAATAAGCTTGGGAACTATGTTTATGAACTTGTTTCGATCGAGTTACGACGTCCGAAAGCCTCGTATGAACCTTAGGAATAGCTAGGATACATATGTCATGACATAGGATTTCTGATATGTATTCTCGAGTAAGACCACGTTTGGGACATTGGCATCGATATGTGGTTACGAGTAAGACCATGTCTGGGACAACGGCATCGTATTTGATTTGTGTAAGACCATGTCTGGGACAGTGGCATTGATGTGAGATAGCATGTAAGACCATGTTTGGGACATTGGCATTGTATGATATATGTGATTATTCGAGTATCTTATTCAATTCCGAATGGTTCAATGGGCAATGATAAGTTGTGAACGAAGGTGTAAAACAAGCTAAAACGATCAGGTATGAGTTAGTTGATTACCTATTTGAAAATAATGTAAGTTGGCCATTTGATATGTGATGCAAATTATATAAGTTATTAATGTGAACATATGTGCAGTTGCAAAGGATATTCTGCTATAGGTTATGTAAATGTATGTGATGTTGTTTTTTGGTTCATAAGTACATGTATACATGTGTGAACACATTCGATTATATAATGATGTTATGTCTTTGAAATTGAATAATACGTTGAATATGTATATATGTACAATCGGGTAAGATAAGGTTATTTATGAAAGCATATGTTAAATATGAAATGTTAAGCTTGAGATTAAATGTGACTATGATAGTATAACTTGGTTTGGTTAAATTAAGTTAATAATGTCATTGGGTTATATATTTTCTTATGACTTACTAAGCTTAAATAGCTTACTGTGTGTTATGTTTGCCTCTGTTTTATAGATTTCGAAATCTAGTTACGAGCTAGGGGATCGTCAGCAAAGTCTATCACACTATCGACTGTCTTTGGTATTTTATAAGCTAAAATTTTGAGCTTATGGCATGTATAGGCTAGTTAATATGTTTGATTTTGAAGTTGTGTATCTATTAAGCCATGCGAAAATGGCTTGATAATGATGTTAGTTATGATATGTAATCGGTCATGTATTTAGCTCATTTTGGGAATTATGTTCACGGTATATGTGCGTGGTGTGCTTGATTATATGAATCGATTTGAGTAATGATTTAGTAGATGGAGGTGTTTCGGTTATAATTTATATGTTTTATAACCTATGTTATATATATGTGATTGCTCGTGAAGTTGGTCATTTGTGTAACGACTCGAATTTTATGGTTATCGAAAAATATATTTTTCGGGTCTCCGTTTCTAAAAAATGGATTCGTAAATATTTGTTAAAAATATTTATGAAGTTAATCGAGTGGTTAATTAGGCTTTAATTAAGTGAATTTAGCTTAATTAAGAGTAATTAGGAAAAATGACTAAATTGAATAAAGTGTGAAAGTTTAATTGTAGATTATAAGAAATAAAAAGGACCAAAATGGCAATTATGCCATTTTTCCTAAGTGAGGTGGCAAATGCATAAAAATCTTTGATTTTTATGCATAAATATGTATATTAAATTATTATTTATTATTATGGTTTTATATTTGATATTTATTAATGTTATTTTTATTAAATTGATATTATATTATGAAATAAATTACAGTAAAGACAAATGTATGGTAATAAAATATACATGTGTAATAATTATAATTGTACAATTGTGATATATTTATTTAATTACTTTTTATTTAAGTAAATAGATATTTATTATTTATTATTAAGTAAAAGATATTTATTAATTAAATAATTATTTTATAAAAATTTTATGTGATAAATAAATTAAGATATGACAAATGTATGGTGAAGAGACCATACATTTGTAATAAATATAAATATGTACACTTGTTATATAATTATTAATTTTTCTTAATATTAAAGTAAAAGATATTTTAATATATGATATTAATATTATATCATGTTAAAAAAATAATAAAGCACAAAATAAATAAGAAACAAAGATAGAACTAGAGGTGCTCATGGGCCGGGTCAGGACGGGTTCGGGCCAGGCTCAACTAAAAATTTAGGCCCACTTATTGGGCTCGGGCCGGGCCGGGCCTAAAAATGGGCTTAAAATTTTGCCTAAGCCCGACCCAAATAAAAATACTAAAACCCGGGCCCGGCCTGGCCCGACCCGCCTGTATTTATTTTTATATTATTTTATATTATTTTTAAATATATATAATACATCAAAAATACTAAAAAAATCAAAATAAATATTTTTCAACAAATTAAAAATAAATTTTAAAAAATATGTAGATTTAAATAGCATTAAGATAGATGCAACTTAACAAGCAAATACATCTAAAATAATAACAAAATTAACAAATACCTTTAAAATAATAACAAAATTAATAATAAAATAAGTTTTATACAATATCCAAATAATAACAATAAAATAGTAGCAACTAATAGTAATATGGTAGCAAAATATGGAGAAAACAACAAGAAAATAATATTCAAAAATAAAAAAATTAGCAGAATTTTTTTGTCATTTAGTGAATTCGGGTCGGGCCCGGGCCAAAAATGCCTTACCCAAGGCCCGACCCATTTTTTAAACGGGCCTTATTTTTTATCCAAGCCCATTTTTCGGGCCTATATTTTTGCCCAAACCCTCTCACATTTCGGGCGGGCCATCGCCATGAGCAGGTCTAGATAGAACAGAAGAACAAAATAGCAAACGGGAAAGAAAGGAAGAAAAGGAGAAAGAAAAAAAGAAAAGGAAAAACTGGGGTTTAGGAGCTTTAAGCTTTAATAGGTAAGCCAATTAAGTCATTTTCTTTTAATTTTTATGTTTTAGAAGTTTTAGAACAAAGTTTTGTAGAAATTAAGTTGATATTTTGAAAGTTATTAGGTTTTTTAGTATAGTTCATGTTGAACAAATGATTGAATTAGAGATTAAATTGATAGAATTCTTGTTTAGAATTGATTAAAGGATTAAATTGTAAAGTAAGCTATAAGTTTTGTGTTTGAAGGACTAAATTGGAAGAAATTTGAGATTAGGGTTTTATCATGAACATTGGATATTTATGTTGAATATGATAGAAAATTGAGTAGAAATAAAGTATGAATCGAGTTAGAAAAGTAAGTGAACTTAGTTAGGATCAAATTGAAAATAAGGTAGAAATTGAATAGAAATTCAATTATTCAATATAAATTAGTGTTGTATTAATAGTATAAATTATATTAATTTTTCATTGCTAACATCGCACCCGAGGCATCTATGAAGAAAGGAAGAGAAAAGGTGGACGAGGAGTAAACTCGAGAAAAATTTACGGTTTGTATTTCTATAATCTAAACTTAATATATAATTGTTGAAATTATTATTTAATATGTCTGTTAAGTGCGTTGAGATGATTATTTGAATTGGAGTAAACATTGGTTGGAATTAAAAGGTGAATTTAATTATTAATTGTTTTATTTTGATTAAATTTTATGGTAAGTAATTAAGGTAAGTATTAGTAATTATTATTGATTAAATTGTGAAATTTGAATATTTGTTATTGAAAAGTAAAGTGAATTGCATTGAATTGAAAATATATGTGATTAATTGAAATGTGTAATGATTGAAAAATTGAAAGTGAATTGAAAACCCTATTAACAGTATTCGGGCTAAGTCGGATATAGTTAGCATTCCATAGCATTGGAAGCGTTCAGGGATACTTCGACCTTGAGTCAATGAGGCACTATAAGTGTCGTACTGTTATTGTTCCGGATTAATTCCAATGATGTACTCTGTACCGTACTGTTACTGTTACTGTTTACTTCGGCTTGGCTGATGAGGCATTATGTGCCGTACTATACTGGTGTGATGGTTGGATCCGTGTACCCGTCTGTGTCTGAGTCATGTTAATAGGGGTAAATAAAAATATTGAATGACTGACTGTTACTGAATAATTGATCGTTACTGAATAACTGATTGCTACTGAGCAAATGATTGTTATTGAATAACTAATTGCTACTGAATAATTGAATGTTACTAAATGAAACTAATAAATTGAGTGACACTGAAAAATATTGAGTGATATTGAGCTTGGATTATACGGGTTACTGAATCAAATGTAATAGTTGAATATTATTTACTGAAATTGAATAGTGAACAGAAGTGTAAGTGAGACATATGAATGGAAAATATTATTGTTTTAAATGATTTGTGAATTTATTTTGAAAAGCTAATCGGGTTAATAGATGACAAAGATTGAATGAGTTATAAAGAATTTATCCATGAAATGAATAAGTGAATATTTATGATCCTTATATGATTTTAAGTGTATGTTATGTTATTAAGTGTTCAGATTATGGAAATACCACTGAGTTCATACTCAGTATACGAATTGTTTTCGTGCGCAAGATAAGTTAAAGTTAGATCATTGAATCAGCATCTCAGGTTGATAGTATGTTCATTATAGGTAATGGCATGTACCTAGGATGTCAAAAGTGGTCATTTTGGAAAGTTATTGTAAATGTTGTTATAAATGACAATGGTTGAGTACATAACTTAAATAAGTTTGATATAAAGATGCAAATTTGGGAATAATTATAAATTGGTTTGATTAGTAAATTATCGCTAGGTTTTGTTGATAAAAATTGTGGTACCAATGAAGGTACATTGGTTAGTCACTTAAGATGGTCGATTTAATATGTTTTAGATTTGTTTGATCGTAATTTGAGTAAGTTAAAAGATTAGAAATTATGTTGTTTGTGGTTTACAATTTGTAAGGTTGGTAAACCTGAATTGTAAGACTCATTTTGAGTCCACACGGCCTGATACATGGGAGTGTGTCTTGGCTGTGTGAAACTAATTTGTTCATAAGTAATAAGTCAGAGAGTTACATGGGTAAAGGACACGGGTGTGTCCCCTAGACCACACGGGCATGTGGATACTGTTCGATACAAAAATTTTGAAATTTTGAGAAAAACTCATAGTAATTTTAAGTTAGTCCCGAATTGATTTTACTGTTCATATTGGACTTCGAGGACCCATTAAAGGGACGATACATTAAATTTAGGATAAGTGTAAGCAGTTATATTAATTAATGTCCGTAATTGAACTGTATTGACTGGTAATGCCTTGTAATTCTGTTTCGGGGACGGATAAGGGTTAGGGGGTTTTACATTTAGTGGTATCAGAGCCAAGTTTAGCCGATTCTCGAAATAAATCGAGCTTAGAATCGAGTATAGAGGTACATGCCATAGTCGAGTCGAAATTGATTCGTGATAGGATGCTAATATAATTGTTTGTTTCTGTTTTATAGTTGAAGATGTTATGTAACAGCCCGATTTTGGGCCTAGTCAGAACAGTGGTTTTGGAACCACCATTCCAGGGCTGGAGAAATTATTTTTAATGTTATTTTATGTGTTATAGCATGATTATATGAGTGTATAAAAATTTTGGTGAAATAATTTTAGCGATTGCTAGCTTAATTGAGAAAAAGGACTAAATCGCATAAAGGGTAAAAGTTTTGTTTTGCTAGATAAATATGTTAAATAGCTAGAGAACCAAAATTTGGGGTCTTTAAAGAGCAAATGGACCTTTAAGAAAGGCTTGGTCGACCATAGAGAGAAAGAAAGTAGAAAAGTCAAAATTAGGTGTGGTTGGTAACTTAATTTTGACTAGAAATAGAATAAAATAAAACAAAAAGGCATCATCTTTTCATCTTTCTTCTTCCCCACCGAAAATGGAAGCAAACGAGGGGTTTTTAAGAGCCTAAACTTTCAGCCACTTAGTTCTCTTGCAAGCAAGTGATTTTGATGACTTTTCTTGATGATTTTTATATTTTTGGGACCCCTAAAGCTTAATCTAGCTATTGAGGGGACTATTTTGCAAAATGGTTGAGAGTCTAGGGTTTTGCCATGAAAGCATATGTGTTTTTAACTGAAATTTTATGGAATAATATGATTATGGTTGTGAAATAAACAACTTTTGTAAAGTGATTTTCATGGAAAACACCTAAAAGGGTCATTTTGTAAAAGTTATAAAATAGGCTGTAATTGTGTGAAATAGTGGAAATTTGGGTTATCATAAGAGTAATAAATGGTTGGTTAGGCTTGGCTAATAAGGAAATTCGATAAAAATCGATTTCTGAGCCTAGGGGTAAAGTGGTCATTTTGTGAAAGTCTAAGGGCAAAATGGTCATTTTTCCAAATATGTGAATTTTGATTGTCCAAATTTATTTAGTGAATAAATGAGTGAATTTCATCATGTTAGATCAAGAAAAATTGAGATTCGGGTTTAAATCGAGAAAGTACGTGGTTAAGGACAAAAAGAGAATAATTAGCCGAAATTGCATTTGAGGTATGCCCGTGTGACTAAATAAGCATGTTATCCATGTTATTGTTAAAATTACTTGAAATATCTCTTGCTTTGATTATATTTAATTATATGTTGATGATATTGAGTATGATGAAAGTGATGCCAAACGTTAATAACATTCATGTGAAGATAGAATACATTAGAAATTTGATGGAATATGATATTCCATAGAAACGAGTAAGTTGTATGTAAATAATACAAATTAAATGTTCTCATGTATTATATAATTAGTTTGGCATAAATTGCTGAGTTGTGATGAGAATGTGAATTATGATAATTAATGTAATAAAGACTTTCGGTCGAACATTTGGAATAGACCAGGATATTCATACCATGACATTGGGTGATATGTGTGCTAGTGTAAGACATGTCTGGGACATGCATCGGCCACATTATGAGAGCCAGTGTAAGACATGTCTGGGACATGCATCGGCCTCGAGATATTTAAGCCAGTGTATGACATGTCCAGGACATGCATCGACATTGAGACGAGAGCTAGTGTAAGACATGTCTGAGACATGCATCAGCCTCAAGATATACAAGCTAGTGTAAGACTTGTCTGGGACATGGCGTTAGCTTGTTGTGTGGCAGTGTAAGACCTGTCTGGGACATCGCATCGACACCAATAGATGAGAGCCAGTGTAAGACCTGTTTGGGACACGGCATCAGCCTCGATATATGAAATTTAGTGTAAGACTTGTCTGGGACATGGCATCGATTTTGATGTGCTAGCCAGTGTAAGACCATGTCTGGGACATGGCGTCGGCATCTTATCCCATGTTTGGGGCTATTGAATATCCTACAGTATTCCAAATGGTTCAATGAGAGATTTATGATTTATATCGAAATAAGAGAACTTATGACCATGTGGTGAGTGGTATAGGTACTTACATGAAATTGATGATATGTGAATTCAATTCATGTTGTATGATTAGTAAGGAATGAATATGAGCATGTTAAGTAACACAGGTATGCATGCCAAGCTCAAGAGAAATGATTTCATTTTATAATGCACATTTGGTGAAGATGTAAATAAGTAATTCATGCCTATGAGAATGATTTTGTGATAACCTTATGATTATAGGTCTATACTTATGATGTATAAATATGTATCTTTACCAATGTGGTGAAAATGGATTAACAATGTGTGATGAACTTAGTATCATTAATTTACACTAAAATAGTTTTGAACAGTAGCCGTAGTCTGACCTTGAAAATCCACCAAAAATTGTGAAAATTGAGTTAGAGGCTGAATAAAATATGGAATTAAATCTTATTTAGTCTAGCTTCATATAAAAGAAACAGTGTAAGCAAAAGAAGTCCATGTTATGAGATATTTGAATTATTGTGAGACGGAGTCAGAATTATTTCGAAATCCCCTGTTCTGATTTGAGAAAATCATTGAAAATTGTACAAAAATATTTATGGGTTATAATTTATATGCTTAGAATTATTGATGAGTCTATGTTCAATAAAAATAGACGGAAATATCATCTAGTCCCGTATCATGAGATAATTAATTTTTAGTGAAGAGGGGTTGGAACTATCAGACAGCGAAAAAGGGGTAACTTTAATGAATAAATTGTACTTATTGGCTAGACCAGAAACTCTAAAAATTTTATGGTAAGAAGATATGTGAGTCTAGTTTCAGGGGAAATTAGTGGATCTTAGTTTTGAGTTCCGTAGCTCTAGAGATAAATAATTTAGTAACTATGACTCGAGAATACAACTTGACTAGAACATGAATAAAAGTGCAACTATGGTTGTATTACCTTGAGAAGCAAGTTGATAAATTACTTATTATTTTCATATGGTCTTACTAAGCTATAAATCTTACTCCCTTCCTTTCCTTTTCTTTAGTGTTGACAGGTTAGCTCGGGGTTGGAGATCGTGGGAGATAGCATCACACTATCAAGCCATCGCCTTTGAAGTATTGACCCATATTTGTGAAGCGTTTCCGTGTGAGTGGCATGTATAGGGACTTAGCTTTTATGTTAGCCATTACTATGATTAGCCAAAGGTATGGGCTTACATTGAGTTACTTATATATGGCCATAATGTGTGGCTCATATTGATTATGGTTTGTGAACTTATCTATCTATGCTGTGTTCTAATGCTTGTGATGTAATGATGTGATTATGCTTATTGGCCATATATGGTTGGTGTTATGAATTAGGTGCATGATGAATGCTTTATAACCAATTGAAATGGTCATGGCCATGAATTAAATGTGTAATATGGAAATAAGATGACGATTATGAAAATTTGCTAAAAGTGGTTATTAAATGACAAGGCTAATGAATAGGTATTGTTGTGTCTCGACTTGATATTATATGAGTATGTTAAATGTGTGAATGATAATATGTTAATGTTATGAATGTGTCTTAATATGGGATGCTAAATCAATAAAATGATGTCATGATATGTGTCCTTGGTGGGTATAAAGATGTGAAGGATTAAGAGTAACATAAAGGCTTGAAAAATAGCCTAAGTGTTGGCCACATGGGCTAAGACACGGCAATGTGTCTCAACCGTGTGGGGGAACACAGCCTTAGCACACGGGCGCGTGGCTTGGCCATGTGGTTCAAATTATTCGCTGACGTCATAGTTAAAGAGTTAGAAGGCCTGAGGACACGGACGTGTCCTGGGCACACGGGCGTGTCCCTGTGTCCACACGGACGTGTCCCTATGTCCACACGGGCATGTGACCTTATGTCATGGAAAAATTTTCTACTTTTTTAAAAATTTTGTAATGTTCTTGGTTTAGTCCCTAACTATTTTCAATGCATGTTTAGGGATTCGTAGGCCCGTGTATGAGGCGTTATGCATGTGTATGAAAAGTTTTGATCTAAAATAAATTTTATAGCCGATTTTTTTGCATGTTTGTGAACGATTAAGTCCGATAATACCTCGTACCCTGTTCCGGTGTCAGACACTGGTAAGGGGTGTTACATGTTAAATGAATATTTTGATGATATTGATTACGAAATGTATATTGGAGACGAAGAGTCTCATGAATTAGATGGAAACCGAGTCGGTAACACTGAGTATTATCTCAATAGAGAATTAATCACTAAATGTTGAATGATGAAATAATAGAGAAAGAAATAATACATAATTATTTATAATTATAACTAATACACTCTAGTGAGTAGAAGGAATTGTATCTTCTACGATATTTATCTCTTCTATTTCTCAATCGGTTCTCGAAGTGTTTCAAGGTACAGAGCTTGTCTGAACGGGTAAATTATCTGCTATTAATAATCAATACATATAGTATGGAAAAATTAAGAATTACAGCTGAAAATGATCTTGAAAGAACTAAAATTTGGTTAGAAAATATTTTCAGGGATGTAAATGAATTATTTTGTTCACCAAATAAATGTTAGAAATGTATGATATTTTTGTTAAAAGATTCAGCTTACCAGTGGTGGAAAATATTGATTTATGTTGTGATTAAGAAAGAGTTATTTGGAAATCTTCCAAAATGAGTTCTGAAAGAAATATATATACCAGCTAGAGATTTCTTGATTAGAGATGTAAAGAATTCCTGAAGCTTAAACAGAGTTATATAACTGTAACTGTTTATGAAGGGAATTTATTTGATTGAATAAATATATCAGAGGGTGTATTCTGACTGAAATCGTAATGTACAAGTGGTTTGAAGATGGTTTAAATGAAGACATAAAGTCGAAGAGTTTAATAAAGAGAAAAGACAGATTAAAATGGAAGCTAAAACTTCAAGTAAAAAGATTGAGATACTCGATGCTCCAATCCAAGATCTTAAGCTACATCTGTAGTAGGTACGAAAAATATGGAATAATGAGTGGAACATGTGTTGGATATGATTCTTTTGATCATTATTCTAGTGATTATTTGAAGAAGCTTGAAAATGATATTATTCAAACTTCAAGACTGAGTAACACAGTTACCAGAAGTAGATCACCCTGTAATCTTGAAAATATGAGTGAAATCCGAAATGTGACAAAGGAATTCACTGTAAAATTTGAAGAATGACTATCAGCTAGGGTATAAGTTAATCGTATCTAAGAAGATTTTTCCCTATCAGATGTCGTTACTGGAACTGTCTGGTAATGATACTAGAGTACTGTTTTCTAATCAATTTGATGTTATTACTGTTTGATGTGATTTTGAGAACAGAATGGTTAATTTTGCATGATGTTGTCGTAAATTACAAGTAAAAGTATATTATATTGCAAAGTCAGGATGATGAAATGTTTTGTTGAATCAACGAAGATTGAACGATTTGTCTATTGTGATATTAATCATGTCAGCACAAAAATGTGTCGGAAAGGGGTTATGGTATTTACTTTGCTTATGTATTGGATATTAAAGTATTTAATTTAAAGTTTAAATCTGTGGCAATAGTGTGAGAGAATTTTGATGTGTTTCCAGAAAAGTTACCCGAACTACTGTTGGTTGAAGAAGTTAAATCATATATAGATCTTGTGATTAAAATGATAGTGAAAAATATATCTGAAATCAGAGATTTTCTGAGACTAGTCAGTTATTACAGAAAGGTGTGGAATTGGAATGATCTGATAAATGTCAGCAAGGTATTGATTAGTTCAAAGCTCAGTTAACTGAAGCACTAGTTCTGGTTTAGTCTGAAATTCGGTAAAGAAACTTGTGATTTACAGGGATAGCAGTGTTTTGATGCCAGAAAGTAAACTAATGGTTTATGTTTTTTTGAAAGTTTTTTTTTCTACTATGAGTCACGAACACTTGACTGTTATCACCTGATGATGGCTCAATTTTAGTTAAGATAAAATTTAAACTGACTCCTCTACAGTAGGTCTACAAAGCTCCAAAATGTAATAACGAGTTATCGGTTAAATGGGTATAGTGTACAAATGATTTTTGATTAAAAATTTTAGATTGGATCTGATAATTGCCTGTTATTTAGAAATAAAAGTTGTACCGAAGAATTCAGAAGCTTATACAAAAGATCTTGCATTAAATTTAAAGTAGTACCATGTCTATGCATTCTGGAAGAAATAAGTTATACAGTGAATTGAAGAAGATGTGCTGATGACTTGGAATGAAAAACGATATTTTGAACTTGTATATAAATGTTTATATGTCAGCAAGATATAACTGAACATCAGATACTGATGCCTTCAAAACTGTTATAGCCAGTGATGATATTAGAATAGAAATGGGATAGAATTTCTACGGATTTTAAAATGGAATTATCTCTATCTTCGAAAAAGAAAGATGATATTTGAATAATTGCCGAATGTATGGCGAAGACTACATATCTTATTTTAGTATGAATAAATTTCTTACTTAATAATTATCTAAAATATAGGTTTCTGAGATTGTCAGGTTACATGGTATGCCAGTTTGTATTATTTCTAATTAAGATACATGGTTTACATTCTGACTCTGGAACAAGTACAAGAAGTTTTGGGTACGTGATAACAGTTTTCAGTTAAGTACTAAATAGCATTGTATGAAGCTCTGTATGATTATGAATGTAAAACTTCAGAGTTTTTGATTAAATGCAGCAAGAAAAGGAATATGTGGAGTTGAATTGATTTATAAAACTGAAGAAAAGTGAAAGTGATTCGAGATAGTTTAAAAGCAGTATTTGATTGTCAAAAATTCTATATGGATATTAAAATTAATTCAGGAAACAGGGAATACCATCAATAATATTTGAGATAGACTGAAAGCAACTTTTGACAAATAGAAATTGTATGAAGACTTAAAACGTCAGGATATCGAGTATTCTATCAGTGATAAGGTATTTCTTAAAGTTTCACTTTGGAAGGAAAATTTTGAGATTGGATTGAAAAGAGAAATTGAGTTCTTGTTTTATTGGACCATGTGAAATTGTAGAAAAAGTCGGACCGATAACATATCGTTTAGTTTTGCCTCCGAAATTACAGAAAAATTTATGATGATTTTTTTTATATTTCGATGCTCAGAAGATGTAGATCAGATCTTTCACATGTTATTTCGACAGAGAATATTGAAATTTGAATTGATTTATCGTATGAAGAAGAGTCGGTTGAGGTACTAGCTTGAGAGGTGAAGTCATAATACTGAGAAAGCAACATGGGAACCGAAAGAAACAGTGAGATCTCTGTACCCCCACCTCTTTTTAGGTAAATTTCAAGGACGAAATTTATTAAGGGGGAAGAAATGTAATGACCCGAATTTTACAGTTATCAAAAAATGTATTTTCGGGTCTCCGTTTCTGAAAATAGATTCGTAAATATTTATTAAAAATATTTATGAAGTTAATCAAGTGGTTAATTAGGCTTTAATTAAGTGAATTTAGCTTAATTAAGAGTAATTAGGAAAAACGACTAAATTGAATAAAGTGTGAAACTTTAATTGTAGATTAAATGAAAATAAAAAAGACCAAAATGGCAATTATGCCATTTGTCTTAAGTGAGGCAGCAAATGCATAAAAATCTTTGATTTTTATGCATAAATATGTATATTAAATTATTATTTTTTATTATGGTTTTATATTTGATATTTATTAACGTTATTTTTATTAAATTGATATTATATTATGAAATAAATTAAAATAAAGACAAATGTATGGTAATAAAAATATACATGTGTAATAATTATAATTGTACAATTGTGATATATTTATTTAATTACTTTTTATTTAAGGAAATAGATATTTATTATTTATTATTAAGTAAAAGATATTTATTAATTAAATAATTATATTATAAGATTTTTATGTGATAAATAAATTAAGATATGATAAATGTATGGTGATGAGACCATATATTTGTAATAAATATAAATATGTACACTTGTTATATAATTATTAATTTACTTAATATTAAAGTAAAAGATATTTTAATATATGAGCTTTAATAGGCAAGTCAATTAAGTCCTTTTCTTTTAATTTTGATGTTTTAGAAGTTTTAGAACAAAGTTTTATAGAAATTAAGTTGAGATTTTGAAAGTTCTTAGGTTTTTTAGTATAGTTCATGTTGAACAAATGATTGAATTAGGGGTTAAATTGATAGAATTCTTATTTAGAATTGATTAAAGGATTAAATTGTAAAGTAAGCTATAATTTTTATGTTTGAAGGATTAAATTGGAAGAAATTTGAAATTAGAGTTTTATCATGAACATTGGATATTTTTATTAAATATGACAAAAAATTGAGTAGAAATAAAGTATAAATTGAGTTAGAAAAGTAAGTGAACTTAGTTAGGATCAAATTGAAAATAAGGTAGAAATTGAATAGAAATTCAATTATTTAATATAAATTAGTGTTGTATTAATAGTATAAATTATCTTAATTTTTCATAGCTAACATCGCACCCGAGGCATCTATGAAGAAAGGAAAATAAAAGGTGGACGAGGAGTAAACTCAAGAAATATTCACGATTTGTATTTCTATAATCTGAACTTAATATATAATTGTTGAAATTATTATTTAAAATGTATGTTAAGTGCAGTGAGATGATTATTTGAATTGGAGTAAACATTGGTTGGAATTGAAAGGTGAATTTAATTATTAATTGTTTTATTTTGATTAAATGTTATGGTAAGTAATTAAGGTAAGTACTAGTAATTGTTATTAAATTAGATTGATATGAATATGTGATTATTGTGAAATTTGAATATTTGTTATTGAAAATTAAAGTGAATTATATTGAAAAGTAAAGTTAATTATATTGAATTGAAAATATATGTCATTAATTGAAATGTATATTGGTTGAAAATTTGAAAGTGAATTGAAAACCCTATTAACAGTATTCGGGCTAAGTCGGATATAGTTGGCATGCCATAGGATTGGAAGCATTCATGGATACTTTGACCTTGAGTCGATGAGGCACTATAAGTGTTGTACTGTTACTGTTACTGTTTCGAATTAATTTCGATGAGGTACTCTGTACCATACTGTTATTGTTACTGTTTTCTTCAGCTTGGCCGATGAGGCACTATGTGCCGTACTGTACTGATGTGATGGTCGGATCCGTGTATCCGTCTGTGTCTGAGTCATGTTAATAGGGGTAAATAAAACTACAGAATGACTGACTGTTACTGAATAATTGATCGTTACTGAATAACTAATTGCCACTGAGCAAATGATTGTTACTGAATAACTAATTGCTACTGAATAATTGAATGTTACTAAATGAAATTGATAAATTGAGTGACACTGAAAAATATTGACTGATATTGAGCTTGGATTATACGGGTTACTAAATCAAATGTAATAGTTGAATATTATTTACTGAAATTGAATAGTGAACAGAAGTGTAAGTGAGACATATGAATGGAAAATATTATTGTTTTAAATGATTTGTGAATTTATTTTGAAAAGCTAATCATGTTAATAGATGATAAAGATTGAATGAGTTATAAAGAATTTACCCATGAAATGAATAATTGAATATTTATGATCATTATATGATTTTAAGTGTATGTTATGTTATTAAGTGTTCAGATTATGGAAATACCACTGAGTTCATACTCAGCGCATAGTTTGTTTCCGTGCGCAGGATAAGTTAAAGTTAGATCGTTGAATCAGCATCCCAGGCCGATCCCAAACTGTAAGTGGCGAAGTATGTTCATTATTGGTAATGGCATGTACCTAGGATGTCAAAAGTGGTCATTTTGGAAAGTTATTGTAAATGTTGTTATAAATGATAATGGTTGAGTACATAGCTTAATTAAGTTTGGTATAAAGATGCAAATTTGGGAATAATTATAAATAGGTTTGACTAGTAAATTATCGCTAGGTTTTGTTGATAAAAATTGTGGTACCAATGAAGGTATATTGGTTAGACATTTAAAATGGTCGATTTAATATGTTTTAGATGTGTTTGATCGTAATTTGAGTAAGTTAAAAGATTAGAAATTATATTGTTTGTGGTTTATGATTTGCAAGGTTGGTAAACTTGAATTGTAAGACTCATTTTAAGTCCACACGGCCTGGCACAAGGGCGTGTGTTTGGCCATGTGAAACAAATTTGTTCATAAGTAATAAGTTAGAGAGTTATACGGGTAAAGGACACGGGTGTGTCCCCTAGACCACACGGGCGTGTCCCCTAGACCACACGGGCATGTGGGTACTATTCGATAGGAAAATTTTGAAATTTTGGGAAAAATTCGTAGTGAGTTTAAATTAGTCCCGAATTGATTTTACTATTCATATTGGACTTCGAGGGCCCATTAAAGGGATGATACATTAAATTTAGGATAAGTGTAAACAATTATATTAATTAATGTCCGTAATTGAACTGTATTGACTGGTAATGCCCCGTAATCTTGTTCCGGGGACGGATAAGGGTTAAGGGGTGTTACAATTTGAGCAAGAAAAATGTATTTGGTTAATAATGTTATTTGGTTATGATTTGGTGTATCTAGTCGAGATTTCGTTGTGATAATGGTATGATATATATTGTGAATAAATTTGATGATTGAATGTATAACTATTCGAATAGTTGAATATGTGATGTTTAAACATGATGTTTGTATATGAAAGTGTTATGTTTGAATTGTTTATTGTGCTTTTATGATAAAGTTTATTATAATGGAATGGGCATAAATCTTAAGTTAATTTGCTAGTCATACAAATGGGAAATAATTTAATTGTGTATATATGAAATTTGACTTGATACTTAGCATATAAATTCGGTAGGTTAGATTCGGCTATTAAGCTTAGAAATGTCTATTGATGTTATGGTAAAATGCGCATAAGATTAAAATTTTCAAAAAGTTATATTTGATCAAGTAGTGATATTTTATAATGACTCATATTTGGATATTTTGTGTGTTTTAATATTGACAAAAAATTTGATATATATAATTTGACTTGTAAAATTTGCTTGGGATTGGTAAATGCATGCATGCATATTCGGGTAATGATATATATATTAATACATATGCATATAACATTTGTGTTGGTGATTTGGTTGGAATTAATGAATTATGTGTGTAAGTATTTTCAGCTTGTTGAATATGTGGTATGGTATATGGTATAATTACATTTATAATGTATTGAATATATTATTGAATCGAATAACTATTTAACTTATTGGTTATGTGTATGTGTTGTAAGCTTGGTAGTTTGGCATGCAGAAATGAAGGTGTGTATAGCTATTATTTGTGCTGAAGAGATTTTAAATTATTATGGTCTTGTACAAATAGATTTATGAGGAACATTATAACTAGGTATATGGTATGGCTTGATTATTGAATATACAGATTAGATGCTGTGAAGTGTTTTATACGTGTATAGTATTAGAGAAATATAAAGTTGGCATGGAAAATAGTATATTTAATTAGCATGTTTTAAATATTCAGTTTTTGTATTGAAAATTTACCATATTAATAGTAATTTTGTTATAAGATAATAAAATGGATATATGTGAGTTTAATAAAGTTGATTTGTACTTTGGGTATTAATGATTCAAGAATTGATAAACTAAAGTTACAAATTGTAAATTTCTGAATAAGGTTTGATAGATTGTGTGAATATGTGAGAGTTTTATCTTTTCTGGTAATGCCTCGTAACCCAGTTCAACGATGGATACGGGTTAGAGGTGTTACATTTGATTGTTATCAGAGCTACGGTTTAGTCAATTCTAAGACTAATGTAGCATGTGTGAGTCTAGCTATACATGTCATATTATATACCACGATAGTGTGATGACTTCTGACATTTGAAAATGTGTTTTCGTATAGTAAATGGATCCCAACAGAGTCATAGCGGATGATGTCGAGAGTATAGCGTCTGCTCCCGTGCAAGGGATAACGTCAGTTGATTCTCGACCGACCTTGAGTAATCAAGGGGGAGAAGCTAAGCAAGCCTTTTATAAAATGATGAACGATTGGTTTACTCAGTATATCCGGATGAATCCGGCTGTACAACAACCTCCACCCCTGATTAATCCTTCTCCGATACCTGTTATGCCTCAAGTGAGTGATCTTTTGAGATTACATAAGCCTTCTGTTGATAAAATCAGAAAACACAAGGCTGAAGAATTCAGAGCTACTGATGATGATGATGCTGAGCAAGCAGAATTCTGGCTTGATAATACTATCCGTGTGTTTGATGAGTTATCTTGTACCTCAGATGAATGTTTGAAATGTGCCATATCTTTGCTTCGAGACATCGCATAACACTGGTGGAGTACACTAGTATCGGTGGTTCTGAATGAGCGAGTGACCAGGGAGTTCTTTCAGACTGAGTTCCGTAAGAAATATATCAGCCAAAGACTTATCGACCAAAAATGCAAAGAATTTCTGGAGTTGAAATAGGGTCAGATGACCATGATAGAATATGAGCGATAATTTGTAAGACCCAGTCGATATGCCTGAGAGTGTGTTTCGTCCGAAGCTATCATGTGTAAAAGATTTGAAGACGGGTTGAACGAAGACATTAAACTACTAGTTGGCATACTTGAAATAAAAGAATTCGAAGTACTAGTTGAGGGAGCCTGCAAAGCCGAAGAGCTCGGGAAAGAGAAAAGAAAAGCTAACTTTGAAGCTAGAGATTCACGTAAGAGATCATCGAATAAGTCATTTCAGTCGGCATCAAAGAAGTTCTGAGATGATTTTAGCAGTTCTAAGGCTACTTTGGGTTATTCTCGACAGGATCAGGATAAACCACCAGTGAGCTCGAGAGCTACCTCAGTAGCTAGTGTGGGTAATGTTAGATCAAATCAACCCAAATGTAAACATTATGGTAAACGACATCCTGACAGTTGTAGATTGCATGATCGGGTCTATTTTAAATGTGGATCAACGGATCATTTTGTTCGTGAATGCCCTAAGTTAGCTGAACAAAATCCAGTACAGAATACGAGATCGGGTGACACTGCAGCTCGAGGTAGACCACCCAGAAATACGGATAATGTGAGTAGCAGTCAAAGAGGGACTAAAGATACGGCCGTTAGATTCGAGGCTCGTGCACCTGCCAGAGCCTATGCTATTCGTGCATGTGAGGAGGCCTCATCCCTAGATGTTATTACCGGTACATTCATTCTCTATGATACTAGTGTAATTGCATTGATTGATCCTGGTTCGACTCATTCTTATGGGTGTGAGACTTTAGTATTCAGTAAGACTTTGCCTGTTGAGTCTACTGAGTTTGTGATTAGAGTATCGAACCCCTTGGGCCGGTGCGTTATGGTTGACAAAGTGTGTAAGAATTGTCCCTTGATGATTCGAGATTTGTGCTTTCCGTCTGATTTGATATTGTTTCCATTTGATGAGTTCGACATAATTCTGGGATGGACTAGTTAAAATTGCTTGATACTGTCGTAAACTGCAAAAGAAAGACTATTGATTTACAGTGCCAGAATGATAAGATTATCCAGATTGGATCTAATGATCTGAATGGTTTACCAGCAGTGATATATTCGATGTTAGCTCAGAAATATGTGAGTAAAGGTTGCGAAGCTTATTTTGCCTATGTACTTCATAGTAAAGTGGCCGAAAGAAAGATTGAATTAGTACCAGTTGTATGCAAGTATTCAGATGTGTTTCCTGAAGAATTATTGAGTTTTCCACCTATTCAACAGGTAGAGTTTGGTATTGAGTTAGTGCTGGGGACGACTCCGATATCGATAACTTCATACAGAATGGCACCTATTGAATTAAAAGAATTGAAAGCTCAATTGCAAGAGTTGGCAGATAGAGGTTTCGCGCGATCAAGTTTTTCTCCCTAGGGAGCACCGGTTTTATTTGTGAAAAAGAAAGGCAGAACTATGAGAATGTGTATTGACTATAGATAACTCAATAAGGTGACTATAAAGAATAAATACCCGTTGCCATGGATTGACGATTTGTTCGATCAGCTGAAAGGGGCTACAGTGTTTTCAAAGATAGATTTGAGATTAGGCTACTATCAGTTACGAGTTAAGGACTCCATTGTGCCAAAAATTGCTTTCCGAATGAGGTACAGACATTATGAGTTTCTGGTTATGCCTTTTGGACTTATTAATGCACCTACTACTTTTATGGATTTGATGATTCAGATCTTTAGACAGTATTTGGATCGGTTTGTGTTTATGTTCATAGATGACATTTTGATCTACTCCCGTGATGAAACTAAGCATGCTAAACATTTGAGACTTGTGTTACAGACTTTACAAGATAAACAATTGTATGCAAAGTTCAGTAAATATGAGCTTTGGTTACAAAAAGTCAGTTTTCTAGGACATGTTGTGTCAACATCGGGTATTCGAGTTGATTCGAGTAAGATTTTGGCTATACTTGATTGGAAACCTTCGAGAAATGTTTTTGAAGTCCGAAGTTTTCTGGGACTTGCCGATTACTATAGATGATTCGTGAAAGGTTTCTCTATGATTGCAACCCCAATGACAAAGCTATTACAGAAAGATATTAAGTTCAACTGGTAAGAAAAGTGCCAGAAAATTTTTGATCAGTTGAAAGCCCTTTTGACCGAAGCTCTAGTGCTAGTTCAGCTAGAATCGGGTAAAGAATTTGTTATTTATAGTGATGCATCTTTAAATGGTTTGGGTTGTCTTTTGATGCAGGAAGGAAAAGTTATAGCTTATACCTCGAGACAGTTAAATATGCATGAAAAGAACTATTCCGACGCATGATCTAGAATTGGCAGGTATTGTGTTTGCATTGAAGATATAGCGTCACTATTTGTTCTGTGAGAAATGTCATGTTTATTCTTATCATAAAAAGCATGAAATACTTGATGACTCAGAAAGATCTAAATTTGAGACAGCGTCGATGGTTAGAGTTGATAAAAGACTACGAGCTAGTGATTGATTATCATCCGGGAAAGGCTAATGTTGTAGATAATACTCTAAGTTGAAAATCACTGTTTTCTTTGCGTACAATGAATGCACATATGACTATGTATGATGATGGTTTGATAATAGCTGAATTAAAAGCAAGACCGTTATTTGTTCAACAAATTTGTGATGGCCAGAAAGTTGATAATGATTTGTTAGCAAAACGGGTCCAATGTGACTCAAATATTGATTCAGAGTTCAGAGTTGATGCTGAGGGTTGTTTGAGGTTTAGAAACCAGATATGTGTCCTGAAAAATTCAGAGTTGATTCAAATGATTTTAGATGAAGCTCACAGCAGCCGGTTATCTATTCACCCAGGTAGTATGAAGATGTATAATGATCTGAAACAGCTTTACTGGTGGCATGGTATGAAACGAGACATTTCCGACTTTGTTTCGAAATGTTTAGTCTATTAGCAAGTAAAAGTCGAGCATCAGGTACCTTCTAGATTGCTTCAGCCGATCATGATGCTTGAGTGAAAATGGGACAGAGTCACGATGGATATTGTATCCGGTTTACTGTTGACACTGAGCAAGAAAGATACAATCTAGGTTATGGTGGATAGATTGACTAAATTGGCTCATTTTGTTCCAGTTCGCACATATTACTCGCTTGATAAGCTAGCTGAATTGTATGTTTCCCAGATTGTGAGATTACACGGAGTACCTATTTCTATTATTTCAGATAGAGATTCGAGGTTTAGATCGCGATTTTGGAAGAAACTGCAAGATGCTTTAGGTATGAAATTACATTTTAGCACAGCTTTCCATCTACAAACAGATGGTCAGTCCGAACGAATCATTCAGATACTTGAGGATATGTTGAGATGTTGCATTCTCGAGTTCGAAGGCATGTGGGAACGATACTTACCTCTGATTGAATTTGTGTACAATAATAGTTTTTAGTCGAGTATTAAAATGGCACCTTACGAGGCTTTGTACGGTCGTAAATGTCGTACACTATTGTATTGGACTGAGCTCAGTGAAAACAAGATACACGGGGTCGATTTGATTAAAGAGACTGAAGAGAAAGTCAAAGTAATCCGTGAAAGTCTGAAAACAATGTATTCCATGTTCCGATGCTTCGTAGATATTGATCTGATCCCTCACATGTAATTAGTCTGTTAGAGATTGAGATTAAGCCCGATATGACATATGAGAAAGAACAGATTCACATTCTGGCTTGTGACGTTAAAGAATTGCGAAATAAGAAGATTTATTTAGTTAAAGTACTGTGGCATAAACACGGAGTTGAGGAGGCAACGTGGAAGCCAGAGGATGTAATGAAAGAATGCTATTCGAACCTATTCACTGGTAAGATTTTCGAATTAGACCCTATCGGAACGGTGGTTTTGAGACCATGAATCTGAATCAGAAAAATATTTTAAAATTATTTTCTGTGTTTATTATGTGTGAATTTATATGTGTGAAATTTTCGTGATTTAATTTTGTCGTTTGAGTATCTAATTAAATAAAAAGGATTAATCGCGTAAAAGGAAAACTTGATAGTTTATTGTGTAAGGGGCTGAATTGTTGTTGTCTTTTTAAATGGAGGCATTTAAGTTGCAATTAGACCATAATATTAGGTGTTGGACAGTTGTAGACAACCATTATAAAGAATTCATATTATATAATAAAGGTTAAATATGTAATTAAATAATATGTTAATATATGTTATAATAAAACATAAAATAAAACCACGTGTTTATATTTCTTTTCATGATCGAACATCAAAATAAGAAAGAAAAAATAAGGTTTCAAAGGTTCGGCTATTGTCCAAGCTTGATTCAAGGTGAGTTCTAACTCAATTTTTGATAATTTTTACGTTTTTGAGATCGTTGCTATGTTATCTACAAAGCCCATGCTTGAATTTTTTATTTTGATGAAAATTTTGAGTAATTCCATTGATGAATATTTGAGTTTTGTGATGTTAGTTGATGGAATATGAAATATATGTTTTAGATTAAAATGTTTTGTATTGGAATTTTTGATGATTTTGAGTAATTAGGGCTTAATTGCAAAAATGATAATTTGAGGGACTAAAATGTAAAATAAATAAAATATATGGACTTGTATGAACATGGGTAATATTCGGCTTAAGCATGGTATGTGCAAATATTGCATGTTTTGTGTTTTGTGCAATTTGGACTAAATTGTAAAAAGTGTAAAATGTTAGGGGTAAAATAGTAATTTGCCCATTTATGTTTTTAGGACTAAATTGAATGAAAATATGTTTGAATGAGTTTAATCTGAATATGTTTAGATCAAGAACCAAAGAAATTGGATTTGGATCGAGGGAAAACTAAAGTTGTCGATTAGCCGTTCCGTTTCGATTTTCGTCGTCCGATGTAAGTTTATAAGCAAATAGGTGTTGTTAATTTTGAATAAATATGAGATTTATATGCTAAAATAAAATATGTGAAAATATATATATGTTGGCCGAATGCAAGTAAGCTTGGGAGCTATGTCTACGAACTTGTTTCGATCGAGTTATGACGTCCAAAAGCCCCGTACGAACCTTAGGAATAGCTAGGATACATATGTCATGGCATAGGATTTCTGATATGTGTTCTCGAGTAAGACCACGTTTGGGACGTTGGCATCAATATGTGGTTACAAGTAAGACCATGTTTGGGACATTGGCATCGTATTTGATTCGTGTAAGACCCTGTCTGGGACAATGGCATCGATATGAGATAGCATGTAAGACCACGTCTGGGACGTTGGCATTGTATGATATATGTGATTATCCGAGTATCCTATTCAATTTTGAATGGTTCAATGGGCAATGATAAGTTGTGAACGAAGGTGTAAAACGAGCTAAAACGATCAGGTATGAGTTAATTGATTACCTATTTGAAAATAAGGTAAGTTGGCCATTTGATATGTGATGCAAATTATATAAGTTATTAATGTGAACATATGTGCACTTGCAAAGTATATTCGGCTATAGGTTATGTAAATGTATGTGGTGTTGTATTTTGGTACATAAGTACATGTATACATGTGTGAACACATTCGGTTATATAATGATGTTATGTCCTTGAAATTGAATAATACTTTGAATATGTATATATGTACAATCGGTTAAGATAAGCTTATTTATGAAAGCATATGTTAAATATGAAATGTTAAGCTTGAGATTAAATGTGACTATGATAGTATAACTTGGTTTGGTTAAATTAAGTTGATAATGTCATTGGGTTATATATTTGCTTATGACTTACTAAGCTTAAATAACTTATTGTGTGTTATGTTTGCCTCTGTTTTATAGATTTCTAGATCTAGTTACGAGCTTGGGGATTGTCAGCAAAGTCTATCACACTATCAACTGTCTTTGGTATTTTATAAGCTAAATTTTTGAACTTATGGAATGTATAGGCTAGTTAATATGTTTGATTTTGAAGTTGTGTACATATTAAGCCATGCGGAAATGGCTTGATAATGATGTTAGTTATGATATGTAATCGGTCATGTATTTAGCTCATTTTGGGAATTATGTTCATGGTATATGTGCATGGTGTGCTTGATTATATGAATCGGTTTGAGTAATGATTTAGTAGATGGAGGTGTTTTGGTTATAATTTATATGTTTTCTAAGCTATGTTATATATATGTGATTGTTCATGAAGTTGGTCATTTGAGCAAGAAAAATGTATTTGGTTAATAATGTTATTTGGCTATGATTTGGTGTATCTAGTCGGGATTTCATTGTGATAATGGTATGATATATATATTGTGAATAAATTTGATGATTGAATGTATAACTATTCGAATAGTTGAATATGTGATGTTTAAACATGATGTTTGTATATGAAAAAGTTATGTTTGAATTGTTTATTGTGCTTTTATGATAAAGTTTATTATAATGGAATGGGCATAAATCTTAAGTTAATTTGCTAGTCATACAAATGGGAAATAATTTGATTGTGTATATGTGAAATTTGAATTGATACTTAGCATCTAAATTTAGTAGGTTAGATTCGGCTATTAAGCTTAGAAATGTCTATTGATGTTATGGTAAAATGCGCATAAGATTAAAATGTTCAAAAGTTATATTTGATCAAGTAGTGATATTTGATAATGACTCATATTTGGGTATTTGGTGTGTTTTAATATTGACACAAAATTTGATATATATAATTTGACTTGTAAAATTTGCTTGGAATTGGTAAATGACATGTATGCATATTCGGCTAATGATATATATATTAAATACATATGAATATAACATTTGTGTTGGTGATTTGGTTGGAATTAATAAATTATGTGTATAAGTATTTTCGGCTTGTTGAATATGTGGTACGGTATATGGTATAATTACATTTATAATGTATTGAAGCTATTATAGATAACCGAATAACTATTTAACTTATTGGTTATGTGTATGTATTGTAAGCTTGGTAGTTTGGCATGCAGAAATGAAGGTGTGTATAGCTATTATTTTTGCTCAAGAGATTTTAAATTATTATGGTCTTGTACAGATAGCTTTATAAGGAAAATTATAACTAGGTATATGTTATGGCTTGATTATTTAATATACGGATTAGATGCTGTGAAATATTTTATACGTGTATAGTATTAGAGAAAAATAAAGTTGGCATGGAAAATAGTATATTTAATTAGCATGTTTTAAATATTCAGTTTTTGTATTGAAAATTTACCATATGAATAGTAATTTTGTTATAAAATAATAAAATAGATATATGTGAGTTTAATAAAGTTGATTTATACTTTGTGTATTAAGGATTCAAGAATTGATAAACTGAAGTTACAAATTGTAAATTTCTGAATAAGGTTTGATAGATTGTGTGAATGTGTGAGAGTTTTGTCTTTTCTAGTAATGCCTCGTAACCCAGTTCGGCGACAGATACGGGTTAGGGGTGTTACATATACTCAGGTAAAGTTCAATTGAAAATTCAACCTTGCGGTTAGGAGGCAAACTTGGCAATTCTTCAAGAAATACAATTTGGAACTCACATATTGTTCGAATCTTACTTATCTGGTTTTCATCTGAGTTCGAGTTAATTTAGGCTAGAAATGCTTCAAAAACTCAATTAAGGAACTTATTAGCTCGAACTGATGAAATGATACGAGTTGAGCCACTCTATCTGATGTCATTCACTTCCACCATCTCACCTTCTAAACTATGGACGAAAAAATTCTCTCTATGACGGTCTAGAATTACACCATGTTCGGTTATCTAGTCTAATCCCAGAATCACATCAAAATCATAAAACAAAAAAATCAACAAATCAACTGGAAATGATGTATTCTAAATTTCCAATGGACACCATCTATATACTTCATCAACGAGAATGGTTTGTCCCAAAAGACTCAAAATAACTATTGCCACTATCGACAACTCAGATTTCAAATTCCCGATTTCAAAAACAAGAGTTTACATAAGAATGGGATGAACCAGGGTTAATTAAAGCATACATCGGTGTTGAATATAAAAGGAATATACCTGTTATGACATCTATAGCATCACCTCTTCATAGGTTTGAACAACGTAGGCTCTTGTTGGGGCTTTGACCTCTGATTACTAAATAGTCGGATTGGCACCTTTCCTCTAACTTCCTCTAAAAATAGAACCACTACAAGGATTTTCCTGACCCCTAACCACAAGAGTAGACCTTTGAGTGGTAATAGAAGAAGCATCATTATTCTTTGGGAATTCCCGAGCAAAATGCTCATGGGATCCACAATGGAAACACACGTTCGTCTTCTTCCAACACTCACCATGGTGCCTTTTTCAACAAGAATCACAATTAGGCACCTACATATCTCTCACAATGCCTTTAACATTGCCTATCGAAACAAACGGTTGTCAATCCTAGCCTCTCTTAGATTTGGCAGTCTTTAGAGCCGGCCTCCAAGGTCCCTGAGACTCTCTAGCCCTTTAGGTAACGAATGCAAACTAGAAGCCCCTAGTCTTTTCCAGAAGGCTCAGAAGAGTTCAGTCATTTTATCAAGGCCCTTGGCTTGTTTAACCATCTTCGCACATTTATTTAGATTGGAAAATTCTTTTAGCTTGTGCATTAGTAACTGAACTTTGATCTCACCACGCCGTCCCCAAAGGAATCGCTGACAACTCTCTTCTTCGAATGAAATCAATTCTAAAGAATACTTGCTTAGCCTTGCAAGTAGGTGCTTAAATGAAAATAACGAGAGAATAAAAGCATTGTGAGGGTAAAAAGCAAAATGAGAGTGATAAAAGCATAGAACGAAAAAAAGTAATTCAAATAAGATACACAATCAATTTTGACTCTCAATTGAGCTTACGAAAGCTCTTTTGATGTCTTGAGCGAAAAATAAGACTAAACTAAAAAATTTTCAAATGTGATAGGATGGTATCGCGGTACCAAAGATAGTATCAAAAATTCAAAATATATTAGGTGGGTATCGCGATATCTAATGCTTTGTATCCCAATCTCGAAGGTGGCAGACAAATTTCCTAACTTGAGGACCAAATTACAAAATTATCAAAAGTGGATATCATGATATCCAATGTATGGTATTGCGATACTAAAGACAGTCTACTAACCCCCATGTTTTTGCCAAAAACACTACTTTGGTACCAATTTCAAGCCAAAGCGACGCTTTTACCCTAATAGTGCTTAAAAGCACACTCAAACCTATATAAAGCCAACCAAAACACATACTAAAACATCCATTTTACCATTTCCAAAATCAACCAAACCAACATGCCTCAATTTGGCACTATTTTATAACAATTCCACTTACACAGCTTAATCTATTCCACACCATCATCAATTCATACTATTTCATACTTAAATAAGCCACTTAAATACTATCCATATGGCTTAACACATGACCAAATCATGCATAAATACATATATGAACATTAACCAAGGTTCAAATCAAAACTATCATTCAAAGTAGTTACATACATTAAAACCTATTTACATGCCACATAATCAAGCTTAAAACAAGCAAAAGTCTACCGAATTGATAGTTGGATAGTATGAGTTTCGAGGTAATTCAATTGACACGTTTCAAAAATCAACAATCTACAAGGAAAAGGAAATGTAACAGGTAAGCATAATGAATGCTTTGTTAGTCCATATGAAATTTACTTAACTTACCTTGACATTTATAACAATTTAATCAATTGAATTCAATGGTATAACACATGACATCCATTCACTAATATGTGCGATTCAACAACAACAACATATAGATTAGTTCATTTGCATAGAAAAATTTTAATGCTCAATTTACATTCATAAGAATCCATTATATTCACTTATGTTCATTTCAACCATTTCGTTTTCATTTAATATGTTTTCATTTCTATTTTTTTCCTAAAGAACTATAGCAAATTGAACTCAGACACATGAGACTAATTTGCTCACACAAGCTGACATTATCGAGTTGCTCACATGAGCTTCAAACTAGGGTTTCTCACACAAGTTTAGTTCAATGCTGCTCACATGAGCTTCAGATAATCTGCAACACATGTTGGATCTCAAGCCATCATATTAATTCCTAATCAAACACCCTTTTCCTTTTTGGAACCCGAATGGCGTACCATTTGTATCATAATAATTTTACTAAGTTCACACCAGCACCGATACCATTTCTGTATCATTTCAAACCTTGAAACATCATCATACACATGTCATCAAATCATATAACAATATCTCATTCATTTAGTACATCGTATCTATACTTTATGATTTAGTCCTTTAGATGCCAAAATAATCAAAATTATGATTAACCTAAACTAATATACATTATAATATAATTCAAAAGTAATAGAAATAACCTATTTAGTTCTGTATGAACTTACCTGGCAAAAATAATGACAAAAAATATCGAGGATTAATCCATAATTTTACCTTTTCCTTATTTATCTTCCATATGATTCAAATCCCGATCTATATGATAACTAATATCAATTTGTAAATTCAAAATATCCTTTATCTTCCTATTGTATTAGTATATCAGTTCAATTTCATTATTCGGATGTTCCCTAAAATTTGGCATTTTATTCAATTTAGTCCCTAGAACCAAAATTTCTATAACTTTCAAATTTGAGCCTCGATTTTAAAACCAATCTCAATTATATACTCCTATAAAATTATATGACCTAAAATTAAATAAATATAACACCAATTTCAAAATTTATGCCCTTTAGTCATTATGTTCATAAACTAGCAATTAAACTTTACAAACTAGTCTTTTTTCACTTCTAAGTTTAAAATCTAAAAAGTTAACACCAATTTCATCAAGAATTCATCAATGAAAACTTTTAGAAACTTTAAAAGTTTTATAGATTAGTACACGAGTTAGCTAAATCAAGCTCTTGGGACCTCAAAAACATAAAAATTATAAGAGACATATTTAAAACTACTTGCCATTTAAAGTCAAAAGTTACAAAACTTTGAAACCCTTATTTTCTTTCTTTTCTTTTGAGAGCAAGAAGATGAGCAAAAAAATTTCTTTTGTTTTCCTTTTAATTTGATATATATATATTCATTAACTTTAATTAATTACTAATTATACTAATTAAACTTAATTAACTAAATCTTAAACCAAATTAACAAAAGTGAATGGATTTCCCAATCATCAACAGCGTTTGGTCATTTACAATTGGGTTAATTTCTCAATTGGTCCTTTAATTAATTATAAACCCATATTGATTAACTTTTACTACTTTTACAATTTAGTCCTCATACCTTATTTAACTACCTAAATGACAAAATTAGTGGACCAAACTTTAAGTAAACTTTATACTAACCTAGTAAATATTAAAGTAATAATATTCACAGACTCGATCATCAAAAATGGGATTCTGAAACTACAATTTCTAACATCACTAAAAAACGGGCTGTTGCAAATCCAAGTGGTCATTTTGGATCAACTGTATTTACTCATAATGGTTTTAGTAATTATAAAAAGGTACATGATGGATGAAATTGTGCTTTTTTGACACACATAGGAAAAGATCTAAATTCACAACATAACAATTCACAATAAGCTTTTGCAAATTTAATTAATCAAGCCCAACATATTGAAGCTTCACTTGAAAGGAAAACAACACAAAAATTTTCAGCTAATCATTTATGTCTTAAAACAAATATAGATATTATCTGGTGGTTGACGTTTCGAGGTTTTGGTCATGATGAAAGTTTGGAATACTTCAATTGTTAACCTCCTTAGTAACTTATAACAAGAAAATTGAAGATGTTTTGAAAAGATCTTCACAAAATGCTACATACACCTCTTTAATAATGAAGAAATTGATATTGTAAATATATGCTACTAAAGTTTGTAATACAATTCGTGTAGAAATTGATGATAGAAAGTTTTGCATTATTATGGATGAAGTGAAAGATGAATCAAGAAGGGAGCAAATGGAAGTAGTTTTAAGATTTTTTTCATAAAGAAGGGTTGGTTAAAAAATGACTTTTTAATATAGTTCTTGTTAAAGATACTGCAACATTGACTTTGAAGAATGAGATTTTTAATGTTCTCTTGCAACATAGTTTTGGCATACAAAATCTATGAGGTCAAGGCTATGATGGAACGAGCAATATGCTTGGGGAATTGAATGGCTTGCAAGCTTTGATTTTGAAAGTGTGTAAATATGCTTATTATGTTTATTGTTTTTCTCACCAGCTTCAATTAGCGTTGGTTGCAATAGCTAAAGAAGTGGTTGAAGTGCATTAATTTTCCAAAGACTTGCTTGATATTGTTAATATGGCTTTTTTTTCTTCCAAAAACCATGATGAATAACAAAGTGCCCAAGTAGTTAAAATAGCTTTTTTAGTTTCCATAAACTAGTTAGAAACTAGAACATGTATGAATCAAATTGGATCTTTACAATGTCCTAGTGAGACTTGATGGAACTCTCATTTGAATTCAATTACTAGCTTATTCTCAATGAGGAGATGCAACAACTTGATTTCTAGTGGTATCGAAAAAGGCTATTTCAAAACCCTATTTTCATAAATCAGGTTTGTAAATATTAAATATTAATATCTACAAATTTGATATAAAAGTTTATAAGAGTTTATTAAAGTTTAGTCCTTTAATTTTTTTTCTATTAATGGTTTAATTTATGGTATAAAGACTAAATTTTAAAAGTCTTATCACTATATATTTTTAAATAGTCAAAGGTCCCAAAGGGCAATTAAACCAATTTATAATGTATATTACTGGGAAATGATGTAAAAACTAGTAATTCATGATTAAATGTTGATTAAGTTAGTTAAAGGTATAATTAACTTAATTAAAATAAATTAATTAAGTTTAAACTAAAGTATAAAAGAATTATTAAATGGAAGGAAAGAGAATAAAGTCTTCATTTTTCTCCATCCACCACCGAAACTCCATAGCCAAGATTTTACAAAAATCAAATAAGGGTTTCACACTTTCAGTTAGTAATTGGTAAGCTTTTCTAAGTCATTTTCTTGTAATTTATATGTTTTTGAGGTCATAGGAGCTTGATTTATCTAGCTCGTTTACTATTTTTTAAAACTATTAAAGTTTTTGAATGTTTCCATTGATGATTTCTTGAAGAAATTGGTGTTAAATTGATAGGTTTTAAGCTTAGTTGTGAAAAAGGACTAGATTGTAATGTTTAATTGTTAGTTTTTGAATATAAGGACTAAAGTGAATTTCTGAAATTTATGTGAAATTTATGTAACAATATATAGTAGAGGGTCCCTAAGGGAAGTGATTGAGATCAGTTTTGAAACTGAAGCTCAAAATTGAAAGATATTGTTATTTCAGTTTTAGAGCTAAATTGAATAAAATGCAAAAGTTAAGGGGCATTTAAAAAATTAAATTAAATTGGTTCATGCATATCATGGAATGACATAAAAATGTTTGGTATTAATGAATTGTCTAAAATAATTTTTTAGATCAAGAACTGAATCAAACCGAAGATAATCGGGAAAAAGACAAAAATTGTTGAATAGTCCCTAGAGGTTCAATTTGCTTACTGTTTTGACCAAGTAAGTTCATATGGTATTTATAATTTAGATTGCATGTATTAGACTTATATATATGTATGATTGGTTGTAAATTGAATTGGTTTTGAATTTGTACAAAAGGTGAGAAATAGACTATATTGAAAAGTGATGATTATATGTGTAATAGATGCCCATTTGAACTTATTAAAGGTTAGGATACAATTGGCATGCCAATAGGATTTTTTGCAAGCTTGTACAGGATTGGTAACAGATGTTACCAAGATCCAACAGGATTGGTTACAGATGTTACCAAGATCCAACATTTGTTGCGAACTCGAAGATACATGTGACACAAATTTAGCTTGTACTGTTAGCCTGATGTCATTTTAAAGGATTAACCCGGACGAGTAACTTAACATGTATGTTTTTAGCTTAGACAAACAATTGGATGTGTCTTTATAAGATTTATCTTGGACTAGTAATGTAACATCTCAAATTAGGGCCTAATCGGAACAGTGTTTCGAGACCACAAATCTGAGATAGAAATAATTATTTTATATTTTTATGAGGTCTATAATATGAATGCATGCTTATGTGAAAGTTTCATGAAGAAATTCTATGCATAAAATGTCTAATTGAACTTTAAGGACCAAATTGAATAAGATGCAAAACTTGCATTCTAGAAACTTTAAGCATGAAATTGCTTTAGATTATGAATTAGAGTGTCCTAATTAGCAATTTGACCAATTTTTATAATTTTGGACAAAAATGGACATGCATAGGAAAAATTTAAAAGAAAAACCCTAAGGGAATTTTAGTCATTTGGTAATTAAAAGAATAAAAAGGGAAAATCAAAGCAAAAATGTGTCCATCTTCTCCAAGTTCTAGCCGAATTTCTCAATAGCCATAGCTAGGGTTTTGTTCAACATTTCCAAGCTTGATTGTAAGTGCTCCCAAGCCCCGTTTTTAATGTTCTTTATATTTTTGAAGTCTTTGAAGCATGATCTACCCATTTCTAGCTATATTTTGAGCTAGGGTTCATGTATGAAATTTGACCCATGTGTAACATGCATGTATTTTGATGATTAATGGAGGAATATGAATGTTTGATGCATGATAAACATCTTTTACTAGGTGATTTTTAGTAAGAACACCTAAAAGGGGGACTTGTTTGTAAAAGTGTAAATGTGGGTAGTAAAAATGTGAAATAAAGGAAAATATGGGCTGATATGAGCATAGTAAAGGTTCGGCTAGGCT
The DNA here is from genome assembly GCA_025698465.1 of Gossypium longicalyx. Taxonomy (NCBI): domain Eukaryota; kingdom Viridiplantae; phylum Streptophyta; class Magnoliopsida; order Malvales; family Malvaceae; genus Gossypium; species Gossypium longicalyx. Next base: position 16,445,312 of record CM046997.1, on the reverse strand, counting down.
TGGGTAACCAAGAAAATGCATGCATTTCATTTTACGAGTTTAGGGACTAAATCGTAAATAAATGGAATGATAGGGGTAAAAAGGTAATTTTACCAAAACATGAATTATGGATCGATTTGAGTAATGTGATTAATAAACAAGTTAAATTTGGCACTCTAGATCAAGAAAAATGTGAACCGAGCCTTGATCGAGGGAAGAATAAAGTATACGACGATTAGGCTCGATTACCATCATTTTTGTACCAAGGTAAGTACATGTGTAAATAATGTGAGGAAAATCTGAGCTTGTTTAAACCTTAGGAATAGTCTAGGATACAAGTGACATGTCACTAGGAATTTAGAAATCCAAGCTCGTTGAGTTGGTCCGGGTTCGTGATATGTATGAGGCAACCGAGCTCGTTGAGTTGGTCCGGGTTCGTGATATGTATGAGGCATCCGAGCTCGTTGAGTTGGTCTGAGTTCATTATGGATGCGAGCATCTGAACTCATTGAGTTGGTCCGAGTTCATTATGGATGCGATACATATAATTGGGTTCCGGGCAATGGTCTTGTGTGTCCTACCGGTGGCTAGGTAATCCTTGAGTTGGTCAAATACTTGACAGCTTGTGTGAGTAGCCCTTGTAGCTACACCTTGACCAATAGCTTTTATTTGCAAGCCCGTGAGTAGCTCCATTGCGAGCGTTACATGTTATGAGGTAGCTTTGGCTACGTATGTATATGTGGCACTTATGTGCAAGTTTTCCATGTATCCAATAGTATTCTGAGTGTTCAACGGGTAATGCAATGGATATGATGAAAGTTTCGAGGAGGGCATGTTAAAGAGGTATGGTTATATGATATACTACGATGAGTACAGGTATGCACGCTAAACCAATGAATAATGCCTTGATAAAGAATGATTTGTGATGAGAAAGTATATGTGTACATATGATAAGTAAGTCAAAAGGTTTATATGATGAATAATCTTTATGTGTATGTTATTATGTCTTTACATGTTAATTGCTTACTATCATTGCATATTATTTGCATGTGGACTTACAAAGCTTTAATGTTACCCCCTTTGTAATAACCCAAATTTGACCGGGCCTTGAAATCCAAAACCAAATTAAATAATAATAAATAAATGTTTATTAAACAGTCCCTTTACATCCCAAAAGTTAAAACCCAAATAGACCTGTTACACCCGGTAGCCCAAATACCCCGAAAGCCTATCCTATGCCCATGTGACAACCCGAATTAGGGCCTAATCGGAATAGTGGTTTCGTGACCATAAATCCGAGATAAAAATAATTGTTTTATAATTATTTTGGGTTTTATGATATGATTGCATGATTGTGTGAAAATTTCGTGATGAAATTCTATACCTAAAGTGCTTAAATTGAAAATAGGGATTAAATCGAATAAGTTGCAAAATTTACATTTTAGAAGTTTTTAGTATGAAATTGCTTTAAAATATTAATTAGGAGGTCTTAAATAGCAATTTGACCAATTTTAAGTTCATGGACAAAATTAGGACATGGGAGGAATTTTTGAAAGTTTAGTAAGGAGGGGCATTTTGGTCATTTGGATATTAAATGAAATAAAATGGGAAAAATAACACAAAATTGGTCATCATCCTCCTTAGTTGCTGCCGAATTCTCCTCTCTCCATAGCTAGGGTTTCTTCAACTTTCAAGCTCCATAGTAAGTGATTTCAAGCCCCGCTTTTAATGTTCTTTACGTTTTTGGATTCCCTGTGAGTCTGATTAAGCTTATGCTAACAATAATTCAACCTAGGGTTCATATTTGGAAAAATACCCATAGGTGAAATTTGTGTATTTTGATGTTTTATGATAGAATATGAGGTTTTAAATTATGTTAGACAACTTGTGCTACTCGGTTTTAAGTGAAAACGAGTAAAAGCAAGCATAATCGGTAAAAATACCTATTGTTCACAACTATGTGTTCGAGTGAGAATTTGATGTGGTCGTAGAAGATAAAAATGTTCAGCATGTCATAAAACATAAGAATAAGGGCTGAAATTAAATTTCCGAGCCTAGGGAAAAATTGTAATTTTGTAAAAGTTAGGGGCAAAAATGTAATTTTTCATAATGTGATCTTTGGATTGAAATAAATAGTATGAGTGCTAAATGAGCTAAATGTGTTGTTATAGATCAAGAAAGGCGTGGAATTGACCTCGAACGAGGGAAGGAAAAGTTTTGGACTAAATCGTAAAATTTCCACATTTTGCACCGAGGTAAGTTTGTATGTAAACATTACATTATTTTCATTTACATTCTTATATTTCAGCCTATTATATAAATATACTAGCTGATGTTAAAATTATAAATCGACTATTGGAAGAATGGAAATAAATAATAGAGAGAGATCCCGCTTGAACATTCGGAGAGATCGAATAAAATAGAGGAGCGTAGCTAGGTCACATGTATGATGCCGAGTGCACATCATGTGTACAAGAAAGCTACGAAAATACCATGTAGTAGCTAGGTCACATGTGTGATACGGGATGTATCCCATGTAGACAAGAGAGCTACATAATAGATAAATGTAGCTAGGTCGCATGCGTGATTCCAAGTGAAGGACACCATGTAGACAAGAGAGCTACGAGACAAATCGGCTAGGTCGCATGAGTGGTACTAAGTGTTCACCATGTGTACAAGAGAGCCGAACTAAATGAAGTATGATGGTGGGGCTGTGTGCTAAAACCATTAAATATCGAGGATTGATCCGAATTGTTCAACGGGATGGTTTTGTGGTGACGTTGTGGTTATGGACCTATACTTGAGATGAATGAAGTGTGGTGAAAATGATTTGTGGTATATCTATATATGTAAGATAAAATGAGGTTAGCATAAAGAATGTGTGAAAGAGTGAAATTAGCATTAAAACTGTTTTGGATGGTAGCAGTGACGTGATTTTGAAAAATCACCAAAAATAGGAGGAATATAATTAGAGGTTGAATGAGATGTGCAATTAAATTTTAATGAGTCTACTTTCATATAAAAGAAACAGAACAAGCAAAGGAATTTTATATTTTGAGATATTTATAATTGTGTGTGACTAGCTCAGGATGAATATGTGATCCCCTGTTTCAACTTTGAAAAATCATTAAAAATTGTACAAAGCAAATTAAGAAATATAGTTTACATACCTAAATTCCTTATTGAGTCTAGTTTTAAATGAAACAAATTTTATGGTTATTTGAATTGTGTAATGAGAGAAATTCAATTCGTAGTGAACAGAGGTCAGACAAGTCGAGCTGTGTAACAGGGGAAACTTTAACTAATAAACTGTACTAATCGGCTGAACCAAAAATTCTAGAAAAATATTAGCAAGAAGATTTATGAGTCTAGATTCCGGGAAATTTTATGGATTTTAATTTCGAGTTTTTTAACTCGTGTTATGATTTATTTAGTGAACATAACGCAGGAAAGACAGCTTAATCAAAGTGGAGTGAATATTGAAATTAAAGTAGATATACTTGAGTTGTTGTGTAAACATATTAAATTCTTTAATTATTATTTACATACTTACTTACTAAGCTATAAGCTTACTTTGTTTTCTCTCTTTTGTCTTGTAGTATCCTTCAACTTGCTCAGGAGTTAAGGATCGTGAAGATCTGTCCGCACTATCAATACTTTAGGGTATTCGAACTAAACATTTTGAATTATGGCATGTATAGTAGGCTTAATTATTTTGTTACGTGTCATAATTGCCTAGGTTTAAAATATTGGTTACTGATGATTCGACCAACTACTTTGTACAAGCCATAGAAGTTGATTAATATTGTTCAAAACATATGTTATAACGATGCACTATCAAATTGGATGACATATTTCTATCTCGGTTTTGTTTAATGGTATGTATTATGATCTCATAATACCTCGTATCCTGTTCCGGCGACGGTAATGGGTAAGGGGTGTTACATTTAGTGGTATAAGAGCTATGGTTTAGTCGGTTCTCGGACTAATAAAGTGTATGTAAAAGTCTAGCTATACATGCCATAAAAATATTGTGATAGTGTGGTGACTCCTGACTATTCTAAACTGTGTTTTGTTTTAATATAGTAATGGATCCTGAAGGAACTGCGGCTGATGATGCTGCTAGTAATGCGCCGGCCCCCGCACAAGGGACCGTACCTGTGGAAAGTAGACCAGAGACATTGAGACAGGGAGATGAGGCTCGGGATGCCTTTCTCCAAAGGATGAACAATTGGTATACTGAATTTATTCGAGCAAATCCAAATACTCAACCTCCTCCACCCCCTCCTATACCTCAGATGATTCCTGTAGCTGCTCAAGACATAAATTTGGTAAGGATGAACAAGCCTCCAGTTGACAAGATTCGAAAACAAGGGGCCGAAGAGTTTAGAGCAAAGATCGATGATGATCCTGAGAAAGCGGAATTCGGCTTGAAAATTCGCCTGTATTTGATGAGCTCTCATGTACACCCGAGGAATGCTTAAAGTGTGCTGTATCACTTTTGAGAGATTCGGCCTACCATTGGTGGAAGACTTTGGTATCAGTGGTGCCAAAAGAAAAAGTTACTTGGGATTTCTTCCAGGAAGAATTTAGAAAGAAATACATAAGTCAACGATTTATGGATCAAAAACGGAAGGAGTTCCTTGAATTGAAGCAAGGCAAGATGTCTATGGCAGAATATGAATGCGAATTTGTGAGACTTAGCAAGTATGCCCAGGAATGTGTGTCAACCGAGGCCATTATGTGCAGAAGGTTTGAAGATGGGCTGAATGAGGACATTAAAGTGCTTGTAGGAATTTTGGAATTGAAAGAATTTGTTGTATTGGTTGATCGAGCTCTTAAAGTCAAGAATTGAACAAAGAAAAAGAAAAGTCTGCTATTGAGGCTCGAGATGCCGAAAAAGGCGATAAGCAAGCCATTTCAATCTCAATCAAAGAGGTCCAAAGAGGCAAACCCTCGAATGACAGTTTCAATTGGGGAGTCACACAGAGATCGTGGTAGAGCGTATTCGGGGTCTAAAGCTCAAGCTACTTTGGTGGCAAGTGTGGGTAATGTGCGACCTAGAAAGCCCGAGTGTCGACAATGTGGCGAGCAACATTATGGTGAGTGTTGGGGAACCGAGCGAGCTTGTTTCAAAGCGGTTCATGAGCATTTTATTAGAGATTGTCCGGAGAAAGTTAAAGAAGAAAGATTTCGAGTGCTAGACGAATACCACCGCTAGTAGAGGTAGACCACCGAGAAATACTGGAGGTGGGACTAGCGATAAAGCTGCGATGAAAGACTCGATGGCAAGATCGAAGCTAGAGCACTGCTAGAGCTTATGCTATACGTGCCGAGAAGATGCATCATCTCCTCGATGTCATTCTTGGTACATTTTCTCTCTATGATACTATTGTTATTGCATTGATTGATCCTGTGTCCACTCATTCCTATATTTGCATGAATTTAGTATCTAATAAAAAGTTGCTGTTGAGTTTATGAGTTTACGATTAAAGTGTCGAACCCCTTAGGCCAATATGTGCTAGTTGATAAGGTTTGCAAGAATTGCCCATTAATGATTCAAGGTCACTGTTTTCCGGCCAATTTGATGCTGTTACCATTTGATGAGTTTGACGTTATCTTGGGAATAGACTGGTTGACATTGTATGATGCTAAGGTAGATTGTAAACAAAAGACACTAGAGTTGAAATGTGAAAATGGAGAAATTTTGTGGGTTGAAACAGATTTAATCAAATAAATTGCCTATGGTGATTTCGCATATGTCCGCATTGTAAATACATGAGGAAAGGGTGTGAAGCTTATCCGCTTATGTAATGAATACTTGAGTTGCCTCAACCAAAGTTTGAATCGAGTACCAATAGTTTGTGAGTTTCGGATGTATTTCCGGAGGAATTGCACAGGTTGCCTCCGAACAGAGAGATAGAGTTTGCCATTAATTTGTTGCTTAGGCATCTTGCATCGATCTCGATTGCTCCATATAGAATGGCTCATCAATTAAAAGAATTGAAGGCTCGATTGCGGAATTAACAGATAAGGGATTTGTGAGACCGAGTTTCTCTCCCCAGGGTGCTCTCAGTATTATTCGTAAAGAAGAAGGATGGTTCAATGAGACTTTGCATTGATTATCGTTAGCTCAATAAGGTGACTATAAAGAACAAGTACCCATTGCCGAGGATTGATGATTTATTCGATCGCTTAAAAGGGGCTCTGATGTTTTCAAAAATTGATTTAAGGTCTGGCTACTACCAGTTGAGAGTTAAGGAGTCAGATGTGCCGAAAACCGCCTTTAGGACAAGGTATGGACATTATGAGTTTCTTGTAATGCCTTTCGGCTTAACAAATGCTCCAGCTATATTTATGGACTTAATGAATCGATCTTTCGGCCATATTTGGATAAGTTTGTAGTAGTGTTCATAGATGACATTCTAATTTATTCTCGGGATGAGTTTGAACATGCCGAACACTTGAGAACCATATTGCAGATCTTGAGAGAAAAGAAATTGTTTGCCAAGTTTAGTAAAAGTGAGTTCTGGCTTCGTGAAGTCGGATTTTTGGGACATATAGTCTCGGTGATGGTATTCGGGTGGATCCAAGCAAGATTTCTGCGATCGTTGATTGGAAACCGCCAAAGAATGTATTTGAGGTTAGAAGCTTTTAGGCTTAGCGGATATTATAGACGCTTTTGTTGAGGGATTTTCGATGATTGCCTCTCCTATGACTAAGTTCCCGCAAAAGAATGTTAAGTTTGAATGGACTGATAAATGTCGAAGAAAGTTTTGAAAAGTTGAAAGCACGATTGACTCAAGCACCAATTTTAGTACAGCCCAAAGCCAGAAAAGAGTTCGTAATTCATAGTGATGCATCGTTGATGTGCCTTGGATGTGTGTTGATGCAAGAGGGTAAAGTGGTAGCTTATGCTTCGAGACGCTTAAAACCGCATGAAAAGAATTATCCTACACATGATTTGGAATTGGCCGCTATTGTCTTTGCTTTGAAGATTTGGCGACATTATTTGTACGGTGAAAAATGCCGAATTTTTACCGATCACAAAAGTTTGAAGTATTTGATGAATCAAAAGGATCTGAATCTGCGACAAATAAGATGGCTTGAATTATTAAAGGATTATGATCTAGTGATTGATTATCATCCGGAAAAGCAAATATAGTTGCTTGATGCCTTGAGCGAAAATTTCTTTTTACTTTGAGAGCCATGAATACGGGATTAGCATTGTCGATGATGGGTCAATCTTAACAAAATGAGAGCTAAACCGTTATTTCTCCAGGTTGATTTGTGATGCTCAAAAGAATAATAATGAGTTGCGGACCAAAAGAACTCAATGCGAATCGAGTTACGACTCAGATTTTCGAGTTGGACCGACGATTGTTTAATGTTTCGAGACGTAATATGTGTGCCAAAAAATAATAAATTGATTCAAAAAATATTACATGAGGCGCACAATGGTCTGTTTATCGATTTCACCCCAGTAGCACAAAAATGTATAAAGATTTAAAGAAGTTGTATTGGTGGCGGTATGAATGAAAGGACATTTCTGAATTTGTAACCAAGTGTTTGATCTCACAACAAGTAAAAGTTGAACATCAAGTGCCTTCAGGACTACTTCATTGTAATGGTGCCCGAGTGGAAATGGGACAAGATTACCATGGATTTTGTAACCGGTTTGCCTTTGACTCCTAAAAAGAAGGATGCTGTCTGGGTAGTGGTTGATAGATTAACAAAATCAGCTCACTTTATACCAGTACGTACCGATTACTCACTTGATAAATTAGCCGAATTATATATTGCTGAAATTGTGAGGTTGCACGGGTACCTATGTCTATAATATCGAGATAGAGATCCGAGATTTACCTCGAGATTTTGGAAAAAGTTACAAGAAGCTTTGGGTACAAAATTGAACTTTAGTACCGTGTTTCATCCACAAACAGATGGTCAATAGGAAAGAGTAATCCAGGTACTCGAAGATATGCTTAGATGCTGTGTTTTAGAATTTGGAGGTAGTTGGGAGAAATATCTATCTTTAATTGAGTTTGCCTACACAATAAATTATCGATCAAGTATACAAATGGCACCGCATTTAAGCCTTGTATGGTCATAAGTGTCGGACTCCTTTATATTGGACTGAACTTAGTGAGAAACAGATTCACGGAGTTGATCTAGTTAAAGAAACCAAGAGAAAATAAAAGTAATTCGGGATTGCTTGAAAGTCGCTTGGATCGACAAAAGTCATATGCGATTTTGAAAAGAAAAGAGATTGAATTTCAGGTGGGTGATAAAGTGTTCTTGAAGGTGTCACCATGGAAAAAGATTCGAGATTTAGTCGAAAAGGCAAGTTGAGTCCGCGTTTTATTGGGCGTGCACGAGATTACCGAGAGAATTGGACCAATGGCATATCGGTTGGCCTTACCGGCAGAGTTAGAGAGAATTCATAACGTGTTTCACGTATCAATGTTACGACGTTATCGTTCGATCCTTCACATGTGATCTCCCCAATAGAAATTGAGATTCGATCGGATATGACCTATGAGGAGGAACCAATAAAGATTTTGGCTTGAGAAATTAAACAGCTTAAGAAATAAAAGTATAGCCTTAGTGAAAGTATTGTGGCACAGACATGGAATAGAAGAGGCTACACGGGAACTGAGGAAGCTATGAGGAAACAAAGACCCAAACCTCTTTCTTGGTAAGATTTTCGGGGACGAAAATCTCTAAAGGGGGGAGAATTGTGACAACCCGAATTAGGGCCTAATCGGAATAGTGGTTTCGTGACCACAAATCTGAGATAAAAATAATTGTTTTATAATTATTTTGGGGTTTATGATATGATTGCATGATTGTGTGAAAATTTCGTGATGAAATTCTATGCCTAAAGTGCTTAAATTGAAAATAGGGATTAAATCGAATAAGTTGCAAAATTTACATTTTAGAAGTTTTTAGTATGAAATTGCTTTAAAATATTAATTAGGAGGTCTTAAATAGCAATTTGACCAATTTTAAGTTCATGGACAAAATTAGGACATGGAAGGAATTTTTGAAAGTTTAGTAAGGAGGGGCATTTTGGTCATTTGGATATTAAATGAAATAAAATGGGAAAAATAACACAAAATTGGTCATCATCCTCCTTAGTTGCTGCCGAATTCTCCTCTCTCTCCATAGCTAGGGTTTCTTTAACTTTCAAGCTCCATAGTAAGTGATTTCAAGCCCTGCTTTTAATGTTCTTTACGTTTTGGATTCCCTGTGAGTCTGATTAAGCTTATGCTAACAATAATTCAACCTAGGGTTCATATTTGGAAAAATACCCATAGGTGAAATTTGTGTATTTTGATGTTTTATGATAGAATATGAGGTTTTAAATTATGTTAGACAACTTGTGCTACTCGATTTTAAGTGAAAACGAGTAAAACGGCATAATCTGTAAAAATACCTATTGTTCACAACTATGTGTTAGAGTGAGAATTTGATGTGGTCGTAGAAGATAAAAATGTTCAGCATGTCATAAAACATAAGAATAAGGGCTGAAATTAAATTTCCGAGCCTAGGGAAAAAATTGTAATTTTGTAAAAGTTAGGGGCAAAATGTAATTTTTCCATAATGTGATCTTTAGATTGAAATAAATAGTATGAGTGCTAAATGAGCTAAATGTGTTGTTATAGATCAAGAAAGGCGTGGAATTGACCTCGAACGAGGGAAGGAAAAGTTTTGGACTAAATCATAAAATTTCCACATTTTGCACCGAGGTAAGTTTGTATGTAAACATTACATTATTTTCATTTACATTCTTATATTTCAGCCTATTATATAAATATACTAGCTGATGTTAAAATTATAAATCGACTATTGGAAGAATGGAAATAAATAATAGAGAGAGATCCCGGTTGAACATTCTGAGAGATCGAATAAAATAGAGGGGCGTAGCTAGGTCACATGTATGATGCTTTGAGTGCACATCATGTGTACAAGAAAGCTACGAAATACCATGTAGTAGCTAGGTCACATGTGTTATACGGGATTTATCCCATGTAGACAAGAGAGCTACGTAATAGATAAATGTAGCTAGGTCGCATGCGTGATTCCAAGTGAAGGACACCATGTAGACAAGAGAGCTACGAGACAAATCGGCTAGGTCGCATGAGTGGTACTAAGTGTTCACCATGTGTACAAGAGAGCCGAACTAAATGAAGTATGATGGTGGGGCTGTGTGCTAAAACCATTAAATATCGAGGATTGATCCGAATTGTTCAACGGGATGGTTTTGTGGTGACGTTGTGGTTATGGACCTATACTTGAGATGAATGAAGTGTGGTGAAAATGATTTGTGGTATATCTATATATGTAAGATAAAATGAGGTTAGCATAAAGAATGTGTGAAAGAGTGAAATTAGCATTAAAACTGTTTTGGATGGTAGCAGTGACGTGATTTTGAAAAATCACCAAAAATAGGAGAAATATAATTAGAGGTTGAATGAGATGTGCAATTAAAGTTTAATGAGTCTACTTTCATATAAAAGAAACAGAACAAGCAAAGGAATTTTATATTTTGAGATATTTATAATTGTGTGTGACTTGCTTAGGATGAATATGTGATCCCCTGTTTCAACTTTGAAAAATCATTAAAAATTGTACAAAGAAAATTAAGAAATATAGTTTACATATCTAAATTCCTTATTGAGTCTAGTTTTAAATAAAACAAATTTCATGGTTATTTGAATTGTGTACTGAGAGAAATTCAATTCGTAGTGAACAGAGGTCTGACTAGTCGAGCTGTGTAACAGGGGAAACTTTAACTAATAAACTGTACTAATCGGCTGAACCAAAAATTATAGAAAAAAAATTAGCAAGAAGATTTATGAGTCTAGATTCCGGGAAATTTTATGGATTTTAATTTTGAATTTTTTAACTCGAGTTATGATTTATTTAGTGAACATAACGCAGGAAAGACAGCTTAATCAAAGTGGAGTGAATATTGAAATTAAAGTAGATATACTTGAGTTGTTGTGTAAACATATTAAATTCTTTAATTATTATTTACATACTTACTTACTAAGCTATAAGCTTACTTTGTTTTCTCTCTTTTGTCTTGTAGTATCCTTCAACTTGCTCAGGAGTTAAGGATCGTGAAGATCTGTCCGCACTATCAATACTTTAGGGTATTCGAACTAAACATTTTGAATTATGGCATGTATAGTAGGCTTAATTATTTTGTTACGTGTCATAATTGCCTAGGTTTAAAATATTGGTTACAAGATTTCGACCAACTACTTTGTACAAGCCATAGAAGTTGATTAATATTGTTCAAAACATATGTTATAACGATGCACTATCAAATTGGATGACATATTTCTATCTCGGTTTTGTTTAATGGTATGTATTATGTTCTAGTAATACCTCGTATCCTGTTCCAGCGACGGTAATGGGTAAGGGGTGTTACAGCCCATTACCCCTTTGACCCAATACAACGGCTCAAAATGAACTAGGCCCAAAACCCAAAATTTCCAGCTAGGGTTTCTAACCCTAGCTCTGCTCCCTTGCGCCGCAACTGCTTCTGGAAGATTCGGGGAGCGTATGTCCGGCTCCTCAATCAAGGCCATCACTCAAGGCTCTGCTTCCGTACTCAGCGCCTCACCGACACCATCACCAGACTTCAGGCCTCCATCGACGCCAGCAACCCTTCCATTGCCGAATTTTTCGCAAGTACCTGCAAGAAAAGGAAAGAAAATCACAGCAGACATGCGAGGTAAATACGGAAAAAAATCGGAGATTTCTTTCCATAACTTGTAGTAGTTTATCAAAGCTATAAAGCCTTCTTTTTAATCGGTAAAATAGAAGGGGGGAGGGATACCAAAATATTGTACACAGAATCCTTTTTTGCAATAATATTCCAGAGATTTTTTATATAAGACAAAGGTGACATATTTTTATTTCTGTTTCATTCTCTTGATCATAAGTTTATGCATATAATATATTAAACAAATAGAGGGGGAGAATACCTGGAGAATCACCTTGAAAAGCGAAACTTTTCAAGTTCCGACTGTCGTATGTGGCGGAGTCGGTGGCGGCGCGTGGATCCCAGCGCGGAGGTCCGATGACCAGAGCTGATCGGCTAAACGCCGAGCTCGAGGACCGGATCCTTTTCGCAGGTTTTTTTTTTGTTTTTTTTAGAAACTGAGTTTCTAAAAGATTTTAAAGCTAAAGATTTGGCTTATATAGCCTTGACAAAAACGACAGCGTTTTAGACCCTCAGGATCCGCGTGTTGACCCGATTACCCGAGGAAGATCCGCGCGTTTTTATAACTGGGTTAATTTCTCAATCAGTCCTTCTAATCCTTTTTGTGTTTACAATTAAAACCTTATTTTATTTATGATTGGGCCCTATTAATTTTGTTTTAGTTTTAATTGAGTCCTGATAGCTATTAAATTGTATTCTGGAAAACGTCGCCGTTTTAGGAATAGGGCAATTTGCCCAGTGAGCCCTTTGGATTTTGCACGTGTTTTAAATAGGGCTTTAATTCAATTCTATTCCTTTCAAAATTTGCCCCATAATTTAGCTAAACTTTAAATTCAGTCCTATATTTATTTTATTATCCTATATATATATTTATTATTTGTTTTATTTTAATTTTACTTCTATATTATACATTATAAGATTATTTTATTATAAGTGTTATTTTTTTGTTATTTTTCTCAAATTATTATTTTATATCATTTTTTATATATATTGTTATATTTTCACATATATTATATATTTATTATTATTTATACATTATTTTACATTTAAACATTCGTTATTTATGTTATATTTATTATATTTCTTATTTCCTATATATTTTATTATATAACATTTATTATGTTTTATTTTTATACTAATTATTTTTAGAAATATTATATATCACATATTACCAATTATATTATTTATGTTTATATCATATATATATTATTTAGAATTAAGTAAATTATTATTATTAAATTATATTTTAAACTCATACTATATACACATTTCATTATTATTTATTTATTTATCTATTATATATTATTTCATTTTCAAATTAATATCGTTATATTATGATTTTTCTTACATACTCTTTAACCAATATATTACCATATAATTATTATTCTTGTTATTATATATTATATATATACTATTTAAAAATTGTTATGAAGTATCTTATCTTTAATTATAAATATTTTGCTAGCAATCAATCATTCTTATTTTTTATTTTATGTATCAAGTATGTGTTAAATGTTATTTTTATTATTATCATTATTATATGTTATATTTTGTAAACATGCACATTGACACTATGTTTCTTCTATTTTTATATCATACATTATTCGATTATGTTTTGTTTATATCATGCAAATATCATTTTGTATGTTTGTATACTTTGATTATTCATTTTCAATACATGCTATATATATATATATATCTTTGTTTGCATTTTTTTTGCTTTATACGTATTATTCTTTTTATCGTAGTATTCATTTTTTAGTACAAAAATATATTATTATGATTTATAATGTAATACAATTCTCCACGCATCATCTTTAAAAAGACAAAGCTCCAAATTTTCAAAAAAATATAAAGGCAATGCTTGGTGTTTGGAAATTTCGAAAAAGTAGTGCCCTAACTTATTGGGTTGCAACTTTTCTCGTTAAGTTCGAATAGTCATGTATCCTTATAAGGTTTTTAAAGGATTTCAAAATATAAGTGACTGTCTTGGAATTGAAAAGTTATATGTCCTAACTTACTAGATGTAGCATTTTACTGTTTTGAGATAGAGATTTCTAAAAGGCTAACTTATAGTCAATACTTTGATACAAGTAAACCCAAATTTTCAAATACTTTAAAGAGGATTACATCTTAAAATTTTTAAACTTCCGACATTAAAGACATTTGATAATCAATTAGGTACCAATTTTTGGGCATTACGAGGGTGCTAATCCTTCCTCGTACGTAACCGACTCCCGAACCCATTCTTTTATTTCGTGGACCAAAACTAATGATTTTAAAACAAAATGTTTTAAAGGTGATCCAATCATACCTAAAAAGATTGGTGGCGACTCCCGTTTTCGTTTTTTTAAATCGATTCCCATTTTCCAAAACTCGATTTGAAAATGGTTTCGACACCCTTTACTTTCCATCCTTTGTAGTTCCGCCAAGCTAGCTCGGGGATCGGAAGTTGTCGGAGTATTCGATCACACTATCAAAGATATATTGGATATAGTGAAATTGTTATTTTGAGTATGGCATGTATAGTGGACTTGGTTATTTTGTGATAAGTGTCATGCTATTTGGCCAAATTGTGAAGGCCTATGATGTTAATGATTCATTTTGTGATAGCCATGTGATATGGCTCATAATTGATTATTGGGTTGTAATGTCTAAGTGTTCATACATGCATGTGTTAATTCCTTGATGATATGATATGTTATTGCTTGGTGAATGTATGATAAAGTATGGACTAGATGCTAAAAGATAAGGGATGACTAAATGTCTTAAGATGACTATAGTCATGAATGTATAATTTGAAGTTATGGTAACAAATTTGATTATGCATGAAATTGGTGTGGAATGCTTCTAAATGGTGTAACAAAATGAATATGCCATAGGATGACATTATGAAGATGTGAGAGTGCCATGATGTTGAATCTTTGAGTGTCTAAATAAGTCACATTGCATGTTATGAAATATGTTTGAGTATATGAATGATTGAGAGTGACAATTGGCTTGGAAAATAGCCTTAAAATGGTCCACACGGGTAGACACACGGGCATGTTTCTAAACCGTGTGTGACACACGACCTGCCCCACGGGCGTGTTGAATGGTCGTGTGTCCCTTGCACCCTATTTTTGTAAGTTAGTATGTTCAGTAGTAAACACACGGGCTAAGATACAGGCATGTGTCTTGGCCGTGTGAGAGACACAGCCTACCCACATGGGCATGTACTCTAGCTGTGTGAAGTCTGCATCATTTTTTATGAAAAATCATTTAATTTTTATTGACCACACGGTCTGGCCACACGGACGTGTGATACGGCCGTGTGACCCTAAATTGGTGCTGACATCATAGTTAGAGAGTTACACGGGCATGTCAAGAGCACACGGGCGTGTCCCTTGTCTCACACGGACGTGTGGATCTGTATTAGGGAAAGTTTCCCAAACTTTTCTAAAGTCTTCGATTTAGTCCCGAATCTTCTCCGATGGTTGTTTTGGGCCTTGTAGGCCCGTATTAGGGACAAATTGTGTATGTATGAATGAAGTTGTTTTGAAGAAAAATTTTATAGTCGATTTTTGCATGAATGACTCTGTGTGTGTTCAGTAATGCATCGTATCCTATCTCGGCCTCGGGTACGGGTAAGGGGTGTTTCAAGTAACCTGACACGAATACATATCGAGCTCAGACCAGCAACTAGTTACTTGTGTATCTAAGTCTGTTTACTAGAGTTCATCGGGCTAAGTGATAAATGTATAAACGAGAAATTGAAACTAGATAGATGAACTTGATGTTCAAAAGGAAGATTATGAAATCAATTGAATAAAATGCCTTGAATCATTTATGTGAACATATTATTCTTGAATTGGATGAATTATTCATATTGGTTATCTAAATTGACATGAAATTGCTTGTTACATGATTAAAGCATCATATGATTGTGGTTATAAGTTATTACTTACTTGATTGTTGTTATAATTGCCAAGTACATGTTAAGTTATGGTAGGTTTTCTTGTATTTCGATGAAATGATAAGGTATGCTTTGTTAAATGCCTATGAACTTACTAAGCATCATATATGCTTACCTGTTTGTTTCCCCTTTCTCTTATAGATCATCACCTTACAGAACGCATCTAGCCAGACTGACTTGAAGCTCATATTATCCTATCACCGATTTGGTAGCTTTTGATCATTTTGAGTTATAGATTGTGACATGTATATAAGGTGTCTTATGGTATAACTTAGCATGTAAATATGCTTACTTATGGCAAGTTTGCTTTAACCTATATTGATCATGTTGAATTAATAAGGTGAATCATTTATGTTCTTGAGTATATATGTGTGTGTGTGCGTGTACGTGTGTGCGCTTATTTTAATAGGTGAAATGAATTATAATAAAAGGAATGATATATGAAATGGCATGAATGAAGTAGAAATATTAGTTTGGCAATGGTTGATGCTTATATGAAATGGAACATGTTGTCTTGGTTGAATTGGGATTTGGCATTTTTTTTTTGAACATAAAACGACCACAAGGGTAAACACTTTTATTAAGTAACATCATTAATAATAGCATTATGGATTTCCTTTGGATAATCCATTGAAGAACCAAGTTTTTTCTTCACTATACATTTTAGTACAGATTAAATCAGCAACATTATTACAAGACCTATTTGTCCAAATTAAGTCGACAGGCTTGAAGTTGTTGAAGGCATCTTTACATTCCTTAATCCTCGCGCCGATGATAGTGACGTCCATACCATTGTTGCACATTTTGTTAACAAGACCAGCATGGTCGGTTTCAAAGAGCATGTCTGTAACAGCCCGTTTTTAGGGTTAATCAGAACAGTGGTTTCGAGACCACAATCGGGCATAAAAAAATATTTCATTATTATTTTAATATTTACGAGTTAATTGTGATTTTAAAAAAAGGTTTTTGATATTGTGATTTTTTTTGGCTTTATAAGCGATTTATTAAGTTCAAGTGGTTTTAGAAAATGAGGTATTGGGACCTCATTTTTATAAACCGAGTCGTAAATATTTTTATAAATATTTACAGAGTGGCAATAATATGATATTAAAGTTTCGTTGAAAATTTTATCGTTTGGATAGTTAATTGAGCAAAAAGGACTAAATCGCGTAAAGTGTAAAAATTGTGTTCTATAAGTCAAATGTGTCTAATAGCTATGGAATATTAAAGTGGGAGTCCTTATTGGATAATTAGGCCACTATTTTGGTTAGTGGAAGATTTGGTTTGGCATTGTTGAAATTTATTTTATTTTTAAAGGTTAAAGTTGGTATTTAGTAAATAAGTTAATATTAAATAAAACAAAAGAAAAAATTGGTTCATTATCACCTTACACCACCGAAAATTCACATTTAGAACAACCATGGAAGCTTGAGCATTTGGCTATACTCATTTCTCATGCATGTGAATATTTTCTTATCTGTTTTTAATAATTTTTACGTTTTTGAGATCATTGCTTTGTGTTCTAGCTAGCCCATGCTTGAATTTTTGAATTGGTTGTTATTTTGTGATTTTTCATTGATGAGCGTCTGTTGTTTTTGTCGTTTGATGATGAAAAATAAATATTTAATGCTAGATTATCATGTTTTATTAAGTGATTTTTGATAAAAATGCTTATTAAGGACTAAATTGAGAAACTTGTAAATTGAGGGGTTAAAATGTGAAATAAATGAAATTAATGGGTTGCTAAGGACCTAGGGTAAATTCGGCCTAACATGGGCATAGTGAAATTTTGAGTATTTTGTGTTGTTTTGAAATAGGGACTAAATTGCGAAAAATGTGAAATGTTAGGGGTAAAATTGTAATTAGCCTATTTATGTGTTTTTGGATGAATTTGATTGAATATATGATTAAATAAGTTGAATTTTTATTGAATTAGATAAAGAAATGTAGAAATTGAATTTGGACCGGGGAAGAACCAAAGTTGTCGACTAGTTATCCTGTCCCGATTATCGTTGTCCGAGGTAAGTTTATAAGCAAATAGACGTACTTAATTTTAATTAAATGCAAAGTATATATGCTGAAATGAAATATATGAATTACTATATGCTAATGCCGAATGTGTTTAAGCATGGTAACTATATTCATGCATTCGTTTCGGCTGAGTTATAACATTTGAAAGTCCGTATGAACTATATGGAGTATCTGGAATTTTTTATATATAAATTGTTTATGAGACAATTTTATAATAGTGATATTCGGACTTTGAGCCTAGCAAGCCTTGTGCTGGTGAATTAAATCAGGCTTATGCCTAGCAAGCTTATTGCCGGTGTATAAAATCAGACTTTGAGTTTAGCAGGCCTTGTGCCAGTGTGAGATTCAGGCTTAGGCCTAGCAGGCTCTATGCCGATGAATTATTATAAGTTTATGCCTAAAATACTTTATGCTGATGTGGTAATCGAATACGTTAAACAAGCTAAATGATCAGGTACGAGTTAGCCTATTGTTTCCTTGAAAATAAGTTAAGCTGATTATTTGATATGTGATACAAACATATGTATAATGTTAGTTTGAATTTGTGAGTAACTGTGAAGTATATTCGGCCATAAGTTAAGTGTAATTATGTGGTATTAAGGTTTAATACATGAGTATATGTAAACAAATGTTTAATGATTCGGCTTTATGCATTGATAATATGATTTTAATAGCAAACCTTACTTTGATAATAAACATATGTGTATATTCGGCCAAGGTAAAATTTATATATGAAAGTATATGTATTATAAGAAATTATAAGTTTGAAATTAAACATAAATTGGTTTGGAAATTGAATTGTTATTGTCATTGAGTTATTTATTTGCTTATAGCTTACTAAGCTCACAAAGCTTATTCTGTGTGTTTTTCCTATGTTTATAGATTTTCGGAGATCTGCTCAGGTTGGATGTCGATGGAGAGGACATCACACTATCCCGTTATCATTTCAGTAAATAATGTTTTGAGACTCGGTTATATGGCATGTATAGATTAGTCTTAGAGTTAATTATTTTGAATGAGTATGTATTTAAAGCCATGAGAAAATGGCTTGCTTATTATGCTTAAGTTTGGTTTTACATGTTCTTAATTAAAATGTTTAATGAGTTTGGTTTTGGTAGTCATTTTAATAGTTAGATCATTTTGGAAATATGAAATGTGGTATATTAACTTAACAGGTTTGGTTGTTAAGTGGTAAGTAATGAATATGTTTTATGATTGTTTTGGTTGGTTGTTTTGGTATGGGTTCAAATGGTAAATAATGGTAATGATTAAGTATGTTTTGGGTTAATTTTAATGGATAGTTAAAAATGTCAAGTTGTTGCTAATATCAATATATGTACACGTTCATGTGTGGTTGTAAATCTGAATATGATATTTAATTTAATTTGGTATGCTTATGATATTGATAATGGTGAGATCGAAATAAATATTAGTTAATAGGATAAAATATGAAGTTTAGGTATATTAATATAGATATGAATTAGATGCACACTAGAGTGTTATTTGTGTTCAAGTGTTAAGTATGGCTTTTATTTTTAGGATGAATTGTGCACTTGTATATATACATCATTAGTATGTTTGGCCATGTTATAATGTATTTAAGTTTCATATGTGATTGCATAATAATTAATGTAATATGATTCAATTGGTTTTATTATGAGCTTGTGCAGAAGTTATCAAATTATATGTTTGATATACGATTAATGAGATAGAAATTGGCATATATTCGTAGTATGAAGTGTAATGATTTATAATGGAATATGATTTAATTATGAAAATGGCATTAATATGATGGATATAGGGAATTGAATGAAGTATTAAATATGTGAATATGTTTTGATATATATAAGTTTGGTTCGAATTTAGTAATTATGGAACATGATCAGTTAGGTTTTGATATATTTTTGAAATGTGCTTATTTGCGATACATATTCAGTAAGGTATGATTATTTTTGAATTGGAATTATGACTCATGTATTCGAATTTATAATAAGTGAATTGCGGATATTTGAATTTGATAAGTTTTAAATGTTTCTTAATTCTTTGGTGTATGAAAGGTGAGGAATGATTGTGCTGAACTGTGATTTATACAGTAATGCCTCATAACCCTAATTCAGTAACGGATATAGGTTAGGGTGTTACAATGTCGCCATTAATATTGAGCTGACACTCTAGCTCGATGCTTCTCTCAAATACAATGCACTCTGCCACATTCACGATACCCTTTTTTTCAATAAAACCCCCACCTCCTCCTAACACAAAACCATCATCGTCCCAAATGATCACGCCATAACCCATTCTATTAGCATCAAAATTAATTTTAACAGCGCCCTTTGGAGGCTTTTCCCATTTCTTGATCACTTCATTTTGGGAAAGCCGAGGTTCGTTCAAAATATTATAGATGCGAAAGTCTTTGCTAAGATTCCTAGCCCTTTCCCAAATGATCTACGCCTTGCCTTCTTTACCCTTGAACACAAAATTATTTCTACTATTCTAGCAATTCCATAACGTTGTCATCAAGTCAGCCATGGCTCTCTTGTCAAGGGCTCTCATCATGTCTTCAAGCCAACCAATACAGTGATCATACTGCTTCGACATGGTGCTTATGTCCCACCCGCCAATAGAGAGAACCTCACACCAAATAGGGCAGTATTTTAGAGCATGAATAAGAGTCTCAGCTACAACTTCACAGCTAGGACATCTTTGATCAAATCCATTTTTGATAGACGCAATTTTGACGTTCGTAGGGAGGATCCTGTACCCCACATGCCAAGAAAACACCCGAATTTTAGGTAAAGTATTAAGCTTCCAAATGGTTTTCCAATAGAACCTGTATAGACCAAGACCCAACTCCTTCAAAAGAAGCCAAGAGTAGGTAGATTTCGATGTGAAGCAACCATGATGATTACAAAACCACACAATTCTATCACTTTGGCCCTCATTCTTGATAGGTAAACTACAAATCCTGTCACCCCAATCTTTCCCATACGACTTGTAAACTTGATCAATGTCCCAGCGTCTTTCATCCCCAAGCCAAATATCTAACACTACTTTCATGAGGATTGAGCATATTTGAAATAAGGGCTCCTCCATTTAAGTCTTCCATACCCTAGTTATCAACCTGGATATTAATACGATCATCATTTCCAACTTGCCAACCGATACCATTCTTGAGAGCCTCCGCAGCAGCAACAATACTCGACCAAGTAAAAGAGGCTTTATTAATCTCTTTAGCATTAAAAATATTACCATCGTGGAAATACTTTGATGATAGCACTTTAAAACAGAGAGTATCTTTATTATTGATGAGTCTCCAAACTTTACGACCAATGAGAGCAAGATTGAAGAGCCGCATATCTCTTATGCTGAGGCCCTCCATACCATTGGGATGGCACAAAGTCTTTCAAGGGAACATCGACTAGAATTTGCTCTTATCCTTTCCTGCCCACCATGTTTTGCTAAGATTGGTTTGTAAACCCTTGATCACACTCTTTAGGGCCAGGAAGATAGACAAAGCGTATGTTGGAATGGATGGTAACACCGCCTTAATGAAAACTTCTTTGCCAACGTATGAGAGTAATAATTTGGTCCAACTATTGATCTTGCATGATAATCCATTAGTAACTTCAATGAAGACTGCTTTTTTCTTTTTACCTATAGGGAGCAGGAGGCTTAGGTATTTATCCAACTTCTCCACGATGTTCATGCCAAGAAGATCGCTAAAATTTCTTCTTTGAGTACTCAGAGTCTTTGGACTAAAAAAGACCATCGATTTTTCAAAGTTTATCTCTTGTCCAGAAACAATAGCAAAATTCCTAAGAATATTAACAATGCATTCAACATCACTTTTTTTGTTACTCACAAGAGAAGAGCATCATCAGTGAAGAACAAATGATTGATCCTCGGACCGTTCATGCTTGCACGAATACCTCTTAACAAATTATTGCCCTAAGCATGGATTAGCACCCTCGAGAATGCTTCCATGCAAAATAAGAACAAGTACAAAGAAAGGGGATCCCCTTGATGAAGACCCTTCTTAGGAAAAATAACATCCGATAAAGTATTATTGCATTTGATCAAGTATCTAACGGAACAAACACAACCCATAATTTTATCGGTCCATTATTGGGCAAACCCCATTTTCATCATGACCTTCATCAAGTTTACTTTTATTTTGCATATGATGAAAGAAGTTTTAGGAATTATTGATAATCTTTGTAACACACCTCGCTAAACCCGATCATCGGGTCTGAGCTACAGGATGCTACAGTCATTTTTAGAGCAATTATAGTCAAATTCGCGATAAGATAACCATTTCCATAAGTATCCAAACATCAATCACATTCATTTTAGGTTTAACAATCAATCCTGAATCTTAACCAAGCTTACAAAAGCTCTTTTGAAAACTTGAGCACGAAAAAGGACCAAATTGCAAAGTTTTGAAAGTTCAAGGCCAATGTTGTGACATCATCAATTCCATGTTGGGACGTCACCAAAAAAATATTTCATGTCATGACGTCAAACCACTTAACGTAGCATTGTCACTTACTGTCGATCGTCATTGCGACGAGGAAGGATTCTCGTTGGTACAAAAACTCTATTTTTGGTAAAAATAAACCATTTGATACCTCTTTCAATGCTTTTAAACAAAACATACAACATATGCACCAATAATCAAATCCATTTGGTCCAAAACATACCCAAAACCATACCAATCAAGTTTAAATAACCACATTTAACTTCTGAATAACATTCATTACCTATTCAACCATTAGACTTAGCATTCCATTGTCATGAAAGACATATTAATCAAATTATCCAAATGCCAAGCATTTACATATGTCGAACTATCTTGAAACATGTCCATTTATATGCCATACATATTCCAAGTATATCAATAAAAAATTTTCAATTCAACTATGCATCATCAATGCCAATTTATGTATTTCTAAATCACATACCAAGACCAACATCCAAATCACCATAAACAAAGTTCAATACCATTTTCATATGCTATTCATATAGTTATAATTATCACACCATTAAGTATGAAATGCACACATATATATATTCATCACCATATATAAATCAAAACCATTAAAATATCTCAAGTTACCAAACTCATCAAGACATCCTATACATCAAGGTATATACCAAAACACTTATATACATACCACAATCCTTGACTCAAAATGAAAAAAGCTATCAATTTGGTGATAGGATAGTGTGAGCTTTAAAATAGTTTGGCTTAACACGTTTCGGAAGCTAACTATCTAGAAGGAAAATGGATAACAAATTGGGTAAGCATATAAAATGGTTAGTAAGTTCATAGGCATTAAACAAAACTTACCTTAGCTTTTAATTAAATACAAAAAGCTGCCAAAAGTTGCATATTTTGGCTAACATTGCAAACCAAAACATTAACAATGTAAGTATTTACTAATAATCAAATCATATGATATTACAAGTACATAACATGCCACTTTAAGTCATTTACTTAACTAAACTCAAAAATTATTCAATTAAGGAATGTTACAATCATCTATATATATGACAATGTCAACATTTCAATACCATACTCATGTTCAATTCAACAATTGTCCATTTGGACATTAAGGTCAAATCATAAAATTTCACTTTTTCATTTTCACTTTAACCATTATGCCTGATGAACCCTAGTAAACAAATTTTGATACACAAGTATCTTTATTACACCAATTGCCCGTTTGAGCTAAATATATTCGTTTCAGGTTACTAGTCCAAGCTAAACCTTTATAACGACATGTTTGGTTTCTTGTCCAAGTTGAATATACACATGTCAGGTTACCCGTCTAGGCTTAACCTTTAAAACGACATCAGGTTACAAGTCTATGCTAAACCTATGTCACATGTATCTTTGAATCCGTAACAAAATGTTGGATCTTGATAACATCTATAACCAATCCTGCACAAGCGTGCACAAAATCCTATTGGCATGTCAATCGTATCCTAACCTTTATTAAGTTCACCCGGACATTTTTAACATATAAACATTTCTTTATAATTTAGTCTAACTTTTACCTTTTATACCAATTTACCACAAATCAACCCATAATCACACTTACAATCACACTTACATACACAATTCAAATACATAATTACTTAAATACATTTATACCACATGAACTTACCTAGAGAAAACAACAAACAAGTTGAACCTCCAAGGACTAATAGATAATTTTGACTTTTTTGCAATATCTCCGGTTTGATCCAATTCTCGATCTAAATAATTATTTTAGAAAATTCATCAATACCAAACATTTTCATATTATTCCATGATATATATGAGTTCAAATTACTCTCACCCTAACTCATTTCAAGTTATTATTTCTCTCCCCTTAATGTTGTGAAAACTATTGAATCAAAATGGTAATCACAAATCATGTCATAATTGAATCTAAAATACAATCAAAACATCTAATAATACAAATAGACTTGTTATTAATATATATTCCCAACTTTTTTTGAGGATTCACTCATCTTTGTGCGTTGTGGTGGAGCAATCGGAACATATATGCACATCCAAAAATTCAAAGATGAAAAATATTTAGCTCTTGATCAAAACCCAATTGTAATGGAAAGTATTTATAACTTATTAGTTTGATGCATAACACGTAAATCAACATAATCTTGTGTTGAAATAGGAAGTTTAGTTCTCATAAGTAATGGTTTAGACATTAACCAGAGGTGTTCAATCAATAATTTCTCTAAACCATTACGTAGATAAATAACAAACTTTTACAAAAGTTTTTCAAACTCAATCAATAAAAGACTGAGATATAAACTCATCAGTATTAGTAAGATGAATTGTCTTAATTGCATGATCTGAAATCAATTATTTAAACAAGAAATCTTGCAAACGACAGGTTGCAAGTTGATAACACATATGTGATTATTTTGTAGATGCATCTACCAAAATCATATAATATCAAAACCATCCACCTGATGGATGAATGGGCCCAATTCATTTCAGAAATGTAAGATATTAAATCTCAACTTTAGTTAGTGAGTTTTTAGCAATCAATTTTCATTTAGAACAAGCAACAAATGAGAATTCTTTAAATTAAAGAATCTTTTGGTTCTTTAATGAATGTTTGTAACAACCCAAACCCGGCCTAGACGTTATGGCCGAATCTAGCGATGCTACATGGAATGGATTTTGAAAATGAACTTGTCAAATTAAAATTGTTCCAGTTTAGTAGCTTTTATTTAATTTGAAAGAACGTGCTTTAGGTGATTTGCCTCAAAACTTGTCTTTTAAGCGGAAGCTTTTGTAACCGACTATTTTAGGAAAAACCATTTTTATTTACAAAAACCTTAGTTTTTAAAGAAAACCTGTGTTTTGTTGAGTTGCAGTTTAAAGACCCATAAGAACAGTATAAAGTCCTAAATTTAAAACCAAACAGTCCAAGTCCAAAATTTACATCAAACCCCCCAAATAAGTAATAAAATCTAAAAATTTACGAAAAACAGTTTAAAACTGATGTGTAACCACCATCGAGTCCTCCGTCGTACCGATCCGTCAAGTTTGGGGACTACTTGTACAAATTAAACAGAAAGGGGTGAATTTTCGCAAACTCAGCGTGTAATCCCCGTAGAAAACATACATATAGAACATATTAGAATACAGTCAAATATAGGCTGGGCCTGAGCCCATTATAGATTCAGTTTGGGCCTTTTCCCAATCAGATATAGTTTCATAATTATATTAGGGTCTTGGCCCATATTAGATACAGAATGCAGATACAGTAAATTAGAATCCTACCCACCAGCCTCTACACACCATCTGTCCAGCCATGCACACCATGTGGGGATTAAATCAACCCACCCATCCCTACACACTGTGCTGTACCGAGATGCGGCACATAATCAGAAGGTTGCAGTTGAGCTGCCAGATAACAGGCTTAAAAGCCTTTTAGATACTTCCTCCAAATATCATCAACCTACCCCGATACAATGTAATATATCATAAATGACATGCAAATATGCTAATAACAGAACATACATTCAATTCAGTACAGATATCATGCTCAGTCAGGCACCCTACAATTAGATCACATAATTAGGGGTCTAAGTAAAGCTTACTGACCCTACAGTAGGTCCACAGTCAACTAGGGCGACCCATGCAACCTTACAGAATATTTAAAAAAAATTTTCTCACACACTCATGTGGCCTACCCGTATGGCCCACACGGCCTAAATTGGCCTTGGCCGTGTGGATCACACGGCCTGGCCCAGAATCCCACACGCTTGTGTGGACTACCCGTATGGACTCACACGTCCGTGTGGCCCACACGGCCTAATTTAGTCTAGCCCGTGTGTCGCACACGGCCTGCCTGGCCATCACACGGTCGTGTCATGAGCACACGGCCTGGCTTGTCAACCACACGCCCGTGTTCTGTCATACGGCCTACTACACGGGAAACCACACGCCCGTGTGGCATCGACAGAATGCTTTTTTGGTTTTTTGCCGAATCTCATTTTTTGTGTTTCAGGTACACACTTGGTCTCAATTGAAGCTAAAACGATTCCCAAGCACTCCAAAACTTACAAATCATCACTTCAATGCCCAATTTCAGTAATATTAACAAAACTCAATCAATATTATAACGAGATGTTCAACCCAAAACCTTCAAACTCTTACCTTCGATCGACAATAATAATTCCACCCTCTTAAAATGTCAATGGGCATTCTCCAGCCTCTCGATTAACTCTTAAACCATAAGTAAAAACCCCTCTTAAACACTTATCCAGAGTAACGTTAGAGTTTACTGAAATGAAAACTTACCAAGCACGCACAATGTAACACCCCAAACCTGGCCCAGACGCTATGGCCGAATCTGGTGTGTCACATTGAAGTGTTTTAGCGTAAATCGTGTTTTCATTAAAAATCCTTCTTAAAATAAAAGAAACTTTAATTAAATTTAAAAAAAAAACACACATTTCAGTTGCGAAAACCTTGTTTGAAACATTTGATTTAAGAAAACTTTTCATTTAAAAATTTAATTGCGGAAACGTAGAAAACATACTATAATTTAGGAAACCCATATTCAACTTCTTGTAAATTACAATGAAAATAATAATAATTCAATTAATAATAACATAATGAAAACCTTATTACAATCTGATCTGAAACATACTTAATTAAATATAAACTTATATGCTTGAAAAAAAAAAAACAAGTCCAAATTATCTTACTAGCTGGCCACCCAGAGTCCCTCCAAACATCAAACCTTCTACTGAGCATCACCTGAAAGTAAAATAAAAGAGGGGGTGAGTTTTCGTAAACTCAGTGTGTACAACCCTCGAAGAAAACAAGCATTCAAAAAACACATCATTCATCGTTCATCATTCATGCAATGCAATCCCATCCAATTATCCATCCGCTACACACCAGCTCCGTCCCCCGTCACACCATGTGGGGATATAAATATCGACCTACCCAACCCACACACCATGGTAGCTCAATTGCGAAACTACATTCATTTACATATTGGGCTTTAAAAGCCGTCAGTGGATCCACGATTGTCAAGCAACCATGCGATCCTCATATACTTCCTCCGTTCCATAATTCCTAACCCATATACAACCTAAGCAGAATATCATATGTATGCATGTCACATCCATAAAATCTACATTCAACACCTAAGGGTATTTTGGTCATTTTTGCCCTTAGGGGCATTTTGGTAATTTTCCCTTAATTACGGTTTTCACTTGCCTTGGCCCGTTAACTAGTCCCACGAGCTAAGATGAATGAATACTATGCACCAGGTAGGATTCCAGAGAAGAGGAGGTGAGTCATTAAGATCGCTTAAGTACCAAGCTCTCCCTAGATCTAATCCTAGACATGCATATACCCGTTGCCACACCTTAACCCTTTGACTTAGCCCAAAAACCCCTTACAAAGCCTAACAATTTCACATACCTGCATCTGGCCCATTAAGCCTAATCATATTCGTATGACCCATTAGGCCCAAATCACCTGTATATGGCCCATTAGGCCCAAATCACATTTATATGGCCCGTTAGGCCCAGTCACATTCATATTCATGCTCACATACAAATTCCTATCACAAAGCATCAATACTCAGTTTTTGCCTATTATGGGCCCAACAGCCCATTGGGCTTATTTAGCCCATTCCGGCCCATATGGCCAAATCACAACCTTAGTCCATGGAATCGCCCGTGGGCCTTAGGTAACCTATCGATTTCCCCCTTACGAGTGTTCACGCACTCTCAAGACTACTGTAGCCAAACTTTCGACTTTTAGGCATTTCGACTTTTTAGTTTTTACCGATTCATTGTGTGTGTGCAGTGTATGTACACACCTGGTAAGCAAGCGTGATGCGATCTCCTTAGCCCAAACCTACAATCGATATCACTCAAAGATTAATCACACATACTTATCGATTACTTTACCAAAAGTCAGAATTTCACCTTAACCTTACCTGAACGCTAAGCCTTTACTAGCTTTTACTTTGATCACTAAACACGCGTATTTCTCAGATCTGAAGAGCAAATCGGCAAGAATCCAAAACCGAAATATAACACTAATTCCCTACCAAAGTCGATTAGAAATAAGTGAGGAACTGAATACTCGATACTTATCAAAAACCGATTGGAAGAACAACACTTACACTAGATTTGACCGAAGTAAAAGGAGTAGTGATTGTACAAAGGATATTCGGCCAAAGAGGTTCGGCCCTTTACTATTTTGTATGGCAGAAGAGGGTTATTTGGCTCCAAGGAAAAAGAAAGAAAAGTCAGCAATGAGGTAGAGGAGAAATAGAATTAGGCACAAGGAAGAAGAAAAAGAAAAGAAGGTAGAGAGTTTTCGGATTTTAGAGAAAGGAGTTTCTGGCAATAAGGTGGAGGAAATTCGGCATTAGCTTCATACCCTAGCATTCGGCACCTATTTATAAACCTTATAGCCAAATTTTACCATGCCCAATTCTCCATTTGGCTCCATCACTTCTCCCTTCTCATCTCTTCGTTTTTCTCCTTGATAAACCTTTAATCCCTTCCTTAATTTTCTCTCCTGAACACTTCCCTTGGAGTCCATTTTCACACCACTTCTGACCTTCTAGAAGGCCAAAATTAAACTTCTAAAAATACTAATCTAGGATTCGAACCTTGGATCTCCTTGCTAGCTACTAACTCCACCTCCCTACTCCCTAAGTGGCGTCACTTAGCCACTCCTCCACAAGGCTTTTTGATGCCATTTTTCCCTATTTTTATTTAAAAGCCCAACTACTTGCCAACCTTGATTCTTTTAATAATTAAACTATAATTTATTCTACCCCTGGGTTCGAACTCAAACCTTGACCAAGACCTACCATTACGTAATTAACACTTAACTAGAATTGCTAAGCACAAAAAGAAAAATTTGAGATTTCAGGATTTTTGAGTTTCAAGATTTTTGGGTTATTACACACAATCTAACCTTGTACAGAAAATAATATGAAATAAAGAAGAAACAGAAGGGGAAGCAAAATTCAAGGAGATTTCGACTGGGGAAGGGAGCAGATTTTCGAAAAAAAAGAGGGAAAAGGATTTTTGACAAAAGGGAGACACAATGAAACTGACGTCAATTTTTTCCTCTAGATGGAAACAACAGTTTTGCCAGATTCTGCTAACTCCCCACTAATCCACATCCTAACCACCCACTACTCAGAGTCTTATTAAAACTCTAACTCTTACCCGACGATCACGCAAAAATAATGCCCTTGCGGGGATTCGAATACAGGACCTCCATCACACCAACACTCAACTTATCCACCAGACCAGTAGGCCTATTCTAATATAAGCTTATCAATAATTAAACTTAAGCCCTTTAGGCAAGGTTAAGGCTTTACTTAGAAAAATACAAAAATTTTGCCAAGACAAAGCTTGAACTTAGGACCTCTCAAAAACACCCAGAACACTTAACCACTAAAGTAGACATATATTTATGTCACAATTTAACAGAACAACAATATAAAGTTTGGGGAGTTACAATGTCCATATAAATTCTCAATTAACTTTTGCATCATATATGATCCAGAATGGTCTAACTGGTCACGCCAAGCAGTAAAGTCATTTGTATCGGTAAAATTCTGGTTTACTTTAACATGCATTTCAATTGTAATAAATTGTAACAAATTAATAATTTTATTATCATTCATTTTTACTTTGTATCCACATATAAGTACTATTGTGACATTTACTACTGGAAATGTCTGAATCAATGTGAAGTCTATAATGCCACTAAGTCAATAAATATAATTTCCAAATAATTGCACACAATATTTGCTTTAGGGAATATGCCAAAATCTTCAAATGCAGGGTATTTGGTCTAGTGGTATTATTCTCGCTTCAGATGTGAAAGGTCCCGAGTTTGACTCAAAAATGCTCTTAAAACCCTTTTAACGAGGGTTTTTCATAATCAGCTAACGACCAAGAATAATTGTGCAACAGCCCGATTTTGGGCCTAGTCAGAACAGTGGTTTCGAAACCACTATTCTGGGGATAGAGAAATTATTTTTAATGTTATTTTATGTGTTATAGTATGATTATATAAGTGCATGAAAATTTTGGTGAAATAATTTTAGCGATTTCATGTTTAATCGTGAAAAAAGACTAAATTGCATAAAGGGCAAAAGTCTTATTTTATTAGATAGATATACCAAATAGCTAGCGAACCAAATTTTAGGGTCTTTAAAGTGAAAATAGGCCTTTAAATGAGTGATGGTCGGTCATGAGACAAGGAACTAAAACAGTCAAAATGGTTAGGTGAATTTTGGTAACCAAATTGACTAAAAATAAAATAAAATAAAGAGGGAATGATATCATCTTCTTCTCATCTCTTTCTCCACCGAAAATACCAGCAAATAGGGGCTTTTGAAGCTTTAAAATTTCAGCTAGGTTATCCTTTTACAAATCAAGAAAAATTGAGATTCGGGCTTAAATCGAGAAAGTACGTGGTTAAGGACAAAAAGAGAATAATTAGCTGAAATTGCATTTGAGGTAAGTCTGTGTGATTAAATAAGTATGATATCCATGTTATTGTTAATATACTTGAAATCTATCTTGCTATGATTGTATTGAATTTTATGTTGAAAATATTGTATATGAGAAAATGATGCCAAATGTTAATAACATATATGTGATGATTGAATGCATTGGAAATTTGATGGAATATGATATTCCATTGAAACAAGTAAGTTGGGTGTAAATAATGTAACTATATGGTTAGTACGCGTGATTAAATTGATATAGCATAAATTGTTTGATTGTGACTATGATTAATGGTATGGACTTATCTTGATAAACTCTCGGTTGAACCTTAGGAATAGATTGGACATTCATGCCATGACATTGGGTGATATGTGTGCTAGTGTAAGACATGTCTGGGACATGCATCGGTATTGAGATGAGAGCTAGTGTAAGACATGTATGGGACATGCATCAGCCTCAAGATATACAAGCTAGTGTAAGACCTGTCTAGGATATGGCATCGACACCGATAGATGAGAGCCAGTGTAAGACCTGTCTAGGACACGGCATCGACCTCGATATATGAAAGTCAGTGTAAGACCTGTCTAGGACATGGCATCGAATTTGATGTGCTAGCCAGTGTAAGACATGTCTGGGACATGGCATCGACATCTTATCCCAAGTTTGGGTCTATTGAATATCCTATAGTATTCCAAATGGTTCAATGGGAGATTTATAGTTTATATCAAAATGAGAGAACTTATAACCATGTGGTGAGTGATACAGGTACTTACATGAAATTGATGAGATGTGAATTCAATTCGTGTTGTATGATTAATAAGGAATAAATATGAGTAAGCTATGAGCATGTTGAGTAACACAGGTATATATGCCAAACTCATGAGAAATGATTTCAGTTTATGATGTACATTTGGTGAGGATGTAAATAGGTAAGTCATGCCTATGAGAATGATTTTGTGATGACCTTGTGATTATAGGTCTATACTTATGATGTATAAACATGTATTTTTACCAATGTGGTGAAAATGAATTAATAAGGTGTGATAAACTTAGTATTATTAATTTACACTAAAACAGTTTTGCGCAGCAACAGTAGCTCGACTTTGAAAATCCACCATAAATTGTGGAAATTGAGTTAGAGGCTGAATAAAATAAGGAATTAAATCTTATTGAGTATAGTTTCATATAAAATAAATGGTGTAAGTAAAAGAAGTCCATGTTATGAGATATTTTAATTTTTGTGAGACAAAGTCAGAATGATTTCGAAATTCCCTATTCTGATTTGATAAAATCTTTGAAAATCGTACAAAAATAGTTATGGGTTATAATATATATGATTAGAATTCTGAATGACTCTATTTTCAATATAAATAGATGGTAACATCATCCAAGTCCCGTATCATGAGATAATTAATTTTTAGTAAAAAGGGGTCATAACTGTCAGACAATGAATAAGGGGTAACTTTAAGAAATAAACTGTACTTATTGGCTAGACCAAAAATTTTGAAAAGTTTATGGTAATAATATATGTGAGCCTAGTTTCAATAAAAATTAGCGGAAGTTAATTTTGAGTTCTATAGCTCCAGATATAAATAATTTAATGACTGTAACTTCAGTAAACAACTTGACCTGAATATAAACAAAAGTACAAATATGGTTGTATTACCTTGAGAAGCAAGTTGATAAATTGCTTATTATTTTTATACGGTCTTACTAATCTATAAAGCTTACTCCCTTCCTTTCCTTTTCTTTAGTGTTGACAGGTTAGCTCAGGGTTGGAGATCGTTGGAGGCAGCATCACACTATCAAGCTATCGCCTTTGAAGTAGTGACCCATATTTGTTAAGCGTTTTCGTGTGAGTGGCATGTATAGCGACGTAGTTATTATGTTAGTGATTATTATGATTAGCCAAAGGTATTGGCTTACATTGAGTTACTTATATATGGCCATGAGGTGTGACTCATAGTGATTATGGTTTGTAAACCTATCTATCTTTGCCATGTTCTAATGCTTGTGATGTGATTATGCTTGTTGGCTATATATGGTTGGTATTATGAATTATGTGCATGATAAATGTTTTATGACCAATCTAAACGGTCATGTCCATGAATTAAATGTGTCTTAATATGGGATGTTAAATCATTGAAATGATGTCATGATATGTGTCCTTGGTGTGTATATAGATGTGAAAGATTAAAGGTAACATAAAAGGCTTGGTAAATAGCCAAAGTGTTAGCCACACGGGCAGAGACACGGCCATGTGTCTTAGCCGTGTGGAGGACACGGCCTAGCACACGGGCGTGTGGCCTGGCCGTGTGGTTCAATTTGTTTTGCTGACGTTATAAACAGAGAGTTACACGGCCTGAGGACACGAGCGTGTGACCATGTTTCATGAAAATTTTCCTAAATTTTCCTAAAACCTTCCAAAGTTCTCGGTTTAGTCCCAAATAGCCTTTAATGCATGTTTTGAGCCTTGGTAGCTCGCGTAAGGGATATTATGCATGTGATGGAATGTTTTTAATTTAAATGAAATTTTATGGCCCGATTTTATGAAATGGTGTACGTTTAAGTCCGATAACGCCTCGAACCCTGTCCCAGCATTGGATACGGATAAGGGGTGTTACAAATTGCCTAGGTCATGTACAAAAACAAGCCTATACTAAATATATCAATAAACGTCACAACTCAAATATAAAAATATAACATAATGAAAACTAGCAATTTTTTTTCATAATTATCATCTTAGACATGCATTAAATTTAATTCAAAATCCAACCATTCAAGCTCATAGAACTTTTCATTTACAATTGCTCATGTTATTTCTCTAAATAATTAACAAATAGAATAATATAAAACGTATGAACTACTACCTTTAACAATTTTTTGAACTAAATCAAATCAGAATAACCATAAAATTCATTGGTTTGTTAACATAAATTTGTATACTAGATATGTTTTAATCAAATATATCATTTAATTATAAAACCTACTATAGCAATATAAATAAATTAGTTAATATTTATTTTCATGAACAAATTAGATGCTTAAAACAATATGTAATACATGTAATCAAAACTTAAAAAGAAGACCATCTCAAAATATTTAAATCATATATCAATTTGATTTAATATTTAAAGACGTACTTTTTCTTTGTTTTACGTTGAGTCTTGATGATAAAAAGTAATCAAATTAAACTTTAGTAGTAGACTTTGTATCCAATCAAAATCTATTAATAGCAAACTTTGAAAGTGGATCTTATTTCCAAGTGTATAATAGTTACATAACCAATGATTTTTCATAAATAAATTGTCTCTCTTCTTAAAAAGTTTTGGAAATTCTTGTTCTTTTCTTGCTTTCTTCATTTTTCCACTTCTGGTGGTGAGAAAATTTATTATGACCATCCCACATGACTATTATTATAGTCCAACTTACTACATTCACGTCAAAGATTATGTCTTTCGAATTTATTACATATTGTTACATTCTCTTTAGGGAATGATTAGGTTTTGTGATTAAAAACTTTTGTTTAATCATAAGTAAAAATTTTTCATACTATTGCTACTGTAGGAGCACATTTAAATAATGACAAGTTGAATATTTCCTCTCTTGTAAGGTTCTCATCAATAATATTTTTTCAAGTAATTTTAATTGAGAACTTATTTTGAATACTATAAAATTATACTCACAGTTTTAAAAACTTGCAACTTCAGAATCATCCAACCATAACGAGTTTTAGATAGAATTATCATATTCTATTGCTCATACTTTTCTTTTAAATTATTCCACAATTTAAGTAGAATTTTTATAATAAAATATTTTCTTTCAACCCCTTAAAGGGGATGATGACAAAATAATATCACAAAAATAGTCATGATCAATTCAATTTATAACAAGAGTAATAAATATAAATCAATAACCCAATTCTCTTTTGATACATATGAAATATAATCTTTTCCTCATTTACAATCTCAATATGAGATCCATTATAAATATCTTTTAAAATCAATGGATTAACCATCACAAGATATTAATATATTAGCTCTTCTGAAACTTTTAAGTAATTTTGTATTACCAAATATTGGAATGATATTGATTTATATTTTCTTTTGCGATCACTTCGGGGAATGCAATAGATTTACTAGGACAAACTTATAAATGTCCCAAAAATTTTCTATTTCATAATCACCATTGTAAACCTGCGTGGATTTCAAATCAAAATCTATCTATTCATGTTGTCATGATTAGTCTCCAATTATAATAAACAAGATATAATAAATAAATTATAGTAAAATATACCTGAGATTCTTTAACATTATTGTTATCACCCTGGCTATTATCACGAGCACTATTACAAGTAGTAAAACAACTTTGTTTTCGTAATAACATTTATAATCTAATAGTAACAAAAAATCATTTAATAAATAAAATCAAAATTTTCGTGTACGATGCTTGAAAGTTATTTGATACACAATGTACTAAATTTCAATACCACATATGCGTTATAAAATCTTATGATGCTCTAATCAAATATTTATAAATTCAATTTAAAAGATATAATATAATAATTTCAAGCATATTTAATAACAATAATTTAATCATAAAAATTTTTAATCATCCAAGTATCATACATACTATAATTTAATAAAAGAATCTTAGTTTAAAAGGAACCTTAAAGTAATAATATTTTTTTTCCTAAAATAATTTTACCAAAAATCAATCAACAAAGAAGAAAAACATACCACATAAGGATTATATAAAATTCTATGCATAAAAAGGCATAAAAAATTTAGAGATTTATGTGTACCTAACTGGTTAAAGGTTTTAATGATTACCCATAGTGTGCAAACCTCAATTGAAATAGCAATAGCTCTGGGAGACAATCAACAATAGTAAAATTTGGGATATTTTTGTGACTTATGGAGAAAAACAATTAAAAGATAATCGTGCTAATAACATGTTATAAAATAAATAGATAAAGAACAAAGAACAAAGAGAATGAGAGAGTAAAAAGAGAGCATATTTTATTGATCAATCGAAATATTTACAAATCTTCTCCAAACTCTCTATTTATAGGTATAAAAAGTATAAATGAAGTAAAGATCTACTTCTAATGATTATTCTTTTTATGATCTTGATGGACATCCACTTAATAATATATTCATAACATATTCTAAATTGTTTTGTTTAAACATTTCATATAAAATAGTAAAAGGATAAAAGTATTATTATACTAGTATTCAATACTTTATTAAAAATTAGTTTTAAAGTAAATTTTTATCGAGTTGACTAATAACACTAACTCAATAAATAAATATAAATAATTAAGATAAATGAAATTTTAATTTAATGTAAGATTAAAACTCTCAAAATTTTGAAATTGTATATTCCGATTAAAAAAACATGTAATTATATTTATATTGTAATTTAAAAAATAACATAATTGGTATATTATATTCTTTTGCTAACTTCATTATTTCTTAATTAATCAGATTAAAAATCTTAGAAGTAGACTTGAAATTATCCTCACATGTTTAACTTTTTCATTTGTGAAAAATGCTGAAGAAAATAATAATAAAATTGTGGGATTCTTATTGCGTTGTATCAAATATTATCATATCTAAACACGATCTGTCACAGAATTTCGTAGGGACAATGTAAGTCAAGTCAACACCCCATCCTAAACTAAACTCCATAGAAGAAAAGAAAATTGCGAAATTATCATTTTATAATTAAGATAAGTGGGATTTTAACTTTATTTGAATTAATAAAATATTAAATATATTACTCAACTAAAATTTTATTTTAATGTTTTTGCATACATTTTTATTACTAATATCATACATATTTTAATTAAAGTTTCATTTTAATATAGTATATATTTCATTTGTTATTAATAATTAGTTTCAACACATACACTTCATTGTATACAATTGTTTTCAAATACACTTCTATTTTTTAAATATATTATTTCCATTTTTTATATATACGGGTGTGATAAAATTTATAATTTTTTTTAAAGTTTTATTTAAAATATTAATTTTATTTAATTTATAAAAAAATATGTACTATCACGATTTTTATTAGTTGCTTTTATGTTTTGAATGAGTTAAAATAAAATTGATAGTTCGAGTATAACTTAAAAAAGTGGTATAACTATTATTAAAAGAAATTTTTATTTAATCAAAATGGAAATAGAGTTATAATTTAAGTGCCCATAATGGAAAACCATTATCGTCTAGAAGTAAAAGCAAAATGCGTGAAGAATGGTCTACGTTTAGGCCAATTACTACTAGATGTGTTTCCGCAAAAGACTTTACCTAAGTCAACTAAAATCTCGATCAATTCTTTTATTTTTCTTAATAAAATATTTTAAGTGTAATATATGTAAATTCTAACATATTAATAATTGGTACTATATAGATTTATTCACACGATAAATATTTTCCATCAAATTTTATTTTAATTATTTTTCCTATGAATATCAGATACAAAATTATAAGTTAATCGACCATTTTTGAAGCAGTAAACTTGTAGTTTCTTCCAAATACTATGGAAACTCAGACATTTCAATATTGGAAGCCTAGAAGTTGATAAATCATATTGAAGAACAAGGCAAAATTCTTTATTTTTAACTATCTATTATATCAGAGATCCATAATGGTATCCATCATTCCAAGACTTTCTTCCAACCTAAACTGAGATTTTATCTGTTTGGAAGAAAGGAAAACAACCCTTGTTTGACACAGCCCTAGTTGACTTCTCCAGCTGACCAATTGGGTTTCACTCATTTAACCCAACTTCATAATTGTGTTAATGTTTTTAACTTGAAACCTCATCCAAAAGCTTATATCTTCTTACCTTGTTTCTGAAAAAATGTCTTCTAATGATCCCATTCTTCGATATCTCTTCTAACTTTGTTCTTCTAAGCTTTTCTTCTAAATAAGCATTCTTTACGATCCTTTTTCGCTTCATTTTCTCTTCTAACTTGGGTTTCTTGATGGGAATTTTCATCAATTGTTGTTGCTTTAAACTGTTGGTATTTCTTCGATTGCCTTTAAAGCCAGCTCCATGGTGATTATCACCCTTTTTCTTGTTCTTATTATTATCATCTTCGTTTTTGCCTTTAGATGAAGCTGAAGAATTCAATGAATTCTGAGACTTTTCCTTTGAATGCTCCTCTTGATTCAAACACCAATTACAAACTTCATAAACCCCAGCTTTTGGATACAGATTGCTGCAATATCTGCCACGGGAATTTTTAAAAAGAATAAAGAAAATCTGATTCTTTATCAATGAAAATAAAAACCCAGAAAGATTTTAAAAAAAATTGAAAATATGAGTAGAGGATATATAAAATAAGTACCTGTGTTGAGATCTGAAATGACAAATTTTGCATTGAAAAAGCTCTCGAGTAATACCAGAATCCCCACACATACAACACTCGAGGAGGCTTGATTGCTGCAATGACGATATTTTCATGTTTCTCTGATTCATATGTGTTGTTTTATTACAATAATTCATTGATGAATGTTGGATTTCATTTCCATGTCGCGTGTGTACAAAGTAATATATATAATTCGACTTTCAAGTGTTCTTTTTAAGTTTTGTCCGAAAAAGAATGCATGATTGAGGTTTGAGGATTGGCTTTCGGTGTGAATTACACATAAATATATATATATGATGGCGATGGCGATGGCGATGTTTTTCTATCAAGTCTTTAGAAAATTTGGTTTGGCCCAAAGTTAATGCCAAGAAAGTTATTATCAAAGAACGGGTAGATGAAACAAACAAAATAATAATAATTAGTTAGGGAAATAAATAAAATACGGATCATACTTTTATATATAGAGAGAGTAGAAAGGCCGCCTAACTTTCTAACAAATTAAGTGATTGGTTAACTTTATGCCAAATCCCCAATAGAATCTTAAAGATGAGATGGAATTTTAAGAATTGGTTTGGTTTAGTAAAAAAGGAAAAATAAAAGAGTGAAAAAAGAAGAAAGCAAATATAGTTTGAGTTTTTTTTAGCAATATAGAATAATGAGAGAGAAAATTTTTTAAAAATATGATATTTTTCAAAAAAAAAAATTGAAATGTGAAAGTTAAAAGTGTGCATTTACTAATTATGCATTGTTTAAATTTGTCATTTTTTTTCTTTCTTATTTTTCAATTTTACCAACCGGGGTGAAGCTTAAAATTTCCAAGTGGAAAATGATGTAACATAAAAAACTAGAATACAATATTAAAAGTTTAATTGAACTGCACTCTTCGTTCTTTGATCAAACTGAAATCATCAATTATTTTGTTTACATAAAAAATTATTGCAATTCCTTTTTCAAAGTAGACAACTAAAGAGTTTCTCAAAAAATCATCTTTCATCTTGTTACAGAGTCGAATCTTCACAATATTCATAGTAGAAAAATCATGTATTGTTGATGCAGTTGAAACTGGAAAAGTCAATAGAAGACGAACTAATCAATCAACTAATGGGTGCATAACTAACTTTCCAATCTTAACTAAACTTCTACAAAGTTCAGAAAGTGTTGATATTTTTCTTAATTTAGGATATTTGACATACATCAAGTTCATAACGTCTCAACTCATATTGAATACGTTCTTTCTCTTATTGAGAAAAATCTTCTGCATTGAACTTGTCTACAAGAATACATATTTTCCCAATATCAAATAACTTGAAAAACTCTTCCAGATTTAAAGTTGTGGTAAGAGTGAGGAGTTGAACAACATGCTTGTTAATTTGCTATTTAGTTCTAGCAATTGAGTATCTATTGTAGCAAAATATATATCAACTCGATAATGATGCTCCATTGTAACATCTTCCTTCTTACACAACTATGACCTACTGTGTATCGAGCATTCATATTTGGAACATCCAAATCCCAAGTTTTACAAAAAGATATCACATTGTTCAATAATTCATCTCATTTGTTGTCTCTCAACTTTTAAATCAAATCATTTATTGTCATGTCATTTAACATATCTTGAGATCGACAATGCAAAGCTCGATAGAGATTGTAATTTCTCGATTGCCGAAAAATGCAGTTTTGAAACACCATTTTCGTAAGTTGGGTCTGTAAATATTTATATTTAATATTTATAGAGTTGGTATAAAAGAATATTAGAGTTTGATCATTCAATTTTGTCTTTTAATTGCTTAATTAAGGTGCAAAGACTAAATTGAAAAGGTCTTATCGTTATAAGTTTTTAATTGGCTAAATACTTAAGGACTTAAATTACAATTAGACAAAGGTCCTAAAGGGAATTTAACCAATTTCTAATATATGTTAGTGGTTGATAAACTAGGTTAATTATAGTTAATCAAATGTTAACCAAGGTATAAAAACAAAGCTTAAGTGGAAGGAAAGAGAATCATCATCTTCTCTATCCTTTCATGCTTGATTTCTTCAAGAAAAGAAAAGAAGAAAATCATTCAAGGGTTTCAAGCTTTTGGCAATAAATTGGTTAGTGCAATTAAGTCATTTTCTTGTAATTTTCTATATTTTTGAGGTTAGGCGAGCTTGATTTAGCTAGCCTATGTACCAATATGCAAAAACTTTTAAATTTTTTGAAAGTTTCCATTATTGATTTCTTGAAAAAAAAAATTGTGCTAAATTGATAGTTTTTAAGCTTAGATATGCAAAAAAGACTAGATTGTAATGTTTAAATTGTTAGTTTTCTCCGTAAGGACTAAAGTGAATCAACTGTGAAATTTAGTAATATTAGAAAGTAGAGGGACTATAATGAGTGTAATTGGAATCAATTTTAAAACTGAAGCTCAAAATTGAAAGTTATGGCTATTTTAGTTTTAGAGACTAAATTGAATAAAATGTAAAATTTTAGGGGCATATGAAAAATGAAATTATATAGGTTCAAAAGTTCAACAAGGATAACTCATTACAAGTTAACTGTCAGATATATTTACAAACTTAATGAGAATAACCAAGTGTTATATACCATCTAATATTTTAATTTGAATCAAAGGCCTAGTAAGACAATCAGTTAGAATAAATAATAGATTGATCGGTTCGAAAGATGAAAAGTCTTCTAGATGGTCATATAGTGGAGGCGGGTGCTCCAAAAGAGACCCAAGAAATAACTAATAAGTAAATCTCTAAAAGAGATTCAGGTACCTGAAGCTGAAGATTAAAATAGTGAAAATAAAGAAATCTCAATACGTTATGTCAATTCGAGAAAATATGGAACCAATAATAAAAGTGGTCGATAATGGTTTTGCATGCAATATTATTGTTGAAATAATGAAATAAAATGAGAATATTGAATAAACCTATGGAATAAATTGTTCAAAATAGAAAAATGCAACTCAAGTACAATTAAATTCGTGGAGTTTTTGGACCAGTAGTCCAAATATCTAAAGGTATAAAGTGAATAAGGGTACAAATGAAGTAGTTTTGCAAAAACGAAATAAAAATATGAAGCTTTTCACTAAGCCTTAACATTGATTATGAAAAGATATAATATTCTTTTATGATGGATATAATAACCTTTAGATGTATTATTAAACTGACAGTTCATAAAAGATTTAACTTGCATCTAATGGTTGTTACAACCTTATATGAATTACTATATAGTGTAAAGTTTATATTAAAATCCTTGGATTTAGAATGCCAGAAGCATATTAAAATTATCAAGAAATTGTTCATTTATATGAATTGAAATAATTTGATGTAACACCCCTCACCCATATTCAATGCAGATTAGGGTTACAAAGCATTATCGGACTTATATCACAATTCAAACTTACATTTCATACACAATTAATCAAATTATAAACATTTCATTCAAAACCAATCATTTTGTCCCTAATACAAGCCTACGAGGCCCTAAACATGCGTTCAAGGTGGTTCGGGACTAAACCAATAACTCAGTAAATTTTTCCACACTTAGAAAATTTTTGCATAAAATAGGGGACATATGCCCGTATAGCCCGACCGTGTGTCTTACACAGCCAACAAACACGCCCGTGTCATGGGCAGTGTGGACATTCAAAATGGGAGTACATGGCTGTGTCCTAGCCCGTGTTCGACCCCGTGTAACTCTCTAACTTGGGTCACATGGCCAACACACATGCCTGTGTGCTCTAAAATTGGCCATACACGCCCGTGTGCCAGGCCGTGTGCTAGGTCATGCCAAACCTATAGGGTATACTGACTTATGTAACACGGCCAAGTCACACGCCCATGTGTAAAGCTGTGTGGAGCATACTGACTTGGTTTCAAATTTATCACCAGGTGACACACAGCCATATAACATGACTGTGTGTCATACACGGCTGAGACACACACCCATGTCTCTGCCTGTGTGGACAAAAATAGGTTATTTACCAAGCCAATTTGCCACCCAAACTTAGGCACACCTACACAACTCATATGGCATAAAACATAGCATCAATAGACATATAAATCAATTCCAAATCAAGCATAATTTATACCATTTCTAATACCAAACAATGCAAAACATAAATACCACATTATGCCATCTAAGTTCATACCAATCTTTATTTTTATCAATTCATCAAAATGACCATTAACAATTATACATCAATATGATCAATTCCACAAACATACTAATTCATAAATCATCACCTATTGACATTCAAATTACCTATTATCAATAAGCATCATGAATCCAACCTTATTCACACAACATAGGTCATTTATATACATATAAACATAACCAAAATCAACCAAAATAAGTCAACTTACATGGCCAAATATATAAACCAAACCTTAGACATTTACAAGCCAATTCAAATGGCCAAAATCATAACCGAAGCATAACCAACATGACTAAAGTCCCTATACATGCCATATACTTAAAATACCAAAATTCATAGGTACCAAGTGATAGGTGGATAGTGTGAAGCGATCTCTGACAATCCTTGAATCCGAACTAGGTTGATAACACTATAAAACATAGGAAAATAAACAAAGTAAGCTATAAAGCTTAGTAAGCTCGTATACCATAAACTTAATTCAATCTCAATATTATAAATCAACAATTTGAATATATCAACATTTAGCATATATTAGCTAACAAACCTTTCATATACACAATTATGATATTAATCACATTCTTTACAAATTTCTTCACACCAAAGCTTATATATATGTCACGTACGTACCTGTACCATCTCATATCATTCTCACACTCAATCACATCTTTCGTTTACCTGATGAACCTTTCAGAATAGAAGTCGGATACTAAAGAGTCTCGCACACTAAGTACTTATACCATGGCTTGAAGCCAAATCGAGGTAGCTTAAACCAAAAATACTGATATCATGGCCTGAAGCCAAATCATTCGATATTCATGTCCTGAAGCCAAATCGGTATAACTCGCATCCGAAGTGCTAATATCATGGCCCGAAGCTAACTTAATGTATCCTCTAATGACATGTCACTAGTATCCTAACCTATTCCTAAGGTTCAACCGGGATTTCAAATGTCGAATCATCGTCGAATCACTACCGATCATATCCATAGTCTCATATTCACAATTTATGTAACACCCCACACCCGGCCCAGACGTTATGGCTAGATCTGACGTGTCACATGGACTTACGACTTAGTATGCATTCATTGGTTTAAGTGATTAGGGTGGTCTTTGTAAAAACAGCAATTGAATGAAAAGTCAGTTTATCAATCTTTAGGCTATCTATTTGTCGTGCTTGTTGAGTCTTGAAAATGTTCATTAATTTTGAAAACCCGCACAGCCTAACACTAGCAGTTTCGACATAGTATAAATATAATCAGAAAATAAAAACCATAGCGAAAAGAGAAATTTATATAGCGACCTTATTACAACTTAAAACCCAAAATTAAATCAGAATATAAAAATAATAAAAAATAAACTAACTTAGAAAAACCAACTTTGCAGATGATGTGGCCACTCCGAATCCCTCACAGCTCCAAGCCCACTATGGTTGAGGATTTCCTGTAGAGATGAAAATAAAGGGTGAGTTTGGTAAACTCAGTGTGTAACATAACCCAACCATAGCCCAAACCAAATCAAACCTTAGAGTCAGATTTATTTGGGCCTTGGCCTAGTACAGAAATCAGAATGAAACTAATAGGCCCATAGCAGATACAGAACAAATATATCATGAATGCAGAAATCCCAACCCAGAGCCATCCATAACACCCCAAGACCAGCCTTACACCATGTGGGGAGACTACTCGACCCACCTAATCTGTATATACACCACGAAAATTGCAACGAGGTCGCGGATATTGTGACGAAGCCACCAGATACGAGATATTGTGGCGAGGCCACCGTAACAAATATATATATGTTTATATATGTGTGGCGGTTAACCACGGATTGCAAATGAGGTGCGATATATTGTGACGAAGTCACCATAATAGATATATATGTGGCGAGGCCACTGTGATTGCAAATGAGGTGCCGCGAACGCTTCCTCCATCAATATAAACCCATGTCCCATGCAATGAGAATAATATGTCATGGCATACGCATACGTAAAACAAACATCATGCTTTTCGGATAAAATAAAATATCCTTAGGGG
Source organism: Gossypium longicalyx (assembly GCA_025698465.1). NCBI lineage: Eukaryota > Viridiplantae > Streptophyta > Magnoliopsida > Malvales > Malvaceae > Gossypium > Gossypium longicalyx. Next base: position 16,401,008 of record CM046997.1, on the reverse strand, counting down.
TAAAATCGTAATTTTTCATGTATAAGGGTATTTCAGTAATTATTACCTATTGCTAGGGTTTCATGCTCATTCTAACATTTACCAAGTAATTAGAAGTACTTACCTCGTCTTTTTACAAAAGTAGGCCTGTTGGCCCATTGGCCCGTTTTTGGCCCATTAAGCCCAAATATACTGTTGTGCACGAAAATGCACACTCTGCACTTTAATCATCCAAATACAGCATATTCATTAACAACTGTCTCACGAGCGCTCGCACGCTTGTGAGTTCACAAAATACCAACGTTTCGGTATTTCGACTTTTACCGATTCAGTCTAAAGGAGGGTGTCGTTTACACACCTAGTTGATGACGATTGATGACAATATCTCCCACGCGATAATCCTACGATCGATCACTAACACATTAGACTTACGAATTAACGATAACTGCCATAAATCCACATCAACTAACCCAATCATCACACAAGTTAGTCATTTACGCACGAGGGGCAAAATAGTCATTTTACTCTCTAGGGGTAAATCGGTAGTCCTACCCTACAGGGGTGTTTTAGTAATTCTACAACTTATCAACTTGGGCCTACGGACCCATTGGGACTACATGGCCCATTCCAGCCCATCGCGGCCCGAAATAGCCGTCCTACTGCTAGAGTAATGAGAAATACACACCTGTTAGGAGACTGCAGTTAATTCGCGCTCCCACACACTTAGCTGATGCCCAACCCGAATGAGCACGCCACCAAGTGAAAGGGATCAGCCCAGAAGGGTATGCCAACTCTCCTCATGGTTTTCTCTATTTAAAGCCAGCTCTCCATCTACTCTTATGTCAGATTCCCGATGTGGGATCCCTCCAACATCAGAGTTTAAAACCAACACCAATTCTTGTCGTCCCAACATAGCAAAATAATCAACCTTTACGTGCCAAGGTATTCGAACCAAAGTCCTCTCACATGCCAAATCACGCTACCACCACTAGGCCATCAACTCATTTGTGTCATAAGTCCAACACATTAAACTTTAAAGCGAACCTACTTGCTTCAAGATTTATTGAAAAGAAAAATCAAAATAAATTGCAAGAGCCAAGACTTGAACCTTAGACCCCTTGCTTCCTCTATGGCGTCACTTCCTTGTCCCCTAAGTGGCGCTACCTTGCCATTACACCACACTCCTTTTTGTGTCATCTTTTACCCCTTTACTCTTAAAAGCCCAAACGCCAATTGCATCACTTGTTCTTAAAATCAAAATTCCGAAGACTACCACGGATTTAACTTAAGTTTGGGCCTTCCAAAGGCCCACTAACCTACTAAAATATATATTTTAACCAACCAGAACACACCTAAATTTTAAAAAACACAGAAACACAGAAAACCCAAAAATTGGGCGTTACAACTCTACCCTCCTTAAAGAAATTTCGTCCTCAAAATTTTGCCTGAATCAAACAGATGAGGATATTGTTGACGCATCGCCACTTCTGGCTCCCAAGTAGCTTCCTCTCTGCCATGATTACGCCACCGCACCTTTACTAGCGGAACTGATTTCCTCCTCAAAATCTTAACATCTCAATCCAAAATCTACACAGGCTCCTCCTCAAAAGTCAAGTCTGTTTGGACCTCGATCTCTGCAACCGGCACAACATGAGTAGGGTCAGAACGATACCGCCTTAACATGGAGACTTGAAAGACATCATGAAATCCTATCCAACTCTGGAGGTAGCTCCAACTGATAAGTCACTAGACCCACTCGCTTAAGAATCCGATAAGGCCCAATGAACCGTGGACTTAACTTGCCTTTCCTCCCAAACCTTAATATTTTCTTCCAAGGTGAAACCTTCAAGAAGACCATATCACCCACAGAGTACTCAATTCCCTTGCGCTTCAAATCTGTATATGACTTCTGTCTATCAGATGCTTCCTTCAATCAGTCTCTAATCAACTTGACCTTATCCTCAGTATCTGCCACCAATTCAGGTCCAAGAACCTGTCGTTCACCCAACTCGATCCAACAACTAGGTGTACGATATCTTCGCCCATACAGTGCCTCATAAGGAGCCATTTGAATACTTGCCTGATAACTGTTGTTGTATGCAAACTCTGCCAATGGTAAGTAATCCTCCCAACTGCCTCGAAAGTCGATAAAGCATCCTCTCAACATGTCTTCCAGAATCTGAATAACCTTTTCCGACTGACCATCAGTCTGAGGATAAAAGGCTGTACTAAATCTCAACCACGTACCCAACGCCTCATACAACTTTTGTCAAAACCGAGATGTGAATCTAGGATCTTGATCAGAGATAATTGACACTGGCCCTCCGTGAAGTCGCACTATTTCCGCCACATACAATTTGGCTAACTTCTGAAGTGAATAATCAGTGCGGACAGGTATAAAATGAGCAGATTTGGTCAACCTATCCACAATTACCCAAATCGAGTCCTTCTTCAACGGAGTCAAGGGTAACCCACTCACAAAATCCATGGTTACCCTCTCCCACTTCCAAAGTGGTATTTTCACTGGCTGCAAAAGTCCGGCAGGTAATTGATGCTCAGCTTTCACTTACTGACAAGTCAGACATTTTCCCACAAATTCCGTTACCTCTCGCTTCAATCCAGGCCACCAATACAAATCCTTTAAGTCGCGATACATTTTATTCCCTCTAGGATGCATAGCACACAAACCTCCATGAGCTTCTTTCAGAATTGTTTGCCTCAAGTCAAAGTCCTTCGGAATACAAACTCTACCTCGGTAACACAGAATTCCCTCACTATTCAGTCTGAACTCAGAAGTATCCCCATTCTTAACCTGCTGAAATCGAGAAACCAGAGACTCATCCCTTGGCTGTTTTTCCTTAATCTCATCCACCCAGGTCGGTCTAACTTGCAGTTCTGCTAACAAACTACCATCGTCATACAGACTCAAACGAGCAAACATGGCTCTCAGATCAGATACAGTTCTACGACTTAGGGCATCAGCCACCACATTAGCTTTGCCTGGGTGATACTCAATCACGCAGTCATAATCCTTAAGCAAATCTATCCAATAACTCTTGAATTTGGGCTTTCAGCTCCACCAACTCCTTCGGTGCCATCCTATAAGGTGCAATGGACACCGGTGCCATTCCAGGCAACAAGTCGATTCCAAACTCAACCTCTCGGTTCGGGGGCAAACCCAGAAGCTCCTTTGGAGAAACATCTTGAAAATCCTTGACGGTTCTAACTTTATCCACTGTCAGACCCTCAGTTTTTAATTGGCTTACAAATGCCAAATAAGCCTCACATCCCTTTAGAATCCACTTCTCGGCTCTCAATGCCGACACCATATTAGACAGATAATCCCTACGTTCGCCTATCACCAAAACCTCCTCATCCTTTGTGGTCTTTAACATCATTCGCTTAGCAGCACAATCCAAAGTAGCCATATGCTTAACAAGCCAATCCATTCCCAAAATGAGATAGAATTCTCTGAAAGGTAGCTCCATCAGATCTCTAGAGAAAACTTTTCCTTGAGTTTCTATAGGCACATCTCTATACAGTTTATCTACCCTAACCGAGTGGCCTAGAGGACTTAGTACAGATACCCCACTCACGGTCACCTCAGCTATCTTAGCTTTCTCCACTAAAGCAGCGAAGTTACGCTCCCTCTGCGGAGCTATCAGCACCCTAAGTTCATCTCTCAGACCATCTTCGAAGCATACGCTATGCTCATACTCTATAGTGACAATCCTAGAAGCAAACCGGCTCAGTCTCAGAAACTCAGCTTCATACTCAGCCACTGACTTACTCCCTTGCACCAGGTTCAAAAATTCTTTCCGGCGAGCGTCCACGTAACTAGCCCCAACATACTTTCCTTTGAAGGTCGTCTTAAATGGCTCCCAAGTCACACTGCTGCCAGGAGTTCCAACTCTCACCGTGAGCCACCACCGATAAGCCTCATCCTCGAGTAACGATATGGCTCCTTCGACCGCGCTCCACGAGCAATCCAGATCATCCATAATCCGCTCTGTGGCTTCTAACCAATACTCAGCCACATTCGGAGCTACACCAGATACGCCTCTAAATATCTCTGCTCCATTGGCCCGAAGCCGCTCAGAAATAGACCCCCGAATTTCGTTTCTCGTACTTGCCCCAGCAACCCTTTCCAAAACTCAGAGCATCGCCTGGGAAAGAGCATCGTCCCCACACCTCGATCATGAGACTCTACCTTCGTTGTCGGTGGTACCGGTGCATCTACTACCGGCACATGTCCTGAAGACGAAGATTCAGCTTGAGCATTACCTCGGCCACGTCCACGGCCTCTTCCACGAGCTGATCGTGTACTCATTTTGTATTATTTGATTAAGAATTTTATGAATCAGTTTAATATTTCAGTGTTTATTACAGATGTCTTATGAATAACAGTAATTCAGAGTTTGAGTTTGTTTTCTTTCGCGGTAGCCTAGCTACAGTCTCAGTCTACTTATTAGAGTTTCTATAGTTCCAGTGTTACCCTAACTAAAGTACCATGATAAGGTTTTGTACAAGCATATAACAGATATTTCAGAAACAATCAGAAAGGCTCAGAAAACTTACAGACTTGGGCCGGAGATTCGGTGTGCCACCTTCTAAAAAACTAATTTTAGAAAACTGATTTTAATCTTTAAAATCATCTATTTGTAAAGAGAAAATATTGGAAACATTCTCGAAAACAATTTATAATCAAGTTCCTAAAAAAACGATTTTCAAAAACCTTTATTCAATGTTTATTTAAAACTCTCGTTTTTAGACCCGTTCCACAGCCGAGTTGTTGTAACTTGGCTCTGATACCACTAAATGTAACAGCCCAGACCCGGCCTAGACGTTATGGCCAGATCTGACGTGTCACATGGACTTACGACTTAGTATGCATTCGTTGGTTTAAGTAATTAGGTTGGTCTTTGTAAAAACAACAATTGAATGAAAAGCCGGTTTATCAATCTTTAGGCTATCCATTTGTCGTGCCTGTTGAGTCTTGAAAACGTTCATTAATTTTGAAAACCGGCGCAGCCTAACACTACTTGATTTCGACATAGTATAAATATAATCGAGAAAATAAAAACCATAGCGGAAAGAGAAATTTATATAGCGGCCTTATTACAACTTAAAACCCAAAATTAAATCAGAATATAAAAATAATAAAAAATAAACTAACTTAGAAAAACCAACTTTGCAGATGATGTGGCCACTCCGAATCCCTCATAGCTCCAAGCCCACTATGGTTGGGGATTTCCTGCAGTGATGAAAATAAAGGGTGAGTTTGGTAAACTCAGTGTGTAACATAACCCAACCATAGCCCAAACCAGATCAAACCTCAGAGTCAGACTTATCTAGGCCTTGGCCCAGTGCCGAAATCAGAATGAAACTCGTAGGCCTATAGCAGATATAGAACAAATATATCATGAATGCAGAAATCCCAACCCAGAGCCATCCATAACACCCCCATACCAGCCTTACACCATGTGGGGAGACTACTCGACCCGCCCAACCGCTACACACCACAGAAATTGCAGCGAGGCTGCCAAATATTGTGACGAAGTCACCAGATACAGATATTGTGGCGAGGCCACCAGATTGCAGCGAGGCTGCCAGAACACTTCCTCCATAAATATAAATCCATGTCTCATGCAACAGAATAATATGTCATGGCATACGTACACAGAAATAGAACATCATGCTTTTCAGATAAAATAAAATATCCCTAGGGGTAAAATTGTAATTTTTCATGTATAAGGGTATTTCAGTATATATTACCTATTGCTAGGGTTTCATGCTCATTCTAACGTTTACCAAGTAATCAGAAGTACTTACCTCGTCTTTTTACCAAAGTGGGCCTGTTTGCCCATTGGCCCGTTTTCGGCCTATTAAGCCCAAATATATCGCTGTGCACGAAAATGCACACTCTGCACTCTAATCATCCAAATACACCATATTCATTAACAACTGTCTCATGAGCGCTCGAACGCTCGCGAGTTCACAAAATACCAACATTTCGATATTTCGACTTTTACCGATTCAGTCTAAGGGAGGGTGTCGTTTACACACCTGGTTGATGATGATTGATGACGATATCTCCCACGCGATAATCCTACGATCGATCACTAACACATTAGACTTACAAATTAACGATGACTACCATAAATCCACATCAACTAACCCAATCATCACACAAGTTAGTCATTTACGCACGAGGGGCAAAATAGTCATTTTACCCTCCAGGGGTAAATCGGTAGTCCTACCCTACAGGGTTATTTTAGTAATTCTATAACTTATCCACTTGGGCCTACGGACCCATTGGGACTACATGGCCCATTTCAGCCCATCGCGGCCCGAAATAGCCGCCCCCTTGCTAGAGTAATGAGAAATACACACTGTTAGGAGATCGCAGCTTAATCCGCTCTCACACTCTTAGGCGACGCCAACCCAAATGAGTACGCCACCAAGCGAAAGGGATCAGCCCAGAAGGGTATGCCAACTCTCCTCATGGTTTGCTCTATTTAAAGCCAGCTCTCCATCTACTCTTATGTTAGCTTCCCGATTTGGGATCCCTCCATCATCAGAGTTTAAAACCAACACCAACTCTTGCCGTCCCAACATAGCAAAATAATCAACCTTTGCGTGCCAAGGGATTCGAACCAAAGTCTTCTCACATGCCAAATCACGCCACCACCACTAGGCCATCAACTCGTTTGTGTCATAAGTCCAACACATTAAACTTTAAAGCGCACCTACTTGCTTCCAGATTTATTGAAAAGAAAAACCAAAATAAATTGCAAGAGCCAAGACTTGAACCTTGGACCCCTTGCTTCCTCTATGGCTTCACTTCCTTGTTCCCTAAGTGGCGCTACCTTGCTACTACACCACACTCCTTTTTGTGTCATCTTTTACCCCTTTGCTCTTAAAAGCCCAAACACCAATTGCATCACTTGTTCTTAAAATCAAAATTCTGAAGACTACCACGGATTTAACTTAAGTTTGGGCCTTCCAAAGGCCCACTAACCTACTAAAATATATATTTTAACCAACCAGAACACACTCAAATTTTAAAAAATACAGAAACACAAAAAACCCAAAAATTGGGCGTTACAATTTATGCAATATCAAAGCATATGAATTACATTTATATCAAAACTTATAATACACAAACTTATCGCGGAAGTAAAAATGATAAAATAGTCCAATTAATCCGAAACTTTATTTTTCCCTCGATCTAGATCCAAACTTCATTTTTCTTGATCTAAATATAATCAAAACTAACTTATTTAATAATCTCTCAATTCAATTTAATCCAAAATTCACATTTAAGCAAATTTACACTTTTGACCCTAATCTTTCACTTTTTTACAATTTAGTCCTTATTTCATAAAATCACAAATACCTGCAATTCAATATTAACCCATGCTAGCCGATTCACCAATTAGTCCCTACCAGCCCATATTTTTCATTTATTTCACATTTTATCCACAAAATTTCAACATTTCTCAATTTAATCCTTATTTTGCATTTTCATAAAAAATCACTTAACAAAACTTGTATATCTATCAACAAGCATTCAGAATCTATCATCAAACATCAAAACACACATGTATTCATCAATGGTATCATTCAAAATCTTTAACAATTTTGGAAAATAGTCCCTAGCTAGCTAGACCTAGTTCCAACGATCTCAAAAACGTAGAAATCATTAAAAACGGGACGAAAAATGGACTTACATGCAAGATTGAACTATGGCCGAATGTTTGCTATCCTTTAATGGCTTTTCTTTCTTCAAAATTCAGTTGAAAAAGATGAACATGCATGTTTTTCTTTTATTTTCTTTACTTTAATAACTTTTAATTATAAATTACAATATTAACCTTATTAATATCCTTTAAAAATTCACCAAACCATGCCCATAAATGTCCACTCAATCTATTAATGGTCTAACTATTAATGGTCTAATTAAAACATAAGGACCTTTACTTTAATGTTCTATAGCTAATAGACACCTTTAACTAATAGAACTCAAGTTTTATACTTTATGCGATTTAGTCCTTTTTATCAAATTGACCATTCAAATGCTAAAATTTCTTAACGAAATTTTCACACCAATATAATATCATACTGTAGACAATAAAATAATAAAATAATTATTTTGACTTTATATTTGTCATCCCAAAGCCACTGTTCTGATTTGACCAAAAACGGGTTGTTACATTTGAAGATATGTGGTAAATTTGACTTAGTGAATAGTAGTTAAAGGAGGATTATAAAATGATCCAAAATACCTATTTGTGTTTTTATAGAAGAATCACGATTAAAGTTTGCTATGATTATTGTTGAAACTCTTGAAGAGATCAAAATATATTTCCCCCAAAATTTTCCCTCACTCATGACTTTCAAAAGAATGGTGATATAAATGCTTATTAGATGCATTCAAATAATCATTTGAAATACTAGTATTCAAGATTGAATACGTAGAATATGAGAAAGTATGTGATGTTTTAATGAGGGGGAATAAATATACGTTGTACTCTTTTTCCCTTAACTGAGGTTTTGTCCCATTAGATTTTCCTGGTAAGGTTTTTAATGAGGTAGCATATTATGCGTATTATAGATATGTGTACTCTTTTTCATTCACTAGGAATTTTTTTTCCACAAGGTTTTTATCTTAGTAAGGTTTTAATGAGACACACTATCTACCAATGGACATCCAAGGGGGAGCGTTATGAATATCTTATTAAGTGGATGCCCATCAATATCAAGATAAGTTTTGATGTATTTGAAATTCTAATAGTCATTAGAAGTAGATCTCTACCTCATTTATACTTTTTATGCCTATAAATAGAGACTTTGGAGAAGCTTTGTAAATATTCCGATTGATCAATAAAATACACTCTCTTTTTGCTCTCCCATTCTCTTTGTTCTTTACTCTTTGTCTATTTATTTTATAACAGAATGAAAATTTTAAGTATTTTTATAAACGCTTTACCATTTTGCCTATGATTTAAATATTGAATATTTTTTTTATAAATATAATTTTAGGGTGAGTATTTGGTATATTGGCAGTAGGTTTTTTATTCCACGAAAAACCATAAAAATTGACATGTGACTTTTTGTAAATATTTAGTTCTTAAAATATTTTATAGTCCCCTATAGGACACTTGTCAATTCAGAAACGTACTTCTGAAATCTAAATACTCTACTGGCAGTGTACTAAATAAATTTCATAATTTTAATATAATTTTTTTTCATTCACTTATATAGTGGAAATGACAAAAATCTAATATTAATTTAATGAAGTTATCACAACGCCATTGATGTTATATTTGGTTACAAGTGTAATAGCATAAGGAAAAAGCTTATTTAATACACATGTTTTAAAGTAATTAAAAATAAAATAAAAAATAATTATGGTAAATTTAAACTTGAAATTAGAAGAATGGGTAAAAATACTTGTAAAAAACAAGACCTCTTCAAAATAAATGAAAATTTCCCTTCTCTTTGCTAAACATTAGTCATGGGAGTAGTAGAATATTACCAATTGAAATTGGTTTATTGGTAACTCATTTACTAAAACATGGTCAAAAAAATAATATAACGCCCCAAACCCGATCCAATGATCCTTATCCTAGCCTAGGGTGTAGTAGAAATTCAATTCTATTCATATAAATTACATTCAATTACAACTATTTAATTACAAATTTTCTATGAAATATGTATGTGTGAACCAGGTGAAAATTTAATTAAAATACACAGAGAATTAATTTACAACTATGATTGATTTGGTATCCTAGTCTATCATAATTATTCAGTTTAAAAGACTTCTGTAAAACAACTCAGACTTGAACACGCCAACACTTTGCTCTATATGCATAATAGCCAGCCTTGCCACTCTTTGGTATAGCCTTGTCGTCATCCCTCTAGGTGCAGACCTTAAGAGTCTACCTGAAACATAACACACAGAAATAAGTTCAACAGAACTTAGTGAGGCAACCACCATTTACCTGAATCATATTTGCATGCCATATCTAATGCTTAAAGAACTATCTTTTTGCTGTTATTCTTCACTGAGTCTCTAACAGTTGCCTCCATTTCCGTTTCTTCATTCACATTCATTACCATACCCTACTCTGAGTCCAATTCCTTCCCTTTCTTGCCTTTGAGACCTTACCCACATTCTCCGTTCACCAAGCCATAACTTCCTCAACTTCAAGAAGAGACCCATACACAGGTGATCGATTCTTTTTCAAGCGTGTCATGTTTACATTCATTTTCAGAATACATTCTCATCACCTTAGTATATCTCTTTCAATTTCCATCTAGGCACAAATCTTAATCATATCGAGTACCTTATCATAATACCCATAGATACGTCTTCTGCTTATTGTTCTCACTATTTGCATTTAGGAGTAATAAGGAATACGCCTTTCACTTAGTACAGAGTCTGCCACAAAGAGCGTTTTTCATGAATTATTCCTTGGATCCTTTCTAGAACATGCCACAAGCGTACTCCATTTTGTGTGCCATGAAAACTTTCTATATGGAATTTGCTAAAAAGTGTAACAGCCCATTTTTGGTTAAATCAGAATAGTAGTTTTGAAACCATAAATCTGAGATTGAAGAATCATTTTAATATTATTTTAAGTGTTTACAACATGATAGCATGTATGTGTGAAAATTTCATGAATTAATTTTATCATTTGAATGCTTAATTCGGTAAAAAAGACTAAATCACATAAAGTGTAAAACTGGAGTTCTATTAGCTAAAAGTATCTAATAGCTATAGAACCATAAATTTAAGGTCCTTATGTTGAAATTAGACCATTTATTTGATAAGTGGACAATTATGGACAACCATTAAGAGATTTTTTTATGTTTTAATGTTAAGGTATATTTAGTAATTTATGTATTAATGTTAATAAAACAAAAGAAATAAAACAATTTGGTGCTTTCATCTTCTTCCCTAGCTGAATATTGAAGAATAGAAAGCAAAAATTTAGGTTTTCATTCAGCCATGCTTGGATAGCTAATTAAGGTGCAGTTTTTGTCCCGTTTTTAATGAATTCTATGTTTTTGAGATCGTTGCATCTAGTACTAGCTAGCCCAGGGACTATTTTGCAAAACTGTTAAAGATTTTGAAAGTTTCCATTGATGGAAATATGTGTTCTTTGATGTTTGATGATGAAATATGAAGTCTTGTTGTTATATTTACATATTTGTAAAGTGATTTTGAGTAAAAATGCAAAATAGGGATTTATTTGTGAAAATGTAAAAATGTGTGGTTAAATGTGTAAAAAATTGAAAAATATGGGCTACTAGGGACTAATTGGTAAATTGGCTAGCATGGGTTAGTATTGAATTGCTCTAATTTGTGATTTCATGAAATAATGACTAAATAGTAAAAATGTGAAAGTTTAAGGGTAAATGTGTAAAATATCCCTAATAAATATTTTGGATTGAATTGAATAAATAGATGATTAAATAAGTTAATTTTGAATATATTTAGATCAAGAAAAGCAAATTTTGGATCTAGATTGGGGGAAAACTAAAGTTATCGACTAATCGACTTATTTCATCATTTCCACATCTAAGGTAAGTTCGTATGTGATAAATTTCATTTTAAACGTATATTAAATGCTTTGATATTGTACATGTTGTGAATACGAGACTTCGGATAAGTTCGACAATGACTCGATGAAAATTCAGCATTCAAAATCCCGGTTAAACCTTAGGAATAGTTTAGGATACTAGTGACATGTCATTAGAGGATACATTGAGTTTGCTTTGGGCCATGATATAGCACTTTAGGTGAGAGATAAACTGATTTGGCTTCGGGCCATGCATATCGGCTGATTTGGCTTCGGGCCATGATATCAGTACTTCAGAGATAAGTTACCTTAATTTGGCTATAGGCCATGGTATAGGTACTTATCGTGTGAGACCCTTAAGTATCCGACTTCTATTCCAAATGGTTCAAAGGGTAAATGAAAGACAAGAATGTGTATGAGATTAGTACGAGATGATACAAGTACGTGTATAAACCATATTAGCTTTGAATCGAAGAAATGGCGAAGGAAATATATAGTTTTGCGAATGAGTAATTGAGAGGTTTGTTAGTTGATGTGAATTCTTATACTTATGATCAATTGTTAAATTATGTGTTTATGATTATATCAAATTTATGTCATACAAGCTTACTAAGCTTTATAGCTTACATCGTTATTTTTCTATGTTTTATAGTGAATTCAAAGCTAGCTTGGATTCGGGGATCGTCAGAGACATCGTCACAGTATCCACCTATCTCTCTCGGTACCTATGAACTTGGTATTTTAAGTATATGGCAGGTATAGGGACTTTGTGTCATTTTGGTTATGTTTTGGTAATGATTTTGGCCATTTGAATTGGCTTGTAAATGTATATGTTTTGGTTTGTATATATATAGTCATGTGAGTTGACTTAGGATGGTGAATTTGATGATGTATATAAATGTCCAAATGGCTTTTGTTTTGAGTTGGTAATTGACCTATGTTGTGTGATTGAGGTGAATTCATGATGCTCATTGATATTAGGTAATTCTGAATGTCAATAGGTGATGATTTGTGAATTGGTATGTTTGTGGAATTGAGCATAATAATGCATATTTGTAAATGGTCATTTTGATGTTTTGAGAAGACAAAGATTGGCATGAATTTAGATGGCAATATGTGGTATTTATGTTTTGTATTGGTTGGTGTTGGAATTGGTATAAGTCATGATTGATTAGAATTGAAATATATGCCTATTGATGCTATATTGTGTACTATTTGAGAGGTGTAGGTGTACCTAAATTTGGGTGGCAAATTGGTTTGGTAAATAGCCTATTTTTAACCATACGGGCAAAGACACAGGCGTGTATCTCAGCCGTGTGTGACACACAGTGTAACACCCCTAACCCGTATCCATCACCGGAATGAGTAACGAGGTATTACCGGACAAGATACAAATTTTGGACATTCACACATTCACCTAAGTCATATTTGAATGTGTATATATATATATATATAACATATGGTTATTTAACTATTAAACATAAAAAAAACACTTTATTCCATAATAATATAAGCACTTGCTAAACCAAACAAATCATATATCAAAGTTTATGGCAAAAAAGATATGCATCAATATTAATACAACATCATGACTGAGCGTGATATACACATTTATTTAGGTCACAAAATAACGCACCATTTCATATGCCTAAATTTACCATATTTAAAATGTAAACACAAACCATAACATCAAAAAACTTAGGCACAAATCATGTTTTTCATTATCAGTTTACTAATTACCAAAACAACCAATATCTTAATTAATATTTTACAATTATACCAACATCACTTTTTGCTATAATTAATAGGTTCATGATAAACTAGTTTACTAGCATATTATTAACACATACGCAGCATATAAGACATATTCACTCATACACATATATTATACATAAAATAACCATAAAACTAAACCAAACACACTTCTTTAGTTGTTCATTATTTATACATTTATGACCATACATCCTAAGCCATCTTAGAACAACATTACTAAAACATTACCTGCCCAAATTTGCACATAGACAATCTAACCCACTTAGCAAATAACTTCATATCATTATAGTCAAATCTAATCAATTAAATCAATAACCGAACATAATCATTATAACTACACATAAAACATTTATCCAACCATCCAAGAAGCACATTTATTTCTTGTCTCTTATAGCTGAACATAATGACCTAATATTAACAATAATATATGAATTATTTCCAAGCTTATCACACATATAATCCACATAAATCTTTTAGCATTTTACCAAAATAAACCTCAACCATAATCAACCATAATCAATCTCAAACATTAATAAACCATACCAAGAACACATCATTTATATGCCATGATTGAATCATCAAAACAAAATATATCCATCATATAATCAAAAGCATTGAAACCAAACTTAACATAATAAACAAGCCATTTTCGCATGGCTCATATTTACATTTCAAAAAACAAACATAAACATAAGCTAGCCTATACATGCCATAGGTTTAAGTTCAACTTTATAAAATACCGAAACAATTAATAGTGTGATGGACTTCTCTGATGATCCCCGAGCCCGTAACTAGCTTCAAAAATCTGTAAAACAGAGAGTAAAAATACACACAGTAAGTTTTCACAGCTTAGCAAGTCATAAGCAAATAAAACATTCATTAACATTAATAGCTCAACTTGACTAAACCAATTCATGGTACCATAATCACATTTAATTCAAACTTGCAAATTCATGTACAACATATACATCCATGTATCAACTTTAACTTGGCCAAAATACACGTATATTCATTAACAAAGTTATCATTTACTTCCAAGGGTACAATATCATCATATAGACGAATATATATACACATTCATATATGTATACACATGTTTCACACTTTAATATCACATGCTTATATCACTTTGCCGAATATATATTTTCATTCAATATACATATAACTAACTTTATAACATGATTCATATCATCACTTCAAATACCAAAACTTACCTTAATTTCAATACATTAGCTAACACATACCTGAACCTTTTAATTCGATTTCGCATTCGGTCTTTACTTAACATTGCCCATTGAATCATTCAGAATTAAATAGGATACTCGGATAGTCACACATATCATACAATGCCAACATCCCAGACATGGTCTTACATGTAATTACATATCGATGCCACTGTCCCAGATAGGGTGTTACTCGTAAACACATATCGAAATCACATATCGATGCCAACGTATTAAACGTGGTTTTACTCGCACATACATATCGGAATCACATATCGATGCCAACGTATTAAACATGGTCTTACTCACACACACATATCAGAGTCACATATCGATGCCAACGTATTAAACATGGTCTTACTCACACAGACATATCAGAATCACATATCGATGCCAACGTATTAAATGTGGTCTTACTCACACACACATATTGGAATCACATATCGATGCTAACGTATTAAACATGGTCTTACTCGCACACACATATCAGAATCACATATCGGTGCCAACATATTAAACGTGGTCTTACTCGCACACACATATCAAAATTACATATCGATGCCAATATATTAAACGTGGTCTTACTCGCACACACATATCGGAATCACATATCGATGCCAACGTATTAAACGTGGTCTTACTCGCACACACATATTGGAATCACATATTGATGCCAATACATTAAACGTGGTCTTACTAGCACACACATATCAAAATCACATATCGATGCCAACGTCCCAGATGTGGTCTTACACGTAACCACATATCGATGCCAATGTCCTAGATGTGGTCTTACACGTAATCACTTATCGATGCCAACATCCCAAACGTGGTCTTACACGTAATCACATATCGGTGCTAATTCAAAAATGTACCGTTATAAAACTGAATTATAAGATCATATAACTCACAAATCATTTTACAATAACACTTTTTCATTAATCAATGCTGATTCATAACTTACTAATAATCATTACAATTATTTATAGATCACATATATTTAAATTTAACAACATTTATTTGCTTATAAACTTACCTCGAACAATGACGATCGGAACGGAACGACTATTCAATAACTTTGGTTTTCCCCCGATCCAAATTCGATTTCTTTGGTTCTTGATGTAAACTTATTCAAATTAAACTTATTCAAACACAAATTCATTCAATTTAGTCCGAAAACACATAAATGATCAAATTACCATTTTGCCCCTAACATTTTACACTTTTTACAATTTAGTCCAAATTGCACAAAACACAAAACATGCAAAATTTGCACACACCATGCTTAGGAAGAATGTTACCCATCTCATACAAGTCCATACATTACATTTATTTCACATTTTAGTCCCTCAATTTATTATTTTTTCAATTTAACCTTAATTACTCAAATTCATCAAAAATTCCAATATAAAACATATTAATCCAAAACACATCTTTCATAATTCATCAACTAAAGTCACAAAACTCAATTATTCATCAATGGCATAACTCAAAATATTCATCAAAATAAAAAATTCAAGCATGGGCTTTGTACATTACACTGCAACGATCTCAAAAACGTAAAAATTATCAAAAATCGAGCTAGTTACATACCTTGATTAAGCTAAACAATAGTCGAATATGGCTTTCTTTTCTTTTTATTTTCCTTTAGCTAATTTCGGCTACCAAAAGATGAACATGCATGGCTTTTATTACTTTATGATTTATATTAATAACATTATTATCATTTTACCCATTTAACCTTGGTTATAAAATAATAAACCATTATAAACCATGCCTTTAACTATCCAGCTCATTTAGTTATGGCCTAATTGCATTATAAGTGCTTCATATTAATAAGACAAGTTCATTTAAGCACTTTCATATTTAACTATTAACTTTACACTTTACACAATTAAGCCGCTTTTTACTAAATCGGCATCCAAACAGTAAAAATTAAAACATAAAAAATTAACACATATAAATTCACATATAATAAACACAAAAAATAATTTTTAAATATTTTTCTAACTCGGATTCGTGGTCTCGAAACCACCGTTTCGAATAGTGTCTAAATCGGGCTATTACACACGGTCAAGTACATGGTCGTGTGTCCCCTAGTGTTGATTTTGAAATTAAGTCAGTATTTTCCACACGGCCTCACACACGGGCGTGTGACTTGGCCATGTGGCATAAGTTAGTATACCTTACAGGTTTGGCATGGCCTAGCCCACGGCCTGGCATACGGGCTAGCCACACGGGTGTGTATGTTGCCCGTGTGAACCAAGTTAGAGAGTTACACGGGGTTAGACACGGGCTAGGACACAGTCATGTGTTCCCATTTTGAATGTATACACGGCCTGTAACACGGGCGTCTGAGACACACGGCCTAGCCACACAGGCGTGTGTCCCCTGTTTTAAGAAAAATTTTCAAAGTTCATGAAAGTTTCTTAAGTTATCGATTTAGTCCTGAATCACTCTCAATATACGTTTAGGGCCTCGTAGGCTCATATTAGGGACAAATTGATTGAGACTGAATGACAATTGTATGATTTGATTAAATGCATGTGAAAAAGTATGTTTAAAGGTGTTGTATTTTTGGTAATGCTCCATAACCCTAGTCTGGCGTTGAATATGGGTGAGGGGTGTTACATTTATTGGTATCATAGCTACGGTTTAGTCGATTCTAGGACTAACGTAACATGAGTGCGAGTCTAGCTATACATGCCATATATAAACTGTGATAGTGTGATGACTCCTGACATTTTAAAATGTGTTTTCATAGAGTAAATGGATCCCAATCAAGCTATAGCTGACGATGTAATGCCCCAAATTTAGGCTTAGAAGTATTAGGTTTGAGCAGGGGTGCAGTTCGGAGACTGCACATAAATATTTAATTGTGCAAGGAAGTGACACAATTGAGTGGTTGGCTTAGTGGTTGTGTGCTTTGGAAGTGTCTGGGAAGTCATGGGTTCATGTCCTGGCTTCCACGAATTGTTTTTTAAGGATAAAACCCCTATCTTTGGTCAGTAGGGTTATAAATAAAATTTGGTAAGGTATGGCATAAAGAGCCTATTGATCTAGTGGATGTGGCGTGTGGATGTTTCTCTTGAGGTCTAAGGTTCAAGTCTTGGCAAGGTAAAAGAGTATTTATTTTGCTCTATTGCCATGTAAGAAGTAGAAGCCGACTAGAACTCTGCAGGTAGGATGTTTGAATCGGTCAAATGAGAAATTATAGGAGTAGAATTGGGGATATGGATAGGGAGTTGATTGGTTGGAGTGAATTTAAGAGAATTTTGAGGGATTTCGTATGGAAGGAAGAGTTGTGGCTGAATTGGGTATTTATCACTCAGGATTTCGGCTATAGGTAAGTTGTGGTCACTTCATTTCGGGTTTTTTGGCAAATTGTGATTATTTTCACTCTTCACTTTGAAAGCCGAGCTTTACTTTTCTTTTCGTACATCTTTTGGTAGGGTGATTTGATTCTTCTTTCCTCCCTTTCCAGTCTATCGAATAGGCCTATTACCCTAGCCACTGTTTCAGTTTTGAATAGGTACTTCTTGACTCTATTTTACCTTTTCTTTTTCCCTCACTCTATTTTTCATTGGCCAAATATACTCATTTCTCTCTCTGACTCCAACATTACCCTCTTGATTGATTACCTCTGGCATTTGTGGTCGTACTTCTCTTCCTTCTCTCTCAATCGTGCTATTTTCTTCTGCTTAAACTGAATATCTCCTGTGTTACCTGGGCAACGTCTGGAGTGGAGTCAAGGCCAATTTTTGGTTAGTCTTTTCTTCTCTCAGGTTTGTGATTTCTTCTTCTATGAGCCGTATTTATCCTACTCATTCACCCTTATTCTACCTTATGGATGGCACTTAACTCTATGGTTGCCGAATGTTGCTAGGGGCGTGATCTCTATAGCTAAGGGGGTTAGGCCGATTGTCTTTCTTAGTGGGTAATCCTGTCGATTCGTGGTTAGTACTTTAGGTAGTATTTATTTACAAGGGATTATAACTTCTGATAAATCTGTTAGAGTGTTCTCAATACTTTGGTTTGCATTTTCCACGAATATGACTAATGGTGGATCGTTGTGAATCATAGGTGCTTTGATCTCGGAGGGGTACGTTAGCAGTTTCATAACAAGTGTGTAATCATACACCCAATTTTGCTACTGTCAAGATGTTGGATAAAGGTGTGTATTCACACCACTATGTTACTGTGAATCGGCGAATGCCGAAAAGCTGAAACTTTGGCATTCGAGTCCTCACGAGCGTGTGAACACTCGTGTGGTGAACCGGGCCCACAAAGCGTGGGCGATAGGCTGTAGAGGCTACCACGAGCACTCTTGTAGACTTGGGCCTCGATGAGCCTCGATGGGCCGAATGGGCTCGTGGGCCTGCATGTGTAAATCGAACTGTTAGGTGGGAAATAGTTGGGCTTGTCATGTTGTATACATGGCATAGGCCATTCTGGCCCTCGATGGGCCGAAATGGGACGTGTGGGCCCAATGGGCTTGTGGGGCCACACGGATAAAATTTACTATAAGTGACAAACACTGGACTGGGCTATGTAGATTTCATAGTCGTAACTGAATTTGGGCTTAATGGGCCACACGAGCGTGTAGGCCCACTTGGGCCGAGTAATGGGCCTTGGGCCATTTACACCGTTATGACCATTTAGGTTATCTGTGTTGCTCGAAGTGACTATAGATCTTTAGAGTGGTCGTTATCTGTACCAAGACACCAAAATTAGCTAAATGACCAAAATACCCCTAAGGGGTAAAATTACCATTTTACCCTTAATTGTCGAAATGACCAATCCCTAGAGGTAGAATGACTATTTAATTTGTGTTAAGTATAACTATTTTACCCCTATTAGGTAAACTAGCCGTAATGCCCCTATAGGGTAAAATGACCGTAATACCCCTGTATGGTAAAATGACGATTATGCCCTTATGTTCCGTATGACTGATGTGCTTATGATTTACATATATGATTATACTGAGCATGACTTTGCATACATGTAATATTTATGACATGACATACTACATGGGGTTGGGGTCTGATATGGAGGAAGTTCTGTATTAGTGGTTTTGCCACGTATTCTGATTCTAGTGGCTCCACCACGTTTACTATTATTAGCAGCTTAACTGCGTTATTGGTGTGTTGGCTGAGTGGGTCGATTTATATCCCCACATGGTGTGTTAGTTGGTACGGGTGGTGTGCTGGCTGGATTTGGGTGGGATGCATAATTGCATTACATCATTCTCAGATATAGGGCTAAGGCCTGGACCGTGATCATTATCGAATAGGGCTCGTGCCCGCATCATTCGCATGCATTGTTTACCGTTTCACTGATAGGGGATTACACACTGAGTTTTCATAAACTCACCCTTTCTATTAACTGTACAGGTAACCCTCAGCCTTAGACGGTTTGGAGCCGCGAGGGACTCGGAGGTGGTCACACAATTTCTGATGTTCTACTTTTGACTTTATTTATTTAAATTTCATATTGGGTTTTTGGTTATGTAATAAGGCCATTTGTGGTTTTAACTTTTATTTGGGCTTTGATTTCTTACCTTAAACTGCTAAACTAGGAAAAGATGAGTTTTTAAAATAATAATTATTTTTAAAGAAAACACGCATTTTAAACTTCAATGTTTTTAAAAGCTTTCACAATTTTATTCAGTTTAAGGAATCAACGGTGATAAATATGGCAACCGTTTTGACAAATTGTTTTCAATTAGGAACAACTTAATTTGCCAAATTTTTCTCAAGTATTAAAAACTAAAAGGGTTTTAACTTAATTTCGAATTCTTAACGATAAGTCCTATTCCCAAAAAGCACTTTGATGTGACACGTCAGATTTGGCCATAACGTCTAGGCCGAGTTTGGGGTGTTACGGATGAGGTTGAAAGCAATGTGCTAGCTCCCGCTCAAGGGAAAGCGCCTTCTGATTCTATACCCATATTGGGCAGTCAGGGAGGAGAGGCTAAGGAAACCTTCTTCTAAATGATGAACGAGTGGTTCACACAGTATATCCGGACAAATTCAGCTGCTCAACAACCTCCACCCCGTCCTAATCCCCAACTGGTTCCTGTAGTTCCTTAAGGAGTCGAGCTTTTAAGTTTGAATAAGCTCCCATTTGACAAGATTCGAAAACACGGTGCTGAAGAATTTAGAGCTAATGTTGATGAAGATCCTAAGAGAGCAAAGTTTTGGCTTGAAAATACCATTCAAGTGTTTGATGAGCTTTCTTGCACATCAGCTGAATGTTTAAAATGTGTTATATCACTTCTGAGGGACACTGCATACTAGTGGTGGAATACTCTAGTATATGTTGTACCAAGAGAACGTGTTACCTGTGAATTCTTTCAGACTGAGCTTAGGAAGAAATATATAAGCCAACGGTTTCTGGATCAAAAGCATAAAGAGTTTTCAGAATTGAAACAAGGCCGCATGACCGTAACTAAGTACGAGAGAGAATTTGTGCGGTTGAGTAAATATGCTCGGGAGTATGTTTCTACCAAAGAGGTTATGTGCAAGCGGTTTGTTGATGGGTTGAATGAAGATATTAAACTTCTAGTCGAGATTTTATATTTGAAAGAATTTGTTGTGTTAGTTGATCGGGCATGCAAATCCGAAGATTTTAGCCGAGAAAAGAGGAAAGCTGATTCAGAGCTAGAGATTCAAGAAAAAGACTGATGAATAAACTTTATCATTCTTCATCAAATAAATACTGAGATTCCTATAGTCGATCAAATGCATCAGTGGAATATCATAATATAGATCATGGAAATTAACGTGTGAGTTCTAAAGCTCAAGCAACTTTCATCTCGAGCGTTGAAAATGTAAGAAATAACAAACTCGATTGTCAACAGTGTGAGAGACGTCATTTTGGAGAGTACTGGAATAAGAGTGTTAAAGCTTGTTTCAAATGTGGCTTGCCAGATCACTTTATTTGAGATTACCCAGAGTTATATGAGAAAGATAAATTTTAGACTGCAAGACCGAGTAATACGACTGTGAGAGGGAGACCACTGAGAAAAACAGGGAATGTGTCCAGTGGTAGAGGTGTGACTAGGGATTTAGTTGTGAGATCTAAAGCTAAAGCACCAGCTAGAGCTTACGTTATTCACACACGCAAAGAAGCATCATCACCTAATTTATTATTGGTATATTTTCTCTTTATGACACTAATGTGATTGCTTTAATTGATCTTGGATCGACACATTCGTATGTTTGTGAGAATTTAGTGTCTAATAAGAAATTGCCTATTGAGTCTATAGAATTTGTAATTAAAGTATCGAACCCCTTAGGCAAGTATGTTCTATTTGGCAAAGTATGCAAGAACTGTCCTTTAATGACTTGGGGTTACTGTTTTCTGGCTGACTTGATACTTTTGCAATTTGATGAGTTCAATGTGATTTTGGGTATGGATTGGTTGACTCTACATGATGCCATTGTGAATTGTAGACGAAAGATTATAGAATTGAAATGTCAAAATAATGAAATTCTTAGGATTGAATCTGATGAATCGGGGGATTACCAGTTGTTAGAAATGCAAAGTTTCTTGAGCAGAAACAGGACCGTATGTCTGTTAAAGAATACGGATGAGAATTTGTGAGATTAAGTCAATATGCATGAGAATGTGTCTCGACCGAAGCAATTATGTGCAAAAGATTTGAAGATGGCTTGAATAAAGATATCCGGTTGTTACTCAAAATTCTAAAAATAAAAGAGTTTGTGATATTCGTCGAGCGAGCATGCAAAGCTGAAGAACCTGGGAAAGAGAAAAGAAAAGCTGATTTTGAAGCTAGAGATTCGGGAAAAAGATCATTGAGTAAGTCATTTCATTCAACATCCAAGAAGTTTCAAGATGACTTTAGCCGTTCAAAGGCTATTGCGGGTTATTCTAGACGTGATCGAGACAGACCACCTGTGAGTTCGAAAGCTACCTCAGTAGCTAGTGTTGGTAACATTAGACCTATCCGACTCGAGTACAAACATTGTGGTAAATGAAATTTCAGCTAATGTAGATTGAATGATCAGGCCTATTTCAAATATGAATCATTGGATCACTTCATTTGTGAATGTCCTGAGTTGGTTGAGTAAGAGATGGTACAAATACTATACCGAGTAACATGGCAGCTCGAGGTAGACCACCCAGAAACACAGGTAATGTGGTAGTAGTCAAAGGGGAACTAAAGACACTATTGTTAGATCTGAGGCTCGTGCACCTGCCAGAGCTTATGCTATTCACGCTCGTGAATAAGCTTCATCTCCAGATGTTTTTAACGGTACTTTCACTCTCTATGATACTATTGTAATTGCATTGATAGATCTAGGATCAACTCATTCTTATGGATGTAAAACTTTAGTATCTAGTAAGACTTTGCCTATAGAGTCTACTGAATTTGTGATTAGAGTATCAAACCCCTTAGGTTAGTGTGTTTTGGTTGATAAAGTATGCAAGAACTGTTCCTTGATGACTCGGGATAATTGCTTTCCGGCCGATTTGATGTTGTTGCCATTTGACGAGTTTGATATAATCCTAGGTATGGATTGGTTAACGTTGCATGATGCTATTATGAATTGCAAACGAAAAATGATATAATTGAGAAGTCAGAATAATGAGATTATTCAGATTGAGTCAGATGATTCTAAATGGTTTACCAGTAATGATTTCATCGATGTTAGCTCAGAAATATGTGAGAAAGGGTTGCGAAGCTTATTTTTCTTATGTGCTTGATACAAAAGTGACTGAAAAGAAGATCAAATCAGTACCAATTGTATGTGAGTGTCTAGATGTGTTTCCTGAAGAATTACCGGGTTTGCCACCGATCCGAGAGGTAGAGTTTGGTATTGAGTTAGTGCTAGGAACAATTCCGATGTCGATAGCTCCGTACAAAATGGCACCGACCGAATTGAAAGAGTTGAAAGCTCAGTTTCAAGAATTGACTGATAGAGGTTTCACACGACCGAGTTATTCTCCCTGGGTTGTACTGGTTTTGCTTCTGAAAAAGAAAGATGGAACTATGAGAATGTGCATCGACTATTGACAGCTCAATAAAGCGTCTATCAAGAATAAATACCCTCTGCCATAAATAGACGATTTTTTTTATCAGTTGAAAGGGGCTACAATATTTTCAAAGATAGATTTGAGATCAGGTTACTATCAGTTGTGAGTTAAAGACTCTGATGTGCCGAAAACTGCTTTTCGAACAAAGTACGGACATTATGAGTTTTTAGTTATGCCTTTCGGATTAACGAATACACTGCTATTTTATGGACCTAATGAATCAGATTTTCAGACCGTATTTGGATAGATTTGTTATTGTGTTTATAGATGACATTTTGATTTATTCACAAGATGAACCCAAGCATGCCGAACATCTAAGAATAGTGCTACAGACTTTGCGAGATAAACAACTTTTTGCAAAGTTTAGTAAATGTGAGTTTTGGTTACGAAAAGTTGGTTTTCTAGGGCATATTGTGTCAGCATCGGGTATTCGAGTAGATCCGAGCAAGATTTCGGAAATATTAGATTGGAAGCCTCCAAGAAATGTATCTGAAGTCTGAAGTTTTCACGGACTAGCTGGTTATTACAGGCGATTCGTAAAATGTTTCTCAGTGATTGCAACTCCATTGACGAGACTACTTCAGAAAGATGTTAAGTTCGAGTGGTTGGACAAGTGCCAAAATATTTTGATCAGCTGAAAGCTTTATTAACTGAAGCTCCAGCGTTAAGATGATAGTTCGATTTTAGCCGAGTTAAGAGCTAGACTGATGTTTTTCCAAGAGATTTATGAAGCTAAAAAAGGTGACAACGAGTTGTAAGACAAGAGAGTTCAGTGTGAGTTGGGAATTAAATCAAATTTTTGAATTAATTCTGATAGTTGCTTTATGTTACAAGATAGGATTTGTGTTCCTAAGAATATCGATTTGATTCAGAAGATTTTGCTTGAGGCCCATAGTAGTCGTTTGTCTGTTCATCCAGGAAGTACGAAAATGTATAAAGATCTGAAACAACTTTACTAGTGGTCTGGTATGAAACGTGATATCTCTAAATTCATTTTGAGATGTTTAACTTGTCAACAAGTCAAAGCTGAGCATCAGGTATCGTCCAGGTTACTGCAAACTATTATGATTCCTGAATGGAAATGGGACAGAATCACTATGGATTTTGTTTCGAGTTTACCCTTATGCAATTTGGTTGTTGTTGATCAACTAACGAAATCAGCTCATTTCATTTCTTTACGAACAGATTATTCGCTTGGTAAGCTTGGTGAATTATATATCTCTCAGATTGTGAGATTGCGTAGAGTACCTATTTCTATTGTTTCGGATAGAGATCCGAGATTTACATCGCTTTTCTGGAAGAAATTGCAAGATGCGCTGGGTACAAAGCTATACTTTAGTACTGCTTTTCTTTCGCAAACAAATAGTCAATCTGAACAGATTATTCAAATACTTGAGGATATGTTGAGATATTGTATTCTTGAGTTTGAAGGTACGTGGGAATGATACTTGCCATTGATTGAATTTGAGTATAATAATAGCTTTCAATCGAGTATTAAAATAGCACCGTACAAAACTTTATACGGTAAAAAATGTCGAACACTATTATATAGGATTGAGCTAAGCGAGAATAAGATTCATGGGGTCAATCTGATTAGAGAAATAGAAGAGAAAGTGAAAATGATCTGTGATAGTTTGAAAGTAGCGTCAGATTGTTAGAAATCATATGCAGACTTGAAATAGAAAGATATTGAGTTCTAGATCAGGGATAGAGTGTTTTTGAAAGTATCTTCGTGGAAGAAAATACTTCGATTTAGTTGTAAAGGCAAATTGAGTCCGAGAGTCATCGGGCCGTACAAGATTATCGAACAAATTGGACCAGTAGCTTATCAGCTAGCATTGCCATCTGAGTTAGAAAAGATTCATAACGTGTTTCATGTATCAATGCTTCGATGGTACAGATCTGATCCTTCCCATGTTATTTCCCTAACCAAAGTTGAGATTCAGTCAGATTTGTTGTATAGTGAAAAATCGATCCGAATTCTAGCTTGTGAGATCAAAGAGCTAAGAAATAAAAGAATAGCATTAGTGAAAGTATAATGGCACCAACACAGAGTTGAAGAAGCTACGTGGGAACCCGAGGATGCTATGAGAAAGCAATATCCAAACCTATTCGCTGGTAAGATTTTCGGGGACGAAAATCCCTAAGGGGGAGACTTGTAATAACCCGATTTTAGCTAAATCGAAACAGTGGTTTTGGGACCACAAATTCAAGGTCGTAAAATTATTTTTATATTATTTTTGGTGTTTATAGCATGTGAATATATATGTGTGAAAATTTTGTGAGTAAATTTTACCGTTTAATAGCTCAATTTGAGAAAAAAGACTTAATAGCGTAAAATGCAAAAGTTGCATTCTATATGATAAAGGTGTTAATTGCTATGGATTATTAAATGTGAAGTCTTTATGCTGTAATTAGATCATGATTAGTGGAAATTGACATAAATTTCCAACTATTCAATGTTTTGTTAATGTTTTAATTAAGAGTAAAATAGTAATTTAGTTATTAAGGTTAATTTAATTAAAACAAAAGCCAAAAATTTAGTTCATTTTATTTCTTCTTGGCTAAATATTGAAAGAAAAGAGAACTTTGGAGAGCATTTAGGGTTCGGCAAGTACTTGGCTTAATTGAGGTATGTTTTGAGCTCGGTTTTTTTATGATTTCTATATTTTGTGATCGTTGCTTCGTGTTCTAGCTAGCCTGTACCCTAATTTCTGAATTTTTTGGTGATTTTGTACATTTCCATTGATGAATGCTTGAGTTCTTGAATGTTTGAGGATGAAAAATGAGTATTTCATGATAGATTATCATGTTTTGTAAAGTGATTTTTAGTGAAATTGCATAAAAAGGACTAATTTGTGAAAAGTATAAAATGTGTGGTTAATTTTGTGAAATAAATGAAAATATGGGTTGATATGAAGCTATATGAAATTCGGCTAACATGAAATTAGATAGAAATTGTGTAATTTGGTGTATTTGTGAAATAGGGACTAAATTGAGAAAATGTGAAATTATAGGGGTTAATATGTAAAATGTCCCAAATTGTGTGCTTTGGATGAAATTGAATGACTTGAGGAATAAAAGAGTTAATTTTGAATTTATATAGATCCTAAAAGAAAGAAATCAGATTTAGATTGGGGAAAATCGAAAGTTTTCGAGTAATCGATCCAATTCGTCTATTTTGACTACGAGGTAAGTTCATATGCACATACATGCTTTTAAATTGAATTAGATATGTATTATTTGTCATTGAATTGCAATAAGTATGAATGAGCAACTACGAACAAGAATTGACAGAGTTACGATATCTAGAAGTCCCGTACGAACCTTAGGAATAGTATAGGATATGAATGTGATTATATTAGGTTATCGAGATGTAATTATGTGTAAGACCATGTCCAGTACATTGGCATCATTATTTGATTACGTGTAAGACCATGTCTAGGACAGTGGCATCGATATGTGATAACATGTAAGACCTTATCTGGGATATGACATTGTACGAGCTTATGTGATTTCCGAGTATCCTTAACGATTCCAAATGGTTCAACGGGCAAAGAAAATTCGAGAAAGAATGTGTTAATGAATTAAATGACTCAGGTATGTACGAATTTTATACGAGTATTGAAAAATGAAGTAATTTATGAATTACATGAGAAAATGAATATGTATTCAAAGAGAAAGGTTTGTGTATATATATATGTTTACTTGTACTTGGCCTAGTAATGGAAATGTGGTGATTTATAGGATAGTTTTATTTGTATATGGCTTAGTAAGCTTTTAAAGCTTACTTTGTGTGTTCTTACCATATTTTATAGATTATCAAAGCTAGCTCGGACTCAGGGATCTTCAGGAATACATAATCGTATTATCGATCATCTCGTTGGTATTTTTGAAAGCTTTGTATATATGGTATATGGCATGTATAGGCTAGTGTCATCTTGATATGTTTTGAGTTATGATTTTGGCCATGTGATTTGGCTTGTAAATGTTGGTATATGGCCATTTAAGTTGGCTTTAATTATATGCTTGATAATGGTATATATGATGTATATAATGTTCTAAGTGTTGGCTTGTTTTGATATGTTTGTCAAATGGTTGTTTATTTGGTTAGTTGGTAATTGATATACTAATGCTTGGAAATTGGCATATTGTGGTTTGATTTGAAATTTTAATATGGTAAGTTATGTGACTTGAAATAGAGGATATGTTGATGATTTGATACATTTGGAAGTTAGATAAGTTGTGAAGATTTTGGCATAACGATTTAGTATGTTTTGAATGTGAAATGGAGTAATTGAAATGTTGATAATAGATGGTATGATATGTGTGTGAATTGGCATGTTTTGGCTGCCTATATTTGTTTAGAAATGATGCAATTTAATGTGGTTTAGATATGCTTGAGGAGGGTGAGAAATGTGACTTAAACCAAGTCTATTTTCACTCCACACAACTGAGCACACGGGCGTGTAACTTGGTCCACTGTAAACGATGTAAGCTATAAAGCTTAGTAAGCTCGTATGACATAAATTCAAAATGTCCATACTATTCTCTAGTAGGGTCATATCGAATGACATAACCATAGCATTTATGTAGGGTCATCACATTTAATGATGCAATTTAAACGATGTAAGGTCATAAATCTTATGACCATAGCATTTATGTAGGAGCATTTATGTATAAGCCCTTTCATAACCATAGCATGTAGGGTCATAAATCTTAGTTTGACATGGAGCATTCTCTAGTAGAGATCCAGATCTATAACTTAGTTTAAGTGAAAGAATGGATTACCCTGGGTTCCTTTAGATTTAGAAAGAAATACTTCTTGAAGAAGGAAGAAGAAAAACTCCTTTTTCTTAATCTGATTGTAACATCCCGAATTAGGACCTAGCCGAAACAGTGGATTTGAGACCACAAATTTGACATAATAAAAATCATTTTTATTATATTTTTATGGTCTACAATTCTATGGAATTGTTTTGTGAAAATTTCGTCCAGAAATTTTGACATTTGGGCACTCAATTTAGTTAAAAGGACTAAATCGTAAAAAGTACAAAAGTTGAGTTCTACATGCTAGAGGTGTCCAATTGTTATGAAATTTTAAATTGGAGGTCCTTAAATGGTAATTAGACCATTTTTTAATTTTTTGGACAAAAATGGACATGAAATGGGTGAAATAAAATATTTTTAAGTTAGGGGCATTTTGGTCATTTAGTAATTAAAATGAATTAAAAACAAAATTAAAAGCCAATTTTTGTCCATCTTCAACCCCATGGCTGAAACTTGCATGGATAAGACATAGCTAGAGTTTTTCAAGCTTCCAACCTCGATTGTAAGTCCGTTCTAGCCCCGTTTTTAATGATTTTGCGTTTTTAAAATCATCGTAACAAGATCTACCTATTTCTACCATTTATTTGAGTTATGGTGAAGGGATAGGGTTTGACCCATGTTAAAAATTTGTGCATTTTGATGTTTAATGGTAGATTATGCATGTTTATGGTTGGAGAAATGACTTTTACTAAGTAGTTTTCGGTGAAAACGCTAAAAAGGACTAAATTGTAAAATTTATAGAATTTGTCATAAAAGTGTGATTTAGTTGAAATTGTGGGATTCTATAGTTATCAAAATGATTCTACTAGGCTTAAAGTGCAAAAAAATGAATAAAAATCATTTTACGAGCCTAAGGGAAAAAGTGTAAATATGATAAAGTTTAGGGGTAAAAATGAAAATTTTTAAAAGTATGATTTTGGGGTCAATTTGAATAATTTGAATTATAAATGAGCTATATTTGAAATGTTAGATCAAGAAAACTGAGATTTGGGCCTAAATTGGGAAAGTTCGAGATTATGGACTAAATTGGAATAGTTGGCCGTAATTGCATTTAAGGTATGTTCATGTGATTAAATAAGCATGATATTCATGTTATTGTTGTTACACTTGAAATCTATTTTGCTATGGTTGTATTGGTTTATATGTTAATGATATTGTGTATGGGAACATGATGTACCCATGAAGTAATCGATAGCACAAATGTCGATAACATGTGATGGGATGATTGAATATAATGGAAATTTAATGGAACATGATATTTCTTTGAAACGAGTGAGTTTGCATGTAAATAATATATCGTTTTTAGTTATGTTATAATATTTTGTTATTATATTAGATGTGGTTGTATATTGAATGATCACTTGATGTAAATTATGAATTTAATTTGATTATGGATGAATTGGTAAAATGTTGAAAAGTGAGGAATTTCCCTGTTGGACCTTCGGAATAGAAAAGATACGAATGATCCGTTGTGAGAACACAGGTGTAGTACTATGTGCAGGCTACTATGTGTTTAAGATGGTTTTAAGTCACGTGTGTAGTACTAAGTGCAGGCTAGTACGTGTACCAGATGGTTAGGTCGCATGTGTAGTACTAAGTGCAGGCTACTATGCGTACCCGATAGCTTCGATCACATGTGTGGTACTAAGTGCAGGCCACTATGTGTAAGAGATGATTTTGGTCATAGATGTAGTACTAAGTGCAGGCTAGTATATGCACCAAATAGCTTCGGTTACAAGGGTGGTAATATGTGCAGGCCACCGTGTATCTGTTATTATTCCAATGAGTTCAACGGGAAATTGTAACACCCCTTACCCGTGTCTGACACCGAGACAAGATACAAGGCATTACCAGACTTAAACATGCACATACATGTAAAACCGGGCCATAAAATTTCAATCATATCAGAATCATTTGATCACATTCAAAATGTCCCATACACGAGCCTTCGAGGCTCTAAACATGCATTAAAAGCGGTTTGGGACTAAACCGAGAACTCACGAACATTTTTACAACACTTAGAAAATTTTCATGTTTGGAGAGTCACACGCTCGTGTCACCAAGCTGTGTCCCTCACACGGTTGAGACACACGGCCATGTCTCATCCCGTGTAGTTAACTCTTAGGCTATTTTCTAAGCCTTTTTGTCACCCTTACATGCACACACATAAACATGGATCCAATGGCATTCAACATCCTCAATTATAATGCAAGCATATCATTTACCTATCAACATGCATGTATTACACATCCTCACATTAAACCAAGACTAGTCATGTCATAGTTATCTTTGTGCCATTTTAATTCTAACTTATCATTAAGCATACATATTCTAGCCAAGTTATGTCTTTATAGCGTATCCACATTTCACATGCATAAAACAATATGCTTGACTAAGACATTCTACACCAATTCCATATACAATGTAACATTATTACTATTTCTCACATTATACCATTGTACCATGGTTACCAAACTATCCATCAGACGTCTATGTTCAAGGCATTATCATTTTATTTCCATATTACACATTTAATTCATGGTCATGACCACCTCGATTGGTCATAAAGCATGCATTCAACACACATGACATATAATCGACCATGCATGGCAAACAATCATATTCATATCACAATTATCAGACATAACATGAATAGCTAGATTTACAAACCATAATCAATATCTTAGTATAGGCCAATACATTTGGCCAAATTATAATAACACATGTTATAAAACTAGGTCCCTATACATGCCACTCACTTGATAATTCTAACATATGTAACAATATTCCAAAAGTATTGGCATGATAGTGTGATGCTGCCTCCAATGATCTCCAACCCCGAGCCGACCTGACAACACTAAAAGAAATAGAAAACATGGAGTAAGCTTTACGCTTAGTAAGCTCACAAGAAAAATAATAAGCAATGTATTAACATGCTGTGTTTCAATTTCTCTCTATTTATTTAAAGTCCAGTTAAGCTGTTTTCTCGACTCACAGTCACTAAATTATTTATATCCACAGCTACGGGACTACAAATTGAGAACTGCCAATTTTTCCTGAAACTAGACTCATATATATTCCTGTCATAACATTTTCAAAATTTTTGGTCTAGCCAATAAGTACAGTTTATTCTTTAAAATCACCCCTGTTTTGCTGTCCGACAGCTCCGACCCCTCTACACTAAAAATTAATTATCTCTTTGTACAAGATTTAGATAATGTTTCTATTTATTTCTTTCAAAAATAAACTCATTAAGGATTTTAAGAATATAGTTTATAACTCATAATTATTTTTTTTACAATTTTTAATGATTTTCTCAAATCAGAATAGGAGATTTTGAAATCATTCTGACTATGTCTGACAAAAATTCAAAAATCACAAAATAAAAAATTCTTTTGCTTTCAACGTTTCTTTTATGTGAAAATAGACTCAATAAGATTTTATTTCATATTTTATTCAACTTCTATTTCGTTTTCCACCATTTTTGTGATTTTTCAAAGTCACACAACTGCTGTTGTCCAAAACTATTTTATTACAAACTTCACTCTTACATAATCTTACTTACTCCATTCCATCTTTCCGAAAGTTCGCTCAACTATCGAGCACATTGCTCATAAATTTTCACACACATATACCTGCACTTATTCATCACATAGTCATATTCAATTACACTATTCATTACATGATCACATGTATTTTCACTTAGTCAATTTCTCGTTGAACTCACCGGAATAATAACAGATACTCGGTGACCTGCACATATTACCACCCTTGTAACCGAAGCTATTTGGTGCACATAGTAGCCTGCACTTAGTACTAAATCTGTGACTAAAACTGTCTCTTACACATAATGGCCAGCACTTAGTACCACACATGTGATTGAAGCAATCGGGTACGCATAGTAGCCTGCACTTAGTACTACACATGCGACCTAACCATCTGGTACATGTAGTAGCCTGCACTTAGTACTACACACGTGACCTAAAACCATCTTAGATACATATTAGCCTGCACATAGTACTACACATGTGTTCTCACAACCGGTCATTCGTATCTTTTCTATTCCAAAGGTCCAACTAGGAAATTTCTCACTTTTCAACATTTTACCAATTCATCCATAATCAACTTCAATTCATAATTTACATTAAGTGTTCATTCAATATATCATTCAATATACAACCACATCTCATATAATAACAAAATATTATAACATAAGTAAAAACGATATGTTATTTACATACAAACTTACTCGTTTCAATGAAACATCATATTCCATCAAACTTCCAATATATTAAATCATACACTTTATGCCATAATAATAGAGAATTACAATTCAAGCATGATATTACATTATTATTATCATACGAACTTACTTCAACACCCAAAATAGCAAAAAGGAACCTAACCATCGATTTTCTATTTTTCACTCAATCTAGGTTCAATCCTCGTTTTCCTTGATCTATAATATCACATTTAGTCTAATTATTAGTCACATTATTTAATGTGATCCAAAAATCATATTTTGAAAAATTTACAATTTTTCCTCTAAACTTTTACATATTTACAATTTAGTCCCTAGGCTCGTAAAATGAAATGTGTTTAATTTCTTGATTACCCAAGCCTAGACGAACCATATTCAAGCTTATTTCAGCCCACATTTCTCATTAAAATAGACTTTTAGTTACTTATTTTACACCTTTTTAGGTTTTTCATGAAAAAACACTTAGTAAAATGTGTTAAACACACTCCAATATTTCATATTCTACCATTAAACATCAAAATACTAGCATGTAATGCATGGGTAAATTTTTAAACATAAACCTTAGCTCAAAATAATGGTAGAAATGAATAGATCATGTTACTAAGACTTCAAAAATGCATAGAACGTTAAAAATGGGGCTCGGGATCACTTACTATTGAGCTTGGAAGCTTGGAAACCCTAGCCATGGCTCCCCTCTTGATTCACATGGCCATGGGGGGAAGATGGACACTAATTTGGCTTTTATTTTGTCTTTTAGTTCATTTTACTCCTGAATGACTAAAATGCCCTTTTTACTATTCTTTCAAAAATTTCCCATCCAAGGCCATTTTTGTCCAAATCCTTAGAACTTGGTCAAATTACTCTTTAAGGACCCCTAATTAATAATCTAATTCAATTTCATGCAAATTGCTTCTAGAACACAAGTTTTACAAATTATTCGATTTAGTCTTTAAAGTCTAATTAAGCACTTTTCACATGACATTTCCTCATGAAATTTTCACAAAAGCATAGAGGCATATCATAAACCTTATAATAATCATAAAATAATTATTACCATGTCGGATTTGTGGTCTCAAAACCACTGTTCTGACTAGGCCCTAATTTGGGATGTTACAGAAATTGACTAAGTGAAAATACATGTGATCATGTAATGACTAGTGTAATTGAATATGACTATGTGATGAATAAGTGCAAGTATATGTGTTTGAAAATTTATGAGAAATGTGCTTGATAGTTGAGCGAACTTTCGGTAAGATGGAATGGAGTAAGTGAGATTATGTAAGAGTGGAATTTGTAATAAAATAGTTTTGGACAACAACAGTTGTGTGAATTTTAAAAATCACCAAAAATGGTGGAAATTGAATTAAAAGTTGAATAAGATATGAAATAAATTATTATTGAGTGTATTTTCACATAAAATAAATGGTGAAAGTAAAAGATTTTTTTATTCTTTTATATTTGAATTTTTGTGAGACATGGTCAGAATGATTTTAGAATCCCCTATTCTGGATTGGAAAAATCATTAAAAATTATAAAAATATAATTATGGGTTATAATTTATATTATTAAAATACTTAATGAGTCTATTTTTTAAAAAAATAAACGGGAACACTATCCAAATCTTGTACAAAGAGATAATTAAGTTTTAGTGCAAAGGGGTTGGAACTATTGGACAAGGAAATAGGGGAGATTTTAAAGAATAAATTGTATTTATTAGCTAATCAAAAAATTCTGAAAATTTTATGATAAGTAGATACATGAGTCTAGTTTTAGGGAAAATTAGCAGATCTTGATTTGGAGTTCTGTAGCTCATTTTATAAGTAACTGAGTGATTATGACTCAAGTAAATAGCTTAACTTGAACATAAGTAAAAGTGCAATTATGATTATTTTACCTTGGAATCATGTTGTAAGAATTGATGGAATCATGTTGATAAATTGCTTATTATTTTCATATGTACTTACGAAGCTTTATAGCTTACCCCATCCTTTTTATTTCTTTAGTGTTGGCGGGTTAGCTCGGGGTTGGAGATCGTTGGAGGCAACATCACACTATCGAGCTATCAATAGGGGATATTGATAAGTCTTAAGCATCTTTAAGTGAGTGGCATGTATACGAGCTTAGTTATTCATATGTGTTCTTATGATTTAGCCAAATGTATTGGCTTATATTAATTCACTGTATATAGCCATGAGATATGGCTTATAATGTTTTGGCTTGTAAGCCTAATTATCCTTGCCATGTGTTGATGCTTTGTGATATGATTATAATTGTCTGCCATGAATGAATAGTAAATAACATATGTGCATGAGAATGCCCTAGGACCATTCGTGGTGGTCATGGCTATGGAATAAATGCTTAAATTTGCATTAAGTTGATAATGATTGAACATGGACATTTTTTGAATAAGTAGAGATTAATTATTAGGTAATATGTTATTGTTGATTGTTAAAAATGTGCTTTAGTGAGGCATGCTAAATCATTAAAATGATGCTATGATATGTGTCTTTAAAGTATTTAAGTATGTGAAATATTAAGGCAACAAAAATGCTTGGAAAATAGCCTAAGTGTTGACCACACGGGCAGAGACATGGCCGTGTGTCTCAACTGTGTGGAGAACACGGCCTTAGCACACGGGCGTGTGACTTGACCATGTGACTCTAAATGTTTACTGACATCATAAATAGAGAGTTACATGGGCTGAGGACATAGGCGTGTGAGGACACAGGCATGTGAGACCACCCGACCTACCCACACGGGCGTGTGACTCTCCAAACATGAAAATTTTCTAAGTGTTGTAAAAATGTTCGTGAGTTCTCGGTTTAGTCCCAAACTACTTTTAATGCATGTTTAGAGCCTCGAAGGCTCGTGTATGAGACATTTTGCATGTGATCGAATGATTCTGATATGATTGAAATTTTATGGCCCAATTTTACATGTATGTGCATGTTTAAGTCTAGGAATGCCTCGTATCCTATCCCGGCGTCGGACATGGGTAAGGGGTGTTACACTGATTATCTGGATATATAACCTTTGTCCCTGTGGTAGTTTAACATGCATTACAATCCTTTTCAATCTTCCGTATAAGTGGTTTACAGTTATAAAGAAACGCATACAAAAATCTAACATTTCTATGTAATAATATAATTGGGTCCATTCCATCGTTTGTTCCTTACCACCATGTTAGAACGTAACCAGTACCGTTACTAACCAAACTTGACATATAATACTTTTTGATGATAACCCAATTATCTAAAATTCTTTAATACATTACCAAGATCATTTTCTTAACAATTCATCATTTTCTAAGACAATTTCTCACAATAATCCAACGCTTGCCACAACCCCACTTTACACGCCAATAGCAACATTTGCGGGGGTAGCATTACGCCGCTCAAAACACTACTTAGTTAACCCGCCAAGTTCAGAGGTCGCTCGATTCAGAATCCGTCAGAATCAAGTGTTATAAATAATAATTCTACCAAATGTAGCATGAATGTGTCAAATTGATTTATTTGATTACAATAATATTCTTATTATTAGTAATAAATCAAAGATTTTAGTTTTTTCTTTCTATGTAATTATACAATATAAAAGTTATTTCAATTGCTACAAAATGTTTTTTTAATAAATAAAAGTTGAATTCATTGAATGTATCAAAGTAATGTATTTGCTAGTCATAAATCAAGATTTTAAGTTGTTTCTTTCTATGAAATTATACTATTGAGGCATTTTTCAAAGAATGCCTACACTAGTGCTTGAACTAATGCCAACTGGTAATAGCATTGACTACTAAAAAAAACTACCATGTTTGAGTTGACAAACTTTATAATCAAATTACCTTGGGTTATAATTTCTTTAGTTGATTGGAATATTTTCTAACCCATCCTTGATATCCAAACTACAATTAGCAAGAGATCTCAGAGGTTTCTTGGATTGCAATCGAAACAATCATCATACCTTGACTCATGGTTTGAATTAGATCAAGCTATAGAAGGAAGCATATCTAGATTATTCAAGCCTTATCTTATGTTGTTTATAAGATATTATGTGTGCAAGTTATCTTGCTAATTTAAAGGGATAATTGATTGTAAAAGATAGAGTTTGTTAGTAAGTTTTTTATAGAGTTTGTTAGTAAGTTTTTTTCACTTATATATTATGAAGACTTATATAGGTTATATACTTAGAAAGAGAGCATTTTATTTTGTTCAAGAGAGGAAAGTTTGTGTGAGTGCATTAAACTATAATAATCAAGTGTGGGACTTAGTTAGTGTCATAAGTTTTCAGGGGGAAAATTTAGAGGAGAGATGTTAGAGCTTGATAGCACTTGTTGTACGAGATGCTAAATAATGAATATTCTCTTTAGGCAAGGCTTCACAGATACATGAAAATCAAACTGTGTAAAGACCTCTTGTGTTGTTTATTTTTCTAAACTTTTCATTACAAGTGCTTGAAGCAGCTGGAACAACTCTAAACACTTCTTGATTCTATCTTTAAATATCAATTCAAACTAGACAACTAGTATTAAAGCCTCCCACTAAGCACATCTAGTGCACTTATTGGTATTGATATTTAGTAGAAATGGAAGGTACGCCTTTTTCTTGCACCTTATGCTTGATGGTGTTAATTATGCTTACTGAAGGTCAATATGACTACTTTTATCAAGAAACTGATAAAAGAACCTAGAGATATGTTGCCAATAACTGTGAACATCTTTTTATTGAAGAATCTCGTCTTAAGATTCCAAAGCCCTAAGCATAACTGACCATAGAAGAAGAAAGGTTAGAAAGTGAAAATTCTAAATCTCTCAATGCAATATTTTATAGTGTAGATAGACAAGAGTTCAAACACATTTCAAAATGCAAGAGTGAGAAAAGGGCCTGTGATATTCTTCAAATTGCTCATGAAGGTACAAATACTCTCAAAGTTCTAAACTTCAAATGCTCATTTCTAAATTTGAGAATCTGATAATGCAAGAGAATGAAACAATTGGTAAGTTCTATGCCAAAATTTCTGACTTGTTTAATAAAATGTTCACTCTTAGAGATGAATATTTAAACTTAAAGTTAGTTCGAAAGGTTCTTCAATCTTTTCCTGAAAGACTCAACATCAAAGTAGCTACCATTGAGGAATCCAAGGACATTGATATGCGTATTGGTGAATTTATTAAAATTTTCAAAACCTTTGAGGTCAAACTTGATGAAGCTAATAAGAGCATAACAAAGGAAAATAACATTACCTTACAAGTGATAGAAACAATGACCACTGATCAGAGCACTGCCACATAAGCCATGCAAGAACAGATAGCCTTATTGACTTAAAACACCAAGAAGGCATCAAGTTCAAGTCTAAACGAAGTCAAGGATTTGAAAATATTAAAACTCCTCAGCAAGGGAAATCTAAAGGAGTAGTAATTAATGAGGAAGCTACCAAAGATAGAAAGAAAGGGATTCAATGTCATGAATGTCATGGTTATGGGCACATACAAGTAGAGTGTACAAACACCATGAAGAAGAAGAAATCTTTGTGTGTTACTTGGAGTGATGAAAACTCCTAGCAATTCTAAAACTAACAAAGAACACTTGAGTAATTACATGGCATTTACTTCCAATGTTAATATAGAAGAGATTGAAAGTGATTGTGATAAAGCTACAAAGAAGGTATTAGATGTTGAGTTTTTGAAGAACTATAAGACATTCTAGACAAATGGTAGATGATCTATGATGTCAAATCTTGGTTGGTTATTGAGAATAGTGAGCTAAAGGAGGAAATTCAAAAAGCTAAACAAACAAGTAGATGGAAAAAAGTCACAATTGGTTATTGAACCTGTCAACCTAGAAAAGATTTGGAAAGAACTTGAAGCCACCAAATAGATGTTTGAAAATTTTAACATAAGCAGTGGAAAAATATATGAAATTCTTGCTACTAGAAGGAGTACTAGAAACGGAGGATTAGGCTATATAGAGCAGAAAAGTAAAGTTGTCGAAATAAGCTCAACAATATTTGTTAAAGCTACAAATACTTATAATGGTGAATGCTCAACCAAAGCCATTATGACCACTGTTGACTTGAAGGTATATGATAAATGCAAGATTATATGTCATTATAGTGAGGTTTCAGGATGTATCAAATCCATATGTTGCAAGATGCTTCTTGACTTGAGATGGAAGCAAACAATTCATACACTAATACCTACTCGGTTCAACATTGTCTCTAAGAAGAATCAAAATTTTGTGGAGGAAAAATGACCTGAAATGCTATAGTTGATCATATATGGTATTTCAATAGTAGATGTTCTTGCAATTTGACTTAAAATATTCAATACTTGCCTAATTTTGATGAAAGTAATGATGGATGTGTAACATTTGGATATGGTAAGAAAGAGAGAATTCTTGGCAAAGGAATTTTAGATGTGCCTAGTTTGCCTAAGTTAAATAATATGTTTCTTATTGATGGTTTAAAGGTTAATCTTATTAGCATTAGTCATTTATATGACCAGGGAATGTTAGTAAACTTGTAACAGCCTAATTTCAGTGAAATCGAAACAGTGGTTCGGGACCACAAATTCGAGCCGAAAATAAATTTTATTTTTATTTTATTATATGGTCCATAATATGATAGAAATGTCATGTGAAAATTTTGATAAGAAAATTTTATCGATTATGTGCTTAATTACGAGAAGGACCAAATCGCATAAAATGTAAAGTTGAATTCTAGTAGCTATAAGGATTAAATAGCTATGGAATTCAAAACTTGAGGTCATTATATGGTAATTAGACCATTAAAGAAAGTATGTAGGTATTTTGGTGACTCATCCATAGAAATTTAGAAAAATGGCAAGGACTAAATTGGAAAGTGAAATAATTTAAATAATTAAAAGATGATAAAAAAAAATACCATCTTATTTTATCATCTTCTTCCCCAAAAATACATGGAAACCCTAGGAAAGAGAGAAGAAACTTTCATGGCCAAATTGGGTAAGTTTCCTTGGCTTGTTTTTAGTAATTTTGATATTTTTAAAACCGTGATAGTCTAATCTATCTATTTGGGGGATTAATTTGAAAAGTTATCAAGGTATAAAATGTAACACCCCCTTACCCGAGACCGTCGCCGGAGTCGAGCACGAGGCATTAACAGACTTAAATTATCACTTAAACAATTTCAAACAATATATTTCACCTTTCGTAATAAACTTCCCATCTGCGTCACAGTCAATAAAAAATTCATATCTTGAGTTACAAAACTCGAAATTCAAATCCTTAAATTTTTCCTGAAACTAGACTCATATATCTATTTATTATTTTTTTTCCAGATTTTTTGGTCAGGCCAATTAGCACAGTTTATTAGTTAAAGTTTCCCCTGTTTCAGTGTTTGACTGCTCTGACCTCTGTTCACTACGAATCACTTTTCTCTCTATACAGAATTGAGATGACTATACCGTTTGTTTCTCTTAAAATTAGACTCAATAAGGAATCTTTAAATATAAAGTATGACTCCTAATTATTATTTTTTTACAATTTTTAGTTAATTTCTAAATTCAGAACAGGGGATTCAAAAATCGCTATGACCCTGTTCCACCAAAACCCAAATATCTAATGAAATACAACTCATTTACCTGTTTTGCTTCTTCCATATGAAAAGATACTTAATAATATTCAACTTCATATTTTACTTACCATCTAATTCTATCTCTATTATTTTTAGTAATTTTTCAAACTCACGTCATTGCTGCTGTATGATACTGTTTTATAACAAATTTCACCTTTTTATGAATTTCCATGGATTAGATAGCACATTAAGCATACATAACACCAAATATGATTTTTGATTAGCCATTTCAATGGCTAATCATTACCAAACATTTCCTTACCACTCAATAGCCATATCGTAAGATTATATACACAAAATGATTATAATGCTATACATGCCATACTCAAAATATACAAGCCACTATACCAAAATGATCCACGGATAGTGTGAACGAGCCTCCTACCGTTCTCGATTTCCGAGCTGGCTTGTCAAAACTACAAAGAATGGAATGAAGGGAGTAAGCATAAATGCTTAGTAAGTTCACATGCAAATAGCAAGTAACATAATCATACAACCCAACATAAAACATCATTTGCATAAATATCACCAAGACATTCAAGTTACATTTGCATTTACTATCTTACCACGATTTCATCATACCAAGTTCTCAACCCGAGGGTTTAAGCACATACCTGTCAAATTTTCTCATTCATCACACTTACCAACATGTCACCTTCATTTTAGGTATTCTCCTTATTCATTTAAGATTCACCCGTTGAACACATCGAAATATAATTTGAATAAACGGATTGCATGCACATAAGTGCCATACCCCTAGCTAGACAAACTCAATAGCCTACAAAATTTATGTAGCCAAGCTACTATGTAACCCGCCCATAAGCAAACTCGGACTCAACTCAACGAGCTCGGGCGTTCGCATCCATAAGTGAACTCGAACTCAACTCAATGAGTTTGAAACTCAAATATCCTAGTGACATGTTGTAACACCTCAAACCCGGCCTAGACGTTATGACTGGATCCGGTGCGCCACATTGATGCGTACAAAACATTCCGTATTACTTAGTTTGGAAAACTTAATTAGTGATGTAAAAGATACTTTTAATGTAGGTTAAAGTGAATGGGAGCTGTGCACCAGGTAGGAAACCAGAAAAAAGAGGAGGTGAGTCTGTTGGACTGCTTAAGTACCAAGCTCCCTTCGGATCCAATCCTAGACATGCACACTACCATTGCCACACTCTAACATCTCGTATAATTGTGAGAAATCCATTTGGTTAAGTCCATCTTAACTTAAGTTTGAAAATGTTTGCTTAGCGGAAGTCTTACTTGTAATCGTGTTATTTTGAAATCACTTAATTTTTTGAAAACGCGTCTTAAAGCTAACCCATTTACCTTAGTTATCATAGTTCTTTCATCATAATAAAATAAAACAATAAAAGTAAAACAAAACCATAAAAATAATTAAGCGGCCTTACTACACTTAAAACCCAAAACCATAAATGAAATTAAAAGGACGTCCAGTTCACCAGAAAAAAACCAGTTCGTAGAAAACATGTGGCGATCCGGATCCTCACGGCTCCAAGCCCACTATGGTTGAGGATTACCTGCGAGAATGAAAATAAGGGGTGAGTTTTGGGAAACTCAGTGTGTAATTCAACCCAACCATAGCCTAAATCAGTTCAAACCACAGAGACAGAATAAGTTGGCCTCACCCGCAATCGGATATCGAAATAAATCCCATAGACCCGAATGCATCGAATGTATATATCATGCTTATGCAGAAACCCAACCCATATCCAACCATGTACACCCCATACCATCCTTTCACCATGTGGGAGAGACTACTCGACCCACCCAACCGCTACATGCCACGAAAATATGCATGGTGGCGGCGAATGATATTGTGACAGAGTCACCAGAAATGAGATATTTTGTGGCAATGCCACCGAATCAGATATACGTGGCAAGGCCACCAGAACAGATAATTTGTGGCATAGCCACCAGGACGCTCCCTCCATAATATAACCCATGTCCCCATGCAACAGATATACATTCATGGCGTACATCATACAGATTTAATTCATCATGCTTTTCGAGACAAAATTAACCCTGTGGGTATAAAGGTCATTTTGCATACATAGGGGTATAGTGGTAATTTTGCATACATAGGGGTATTCTAGTAAATATAACTATTTCTAAGGTTTTCATGCATATCGTAGCCATTACGTTTAGCCAGAAACACTTACCGAGCGTTCTTACCAAATTGGGTCCGTTGGCCCATTAACCCGCTTTTGGCCCATTAAGCCCAAAGTATCAAAACGCACGCAAATCGCGCGCATCGCAGCTTTTATCACTTTCGATTACGGTAATAATTACCCATACGTCTTACGAGCATTCGCACACTCGCAAGTGCCCAAAATACCGACTTTTCTGTATTTCACCTTTCTA
The DNA here is from genome assembly GCA_025698465.1 of Gossypium longicalyx. NCBI lineage: Eukaryota > Viridiplantae > Streptophyta > Magnoliopsida > Malvales > Malvaceae > Gossypium > Gossypium longicalyx. Next base: position 16,358,292 of record CM046997.1, on the reverse strand, counting down.
CTTTTGCCGATCTAGTCTATGAGAGGGTGTCGCTTACACACCTATTTTTGGGATTTCCTCGACGAGATCTACACACTAACCGCCTACAATTGAATCACCTAATATTACTCCAAATATCGAAATAAAATTGAGTATATAGTCCCTTACCACATTCGCCAAACATGCCTAAAACCCTTATTGTTCTTACCTTCTTTGCCGAGAGATGGTTAACTCCAAAGATCCGATCGTTTCACCTGTCCAAGCCCTTGATCAACCGCCTCTAAATCACGCTATTACCAAAACAAAATAGTTATTACGACCCTCGTGTTACAAGTCCAAATCAACAACCTCCCTAACTTTTAGGGATTTCGGCTTTTCCTTAAATATGTAAGAAGACTAAGTTTTTGAAGACTTACCACAGATTCCTTAGTGACTGATTCCAATGAGTTTCCCACTCGATCTCGATGTAGATTTAAACCCTCGATAATAACAAAAGTCGAGCTTTCAAAGTGACTACGATGATTCGCCAAGTCCCTTTTAATGTGGGGTTTTCGGCTTTTTGCAACTTGCGTTTAGAAAGGTAAAACGAGAGGGTTTTGCTATGGTCTTGTCGTCAAAACTTGATGTTTTAGAGGGCTGGTGAATCGGCCACAAATGATGAAGAGAAGAGATGTGGTTTTGGTTATAAGAAATCGGCACCAAAAAGAATCAAGCTTTCGGGATTTCGACTTTTTATGGCCAAAGGCTATGAAGGTTTTGAAACGGTTGAAGGGGAAAAAAAATGGAGATGAACAAGATGGTAGGAAGGTTCAGCAATGGAGGAAAGGAGACGAAGAAAAAGTTGATGAGGAGAAAAGTCAGGAAACGGCACCAACTACCCGTAGTGCCGAATTTATACTAGCTCCTTAACCTAGCCGAATTTTGCCCCCTTAAAGAATCCCTTGGCCGGCCACCTCTTGCTCTTTAAGAGTCCAACATTCAGCCAACACATCCTCCTTGATCAGCTCCTAAATCCTCTCCCTTATCCCCTCCTTACTCAATCTCCTGAGCAACTCAAACTCTTCCTGACAGACTTTTACTTCAGTTCCACTACTTACCTTTTCTGTTCATAAAAATTAATCCCTCGATTTGCTGTCATTGTGACTTGAACCTGGGTCCTCCCTAGCTTCCCCAAGCCACTTATAGCCTTCCCTGTGGCGTCACATGCCACTTCACCACTTGCTTCCTTGTGATCCATTTTACACAATTAATACTTAAAAGCCGAGTTAACCAGAACCCCTTTTTCCCTATGGATTAAAAATTAATTAAAACTATCGGGTTTTATCCTAAGCTTGGGCCTTCTAGAGGCCCACCATCACAATTAAACCTACTCTTAACAAGCAGAACACAGAATTTTTAATTTTACAAATCATTCACAGAATTCCCGAAAATTAGGGCGTTACAACTCTACCCTCCTTAAAGAAATTTCGTCCTCGAAATTTACCTGATCCAAACAGATGAGGGTATTGTTGTTGCATTGCCTCCTCTGACTCCCAAGTAGCTTCTTCTCTACCATGGTTACGCCAAAACACTTTCACTAATGGTACAGATTTCCTTCTCAGAACCTTAACGTCTCGATCCAATATTTGTACAGGCTCCTCCTCAAAGGTCAAATCAGTTCGCACCTCAATTTCTGCAACCGGCACGACATGAGTAGGGTCAGAACGATAGCGCCTTAACATGGAGACGTGAAAAACATCGTGAACCCTGTCTAACTCTGAAGGCAATTCCAACTGATAAGCCACTGGGCCTACTCGCTTCAAAACCCGATAAGGCCCAATGAACCGCGGACTCAACTTGCCCTTCTTACCAAACCTTAGTATCTTCTTCCAAGGTGAAACCTTCAAGAAGACCATCTCGCCCTCTGAGTATTCAATCTCCTTACGCTTCAGATCTGCATACGACTTTTGCCTATCAGACGCTTCCTTTAATCGATCTCTAATTAACTTGACCTTATCATCAGTATCTACCACCAACTCAGGTCCAAGAACTCGTCGCTTCCCCAGTTCAGTCCAACAACTAGGTGTTCGACACCTTCGCCCATACAGTGCTTCATAAGGTGCCATTCGAATACTCGACTGATAACTATTGTTGCATGCAAACTCTGCCAAAGGCAAGTAATCCTCCCAACTACCTCGAAAATCAATAACACATCCCCTCAACATGTCTTCCGAGATCTGAATAACTCTTTCTCGATGACCATCGGTTTGGGGATAGAAAGCCGTACTAAAGTTCAATCGCGCTCCCAACGCCTCATGCAACTTTTTTGCCAAAATCGAGATGTGAATCTAGGATCCCGATCGAGAGATAATCGAAACCGAAACTCCATGCGATCGCACAATCTCCGCCACATACAACTTGGCTAACTTCAAGAGAAAAGTCCATACGAACAGTACAAAATGAGCCGACTTGGTCAACCTATCCACAATCACCATATCGAGTCTTTCTTCAATGGTGTCAAGGGTAGCCCACTTACAAAGTCCATGGTTATCCTCTCCCACTTCCAAAGTGGTATTTTTATCGGGCCGCAATAATCCGTAGGTAATCGATGCTCGGCCACTTGCGGCATGTTAGACATTTCCCCACCAATTCCAAGTACCTCTCACTTAAGTCCAGCCACCAATACAGCTTCTCGCAGTCATGGTACAACTTATTCCCTCCAGGGATGCATGGCACAAAGTCCCCATGAGCTTCCTTCAAAATTGACTGTCTCAAGTCGAGTCCTTCTGAACACAAATTCTACCTCGAAAACACAGAACCCCATCATCATTTAACCCAAACTCGTAAGTTTCCCCTTCCTTAACTTGTTGAAAACGAGGACCAAAGACTCATCTTTCAACCGCTTTTCCTTAATCTGATCCACCCAAGTTGGCCTTACTTGCAATTCACCCAACAGACTTCCATCGTCATACGAGACTTAGACAAGCAAACATTGCTCTCGGATCGATATCAGACTCTACGACTTAGAGCATCGGCTACCACATTAGCCTTGCACTCGTGATATTCGATTGAACAATCATAATCCTTGAGCAACTCGATCCACCTCCTTTGCCTAAGGTTCAGTTCCTTCGAGTCAAGAAATACTTGAGACTCTTATGATCCGTGTATATAATACACCTTTCTCCATACAAGTAATGTCTCCAGTTTTTAAGTGCAAAGATCACCGCTGCTAACTCCAAATCATGAGTGGGATAATTCCTTCGTGTGAGGCTTAAGTTGTCGAGACGCATAAGCAACCACCTTACCCTCTTGCATCAACACACAACTAAACCTCACGTGTGATGCATCACTTCAGCACACATGAAATCTTTCCTGCTCTGTTGAATTAACACAGCGCCTCGATCGAACTTTCTTCAATCTCTCAAAAGCTTCTTGCTTCTTCTCCGTCCATACAAACGGTACTCCTTTCCTTATGAGTTTTGTGAGAGGTGCTGCCCATCATAGAAAAACTTCCACAAACCTTCAGTAGTAACTCACAATCCTAGGAAACTTCAAATTTCTCAAACCGACCTAGGTGGCTTCCATTCCAAAATTGCTTCAATCTTTCGAGGATCCACTCTAATCCCTCTGCAGAGACCACATGCCCCAAAAAGGTTACCTCCTCTCACCGTAACTCGGACTTGCTTTGAACTTCGCATAAAGTTCCTTCTCCTTTAACACTTGTAACACAAAGCGTAGATGCTCATCATGTTTTGCTTCGGTCTTAGAATATACCAAAATATCGTCAATAAAGACGACCACGAATTGATCCGAAATGGTTGAAACACCCGATTCATCGATCCATAAATGCGCAGGGCGTTAAATCGCACCCCAAATGGCATAACGTAAACTCGTAATGACCATACCGAGTCTTGAATACCGTCTTATGGATATCTGCTTCTTGACCCTTAATCGATGATATCCGATCGAAGGTCGATCTTAGAAAATACGAGCCCCCTAAGCTGGTCAAACGGATCGTCAATCCTTGGCGGGGTACTTATTCTTAATCGTCGCTTTGTTCAATCGGCGATAATCAATGCACAAGCGCATCGTCCCATCCTTCTTCTTTACGAATAGCACCGGTGCTCCCCATGGAGACACACTTGGCCCCGATAAAGCCCCTATCCAACAATTCTTGAATTTGCGCCTTTAACTCCACTAACTCCTTCTGTGCCATCCTATATGGTACAATAGACACTTTGTCTTTCCCTGTGCAATGTGTCGATTCCAAATTCAACTTCTCGGTTTGGAGGCAATCCTTGAAGCTCCTCCTGGAAAGACATCTTGGAACTCTTTTTTGCGCTTCTAACCTTATCCACAGTTAGCCCCTCTACATCTGTTTGACTTACAAATGCCAAATAGGCCTCACAACCTTTTCGAATCTACTTTTCAGCCCTCAAAGTCGATATCACATTAGACAAATAGTCCCTTCGCTCACCTATCACCATAACCTCATCCCCTTTCGTGGTCCTTAGCACCATTCGCTTAGCAGCACAATCTAGAGTCGCTTTATGCTTAACAAGCCAGTCCATTCCTAGAATGAGATCAAACTCTCGAAACGGCAACTCCATTAGATCGCCAGGAAAGATCCTACCTTGAGTTTCTAAGGGTACATCCTTATACAGCTTGTCTACCCTAACCGAGTGACCTAAGGGACTTAGCACAGATACCCCACTCACTATCTTCTCAGAATGCACTCCCAATGACCCAGATATGGCACACGCAACATAAGAATGAGTAGATCCAATATCCACCAAGGCAGTATACGGCATATTAGAAACTAAAAACGTACCAGTTATGATATCAGGTACGTCGCCCTCCTCTCGACGACGAGCTGCATAAACCAACGCTGGCTGTTGAGCCTCAGCATTTTCGGCTCCCCTGCCAGGTGTCCCTCGACCTCGACCATTTCCATTCCCATTTCCGCCTCTACCTTGTCCACGTCCTCTCGGTGGTTGTGGTCCACCTCTCGCTGGTTGAGTAACCCTCTGTTCTGCAACTTGAACCTGATCAGCTCTCGAGGATGGTCTTTAACTCGTGTCCATAGATCCACATCGAAAACAAGCACCGTAACGTTTCCTACACTCACCTGTGTGTACCTTACCACAGTCCCCACAGATTGGCGGTCTAACCACATTCATCGGAATGGCTCGAACTGGCTCCTCCACTCTCGCCCTTTTGACATTCTTGTTTGCTCCACCCGAAGGTCCAGAATCCCTCTGAAAACGGTTTCGATCTTTCTCACGATTACGCCTCTCGATGACGCTTTACCTCCTCAACGATCTTAGCTTTTTCCACCGAACCAGCGAAGTCACGCTCCTCTGCGAGCAATCGGTACCTTAAGGTCATCTCTCGAGTCCATCCTCAAAGCGAACACTACGCTCATACTCGTGTAGCAACTATTCTTACAAAGATACCTAGTCACTCCTCGTAAATTCACCTCGTACTCAAGAAGAAGCTTTGCCTTCTTGGACAGATTCAGGAATTCTTTCCTACGGGCGTCCACATAACTCGCCCCAATATACTTCCCCTTAAAGGACGTCTTAAACAGCTCCCAAGTGACCCAATCAACTGGGGTTCCATCCCTCACAGTGAGCCACCACTGATAAGCCTCATCTCGCAGCAACGATATGGCCCCTCTTCAGCCTCGCTCCGCCCACGAGCAGTCCAAGTCATCCATAATTCGTTCCGTGGCCTCCAACCAATATTCTGCCACATTCGGGGCTACACCAGATACACCCCTAAAGATCTCTGCTCCGTTAGCCCGGAGTCGTTCAAAAATCAATCCTCGAATTTCGTTGCCTGAACTTGCCTCGGCAACCCTTTTCAGAACTCGAAGCATAGCCTACGACAGGGCGTCATCCCCGGCACCATGATCATGTGATTCCACTTCCGTTGCCGATGGTACCGGTGTTTCTGCCGCTGGCATATGTCCTGAAGACGAAGATTTTGCTCGAGCTCTTCCTCGGCCTCGTCCACGGCCTCTACCTCGAGCCGCTCGCATACTCATGTCGTATTATCTGTTTATGAATTTTATGCATTATTTTCAGCATTCCAGTGATTATTACAGATGTTTTATGATTCAACCAGTAATTCAGAATTGGTTTCGCAGAATCGAGGTCTAGCTATAGTTTCAGCAAATTTTCCTACGGTTTCAGTAACATCTTATCTAGAGTGTCCTAGTAGGGTTTCAGTACAGATAGATAATTCATAGTATATATTCAGAAAAGTTTAAAATACTTACAGACCTGGGCCTGAGATTCAGAATGCCACTCACTGTTCCAGATTTTGAAAACAGAGTTTTACAGTCTCCAAAATTTTTTTTTTTAAACTTTGTTATTGTAAACCCATTCCACAGCCGAGTTGTTGTAACTTGGATCTGATACCACTAAATGTAACACCCCAAACCCGGCCTAGACGTTATGACCGGATCCGGTGCGCCACATTGATGCATACAAAACATTCTGAATTACTTAGTTTGGAAAACTTAATTAGTGATGTAAAAGATACTTTTAATGTAGGTTAAAGTGAATGGGAGTCATGCACCGTGTAGAAACCGTAAAAAGAGGAGGTGAGTCTGGCCGGACTACTTAAGTACCAAGCTCCTTCGGATCCAATCCTAGACATGCACACCGCCATTGCTACACTCTAACATCTCGTATAATTGTGAGAAATCCATTTGGTTAAGTCCATCTTAACTTAAGTTTGAAAACGTTTGCTTAGCGGAAGTCTTACTTGTAATCGTGTTATTTTGAAATCACTTAATTTTTTGAAAACGCGTTCTAAAGCTAACCCATTTACCTTAGTTATCATAGTTCTTTCATCATAATAAAATAAAATAATAAAAGTAAAACAAAACCATAAAAATAATTAAGCGGCCTTACTACACTTAAAACCCAAAACCATAAATGAAATTAAAAGGACGTCCAGTTCGCCAAAAAAAAACCAGGTTCGTAGAAACATGTGGCCAGTCCGGATCCCTCACAGCTCCAAGCCCACTATGGTTGAGGATTACTGCGAGGATGAAAATAAGGGGTGAGTTTTGGGAAACTCAAAGGTGTAATTCAACCCAACCATAGCCTAAATCGGTTCAAACCACGAGAGACGAGAATAAGTTGGCCTCACTGCAATGTATATCGAATAAAGCCCATAGACCCGCAATGGTCGTAAGCGGATATATCATGCTTATGCAAAAAACCCAACCCATATCCAACCATGTACACCCCCATACCATTCTTTCACCATGTGAGAGACTACTCGACCCACCCAACCGCTACACGCCACGAAATATGCGGCATGGTCGCGAATAGATAATGTGACAGTCACGAGAACAGATATTTTGTGGCAATGCCACGAATCAGATATATATGTGGCGGGGCCACGAGCAGATAATTTGTGGCATAGCCACCAAGACGCTCCTCCATAATATAACCCATGTTCCCATGCAATGATATATACATTCATGGCATACATCATACATTTTAATTCATCATGCTTTTCGGACAAAATTAACCCTAGGGGTATAAAGGTCATTTTGCATACATAGGGGTATAATGGTAATTTTGCATACATAGGGGTATTCTAGTAAATATAACTATTTCTCAGGTTTTCATGCATATCGTAGCCATTACGTTTAGCCAGAAACACTTACCGAGCGTTCTTACCAAATTGGGCCCGTTGGCCCATTAACCCAGTTTTGGCCCATTAAGCCCAAAGTATCAAAACGCACGAAATCGCGCGTACTGCAGTTTTATCACTTTCGATTACCAGTAATAATTACCCATATGTCTTACGAGCATTCGCACACTCGCAAGTGCCCAAAATACCGACTTTTCGGCATTTCGGCTTTTCGGCTTTTGCCGATCTAGTCTATGAGAGGGTGTCAGTTACACACCTGTTTTTGGGATTTCCTCGATGAGATCTACACACGAACTTCCTACAATTGAATCACCTAATATTACTCCAAATATCGAAATAAAATTGAGTATGTAGTCCCTTACCACATTCGGCCAAACATGCCTAAAACCCTTATTGTTCTTACCTTACTGCCGAGAGATGGTTAACTCCAAAGATCCGATCGTTTCACCTGTCCAAGCCCTTGATCAACCGCCTCTAAATCACACTATTACCAAAACAAAATGGTTATTACGACCCCTCAGGGTTACAAGTCCAAATCGACAACCTCCCTAACTTTTAGGGATTTCGGCTTTTCCTTAAATATGTAAGAAGACTAAGTTTTTGAAGACTTACCACCGATTCCTTAGTGACTGATTCCAATGAGTTTCCCACACGATCTCGATGTAGATTTAAACTCTCAGATAATAACAAAAGTCGAGCTTTCAGTGACTACAGTATTCAGCCAAGTCCCTTTTAATGTGGGGTTTTCGGCTTTTTGCAACTTGCGTTTAAAAAGGTGAAACGAAAGGGTTTTGCTATGGTCTTGTCGTCAAAACTTGAGGTTTTAGAGGGCTGGTGAATCGACCATAAATGATGAAGAGAAGAGATATGGTTTTGGTTATAAGAAATCGGCACCAAAAAGAATCAAGCTTTCGGGATTTCGGCTTTTTATGGCCAAAGGCTATGAAGGTTTTGAAACGGTTGAAGGGGAAAAAAATGGAGATGAACAAGATGGTAGGAAGGTTCGACAATGGAGGAAAGGAGACGAAGAAAAAGTTGATGAGGAGAAAAGTCAGGAAACGGCACCAACTACCCGAAGTGCCGAATTTATACTAGCTCCTTAACCTAGCCGAATTTTGCCCCCTTAAAGAATCCATTGGCCGGCCACCTCTTGCTCTTTAAGAGTCCAACATTCAGCCAACACATCCTCCTTGATCAGCTCCTAAATCCTCTCCCTTATCCCCTCCTTAGTCAATCTCCCGAGCAACTCAAACTCTTCCCGATGCACTTTTACTTGGTTCCACTACTTACCTTTTACTGTTCATAAAAATTAATCCCTTGATTTGCTATCATTGTGACTTGAACCTGGGTCCTCCCTAGCTTCCCCAAGCCACTTATAGCCTTCCCTGTGGCGTCACATGCCACTTCACCACTTGCTTCCTTGTGATCTATTTTACACAATTAATACTTAAAAGCCCAGTTAACCAGAACCCCTTTTTCCTATGGATTAAAAACTAATTAAAACTATCGGGTTTTATCCTAAGCTTGGGCCTTCTAGAGGCCCACCATCACAATTAAACCTACTCTTAACAAGCAGAACACAGAATTTTTAATTTTACAAATCATTCACAGAATTCCCGAAAATTGGGGCGTTACACATGTAACTTGCATTCTAATATATTCTCAAGGTTCAAACAGGATTTTCTTTTATCACACATCTTTGTCGTCTTCCATGGAATGTCGAAACCGATACTTGGTAGCATTTCATATTTATCAAGTAGCTCACATAATTTGCATATTACTCAATAATAACCACAAAGCATAATATTTCATGATAATAATCATGATACCATATAAATATCATTAAATTACTTAAAATGACAATTATGTTACCACATTGACACATGAACTTACCTCGGTACAAAATGTTAGAAATCGAGTCTATTCCTCGTAAACTTTATTTTTCCCTCGATCACGACTCAAATCTCGTTTCTCTTGATCTAAAAACCAAATTAATTTATTCAATATACACATTCATCAAAACAGTCCCTAATACGGGCTTGGATAAAAATTACTATTTTACCCCTAACTTTTCAATTATTTACAATTGAGTCCTTAAGTTTGTACAATGAGTTACATGCATTACCCATGACATCTAGGCATAGCTGGATTTCCTAGTGTCCATAACAGCCCATATTTTACACCAAAAATTAGATTTTTACCATCAATTTTACCCTTTTTACAATTAAGTCCCTTTTAGGTGTTTTCACATAAAACTACTAAGTAAAAGTTGTTAAACACTCATCAAACCATCATATTCCTTCATTATTCATCAAAATACAATTATGTCACACATGGGTAAATTTTCATACATGCATCTTAGCTCAAAATATTGCTAGAAAATGAGAGAACATGCTTTCTAGATTTTAAAATCGAAAAGAGTATTAAAAACGGGTATGAAAATCACTTACAATCAAGGCTTAAAAATGTTGGAAACCCTAGCTATTGTGACAAGCAAAATTCGGCAGCCCTTATGGAGAAGATGAGTTCATTTTTGTGTTATTTTACCCTTTTTAATGACTATATTTACCAAATGACAAAAATGCGCTTAATGCCTTTCTTTGTAATTTTTCATGCACAAGCCCATTTTTGTCCAAAATTTTAGAAATTGGTTAAATTGCTATTTAAGACCTCCTAATTAATATTCCAAAGCAATTTCATACTAAAAGCTTCAAGAATGCAAGTTTTGCCACTTATTTAATTTAGTTCCTAATTTCAAATTAAGCACTTTATGCATAGAATTTCTTCACGAAAATTTCACACAATCATGCAATCATATCATAGATCTAAAAATAATTATAAAATAATTATTTCTATCTCAGATTTATGGTCCCGAACCCACTATTCCGATTAGTCCCTAATTCGAGATATCACATAAAATTTGGGTCATTAATGAATATGCTGAAAATTAGAAATTTATGGTAGAAAATAAAAATTTATTCATAGATAAACAACTTTTACAAAGCAATTTTTGATGAAAACTTGATTTAGAGACTAAAATGAAAAATGAGTAAAACCCATGGAAAATTCTGAAATTTGTGAAATGTATGTGCTGTAAATGTAGTATATAAATTTTGGCTAGGCTTGGAAAGAGGATTAAATTTCATGAATTTCATTTTCCGAGCCTAGGGACAAAATCGAAATTTTTGAAAAAGATAGGGGCAAAATGGTAATTTTTCCTAGGATGTAAATTGAGTCCACATGAATGTGAAATGTGATAAGATGACATTAAATTTACTCGTATAGATCTGGATAGACAAAATTCAAAGTTAGAACGAGGAAAAGAGGAAAATGTCGGATTAGTAGATTTATGTACACGAACATTTGTCGAGGTAAGTTCGTGTAACTAAATTGTATATTTTTTTATGCTTGAATTAAGTGTTGTGTTTGTGAATTGTATAAATACCATAAATATGTGAAATGATCTGTAACGCCCTAAATTTCTATAGTTTCAACTTTTGTAAGTGTTAGGCTTGGAAGTGTCTGAATCCGTGTTTTGAGTTATTTTTGGTTTAAATATATGTGGTTTAAGTGATAATGTGCTCTAGGGTGTGTTTGGGAGGTCCCAAGTTCAAGCTTTAACTTGGGCTAAATTTTGATTTTTATTGAATAAAGTCTGACTTGAGGACGGTGGGCTTATAATGAATTATGGGTAAAAACTTAGCAGAATGGGCCTGCTGGTCTAGTGGTTAAGTGGCAAGGGAATATGCTTAGGGTCAGGGGTTCAATTCCCTATAGTGGCGATGGGATTATTTTTGCTGCAGTTTGCAATTAAGAGTTGGGCTTATCAGAAATCTAAGTTGGGGTTTTAAGGGAAATTAGGGTTTATTCCCTTCTTTTTGGAATAAAAGGCATTCTTTTTGTTTTTTGTTGTCTTTTCTTTTGTTCCCCAAAAACCTTGCTGCCTAAAATCATATTTCTCCTTCCCCTCTCCTTTGTTTTTCTTCTTTTTTAATAAGCTTAGACGTATCGCTAGCAAGTTCTGTCGATTCGGTAAGTAACACTTTAATTGAGTTACGTGTTTTCCTTTGGAGTTTGTTTAAAGAAGGATTTTGGTTGCTGTTTAGGAAATATTCAAGGATCTGTGGAGCACTAACTGATTTTTTAACAGCGAGGAATCACCGTTCTTCGTCGAGGGTAAGTAGGTCTCGTTTTGGGTTTTGTCAATTCTAAAGAAAGTTAATTTAAATGACTAATTTTAGGCTCGATATTATCGATCTTAGGCTTAGAGTGCTCGTGGTTGGATTAGCAGCAAAAACAAACCAGGTGTGTACTCTGATTACACAGAAAACGAGATTCATCAAAAGCCGAAAGGTTATCTGTCGACACCACACGGGCGTGTGGTTTACCCGTGTGGTAGCTTGCATCGTGAGACATGGGCGTGTCGCTAACGAGCCAGGCCGTGCGGGCGCCACACGGGCGCGATGGACACAGGCGTGTGAGATTGATGAGGTTGTGTGTGAGGCACGGGCTCAGGCGAATGGGCCGTGTGGGCCACACGGGCATGTGGGCTCACATGAGTGAACCACGCGGGCGTCTGGGAATCTAGGCCAGGCCGTGTGATCCACACGGGCAAGGCCAATTTGAGCTGTGTGACCTATACGGGCGTGTTGGTCAACAAGGGTAGGGCACACGGGCATGTGAGCCCAACTAAGGTAAAATGTTCTATAAGGTTGCACGGGTCACCCAAGTCGACTGTGACCTGATTGTAGGGGCGGTAAGTGTTACTCTGACCCCTTACTCTGATTGATTACTGAGTTGTATGCAAAAGCATGTGCAATTGTCTGATTCTATAGGTATGTTCTGCCATGATATTGATATGATCTGATATCTACATATGAGCATGCCATGATATGTATGTTGCATTGTATTAGGTTGGGATTATTGTGAAGAGGAGGAAGTCTGAGAGGCGATTAGCCTGATATCGGGCAGCTACGTTGTCCTTATCTGTTGAGTACCATTCTACGATACCCTTTTTGGTGTGTAGAGCTGGATGGGTTGACTATATCCCCATATTTGGTGTGTAGGGTTGGGTGGGTCGATTTTATCCCCACATGGTGTGTTGGGTTGGTCGAAGATGGTGTGTAGGGTTGGTGGGCATGTTTCTGATATCTAATCTGTTATACATGTGATTTCCGTATGGCTAAGGCCGAATAACCGTATTTTGTTATCTGTTTGTATGCATGCTGTTTGTGGGGATGTACACACTGAGTTTGCGAAAACTCACCCCTTTATTTTTTTTGTCAGGTAATCCTCAACAGTAGTGGATCGGAGCGATGGAGGGCTCGACGGTGACCACTGGTAGACACTCATTGGTTTCATGAGTAATAATTAATTCATCTATTTTACTTTAATATTCGTTTTTGGGATTACTCATGTATTCAGACTCAAACTATTTTGGGCTTATTTGGGATTTTAAATTTTTAAGTTTATGGATTTATAACTGAATGATGTTTTAGCTTTCGCGTTAAAGAAATGTTTTCACATATTAATTGAAATAAAGATTTCACGACTTAAGTGAAGATAATAATCTGTACGATTTTCATTGGACAAGGTTTTGAAAAAAGGGTTTTCTAAAAGCACTCTCATATGATGTCGCCAGATTCGGCCATAACATCCAAGCCAGGTGTGGGGTGTTACATTTAGTGGTATTAGAGCCAGGTTGTAAAACTCGACTGTGGATTTGAGTTTTAAAATTAGGGTTTTTATAAAATGAATTGAAAAGCAATTTGAAATAATTTCGATAACGAGTATGTCGTACATCGAGCCTCCAGCACTAATCTTGTAAGTTCTCTTAAACTTTGATATGTATTGTCTGAAAGCTTGCTTAACATGGAAAATTTTCTGTAAATGTCTAAAATACTATGTACGTATTGTGAGACTACTATAGGTAGTACTTTACTAAAACACTTAGATAAAGTAAATTGAAACTGTAGTGAGCTTATTACTCGCGATAACTGACTCTAAAACTCTATTACTATATGCATAAAATATCTGTTAATAATTATTGAAACTGTAAAGTAATGTGCATAAAACTTCTAAATACAGATTAATTCAAAATTACGATGACCACACGTGGTACTCATAGACGGGGTACTAGAGGCCGAGGTAGAGGCCATAAAGGGATTCGAGCTGAGTCCTTCACATCTGATACGATCCCTAATCTGGACACTAGCGAGACGCCGGTGTCGCCCGCTACTGAGACTGGTGCTGAGTCTCAAGACCGTGCAGCTGGGGACGACGCATTGTCCCAAACCATACTGCCAATCCTGGAGAGGGTTCTGGGGCTAATACTGGATTTGGAGGCCGTGGGTCGGTTATAGAATGACTCTGATCCAATGGGGCTGAGGTATTCAGGGGCATCGCTGGAGTTTCTCCTAATGTGGCTGAGTACTGGATGGAGGCCACAGAGCGTATTATGGATGATCTGGATTTTTCTTCCGAGCAGAAGCTCAAATGGGCTATTTCGTTGCTTCAGGATAAAGCATATCAATGGTGGCTGATGGTTAGGGATGGCACTTAGCCTGACAGTCTAATGTGGGATTTGTTTAAGACAGCTTTCCTGAGCAAGTATGTAAGGGTCAGTTATATCGACGCTAGAAGGCGTGAGTTCCTGAATCTTACTCAGGGAGACTGTTCGGTGGCTGAGTATAAGGCCGACTTTCTGAGGCTGAGCCGTTATGCTCGAGGCATGGTGGCGACTGAGCATGAGCATTGTGTTCATTTTGAGGACTGCCTTAGGGATAACTTGAGGGTCCTGATAACTCCGCAAAGGGAGCGTGAGTTTGCCGTGTCGGTCGAGAAGGCCAAGATTGCGGAGGAGGTTAAGCGCGCTGAGCGCTAGAACCATGACAAAGGGAAGGCTAAGAGGGATGTAGAGTCTTCGAATGCTAGGGTAAGGCCTAGAAAAAGGCTAGATCTGATGGGCCCGCAAGAGTTGGGCCTACTATTGCACCTTCTAGGGTGGCGATTTGCCAGCTTTGTTACAAACGCCATCTGGGCGAGTGTTGGAGAGCTTCTGGGGCTTGCTTGAGGTGTGGGTCGACTGAGCATCGAGTTAAGGATTTTCCACTATTGGGTAATTACATGTAAGCACCGGATACTGAGACTACACAACCACCGGGGGTAGTTCAGTAGCCACCTAGGGGCCGAGGCCAGGCTAGAGGTGATAACGGCATGGGCCGAGGACAGATAGCACCGGGCCGAGGTGCTGGGCTGACTGAGGTGAGGCAGCCTGCGCTTGTGTATGTTACACATCATCGTTAGGATGGAGATGCTCCAAACGTCATCACGGATACGTTCCTAATTCTTAATAAACCTTATGTTGCACTAATAGACATAGGTTCTACACATTCCTACGTTGCCTGTTCTATGTTTGAGACTTTGGGAATATCGTATGAGAGCACTCTTAGTGAGATTTCAGTGGTGAGTCCGTTGGGGCAGTCTATTAAGGTTAGTAAACTGTTCAGAGATGTTTTATTGGAAGCCCAAGGGACGATATTTTTGGCTGATCGGATGGAACTTCCATTTAGGGAATTCGACTTAATTCTGGGTATGGATTGGTTGGTGAAGCATCGTGTAAGTCTGAATTGTGCTGAAAAGAGGGTTATTCTGAGGACTGATGAGGATAATGAGATAGTCGTGATTGGTGAACGACGAAATTATCTAAGTAATGTGGTATCTACGTTGGTAGCAGAGAAGCTGGTGAGGAAAGGATGTGAGGCGTTTTTGGCCTACATCAGTGCTTCTAATTATGTGGACTTATCGGTTAAGGACATTCGTGCGGTAAAGGACTTTCTAGATGTTTTTCCATAGAAACTACCAGGATTGCCTCTGAGCCGTGAGGTAGAATTTACGATTAAGTTGATTCCTTGTACAGCTCCTGTGCCTATCGCCCTTTACCAAATGGCATCGAAGGAGCTGACGGAACTTAAGGCTCAAATTCAAGAGTTGTTGGATCGTGGGTTTATTGTGTGTCTTTGTGGGGAGCACCTGTTTTATTCGTAAAGAAAGACGGTACAATGAGGATATGTATCAACTACCGTCAATTGAACAAGTTGACGATTAAGAATAAGTACCCACTTCTAAGGATAAACGACTTATTCAATCAGTTCAAAGGGGCTTTAGTGTTCTCTAAGATCAATCTACGGTCATGTTATCATCAATTGAGGGTAAATGAGGTCAATGTACATAAGACGGCATTTAGGAATCGTTATAGGCATTACGAGTTCCTACTTATGCCCTTTGGGTTGACTAATGAACCAGCAGCATTTATGGACTTAATGAACTGTATGTTCCAGCCCTACTTAGATCAGTTTGTGATGGTGTCCATTGATGACATTTTGGTGTATTCTAAGTCTGAGGACGAGCACGATGAGCATTTAAGAGTGGTTCTACAGATCCTTCGTGAGAAACAGTTGTTTGCGAAGTTCACGAAGTGTGAGTTTTGGCTTCGGGAAGTGACATTTCTGGGTCATGTAGTTTCTGCTGAGGGGATTCGGGTGTATCCTCGTAAGATTGAGGCTGTATTGGATTGGAAGCAACCGAAGAGTGTGTCAGAAATCCACAGTTTTCTAGGACTGGCAGGGTATTACCGACGTTTTGTAGAGGGATTCTCGTTGATCGCAGCGTCGTTGACTAAGTTGTTGCGTAAAGGAGTTACTTCTGTTTAGACTGACGCACAGCAGGAGAGCCTCGAGAAACTCAAGACAGTGTTGACTCAAGCTCCAGTTCTGATATAGCCTGAGCCTGGTAGGGACTTCGTGGTTTACAGTGATGCGTCGCATGTGGGTTTGGGTTGCGTCTTGATGCAAGACGGTAAGGTAGTGGCCTATGCGTCTCGACAGCTTAAGACTCACGAGGCTAATTATCCGACGCATGACTTGGAGTTGGCTGCAGTGGTCTTTGCATTGAAGATTTGGAGGCATTATCTTTATGGAGAGAAGTGTACCATCTACACCGACCACACGAGCCTCAAGTACCTCCTCACTCTGAAGGAGTTAAATCTTAGACAGCATCGTTGGGTAGAGTTGCTTAAGGATTATGATTGCAGTATAGAGTATCACCCTGGGAAGGCCAATATGGTGGCCGATGCATTAAGCCGTAGGGCTGTGGCTGATTTGAGAGAATTGTTCACTCGACTGAGTCTTTACGACGATGGGAGTCTTCTGGCAGAGCTACAAGTGAGGCCGACATGGATTAGGCAGATTAGAGCTAAGCAGTTAGAGGATAAGACCCTCGAGCTGTGATTTCGTCAGGTTAAGACTGGGACTACTACTGACTTTGGGATTAATAGTGATGGGGAACTGTGTTTTCGAGGTAGGATCTGTGTACCTGATGACGAGAATTTGAGATTGTCGATTCTAAAAAAGGCACATAGCAGTCCTTGCACTATGTATCCTGGTGAAAACAAGATATATAAAGATCTCCGAGAGTTGTACTGGTGGCCAGGATTGAAACGTGAGGTTACCAACTTTGTTGCTCGCTGTATGACTTGTTAGCAGGTTAAGGCTAAGCATCAGTTACCTTCGGGTTTGCAACAGTCGGTTATGACACAGATGTGGAAATGAGAGCGAGTAACGATGGACTTCGTTAGTGGGTTGCCCCTAACACCCACTAAGAAGGATTCAGTTTGGGTCATCGTGGATCGATTGACTAAGACCGCACATTTCATTCCTATTAGGACAGACTTCTCTCTACAGAAGTTGGCCAAGCTTTACATTTCTGAGATAGTGAGACTGTATGGGGTACCTGTCTCAATCATTTCTGACAGGGATCCTCGTTTTATGTCTCGGTTTTGGCAGAAACTTCATGAGGCTTTGGGTTTCTGTCTTGACTTCAGTACTGCTTTTCATCCCCAGACAGATGATCAGTCAGAGAGGGTGATTCAGATACTGGAGGATATGTTGAGGGGTTGTGTTATGGATTTCTATGGTAGTTGGGAGGAGTACTTGCCATTGGCAAAGTTCACTTACAACAACAGTCATCAATCTAGTATTCAGATGGCCCCATATGAGGCACTCTATGGTCGTAAGTGTCGCACTCTTTTATGCTGAACTGAGTTGGGTGAGTGACGTGTTCTGGGTCCGGATTTGGTTTCAGAGATGAGGGAAAAGGTTCGCTTGATTCGAGATCGACTGAAAGCGGCTTCTGATAGACAGAAGTCTTATACGAATTTGAGAATGAAGGACATCGAGTATTTTGTGGGAGACATGGTTTTCCTAAGGTCTCGCCATGGAAGAAGGTTCTGAGGTTCGGTCGTAAGGGTAAGCTGAGTCCTCGATTTATTGGCCGTACCAGATTCTGAAGAGAGTGGGGCCAGTCGCATTTCAGTTGGAGCTACCTCTAGAGTTGGATCATATATATAACGTGTTTCACGTCTCGATGTTAAGGCGCTACCGCTCTGATCCTATGCACATTGTGCCCGTGGAGGAGATTGAAGTTAGACCGGATCTAACGTTCGAGGAGGAGCCAGTTCAGATTCTAGAGCGTGACGTTAAGGTCTTACGTCGGAAGTCCATTCCCTTATTGAAGGTGCTGTGGTAGAATCATAGCACTGAAGAGGCTACTTGGGAGCTAGAGGATTCGATGCGACAGTAATATCCTCACCTTTTCTGATCAGGTAAAATTCGCAGACGAATTTTCTTTAAGGGGGTAGAGTTGTAACGCCCCAAATTTCTGTAGTTTCGGCTTTTATAAGTGTTGGGCTTGGAAGTGTTTGAATCCATGTTTCGAGTTATTTTTGGTTTAAATATATGTGGGTTAAGTGATAATGTGCTCTAGGGTGTGTTTGGGAGGTCCCAAGTTCAAGCTTTAACTTGGGCTAAATTTTGGTTTTTATTGAATAAATCCTGACTTGAGGTCGGTGGGCTTATAATGAATTATGGGTAAAAACTTAACAGAATGGGCTAGTCTAGTGGTTAACTGGCAAGGGAATACACTTAGGGTCGGGGGTTCGATTCCCTGCAGTGACGATGGGATTATTTTTGCTGCAAGTTGCAATTAAGAGTTGGGCTTACCAGAAATCTAAGTTGGGGCTTTAAGGGAAATTAGGGTTTATTCCCTTCTTTTTGGAATAAAAGGCATTCTTTTTGTTTTCTGTCATTTTTTCTTTTGTTCCCCAAAAACCTTGCTACCGAAAATCATCTTTCTTCTTCCCCTCTCCTTTGTTTTTCTTCTTTTTCGATAAGCTTAGACGTATTGCTAGTAGGTTTTGTCGATTCGGTAAGTAACACTTAATTGAGTTACGTGTTTTCCTTTGGAGTTTGTTTAAAGAAGGATTTTGGTTACTGTTTAGGGAATATTCAAGGATCTGTGGAGCACTAACTGAGTTTTTAACAGCGAGGAATCACCGTTCTTTATCAAAGGTAAGTAGGTCTCATTTCGGGTTTTGTCAATTCTAAAGAAATTCGATTTAATAGACTGATTTTGGGCTCGATATTATCGATCTTAGGCTTTAGAGTGCTCGTGGTTGGATTACGAACCAGGTGTGTACTCTGATTACGCAGAAAACAAGATTCAGTGAAAGCCGAAAGGTGGTCTGTTGATGCCACACGGGCATGTGGTCTGCCCGTGTGGTAGCCTGCGTCACGAGACACGAGTGTGTCGCTGACGAGCCAAGCCGTGCGCGCACCACACGGGTGCGATGAACACCAGCGTGTGAGGCTGACGAGGCCGTGTGCGAGGCATGG
Source organism: Gossypium longicalyx (assembly GCA_025698465.1). Taxonomy (NCBI): domain Eukaryota; kingdom Viridiplantae; phylum Streptophyta; class Magnoliopsida; order Malvales; family Malvaceae; genus Gossypium; species Gossypium longicalyx. The sequence goes on along the minus strand of CM046997.1, from coordinate 16,338,928 downwards.
GCTTAGGCAAATGGGCCATGTAGGCCCACACGGGTGAACCACACGGCCATGTGGGAATCTGAGCCAGGCCATGTGATCCACACGGGCAAGACCAATTTGGGCCGTGTGACCCACACGGGCGTGTGAGCCCAACTAAGGTAAATTGTTCTGTAAGGTTGCACGGGTCGCCTAAGTCGAGTGTGACCTGATTGTAGGAACGGTAAGCGTTACTCCGACCCCTTACTCTGATTGATTGCCGAGTTGTATGCAAAAGCATGTGTAATTGTTTGATTCTGTAGGTCTGTTCTGTCTTGATATTGATATAATCTGATATCTGCATATGAGCATGCCATGATATGTATGTTGCATTGCATTGGGTTGGGATTGCTGTGAAGAGGAGGAAGTCTGAGAGGCGATTAGCCTGATATCGGGTAGCTACGTTGTCCTTATCCGTTAAGTACTGTTCTACGGTACCCTTTCTGGTGTGTAGGGCTGGATGGGTTGACTATATCCCTATACTTGGTGTGTAGCGTTGGGTGGGTCGATTTTATCCCCACATGGTGTCTTGGGTTGGTCGAAGATGGTATGCAGGGTTGGTGGGCATGTTTCTGATATCTGATCTGTTATGCATGTAATTTCCGTATGGCTAAGGCCGAATAACCATATTATGTTATCTGTTTGTATGTAAGATGTTTGTGGAGATGTACACACTGAGTTTACGAAAACTCACCCCTTTATTTATTTTGTTTGTCAGGTAATCCTCAGTAGTAGATGGATCGGTGCGACGGAGGGCTCGACAGTGACCACTGGTAGACACTCGTTAGTTTCATGAGTAACAATTATTTCATCTGTTTTACTTTAATATTTGTTTTTGGGATTACTTATGTATTCGGACTCAAACTGTTTTGGGCTTATTTGGGATTTTAAATTTTTAAGTTTATGGATTTATAACTGTATGATGTTTTAGCTTCCGCGTTAAAGAAATGTTCTCACATAGTAATTGGAATAAAGATTTCACAACTTAAGTGAAGATAATAATCTGTACGATTTTCACTGGACAAGGTTTTGAAAAAAGGGTTTTCTAAAAGCACTCTCATATGACGTCGCCAGATTCAGCCATAACGTCTAGGCCGGGATTGGGGCGTTACATAATCACATAATCGTTAAAACCCGATAAATGATAAAATGCTAATTTTATGCTTGAGTTGAATGTGAACATTTGAATTGCATAAATGCTTAAATATATGAGATTGACCACATGCTTGATAATGCTTGAAAGATACTAAATTTCGTTTGAGTAAATTGAAAATTCGATGGATATATGATTTCCCGAAATGAATGAGGTCTTGCATTTGTTGCGGACAGGATTTAACTCAAACGAGTAATCCTATTGATCTCATGATAGAAAGGATTTAGCCCAGATGGGTAATCCTAATATAAGTCCTCTCAAGCATATGTTATGGATTGGATTTAGCCTAGATGGATAATCCAAATCAAGCTCCTTAGAGTATATATCATAAAAAGGATTTAGCATGAACTGGTAACCTTGTTGTATATATGTGTGGCTCGAGAGTGTACTCTCTGAAATAGTACCTTATAGGTATCACTGGACATGAATTGACAGATTCTAATTTGTATACCTTGAGTGTACTATTCATGACCTTGATATCTTAAATGATATGAGTAAAGTCCTGACGTGAAATAATCTGAACTCGAGATGAACTATTATAAAATTATACTTGTAATATAAAGAGATGATTTATACATGTTAAATGAATACATGTTATGAAAAGCATATGTTCCTGGAAACTTGATTGTTGTTGAGCTTAAATATGTTTTGATGTTATTATGGATTATATGACTAACAAGGGCAATGAGGATGTGTGTGTAAGGCATGAGGTCAAATTGATTGAATATGCCTTACATAGTTACCTCAAAATAGAATGAATAGTAAGTTAAGTACCATGTTATACGAACTTACTAAGTATTCTATGCTTGCTTAGTTTTATTTCCCTGTTTTAGAGTAAATTGGAAGCTCATTGGATTGGAAGCTTGGCGGAGATCACTCACACAATCCATCGGCCCATGTCGGTACAATATGGTAAATCAATTATGGTTGTAATGGCATGTATAGGATATATTGACATGTAAATATAAATGATGTTTGTAATCTAGCCATTGGAATCGCTAGTAATGGTCTGTTTTAATATACTTGTATGGTAGCTACATATATATTAAGTAATTGATCAAACTATGTCTAACTTGATGACTTAACTAAGGTAAGATTATAGACATGTATGCATGAAATGGTATGCTATGATGAACGATGGAATTTACTTGATTTGAATGCTTGAAATGGTTGGTATTTGGATGTATGATTCAAGTGCAGGTCATGGGTGTGATTTTAGGTGAGAAATGAAGATAGGAATGACTTTATTTTGTTCACACGGGCAGACACACAAGCATTTGTCTAGACCATGTGTGACACACGGCCTGGTACACGAGCGTGTGGTTAGGCCATGTGTCCTCTGCACCTTAATTTCGAGAAAATGGTATACTTAAAATTGAGCACACGGGCAGAGACACGAGCAGGTGTCTCAGCCGTGTGTACTACACGGCCTAGAACACGGGCATGTGACTTGGCCGTGTGAAACCTGTACCTAATTTCGAAATGAATTAATTGACCACACGGCCTAGTACACGGGCGTGTCCCTTGGACCACACGGGCGTGTGATCCTTACACCTTAGAAAAATTTTAAAATTTCGCGAAAAATTCTTAGAGTTTCCAATTAAGTCTCAAATCTATTCTAATGCTCGTTTTGGGCCTCGAGGGTCCATTTAAGAGATAATATGAATAATATTGGTTAATGGATAAAAATTTTACGGGAATTATCTGAAAATGTTTTGGAACTTTTGGTAACGTATTGTAACCCTGTTTCGGTGACAGATACCGATTAGAAGTGTTACATTTAGTGGTATTAGAGTTATGGTTTAGTTAGTTCTCAAACTGAACGTACCATATATGGAGTTTAGAAATACATGCCATTATATAACCTATGATAGTGTGATATCCCCCAACTCTAATGAAAATTATTTCACAAATAGACAGAGATGCTTTCCAATTGAGCTATTTCCAATGATTCCGAAAGAGATACTCAAGTATCTGAGTAAAATGTTACTTATGATGAAAAAAATTCAAAAAGGTATGGATAATGTTTTATAGTTCATGAGAATGTAAATGTTTTGTTATATGAGTATATATATGAAAGTTAAATTTTGAGGCTTACGATCTCCACCCCCTCACTAGTATAATTTTATACAATGAAATTCGTAAGATTTATATTGATTAAGTTCATAAGTGTGAAAGAAGGGTTCAAAGGGTGAATGATTAATAATGTAGTTAGAATTGAGACTAGGTTAGTAAGTAAAGACGGTATTAAAAGAGATATCAGATTTTTCTGAGGGTTTTTCTGAATATGTGATGTCATTGTTATGGAAGAAGTTATTCATGAGTAAACAACTTATCCAAATATGATATTTACAGAACGGATTAGCCAAAAATTCTTCTGAATTGACTCTTTCAGTGAACTGAATAATGTAAGATTATTGATGACTTTATTAGTCAGTGGAATAGTGATGAAATTGCAGAGATATTTGAATGCAGTTGTTATAATCAGGGATATAACAACATTATCTTCTGGGTACTCTATAAGTTCTGTTATTCTCAGAGGCATATGAAATTGTGCATGTTCTGATGCAATATTTATCGTATTTATCGTATTGAAAGGCTGGCTAATTATAATAATGGAATTATTGAAAGTCTGGTTGATTCATGAGCGGTATTGCTCTATTTTTATTGGGTTTTCTAATTTATCATGATTGATATAAGATTTGATAATACGGTTCATATGATATCATTTTCTACTTCTACTGATTGAAGCCCTGAATTGAGAATATGCAAGTTATATTGTTTTTATCACAGTTGTTTCTACTAAGTATGTGTGATATTACTCTTCTGAATTTTTCTCCGAGATATCATCAATCTCTTTATTATGTAAACATGGGTTACTTATGAAAGATATTCTTTGATTGGAGGTAATTACATTTATTACTGTTATAAATATAAACTCGATCATGAGGTATGGTGATAGAGATCACAGACCATAGAAAATGTGTTACTGCATTGGTTATTATTGGGGCCACTTTCAATTTTCCCTCTTTTAAGTTGAGGTGCACTATTGATGTTGAAGTGTTGCTTTATTAATACAGCTAAAATGTCAGTCATATTATTGCACAATGGTTTAAAATCTATCTGATGGTTGTGGCTTTTGAAAAACTCAAAACTTCAATGTTAATAATTGAAATAGCTACATTGATGACCTAGTTATTATAGAAAAGAGGTAAAATTTGAATGGACTGACAAATGTTAGTAAAGTTTTGATTAGTTGGAAGCCCTAATGACCTAAGCATCAGTTCTAGTTCAGTCTGAATCGGGTAAGGATTTATTATCACAGTAATACATCATTGAATGGATTAGACTGTGTTTTTGTAATAGCCCAGTTTTAACTAAATCGGAACAGTGGTTTTGGGACCACAAATATGAGGTCATAAAATTATTTTAATATTATTTTTTATGTTTATAGCATGTGATTATATATGTGTGAAAATTTCATGAGTTAATTTTATCGTTTAATAGCTCAAATTGAGAAAAAGGACTAAATCGCATAAAATGCAAAAATTACATTCTATTTGATAAAGGTGTTTATTTGCTATGTCTATTTACATAAAATGTCCTTATGCTGTAATTAGACCATGGATAGTGGGAATGGACATAAATGGCCTTGAATCATATGAATTATACTATTTTTATTAAAGGTTAAAATGGTAAATTGATTAATAAGTTAATATTAGTTAAAACAAAACATATTGGTGACCATTTATCATCTTTTTCCACCAAATATTGAAGAAAGAAGAAGCCATCTTCATGTTTTTAGGGTTTGGCCATTGTTAACCTTGATTAAGGTACGGTTTTGATTTGTTTTTGATGATTTTTACGTTTTTATGATCGTTGCTTCGTGTTCTAGCTAGCTCATGCTTTAATTTTTGAAATTTTCCATTAATGAATGTTTTAGTTCTTGAATGTTTGATGATGTAAAATGAGTATTTGTTGATAGATTATCATGTTTTGTAAAATGATTTTTAGTGAAATTGCCATTTAAGGGCCAAATTGTGAAAAATGTAAATTGAAGGGTTAAAATGTGAAATAGATGAAAAATATGGACTGTTAGGGGCACAATGGTAATTCAGCCAAGCATGAGTTAAATTGAATTTTTTAAATTTCTTGTATTTGTGGAATAATGACTAAATTGAATAGATGTGAAAGTTTAGGGGCTAAAGCGCAAAAATTCCCAAATATATTTTTTGGATAAAATTGAATGAATAGGTGATTAAATGAATTAATTTTGAATACATATAGATCAAGAAAAGATGAACTCGGACTTAGATCGAGGCAAGAACAAAGTATTCGATTAATCGACTAGTTTCATTGTTTCTACGATCGAGGTAACTTCGTAGGTGTTAATTTCATTATAAATAGATGTTATATACTTTGATATTGCATACAATGTGCTTATGAGATTGTGGATAATGTTTTATTTGTGAATACAACTATACGGAAGTGCTCGACGATGAAATCGACAAGTGAAACTTCCCAATTAAACTTTAAGTACAGTTATGATGATATTGTAATGTAATTAAGTTAATGCATTGGATTCGAGCCATGATATCGGCATTTCGGGTGTGAATAGTACCTTGATTTGGTTACAGGCCATGATATAGGTATTCTGAGAGGAGTTACCTTGATTTGGCTATGGGCCATGGTATAGGTACTCCAAGATAAGTTACCTTGATTTGGCTACAGGCCATGGTATAGGTACTTATCTATTTTGATTCTTGAGTATCCAACTTCTAACCCTAATGGTTCAACAGATAAATGAATACCGTGGTTGAGAAAGAAGTTAGTACAAGGTGATATGGGTATGTACGGAACCTATTCAATTACTACATGGAGAAACCTTAATGAAATGTTATATAATCATGTTTAAGTCATGAATAAGGTTTGTGTTAATGTAATGTCGATTCAGTAATGTGCAAATGGTTGAACTATACTATCTGATGAATTGAGTTATTTACTTACGAACTTACTAAGCTATGAAGCTTACTGTGTGTTATTTGTCTATCTCTTAGATTATCGAAGCTAGCTCGGACTAGGGATCATCATAAAACGTTATTACACTATCGGTCATCTTGTTGGTACTTTTTAATTTTTGCATATATGGTATGTGACATGTATAAGCTAGTGTCATTATGATATATTTTGAGTTATGATATTAACTATGTGATTTGGCTTGCTTTTGATGTAAATGTTGGTGTGGATATGGCCATTTAAGTTGGCTCAAATTATAGGTTTAATATGTGATACATGAGATGTATATAATGCCTTATGTGTTGTGGCTTGATTATATGATGTTGAAATGGTAAGTTTTATAGCATGAAATAGGTGATAAAGTGATGATGAAATACATTTAGAAGTTATACAAGTTTAATGATTTTGGTATGTTTTGGTTGTGGAATTGAGTAGTTGAAATGATTGTGTATAGATGACATGATATGTGTATGAATTGGCTAGTTTTGGTTGCTTATAAATGTCCTGAAATGGTACCATTTAGGTTGATTTGTGAGCATGAGAAAAGGGTGGCAAATTAGCTTTGCAAATGGCCTATTTTTTTGTCCACACGGGCAAAGACACGGGCATGTATCTCAGCCGTGTGCGACAGACGGTCATGTTACACGGCCGTGTGTCCCCTAGGGTACTCTTTGAATTAAAAGTAGTATACCCTATAGTTTTGACATGGCCTAGACACACGGGCGTATCTATTGGCCGTGTGTGGCACACGAGCTGGCACATGGGCATGTGGTCGGTCGTGTGACCCAAGTCAGTAACCTCCCTAATTTTCCAACGACCATGGCACATGGGCGTGTCTTCGGCCGTGTGGTACAAGTCAGTATGTATGCCCTGTTTTCACACGGCCTGTGACATGGGCGTGTCTGGTAGCCGTGTGAGACACACGGCCTGTTCCCACGAGCGTGTGACGTATGATTTCATGAATCTTTTTTCTAAGTGTTTGGAAATTTTTATATGTGTTTGGTTTAGTCCCGAACCACTTTTAAGCATGTTTTAAGGTCTCGTAGAACCTTATAAGGGATAATGTGAATGTTTGTGAATAGTTTATAATATAGAATGCTTAAATGTATGAGAATGTGATGTATTGTCTGATAATGCCTTGTAACTCTAATCTGACGACGAATACGGGTTAGGGGTGTTACATTTTTGATGCAGTAAGGTAAGGTAATAGCCTGTGCTTTCAAACAGTTAACAACCACATGAAAAGAATTACTCTATGCATGAACTAGAATTGCAAGCTATTGTTCTTATATTGAAATCTGACAACATTACATGTTTGGTGAAAAATATCATATATTCACCGATTATAAAAGTTAGAGGTATCTAATGTTGCAAAAAAGATTTAAATCTAAGATAGCATATATGACTTGAATTGTTGAAAGATTGTGATCTAATAATTGATTATCATTAAGGAAAAGTAAATATAGTTGCTGATATATTGAGTAGAAAATTCTTTGTTTACTTTATGAGCAATAAATACTCGATTGCTATTGTTTGATGAAAGAATAATTTTAGCTGAGCTTAAAGCCAAGCTGATATTTCTACAACAGATCTGTGAAGTCCAGAAAATTGATAATGAGTTGTAAGTTAAACAGGTACAGAATGAAATAATTATTGAATCAAGATAGCAGTTTTAAATTTGATAATTGTTTGTTATTCCAAGATAAAGCATGTGTACTAAAGAATTTGAAAATTTTACAGAAAATTTTACATGAATGATCATAGTGGTACTATGTCTATTTATCTGAGAAATGATAAGATGCACAACGATTTGTAAAAGATGCACTGGTAGCCCAGAATGAAAGGTGGTATTTCTGAATATATATATTTAAATGCTGGATGTATCAGCAAGATAGAGATGATACTTTCAAGATGGTTATAGTTAGTGAAAATACCGAAATGAAAATGGAACAAAGTTACTATGAATTTTATGTCGAGATTATCCCTATCTATGGAAATGAAATATACTATTTGAGTATTGTTGATTGTTTGATGAAGCCTGTACATTTTATTCTAGCATGAATGGATTTCTCACTTGATAGATTGCTTGAATTATCTGTTTTTGAGATCGTCAGATTATATGATATGCTAGTTTCTGTTATTTCTGATAGAGATCTACAATTTATATCTTGATTCTAAAATAAGTTGTAAGAAACTCTGGATATACGGTTACATTTTAGTGCTATATTTCATTCTCAGACGGATGATCAATCTGAACATATGATTCAGATTTTTGAAGATATGTTTCGGTGCTGTACTTTAGAATTCAAAGGCAATTGAAAAAGAAATATTTGTCATTAGTTGAATTCATATATAATAACAGTTAACAGTCAAGTATAAAATTTTACCGTATGAAGTTTTATATGGTCACAAATGTAAAACTCTGGTGTTTTGGATGGAGTTCAGTGAGAAACGATACATGTAGTAGGTTTGATTCTTTGAAACTGAAGAAAGATGAAGTGATCTGAGACAGTTTAAAAGCAGTATTTGATCGTCAGAAATTTGATGTGAATCTAACAATAAGAAGAAATAGAATTTTAGATTGGCGATAAAATATTTTGAAAGTTTCGTCATGGAAGAAAGTTCCCCGATTTGGCTGTGAAGGCAAATTAAGTCTGTGATTTATCGGGTCATATGAGATTATTGAAAAGAATTGGACCTATTACGTATTGATTGGTATTATTATCAAAGTTCTACAGAATTCATAATGTTTTTATGAGTATATGTGTTATGACAGTTTCGATCAGACCCATCATCTGTTATTGCTTTGATAAATGTTAAATTTAGCCTGACATGACTTACAGTGAGAGACTGATTGAAATTCTAGCTCTTGAAGAGAAAAACTGAGAAATAAAAAGGTATCTTTAGTAAAAGTTTTCTTACAATGACATGATATAGAGGGAGCTACCTAGGAACTGGAAGAAACTATGAGAAAATAATATCTAAATCTCTTTATTGGTAAATTTTCGAGGACGAAAATTCATTAAGGGGGAGAGTTGTAACAGCCCAATTTCAGTGAAATCGGAACAGTAGTTCGGGACCACAATTTTGAGCCAAATATAAATTTTATTTTTATTTTATTATATGGTCCATAATATGATAAAAATGTCATGTGAAAATTTTGATAAGAAAATTTTATTGATTATGTGCTTAATTACGAAAAGGACCAAATCACATAAAATGCAAAAGTTTAATTCTAGTAGCTATAAGGATTAAATAGCTATGGAATTCAAAACTTGAGGTCCTTATATGGTAATTAGACCATTAAAGAAAGTATGTAGATATTTTGGTGACTCATCCATGGAAATTTAGAAAAAGGGTAAGGACTAAATTGGAAAGTGAAATAATTTAATTAATTAAAAGATGATAAAAAAAATATCATCTTATTTTATCATCTTCTTCCCCAAAAATACATAGAAACCCTAGGAGAGAGAAGAAACTTTCATGCCAAATTGGGTAAGTTTCCTTGGCTCATTTTTAGTAATTTTGATATTTTTGAAACCGGGATAGACTAATCTATCTATTTGAGGGATTAATTTGAAAAGTTATCAAGGTATGAAATTTGGGTCATGGATGAATATGCTTAAAATTAGAAATTTATAGTAGAAAATGAAAAGTTATTCATAGATAAACAACTTTTACAAAGCAATTTTTGATGAAAACTTGATTTAGGGACTAAAATGAAAAAGTGGTAAAACCCATGGAAAATTCTGAAATTAGTGAAATGTATGTGCTGTAAATGTAGTATATAAATTTTGGTTAGGCTTGGACAGAGGGTTAAATTTCATGAATTTCATTTTCCGAGCCTAGGGACAAAATCAAAATTTTTGAAAAAGATAGGGGCAAAATGGTAATTTTACCTAGTATGTAAATTGAGTCCACATGAATGTGAAATGTGATAACATGACATTAAATTTACTCGTATAAATCTAGATAGACCGAATTTGGAGTTAGAACGAGGAAAAGAGAAAAATGTCGGATTAGTAGATTTATGTACACGAACATTTGTCGAGGTAAGTTCGTGTAATTAAATTGTATATGTTTTAATGCTTGAATTAAGTGTTGTGTTTGTGAATTGTATAAATGTCATAAATATGTGAAATGATCACATAATCGTTAAAGCCCAATAAATGATAAAAATGTTAATTTTATGCTTGAGTTGAATGTGAACATTTGAATTGCATAAATGCATAAATATACGAGATTGACCACATGCTTGATAATGCTTGAAAGATGATAAATTTCATTTGAGTAAGTGGAAAATTCGATGGATATGTGATTTCCCAAAATGAATGAGGTCCTGTATTTATTGCGGACGGGATTTAACTCGGACGAGTAATCCTATTGATCTCATGATAGAAAGGATTTATCCCGAACGGGTAATCCAAATCAAGCTCCTTAGAGTATATCATCAAAAGAATTTAGCCTGAACTGGTAACCTTGTTGTATATATGTGTGGCTCGAGAGTGTATTATCTGAAATAGTACCTTATAGGTATCACTGGATATGAATTGACGGATTCTGATTTGCATACCTTGAGTGTACTATTCATGACCTTGATATTTCGAATGATATGAGTAAAGTCCTAACGTGAAATAATCTAAACTTGAGATGAACTATTATGAAATTATACTAGTAATATAAAAAGATGATTTATACATGTTAAATGAATACATGTTGTGGAAAGCATATGTGCCTGGAAACCTGATTGTTATTGAGCCCAAATATGTTTTGATGTTATTATGGATTATATGACTAACAAGGGCATGAGGATGTGGATGTAGGGCTTGAGGTCAAATTGATTGAATATGCCTTACATAGTTACCTCAAAATAGAATGAATGGTAAGTTAATCATAGTTACCTCAAAATAGAATGAATGGTAAGTTAAGGACCATGTTCTACAAAATTGCTAAGCATTTTATGCTTACTTTGTTTTATTTCCCTATTTTAGAGTAAACTGGAAGCTCGTTGGATTGGAAGCTTGGTAGAGATCACTCACACTATCCATCGGCCCGTGTCAGTACAATATGGTAAATCAATTATGGTTGTAATGGCATGTATAGGATATATTTGAATGTAAATGTAAATGGTGTTTGTAATCTAGCCATTGGAATGGCTAGTAATGATTTGTTCTAATATATTTGTAATGTCAAACTATGGTAGCTACATATATATTAAGTAGTAGATCAAACTGTGTCTAACTTGATGACTTGACTAAGGTAAGATTATAGACATGTAGGCATGAAATGATATGCCATGATGAATGATGGAATTTACTTGATTTGAATGCTTGAAATGGTTGGTATTTGGATGTGTGAGTTAAGTGCAGGTCATGAGTGTGATTTTGGGTGAAACATGAAGCTAGGAATGGCTTTATTTTGTCCACACGGGCAGACACACATGCATGTGTCTAGACCGTGTGTGACACACGGCCTGGTACACGGGTGTTTGGTTAGGCTGTGTGTCCCTTGCACCTTAATTTCGAGAAAACAGAATGCTCAAAATTGAGCACACAGGTAGAGATATGGGCGTGTGTCTCAATCGTATGTGCTACACTGCCTAGAACACGGGCGTGTGTCTTGACCGTGTGAAACCTACACCTAATTTTGAAATTAATTAATTGACCACACGAGTGTGTGGCATGGCCGTGTGCACAAGTCAGAGAGTTACACGGGGTCAAACTCGGCCTGCAGCACGGGCGTGTCCTAGGGTCACACGGGCATGTCCCTTAGACCACACGGGCGTGTGAGCCCTGCATCTTGAAAAAATTTTAAAATTTAGCAAAAACTTCTTAGAGTTTCTGATTAAGTCCCGTCTCGATTCTGATGCTCGTTTTAGGCCTCGAGGGTCCATTTAAGGGACAATATAAATAATCTCGGTTAATGAATAGAAATTTTACGAGAATTATCTGAAAATGTTCTAAAACTTTTGATAACGCTTCGTAACCCTATTCTGATGACAGATACAGGTTAGGGGTGTTACAAAACTTCACCAAGGATAGATGTTGTGTCACTTTTAGATAGGGTGAGGGCATCATAGAAGAAGCCAAAACACTTGATAACTATTATAAAGTTATTCTTCCATCTCTGTACAACAAAGCCAGAATAATTAAGGTTGAATTGTGGCATGAAATACTCAGGCCCATTTATTACAAAAGGCTAAAGTGATTGGTGAGATATGAAGCTATGAGAGGGATGCCTAAGTCAAGGGGAGCAGTGCCAAAGATTTGTGGAGACTATCTTAAAGGGAAGGAACACAAAGAGTCCACAAATATTTACAACTAGTCCAAAGCACTATACCTTTGTAACAACTCCAAATTGATCTTATTGGACCAATGTAAACAAAAAGTATAGGTGGTAAGAAATACATTCTTATGCGTGTTGATGATTATTCTCAATTCACTTAGGTAATACAAAAAGTTGTGCAAAAGGCTAATGAATGAGAATGAGAGAACCATTGGAACAATTCTATGGGTCAGGAGTGACCATGGAAAGGAATTTGAGAATGATGAATTCTCAAAATTCTAAGATGAAGACATTACACACGAATTCTTAGCTGCAAAAACACCATAGCAGAATGGTATTGTTCAAAGAAAGAACAAGATTATTCAAGAAAGAACAAGACAATTTAAGAAATAGCTGATCTTTTATTAGACAACAAGAATATTCCTCATAAGTTTTGAGTTGAAGCAATCAACACTATTGTATAAATCATAAATTGATTTCACTTGAGGCCAAAGACATATATGACACATTATGAAATGTTGAAAGGGAAAAACCAATTGTACAGTATTTACACATCTTTCGCAATCTATGTTACATCCTCAAAGACATATAATATCAAGGAAAGTTTAATTCTAAAAGTGATGAGGGAATCTTTATAGACTACTTTGAGACTAGCTAAGCGTTTCGAGCATATATATGACAATCTAATTTTTAGTGGTGCCGAACTAAACAATTTTAGAGCCCCATTTTTGTAAATCAGGTTCTTAAATATCAAATATGAATATTTATAGAGTTGGTATAACACTATATTAATTTTTGTCCATCAATTTTGTCTATTAAATAGTTAATTTAGGTAAAGAGACTAAATTGTAAAAATTCAATCTCTATAGGTTTTTAATTGGCCAAAGACTTGGGGACTTATATTGCAATTAACCAAAGGTCTAAAATGGTAAATAAACAATCTTAGGTGAGTTATAGTGGACGGTGAGGTTAAGATTCTTTAAGTATGATTAATATTAACTTTATATAATTAATTAGTTAAATAAAAACCTTCATTATGGTATATATATATATATAAAGTTGGCGGAATGAAAGAGAAATACTTCTCTTTTTCTCCAACAAGAACCGTGCACCATAAGTGAAGGAAGAAAGCTCTTGAGGGTTCCAAGCTTTCGACCAACATTAGATAAGCTCAATTAAGTCCTTTTCTTGTAACTTATATATTTTTGAGGTCATGGGAGCTTGATTTAACTAGCATATGTTCCAATTTATAAAACTATTAAAGTTTTTGAAAGTTTTCATTGTTGATTTCTTGGAGAACTTGGTGTTAATTTTATAGATTTTAAGCTTAGACTATGACAAGGACTAGATTGTAAAGTTTAATTGTTAGTTTTGTACATAGGGACTAAAGTAAATAAAATGTAAATTTTTTGTGAAATTTTGATGTAAATATAAAGTAGAGGGTCCCTAATTAATGTAACAGAAATTGGTTTTTAAGTCGAGACAAAAATTTGAAAGTTACGGCTATTTTGAATTATTCTAAAATCTAGTTTTCCTTGTCATGATCAGTATTGGATGCGCTCGGTTCTCCGGGGTTTGTCAAAAAATCAGTTACATGACATTTATGTTTGTTTCTGGCTCATATAAATTATTCAAAAAATAAATAAATAAAATATTTCCTACGCGGGGATGATAGTCCACGATTTAATTACAATTATCAGAAAAATTAATAATAATTACAACCAAATTTTTAGGAATCAAAACTTTGACAAAATTACTTTATGATATAAATAATCAAATAATAACATACATTCATTCACATATATATCCCAAAACATGAAAATAATTGTAAGAATACCACATCTTATCAAAATTTAATCAAATATAAAGAAAAGAGAATTTTTTTTATTTTAGTTTATACTATAAACATAGCATAATCTGGCTCTGATACCAATTGTTAAAAAATTTCAGTTAAAATTTGATTTTCTTGCACAGCGAAAAAAATAAAAATTTGAAAACAAAGCCAATTTTTGTATTTATAGCAATTATTTTTTCCCAAAAATTACCTATGCTTGGTGCTAGACGGATTCTTGACGTTCCCAATTTTCAACCAAACAACATTCTTTGCTATTCTCTTACCACGAGTTTTTTCAAGTTCAGGCTTGAACAATTATGAATCAAACACAGAACCAAAAATAATTTTCGTACTCTCAATAGGAAAGTAAATTTCTCTCTTATAGAAACTGGTAGAATTGTTATTCTCAAAAATATAATTGATACTTAGAAATAAATTCTAACAATTTTTGGGTAGAATAACATTATCTCAAACTTGTGTATATAGCCTTACCAGTGTCATCTATATTTATAGGGAAAGAAAGGGAAACCCTAGTTGAATTAGTAGAATGCAATTAATACCTATTTAATAGAAAAACAATCCTTTAGTTGAACTAGGAGAGGGAGGTCGACAAACCTTAGTTATTTTACTAAGGTTGTCGCATTTCATATTTAATATAGGGGTTGGGCCTCATTCGGGCTTTTAACCCAGACTTTATAATTTAATCCAACCTAGCACATGTTTTTCTATTTCCTAAAATAGACATTATTTGTAACAGCCCATTTTTCAGTGAAATCAGAACAGTTGTTTCGGGACCGCAAATTCGATCCGAAAATAAAATTTATTTTTATTTTATTACATGATCTGTAATATGTTAGAAATGTCATGTGAAAATTCTGATAAGAAAATTTTATTAATTATGTGCTTAATTACGAGAAAGACGAAATCGCACAAAATGCGAAAGTTGAATTCTAGTAGCTATAAGGATTAAATAGCTATGGAATTCAAAATTAGATGTCCTTATATGGTAATTAGACCATTAAAGAAAAGTATGTAGATATTTTGGTGACTCATCCATCGAAATATAAGAAAAGGGCAAGGACTAAATTGGAAATTGAAAAATATTTAATTAAATTAAAAAGATGATAAAAGATATCATCTTATTTTTATGTCATCTTCAACCTAAAATACATGGAAACCCTAGGAGAGAGAGAGAGGAAACTTTCATGGCTTAATTGGATCCGGACAACACAAATTCGAGGTTAGATCGAGTTAAAAGAAAAGATTTCCAATTAGTAGATTTTATACGCGAACCAATGTCGAGGCAAGTCCGTGTAACTTAATCGAACATGTAAATATGATTAATTGAATGTTGTGTTTGAATGTAATGTGACTTATATGGATGTGAGTTATTTGATTGCTATAATGAAAAATTGAATACGTGCTTGTAATGGTGAAAAAGGGTTAAACTCTGTCTGAATATTGAATTTCGATGAATATATGTGCTTCCCCGAAATGAATGAGGTCCTGCATTTGTTGAAAATGGGATTTAGCTCAGACAAGTAATCCAATTAACCTTATTATGAAAAGGATTTAGCTCAAACGAGTAATCCTGATATAATACCTCTCGAGTATATGTTACAATTAGGGTTTAGCCTGGACTGGTAATCCTAATTGAACTCTTCTGAGTATATGTTACAAAAAGAATTTAGCCTGGACTGGTAATCCTGTAATACGATATGTGGCTCGAAAGTATGTTCTTTGATTAAGTGCCTTATGGGTACTCTTGAATAAGAATTGATGGGTTATTGAATCGTACACCTCGAGTGTACCACTTGAGTATCCATCGGAATTTCAATGATTCAATGATCACAAAACCTCTTGGCATGATAAGAGAATTATGGAATGAAATGAATGATGTCTTGAAGAAAATAGTATGAAGAGCTCATAATCTTTTAACAGTTCTAGCCATCTTCTCTGTCGCAGGTTCAAATCTTTCTGTGTCATCAGATATTTTAAACTTTTATGATCAGAATAAACATGACATTTCTCACCAAACAGATAGTGGCGCCAAATCTTCAAAGCAAACACAATAGCCGCCAATTCTAGATCGTATGTCGGATAATTCTTTTCGTGTGACTTTAATGTCTCGAGGCATAAGCTATGACTTTGCCTTCTGCATCAAAACGTAGCCCAGGCCATTCAACGGTGCATCACTATATATTACAAATTCTTTACCCGATTCTGGTTGCACTATCACAGGAGCTTCTGTTAACAGAGCTTTCAACTGATCAAAACTTTTCTGACATTTTTCAGACCATTCAAATTTCATATCTTTCTGAAGCAATTTCATCAATGGAGTCGCGATCATAGAAAAGCCTTTTACAAACCGTCGGTAATAACCAGCAAGTCCCAGAAAATTGCAGACTTTAGAAACATTTCTTGGAGGCTTCCAATCTAAAATAGCTGAAATCTTACTCGGATCAACTCGGATACCAGATGCTGATACAACATGTCCTAGAAAACCAACTTCTCATAATCAGAATTCACATTTGCTAAACTTCGCATACAATTGCTTATCACGCAAAGTCTGTAGCACTATTCTCAGATGTTCAGTATGCTCGGATTCATCACGGGAATAAATCAAAATGTCATCAATGAATACAACAACAAATCGATCTAAACACAGTCTAAAAATTCTGTTCATCAAGTCCACAAAAACAGCAGGTGCATTTGATAATCCAAAAGGCACAATTAAAAACTCATAGTGTCCGTACCTCTTTCTAAAAGTAATTTTCAGAATGTCTGAATCCTTTACTCTCAACTGATAATAGCCCAATCTCATATCTATCTTTGAAAACACGGTTGCTCCTTTCAACTGATCAAACAAATCGTCAATTCTGGGCAGAGGATATTTGTTCTTGATAGTCACTTTGTTCAACTGACGATAATCAATGCACATTCTCATCGTACCACCTTTCTTTTTCACAAACAGAACAGGAGTAGCCCAAGGTGATAAACTCGGTCTTGCGAATCCTCTATCAGTCAACTCTTGCAACTAAGACTTTAATTCTTTTAGCTCGGTCGAGCCATTCTATACGGAGCTATCAAAATCGGAGTAGTCCCCGGCACTAATTTAATGCCAAACTCAACTTCTCGAATCAGAGGTAATCCCGGAAGTTCTTCTGGAGACACATCAGAGAATTCACAAACAACAGGCACTGATTCAATTTTCTTTTCTGTCACTTTCGAATCAATCACGTAAGCAAAGTAGGCTTCACAATCCTTTCTCACATATTTCTGAGCTAACATCGAAGAAATCACTGCCGATAAAGCATTTAGATCATTAGACTCAATCCAAATAATCTCATCATTCTGACATCGCAAATTGATAGTCTTCCATTTGCAGTTTACAATAGCATCGTGCAAAGTTAACCAATCCATACCCAGAATTATATCAAATTCATCGAATGGTAATAATATCAAATCGGCCGAAAAACATGAATCTCGAATTATCAATGGACAATTCTTACACACTTTGTCAACCAAAACACACCAGCCTAAAGGGTTCGATTCTCTAATTACAAATTCAGTAGACTCTACAGGCGAAGTCTTACTGCTCACTAAGTTCATGCATATATAAGAATGCGTTGATCCCAGATCTATTAATGCAATTACAGAAGTATCATAAAGAGTGAAAGTACCATTAATAACATCTGGAGATGAATCTTCTTCACGTGCACAAATAGCATAGACTCTAGCAGGTGCGCGAGCCTCAGATCTAACAGTCGTATCAATAGTTCCTCTCTGGCTGCCACTCACATTACTCGTATTTTTGGGCAGTCTACCTCGAGCTGTATTGCCACTCGGCCTCGGATTTTGCACAATCTCTTGCCCTACAGACTCAGGATATTCACGGATAAAGTGATCTAAGGATCCATATCTAAAGCAAGCTCGGTCATTCAATCTACAACTTCCCAAATGTCTTTTACCATAATGTTTACACTCGGGTCAATCGGATCAGACATTTCCAACACTTGCAACAGAAGTAGCTGGAGCTCTAAAACTTGAATGGGATCTAATATGATCTCTACTCGAATGTCCCACATTACCCTTTGAACGGCTAAAATCATCTCGAAATTTCTTTGATGCCAAATGAAATGACTTGCTCGATGATCTTTTTCGCACCTCTCTAGCTTCTGAATCGACTTTTCTTTTCTCTTTCCCAAGTTTTTCAGCTTTACATGCTCGTTCAACAAGCACAACAAACTCTTTTATCTTTAAAATTTTGACTAACAAATGGATATCTTCATTTAAGCCATCTTCAAACCTCTTACACATTATTGCTTCGGTCGAGACACATTCTCATGCATACTGGCTCAATCTCACAAATTCTCGCTCGTATTCTGTAATAGGCATACGGCTCTGTTTCAACTCAAGAAACTCTTTGTGTTTCTGATCGATGAATCTCTGACTGATGTATTTCTTTCAAAATTTAGCTTGTAAGAAATCCCAGGTGACTCATTCTCTCGAAACCACAAATATCAATGTCTTCCACCAATGGTACGCCGTATCTCTTAAAAGTGAAACGGTACACTTAAGACATTCATCATTAGTAGTAGCACGAAACTTTTCAGCCCCATATTTTCTAATTTTATCAACCGGAGGCTTATTCAACTAAATCGAATTAACTTTTGGCATGACTGGAACTTGTGGAGGATTTAGTAGGGGTAAAGGTTGTGGAGCAGCCGGATTAGTTCTCATATACTGAGTGAACCAATCATTCATCATTTGGTAAAAGGCTTACTTAGCATCTCCCTTGTGGCTACTAGTAACAGGTCTAGAATCAGATGGAGTTGTCCCTTGAGTGGGAGCAGGCGCATTACTTTCAACATTGTCAGCTACAGCTCGTTCGGGATCCATTTACTATATAAAAACACAATTTAATTGTTAGGAATAATCACACTATTGCAGTTCATCGATACAACCGACGCTTATTTTTTATGGAGCATGGCTATGGGGCACACCTTTGATTTTTCCTATTTCATCGCCTTAGCTTGCCGCCATCAAACAGAGTGCAGTAGGAAGTGTCCTATCTGATTAGGCCATTACCTAACTTGCCTTGCATGACATTTCGACCTCCTCGACACTCTAGAGCAGTCCTCCTCCTTTACACTAGTTGGACAGATGTCCCCACAAGGACTATCGAGTATGAGTCACATAAGGATGATCAAGCGACTACGTGGATTGGATCCTTCTCGATATTGATTATCTCATTTTGACCCTCAAGATGAGCATGAGGACTTCACTGATGATGTCCCTTTCCACCACGAGGATCCATCTCATCATCCACCTCTAAGTCACCATACTACTACTTCTACTGCTACCCCCACGAACCTCTTCGAGCAGTTCACTCTTTGAGCAAAGACGATTTTGAGCGATTCGACGATGATTGATGTGACCTTGTCAGAGATCACAAGACCTCCACATATCTTTTTTAGCGTCGGCACCTCATGATCTTGATGCCTATGACGACGAAGATCATTGATTTTATTTCTTTTCTTTTTAGTTTTATTTTTATTTTTTAAAATTATTATTTTTGTTTTTAGTTGTTTTATTTTTTATTTTCTTAGACTTCTTTCGTTTATTATCTTTTGAACTGTGCTTTTATTTTTATGGTTATTTCTAATCGAGTTTGTAACCTCTTAATCTTCTTCATTATTTGTGTTTATTTTCTTATTAGTTTTCTCAGAATCATGCACTCCATTTAGATTTGCATACAATTTCAGTTTTCACCATTCTAGCGATTTCATCCATAATTCAGGACAGTTTCAGTTTTCTCCCCCTCTTATAGTATTATACTTATTCTATGTTTTTAACTGATTGTACATTGAGGACAATGTACATCATAAGTGTGGAAAGGTTATTCATATAATTATTAGAAAATCGCTGAATTATTTCTTGTGTTTAAATACTATTCTCATACTTCCATTAGAGTGAATTTTTGTCGATTTGGAATTGTTGTTGATGTGTTTTTGATCAATTTGTAGATATTTGTGCATTGGTTGATTTAAAGTTAAAGACATGAGAGAGCCAAGCATGATAAGTTATTTTTCAGAATTAAACATTTTAGGTTGTTTCCCTTAATTGATATGTTATCTTGAAGTTTTATATTTGCAAGTTTGACGTCAAAACCATGATTTTTTGTGAGATATTGAGCCAATAGAGCATACATTTTTCATGTTCATTCTATTATTAGTTACGAGTATGCCAACTTGATTTGTTATTCTAAAACTTGCTCCTATTATGCATGTCGAGACCATACATTTGATTTGATATACTGAGATGATAGAAGCACTCAGGTTTTAACACACTTAACCTTTAAAAACCCTACCTCTTAAATTAACCCTTAGTGAACCCCGTTGAGCCTAACACATATTTTCTTTATTAACCCGTGAATGTTAACTTGTAACCCTTTTTTTCGTTGTGACTCTTTCCCGTTTTATTGACTACCTTTTTGTCAAAATTTGATTTGGTTAGTTACCAAACTATGTTCCCTTGTTTGAATTATTGAATCATATTTTGTTCTCAATTTAAAAAAATCAAAAAAATATATGTTGATTAGTCTCTTTCTTAGGTCAACGAGACCTTAAACGTGCATTAGGAAGAGATCGAGACTAAACTGAACACATACAAATTTTTTTGAAGCTAAACAATTTTTCTAATTTACAAAGGTCACACGCCCGTGTAAACAGGCCGTGTGCCTCACAAGGCATTAGACACACCCATGTGTCTTGGCCGTGGTGAAACACGACATACATACTGACTTGTCCACACGGCCACAAGACACTCTTGTGTGCCAGGCTGTAACATCCTGATTTTTGGGGTTTTCGCGAATTCTCAGTATTTTGGTATTTGGTTGTGGAATTCATAGTTTGAGTATGTAAATGAGCTTATGGAAGGCCCATGTGTTGGCCAAAACCCGGTAGAATTTTTGAATTTTGGACTTAAGAAGTTAGGGACCTTGGATAGGTGGTCTTATTAAAATTTGTGGGTAAAATGTATCACAAGAGAGCCTCTAGCAAAGTGGCTAAGTGACGCCACTAGGGAGCTATAAAGGTGGCGTGTAGGTGGATAAGGGAAGACCTGGGATCGATTCCCTGTGATGGCAAACATGATGCTAATTTTTATAGTTTGAGCATGCAAGAGTTGTAGCTGAATGGAACTCTTTGGGAGAGAGTTTGAATCAGTCAAATGCATGCATTAAGGAGGGATAAGCGGAGAGATTTTAGGGATTTGAGAGGGGGGATAGTGTTAACAGATTTGAGGGGATTAGAGAGGGAATTTCGGCAGAGGGGTTTTAGTTGGGGATTTTTAACATTAGGGGCTAGGTTGTGCCGTTTTCTCCTTTTGGTGCAGCCTTTTTTCTCTCTTTTCTTTTCCAGCCGAATCTACCTCTCTCCCATTCATCTTTTCTTCCTTTTTCTTCTTCCAAACCAGCCCACTACTCCCCTTCGTTCACCTATTATTTTTCTGACCACTACTATTGCTGAAATACCGCAAAAGCCGAAATACCACTATTGCCTAAGATTTGGTAAGATTACGAAATTACCCTTATAATATGAAAATGACTGTTTTGCCCCTAGGTAAAAATGACCATTATACCCCTAGGGTTTAATTATGAATTTGATACATGGGATTTTGATATACATGAGATGTATGATATGCACATGATATGTATGATATGCACATGATATGTATGATATACACATGATGAATTCATAATGCATTGGGTTGGGTTTTATATGGATGGAGGAAGTGAAAAAGGGCTTTTGCCCCAGTTATTAAAAGGGTTTTTGCCCCAGTTTATAAAAAGGGATTTGCCCCAGTTATTAAAAGAGGCTAGGCCTCCAGTTATATGATTAAGCAGCTATGCTGCCACTAGAGAGTATTGGCTGGGTGGGTTGAGTTATTCCCCACATAGAGAGTTTGGTTGGTACAGGTGGAGAGTAGCGGATGGTGAGTCGAGCAGTCTCCCCAAATGGGCTTGCGTTCATTCTTTCATTGACATTACATGTGATATTGAAATGGGCCTATGGGCCATACCGTTTACAGTAAAGGCTTCGGCCCAGTAATATGAAATATGAAAAGGCTTCGGCCCAGTATATGGAGGTGGATTTTGGGCTTAGGCTCAGCAGGCTGATATTGTTTTGAGCTCTAAAAGGGGCTTGTTGCACATTGAGTTTCCAAACTCACCCCCTTTACTTAACCTTGCAGGTGAGCCTTGATTTGGGGACTTGGAGCCGGAGGGGATTTAGAGTGGCCACGGTGCTCACCTTTTGGCTTTTGATTAAGTATTTGGGGTTTTTTTAGTTTACTTTATTTAGTATTTATTATTTATTTATGGGTTGTAATAAGGCCATTTTAACTTTTCTTTTTCTTTCTTTTCTGGGATTATTATTATTTTTAATAACTTTAAAAATGGTTAATAATAATTTAAATGGGCTAGACTTAGGAAGTGTTTTCAAAACGATACTTGTTTTCAAAATAACACAACGCCACGATTATTTGATTTATCAAAGATATCCACTTAAATAAATTTCAAACTCGGTATAACCAAGTGTGGCAATGGTTGTGGGCATGTCTAGGATTGGGTCCAATCGAAGAGCTTGGTACTTAAGCAGCCTTCATGGCTCACCTCCTCTATTACGGATTCCTACCTGGTGCCCAGCTTCCATTAACTTTGTTAGCTTAACAAAAGACGGTTTTTAAAACACTAAAACGAAACATGGGTTTTTAACTTCGATGTGGCACGTCAGATTCGGCCATAACGTCTGGACTAGGTTTAGGGTGTTACATTTAGTGGTATCAGAGCCCAGTTGTAACAACTCGACTGTGGATCGGGTCTAAACATTTTTTTGAAAATTTAGGCCTAAGAGGGGTATTTTTGGAAATGGTATTTTTGGAAAGTTCATTTCAAAGATGTTTTACAGAGTATATATGGTTCAAATTTTTCTGTTTTTAAACGGGGTTAAAATCGAGAGTTTTAAAATAAGGGTGTTTTCAAATGAAAATTTTTAAATTTCTATTTTCTATGACCAAAAATATGGTTTTTGGGTTTTAAATGGATTGGAGAAAGAAGTGGCGCACTGAATCCCTAGCACCAAGTCTGTAAGTATACTCTTTTTACGTTATGTGATAATGATATGATGCTATGTATAGAACTGAGACCCTACTATGATACTTTAGATAGGGTAGAGCTGTGCAACGGTAGAAATGAGACTGTAGCTAGGCTACGACGATGCGAAAACAATCCTTGAACTGC
This sequence comes from Gossypium longicalyx, assembly GCA_025698465.1. NCBI lineage: Eukaryota > Viridiplantae > Streptophyta > Magnoliopsida > Malvales > Malvaceae > Gossypium > Gossypium longicalyx. The sequence goes on along the minus strand of CM046997.1, from coordinate 16,315,321 downwards.
TATATTTCCATAAGACATCTCGTAATAAACAATTGAACATTATACTAATATCATAAAAATTCGTAATCAGATAAGTCGATATGAGTACAAGAGGAACTCGTGGACGAGGCCGCGGACGTGGTCACAGAAGGGTGCAAGCGGAATATTCATCCTCGGGGCATAGGCCAGCTGAGGAAGCATCCGTGCCACAGGCAACGGAGACAGGGTCTTATGATCGGGCTGCGGGGGATGATGCCTTGTCCCAAGCCATGTTAAGGGTTTTAGAAAGAGTTGTTGGAGCTAGCAATAGGACAGTAAATAGGGGGTCCATATCGGAGCGACTCCGGGCCAATGGAGCGGAAGTTTTTAGGGGCGTATCTGGAGTAGCCCCAAATGTGGCTGAATATTGGCTAGAGGCAACAGAGTGGATTATGGACGATTTAGATTGCTCTTTGGAGCAAAAGCTGAAGGGGGCTGTGTCGCTACTACGAGATGAGGCATACCGATGGTGGATTACTGTAAGGGAGAGTACACTAATTGAACGAGTAACCTGGGAATTGTTCAAAACTGCTTTTAAGGGGAGATATGTTGGAGCTAGCTATGTGGATGCTCGTCGGAAGGAATTTTTGAATCTGACTCAGGGTAATAAGACTGTCGCGGAGTATGAGGCAGAATTTTTGAGGCTGAGTCGATATGCCAGCGGGATAGTTGCAACTGAATATGAGCGCAGTGTTCAATTTGAGGATGGTCTCCGCGATGAGCTTAGGATATTGATAGCTCCACAGAGGGAGCGTGATTTTGTTGTATTGGTAGAGAAGGCAAAAATAGCCGAGGAGGTAAAATGGACTGAGCGGCAGAATCGTGAGAAGGATCGACCCAGATTTAAGAGGGATTTTGGACCCTCGAGTGCTACGAACAGGAATGTTAAAAGAGCTAGAATGGCGAAACCAGTTCAAGTAGTTCCAGTGTATACTTTTAGACCGCAGGCTTGCAGAGACTGTGGTATGGTGCATATGGGGGAATGCTGGAAACGAACTGGTGTATGTTTTCGTTGTGGGTCAAAGGAGCATAAGTTCAGAGAATGTCCTCGAGAACAGCTCAGGAGCTAGCGGTGAAACAAAGGGATGTCCAATCACAGCGAGGAGGACCACCACCACAAAGGGGTCGTGGGCAAGGTAGAGGTGGCAATGGTAATGGACGAGGACGTGGGGCACCTGGCAGGGGTGCTAGACATGCTAAAGCTCGACAGCCGGATTGGTTTATGCTGCACGACGTCGTGAGGAGGGTGACGCTCCTGATGTTATAACCGATACGTTCTTTATTCATAGCACACCTTACACTACTTTAATTGATGTGGGTTCCACTCACTCGTATATTGCTTGTGATGTATCTGGGGCATTGGGTATGCTTCTTGAGGAGACTGTGAGTGGGGTATCGGTGGTAAGCCCATTAGGACACTCCGTCAAGGTAGATAAACTTTTTAGGGCGGTGCCTTTAGAGATACAAGATAAGATATTTGAAGGGGATTTGATGGAGCTACCATTTGGGGATTTTGATCTTATCTTGGGAATGGACTGGCTAACTAAGCATAAGGTGACGTTGGATTGTGCTGCAAAGAGAATGGTACTAAGAACTGCCAAAGATGAGGAGATAATGGTCATAGGGGAACGAAGGAATTATTTGTCCAATGTTGTTTCAGCTTTAAGAGCCGAGAAGTGGATCCAGAAAGGTTGTAAGGCGTACTTGGCATTTGTAAGTCAAGCTGAACCTGAGGGGATAACTGTGGAGTCGGTTAGGACCGTTAAGAAATTTTAAGATGTATTTCCGGAGGAACTTCTTGGATTACCTCCGAACAGAGAAGTCGAGTTTGGAATCGACTTGTTGCCTGGAACAGCTCCTGTGTCCATTGCGCCTTATAGGATGGCACCAAAGGAGTTAGTAGAATTAAAAGCTCAGATTTAGGAATTGATGGATAGAGGGTTTATAAGACCAAGCGTTTCCCCATGGGGCACACCGGTACTGTTCTTAAAGAAGAAGGATGGGACTATGCGTATGTGTATTGACTATCGGCAGTTGAATAAACTGACGATCAAGAACAAGTATCCGTTACCAAGAATCGACGATCTGTTCGACCAACTAAGAGGAGCCTTGGTATTTTCTAAGATCGATCTTTGGTCAGGATACCATCAGTTGAGAGTCAAAGAAGTGGATATTCATAAGACTGCATTCAGGACTCGATATGGCTATTACGAGTTTCTGGTGATGCCTTTTGGTTTGACTAATGCACCGACAGCATTCATGGATTTAATGAATCGGGTGTTCCAGCCATACTTGGATCGGTTCGTAGTCATTTTTATTGATGATATCTTGGTGTATTCGGAAACGGAAGAGAAGCATGATGAGCATCTTCGTCTTGTGCTGCAAGTGTTAAGGGAAAAGCAACTTTATGCAAAGTTTAGTAAGTGCGAGTTTTGGCTGAAGGAAGTCACTTTCTTGGGGCATGTTGTGTCTGCTGAGGGGATCAAGGTGGACCCTCGAAAGATTGAGGCAATTCTGGAATGGAAGCCACCGAAGTTGGTAATAGAGATTCGAAGTTTTCTGGGGTTGGCAGGTTATTATCAAAGATTCGTGGAAGGATTTTTGGTGTTGGCAGCACCATTAACGAAACTTATAAGGAATGGAGCACCTTTCGTTTGGACGAATAAGCAGCAAGAGGCTTTTGAGAAGCTGAAGAAGGTTTTGATAGAAGCACCAGCGTTGATTCAGCCAGAGTCTGGTAAGGATTTCACTGTGTACAGCGATGTGTCACATGTAGGTTTGGGCTGCGTGTTAATGCAAGAGGGTAAAGTGGTCGCTTATGCTTCACGACAGCTTAAGCCTCATGAGGGGAACTATCCTACGCATGACTTGGAGTTGGCAGCGGTGATTTTCGCACTTAAGATATGGAGGCATTACTTGTATGGGGAGAAATGCATTATCTATACGGATCACAAGAGTTTTAAGTACTTGCTGACTCAAAAGGAGCTGAATCTTAGACAGCGAAGGTGGATAGAGTTGTTAAAGGACTATGACTGTTCGATTGAGTACCATCCAGGAAAGGCAAATGTCGTGGCTGATGCATTAAGTCGAAGGACTGTGGCGAAGTTGAAGGCAATGTTTGCTCGTTTAAGTTTGTATGACGATGGAAGCTTATTGGCAGAATTACAAGTGAGACCAACTTGGGTGGAACAGATTAAGAAGCAACAGTTGGAGGATGAGTCGTTGGTTCCTCGGTTTCAGCAAGTTGAGAAGGGGGAGAATCCAGACTTTGGGTTAAATAGCAAGGGAGTTCTTTGTTTTCGGGGAAGAATTTGTATGCCGAAGGACTCTGACTTGAGATTGATGATTTTAAAAGAGGCACATAATGGACCTTGTGCTATGCATTCGGGAGGGAGTAAGTTGTATCGAGACTTACGAGAGCTATACTGGTGGCCTGGGCTTAAGCGAGAAGTGACCGAATTTGTGGGGAAATGTTTGACGTGTCAACAAGTGAAGGCCGAGCATCAATTGCCTTCGGGATTGTTACAACCAGTAAAGATACCACTTTGGAAGTAGGAAAGGGTAACGATGGATTTTGTAAGTAGGTTGCCATTGACACCTCCCAAGAAGGATTCAGTTTGGGTAATTGTGGATAGGCTCACAAAGTCTGCCCATTTCATACCTGTCCGAACCGATTACTCACTACAGAAGCTGGCCAAGTTGTATGTGGCGGAGATAGTGCGGCTGCATGGGGTGCCAGTATCAATAATTTCTGACTGTGACCCAAGGTTTACATCTCGGTTTTGGCAAAGGTTACATGAGGCATTGGGAACGCGATTAGATTTTAGTACGGCTTTTCACCCTCAGTCGAATGGGCAGTCAGAAAGGGTCATTCAGATTTTAGAAGACATGTTGAGAGGCTGTGTTATTGAATTTAGAGGCAGTTGGGAGGACTATTTGCCATTGGCAGAGTTAGCGTATAACAACAGTTATCAAGCAAGTATTCAGATGGCTCCTTATGAGGCACTGTCTGGGCGAAGGTGTCGTTCGCCTACTTGTTGGGCAAAGTTGGGGGAAAGGCAAGTACTTGGGCCAGAGTTGGTAACAGATGCCGAAGACAAGATTAAGGTGATCAGGAATCGGTTAAAGGAGGCAGTGGATCGACAAAAGTCTTATGCCGATCTGAAGCGTAAAGATATTGAATATGCAGTTGGGGACATAGTCTTTTTGAAAGTTTCGCCTTGGAAGAAGATATTGAGATTTGGTAAGAAGAGCAAGTTGAGTCCACGGTTTATTGGGCCTTACCGAATTATTAAGCGGATAGGTCCGGTGGCTTATCAACTAGAGTTACCTCCAGAACTAGATCGTATTCACGACGTTTTTCATGTGTCCATGCTAAGGCGATATCGTTCTGACCCAACTCATATCGTGCGAGTTGCAGAAATCGAAGTACAGTCGAATTTGACTTTCGAAGAGGAACCTGTGCAGATACTTGATCGCGACGTCAAGGTGTTGAGAAGGAAGTCAGTCCCATTGGTGAAGGTACTTTGGAGGAACCATGGCAAGGAAGAAGCTACTTGGGAGACCAAGAAGAGATGGCGTCGTCGCCATACCCTCAACTGTTTGGATCAAGTAAAATTTCGAGGCCGAAATTTCTTTAAGGAGGGTAGAGTTGTAACATCCTAATTTTTGGGGTTTTCGCGAATTCTCGGTATTTTGGTATTTGGTTGTGGAATTCATAGTTTAAGTATGTAAATGGCCTTATGGAAGGCCCATGTGTTGGCAAAAACCCGGTAGAAATTTTGAATTTTGGACTTAAGAAGTTAGGGGCCTTGGATAGGTGGTCTTATTAAAATTTGTGGGTAAAATGTATCACAAGAGAGCCTCTATAAAAGTGGCTAAGTGACGCCACTAGGGAGCTATAAAGGTGGCATGTAGGTGGATAAGGGAAGACCTGGGATCGATTCCCTGTGATGGCAAACATGATGCTAATTTTTATGCTTTGAGCACGCAAGAGTTGTAGCTGAATGGAACTCTTTGGGGGAGAGTTTGAATCAGTCAAATGCATGGATTAAGGAGGGATAAGGGGAGATATTTTAGGGATTTGAGAGGGGGATAGTGTTAACAGATTTGAGGGGATTAGAGAGGAATTTCAAGTGAGAGGGTTTTAGTTGGGGATTTTCGACATTAGGGGCTAGGTTGTGTCGTTTTCTCCTTTTGGTGTAGCCTTTTTTCTCTCTTTTCTTTTCCAGCCAAATCTACCTCCCTCCCCTTCATCTTTTCTTTCTTTTCCTTCTTCCAAACCAGCCCACTACTCCCCTTCGTTCACCTATTGTTTTTCTGACCACCACTATTGCCGAAATACCGCAAAAGCCGAAACTTGTGGAGACTAGATGGTGCCGATTCTTTACTGACCAGCAACCTTCTTTTTCTTTTCACTTTTTGGTGATCAATTCTCTTATCTTCTAAGCATAGACGGATTCAAGAAGAGGGGACTGTGGTAAGTGCTCAAACTCTAAACGATTTCAAATAGTAACTGTTGACAAAAGCCGAAACCCCTATAGTTTAGGGAGGTGGCCGAATGTGGGTATAGACCTTATTAGGTTTTCTTTTAATCTTTTTATGGTTTGTTTAGTGGAGGAGCAGCAAGGCGTAGGGTCTACTTGGATTAGTTTGGATCATCGGAGTGGCTAGAGCTAGTCATCAATTTCGGCAAAGGTAAGGTTCCTAAGGCCATTTTGGAGGGTGGTCGAATGTATAAGTGTTGATAATAGATGGTTCTCGATTTGGTTTAATTATTGTGAGCTGATCTATTAATGGTTGATTATAGGAGAAGTCGTGTAGGAGATCTCGTCGAGGAATATCGTAAACCAGGTGTGTAACGAACCCTTTTTCATAGCTTGAACCGATAAATGCCGAAAAGCCGAAATGCCGAAATTCTGGCATTTCGAGGACTGGTAAGCAAGCGAATGCTCATTGGTTAGTTAGATTCTCTAAGATGGTGATTGGGAACGTTGGAAAAGGTAAGAGCATGATTTTTGGCATGCACGATAAGTTGGGCCTCGAGGGGCTAAAAACGGGCCCAATAGGCTTTTGGGCCCATTTGGGTAAAATTGGTAGAAAATGAAAACCTGTTAAATGGTGCGTTAAGACTGGTAACACCGTTAAGGAATATAGGCTAAATGGGCCTAGATGACTAAATCAACTATGTAGGGCCCATTAGGGGTTTTTAGCCCAATAACTCGATTTCGCTAAAAATAGGCCAGAATCGCAGTTTAAATAAATGAATAGTTAGTAACTGATAATGGACATGGAAAATCCCTAATATTTGGTAAGATTACGAAATTACCCTTATAATATGAAAATGACTGTTTTGCCCTTAGGTAAAAATGACCATTATACCCCTAGGGTTTAATTATGAATTTGATACATGGGATTTTGATCTACATGAGATGTATGATATGCAGATGATATGTATGATATGCACATGATATGTATGATATACACATGATGAATTCATAATGCATTGGGTTGGGTTTTATATGGATGGAGGAAGTGAAAAAGGGCTTTTGCCCCAGTTATTAAAAGGGCTTTTGCCCCAGTTTATCAAAAGGGCTTTGCCCCAGTTATTAAAAGAGGCTAGGCCTCCAGTTATATGATAAAGCAGCTATGCTGCCAATGGAGAGTATTGGTTGGATGGGTTGAGTTATTCCCCACATAGAGAGCTTGGTTGGTACGGGTGGAGAGTAGCGGATGTGGGTCGAGTAGTCTCCCCAAATGGGCTTGCATTCATTCTTTCGTTGACATTACATGTGACATTGAAATGGGCCTATGGGCCATACCATTTACAATAAAGGCTTCGGCCCAGTAATATGAAATATGAAAAGGCTTCGGCCTAGTATATGCAGGTGGATTTTGGGCTTAAGCTCAGCAGGCTGATATTGTTTTGAGCTCTGAAAGGGGCTTGTTGCACATTGAGTTTCCAAACTCACCCCCTTTCCTTAACCTTGCAGGTGAGCCTTGATTTGGGGACTTGGAGCCGGAGGGGATTTAGAGTGGCCACGGTGATTGCCTTTTGGCTTTTGATTAAGTATTTGGGTTTTTTTTTAGTTTACTTTATTTAGTATTTATTATTTATTTTTGGGTTGTAATAAGGCCATTTTAACTTTTCTTTTTCTTTCTTTTCTGGGATTATTTTTTTTTAATAAATTTAAAAATGGTTGATAATAATTCAAATGGGCTACACTTAGGACGTGTTTACAAAACGATACTTGTTTTCAAAATAACACAACGCCACGATTATTCGATTTATCAAAGATATCCACTTAAATAAATTTCAAACTCGGTATAACCAAGTGTGGCAATGGTTGTAGGCATGTCTAGGATTGGGTCCAATCAAAGAGCTTGGTACTTAAGCAGCCTTCATGGCTCACCTCCTCTGTTACAGATTCCTACCTAGTGCCCAGCTTCCATTCACTTTGTTAGCTTAACAAAAGACGGTTTTTAAAACACTAAAACGAAACATGGGTTTTTAACTTCGATGTGGCACGTCGGATTCGGCCATAACGTCTGGGCCGGGCTTGGGGTGTTACACAGGCCGTGTGAAAATTAGTAAGGCTACTGATTTGGGTTACACAGCCAGTCACACGCCCGTGTGTCTAGCCCGTGCTTGAAATTGACTTAGCCACACGGCTTGGTACACACCCGTGTGAGCGACCGTGTGGTCTACCCAGGCTCATTTTGAAGTGGCCCTCGAGCAACACGGCAGAGACACTCGCCCGTGTCCCTGCCCGTGTGGGCAAAAATAGGCCATTTACAAGGCCAATATGCCACCCGTTTTATGTCCTCCTTACAAGTATCAATTGCACCATAATTTCAACCAATTTTAATCCCAAAACATACATCATTCATGTCATATTATTATCAACCTATTTCATGCTTATAATCCATACCAAATCATGCCAAAATCTTACCAATTCCTCAAATAAGCAAATACCAAAATCTTACCAAATTGACCAATTCTCTTTGGCCATCTATGAACACATCATATTGGCAATATTGCGTCACATAGTTTATACTCAAATGTCATTCATAAACACAACCAAAACCAAGCCATATCACATGGCTAAATATTTTTAACTCAAAAACATATCTTAATTTATCTAGACTATACATGCCATACTTTAATCTTTACACTTTCAAAATGTACCAAAGTAGAGTTCGATAGTGTGGTGATGATCCTCGATGATCCCTGAGCTCCTGATAGCTTCGATATCTAAAAATAATTGAAAACACACACAAAGTAAGCTTTTGAAAGCTTAGTAAGCCATATACAAATAAATTCAACTCATGAATCAAGTATAATTCAATTCATTCTTTTAAAATTCATGACTATTTCATATATCATTAAATGAAACATATCATACTCATTTGTTCATATACAAATCATATGATCCCAATTCAATTCACTTTCATATATAGCATATTTCACTTTCATGAACATCACATATCATATTTTAATCACAATTAACATATACTCATTTTTCATTTTCAAATTTATATACACTTCAAGTGTACCTGAATCGGATACACATTTCATATATTCATTCATTTCTCGGAATGGCCGTTAAACCGTACGGAATCAAATAGGATACGCGGATAGCTCGAAAAGCTCGTACAATGCCAACGCCTTAGACGTGGTCTTACATGTAATCAAATATTGATGCCACTGTCCCAGACAGGGTCTTACACGTAAATCACAAATCGATGCCAACGTCCCAGACGTGGTCTTACACGAAAACACATATCGAAATCCTATGTCATGACATATGTATCCTAACTATTCCTAAGGTTTGTACAGGGCTTTCGAACGTCATCACATTATCGAAACTTTCTCAATATCACAAATTCAGCTTCTATAACCATTCATCACAATTCAATATCACATAAACATGAATAAATCAACTCAAACACATTTATTTGTATATAGACTTACCTCGTACGGGAATGAACGGAAACGAACGGCTATTCAACAACTTTCTTCTTTCCCCGATCTAATTCTGTTTTCTTTGGTTCTTGATCTATATAAATTCAAATTTGACTTATTCAATGTCACATTCATTCAAATATAGCCATATACGCATATTTAGGGCATTTTACAAATAAGCCCTCACATTTTCACATTTTAACACTTTAGACCCTATTTCATAAAATCACAAAATATGCATAATTTCATTTCACACATGCCTAGTCGAATTTTCCTTTAGCTCATATAAGCCCACATATTTCATTTATTTCACATTTTATCCCCTCAATTTTTCATTTTCACAATTTAGTCCAAAATACTTAAATTCATCAAAATCCCAATACAAAACATAGTAATCTAACACATATCTTTCATTTTCTATCATCAAACTTCATAAAACTCACATTATCAACAATGTAACATCTTAAAATCATAATCAAATTCAGAAATTGAGGCATGGGCTTGAAAGATTACTAAGCAACGATCACAAAAACGTAAAAATTATCAAAAACGGATCAAAAACCATACCTTAATCATCAATTTCCTTAGTCGAACCCTAGGAAGATTATTTTCTTTTCTTTTTCTTTCAATTTTTGGCAACTAAGATGAACATATAACCAATTTCATGTTTTCTTTTATTTATTATATCATTTATACATTGTTTATGTAACATCCCAAAATAGGGCTTAGTCGAAACAGTGGTTTTGAAACCACAAATCTGACATAAAAATATTTATTTTATGATTATTATAAGGTCCAAAATATGAAAATATGCATATGTTAAAGTTTCATGAAGAAATTCCATGAGTAAGGTGTCCAATTGGAAAATAATGACCAAATTGAATAAATTGCAAAACTTAGATTCTAGAAGAAATTTGTATGAAATTTATTTAGATTATTAATTTGAAGGTCTTAAAGAGAAATTTTCCCAATTTCTAAGTTTTTGGACAAAAATGGGCATGTATGGAAAAATTTGACAGTTTAGTAAGGAAGGGCATTTTGGTCATTTGGTAATAAATGAAATAAAAAGAGAAAACGAAGGCAAAATTCACTCATCTTCTTCCTATAGCTGCCGAAATTTCAAGGGTTCCATAAGCTAGGGTTTTCAATATTTTCAAGCTCAATAGTAAGTGCTCCTTAGCTTCGTTTTTAATGCTCTTCGTATTTTTAAAGTATTGGTAGCTTACTCTCTTCATTTCTACCCATATTTCATTCTAGGGTTCATCTTTAGAAAACTACCCATGAATGAGACACTTGTATTTTGATGTTTTATGGAGGAATATAAGAGTTTAAGGGATGATAAATAACTTTTACTAAGTGGTTTTTCGTGGAAATGGCTTAAAGGACTAGATTGTAAAAGATGCAAAAAGTGGGTAGAAAAATGTGAAATAATGGAAAATGTGGGCTGCCATAAGAGGGAAAAACATTCAGCTAGGCTTGGATAATGTAGAAATTTCATGCATTTCATTATACGAGCCTAGGGATTAAATCATAAATAATGTGAAAAGTTAAGGGCAAAATGGTCATTTTGTCTGGGGGTGAGATTTAGGCTCAAAAAGAATAATGTGAGGTGTTGATAATTCATTTTTATTATTATAGACTCCGAAGAACAAATTTCAGAGGTCGATCGAGGAAAACGAAAGGTTTCAAAATAACCGAAATGCGAAACCGAAACGAGTACCAGGTAAGTTCGCATAACTTAAAGTAAACTCTTAATATGCTTAATTGCATATATTATGAATGTATGATAATTAGTTGTAATGATGGTATGAATATCCATGAAATGTGTTAATAATAATGACATGATAATAAATATCCCGATTGAAGTCAAAAAGGGAAATTCGATGGATAAACCATGGCTTACATGACTTGGGATCCTACATGTGTTGCAAAAAAGGATTTAGCCTGGACGGGTAATCCGTTGATCTCAATATAGAAAGGATCTAGCCCAGACGGGTGTTCCTTGAGTGATCAAGCCTCTCGAAGAATATGTGTGCATTATGGATTTAGCCCGGACGGGTAATCCGACTAGGGTCTGAATTTAGCCTGGACTGGTAATTTAGATCCGAGCTCGTTAAGGGTGTTTGTCGCTACAAGGGATTTAGCCTGGACTGGTAATCCCCACATCACCCAATGAGTTTATATTACGGAGGATTTAGCCTGGACTAGTAATCCTGCCGTAAGATGTGAGGTTCCCGGGAGTGTGTACATGAGATGATCACTCTTATGAATTGACGGTAAATGGATAATCCATCGAGATTTTTGAAAAGCTCAACGGGATTAACATGAGATGTAAAAATGAAAATGTTGGATGATGAGCTCATCTAAGACAAATTTCATAATATATTGTTATGAGACTAACCTGTTGATTAAGTGCATGTGATAGGGAAACCATTTCATGCTTGTTGGTTATATTGCCTAATATGGTTGTATGCTAATTAATCGGTAAGTTTACTTTCCAGCTTATTCAAAGCTTCTCGAGCATGTAAATGCTTACCCCTCTCTTTTCCCTGTCTTACAGAGCTCGAGGACTCGTAGAAATTGGAAGACGATTGGAGAGTCAACACACTATCATCTTGTCCAGCTTTGGTATATAGATTCTTTTCTTTTGTTCAATGGCATGTATAGGGCTTTTGTTATTTTGTTATATGTGTCATTTGATTTGCTAATATGAAGGCTTGTAAAGGTATACATATTAACTTGTAGATGGCTATGGGAATTGGCTCATTTTGATGTAGGTTATGACCTACAAAATTGTGCGTGTTTATGTTCAATTGTTCTAATGAGGATGAAATATGTTATATCACATTTAGATACATGTAACGTGACCAAATCACATGGGATGGCTAGGCTATAATTGGCAATGAGTTATAATAATGAGCCAATCTTAAAAGTGTTATAAGACATAGAAATCCTTAATACAAAGGGGATAACCTAGCATGTGTAAAACCGATGAGATGAGGTTTACATGCAAAGAGGTTTATCAAGGTTATTTAAAAGTATGATTAGGCCATGTTAAATATTATTAAAACCTATAAGTGTGTATAGATGTTAGAGGGTGACCAAAGGCTTGAAAAATAGCCTAATAAGGTCCATACGGGTAGACACACAGGCATGTGTCTAGGTCGTGTGTGACACACAGATAGCCCTATGGGCGTGTGGTATGGTCGTGTGTCCCCTGCACCATAAATTTTTAAGTCAGAATGCATGATAGTAAACATACGGGCAGAGACACGATCGTGTGTCTCAACCGTGTGGTGGACATGTCCTAGCACACGGGCATGTGTCTTGGCCGTGTGCCCCTAAATGCATGCTGATGTCATAAACAGAATGCTCGAGTTTTTGGACACGGGCGTGTACTCAGCCGTGTGAAAACCCTTGTAGGTTCGAAGTAGAAAATAAATTCAATTAATTCCACACTAGTAGAGGACACAAGTGTGTCCCAAGGCATATGGGCGTGTGCATTGTCTCCACACGGGCGTGGGAGACATTAACCTAGAAATTTTCTTAAATTCTCCTTAGGACATCGGTTTTGTCCCGAACCATCCTCAATGCATGTTTAGGGCCTCGTAGACCAATAATAGGGACACTAAGATGTGGTCTGATTGGTTTTAATTTGAAACAAAATTTCATAGTCCGTATTTTTTGAAAATGTCTGAGTACATATATGGTGACGCCTCGTAACCTATTCCGGCGTCGGATACGGGTAAGAGATGTTACAGTTTACTATTATGCCGTTAATGAAATAACATTAAAATTTCATTAACTATAGGCATTTTTGTCCATCCATTATTCAAATGGTCTATTAACCACATAAGGACCTCTCAACTATAAAGACACATCAATTTGGCCATTATTCAAATAGAAGGACAATTTTGCATTTTTTGCGATTTAATTCTTTTTTCATAATTCGACACACAAATGATAAAATTAAATCACAGAATTTTCACAGATATCAATTCACATATTATAAGCATAGAAAATAATATTAGAATATTTTTTACTCGAATTTGTGGTCCCGAAACTACTATTCCGACTAGGGTCTAAACTGGGCTATTATAATTTTTTCTAGTTTGATAATTTATAAAACTCGATCTTGATTATAACCAACTTTCTGGCCTTATTCCAGACCCTTAACCTAAGCCCCATTACAACCTCTTAAAGACCTCTTGATTACTGTGTCATATCATTTTATAGTGGTGGAGATTTGATTTTCAAGCAAGCCTATGGTAATGACATTTTTTGTTCGACTGTTGAGTACATATTTATTGATTCTTATTGATTGTGAATTAAAGGTAACTACTTAAATAAGGAGAGACACATATGAGTGCTGTGAGTGATTCTTTAGTGAGGATGTCAATTCTTATTGATTGCGAATTAAAGGTAACTACTTAAATAAGGAGAGACACCTATGTTTTCATGATTTAAAAATGTTAGCTTGGATTGTTTGAGTCTTTAGTGCCCTTTTAGTTGAATTGCCAATGCATGATTATTTGCCAATTATTTTGAGACATTATTGATGAGAAGTACAAGTTGAGAAATATTAACTTTAATGTGAGTTGAGGATTTTGCTTGAGGATAAGCAAATGCTTAAGTGTGGGGATATTTGATAAGTGATAAAAATAGCATATTTTACTCTCATTCTTAATGCATTTTTGGATGATTAATTATGCATATTGGTGAATGTGATGCTCCTAATCCTTTAAATTCATGTTTTTATACTTAGAAGAGCATTTGGGAGTGAAAGGAGTGAAAAATAAGCCAAAATTGGACAAATAGAGTTGTTTTTAGAAGCCACACAGCCTGGGCCTTTCCACACGGGCTGGACATACACACATGTAAGCCACATGGGCTGAACACACGTCCATGTGCCAGACCGTGTTGATTTCGCAACTTGCATCCCAAATGCGTGGAAAAAGTAATTTTTAGGCTTTCTGAGGATTCTAAAGTCTATAAATACCAAATAGAAGAAGAGACATGGAAGCCATCAGAAAATATTGAAGAAAACAACTTGAAGAACACCATTAGAGTCATCTCTGAAGCAAATTTCCATTAAGAACGAAGACCTCCTTTTAATTTCTTTCGAAGTTTTTATGAGTTTCTTTGTTTCTTGTAGTTTTTCTGACTTTGAGATGTTTTTATTCAGAATTATGAACTAATTCCCCAGATACCTAGGGAAGATAAAACCTAAGATGAATTTTATTATTTGATTTATGTTTTATGCGATAATTACTTGATTCTTGTTCTCAGTGTGCTTATTTCTTGTTTTAATATTTTTGATATATTAATTCATCTTTAATGTGATTAATTCAGTGGAGGAAAAGTCTCTATTTAAGAGTAGATCTAGTATAATTGAGTGGAGTTGCATGTAATCCTAGAAATAGGATGAAATAATTCTACAGTTAGAGTCAAATCTAATAAGAGAATCCATAGATCGAGTTAATGCGACGATAGGGGTTTTAATTAGAAAGAGATTTCAATTAATCAACCTAGAGTCAGTTTCTCTTACTCTCGAAAGAGATATTAGCATAATTTAGGGATTTCTACAGATCAAGTTACCAAGTGAATAAATAGTTTAATTCAGGTTCATAATAATAGATGAAGTCTAGGTGGATTCTTTCTTGGTTATTGTTTCTCTCATTGGTTATTATTCGGTTATTTTCCAAATTTATTTTCTATTGAGTTCTTAGTTAAATTAGTTTAGTAATTTTAGTTTAAAAACTATCACTCCAAATTGTCGGCTAAATAATAGAAAAACGGTAATTACTAATACTTTTAGTACTCGTGGATACGATATCTCTACTCACCATAGCTATACTATTTATCGATAGGTGCACTTGCCTTTGTTGTATTTTTAGTTAGTCACGTGAGACACATCACCTGATTCACATGGAGTTAAGGTAAACTTTTTGAAAGGTTAGATCGAGTAATGAGGAATATAGAGTGCGTGAGTGCATAACCTAACACAAACATTCTTCTCCTTCACCACTTGAGATCATATCACAAATGTTTCTTTGTTAAAAAATCCAAAGGTTTGTCAAGCCCACAAGTAAGAAGATCTACTTTGTAATGAAAAGCTCAAGCATTACCTATTAAGTAGCTTAGGGTGGGTCTGAATGGGTAGTGTGTTTACCTACGGTTAGTGTAAAAATAGCGGTGGCGGTGAGATTAGATATTGTAGCGACATTGCAGTGTGAGATAAAAAGTAAGCTAAACGTACCGCATCGCACCCCCACCACCCATCCAAACCCACCCTTAATCTACTTATCAAGAAGCTTTGTTTATCAATGCAAGCCACCTTATCATCAAGATGTGCAATCAGCTTGGCTCTCTTAGTAGTAGAGGCACTGGCAGTTGTAGGCCCAATTACAACTAGAGCATCAACTTCCTAATGTGTGTTTTTTTTTAATAATTGTAATATAGCTTTTTTAAATTATTTTAAATGTTTTAAATATAAAATATATGGTTCTACATTATAAAAAATTAAAATTAATTATAAATTTAGTAAAATAAATATAAAATTATTATTTATAAAGACTTATTCTTTCAAGGTTTATGGTTGCTCTTCTCAAAAAAAGTTCAAACCTAAATTCTGGATGAGAATGTATTGAAGTGTATAAGTTGATTTTGATGGTGTTACTTTTGTTGTCATTAGCTTCCGTAAATAGAAGGCAAACACCTTGGAAGAAAAGGTAAGTGAGAGTGGAGAAATGTCCCTTTCATTTCGAAATCATTCAAAAAACCATCCACAAGTACTTTCTTGAGGAGGCATGAAAGGACATGTGCAATGATGATAAAAAGATATATAGGATAAAATGTCTCCCTGTCTAAGTCTCATTTTAGAGAGAAACCTTCAACCCCTACACCATTAATAACAAACTCCAATTGGGAGCTGGTAAGAAATTTCTTAAACTCCGATGTAACAGCCCAAATTCGACCTTAATCGAAACGGTGGTTTTGGGACCCCAAATCCGAGAAAAAAATAAATAAAAATAAAAATAAAAATATATTTTTTATTTATTTCGTGTTTATCATATGTGAATTTACATGTGTGAAAATTTCGTATAAAAATTTTATTGTCTGAGTGCCCGATTTAATAAAAAGGGCTTAATTGTATAAGATGGAAATTTGATGGTTAAATGTGTAATGGCTGAATTGTGGTTATTTTTTTTATATGGAGTAGTTATGTTAGAATTAGTCCACTATTGAGGGATGGCCGAATGTACCCTTATTGTATAGGGTTATATTATTTTTATTTCAAGGTTAAAGATGTAAAACATGTTAAAAGCTAGTTTATAATATAATAAACATAAGAAATTAATAAAAGAAAAGAAAGCTATACATCCTTGCCTTGTTCTTGCTGAATGTTTGAGAAAGAAAGAAGAAATATGCTTTGAGGATTTCGGCAATGTAGCAAGCTAAAAATTTAAGTTAAATTTCATGTAGTTTTTGTTAATTTTTAATAGATGTGTGATCCTTGTTTAATTAGTGTTAAAGCCCATGTTGAAATTTTGATTTCGGTTGAGGTATGTGCATTCGATCATAGAGGAAATTGCATCAAATTTGGTTGTTTGTCTTAATTAAGGAGAGAAATTTATGAATCTATAATTATAAGTGACTAAATGGTAAAATAATGAGTTGGGGGGCCTTGTATGTGATGAGATGGCATTCGGTTAGAGTATCTTTGACAAATTTGGTTCTTGTTATTTTGCATGAACTTAGATTAATTTGTAAGGACTTGAAAATACTAAGGAATATTCGGATGAAGTGAAATAGATAGAATGTTGAGTAATTACATGTTAAGGATGTTAAGGCTTAATTGTTAATGTCCGAATTCTATAAAGGGGGCTGTTATGCGAATTAATTTTAAGTTGTGTTATTTTATATATATATAATATAATCTATGGGGTAATGTTAAGTGGATCAATTGATCGATTAAATAGTTGCTTTACTTTAATTCAAGCTCAAGACCCAAAGAACCGAGATTTGGATCGGGAAAGGTGAAGTTAGCCGAGTAGTCAACACTATTGTACGAAGTTGTCGAGGTAAGTTCTTAAGTAATTTAAATTCAATTCGGTATGCTTAGAATTTAAATAAACATAGTAAGGTAAAATGCTTGATTATATAGATGTATAAATATAATGTGATGGATATATGTTTGGAGAAATGATTAGAGCCAAATGTGGCTAAATTATTAATCCGAAATAGACATAGAAATATAATGTGCTGCATGTGTGTTTGAATAAATAAATTGAGCCGAATGTGGCTATACTTTTGAATTGAAAAAGACATTGAGACAAGGTGCCGAAGGTATTTTTAAATGAAAGGATTGATGAAATTGATGTGTATCAAAGTAGTTGTGTTATGACTCATACTATGTGTAATCTTAGCAATGAGCTAAGTAGTGAATGATTGTAACATCGGGCTAAAAGCCTAGCAGGCATATTGCCGGTGATATGATTCAGGTTATAATTCTAGCAGGCTACATGCTGGTATGATTTTTTTGTGACTAAGAATTGATGTGTTATTGAACAAGTTAAAAATGAGTGTAAAGCCAAATATAAGTTAAATTGTTATTAATTCGTAATAAGGTACGCATGTGAACAGTTATGAGAATTTTTGTATGTAATTTATGATTGAATGATGGCTATGATTTAAATGATATTGATTTGGTATATCCAATTGAAGGTAAGTTATATTGAATTGGTGAAACATATAAGCCTATATTGAGTTGATATATTTGTTTATGTGGGGAATTGAATAGAAATTGCATATTCGGTCATATAAAGTGTTTCATTTAATTAAAGGATTGAATTTCATGTAAGGATATATCGTATAAATATACGTATATATATATGGTGAATTGTATATACTTGGCCACATATGAAAGTAATTATGTGATGGTATAATTGACTTTGAGTACTCGGTCAAGTTAACTCAATTGGATTAAAGTACGTCGTTAATGTTTAATTTGGCTACTATGAAATAAAAGTAAGATAGAGATATGTTTGTATGGCCGAATGGTAAGTATAAATTGAAAGTAATATAGTTAGCATGTATATAGCTGAATGGCAGGTATGAACCAGTTTGATATTTACTCAATATAAAGATTATTATGTGAACTAGTTAAGTATATTCGGCCTTGTGAATAGTATTGAATGAGTCTTAATTGTATGCATATGTGATAATGTGTATTTGGTTATGTAGCTAATTTATGTATGTGAAATATATGGTATTACATGAATTTATATACTTGAATGTATGTGAACTAGATTTAATAACTATTTGGCTGTAGAAGTTAAAATATAATATGTTAATTTTGGCCACATGAACATGCGGTCTTAGTTATATATGTGCAAATTCAGTTAATGGGATGTTATATTAAAATTAAACTAAAGATGACATTGAACGTTTACTATTTTTTTGTATTCGGCCCATAGGTAAACATTTATGTGATGATATAAATGAGATGGTATAAATGATTACATAGGTAAACATTTATGTGATGTAAAGTTGGGTATTGAACATTCGATAATAGTATATGATTGAGTAAAAGTATAACGTCATTGATAAAATCTGTTTATTTTGAAATGTTAAAATTATTAATTCAAACTACAGGCCAGTAGCCTGTGTGCTGTTATGAATTCAGATTGATACTTAACAGGCTTAAAGCCGGTGAGTTATAAGGAATTGACGTTTACGAGTTTTGATGCTGAAGTGTTTTATGAATATGAACAATAAGCTAAAGGGAACAGGTATGTTTTAGCAAGTTTATGTTTGTGTTATAATGTAAATTAGTTACTGAGATTATAGTGCAAATTTCATGAGATGAAAAGAAAAATTGTAACATTTGCGGAATTAAGTATTAAGTCTTAAATCTTTATGAGCATGTGATTAATTGAATTATGTTTATATTTTATACAAGTAAATTCGGCGATGGTAGGAATATAATTAAATAACTTGTGATGCAAGAGTTTATAACTTTGAAATTGAAACTTTATTGATAATGTACATGAATATATTCAGCCGAAATGAAAGTGTTTAATATGAAGGCATGATATGTATTTTATATATATATATATATATATATACATGAATAGAAGTTATTAAATTGTATTTGTATAATATTACGAACGCATGGAATTAAGTTGGATATTTGAGTTGATAGATATTCAAAGTTATGTTAATATATAGAGTGTTGTTTTGCTTAAGGCTTACTAAGCTAAGTTAGCTTACTGTGTGTATAATTGTCTTTTTCTTTGTAGATATTGAACCCAACTTGCGAGTTTGAAAGTCGTCAGAGGAGCTTAACACACTATCGACCACCTTTGGTATTTATAAAAGTTACGTTTTGAACCTATGGCATGTATAGGCTAGAGTGTGTCATGAATTGTGGTAATTCGGTTTGTATAATTGAGCCATGCGATAATGGCTTACTATTCAGTTGTAGATTTTACGTCTTGATTAAGTGATGTTGTATGATGTATTTGTATGTGGTTTGATGGTTAGGCTATGAATTATAAATAGAAATGAATTATGCTTAATGTGTTTGATGTATAATAAGAAGATTAAAAATGAAAGTAGGTATTTGTTAAGACGTATATAAATATAATTAGCATGTTTAAAATTTGGCATTGGAAATTTGAATTGACTACTTGAATAGTGATTCAAGTTATAAGGAATCATAATTGTTATATGCGAATTCCATAAAATATAATGTCTTTTAATTTATTAAATTTCTAATAATTATTTCATATGTATATCCACGAATGTCTAGATGTTGTGTTATGTTAGGTAATACCTTATAACCTATTCCTACAATAGGTTCGGGTTTAAGGTGTTACATCCGATATAATCGATCAGAACTGAAAGATGGTCTCCTGGTTCTCTGTTTTGTGAATGACAACAACATTAATGAAGTTTGTTTCTTTGTGCAATACCCCCATTGTTGAAACAGTGTACAACTCCCACCCCCAGTATTCATTTTTTTGGGTATAAAAAATAAATTAGGCCATGCCTACAAAATAGCAAACTTAATGCCTTCTTCCATCTTCCATTATTGTCTAATGGATACCCTTCTACAAAAGACCTCTCACAGAATGTGGTGGATCATCAAGAATATCAAGAATAACCAAATGATCTAATTTGTCTCTATCTACCTTAGCTAAATGGCCAGCAACTTTATTCCCGTCCCACTGAATGTGCCGAAACTTAATTTTCCAATTCTTGGAGCACAAATCATGTATCATTCTAATTTTATCAATTTTACTTACTGCTGCTAAATTGTTCCGAAAAACATCAATTAATAATACGTTATCACTTTCCAATTCTACTTGTCTAAAGCCTCAACCCCAAGCTATTTTCAGACCTTCTAGGATAGCCCGGGCTTCGACATTAAAGATATAAGACATACATGTTGCCATTCTGAAACCCACCAGCTAGCCACCACTTGCTCCTCTCACCACCCCTCCTATTGCTGCCCTTGATCTGCTTCTTGACACCAAACCATCCACGTTGGCCATAACCCATCCAAGAGTTGGTAATTGCCATTTTTTTTTTTTTGTCATAGACTTGCATGCCAACTGTTCAATTGCTCCTTTTATTTTTCAATGATTTTGTCCATGCCATCACCGAGGCACAACTATTCTGGCTAGATTTATTAAAGATAAACTAGTTCTTGCTTTTCCAAATGAACTAGCTAACAATTGAGAAGAAAGCAGCCCACTCGCTTCCGTAGAATAGAAAATTACCTTCATTCTTGATATTCCACACCACCCATCTCTATAATGTTATACTGAAGAAAACCCCCAATCTCTTCTTGGTACAATGTATTTCCAAACTATTTTTGTAAACCCACAATCCCTTACAGCATGGATTGTAGACTCCACACTTTTACATAGTTCACAAAAAAGGATATGAGCCACACCCCATCTTGTTCGTTTCACATAGTTCACAAAAAGGGATATGAGCAATACCCCATCTTGTTCGTTCCTCATTGGTTAGAAGTCTATCTCAGACAAGTAACCATAGAAGTACGTGAATCCTTTGCGGTGTAACAACTTTCCATATTAGTGCATCTCTTTCATTTTGGCTTGAAGCATTGGCAACCAAAAGGTGATTATATGACTCCGATAGAGAGAACTTCCCAACTGACATCTATTGCCATGTAATATGATCAAGCCTCGCATCCAACAATGGTGATTACAGGCTAGAATATGGTCTACAACTCCTCAAGGAAGAATCGATGACAACCACTGTGAGTTCTAGACACCTTCTAATAAGACAATGTCGTATACCCGGATCATCTAGTCAAGATCCCCCCGACCAATATAGTGTTGCTTCAAAGGTCCCACATCCGTCATCCATACATCATTCCAAAAGTTAACCAACCTCTCATCTCGTACAGACCAGACAAGCCCCTTCTTCACCTCATCCCAAACATTGGCTAAAGACTGCCATAAGTACAACCAATTGCTACGACGAATATCCCCCAATATCAATCTATGAATGTTATATTTATTCCTCAAAATTTGAACGCATAATGTTTCAGTATTGACAATTAGATTTTATCCAATCTTCATAAGAAAAAGCTCTTTTTTTTATCTTGTAGTCGTCGGATCCCAAGTCCCCTATTCACCATGGGCTTACAACAATTCTTCCAACAAATAAGTGATGGTTTCTTCCTTAAAGAAGAAGCCCCCGATAAAAACCCGTGAGCCAGTTTTTCAATTTCTTTGCATATTGAAATGGGAATTCTTATCGTGGTCATAAAGTAGTTAGGTATCATCAGCAGAACTTACTTCACCAGAGTAAGTCACCTTGCCAAAGATAACTTTTGAACATCCCAACCTTTAAGTCAGTTCTGAACTTTGTCTAGAATAAACTGGAAAGTGTTAACTCCAACTCACCATGGAAAAAAGGTACACCAAGGTAACTCCCCAATCTCTTACTCTAGTAAAGTCGAGTTTGTCACAAAGGTTTGTAGTTTCCTACTCTGTCACATTTTTAGAGAATATAACCCGGGTTTTTTGTTGATTAACTCGATGACCGTAGAAATGACAGAAAGTGTCTAAAACATGTTTGAGACAACTGGCTCCCTTCTCATCCTCTCTGCAAAAATGTACTAAGTCGTCTTTGAAGAACAAATGGGACACTATTGGTCTTCTGCGAAAGAACATTAACGGTTCCCAAAGCTTCTGTTCAATAGCAAAATCAATTAGTTGACATAAGTGTTCCATTCCTAGAATGAAAATGTATGGAGATAAGAGGTCTCCCTATTACACACCTCTAGTTGGTATAAACATCTTGGAAAGAGAACCATTCTGTAAAAGTTGCATAGATACCAAAGATACACAACACATGATTGTATTCACAAAAGAATCTGACAGCCCAACATCAGAAAGTGCGTCTGGCAAAAAATCCCACCAAACCCAATCGTAAGCTTTTTCTAAATCAACTTTTATTTTCATCCAACCCTTTTTGCTCTTAGTGTTCTTCATTGTATGAAATGCCTCTTGAGCGATTATGATGTTGTCCGAGATATTCTGTGATGCTATGAAATTGGATTGGTTCTGTTTCACCAATACTTGCATCGACCGCTAAAGATGAATCGTAACTGTTTTGGTAATGATCTTGTACAGAATAGTGCATAAACTAATAGGTTGAAATTGATCAATGGCGTCCGTAGCAATGCTCTTAGGAATTAGAACCAATAATGTTCTATTAAGTTCTAGATCCAAATTTCCCCTCATTAACACCTTATGAACCATTTTGTAGACACTTTTACCCACAATGTCCCAGTTTGCTTGATAAAATTTTGCATGAAAATCGTCAACTCCCGTGCTTTTAGAGGTGCCATGCTAAATAAAGCCTAATGAAACTCTTCCATATTGATCTCAGCATTCAATGAACCAATTAAATCATCCCTCAATTTCGGAAAAAGCCTCTTAGCAAGGAAATCCTTAATTGAATAGTTATCCACAATATAAAGATAAGAAAAATGTTCCATAGCATGTTGTTTTAGGAGATCATCATCATAACACCATTCAGACCCTCAATCTTCAATGCTTCAATTTTGTTCTGCTTCCACCTTATTAAAGTATGACTGTGAAAAAAAATTTGTATTTCAGTCACCATTAGCAAGCCACTCACACCTCGATTTCTGAAACCACAATAATTCTTCTTGGCATAGTATGTTCTCAATTTCCATCTGAATATCTGCTTCCCTCAACCTGAGGCGCATAGAATTACACTACTCTAATGCTCGTTGAACACAGTCTAACTTCCTAATTGCTTTCTTTTTTTTCAGTCAAATTTTTTTCTAAAAACAGTCTTGTTCCAGTCCTACACTAGAAGCATGAACTTTTCAAGATTCTCTACTATATCAACGTTGGCTTTCAAAGACTTTGCAACAACATCTCAAAACTCCGAATGTACTAACCAGCTAGCTAGGAACCGAAAATGTCTCTCCCCTTCTCTTCTCCTTACCGAATTAACCAACACCAGTAGCAGTCTATGATCAGATTTTAGTTTATGCAAGTGATGAATAGAGGTGTTTGGTGCAATCGTTTGCCATTGATCATTACAAAGCGACTGATCTAACCGTTGAAAAAGATTTCCCCTGCTCCAAATGTACATAGAACCCTAAAAACTCAAATTAGTCAATCCAAACAGAAACACAAAGAAATTAAAACGACTACATCCCGCTTTACATGACTCAAACTCGTCTCGTCTTTGCTCGCAACTCAAAATGGCATCGAAGTCACCCGCAATTAACCACAGATGCTCAACATCCACAGCAATTGCACCCAGATTCTCCCATAAAAGTTCCCCCCACTGTTTATTGTGAGGCATCAAATTGAAGGTAAGATATTGGTTAAATTTAAATGTAATGGTTGAACCACTCTCAAAGCTTTTTTTATAAATTTATTCATTTTTTGGTCCACACGCAAATCTATCAAAAGTTGATCTGACAATGACATGCACATTTCAAGACGTGTTGAAACTAATACTGGACTCCTACCAACTTAAGCTTTAAGCCATCCCATTTAACCAATACATTTATTAGGAATGAGTAAATACGAAAATAGGACCCACTTCTTCTTTTTTTCTTTTTTGGTACATTTGTTAGTCCAAGAAAAGGGGGATTATAAACTAATAACTACTCGGATTCTCCTAGGATTCTTAAAGAAAGTAGAGGGCAGGTGGAGATAAAAAGGGTAAAAGAAGGAAATTGTGGGGACTGACTATATTTGCATAATTATTAGGGAGAGGGAAATTAACCTTTCATTTAAGGGCTTAGTCAAGAATTGCAATTGAACTGGAATAAGGTAAATTTATTTCCTGGTCAATCCAATCTAGTTCGACCTTAATTATTATTTATTAATTAAATTTTGTATATAATATTTTTATAAATATATAAATACTAATAAGGAATCATTGGTATTTTAAAAGGTAATGTATATATAAAAAAAATAGTAAAAATGAACACACATCTAGTATTAAACCATTCAACAAGCCGATACCTTACAGACATCAGTAAAACATATCCACCAACAACTGACGAGTTTAGGAAACAAAGGAATATCGGAATATAAATGCAAACGTAAAACAAGACTATGCTATTTCAACTCTGACAAATCTGGCTCAACATATTAACATCATGAGCTCCGGGCTGGCTGCAATGGTCGTTGAAGATTTTTAACAGCACTGTCATAGTGTACAAAGCCCATGAACCAAAATTCATGGTTGTCAACTGATATTATCTGGATGTATTTCTCAGCTGAGTTTGCCTTGCTTGTTGATGGATTCACTGCCCTTAGTTGATGGAATGGAATAGCCACCTAAAATCACATTAATAACCATTACAACAAGTTTAATTAAGGATCAATAAAATTTGCCAACAGCTGAGTCACTTGTTGGTAAGATGCCAGTTTCATAGTTCTAGCGATCAGGGATCAAAATTTGACAAACACGGACAAGCAGAGATGTATCTTTGACAAATCACATACACATATATCCTGATAAACCAAACAAGAGGAGGACATTCAAATATTTCCATATTTTTGGAGAATTCCTTGAAGAATCATGTCCGGATATGTGTTGGATAAAGGTATCAAACATGGGTACTGCTACAGAAAAAGAGTTCGAAGCAATTTAGGTAGAAACTCTATATCTGGATTTTGCCACTGAAGGATATTGGAAAGGAAGAAACAAAACACAAGTTACGGAATATCTAACATTCCTACAAAGATGGGGTACATAAACTACCTCAGAAAAATCACTTATTTTACAACTCATTTCAATAGCCTTATCTATTCCATTACCAACTTCTCCTTATTAATAAGTTTAAGCAAACACAGCTTTAACTACAAAAGCACTAACTCAAAAACTAGCACTACGGTAACCAAGCAGGAAAAAGAACAAATCAAAGATGATGAAGACCTTATGAAACAAGGGGACTACAAACTTTAGCAAATAACTCGAACAGGTCATAAGTCATAACTGCAGATGCTTATTTAAAAAAGCAAAGGTTTAATCTAACAAATCCGGGATCGGCAACTTTTGGTGGAATCACATAGATGATAGAAATAGAATCATCAAGCATTGAGCCCACGATATGGTAATTCCAAAACATGTAATCAAGACAGGGAAAAAAAATCCATAATTCATGTCCTTTTAGTGATATATGGAACTGCCGGGGAATGTAAAATCTAAAAAAAAACTCAGCACCAACATCAGTCTACACTCAACCCTAACCAATTAGACACAGATGCAATGACTTGACCAACTGAAACGCATAACATAAGCTCTTATACCTTATAGTAGCTCCATTGAGTCTGAGCACCAACTTGGTAAGACAGAGGATTGTCGCTACAAAAAGCAAGCTTTTGACTTGACAAATATAAAACTCCCATAACAGGACCAGCCGAGGTGGACAAGTAACATGCATAAGTCTTCAGAAGCTGTTCCTCAGGAGCAGTCTCAAATGTTGTTCGGAAAATCTTGTCATAGCCACCTTCTGCAAGAACTTTGGTACCCTGAGCAATTCTTCCTACAGCAGCATCAGCAAAACTTGGCCCAGTTTTCACTGTTGCAACAAAAAAAAAAAAAAAAAAACCCATAAACTTACTAATCATGAATACTTCATATAACATAATCCAATCAACTGATATCGTGTATTGAGAATACCCTAATGCTATACATTTGAAATGTATAAACCATTAAATAGATATACAACAAATCCATAATTTTGAAAACTAATCTGATATTTACATATATTTATTTATCCATGATTTACACTATTTTTGAAATCCAAATCCAAACACTACCTAAAATTCATATTAAAAATTCAAGAGTCACTGAGTCTATCGTGCAGGGGAACCAAGGGTGGTCAATAAAGAGAAATAATTACAATGTTGCCACATGTTCCCAGCTATCTCTTTTGCCTTCTTAGTATCCTCCGCCGCTTTCTTTCCCAATTTCCCTAACACCTCTTTCACTGCTCCCATCTTATCTGCTAAACGAAAGGGCTTAAATATGAATGGTATTCAAATAAAAAGAATAAATTTAGTAGAAGGTGAAGCAAGTGGGTTACTCTTGACGGAAGATGATCGAACCGGAGCAGGAGAAACGTAAGGATTCGACTCAGCCGGCAGGGTGGTAGCAGCGCTGCCAGAGAAGGTCGCCGGCCCTTGATTAGGCTGCGACTGGGAACCCATGGAAACGTTAGTCCAATTCTCCGGTGGAGGAGCGACGTCCTTGGGGTCTAATTTCGGGTACGGAGCGTAATCGGGACAGAGGGGCGGCACTCGTGTTGAGTCCGAGGATGTTGTAAACTGTTTGGCTTCGGGGATGTTGTTAGGATCGGACGCTGGCTGGCTCATGATTTATATATATGGATGTTGGGATCAGAAGAAACAGAAATGGAAAATATTTTAAGGGGTCAAATCGTGAAGGAATATTGTAGGATTGATTCGTCGTGGGGTTGAATTTGGTTACGTTAAGTTTTGGTTTGAAGTTTGAATTTGAAATTGGAAGGAGCAGCCGGCAACTGGCAGATGGCCACACGACAGGACAACGACAACGACATAATAATATCCGGTAACGTCCGACTCGGTAGGCCTTATACCTCCTAGATTTTCGCTTCGCCTTTCAACTTGAGCCCAAACATTGTACTAAGCCCGTTTATAACTAAGATTTTGTGTCTCTTTGGGCTTTGTCGGATTGAGTTGTATGGCAATAAATCTATATTCTTGTCCTCTTTTATTACCTCACATCTATTCTATTATTTAAACCTTACTACGAGTCAATCATGCTTTAATTTAATTATAAAAATTGTGAATATTTTTTTAATTAAAATAAATTATATTATTTAAAACTTCTTCAATTTTTTTATTTTAAAAAAATTAAAAAATTCACATGTTATGAAATTTAAACTTGCATTATTTATATCAATAAAACATTAAATTCGCCACTAAATTAAACCTTTATGTTATTAAGATATATACATTTTTACTATATTATATATATTTTATATGTTGATGATATTGTTGATTAAGTTAATGTTACAAGTTAACTTGACAACGACTAAAGATTGATAACAACATCATAATAAATAATTGCAATACATTTGGTTTTCCTAATATAGAGTATTTATGTGTTTAAATTTTATTTTACTCACAAATTAATCTATTTTTTTATTTTAATATTGTCCACATTTCAAATGTTATTATTAATTAATTTCAAATTATATATTTTATTATTTATTATATATTATTTTTAAAATTAATATATAGTGTTCATAAATATACGTGTGTAATAGAATGCCTAATAAATATAAAAACAAATTAAATAGCACTATGATATCATAAAAATATGGTTGCATAATTTTTTGAATCCATATGCGATTTTGTAAAAAAACTAAAGAAAGAAATTAGAATAAGAATTCAAAACCCTATAGATTATATAATTATTAACCTAAGTATATTCTCCTAAATAAGAGTTTTGACTGGTAAATAATATGATAACTTTTAAATAAATTTTTGGATTCAAGCCTTGTAGGTAGAGAAAACAGTAATAATAAGGGTGGCGTAAAGTGTTGGTAAAGGTTTTAGGGTGAGTTTGGATGGGCGGTGCGTTTACCTGCGGTTAATGTAAAAATAGCGGTGGCGGTGAGATTAGGTACTGTAGTGATATTGTAGCGTGAGACAAAAAGTAAGCTAAATGCACCGCACCACACCACAGCCCCAAACCCACCCTTAGTCTCCTAAAATGAAAAATTACATGTTTGACCCTTTAAATTTTATAAAATTATAAATTAAAACATAGTAAAATTTATGCTTTATCCCCTAAAATGATAGAGCTTTAATTTAATTATTTAAAAATTGTAAAAATATAAACTAATAAAATAATATAATATATTTTAGCTCTTATAAAAATACCTAACTTTAATTTTACCTGTAAAAAAAAATTTTTAACTTCACCTCTGAACTAAAAAAACTTACCACGCATTTAGAAATTTAACCCACCTTAATTTCAGCTCTGGTCAAGATCTAATATGATTACATGATATTAAAAAAGTCCTTAGGGACAATAGCATCTCATCTTAACATATGTCTTGAAAATTTTCTCATTTTCAAATAATACATTCATGGAGACATCTTAAGGAAAACCTGATCTCCTACAGCAAACCCAATATCTTTTCTCTTAAGATCCGCATAAGACTTCTATCTGTTAGAAGCTACCTTAAGGCTTTCCCGAATCAATTTGACCTTATCCTCAGTCTCAGAAACCATATCTAGACCCATAATCCTCCTCTCATCCAATTCAGTCTAACATAACGGAGTGTGAAAGTTACGACCATATAGAGCCTCATACAGTGCTATCTAAATACTGAACTGAAAGCTATTATTATGAGCAAATTCAGCAAGTGGTAGAAACTCCTCCTAACTGCTACGGAAGTCGATAACACAACTCCGTAGCATATCCTCCAATACCTGAACCACCCTCTCAGATTGCCCATCAGTCTTTATATGGAACAAAGTACTAAAGTCTAACTGAGTACCCAAAGCCTCATGCAGTTTCTTCTAAAATCGAGACGTAAATCAAGGGTCTTGATCTGAGATAATCGACACCGGAACCCAATGAAGTCTTATAATCTTGGAAATGTACAATTTTGCCAACTTTTGTAGAGAATAGTCGGTTTGAACTAGAAGGAAATGAACAGACTTGGTCAATTAATCCACGAAGACCCAAACAGAATCCTTCTTAGTGGGTGTTAAGGGCAACCCACTAACGAAGTCCATAGTTACCCATTCTCATTTCCATAATGGAATCTTAACGAATTGAAGCAAACTTGATGGAAGTTTATACTCAGCCTTAACTTGCTGGTACGTCAAACAACAAGACACAAAGTCAGTTACTTTTCGTTTCAAACTGGGCCATCAATACAACTCTTAGAAATCACGGTACATCTTATTTCCACCGGGATGTATAGCATAAAGGCTACTATGCACTTCCCATAAGATGGACTGCCTCAACTTGGTATCATTTGGCACATAAATCTGACATCTAAAGCATAACACACCCTCACTATTAAACAAAAAATCAAAAGTTTTACCCTCTTCAACCTGCTAAACCTGAAGAACCAGAGATTCATCCAATAACTGCTTACCCTAAATCTGATCAATCTATGTCAATTTAACTTGTAACTCAGCTAACAAACTACCATTCTCAAACAAACTCAGGCGAGCAAACATCCCCCTCAATTTAGACATCGATCTCCGACTAAGAGCATCGACCACCATTTGGCCTTACAAGATGATACTCTATAACACAGTCGTAGTCCTTAAGCAACTCTATCCATTTACGTTGCCTAAGATTCAACTCCTTCTGAGTGAGGAGGTACTTAAGGCTTTTGTGATCAGTGTAGATAATACACCTCTCACCATATAGGTAATGCCTCAAAATTTTCAATGCGAAAACAACCACAACTAACTCAAGGTCTTGCATTGAATAGTTGCCTTCATGAGACTTAAGTTGTCTGGATGTGTAAGCCACCACTTTACCCTCTTTCATCAATACACAACCCAACCTAGTATGGTATGCATCACTATACACAACAAACTCATTACTAGATTCAGACTGTATCAAAATGGGTGCCTGAGTCAAAACAGATTTAAGCTTCTCAAAACTCAATTACTGCTCATCAGTCCATACAAACGACATGTTTTTATGCAATAACTTACGAACCCTTCCGCAAATCTCCGATATTATCCTGCCAAACCGAGAAAACTCTAAATCTCAAACACATTCTTAGGTTATTTTCACTCAAGAATAGCCTCAATATTTTTCGGGTCCACGTGGATACGCTCAGCAAAAAACTACATGTCCTAAAAAAGTAACTTCCCTCAACCAGAACTCACACTTGCTGATAACATGTTTATTTTTCATATTTTACGTGTTCAAATCGAATTAATTCTCTAAATTGGTGATTATATGTTTAAATTCTATTGGAAACGAAATCCAGACGTTTTAATTCAAAAACAAGTAGAAAAGGACTAAATTGGAGCACAAGCCAAAAAAAAGAAGTCGAATTAGAAAATTAGATACATTTAAGGGCTAATCAGATTTTTAACTTTGTAAAATTCATATTTAGAAAAAAAATCTGATATGAATGTGATTTCATGTAATTAGTTGTTAGGTGAGTTAGGCTAATTTTAGTTTATAATATTATATAAATAAGGTCTCTAGGCCTTTGAAAAACACACTTGAATACACTTGGAAATTGAATAAGATTTCTTCCTTTCTTTTCTTTCAAACGCCAAGACTAAGTGCAAGGATTCTGTCATACTCTTTCCATTCCTTAATTTTGGCTAAATTGCTTCCTAAGTCTCTTTCCCTTTCCATGTTCCACCAATTTCATTGAAAATCATTTACATAAACCAACAAAGTATGATTAATTTCATGCTTTACTAAACTTCTACTTAGCTTTAGGTCGGTATTCTTTCCGGTCAAAATCGTGAGAAATGAATCCGCATTAAAAATCTTTCATAACGGTATTCACCATCTCTTCAGAATATGGGATAGCACAAATTTATCCCTTAAAGTCAATTCAATTTCAATTCAAAAAGCACATGTTGGGTTGGATTTTTTTGGTGTACAATTGGAAAGTCGAGTCGACTGTGCTTTATTCGAATTCCTATGAACAAATTGATGTATCCTAGAAGGGTCATACTAGTGAGATTTTTGTCAAAGGAAATAATGATCGAATTTAAATGACCCATGCAGTTGAGGTTGTTGATCAAAGTTGGGTTCTTCAAAATGTAAGACTACTAGGGTTTTGAATTGCGAACACGTGTATCATGGTTAGACAGTCGGAAAGGGTTAGTTTGTAGGTCGTACCGAAATCAACTACGAAAGAAAAAATTGGTGTTTAGGACGTTCTTAGCCACTATGGTTTGGAGGAGAAAACTCATTTTCAATGATTGATTCAAAACCAGGATTAATCAAGTTTAAGGTTAATACTTTATATTATTGCTTACAAAGTTGAACTCTATTTACTTATTTTATTTTCGATTAATATAATTGTTATTTGCTGTAATTATAGTTTATTTACTTCCCAAACATTTTCATTCCCCCTTATTTATTTTATTTCTTTTTCTTTTCACGAAGCTCTTTACGAGCCATGGGCATGACTATTATCGCGACAGTAATTCTATTCATAAGAAAAGGTGAAATTAGACAATCAATCCCTGTGGATTTAACTCTACTACTCTATACTGTTATTTTGTATTATTTTGTCGTAGAAATTTTTATTTGGTGGTTTCGACGTCCATCAAATTTTGCCACCATTGCCAGGGATTGGAATTTTTTTTTCTAATTTTTATTTGTTTTCCTTATGACAAGGTCAAAACTGGAGACTCTAGAATTTGAACCAAAAATAGAAAATTTGGCTCGAACACTACGAAGAGAAGCTATCTAGCACGATAAACAACCATAACCCCGGTTCGAACTAGAATCTTATATCGAGGACATTTTCTCATTCAACGAACTAGATGAAATAGAATCTTAGTATTAGAAACTTAACACTAATTAATTCGAAAAAGCACGCTAAAACGAAAGTAAAGTGCAAAATAATTTACAATTCAAATGTCTGAAAAGTCCAAATTAAACATAAAGTCCATTTAAACCACTTTATCGAAAAAATCCTATTTCGAGTTCCCGTATGCCATCCACTCCTAGGTTTCTTGATTACCTAAAAGGATTAAATAAAAAGGTGAGCTTACGAGCCCAGTGTGAAACTCAACCCAACAAGAAAATTAGAAACATATAAATTAATAGATACGTAGGCAGTTGCAGTCCAGTTATAGAATTATATGCATATTCATATACAGAACCAGATGCATAATTAAATATAGAATCAGATCCTACCCCCATTCGCTACACACCATCTCCGTTCATCGTTACACACTAATTAGGGTAATAAATACCCATCCAACCCTACATACCTATAAGTGAGCGTATTCATTTTTCAGAACAGTACAATCAAGCTGTCAAAAATAGATAAGTGTGGCAATGCAACCAGAACAAATATGTGGTCTTAGCCACTAGATAAGGAAATTTATCAAACTGCCAATACTTTCCCTGTCTTATCAATATCCCACCCTAATATTCATGCAATACTAATAAGATATTAGATACATACATGTCATACATGCTAATGTCATGAGTCAAAGTGCAAAGCCGGTGACCATGGTACAAGATGCGTCTCACGGAGGTCTATTGATTAGATTGGGAACATTTAGCCTACGAGAATTGGCTCAATTCAAACTATTGAAGAAGCATATTAGATTGAAGCTTGGTTAGCTCGATAATGAAGATATGGAAACTTAGGCTATTTTTAGTAAGCAGGGGAATTATATCTTGTAGATTTGATATGATATGATGTAATCTTGTAAATCCTTAAAATTAAGGGATACGCTAATCTCATCCCTCGATGTAATTTAATCTTGACCGTTGGTTTTGGGAGAGCCTCCCCCTTACTTGTAAATCATCCATTGTAAACTGAATTCTTAAGAGTAATAGAATTCTGAGAGCATTTACTCAAACACCTTGTGTGCGTTCTTTTCTATGGCTTTCTATTGTTGTTTGTGGCTTCTTTTGGCATAAGTTTGCTTTCGCTATATAAATTGGTGCCTTGGAGGAGTTCTTAAGGAATTCTCACTTGAGTAAAGGCTAACTTAGGCGAGTTCAGATGAACAAATCGCCTAAGGCTGCACAAATCACAAGATGAAATATCTAGCCCCGTGATAAGTGGTATCCAAGCTATTAGTTCGAAGGCACTGTTGGGATGTCGAAAGAATTTGTCAGTCAAAGTGAGCCAATAGAGACCCGTGGAAGGGACAAAAAAGTGAGTCAATCAAGGGACTTATTTTTAGCTTTGGATGGTCGAGTCGTCACTCTAGAGGAGTCCATAGGAGACGTTAAGGAAAGGATCGACGAAGTTAATAATAGAATCACTGATGGATTGCAGTCCATGAAGGAGCAGCTCAGAGAATATGTATGGGATACTATCGGTTCCTTAGAAAATAAGCTGGCTGAGAAGGATGATACTCTCGAGGCTATGGGGACAGCTTTGAAGGAGAGATCAATGAGTTTAAGGGGGAGCTCAAGATTTTGAAGGCTGCCGTGGGTAATGGAATGTTGGTTTCGAAGCAGTAGGCAATGAATGTGCCCAAACCAAAAGTGTTTAAAGGGGTAAGGTTCGCAAGTGAAGTGGACAACTTTCTTTAGGCTATGGAGTAATACTTCCGTACGATGGGCATCAAGGATGATGCCATAAAGGTAAATATTGTTGCTATGTATTTTACTGACGTTGCTTTGTTATGGTGGCGACGTAGGTATATTGATAAGAGACATGGTAGGACCGAGATTGGGACTTGGGAGGAGTACCAAAAGGAGGTCAAAGCACAACTTTAACCCGAGTATACCAAAGATGAAGCTCAAGCAAAGTTGCGGCGGCTTACGCAATGAGGCACAGTCAGGGAGTATGTATGGGAGTTCAGTGAACCCATGCTCTTGATTTCTGATTTGAGTGAGAAGAAAGCATTTTTCTCCTTTGTGGATGGGTTGAAACCATGGGTGAAACAAGAATTGCAACGTCGAGGAGTTCAGGAACTTACCAATGCCATGATGGTAACGGAGTCCTTAGTGGAACTTGTTCCGAGAAGAGACAGGTTTGAATCTTTCAAGCCCAACTAGAGGGGCAATGGTAGGTACCATGAGGAAGATGAAAAGGGACATAGCAATTATGGAAATCATAGTAGTAGTGACGGTGGTAATGAGAAACCACGAAATGGGAGGTAGAGACCTAACAGCCTGAAAGAGAAGAGGGGAAAGTTGAGATAATACCTTTGTAAGGGACTGCATATGAAGAAGGACTGGCCAAAAGTATCTTTATTTTCGGCTATCAAGAAGAATGATGAGCCGAAAGAGGAGAAACCTATTGAGAAAAAGACATCGAGGGCCAATTCGATGGTGCTCATTCCTAAAAAAAGGAATGGTGGAGAAGGGTTGATATTTGTAGACATCAACATTGCAGGTCAAAAGAGGAATGCTCTTGTCGATATGGGAGCATCAGACTTATTCATATTAGAAAAAGCTGCGGGGAAACTTGGCCTCTCGATTAAGAAATCGAATAGGAAGATCAAGACGGTAAATTCCGAAGAGGCCCCAACTATGGGAGTAGTTTGTAATTTAGAGCTACAAAGTGGTGAATAGAAGGGAAATGAAGAATTTGATGTAATCCAATTAGATGATTACGATTATGTGCTTGGCTTAAACTTTCTTGATAGGATTTAGGCATCTCTGTATCTATGGACCAATCAAATTCATATTGTCACCAGTCCGTTATAAAAAATTATTATGCCGGTGCATCGAGATATGGAGGTTGGGACAAAGGTGTTGTCATCAATCCAAGTAGTCAAGGATGTTTCGTATGGGAGGAACATTGATTCGATAGAATGGAATGCTACGAAAGCACATCTGAAAGTGTTAGTGGTACAAGAGATCGACATGAAGCCTGTATATTCGACTATGGAGTAAACACCTTTGGGAAAGGTGGGTTGTGCATCAGGCTTCGAGGAAAAATAAGTGATGTACAAATATTGGGACGAGTAAATGCTATGAGTAAGGTACACTGTGAACACTTTGATAGTATTTTGAATTCTAATTTGTTGGCTTGGCAAGGTTGTAAGGGCCCTTTTAAAGTTCATAAGCAATGAGGCCAAGGGATTGTGGGCAATTCGAAGCCAAGGTGTGAGAATCAAGGCGATTTAAAAGGGAACAAGTCAAAATTAGGGCAAGTTAAAGCGGAGACTTCTTGCCAACGAGATGTACCAACAAGTGTAACGGTTCAAGCTAAGAGGTGACAGAAGCTAAGGCAAAGGTTTCGAAAGAGGGGACATGTAATATCCCGAATTAGGGCCTAATCGGAATAGTGATTTCGTGACCACAAATCTGAGATAGAAATAATTGTTTTATAATTATTTTGAGGTTTATGATATGATTGCATAATTGTGTGAAGATTTCGTGAAGAAATTTTTAGCATAACGAGTTTAATTTAAAGTTAGGGACTAAATCGAATAAGTTGCAAAACTTGCATTCTAGAAGTTTTTAGTATGAAATTGTTTTGAAATATTAATTAGGAGGTCTTAAATAGCAATTTTACCAATTTTAAGTTCATGGGCAAAATTAGGACATGGAAGGAATTTTTGAAAGTTTAGTAAGGAGGGGCATTTTGGTCATTTGAATATTAAATGAAATAAAATGGGAAAAATAACACAAAATGGTCATCTTCTCCATTGGGTTGCTGCCGAATTTTGCTCTCACCATAGCTAGGGTTTCTTCAACTTTCAAGCTTCATAGTAAGTGATTCTAAGCCCCGTTTTTAATGATTTTTACGTTTTTGAGATCCCGGTAACTCGATAAAGTCTATACTAGCAATAACTTAACTTAGGGTTTATATTTGGAAAAATACCCATAGGTGAAATTTGTGTATTTTGATGTTTTATGATAGAATATGAGGTTTTAAATTATGTTAGACAACTAGTACTACTCGATTTTAAGCAAAAACGAGTAAAAGGGCTTAATCGGTAAAAATACCTAATAGTCACAAGTACATGTTAGAGTGAGAATTTGATGTTTCCATAGAAGAGAAAAGTGATCAGCATGTTATAAAACATAAGAATAAGGAATAAATTTTAATCCCGAGCCTAGGGGCAAAAGTGTAAATATGCAAAAGTTTAGGGGTAAAATTGTAATTTTGCCAAAATTTGAATTAAGGGTTAATTTGATAAAGTGAATATTAAATAAGCTAAATGTGTTATTTTAGATCAAGAAAGACGTGGAATCGACCCCAATCGAGGAAAAGAAAAGATTGTGGACTAAATTGCAAAATCTTTGTATTTTGGTACCAAGGTAAGTTCATGTGTAAATAATGTAGCATAATTGTTATTTTTAATTTATTGATGTCAATTATATGATATGCTGATTTTTATCATGAAATATATGCTTTGTGGTTATTTTCGAATAAAATGTAAACTATATGAGCTACTTGTTAAATATAAATTGTTACCGAGTATTGGTTTTGGCATTCTACGGAAGACAGCAAGGATATGTGTTCGAGGAAAATCCCGTTTGAACCTTAGGAATAGATTAGGATACAAGTGACATGTAATTAGGATGGTTGAGCATCCGAACTCGTTGAGTTGAGTCCGAGTTCACTTATGGATGCGAATGTCCGAACTCGTTGAGTTGAGTCCGAGTTCGTGAGATGTAACTAGGCGTCCGAACTCGTTGAGTTGAGTCCGAGTTCACTTATGGATGCGAACGCCCGAGCTCGTTGAGTTGAGTCCGAGTTCGCTTATGGGCGGGTTACATGATTGCTTGATTTCATATGTAGCACTTATGTGCAAATTATCCATGTATCCGAATTATATTCCGATGTGTTCAACGGGTAAAGTTCTACTCAAATGGAGGAATACTCGAGATGAAAAGAGACGTATTGGTAAGTGTTGTGAAATGGATACTTTGGACAGGTATGTACTTAACCCTCGAGTTGAGTATTGATACAACAACGATAAGGTAATAAGATGATGAAAAATAATTAGAAATGTGATATATGTTTTGGTGATACCATGCTAATGTTGATTGGTATGATTGTTTGTTATGTTACTTATTATTTGCATATGAACTTACTAAGCATTTATGCTTACTCCCTTCTTCTTACTCATTGTAGTTTTGGACAAGCCAGCTCAGGAGTCGGGATAGGTCGAAGGCTCGGTCACACTATCTGGAAGACTTTTTGGTAAATGGCTTGTAAAATTTAAGTATGGCATGTATAGCAATACACCTATTTTGTGTAAATGATCTTATGATACGATGAAGGATTGGTTGAGAAAATGCTTGATAATGATAAGTTATGGAAATGGTTAGTTTAGATTATGTTTAATGTTATGGAAGGTTAATAGGTTATCTAGTTCATGAAAACTCATAAAAAGGATGAAATTTGCCATAAACAGAACATTGCAGCAACACTGATGTGAGTTTAAAAATTTACTAAAAATAGAAAAAATCGAATTAGGTTATGGATTAAATATGAAATTGAAGCTTAATATGTCTAGTTTCACATAAAACAAACTAAACAGGTAAAGAAATTATATGTTAGAAGATATTTGAATTTTAGTGAAACAGGGCCACAGTGATTTCTGGATCCCCTGTTCCAACTTTAGAAATTCACCATAAATTTTACAGATATAATTAGGTGGTGTATTTTATATTATCAGAATTCTTATTGAGTCTAGTTTTAGGAGAAACAAACTTCATAGTCATATGAATTTTTTACAGAGAGAAATGTGGTTCGTAGTAAACAGAGGTCAGTCCAGTCAAGTCCTGAAATAGGGGTAACTCTAACTAATAAACTGTACTAATTGGCCCAACCAAAAATTCTAGAAAAAAATTAGTAAATAGGTATATGAGTCTAGATTCTAGGAAAATTTACAGATCTTGATTTCGAGTTTTGTAACTCGAGATATGATTTTTCTTGTGACTGTGACGCAAGTAGCTAGAAAGCTGTGAATGTAGAATCAAATAATCCAAAGTTCTAAAAATATTAAATTAAGTTTAGTAACACCTCATACTCGACTCCGGCGACGGTCTCAGGCGTGGGGGCGTTACAGGACAACCCAATTGCAACAATTCGAGAGAAAACCAAGGCAACGAGAGAGTTCCAAGGTGAATCAAGTCAGTGTCATTCGAAAGCCGCAACGAGGGTGTTGCGAGAATTGGTGGGGGAGAATGTCACGAGTCAAAGTGCAAAGCCCGTGACCATGGTATAAGATGCACCCCATGGAGGTCTTTCAATTAGATGAGGAACATTTAGCCTACGAGAACTGACCCGATTCAAATAACTATTAAAGAAGCCTGTCAGACTATCAGATTGAAACCTGGTTGGCCCGATAATGAAGACATGACAACTTAGGCTATTTTTAGTAAGTAGGGGAATCATATCTTGTAAATTTGATATGATATGATGTAATCTTGTAAATCCCCAAAATTAAGGGATAGGCTAATCTCGTCCATCGATGTAATTTAATCTTGACCGTTGATTTTGGGAGAGTTCAACTATAAATAAAGAGCCTCCCCCTCACTTGTAAATCATCTATTGTAAACTGAATTCTTAAGAGAAATAGAATTCTAAGAGAATTTACTCAAACACCTTATGTGCATTTTTTTCTGTAGCTTTCTATTATTCTTTATGGCTTCTTTTGGCATAAGTTTTCTTCCGCTATATAAATTGGTGCCTTGGAGGAATTCTTAAGGAATCCTTACTTGAGTAAAGGCTAACTTAGGCAAGTTTGGACGAACGGATCGCCTAAGGTTGCACAAATCGCGAGACGAAAGATCTAGTCCCGTAACACCAACACATCAGATTATAAAATTATGCTTTCAGAATTCAAATAAACAGAGGTAAAATATCATGTTTCATAATTATAAAGTCATACATAACATATTTTAGAGCCTACGAAATGGCTATTCTCAAATCACACTTTAAATACGGCCATAACTAAATTTTACAAAAATTAGACCCACATAACCTAATTGGCTCAGCCTATGTGGTCCACTCAATATGGCACATATTTGTGTGGCCCACACGACTCAAATAACCTAGCCTCTATGATCCACACGACCGTGTGACGTCAATAGTGAGCTTTTCAACATCACGTCGCTCTCTATTTTTCAGGATTTTCGTTACACACCTAATCAATTTTTCGATGTGAACACAATAGCGAGGATCCCAACACCTAAACGTCTTTCAAAAAGAACTAATAAACAAGTCTTATACTAAATTTATCCACCAAATCAGACGTAAACAACCAATAAATACAAACTAACTAAACCGACCCTTAATTGAAATTTTCCTCCACTTATCCTTGCAAGTACAGCAGCCTAAGTTGAGCCTAGATCTCCAGAAAAACATCATGCGCCTCACGTCCTTCTCCTATTAGAAAACCATAACTATTAAACAACAAAATTTGTAACGCACCAAAATGCAAATTGAATACCAAGAAAACTAAAACCTTGCCACCGTAAGTACTAATACTTACACCAGACTTACTTACGATCCACTCTATTGACACCATGCAAATATCGCACAAATGATGGCGAAATAAGAACAAGAAGTGGAAGATTGAAAAACAAAAAGACAGAAACAAAAATGAGAACAAACGTATGTGGGACAGAGAGATGAATTTGGAACGTGAGATAGAGAATGAGATGGGGAAAGAGGATGACAATTTTAGGAGGATTTTGGAAAAAATTGGGATAATTCTGAAAAAAAAAAGCTAAAAAAATACCCACTTTCCCACTAAATTCGTTTAGTGATTTTTATTAGATATCCCCAGAATTCAAATTCCACACAACTTCTACCCCTTGGCTGATATAGATGAAGAAAATTAAAAATATTTTTTATTTTGCAAGCACAAGAACTAGAACATAGAACTTTTGGGTAAGCTAAAGTCTTACCATTGAACCAGCAGGTTCATTTTTTTTATTAATTCAGCGAAAACAATATATGAACCTAATATCCAAAGTCAATGGTTGTGCAAAATTTAATAAAATTTAAAGAAAAAAATTCAAGCTCAAAACCTCACACACACTACTCACAACACTTAACCACTGAACCATAATAAATTACTTGACAAGTTTTTACAATTCAAAAACTAAAATTTTGGGGCGTTACAATCCAATTTGGTACATAACCTCTTTTGTTTATATTTTTAAGAAGTTAATGTTAGAAATTAACTAAACACCATTAAAAATAATAGAAAATACAAATTTAAAAAATATAATATATAATAAAATTATATAAATAATTTAATATTTGTAAAAAATAATTGTTCACTTTGACTAGCATAATTTTAGTTTTTAATTAAGTTGGTAAATGATTTGACGCTAAATCGGATTATTAGTACACATTGCTTATTGTGGATTTAAATAATTAAAAACAAATAGAACACGTAATAATCTCTTAATCAATTTATAAAATTAAAAAAAAAATCATTATCAATGTAACAAAAGAAAATTCAATTAGTTCTTTCATATTTTTTCTTATGAAAAATTAAATGTTCATAATTTTTTCTTATATAGTTATTGATTGAACAATTGGATTTTTCAAAGCCATATTTTTTAACTCTGGATTTAATTTCCAATTTCAAGGACCAACTTTGAGGATTATTTCTATGTACCTTGAAGGAAATATCATACCGTTAACAACAAGATTAAATCTAAAGTGTTTTTTTTTAAGGTTTTTCCATATTCTTTAGCCAAAATTTTATTAATCAAAGGGTTATAAAATATTAAATTTAGAAGAAAACTAATGGGAAAAAAAGAAATAAAATTTCAAGATAAACTCATTGGTATCAAGATTTAGCTTGAAAAAAGGTCCTCTTGTTGAGATAATTTTTTTTTGGAGGGGTTACAAATTTTTAGATGTGGAATGCCTCTATTTTAAAAGTTAAAAGCTTTAATTAGAAATTTTAAGGATCAAATTCATAGAAATTGTAAATGTGAAAGGTTAAATTTATTGAGTTATTTAGAATTAGGATCAAATTGATAGAATATGTAAGTATTGAGGACTAAATATGTTATTATACCAATTAGAAAAAAGGCTTTTCGTTTATCAATTTAATTGCATATGACCAGAAAGGAATGAATTCAAACTTTAGTGACTAAATTGAACATTTTAAAGTTAGATGACCAAAATAAAAATATAGACACAATTGGGTGACCATTTGTAGAATTTACCCAAAGTAAATTATAGTTTGGAGAAAAGATGTTGAGATATTTAGACTAAATTTAAAAAATACCATTTCTTAAAATGGAATGTAATAACCTAACTTTATATATAAGTTAATTTGTTTATTAAATATTAATCTTTGCATGGACCTATTTGAAAAAAAAAATAGAAGAAAAAGGTGCACTTATGCATTATCATTAAATTGGTTGACAAAGTTAAAAGAAAAAGCTAAGAAGAGACGTGAAAAGCCAGGGAAACTGTCGTTATAACAAAAATAACGATGACAGTTGTGATTGGGATTTTATATAATTTAACACTTTTTAGATATATATATTTTTAAATAATTTTATTAAAAGTTTTGATAATATTTTTTTTAAGACAATGTCTAAAAGTGTTCATGATCCCTCTTTAACCCATAAATAAGAGGATAATATGTTTCAATGCATTTGAACTCACATTCGAACTTATATTCTTCTACATTAATAACAATACCTATGTTAATCGAATTAATACTTAATCTACAACACTTTTCAGATATTTCTTCGCGTCAGGTTTAATATTAGTAAGTCAACTCATGTCTTCTTAATTATGTATTCACTATTATGTTCTAAAAAGTATATTTTTAAGCCAAAATTAATGATAAATAAATAGTTTTTTTTTTAAAATCAAATTAGTTTTTAAAATTGGTTTTTCAAACCAATTAAAAATTAAATATTCTAACTTTTGAGATTTTAAAAGTTAAAGGTGTCAAATTATAAATTTACTTCTATTTTAATTCTAAAATATTATTTATATTTTTTAAATTAAATATTACAAACATATATATTAATTAATTAAAAATAATTAAAATTTGTAATTCATATATCTTATTATTAAGAATAAGTCAATATAAATTATTTTAATATATTAGTATTATAATCTAAGTTGAATATATAATAATAATAATGATAAATACACGTCGAAAAAAGGATTCTTTATATTCAAGTCAATTATAATTTTTATTATAGTTTAAGTTTATATATTTCATATATCATAATATTAACGAATTTGTATATCATTTAAATATATACTTTTTTTTACTTTATATCATATTTAAAATAGACATTTTACATCCAAAAATTTATCTTCTACATCAATGCTAAACATTTTCAAATTTCTCAAAAGCACATTCTAAAAGTAGTTTTTCTCGACAGTTTTTAAAAACATTTTTGTCCTTGATGTTAGATTGGCTATAAATTACTTTTAAATTATTTTTTTATCCAAAT
This sequence comes from Gossypium longicalyx, assembly GCA_025698465.1. Classification (NCBI taxonomy): domain Eukaryota; kingdom Viridiplantae; phylum Streptophyta; class Magnoliopsida; order Malvales; family Malvaceae; genus Gossypium; species Gossypium longicalyx. Next base: position 16,272,675 of record CM046997.1, on the reverse strand, counting down.
CGTGAATAAATTTATATTCAAATTGAAACATTTATAACTTTTTTTTTCAATATAGTCTTTTTAAAATAAAGGGGAGTCTATTAAATTAGATACTTGGATAAAACAATAAGTATTTATATACATCTCTCTTTTTATCACCTAGGTTTAAATACAATCAACCTTATCTATAATTGCCTCCTTGGTTTGCCAAGATTTTACTCACTACAGCAAAACAAGTTTTTAGTGGCGTTTTTTTGGGCTTAAAGCAGCGCCTCTAAAACTATTTACGGCGCTTGTTAAGCGCAGCGAAGAAATGTCGCTAAATTTTGTGGCGTTTATGTGAAAAAACGCCGCTATAGAACATGACCTTTAACAGCGTTTTTACCTCAAACGCCGCTATAGAATGTGACCTTTAGCGGCAGTTTTTCCACAAACGCCGCTATAGAACGTGACCTTTAGCGGCGCTTTTTCCACAAATGCCGCTATAGAATATGACCTTTAGCGACGCTTTTTTCACAAACGCCGCTATAGAGCATAACCTTTAGCTGTGCTTTTACCACAAACGCCGCTATAAAACATGACCTTTAGCGGGCTTTTACCAAAAATGCTGCTAAAGAACATGATCTTTAACGGCGTTTGTGCAAAAAAACGCCATTAACTTTAGCAGATTTCTAATATCCTATTTTCATCCATATACAACCCTTCCTGTAACATCAAATCCAACCAAAAACAACAAATCTAAATGATACTTCAAAAATCCAACAAAAGATATATAATCTAAATTAATAAATGAAATAACAAAATATTCTTACAATAATGTGAAAAGTTATAATGTTAAAATATTATTACAATAAGAAAACAAACGTCTAAGATGGTGGATTCTGCGATTGCTGAAACATCTTCATCATATTCTGAAGCTGTAGCTGGAGTTCGTCGTATTTTTTGCTTTGCTCTGTTTCCCTTGCTTCCCTCGCTGCTGCCTCCGCTTAAAGTTGTAGCTGGAGTTCTTCATATTTTCTTTGAACCTCTGCTTCTCTTGATGCTGCCTCCGCTTTAAGTTGAGCAATTTGCTCAACTATGCTCGCTTGCATCCAAGCCATTTGGTCTCTTAACCTCTGAAATCTCGTAATGGAGAATTAAAATTTTGAATATATTAAAAATTTTGTGCCAACACTTTAACAAAAACAATTAATTATGTGCCAAAATTTTAATAAGATTAACTAAATAATCACATTATAAAAAATACATAATATATTAATTAAAAGCTTTTATTTTTTGGCTCTAATAAAGGGACGAAATTCGAATATACCATTCACTTTTTCACAGCTGTAAACAAGACAGGATGACCTCAATGGCATACTTTTTAAACATCTAAATAAATAATTAAAATAGCTGTTCTATATCTATTAGTGTTAACTGTATGAAATTGAAAGATTGAAGCAAAAAATGGTTAATAGCTATTATCTCAGCCATTTCCGATCCCTTAGCTACTATCAGCCCTGAGAACAAAGCACAAACCACTCCTCATATCTCAAAACCCCACTACAACCCACTTCGTCCTCCAGTGCTATCATTATACTTATGAATATCTTAGGTGATATCACAATAAATTGTTAACTTGTTGAACTAGCCTGTGCATATTTACCATATAAAATAAAATGGAAATGGAAATTTTTTCCCAATTCAAAGTCAAAATTCTAGAGAATAAATTTCCAAAATAGCAGTGGCGTACAGCTTAATCTTTTTAATTCTTATCTAAGTGTTGTTGCTCTAACTTCCAAGTCTTTGTTTACTTAATTGTCTTCAAATTGAATTGTAAAAACTCATGAAACATTATTTCCTTGTTTCCAGCAAACATGTATTACTTGCAAAAATATAAACTAATAATTAAATACCAAGAAAAAATAGGTTATACTTTGCATTGCAAATTCATAATTATTTTGGAAATTTCTTACTTAATATTAGAAGTCATAATAATCCACGAAATTATTAGAGAAGATGGTATAAGTGTCATAATCAAGTAAACCATTTCCATACGTTGCTTTTTTTTTTGGCAGATACCTTTTCTTTTTCCTTGGTTTGTCAAGAATTCAGAATTCAAATAAGAAAATTAAAAACAAAGAAAGAAAAGAAGTAGAGCTATCTTACCTGAGACAATGTGGATTGAAGTTAAGTAAATTAGATGACAGATAACAGAAAACTGGATGATAAAAAATTAGATGGCAAATCACTCGTGTGTTTTAAATCACTATCACAAACAAAAGAAAATTTCAAATCAATGCTGTCACCACCAAGAAATCAAACCAATGAAATAAACAAAAGAAATATAGGACTAATGAATTATAAACGAAGTGGTCCTTCATATAGAAAAAAGAAAAACCTGGGATTGTGAGAAAAAAGAAAAGGATATTTTCATTTTCTCTCTCTAAAAATGATTTATTTTCTTAAATTTCGAAAAGAACGATATTCAAAATTAACATATTTTCTTAATTTCCCCTTAAAAGAACATATCAAAAGAAATTTATTGTTTACCTTGTAATAAAATAACCATAATATTTGGGTAAAATTAAAATTATGTTTTAATAACTTTAACTTTTTTATTAATATGTATTAAAATAATACTTTTTATCCGTAAATTAAATAATATATTTTTTTGCAATAACCATTCATGTGGATCAATTACAAGGCATGTTGATTATAAGCTACAAGAAATAAAAATAGTTGCATGTGAGAAGGGAGACTTCAACTACCAAACAACCAAATGTGATTTCAATTTATTCTTGAAAATGGCGAATAATAGCAAGTAGGGAGATAATTATGGTAGAAAAAACAAAGGATAAGGATAAGGGCAACACATCCCCACATCTCCACTGCCTCCGTTTTGGGTATAAACTACATATCTATGTTTCTAATATACACACCTCAACTCAGTTCAACATTTTCACTGTTTTTAAAAAAATTAATCTAAACCAAAACTCAAACTTTAGTATAAACCAATATGATTTTTATTGAACAAGAGTCATGTAAGGAAGGGTTTAGGGCTTCCTTATATTTTTATTTTATTTTTAAATAAAATAGACTTAATGGAATAAGGTTAAATGATTTAAATAATATTGAAATTAAGTAATAAACAAAGTCTCACCGCACTCTAACATGATGGCCATTTGGGTGGTGAGATCAATAGTAGGCCAACTTCATCAAAATCAACCAACATTAAAGCAGAGCCGACCACTCAATTACGAAACTTATGGTATATGCATATATCCCCATTTCCTACAAAATCCAATATCATATTTGATTGAGATGCTACTTTCTATCCAAATATATGAAGACCTAATTTAATATAATAATTCAATTACAACAAAACGAGGTTGCTGCCTAATATCAAAGCAACGAAGCAGTTGACTATTTTCCATTCCAAATACACAAAAAGCAACAATAATAATAACAAGACAAAATCAAATGAAACTTACAAGGCGAAGCAGCATACGGCTAGCGACAGAGATGCAGCAGAGGGCTGCCGACAGTGATTTGGGGAACTGATGTGGGGAAAAATATTTCGGGAAGGGGGAATAATTTAGGGAAAAGATATTTGGGGAAAATGTTGGGGATTTCGGGGAAGGGGATTTCGGGAAAATAAAATGGGGAAAAAAAGAAAGGAATTTTGGGTATTAGGGATTTAGGGGAGGATTTAGGTTTAAGGATTTCAAAAAGGGATTTTAAAGTTTGGGAAAAAAATAAACTGATTTGGGGGATTAACGTTTAGGGGGAAAATTTGGGGATTTCGGGAATATGGGATGAAAGTGATGAGAGCAAAACGATGCTGCTTCAATTAAAACAAAATGACTTTTTAAGGCGTTTTTCACCTAGCGCCGCTAAAGATTGACCTATTGCGGCATTTTTAAAGTAGCGCCGCTAACCCTACTAAAAGTGCCATACGAAACGACATTGTTTTGTATAAAGTAAAATGATTTTTTTGTGGCGTTTTTCACATAGCGCCGCTAAAGATCGACCTATTGCGGCGTTTTTAAAGTAGTGCTCTAACGCCACTAAAAGTTCCATATAAAACGTCACTGTTTTGTATAAAGTAAAACAATTTTTTTGCGGCGTTTTTATCTTGTGCACCTTTTGCGGCGTTTTTCTTCTAGCGCCGCTAAAGCCCGACCTATTGCGACGTTTTTCCCTTAGCGTCGCTAATGCCACTAAAATTGCCACTACAAAACGGCACCGTTTTGTCTAAAGTAAAATTATTTACCTTTTGCGGCGTTTATGAGCAAAACGCCGCTAATGCCTTTGGTACTAATAAATATTTAAAAATTCAACAAAATCTAAAAAAAATTATAATTTCTTTAAAAAAATATCTGCGCCAACAATGGAATACAAATAGACTAGCACGTGAATTGTTACATCAGTGTCGTCGAAGATTGAAAGTCAAATTGATCTAAAATTAAGACAAAAGTGATAAAATGAGTAAATATTAATAGTGAATTTTATCATTATGCAAACCCAGCTTTAGGGATGTGGGTTTTAACTTTTTGAATATCTAATCCCCCTATTTTCCTAAGAGAACTAAGAAGCCCACATTGCTCTAATTGAAGTACATGTACTAAATTGATAAAAAATTGAAACGTACGATACTAAAATTCACCAATTCAAAAAGTGTAAGGACAAAAATTGATCAAATTGAAGTACATGTACTAAATCCTTAATTTTTAGTTAAATTCAATCCAATTTTCTTCTTTGTTTCTATATTTGAAAGGTTTAATTATTTCTTAAATTCCTTTAAATTAAATTTGTTTTGTTTCAAACAATATATTTAATTTATAAAATTTTAAATTTGTGTAGGAAAATAATTTTAAAAAATGAAACTAAAATTCCTTACAAAGAGTTTGTATCCACGAGTTTAATTTTTTGTGTGGCTGATAAAATTTATCGAAATTGATTTTGATAAAATTTAATTTCTCAAATTCTTTTTTGATATTATGTCTACAACGTACTACTCATATTTCCTCCCCAACTCATAAACAAGAGGATGATGCATTTCAACACACTGAAATCCACGTTCTCTTATATTGACAACAATGCTTATACTAATTGAGTTAAGACTCAATCTGCTTAACTTCCCTAACCCCTAACCCTTAAAAACCTAACCCCTAACCCCTAAAAACCTAAACCCGAAAACACTAAACCATAAACTCAAAAACCTAAACTCTAAAGCAATAACTTCCAACCCCTAAAACGTAAACACTAAACCCTAAGCCCTAAATAGTAAAACACTAGACCCTAAACCATAACCATAAACTATAATGATAGTTTTAATATTTTAAAATTAATATTATCTCTTTTACAATTATATCAAAATTATTTAATATATAAATTAAAAAAACAATCAGATACCCAAAAAACTTTAAAATTATTTTCAATAATAGTTTTTTTTTTTCATTTTTAACTTATATTTTTCTATGTTTTTACTTTCAAATTTTTTCTATGTGTCATTAATTTTTTCTGAAGATTTAAAATATTCAATTAAAAATAAATTGTATTTTAATTAATATAAAGAAACTAGTTAAATAATAAAATGCTAGACCTTTTGCAGCGTTTTTCTCACAAACGTCGCTAATGCTTGACCTTTTGCTCCGCTATAGCTCTAATCTTTTGCGGCGTTTTCTGATTAGCACCACTAATGTATAACTTTTGCGGCATTGTGGTCCAAACGCCACAAAAAATGCCGCTAAAAGCCTGTTTTGCTATAGTGACTTGTTATAGAGAGATGATTGCTATACACCTATAACATGTTATAAAAAGACAATTGCAGTAAATCTACCATAGAATCCATATCAAGAAATTCCATCAAATAAAGAAAGTGAGAATTATGTTCAAAAAAGAAAGAAAATGATAATCAAATAAAAAAATGTATAGCAGCAGCATGTATTATTACTTTTATAAATATTGTACTTTACATTCTTTTACATGAGTAATTACGAAGTTTATAAAACTAGCAAGTTCAATTAATTATTTTGAGTTATCAACCTTTATTTTTTGGTAAAGAAAAACATAGTAATCTAACTACATAAGAGTTCTTTGAGCAAGACTGTCACTTACTTGAACAGTAGAAGAAAGTGCTAGCACCTTTCTTGGAATCTCCTCAAATATCTTCAGGCCATGATATGTATCAAAGGCCATCTTGGCTAGACAGTCAGCAACCTTATTCAAGTCTATAGGAAAATTTTGTATGACCCAAAGTTCTGTACTTGCCAGAAGAAGATGGATACATCTAATAAGAGTAGAATTCGAACTCATCAAGGAAGAATGTTGAATGATCTTGACCACTTCCAAGCTATCTATTTGAATAATCACACCCTCATATCTTCTATAGTGAATGAGGGTCAGTCCATCTAGAATACCCCATAATTCAGCATCAAGAACTCAGTATTTACCCAAGTATCTGTTGTATCCCATAATCCACTTCCCAATTTCATTTCTTATGACTCCCTGCTATAGCATTTCTAGAAGCAATCTGAACCGCTCTATTAGTGCAAAGGCTTATCCAATTTTTTAGAATATGAGTAATTGAATTTGACTCCTATTTTCTAGACACGTCCTCTTTGTGAAAAGAGGAAATTTTTTTTGCCCAAATATATGATATTTTAACTATCTCACATGTATTCCATGAGACACCGTGAAAAAGAAAAAGGTTTTGATTCCTCCAAATCCTTTAGATAAGAAAACCAAATAAACAAGACCAATTTACCTCATCGACTAGTGATTTAGCAGCATTCTACAAATTAGACTTTAAACACTTAAAAAGATCACCTGTAAAGAAACACCCATTAATATGTCTGAGAACATATAATATGTCTTCAGAATGATGACCACATATACCACAAAAACTATCATACCCTATACCCCGTTTAACACGCTTTACATTAGTAAGAAGGTGTTGATTCAAGACAAGCTATATGAAAAGTCTGACTCCATGGGGCCCTTGAAATTTTCATGCCAAATTCCACTTCACATCCTTCATATTCCACGATCTTTCCAGAATGGGCCAATATGCACTTTTGAGAGAAAATACAATTTGAATTATTGGCCCAAATAATCCTGTCAGAACCTGCAGATGGATAGGGTGAAGGAATACCCACAATACGTCTAATTATATCATCAAGTAGTCAAAGACGAAAAAGATCCAAATTCCAAGATCCCTCTCCAGTGGTTATATCACTAAGAAGATAGTCCAAATTAATATTAGCATAGATTGGAACTTGATAGATCAAAGGCCCCATATTCGAGATTCATGGGTCTCTCCAAAAACTAATATTGTTCCCATTTCCAATTGACCAAAGCAAACTTCCCCGAATTAGAGGCCATGCCTTAAAAATGACCCTCCAAAGAAATGAACATCTCCCTTGCAAGATATTATCTAGTAAAGCTTCTTTCATACCATATTTGGATTGAAGAACTCAAACCCATAAGGCATTCGGTTTGGAGACTAAGTTATACCCTAACTTAATCATAAACGAGGTATTTTGGTCTCTCAAATGTCTAATGCCAAGCCCTCCACGAGAACAAGGTTGGCAAACATACTCCCAATTGACCAAATACATCTTTTGCCTGCTATCAGATGTCCCCCAAATAAATTTCTTGATGATATGTTCAATCTCATCACATAATCCTTTAGGAATCAACATGGATTGCATGAAATATTTAGGAACAAATAGCAAAATTGATTGCAAGAAACTAGCTCTACCAGCTAAAGATAATCTCTTAGCATCCCATCTGTTTAGCTTACTCTGAATCTTGTCAACAATAAACTCAAGGTACTATTTGAAATCCTTTCATGAAGAAGAAGTACCCCCAAGTAAACGTCAAGATTAAGTACATTGTGAAAACCAAGAATTTCACTCAACTGCATACCAATAGCATCATTTGTTCCTTTAAAAAAATAAATATCAGTCTTCTGAGCATTAATCCGATGACCAAAATACCTACAGAACCTCTCTAGAATATCTTTAAGGTTCAAAGTTTGCTGGAGATCTGCGTGACCAAAAATAACAAGATCATCCATAAAGAAAAGATAAGAGAAACTTAGACCAAATTTGGATAAATGAATAAACTACCAAAGACCATCATCTATAGCTTGATGAAAGTTATGATCGAGCCATTCCATATAAAGAGCAAACAGATATGGCGAAAGCAAACATCCTTGCCGAATACCTCTCGTCGGCCTAAAATTTTACGTTGGAACACCATTCCATAACACCTATATAGTAGAACTCAAAAGAGCAGACATTATAACATTTATAAGCATGTCTAGAATACCTGTAGCCTTAAGAGAAGCCCTAATAAACTCTTAGTGTTTTTTGTTATAAGCTTTTTCCAGGTTAATTTTGACAGTCATCCACTTCATGTTCTTGTGCTTACTCCTCATTGGATGAATGACCTCCTGTGCAATCAGTATGTTGTTAGTAACATTACGTCCTACAATGAAACTTGCTTGTTCCTGGCCAATGATTTTAGGAAACACCATTTTGAAACAATTAGCAATTACTTTCATCACCAATTTATACATCACGAAACACAAACTAATACGACAGAATTGTGAAAAGTTCTTAGGACTAGGAACTTTAGGACTGAGAACTAACATGGTATTATTTAGCTCAGGCTCAATATTTTTACCAGTAAAAACCCCCTTTAACCCACTTACAAATTTTCGAACCAATTAAATCATAGTGTTTCTGAAAGAAAATTACCTAAAAGCCATCACTTCCCGAAGCTTTCAACGGAGACATATCAAAAAGTGATATTTTAATTTCATCATTTGACACCTCCTTCCCTAGACACTGAATATCACACGTAGCAAGAACAGGGAAGTAACTAGGGGGTAGACTATTCATGGGTTCTAGTTGATCGCCATACAGATTTCGAAAGAACTTGATAGCTTCAGATTGAAGGGCTTCGTCATCATAGATCCATGACCCATTATCACTCTTCAAATTAGTAGTACGATTCTGTTTTCTTCTTTAAAGAGTATGACAGTGGAAGAACTTGGTGTTTCGGTCTCCCAAGTTAAGTCACTCACATCTAGATTTCTACTTCCAAAGAAGTTTCTCATGGTTAAGAACACTTCTAATTTTTCTTGGGTTTCCATCTCAGACTGAAAGAGCGTACTAAAATCAAAGAACTCCATCATTCTTTGAATACTTGGAAGCTTATTCACTAGGTGCCTTTTACGAGTACCTAAATGGCTGTAAATAGTACAATTCCACTTCTTAAGTTCAATGGAAAGATTAAAAAGGCAATCAGCCACATTACCATTAAAACCCCACTGATTCTTAATAAAATTTGAAAACCTTAGATGCTCCAACCAACTAGCCAAAAACCTGAAGTGTAACGACCCAAAAGTCAATGGTGCTGGAAAATATAGTTTTGGAACCCCGTTTTCATAAATCAGACTCGTAAATATTTTTATTAAATATTTACAGAGTTATATCATAAATGAATTGAAATTTAGTTAGATAATTTTGACGAAATAGTGTTTAATTAGAGTGCAAGGGCTAGATCGTTTAAGTGGTAAAAATGTGATTATTATTAAATTATAAGTTAAACCATAATTAAGGGACTTAAAAGGAAAATATACCTTTTTTTTAGTGTGGTTGATGATCATGATATACATATATACATTATTTATAAAATATATATTATTATGTTAACATTAATATGTGTTATAATTAATTAAATAAAACATAAAAATAAACCATAATAAAATACGATAAAGTGGATTGAAATAGAAATCATAATCTCTTTTCATCCTAGACATTTCGAAAGCAAAAGAGAAGGGAGAAGAACGCACGGCTTAGGGCTTGATTTTTCAAGCTTCAATTGGTTAGTGTAATTTAGTACTTTTCTCGTAATTTTTTTATTTTTGGAATCCCGATACTATGAGCTAGTCGACTCATGTCCTATTTTTCAGTACTGCTTAAGATTTTAGATGTTTCCATTGTTGAGTAGTTAAAGCTTTAGGAATTAATTTGATATATTTTTAAGTTAAAAGTGAAAAAGGACTAAATTGTGAAGCCAAATGTTGATTTTGAGAAATATCGACTAAATTGTGAAAATTTTGAAATTATGAGGTAGAATTGAGGAATAAAGAGTTAAATTTGACTTAGAGTGAAATTGGTATAAAAATTTGGGGGTTAAATGTGGAAGTTAGGTTAGTCTCGATTTTAGGGACTAAATTGAGTAAAGCATAAAAGTTATTTAAATTAGCAATTAAATAAGAAATTGTTTGTGTATTAACTATATATATGGTTTATTTATTTTCATAGCTAACATTGACCTATAATCCTCGAAAAATAAGGGAAAAGACAAGGTTGTTGGCGAATAGCTCGAAATTTACGATTTGTGTTTCTATAATCTGAACTAAATTATAAATTGCTACATATTTATTTGTTTGTTCATGGAAAGTAACTGACGTGAGATTTCTTATTCTATTGGGCTACTTGAGTTAATAGATAGTTATGAGAATTTGATTGTAAATATTTGAAAAGTATATGTATTCTTTTTAAGTGTGTGAATCGACAAAATGTTTTGAAATAATTGTGGTTGTGATTAATTTAAATAAATATGGAGACATTGAATGGTATGGAAATGTGAAATGGCTATCCTATTAACTGTTCGGGCTGAGTTGGATATAGTTGGCATGCCATAGGATAGGAAGAGTTCAGGGTTACTTTGATTACAAGTCGATGAGGCACTGGGTGCCAAGTTGCTTCGGTTTAACCGATGAGACACTGGGTGTCAACTTATTATAGTGCTAGGCACAATTATTTGCTTTGGATTTATCCGATGAGGCACTGGGTGCCAAGCTAGTGTGTTGGTTGGGTTTGTGTATCCGTCCGAGTCCGAGTCGTGTTAAGAGGGAAAATAATTGGTAAACTTAAATGATTGATTTTGAAATGGCAAGGGATAGTGAAATAAAAATGTTATTGAAAGAGCAAGTGATATGGAATGAAATGTATATTGAAAACCAAAATGGAAAATGGATATGTATGAGTTGAAAATGCCATGTTTTAGTATTAGCATAATATATTATGCAAAATAAATGTATTTATGAAATTGCATATTTGAATTGAAATTAGCATAGTATCATTTAATTTGAGCATTTAAATGTATTTATATTATGTCTTAAATGTTTGAATTATAGAAATATCACTGAGTTATACTCAGCGTACGTTTGTTTTCTCGTGTGTAAGTTAGGTATCTAATAGATCTATCCTCAACTCAGCGTCCAACAACGATCCCAAACTTAAATATTGGTGAACAATCTTTTTGTTGGTTTTGGCATGTACCTAGGTTAAATATGATGGTTTGGGTTATTTAATATTATAGTGGTCCTCTGTGGTATGTAAATATTTATATATATATATATATATATTGTTAGATGGAAGTGGTAAATTTTGTGGATAGTTTGAAAGTATTTTGCTTTGGCTTATATGGCACGTAATAGGTGGAAAATTGTATATGCCTTGCTTGTGTGTTTATATGTGATCTTATTTTAGACCTTGGTGTATTGTAGTCTTGTTGTGCTAGTTGATCACTTGATATAAACCTTATAAAGTGTTTGAGTTATGGTATAAATGAATATGTTTTAAATGGTAAGAGGAATGGTAAGTTTTGATATGAGTCAATATGTGTTTCTTTGAGCTTAAATGCAAAACATTTGGTGTATGCTTGTAACATGAGAATATAGCCTTGGTTTTGGATTTATTAGGTGTTTGAATTGAGGTGCCATTTGAGGCACATTGGTTAGATATTTGGATGTTTGCATAGGTGAAATTATAGTATTTTGTTTTATGGATGAACTTGGCATGAAATGAATTTGTTAAAGATGAGATTTTACCACTTTTGAAATAAGGTATTGATATTTTGGCATTTGGTATTGATAACTGACCATATAAACAGTTTTAAAACAAACAGAATGCTAAATTTGTATAAATTTTTATTTGAATATCAATAATTTTTCATACAGTATCGATACCATATAAGAATTATCGATACCTAAGTTTTGAGAAAGTAAACAGAATCATAAATTGGTATCGATTTTTCGTAAGGTACTAATACAGTATCGATACCAACTATGAAATATCGATACCAACTTTTAAACTTTGAAATTTTACTCTTTAAACCCTTTTCATGCCTAAGTTATTACAAGTAGATTCTTACTATTTTAAAATTACTATGTTTGAAAGATATGTAAATTGGTGAATTATGTATAAACTTATTATCTATGTGTTAATTGTAATTTGAAATTAAATATTAAATTGTTTGTACTGAACAGTATTGACTCGTAACATTCTATTGCTCAGTTCCAGCGACCAGAACGGGTGAAAGGTGTTACATGAAGGGTCACTCTTAGGAAAACCTAATGTTTGACCTCAACAAAAAGAAAAACGGTCTGTGATCAGATTTAAGCCTTGGAAGATGAGTGAACAAACTATTAAGGAACACATTTAGCCAAACATCATTTCGTGTAACAGCCCAGTTTAGACCATAGTCGGAACAGTGGTTTTGGGACCACAAATTCGAGTCAAAAAAACATTTTAATATTATATTCTATGCTTAAAGTATGTGAATTGATATGTGTGAAATTTTTGTATGAAAATTTTATCGTTTGAGTGCCGATTTGTAAAGAAGGACTTAATCGCGTAAAATGCAAAATGACTTGCTAATTGTTAAAGTTCTATATTGCTATGGCTTTTATTATGTGGGGCCTTATGCTGTAATTTAGCCATTGAACATAAGCATGGATGGTTATGGACATTGATTATAAAGTTTTCATATTAATTTATAGAGGTTAAAAAGGTAAATTATGAATAATATGTATTATAATAAAATAAAACATCATTTGTTCATCTTTTTAATCACCATTGCCGAAACTTGAGAAAGAAAAAGGGGTTTTGAGCTTTCAAATATTCAGCCATGATCCAAGCTTGATTCAAGGTTCATTTTTACTCGGTTTTTTTATAATTTTTACATTTTTGAGATCGTTGCTTCGTAAATTAGTTAGCCCATGCTTTAATATTCAGAATTAATGAAGAATTTTTTATTTTCCATTGCTGATAATGTGATGAAATTGTTGTTTGATGATGAAGAATAAATCTTTGATGCTTGATTTTCATGTTTAATTAAGTGATTTTTGATAAAAAATGTATATTAATGACTAAATTGAGGGGTCAAAATGTGAAATAAATGAAAGAAATGGGCTGCTAGGGACCTTACTGAAATTCAGCCAAGCATGGGTGTGGTCAAATTTTGAATATTTTGTGTTTTGTGAAATAGGGACTAAATTGCGAAAAATGTGAAATGTTAGGGGAAAAAGTGTAATTAGCCCATTTATATGTTTTTGGATGAATTTGATTAAGTATATGATTAAATAAATTGAATTTGTATTGAATTACATCAAGAAATGAGGAAATCGGATTTGGATCGGGGAAAGTAAAAAATTATCGAATAGTCATTTCGGCCCGTTCGTGTTAGTACGAGGTAAGTTCATAAGTAAATAAATGTTGTTAAATTAAAATGTATGTGCATTATATGTTCTGAATTGAGTTGTAAAGAAATGTATATATATATGTGATGCCGAATTGAATCGAGCTTTGGAGAATTTGTCCTATCATGGATTGTTCGAATAGGTGAAATTGAGAAAGTTTCGATAATGTGAAAACTTCTGAAAAGCCCTATACGAACCATAGGAATAGTTAGGATACATATGTCATGGCATAGGATTCCAATATGTGTTATCGTGTAAGACCACGTCCGGAATGTTAGCATCGATTTGTGATTTACGTGTAAGACCATGTCTGGGATATTGGCATCGTATACAATTTCGTGTAAAACCCTGTCTGGGATAGTGGCATCGTTATTTGATTACATGTAAGACCACGTCTGGGACGTTGGCATTGTACGAGCTTATGTGCGATCCGAGTATCCTTATTGATTCTGAACGGTTCAACGGGCATTCCGAGAAATGAATAACCATGTGAAATTGTATCCAATTCAGGTACGTGTGATTTGTTATGAATTCAGAAACGAAAGGTGAGTATGTATCATATGACCATATGTGAAATATATGACAACAAATAATGAATGTATATAATGAATGATGTGTTAATATGCTCATTATATGAAATTGTGGTTTTATGTTTTGGACATGAGATTTATGAAATATGAAATATGGCTTTGATGTATGATTTCTTGGTTCGAAAACTTGAATAGATAATGAAATTAAAATGGTTGAGTTGGCTATATGATTCATATATACAATTTGGTTTATGTGAACAAGGGAATTATGGATGTTCGAGTTTGGAAGTGTTTATAAAGAAGTTGATATAACTTTATTTATGATTTGTAATAAATGAACATAGTTTGATTGACGATGCAATGAATATGTGCGAGCTTGACTTTCATGATTGAGTTAACGGTTGTTATTCAAATTTGAAAGCATGGTTATACGTTCATTGATAAATAAGATAAGTGGAGTTATTTAATGTGGTTATATGAATTTACGAGTACAATAAATGTATATGTGATTGAAATTTGATAAATTCAGTTTAGTGATATTGGTTTATAGATATTATTGAAATGATTTATTTGCTTATGGCTTACTAAGCTTTCAAAGCTTACTTTGTGTGTTTTTCCTATGTCTATAGAGTTTCAGAGACTTGCTTGGGTTGGAAGTTGTTGGAGACTCATCACACTATTCGGTTATCGCTTCGGTAAATAAAAAGCTTTGAGTTTTGATTTATGTAGAATGTATAGGCTAGTTTGGAGATGGTTCTTTTTTATTTGTGTATTTATATAGCCATGCGAAAATGGCTTAATTGTGATGCTAATATGGTGTATATTTGGTTATGTATTGAGCTCATTTTGGGAAGTATGATTCATGGGTCATATGTATGGTGTAATTGGTTATATGATTTAGCTTGAGCATTGAGGTGAAATATTAGATGTATTTTCGACTTAAGGTTCATATTCCTAAAAGTAAAATGATGAGTATAACATTGATGATGCATTAGTTATTTGAGTATGGTTTGAAAAGGAAAATAATGTGATATGTTTAGAGATATATACATATGTATATTACCAAGTGAAATAGTCATTTTGGTATGTTCACGATTGGGAATTTGGTAATGTTTAGCATGTGATTTTAATATGCTTTGATATAGAGAATGAGTATGAAATTATTTGATGATATTATGGATTGATTGATACATGTTTGGAGTTGAATTTGGCTGAAAATGTTGCATGTATGATGCTTGATTTTGAAATTGTAGGAAGGACCCAAATGGGTGGCGTATTGGCCTTGTAAATGGCTTATTTTTACCCACAAGGGCAGGGATACGGGTGTGTGTCTCTGCCGTGTTGCTCGAAGGCCATTTCAAAATGAGCCTAGGCAGATCATACGGTTGCATACACACGGGCTTGTAACAGACCGTGTGGCCAAGTCAGTTTTGACCACGGACTAGACATATGTCTTGTGGTCGTGCAATTAAATCAGTATGTATGCCTTGTTCTGCCACGGCCTAGACACACGAGCGTGTTTAATGCCGTGCAAGGCACACGGCCTGTTTACACGGGCGTGTGACCTTTGTAACTAAGAAAATTTATTAAGTTTCGAAAAAATTTTGTATGTGTTCGGTTTAGTATCGACCTCTTCCTAATGCATGTTTATGGTCTCATTGACCTAAGAAAGGGACTTAATGTTGATGTATGACTATGATATGATGATACATGACTTTTGATTGTGAAATGATTGCGAAATACTCCGATATATCCGGTAATGCCTCTTAACCCTAGTTCGACGATGGATACGGGTTAGGGGTGTTACATTTAGTTGGTATCAGAGCTATGGTTTAGTCAATTCTAGGACTACCATAGTGTTTGTTTGTCTAGCTATACATGCGACATTTAACTTACGATAGTGTGATATCTCCCAACTCTGACGAAAATTATTTTGATGAGACAGATAAGTTTTCCAACCGAGCTAATTCTGATAGTACGGAATGTATACTCCAATATTTGAATGGAAATGTGTTAATTATGAGTTAAAACTAAAGAAGGTATGGATCAAAGAGTATGACATATTGTTATTGATAAATATTATAATTATATGAGCATATGAGTTAATATAATTGGATTATGATTATTTTATGAAATGCTTTGATCGTGAATTAGTGATTTGAGTTGGCATATGAACAATGTGTTAAGATCAAAAGTGATTAAAAGCAAATTTTTATTAAATGTTTTGAGAATGTGAAATTAAAAATGAACTGACTATTTGTGATGGTATGTGTTAAGTGCATGTATGAGAGAGTTAAATTTGAGGCTTTACTACCCTCATCCCCTTAGCCGTAAAATGTTACAATGAAATCGGTAAGATTTGGGTTGAATAAGCCTACGAGTGTGGAATTACAGAAGTCCATGTTCGGAAGATTAATAATGTCGTTAAAGAAGTCAATGAAACAACAAATGAAGATAGTACTAAAGAAGATATTGAAAAGTTCTGAAGACTATTCAAATTATGCAAAGTCACTGTTAACGAAGAAGTTGAATTCAATGAAATAAAAGTATTTAGGTATGATATCTAAAGAAAGGTATTAACTGAAAGTTCTTTTAAATTGATTTCTGTTATTGAAGGGATAATATGGACTTAATGATGACAGAATTAGACTATTGAATAATGTTTGAATTATATTGATGGCTGAGTGCAGTGGTTATAGTCGGACAGTTACTATGACTTCTTCTGGACATTCTATGTGTACATTTATCCTCAGAAGTATATGTAACTATTTAATTTCAGAAGGAATTCTTATCGTATGAGAACATTAGCTAAACATGCTAATAGATGAAAGTATCGTTGGTCTGTTTAAGATATGTTCGACATTGCTACATCTTTCTCTAATATTTATTCCATTGTGTGGGTATGAAAGTCGACGGTAAAATCTGTATGATGTTAATACTCTATTTCTGTTGGCTATTGTTCTGTTGAAAATATGTGAACATTATATCACTTCTGTTACTGTGGATTCTAGTATTTATGAGTGATATTGTTCTTTCTGGACATTTTCTGGGATATTATCGGAGTTGATATCATTCTATATGGGTTGTAATTTTCTGATATTCTGTGTAGCTACAGATGTTGAAAATTTCACTATTCTGGTTTTCTTATGATTCTATGTGATTATCTATAAGAGATATCTATTTGACAGAAATGGCTATATCTGTTATAATCATAATTTCTGTTCTGAAATTTGAGAAGTACTCTAGTACCGTTATCAGAGTTATAAAAGTTGTATTTCTGCACTGGTTGTTGTTCAAACCATATTTGATTTTCTTCTGGGTTCAAATGCTTTATTAACAGCTGGGATATTATCTATTGTTACGGATAAGACGTCGGCTTTATTATGACATTATGATTTCTATTTGATGATAGTGACATCTATATAATGATATGTCTGGGTTATTCTTTTTAACGAGAAGAAAAGATTTCTTTGAAAAGACTGATTCAGTAATTTAATCTAATCTGAAAGTATTTGATTGAAAAGTTAATTGGGTTATATGTGTTTGAATATATCCATCGGATTGAAAATAAACTTTGAACGCATATGGAGGAAGAATTCGTATTCTTGAATACTTGATACAGAATTATATCTATCAAAAAAATTCTATTTGAGAAATGTTGTGGTAAATTAAGTTAGTTCGATTGTTAAAGTTTTCCTTTTTGCACGGGGATATTGTCGACCGAAACATCAGTACTGGTTCAGTCTAATTTGAAGAAAAAGTTTATGATATGCAATCATGCGTCAATGAACGGCTTGAAGTGTGTTCTAATAATAGAGTGTACAGAGATATCAAGTGATTCCATTTGGTTAAAGCTGCATGAAAAGAGTTATGTGACATATTTGATGATTACAAGCGTTTAAAATGTTTGACGTTACAGAGCGAGATTCGAACTTGGCACAGCAAAGCTAGCTCGAATTGTCGAACAACTTTTGATTCTGTAAGTAAATATTATTATCCGAGGGAAATGATTATAGTTTTGAATGATCTAAAATAAGAAACTTTTACGTACTTTACGGGCGATGAATACGTGATTGATCTTATCAGAGGATAATTATATGTTAGCTAGATTAGAAGTTAAATTGATGCTTACTAAGTGAATTCGTAAAACTTAGAAATGTGTTATTAAATTATAAGTTAAAAAGGGGTTCAGCATAAATTTATTTCTGATTCAGAACTTCAGATGTGGAATTGATGATTGCTTGTTGCTTTGAAAAAGAGTGTGTATACCAAGAAGCTTTGAGATTGTATAACCATTGTTGCAAGACGCTCACAGTGTCAGTTAGCCTGTTCATATAGGAGTAACAAGATGCATGATAATCTAAAAAAGTGGTATCGATAATGGGTATAAAATATAAGATTTTTGACCTCCCGTTTAAATGTCTTAGCTATCAACATGTTAAAGTTAATTATTAAGCGTTTTCAGGATTACTTTAGTATGTTTTGATATCTGAGTATTGGTGAAATAGAATTTTGATGAATTTTGTATTGGGATTATCTCTTATCATTGAAAAAGATAGATGTTATCGGAATTATTGTTAACTGTTTGAATAAGTCTTTCCATACGTATGGATTTCTCTTTTGATAAATCAGCTGAGTTATTCGTACAAAGACTGTCAGATTGCACATGGTGTCAGACATCATTGTTTCAGATTAAAAATCTAAAATTTATCTGGTAACTCTGGGAGAATCTACAGTAAGGTGTGAGTACGAGGTTGTTTTGAAAATTTTCGAAATATTTATTTGTCAGGGTGTTTTATAGATTTGAAAGCAACTAAGAAAGACTATTGTTGTTTGATAAGCTAACATGTGATTATAAAAATGACATTGTATGAGGTATCGTATGGTTGCAATTACTGAACTTCGTTGTTTCGGGACAGAGCTTTGTGAGAAAAAGGATTCATTGGTTTTAATTCATCAATGAAAATTGAGCAGAAAATGAAAGTAAATCAGTACAATTATACACAGTTTCAACTTGATATGATGTATAGCGGAAGACAGATCAAAATCTTAGTTGAGAGATTAAGTAGACATGAAATTTGAAGCCATGTGTGAATTTGAAATGTAATATGTCGAAAACAATTCTTAATCTACTTTCTGGTAAGATTTTCGGGGACGAAAATCCCTAAGGGGGAGAGTTGCAACAGCCCGGTTTAGACCCTAGTCGGAACAATGGTTTTGGGACCACAAATCTGAGTCAAAAAATATTTTAATATTATATTCTATGCTTAAAGTATGTGAATTGATATGTGTGAAATTTTCGTATGAAAATTTTATCGTTTGAGTGCCGATTTGTGAAGAAAAACTTAATCGCGTAAAATGCAAAAGTGACTTGCTAATTGTTAAAGTGCTATATTGCTATGGATTTTATTATGTGGGGCCTTATGTTGTAATTTAGCCATTGAACATAAGCATGGACGGTTATGGACATTGATTATAAAGTTTTCATATTAATTTATAAAGGTTAAAAAGGTAAATTATGAATAATATGTATTATAATAAAACAAAACATCATTTGTTCATTTTTTTAATCACCATTGTCGAAACTTGAGAAAGAAAAAAGGGGTTTTAAGCTTTCAAATATTCAGCCATGATCCAAGCTTGATTCAAGGTTCATTTTACTCGGTTTTTTTTATAATTTTTACATTTTTGAGATCGTTGCTTCGTAAATTAGTTAGCCCATACTTTAATTTTTAGAATTAATGAAGAATTTTTTATTTTCCATTGTTGATAATGTGATGAAATTGTTGTTTGATGATGAAGAATAAATCTTTGATGCTTGATTTTCATGTTTAATTAAGTGATTTTTGATAAAAATGTGTATTAAGGACTAATTTGAGAAATTTGTAAATTGAGGGGTCAAAATGTAAAATAAATGAAAGAAATGGGCTACTAGGGACCTTACTGAAATTTAGCCAAGCATGGGTGTGGTCAAATTTTGAATATTTTGTGTTTATTAAATAGGGACTAAATTGCGAAAAATGTGAAATGTCAGGGGTAAAAGTGTAATTAGCTCATTTATGTGTTTTTGGATGAATTTGATTAAGTATATGATTGAATAAGTTGAATTTGTATTGAATTATATCAAGAAATGAGGAAATCGGATTTGGATCGGGGAAAGTCGAAAATTATCGAATAGTCGTTCCAGCCCGTTCGTGTTAGTACGAGGTAAGTTCATAAGTAAATAAATGTTGTTAAATTAAAATGTATGTGCATTATATGTTCTGAATTGAGTTGTAAAGAAATGTATATATATATATATATATATATATATATATGTGATGTCGAATTGAATCAAGCTTTGGAGAATCTGTTCCTATCACGGATTGTTCGAATAGGTGAAATTGAGAAAGTTCGGATAATGTGAAAACGTCTGAAAAGCCCCGTATGAACCATAGGAATAGTTAGGATACATATGTCGTGACACAGGATTTCGATATGTGTTATCGTGTAAGACCACGTTTGGGACGTTGGCATTGATTTGTGATTTACGTGTAAGACCATGTCTGGGACATTGGCATCGTATATGATTTCGTGTAAGACCCTTTCTGGGACAGTGGCATTGATTTTTGGTTACATGTAAGACCACATCTGGGACGTTGGCATTGTACGAGCTTATGTGCTATCTGAGTATCCTTATTGATTCTAAACAGTTCAACAGGCATTCTGAGAAATGAATAACCATGTGAAATTGTATCCGATTCAGGTACGTGTGATTTGTTATGAAATTTAGAAACGAAAGGTGAGTATGTATCATATGACCATATGTGAAATATATGACAACGAATAATGAATGATGTGTTATATATGCTCGTTATATGAAATTGTGGTTTTATGTTTAGGACATTAGATCTATGAAATATGAGATATGGCTTTGATGTATGATTTCTTGGTTTGAAAACTTGAATAGATAATGAAATTAAAATGGTTGAGTTGGCTATATGATTCATATATGCAATTTGGTTTATGTAAATAAGGGAATTATGGATGTTCAAGTTTGGAAGTGTTTATAAAGAAGTTGACATACTTTATTTATGATTAGTAATAAATGAACATAGTTTGATTTGCGATGTAATGAATATGTACGAGCTTGACTTATATGATTGAGTTAACAGTTGTTATTCGAATTTGAAAGCATGGTTATGCATTCATTGATAAATAAGATAAGTGGGGTTATTTAATGTGGTTATATGAATTTACGAGTACAATAAATGTATATGTGATTGAAATTTGATAAATTCGATTTAGTGATTTTGGTTTATAGATATTATTGAAATGATTTATTTGCTTATGGCTTACTAAGCTTTCAAAGCTTACTCTGTGTGTTTTTCCTATGTCTATAGAGTTTCAAAGACTTGCTTGGGTTGGAAGTTGTTGGAGACATCATCACATTATCCGATTATCGCTTCGGTAAATAAAAAGCTTTGAGTTTTGGTTATGTGGCATATATAGGCTAGTTTGGAGATGGTTCATTTTGATTTGTGTATTTATATAGCCATGCGAAAATGGCTTAATTATGATGCTAATATGGTGTATATTTGGTTACGTATTGAGCTCATTTTGGGAAGTATGATTCATGGGTCATATGTATGGTGTAATTGGTTATATGATTTAGCTTGAGCATTGAGGTGAAATATTGGATGTATTTTCGACTTAAGGTTCATATTCCTAAAAGTAAAATGATGAGTATAACATTAATGATGCATTAGTTATTTTAGTATGGTTTGAAAAGGCAAATAATGTGATATGTTTAGAGATATATACATATGTATATTACCAAGTGAAATAGTCATTTTGGTATGTTCACGGTTGGGAATTTGGTAATGTTTAGCATGTGATTTTAATATGCTTTGATATAGAGAATGAGTATGAAATTGTTTGATGATATTATGGATTGATTGATACATGTTTGTAGTTGAATTTGGCTAAAAATGTTGCATATATGATGCTTGATTTTGAAATTGTAGGGAGGACCCAAATGGGTGGCATATTGGCCTTGTAAATGGCTTATTTTTGCCCACACTGGCAGGGACACGGGCGTGTGTCTCTACCGTGTTGCTCGAAGGCCATTTCGAAATGAGCCTGGGCAGATCACACGGTTGCACACATACGGGCTTGTGCCAGACTGTGTGGCCAAGTCAGTTTTGACCACTGACTAGACACACGGGCATGTCTTGTGGCCGTGTGGTTAAGTCAGTATGTATGCCTTGTTTTGCCACGGCCTAGACACACGGGGGTGTTTAATTCCGTGCAAGGTACACTGCCTGTTTACATGGGCGTGTGACCTTTGTAACTTAGAAAAATGGTTAAGTTTCGAAAAATTTTGTATGTGTTCGGTTTAGTCCCGACCTCTTCTTAATGCATGTTTATGGTCTCATTGACCTAAGAAAGGGACTTAATGTTGATGTATGACTATGATATGACGATGCATGACTTTTGATTATGAAATGATTGCAAAATGCTCTGATATATCCGGTAATGCCTCTTAACTGTAGTCCGGGGATGGATACGGGTTAGGGGTGTTACATTTCCAATAGCTCTGTCTAGTATTTCCAAAATCCCTACTCTGTACCAAGTAAAATATGGGCCTCTAAAGCCCAAATCATGTAAAGTAGTAGAATCTATAAACCCCCCCAAAAAAGGTTATCTCCTTCTTATAACCTGTCCATCTTTCTTCTCACCATCAGATAAGATAGCATTAAAGTTCCAAATAGCAAGCCAAGGGACATTACCTGGTGGAATAGTAGAAATCAAACCTTTCATAGCATTTACCATTTTTATCTATCAAGACTACCGTAAACAAAAGCTATAAAAATAGGTTGACACTGAGAAGGACCAAAGACCTGTACTAAAATGAATTGTGGATGATTATGAACAACCTGAACCTGAACTGAATTCTTCTATCCAACCCAAATTCTTTCGAAAAACCCAATAATTTCCACTCGATGAGAAAATTAAAAACCCTATTTGGAAATAATGATATCTGCTTTTGTACCACTAACTCTTGTTTCTAGCACACTCACTATATCCACCTTATATTCTAGATTTCACTTTCGAAAAATACGCAGAAATTTTGAATATGCGCAACTGACAAATTCATAACAAAACCATAAGAAAAATTAAGTGCATTCAAACCTTACAGATTAGAGGGAGAAAAACTTTACAAACATGCCCCATTCATTTCTGAAACACCTTTATCGTCAACATCATCCACTTGGGACTTTATAAGTTCCACCATGGAATTCATGGACTCCGAGAGAGGAATACGTGAATTCGCATGCATCTTCAATTTATTGCCACGACCCCTAAGAGTCCTATTAAGGACCTTACCACTATTTCTCAAATCAAATTTACCACCGAATCCATGCCCTTTGCCTATATAGATACATTTCCCTGAATCTACCGAAATATTTTTCTTGAAGGCCTTCCCGTTCATTTTTGTCATATTTTCCTTAAAAGAAAATATGATATGCTTACCCAGATTGAGCACTCCATTTTCCACTAAGACCTTCATACCATATGATCTTACAAAAATAGAGTTAGAAAAAGTCGTAGAGTTGGGATCTATAGTCGACAAATGATTCTTCTCAAGTGAAATATTATCATCACAAGTTATTAAATTTTGTTCCATAGTTGTAGTAGAAAGTCCATCATGAATTAAACTTGAATTTTGTTTCATGACTATAGCAGAAGGTCCAACGTGAAAATCATCATTTTGGATCGAATTAAGTTGACCCACCATACTCCCTTCCACATTTAATTCCACAAGGCTACTGGGTTGCTTGCCCAAAACTACAGCTCGTTGCTCTATTTGAGATAAACCTAGGCTAGCCTCAGCCGAAACCTTCCTTTTAGCCACCCCAAAACCCATCCCATTTTTTAGCTTATTTGCTTGTCCAAGGCCTACTCTAGAAAGGCTTATATTTTTTAATTCCAGAAAAGTTCCCTTGAAAGATTCTGCTAGTGTTAACCCTAACACTTTGTTCTTTACCTATCGTATTTCCTTCTTCATACCCTAAATTAGTGATGTTCTTATCACCAGGAATCAAGGCATCAAATATTGTCCCAACCGTTCCTAAATCAGCCTTCTTCATCGGAATACCAGGTTTTTCCTTGAAATTACGTCAATTCTTCCTCTCTACTACCATCCATGGCCCCTAGGCCTCTACCTCCTCCATCGAAATTTCCTCAGTCCTAATTGGAGCCTCTATCTCATTTTTCTCTCCATCTGAGCCAAATCGATAACGTCTTTTGGACAAGCCTCCTTTAAATGGTCGTAACGCTCGCACCCAAAGCACATCACCAACAATGATTCAAACTCTACCCGTTGAAGAGTGTTGTTAATCAGAACTTGAGAAGTAAGTGGTTTATCCAGATTAACGTAGACAGCCATCCTTGCGAACTTCCCTCTCATTCGACCATCTGTGTTGAAATCGAGTTTTGAAACTTTACGAATCAACCCCCTAATCTCTTCAAGCATCTTTCTTTAGTACAGGAACCTTGGGAGCCCTAGAAGTCTAATCCATGCCTTGACAACACTCAAATCAGGCTACACCAAATTAAAATCTGTAGTCCAAGGCTGCACGGTAAGATACTACCCAAAAATGATCCATGATCCTTGGGTAAACACTTTCTCATAGTCCTCTTTATTTTGAAATTTCACTAAGAAATATCCATTAATTGAAATGACGATAATGGCTTCTGTACACTACTAACTTATTTTGCAAGACATTGCATCCAATGGATTGTCCCAAAAGTTTGATAACCATCATTTTTTCCATGTCTTTTATTAGAAGCTAATTAATCATTTCAGAAAATTTAATCACTTGGATAACATTTATTAGAGATCTTGTAATATCCCTATCCATAAGTTCAAATTCATCACTATCACCAAAAGGGGACAGGGTAAACAATGCCATAGACCCACTAGATCTACCACACAAAAGTTTGTCTTTCTAGGAAAGCGTCGACTTTGGTTCTAAATCAATCGCCATGTCAATTCCTTCATTCGTACTTGTGTCCTTGAACCTCATTTTTTTAGTTGAAAAATCATCAGAGGAACCAAAAGTATCACTTTCATTCACCATTTTTCATTTGAGTTATCTACCTTTCAAACAAATTAGTATGGGGTATCAAATTAAATTAATTAATTAATCATGAGTTATTAAATTCAAGTAATCAATTAATAAATTTATTATATTCCAAATTCATAATAGAATATTTATGTAACAGCTTGTTTTCAGTGAAATCGAAATAGTGGTTTCGGGACCACAAATCCGAGGTCGAAAGAAAATTTATTTTAATATTATTTTATGGTCAACAGTATGATAGAAATATTATATGAAAATTTTGTTAAGCAATTTTATTGTTTACATGCCTAGCTTGATAAAAAAAGACTAAATTGCATAAAGAGTGAAAATTGAATTCTAGTACTTAAAAGCATCAAATAGCTATGGAATTTAAAATTGGAGGTCCTTATATAGCAAATACACCATTTAGAGGAGTTAGTGGATAAGTATGATTATTCATCATTGAAAATTGAAGAGAATATTCAGGTTAATTTTGGAAATTAAAGATTTAAAGTAATATTAAATAAAAGAAAAAAATCTATTTTCATCATCTTTCATCAAAAAACATGGAAACCCTAGCCATGGAAGCTTGAGTTTTAGCAAGTTTATTTTTCTCATTTGGCTAAGCATTCTTGTCCCGTTTTTAATTATCTTTATGTTTCTGAGAACATAATAGCTTAATCTAGCTATCTCGGGGATTAATTTATAAAATCGTTAAAGTATTAGGGTTTTGCCATGGATGATTATAGTTGAATTTTGAAGTTTTATGATAGAAAATGAAAGGTTGTTGTTAGATAAACAACTTTTGTAAAGAGAATTTTGATAAAATAATTAATTAGGGACTAAATTGAAAAGATGAAAAATTTATGGAAAAATTATGAATTTTATGAAACACATAGGCTGTTATTGATATGTATGAAAATTGGTTAGGCTTGAATAATGATTAAATTGAATGAATTTCATT
The DNA here is from genome assembly GCA_025698465.1 of Gossypium longicalyx. Lineage (NCBI taxonomy): Eukaryota > Viridiplantae > Streptophyta > Magnoliopsida > Malvales > Malvaceae > Gossypium > Gossypium longicalyx. Next base: position 16,246,545 of record CM046997.1, on the reverse strand, counting down.
TTTCGAGCCTAGGGACTAAATTGTAATTAATTAAAAGTATAGGGGAAAAATGTAATTTTGCCAAAGATATGTGTTGGATTAAATTGAATATGAATTATATTAAATTGAGTTAAATTCATTCGTATAGATCCATATAGACCTAATACAGAGTTAGATCGAGGCAAAGAAAAAGTATCGAACTAGTAGCCTTCGTATATATGAAAACTTATCGAGGTAAGTTCGTGTAACTAAATTGTATATTTATATGTTTTAAAATTGAATGTTGTTGTGTGTGATTTGTACAAATTGCCATGTGTAATTATGATCACATATCCGATAATTATCAAGTCTCGTGTGAACATTAGAAATTCAAATGATACAAATGACATGTCATTAGGGTTCCCGATATGGTTGTGATCTTACATGTGTTGCGGACACACCACAGCTCTCTTGAGTTTCTTGATACTTGGCTCTCATGAGCTTTCCAATATTTGGATCATAAGAGCTTCCCGATATATAGCTCATATGAGCTTCCCGTTACTTAGCTCACATGAGCTTCCCATTATATGGCTCGGAAGAGCTTCCCGTTTACATGCTTGTGTAACACCCCAAACCCGGCCCAGACGTTACGGCCGAATCTGACGTGTCACACTGAAGCGTCATTGTAAAAGTCATGTTTTATCAAAAATCTTTCTTAGTGTTTAAAGAGTATCTTCGTTATAGCTTAAAGTGAATAGAAGTTGTGCACCAGGTAGGATGCCAGTAAAAGAGGAGGTGAGTCTATTAGATTGCTTAAGTACCAAGCTCTCCACGGATCCACTCCTAGACATGCACACAACCATTGCCACACTTTAACTGAGTGTTTGTTCAGGAAAACCATTTCGTTTTAAACCATTTGAAAAAACTTATTAATTTTGAGAACATTTTCGTTTAGGAAGCTTTGTCTTGTTTTGTGATATTTTGAAATCAGGTAATTTCTTTTTATTTTTGTTTTCTTTCCTTTTTCAAAACGCGCCCTAGAGCTATTCCATTTCAAATATTTAAAACAATAACATGCCTAAGCTAACAATCATACTAAAGCAATTAAAAATAATTTAAGCGGCCTTATTACAACTTAAACCCAAAATAATTAAAGTAAATAATAACTAATCAAGTCATAAGAAGAAAACTGAGCTTGCAAAACATGTGGCCACTCCGAATCTCTCACAGCTCCAAGTCCACTATGGTTGGGGGTTACCTGCACGGATAAAATTAAGGGGTGAGTTTGAAAAACTCAGTGTGTAAAGTAACCCAAACATAGTCCAGATCAGTACAAACCACAGAAACAGATTAAGTTGGGCCTTAGCCCTATAAAAATTCAGAATGAAGCCCATAAGCCCATAGCAGATACAGAACAGAAATATCATGTATGCAGAAAACCTAACCCATATCCATCCGTATACACCCCCGTACCAACCTTACACCATGTGGGGAGACAACTTGACCCACCTATCCGCTACACACCACAGAATTTGCAACATGGTCGCGATGTATATTGTGATAGAGTCACCAGATCTGAGATGTTGTGGCGAGCTACGAAACAGATATATTTGTGGCGGTGCCATCGAAAAGCAGATAATTGTGGCAAAGCCACCAGAACGCTTCCTCCATCAAAATAACCCTTATCCCATACAACAGATATACATGTCATGGCATATCGCAAACAGAATTAGAATATCATGCAATTCAGTCAAAATCAACCCTAGGGGTATAGCGATCATTTTGCACCTATGGATATAATGGTAATTTTCATACTTAGGGGTATTTAGTGAATTTACTATTTTAGGGTTGTCATGCATATTACAACTATCAACGTATTAACAGAAACACTTACCGAGCGTTTTTACCGAATTGGGCCCGTTAGCCCATTAACCCATTTTCGGCCCATTAAGCCCAAATATACCGAAGCGCACGAAATTGCGCACTCTGCAATCTTAATACTTGAGATTACCAGGATTAGCAAACAAACTATCTTAGGAGCGCTTGCACGCTCGCAAGTTCACAAAATGCCTACTCTTCAGCATTTCGGCTTTTTGGCTTTTGCCGATCTAATTTATGAGTGGGTGTCGTTTACACACCTGATTTGTGACAACTGCTACCGAAATCTCCCACAATAACCTACAATCGATCACTAGACATATCAGATCCAAAATACAATAGCAACCATCACAAACTTACTTACCATAATCGACCATCAATACCTATGGACCTTGAGATCCTACCGTTGCCAAAACTAGTGACTAGATTTAGATCTAGTCGTTCCACTTGTCCAAGCCTTTGATCAGTAGCCTCTAGATCACTACACCAAACAAATCAATTGTTACAACCCTTAGAGCCTTAAGCTCCAATCGACAGCCTCCCTATGCCTTTAGGGATTTTGGCTTTTCTAAATCCCGAAATAGAGAATATATCTGAATACCTACCACAGGTTCTTTCAACCAAAATGATTCCACTTCAGTTTCCACTCAGATTTGATGCAGAGCTAGCCCTTAAGCACTAGCAGAAATCAAACCTTAGAGATCTAAAGATTTGGCTATATGTCCCTAAAAGTATGGTGTTTTCGGCTTTTGGACTGTGAAGAGGAAGATGATTTGGTATAGTGGTTTTGCAGTGATATTGCCGACAGGGGTTAGGGTTTAAAGGATGTGAAAATTGGCCAAAAGAAATGAAGAAAATAGAAGGATTTTGGCTAGAAGAAATCGGCATAAGCAACAACTTTCGGGATTTCGACTTTTATGGCAATCAGCTATAGAGGTTTAGAAAAGAATGGGAATGAAAGAGGAGATGAGTAGAATGGTAGGAATGTTTCGGCTAGAGAAGAAAAGAAGGAGAAAAGAAAATAGAAGAAGAGAGGAGAAGAAAAGGAAGAATTTGGCACTCAGGAGATCTAACTTTGCGTTTTCGGCTTTTTGCGACACTGATAAGAGAATAGAATGAAAGTGAAGGCTCTAGGTGGCTAACCCTAATTCGGAAAAACAAAAAGAAAATAAAGCTTGCCCTAATGGCCATTCAGACCCACGGCCCAACCTTCCTAAAGCCCTAGCCGAACTTCCACTTAAGCTCTATCACATGCCCGGCACATGCACACAAAAATAAAAGTAACAACATGCTTACCTTGTGACTTGAACACTAGCTCCCCCCTAAACATCCACACGTCAATCCCCAAACACCTAGGTGGCGTCACATGCCACTTTACCACTGATCTTTCTGTGTCCTATTTTACCACCCCCAATCTTAAAAGCCCATAACGCTAGAACCCTCTCTCTCCAAAAATTAAAAATTTCAGAAATTGCCTCGAATTAACTTTACTCTTGGGCCTTTTAAAGGCCACTAACATACTCGGACTCACATCGCATACCAAAACACAAAGATTTCAAAAATTCATTGGAAATTACAGAAATCCCGAAAATCCCAAAAAATTAGGGCGTTACAACTCTACCCTCCTTAAAGAAATTTCGTCCTCGAAATTTACCTGATTCAAACAGATGAGGGTATTATTGTCGACGCCTCTTCCGCTCTCCCAAGTAGCTTCCTCTCTGCCATGATTTCTCCAAAGCACTTTTACCAAGGGAATTAACTTCCTTATTAGAACCTTAACATCACGATCCAGTATCTGCACAAGCTCTTCCTCGAAAGTCAAATCAGGCCGCACTTCAATCTCTGCAACTGGCACGACATGAGTAGGGTCAGAACGATATCGCCTTAACATAGAGACGTGGAAAGCATCGTGAATCCTATCTAACTCCAGAGGTAATGCCAATTGGTAAGCCACAGGACCCACTCGCTTAAGAACCCGATAAGGCCCAATGAATTGCGGACTCAACTTGCCCCTCTTACCAAACCTTAATATCTTCTTCCAAGGTGAAACCTTTAAGAAAACCATCTCACCCACTCAGTACTCAATCTCCTTGCGTTTCAAATCTGCATACGACATTCACCTATCAGATGCTTCCTTTAACCGATCTCTGATTATTCTGACCTTATCTTCAGTATTCGCTACCAAATCAGGTCTAAGAACCTGTCGTTCTCCTAGTTCAGTCCAACAACTAGGTGTACGACACCTACGTCCATACAACGCTTCATAGGGTGCCATTCGGATACTCGCCTGGTAACTATTGTTGTATACAAACTCTGCCAACGGTAAGTAATCCTCCCAACTACCTCGAAAGTCGATAACGCATCCCCTCAACATGTCTTTCAAAATCTGAATAACCCTTTCCGACTGACCATCCGTCTGAAGATGAAAAGTCGTGCTAAAGTTCAATTGCGTTCCCAACGCCCCATGCAACCTTTGCTAGAACTGAGATATGAACCTAGGATCTCGAGCAGAAATAATCGATACTAGACTCCATGAAGTCACACAATCTCTGCCACATACAATTTGGCTAACTTCTGCAGTGAATAATCAGTGCGGACAGGTATGAAATGAGCAGATTTGGTCAACCTATCCACAAGTACCCAAATCGAGTCCTTCTTCGTCGGTGTCAAGGGTAGCCCACTCACAAAGTCCATGGTTACCCTCTTCCACTTCCAAAATGGTATCTTCACTGGCTGTAAAAGTCCGGAAGATAGCTGATGCTCAGCTTTCACTTGCTGGTATGTCAGACATTTCCTCACAAACTCTGTTACTTCTCGTTTAAGCCCAGGCCACCAATACAATTCTCGCAAGTCGTGATACAACTTATTCCCTCCAGGATGCATAGCACAAAATCCTCCATAAGCTTCTTTCAGTATTGACTGCCTTAAGTCAAAGTCCTTCGGAATGCAAATTTTTCCTCGGAAACACAGAACTCCTTCACTATTCAACCCAAACTCAGAAGTTTCCCCTTTCTTAACTTATTGAAATCGAGAAACTAAATACTCATCCTTCAACTGCTTTTCCTTAATCTGATCCACCCAGGCTGGCCTTACTTGCAACTCAGACAACAGACTACCATCATCATATAGACTCAAACGAGCAAACATTGCCCTCAGATCAGATACAACTCTACGGCTTAGAGCATCGGCTACCACATTAGCCTTTCCTGGGTGATACTCAATTGAACAGTCATAATCCTTAAGTAACTCTATCCATCTTCGTTGTCTAAGGTTCAGCTCCTTCTAAGTCAGCAAGTACTTAAGACTCTTATGATCCATGTATATGACACACCTTTCTCCGTACAGGTAATGTCTCCAAATCTTAAGTGCAAAAATTACTGCTGCCAATTCTAGGTCGTGAGTAGGATAGTTTACTTCGTGAGGCTTAAGCTGTCACGATGCATAAGCAACCACCTTACCCTCTTACATTAATACACAGCCCAAACCCACATGTGATGCGTCATTATACACGGTAAAATCCTTCCCAGACTCCGGCTAAATTAATACAGGTGCCTCGGTTAGAACTTCCTTTAACTTCTCAAAAGCTTCCTGTTGCTTCTCAGTCCAAACAAACGGTGCTCCTTTTCTTATAAGCTTTGTCAAAGGTGCTGCCAACACAGAAAAACCTTCCACAAATCTTCTGTAGTACCTTGCCAAACCCAGGAAACTCTAAATTTTCGACACCGACCTAGGTGGCTTCCACTCCAGAATCGCTTCAATCTTTCGAGGGTCCACCTTGATCCCCTCAGCAGAGACAACATGATCTAAGAAGGTTACCTCCCTCAACCAGAATTCACACTTACTGAATTTCGCATAAAGTTCCTTCTCCCTCAACACTTGCAGCACAATACGGAGATGCTCATCATGCTTCTCCTCGGTTTCAGAATATACTAAAATATCGTCAATAAAAATGACTACGAATCGATTCAAAAATGGTTGGAATACCCGATTCATCAGATCCATAAATGCTGCAGGAGCGTTCGTCAAACCAAATGGCATAACCAAAAAATCGTAATGACCATACTGAGTTCTGAATGCCGTCTTATGAATATCTACCTCCTTGACCCTTAACAGATGATATCCAGATCGAAGATCAATCTTGGAGAATACCGAAGCTCCTCTAAGTTGGTCAAACAAGTCGTCGATTCTTGGCAGAGGGTACTTATTCTTAATCATCAGTTTGTTCAACTGCCGATAATCGATGCACATCCGCATCATCCCATCTTTCTTTCTCACAAACAATACCGGTGCTCCCCACAGGGACACACTTGGTCTAATAAAGCCTCTATCCAACAACTCTTGAATTTGTGCTTTCAGCTCCACTAACTCCTTCGGTGCCATCTTGTATGGTGCAATGGACACTGGTGGCGTTCTAGGCAACAAGTCAATTCTAAACTCGACTTCTCGGTTCAGAGGCAAACCCAGAAGCTCCTCTGGAAAAACATCTTGGAACTCCTTAACGGTTCTAACTTTATCCACTGTCAGACCCTTAGTCTCCGACTGACTTACAAATGCCAAATACGCCTCACAGCCCTTACGAATCCACTTCTCGGCTTTTAATGCTGACACTACATTGGACAAATAATCCTTTCGCTCACCTATCATCATAACCTCATCACCCTCAGTGGTCTTTAACACCATACGCTTAGCTGCACAGTCCAAAGTTGTCCTATGCTTAACCAGCCAATCCATCCCCAGAATGCCGTCGAATTCTCCGAACGATAACTCCATCAAGTCTGCAGAGAAAATTTTCCCTTGAGTTTCTAAAGGCACATCTCTATACAGTTTGTCTATCCAAACCGAGTGGCCTAGAGGACTTCGTACAGATACCCTACTCACAATCTCCTCAAAGTGCACACCCAACGACCCAGATATGGCACATGCAATATACGAGTGAGTAGATCCAACATTTATCAAAGCAGTGTACGACATGCTAAAAATCAAGAACGTACCAGTTATGACGTCGGGTGCATCACCCTCCTCTCAGCGACGAGCTGCATACACCAGCACTGGTTGTTGAGCCTCAGCATTCCCGACCCCTTTACCAGGTACTCCTCAACCCCGACCATTTCCATTACCGCCCTACCTTGTCCACGTCCTCTCAATGGTTGCGGTCCACCTCTCATTGGTTGAGCAATCATCTGTTCTGCAACTTGAACCTGATTTTTTTCTGAGGACAATCCTTGACTTTATGCTCCATAGATCCGCACCAGAAACAAGCACCAGAACGTTTCCTACACTCGCCCAGATGTACCTTACCACAGTCCCCACAAACTTGTGGTCTAACAACATTCATCGGAACTGCTCGAACTAGCTCTTCTACTCTTGCCCTTTTAGCACTCCTATTTACACCATCCGAGGGTCCTGAATCCCTCCGAAAATAGTTTCGATCCTTCTTATGATTCTGTCTTTCAGTACGCTTCACCTCCTCAGCTATCTTAGCTTTCTCCACCAAAGTAGCAAAGTCACATTCCCTCTGCAGAGCAATTGACACCCTAAGCTCATTTTTAAGACCATCCTCAAAGCGCACACTATGTTCATACTCGTGTGCGACTATTCCCACTGATATACTGGCTCACCTCGAAACTCAACCTCGTGACTCAAGAACTATCTTACCCCCTTGTACCGTTCGAAATTCCTTCTGCAAGGCGTCCACATAACTCGCCTCAACATACTTTCCCTTGCAGACCGTCTTAAACAGCTCTCAAGCCACCTTGTCAGCAGGGGTCCCATCTCTCACAGTGAGCCACCACTGATAAGCCTCATCCCGTAGCAATGATATGGCTCCCTTCAGCTTCTGCTCTACGGAACAGTCCAAATCATCCATAATCCATTCCGTAGCCTCTAACCAATACTCAGCCACATTCGGGGCTACACTAGATACACCTCTAAAGATCTCCATTCCGTTAGCCCGGAGTCGCTTAGAAATAGACCCCCGAATTTTGTTACTCGTACTTGCCCCAGTAACCCTTTCCAGAACACGAAGCATTGCTTGAGATAGAGCGTCATCCCCGGCACCTCGATCATGAGATTCTACTTTTGTTGCGGGTGGTACCGATACACCTGCCACCAGTATATGTCCTGAAGACGAAGATCCAGCCCGTGCACTACCTTGACCACGTCCACAGCCTCTTCCACGAGCTGCTCTCGTACTCATGTCGTATTATCTGATTACGAATTTTAGGCATCAATTAAATATTTCAGTATTTATTACAGATGTTTTATGAATAGACAGTAATTCAGAGTTTGGTTTTCGCGAAATCGTAGCCTAGCTACAGTCTCAGTTTAGTTATCAAAATTCCTACAGTTCCAATATCACCTTAACTAGAGTATCATAATAGGGTTTCAGTACAGACATATAGCTGATAATTCAGAAACATTCAGAAAATTTTAGAATGATACTTATAGACTTGGGCTGGAGATTCAGTGTGCCACATTCTCAGAAAAAAATCTTAAAAACGAATTCCCAAAACAATTTTTGAAAATCTCTTCTTTTTTTTTTAAAACTCATTCCACAGCCGAGTTGTTGCAACCCGGTTCTGATACCACTAAATGTAACACCCCAAACCCGGCCCAGACGTTACGGTCGAATCCGGCATGTCACACTGAAGCGTCACTGTAAAAGTCATGTTTTATCAAAAATATTTCTTAGTGTTTAAAGAGTATCTTCGTTATAGCTTAAAGTGAATAGAAGCTGTGCACCAGGTAGGATGCCAGTAAAAGAGGAGGTGAGTCTATTAGACTGCTTAAGTACCAAGCTCTCCACGAATCCACTCCTAGACATGCACACAACCATTGCCACACTTTAACTGAGTGGTTGTTCAGGAAAACCATCTCGTTTTAAACCATTTGAAAACACTTATTAATTTTGAGAACGTTTTCGTTTAGGAAGCTTTGTCTTGTTTTCAGATATTTTGAAATCAGGTAATTTCTTTTTATTTTTTTCTTTCCTTTTTCAAAACGCACCCTAGAGCTATTCGATTTCAAATATTTAAAACAATAACACGCCTAAGCTAACAATCATACTAAAGCAATTAAAAATAATTTAAGCGGCCTTATTACAACGTAAACCCAAAATAATTAAAGTAAATAATAACTAATCAAGTCATAAGAAGAAAACCGAGCTTGCAAAACATGTGGCCACTCCGAATCCCTCACAGCTCCAAGTCCACTATGGTTGGGGGTTACCTGCACGGATAAAATTAAGGGGTGAGTTTGGAAAACTCAGTGTGTAAAGTAACCCAACCATAGTCTAGATCAGTACAAACCACAGAAACAGATTAAGTTGGGCCTTAGCCCTATAAAAATTCAAAATGAAGCCCATAGGCCCATAGCAGATACAGAACAGAAATATCATGTATGCAGAAAACCCAACCCATATCCATCCGTATACACCCCCGTACCAATCTTACACCATGTGGGGAGACAACTCGACCCACCCATCCGCTACACACCACGTAATTTGCAAAGATGGTCGCTAAAGCAGAATATTGTGGTGAGTCACTAGATACGAATATTGTGGCGAGCCACTGTATCAGAATATTTGTGGCAGTGCCACCAGAAACAGATAATTGTGGCAAAGCCACCAGAATGCTTCCTCCATCAAAATAACCCTTATCCCATGCAACAGATATACATGTCATGGCATATTGCAAACAGAATTTGAATATCTTGCAATTTAGTCAAAATCAACCCTAGGGGTATAACGATCATTTTGCACCTAGGGATATAATGGTAATTTTCATACTTAGGGGTATTTAGTGAATTTACTATTTTAGGGTTTTCATGCATATTACAACCATTAATGTATTAACAGAAACACTAACCTAGCGTTTTTACCGAATTGGGTCCGTTAGCCCATTAACCCATTTTCGGCCCATTAAGCCCAAATATACCGAAGTGCACGAAATTGCACACTCTACAATCTTACTACTTAAGATTACCAGGATTAACAAACAAACTATCTCACGAGCGCTCGCACGCTCGCAAGTTCACAAAATGTTGGCTCTTCGACATTTCGGCTTTTCAGCTTTTGCCGATCTAGTCTATGAGTGGGTGTTGTTTACACACCTGATTTGCGAAAACTACTACCGAAATCTCCCACAATATCCTACAAGCGGCCACTAGACATATCAGATCCAAAATACAATAGCAACCATCATAAACTTACTTACCATAATCGGCCATCAATACCTATGGCCCTTGAGATCCTACCTTTGCCAAAACTAGTGACTAGATTTAGATCTAGTCGTTCCACTTGTCCAAGCCTTCGATCAGCAGCCTCTAGATCACTACACCAAACAAATCAATTGTTACAACCCTTAGAGCCTTAAGCTCCAATCGACAGCCTCCCTATGCCTTTAGGGATTTTGGCTTTTCTAAATCCCGAAATAGAGAATAGATCTGAATACTTACCATAGGTTCTTTCAACCAAAACGATTCCACTTTAGTTTCCACTCAGATCTGATACAGAGCTAGCCCTTAAGCACTAGCAGAAATCGAACCTTAGAGATCTAAAGATTCGACTATATGTCCCTAAAACTATGGTGTTTTCGGCTTTTGGACTGTGAAGAGGAAGATGATTTGGTATAGTGGTTTTGCAGTGATATTGCCGACAAGGGTTGGGGTTTAGAGGATGTGAAAATCGGCCAAAAGAGATGAAGAAAATAGAAGGATTTTGGCTAGAAGAAATTGGCACAAGTAACAAATTTTGGGATTTCGACTTTTATGGCAATCGGCTATAGAGGTTTAGAAAAGAATGGGAATGAAAGAGGAGATGAGTAGAATGGTAGGAATGTTTCGGCTAGAGAAGAAAAGAAGAAGAAAAGAAAATAGAAGAAGAGAGGAGAAGAGAAGGAAGAATTCGACACTCAGGAGATCTAACTTTGCGTTTTCGACTTTTTTGTGACACTGATAAGAGAATAGAATGAAAGTGAAGGCTCTAGGTGGCTAACCCTAATTCGGCAAAACAAAAAGAAAATAAAGCTTGCCCTAATGGCCATTCAGACCCACGGCCCAACCTTCCTAAAGCTCTAGCCGGACTTCCACTTAAGTTCTATCACATGCCCGGCACATGCACACAAAAATAAAAGTAACAACACGCTTACCTTGTGACTTGAACTCTAGCTCCCCCCTAAACATCCATACGTCAATCCCCAAACACCTAGGTGGCGTCACATGCCACTTTACCACTAATCTTTCTGTGTCCTATTTTACCACCTCAATCTTAAAAGCCCATAACGCTAGAACCCTCTCTCTCCAAAAATTAAAAATTTCAGAAATTGCCTCGAATTAACTTTACTCTTGGGCCTTTTAAAGGCCAATAACATACTCAGACCCACATCAGACAGTCAAAACACAGTATTTCAAAAATTCATTGGAAATTACAGAAATCCTGAAAATTCCAAAAAATTAGGGCGTTATAGCTTGTATAAGCATACAAGTACATAAATTGACGGATTACATATTTGTACACTTCGTGTGTACTACCCGTGTATCCAACGATATTTTAAATGGTTCAAAGGGCAAAATTCTGATATGAAACAATATGAGTTCGAGATGAAAAATTACGGGTATATACTTGAGTTACATGGAAATGATATTACATGGTATATTGAAATATGAGATGGATGATACATGTATGTGAATCTTACCTAGTGATTATGTACATCCATGTTTATTGGTTATGGAAAGTGTTACATGGCTAACATGTTGAGGATATGTGTTTAGGCTTTTGGCCAAATTGGTTTGGTTATATTAGCATGCTTACCTTAAATGTGATTAAATGGTAAGTTAATTTTCTTATTATACGAATTTACTAAGCTTAAATGCTTACTCTGTGCTATTTTCCATGTTTTATAGTAATTCGGAAGCTCATTTTAGTTGGAAGCTGGTCGGAACAACTTCACACTATCCATCATCCTTTTCGATATAATTAGTATATTAATTTTGGTTATAATGGCATGTATAGGTTAATTTGGCCAATGATGGCATATAAGTGTTTTTTAGAACTAGCCATTTGAATGGCTTGTGATGGATAAATTTTGATGTGTATGTAAGTGGTCTTATCATGTTTGATGTGTGTTTGAAATGGTTGAATGATGGAAATCTTATAGGTATATTGATTGTTGGATTGAATAGGTATATTTGGTAAATTATGCATATATGTATTTAGTCATGTAGGTGAAATTGGTTATTTGATTGATATGAGTTATGTTGTCATTTAAAGAGCCTAAGGGCATATTTATGGTATGTGATAGTATTACATGTTTAAGTATTGATTTTGGCTTTTTGAATGCCTTGTTATGGCTTGTTGATGTCCAAAATGTTGATTTAGGCTGATGACAAATTAGGTGAGAAATATGACTAGGAAAATGGCCTATTTTTGTCCACACGGGTAGAGACGCTGGTGCGTGTCTCAGCCGCGTGTGACACACGGCCAGGTGACACGGCCGTGTGTCCCATGTATCTTTAATTTGCACAAAATAGAATGCTCACACGACCTTGCACACAAGAGTGTGGCTTGGCCGTGTGGCCCAAGTCAAAGAGCTCACAAGTTTGGACACGAGCTGGGACACGGCTGTGTGCCCCTATTTCGAATGCTCACACGACCTAAGACACGGGCATGTCTCTTGACCATGTGAGCCACACGACTTGGCCACATGGGCGTGTGTCCCCTGCACCTTTGAAAATTTTTGATGTTTTCTGAAAAAATTCTTTGAGTATCCGGTTTAGTCTCGACTTATTTTCGATGTGCACTTTGAGCCTCGAGGACTCGTATAAGGGAAAATATATTTGATTTTGATTGGTTTCCGACATGAATGTTATATGATATGAGATGTCCGAATATTTGGTTTGTAAACTCTGGTAATACTCAGTAACCCTGTTCCGACGATGGATATGGGTTAAGGGTGTTACATTTAATTAGGTAACCTAATAGTTTATTGAATTGATATTTTTAATTCCACTCATTGAATATTATTTTCATAGTAAAATATGATTAATAGTTTTTTTTCTCATATGAAATTTAAACATTATTGAAACAATATTTTAATTATTATATCATTTTTATTTTATAAATTATGACTATATGCTTGCTTATATGAAATAGTTATAATTTTACTTAAAATTTTAGACGGTATATTGTTATAAATAACTAATTTAATAAAGAATGTACTTCATAATTATAACTAGTTTTGTTATAAGTGAAAATTTGTTATTGAGGGTTAAAATAAAACATAAAAAATTTGATTCTACTAGAATATTGACTGTTATAGCGAAATGTTGTTATAGTGGGTGACGTTCATAAAGAGCTAATTGTATTTAGTATTTCAACCAAAATGACTACTTAACCTAAGGTGTGTTTGGGTGAGGAATTTCATTTGTATCAAGGTTATCAAAATTCTAAAAATTAATTTACTTGTTTGGGTAAATATATCAGAGAATTTCAAAATTTCTGGATCATCTCAAGGAAGAATTTTAATAACTCAAATGCCATTTTCAAATTACACCTGAATAGGTAGTTTTTCAAAATGCCTCATTTGATTTTGTTTGGTGAATTATAAAAGGAGGACAAAACCTTAACAACAATACGATTAATGCAACTCAAACCCAAGTCATACTTGGGGCGATGAACACTTTAACCGTCAAGCCAACACATGGAGTTCAAAATCCTTATTTGATTTAAAACACATAACTTAAACTTCAAAAATTATTTTTATTTAATTATAATATTTTTTTAGTTTTTATTTTATTAAAACTATTTATAAAATTTGACAAATATAAATATATCCATATTGAATACTTTATATTATTTATTTTTAATAAAAGTAATCTTCTTTTATAATTATTTTTTAATTTATAAAATTCCGATATCCTTTTTCTTCTTTTTCTAAATCAATCAATTATCTAAACAAAGCGATTGCAAATCCTAATCTTTTGAATTTATAAATTTTAAAATTCATTATCCAAATACACTTTAAAATTTTAACAACTTTGAAAAGGAAAAAGAAGAAAAAGAAAATGCCTTTAAGCTATGACTAAGAAAGAAAAATTAAAATCTACACCGTCTAACTTAACTCACACCAACATTAACAAAAATATAAATTAGAGATTACCTTATACTTATAAAATAATTTTTTTTTATTTGAATTAATATTTGATAAGTTGAATATATAATTTCATGTATTATACAAAAAATTTAAAGAATAAATCTATTTTTAAATGATAGATTATTATCGGATTCGTAATTTTATATTAAATCACACTTACTGTTACTATATTGAATATAAATCCTCTTTTTAAAAAACAAAGTATGACATGATTTTTTTTTTTATAATTTATAAATGCATTAAATTGAATTTCTTAAAATAAATATATTTTTTTAAACCATAATTTTTTCAAAAAAAAAAAAAAACAAAAACAAAACCCAATGTACACATAAATTCAATTCTCAAACCTCAAAACAAAAGAAGAAAAGCCCAATGAACCACCAACTATTATACTTTACTTTCAGACTGTAGCCTGTCTGAAGATTGTTCACCTACGTTCTCCTCCCCTCCGATGAACAAACGATCAAACGGCGATTTAATGGATTTATATAAACCCTTCGGCGGAGTACCCGACCCCTCATCGCCACCACAAACCGCCGGTTTCGGTGATTTAACCGATCCGATCCTAGAAAAAAACGGCGGAGTCATAGTGAACCCCCACCGATCCGGCCTGTCGAACCTCTCGTAGTTATAATAATTCCTCCCTAAACTCCTACTCCTATAACCCCTCTTCGAACTCCTCGCTCTGGGGAACGCCACGCAACTTTTAGTACGGCTCAAACTCGAGTTCATCAATTGGGTCCGTACATCCTCTGGCAACCTTAGCGTAAACCGCTCACAATTCTCGCCCGGCTGCACCAACGAGTGACCCGTCGAGTGAGACCGGGGAAACAACCGGGTCAACATCCACCCCGTCGACAGTGACCTTTGCTGCCTGTTCTGATTATTTGCGGTGTTTGAGTTTATCAAATTCACCTCCGGCGATTCTATGTCCCTTGCCCTATTAACCACATCAAGATGACCGGTTTCATCGCTTGCGTTATTGTTTTCGGTCTCGGAGTCCGAATCGTTTACTTGGGCGGTGGCGCAGGTGGTCGAGTCGCCGGGCTTTGGAGCCAAATTGGCACGGCAAACGGGGCACGTGGAATGAGAAGAGAGCCAAGCATCGATGCAATCGGGATGAAACACGTGGTTACACAGAGGAATCATACGCAGCTTTTCGTCGTCTTCAAACTCGTTTAAGCAAACGGCGCACTCAAGCGTGTCTTTTCCGATCTTCAGTCCTTTGACAGTCGAGTAAAGAAACGTCGGGAATGACTCGATCACCGACGAATCCAGACCACGAATCGGCCTCCTTGACCGCCGCCCAAAATTCATGGCGGCGTCCCAGTTCCCGCCTCGCGTCCTCCTTTCGGTGCACTGCCTGACGTAAACCGAAAAAAATCCCATGACGAAGAACGCCGTCACCAAAACCACCATGACGATCGCCATCGATGGATTGAATTGGTTTCCAGCCGGTCCCAAGGAGTTGGAGTAGGACGGTGGTGGCGGCGGACCCGCGGGCGTTTGGCTTTGCGCTGTTGACAAGGAGAAGGAGAGGGCGAAACAGAGAAAGAAAAGAAGTGATTTGTCGTTGCCATTGCCATGGTTGAGCCTGAAAAGTGGAAGAAATAAAAGGCTATGATCTTGTCGATTCATCTGGTATTGAATTGATGTAGACAGCAGCAGTTGGAGCGTTGATTTTGCTGCTGCTCATGAGTTTTATGAAACAGTAGTGAGATTTAGCTGTGACTGATTTTTAATGATTTTCTTGTTGCTCAAAAGCAAAGCAAAGTTTATAGCCAGAAAAAGAAAAAGTTTAGAGCTAACACACAAAGGCTAAGAAAAGAGAGCAAAAACAAAGGAAAAAATACGGTATGTTATTATGTGGCAGGTAGTTGAAGGTATAAAACGGAGAAGAAACTTGTTTGTGCACGCGCAATGGAATGCGCGTCTGATTCGAAGTAAACGATTACCTATTCCTTGAGAGATGTGTGTGATGCCGGGTTTGAGTTTTGGTTTTAACTATGTTAATAAAATATTGGATAGAAATAAAAGAAAATTATCAAGTAATTTCATTTATATGAGTATTATAAGGTGCAATTTTAAGAAAGGTGAAGGAGGGAATAAAAGTTGTGAAAAGATTTAAGCCAAGGAAAGGGGTGGTTCCTCTGTGTTGGTTAGAAACAAGGAAATTAGATAATTTTGTTGATTTGTGCGATTGTATCAAGAAGTCACCAATAAAACATATTTTATTGTATAAATAATAAAATGGGTGCCTCCAACTTTAATTTAATGTATAACTTGAATGATATTTAATGTACTACATTAAAAAAAAAAAAAAGAGTTGTTTGACTGTTAACAGGGATTGATAATTCATTTAAGTTGTTTTCATAGCATCACTTGGATAGAATATATATAATTTAAGAGAGTTAACGTGAGTACCAAGTTACCCCTTCGATTCGAACAACTGTCTTCTTATCATTTATGTAGTAAAAGTTTTTAGTTTTATGAATTACCAAATCATTAAACTAATCTCCTTTTTAACCTCTATGGAATTCACTATAAAAGGCTACATTATTCACATTTTCATTTTTCTAATCATGATTTACTAATATGATATATAAAAACTTAAAATTAATTATATTTCTTTCCAGAATTTACTATAAAACAGAATAATTAATTATCGATATGATATATTCTATTTAATTAAAATCAAAATTAATTCTAGAACCTGAGTACCGAAGACCTTACGAAAATAACACAAGGCAATAAAGTGTAAGCCTCCAGATGAAGAAAAACTGGAGCCTAACAAGGCAGTCACTTTCGTTCACTTATCTCTTTATGCTTTTTCTTAATATTTTTTACTCCAATTCCAATTAGTTAAAAAAAAAAAACAAAACATTTTAATATATTAAATTGTTTCTTTATTGTCTAAAACGAATAAGCTGAAATTTTAAGGCACTAAAGAAATAATGATTTAAAAAGAAAGCCAATTAATTATTCATCATTATCTTCTCAGGTGTTTACTAACACAAATTTTCGATCCTATTTCATATTTGACTCTACAATTAATGAAGATATTGATTATTTGTCTTTTTTATTGCTTAAAAATAAGAAAAAGGATGGTGATTGATGTCCGCCCCTACTTTTTTTTTTCCTTTTCAGCCTAGGTTAATAGTATTTATTGCTTCTTTATGCAAAAACAGCTGCATTAACAAACTACATCACTACATTTATCGGCACACACAAGGCCGGCAATAATATCTACAAATATTATTTACATGAATAATATAGATTTAGTTTTACAAAAATAATATGAGAAATAAATCGTCACCACGGTATAGCAATTTTCCATATTTATTGCTATATAAATTTTCACGTTTAATTTTTAAAGTTATAGAAAATTTAATTTAAGGTAATGTATTTTTATGTTACATAAATAATTGTTTTTATTAAATAATATGTTTATTGTTATTTAAGTTTTTTAGTTATAGAAAATTCAGGTTAAGGTTTATTGTTATTATGCTAAATTAATTAATTTCTAAATGTATGAACGTTGTCTGATTCGGGTATGTCTTGAACTTGAAGGCGTGCACAATTTCCTCAGAGTTGGCTATTGCGTTGACCAAACGGTGGTGACTAGAGACGCATACTTTTCGCCTACCATTAGGGTAGTGTACTATCAACCTCCAAGATGTCTATTCCATTCTCGGGATACCATTGGTGGATTGACCGTAGCAAGGGATACTGGACCGCCCTTGACTAATGTTTGCAACGTTTACCTTGGAGTAGTTCCTCTGAATGATAAGATCTCAGGGTTGTTCATCCTACATACATGGTTGGAGCAGTTCCCTAAAGTCTTACCAGAGGTTGTGGCTAATATAAACGTCTAGCATGCCGCCTAAGCATTAATATTGAGGCTCATTAGAACCATATTGACGCCAGATAAATTTGGCAATCGAGTTCTCTACCATTATCTGATTTTACTACAGGATTTATTTGCTGTAGGAGGATATAGCTAGGGATTTGTTGTATTGACACAATTTATATCAGGAGATGTGCTTAGGAATGAGAACCTTTTATTAAGAAGTGGGTTGTTGTGTTATATTTTGCAAACTTGGGCATATATAATAATGTCTTTCTTAATACCATTGAGTCCTATTGTTTATCGATTCCCACTTGCATTATGGTTAGTATTTAATTGTTTAAATATGTTTTGAAATTATCAATTTTGTATTTGTTTATACACTTTGTGTAATATATTTAAAATGTTGCTACAGTGGTTGGATTTTTTCACATGGCCATAAGAATGAGGTAAAGAGGTGGTCGCATACAAGATTGAATTGGAACTTGATTCAGAAGACAAGGTAAATACAAAATGTTTGGAATGTGTTATGTTATAGTTAGAAATTATATTTTATGTGGTTTGGGTCTTAAAAAGTTTTTAGTTTACAATTCCGTTGGATGTCATATGTAGATGAAAAGGTTGTTTGGATTACTCTAGCGTGGGTTTATGTTGGAAATAAAGTGTGGCGCGGTAGTATGCCATTACTTAACATGCAAGTTGTTAAGTGGCATCACCTTGATTGTGCTATGTGTCAGTTTGGGTTTGAGTAGATGCTCCTGGGTTTGAGTAGATGCTCCTAGTTGATCTAATGAGCATGAATGATATGTATATAGTGACCAAGAGAAACAAACAAACCATGGATTAGATATGGAAACATCAAAATTGAATTGTTATGCGGAATGATCAGCATTAGCCAATAGTAATAGGTTTTGTAACATCCTATAATAGCCCGGTTTTCAATGGTGATGGAATAGTGGTTTCGAGACCATAAATTTTCATCATGTCGACTCGTAATTCTTATTAGAATATTTATAGAGTTATTAAATTCGTATTAAAATTTGAATGAGAAATTTTAACGTTTAGATAGTTAATGAAAGAGAAAAGATTAAATTGTAAAAAGTACAAAATATGCTAAATATAACATTAGGTGATTGAATGGCCTAAGTAGTAAATGTGGGAGGACCAATAGGGAAATTAATCCTTATTTTGAATAGTGGATGGTAATGGTTATTAATAACTAAAGAAAAATTAAAAGAAAATATGTTCAACGGTAATTTTGTAAATTATTCAAAATTAAAGAAACAAATTGAAACAAAAGCTTTATTTTTCTCATTTTTATCTTCTTCTTGGCTGAACCTCACCATTGATGACTTAGGAAGCTTTGTTCATCTTTTACCTTTGCATGGTAATGAAATGGTAAGTTCACAATTGAAATGTAATGTGATAAAATAAAAGGATTGATGAATTAAAAGACTTACCTATACGAGAGAAATTTATTTATGCTAAAGGTGAATTTACCTATGTCATGAATAATCATACTAATTCATGAATTGATAATGTAATTAAGCTTATGCTAAATAAATGGAATGGAAAGTAAGTAAGTGGAATGATTCATCATTTTAAGAAAAGTTTGATGATTATGTAGTACAACTTATAAGACCTTATTATGTCATGAATAGAAAGTATATGTGAGTTGATAGTTTTATAGTTTGATAAATTTTTGACTTTGGTAAAGCTTTACATTTGTCATATAAATTTCATATATATTGTGAAATGTTATGTTTAATATTCATACGACCTTACTAAGCATTCATTGCTTATATGGTTATTTTCCTTTACTTTATAGATTATCAGAAGCTCGGTGGGTTGGAAGTTTGTCGGAGATCTATCACACTATCCAATGATTATATTGGTAGTTTTTGATGTCTTGATCAAGGTTAGAATGGCATGTATAGGTGGACTTGTGTTTGATGAACTAGTTGTTATGTTTGGCTTGTAAATATAGTAATATGGTTGGTGTGCTTTTGGCATTTGATGCCTTGATTGTTGGTTTTTTTATTGCCAAATTGATGCATGTGTTAAATGGCCAAAGTGGTATGTGTTGGCATGGTTGGAATATGGTCAATTAGGTTACGTGTTGATATGGAATTTAGTTAAGGTTGTTTTGATGAAACATGATCATTTTGATGCAAATGTAAGTATGAATGCTTGGTTGTGACTAAGGTGCCTCAATGACATATTGGTTGAATAGGCTTATGGTATATTGAAATGGTCTTATTATGCATATTTTGGCATGTTTTGGTGCCTTGATCATAGGTTCAACTGGTGTGTTGGTACTTTTTGAAATTGGGTGAAAGAAAAGGATTGATTTTGGCCTATTTCTTGTCCATATAGTCTAAGACACGGGCGTGTGTCTCAACCGTGTATGACACATGGTCGTGTGTCCCCTACAGATTGTTAATGGTTGCTATTTCGAATGTTACACGGCCTAGTCACACGGCTTTATGACACCTGTAGTGTAAATTTTTTCTAACTTTTTCCTAAAGTTTCTAAATGTTTTCAATTTAGTCGCGGACTGTTTCTATTGTATTTTTAGGGCCTCGAGGGCTCGATTAAGGGATGTTATGAATGTATTTGAATGAAATTAGAATATGTATTGCATTGATATATGAATTTAATGGTTTACTATTTTTTTTGTGCAGTAATGCTTTGTAATCCTGTTTTAGTGATGGATACGGGTTAGGGGTGTTACACACCCCTTACCCAGTCTGGTTATCGGACCCGAGCTATAGGATGCTACAACAGTTAACAGGATCAATCGCATACATTTAACATCAATAATAATTAATAAATCTACAAATACAAGTCATGAATCATATTTATTACGAATTACATAAAATTTCGATTCTTAATCGAGCTTACGAAAGCTCTAAAGTTTACCCGAGTACAAATAAAGACTAAATTAAAGACTTATAAACAACTAGGGAAAAATCATAAATCAGGGTCACACAATCGTGTGGCCAGGCCGTGTGACAAGCTGAGGCCGTGTAGTGCTAGATCACAATACTGTGTATCCAAACTGTGTCACAAACTAAAACCGGTCAAAATAGAGTCACACGACCACGTTGCTAGGCCGTGTAACAAATGGATGTCGTGTGGACCTAAATGTAAAATCTTGCAAACATTCACATAATCATGTAGCTAGGTTGTGTGAGAGGCTGAGACTGTGTCTAACCAAAATCTCCCTGATCATACAGAGCACACAGTTATGTAACTTACCCGTTTATGACACACGGCCACGTGTTAGCTCATGTGCACAAAAAATAAGCCTTTTTCAATCGAGTTATCTAATGCAAACTTTTACCTAGGCCTTATACATACAACAATCGCTTCTTACCTAAGCCATATACATGCAACAATCAATTCATACATGCAACAATCAGTTCTTATACTTGCTCGAAATGCACCAAAAAAACCAATACATATAACATATTTATAACTTCCATATCAAACTATTATACCTTATGCTTCAACCAAAATTTCAGCTATCCAGTTGTTCCATAACATAATCCAACTTACCAAATACTTATCTCATTTCGTCACATACCAAACTCAAATACCACATTCAAGATTACTAATTCAAACCATAATCAAAGACATTAAAATGCCATCATGCAAACATACATTATAAATACTATAAACACTTGCTATTGCAAAACACATATACATAATTTGACCCTTACTACATGACACATAACCAAAATAAAATGTTTTCAAATTCTACCAAAAGGTGGTTGGATAGTGTGATCTTCAAGTTGATTTGATTTTCAAGTTTTGCAAAACGATAACTACAGGAAATAGGAAAATGAAACAGAGTAAGCTTCAGTTAAGCTTAGTAAGTTTATATGAAAATTAACTTAACATACCTCATCATTATAACAATTTAAGTGTTGAAAACAAAAGGCACGACATGTCATATCCTTAGCATCCTTACTTAATATACAATTCCACAAGACAACCAGTAAGTTAGTATCTCACATTGCAAGATCATGGTATTTAAATTCATATACATATATAACCATACTACTTAATATCATACCATTCAACCTTGTTAGATATGTAAACATATCAATGAAATCCACATTAAAATCATGCTTATTATTGCAACATAACAGTAAGTTTTATATTCAATCCTTCCAATTATTACATTTCCATTTAATTAACATTTTCATTTGGGGAACTACAGTAACTTATCATCAAATACATGAGATTACCATGCTTCCATAAGTTGTAGAGCTAATTTATTTAATCAAACTTTATTTAATGCTACTCACTCAAGCTATCGAGAATTCACCACATGTGCTAGATCTCAGTCATTGATAAAGTATAAAGTAATACTGTTCACTCAAGCTGTCGAGTATCCGCAACACATTTTAGATCTCAACCATCACTAAAGTATAATGATTCGATGTTGCTCACTCAAGCTGTTGAGAATACACAATTATTATTGGATTTCAACCATCATCGATCACTATATAATAATTCAATACTGCTCACCCAAGCTGTTGAGAATCCAAAATTTATGCCAGAGCTCAACTACCGAATAAATATCTAATCACGATTCCCATTTTTCCTTTTTAGAACCCTAATCCCATTCCATTCGTATCTAAACCATTTACCAATTCTGATTTTAGGGACTAAATTGAATAAAATTGAATAAATGGAAGCTATTTCGCTATTTTAATTTTACAAATTCCGTATCATTTCAAAAATCTTGTAATAGTATACACACATTTCTTATTTCGAATAACAATTCTCTATACATTTTAAACTTGCAACATCATTATATACATGCTATCCAACTACATACCATTCCCACATTCATTCAATGTCATGACTCTTTTCATATTTATCAAGTATTTTATATTTTACGATTTAATTCATTTGATGCCAAAAGTAATTAAATTTACAATTATATATATAATTAATATATATACAAACACAAAATTCAAGTATAATAAGAAAATATAGTAAGTTCCATATGAACTTACTTGGAAAATGACAACCACAAAGTGTCATGGACTAATTTGAAATTTCTTCTATTTCTCGATTAACTTCCAATTGATTTAATACATAATCTATAATAATTTATTACAATTTATCAATTCCAACAACATTATAACATCTTATTATATGCATATAACAATTTAATTTTACTTTACACAATTTCCCTAAAGTTTCTCATTTTATTTAATTTAGTCCCTAAAATCGAAATAGCTATATCTTTCAAATTCAAGGTTCATTTTACAATCCGATTTCAATTCC
Source organism: Gossypium longicalyx (assembly GCA_025698465.1). Classification (NCBI taxonomy): domain Eukaryota; kingdom Viridiplantae; phylum Streptophyta; class Magnoliopsida; order Malvales; family Malvaceae; genus Gossypium; species Gossypium longicalyx. Next base: position 16,223,406 of record CM046997.1, on the reverse strand, counting down.
ATCCCTAAATTCAATAATTACATAAATTTCTTACCAATTTTGAAATATTTTCATTATAATCCCTATACACAATATTAATAACTTTTAGCTTGCAAATTAATCTTTTTTCATATCTAAACATCAAATCGAACCAAATAATACTAATTTCATCAAACATTCATCAATGGTAACATTTAAAATTTTTAATAGTTTCAAAAACTAACACCCGAGTTAGTTAGGTTAAGCTACAACGATCTGAAAAACATAAAATTTACGAAAAACAGGCTTAGAATTCACTTACATGCATAAACACAAGCTTGATCGAACCTCAAAGCATTCAAAAATGGTGTTTTATGTTTTTTTTTCCAATGGAGGGAACAAATGAAGATGATAATAATGTTATATTATTTTAACCTTTACTAATATCATTTTAATATAATTAACAAAAAATAATGAAAGAAATCAAACAGTAACAGTACAATACATTTAAAAGGTGGAAAATTGCTACTTTAAACCTTAAATAATTATTAATTGAGAAATTTAACTAAAAACTGAAAAAATGATTACTTTTTTATGGTTTTTTACGATTTATTCTTATATTTTAATTAACCCTCCAATCACTAAAATTTTCGAACCAAAATTAAACATACATATATAAAAATAGAAACGTGGTCTCAATACCTCATTTTCGAAAACCACTGACTTTAGGTTCGAACTACTTGTAATTTATTAATTGTTCAATTAACAAATCTATCAAATCACAATTCATTGTATTACTATATTTGACTCGTAAATATTAAATAATAATATTTACGGACTCACTGTTTCCGACACCACTAAAAAATGGGTTGTTACAACTTAAGCAACCACGACTGCTTGCAAGCCTCAGATAGTTATATGACTTGGTTTAAAGAAAAAAGAGAGATTGTTCTATTGAATCAGGGTCATATACAATCTCGACGGATGGTCCTAGTAGGCATGTCGCGCCACCAGCTACCGTCGCAATCCCCTAATGCACTTAATGTACATTACGCCAATATACGCCAAAATGATAATTCAAAATAATATTAAGCAACCAAGTTCTAAATTTGAACATTTTTTTTTATACAAAATTGGCTTAAACCCTAGCTACATGCCATTTACAATCGAAAGGGTACTTTATAGACTTTACTGAGTTAGTGAATCTCTTCTTGGATGCTAGAACTACTTCTCAATTTCGTGAGGAATACCTACACCTGCGCACGGAGAAAACAAATTGTACGCTGAGCAATAGAGCTCAGCGGTACATTTATGATTTAAGGAAAGTTGACATATGGTAACAATGACAATAATACGTAATGCACATACAACTAACATCTATATATGAAAATTCCCAATTACATCTCAATTTCACAACCATTTTACATATAAAGGATACACAAACCATAATTAAACCAATTTACTATCATAACCATAGCTTAAACAATACAACTACAAATATCATGCCAAACTCAAAACATACTAATTATCAATACCAATTTGTAACTATGACATTATTACATTCAATCTCACATTCATTTTTCATCAACAAATCATTTGACATATCATTTGAACTTTTCTCTGGGGTCTATTGACTCATTCGTTTATACTATGACCTCCAAGCTCGTTTTCAATCATTATATATAATAGATCACATATGAAATTTGTTAGATATCATTATCTATTCATTTTAGCACCACTAATCAAATTTATCATTTATAATCTATATTAACCTGCCTCGGACTCAAACGAATACTCGAATTATTCATCCAAAAAAAATTACTAACTTCAAATATAATAAATAACAGAAATAACAGAGTCTCTCGCAGTTTTAGCCATAATAGTCACTATCGTTAGTACTTGGACTACCCCAAAACACTTGCTTCAATAGAATTATCTCAGCAAATATATCATCTCCAAATAAAGGATCAAAGTATATAGAGTAATGTCCCGAAATATGATGCAAAGGTCATATGGCTCTCTCTGCATGACTGATGGAATTTGCGGTAAGAATTTTCTAAAAAGGTTTTATAATGATACCATTATAGGGGAAGACGGGTTTCCAAATTATAGAAGAGACACAAACAGAACTACAAAAAAAGTGTATTGTTTTCTTGGATAACTGGCCAATTGTTACTTACTATAAAGAGTTTTTACTAAAGTATAAATCTCATATAAATATTAAGTGGTGCAACTAATCATGAGCAATCAAGTATTTGTTCAAGTATGTTGATGCACAACTTGTAATGTGCCACGCATTGTGGTTTAAGGTATTGACACATCTCTACTAGATAAGTTGTGCACTTTTATGGATAATTGAAATTTTGACGTACAAACTTATATCTTTTTAAGCAGTAAAATTACAACAGTTTATTTGGCAGATTATTCTTATTTAAGAAACTATAAAACAACCAAAGAAAGACAGATTCTTAGTCGATTAAGGCATTAGATTTTGTCAAGAAGAGTCTTAATCCTCTATGACTTCTTTGGTTGTTAAGAAGTTTATCTGTAGTAATTATGGTCTATCTGTTTGTTGATAATGATAAAGCCAAAGATAAAAAAGATTAGATAATGAAGTATTTCTTCCACTTATCTCATTGGATTTATCTTTGTAGAGACTATATGGGATTCCATGTGTCGACATAATTATTCATCTAAGGGACTGTTTTTTAAGTGATTACATGAGAGAGTTTATACTTATTTTTGTATGATTTCTTTTATGTATTGGGAGTTTACTCAATCAAATAATTTGTATGATTTCTTTTATTTACTTAAGTATTATAAACTTAAATATTTTTCACACATTAATAATTAATTTTATGCAAAGTTTGATGTATTCGTATATTTATATCTTATTTTATGTTGTTTTTTTTTTTTGCGATATTAGTTGTTTTACTTATTCAATTTATTCTTATTTTTATCCCGTATTTAGCTTGTGTTCATGTTCTTCTCTTTTCATATTTTTAATATATTCATATTATATTAATGTTCGTGCTATATTCATGGGTTAAGAGTACTATAAATTTATTAAAACTTTTACAAATTAAATATGCATCGTATGTATATTTTGACACATTGTGTATGCATGTTGTGTTTATATTATTTCCGAATGATATTTTATTTTATATAGTTTGTCATATAAAAATAAAAACTGATTTTATGTTATATTCTTATTGTATTATATTTGTATAGTTTTTCACTATAATTTATTAAAAAATTAATTTTTGTATTTATATTATGTCTTAAGCTATCTCATCTAGTCCATAATTTGTTATACTTATTCAATTTATAATAATAAAAAATTCGTTCATATTGTATTTACATTATTTTTTTTGTCGGAAGTATTATAAATGTAAATAAAATTTTACATGTTAATGGTTACTTTTATGTAGATTGTAACATGTCAGGAGTATTTTTGTCAAGTATTTGTCATTTTTCATGACACCACGTGTTTTAATTATTTCATATATTTTTATCACGTCTTAAATTATTCCATATTTTATCATAATTTGGTATAGTATTTTAATTTCAATTTCGATTTCATTTACTTCAATGTTGATATGGTCATTAGCAACACCGACATGGCATTTTATGTCAGCAATAATTGCTAATGCGACTGTACTCATCAATTGCCATGTCAACAAAAAAAAATATTGAACTTTTTTATTGGAATGAACCAGTAATTTCTTTTAAAAATTAAATATATATATATTCTTTTAAAAAATTTGTAAATTTGTAAAATATTATTAAAATTTATAAAAATATTAAATAAAGTTTAAAAAATTTTAAAAAATAAAAATTAATAAGAAACCATTTAAAAGTTAAATCTAGATAAATGGTTGTCTAGATTTGATTCATTCAAGATGATTTTTCTAAATTATATGAAGTTTAAAAATATTAAAAATTAATTTTCTTTAAAAAATTGATTTGTGTATCAATTTTTTAATTGGTACATTTTATGTTGTATAAAAAGTAAAAAAATATTTTATAAAATAAATAAATAAATGTTTTTATTTTTATTAATTGTACGTGTATATATATTTTTTAATGTATGAACATATCCAAATAGAAAAGTGTATCAATTATTTTATTACATATGTAGCCTAAAAGGTATATCAATTATTTTATAGCCTGAAAGTTTTAAATAATTGGATATGTTCATACATTTAAAAAAGCTTTACACATACGATTAATAAAATTCAAATTATTTTTATTTATTTATTTTATAAAATATATTTTTTATTTTTTATACATTCTAAAAGGTACCAATAGAATTAAAACATTGATACACATATAATTTTTTAAATAAAATCAAAATTTAATATTTTTTCAACTTTATATAATTTAGAAAGATCATCTTGAATGAAACTGGACAAATGATTGTCTGAATTCACATTGAATCTTGACAATCATATGTTTAGATTCATTTTGGACTTAACTTTAAATGGTTTTTATTAATTTTAAATTTTTTTCAACTTTATAAACTTTAAATATTCCTTTTAATTTTTTTTAAATTTTTGAATTTTTAATTTGTTGTTGATGTGGCAGCTGATTGGCCATGCCAACAATTGTCATTGACATGGAGTACCACGTCAGCGATGTGTAACACCCCAAAATTTTAAGTTTTTAAATTGTTGGAATTTATAAAGTAATTTAATTTGGTTCAGTGGTCAAATGTTGTGTTTAAGTGTGTGAGGTTTTGGGTTCGAATCCTTTCCTTTAGAATTTTGTTAATTTTTGTCCAAACCCCTATCCTTGAAATTTGGGCTAAAATATTATTCACTCAACTAATAACAGAATAAGTCTGCTGATTTAGTGGTAAGGTGTCAACTTACCTTTGATTTTGTGTTCGAATCCTTACGTGTGCAAGCAAGAGGTGTCGTCTATGTGGAGGAGTTGTCTATGTGGAGGAGTTTGGATAGAATTTGTATTCTTAAGGGGATCTGTTAAGAATTTGTATCTGATTTAATGGATTGTTATGGGGAAGTGGGTAGGTTTTTCTTTTAAAATTTAATTTTGAGTTTTATCTTAAAATTTTTCCCAAAATTTTCCCCACTTTTGCCGTCCCTTCTTTTCACTTTTTTTTTCAATTTTCCTTCTTTCTTCTTTCTTGTGCCTTTTCTTATTGCTACTATCTTTGTTTCTCTTCACACTTTTGTTATTCTTATCTTCGCGGTCTTAATCTTCCGTTTATCTTGGTGTAAATTTGTGTAACGCCCCAAAAATCCTTAATATTTATTTTCGTATGTTTGTGTTACACAAATACATCTTTGCTTCAGTGGTTAAGTATCCTGGGAAGAGTCTGAGAAGTCTTGGGTTCAAGCCTTAGCTTGTGCAAAAGTTTTGTTTTAATTGAATAAACCCCTATCTCTAGCCAGTAGGTTTATAAATAAATGTGGGTATAATATGTCAGAATGGGCTTGCTGGTCTAGGGGATGAGTAGCATGTTATTGTTACCTGAGGTCTGAAGTTCAAGTCTTGGTATGCGTAATGGAGTGTTTTATTATGCTGCTAGGTGCTGTGTGGGTGTTTTAGCCAAATCGAACTACTGAAGAGTTGTAGTGGAATTTTAATTAGGTGGTTGAGGGAGGAGTGGATGGTTTTGAGGGAGTTAGGGAGGAAAATATGGGAATTTGAGGTTAGTGGGAGAGTTGGTGCCGAATTTGAACTCTGGTCTTTCAAGAGTTCGGCTTTGGATGGTATTTCTCTCCATTTTCAGTTTCTGTCAACGTTTTTCACTTCTTGGAGGCCGAATATTGCTAAGGGATCATTTGGGTATCTTTCATTTTCGTCTATTTCGACTTTGCTCTTCCCTATAGCTTCCCATTGCTTATCGATTTTCTCTTCTTCCTCTACTCCTCTAACAGACGTCCTCTTCCTATTTTTTTGGCCAAATACTCTTTCTCTCCCTCTCTCAATTCTTTCGATTTTTGGCAATTTTCTCTCTTTTCATCTTATTTGCTTCCTGCTGTTTTGCATCTTTTATTTTTTCTGGCTGTCGACTTCTTTTCTTGTAGCCGAACCCTGCCCCTTCTCACCGTTCTCTCTTTGTTCTTCGACCAATCGATTTTGGTGCAACGGTAGTTTCCTCCCTCTCTGTCGTAGTAGTTGCTTCACCAAACACCTCCTTTTTGCTACCGATTTTACTACCTACAATCGCTATCTTTGATTTCTTTCTTTTTACTTGTGGATTAAGTTACCGATTATTTCTAGGGGTGCGGTTGTTCCATCTTTTGTCTCTGTCGAATCGTGGTGCTTTTGGCCTTCTTTTTGGGTGTTGGCTGATAGTTTCTTTCTCTATACTTGGATGTGTGCTTTCGATAAGTTTGTTATTCATTGGTTCAAACTGTTTGTGTGAATAATGGTTAATAGGATTCGATTAGAACGTAGGTAATCACTAAGAAGCTAGTGATCAGACTTTTACAACAGTTTAAGTATGCAAAGCCTTAGTTGTTCAATCAAGGCAAGTGACAATCGATCTTTAGATAGGTGTTTTGATGATGGGTTGTTTTAATTCAGTTGTTATATGATTAATTGTGTGTTATAGTTGAATATAGGTTTGGAATGCTTAAGAGCGGTGTACACACTTTTCGAAATTAGGTGTATGTTAGCACAACCTTTCAAACTGAAATCGAAAAAAAGCTAAAAATGTGAATCGTCGACGCCACATGGGCGTACGGCTGCCCGTGTGGTAAGTCGTGTGTTCAAACACGGGCGTGTGATTGACGAGGCAGGCCATGTGCGATTCATGAGTAGGGCCGAATTGGGCTGAGTGGGCCCACAGACGTGTCGGCCTCATACGGGTGAACCATACGGGCGTGTGGGGTTATTGGGCCAGGCTGTGTGATCTACACGGCTAAGGCTATTTTTGGGCCTTGTGGGCCACGCGAGCGTGTGGGCCCACCTAGGCAAATGACATGGGCTTTTGGACCCATTTTTATTATTTTGATGCCAAGGTTGCATGGGTCACCCGAGACGACTGTGAACCTACTCTAGGGTCGGTAAGTGTACTTAGACCCTAGATTGAGTGAAATGACTGTTATACCCTTATATGATATAGACATCTGTATCACTGTATATGAGGTATGCTGCTAAAACTGTTCTGAATGCATATATAATACTATGATTTGGCATGACATGTTGTATATTGCACTGCATTGGGTTAGGGTTATATTATGTGGAGGAAGTGCACTGTTAGGCCTTGAGCCTGATTTACTAGTAGCTCAGCTGCATATTACTGTACGGTGCCGCATTCGGCATTACTTAGAGTGTAAGGTTGGGTGGGTTGATTATATCCCCACATGGAGTGTAGGGTTGGACGGAGATGGTGTGTAGAGGCTAGTTGGGTAGGAATCTTGTGATTGCATATATGTGACTGTTACTGTACTGAGATAGGCTAAGGCTCAAACTAGACTGACACTGTTACTAAAAAAGGGCTTATGCCCAGACTGTGATTATCTGAATGCTATCTATTTTTTTTTCGCATGGAGATCACACACTGAGTTTCGTAAACTCATCTCCTTTGTTTCACTGAGCAGGTAATCCCCAGACATAGGTGGATTGGTGCATCGAGGGACTCAAAAGTGGCCACTCAACCGTATATATTTTTATATTCGATTTCGATTATAAGTATTATTATTTTGGGTATTTTTACTGTAATAAGGCCTTTATGGATTTTTATTTTAATTTGGGATTTATTTATCATTGCTTATGATTTGTAATCACTAGTGGTAGAGAACATGGGTTTTCAAAAGTTACAAATGTTTTCTTTCAAAACACTCACTGCTACGTAAATCGTTTTAAAAGCTTCCACTAATTATAACAACTTGTAAATAGATGGATAATGTTTTGAAAACAAATAACTTGATTTAGTGATAATATAAGATATCAAAAATGGCTTAACAACGATCTAGTTTTCGAAAGCACTTCCATGTAACATTGCCAGATTCGGCCATAACGTCTAGGTCGAGTTTGGGGTGTTACAATTTGTACCTGATTTAGTAGGTTGTTATGGGGAAGTGGGTAAGTTTTTCTTTTAAAATTTATTTTTGAGTTTTATCCAAAAAATTTTCCCAAATTTTCCCCACTTTTGCCGTCCCTTCTTTTCACGTTTATTCTTTTTCAATTTTCCTTCTTTCTTCTTTCTTGTGCCTTTTCTTATTGCTACTATCTTTGTTTCTCTTCACACTTTTGTTATTCTTATCTTCACGGTGTTAATCTTCCGTTTATCTTAGCGTAAGTGTTCTATGATTGGATTTTTATGAAATGTTTTTGAAGGATGAATTGGTTAATTTTTGTGGCGTAGGTCTAATTATTGTGAAATATTTATTTTAGATGAGGATCTTGAGACAAATGTTCCTTCAACAAATTAGTTTCTGTTGGAAGTTGTTGTTTGGTTTGGGTAAGTAATCAAATATTGTGTTAGTGGCTGTTTGGTGATGTTAAGGTTTATGGATTGGCATTTGTTACTGAATTATCGGCTTAGTTTTAGGGTTTCATTAAAAATTTGAGCATTTTAAATGCTGATTATAGGTTTTGGAGTCCATGTGGTTGGATTTGTATCGGAAAACAATCATGTGTGTAACAAAAAAACTTAAAGAAACAATGAAGGGTGTGATACCAAAAAGGGGATTGTCGACGCTGCACAGTCGTGTGACAGGCTTTGTGCCAAACTGTGTAGGCCACATAGTCTGGGCCAGTTAGGTTGTGTGGGCCACACGGGCATGTATTGGGACTTTTGTTAGGCCGTGTGGACTACACGGTTGGGCCAATTGAGCCGTATGGGCCATATGGGTGTGATGGCCCATTTTTTGAAAATTTTGCTTAGGCCCGTATTGTTGTGTGATTCGTATTTACCCATTTCGTAGGGTACATAATGTATGAATACGACTTGAAAAATAATAATATGCTACTGTAAGTAATGTGGATATGGTATGTGAAATGTAAATATATATCATCTGTATTTTGATAATTTTGATAGCATGTCTTATGTGAAAAGCATGCATGACGAATGTGCATATGATATCTGTTAGTATCTACATGAGCATTGAGGTGGGAATATAAATTGACGAAGGAAGTGTTGGCAGTTTAATAATCTGCCTTATCTGGTGGTTTAAACCACATATATCTGTTCTAGTGACTTGACTGCATTTTTTTGAAAAGTGACATACGCTCACTAAATGGTGTGTGGATTTGGATGGGTGCTTTATATCCTATTTAGTGTGTAGGGATGGATGAAGATGATGTATAGGGAATGGGGGTAGGATCTGAATATGCATTTGAATATGTATCTTATTATGAAAAATCCATTTGATTCTGTATTTGTTAATGCATCTAGAAACATATTTGTTAATTTATGTATATCTAATATGTTGCTTACGATGTGTTACATAATGAGCTCTAAGCTCACTTTTTGTTTGTTTTCCTCTCAAGTAGCTAGAAAACTTAGGACCGGTAGGCGTACGGGAACTTGGACTAGTTTTATTGATAATATGATCTTTAAAAGACTGCGTTTTAATGGACTTTCTAGGACTGTGTTGATTTTGGACTTTAATTTTCGTTTTTAAATTATTTTATTGGATTTAGTAATTATTATATCTTAAAGTGTAAAATTATTTATTTTGTAAGATAAAGTCACGATTTACAAAATAACTCAACTTAGGAAAACTCCACTGCAAATCGAAATAATCACTTAAGTGGTTTCCCATAATAATATAAATGGTTTTAATAAGTATTTCTTCCTAAATTTGGAAAATGAATTATCAAGTTAGATATTGTTTTATCTTACAACTTCAAATTAGATTTTTGGATTTTCAAACGAGTTGGTGTAACTTCTCTAGATTTGGCCATAATGTTCAGGTCGGGTTTGGGGTGTTCACTTAATGGTATCAGAGCCTAGGGTCAAAACTCGGGCTGTGATTTTTAGATTCAAAATTTTTTATGAAAAGTGTTTTAAATAATTTATATTTTTGAGTAATTCCGATAAATGAGTTTATGGAAATTTTTGAGCCTCTAGTGCCGATATTGTAAGTACTTCTACCTTAGCTATACTTGATAGTTTAGTAAAACATTGTAGTGCTAGAATTACTCTGCTTTAGCCAAAAATTGCAATAACTTTGTAAAAACTTCTGATAAAACTGTAAACTTAGGGTTTTCAATAATAAACCTAAGCTAATACATAAAATTCTGAATTGTAGGTAACTTAGCATAATGAGTACGCGCGGAACCTATGGGCGCGGAGGGCACTAAAGAGGGGCTCAAGTTGAACCATCTTCAATCGGCAGCATCTTAATTTAGATATGAGAAAGACTATTGGGACACTTACTGTTGAGACTAAGTTTCAGACTATTGAGGGCGACGTACTATCCTAAGCTATGTTGATGGTGCTTGAGAAGGTCACTAAGGCCTAAACTAGATCTGTTAATCGAGGGTCAGTAATTGAACGACTCCGATCTAATATGGTTGAGTTATTTAGGGGTGTTGTAGGATTACCCCAACGGTGACTAGGTACTGGTTAGAGGCCACCAAGAGAATAATGAATGATTTGAACTGCGCCCTCGAGCAGAAACTGAAGGGTGCAGTATCCTTACTTCGCGATGAAGTGTATTAGTGGTGGCGATCGTTTGAGCTAAGTACCTAGCCTGAGTGATTGACTTGGGCTTTCTTTCAAATCACCTTTTAGAAAAAGTTTGTGGGGGTGAGGTATATTGAGGCTCAGAGGTTAGAGTTTATCAAGCTTACTCAAGGTGATAGGACTGTGGCCGAGTGTAAGACCGAATTTCTGAGGCTAAGCAGGTATACTCAAAGTTTAGCAGCGACAGACTATGATAAGAGTGTCCATTTTGAGAACGGACTCCATTATGACTTAAAGGTGTTAGTGGCTCTGCAGCAAAAGAGAGTCTTTAAAACACTAGTGGAGAAGACTAAGGTTACTGAGGAAATTAAGTGCATGGAGCGCGAAAGGAAAAATAATGAGAGGGGTTAGAATAAGAATTAGAGGGATTCAGGTCCTTCTAGTTCTGCTCAGCAGCCTAAGAAACGGACCAGGTTTGATAGGCCTTTGTAGGTTAAAGAACTAGTTACTATTGTAGGAATTCAAATATATGAGGATTATGGTAGGCGTCTATCTAGATGAGTGTTAGAGGAGGTTGGAAGCTTGTCTTAGATGCAGGTCTATGAAACACCACATTAAGGATTTTCCTTATTGGATCGATTAGGTGCAAGCTTCAACTCCTGGTTTGGTTCAGCTACAGAGAACAGTTCAACAGCAACCTAGGGGCTGTGGTCAGGCTAGGGGTGGTAATGGTATTGGCCATGGGCAGAGAGCACGGGTTAGAGATGCTAATTAGACTAAGGCGAGATAGCATGCGTTGGTGTATGTGACGAGGCACCGCGAGGATAGAGATGTAACACCTCTAATGCATCTTCGTTGCCGGATTAGGGTTACAGAATGTTACCGATCAATCGAAAAACATTTATCATCATAACATTAAATAAATTAAACTTATTATAAACCAAAAAATCATATGCATTTCGTCCTTAAATCGAGCCTTCGAGGCCCTAAAAGTAGCTTAGAAGCAATTTAGGACTAAATCGAAACAAAACAGAAATTTTAAGAAAAAGTTGAAAAAATGTGGAAACAGAGGTCACACGGCCATGTGGCCAAGCCATGTGACATAGCCCAGGCCGTGTAACATTCGAACAAAGGGACTTACGATCATGTCCTCAACCATGTAACTCACTGAGTAGGGTCACACGGCCGTGTCGCAAGCCATGTAACTCTCTAAGTTGCCACACATGGCTGTGTGCCAGGCCATGTAACTCACTAAATTGAAACACTAAGACATTTCAAATGACACACGACCATGTTGCCAGGCCATGTGTGTCACACGGCCATGTGACAGCCTGTGTCCCAAGCCGTGTGAACCCAAAAATTTACCTAAAAACAAATCATTTCAATTCTAATTCATACCTAACCATTCATACCATTTGGGCATACATTCAAGGGACTTAAACATCATTCAAACATACATAAACATGCCTTTTCAAACTTCCTAATTCATGTAACCAATATGTCATTCAAAGGCACCACAATTGTATCAAACGTTATGAATCAAAACAAAGCAATTTGACATTATCTCAAACACACAACCTAGTTCACTAAACAACTATATTCTACCACAATTGACCATTTCTAAGTCATCACAAATATAGCAAAAGAACTTTATTTACAAGCACTTAAAAATAATCAATATGACATAACTTGGTAAGGCATTAAAGTTCACCAAACCAAACATAACTTCAAAAGTTTAAACATACCAAAACATCCATTACAAAGATCTTATACATGTCATTATTAACATTGGCCAAAATACTCAAGAACTACCGAGATAGTGTGATAGGTGTCTGACGAGGTTTAAATTGATCAAGCTTCTGATTATCTATAAAACAAAGGAAAGTAACTACGTAAGCAACGAGTGCTTAGTAAGATCGTATAAATTTAAACATAACTTACCATTTCATTTGTACAATTTATAGCATAAGTATAATATCAACCAAAACCATAAGTTTGGCATAAGCCTGTACAAACATCATCAATTCAAAAGTTAGTATACTTGTCCATGATAAAAAAAAAAACCATAAGATAAGTAGATTTCCATATGTATGTCTACATTTAACTCATCAAACTTTCTTTAAATTCATCATTTATTCCATTTGCATACTTACCATTTCATTTCCTTTTCTTACCCACTTAACCATCTAGAATTACATCGGATACTCGGGAATGATCATACATAGTGTGTCTTTCCATATAATCGTAATATTTTTTTACATCAATGCTCACACGACCTATGAAATGGGCCTGCTCACACGACTTGTGGGTCAGAATGTTAGCTACATGATGCTGCTCACACAAGCTGTGGAGAATCTGCAACAAATGTAGGACCTCAGCCATCGGTAGGACATTCAAGACCAGCACCCAAAACATGAAATCCCTAATGACATTTCATTTTTATCCTAAGAATTCTTAAGGTTCAAACGTGACTCGTTATTCGTCAATACATCATAGCATAGATTAATTTATACATAGGTTAATTTATATTGAAACAATATAGCAAATATTCAATTTAACTAACATTAAAACAATCATAACTCATACGAACTTACCTCGATAACTAGGGCGTAGAAGCAAAATCGAACACTAATCTGAAGCTTTAGTTTTTCCACGATTTAAGTCTAATTATGGTTTATCTTAATCTAAATAAATAATTTAATTCAATTAAGTAATTCTAATATTCAATTTAGTCCATAGTTCATACTTATGAAAAATTATGAAATTACCCTTAATATTTTGACTTTTCACAATTTAGTCCTTAAGTTCAAAACTTAAATATAACTCATTTTAGCCTAAATCCAACTTAACTAATGTTACAAAGGACCTTGAAATAACCCATAATTATAAAAAATTCATAATAAAATCCATGGATTTATACTTTTAACAATTTAATCCCTATTTCCGAAATTCATAAAAAATCATTTAATAAAACATGTTTATTTTATAACAAAGATTAATAATCTATCAACTAACATCAAAACACATTAAAAAAATCCATGGAAAGTCCTTAAACCTTTAAAAAAATTTTAAATTAATCCCCGGGCTAGCTAGATTAAGCTAAGGGCTAGCTAGATTAAGCTAACATAAACCCAAAAACATAAAAATCATTAAAAGCGGGGCTCGAATTCACTTAAATGCATAAGAGAATATCAATCAAACCTTAAAACCCTAAAAATGGCTATTCCTTCTTCAACTTTCAATGGTGAAGACAACTAAAGAAGATAGTATCCTTTTTGTGTTATTTTAGTTTAGGTTTTATTTATTCAATTACAATTTTAACCTTTAAAAACTATCAAAATTTTATTAAAACCTATCCATGCACATCCACTAACATATAACATGGTATAATTACCATTCAAGTCTATTAAATTTCCTTTCCAAAGCCATTTAGCCCTTTTAACTAATAGAATTCAACTTTTATACCTTTTACGATTTAGTCCTTTTTACCTAATTAACCATTTAAACATCAAAATTTCTTAACAAAATTTTAATATGACCTTAATATAATCACTTAGAAATTAAATAAATATTAAAATAATAACTCACTTGTCAGAATTGTGGTCCCAAAAGCATTGTTTCTGACACCACTAAAAATGGGCTGTTATAAGATATGCGATCGATGTGATAGCCGATACGTTTTTTTATTCATTTTCTCCCTTATTTTGCATTGATTGATATTCAATCCATGCATTCATATATATTTAATGGGGTTTATGGTAATTTAGGGATCTCTATCGAGAATATTTTTAGTTGGATTTTTGTGATTAGTCTGTTGGGTTAGTCTGTACAAGTTAGTAAAGTGTATAAAAGGTGTCTATTAAAAATCCAAGGTGTTGTGTTTTCATCTAATCTGATGGAGTTTCCATTCGGGAGGTTTGGTCTGATTTTGGGTATAGACTGACTTGTAGAGCACCGAGCTAGTTTAGACTATGCGACTAATAGGGTAACTCTGAAAATTGAGGATGACGTGGAGATAGTAATGGATGGCGAGTGTTGAGATTACCTCTCAAATGTAATCTCCACTCTAGTAGCCAAAAAGTTAGTCTGAAAATGGTGTGAATTGTTTCTAGCATATGTGCATGATATGAGTATTGTGGGATCTTCTGTTAAGAGAATTCAGATGGTTAGAGAATTTTCAGATTTTTTTCCTGAGGAATTGTCCAGGTTACCACCGAATAGGAAGGTTGAGTTTGAAATTGAGGTATTGTCTGGGATAGCTCCGGTGTCCATCGCTCCTTACTGTATGGCACTGAAGGAGCTGAAAGAATTAAAAGTACAACTTCATGAACTTCTTGATAGGTGGTTCATCAAACCTAGTGTGTCTCCATGGGGAGCACCAGTTCTTTTTGTTAAAAAGAAAGATGGGATGATGGGAATGTGTGTGGATTACCAATAGTTGAATAAATTGATGGTAAAGAATAAATACCCAATTTTGAGGATTGATGATCTGTTTGATCAATTCCGTGGGGCATCAGTTTTCTTAAAGATTGATCTCCATTTTGGGTATTATTAGTTGAAAGTAAAGGAGGCTAATGTGCATAAGACTCCTTTTAAGAATCATTATAGGCATTACGAGTTCCTTATCATGCCATTTGGTTTGATGAATGCTCCAACTGAGCTAATGGATCTAATGAATCGATTTTTTTAGTCATATATAGATCAATTTGTCGTGGTTTTCATAAAAAACATTTTGGTGTACTCTAAGACTAAGGTAGATCATGAAGAGCATCTTAGAGTGGCTCTGTAAATTCTTCGTGAGAAGAAATTTTATGTCAAGTTAAGCAAGTGTGGATTCTAGTTGAGGAAAGTCACTTTTCTAGGGCATGTGGTTTTTGTCAAGGGTATCCATGTGGACCCTAAAAAAATTGATATTGTTCTTTAGTGGAAACAGTCTAGGAATGTGTTTGAGATCCGAAGTTTTCTCGATTTAGCAGGTTACTATCAGAGATTTGTAGAGGGGTACTCACTTATTGCAGCTCCATTGACTAAGTTGTTGCATAAGAACACACCTTTTATATAGGTCAATAAGTAGCAATCGAGCTTTGAGAAGCTCAAGTTTGTTTTGACTCAAGCACCCATTCTAAACAACCTGAATCTGGTAAGGAGTTTGAAGTGTATAGTGATGCATCTCACACGATTTTGGTTTGTGTGTTGATGCAATAGAGTAAAGTGGTGGCTTACACTTCTAGACAACTTAAGTTACATGATGGCAACTATCCAACGCATGATCTTGAGTTAGTTGTGATTGTATTCACACTGAAAATCTAGAGACGCTATCTGTATGGTGAGAGGTGTATCATCTAGACTGAACACAAGAGCCTCAAGTACCTCCTTACTCAGAGGGAGTTGAATCTTAGGTAATGTAGATAGATTGAGTTGCTTAAGGACTACAACTGCTTCATTAAGTATCATCTTGGTAAGGCCAATGTTATGGTCGATGCTCTTAGTCAGAGATCGATGTTTGATTTGAGAGCGATGTTTGCTCGCCTAAGTCTATTTGAGGATGGTAGTTTGTTAGCCGAGTTGCAAGTTAAGCTGACTTGGATTGATCAGATTTGGGGTAAAAAATTATTGGATGATTCACTAGTTCTTCAGGTTCAGCAGGTTGAGGAGGGTAGGACTTCTGATTTTGGGTTTAATAATATGAGTGTGTTATGCTTTAGAGGTTGGGTTTGTATGTTGAATGTAACACCCATAACTACTTTCATTGTCGAAATAAGGTTAGAGAGTATCACTGTACATTTCAGATAATTTAGTAACAATAGCAACCAGTTCACTAGAATAATTAAAAATATTTTTTTAAAGTAATAATTCAAATCGAAGTAAAAACGCACTTATGTGTCCTAAATCGACCTATGAGGCATTAAAATTAGTTTGTGTACAATTAAGGACCAATTTGAAACAAATCAGAATATTCAGGGGAAAATTTGTAAATTTTCAAAATAGGAGTCACACGGTCGTGTGACTTAGCCCAGGCCATGTGGTGTAGAAGCATGCCAGTGTGGCCAACCATGTGATAGACTGTATATCATTCGAATTAAATCCACATGGTCTTATCGCAAGTCGTGTGCTAGCCTGTGTAACATTCGAAATACCCTCACACGGTGATGTCGTAAACCGTGTGTTAGACTGTATACAATTCGATGTTGGGTCACATGACCGTATCGCAGGCCATGTCTCCGTGTGGATATTGCACTTTAACACATTCTAGGTACATGCTTGTGTGGGTTGTCCGTGTGTAACAAACGGTCGTGTGACAATCTGTGTCCCAGGCTGTGTGTTCCTAAAAATGACTCAAATTATGCTCATTTTCACCTAGAAACTTAGGCACCTAAAACACATTCAAAGATGCCATTTTCAAGCCATCAAACATCTTTAATAACCTTCAAAACATGTAAACATAATCAATCCTAAGTGCCTAATCAATGTGCCATCATTGACACCACAATACATTTCATAACAATTCATTTCCATGATTGTATATATATAAATTATAATTTTCACATCAAAGTCTTAAATTCATTTTATTATGTACCATAATTCAACATGGTATCTTTTCATCTCATACTTAACCATCAAAATACAACTAAAGGTATAAAATGCATACTTCAACAAGTCATTCAACAAAACATCACAAATTCAATATAACAACTTGCACAAGACTTAGTACTAGTATAACATATCCAAAAGGGTCCTATTACGTGCCATGTATACCAAACCAAAATCAAAGTCTACCAAAGATTCCCAAGTAGTGTAATTTCTCATATTGATCTGATCTTCATGTAATCTACAAAAAGATCCAAAGACAAGTAAGCTTGAATAAAGCTTAGTAAGTTCATTTAATAAATCGGTAAGTTATTCCAACTAAACATAGTAATCAATTAAAAATCAAATAATGAAATTCCCGTAAACTGTAACTTTCATCTAGGAAGTAACAATCTGTACAATATTTCATTATAATCAGTAGGTATGGCTCGATAGGGCATACTTTCAGTAAAATCAGTAGGTATGGCTCAAAAGCGCGTATACTTTAGTAGATTCAATAGGTATGGCTTGAAAGCACATGCTTTTCGGTAGATTCAATAGGTATGGCTCGAAAACATATACATTTCGGTAGATTCAGTAGGTATGGCTCGAAAGCGGATACATTTCAGTAGATTTAGAATGTATGGCTCGAAAGTGCATTCATTTCAGTGTATAATATAACATTCAATAATAGTATATAACAAAGAATATAAGGATTATTAGAAGCATAAATAAATGTACAAACTTACAAGATTGATTTGCACTAACGGCTCACAGTATCTTAATTAGTGATCGACGTCTTTTCAATTCATTATTTCCATTTCCAATTCCAAACATCAATATAATCTAATATTATGCAATTAAGTTTATATAATACATATATAAATGTACTAAAATTAACCCGAATGAACTTACCTAACTAAATTGTAGCAATGACTAATGTACAAAGACTATTCGGTAATTTTTTCTTTTGCTCGGTTTTCCACTCGTTGTTGATCTAAAATAATATTTTCATTCAATTAACTAATTCCAATAGTAAAATTAACTCATTTTATGCAATTAAGTTTTTTAAGGAATTTTTACGAAATTGCCCCCAATATTTCACTTTTATGTAATTTAGTCATTAAGCCTAAACTTGCAATTTAACCAATATTAAGTAAAATCAAGTTTAGCCAAACTATATAAGGCCTCTCTATAGCTAATAATTTCTGTTATTTCACAAAAATTTCCTATAATTTTATCACTTTAATGATTTAGTCCTTAAACATTAAAATTACTAAAAATTACTTTACAAAATAGTCCTATCTAGCAACCAAGCTCAATAATCTTCATAAAACTTCAAGAATACACTTAACTCATTAGTGGAATAATTCAAAACATTTGATAGTTTTGCAAATTAGACTTGGGTTGGCTAGATTAAGTTAATATGAACTCAAAAACATAAAAATTACTAAAATCGGGTGAGATTTCACTTACCTATCATGAAACCAAAGCTTGGCCGAAGGTCTCCCAACCCTAACCATGACTATTCGGGTTTCCTCGAAAGAAATTTGAAGATGATAGGTTTTAATTCTTTTATTTTATTTTTTAATTTAACTTATAATTTGATATTTACAAAATTACCCTTAGCCATAACTAAATAATTAATTTAATCTTGTCCAAATTTGTCCATTATAACTCTATATGGTTTAATCATCATTTAAGGAGGGTTTAATTACACAATTAGTCCTTCAATTATTTTAAATTTTAACTAAACAAGCTTATTTTAAATTTAATCCTAAACTAATTAGGACTAAATGAGCAAATAGCCCAAAAGTTAGTGGCTTTAATCATACCCACCTTTTGGACTTTTTTTACCATGGTTTAATTGCCATTTTTGTCCCTTTACTGTTTTAAATCTATAAGGATTAACTTTTACCTCTTTTACAATTTAATCATTTTACCTTAATTAAGCAATAAATCATCAAAATTACTCGACCAAACTTCAATTCACATTTAATACGACTCTGTAAATGTTTAATAAATATATTTATGGATCTAAATTATGGAATTGAGGTCCTAATACCTCGTTTTCAATAACCACTTGCCTTTTGGACCAAACCACTTACTAACTATTAATTCAATTAGTTAAAATTCCCCAAGTCAAAATTCAATATAAAAATATTATTGACTCATATAATTTAAATATTAATTATATGAATTTACTAATTGGATTTGTGGTCCTGAAACCACTATTGCTGACACCACTAGAAAACGAGTTGTTACACTGAATGACACGGAGTTGCGACAGTCTATATTACGGAAAGCGAATAGTAACCCTTATGCTATGTAACCCAGTGGGAATAAGATGTATTGAGATCTTCGAGAATTGTATTGGTGGCGCAGTTTGAAATGCGAGGTAGCTGATTTTTTTTTAATTGTCTAACGTGCCAGCAACAAGTTAAGGCTGAGCACCAACTACCTTCAGGTTTGCTTCAACTTGTTAAGATTCTATTGTGGAAATGAGAATGGGTAACTACAGATTTCGTTAGTGGGTTACCCTTTACACCTATTAAGAAAAATTATGTTTGGGTCACCGTGGATCGGTTGACCAAGTCTGCTCATTTTCTTTTGGTTATGACCGATTATTCTCTACAGAAGCTAACGAAGTTGTACGTTTTTTAGATTGTTAGACTCCATAGGGTTCCGGTATTGATTATATCTGATAAAGACCCTCGATTTACATCTTGATTTTGGAAGAAATTGCACGAGGCTTTGGGTACTCGGTTAGACTTCAATACCGCGTTCCATCCACAGACTGATAGACAGTTCGAAAGGGTGATTCAGGTGTTAAAGGATATACGAAGTTATGTTATCGACTTTTGTGGTAATTGGAAGGAGTTTCTACCACTAGCTAAATTCGCGTATAATAATAGCTTCTAGTCCAGTATTCAGATAGTACCATATGTGGCTCTTTATGGTGGTAAGTGACGTACTCCCTTATGTTGGACTGAGTTGGGTAAGAGGAGGATTATGCATCCAAATTTGGTTTCTGGGACTAAAGATATTTGTCAGACTAATTCGAGGTCGTCTTAAGGCAACTTCGGATAAAGAGAAGTCTTATGTGAATCTAAAGAGGAGAGACATAGAGTTTGCATGGGAGATCAGGTTTTCCTTAGTATCTCTGTAGAAGAAGGTCATTTGGTTTAGACTTAAGGGCAAGTTGAGCTCTAGGTCCATTGGGCCTTATCGAGTTTTAAGACGAGTGCGGTTGATCGCCTATCAATTAGAGTTACCTTTTTAATTAGACCATATACAAAATGTTTTCCACGTCTCTATGTTAAGACAATATCGGTCTGATCCATCTCATTTTGTGCCTGTTGAGAAAATTGAGGTAAGGCCAGATTTGACATTTAAAGAAGAGCCAGTACAGATTCTGAATCGAGAGGTGAAGGTCTTAAGGAGGAAGACCATTCTGTTAGTTAAGGTTTTGTGGTAGGATCATGGTTCAGAAGAAGCAACTTGGGAGCTTAAGGACTCGATTAGACAGCAATACCCATATTTGTTTGAGTTAAGTAAATTTTGAGGCCGAAATTTGTTTTAAGGGGAGAGTTGTAACGCCCTAAAATTTTAAGTTTTTGAATTGTTAGAATTTATAAAGTAATTTAATTTGGTTCAGTGGTTAAGGGTTGTGTTTGAGTGTGTGAGGTTCTGGGTTCGAATCATTTCCCCTTGAATTTTATTAATTTTTGTCCAAACCCATATCTTTGAACTTTGGGCTAAAATATTATTTTCACTCAATTAATGATAGAATGAGCTTGTTGGTTCAGCGGTAAGGTGTCAGCTTACCCTTTGGTCCTATGTTCGAATCCTTGCATGTGCAAGTGAGAATTATTTTTGTTATTTCTTAGTGGTGTCGTCTATGTGGAGGAGTTTGAATAGAATTTGTATTCTTAAGGGAATCTATTAAGGATTTGTACCTGATTTAGTGTGTTGTTGTGTGGAAGTGGGTAGGTTTTTCTTTTAAAATTTATTTTTGAGTTTTATCCTAAAACTTTTCCAAACTTTTCCCCACTTTTTTTCGTTCAATTTAGTCCTATCTTTTCACGTCTGTTTTTTTTTCTTTTTCCTTCTTGTTTCAAATTTTCTTCTTTCTTCTTTCTCGTGCCTTTTCGTGTTGCTACTATTTTTGTTTCTCTTCACGCTTTTGTTCTTCTTATATTTGCAGTGTTAATATTCCATTCAACCTGGCATAAGTTTTCTATTACTGGATTTTTATGAAAGGATTTTAAAGGATGAATTGGTTAATTTTTGTGGCGTGGGTCTAATTATTGTGAAATCTTTGTTTTAGGTGAGGATCTTGAGACAAATGTTCCTCTAGCAAATTAATTTATGTTGGAAGTTGTTGTTTGGTTTGGGCAAGTAATCAAATATTGTGTTAGTGGCTGTTTGGTGATGTTAAGGTTTATCGATTGGCGTTTGTTGTCGTATTATCGATTTATTTTTAGGGTTTTCATTACAAATTTAAGCATTTTAAATGCTGATTATAGGTTTTGGAGTTCACGTGGTTGGATTTGTATTAAAAAACAATCATGTGTGTAACGAAAAATCCAAAAAATAACTAATG
Organism: Gossypium longicalyx; assembly: GCA_025698465.1. Taxonomy (NCBI): domain Eukaryota; kingdom Viridiplantae; phylum Streptophyta; class Magnoliopsida; order Malvales; family Malvaceae; genus Gossypium; species Gossypium longicalyx. Next base: position 16,201,663 of record CM046997.1, on the reverse strand, counting down.
GTGTGATGCGGAAAAGGGGATTGTCGATGCCACATGGCCATATAACTCACATGGTCTGGATCAATTTGGCCGTGTAGGCTACATGGACGTGTGTTGGGTCATGTGTTAGGTCGTGAGGACATACGGGAGTGTGGCACCAATTTTTTAAAAATTTTTCTTAGGCTCATATTGTTGTATGATTCGTATTTAGCCACTCCGTAGGGTTTATACTGTATGAATAGGACTTGAAAAACATGATATCTGATAGTATGCTACTATATGTAATGTGGATATGGTATGTGAAATGTAAATATATATATCTGATCTGTATTTTGATAATTTTGATAACATGTCTTATGTGAAAAGCATGCATGATATGTGCATATGATATCTGTTAGTATCTGCATAAGCATTGGGGTAGGAATATGAATTGGCGGAGGAAGAGTTGGCAGTTTAATAATATGCCTTATCTGGTGGTTTAAACCACATAGATCTGTTTTGGTAGCTTGACCACGTATCTGTACTAGTAGCTTGACTACATTTTTTTGAAAAGTGACATATGTTCATTTAATGGTGTGTGGTGTTGGATAGGTACTTGATACCCTATTTGGTGTGTGGGGATGGACGGAGATGATTGTAGCGGATGGGGGTAGGATCTGAATATGTATCTAATTATGAAAAATACATTTGATTTTGTATTTTGAAACGTATTTGTTAATTTATGTATATATGATCTGTTGCTTAGGATGTGTTATACACTTTTCTCGTAAGCTCACTTTTTGTTTGTTTTCCTTTCAGGTAACAAACAAACTTAGGATCGGTTAGCGTACGGGAACTCGAACTAGTTTTATTAATAATACGATCTTTAAAAGACTGTGTTTTAACAGAGTTTTTAGGACTGTGTTGATTTCAGACTTTAATTTTTGCTTTTAAATTACTTTATCGGATTTAGTAATTATTATATCTTAAACTGTAAAATTATTTGTTTTGTAAGACAAAGTACGGTTTACAAAATAACTTAACTTAGGAAAATTCCGCTACAAATTGAAAAAAATCACTTAAATGGTTTCCCATAATAATATAAATGGTTTTAATGAGGATTTCTCCCTAAATCTAGAAAATGAATTATCAAGTTAGACATTGTTTTATCTTACGACTTCAAATTAGATTTAAGGGTTTTCAAACAAGTTAGTGTAACTTCTCTAGATTCAACCATAACGTCCAGGCCGAGTTTTTGTGTTATAGATGTAACTATTAATGTTAGTTAAAGGGCTTATTTGATCAATTTTATTAATTCAAGCTCAATTTAATCCAAAAAGATCGTAGGAGCTAAATTGATTTTTTTGAAAAATTCAAGGACCTTTTCAACCATTGAACCTTTATTTTATCATTGTAATTTTAGTAAATTAAAATTAAATGGTAAAATCTAAATATGATGAATAATCTTATCTATAACTAACATTAAAAGTCATCCCAAGTGATGAGGTTTCTCAATTTCAATTAGTGAGGGATGCTTTAGTGGACAAGTAATCCTAGACATAAATTAGGATGTGAAGGGTAATTGGGTACAAGAAAGATGAAAAGAAAAAAGAAAAAAATTGAGAAATGTACGCATATTTATTTTATGTTTTTATATAATAATTGCATATTATATTAAATATTTATATACTATTGAAATTTTATATAATTACATTTTTACGTGTTGATATTATTTTTATATCGTTTTCTAATTGATTAATCAAAATTTTCGTGTAATGTTATATTGTTATCTACAAGAAATTGCCAAATCTAATCTACAATATTAAAATAGTTGTCAAATTTGTGTCATATCTCAGCATATTTTTTTTACCATAATTGTATTACTAATAATAGTCACGAAGTGATGTTTTTATATAAATTTCGATCATATTTTAATTAATTTTCATATTATCATCATGTCACATATTAATAATGTGTAACATTATCAAAATAGGATTTGTATAAAAGATACTATATATTAGAACAAACCATTCATAAGTTAATTAAATTTTAAAAATTATTAAAAATAAAAATAATTAAGGTAAATTATATAAATGGTTCATCAACTATATCCGTGTTCCTATTTTAGTCACTTAACTTTGAAAATTTTTAATTTGGGTACTAACATTTGAATTTGTTCATGTTTTGCTCACTCCCCATTAAATTAATAATGAAAAGCCTTTTTGTAACTAATATAATAATACATTTAGTCCTCAATACTTACATATTCTCTCAAATTTATCTTAATTTTAAATAATTCAATAAATTTAACACTTCACATTTACAAATTCTATCAAATTGTTCCTCAAATTTCCTAATCACAGCTTTTAGCTTTTAAAATAGAGGTATTCCGCATCTCTTAATTGTTTTATTTATGATTGAAATTATCCAATTTAGTACATAACCTTTTTTGTTTATATTTCTATGAAGTTAGTGTTAGGAATTAACTAAACCCCATTAAAAACAATAAAAAATACAAATTTAAAAAATATAATATATATAATAAAATTATATAAAATTTAATATTTGTAAAAAAATGATTTTCACTCTGACTAGCATAATTTTAAAAATATTTTTTAAGAAGTTGGATCTAGAACCTATTGGGGTATTGATTTAGAAGAAATGATTGAATTTGTTAATTTGCGAATCTATTGAACCAAACTAAAAGATTCATTGAATTGATGATTGAACTGATTTTCTCTATTTTTCCTCTAAAATTCTGTTAGTCAGAGTGAAAATAACATTTTACAAATATTAAATTATTTATATAATTTTATTATATATATTACATTTTAAAATTTGTATTTTCTATTATTTTAAATCTTAATTCACGATTTAACCTTTGAAGTATACTTATTTTTTCATTTTAGTATCTAAATTTTTTTGTCCCATATTGGTACCTAGTATGGCAAAGTTATGTTTTCTTTACCCTCCTTTAACAAAGGTTAAGAAAAGACTGTTAGGTAGATTTGGCCAATGAAAAAGTGCCATTTGGCATGTTGAGACCAATGAAAGAACCCCACTTAACATTCCTTTATAAAATATATCATTTTTCTGTGATAAAATATGTATAAACCATAAAAAATTGTAAAAAAAAAAATGGAAATAAAATATTAAAAAATTCAAATATATATAATCTAAAAAGTATATGTCAATTATAAAAATGAAAAGAAATTATACAAAATAGAAATAATGAGAAAAAAATATTTGAAATAATTAAATATATAAAAAAGCAGAAAATTTATTAAATCTAAACATGATATAAATTATTAAAAAGAAAAGAAAGTATACAAAATCATATATAAAAATTTAAAACATATATGAAAAATAATTAAATATATAAAAAATTTAGAAAAATATATAAAATCTAAATTACATAAAATTATATATAAAAGGTGATGAATATGATGATGGTGGGTTAAAGCATTAAAAGGATACCTCAATATAAGTTGGTTGAAATTGGATTTCTGTAATCTTTGCTCTTTAACCATTGTTTTCTGGGGAAAAAAATCAAAGTATATTTAAGCGTTGAACAATGCAGTAAAGTCAATATGAATTTCTATTGGCCTTAAGACTAACTGAACAACAACGCCCCTATACTTTTCAAATTTTTATACATTTAATTATTTTGTATTTTATATTTTGTATTTTATATTTTATATTTTATATTTGATTTTTTATACTTTCTTTTTATTTTAATCGTTTTTTTATTTATATATACATTTATATATTTCTTAATTTTGTATATATATTTTAGTACTTAAAAAATTTTGAATTTAATTTCGCCCCTTTCAAAAAAGATTTTGACTTTGGCCCTAAGTTTAAGGCTAACGCATATGTTTTTTTTTTTTTTTTTTCTTCTTTTCTGAGTGGGGGTTGTTTTACTTGGCTCAGCTTAGACCTGTTCAACATTTTTAAATTCGTAATAATTCGATAGAAAATTAAATAATCTTTTATTTAAATATTATAATTATATGTGAATAGGGAATGGAAACATAGAGAGGCATTATTCAGTTGGTAAGGTATGGAATGAATTAAGGCCAAAAGCTGGGAAAGTTTTTTGCAGTAAGTTAATCTGGTTTCCACTTTACATCCTTAAGCATTCAAAGGTTGCTTGGACGACAATTCTAAATAGGTTACCAACAAAGGACCGGTTGCTTGAATGTGTTCTGGAAAGGGAGACAAGGAACCATATTTCTTTTGAGTGTGCTTAATCAAGAACAATATGGCAGGTGACAGGTTATGAATTAGGCTCAGGAGTTGCAATGGGCTAGCACTAGGCTTCAAGGCAGTTAGGATTTTACTGATGTGCATGTACTAGTCTTTTAGCTAATGTCCGGTTCATCAGTTTTTGCTGCAGTGATATGAAGCATGTGCATGATCATAAACGTAGTCCAGCTTGGAGGGTTTTTCATTTTCTGCTTCATATGAAACCTTTCTCTGTTTTAGCTGTGTAAAAATCCACTATTTTAACTGTTCTTTGTCTGACTTTTGAGCTGCGTCATATTGCATCATTGTTGCCTGCTTAAAATTGATTTTGATGTACATATATTAGTGTTGAACTGTCGAGTGGGTGGGTTTTTATATCATAGTTTAACGAGAAATAATTCATTTACTAAGTAATTTAATTTTTAAATTTTGAATAAAAGAGGTGAGTTTAAAAAAAAATTGGGCTGGGCTTAAAAAATTTAAATCCATTTTTTTGAGTTGGGTTGGGTCTAAAATTTTATTTAGACCAGACCTAAACATGATTCGTTAACACCTCTAGCTGGGCTAGGGTAGAAAGGGAAGAAGAGAGAGATGATTGGAAAAGAAAGAGAAAAAAAAGAAAAAAAAAAGAGAAAGGGGTTAGTGCAATGACAATTGACTTTATATCATGGTTTAAACTTTTTTTTATCTAAATTAATCTTTAAATTTGACTTTTATTAAACAAAATAATCCCTATAGTAAGGTCACTATATTTTTTGGTTATAGCAAATAAGTTGACACGTGTTAAAAAATCTACATGTTTTTGTGACATAATATATATGTTTTTTAAACGGTTTTTTCAATATTTTTGAAAATAAATCAATTTTTTAATTTGATTCAATTAATTTGTATTAATTTTTGGATCGATCAATCTAACTTCTCTAATCCAACTGGTATTTTGATTAGTTTTTAATTTGACTAATTTAAATAACATTTTGATTTTTTTAAATTAAATTAATTTTAATAACAAATTATGTATTTTATTTTTTACAAAAGTACTCAAATTTAAAAGGAAAATCACTTACTTTTAGGTTTGAAAAATTCCCACTTATCCCAAGATTTGATAGAAAATGCAGTAACCTTTGTAAAGTTTATTTATTATATGTATTGTAAATAAAATAAAGAACTTTATCCTCTATTAATTACTTATTATTCTATTTATTTTTGTATATTCAATAAATTTTAATTAAAATAATAAAGAACAAACAAATTATAAAAATACTATAATAATTATTAAATTTAATTATAAATTAGATTATACTAACTCAACTATATTCTCACTTCGGAATCACGATATTCAAGTCCTTTAAGTTAGATTACATGAACTTAGCTGCAGATAAAAGTATAAATGAGTTATGATGTCTTTAGATGGTCGGTACTTGTAGTGCAGTAAAATATTTTATCTTATAGTTATAGTATTTAATTTCACCATCATCATTATTTTTAGCCTTACCGAAAGTGAACATACCGCCCATCTATGGACACCATTAAACTACTAAAAATCTGACTCAATAAACAAACCCCTTTCTATCACCTTAATTACAAGCTAGCGTTGCCAGCTTTGCCATTTTAATGTCTTTGTAATTCATCTAAATCAATTTTATTCAATAATATTTTTACTGTTTTCCTGGTTAATAAAATATTATTGAATAGTTGTATTAAAGTTTTTGTCAGATACTCATTTAAGTTTTACCCGGTGTTTTTAATATTGTATAAAAAATAATGAAAGCCAACGTTTATATATATATATATATATATTGTTGATTTGGATTATAATTTTTTTTCCGAATACCACCTTATACATTTATTTCTAAATTAAATTGCTTTAAAAAACAGTCTGTCGCCTGATTTAAGTAAATTTTCATCATTTTAGTCATTTAAAAAATTCTTAAATATAGTATTGTCGAAACCATTTTTTTTAAAGAAAAACGAGAATCGACTTTTTAAAACAAAAATGTGGAGTCGCCACCAATCTCTCGGTTTAGGTGTGATTGGGCCACCTACTAAAATGTTTTGTTCCATCAAAGACAATTTTGGTTCACGTAAAATCAAAAACAAATGGGTTCGGGAGTTGGTTACGCATGAGGAAGGATGAGCACCCTCATTACGCCCAAAAATCGGTACCAAATTGATTCGATGCTATCCTTATATAAAAGATTTTAAGGAAAAAGATCTTTCAAAGCATGATTCTTTAAAATGTGTGAATAGTTCAAATTAACTGTCAAAATTCTCTCGTTTCAAAGATATGCAGCATCATACCCAGCATGATTGGATACAATCCTTTATATCTTTAAAAATACGACTGATTTTTGACTTTTGAAAACTCGTACACTAAATTATAAAAGGTTATCTAAATATTTAGTTCATCGAAAAAAATCATACCCAGCACGATTGAGCACAATTTCCCGAATTCCTAAATATTGGATATTGCCTTATTTCAAAATTTTTGAATAATAAAGAAAATTGGAAATTCGCTCAAAAAACGTTTATTTGTTTTAAAATAGATGGAATACTTAATGCATTGTATCAAAACGTTTGCATGAGAAAGGATTTATGAACATGAAATAATAGGATACAACAAGTCACAATTAATAAATCCAGCAATTATGTACAACTATTCTAAAAATGTGACTAATTTCTTAATCATGAACGGTAAACAATCAATGCAAAAATAATATACAACAATAATTAACATAGCATACTATAAAACGATCCACCAAATATGTACAAAATAAAATGGAATTAGAAATCAATATATAGTAGAAGACATTTTCAAAATAATGATGAATTAATTAACACATAACATAGGTTGACAAGTTGGTATGAAAGCTAGGGATATATAATTATTTGAAATAAATATTGTAGAATAAAACATTTGAATCGAATAATATGCAAAATATTTCAAACACAAATTTTAATATGTATGGTTGCTTAAATAACATATAAAATATAAAAGAAAAATAAAACACATGATAGGATATAATGTACATAACAAATTCATAAAACATGTATATATAAATAAATTTGGAAATAATTATTTACAAAAAAATAGAATGAAATTAATGATGTATGAAAAAAATTAAGTAAATATATAAATTATATGTAACGAATTTAAAAAAAATAAAAAAATAAAAAAATAATCATATACACAAAAAGGTAAAAAAATTATATTTACAAAATACATAAATTTAATGATGTATATTTATAAGACTATATTTATAAAGGGAAATTTAAAACAAATAATATATAACATAATTTTACATGCAACAAATTGATTTGGATTGATAGAACATATAAACAATACATACATAAGGATAATATAAGAGTGTATACAATAAATAAATTCTATGATTTAAAATATAATTCTTAAAAGAAACGCATTATACGCATAAATAACGTTATAGGAAAGTATACATAAAAATATTTACATAAAACCATATAAAACTAATAATGTGGCTTATAAAAATTATTTAATATGAGTAATGTACATGTGAAGAAATTTTAAAAATAATGGTATGTCCAAAATAATATTGAATTAAAATATGACTTATAAGATTAACTTAATTTTATCATAAATTATATATGCAATAGATTTAAAAAAACATAATTATGTACACAAATAGATTCAAAAGAAATTATACATATAAAATAATACGGATTTAATAATGTAAATAAATCTAATATATGCACCAATATATATATATATATATATATATAATAATAATAATAATAATAGTTTAAATAGTACATTGGATATGTAGGATTTTCTTTTAAATAACAAAGATATATATAAAATATATGAATAGATTTAAAATAAATTATATGTATAAAATAACATAAAATTAATAATGTATATAGAAGAAAATTAATTTTATCATGAAGCATATATATATATATATATATAATAATATATAAGAACATTTATACAAAATATTATATAGAATATTGAAATAATATGATATAAACAAACTTTACAATAATAATTTAAAAAAAAAACAAAGTAAAATTATTAAAGTAGCTAGAAATATAAAACTAAATAATCAAGCATTAAAAAAACGTATGGTAAGTGGATTTTTAAAATAATAACGAATTATACAAAATAAAAAACTCAATCAAAATAGTATATATGTACAAATATATAAAAAGATTTAAACTAAATATTATACAAAATGTCAAAATAATATGATATATATAAAAAAAAACTTCAAAATAATTACACAAATAAAAGCAAAGCAAAATTATTAAAAAGCTCAACACATGTATAAAAATATTAAATGAATTTTAAAATAATGAATTATACAAATAGAAAACTCAATTAAAACAGAACTAAAATAGAAGGGATAATTTACAAATAAAAAAAACTATTGAAATAGAAATAATGACTAAAGCGCAATACACACGAATATTCAGGGATCAAAACTGAAAATATTCCAGGTCCTAAAACACTGTGTTTAGGTGCGGACTAAATTGCGAAGACACGCAAATTCTTGGAAAAAATTGAAATAAAATAAAATGTAAATACAAATCAATTAAAAGCCTGCGCAAAGGCGAAGGATCAGTCGCACAATTTGACCATTCAAAGTGCAAAAGTGTGGATCCATCCAGCACCGTTTCAAATTCAACACAAAATCAAGCTAAAAAGAACCTAAAGTCAAACACTCAGTTACTTTAACAAAATCAAAAGAAAGGCAAAAACCAAAACTCATCCTTATTCATTCGGCTAAACCAGAGGCATCACTCAACCACCCCTTCGCCTCCATATCCTCAAATCTGATCCCCTAATCCTCATCAAAGCTTAGATTTCAACGAAACAAACAAGGATTCAAAGGCTCCTTCAACAACAGATAAGTCTCCCCTTCCCCTTATAAATTTATTTTTTCATGCAATAGATAAAGAATGATGGAATAGAAACCAAAATCAAGGAAGAACACGATCTAAAATCACCTTAAAACTAATTTCAAATTGATTTTTTTTAGTATCCGTGTGTATTTCTGTGGGAAAAAAAATGATCCCTTTTTACATTATTTTCATTCGGTTTTATAGCCGGAAAAAATAAATAAATAAATAAAAAAGAAAAATCAAATTTCACTACTGTCATTTGGTCGGATATCTACTGTGTGCTCTTTCATTTGCGGTGTATATGGCGTGGAGAAACCGTCGTGGGTATGGAGGCCGTTGTGGAGCATGGAAGTCGGGCGGAAGTCTGTGGTGTCTCATTTGCGACACTAAGTAAAGGCTAGGTTTGGGGGTTATTTTTTTTGGGTCATTTGGGCCGTATTTTGTTGGGTATTGTTATTTTGGATTTTGAGCTTGGGTATTATGGACATTGGACTTTAATTTTGGTTTTTGTATTTTGGTTTAGTTTGTTTTTTGGTTTTTGTATGGGCCCGGGCAAAAATGGGCCATTACAGCTGCCCCTCTTTGCTCATTGTTGTGTAACGAGAATAGAGAAAAGACTTCAAATAGGGCCAATTTTGCCCGGTTTTGCTGAATCTTAACTGTAACTTTCGTGAAATTGGACTGGTGACTTAAATCTGCTCCATTGCCGATACATGGAGATAAGATTCGCCATCCTCGATACTCCACAACTGCTTAGGGAAATAGATATTTAATCTTCAGTTTGCTTCCTTGCTACCTCAGGAAGATAAGACTACAATCGCCAACCTGCTCTCTTGCTACCTCAGAGAGATAAGGCTAGTGGCTAAAATCTGCTCCATTACCGATACATGAAGATAAGACTCGCCATCTTCGATCTGCTCTGCTACTACTTAGGGAGATAAGATCTTTAATCTTCAGTTTGCTTTCTTGCTACCTCAGAGAGATAAGGCTTGAGGCTTAAATCTGCTCTATTGCCGATACATAGAGATAAGATTTGCCTCTTCCAATCTTCAATCTTCAGTCTGCTTCCTTACTACCTCAGGAAGATAAGACTACCATCTTCAACCTGCTCTCTTGCTTCCTCAGAGAGATAAGGCCAGTGGCTAAAATCTGCTTCATTGCTTGTACATGGATATAAGATTCGTCATCTTCGATCTGCTCCGCTACTGCTTAGGGAAATAGATCTTCAATCTCTAGTCCGCTTCCTTGCTACCTTAGGAAGATAAGACTCATTCTTTAACCTGCTCTCTTGCTACCTCAGAGAGATAAGGCTGGAGGTAAAATCTGCTCCATTGCCGATATATGGAGATAAGATTCACCATTTTCGATCTGCTCCGCTGTAACTTCAGGGAGATAAGATCTTCAATCTTCAGTCTACTCCACTGCAACCTCAGGGAGATAAGACTTGTTATGATCTGCTTTACTGTAACTGACATTTCAACCTGTTCCACTGCAACTTTAGGGAGATAAGGTTTGTAATCTTTGATCCATTCCGCTGCAACTTCAGGGATATAAGATTTGACTTCACCGATGTTACTACACCGTCCTCTCAGACCTGTCCTGTAGACTCGGTTTCATGTTCATGCTTATGCCAAATAATTAGGATGTTATGATCAAAATTAATCAAATGCTCCTAACTAGATGTGATGCTTATGTCAAATAATTAGGATGCTATGATCAAAATGAATCAAATGCATCTAACTAGATGTGATGCTTATGTCAAATAATTAGGATGCTGTGATTGAAATGAATCAAATGCTCCTAACTGGATGTGTTATGAATGAATGCAAAAATGAGAATTATCTTTTTTCCTTTTAAAAAAAAAACTTAAGGTATCATTGCTCGTTGTTCACTAGGACACTATCATTGATTTATTATGCTGCCATCTTATTCGGCTGATATTCTTGATAGAAAACCCAAAGAAACAATCACATTCTGTTCAGCAAGCTTGCCCCGCCGTAATTCCAGAGTCCCTTACACTGTGACTTCTGGGATATAAAGTTTGAACTTCCCACTGCAACTTTAGGGGAATAATCATTTGATTTCCTCTATCCATCCTGTGACAACTTAGAGGTATAGGATCAATTTGATCTGTTACACTATTCCTTGGGTGTAATGAACAGACGTATATGTCTAATATCTGCATGAATACAGAATACCATTTTCTTTCTTCAAGAACAATCCCATTGCTCATTCTTTGCCGGGATTATAACACCAATTAATATCTTTGACAAAAAATCCAAAGAGATAATCTCAATTTGGGCTTAAATATTTCCAACCCTTAAGCTTGGTGAGTTTTAAACAATAGTCATGTTTCAGGTTCCTATATTATTTAAAAACTTCCCAAAGTAATATGCGAAACCCCCCTTTATGAAAGTATTATTAGCCCAAAAATCATTATTTCAATACAAAATGCTTGAAAGAGATCATAACCATGGTCAAGAAAGGAATTAATTGAGAACATATCTCGAAACAAATAAGTAAATGCAATCAAGAAAGAAACTTATTGGACGTAACCTAAAAAGAAAAAGGTAATCAAAGATAACAAAAAAAAAATATAAAAATGGAAGGCTAGGTGCCCCAGATATCGCAGCTTGAGCTTCTCCGTACCAACTTCTTGAGAACCATTCTTAGCTCAATCTGTGTTTAGGGGATCTGGAGTACTTCGTCAATGCCCCAGGACGTAACATTCTTCTTTCATTGTTAATTCAGGCATAACAAGACTATTGTATGCCCTATTTTAATCCAAATTTGAGCCGCCCTTTTCGAGTTTTCAATTCAAATCCCCTTTGGTTTCAAAGCGCCCTTTGCGGGGTTTTCGCCTTGGCCTCTCCTTTTCTTTCTTCTTTTTTTTTATTTTTTTATTTTTTTTTAATTTTTCTTTTTTTTGTTTTGATTTTGATTTTTTTTGGATTTTTAAGGTCTCAAGGCGCCCTTTGCGGGTTTTCACCTTGGCCTCTCCCATAGAACACTCTTTGACTGCATTTTGAATTTCCCGAACTGAGCAAATCCTTTCGGTCAAAAGCAGGCCTTCTTTACATAAGGTCCCTCTTAGTTTGGCATATTTCTTCCTTTGAACTCCTTTTGTATAGGAAGGATCTTCTTCAATATCAAACTCCCCTCATGGAATTCTCGAGGATAAACCTTTCTGTCATAAACCCGCATCATCTGACTGTGACAGATATCCTTTAAATTTGACTGATCATATCAGGATTGAACCCATTCTGATTCATCCAACTTTAATTCTGCCAAGACTCGAAGAAAAAGAATCTCGTTTTCAAAAACTGTTTTAATCCTATAAATTAATGTATTGCCCCGGTGAAGGTTTCGGCCCACGTTCAATAAACATAGAGGGTAAATGATAACTTCTTTATGCCAATCCTTACAAGACTCAGTAATTTTTCACCATGACCTTTGTTCTATTGTTTGCTTTTCCCTTTTTTTTGTACTTTTGTTTTTCTTTTTGGATGCCTTTGCTGCACTGTGATATAGTGTAATATCCCGAATTAGGGCCTAATCGAAATAGTGGTTTCGTGACCATAAATTTGAGATAGAAATATTTATTTTATAATTATTTTGATGTTTATGATATGATTGTATGATTTTGTGAAAATTTGAGACGAAATCTGTGCATAAAGTGCTTAACTTGAAATTAGGGACTAAATCGAATAACTTGCAAAACTTGCATTCTAGAAGTCTTTAGTATGAAATTACTTTGGAATATTAATTAGGAGGTCTTAAATATAAATTTGACCAATTTCTAAAATTTTGGACAAAAATGGGCTTGTACATGAAAATTTTCAAAGAAAGGTATTAAAGGTTTTTTGGTCATTTGCATATTAAATGAAATAAAATGAGAAAAATAACACAAAATAGTCATCTTCTCCATATAGTTGCTGCCGAATTTTTCTCTCTCCATAGCTAGGGTTTCTTCAACTTTTAAGCCTTGATTGTAAGTGATTTCTATGCCCGTTTTTAATGTTCTTTACGTTTTTGGAATCCCGGTAGCTCGATTTAGCTTATGCTAGCAATAATTTAACCTAGGGTTCATATTTGGAAAAATACCCATAGGTGAAATTTGTGTATTTTGGTGTTTTATGATAGAATATGAGGTTTTAAATTATGTCAAACAACTTGTACTACTCGATTTTAAGCGAAAACGAGTAAAAGGGCTTAATTGGTAAAAATACCTAATAGTCATAAGTACATGTTAGAGTGTGAAATTGATGCTGCCATAGAAGGGAAAAATGATCAACATGTCATAAAACATAAGAAAATAGGATGAAGTTTAATTCCCGAGCCTAGGGGCAAAAGTGTAATTATGCAAAAGTTTAGGGGCAAAAATGTAAATTTTCCAAAGTTCGTATTAAACGCTGTTTTGATGAATGTATATATTAAATAAGATTAATTTGGCATTATAGATCAAGAAAAACGAGATTCAAGTCGCAATCGAGGGAAAAACAAAGTTTACGAAGAATAGGCTCGATTGCTAATAATTTTATACCGAGGTAAGTTCATGTGTAAATGTAGTAACATAATTGTCATTTTAAGTAATTTAATGTTATTTATGTGATATGATGATTAATATCATGAAATATTATGCTTTATGGTTATTATTGAATTATATGTAAATTATGATTTGCTACTGAGTATCGGTTTCGATGTTCCGTGGAAGACGGCAAAGATGTGTAATCGAGGAAAAAATCCGTTTGAACCTTGGGAATAGATTATAATACAAGTGACATGTCACTAGGATGGTTGGGCATCCGAACTCGTTGAGTTGAGTCCGAGTTCACTTATGGATGCAAATGTCCGAACTCGTTGAGTTGAGTCCGAGTTCGTGAGATGTAACTAGGCATCCGAGCTCGTTGAGTTGAGTCCGAGTTCACTTATGGATGCGAACGCTCGAGCTCGTTGAGTTGAGTCCGAGTTCGCTTATGGGTGGGTTACATGGTAGCTTGGCTATATATGTGGCACTTATGTATAAACTTTCCGTGTATTCGAATTATATTCTGATGTGTTCAACGGGTGGATCTTAAGAAAATAAGGAGAATGCCTAAAATGAAGGTGACATGTTGGTAAGTGTGGTAAATGAGAAAATTTGACAGGTATGTGCTTAAACCCTCGGGTTGAAAACTTGGTAAGATGAAATCGTAGAAAGATATTAAATGTAAATGATGTTTTATGTGGGATTGTGTGATTATGTTACTTGCTATTTGCATGTGAACTTACTAAGCATTTATGCTTACTCCCTCATTTTCTTTCATTGTAGTTTTGACAAGCCAGCTTGAGAATCGGGATAGGTCGAAGACTCGTTCACACTATCCGAAGGCTTAAATCGGTAAGATGGCTTGTATATTTTAAATGTGGCATGTATGACAAAATACTCACTTTGTGTAATTGATCTTATGATATGGCTATGGTTTGGAAAGAAAGGGTTTGTAAATGATTAGCCATTGGAATGGCCAATCTAAGTCATATTTGATGTTATGTATGTTTAAAATGATATTTAGTCCATGAAAATCCTTAGTAAAGTGAAATTTGCCATAAAACAGAATCTGACAGCAGCAGTGATGTAAATCTGAAAAATCTCTAAAAATAGTAGAAATGGAATTAAATGATGAGTAAGTTGTGAAATTGAATCTTAATGAGTCTATTTTCATATGGATTGAACAAAACAGGTATATGAATTGTAATTTATGAGACATTTGAATTTTTGTGAAACAGGGCCAGAGTGATTTCTGGATCCCCTGTTCTGACTTTGGAAATTCACCATAAATTTTATAAAAATAATTAGAAGTCATACTTTATATGTAAAAATTTCTTATTGAGTCTAGTTTTAAGAAAAACAAACTTCATAGTCATTAAAATTCTTTATAGAGAGATATCTGATTTTTAATACACAGAGGTCAGAGCAGTCAAACCCTGAAACAGGGGAGACTTTAACTAATAAACTGTACTAACTGGCCTAGCCAAAAATTCTAGAAAAAAATTAGTAAATAGATATATGAGCCTAGTTTCAGAGAAAATTTACGAAATTGGATTTTGAGTTTCGAAACTTGAGATATTAATTTTTAAGCGACTGTGACGCAGATTGCTAGCTTGACTGAAAATTTTAAAATTAAATTGTTTGAGCTGTTTAAGCAATGAATTAAGTCTGTTAACACCTCATGTTCGACTCCGGAAACGGTATCGGGTACGGGGCGTTACATATAGTATCTGATCTTTGAACAGGCTGCAAACTTTTGACATTGTGCAGTTGTATTAGAAGTGATCTTTTTTGACATTACTTGTCAGCAACCCCTTTTTTTTAGATTTGATGACTATCGATCTTGTAATATTGACATATGAAGCGACCTTCACCCTCTTCGTGAAGTAATCAATGACTGCCAAGATGAACTGATGTATATTAGATGAGAATGGCCTGATAACATCCATGCCCCACATAGAGAAAATCTGTGAAGAGATAAATAAGACACGTGAATCTTGTCTCTCTAAATACAGCCTAACTAATACGATCCCCTTCCATGGTGAATCAACAGTACCCAAACCTCATGATTAGCTTGGCTACCATAAAACCATCAACATGTGTCCTTCTGACATCGTATAAACATTTTGTATTGTCCATAGATCTTAGTATCTCAGGTATGCGAGAACATCTTTGAATCCTTGGAGTAACTCAATGACGATTCATTTTGTCTTTGTGATGACTCAGGTTTCGATCTTTGCCTCTTGCTCACAATGTTCACTGACCCTTTGTAAAGTAGGATCTGTTTTTCATCTTGTTCTACCATCCTTACAAATCAGGAAATAAGTCACAATCTCTATCATCTTCAAAGTCCTGAGATCCGCTTAAACACCTATCTCACCCTAAAAGGGAGTCAGTTACAGCGTTGCTCATGTCATTGATATCTGGGGACCTATAGTAGGTACAAAGGAAAATTCCAAAGAATAAATGATTCTAAGGATAATTATTTGTATGGTATGATCATGAATGAAGAATGAAAACATATTTGAAAAATAGTCCAAAGAACAAAAGAATATAAAAAGAATGAAAGAATATTTACTCAAAAAGAATGCATTTTATTGAAATAAAAATTTTGGACACAAGCCTATTTCACAAAAGGATTCTTATTGCCCCTAGGCTAAAAGCAACAAGAGCGTTTTGAACATTACTCTTGATTAGCTCTAAAAATACAGGGATCTCTTCCACAGTCATGTTGCTTAAAACACCCCCAAGTACATAAGGGTTTGGAAACTTTTGTTCCTTGGACCTCTCTTTGGATATGTCATTCAAATTCTCTTTGATAACTAGTGGTTATAACCCTTGGCTGGCCTATGTTAACCAATTTGGAAGGCATGCTCACGATGTTCACTTCATTTTCTTTGTTTCCCGGGGTTGACCTTTTGGCATTTTCTCCCATATCTATTTTCCCATTTCTTATTGCATCTTCAATCATCTCACCGGACATTACTATATCTGAAAAGCTCAAAGTAGCGCTTCCTAACATATAGTCAATGAACGAGGTTTTTAGAGTATTGACGAAAAGCACCGTAGTCTCCTTTTCCAAAAGAGGCGGCTGGACTTGTGTTGCTACCTCCCTCCATCTTTGGGCATATTTCCTGAAGCTCTCCTTTTGCTTCTTTTCCATATTTTGCAGGGTAATTCTGTCGGGTACCATGTCTGTTACATGGCTATACTGCTTCATAAAAGCCTGTGCTAAGTCCTTCCATGAATGAATTTTAACACGACTCAATTGATTGTACCATTTAGCTAATGACCCGATTAGACTGTCTTGGAAGCAATGAATTAATAATTGCTTATTGTTAACATACCCTGTCATCCTTCGACAGAACATTGTGATGTGAGCTTCAGGACAATTGGTCCCATTGTACTTTTCAAACTCTGGAATCTTAAATTTTGGCGGGAGTACTAGATCGGGGACCAAACTTAGATCCTTAGCGTCAATCCCACAGTAAAAGTCAACATTCTTCATTGCTTTCAATTTTTCCTCCAACCACCTATACTGAACCTTAAGTTGTTTTGGCAATTCCCTATCTGTTTTTTCTATTTCACCTAGATCAGGAACTTTAAGATTGATTGGGTTGCCCCCCAGAATTGGAGCCTGAGCCTATCGGGTAATCCACCGGTGCAGAAGTACCAGCCTGATATTGCTGATTTTTGATAATAGGTACATCTTGCAGATATGTCTGAACATTTTTAGGGGTGAAACTCGGAGAGTAGAGAGGCTCCTCATTGTCTTTCCTAGTATTGATCATGGAACTTTTCCTTTCTTTAATCCCCTTTGTCAGCAATTGGGACAATTGATTCATTATATTCCTTTGAGACTCTAGCACCTGGTCTCTCATCTCCTGTCGAATCTTCGCCAGTTGCTCTTGCATCTGTATTTGTAACTGGTCTTGCATCTCTCTTTGAAGTTGTTCAAGTCTTTCTAATCTTTGGTCCATATCTTTTGTCTTAGCACGGGTACCGTAACGACGCTTGGTTGGTAAGTTTTTATTGGTCCCCAGATTAACTTAAATAATTTCAACCTATTAGGGACCCTCTTATGAAAATCTCATGCAAATGATGCAATGATGCAATGTAATGCAAATACATGAGATGAATGCAAAAGAAAGATAGGTGTTGATTTTGAATTTAATTCCATTAGAACAACTTTTCTACAAAACAAATTCCTTTACACAAAACGAATTACATATATGGCCTTGCTTTCATATTCCAGGCGAAGACACCAATCCCTTTTCTTTGTGAAATCCAAATCTTGCAAGCCTCCAATAAATGCCTCCACTAGCTCTTCTTTGCTTGATCTAGGCTACGACTCATTATCCTCACGACGTTGATTAGCTCCGTTAAGAAAATCGAGATGCGACGGCTCTCAAACAATCTTTATCGGCTTGAATCTTCAGGTAAAGACTTGTTTTTCTCCACAAACTGTCAGCCTTCTTCTGTCAATTCAGACAACTGTATTATAATCCACTTTATCAGGAAATTCGTTTTCTTATGACAAACTATTCTATTTAGCAATCAAATATGAATCAACACCTCATTTCTATAATGATGTAATGCAATGCAATTATAAACAATACAAAAACAAAACACGTTAGTACAAGTGAGATAAATATCAAATAAAGTACCTATTTAGGTGACCACTAAATTTGGGCAAGGTTCTACTTAAGGTGGATTCTCAAAGTTCACTATATGTAGCTCGATTCTAGAGAAAGGGTACCTGAACCAGCAAATTCCTCAATTCTCATCCATTATAGGCTCATATGAATCGAGTTCAGTTCAGGGGAATACATTTCTCTATGACCATGCGGAGATGAAAATCTCACGAACTCATAGGTACGGATGTATCCCGGAAGCAATCCACTAGCCCATACGGAGGTGAAAACCTCACGTAAGCATAGTTTCTTACTCCCACTTAACAGGTATAACCACAGCGGTCATGCAATGCAATGCCATATTATTCTACAAGACTCGAACCAAAACAATCATACAAACAAATGTAATTAAAAGAATCATGATTTTCAAAACAAATTTTTAATTCTTTGATAAAAAGACAGCAAATAATCAATTTCATGGCCTGACTCTCTTTGTTCAATCCCTAGTGGAGTCGCCAAGCTATCGAAACCATTTTTTTTAGAGAAAAACGAGAATTGACTTTTTAAAACAAAAATGTGGAGTCGCCACCAATCTCTCGGTTTAGGTGTGATTGGGCCACCTACTAAAATGTTTTGTTCCATCAAAGACAATTTTGGTTCACGTAAAATCAAAAACAAATGGGTTCGGGAGTCGGTTACACATGAGGAAGGATGAGCACCCTCATTACACCCAAAAATTGGTACCAAATTGATTCGATGCTATCCTTATATCAAATATTTTAAGAAAAAAGATCTTTCAAAGCATGATTCTTTAAAATGTGTGAATAGTTCAAATTAACTGTCAAAATTCTCTCGTTTCAAAGATATGCAGCATCATACCCAGCACGATTGGATACGATCCTTTATACCTTTAAAAATACGATTGATTTTTTACTTTTGAAAACTCGTACACTAAATTATAAAAGGTTATCTAAATATTTAGTTCATAAAAAAAAATCATACCCTGCACGATTGAGCACGATTTTCTGAATTCCCAAATATTGGATATTGCCTTATTTCAAAATTTTTGAATAATAAAGAAAATTGAAAATTCGCTCAAAAAACGTTTATTTGTTTTAAAATAGATGGAATACTTAATGCATTGTATCAAAACGTTTGCATGGGAAAGGATTTATGAACATGAAATAATAGGATACAACAAGTCACAATTAATAAATCCAGCAATTATGTACAACTATTCTAAAAATGTAACTAATTTCTTAATCATGAATGGTGAACAATCAATGCAAAAATAATATACAATAATAATTAACATAGCACACTATAAAACGATCCACCAAATATGTACAAAATAAAATGGAATTAGAAATCAATATATAGTATAAGACATTTTCAAAATAATGATGAATTAATTAACACATAACATAGGTTGACAAGTTGGTATGAAAGCTAGGGATATATAATTATCTGAAATAAATATTGTAGAATAAAACATTTGAATCGAATAATATGCAAATATTTCAAACACAAATTTTAATATGCATGGTTGCTTAAATAACATATAAAATATAAAAGAAAAATAAAACACATGATAGGATATAATGTACATAACAAATTCATAAAACATGTATATATAAATAAATTTGGAAATAATTATTTACAAAAAAATAGAATGAAATTAATGATGTATGAAAAAAATTAAGTAAATATATAAATTATATGTAACGAATTTAAAAAAATAAAAAATAAAAAATAATCATATACACAAAAAGGTAAAAATTATATTTACAAAATACATAAATTTAATGATGTATATTTATAAGACTATATTTATAAAGGGAAATTTAAAACAAATAATATATAACATAATTTTACATGCAACAAATTGATTTGGATTGATAGAACATATAAACAATACATACATAAGGATAATATAAGAGTGTATACAATAAATAAATTCTATGATTTAAAATATAATTCTTAAAAGAAACGCATTATACGCATAAATAACGTTATAGGAAAGTATACATAAAAATATTTACATAAAACCATATAAAACTAATAATGTGGCTTATAAAAATTATTTAATATGAGTAATGTACATGTGAAGAAATTTTAAAAATAATGGTATGTCCAAAATAATATTGAATTAAAATATGACTTATAAGATTAACTTAATTTTATCATAAATTATATATGCAATAGATTTAAAAAAAACATAATTATGTACACAAATAAATTCAAAAGAAATTATACATATAAAATAATACGGATTGAATGATGTAAATAAATCTAATATATGCACCAATATATATATATATAATAATAGTTTAAATAGTACATTGGATATGTAGGATTTTCTTTCAAATAACAAAGATATATATAAAATATATGAATAGATTTAAAATAAATTATATGTATAAAATAACATAAAATTAATAATGTATATAGAAGAAAATTAATTTTATCATGAAGCATATATATATATATATATAATAATATATAAGAACATTTATACAAAATATTATATAGAATATTGAAATAATATGATATAAACAAACTTTACAATAATAATTTAAAAAAAAAACAAAGTAAAATTATTAAAGTAGCTAGAAATATAAAACTAAATAATCAAGCATTAAAAAAACGTATGGTAAGTGGATTTTTAAAATAATAACGAATTATACAAAATAAAAAAACTCAATCAAAATAATATATATGTACAAATATATAAAAAGATTTAAACTAAATATTATACAAAATGTCAAAATAATATGATATATATAAAAAAAAACTTCAAAATAATTACACAAATAAAAGCAAAGCAAAATTATTAAAAAGCTCAACACATGTATAAAAATATTAAATGAATTTTAAAATAATAAATTATACAAATAGAAAACTCAATTAAAATAGAATTAAAATAGAAGGGGTAATTTACAAATAAAAAAAAAATATTGAAATGGAAATAATGAATAAAGCGCAATATACACGAATATTCAGGGATCAAAACTGAAAATATTCCAGGTCCTGAAACACTGTGTTTAGGTGCGGACTAAATTGTGAAGACACGCAAATTCTTGGAAAAAATTGAAATAAAATAAAATGTAAATACAAATCAATTAAAAGCCTACGCAAAGGCAAAGGATCAGTTGCGAAATTTGACCATTCAAAGTGCAAAAGTGTGGATCCATACAGCACTGTTTCAAATTTAACACAAAATCAAGCTAAAAAGAACTTAAAGTCAAACACTCAGTTACTTTAACAAAATCAAAAGAAAGGCAAAAACCAAAACTCATCCTTATTCGTTCAGCTAAACCAAAGGCATCACTCAACCACCCCTTCGCCTTCATATCCTCAAATCAGATCCCCTAATCCTCATCAAAGCTTAGATTTCAACGAAACAAACAAGGATTCAAAGGCTCCTTCAACAACAGATAAGTCTCCCCTTCCCCTTATAAATTTATTTTTTCATGCAATAGATAAAGAATGATGGAATAGAAACCAAAATCAAGGAAGAACACGATCTAAAATCACCTTAAAACTAATTTCAAATTGATTTTTTTTAGTATCCGTGTGTATTTCTGTGGGAAAAAAAAATGATCCCCTTTTACATTATTTTCATTTGGTTTTATAGCCGGAAAATAAATAAATAAATAAATAAATAAAAAAGAAAAATTAAATTTCATGGCTGTCATTTGCTGGATATCTACTGTGTGCTCTTTCTGTTGCAGGTGTGTATGGCGTGGAGAAACCGTTCGTGGGTATAGAGGCTGTTGTGGAGCATGGAAGCTGGGCGGAAGCTGCTGGTGTCTGTTGCAGCACTAGGCAGCAGGCTAGGGTTTGGGGGTTATTTTTTCGGGTCATTTGGGCCGTATTTTGTTGGGTCTTGTTATTTTGGATTTGGAGCTTGGGTATTATGGACATTGGACTTTAATTTTGGTTTTGTATTTTGGTTTAGTTTGTTTTTTGGTTTTTGTATGGGCCCGGGCAAAAATGGGCCATTACAAGTATTATTATTAGATATTTTTTTTATTTTAATCACTTATTGTTAATTAGTTAATGATAGTATTATTGTACACTGATTTTAATTAAAATTCTCATTTTAATCATTTTAATTATCTTTATTTTAAATTTTTTAAATAAATTTTATATTTTCAGTAAAAATAAAAATGTTGGATTTTTATGAAGAATTAAGAATTGAGTTACTCAAGAGATTTAAGTGCTAAAAGATCTCCATAAAAATTCTAACTTCAATAAATCAATTAGCCCTAAAAAACAAAACAAAACAAAACAAAACATCATGATAAATACAATAAAAAGATAAAAAATGTTATTATTTTCAGTAAAAAAATATAGTAGAAATACTTAAGTTTTTGAATCATTACGATAACTGAATAACTTAATTCCTTATAAAAACTTAAGATTTATTTTATTTTATTTTATTAGAAAAATAAAATTAATTTCAAAAAAGGAAAAAATAAAAATAATTGAAAAGATAAAAAAAATCAATATTTACGATTAGGAAATGTGAAGTAAACACCAACCTTCTATTTTATCTTCACAACTAAATAACTCAATTCTCTACAAAAAAAAAATTTAAAAATTTTCCTTTTATGAAAAAATAAATTAATTCTAAAAAAATTAAAAAGATAAAAAAATTATTTATAATAAAAAGAAAGAACACACAAGCTTCACTCCATCTTCATAATTGAATAATTTAAATTCTGTAAAAAAAATTAATTTTTTTTCAAAAAATAAATTTAATTTTAGAAAGAGTGAATAAAATAAAATTTTTTTAATTAAAATGAGTCCATACTAATAATATTGTTAGCCAAATTAACAGTGAGTGAATAAAACCAGAATACTATGTGGTGTTATATTTGAATATTTTTATGATTAAAATGAAAATTTACTAAACTTGAGTAATTAATTGTGTAATTTATGTAAAAACAAATATAAAATCTGTAAAATTGAACAGTGAAAAGAATATTAGCTATAATTTCTCCAGAGAACATGTCGTCAGCTTTTATATCGCGTACTATTCGTAACTTCTTTTTTATATTAAAATTTATTTTATAATAAACTATTATATTTATAATTAATTCTTCATAAAATCAATTTTTTATAATTCTTTAATAATAATTTCGATATATTTAAAATGATAGTAATCAGTAAAAATTTTATCCATATCTCAATTTATCTATATTATATTTAAACTTTAATTATAAATTAATATTATTAGTCAACTAAATACTACTTTGATTAGAAAATGATTAAAATATTCTTTTATTTTAAGAGTAAAAAATTATTATAATAGAGTATTTTATCTATTTATATTTTTATATAAATCTATAAAAATTAATTTAAACATTAAATAAATTTATAAATAATGAGATTTGAACCTAACACTTTAAATTTTTTAAAACTTTAATTTTATTACTCTAACTAAAACTTTATTTGTTTTTTATATTAAGTTTAAGGGTAAAAAAAACCCTTAGTAAAAAGTAAAAAAAAAATCAATTGAACTCTTAAAAAAAGTATACTCTCTTAAGTCCTTAATGAGCAAAAAAATTAATCAAATAGACCCTTCCATTAATGGAAACCGTTAGTTGACTAATTTGATCCTTAATAATGTTGAGATGATGATGTGTTCCCACAAATATTGCGTTTGTTTTCCCAATTAAACTATGCTATTTTTTCCCAATTGAACCTTGATTAATTTAGGATATTTTAGTCATATTGGAACTTTGAATTTAGCCTATTTAAAGGGTCTTTATAACCTTTTTAGTGAGTTCTTAGAATATCTATTATGTGAAATTTGATGAAGAGTTTTGGTGAAAGGTTTTGAGAGAGTTTTGTATTCGGGTTTTGGGTTTTGCTCAATTAAGTTTATTTTCTCCATCTTGTACTATTCGTTGGTTTAACGCATTAGTAAAGTTTTCTTTATCTGTAATTTTTATTATAATACCCCAAACCCGACTTGAACGTTATGACCGAATCTTGGAGTTCACATTAACATCCCAAAACTTTGATCACTTGGTTTCAAAACACAACCTAATCTTGTTTCGATGATTTTGCAAAAACGTGACTTTGTTTTGTTGTTTAGAATATGAGATAGATGTTGTTCTTGTTTTTTGGTTTTGTGCCCATCTTTATTCTTTGTTAAAGAATAACTGGATGGTTGTGTATGGTAGATATCCCTGCGTTTTCGGTGGGGTTTGCATT
This sequence comes from Gossypium longicalyx, assembly GCA_025698465.1. Lineage (NCBI taxonomy): Eukaryota > Viridiplantae > Streptophyta > Magnoliopsida > Malvales > Malvaceae > Gossypium > Gossypium longicalyx. The sequence goes on along the minus strand of CM046997.1, from coordinate 16,177,189 downwards.
AGTAGCAGTGGCGTGCCATCCGAGGGGTAGGGACGGTGCATACGTGGGTGGCCGTGAACCTTTTAACCTGATTTAGGCCCTGAGGGATGGGAAAGATCATCGATATTGCTAAAGGTTTTGTCGTTTATTTGAATTTTTTAACCATTTCTATTATGAATTAACGTTGTAGTGCATGTTTTCGTACATCTTTCATGCATGATTGCATTGTTTTACATGGTAAAACATTTATGGCAAATCTTCTTTGTTAAAGACTAGGTTCAAATGGTATTTGATAGAATAAAGGAATAGTAATGATTAACTTCTTTTTTGATTCTTTATTACTTCCTTTGTTTGTACATTTACTAGTTGTATTTATAGAGAGCTCTTACCCATCAACTGCTCTTCAACAAACTTCAAGCTGTATAACAACTTGGCTACTGACTTGTTAACTGACTAACTACTAACTCTAACATTCACCCATCTTCTCGACGGGAAAGACGCGAAGAAGATTTCTAAGCTGAGTAAAAGTCGTCACTGACAGAGGCTTAGTGAGAACATCTGCTACTTGGTCACATGCGGGAACTTCACCAACCAAAATAGACCCATCCGCAACTCGCTCACGAACAAAAAACAAGTTGAGCTCGACAAGTTTGAACTTAAAATGTAAGACAAGATCGACTACAACTGCAACAGCACTAGAACTATAGCACCAAATATTTGGAGTATCGTCAGACTTAATCCGTAGTTCCTGAAGCAAGGAAAGTAGCTAGGTAACCTCACTAGTGGCTGCAGCAAGGCTTCTATATTCTGCCTCTGCCATGGAGCGAGAAACCACTTGCTGCTTTTTAGAGCACCACGACACAGGAGTGGATCCAAAATAAACACTATACCCTGAAGTTGACCGACGATCGTCAAAATCTAGCCTCCAATTAGCGTCAGCATATGCAGCTAAAGAAAGTCACACAAACGAGCGAAACACAATCCCAAGGTCAAGAGTCCCACGTAAATACTGCAAGATGCATTTTAAGGCAGTCATGTGAGCGGTGGAAGGGTTATGCATAAATTGGCATATCTTGTTTACTACATATGCAATATCGGGCCTAGTAATTACAACATACTGAAGCGCAACAACAAGGCTCCTATACTCCGTCCTCTAAAAGGTCGTCATCCTTCTTGGAGAGATTGGACGAGCTAACCATCAGAGTGTGGACACTTTTTGCATCAGTCATGGACACTCGAGCAAGAATATCATGTATGTACTTAGTCTGACAAAGGTGAAGGCATTCTGAGGAAGAGCGTGTCACCTCTATGCCGAGAAAAAGTGTAGATTACCCATGTCCTTAAGCGAAATTCATCATTTAACAACCGAACAAACCAATCAATAGTAGGAGGCACGCTTCCAGTAATAATAATGTCATCAACATATTCCAGAACATAGAGTGTGGAGTCAGTCGTAATCCAAACAAACAAGGATGCATCAAACTTCGAGACGATGAAACCAACAGACACAAGAAAACATTTTAGCTTTTCAAACCAGGCGTGAGGGGATTGTCGAAGGCCGTACAGAGCTTTCTTCAAACGATACACAAGTGGGCAGCCAGTCGAATCATACTGAACATAACTCGGAGGTTGTTGTATGAACACTTCAGTGTCCAAATCACCATTTAAAAAAGCATTATTGACATCTACCTGTCGAAGTAACCATCCTTAGAAATAGCAATGGTCAAGATAACTCTAACAGTAACAGATTTCACATTCGGACTAAACGTTTCATTGAAGTCACATCCAGGAACCTGAGAACAACCTTTTGCTACTAATCGAGCCTTCCTCTGGGCAACAATGCCATCAGGGTTCCTTTTGATTTTGAACAACCATTTGCATCCGATGACCTTGCGATTTGGTGGTAGGGCAACCAGCTCCCAGGTAGAATTGCTAACAAGAGCATCATACTCAGCTTGAGCAGCAGCACACCACTCAGCAGTAGACAGTGCCTTCTCAATCGTAGATGGTTCCATAGCTTTAACAGACAAAGCTTTTGGTTTGAAAATACTTGCTTTAGCCCGAGTTACCATGGGATGAGTGTTGACCATGGGCAGGGCAGAACTTGTTCCACTAGTCGATAAATCCTCATTATTCAATGTTCCCTCATTATTAAACACACATGGTGATGAGTCACAGGAGTAGCACTCGATGAAGATGGGGCAGAACTAATTGCTAGTAGTGAATTGACCATAGGTGATGGTGCTGTGACTGGCTCCACATGTCGAGATGAAACAGTCCGAACATGAAACCTACTCTCATCAAATACAACATGTCGAGATGAAACAGACGTACTAGAGGCCTTTACCTTGTTCCTGTAAACCCCTATCGGAGGACAGAAACCTACTCTCATCAAATACAACATGTTTGGAAATGATTATTTTACCATTTGGTAAGAGGCACTGATAACCCTTATGTTGAGCACTATAGCCCCAAAAAATAGAAGGTTGAGAACAAAATTCTAACTTATGTGCTGAAAATGGACGTAAGTATGGAAAACAATATCAGCCAAAAACCTGAAGATGATCGTAAGTGGGATCACAACCATAAAGAGCTTTAAACGGAGACTGACCTTTAAGAACCGCAGTAGAAAAGCGATTAATGAGATAAATTGCATAGCAAAAAGCATACCCCAAGTAATCTATAGCTAGGCCGGCTTGGGCCAACAACGTTAATCCCATTTCAACAACGTGTCGGTGTTTGCGCTCAGCCACTCCATTTTGTTCGGAAGTATATGGATAGGTTAACCGATGAATAATCCCTTGGGATGCTAAAATAGACATGAAGGCCCGGTACTCGCCACCCCAGTCACTCTGAAATTGTTTAATAGACTTGCAAAACTACGTTTTTATTAGTTGTTGAAATTGAGTGAAGCACTCTACTGTTTGAGACATTTGGCGAAGAAGGTAAATCCATGTAAATCTAGTACACATATCAATAAACGACACATAATACCATTTATCATCATACGCAACAGACCCGAGGCCCCAAAGATTAGAGACAATCAAATCGAAAGGTTGAAATTCAGTGTTAGACATGGAGAACGACAGTTTATACGATCGTCCTTGTTGACAAGCAGTACATATACTATCAAAATAATATTTTGTAGATACAATATTACATTTGTCTAAAACACTCTTAACAACAGACGCAGACGGGTGGCCAAGGCGGTTATGCCACAAAGTAAAAATAGGACAATCAGCAGTTTTATTTTGAACCTTTGTATGAGCAACAAAAGGAGCTTCAGAAGCTTCAGTTGACAGAGCAGAGACCACAGGCACGGGAAAATGATATAGTCCTTCACTAATGTGGCCCATCAACAAAACTTTTCGGGTCATGATATCCTTAATAACACAATGAGTCGGATGAAATTCAAAGAATACAACATTATCATTAGCAAACTATAATACTGACAGAAGATTCTTTCGTATACTGGGCACACATAAAACATTAGACAAACGTATCAATTTGGACTGAGTAGGTAAAACACTACTGCCAACCAACGAAATCTTAGCAGGAGTTTCGTCACCCATTAAAAGAGAAGACATACTTGAGTATAGAGTGGGGTCACGTAAAATCGACGGATCTCGGCAGACATGATGACTAGCCCCAGAGTTAGGGTACCAAGATGTGGTACCAACAGACATGGGAATGTAGGAATCGTGGCCACCCCTAGTCAACTCAAACTGAGTAGTATTAATATGCGATCCTAACATATCAGAGTAATCAGATGCATGTAGATCACCTACCCGAGGTAGTCCAATGCACGGGTCAGATCCTGAGTAGACCTGAGCTTGGAGTTTTGTGGACCACGGAACTGAAACACCACCAACCAGTCCAAAATTTGGCCTAATCCTAAAAGACGAATCGACCTTGACATAATTGGACGTGGGCGTATCGAGAATAATGGGAGCCGTTGGCCTAGCATTGGGAGGCCCACTTGTAACAGCCCAATTTCAGTGAAATCCAAATAGTGGTTTCGGGACCACAAATTCGAGTCTAAAAATGAAATTATTTAAATTTCATAAAATGATAGGTATTATGATAGGAATATTGCATGAAAATTTTTATCGAAAAATTTTATCAATTATGTGTCTAATTGCAAAAAGGACTGAATTGAATAAAATGTTAAAGTTGTATACTATAAGCTATAGGGATTATATAGCTAGAGAATTCAAAATGTGAGGTCCTTATATGGAAATTAGACCATTAAAGAAAAATATGTAGATATTTTTAGTGAGTCATCTATGGGAAAATTGAAAAAGGTAAAGGACTAAATTAGAAAGTGGAAAAGTTAAATGATATTAATTAAATTAAAAGAAAAAGATATCATTTTATCATCCTCTTCTCCATAAAATACATGAAAACTCTAGGAGAGAGAAAAGAAATTTCTCAAGCTTGATTTGATTCGGAAGTGTTGAACAAAGAAAAAGATTGAGGGAAAGAAAAAGTCTCGGATTAGTAGATACGAATAATTGTCAAGGTAAGTTCGTATAACTAAATTAAGCATGAAAATGTGTTGAATTGATTGTTGAATTATGTGCATCATGATTTGTGATTGGTAAGTACATGTAATAAACAATTATAGATTTGTGACTCATATAAATGATGAAATGGTGCATGAATCTGTTTGAATATTGATTTCCGATTGGACAGTTGATTACCGTGAATATGAGATCTTGCATATGTTGCAATAAAAGTTGTCCCTAAAGGATAATCTTTTGATCTTATTATGAAAATGAAATGTACACCTTGTGTGTACCATATGAAAAGGGATAGCTTCAGCTATCGAATGTGAAAAGGGATAGCTTCTGCTATCGATTGTGAAAAGGGATAGCTTTGGCTATCAAATATGAAAAGGGATAGCTTCGGCTATCGAGTTTGAAAAGGAAAGGTATACTTTGTGTTTACCACATGAAAAGGTTATGTACACTTTGTGTGTACACTTGAAAAGGTTATGTACACTTTGTGTGTATACTTGAAAAGGTTAGGTATACTTTGTGTGTGCCATTTAAAAAGGAAAGGTATACTTCATGTGTACCACTTGAAAAGGGAATGTGCACCTCGGGTGTAAAATTAGAAAAAGAAAGGTCCATCGAAAATTCAAAGATTCAACAAAAATGTATTAACAAGTGAAATAAGAAGAAATGACATTATGGGCTCATCTATGTCTATTAATGTTTTTCTACTAACCAATTTGGTTGAATGATTGTGTATAGGTCATATTTGTTAGTTTGCTAAATTGATGGATAAATTGTCTAATGTGTGATTTGCTTGTTATATATGAATGGTAAGTGTAGTTGGTTATATGAACTTACTAAGCATATAATGCTTACTAGGTTTATTTTTCCCTGTTTTATATTGCTCAAAGCTCGTGAAGGTTGGATTGGGTCGGAGCTATCATTACAATATCAACTCCTTAACTTTTGGTATAAACGACAAACTCATTTTGATATAATGACATGTATAGGCTAATGAGGCCAAATGGTGATGTAACATGTTTGTATATAACCTAGTCATTGGAATGGCTAGTAATATGTGTTTTGAGGTGTTATGGTATGTTCATGTTCAACAAGATACAAATCACCTTTATTAAAATATGATTTATAAATCAATGTAAAGGTAAGCTTTAGGCATGGTTAAGTGTTGGAAATGTTAGATTGAATGATGGAAATTGGTTGAAATGGATGGTATATACTTGTAAGTTTTCATGCAGGAAAGTGGTTAAGTTTGGGTGAGAAATAGGGCTAGTCCACACGGGTAAGACACACGGGCGTGTGTCTAGAACGTGTGTGACACACGGATAGCCCACGGGCATGTGAAATGACCGTGTGTTCCCTGTATCCTTAAATATGAAGTCAAGAAGTATACGGGTAAAAGACACGCCCGTGTGTTTGGCCGTGTGAAGGACAGCGGTTTTAAGCATGGTCGTGTGTCAAAATCGTGTGAAAATGGCTTAAAAATAGTGAAAAATCTGTGTACCACACGGCCTAGCCACATGGGCGTGTTCCTAGGCCATGTGCCCCTCTGATGCTTAAGAAATTACAGGTCAGAACTGTCCATGGGCTAGCCCCACGGCCATGGGATCCCCACAGGTTGGCCACATGGCCATGTCCTAGGCCACACGGGGGTATGCCCCTATCTTCAAGGTAAAATTTTTAAAGTTTTCGATTTAGTTTCGAATCATTTCCTAAGCATGTATTGGGCCTAGTAGGCCTATATTAGGGACTTTATGATGAAATATGTAAAGTTTTGATTTGGAATGAAATATTTATGACTCGATTTTGTACAAATGTTAGTGTATAAGTCCGGTAATGCCTCGTAACCCTATTCTGATAACGGATACAGGTGTTACATTTATTGGTATCAGAGCTACAGTTTAGCCGATTCTCAGGCTAACGTATCAAGTGTGAATTTAGCTATACATGCCATTATATAATTGATGATAGTGTGATATCTCCTGACCATTTTAAATGTGTTTTTCATATAGTAAATGTCTTCCAACTGAGCAAGAGAAGATTCTGAAGAAGCTGAGAGTACTTCTCAAGCTTTCGTATGATGAGCTATAAATGGTAGTAGTAGTAGAAGGTCCGAATCAGAGGGCCGAAGTGAATATGCTAAAGAGATTTTCTTTGAAATGTTGGATAAATGGTTTCCTGAATATTTGAGAAGAAATTTTGCTGCTTTCTAACCACAACCTCCCCCATCAAATACTCAGACTATTCTTGAGAGACCATCGGGTATTGAAACTATTAGAATTGGTAAGGCTCCAGTGGATAAAATCAGAAAATATAGAGCTGAGGAATTTAGAGCTACAATTGATGATGATCCAAAAAAAGCTAAATTCTGGCTGGAAAATACTATTTGAGTGTTGGAAAAATTATCATGTACTTCAGCTGAATGCTTGGAATATGTTGTATCTCTATTAAAGGACACTGCTTATCACTAGTGGAAAATAATAAGTTTAGTGGCTCCAAAAGAAAATATTACTTGGGAATTGTTTCAATCTGAATTCAGAAAGAAATATATTAGTCAGAGATACCTAGATCAAAAAAGGAAAGAATTTCTAGAATTAAAACAAGGGAATAGGACCGTTGCAGAATATGAAAGAGAATTTGTACGGTTAAGCCAATATGTTAGTGAATGGGTCCAAACAGAGGTAGAAATGTATAAACGCTTTGAGGAAGGATTAAATGAAAATATAAAATTACTGATTGGTATTTTGGAAATAAGGGAGTTTGTAGCACTTGCTGATCGTGCAAAGAAAGCTAAAGAGCTAAGTAAAGAAAAGAAGAAGGAAAACAGAGAAGCCCGATCCTCTGGGAAAAGACCTATTGGTAGGTCTCAATCATTTTCTTCAAAAAAATCAAAGAGGTACCAAGAAGGATCTACTACTTCAGCTGGGTATTCCGGTAAAGAACGTGGTTCTCAACGCTTTAATCCCAAGTCATCGTCACCGTCAGTGACTAGTGTTGGAAGTGTGAGAAGCACGAAGCCAAAATGTAAATACTATAACAAATTTCATCATGGGGAATGCCGAATGAAAACTGGTGCATGTTACAAATGTGGTTCATTTGATCACTTCTTGAAAGATTTTTAGGAAATAGTTGAAAGAGATGCTGAGCAGACTTCAAAACCAGGTAGCACTGCTTCAAGGGGTATACCACCTAGATACCCCGGAAATGTTAGTGGTAGCCGAAGTGTTACAAAAGATTCAAATGCTAAATTTGAGGCTTGAGCTCTTGCAAGAACATATGCCATACGAGCCTGAGAAGATGCTTTAGCGCCAGATGTCATTACTGGTACTTTTTCTTTTCTAGATACTGTTATTACTGCATTAATTGATCCTTGTTCCACACACTCATATATATGCATAAATTTAGTAAATGTTAAAAATTTACCTGTTGAATTCACTGAATTTGAGGTAAAAATTTCAAATCCTTTGGGTTAATGTGTGAAGGTGGATAGAGTTTGTAAAAACTATCCACTTATGGTAAAGGGTAAATGTTTCTTGGCTGATTTAATGCTACTGTCTTTTGATGAATTTGATGTGATATTAGGAATGGATTGGTTAACCCAACATGATGCAGTGGTTAGTTGTAAGCAGAAGTATATTGTGTTGAAATGTCAAGACGGTGAGTTGCTTCATGTTGAATCTGACAAGCTAGATGGATTATTTAATATGATTCCAGCAATGGTAGCACAGAAATGTATGAGGAAGGGATATGATGCTTATCTTGCTTATGTGTTGGATACTAAGGTAACCAAATCAAAGATTCAATCTATGCCAGTTGTATGTGAGTTTCCAGACGTGTTTCCAAAAGAATTGTCTGGCTTACCACCTGTCAGAGAACTGGAATTCTCTATAGATCTAATCTCAGGAACAACGCTAATATCGATAACACCTTATCGAATGGCTCCTACTGAGTTGAAAGAGTTGAAGGTGTAGTTACAAGAATTAATTGATAGGGGTTATGTTCGACCTAGTTTCTCACCATGGGGTGCTCCGGTGTTATTTGTAAAGAAGAAAGACAGATCTTTGAGGTTGTGTATTGATTACCGGTAACTTAACAAAGTCACTATAAAGAATAAATATCCACTGCCTCAAATTGATGACTTGTTTGATCAGTTGAAGGGAGCTACTGTATTTTCAAAGATTGATCTTTGTTCGGGTTATTACCAGCTCCGGGTAAGGATTCAGATGTTCCAAAGACAGCTTTCAGAACTAGATATGGTCATTATGAATTCTTGCTGACGCCATTTGGATTAACAAATGCACCAATAGTGTTTATGGATTTAATGAACAGGATTTTCAGACTGTACCTAGACAGATTTGTGGTGGTAATCATAGATGATATTTTAGTTTATTCTCGAAGTGAAGATGAACATGCTGAACATTTGAGGATTGTGTTGAAAACTTTACGGGAAAAATAATTGTATGCCAAGTTTAGTAAATGTGAATTTTGGCTACGAGAAGTCAGCTTTTTTGGTCACATTATATCTGCTGAAGGCATCAGGGTTGGCTCGAGCAAAATTTTAGCAGTTATTAATTGGAGTCCACCAAAGAACGTGTTAGAGGTTAGAAGTTTTCTGGACTTAGCCGGATATTATCAGAGGTTTTTTAAAGGATTTTCAATGATTTCTTCTCTTACAAAAAGATGTAAAATTCGAGTGGAATGATAAATGTCAGCAGAGTTTTGATAGATTAAAGACTTTGTTGAGTAAAGCACCTGTATTGGTACAACCTGAACTGGGTAAGAAATTTGTAATTTACAGTGATGCATCTTTAAATGGTTCAGGTTGTGTTTTGATGCAAGAAGGTAAAGTGGTTTCCTATGCTTCAAGACAACTTAAACCACATGAAAGAAATTACCCGATACATGATCTTGAACTAGCAGCCATAGTGTTTGCATTGAAAATATGGCAGCATTATTTATATGGTGAAAAATGTCATATATACATTGACTATAAAAGTCTGAAGTATTTAATGACACAGAAAGACTTGAATTTGAGGCAGCGCAGGTGGCTCAAGTTAATAAAGGATTATGATTTGATTATTGATTATCATCCGGGAAAGGCCAATGTTGTGGCGTATGCACTGAGCAGGAAATCTTTGTTTACTTTAAGAGCAATGAACACTCAGTTATCTTTGTCAAATGATGGTTCGGTTGTAGCTGAATTAAAAGCTAGACCGACTTTTATACAACAAATCTATGAAGCCCAGAAGAGTGACAACGAGTTGCAAGTTAAACGGGAGCAATGTCAAAAGAATTCTGATTCAGAGTTTCAAATTGGGTTTGATGATTACTTGTTGTTTAAAACCGAATATGTGTTTCGAAGAACTCAGAATTGGTACAAAAGATTTTGCATGAAGTTCAAAATGGTACTATGTCAAATCATCCCGATAGTAATAAAATGTATAATGATCTAAAAAAGATGTATTGGTGGCCGGGAATGAAAAGAGATATTTCTGAATTCGTAGCCAAATGCTTAATATGTCAACAAGTAAAAGCTGAGCATCAGGTGCCTTCAGGGTTATTACAGCCAATCAATATACCGGAGTGGAAATGGGAAAGGATTACCATGGACTTTGTAATGGGATTGCTTATGTCATCAAGAAAGAAAGATGCCATTTGGGTAGTTGTTGACCGATTAACAAAATAGGCACATTTCATACTGGTACGTATGGATTTTTCATTGGATAAATTAGTCGAATTGTATGTCTCTAAAATTATTAAATTGCATGGTGTTCCGGTTTCTATTATCTTTGATAGAGATCCTCGGTTTACATCCCGATTTTGGTATAAATTGCAAGAAGCACTAGGGACACAGTTATATTTTAGTACTGTTTTTCATCCTCAAATTGAAGGTCAGTCAGAACGGGTGATCCAGATTTTAGAAGACATGTTACGGTGTTGTGTGCTTGAATTTGAAGGTAACTGGGAAAGCTACTTGCCTCTGATTGAATTTGCCTATAATAATAGCTACCAATCTAGTATTAAATGGCACTGTATGAAGCTTTATATGGTTAAAAATTTAAAACACCATTGTACTGGACAGAGCTCAGTGAAAAGAAGATTCATGGGGTTGATTTAATTCGATGAGGAAAAAGTAACAGTGATACAAGACTGCTTGAAAGCAGCTTTAGACAGACAAGAGTCTTATGCTGATCTTAAAAGAAAAGAAATTGAGTTTGAAGTTGGTGATAAAGTATTTTTAAAAGTGTCACCTTGGAAGAAAGTTCTCCGGTTTGGCCGTAAAGGAAAATTAAGTCCTCGGTTTATTGGACCGTATGAGATCATTGAAAGAATTGGACTGGTAGCTTATCGGTTAGCTTTACCGCCAGAACTAGAAAGAATTCACAATGTTTTTCATGTGTCAATATTAAGATGGTATCGATCGGATTCATATTTCTCCAACAGAAGTGGAAATTCGACCCGACATGACATATAGTGAGGAACCAATTATGATCATATCACGGGAAATAAAAGAGTTGAGAAATAAAAAGATTGCATTGGTAAAGGTTCTTTGGCAGAAACCTGGAATTGAAGAAGCTACTTGAGAACTTGATGATATCTTGAAAAGACAGTACCCGAATCTCTTCACTGGTAAGATTTTCGAGGACAAAAATCCTTAAGGGAGGAGAGTTGTAATAGCCCAATTTCAATGAAATCAGAATAGTGGTTTCGGGACCACAAATCCGAGTCTGAAAATGAAATTATTTAAATTTCATAAAATGATAGGTATTATGATAGAAATATTGCATGAAAATTTTTATCGAAAAATATTATCAATTATGTGTCTAATTGCAAAAAAGACTGAATTGAATAAAATGTTAAAGTTGTATACTATAAGCTATAGGGATTATATAACTAGAGAATTCAAAATGTGAGGTCCTTATATGAAAATTAGACCATTGAAGAAAAATATGTTGATATTTTTAGTGAGTCATCCATGGAAAAATTGAAAAAGGTAAAGGACTAAATTAGAAAGTGGAAAAGTTAAATGATATTAATTAAATTAAAAGAAAAAGATATCATTTTATCATCTTCTTCTCCATAAAATACATGGAAACCCTAGGAGAGAGAAAGGAAATTTCTCAAGCTTGTTTTGATCCGGAAGTGTTGAACAAAGAAAAAGATTGAGGGAAAGAAAAAGTCTCAGATTAGTATATACGAACAATTGTCAAAGTAAGTTCGTATAACTAAATTAAGCATGAAAATATGTTGAATTGATTGTTGAATTATGTGCATCATGATTTGTGATTGGTAAGTTCATGTAATAAACAATTATAGATTTGTGACTCATATAAATGATGAAATGGTGCATGAATCCGTTTGAATATTGATTTCCAATTGGGCAAGTGATTACCATGAATATGAGATCTTGCATATGTTGCAATAAAAGTTGTCCCTAAAGGATAATATTTTGATCTCATTATGAAAAGGAAATGAACACCTTGTGTGTACCATATGAAAAGGGATAGCTTCGACTATCGAATGTAAAAAGGGATAGCTTCTACTATCGAATGTGAAAAGGGATAGCTTAGGGTATCCAATATGAAAAGGGATAGCTTCAGCTATCGAGTTTGAAAAGAAAGGTATACTTTGTGTATACCCCATGAAAAGGTTATGTACACTTTGTGTGTACACTTGAAAAGGTTATGTACACTTTGTGTGTATACTTGAAAAGGTTAGGTATACTTTGTGTGTACCATTTGAAAAGGAAAGGTATACTTCGTGTGTACCACTTGAAAAGGGAATGTGCACCTCGGGTGTACAATTAGAAAAGGAAAGGTCCATCAGAAATTCAAAGATTCAATGGAAATGTATTAACAAGTTAAATAAGAAGAAATGACATGATGAGCTCATCTATGTATATTAATGTTTTTGTACTAACCAATTTGGTTGAATGATTGTGTATAGGTCATATTTGTTAGTTTGCTAAATTGATGGATAAATTGTCTAATGTGTGATTTGCTTGTTATATATGAATGGTAAGTGTAGTTGGTTATATGAACTTACTAAGCATATAATGCTTACTAGGTTTATTTTTCCCTGTTTTATATTGCTCAAAGCTCGTGAAGGTTGGATTGGGTCGGAGCTATCATCACACTATCAACTACTTAACTTTTGGTATAAACGAAAAACTCATTTTGATATAATGGCATGTATAGGCTAATGAGGCCAAATGATGATGTAACATGTTTGTATACAACCTGGTCATTGGAATGGCTAGTAATATGTGTTTTGAGGTATTATGGTATGTTCATGTTCAACAAGATACAAATCACCTTTATTAAAACATGATTTATAAATCAATGTAAAGGTAAGCTTTAGGTATGGTTAAGTGTTGGAAATGTTAGATTGAATGATGGAAATTGGTTGGAATGGATGGTATATACTTGTAAGTTTTCATGCAGGAAAGTGGTTAAGTTTGGGTGAGAAATAAGGCTAGTCCACACGGGTAAGACACACGGGCGTGTGTCTAGACCGTGTGTGACACACGGATAGCCCACGAGCGTATGAAATGACCGTGTGTCTCTTGTATCCTTAAATATGAAGTCAAGATAGTACACGGGTAAGAGACACGACCATGTGTGTCAAAACCATGTGAAAATGGCTTAAAAATGGTGAAAAATCAGTGTACCACATGTCCTAGCCACATGGGCATGTGCCTAGGCCGTGTGCCCCTTTGATGTTTAAGAAATTGCAAGTCATTTTTACCCACAGGCTAGCCCCACGGCCATGGGATCCCCATGGGTTGGCCACACGGCCATGTCCTAGACCACACGGGCGTGTGCCCCTATGTTCAAGGTAAAATTTCCAAAGTTTTCAGTTTAGTCCCGAATCATTTCGTAAGCATGTATTGGGACCAGTAGGCCCATATTAGGGACTTTATGATGAAATATGTAAATTTTTGATTTGGAATGAAATATTTATGACTCGATTTTGTACAAATACTAGTGTATAAGTCCGATAATGCCTCGTAACCCTATTTCGGTAACAGATACAGGTTTGTGGTGTTATACCACTTGCATACTGTCTTTCACGGCTAGAGAAACCAAAATCACGGCCATTGAAATTTGGCCCATATGCGTGCGTCCTAGGAACAAACTTAGAGGGAGGCACCATGTATTGCCCATGTTGGAGAGATCCGACATTCATAGGAACAAAATTCGGCCCACTTGTATTGGGCGCATAGGACAAGGGAGGCCCACGTTACATGTATCCATATATGGCACCATCATAGTAGCCAGCCACCAAATGGTATTTCCCATCCTCACATGCATTTTGGCCATGTGAAACCCTAGCTGATTTCACTTGAGGAGACCCCCATTCACGCACACCTTCTCATTGCGGCATACTAGGATTCAGTGGAGCATAGGCCGGATCACCATGGTGCAGCACTAGAGTAATCGATAGCGGTGCCTCCGTGTCTCGGTGGTAGCAATAATAGCAGCGTTGAGCAGCGTGACCAAACCTACTGCAGATTTGAAATTGAAGTCTGGATCTAAAGCTTCATCCTTGACCCCGGCCGGACCCAAAACCGCCACGGACGAATCCCTTCGCCCCTTGCGACGATGCTTGCAACGAGCCACTCTCAACAAGATGTGCATGGATGGTGACTTCGTGAGTCGCCTAAAATTGTCTGTTTTCACACTTAGCCAATGCATCCACAAACATCTGAAATGATACGGTAAACCTGCGAGCATGATCTCGACTCTCTCCTCTTTCAAGATGTGAGATCTAGACGATTCCAAAAGCGGACAAAGATTTTTTTATATGAGCAACATATGACTTAATAGAGAGTGTACCTTTCTTCAACGAGTGGAGTTTGTTGAATTTTAGACTACTTTACCCTCGTATCGGCAGCAAATAGATTTGTCGCAGTGGTCAATACATCACAAGTCGTGTGCACATCAATAAATGACGGGAGAAGTGACAAGTTGATTGTAGAGAGGAGCCACGACATCAATAGTCGATCTTGCTGTATGAAAATTGAAGCCGACAGGTTTGACGCAAGAGTTCCTTCTTGAGTTTGAACAAACCTTGGTGTTGGAGGTATGGTTCCATCCAAGTACCAAGTGAGATCATATCCATCAGTAATGAGCTTCACTTGTTTGTGCCATTGAATGTAGGTGCCCTCCTCTAGCTTGACTACCTCATATTAAGGAAATGAATTGATGACACGGTCACCAGTGAAGGAAACTGAGCCAGGTTCAACAGACACGGAATTAGCGGAGTTTGTGGTGGCCATAGATCCCAAGATTAGCCAGCAAATGATACAATGTTAAAGACTAGGTTCAAATGGTATTTGATAGAATAAAGGAATAGTAATGATTAACTTCTTTTCTATTTGTTGATTACTTCCTTTCTTTGTACATTTAGAAGTTGTATTTATAGAGAGCTCTTAGCCATCAACTGCTCTTCAACAAACTTCAAGCTGTATAACAGCTTGGCTACTTACTTGTTAACTGACTAACTACTAACTCTAACATTCTTTTTGACTTTTCAATGATAAGAATAAATTGGATCGTCATTTCATTTAGATAGTATATTTCTATGTTTTAAGTATTGCTTTTAACGTCTTTTGTTATATTAGGTTTTCTTTAGGTATTTCTCATTTTTCTTTTTGTTGTTTAGTAGCAGTTAGGTTCTTGGTGGTGTTCATCTTCCTATTCTCTCTTCCGTTATTCTTATTTTATATTCTGGTGCTCCGTCGTTTTGTTTGTGACTCAGGCTCTGTCTGGGGTTTTCTTGGAAGGTGATTCTTGTTGTGGGACTTTGTTTTTTCGACTTTTTTAGTTTTCTTAGGTTGCTGCTGCACTTGTTTTCATTGTCCTGTTACCTTGCAAATTTTTCGCTGGAGCAATTGTTTTCAAGGTGTGATCTCGAATTATGTTTTGTTACCTTCTTCTTGACACATTCAAAGGCAGCTACGATAGAAGAAGGCATCAATGAACTTTTGGCGAAATTATATTTTTCAGAGGAAGAAGCAGTGAGGGTTGTAAGTACAAAGGTTGGATCTACTAGCTTACAAGGATTTGAAACTTGGGCTATTGGAAAATTGATGGCGGAGGAGAAATTTAATAGAGAGGCTATGTATCAGGTGTTTAAGTCACTCTGTTTCACCAAGGAGGAAGTCAACTTCGTGTCTCTAAAAGAAGGAGCCATTTTGGTGAAGTTTGGCAATGAGGACGATAGAAAGAGGATTCTAAACCTTTCCCTTTAGCTGTTTTACTAGTGCTTGTTCAATATGGTTACCTACATTAAAGATAAAAAGTATGAAAGATTATGCCTTTAATCATTCACAGTTCTGGGTAAGAGTTTTGAATATACTGTTGGAGTTTATGGATGGGCAGATGGCTATGGAGGTTGGCAATACGATGGGGAAGTGCTAGCCATAGATTGGCGTGATAGAGATGGTGGATGGACAGAATACATGCTACTTAGGGTTATAATTGATGTCCACAAACCGCTGCATAGGGTTGTCCACTATATTAACAATGAAGGAGTTGAGTTCGTTTGTGCTATTTGATATGAGCGACTGCCAAGGTTTTTTCTCTATTTGTGGCCTTATCGGTCACTCAACTGAAAAATATTGTAAGAAGGTGGATAAGAGTAAGTTAAACAAAACTGATTTCCAATATGAGAATTGGTTAAGAGCCCTACTAGGTGCTACTAACCGGAATTGTGGACCATGGAGAAATGGAATAGAAATTATTACAGATAATAAAAAAAGTGAAAGTGCATCTAAAGGATGATACAAGAAATGTTGGAGGTGAATGAACTAAAAGAACAAGTGGAAACAGAAAGGGTAAAAAATGCTAAAGATGAGTTAAAGTTGAGCACTCAACAAGGAAAATAACCTATGAGAGTAACTTGTGAAGGGATAGGGAAAATAAAGACAGAAAAAAAAAGAGAATAAAGGGAAGTAACGGAGAGCTAACAGAGGAAAATCCAGGCATAATTGTTTAAAGGAAATTGTTGGATTGCTTAACACCTTCTAAAGTGGTGGCTAGCGAATAGCCTCGCCAGGATCAATGAAGTTCCTAAGCTGGAACTGTTGTGGGTTGGGGAACCCTGCGACAGTTCGGGAACTCAAGCAACTCCTTGTTGCCAACAACCCCGATCTTATATTCCTTTGTGAAACTAAAATGAATTTTAATGACTTTCAACGTGTTCAAAATAAGCGCAGGATGAATAATAGGTTTGCAATGAGTTCTGAGGGTCGTAGCAGGGGTCTTGCGATGATGTGGAAGGAAGGTACGAACGTCACCATTCAAAGTTACTCTAAGCACTATATTGACTCCATTGTTAAGCTAGATAATCATAGTAATATTCGTGTCACTAGGTTTTATGGGCATGCCAACCCTAATGTTAGAAGTAGCTTTTGGGACATGTTACGTAGGGCAGGTGCTTTAGTTAAGGAGGAGTGGGTGGTGGGGGGACTTTAATGCCATATTGAATGAAGTCGAGAAAGAGAGAGGTCATAGGATTGTGAGGGTACAAATTAACGAGTTCAAAGACATATTGGATGACTTGGCTCTTGCGGATATTAAGCTGGATTGTGGATGGTTTACTTGGGTTAACAATAGGGGTGGGGACAGCTTGGTTAAGGAGAGATTATACATATTTTTAACGTCAGTTTCCACGGTGGAGAAGTACCCTTTAATTGCTACTAACGTCGTGAGACAAACTCAGTCTGATCATGATGCTGTTCTCTTTGATATGTGGGGTCGTAAACTTAAAAACAACTCTAAAGATCATAGGTTGTGCTTTCGCTATGATGATTGCTGGGCTACAAAGAGGGAGGCTAAGAGCATTATTAGTAATGGTTGGATGAAGGATGCAGTTCACTATGGTGACAAGCTGGAAAGGGTTCATGAGACCCTTGGCTTGTGGCAGTGAAATAAATTTTGGAAAATGAAGAGGGATATTCGCAAGCTAGAGAATAATATAAACATGATCATTGATTCGGCCAGTAGGGAGGATAGTGGAAAGAGGTTGAAGGAGTCTCGTTGTAAGTTAGGTTTGTAACATCCCGAATTAGGGTATAGTCAAAACAGTAGTTTTGAGACCAAAAATATGAAGTAGAAATAGTTAGTTTATGATTATTATGAGGTCTATGATATAATTTCATGCTTATGTGAAAATTTCATAAAGAAATTTTATGGAAAAAGTGCCCAATTTGACATTTAGGACTAGATTGCAAAAGTTGCAAAATGTGAGTTTTAGAAGCTTTAAGCATGAAATTGCCATGGATTGTTAATTAGAGGTCCTTAAATAGCAATTTTCCCAATTTCTATTTTTATAGGCAAAAATGGGCATGAATAGAAAAAATTGAAGGAAAGGCCTTAAGGGCATTTTTATCGTTTGGTTAATAAAAGAATAAAAAGGGAAAAATAATTCAAAAATCGTGTCCATCTTCCTCCTCCTTAGCCAAAATTCTCAAGGAGCCATAGCTAGGGTTTTGTTCATCCTTTCAAGCTCGATTGTAAGTACACCCTAGCACCGTTTTTAATGTTCTTTATGTTTTTGAGATCTTTGAAGCATGATCTAGCTGTTTCTACCATTATTTTGAGCTAGGGTTCATTTCAAAAACTTACCCATGTGTGACATGCATGTATTTTGGTGTTTAATAGAGGAATATGAAAGTTTGATGCATGATAAACATCTTTTACTAAGTGGTTTTTCATGAAAACACCTAAAAATGACCTTTTTGTAAAAGTTGTAAAATAGGTGGTTAAAAATCTGATTTGAAAGAAAATATGGGCTGATATAAGTATGATATAAGTTTGACTAGGCTTGGGTATAAAAGAAAATGAATATATTTCATTTTACGAGCATAGGGGCTAAATTGTAATTATGTGAAAGTTTAGGGGAAAAATTATAATTTTGCCAAAGTATGATTTATGGACTATTTTTAACAATGTGATAATTAAATAAGTGAAATTTGCTATTATAGATCAAGAAAAATGAAGTCTGGACCTAAACCGAGGAAAGAACAAGGTTGTGTACTAAATCGAATAGTAGTCATATTTTGGGTACCGAGGTAAGTTCATTTGTAAATAATGCAATATTACATCACTGTGTATTTAATGCTTTAACATTGCATGAATTGTATAATTGTTTTTGTGGAATTTGTAACAGCCCAATTTCAGTGAAATCGGAATAGTGGTTTCGAGACCACAAATCTGAGTCCGAAAAATGAAATTATTTAAATTTCATAAAATGATAGGTATTATGATAGGAATATTGCATGAAAACTTTTATCGAAAAATTTTATCAATTATGTGTCTAATTGCAAAAAGTACTGAATTGAATAAAATGTTAAAGTTGTATACTATAAGCTATAGGGATTATATAGCTAGAGAATTCAAAATGTGAGGTCCTTATATGGCAATTAGACCATTGAAGAAAAATATGTAGATATTTTTAGTGAGTCATCCATGGAAAAATTGAAAAAGGTAAAAGACTAAATTGGAAAGTGGAAAAGTTAAATGATATTAATTATATTAAAAGAAAAAGATATCATTTTATCATCTTCTTCTCCATAAAATACATGGAAACCATAGGAGAGAGAAAGAAAATTTCTCAAGCTTGAATTGGTAAGTTCTATTTCCCGTTTTTAGTAATTTTTATATTTTTGAGATCGGGAAAGCTTAATTTCTTTATTTAGGTGATTAAATTGAAAGAAAACCAAAGTTTAGAAAATTACCCATGGATGAATATGCTGTAAATTGAAAGTTTTTGATAGAAAATGAAAGATTATTGATAGAGAAATCACTTTTACAAAGTGATTTTTAGTGAAAGCATGTGTAGGGACTAAATTGCAAAGTAGTGAAATTCTTGGAAGAATTCTAAAATTTATGAAATATATGTGCTGTAAAAGTTATATTGGAATTTGAATAAGCTTCAAATAAGGAGTAAAATGCATGAATTTCAATTTCTGAGCTTAGGGATGAAATTAGAATTAACTAAAAGTTTAGGGGCAAAATGGTACTTTTGCCTAAAATGTGAAATGGGCTTGATTGAATGTAAAAATCATAGAATTGATGATTAAATTTATTTATATAGATCCGAAAGTGTTGAACAAAGAAAAAGATCGAGGGAAAGAAAAAGTCTTGGATTAGTAGATACGAACAATTGTCAAGGTAAGTTCGTATAACTAAATTAAGCATGTAAATGTGTTGAAATGATTGTTGAATTAAGTGCATCATGATTTGCAATTGATATGTACATGTAATAAACCAATGTTGATTTGTGATTAACATATAAATGATGAAATGATGCATGAATTCGTTTGAATATTGATTTCCGATTGGACAGGTGATTACCGTGAATATGAGATCTTGCATATGTTGCAATAAAGGTTGTCCCTAAAAGATAATATTTTGATCTCATTATGAAAAGGAAATGTACACCTTGTGTGTACCATGTGAAAAGGGATAACTTCGGCTATCGAATGTGAAAAGGGATAGCTTTAGCTATCGAATGTGAAAAGGAGAGGTATACTTTGTGTATACCACATGAAAAGGCTATGTACACTATGTGTATACACTTGGGAAGGTTAGGTATACTTTGTGTATACCATATGAAAAGGAAATGTATACTTTGTGTATACCACTTGAAAAGGAAAGGTACACTATGTGTATACACTTGAAAAGATTATGTGCACTTTGTGTGTACAAATTGAAAAGGGAATGTACACCTCGGGTGTACAATTAGAAAAGTAAAGGTCTATCAAAAATTCAAAGATTCAACGGAAATGTATTAACAAGTGAAATAAGAAGAAATGACATGATGAGCTCATCTATGTATATTAATGTTTTTCTACTAACCAATTTGGTTGAATGATTGTGTATAGGTCATATTTGTTAGTTTGCTAAATTGATGGATAAATTGTCTAATGTGTGATTTGCTTGTTATATATGAATGGTAAGTTTAGTTGGTTATATGAACTTACTAAGCATATAATGCTTACTAGGTTTATTTTTCCCTATTTTATATTGCTCAAAGCTCGTGAAGGTTGGATTGGGTCGGAGTTATCATCACACTATCAACTCCTTAACTTTTGGAATAAACGACAAACTCATTTTGATATAATGACATGTATAGGCTAATGAGGCCAAATGGTGATGTAACATGTTTGTTTACAATCTAGCCGTTTGAATAACAAGTGATATGTGTTTTGAGGTATTATGGTATGTTCATGTTCAACAAGATACAAATCACCTTTATTAAAACATGATTTACAAATCAACGTAAAGGTAAGCTTCAGGTATGGTTAAACGTTGGAAATATTAGATTGAATGATGGAAATTGGTTGGAATGGATGGTATATACTTGTAAGTTTTCATGCAGGAAAATTGGTTAAATTTGGATGAGAAATAGGGCTAGGAAATGGCCTTATTTCGTCCACACGAGTAAGACATACGGACATGCGTCTAGACCGTGTGTGACACAAGGATAGCCCACGGGCGTGTGAAATGACCCTGTGTCCCCTGTATCCTTTAATATGAAGTCAGGATAGTACACAGGTAAAAGACACGGCCGTGTGTTTGGTCGTGTGAAGGACACGAGTTTTAAGCATGGTCGTGTGTCAAAACCATGTGAAAATAGCTTAAAAATGGTGAAAAATCAATGTACCACACGGCCTAGCAACATGGGCGTGTGCCCAGGCCATGTGCCCCTTCGATGCTTAAGAAATTGTAAGTCAGAACTGCCCACGGGCTGGCCGCACGACCATGTCTTAGGCCACAGGGGCGTGTGCCCTATCTTCATGGTAAAATTTTCAAAGTTACCGATTTAGTCCCGAATAATTTCCAAAGTATGTATTGGGCTATTAGGGACTTTATGATGAAATATGTGAAATTTTGACTTAAAATGAAAATTTATGACTCGATTTTGTATAAATGCTAGTGTATATGTTTGGTAATTCCTCGTAATCCTGTTCTAGTAACGGATACAGGTTAGGGGCGTTACATTTATTGGTATCAGAGCTACGGTTTAGTCGATTCTTGGACTAACGTAGTAAGTGTGAATTTAGCTATACATGCCATTATATAATTGATGATAGTGTGATATCTCCTGACCATTTTAAATGTGTTTTTCATATAGTAAATGTCTTCCAACCGAGCAAGAGAAGAATTTGAGGAAGCTGAGAGTACTTCTCAAGCTTTTGTAGGACGAGCTATAAATGGTAGTAGTAGTAGAATGTCCGAATCAAAGGGCCGAAGTGAATACGCTTAAGAGGCTTTCTTTGAAATGTTGGATAAATCGTTTTCTGAATATTTGAGAAGAAATTCTACTGTATTCCATCCACAACCTCCCCCACCAAATACTCAGACTATTCTTCAGAGACCATCGGGTACTGAAACTGTTAGAATTGGTAAGGCTCCAATAGATAAACTCAGAAAATATAGAGGTGAGGAATTTAGAGCTACAATTGATGATGATCCGAAAAAAGCTAAATTCTGGCAGGAAAATACTATTCGAGTGTTGGACGAATTATCATGTACTTCAGTTGAATGCTTGAAATGTACTATATCTTTGTTAAAGGACACAGGTTATCATTGGTGGAAAATAGTAAGTTCAGTGGCTCTAAAAGAAAATATTACTTGGGAATTCTTTCAATCTAAATTCAGAAAGAAATATATTAGTCAGTGATACCTAGTTCAGAAAAGGAAAGAATTTCTAGAATTAAAACAAGGGAACCATAGTGATGCATCTTTAAATGGTTTAGGTTGTGTTTTGATGTATGAAGGTAAAGTGGTTGTTTATGCTTCAAGACAACTTAAACCACATGAAAGAAATTACCCGATACATGATCTTGAACTGGCAGCCATAGTGTTTGCATTGAAAATATGGCGTCATAATTTATATGTTGAAAAATGTCATATTTACACTGACCATAAAAGTCTGAAGTATTTAATGACACAGAAAGACTTAAATTTGAGGCAACGCAGGTGGCTCGAGTTAATAAAAGATTATGATTTGATTATTGATTATCATCCGAGAAAGGCCAATGTTGTGGCGGATGCACTGAGCAGGAAATCATTGTTTACTTTAAGATCAATGAACACTCAGTTATCTTTGTTAGATGATGGTTCGATTGTAGTTGAACTAAAAGCTAGACCGACATTTATACAACAAATCTATGAAGCCCAGAAGAGTGACAACGAGTTGCATGTTAAACGGGAGCAATGTCTAAAGAATTCTATTCCGAGTTTCAAATTTGGTCTGATGATTGCTTGTTGTTTAAAAATAGAATATGTATTCCGAGGAACTCAGAACTAGTACAAAAGATTTTGCATGAAGCTCATAATGGTACTATGTCAATTCATCCTGGTAGTAATAAAATGTATAATAATCTGAAAAAGATGTATTGGTGGCTGAGAATGAAAAGAGATATTTCTGAATTCGTAGCCAAATGCTTAATATGTCAACAAGTAAAAGCTGAGCATCAGGTGCCTTCAAGGTTATTACAGCCAATCAATATACCAAAGTGGAAATGGGAAAAGATTACCATGGACTTTGTAATGGGTTTGCCTATGTCACCAAGAAAGAAAGATACCATTGGGGTAGTTGTTGACCGGTTAACAAAGTCAGCACATTTCATACCGATACGTATGGACTTTTCATTGGATAAATTAGCCAAATTGTATGTCTCTGAAATTGTTAGATTGCATGGTGTACCGGTTTCTATTATCTGTGATAGAGATCCCTAGTTTACATCCCAATTTTGGTATAAATTGCAAGAAGCACTAGGGACACAATTGCATCTTAGTACTGCATTTCATCCCCAAACTGATGGTCAGTCAGAACGGGTGATCCAGATTTTGAAGACATGTTACGGTGTTGTGTGCTTGAATTTGAAGGTAACTGGGAAAGCTACTTGCCTCTGATTGAATTTGCCTATAATAATAGCTAGCAATCCAGTATTAAAATGGCACCGTATGAAACTCTGTATGGTCGGAAATGTAGAACTCCATTGTATTGGATAGAAAAGATTCATGACATTGATTTAATTTGAGAAACTGAGGAAAAAGTAAAGGTGATACAAGACAGTGTGTCCCTTGTATCCTTTAATATGAAGTCAGGATAGTACACGGGCAAAAGACACGGCCGTGTGTTTGGTCGTGTGAAGGACACAGGTTTTAAGCATGGTCGTATGTCAAAACCGTGTGAAAATGGCTTAAAAATGGTGAAAAATCAATGTACCACACGGTCTAGCCACATTGGCGTGTGCCCAGGTCGTGTGCCCCTCTGATGCTGAAGAAATTGTAAGTTGGAACTGCCCACGAGATGGCCCCACGGCCATGGGATCCCCACGGGCTGACCATACGGCCAGGTCTCAGACCACACGGGCGTGTGCCCCTATCTTTAAGGTAAAATTTCCAAAGTTGCTGGTTTAGTCCCGAATCATTTCCAAAGCATGAATTAGGCCTCGTAGGTCCATATTAGGGAATTTATGATGAAATATGTGAAGTTTTGACTTAAAATGAAAATTTATGACTCGATTTTGTATAAATGCTAGTGTATATGTTTGGTAATGCCTCGTAACCCTGTTCCAGTAACGGATACAGGTTAGGGGCGTTACAGAATTAATTAATGATGACTCAATGACGATTTAACGAAGTCTGATAACTCAAAACCCCAGTTGAACCTAGGAATAGTTAGGATACAAATGTCAGGACATTAGGGTTATGTACAATCCCATGTAAGACCATGTTTGGGACATGGCTTTGGCATCGATATGTAATTTCGTGTAAGATCATAGCTAGGCTATCAGCATCGGTATGAGATCCCATGTAAGACCATATCTGGGACATGGCATTGGCATCGATCTACGATCCCACGTAAGACCATATTTGAGACATGGTATTGGCATCGATATGTGATCCCATGTAAGACCATATTTGGGATATGGCATTGGCATCCTACTATGTTTATGAGAATTCCCAAGTATCCTTTAGTAATTCCAAGTGGTTCAACGGGTAATCCAAAGATTATATCAAAGAGATGACAAGGTATGATCATGTTGAAAGGGTACAGGTACGTACAAAAAGCTCATAAATATTGAGATTATGAATCGATAAGACCTCGGTAAGATGTGAATGAATGAATTATGATCATGAGTCTTATTGTACATTATGCAAATGACATGACTTAAAATGAAACTATGATACTTGATGACATTATGATAAATATTATTATGTTATGTGTATAATAATGTATGGTTAATGTAGTTAATTATTTACATACAAACTTACTAAGCTTTATGCTTACTCCCCTTTCTTTTCCATTTCCTTATAGTGTCACCAAGCTAGCTCAGGGATCGAAGGACATCAGAGTTCGATTCACACTATCAAAATAATCTTTTGGGTATAGTGAATTTAAGTATTTTGAGTATAGCATGTATAGGGACTTGGTCTTTTTGTTATATGTCATATTGGTTTAGCCAAATGTATTGGCTTATGATAATATTGATTCATTTTGAATAAGGCCATGAGATGTGGCTCATATTGATTATTGGGTTGTAAACCTATTCATATATGCATACACGTCCCTATGCAATTGTGATGTGGTTGGTTGTTGTGAGTATGTGATGAGATGTGTTGCAGCTATGATTGTTTGTTGATGAAATTGTGAGTGAATGACATGGTGAAAACTAAGGCATGTTAAATGAAAGTAATCTACATCTCTTAGTGCATGCAAATTTATAAAATTTGGCTTGACCAAGTATGAAGTCTTATGCATGTTTTAGTAAAGATGAAATGATCATGATCATGTCTTGTTTATGTAAGTTTACTCAATTATGCCATGTTTAATTGCCTTTGAAGTCATGTATGTGTTTGTGTAAATAAGGGTGGCAATTGGCTTGGAAAATAGCCTCAAAGTTGTCCACACGGATAGACACACGGGCGTGTGTCTAGGCCATGTGTGACACACGGTCTGCCCCATGGGCATGTGATCCGACCGTGTGTCCCCTGCACCCTAATTAGGTAAAACAGAATGCCAGTAGTAAACACACGGGCAGAGACACGGCCATGTTTTCAGCCGTGTGAAGGACACAGCTTCAGGACATGGGCATGTGCCTAGGCCATGTGAAGTCTACACTTAATTTTTGGAATTTAATTTGGCACACGTCCTAAGAACATGGGCGTGTGACTTGGCCATGTGACCCTAATTATGTTGATGACGTCACAAACATAGAGTTACACGGGCTGAGGACACGTGCGTGTCCCAAGCCATACGGGCGTGTGTGACCACACGGCCTACCCACACGGGCGTGTGACCTTGTTTCATGAAAATTTTCTAAGTTTTCCCAAAGTTTTCTAAAAATTCTTAGTTTAGTCTCAAACTACACCAGATGTATGTTTTGGGACTCGTAGGCCCATATAAGGGACAATTTGCATATGTATGAATGAATTTAATTTGAACGAAATTTTATGGCCTGATTTTGTATGTTTGCTTGTGTTTAAGTCCGGTAATGCCTTGTATCCTATTCTAGCGTTAGACACGGGTAAAGGGTGTTACAGGTTGTCTTTATACGAAGGAGGAGAGATATTGGATGCAAAGACCTTGGGCCCAATGGCTCAAGGGGGTGATAGGAACACGAGGTACTTCCATGCAAAAGCCACTGGCCGTTTAAAGAAGAACAATATTGAAAAACTCAAAGATGGGAATGAGAATTGGGTTACGGATAGCAATGATATTTGTAATGTGGCAAAAAGCTATTTTTGGAACCTCTTTCGGTCTAATGGCAATGATATTAGTAACCATGATATGGGCTACATCAGAGAGTGCAATATTAAGGATACTAATGTGTGGCTTACCAGGGAGTATACTGAGAATAAAGTCTTACAAGCTATTAAGTAGATGGACCCTCGTAAAGCTACTGGAGTTGACGGTCTCTCTAGTAGTTTCTTTAAGCATTATTGGGATATTGTGGAAAATGACACCACCCATTTTTGTCTGGATGTTCTTAATGGACATTAGAACGTTTCTTTTCTTAATGAAACTATGATTATTTTAATTCCTAAAATTTGAGACCCTTGTGATATTACTAATTTCTGCCCTATTAGTTTGTATAGGTTCATCTATAAGATTATTGCCAAGGTGTTGGCCAACCAATTAAAACTCATCCTTCCCGATTGTATAAGTCAAAATCAAAGTGCCTTTGTCCTGGGGAGAATGATTCATGATAACATTTTGATTGCACACGAGTTGCTTCACTACCTTCAATGTTTTACTACCTTCAAAGCTCTAGAAACAGCCCTAACAAATGATATGTTATCAATCTTGATATGAGTAAAGCTTATGATCGAGTGGAGTGGAATTTCATTGAGGCGGTCATGATGAAAATGGGGTTTGACAATCAGTGGATCGAAAAAATTATGGGTTGTGTTCGTTCTATTAGATATTTGGTCAAATGTAATAATATTTTATCGAATACAATTTTTTTTGAGAGGGGTCTTTGTCAAGGGGTCCCCTTTCTCCGTATTTGTTTTTATTTTGCATGGAAGCATTCTCGAGGATCCTTATTCAAGCTCGAAGTAATAATTCTTTAAAAGGTATTCGTGCTAGCATAAACGACCCAAGGATCAATCATTTGTTCTTCGCCGATGATGCGCTTCTTTTTGTGTGTAACAAAAAAAGTGAGGTTGATTGTATTACTAATATTCTTTGAAAATTTTCCACTGTTTCAGGATAAGAGATAAACTTTGAAAAATCAATGGTGTTGTTTAGTCCCAATACTCCGAGTGATCAAAGAAGAATATTTGGCGATCTCCTTGCCATGAAGGTCGTGGAGAAGTTGGATAAATACTTGGGCCTTCCCCTTCCTATAGGTAAAAAGAAAAAAAGATGCCTTCAATGATGTTACTAATAGATTTTCATGCAGGATAAATAGCTGGACCAAAAGATTACTTTCATTTGGTGGCAAAGAAGTATTTATTAAGGCGGTGTTATAATCCATTCCAACATACACGTTGTCTATCTTCTTGTCTCCTAAGGGTGTGATCAATGACCTTCAAACCAAGCTTAGTAAGACATGGTGGTCTGGCAAGAAGAAGGCAAATTTTGGTCGATGCTCCCTTGGAAGACGTTGTGCAATCCAAAAGGTATAGTGGCCTTGGCATAAGAGACATGCAGCTGTTAAACCTTGCTCTTTTGAGCCGTCAAGTCTAGAGACTCATTAATAACAAAGATACTCTATGTTTTAAAGTGTTTTCATCAAAGTATTTTCCCGATGGTAACATTTTTAATGCCAAAATAATTTATAAAGCCTCTTTTACTTGGTCGAGTATAGTAGTTGCTGCGGAGACCTTCAAGAATGGGTTTGGTTGGCAAGTTGATAATGGTGACTATATTAACATTCGGGTTGACAAGTGGAGTATGGAAGACTTAAATGGTGGTACCCTGAATTTTAATATGCTTAACCCTCAAGAAGAAAGTGTTAGAGATATTTAGATTGAGAATGATAGGCGTTGGGATATTGATAAAGTTTACAAGCTGTACAGGAAAGATTGGGGTGATAGGATATGTAGTTTACCCATTGGGAATGAGAGCCAAAGTGATAGAATTGTGTGGTTTCATAATCCTCATGGATGCTTCACATCGAAATCTGCTTACTCTTAGCTCCTGTTGAATGAGTTGGGTTTTTGTCCGCATAGGTTCTTTTGGAAAACCCTTTGGAAACTCGACACCTTGCTAAAGATTCATGTGTTCTCTTGGCGTGTGAGGCACGAGCTCCTTCCAACGAATGCTAAAATTTTTTCCATCCATAGTGGCTTTGACCAGGGTTGTCCAAGATGTAGGGCTGCTACTGAAACACTTATACATTCTCTCAAAGAATGTCCTACTTCTTGTGAAGTTTTCTCTATTGGTGGTTAGGATACGAGCACCATGTCAAGGCAGTATAATCGTTGCATAGATTGGCTTGAAGACATGATGAGAACTATTGACAAGAGAGCCATGGCTAACTTGATGGCAACGTTATGGAATTTTTGGAGTAGTAGAAACAATTTTATGATTAGAGGTAAAGATGATAAGGTGCAGAGTATTTGGGATTGAGCTAGCAATCTCAGCAAAGACTTTCGCATCTATAATATTCTGAATGAAGCTTTGTTTTCTCAAAACGCTATTATTAAGAAGTGGGAAAAACCTTCCAAAGGCTTTGTCAAAATAAATTTAGGTGCTATAGTTGAGGCCAACAAAATGGGGTATGGCGTGATCATTCGAGATGATTATGGTTTTGTGTTGGGGGCAGAAGGGGTTTCATCGATAAAAGGGTGTCAGTGCATTAGGCAAAGTGTATTGCATTTGAGAGAAGCATTGAGCTAGCGTGCCAACTCGATATTAATGGCATGGTGCTTTTTGAAACCGACCACGCTGGCTTCGTGAACAAAATGCGCAACCTGGTTACGGATGTCAGTACCGTTGGCATGATGATTAAAGAGTGTAAACAAGCTTTTAGCAATTTGAAGTCCGCCAAATTAATTTAGACAAACTGGTCTTGTAATACTGTAGTAGATTTTATATGTTCTAAAATGTGTAGTGAAACAAAAACTTGGTTTTTCGATATGGGTTATCCTAAGGAAATCCATAATGCTGTTATTAATGATGTTACTTAATAAAAGTTCTAACCCTTGTGGTCATTTTTTGTTCAAAAAAAGAGAGAAAATGATATAGATGTTAAGTGCATGTTTTCCAAATAATTTGGATATGTTATCATTAAAAGTTTCATGTAATAACATTATTTTTTACTTCCAGAAAACTTGTTTTCACAGTTAAAATTTTGCAATGGAAAAATTTCGGATATTCAAATTTTATTTTACGAAAATCATTTAGTATACTGTTATGCTTAATAAAACCAAAAAACCATGTAAAAACCAAAAATCTTAAAAGTTCCCAAAACCTATAAACAACCCCAAATAAAAGTCCAATAAGCTTAATTAAAATAAAGTTTAACCAATTCAAGAGAGAATGCTCAGTCCGAGCTCCCGAACGCCGTCCAATCCTAAGTTTGAAGGTTACCTGAAATGATAAGCGAATAGGGTGAGCTATATAACTTAGTGTGTGCCTTAACCCACCATCAGATATAAAATAAATAGAATTGTATAACAGAACCATGCACATATGCACATAACAAAACAGACAGATCAGAAATCATAACATTCTTAGCATAGCAATGTCATACAGAAGGTCCTACCCCCAATCCGCTACACACCAACTTCGTCCAATCAATCACACTAAATAAGGCTACAAGAACTCATTCATCCATCACAACATAATGTGGTTGTATGCCACTCAGATAATATAAAGCTGTGCTGCTAGAATTATATTGCGGGAATACCGTCATAATTATATAGGGCAGATAATTTGCTAGAATCAAACTTCCTCCATTATATAATCATATCCTGCCCCCAATGCATATGCAAAATCATACTAAGTGATCATGTCACATATACTTATACATAACAAATAGCAGAATATAAACATAATATTTTAGCTTACTCAGAGTTTTACTGATCACAAACATATTTATATTGATACATGCACACATGTTTATAGATATCATGGTTTAGCATGCATTCAAAATATTACAAATCAGAGTCTAGAATTTCACACTTGGCCCAAATATGGGCCCAACTGACCACTCAAAATGGGCCCACACACCCGTGTGACCCACACGACCCACCAGGCCAAAATATGTGGCCCACATGCCCTACCTCAACTAGACTGTATGGCTCACACACCTGTATGACTCACACGGCCCACTAGGCCAAAATGTGTGGCCCACATGCCCTACATCAACCAAACCATGTGGCTCACACGCCCGTGTATCTCACACGACTGAGCACACGGCCCAAAACACGATTGTGTGACATTGTCTGCCCCATTTTGATTTTCCACAAAATATCCAGATTTTCGTGTACTTTTACTGCTTTTAGGATGTCGACACAATATCAGTAATCCAAATTTATGTATACGACATCCGCAGTTAACCCAATTAGCAAACTAACGCTGAAACTGAAACAAGTATTTGACTCATACTTAATTAAAGTATTTAGCCAAATAGACTAGCGCATTTAGCCCTTACCAAAAATCACATAGACCAACCCCCTAATTAGGGTATTTGGTCACTTATATAGAAAATTAATGGTTTAACAACACCTAATTCGTTGGTGACTTACCCATTCCATGATCGTCACCTAAAATAATAGCAAAAACAATTAAAACGAGGATTATTGTACAACTAAAATCACCTACCTTGCACAAGAAAAGAGAATAAAAACCTTATTATAGATGAGAGGTACCTATGATACTAAACTTACACCAAGATGAAAATACAATCTCCTCGTTTGAAAGAACACGACATAAAAAACAACACCATAAAATTGGCAGCACCACAGAAATAAGGAGACAATTAACAAAAATAAAAACAATAACCAAGGGGATGACAACAGAGGAAATATGTTAAAGAAAGATGAAAGAAAACAAGGAAAGTAGAAGAAAAGAAAGAAAATGCCAGAGAAGGACGCAACAAACAAAAATGGAAAAATAGAAAATGAGGTGAATGGGAGTAGTGGGGAAGTTGGCTAACACTATGGAGTTTGAATTTTAACCCACATTCTACTGCTTTGGATGACATAAGAAGAAGGAAACAAAAATTAATTTCATTTTGGGCACTATAAGATTCAAAATTGGAACCAAAGGAGATAGGAGAATGCTTAACCATTGAACCAGTAGGCTTATTCTTGCTAACAAGTTAACAAAAATAAAAGATAATCCACATGTGACTAGTTAAGTGTGGGGATAAAATCAATAAAAATTCAAAAGAAGGAAATGAAACACAAAAATTCAAGTACTCATCCAGAACACCGAACCTTTGAACCAAATAAATTTACTTAACCCAATTATTACTTAGAAATTTAAAAAATTTTGTGGTGTTGTATTTATCCTTTTTGGAGGAGTTTTCCACGTAAAATATTTGTGTCTAATTTTCTTTATTTGTTCTTGTTTGTTGCATATACGGGTCTGTAACATCTCGAATCAGGGTCTAGTCGAAACAGTGGTTTTGAGACCACAAATTTGAAATAGAAATAATTATTTTATGATTATTTGATGGTCCATGATATGATTGCAAGTTTGTGTGAAATTTTCATGAAGAAATTCTATGCCTAAAGTGTCCAATTTGAAGTTAGGGACTAAATTGAATTAGTTGCAAAATATGTGTTCTAGAAGCTTCAAGCTTGAAATTGCATTGGATTTATAAATTAGAAGGTCTTAAATAGCAATTTTACCAATATCTATAATTTTGGACAAAAATGGGTATGAATAGGAAAAATTTGAAAGAAAGGCTTAAAGGATACTTCAGTCATTTGGTTAATAAAAGAATAAAATGGGAAAATCAAGTCAAAATTGGTGTCCATCCTCCTCCTTGTGTGCCAAAAATTTCATACTCTCCATAGCTATGGTTTTCAACATTTCAAGCTTGGTTGTAAGTGCTCTCAAGCCCCGTTTTTAATGTTCTTTACATTTTTGAGATCCTTGAAGCATGATCTATTCATTTCTAGTCATATTTTGAAGTAGGGTTCATGTATGAAACTTGACCCATGTGTGACATGTTTTTATTTTGATGTTTAATGGAAGAACATGTTTTTATTTTGATGTTTAATGGAAGAATATGGAAGTTTGATGTGTGCCTAACGTATTTTACTAAGTGATTTTTGATAGAAATGCATGAAAAGGACTTATTTGTAAAAGATGTAAAAATGGATAGTAGAAATGTGATTCAAGGAGAAATATGGGTTGATATGGGTTAGAATATGAATTGGCGAGGCTTGGGTAACCAAGAAAATGCATGCATTTCATTTTATGAGCCGAAGGACTAAAGTGTAAATAAGTGAAAAGTTAGAGGTAAAAAGGTAATTTTACCAAAGTATGTTTTATGGGTCGATTCGAATAACGTATGTATTAAATAAGTTAAATTTGGTATTATAGATCAAGAAAAAGTGATTCAGGTCTTGATCGGGGGAAAACAAGGTTTACGAGAATTAGGCTCGTTTCTATCATTTTGTACCGAGGTAAGTTCATATGTGAATAATGCAAATGTATTATGTTCAATGTTTTTTTATTTTGTAAATTTAAATGCTTTATTGTTGTTATGAGTATGCCTTGATCCTTCCATGAGAAAATGATTGATACAATGTACATTGAAGTCGATATTTCGAGCGAGTCTGACAGTGATGCGATAAGTATGAAAATCCTGTTTGAACCTTACGAATAGTTTAGGATACAAGTGACATGTCACTAGGAACTATGTGATCTGAGCTCATGAGTTGTAGTCTGAGTTCATGATATATGTGACACATGTTATGGGGTTCTGGGTACTGGTCTTGTATGTTCTACCAGTGGCTGGGTAGTCCGACATGTGTTTTGATACCTAACAGCTTGTGTGAGCACCCCCTGTAGCTACATCCTGACTGACAGCTCGAGTGAGCAGACTCGTGAGTAGCTCAAAAGTGAGCAACATGTGATATGTGATATGAGGTAACGTTGACGACATATGGGGCACTTAGGTGCGAGATTTCAATGTATCCAATGGTATTCCAAGTGTTCAACGGGTAGTCCAAAGAGAAGTTCAATGGGTAATCTTGATGAATACGTGAAAGACGAGAAAGTAAGTTGTTTTGTGCAAGTGGGCACAGTTATGTATATCAAACTCATGAGAATACCATAGGATATGATGAACTTGTGGTAGGAATATATATATCTATGAGGAATAAATTTTAGTGATTTGATAATAAAATGCAAGATTAATGTCATTATGTTAAATGTATGATTAATGCTTGTTTAAATTGCATTTTATTTGCATGTGAGCTTACTAAGCTTTAAAGCTTACCCCCTTTCTTTTCTCTTTTCTTATAGTGTTGCCAAGCTAGCTTGGGGTTCAGAGGACGTTAGAGTTTTCGATCACACTATCAATTCAAAAATTGGGTATAGTTAGTCTGAACATTTTGAGTATGGCATGTATAGGGACTTGGTCTTTTTGTTATATGTCATATTGTTTTAGCCAAATGTGTTGGCTTGTGGTAATATTTGATTCATTTTGTATATGGCCATGTGATATGGTTCATATTAATTATTTGGGTTGTAACCCTAATTAATTATGCATGCATGCAATGTGTTATGCTTGATGTGGTTGCTTGTGGATGATATGTGAGATGAATGGCATATGTGCTTAATGAAAGAATTGTGGCTAATAAGTATGACCAAAGCTATAGTACAATTGAGTAAATTGAAAGTAGGTTTATCATGATAAGTAAATACGAAATTGGTGTGGAATGCCATATGAAAGTATGATGGTTTGAATAGATGATATGTTGACATTACAAAGTCATGGATTAATCATGTTTATGAGTATTTGAGTGACTAAATATACTATGTTGCATGCCATCAAAAATGTATGAGAGAGTGAGCATTTAAGGGTGAAAAATGGCTTGGAAAATAGCCTATAAACTGTCCACACGGTTAGACACACGGGCATGTGTCTAGGCTGTGTGTGACATACGGTCTGCCCCATGGGCGTGTGATCCGGCTGTGTGTCCCCTGCACCCTAATTAGGTGAAACAGAATGCTCAGTAGTAAACACACGGGCAGAGACACGACCATGTGTCTCAGTTGTGTGGAGGATACAGCCTCAAGATATAGGCGTGTGCCCAAGCCGTGTGAAGTCTGCACTTGATTTTTTTGGAATTTAATTCGCCACACGGCTGAAGCACACGGGCGTGTGACTTAGCCGTGTGATCTTATTTGGGTGATGACGTCATAGTCAAAGAGTTACACGGGCTGAGGACACTGGCGTGTCCCAAGCCACACGGGTGTGTGTGGCCATACGGCCTACCCACACGGGCGTGTGTGGCCATACGGCCTACCCACACGGGCGTGTGACTCTCCAAAACAAGAAAATTTTTTAAATTTTGACAAGGTTCTGAAAGTTTTCAGTTTAGTCCCGAATTACTCCCAATATATGTTTTGGGCCTCGTAGGCCCATGTAAGGGACAATTTGCATATGCATGAATGGTTTTAAATTAGATGAAATTTTATGGCCGGGTTTTGTATGATTGGTTATGTTTAAGTCCGGTAATGCCTCGTACCTTATCCTGGCGTCGGACACGAGTAAGAGGTGTTACAGGGTCGATCCCGAACAACCTGCCTCTCTCCCTTATATCATGTCCCAAAATCTCTTCTTTTCTCTACTTGTCTATATCATTTTTGTGTCACTGCCACAATCTTTGACTCAGATTAGTGGCAGAACAGTGGTCACGAAACTTTGTGGAGCTGAGATCATCAGCTCTCTCAAAAACTCTCCCCAAAAGTCATCATCAAATCTCCCATAAGAGATATTCTATAGACCCACTAAAAAGTGTTACAAAAACCCTTTAAATAGGCGAAATTCAGAGTGCTAATATGACTAAAATATCCTACATTAGTTAGAGTTTAATTGGGAAAAGATAATAGAGTTTAACTGAGAGAAAAAACCTGGTATTTGTGGGAACACATCGCTACGTTGCAACATCGTGAATCGCCTCGTCGCAACGTCGTCTTTGCTTTGTTGTTTCAAACGTTGTCGCATCATTCTCTATTTTAGGCCTTTTTTGGTTGCTCATCAATTGTCTTTCTAAGTGTTTGGAAAGAGTCCAATAAATACGAGATACCCCGACAAGTTTACACCTTGACTCGTATTTAACACACCTTTGCCATTGGCCATCACAGGCCTAACTTGATCTTTGCAGGATATTAACCGAGTCCAAGCAGTGCTTGAACTTTGAAACTGAAAGACTTTTAGTTTTCAGAATTGCCAAATCAAAGTTGACTTGTTTTTGCTTCTTATAAACATAATGCTCTGTCTTTCCAACTCCTGCACCCGGAAGAGAATCTCTTTTATTCAAAACGGTCATACCTTTTTCACTTATATGACCAACTTGCCTATACCTTAAACAAGTTGATTCCGACTTCTTAACAGACGAGGAAATTATTGTTTTACCAGTCATCATTGAACCTTGC
This sequence comes from Gossypium longicalyx, assembly GCA_025698465.1. Lineage (NCBI taxonomy): Eukaryota > Viridiplantae > Streptophyta > Magnoliopsida > Malvales > Malvaceae > Gossypium > Gossypium longicalyx. The sequence goes on along the minus strand of CM046997.1, from coordinate 16,141,586 downwards.
AGAACATAAATACTGCTAGCCTTTCGATCTCTCATCAAACGAGAGCTCTACGAGATACGTTAGTGTCACTTGACTTGATGGCGATCCCATAACCCTTCAAGTCTAAATTTCCCAAGGAGATGAGATTCATTTTCAAGTCAGGCACATGCCTAACATCTGCCTGTGTCCTAATGATTCTGTCATGCATCCTGATCTAAATGGTGCCAATACTGATTATCTTACAAGATGAATTATTCTCCATAAACACAACTCCATCTTTTCAACTGGATTATATGTGGAGAACAAGTTCTCATTTGGACTTATATGGAAAGAGAACCTCGAATCCAAAATCCACTCGAACGTAAGTTTAGACCTTTCGGCCATAGAACCAATCATCCTCGGCCACACTAGCATCGGCTACCTCAGCCTTCTGTTCGTCTTCGCTCTCAACAACCCTCCTGTTTTGATTTTTTAACCTATAACATTCTGCCTTTATGTGACCCAACTTTTTGCAGTAGTTACATGTCTTGTCATGATTCCTCAATTTTGATCTTGACCTAGATTTTTTTTGACCTAAATTCTTAGACTATTTCCTGCATCTAGCAATCAAAATCGAGGCTAGAATACCAGAATTGCTACCCGAACTTAACTCATTATTGAGCTTTTCCTTGCTCAACAAGTTACCCTTCAAGTAACACCCCATACTCGGTCCGATCGCCGGACCCAAGCTACTAGATGTTACTATAGTAATTTAGAACTAGAAACATTAAAATAATCATGCAACATTCACTCCTAACTCAATTGTAATAATAGGATGTGTTTAAAATAGAATTAGATACTAAATCGAGTTTACAAAAGCTCTATAGGTGACCTAGGAATGAATTAGGACCAAATTTTAAAGTTTTGAAAAATTAGACTTCAAATTTTGATGAATGCTTCTTCACATTGTGATGACTTTGGTCATGAGTCAAGTCATGATGTCAAACCACTTGACATGGAGACATTATAAACTATCACTGGACGTTACGGCGAGAGAAAACTCACGTCAAGACGATAACACTATTTTTGGTAAAATTTGGTCATTTGGTACCTAATTTGTGCCAAGCCACACCAAAGACTCAAATGGTAAAATTTTGGCCATTCAAACCTGCACAAAAACAACTCAAACACATACCAATACATTCATTTAACCAACCATAAAATAATTCAAGCTATTTCACATGAAAGTGATATTTTAATTAACAAAACAAACTAAGTAATCTTCACAACTTCTAATCCTAATCAAAACAGACCAATTCCACACCAAAACATACATATTTCAACCTAAAAAGTAACTAACCAATATGCCACAATGGCACCATTACATCAATAAGGACATAATAACATTACAAGTCATTCAATTCAGTTGGTACCATTCATACCATTTATCTAATTCAAGTATGCAATTTAACATATGATACTATCACATGTTTATACCAAATCATTCATTCTATTAATCATAATGCACATATCAATACTCATCCATTTTTGTATCCACCAACTAGACATTAAACCATTCACAAACACAAACACTTATCAACACTTGTAAACATACCAATATAATGTTCAAGAACAAGTATTATCTGCATATCAAAACCATTATCTTCCAAAATGACACTTATACATATCAAGCCTATATACATGCCATAACACCAAGTTTTGAACAATATAAAAGTTTACCGAGACTGAAGCTGGATAGTGTAATCTCTGGAATGATCTGACCGTCGAGTTCCCCAAAATGTCAACTACAAAAAATAGAAAATGAAACAGAGTAAGCATTATATATACTCACAAAGTTCATAGGTTCAAACCAATGTAACTTACCTTAATTCCCATAATTACATAACAAAATAATTAACTAAGCAATTTTCCTTGTTACCACAATTCATATCAACAGGTGAGTTCATCACATTCAAGTCATATAACATTCCATATTATACAATTCAATCTAAATCAGTGATATATCATCAAAACCATTGAACATAAGCAACTTTTACATCATACATCTATGCTTTATCTCATTATATCTTTTACCATTCAATCAACATTCCTTATACAATAATGGTTTGGCCTGATGAACTACAATAAATAGATACAGATATGCAGGTAACCACTTAAAATGCACCTAGTTGCTCAAACGAGCTATACCATCTATAAACACACCTGGGCACTGAGTGCCAAGCTCGTAGGTTACACATCCCTTCAGAACACACCTGAATCTCCGTAGTGAGAACTTAGTAATTCGTAACAAATGCTGGATTTCGGTACAATCAGCAAATTTCCTATACATCTATACCACATATCATATAAATCCCGTAAAACACATGAATAACCCTATTTTCATGCTAATTGTATCCTATCTTATGTTCATTCGGGCTCAGTACACATAACAAAATAACTCCGTCATTATCTCACATTTTGTACCATTTTGTAAACAATTCAAAATACATTCAAACATGATAAAATACACAATTTAAACATAAACATTACATAAATGCACATAACTATATCGTATGAACTTACCAGGTATAGACAACAATAGTAGAAATGTCAAGGACTAATCTACAATTTTCCTTTTTCCTCAATTACCTACCGATTGGTTCATATCTTGATCTATACAATAATTTATTTCCAATTATCAGTGCCAATAACCTTAAAAAAAATCTTATTCAATGTATATGAGAACTTAATTTCTTTTTTTACAATTCCCTAAAGTTTTATATTTTATTTAATTTAGTCCTTAAAACCAAAACTATCATATCTTTCACATTTAAGCTCTGTTTTTCGATTCATTTTTAATTTCAATCTTCTTTAACCCTATAGAAATAGTAATTACAAAAATTTCATGTTAAAACCACACAATTTTCATTTTAGTCCCTAAACTCAAAACTAACCAAATTCACTTTACAAATTAGTCCTTAATAATCTCTAAGCTTACAACCAAGCCATTTAACAGAAAAAACCTCAAAAATCATCAATGGTAACATTTCAAACCTTAACAAATTTATGATTTAATACTCGAGTTAGCTAAATTAAGCTATAACGATCTCAAAAGTATAAAATTTACGAAAAACGGGCTATAAAAATACTCAAATGCAAAGGCTGAAGGTTGATTAAGCTTCTTCAATGGCTTCCTTATTTTGGTTTTGTTGTAAACGGTGGGGAAATAAAATATGGAAGGAGATGACCATGTTATTTCATGCTTTACCTTTTCATTATTATTATTTTATCCTTAATTTAACTTATAATTATATCTAATATATATTCAAGCAGTCCATTATCATTTTTATTGGCTTAATTACCATATAAAACCTCAAAAATTCTACCTTTTAACCTTTTTAACTAATAAAATTCAATAGCGATATACTTTTATAGTTTTTATGATTTAGTCATTGTGCCTTAATTAGTCAGTAATTTGGTAAAATTACTTATCCAAAATTTAATTTACCTATATATAAACTCTGTAAATATTTAATAAAAATATTCAAGGGCTCGGTTTACTGAAATGAGGTCCCAATACCTCATTTTTAAAAACCACTAACTTTAAGGTCGAACCACTTGTACTTTAACTAAATGTCTAATTAGCAAATTTATCAGATAAAAAAAAATTCAATATAACACTATATTTAACTTGAAAATATTAAATAATAATATTTATGAACTCACTCATCGAAATTGTGGTCCCAAAACTATTGTTTTCGGCACTATTGATGAACTCACTCATCAAATGAGAGTTTATCTTTACCATAAATCATGGTTTCCCTGAAAGTTTTATACGAAGGGTGCAAAGAGCACAATAATATCATATCCTGATCTTCATAATCTATGTTAACTTGACATTCTTTAGGTCATTTAGGAGAGTAATAAATTCACTGATGTGACCCTTAAGGTTCTCACATTTATCTATACGGAACGTGTATAGGCGTTGTTTTAATACCAATCGATTAGCTAGAGATTTTGTTCTGTATAGGGTTTCTAATTTTATCCATAAGGTTGCTGTCATTTTTTCTATAAGCAACTTATACAACACATTTTTTGTGAGGCACAATTGAATTGTTAACAGGGCCTTCTCATCAAGCTCTTCCGATTTTGACTGGTTTTGATTTTTGGGCTTTTTCCTGGTAACAACATTTTTCAGATCGTTCTGAACCAGAATTATCGTCATCTGAACTTACCATAAATTGAAAATTTTGATCCCATCAAACTTTTCAGTATCTAATATCATTGTTGCCATCCTGAATGAGTTGATTGTGGAATCCAAACTAAGCTTTGGTACTAGTTTGTTGGGGATCAACCCATATAAACTACAAAATAGAAAAGGTAGAGAGGATCGAACACAAATTTTATGTGGAAAACTCCTCCGAGGAGGATAAAAACCATGGGTAAAGGAGGCTTCGGCTTTTTACTAAATGAGTAAACAAATGAGAGTACAATATAGAGAAAATAAATGTAAATGTAGTAAATGTACAAACCCAAACCTTGAAAAAAAACCTAACTCTCATAGAGTTCTCTGAAAAGGTGTACAAAATTCTCTCCATAGTTACCACGAAAACTCTCACCAAAACTCATTTGTGACTGCATCTTGTCGCCATCAAAAGAAAAGCCTTGTAGCACTACATCTTTAATTTCCTTATGGAAAGAGGGATACAAGGCCTCTTTAAATGGGCTAAGTTTAAAGGGCTAAAACTACTAAAATGTCCAAAGACTAATAAAAGTTTGAATGGAAAAAGTTAGCAAAGTTTAACTAAGAGAAAAAACCCAATTTTTGTGGGAAACATGTCGCCACGTCACAATGTCCCCATTTACGTTGTCATGACGTCGTCCATCATCACAACATCAAAATGCTTCTCATTGTGATTTCTTCGATTGAATTTGGTGTTGTGATGCTTAAGTCCTTGTGTTGCGATACGGGATGTGATAAGTGCCATCAAACTGTTGGTAAATGCAAGACACGCCTCACAAATCTCCATATTGACTCGTATTTACCATACCTTCTTCTTCAAGCCCTGTCACAGGCCGAACTCGATCATTGTATAACGTCAACCATGCCCAAACTGTTCTCAAACTTGGAAATCGATAGACTCCTAATATTTAAAACAAGGTTGTATAATGTTGTAACACCCCTAACCCGTATCCGTCGCCATAACAGAGTTAAGGAGCATTACCGGAACTTTTAAAACATTTACAGATAAATCACATCAATCATTGTTCATTTTCTGAGATTATTCAAAACATCCCTTAAATGGACCCTTAAGGACTAATATGAGCATTAAAATCGAATTGGGACTTAATCGGAAACTCTAAGAAATTTTTGTGATATCTCAAAAATTTTCCAAGGTGCAGGGCTCACACACCCGTGTGGTCCAAGGGACATGCCCGTGTGACCTTGGGACACACTCGTGCTGCAAGCTGTGTTTGAACCCATGTAACTCTCTGACTTATGCACACGGCCATGCCACATGCCCATGTGTCAGGTCGTGAGGTTAATTAAATTCCTTCGAAAGTAGGTGCAGGTTTCACACGGCCAAGACGCATGCCCGTGTTCTAAGCCGTGTAGCACACACGATTGAGACACATGTTCGTGTCTCTGCCCGTTTGCTCAATTCTGAGCATTTTGTTTCTCAAGTTTAAGGTGTAGGGGACACACGGCCTAACCACACACCTATATACCAGGCCGTGTGTCACACATGGTCTAGACACACGCCCATGTGGACAAAATGAAACCATTTCTAGCTTCATTTCTTACCCAAAATCACACCAATGACCTGCACTTAAACTCACATCCAAATACCAACCATCTCAAGCATTCAAATTAAGCAAACTCTATTATTCAACATGGTATAACATTACATGCATACATGTTCATAATCTTACCTTGGTATATTTTATATGTTAGGCATAATTTGAACAACCATTTAACATGTATGTAGCTACCATAGTATGACATTACAAGTATATCAAAAACAACCATTACTAGACATTCCAATGGCTAGATTATAAACCACATAGTTAAACCATCTATGGCCAAGTTAGCCTATACCTGCCATTATACCAAAATGATTTTACTATATATACCAAAACAAGCTAGTAGATAGTGTGACGATGCTCCAATGATCTCCAACCTTCGCGAGCTTTCGAGCACTATAAAACAAGGGAAAATAAAACAGAGTAAGCATTACATGCTTAGTAAGTTCATATAATGGAAACTAAACTTACAAGCAATATCATGTTTTCCATCCATTTGGCAAAATTGCCTAAACACATGCATTCAATCAAACATGTTAGTCACAAAAATTTTCATATACATCAAGTAAACATAGATGAGCTCATCATACAATATTCTTTTAAGACATTATCATTTCATCTCATAATTCTCTCATCATGCCAAGAGTTTTGTCCATTGAATCATTAAAATTTCGATGGATACTCAAGTAGTACACTCAAGGTGTACAATTCAATAACCCGTCAATTCTTATTCAAGAGTACCTATTAGGGCACTAAATTAAAGAACATACTCTCGAGCCACATATCGTATTACAGGGTTACCAGTCCAGGCTAAATCCATTACGAAATGTATGCTCAGGAGAGTTTAATTAGGATTACCAGTCCAGGCTAAACCCTAATTGTAACATATGCTCGAGAAAGATTATATCAAGATTACCTATTCGAGCTAAATCCTTTCTATAATGAGATAAATAGGATTACTCGTCTGAGCTAAATCCCATAAACAACAAATGCAGGACCTCATTCATTACGAGAAAGCACATTTATCCAGCGAAATTTAATATTCAAATGAGACTTTGCCCTTTTCCAACATTTCTGAACATGTAATCATTTCACACATTTATAACATTCACATAGATATAATTCATATTGCATAAAATCAAAACATTCAAGTTAACATATTTACATGCTCCATTAAGTTACACGAACTTACCTCGACACTAGTTTGCGTAGAAAATCTACTAATTTGAAACCTTTTATTTCCCTCTATTTAACCTCAAATTTGTGTTGTCTGGATCTATATAAATAACTTTAATCATCAATTTCACATATTTCATATTCATTTGGACCCAATTTACGTCCTAGCCAAAATTACCATTTTGCCCCTAACTTTTCCATAAATTCTAATTTCGTCTCTAGGCTCGGAAAATGAAATTTATGCAAATTTACTCCCTATTCCAAGCCTAACCGAAATTTAAACATAAAATTTACAGCACATATTTTCTATAAATTTCAGAATTTTTCATCAATTTTCACAACTTTACATTTTAGTCTCTAAATCATGTTTTCATCAAAAATCACTTTGTAAAAGTTGTTTATCTATCAGAAACCTTTCATTTTCTACCATAAATTTCTAATTTTCAGCATATACATCCATGACCTGATTTTCATACTTTGATAGCTCTTCAAATTGATCCCCCAAATAGATAGATTAAGCTATTCCGATTTCAAAAATATCAAAATTACTAAAAATGAGACAAGGAAACTTACCCAGTTAAGCCATGAAAGTTTCTTCTCTCTCTCCTAAGGTTTCCATGTATTTTTGGGGGAAGAAGATGAGTAAATAAGATGAAATTTTCTTTTTCATCTTTTAATTAATTAAATTATTTCAAATTCCAATTTAGTCCTTACCCTTTTTCTAAATTTCCATGGATGAGTCACCAAAATATCTACATACTTTTCTTTAATGGTCTAATTACCATATAAGTACCTCAAGTTTCGAATTCCATATCCGTTTAATCCTTCTAGCTACTAGAATTCAACTTTTGCATTTTATGCAATTTAGTCCATCCCGTAATTAAGGACTAAATCGATAAAATTTTATTATCAGAATTTTCACATGACATTTCTAGCATATTACGGACCATGTAATAAAATAAAAATAAATTTTATTTTTCGATCGAATTTGTGGTCCCAAAACCACAGTTCCGATTTCACTGAAAAATGGGATGTTACAAATGTAACCAAGGCCAATGACACCGAATGGACGTGTGCTTCACAACAGGAGAGAAAACATCAAGGAAATCAACTCCCTCTACTTGATTGCCACCCTTTGCTACCAACTTTGCTTTAAACACTCTACTTTATCCAAAATTGCTACAATTTGAAATATGTGATTCCATCAAACTTCTTGATATCGAAATTCGTTGTCTCCATCCCTAAACGGGTCGATTGTGGAATCCAAACCAAACTCTTATACCAGTTTCTTGGGGATCGACCTGTATACGCAACAAATAAGAACGAATAGAGAAAATCAGACACAAATATTTTACGTGGAAAACTTCTCTAAAGAGGATAAAAATTAGGAGTTAAGAAAACTTCGATAATTTGACAAACCAACGAAGAGTACAATATGGATAAAATAAACCTGAAAGAGCAAAACCCAAAACTCAAATACAAAGCTTTCTCAAAAGCTTTTCTCAAAACTCTTCATCAAATCTCACATAAGAGATATTCTATGAACTCATTAAATAGGGTTACAAACACCCTTTAAATAGTATAAATTCATAGTGCTAATATGACTAAAATATCCTAGATTAATTAGAGTTCAATTGGGAAAGGATAACAAATTTTAACTGGGAGAAGAAACTCTGTATTTGTAGGAACACATAACGGCCGCGACGTCATCCGAACATCCTAACACTCCTTGTCGTGACGTCAGGCCTACTTTGGGCCTTCTTCGGTTGCTCGTCGATCGTATTTCTAAGTGACTGCAAAGAGTCCGATAAATGTGAGGCACACCTCACACGAGTGATGATTTGGAATAGGGGTATTGAATACTAATATCAACTAATTAAAACTGGGAAGATTGATGGAAAAGTGACCATTAGGACATTGAGGTGATGGTGACGGCTCTAGGGAGTGAGGAGACGTTTTATTTGAATTTTTTATAATATTTTTAAATATTTTTGTAATATTTTTAATTTTTAATAAATTTTAGATTTTTTGAAAATTTTAATTAAAAAAACATTTCTTGCTAGTGCTGCATGCCACATCAGTGCTATTAACGATTAAATCAATAAATTAATAGTTGTCGTTAATGGAATAGTCTATTTGATTTTTTTTCTTATTAAGAAATTAATAGGATGAACTTTTTACTAAGGATTTTTTACCCTTAAATCTTTATATTATTTTTACATAAATTTTCATTAATATGACCTAGTACAGTATAAACTAAAAAATAACCAGGCTCTTAAATTTTTCTAATAGCATTAATAGGTAAAAGTACCATGGACGCTCTTTTATTAGGTACTAAATTGCATTTTCTCCCTTTACTTAAAAATGGGTAAATTGATCCCTATATGTTAGATCAAAGAGTAAATTGATCATTCTATCAAAAAATTCCAATCATTTCTACTATTAAATGATGATATGTCACTATTTGGTTGCATGAATTAGTCACTCCAAATAAAAAATCCCATCAATTTCATTGTCTATTAAAAATTCTATCCATTTCTTATGTTAAAGATTGCATCTATTCTGCTTGAATTAGTCTATCCATGTTAACATGAGGTATACATGTAATGTCACTTGTTACTGCCTAGTTGCTAAGTTAGCCACCATGTCAAAATTTAACAGTAGAAATTAATAAAATTTTTAACAAAAGTACTAGTTTGCTCTTTGATGTAATGTATAATGACTAATTTATCTATTTTTTTAGTAAAGAGGATAAAATGCAATACAACTCCTAACAAGAGACCTCCTTGATACTTTTGTAGATATTTGGCTGGATGCTTTGGCTGGATGTTGGATGAGTCGGGGATCTTTGGCTAGATTCTGGAGTCACTGCTCAAGACCTCAAGATGTACCTATACCTGTGCACAGGAAAAAAAATTGTACGCTGAGCAATAATGCTCAGTGATATTTTCATGATTTAAGTCAATATAACATAAATTACAATCATTTACGTACAATCAATTTGAAATATAATGTAAACCGATATATATACAACTCAACCCAATCTAATTCAATGAATTAGGATATATGCCCATATATAAATATGTCATCAAAGCACCAAATGCATCATTTGAACTATCTAACCTTACTTCAAATAACTAAGTTAATTGAACTTATCACACCAACATATCAAGTTATTAATGTTTACAAATCTATTCAATATTAAGCATTTGATCATAACAAATTTCCTTACTGAATTGATTTTAATCATTCGTCATTTATACATATCGACCCTCAAGCTCGTTTAACCAGTTCACATGATCTTTCACTTGCTACCGCTAATCAATTATTGCATATATGTACCTATATTATAATTCCATAACATTTAATCATTTCCAATAATAATATAACCAATTCATAATTTATATCCCTATTAACATGCCTTGAATTTCAAGATAGATACACAAATTAGTCAATTTCCATATCAATTTGGCACTTTAGTACATCATCGGATAAACCAAAGGAAATATATTGGCACACGTAGTGCGTTATTGGCAAGCCAAAGCAATTATACTTGAAAACAAGGTGCATCATCGAATAAACTGAAGCAAATATAATGACATGTCAATGCATCTTTGGATGAGCTAAAGCAAATATACTGGCACGTAAGTGCATCATCAAATGAACCAAAGAAAATACACTGGCACGTAAACACATCGTCGACTAAACTAAAGTGTAAACCTGTACAATTAATAGGGTAACCAATTTTCAATTTTAATCACATAGTTCAATTCACATTCCATCATTATCAATTCATCATCAATTCACCATTCCAGTACAACATATAACATTTTTTAACTCAATTTCAAGCCAGGTACTACAAATTAATTAAATCATGATATTTTCTATTTAATTAAATTTAGTCCTCTATTTCGATATACCATATCAATCACCACAATTTAAGTCATACAAGCATTATATACTCACCTCATTACTAAACCATGCAATTTAACATGAATATGCAATAAGTAGATTGACCTCGATCATAAAGATACAAACTGAAAAGTAACGTCACTCGTTATCGGCTCTCACATTTCCTTTTTGTCTTGATGGCCCGACGTGATCTTTAGCTAAGAACAATTATTCAACAATAACACAATATCAAATTCCATATCAAATCAATTTCAATTACAATGCCAAACATGTAACGCCCCCACGCCCGAGACCGTCACTGGAGTCGAGTATGAGGTGTTACTAAACTTAATTTAACATTTTAAGAACTTTAGATTATTTGTTTCTACATTCACAGCTTTTTAGCTACTTGCGTTACAGTCACAAGAAAAATCATATCTCGAGTTACGAAACTCAAAATCAAGATCCGTAAATTTTCTCTGAATCTAGACTCATATGCCTATCTACTAATTTTTTTCTAGAATTTTTGGTTGGGCCAATTAGTACAGTTTATTAGTTAAAGTTACCCCTGTTTCAGGGCTTGACTGGTCTGACCTCTGTTTACTACGAACCACTTTTCTCTCTGTATAAAATTCATATGAATATGAAGTTTATTTCTTCTGAAACTAGACTCAATAAGGATTCTGAGGATATAAAATAAGCCACCTAATTATATCTGTACAATTTATGGTAAATTTATAAAGTTGGAACAGGGGATTCAGAAACTGCTCTGACCCTGTTTCACTAAAATTCAAATATCTTCTAACATATAATTCTTTTACCAGTTTAGTTTGTTTCATGTGAAACTAGACATAATAAGCTTCAATTTGATATTTAATACATCACCAAATTCAATTTATATGATTTTTAGTAAATTTTCAAACTCACGTCAGTGTTGCTGTAATATTCTGTTTATGGCAAATTTCATCCTTTTTATGAATTTTCATGAACTAGGTAACTTATTAACTTTCCATAACATCAAACATATTCTAAACTAACCATTTCCATAATTTATCATTATCAAGCACTTCCTCAACCATTTCATCACCATACCATAAGATCATTTACACAAAATAAGTATTTTGCTATACATGCCATACTTGAATTTACAAGCCATTTTACCAAAAGTTCTTCCGGATAGTGTGATCGAGCTTCCACCAATCCCGACTCCTAAGCTGGCTTGTCCAAAACTAAAATGAGTAAGAAAGAGGGAGTAAGCATAAATGCTTAGTAAGTTCATATGCAAATAATAAGTAACATAACAAAGCAATCATACCAAACGGCATTAGCATGGTATCACCAAAACATAAATCTCATTTCTAATCATCTTTCATCATTTTACTACCTTATCGTTATTGTATCAATACTCAACCCGAGGGTTAAGTACATACCTGTCCAAGTATCCATTTCACATCACTTACCAATACGTCTCTTTTTCATCTCAAGTATTCCTTCATTTGAGTAGAACTTTACCCGTTGAACTCATCGGAATATAATTCGGATACGTAGGAAGTTTGCACATAAGTGCCACATATGTAGCCAAGCTACCATGTAACCCGCCCATAAGCGAACTCGGACTCAACTCAACGAGCTCGGGCGTTCGCATCCATAATGAACTCGACTCAACTCAACGAGCTCGGATGCCTAGTTACACCTCACGAACTCGGACTCAACTCAACGAGTTCGAACATTCGCATCCATAAGTGAACTCGGACTCAACTCAACGAGTTCGGATGCCCAAGTATCCCAGTGACATGTCACTTGTATCCTAATCTATTCCTAAGGTTCAAACGGGATTTTCCTTGAACACATATCCTTGACGTCTTCCGTAAAATGCCGTAACTAATACTCGGTAACAATTTATATTTTATTCAAAATAACCACAAAGCATTTATTTCATAATAAAAAAAAATTCAGCATATCACATAATTGACATCAATGACTTAAAATAACAATTATGCTACATTATTTACATATGAACTTACCTTGGTACCAAAATAAAGGTTTTGCAATTTAATCCACAATCTTTTCTTTTCCTCGATTGGAGTCGTTTCCACGCTTTCTTGATCTAAAATAACACATTTAACTTATTTATCACTCACATTATCAAATTAACCCTTAATTCAAATTTTGACAAAATTACAATTTTACCCCTAAACTTTTGCATATTTACATTTTTGCCCCTAAGTTCGGGATTAAACTTTATTCCTTATTCTTATGTTTTACAACATGCTGATCACTTTTCCTTCTATGGCAACATCAAATTCTCACTCTAACATGTACTTGTGACTATTAGGTATTTTTACCGATTAAGCCCTTTACTCGCTTTTGCTTAAAATCGAGTAGTACAAGTTTTCTAACATAATTTAAAACCTCATATTCTATCATAAAACATCAAAATACACAAATTTCACCTATGGGTATTTTTCCAAATATAAACCCTAGGTTAAATTATTGCTAACATAAGCTAAATCGAGCTACCGGGATCTCAAAAACGTAAAGAACTTGAAAAACGGGGCTAGAATGGACTTACAATCGAGCTTGGAAGCTTGAAAACCCTAGCCATGGTTTCTCCTTGCTATATTCGGCCATGGGGTTGAAGATGAGCAAAATTGGCTTTTAATTTTGTATTTTAATTCATTTTACCCCTAAATGACCAAAATGCCCTTACTACTAAACTTTCAAAAATTCCTTCCATGTCCTAATTTTGTCCATGAACTTCAAATTGGTCAAATTGCTATTTAAGACCTCCTAATTAATATTTCAAAGCAATTTCATACTAAAAACTTCTAGAATGCAAGTTTTGCAAATTATTCGATTTAGTCCCTAACTTCAAATTAAGCACTTTATGCATAAAATTTCTTCACGAAATTTTCACACAATCATGCAATCATGTCATAAACCTCAAAATAATTATAAAATAATTATTTCTATCTCGGATTTGTGGTCACGAAACCACTATTCCGATTAGGCCCCTAATTCGGGATATTACAACTCTCCCCCTTTAAGGATTTTCGTCCTCGAAAATCTTACCAATAAATGAGATGTGGGTATTGATTTCTCATAGTTTCTTCGATTCCCATGTAGCTTCTTCTACTCCATGCTTTTGCCACAACACCTTCACAAGTGCAATATTTTTATTCCTTAGTTGTTTGACCTCTCGAGCTAAAATCTTAATCGGTTCTTCTTCATAGGTCATATCTGGTTGTAGTTCAATTTCTCGCGGTGAAATCACATGTGAAGGATCCGAACGATACCGACGTAACATAGATACGTGGAACACATCATGAATCTTCTCTAATTCGGTGGTAAAGCTAGCCGATATGCTACCGGTCCAACTTTTTCAATTACCTCATACGCCCAATAAAACGTGGACTTAATTTGCCCTTCCGTCCAAATCGAGAACCTTTTTCCACGAGACACCTTTAAAAATACTTTATCACCAACTTGAAATTCAATGTCCTTTCGTTTTCAATCTGCATAAGATTTCTCTCTATCCAAGTTGCTTTCAAACAATCTCGAATTACCTTCACTTTTTCTTCATTTCTTTTATTAGATCAACTCCATAAATCTGATTTTCCTTGAGTTCACCCAATACAAAGGCGTTCGACACTTACGACCATACAATGCTTCATAAGGTGCCATTTTCAAGCTCGTCGATAACTATTATTGTAAGCAAATTCTACCAACGGTAAGTATTTTTCCCAACTTCCTTGAAATTCCAATACACAACATCCGAGCTTATCTTCAAGAATCAATTACTCTCTCGATTGTCCATCATCGTGGATGAAAAGCATCATCGAAATTTAATTTTGTACCTAACGCGCCTTGCAATTTTTGCCAAAACCGCGAGGTAAACCTTGGATCTCTATCTCAAATGATCGACAATGGTATTCCATGTAGTCTAACAATTTCTCTAACATACAATTCAGCCAACTTGTTAAGAGAATAATCCGTGCACGCATCGGATAAAATGAGTCGACTTAGTTAGTCTGTCAACTATTACCCAGATGGCATCTTTCTTTCCTGGAGTTAATGGCAATCCTGAAACAAAATCCATAGTAATCCGATCCCATTTCCATTCAGAACCATAATAGGTGAAGTAATCCCAAGGCACTTGGTGTTCACTTTTCACCGTTGACAAATCAAGCATTTGGACACAAACTCTAATATATCCTTTTTCATTCCATTCCACCAATACATTTTCTTCAAGTCATTATACATTTTCGTACTACCCGGATGAATCGAGAAACAACCACTATGTGCTTTCTGTAGGATCTTTTGAATCAATTCCTCATTCTTTGGTACACAAACCCGATCTTTAAACATTAAGCACCCATCAGAACTGATTCTGAAATCTAACTCTGTATCAACTTCACACTTCGCTTTCCTTTGGCTTGCAAATCTTGATCATCTTTCTGAGCTTCAGAAATCTATTGTAAAACATCGGTTTTGCTCTTAACATTATAGAGAGAAAATGTACCGATAATCACATCGGGTGAGGAAGCATCTTCGCGCGCTTTAATAGCATAAGTCCTAGCTGGAGCCCTTCCTTCAGGTCTAATTGGTGCATCCCTGGCTACATTCTTACTACTTGTTTCGGTCCCAACTTTTCTTGGTTATCTTCCTCTCGAATCCGCCCCACTTGTTTTTGTATTCTGAAATTTTTCTTTTCACTCTCTCTGGCGATCTCTAATAAAATGATCCGGAGAACCACATCGAAAACATTCATTTGCTCTCAGCACGGGCCAAAATGATTTCTACCACACCACTGCACTCGTGTTTAACAAATCTCGAATTCCCTACACCGGTCGCCAGTAGTCCGGGACTTAGGACCCACATTTTGCTTCTTATAGTTTCCATATGATTGCCCAGCTGAAGTTTGAGAACGAGGATTCATATTTCTTGACTTTCCAGGTTGCTGTGAGAATGAACTGCTCATCGGTCTTTTCTTCCAACTTCTAGTCTCAGTCTCTGCCTTTTTCTTCTCTTTTAAGTAATTCTTCACCTTACAAGCTCGATCAACCAATACTACCATTTCTTTTAATTCAAGAATTCCAACAAATACCTTGATGTCTTCGTTGAGCCCGTCTTCAAATCGTCGGCACATCTTGGCCTCTGTAGGAACATACTCTCTGGCATATTTACTTAATCGAACAAACTCTCTTTCATATTCTGTAACCGTCATATTACATTGCTTCAGTTCAAGAAATTCTTTACGCTTCTGATCCATAAATCTTTCACTAATATATTTCTTCCAAAACTCTTCTTGAAAGAATTCCCATGTTACTCTCTCTTTCGGTACCACCAAATCAAAGTCTTCCACCAATTATAAGCTGAATCCTCAACAAAGATATAGCGCATTTCAAACATTCTTCAGTGTACAAGATAATTCATCAAATACCCGAATAGAATTTTCAAGCCAAAACTCTGCTTTCTCGGCATCATCATCAATATTTGCTTTAAATTCTTCGGCCCCTTGCTTGCGGATTCTATCAACTGGATTTCTATGAAATTTCATCAGATCCATACCTTGAGGTATCGGGTGCAGTTGAGGAATTGGGGGTGGTGGGGAGGTTGTACATTTGGGTTCGTGACGACGAACTCGGTGTACCATGCACTCATCATTTGGAGAAAGGCTTCTCGACTCTTTTCTCCTCCTCCCGACCAACACGAGGGAGGTGGATTTTCAGTCGGCGCTGCTCCTTCAGCCGAGCTGGTGCATTACTCTCTACTTCATCTGCCACAGCTGAATCGGGATCCATTTACTATAAAAAAAAATCATTGAAAAAGGTCAGAAGTCGTCACACTATCACAATTTATACATATGGCATGTATAGCAAAATCCGTACATACAACACGTAGTCCGAGAACCGACTAAACCTGCTCTGATACCACTAAATGTAACGCCCCCACGCCCGAGACCGTCACCGGAGTCGAGTATGAGGTGTTACTAAACTTAATTTAACATTTTAAGAACTTTAGATTATTTGTTTCTACATTCACAGCTTTTTAGCTACTTGCGTTACAGTAACAAGAAAAATCATATCTCGAGTTACGAAACTCAAAATCAAGATCCGTAAATTTTCTCTGAATCTAGACTCATATGCGTATCTACTAATTTTTTTCTAGAATTTTTGGTTGGGCCAATTAGTACAGTTTATTAGTTAAAGTTACCCCTGTTTCAGGGCTTGACTGGTCTGACATCTGTTTACTACGAACCACTTTTCTCTCTGTATAAAATTCATATGAATATGAAGTTTATTTCTTCTGAAACTAGACTCAATAAGGATTCTGAGGATATAAAATAAGCCACCTAATTATATCTGTACAATTTATGGTAAATTTATAAAGTTGGAACAGGGGATTCAGAAACTGCTCTGACCCTGTTTCACTAAAATTCAAATATCTTCTAACATATAATTCTTTTACCAGTTTAGTTTGTTTCATGTGAAACTAGACATAATAAGCTTCAATTTGATATTTAATACATCACCAAATTCAATTTATATGATTTTTAGTAAATTTTCAAACTCACGTCAGTGTTGCTGTAATATTCTGTTTATGGCAAATTTCATCCTTTTATGAATTTTCATGAACTAGGTAACTTATTAACTTTCCATAACATCAAACATATTCTAAACTAACCATTTCCATAATTTATCATTATCAAGCACTTCCTCAACCATTTCATCACCATACCATAAGATCATTTACACAAAATAAGTATTTTGCTATACATGCCATACTTGAATTTACAAGCCATTTTACCGAAAAGTTCTTCCGATAGTGTGATCGAGCTTCCACCAATCCCGACTCCTAAGCTGGCTTGTCCAAAACTAAAATGAGTAAGAAAGAGGAGTAAGCATAAATGCTTAGTAAGTTCATATGCAAATAATAAGTAACATAACAAAGCAATCATACCAAACAACATTAGCATGGTATCACCAAAACATAAATCTCATTTCTAATCATCTTTCATCATTTTACTACCTTATCGTTATTGTATCAATACTCAACCCGAGGGTTAAGTACATACCTGTCCGAAGTATCCATTTCACATCACTTACCAATACGTCTCTTTTCATCTCAAGTATTCCTTCATTTGAGTAGAACTTTACCCGTTGAACTCATCGGAATATAATTCGGATACGTAGGAAGTTTGCACATAAGTGCCACATATGTAGCCAAGCTACCATGTAACCCGCCCATAAGCGAACTCGGACTCAACTCAACGAGCTCGGGCGTTCGCATCCATAATGAACTCGGACTCAACTCAACGAGCTCGGATGCCTAGTTACATCTCACGATCTCGGACTCAACTCAACGAGTTCAGATGCCCAAGTATCCCAGTGACATGTCACTTGTATCCTAATCTATTCCTAAGGTTCAAACGGGATTTTCCTTGAACACATATCCTTGACGTCTTCCGTAAAATGCCGTAACCAATACTCGGTAACAATTTATATTTTATTCGAAAATAACCACAAAGCATTTATTTCATAATAAAAAAAATTCAGCATATCACATAATTGACATCAATGACTTAAAATAACAATTATGCTACATTATTTACATATGAACTTACCTTGGTACCAAAATAAAGGTTTTGCAATTTAATCCACAATCTTTTCTTTTCCTCGATTGGAGTCGTTTCCACGTCTTTCTTGATCTAAAATAACACATTTAACTTATTTATCACTCACATTATCAAATTAACCCTTAATTCAAATTTTGACAAAATTACAATTTTACCCCTAAACTTTTGCATATTTACATTTTTGCCCCTAAGTTCGGGATTAAACTTTATTCCTTATTCTTATGTTTTACAACATGCTGATCACTTTTCCCTTCTATGGCAACATCAAATTCTCACTCTAACATGTACTTGTGACTATTAGGTATTTTTACCGATTATTAAGCCCTTTTACTCGTTTTTGCTTAAAATCGAGTAGTACAAGTTTTCTAACATAATTTAAAACCTCATATTCTATCATAAAACATCAAAATACACAAATTTCACCTATGGATATTTTTCCAAATATAAACCCTAGGTTAAATTATTGCTAACATAAGCTAAATCGAGCTACCGGATCTCAAAAACGTAAAGAACTTGAAAAACGGGGCTAGAATGGACTTACAATCGAGCTTGGAAGCTTGAAAAACCTAGCCATGGTTTCTCCTTGCTATATTCGGCCATGGGGTTGAAGATGAGCAAAATTGGCTTTTAATTTTGTATTTTAATTCATTTTACCCTAAATGACCAAAATGCCCTTACTACTAAACTTTCAAAAATTCCTTCCATGTCCTAATTTTGTCCATGAACTTCAAATTGGTCAAATTGCTATTTAAGACCTCCTAATTAATATTTCAAAGCAATTTCATACTAAAAACTTCTAGAATGCAAGTTTTGCAAATTATTCGATTTAGTCCCTAACTTCAAATTAAGCACTTTATGCATAAAATTTCTTCACGAAATTTTCACACAATCATGCAATCATATCATAAACCTCAAAATAATTATAAAATAATTATTTCTATCTCGGATTTGTGGTCACGAAACCACTATTCCGATTAGGCCCTAATTCGGGATATTACAAAACATATTTTGTAATCTATTTAATTTAGTCCTTAAACTTAGGACAAACATAACTTTCGATTTAAAGGTTTAGATTAAAATTTGATTTCACATAAACTCATTAGGGACCCTATGCTTTCTATTCCTACCAAAATTTCATAACAATTTTGTATTTTATTAAATTTGGTCCCTAATGTGCAAAACTAGCAATTAAGCTTTACAATTTAATTGTTTTAATAATCTAAGCTTAATTCCTATCAAATTAACATCTATTTCATCTATTACTCAATAATGGAAACATTCAAAAACTTTAATAGTTTCAGAAATTGGTACATGGTCTAGCTAAATCAAGCTCCCATGATTCAATTTCCATAAAAAAATGACTAGAAACTTCCTTGAATTTGGTAGCCAAATGTCTTAGGGTTTTTAAGCTTTCTTCTTTTATTATTATTTTTTGGTTTCCACGGTTAAAGATGAATATGATAACCTCTTCTCTTTCTTTCCATTATGTTTTATTATTTACACTTAAATTAACATATTTTAACCTTAATTAATTAACATAAATCTTTAATTAGTTTAAGTTGATGAAATCCACCATCAAATCCCACTATCATATATTTTGAATTTTTTTATTTACTATTTTAATCCTTTGGATAATTGTTATCTAAGTCCCCAAGTCTTTTCCTAATTAAAAATCTATAGTGATTAGAATTTTACAATTTAGTCCCTAGGACTTAATTAACTATAATTTTGGCTAAATTACTTAATCAAATTTCAATTCATCTGTACATTAACTCCATAAATATTTTTGTTTAATATTTATGGACTCAGTTTCCGAAAACGGGATCCAAAAATCATAATTTTCAACATCACTGAATTTTGGGTAGTTTCAAATTATCCAATCAAGATTTCAGTTTTCTCTTACAGAAAAAATATCCCAAAATCATTCAATAAATAAAAATAAAAAACTAAATCTTGCATATAGGTTCTAAATTATCACAAGAAAAGCCACAATCCTAAAAATTCTAGAGATTAATGAATAAAACTTGAGAAGAAAAGAAAGTTTTTACGAAATTAGGGAGACCCACTTGAAAGTATTAAAAGATTGGTTACTTTATTCAAGAAATTCTAGAGAGAGTATAAGAGAATAAGATAAATTTGAGAGAAAAGTGATAAGTGTTAAAAGAAAACAAAAGGATTAGAGATTTTTTACAGTTTTAGTCGGTGGAGAGGTTCATTTGTTGTATAAAATAATTTTTTTTCAAAAATTTTGGTGGGTTATTTTCAATTTTTTTTTGTGAAGCCCAATATTTGGTGGGGTCAAATTTTTTGTGGGCTATTTGCTCAATAGACCCCAAACTCTTACTTAACCCATTCCTTTACAATCCTTTCCTTATTTAATTAAACCTCCTATTTGTTATTAAAAAATCTACCTTTGCTCTTATCTCTCCATAATCTTAGAAAACTCTTTGCTATAATTTTATTCTCAAAACCTTGCTGCTGAAAAATAATTCTTGAATTCTTGACTCCTTACGATCAAGCACAAATTAATTGTTTTCATCAAAATCTTTGATGTTTGCGTCAGTTATTCGTTGAATCTTTGTCAAGAATCAAAAGTATCGCATTCCATGCCAATTAGAACCTTACAATTTTGATTAATAACGAGCTTTAGTAGATCTTTTAATCTGTTATTGAAACTTTAAAGTTTTTGTCGAAAACCCCCTCAATATTTGAAATCCCTTTCATTGATCATCCCATTTTGCCAATTGAAAGGCCATTGTAGGTGTTTGGATCGAGCTTGAACGTGGGGTAGTCACTTGATATCCTAGTAAAGTAAGGTAGGCGACTTTTATGAAAAATCGAGTCAAAATTTTAAACTGCCCAGCTACACACGGTTTACCACGCAGGTGTGTGGCCCACCCATATGGGTCACACGGTCCTTCACACTGCCATGTCCTTTTGATTTTCCTTGCATTCGTGCTTCGAACATAGCCTGAAGACTAGCACACTACCTAGACACATGGTCGTGTGGCTCCTGCACCCCATTCCCTTCACGTCATACACAACCTAGAGCCTCGTACATGGCCGAATGCATGGTCGCATGGATCCATCGCACACAACTAGGGGCTTCACACACGGGCTAGTCACACGGCTGTGTGGCCCTTGCACCTTTACCCTTACACATCGCATATGAATTAGGGCTTCACACACGGGCTGGTCACATGGCCGTGTGGCCCTTGCACCTTCACCCCTACGCATCACACACGACCTATGTAATAGCCCATTTTTCAGCGAAATCGAAACAGTGGTTTTGGGACCACTAATCTGACCCAAAAATAAAGTTTATTTTCATTTCATTATATGGTTCGTACTATAATAGGAATGCCGTGTGAAAATTTTGATACGAAAATTTTATTGATTTAGTGCTTAATTACGAGAAGGACTAAATCGCATAAAATGCGCAAGTTGAATTCTAGTAGCTATAAGATTAAATAGCTATGGAATTCAAAACTAGAGGTCCTTATATGGTAATTAGACCATTAAGAAAAGTATGTAGATTTTTCTTGGTGACTCATCGATAGAAATATAGAAAAAGGGCAATGACTAAATTGGAAATAGTAAAATACTTAATTAATTAAAAAGATGATAAAAGATATCATCTTATTTTATGTCATCTTCAACCTAAAACACATGGAAGCCCTAGGTGAGAGAAAAGAAACTTTCAAGGCCTAATTGGGTAAGTTTTCTTGTCCTGTTTTTAGTAATTTTGGTTTTTTTGAAACCGGGATAGCTTAATCTCTCTATTAGAGGGATTAATTTGAAAAATTATCAAGGTTTGAAAAATGGGTCATGGATGTATATGCTGGAAATTTTAAATTCATGGTGGAAAATGAAATATTATTGATAGATAAACAACTTTTACTAAGTGATTTTTGATGAAAACATGATTTAGGGACTAAAATGAAAAGTTGCAAATTTTGATGAAAAATTCTAAAATTTTATGAATATATGTGCTGTAAAATTTGTAATGGGATTTTGGTTAGGCTTGGAATAGGGAGTAAATTGCACAAGTTTCATTTTCCGGGCCTAGGGACAAAATTAAAATTTATGGAAAAGATAGGGGCAAAATGGTAATTTAGCCTAGGACGTAAATTGAGTCCATTTAAATATGAAATGTATGAAATTGATGGTTAAATTCATTTATATAGATTCGAAAAACACTAATTCGAGGTTAGATCGAGGAAAAGAAAAGGTTTCGGATTAGTAGACTTTTTATGCGAACAAGTGTCGAGGTAAGTTCGTGTAACTTAATCAAGCATGTAATTATGTTAATTGAATGTTGTGTTTGTATGTAATGTGAGTTATATTGATGTGTTTTACTTGTATGCTATGATGGAGAATTTGATACATGCTTGAATGGTGATAAAGGGTTAAGTCCTGATTGAATGTTGAATTCCGATGATTATATGTGCTTTCTCGAAACTAATAGGGTTCTGCATTTGTTGTAGACAGGATTTAGCTCAGACGAGTAATCCCATTGACCTTGTTATAAAAATGATTTAGCCCTGACGGGTAATCTCGATATAATACCTCTCGAGTATACGTTATGACTAGGGTTTAGCCTGGACCGGTAATCCTAATCCAGCTCTTTTGCGCTTACGTTATATAAAGGATTTAGCCTGGACTGGTAATCCTGTTATACGATATGTGGCTCGAGAGAGTGTTTCTTGGTTAAGTGCCCTAATGGGTACCCTTGAATAAGAAATTTATGGATTTTTGAATCGTACACTTCGAGTGTACTACTTAAGCATCCATCAGAATTCAATGATTCAACGGACATAAAACTCTCGACATGGCATGAAAATCTTGAGATGAAATGATAATGACATGAAAAAATATTGCTTGATGAACTCATCTATGTTACTTGATTTATATGAAGATTTTGGTGACTAACATGTTTGATTGAATGTATGTGTTTAGGCAATTTAGCCAAATGGATGGAAAACATGATATTGTGTGCTTAAATTTAATAAACAGGATTGGTAAGTTTAGTTTCTGTTATACGAACTTACTAAGCATGTAATGCTTCCTCTGTTTTATTTTTCCCCTGTTTTATAGCGCTCGAAAGCTCGTGAGGGTTGCAGATCACTGGAGTATCGTCACACTATCAACTAGTCATTTTGGGTATAATTAGTAAAAATCATTTTGGTATAATGGCATGAATAAGACAACTTGGCCAATAGTGGCTTGAAATGTTATCTTGTAACTTAGCCATTGGAATGGCTAGTAATGGTTCATTTTGGTATCACTAATGGTTCATTTTGGTATCACTAAGTAGGTTATTATGATACATATACACATGTGCTATGTTAAGAATATGTGATCAATTGTGTGAATGCCTAAGTTAAACCAAGGTAAGTTTACAAACACACATGCATGTAATGGTATGTTATGTTGAATGATGGAAATTGCCTAAATTAAATGCTTGAAATGGTTGGTATTGGTTGTCTGTTTCAAGTGCAGGTCTTGGGTGAAATTTTGGGTGAGAAATGAAGCTAGAAATGGCTTCTTTTTGTCCACACGGGCAGACACACGGGCGTGTGTCTAGACTGTGTGTGACACACGGCCTGGTAGCATAGGCATGTGGTTAGGCCGTGTGTCCCCTGCACCTTAATTTTGAGAAACAGAATGCCTAGAATTGGGCACACAGTCATAGACACAAGCGTGTGTCTCAGCTGTGTGGTTGACACTGTAACACCCCTTACCCGTGTTCGACACCGGAAGAGGGTATGAGGCATTACCGGACATAAACACATGCAATCGTATAAAACCAGGTCATGAATTTGCGTTCAAATTTAAAAATTTTCACATTTCATCTTAAAGTCCCTAATATGGGCCTACGAAGCCCAAATCATGATTTGGAAACGGTTCGGGACCAAACTGAGAACTTTAGAAAACTTTGAAAAATTTCATGACAAATAGGGGCACACTCTCGTGTGATATTAGGACACGGCCGTGTAGCTCACATGACCATGTCCCTAGCCCTGCACTAATCTGACTTGCCGTTGCGAACAAATTTACGTTACACATAGATATTGCCACTCATTCATCCACATATGTAGGCATACACATCCTTGAAATGCATCATCATGGACTTATAATATAGCCAATATAACAACATCAAATGGCCTTACACAACAATGAACTTCCAAATAGCATAGGCCAACATTTTAAGCCAAAACAATTATGACACATACATAAATAACCAAGTCCCCTATACATGCCATGACCTTAAGTATAAGAATCATCAATACCCAATTTGTTATTTTGACAATGTAATAGGTTCTCCGGTGACTTCCAACCCGAGCTAACCTAAGGACATTATAAACACAGAAAATAAACGGAGTAAGCTATATAGCTTAGTAAGTTGGCATGTAAATAATAAGAAATTTATTAACATGCTTTTACCAATTCTCACAATATGTTTTCAAGATAATACAATCATAATTGCACATAGTTCCACTATTTACTGTTGTTCATCTTAAGCTGTCTACTCGAGTCACATTTACTAAATTATTTATATATTGAGCTATGGAACTCCAAATTCAGATCTGCTAATTTTTCCTGAAACGAGACTCACATATCTTCTTACCATAAAATTTTTAGAATTTTTGGTTTAGCCAATAAGTACAGTTTATTCTTTAAATTCTCCCATGTTCTGCTGTTTGACAGTTTCAATCCTTCTTCACTAAAAATTAATTATCTCATTGTATAGGATTCAAATGATGTTCCCATTTGTTTCTATTGAAAATAGACTCAATAAGAATTTTAAAAATATAAAATATAACACATAATTATTTTTATACAATTTTTAATGATTTTCCAAATTCAAAATAGGGGATTTTGAAATCATTCTGACCTTGTCTCACAAAAATCCAAATATCTCATAATATGAAATTCTTTTGCTTACACCATTTCTCTTATGTAAAAATAGACTCAATAAGATTTAATTTAATATCTTATTCAACCTATAATTCGATTTCCAACATCTTTGATGATTTTTCAAAATCACACAACTGCTGTTGTCCAAAACTGTTTTATTGCTAATTTTACTCTCTCACGTTTTCTTTGTATTAACTTTCATTCAACATTCACATAGATTTCGTATGTACCTGTATCGCTTAAATCAATTATACTTTCATTTTTTTTATCTTAGCTATGTCAGTTGATACACTTAAACCTCAATGAAAACACATTATTTCAATTCAATATCAAATAATATTATTGGTTCATAATTCTTTCACATTTAATCATCACATAGTCATATTCGTTTACACTTAGTCATTTCCCATTGAACACATCGGAATAATAACGGATGCACGATGGCCTTCACATAGTATCACCGTTGTAGCCAAAACTATTTTATTCACAAAGTGACCTTCACATAGTACCACACTTGTGTCCAAAGCCATTTTATTCACAAAGTGGACTTCACATAGTACCACACTTGTGTCCAAAGCTATTATATTCACAAAGTGGCCTTCACATAATGCCACACTTGTGTCCAAAGCTATTATATTCACAAAGTTGAATCAGGAAATTTCTCACTTAGCACAATGCCATGGACTTATTTCACTTAAATGCCATGGACTTATTTCACTTAGCACATGCCATGGACTTATTTCACTTAGATGCCATGGTCTTATTTCACTTAGCATAATGACATATCCTAGATATGGTCTTACATGCGAATCACTTATTTCACTTAGCACATTGCCATGTTCTAACCATGGTCTTTTACCGTCAATTCATATATCACTACGCAACGATCGTGATCGATCATGCGTTTTTACTTAATTCGAACATTTACTTTAATTTTCACAATTTTATCAAATATATAATAATATTGCATGATTAACACAAATCAATAATGTTTATTAACATACGAACTTACCTCGACCTAAAATGGCGAAAAGGACCAAATCGTCCAATACTCATTTTTCCCCCGTTCTAAGTTCGAACTTCGTTTTTCTTGATCTATAATATCACATTTGACTTATTAAATTATTATACTATTCAAATCAGTCCAAAAATCATATTTTGGAAAAATTACATTTTTGCCCCTAAAGTTTCACATATGTACGAATTTGCCCCTAGGCTCGTAAAATGAAATGTATCCATTTTTCTCAATATCCAAGCCTAGCCGATTCATATTCCCTCTTATAGCAGCCCATATTTTTCACTAAATCACAATTCCTACACATATTTTACAACTTTTACAAATAGGTCCTTTTATGAAATTTCATCAAAAATCACTTAGTAAAAGTTGTTTATCACACTCCAAACTTTCATATTCTTCCATAAAACATCAAAACACATGTATGTAATCCATGGGTAAATTTTAAACACAAACCCTAGCTCAAAATAATGGTAGAAATAGCTAAACCAAGTTACGAGGATCTCAAAAATGTAAAACTCATTAAAAACGGGGTTAGAACGGACTTACAATCGAGCTTGGAAGCTTGAAAAACCCTAGCCATGGTTTCCCCTTGTGAAATTCAGCCATGGGGTTGAAGATGGACAAAAATTGACTTTTAATTTTGTTTTTAATTCATTTTAATTACTAAATGACCAAAATGCCCCTAACTTAATATTCCATTTCACCTATTTCATGTCCATTTTTGTCCAAAAAATTAACCAATGGTCTAATTACCATTTAAGGACCTATAATTTAAAATTTCATAGCAATTGGACACCTCTAACATGTAGAGCTCAACTTTTGCACTTTTTACAATTTAGTCCTTTGGACTAAATTGAGTGCCCAAACGTCGAAATTTTCGAACGAAATTTTCACAAAATCATTTTGTGAAACTGTAGACCATAAAAATATAATAAAAATAAATTTTTTCCTCATCGAATTTGTGGTCCTGAAACCACTGTTACTACTAGGCCCAAAATCAGGTTGTTACAGACACGGCCTTGGACACAGGCGTGTTACATGGCCGTGCGAGAACTGCACCTAAATTTTGAAAATTAAATTTTCCACACGACTTAGCACATGGGCATGTGACTTGGTCGTGTGATTTCAATTTCTTCATGCCTTAACAGTTAGAGAGTTACACGGGTTAGGGACATGGGCCTGTGTAGTACACGGCCTGATCACATGGGCGTGTCCCTAGACCACACGGGCGTGTGAGCCCTGCAGGTTTGGAAAATTTTTGAAATGTTGTGAAAAATTTTGAGTTTCCAATTAAGTCCCGACTCGATTCTAATGCTCGTATTGGACCTCGAGGGTCTAATTAAGGGACGTTTTGAATGATCTCGGTAAATGAATAGTGAGTTTATAAAATTTTTTGTAAAATTTTTTGAAAGTTTGGTAATACTTTGAAACTCTGTTCCGATATCAGATACGGGTTAAGGGTGTTACAACCTGGGGCTTTTCACACCGGCTGGTCATATGGCCGTGTGCCCCTTGAAACTTGAAAATTAGATTTTTTTTCCTTATCATTAAATATTTTATGCAAATCAGTCCCTAATTAGGTTTTTAATGACATCTACAGAACTAGTTTTTTTTTTCAATTAGGTCCTAGACTAGAATTAGATTGAGTGAATGCAAAATTGAACGAATTTATGACTTAATCGCTTATGAATGATGGCTTAAATCTATGAATGAATGTATTATTACTATTGTGAGTTGATTTCTTGTGAATGATTGTCTAAATTCGTGAACGATTATATGTATTTATTAACGCTATTCTTGTCAAATATATGTTTTGCATGCTCTAATGGTTGATTTATTAATTTCTCCTATTTAAAATGTTGAATGAATTATTGTATGAACGAGTTGAGAGGATCTAATTATATTGCATATGCATGAGGGAAGGATTTGAAAGGTGAAAGAACGATAGTTCATATTAACTACATATACATGTGTTCGCTATGTATTCACACCCATAGTAGATTGATAAACCGTCATTTATACATATTTTGACCCCATGCTTAGCACATTTAATGGATGATTTTTCCTTAGAATTGGTGAATTCGATGCTCCTAATGCCTTAATTTCATGTTTTATACTTAGGTGAGCTCAGGAGAGCGAAAGGAACGAGAAACGGGCCAAAAACGGAGAAAATGGGCCAACGTACGAAATCAACATGGCCTGGACTTCCTCACACGAGTATACCATACAGTCGTGCCATTCTAACAGGCTCAAACACGGCCTGAAGTAATCGCACACGGGTGTGTCCCTGCCGAGCCCAAGTTAAGTCCAATTCAGAAAAGGCTAATTTTGAGGGCTCTTAGGCATTCCAAAGCCTATAAATACACCCTAGAAGAGGAGAAAAGGGAGAAACACAGGGAGGAAGGAAGGAATTACTCGAAGAAAGCCAATTGATCCATCTCAGAAGCCGGATTCGTCCTCAAGACTAAAGATCTCCCCTCAATATTCCTTCAGGAGTTTTGGGTTTTCTTTATGTTTTGTATTCATTATTCTTCTGAGATGCTTTCCTTTTCAGTTATGAACTAAATCTCTTAAATACCTAAGGGGGATGAAACCTAAGACGAATCTTGTAATATCCCGAATTAGGGCCTAATCAAAATAGTGGTTTCGTGACCACAAATCTGAGATATAAGTAATTATTTTATAATTATTTTGAGGTTTATGATATGATTGCATGATTATTCTATGCATAAAGTGCTTAAGTTGAAACTAGGGACTAAATTGAATAATTTACAAAACTTGCATTCTAGAAGTTTTTAGTATGAAATTACTTTGGAATATTAATGAGGAGGTCTTAAATAGAAATTTGACCAATTTCTAAAATTTTGGACAAAAATGGACTTGTACATGAAAATTTTCAAAAAAAAGGTATTAAGAGTATTTTGGTCATTTGGTAATTAAAATTAATTAAAAGGGAAATTAAGGCCAAAATATGTCCATCTTCTTCATTAGGACGAAATTTCAAGGGTTCTCCATAGCTAGGGTTTTTTTCAAGCTTCCAAGCTCCATACTAAGTGATTCCAAGCCCCGTTTTTAATGTTATTTACGTTTTTGGAGTCCCAGTAACTTGATTTAGCTTATTCTAGCAATAATTTAACCTAGGGTTTATATTTGGAAAAATACCCATAGGTGAAATGTATTTATTTTGATGTTTTATGGTAGAATATGAAGCTTGAAATTGTGTTAAACAACTTTTGCTAAGTGATTTTTTGTAAAAACGAGTAAAATGACACAATCGGTAAAAATACCTAATATTCATAAGTACATGTTAGAGTGTGAATTTGATGTTGCTATAGAAGGAAAAAATGATTAGAATGTCATAAAACATAATAAAATAGGATGAAATTTAATTTCTGAGCTTTGGGGCAAAAGTGTAAATATGCAAAAGTTTAGGGGCAAAAATGTAATTTTTCCAAAGTTTGAGTCAAGGACTGTTTTAATATATGTGAGTATTAAATAAGCTAAATTTTTTATTATAGATAAAGTGAAACGAGATTCAAGTCGTGATCGAGGGAAAAATAAAGTTTCCGAGGAATAGGCTTGATTTCTAACATATTGTACCGAGGTAAGTTCATATGTAAATATTGTAATATAACCGTTATTTTAAATCATTTAATGCTATTTATATGATATTACGATTGTTATTATGCGATTCTATGCTTTGTGGTAATTGTTGGACAACATACAAAAATTTTATGAATTATGTGAAAAATGTGAAAGACTATAGAAGTATCGTCACTAGTATTCCAAGGAGAATGGCAAAGGAGTACGAACGAGGAAAATCCCATTGAACCTTAGGAATAGATTAGGATACTTGGGCATCTGAACTCGTTGATTTGAGTCCAATTCACTTATGGATGCAAATGTCCGAACTCGTTGAGTTGAGTCCGAGTTCGTGAGATGTAACTAGGCATCCGAGCTCGTTGAGTTGAGTCCGAGTTCACTTATGGATGCAAACACCCGAGCTCGTTGATTTGAGTCCGAGTTCGCTTATGGGCGGGTTACATGGTAGCTTGGCTACATATGTGGCACTTATGTGCAAACTTTCAATGTATCTGAATTATATTCCGATGTGTTTAACGGGTAAAATTCTAGTAATATGGAAGAATACTCAAGATGCAAGTGACGTATTGGTAAGTGTTGTGGAATGGGCACTTTGGACAGGTATGTACTTAACCCTCGAGTTGAGGCTTGATACGACAATAATAATATGGTAAGATGATGAATGATGAATAGAAATGTGATATATGTTTTGGTGATATTATGCTAATGTTGGTTGGTATAGTTGCTTTGTTAAGTTATTTGTTATTTGCATATGGACTTACTAAGCATCTATGCTTACTCCTTTCTTTTCATTCTTTGTAGTTTTTACAAGTCAATTTGGAGATCGGGACGGTCGGAGGCACGCTCATACTATCACTAGACAATTGTGGTATAATGATTTGTAATTTTTGGAAATATGGCATGTATAGCATTCCAATCATTTTGTGTGTATAATCTTAAGGTATGGCCATGGATGGATTGGAAATGTTTGAGAATGATTAGCTATTGGAATGGCTAATCAAGTTTATATATGATAACATGTATGCTTTATGTCTTAACTAAACTATGAAGATCCTTGGAAAGGTAAAATTGGCCACAAAACAGAATCAGTCAGCAGTAGTGACGTGAATTTGAAAAATCACTAAAAATAGTAAAGGTAGAATTTGATGATGAATAAAATATGTAATTGAAGCTTAATGAATCTATTTTCATTTTGAATGAACAAAATAAGTAAAAGAGTTGTATTTTATGCGATTTCTGAATCCCCTATTCTGAATTTAAAAATTCACCATAAATTGTACAAAAACAATTAGGAGTTTTACCTTACATGTATGCAATCCTTATTGAGTCTAGTTTTATGAGAAACAAACGGAATAGTCATTGAAACTCTGTACAAGGATATATCTAATATGTAATACACAGGGGTCAGAGTAACTGAACCCTAAAATAGGGGAGACTTTAACTAATAAACTGTACTAATTGGCCCAGTCAAAAATTCTAGAAAAAAATTAGTAAGTAGATATATGAGTCTAGTTTTCAGGGAAAATTTACGGAATTGGATTTCGAGTTTTGTAACTCGAGATATGATTTTTTTAACGGCTGTGACGCAGTTAGCCAACTTGTCTGGAAATTCTAAAATAAATTGTTTGAACTTGTTTAAATGCTAAAATAAGTTTAGTAATGTCTCATACTCGACTCCAGCGATGGTCTCGGGTAAGGGGGTGTTACAAATCTTGTTATTATTTCCTGAATTGTATGATAAATATTTGACTTGTTCTTAATTATGTGTTCTTAATTCTTGTTTTGATATTCCAGGATATTGATTCAAGTTACGCTCTTATTCAGAGGAGGAATAGACCCTGTCTAAGAGCACAATTGTCATAATTAAGCGGAGTTGATTGCGCGCCTAGAGATAGGGTGAAGTGATTTTGCCGGATTAGGGTGAAACATAATAAGGGGATCCATAGATCAAGTTAATGCAACCCTAGGGTGATAATTAAAGAAAAGTCTCAGTTATTGAATCTAGGGATTAGACGTTATTAGTCTTGAATAGGGCTAATAACATAACTTAGGGATCTCTATGGAACAAGTTAAATGAATAAATCGTTCAATTCGGAATCAGAATAACAAGTAAAGTCTAGGTGGATTCTTCCTTAGGTATTGTCTTAATTCAATCATTTTCCAAAAGTAATCCCCTAATTCTATTTTCTGTGAATTCTTAGTTTAGTTAATTAGTTAGTTAAAACGAACCCCCTTATTCTTAGGCTAGATAATAAAAAGACAGTCATTACTAGTACTTTTAGTTCCTTTAGGTTCGACAATCCACTCTTGCTAAAACTATACTACTGTTCGATATGTACACTTGCCTACATCGTGATAATAGTTAGTTTCAAAAACGATTAATTATAAATAGTTAAAACCTGTCACAAAATCACGATCAAGTTTTTGGCGCCGTTGCCGGGGAACTAAGATATTAGGAACACTAAATTTTTATTACTTTAGCCATTTATTTTCCTTGCAAGTTAATTTTCTTTTATTATTATTATTATTATTTATTAATTTACTTTTTGTTTCTCTTGGCAGGTTTTTATAGTTTATGACTAGAAAAACCCGTCAGAACCACTACTGTTTGACGAAGAAATCGATCGCACAGTTCGCAGAAACCGAAAGAAATAAGGCGAAGCCTAAGATACACAGAGGAAAAGCAAGAGGACGATATCTCAACTACGACTAAGGAGATGGCTGAAAATCAAGATAATCAGCTACCTTCTGCGATACCCGTTGAACTAGCAAATCAGAATCCTGCTCCTCGTACTATGTATGATTATGCTAAACCTACTTTAACAGGAACTGAGTCAAGTATAGTTAGACCTGCTATTGCTGCGAATAATTTTGAACTAAAACCTAACAATATTCAAATGATACAGCAATTTGCTCAGTTTGATGGTTTGCAGGATGAGGATCCAAACACTCACTTGGCAAATTTCCTGGAATTCTACGATACATTTAAAATTAATGGTGTTTCTGATGATGCCATTCGTCTTCGATTATTCCCTTTTTCATTGAGGAAAAAAGCTAAACAGTGGTTGAACTCGTTACCACGAGGGTCAATTACTACTTGGGAACAAATGACCGAAAATTTTTTATTAAAATATTTTTCTTCGGCTAAAACGGCCAAATTACATAATGATATCTCTTCGTTTGTACAGATGAACTTAGAAACTCTTTACGATGCATGGGAGAGATACAAAGACCTACTGCGAAGGTGTCCTCACCATGGATTACCTCTATGGTTGCAAGTTCAAACATTCTACAATGGTGTGAACCCCTCGACAAGACAGATAATTGATGCAGCAGCCGGAGGAACCATCAATAACATAACACCTGAAGAGGCTTACGAATTTATTGAAGAGATGTCACTGAATAACTATCAGTGGCAAGTCATGAGGACTAAGCCAACTAAAATAGCATGCGTTTATAACGCTCATCCAGTAATGCACTGTGAGTCAGTGGAGGTGGATCAAGCAATTCAGAATATCAATCCTATGGCCACAGCATGGAGAACGAACAATTAAATTACATGGGTAATAATCCTCGATCTCAAAATAATCTTTATAGCAATACTTATAATGCAGGTTGGAGGAACCACCCAAACTTCTCCTGGGGTGGTTAAGGGAATCAAAGGCCACAGAATCTTCTGGGTTTTCAGCAACCACCCTATCAACGGGAAAAGAAACTGAACCTTGAAGAGATGCTATCTAAATGTATCTCAGTGTCAGAAACTCGTTTCCAGAATTCCGAGACGACACTTAAAAATCAACAAGCATCGATTCGAGGGCTCAAAACTCAGATTGGACAGCTTGCCAAGTTGATTTCGAATGACCACAAGGTAGCTTGCCAAGCAACAACCCAAAAGAGCACGTGGAAGCAGCTACACTGAGGAGTGGGAGAGTGTTAGCTGAATCTGAAAAGAAGCCACCACAAGAAGCTGACAGAAAAGAGGTCGAACCTGAAAACAATGACAACCTAATGCCAAAAGAACATAAACCACCAATCCCATACCCAGCAAAGTTGAAGAAAGACCGCATGGATGCACAATTAGGTAAATTTCTTGAAATTTTTAAACAACTGCATTTTAACTTACCTTTTGTTGAAGTTATATCGCAGATTCCTACATATGCAAAATTCTTAAAGGAGCTTCTAACAAACAAAAGGAAATTTGAAGACTTATCTACAGTGGAACTTAGTAAGGAGTGCTTAGCCATACTCCAAAATAAATTGCCAACCAAATTGAAAGATCCAGGTAGTTTTACTATTCCCTGCTTAATTGGTAGTTTGAATATTGATAAAGCACTAGTTGATTTAGGCGTCAGCATGATGCCATATAAAATGTTTAACAACTTGGTCTTGGGGAACCTAAACCCACTAGGATGAGTATTCAATTAGCTGATAAATCTGTTAAATATCCTAGGGAAATTATAGAGGACGTACTTGTAAAAGTAGATAAATTTATTTTCCCTGTTGATTTCGTTGTGCTTGACATGGATGAAGATGTTGAGGTGCCTTTAATTTTAGGTTGGCCATTTTTAGCCACTGGTAGAGCGGTAATTGATGTGGGTGATGGTAAATTGGTCCTTAAAGTAGGTGACGAAGAGATTATTTTTAAAATTTATGATGTCATGAGATTTTCTAGAGAACAGGATGACTCATGTTATTTTATCGACTCTATTGATCATGCTACTCAAGATTCTTTTTAGGAAATCGTACACAAGGACACGATGGAACTGTGTTTCGCCCAAGGAGAGGGGATGGATGATGATTCTAAATTAGGAACCGAACTAAACTCCAATGAAACCTCCCCAAAACTAGCAGAATATGAGGGAATTAAGGTAAAAGATGAACTTAAGCAAAAACCCTCTATTGACGAACCCCTCAAATTGGAACTTAAATAATTACCGAATCACTTGGAATATGCATTCCTTGGAAATAATTTCACATTACCAGTAATTATTGCATCCAACTTGCAACCCAAGGAGAAAGAAAAATTACTCAAAGTATTAAGAGAGCATAAAAGGGCCATAGCTTGAAAAATTTTTTACATTAAAGGGATCAGCCCTTCTTTTTGCACCCACAAAATTTTAATAGAAGATGAATATAAACCATGCCTGCAAGCCCAAAGATGACTAAACCCCAACATGAAGGAAGTTGTTAAAGCTAAGGTAATTAAACTACTAGATGCTGGAATTGTTTATCCTATTTCTGATAATTCTTGGGTGAGTCCAGTGCAGGTTGTTCCTAAGAAAGGAGGCATGACTGTTGTAGCCAATGAGAAGAATGAATTAATCCCAACAAGGACAGTCACAGGTTGGAGAGTGTGCATTGATTATAGGAAGC
Organism: Gossypium longicalyx; assembly: GCA_025698465.1. Lineage (NCBI taxonomy): Eukaryota > Viridiplantae > Streptophyta > Magnoliopsida > Malvales > Malvaceae > Gossypium > Gossypium longicalyx. Next base: position 16,106,202 of record CM046997.1, on the reverse strand, counting down.
TAAATGATGCCACGAGAAAAGACCACTTTCCCCTTCCATTCATTGACCAAATGTTGGAAAGATTGTTAGGACACATGTACTACTACTTTTTAGATGGACTATCTAGCTATTTCCAAATCCCAATAGCTCCTGAAGATCAAGGAAAGACGACATTTACATGTCCATACGATACTTTTGCTTATTGTAGAATGCCTTTTGGATTATGTAATGCTCCTACTACTTTTCAGCGCTACATGATGGCCATTTTTGACGAACTCGTAGAAGACGTCATGGAGGTATTTATGGATGATTTTTTGATTTTCGGAAGCTCTTTCCATCTTTGCCTAAAAAATGTAAAACGAGTGTTAACAAGATGTGAGGAAACAAACCTTGTACTTAATTGGGAAAAATGTCACTTCATGGTTCAAGAAGGTATTGTGTTAGGACATAAAATTTCTAGTAGAGGGATTAAGGTTGATAAATCTAAAATTGAAACCATTGAAAAACTACCTCCCCCTAATTCGGTTAAGGCTATTAGAAGCTTCTTAGGACATGCTCGATTTTATAGAAGATTTATTAAAGACTTTTCTAAAATAGCTAAGCCTTTGACTAAATTACTAAAAAAATATGTGCCTTTTAATTTCGATTAGGAGTGTTTAGAAGCATTTAATACTTTAAAGGATAAACTGACTAAAGCTCCAATTATAATTGCACCTAATTGGAATTCAACTTTTGAACTAATGTGCGATGCGAGTGATTTTACAGTAGGTGCAGTTTTGGGACAACGAAGAGATAAACATTTTCAACCTATCTATTATGCTAGCAGGACTTTGACAGCCGCACAAGAAAACTACACCACCATAGAGAAAGAGCTGCTAGCTGTGGTTTTTGCATTCGATAAATTTAGGCCATATTTAATATTGTCTAAAGTTGTCGTTTATACTGACCATTCAGCTCTTCGCCACCTTTTGACTAAAACTGATGCAAAACCTCGACTCGTTCGATAGATCTTATTATTTCAGGAATTTGACTTAGAGATTAAGGATAAGAAAGGAGCTGAAAATCTTGTAGCTGACCATCTCTCCAGGCTTGAAAACTCAAGTACCACAGAACCAGATGAGATTAAAATAAAAGATTCGTTCCCTGAAGAATAATTTTTTATTATATCTGATTCTGAGGTACCTTAGTTTGCAGATATTACAAATTTTTTAGCTGCTAACATTATCAAAAAGGGTTGACACATCAGTAAAAGAAGCGGTTCTTTACTGATGTGAAAAACTACTTCTGGGAAGACCCTTTTCTTTTATGTAAATGTGCAGATCAAATCATTAGGAGATGCGTTACAAGGACAGAAGCATTGAAAATCTTGAAACATTTCCACTCAAGACCGACTTGAGGACATTACGGTGGAAATAAGACCGTACATAAAATCCTCGAATCAGGTTTTTATTGGCCCACTCTATCCAAAGACACCAACAGGTATGTTACTTCTTGTGACAAATGTCAAAGGACATGTAATATATCCAAACATGATGAAATGCCTCAAACATATATGCTCTCACGTGAAATATTTGACGTTTGGGGTATCGACTTCATGGGTCCATTCCCTAGTTCATTTGGGAATAAATACATCTTAGTAGTTGTTGATTATTTGTCCAAATGGGTTGAAGCCCAAGCTTTACCTACTAATGATGCTAGAGTAGTAGTAGGATTCCTTAAGAAACTTTTCTCTCGATTTGGTACACCTAAAGTAATTATCAGTGATAGGGGTACTCATTTTTGCAACAACCAATTTGACAAGACCCTAAAGAAATACAGAGTTCATCACAGAACAGCTACCCCCTATCACCCTCAAACTAGTGGCCAAGTCGAAGTAGCGAGCCGATAGCTTAAACGTATCCTAGAAAAGATAGTAGAATTAAACAGGAAAGATTGGGTGATGAAAGTAGATGATGCTTTATGGGCTTATAGAACTGCTTTTAAGACTCCCATAGGAACATCACCTTACAGACTTGTTTATGGGCATATGAAACGGTCATAGGGTCAATTACTACTTGGGAACAAATGACCGAAAATTTTTTATTAAAATATTTTTCGTCGGCTAAAACGGCTAAATTACGTAATGATATCTCTTCGTTTGTGCGGATGGACTTAGAAACTCTTTACGATGCATGGGAGAGATACAAAGACCTACTGCGAAGGTGTCCTCACCATGGATTACCTCTATGGTTGCAAGTTCAAACATTTTATTATGGTGTAAACCCCTCGACAAGACAGATGATTGATGCAGCAGCCGGGGGAACCATCAATAACACAACACCTGAAGAGGCTTACGAATTTATTGAAAAGATGTCACTGAATAACTATCAGTGGCAAGTCATGAGGACTAAGCCAACTAAAACAACAGGCGTTTATAACGCTCATCTAGTAATGCACTGTGAAGTCAGTGGAGGTGGATCAAGCAATTTAGAATATCAATCCTATGGCTACAGCATGGAGAACGAACAATTAAATTACATGGGTAATAATCCTCGATCTCTAAATACTCCTTATAGCAATTAAATTACTCTTACTTGATACACCAAAATTAACAAGTGACACACCTAATCAACCATCCCATTTGTGGATACATTCAAAAAACCTAAAAACCTTTCAAACTCTTATAAACATATCATTTCAAACATCCTATTTCATCTAACCAATATGCCATTCAATGACACCATATTTATACCAAAACTTTATTAACCAAAACAAATCAATATAGCCATATTCCAAGCACAAAACTAGTTTCTTTAACTACCAAATGACATCACATATAACCGTTTAAATATCATCACAAACATACCAAAAAGGATCATATATTACAAGTACCTAAAAGTGGCCAAAATGACCTAACATGTCAATGCATTAAAGTCCATCAAACAAAACATAAACTCCAAAAGCATATACATACCAAATTGACCATTAACACATTCAAGAACTATCATTACAAAAGGTCCTATACATGCCATTTATAACCTTCGCCAAAATAACTCAAAAACTACCAAAATGGTTACTGGATAGTGTGCTAGATCTCCTACAAGCTTCCAACTGATCGGGCTTCTGATAATCTATGAAACAAAGGAAAGTAACTACGTAAGCAACTAGTGCTTAGTAAGATCATATAAACTCAAACCTAACTTATCGTTCTTAAGCACAATTTATAAAATAAGCATAACATCATTACCAAGACCACAGGCTTAGTAAAATCATATATAAGCAACATCAAACTCACAAGTTAGTAAGTTCATACATGATACATATAAATTCAACCATATCATAGGTAGATTTTCATGTACACATCATTTATCACATTAACCTTTTTATAAGATTATGAATAAATATCGAATTGTATAGACACCATGTCATTACCCTTTACTTACCTGTTAAACCATCTAGAATTGCATTGGATACTCGAGAATTCTCACACATAGTGTACCTTTCCATATAACCTTAACCTTTCATTTTCAATAGTGCTCACACGAGCTATAAATTGGGCATGCTCACACGAGTTGTAGGTCGGAATGTTAGTTACATAATGCTACTCACACAAGCTGTGGAGAATTCGCAGCAAATATAGGACCTCAGCCACTGATAGGATATTAAAGACCATCACTCGAAACATGAAATCCCTAATGACATGTCATTTGTATCCTAAGAAGTCTTAAGGTTCAAACGAGACTATTTATCTGTCAATTACTCAAAACATTGATATATGTATATTCAGGTTTGTTTATATTAACACAACATAGAAGATAATCAATTAAGCTATCATTAATACAATTATAATTCATACAAACTTACCTCAATAACTATGGTTGCAATAGCCGAATTGAAGTCTAGTCCAAAGCTTTAGCTTTTCCCCGATTTAAGTCCGGTTGTTGTTTATCTTGATCTAAATAGATAATTTCATTCAATTAAGTACTTCAAATAACTTCAAGTATTCAATTCAATAAATAATTCATATTAATATAAAATTACAAAATTACCCCTAATATTTTAAGTTTTCACATATTAGTCCTTAAGCTCATAATTTAAAATTTAACCATTTTAACCCTCTATACATGTTAGTCGATTCTTTCCTATACCTATATCAATCCATATTTTTGCTCATTTCATTTAAAATTCATGAAATTTACCATTTAAACAATTTAATCCCTAAACCTTAAATTCATCAAAAACCACTTAAAAACAAGCTTCTTTAATAACCAAGATTAATAATCTATCAAATAAATTCACAAACACGTCATTTCTCAAAACCACAGTTTTTCAAATTAACCCTTGGGCTAAGTAGTTTAAGCTAAAACGAGCTCAAAACATAAAAATCACTTAAAAAGATACTTAAAAAGAGAAATGAGCTTGGTCGAAACTTGCTTCCTTCCCTCATGCCTATTTTTGGTTTTGAGAAACAAAGATGGAAAAGATGATAGTGAGTTTTTCCTTTTGTTTTATTTAACATTTTAATTTAATTACCAAATTACCAAATTAATCTTTTAAAACTATTAAAATTTCATTAAAACCTATCCATAAACATCCACTAACATATAACATGGTATAATTACTATCTAAGTTCATTAGATTTCCTTTCCATAGCCATTTAATGCTTTTAACTAATAGAAATCCACTTTTGCAACATTTACTATTTAATTCTTTTTACCTAATTAACTATGTAAACTTCAAAACTTCTTAACGAAAATTTAATACGACCCTAATGGAATCTCATAGACTTTAAATAAATAATAAAATATTTATTCTCTCATTGGTATCATGGTTCTGAAACTACTATTTTTGGTGTCACTAAAAACGGGTTGTTACAGTTACCTCACCTATTTCCGAGGAAGGTTTTTTTGTGCCGAAAGATGAAGAATTAAAACAAACTATACTTTGGGAAGCGCATGCTAGCCCTTATGCCATTCATCTCAGAGGAGAAAAAATGTATCAAGATATGAAGGAGTTATACTGGTGGCCAGATTTAAAATGAGACATCACAGATTTTGTGGCTAAGTGTTTGACTTGTTAGCAAGTGAAAGCGGAGCATCAATTTCCTTCTAGGTTGTTGCAACCTATTAAAATTCCACAATGGAAATGGAAGCACATAATAATGGACTTTGTTAGTTTGCTACCCTTAAGACCCATTAATAAAGATTCAATTTGGGTGATAGTGGATTGGTTAACTAAGTCGGCTCACTTCTTACCAGTATGCAAAGATTAATTCCTACAAAGGTTAGTAAAGTTGCATATCTCCAAAATAGTCAAATTGCACGGAGTACCCTTGTCCATTATTTCAGATCGAGATTCTTGTTTTACATCTCGATTCTAGAAGAAAGTACAAGAACCATTAGGCACTTGCTTAGATTTTAGCACTACTTTTCAATCAAAGATTGACAGTTAATCTGAACGGATAATTCAAATTCTATAAGACATGTTGAGAGGATGTATTATTGATTTCTAAGGTAGTTAGGAAGACCATTTACCTTTAATTGAATTTGTGTAAAAGAACATTTTTCAAGCAAGCATCCAAATGGTTCCATATGAAGCCTTGTATGGACGAAAGTGTATAACCCCTTTTGTGTTGGACCGAATTGAGAGAAATAAAAATTCTAGGTCCCGAACTAGTTCAAGAATCTGAAGGGAGAATAAAGTTGATACAAGAGAGATTAGAAGCACTTTCTAATAGACAAAAATCCCATGTAGACCTTAAAAGAAAAGATATCAAGTACAGTGTGAGAGATCAAGTCTTTCTAAAAGTATCACTATGGAAAAAGGTGTTAAGGTTTTGTCGAAAAGGGAAACTTACTCCTCGCTTCATAGGACCGTACCGAATCATTAAAAGATTTGGTCCTGTAGCTTATCAACTTTAGTTACCAACGGAATTAAATCGTATCCATGATGCCTTCCATGTTTCCATGCTAATATGTTACCGTTCTGATCCATCACATATTGTGCCCATCAAAGAAATTGAGATATGACCTAATTTTTCCTTCAAAGAAGAACCAGAGAAAATTCTTGAAAGGGATGCGAAAGTTTTAAGAAGGAAGCAAACTCCTTTAGTGAAAGTGTTGTGGAGAAACCGTGGAGTTGAGGAAGTTATGTGGGAATTGAAAAATTCATTCCATCAAGAATATCCTCTCTTATTCAAAACAGATAAAATTTCGTACAAGAAATTTTTTTAAGGAGGGGAGAGTTGTAACATCCCAAATAATATAAGGTTAAACCTTCTATTAAGAACTAAAACCCAGCCTAGTGGTTAAGAGCTTGGTAGAAACTATAAAGAACCAAGGTTCAAGTCTCCTAGGTTGTATTTTTTTTCTCTCCTCACTTCCAAAACCACTATCCATGTTAACCATCTTAATATTTTGACGATTCTTAGACAAATGGCTTATTTTCTCAATAGACCCTAAACTCTTACTCAACCCAATCCTTTACAATCCTTTCCTAATTTAACTAAAACTCCTATTTATTTTTAAAAACCCTACCTTTACTCTTATCTCTCCATAATCTTAGAAAACCATTTGTTACAATTTTATTCTCAAAACATTGTTGCGGTAAAATAAATCTTGAATTCTTAACTCCTTATGATTAAGCCCAAATCTATTGTTTTCATAAAAATCCTTGAACTTTGCGTAGCTTCTTCGTCGAATCTCTATCAAGAATCAAAAGTATCATGTTCCCTACCAATTAGAACCTTCCAATTTAGATTAACAATGACTTTTAGTAGACCTTTCAATTCGTTATTGAATCTTTAAAGTCTTTTGTCGAAAAACCCTTTAAATCTTGAACAACTCTTTCTTGATCATCCCATTTTTCCAATTGAAAGGCCATTGTAGGTGTTTGGATCGAGCTTGAATTTGGGCTAGTCAATTGAGATCCCCAGAAAGTAAGGTGGGTGAGTTGTTTTGAAAAATCAAGTCAAAATTTGAAACTGCTTAGGTACACACAATCTACCACACGAGCATGTGGCCCACCCGTACGGGTCACACGGTCCCTCACATGGTCATGTCCCTTTCATTTTCCTTACATTTGTGCTTGAAGACCCATACACAGCAGGGATACACGATCGTGTGGCTCCTGCACCCCATTCCATTCGCATTGCACAAGGCCTAGAGCCTCGCACATGGCCAAATGCATGGTCGAGTGCATGGTCATGTGGATCCATCACACACAGTCTGGGCTTCACAAACAGGCTAGTCACATGGCCGTGTGGCCCCTGCATCTTTACCCCTAAGCATCGCACACGATCATGTGGCTCTTAAAACTTGAAAATTACAATTTTGTCTTATCTTTAAATATTTTATGCAAATCATTCTCTGATTATGTTTTTAATGGCATCTAGAGAACTAGTTTTGTTTTTCAACTAGGTCTTGGACTCGAATTAGATCGAGTGAATGCAAAATTGAATTAATTTATGATTTAATCGCTTAAGAATGATGGCTTAAATCTATGGATGACTGTATGATTACTATTGTAAGTTGATTTCTTGTGAATGATTGTCTAAATTCGTGAACGATTATATGTTTTTACTAATGCTATTTGTAGCAGCCCGATTTAGGGCCTAGTCAGAACAGTGGTCTCAAGACCACAAATCCAAAGTCTAAAAGATTATTTTATTATTAGTTTAGAGTTATAGCATGCTTATATTTGTACATGAAAAATTTGGTGAGTTAATTTTGACGATTGTAAGCCCAATTGCGAAAAAGGACTAAATCGCATAAAGTGCAAAAGTCCTATTTTGATAGCTAAAGGTGTTGTTTTATTAGAGAATCAAAATTTGAGGATTTTAAAGGGCAATTATACCCTTTTATAGGAGCATGGTCGGCCATTGAGTCAAAGCGGAGACAAAGTTTTAAAATTTGGTGGGTTAGGTGGCTTAATTTGACTAAAATAGAAAAAAATAAAATAAGGATGATATCACCCCTTTATCATCTCTTTTCTCCACTAAAAATTATCCTTTGAAGGGGGTTTGAGAGCTTAAAATTTTCAGCAACTTGAAGCACTCACAAGTAACTGATTCTCATACCCTTTGTTGATGATTTTTGCATTTTTGATACCCTTGAAGCATGAGCTTTCAAATGAGGGGTCTATTTTGCAAAATGATTAAGAGTTTAGGGTTTTTACATGAATGGATTTGTGATATTTTTTGAGTTTTCATGGAAGAATATGAGTCTTAGTTGTTTTATAAACAACTTTTGTGAAAGGGTTTTCATGGAAAACACCTAAAAGGGACTATTTTGCATAAGTTGTAAAATAGTTGATAAATATGTGAAATAGTGAGAATTTGAAGTTTTTATACGAGTAAAAAGGGTTCTTCTAGGCTTGAGATAAGAAGAAATTTGATAAAAATTGATTTTCGAGCATAGGGGCAAAATGGTTATTTTGCCAAGGTCTAGGGGCAAAATGGTCAATTTTACCTAAGAGGTGAATTTTAGATTTCCTAATTGTGTTTATAGACTAAATGAGTGCATTTTGTTATTATAGCTCAATATTTACCAAATCTGAACCTAGACCGAGAAAAGGCCAAGCAAATTGACTAAACCGACTAGTCGTGTACGTTTTGAAATTTGATGTAAGTTGTATGTAAATATTACAACTACATTGCTAATGTATGTGTTGAATTGTATTTAAAATTAATATAGCATAAATTGCTTGATTGTGGAATTGAGAGAGAGTATGAATATATTAGAGATAATAGAGTTCCCATTAAACATAGGAAAATAAACTAGATATTCATGCCGTGACATTAGGGTCACTTCTGTGAGCTAGTGTAAGACATGTCTGAGACATGCATCAGCCACATTATGAGAGCCAGTGTAAGACCATGTCCTGGACATGGCATCGGCATTGAGACAAGGGCTAGTGTAAGACATGTTTGGGACATGCATCAGCCTAGAGACGTAAGCCAGTGTAAGACATGTTTAGGACATGCATCAGCTACGAAATGATAGTCAGTGTAAGACCATGTCTGGGACATGGCATTGAATTGAGATATGAGCCAGTGTAAGACCATGTCTGGGACATGGCATCAGTATCTTACCCATGTTTGAGGCTTAATGAATATCTGGTGATATTCCGAATGGTTCCATGATGATTGTTATGTTCTTAAGCTAATGAGGAAAGTATAACCTTGTTGTGAATAGCACATGTACCTAATTGGTATGTATGAGGTATGAGCTCAATATATATAATATGTGACTTGTATGGATGGTAATGAGTAAGTTATACCTATGCCTACTTTGGTGTTATGAGCATGTTGATTGTATATAAATGTTGTAGTATACATGTTTATATACAACTTACTAAGCTTTATGCTTACTCCCTTTCCTTTCCATTTCCTTTCAGTGCCGTTTAACTAGCTCAAGGATCACCGGAAGTCAGAGATATTGATCACACTATCAGCCAAAACATTCGGTATAGGGCTAGACCTTATTATTTTGTTTCTTTATGAATTGGCCAAATTTGTTGGCTTGGGATAGATCCCACACTTTGCATTAAGCCTTGAATGATGGCTAACTTTCATTTAGAGTTTATAAAAGATGCATCTTCATGGTTGAGTGAATGTCTATTGTGGCTGATTCGATTATGAAAATTATGCTTGTTTTGGTATTGGTTGGTATTTGTATGAAAACAGGTAGGCAAGGGTGGCAATGAGGCTTGGTAAATAGCCTTATATTGTCCACATGGGTAGACACACGGACATGTGTCTAGGCTGTGTGTGACACACGGTTAGCCCCATGGGCGTGTGCTCCGGCCGTGTGTCCCCTGCACATGAAAATTTTAAGTCAGTATGCATGGTAATAAACACACGGGCAGAGACACGGCCGTGTGTCTCAGTCGTGTGGAGGACACGGCCTAGTACACAGGTGTGTGCCGTGGCTGTGTGACATTATGAGGATGCTGACGTCAGAAATAGAATACCCAGGTTTTTGCACACGGGCTAAGACACAAATGTGTCATTACCGTGTGAGGGACACAGGCCGTTGACATAGGCACGTATCTGGCCGTGTGGAAACCCTTGTAGGTGTAATTAGAATTTAATTCCACACGGGTGTAGTACACGGGGGTGTTACCCTTCCACACGGGCGTGTGCCCTATTTAAAGGCAAAATTTTCATAGTTGGCTTAAGGACCCGGAATGGTCCTGATTAGTTTCCAATGGTCGATTTGGGGCTCGCTGGCTCGTAGAAAAAGTTTAAAGTAGAAATTGAAAAAGTTTTAATTTGGGCTGAGTCTTAGTGACTCGAGATTGTTTGTGTGTATGAAGTCAAGTTAGGTAATACCTTATATTCCGCCCCGGCGTGGGATACAGGTATGGGGTATTACACTATTCATGCATAATAAATGTTTTGCACGCTCTACTGGTTGATTTATTAATTTCCCCTATTTAAAGTGTTGAATGAAATATTGTATAAACGAATTGAAATGATCTAATTGTATTGCATATTTATGAGGGGAAGGATTCGAAAGGTGGAAGAATGATAGTTCATATTAACTGCATATAAGTGTATTCGCTATGTATTCACACCCATAGCAGATTCAAACTGGAAACTTTATTACGCGGTCATGATCCCTCTGACAGCTCTTATCTGCAAGTACTTGTGGACCCTCAATCAAATGTCAACTTTTATCTGCTTCATAAGACTGTAGTGGTAAAAGTGCATGAGCCGAATAGGAAAGTAAAAGGGGTTCTCGGGAACTCCCTATTGCAGAGCTAGAGGTCGTGGGTAGGATTAATGAATGTTGAAAGAAATGTTAAAATATTGTCACATGACATACTGTGCTTCCTCATTGAAAGACACATGATGATACGACTGAACTGATAGATGTGCATATACCCACTGTGAGTGATATTATAGTTTAATAATTTAATTATTTCAATTGGATTCGATCATGTGAGAAAGTCTGCTTCTCTATAACAAAAAAAACTAAATTATCATATTGATAAGGTTATTGTGTGATTTTGACTGTAACTATTAGTATGCATGTTGTTTTGTTGTAATTGTGTAGCAGATATACTGACTCCTCTGTCACAACATAGGTTCTGGTGTGTCGCGACATCGACTCTGGATAGAAATTAACACGATCCAAGGGGCGTTTTGGCCCGTACAATCAAACTTAAAGCCTGGGAATGTCAGCTAACCTAGGTTTAAGGACAACAGCCACCTGAAATCTATAATTAGGCTCACTTCTCACATGTTATAGACACCAATTACTTAGTTTAGAATTCTACTTTTAATTTTAGTTTAGCTTTTCTTTCTTCTTAGGTTTTAGATTTATTTTTCAAGTTGTCCTTTGTTTATCTCGAGAGATCTGATTTGTTGAAGAGAACCGAAGTTATGGATTCACTTCATTCTTAATACAAATCAAGAGTTTTCTTAAACTTTATACTTACTATTCATTTATCATGCTTATTTTTTATATTGGTTCTATACTGTTCATGAAAATTATGAAGAACTAATCCTTCTATAGGGGATTAGCGAGTGGATGGATGATATGTTAATTGTTTTGTAGTGTTACTCAATGGATCAGCTATTTGGGAAAGGAAGAACCTAAAACCCTAGGCCTGACAACCCTATGAAGTCATCAAGGAGGGAATTAACCCAAAATTGATATGGCCTATCTGTGAACACCTTCACTCCAAGTTGGTCTAGATTGTAAGGTCAGAAGATAAGTAGCCCTTGTCGACTCATTATTTGAGTGGAAGATCGAAAGATCCTGGTGGGACAGCGACTAGTTGATTGACGAGAAACCCAAAGCGTTGATGGGATTCTCAAAGCGAGCTAATCACTCATAATCAAATTTGATTTATTCTATTTTTCAATCTTTTGATTTATTATTTCTTTCGTTGTTATATTTTATTATTTCTCAAAAACTTTTTTTATTATGTATTCCTACTATAACTGATTTAGAGTACTAATTAGATCTTTAAGTGTTCAGGTTAAAATTAATTTAGCACTAGCCTCCTTTAGGTACGATCCTCGGAGTACTCACCTACTCCATTTAACTATATTATCACTGGACTCGTATACTTGCAGATACCACATCATTGATATATCTTTTACAATCTCTAATTTATTTAACTAACTAACTCCACTACTATTTATTTGCTTTTCTTATGAAGACCTTAGTACACGTTCTAAATAAGAACTACCGCCGTAGTAACTATAGCAGAACGGTCAACATGAGAATTTATAATCTCAATTATATGTGTTCGTTTGAACACTTAGATTACAATTTCGATATTTACGAAGAGGGAGTCTATGAGGATTGGGAGATACAAGAGAACTAATGATTATTGATGCTTGAATTAAGTCAACTCCGAGGGGAAACCTCAACTATTTCCCAAGACGATAACAACCACATTAGAGTACCCTCAGAAAGGCATCAAGACGTATCATGTCTAGAACTAAGCAAATGAGAGAATGCCACTATAGATGCTTGGGATAAAAGGCAACTCCTAGACTACTATTCACTCGAAAGTCAAGAAAAATTTCTATATAAATTGAATGAAATAGCGGCAATAGATGGTATAGAGCTAGTCAGGGAAATGGCTCGTGAACAGAAGAATCAGATAGGCATGGATCTCATCGTCCCAAAAATTTTGTGTTCTTTTGATAAGGTTGGAACACAATAGCAATATAACACAAAACCACCAACAGACACAATTATATTCATGGCTGACCTACTAGAAGAATGTTTGTCGATTCAGGAATTCATAGAGAAAAACAAAGAGAAACCAAAAGTTCCATATGATAAGCCTGAATTGACTATCCTTTGCACGATTGTAGTCCTAAACCAAGCACCCCAGAGATTCAATGATCTAAGAATTTTCTAGATGTTGAAAAGAATTGAAAAAATATATGTCGAAAGGACTTATAACCGTATAGCAAGTCTCAATCAAGCTGGACGATTAATTAGCATAGGCATCGAACTACGGGCACAATGAGATGATCAATTCTAACAAAAACCATTCAAGAGAATTATCTGCAAACAAATGGACAAATTCAAAAACCCATAGACTCAAAATCTAGGCGATGTAGTGCATAATTACTTGTCAATCACTACCACAAAAAGTATTCCTAAAAACTCATTCCTGATTGATGAGATAAACTTATACATAATGAATGACAAGTATCAACCACAATTCTCAGCCTCCTTATAAAGCAGGAATGTTAAGCAAAAACTAAAATGATTGCATGATTACGTAATCCTACAAGTAATTAATAGTTATGATCTACAGAAAGAATTGTTAGTGGATAAGGCAGGCCGAAAAGGAAAGTTCAGATAAGGAGACAATCGCAGACGAAAAGAATGGCATGATGGGTGTTGGACCAATGTAGACAAAAACAATTTACAAGGAGCACATTGATATATATTAACTAAGCCGAAAAACGAGTCCGGCAGCAAGACCTGACATTTAATTAAAATATTTCTGAAAGATCAAAGACAGGGCTCACAGGTACTTGGAGCACTCTGAAGACCATAAACTTGGGAAAATAGTGCCAACATCGTGACACAGACACTTCACGTCGCAACACCGTGGTCAGTAGTAGAGAATTACAAAAATCAAATCGACGTCGCAACATCGTTGGCCTACATCGTGACATGGAGAATAGTTTCCTAGAATTTTAAAACTAAAAGGCGTGTTGCAACATCGAACCCCGGTGTCATGACATGAGAAATCTACTAGAGATGTCGCAACACAGAACCCTTATTCTGCAACATCGCTGTAATTTTTTACAAGGTCAACCTGATATTCTAACCTTAAAAATCTTTGGATTTTAACCTTAAAAACACTAGTTTAAGCATAAAAAGACCTTATTAGCATAGTTTAACCTAATTCTAACATCAAACCTCTTTTAAAACCTCTCTAAACCTCTAATTACAAAAAACATTTTTACCAAAAACCTAGGTTTTCAATCCTTCATTCTCAATTCTAAAAGACCACATTGGAGGAAAACATTACCAATAGATCAAAGAGTAACCACATACTGGTTTAAGGAGGTTGAGGTTAAGTATTTACGATTCTATTTACTTTTCCATTTATTACTGTTCATTTGCATCTTTACTAGAAATTTTGACTAAGAATGCCTCCTAGAAGAAACAAGAAGGCTACGATCCTACAAACTTCAGATGTTTCGAACCCTAATTTATTGAGTCTCGGGGAAGACCACTGATACAGGAAAAAGGATTTGAACCCTCCATGGTCAATTTCAAAGAAATTTGAACTTTATTTTGGTATCATTGTTGGGAGTGATTTTGTATCACTACTAAAGAGAACGCAATCGTCCCCATAGTCAATGAATTTTATGCTTCGCTTAAACACCAGATAATTAGATATGGTACTTGGATTTATGTGACTAATGTTTTGGTTTGAAGGGTGGAAGTCCCCTTAACCCTTTGCGTAATATGTGAATTTTATGACAATCTATACTATGAAAGTGATTTTCTTACTAATACTGATTTGGAAAAATTTGAAAACATAGATATGGATAGTGTCATAAAATATTTGACTCAGTATAAGGGTAGTTGGAACAATAGGCTAGATACTAGGCAACCAACAAATTTTAATCAGGTGATTATGTTTCCTGTCACTAAAATGTGGATGCAATTCATTGGCACAAGAATTGCACCTGCACTAAATGTCTTTCACATTAATGTCTTTCAAGTTGTTTTACTATACAGTATTTTGAAGCATAAACAGACCCATGTAGGGCGCTGGATCTTCCTAGAAATAAAACGATGCATACAAATCCAGAACACCAAATTTTTCTTTCTACATATTGTGACGGCATTATGTTGAAGGAAAAAATTAAAAATAAGGGGAAACGAGTAGTTCATGAAGCAAACGAGGAGCATAATTGCAGATTCATTATATATACAATACGTTGAGATTCAGAAAAAGCAAATTACCAAATAGAACCAAAGGAGGAAGAAGAAGATGGACGTTTCGACATCATGAAAAATGGAGAAATCAATCAAAGGCTAAAAGATGAGTCAGTGGAAGCATAAAAGCAAAGCTTGATGGCATGATTAGATGGATGCATGAGATGGGACCAGTGCTCCAAGAATTCATAAGAATGAATGGGTTATGAGCTCTAGATTACCCTCTGGATATGTTCTGCTCGACATCAATTCATGAGGGAGATGATGAGGGGACAAATTCTGAGGAGGAAGGTGCTACCCAAGAAAACTCTGGAACGGAGGACGAGTATTAGGCGACATTCCAACCATAATACTCTATACAAAAAGGGCCTGTTATTCAAAGCCTGGCAAGACAAACGCATTTGAGATGTTGGAGCTCCTACCAACAATACGACAAGGGCAACGCACGGATGGAGCAAAAGCATGCTTTTCCTCTAGATGATTCGAAAGGGGATTGAATTTTATTTATTTTTTATAATTTTAACTAGATTGTACTAATTTTTATGGATGATTTTTTTTATTTTTAGCAAGAGTAATAGTAATAGCAGATTTTTTCGTTGTTTTGTACTCTGTTTAAGTTTTCTATGTAGGAACCCAACACAAAGGAGACAAACAATTTGAGCTTTACACGATCAAAGGAGAAAGCTCCCACTACTAGCAATTGGAACGGCCATGATCAATCAAGTAACTTCTCTCCTTCTCTTTTTATGGGCTACGCATTGAGAAAAATGTGTTAACTAAAGTGTAGGGTGTAACATAGAATTATTTTTTAAAATTTTTATGCTTTTCTTTCAATTTTTCTTGTCATTTGTGTGCTTGAGCTTGTAGAAATACAAGTTATTGGTTACGAGCATGTACATATATTGTTTGTGTTTACTAATAAACTTGGCATGATGATCAGTGTTTTTAATTTTTTTTATTAGACTACTAATTTCTATATGTTACACTGTAAGTAGGCGTTAAGCAATCAACTGTATCAAATGATATAGAAAGTGCAAGGAAATGGGCATAAATGATAAATAGTTAAATTTTAGTATGTTTGGTTGATTAACTTTGTGCATATTGAGATATTTAAGGGATGACCTGTAACATCAAACACCTATACCTATCGCCAAATTAAGGTTACAGAGTACTATCATACAATTTAGAACAATTAATAACATATAACATCAAGTTTAACAAATTTAATTAACAAATTCATAAATCATCATATTAGAGTAAAACATAAAGTTGTGGTCCTTAAATTAAGCCTATAGTTTAAGAACATTTAGTAACCAATTCGAAGCATATCTAAACATTCAGGTAAAAACTAAAAATTTTCAAAACAGGGGTTACAGGGCTATGTGTCCAAACCGTGTGATAGAGCCAAGACTGTGTGGCTCAAAACATGGTCATGTGGATACTCCACAGGCCCATGTGACTGCTTCATACGCCCATGTATGCAAACCGTGTAACTAACTATGCCCTTGTAATATTTGGTCACAAGGCCATGTAGCTTAGTCGTGTAACTCTCTGTAACCGTATAGCTTAGGGTTAGATAGTTGTATCGCCAAGTCGTGTGACTCTCTACGCCTGTGTGGACCAACCTACAGCTAACACAATAGGGGCATATGCCCTTGTGGGTTGCCTGTATAGCACATGGTCATGTGGCATCCCGTGCCCTAGGCTGTATGTGTCAAAAAATGACCCCAAACATGCCAGTTTCACACTAAGTGCTTACGTACTTTAAACATATTCAATAATAGATGATCACAAGTGCTCAAAATACATTTCAAGAACAACCAAATCATGCCAAACCAATTAACCTAAGACCTAACCAATGTGTCATCAATGACACCACATCTCAATCATTTAATAGATCATTACCTTTATTATATACACAATATACAATGCACACCCAAAATAACCTATAACCAATCTATGTATACCATTCATATCTCATGCCAAACTTACCATTACCCATTTTCCTTTTACCATTGTCCATAACTTAGCAACATGCATGTATATAGTGAAAACTACTAACCACACCACATCACATCATGTGCACATCAAACATCTAACTATGTAAAAAGTACTTATAGACTATTACATAACATAACCACATTTTCCTATTACATGCCATACAAGCCAAGTTTGTATTCAACATCTACCAAAAGGTTCTCGGATAATGTGATGCCTTCAAGTTGATTCGATCTCCCAATTTCCACAAAACTTATCTACAAGAAATAAAACAAACAACACGAGTAAGCTTTCATAAAGCTTAGTAAGTTCGTTGTTTAAATGATAAAGCTTATCGAATTAAACATAATAATTCAAATAATCGATCCTCGATGAACGTTATATGGAAACGAGTACACGTTAACCATTCAGAACACACCAGCTTCTCATACGAGCCAAACCAACTAATAACACACCTCGGCACTAAGTGCCCAGCTTGTAGGCTAACATCCGCCCCTGTAACACACCACAAAACACTATAATATAACACGATAGTCCTAAAAAAATGTAGGACCTCGATATATTCAGTGAATAGAAGATATACAGAAATCATCGTCACATCTCATGCCAAACCCGTACCGTGCGCAAAATAACCTATTGGCATGCCAATCGTACTCTATCCTATGTTCATAGGCTCAGGAGATATCAACAATAACCAGTGTTTAATCAAATTGTTGTTTCAGTTTTCATTATATGATATCAATACATTAATCAGCAATCAACAGATAAGTTTAATTTAATATATATTTAAATCGTATTAGAATTAACCTAACGAACTTACCAAAGTAAACTGCAACAACGTCAAAGTACTAGGACTATTCTGAAACTTTCTATTTTCCTCAATTTTCCACTCATTCTTGATCTAAAATAATAATTTATTCAATTAACTAATTCCACCAGAAAAATCAACTCATTTATGCAATTAATTCCATTTTAAATATTTACAAATTTACCCTCAATATTTCACTTTTATGTAATTTAGTCCCTAAGCCCCAAACATGAAATTTAACCAATTTTTATTAATTACAAGTTCAGCTGAATTGTATAATACCTCATCACAATCCATAATTCTTGTTATTTCACATAAAGTCCTCATAATTTTATCACTTTAACATTTTAGTCCTTAAACATTAAAATTAACAAAAACTACTTTACAAAATAGTCTTATTTAACAACCAAGTTTAAAAATCTAAATAAAAATTCAAGAACAACCTAAACTCATCGATGGCATAATCCAAAACATTTGACAGTTTTACAAATTAATCTCCGGGATATCTAGATTAAGCTAATACAAGTTCAAAATCATAAAAATTACCAAAAACGGGCAAGATTTCACTTACCTATTATCCAACCAAAGTTTGAACGAAGCTTAAAATCCCTAACTATGGCTCTTTGGTGCTTCCCAAAGAAGAAAATATGAAGGTGATGACCTTTTCTCTTTTATTTCATGCTTACATTTACTTAATAATTAAAATTTACCATTTTATCCATTAAAAACAAATGAAACTTTATGAATTCTAGCACTTATACCATCCACTAATATCCCAAGGGGTATATTTACCATTCAAGTCCTTTAATATACCTTTCTATAGCTATTTGACCCTTTTAATCAATGGAAATCAACTTTTGCAGCTTTTATGATTTAGTCCTTTTTCATTAATTAACTATCAAAATGTTAAAATTTCTAGACCAAATTTTAATACAACATTAATGACCTTAGAAAATTAATTTTAATATTTACGGACTGACCTATCGGAGTTGTGGCCCTGAAACCACTACGTTCGACACCATTGAAAAATAGGTTAATTAGTAAATCTTTAATTAATTTGGATTTAATAGCAATTTACCACAAATCTAGATAATTCCACATCATTCCTACCATTTGACCAGTTAAGGTGGGTCCAATTACCCAATTGGTCCTTCAGTTATTTTAAATTCCAATTAAACAAACTTAATTTTAATTTAACCTTAAACTAATTAGGATTTAACAGGCAAATAGCCCAAAAGCTAGTGGATTAATCATATTCAGCACTGCTTAGACTTTTTTACCATGGTTTAATCCCCATTATGGTCCTATTATTATTTTAAATCTATAGCAATTAACTTTTTATCTCTTTTACAATTTAATCCTTTTACCATAATTAAGCAATCAATCGTCAAAATGATCAGACTAAATTTCAATTCACCAATAATACGACTCTGTAAATATTTAATAAAAAATATTTACAGCCTTAAATTATAGAAATGAGGTCCTAATATCTCATTTTCAAAAACCACTTGAATTTTGGACTAAACCTCTTATACTTATCTATTTGTTCAATTTATAAAAATTATTAAACTAGAATTCAATATAATATTTTAATTGACTCATAAATATTAAATAACAATACAGGCTTACTCATCAGATTTGTGGTCCCAAAACCACTATTTTCGATACTACTAAAAAACAGGTTGTTACATGACCTAAGGCATTGTTTGGAACATATCCAGAGCAAAAAGGCTGACATATATTTATTCTCCTTTAGTATCGATTTTTGAGCCTGTTAACACTTCTTGATGAAACTCATTACAAAATCGAGCCTGAAACGTTAATTTATATTTGTTCTTTTTCTTTGGTCCTATAGTGTATGCCTATAAACATCTAGCCATACAAATTGAGGGTTACGTAGATACATCATGGAAAATTTTGTAAAAACAGAGTGGAATAGGAAAGATTAGTGTGATATAGGAACTATAGGTTAGCTTAAAGTGCAAAATAAAAGAAAATTCCAAAAAAAAAATACAAATGGAAAAAGTTCTTGAAAAGGGAAAAAAAACATTTGTGAGTGAGATGAATTGAAAAAAGAAAGTGACAGTCACAAAAATAAGAAAAATTTGTTCATTACTACACAAAAACTCGTAGGCTAGCCATAGTTACTATGTCATGCTTTCATTTCCTATATAGAGAAATAAGAAAGGTGAGAGAATGAGAAATAAGGTAGTGAGCGCGTAAAGGTTGCTAAGGGAGAAGAATAGTGATCGATACGATGTGTTAAACTATTTTCATGTTTGTAACCCTTTTTTATGCTTACTATTTTTGAATTTCATATCTGTCCTAAGCCTCAGAACGTTACAAGCTAAAAATTCCTATAGGACCTAAATATCCTTATGCATGAATGGACATTACATTAAACAATCACATAAACTACTATTTGTATTCTGCTAGGATGAATAATTACTTGTATGATTTTTTGATTGATTCCTATAGGCGAGACCCTTAATGCTTGTATACTTTGTAATGCGCTGAACTTAGATGTTTGAGGTCAAAAATGGTAAATCAATTATTCATCATGTCAATATTGTTCGAAAATATGAAATGCCTAGTCATGTACTCCAAAGTCAAATATTTGTATTTTATTTGCTCAAGGGTCGTCTTTTACATTTCTTGTTTTTGTTTGTGATGCTTAAGGACAAGCAATGACTTAAGTGTGAGGGAGTTCAATTTGTTCTAATTCGGTTTAGCAGATTAAACTAATTTTTGCACTTAGGATCTTGAAAGCAAGCATTTTCGTTAGGCTTTATTTATGTTTTTGAAAGTTTCCTTAAAGTTTCTAAAATGTGAAAATTGCATCTTTTATTAACTCTAGGGGTCGAATGAGGCCTAAGGGTGAGCTAATGAACTTTATAAGTGTGTAGGAGACCATTAGAAGGCGTACTAAACTGATACTAGTCACTATGTCGTAACACAAAATAATCAATGTTGCAACATAGGGAGCAGAATGGACAAATCAAAAGAATTGCCTTCGATGTAACGACACAGCTTAAAGGTGTCACGAGATACCTCTTAAGATACCCCAAGAGGGGTATACTGACTCTTACGTGTCGCTTGTGAATATGATGTGTGAATTGTGCAAGTATACACGTCGAACAAGTAATAAAGTAATGAGTGAGATCGTCTCCACAGGGATTAGATAGGTAGAATTCGGTCGAGTTATTAGAGTTCAACTTGATTAATGCTAAAGCAAAATAACAGTGAGAATGTAGTGACAAAATGAGAGAATGGTGAAGTATAAAATGTGCAAAACAAAACAAGTAAACGAAACAAGAATGTCACAACAAAGTAATACAGAAAAGAAGATTAAGGAACTGCAATGTTGATTAGGACGATTGGGATTACTGATGCATCTACCTTCTCTAACAACTAATGCAACAACAAAGTCTTAAACATTCTACTGCTTGATAAGTTTTGATAGCAGTCTGCTTCTTTCAAAAGCAAAACCTTGGGTTACCTCCCCAAGTTACTATATGTCTATAGACTTAAGTTCGGCTACCACTAATATTTTCTACCTTCTTTCGTATGAGGCAAGGTTCTATGTATAGAGGTTACTGTGAATAAATAATTTTTCATTCACTCATATTATCCATTGTTTATCTAGTTAACCTAACCATGTTGGCATTAAGTTATCTTAAATAACTTGTTGTATATTCATCAATACACATCCTGTATAAAGCATGAAATACCATTGAATAAAATAGCAAAATAATTTCAACTTAAATTGTGAACATTAATAGAAATTAAAGGGTTCAGCAAAATAATCTCAAGCCTAAGAGATTTAGCTCATAGTTGGGTAAATCGAATTCAAGTTTAATGCAGTAACCAACATCATCTTTAACAATTAAGTCCTAAAGGGAATGCGATAAGAATTAAAGGAGAAAATTTGAGATGATAGCTTCTGCCTATCCAACTCTCAACACCGGCAGTGTAATGTATTGCAGCTGCTGAAGATGATGCAATCGTTTTCTCCTTCTTCAGTCGCCTTTCTTCTTGTTCCTTCCCTCCTTTTCTGTCAAAAGCTGGTCCTCCTTTTTCTATCCAAAAAACTACTACTCTTTTACTAAGGTTCCTCATTTGGCTTTTATAGGTTTGACCTTTTAGGGTAGGTCCATCCATAATCTTTTCTCTCTTTTTCAAGTGGATTTTTCTGGTATAAGTACAACTAGGACTAGAGGTGTGCATGGGCCGGGTTCGGGCTAGGCCCAACTAAAAATTTAAGCCTATTTGCTAGGCTCGGGCCCAGCTCGACCCAAAAAATGGGCCTAAAATTTTTCCCAAGCCCGGCCCGAATAAAAATGTTAAAACACGGGCCCGACCCGACCCGCCCGTATTAATTTTTATATTATTTTTATATAATTTTAAAATATATATAAACCATCAAAAATACTAAAAACATCAAAATAAATATTTCTCAACAAATTGAAAATAAATTTTAAAAAATATGTATACTTAAATAACACTAAAATAGATGTAACTTAACAAGTAAATGCCTCTAAAATAATAACAAAATTAACAAATGTCTTTAAAATAATAAAAAAATTAACAATAAAATAAATTTTATACAATATCCAAACAATAACAACAAAATAGTAGCAACAAAATAGTAAAATAGTAGCAAAATAGGGAGAAAACAATAAGAAAATAATATTTAAAAAAATAGATTTTTTTTGTAATTTAGTGAATTCGGGCCGGGCCGAGCTGGGCTCGAGCCAAAAATACCTTACCCGAGGCCCGACCCATTTTTTAAACGGGACTTATATTTTTGCCCAAGCCCATTTTTCGGGTCTATATTTTTGTCCCTAACTGGGACTGAGAATGATACGCATTAAGTGTTGACTAGGCATCTTCCAAGTATTGCCACAGCATTTACATTAGCAAACAATCCAAAATTTTTCACAGCAAACCTTCAATCATTTACTCATTTTCCTACACTGTGCACCTATTAATCAACCACCAAGCAATTCCTCCTCACAGATAATTAAAAGCAACATGTAATAACACTTAAGCACAATCAAAGCTTTTTAATGTAATGCTCTAAAAAATATTAATGAAATATCCTAAAATACAACTAAAATCACTTAAGTACAAGCAATTAACTAAGTCTAAGGGCATGAAATATAACTCTTTTTAAGAGTTATCAGAACCCCAAACTTGAGTTGTTGCTTGCCCTCAAGCAAAGTACTCATGAATGCGTGAATGCAAGAATTGTCATGACCACATAACCACTTTTGTATTTCCAAACCATATAGAGGGCATTTTTTACTTCAGTTCTCAGCAATCTTCTATTTCTTAAAATTTGTCCAAGTTACATAAGTTTATTTAGTAAAGGTAGTGCAGAAAATATTGCCTTAAGAACAAAATTCCTACATACTCATGTATGCAATTTGACTATAGAAAAAATCTCCTAATTTACTTATTTCATCTTTCATCTAAACTCAGTTTGCTTTTTCTTTCTTTTTTTCTTAGAACAGGGGGCTCAGCTCGTCACACAATTCTTTGATTCAACAATCACAATGGAGCATACACTGAATTGCGGGTACTTAATCATGTCACGATTTGAATAGAACTCACTAATGAAGCTAAAGCTTTTGACTTAGAAGATGGATGGAGCAAAAAATTACCTCATTAGCTACTAAGCTTATTACTATAGTGGAGTGCCCCTAAACTTTTTTTTATTACACTTTTGCCTAAACTTACTTTTTCTAATCAACAACGCAATGGAGCAAACAAAGTGTTGCTGACTTATTCAGCAATTCCAAGCATTGGAGTGTTTTATGACATATCTTTGATTTTTCTTAAGCTTCATCATTTTATTCATTATTGAGTATTTCCATTTTACGGAGCTTAGCTTCAAAAAATCTCCAAGTTTATTAAAAGAATTTACAATATACCAATCGTAATAGAAGTTAGGATATCTTATTTTTAGGGGTCAATTCTCAGGCAAACTATCCTAAACTAAATTCACTAAATCTACTATCACATTTTTCTAGATTTATTAAAGAATTAATCTCATCATAGAACATCACAGACAAAAATTATACTTATAACAGTCTAAGTAATCCTTGGCAATTACGTGTGTCATAGGAAAATGAACATGCTCAACTAAATATCTAATACATCCTAAATGCTCCACACGCCGCCAACCTAACGGATGCATTATCCTCAATGCATGCACAGACATGAATCATGAACGCAAGAATATAATTACACCTAGAATGTCATGGAAAAAATAAAGGGAAAAGAACTCCCCTAGTTCAGAGCTTGATTATCGTTGCTTCAATTTCAACGGGTGTGCTTACGTGACCAATGCTTATAACACATTTTCCTTATTATTTATTCAAGTGGCATGTCCTCTTTTTCGTTGTTGCACTTGGTGATCTCATCAATGATACGATTGATTTCACGGTCTTATTCAATCATTGGTTCGGTAAATATAGGTGGGAAAACTACAATACTATCCTTTAGTGGTGTTGGTGTAGGGTTTACTTCTTCAATCCCCTCGTCATCGGTCTCTACGTAGACTAATTCAGTCTTTTATGCATCTTCATCAGGGGATTTGGTTTTTTTTCTCTTCAGTAGTAGGGTTGACAGTGCCAAGCTGTACGATAGTTGGCTCTGCTTTAGCCATACCTTCTTCGACAGATGCCTACAATTCCTTAGGAAATTCAGGGAATGCAGGCATGGGCTTGGTGAAGTTCTTTTGAAGGGACCTCTTTATAACATCTCTCTTCTCCACATAGGCCCAGAAAATGGCCATTTGTTCTTTTGCCTTTTATAAGTCTATAAAAATTCGAGTGTTGAGTCTCGAAAAGATTGAGCTGCTTCTACGACCTCTCAAATGAGGTAAGCACTTGTTGCTCGAATAGACTATTGGAAGTAGAAGAAGTTGCTACGGAAAACGTTCATGTAGAGGATGTAGAAGTTGAGCCAAGTGGTTTCTGCTACGGCAAGGCTTCTTCAGATATCTTAGCTACAATAACCCTTGTAATGGCCCCCTTATTTGGGGTAATATCCTTGCTGGGATAGACTTGGACATTGACGTGCTGGCAAAGTGTAGTGATTAGGGATGGAAAGTTGAGACTCCCTGCATTTTTCTACACAATTTAGTAGACTTTATTGGAGATTATTTTTCCCACATTAATCCTTCTACTCATCATGATGGAGTAGAGCAACAACATCTGCTCCTTCGAGACTATAGAGTTATAGTTAGAAGGGATTAAGCTCATTTTTAAGAAATGATATCAAACTCTACAACTAGGCTTTAAAGGCACCCTTTTCAAGTGTATAACAGTCTTGCCTAGATACCGTCCATTGAGTTCCCTCAATACAAAGGTCTTGTAATACCTGATTCAACCCATCAGAAGTGACGGTTGTAGTGAATTAAGAATGCTCAGCTTGTACATTGGAAAACCCATATTGAACGTTGATGTTGTCCTCATCAAACAACACTAACGCTCCTCAACCATATATGAAAGCGTTACTAGGTGAAGTGATGTGAGTGGAAAACTCATAAACAAGCTTCATCAAAATATCCTTAGGATGCAAGCAAAAGATGTGCCAGTCATGTTTTTTACCACAAAAGAGATGGAAGCGTCGTACCCCATAAAAGGTTCATTATTGAAAAGAAAACCTTATTCGAGAAAAAAATGACCTCTTAGATATGTTGCTCTTATATTTCTCCTCTACCACAACATTGAAGAACATTTTTGGTGGCACAACAGCTGTCTGGGGTGTAAATCATCTAGCGATTGTTAAGGTGTAGGGAAAACGACGATTTATAAGAGAAAATGGAAAAAAAATTCAACTTTTGAGGAGGCACAAGTAGCTTTGAGCGATAACAGAGTTAAGGTTACTATGAAGAAAAAAATGAAGGGATTAAGGCAAAGGTAAAGGTAAAAACAGCAACGTAAGTGGTAATTAGGGGTGTGACGTGGGTAATTGGATGGGCAATAATTATTTCCTGACATAAGTAATAGGATATTGGGAATTTGAGGGAAATAGAAAAATTGATGCTAAATGGGTGAGAAAATTTTCTATGGGCCAAATTGTTATATATGGGGCGCAACCTCTCAATTGCCATCAAGGAAACAAAAATACCTGCACTGTAAAGTAAACAAAAATTATTAAACAAGTTAAATGAAAGAACTAAGAGAAATTTAAAAATAGCAAAAATAAAATAAAAAATTATCGAGATGTTGAGGTTAAGCATCACAAAGGTTAATAGACTATTTGTCTCGATCCACATGAGCACCCTAGTAGTGTTTTAAACGTTTACCTAAACCTTAAAAATTATCCCAATCTTGTTATCTTTGACATCAACAGCTCCCTAAGGATAGACTTGAGTAACTTCAAAGGAACCTGACCAGCGAGATTTTAATTTGCCAGTGAACAATTTGAGCCTAGAGTTGAATAACAACACCTGTTGTCCTGGTTCAAATTTTCATGGCATAATCCTCTTATCATGCCAACGCTCGGTCTTCTCCTTGTACAATTTATCATTTTCATATGCTTGTGCACAGAATTCCTCCATTTCTTTCAGCTCTAACAACATTCTATGTTTAACAGCGATCCAATCCATATTCAGCTTTTTAATGGCCCAAAATGGCTTATGCTTCAGTTCAACACGTAAGTGACATGGCTTTCTATAGACAAGCTTAACAAGTGACATCCCCAAGGGTGTCTAAATGTTGTACGATAAGCCTACACAGCTTCATCCAGTCTGGAGGACCAATCCTTTTAAGTTGGGTTCACCACTTTTTCCAGAATTTACTTAATTTCTTTGTTAGAAATCTCAGTTTGTCCATTTGTTTGGGGGTGATATGTCGTAGCAACCTTATGTTTCACCCTATACCTGTACAAGGCATTAGCCACTAGCTTGCAATCGAAATGAGATCCTTCATCACTGATAATGGCTCGTGGTGTTCCAAACCTTGTGAAGATGTTCTTATGCAAGAACTTCATCACTGAATTTGTATCATTA
Organism: Gossypium longicalyx; assembly: GCA_025698465.1. Lineage (NCBI taxonomy): Eukaryota > Viridiplantae > Streptophyta > Magnoliopsida > Malvales > Malvaceae > Gossypium > Gossypium longicalyx. Next base: position 16,079,474 of record CM046997.1, on the reverse strand, counting down.
GTAAGGAAAGCAACAACTTCAACCCACTTAGAGAAATAGTCCACTTCCATGAGTGTGTATAGGTTACCCAATGAGGGTGGAAATGGACCTATAAAGTCTATTCCCCAGACATCAAACAATTCAATCTCTAGGATATTTTTTAGTGATATTTTGTATCTCCTAGAAAAATTGGCTGCCCTCTGACAACGATCGCATGAATTATAAAATTCATAGGCATCCTTGAACAAGTTTGGCCAAATTGGAGTACCTTAGCAGCGGTTCTCATTCCTCTAAAGTGTCCTCCGTAAGGAGCTGAATGACAATGTTACAAGATGCTGTGTATTTCATCGTCATGGACACTTCCTAATTATCTTACTAGCATAATGCTTGAATAGGAAGAGTTCATCCCAATAATAATACCTAGAATCATGAAGGAATATTCATCTTCTTTGGCTATTAAGATCAGACGGCATCAAACCACTTACTAAGAAGTTCACTATATCGACATACTAAGGTAATGCCATGGTAACTAACAGTTGCTCATCTGGGAACTCTTCCTTGATAAGCTTGACACTGCCATCTTCATTTCCAACTTTTAATCTTGACAGGTAATCAGCCACTTGATTTTTAGTCCCTTTTCTATCTCAAATTTCAAAACCAAACTCCTATAGTAAGAGTATCCACCAAATCAATCTTGGCTTGGTACCTTTCTTTGTCACTAAATACTTAATAGCAGAGTGGTATGTGTAGACTGTGACCTTGGTATCAACTAAATAAGATCAAAATTTATCAAATGCAAATACCATAGCCAATAACACTTTTTTAGTGGTGGTGTAGTTAATTTGCGCATCCGTTAAGGTCCTACTTGCATAATAGATTGCATGAAATACCTTGTCTTTTTTTTTTGCCCAACACTGCTCCCACAGCATAATTGTTGGCTTATACATGAGTTCAAAAGGCAATGTCCACTCCAGAGCTATTACGATTGGTGCTGCTACCAATCATTTCTTCAATTCCTTGAAAGCTATCAAACAAGGTTCATCAAAATTGAAAGGTCTATTTTGCTCCTTCAAAGCGCACAAGGGTTTAGATATCTTCAAGAAATCCTTAATGAATCTTCTATAAAAACCCACATGGCCTAAGAAACTTCGAATACCCTTGACACTAGTAGGAGGTGAAAATTTTCTATTACCTTAATTTTTTCTTTGTCAACTTCAATCCATTGTGGCGATACTTTATTCCCTAGAACAATGCCTTCATAGACCATGAAATGGCATTTTTTTCCAATTCAAGACAAAATTCGTTTCTTGAGAATGGCAAATAACCAATTCTTCAAATAGCCCTTAAAGTTGCTACTAAAGACAGAGATCATACATAAAGACTTCAAGAAAGTTTTTCACCATTTCAGATAAAATTATCATCATACAACTCTAAAATGTTGTCGGGGCATTACATAACTCAGATGACATTTGTCTAAACGCAAAAGTACCATATGGACAAGTGAAAGTTGTCTTCTCTTGGTCACTAGGAACTGTAGCAATTTAATTATACCTTGAATATCTATCAAAGAAGCAGTAGAATGCCTTCCCAGCTAATTTTCCAACATTTGATTAATAAACGGTAAGGGAAAGTAGTCCTTCCTAGTTGCCTTGTTTAGCTTGCGATAATCCATGCACACTCTCCATCCCGTGACAATGTGAGTGGGCATGAGCTCATTGTTATCATTTTTGACCACTATGACACCTCTTTTCTTAGGCACACATTGTACAGGACTCACCCAAGAACTGTCAGAGATAGAGTAGATAATACTAGTATTGAGCACTTGATAATATTTTTCTTAACAACTTCCTTCATGATGGGAATAGAATTGCCATGGCAATCTTCCAACAAAATTTTATGCATATATAGCGCATGACTAATCCCCTTGGTGTCGATAATTCTCCATCCTAATGCCTTATTAGATCGCTGGAGAACTTCTAATAACCTGGCCTCTTGATCAGGTGTCAACTCTGTAGAAATAACTACTGGCAAGGTGTTGTTGTCTCCCAAGTAAGCATATTTTAAATGCAATGGAAAAGGTTTCAACTTTAGTGTAGGAGGCTCCTCTATAGATGGTTTAGGATGATTGAAAGTGCGAGCTGATAAATCAAAATACTCAAACTTTCTCCTTGGCCTATGCACAATCTCCTTTGCCTCTATGAGTTCACTAAATTCTTCAAAAGTCTCTGTTTCATTTAGGTCAAGTGAATCTGTATCACTATCAAATATGTTGTGGAAAAATTTTGCAAACTCATCCTACACCGCTGTTTCTATCAAACCAACGGCGTGCCACTCTTCATTCTCATTAGCACATTTTAGGGCATCGAATACATTGAAGGTAATTTAGTGATCAATCATCCTCATGGTCAATTCACCTTTTTGCACATCAATTAAAGTTCTGCCTATAGCAAGAAAAGGTCTTCCAAGAATAATCGATACAACTTTGTCAGCTTCGCATTCTAAAATAAGAAAATCGGTCGAAAAAATAAACTGATCTACTATTACCAGCACGCCTTCAATTTTACCTTTCGGATGTACGTAGGATCGATCAACTAGCTGCAATGTGACCGTAGTAGGACTTGCTTTTCTGATTTCCAACTTCCTGAAGATAGACATAAGCATTAAATTGATGCTTGCTCCTAAATCACACAATGCCTTACCAACATAATAATTTCCAATTGAACATGGGATAGTAAAACTCCCTAGGTCCTTCAACTTTTGAGGTAATTTATTCTTCAACATCGTCGTGCATCGCTCAGTGAAAGCAACAATTTCAAATTCTCCCAATCTTTGCTTCTTTGACAATTTATCTTTAATGAATTTCACATAATTGGGTATCTGCTCCAAAGCTTCTACCAACGGTATGTTGATGTGGAGTTGTTTAAGGACAACTAGAAATCTTTTGGACTAGGCATCTTGTTTATAATTGTAAAACCACTGAGGAAAAGGTGGAGGTGGTCGTCTTTCATGTTGCTAATATTATTTTACTGTGGCATTCTTATTGGCAACATAATCTAATTCTACTGCCACTGTATTATGTTTAGCCTTTTTAGTTATAGTGTGTTGTTTAAATTGTTATGAATTCTTTCCATGGTTGAAACCAGATTTGTCCTCTTCTGCAGTAGCATCTTTAATAATTTCATTCAACTGAGTCCCACTTCTAAGAGTGATTTCCTTGCAATGCTTTTCCCTTGTGATCTCAAATTCTCAGTATCACTTGGCAGAGCTCTTTATGGTCTCAAATTTAAAGCATTTGCGATCTGTCCCACTTGATTCTCAAGAGCTCGAAGGGATGTAGCTTGACTCTATGTCTCGGATCGTTATTGGCCATATATTCTTTCAACAAAGATTCAATAGATGATGATGATAAAGTTGATGCTGACCTTGTTGGACATTTTGCCGTGGCATGGGTTGATTATAACTAGGCAATACCCTATCAGCATTCTATCTAACAACATTATTTGTATTTCCAGCACCTTAATTATTCTAACCAAAGTTTGGATGTTGCTTCCACCCTATATTGTAGGTATTAGAATAGAGATTTCTATTTCGATTGAAATTACCCATGTAGTACAGAGATGCTGGGTTTGATGGGCATTCATCAAACACATGGTCTTCACCACAATAAATACAAGATAGCTCAACTGATTTCATCTCCTAGACTGCAGTCGTTCTCTTCATTGCCTTGATCATATTCACTAAAGATGATACATGGGCTATCAATGAGGTGATTGCATCAAGCTTAATGGTGCCAGCAATTCTCCTGCTAGTCCCAACTCATATCGTAGGATATTGATAATCATTATTGGCAATTTGTTCCTAAATCTCATATGCTTCATTACAGGATTTATCCAACAAAGTACCACTAGCAGAGGCATCGACTACCATCCTTGTATGTACATTTAGCCCATTATAAAACATCTCCATCTGAGTCTAGTCCTGGAAACCATGCATAGGATATTTTCTAAGTAATTCCTTAAATCTTTCCCAGGCTTCATAAAGTGTTTCATCCTCTGATTTTTGAAAGATGTAATGTTATTTCTAAGGTTAGCTATTACCGATGGTAAAGTATTAAGCCATGCTCTTGCACAATCTCTTAAGGAGTATGGGAACAATTTAGGCCACAAGGCGTCTTCAGGAACACCCTATTGTCGAAACAAAACATAGACTTCTAGAAAAGTCTTAATTGTAGCCTTGGATCTTCAATGGGAAACTCCCTAAACTATCCAACTGTTTGCAACATTTGAAACATTACAAGTTTCAACTCAACATGCTAAGCTTGTATGTGTGGCCTGAGTGTCCCTAGATTCAAGTCACCTAAAATTAGAACAACATGTTTTCAAATTGGCCTATCTGGATCATCTATCACATTAACATCCCGACCATTTAGATCCAATGGATCATTCAGACCAGGATCATTCCCCTCCCTAGCCATATTAAGTAATGCTCTTCTCCTCCTTTGCAAAGTTCTTTCGATTTATGGATCAAAAGGATACTCTTCGTTAATAGGAATGCTTCTACTCATGTACTAATGGAAAACTTGTAGAAATTATATATAACTAAATTAGCTAAAAATAATGGAACAAAAGAAAATAACAAAACCAAATATCACCAATTGTCAATCTCTAGCAGCAGCAACAAAAACTTGTTGCTTTTGAATATGATATGCGAATTATGCAGGTATACATGTCAAATAAGTAATAAAGTGATGAGTGAGATCATCCCCATAGGGATTAGATAGGTAGAATTTGGTCGAGTTATTAGAGTTAAGCTTGATTAATGCTAAAGCAAAATAACAATGAGAATGTAGTGACAAAATAAGAGAATGATAATATATAAAATGTGCAAACAAAAACAAATAAACGAAATAAGAATGTCATAACAAAGTAATACAGAAAAGAAGATTAAGGAACTCCAATTTTGATAAGGACGGCTGGAATTACTGATGCATCTATCTTCTCGAAATATTAATGCCACAGCAAAGTCTTGAACATTCTACTGCTCAGTAGGTTTCTACAACAGTCTGCTTCTTTTGAGAGCAAAACTTTGGGTTAACTCCCCTAAGTTACTATATATCTATAGACTTAAGTTCGGCTACCACTAATATTTTTTACCTTCTTTGTATGAGGCAAGGCTCTATGTTAAGAGGTTGCTGCGAATAAATGATTTTTCATTCACTCATATTATCCAATGTTTATCCAGTTAATCTAACCCTATCGGTATTAATTTATCTTTAATAACCTACTCTTTATTCGTTAATACACAGTCTGTATAAAGCATGAAATACCATTGAATAAAATAGCCAAAATAATTCCAACTTAAATTGTGAACATTAATAGAAATTAAATGGTTTAGCAAAGTAATCTTAAGCATAAGAAAATTAGCTCATACCTTGTTAAATCGAATTCAAGTTTAACGCAATAACCAACATCATCTTTAACAATTAAGTTCTAAAGGAAATGTCGTAAGAATTAAAGGAGAAAATCTGAGATGATAGCTTCCGCCTATCCAGCTCTCAACACAGGCAAAGTAATGTCATGCAGCTGCCAAAGATGATGTAGTCATTTTCTCCTTCTTCAAGCGCTTTTCTTCTTAGTCCTTCTCTCCTTTTCTGTCAAAAGCTACTCCTTCTTTTTTTATCCGAAAAACTACTACCCTTTTACTAGGGTTCCCCATTTGGCTTTTATAGGTTTAACCTTCTAGGGTAGGTCCATCAGCCCATAATCCTTTCTCCCTTTTTCGGGTGGATTTTTCAAGTATAAGTATAGTTGGGACTGAGAACGGTATGCATTAAGTGCTGACTAGGCATCTTCCAGGTATTACCACAGTATTTGTGTTGGCAAACTATCCAAAATTCATCACGGCAAACCTTCAATCCTTTACTCATTTTCTTACACTCTCCACCTATCAATCAACCACCAAGCAAGTCCTCCCCACAAGCAATTAAAAGCAACATGTAATAACACTTAAGCATAATCAAAGCTCTTTAATGTAATAATCTAAAAAAAAAACTAATGCAATATCCTAAAATACAACTAAAATCACTTAATTACAAACAATTAACTAAGTCTAAGGGCATGAAATATAACTTTTTCTCAGGAGTTATCACTATGCTGCGACACAGGTCTCAGTTTTTCACGACATAGACTCTAAACGAAAAGTAACATAAGCAAGGGGGTGTTTTGGTCTGTACAATCAAACTTAAATCTCGGGAACGTCAGCTAACCTAGGGTTAAGGACGAAGACATTCTGGAATCTATAAATAAGCTCAGTTGGCACATGTTACAGACACCAATTACTTAGTTTAGAATTCTAGTTCTAATTTTAGTTTAGCTTTTCTTTCTTATTAGGTTTTATATTTTTTTTTCAAGTTGTTCTTTGTTTATCTCGAGAGACTTGATTTGTGGAATACAATCAAACTTGTGGATTCACTTCATTCTTAATACAAATCAAGCATTTTCTTAAACTCTATACTTTCGATTCGTTTATCATGCTTATTTTTTATATCGATTCTATAATGTTCATGAAAACCATGAGGAACTAATTCTTCTATGGGGGATTAACAAGTGTAGGGTTTATCTGTTAACTGTTTTGTAGTGCTACTCAACGGATCAGCTATTTGGGAAAGGAAGTACCTAAAACCCTAAGCCTGACAACCCTAGAAAGTCATCAAGGTGGAAATTAACCTAAAGCCTATCCACGAACACATTCACCCCAAGCTGATCTGGACTTTGAGGTCAGAAGATAAGTAGTCCCTGTCGACTCACTATTTGAGTGGAAGATCGGAAGATCCTACTCAGATAGTGACCAGTTGATTGACAAGGAACCTGAAGCAATAGTTGATGGGGATTACCGAAGCAAGCTAATCACCCATAATTAGATTTGATTTATTTTATTTTCTGATCTCTTGATTTATTATTTCTTTCCTTATTATATTTTATTATTTCTTAAAAACTTCTTTTATTATGTATTCATACTGTAATTGATTTACAATACTAATTAGATCTTTAAGTGTTCAGGTTAAAATTAATCTAGCACTAGCCTCCCTTGGGCACGATCCTCGAAATACTCACATACTTCACTGTAACTATATCATAACTAAACTCGTATACTTGCAGATATCGCCTCATCGATATATCTTTTACTATAATATTCAGACTCTAGATGTTAGTACGTCCAGAGGCAATCACATGTGCAAATATGGAATTGATTTATTGTAAAAGGTTTCCCACTGAGCCTCTCTAGCTCACGCTCATGTTTTTCCATCTTTTCAGATAACTTAATGGGCTAGGACATAGGCTCGAAATTCTAATGGTCTCAACTTATCATGGACTTAATCTAAGATTATTACTAACTTTGCCTCATTATTATTATTGTATTTTTTCCAAGGACATGGGATATAAGGTTTTAAAACAAAACTAATCATTTAGGATGCATGATACAGAATGTTAGGAAGTCCTAAAATTAGTCAAACTATTATTGATATTTATTATTGGGATTTTATGATGAGATTAAGTATAGTTTTTACATATTTATATATAAATCTGATAAAGATAAGTTTATTTACTTTAGAGTATGTTAATTTTTTGCCGCTACTATATTCTTGATAATCTTGCTAGAAAATTTACTTGAATAAAATAGGTTTAGATTTTGCAAATTGATTTCAAAAAAAGACCGAGCCACTTCAGTGGTTAATGTGATCACTTCAACTCGAGTCTACCATTTAGGCTAGGTTGGGGAGGTTACAGTTTTAAGTGTGGGCCCATGGAGCATCAAGTTAAATATTTCCCTTGCCGATCACCTAGTCAGAAGCAAAACTCATTGTAGACTTGAAATTGAGGAGATGGAACTGACGTCAAGACAGGTATTGTTGTAGGTTACTTTGATTTGTGTATTGTACTGTTAGGATATAGTTTGGCTTTTTGGTTGTTGGCTGTAGTATTCTCATGGTAGTGAATTAGATTTTTAAGACTGTTCGTAGGAGTTTGAAAGGTTAAATATTGTTTGGTAGTGCACTGGGATTAGAGTGCACAGTGGAAGTGTGGTAATAAATCTTGCGATAAAGTAATTGTGATGTTATCAGGAAATTTCGGGGCAAAATTTCTTTAAAGAAGGTTGAGTTGTCATACCCCAGAAATTGAGTTAGAAGAATCAAAGTTTGCAAGTTGATTCAGTTTTCACAGTTAGATTTTTAAGCTTTTCTTTGCGCCTTAGGAACAAAATGAGCCTGTTGGTTCAGTGGTAAGGCTTTAGCTTACCACTTGGTCCTATGTTCAAATCCTTGCGCGTGCAATCGAGGATTTTTTTTTTGTTGTTGTACAGCCATGTGGTTCAATTTAATTGAATTTTGGTGTACCTGATAAAAGGTTAGTTTGAGTTTTAATGGGAATTCTAATTTTAAGAAATAATCCCCAAAATCCTCTCATGTCTCCCTTACTTTCTTTCACGTTACTTCATTTTTCTCACTCTTCCATTTTTCAATTTTGACTCTTTTTGCTATTGAGTTCTTCCTTTTTTCATCATCCTCTTTTTGCTACTTCAGCCACAAGGCCGTGTCTCTTAGTCACACAGTTGTATACCCCTGTCACAGGTTTGAACCCTCCCACACGGTCGTGTAGTCCTATTTTTTTAGTTTTTCCACTTTTTCACAAATTAATTCGTTTTAGTCCCTGAGTGATCCCTTGCATGTTTAAGCCTCTGTAGGAGTGGTTAGGACACGAATACTAATTGTTTGATTGACTGTGAAGAGTGTATTTCTGTTGGACACTTATATATAAATACATGTGTTTTACTTTTTATTATTCGTACAGGTTGCCATTATGACTAGATGTGTTAATCAGGATCTATGTATGTTGTTGACTCTGCTAATTTAAGTCAATTACGAGTATGCTGTGTATATGACAGCCCGTTTTTGGTCAAATCAGAACAGTGGTTTTGGGATCACAAATTCGAGGTCAAAATAAATATTTTATTATTATTTTAATGTCTACAGCATGGTAATATGATTGTGTGAAAATTTAGTTAAGAAATTTTATCGTTTAAGTGTTTAATTTAATAAAAAACACTAAATCGCATAAAATGTAAAACCTGTGTTCTATTAGCTAGAAGGGTATAATAGCTATAGAACTTTAAAGAAGAAGTCCTTATGTTGTAATTAGACCATTGATAATATGAGTGGACATTCTTGGACATAAAAAGGATGTTATTAGTGGTCATATGTTAAGATTAATTTAGTAAATAACCAAATAACTTAAAATTAAAATAAGTAAAATAAGGTATCATCTTCTAAAAAGCATAACACCACCGAAATTGAAGGTTGAGAAGCCATTAAAATAGCTTGAAGCATTCGACAACCCTAGTCTCTCTAAATAGGTATGTATTATGTCACGTTTTTAATGATTTCTATGTTTTTGAGATCATTACAGCTTAATCTAGTTAGCCCAGGGACTAATTTGCAAAATTTTTAAAGGTTTAGGGTTTTTTTCATTGTTGAATATAGGTGTATTTTTATGTTTTATGATAGAAAAAGTATGGTTGTTGCTAGATAAACAACATTTGTTAAGTGATTTTTGACAAAATTGTCATTTAGGGATTTAATTGAGAAATGTTGAAACTTTGTGGTTAAATTGTGAAATAAATGAAAAATATGGGCTGCTAGGGACTTAATTGAAATTTGGCTAGCATGGGTATAGGTTGAATTGCATGAATTTGTATTTTTTGAGATAAGGACTAAATTGTAAAAATGTTGAAATATTAAGGGTAAAAGTGTAAAGTTTCCTTAATGTGTATTTTGGATTAAATTGAGTAGAATGATAATTAAATAAGTTAATTTTGATTACATTTAGATCAAGAAAAGCGAAATTCGGATTTAGATCGAGGGAAAAATAAGGTTTTGGACTAGTTGATCTGTTCCATCGTTTTAGCGATCGAAGTAAGTTCGTATGTTAATAAGCATTAATATAATTATCTTTTAAATGCTTTATTATTGAATTATTTATGTATACGACCTTGCAGATGTAATCGATGAAGATTCGGTATTAAGAAATCCCGGTTGAACCTTAAGAATAGATTAGGATACGAATGACATGTCATTAGGGATTATGTGATTTGCATGCTGGTCCGTACGTCCTACTTCTGGCTGAGTTATCCGGCATGTGTTGCGGATACTTGTCAGCTTGTGTGAGAAGCATTGTGTAGTTTCGTCATGACCGTTAGATTATGTGAGCAAACCCGTTGATAGCTCGAGAGTGAGCATTATATGTGATATGAGATTGAGATAGCTTCTGCTATATATGTCGCACCTAGGGTGTGAGTTTCTCGGGCATCCATTAGTATTCTGAATGGTTCAACGGGTATATCAAAGATATGAAATGGTGAGAAATAGACACGTATCAGTACAGGTATGTACGAAAACTACATAAACATCGAATCTATGGAAGTTGTGAGTTTATGGTTAATTATGTGATTTAATGTATGTTAACATTGTGGTAAATTGTTTTATAGTATGTTATGTTCATATTTTGAATGGTAATTGAATGGTGAGCTTTGCTTATTATTTCATACGAGCTTACTAAGCTTTATAGCTTACATTGTTATTTCTTTTCTGTGTTTTATAGTGAAATCAAAGCTAGCTCGGATTTGGGAATTATCGGAGACATCATCACACTATCAAGCTATCATTTTGGTACTTTTGAATCTATGTTTTTGGGTATATGGCATATATAGGAGCTTTGGTCATTTTGGTATATATGATAGTAATGAATTTAGCCATTTGAATTGGCTTGTAATGTTATGTGGATTGTTATGTGTAGCCATGAGATTTGGTTTATTTTGGTATGTTTGGTGATGGTTGTATATATGTGAAAAGGGCCTTTTGAAATATTGAGTAAAATTGCCATTTATATGCTTGTTGTGAATTGGTAGTTGGAATATTAAATGGTTGACATTTGAGATTGGTATGTTTGTGATTTTAGGTAAGATGATGTTTATATGAATGTGGTTTTATTGATAATTTGAGATTATGTGTTTTGGTATGAAATTGAATGGCACATTATGGTAATTGTGTGCCTTGTATATGTTGGTATTAAAATGGTATTTATGCTTGGTTAAGGTTGGTTGAATGCCTATTTATGCCTTGTTATGTGCCAATTGGTTTGGTGTAGGTGTATGCAAATTTGGGTGGCAAGATGGCTTCGTAAATAGCCTATTTTTGTCCATACGAGTAGAGACACGAGCGTGTGTCTCAGCCGTGTGTGACGCACGGTCAGGTTACACGGCCGTGTGTCCTTTGGTGTTGAATTAGAAATCAAGTCAGTATGCTCCACACGGCTCAGCACACGGGCGTGTGACTTGGCCGTATGGCATAAGTTAGTATACCCTACAGGTTTGGCACTGCCTAGTACACGGGCGTGTGAGGCCATTTTGAAGGGCACACGGGCTGGTCACACGGGCGTGTGGTTGGCCATGTGACCCAAGTCAGGGAGTTACATGGGGTAGGACACAGGCTGAGACATGGCCATGTGACCCTATTTTAAATGTCCACATAGCCTGTGACATGAGCGTGTCTTTGGCCGTGTGCACGGCCAAGCCACACGGGCGTCTATCCCCTGTATTTCGCAAAATTTTCTAAGTGTTCCAAAAAAAATTTCTGAGTTATAGTTTTAGTCCTGAACCACTCTTAATGCATGTTTTGGGCCTCGTAGGCTCGTATTAGGGACAATGTGAATGACGTTGAATGTTGATTACCTAAAATTTGAAAATGTATGCTTAATTGTATTATAAGTTTAGTAATGCTCCGTAACCATATTCCGGCATTGAATACGGGTGAGGGGTGTTACAGTGGAATACTGGAAACTAAATATGAACATTTCTGATTCGGTATATTTGTATGTATTAAGTGTTTTGCATATGTATTATGGTTGAGATCTGGTCATGAAGAGAAGGAAATTCGATTGGGAAGTTAAACTGCATTTATTTAATTTGGTGGTAAATCCGTAATAATGTTGGTAGCTTGACTACATAACATTCTAGTGGCATATGACCACTTTAAGGTGTATCGATTAGATGGATCCACCATAACCAAATTGGTGTGTAGTGGATGGATGGGTCTACTGTACCCTTTTTGGTGTGATTGGATGGTTGGGTGGGATTTCTTGCATTTTTCATACACTCGAGTATGTCTTACATTTATGGATGTTGTAACATTCGTGTATTGAAATGCGTTTGTTCGACGTGTTTAGTTATCATGAGTTATTTGAGATTTCTGTACGTTTGATTGACTGATCGAATCTGATTATTTACATCTATTTTTTACTCACAAAGAGCTTTGCAGCTCACACTCTTAGTTTAACCTTTTCAGGTAATCCGCGAGGTTAGGTTTTCGACTCAGCAAATTAGAGGTCTCTGAGTTTCACGTCTCGATTTGTTTTTAAGAAAGTTTTTCCTAACATATAATCATTAAGGTTCAATTGAATTTGTAAATAAAGTTTAAGTGAATTGTAGTATAAGTCTTTGGTTTTGAGTTAGTTTTAGCATTTTCGTGCATGGACAATAATTATCGAGACTGTTGTTTTTCTGTAATAATCGGTTAAGTTTTAAATGGCAGTTTATGGATTTTCAATCAAGGTAAAACATCAGATTTTTCCGTTGCAATACTGGTTTTGAAACCTCAGTTAACAAAATCTCTAAATCTGATTTGATTACAAAGTTAATATATAAGTTGTTAATTTGGCTTTAATTTAATTTAAGTGACAATTAATGTTTGCAAAACCTAAGTAAAGCCTACTACCGAATTTTGTTAAGCACGTGCAAAATTGGTTTTCGAAAATTAAGAAGTTTGAATGGTGTTTTGTTTTAGGCCATTTCGGTGGCCAATGTGACCTTCAGAATCTAGTCAAAACTTCTAAGTCGGGTTTTGGGGTGTTTCAAATTGTTTGAAACGATTAACTACTTTAGGATCAAACATAAATTACCTTAATAAAATAAAAATATTCTAAATAATAAATAAAAATATTTAGTTGAAATCATGATAATGGAAGTTGAAATAAAAAAGATTGTTTGAGGTCTTTGATTCGTCGAATGTAACATTACCCATAATGTTACATTTTGGAATGAGATTGCGGTATTTGGATTTCAAAATTTTTATCCATCTCGTAATCTCAAATAACGGGCATCCCGTAATATATGTTGAAATCTCATTACGATCCATTTCTTAGGTAATCTTAGATTACGGGCATAATTGTAATACCCCAAACCTGAGCTAGACGTAAGGCCCGAATTTGGGAAGTTACATTGGCCACCAAAGTAACCCAGTAAGCTATTAGAGTTTATTTTTTTAAAAATAATGATTTTAAAACATTTGTTTATCTTAGAAAAAATTTAACCCATTTTCAAAAAAAAACTCACAAGTTAATAAAAAACCGATTAAGTAAAACATTTTCCTTGTAATGGTGACTACTTTTGAAAACTTAGTTAATTTCCAATTTCTTTGTTCCTCAAAATGTAATTGAAAAACTAGCAGCAGAAAAGTGATATTCAATGTAGTTTTAATTAAGTAAAATCAAAATAATTTTATGCAAAATCAATTTTAAATCCATGTTTCATCACCCTAAGTTCAAATTTAAAACCATGTATGCTAAATAAACCCAAAATTGAAGTCTCATGCCATAACTCAAATAAAAATGATACAGTCTTGATTAACTAAAATTTAGAATAATAGTTTAAAGTATTTTTATATAAAAATAATTTATGTCTAACCTATGTCCTAACCTGATGAGTTATCTATAAGATGAAAATAAAAAGGGTCTGAGCTTATGAAGATCATTGTGAGTGCTATCACAAGTAAATCAGTGCAAATAGTAGATGAATCATATAAAATAGCAATTCTCAGAACAATCAAACAAGTATAGAGATTCATAGTATTACACATATAGAGATTCAGAGTATTAATTCTTTAGATCAACACATCAATATTATAATATTTTAGAATTCACAGTGTAACGCCCCAATTTTCCTTAAATTTAGATTGTTAAAATGTGTCAAATAATTTGATATGGTATGGTGGTCAAGTACCTTGGATGCTTGCTTTGAGCTTTAAGTTCGATTCCTTTGTTCTAGAATTTTTCCATTTATTTTGGTAATATGTTAGGCTTGAGTCTTTGGGCTTATCTTTTATTTTCGTTGGGTTACTAAAAATGATGAGTCTACTGGTTCAATGGTAAGGCTTCAACTTACCCCTACGTCTTGTGTTTGAGCCTTGTTGTGTGCAATTGTGGAATTCTTTTTGTTTCCTTGCCATTGGTTGATGGTTGAGTTAAACTTGAACTCTATTTAATCTGGTTGGTTAGGATTTGATTAGATTATTTTTATTTCTTTTGGAATTATTAGCTTCCTGATTGTACTCCCAATCCCAACCGTCCAACCCCCACTTCTTTTCATGTTTTCCTTTTCTTTTTGTTTTCTTTTCACATTTTTTTTTGCTAGTTCTTTTTTTCTTTTCTTCCTGTATTTTTCAAATTCCTACTCTGTTACACCTAAAAGCTTTATTTTTTTCCCATTGCGATTCTACCATTTGTTCTACTTTTCCTTCATTCTTTGTTATGAATTCATGATGGGTTCGATAAGTGTGCAAGTTATTTGAAGTTGGGTTAAGTCAAGCATAATTCTTGTTGAAATTCTTTGAAATTAATGTTGGTGTTGTTTATTCTTATGCTCTTAGGAGACAATTGTCCGAAGTTTAACAATCCCTCGGCAATTTAAGAATGGCTTTGGATGGCTGTCAAGTTTGTGGTGAATAAGTTTAAAGTCAAATTTTTTGGGATTGTTTTCTTTTAGAAAAGGGGTGTAATCTAGCGAAATTGGGTTAATTCGTGTTAGTTAATTGTTGCATTTTGACTGTTTGTAGGATTTGTGAGTTCCCAATCATGTGCGTAATCAAATTTGTTATCATGTGGGTGAAACTAACCAGAAATCTTGAGTGAAACTCAGAAAAACCTGAAAATAGGAGCTATTTACGAAACTGCCCAGCGTCACACGGTCATGTGGCAAGCCGTATGACAGACCTTGTAAAGCACAAGGGCATGTGTGATTACACAGTTTGATCAGGTAGGCTGTGTAGACCACACGGGCTGACTTGTTGGGCTATGTGGGCCACATGAACGTGTTGGTTTTTTTGGGCAATTTGAAAGCCCGATTAAGGGCTAATTAAGGAACTCTAAAATTTACTCCCTGTACATTTTGTAGGATATAAAAGCATAAAATTTGGTATGTTACATATGAGAATGCTTAGAATGCATGTTAAGTGGGTTTCGTTTTGTATAAGCTATGTGATATGATATGCTCTGTAAAAATATATGCTTAGATATGCATGCCATGCAAATTATATGATAGGTACGTATGTTAATATGATTATGCATGTACATTGGATGGTTGGTATGATGGAGAAAGTGTATTTTGGTAGTGATACTGCAATTCTAGTAGTTAAACCACAAATTTCTTTCTAGCAGCTTAGCTACACATTTATGAGTGTCATACTGCCACTTACCAGTGTAATTTGTATTGATGGACTCATGTAGTCCTATTTGGTGTGATTGGTTGGATAGAAATGGTTTGTAGCAGATGGGGGTAGGATTTGCTCTTATATGATATATGTTCTAAAAATATGAAAATTTCGTTCTGATATTTGCATATATGTATGTTATAAGTAAATCTCTGTATAAGGGCTAAGTCACGTACTGGGCTTCTAGCTCACTCGTTTGCTTTGTTTCATTTCTGGTGATCCTCAGGCTTAGGATTGGGCGGTGATTCCAGAGCACGGTTCAGAAATTTTGGTTAGAATTATGTTTTTGGATTTAATTACAGAGTTTTGGACATTTAATTTGTTTTGGGGACATTAATTTTGGTTTTGGTATTTATTTTGCAAACGTATTAATTAAAATTTGCAATTTTTAACAAGACGATGTAATTAATGAAATATTATGATTTTGTAAGTTAAGAACTCTAAAATGCGTTCCCACTGCAAGGTTTTGGAATTTAACACGATGTTTTACGATGAAAGTGGTTAAACGACTGTGTATGTTTTGATAAAATAAATAAAAAGCAGTTTCCGTCAAAGTGCACACATAATTTCCTAAATACTTATGTTTTTGATAAATCAATCAATTTTGTTACCTTTGAATTAAAAAGGAGTTTTTCACAAAAATTAATCGACAATGTCTTTACGTAACTATGTATACTCCATAATCCGACCGTAACGTCTAAGCTAGTATGTAACCTCCATAATACGGTAGGGATAAACCACTAATTGGTGTAGATAAAAACTGTTAACACGATATGGATAAACCGCTAATCAGTGCATATAAAAGTTGATAATGCGGTGTGGATAAACTACTAATCGATGCAGATAAAAGATGCTAATACGATATGGATAAACCACTAATCGGTGCAGACAAGCTACAAATACGGTGTGTATAAACAACTAATCAGTATCATCCCACCCCATGTAGTGCAATATGGCATGCTTATAACATATCAATACAGTAGCAATAAACATGCTTATAACAGATCGATATGGTAGCAATAGATATGCTTATAACATATCAATACGGTAGCAAAAGTCATGCTTATCGAGTATTAGGATTAACGTTATCCTAAGGCATGCTGAACATGCAATTAGTAATACAGTGATAAGAATAACAGTATCAGCTCATCAAAAAGACAAGTGACAATAAACATGTAACATTCACATATCATTATTATACAGTAGCAATTAAATCATCAACTCACAAATTCTAGTATCATGGACTCAATCGAGTGAACAAAATTTCTAAAAACAGTTCGGGGACTATACAAGAACCAAATTGAATAATTCACAAAATTTTAGGTAAAACTATAAAATAGGGGTCACACGACTGTGTGGCCAAGCCATTTTAAGAGTTATAAACCATGTTGCAGGTTTACACAACCGAGTGGCCAGGCCGTGTGAGGAGTTATAGACCATGTGGTCGTTTGGAAAACGTAAAAATTAACTTACAGGGACATAATTGTGTAGGGGTCGTGTGGTCCACCTGTGTGGGAGACCATGTGACCCTCTTCTTACACACGATCACCACCAATTCACTTTGAATAGAACACACACCTTAATCGAGGGTCTAATAGACGTTTCTTACACTCGATTTTGGTCTGATTCACCTAAATCCAATCCTTCAAACAACATTTACTCACGAATTAGTGGTTGGTTTCAAGATTTAACAAGATTATTGAAATATTTAACAAAAAATTGTAAAAGATTGTTTAATCGAACTTATGATTAGCATCGGATAATAATATTACGAAAATTTAAGATCTAAACATCGAAAATAAGATGTATTTACCGATTCTTGAAAAAGGTAGGGATGCTATTGATGACAAATACAAAATCAATAGAAAGAATGATTGAATGGAAGTTGATTTGATTCTGGAAAGTAAAATAATGATCAACAGTTAGGATGAAAATATGATGTAAAGAAAAGAGAAAGAAAATAAAAAGAGAATAAATAAAAAGATGGAGAAGGCTCACCTACAATTTTCCCAATATTTGCCAAATTTGAATTTAAAATGAAAGGGGAGGAGGAGGAAGCTCAAACCTAGGTCTTTAGGAGTACTAACACCTTAACCATTAAGCCTTTGCTCATTTTTTATTTATTTTTTACGCTTAATCATATTCATATATTTTGGGGGGCGTATTTGGTGAAATTACGAAATAAAAAATGGAAGACATGGCTCAAACTCTAGTCATTTGTGGGAAATACTAATGCTTTAACCATTAGGCCTAAAGTCTATTTCTTATTTCATCTCTATTCCCAACCGTATATATTTTGGTGTGCCTTTTATCCTAAGTTATTGAAAATTAAAGTAAAAGAAATGAGAGAAAGGTAGCTCAAACTAGGGTTTTTAGAGAGAACACTAAACACTCAACCACTAAACCCTATACATTTTTCTTGTCTATCCATTACAATTAACCTCTTATATTTTGGGGTGTGACAGTAATATTGAATTTTGGACCAATTTACCCTTTATTTTTATTATTCTAATCAATTTAGGCTTTTTATTTCTTAAATAAAGTTTAAAACTAATTAAAAATATTTTTTTCTTAATAGTGAACTAGTTGATGCCATACATTACAATTATAATCATTATATTTTATTTATTAATATATTAATTATAGTTGCAATAGCTTTTTCATGAATTATTATAATTATGATTTATAAATTTATTTCAACACAATATGTTTAATTATTAGTATATATAAAAAATTAAAACAAAAAGTAAGAATTTTAATAATTTATTATAATTTTATAAAAATTGAGATTAAAAAATATTAAAAGAACTAATTTTAAAAAAAAAATTCTATAACAAAAATAGTGAAATAAAATATATTTCTAAATAATCCCAAATCTCGTCATACCAAACATAAATCTTACATTCTAATAAATTAAATCAAATAGAATAGTCTCACTTTCTATCCGTGATCTCATATTTCCTAATCTAACATTCGAAACAATCCCCCTTTAATGAAATCTTCCTTCGAACTTTTTTGTTAGTCCCTTTTTCATTTAACATGTAATACTATACTATATATTCATAAACATCCCCTCACTATCTTATCCACTGTATATCTAAAGTGCACCTCATGATTAGCCTACCATGATTGGCACCACCTTGCATGTAACATATCCTCACACTTCTTCTTAGCTCCAATTATGATATTCTTTCCTTACTTTATGAGATATGAGAAATCAATACTTTTACTTCTTCTTTTTTTGAAATTTAATTCTTTTATTTAACAAAAATGAAAATTTACTTAAATTATATCACTATTAAAATTTATCAAATATGTGATGTAATAACAAAAGACTCACTGAAATAAAATCACAACTTCACCATATAAGAAAATATTATTGTTAAATTTTTTCGTTAAATTATTAGTGTGAAAATTAGCACTTCAATATTTTATATGTAAGAAATTAACAAAAATAAATAATTTATCAACAACTACACTAATTTTATTTTATAAAATAAAAAAAATTTAATTCAAACAAATTAAAATAAAGAGATTAATTTTTCGATTTTCAAAGATGATTTAAAAAAAATAAGCAATTTCATTTTAATCTTATTGTAACCCAACAATGCTTTTGCTATTAAAACTCTTCTATTATTTTAATAAAGGATAAATCTCAAAACAATTCATTAACTTTGAATAGTGTTATACCTCTCCTCCCAACTTATACACATGTCAGCAAAACAGATAATGTTGACCTTCTTTTTGACTTCACTTGAGAGAACGCCTTGCTTGATCACCCGTCCTAACTAAAGGAGTATCAACCTTTCGTCCTCATACCCACCTACTTGATAGGCCCTTCTGACAAGCCCTTCTACCTTCTTAGATAGGATAGGCACTCGCTTTTCAGTTGTGTACACCCTTAAGGCAATTGGAATCCACCTGAGTATAACAACCTTGTATTGTCCGAAGACATAACAGAATGAGCCCCACGATACACATTCTTCACGTATTATATCATGACAACCTTCTTCATAACAACTTGTTACGTTACACTAGCGAACAAGAGGACCTCTCTTAGAAATACCCTAACAATGATAAAAAAAAAATGATCGACTCTTGAACACTTAAAGTTACTCTACACAATCATCTTCTCTCCTAGCAATCAACTTGCCCTCTTGTTTATTTCTGGCTATTGACCTCTTTAAGTGAACTTGACCTCCTCAATACTACCACTTACTCCTCCCTACTCTCCTCCTTATTATACATTGTATCAACAAATAGATATGTAATATTATACATGTGCTTTAATTTTATAAATAAAACTTTTAATTTAATTCAATTTTCACAAATTATTAATACCATTATTAATCTAACCTCATTTTACAGTCTTATCATCATCACCCTTGTTGGTTGTGATGTTTTTCTGTCAAATCCTCAGCTATATAGGATGAAAAAAAAAGAAAAAGGGGACAGCAAAGTGTAAAATTTAAAGCAAAACTGAGCAGCATGGAAGAATCATTTATCAACAATAAACGACAATAAGCAAATTCCCAGAAGTTGAGGTCCGTGGTTCCTTGAAGAGGTCAATAAAACCCAGATATATTAGCTTTTTTTTTGGTTTAATTAAAAATAAATGAAAGAGGTTTGTGATTAAAAGCTTAAAATTGTTGTACATTAATTGGAAGATGCATAATGCCCCACATGCGTCATGATTAGAATTTTTGGAACCGATCTTTGCGCTTCAAACACATGCAATTAACACACGCTACTTAATTAATTAAGTCTAATCATTTTGGTGTTTTCTTAGGTGATGAGTTGTAATTATGAATGCTTCTGATTCCCTTTAAAGAGGGCCTTTGCCTAGTGTGTGTTTTATATATCTATACTTTAGATCTTGAAATCTTTGATGAAGAAAAAGGAGATTAAAATTTTAGATTTTATATATAAGTCTAAATACATTTCAATGATTAATTTTTGAATTAATTATTCGGTTATATTGATTATTTTTAACTTTGGATTTCCCAATTTTCTTAAACAAATATTATTATGTAGAAATTAAATATCAAATTCATTCCATCCCATAAAATTTTAAGAAACGATAAGTTCGAATTCACATTATTCAGTGCAATATCTGCTTATAACTATATTTTTATATTTGTTTATAAGTAATCCGAATCAAATTAATTAAATTGAGATATATATTTTAAATGTATAATCTAAAGGAAAGCTTTTTTTTTTTTTTGTTTGACCAATAACACCCAATGTGATGATATGACTTAACGTATTACCTTACTTTTAGGTAACAAATTATTTATTATTTTTCGACAAACGCGTTTTCCTTCGTCTATAAATTTGAAGGCAAAATCTAAAGATTGAGATAATGGCATTAAAAAATAAGTTGAATGTAGGATGAAATCATGATTTTCTCAAATTATTTGTTCTAAACCAATTATTAAATCCCAAATTAATTATTGAACCCCCAAAAGAAATTCATATGATACCAAAAGTAGGAAGATTGACTGTGACATGGCGGATTATGAACCTCAAAATTAGTTTATAAAAATTGCAATTAAATTATTAAGATTCCTTAGTAACTCGATTTTTTTTTTTCAAAGGATAATAAGGATATAACAATTAGCCTAATTGTATTTTGAGGACTTTATTTTATGATTATGCTTCATTGGAATCTTATAAATTACAATTTTCTTTTGCAATACATTTAATTTTTTCATCCTTAACTCAATTATAATCAATAAAATATAAATTTGAGTGTGCTTAAATACATTTTTATATTAAAAAATAAAAAAAAACATTATACTTATTTAATAAAGAAATAAAATATAGTGAGAAGTGATGTTGTTAATAAATTTTTAAGTCTATTGTAAGAAAGAAAAAAATAATAATCACAAATTCCGACAATATTCCATGGAAGGATAATTCAAAGAAAGGAGAAAAAGAAGGAAATCCTTAAGAATTAATGTCTTCTTGAAATAATTAAAATTAATGTGGAATGCTTCACATTCTCAATTCTTACAATGTTTACTTATCAAATAAATAAAAAAAAAAGAGTTTTTTAAAAGAATGAGATAAAAGTAATAATAAAGAAAACATGGGGAAAGACAAAGTAATATTAGACATTATACAGAAAAAATAGATGAATTATGAGAATGATTATTATATGTATTCATGCATGGTCACATGGATTCGTCTGTACACACCTGAATAAAGCTAAGCTTCTTTCTCTTTTTCTTTATAGATCTTCATCATAAGAATCTTCTGTGCCTTATCATCAGCTTTTTTTTTTATTTTCTTTTTCCCCCTAAATCTTTCTCAAATTTCCGACCACATTATTGCCTAATGACTTCTTAGAGACCTCTCTTTTGTTTGGACGGTAGGAAATTTGTTTTTACTCGATATCCGTATCATAAAATAGGAATTTTATCAACTTGTTCTTTCTGTGTTTCTATATGTAAAACTATGAGAGGAATTACTAAATTTCATTTTTCAAATCTGAGCATAAAATTCGAATGAATCTTCACTTATAATTTAAGTTTTCAAACCCTAAATTATGTTTCGAAATTTAGAATATATTTTGACTTAAAAATGTTTAAGTACTATCCAAAAATGCACCATAAGTTAATTATTTAAACTTCAAATTTAAATTTAATCAATTTCACCCCATTAGTATTTTAATCAAAACATTAAAGATATGTTTCATGACTCAAGAGAATTAATGTCTCCACAGTATCAGCACAACGCACTAACAAATTTAATATAAATTAGATTACACCACATCCACGATGTGAGTGAAAATATTTATGTAACAATTTTATAAAAATAAGCTAAATATAAAAACTAAATGTGACTTTAGTTGAAATGTTAATATTAATATTCCCATTTATATGCTTTTTTTTTCTTAAAATTATTTTAAAAAAACATAAACACCCTCAAAATAATATTTGTTAGTGTTGACATATTTGAAGACAAGAAAAAATTTTGTGATTGTTTCAATGGCTGAAACAATGACCACAACTTCAGGCATTGTTTCATTGTCGTACTTGTCTATTTTCAAAGTTAGCAAATATTAGAACAAAAGTATTGAGTTGTCCATTTTGAAGATATTTGGACAAGTTAAAGCTCAAAACATGAAATCAATTGAGTCAAATTTGAAGACTTGAATATTGATTACTTGTGGGTCAAGTTTGGTTACTTACGGAACAAGTAAAGTCACTTTCTATAATTGAAGACATTGAATTACATCAAGATTCTTATGAAATTATTCTCCTATACTATTTTTTTCAGCCTTTCTTTATAGAAAAGTGATTAGACTGTGACTCTTATTTAAGCAAAACTTAAGTAATATATAAACTTAAATTTGGTCTAGATTAAAGAGTAACTGAAAGATAAAGAGAGAACAAATTTATTCAAGTTAGAACGCTTTATGTGTGTATTGTCTTTATAAGCAATCATAAGAGTCTCTTGGATTGAAAAATTAAGTTTTTAAGGGAGAAGCTTAATGAGAGAATGGTTTAGTATAACCACAATGTTGCTAAATTGGTTACTGGTAGATCAGTACTAAGATTTAAATCATTGGTTTAACTATAAGAAAGATAATGAATTATTGTTCCGTGCAAGACTCAACAGACATAGACTGAGGTTGAACTACGTAAACAAATTCGATGTTCATCTTTATATTTATGCACTTTTGATTTCGTAGTTGAAAGTGCAGCCACGGTTTCAACCATAAATTTTTATTTACTAAGCTAGTACGCCTCATTTTGACAAATATCATGTAGAATGAAAGACACTCAGTTGAAGAGTACCATTATCTCAATAGAGACAAGATTAATTATAGATTATACTTGGGGTTTGGAAGACAATCCTGAAAAAAGTATTAGTGTCTCTAATTCGGGGAGTGTGGCATAGAGAGAATCTTTCTCTGTGGCAGCGACTAGTCTTCAATGTAATCTCACGTGCACCATGCTGTAGCTTTTGTTTTTTTTGTTTTTTGTTTTTAATTAATTTTCTTAGGATTAGACATCTTTTAAAAAGTCCATCAACTTTCTTTGTTTCATGGCAGATGCCTATGATAAAAGGGGGAGTTTGTTCCCCTCTTTTCAACTTTTATTCCATTTTCCCTTTTACTGAAATTTCAGATTTCATTACTTCTCTTCCCTTCCCCCGACAGCAATTAGGATTTGGGCTTTTGACAATGGCGTTAGAGGCTGTAGTTTACCCTCAAGACCCCTTTCCTTATGTTTTCGACGATTTCTCCACCGTGGGCGGTGGAGTTGGCTTTGACTTTTGTTTAGAGAATGAAGATAAAACTCTTCTGGGGATTCTTCAGCAACCCAATCATCATGATCTCCATGCAAATTGGGACTCTTCATCCACTAACTCAACCATGCAACACACCAAGGATCAATGGGATCCTTATTCTTCACCTGAAACTTGCACCGTTGATCAATCTCTCCCCGGCCCCATAAGATTCCCTCCATTAATGGAAACTCCGGCACCAACAACGACGACCACCAACAGTAGGCGAAAACGTCGACGAACAAGGAGCAGCAAGAACAAAGAAGAGCTAGAGAATCAGAGAATGACTCATATTACCGTTGAACGTAATCGCCGGAAACAAATGAACCAGTACCTTGCTGCACTCAGGTCCTTGATGCCACCTTCATATGTTCAAAGGGTTGGTTTAAATTAAATCTCTGTTTTACAAACGCTTTAATTAATCATGTTTAAGAAGAATTGTAGACTGATAAAAGTAACACTTTCAGGGCGATCAAGCGTCGATAATTGGCGGAGCCATTGATTTTGTTAAGGAATTAGAGCAGCTGTTGCAGTCTATGGAAGCTCATAAGCGAACCACTCAACAACCGCAGCATGATGCTTATTCTTCACCCTTTGCTGAGTTTTTCACCTTTCCACAGTTCTCAACTCGTGCAACTCAGTGCAACAGTAATCAACAACAGCACATGGCTGCGGCCGCCGCGACGGCCGAAAGCATGGCTGACATAGAAGTGACTATGGTGGAGAGCCATGCAAACCTTAAGATACTCTCCAAGAAACAACCCAGGCAGCTCTTGAAACTGGTTGCTGGTTTACAAGGCCTAAGGCTCGTCGTTCAACACCTCAATGTCACAACCATGAATGAAATGGCTCTTTATTCAGTTAGTGTCAAGGTTAGAACAAAACAACCCAATTTATTTAACCCTTTTTCATCTTTCAGTCGAAGATATACCCTTTTTTTAAAAAAAATTCAATGGATGAAAACCATGACAGGTAGAGGAAGGATGCCATTTGAGCACTGTGGATGAAATTGCAGCTGCTGTTAACCAAATGCTAGGAAGACTCCTAGAAGAAACTGGTTTTTAACTAAATTTTGTGGCTCCAAAAATGCCTGAATCTAAGGGATTCCATAGTCCTTTGCTATCAAGCTTCTTGCAACTTCCAAATACTTCCTGTAATTTGGAGACATACAATGTAGTATTTACAGTGTTTTTTTTTTTTCCCTAATTAAGAGAAGAAATTGCATGTTACAATAGCGTCTTCCTTAAAACTTGATGATCAAATAAGACACTAAAAACAGGGGTATTTCCAGATCTTCCGGGTTGCGACATGATAACTATGTTTTTGGTACAAATAATGAAAGGGTTATAGCCATGCATAGAATTAAAAATATACTTGTTTTATAGTTGTAAGTAGCATAAGGTAATGTTAGGGAGGTCCCTGCTGGAATCACCACTGTTAAGTGTTAAAACATAGTACTGCTTTTTCCTGGAAAAAACAGGAAGAATAAAACAATAATTTCATGTGTAGCTTGCCATTGCAATTTCACCATCCTCCTCTTCAATCTACTTTCTGAATTTAACTAGCTTTTCAAACTTTTAATTATTTGTGGCTGTCACACCTCTCGTCATCTATTCAGCATATCTAACTTAATCTATTCAAACAGTTAATCTTTTAGAAGATTCTTTTTTTAAACTTCTTCTATTAGGCTAAAGTAATGGATATATTCTTTCTATTTTACATATTACTAAAAGAAAAATAAAATTATGATTCGCATCTACATTAAAATTTTAAAAATTGAAAATTACAAGAACGAAGAATGATCCAATTAAAAAATATGAATTAAGTCTACAATTTTATGCAT
This sequence comes from Gossypium longicalyx, assembly GCA_025698465.1. NCBI lineage: Eukaryota > Viridiplantae > Streptophyta > Magnoliopsida > Malvales > Malvaceae > Gossypium > Gossypium longicalyx. Next base: position 16,053,759 of record CM046997.1, on the reverse strand, counting down.
ATTATAGGACTAATAACATAATTTAATCAAATTGGTTTAACTGCTACTATTTGGGTGAGGTTGAAATTTCAATTTTTAAAAATTACAAAGACTAAAATTACCCGATTCGAAAAGTATAATGACTAAAATTAATCAAATCAAAGTATAAAGATTAAATCCACAACTTACACAAAGTACATGGACTAATGACAAAATTTCACATTTTTTTAATGAGTTTACGAGTACAATTACAAATACGATCAACGAGAATTAAAATCAACGTAATATAAAGCGCAATGAGTCGATAATTGAATATCGCAGCAAAGTGTACATATAATAAAACTTAAACCGAGAATAATATAGGAGAGAATCCACACATGATACAAGTGCATGATGAGACTCAAATGTAGAGGATTAAGATCTCAAACTTAAGTCGTTACCAATACTATCAAGTTTCATTGACAATATTTTTAAATATTTTAATAAAAATATTAAAGAAGACATATTTACAAACATCCTAGCTAAAACTATTTTTCAATTACATAATATATCACTAAATTATATGACACCTACACGAAGGAAAAATATATAAAATATATGAAATCAAACCAAAATAAGGATTAAAAAATATATATACTCATAAAAACTATTAAATCTTTCAATTTAGTCGACCTAGTATAATCTATTTACTTTTAAATATATATAATTATTCACAAACATAAATACCTTATAACATAATTTGTTATTTCTAAAATTTTAAGGTTTGTGCATTTTTTGAACTAAATTGATATTTAATTAATTTGTAATACTAATTCAATTAAGGACTTAAATATAATTAGATTATCTTTCATCGATTATGTGGGTGACAATAATTTTTTTATACCTTACACATAATTATTTTATATGAGTAGAAAATAATTTTCTTAAAATAATAATTTTTAAAAGAAATATAAATTGAAACAAAATAATAATTTTTTGAAAAATAATTATATTTTGAAAAAAAAAGTAATTTTTAAATTTGAAAGTTCTAAAACGATATTTGCAAGTAAAGTTTGAGCAAAGTCAAAAGATTGTCGAAGACTAGTGTCAACTACTTTAGGCACCAACTATAAATAAGGCAAAAAAAAAAATGATATGTTTACGCAATTCGAGTTCACTATATTTGCGGGGTGTTACCCAAAGTGATAATCCACTAGTTTAGGAACTTGTACAATAAGTGATTTCAAGCTCTAACATTCATCATATTAGACTCTCACTTTTTTACTTAAGATCTAGATAAATTTGTTCTAAGTTTCTCCCCTGAAAACTTAGGATGTTAACCAAAGTAACACACTTGATTTTTAACTCAATGCATTCATAAGAAAAATTCCTCAATGAACAAGAATAAGTGCTCTTAGCTCAATAAATTACCTATACAAGTCTCCTAAATTTGTAAGTAATTAAGACTTGCTAACATACTACATCAATTACAATCAATTTTCCTATTAAACCAGCAAGATAATAGGCATGAATAATATCTTCAATGAGCTCAAGATAAGTCTTGAATCTCTAAGATATATTTTCAAGTTTTACCCGATTCGATTCAATCCACCAAATTTGAGAAGTCGATTACCTAATTATATCCAAACAAATCTTAAAAATATGTAATTATAAATAGTTTGGATATGAAAAATGACGCCATCCAAAATATCGACCAGAATGAAAGTCCAAAAACTTTTTGTTGTCAAAATTTGCCACTCAGCATGATAATATTTTTTAGCTAAGTAGTGCCAGATATTATCAGGCATTACTCAAAAATTGAGTCAATAAAGTAGATGGTTTCTTTTAATAAGTGGGGATTATTTTAGCTTTAGTTTTTAGGATTTAAAAAATATATTTTTTGAATTTTATAAAATATAAAAATATTTTTATAATATAATTTTTAAAAATTTATAATATAAGAAAATTCTGGCTATAACTATCTCAAATACTCATATGTATTCATGTTTATAATATAATTTTTATAAGTTGTATAATTTTTTTAAAGAAATGGATTTGAGTGTAATTACCTACATAATTACTCAAACTTTCATCCTACCCTAAAAATTGGGAAGGGTAATTTGGGTGCTCCAATTACATCAAATTCAGTGAGACCTATCAATTACATTGATTACCCAAATATGTCACCATTGTGTAATTACAAGTAATTACACCCAAATCTAATTGCTAGATGGTTTTCAAAACACTACCTTAGTAATTAAATTCGAGTGTAATTGTTTGTAATTACACAAAAATGATATGTTTGAGTAACTAGTAAAATTGATAGGTTCCATAAATTAAGTGTAACTGAAACACTCCAATAACTATATCCAATTCTTAAGATGAAGTTAAGAATTGAGGTAATTATGTAGGTAATTACAAACAATTGTCAATTAATCTACGACTTTCCAAACACATATACATGATTTGAATTTAAAAAATTATTTTTTATACAAGTTTATAAAAGATTTTTATACAATAATAAAATATTTTAATTTTACGATATATGTTATTTTGTTAAAAATATAGCTATATATTTATTATTGGATAAAATATGTTTTACTATTCAACATACCAAATCCAAAAATTTCACGCAAGTTTTAACCTAATAAAAAATTAAATTTATAAAAACTATATTATAAATTCTATATTAATTTTTACATATTATAAAAAGGGTTATTGGTTTGCTATTGAAACATCCTAGCATAAGTAAACTGAAAACTATTATAATCGAAAGATTATAAAGTTGGTTTACACCTCAAATTTTATAGTGTTACGAAATGTTGTTTATAATATATCCCAAATTAGATTAAGAATTATAGGGGTGATATTATTATCATCATCATTACCTTGTCATTATTTATTTTTATTTTTTTTTAAATATTCAAATGACTACATCTTATTTTTTAAAAATATATATTATATACTAGATGATAATTATTAAAATACAAATTTTTTTATTTTTTATTTTAATTTAAATAAAGTAATAATTAAAATTATTATTAGATATCTGTTTGGCACGAGTTTAAACTCACCTTTAATTTTGTATGAAAAAGAAATAATTTTCTTTTACACCATATAATTGGATATGAGATCACTTGTTTAGATTTTTTTAATTATTATAAAAGAGACATTCATAAACAATGAAGTCTGGATTTGTCATCTTATTTTTAAAGCTGAAAGTTTATGATAAATTTCCGCTATCATTGTCATGCATTGATTATAAAATTTGTCGTTTCTTATCCCTTTTTGTTCCTCTTTGTAAATTACATATTAAAAAAAAAATTGCTTCGATAATAACACCCGATTAAATTATTTTATTCCTTTTAAATAATGATGTAGGTAACCATGCCTAAATATAATTAATCTAACACAAATTTATCATTAAATGACAAAAAAAAAACAGAATATTTACGAGATTAGATCAATTGAATGAAAAATGACAGAAATGGATTGATTTTTTAAAAATGCTTCCAGCTAGAAGTTTTTTTAGGTGATACGTAGAAAAGTATTTTTAGTTAGAAGCTTTCTTCTGCCATTTTTCAATAAAAGCACTTCCAGCAGGAAGCACTTCCAACAAAAAGCTCTTTCCGCCAAGTCAACAAAAGTGCTTCTAGCAAGAAGCTCTTTTTTCTTGATTTTTTCAGCACCGTTTTTAAGGGTTAGGGTTTTGTTTATTTAAATTAGGGCTTTGGGTTTTTTTTAGATTTTTAATTAATTATTTTATAATAATTTTTTGAGATGTTAAATAATAATTTAATTCAAAATTAAAAAAATCGTATTTTTACACTAGTCATATATATTCGAATCCTAGAAAATTGAATTGGATTCATAATCGAAACTCCGTCTATGATTCTTATCATGACGAATTGCAGAACTTGCCATTGATAATTTTGAAAAAAAAATAAATACTTTGTATTAGAAAAAAAATATTTTAGGAAAATGTTAAGATAATTTAAATAAATAAAAAATTTGAGAGAACAAAAAAATGTAGAGAATTTAAGTAGGTTTTGAGAGAGAGTTGATAATAAGAGAGAGAGAGAGTTAAGATTGAATTGGAAAAAAATGAAATAGGGGGTTTATAGGATAATTTTTTTTATCGAGGGGCAACGGCTAATTAAACTCCGTCTATGGTTCTTATCGGTCTAGTATCGTAAATATTTTATTTTTTTGGCATTTACTAGTAAATTAGTCTAAATTTAAATATAATGGGTAAAACCTAAATTCTTTTTCTCAAGTAGTTGTTTCTTATCTTTTTGTTTTGTCCACTCGCCTATTAACCCTCTCTTTCTTTTTTGTTCTCATTCACTACATGTGTCTTCTCCTTTTTTTAGTTTGTAGATCTATTTTGTGGGTATCATTATTGTCTTCACAAATTGTGATGGATAGATGACGATGCCTATCCTCACTGAAACACCACCTACCATCGGTAGTTTCTTTTAGAAAATGGGTGGCTCTTCATTGACTTCTTAATCTGTTTCTATTTTTTAGAGTATTTTAGAATAATAAATGATTTCATGAATTGGTTTGGACCCATGTTATCTTAAGTTTTATACAATTTTTGTTTGTTTTTCATCATTTAATAAATCTCATTTTTAGAAGTTTTTGTCTATGTAACACACTTAATGTAATGCCCCCACGCCCGAGACCGTCGCCGGAGTCGAGTATGAGGTGTTACTAAGCTTAATTTAACATTTTTAGAATTTTAAAATATTTGTTTCTACATTCACAGCTTTCAAGCTACTTGCGTCACAGTCACAAGAAAATCATATCTCGAGTTACGAAACTCGAAATCAAGATCCGTAAATTTTCCCTGAATCTAGACTCATATACCTATCTACTATTTTTTTTTCTAGAATTTTTGGTTGGGCCAATTAGTACAGTTTATTAGTTAAAGTTACCCCTGTTACAGAACTTGACTGGACTGACCTCTGTTTACTACTAACCACATTTCTCTCTGTATAAAATTCATATGACTATGAGGTTTGTTTCTCCTGAAACTGGACTTAATAAGGATTCTTATAATATAAAATACACCACCTAATTATATCTGTACAATTTATGGTGAATTTATAAAGTTGAAATAGGGGATCCAGAAACTGCTCTGACCCTGTTTCACTAAAATTTAAATATCTTCTAACATATAATTCCTTTCCTATTTCATTTGTTTTATGTGAAACTAGACATATTAAGCTTCAATTTGATATTTAATCCATCACCAAATTCAATTTCTATGATTTTTAGTAAATTTTCAAACTCACATCAGTGTTGCTGCAATATTCTGTTTATGGCAAATTTCATCCCTTTTTATGAGTTTTCATGCACTAAGTATCTTAATAACTTTCCATAACATTAAACATAATCTAAACTAACCATTTCCATAACTTATCATTATCAAACATTTTCTCAACCATTCCATCACCATATCATAAGATCATTTACACAAAATAGGTATATTGCTATACATGCCATACTTAAATTTACAAGCCATTTACCGAAAAGTTCTTCCGGATAGTGTGATTGATCCTTCGACCTATCCCGACTCCTGAGCTGGCTTGTCCAAAACTACAATGAGTAAGAAGGAGGGAGTAAGCATAAATGCTTAGTAAGTTCATATGCAAATAATAAGTAACATATCAAAGCAATCATACCAATCAACATTAGCATGCATCATCAAAACACATATCACATTTCTAATCATCATTCACCATCTTACTACCTTATCGTTGTTGTATAAATTCTTAACCCGAAGGTTAAGTACATACCTGTCCAAAGTATCCATTTCAAAACACTTACCAATACGTCTCTTTTCATCTCGAGTATTCCTCTATTTGAGTAGAACTTTACCCGTTGAACACATCGGAATATAATTCGGATACATGGAAACTTCGCACATAAGTGCCACATATGTAGCCAAGCTACTATGTAACCCGCCCATAAGCGAACTCGGACTCAACTCAACGAGCTCGGGCGTTCGTATCCATAAGTGAACTCGGACTCAACTCAACGAGCTCGGATGCCTAGTTACATCTCACGAACTCGGACTCAACTCAACGAGTTCGGACATTTGCATCCATAAGTGAACTCGGACTCAACTCAACGAATTCGGATGCTCAACCATCCTAGTGACATGTCACTTGTATCCTAATCTATTCCTAAGGTTCAAACGGGATTTTCCTCGAACACATATCCTTGCCGTCTTCCGTAGAATGCCGGAACCAATACTCGGTAACAATTATGTTTAACAAGTAATTCACATAATTTACATTTTATTCGAAATTAACCACAAAGCATATATTTCATGATAAAAATCAGCATATCACATAATTGACATCAATGACTTAAAAATTATAATTATGCTACATTATTTACACATGAACTTACCTTGGTACCAAAATACAAAGATTTTGCAATTTAGTCCACAATCTTTTCTTTTCCTCGATTGGGGTCGTTTCCACGTCTTTCTTGATCTAAAATAACACATTTAGCTTATTTAATACTCACATTATCAAATTAATCCTTAATTCAAATTTTGGCAAAATTACAATTTTACCCCTAAACTTTTGCATATTTACATTTTTGCCCCTTCTATGGCAACATCAAATTGTCACTCTAACATGTACTTGTGACTATTAGGTATTTTTACCGATTAAGCCCTTTTACTCGTTTTTGCTTAAAATCGAGTAGTACAAGTTGTCTAACATAATTTAAAACCTCATATTCTATCATAAAACATCAAAATACACAAACTTCACCTATGGGTATTTTTCCAAATAAAAACCCTAGGTTAAATTATTGCTAGCATAAGCTTAATCGAGCTACCGGGATCTCAAAAACGTAAAAATCACTAAAAACGGGGCTTAGAATCACTTATTATGAAGCTTGAAAGTTGAAGAAACCCTAGCTATGGTGAGATAGAGCATTCGGAAGCAACTAAATGGGGAAGATGACTATTTTGTGTCATTTTTCCCATTTTATTTCATTAATTATCCAAATGACCAAAATGCCCTTAATACCTTTCTTTGAAAATTTTCATACACAAGCCCATTTTTGTCCAAAATTTTAGGAATTGGTCAAATTGCTATTTAAGACCTCCTAATTAATATTTCAAAGCAATTTCATACTAAAAACTTCTAAAATGCAAGTTTTGCAACTTATTCGATTTAGTCCCTAACTTCAAATTAAGCATTTTATGCATAGAGTTTCCTCACAAAATTTTCACACAATCCTGCAATCATATCATAAACCTCAAAATAACTATAAAATAATTATTTCTATCTCAGATTTGTGGTCACGAAACCACTATTCCGATTAGGCCCTAATTCAGGATATTACACTTAACCAGTATCCGTTGCCGAAACAGGGTTACAGAGCATTACCGAAGTTTACAGAATAATTTCATATAATTCAAGTCATTTACAGTTCATAACTGAAACTAATCATATTATTTTTTGAATGGACCTTCGAGGTCTAAATTTAAACATTAGAATCAAGTCGGGACTAAATCGGGATCTCAAAAAATTTTTCATGAAATTTTAAATTTTTTCTTTAATACAGGGGTCACACGCCCTTGTAAGCCAAGTGACATGCCCATGTCTCAAGCCGTGTGGGTATTCAATGTGAGGCACACGGTCGTGTCCCAGCCCGTGTCCTTACCCATGTAACTCTCTGACTTGTGCCACACGACTTGCCACACGTCTGTGTTCTAGGCCGTGTGGTCAATTTAATTTTCACAAATTAGGTGCAGGTTTCACACGGCTAAGACACACACCCGTGTTCTAGACCGTGTAGCACACACTGTAACACCCCAAACCCGGCCCAGAAGGTAGACCCGAATCTGGCGTGTCACATTGAAGTGTTTTTCGAAAACCATATTTTCATTAGGAACCCTTCTTATTTAAAACGTAGTACACTGAAAACTTCTTAATTTTATTTCCAAAAATTCTTTTTTACTTTGCGGAAGCTAATTCTAAAAGTAACCGATTTACGAAAACGTAATGTTTAAAAGTTAAGTTGCGAAAACGTAGTATTCTAAAAATAGTTGTTGTTTTGGAAAACCGCGATCTATTTCTAACCATTATAAAACATAGTAAATAAAATCCCAAAGTAAAATAAAAACAAGAATTAAGAGAGGCCTTATTACCACCCAAATCAAAACCAAAGTGTTTAACTAAATAAACGAAATAGAAAAACATGTGCAGTTGTGTGGTCGTCTCTGAGTCCCTCTGCGACACTGATCCACCTAACATTGGGGATTACCTGCACGGTTAATAAACGGGGTGAGTTTACGAAAACTCAGTGCGTAATCCCCTTACTAGAGTAACAAATAAGATCTGAAACAAAAATAGAAACGATGCAGGGCTAGAGCCCGTTAACAGTAACAGTACAGTTCAGTTCAAAGCATACGTGGGCCAAAGCCTATTACAATGTCATTTGGGTCACAGCCCATAATAGAATCAATTGGGCCCAGCCCAAACCAATAACAAAACAGAATGTGTGAATGCATGGATGCATGCTATCCCATCCCAATAGTCCAACCGTTACACACCAACTCCGTCCCCAGGTACACATCATGTAGAGATATAAATATCGACCCACACATACAATACACATCGATAGTAGCCCGGTTGCGGTACTACCTTCATTACAGCAAAGCTGCTAATCATATATTGAGCTTAAAAAGCCTTCAGTAGCGGTATTATAATTGGTACAAAGCCATCGGTAACTGTATTATGTTTAGCACATAGCCATCAACGATGGTAATATAATCGACACACAGCCTTGGGTAAATATGATCCATACAGAGTCATCCATAAGTATGTTAGGCACATAGCCACAGGTAAATACATTTGACACAAAGCCATAGTCAAAATGGCATAGAGCCATTTTTAGGTTGGCATAAAGCCACAATTAGAATAATTGGCTTTAAGCCATCGGTAGCTGTTTCATGTTAGGCACATAGCCATCAGCGACGGTAATACAATCAGCACACAGCCTCGAGTAAATATGATCGACATAGAGTCATCAATAATCATATATTGGGATTACAAGCCACCGGTGGACCCACGGTCGTCAAGCAACCATGCGATCCTTAATCGGTGGATTCACGGTCGTCAAACAACCATGCGATCCTCAATCGGTGGATCCACAATCGTCAAGCAACCATGCGATCTTCAATTTCTTCCTCCGTTTCACAATTCCAATCCCATGCAATATGTCGTGTATGTCATGCTCAATCATTACACGTGTATGCAAAATGGCCATGCTCAATAACAATCATTAAAATATATATTAAAAACATATCAGTTTTACAACCACAGTCAAGTCAGTTAAAACACAAACATACAATCACAGTCAATAAGTCAAATTCATAGTCCAAGTCAGTCATTTACCCATAAGGGCAAAACAGTCATTTTACCCTACAGAGGTATTTCGATAATTTTACAAATTGGGGGTATTTCGATAATTTTACAAATTGAGGGTATTTTAGTAATTTTACAAACTGGGGGTATTCAATTATTCTACCCTACAGGGGCATTTCAGTAATTCTATCTTACAGGGGTATTTCAATTATTCTACCCTACAGGGGTATTTCAGTAATACTAGCCTACAGATATGAGATTCACATAGTCTAATCCAATATTTACTACACAATCATACAATTTATCCACTTGGGCCCATGGGCCCATTGAGCCCACACGGCCTATGCCATGCACACGACATGACAAACCCAACTACTTCCCACTTAATAATTAGATTTACTCAAGCGAGCCCACTGGCCCAGAATAGCCCCAGCACACGAGAACACTCATGGCGGCCTCTACAGTCTACCACTCATGATCTGTGGGCTCGATTTACCATACAAGCGATCGCACGCTTGTGAAGCCTTAAATGTCAAAGTTTTGGCTTTTCGGCTTTTGCCAACTTCCAACAAAGAAGGGCGCAAATACACACATGTTTATGAGAACGCGCCGAAGTCCACAATCACCAACCTTGGCACATCCTGCATTGAGTCTTCCTCCCCAACTCATCTGGTTCGCTCTATTTAAAGTCAGGTTCTCGATGTGGGATTGCTTTCAACCATTAGGAAAAATTTATCATTCTTATGACCACTTCAACCATAGAGTTTCAATCCAACTCCACCTCCTACACAGCTCAAATAGCAAAATAAATACTCCACTGCGCATCTCATGACTTGAACCTCAAACCTTACAGTTACACAACACGCCACATTGCCACTCCACCACAGGCTCTTTCTGTGATAAAAAATGTCCATAATTAACTTTAAGACATATGTGCCAGCGTCTAGATTCACTTAAGAGAAAAACCAAAATGAATTGTAAGAGCCAAGACTTGCACCCAGGCTTTCTTACAACCTTAATGACGCCACAAACACTAGACCACATGCTTCTTTGTGTCATTTATTTAACATAATAATTTAAAAGGTCATCATCCAAGCATCTAGGGTTTTATTCACTTAATACCAAAATTTTTGCTAAAGCCCAGGTTTGAACCTAAGATTTCTCCAACACTTCTCAAGGTCATTAACCACCAAAGTAAACATTTAATTGTGTCATTTCCTTGCACAATTAAATACTTATATACCACCTCTTTATTGACCCATACTCAAGGCCCAATACTTCTAGGCCCAAATTTGGGGTGTTATACACACAGCTGAGACACATGCCTGTGTCTCTATTCGTGTGTCCAATTCTGAGCATTTTGTTTCTCAATTTTAGGATACAAGGGACACACGGCCAAACCACATGCCCATGTGTCAGGCCGTGTGTCACACACAGTCAAGACACACGCCCGTGTGTCTACCCATGTGGATAAATAAGGCCATTTCTTAGCCTTATTTCTCACCCAAATTTAACCTTCAACCTACAATGACATTTGCATACATTTTCCAAATAATTCAAGTCATATAAATCAAGTAAACATCAATAACATGTATGAAATAACATCACATACATTCATATGATCAAACTTACCTTTTAGCAATGACTTATATTTTATCCTAATTCAATCTAACCAACCACATACATATATGTTAATCATGATATATATATAACCTCGTAATAATATACCAAAACAAACTATTATTAGCCACTCCAATGGCTAAATTATAAATAACCATGTACTTGCCAACATTGGCCAAGCTAACCTATACATGACATTTTACCAAAATAAGATTACTTTTTATACCAAAACAGACTAGTGGATAGTGTGATGATACTTTGACCGGTCTCCAACCTTTATGAGCTTATCGAGCACTATAAATAGAGAAAATAAAACCTAGTAAGCAATTAATACTTAGTAAATTCGTATAACAGGAATTAAACTTACCAATCACATTCATTAAAATCAGCAAACAATAACATGCTTTCTAACAAATTGGCAATTTGCCTAAGGACATACATTCAAATAAGCAAGTTAATGACATAATTCACTTGTACATCAAGTAAGGATGGATGAGCTCATCATGTTACAAACTATCAAGTGTTTTGGGAACATTCGAGATATAATCATTTAATCTCATAGTTTCTCATTTCAAGAATTTATCTGTTGAATCATTGAAATTTCGATGGATACTCATGTAACATCCCGAATTAGGGCCTAGTCGAAACAGTGGTTTCGAGACCACAAATCAGAGATAGAAATAACTATTATATGATTCTTATGAGGTCTATAAAATTAATGCATGCTTATGTGAAAGTTTCATGAAGAAATTCTATGCATAAAATGACTAATTGAACTTTAGGGACCAAATTGAATAAGATGCAAAACTTGCATTCTAGAAGATTTAAGCATGAAATTACTTTAGATTATGAATCAGAGGGTCCTAATTAGCAATTTGACCAATTTCTATAATTTTGAAAAAAAAAGATATGCATAGGAAAAAATTGAAAGAAAAACCCTAAGGGCATTTTGGTCATTCGGTATTTAAAAGAATAAAAAAGGAAAATTAAAGCAAAAATGTGTCCATATTCTCCAAGGGCTAGTCGAATTTCTCAATAGCCATAGCTAGGGTTTTGTTCAACATTTCCAAGCTTGATTGTAAGTGCTCCCCAGCCCCGCTTTTAATGTTCTTTGTATTTTTGAAGTCTTTAAAGCATGATCTACCCATTTCTAGCTATATTTTGAGCTAGGGTTCATGTATGAAATTTGACCCATGTGTAACATGCACGTATTTTGTTGATTAATAGAGGAATATGAATGTTTGATGCATGATAAATATATTTTACTAGGTGATTTTTAGTGAAAACACCTAAAAAGGGGACTTGTTTGTAAAAGAGTAAAAGTGAGTAGTAATAATGTGAAATAAAGGAAAATATGGGTTGATATGAGCATAGTAAAGGTTCGGCTAGGCTTAGGTAACTAAGAAAATGCATGCATTTCATTTTACGAGCCTAGGGACTAAATCGTAAATAAATGGAAAGATAAGGGTAAAAAGGTAATTTTACCAAAGCATGAATTATGGATCGATTTGAGTAATGTGATTAATAAACAAGTTAAATTTGGCATTATAGATCAAGAAAAACGTGAACCAGGTCTTGATCGAGGGAAGAATAAAGTATATGACGATTAGGCTCGATTATCATCATTTTCGTACCGAGGTAAGTATATGTGTAAATAATGTGACAATGTGGTACGTTATGTTGTGTTAACATTATGTGACAATTATTTTATTGCTTATTATGTATGATATGTCTAATGGTACTATTGTAAGCATGAATGATATTATGGTCGCTATCTACGACGTCACGAGTAAGTGCAATAGAGGTGAAATGTGCAAGTGAGAAAAACCCCGTTTGAACCTTAGGAATAGTTAGGATACAAGCGACATGTCACTAGGAATTAAGAAGTCCGAACTCGTTGAGTGGTCCGGGTTCGGGATATATGTGGCATCTGAGCTCGTTGAGTGGTCTGAGTGTATTATGGATGCGAGCATTCGAACTCGTTGAGTGGTCCAAGTTCATAATGGATGCGATACATGTGATTGAGTTCTGGGCAATAGTCTTGTGTGTCCTACAGGTGGCTAGGTAATCTTTGAGTGGTTGGATACCTGACAGCTTTTGTGAGCAGTCCGTGTAGTTACACCTTAATCGATAGCTTATATGAGCAAGCCCGTGAGTAGCTCATTTGTGAACGTCACATGATATGAGGTAGCTTTGGCTACGTATGTTTATGTGACACTTATGTGCAAGTTTTCGTGTATCCAATAGTATTCCGAGTGTTTAACGGGTATTATAATGAATGATGCAATGAAAGTTCTAAGATGGGCATGGTAATGAAGGTAAAGTTATTTGATATGCTATGGATACGTACAGGTATGTATGTTATACTCATGAATGATGTCTTGTTAAAGGATGATATGTGACGAGAAAGTATATTTATATATATAAACACTTGATAAATAAGCTAGAATGCTTGAATGATAAATAATCTTGATAGTTATGCTATTTTGCCTTGCATGATTATGGTTTACTAATATTGCATATTATTTGCATGTGGACTTACTAAGTTTAAATGCTTACTCCCTTCTCTTTTTCCATCCTTTGTAGTTTCGCCAAGCTAGCTCGGGGATTGAAAGTTGTCGGAGCATTCGATCACACTATCAAAAAAATATTGGGTATAGTGAATTTGTTATTTTAAGTATGGCATGTATAGGGGACTTGGTCACTTTGTGGTATGTATCATGCTATTTGGCCAAATTGTGAAGGCCTATGATATTGATGATTTATTTTGTAATAGCCATGTGATATGGCTCATGATTGATTCTTGGGTTGTAATATCTAATTGTTCATGCATGCATGTGTTGATACCTTGATGATGTTCTATGTGGTTGTGTGATGGATATATGGTGAAATATTATCTTGATGATGTGGAATATGATTACTTGGTGGATGTATGAAGATGTATGGATTAATTAATAGGAGATAAAGAATGGTTTAATAACCTAAGATGACAATAATTATAAATGTGCAACTTGAAATTTTTATAATTAAGTTGATTTGTATTAAGTTTGTATAAAATGCTTCCATATAGTGTGATTAAGGGAAATGTGCAATAAGATGATATTATAAAGATGTGAAAGTGCTATGGTGTTGAATATTGAGTGTCTAAGTATGTCATGTTGCATGCTATGAATTATGCTTAAGTGCATGAGTGATTAAGGGTGGCAAATTGGCTTGGAATATAGCCTTCGAATTGTCCACACGGATAAACACACAGGCGTGTGGAATGGCCGTGTGTCCCCTGCACCCTATTTTTGCTAGTCAGTATGTTCAGTAGTAAACACACGGGCTAAGACATAGGCGTGTGTCTTGGCTGTGTGAGAGGCCGGCCTACCCACATAGGCGCGTACTTTGGCCGTGTAAAGTCTACACCTTTTTATGAAAAAATTCATTTAATTTTAATCGAACACACGGTCTGGCCACACGGGCGTGTGATGCGACTGTGTGACCCTAAATTGGTGCTGACGTCATAGTCAGAGAGTTACACGGCTAGAGGACATGGGTGTGTCGAGAGCACACGGGCGTGTCCTTTTGTCTCAGACGGGCGTGTGGCTCTGTATTAGGGAAAATTTCTCAAACTTTTCTAAAAGTTCTTGATTTAGTCCTGACCCTTTTCCAATGGCCATTTTAGGCCTCGTAGGCCCATAGTAGGGACAAATTATGTATGTATGAATAAAGTTATTTTAAAGAAAAAAATTTTATAGCCCGACTACTGCATGAATGTATGAGTACAAGTTTGGTAATGCCTCGTACCCTGTCCGAGCATCGGATACGGGTAAGGGGTGTTACATTTAGTAGTATCAGAGCTATAATTTAGTTGATTCTCGGACTAACCTAGCATATTTGAGTCTAGCTATACATGCCATACGTATATATATAATGATAGTATGACGACTCCTGACAATATTAAAATGTGTTTTTATATAGCGAATGGATCCCCACAGAACAGTGGCGGATTATTTATTACTTATTAATTTATCATCTTTTAATTTTCTCACTTCCAATTTAGTCATTTTCTTTTTCTAAATTTCTATGGATGAATCATCCAAAAATATCTACTAAGTTTTCTTTAATGGTCTAATTACCATAAAAGGACCTTTTGTTTTGAATTACATAACTATTTGATCCTTCTAGCTACTAGAATTCAACTTTTGCATTTTATGTAATTTGGTCCTTTCCATAATTAACCACATAATTGGTAAAATTTTCTTATTAAAATTTTCATATAACATTCCTATCATAATATGGACCATGCAATAATATTAAAATAAATTTACTTTCTGGCTCGAATTTGTGGTCCCGAAACCACTGTTTCGAGTTCACTGAAAATGGATTGTTATAGTCTACTCTTGTAGTACACTTTTTAGTCTTGCTTTTGCAAGTGATTTTAGGGCTAGTTTTGTTGTTGTCCTTTTTAGTTTGGTGGATGCTCGATTCTTTTTTTTTTTTTGCCCATCGCTTTGGACTATTCGGGACTGATTTCATTATTGTATTAAGTGCTTGCAATCACTCCAAATATGTTGTGCTTGAGTTGTGGCAGAGTCAATTGTCAACCTGCCATAATGTTCTATTGATTCTGATATTGAAGTCTTTGTTGTGTTGACAGAGCTTGTCCTTCATCGCCTACAACAAATATTTTTTTATTAATTTCCCCTTTGAAAAATTTTAATCAACTTCGCTTTCCAAAATATTTCAGTTTTATAATTAGAATTCTGATTCAACAAATCAAAATTAAAGACAAAAAAAAAAGATTTATGCTAAATCGCAGTAATTGAAAATTAATTGAAAAGATAGCTCAAGAGAACCCCATGTGATGACATGATGGTTAAAGTTGTTCATCGTTCTAGGTGTGGCCTAGGTTCGAGTTGCGCTAGTCGCATTAATTATTTGGACTTTGCCCCGTTATTGTAATCCATAAATAAATAAATAAATAAATAAATAAAAAGATAGGTGAAGAATTTGAGGGGATGTCAAATTAGGGAAGGAATTCAATAGATTTGTCACTTTATTTATAAAAATACTATAAATGATTAAATATATTAAAATTTTTAATTCAAATATAATCTATACTGAAAAGAATTTGACTGGACTATAAAATTATAAAAATATTTTATTTTTTTAGATTTGTGAAAATAATTATGTAATATATTTATTAAAAATTGTAATAAATATTAATTATTATCTTGGTTGAAATGGTAAAATTAAGAAAATGTATGTTTAGTATTTTGGGTTTAAATCTCATCTGTTTATAAGCATGTATTTTTTTTTTCTGAATTTCATATAAAATGATAAAAATACTCTTAAATTAATTTTTATTGCTTTGTTAAAATAAATTTTTTTGGGGTAATTTAGCAACTGAGTTATAATCCGATTATAAGTAATACTAATTCAATCAAAATCTTTAAAGCAACAAATATATTTTGAAGGTAATTTTTTTTTTTAGTTTCTATATAAAATCTAAAGACATAGAATTATATTTGAACCCAAAATATATAATCTTTTAACTTCGAAATTTTAACTAATATTATATTTGATTTTCATAAATTTATTACATAAAATATTTCAGGTGTGTATTTAAAATAGATATCAATAATATTTCACTTTGCATTCAAATTATAATAGATGACACAGTTGAATTTCTTAATTTCTAAAAATTAATATTAACATATATATTTTTGGATGGAAAAAAGAAGATGAAAAATACATCAAAACTAGCCTAGAAGTAGCCAGAGCATTGCAGTCTTTTTCCAACGCCCATCCATAGCAAGCAAAACTCATGTGTAATACAAGTAATGAAGTTGTAGAAAAGAAGAAGGGCATATCATTGGACAGGATGTCTTAACCAACGGAGCCTTAAGACGGTGGTGCCGCGGAGTTAACCCTTTCCAATCTCCAGTGGCCGCCACCTCAAATATTTTCATGGTCCAAATATTATATAAAAATGAAAAGTGGGCAGTAGACTAGACTTGTATCTGTGGAGTCAAACCAAAGGGCACCGCTTGACTTGTTCTCGTGAATATCCAACCCTTTGCCGCTTTGCGTTTGAAAAATCAAATGATGAGTAGTGTCCTTGCTTATTGGAGCATATTAGGTTAGTTCAAAAAATCTTAAGAGATCATAGGAAAGACATTTTTGTGTGTGTGTGTTTTTAAAGAGCTCGTATGGTTGTTACTAACTATATGTATAATAATATGTATGTAAGGTGGAAGTCAAAAGGCAATGACAAACCCATGAATGGGGAGCAGATTTGATTCGTTAATAATTAAGAGACCAAGAAGAGTAGTTGTCGTTTGTGTTGTATTTTGTAGGTTTGACAATGGGTTTTGTTTCCTTCTCTCTTGGTTGGCTAATGTTAGACTTGTCCTCACTTAGATTCGATATGCACTGGAAAATGCCAGATTTAGATTGCAGTTGACGAAAATTATGTTTTATATGTGCTAAGCTAAATCCGTAAATCTGAATACAAAATTATGTGAATGGTTTTGGGGTCCTTGAGTTATCCTATGAATTCTGTGAAATGAAAATGCAATTTTAAAATCGAATTTGGTAAATTAAAATATAGGAATTCTTTAATTAATTATGAAATTATATTAAATTGAGAAAATTATTAACAAATAGTATATAGAGGATGTTAGATGAGAGATTAAACTAGGACTTAAAACAGTTTGATGATAGTGAGAATCTATACTATTATTAATATAAGAAAATAGATCAACAATCGGATAAGGTGGCGGTGATCTAATTCACTAAGATAAGAGTAGGGCTTTCCTTTTCTTTTCTTTCTTTTTTTTATTTTTATTTTTTGGTTAAATTATTAGCCTAGTATAGTAGCTTATTAAACTCCATCCATTAGAAATTGAAATGATTAAGTTTCATTAATGTAACCATTGATGAAGGTTAGTAACTTAGAGAAAGAAATTAAGACAACTATGTTTAAAATAAATTTAGATTTTGTTATAAACATGAGAGGAGTTGTTGATACATGATTAGAATGAAATTTATTAGATATAAATGCTATGAATTGATAATTTGAGGTCCTTAGAGAATAAATAAGAAGTAAGATCATGTTCGATCAAGTAAATATTGAAATACGTGCATTTTGAATATTAAGATTAAAAAGAGACTTAAGCATAAAAAATACAATTATATTTGATTGTTGATTATATCATTTTTGTAAATAAATTATCGTACATAATTGATACGAGATTGGAATATCGAGGATCAAAAATGAAATCAAGCGTGAGATAGCGAAATCGATTTATACTAGCATAATTAGTTTTCTTTACATATAATTACCAAATAGCTAAAACATAAGAAGGGTAGCTATGCTTTTGAGGGGATTAAATATGAAAAATGAAATAATAAGGGTTAAATGGTAATAGATGTAATGAAAATATATTTTGCTAATTCAATGTGATGGAAATGTATAGATAATAAATTGAAACTAAGCATTAAGGGTCAGTTCTACATTGCTTTTTAAAAGTACTTTTAGCTCTAAAAGCACTTCTGGAAGAAAAGCTGTGCAGAACAAGTTGCTTTTGACTGAAATTTTTAGCTTTTCTCTGAAAAGCACGTCTAAAAAGGAGAAACTAAAATTTTTAGCTTTTCCTCTCCCAAAAACACTTTAGTGCTTAATTACTTTTTCACCCCTCCAATAACATAGTACTTCCCCTTTTTTTCTTGGTACTTAATTACAAATGTGTTAAAATCATTAATTAAAAATAAAAAATATATTTTTTTAAAATACTAATTACAAATATTTAATAGTTATATTTAAATATTTAAAATATAGTTTATATATTCTAATTAAATTTTATAAATAATTAATATTTATTGCTTAAAAATATTTAAAATTTATATTTTATATATTAAAATATTAACAAGAAGTTATAATAATTTTTTTATATTCTTACTAAAATATAATAATATTAACTAATTCAAATATTATTTAAATGTATATTTGTTACTTGATAATAACATGTCTAAAATTGAAATTTTATTTCTCAAAAGCACTTTTTCACAGCAATACTAAAAACTCAAATTTTAAATCAAAATTTTCAAAAGTACTTTTCCACAGTACTTTTCAAAAATACTTTTCAAAAGTATTGTCAAACTAGCCAAGTAGAACAATACATACCATGAGGAATTGAATTAGATTATATCATAATTGAAATGGATTGTACCAAATTTATTTTAAATGACTATATTAGTTCTCCTTGAATTAAGGTGCCTGTACGATTAATTATACACGTTTATTTGTGTTTAAATTATAAAAATTGCTTATGCTTGAATTTGTTAATTGAAAATGACCTTAATTTATGTTTTAATATGTAGTTAATATAATTGAATAATATTATTATCAAACATGATTCGAGGTACATATATATTTAATTATTGATACAATTAAGATATGTTCAAAATATGTATATAAGTGATTGCTATATGGTGAAAATGATTTGGTATATGTTCAATTGTGTATTTGTGGTAATGATTGATATTAAAATACTATCTATGTTATATTATGCTTGAATGATAATTGGTAAAGTAAATTTTTCTATGGTGTTGAATAGAATTTCGGGTATAGTTGACATGTCATAGGGTTTGTTTTGATAGGTGAGAGATTTAACACTGATCACGTATCATATTATGATAGTTCTCTAATTCTCTGGGACTCGAGAACATATCACCAGCTAAAATTCCCTGAGGGTACTATTGAAAAATATAGACATCACATATATAATAAGAGTAATTACATGTTATTATTTACTATCATGATAGGTTAACCCAAATTAAAAGTGATCTAATTTGGTTAGAATTTTATTGGGATTTAATTATTAAATAAAGTATGGGTCAGATATGTGTAGTACTCTAGTAATTGAGTTCTAATCAAATTCTAATTAATGATGGGCTAATTAGAAATTGATTAGAACTAATATGCCAATATTATAAATATTAGGGTTACGGTCCCCAAATTATATACAATATATTTTTTCTAATATCCCATCATTAGGAAAGAGAGAGTAGATATGCTCTGAATTTCTTTTGTGCTAATTTGGAAGATCAAATCACCAAGATCCTGTAAAACTTCAAGGAATTTATGAATTCAGGTACACTTCCGCATCTAGTTTTGTTCTTGATTTATTCTTGATGATTTGATATTATAAATCCTGGTTTATTCAGTTTTATTTTTAGATTTATTTTACAAATCTAACAAGTGGCATCTGAGCCTCGTCATATCGAATCATTGAGAATTGATTAAGGTTCTTCTTTTGAATAATTGATTCATAAAATTTTATGGATTTATATATTGATCTTTGAAGGTTTATATTAAAGTAATTTTTTTAAATCTTGATTATCTTGAATTCATCTTAAAATTTTAGGGTGTTGTTTTAATTTTTTAATTGAATGATTTTCGAATTGATGAATTCAATTACAAAAGTTTTTGCGTTTTAATCATTTTCTTACGATTCAATTGTTTTCTTTATTCATGATTTGTGCTACTGTATTTACAAAATCATGTTTCTCTCACTTTGTGCCTTTTCTTTGAAAGCATTATATATTTTTTTATTTTTTTAATGGTATAAGGAATTTATTTTGATGTTAAAAAAAGGGGTTTAACATATACTTATGGCTTAATTCTTTAATATAAATTTTATTATATATAAATATATAATATATACATGCTTTGATTGGTTTAATGCATGTTAGTTTTAGAAAATTATATAAATATATGTGATTATCTTTTAATTTGATTGAAAGATGAAATTAAGGTAAATATTTTGAAATAAATAAATTCAGATTTTGGCTTTTAATTAAGGATGTCTAATATTTTAAATAAATTAGTTGAAACAAAATGCCGCCAAAGTGACCTCTTTTGTGTAGATTAGTTTATTTGAAATATTAAGATGATTATATGTTTTTTGTGATTCATGCGCTTATTAATTAACCCAAAGGTAAGTTAATATTTGGCAGAATTTCAATGACATCTGTGGTGATAAATGTGTGACAATTATAAGATATTTTATGTGAGCAATAAGTTAGTTTAAAGATTAATTCATTGTTTGATATAATTTATTGTCAATGTTTGATTGCTACAATAAGAGTACCACTTACTGTTAATATTACAGTACAAAGACTTGATATTAATGTTGTGTTTGGTATCTTGAGATGATATTAGCTATTATTTTGAATTTATTGTTTACTTATGAATATTGATTTAAGATTGTTTTTGTTCTATATTCAGCTAATTCATCTTCTACTGTCATAATATCTGCTAGTATAAATTCTATACCCATGCTTAATGGGACTAATTTTAAGGAATGGAAAAGGCATTTACTTATAGTGCTTGGTTGTATGGACATAGACCTTGCACTAAGGGAAGAACAACTTGCACCTCTCACTGCAGAAAGCACCCCTGATATTAAGAGGGATTTTAAGAGGTGGGATCGTTCAAATCGCATGAGTCTAATGATCATGAAACACAGCATTCCAAAAGCCTTTAGGGGCACAGAATCTGAAGAGAATACTTAGGCCAAAGGTTTCCTTGATGAAATTGAAAAACGTTTTGCTAAAAACGATAAGGTTGAGATGACATCACTTCTAACTTATTTGATGTCTATGAAGTATAAGGGTCAAGGAAACATTTATGGAGATATTTCATACTGCTTCAAGACTTAAGGCACTTAAAATCGAGCTTTCTGAGGAATTGCTTGTTCTTATGGTTTTGGTATCACTTCCTACACAATTTAATCAATTTAAAATTAGTTATAACTGTCAAAAGGAGAAATGGACCCTAAATAAGCTCATTTATTATTATGTGTAAGAGGAAGAAAGGTTGAAGCGTGATAAGTCTGAAAATGCTCATTTGGCCAATGCCCCTAAAGACAAGGGCAAGAAAAGAAAATACCAGAATGAAGCTGCTAAGGGTCCAGCTCAAAAGAAACAACAAAAGCTACAGAGAGTTGTTTCTTTTGTAACAAGTCTGGACACGTAAAGAAAGATTGTACCAAATATCATGCTTGGCGTGCAAAGAAATGTATAACTCTTAATTTGGTTTGTTCTGAGATTAATTTAGCTTCAGCACCTAGAAACACTTGGTGAATAGATTCTGGTGCTACTACTCACATAAGTGTTTCTATGCAGGGTTGCCTAAGTTACCGAAAGCCAAGTGCTGGTGAAAGACACATCTTTGTGGGTGATGGAAAACCGGTAGAAGTGGAAGCGATTGGGCATTTTAGGTTGTTATCAGGAACTGGTTTTTATTTGGATTTGAAAGACACATTTATTGTACCGTCATTTAGACAAAATTTAATTTATGTTTCTTCGTTAGACGAATTTAGATTTATTGTTCATTGGGAAACAATCAATTTAATTTGTCTTTAAATTCAAATGTTATTGGAACTGGTTATTTAAATACTTATGACAATCTTTATTTGCTAGAAACAGTTACATCCTATAATGAAACATTGCACTTGGAATCATGTGGTATTAAACGCAAATTAAATAAGAAAATTCAACATCATTATGGCATAAGCACTTAGGTCATATCTCAGAAGTTAGAGTTGAATGCCTTGTGTCTGACGGTATTTTAGAGTCCTTTGACTTCACAGAATTTGATGTCTGTGTCGATTGCATTAAGGGAAAACAGACCAAAACTAAGAGATTGGGTGCCAACAGATCTTCAGATGTCTTAGAATTAATTCATACAAATATTTGTGGGTCATTCCCTACGGCAACCTGGAATGGTCAACAATATTTTATAACATTCATAGAAAATTACTCACGTTATGGGTACTTATATCTCATTCATGAGAAATCTCAGTCTTTGGACATGTTCAAAGCTTATAAAGCTGAAGTTGAGAATCAACTCAACAAAAGGATTAAAAACGTCAGATCTGATCGTGGTGGTGAGTGCTACAGTAGATATGATGGTTCAGGTGAACAATGTCCAGGACCATTTGCGAATTTTTAGGGGAATGCGGTATTGTCTCACAGTACACCATACCAAGATCACCTAGTATGAATGGTGTAGCTGAAAGACGAAACAGAACTCTTAAGGATATGGTAAGAAGCATGATTGCTCATTCTACCTTACCTGAGTCTCTCTGGGGAGAAGCATTAAAGACAGCAGCTTACATTCTGAATAAAGTACCCAATAAATCAGCTGCAAAAACACCTTATGAACTTTGGACAGGTCAAAAGCCTAGTCTAAAGCACTTTCACATTTGGGGATGTCCAACTGAGGCAAGGCTTATAGCCACATGAAAAGAAATTGAACTCCAAAACAGTAACCAGCTACTTTATTGGCTATTCTGAGTGATCTAGGGGATATAAATTTTATGATCCCATAATAAGGAATATTTCTGATACAGGAACTGTAACATTTTTTGAGGATGTTGAGTTTGGAGGTAGAAATAAGGTTAGAGACATTGCTTTTGAGAAGGAACTGGATTCTAACTCAGTTCCTACTATCAATTTTGACGATGTTCAGGTTCTTATACCTATCATTGATCAAGAAATGAATCCAGAACCTCTACAAGACAATGTTAAACAACTCCCCAATCAAAATAATGTAATTGTTCCAGAAGAACAAACTCAACAACCTCAAGAGCAAGTGCCATTAAGGAGGTCCACAAGAGAAAGGAGAAATGCTATTACAGATGATTATATTATATTCTCTAAGAACACGAGGATGATAATAGAATGATGGAAGATGATCCAATCAACTTTCATCAAGCCATGAAAAGTTATAATTCTCAAAAGTGGATTAATACCAAGAAAGATAAGTATAAATCTATGCAATACAATAAAGTTTGGGAACTTGTCCCATTACCTGAAGGTGCAAAACTAATTGGTTGTAAATGGATATTTAAAATCAATAGGGATGCAAATGGTAATGTGGAGACATATAAGACGCGTCTTGTAGCTAAAGGATATACTCAGAAAGAAGGTATTGGTTTTACAGAAACTTTCTCTCCAGTTTCATCGAAAGACTCCTTCACGATAATCATAGCGCTTGTTGCTCATTTTGATCTTGAGTTACATCAGATGGATGTTAAGACTGTGTTTCTTAATGGCAACATTGAAGAAACAATTTATATGGTGCAACCAGAAAATTTTGAGTTGGAAGACTCAAAGAATATGGTTTGCAAATTAACAAAATCCATCTATGGACTCAAACAAGCTTCCCGTCAATGGTACCACAAGTTTCATCAAATAATTGTTTCATTCGGTTTTGAGATGAATATTGTTGATGATTGTGTGTATCACAAATTCAATGGGAGTAAGTACATATTTCTGGTTTTATATGTTGATGAAATTTTTCTTGCCACTAATGATATAGGCTTATTGCACGAAACCAAGAGGTTTTTATCTAAGCATTTTAAGATGAAAGATCTTGGGGACGCTTCTTTTGTTTTAAGAATTCAGATACATCGAGATTGATCTCGAGGTAGAATTCAGATACATCGAGATCGATCTCGAGGTATTCTTGGATTGTCACAAAAGAGCTATATCGATAAAGTACTCAAAAGGTTTGGCATGCAGAGTTGTAGACCAGGTGACACCCCTGTCGCTAAAAGAGACAAATTTAGTCTTACTCAATGCCTTAAAAGTAACCTTGAAATTCAGGAAATACAAAAGATTCCCTATGCATCAACTGTTGGAAGTTTAATGTATGTTCAAGTATGTACGCATCCGGACATTGCATACATTGTTGGGATGTTAGGCAGATATTGAAGCAACCTCGGTATAGACCATTGGATAGCAGCCAAAAGGGTTATGAGTAGATATCTTCAAAGAACAAAAGATTGCATGCTTACTTATAAGAGATCAAATCTTTTGGAGGTCATAGGGTATTTTGATTCTGATTTTGCTAAATGCCAAGATAGTAGGAAATCTACATCAGGCTATGTTTACCTATTAGCTGAAGGAGCTATATCTTGGAAAAGTGTCAAACAGATACTTGTAGCTTCATCTACTATGGCAGCAGAGTTTGTAGCATGCTATGAGGCATCAAACCATGGAATATGGTTGCGGAACTTTGTCACAGGGCTACGCATTTTGGAGAATGTATAAAGACCACTCAAATTATTTTGTGGCAATAAGTCAGCAGTGCTGTATTCCAATAACAATAGGAGTTCATCTAAGTCAAAACATATTGACACAAAGTTCCTAGTTGTAAAAGAAAGAGTGCAAAATGGTCAAATATCCATATAGCACATTGGGACAAACTCCATGATAGTGGATCCACTCATAAAAGGTTTATCACCCAAGGTCTTTCATGAGCACACTGCTTACATAGGTGTTACATTGTTTGAGGATATCATGATTTAGTGGGAGTTTATATTTTATTTGTTTTATGTTTTTTTTCAGAGATTTATGTGTTTGGTTATTTTATGATCAGAAATGAAGTATTCAGTTTATTCACTTTGTTTATTATTTTGAAACTGACCTCACTTAAGTTTAAAGAGGACCAATTGGAAATAGACATGTTTGGATCATATTGCATGTAATTTCCATGCTATACATCCATACTTAATCTATGTCATTTGGTTGTGTTAATATACGTGATCATGGATGAATTTAGTTATGATATATGTAATGAAAGTCGTCTTGGTCGTCTTGGTTCTATGTTAACATAATTAATAGGCGAGATTGTCCGGAATACCTTTTGGATATGATAGTAAAATTTTGAGCTCATAAGGTTATATAATGACATGTAATTATAGAGTAATTAGTATATATATATGTGGTCGAAGTAGGAAATTGTTAGAAAATATGGACATCACATATATAATAAGAGTAATTACATGTTATTATTTACTATCTTGATAAGTTAGCCCAAATTAAAAGTGATCTAATTTGGTTAGAATTTTATTGGGCTTTAATTATTAAATAGAGTATGGGTCAAATATGTGTAGATACTCTAGTAATTGAGCTCTAACCAAATTCTAATTAATGATGGGCTAATTAGAAATTGATTAGAACTATTATGCCAAGGTTATAAATATTAGAGTTATGGTCTCCAAATTATATACAAGATATCTTTTTTAATATCCCATCATTGGGAAAGAGAGAGTAGATATTCTCTGAATTTCTTGTGTGCTAATTTGGAAGATCAAATCCCCAAGATCCGGTAAAACTTCAAGGAATCCATGGATTTAGGTACGCTTTCGCATATAGTTTTGTTCTTGATTTATTCTTGATGATTTGACATGATAGATCTTGGTTTATTCAGTTTTATTTTTAGATTTATTTTACAAATCTAACAGGTACAAGTATATTCTGGTGTGGTTGGTAAGATAATTGCATTTATGCCCGAGTAGCACTTCAGTCCATATAATGGTTTGTTGGTGGATTGATCCATCCTTGAGTTTTAGTCGATTAATAGGGGTTGTAATAATGATTAAGAAAATGTGAATTATAAATGGTAAATTATTATATGATATAAGCATGATATTAAGATTAAATTGATTTATATGAAAGGAGATGCTAATATTCTAAGGGTGCGTTGATATTTTGACAACTGAAAGTGTAAAACGAAAACCTGAGGGTGTTTTAATAATTAGGTACTATGAAATCTTATGATATTACTGTGAAGCTTGTGATATAATGATTTTCATCTATGCTACTTAATTTAGTTTCACAATGTATTTATTGATTTCAAAGTATGTTAACACTATTAAGTATTTAATACTCAGCGTATGATTATGTTTGTCTCTGTGCGCAAGTTTCGAACAGGTTTTTAGTAGATCGAAGTCATAAAGCATACAAAGTAACTCAGCTCAACTTAGATAAAATTTATGCCCTTATACATATATGTATATAATTAATGGCATGTACTTAAGTTGTGTCTTATGGTTTAGTGTTTATTTTGATGGCTTTTGGTACGTTTGATAGTTTAGACTTATATAGTCTTATTTGAAAATTTTCCAGTGCTTGAATAGTGGATTAATATGCATGTTTATAAGTGTTAGTTATGTAAATAACATTTAATTATTTTATTTTTAATTAGTAATAGTATTTTTTTTGTTATTTATCTCTTAATTAATTTAAATTAATAAAGAAATATAATTATGACACAATATGCGATGTCATCATTTTTACTAATAGTAAATTTAGCTTCGGCCTACGATAATTTTGACTTAGCATGTGGCACTTTATAGTTGGCCCAAAATTTTCTTTGTTTACAATAACATGCCTCTTTTTATACACATTACATTTACCACTTAACTTCATTAAATTAAAATATCATGCCTCTTTTTATACATATCATTAATTTGTGTATGGCATGAATATACAAATTAGTAAAATTACATAGAAAAATGCTATAAAATATTTTAATATTTGACATTTTTATAAAATAAAATTTCTTAAGAAGATGAAATATCCAAAAACTACAACATATTAAAAGTGAAATTACTATTTTTTGCTCATTATAAAATTTATTTTCAACCATATAATCTGTAACACCCCAAACTCGACTTAGACCTTATATCCAAATTTGGAGGAGTTACATCAACCTGTGGAAGAATTGATTTAAATAGGTGTTTAGAAAATACGAGTATGGCAACATTCATTAAAACTATTTGTTCATTGACAAAAAACACTTGAGAAATTACTTAATTTGTAGCGAAAAATCTTTTCAGATTTTAATTTTGAAAACTGAAATCCATTTTGTTGACTTGAGTGATTTAGCAATTGCACTTTTGAAAATACCAATTACCGACGATTTAACAAAAACCCAAAACTAGTCCACAACAAATTACAGATTAAAGACCCAATAGTTCAATAATTACAGAAATCATCGTATTTACATTAAGACGAAACCAATCCGAGCTCCCACACGTCGTCTGGTCCTAAGTCAAAAGGTTACCTGAACAGTCAAAGATAAGATAAAAGGGGTGGGCTAAAAAACTCAATGTATAACTAAAATCAAACAGAGATCATACAAAACACAATATACAAATAAGGGTAACACAGAGAATGTCATAAAAATTACATAATCGGAACGGAGCAAATCAAAGTATCACATAGGATTTCATAACAATCACATAAATAGAATGAAGAATGCATGTTTATGCCAATGCGGTATTTTTCAGAAAACCATAATGTAGATTTTTTAGAAACTTCTACCCAACTCTGCTACACACCAAAATAGAATTCCCTTGAACTCGTCCACCAAATCACACCAACAGATAATTGTGGAAATTGCCACTAGAATTGCAATTAAAACTACCAAATCATATATATGTGGTCAAGCCACTATTATTGCAGACAAGCTGCCAGACAGAATTGTGGATAAACCACTAGATAATGCAGATCATTAAACTACCAGAACTTCCTCCTTTCACATTATCCCGAACCCCATGCAATGTATCATGGCATGCATATTCAAAATCAGAACGTTAAACATGTAGGACATGCTGTAGTACAATAATAGAAACAGAAGGCATGGGAGTCCACGCTTTGCAGAATAGATTTTTCAAACCTCAAAGGACCATATTAGTATTGCCATGAAGTCACATGCATAGTTATAAAACGGAACCAATATTAAACAAATCAACATATTTGGATAACACATGTTCTCATCCAATGTAGTAATATAGAAACGTACCATCAAAATTACAAAACACGGGTCATACCTGAATAAATCACATACCTTAACACATCCCACACCAAAACACATTATACGCTAACAAATAATACTTATTTAGCTTATATCATATCAACAATATGTACATATAATATTTTATACACTAACATATCATATATTGAGTTTTATAACTTAATCCAGATCATACAGACCCTACGGAAGGCCTACATTTGATCTAAACAGCGTTTATGACCCTAGGGAAAATTTTGAAATTTTGGCCCACACACCCGTGTGGCTTCACACGACCTACATGTCTGGCTTGTGTGGCCCACACAGCCTGGCACACAACCATATGACTCAAGTCACAAGGTTACATAGTTTGGCACACGGCCTGGCACACAGTCAAATTCCAATCACCAAAGCTGCCAATTTTCAAGCTTAGGAAATAAGCAAACTTGTGATGACTTTTTGGATGAGATCTTGGTATTTCTAGGTTGAGATGTCATCATGACATTTGAAGATCTATCTCTTATCTTCAAAACTCATTTTGAACCACTCAATTTTGAGTTTGGGAGCTCAAGTTATGACTATTTTAGCGAAGACTATGTGAGCAGAATTTCTGAATGGGATTATGATGAGAATTAAAAAATTTCGGGCTTTTAATTCGAGTTTAAATCATATAGGGTTCGGGTTTTAGGCTTAATTTTTATTATACATGAGCCCAATATTATATTTATCAGCTCTTATTATTTTTTTATTATTTTATTCCAAATTTTTTATAATTATTAAATATTTTAAGTTATTTAGGAGTTTTATGTTAACAAGAAAATTTAGTTTAAAAATTTTTATTGTTTAGATTAAATTAAAGTTCTAGTATACTTGAGAGTTTTATTTAAATTTATTTAGCTAGCCTATATATAGGCTTTTGCATTGTACACAATGGAGTCAATTCATTATTATTCTATTTCTCTTTTGAGTTAATAAATTCTCTCTCGGTTTTTCTTTTCAAGAATTTCTCTTGAGTTTCTTTTAGAATATCTTTAACAATCTTTTTATATTGTGGGGATCATCTTCAAACTTTTTTTTGCTGAGGTTTCTATCTTTGAGGGGAAATTAGAGCCTCTTGAAGGGATTGTGGATTCTTTGTGTTTCCAAGGCTTCTTAGGACTTCTACACGCCACGTTTTATCTTTCCATTTATTTTTCTTTATTTGTTTCCTTATTATTCTAATTTTTGATTTACTATTTTATTTTAGTTATTTATTTTAATTGTTTTATCTCACTTGGATTCGATTTCGTTTCAGGTTATGTCAAAATCCAAGTTTCTTTTTGAACGTCTAGAGCCATAAGTCAAATCCACGACTTTGACAAACTTTACGATCTGCTTTTGCGTTCATCCTTCTCATCCTTTATCATAGCCCCAATTTTGGCTTCTGCTATTCGCTGATTTCTCAGGTTTTCGTTACACACCTGGTACGATTTCGATGTAGAAGTAGCAGTGACGATTTCAGAGCCTAAAAATAACATAAAGGCGTGAAATTAAACTATTATACAGAAACCAAATCAACTTTCCTAACACAAACATCTGTATCCGACTTCCAAAATGACAAACACTTGCACAGTAGAAACCGTTAGCAAACTAACGTTTAAGAGGTTGGAGAAGTGTCAATTGTTGCCCGATCCTTTCCTAAAATCATATCATACAATCAAACCAATTACCCAAAATAGAGTTTAACCCTTATGACTCAAATTTGGTATCCAATAGAAAAAGAGGTTATTAACTAACGATTGAAGGCATTAGACCCTTACCCGACCAAAATAAAGTGTTCCATAAGGATAACGAGTAACAAATTTGCCACACCCGCATCAAGATTTGAATCCAGAAGGCAAAAAAAATGAAATAAAAAGGACAGAAAATGTAGAGAAGCAGAGAACTGAAACAGTTTTATGGAGAAGGAAGAGAAGAATGTGAGAAAAAAAGAATTTAATTAAAGGCTTTAAAAAAAATAAAACTGAGTTATTTTCAAGAAAAAGAAAAAGAAATGTAAAATGTTTCCTTATTACTTTCACAAAGATTCAAACACAAAACAAATGGGTAAGTTAATAAACACCTTACCACCAAACCAACAAGCTCATTCTTGAAATTAGTTGATCGGAAATATTATTTATACCAGATGATCAAGTATAGAGGTCAAGACAAAAACAACAAAAATTCCAAAAAAGGGATTTGAATACAACACCTTAAACACACATCTAGAGCTCTTAACCACTAAACCAAATTAGATCACTTTACAAAATTTCCAAAATCTTAACTCAAAATTAAGAGGTGACCACTCTTGATTTCACTAACTTAATTCCTTCTGACCCAATTTTCGGGATTATACATAATCAAAGTCCTTACAAAATTTATAATGCTAATTGAATAAATTTATAGTATTAGATTATTAATAGTATTGAATAAATTGATAATTTATTATATTAATTGCAACAGTAGTTGAATAAATTAATAATGTTAACAATATATATTATGCAATCAACTTCAATTTTTCAAATAAGACATATTTTTTAAATTGTCTTAAAAAAAAGTTATTTCATCTTAATGATAATTTTATTTTATAAATTTAGAATTTGTAAATTTGTTATAAAGGAATAATGTTTTATATTTAAAATATAAATTTATAAATAAAATTTTAATATATAAATAAATAATTATGCTTTGATGGTCCAATTAATAAGATGATTATTTTTTTAATTCAATAAGCTATTTAATAGTACCCAAATAAAAAATAAATAAATATTTTAATATAATTCAAATCCAAAAGATAATTAAAAAAACATAATTAATGTAATTATGTTTGAACAATTAGATTCTTGACTTTAACATATCTCCATTTTGTTAAAAAAAAAAAAACTCCATTTTTGTATTTGTAAATTAAAAATTATGTAAGATTTTTCCTCTAAGTCAACAAAAAAAAAAAGTAAAAATCCCAATTATAATTTACAAGACGTGAATCAAATAAAACATTATATCAGAATATCAGCGAAGGTGGACAAAAGAATGCTTTACACTCCATCAAACAACAAACATTATTATTATTATTATTATTATTATTATTATTATTATTATTATTATTATTATTATTATTATTATTAAATCAAAATAAAAAAAACAACATTATTGGGTTTGAACGATTTTAATCTTTAATGGGTTTGATCAGTTGGGCCAAATTTTAAAATAAAAAGGAAAGTCCAACATTTGGGCCTAATTTTAAAAAAATCCAAAACATGGATCAAACTGGTTGAAGCTTCAAAACAACATTATTGATTGAATTGATACGAGAATTTTGTTAAAGTAGGCCTAAAACGGAAAACCCATCTATTGAAACTATTTGGGCTTAGAATATAAAAATGGTGGGAAATGACTTAATTTATAATTATCTCATACAGTGAGGGGAGTTTTACACAAGCAGGTTGAAGCTATAACCAATGTCTTATAAGGTGTAGTGAAAAAAATTAAATATATAAATAAATGTGATACTTATCACACCATCAACCCATTTAAACTTCACAAATGATATATTAAATATGTGTTATTTTTTATTTAAAAACAAAAAAGAAATAAAGTGGAATATGATATGATCTAAGTGTTAAGTGTTGTGATATTCAAACTTTGAAAATGACATTGTTGGAAGAGACAACCAAAAATCTCAAATATGAACAATAAAACAGACGTAAAAGATACCAAGAGAAAGTGTAATATAATTTTGGAAAATTATTTAAGTAAAATTTTTGACTTTATAAATAAGGTTCAAAGAGTGAGATATAATCTTTATAAATAAAGATATCAAGAGAAAGTGTAATATAATCCTTTCGAGGTGTAGTAATAAATATTAAAAAATGAGGAGGGATTCATTTTTACTGGTGTAAAACCATGTAAAACTAAATTGATTTTACATTTTTATGTAACTTTTCTATACACTAATAGTTTAGCAATCCAGATATTTATACTTTTCAAGCATGTAAAATTTTAAATCAATCTAATGATCTAAAATATTGTCTATATTAATATATATTTAATGGTTAATATTTTTTACATAAAATGTATAGTCATCAATTTTAAATATATGCCAAATTATGGTCTACATGGAGCATGAAATATCATATTGTATAAAAAATACTGTAAAATTGTTAAATCATTTTAGTTCTACACCGATATTAATGATATTATTTGAATTTTATTTGTGTATATTGATTTTAAGAAAAATAAAAAATTCATCCCCTGCCGGATCTACAATACAAGTTGATAGGTTGATGATAACTTGTAGTGCATTTAGATATGATATTTGACAAATTCCTATAAATTAAAAGACGTTATTCCTTGAAGAAAATCAAACAAACGAACTAGAAATAGCAATTAGGAGGAAACTTGTAAGGAATCTGCAGAATTTAATAAAATTCAACATATGGGCTTAACCAGGATTAGGGTTCATTGACTTTAGTCAAATTTATAATATTTACCTTTCTTCCTAACCCACCTAAAACATACTTTGGATCGTTTCTAGCTGCCATTCCTACACGCGATAACTTATTCAACAAAACCCTCTCTGAATTTTTCTCATTTTCAGATACCTTAACTTCATTTCATTCCCACACATTTATGGCGACTACTTCAGCATCCATCTTTCCATGCAAACTTCAAATGCCATATTCCTGCAAACTCCAGCCTCCCATTATACGTTTTAGCCATTTCTTGGTGATATCAAATTCAATACACAAGGCAAAAAATCATCAGATTCTACGGAACCACAATCTGCAACCGCCGGGCATCGGTCTTAGGTTGCTAAATACAGACAGGGACAACAACCTGGTCGTGTGTTGCAGTATAGGATCAGGACCTTCAGATCCTGGTTCCTGGTTAGTCTTATCTACCATTGTTTTGCCCTTTCTTTCTTTCTTTCTTTCTTTTTTTACAAATAAACAAGGAAAGAAATGATGTATTTGAGAGTGAGTTTTTGAGCAGGAAACTATGGGTTGTGGGAATTGTGATGAGTATAATCCTACCCTTTTGGAGGAGCAAATGGGGGCCATTGTTAAAACTGAAAGGTATGGATCATAAGTGATTCAAATTGCATTTCCATATATCATCAACATATTTTTGAGGTTAAGTTGTATATATGTACAGACGAAGTTGAAACAATAATAGATAAAGCAGAAGAGGTGACGGATATTGTGGAAAAAGTGGCGGGACAAGTGGAGGAAGTGGCGGATGATATCGGAAATCATCTGCCGGAAGGCAGACTTAAAAATGCCCTTCAATTTGTTGAAGATATGGCTCAAAATACAGCTGACGGTGCACGCTTAGCTGGAGATCTCATTGACAAGGTATTTTTTTTTTTTTCATTGCTATTTACCTAATCCCTTTTTCTTTTCAGCATTTTTAATTAATTATTAACAATTGGATTAAGTTAGTTAATATTTTATCACTAGCACAAATTCTAGATAATACCTCCAAAAAGAAAAAAAAAAATTATCACTAGAGATACCTTTTATTTTAGGCACTTAAAAAAAATATTTACGAAATGGCTACTCACGTTATGAAATTAATTTATTTATTTTATTAAAATTACAAACATGGCATTCGTTATTTTGCATTAAAATACCCCTTTTTTAACCCAACGAATTGCAGCTTTTAGCAGTCTTCTGTTGCAAATTTAAACTAGTAAAATACCCCTAAAGCCTTCAATAGAGATATTAAGTTGGGATTTCATCCTAAGCTCACCAATCTTGAAAATATGGTGTAAAAAATCTCACAAAAGTCATTGCTGGGGAGGCTTAAACAGGGGCCTAGTGATGCCAATGCCTTCACATGTCCACCATAACGGTGGCTCCCCCTGCCGCGAAACCCAAAGCCACAAGCCGAAGCCCTCATCATTCTAACACTCCACTCTACTACATTGCGAGAAAGATAGAGCTAACCATGTGTTTTCCCTTCTTGATTTGTTTGCAACGGATAAAATGAAGCTTTAACATTCAAGATGTTCCCAAAATGTTAGGGTTTAGGGTATTCTTTTAGTGATTAAAATGAAAATAAATAATTTAAATGCAAAATAATAAAACGGATATTAATATCCAACGTGAAAAAAAAATTAGTTGAAATGCGAATTTACTATTTTAACCGAAGTGATAAAAAAAAATTGTAATGTGAGTGTCTATTTTGAATTTTTTTTTCTTTTGAATGTCTAAAATGAAAATTTTAAAAAATTGGGTGACTATCTATATAATTTATCGTTGAAAATAATATTTATAGGAGACAGATTAAATTTTAGTTCAGTTTTCAACTCAAGGATTGTGAGGTTTATGGATAGTTAAAGAATTGGTAAAGTATTATATTATTAGTTTCAATGACTTGAGGGCAAACCCTAGTAACAAAGGGAAAAAACGGTTAATGTATCTAGAAATCCCTTAATTATAAAGACCTAATTAAATTAGTCTCTTTATTATTAAATGAATTAATTTACTTCATGTACTATTAAAAAGAATTAACTAAGGCTAAATTGGAATAAAATTAATATTTACTGTTTAAAAAAATTATTAATTTTGTAGTTTTTATAGTTCTGTAAATTAAAACTTTTTTGGGGGATTGAATTGCAATTGATGAAAAAAAATTCAAGACATTTTTTATACAATAAATGTTAATTTTGTTACAATTTGGACTTATTTGATTCTTTGTGATAGTATAGGGACTAAATTGATCCACTTAATAATAGAAGGACTAATTTGATTCAATCTCTATAATACAGGGACCTCCAAGTACTTCAATAAAAAAATATAAACATAATGACAAATTTAGCCCCTAATTGCCCATTTTGTCACTTTGATTATATTTCTTTTTTGGCCACTTTAACTCTTACCTTTAAAACTCAATCAAATTACTTATTTTTTGGACGAAAAAATTGACTGAACTAATAAAATTTTAACAACGTTGATGTTGTAATCTATGTGTACTTCATTATTCACATACATAACTTTCTAAAAAGTTGATGAAATTTATGAAACTTTTAATAATTTTATATATACGTGGACGTCATTCAGAAAATTAAATTTATTAAAATTTAAATGCTTTAAAGTAAAAATAATCTAAAAATAAAAAATAAAATCAAAGTGAAAAAAAGAAGTAAATTTATTGTAATTTCAAATATGTAGGTGGACCTTCATGTTCTTTATCTACAAAATGGCAGAAACTGCACATATCTTATATTTTGGTATTAATCATCTAAATTAGTAGAAAACATAACACAGATTGTTGAAACGAATGATGCGATAGCTTCGTATCTATACCATTAATATTTCTGTGTAATCTTAAAACTTAAAAATGCAGGTAGAGGAAGTGGAAGGAAAAGTGGAATCTTGGATGGGACAAAATAGCATTGATATTGAAGAAGCAAAGATAACAAAGGAAGAAGAAGAAGATGCAGCAGCCAAGGATCAGGTTTAGCTTAGCCTCACATGCATCTGTCTTTAATTGCAAAAAACGGCGGTTGATAAAACTTCTATTAGACGAATTTAAATCGTGTAATCTCGTTTATTTGCAAATTCAATTCTTATCTTTTAATTTATTATAACCAATTTTCACAATCCTTTTCGTCTTTCTCGCCACCACAAAGTAATCCATCAAATTAAAAAAATAAAATTAATATGTGCACTAAATAAATTAATATCGTCTTCATAGTTCAAACTTACATCTTCTCTTAAGAATATAATGTGCTTTGTCATTGCACCTAACAATTGTTGGTTAAAATATGTGTTCTTTTTAATATTAAATAATTTTGATATTGTTACACATAAGCAACGAGGTTAGGTTAAATATGTTATCAGACAACAAACCTCATAAATCTCTATTTCCCTCCTCTTCTAGATATATTCTCTTCACTTCAATCTTTCCAAACTAAATTTACTAAGAAAACAAAGTCATTATGAGTTCACCTATTTCATGTATAACATTGCTTTTAACGATAATTAGAGTACTAAAGCATGAGGTTTGTATAACACTGCCCTTAAGGATAATTAGCCTACAAAGTATACTTCAGGATTTAACAAGCGCTCTTCTATGATGATTAGGGGTGTAACTAAGTCAAGTTGAACCTAAATATTGTTAAGCTTGAGCTCAAGCTCGACTCGAAATTATTTGGAGCTCGGTACTCCAATCAAACTCAATTGAATATTTTTTTTAAAGCTCAAACTCGACTCGATATATAATCAAGCTACTTGAGCTTGAGCTCAATTAAGCTCATTTACAAATTTTTGTACTCAATTTTAAACTCAAGCTTAACCTCGACTCGATAATTAAGCTTAGAGTCGATAATATATATTAAGGGCGATGATTGTAACCTCCCCAACCCGATCTAGACATTAAAACCAAATTCAGAAGATTACATTGGCACCGAAATGGCCTAGTAAAACTATCGAACTTTATAAAATAATCTTTTAAAATCATTTGTTTATTTTAGTAGAAAAACTTGGTGCGTTTTCAAAAGGTACAATATCTTTTCAAAAATCGGTTGATTTAATGATTGTTTTGCAAAAGTTAAATTCCGGATATATATATATATATATATATATATATTTCAAACATCATTTACATAGTCATGTAGCAAAAAATTGATATTTAACATAGTTTTAATGAAAATCAGATTTCATGCAAAATTAGATCAGGTTCCATATTTCAGCAGTCCTAAAATCAAAGTACATGTCATGCATACCAAATAAGTCCAAAACCTAAGTCTCATGCCATAGTTCTAATAAAACCACACAGTCTTTGAATAACAGAAATTTCAAATAATAAATCTAAATATTTTTTAATAAAAATATTAATTCGAACCAAGACCTTCAGAATGTCGAGTCTACGTCCTAACCCTGGTGGTTTATTTGTAAAATTGAAAATAAAAAATAGTTGACCTTAAGAAGCTCGGTGTGAGTCCATACACAAGAAAATCAGTGCAAACAATAGATGAAACTTACAAAATAACAATTCTCAGAACAATCACACTCATATAGTGATTTCGCGTATCAG
Source organism: Gossypium longicalyx (assembly GCA_025698465.1). NCBI lineage: Eukaryota > Viridiplantae > Streptophyta > Magnoliopsida > Malvales > Malvaceae > Gossypium > Gossypium longicalyx. Next base: position 16,016,076 of record CM046997.1, on the reverse strand, counting down.
TTCTTTAGATCAACACATCAATATAATATTTCAGAATTAATATTTATGCATGCACATGCTTATGAATGGCGATGCAATTTCAATTTATCAGAGAAAATCCTACCCAACTTCGCTACACACTACAGTAAGAGTTCCCCAAAACTCATCTATCCCTACACACCGCGTTGTGGATAAACCACTAGTAATTGTAGATGAACTTCCAATAATAAAAATTATTGATGAACCACCAAAATTTTCAAATAAAAAGTTTATAAACAAGCTGCTAGTACGTTGTGGATGAACCACCAGAATTTTTAGATAAAAAAAAGTTTGCAGACAAGTTGCTAGTACGTTGTGGATAAACCACTAGTCGTTACAGATGAAATGTTAATTCTTCCTCCGTTCATATCGTCTCACCTCATGCAATGCAATATGACATGCTTATAACAAATCAGTTCAGTAACAATAGACACGCTTAACATGTAATCGGTTCATCAGTGACAATAGGCATGCTAAACATGCAATCAGTAATACAATGGCAGAATTAACAACATAGTTATCAGAAATACAATAATAGTAGACATGAATCATTCATATATCATGCATATAACAATAATAATTTAGTCACTCAAATCATAGATTCCAAAATATACATATTATTAGGGATTTAATTAAGAGAAATAAAACTCTAAAAATAATTCAGGGACTATATAGGGACTAAATTGCACAATTCAAAAAATTCTGAGCAAAACTATAAAATAGAGGCCACACGGTCGTGTGAGAGGCTAAAGGTCGTGTGAAAGGTGTACACGACCATATGTAACAAGTTGTGGCTGGGTGAAAAATGCTAAAGTAACCCTATATGAGTGGGACGACCATGTGGTAGGCCGTGTTGAAGGTTCTTAATCGTGTGAAGAACGAAAGTGCCCTAACGAAACAATAACACATGGTTGTGTAGTGGTCGTATGGTCCACACGCTCGTGTGGGAGACTGTGTAGCCCTAAACCAACACACGGTTTGCCTCGATTCACTTGGTAAAGAACACACACTTTTCACCACATGTTCGATTAGTATTTCGATTTTTGGGATGTGACAATGATGTAATTTAATAATATAAAAATATGAAAAGTTCGATAAGGCTTGCAAGCTATTCGAGTCAACTATTACTAAGTTCAAATTCGACTCGACTGATAGCTCGAGCTTGACTCGATAATTACATTATCGAATTTGATTTTTTTGAGACAAACTTGAGTAGCTTGCGTGTAATGCCACGAAAATTCAATTTCGTATTTTGCGTTGAATTGATATAAGTTTGATCATTTTTTTAACATAATAAAATATTATGGAAATTTTGAAAGAAATGTTAAATTTTATATTTTTAGTAATTTTATGGGTCATGGTCTTTTTTGAATTTTTAGTTTAATTTTGAGATTAATTTAAATTCTGATTTTGTTTGCATTTTCAACTTTTAAAGAATGACTAATTTTACATTTTCAACTTATCTTATTATTTTACAAACTTATCTTATTATTTTACATTTTGTCTCTCTTAACCTTTTTACTTTACCGCCTATCTGCCTCACCATTTTCCCCCAAATCAAAATCCCTAAATTAATTATCAACCCCCCCTCAAATAGGCAAATATTGATAGAATAAACTCCATTGTCCCTTCCTCATCGGGCTTTCTAAGGAATGGGAAGCATTATAAAAGGATGGATCTGTTTTTTGCGGTGACTTAAGCAAATCCTCTGGTTTCATACTTCCATTCACCTCAACTGTTAGCTCCCTTCATCAGGCTTCTCCTGCATGATGTCTTCTCCATTGAAAACACTTGATTTATTGTCTCACCTTCATCCATAGTTATTGTTCATCCATTCGTCCGTCTAACTTTTTTGTTCTCCATTGAACTCTAACCGACCACCCACACAGTGTTATCTTTACCAACTACCTCCATATTTGTCTTTGGTCTATTCTCCTCTACTATAAGTATTCAAGACCTAAAAGTTTTTTGTGTCTCAATTAGATATTAACATTATTAAAATGTTTTTTAAATATTTTTTTGATTAATGTTTATCAAATCAAAACACAAAAAATAAAAAATAAAATGAATTTGTATTAGGAAGAATTATGTTTATGTTTCCATCCTTGAATTTGTATTAACTGAAAGTTGCTTTTATTTTGGACTGACTATTCTATCTATACATAATTGTTTGGTGCAACCAACTTCTTAGAAGAGTTGTCGTGGACTTTTTGAAGTTCTAAGGCGCTCTAATAGATAAATTCAAGGTAAGGAAACTTGTAATCATAAACCTTATTTTCTTGCCATCCATGAAAGTTTGCTTATCCTTCACTTGCCCTATAGTTAGTCCTAGTTCTAAAACTAAACTAGTATGTTACTAGACTCCTTAGCATTTGACACAATTGTAGCAATCAAGGCTTCATATAGTGTTTAGATTTGATTGTAAGCTTCAATGATGAACCTTATATATATAACAGTTCCCTTATATATATAACAGTTCCATAGAGAGAATGTTAGTACATTGGATCACGCTAGTGGTTCATCATACAAGTAGGAAATTGGATCTCTATGTTCATTATTAGATTCGACTTAAAAACTCTATTTTTTTTTTTTTTTGTAATTGTTAATCTTGAGTTCAAGCTATCAAACAAACCTAATTTAAATATTGTAATTACTCAAATAGTTTTCAAACCTAATAAGCTCATTTATTGTACTTTTATTTTTAGAATTAATATTGATAAATCTCAATTCAACATTGAACTTAAGATCGAGGATAAAAAGTTGATCTTCTGTTACTTCTTTTTTATTTGCAATTTGGGGGAAAAAACTTAAGTAGAATCTCAAGTTCTTTTTTATTTTCATAGAAAATTTATCTTTAATATAATTTTATCCGTATGGCAAGGGAGATAAGTTAGTTAAGTCAGTTAAAACTTGTATGTTTTCCCAGACATTTTGCAACATTCATCCATCCTAACAATTTATTTCATTTTTATTTATTGTTTTAGATAAAAGTCATTTAGAATTTATGTGTAATTTATTAGAACTAACCCTTAAATTTATGTTTTATGAAAATATAGACTGCATATTCTCTTGTTGTAAATATAGTAAAAGCCATTAAACCACTTGAACCTTTATTTATTCAACCCTCAAGAATCATATAAACCCTCTTTTTTAGTTAATTTTGTTGAAAATATCCTAGTTCGAAAACAATTGCATAGCGAAAAATTAAAATTTTAAAAATCGATCTGGTTTATGATATTTATAGCAATAAACCTTAACCAAATTTGTACTTGTGTTTTCGGTTTAGCAGACATTCGTTGTTCCCTACTTTCAACTAAACTATCTTCGCCGCTATTCTCATACCACGAACTACTTCGAGTGTGGGCTCAAACCAATTGGATCGAAACACAAAACTAGAAAAAGTTTTCTCTCCTTTTGGGGTGAAAACGAAAATTCTCTCTTCTTAATAGAAACCAGTAAAATTGTTATTCTGAAAAAATATATGTAATAGTAGAGAATAAATTCTCTCTATTTTTTTGGGCAAATTAACAATCTCTCAAAAATTGTGTTAATAGCTCTACTAATGCCATCTATTTATAGGAAGAGAAGGTAGAAGCCTTATTGAGTTGTAGTGATTTATTTCAAATAGAAAAACAACATTCTACTTAGAATAGGACTAGGGTGGACGACACACCCAATTATTCCTACTAGGGTTGTCGCCCTCTTCATGTCCATGAGGGGTTTTTAGGTCTCTTTCACATCGGGTCCAATTATAAGTACTTCTTAGGCCTTTTTGACCCAGTACTCTATAATGTGATCCAACCCGATTCAATTTTTTTATTTCCCAAAACGAACTTTAATATTTATATATAAAATAATTTTTTATCTCTATTTTACCTCCAACAAAATTTTGACAATTTTACCTTTGGTAACATTTTGACATTTTGCCTTTGTAAAATTTCAAGAAAATATATTCAATATTTCACAACTCAACATTTCACTATGACCAAATGATTTATTTTCATTTTCAGGCTTCAAAACAGTCCAAAAACATAAACTCAGATTTTTTATCATTTTTAAGTAATCCATGTAGAATTACAAATGAATCATTTCTATTTTTTGAAACTTACATTCATTTCTAAATGATTCCATTTCTCCATTTCGAAGAAAACTATAACCATTTTCAAATGTTTCTCATTTCTCTTTTCCTATTCATTTCGTTCATTTATATTCTAACACGCTATTCATTCTAGTTTTAATGAGCTAGCGGAGGGACCAATTGGACATATATAATTAAGGTTCAAATGACTTGTAATTAAGTTTTGGTTTTTCACATATTAATTATAAACTCATTTAGTCATGAAATCATTCTATTATAGAGTATCATGACTGAGCTTTCCTTAACGACATATCATTACAAAAGCAAGTACTTAGTGCTTGTCCAATAACATTGTCATAAGTGTGTTACCCTCATAAGAGGCAAAGAAACCTTTGAAGCAGCAACTCACTCGACAGATAACGATACTTTAATTTTTTTGTATCTTTATTTTAATAAAATTTATTTTCTCCAACACTTGTACTTTCAATCAATGTATTTGCTTATCTTTTCCTTATGTCCCTTTTCTCATTCATTTGTTTTTACATTCGTTTCTGTCCGCCAATTTAGGCAATCATATATGCATTTAGCATATAATAACTTAATAAAATAAGGACTCGAGGGACTTAGTCAAATCGAACGTAATGCAATAAGGGGTACTCTTTCCAATTCCTAGGTCCAAAGAATCGACTAAATCGTGCTCTAATACCATTAAAATTGTAACACCCCTTACCCGACCCATTCATCGAGTTCGGGCATGGGTTATCATAACTTAATTGAGTTCATAAATGCATTGACCTCCTTATTTTAAAATCAGACTGTATTACTTATTTATTTAAAAATCTTTACAATCGAGATATTAAGTTTAAAATAAATTTTCAATATCTCAACTACAAACTTTAAGGAAACTACATAGATATAATATATTCACCCTCATGGTGAAGTCTCTAAAGATACCCTCCTCCTATGTGCATGACATTTTTTTAACGAAGCTCTTTAATTTAACACGGTCTGGCTTGATTCCTCATCGAGTTCCTTATCCTACGAATCCTGCAAAACACAGGCCAACACTTTGGAAAGTTCAATGAACTTAGTGAGTCATTTACTGCATTACATTATAATATACCCCATATTGCAAGGGTTTCAAATATAAAAGAACCAACGCAATACTCCTTATTTCGTTTTGACGACCTCGGTTTGCCTGAGGTGTCGAACTTTAGTTCAACCTCCATCTGTCTTTGCTGGCAAAGTGATCGCTAGGCGATATTTACCTGGTCAGCTTATAAACCTTTTGACTACCTATGGTAGACTCTAGTTAATTTATCATCTTTGCGGATTCCCACCCTTCTTTTCTAAATTTATCTTTTGTATTCTTTCTCCTCTCAACCTTTTCTATGCTTAATCATTCTGATTTCATCCTGGCTTATGAACACACCACAGTTCTGATGCATACACTGATATTCTGCCCATATGGTCTATCTACTCATAAGGCCTACTAGAAAGGTCCACGCACATTGGTGTTCTTATATGGGTTCATCTTTACTGTTTTCACCCCACCCTCAAGTTATAATATTGTTTGGATTAATTCATTGTATTCTGCCCTAATCGCGGTATCTCGCTTTTGAGGTGAAACATATTTGTCTGCTATGGACTTCTTTGGCCTACATTACCCAGCAAACCATCATCTAGGTGACCACCTGAGTTTATGATCCCTTTCACATGTCGGTTTCTTACGAAACTAGCTATTTGGATGATAATTTCATGCTAATTTTTGCTTAAAGAGAATTAGTGTAACACTCATTACCCATACCCGAGATCGGGATAGGGTACGAGGCGTTACCGGACAAATATACAAACATCTGACTAAAATACGGGCCATAAAATTTCATTTCAAACAAATTCTATCATTTTATCCCTTATATGGGCTTACGAGGCCCGAAACATACATTTTGAGTAGTCTGGGACTGAACTGAGAACATATGAGAAATTTGAGAAAATTTTTGCGTTTGACCTCACACGACCGTGTGGAGGCACACTACACGCCCGTGTACTTGGGACACGCCCGTGTACTTGGGACATGCCCGTGTACTTGGGACACGCCCGTGTCCCTAGCCCATGTGGAATTCTAAATTTTTATTTTTTTCCAGTTCAAGGTGCAGTGGTTTCCACACAGCTTAGACACACGCCCAGGTCCTTCACACGGCCTAGACACGCCCGTGTTGTCGCTCGTGTCTGAAAATCTGGACATTCTGTTTATGACGTCATCAATCATTTAGGAGTACATAGCCAAAGCACACGCCCGTGTGTAGGCCGTGTACTCCATACGGTTGAGACACACGGCCCTATCTCCAAACCGTATAGTTACTACAAAGCATACAACATGAAAATTTTGGGATGCAGGGGACACACGGCTGAACAACACGTCCATGTGTCACACACAGTCTAGACACATACTCGTGTGTCTATCCATATGGACCATTTAGAGACTATTTTCCAAGCCCTTAGTCACCCAAGACTTCTTTTGCACTCCAACATGCTTATCATCCTACTATCAAACACAAACCATAAGCACTTGCACAATTTGGCATGCATTCGATGGAATAACTATATGAAAGCATCTCAATTACTTATATGGACCAAACCACTTGGCCATATACAAAATAATCATACCAAATGGGGAACTATTACCTTGGGCTAGCCAAATGACATATATACAAAATAACAATCACCTATACATGCCATAACTCAAAATAATCAAATGTATTATACCCAAAGTTTAATTGATAGTGTGACCCGAGCTCCGACGTTCCTAATCCTTCGACCTAGCTTGACGAATCTAAAAGGAATGGAAAAAGGGAAGGGTAAGTTATAAAGCTTAGTAAGTACACATACAAATAAAGTAAATCTGAATTAGGCCTTAGAACATTATCTACATCTTTGTTGCCACTTCACACCTTTCATCAAAACATATGATCTAGATCTTGTAGCATAATACACAAAGACATGCATTGCCATTAATTATCATAGTTATAAAGGTACTTAAGTTTAAACACATCTTTTCTTCTTTGCACAAATATATACTTTACTTAACTCAGGTTTGAACCTCGCATACATTACCCGTTGAACACTTAGAATAATGGAAAGGATACTCAGATACGAATGCACCGAAGTGCCATAACCATAACATAGCATGCCTCTCAATAGGGCTACATAAGAGCATCTGGACCTAGCATGCATCATATACCCACGCCTCTCAACAGGGCTACATAAGCTCCCGGACCTAGCGTGTATCACATAATTACATGCCTCTCAACGGGGCTACACAAGCTCTCGGACCTAGCATGTATCATGTCATCAAATGAGCTCATACATACATGGCTATCCTAGTGACATGTCACTTGTATCCCTACTTATTCCTAAGTTCAAACGGGATTTTCGAACTTTCGTTTCTTTGTCGAACATTCTCGGAATGTTGGCCTCATAACTTATGTCATTATCATATACAATTGCTAACATGGCAACACTTGTAACATAAGCATAATTCATCAAAACATATTATAACAACAAAGTAACCAAATAACATATTATTATCTAAATGTTATTTAAACATTTAAAATATCAATTAAGGTATTTATTTGTACATGTACTTACCTCGGTACAAAATATTCGAAATAGTGCCTAAGCCTCGTTCACTTTGTTCTTGCCTTTATCAAAATTCGGCTCTCGTCTTTCTTGATCTATAATAGAAAATTTAACTCATTAACCTCATACATTACTCAAATCGACCCCAAATTCATGCTTTGGTTAAATTACCATTTTACCTCTAAACTTTCACTTATTCACAAATTAGTTCCTAGGCTCGTATGATAAAATGTAAGTGATTTCTTGGTTACCCAAGCCTAACCGAATACTTCTTGTACATATAGTAGCCCATATTTTCCTTCATTTCACACTTTCTACTCATTTTTATAGTCTTTTCAAATAAGTCCTTTTTAGGGTTTCCATGCAAAATCACTTAATAATAGTTGTTCTCCATACTTTAAACTATCATACTCCTCCATAATCTATCAAAATACACCTAACTCATGCATAGGTAATTTTCCAAACATAAAACCTAACATGAAATATGGGTAGAAATTGAGAGAGCAAGTTACCGGGATTTCAAAAATACGAAGAACATTTAAAACGGGGCTTAGGAGCACTTACTATTGAGCTTGAAAATGTTGAAAACCCTAGCTATGGTCTCTTGAAATTTTCGACAGCAAGGGGAAGAAGATGAGCTAATTTTTGGCTTTTTTCCCTTTTTAATTCATTTAATAACCAAATAACCAAAATGCCCTTACTCACTAAACTTACAAAAATTTCTATTCACTAAACTTACAAAAATTTCTATGGATGTACATATTTGTCCAAAAATTTAGAATTTGGGAAAATTTCTCTTTAAGACCTTCTAATTCATATCCCAAAATAATTTCATACAAATAACACATAAAACCCAAATTTTGCATCTTATTCAATTTAGTCCTTATTTTCTAATTGGATACTTTATTCTTAAAATTTCCTCATAAAACTTTATCACATGTATATTCTCATATTTTAAACCTCATGATAATCATAATTTAAATATTTTATCGTCAGATTTATGGTCTCGAAACCATTATTCCGACTAGGCCATATTTTGGGGTGTTACAATTAGTCTTGACAGACATATTTATCACTTAATGTTTCCCTTTTTGGGAACTATCTCTATTATTGGGTTCTAACTAACCCTCATTTTCTTATGAACTAACCGACATATTTTCGATTAATCACTAACATACAAGGTTCCCTGAGCACCCTTTGCAAATTCTTGATGGCGGATCCTTTCCTTAATTAAACTTTATTTTGTTGCCTGTACACCAAATACCACCTATATGTCATCTCTCTTTACTGTTTCTTGCTAGTTTATCACCTATATGCCCTATTAGCTTTCATAACTACTGTTCCAGTAGCCTTTTCCCACTTCTATTACATTTTCCATTCATTAGCGGATTCTTTTAACTCGCTGCTTATCTATTCATGTACATACTTTCATTTTTCTTCTAACCTATTTTTCTTGGTTTGTGAAATTTCTCATGATTACCGTCTTGATTGTCCAACTGTATTTATTATCCAGGTGGACTACCCTGTATATAATATCCCGACGGACTCCACAAGCTTCTGTAGCCGAGCTATAGTCTTACTCATCAAGTCACATGTTTAATGTTTTGGCGGACTCCATTAATTACCATAGTCGAGCTATAGTCTTACACCTCGTAATCTTCATGTTTACTGTCTCGACGGACTCTATTGATTTTCATAGCCGAGCTATGGTCTTACATTTTAAGAAATAGCTCCGAAAGATCATACCACCGTCACGGTGTCACCCTATGTAACCTGTTGACTGCTGTCGCGATGTTGCTCTATGGAACTTTATAATTGTCTACATTAGTTTATCTCATATCTACCTTAATACTCAAACACCAAAGTGTCCCTTCCGCAAAGCCTAGAGCTTCGCACATCACGATTTCTTCTCATTAATCTCGGATGGAGAAATCAAAATGGGGTTGCAATTTCCCTATATCTCCGCCCATTCCTATTCCTAACATTGATGCTCGAACACCGCAGTGTCCCCTCCATGAGGCCTGGAGCTTCACTCATCATGGTTTGCACGCAGCAACACCGTATGACGATATCTAACAGAAATTCTCATTCCCAACTCCTATCTCCATCTATCCCATCAATTTTTTTCATCGTACCCCACTATTATGATTATGCAATGCACGTATTTCACTTATAGATTAACATAGAATAATTATCCCTTTAAATATGGATTACTAACTATTTCATGCATACGGAACTATGTAGCAGATACTATACATATCAAACAATCTTATGCGTGATTAGCATTCAAAGTTAGTAGAATTCATGCATTATTACAAGATCATACTAGCCACACAACATTCCAGGGATGGAGTGTAGAAACTCACCTGATGCCTCTTCGCCATATCAAATTAACACTTTCGAACGTCATAGCTTTCATCCTCCTAGCAGCTAAGCATGACAACCAAAATCATGAGTTAAGCTTAGAATCTTCAGCTTAAAAACTTAGTTTTCCAGAAACATGTAGAACCCCTCAAAGGTTTTGTAATTTCTTAACTTTACTTCTTAAAATTACGAGCACGAATGGACTTAAAGTCCTTACTAGTTCACTAGATTTTCTATTTTTTTCAAATTAAACCCTCGTGATCATTGCTCCATGCAGAGCTTCTATAGTTATCTCTTATTCAGAACAACCAAGGAAGATGAAGAAGATAAGAGAAGTAAACAGAATTGAGAGGAATCCACTTGAAGATTTACTTGACGGCCATTTATAGCCTTTTACGCATGGTTTTCAACTATTTAGAAACCATCAATTGACAATTATTTTGTCTCTCACTAACAAATCAGCTAGTTTTAATCCAGCTGAATCAAACTTGGATTTTAACCATGCTCAATTTCGTTTCTAAATTTTCCTGATTTTTCAGTAAAGACCACAACTTACAGTCTTATTCAATTTAATCCCCAAATTGCTCCTAATTTCTGGGTTTATAGAGAACAGGGTGTGACACTATCGATGGTTGGGAAGTCCATTAGGACTATTTGATTTAGGAAATACCCATTCAAACTATCATATAAGGGGAATGTCTAATAGATTATCTTACAAATATGATTTCACGGGAAAAGAATGGAGCTTAAACTATCTACCAAAACTTATATTTCGAAGGCCACATATGAGGATGTAAGTAAATGAGATTTCCTCTAAAAGGGTATATGGACAAACGAGTTATAATATGGTAAATGTCTAGATAATACAATAAGTCGATGTCGAGTTCAATGTGGAATGCAAGGATTAGCATAAGAATCTGTCGTTGTGGCGAGATATCTACAAGTCTACCAAAGGTAATTGTCAATCCATATTTTTGCTTACATGGTTATCTTTTGATGAATCAAACCAGAAAGGTAAAAGAAAAGTCTGAGATAAAGCTAGACAAAATCAATTCTCGGAAAGGGGTGTTAGAAAAGGTATAATTACGTCTATATCAGCCCGATATGTCCCCCAATGGTTCGTGCAAGAAGAATGTATGGGTATCATCTACTCCAGTCAATTGCAAAATCCCCTATGAAACTCAGGGAGTTTAATTTATGTGCATTAGTCCTTTATCACTCGAGACTTCAAAGGTTACTTATGAATACTATTGTATAGATTCTCATTAAGTTCATCCAAACTTATGAGTATTTACCTTTATTGCAGGGTTAAGGAATGACTCGAGGATTGTGTGGAGGGACCAAACTAGACACCGCCAAGTCCACGCAAATGGCGTTGTAGCTGTATCATGCATATAGAATGACACCCTTAGAGGCTACGCCTCAAGAGTTGAATAAACGTATTTATAACAAATTTAAGTTTCAATTCATAACAAATGTATAGAGATACATGCTCAGTAAAGCAAAATGTTTGTAGGAACCTTAGTAATTGTAGAAAGTTTATTTCTAATAATATTCTGAAACAAGTTGATAACTAAAGAGATTAGAGTAAAGTTATGTGGTAAATTTGGACTAATTTTGGCGTTATTAAGTTGTAAATAAATCAAGTTAGAATTGTTGTTAAGTAACTCAGGTTAATTGTGACGTTTGGTACCCAGACCCTACGATCGGGTCAGGTATAGAGTGTTACATATGCTGATTTGACTGGTCGTCCAAATGCCCATTTTGGGGTAAAAAAAAAGCATGTCATCATTATATTATTATTTTCTTAACTTTTTTCGTCCAAACTAACAAATCTCTTACTTATTTAGTTTGAAATCGATTTTTTTCTAACTATATCAAAATGTATTCTACTATTTTGGCTACTATGGCCAAAGTTATACTTTGAAAAATTTTAATTATTTAATATTATTGGGGATAAAAAAGCCCATCCCTTTCAATTCCTGCCATTAAATTTCATGTTATGTATCAAATGTCGTCCATACATTAGCTATTTTTATCCCTTCATAAAAACTAACACCATTAGTGTTTTGAGATAATTTGTATAACATCTGACAAGTTTAGATACTAAATTAGATCAAAATAAAATTTAAGTACCAAATTAAGAAAAAGTTTCAAATTCATATACTACATTGAGAAAAAAAAGCTTGTATCAATTGAATAAAAAAAACTTAGATACTAAATTTTTAAAAATGTAAATTTCATATATCATATGATATAATAAATTTAACTTTTATAAATAGATTGAATTAGAAAAAAATAGTTTGTATTAAGTAAGAAGTAATCGAAATCAAATCCAACTTGAATTATATATAAATAAAAGAGCATATGATCCAATTTGGACCGGATAAATAACCACTTTTGACCGGGTGTGATACATAACAATTGTCAAACGTAAATGAAAACAGCAGCAAGCAGTAAGGCAATTAGAAAAAATACTTTGCTGACGTGTGAATAAAAGACTGGCCAATAATTTTATTGCTCCTTTTTAGCAAGTCATTAGAAAAAAATTTATCTTGGAATATTACGTGGCAAAATTCTATGGAGTCTACGTAAGATTTTATTTGATATAATTGTCAAAAAAAGTTATGTTTGGTACAATTTGCTCGTAGTCCCTGTAACTTTTAATCTCATGATATTAACCTCTTTATTCTTTTGATTTAATAACTGATAACCTCAAAAAGATTTCTCTAAAATTGAATTATGTGTTATGTTTTAAATATAAATATTGGCTCATGTGGATTAGCAAAAACAAAATTTCAAACAAATTTAAATTTCAGTTTGTAAGTTATTATTATTATTATTTTTTTTATTTTGTATGAATATGGCTTCCAAACAAATTTAGATTAATCATGTGAGCAATTTTTTTCAAATTCCACATCATCCAATTTAATCTTTTGAGCTTCAAGTGTTAGATAAATTTTTAGAAATAAAAATAGAAAGACTAAATTTCAAAAAGGTAAGGATACAGGGACATGAAAGTAGAATTAGACCCTTTTACTTTCCCAACTTAATACGGCGCAAAATTTCCCACTGTTTTGATCACGCCCACTTCCTTTTCGTCTCAAGACTATATCTTCATTTTCTACGCCCGCCATCACATTAAAGCATCGTTTTTTACGCAAACAATCACGACCGTCAATTCTACAATCAAGTGGAACCCATCCAACTTTCACTCAATCAGATCCGTTCATCCAACTTTTCCAACACTTTATATAACACATCACAAAATTGAAAAAAATAAAAAAACAGTCAAAAAGCGAGAAATTTAAAAGGAAAATACACAAAGGCCAAAAGGAAACCTCCCATGAAGTCTCTTGGAAATGCACCCCACAAAGCTTTTAAATACCCTTCTTACAGCCCTCAAAGGCGCGACCAACCAAAAATGCTACGAAGCAAAGCTCTAATGGCGAACTTAAGAATGTCATCAAAGAAAGATGTTGTTGTTGTTGCGGGTGGAAGCTCTAAGCTAAATGATAAAGCCTGCAAAAAACACCCAAGGCACAGGCAATCCCCAGGCGTTTGTTCACTTTGTTTACGAGAGAAACTATCGCAGTTATCAGCTAGTTCGAGCTCGGGTTCTACCACCACAGTTACCACGATTGCCTCTTCTTGTTCTTCTTCCTTGTCATCTTATTCTTCTTCTTCTTCAGCTTCTTCTTACTCCTCTCCCATGCATCGTTACCCTTTTCCTACGGAAGGAAAGGATAGTTTTTCCTTGTTTTTCAGTGGGAAAAACATACTAACAAAGAGCAGGTCAGTGGCTTTTTCTTCCAGATTGAGAAGCAACAGAACTGGGTTTTTCTCAAAGTTGCTCCTTCCAAGAAATACAAAGAGGAAGGAGGAGAGCTTTTAAAAACTAGGGTTCATTAATGGCGGTGTTTGTTATGCTCCATTTTGACGTAGATTAGAATTCGATTAGTTTTTGATTGATCTAATTTGTAAAACTACAGAAGAGAAAGTTGCAGATATGTACTTGTACTTGGAGAAGCTTTGTATTGTACGAAATTATTTTATTCTTTTAATGGACATGTCATGTGGGTTGATCGTGTTTTTTTATATTGTAATATAAAGGACAAAAGCTCCAGATATACAGCAAAAACCTTAAAACTGATGAATCTGTGGGATGATGTCTGGTCCCATATCCAGGAAGTTTCTTGGTTTAACCAAAATTCAATGCTTCCTTGTATATAGACATAGTTCGAATTATGATTCATAAGGAAGGAGGCATTACTTTTTCAAAATCAAAACAAGGAAAGCCTAATTTGACAGCTACTAACGTACGACATGTTTGGAGTCTTAACTCCCCCAAGTTCTTAGCAACTTCCTATATGAATTGCTACCATTTCAAGGCTTTAAATCCTCCTAAAACCTTTCTCATATGTATTCCACAGGTTGCAATTTCCATGACCATGACTTCAAACTTCAAATTCGCTTATGCTTAGACTCTTCAACTTAACAAATTTTATAGTATTTTAAAATATTACTTTGCTTCCTGCTCTCCACCACAAATTTACTCTTTAAATTTTTTATTTTTGGCACAGAAGTCGTCCCTCTAGGATGATTTTCATTGCAAAACACCGAATAATTCTGATTGCAACTTTAATATATATATATATATATGTGTGTGTCTGTGGTAAACTACAAGTTTCAGAATATCACTTCTGAGATACTATTCGTAATTTGGTGTGATTGACTCATCTTATTTGACTTAGTAATTTATCACTGCAATCAGATGTTTTGATGGATTAGTTTGGACCAAGTATTGGTATGATATCGTTGATTCTATCCCATCTTTTGTTTAGGTTTTTCTTTCTAAATATTTTATAAAATAAAACGTAATATTAAATAGGAAAAGAGTGGTTAAAGTTTTATTTTAATTAATTATCAAATAATCTTTCCAATACCCATATTAAATAAATAAATAAATAAAAAGAGAGCAGGAATTAAAGTCATGGAAGGAAGTCCTTTGCATGTTTTTTTAATGTTACTTTTACTTATATGCAATTTTTAAATTAAAAAAAATAGTTTTTGAACAATAATTTCATTACGGGTTTTTTATCATATTTTTTTTTTCAATACAATACTTAAAATTAGGGATATCTCCTCCCCAACTTTTAAATAGGAAGATAATATGCTTTAACAACGCATTCAAACCCACATTCTCTTGCATTGACAACAACATTGATACCAATCGAACTAAGACTCAATCTAAAAAAAAAATTAATTATACTTAAACACATATTATTTTTTCTTTACTATAAAAATAATAATTATGTGGAACTAAAACTTAATTTGCACCTAACAATAAACCAAGATGATAATCTAAATTTTGGGTAGAAAGAGGGACGCCATTTCAGCTGGATGTATTTTAGCAATTTCATTCCAAACGAAATTTGACTTGTTCTTGTATAAGTCGGGTTTTAATTTGTTAAATATTCAAACAAATATTTATGCATAAACTGCATTACTAACATCAACTATATCTGTTCAACACTCTATTGTTTTATTTGATTTTGCAACTTTATAAATAAAATTATTTCAATTTTTATTTAATTTTTCGTTTTTATTCCTTAAATTAGTATTTTTTCTTTTATCAAATCACTCTTAAAATTAATGAAAATGTAAAAAAAAAACATTTGCATACAAGTGAGTTACACAACATTTAATTATTATTTTTTTAAATATCCTTCTTCCTTCAACGATGTTTTATTTTCTTTTCCAGACTATCTAGTTTACTTTCAGCTTAAATCAGTTTAGGGGTTTAATTTACTATTCAAAACAATATTAAAAAATCAAAAATATTTTATATTGATTTACTTGAGTTTAACACTTTGCTTTAATGTGACATCCTTTTTTTTTCATATGTTATTTAATAAAAAATTATACATTTTAGTATCTAAATATAACAGTGTTAATTTTTTTTTGTTTAATTCGTATTTTAAAGTTAGTTTGATGAAATTTCATAATTAGCTAATAATATTAGTAATTAGCATTCATTAAATCAACCCTAAAAATTAATTTATATTATATTTATCAGAATGTATTTAATAAATTGAATACAAAATTAAACAAATTCATGTTTATTATCAAAATCATGACAGATTTAAGCCTAATAATAATCAACCCTAAAACATGACTAAACACTAAAAAGTTAACATCATTTTGTAGGGATACTAAAATATGTAACTTTTGTCACATTCAAGTATCACATTAGATAAAAATAATAATATAAATACCATATTCAAAGAAATGTCGAACTCAAATATTAAACTATATATTAAGCCTTTATTTAAATAAAAAAATTTATTAGATTAATTTTGAATTTGGGTTGGACCTGGACCCAACACATAAAACTTTACCAGTGCAAACTGGACCTACCTTGGAACAAGTCAAGTGATTGGTCAGCCAACCGTGGTTGCCCACTTGATGGTTGCATTTCCACCGCCAATATTTTTACTAAGTTACAAATAATTAAGGGTAAATTACAAGTTTAGTAGCTGCACTTTAACATTTTAGTGATTAAAATATAACAAATTAATAATATTAATTATCATATCATAATTTTTTAATTTTTTTAATTTTTCATCAAAATTTACACAATAATTAATTAACTAGTTTATTCCATTTAACTAACTAATTAACTTGCATATAAATTTTATATGATAAAAAGTACACGCTCAAAATTTATCAATAAGTGATTTAATGTAATGGTAAAACATATTACACTCTTAAAGGAAAAACTCGAATTAAAATATCGGAGACAACATTATTAAAAAGGATAAATACAAACCCCAAATATGAATCGTAAAATAAACATAAAAAATACTAAAGAAAAAAAAATCTTAAAATCTATTTTGCTCATAATTCGACAACTCCATTGATGGAGGGGTAACTTTTTGGGATGGAAGAATATGAAAAGAATGGATGCCTCCCTTTTGCTTTCCTACTACATAATTTTATTACTATAAAGAAGGACCCATAATTATAGTATAGATCTTTTGAAAGCTATCCAGGATTTCTTTCTCTTTCTTCCCATTACTTGTCACGTGGTATTCTTTTTTTTCAATTTTTATTTATCTTAAATAGAAAAATATATGTAAAATCCATATATCTAATTTAATACTTGTGTTTGGGTATTTTACTTTGTTGATGTCATCTTTAATTGGGTCACCAATTCAATAATAAATTATAGATATATCTTTTCTTTTAAATTATAATTAATATTATTATAATAATACTTCTATCTTTTCATACTTTTATATTATTTTTAAATAAAACAATTATAAATTATAAATTTAGGGATCGAATATATGTCTAATAGCATTAAAAGTACTCCACTTACATTCATTATTGAATAATTTTTAAAAGAAGATATCTTAACATAAAATTTTCACCCACAGGTGTGACAAAATCCAATATACTCTAAACCCTTCACTACATGATCATTGTAAGAAAGCAGTTAAATTGTTATCTTGATCCCTCTACTATGCTCTCAGTTGGGATTTCTTTAATCTAAACTACTATATATGAAAAGAAAGTCATGGGCATTCCTTACGTGACATGTGTACCAACCTTTTGTTTTTTAGATTATATAATATTGGTTAAATTTTAGTTTTAGTCCCTATATTACACTCAAATTTGAGATCTAATTTTTAACATAATTTGGCACCTCAAGTTTTACAATATCATTGGTTAGTCTAAATATTTTATTCTGATTAAAATTGAAAAGTGAATTTTTAATTGTTAACACCGTTAAAATTCTTTGTTACATTTAGGCCTTTTACAAATGATTTTTTTTTATTAATTTCAAAATGTTACATTAACAATTTTAATAATAAAAAGTAATAGTGTTAACAACTATACTTGATTTTTTTTTTTTAATCTGAGATTATATTTTTAAGAAAAAATAAGGACTAAATTTCAATATATACAAAGAGAAGATAGACTTGAAGTTACTTTATAATTTGAGTTAAAAACTAATTAACCCAAGGCAACGTGTGTGTCTGAGATTGATACTAATATTTTTTTAAATACAAAATCTAAAATTACACATAATACTCCTCTAAACTAATTAACCCAAGGCAACGTGTGTGTCTGAGATTGACTTAAAAAACATATTTAACTGTGCGGAATCCACGTACGCAATCTAACTAAATATCAATTCACTAATATATTTTATTTTAATATCAATTTTTCCAGGTGCATATTGTATTTTCTTCAAAATTCTTACACTAAAACAATTAACAATAATGAAAAAAAAAATCACTCTGTTTCGGTTTTCAAAGAATTTTAACCCTCAATATGGTATTCTTAGTTTGGTGAAAGGGGGTGTCAAATCTGATGGCAATTTCAACTCCATCCTACAATCATTGAGCAAATAAACAAATTTGAGCCTATATTTTTCATCGGATTCCCCTCCAATCATATCAAATAAAATAATAGTACTACTTTCTTTTTCTATAATTTCAAAATACCTTACAAGATAAACCCAAAGAAAATAAGCACATGACTGATTATTCATTCATCCGATGTCATGAAATACCCACTCCTTGAATGAATATATCTTCCTTGATTTGACCTAATACTTGTGCTGAAAAACAGCCCACATCCACACCACCTTCCTTGGTCTTTATTGTCCTTATTTATCAGAACTGTAAATTCCATACCTCATTTTAGTCCTAAAGTTATGTGATTCCCTAGTGCACTTGTCTTTTTTCTTTTAACATCTATGTTCCAATGAATGGAAGCTCCATCATTCTGTACACGTGTTCCCTTTGCAGTGAAAGAATGCAGGCTTCCAGGTTTTAAACTTGTAAGACTGTTTTTTGTCTGGTAATGGTGAGAATTTGATAAATATGATGATGACGATGATGGATGTCACTTCTCAGCCGCAACTAACTTTGAAATTAAAAGCACACCTAAGTGCTGGACTTCTTGTGCTTCTTTTTTTTTTCCTTTTACACTGTTGCTTTTCCGGAGACATAATAAAGAGAAGAAGACATCAAAGACTTGCAGTGGGAATACTTCTGACAAAAAAGAAAAACTATGGAGCGTTATGAGATTGTGAAAGATATAGGATCTGGGAATTTTGGTGTGGCCAAGCTTGTTAGGGATAGATGGACAAAAGAACTCTTTGCTGTTAAGTTCATTGAGAGAGGCCACAAGGTCTTGTCTTATCTATATCCTGTTTCTTACATCTTTTTAAATCCTTTTTTCCAACTTTTTCTTTTCTTGTTTTCCAATCCGATTCTCTCTCATTATCCTATTTTTTATATGGGTTTCTTGCTTAAAGGGTTTTTTTTTTTTTTTTTCAGATAGATGAACATGTGCAAAGGGAAATCATGAATCATAGATCATTAAAACATCCCAATATTGTTAGATTCAAAGAGGTTGGTACTCTTTTATAATCTATGATCCTTTCTTGTCTTGTTCTTGTATGGCTTAGCTTTGCTCCATTATGTTTAATGAAGATAGGTTAGGGCTCTGTGTTTTATCCTGACTTATTTTGGGGTTAACTTTCCTTTTGACGCATTGCTCTTGCAGGTTCTTCTTACACCTACACATCTAGCCATAGTCATGGAGTATGCTGCAGGTGGAGAGCTCTTTGAGCGCATATGCAGTGCTGGTAGATTTAGTGAAGACGAGGTAAATATTCTAAAATACCCATAGTCCAAAAAAGCATAGTGAAAGAGTGTATTTTACTCTATTCTATTGCATAATACAGTTTTCTCATATCTAAATCTTCCATGGGAGATGTTAAACAGGCAAGGTTTTTCTTTCAGCAATTGATATCAGGAGTCAGTTACTGTCATTCCATGGTATGAAACTTTGGCATTCTAGACTTTTCCAGTTCTTCAAATGTTGCAGTGCTGACTTTGTTTATGGGAATTTCTGTTTTAGCAAATATGTCACAGAGATCTTAAGCTTGAAAACACTCTCCTCGATGGAAGCACCGCACCGCGTGTCAAAATATGTGATTTCGGGTACTCAAAGGTGATACGATTGAACTCATCTAATCCACATTTTTGCAGACAAAGTTGAGCTTTTGACACTTCGATTACTTAACTATTCCCCCGCCTAATTTTGTAGTCATCTGTGTTGCATTCTCAACCAAAATCTACTGTAGGAACACCGGCTTATATAGCACCCGAGGTTCTCTCCAAGAAAGAATATGATGGCAAGGTAATATAAATATATACATGTACATACATATACATATACATATACATATACATATTCTTTCTCCAAATATCATCCCACAGTTATCTATAGATTGCAGATGTTTGGTCCTGTGGAGTCACCTTGTTTGTTATGCTAGTTGGGGCATATCCCTTTGAAGATCCTAATGATCCCAAAAACTTCAAAAATACAATTGGGGTCAGTGTTTTATACAAGTTTTCAGCTCCATTTTCTCTTTGAAAATAGACATCATCTGAAATCAATGCAATTATTTGAAGCTTTCCCAAACTCACAGCGGAGGTTCTAACTAAGTTAATATTGTTTACGACAGCGAATACTCAGTGCTCACTACTCGATTCCGGATTACGTCAGAGTTTCCGTGGAGTGCAAACATCTTTTATCTCGGATATTTGTGGCTAATCCTGAAATGGTAATGCATAAGAAAGCTAATTGCTGGCTAATTTGGCCTATCATCCATATTTGTTTTCTTGAATAGTTTATGCTCGTACTTGTTGGTGCAGAGAATAACTATACCAGAAATTAGAAGCCACCCTTGGTTCTTAAAGAACTTGCCAATTGAACTGATGGAAGGTGGAAGTTGGCAAAGCCAAGATGTAAATAACCCTTCACAAACCATGGAAGAGGTACAGTTTATAATACAGGAGGCCATGAAAACGACTGAGGTCCCCAAGGTTGGGGAATTTTCCATGGGAGGAAGCATGGATCTTGATGATTTGGATGCTGATACAGATCTTGATGTAGATACAAGTGGTGATTTTGTGTGCCCACTATGAACGAAAACTAAACAAATGTGATCTCTCATTGTTATACTAAAGAAAGTTTCTTTGAAATCCTTTGTCAATGAGTAATTGAATCTCTATTCAATCGTAACGTAAAAAGAATAAATTGATTGGTACAATAAAAGAATTTTTACTAGGGACTGGCATGTTGGGATGAATAATATTTGTTTTAAGCTAGAGTGGCACAAGTTGAGGTTGAAGGGTCGAACAGGGCTGGAAGAAGGTACTTTCTTCCATTGACACCATGTGCATTGTAGCTACCTCCGGTTGTAGCGTCGACTGGAAGGTCCCCAGCATAGCCTGGATAAGCCCCTTTCCCATAACTCCCAGGGCAAGCGGAAGCAGCCTCCAGTGGTGCTTCTTTTGGACCTTGATAGTAGCCATTTCCAAATGGGTTGGTGACAGTCCCAGCCAAGAGGGTAGCTAGGTTGATAACCATCCCATCGAGACCCACATCATTGTTAGGTGCAACCAATGGTGGGTTCTGTGGTCCGTAGATGGGTTGGTGGAATGGCCAAGCGCATTGACCTGGGCACTGTGTCTCCGAGTTACCTACCCAAATATAAGCCAACTTGGAACCAGAATCAGAACCATGGGTTCCACACCTGCTGGAGCAGAACCCTTCAACAGCAACATCAGCTGATGTCAAAACAACATTGATGGGGTTTCTCTGAGAACCCTTTGATACTAATTGCAGGATTTGTTCATTTGCTAATGATTTCCCCAAAGAGTAGCTCTCATCGAGGATTTGTGAACCCAAGGAAATGACAAGGGAAGAAGATTTGTTGGTGAGGTGATAGTATTTATCCATGGCTTTCCACCATGTAGCAACCGAGGGTTGAGGTGAAACAAGCTTGGAAGAGGCGAGGGAATTGATGAAATCGGACACAATGGCACGTTGAGAAGGCTTGAAATTTCCATACCAAATGAGATTAACAGAGATGTTGCCAGTTAGAAGAGGGCCATTGTGGTATTGGAACAGCAATGGCTGCTGGGTTTGATCCGACTCAGGGACAGGCCCACCAAGCCTCCTCGCTTCTGCATTGAAATGAATCCAAGAGACTAACACAACAAAATACAGAACAACAACACTAGAAGTAGCAAAAGAAGCCATGGATGAATTTGATTAAGTGATGAGAAAACTCAAAAAGAGAATGTGTTTTGTGGGATTTGGGATGAAGGGACGTAGTTATATTGCAGGGTTTTTCTTGGGGGTTGAAAGTAGAAAGTGGTAGGAAAGAGGCGAAGAATAAAGAGGAAGGTAAAGAAGTGGTGGAGTGAGATTCGATTCGATGCCAGCCAAAATGGCGCGTTTCTTGCTCTCAAATTCAACTCCAACTCCAACTTCAACCCAACCAATGTGTTTAACAACAACGTAAGGCCAGCTAAGGGTGGTGTAAAGCAAGAGAACTGACTCTCAATTAATTAGGTGTAAACCACACTGTGGTATAAAAATGGATAAATCAAGCTAAAACTCGAATTTAACTTGAGTTTAAAAATAAATATTTGATCAAGCTTGAATTAAGTTGTAAATTTTGAATCAAAATTTTAACATACTAAATTCAAATATTTTAACATTTTTAATATTTTTCCTATCGATTTGTTGGTTAAATTTGAGGTATTGGATTTTAATTATTTAAATTCGAATTGTATAGGTAAAATTGTAATGTATGGGTTCTAGTTTCATTGGTGCTTTTCAGTTTTTTTTTATTTGTTATGCTTTATGTTGCTTCAACGTATATTTACATTTGTATCAGTTTCTCTTTATAATTTTTAAAGGATTTATTTTATTTTATTTTTTTACTTTTGAGCTCGAAATATAATTTTACCATATACTAATTTAAAATTTTATAAATTATAAAGAGACTAAAATTAAAAATTTTCATTTTAGGGGGTCAGAGTCCCTGCCAGCCTTTTGACTGCGCCCTTGTTGATATTAGAGTTAATTATGTTAAATAGTTATTATTTTAAATAATATTACTTTGCATTAATCGCTGAATATATTATGCTTTTAATTATGATATGAAAATTTTCTATTATAATATTTGAATTGAAAAATTAATATATTTTAATTATATTCAATAATTCAAATAAGAAGTATTATTTTACATTAAATACTGCAATAAAAATTCAATATTTAAAAATTGATTAAATATTAAACACATAAAATCATATGCAACACATGTGACATTTCTAACTAGTAAAATATATAAAAGTAGAGTTTGAAAAAAGAAAAAAAAACTTTTATACCAATGAAAATACTATTTATTTTCTATCATATTATTAAATTCACTTTTAAAAATAATTATAATATTTAATTTAAATTTATTAATTAAAAAAGTTAATGCAAAATAGAAATTTTTATAATTACACATTTAAAAATAACTATAATTTAATTTACATATATTACTCAAAAAGTATAGTTAAACTAATTATAATTGAAGTAAAAGTTTACGTAGAAAAGTTTTTACAACTAAAATCATTTTTTAAAAAAATTATTTTATTTTTACTTGATATTATTTTTTAATAAATAATAATTATATATTATTTACAAATTATTATAGTCAATTTATTAAGTATTAAGAAAAAAAATAGAAGCAAAAATTGAATAGTGAAGAGTTATTTTACATTATATCAATTTTTCATTGTTTGTACAAATGCTTTACTAATAGGAATTCTTTATTAGTACTATATTTTAATTATCAAAATTAATATATTTTAATAACGTTTATTAGTTATTGTTTTAAATAAAAATTACTTGAAGTAAAATTATATTGTATGTTGAAAATAGTACAAATGCTTTAATTATGATTGGAATTTTTTTAATATTATTAAAAAATTATTGATCTACAAAAAATCAATATTTTAATATATTATTTAAAAAATTGTTTTTATTATATTTGAGATTTTAAATAAGTTAATATATTTTAATTCTATTTAACAATTCAATTAATGAAATAAAAAATTATTACAATAATTAAAATACATTATTAAAAAATTAATTAAAAATTAAACGTGTAATATCACATATGCCACATGCGACACATGTGATATTAAAAATTAGTATATATAAAAGTACGAGTTTGGAAAATCTATTGAATTGACTATTATACCTTTTATTTTTTATTATATTAGAGATTTTTTCATTTTAAATTTTTATTAATGTTATTTATAAGATTTATCATATTTATAAAAAAGAGGTTTAATTTTATTAAAAATAAAATATTTGAGTAAATAAATTTATTTGATAAGATTTATGAGACATATAAATAAAGATTGGAATTTTAGTAAAAGATTTCTTGTTAAAAAGTAAAATATTAAAATTTAATTAATTCATATAATGTTGATCTAATAAATAAATTTGAATTGTTGTTTTAAAAAATAAAGAATATAATGAGTGAGGGGCACTAATGAATGTCTCTGACATCCTATGGTTCTGGTTACCTGCCCTCTCAGCAATTTTCACTTCCATGTTCATCATTTATTATAAAGAATGTTTGTAAGATATAATTCAATAAAAAGTAAATAAGAAATGGATATTAAAAGCAAAAAAGCAAACCAAAGAGTTTGCTGATGTTATTAATAAATTAACAAATAAAAGAATGGTTAAGGTTGTTGTTGCCACTCTCAGACCAAGGTTGAGCAAGATGATGTAGCAGGATCATACAAAGCAGGAAGCAAGTATTTCCTTCCATTCTCACCATGAGCATTGTAGCTAGCACCAGTTGAAGGGTCTACAAGTAGGTTTCCAGCATAGCCTGGATAAGCCCCTTTGCCGTATATTCCAGGACATGTTGATGAAGCTTCCAATGGCGCCTCAGCTGGGCCCTGGTAGTAACCATTTCCAAAAGGGTTGGTAACAGTCCCCGCAAAGAGGCTAGCCAAGTTGATGACCATGCCATCAACACCCACATTGTTGTTTGGTGCAATAAAAGTTGGGGACTGTGGTCCATAGATAGGTTGGTGGAATGGCCAGGCACATTGACCAGGGCACTGAGTTTGAGCATTCCCAACCCAAATGTAAGCAAATTTGGAAGACCTTTTACCCTTGGTGGAGCTTAAGGCAGACCCATGAGTCCCACACCGGCTCATACAAAACCCTTCAATGGCAACATCAGATGCTGTTAAAACAACATTAATAGCATACTTTTGGTCACCCTTTGAGGCCAACTCAACAATTTGTTTCTTCTTGAGAGACTTGCCAAGCGAATAGTGCTCATCAAGGATCTGCTTCCCCAAAGACAAGGAAAGAGACGATTTCTTAGAGGCGAGATGGTAGTATTTCTCGGTGGTCCGCCACCACTGAGCCACCGTGGGTTGGGTTTTTAGGGAGGGTGAAGAAGGGTTAGAAGAGAGGGAGGTGACAAAATCAGAGATACTAGCCCTCTCGGAAGGCCTGAACTTGCCGTACCAAATGAGATTGACGGTGATTGGGCCTGAAAGGAGAGGACCGTTGTGGTATTTCAAGAGCTGAGGCTGCTCCTCAACCACTTCACTCAGCTTTCGTACACCCAAACAGATTTGAAACAAAGAGATGATGAGGAATATTTTTAAGATAGTTGTTGGAGTGATAAAAGAAGCCATTTTGTTGTTGTTGTTAAGTTGAGAAAGGTTGGAGCTTTGAGTTGTGGGAACAGAATGGTGGAAAAGGGTATATATAAAGACCAGCAAAACAGTGTTCATTTATTGAAGTTAATTTAGGTGAATTGAGGAACCTTCAGAGAAACAGACAAATAAAGTAATTTGTATTAACAAAAGGGGTAGACAAGATAGGCTGGAAGTGATCCAGCTGGAATTCCGAGAGTGGGATATAGGCAAGTGAGAATATGCGCTTGAGGCTCTTTTAAAAACCAAGTTTAAAGTGAGGCACAAAGGGCTCGTGAAGTATTAGTATTAGTTAGGCTTAGCTGGATCAAGCTAGCCTGAGCCAAGTTACAGCTAGTGGTTAGCTAGAGCCAGCCAACCCAAGACTTTCTCCACTATTTTCCAGAACTCTGTTTCAGTAAACCCAATTTGCAGGTGAACGTTGCCTTTGGTTTTTAATTACAAAAAAAAGATTGATTATTACTTATTTTAAGAAATTAATTTTGCTTAATGGTTCATTCAGTTTTTTGAATACGAGCTTTAATTAAACATTATCCAAAATAATAATAATCACGAGGCAGGCATCTTTCAAATTTGTTAAAGCAAATTCCTTTGATCACGTGATTTTACCATCCAACTGCCATATAAAAAAAATATTGTCTATGACTCCCGAAATACTCAATTTACTGTCTGATGGGGATTTTGCTAATTAATATAGTTCTTGTAATTACAAATTTTAAAATGCTAAAAAGTAATAAACTTCTACTGCATTGCCATTCAACTTTTCCATCCACCATGAATCCTTGAGAATCCATAATCCAATATAACAAACCCTATGTTGTTCATCATCAAACTACATGAAATCTTTGACTAAATTTTCATGTCGGCTTGTTCATCACTTTGTCTGGTGTTTTCTTTAGCTGTATATTGCTCTTTTATGTTTAAAAGTTTGAACAAATTCAACATTCAACAAATATGTTACAGCTGTAATAAATGACCTTGCCCTGGATGACACAAAAATATTAATGTCAAATGTTCCTCAACTACTTTCACGTGTTTTTGAGCTCACTTTAGCGGCACAATCTTTGGAAATCTAGCATCTTGGGGGAGATGGCTTTCAGATTTATCTTTTTAATGTAATCGATGGCATTGGACATGGTTGTGTGTGATGATTGTATGGTGAGCCACTCGCTAAATCACAAAGAATGGGATCCATGATGTGGACAACACATTGCACTTTTAGCTGTCCACCAGCCATTTCAAGCAAGCTATATGGGGACATAAAGATTCATTTTTCAAACCAAGCTTATCAACAGTGGTTTTAATTACTCATCCATCACCTTGAGTTGACAACCAAGTGAATCAAGATTTAATTCGTATAAGTTGGGTTTATTTACATATAAAAGATTTTACAGAAATTATTTTTTTACATTTTCCTATATTTATTTACAGAAAATAGTTTAGTCAACGAAAAATAATTTATAGATCAAGATAAAATAAGTTATTTTTTCTGAAAAATAATTTATCATTTTTAAAAGCGTAAGTCATTTTCCGGAAAAGAGTTTATCTATAAATAATTTATTTTTATATAAAAATTAACTTAAATAAAGCTTAATATTATTATATTGATAATAATTTTTATTTTATTTTTAAAAATATTTAAAATATTATATTTTTTAATATTATTAAACATACATATTTAATTATTTATATTTAGTCATATAATAAATCATAAATATAATTTATTATTTTAATAAATTATTTAATATTTTAATATTATTTTAATAATAAATTTTAAAAATAATAATTTTAAATAATATTATTCACATATTATTGAAAATATTTAATATTAAAATATTAATAATAAATATTTATTACAATTATAAATATATTAATAATAAATATTTTGTAGTATAAATGTTAAAATATGTCATAAGTCTATGTACACTTCACAGATTTATTTATAATTTAGTCTTTATACTTTTATTTTCAAGAATTTAGTCCATTTGCTTTTCAAATTTGAAAATCAAATCCAATTTTTTTTTGTTAATTTTGTTGATGTCACATTTTTAAATAAAAAATACTCACCTAGTAGTTATGTAATTAAAAAATGACGTTGCAATGAATTTGAATTTAACATAATATTTTTAATATATGTAAAAACAATGTAAAATATAAAATTATAAATAAAAATAAATTCAGTTAAACAATGAAAAAAAGAAAATCTCAAATATATGTTTGTTTAATTGAAAACAACTTTTATAAAATATTTTTAAGAAATCTATTAAACAACAGAAAATATTTTACACAGATTCATCCAAACACCAGAAAATATTAGTTTTTCCAGAAAAGTAAATCATTTTCCAGAAATCATTTTCCGGAAGTCATTTTCAGTGAAACAAATGGAGCCTTAATTGTGGGGTTTTTACCTATATATTATAAATTTTAAAAAAATATTGAAATGTCATGTTAAATAGATTATGTATCAAAATGGTA
The DNA here is from genome assembly GCA_025698465.1 of Gossypium longicalyx. Lineage (NCBI taxonomy): Eukaryota > Viridiplantae > Streptophyta > Magnoliopsida > Malvales > Malvaceae > Gossypium > Gossypium longicalyx. Next base: position 15,987,876 of record CM046997.1, on the reverse strand, counting down.
CATCCAACTAAGTGAAGAGTGATGCATAGGCGGCACCACCCTCAAATTCTGACAAATTTGACTGAAAAAACTTTATAAAAAAAACTGGTAAAGACAACTAAATAGGCAGCACCTAAAGAAATACTGATATATGAACAAAACTCGGCCCGCTGTCATAGATGGGATAGCACAACTAAGTAGCAATGGTCATGCCTGCTGGAGAGGCAGCACTGCCTGGTCACGCCTACTGCAGAGGCGGCACACCCCAGTCAAGCCATTTTCATAGGCAGCACCGGCCTGTGGCTTGTCAACGATGGGACAAGTCAGAATTGAGCCCGTGAGTTGTGTGTTTAGGGACCATTATAAGGTCCCCAATGTCCCATTTTTTGCCAGAAGAGAAGAAAATCTTTGAAAAAAAGAAGAAGAAGAAAGAGAGAGTGGGAAGGGGAAAAAGAAAGAAAAAAAAAGGAAAAAGAGAAAGAAAATAAATAAATAGAAAAGGAAAGGGGAATTTGGTGTATAGGGAAGATTTGATGTTTAAAAAAATTATAAAAGGTAATTTTTTATTTAGTAATTTTTTTGTTATAAATAAATGTTAAATTGTTTTTGTTGTTATTGTTAATTTAATTCAGATTTAATTTTTAATTTTGTTTTTGTAAGGTATTATTTGGTTAAAAAGAGCTATTAATGTATATTTGTATTTATTTTATATTTTCATTCATTCATAAGTTATTTTTAATGTTTATTGAAGTAAAAAAACTTATTTATGTTATGTATAAAGAATGTTTTATTTTTTTTATGTAATTTACTTGTTATGTGTGTTTTAGGTTGATTATATTTATTTTTTATGTAATTTATTTGGCATATTATTTTGATTATTTTAATTTTATTTTTTTATTTTTTTATGTAGGTAAAAGATGAGACCATTGATATGGAATTTGTGAATGGGACCATTGAGTTGGAATTTATGAGATAAATTAAGAGTAATAGTTTACATATTCTAAATTTTTAAGATCTTATAATTGAGAAAAAGAGCTTACATTTTTAAATTTTATTTTATGTTTTTTTATAAATATTATAAATGAAATTTCTTTTGAATCCTTCTATGCAAAAAAAAATTATATTTTTTGACAATAATTAAGTTGACATGTTATTATATATATTATATTTTAAACCAATGTATTTTACTTGTTATCATTTTAAAATAATAATATTCGTATTTATTATGTTGAGATAGTTTATGTTATGTTTTTGTTATATATTTTTTATTAGCATATTATTTTTATCATTTTATATAATTTTTTTTTGTTTTTTATGTAGGTAAAAGATTAAACCATTGAGATGGAATTTATGAATAGAGCCATTGAGTTGGAGTTTGAGTTGGAATTTATAAGATATATTTATTTTGTTAATGTAATATATCAAGAAATATGATGTGGACAAAACTATTTGGTATTTTTTTGTAATTAAAAGTAATATATAAAATTTAGGTATTTTGGTTAATATTTAAAATGCATCAAACTTAGAAATTAATTGTCGAAATTTGTTTCGAAATTGCAGGTATCGCAATGGGTTCATTGGTTAAGAACGATGATCACATATCAAACACAGTTAATAATACTATAATATATTGTTATTTGTTAATCACGGGTTCCCTTAAAAAATTTCTACGTCATTTATGGAAATAAAGTATGTTATTATAACTATTTTCTGTAATTTAATAGTGTCAAGGCCCGTACTGCTCATTGAGGGGTTGGGTGAATGGTTTAATATATCCCCCGAATGAACGACTGATGCCATATTTGGAGTTAGTTGGATTCAGGTCAGCAGCATTGATCCGAACGTTTGATTTGCGATACGATTTAATATCCACATTGGTCGAGCGTTGGCGCCCGGAAACCCACACATTTCATTTGTCGTGTGGGGAATGCACTTTCATTCTAGAGGATGTTGCATTGCAACTTGGGCTCCCAATCGATGGGAGTGCCGTAATAGGTATAAGTACAATAGTTGAGCTGACTGTCATTTGTGGAAACCCACACATTTCATTTGTCGTGCGGGGAATGCACTTTCACTCTAGAGGATGTTGCATTGCAACTTGGGCTCCCAATCGATGGGAGTGCCGTAACAGGCATAAGTACAATAGCTGAGCTGACTGCCATTTGTTATAGCCTACTAGGAATCTCGCCTAACAATACTGAGTCCAAATTTACGGGTTTGAGATTTTCATGGCTAAATTTTGAACATTTATTAATTAATGCCACTGAGTAGGAGGTGATGTGCGCAGCTCGAGCATACATTACGCATATTATAGGGGGTGTACTGATATCGGATGTAAACAAGAACAGGGTTCATTTGATGTATTTACCCGTATTAACTGATTTGTAGAATATTCACTCGTATAGTTGGGGTTTCGCAGTTCTGGCTATGTTGTATTGTGAGCTTTGTCGGACGACAAAGCCTAATGCTGTAGACATAAGCAGATGCCTTATATTGCTGCAGTCATGGGCTCTTTATCGGATGTCATTCTTGGCATTGGTTAGGCAGCAAGCATACGTATTTCCACTGGTGAACAGGTGATAAAATTTAACTTGTTATAGCAATTAATTGACCTTTTTTTTCTAATGATACTATTCTAACATGTAATTTGTTTTTCATAGATAGAGTACCAATCCGGGTATTAAGAGGTCATACACTGTCTCTGTAACACTCTTAACCCTTATCCGTCGCCGAAACAGGGTTATAGAGCATTATCGGACTTTTCAAATCAATTACAAACATTATGTATCATCTAACAAATATATTGTAAATACATCTATAGTCCCTAATACGAGCTCTCAAGACCCAAAATATGTGTTAGAAACAAATTGGGACTAAACCGAGTACTCAAGAAATTTTTCCAAAAAGCATCAAAAATTTTTATAGAAATAAGGGACACACGCCCGTGTGGCCAAACCGTATGGGCATCCGAAATAGGGGCACACGGTCGTGTCTCAGCCCGAGTCCAAACTTAGGTGCATACTAACTTGGGTCACACGGTCAGCCACACGCCCATGTGCTAGGCCGTGTAAGCATACTGACTTGAAATATTAAGGTACAGGGGTCACACGGCCAAGTCACACGCCCGTGTCTCTACTCGTTTGAAAATATATGGGCATTCTGTTTTAAATTTTAAAGTTGCAAGGGACACATGGCCAAACCACATGCCCATGTGTTAGCTGTGTGTCTCATATGGTCCAATCACATGCCCGTGTGCCTGGCCGTGTGGACTCAAAATGAACCTTAAACATCAAGTTTACCATACCCTACAATCTTAGACACCAAGTAACTCAAAAACCATCCGTTCAACCAATTCAAAACACAATCAAATACCTTTAAAACATATCAAAACAATCAATTTAGATACCTAACCAATGTTCCCTCATAGATTCCACAATTATATTATCAAAATATAATAATTTAAACATTTTTCAAATCAATTTATAAACATACCAATTTCAATCCAAATTTACCTACACCATATTCATTTAAACACTAATCTAAACATGTCATATTATAGTCTTAACACAACTCATACTCAAATAAATAAAACCAACCAAAATTAACTTATAATCTTATTTACAATCAATCCACAAAATAGTTAATATTTAGATGCCCTAAGTACATGCCAACATAAAAGAGACATACTTCACCTCGTTTGATATCGAGATTGTTGATGGATGCTGAATCGGTAATCATACTTAAGTACCTAAGTTGCACATGGAAAACAAAATCATACGTTAAGTATAAACTCAGTGGTATTTCTATAATTCTAATATTTTTAAAACAAATTAACATAACATACTCATTTAATCATACAATAACAATAGCCATTCAATTAATCAATTCATAAATGAATCATTCATAACATATTCAATTCTCATCATTTGCTATCTCAATAACTTTTCACAATATGATGCACAATCCATGTGTCTCATTTTCATTTCACATTCAATGTTTTCCAATACTAATCATAGTATCATTTCATTTAATTACCCCTATTAACACGACTTAGACTCGGAAAAATACAAGGATCCAACCAAAACACAAGTTTGGTACCCAGTGTCTCATTAGATAATTCGAAGTAATAAGTTGACACTCAGTGTCTCATAGGCTAAACCGAAGTAAATTGACACCCAGTGCCTCATCGGATTAATTTGAAGTAATAGATTGACACATAGTGTCTCATCGACTCGAGGTCAAAGAATCCCTGAACTCTTCCAATCCTATGGCATGCCATCTATATCTGACTCAACCTGATATAGTTAATAGGGGTTCAATTCACTTTTCAAGTGCAACAAACATCCAATATTCAATTTTCACATTAATCACGTATTCATATAAATTTCAATTCAATATCAAGATGCTAACACTCACCTTAATTACTTACCATAAGCATTTAGATCAAAATACAACAAATTAATAATTAAATTCGAATTATAGAAATACAAATCATAACTTCCGAACTATTTCTCATCGACTTTATATTTTTCCTTCTTAGTCAAAGTTTCCGACACAATGTTAGCAATTGAGCTTTGAACCCTTGAAACCCTAATTCTCTTTCTTTTTCTTTTTCTTTCTTTCTTCTCTGTTTCATTTATTCATTCTTTTTTTCTTTTTCTATTTCTTTATTTGTTTTGTTTTTAATTATTATTTCATTTACTTAATATTATTGTAATAATAAAATATAATAATATTTATATATATACACTTAAATATTAAGTAATACATATTTTATTAATTTATACATATGTATGTTATTTTTACACATGTATTTACTATTAACATACACTTGTTGGAATAAATATTATTTGCTTCTTTAGTCCCTTTACTTTTTTTTAATTTATAATTTAACTTTCACTCTATATGTAATTTAGTCCTTTTACCTAATTACTCTTAATTCAAGCAAATTCACCTAACCAAAACCTAATTAACCACACAATTAACTTTAATAAATATTTATGAATTTGTTTTATAAAAACGGAGACCCGAAAACACACTTTATGATACTCGTGATTGTTGGGTCATTATAGTCCCGATATATCGTCTGATGATTGAACAACATGCCGAAGAAGGGGTAAGCTATTCCAATATTCGTGACATGTAATTACTTTGTATATCTTACTCAAACCGTGTTAAATTTTAACCATGTTATTAATCGTGCAATTTATCTGGATGCCGTATCGGAGACTAAAAATTGCGGCTGTTATACCCTCATCTGCCCACATTCGTTCTCACTTGTGGTGCATTAACACACTAATTATCAATTTCCAGACAGTTGAATGGTATAATAGGGATCGAGTACTCTAGCAGTTTGGTTGCATCCAGTTTTATCTCGGCTCCGCCAATACAGTTGGGGAAGATTCACGGGATTAACAAGAGAGGAAAACATGGAAATAATTGGGGGGATGTGCACCAGAAATATATTGCAATGTGGGATAACCGGATGGCATGAAGACCTCAAATGAATATTTCTTTCGATTTGTAACCATCGTTAGAGTACATATAATGGTATTCTAGTACGAGAAAACCATATTTACTTGGTGGGCAGTCGATTGTAGTCCCCCCCACACATGCATCGACTTGGGGCATACGAGCTAATGTCAGAGGTAGAGGCCGAGCTAGAGCTAGAGTCAGAGCCCGAGCCCGAGCGATCGCATACACATTCCAGTGATAGTTCTTATCATCTGGAGTTGTAGGTCAATGACTTAGATATCATTTAGGGTTTGATATATTTAGTCCAGTACCACCGCAATATAGCACACCTCTAGACCTGTATCTACTAAATTACTCTACTCCTCTTAAGTCGTATCTACCGCAGTACAACACTCCTCTCTGCTCAAGTTCATCGATGGCGTTCGGGTATATGATTTTTTTTTCATGTTTCGCACACCCTCACCAGCGACTGAAGAGGATGTTAATCGCCGCGATCACCCACAACGTGAATGTCGACCCTCGCAAAAATATACCTCTAAGACCACACCATTAAACCATCAATTTTAGGGGTTTCTTATAATTTAAATATTACAAAGTTTGTACTTTTTTATTTTTAAAAAATATAAATCAAGAAAAAGATAATCTTTGTATTTATTTAATTAGATTAATTGCAACATTAAAACTTGTAACAAACTTTGTGGTCATAAATTAGATTAATTGCAACATTACAACATTAAAACTTGGAACAAACTTTGTAATATAAATTTTGTTATATAAATTAAATACATTACAACCTTAAAACTTGGAACAAACTTTGTAATATAAATTAGGTACATTGGATTACATAAGTTCAAGTCCTACTTGATCGTGACGATTGTCCAACATAGTAGTTTCACTGCGGGTATTTACTCTGATTATGACAAGCTAATCTGCATAATCTACAATGCTTACCGTCAAATTTATCCCTAATGTTTATTCCATTATGGATTCTGGATGATTGCGGATGACCTTTCAGATTCCTACGCAACCCTTTGTCTGGGACAAGCTCGAAAGTCGTTGGAGGCACCTCCCACTTAGATAGATCAGACAGGACAGGAAATTCATTCTCTTAGACACATAACGTACGCTCAAGGGTGTACACATCATCGATAAATTGTTCAACATGGAGTGAGACTTTAGCACACGCTACCACGACACGCACACATGGATAATGAAGTGTTTGGAACCTCCTGCAATCACACCGTCTGTTTCAGAGATCAATTCTATAGGACCTAGGTGGTATACCGGGTCGACAATCGATGGTTTTCGTAACTTGAAATGTTTCAAGACGTCATGAATATACTTCTACATTCATCGACCTCACTATCTGACGGTTTACAACCATTGCATTCCTGACATATTTGATAAACACGTGTCTCGCCTCCATCTGGTTGACTTGTTGCTGACCTATTATTGGTATCAAGGTAGCCAACTTGTTGAATATAGTTAAGAAGGCAGATGAAATCAGAAGATGTCGTATTTTCAACAACACAGAGTTGATCCCCTCCACCAAGTTTGTGGTTATATGACCATAGTGAAAGCCCTCGTCAAAACTTTGAGCCCATTGCCATAGCTTCATGGTACCCAACCACTGTTGGAAAGATGTGTTCGTTTGACCCTTCATCTCACTTTCAAGTAGAGTCATTCTTTAGTGAAAAATGTGTGGCTCTAGCTTATGCGCTGTATATGTATTTAGAAAAGATAAGTTATAGTATTTCCCTAAAACATTAAAACCTATCTTGAAAAGATAATGTTATCATTTACCTATTCTCACAACTTGTTTCTGCTAGTCTACATTCTTATAATCTTGATGAAAGTTAGTCGCGATGTGCCAGATGCAGTAAACGAATCTCCATGGCACACCAAAATGCCTAATGGCGGCAATTAATCATTTTCCTCTATCGGAGATGATGTAAATATTATCGTTGCTAATAACATACTTTCGCAGGTTGGTAGGGAAGAATTCTTACGATTCCATATTCTCTTTATCTATGATGGTAAATGCTATCAGGAGTACGTTCTTGTTTCCGTCTTGAGCAACCGTAAGAAGTAGGATCTGTGTATATTTCCCGTATAGCTAGGTTCCATCTACTTGCATAAACGACTTGCAGTGGGGAAATGCGCGCACACATAGATCAAACGTCTAGATCATCTGATGGAAAACTCTTTTTCCTGGTTGTAGTTGGTTTGTAACTCAATAACAGTCCCCTGTACGAACTCCTACATAGCGGCTATCCATCCCTATAGCTCATTGTACGATGTATCAAAATCCCCGTACAATTGCTCCATTGCCATATGTTTAGCTATCCATGTCTTTCGGTATGATACTCGATACTAGAATTGTACCTACATTTCAGTAATTAGTACCAAAACTTTAATGGTCGGCATGTCCTTCACCATTGGCATGATACACGTACAGATAGTTTTGGAATTAAGTTTTCGATAATTTTCCGTCATACGTGTTAATGTGTATGTGTGAGGCTCAACAAATTTTCGTATCTTCCACATCTGCGACTTTTGAATAAATGTAGCTCGTACCCGCCAGTTGTAGCATTCCGCTGACTTTCAACACTCTCCAATATATAATGTCGGTTTAAACACTACTACTTTATAGTCTACTGATATATTCATGATATATCGCTTAATAGTGTATATGCACTTTTTCTTACTTTCAAATCTTTGGCCTTTGAACAACTCTTCAGGATCAGAATATACGGCCAACTGGTGAGTAGGTAGTACTTCAGGGTACCCCGGGAACTTAGTTACATGTGTTACGTCGGGGTCTTTGAGCGATATGTGTGGCCCAAGATTATTGTGTATCACAATACGTCGAATCTGGTTCCCGACTGAAGACGCTTTAATGTTTCTATTATCATTCACATTTTCGTCGTCAATATCATCGAGAACCTTGTCCATGTTAGGATTACTATCACTATCGACCTCGTGATCATAAGGATTACTACTATCACATCCATCATCATCAACCACATCAATATTGGGTGCAACATTAAAATCGATATCGATCCGGCGTATAGTCGATTCACTATCAACGTACGATATTAGAGCCATAATACACGATTTTTGAGCTTCATGTTCTTCACTTAATACAGTGAGATCTTCAGTTGGCTCCACACCAGCTAACTCAGCAAATAACTGAATCGGTGCATTTTGGTCACTCCGATTCCCACAATAAATAGCTATCATTGTCTCCACGTCTTCATCATCTACAAGTTCTATTCTGGTAAATTTGATGGGATCTGTCAAAACTGGAAACTTGTAGAAAAGTTTCGAGATCCTTCTCCCACAACATCTATCAATTTTTACGCTAATCATTTCCTTCATATCATCGAACGTGACATTTCTATTAAATCTCATTGCTATTTGTTGGCGACATTCAAATATACATCCAACAATTATTGTTAAGATGATTCCATCGAAATAAACACATATGAAAAACTGATTATCCATCTTCAATACTCAATTTGTTAAAAAATAAACAAAAATTCTCAACAATTTCGAACAGCATAAAAATACTTACATAAAAATTTTAATGAATAAAAAGAGACCATTTCTGACAATATTAAATTTATTGTCATTTCTAATAATATCTATGACAGAAATATTTTCAGTATTTATCTATTTTTTTCTGTTGTTATCACTAACTAACAATTACTTTATAATAGTTACTAACATAAAAACTTTCAAATATATTAAAAAATTTTAAAACATAACATTCATAACCTAACAAATCAAAATAAACCTTAAACAAATAATTAATCTAAACACAAAACTTACTAATAAATCACAATAAACAAAACAACTTTAAAATAAAACATAAAAATAACACGAAACAAACTATAGAATACTAACAAAATAATTTTTTCTTATCATAATCTATTCTATTTGAAAATAACAATAAAAATAAAACTTTTCTTTCTTCTCTTTTCTTTTTTTCTTCTCTTTTCCCTCTCTTCTTTCTTATGTTCTGCTATTTTTTTTAACTGATACTAAAATTGAGCCGGATGGAGAAGAGGGGGGAAAATGGTATTGGTGCCACCAATCAGGTAGGGGTTACCAGTGTCGCCTATCAGATAGGCACCATACCCTTTCCGTATAAAATACCGCATATATACCATTCTGGACAAAGTGGTGCCGCCTATCAATTTGGCACCACTATTAAAATATTATTTATTAAACTCAAATGTGTCAAAATTTGAGGGTGGCGTCGCCTATGCACCATCCTCCACTTGGTTGAATGTAGGGGTGTGCAAAATTTGGGTAAAATCGAAAAAATTCGGTTAACCGACTGAATTCGGTTAATCGGTCGGTTAACTGAATTTTTTTGGTCAGGGTCAGAATTTTCGATTAACGGTTAATTCAGTTCGAAACCGGTCGGTTAACCGAATTTTTTCGATTAACCAAAAAAATTAATAAATAAAATTATAATATACAAATAACCTACTATTTACCCAAACCCAATCCAACATAAAACTCAATCTAATATATTTAAACCAAAGTACCCAATCCAACCCAACCCAATTACCCAACCTAATTACCCAACCCAATAATAAAAATTACAAATAATAAAAAAATAAAAATAAAAATCTAAAAGTAAAAGCTAGTAAAACTAAAACATAGACACTCATTACTACTCACACTGTCGATAGAAAAGAAAAAACCCTAACCTTTCAAGTTTCAAATTCCTAATTGAAAATTTGAAATTTCTCAAAACTTTCAAAATCTCCCAAAACAATAAAACCTTCAAAACCTTCAAAAGTGTCATAGTTGGAGGCTGGAGCTATAGCTGGCCGCTGGTGACTGGTGTTGTCGTCGAAGGAGCTTTGTTACTTGTACTCGACTCCAGGTAAGAAAACTTTTTATTTTCTTGATTTTTAAGGTATTTTATGATCTTATTTAATATTTTTATAATGATATTTAATCATACTTGTATTTAAAATTTAAAATCAAGTATCAATATTCAATATACAGTTTATTAAGTGTAAACCTAAAAAATAAATTTTTATTATTGTATTTATAAATATAAATATGCATTAACTAAAATATTAATCCCTTTGATCTATCCCATGCTGTCATGGCTGAAACGAAAGCCTGTTGACAAAAACCTCTTTCAACCCTTGGGGAAACATTGTTTCGGTTTGTCATTATTTATAGCACTCATATCTTCTGTTTATAAACTCAAAAATCCAAATGTATTTTATTTAATAAGAAATTCGATATCCCCTAATCAAAATTTCAAATTCAAGTATCATATATATATATATCAATAAATTTTGTTCCCAATTTAAGAATCCTGAGTATTACCACAAATCTTATTATATATAACACATAATCAAAACGGTTTCATTATTTAATACTTACAGTCAAAGTTCATGGAAAAACTATGGGTATTGTTTTCTTATTTATAAACTTCTAATTAAATTTATTTAGTTTAAGATTCATTGATTTATTGCTGTAATTTTTGCTTATTTTTATTTGTTGTCAAACGGTAAATTATCCTATTAACTGTAATTTATTTGATTATTTTTATTGCTGTAATTTATTTATTTTAAGATTAATTGATTCATTGAGATTTGTATGTATGTGTTGTAAAAAAAAAAAATTTTATGTGGGCTATTTTTTTAACAAATTGGTTTCTTGTCTACAAGAAGTCATTAGACATTAATAAAAGCAGAATTTATTTCTGTAAAACTCAACATCAAAATATGTTTAATATTATAAATGTATTTTAATTTATTATATAATTTTTTTCTTGCAGAATGTCCACCGAACCAACATCTATTGAGGGTAGTATTACACCTCCTACTTCGATAGATTCTGAAAATTCGGGAGTTGGAGCTTCAAGCCAAGCAAAGCGGACTGCTGGGAAAAGAAAAGCCACTCCTCAAAGGTCAGAAGTTTGGTCTTACTTCACTAAAATTATTAATAGTAAGGGTGCAAGTAAGGCTAAATGTAATTATTGTCAAAAAGAATTTTGTTGTGATATGAAAAAAAAAATGGTACAGGGTCATTGAAATATCATATTGGTTCATGTAAGAATAATCCTAGCAATGTTGTTAACACTAGACAAGGACAATTAGTTTTACCTAGAAAGGGAGTTAAAGGGGAGCAGAGCACCTTTCAACTTGGAGATTTGATCAAGAAACATGTAAGAAATGATTAGCACAAATGATTGTGATTGATGAATTACCTTTCAAGTTTGTTGAAAGTTAAGGCTTTAAGAAATTTATGTTTGTGGCATGTCCTAGGTTTCATATTCCTTCACGAACTACTATGACTAGAGATGTTTATCAATTGTATTTAGATGAAAGGTTCAAGATAAAACAACTTTTCAAAAGTTCTTGTTCTAGAGTTTGCTTAACTACTGACACATGGACTTCTTTGCAAAGAGTTAATTATTTGTGTATCATTGCTCACTTTATTGATAACGATTGGAAATTGAATAAAAAGATTTTAAACTTTTGTCCAATTTCTAGTCATAAGGGTGAGTCCATTGGGATGGTGATAGAGAAATGCTTGTTGAATTGGGGAATTGATAAGTTATTTACTGTTACTGTTGATAATGCAAGTTCAAATGATGTTGCTATTGGTTATTTGAGAAAGAAATTTAACCCTTAAAGGGGTTTAGTTTAAAATGGTAAATATCTTCATATGAGATGCATGGCACACATTGTGAATTTGATTGTTGTTGAAGGCTTAAAGGAAATGAATAAATCTGTTGAACGTGTTAGGGGGGCTGTTAGATATGTGAGACAATCTCCAGCTAGATTACAAAAGTTTAAGGAGTGTGTTGTGGTGAAAAAGATAGAGTGCAAGAAGATGTTATGTCTTGATGTTTGTACTAGGTGGAACTCGACCTACTTAATGTTAGACAGTGCTCAGAACTTTGAGAGAGATTTTGAGAGATTTAAGGAGCAATATACAAACTTCAGGGCTGAACTTGAAAGGGGAGAGGGTTGACCTAGTGTGGATGATTGGGATAATGTTAGAAACTTGAGTGATTTCTTGGAACACTTTTATGAAGTCACTTTGCGTATATCTGGCACTTCATATGTCATGTCCAATAATTTTTTTGAAGAGCTTTCTAAAATTGATATTCTTTTACGAGATACTCAGTTAAATAGTAATGTTGATGTCAATGTTATGGCCATCAAGATGAAAGAGAAGTATGATAAGTATTAGGGTGATATTGATAAGATGAATTTGCTTATGTTTGTTACTTGTGTTTTAGATCCTAGACAAAAACTAAAGTATCTTGAATTTGCACTTAGTGAAATGTCTAGTTCTGAAAAAGCTTGTGAAATGATGCAAAAATTGAAGGAATCTTTGTATGAATTGTTTGATGAGTATAAGCCTCCACTTCATAGTACTTGTAGCCAATTGAGTGTGCCAACACATGTTTCTCTCGGTGAACCACAACAAAAAAATGAAAAGGCGAATGCAAGCTATGTATAAAAAGCGTGAGTTGGAAATTTGTGGTGAGGATAAAACATCTGAGTTGGATAAATATCTAGCTGAGGCTAATAAGGAATTTGTTGAAGATTTTGATATTTTATTGTGGTGGAAAGTGAACAGCCTTAGATTTTTCACTCTTTCAAAAATGGCTAGAGATGTGTTAGCTATACCAATTTTTATGGTTGCTTCAGAGTTTGCATTTAGCACCGAGGGGCATGTGCTTGATCAATATAGGAGTTCTTTAACTCCTAAAATTGTACAAGCTCTTGTGTGTACTCAAGATTGGATTCGAAAATCATCATCACAAGAAGACATAAAAAAGATTGAAGAAGAAATCCAAGAGCTTGACAAGATTGAAAATGATATATTTATTGTTTTATTTTAATAGTTTCAATTTTTTTACCATATCACTCCTACTTATTTAATTGATTCAATGTTTAGACTTTTCTTGGAATGCATCAGAGCCTACCCTAAATTCATGAGCTTTCGTGAGTTGATGGGTATGCTTACTATCTTATTCTTGTTAACTTATAATTTATTCGTTTGTTTATATTATTTGATTTTTTTAAATGCGTATATTTCTATTATATGCTAAATTTTTGCAGGGGGTTCATCAAATTTAGTGTAGTTCCTTTTTCGCTCCACAAGGATCAAGATCAAATAAACATTCATTATCTTTCTGCCGAACGAAGATATATTTCTAGATTCTCAGTGAATAATGATCAAGTGAGACACAACTTATTTAGTTCGGATTTTTCGGATAAAAAAGAAGATAGGATTTACGATTATTCAGAATTGAATCGAATAATAGGTACTGGGCATTGTATGTTTTTTTTTTGTAGGTTTAATGCAAATGGAGATATTTTGGAGAGAAGAAATGGATACAAATGGAGAATATTAAAGACTTACATTTCAATTATGTGTTAATTTCAAGACTTATGTAATGTTTTTAATTATGTTGTGATTCAATTCGATTAATTCAGTTAATTTTTAACTAATAATAAAAAAATATAATTTTCGGTTAACCGACCTAATTAACCAAAAAAAATTTAGTTCGGTTAACGATTAAAAATTTTAAAAGGTCGGCTAATTCGGTTAATGTTATTTTAGGTCGGTTAACCGACTGAACACCCCTAGTTGAATGTACCATTTTAGTACATAATTTATTTAACATGCCATTTCATCATTATTTTTTTTAATTTTATAATATATAAGTAAAAAACCCCTTAATTGCTTTCCAATTTCGGTACCTATAACAACCTGTTATTTCAATCACTTTTATCTTTCGTAACCTTTTAACCACTACAGTTAATACTTATTAGTATTATTGCACTTATTATTTAAGTTGGTGATGGAGCACAAAAGCTAACCTCTTTATGCAAGCCACCAACACAAAGATGCATTGCTGAATTCTGGTTTCCTGCCATCTGTCAATCCACAAATGGAACACTAATTGGGCTCCTTTCCCGCAAAACCTTTAGTCTCCCATTGGTAGAACACTGTCCAAACTTACATGGAAAAGAGCTGGTCCAAGCCATGCCCGTATTGTTTTAGCAAACCAAGACACTGATAGGGACTGTTCCATTGGCAAAACTCCTAAAAAGTCCTAACTTTCTAGGCTGGTTAAACGAGTCCAAGCTAAACTCGGTGGGGTAGACGTCGCTGTCCATGGCTTTTGCATAGATCAAAACGGCGAAGGAAAATGGGACTTGATTTGGGTTGGAAACTCAGTGAGTACCCAGGCCAATGCCTGACAAATCCATACGGACATTGGCTATTTCCGAGACTCACACCAAGGCAGCATCGGCTCCCAAAGTAATATATATGCACAAGGTGTGGAGGGTAGTAAGTACTTAACAGTAGCCCTGTTGGACTTTGTTCCACCCTTGTGTGAAGGGGATTTCAGTTTGGTTAAAATATACCTTAAGTCTTGTGCTCTTTACAAATTTCTTTAATTTAGAAATTTAGTTTTTTTTATTCAATTATTAAGACTATTTTTTTAAAAAAAATATTCGAATGATATTTTAAAATGGTAATAAACTTGAATTCAATATTGCAATGAATTTAAATTTAATAAAATAATTTTAATAATTAAACTTGAATTTTGAAATTGAATAAATAAAAAGATTAAATTTCTAAAAATTAAAAAGAAAGTATAGGAGATTTTGATCTTTCAGTTTCTATTGTTAATTAATCTATTGTTATATGATATCTGAAAATGAATTTTAATATTGTTATTGTTATTTCTTTTCTTCATTATTTAAGGTGAAAAAAGGAACAAAAAAAAAACTTGATTAATATTTCAATGCCAATGTTTCTCTTTTCGGGACGGATTAAAATTTCTAAATATTTTAAAATTTTGTGTTAAGTTTGGTGTTAATTCCACAACATTGGTGATGTTCCTCGGCTTTCATTTCTGGGCTTCAAAATAAAAATGAAGACTAGTATTTTTTTTCCCAAGCGAATTGGGAGAAAATATACACTTCGTTAAAAAAAAAAAAAAAACAGTAATTTTATTCTAAAACTGGAAAAAGGAAAAACCAATATAAGAAAAGTAATCAAATTGAAAATGAAAATAAAAAAAAAAATAAGATCATCATGATGTTCATTTTTAATATTTAATGAAGTAATCAATTTAACTTTGTTAATACATGATATCAATAGAGATCAAGATAAAAACTTTCAGATGCTTCGTTTTTTAACTTATAATAGACCACATTTTCAATCACACATATTCTCATCTAGTTTCATTGCTTCTTTGGTTTAAGCAGTTTCGTTTTACTATTTGGATTAACAGAGGCTTATTGCTTTTCCTTGCTTATGATAGTTCTTATAACCCTTTTTCTCAGTCCATATTATCAAAACCATTCGATGCCAACTCAAAGGAAAATCATTCGGGATGTGGTAATTTTGCTAATAGAAAAAAGATGAATGTTTTCACGTTTGAAGCCACCTAGTTCAATGCATACTCAAACTGTGCCAGCTATTTTCAAAGGCAAATAACACATAGCTTTAGCTTAAGCCTTAAAACATAACTCACTAACTTGCCTACACCAAAGACACCACTTGTGATTTTCCTACGTGTCAAGCAGAGATCTCACTTGGGGATTTTATTATTATTATTTATATATAGGTATAGATAGGATATGATTTATGTATTACTTGTTTCTTCCTTCTTCTCTCCTCCAAGTTGTAGTCAACCAATTTTGCCCGGGCTCTTTTAAAATATTAAAATAAGCCAAACAAATAAGTCCAGGTAAATTGAATAAAAAAACACACACACAAATAAAAAAATCCAAATTTAGAAGTCCAATGTCCGGTTATAACTATTTGGGCTAAAAATAACTTAAACACTCAAAATCCCTTAACCTAATTTGACCCAATAAATCCTAAAACTCAATTCTAATAAATATTTACACCCAAAAGCTTAAATAAACCCACATCCCAACCCAGTTTACAAACAACCCAAACCTGAGGCCCAACAAGACCCAAAAAGAAGCTCGATAACCAAATAGTGCCAGAAGCTTCTAAAGTACAGTGGAATGGCACCAGAGAATGGGCTCCTCATCCCCACGTGCGGCCTCCATGTCACCGGGTCATCTTCTCCGTACAACCGAGCCTGCAAAAGAACACGCCTGAAGAACCATTAACAGAATACAACAAATAAATGTATTTTTTATTTTTTATTTATTCTAAAAATCTGGCTATAAAAAGGCCACTGGATGTACTATGAAATTTACGCACACTGTATCTGTACACAAGCACAGAGAATAGAGAAAAAGCAATCTAAAATTAGCAAAGGTGATTTCAAGTTTTTTTTTTGTACTCTCTTCTGATTTTTTTTTCATTTGGTTCGGATTTTTTTTAGTATATGAGTCGATCCCAATGAGAGCCCGAATACTTCAGAAATACTTAGGTAAAGGCGAGGGAACAAATAGTGTTGAATCTTTGCTTTATGAACCTATCTTCATTTTTTTTTTAATAATGTGAGATTTGAAGTTTTTTTTTTCAAATAAAAAAGGGAGAAAGAAAAATACTTACTAAATTTCTCTAGGCATGATTGAGCGCCTTCAATGGGGAGGATGGGTACTGTTTGCATGCTGTTGATCACCAAAACAATGGTGGTTCGGCTGCTAGAAAAGGAAACCCTAGTAATTTAATTTCAAGGCTGTGATTTTCGGCCAAATTGTGGACGGCATTTTGGGAAGGAATAGGGAAAGAAAGGTCTTAAATGACCTATTATTGAAACGGCGCCGTTTCAGAAAAGGGGGGTCCGCGCGTCAACCCGCTTGGAGACCTAGATCTACCCTTTTACGCCTAAAATGGTATATTTTCGCAGAAGGCCCTTCCCCTTTGCGCCGCGTTATGATTCGCTCCCATTTGTGTCTAATTTGTTTTATTTTGTTTTAGATATTTCCCAAAATTTGAGCACTTTTGCATTTTAGCCTGAATCTCAACACAGTGCTTTGGGATTGGGGATATT
The DNA here is from genome assembly GCA_025698465.1 of Gossypium longicalyx. Classification (NCBI taxonomy): domain Eukaryota; kingdom Viridiplantae; phylum Streptophyta; class Magnoliopsida; order Malvales; family Malvaceae; genus Gossypium; species Gossypium longicalyx. Next base: position 15,970,427 of record CM046997.1, on the reverse strand, counting down.
ATCAGATTTAGTCCCTGTGAATTCATACGTGTTGTGCAGGGGTCATCATTTTAATGTTAGTAGTTTGTTTTATTTATAAATTATCCATTGTTTATAATTTTATTTCAATTAAGTTTTTTTTTTCATTTTTTTTTCTTTCTTTTAAAATTCGTTTTACATTCAATTTTTTTTTCTTTTAAACTCTTGTTTAATTATTTTATATTTGGAGCTCCTTTGAGGATTGTGTTTCGTTTTAAAGTCAATGTTGTAAAAAAAATTTTATCATATCATTTTTTTACATTGTGTATAATATTTTATATGAATATTTTTGCACACTATTAAATATATATAATTGTTCCATGTATACTATTAATCTTATATTATTTTATACACATAATTTCTTCTGAATTTATTCCAAAACCTTATTATACATCTATATTATTTAAAGGAAAAATCTCACATAGTTTATGTATTATTTAAGTTATTATTAAACATATATTTTGTATTTATATTTGATTTACATACATTATATAAGCCATGTTATTCTTATACATATAGTTTTTGATAAACTTGTATATAATTGTGTTTTTAAATTTATTATGTATATAACCTATGATAAAATTAGATTAATCTTATAATTCATATTTTAATTCAATGATATTTTAACATACAATTATTTCTAAAATTTCTTCATATATATATATATATTACCCATATCAAATTATTTTTACTATAGTACACGTTATTATTTTCATATAACTTTATGTAAATATTTTTTTTCAATGTATATATCATCTTTTAAAATTATTTATGTGTATAATATATTTCTTTTAAGGACCATATTTTAAATCATATAATTTATTTATTGTATACTCTCATATTATCCTTATGTATGTATTATTTATATGTTCCATCACTCCAAATCAATTTGTTACCTATAAAATTATGTTATACTTGTTCCAAAATTCCCTTATTAAATATAGTCACATAAATATACATCACTAATTTACGTATTTTATAAATATAGTTTTTTTACCATTTTGTGTATATGATTATATTTTCTAAATTTGTTACATGTATTATTTATATATTTATTTAATTTTTCATACATTATTAATTTCATGCCATTTTTTTTACAAACAAATATTTCCAAATTCATTTATATATACATGTTTTATGAATTTGTGATGTACATTATATCTCATCATGTGTTTTATGTTTCTTTTATATTTTATATGTTATTTAAACTACCATGCATATTGTCAATTTTTTAAAAAATTTGTGTTTAAAATATTTTGTATATTATTCGATTCAAATGTTTTATTCTACAATATTTATTTCAAATAATTATATATCCCTAGCTTTCATACAAATTTGTCAACTTATGTTATGTGTCAATTAACTCATCATTATTTTGAAGATGTCCTATACTATATTGACTTTAAATTCCATTTTATTTTGTACATATTTTGTGGATCATTTTATATTGAGCCATATTAATTGTTGTTGTATATTATTTTTGTATTGATTGTTCACCATCCATGATTAAGAATTTGGTTATATTTTACTCAGAATAGTTGTACATAATTGTTGGATTTATTAATTGTAACTTGTTGTATTCTATTATTTCATGTTCATTAATCCTTTCCTATGCAAATGTTTCGATACAATGCATTAAGTATTCCATCTATTTTAAAACAAATAAACGGGTTTTGAGCGTATTTCCAATTTTCTTTATTATTCAAAAATTCTGAAATAAGGCAATATCCCATATTTGGGAATTCGGAAAATCGTGCTCAATCATGCTGGGTATGATTTTTTCGGTGAACTAAATATTTGGATAACCTTTTATAATTTTAGTGTACAATTTTTCAAAAGTCAAAAATCAATCGTATTTTTAAAGGTATAAAGGATCGTATCCAATCGTGCTGGGTAGGATACTGCGTATCTTTGAAACGAGATAATTTTGACCGCTAATTTGAATTATTCAAACATTTTAAAAAAGAATCATACTTTGAAAAATATTTTCTTAAAAAAAAAAAAAAAAACTCTTTTGGTATAAGGATAGCATTAAATCAATTTGGTACCAATTTTTGGGCGTAATGAGGGTACTAACCTTTCCTCATGCGTAATCGACTCCCGAACCCATTTTTTTATTATTTTACGTAAACCAAATTTATTTTTAATGGAATAAAATGTTTTAGTAAGTGGCCCAATCACACCTGAATCAAGAGATTGGTTGCGACTCCATTTTTTTTGTTGTCAAAATCGATCCCCATTGTTTTCAAAATAAAAAGGGTTTCAACACAAGTTATTGTTGATAAGTTGTAAGAAGCAATGAACAAAATAAAGGTTTATCGAACAAATAGATGGATTTCATTGGTTTATTGAATAAATATATTGGAATCGATTAAATATGGGTTTAGCTTGTTTGTCTTTTGATTTTGTTCATAAGATAGTTTGGTTTTAGTTTAAATGTACAACAATTCATATAGTAAATTAAGAAAACTTTAATTGAGCCGCCTAAATTAAAAAAAAAAAAAAAAAAAAAAAAAAAGAGTTTTGGTTTAGTTATATATGTTTATACATTCTGAACGTAAGATGTTAATTTCAATAATGAATTTAAAAATCCCTAGTGATGGAAAGTTAAAAATAATGGAACTAGACAATTGGAGGTAAACTTTTATAAATCAAATTATCTAAATTTCTCTTTTGTTTTCTTATTATTTAAAAAGAAATTTAAATTTTTTTAAAATATTAATTCACCCGTCTTGATTTTTTAAAGCTTCAATGCTTTTTATTGTCCTGACCGACTGGAATTTGCTATGTGAGCTTTGGAATGTAAGAAACAACGAGGTTTTGCATGGACAATCTCACTTCCCTTCATATTACGCTCAATTATGCACAATCCTTGCACAATAACTTATGCATACACAACTTGCTCAATAGACCAATCTTGTTACTACAGTAGTGTGATGTACGATAGGCTCCCCCTTGCGCACGCCAAGTGAAGATAAATGTAGATGCTGCATGGGTTGAGAGGATGCACACGATTGGGTTCAGGATTGTGGCGTGAGATACAAATGGCATGGTTTTGGGTAGGAGGGTACAAAGGCACTCGATTGCTTCGACTCGACTTGGACAGAGGCTTAGGCAGTGGTTTTGGGCCTCACTTTGGCTAGTGACATGATATTTAGGGAAATTGTTCTAGAAGTATACTCTTATTTGATAACCTCAAAACTTAACCATGTAACGTTTGATTTATCTTTGTTAGGCTAGTTTTTTTTTTTTTGGAGGTTTATTCAATGTTTTTAGACTTTACTTTTAGTTACTATGCTGCATGGGCTTAGGTGTTGAGAAAGTGGTTGGATTTGGTGTGGATTACCCCCAGGAGCTTCATGATTTTGTAATCCCGGACATGCTTTGATTTTGTTGAGTGGAATTCCTCGTATTGGGCCTTTTGTTTCTTAAATAATAATAATAAATAAAAATAAAAAGAACCGTTATTTTTAACAGTCAAATACTATTTCTTGAATTTTTATCCTTCTAATTAGATTAAGGAAAATGGTTATATATTCTTGGAAATTTGATTTTGTTTCCAAAAAGAATAATATATTTATTTACTAATTAGCATTAACTTTTAATCTCATTTTCGTGTACAAAACTCAAAACTACACATAAACTTTGATACAATGTGTAATTTAATACATGAACTTTAATTTGATACAATTATACAGATGGAACATTGATTGTAGTTCAAATGTATAATTTTAAAGGAATAAATACATCATTTTACTTTTATATTAAACATACAATTATTTGTATTGCAATATATATAGCTATATCGATTAATGTGTTAGTAATTTATAAAAATTGAATTAAATTAATATTTTATTTATAAAATTACACATTAAACTAAAATTTATATATAATTTTGAGATTTAATCCAGGTTTTATATTTACTTAATATAGTAACTTTTATCTTAATTTTACTTTTATTCTCAAACTAAACAGCTTCAAAAGTTGTGTGGGAGCAGCTCGATACCTATGATATTACGTTTATTTCTCCAACCAAACATTTTTAAAAATTATACTCAATTAACATTTTAAAAAAGCTATCCAATTAAAAAAATAATTTTTAATTATGTAATTCTCATCCAAAAATATTAATAATATTAATATGTATAATATCTATTTTTCACTTCATGTGCTAAATTTTAGTATAATTTTATATAATTTATATATATATATATATATATATATATATGTATATATAGATTTAAAACTCCATCTTTGTTATCTTTTATTACGCAAATGAAAAGGGAAAAGCAAAGTGTGAATTATAAAGTTAAGGGAAAAGTATTCAAACCCCGATAAAAAATATAATTTATCTTTAAGCTTTGAAAAATATCCATTTATCCTCCGAGCTTTAATTTTAAAATAATCTTAAATAAAATCATCATTTTACTTTTTATTAATTACTTAGTATTCTAGTTATTTTTCTTATTTTCAATCTTTATATTTAATAATTTTCAATTAAAAATAATAAGAATATATTTTTATTTTTAAGTTTCAATATAAATCACTTTATATTCTAATATAATAATATGTTGATTGAATCTTAGCTAAAGGTGAGCATCGGCCGGGGCCAGGCCGAGTTCTGGCCTGGCTCAACTAAAAATTTAGGCCTGTTTGCTAGGCCCAGGCTTGATTCAAAAAATGGGCCTAAAATTTTGCCCAAACTCGACCCGGATAAAAATGCTAAAACCCGAGCTCGACCCGATCCACCCATATTAATTTTTATATTATTTTCATATAATTTTAAAATATATATAATACATCAAAAATACTAAAAACATCAAAATAAATATTTCCCAACAAATTGAAAATAAATTTTAAAAAATATATATACTTAAATAATACTAAGATAGATGCAACTTACCAAGCAAATGTCTCTAAAATAATAACAAAATTAACAAATATCTTTAAAATAATAACAAGATTAACAATAAAATAAGTTTTATATAATATCCAAATAATAATAACAAAATAGTAGCAACATAATAGTAAATGGTGGCAAAATATAGAGAAAATACCAAGAAAATAATATTAAAAAAAGTAAATTTTTTTGTCCTTTAGTAGATTCGGGCCGGGCCAAAAATGTCTTACTTGATGCCCGGCTCATTTTTTAAATAGGCCTTTTTTTTTTGTCAAAGCCCATTTTTCAGGCCTATATTTTTGCCCAAACCCTCCCACATTTCGGGAGGGCTTTCGGGCCGGACCACCATGATCAAGTCTAGTCTTAGCTTGATTGGCATCAACATTATTGTCAGTCTAAGAGGACATAGATTTGAGTACATTGAAGCGTATTATCCTTTTATTTAAGGGTTAGGAATGGGCTATGGATAGCTCTAGGCATTATTTCAAAAGAAGCAGATATGATAAGTACTTATAATGACATTAATGTTTAAAAAAACAATATAATATAATAATATGTGAAGCATAATGTTTTTTTGGCTAATATACTAAAAAAGCCCTTAAACTACTACTTTTTGTTTAAACAAACCATTAAAGTATTTTTATAGTTAAATAAGCTCCTAACTTATGTTTTTTTTACCCATAAAAGCCCTTGATTTTAATATTAAAGTAACAACATTTTGGAACCCTATGTGATGAACTGATGGTCAAGGGTATTCATCATCCCAAGTATGGTTTGTATTTGAGTCGCGCTAGTCACGTTAGTTTTTCAGGCTTTACCCTATTATTGTAATTTACCAAAAAATATATATATTTTGAATTTCAAGCTCATGTCTTAATTTTCTTGTTGATGCAATAGAAATCATATACACATTTAACATCAACATAAAATTTAAAAGAGTAATCAAAATTTTCAAAAAAGCGGTTAAGTATGTTATATGTATAAGCACTTTCATGAAATTTTAAAATTTTATTTTTACCTAATAAACTATTCACATCAGCATTAAATACAAAGAAAAATCATTTGATACACCGACAGTGGAGTTTTTTAGACTCCACAAATGAATTAAAGGTTTGTCGTATTATAGTGTGTAGTTAAAAAAATTATATAAATAAAAGTGACACTTATTACATTATCAACCTGCTTGTAGAGTCTAAAAAATTTTACTAACGGTGTATCAAATAATTAATCTAAATGCAAATTAGTTTAAAATTAAAATCAAAGGTTTTCATAGGTAAAAAACCAATGGTTAGCGTCACATTTAATTATAAAAATAATATAAGAACTTGATTAAACAAGGTATAATAATTTGAGGTTTTTTAAAATGTATTAGCCATATTTTTTCAATTAATATATGTAAGTTTTTTTAAGTTACAAGTATAATCACTTTGCAACTACAAAAAAAAAAAAAGGTTAAAAAGTCATATATGATTTACATAGAATGACACTTGAACTTAAAAACTTAAAGTTATTAAAACCTTAACCTTGCCCATTAAACTAAGACATTGTTAATTTTAAATTTATTTTTCAAAAAAATTCTATCAATTATAATTATAATATATATTTGTGTTTTTAAAATATATTTATACAAATACATGTTAACCATTTAAATTTTAATTATGTAGTACTTTTGAAATGAATTTTCTTTTGCTATTTTCTTTGTATTTTAATCCATTTATTTTCCATTAGAACCTAATTAAATAATGATAGCTAATTAGTTTTATATAAAATAATTCAATGAATTCATTCAAGGTTAATATGTAGGTTTAATATATTATTTAGTATTCGAGTTTAATATTTTTCTCTAATGTGGTATTTGTGTTATTTTTTAGTCTGATGCGTCATTTGTATTTGACAATAGTTGTATATTTTGGTACCTGAAGATAACAATGTTAAGTTTTTAATGTTTAGTTCGAGTTCTAGAGTTGATTTGATGAAATTTAATTACTAATATCATTTTCTTTGAATTTTTCATGATTTTATTAATATAATAAATTTAATGCTAATTGTGAATTTGTTTAATTTGTCAAATATAGTCCAATAGAAGTGTTTTAATTCAGGTTTTAGGGTCAATTGATGAAAATTAATTTATAATATTATTAGTTAATTATGAATTTTGATCAAATCAACTCTAAAACCTGAACTAAACACCAAAAAGTAACATCGTTAGCTTTAAATACTAAAATATATAACTTTTATCAAATATATGTATCATATTAAATAAAATAAAAAAAAACACAGGTAGCACATAAGGAAAAGTGCCAAACTTAGGTTATTAAACCTAAAATGTAACAAAATTAAATATAATTTCACTTAATTTTAGTTGAAGTTAAATATATATATTTTTATGGAAAAGTCAAATATCTTTAATTTTATAGCAATTCAATGTATAGTTACATTTTCATTATTTTGTAATTAGAATTAGAAAATTGAAAAAAAAAACATAGATGAATAATAAAAAAGATATAATTATCTTTTTATTTAAAATTTGCATAGTAAAAGCAAAATAATAATTACTAGAAATTCTATCATACACATATATATATATATATAGAAACTACGTATTTAAAATACAAAATGTGTTTAAAAATAATATATAATAAATAATAAAATATATAGTTATTTTTTTAAAATATAAAATGTATAGTTATTAATTAATAATAACACATAAAATATGTATTATATTAATAAAAAATAGATTAAATTTCGAAATTTAAACACAAAAATACATCAAGTAAAATTATTTATCATAATATGTCATCAATCAAAGTTGACATATGAGTTAATTCATGTATATACAAAATAAAATTAAAATACAAAAAAAAAATCAAATTGAAGTTTTAGTAAATTTGGTGGGAGTGGATATAGCAATTGACTTATCAAAATGAAATGATAATTGATGTTAGGAAACGAAAATCTTGTTATTTACTCAGATGTAGTTTTAAGAATGAACTATTGGCAGAATCTATAAATAATTTTCTTCATTCTTACTAATTTATAAAGCACTGTCTTTGCCCAGAAATCCCATTTTTGTTTCCAACCCTTTCAGTTTCTGACACTATCATCTTTCCACATTAATTCCCAGAATCTACTTTTATCCCTTTCAATATCTCACATCCCATTTTAGGTTTCTTATATTTTAAAAGATATTCCCACTCCTTTTTCTTTTCTCGGTAATTTTCCGTGAATCACCCATCCCATGGGTACCAAGATATGGGAACTGAGGATCCTAATATTGTTTTTGTGGTGGAGGCTAACATGTGCCATCTCCGTTCCCGTTAGGGTTCCGTTGTGTCCCAAGAACTCCGTTTTTGAAGCCGTCTTTGACTTTCGAGACTCTTTTTGCTCCATTCACTCTGATTTTATTGAATCTATTGATTCCGTTGGAGTTACGGAGGTACCTTGATAATTTTGTTTTTTCTTTAATCTGGTTCAATTTTATTCTTTGACTGATTTGATCCTGTGCTGTATATTTCGGGCTAAGTTTAGAGTATTTTTAGTTTGTGCACATTTTAAAGTTTTAAGCTGATAAATATGCAATCAAGGAATTAGGAACGGATTTTAGGTTTTTCATTTTGGCCGCTTATTAGAATGAATCTTTGATCCTGATGCAAATGGAGATATGCCCAGCATTAAGTTGTTTTTGAGGGTCGGATTCTCTGTAAGTCCTGTATTGTTCCCAATTGGTGTTTTGTCTTCCTATTCTGTCTGAGGTCGGTTTACAGAGCAAGAGTATCTCGCTAGCTCAAGTGGTAGTATCGAGTCCAACCATGTGCAAGTTCTGGCACTCCCACTCTTTGAACCCGCTAGATGATAGAATAGGAATATAGAACCTTAATTGGGGACAATATCCAACCCTCATCAAGTTTCTTTAAGTTTTAGTTATTTCTTATATGAATTTATTGCATGGGGTCTACAGGCTAAGAGGGATTAACATTCCTGAGATAAGTCCTTGTTAGAATTGCATTGGATTCTGATTATACTCCTTTTCTGGGTACAATTTTTAATTAAATCTTCTCTTTGTCTCTGAATAGGGGGATGAGATTTCATTGCAGAAGGCACTTAACATGGTTCATGGGAATATTCATGAATATGTAGCAGTGCTTTTCTATGCATCTTGGTGTCCTTTTTCAAGGTCTTTTAGACCAAGCTTCTTGACCCTTTCTTCTTCCTATCCTTCCATTCCTCATTTTGCCGTAAAAGAATCAGCTGTCAGGCCAAGGTTTGCTACTGATTATCTTTCGTTTGGTATTTGCTCATGCTACGAGTGTATTTCTTCTTGAACTAATTAATGGTAGTATTTGATTTCATCAGCATCCTCTCGAAGTATGGAGTTCATGGCTTTCCTACTCTTTTCCTTTTAAATTCTAAAATGCGTGTTCGTTATCATGGAAACCGGTCTTTTGAATCTCTCAGCACATTCTATAATGATGTCACCGGTAAGGACTTTGTTTCTTCAACTTATTTCACTATGGAGATCCATATTATCTCGAGTTAATTTATTTAGTAGCTTGTTTTGAGTTTTTGCTAATGGCATTCATTATTTAGTAGCTTTGTTATGTTATATTTGTTCATGATTCTTTCTGGTTTTAACCAGTGAATTGTGATTGCCTATCTGGTTCTCCATTTATCATGCATTTGGTTACGTCATTGCACAATGTTATGGATTTGAGAGGATACAAGTGATAGGACAGTTTTGAACCGTAAACCTACTTCATTTTGTCTTTGCTTTTGGTGTATGTAAAGGCTAAAATGTGCCCATCTCATACCACATAATTTTATCCATGCGATTGCAATCCTCTTCATGAGATTGTATAATCCTATAGGATGAAGCAAATTTAGATAAAATAATTTAAACAATGACAATTAACTTACCTATCTTGTTTACGTTTCTAATGAGTGTTGCATTGTTCTATAGGCTTTCAGATAAAATCTCTGGATAAAACATCGCGGGACAAAACCAGACATGTACCAAAGCATGAGAACCATAAAAGCTCTGAGCAGGAGAGCTGGTCATTCTCATGGGCAAGATCTCCACAGAATTTGCTTAGACAAGAGACCTATTTGGCCTTAGCCACCACATTTGTACTTTTCAGATTGCTTTACCTATTTTATCCAACTTTGCTGGTATTTGCTCGCTTCACTTGGAAACGGATCAATCGAGATGTAAAGTTGGGAACAATGTTGGAACATCCTTTGCTGATCTGAAACGAACAATTCGGTTGAATTCCCTGAAAGAGAAGCAACTTGCAAAGGTGCAATGAATGCTAGAGCATCTCGCTACTGCTGCGATCGGCAATGCCAATGAGTGGATCTTGCTGAGTCTTTAGCCGGTGTGGGACAGGTATTTGTTTCCTCTAGAAGTTTGGTTGCAATCTCTTTCGAAGCAAGAGCCTTTTTGTTTTATATTATTATCCAGAGCAACATTGGTATTTAATTTGTGATTCATGTCAGTGCATCTTGAGCCTGTAATACTTAATTTTCATTTGTAATATGATTTAGAATACATCTTTGCCTTGCCTGTATGTAAGCGGCACTGCAACTCCTGAATAGGTTATGACTTACGTGTAGCAGTCATCAAGCATAAGCCATTTAGCACTGCAATATTTGATTTTATTACTTTTTACTTTCTAGTGTTAGAAAACGCACCTTGTATATGTTTTATGTGTTTGAGACTTGTAATTTAAAAAAAAAAAAGTTAGGTAATTAATATAAAGTAATATTTCTCATTAAAGCATTTGGACTCTACTATTTTTTTTATGTTGTAAATCAATATTCTCTTTCTTTTATAATCAATAAATTGACTATAATATATCGTAGATAATATATAACTAATATTATATTTGGTTACATAATTTTTTTATTTATAAAAAAATAATAAAATTTGATATTGAGAACTAAAATAATATAATAGTCTTACTACCTAGTTAATGAAAAAAAAGCAATACTTTAATTATAAAACAATTCAATATAAGTTTTAACATATAAATTGATTTAACAAACTTCTTTTAAAAAATTATAATCTTATTTATTAGTATGATAATTTTTTATTAAATAAATTTAGTTAAACAAATATTTTAGTAAAATTATAATTTTTGAGAAATTTTTATAATAACAATAAAATAACGAAATATAAAAGGGCTTTGAAGAGTTAAAAAAAAAAAAAATCAATTAATTCTCTTTCAAATTTTTACGTCCAATTTGACCATTAGAAATTGATGGCAATATTGACGTGGCTATTAATAGAATGCTGACATTGCAATTCCCATCAACAAAATAAAATTATTTTAGAAAAATAAGTACATTGGTTTATTTTGAGATTATAGAAAAACATAAAAAATTCATTAAAATTATTAAAATTTAATTAAAAATCATAAGATTTTATAAAAAAATATATAAAAAAAATGCAATTCGCCATGTCCTTGTCAAGATATGTAAATGCTTCCATATGAGATTGAATATATATATATATATATATATTGTGATATTAAAAAGTTCAAAAATCTTTAAATATTATTCTAAGTATGGGATAGACTTTTTAACCGCATTTTATTTATCTGCTTATCAAAATGTGATTGTAAAATTAAACTCTGGTATATATTATATAGAAGGATTTGTTATATTCCTACCCTAATGGTTGATTACTCGCATATCTTTTGTCACTCACGTGAGGAACTGTCCATCTTTTAACACATTCTCCTTAAAATGGGACTATCCAAGAACCATCACTCACTTAAAAATATTTCAAGCTACATCATTGGGAGAGAAGAGGAGCTTTCTCCTATTTTAAAACCCTAATATGCTAACCTCCCATCTTCTTCCACCTTTGGCTTTAAAGTGAGTGAATCCACACATATTGATATTGTGCATCAATCACTAAAATTTTAAACCACCATTATTTTTGCTTTAAATTGACATATGATTTTCCTCAGTTTGATTTGACTTAAATTATTTGCTTAATTGACTTGTGCAAATTAAAAAATAAAATATTAATCATGTTGATTTTATTTATTTATTTAAAATATTATTATGTTAACAGTAAAATAATTTCTGAAAAACGTCTCGCAATATTGAAACTTCATACGTTATAAAAATAGTAATTTATAATTTTTTTTATGAACTTAATTGTTTTATTATTTATAATTCAAAATGTAGATCCAAATTGAAAGGTATATTCCAAATTACAAAATTAATATTATAACAAACAACAAATAGATTATTTATAAGTAGGAATTTGAAGAAAAACATTTTTGTCAAAAACAAACAATAATTAATATTTTATATTTAAAAAAAATTTTTGTCTCCTTGAAAATAACAAAAATAGCAGTAATTATGAAAGTGAAATTGGGGTGTTAGATGCCTAGGGTGGTGCAAATCCTTTGGGGATGCTATCAATTTGCTCAAGCAAACCCACCCACTATAAACAAACACACAAAAAAAAAAAAAAAAAAAAAAAGGAAATAAATGTACCAAAGAAAGGGAGTGATATAAGCAAAAGAAGATGCAAATAATCTGAAAACCCAATCTTCGGATGAAAATTAATATATGCCTCCAGAACAAAGCCATCAAGAAACCCATACTAATTCTTGCAGCCGAAAGGAGAGGCAATCTTTCTTTACTTTTTAACAAAACTAGCCACTAAGAGAAGAGACTGAGGACACTGATGAAAGGATGGTATGAGATGTATTTATAGGGAAGCATGGACAACTAAACCCTAATATGGTTGTTCATCAGACGAACACCTTCATTCTTGGGCCTATGTCAGCCCATCCTCTGTTTCCCCAATCAATCCAAACACCCAAAAGTTAAAAGTCCCAGAAGTAGAATATATCCAATTGTAAATAATTAGTTTTTTTTTTTTTTAAAAATTTTATATAACATTTCAGAAAAAAAGTAAAATAAATAATATAAATATTTAATTTCTAGAATTTAGATCATTTGTATTATGATAAATATAAATTAAGAACAAAATAAGTTAAATATTTAAAATAAACTTAAATTAACCCAACATGGACAGTAAAACAAATTAATTGTTAATATTCATTTAAAATGATAAAAAATTTAGAATCTAAAAAATTGAATTTATGATGTCAATATTTCATAATATTGTTATTAATCTTATTTTAGAAAATAAAACTAATAATTAATTAAAATATGCAATATCTTGAAACTTCAATTATAAAGTCACAGTTCCATTTATTGCAATATGAGCATGACAATAATGGTATAATAAAAGGTGTAATGTCTCTGGATATTACACATTTTGTATAACAAAAGCTAATAATTTTTTATACTCTTTGTGTTCATAAACCATAATACGTATAATAATACAAATTGGGACTAAGGTAATTATGACTCCTTGGTGTAAGAAGGAAAGTTTTAAAAGAAAATAGAATGGAATTTTTATTTATTAAGTAAATGTAGTATAAGAATTAAATAGAATTTTGTATTGTTGTTAATATTAATAAAATTATGATTTTCATATTTAAGAATTATGTGTATATATATTAGAAATCAAATGTAAATTAATATAATATTATTTTTAAAGTTCCCACACGAAAATAATTAATATAATATTAATTACCATAAATTCAAATGTGAACATAAATAAATTTGTTTAATACAATTAAATGCAATTTCAAAGTAATTAATACAACTAAAAAAAAGTAAACATTTTGAAACTCAAAGAATTAACCCATAACTCAATATTTCTGCATATGCTCCCATACTTTCTTTTATATTATATATATATATATATATATATATATATAATATTCTATATTCAAAAATATGTTAACAAAGGATTATTAGTGGAGTGGCAAGGGGTTTTTGTATAAATTTCTTGGTCTTGTGTTTGATTCTCAACTAATGTTTTTTAATTGTTTCATTTAAATTTATATAAAAGTGTGAAAAGTTTAAAATGCCCTTATAATAATATTAATCACCCTTTAAAATAAGTATATTTTAGTAATTTCATAGTTGAGTTGGACCAACTTAGTTAACCATTTTATATATAGTATAGATAGAAATAAAATAAAATAATTGCAATGATTTAACTTATGGATATATATTTGTTATTTAACAATAGATTAAAAGTAATTACTGTCGAAACCATTTTTTGAAAAATGAAATTGACTTTGGTGTAAAGTGAAAATTAAAACAGGAGTCGCCACCGATCTTTATTAGGTGTGATCGGATCATCTTTGTTTTAATAAAACAATTTTGATTTACTAAAACGGCATTTTTGGTCTACGAAATTCGAGAGAACAAGTTCGGGAGTCGGTTACGTGCGATGAAGGATTAGCACCCTCGACACGCTCAAAAATTGGTACCGAATTGATTAGTTAGTGTCTTAATGTCGAAAGTTGAAAATCGGGAATGGATTTAAAATACGATCCTTTTTTATTAACATCAATTTTAAAAAAAAAAACGTTTGAATTAGCTTAAAACAATTGTTAACGATTTCCTTATCCCGAAATATCGGAGTATCACATCCCGTAAATTAGGACACAATACCATGAACTCCCGAACGCTAGGTCGTCTTTAATTTTAATTGGAATTCCATGTATTTTAAAACTCAAAAGGATATTTAGCTATTTAGAATCAACGAGAAAACTGAAACCCCGTAAGTTAGGGCACAATTCCTCGATGTTCCCAAAACGCCAAAACATTGCCTCATTTTGAAATTTTTATTTTGAATGAACGAGCGTGACAATAATACATGCATTCAATATTATACAAGCGAACGATAATAATATGAACAAGAATAAACGAATTAAAGAACGCACATGGCAATAGTCTCACAAAATACATCACTTAAAAACTAGTATTAATAATCAAAGACAAGTGAGTTAAATAACGTAATTTAAAAATAAATAGTTGAAAGCAAACAATTGCAAAGTAAGTTTTAAAATGACAATGAATGAATTTAAAATAAATAATATATAAAAAGAAAGTTAAATGAACAATATATAAAACGATTTTTTTTAGAAAGAAAAATATATATGTACGTAAAGCTTTAAAATAGGTAATATATATATATGTATATATATAACATACAAATCAACATGGAAATAGGAACCAACATGATACAAAACAATTTAAAAACTATATGAGAAATTAAAAATGAATAGCACATGCTAGAATTTGAAATAATATACATATATAATCGAAACCGATAATACATGAATGATTATTAAAATAGATGTTATGAAAGAGGGAGTTTGTTTGGGGATAAAAGGTAGTCGATATTGAACGAAAATAAGAATTAGAATCATGATGCAATAACAAGACATAAAAGCATGAATACGAGCATGAAATAATAATATGCGAATACAACATTGTACAAGTGGATGACAAGGACAATGATACAAATCATACAATTCGAAAGATACAATAGCATTAATCTCACCATCCAATTTTAAAAACTAATATCAATAATCAAAGACTAATGTAATCCTAAAAGTACAACTAATAAGAACAAATGAAAATGCATATAGCGCAACATGCTTTTAAATGTGGATGAATAAAATTTAAAATAATAATATGTTAAAAGCAAAAACTTGAAATCAACACGATATGAAAACAGTTTGAAAAAGAAATGTATAAGAATTTAAAATAAGCCATACACATAATAATGCATAAATGATTTTTAAAATAGATATTATGTACGAAGGAATTTGAAATAAATAGTATATAAAAAAACAAAGTAATTTAAAAACGAACCATACCGATTTAAAACTAATAATATGCATGAAATGAAAAAACTCAATATAAATGATGCATAAAAACACTAATATACGAAAATGTTTAAAATGAATGAAATATACAATTTTAAATATGACCTTTAAAAGAAATAAATTATATACATAAATAGATTTAAAAGAAAATGTATATATATATATATATATATATAGATTCAGAAGAAAATAAATACATAAAACAGCATGAAAATGGGTAAAACCAATTTTAATATAAACTATATATATACAGTGATATAAAAAAATTAAATATTACACAACATTTTAACAATATGATATAAAAAAAATGTAATTAAACAATAAAGAAACAAATAAAAAAATGAATTAAAGCAAGACACAACCATCAAAATAATTCCGGATGTATATTTAAATAATTAAAATGTTAAATAAGTTAAAGAACTAGAGTATTATGCCTATTGAAATAAAAAAACTTAATTAAAACAGACCCAAACTAAAGGGATAATTTATAAATAAAATAAACCATTAAATAAAAATAAGGACCAAAGTGCGATGGGCATGAATGTGCGGGTATTAAAAACGCAATTATTCCAAGTTTCTGAACGCCCCATGTAAACATGGATCAAATCAAAGCAGCATATAAGTTTTAGGAAAGAATTAAAAAACAAAAGAAACATAAATGGGACTCAATCAGATGACGGCAAAACAGGGAGGGACCGAGTGTGCAATTTACCAAACGTAAGTAAGTGTCCCCCTCAAACGGTGCCGTTTTACTCTTTATAAAAACAAAATTAAAAGAAACCCTAAACTAATGCTCAGTCATTTGAAATCAACACCAAAACTTAGCCTCCTCCCCTTTCATTCGGCCGAAAAAAAAAGAAAGACTTCAACTGCCGTTTCGCCTCCGTATTCAGCCGACGGTCGTCAAGCGAAGGCCAAATCTAGACCTGTTCAACCGCAAATCCGAGAGCCTTGCTCGGAGCCTCAAAATCCTCGCCTAAACTTCGATTACGACGAAGCAAATAAGGATCTCAAGGCCTCTAAAAAGATGAGTATTTGTATTCCTACTTATTTCTTTTGTTTTTACACATACAATAACAAGAATCAGAGAAAAAATGGAAGCGAAAAAAAGAAAAATTAAAATTATTTGAATCCACAATCACCTTTTTAAATTTTTTTAATACCCGTGTAAAAAGATTGAAAAAAAAAAAAAAAAGACGAAAATCCCAGAAGAAAACAGTCTAAAATCCCCTTAAAAGACTGATTTTGAATTTTCTTTTTTTTTTCAATATGCGTGTTGCAATTTTTGTATTTTCAAAAAGGAAAAAACCTCCTAATACAATCAGTTCCCCCCTTTTCAATTTAGCCGAATCCCTCTATTTATTTGCTACTCTCTTTTGCTTGCTGTTTCCTCTTTACTTCGCGTGTCAATTTGGCTTTTGCAGGTGCCAGAGGGGTGCCAGGCGATGGCGTGTGGGCAAGGTCCTACTGGTGTATGGCGCACGTGGGAGAGAAGGGGCGGCAGCAACTCTTTAGGGGAGTTAGGGGTGGTTAGGGTTTTGTTAGTTTTGGGCCAAGAAAATTTGGGCCTTTACAATTACTAATAGATTTTATGACAAGTATACGACATAAACAATAATTCAATAAACACAATGTAAATTTAATGGTTGTTTAACATACTAGAAATTTTATCACATGCATATGTGTATTGAAATCACGTATTTAGTACATGCATGGTTTTAAAAATAGCATGCAATGTGGGTGAAACAATTTGTGTAATAGCATTGAAATGTATAAAAATGTTAAAATAAAACTTTAGTTAAAGTGATAAAGAAAATACTTTATAGATGTTGGTGGCATGATCAAATGTCAACATTTGTAACGGGTCTGCTCTATATAGCACGTTTCTTTTTTATCAATCTGCTCTGTGTAGCACGCCCATTTTAGGTTTTTTTTTTTCCTTTTTGTTTCCTATATTGTGAAAATTGTTATGGTAATTTGAGTAGGTTCTGTTGTGGTGTTATTCTGGAGAATGAAATGGCGGGCTTGAAAATCATGGATGGAGAAGATGAAGCATGGCAGTTGTATGGAGGCCCTGATGCACAGAAATCAATTTTTGATTTATGTCTAGTTGGTTGTTTTCTTAGAACAAGTGTTCTTAATGGTGAATCAGGAGAGGATTTAAAACCAACTAGAGGACTTTGATAAAGAGACCCACTTATCCCTGATCTTTTCCTGATATGCAACGAAGGGCTATCCTCTTTGATGAGACTGGTGAACAAGGATGGGCTATTAATAGGAGAAAAGATTTGTTGTAAAAGGCCAGAGATTTCTCACTTACTTTTTGCGGATGATTGTGTCCTTTCTGGGGGAACGATGATTTTAAAACAAATTCTGAGAGAATATGAAAGCTGTTTGGGACAATGCATCAATTTTGATAAACCGTTGATTTTTACAACAATAATGTCTAAAATCAGGATAGAGATTAAATCTCGAAAGTCCTGGAAATAAGATACTCTTCGAATCTAAAAAGGTATTTGGAGCTCCCTAATATGGTGGGTTGCAACAATTCATAATTAATGTAACAGATGAAACTTGCAAATGAAGAGAAATAGTTGTAAATAATACATAAAAGCAAAACAATTCATAAATGCTCAAAATATATTTACTTCATGAATTCAGTTAAATAATCCAAGTATATATTAGTTCTTCTTTGGGTAGATACCAGAGTTATCCATGAGCCGGGCCATCCGACCAGGCCTGAAGGCTTACCCCAAAAATAGGAGGGTTTGGACAAAAATATGGACCTAAAATATGTGCTTGGAAAAAAAACGAGGTTCGTTTTCTAAATGGGTCAAGTCCAAATGCATGTCTAAACAAGAAAAGCAAGAAATAACTAATAGCTCTCCACTAAAGTCACTAAAGAGTAATTTGCCTTTAGCCCCCAAAGCTCTACCAATTAAAAAATCTCAAGCAACTTTTCTTTTCTCTACTGCTTCACCGCCAATTTGACTATTGCCACCCTTTCCTGCTGCAATACTCAACTGGTCCGACACCTCTCCTTCGTCGCCCACCTCTTTTCTTCTTTTTCTTTTTGCAACTTTAACCGTGAAATTTGATGTTAGTTTGTGTATGCTTTTTCTTACTCGTCTCATTTACTTTTCCATTTTCAATCTATTGTTTGCATTTAACAATATTAAATAATATAGCTGCTAGAAAATGATGATAGTGGCATGACACATAGTTGATTACTCACTGCTTAGTTGTAGTTGGTTTATCCTTTTATCATAAAAAAATATTGAAAATCTTATAAAGAATCAGTCATCTTTATTCATTTAATTTCAAGTATTACTAAAATATTTTAATAAAGGAATATAAAAGTATTTTTTAAAATATGAGAAGTAAAAATTAGAAATGGATGAAATCATAGGCATGATCATTTCTAAGCTTGGTCCATCTAATTAAATATTGAAGGGGTCGATTGTTTTCATTTTAGTAATATTTTGGATAAGTTGAATAATGGTTTGCATATGTTAATTTGATTGAAACATAGAATTTTAACGTTTACCCAAGTATATTGATAATTAGTAGATGATAAAGTTGTTTTTGATAAAGATAGACTCAGTATTCCACCGAATGAAAGTTAATGGGAATGGGTTAATATTTTTTGGAGAACTTGAAAATGTGAATAATGGTGGTGAATGAATTTGTGTATTAATTGAGTTTTTACAATTTTAGGATTTGAGTTTTTATGATAATGGCTAGTTAGAACACTCCAATACCTGTGGATGATGGGTTTAATGAATATGAAAGTTCTCTCAAACGTCAAAAGCCTACTACTTCAAAGGTGTGTGATAAAATGATAAAGCTTGAATATGAGAATAAAGACGAATTGAAGGCACAATATAATTACTGTAATAGTATCTTTTCTGCTAAATCTTATAGTGGAATTTCCCATTTAAGACATCATCTAAATAGTTGTTTGAAAAAAATTAATAAGGACATCGCTCAATACACTATAACCACTCAACCATCCTTAGGAGGGTCTATCTATAAAAACCTACAAGTTTGATGCTGATGAGTGTCGTCGAGCTGTTTCTACTTTCCTTGTGTGTGGTCGAGTTGTTTTTACTTTCCTTGTGTATGGAAAAAATTCATTTAAACATTTGAAGAACCGAAATTTAGATGCATGATGTAACACCCCTAACTTGTATCCGTCGCCAGAATAGAGTTACGGAGTATTACCTGAACTTTCAGAACATTTACAGATAATTTATATCAATTACTATTCATCTTTCAAAATTATTCGTAACGTCCCTCAAATGGACCCTCGAGGCCCAAAATAAGCATTAGAATCGAGTCGGGGCTTAATCGAGAACTCTAAAATTTTTTTGCGAATTTTTAAAAATTTTCCAAGGTGTAGGGCTCACACACCCGTGTGACCCTAGGACACGCCCGTGCTACAGGCCGTGTTCAAACCTATGTAACTCTCTGACTTGTGCACACGACCGGTCATAGACCCGTGTGCGGCCGTATGGTTAATTAAATTCTTCGAAATTAGGTGTAAGTTTCACACGGCCAAGACACAAGCCCATGTTTAGGCCATGTAGTACACACGACTGAGACACAAGCCCGTGTCTCTGCCCGTGTGCTCAATTCTGGGCATTCTGTTTTCTCAAATTTAAGGTACAGGGGACACACGTCCTAACCACATGCCTATGTACCAGACACACGCCCGTGTGGACAAAATAAAGCCATTTCTAGCTTCATTTCTCACCCAAAATCACACCAATGACCTGCACTTAAACTCACATCCAAATACCAACCATTTCAAGTATTCAAATTAAGCAAACTCTATCATTCAACATGGCATATCATTACATGCATACATGTTTATAATCTTACCTTGGTATATTTCATATGTTAGGCATAATTTGAACAACCCTTTAACATGTATGTAGCTACCATAGTATGACATTACAAGTATATCAAAAACAACCATTACTAGCCATTCCAATGGCTAGATTACAAACCACATATTTAAGCCATCTATGACCAAATTAGCCTATACATGCCATTATACCAAAATGATTTTACTATATATACCCAAAATAAGCTAGTAGATAGTGTGATGATGCTCCAATTGGTTTCCAACCTTCGCGAGCTTCCGAGCACTATAAAATAGGAAAAAATAAAACAGAGTAAGCATTACATGCTTAGTAAGTTCGTATAACATAAACTAAACTTGTTTATTAAATCTAAGCATACAATATCATGTTTTCCATCCATTTGGCAAAATTGCCTAAACACATGCACTCATTCAAACATGTTAGTCACAAAATTTTCATATACATCAAGTAAACATAGATGAGCTCATCATGCAATATTCTTTCAACACATTATCATTTCATCTCATAATTCCTTATCATGCCAAGAGTTTTGTCCGTTGAATCATTGAAATTTCGATGGATACTCAAGTAGTACACTCAAGGTGTACAATTCAATAACCTGTCAATTCTTATTCAAGAGTACCTATTAGGGCATTTAATCAAAGAACACACCCTCGAGCCATATATCGTATTACAGGATTACTAGTCCAGGCTAAATCTTTTATGTAATGTATGCTCAGAAGAGCTCAATTAGGATTACCAATCCAAGCTAAATCCTAATTGTAACATATGCTCGAGAGGGATTATATCAGGATTACCCGTCCAGGCTAAATCTTTTCTATAGCGAGGTCAATAAGATTATTCGTCCGAGCTAAATCTCATCAGCAATAAATACATGACTTCATTCATTTCGGGAAAGCACATATATTCATCGAAATTCAATATTCAAACGAGACTTTACCCTTTTTCCAACATTTCGGAACATGTAATCATTTCACACATTTATAATATTCACATAAATATAAATCATATTGCATACAATCATAACATTTAAGTTAATATATTTACATGCTCGATTAAGTTACACGAACTTACCTCAACACTTGTTCGCATAAATAATCTGCTAATCCGAAACCTTTCCTTTTCTTTTATCTAACCTCAAATTTGTGTTGTCCGGATCCAATTAAGTCTATTCAGCTGCTACCGGTTTGGTCTAAGTAAATGACGACTCGATCGGTTTGTCTAGCCACTGGTTGGGCCGTCGGCCGATTTCACATATCGAGTCTAATTTAACAAGTTTTTGGGTTTTGGTCTCAGTTTTGGGCTCCCAAGCCCAATTTACGATCTTAGATCCAATTTTCAAGTTCAATTACCCATTGGGCCAATTGTTTGCCTTGAAAATTAATTTTCAAAAATATCATGTTAATTTTAATCAATT
Source organism: Gossypium longicalyx (assembly GCA_025698465.1). Classification (NCBI taxonomy): domain Eukaryota; kingdom Viridiplantae; phylum Streptophyta; class Magnoliopsida; order Malvales; family Malvaceae; genus Gossypium; species Gossypium longicalyx. The sequence continues at coordinate 15,948,425 of CM046997.1, read as the reverse complement.
TGATTAATCTAATTTTACATGATCAAAATTAATTTTCTCAAAAATCATTTAGATTTTCCAAATAAATTTTTTAAGAAAATTCTTTAATCAAATTCTCTAGTTGAACAATTCTCATGACCGCCTAACTTATGATTTGACTTGTGTTTTTTTTTTGTTTTAATGATCTAACGGCTAATTTTTATTTTAGAGGGGTTTTGAAGGTTCACAAGGTCTTGCTTGATACAGTTAAAGATTCTCATTATCTTTTTTAACTCTAATGGTTAAGAAAACGCAAGAGAAATTTAATAAATATTGGGCTGAGTATTCTTTGATATTGTTATGTGCTGCAATTCTAGATCCTTGTTACAATTTAAATTATGTGTAGTATTGCTTTACTACAATTTGTGGTACTCATGCTTAGGGGTGAGCAAAATCCGATTCGATTCGAAAAACTCGATAAAAAATTTAAATTTTGAATTAAATAGTTGGAGTTATTTGAGTTAATCAAGTTATTCGGATCAACTCGAATAAAAAATTAAGTTTTTCGGTTTAACTCGAATATGAATTACACAACTCGAGTTATTCGAAAATCCGAATAAGAAAAGACAAAACTACATAGTTTTGATAAATGTTTACTTTATTAAAAGTTAAAATTCAAAATAATTAAGTTAAAAGGTAAAACTACGTCGTTTTGATAAATGTTTACTCATTAAGTTAAAAGAGTAAATCATTATATTATTCATGTAGTTAAATAATCTTGTACTTCATCTACTAGTTAAATAATCGGCCCATCTAAACATAACATTAAGTATAAATAATAGGATTCGTTAACTCGACTCGATTTGACTCGAAATTTTTTGACTCGATTCGATTCGATTCGAAAAAATTTCAAATTGAGTTCGGTTGCTAAAATAGGATTTGTCAACTCGACTAACTCGAAAATTTTTGACTCGATTCGACTCGACTCGATCGAATACTCACCCCTACTCATGCTTCAGACTTTATGCAAACCATTCTTAGCAATCTTAAACTCTTGTTTGATGAATATGTTGTGAACTCCAAATTCATGTCTTCTTCTTTGGTTGGAAGTTCAAATGTTTCGGATAATGATCCCGTTGATTCTAGTTTGCATCAACTCAATGTTAATAAGGCTGATTTGGGAGGACATTATGATGAAAGTGATGATTATAAACGATACTTAAGTGCATCCAGTACTAAGAGTGAAAAGTCACAGTTGAGCATTTATTTGAAAGAACCAGAGCTTGAGTTGAATAGCGAAATAGATGTATTGGATTATTGGAGCAAAAGTTCAATTCGATATCATGAGATTTCATTATTAGCTCGTGATATTTTAACAATTCCAATATCGATTGTAGCTTTCGAGTCGACTTTTAGCATGGAGAAGAAAGTTCTCACAACTTTGAAGAGTTTACTTAAACCAAAAACGGTTCAAGCCATTGTTTGCTTTGATGACTAGATGCGAGTATTATTATTCTCGTTTTATTGTCATACTTTTATAGCAATTTATCATTTTTATTATCTAACTATTTATTCTTATTTCATATTAAAAATTGATTGCAAGAATCTGAGAATGGTGACGACGACGACAACGATTCTTCAATTCCTTTTTATGTATATAATTTAGCTTACAATTTATAGCTTGTTATAAAATCAAATATGTTGAATTCTTGATATATAAAATATTTTGATTGGTTGATTACATTTTACAAGTTGTTTTTCGATGTTGTTTCGTTTTCTTTTTTAATGTTGTTCCGCTATCACTTTTAATTTTGTTTGGATATTCTAGAACCTTTATTTTATTGTTAATTTTGCTACTATTTTAGTTGCAACTAGCTTAGTATAAAGTCTTTTTAATGTATTTTTAATTTATTGGAAAACATTTGTTTTAATGTTTTTAGTACATTTTATATATTATATATATATTTTAAAATTTTATATAATAAAATATTTTTTGTTTTTAAAAGTTAATACAGGCCTAGTCAAGCTGGGCCTGGGTTTAGCATCTATAATTTGGGTTGGGCTTGGGAAAAAATGTAACACCTTAAATTTGACTTAGACGTTATGATATAATCTTAAGGTATTACATTAATTTGTTTAAAAACTTTTGGTTTAATCAACTTAGTTGTGTGTTTCAAAAGCATAAAATTTGGTATAACTCTCACAAATGTTGAGGAAAAACTTAAGTCCAGAAACACTTATTTCAAACCCAGAATTTGAATTCAAATTTGTTTGCTTTGAAAATATCAATTTTGGGCAAATCGTTTCCAATTAACGCTAACATTTGTTAAAAAATATTAATTTATTAATAGAAAAATACTTAGGTGATTACTTATTATGTAGCGGAAAACTTTCAAAATTTTAGTTTTGAAATCCAAATTTTAGTTTGTTAACTCGTGCGATTTTTTTTTTCAATTTTTACATTTAAAGATATCAATATTGACGAATAAAATAAAAAACCAAATAAAAGCCCAAAAATAGATTATAGTCCCAAAAGTCCAGATAAATTACTAATGTAAATCACCATATTTAATTAGCTGAAAAAACAATCCGAGCTCCTGTACGCCGTTCGGCCCTAAGTTCGAAGATCACCTGAAACGTATTAAACAAATGAGTGAGCTAGAAGCCCAATGTGTGACTCGACCCACAAACAGAATTTTCTTATAACATACACAAATGTAAATACCCACACAAAATTCTACTTATAATGTACACATATACATATACCATATTAGAATGTCACATTACCAGAAATATATATTAAATTAGAATGTCATACTTCCAGAAACATATACCAGATCAGAATGTCATATTTTCAGAAACATATATCATATTAGAATGTCATATCAGATTAGAACAAATCCTACTCCCATCCACTACACACAAACTCCGTTCAACCAATCACACCAAATAGGACTACAAGAGTTCATCCATCCAATCACACCGGGTCGTGGTGGTATGCCACTCATAATGGTTCAGTTGAGCTACCAGACAAATATTGCAGTTTAACCGCCAGAATTATAGTAATATTGCTAGAAAACACTTCCTCCATAATATCAAAACCCACCCCAATGCACATGCATAATCATAATAACATACGTACATATCACATGGATGGTATGACATGCATACCTAAACATATTTTTAAAAATCATAACACAACATATTGCTTATACTAACAGTTATTCCATATACAGATGTCATACATGTTTTTACATGTAATTATGCTTTCAAAGTTATCAGAACACAGATCGTACGTGTGCTTTTCACATACCTTAACCATATCTCCTACTGTCGCATATTAACTTATGTCACATTTCGACTCTTATTTAAGCTAAACAGACTCCACAGAAGATTTAATTATGAATTTCTGAGTCAAACAAGCCTAAGTGAAAAAAAAAGAGCCCACACGGCCTACCTAATCTGCTTGTGTGATCACGCACGCTCATGTGCCCTACACGGTCGACTACATGCTCGTATGGTGCACATGGCTAGCCACACAGTCGTGTGATATAGAGCAGTTTCGAAAACAACCTCTTTTCGAGTTTTTTTGAGTTCTAATCGATGTTTCGGTTTAGAGTCACACACCTGATGAAAATTTTGATAATTCACACAACTATCACACTCTGAATCCTACATACAAAATTTAAACGGATCGATTACAACATAATTTAACCCCAAAATTCCACTCAAATACACTCTTTTTCCTTAAAGAAATACTCTCCAAAATGACGTTCGAATACTTACTCCACATAAACAACGACCAAAACAACAATTACTCCGCTGGAGGATTTCGATTCACACCTTTTTTGCCTAATAAGAAAATCAATAGAATACTTATCATAATGTGTTACAAGGATTAAACTAATAATTTCACCCTACCACAACGAACGAATTAACACCGAAATAACTGCAAAATAACTTAACGAAACTTACACTATCCTTGGATTATAATCAAAATCAAAGAGTCAACAGAAGTTCCGCAAAGAAATAATGGCAGCAAGCAAGATTCAAAGCAAAAGAAAAAGAAATAAAAGAGGAAAAGAACCAAATAGAAAACAACAACAAAAAAGAAAAAAAAACTGTGAAAGGGGGTGAAGGAATAGTGGACGGTTTAGTGGGTGAGGGAAAATAGGGATTAAAACCACTCGTATCCCCACTAATTCCTACTAAATCTGATTAGTTACCCTTATAAGATTTTCCCCAAAAAAAGAGTTTAAAACAAAATAATTTTTACTTTACATACGTAAAGATTTGAACACAAGACCAAAGGATAAGCTAAAACATTAACATTCAACCAACAAACATATTTTTGTTATCAATTGAGCAAAAATAATATTTAAACCAGAAGTTCAAAAATAGGGGTTTGGAAAAAAAATTAACAAACTTCAAGGAGAAAGAATTTAAACCCAGGACCTCGTATATATTAACACAACATTTAACCACTGAACTAGATTAATTCCCTTAACAAAATTTTCATAATCTTAACTCAAGAATTAGGACGTGACCACTCTTGTTTTCACTAACCCAATTTCTTCTAATTCGGTTTTTGAGATGTGATAAAAAATTTTGGCCTAAGCCTATCAATGGGGGCTAAAATTTTGTTAAGGCTTGGCCCGAACCTGACCCAGCACATGAACAACTCTAATATATACTAAAATACACTACCATAAATAAAATGCTAATAACCTTAATGAAGAAACAAATATTTTTCATAAAATATAATCGTTATCTTTGGACATTCAAATATATATCTAAAAATATTAATTTATCACCATAATTTTTACTATTCATAGAATAAATAATTTACCTTTAGGCAAATTCCAAAGTTCTAATGAGTAGAGAAAGTCAACTATCTATTTTCCATAGTAAGCATTTAATTAATTAATTACATGATATTAGCAATATAGACATGTATAATTTAACTTACATCTATAAAACTTTTTAATTTAGTCACTTTAGTAACTAACAGATTATATATATATATATATATATATTAAAATTACAATAAATATATTATATAAACTATTTTTTTTTAGCAATGCGATGCACGACATTAACTGTATATGTTAATTGAAGTATATTGAAATCTGTATTAAAGGAATATAAGTGAATAAAAATAGGTAGCAAATTATAAATTGGTATGAAGTTTAATACATGAATGGTTTTGACCATAACATCATTTTCTTTAAATTTTTTAAAGTAAATAATTATAAATTGGTCTGGAGTTTAATACATGAATGTGTGCATATGGATAAATTTAAATGACACACAGATTGTGCTTACAAACAATTTCCTTGTTTGAAATTGTAGCCATATGAATAAAATTATGAAGCAAAAATCAATTTAGATTGGGAAGATATATTGTAAAATTTCCTTAATTTGAATTTATTTCTTACTTTATCTAATGAGAGTATAATCTAGTATATATTTAAATTAGAATTTATATATATATCTTTTAAAATTTTAATTATAGTGATAATTAAGGATTGTTTCTAACAAGAATTTTAAAATTATAGATTATAATACATTTGATTAAAAAGAATTCTCTTTATATATATATATATATATATATATATATATATATATTGTTATCACCTTAAACTATTTTAACTTTACTAAATTTTCTCCTACTTTATTTATGTGTTTGGATTATTACATATTATTAGGTTTATTTTTAGTTAAAAATTTGATAAAAATGATCAAAGAAATCGAATAACTCCTCATTATATACTTCTCTGCAAAATAACATCTAATTAATTAATAAATAATAAAATCTCTTGAATGGTCCATTCCTACAAAATGAAAACAACACCTTATGAATGTTTTTTTGAAAATCAAGAATTCAAGTTGTAGAGAATGACATTAACACTTTCACTTCCTATTTATATTATCTATATCTTACTTCACAACTTCAATTTTCAACATAATTTTTTATCACTAACTTTGTTCAATTAATTGCAATCCTGTTTTTTTCCTTTCAATTACTTTTTTAATTTTTTCATTTTTACCCAAAATTTTTTTTATAATTGTAGGTTAATTTTTAAAAATAATTAATAATAGCCATTTGAGTCTTCTAACTCTACTGGTATGGGTATTATTGTTAATGCGGGAGGACATGGGTTCGATTGCGTTGGAGCACATTATCTTCCTATTTATTAGTTGAGTAGATATTATAAGAACCTATAAAAGACAACTTTATTTGTACATATTATAATAAATATAATATTTTGTTTTGTTTAGAGTTTTAATATTTACCTGTTACAATATTTTAATGTAATAATTGGTACACATTATAATAATTTTTAATTGTATTGATGGGCGGGCTTAGGGGATGACAGGGGTTCGGTCCTTTTTAAAATAATTTTTTTATTTAATTCATTTATAATTTATAAAATTTTAAATTAATAATGATAAAATTGTATTTTGACCCTCTCAAAAATGATAAAATTTTGATTTAATCATCTAAAAGTTATAACGATATAAGCTATTAAAATGACAAAATTACATTTTTACTATCATAAAAATATAAAATTTAATTCCGACCCCCTAAAAAAATTTTCTGACTTCAACCTTGATCGTATTATCAAATATAATAAAACACGTTAAATATTATGAATGATAATATATTAAATATAACTATTATTATAATCATTTATATATATAAAATGCACATTAAATAACTATTATTAAATATTATTGTGCCCATTTTTTAGTTTAGTAAACATGATAATAAATTAAATCAAGATTTTTTTAATAAAATTATAATACTATTTTTTGTAAAATTATTTTTTAAATCATTTAAATTAACAGTATTTTAATATATTAGATAAAAAAATAGAAAAATAAGTGTAAAAAATTGAGATATCATATATGTTATTATATTAAATATACGTGATACCATAATTAATAATTATCAATGAATTAATTCTTAATAATAATGGAAGAGAAAAAAATAAAAAAGGGAAAAAGTAAAAAATAATTATCGTCATCAATTTGCCCATAATAATGGCAAAACTTGATGATAAAAGAAGCACAAATCACGTGCTGACAACAAATCGTCAAATTCTTTTAAGAACCAATCATCAACATGTTATAATAATGTCAAAAACGATTACAAATATTTAATCATAAAATGCGAAAGGAAAAAAAAAATCAATACAAAATCAATTATCTCATAAGGTTATACGAATATCATATGTTTTTTAACCTAAGCTGATGATACAATATGTTAGAAATATTTTGATTTTGATATTATGCAAACTATCAACAATGTTTTTAGGATTTTTAAAATAATATGATTTTTATAAGTTAATGAATTACATGAGGCAAAATTGAGAGTTTTTTACTTAAATAATATAAAAAAAATCAAAATGGTATATTGTTAAAATAAAGTTTCAAAATGGTACATTTAGATGGGTGGAGAGTGTCTTGGGTGTGATTTTGTTTTGGTTTGCTTTTCTTTTACTTTTTTCTGTGTGTTCGGTGGAGGTACGGCGTTTTGACTTTGATGTGATAGGGTCTGACAGTGTTTTTGGTTGGACAAGTCGTTCTTGCAGGGCTACTCGTTCATGTTTTTACGATGATTTCTGTCCGATTTCTTTTCTTTAGTTTTTATTCTGTGGTTGGCTTGGTTATGTTTCTTGGTCATTTTATACGTATCTTGCATGTTTCTTTCCGATTTATTGCGCTAATTATGGTTGTGGGCCCCATGGTGGCCAGAAATTTTATGTTCATTTTGACTTTTCTACGTACCAATTTTAGCCATTTCTGCATGAAAGAAGGGTTTCATTGCTTCCCTCAGTTAGTGTGCAAAGTTTTATGCACGTTGGTTTCTTTTACGTTTAGTTTTTTTGTTCAGTTGCCTAACTTTGGTTGATTGATTTCTCGTCTTTGGTGTGTTTTATTTGATGTTTCTTGCTGAGTTTTTGTCTTTTCTTTTTGTGGTTGCCTACTGGCTAGTCGGGGCTTTTGTGCTCTCGCACTCTCCCGCCTTTATTGGCCTCCCTCTTGATGTGCTTCTTGTTTCTGTTTTGTTTTTTTTTTCTTTGGGATTTCGCAAGATTTGTCTATCATTTTCCTTATTACAGGATAGATTTTGTGTTGTGCTTTTCATCCTTTTTTCGACATGTGCTAGGCATCTATTCTGTGGTCTTCTTGGAACCTTTTCCTATCTTTCTTTGTTTGTTTTGGTTTGGGTCTTTCGGCCAGGCTATGGAAAATAAGCCAGAGAAGGATTCGACAACAATGACGGAGGAGATTAATGAGCTCCTAGAGAGGCTGAAATTTTCGAAGGAGAAAGCTGTGAATGTCATCAGTACGAACGGTGATAACAATATCCAAGGCTTTGAGTCTTGGGTTGTGGGCAGGATCATGGCGTCAGAGATTCCAAACAGAGAGGCGATGTATAGGATTTTTCGATCGCTTTGGTATACAAAAGAAGAGATAGAATTTGTTACTCTAAAAGAAGGGGTCGTGATTATCAAGTTTGGGTGCCCGGAGGATCGAAGCCAAATTTTAAACCTTTCGCCCTGGCTCTTTGATAGATGCCTATTCTCAATGTTACCTTTCGAAAAGGGGAAGGATTTTGAATCTTATGAATTCTGGTTGTCACCATTTTGGTTAAGAATCTATAATATTCCCATTGAACTTATGGATCGTCAACTGGCTTTAGATGTTGAGAATGCTATAAGGGAGTTGGTGGCGATTGATTAAAAGGACCGATACGGAGGGTGGACAGAGTTTATGAGGATTAAAGTTAAGATAAATGTGTTAAAAACTTTAAGGAGGGTTGTGAGAATGGTCGACAAGACTGGAGAGGAAAAGATAGGGTTAATAAAGTACGAAAGGCTTCCAGATTTTTGCTATGCATACAGGGTGATAGGTCATACCATGAAGACGTGCATAAATAACAAGAAAGGTGCTGGGTTGAGTGACTCAAACCTTCAGTATGGAAGCTAGATGAGGGCATTTGTTGTGACTCCAAACCAAGAGAGGGGCCTGAGAAGAAATAGTATGAATTGGTTGCATCAGAGGCCCGAGTGACTGAAGAAAAAAAAGAGAGTCAAACTAACTCGAGGGCAGAAAGTGAGCAGCATGGTAATACGAGAAAGAAGAAGGCTTGTGAAGAAGAGTCAATATCCACCTCTCCTATGGAAAGAAAATGCCATAAGACCATGATGGAAGGAATGGGAAGGTTCAAGAGCAAACGTAAAAGACACAAGGGATCAAATGGTAACAATACGGAAAAGAGTCTAGCTAGAGTTGTTAAAAGGAAGCTCTCAGAAAATGTCTCACCTTTTAAGGCGGTGGCTGGCGACCAGCCCTGCCAAGAGCCATGAAAATCCTTAGTTGGAACTGTCGTAGGGTTAGAAACCCTGCGACAGTTCGCGAGCTAAAATAATTCCTTATTGCAAACGTTCATGATATTATTTTTCTTTGTGAGACTAAAATTCACTCTAATGGATTCTATCATATTCGTACTATTTGCAGGATGAAGGGTTGTCTTGTGGTTGAATCAGAGAGGAAAAGCGGTGGGCTGGTGCTACTGTGGAGGGAAGGCGTGAACGTCTCGGTCCAAAACTACTCTAAATATCATATCGACTCGCTTGTTAGGTTGGATGATGATGAGGTGTTTAGGTTCACTGGATTTTACGGCCAGCCCGACCCTAGCTTAAGACAACAGTCTTGGGATATGTTGAAGAAGGTAAAAAATAAGGTGAATGAAGGCTGGATTGTGGGTGGCAATTTTAACACCATCTTGAATGACTCTAAGAAGGATGGTGGCCGTCGAAAACCCAAAATTTTGATGGATAAGTTTTATGATACCTTGGAGGAGTTAAAATTGACTGATGTGAAGCCATGCAATGGGTGGTTTACGTGGACGAATAACAGGGAAGGAGATAGGCTTGTTAAAGAAAGACTGGATAGATTTGTCGTATCTGATATCTTCATGGAAAAAATGCCTTTTCTCACTTCTTTTATTATTCACCAATCCAAGTCTGATCACGAGGCTATCATGATGGATACTGATGGTTGCAAGCCCAAAGATGAGAGGGCTGTCCATAGGGTTTGGTTTAGAAATGATACTTGCTGAGCGGAGGAGCAAGAGTTTAAAGACATCATTATGAGTATATAGTCGAAGGAGGATTGCAACATGCTGGAGAAAATGGATCTGACTCGAGACAAACTGGGCTCGTGGCAGTACCAACGTTATAGAAGATTGAAGTATAAAATAAAAGGGCTGGAAAATGAGATTAGTAAGCTCATGGATGGTCGTACGAATGAGTGGACTATGAGTCTTCTTAAACAAGCTCGCGGTAAGCTGGGCCATCTTTATGATGTGGAGGAAAGATACTGGGCGCTTAGGGCGCGATCCCAGTGGCTGAGGGAAGGGGATCGAAATACCCATTATTTTTACGTTCGGGCTTCGATTCGTAGAAGAAAGAATAGTATTACGAGACTTAAAGGGGAATTGGAATGATGATAAGGAGGAGATTTGCCACATTGCATGGAATTATTTTAATGACCTTTTCGAGACCTCGATTAATTCGGATGTTGATAGAGACTTACATCATGTTCCCATTTGTGTTGATGAGGAGACAAACATAAGGTTGAATGATGTTTTTACGGACGAGGAGATCTTGAGGGCTTTTAAACAAATGGACACGCATAAGGCTCCGGGGATCGATGGGCTTTTGGGGAGATTTTTCAAGGATCATTGGTCTACAGTGGGGGATGACATCCTGAGATTATGCCATGATATTCTTAAGGGCGAGAAGAGTGCCAGATGTGTTAATGAAACCTTGATTGTTTTAATCTCGAAAATTAAAAATCCTTGTGAAATGGCTAACTTCCGCCCAATTAGTCTTTGCAGGGTGATCTACAAGATTGTTTTAAAGACTCTTGCCAATTAGCTCAAGGAGGTGTTCCCCTTGTGTATAAGCCAAAATTAGAGCGCTTTCATTCCCAATCGGATGATCCACGACAATGTTTTAGTTGCCCATGAGCTCATGCACTATCTTCGTAGCTCCAAGAATGACCCGAACAAAGTATGTGTGGTCAAGCTCGATATGAGAAAAGCTTATGATCGGGTGGAATGAATTTTTCTTGAGAATATGCTGAAGAAAATGGGTTTCTCTTTTGTTTGGGTTAATAAAATCATGGATTGTGTTTGTATTGTCCGATATAGAGTAAAACGTAATACGAATCAATCTGAAGTCATTATTCCAGAGAGGGGTCTCCGTTAAGGGGACTTGCTTTCCCCTTATCTGTTTCTCTTTTGTATGGATGCTCTGTCTCGTATGTTAATTAATGCGCAAGGGACTCATATTATTAAGGGCATTCGGGCTAGTAGGAATGGCCCTAGGATTAATCATCTATTCTTTGCTGACGATGCTCTTTTGTTTATTAGGAATAAACAAAGTGAAGTGTTGGCATTTACTAAGATCCCGGAGTCCTTTGAGTGGATGTCGGGTCAACACATCAACTTTGACAAATCCATATTGTATTTCAGCCCGAACACCCTTAGTACTCAACGCGAAAGTTTAAGCAGATTACTTAAGATGAAGGTGCTGTCCAACCTTGATGCTTACCTTGGTCTGCCTATCCCGGTTGCAAAGAATAAGTATGACGCCTTCAAAAGCATCTTGGAATACACGGCGAATAGGATAAACAGCTGGTTGAAGAGATTATTATCTTATGGTGGGAAGGAGATATTCATAATGTCGATTTTTTAGGCTGTCCCTACTTATGCTTTTTCGGTTTTCTTTGCCCCTAATGGCATCTTGGAGGAACTTCAATCTATGATTGGTCAGGTATGGTGGGGGGAAAAGAACAAAATAGAAGTTTTCATATGCTCTCGTGAGACCGTATGTGTTTTCCTAAGGGAATAGAGGGTCTTGGGTTTAGGGACCTTCGGCGCTTTAATGTGGCTTTGCTTGGTAGGCAAGTATGGCGTTTTATGAGTTGTAAAGACACGCTTTGCTTTAGAGTTTCGAGTGCCAAATATTTTTCGGATGGGGATGTTCTCCACCCTAAGCATATTGATAAACCCTCTTTCACTTGACAGAGCATTGCTAAAGCCGCGAGTACCTTGTACGAAGGGTTTGGATTGAACGTGGGTAAGGGTAATAAGATCGACATTTGGCATGATAACTGGGATTTTGAAGGGCTTTCAGGTGCCTCGATTGGTCTCAATTGATAGGAAGTCCAAGAGAATAAGGTGAGTGATCTATTGAATAACGAGAAAGATGGCTGGAATGAAAGCAAGATTTTTGAGATCTACGGTGAACACTTGGGAGACCGAATATGCAAAATTCCCCTTATTCATAATAGCCCAGATGACTATCGTATTTGGTTCTATAACCCTTTAGGCTATTACTCAACCAAGTCTGCTTACTCCTGGTTGACCTTGAAGTATGTGGGGTTTAGCCTCCATCGGATCTTTTAGAGGTTGACGTGGAAACTTCAAACTCTCCCGAAAATTAAGATTTTTTGCTGGCGTCTAGGGCATGATATTCTACCTACGTACGAGAAAATTACTGGCATTCGGAGGGAGGTTAATGGTATCTGTCCGAGATGTGAGAGTGACAAGGAGACCATTCTTCATGCAATGAGAGATTGTCTTAGGGCTCGGGCGGTGTTGGTTCATAGTGGTCTTAATAATAAGATTCTCGAGGGCACTTATAGTCGGTGTGTGGATTGGATTGAAGATGTGGCTCGTACGCTTGACAAGAAGGCATTTTCTGACTTCATCACGGTGCTGTGGAATATTTGGAACAGTCGGAATAATAGAGTTTTTCGTGACAAGGAGGAAGAGGCCATGGTGACTTAGGGTAGAGCTACTGCTTTAAGCTAGGATTTTCACATTTTTAACTTTTTGGAGAGGCCGATGATCCCGAAACCGAAGATTGAGAAAGGGTGGAGGAAATCTGATCAGGGGGTGGTTAAAATAAATTTTGACGCTAATACGACTGGAAGGAAGATGAGCTTCAGACTTGTGGCAAGGGACCATGACAGTTTTGTTCTCGGCGAGCGGGCGGGTGTGTTGGAGAAGAATGTTCAAGCCAAATGGGCCGAGTTGCATGCGCTGGAGGAAAGTATATTTTTTTCCTAGACTAAAAATTGGACTAAGCTGGTCTTTGAATCTGACTGCGTGAGCTTGATTAATCGGCTCAATAAAACCAAGGTTGACTTTTCTACTATGGGCCATCGTATAAAAGATATCCTTAATATGCCGAATCAGTGTTGTAATTTTAATTTTAGTTTTGCTTGGGCCCCGCGGTGTTGTAATAAAGCTGCTGATTTTCTTTGTAATTGGGCTACTGTCAAGAATTGTATTACGAATTTTGATATGGATTATCCTTTGGAAATCCATGATATTATTTTAAGTGATGCAATAAATTGAGGGTAACCTTCGGGTCTTTTTATTAAAAAAAAAAAGATGGGTGGAGGGTGGTTCATAGGCGACACCACCCTCATTCTGACACTAAACAATTAAAAAAATATTATTTTAGTAGTGGAGGGATAGGGATAGGTGACACTGGTTGTGCTTATATGATAGGCGGCACTGGTGGTGTGACATATAAGAACACTATGATAAATTGATTTCTCCCTCTTGACCCTTTTTCCTTACTAACACTTATGTGTGTGTGTTTTTTTCTGTGTACATGTAATCCTAATAGATAGAAAGAAGATCAATTTATAATGATCAACTGTTAATTTAGTATGTCCATCAAATAACCGAATAAATAAATAGGATTTGGTTTCTATTAAAGTTAAACTTTTACCCCTTTTAATAGATTAATTGGGCCCAAAATAAAAATCTTATAATAAATTACAATGGTTTAATCTTATAAATTCCACTTGAAAATATTATCCATATACCGGGAAATGGTAGCTGGAACAGTTGAAGCTGGCATGGTCCTCATTTCGCTGCTTTGCTATGAGATTAGTTAAACTGTTGCATTCTCTTGATATATGCTCTACATGAACTTTCCATTGCCTCCGCAGCATTTCTCCAATAGTCCGGAGTATTGAGTAGGTCTGGCTATTTGCTGTCTCCATCCGTATTAGTTGGAACGCCTCTCTACTATCTGATTCGCCATTATTCTATGCAACCCCAAACCTATCAATTGCTACGGGACGGTGTTTTCATAACTGCTACAGGAAGGTGTATCCATCGTTCTTCTATTATATCTTTATATATTTGTCAACAATTTGCCTCACTTCGCTAGCAAGAGAAAATAAAAGTAATTACTTTTCAAAGTATCTTTCTTCTCGCTTTTTGTGACCATTTTTAAAGTAATTACATTTTTTAAAATCATAGACTAACTTTCAAACTCATTCATCTTACTTTTTTTTTATTTGTATATTAATCAACTCTTAGTAGTAGTGATTAATCTTTTCGTCGTGGGTACTTTCCAATGAGATAAACGATTAGTTAGGAGATGTGCTCTATTCTCATAAGTGGGGATCGAACTCCCAAACACATGATTAAGTGATGGAAGTAAACAACCACTACACCTTATGATTAAAGAATTGATTTCTCACCCATAATTACAATACAAGTGAAGAACAATATAAATTAAAAGTTTAATACATAAAACTCAAGGCACCTATTCCATGGAAGAATGATTTTTCATGTTTCTTTTTTTTTTAGTACATTTTCTAAATTGAAACTTAAAATCTATATATATTTCTTAAACCTTATTATATTTTTTAGTTTAGACTCAAAAATTTGGTGTTTAAAAACATTCATGTGTGAATTTTTAAAGTAAATTATACTCAATGTTTTTATTACTAAATTATTAGTAAATTTACATTTTGGTTACTCTACTTCAAAAAGTTATAAAATAATCATTAAATTATTCGAAACCTTTCATTTAAGTCACTGAATTGTTAAAATTACTGTTATATGGTATTCTTTATTTGCACTGCCTGCACTAAAAAGAAAACTTTCATTCCTTTTCTTTTGAAATAACTTTGAATGTCATGAATTTACAAATAAAAAACCCAAACAACTTTCTTCTCTGATCCCTTACACTGACCGCTAGGTTGACTTTGATCTAACGTATGTTCTCCTATTTGCTGATGGGCACTGATCCACTGTACTGATCATCAAATCATTACTTGGAGCTCGCTAGTCGGACATTAAAAAAAAACCTTAACAACTCAATGATTTAAATAAAAACTTTTGAATGGTCCAATGACTTAAATGTAAAATTTTGAATGGTTTAGTGATCATTTTGTAACTTTTTTAAGTGACCAAAACGTAAAACTTATTAAAAGTTTAATGACCTTAGTGTAGTTTACCCTTCTTCTTTAAAAGGAAAAAGTGCTATTTGAAAAACAAAATTTGACAAATGTTAATGTCGTAAAAAATAATAAAATTAAATATATAAATAAATGTAACATTTCTCACACCCTAAACGAGCTCGACTCTAAACTCGAGTTTACAAAATGATAAATAGCAAATAGTTCACTTAAACCCGAATTTACAAAATAGCCCCTAAAAGGTGCACGACGTATTTGATCCGTCAACACAAAATTGCTGAACGAAAAAGATAAAGATCACATGGTGATCATATCGTTAATAACATGGAATCAAATTACAAGGTTGCGTCCTTCAACAAAACTCCTATAAAGAAGCCGAGCATCAATCAAATCTCATGCATTGTTGTTACTCTATTTTAGGTACATCATCCATTCATTTTCTCACCAACTTATTTTCCAAGATCCATCGGAAAGTGTTTTCTGCTGCTTCAACGATGATGGGGCTAACTCTACCTTCTGAAGTCATCGGAGTTGGAGTTTCAAAAATGTTTCACCTTTCTTTCTTGGAACTTCATCTGGAAGAAGGTGTTCTTGCTTCTGCCGAGACTGGAAACATCAACGAGGGAGCTCCGAATGAGAATCGAGGTTTTCTTTTTTCTTTCAGTTTTTGTTTGATATCAGATTGTGCAGTTCTAATAATATGATTTAGGATTTGATTAGCTAAATGAGCTCTGAATCAAAGGCTCTTGGAATCTCATTCAAAATGCATTGCTATATTTAGTACAAGTCCCACAGCACACCCGTGCAGACCCAAGAGAAGAATACATGAATTCGAGGACTTTCCGCACCAGGGCTTGGATTCAAGCCTTTAGACCCAACATGCAATTAGAGTCGTAAAACGAACACTTCGGTGGCTGCCAGCAAATACCTGAGTCCAAAGCCCTGTGAACTGCTCATCTGTTTTTGCAGGGAGGAGTTTCACGTGGGGGAAGGGGCACACCAAAGACCCAATCAAGAACACTTAAGTACTTGGAACGGAACACTTCCCTCTCCTGTGCGTAGCAGTGCATTATTATCGCTGTTGACAAGCTAAATATTACCACATCAGCTCTCTTCAGATTCATTGACTTCGGCAAATACCCAACATCTGCCATGCATGTAAACAAGCTCTCTATGGCTCGTGCAAGGCAGTAGAGTGATATCTCGATCCGTCTACTTTTCTTCTCAATTGCCAATGCCAGACCCGTTGGGAACTGCCCAATGAGACATGCTAAGTAAGGAACAATCAGAGAACACTGATAAAATGGTTAGAGTTATTTACCGTTCCCATTGCTACAATTGGTATGTCACATTTTCCCCAAAATCTATTCACCATGCAAGTCCACATCCTGTTTGGAAGTCACTGGTGTTAGCCCAATGACAAAGGTCTGTCTATTTTAGACGAAGCACATCGTAACAACTCAAGTCACAAATAAATTCGATTCAGCAATATGCTACAAAGTCGACAGCATCATAAAGAAAATAAAACCTATCTAGTACATTCAATGTCATACACCAATGTTGAATCTCGAACTTGATATAGTTGATGTTCTGTAAAATACAGACAAGACAGAGAGCAAGAAATTCTTGCTCTTTCCATTTAAGCATCTCACCAATCTTGTTTTGTATAATCACATTGTATTCTTTCCCATCTAGGTGACTCATTCAAGATAATATCATTCCCTCATTTCTATTGAATGCAAAACATCTTTCTAAACCAATGATTATTTTGCATTTTTAATTTGACAATGAAGATGTTAGGCAAGCATATTATCCTATTCAAAGCTTGTTTTATCCTGCAAACATTAGACAAAACTAATGATTCTCCCTTGGTTTTTCTTTCAAGTATTTTGCAGGAAATTATGATAAGTAATTACTAGCAGCTTCGAAACCAACAATTCTGATGTCTCAACAATCAAACTGAGCATTGAAACAAAAGAAGACATTCAAAGTGTACCGCCATAATAGAAGCATAGAACCAATAATGAAGGTATGAAAATTTACTAGTCATAAATGGCATGTGATTATGCATGTAAAAATGATTGCTCATCACTCACTATTATAATATAGTTGACCAGTATGAGATACAGATCTTCGTAAGAACAATCAAAGTAACAAAGAAAGGAAAGGTTGAAGGCAGAATTTTGACCAACAATAACTATGTTTTAGTTACTTTAATCGAAACACCAAATCTAAATGACAGTTATATCAGGAAAACTTTAAAATGGGAGAAGCCTAAAATTGAAGTTGAAATACGTTAAGAACTACTGATCTTGGGGAACAAATAGACAACAATAACTATGTTTTAGTTACTTTAATGGAAACACCAAATCTAAATGACAGTTATATCAGGAAAACTTTAAAATGGGAGAAGCCTAAAATTGAAGTTGAAATACGTTAAGAACTACTGATCTTGGGGAACAAATAGACAATCTATGAAAACAATGCATGACATGATTGAAATAATATAATACACTAACCAAGCAGATGCGGTATACGCAGATAAAAATAAGCTTGATCTGGCTGTACCAAGAAGACTCTTCCCTAATATTGTGTAAGGCCTGTATTAAAGTCAAGAACTATGTTAGACAATAATACTAACTTGGAGCGAGGGAGGACGTAAAGAAAGCAAAATACTAGCAGAAGTTTTATACTAGAAATGGATAAAAGAAGAACCTCTAGTGAGGAACTTTCTGATGCTCAAATCATGAGGTGCTTAAAACCTAATTAGACGTATAATTCGTTGTTAAACGAATCGCTATGAAGCAAAATTTTAACAAGCATACCAAAAATTATAGCAACCATATCATTTAACATGCTCAAATCTCATATCAAATTATAAAGTGGAACTTAGATACTGTGGTAACGGAGGGCCTGAAGTGGAGAGAATAATGTGAACCAACATTTAAAGTTAACGAACTTTTTAAAAAGAAAAATTATATTAATAATATAAGAAAAAAATGAAGCAGCCAAATGGTAAGAGAATATTGCACCAAATTTGAGCTAACTACTTTTACCTTTTTAGGAGGCCTTGACGATGAACTATTAGTGTAGGAATCAAATAAACTGGAAGATATACCGGTAATGATCTTTTATATGCTTCACTAAAAAAAGTAAAAACATGTGAACTGCATGCTTGATTCCCGTGTATCATCTGCAAATAGCTCAAGGGTTTAAGCACAATTCTCAAAAGTAACAATATACTTTTGCAAAGAAAACTTCAAGCATTAGCAGCATGAGTGCTTGAATTCAAAGTCTGTTGTGAACTTTCTAAAGTCATTTCGGTAATTTAAACAGAAATCACAGACAAAACAATTCCTGCAAGAGAATCTAGTTTGTTTCAGCAATCAAGCAAATTGCTTATGTGAGCACTCTGAGGATCTTATGACAATGAGAACAATTGCAAAAGAGATCTGCTCTCAAGGCTTTCGGAGACTGCAAGGATGATGAAGTGCAATACATAGTTTTTGGAATGGAGAACTCCGGATTATAACTACATGATTATTAAACTGTCAAAAATGCATTAACTATGTGCTTTTACATTTATGAGTCAACACATATTTCAAACAACAATAATAAATGATCAGGTTCTCAAATTCGTAGAAGTTGGAAGGCAGTGTCAGGCGGAAAAACAGACCAACTAAAGTCAAGGAGCAAAAAAAAAAATGCAAAGTTGCACATTCATGTTCTATTGCTTATGTTTTCAAGTATTTTCATACTCTCTCCTAATTCCAATTTCGTACTTCCTTTTTGTAATTGCTAATAAAGCAGCATGAACGAGAGTTTTGGGCCCAAAAAATGAGCTTTCTGAGATATAAAAGGAACAAAGAAATGAAAAGCTGAATGTCACTTCACATTACTTTTCTGAACCTAAACCTTAATACTTAGCTTTCTTCAATTCTTACAAATTATTCTTTTTAACAGGCATCTAACTTGATGTTCATAAAGACAAACTGTCAGGGATGGAAATTGAAGCACTAGCCTTTAATGATCTTACTCAAGATATGTTCCTAAATAATTAAAGCACAACAGCGAAGCCTTGCTAATAACATGGATGCTATGTTGAGGGAAAATGATTTGTTATTATTGTTTTTGTTCCAAAGGAAGAAAGAAATGCAATTAAACAAGAATGCATACTGCCAATAACCATATAGCCTATTGGTAGAGTGTTGTACACTATGAACAAAGTATAGACATTATTGCTACTCGGCAGAACAACAGAAAAGGAGAAAGAAGGATCATACCGAACATGGGATTTTCATATTTGGATCTAATTTAACGTCTGCCCCTTTTGCCTTATAAAATTTCTCTATTGCTTCCAAATTAGTGTATGGAAGGCCACTTGCATGCTCTTTAACGCCTTGCAGGATGACCTGATCCTTTCCAACATGTTTATTGAGAAATGACCTATACGAAGGGGGAAAACTCTCTGGCTTCAAAAGGTAAGAGGACCTGAAAACATAAATGCTTCCACTTAAAAGATTACACTCTCGAAAAATAATAAATGTACAGTCATCATCTTCTTAGGAAAATTACAGAAAAAAATTTCCTGAGAGCCCCTTTTCAAATGATGCCCAAAAATATTTAATTAGCACTTACATTCATTCAAGCAAACATTTTCCCACTTTCTTTTCACATATTTAGGCTCTGACCATCTTTTTTAGAGATAAGTAACTAAGTTCATGCAATGAAGCCTAAGATTCAATGAACTTTAAAAATTGGATTGCCAACTTTAACAGGTTGAATGATAAAAAAAGGCGCAGAAAAACGAACAACAAAGTCCCTAGGCATGCTGATCAGACTTTCCAGTCATGAATCAATTCTAATATAGTCAGATAATTTTCAGAATGCCTCCAAAATTATACGCTACATCACTTTGTTTTCTCTTAAATCTTCCAAATAGGATAGTTTAGAGATTGGTAACTTAATCCAGAAGACGGGAATCCCAGTAGACTTGGTCATTTAGTCCATGTGGTAAATTCAATAATGACCGAGATTCATTAAGAAGAATTGCAATAAAGTTTATTTAATAGCAAAAAACCAAGCCAACAACCAAGACAACTTAACAAAAGGAACCTACAAAATTTGCGAAGAAGAGAGACACATAAGGAATATGTCACCATGCTTCCATGTAAGAGGTTTACAAAGCTTCCCAAATCGTTTACTCTTCATTCCGCAGCGCGACGCCAATACGGCAGCTCGCATGAGTATGTATATGGCCAAACTCGTATGTTGTTTATTAGGTCCAGTAAGAAGCATGGAAGGACCTGCAACAAGTCCCGCTATTAAGGCCCTCCACTTTGCAGTCCTGAAAAGAAATTCAACAATTCAAATAAATCAAACGCAAGTTAATAATAAGTTCCTTTGTTTGAATAAGGAAAATTAAGATTAAGAAGATCATTGCCTGTTATGTCCCCCGACAGCAACAATAATTTCATCTACAGAAACAAATGTACCCGCAAAAGTACCAAGGAAAAGACCGTATCTAATAGTCTCTTTCATCCCCACAACAATCGCTTCTTTATCAGAAAACGACTCATCTTTCCTACAATCATAATTATTGCCTTAGTAGTATATAACTATAAATAAAGCAAATTAACATGAAATCATCAAATTTATTTGTATAACAATTAGTTACCTTAATTTTTTGCGCCGTAACCGTGCTATAATCGAGAAGAGAGCTAATCCACCTCTAAGGCCAGCCCCGATTGAGAAACCTTTAGCTGAGGCGACGATGAATCTCCGCAACTTCTCCGACTGCATTAACGGAACCGTACCAAAAGCAAGCGCAGAGGAAGAATTTGACGAAGGTTTTGATCCGGCGCAATGCGAGCAAGTCCCGTCAACCGAACTTAAACGACCATAATCGGCGGAGTCATCGTTGAAACCACCATTCTCGAGGGACGAAGAGGAGCATCGGCAGGCGCATTTGACGGTTCCGTCAGCAGACGGTGACATGCTGATGATGTTGTGGGGGCGGAGATAACGAAGCTTCTTGGAGAAGCTAGAGGAAAAACTACGACTGATAAAAAATAATTGGGTGCCGGGCAAAATTAGTGAAGAAGGAAACTTTTTAAAAACAATTACCAATTTAGCCGTTTTTTTATATTATTTAGGAAAATAAGCTTTATAGAATTTTTTTAAAATTATTACATTTTCTACCCTCGGGTTTCAGATTCGAATCCCCTCTCTTATTTATTTGTTTTTTTAATGAACGTTCCTTAAAGTTTTTTTTAATTTATAATTAATGCTTTTAATTAATAAACATGTTATATTAAATTTATTTTTTAGTTTTTATTTTATTTTTTATTTATATAGATAAAATAATAAATATGTAATTATATAATGAAAATAATTTTTTATATATGATTATATTAAATATATTTATTTTTAAAATACATAAACTAAATTTTCTATATATTATTATGTTAAATATATTTTATTTTTAAAAACATCAATTAATTTTTGATATATTTTTCTTTATATATAATTTTTATAAAAATATTTATTTTTTGAAATAATTATTGTACAAAAAATATTTAACATATAAAAATTATATATAAATAAAAATATATCAAAAAAGTAGTTGATGTTTAAAAATAAAATATATTTAACATAATGATATATATAAAAAATTTATTTTTATTATATAATAATATAATTTTCATTTTATCTATATAAATAAATTGTTAATTAAAATTAAAAATATATTTACTAACTAAAAATTTAAAAATAAAATATTTATTAATTAAGAAATTTAAAAATAAAAAAATGCTTGAATTATTCAGTAGAAACATAATAAATAAATATAGGAGAAAATTCGAACTTGGGATGGAAAATGTGTGTGATATAAAAAAACATTTTCTGAAATGTGGTTTTCGGAAGACGCGCTTTTTATCATTTAACTTGTGATTTTCAAAATCCTTAAATAATATAAAAAAAAGTCTAAATCAATAATTAATTTAAAAAGAACAGCCTGTTTTACTAATTTTGCCTTGGGAGCCGCCTCATTGGTTGGAAATTGATTTTGACTGAATTTGCAGTGCAATACGGTTCATTTACGGACACGTTTCATAATACTTACAATTCTGCAGTTGCTCTCACATTTTCCGCTCATCAAATTCCACAAAAAAAAAAATTCAACTGGAGAAGTCTCCGTTTACAAGTGGCAAAATTACTTATAGAACCCTGCTTCGTATACCGGAAATTAAATAACCCTCACAATAAATTTAAAAGAAAGTCTGTGTTGAAATGGTATCAAAGCTTTTGTCTTCTGTACTCTTACCCAACTACATTTACATGATAGCATCCTCTGCTTTTAGGCCTATTATAGTATGCAGCCAGACATCTAATCAGTGGCTCACACGAGTTTCACGGAAAAGTTTTTACTTAGATGATTTATAATTTATAAAATTTTAAATTAATAATATATTATATTTTGATCTCTTAAAATTATAAAAATTTAATTAAAATTATAAAGATATAAACTATTAAAATAATAAAATTTTTATTATTGTAAAAATATATAATTTAATTCCGCTTAAAAAAAATTTTAATTTCGCCACTGTATCTAATAGAAGGTCACTGGAACCACCAAATCGACTGTATTCATCACTAGACTTCTACCAACAATTAGAATATTGTCTTTAACAATTTTTATTTTTGGGTAACTTATATTAATTATTCTTAAATTTTGTTTAAAATTACGTTTCAGTCATTCAACTTTTAAAAGTTATATATTAGTCATTAGTATTATTGAATAATTATATTTTAGTTGCTTTTGTTAAGTTTTGTGGTACATTAATTTAAAAGATTACTAGCTAATTTGATCCCTAAACGATAGCTAAAATATCCTTTTAATATTTTTAAAATTTTTGTTAACAATAATTCTAAAAAATAAAAATAAAAATACAGAAAATTATTAAAATTTTTAGAGAATTCCTATTTTTCTTGCAATCTCAGCCGCTAATTTAAGTGTGTGGGGCCACTTTCACGTATTTCATTTCAATATTAAATTAGAGTGATGACAAGTGTTTAATATATAGTAAAATATACAAAAAAAAAAATTAAGGTACATGAAAATTTTTAACTACGTACTGATCTATATTAATTGGTGTAACATTTTATACGTTAAATTAATTTTTATTTAAAAAATTAAAAATAAAAAAATTATCAAATTAAATTATTTAACCTAATAAATCATTTTAAAATTTATATTTGTATGTAAAGATATTTTTATGAATGTAATTGAGATAAATTTACACGTAATATTAATATATATATTTAATTATAAATTATAAATTAATTTATAAATATCTATATAAAAATATTTTAAAATTATCAATAAATTTAAAATAATACAACAAAATCCATCAATATATATTCATACTAATATAGAATAAAAATGATACATGTCGACTGAGTCCTAACTCGGTTGGCATTAACATTGTTGTCTATGCAGGAGGACGTGAGATTGAGTGTGTTGAAGCACATTTATCCTTTTATTGAAAGGTTGAGAACAGACAATGGATAATTCTATCGTTACGATGCTAACCTTGTAAGTTTCAAACTTATAAGGGATAATGGCAACAAATCTCCTTGTACTTTAACAAAAAATTTAATGTGGTACCTATAATTTCAATTTGTCTAATGTAGTACGCATACTTTTATTCCATCTATCACGCTCAAACAGTGTTAACTCCTGACACAAATTGACACGTGGACCAATCAAGAAGTACCACGTAGCACTATTTGTTAGGAAAAAAGTAAATGGTCAAAATAAGGGACCTACAAACAATTATACTCTTTTTTTTAAAATTTATTCCTTTTATTTTTATTTAATTACCAAGCAAAAATGTCACTTAATAAGGCAATTAAGGGACCTAAAATGTGCTGAGTTTTCCTTTTCTTTTTATTTAATTACCAAACAATTATGCCTATTTAATTACTTAACCTCAAAAAGTAAAAACTGAGATTTTTATTCTCTCAAACTTTCCTTTGAACCCTTGTCGCCATTACCAATCCAGCGTCGTTTCTGACACGGGCACCTCCAAATGACAACCCAAAGCCTCTCTTTACCTTTGTGTGTTTTGATTCCCAAAAAATCAAGTCCAAATGCTTAAATTGAATATTAAAATTCGTTTTTTCTCTCATCTGATCCCTAATCTCCATTATTGGATCGAATTTGGTTTGCCTTATGCTGTCCATCTTCTCCTTCTTCGCCTATTCACCATTGGGATTGGCCACCAAACCATCGAAATTCCTCGTCTTCAAGGTTTGTGATTTTACGTTTCTATTGATTTGTGAGTTTGCATTTTTATTGATATATGGGTTTGTGTTTCTATTGCTTTCTAGGTTTGTTATGGACCAAATCATGAACCAGTTGGGCTGAAGGGGATTAGTTAAAACGGTGCACATCCAATTAATAAAACAACGCGTTTTGTGCATGGCAATCTTATAGTACAATTTGTTATTCTTTCTGTTATTTTGCTATTATTATTTTCCCTATATTTACGCATGTAAGGGGATAGAAGAATATGAAGAATATGCGATAACTGCTATAGTATTCTCTCTTTGCTTACTCTTTTTTTCTTTTTTTTCCTTATTTTTTTAATCTTTCGAATTTCAAGTTCGTTTCCTATTAAGGGTATTAGAACATTATCATTCTTATGGCAAGGGATAGGGTTACCACTTATGGATAGAAGGACGTGACGTGTTGCAGTAGAAGATGATAAAAATATAAGGGGAAATATCTCAGCTGGAAGGGAAATGGGATGCCATGTTGCAAGGATTTAAGGATGGCTGTGGTTGGAATTATACTCCCTGCTGGAGCAGCTTTTAGGACACTCCACAGTCTCTAGATAGACAGCTGCCTTTATCAGGATTTCCACCAAAGGATGCCTTGGATGATCCCCCTCATTCGTCAAGCTCGCACATAGTAGATTTAGTCAGGTTCAAAAACGCTCTTACAGGCCTGAGTGTCATCGATTTGATGGTTCAGATTATTGGGGATGGTGGTCCAAGTTGGAGCAGTACTTCGTGGTAGAAGGTATCTCTGAAACGGATAAGGTGAGCACGGTGATGTTACATCTAGAAGGTCAAGCGTTAGATTGGTATCACTTGTACTCTCAGAGGCATGGGGGTCTCCACATGTTAAAATGGTCGTGTAATGCTTACAGTTTGAAGGAGTGTTTCGAATCTAGCATAATTTGGGATACAATGGTGGAGTTGGTGACTCTAAAGCAAAAAGGCTCGGTGGACCATTTCTCTGACCATTTCGTAAGTCTCCTAACTCAGCTACAGTTGACTGAATCTTACGCACTCAGTAATTTTATTAGTAATTTGAAATTGAAAGTCAATAAGTACCTGTAGTTGTTTAGTCCCTAGTCATTAGTCAAAACACTCCATATTGCTAGGCAGGTTAAGGAGATAATGGAACTTTTTCCCAAGAAAGGGTTATTAACTAGAATAAGCCATTCGTCTCGTGTTGGGCTACATTACCCCCTGCTTATTTGCTATTGAAATCTTCTGCTTATTCGGGGTACTCACCACCTACAGTCTCTTTCTAGACTAAGGGGCCCTTGAAAGGTATTAGTCTTGCACTGGTAGCAAAATAGAAGGGACTCTATTTCTGGTGTGGTGCCAAATACCACTTGGTCACAATTGTGTCAAAAGTCAACTATACCACATGCTTTTGGAATCACCTGGTGAGGAAGAGGCAAAAGAATTATAATAGTGTTCTGAAAAACTGGAGTATTCAGTGGGAGAGGTTGACCAGCAATAGACACCAGTGTTGTTTCTCCATGCTATTACAAGAACGCAAGGGCTTCATACTATGAGATTCAAGGTAAGCATAGGTACCGTTAAAGCCATTTTTCTGGTGGACTCGGGAAGCACTGATAATTTCTTGGATACTAAGTTACTCACTAAGTTGGCATTTCTAGTGGACTTACAACAACAATCGAGGGTAACAATAGCTGATGGTCAGCAACTGTTCACTTGGGGGTTTACAAAAATATAGAGTGAGAGGTAAAAAAGGGCTCGTTTTGCTATAGATTTTATAGTCCTTCTACTGAAGGGATGTGATGAAGCGTTCAAAATCCAGTGGCTTCTTTCACTTGGGTCTATTACTTGGAACTTTGATTCGATGGTCATACGTTTTTCCTCCAGGGGAATCCCATGTATTATTCAGGGCATCTTACCTGGAGACATTAAAGTGATGAGTAAAGGGCAGGCTTCCAAGTGGCTCTCAATAGTTCATAGAGAAATGGATTCCTACACCCTGTTTATGATTATTGATGGCCAGTTACAATTGTTAACTACTACATTAGGGGATACTCCTAAAGAACTACACTTATTTCTAAGGGAGTTTAAAGATATTTACCAAGAGGTTGTTGGCCTACCCCTACTGCGGTTTCAAGACCACCGAATTCCTCTAATAGATGAAAGAGTTGTTGCCAAGTTTAGGCCCTACAAGTACCCCATAGTTTAAATTTCTGAGTTGGAAAGGTTAATAAAGGAGATGCTTCAAACGAGTATCATATAGTTGCAGTCCTTTTACCTCTCCAGTGGTAATGGTAAAGAAAAAAGATGAGGGATAAAGGCTTTGTGTGGATTATAGACAACTCAACCAGTTGACTGTAAAAGAGAGGTTTCCAATACCAATCATTGAAGAACTCCTAAACGAGTTAGACCAAGCTAAGATCTTTTCCAAGCTTGATTTGCGAGTTAGATACCATCAAATCAGAATGTTTGAATCTAACATCCTAAAAATAACCTTTTGTACTTATGAGGGATACTATGAGTTCTTGGTGGTTCCCTTTGGCCTCACCAATGCTCCCTCAATATTTTAGAGTTTGATGAACTCCATTTTTAAGTACTTACTATGAAAGACTGTTTTAGTTTTCTTTGATGATATTTTGGTCTATTTAACCATTTAGGGTGATCATTTGTCACATCTTCGTGAGGTCTTCTTGATTCTAAAACACCATAGACTCTTTGTTCGAAGAAGCAAGTACTGCTTTGGGACAGAAAATGTAGAGTATTTGGGGCACGTCATTTCTCAAATGAGCGTTTCCATGGATGAATCCAAAGTGGATTGTATAGCCAATTGGCCTTTACCTACCACTATTAAGGAATTGAGAAGATTCTTGGGTCTCTTATCGTACTATAGGCGATTCATTAAGGATTATGGTCTCTTGGCAAGGACCTTAACAAATTTTCTCAAAAAGAATGCTTGGGATTGGACCGAACAGGTTACCTGCACTTTTTAGCAGTTAAAAGCGTCATTATGTGTTTCCCCAATACTCGTTCTTCCCAACTTCTAGTTAGAGTTTTGTATTGATATGGATGCTTCTAGTTTTGGGGTAAGAGCTGTTCTTCAACAGTTAGGCAAACTAGTGGCCTATTTAATCAAAGGATTGGGCATAAGACATCAAACCTTGTCAGTCTATGAAAAGGAAATGCTGGCTACTCTTTTTGCGGTTAAGAAATGACATTATTATTTGGTGGGGAGACACTTTAAAATATCAAAGTTTAAAATTCTTGACTGAGCAATTGGTAGTCACACTTTTTTAACAAAAAATGGGTTGCTAAGATGACTGTTATAATTATAAGGTAGTATACCAAAAGGGGCCAGAGAATACAACTGTTGATGCATTATCCAGACAGTTAGTTATACGAGATGTGCAATTGTTCGAACTTACCGGCAATGTCATTAGTTCTCAGCTCCGCTCCTAAGTATAAGCATCCTATCAGGTGGATCCCAAACTATGGAAGATGTGTGATATGGTACAACAATATAACAACACCCATCCAACGTTTACTTGGGATGGCAGGTTCCTTCAAAGAAAAAGGAAGATCATAGTTGGGAATATAAGTAGCTTGAAATAGGAGCTCTTCAAGTTGTTCCATGATAGTGCTCTTAGGGCTCATTCAAGGGTTCATACAACCATCAAGAGAATCAATAGTCAGCTGTAGTGGAAGGGGCTCATCAAGGACATCAAACAAGGGATACGGGAATTTTCTTTCTATCAAAGAAACTAAGTAGAAATAGTAGCTTTTCCAGGTCTACTATAGCCTTTACCAATTCTCGAAAGAGCTTGGTCTTCCACTGCTATGGATTTCATTGAAGGGTTGCCTTGTTCCAAAGGTAAAAATGTCATTCTGGTTGTAGTAGACCGTCTTACCAAGTATGTGCATTTCATGGCTTTATCCCATCCTTATTCTGCCATCACTTTAACTCAAGTGCTCCTAGATAACATGCACAAATTACATGACATACCCGATTCCATTATCTTTAACAGGGGCAAGATTTTTGTCAGCCACTTTTGGTAGGATTTGTTCAAAAAAGTAGGTACAAAGCTCTACCTTTTCATAACTTACCATCTGGAGAGTGATGGATAAACAAATGTGCTCAATAGGTGTTTGGAAGGTTACTTATGTTGCATGTCGGGTTAGAGACCATAGGATTGGGTCAACTAGTTGCCCTTGGCTGAGTGGTGGTTTAACTCTATTTTTCACTCGGCTATTCAGTGTACTCCATATGAGGCATTATATGTGTAACGCCCCAAAAATCCCGAAATTTTGAATTTTCTTTTTTTTTTCTTTGGTTTTGATAAAAAGTATGCTTAGTATTCCTGGTTAAGTATTAATTATATGATAGTAGGTCTTGATTAAGGTTTGAGTCAAATCTAGGGGTAAAGAAAATTATGGGTTAATAATTAAAAGAACCTTGATGGCAAGTAGGTGGGCTTTTGAATAAATGAAGGAAGAATTGGACACAAGGAAGCCTTGTGGTGGAGTGGCAAGTGGCGTCACATGCAAGGCAATGCAAGGGGGTATGGGGTTCGAATCCCTCCTTGCGCAAAAGAGGGATTTATTTTTGCTTAAGAGTTGGACAGAGGTGGCGTTAGAATGAACTCTGTAGAGAGTGATAAGAGGAGAAATTTGAGGAGGGGATTAAGGGGTTATCAGGGAGAAAAACTAGGAGATGAGGAGTGAAGAAGAGGTGGAGCTGAATTGGGAATTTGGGCATGGGAAATTCGGCTATAGAGGCTATATATATGTGTCGAATGTAGGGTTGGCAGGCTAATGCCGAATTCTCCTTCACCTTGTTGCCAGAAACATTTTCTTTTTTTTTTCTCTCCAAGATCCAAAAGCCGAAAATCCCTTGTTCTTTTTTTGTGTTCTTGTGTCGATTTTCCATTCTTCTTTTACTCAAATCTTTTTTATTCCCTTTCAGTCTAGTCGACTTCTTCTTTTCTTTTCCCTTGGAGCCGAATAACCCTCTTTTTGCCATACAAATTGCAAGGGCTGAATACCCTTGCTGCTGCCACTACTATTTCTAATCGGTCAGTCCTGGTGTAAGTGTTTTGTTCTTCCAATCGGTTTTGCTAAGTATCAATTACTCTATTCCTCACTTCTTCTAATCGATTTTGGTAGGATTAGTATCAGATCCCAGTCTTTTGGATCCCTGCCGATTTGCTCCTCAGGTGTGAGACTTTGGTAAGTGTTCTTCACTTAGTAAAGGTTGGCCGAATAGACTTTAGTAGAAAGGGTGACATATGTTGGATACAAGTCACCCATTATGTTTTTAACGATAAAGGTTAATATAGATCTAAAAGGTACTCGTGGTTAGTGATCAAGGGAAAGCTATTAAGGCTTGGCATTTCAGGTAAGGTTAAGGTGAGATTTCGGCTTTTGGTAAAGTATTCGATAAGTATGTGAGATTAATTCTTGAGTGATATCGATTGTAGGTTCGTGGCTAGGAAGATCGCAGTACGCTTTCTTATCATGTGTGTACATACACTGCACATACACAATAAATCGACAAATCTTGAAATGCCGAAAAGCCGAAAAGCTGAAAAGCTAAAAGTTTGGCTACAACAGACTTGCGAGTGCGCGAACACTCATGAAGAGGAAACCGATAGGTTATATAAGGCCCGATGGACGATTCCATGGACTTGGGCTGTGAATTGGCCAATCGGGCTAGAATGAGCTTAATGAGCCCGATGGGCTGTTGGGCCATAATAGGCGAAAATTGATGATTAGTGTTATGTGATAGAAAATTTGTATGTTAGCATGACTATAAATGTGGTTTGGGCCTAACAGGCCATATGAATGTGATTTAGGCCTAATGAGCCATATAAATGTGATTTAGGCCTAATGGGCCATATAAATATGATTGGGCCTAGTGGGCCATATACAGGTATGTGGATTTGTCTGAGCTTTGTAAGGGGTTTTGGGCCTAGTATATGATGATTGCATAAAAATTAATTAATTAAATGAGACCGTGGACAAGTCATAGGGTTAAGGTGTGGCAACGGGTATATGCATGTCTAAGATTGGATCTAGGGAGAGTTTGGTACGTAAGCGGTCTTAATGACTCACCTCCTTTTCTCTGGAATCCTACCTAGTGCATAGTATTCGTTCATCTTAGCTCACGGGATTTGTTAATGAGCCAAGGTAAGTAAAAACCTGCAATAAAGGCAAAATTACCGAAATTCCCCTAAGGGCAAAAATAACCAAAATACCCCTATGTGTTGAATATAAGTTTAATGGATGTTACATGTATATCTGCTACATACATACGGTATTCCGCTTAGGTTGCATCTAGGTTGGGAATTATGGAATGGAGGAAGTATATGAGGATCACATGGTTGCTTGACAATTGTAGATCCATCGACTGCTTTTAAGCCCAATATATGATTGAAGGTAGTTCCGGAACCGGACTACCATTAATGTGTATCGGTTGGGTGGGTCGATATTTATATCCCCACATGATGTGTATCGAGGGACGGAGTTGATGTGTAGCGGTTGGATTATTGGGGTGGGATTGCACTGCATTGCATTGCATGTATGATTTTACGGTGGTTGATGTTTGCTTTGTGTTTGTTGAGAGTAGTACACACTGAGTTTGCAAAAACTCACCCCCTCTTTTATTTTTATCAAGTGATGCTCAGTAGAAGGTTTGATGTTTGGAGGGACTCTGGGTGGCCAGCTAGCAAGACAACTTGGACCTGTTTTCCTCTTAAAAGCATATAAGTTTTTAGTTTATCAAGAAATTTTCAGACCGGATTGTAATAAGGCCTTACCTTTTTGTTATTATTTGGATTAATATTTTTATGCGTTGTAATTACGAGAAGTTAAACATGAGTTTCCTAAATCATAGTATGTTTTTCTACGTTTCCGCAACTAAATTTTCAAATGACAGGTTTTCATAAATCATATGTTTTAAATAAGCTTTTGCGATTGAAAAGAGAGTTTTTTTAAGTTTATCATGGTCTCATATTTTAAGGAAGGGTTTTCAATGAAAATAAGGTTTTTCGCTAAAACACTTCGATGTGACGCGCCAGATTCGACCATAACGTCCGGGCTAAGTTTGGGGTGTTACATTTAGTAGTATCAGAGCCCGATTGCAAAACTCAGGCTGTGAATTGAGCCTTATTATTTGGTTTCTTTTTTCACTGAATTTTTTTTTATCACAACATTTTGAAAAAAAGGGAAATCTTTCTGAGCGACACACCGGGTCTCCGACGTCGAACCAAGTAAGTTTTTTCATTCTTAAGCCTGTTTAAATTAATATACAGTCGATAGTTAGAGGGATACTTTATATGATTATGTTAGAGTGGAACTGAAGCCCGTAGGATCTTGAAACTGTAGAGGATTTTCAAAAATACTATTCTCTTTTTAATACTTTCATAAGACATCGGTTAATTATTGAAACTAACTAAAGCTTCATAAAATTTTTAATCCAGAAAATATGTGAATCGACGATGAGTGCGAGAAGAGGTGTAAGAGGCCATGGCCGAGGCCGCGGAAGTGCTAGGGCTGAATCGTGGTTATCGGGCTATATACCCGATGTTGGAGTAGATGGGGCTCCAGCCTCACCAGTGGCTGGGAATAGACCGTATGACCGGGCCGTGGGAGAAGATGCATTGTCGTAGATAATGCTAAGGATTTTGGAAGGGTCGATGGGCTCAATAACGGCACGAAAAATCGGGGGTCCATTCCGGAACGACTTCGTTCAAATGGGGCTGAGATCTTTAAGGGCGTGGCTAGTGTGGCTCTTAACGTAGCGGAATACTGGTTGGAGGCCACTGAAAGGATAATGGAGGACTTGGACTGTTCACTTGAACAAAAGTTGAAAGCGGCAGTGTCACTACTTAGGCAAGAAACTTACCAGTGGTGGCTGATAGTGAAAAAGGGCACCTAATTTGAGCAGGTCACTTGGGAGTTCTTCAAAACCACGCTTCAGGAAAGTATGTAGGTGCGAGTTATGTGGATGCTAAAAGGAATGAGTTCCTTAACTTGACCTAGGGAAACAAATCTGTAGCGGAGTATGAGGCGGGATTTCTACGCCTTAGTAGGTATGCAATAGTTATGGTGGCAACGGACTATGAGCGTTGCGTTAGGTTTAAGGATGGACTTAGAGATAGTTTCAGGGTATTGATACCTTTACAAAGGGAGCGAGTTTTCTCGAAATTGATGGACAAAACAAAGATAGCGGAGGAGGTAAAGCGCACTGAGTGCCTAAATCGAGAGAAAGAAAGGGGTAAGAATAAAAGGGAGGCTGAAACTCCTAGTGTTGGTTAGAGGCCTAGGGCTAGGGCTAGAGTTAATGGGCCAGTTAGAGCAGGGCCCCCTGCTGTTAATCCAGGGGTGCCACCTTGTGCTGATTGTGGGAGAAGCCATGGAGGCGAATGTTGGAAGAGGATGGGAGCTTATTTAGCTTGTGGGTCTATGGAGCATAGGATCAGGAATTACCCTAGAATACTAGGTCGAGTGCCAGTCGTGAGCCAATGTGGTGCTTAGCCACCAAGGGGTCGTGGGCAGGCTAGGGGCAGTAATGGCAATGGACGTGGACGTGGAGCACTAGGTGGAAATACAGGTCATACTGAGGTGAGGCAGCTAGCTTTGGTTTATGCTACTCATCGCCGGGAAGACGGGGATGCCTCAGATGTGATAACGAAAATGTTCTTTATATATGAGTTACCTTATACAACATTGATTGATATTGGATCGACGCATTCATATGTTGCATGCAATATGACTGAACCTTTGGGTGATATATTTAAAATTACTGCGAATAGGATGACTGTAATAAGTCCGTTAGGTCAGTCAGTGGGAGTGAATAAGTTGTTTAGGGAGGTACCCTTAGTAGTCCAATGGGTTATCTTTTTAGCAGATTTGATAGAGCTGCCGTTTAGTGAGTTTGATTTAATCTTAGGTATAGATTGGCTGGTAAAACACCGAGCCACCTTAGATTGCATTGCAAAACGAATGGTGTTAAGAACGGCTGAAGATAAGGAGGTAGTAGTGATTGGTGAACATCGAAATTATCCGTCGTATGTGATTTCGGCATTAAGGGCTGAGAAGTTGGTACGAAAGGGATGCGAAGCCCATTTGGCTTATATTAGCGATACGGAGGCTAAGAGCCCTACTGTTAAGGAGTTGAGAACAGTTAGGGAATTTCTTGATGTCTTTCCCAAGGAGCTGCATGGGTTGCCACCCAGCAAGGAAGTAGAATTTAGAATCGAGTTGTTACCTGGTACGGCTCCGGTGTCTATTGCTCCTTATCGGATGGCACCAAAGGAGTTGGTAGAACTGAAGGCACAGATTCAGGAATTGTCGGATCGACGATTCATTCGACCAAGTGTGTCTCCATGGGGAGCACCGGTGTTATTCGTGAAGAAGAAGGATGGGACGTTGCGAATGTACATTGACTACCAGCAGTTAAACAAGTTAACTATTAAAAATAAGTACCCTCT
This sequence comes from Gossypium longicalyx, assembly GCA_025698465.1. Taxonomy (NCBI): domain Eukaryota; kingdom Viridiplantae; phylum Streptophyta; class Magnoliopsida; order Malvales; family Malvaceae; genus Gossypium; species Gossypium longicalyx. Next base: position 15,914,343 of record CM046997.1, on the reverse strand, counting down.
GCCAAGAATCGATGATCTTTTTGATCAGTTTAGGGGAGCTTCCGTTTTCTCGAAGATTGACCTGCATTCGGGGTATCGCCAATTGAGGGTTAAGGAGACAGATGTTCATAAGATAGCCTTCAGAACTCGTTATGGGCACTACGAGTTCTTGGTGATGCCATTCGGGCTGACGAATGCACCTGCTGCTTTTATGGATCTTATGAATTGGGTCTTCCAACCCTACTTGGATCGATTCGTGGTAGTTTTTATAGATGACATTTTCGTGTACTCAAGAGATGAGGATGAGCACGATGCACACTTAAGGATTGTGTTGCAAATTTTGAGGGAGAAGCAGTTGTATGCCAAATTTAGTAAGTGCGAATTTTGGCTAAGGGAGGTTACTTTTCTAGAACATGTGGTGTTAGCTGAGGGGATTAAGGTGGATCCCCGAAAAGTTGAAGCGATGTTAGACTGGAAAACACCCAAGTCGGCATCGAAAATTCAAAGTTTTCTGGGCTTGGCAGGGTATTATAGGTGGTTCGTTGAGGGTTTTTCAGTAATTTCTACACCTTTAACTAAGTTGTTGAGGAATGGGGTACCATTTGTTTAGAAGGACAGGCAGCAAAAGAGTTTTGAAAAACTTAAGAAGGTTTTAACTAAGGCCCCTGTGTTGATTTAGCCAGTTTCTGGGAAGGAGTTTACGGTTTATAGTGACACGCCGCATGTAAGCTTGGGATGTGTATTGATGCAAGAAGGAAAGGTGGTTGCGTATGCGTCACGACAACTTAAGACTCACGAGGTGAATTAGCCAACCCATGATTTGGAGCTAGCTGCAATGGTTTTCACGCTAAAAATATAGAGGCATTATTTATATAGGGAGAAGTGCATGCTTTATTTAGACCATAAGAGTTTGAAGTATCTCCTTACCCAAAAGGAGCTAAACCTTAGGCAGCGTAGGTGGGTGGAATTATTAAAGGATTATGATTGTACAATTGAATATCACCCTGGCAAAGCGAATGTAGTTGCTGACGCGTTGAGTCATAAGGTTAAGTCAGACTTGAGGGCTATGCTCACCCGTTTAAGTTTGCTGGATGATGGTAGCTTGTTAGCTGAGCTTCAAGTAAAGCCGGTGTGGGTCGAGTAGATAAGGAATAAGCAATTAGTGGATGAGACTTTGGGTGCTCATTTTAAACAAGTAGAGAATTAGGAGACATCGGACTTTAGGATAAATAGTGAATGAGTGTTGTGTTTACGTGGAAGAAGGTATTAAGGTTTGGATGGAAGGGTAAGCTAAGCCCAAGGTTCATTGGGTCATATCGGGTTGTGAAGTGGATTGGGCCAGTCGCTTATCAGTTGGAATTACCTTCTGAACTAAGGTAAATCCATGATGTGTTTCATGTTTCCATGCTAAGACGATATCGCTCGGATCCATCACATGTTGTGGCGGTTGAGGAGATCGAGGTTAGGCCAGACCTAACCTTCGAGGAAGAGCCCATAGCAATAATTGGTCATGATGTTAAGGTACTGAGAAGGAAGTCTGTCCCATTGGTCAAAGTGCTTTGGCGTAATCACAAGGCTGAGGAGGCTACTTGGGAACCTAAGGAAGCGATGCGACGTCAATATCCTCAATTGTTTGAATCAGGTAAAATTTCGAGGACAAAATTTCTTTTAAGGGGTAGAGTTGTAACGCCCTAAAAGTTTTGAAATCCCAAAATTTCTTTTTTTTTTCTTTGGTTCTGATAAAAATATGCTTAGTATTCCCGATTAAGTGTTAATTATGTGATAGTAGGTCTCAGTTAAGGTTTTAGTCGAACCTAGGGGTAAAGGAAATTATGGGTTAATAATTAAAAAAACCTTGATGGCAAGTAGGTGGGATTTTGAATAAATGAAGGAAGAATTGGACACAAGGAAGCTTTGTGGTGGAGTGGCAAGTGGCGTCACATACAATGCAAGGCAAGGAGGTATGGGGTTTGAATCCCCCCTTGCGTAAAAGAGGGATTTATTTTTGCTTAAGAGTTGGACAGAGGTAGAGTTGGAATGAACTCTTAGAGAGTGATAAGAGGAGAAATTTGAGGAGAGGATTAATGGGTTATCAGGGAGAAAAATTAGGAGATGAGGAGTGAAGAAGAGGTGGAGCCGAATTGGGAATTTGGGCATGGGAAATTCGGCTACAGAGGTTATATATAGGTGCTGAATATAGGGTTGGCAGGCTAATGCCGAATTCTCCTTCACCTTGTTGCCAGAAACCCTTTCTTTTTTTTTCTCTCCAATATCCAAAAGCCGAAAATCCCTTGTTCTTCTTTTGTGTTCTTATGCCGATTTTCCATTCTTCCTTTACTCAAATCTTTTTAATTCACTTTTAGTCTAGTCGACTTCTTCTTTTCTTTTCCTTTGGAGCTGAATAACCCTCTTTTTGCCATACAAATCGCAAGGGCCGAATACCCTTGGTGCCGCCACTACTATTTCTAATCTGTCAGTTCTGGTGTAAGTGCTTTGTTCTTCCAATCGGTTTTGCTAAGTATCAATTACTATGTTCCTGACTTCTTCTAATTGGTTTTGGTAGGATTAGTATCGAATCCCAGTCTTTTGGATCCCTGCCGATTTGCTCCTCAAGTGTGAGACTTTAGTAAGTGTTCTTCACTTAGTAAGGGTTGGTCGAATAGGCTTTAGTAGAAAGGGTGACATATGTTGGATACAAGTCACCCATTATGTTTTTAATGATAAAGGTTAATGTAGATCTGAAAAGCACTCGTGGTTAGTGATCAGGGGAAAGCTATTAAGGCTTGGCGTTTCAGGTAAGGTTAAGGTGAGATTTCGGCTTTTGGTAAAGTATTCGATAAGTATGTGAGATTAATTCTTGAGTGATATCGATTGTAGGTTCGTGGCTAGGAAGATCGCAGCACGCTTTCTTATCATGTATGTACATACACTGCACATACACAATAAATCGACAAATCCCGAAATGCCAAAAAGCCAAAAAGCTGAAAGTTTGGCTACAACAGACTTGCGAGTGCGCGAACACTTGTGAGGAGGAAACCGATAGGTTATTTGAGGCTCCATGGGCGATTCCATGGACTTGGGCTGTAAATTGGCCAACCGGGCCAGAATGGGCTTAATGGGCCCGATGTGCTGTTAGGCCATAATAGGCAAAAATTGATGATTGGTGCTATGTGATGGAAAATTCGTATGTGAGCATGAATATAAATGTGATTTGGGTCTAATGGGCCATATGAATATGATTTGGGCTTAATGGGCCATATAAATGTAATTTGGGCCTAATGGACCATATAAATATGATTGGGCCTAGTGGGCCATATACATGTATGTGGATTTGTCTAGGCTTTGTAAGGGGTTTTGGGCCTAGTATATGATGACTGCATAAAACTTAATTAATTAAATGAGGTCGTGGACAAGTCATAGGGTTAAAGTATGGCAACGGGTATATGCATGTCTAGGATTAGATCTAGGGAGAACTTGGTACTTAAGTGGTCTTAATGACTCACCTCCTCTTCTTTGGAATCCTACCTGGTGCATAGTATTCATTCATCTTAGCTCACAAGATTTGTTAACGGGCCAAGGTAAGTAAAAACACGCAATAAAGGCAAAATTATCGAAATGCCCCTAAGGGAAAAAATGACCAAAATACCCCTACGTGTTGAATATAAGTTTTATGGATGTTACATGTATATTTGCTGTATACAGACGAATTTCTACTTAGGTTGTATCTGAGTTAGGAATTAAGGAAATGAGGAAGTATATGAGGATCGCATGGTTGCTTGACAATCGTGGATCCACCGACGGCTTTTAAGCCCAATATATGAATAAAGGTAGTTCTGCAACCGGGCTACCATTGATGTGTATCGGTTGGGTGGGTCGATATTTATATCCCCACATGATGTGTATCGGGGGACGAAGTTGATGTGTAGCGGTTGGATTATTGGGGTGGGATTACATTGCATTGCATTGCATGTATGATTTTACGGTGGTTGATGTTTGCTTTATGTTTGTTGAGGGTAGTACACACTGAGTTTGCGAAAACTCACCCCCTCTTTTTTTCTCTCAAGTGATGCTCAGTAGAAGGTTCGATGTTTGGAGGAACTCTGGGTGGCCAGCTAACAGACAACTTGGACCTGTTTTCCTTTTAAAAGCATATAAGTTTTTAGTTTATCAAGAAATTTTCAGACCGGATTGCAATAAAGCCTTCTTTTTTTGTTATTATTTGGATTAATATTTTTATGCGTTGTAATTACGAGAAGTTGAACATGAGTTTTCTAAATCATAGTATGTTTTTCTACGTTTCCGCAACTAAATTTTCAAATGACATGTTTTCATAAATCATATGTTTTAAACAAGCTTTTGCGATTGAAAAGAGATTTTTTATAAGTTTATCAATGTCTCATATTTTAAGGAAGGGTTTTCAATGAAAACAAGGTTTTTCGTTAAAACACTTCAATGTGACGCGCCAGATTCGGCCATAACGTTTGGGTCGGGTTTGGGGTGTTACAATATGGCCAATCTCCTCCTCTTCACACACCATACTTAGCTGGGGTGTTTCTCGTGGCTACTATGGATAAGAGTTTGCAATTTTGGGAGGCTGCCAGGCAACTCCTGAAATTTTATCTCAGGAGGACTTAGGATAAAATGTAACAGCACGCTAATAAGCATTGCACAGATCGCATTTTTGACGTGGAGGACTGGGTTTATTTACAACTTTAGCCGTACAGAGAACATTTTGTTCGGAAGGTGTTGAATAAAAATTGGCTCTTAAGTTTTTCGGGCTTTACAGGGTGGTTAGTAGGATTGGGAAGGTGGCATACAGACTCTAACGACCACAAGGCTCAAGGATCCACTCTACATTTCATGTTTCTCAGCTTAAGAAACATATGGGTACTACTCTGGTGCAACTTTTTCTTCCAGTCGTGGACGACCAAGGATTTTGGGCCAAAGAACCTATCTGCATCATTGATAAACAGATGGTGAAGTGTGGGAATACGGCCACAATAGAGGTTTTGGTTGAGTGGGCAAACTCCTTCCCTAAGGATGATACTTAGGAACCTTGGGAGAAATTGAAGTTGGTTTATCCTTATTTTGATCCTTAAGGACAAGGATCCTCTTGTGGGGGAGGTAATTGTTATGGACCAAATCATGAACCAGTTGGGCTGAGATAGTTGGGCCAAAGGGGATTAGTCAAAACGTTATACATCTAATTAATAAAACGGTGTGTTTTGTATGTAATCTTATCATACAGTTTGTTGTTATTTTTGTTATTTTGCTGTTATTATTTTCCTTATATTTACACATGTAAGGGGATGGAAAAGGTATGAAGAATATATAGAAACTTCTATAGTATTGTCTATCTGCTTGCTCTCTTCTTCTTTTTTCCTTATTTTTCTTTAATCTTTCAGATTTTGGGTTTGCTTCCTATCAAGGTTAAACATGTTGGTTCGATGTTGATTTGCTCGGTTGATGGTTGACCGGCGATGGCTAAAGTAGCGTGAAGGTTGGGTCAAAAGAAGCTGAAAAGTTTTCAAGTTTTTAATTTTTTTCTTTAGATTGGTTTTGGAAGATCTAGGGTGAAGGAAAGCAACCTTACGGTGGCCTTTGATTATCATAAAGACAGCAGCAATGGCAGTGCTAATGACCGAAAGGGATATCTCTTAATGTATTTTATTTGGGAAAGAAGATAATTTTAATTAAAAGTTAAAATGTAAAATTAATTAATTAAATTAATTAATTTCTTAATGTATTTTAATTATGAAAAAAAGGATCTAAATTAGATGGAAACACATTATTTTATTACAACATATTTATTTTATTTATGCTTCTTTAATAAATTTGAGCTTAAAAATAAAAGGGAAATTTAATTCAAGTCCTTATTTCTTTTCCGTTCAGCTTTTTTCTCTGGCTTGTATTGCCGCATGACACTCCTTTAATGGTACACTTGTCAATTTAGGTCAGACATTAACACCATTTAAGTGAGGTATTGAATTGATAGATGGAATAAAAATATAGCTATCACATTGGACAAATTGAAACTATAATAATCACATTGAAAATTTGGTTAAACTACATGAGTTTTTTTGTCATTATCTCAACCTATAAATCTACAAAGAAAAGAACAAAACATAAACGACATAATAATAAGGGATGATGACAAAGAAATTCTTTGTACTTTAACAAAATTTGTTGTACTTGTAATTTTAATTTGTTTGATATCTGTACATTTGTTTTGTCTAGTCTTTTGGTACTTTAATCTAATGGTGTTAATTTATGATATAAGAGAACATGTGGTTCACTAAAAGAATAACATATGACACTGTAGGCCACACTAAAAAGTAAAACAGATAGGAAAATGGGACTTAATAAAAAGTTTACCTTTTATTTTTGGTCAAAATTATTTTAAAAAATATAAATAAAATAAGAACCCCATCTCGACGGATCAAGTTTACCTAAATAATCTGATGGTTTGAATCAGATTGTTGGGTTTATCAAAGGGTTTGTACAGAAAAAGCTTACTCAAATTCATCGAGAACATAAATGGTCCGATTGCGAAGATGGACCGTAACGCATACAACAACTCTAGGGGACAATTTACAAGGCTCTCGGTATACATAGATTTGGGGAAGTTGTTGGTTTCGAAAATTAAAATTGATGGAAAAATACGTGTGGAATATGAGTCGATGCCTTTCGTGTGCTTCGATTGTGGGAGGTTCAGGCACACCCACGATACATGTCTGTATAGATTCGGGCAAAGAGAATCAGCGAATGGGAATCTAAGTAGGAAGACATTGGCGCAAGAAAAAGTGGATGGGGAAAAATATGGGACGTGGATACTGGTTGAGCGCAAACAATGAAAGAATTCTAAGCCGATGGTTAAAGCCAAGGACGACAACTTTGGCTGGGTGGCTGAAGGTTCTAGGTTCGGGTGCTCAGTGGAAATTACAAGGTGATAGAAGGTGATGGATTGACTACCTTGAATGATAATGAGGTAATTAGGGACTCTGGGGGTGAAGTTTGTGGGTAAGGGAGATTTGGTTTGGGAGAAATTGTCGGTTGTTCCTCAAATCAGATATAAAGTCATTAAGAATGGGGTTTCTAGGAATAAAGGTAAAAGAGTGGCTATTGCAAATAGACCGAGGGTAAATACCAACACCCTAAAGCCCACTAACAAACAAGCCTCATCATCTGGATCTAGCAATAACCCATTTAACGATGGGTCAAGGATGGGAGCAAGGATTTTGGACAAAGGATTAGACTTAATCTGTTTCCAATCAGTTGGGTAAGATTTGAATAAGGAAAGGAATGTGGCTGTGAAGTTATCAACAACCAAAGGGGTTTCATCTGGGAAGGAGAAACTAGAACGAATCGCTATCACCACATCGAAAGGGATAATGGGGGAAGCCTTTAGGTAGCAGCCGACTATTGAGACCAGTAAAACGGGTAAAAATGCCGGGTAAGAATCAAGTACCATATTAAAAGGGGATCCCTCATCTCTTCTGATCGGTCTGGCAATTAATGATCTAATTCATAGGTTAAGCCAGGAAGTTGGAGAAGATATGGCTAAAGTAGAAGTCATAGAGACTGTAACACCCTTACCTGGTTCAGTCGTTGGACCCGGGCTACAAAGTGATACATTTAAAGTTGAAACAAAACACATTCAATTCACATAAATTACTTCAAATAAACATGGAATTTCTTCATAAATACATAATTAACATTCAAATTATACATGAATCTTACAATCATAATCAATTTAAAGCATAATTACCTAATATAAATCTTTCTCAAGCCTTATAGGAGCTTATGTATTCACTAGTATCATCTTAAAAGTTAATTAGGACTAATTTGCAACATTTTTGAGTTTAAAAATCAATTATATTATAAATAAAACCTTCTAAAAATCAATCATGTCATAAACATTCAAATATTATGATGTACAATTAAATTTGAGTCTTAATCGAGCTTACGAAAGCTTTAAAATTGACCCGAAAACTCACAATGATCAAATCATAACATTTTCAAAAGATAAGGGCAATTATGCAAAATAAGGGTCACATGGCCGTGTGTCCAGGCCATGTAACTCATTGAAGTCATGTGACCTAAATGCTCTCTATATCCTAGTGGCACACGGCCGTGTCACAATCCTGTGTGTGACACATGGCTGTGTGGCTAACCGTGTGACACCAGAATATATCATTTTGGTAATTGAATCAAGCCAAACATTTAGGTAACTTCAAAATGCATATTGACAACTTGAAACCTTATTCTAAACACTTTAAAACCAAGTCAAAACATGTCACAAAATATCCTAATAGTGCCTAACCAATATGTCACATTAGCACCATCCCAACAAGTTATACACATTACTAAATATATATCCAACTAAATTTGATACCAAGAATGTTCCATTCATGTGGTTCAACCCTGCATATTAGCTTATATATTGCAATGGTGCATTTTGTAATGATAAACTTACCAAGTCTCACTTTTAGACATGCTAAAAATTATCTTAACTCTAAACAATTTTGACCAAATAGGTCTCAAACCTAGTAAATTTCATTTAACATGCATGCCTTAACATTTTATTCAAACATCACCTATAATCAAACTCATTATTGATTCAAAACTAATAATTCATCAACTAGACATGTATATACCATACATGTCATCAAAGCATACCATGTAACCTTTAAATTCAACACTACATATCAACAATTATAATAACCTTACAACATTATCACTTAAAACTCAAAAACACTTGATCACACCGAACCTATATACTTAGACTTACCATTCAAAACCATTTTTTTTTATCATTTCCATATATCAAGACTTATACTACCAAATCAGATTCAAAGCCAAACAAACCTATCAACCCAAACCAGTTATATCAACTTGTGGAACATTAGGACCTAGTCATTTACTTGTTATAAAATGGCTTACCACAATTCAAATTTCCACACACACATTTGTACAACTTACCAAATTATCCCAAAGTCAATATCATCATTAGACCAAGCTTATATTCATTCAAGACCACTTAAGTACAAATTTAATCCTATATACATGCCACATAACTGAGTTTGGAACAAATAAAAGACTACCAAATTAGAGGCTGCATAGCGTGAGCTCTAAATTGATCTGACTGACGCATTCTGCAAAATAACCTATATTGAGATAGAAAAGCAAACAAAGTAAGCATTATGAACTCTTAGTAAGCTCGTATGAAATTTACACAACATACCTTGACCTTAAACTAAATTAAACTATTAAATCAATTTGGTAATTAATATGACATCCTTGTCTTCCTTGTACTTTTGTATACATTCCCACAAAAACAACCAATAGGTTAGTTTATTTATATGTCAAGAATTGCTAATGCAAATCACATATACTTATACAACGATTTAATATAGTAAATTATATGATATCCAATTCATGCTCAATTTATAAATACATATACTAAAGTTCTCTTTCACATCACATTCAATCATGCTCGTTTTGCAACATTTCAATTTAACACATTTAATCTTTTATTCATACTCAATTCATATGTGTAACAATCGATTTTCACATTTAGTCTTTCTATTCTTTTAGAGTTCATTTACTTACTGTTTTCGCCTAAAAATCTATAGTAAATATACTTCAGGCACACGGGATAAGATTACTCACACGAGCTGTGAATATAAATGGTTACACAAGTTATAACTATAGTTACTTACACGAGTTGTGGGTTGGTATGGTAACTTTACACAATACTGCTCACACGAGCTATAAAGAATCCGTAACAAATGTAAGACCTTAGCCTTCGGTAAAACATTCAAGATCAGCATTTGAAACTATAATAATCGTAATGACATGTCATTTGTATCCTAGTTATTCACTAAGTTCACACCGACCTCCATAATCATATTCATTTCATTCCAATTCCTTGAACATTTTTATATACATGTAATTCAACCATATACATCCTCATATTCATTCACATTTATCAACTATATCTCATTTCAGAATTTAATCCTTTCAATATCGAAGTCATTATTTTACAACAACTAAATCACAAATCATATACATACAACCCAACATAAACAAGAATTAATTGAAATAAACATCGTACACCTATCACTGAATCATATAACAATTTCATAATCATCCAATACCACGCATCTATTTATTTTATCATATATTTCATTATTTTATGATTTAATCCATTTGGTGCCAAAACTTTATATATATAATTTCTAACTAGAAGTCAAATAAATAACACAATCATATAAAAAATTAATAAAGTAAGTTTGTACGAACTTACTTAACCAAAACAACCACAAACACAACTCCGAAGACCATATGCAATTTTTCTTTTTTCACGTTTATCTGTAGATCAGTTCAAATCTCGTTCTATAATATAATTTATTTTAATTTCTCAATTTCAAACATCTCAAAACAGACTATCAAAATTCTCTCTGGCTCTGGATTTAGCTCGATTGGAATGGTTCCACTTTGAGTCATACACTGAAATTAGATAAACAATTATCAAATTAATGATCAAAATCAAATTAAAAATAACAAGAATAAAAATCGTATCTATAACTAGAAAATTTCCTATTTATACTATCAAATGCAAAAATTAAAATTTTAGTTCAATGTCGAAACCTCCTCGGCAACGGTGCTAACAACTTAACCGCCGCCAGATGTGCTAATTGTCTGGACTAGAAATACTACAACAAAATGATAGAGAATAGAACAACAATGTTTGCAAGTATACAAATCAAATTGTAATATAGTAAGTTTATAACGAAACACTTTAGGAAGTATTCCGAGGATCGTACCCAAAGGAGGATTGACCAAACTTGAAATTATTTTCTACACAAATAGGGCTAAATAGTAATAACCAAAAATAATCATACGAAAAATAACAAGTAAATTAAATATCAACAATAACATAAAATTACTAAAAAGAAATTAACAATTGAATTAAATCTCAGATGATAAGCAAAAGATTAACCCTCATAGTGTTCATAATTAACTTCAAAACTCAGGTTTCAATAAATTAGCTAATAACTAACCAATTATTACCTATCGACCTCTAACTATTAACTAATCAACAAAAATCACTTATCTCTCGACCTCACAGTTTAAACCGGGATGTGTTTGGTAAACTATTCTATCAACCTTATTTACCTAATTCTTGGACAAACCCTAATTCTTCAGTTAATTACTCCCACATCTGATTGTTAATCTCTCTAAGGAACTTAGCCACTTATGAATCTAGATGCAATTTCCCTAACATTTAATTTAAAAATGCAAATTAAATTAAAAAGAAATGAACAAAGGATTTGATCCGTTTGTGATATTGGATGCACTTAGAAGCCAAAAATCCTTTTAATAGTCATCGAGATATCGTCAATTGGAATAGAAAACCAAAAGAAAAATATCAATAACTGAGTAAATGATGGCTTGGATCCAAATCGAATCCAAGTCAGAAACAAGAATGAAAATATGTTTTGAATCTAAACTAAATTCTAATAAAACTAAATCTACTAACTAATAATCTAAAAACAACTTTTTAAACTCAACCTAGACCTTACTATATATAGGTGATTGTAGTTGCCTAATTAGGTCAAACATAGGCCTTAAAACTGATAAAATTACATTGTGTAGATGGAAACACCCTTGGTAGAATTATAATCCTCGTTACAACAGTATCGCGTCACTTTACTTCGAATGGAACTTCTGGAGCTTCGAATTGTGGTGTTGTGACACGTGTATCGTCCTTGGTGTTCCTTAGCCTAAAAATGGTATCCTACACACTAAATTGGCTCATTTTTCCTATCCTAGGCCCATATTGGCCCAATGGGTCGTTACAATACTAAAATATGCGTAAAACCACTTATTTTACTAAAATTGCATCTAACCTACTAAATTGGAAAACTAATCAAATTACTAATAAAATGGTTTGAAAACAAGCTCATTAAGTGTTGAAAAGACTACAATTTGCCACAACGAATTGTGGCAGATCAATAGTCTCGAGATAGGAAGAACATGTCTTCAGACCTCAAGAATGAGAAAGTACTATTTGGGGTGGTTAAAAATAGTCTAGGTCTCGAGACTACTCTTTTGAGTCTCGAGAAAATTGGATAAATGTCTCGAGATAGAGTGGTCTTCATCTCAAGACAAGGAAAAATCAAAGATAAATAAGATCTACCCTATTCCAGGTCTCGAGAAAGGAACCCTTTGTCTCGAGACATTTCCTGTCTTAAGACTTCCAAACATCAAAGCAAAAATAGGGAAAATGGGAGGTTTGTCTCGAGACAAACATGATCTTGTCTCAAGAAATGCATTCGAATATCTCGAGAAATAATATAGAAATTTTAAAAATTGAGTTTGGATTCAAATTCTAACTCTGAAATTAACCTCGTATAACCTCGTAAATTGATAAAATGAAATCAATGAATGTTCAAATGCATGTACACGAATTCTTCAGATGATTTTATTGAATGTATTTATGTTATAATAGCTTGAGTTGCTTGGGCAACATAATGTGATGTCACACATTCGAATCCAGCAATCAGGTCAAGTGTGGGCTGTCACAATGATCACTAGATTGAGCTAAGGTATGAGGCTTTGGATGCTGCTGAATCTTATGAGCTAATAAAAAGTCAACTCAACACTTGCGTACAAAAACAAACACATTTGCACGCTTAGAATTGAAAGCTTAAATGTACTTATATAATTTGATTTTAAAACTTAAAAGCATGAAGCAATAAAGCATACTAATATAACATTATAACATATCATTTGATTGAATTCCATAATATTTAGCAATGAATACATAACAAGAGATGGATATTTCAAATCACCTTTAAGGTATTTAAGTCAACATTATCATTGATTTTACATATATCACATTTTCATTTGCAATTTAAACCAAATCTCATTATCATATTTTAACCTCTACTAGCCAAATGTGGACTTGAGAATGGATACATGGATTAATCCCCTAACACTCCATAATGATACACACAAGCCTCAAACGAGTATAAATTCATTAAATTCCCCAAACACTCCACAATATGCTCATAAGTGTCGGTATAAAATGCACACAAATGTTAGGTAATGTGCTCATAAGAGTTTAGTAACGTATACAAGTGCCAAATAAGGTGCGCACAAGCGCCAAAGCTTCTTTGAATACAATGAATCCTATGGCATGCCAACTATATTTGAACTAGATCTGACATCATTTAATAGAGCATTCATAAAATCATTAAATCAAGATTATACTATTTCTCAATATCATTCATAATTCTCATCATGATATCACAACCTAGATTAGACCATTTCTCAATATCATATAAACGATTTTCAAAATCATTAAACCAAAGTAACGAATTAAATCTCATCAAATCATCATTAATAATTCCTTAAGCCTAACTACATAATAATCTCGTGTAGAGGAAAAGAATTAGGTTAGCACAAACCGTAAGCATCATGCCTTAGACACCTTTTCCTTTGAAGATTTAGCCATGTCCTTACCTACGATTCATCAAACCAACATCAAGGCAAGATTAGATTCACACATTCAAACAATAAAATCATTTAAACTAAACATGAAATGCATTGCCTAAACTTGACATCCGAAACTCTAACGTCTGAATTTCATATAACTCAAAATTCTCATATTTGAATCTATTTCTTTCACTTACATTATAATTTAGAAGTCTCAAGCTAACAAAAAACATACCTATAATTCACGTTATTTCCATTCTCTCTCTAAACTTCCTAAGCTTTCAACCATGGCCATTTAACCTAATCCTTATAAAACTTCATTCCTAACTTAAAAATTTCAAGTTTAAAATATGAAAATCAACACATGAAATTCCCAAAGGGACTTACAATTGGAAGCTTCTTCTACTTGATCGAAAATGGAGAGAAACCTTCAAGTTTTCATTTTTTTTTTCTTATTTGCAGACTTAAGAGAAGATAATGGCCATGATTTACTTTAATTTAAATTTTTTTGGTGAATTACAAGAACAGGGTAAAGCCCAAACAACAAACACGACTAATGCGATACAAATACAGACCACATCTGGAATAGTGAATACCCTATCTATCAGACCATCACATGAGATTCTAATTTTAACTTATTAGATCTAATATAATACTCTCAAGGATATGAATTAGTTCAGAAATGGTTAGTGGGAATTTATAGATTAGATTAAAGTAAGTCTTTCACTAGCTTAATTAATCCATGATTTAATTACTCACAAGGGCTTGGTTAAATAACAATTAAGGGAGAATTAAATCTTTATGCATTAATTACTAATCTTTCAAATAAAGTACTAAATCTCTTAATGAATCACTTACTAATTCACCTTTTTATTCTCGTTATTGCCCCAAAACTCTTTTTGAAATTAGCTTGTTTTAAAAAAAAATTATCTAAAAATTAAAATTTTCCGACATTAAAAAAAAGGGTCGTTACAAAATATTATAAATTTAATATATACAATTGACTTGTACATGCACGGGAATATAATTTAGTATATATAATTTTGTAACATTTCAATATATAATTAAATTTTTATTATTTTGTAATTAAAAATAGAGAAATAAAATATATAAATAAAAAAAAAGGGTATAATTTTTTTATTTAAAATTTGATTAATAAATAGATTTGAAAGGGGGTAAGTGAAAATTGTTAAAAGATAACTGTATTTTGCACTAAATTTAGAGAGGTAAATTATCTTTTTTACCATAATAATCTATTCAAATAGTCCCCTAGTAGTCAGCTTTTTTTATTGAAATTTTATATAGTAATGATTGAATTATTGTTTATTGTTTTTTAAAATTAAAGTTTCAAAATAATTTTCTATATAAAGAGAGATTTAAGCTATAAAAAATCTAACTAATCCATTATAATGATAATAGTGTTTTAGGGTAATGATAAAAGTATTATATATATTATACGCATATGATATGAGTTTAGATTCATTTATCAAAATTTTACATCATCTACTTATATCGTTTTCATTTATAATTTAATGCATAGCTCAGCAATAGTTGAATATATCTTTCAACATTAAAACATTCCAAGTTCAGTATCTCAAATAACATTATAATTTTTTTTTTAAATTTTTCCGTAAGAAATTATTAAGAGAAAGTATATAAAGAAATACCCAGAAAATTTCTCAATGTCTGGAACCTCCCCGAGAAATAATAAGGGTTTTTATGAACCTGTAGTAAAACAGGTTTCTAGCAATGTTTGGGGAAAAAATGTCGCTATAGATCGATCATTAGCGGCGCTTTCTGAAAAACGTAGTTATAGATCGACCAAAAAATGCCGCAAAAAATTCAGTAAGACTTTATGTTGAGCTTTAGTGGCATTAGCGACGCTTTCTAAAAAATGCCGCAAAAAATATTTTACCTGTCTATTTATTATTTAACTGGTTTATTTATATTAATTAAAATACAATTTATTTTTAATTGAATATTTAAATTCTTCAGAAAAAATAATCACACGTAGAAAAAATTTGAAAGTAAAAATATATAAAAATATTTGTTAAAAATGAAAAAAATGAAAAAACTATTATTTAAATTTTGGGTATATGACTTATTGTTTTTTAATTTATATATTAAATAATTTCTTATATAATCGTAAAAGAAATATTATTAATTTTAAAATATTGAATTAATTATTATTTTAGTTTAGAGTTTATGGTTTAGAGTTTATGGTTTGGGGTTTAAGGTTTATGAGTTACTATTTTAAGGTTTATGGATTATGGGTTTAGGGATTATGGTTTATGGTTTAAGAGTTGGGGTTTAAGGTTTAGGTGTTAGGGGTTAGGGGTTTAGGGTTTAGAGTTTATGTTTTATGATTTAGGGTTTAAGGGATATAAGTTAGAGGGTTAGGGGTTTAGATTAATTAGTGTTTTTTAATTTATATATTAAATAATTTCTTATATAATTGTAAAAGAGATAATATTAAATTAAATATATTAAAATTATGATTATAGTTTAAATTATTTAACAGATAATAGATAAACTTTATATATATTAAATGGTTTAGGATTTAAGGTTTACTTGAGATTTGTTAAATGATGAAATTTTATACAATCAATTAATGCTTTTATATTTAAAAATATTTAATCTAAACCATTTGACATATTAAAATATTAGATTTTAAAAAAAAATGATAAATAAAAAAAATAACAGATTGTTATGAATAGGACCAAATTATAACAATTTTTTTCATATTTTTGAAATTTTTTATTTTGTTATTTTTTTTCATATTTTGAAATTTTTTGTTTTTGTTTTTGTTTTCTTACATAAAAAAATTATATAAAAATTACAAATTTTATCTAATTCTTTTAAATATTACTTAAATTTAAAAAAATTATTTAAAATTTATATGAAAGATATAAAAATTCAATATAAAAATTGTAAAAAAGTCAAGTATTACCGGCGTTTATGAGAAAAACACCACAAACAACTACTTTTGCTTAATTCATTTTTTGAACTGACCTTACTTTTCTCAAACCATATTATAAATTCAATATTTTATTCAAACCATCTAAAATATCATACAAATTACCAATTGAGTCTTAGCTCGATTGGCATAGATATTGTAGTTAATGCAGGAAGACGTGAGTTTAAGTATGCTAAATCGCATTCCTCCTATTTATGGGTTGAGTAGGGGCTATGGTAAGTTCTAAGCATTGTGTTAAAAATAACATATATGATCAAAACCTATAATGAGATTTTTAAAAAAATGTGAATTTCAAGACCTAGAACCTGCTAAACCAATTACTAAATATGTTACTTTTCTCTGAAAATCCTTTTGTCATTCTCTTGAAATTGATTATATTTCTCAATGAAAATCCTACTTGACATGATCAACGATGAATTTGTATTTCTTTTTAAAAAATATTGATTTAAAAAGATCCACGAGACTCCACTATAACGTAATCTTCAAATAGATACCACCAATTTTTAAGTAATTTTATGAATTCAGATAATTCAAAAAATAAATATATCTTACATGATGTGATTCTTATTCCTACCCTTTCCTGTTGTGGGTTTAGTTTTGGACCTAATATTTTGAAGGCCCAATTCTATAAGCTGATCCCACATAAAACCGGAGCTATTAGATATTAGCTAGGGTTTCTCGTACCAAAAACTCTCTCATTTTATCATCGCCCTTTGCCAAAAGAAGCACGCCTACAATCGAGAGAGAGCTCGTCAACCATGGCCGAACAGGTTTATTCTCAGATCCATTCTCTCCACACTCTTACTCTCTTCTATTCGCTTTTCATTTTCTCATTTTTTTTTCTTTTCTTTTTTGCAGACCAAGAAAGCCTTTTTGAAGCAACCAAAAGTGTTTTTAAGGTAATCTCAAAACTAAAAGACTTGAATGATTTTCATCTTTTCTTTAGCATTTTTCCGAGAAGGTATTTATTCATATGTTTCCATAACTAGTTTTCTTAAAAAAAATCTCGAATTGTTTAAATTTTTTTATGGTTATATAAAAGGCAAGAATGTCGTTCTAGAGAGCAAAAGGCAGGAAGCAGTGAATAAATGAGTTGTACTGATTAAAAATCTCATTGAGGTTGTCTTTCAAGTTCACGCTAATTGTGGTTACCAGGCTTTCTTGCAGGCTTACAATGTCTAACTTATTATTACTTTAATGCAGGCTGCAGAACAGGATTATGAGAAGGAAAAACTTAACGAAAGGATTGCTAAATTATCTGGTGGTGTAGCAGTGATGCAGGTAACCACTAGTTAGTTGAAGGGACATTCTATGTAGTTTATCCATATGGAATTTGGTTTAAGAAATTTTATACTATTTCTATCCAATTTTTGATGTGATGTTCTTTTGAAAATTTAAAGGTTACAGCTCAAACTGATTTTATGATACTGCATGTTGAATTTTATGATTTTTTGGACATGAAGGATGCGGTTCGACTTTGAACTCATGATTTTACCTTGTTTATGCTGTTTAAATAGCCTGGTAAGGACAAGTTTTCCAGCATTTATACAAGAGTCTAGTACGTCTTATGTTGTTCAAATTCGAATGGATTGAATAGAGTTTGGTTTGATTAATGACTGCATTATACTATCTAATTCTTGGACGGATTAAATGTGTTTTGGCATGGATAATTTCTAGGTTTAATGAGGTCCAAATGTAGATATAATGAGTGTGAAATCAACTATTTAAATTTAGTGATGTGTCATGTTAAAGATTGTAAATTTTAGACAAAATTATGGTAAAGTCAGCATGTTGAAGCCACAAATTATTCGAGTTATGCTGATTGAAATAGTTTGTGTATGGGGAGTTATTTATGCATACAAACTTTATTTCAAGACATATAATTAAAGCAAATACTTATAATTATATACATAATCAAATTTTAAAATATTTCTTTTAACTTATTGTAAATATTTTAAAGGAAAACAATGTTCTAATATAATCTGCTAGTTTTAGTGTAAATCAATTTGATTTTAATTTGTTTCATTTCATTTTTATGTGGTGTAGGGGGTATGTTGGAATTCACAGTTCGGGATTCAGAGACTTTCTGCTGAAACCGGAGCTGCTTCGATCTATTGTGGATTCTGGTTTTGAACATTCCTCCGAAGGCAAAATTTTAAACTCATGTCTGATTTTAACAATCGTGAATTCCATGAATTAAGTCATTTTATTTTTCTTGCTTTTAGTGACCTATAATGGTGGGCAGTATACAAGTTTGGTGCTTTATTCTTTTGATTTACTGTTTTGGATGAAGCATTTGTTGTTACAGGATATGCTTTGTAGTAATCTTTGAAATACTTTGCCTTGAAATTATATTTTCTCAACTTAATTTATCTAGGCATGAAAGTCTTCAAAATTATCATAGCCTTGAAATTATGTTTTAGGTGATTGTAAGGTTAACGTATGATTTTGAGTTTTACCTATTGATTGTCTTGCCAATTGCCAATTGTTTAGGTTTCTCGAATTGATTACAGGCAACAATCTTAACAAAACAAATTGTTTGTTTTCGACAACTATACATAATAACCATGGATAGGGGTTGTTGAATGCTTCTTTTCATTATATATATACATCATTACGTTTTACCATCAAGACCTGGTTCTTGTAGTATTGGTTCTCTTGAGAATGATATGTGGTAGTTTCTTAGCTTCTGCAAGGAGGTTGTTGATTCTAACGAGCAAAAATTGTTGTTCTTGTGCTTTTGGAATTTGTTTAGTCACAAAAGCTTGTCAACAGTTGTCTTTGCTTGTAGCTTATGTTCCTTATTACGTGTCTTACCTTCCTGTTGCTTGTTATCCTCAAGTAATCTTGACATTGAATTGAGTTCTGTAGGAACTCTGCTTCTAGTGGTTGTAGCTGTGGGTTAATCTCTCGTTTGGGGATATATCTTTTACCTTTATGTTTTTTCTTATTAATGTTCTTTAACGTAAATATTCGAACTTCAGTGAAGGGGGATTTTTCAATGCCATCATGAGCTTTCCGCCAAATTATCCAAACAGCCCTCCAACAGTGAAATTTGGTTATTTACTACTGTTTTTTACTATTGACAGAATAAAAGTAAAGTAATAGTATTTAGTTAAAAATGAATAACTGAATTCAAATATTGTCCTTAAAAATATAGCATCTTTTAAGTTTAAGATTGAAAAAAAAACACTTCCAGCAATTGAATTGAATGAAAATTGCTAATTCTTTTTTATTCTCTATTTGTTTCCTTGTTAAAATATAATTTCTAATGTGTGGTGGAGAAAATGATTGTTCCTTTTTGTATTTGGATTAAACTTTATTCATTTTTTGGGTTATTGTTCTATGTTTTATTGATTAACAGCTAAAGCAAATGAGTCTGAAAGAGTTGGCAAAGGATCTTGACAGCCAGAGGAAAATGTAGAAGAATAATTATAAGGATAAGGGTAAGATGATTTCTTCAGATAACCAATCTGACAATAACTTAATTTAAGCTCTAATATGAGCTTTTCTGGTATAGAATTAACTTTAAAATAAGTGGTGGCCATTAATCCGCTGGTTTGCTTCAATCATGCTAGTGCTTAATGTTGAAAATGTTTCTTGAAGAATAAAGATTATTCTATTTTTACTGTTTTTGGTTCCTTTATATATGTTCACACTTTTTCATAGCATGATAAAGATGGCTACTAATATTTTTGGATTTCTTTCTATATTGCTTTCTTTATCAAAAGTGGTATTGGTTTCCTTTTTAGTTATATGGAGAGCATTCCAATAAATGAATCGATTTCAATAGATTCTGTGTTTGATTTTTGACTAATAGAAATTGCCAAGCTAAGTGCAACATCTAGAACCTAATTCTATTTCCTCAAAGCAATGACTTTTGGATGTATATATTTAAATTTTTTAGTTTTGCATCTTTAAAGGCTATTAAAGTTGTTTTTGGCTTTATTCAAGCACCTTCAGGTTTATCTTATCCAGTTAATCCAAGTAAAGACTTCCAGGTTTGATTGTTTAAGCAATCATATTAAGGAACTTCCATCCTCACTTGGAAACTGCTCAGATTTATCAGATCTAAAGGTTTTGTATTTTCTCTTTATCTATCACCGTCATTATTATTATTATTTATCTTTTTAATACCCTTCAAGAATATGCTTTCCGGATTTGACTTTTGCCAGTTTTTGCTTCACTTATAGAAACACATTGATCTTTGAACACAGTTATTGCCCCCAACAATAATGTTTAAGTTCAGTTACAAATGTAACACCCCTAACCCGTATCCGTTGCCAGAACAGGGTTTCGGAGCATTACTACCATTTGCAGATTACTTAAAAAAAATTTAAATGCTTACCAATTCAATGCATCATGTAAATAAATATATTACCATTCAATCAACAGATTAGTACTTGTATAAGCATCAAACAGTAATATTGTTAGTGTACTTGCACATATCTCATATAAATTCAACATTGATATAACTATTTTCTCGACATATCGTACTTGAGTTCAATAATAGTCTCAACTTACATAATTTTCTTGTATCAACATATCAAAGATAATCATATATGTACATGTCATGAAACATATCATGCTCTTACCGTTTCTTCATAAGCATATATGATTCATTTCTTTATATTAATATTTCATACTCCATCATTTCCATATATTTTATGTATATTTATTCCGATAATAGCTTATATCAAACCTAACATAATTTATATTTCACGTACTCATACTTATTTCGTTTATCTATCTTCATAATTATTTCATACAACTATTTTGTACATATATATTTCCATATGACCAATTCTTGTAAACATTACACACAACCATTTCATATAACCATTCGTCATTTGATACATATTACCTGGATATCAATTGTTCAACAGATGTCATAGCATCTCCCATCCACGGTCTTATTCATCTTTGACATGATGCCATAGTATCTTTCAACTATGGTCTTACTCATTTTCTGTCATGTTGCCATGATATCTTTCAACCATGGTCTTGTTCATTTCATATCAGGTTGCCATGGTATCTTTCAACCATGGTCTTACACATTCGTCTTTCACGTTTCATATCAGGTTGCCATGGTATCTTTCAACCATGGTCTTACACGTTTCATATCAGAGAGCACACTCCCGCGAACCTCATCCTTACAGTGGGATTACCAGTCCGGGCTAAATCCCAGAATATAAACTCATAGAGTATTGTCGGGATTACCATCCAAAGCTAAATCCCCAACGACAATTACTCTAATGAGCTTGGATCCAATTACCATCCAGCTAAATTCAGACCACGATTAGGATTACCCGTCCAGGCTAAATCCATTTTACACATATTCTTCTGGGAGGGCTATATCGAGGATAGGATCACCCGTCCGGGCTAGATCCTTTTTACCACAATTCCTTTTCGAGAGATCCATCGAATTTTTCCTTTTCATTCAACCGAGATTTATTTTCAATTTATTTGAGTATTATCAATATTTCATCAAATATCATGAATTGAATATTCAAATCATATTTTCATCACATAACCACATATTTCAAGTATTTAAAATACAATTCAAGTTACACAAACTTACCTCATTGCTTGTTTGTGTTTATAATTTCATTAATCCGATATCTTTTCTTTTTCACGATCGAGTCTCATATTTGAGTCGTTCGGATCTTTATAAATAAATTTGATCATCATTTTCATTCATTTCATATACTAATGCATTTAATTAATGCTTTAGGCAAAATTTACCATTTTGCCCCTGAACTCTTAATTAATGACGATTTCATCCTTAGGGTCGGAAAATAAAATTCTTGCAATTTAATCCTTATTTCCAGCTATTATTCTTATATATATTGATAATAGTCCATGAATTATATAAAATATCAGAATTTTCTATAATTTCAACACTTTTCAATTTATTCTTTCAACACTTTTCAATTTAATCCCTAAAACATGTTTTCCCCCGATCTTGAACTAAATTAATAATTTCATTCAATTTTGTAATTTAAATAATAAAATAATCCATTTCATGCAATTTGATCATTTTTTTACATTTTTACAAAATTGCCCATAAAATTTTTCTTTTATTCAATTTAGTCCTTGAGCCTAGAATATGCAAATTAGCCATGCTAGATGAATATTCATACATATTTTTCCTCCTCCTCCTCTCCATTCCACATCCTTAATGTAGATAATACACTTGTAAGTAACATTATCCATAATTTTTATTATTTACTTTTATGAATATTCAAGCTGTCTATCTGCATCATGGTCACTAAATTATTTATATCTGGAGCTATAGAACTCAAAATTAAGATCCAAAAATTTTCCCTGAAACTAGACTCATATATCTTCTTACCATAAAATTTTCAGAATTTTTAGTTTATCCAATAAGTACAGTTTATTCTTTAAAATTACCCCTGTTCTGCTGTCTAACAGTTCTGACCCTTCTTCACTAAAAATTAATTATCTCCTTGTACAGAATTCAAATGATGTTCCCGTTTGTTTATATTGAAAATAGACTCATTCAGGATTCTAAAAATATAAATTTAAACCCCTAATTATTTTTATCCAAATTTTTATGATTTTACAAAGTCAGAATAGGGGAACCCGAAATCATTCTGACCTTGTCTCACAAAATTTATCATATCTCATGATTTACAATTCCATTGCTTACATAATTTCTTCTATAAGAAACTAGACTTAATAAGATTTAATTTCATATTTTATTCATCCTATAATTAGATTTCTACAATTTTTGATGATTTTTCAAAGTTAGACTACTGCTGCTGTCCAAAACTGTTTTAGTACAAAATATTAATTACCATGTTATAACACCCTTATTTTCTTTTTCTACACCATTTCTCATCACTTTCTCTTATTTTCTCTTCACTAACATATCATGAACATAGGACCTTATGTAAGAAAACTCTACTATAACATTATTTCCATGCTTTGTCAATAATAACAAACTTAAAAATATATTGAAATCTTGATATACTTACCTTGTTCTATTGATACTAATCTTTAACTTGATTTTCTCTCTCCTCCAGCTTCTATTTCTTGAATCCAACTTGATATTCTAACTCCCCATGGTCTCCTTAACATTTTTCTCTCTTGGTAGCTATGGAAATTCATTTGATTTTTGGGTGAAAATGGTGAATTTTTGGTAAAAGGACCAAATTGTAAAAAAGCAAAACTTTCTTTCTTCCTCTCTTTCTCTCACGTTAGTGCATGGGAAATATGGATGAGAATTTCTCATCTTTCTTTCTTTATATACTAATAAAATAATAATAAAATAATAATAAAATATCTTATTAAAATATTAATAAAATAATATTTATCTAATTAAATAATTATAAAATATCAAAATATCTCTAGCATCATTATTACTTTCTAGATTTCTCTCTCTTCCAATTGACCATTTTTCCCTTCATTATCTTTTAAAATTCCATCCTTAAGTCATCATTTAATTTGGTAAAATTACAATTTAGTCCCTCATAATTTCTTCATCTATTCAATTTGGTCCTAATTCATCCATTTTTCTTAGTTTCTAGATTATTCCACTCTTAAAATATTTACACTATTGGTCCTTCAAATTTTTCATATTTACACTTTAACCCCTCAAATTTTGAGTATTTACTCTTGTGCAACAAAACTTTTATCACTTTTACAATTTAGTCCTTTCTTGAATTAATATATCATAATATACTTCTCAATATTGACATATCTCAAAATTTCCTTTTTTTTTTCTTTTTTTTTCTCTTTTTTTTTTCACTTTATTTCCTTATTTTACTATATCAAGGATAATATTTTACTGTAAATATTTTCCTTGGATATAATATCTTCTTGTTAAATTTATCATTGTTGGTTAGTTTCAATCTCAAACGTGTGCATCATTTTTATTTTAAAGCCATATCCCCAACTTCTGTTTTGAATGGTTGCTAGAGTTATTTTTAAAGAAGGTTTTCTTGCTATTTTAAATTATCCTTTCCAACCATTTTCATGTTGTAAAGTGTAAATATATTTACCTTTGCTTATTTGGTTGTCATTTGACAATTAGGTTCTAGAGGTCGGCTAACCTGATAACTAAGAAATCCAGTTTATGATGTGCTAAAATCTTCTTTTCATAAAACTAGGAGTTTTATTTTGTTTTATTTAATATTATATATGATCCATAAAAGGCTTTTTTTTTTTCTTTCTCGTTCTGGCAGGTATCTAATAATTTGATAATAAGCTTGCCTGAAGATCTTACAAACTGTTCGAAATTGACAAAACTAGATGTGGAGGTATTTAAAGACAATTATTATATACAATGTGATTGCTTTGGAAAGTCTTGTTGGAAGTTGCTGTTGTAATTTTTTTTCTTTTTTTGATTATAAGGTTGCTGTTGTAATTAATTATCATTAATGATGTATTTCAGAGCCTAATTTATGCATTATGTTCTAATTGTGTCAGGAGAACAAGTTAACAGCTTTATCTGAGAATTTGTTTGCATCATGTATAATGCTTACGGAACTCAATGCATGTAATATTTCATTGTGATATGACTTTTCTAGTTTATATCAGTTATGTTTAAATCTCCAATTGTAAAAGAAATTTTGGACATCCTTGCAGCAAAGAACTTGCTGTCAAAGTAATGCATGTTATGCGTACTGTGATAATAGTCTTGATTCTATTGCATGCTTCCCTTTGATATCTGCTCTTTTTATGGTATTTTAAATTTTTTTTTTTTTACTTTTCATGACCTTTAGCGGCGTTTTTGGGAAAAACACTGCTAAATACATGACTTTTAATGGCGTTTTTAGTAAAATCACCGCTAAAAAACATGACTTTTAGCAGCATTTGTAGAGAAAGTGCCACTAAAGGTCATGTTTTATAACAGCTTTTTTAGAAAAGCGTCGTTAAATTTCATATTCTTTAGCGGCGTTTATAGTAAAAGCGTCGCTAAAGGTCATGTTTTATAGCAGCGTTTTTTCACATAAACGTCGCAAAATTTAGCAGCGTTAGCTATAGCGGCGTGTATTGTGGCGCTTAACAAAACATCGTAAATTGTTTTAACGGCATTTATAAGCGCCACTATAGGCCCAAAAAAAGGCCGCCTAAAAACCTTTTTTGCTTTAGTGTCAATACATGCTCAACAATCTTTTAAATAAAAATATTTACTTTTCAATTCTCCAAATTAATTTTATATTTCATTTTTACATTTTGTAGTTGTTGTTAATCTTTTAAATTTATAATGTTATTTTAATTTTAAATTTATTAAGGAAATCTCCCTGCCTTTTGCTCGTATCTGTAATGACCAGAGACTGCTTTATGTAACAGGAAAAAGATTGAATTAAATTATGGAGTGAGGTTGTTTAAAACACGTACAATATTGAAAATTGAGGTTTCGAGGATCCCATTTTAGGTTTACATTGAAACAGGCGAAGCTTCAGAGTTCAGAGGCTAGAAATATCTTGTGCATTATATTAAGTCACTCTAGAAAAATGGCAGATTTCTAAATGTAGATTTCAATGGTTTAAGAAGCTTATATGTATACGTATGTTGGAGATGATGAGCTTGATGATCCATCCCGCCTTACTAGCACAGTTGGCTAAGCCTTTGGTTGAATAGTTTTGGAGGGCCTGGGTCTGGTGGTGGGTGCCTGAATTTGCAATTAGGGCAAGCAGGCGATGATTTGATTAGCATCACCAACATATGGCACTGCCTGCACACTGTTGCTACCATCTCCTCCTCTTCCTCCTTCGCCTCTTCCACCGTTAACCACGGACGCTTCTGCATTAATCCTCCCCAACTGTTGAGCTTCTTCTCAACTGAGCCGACACAGTTTTGCTTGCTCACGCCTTCCGGATTTGTTGCATTAGAAACGCATGGTAAGTTTAGCTCAAGGTCTAAACTCATGTGACCAGTGCTTGGACACTCAGGGCTTGTCCTTGGATCCTTACAAGTTCTCGTATCAGTCCTTGAATTGTAAAAGTGTATCGTCCCTGACTGAACACCCACAAAACCGAAACAATAATAAGATTGTAAGTATCATATAACCCTGTTCGTTCATTTTATGAACTATAAAATACTTGTCCATATATGCATGTATGTGTCTATATATATACCTGAAGATCAAGACATCTTTGCCACTCTATAGGCAATGGAGTGTCTAGGTGAAGCTCCATATCAAACCCTGGTTTTGTTCTTTCGGTTTTCGATCGCTTTATGAGAGTTTCTTCGTCACCATCTAAAGGCTCTTCCAAGTTTCTCTTCTTCCATAAATTCTCAAACTCCGACTTGGTCTTCCCCATTTCCGGAGAGAGTGAGGCTTTAAAGGAAACCATTGATAAAATGCTGAAACGTATAGATGGTTTATATAGGCAAAAGTTTGGGAGTTGAGAGGTGAGGAAGTACGGGCCATTAAATGTGGTGAGACTACGCATAGGTGAAGGTCTTGAATGCGAAGGGATCTTTAATACCATAAATAACTACAACTTCCACAGTTGGGTCACTGAAACAACTTTAACTCGGAAAGCTTTCAATACCCCCCCTTCCCCTATACAATTAAATTCAGCCTGTTTTTCATACCCAACATCTGTTGTTTGTGATTAAAAAAAAAAAAAGTTCCATTCGGATAAAGCACTTTTCAAATATGTCTCGTGAAATTTTGGTAACCAAATGATAAATTTTCAAACCGAGAAAGCTCTGAAAGGAGTAGATAATTTCCTTGTGGGAACTATCTTCTTGGGCCCGCAAACAGACATCTAATTCCATTCTCCGTACGACATTGTCAATTGTCATAACATAAATAATTGTGAAATCTTTGAATGTTTGATATTTTAAATTTTTTTCCTTCTTGTTTTTTAGAATGACTATTTTATAATCAGTATTGAAAGAAAGTGCAACACTGATCTTTCCTAAATCCCAACTATTTAATTCATTATTCTCAACTATTTAATATATATACATGTGTATATATATCACAAGCATCTTGAATTCGACACCTTTTGATTTTATTTTTGTCCAACTTTAATAAAAAATATAGCTTTCACAATTCATTTGTGGGTCTTCCACTTATCAATAATGTTAATTTTGTTTGCACATTCCAACTTCAACCTTAGTTGCAACTTATTTTGCAATTGAATGGTTGTGCAACCCCCTACATATATTGGTGATGTGTCACATCATGATTAATTAGAGCTAAGAAGCCTAATAATGTTGGAGCGAAGCTCAAGCCCACTAACATGAACCCAAAGTTATATAAGAGCACCTATTAAGATGCTCACTATAATCCAAATTGAAGGAAATGGAGCTAAGCATATTTTGGTAGTTGAAAGATTAACGGAGCCAATTTATGAAGAGGCAAATTTGGGTGGAAGCTGGAAGCACTTTAGTAGGAGAAATATTTGTTAATCAAGAGTCAAAGTTGTCAAAATTCCAAGATTTATGCATAAACTTGAAATTGAAGTTCATATATGTAATAGACTATAGGCTAAATTCATCCGGCCTAAAAAAAAAAAAAAAAATAATAAAGAGTTCATTATTAAATCCATTTACAAAAATAGATTGGCACAAATACAAGAAAAAAAAAAGGTCCAAAAGTTCAAAATTAAAAAAAATTCAGAAACCCTAATTCACCCTAACTCCATCCATGCTGTAGCCTCGCTGCATCAGCAGGCGTGCCATCTGACACCTTTTTTGTCACCATCACTTGTAAAAAAGGGAAAGAAGACAAAAAAAGCAGAAGATAGAAAGCAAAAGCAGAGAAACAACGAACAAGGAAAAAAGAAATAAAGAAAAACAATATATCTGTACTTTAATTCGACTATAAAAGCCAAACAAAAATCTTATGTATTTTAGACATCGATGGAATAGAATACAAAAAAAAAAAACAACCTAGTTAAGAAAAAGGTAGTTCTTTTTTTTTTTTGAGGCAAACGTAAAAGAAAAGAAACAAATAAAGATTTTTTTACCTGTTTCGTCATTTGCGCCGTAGTAGAAACTCCTATCTAACTAGAGAAGCCGCGGAATCCCTTAGGGTTCCGTCGAGGGCCTCGTCGGAGAGGGAAGAAACTAAAAGGGTTTTTTCCTTCTTTTCTCCGATTTTTGGCTTTTTTTTGGGTTTTCTAACCCTAGATCTGCATTTTACACTTTTTAAAGATTTTTTTAAAAAATGTTTTTTTGGATCTTCGGCCATCGGAGGCAGTGGTCTCCATCGCCGATGATCGAGGACCACAGCTGAGACCCACCGTCCCTATGGCCGGACAAATGAGGGCTTGAGAGAATAAAAAAGAATTAAAAAAAAAGGGTTTAGTATGATTTTTTAAATATTTTTTTACTTATATAGGCTTAATGAAACGATGTCGTTTTGACCTAGCTTTAGAAGCCCAAAACGATATCGTTTTGGATATGACCCGATCACCCGACCCAGATCTTTTAGGATTCGTGTGTTTTTGAGGGAATCGTCAAATTGCTTCCCAAGTCCTTCCGCCTTTAGGTGTTTTTCAATGTGGTCCTAATTTTGGTTTTTTTTAAATTTCACCATTTAATTTTAATTTGTTTTCATTTTGGTCCTCAGCCTGTTGACCCTATGGGAAGAAGCACATCTATTGGGGTTGGGTTATTTGCCTTTTTGGTCCTTACATTTTTATTGTATTTTAATTTAACCCTTTATTTTATGTTTTTATTTATTTATACCTTTAGCTTTATCATAGCTTCAATTTAGTCCCCTGTTTTATTTAATCAAGTGCCTGTACTAGCTATTTTTTTTAAACTTTTATCCTTTAAGTTGCATAATTTACGTTTTTGCCATCGAATTTCCCGATTGTTTTATTTTGGTCCTTTATTTTTAAATGTTGATATTATTAATACTATTAAGTGATTATCGTTGCTAATTAATATTATTTTTGTTAAAATTTGCTTAAAAGTTAATATTTTATGGATATAATTATATTATCATCATACCCTTTTATATTATTTCTCTATTATTATCATATAGTATTATTAATTGAATATTTTTTTTATTTCTTATTATTGTATTCATTATAGTATTGTCATTTTATTTCATTATTTATGTTGTTATTTTGTTAATATCATAATTTTGCCATCATCATATATTGTAAATATTGCTACATACATTTATCTATTTTTCTGCGCAAACGCATAAGAAATAATTAAAACCGAGGCAATGTTCTGTATTTAGGGATCTGAGAAGTTATGCCCCTAACTTACGGGGTATGACTTTCTCCTTGAACCAAAAATAATCGAACATCCTTTTAAAATTCAAAACGTATAGGATTTAGGTAATAATTAAACGATAAGCGTTTTTATTTTCAAGAATTCGAGATCTTGTGCCCCAACTTACAGGACATGACTTTTCGTCTCGATTGACCCAAAATAAGAAAGCCTCCTCCATAAACTTAATTTGGATATTTTAATTGCCATCAAATAACATTATGTAAAAGGGATTGCATTTTAAATTCTCTTCGAATTCTCAATTTTCGATGCTAAGACATCAAGTAATCAACTAGGTACCAATTTTGGGCGTTATGAGGGCGTTAATCCTTCCTTATACGTAACTGACTCTCGAACTCATTTCCTGAATTTTGTAGGCCGAAAATTATCATTTTAGTGAATCTAACCTTTTTATTAAAATGATTAAATTTTGAGGTGATCCAATCACACCTAATAAAAAGGGTTGGTGGCGACTCCATCTTTGTTTTACAAATAACAAGTCGAGTTCCAAAAAGGTTTCGACAATATTGATTCACATGCCCAAAAATTATGAATCATATGTGGATGGAAAGTTTTGAGAGTTTTATTTCCAATGCATTAAAGGAAGTGTCTTTTGGAGTTTTCTACAAAGAGTTATAGGTATTTTAATGAAGGCTATTCAGGGGGTTGAATCTATACGTGTAACACCCCCTACCCATATCCGTTACCGGAATAGCGTACGAGGCATTATCGGAGTTACAAATTTATTTATCAGACATTTTATTTCATCTAACATTCATATTTGGGACCAATCAAAATCAAATATATTGCCCCTTAAACATACTTATTTTCCTTGTATCAACGTATCAAAGATAATCACATATTTACGTGTCATGATAAATATCATTCTCTTGCCGTTTCTTCATAAACATAAATCAGTTAATTCATTATATCAATATTTCATGTACCATCAAATCATATTTCCTTATATCACATAATTAGGTTTCACGAACTTATCTAGCTAAATTGCAAAAATACCAAGATTTAGGGGCATTTCGGTAATTTTCTATTTTTCTCGATTTTTCAACCAATCTTGATCTAAATTAACAATTTCATTCAATGTATTAATTTAGGCAATAAAATAATTCATTTCACTTAATTTGTTTATTTTTATACTTTTACAAAATTTCCTCTAAAGTTTTATTTTTATTCAATTTAGTCCCCGAGCCTAAAACATGCAATTTAACCACTTTAATGTAATCCATGCTAACTAAATATTCATATATATTTTCCTCCTCCTCCTCCTCCTCTCCATTCCACATCCTTAATGTATATATAATTCCACTATTTTCTCATATGTTCATATCAAGCTGTCCACTTGAGTCACAGTCACTAAATTATTTATATCTTGAGCTACAGAATTATAAATTAAGAACCGCTTGATGTTTCTGAAACTAGAATCAAATATCTTTCTACCATAAAAATTTCAGAATTTATAATTTAGCCAGTAAGTACAGTAAAATCTTCAAACTTACCCCTATTTTGCTATTTAACAGCTTCGACCTTTCCTTACTAAAAATTAATTATCTTTTAGTACATAATTTTGATGATGTTTCCATTTGTTTTTCTTAAAAATAGACTCATTAAGGATTTAAACATATAAATTTAAGCCCGTAATTATTTTTATCCAATTTTTTATGATTTTCCAAAGTCAAAACAGAGGAACCCAAAATTATTCTGACCTTGGCTCATAAAATTTAATCTCACAATTTATAATTCCATTGCTTACACTGTTTCTTCTATAAAAAACTAGACTCAATAAAATTTAATTTAATATCTTATTCAACCTCTAATTCGATTTCCACAATTTTTGGTAATTTTTCAAAGTTTAACTACTGCTGCTATCCAAAACTATTTTACTGCAACATATTGATTACCAAGTTTATAACACCCTTATTTCCATTCTTTACAATATTTCCCACCATTTCTCTTATTTCCCTTCACTAATATATCAAGAATATAGAACCTTGTATAAGAAAACTCTACCTTAACATCATTTTCATGCTTTTGATATTACCTTACATGAGAAACTCTACTTAAAATATATTGAAGTCTTAAAGTTCTTACGTTATCCTATTGATTTCAATCTTTAACTTGATTTTTCTCTTTCCTCCAGCTTCTATTTTTTGAATCCAACTTGATATTATAACTCCCCTTAGTCTCCTTAACATTTTTCTCTCTTGGTAGCTATGGAAATTCTTTTGATTTCTAGGTGAAAATGGTGAATTTTTGGTGGAAGGACTAAATTGTAAAAAAAGCAAAACTTTCTTTCTTCTCTTCTCTTCTAACGTGAAATGCATGGAAAGGTGATGGATGGTGTATGTGTGTGTGTTGTTTTTCTTTTTTCCACACACACACACACACATATATATACTAAACAAAATAATAAAATAATCATAAATATCTTATTAAAATATTAATAAAATAATATTTATCTAATTAATTAATTTAAAATATCATCAACATAATCATTACATTCTAGAATTCTCTCTCTTAATTAATTGACCATTTTTCCCTTCATAATCTTTTAAAATTCCATCATTGAGTCATCACTTAATTTGGGAAAATTACGATTTAGTCCCTCATAATTCTTCACCTATTCGATTTGGTCCTAATTCATCCCTTTTCCTTAGTTTCTATATTATTCCACCCCTAAAATATTTGAACTATTGGTCCTTCAACTTTTTCATATTTACACTTTAACTCTCAAATTTTGAGTATTTACTCTTGGGTAACAAAACTTTTCTTACTTTTACAATTTAGTCCTTTCTTGAATTAATAATGTAATATGTCATAATATACTTCCCAATGTTGACATAATAAAATTTCCCTTTTTGTCACTTTATTTCCTTACTTAACTATATCAAGAATAATATCTTACTTTCTTACTGTAGTAATTTTCGAGGTATTACAAGACGAGTTACTAGATGCCCTCTTTTAATTCAATATTTTGTACATGTATTGGATGAATATGTGATCCATGAAGAAGATAAAATTGCCCAAGTTCAAGTGGGTAACTTTGGGTAAATTGCTCATGATAAGGTCAAACAAATGCAAGTTGAAATTGCATTATATTTGCAAGAATTTTTGGCCCAATTAGAGAAGCTCAAAAGAGATGAACCCAAGTTCAATTCATTTTGGTTTGCAAAAGCATGAAAAATTCCTAAGTGACTTTTGAATTTATTTAATTAAATGCTTTCATTACATAAAGTAGAATACATGAATTAGGAAGTTAGTGCGTGCATGAATGAATGTACATTAAATGCATGTGTTTGACCATTAGTTTAAGTACTTATGTTACCATACCATGGTGTACGAATGTCGAGTAGAGAATTAGTAAAAGAATATAAGATTTTAAAAGCGGCTTGACTGCAAGTGTGACTGATCAATTGTAATATTTTTAAGTGTTACAATGGAACACTTTGAGCATTCCAAGGATCGAACCTAAGAGAGATCAGACAATAAGGTAAATGACAGTAATCAAACATATAATTAATAAGTCTAACTAGCTAATCACTGAGTACTATATTACGCCAACTCATCATTCAAAGTTGATTACACTAAATTACACCTAGGAGGACTGAATTGAATAATAATAAAAAGCACATAAATATCAATTCAATGAGATATAGTGGTCGATTGATATTATGTTGCTAATTAATTCTTGGATTAGGGATTTAAATTGCCCAAACTTCTAATTGGTCCAATTTTAACTCTCGGTCACTATTTTACCCAATTAGATAATTTAGTTCAGTTTATCTCTCGACCTCACTAAACTAAATCAGGACAATCAAATTGGTTCGCAATAGGATCTCCTTTTGGTCTAACTTATCTAAATTTTCAACTTCAAGCGTCAATTCTAGGTTTGAAGTTTACTCGATTTAGTCCAATTTATGATTTAGTCATTGACCCAAAAACTAACCATGCAACATTTCAATCAACCAACCACCATAAGACTCAGTGCCTACTCATCGTCAACATACAAATATAAACCAAATTCATGCTTAGATGATCCATTAAATAACCATAAAAAGACAAGGTTTAGAGGTACTTAGTGACTCTTGAAGGAGTCGTTATTGAAGATGATGACAATAAGAAAGATGATAAAACCACAACCAAAGATTATATTTTTGCAGTTTTGAAAGCTAACAAGAAGAAAATCTATTAAATGCTTTAAAATGAACTCAAAATAACTAGAGAGAGTTTTGTATCTACTTGCAATAAAACTAAAACTACAGTAAAAATGAAGAAGAAACTAACAACTACTAACTACTAAGTTAATAAAAGAAAACCTAGAAAACAAAAAATGGTGAAAAGAATAAAAGAGATGACAAAAAGATGATAAAAAGCCTCCTTTTTTGTTTGGAATCAAGTTGCCTTTAATACAACAAATTCTATAACCCTATCATTTGAAAAAAAAATGTCTTTGGAGAGAATGATGTGACTTGAGTTGATGTTGGACATAAAATTTCCCCTGTAATATTTTATAATCCCGTCAGACTTCAATGTCGTGACACCTAAGCTTTGGTGTCTTGAAATTTGTGGCAGTGAACTTGATCTTGGCCTAGAGGGCTCTTGGTGTCGCGACATCTCCAACAGTTGAAACAAGCTTGGCTTAGGGTAGTTGGTGTTGCAACACAACTTAGCTGGTGTCGTAACCTCGATGACAGTGGCACTAGGCTTCTTCACTTCAACTGTTGACTTAGATTTGTGACCTCGAAGGCTTGTAGTCAAGACATTAAAGCTCAATGTAGTGACATAGTACACCTAGTGTCACAACCTTTGTGGAAAATTGCTCTAAGTTGGGTTTTCATTGAAGGTTGCTTCCTTGAGGTGATGGAGGGCCAGTGTTGTGATACACATGTGTCAGTGTCACATGTGTGTCACGATTATTGGAAAAAATCTGGTTTGAAAATGATTTGCTTGTATGGCGAAAAATGAAAATTTTGAAAATCAAGCTAGTTTTTTATATTTATAGCAATAAACCCTTTACCCAAATTGCACTTGTGTTATTATCGTACCACAAACTGCTCCGAGTGTGGACTCGAACAATTCGAATCAAACACAGAACCATAAATAATTTTCTTTACTTTCAGTGTAAAAGAAAAATCTCTTTTCAATAAAAATCAACATTATTGTTATTTCAGAAAATAGATTTAATATTTAGAGAATAAAATCTCAATATTTTCGGGTAGAGTAACAATATCTTCAAGTTGTATCTTTAGCCCTACCAGTGCCATCTATTTATAAGGAGAATAAGTCAAACCCTTTATGAATTGTAGAAGTCTATTTCAATAGAAAACATACTCTTAATCCAACTAGGAGTAGGTGGGGCGGCAACCCTAGTTAAACGAACAAGGATTTGTAGTCCCTTTCTTAAACATGAGGTGCTTTTGGGCCTTTCCCATATAGGGTTCAATTACAAGTGCTTCCTGAACTTTTAACCTAATCCTTTATAATTTGATTCAACCTAATTTTTTTCTATTTCCCAAAATAAATATCTCAAATTAATTTAAATAAATAAATTTCTCAAATAAATAATTTTGTCAACCCAATTCTAATTCTGTTAAAATCATGGCAACTTTACCGTAAAAGAATTTATGAGAAAATATATTTAATATTTCTACATTCAATGGATTTACTATGGCCGAATGCTTTATTTCCATTTTCGAACTTCATTTAATTTGAAAACCATAAATTCATTTCTAGATCATTTTCTTTTTCATTTTGGAGAAAACAACATTGACTTCCAAATGTTTCTCATTTCTACATATCTATCATTTTTATCCATTTCTGTTCATTTTATTCAACATGCAATTCATTTCTGGTTTCAACGAGCTAGCGGAGGGACCGGTTATACATATGTGATTAGGGCTCAAATAATTTATAATTAAGTTATAATTTTTCTCTTATTAATTATAAACTCATTTAGTCACGAAGTCATTCCACTATAGTATTGTGACTGAGCTCTCCCCAACAGCATACCATTACGAAAGCAACTTGATCAGTGCTTGTCTAATGACCATGTCATAAGTGTGTTACCCTTATAGGATATCCTTAACCTCTTTGGGATAAGTCTGCTCTTCCAATATGATCATATTTTATCTCATGGTAACCATTACATATTCCTTCATGAAAAGCCAATTACTATTAAATAGTAATCAAGTCATTCATCACAAAGACGAATGATTCATGACCACTTTTACTTTTTATCAACCATTTAATACGAATGAGAGGATATCTATAAACTGAAAAATATATAGGATTTTTCCTATGTAATTTATCGCATTTTTACTTAAATTCGTTGTTAAAACTGAGTAATTGTTTAATAAATTAATGAAATATGTGAAAATATGAAATTAGGACATAGAAATTATTAAAATGTGATTTTATGCTTTATTATATAGTTTTCATGCATAAAATGACTTATTTATTTATTTGAACCCATTATATTTTTAAGACATAAAATGAGCCATGCATGATTAAATTAAATAATAAAATATAAAATTATATTTAATAATTCATTTTAAAATATTTCATTAATAATTTGGGTTTGAATTAATTATTTAAATTGGATAAATTTTGTTCTTTGGTCCTTTAATTTATCTATTTATTTTGGACAGGTCTGATAGCTTTGCTGGATTACAAAAAAAAAAAACCGTTCAAATTGAAGACCAAGTCAACCCAAATTCGGCTACACATGGCTGTCCACATAAACCACTTTTTGGTTTAATTACACAAGGTCCTTACAATGTTGAAGAAATTAGAGATTTGCCTGAAGATTTACATTTGACCGAGTCTCAGTCTGGAGTTGTTATGGCATTTAAATTGCTTAAAAATCAAGCAAAATTCAACTCAAAAACCACTAAGCATAGTCAACCACTCAGCTTAAAGAGACTAAACCTCTCTATTTTTAGCAAAATACCCTACTCTCTTCACCTATAAATAAGATCTCATTTGATCCCTCATCCCTCATCATTCTCTCTATTCTCTCAATCCTCTTTAGCATTTTCCATTCCCCATGCCTAGCATAATCTCTTCATAAAGATTTTAGCAACTAAGCCTCTTAAAGAGCCCTTGGTCGACCACCTTGGAGAGCTATCAGCAAAGGAGCAGAGCGAAGGAGTGAAGGAGCCTCGTCAGTCAGAGTCTTGGGTGATAGCCACTCTGATTTGGGTTTAATCTTTCTTTTTTTAATTTAATCTAAAAATGTTTGCTATGTGTTCTTTGTTCTTATTTACAAAAATGTTAGCTTAATTTTATTTAAATCAGGATGATCGCTTTGATTAAATAATATTTATTTGATTCATGCTTATAATGTTTGTGTCTCAATCAATCATGTTTTCAATTAAAATCAAGTCTGCATTTCGTTCATACGTGATTGAAATGCACCTGAATTAGCTAAGTGATCCTAATTAGACAACGACTAGTGGACACATAATTGAAATGTGCATGCTCAAATTTATATCCTAACCTGATTAAATTGCAGGTTGCATAACTACTCTAACCAAGCTTTGTTATCTGCATAGTTTTTAGATATATATGATTAAACTATTTCAAACCTAACACGTCCCCATTACCTCACACAAATGCTAAGAAACCCTTAGTAAATAAGGATCAGTAAAATGCATATTTACTAAGTAAAGGATTCCGAAAGGACCTAAAGTGGTTTCCAAACTCATGAAAGATCGAGTTGTCATGGAATGTTTTTCCGAATGTTATTAAGCATGTTGATAATAAATTGAGTTTAATTAAAGTAATTGTTCTAGTTTATTTATGTTATAATTATTGCAAATTGTGTTTAATTTTGCTAAAATCTATTCCATTCATATAGTTTGCATGCTTAGGATAATTTGCATTAGGGATCATTGCATTTAGTTTAATATATTTTAATCATCACTTCTCAACCATATTGTGTTTTTATTTACCAAATTGTAAAGTCTAATTTTACAATTAAGTGATTTAACACAAATACAATCGCTGTGCAGACGATAACTCAACACTTACTTATTACTTGATAACGATTGTGTACACTTGCACAAACCTACGTGTTACAATATCATTTACCCATGTCTTAGGCTATGAGTTCTACTGTTATGAATGACACTATATATTGCAGAAGTCATATACCAAATGCACCAACTTTCAATTCCTTATCTATTTGAACTCAGACTTTTACTTACATCAAAGTATATGAGTCACGCATACATAATCCTTCATCCATTCAAGATTAAAGTATGCCACACTTTGAACATCACAAGTGAATTAATCCATAAACTGATTTAGGATCTATTCTACTTGGGTCCTGTCTAATGTACTGTCAGTCCAGTCAGTCACATCTATATCTCTATCTTCTGGGAGTCATCCACTTTGATGTCTAAAACAATGCATCTCCTCAATTGGACTTATAGACGAAATATTAGTTTTTCAATCGATTTGCTCATTTCCAATTAGATTAAGGACATGTTCAGGTTCATCTACTAATATGAGTTGTCTTTTCGTATTACGATCCCAGTACGTAATTCTGCTTAGTATTACTTGAAACATTAGACAACCAGTGAACCAATATTTGCTTCTATTTTGCTTTGTATGCAAAAACCATATGAGGACATTATGCAAAGTATATTAATGTAATCCATGAATTATTTTATTTAGCAATCTGTTCGAAAAAAATTACAAGTGTACATAGACGAAAATACTACACTTAAGACACTAGATCCAACAGTCTTCCACTTGCCCTTATGAAGTAGATGAGTCATGTTTCACATTCCTATGCCTTCCATATGTTTCACAAAGAGTTCTCTAGCTGGAAGAGTCTTCCAAAAAAAAGTCACAAAGGTTTGTCCTTAGATACGATCTTTAACTACATCCACTATTTCGTCAAACACTACCGTCTCCTTTGTGATACTTTCTATCAATGTTTTTTTGTCCTAATGTGGTTTCTTTGAGGTTTAGCTATATCCACACTATTATAGTGCCATAGCTTTTTCATACCTCATATTCGGCCCTCCATAGCGAATTTAGCAATGTAACTCTACTTGACACTTATTCACACTATGGACCTGCTGTCTAGTACAAAAACACAACCCGATGTCGATTTCCTCAAATCTAGACACATTTGAAGTCAGAATCAGTATATTCAATAGGAGTGAGATCTCCTCAGGAATACAAAAGCATATAATCCCTCGTTCTCTGTAAATACTTGAGTATATGCTTAATTGCTTGTCAGTGTCT
This sequence comes from Gossypium longicalyx, assembly GCA_025698465.1. Lineage (NCBI taxonomy): Eukaryota > Viridiplantae > Streptophyta > Magnoliopsida > Malvales > Malvaceae > Gossypium > Gossypium longicalyx. The sequence goes on along the minus strand of CM046997.1, from coordinate 15,875,390 downwards.
TGATTTTGGATTTGTGCGATATCAACTCACCATCCTGTTAGAAAAAATGAGTTTGGAAAACACAACGAAAAATAAATTTAGGGAAAAACTAGAGTTTTAAAATTTTTCCAAAACAAGATCTTGGTTGTGGTATCTAAAGTAATAAACACTTAATCAAAATTGTACCTTTTCGATTCGTCTAGGATGAGTGCTTTGATCGAGTAATCTTCTTCGCTATCCTCAAGCTCACATCTACCAAGTGTGGGTTCACTTCGAACTAGAAAATTTTTCGCAAAAATTACCAGTAGGGTAATTTTGCCATTTCTCTAAATTTTTGGGTCAAGTTATAAATCAGAAAAATATCTCTAGAAATTTTCTAAAATAATCTCTTCAGAGAATTTTCTCTCTACAACCTTTCTTTTGAATTCAAGTGTGTGTAAAATAATGACCTAAAGCTCTCTTTATATAGGGAGAGTTTAGAGAGTTCAACTATGATTAAACTTGATCTCTTTAATATTAAATTTAAATTAATATTTATCAAGATAAATATTAGATTAAATTTAACATTAAATCGTATTAAAATAATAGAATGTTTATCTACAAGATAAACATTAAATTAAATTTAATATTAAGATAAGTATTAAATTTAATTTAATATTAAAATATTAAAATAATATTATTTTGAAATAGTTAATCTGAAATCAAATTCTCTAGTAGAGTCCCAATAGGAGTGTAACTCTTTCACTGTTTAACCACTGAAGACCAACCGCCGCCGGCCGCCAGGATGCAGCCATCGTAGCCGCTGGCACCATTGTGTTTAATGATGCAGGTGCGACAACCTTATGGCACCTCGAGTCAGTTCGGCTGTTCCCGGTTCAGTCCGGGTCGGTGACAACCCAACCAATCCAGTCTAGCCATCGGTTGGACAGTTAGCCTGGTTTTAAATACCAGGCCTGTTTTGACCAGTTTTTGGGTCTTGGTCTCGGTTTTGGGCTCCTAGGCCCAATTTACGATCTCAGGTCCAATTTTTAAGTTCAATTACCCATTAGGCCAATTGTCTAACTTAAAAATTAATCTCCAAAAATATCATATTAATTTTAATTAATTTGATTAATTTAATTTTACTTGATCAAAATTAAATTTTCTAAAAATCACTTAGATTTTCTAAATTAATTTTTCAAGAAAATTCTTCAATCAAATTCTCTAGTTGAACAATTCTCATGACCACGTAATTTACTTACACATTGAATAAATCAACTCAATTAAATTATTTTCAATGTTATAGAATTTTCTTCTGATTCAAATGCAGTTCGATCGAGCTTTTGTTGAGCTAGCAGAGGGACCAATCAGACATATACAATTAGGCTTTAGTGATTGCAATTACGTCCAGAAACATTATTCCAATAATTCGCAATTACTTAATCATGAAGTCAGTCCATAAGAAGTGCCATGATTGTAAACTTCTTATTGTATACTCTTTACAAAAACAATTCATCCAACTATTTTGTCCATTGACCTAGTTATGTGTGTTACCCTCATATGATATCCTTGATTCATTTGAGTTAAACCTGCTCACTGAATACAATCCAATTTTATCTCACTATCACCATTGTGTCTTCTTAATGATTAATATGGTCACTTTCAACAAATGACTGTGATCAATTTCTCATTCAAGAACAAGCAACCCATGGCCACATTCCATATTTATCAATCCATACAATGCCAATGAGAGGATATCATTAACTCTTTAATTGAGCTATGAATTCCACTATTGCTAGTAAAGCCATGCCATACAAGTAATGTACCCAACATACTGGCTATGGGCTTGATCATCTTTATAGCATAAGCCTCCACTTATATTAAAGCACATGAGTTGCATACGCATGGTTAATGACTAACTCAAGATTTAAGTATATCACACCATGAATGTCACAAGTGAATTAATTCACAAACGAATTCAGAATCAATTCATCTTGGGTCCAGTCTAGTGTATCATTATACCAGTGAATACATCTATGTCTCTACTCGTGGAGTCAACTACTCTGATAGCCAAAGCTATCCATCAGCTCAATTGGAATTATAGACGACATAGTAATCCTTCTTAGTATTTGAATCAAATGCTCACTTCGATTATGTTACAAGATTACAGACTTATTTAGATTATCTACTGAAGTAAGTTATCTTTCTCGCAATGTAAATGTTCTCGCAATGTAAATGTTCTTACAATGCCACTTTTCTTCAGTTTGAACTTAGACAATTAATGAGCTAATATTTGCTTGTCACAATTTTGCTATGCATGGAAAATATAAAAGGCAGAAATACAAAAGACATGATAATGAAATGTGAAATTAACTTTATTTATTTATTCATCGTTCAAATAAATATAAAATAGTTACATGTTTACTACAAAATGGACACATTTCCCAACAATCTTTCATTGCCCTAGTGAAGTAAATGTGTCATTTTCACATTTCTATATCCTTGATGTGTTTGTTAAACTCTTAGTTACAAGAGTAATAGTAAACAGTTCCACAAGTTTATCTTCAGAAGCTACTTTAATCACATCTACAATTCTTTTGGTTACCGCCTCTCGTATCAAGTGATACTTTCGATCAATGTGTTTTGTCCTCTTGTGACTTCTCATTTCCTTGGTATTAGCTATTGCAACATTGTTATCACAATACAATGTTATAGCTTTTTCCGCACTAGAAAGGACTTCAAGATTGCTTAAGAACTTTCGAAGCCATATTGCTTCTTTCGTTTCCTCAGAAGCAGCCATATACTCGACCTCTATAGTAGATTTAGCAGTGCAAGCTTATTTTACACTTCTCCATACTATGGCTCTACGGCCTAGAACGAATACATTTCCCAACATCGATATCCTCAAATCTTTATAGGTTCAGAAGTCTGAATCTGTGTATCCAACACAATCATATAATCCCTGGTTTTTTTTAATATACCTTAATATATGCTTTATAGCTTATCAATGCTTGAGACCTAGATTCGCTTGATATTGACTAACCATTTTTACTGCGAAACATATAATTAGACGAGTGCAAAGCATCACATACATAAGACTTCCAACTTCTGAAGCATATGGAACCTTACTCATATAGTCTCTTTCTTTTGCTGTCTTAGGACAATCATCTAAAGAAAGATGAAAATCTGATGCAGTTGGTTGAACTCCTAAATTCTCATCGGTCATTGCAAAATGTTCCAGTACCTTATCGATGTATTAAGCTTGAGATAGAGCTATTGCTTTATTCTTTTGATCCCTAAGGATTTGAATTCCAAGAGTATAACTGTAACACCCTAAATTAGGGTCTAAATGGAATAGTAGTTTCAAAACCACAAATCTGAGGTAGAAATACTCATATCGATAAAGTTTTAAGGTCTACTGTGTGATTAAATAACTGTGTGAAAATATTGATGAAAAATTTTTCTGATAAGGTGTCTAATTGAGCTATTAGGACTAAATTGCAATAAGTGAAAAACATGTGTTTTAGTTATTAAGGGGCTTAAATGTGAGGAGATTTGAAATTTGAAATTATTTATTTTGCAATTATACCATTATATGTCATTATGGACAAAAATGGACATAAGAGGGATAAAATATCAAGGTTTTAATGGAAGGGCATTTTGGTCTATTGGTTAATAAAAAATAAAAAAAAAGGGAAAAATAGTCAAAAAAATTGTGTTCATCTTCATCCTCCTTGGCCAAATATCACAAGAAGCCTAGCTAGGTTTTTTTCATCTTCAAGCTTAAAAATCAAAAGGGACGAGGAGTCGACCTTGACTGAAGAAAAGGTAAGGTTGCAGATCAAATCTCAAATTGTGACATTCTGCACCGAGGTAAGTTGCGTGTAAGTAATTCAACAATTCCATTACTATGTGTTTAATATTTGATATTATAAGATCCATGTATATATGCCCTAATGAAATTGGCTTGTGATGATTCAATGGAAACTTGATGATAGCTTTGTATCTCGGAAGTCCCGGAGGACCCTGAAGAATGCTTAGGATTTGGATATCATGACACCATGGCTAATGAGATTCCGTGTAAGACCATGTCTGGGACATGGCATCAGTGTTGATAAGTGAGCCAGTGTAAGACCATGTCTGGGACATGGCATCGGTGTTGATATGTGAGCCAGTGTAAGACCATGTCTAGGACATGGCATCGGCGTTGATATGTGAACCAATGTAAGTCCATGTCTGGGACATGACATCGGCGTTGATATGTGAACCAATGTAAGTCCATCTCTGGAACATGGCATCGGTGTTGATATGTGAGCTAGTGTAAAAGCATGTCTGGGACATGACATCGGTATTGATATGTGAGCTAGTGTAAGACCATGTCTGGGACATGGCATCGGCGTTGATATGTGTGCTAGTGTAAGACCATGTCTGAGACATGGCATCGACACTGACATGAGACTTCGTATAAGACCATATCCGGGATATGGCATCGATATGTGGATCTATGTAAGACCATGTCTGGGACACGGCTTTGGCACTCTATTTGGTGCATGATGATTCCGAACATCCTTCAGTATTCCGGGTGGTTCATCGGGCCATGCAAGATTATGGTTAAAAAGTGGAGTGTCATAAGTAAGAATGTATGGTACAAGTATGTAGTAAATCTCATGAGTATTGAAATCGATTCATTATGGGAAATTTAACATGAGTATGAAAGAGTAAGAAAAGTAGGATGTTCAAGGACATTGATTGTCAATCCTCACTATGTTCATTATGTGTAGCATGATAATGTGGTGGTAATTGATAGCATGTTTAATCCATGAATTTCATGACTTATGTTGTTTGTTATTTACATAGAACTTACTAAGCTTTATGCTTACCCCTCTCTCTTTTCCTTTTTCTTTTAGCATCGCCAAGCTGGCTCGGGGATCGTGGACGTCGGAGCTCAAGTCACACTATCAACGAATCTTTTGAGGTATTTTTGACTTGATACATTTAAGTATGGCATGTATAGGGGATTTAGTATTTTTTTATATGTGTCATATTTGTTAACCAAAGTGATGGCCCATGTTGGTATATTATTTCATTTTGTATATGGCCATGAAATATGGTTCATATTGATTATTGGGTTGAAATCCCTAAATTTTGATACATGCATGAAATGTGTTATTATTCTTGTGGCGTGTGCCAAATTGGTTGTTAACGATGGATGATAAAATGTGGAATTTATGCTTGATGGATAAAAGATGTCAATTGGCATGGCCATAATATGAATAAAAGTAAAGAAATGGATTGAATGAACCTAACAAGTAATGAAGTCCCAATTATGTATACTTGACATAAATTTATCATGCATGAGTTAAAGCTATAGATGTCTAAGTAACACATTTATGCCATGAAAATCACCATTAACATATGACTGTGTGTATGGGTTATTAAGGGTGATAAGAGGGCTTGGAAAATAGCCTCAAAGTTGTCCACACGGGTAGACACACGAGAGTGTGTCTAGGCCGTGTGTGACACAGTCAGCCCCATGTGCGTGTGGTCTGACCGTGTGTCCCATGCACCCTAGTTTTACAAGTTAGTATGCATGGTAGTAAACACACGGGTAGAGACACGGTCGTGTGTCTCAGCCGTGTGGAGGACAGGGCCTCAGGACATAGGCGTGTGCCCGGGTCGTGTGAAGTCTGCACCTTAAATGTGAAAATTAAATTTGCCACACGGCCTAGCACACAAACGTGTGACTTGATCATGTGATCTTAAATTGATGCTAACATCATAAACAAAGAGTTACACGGCCTGGAGACATAGGCGTGTTAAGGGCACACGGGTGTGTGACCCTGTTTTATGAAAAAAATTTCAAAGTTTATGGTTTAGTCCCAAACCACCCCCAATGTATGTTTTGGGCCTTGTAGGCCCGTAATAGGGACGAGTTGCATGTGTATGTACAACTTTGTATTTAAAAAAATTTTATGGCTCGGTTCTGTGTGTACGTTTATGCTTTAATCCGGTAATGCCCTGTATCTGTCCCGATGTTGGACACGGGTAAAGGGGTGTTACAATAACTAGATTTACCCAAGTCCTTCATGTTAAACTGTTGAGCTAACCATAGTTTAACCAATGTCAATTATCTTACATCATTTTCAATAACTAAAATATCATCGACATACAAAATAAGGAAAACCAACTTTTTGTACTTTATATGCTTATAAACACAAGGTTCATCAATGTTTTGCTTAAATCCAAAAGTCTTGATCATTTGATCAAATCTTTTATTCCATGAGTGAGACGGCTCCTTATGTTTATAAATGGATATTAGCAGTTTGCAAACTTTTTGCTCCTTTTCCTTTGACAATATAGTTAATGGGTTGAGCCATGTAAATGATCTCATCAAGATAGCTATTAAAGAATGCTTCATTGACATCCATTTTCCAGATCTCGCAATCAAAAGCAGAAAAAATAGATACGAGTATACGAATAGACTTAAGCATGACTACCAGTGAGAAAGTCTTATCGTAATTGATGTCTTCTTTCTGTGTGTAGTCTTTCCCTACAAGTCTAGTTTTGTGTGTTTTCACTTTCCATTCCGCATTTCTCTTCTTCTTGTAGATTCGTTTACACCCTATGGGTTTAATCCCAACTAGTAAGTCTACAAGTTCCCACATCGTATTGGATTTCATAGAATCAATCTCGACATCCAAGGCCTGTTTCTAGAGCTTAGAATCAATGTCCTGCATGGCCTTCTTGTAAGTGAGTAGATCATTAACCTCATGATTGGCATCCGTATTATAAATACTATCGTCGCAGATAAAGAAGTTTGATTTCTTAGAAAATCTCCCACTACGAGGGATTCCCCTATGCCGTTGATTGTTTGCAGATATTTCTACAACTTTTTCTAGAATTGAATTTGGTGATTATTCTACCACTCCCGAAAGTTTCTTGTATACCACTTTACTTCGAGGCTTCGAGTTATCCATATAGCTTTCCTTGAGGAAAGTAGCATGAGTAGAAACTTTAATCATATTATCTTTCAAATTGTAGAATAATCCTCCCATTGTTTTTCTTATATATCCTACAAACATGCACAATTCTGTCTATGCATCCAACTTTTTTGCGTCATTATCCAGAACGTGTGCTGGACAACCTCATATTCTAAAGTGATTTAAAAAGAGTTTCTTTCCATGCCACAGTTCATAAGGCATTTTATAAGTAGACTTGGTTGACATATCATTTAGAATATAGTAAGCCGTTTGTATTGCATATCCCCAAAAGGAAATAGGAAGTTGTAAATAGCTTAACATTGAATGAACCATGTCAAGCAAGGTTCTATTCCTTCTCTCAACTATGCCATTTTGTTGTGGAGCGCCTGGCACAGTTAATTGGGATAAAATTTCATTCTCTATTAGGTAACCTAAGAACTCGTTAGACAAGTATTCCCCACATCGGTCAGACCTAAGAATGTTTATAGATAAACCTAATTACTTTTCCACTTTTGCACGAAACTCTCAAAATTTATCAAGAGTTTCACTTTTACGGTGTATTAGATACACATATCCATATCGAGATTGGTCGTTGATAAAAGTCACGTAATAATCGTAACTTCCTTGGGCACTAATGGTCATGAGACCACATACATCAGTGTGCACAAGTTCTAAAGGTTGGTTGGCCCTTGTACCTTTCACATTAAAAGACCTCTTTGTCATTTTACCTTCCAAGCAAGATTCACATTGTGGAAGATTAACTTCCTTAAGCATACTTAAGGGACCATCTTTCATGAGGCTAGTGATTCTTTCTTGGTTAATATGATCAAGTCTTAAGTGCCATAAGTACCCTTCATTAGAGTGGGAAGTTTTAAGCTTTTAATTCACTATTTTAGTTTGAAGCATTAATCAGTTATTTGGTTTGATAAAGTAGAGATTGTTTTCCATCCATCCGTTATAGATTAAAGAATGATTTCTGTTAATAACAATCCCTTTTTTGAATGTTACAGTATAATCGTCATAAAATAAACATGCTTCAGAAATTAAATCTCTTAAAAGAGGTACATTAAGCATGTTCTTTAAAACAATCTTCCTAAAAATATCAAAGTGTAAAATAACTTCTTCCATTGTTTCGGTTGAAACATAACTCCCATCTCTTTTCTACAACCAGAGGCTCTTGTCACGTAAACTTCTTGTTTCGCTAAATCCCTATAAAGAAACACACATGGTTAGTGGCTTCAGAATCAATAACCTAGTTGTCAATTGATTTTTCCACTAAGCAAGCTTCAACCACAAAGTTCCATACCTTTGCCCTTTTCGGCTAGGTAATCCAAATACTCTTTGCAGATTAATTTGAAATGTCCTTTCCTATTTCAAAAGAACATTTGATGTTTTTAGGATATTTTGACTTCTTAGTCTTTTTCCTATCCACATGAGGTGGAATCGAAGACTTAGTCGCTTTCTTCTTTCCTTAGCTTTCTTAGCCTTTTTCCTATCCACATTTGATGTTTTAGTCGCTTTCGTCTTGTGTTAAAACCTTAAAAAAATATTTTTTTCATTGCTATGATCATTCTCACACCCATCAACCATGTCATTTTGGGGTCAGTTCATGAATCTTAATTCTCAAGACTCCATACGAACTAATGATCATTCAATGCTTGGCTATCATCTCTAGCTTAAGTATCGTTTCTACGGAAATTATTTAATAAGAGATGATCTTGAGTGTGTCACCATTGACTCAACACCCATCCTGAACATGCTCTCATTTGTGATTCATCTTGGGACAATCGCTCTGAAAGTCATGCATGACTAGTTGTCCTTAAAACGAAATCCCATCTAGTGAACCCACGTGACAAAGTTTACCTTGGGGTACGGCAAGGTAGGAACTGGCTCGAAACTTTATCATGCTATCACTTAGGGACCATTAATGGAGGTCGTTGGTCTTGTTCAAGGACCTTCTCCCACGCAATATTTTAAAAACATGCAATGTTATTTTTATCCCAAATTTCAAGAATGATCATACAATAGTACTAGTGACATTCTTACCTAATCTAAATGACATGTTTCAAATATATGCATGGCATATTATGGCAATCTTATAATATTCACATTCATTCACAAGAATCAATCAATCATAAAAACAAACAATTTTGATTCTCCACAACTGTTCTTTTAAAGAAAAAACTGTAACACTCAATACATAGTCCGATCACCGTCCCGAGCTGTAAGATATTACAGCTATAAAACTTTAACGTAACCATAGTGTAAATTCAACATAATCAAAATAACTCATAAATAATCGTTTCTATGCTTTTCAAAAAATTTGAGACCTAAATTGAGCTTGTAAAACATTTAAAACAAACAGGGATCAAATCTGGATTAAGTTGAAACTTCTACGAAATTTTTAGTGTAAAGTGAAAATAGGGGTCACATGGCTGTACGGAAAAGGCCATCCCGTGTGGCCTCAAACATGGTAGTGTGGCTACCCCTACACGTTTGTATGCTTAAACCGTGTAACTATCGTGCCTGTGTTCTTTGGGGTCACACAGTCATGTCTCCAGGCCGTGTAACTCACTATGTTTGTGTGACTCAATGTCACACAACCTTGTGATAGCTCGTGTCACAGGCTGTGTGTACTTAAAAATGAAGGTAGCTTTCACATATCACTTGGGTAACAAAATAAACCTAAAACCAAACATTTTTATACCATAAAAAGCATTAAAAAAAGTTCAAAACATAGCAAAACATACAACCTAAGTGCCAAACCAATGTGCCCTCATTGACACCACAATTCAATTACCAAACCAAAACAAATACATTTCATATCAAATTAGTTTGCATACAAGTTCTCAAATCTATCATTTCATCCATTTAGGTATCATGAACCAACAAAATTAACAACAATCTTGGCACCATATACCAACCAAGGTGCTATTACAAAGATGACTATAAACATTCATTACCAAAAAGGTCACCTTTATCAAAACATATACCAACTTTACAACCAAAGATATTTACAACCAAAATACTAAGACATTAACAAACTTAACATAAAATCATCCTATATATATGCCATTTATAACCTAGGCCAAAATTAGCAAATAATTATCGAATAAAATGCTTGATAGTGTGATCTCCAAAACTTTTAATCAACAACAAAAGTCTGACAACCTACAAGAAAATACAACCAAAACAAAGTAAGTTTACATAGAGCTTAATAAGTTCGTAAAAAAACATCAAATACCTTTTTACTTAATTATAAGACTTTCAAAGCATGAAATTAACAAGTCCTTCTAATATACCAACAATTCAATTGCCCGAAACCTTTAGACCTGAATATTTTATATCATTATGATACCACATGATGAACTATCAGAAACCAAATCATGGTTATAATAACATCTCATTTTAGATAATCAAAAGAATAACACTTATTCAAGTTAACTTTAGCGCTTTAATCGACTCACGATGCTACTCACACAAGCTTCAGAGTATCCGTAACACATGCAAGATCTCAAAACCATCGCTATAGTGTAACAGCCCTATTTCAGTGATGTTAAAAACAGTGGTTTCGAGACCACAATTCTGACGAGTGAGTTATTAATTTATTATTTTAATGTTTATGAGAATATATTAAGTTCGTATTAAAGTTTTGTTAAGAAAATTTGATGTTTAATTAGTTAATTAAGTAAAAGGACTAAATCGTAAAAAAATTGTTAAAGTTGAGTTCTAATAGTTAAAGGGATAGCTATGAAATCCTAAACTGAAGTACTTAAATGGTAAATATACCATTAAATGAGTTAGTGGATAGTTATGGACAAGGTTTTATTGAAATGTTGAAAATTTTTAATGGTTAAAATGGTAATTGGGTAATTAAAAAGAAAATTAAGTAAAGAAAAGATGCAACAATGTTTTCATCTTATCATTTTTCTTCTTGTTGTCCAAATCCACCATTTTTGAAGGGAAGAGAGCTTCTTTTTTAATTCTTCTTTGCATGGTATGGTTTTTTGTCCTGTTTTTAATGATTTTTATGTTTTTGAGTTTGTTTTAGCTTAATCTAACTAGCCCAGGGATTAATTTGCAAAAATGTTAAATTTTGAGGGACTTTTCATGAATTATTTTGAATGATTTTTTATGTTAATCGATAGAATATGAATCCTTGTTGAAAAATAAACAATTTTTATTAAGTAATTTTTAATTAATTTTAGAAATAGGGATTAAATTGTTAAAAGTATAAATCCTAGGGTTTTGTTGTGAATTTTTGATAATTATGAGTTGATTTAAGGTCCCTTGCAACATGGGTTAGGTTGGATTTAAATTAGAATGGTTTGATTTTAAGTTATGAGCTTAAGGACTAAATTGTAAAAAATTATAATATTAGGGGCAAATTGGTAATTTTTCATAAATATGAAATATGAATTAAATTGAATACTATAAGTATTTAATCGATTAGAAATTATCTATTTAGATCAAGATAAACCACGTTCAGGCTTAGATCGAGGAAAAGCTAAAGCTTCGGATTAGTTCAACTATATTACTGCGCCCTAATTATCGAGGCAAGTTCGTATGAACTATAATTGTTTTAATGTTGGCTAAATTGAATGTTTGTTATGTTGTTTTGGTATAAATGAATTATTTTATGAATATATCAATTTTATGACGAATTGATGGATATCGAGTCCTGGTTGAACCTTAAGAATTCTTAGGATACAAATGACATGTCATTAGGGATTTCATGTTTCGGGTAATGGTCTTGAATGTCCTACCGATGGCTAAGGTCTTGTATTTTTTTTGGATTTTCCACAGCTTATGTGAGCAGCATCGTGTAGCTTACATTCTGACCCACAGCTTGTGTGAGCAGGCCCATTTCATAGCTTGTGTGAGCATTGATGTAAAGGAAATGTTACGATTATATGTAAAGGCACACTATGTGTGAGCTTCCTGAGTATCCAATGTAATTCTAGATGGTTCAATGGGTAAAAAAAGGGAACGAAATGGTAAGTATGCAAATGGATTGAATCATGACTTTATGAAAATATTTATGAACTAAATGATGATAGTACATATAGAAATTTACTTATCTTATGGTTAAATTCGTTTATAACATGGATAAGCATACTAACATGTGAGTTGGTGATGTTGTTTAGGCTTTTACTAAGCTTATGGAATTGGTGACGAATTATGTTTAATCTTTAAATTTGTATAAATAACATGGTAAGTTATGTTTTAGTTTATACAAGCTTACTAAACACTCGTTGCTTATGTAGTTCCTTTAATTTATTTTATAGATTATTGGAAGCTCCACCGGTTGGAAGCTCATCGGAGATCTATCACACTATCTAGCAGTCTTTTCAGTAGTTTTTTTTTATATTTTGGCCAAGATTAATAATGGCATGTATAGGATGTTTTGTAATGGTGATTTGGTATGCTTATTCTTTGAAGATTATGTTTGGTTGGTGCACTTTAATGTTTTACCAAGCTTGGTCATTTTTGTTACTTGCTAATGCTTGTCAATAAGACTCTTTTTGGTATGTTATGAATGATTTGAAAATGGTTATTTGTGGTATGTTTTGGTACATATTTGAACTAGGTTATCATGCATGAAATGAGGCAATATTTGCATGCTTTGATATTTGTTGTTTTGATATAATTGTGGTGCCTTTGAATGTCTTATTGGTTAGTTGAATTAGGGTATTGAAATGGCATCTTTATGTATGTTTGGATGATGTTTAGGTCCCTTGAAAGTGTGCATAGTTGGATTGTATTTTTATGCATAGTTTGGTTATGAAATGACTTGATTTTAGGTGAATTTTTGGTTCACACGACCTGAGACACGAGATGTCATATGGTCGTGTGACACATACGACTTGATGACACGGCCATGTGTCATTTGAGATTTCTTAGAGTTCCAAGTCTATGAGTTACATGACGTAGCACATGGCCTAGCACACGGGCATGTGTGGAGACTCAAAGAGTTACACAGCCTGGCACATGGACGTGTGGGGTATCTCACTAAGTTACACGGATGAGGACACGGGCTGGGTGATAAACCATAAAAGTAACACATTTTAATCCCATACTTAGCATATTTTTGGATGATTTACCATATAAATTAGTGAATTAGATGCTCCTAATCCTTTAATTTCATGTTTTATACTCAGGAGAGCATAGGGGAACAAAAGGAGCAAAAAACGTGCCAAAAATGGATAAAAAGGGCTGATTTAAAGATCTACACGACCGAGACTACTTCCACACGGGCAGAGCACACGCCCGTCTGAGCCACACGGGCTGGCCACATGCCCATGTGGCAGCCCGTGTCGATATCTCTCCTAGTTTCTTAAATACGCGAAAAAGCCAATTTTTAGGGTTTCTGAGCATTCTAAAGTCTATATAAAAACATTAGAAGTAGACCTAAAGGGGACACACAGAGTAGAAAGCAGAAATTATTCGAAGAAAGACGTTGGAATCATCTTGGAAGCAGATCCACTTTAAGATTGAAGATCTCCATTCAAATTTCTCTCAAAGTTTATTTGGATTTTTTATGTCTTGTTGTTTTTCTAAATTTGAGATGTTTTCCTTTCACATTATTAACTAAATTCCCTAAATACGTAGGGAGGATGAAACCTATGACGAATATTATTATTTAATGTTCTAAATTTAATGATAAATTCTTGTTCTTGTTCTTAATTATGTGTTCTTAATTCTTAATCTAATATTTTCAGGATATTAATTCAAGTTGATGTGCTTATTCAAAGGAGCAAAAGTCCCTGTTTAAGAGTAGATCTACCATAATTAAGCAGAGTTGCATGCAACCCTAAAAATAGGGAGACATAAATCTGCCGGATTAGAGTAAAATCTAATAAGGGAATCCATAGATCGAGTTAATGTGACAATAGGGGTTTTAATTAGAAAGAGATTTCAATTAATCAACCTAGAGTCAGTTGTTTTTAGTCTCGAAAAAGATATTAACATAATTTAGGGATTTCTACGGATCAAGACAAGTGAATATATCGTTTGATTTAGAGTTAGAATAATAAGTGAAGTCTAGGTGGATTCTTTCCTGGGTGTTGTCTTCTCTATAAGTTTTCTTCAAATATTTTTTCCCAATTCGCTCTCTGTCGCGTTCAGTAGTTAATTAGTTAAGTTAATTTTAGATTAAAACAAATCCCTTATATTTTAGGCTAAATAATAAAAAGATAGTTAGTACTAGTATTTTTAGTCCCTGTGGATATGATATTCTGGACTCACCATAACTATACTACTATTCGATAGGTGCACTTGCCTTAGTCGTGATCGTAGTCTAGTTTAGTGTTTCATAAAACGATCATCACTGGGACATGGTTGTGTGTCCCTTGTTTGAAAATTACATGGCCTGGGATGATGTCACACGTCCGTGTGACCCCTATTTTACAATTTTTGTATCTTTTTCTTAAACTTTTCATTTTTTTCAAATTAGTCCCGAATTGCTTCCAAGATATTATTAAGGCCTCGAAGGCTCGATTTAGGGACAAAATGCATGTGATTGGATGGATTATGATATGTTTAATTTATTTAAACATTATGATGTTAAATGTTTTTGATTGTATAGTAATGCTTCGTAACCCTAATCCGGCGATGGAGACGGGTTAGGGTTGTTACATATAGTCTATATCACCGGTACTTGGTACCAAATAAATAATCATCGGTTCAAAATCTCTTGAGGCGGGGCTAGACCTTTCATATCAAAATTCGTGCGGCCTCAAGCGATTCCCTCATCCAACTCGCCTAAGTCAGCCTTTAATCGAGTGTGGATTCCTTAAGAACTCCTCCAAGGCACCAAATTGAAAAGAAGAAGCAATTTATGCCAAAAGAAGCAGCAAAAGAACAACAGAAAGAGTGGTCGCAAAGTGTTTGAGTAAATTCTCTCTATTCTCTTATTCACAAAGAATAATGAAACAATGTAATGGAGTGAGTACAAATAAGGGGGGAGGCTCTCTATTTATAGTTGAGCTCCCCCAAAATCGACAGTCAAGATACATTTACATCGATGGACGAGATTAACCATATCCCATGATTTAAGGGATTTACAAGATATGCCATATCAAATCCTATCT
The DNA here is from genome assembly GCA_025698465.1 of Gossypium longicalyx. Classification (NCBI taxonomy): domain Eukaryota; kingdom Viridiplantae; phylum Streptophyta; class Magnoliopsida; order Malvales; family Malvaceae; genus Gossypium; species Gossypium longicalyx. The sequence continues at coordinate 15,860,359 of CM046997.1, read as the reverse complement.
AATCTTTACAAGATATGAGTCTCTCTATCTTCTAAGATTAGTTACCAAATCTACCTAAGTTGCCATATCTTCGCTATCGGGCCAACCAGGCTTCAATCTGACAGGCTTCTCCAACAGTTCCTTGAATTGGGCCAGTTCTCGTGGGCCAAATGATCCCCATCTAAACAATAAACCTCCATCGGATGCATTTGGTGCGATGGTCACGGGCTTTGAACTCTGACTCCCCTCAAGAATGAGAAAAAATTGATATAATCTTTATAAGTTATAAAAATATAGGCTATTAAATTTTTGAAATTTCATGTTTACTATCATAAAAATATAAAACTTTATCCTGTCACCCCTCAAAAAATTTTCTGGCTCTGCCCCTGCCCTCACCTTGCTCCATCGCCATCCCTAGGAATATCTTAGTGGGAATAATGATATTAGTTGATGTATAGAAGTGAGGTTGCAACTTAGTGAAAGAGTTGAACTTAAATCACGATTTGTATTGTTGTTTTATGGTGAATTACTCTTTAAACAAGAACCCAAAATATAAAAAAGAGTTTTGATCTTCATAACAAATTTATGTGTCCATCTCTATCTCTTATTCTTTTGGTTCTTCCTTTAGTTACAACTTATCGTATAGTTGACAAGTAACTCAACAATAACAAATGATAATGATGAGTATAATTAAAAATAACAGATGGTATAAGTACTCATTGAACTCAGCTGACAGGGGGTAAACTTTAACCGAAGTCCCCGAATTTCACCAAACAAATATAAACTGGGGAGGACCCTAAATAGATACTAGACATCAGATAGACATAAATACCAACTCACTTCAGTACCGGCATTCAAAACTGTAGCTAATATTTAAGGTCCTTGTTTCCCAAAATAAAGGTATTTTCTTCACAGGGGACGAAGCCCTCCCCATCTCTCCATCTCAAACAATGAAAAGCAAATAAATGTCCCCTTCAAGAAGCTATTAAAGGCATTGAGAAAGAAGGAGAAAGAGTGTTCTAAGTAAAGTCTGTCTACTGTCATTAACTCCCCATCTTGAATTCATGGATGACCATTGAACAGCCACCAATTTAAATGCTCTCAACTCCCTTTATTTATTGTCGGTAAATTGTTATTCAAAATTTGAAAGTTTTTTTTCCCAATAACTTTCACCACTCAATTTAATTATATTAAAATATTTTCAGCGCTCCTGCTTAAATTTGAATAATGAAACAAAACATGTATGTTAAATTTAGATAATAATTAATTAATTTTCATACTTAATAATACTAATTATTTAACTAATCTCATTTTTTACACCTTACTAAAAACAACTAAATACCAATTAAAAATTTCTTTTCTTAATTTAATACTGCTTGGATTCCATATAGTAACTTCATTGGCAATCTGCTTCCTTATTTCTATTGCAGTTAGTATTTTAAAAGTTGAAAATTCATTTATATTGCAGTTAGTTTAAACTTAGTTTTTTTTTTATACTAGTTTAAACTTTAGTCTAGGCTTCCTTTATATTTTGGTTTAATTTTCCCAATTACTATTATTAAGAATTTAAATGAGTTGGCCCTTAATCATAATAATTTAGTTGTAAAATTATCAAAAATTCATTCATTTTATAAAATAAAAAAATATTATTTTTAAAGTATTTATATATATTTTTATATCTTGATAAATTTAGAAAAATATATACACATAACGAGAATAATAAATTTTGGATCAAGACATCATAAATTTACTATCTGAACTTTACCATTTCAACCAAAGTTAAATTTAATTTTTTATATAATTTTTTTATAAATTTATTACATAATTTTTTTTACTTATATTGTGAGTGTTTCATAATCTAGGATTAATTAATTGTTTTAATTTGAGTTAAAATTATATTTCTTTTCTTAGTTACTTTTTTCTAATTTTTAATTTTTTATAAAAAATATTTTCAATTTAATTGTATAAAAAGGTCAATTGAGTTGAAAAATTTTAATTTTACGAAGAAAAACCATAAGTAAAATTTCAATTTTATTAGAACTATAATTATTTGTACCCAATGAAGCTTTGATATTATTGGCAAATGTTAAGGTTTTGGGTTTATGAGTATCCAGATTCAATTTTCACAATGAGAAATTGTGTATGCGTGGGTCTTTAGTCTCACCATGTATAAGTTGTAGTTCGGTGGATCGATTTTAGTCTAAATTATTCTCTTTCTTAGTTCGTTTGTACTTTCTGTTGGTTTGATTCTAATTTAAAATTGTCCAAATATGTATTTACGATTGTATTGTATTTGTACTCGTAAACTCAAAAAAAAAAATATTTGTAAACTTTTTATAAAAATAAATATTCTATCTATTTGTATAAAATATTAATTTTTTGTTTGTTTTATTAAAATTCATAGCGTTTTAAAATAAAACATAGTTATACGGATTTTATTTATTTCTTTATACATTACATTCAATTAATATGTACTGCTTTAAAATTAAAATAATATACCTTATTGGATCCATGACTAGTAGTTTCTCTATATTCTAGGATTCTGGGTATTCTGCCAAGGCTTCTTGCAAGTCTCTTGATGGAAATCATCATTAGGTTTCTAGTGTGGATAACTGGAGGATTATATCAAAAGCATGTTTGCGGAGGTTTAACCTGTTTTGCTATCTTTCCCCTTAAGAAGTTTTTCCTTTACTTATGTTAGTTCTTTAGCGTTTAGGTGTGATGTCCTCATTTAAGTGTTTTCTTTGGTGTATTTTGGTGCTCACCATTTCTTTCTATTAATTCACATGTTCAAGTTTATGGTGCCAAATCTCCAAATCTTGGACCGGAGCTTTGCTACATATATAATCATTCACAATTTGCAGTAGTTGTTAAAGGTTCTTTCTCCTTTCATGATAATAGCTATTTCATCATGAAAAACATCACTTCTCTGTTGAATTGTACATGAAGCCCTTGATCACACAATCGACATATAGTTATCAAGTTTGCCTTTAGTCCCCATACCAGCAACACATTTTTAAGGTTAGGAAGACCTTTAATATTTAGTGTACCTTTACCATGATTAAAATACCATAACATGTTTGTTGAATCCTTCATTGTAGTATAAGAAATAAGATAACATTTCTTCTCCTTCTACCTTTACACATATTTGTTACATGTCAAGGAGTTCTGGAAACTCTTATGCTCACTCTAGTTGGTCCATATCTTTTTTTTTTTTTTTCAGATATCTTAACATCTTGTAGCAATTGGATTGTATATGTCCAAACACTAATCAATAATGACAAATAGGCACCATTCTTCTTTTGAGCTAATTATGTCTACCAAATGATTTATTACTCTTGACAATTTTTGTCCACCGTGGTATGAGATGTTCGTAGTTAATTTAACGAAAACAGAAGGTTTATATCCTATAGTAGTTGCAGAACTGAACTAGTTGATAATTGTAAGAAACAAAATATGAGCAGAAGTGGTAGTGGAAATGGGCATTTCTAACCAAACCGTTGTTCAAAAAATCTAGTTTAGAAAACAATTTTCAATCACAGTAGAAGTTTAAAAAATTTAAAAACTGGACCGATTCGTGATATTTATAGCAATAAACTTTTCATTGGAAATCCTTGTGCTTTGAGTGACGTGGATTTAAATTATTTCAGACTTTCAACTGAACAACCTTTTATGTTGTCCTTGCACCAAAATTGCACCGAGTGTAGGCTTGAGCAACAAGAGCCAAACATAGAATAAGAAATTAAATTATTACTTTCAGTGGAAAAATAATTTCTCTCATTATAAACCGAAAAGATTGTTATTCTGAAAAATAGAATTTATACTTAAGAATAAATTCTCTCTATTTTTTTTACAAAATAAAATATATGAATTAAGTGTACAAATAGCTCTACTACTGTCATTTATTTATAGGGAGAGATAAGAGAATCATGGTTGAATAAGAATAAAACAAGTAATATTCATTTAATAGAAAACACTCCCATAGTCTAACTAGGAGAGAGAAGGGTTGCACACTATAACACCCCAAACCCAGCCTGGACGTTATGGCCGAATCTGGCGGCATCACATGAGAGTGCTTTTAGAAAACCTTTTTCAAAACCTTATCCAGTGGAAATCGTACAGATTATTATCTTTACTTAAGTCGTGAAATCTCCATTCCAATTATTATGTGAAAACATTTATTAACGCGGAAGCTAAAACATCATTCAGTTATAAATCAATAAACTTAAAATTTTAAAATCCCAAAATAAACCCAAAACAGTTTGAGTCCAAATACATGAGTAATCCTCAAAACAAATATTAACATAAAATAGATGAAATAAATGTTACTCATAAAACCAACAAGTGTCTACCAGTGGTCACCATCGAGCCCTCCATCGCACCGATCCATCTACTGTTGAAGATTACCTGACAGATAAAATAAACTAGGGGTGAGTTTTCACAAACTCAGTGTGTACATCCCCTTAGGCAGCATGCATACAAACAGATAACAGAGTAGTTCGGCCTTAGACATCAGAGAACATGCCCACCAACCCTGCACACCATCTCTGACCAACTCAACACACCATGTGGGGATAGAATCGACCCACCCAACCCTTCACACCAAGTATGGGGATATAGTCAACCCATCCAGCCCTACACACCAAAAGGTACCGTAAAACAATACTCAACAGATAAGGGTAGCGTAGCTACCAGATATCAGGCTAATCGCCTCTCAGACTTCCTTCCCTTCACAATAATCCCACCCCAATGCAATGCAACACAAATATCATGGCATGCTTATATGCAGATATTAGATCACATCAATATCATGGCAGAACAGATATACAGAAACAGACAGTTACACATGCTTATAATAATATGCTTTTGAATACACTTCAGTAATCAATCAGAGTATGGGGTCTGAGTAATGCTTACCGCCCCTACAATCAGGTCATAGTCTACTTAGGTGACCCATGCAACCTTACCAAACATTTCACCTTAATTGGGCCCACACGCCCGTGTGCCCTGCCCGTGTGGGCCCACACGCCCGTGTGGGTCACACGATCCAAATTGGCCTTGCCCGTGTAGATCACACGGCCTGACCCAGATTCCCACACGCCCGTGTGTGGCCCACACGGCCCATTTGCCTGAGCCCGTGCCTCACACACGGCCTACAAGCCATCACACGCCCGTGTCTATCGTGCCCGTGTGGCACGCGTACGGTCTGGCTCGTCGAACACACGACTGTGTATTGCCACACGGCCTCCACATGGGCAGTTCACACGCCCGTATGGCTCGACAATTTCAGTTTTGGCTTTCATCGAAACCCGTTTTCTGTGCAATCGAGGTACACATCTGGTTTATTTTCGCTGCTAATCCAACCACGAGCACTCTAAAGCCTAAATTCAATCATAGTGAACCCAAAATTAGTCTCTTTAGTCAGATTATTAAGAATAGGCAAATCCCGAAACGAGTGATCTACTTACCTTCAATGAATAACGGTGATTCTTCGCTGTTAAGAGCTCGATTAATGATCCACAGACTCTAGAATATTCCCTAAACAGCAACCAAAAACTCTATTAAATGACTTTCAATGAAAATTACGCAACTTAATAAAACGATACTTATCGAATCGACAGAACCATTAGCAATACGCCTAACTTATCGAAAAAGAAAAAAACGAAGGAGAGGGGGAAAAGAAGAAGAGAATTTCAATAGTAAGGGGAAATTAGGGAAAAAGATAAGGCAGCCAAGAAAAGCTTTGTTAAAAGAAAGAAATATGCCCTAATTTTCCTTAAAACCCTCAACTCTGAATTTTAATAAAACCCAACACTTAACTAAAACTTGCAGGAAAATAATTCCAAAGCCACTGCAAGGATTCGAACTCAGGACCTTCAGCAGCCTGACACTCCTCTTAACCATTAGACCAGCAGGCCCATTTTGCTGAGTTTTTACCAGCAATTCCTTAAAAGCCCACTAACCTAAAGTCAGGCTTTATTCAAATAAAAACCAAAATTTAGCCCAAGCCTAGACTTGAACTTGGGGCCTCCCAAACACACCCTAGAGCATAAATTTAGCCCAAGCAGACTAATATTATGCAAATTCATGCAAAAATTTATATTCAGATGTCCCCCTATGCTACAATTTCACAAAAGCCGAAAACACCTAAATTTGGGGCGTTCCACACACCCTAGATAATATTACTAAGGTTGCTACCCCTTACATATAATATGAGGGGAATTGGGCCTCTTTGTTGAACCTAGTGCCCTAAGTATAGTATTTTCGTCTAAGTACACTTGTCATTTTTTGAACAGACTAGTTAATAAAATTATTCATGAATTACATTAATACTTTGTATACTATCCTCACATGGTTTTTGAACACAAAGTAAAATGGAAGAAAATATTGCTCATTGGTTGTCTAATCTTTAAACTGATACTAAGCGGTATTACGTGGTCGGATCGTAATACGAAAAGACAACTTGTATTAGTAGACGAACCTAAACATGTCCTTAGTCTAATAAAAAATGAGCAAACCAATTGAAATACTAATATGCCGTCTATTAAGTCTAATTGGAGAGATGTCTTGTCTTGGGCTTCGGAGCGGATGACTCTTAGAAGATGGAGACATAGATGTGACTGACTAGACGAATAGTACATCGGACAGGACCCAAGATGAATAGATCCTGAATCTGTTTATGGATTTATTCACTTCTTACGTTCATAGTGTAGCAGCCCATTTTCGGTAAGATCGGAATAATGGTTTCGAGACCACAAATTCGAGCCAAAAATTTAAAATTTTATTTTATTTTATTTTATGGTTGACGTCAAGATATGAAGGTCACATGAAAATTTTGATGCGAAAATTTTATCGGTTGTGTGGTTAATTAAGTAAAGGACTAAATTGCATAAAATGCAAAAGTTTTGTTCTAATAGCTATAGGTATCAAATAGCTATGGAATTCAAAAATTAAGGTCCTTATATGGTAATTAGACCATTGAAGGGTAGTTAGTAGATATTTTAATGACTCATCCATGGAAAAATTAGAAATAGCTAGGGACTAAATTGGAAATCACTAAAATTAAAAGATGACAAATAATTAAAAAGAATTATCATCTTTTCTATTCATCTTCATCCCCAAAATTTCTATAGAAACCTAGGAAAGAGGATGAAAACTTTTCAAGCTCAATAAGGTATGATTTTTATATTTTTGGAATCAGGATAACTTAATCTCTCTATTTAGGGGATTAATTTGAAAAGTTATCAAGGTATAAAATTTGGGGTATGGATGAATGTGCTGAAAATTAGAAATTTATGGTAGAAAATGAAAGTTTGTTCATAGATAAACGACTTTTAAAAAGCAATTTTGATAAAAACATGATTTAGGGACTAAAATGAAAAAGTGATAAAATCCATGGAAAAATTCTAAAATTTGTGAAATGTATCTGCTGTAAATGTAGTGAATGAATTTTGGCTAGGCTTGGAAAGAGGGTTAAATTTCATGAATTTCATTTTCTGAGCATAGAGACAAAATCGAAATTTTTGAAAAGAATATGGGAAAAATGGTAATTTTGCCTAGGACGTAATAGAAAGAAAATGTGATTGAAATGTGATAGATTAATAGTTAAATTTATCCATATAGATCCAAAAAGACCAACCACAGAACTAGATCGAGGAAAGCAAAAAGTTTCGAATTAGTAGAAACTAAAAAATGAACCATTTTCAAGGTAAGTTCGTGTAACTTAAAAATGCACGTTAATATGTTTCAATTGAGTTGTATGATTTTATTGTTGTGTGTGAGATGATATATATATTGATATAGTTTTAAGTTGTGTAATATGGACAAATTATCGAGTCTCGATCGAATGTTGAATTTTGATGGGTTGAAAATAATAGTGCATATGTTGCAAATAGAATTTAGCTCGAACAGGTAATTCTAATGTAAGCCCTCTTGAGTTAGGTTATAAATTGGATTTTGCCCGGACGGGTAATATATATTAAGCTCTTTAGAGCATATGCTACGGATAGGATTTAGCCTGGACTGGTAATCTTACGGTAAAATGTATGACTCAAGGGTGTGCCTTTTTATTATATACCCCAATGGGTACTTTTGCACATGTGTATATTACCCGAACATCCATCGAGATTTCAATAGTTCGACGGAAAAAACTCTTGAAGAAGTGGAATGGTAAAATTAATGGAAGCTTGTAATATATGAGCTCATCTATGTTTATTTGATATTCTTATGAAATTATGTAACTAACTTGTTTGAATAAGTGCATGTTGTTAGGTAACTTACCCAAAATTTGATGGAATATGTATATATGTGTGCTTGTGTTAATAAATAAGACTGGTAAGTTTATTTTCCGTTATACGAACTTACTAATCGTAAAATGTTTACTCCATTTATTTTTCCCTGTTTTATAGTGCTTAAAGCTCGCGAAGGTTGGAAGTCAGTCGGAGCAGTCATCACACTATCCACTATCTCATTTTGGTATAACTAGAAATCTCATTTTGGTATAATGGCATGTATAAGCTTAATTGGCCAATGATGGCTTGTAATGGTTGTTTTGTAACCTAGCCATTGGAGTGGCTAGTGGTGATCTAAGTTTGGCTATTTTAAAGTGATGTTTTGATAGTTATATAAGTGCTTATTATGTGTTAGCATATGAGTTTATGACATGAATAAGTTATATCTATTAATGCATGAAATAATATTATATGATTGATGTCAAATTTCTTATGAATATGATGTTGGATTGGTGGATGTATGTTTGTGTGTTTTAGTGTAGGAAAATGGTAACTTTGGGTGACAAATGAGGCTAGGAAATAGCCTCATTTTTTCCACACGGGCGTGTGTCTAGGCCGTTACACACGGCCTATCCCATGGGCATGTGGTCCGGCTGTGTGTCTCCTACATCTTAAAAATGAAAAACAAAATGCTCAGAAATAGGCAAACAAGCAGAGACACGGGAGTGTGTCTCAGCCGTGTGGTTGACATGGCCTTGGACACAGGCGTGTTACACAGTTTTGTGAAAACTGCACCTAATTTTGAAAATAAAAATTTGCCACACGGCCTAGGACACGGGTGTGTGACTTGGCTATGCAACTTCAATTTCTTCATGGTGTACAAGTCAGAGAGTTAGACGGGTTAGGGACACGGGTGTGTGTAGTACACGGCCTAACCACACAGGCGTGTCTCCAGACCACACAGGTGTCTAAGCCCTGCACCTAGGAAATTTTTTGAAAAGTCGCAAAAAATTCTTAAAGTTTTTGATTAAGTCCCGACTTGATTATAACACTCGTATTGGCCCTCGAGGGTCCATATAAGGGATGATATGTATGATTTTGGTAAATGAATAATAATTTATCTAAATTAATTGAAAATGTTTTGAATGTTCTGGTAATACTCTAAAACCCTGTTCTGATGATGGATATGGGTTAGGGGTGCTACACATAGTGTAACATATCTAAATCTTGAGTAGATGAAGGACTATGTATATGTGGCTCATACAGCTTAATGTAAGTAAAAGCCTGAGTTCGAATAGATAAGAAACCAAAAGTTGGTGCGTTGGGTGTACGACTTCTGCAATATGTAGCGTCATTCATAATAGTGGAATCCATATCTCGAGACATGGGTAAATGATATCCTTTCATTGGCATTACATGGTTGACAAAAAGTAAACGTGGTCACAATTTGTTCGTCTTTGTGATGAATGACTTACGTCCACAAATCTAATAAATTATTCTTTGTGCTTTGTGAGCAAACATAAATATATGTTGACCTAAAGCGTATACTTCGTCTGAAGTTGTATATGGGTTCCTCCTGTGTTTCTTTATTTTTATCATAAAGTTTACCTCTCACTAATGAATTCACTAATTAATCTCTATTTTTTATTATAATTTATTATAATAATATTAATGACGAGATTTATTATCATTTTTTGCCTGTCTGCAAAAATTTATAGTAGGTAAGAATTCTCCCAATTTATGTCCTACCATACGATCGGTTATATAAATGGGCAAATGTTCTTTTCCATTATGGATAGTGATAGTATGGTCGATCATTGTGGGTATAATGGTATATGCTTTGGACCAAGTTATTATTTTTTTCTTTTTCTGCTTTTGCATTAAGCATTTCGATTTTTTTGATAAATGATTTCCTACAAAAGGATTTACTTTAGTGAACGTGTCACTTTTTTTACTTTAAAAATATATATTTTTTGTTTTTGTAAAGACGAAGAAAGAAATAATCTCTCCTATTTACTCCATCGATAAAGAATAATATTATCATTATATTTTTTTTCCTTTTTTTACTTCTTCTTCCAAGTGCAGAATAACCCCGAAGGGTTACGGGTTTTTTTCTACCAATTGGAGCCCTCCCTTCACCACCCCCATGGGGATGGTCTATAGGGTTCATAACTACTCCTTTTACTACAGGATGCTTACTTAGCCAACATTTAGATCCGGCTCTACCTAAACTTTTCTTGTTCACCCTAACATTCCCCACTTGTCTGACTGTTGTTATGTAGTTTTTGGATATCAAACGGACCTCCCCAGAAGATAATTTTGATGTGGCTGATTTCACCTCCTTTGCAATCAATTTTGCAACAGCACCCGCTGCTCTAGCTAATTGTCCACCCCTTCCAAGTGTGATTTCTATGTTATGTATGGCCATGCCTAAGGGCATATTGATTGAAGTAGATTCTTCTTTTTGATCGATCAATCAAAACCCTTTTTCCAAACTGTACAAGCTTTTTCTAAAGCATACAGCTTTCTAGAGGTAGATGATGATATCTATACTGATGGATTCATATAATTCTTATATATTGTACAATGAAGTACCACATGAGTGGATATATAGGAATCCAAATCTGTCGAACCACTCATGTTATAATCTTCTACATCCCAGGTCTTCTCGTTTTGTCATTTGGCTCATGTTCTTCATGTAGCATTAAGATCGAATGACTCTATGAAATTACATCGATACTTCCACATATTATGAGTAACATAGGAGACATCTCTATTTCCCCCCCAGAGAATCTTTAGAATTACCACTGCTTAGCTTTCAATTCGCCTTTGACCATCAAATGAAATGTGAATAACACGTCCTTCTCTTTTTGAAATAAGGAGCGCTTTTGGTTCTGTCGATGCTTGAAATAATTTTTTCTTCTCTATATTACTATATCTCTAGGGTCAATAATTTTATATGAGGAACTACTAAACTCAATCACTTACTACCATTACTCTTCAGTTTTCTGTTGAGGTCTATCCTATAGAGGTACTCAAATTGGATTAATGATCGATTTTTAGGTTTCATCGTAAACCTAATTGGTTCCTTCTAATTACGTAAATAAATAGTTCAAATCGCACTCAAAGGTAGGGCATTTCCTATTTTTATAGGAACTTTTGTACTAGAAACAATGGTATCTCCAATTATAGCCTCCTTGGGATGTAAAATATATCTCTTCTCACCATCCCTATAGTGTATGAGAAAAATGTATGCATTTCAATTAGGGTCGTATTCTATGGTTATGATTTTACCATATATGTCTTTTTCATTTCGTCAAAAATCAATTTTATGGTATAGACGCTTATGACCTCCCCCTTTATGCCTTGCAATAATGATTCCTTTGGCATTATGACCTTTACCACAATGATATTGTCTATAAATAGTAATTGACTTTTCATGAAGGAAGATGTAATGGTTACCATGAGATGAAGTAAGATCATATTGGGAGAGCGGACTGTAATATCCCGAAATAGGGCCTAGTCGGAACAGTGGTTTCGGGACCACAAATTCGATGTTAAAATATTTATTTTATGATCATTATGAGGCCTAGAATATAAAAATATGCATGTGTTAAAGTTTCATGAAGAAATTTTATGAGTAAGGTGTCTAATTGGAAAATAAAGACCAAATTGAATAAATTGCAAAACTTGGATTCTAGAAGCAATTTGCATGGAATTGCTTTAGATTATTAATTAGAAGGTCTTAAAGAGAAATTTTTTTAATTTCTAAGTTTTTGGACAAAAATGGGCATGTATGAAAAAATTTGAAAGTTTAGTAAGGAAGGGCATTTTGGTCATTTGGTAATGAATGAAATAAAAAGGGAAAATGAAGGCAAAATTTACTCATCTTCTTCCTATAGCTGCCGAAATTTTAAGGGTTCCATAAGCTAAGGTTTTCAATATTTCCAAGCTCAATAGTAAGTGCTCCCTAGCCCTGTTTTTAATGTTCTTCGTATTTTTGAAGTCCTGGTAACTTACTTTCTTCATTTCTACCCATATTTCATGCTAGGGTTCATGTTTAGAAAACTACCCATGAATGAGATGCTTGTATTTTGATGTTTTATGGAGGAATATAAGAGTTTAAGGGATGGTAAACAACTTTTACTAAGTGGTTTTTCATGGAAATGGCTTAAAGGACTAGATTGTAAAAGTTGTAAAAAGTGGGTAGAAAAATGCGAAATAAAGGAAAATGTGGGTTGCTATAAGAATGCAAAATATTTGGCTAGGCTTGGGTAACCAAGGAATTTTATGCATTTCATTATACGAGCCTAGGGATTAAATCGTAAATAATGTGAAATGTTAGGGGCAAAACGGTCATTTTGTCTAGGGGTGATATTTAGGCTTTAAAAGAATAATGTGAGGTATTAATGATTCATTTTTATTGTTATAGACCCCGAGGAATAAATTTCTGAGGTCGATCGAGGAAAACGAAAGGTTTTGGAATAACTGAAACGCGAAACCGAAACGAGTACTAGGTAAGCTCGAATAACTTAAAGTAAACTCATAATATGCTTAAATGCATGTTTTGTGATTGTATGATAATTGTATATATTGATGGCATGAAAATCCATGAAATGTGTTAATGATAATGATAAGATGATAAATGTTCCGGTTGAAGCTAAAAAAGAAATTTGATGGATAAACCATGGCTTACATGACTTGAGATCCTGCATGTGTTGTAGAAAAGGGTTTAGCCCGAACGAGTAATCCGTTGATCTCAAATATAGAAAGGATCTAGCCCAGACAGGTGTTCCTTGAGTGATCGAGCCTTTTGAAGAATATGTGTGCATTGTGGATTTATCCCGGACGGGTAATCCAATTAGGGTCTGAATTTAGCCTAGACTGGTAATTCAAATCCGATCTCATTAAGGGTGTTTGTCGCTATAAGGGATTTAGCCTGGACTGGTAATCCTGACATCACCCTATGAGTTTACATTACGGGGGATTTAGCCTGGACTGGTAATTTCACCGTAAGATGTGAGGTTCGCGAGAGTGTGTACTTGAGATGATCGTTCTTATGACTTGACGGTAAATGGATAATCCATCGAGATTTTTGAGAAACTCAATGGGATTAACATGAGATATAAAAATGAAAATGTTGAATGATGAGCTCATCTAAGACAAAATTTCATAATATATTGTTATGAGACTAACCTGTTGATTGAGTGTATGTGATAGGGAAACCATTTCATGCTTGTTGATTATATTGCCTAATATGGTTGTATGCTAATTAATCGGTAAGTTTGCTTTCCAATTATTCGGGTTACTAAGCGTGTAAATGCTTACCCCTCTCTTTTCCTTGTCTTACAGAGCTCAAGGACTCGTAGAGATTGGAAGACGATTGGAGAGTCAACACACTATCATCTTGTCCAACTTTGGTATATAGATACTTTTATTTTGTTCAATGGCATGTATAGGGCTTTTGTTATTTTGCTATATGTGTCATTTTATTTGCCAATATGAAGGCTTGTAAAGGTATATATATTCACTTGTAGATGGCCATGGGAATTGACTCATTTTGATGTAGGTTATAACCTACAAATCTGTGCATGTTTATGTTCAATTGTTCTAGTGAGGATGAAATATGGTATATCACATTTAGATACATGTAATGTGACTAAATCACATGGGATGGCTAGACCATAATTGGCAATAATTTATAATAATGAGACAATCTTAAAAGTGTTATAAGACATAGAAATCCTTAATACAAAGGGGATACCTAGCATATGTAAAACCGATGAGATGAGGTTTACATGCAATGAGGTTTATCAATGTCGTTCAAAAGTATAATTAGGCCATGTTAAATATTATTAAAACCTATAAGTGTGTATGGATGTTAGAGTGTGATCAAAGGCTTAAAAAATAGCCTAATAAAGTCCACACGGGCATGTGTCTAGGCTATGTGTGTCACACGGATAGCCCTATGGGCATGTGGTATGGCCATGTGTCCCCTGCACCTAAAAATCTTAAGTCAGAATGCATGGTAGTAAACACACAGGCAGAGACACGGCTGTGTATCTCAACCGTGTGGTGGACACAGCCTAGCACACGGGCGTGTGTCTTGGCCGTGTGCCCCTAAATGCATGCTGATGTTATAAACAGAATGCTTGAGTTTTTGGACACGGGTGACCACACGGGTGTGTCTAGGCCGTGTGATGGACACAAGCCAGGGACACAGGCATGTGCTCGGCCGTGTGAAAACCGCTGTAGGTTCAAAGTAGAAAATAAATTCAATTAATTCCACATGGGTAGGAGACACGGGCGTGTCCCAAGGTACAAGGGCGTGTACCTTGTCTCCATACGGGCGTGCGAGACATTAACCTAGAAATTTTCTTAAATTTTCCTTAGGACCTCGGTTTTTTCCCAGACCATTCTCAATGTATGTTTAGGGCCTCGTAGGCCCATAATAAGGACACTAAAATATGGTTTGATTGGTTTTAATTTGAAACGAAATTTCATAGTCCGTATTTTTCGACAATGTCCGAGTACATGTATGGTAATGCCTCCTACCCTGTTCCGGCGTTAGATACGGGTAAGGGGTGTTACACGGACATTATCCCAAAGTGATCAAGGATATCCTATGAGGGTAGCATATTTATGACAAGGTCATTGGATGAGCACTGGTAGATGATTTCATAATGGTATGTCGTTTGGGAGAGCTCAGTTACGATACTATAGTGGAATGACTTCGTGATTGAATGAATTTATAATTAATAGGAAAAAAGTCAAAACTTAATTATAAATCATTTGAGCCCTAATTACATATGTCTAATTGGTCCCCCCGCTAGCTCGTTGAAACTATAAATGAATTTTGTGTTGAATCGAAAATGAACAAAATGAATAGAAATAAAGAAATGGAAAACATTCAGAAATAATTATGGTTTTCTCCAAAATGGAGAAATGAAATCATTTGGAAATGAATGTGGTTTTCTCAAAATGGAAATGAAAATGAGAAATGGTTCATTTGCACATATACATGGATTACTTAGAAATGATCAGGAGAATGAGTTATGTTTTCAAGCAACTTTAAAGCCCGAAAAAGAAAATAAATCATTCGATCATAATGAACAAGTTGAGTTGTGAAATATGAATATATTTTCTTGAAAATTTTACCAGGGGTAAAATTAAGATGAGAAAAATATTTAATTGGAAAATTAATGTTTATTTTGGAAAATAGAAAAATATGTATTGGGTTTGATTAAATTATAAAGTGGTTTAAAAGTCCAGAAAACACATATAATTGGGCCAAAATAATGAGAGGCCTGAATTCCAATCATAATACATATGGGAGGAAGCACACCCTATTAGTCCCTCTCTCTTTCCTAGTTGGACTAGGAAGATGTTATTTTATTTGAAATAAACCTCTAAAATTTAATAAGGGTTCTATCTTCTCTCCCTATTAATAAATGGCACCTATAGAACTATTAAAACACAACTTTGAGAGATTGTTACTCTGTAAAAAATAGAGAATTTTTGTTTTCAACCCAAAAGAAAAAAGAAAACTTTTTCTAGTTCTGTGTTTTGATTCAATTGGTCCGAGCCCACACCTGAAGTAGTTTGTGGTACAAGAATAGTGGGGAAGATTGTTTGGTTGAAAGCCAAAAAACATCAAGGTTCAGCTTATTTGAAAACACAGGATCAATTTCAGTATAAGGTTTATTGCTATAAATATCACAAATAGGGTGAGTTTTCAAATTTTTAATTTTCCGCTGTGCAAGAAAACCGTTTTCAAACTAGAATTTTTCCAACACTCTTATATATTATGTTCAATTATATGTGCTTATTGGACTTTTGATCCAACACTTTATAAATTAATTCAACACAATATTTGTTTTCTATTTCCCAAAATAAATATTATTATTTAATTAATTTAATTTAATTTTTCAAATTAAATAAATTAATTTCTCAATTAAATAATTTTCTTAACTCAATTCTAATTTCATTAAAGCCATGCCAACTTTACCATAAAAGAATCTATAAAGAAATATATTTAATCTTCATATTCAATATATTCATAATGACTAATTAATTTAATTCTATTTTTGAACTTCAATTATTTAATTATAATTAAATAA
Source organism: Gossypium longicalyx (assembly GCA_025698465.1). NCBI lineage: Eukaryota > Viridiplantae > Streptophyta > Magnoliopsida > Malvales > Malvaceae > Gossypium > Gossypium longicalyx. Next base: position 15,844,029 of record CM046997.1, on the reverse strand, counting down.
TAATTCGAAAACCTTAAATTAATTCTCAAGTCATTTTTATACTTAGTGAGAAAACACATTCATTTGTAAATGTGACCCATTTATCTAACTTCATCATTTTCATTCATTTCTGTTCATTTGGTTCTACATGCAATTCATTTAATGTTTCAACGAGCTAATAAAAGAACCAATTAAACATATGTAATTAGGGCTCAAATAATTTATAAGTAACTTCTAGCTTTTCATATATATAAACTTATTAAGTAACTTCTAGCTTTTCATCTATATAAATTTATTTAGTCACAAAGTCATTCCATTATAGTATCGTGACTGAGCCCTCCCTAGTGACATACCAATACGTAAGCTACTTAATCAGTATTTGTCCAATAACCATGTCATAAGTGTGTTACCCTCATAAAATATCCTTAATCTCTTTAGGATAAATTCATGCTCCTAATATTATCCTATTTTATCTCATGGTAACCATTACATCTTCCATCATGAAAAGTCAATTACTATCAAATAGTAATTAAGTTATTTATCACAAAAATAAACGACTCATGACCACGTTTTCTTTTAATCTATCATGTAATGCCAAAGAGAAGATATCATTTAACCATTAGTTGGGCTATGAATTCCACTATTGTGAATGATGCTACATATTACAGAAGTCGTATACCTAATGTAACACCCCTTGCCCGTATCCAACGCCGGGATAGGGTTCAAGGTGTTACCTTTCTTGACTCAACCAACTATACAAAATCGGACCATAAAAAAATTTAAACAATTTAAAAACTTCTCTTTTCACATGCAATCTGTCTCGTATACGGACTTACGAGGCCCAAATCATACATCTGGGGTGGTTTAGAACCCAACCAAGAACTCATGAAAAACTTATAAAAGTTTCATGCATCAAGACTCCACACGCCCGTATGGATTAGAACACACGGCCGTGTGCTAGGGACGTGCCCATATCCCGAACCCGTGTCTGAAAACCAGGGCATTCTGCCAAAACCACATGGCCCAAGCACACACCCGTGCCTTATAACCGTGTCCTTCACACGGCCGAGACACACGGCCGTGTCTCTTGCCCGTGTACTACTAGCATGCATACTAACTTTATGGCACGGCCTGGGCACACGCCTGTGTGGCTTGCTCGTGTACTAAAATGACTTTAAACTTTTCAGTGTAGGGGACGCACAGCCACAACACACACCCATGGGCGTGAGCCGTGTGTCACACACGGCTTAGACACACGACAATGTGTCTTACCCTTGTGGACAAGCTAGGCTATCTTCCAAGCCATTTTGTCATCCATTTTGCACAACCTACATAAGATCATTTCAATATACAAATTTCATCATAATGGACATCAATTCATCCATAGAAAGAACATTATATGCATTCATCAAAATGAATAATAGCCATTATTCCAGGCTTGATACAAAGTGAAGGGCTTTTGACTTGAGCCAAAATACATAAATAATTCTCTTATTCCAACATCCTAGTCTAGCCCTATACATGTCACCTTCAAAAATATAAATCAAGCTATACCGAGTATTGCAGCTAATAGTGTGGTTGATACCTTTGACTTTAAGCGATCCTTAAGCTAGCTTGGTGACACTGAAAGAAAAAGAAAAGGAAAGGGAGTAAGCATAAAGCTTAGTAAGTTGCATATAAATAACTATACTACAATCTCACCATTTACCATCATGCTTATAGCTCAAAGGTAAACATAACTTAACTTACTCATTATCATCTACTCGAGTCTCATTTTCTAAATTAAGCTCATTACTCATGCTTATCATATAGGTACCTGTAACACTCACAACATGATCATCTTTTATTTATCAAAATTGAACTATAACGTTCACCATTGAACCGTTGGAATACTACTGGATATTCCATGAACCTTCAACATGGGATATATTGCCGATGCCATATCCCAGACATGGTCTTACACTGGCTCTCATTTATGCGTGTTGATGCATGTCCCAGACATGTGTTACACTAGCACAACTCCTAGCTGATGCGTGTCCCAGACACGTCTTACACTGGCTATCTCTGTCGAGGCCGATGCATGTCCCAGACATGTCTTACTCTAGCGCTCATCTCTGTGCCGATGCCATGTCCCAGACATGGTCTTACACTGGCTCTCATAATGTGGCCGAAGCATGTACCAGACATTTCTTACACTGGCGCACAAATCACCCAATGTCTTAGCACAAATATCCAGTTCATATCTTGAGGTTTCAACGGGATATTTCTACTATCTCAATATTACAAGGCATTCTCAATTTATAACTTAACAACTCGTACAGTATCAATTCAATGACAATATGAATACAAGTATTAACAGTGTAGTTGTATTATTTACATACAACTTACCTTGGTTTACAAAATGTACTTGACTAGCCGGCTTACTCGGATTGCTTGGCTTTTCCCCGGTCTAGGCTCGGTTTTGGTAAATCTTAATCTATAATAACAATATACATCCATTTAGTCACTAAACACAATTAGGCATTCATAAATTCACAACTTTGGTAAAATGACCATTTTGCCCCAAGGCCTTGGCAAAATGACCATTTTACCCCTATGCTCGAAAATTAATTTTTATCGAATTTCCTCGTATTTCAAGCCTAGATAAACTCTTTTTACTACTTGAGAAATCCCAAATTCTCACTATTTCACACACTTACCACCTATTTTGAAACTTATACAAAATAGTCCCTTTAAGTATTTTCATGCTAACACCTTTCACAAAAGTTGTTTATAACACAACTAGGACTCATATTCTTCCATAAAAACTCAGCATATGTCACAAATACATCCATGGAAAAATCCTAAATTCTTGACCATTTTGTAAGATATCACCTTCATTCGAAAGCTCATGCTTCTAGGGTCTCAAAAATATAAAAATCTTGAAGAAAACTCATTAAAATCACTTGCTTATGGGTGCTTTAAGTTGCTGCAGATTTTTGAGCTTTCAAACCTCTATTTTGGCTGATATTTTTGGTGATAGAGAAGAAGATGAGAAGGTGATATCATCTTTTTATTTTATTTTATTCCTATTTTAGTCAAACTAGCCACCAAACCCTACCAAACTTGGACTTTTTGACCAATTTGTCTCCCATGGCCAGCCAAGAACTCTAAAAAGGGTTTAATTGCCCTTTAAATACTCCAAATTTTGATTCTTTAGCTATATAACACATTTGGGTACTAAAATGCAACTTTTGCCTTTTATGCGATTTAGTCCTTTATCGCAACCGGGCTTGAAAACATTAAAATTAACTCACCAAATTTTTCATGCACTAATATAATAGTACCATAACCTCATAAAAATAATAAAATAATTTTTCTATCTTCGAATTTGTGGTCTCGAGACCACTGTTCCGACTAGGCCCTAAATCGGGTTATTATATTTCTCCCCTTTTTAGGGATTTTCGTTCTAAAAAATCTTACCGGTGAATAAATTTGGATATTGCTCTCTCAGAGACTCCTCGGGTTCCCATGTGGCTTCCTCGACCCCATGTCTATGCCACAAAACCTTCACAAGTGGTATACTCTTATTTCTTATCTGTTTGACCTCTCGAGCTAATATCTTGACCGGTTCCTCTCCATACGTCATATCTGGGAGAATCTCAACTTCAGTTGGTGCAATTATATGCGAAGGGTCTGATCTATATCGGTGTAGCATGGATACATGAAACACGTTGTGAATCTTTTCTAACTCTAGCGGCAAACTCAAACGGTAGGCAACGGGCCCTACTATCTCAGTAACCTCATAAGGTTCTATAAAACGAGGACTCAACTTGCCTTTTCTACCAAATCTGAGGACTTTCCTCCACAGGGAAACTTTCAAAAATACCTTATCCCCGACTTCAAACTCAATCTCCCTTCGTTTCAAATCCACATAGGATTTTTGTCTTTCCGAGGCTACTTTCAAACAGTCACGAATCACCTTAACTTTTTCCTCAACCTCTTTAATCAAATCAACCCCGTGAATCTGACTCTATCTCAACTCAGTCCAGAATAGGGGCGTTCGGCACTTTCGCCCTTACAAAGCCTCATAAGGCGCCATTTTTAGACTCGACTGGTAGCTATTGTTGTAGGCGAATTCAATCAATGGTCAGTGTTTTTCTCAACTTCATTGGAACTCGAGAACACAACACCTCAACATGTCCTCTAAGATTTGTATTACTCTTTCAGACTGTCTATCAGTTTGCGGATGAAATGCCGTACTGAAAGTCAACTTGGTTCCTAAAGCTTCTTGTAACTTCTTCTAAAACCTCGAGGTGAACCTCGGGTCTCGGTCAGATAAAATCGATAATGGCACACCATGAAGCCTCACAATCTCAGAAACATACAAGTTGGCCAACTTTTCAAGGGAGTAGTCGGCACGCACCGGTATGAAGTGTGCTGACTTAGTGAGTCTATCAACAATAGCCCATACTGCATCATTCCTTTTTGGGGTTAGAGGAAAACTGGTCACGAAGTCCATGGTGATACGATCCCATTTCCACTCGGGAATCATAATAGGCTGAAGTAAACCCGAAGGCACTTGATGTTCAACCTTTACTTTTTGACACACTAGGCACTTGAATACGAACTTAGAAATGTCTCTTTTCATACCCGACCACCAATACATTTTCTTAAGGTCGTACATTTTCACGCTACCTAGGTGAATTGACGAACAACCACTGTGTGCCTCTCGTAAAATTTTCTGAATGAGCTCACTATCTTTGGGTATACAAACTCTATCTTTGAACATTATACACCCATCAGTACTAACACAAAAATCTGACTCAATCTCTGATTCACATTGAGTTCTCTTAGCTTGTAATTTCTCGTCATCTTTCTGAGCTTCACAAATTTCATGAAGAAAATTCGTTCTGACTCTTAACTCTGCTAAGACTGATCCATCACTAGATATAGTCAACTGAGTGTTCAAGACTTTCATAGCAAACAACGACTTTCTACTCAAAGCATCGGTGACTACGTTCGCATTTCCTGGATGGTAGTCAATGATCAACTCATAATCTTTTATTAGCTCTAACCATTGTCGTTGCCTCAAATTCAATTCTTTCTGAGTCATTAAATACTTTAGACTCTTGTGATCAGTAAATACTCTACATTTCTCACCATACAAATGGTGTCGCCAAATCTTCAGGGCGAACACTACAGCTGCTAGCTCTAAGTCATGGGTCGGATAATTTCTCTCGTAAGGTTTTAGCTGTCTCGAGGCATAGGCTATAACTTTGCCTTCTTGTATGAGTACACTCCCCAAACCGTTAAGGGAGGCGTCACTATAAATTACAAATTTTTTACCCGACTCTAGTTGCACTAGAATTGGAGCTTCGGTCAATAAAGCCTTTAACTTCTCGAAGCTCTGTTGGCACTCTTCTGTCCGTTCGAACTTGACATCTTTCTACAGTAGCCTCGTTATCGGTGTAGCTATCATGGAGAATCCATTTACAAATCGTCTATAGTATCCTACTAGTCCCAGAAAACTACGAACCTCTGTTACATTCCTTAGCGGTTTCCATTCCACAATAGCTGAGATCTTACTTGGGTCAACTCTGATCCGGTCACCTGACACAATATGTCCTAGAAACCCGACCTCTTTGAGCCAAAACTCGCTCTTACTAAACTTGGCATAAAGTTGCTTATCCCTTAAGATCTGCAACACAATTCTCAATTGCGCGAATAAACCAAGATGTCATCAATAAAAATGACGACGAACCTATCTAAATACAGTCGGAAGATACGGTTCATCAAGTTCATAAATACCGCTGGGGCATTTGTCAATCCAAAAGGCATAACAAGACACTCATAATGCCCATATCTTGTCCAAAAAACAATTTTCGGTACATCATGTTCCTTGACTCTTAACTGGTAGTAGCCTGATCTTAAGTCTATCTTAGAGAACACAGTGGCTCCTCTTAATTGATCGAAGAGATCATCGATCCTCGGCAAGGGATACTTGTTCTTCACTGTCACCTTGTTAAGCTATCTGTAGTCGATACATAACCTCATTGACCCGTCCTTCTTTTTCACAAAAAGCACTAGAGCACCCCATGGTAAATAACTCGGTCTAGCAAAATCGTTGTCTGTTAACTCTTGCAACTGCACTTTCAACTTCTTTAAATCAATAAGGGCCATCCTAGAAGGTGTAATCGATATTGGCGTCGTACCAGGAGCTAACTCGATACCAAACTCAACCTCCCTCTCTAGGGGTAACCATGGTAACTCCTCTGGAAAGACGTCTATAAACTCACAAACCACTGATACTGACTCAATCTTCGACTTGGACACTTGGGTATGCAGCACAAAAGCTAGATAAGCTTCATAATGTTTTCTCAAATATCTTTCGACTGCTAAAGACGATACTATCACAAACAAGTTATCTGACTTATCTGGCCCAACTCGAAGAACATTTCCATCCTCACGTCTTAACGGAATTACTTTTCTCCCACAGTCTACTACAACGCCATGGGAGGTCAAACAATCTATCCTAAGAATTACATCGAATTCATTAAACGGCAACAACATCAAGTTGGCCGGAAAATAATGGCCTCTAATCTTCAAAGGACAATTTCTACATACTCGGTCCATTAATACATGCTTGCCTAACGGGTTAGACACTTTTATTACAAACTTAGTGGACTCTACTAACATGTTTATATGAGGTATTAATTCCATACATATGTAAGAGTGGGTAGATCTCGGGTCAATTAAAACGACAACAGTTATATCGTGAATAGAAAAGGTACCCGTGATCACGTCTGGAGACTCTGCCTCTTCTCGGGCTCGTATAGCATAGGTCCTCGCTGGCTTTTTACCTTCAGATTTTATTGCGACCTCTTTTAGTGCACCTTTACTAGTATTCCCACTCCTGGGGTTCCTTTGAGGCCTACCCCTCAAGGGAGCACTGCTTGCTTTCACCTCTTGTTTTCTCTCTCTCTCTCGTCCATTTCAGGGAACTCATGGATAAAGTGGTCAAGTGACCCACACTTGAAACAGCCCCTCTCACTTATTCGGCATTCGCCCAAGTGACGTCTTCCACATTGCGAACACTCCGGCCTATTTGGCCGAGCACTACCAACACTTGCCACTGAGGTAGTTTGGGCTTTAGAAGCCATGTTCTGTCGATTCTTATTTCTCTTCGAATATCCAACCGAAGTATTCGATTGGGTAGTAAACTCTTTTGACCTCTTGGAGGAGGACTGATACGTCTTCCCCATCTGTCTTCTCTTTAAATCTCACGACTGAATGGCCGTCTTCCTTCTCTCCTTCACCAGCTCTTCTACTTTACATGCTCTCTCAACGAACATCACAAATTCTCTTAGCTCTAGGATGCCCACAAACACTCGAATGTCTTCATTGAGGCCATCCTCAAACCTCTTACACATAGTAGCTTCAGTGGATACGCATTCTCGCGCATACTTGCTGAGTTTTACAAACTCCCGCTCATACTCTGTCACAGTCTTATCACCTTGCTTCAACTATAGAAATTCCTTTCTTTTTTGGTCCATAAATCTATGGCTAATATACTTCTTTCGAAACTCTTCTTGGAAGAATTCCTAAGGCACTCTTTCTCTCGGTACTACAGACACGAGAGTGTTCCACCGCTGATAAGCCGAGTCTCATAGAAGTGACACGGCACACTTCGCACACTCTTCAGGCGTGCATGACAGCTCATCGAATACCCTCATGGTATTTTCTAGCCAAAATTCTGCTCTCTCTGGGTCATCATCTACACTAGCCCGAAATTTCTCGACCTCTTACTTCCGGATCTTGTCTACCAGAGGCTTCTCTCATCTGAACACATCCGCACCTTGCGGAGCCATCGGGGCGTATTGAGGAATCGGAAGAGGTGGGGGTGGTGGGGTGTTCGGGGTTCGCACGAACGAACTCTGTATACCAAGCATCCATTATTCGGAGGTAGGCTTCCCTGGCCCCTCCGCCTTGGCCCATACTTACGGGCTCACTCTCTATCGGCGCGGTCCCTTCTGTGGGAGCAGGTGCATTACTTTCCACATTATCCACCGTGGTTCTATCAGAATCCATTACTATAATAAACAAAATTTATAATCGTCAGGAATCGTCACACTATCAATATACATATACGTGGCATGTATAGCTAGACTAGTACTCTGGCTAGTTTAGTCCTAGAATCGACTAAACCATACTCTGATACCACTAAATGTAACACCCCTCGCCCGTATCTGACGCTGGGACAGGGTTCAAGGTGTTACCTTTCTTGACTCAACCAACTATGCAAAACTGAGTCATAAAAAAATTTCAAACAATTTAAAAACGTCTCTTTTCACATACAATCTATCTCGTATACAGGCTTACGAGGCCCAAATCATACATCTGGGGTGGTTTAGAACCCAACCGAGAACTCATGAAAAACTTATAAAAGTTCTATGCATCAAGTCTCCACATGCCCGTGTGGATATAGAACACACGACTGTGTGCTAGGAACATGCCCATATCCCGAACTCGTGTCTGAAAACCTGGGTATTCTGCCAAAACCACACGGCCCAAGCACACACCGTGCCCTATAACCGTGTCCTTCACACGGCTGAGACACATGGCCGTGTCTCTTGCCCGTGTACTACTAGCATGCATACTGATTTTATGGCATGGTCTGGGCACAAGCTCGTGTGGCTTGCCCGTGTACTAAAATGACTTTAAAGTTTTAAGTGCAAGGGACACACGACCACAACACACACCCATAGGCGTGAGCCGTGTGTCACACATGGCTTAGACACACGCTCGTGTGTCTTACCCGTGTAGACAAACTAGGCTATCTTCCAAGCCATTTTATCACCCATTTTGCACAACCTACACAAGATCATTTCAATATACAAATTTCATCATAATGGACACCAATTCATCCATAGAAAGAACATTATACGCATTCATCAAAATGAATAATAGTCATTACTCTAGGCTTGATACAAAGTGAAGGGCTTTTGACTTAAGCCAAAATACATAAATAATTCTCTTATTCCAACACCCTAGTCCAGCCCTATACATGCCACCTTCAAAAATATAAATCAAGCTATACCGAGTATTGTAGTTGATAGTGTGATTAATATCTCTGACTTTAAGGGATCCTTAAGCTAGCTTGGTGACACTGAAAGAAAAAGGAAAGGAAAGGGAGTAAGCATAAAGCTTAGTAAGTTGCATATAAATAACTATACTACAATCTCACCATTTACCATCATGCTTATAGCTCAAAGGTAAACATAACTTAACTTACTCATTATCATCTACTCGAGTCTCATTTTCTAAATTAAGCTCGTTACTCATGCTTATCATATAGGTACCTGTAACACTCACAACATGATCATCTTTTATTTATCAAAATTGAACTATAACGTTCACCATTGAACCGTTGGAATACTACTGGATATTCCATGAACCTTTAACATGGGATATATTGCCGATGCCATATCCCAGACATGGTCTTACACTGGCTCTCATTTATGCGTGCTGATGCATGTCCCAGACATGTCTTACACTAGCACAACTCCTAGCTGATGCGTGTCCCAGACACGTCTTACACTGGCTATCTCTATCGAGGCCGATGCATGTCCCAGTCATGTCTTACTCTAGCGCTCATCTCTGTGCCGATGCCATGTCCCAGACATGGTCTTACACTGGCTCTCATAATGTGGCCGAAGCATGTACCAGACATGTCTTACACTGGCGCACAAATCACCCAATGTCTTAGCATAAATATCCAGTTCATATCTTGAGGTTTCAACGAGATATTTCTACTATCTCAATATTACAAGGCATTCTCAATTTATAACTTAACAACTCGTACAGTATCAATTCAATGACAATATGAATACAAGTATTAACAGTGTAGTTGTATTATTTACATACAACTTACCTTGGTTTACAAAATGTACTTGACTAGCCGGCTTACTCGGATTGCTTGGCTTTTCCCCGGTCTAGGCTCGGTTTTGGTAAATCTTAATCTATAATAACAATATACATCCATTTAGTCACTAAACACAATTAGGCATTCATAAATTCACAACTTTGGTAAAATGACCATTTTGCCCCAAGGCTTTGGCAAAATGACCATTTTACCCCTATGCTCGAAAATCAATTTTTATCGAATTTCCTCGTATTTCAAGCCTAGATAAACTCTTTTTACTACTTGAGAAATCCAAAATTCTCACTATTTCACACACTTACCACCTATTTTGAAACTTATACAAAATAGTCCCTTTAAGTATTTTCATGCTAACACCTTTCACAAAAGTTGTTTATAACACAACTAGGACTCATATTCTTCCATAAAAAATCAGCATATGTCACAAATACATCCATGGAAAAATCCTAAACTCTTGACCATTTTGTAAGATATCACCCTTATTTGAAAGCTCGTGCTTCAAGGGTCTCAAAAATATAAAAATCTTGAAGAAAACACATTAAAATCACTTACTTATGAGTGCTTTAAGTTGCTGCAGATTTTTGAGATTTGAAACCTCTATTTTGGCTGATATTTTCAATGATAGAGAAGAAGATGAGAAGGTGATATCATCTTTTTTTTATTTTATTCCTATTTTAGTCAAATTTGCCACCAAACCCAACCAAACTTGGACTTTTTGACCAATTTGTCTCCCATGGCCGGCCAAGCACTCTAAAAAGGGTCTAATTTCCCTTTAAATACTCTAAATTTTTATTCTCTAGCTATATAACACATTTGGGTACTAAAATACAACTTTTGCATTTTATGCGATTTAGTCCTTTATCGCAATCGGGCTTGAAAACATTAAAATTAACTCACCAAATTTTTCATGCACTAATATAGTGGTACCATAACCTCATAAAAATAATAAAAATAATTTTTCTATCTTCGGATTTGTGGTCCCGAGACCACTGTTCCGACTAGGCCCTAAATCGGGTTATTACACCTAACGTACTAGCTTTCAGTTCCTTATCTATTTGAACTTAGGCTTTTACTTATATCAAAGTATACAAGTCACACATACGTCGTCCATCATCCACTCAAGATTAAGGTATGCCACACTATAAACATCATAAGTGAATAAATCCATAAACGGATCTAGGATCTATTCTACTTGGGTCATGTATGGTGTACTGTCGGTCTAGTTAGACACATCTATGTCTCTATCTTTTAAGAGTCATTTGCTTTGATGCTCAAGACAAAACATCTCCCCAATTGGACTTGGTAGACAACACATTAGTCTTTCAATCGGTTTATTCATTTCCAATTAAACTACGGACATGTTTAGATTCGTCTACTAATACATTTTGTCTTTTTGTATTATGATTCAACTATGTAATACCACTTAGTATTAGTTCAACGTTAGATAACCAGTGAGTCAATATTTGTTTCCATTTTACTTTGTACGCGAAAACATGGAGAAATATATATAAAGGGTATTAATGTAATTAATAGATAATTTTATTAAACCAATTTTTTCGAAAAATACAAGTACACTTAGATGAAAATACTACACTAAAGGCACTAGATCCCAACAACTGCGAAAACCACAATAAAATAGGGGAGATCAAATTGATTACGCAATTTGGTTTCCCTACATCTGTAAAGCCTAGCTTAATTAGATGGATCCACTATCTTAGAAACAAATAAAACCAGTGAAGTTAGTTCTAACACATCCAGTGAAGAATCCTCCTCTTATATCTTAAAGACTAGACCTCCCACCATTATATTATCTTATTTGAACTTAGCTTGTAAAACCAACAACAAAAGGTTTTGTAATCTCAAGTGCGCTTATAAAAAAAGCTCCTTTATAAGCCAATAACTACTCTGTACCTAGTTCTAACTTACACAAGCCTCTAATATATAAGAATTTATCACTTGCTAAGATAAAGATAAACTCCAATAAAGATCCCACTAAAACAGTCTCGTAAAAAAGCTTTACAAATATGCTCATCGAGTCTAGAATAAATCAAATATCTTCAAGATACGTCTTCAAACCAGTCCTGGTCCAATTTCCATATTTCATGGGATTTGATTGCTTGATTCGATCTGACCCAATCTTCAAAGATTTGATGCTCCATAAGATGGATCCTCAAATTTGGGTCAGCAAATGTCCACAATATCATTTAAGTCATTTTCTAACTAATTTGGTTGAAAATTTTTCTAACTCCAAAAATAAAAGTTATGTTGCCTATCGATATACTAGCTGAAGTGGCCACTTTCGTTAACACTTCGGCAACCACTTAAAAAACTTGCTTAAAAAAATCTATCAAGGTTAATCAAGCCTTTCACTTTTAGAGCATGAATCTATCTTCACAACGTAACCTTTAATCCATCTTGATCTACCCAAATCTCATCAGATCAATTGTCCTAAAATCATAAAATTAGCACATATCTTTATCGATTACATATCTCAATATATAAGGTAAGTAGACCATATAAGAATCCTTAAAAAATAATACTTATTGATATAATCTCTTCTCTAACGATAAACACAAGATCGCCTACACCAAGATCCTCAAAAAGATGCAGGTAAATCATTAAAATATTTTATTCAAACATATCAACAAACAAGGCAAGTTATGTGCCTAGTGCAGTGATAGTAAAAGCAACCATTTCCATTGGCACGTACACAACCACTTCAAAAAATTGATTAAACATTAATTTTACAAATAAAACCCAAATCTGTATACCAAGGCTTTCTCTTGAGAGTAACCAAAACTTCATCAAGTTTTGCACTCATTGTACCAAGTTTCTTGAGAATCTCCTTAGCTGCTTCAAGCTTTTCTTTATTCTTGTTTACCAGAACATCCTTTTTTGGCACCAATTAAGTGAACTTTAAGTTTTCTTCCTTGAAGCTAAAAACTTCACTAGTAAGTTGTTCATTCACATTACTTAACAAATCTCATATGTCAATCATGACTTTTTAAAATTGAGCCAATTGAGCTTTAAGTTTTTAACATCATTTTTATTAGCAGACAACTTCAGATACTCATGTACCATAATGATACCCTTTTGTTTTAAGGTCCTTTTGGCAAAATATTTCCCATCAGGCAATATCCTTCTCAATCATAATTCTAACAAACCTTATTTTATTTGGAAAGGATTTGTAACAACTGTACCCGACCCACTCTCCGAGTCTAGGTTCCAAATGATATAGAAACCTGAATATATGGCAAACACCTTTGAGTCATGTTCTCAACTAATTAACAATACACAATAGTTTATACTAGCATACACATCTTTAAAAAAATGAATTGTTACTTTACAACTTCATTGAAAATTTTGACTTTAAGACTTGAGAATTTTGTGACTTGGCTAGACCCCGAGGTGTAACCTCTAGGTGCACTCCTCTTACGACTATCCCTCACTTTTCCTTCAAGTTGGTGAATTTTGGCTCAACCCTCTACGTGATTTCCAATTGAAAGTTTATTTATGTAATCAAACAGATTGTTCGTAAATTTGATGGAACTCAGTGAGTTTCAACGTGATGGCCATATAACGAAGTCAAAATTGAAGAAATAAACACTATAATGATATTTTTTCCACTCATTGGTAACCCTTGCCATTAGCAGATTGTATCAATGTCTCTTTGTTTTCTTCTTTTTTTCTTGAAGCCCACCACTGACCAACTTATTCTTAATCTACAACATATACAAATTCTCTCTAAGGTAAAGGTTAATGAGGAATATAGACCTGAACACACCTCATCCAAGTTACTTTCTTTCCCCCTTTTCACCATCTTGGATGGGAGATTCCCATGTCGGTTATTAATTAACTAGCCTTAGCTTATTAGGTTCCAACAACTTATCCTCCCTTTTCCCTAGAAGATTGCCAACCCTAAATAGATCATGGGCGGGTTACTTCCTTATCAGTCCCAATGGCTTAGGAATTACCCACGGACCCTAAAGTTTCACTCTTTTATTTGATACCTCCTATTATTTGATAAACCTTGGTGTCCATTCCATTTAGCGATCTTTATCAAACTCCACCACCAAGCTAAGATTTTTTACCTTGTGAAGTCTCATTTTCACCATATTGGCTAAGTCTTCATAATGTCATAACCAAGCTATGATTCTTCACTTTTTTTACTCCAAGATAAATGTCCCAACAGGCTCTCTATGCTACCATAGTCGAGCTATGGACTTAAATAGTATACCCCATGTTTAATGTCCTAACAGACTCCATTGATTTTCATAGTTTTCATAGTCTAACTATAGGCCTATACCTCAGGATCTCCGTGTTTATTGTCTAGATAGACTATTACGTGTTTAATACCCCGGTGAACTATCTATGAAGCCAAAGCATTTTTTAGCTATGGTCATAACCCTGTGTTTACCATCTCAACGAACTACAAAAGGATGCCTTAGCATCTTTTAGTTGTGGTCTTAATCCTTTTTACCATTCTAGCGTACATTCATATAATGTCATAGTGTCTTTCAGCTATGGTCTTACTCGTATGTATTGTGACGCCGTAACATCTTTCAACTATGGTCTTACTCATTTTTGGAGTATAGCCTCCAATTGGTCCCATGGCCTAGCCATGACATTTTATTTAATCTACATATTACAATCCATCCATTCCTCCATTCATCATCCTAACATTGATGCTTGTACACTGCAGTCTCCCCTCTGCAAGGCTCGGAGCTTCGCTCATCACGGGTGTACAGAACAACATCGTATGGAGGTATCTAATAGAATTACCCAATTCCTCTTCCTAACTTAACCTAAACCCTTTAATAATCCACTCTCATCTCTCACCATAAACAAACATACATTATAGGATGTTCATAGCATAAGACTAGCAGATAATCATAACTTACTTAACCTTTAGCAGACAACCATTCACATGTAACAAAAAACATGTATCATCATGGGTCTCATTCTAGAATTTAACGCACACTTATGCTAAACACCCAACATGTCAAAAAAGGGAGGTAGAAACTCACATTGCTTCCTTATTCTTTACAGCTTAGTTGGTCTAAATGTCAAAGCCCCATTCGTCCTAGTAGCTAATCATAACAACTCTTTATCGATTAATTAGAAGACACTCAAACTTTAAGACCCAGAATTTATATTTATACAGAAGCTTAAAAGATTATTACTCTACTCTTTTCTTCAACCTACAAGTTTAGAGGAATAAGGGAACTTACCAATTCCCAATCTTTCCACTTCTGGCCTCGAATCTGCACGATGACTACAACATACAAAACTTCCTTTAGCTACATCCTCTTCTTCTTTAGGGAGACGGAAGAAGACGATGCGTAGAAAGAAAGATTTGGGAAGCACAATTCAGATAAATTTTTTTCACAAACTCATTTATATATATCCCATCGACTAGGTCTCCATAAACCATTATCACCACTCAATCCAAATTATTATGTTTCCTACTATGGAACTAGCTGATTCTAATCTAACTAAACCAGGTTAGACATTTAATCATCCTCTAACCAGCTACTAAAGTTTTCTAAATACCTCATTAAAGCCCTCAAATTCCCTTTTTCATTCAATTGGCTTTCAGGCTTTTCTTTATAACAACCCGATTTTGGGCCTAGTCGGAACAGTGGTTTCGAGACCACAAATTTGACGTAAGAAAATTTATTTTATTATATTTTTATGGTCTATGATTTCACGAATTGATTTCGTGAAAATTTCGTTTGAAAATTTTGATGTTTGGGCACTCAATTTAGTCAAAAGGACTAAATTGTAAAAAGTGCAAAACTTGAGTTCTAGAAACTAGAGATGTCCAATTGTTATGAAATTTTAAATTGGAGGTCCTTAAATGGTACTTAGACCATTGGTTAATTTTTTTTGGACAAAATTGGACATGAAATAGGTGAAACAGAATATTTTTAAGTCAGGGGCATTTTGGTTATTTAGTAATTAAATGATTAAATAAACAAAATAAAAGTCAAATTTTGGTCATCTTCAACCCCTTAGCTGAAACTTTGAAAACCACCATGGCTAGGGTTTTGTTCAAGCTTTCCAAGCTCCATAGTAAGTTCGTTCTTGCCCCGTTTTTAATGTTCTTTACATTTTTGAGGTCATCGTAACCTGATTTACCTATTTCTACCCTTGATTTGAAGTAGGGTCCATGTTTAAAAATTTACCCATGTGTGACATATGTGTATTTTGATGTTTAATGAAGGGATATGAATGTTTGTTGTGTGATAAACGACTTTTACTAAGTAGTTTTCGGTGAAAATGCTAAAAAGGACTAATTTGTAAAAGTTTTAAAATTTGTCATAAAAGTGTGATTTAGTGTAAATTGTGGGTTTTTATAGTTATAAAAATGATTCTTCTAGGCTTGTATGTTAAATAAATTGAATAAAAATCATTTTACGAGCCTAGAGGCAAAAGTGTAATTATGATAAACGTTAGGGGCAAAAATGTAATTTTTCCATAGTATAATTTTTGGGTCAAATTGAGTAATGTGACTAATAAATGGGCTAAATGTGATGTTATAGATCAAAGAAAACGAGGTTCGGACCTAGAACAGGAGAAAAATGAGAAATTAATGATTAGGTCCCTTTTTGCCATTTTGGTGTCGAGGTAAGTTCATGTGTAAATAATGCAATGTTGCATCATGTTTTAATACTTTATTAATGTATGAATTTCTATGATTAATTGTTATGATGAGTGTATGAGCGACATTATGGTCTGTGAGAATGACATGGTGAATGAATTCAATAAAGATGTAATATTGAAAAATCCCATTTGAACCTTAGGAATAGTTTAGGATACAAGTGACATGTCACTAGGAACCATGTGATTTATGAGCTCATGAGATATGTGATATATGTTTATGTGGTTCCGGGTGCTGGTCTTGTATGTCCTACTGGTGGTTGGATAGTCTGACTTGTGTTGCGGATACCTGACAGCTTGTGTGAGCAGCCCATATAGCTACGTCCTGACTGATAGCTTGTGTGAGCAGACCTATGAGTAGCTCGAGAATGAGAATTTATGTGTTATGTGATATAAGGTAGCTTTAGCTACGAATGTGGCACTTATTCTAAGTGTTCAACGGGTAAATCAGTGAGTTATTTGACAAGTAAGTCAATGATGAGGAAATGAGAATGTGCTACAAATTAGTACAGGTATGTACTTATAACTCATGAGTAAATGACTCGGTATACTATGAAAATGTGGTAAGAATGCATACGAGAAAGTATGCGACTATATTACGTGTGGTACAGGTATGTACATAGAACTCATGTGAAATGAATTTGGTATATGATGAGTTCTTGGTAAGAATGTACACGATTAATGATTTACATTTATAATGAATGGATGCATAATAAGATTTGAAAATGATTATGTGTTAGGCTTATGAGCCTAATTGAGTTGTGATATAGTACGATGTATGTACTTAAATTGTGATTCATTGGATATGAGAAAAAGAAAAGACAAGCGTAATTGTCGATTAAAGTCACTATGAAAACATTAAGCGATATGAGCTATAGATAAGTGAAAGGTTGTTAAGCTATGTCTTGAAATTATGATTATTCATAAATGATGTGCATGTTGTTAAGAGAGTTGAAATAACTTGTTAAATAATGTGATATGCTATAATGAGAAGATCATGGTTGTTAGTCTAATGCCAAGACATGCAACTAGTGTTTGTAAGATAAAGAGTAAGCATTATGAATAAGTGGTAATCATGAGATTTAATGCAAATTGTATTAATAACATTCTTATGAATGGGTAAAATAAATGAATGTTAATAGTTTTTTATTAATTACATATGAACTTACTAAGCTTTAATACTTACTCCCCTTCCTTTCTTATCTCTTATAGGTTAATTTAACTAGCTCGAGTTGGAGATCGCCGGAGATGTTATCACACTATCAAGCTATCATCGTGGGGTAAAAGTGAATATAAACCTCTTAAGTTTATGGCATGTATAGGGACTAAGTCACTTTGTGAATGTGTCATTATGATTTAGCCAAAGGTATTGGCTTGTAATGGTTAAAGGTTTGATGTATTGTGTAGCCATGTAAATTGGCTTATATTGGCTAATTGGTTGTTAGCCCATATAAACATGCATGTGCATATGTCAATGTTTTGTGATGTGGTTTATATTTGCTTGATATATCATGGTTATGAGTCTATTCATATGTTAATGCCCTTTGAGTGTGAATTTAGCATGAAATGATTTGGCAAGGCCTAACGTTATAATGCATGACAGATGATGGTATGAAAATGATATGTTATTGCTTGATTATAGTTGTTTTGAAGGCATTTATATGTCATGTTTTGTGCCATGTGATGTTGTGTGAATATGTGCAAGTAAGGGTGACAAAATGGCTTGGAAAATAGCCTTATAATTGTCTAGACGGGTAGACACACGAGCATGTGTCTAGGACGTGTGTGACACATAGTCAGCCCCATGGGCGTGTGATCTAGCTGTGTGACAGAATGCCCAGTAGTAAACACACGGGTAGAGACATAGCAGTGTGTCTCAGCTATGTGAAGGACATGGCCTTAGTACACGGGCGTGTGACTTGGCCGTGTGACCCTATTTTGATTGATGATGTCATAAACAGAAAGTTACACAAGCTAAGGACAATGGCCATTTGATTATGAACAATGGCCATTTGATTGAGACTTTGGTGTAATCCCTTTGGCATGAGGAGGTTGCAAATCGTATCATCCACCTTCTTTTGGGTAGGGATACGAGAAAGGATGTTTTTGTTTGTGATTATGCCCCTAATGGGATGTATTCGTCTAAATCATATTATAGTTGTCTACTTTTGAACTCATTAGGTTTAGACCCCATAGGGTTTATTGGAAGGAGCTTTGCAAACTTTCTACTCTATCTAAGATTAAGCTCTTTGGTTAGAGAGTGGGGTCATGGTGTCCTTTCTACGATGGAGAAATGTGTTCCACTCTCTTTATCCTTCGATCCTAGTTGCCTAAAATTTTGTACTCCTAAGAAGAATTTTTCAATGCTCTTAGGAAGTGTCCCCCTTAGAGATGTTCTGACTATGTGTGGTATCAATATTAATATTCTTTATTTTCCATTTTGCAAGGCAATTGACTGATTGGAGTTTGCCATGCAAAATTTGGACAAAGAGGCATTCACGAGCTTAATTGTGCTCCTTTAGTAATTATGAGAGGCAAGAAATCTGGAGGTGGTCCAAGGTCATTGTTTAGCTCCTCATTATATGGTGATTCGGGACAAAATTATTCACAAAGACTTTCAAATCCATAATTTAATGTTTGCCCCTATTCTTCCTAGATAGCTAGTTATTGTTAAATGGAACCAACTGGATCTAGAGTGTATAAAAGTCAATGTTAATGCCACATGAAACAAAGATTCTAAGAGTGATACTTGTTATGCAATTTTTTTGAGACCATAAAGATATGGTGCTTTAAAGACTTACTCGCAAGATTGAAGAGCCTTTGATGTCCCATTCGTCGAGGCTCTTGCCATAATTTGTGCTATTACGGAGGTTGAGAGTTGGGTTATCTTAATATTCTTTTAGAGTCTAATTGTGCTTTTATTATTAATAAATTTAAGAGTCAGACATTGGGCTTGTCCTTCTATGGTCGTACTGTTGATGGGCCATTGGATTTGAATGAGTCTTTAAATTGTATTTGCTTTAGTTTTACTCATCGATCGACCAACTGTGTCACCTATTGCTTGGCACGTTGATTGATCGGTGAGAATGATGATTTAGATTTTAGGTTGGATTATTTGGATTTCATCCACCAATTGGTATTGAATGATATTATTTGATTAATGCATTTTTACCCTTTACGAGGCTTTTCTTTCAAAAAAAAAATACTCAAGCAAAATTTAGTTGCGGTCAACTGTTCTTCCAATAAGTTCACCTTGTCGAGACTCGATTAAATGGGCCAAAACAGCTTCAAGATTCAGAATTTTCTTTTCTTTTCCTTCCCTTAACTTGTGTTTAATTATGCTCCCATATTATAAGACTTTTCTCTATGTTATATAGCTTGTTTATTAACAGCATTTTATTATTTACGTTTTATTTTATTACATAAATTATATAATTAATTTTATTCCATATATGGCATAAAATCAATTTAAGTTATATTATATATGGAATAAAATAAATCTCAAATCAAATTAATTTAATTTAAAACTCAAAATACTTTTTATTTTATATTTGTTTTATTTTATTCTATATATAGTATAATTTGAATTGATTTTTATGTATATATGTTAAAATAAAAATGATAAAATAAATAGATTTTACCATGTTAGCTTGTTATTTCTTAATGATGTTGCAGTGCAAGAGAATTATCAGCAAAAAGTTTTCATTCAAATGTGACCAAAAAGTTGCGTCAAGATGTGTGTGTGAGATGGAATTCTACTTATTTGATGCTTGAATCTTCTATTTACTATAAAGGTTTGCTAAGATTATTGGGGCCAATAGGATAAATATTATCAAATATTTGCACTTTCTAATGAGGAATGGAGAAATGTTGCTATTCTTTGCAAATTTTTGAAAGTATTTTGTGATGTTACTTGTGTTTTTTTCCAGTTCTTATTATCCAATGGCTAATATTTATTTTAGAGGGGTTCGGAAGGTTCACAAGGTCTTGCTTGATACAGTTAATAGTCCTTATTCTTTTTTAACTCCAATGATTAAGCAAGAGAAATGATCTTGTCATGTGCTGCAATTTTGGATCCTCGTTGCAAGTTAAATTATGTGCAGTATTGTTTTACTACAATCTATGGTATTCATGCTTCAGATTTTGTGCAAACCATTCTTAACAATCTTAGAATCTTATTTGATGAGTATGTTAAGAAATCCAAATCCACGTTTTCCTCTTTGGCTGGGAATTCTAATATTTTGGATAATAATCTTGTAGATTCTATTTGCATCAACACAATGTTAATAGTGCTGACTTTGGGGGAGATTATGATGAGAGGGCTGATTATAAACAACTAAGAGTGAAAAACCACAATTTGACGCTTATTTGGAAAAACCGGAGCTTGAGTTGAATAGTCAAATAGATGTTTTGGATTATTGAAGCAAAAGTTCAGTTCGATATAATGAGCTTTCATTATTGGATCGTGATCTTTTGGCAATTCTAATATCGACTGTAGTTTCCGAGTCGGCTTTTAACATGGGTAAGAAAGTTATCACACCTTTTAAGAGTTCACTTAGTCCAAAAACGATTCAAGCCATTGTTTGCTTTGATGATTGGATGCGAGCCAAGGGAATTTCAAAAGGTAATGATTATTCTTGTTTTATTGTTATAATTTTATAAAATTTTATCTGTTTGATTATCTAATTATTTATTTTTATTTCATGTTAGAAATTAGTTGTAAGAATGATAATGACGATGAGGGCGATGAGGATGATGTTTCCCCAATTATTTTTCAGATTACCTTCCTAATTGTTGAAAATATAATTTAGCTTACGATTTATAGCTTGTTATAAAATTAAATATATTGATTGGTTAATGTATAGATATTTTGGTTGGTTGATTACATTTTGCAGGTTTTTGGTGCTATTATTGGTGTTGTTTTATTGTTGTTTCACAGCTATTTATTATGTTATTCCGTTGTCGTTTTTAATACTATTTAGTTGTCGTTTTTAATACTATTTTGATATTGTGGAACTTTTATTTTATTATTAGTTTTGTTACTATTTTAGTTGTAACTTGTTACTTATTAGTTGTTAGTTGTTACTATCTTAATATAACCATTTTTATTGTATTTTCAATTTGTGTATTGTTTTATGAATTGTTTTTTAATATCGTTTTTAATTTGTTTGTTGTTTTAATATTTGTTTTTATGTTTTTAAATGTATTTGATATATTATATTTTAAAAATAATTTATTTAATAAAATAATCTAAAAAAATTAATATGGGTCGGGTCGGGTCAGGCCAGGCTTGGGCTTAACTAATACATTTTGGGTCGAGTTTGAGAAAATTTTTAAGCCCATGTTTCGGGCCAACTCGAGCACGAGCATAAAAAATGGGCTTGAAATTTTGTTGAGACCCGGCCTGGCCCATGATCACCTCTAGCTATGGTCCAGCCAATTGCCTTTTTAAATTTCTTTAAAATAGCAATCAATTGCTTCTTTTGATGTTCTGTCAGCTCTGCTGAAACAATCACAGGCAAAGTAGAACAGTTACCTAAATAAACGTATTTTAAATAGGACGGAAGTACCTTTAGTTCAAGCTTAGGCAGTTCCTCGATTGACAACTTGGGTTGTGTAAATTCCCAAACTTCCAACTCTAGCAGTTCAAACCGCAGTGGTTGAACATAACTCCTCAGATTGGCTTCCATCAAAGCCATGTTTTCATTACCTTTTTCATCTTCCAATAGTTTAGACCTTAAAGTGTTCTCCAATGGGTCTTCTTCAAGATTGTTCTTCCATTCCATAGAAACTAAGGTTTCTAATTCCTCCATTATTAAACATTCTTCTGTTTGATAAGAAAATTTCATGGCCTCTAGTGAGTTCTCCTTTTTGCACATCTATCAACGTTCTTCCCATGGCTAAGAAAGGTCTCCATAGGATAATCTGAACTTCCTTGTTTACTTCAAAGTCTAACACAATAAAGTCAGCATGAAAAATAAACTTATCAACTCTTATCAAAACATCCTAGACCTTTCCCTTGGGATATGCTAATGAATGATCCGCTTGTTGAAGTGTCACAATAATGGATCTTACTTCACCTATTCCTAACAGTTTGAAAATATATTTGGGCATCAAGTTGATGCTTGCTCCAAGGTCACACAAAGCTTTACCGCAATAAGATTCTCTGACGTTACATGGTATCGTAAAGCTTCTAGGGTCTCTCAATTTTAGAGGTAGCTTGTTCCGTAAGAACACACTGCAATCCTTCGTCAAAGCAATAGTCTCATACTCACTAAGCCTTTTCTTCTTGGATAGAATATCATTCATAAACTTCTCGTAATTAGGTATTTACTCTAAAGCCTCTACCAGCGGGATGTTGATGTGAAGTTACTTTAAAACATCCAAAAACTTCTTGAATTGTACCTTTTGTTTCTACTTATGCTACTAAAGTCTTTGAGGATATGGAACTTTAGGTTGAAATGGAAAACTTTTCTGAGGAGGCAAATCTACAAAAGAAGGTGTTAGCTTTTCAGAATTCACTAGTTTAAGATTTACCTCATTAGATTTTTCAACATTCGGCTTTTCTGGTGTAGGAACTTTAACTTTTGGTTGACTTTTATCCTTTTCAATAGGCTTATTTTCAACCACAACCTTCTTGGGTTCTAAAATCTTACCACTTCGTAATGTAACCACCTTGCAATGTTCCTTACCAAAATTTCTTGAATTTTATGTCACTTGGCAAGGCTCATTATTGTCTACTACAAAGTTCTGTAACTAACTGACCCATCTGGTTCTCTAGATTTTTCAGTGTTGTTGCTTGAATTTGAATCAAAGCGTCATTTTTTTTCCAAATATGCCTTCAACAAGTCCTCCAAACTATTTGATGATTCAGCTTGAAGTGGTTTAGGGGCTTGTTGACTAAACCCTTAAGATTGATTAGGTCTATGCTACATATGAGTGACTGGTCCATTTCCTTGGTTACTCTAAAAAAGTTCGGGTGATTATGCCATGATGGATTGTAGAAGTTAGATTGTGGTTCTTGTCCCCTTCTATTTTGATATTGATTCCTTACATAATACACAGATTTAAGGTTTGAAGGGCAATTCTCGAAAGAATGACATCCCCACAGTATACGCAAGAAACTATATCATACTGACTTGGTGATTGACTTGCAAAATTATTAGGGTGCCTCGATATTCAACCTCCTGATTCCCAGATTTAATTCATTGAAGAGTGGCACATCGTATTGTCTTATGGCACGATCCTTATCATCAATAGTAAGGATTGGGTTGTGCACATGATTTCACAATAAATTAGTAGTGTTAGAAATTTAATAAAAACCAAACTGCAAAAATAATTTCACAAAGAATGATTAAGGCGATAGTCCCCGGCAATGGCACCAAAAACTTGTAACGGGATTTTTGTGCAAGTGTACATAGTCGTTCAAGTAATAAGTAAGTAAAATGAGTTACATAAGGACCATCTGTGTTAATTGATTATTTGAAAAATTATAAATTCACAATTTTGTATAAAAACACAATAATTTGAGTGATCATAATTTAACTAGATTAATTTAACTAGATGCAAAATTGATCCTTAATGCAATTTTAACCTAAGTATGCAAAATTATCTAAATGTATGAATGAATTTTAGCAACAGAAACACAACTTCAACAACCAATAACATGTATAGTCTAGGATAATTACTTTAATCAACTTAATTCATTTTCATCATGCTTAATAGTGTTCAAAGAACATTCCATGGCAACTCGATCTTTCATGAGTTTAGAAACCAAATTAAGTCCTTTCGAATCTTTTACTTAATGAAACATGTATTTTACTGATCATATTAAACTAAGGGTTTCTTAGTATTTATGCGAGGTAACAGGGACAATTAAGTTTGAAATAATTTAATCACATAAACCTAAAAACTATGCAAGATAATAGAGCTAACTAAAGATATTATGAACCTCTAATTTAGTCGGGTTTAATAATCTAATTGAGCATTGCACTTTTCAATTATGTATCTACTAGTCGTCGTCTAGTTAGGATCGCTCAGCTAATCTAAATGCATCCAATCACGTATGAGTGAAATACATATTGATTTTAATTGAAAACATGATCGACTGAGACAAAAACACATTAAACATGACCCAATTTTGCATGGCATTACCATCCAAGTAAGGTGGATGTGTCCATGTCCATGCAACATTATGATAATCTTATCTTCCTTGGACCCACTGCATAATAAAAATTAACATATTAATAATTAACATGAAAATAATATAATTTATGCACAAAAAATCATGTAAGAAAACATAATTTTGCATACTTCATAAATTCATGTCTCATATTAACATTTAAGCAAAATCCACTTAATTTATTAACAATTACTCAAGATTAATATAATTATTAAGTCAAAATGTGGTAAAAATGTATAGAAAAATCCTATATAATTTCAAGTTTACATAGTCCATTCCCGTTTGGCTTTTTTTTTTAACAAGATTGACAAAGGTTTTGTTATGGCTCCATACTATCCAATAAACCTCCTATACTGACAAAACATTATTCACCTTAGAGATATCCATAGAAACTAACCCTTTTGAAATAATGTGGCCCAAATATTCTATCTTAGTGGTGTCAAATGTACACTTACTCTTCTTGGCATAGAAAAAATGCTCTCGAAGTAGTTGAAGGACCTCCTTTAAATGTGTGAGGTGAGTAGATCATTTCTTAGAATAAACTAATATATCATCAAAGAAAACTAATACTAACTTCTTGAGGTAAGGTTCGAAAATTGTATTCATTAGGGACTGAAAGCTAGAGGTTACATTGGTAAGGCCAAAGGGCATTACTAAAAACTCGTAATGGCCCTCATGAGTTCTAAATACGATTTTGTGAATGTCTTGATCCTTCATTCTGATCTGGTGGTGCCAAACTTCAAATCTATTTTGAAAAAAATACAACTTGTCCAAGTTCATCGAGCAGCTTATCAGTCACAAGAATAGGAAATTTATCTTTGATTGTGAGCTGGCTCAATTGCCTATAATCCACACATAACCTCCAGCTCCCATCTTTCTTTTTCACCATGAAAATTGGTGAGGCAAACGAGTTCCTACTGTTTCTAATAATGCCAGCTTGGAGCATCTCCTTTATCATTCTCTCCATCTCATTCTTTTGGAGTGTTAAATACCTGTAAGGTTGTATTTTAACCACTATAGTTTCATCTTTTAGAGGAATCTGATGATCCTGTATTCTAGGAAGTGGGAGGTGGGAGTCTAGTAAAAACTTGGAAAGCATCACCAAAATCAGTAAGCAACTTGTGAAGGTCCTCATTCTAGGTACTAGTAGTAGTGGAGAAGGAAAATTGAGCACAAGAAGTCAGCAACAAAGTATAGGGACCTTGGTTAATGAAGAGAAATAATTTTCTCAATTGAGGTTATGTCAAAATTTGTATAGACCCTGGAAAAATACCTTGTAGTGTGCATTATTGTCCTTGATATGTAAAACTCATGGTGAAGGTAGAAAAATTCCATACAATATCTCCTAGAGACAAGAGCCATTGAATTCCTAGCATAAGATCAACCTTTCAAGGGTAGGAATAGGAAATTGGTGACAAACCAATTGCCTTGCGAAGTCCATGAAACTGCTTTGCAATGACCTTGAGTGAGTAGAACTCCTTCATTAGAAACAATCACTTTCAACTTGCAACTATGTTCTACAGACAAGTTAAGTGTTTTTACCAGTTTGGCATCCACAAAGTTGTGGGTGCTACCTGATTCGATCAAAATGATGATTGAAGTGGTGCCAATGGTAGCAACAACTCGCATAGTGTTGTTCTCTTGTAAGCCATGTAATGCATGTAATGACAGAACTAGAGTTGTAGGATTTTCCCCTTCTAGCTCAACACTTCTAAATGATCCTTGCAATCTAGAAATTCATCAAGTTGAGGGCTTGTGACCTTCTTGCTTTCATCATCTTGAGGATCTAGTAACAACTGATACAATTAAGCCTTCATACACCTATGTCCAGGAGCGTATTTTGTTGCACACAAAAAAACATAACCATTTCCTTCTCTTATCTTCTATGCCTGATAGTGTGAGGACCTTATTAGTCCCCCTTTGGCCACTGTTAGGAGTAGGATTTCCATTAGAAGACACATTAGGACTAGACAGTGCATTTGTGCGATGAGTATGAAAAGTGTTGGTAGTTTTGGCAGTCCTCCAATTCCCATTAGAGAAGGTTTCTTAGGGTGGATGGTCAAAATTCCCTCTACTTGTCTAACAAGAAGGAGCCCTTCAACTAGGGTCTTAGGTTTGAACAAATGTAGATATTGACCAATTTAGTTTTTAAATTACTAGGAAATATACTTAGGGCATAATATTCAGGAGACGAAGTTGGTTAAGAATGCTTACAAAGTGGTCATGATATTGGTCTTCTATTCCTTGTTGTCTTAGGGAGACCAACTTAGACATGGGGTTCAAGAAGGATGTGGAACCAAATCATTCTTTGAGACCTCAAACATAAACTTCCCAAAAATAGTGCAGCCCTCCCTAGCGTTGTGCAAAGAAATAATGCCAATCTAGGGCTTTGCCCTCTAGATGCAGCATAATCGTTCTCACATTGATATTGTCTAAGACCCTCTCAGCCTCGAAGTACTACTCGAGTTTTGACCACCATCCCCTGAAGTCTGTCCTATTGAACCTCGGACATTCCGGGTTGTAAGGCTTCATGGTCGTTTCACCACAATTGAACCTCAAAGGAGTACCAAAATTCACTGGATCTACCATTGGTAACATCAATAATTTCTCTTTAGGAGAAAAATTAAGAGGAGGTCCTCCTAAAACCCTCATTTCCCTTTGTCTTGAGAAGGAACACTGGATATACCTAGTTATGGCTGACCTAGATACTGCTCAAATAGAGTCTGTAACTTTAACTTGATTTCGCCCTTATTTTCTTCCTTAAACTCTTGAGTCGACCATCGAGTTTAGTATCCCACTGTGCTAATTCCATCTGGATATGACTAACCTTCGGTTGAAGTTGATTAATTTCCTTCTGCATATGCGTAGTTACCTCATCCTCGACTATCAAAAATCGTCAGAGAGAGAGAGAGAGAGAGAGAGAGAGAGAGAAGAATTTTAACAATTTTCATTCATAATTATCTCTTTACACCCTTTCCCATAGTAATAGGGATTGAACAACAGACAGAAAAGGTTGGTTGCCACGAAGCCGTTATTGACAACTGTGGTTCCCTCCCCAAAAAACATTGTTTAACTTAAGTTACTAAGACTCCTAAAACGTAACGTTTCTACTCACCCTTAACATAACCCAAATTACATAGTTTCATTTACTGATTCTAAACAAGGAAATAAAACATAAATAAACAAAAATTATCAGTTACATTTTCCTTCCATACAAAAAAAATTCATAAAAATTTTAAAAAGAAATAAAAAAACAAATTCAACCACTCAACTGTTTACTGTCATTATTTGGTAACGTGCATCTGACATAACATATTAAATGTGCCACGTGTTTAAAAAAATTATCTTCCCTTTTTTTTAATATTAAAATATTTATTTTCTTTTTTCTTTTTTCTTTTTGTATTTCTTTTTTTCCCTTTCTTTTCTTTTTCAATGTTCTTTCCCTTTCTAGCAAACCATTAAAAGATTTGTTTTCAAACACCACAATTGAAGTTGTTAGAACTTAAATGGATTAAACTAATCAAATATCTAAACTTAATTGTAGAGTTTGTAAATATTACCATGGTCTTGCAACTTTTGACCAAACAAAAACTAGATAACAACAATTGATAGCCAGACTAAAATCATTTGTCGTTGCGAGAGGAAATTGCTACACAAAAAAAAAAACTCATAATTACATATGAAAATAAAATTTAAACAAATAGAAGAAATTTCCCTTTCACCTAGAATAGGGAACATTCACGCATTGAATACATATAGGCTTATTAAACTCACACTGTGCCTTAAGTAACGTATCCATATACGCTGAAACGATGAAGGAGGATGAAGAGATGTTGTCATTGCCGCAACAATAATTGCAATTGTCGTAATTCAGACAATCATACAATATGGGGTAGTTTGAATTCTTATTGAGGCTTTTTCTTCCTAAATTATTTATTTATTTCATATAGCATATAGAAGGAAATTGATTTCATATAGAAAGTATAGATAGATTACTATGTATCGACTGAACCAATGACTATTCATGATTCCATAATTGAATCAATGCTCCAAACTAGAGGAATGTTATGGTAAAACTTCGTTTGAAACGATGTGGTAGAAAGCAACGTGCGACTTGAAGGACATGATCAGCTGTGGATGTCAAAACCCACCACTTTCCGTTATGTAGAAATGAAGGTGCTTTTTGCTCGACATCCTTTGTTCTATTATAATCCGTCTTTTTGTTGGGTTGTAATGTAAATAGTACAGGATGGAGCTCGAAGAGAAACATCCATTTTTCAGGGGCAAGGATCTAGGGTTAGTTAATGGAAATCAATAAGTTGGAACAACTTCGTAAGTCTATTTGTGATATAGAAATCGAAAGGATCCGATTCAAACTATTTTCAAATCAAAAAGAAAAGTTGTTGGAATTGGTAAAACTCTTTCGATCAAAAGTGTATCATGCGGGAATTAATCGTTCATATGATTCTTTCTTTTCATCGCCGATGGTGATCAGCTGCCATTTTAAAGCATGATTTTCCTTGACGAGTTCATTCTTGAACTATCTACTAATGCCACCTTCTTACTGATACATCCCTCCGAATCCGACTCCGTCCTATTTGATCTCCACCATTGATTTCACACCTTGGACTTGCTCTGCTCATTTAGCTATCTCATCTTCAATGGATTTAGGTTTATGTTTCTGGGAGCAAAAAGGTTAGGGCTAGGCTTATTGGAATCAAGGAACAACCTTGGGAGATCCACCGATGAGTTTAGTGCTCTGGGAAAGCCATTGATGGTAGTGAAATTGGTGAAAGCAAAGATTTGTTGAGAAGGGAAAAAACATGAAAAAGAAAAGAAAGGATAAAAGAAAAAAAATAAAGATTTTAATATTAAGGAAAAAATAATTTTTGTAAACACATGGCACATTAATCATATGCACATTACCTCAATAATAATAGTAAACGACTGAGTAAACCTATTTGTGGGCCGAGCCGGCCAAACTCGGGCTGAGTCTATGCTTAGTATATCTACTAATTTTAATTAGCCCAACTTAAAAATTAAGTATATTTTTCAACTCAAGTTTGACACAAATAAAAATTTAAAAATCTAAATCACCTATATTATTTATTTAACATTTTTTTTGTATGGAAATAAAATAAAATAAAAAATGAATACACTAAAATCGCGAAAATAGAAGTTTCTCAACATATTTAAAATAAAATTGTGAGATCTTGAAAAACACAAGTAGCATTAACAAAATTGATGTAATGTTGGTTCTGATTTGCAGAACACTTGAGACTTACCTACATTTAATATTCAATAAAGAAACATAAGTAAATATCATGAAAATACAATAAAGAAGCAAGCAGCTCTTGTCTCATAAACATATATTTAGAGAGAGAGAATTTACCTCAGCTAGTCAGTTTGGACAATGAAGAATCATCTGAGTTTATCCTACAAACTTCAGCCAAAATGTAATCATCCTACTCATTTTGTTTGACATCTGATGCAAGAAGATGAAGAATCTGGACTGGGTTCGTCTATGGGAGTGGAGAAGGACAAAAGAAACAAGAATCGGGACTGAGTTGTTTGTGGGAGTGAAAGAAGGGCAGAAAGGAAATTTGAGACTGTAAGCATTTTAGGGTTTGTTTTATTAGAATAAAAAGAAAAATGCATTTTGGGCTGTTACTTTTTTACATATTTGGCTAACCTATTACTTGGACTTTGATATGCATGTTTGAGTTTGAGGGCAATGGGTTTAAAATATGTTTATTATACATTATATATTTAATATATTTATAATATAATATATTCAGATGGTATCCAAATTAAAATTTTTTTGTCTAAGACTTAACCTAAATAAATATTTTTGGAGTCTTATTTTCTTATCTATAGATCTCCGGGCTTAGACAAGTCAGTTGGCACACGAATAGATCTACGGTTGAGTGGCATTTTTCATAAGTTATATCTTGTAGTTTACCCTTAAATGAAATAAAATATTATGATTTGGTACACAGTAGGGAGTGGGATTTTTTTGTGTTCTTATGTTCTTATCCGCTTTCCCATCTCCATCTCCACCTCCACGTTGCCGTAATCAGACACGCAATTCAAGGCATTATCTACACGCAATCAATGATGATGACGAAACCCAATTACCAAAACCAGATCCATGTTGAAAATATTTATTTTATATAACCATTTCCAAAATTGCAATAAAATTTATTCATCTTCTCTTTTGGATCTTTCCCTTTCTTTCCTTTTCCTGTAAAAATGGAGGGTTCCTCCTCTGAGAGGCTGATCATTGTGACCCGTGAACCTGATGGGATCGCTACTGTTACCATCAATCGACCCAAATCTCTCAACTCCTTGACCCGGCCCATGATGGTGGACTTGGCCAAGGCTTTCAAGGCTCTTGCGAAGGACAACTCGGTGCGGGTCATCATCTTGTCTGGAGCTGGACGGGCTTTCTGTTCAGGCGTGGATTTGACGGCCGCACAAGATGTTTTCAAGGGTGACGTTAAGGACCCGGAGACGGATCCGGTTGTTCAGATGGAGCAATGCCCCAAACCCATCATCGGAGCTATCAACGGCCTTGCTATTACTGCCGGCTTCGAGATCGCCCTCGCTTGTGATATGCTGGTCGCTGCTAAGGGAGCCGCTTTCGTTGATACTCACGCCAGGTAACAATTGCCGAAGATAAACAAGTTGAAGGCTTTGATTGTATCATGTGTTGATTTAGTGTTGTTTTGAAAAATTGATTGTAGATTTGGTATATTTCCTACATGGGGTTTATCCCAGAAGCTTGCACGCTTTATAGGACCAAACAAGGCTCGCGAAGTGTCGTTGGCAGCCATGCCTTTGTCAGCAGAGGAAGCTGAGAAATTGGGGTTTGTCAATTATGTTGTTGACCAAAATGAAGTGTTGAATAAAGCTCGACAACTTGCAGGAGCAATTATGAAGAACAGTCAAGACTTGGTTCTCAGGTACAAGTCTGTGATCAATGATGGGTACAAATTGGATCTTCGTCAGGGTCTCGCCATGGAAAAGGTATTCATTACGCTTATGTATATCTTTTCTTGGATAAGCATGGTTTTATTTATCTAAAAGAACTTGGAAATTGCTGCTACATAATGGAAAGAAAGTAATCAAAGCTATGCAATACAAGAATAAAAGAAAGTGAAAAAGATTGTATTCCATGTGTCTTTACATGGTATCTTAGCCTGCTAACGGTTGTCTTCGCACGGTTAATGGTATGTTTGGTAATCTGCTGAAAAGTTCCATATAATCTGTTGTTTATCTCCCTTCAAATCTGGTAGATGAAGGTCCTAGCAATACTCAATACAATTCTGATGGAGGATTCACTGCTTAAGTATCTTACTGCCCATCTCTGTTCTTCCTCCCAGCCTGGTATAGCTTTTTTTGAGTTGGCATTGACATAGAATATCCTTTGAGACTTTCTTAGAGAGCACAATTTGAAGAACAAGTAGTTTTTAAATTCTTGCTCTGGCTGACAGAACACACGCACAGTATGGTGTTATCCTCCAGGACAGTGAATGATCCTTGGTTGACAGCCTCATAAGTGTAGCCATCCAATAAATCATTGCAGGCTTTGGGATATGGAGAGGAAACCAAATTAGTTTGACTCCATTCAGGTTGCATAGAGGA
The DNA here is from genome assembly GCA_025698465.1 of Gossypium longicalyx. Taxonomy (NCBI): domain Eukaryota; kingdom Viridiplantae; phylum Streptophyta; class Magnoliopsida; order Malvales; family Malvaceae; genus Gossypium; species Gossypium longicalyx. The sequence goes on along the minus strand of CM046997.1, from coordinate 15,811,636 downwards.
CCCTGAGTATTTGACATCAGAGAAATTCGAGATTAACCTTGCTGCCTAGTAAGCTGAAGAGCTATCAGCCTTACTTGCAATATTTGTCTGCTGTTCTGCTGCTGTTTTGATTTGCATTGAGCTCATGAGCTTATTAATCCAAGCAATCCAAAAGAGAACCGACTGGGGACAATAGAAACCTAACATAATTTGTTTAAATCAAATCGTCTTTCAGAGCTAGTTATGCAAATTGGCTTCCATCGTAACCTTGCTCCTTGGCTGATTTACCCTGTCTAATTCAGTGGAACCGAGAGGATAGTTGATTAATTATGTCCTAGACACTTCCAGGAAGAAGGAAAAATTAACTGTACCAGTTCTGGATATTTAACATCGCTACCTGAACGAGTTAAAGTTTTCCCTGCATAAGATAGGAACTTCGTAATCTGATAGTTGATTTGTGTAGCTATCTTCTCTATTAGTAGGAACCATTCCCAGTCAGTTGCCTCCTCCTCAATAAGGGCAATCCTAAATATCTCAATGAAAATCAACAAGTGTAATGCTAGGGGTTTGATAAAAAAGTTTCCTATGTGGAGATAACAGATGATTCCATAGTTCCCTTCTATCAATCCCCTCATTTCTTCCTTATATTTCTGATAATACATGATTCCTCCAAAGAATCCATGTTCTACCATTGCTTCTGTTTACTCATCTCTTTAGCATTCTGTCCTTCCTACTTGAGCTTGCTTGAAGGGTTATGATCTTTTATGCTGATTTTCCCAATTTAAATTCATGTTCTTTTTACAGGAGAGGGGTCATAAATACTACGATGGAATGACACCGGAGCAGTTTAAGAAGATGCAAGAGTTCATAGCTAGGCGGAGCTCCAAGAAACCATCTTCCAAGTTGTAATATGATCTCCTCCATGCATCTTCTGACTTGTTGTTTAGTCACTGTTTTATAATGAAAACATAATGTGGGGAAATAAATTTGTGGTTACTGGACTCTTACTAATACATAAGTATCAGTTCTGTATAACCATGTTTGGAATGTATTAATTTAATTTCTTCTATCTTTAGTTACGACTAAGCCTTCTTCAACCTATGGGTCAAATTCCAAATGGAAAATTTATCTTATTTTAGACCATTCCAATTTAATTATCAAAGTATCATGAACTTGAGTGGAACCAAAAATATGAGTTCTATGTATAAATAATAAATCTATTTGCTACTTTGTGTGTCAAATGTTTTTTTTTTTTCTTTATGATTAATTTTATTAGAAGTTGTTATCGTATTTAATTTTTTAATACTATATTTAAAATTATCTATTTTTCTTTTTTAGGATAATTTGCTTTAACACTTTTGAATTTATGTCTTTTTATATTGACAATAATATTAATGCTTATCGAATTAAGATTTGTTGAACTTGTGCTAGAAATGTTTACGATCAAAAGCAAAATTGAAAGAAAGACGCATGCCTGGGGTACAATAAAAAATAAAATAAAAAAAATTATAAAAACGAAATGAGACATGGTTTTTTTACTGCGCTGGAGGAAATTTTATCAGAATATAACCAAATGCGACTCTTTATAGAAATAGAAAATTAATTTATAATATATTTTATTGTAATTAAGGTATCCACAGCTGACATTGGCAAGTTAGAATTGTTGATAAGGGGTCAAAATATTTATATAAAGGGTTAATATATTATTAGGTATCTAAATTTGATATTTTTTTAATATAGTATTTCTATTATTTTTTAGTCTAATTTGATATGTGTATTTGATAAAAATAATATATTCTGATATTTAAAGGTAACAATGTTAATTTTTTAGTTTTTAATTTAAGTTTTAGGGTTGATTTGATGAAAGTTAATCGCTAATATTATTAAGTTTGAATTTTTTAAGATTTTGTTAATAAAATAAATTTAATGTTAATTGTGAATTTATTTAATTTTACGTTTAATTTGTAAAATAAAATATAATAAATATGATTTAATTCGGGTTATAAGGTTGATTTAATGAAAGTTAATTGCTAATATTACTAGCTAATTGCGTGTTTTTATTAAATCAACCTTAAAACCCGAATTAAACACTAAAAGTTAACACCGTTACATTTAGGTACCAAAGTATATAACTTTTGTCAAATATAAGTACCAAATTGAGTCAAAAAATAATAAAGGTATCATATTAGAAAAAAGTGTCCTAGTATCAAATAATGTATTAAGCTTTATATAAAATATACATGTTGAAAGCATGGTCGAGCCAAATTTCAACAAGGTATTTTTCAATTTGGGATAATTTTTATCACCAAAATTTAGAAAAAAAAAACCATGAGAATTAGGTGAGATGGCAAATGTCTCTCCTACCTCAGTTAATGGTTGAGGGTTTGACTCTCCCCCAAGTATGGAGCATCTTTAAAATTTGTGATCAGCATCTACCCCTAATAGGCCTATAGAATGGGAGAGAATTAGTCACTAGGCTTACTCTAGTAGAATACCTAATTAATAGTTAGATGCAATTTATACTTACATACCAAATTAACATTTTTATAATTTATATGTTAATAGTAAATTTCTCCTCATTGTTTTGTTTTTTTTTTTTTTACAATTTTTCTTCTTTAAATTACAAGCTTATGAAAATACTTAAAAAAATTTTATTTTTCTTTCTTATTTCAATTTTTTTCTATTTATAAATAAATAATAAAAATAGGTAATAATTTATCTTAGTTATAATAAATTTTATTTTCATTAATTTAATTATAAAAATAAAAGTAACAAAATAAAATAATATATATTCTCAATTAAATTGTGTAAATAAAAAATTTTATTTCATAAATAATTTATTTTTAAAGAATTATTTTATTCATAAAATAAATAATTAAAAGAAAAATATTATTATAAGCCAATATAAATAAATTTTAATAATTTTTTCATAGAATAAAATTATTCATAAAAAAATTAATAATTTTTATTCATACTGCCACGTGACAATTTTTGGTGGCTTTTGTCATCCATGTCAGTGAGGTTAACGGTCAAACCGTCAACTGATAGTTTTCCTTAATGGAAGGGGCTAATTGAAAATATTTGAGGGATTTATGATAAAACAATGATTTTAAGTTATGCTACCCATTTCTGAATAGTCTGCTGTCTATAACATGAATGGTCTGTTATCTGTAGTACGTCTTGGTCTTTATGTTTTTCTTTTTTCAAGAAAAAACAAAAAAAGTTTCTTTCTAACGCTGTTTTGAAAACGGTCTTTTCTGTTAGTTCTTTGTAAGTGTTTCTCACCATGGAAATGGATCTGGAAAGTCTCAACATAAATGACAGGGAGGAAGAGGAGGAGGTGGTTCTACTACCAATTGATCCGAATCTGTAGAAGTCGGCTTATGAATATTGTTTGGTGGGTTGTTTCCTAACATCGAGTGGTTCATTTTATTGTGATGAAATCCTCAGTGGCAAATTTGTGGCATCCTCTGAGGGGGGTTAAATTAAGGATCTTGGGGGAAGACGATATTTGTTCAAGATTTTCCATGAATTGGATGTGGATCGGGTGGTTAGTGGAAGTCATTGGACGTTTAGTAATCATCTTTTGATTATTCATAGATTGCAAAATGGTGAAGATCCAAAGTTGGCGTCACTAGTTCATTAGGCTTTTTGGGTTCAAATTCATGATTTACCCCTAGGTTTCTTCTCGGAAGCAGTTGCAAAGCAACTAGGCAATTTTGTGGGAAGATTTTTTGAATTTGATTCGAAGCAGCTAAATAGAGGGCTAATGAGTTTTCTAAGAATTCGAGTAGAGATTGATGTTCTAAAACCGTTGAAAATAAAGAAGAAAATTATGCTTCCTTCATCGACATTCACTTACGCAAATTTTCAGTATGAAAAACTTACATTATTTTGCTTATTGTGGATGTTTAGGTCACAGTGATAAGTTTTGCCCTGTTAGATTGAGTATTAAAGGCAAAACCATGGAGTTTGGATAGAGCATCTCTTTGAAAGTAGTAACATGAAGGGCCATTACTGCAAGTTGTGTTTGGCTTCGAGAGGAAGGGGATGATGTATCTAAGGAAGGAAATCAAACATGGCATGAATCATAGAGTAATCAGAGGGATGAATGGAGGAGTGGATTTGGAAATCACATCAATTCGATTCTGGGGTTTAATTTGGAAGGTTTTCCTATTATGGATTTATCAAATCAAATTGGTTCTTCCAGTCAAAAGGGACAAGTCAATATGCCCCATGAAGTTGAAAATGATCCAATAACGCTTGTTGATGGGAAGAAATGACCTAGAACTATAGATATGATTCCTAGTGTTTCTATTTCTATTGATTCATTTGGAACTATAGTGGAGAGAAATAATGTTCACCAAAATCAGATATCGGCTGCTGCTAGGGGGCAAGTCGACCGAACACCATGAAACTTCTATCATGGAATGTCCGCGGATTGGGGAGTTCATGGGCTATCCGAAGGCTTCAATTTATGTTGAAGTCTATTAATCCTCAAATTGTCTTATTAATGGAGACTTAGCTCAATAGGAACAGAATGGAGAAAGTGCGAATAAGATGTGGATTTACAAATAGGATTGATGTTCAAGTGGAAGGTTCGAGAGAAGATCCTAGTATTGCATAGAATGGAAATATGTTGGTTAGTATTTGGAGTTTCTCTAAATATTATATTGATGCAAATATTCAAGAAGTGGAATCCTAAAATGGAGATTTACGGGTTTTTATGGAGCCCTAGTTATAAGGTATAGAGAAGATAGTTGGAATCTACTTCGGAGTCTTGGGGAAAATTGTGAAGTACCTTGGCTAGTTTATGGGGATTTTAATGAGATTCTATATGCTTATGAGAAGGTGGAAGGAATTCCAAGGGAAGAAAGATGCATGGAGAATTTTTGGAAGGTGCTTGAGGATTGCCAACTATTGGATGGTGGTTTTTCAGGTCCATGGTACACTTGAGAAAAAGATAGCTTACCAGAAACAAAAATTAGGGAATAGTTAGAGGGGGTGATAAATGTTGATTGGTTGAATTTATTCCTTAATTATTCTATTGATCATCTATCTCACTCCTTTTCAAATCATTGCCCATTTTTAGTTACAACAAATTAAGGAGGAAATGAAGGAAGGTGGAGAAGGTTTAGATTTGAAGCATGGTGGGCCTTAGAGGAGTCGTGTGAAGCAATTATCTGTAGGGTGTGGAACTCTAAATCGAGTGATGTTTTAACTAAATTTGATGTTTTAAAAGAAACATTGCAGAAATGGGAGAAGGATATAAAAAAGAAACAGGGTGTGGAAATGAAAAATCTAAATGATAGATTGGCTTTACTCACGGAAGCTGAACAAGATGATGCAACGCCTATATAATTTATTGATATTAAGGTGCAATTGAATTGAGAGATAGAGAAACAAGAAATTTACTGGGAATAGAGAGCCCTAGTAAATTGGTCGAAAATGGGTGACAAGAGCACTAGTTTTTTCATAGATTTACGTCTTAAAGGAAACATGTTAATCGTAGCAGGGGTTTGGAGAATAAGAGAGGCATGAACAAGAATGAAGAGGAGATGGCGTTGATTGCTCGTAATTATTTTAATGCTTTGTTCTTTTCAAAGGAAGATGACAATATGACATATATTCTTTCAAGAGTGGAGCAGAAAATTATATATGAGATGAATTAGATGTTAACAAGAGCCTATACGAAGGATGAGATTTTTACCACTGTGAAAAGTATGGGACCAACGAAAGCAACATGTAGTGACGGTTTTCTAGTAATTTTTTATCAGCATTTTTGGCATATTATTGGACGGGATGTGAGCGATTTCTGTCTAAGCATTTTGAATGAAAGTATGTCCCTTAAATCTTGCAATGCTATTGATATTGTTTTTATTCCGAAAATTGCTCAACCCATGAACTTATCAAATTTTAGACCTATAAGTCTATGCTCGATTCTGTACAAGATAATTTCTAAAACAGTAGCAAATCGCTTCAAAAAAGTTCTAAATTGCTGTATAGATGAAGCTCAAAGGGCCTTTGTCTTAGACCAATTGATCACTGATAATATATTACTTGTATATGAAGTTTTGCATACGTTCAAGCAAAAAAGAGTAGGGAGGAAAGGTTTATTGGCGATGAAATTGGACATGAGTAAATCATACGATACTCTTGAATGGTCTTTTCTACGTTAAATGCTATTGAAGATGGGTTTTGCTAATTCGTGGGTTGACTTTATTATGCACTATATCGAATCAGTCTCCTATTCAATAGTGATAAATGGGTGTGAAGGTGAAAAGTTTAAGCAAACAAAGGGATTAAGGCAAGGAGATCCTTTAAGTCCCTATATTTTTTTATATGCAGTGAGGAGTTATCGACTTTAATGCGCTTAGCTAAAATGGATAGGATGGTAAAGGGAGCTAGAGTAAGTTGACGGGCCCCAAAGATTTCCCACTTACTATTTGCGGATGATAGTATATTGTTTAGGGAGGTTTCAGATCAGGGGGTTCAAACTTTAAAGAATATTTTGCATGAATATAAAGAGGCTTCGGGTTAGTGTGTAAACTATGAGAAATCTATGATTTTTTACAATACAAATACAACTGAACAGCCAAGGAATTCTTTTACACAAATGTTGAATGTTAGAAATTCTTCTAATCCAGAAAAATATCTAGGTCTCCTTAATATGATAGGGTGGGGAAAATTAGTGTTTCAAGTTTTAAAAGATCACATGAAGCAAAGAATTGCTAATTGGAGTACTAAGTTCCTATTGCAAAGTGGTAAAGAAATTTCCATAAAATATGCTCTACAAGCTATTCCTTCATATTCTATGGCTTGTTTTTTATTGCCTAAATCGTTATGTTTCGAGATGGAAAGCATTTGGCATCTTTTTGGTAGCAAAAGAGTCCTGGAAAGCGGGGGATTCATTGGTGTGCTTAGAGATAGATTTGTGAGCTTAAAGAAAATGGTGGTTTAGGGTTTCATAGTTTGGGTAAATTTAATCTTTTTTTACTTGCTAAACAGGGTTGGTGATTGATTAATTATCCCAATACGTTAATTGCATGTACTCTGAAAGTGAAGTATTATCTGAACTCCAATTTTGTGAGTACAAGTTTAGGGACTATACCTTCTTATACTTGGAAGAATAACTGGGCTACAAAAGGAGTGCTCCAGGAGGGGTTGGGTTGGAGAGTAAATATTGAGGCAAAAATTCCAGTTTAGGACTCAGCATGGGTTCCAGGAGCTACAAATTACAAAATTTAAAATAGTGTACGTTGTTAGAATAATCTCTTGGTAGTAGATCTGATTGACGGTGTTAGTAGGAAATGGAAAGTGGATTTTATTAGGGATACCTTTAGTGACAATGATGCTAGACGGATCCTGAAAATCCCTTTGTCTAGGTTTCGACATAACGACTATCAGGTGTGGAGATGGGAGACGTCTGGAGAATTTACAGTTCACAATGCATACAAAGCTCTATTACAATAGGATTCAGAAGCTAACTATGTATACAACCAGGAACAAATTGAGAACTTTTACAAAAAACTGTGGGACTTAAAATTGCCCTCTAAGCAGAAAATTACAATCTGGCGAATTTCAAAAAACTATCTGCCTACCCTAAGTATGCTATACTATAGAAGAATGACTAATTCTAGTCTATGTCTGCGATATGCAGGTGGAATTGAAACCAGTACCCATGCCCTGGGGGACTACCCTGTGACAAAGGATATATGACATCATTTAGGCTGGATTTGGCATGAAACGGTGTTAAATATGGAGTTACTGGAATGGCTTACCTAGTTTTTTTTAACATAAGACCAACAAACATTGCAGGTTGTTTGTATGTGTTCTTTGGGTTATTTGGACAGAAAGAAATAAGTGGATTCATGAGGGTTAAAGAAGATTTGGAATTTCTATAGTAGACTCTATAAGGAATCATATTCGCGAGATTGATGGGTTACAAGATCCCTTACCTGTTCGATGAATGTAGTCGGATAGATGACAACCGCCGAAACCCTCGTCTGTGAAATCAACTTTGATGCGGCCTACAAAAAACAAGATGAAAAATCATGCTCTGGGATTGTGATTCGAAACTCAGAGGGATAAGTTCTGAGTTCAAAAATGGTTATTAATGCAAATGTACCTTCAGTTTTTGCGGCGAAAGCGCTTGCATGCATTCAAAGTATCTAGGAAGGATTGGATCTAAGTTTAATGGACACAGAGGTTGAAGGAGATGCACTTTCTATCATAAAGAAACTGTCAAATTAAAGGGAGCATAGATAAGAAATTGGAACCTTAATCAGAGACGAAAAACTTTTGAATAAGTAGTTTCATACATGTATTTTCAAATACTGCCGTCGAATGGTAAATGCAGTTGCACACTTATTGGCTGTTGAAAGCTTGAAGACATGAGAACAATAGGGATCACGAGATGGTGTTCCTGAGTTTGCAAGAGGAGCGATTGAGAGGGATAGGAGAGGTATGATTTTCTGAAGAAATCTGGGGTCTGTGTTGTTTTTGGGAGAATAAGGGTCTTAGCAGGGGAAGGGCTGTAAAGATATTGGAAATGATGAAAAGTTTTTCAAATGTTAGATTCCCTATGTTTTGTTGCTTTTCAAGAGGTGGGACTATTTATTCTCTCGGTTGAAACATTGAAGTTTCTAAAGCGTCCTCTTTCTTTAGCTAGGTTGGGCTCATTCGTTTAGGCCTTATTTTTGTCTTTCTTCTTATATTTTTTTTGAAACTTATGTTGTTTTATTTTGGAATAAAAATCCAACTACTATTAAAAAAATATTATTTAATTTTCCATTTTTCAACGTGAGAGAACTTTGTAAAGGAAAAAAAATATGAAATTTGAATGGCGTACAGAATTTTTAAGTTACATACTTAAAAAAATAAATTATTTCACTATATTTCTCTATTATTATTTTCCCATTTCAAGGTGTCCATAAATGTAATTGTATCAGCATCACACACTTTTCAATTTTCTAAGTTTTATATTGTTATTTTTTTAATAAAAAGTCATTTAAACTTTCTTTTTTTCATATTTCTTTTCTTATTTCTTCAAATTTCTTTTTAGTTAGTTTTTTATTGTGTTTAGTTTATTTTCATGAGTTTTTCAACCTATTAATGGTGGTATTGGCAAGTTAAGAAGACAAGAACTACCTATGAAGCAAGCATCGGTCACGAGATTCCTCATTTATTTATTTATTTTATTTCAACTGTTTCTTTTCAGTTTTTTTTATATTTCACATTTTTTTTAAAATTCTCACTAGTGCTGCCTAACAAATCGACAGCATCTATTAAAAAAAATATATTTTTCATCGTGAATACTCGTATTTTTCATGGGTATTTTGAAAAATGCATATGGTGCGCCTTTTTTTTAAAGAAACTAATCATTGGGTCATCATTGGGGGGGAGTGATGATGCATGACACACCGACTGTTCCGATGAGCATTATAGATTTCAAGTCATTTTCGTATTTCTAATTTTTATATTATTTTCATAATTAATTCATTAATTAATTTGAGTTATTTAAAAAAAAGCCAGTAAAATGTTAAGCTTCAATTTTATTGTAAATAAGATAGAAACAAATTAAGGTGAAGAAAACCGAATATGTGAAAAATAGTTGTATGCCTATAAAATCAACATATTTAAATTAATATTGTTATTGGTTATACTTGTTAGGATTTCGACCCGATTAAACAACGAATAAGAAAATAGCGAAAATTGAGAAATTGAACACACAAATTTTGACGTGGAAAAACTCCTCCAAAGAGAATAAAAAACCACGGGCAAGATAATTTTACTATAATGGCAAAAGAACGAAGAGTACAAAAAAAAAAAGATGGAGATAAAAACTAAACCCCGAAAACCCAAAAATAAAGAACCCACAAAACGTAAACACAAAATTCTCTAAATATGTTATGAGTTCTAATCTTTAATGGGCATATTTCTTCTAAGGTTGTAAAAGAGCCTATTTATAGGCTAAATTCATAAGTCAAATAATAGTAAAATAATCTAAACTAATCAGTGTTTGATTGAAACAAGTAAACAGAGTTTAACCGAAAGACTATTTTTCAAATTTGACTGAAAATAGGAGTCATATTTAACAAATCTCCACCTTGACTCATATTTCCACAACGCCATCTTTGCCAAAGCCCGCCACGAGCCAATCCTGAACTATGCGAGGAATTAATCGAGTCGAATTTGTGCTTAGAAACTGAAAGACTTCTAGCCTTCGACTTGTACACTGTCAAATCAAAACTAACCCGAGTCCGATTTTCACGAACACAAAGGTTCCTAACTTTTCAAAACTCGCATCTAAAAGAGAACCTCTCTTCAACGAAACAGTCATACCTTTTTCCCTCCTATGACCAAGTTGCCTCCGCTCCAAACAAGTTGACTTAAACTCCGTAACGGACGAGGGACGTCCGATTTCACCGGTCACTGTATAACCTTCCAAAATATAAAGACTGCCGGTTCTTTTACCTTTTAACAAAACGAGAGCTCCACGAGATACTTTAATACCACTCGACTCGATGTTGATTTTGCATCCTTTCAAGTCTAAAATACTTAAGGAGATGAGATTCTTTCGTAAATCAGGTACATATCTAACATCTGAGAGTGTCCTAATCGTCCCATCGTGCATCTTAATTTTAACAGTACCAATACCAATTACCTTACTAGATGAATCGTTTCCCATACGCACAACTCCACCTTCAATCGAACTGTATGTGGAGAACCATTCTCTATTGGGACACATGTGGAAAGAACATCCTGAATCTAGGATCCACTCGGATGTGAGCTTGGTGTTATCACTTGTTGACACTAACAAGAAATCATCCCCATTTTCATCGGCCAAATTAGCACCAGCTACATCTTCCTCGTTACTCTCGGTAGCTTTTTTATTTCGCAGTTTATAACAATCTGCTTTGACGTGACCTAACTTTTTACAATAGCGACACCTTTTATCTCGTTTCTTTGATGCTACCAAAACGGAAGCTTGCCTATCTGTCTTGCTATCCAAATGAAGCTCATTGTCGAGTTTGTCTCTACTTAACAAATGACCCTTCACATCTTCGAACGAGAGTTTGTCTCTGCCATAAATCAGGGTCTCTCTGAAAGACTTGTATGAAGGGGGTAAAGAGCACAATAATAGCATAGCCTGATCTTCATCGTCAATATGGACCTCAACATTCTTTAAATCATTTAAAAGAGTAATGAATTGACTGATGTGATCTCTAAGAAGCTCACCTTCGTTCATGCGAAACGTAAATAGACGTTGTTTCAACACTAAACGGTTAGCCAAAGACTTAGTCGCATAAAGAGTTTCTAACCTTTTCCACAAGGCAGATGATGTCTTCTCCATCAATACCTCCTGCAATACCGTATTCGTGAGGCACAACTGGATTGCAGATAAAGCCTTTTCATCAAGCTCTTCCCATTCTGTTTTATTTAGATTCTCAGGCTTTTTCCCGATAACAACCTTTTTCAAGCCTGATTGAACTAGAATTGCCATCATCCGAACTTGCCACAGATTGAAATTTGTCTCATCATCGAACTTCTCAATTTCAAACCTTGTTGTTGCCATCTCTGAATAGGTTGATCTATGAAAATTGAACTAGCTCTGATACCACTTGTTAGGATTTCGACCCGATTAAACAACGAATAAGAAAATAGCGAAAAATTGAGAAATTAAACACACAAATTTTAACGTGGAAAAACCCCTCTAAAGAGGATAAAAAACCACGGGCAAGATAATTTTACTATAATGGCAAAAGAACGAAGAGTACAAAAAAAAAGATGGAGATAAAAACTAAACCCCGAAAACCCGAAAATAAAGAACCCACAAAACGTAAACACAAAATTCTCTAAATGTGTTGTGAGTTTTAATCTTTAATGGGCATATTTCTTCTAAGGTTGTAAAAGAGCCTATTTATAGGCTAAATTCATAAGTCAAATAATAGTAAAATAATCTAAACTAATCAGTGTTTGATTGAAACAAGTAAACAGAGTTTAACCGAAAGACTATTTTTCAAATTTGACTGAAAATAGGAGTCATATTTAACAATACTAATTAAATAAAAATTATAAAAAGAATACTGTGAATTTTAATGTGGAAAACATTTGATGTCTTATTTTGCTGTACATTGCATATAAATCATATAATAATAATTAGTTTTTAATTTTAGTTTAAAATTTGAAATATAGATTTAGAAGTGATAATACAATTGAATAAATGTATTTGTATTTTAAAAAAAGAAAGAGAGCATTTATACAAAGGATTTAAATTCAGACGGACGAAGTCCACAAATAAAATCAATTTTTTAAGAGAAAAAACCAAAGAGGATCGAGTTTGATATTTTACATGCAGATAAAAGATGAATGTACAATGTATGGGTAAAAGATGAATAAATAAAAATACTACTACTGTACGACTAAGAAAAGAAGGAATCATTTTAGAATGTTATTACATAGCTTATCTAACAAATTAAATTAAGATCAAAAGCGTAAAGGCTCAATGTTGACTTTGTGCTAAGAAATTGAGGAGAGAATTGAAGTAAGAACGATAATGTGTTTTGGTATTGATTTTCAGGTATATCTTGGTTGAAGGAGTTGTGCACAGGTGATTTTTTAGTATAAAATTGAATTATTTTTATTGGTAGAGTGTGAATCACATTTTGAATAAAATAAAATTGGTGTTGTGATGAGGAAGAGTCGAAGTCCTAACGACGTGACACATGACGTCCTGATGATGCAACGTCTGACGTCCAAACGAGCCGATAAACGACGTCACGACATGGCGACGTGTTCCCTACTAAAATGTGTTTTTTTCTCTTAGTTAAACTCTATTATCTTTTTCCAGTCTAACTCTGATTATTCTAAAGATATTTTAGTCATGTATACACATGAATTTGAGCCTATGAATAGGACTTTTAGCAACTGTAGAGAGATTGATTCAACAACACAATTACAGGAGAGTTTTGTGGAAATCTTGGGAGAACTTTGTATTTTGGGTTTGGGTTGTTTTGTTTTGTTTTGTTTCTCCATTTTGTACTCCTCTTTCAGTTATTTACCATTTTAGTGAATTTTTTTAGCCGTGATTATTTTTTATCTTTAGAAGAATTTTTTCAAATAAATATTTGTATCCAATTTTCTCTATTTATTCTTGTTTGATGTCCCAAAATTATATTTGTTTAAAATGTACCTACCAAATTTTAATATATTAAAATAAATTGTCTAAATTAAAAAAGTAACTTCTGGTAATTGCATAAAAGATTCTTTTTTATCTCAGGTAAGTTATAGTAAAAGGAAAATGTGTGTAGTATTGTAAGGTGATGTTTCATAAAATCTATCAAAAGCAATAATTTGTGATGCATAGCAACAATTTAAGTGAAAATTTCCTTTTATGAAACGTTTTAATTTATTAAAAATATATATAGCAGTTGATTGTAGTCCTAAAACATAATTGTGTTAAATAATTATATTAAGTAAAACATAATTTTAAAATTGTAGTGTCGTTTAGATTCTAATATATTATTCTTTCATAAATCTAATATATATTTCATATATATTTGAATTAATTTTAATTAATGAGGAAAATAATTTTGATTACCTAAAAAAAATTACTTGTATAAAATATAAAATTATTTATATTTTAAATTCTAGCTGAGTGATATAATGAAGGATTTCGATTGTAGTGAGATGTTAAATATTTGAAGCGGTAAAAATTAATTTTTCTTAATTATTGGAAAAGTGATTGCTAATTACTCTATTATTTATTATAATTTGTTACCATATTAATACTGAAATTTAATTTTTTTATATGTAATAATTCAATTGCATATCCATAATTGTCGCACATTTAATTACGCCAAAACTATTTTTTATCGTGTTTGTATCAATATGCTACTTTGTATATATATATATATATATATATATTAGATTTTACCATAAAATAAGAAAAAAAAATATTGCGTCCTTCATTTTTCTTTGGCAATTTTATGTTTTCTTTGAGCTTATAATATTAGGCTTAAAATAGGATTATGAATATTATTCCTATTAGGTTAAGATTTTTTAAAATAAAGTTTTGACCCAATTAACTTGGAAGCCCATTTGAAGTTCAAGAGAAATATCCAAACTTTTTTTTTTTCTAAAAGAAAATTTCATTTATCAAGGTGGTCAAGCCTTAAAATATCCATATGAAATTATATTTTAACTTTCCAATCCAAAAGAAGTTACAGTAATTATCTAATTGCTACTAAACTCTCTAAAATAAATTTAAAAGACATAATAAAATTTAACTTTCTTCGAAGTTAATAAAATTTTAAACCTTAAATTTTACCATATTACATGTTTGTGTCACACCCAATTTATATTTGTTTGTAGTGTATATTTAGAAATAAAATAAGTTATTAGTTTAATGATTAAATGTTAGTGAAATTATCCTTAAAATCTAAATTTGAATCCCTACTCTCACATTATTTTATTATTATTTTCAACACTCCTTTATTTTTAACCCTAATTGCCGCCTCTAAAGTTTAAAAATCCTAATATTTAAACATCTTTTTCTCCTTTTGCTTTCACATTGCCTCATTTCAACCTTAATATATTTATTTTCTTTCTTGTATTTTCCTCTCAACTTTTTCTTTTCTCTTCTTCCTTGTGCCACCTCTCTCCCCTTTGCCTTCTCTTATCTTTCTTTTCTCTTCTTTCTTCTATTGTTTTTGCCACCACTCTCCTTCCTTGCACCACCGCCACCGCCACACCTATTCTCCTTTGCACCACCGTCGTCGCCACACCTTTTCCTTCTTTTATCGCTACCGCCGCACCTCTTAACACCATTGCCTCCCTCCTTTCTTTCACCACCTTCCTTGCTGCTGCTTGCCATCACCTCTTTTTTGGCTACTGTCGTGTCGTCGTCGTGTCACAACCAATTTTTCTCTTATTCTCTTTTTCTTTCAATTTCTTTCATTATAGCCAGATTTCTACCTTTTTTTTCAATTTTTATTCTCTTATAGTCGAATCTCCTTTGACTGTCTAGATCTCCACTAATTGTTTGTTCTTGATCTGATTTTAGGTGAAGAGTAAGTGTTTTATGTTATTAGATCTCAATTTTTTCCTTCCCTGATCCAACAATACCAATCCTAATATCCAAAAAAGATCTAGACACGTCTGATCACATTTGATCTGTAGAAGTGTTGTTAGGTTAGATCTGTAAATCGGAGATAGGGGTAAGTAATCTTCTTTTGGTTAGTAATCAGAATTATAGATCTTTTTTGGATCTATTATAACCGAATCTAATATGGTGTGTTTTGTGAGATTTGTTCATTCAAAGTTCAAATTTGGACAAGATCTGACTAGATCTGTAGCAAATGACTGTTCTGGATTAGATCTAGTGTTGTTTGGGATGTACAAATTAAGGTGTGATTTCTAACCAAATAAAATTTTCATAAGTATTGTCCATAAGTGTTTTATGTGCATTTAGTAGTATCCATATGATATATGCCTTAATTGTGACTACTCGAATGTATGAGTGCCTTTGGTGATTAGCCGAATGAGATTTAAGCCATTTACTAGGGTTGGTTTAAGTGTCTCTGACTATGACTTCTGTGTTGACTGAAATGTGTATATTGTTGTTGTATGTTTTGTTCTGATTCGTATGTTTTATGATATCATGGCAGAATATTGTTACCGATATTTTGATCACATGTTTACTGTTACCATTTTACTGAACGCATGATGAAAAGCATGCCCATTGTGTCTGTTAAAATTGATTGCATGTTGAAGCTTGCCTATTGTATTGATTATGATTCTGTTATGCCATAATGCTTTGTATGGGATCGGGATGATATGTAAGGAGGAAGTTTTGGCAATTTATCTACAATTCCAATGTTTCATTCACATATTTCTGGCAGACTATCTACAATTCTGGTGGTTTATCCACATATTTATGGCAGTTTATGTAATCTTCCTAACCCGGATCAGAAATTATGTTTAGATTTTGAAGATCACGTTAGCCATTGAAATGGCCTAGGAAAAACAATTAAGCTTTTGAAAAATTTTATTTTACGGAAAAATGAAACGGGCTTACTTGAATTTATAAAATCATTAATTTAGTTGAATTTAATTATGATCCAATTAAACAAAAGCTTTTTTAATTTTGGAAACATATTTGACTATTAATTTGTCATTCAGAGTTTCAAAAACCAGTTTTGCAATAGAAAGTCCAGAGTCTATAATTAATTAATAAAAACCATCATTCCTAAGTTTCAAAGATTAATTTTTAGTTTGTTATTCAGTTATTTAATTTATCTAGTTTCAGTCACAATGCGTTCAAATATCAAAATATCCCTGTAACAATACTCATGCCACAATTCATAAAATAAATTATTACAAACCCCAATAAAATAAAATTATAAAATTTAATACTTATTTAGCAAAAGTTGAGACGAGACCTCGGAATGCTGAGTCTAAGCCCTATCCTTGCGGATTATCTAAAATATGTTAAACTAATGGGATAAGCTGGATAAGCTACGAAATCCAGTATGAGATCAATAAAAAATTAATAGTATACCCAAGACCATAAAATCATTTTTGTTCATGGAAATAACATATACATCAATATCACTAATCACCATATCGTCAGAGTATACGAAATCATAGAATTTATGCAAATGTACATGAATTTCAATGCAATTTTCCTACCCATCCATCCGCTACACCCCATACCCAACCATACATATTATACCAGAAGGAGTCCTAGCTTATTGTGGTTAAACCAGAAGGAGTCCTAGCTCATTGTGGTTAAACCACCAGTAGTAGAAAATATTTACAGCAATACTGCCAGTTAGATTGCATGGATAAACCACCAGAACAGTATGCGAACAAACCGCCATTGTAACACCCCTAGCCTGTATCTGTATTCGGATTCGGGTTACGGAGCATTACCGATCAAACAGAACATTTAAACTTAATTTCCTTCAATATCATAAGCATAACATAAACCATTCATACATACACACACCGTCCCTAAATTGAGCCCTCGAGGCCCAAGAAACATCTTAGAAATAATTCGAGATTAAATTGAAATCATTTGGAAAGTTTAGGAAAAATTTGCAAAATTTTGAATACAGGGGTCACATAGCTGTGTGCCTCACACGGTTGAGACACACGCCTGTGTCTCAGGCCATGTAACCTTCAAACTAAGGACACGCAACCCGTTGCCGCACTTGTGCAACTCTTTGAGTAGGGTCACACGACCATGTCATACGCCCATGTGCCAAGCCGTGTAACACTCGAAATTGCCCTACACACCCGTGTGTGAGGCTATGTTCTAGGTCGTGAAACTAATTGACTTGCACCCTAAGCACTCAACAGATGACACACGACTGTGTCGCTTGGCCATGTGTCTTACAACTAATTGACTTGCACCCTAAGCACTCAACAAATAACACACGACTGTGTCGCTAGGCCATGTGTTTTACACGACTGAGTCACACACTCATGTCTCAGGCCGTGTGGACCCAAAATGAACCTTAAGCAACAAGTTTACCATTTCAAGCTTACTTGGACTCTAATTAATTCATTTACTAGCCAAAAAGACTTATTTAAAGTGACATTAAACAAATAAAAAACATGGCAAATCAACATCCTAAGTGCCTAACCAATGTATCCTCATTGATCCCACAAGTATCTACATTTCTACATCAAAATAAAACACCAATCACAATTTATTAATTCATCAAATGTAACACCTAACCAATGTACCTATCATAGGCACCTCAAACACAACATTGCATTAACACATATCATTCATATTTGCATTGGAACATCTTACCTCATTCACATGTATCATATAAGTTAACAATTTACACATAAGATCATACTTAACATTTTACATATAAAAAAACATTAGTAATGACATGCAAGCCTATAACATGCCATAAAATCCGAAATGAACGTTTCAAAAACTACTGAAACTTATGGATAGTGTGACTTGAGTGCCAATACGATCGTCCAACCTTCTGAGTATCTACAATAATAATAAATAACACAAGTAAGCTCAAAGAAGCTTAGTAAGTTTGACGTATTAAAACAATAAATCTTACCGAAGTAAGTACAACAAATAAAATAATAATACACCATGAATGCTCCCTTCCATCCACAATCTCAACCGGTAATTTGTAAAAGTTCAATTACTCAAATATATGACAAATTCTTCAAAATCTCTAAACAATATAACTTACCAAGGCTTTCAACTCGATGAATGACTTACGAATAAGAGTACATTGACAATCCCACCAAACATACCAAATGATCATAAGAGCTAATCCATCCGAAACACACCAATGCTTATAAGAGCTAGTCCAACCGAAACAGACTAATGCTCATAAAAGCTAGTCCAACCGAAACACACCAAAATAGAGAGTATAACACGAGTGTTCACAACAAATGTTGAACCTTGGTTTACTCAGGAAACTTATATATTACTCCACAACTGTCTCCACTCAAATCCGCCATATCAAACCATATATCCACTGTACTCTATCCCGCGTTCAATCTAATCCAAGTATAGAATTTCAACAAATTTCCTCAAATAACTTACAACATTTATAATCAAATATAACTATCACATTACATATTATCATCAAACATTCTATAAAGATATTAAGTTATGAACTGTACAAACTTACCTGGACTGAATTGTAGTAGTTGTAGAAGTTTAGGGACTATTCTGTAATTTTCTTTTTTCCACGAGTATCAACCGAAATTTGATCTAAAAGGTAAAATTCTTCAATTATTAGCTTACATTTCACCTTCCAATTCACTTTACATTTTATACCTTTTTATTTTTCAAATTTACACAATTACCCTTAATTTTTACAACTTTTGCAATTTAGCCCCTTAACTCGAAATTCATCAAATTAACCGTTTTTCTCAAGTCAATATTCCATCCAAATATACTAGGCCCTTAAAAAGTCCCTAATAAAAACCAAATTCACTATCAAACCCTAATTTTTTGACATTTTCACAATTTAATCCCAAAATCAAAATCTAATAAAAATCACTTTACAAAGTCATCAAACAACACAATCAAAGCTTCAAATACATAGTTATCATAAAAAAACATTCAAGATTCATCAATGGAAACTTATAAAATTTTTAACAGATTCAAAAATGAAGGTTCGGGTTAGTTAGACCTAGTTGCAACTGTAACACCCCTCACCCGTATCATGCGCCCAAGATTGGGTTCGAGGCGTTACCAGACTTAAACTCTCACTACATACAAAATCGGCCCACCAAATTTTGCCCAAAATTTAAAAATTCTCAAACACATACATATCATCCCCTATACAAGCCTTCGAGACCTAAAGCATACATTGGAACGGTTCAGGGCAAAACTAAAAACATTCGATAGATTCTGGGCAACTTAATAAATTTTCTTACCTTAGAGAGTCATACGCCCCTGTGGGTGGGGTCGTGTGGTCACACACACGCCCGTGTGGCTTGGGACACGGCCATGCCCTCAGCCCGTGTAACTTTCTGTTTATGATGTTAGCATGCATTTAGGGGTACACAGCCAAGACACACGTCCGTATGTCTAGCCCGTGCACTATACTGACTTAAATTTAAGTGTAGGGGACGCATGACCATACCACACACCCTTGGGGGCGAGCCGTGTGTCACACACGGCCTAGACACACGCCCGTATGTCTACCCGTGTGGACCTTGTAGACTATTTTCCAAGCCTTTATTCACCCTCTATCAACCAACCATACTTATAGGTTACTTTAATACATGATAAGACCAAATTATACACTTATATAAAACCATGATAAACCTCATTGCATGAAAACCTCATATCATCGATTTTATACATGCTAGGTTAATTCCCATCTTGTATTTAAGGGTTTCTATATCTCATTGACACATTCAAGATTGGCTCATTTTTATAACTCATTGCCAATTAAAACCAAGCCATCACATATGAACATAAACGTGCATAGATTTGTAGGTCATAGCCTACTTCAAAATGAGCCAATTCCTATGGCCATATACAAAAAGATATGTATATCATTACATGCCTTCATCTTGGCAAATCAAATGACTCATATAACAAAATACTCAAAAGTCCTATACATGCCATTGAACAAGATAAAAGTGTCTATATACCAAAGCTAGACTAGTTGATAGTGTGTTGACTCTCCAACCTTCTTCCAATCTTTACGAGTCCTCAAGCTTTGTAAGACAGGGAAAAGAGAGGAGTAAGCATTTACATGCTTAGTAAGCTCGAATAACTGGAAAGTAAACTTACCAATTAATTAGCATAAAACCATATTAGGCAATAAAATCAACAAGCATGGAAATGATATCCCTATCACATGCACTAAATCAATAAATTAGTCACAATAATAATATACCATGCAATTTGTATTAGATGAGCTCATCATCCAATATTTCCTTTTGAACATATATCTCATATTGATCCCGTTGAGTTTCTAGGAAATCTCGATGAATTATCCATTAATCGTCAATTCATAAGAATGATCATTTCAGGTATGCACTCCCACGAACCTCACATTTTACGACGGGATTACCAGTCTAGGATAAATCCCTTATAACGACAAATACCCTCAGTGAGCTCGGATCTGAATTGCCAGTCCAGGCTAAATTCAGACCCTAATCGGATTACCCGTCCGGGCTAAATCCTTAATGTACATATATTCTTCGGGAGGCTCGATCATTCAAGGAACACTCGTCCGGGTTAGATCCTTTCTATATTTGAGATCAACGGATTACCTGTCCGGGCTAAATCCTTTCTACAACACATGCAGGACCTCAATATCACATACAACATGGTTCATCCATCGAACTTCCTTTCCAACCTCAACCGGGACATTTTTCAACATGTCATTGTTAAGAATACATTTCATGTGTTTTCATGCCATTAACAAATGCAATTATCGTACATTTTTAAATCGTGCAATTAAGCATATTATGAGTTTACTTTAAGCTATTCGAACTTGGTATTCGTCTCGGTATCGTATTTCGGTTATTCCGAAATCTTTCGTTTTCCTCGATCGACCTCCGGAATTAGTTCCTCGGGGTCTATAACAATAAAGATAAATTATTAACAGCTCACATTATACTTTTTTAGTCTAAATTTCACCCCCGATCTAAATGACCGTTTTGCCCCTAACCTTTCACAATTTTACGATTTAGTCCCAAGGCTCGTATAATGAAATGCATGCAATTTCTACCTTACCCAAGCCTAGCTGAATGTTTTTCCCTCTTATGGTAGCCCATATTTTTCATTATTTTCACATTTCTACCACACATTTTACACCTTTTGCAAAAAGGTCCTTTTAGGGGTTTTTCATGAAAATCACACTGGAAAAGATGTTTAACACCCATCCAACTTTCATATTCTTCCATAAATCATTAAAATACAAGTAAATCATCCATGGGTAAATTTCTAAACATGAACCCTAGCATGAAATATGGGTAGAAATAGAGAGAGTAAGCTACCGAGATTTTAAAAATACAAAGAACATTAAAAACAGGGCTTGGGAACACTTACTATTGAGCTTGAAAAGCTTGGAAACCCTAGCAATGGAGAACCCTAAAGTTTCGGCGGCAACAAGAAGGAAATGAGCTGATTTTTGGCTTATTTTTCCCATTTTATTTCATTAAAATGCCAAATGACCAAAATACCCTTAAGCCCTTTCTTTAAGATTTCATCCATACAAGCCCATTTTTGTCCAAAAACTTAGAAATTGGAAAAATTACTCTCCAAGACCTTATAATTTATAGTATAAAGCAATTTCATACAAATTGCTTCTAGAATCCAAGTTTTGAAATTTATTCAATTTGGTCATTATTTTCCAATTGGACACCTTACTCAAAGAATTTCTTCATGAAACTTTAACACATGTATATTCTCATATTCTAGACCTCATAATAATCATAAAATAAATATTTTGATATCGGATTTGTGGTCCCAAAACCACTATTTCGACTAGGCCTTATTTCGGGATGTTACGGCAATGATCTTAAAAATATAAAAATTATAAGAAGTAAATGAAAATTAGCTCACATGCACAAGGATGAAAGAACCGAAGCTTGAAGCTCTCCTTAATGGTGGATTCAGCCAAGGTTGAAGAAAAATGAATAGGAATTGTTTTAATTTTTCAATTTATTTTACTTAATTTTAAACTAATTACAATTTTGCCATTAATTACATAATATTTGTATCTTTTTCTTTACTAATATCGTCCCACCACATTAATTAAGGCCTAATTATTGCATAGATCCTTTCTCAATTAATAATTAAGCCATTTGGTAACTAAATGCATTAATTAACAAGTTTTAAACATTTTACAATTTAGTCCTTTCTTTAATTAGCTATCTTAATGTTAAAATTTCTTATCCAAATATTAATACGACTCAAATGACTCCATAAATATTCGAAAAATAATATTTACGAGTTGACACGACAGAAGTTATCCCGAAACCACTATTCTGTCACCACTGAAAATCAGGCTGTTACAACTCTCCCCCAATTAGGAAATTTTGTCTTCAAAGTTGTTACATGAGAATAGATTCGGATACTGTAGTTCCATCGATTCCTCGGTTTCCCAGGTAGCTTATTCTGTTCTATGATGATTCCACAAGACTTTTACTAAAGTACCCATTTATTTCGCAGTTCTTTAACTTCTAGAGCCAAAATTTTCACTGGTTCCTTAGAATATGTCAAATCTGGCTGTAACTCAATCTCATTATGAAGAATTACATGTGAAGGATTAGATTTGTACTGTCTCAGTATTGAAACGCGGAACACATAATGAATTTTCTCAAGTTCAGAGGGCAAAGCTAATCTATATGATACAGGGCCTATTCTTTGAACAATCTCATACAGTCTGATAAATCTCAGACTTAGTTTCCCATTCTTGACAAAACGTGGCACTTTCTTCCACGGAGAAACTTTCAGAAATACTCGCTTGCCAATAGTAAATTCTTTATATTTTCCTTTTAAATCTGCGTGCGATTTCTGACGATTAGATGCAGCTTTCAAACAATCTCGAATAATTCAAACTTTGTCTTCAGTTTCTCGGATCAAATCAATTCCCACAATTTTGGATTCACTCAATTTAGACCAATACAATGATATTTTACACTTTCTTTCATAAAAAAGCTTCAAACGGTGTCATTTTTATATTTGACTGATAACTGTTATTATAAGAAAATTTAGCTAACAATATATACTTTTCCCACCTACATTCAAACTTGAGTATACAACATCTCAGCATATCTTCTAGAATCTGTATCACTCGTTCTAACTGCTTGTCTATTTGAGGATGAAACGTTGTACTGGAATTTAGTTTAATGCTTAAATCCAAGCGAAGTTTACTCCAAAATCTCGATGTAAACTTTGGATCACGATCAGAAATGATAGATATCAGGACCTCGTGTAATCTCACAATCTCAGACACATATAATTCCGTTAATCTCTCATGTGAGAAATCTATTCTGACTGGAATAAAATGTGCCGATTTAGTCAATCTTTCAACAATTACCCAGATCGAATCTTTCTTTTTCAGAGTTATAGGTAAACCAGATACAAAATCTATCGTGACTCATTCCTATTTC
Organism: Gossypium longicalyx; assembly: GCA_025698465.1. Taxonomy (NCBI): domain Eukaryota; kingdom Viridiplantae; phylum Streptophyta; class Magnoliopsida; order Malvales; family Malvaceae; genus Gossypium; species Gossypium longicalyx. The sequence continues at coordinate 15,788,017 of CM046997.1, read as the reverse complement.
CACTCCGGAATCATAACAAGTTGTAGTAAACCTAACGGTACCTGATGCTCTGCTTTTACCTGTTGACAAATCAAACATTTAGCTACGAACTCACAAATTTCACGTTTCATACTCGTCCATCCGTACATCTGTTTCAAATCATTGTACATATTCGTGCTACTAGGATGAATAGAATATGTACTGCTATGAGCTTCAGATAGAATATCTCTTTTCAAACCTAAATAATTCGAAACACAAATCCTATCATGATAACGTAATGTACTATCATCATCAATACTATACTCAGTACTTAAATTATTCAAAACCATTTCTCGTTTCAATATCAACTTCAGATCGTCATTTTGTAAGTCCCGAATTCATTGTAGAAACAAGGGTTTAGTTCTCAACTTTGCAAGTACGGAACCATCTTTATTCAGAGCTAAATGAGAGTTCAATGCTCGAAGTGCAAACAATAACGACTTTCAACTAAGTACATCCACAACCACATTAGCCTTTCTAAGATGATAATCAATAACTAGGTCATAATCTTTCAATAGCTCTAACCAACGTGTTTGTCTCAAATTCAGTTCTTTTTGAGTCATCAAATACTTTAAACTTTTGTGATCTGTAAACACGAGACATTTCTCGTCGTATAAATAATGTCTCCAAATTTTCAAAATGAATACAATTGTGGCGAGCTCGAGATTACGAGTAGGATAATTCTTTTCATGCGACTTTAACTTCCGAGAAGCATAAGCTACTACCTTTCTTGCCTACATCAGCACACAATCCAAATCCTTGAGAGATGCATCACTATAGACAATATATGCTACCTTAGACTTAGGCTACGTTCATACTGGAGCTTATGTCAACATGTTTCTCAACTGATCAAAACTCAGTTGGCACTTATCAGACCAAACAAACTCCACATTTTTTTGTAGTAATTTGGTCATCGGTGAAGTAATGATTGAAATTATTTTAACAAAATGTTAGTAGTAACCTGCTAAACCTAGGCAACTTCGCACTTCAAAAAAATTCTTCAGAGTTTCCAGTTCATCACAGTAGAAACTTTACTCGATTAAACTCGAATCCCATAAGATGGTACTATGTGACCCAAAAATCCAACCTCTCGAAGCCAGAATTCACATTTACTGAACTTTGCATACAACTATTTTTCTCTCAAAGTTTGTAATACGATTCTCAAGCATTGAGCATGCTTAGATTTTGTCTTGGAATAAATCAATATATCATCAATAAACATAACAACAAATCTATCTAAATGAGGTTGAAAGACCCGATTCATTAAATCTATAAAAGCAGCAGGGGAATTAGTCAAACCAAATGGCATTACCAGAAACTTATAATGACTACAACGATATCTGAAAACAGTCTTTGACATATCACAGTCTTTAACCCACAACGGATAATACCCGGATCTGAGATATATATTTGAGAATACAGTGGCACCTTTTAGTTGACCAAACAAATCATCAATACGTGGCAAGGGATACTTATTCTTTATTATGGCTTTGTTCAACTGTCTATAGTCTATACACAATCTTAAAGAACCGTCTTTCTTTTTCACAAACAATATAGGTGCACCCTAGGGAGATACACTCAGTCGAATAAACCCTCTATCTAACAGCTTTTGCAACTATGCTTTTAACTCTTTTAATTCAACTGGTGCCATACAATACAATAACATCGATATCAGTGCAGTTTCAAGAACCAAATCAATCACAAACTTAACTTCACGATCAGGAGGCAAACCTGACAACTTTTCAAGAAATACATCAATAAATTCATTAATAATCGGTAACTAATATAACTTTGATTTTAGATATCTGGTATCAAGAATGTATGCTAGAAATGCTTCACTACCTGTATGTATCAATCTCTGTGCAGAAATAGTTAAAATGATTCTAACAACACTATTCGACCGGTTAGATTCAACCAAAATCATCTCTCCTATCTGGCATCTCAAATCAATACTTCTTGTATATAGTTTATTACAGCAACATGTAACGATAGCCAATCCATACCCAAAATAACATCAAATTCCCGATAGGGTAGTAACATCAAATTAGTAGGGAATTCACAGCCTCTAACTTTCAGTGGACATTTACGAAAAACTAAGTTAACTATCACACTTTGACCTAGTGGATTAGTAACTTGAATGTCATATTTAGTTGATTCAACAGATAATTTCTTTTCCATTACTAATGTAGTGAAAATATAAGAATGAGTTGACCCAACGTCAATCAATGCATACACAGTAACATCAAAGAGATAAAATATACCAGCAATCACATCAGGTGCAGTAGCTTCCTCTTTGGACTGAATGACATATGTGAGAGTAGGTGCTCTAGCCTCTAGCCAAGCAACGGTGTCTTTTGCTTACGTATGAGTAATCCCAGCAATACTATTTTGGCTGGGATGTCTACTTTTCTGAGATGTAGACATTTGCTTTTCATTCTATTCTTTGTTTTTCTTTTAACTATTTAGGACAATTTTGGAGAAAGTGATCAATTGACCCACATCTATAAATGGCTCCCGACTTAGCTCTACACTCGCCAAGATGATATTTTCCATAATGTTTACAACTGGGCTTCGAAGCATTTCGTACCTTCCCACACTATCAACTAGTTTTATAGGAGCTTTAAAATCATGCTGAATCATTTATTTTTGTTCAGTTGCTCAGACACTGAAGTAGCTCGACTAAAGTCTTCTCTAGTCTTCTTTGTTGATGGTACAGACAATGACTTGGAAGAACTTCTCTTGTTAAACTCTCGAATCCGTCTGTCCTTTTGTATCTTGCGATTATACACTTCTTCCATTTTCTGTGCACGATCAAATAAGATAACAAATTCTCGGATTTCATTACCTCCGATCATCATTCTGATTTCATCATTCAAGCCATCTTCAAACTAGATACACATCTCCTCTTCAGTAGGCACAATCTCCTGGGCATATTTACTGAGATACATAAACTTTCTCTCGTACTCAACTACCGACTTATTTCCTTATCGTAACTCAAGAAATTCTCTTTTTCTTGTCCAGATACTGTTTTTCGACATACTTTTTTTTTAACTCGATCTAAAAGAAATCCCAGGAAATTCTCTCCCTTGGTACCACAATTACCAACGTAGTCTACCAACTATACGTTTTTTCTTTTAATAATGAAATGACACATCTAAGAAAATCATCAGGAGGGCACACCATTTTTTTGAAAACTTGTAAGATATTCTAAAGCTAATACTCAACTTTAACTGGATCATCTTTCATTCTACCTCGAAATTCTTTGGCACCACACTTTCTAAGCTTCTTTATTAGAATGCGTTGACTAGGCTCAGTCACAAGAGGAGGTGGAGGTGCAACCGGAGGTATAATAGGGGTTGGAGGTCGTTGAGCTAAAGTATTCATTTGCATAAACTCATTGAACAACTAGTTTATAAACCCGAAAACCATATTTTTAAGTTCATGCTACTGTACTTAAGGAATCATAATATTACTACTCATCCTTTAATATGAGGTCGGTAAATTACTATTAACCTCATCACTGTCAGCATGATCAGATCTGTTTGACATCTTTATAATCTATAAAAAAAACAAAGGTTAGATCGGATCTAACACGTCACACCATCACAAATTTATATCTCATGTAATTCTAGCCATCTCACACGCTACGTTTAGCTCAAGAACTGATTAAACCGTAGCTATGATACTACTAAATGTAACATCCCTGACCCGTATTCGTTGTCAAATTTGGGTTATAGAGCATTACCGATTAAACGAAACATTTAAACTTAATTTCCTTAAATATCATAAACATAACATAAACCATTCATACATACACACACTGTCCCTATATTGAGCCCTCGAGGCCTAAGAAACATCTTAGAAACAATTCAGGACTAAATTGAAATCATTTGGAAAGTATAAGAAAAAGTTACAAAATTTTGAAAACAAGGGTCACACTATCCATAAAAGTTAAATTACTCAAATATATGACAAATCCTTCAAAATATCTAAACAATATAAGTTACCGAGACTTTTAACTCGATGAATGACTTACAGAAAAGAGTACATCGACAATCCCACCAAACACAACAAATCCTTATAAGAGCTAATCCATCCAAAACACACCAATGCTCATAAGAGCTAGTCCAACTGAAACACACTAATGCTCATAAGAGCTAGTCCAACTGAAACACACCAATGTTGAACCTCGATTTACTCGGGAAACTTATATATATCACTCCATAACCATCTCTACTCAAATCCCCATATCACACCATATCTTGACTGTACTCTATCCTACGTTCAATTTGATCCAAGTATAGAATTTCAACAAATTTACTAAAATAACTTACAACGTTTATAATAAAATATAACTATCACATTACATATTATCATCAAACATTCCATAAAGATATTAAGTTATGAACTGTACGAACTTACCTGGATTGAATTGTAGTAGTTGTAGAACTTTAGGGACTATTTCATAATTTTCCCTTTTTCACGAGTATCAACTAGATTTTGATCTAAAATGTAAAAATTCTTCAATTATTAGCTTACATTTCACCTTCCAATTCACTTTACTTTTTATAACCTTTTATTTTTTTAATTTACAAAATTACCCCTAACTTTTACAACTTTTGCAATTTATTTCCTTAACCCGAAATTCATCAAATTAACCATTTTTCTCAAGTAAATATCTTATCCGAATATACTAGGCCCTTAAAAAAATCCCTAATAAAAATCAAATTCATTATAAAAACCTTAAAAATTTGACATTGTCACAATTTAATCCGAAAATTAAAATCTAACAAAAATCACTTTACAGAATTATCAAACAACACAATCAAAGCTTCAAATGCATAGTTATCATCAAGAACATTCAAGACTCATCAATGGAAACTTCTAAAATTTTTAATAGATTCAAAAACGAAGGTACGGGCTAGCTGGACCTAGTTGTAACAATCTCTAAAACATAAAAATTTCAAGAATTAGATGAAAATTAAGCTCACATGCACAAGGATGAAAGAACCAAAGCTTGAAGCTCTCCCTAATGGTGGATTCGGCCATGGTTGAAGAAAAATGAATAGGAATTATTTTAATTTTTCAATTTGTTTTACTTAATTTCAAACTAATTATAATTTTGCCATTAATTACATAATATTTTTATCTTTTTCTTTACTAATGCCATCCCACTACATTAATTAAGGCCTAATTATCACATATATCCTTTCTCAATTAATAATTAAGCCATTTGGTCACTAAATGCATTAATTAACAAGTTATACACCTTTTACAATTTAGTCCTTTCTTTAATTAGCTATCTAAACGTTAAAATTTCTTATCCAAATTTTAATACGACTTAAACAACTCCATAAATATTCTAAAAATAATATTTACGAGTCAACGCGATAGAAATTTGTGGTGCCGAAACCAGTATTCCATCAGTACTAAAAATCAGGCTGTTACAGCCAGAACTCCAAACAGAACTCCAAAATTGCGGATTTATCGCCAAAACTCTTGTAATTGCGGATATACTGCCAGAGCTACGCAGATCTCCTCTATATTTGATCAACCCAAACTCTGGTGCAATGCGTAATGTCATTATATCAGAATAGCAAAATCAAATACAGTACAATACAGAAGAATGTCATAATCATGTGATCAATAATCAAAACAGTGACATTCTTTACAGTCATGCAAACAACACATACAGAACATAACATGCTTAACATGCATTCAATGAAGTAGAATAGTGGGCATGCACTTATGAAATTGATGGCTATAATTACGGGTTGATCGACAAACACACAATAGGATAAAACAACAAGAAATTGAAGCTAATTGGCACCCAAACAGCAGACAACACATTTAGATGGGAAACTTTGCAATGTTGAGCAACAAAATTGAAGCAAACTAAGTAGCAAGTCAGTAATGAAAGTAACTAGTAGCAACTAATTAGAGGCTGGTCAATAAGTATTTGGTACAACAACATTAGTCAGCCAACATGTAAAATAGTATACACACATAGACCGTTCACAATTGATTTAAATCTCACACCTCGATTACAATCCGTAGAACACTAATAATTGACCGGGGCAACACTACAACTCAGATTTGTCTCGATTCCTTCCTAACCTGCAACTCAGACATGATGAACATAAAAAAATGATTAAAATCAACCAATGAAACCTCTATGGCATTCAACCAAAAGAGATCAAGAAAGAAAATGAAATCTAATTGATTGGATCATCTTATGCTACACTAGTTTGAAGATCTATGTTAATAGTCATTTAATAAAAATGAATGCTCACTAACCATGATAAGAGGGTTTGGCCAAGAGGTAAGAATATGTACAAAATTAGTAGCAAAATAAGAGAAATAATGATGACAAGATGAGACTTAGATAGGGTGACAATGCAAAAATTATGAGAGCACAAAAGCATCAATGTGTGGCAATAGGAGAAGGAGAAATGGACAACAATGAAGAATAAAAAAAATGGCAGCAACTTATGAACAAAATATTGATATTAAAATGGCAAGGATTCAGCCAAATAAAGTAGAAAAGTAATAGTCAAAGGGGTGACATAAACAAAAAAAATAAAAACTAGTGTTTTAGGTTGCAACACTGGTGGATTATGGGAGAAAATTGAAGAAGAAGGGAGAGGAAAAATATGAAGGGAACGAATAAAATAGGAAAAAAAGTGAAAGAGAAAAAGAAACAAAATAAAAAAACTTAACAAATATTTAGTTTAATCTTTAAAAAAATTGATAGCCTTTTTGATAAATCAGATAAAATCTTTGAATATTCAATTTAATCAGATTTTTCAATGTTTGAGTCAGACTAAAATCTGACAACTTGCTAAGGGTGGGCAATACAAGCTTAAAAGAAAAAGAATTTGTGAGCAAGGGGAATCAAACTTGGGTCTCAAGTATATCTTCACTAACTCTTTACCACTAGGTCAATTACTAATTCTTGCTATAGTTTTACAATATTCATTTTTAAACATGACGTGACACATACTAAGATTTGAAGAAAAATCTACAAAATAATAAAAATGGTGTGAGGGAAGGGATTCAAACTTAAGTTTCAAGGACGATTTCATTAACATTGAACCATCAGACCAGTAACTCATTTTTTTACCAAACACACAAAGATAATCCTAAAATCGGGGCATGACCACTCCCGGTTCACAATCTCGATTTTATTAACCCAATTTTTGAGATGTGACAATTATCTACAAATCCTGGTGGTTTGCCCACAATGCGGTATGTAGGGATGGATAAGTTCTGGGGAACTCTTATTGTGGTGTGTACCAGATGATGGGTAGGAAATTTTCTCTAAAATTGAAAAATAAATTGCACTGTTAAACATGAGTATGTACATACATGATATTTTATCCTACAACAATTGAAAAACTTGTGTTATTGTTAGCTTGATTGTTATTTTATCATACAAAAATTGAAAAACTTATGTGTTAAGAATCCTTAAAGATGTGTTAGTGAGGGTTAGGTGATTCATTTTTCCTGTGAACTTTATCATGCTTCTCTCTGAGAAGGATCTAGAAATTCCTATACTCCTAAGGAGACCTTTCTTAGCCACATCTAGGGCCACCATACACATTGGATAGGGCAAATTGACTATGGACATCAAGGGAGAAAACAAAGTTTTCAAATGTGTCGAGTCCAAGCCTAGGTCTAAGGAAGTGTTACCATCGCAAGAGTATAAGTGCCAAATAATTGAAACAAAAAATTATCATGCAACAGTGTTGCAAACTTCATGGAGTGGTGTAACTTTTCAGGTGTTTGTGCACCACGCAAGAGAGTTTGGAAATGAATGAGGATAAGAAAGAAGATGGAATCTCAAGAGGCCTTGGTCGCATGCTGAATAAGACACAAGTTCAAGTGTCAAGAATACCGATGGAACACCATTTCGATGGTGTAGCTGACCACCCGAAGTTAAATTTTTAACTCGCCGCATATGGTAAATGAACTAGAATTTGTAAATATTTGAATTATTAAGCATGGAATCCACTTATTTTCTACATGTAGATTAGGATTTTATTTTGTGTTAGGCTAGTTTTGAACTTGGTAGGTCAGATTTTTTATGGTTGAGATGAAAATTGATGATTTTATCATGTTTTTGGGATTAGTTTAGTGAAAGGGTATTGCGATTTCACAGACAGTTTCAAGAGGGACCAAAATATCTTTTAGGTATCATGATATTGAGTCCCTAGTATCGTAATATCCCTAGAATTTCAAAAGTAAAAAAATTTGGTTTTATAGAGTGGTATTGCAGTATGTAACATTCCTATCCCGTATCCGTCGCTGAAATGGGGTTACAAGGCATTACCGTTCATATTACAATTCAGAACAGACTTTCATTATAAGGTAAATCATCTAATTTTTTTTAAAAAAAAACCAAACTACTGTTTCGATACACTAATTAACTAATTATTCGAATCTGTTAACTCAATTCAAACAAATAAGCATAGAAATCTAATGCTTAACTTATAACCCAATACAATTCATTTCATATCCAAATGAAATATACAAACTTAGCATTCAAAGCGTACAAATGGTTTATATATAAATGAATTTGTCAACTTGCAATTTATATTCACCAACTTAAATTAATAAAGTCACACATCATCATGCTTCATATAAATAACATATATCTCAATGTCCATTTCATTTATCAAATATTACCTAACATTATAACATACATTACTTAACCACAATTATTTTATTCCACAATTATAACATGAGCATATAAGCAAATATATAATGACCTATTTTTATCACATTTGCCAAACCACATAGGTTATGCATGAATAAGTCGAATTAACATACCCAACTTGTCTCCACTTAGCCAATTCACTACATTAATAATCATGACATATACATATACATATATGTATACTCATACATTGCTTTTATAACCGAATTAAAACAACTAATACCTATTCACAATTATATGCATTTCATAATCATTTCATTTCAGTGCCAACCGAAATTAGTATACTATTGTCAAATACAAAGCATATCATATAATACATATACAAAATAAATCCTAGTCACATTAGAATATAGCCGAATACTTCTTAGTACCAAATCATGATATAAAATGTACTTTTCAAAGGTAAATCATTCACCGATTATAGATAAATATGTACATCCAAGACACAAATTTCACGAACCATATGGAAAACCAATCAAAATATCTCCAATCATGTTCAGTCATTACAATACATCCTTTATTACCAAATCATTTCTAACACCTTAACCTAACATAATAACTAAAATTTACATATATAACTTTTCTTAGTATAAACTGCATCCAAATTGAACAAACATGCTTATGTATATATTATGACCAATTCATTCATACCACATCCGAATCACCAATCAACTTCAATGCACAACAAAGCACATATCACAAATATTATTCATCCATCGCATAAAATACCATAGCCAAAATAAACTTAAACCATAAGTAAACATAACCAAAATCAAACATGGAAATTAAGCCATTTTCGCATGGCTCAAATTATACAGAACTAAAATCTAACATTTCAAAAGATAATCCAGCCTATACATGCCATAGGTTTGATAGTTCACTTATAAAGGTACCGAAAAACAGTGGATAGTGTGATAGACTTTACTGACGATTCCCGAGCTCGTAACTTGAATCCAAAATCTATAAAACAGAAGCAAATATACACACAGTAAGCTATCTTAGCTTAGTAGGTCATAAGCAAATAAACAACCAAATGATATTATCAGCTCAATTAAACTAACCATAATATAACTTCTTTATCACATTTAGTCTCAAACTACCAAGGTTCATAAATAATACATTTTCATATTCAAACACTACCTTGGCCGAATACTCATATGATCAAGATAATTAATTATCATCCAACCATCAAAGCCAAAATGTCAATATATATAACCAAATGTACATACACTTATATACACAAGCTCAAAAATCATAATATAACATTGTGTACATGCACTATCTATATAGCCGAATATACATGGTCTTGTATACACGTATTAAAAAAAAACAATTCCATAATATTCATATCATTCATTTATAAGACCGAATACACATACCATAATCACATATATTCTTCATTTGCATCACACATGATTTCTAACAAATAATCAAGTTACTTACCTTATTTTAGGTAGGTAACAAGCTAATTCATACCTGGTCATTCCAACTCATTTTACACTTTCGATCACAACTTATCGATGCCCAATGAACCATTCGGAATTGGATAGGACACTCGAATAATCACACGTGTATCGTACAATGCCAACGTCCCAGACGTGGTCTTATATGTAATCACATATCAATATCACTGTCCTAGACGTGGTCTTACATGTAATCACATATCATATCACTGTCTCAGATAGGGTCTTACTCGCACACATATATCAGAATCACATATCAATGCCATGGTCTTACTCACACATCACAAATCAGAATCTTATGTCATGACATATGTATCCTAACTATTCCTAAGGTTCATACGGGGCTTTCGAACGTCGTAACTTGGTCAAAATGAACACGTGAACATGGTTACCAAGCTTATACACATTCAAAATTTGCAAGTATATATTATCACATTTCATTTCAGCATATATAATTTGCATTTAATTAAAATTAAGTACGTCTATTTGCTTATAAACTTACCTTGGACGATATAAAACGGAACGGGACAGCTAGTCGATAACTTTCGTTTTCCCCTAATCCAAATTCGATTTCTTTGGTCCTTGATCTAAACATATTCAAATTAAGCTCATTCAAATATATTTTCATTTAATTTAGTCCAAAAAACATAAATGGTAAAATTACCATTTTACCCCTAACAATGCCCAATGAACCATTCGGAATTGGATAGGACACTCGAATAATCACACGTGTATCGTACAATGCCAACGTCCCAGACGTGGTCTTATATGTAATTACATATCGATATCACTGTCCCAGACGTGGTCTTACATGTAATCACATATTATATCACTGTCCTAGACAGGGTCTTACTCGCACACATATTTCGGAATCACATATCAATGCCATGGTCTTACTCGCACATCACAAATCGGAATCCTATGTCATGACATATGTATCCTAACTATTCCTAAGGTTCATACGGGGCTTTCGAACGTCGTAACTCGGTCAAAATCAACACGTGAACATGGTTACCAAGCTTATACACATTCGAAATTTGCAAGTATATATTATCACATTTCATTTCAGCATATATAATTTGCATTTAATTAAAATTAAGTACGTCTATTTGCTTATAAACTTACATTGGACGATATAAAACGAAACGGGGCAGCTAGTTGACAACTTTCGTTTTCCCCTGATCCAAATTCGATTTATTTGGTCCTTGATCTAAACATATTCAAATTAAGCTCAATCAAACATATTTTCATTTAATTTAGTCCAAAAAACATAAATGGTAAAATTACCATTTTACCCCTAACATTTACACTTTTTACAATTTAGTCCCTATTGCACAAAACACAAAATATACAAAATTTAACTATACCCATGTTAGGCTGAATTTTACCCATATTCATACAAGTCCATATATTTAATTTATTTCACATTTTAGTCCCTCAAACTATTATTTTTGCAATTTAGTCCTAATTACTCAAAATCATCAAAAATTCCAATACAAAACATGTTAACCCAAAATATATCTTTAATTTTTTGTCATTAAACAACAAAAATCACAAGCTCTCATCAATGGAAAAACTCAAAATATTCATCAAAATAAAAAATTCAAGCATGGGTCTTGACGATAACTTAGCAACGATCTCAAAAACGTAAAAATTATAAAAAATCAAGCTAAAACTTACCTTGAATCAAGTTGAGAAATGGCCGAACCCTAGCTTCTTTTATTTTTCTTTCTTATTTGATAATTCGGCAAGAACTTAATAATATGAAACCATATTGTATTTTTTTTTATGTTTTATAATTACATTAAGTTAACATTTGATTTACTAATTTACCCTTTATAATTAAATAACTAAAACGCATATAACAACGGTACAACCGGCCATTACCTACTCAAATGGTCTATTTACAACTTAAATACTTCAATTTAAAAAGCCACTAGCAATTTGGCCCTCATACTTTAAACTATCAAGTTTTCAATTTACGCGATTAAGTCCTTTTATTTAATCGGACACTTAAACGATAAAATTAAATCATGAAAGTTTCACAGATATAAATTCACACATAATAAACAAAGAGAATAATTTTAAAATATTTTTTTGACTCAAATTCTTGGTCCTGAAACCACCATTCCGACTAGGTCTAAATCGGGCTATTACATGGTACCTAACCTTCGATATCTCGATACCTCAAAAACAATAGAATGTGGGGATTCCCAAAACAGGGGATATCACAATATCCAACCTTAGGTATTGCGATATTCAAGCCTCAAAACACTTCCAACACCCTCATTTCATTCACTTCTTTAATCTTTCATCCTTAATCCTTAAACCCCTTCTTTATTTTCTTTCAATTATCCTTTAATCTTCTTTCAATTGCCTTTCCATTTTATTTCCTTTTTACTTTATTTTTCTTGTGAGTTTTTCTTTTCTTTTGCAGCATTCATTTTTCTTGGGGGAACACAATATTTCGTCAATCAATACAATCGACTACGACAATCAAGCGGTTAAGTTTTATTTTATTTTATTTTATTTTAAATATTGTTATCGTTCAACTACTTTACTTTTTATTTTTTAATCTATATATTTGTTATTGTGGTTGGATAATTGGTTGATCAATATTACTTTAAATTGAGATGCCTCTGAGACAACACAAGCGATCTCAATCCCAAATTGCCTCAGTTCTGTCGTCAGAATACGATGGTGAGAAATTTGTCCAAAAATAGGTTGTGGATGTCTATCAAACCATCTAGGGACATACGTTCATCCCTAAATGAGGTTTTAATCCGGCCTATCCATTTAATGAGGAAATTTGAGACAATGTGTGTTTTCATCATTGGGACAATTTTTGTGAGCTTCCAAAGCAACCTACCATTGTACCCACAGTATTGGAGTTCTACTCCAATTTAAAAATTGCTAGACGTGATAAGGTATACGTCAGGAATGCGAACATTGATATTTCCCTTACTGCCATTTATGCATACTACAGTGTGCCATGTTACAGAAAAGAAGATCTGTCGTCCCTCGATTTGAATAATTTCACTAATTTTGACACTTACGCCATTCTCAATACCTTATGGAAGGTAAAGGTGAATGGAACCATGAAGCTTCCGCGAGGTGGCCTCTCTCTTTTAAGCAATCAGTCATGTTCACTATTGTGAAAATATGGATGCAATTCATATGCATGCGTCTTTACCCTATATTGGATACTAACAAGCCCTGTTATATTCCATGTTGTAGCACAAGAGAAATTGTGTAGGTACATTGGTGAATCAGTAGATGAAGCATTGCATCGTGGGTGATAAGGTTGGTATCTATTTACCACAATTGGTCACTGACCTCTGCCAAAAGGTTGGTGTCGATATTGTAAACACCGAGCAAACTCAGCGTCCAATGCACAACATCATCGGCGATTCCTTGCTCCAACAATTTCAAGAGCTTCATAGGAAGCAAATTAAGGAATGGAATTAGTAAGGTCACGAGAGAAGGGAAACACCTTGACCTGCTAAGAAATTGAGCATCGAAAAGAAAATCGAGGGTGGCCCATATGGTGGCAACTTAGGCTAAGTCGTGACATTCAACATAGTAACAGAATGCTCCAGGCAACAAAGCTATTTATAAACATATTCATGGCGAGTCAAAGAGAAAAAGTAATACAATGGCCCACCTAATTAAGTGACTCATTCGAAGGTGAGATGATGGATGACGAGGCATCAGGAGGTCATGAAGAGACACCTCAGGATGAGACTATGGAGGACGCAGCTATATCTACACTTTCGATGATTGAGGATGTTGACATCGGTGTGCAGAGCACACCTATCCATAGGAAACGTGTAAAGAAATCCACTCAGAAGGAAGAAACATACCAAGAGTTGATGGGACCGATTCAGGAGACGACACATCCAATGTATAGTCACATGTCTTTGCATTTTATTTATTTTTATGCGGCATGTAAACTATTAAACACTTTTGTTTTTGTTTTTGGTTTATTTGTTGTTTGTTTTTCTTTGTTTTTCTTATGTACGACAAGTTACCCATTTAGAGCTTTAATGAGGAGGTGGACGCCTAAGCTAGTCTGATACTCCATTCGAGGGAAGTCTGGTAACCTCCTAACCTTTCTTTTAAGAACATTGGGAACATGTAGTCTGAGTGTGGGGGGTGCACATAAGCTTTATGTGTGATTATGTTTTCTCGTTTATTTGTTTATTTGTGTCTTTCTTTAGTTTTTATGCATTTTTCAAAAAAAAAAAAATTAAAAAATTCCAAAAATATTTTCTGTTTTTTTTTCAAAACCTCTAAAAATATTTCTTATTTTCATTTTTAATTTTTGTTATTGCATGGTGCTTGGACTATAATTAAGTAATAAGTTAGTAGATGTACATATCAAATGAGTATATAGAATTGCCAAACTTGTAAAATTTGAATGATGATAGATAATTTCTTATTCTTAATTGTAAATTAATTAGTTCACTTAGTTAATAGGTATAATAGGCTAGAGACAATAACCGAAATAAAAATATATAAAATGTATCGTAGGATGATGAAAAGATGCAGATCCTTGTAGATAAATAATTCGAATTAATAATTGTTCGTTTAAATAGATGTATGCTTAATAGAACTATTACCAGGTGACTAATCTGGGAAAGACCTTAGGCATTGTTTGTATAGCCTTAAGCCTAAAGGACCAACCTTAAACGCTACATTATCCTTAATTCTCAAATTTGAGCCTTATCACCATTCTTAATGAGCCTTTGTGTTTGAAACCTTGAGCCAAAATTGAGTTCAAAACTCAACCCTTCATAGTCCTTGAACTTTGTCATGCATTATCGAATGAACGTCAGGCCATGAACATCAAAGGTTAGGTAGAAAAGTAATGGAGGTTTCTCACAAAAGTGTACTCGAGTGATTAGTGAAGAGGGGTCGAATTAGCTCGTAATTGATTCTTTCTAGAAATTGTGCATAAAAGGAAAAGAAAAACTTGAAAGAGAGAAAAGTGAGGATCAAAATCATTGTGAGAGAAAAGAACAAACAAAGTACAAAAGTGCTCAAAACAAGAAAAAGAAAGGAGCATAAAATAGTTTCGAAATCATGGTGCACAAAAAGGAGCTGATATCAACCATAATTTTCCACATTATTGGAGAAATAAGGGAGGTGAGAGAAGGAGAAATAAATTTCTATAATTCAACAAGGGTTCTACCTTCTATCCCTATAAACAGATGGCACTGGTTGGGCTATTTACACGACTTTTAGATATTGTTATTTTATCTGAAGATATAAAGAATTTTATTCTTTAAAAATTAAATATATTTTCTAGAGTAACAATTCTACTAGTTTCTATTTTGAAGAGAGAATTTTCATTTTCATTCCAAAAAGAAGAGAAAATTATTTCTAGTTTTTATGTTTGATTTGTTTTGTTCGAGCATACACTCGAAGCAATTTGTGGTACGAGAATGGTGGAGAAGATCATTTGGTTGAAAGCTGAAAATGAAAAGGATTCGTCTATCTAAAAACATAGGTACGATTTTGGTCTAGGGTTTATTACTATAAATATCACATATCGGGACATTTTTAAAAAAAATATTTCCTATTGTGCAAGAAAACCATTTTCAAACCAATTTTTTTCCGACAGGGCAAAGGTATAGAACTCTTTATGATAAAAGCTTACTTGGTGGAAGATTCAGTAGACCACTAGGTCATTGATTTTGGAGCCACTAGCCATGTTTGTTTCTCTATAGGGTTCAAGGAGACAAAATATCTTAGAAATTAAAGTCTATCATTGCGGGCCAAAAATGGGACAATTGTTATAGCTGAAGCAGTGGGTGATGTACAATTTTATTTTGATACTTTTAGAAAGATTATTTTGAAACACATTTTCTACGTACCAAGTTTCAAATGAAACTTGATTTCTATTGCATATTTATATAAAGACGACTTGACCGTGACTTTTAAAAATAGCATTTGAATATTTAGAAATTACAAACTTATCTATAATGGATGGATATCAAATTATCTCTATTTTTTCAAACCAAAGATGTACACACTACTTAAGATAGAAATTTCAAATAAAAGACTTAAAACTTCTCTAATGAGATATACCTTTGTCATTTGAGACTTGGTCATATTAACCAAGAAAAAATCACTAGACTTGTGAAAGATGACACTTAAATTTCCCTTAAAAAAGTTGATCTTACATAATGTGAATCTTACTTGGAAGGTAAAATGACTAAGCGATCTTTTAATGCAAAATGAATGAGGGTCGTGAAACCCATAGAACTTGTGCACACTAGCCCCATGAAAGTCAGTGTGAGAGGTGGTGATGAGTATTTTGTAACATTTGTTGATGATTATTCCAGATATGTGTATATGCACCTAATGCACCACAAGAGTGAAACATTTGATTAAGTCACAGAGTTTCGTGCGAGAGTGGAAAAACAAATAGGTTTACCTAAAATGGCACTTCAATTTGATAGAGGTGGGGACTATTTTTCAAATTAGTTCTTAGGGTACCTTATAGAGAATGTGATTTTATCTTAGTTAATCATGTTGAGCACTCCACAATAGAATGGTGTGACAGAAAGAAGAAATTGTATGTAGTTAGACATGGTTTATTCCATGTTAATTTATCTAGAGCTGCCAAACTCGTTTTGGGGATATACATTGAAAATGACTTGCCATATTTTGAATGATGTGCCAACTAAGGCAGCATCGAAAACTCCATACAAATTATGGCATGGCAGGAAGCCAAATCTAAATCATTTAAGGATTTGGGATGCCTAACCCACATATTGGATAAAGATGTGAGGAAGTTGGATTCAAGGACAAAATTATGCATGTTTTTGGGATATCCAAAAGTAGAAAAGGGAGGTTTGTTTTATAACTTGAAAGAGCAAACTGTAATAGTGTCAACTCATGCTACTTTCCTTTAGGAAAGTTACATAATTGACTTTAAACCTCAAAGTAAAGAAGTATTCAAGGAATTTTTGGGAAATACACAAAGCCATGTGGAAATGGTTCCATAACCAATTCCTAACAGTAGACCTTCAAACGATTCCATAACCAATTCCTAACAGTAGACCTGTAAACGGTTAGAAGTATAGGGTGCTTCGTTGCGGTGGAAAGGTCTCTTATATGCTTGATTTCTTCCAATCTGGCGGAAGTGTTTTACACATTGAGTCTTTCAAACAAAAAGATGATGACCCACTTATATATGATGAAATGATGCAAAGTGCTGATTCCGAGCTCTAGGAAATAACTATGAAAGTTGATATAAATTTTATAGAGTCCAACTCAATGTGGGAACTTGTAGACTTACTGGAAGGGATAAAACCCATAGGGTGTAAGTGGATCTACAAGAAGAAAAGAAATGCGGATGGAAAAGTGGAAACTTATAAGGTCAGACTTTTAGAAAAAATGTTATACCTAGAAAGAAGGTATTGATTACGAAGAAATCTTCTCTCCAGTTGTCATGCTCAAGTCAATCCACATATTATTATCCATTGCGGCGGCTCTCGATTTTGAGATTTGACAAATGGATGTCAAGGCGGAATTATTAAATGGCTATCTTGAAGAGAGTATCTATATGATGCAACCCACTTGATACATAGCTTAAGAAAATGAACATAAAGTTTGCAAAATGCTTAGATCCATATATGAACTTAGGCAAGCATCTCGCTCATGGAATTAAAGATCAAGAGTTTTGGATTTGAGCAAAACGTAGATGAACCTTATGTTTATAAACATATTGGGGATCGAAAGGTGGTCTTTCTCGTTCTATATGTCGATGACATTCTACTCAATGGGATTGATGTAGAGACATTATTATTAGTTAAGTTCTGGTTAACCCAACAGTTTAGCATGAAGGACTTCGGAGAAGCTAATTTCATTCTAGGAATTCAAATCCTAAGAGATCGATATGAATAAGGGAATCAACTTTCTGTATCAAGATTTCATATTTCTTCGGATGGTTTTCCTAAGATAGCGGAAGAAAGAGAAAACATGTGAAAGGTTTCTTATGCTTTAGCAAAAGGAAGTTTAATGTATGTTATATTATACACACATCTAGATAACTGTTTCGCAGTGGGGTTGGTAAGTTGATATAAGGTGAATCCAAGACCAAGACACTAACAAAAAATTAAGCATATACTTAAGTATTTATAGAGAACGAGGATTTATGTGCCTGTTTATTCTAGAGAAGATCTTAATCCTATCAGATATACTGATTTTGACTTCAAAACGTGTCGAGATTTGAAGAAATCAACGTCGGGTTATGTTGTTGTCATAGATAGTGGGTCCATAGTATGAGTAAGTGTTAAGTAGGGTTACACTGATAACTTCACTATAGAGGGTTGAATATGAGGTATGGAAAAACTATGGCACTATAACAGTGTGGATTTAGCTAAACCCTAAAAAAACCACATAAGGACAAAACATATTGATAGAAAGTATCACAAGGGACACGGTAGTGTTTGACGAAATAGTGGATGTAGTGAAAGATCACATCTGAGGACAAAACCTAAGGATTTGTTTTACCAAAACTCTTCTAGCAAGAGATTTGTTTGGAAAACATATGGAGGGCATAGGAATGCAAAATATGACTTATCTACATCACTAAGGCAAGTGGGAGACTGTTGGATCTGGTGTCTTCAATGTGGTATTTTCATTTATAAACAGTTGTAATTTTTTTTGAACACATTGGTTAATAAAATTATTCATGAATTAGATTAATACCATTATTCATGAATTAGATTAATACCCTTTGTATATTGTCTTCACGTGATTTTTGCATATAAAGCAAAATACAAGCAAATATTAGCTCACTAGTTGTCTAATGTTTAACTAATACTAAGCAATATTACATATTTGGATTGTAATACGGAAAGACAAGTTATATTAGTAGATGAACCTAAACATTTTCTTAGTTTCAGAAATAAGCAAACCAATTGAAAGACTAATATGACATTTATCAAGTCCAATTGAAGAGATGCCTTGTCTTGGGCAACAAAGCAGATGACTCCCAAGAGATAGAGACATAGTGTAACTGACTGGACTAACAGTACATTAGATCGGACCCAAGAAGAATAGATCTTAAATCCATTTATGGATTTATTCAATTGTGACATTCATAATGCTGCATGCCTTAAGCTTGAGTGGATGACGAACTATGTATGTTTGACTCGTATAATTTGATGTAAGTAAAAGCTTGAGTTCAAATAGATAAGGAACCAAAAGCTAGTGTATTGGGTATACAACTTCTACAAGATGTAGTGTCATTCAGAATAGTGGATTCATAACGCGAGATATGGGTAAATGATATCCTCTCATTGGCATTACATGGTAGATGAAAAGTAAATGTGATCATGAGTCGTTTATCTTTATAATTAATGACTTGATTACTATTTGATAGTAATTATTTTTTCTTGAAGGAAGATGTAATGGTTACCATGAGATAAAATAAGATCATAATAGGAGAACATATTTATCCCAAAGAGATTAAGGATATCCTATGAGGGTAACACACATGTGACAGGGTCATTGGATAAGCGTTGATCGAGTTACTTTCGTAATGGTACTATAGTAGAATGATTTCGTGACTAAATGAGTTTATAATTAATAGGCGAAAAGCTAGAACTTAATTATAAATCATTTGAGTCTTAATTGTATTTGTCCAATCGGTCCCTCCACTAGCTCGTTGAAACTAGAAATGAATTGCATTTTGAATCAAATGAATAGAAATGGTAAAGTTAGAGAAATGAGAAAGATTTGGAAATGAACTGGTTTTCTCTAAATGGAAATGACCTGAAAAATAATTTATGATTTTTCAAATTATTAATTAATTGATTGAAGTTTGAAAATGGAAATAAATTAATTGGTCATAGTCAATCCGTTGAATTTAGAAATATTAAATATATTTTCTCATAAATTCTTTTATGGTAAAATCATCATGATTTTAATGGAATTAGAATTGAGTTTAGAAAATTGTTTAATTGAGAAATTAATTAATTAAAGATGTTTATTTTGAGAAATAGAAAAAAAATTATCAGGTTGGATTGAATAATAAAATACTGGGTTAAGAGTCTATAAAGTACTTGTAATTGAACCTAACATAGGAGACACCCAAAAGCCCCTCATGCTAATACTAGGGACGGTGAACCCTAATATAAATAACTAAGGTTGTCACCCCCTAATCCTAGTTGGACTAGGAGCTCATTTTTTTTGTATTGAAATAGACTTTCACAATTCAAAAGGGTTTCACCTATTTTTCTTATAAATAGATGGCATCGGTAGGTCTAATTACACAACTTTGAGATATTGTTATTCTACCCGAAAATAGTGAGAATATATTTTCTAAATATAAATTCTATTTTTTTAAATAAAAATTCTTTCGGTTTCTACTAAAAGGGATTTGTTTTCCCATTGAAACTAAAGTAAATAGTTTCTCCTTTTGTGTTTGATTTGAATTTGTTCTAGCCCACACTAGAAGTAGTTTGTGATACGAGGACAATAGAGAAAGTCATTTGGTTGAAAGTTGGGAATGACAAGGATTCATCTAGCCAATAACACAAGTGCGATTTTGGTAAAAGGTTTATTGCTATAAATATTACAAACTGACCCAATTTTCAAAATTTTAATTTTCTATTCTGCAAGAAAATCGTTTTCGAACCAGATTTTTTCCAACAATGATTGTAATGGCCCAAAATTCACAGGCACTGAAAAAGTGAGTTATAGGGCCTCCGTCTTAGTGAAATAAGTTCAAAAATAATTATTAGAAATATTTATGAGCCTAGTGGTGTGTCTAATTAAGTTTTAATTAGGTGAATTTAGCTTAATTTAGAGTAATTAATAAAAAGAACTAAATTGAAAAAGGAGTAAAAGTTTAATTCTAAAGTAATAGAAAATAAAAAGGATTAAAATGGTAATTAAACCATTTATAAAAGTTGAGGCGGCAAATGGAAGAAAAATTAAGATTTTTCTTGAATATATGTATTATATATATTTAATTATTATCATGGTTTTATATAAAACTATTATTATGGTTTTATAATTATTATGATTATTTAATAGATATTATGTTTTAAATAAATTAAATAGTTGATAAATATATGGTAATAAAATATACATGTGTAAAAATTATATTGGTATATTTGTAATTTAAATACTTAATTACTTATAATTTAAGTATAAAGATATTTGTTAATTAAATATTAATAAGATTTTTGGTATGAAAAACAAATTAAATAATGACATTTGTAATAATATGAATATATACATTTGTATTATAATTATGTAATTACTTAAATTTTAAGTTAAATATATTTATTAATTAAATATTAATATTATAATATTTTTATTTGTTAAATAAATAAAAGAAAGACAAATGGATGGTAATAATAGTGTATAAATATACAAAGATACATGTATACAAATGTATTAATTATATTGTTATTAAGTAAATATTTTATAATTATTAAATTAATAATAATCTATGTTAGTTAAATGACAAAATAAATAAGTAAAGTAAATAAAATATAAAAGAAAAAGAAACAAAAGAAAGGAAAGAAGAACAAAGAGCATTCGAAACAGGGGAAAGAAAAGAAGAAAAAGAAGGAAAAAGATAAAATAGGGTTTTTGAAGCTTGGAGTTAATTTGGTAAGTCAATTAAGCCATTTTTAGTTAATGTTGATGTTTTAGAAGCTTTAGAACAAAGTTTTGTTGAAATTAAGTTGAAGTTTTAAAAGTTCTTAGGTTTTTGAACATAGTTCATGTTGAACAAAATAATGAATTAGGGACTTAATTGAATGAATTTTAAGTTAGAATTGATTAAAGGATTAAATTGTAAATTAGGTTATAAGTTTTGTGTTGTAGGGAATAAATTGAAAGAATTTTTAAATTAGGGTTTTATTATGAATACTTGATAGTTAGGATGAATATGGAAGAAAAATGAATAGAATTGAAGTATGAAATAAATGAAACAAATAAAAGAGTCAATTAGGATTAAATTTAAAATTAGACATAAATTGAGTAGAAATTTAATTAATTATTTAAATTAATGCTGTAATTAATAATGTAAATTATTATTATTATTTTTATTTTCGTAGCTAACAAGGAAAACGAGGCATCGACATCCAAAGGAAAAGAAAAGATCGTTGAGGAGTAAACTCGTATTCCGGGTTTGTATTACTACAACTCAAACTATTTATTAAATGTTATATTGAATTTGTAGTCATGAGACATCTAAGATAAGGTAAGTAATAATATTTGAAATTAAATAAGAATATGTGTGAACATTGAATTATATGTGAATTAAGATAATAGATGTTTTGAATTGACTGAATATTTGAAATTGTTGTGGAAATGAATTCGAAATTGGAAAAGTAAAATAATACCCTATTAACTTGTCGGACTAGATTTGATACAAATAGCATGCCATTGGATTTGTGATGTGATGAGGAGAATTGTAGTTTGGCCGAGAAGATATTTCTGTTATTATATACTTCGATTTATCCGAAGAGGCATTTAATGCCTTATTGGTGTGTTTGGGAGGCTATATTATACTGGTGTGTTATGGAGGATTTATATTATTCCGGGTATGTTTAGGTTGGATATTCTGGTGCGTATGGATGGAATCCGTGTATCTGTCAGAGTCCGAGCCTTATTAATAGGGTAAATAATTGAAATGAAATTTTTAAAAAAGATGAGATTAATTATTTTGGCACTATTGAAAAGTATGAGAAAGAATGTATGAGTTAAATTATGAATTGAGTTAGTACGTAAAAAAATGAATTTAAGAGTTATGAGGTAATATAATTATATATAATTAGTTTAAATGATTATAAAGTTTATGGTTGATGTTTGTAATTTATTAATGTTAAATAGTTTTGATTTATAGTAATACCACTGAGTATGAAATACTCAGCATACGGTTGTTTCCGTGCGCAGGTCATTAGAGTTTCGGATCCGGTCCAGCATCCAAAACAAACCCGACTCCGACAAGAAAATTTTGGTGATGTATTTCTTCTTTTTGTTTTACTGGCATGTATTAGGTGGTTGTACATGAGTTATATATATAGGTTAAAATGATCTTGTTGTAATTAGATAGTTATGCAATTTTGGATGATAAGTAAGTTTAAAGTTATAAATTAGTAAATTTGGTATTAAATTTTGAAATGAAATGAAAGATATGAATTAGTTCCTTGTATGTTAATACTTTAAAATTTAAGTAATAAATCAATGGATTAAGCGTAATCTAATAGTGTTTGAGATGTAAATTTTTTTTGGTTGAAATATTGGTATTGGTTGGTTACTTTTGGTTTGAATTTGCAGGGGGTTTTAAGTAAAAATAAGCAGAAATATTGTCGAAATTTTTTTATAAAAAAAAATTTACGAAAAATTTTTCGGAATACTCGAACAAGTCCCATTCTACTTTTAATACGTGTTTTGGACTTTGAGAGTCTAATATAGGGACTTAATTATTGGTTTTACTATGAATGTTATATTATTTTTGAATTATTCGTAAGTTGTCTGATATGTCCGGTAATGCCTCGTCATCCTGTTCCGGCGACGGTTTAGGGTTAGAGGGTGTTACAATGATGCTATAATCATGAAAAAACTTGTGGTAGTAATCTATAAGGCCTAAAATTCCATGCAACTCAGAGCCATTAGTAGGCGTAGACTAATTGATCACAGTCTGATTTTTTTCCTGTTCCACCTTGACCCTATCAATAAATATAATGTGCTCTAAGTATTAAGTTTCTTATTGACCAAAATCACATTTAGCAATCTTGGACAAAAAAATTGTGATACCTTAATATTTCAAAAACCTTTTGAACATGTTCAAGATGCATGGTTCAATTAGGGCTATAAATCAAGATATCATCAAAAAATACAAGCACAAATTCTTGTAAGTGAGGACAAAATATGGAATTCATTATTGCTTGAAAAGTGGAAGGGGCACTGCATTGGTAAAATGGAATGACTAGATACTTATAATGACCATTATGAGTTCAAAATGCAATTTTATGAATATTTGAAGGACGAATTCGTACCTGGTGATAGCCATCCCATAGGTCAAGTTTTGGATATAATGCCCTAATTACAGTGTATTCCTTTTGTATACTTGTCTTTTTCGAACAGATTGGTTTAATAAGATCATTTATAAATTACATTAATATCATTGGTATATTTTCCTTAATGGTTTTTTCACCCAAAGCAAAATAAACGCAAATATTGGTTCATTGGTTATCTAATATTTAACTAATACTAATTGGTATTATGTGGTCGGATCGTAATAAGAAAAGAAAAACCATGTCCTTAGTCTCATCGAAAATGAGAAAACCGATTGAATGACTAATATGTCATCTATCAAGCCTAATTGTGGAGATGTTTTGTCTTAAGCATCGAAGCAAATGACTCCCACAAGATAGGGACGTAGATGTGATTAGCTAGGCTAACAGTACATCGAACATGACCCAAATAGAATAGATTTTAAATCCATTTATGGATTTATTCATTTGTGACATTCATAGTATGGCATACCTTGATCTTGGGAGGATGATGGACTGTGTATGTGTGACTTGTATACTTTGATGTAAGTAAAAGCCTAAGTTCAAATAGTTAAGGAACTGAAAGATGGTGCGTTAGGTATACAAATTTTGTAGTATATAACATCATTCACAATAGTGGAATTCATATCCCAAGAAATGGGTAAATGATATTCTCTCATTGGCATTACATGATAGATGAAAAGTAATTGTGGCCATGGGTTTGTTTTTGTGATAAATGACTTAATTACTATTTGATGGTTATTAACTTTTCATGAAGGAAGATGTAATGGTTACCATGAGATAAAAAAAAGATCATATTGGGATAAAAGACTTATCCCAAAGAGATTCAAGATATCCTATGAGGGCAACACACTTATGACAAGGTCATTGGACAAGCATTGGTTTAGTAGCTTTTGTGGTATGTAATTGGGGAGAGCTCAGCCACAATACTATATTGTAACTACTTTGTGACTAAATGAGTTTATAATTAATAGGAAAAAAAATTAGAAATTAATTATAAATTTATTGAACCCTTATTATATATGTTTAATTGGTCCCTCTACTAGCTTGTTGAAACCAGAAATGGATGAAAATGATAAAGTTAGGGAAATGAGTTACATTCAGAAATAAACATGTTTAGTCACTAAGTATCGAAATGACTTGAGAATTAATTTAATTTTTTTGAATTATTATTTAATCAAATAACTGAATGAGAATTGGGTTGAGAAAAAAATTAATTGGAAAATTAATTTATCTAATTAAATTAAATTAATAAATAATATTTATTTTGGAAAATAAAAAGACATGTATTTGGTTGATTAAATTATAAAGTGTTAGACTAAATGTCCATGAAGCACATACAATTGGACCCCATACAGGAGAGAACCAAAAACCCTTCATAATACATATGAAGGGCAACAACCCTAGTACATTTAACTAAGGTGTGCCGCCCCATTCTCCTAGTTAAACTAAAAGACTAGTTTTTCTATCAAATAAGTATTATTTGTGTTCTACTAATTTAACAAAGATTCTTTTATCTCTTCCTATAAATAGATGACACTAGTAGAGATAAAAATACAAAACTTTGAGATATTGTTATTCTGCCTGAAAATTTGAGAAATTTATTTTTCACGTATAAACTCTATTGTTTGGGTATAACAATTCTACCGGTTTCTATTGAGAGAGAATTGATTTCCTATTGAAAGTAAGAAATTGTTTTGGGTTATGCATTTGATTCATGATTGATTGAGCCCACACTTGAAGTAATTTATGGTACGAGAATAGAGGAGAAGGTGGTTTGGTTGATAGCTTGGAACGTCTAGGATCTATCTTACTCAAAGCATATGTACTTTTTGGGACAATTTTATTGCTATAAATATTACAAACTGACTCGGTTTTCAAATTTTTAATTTTTCGCTATTGATTAAAAAAAAATTTTACCCAGTTTTTTTCCAACACAAGTTTAGTAAAATATGTAGATCCATAGAGCTCATCAAGCATGTCGTCAACTATTGTAATTGGAAATCGATCTTTTATGGTAGCATAATTAAGTGCTCGATAATCCATACAAGATCTCCATATACCATTTTTAACCAACAAAACAGGGGATGAAAATGAACTAGTGTTATATCTTATCAGCCTAATTTAACATGTCATGAACATGTTTTTCAATTTTAGTTTTTTGAAAGTATGCATACATGTAGGGTCTTATGTTGACATGTTTGGTTCCTTCTTTCAATTTGATGCGGTGATCGACTTCTCTTGAGGGTGGAGACATCACAAAAATTGAGCTTCCATGTCGTACATTCTTGGTAATAGTTCTTAATGAATCATCATGAATGCAATGTGAACCAATCCCTTTCAACTTGTAAAACTCCATGGTTCACTGTTTCCTATCACATTCCATCGTTTCTAAATTTTGTAACCAATGGAATCCTAATACCAGATGTAACCCAATCAATGTTAAAGCATATAAAGTAAGGATGAAAGGAATACCCTGTAGCCAAACCTTGACATTTTCAAATCTCCCTTGGTAGTTCAATGGTTCACCATTAGAAACTTTTACATTGAACGATGAAGTAAGGATCATTGTCAATTCCAGCAAGTTAACCATATTTTTGCTAATGAAATTGTGGTTGGATCAACTATAATTGAGCTAGCCAGCCTGTAATTGATTGTAAGGAAATTTCAGGTTGAATTTTTACCTAGTTTTCGGACTCCCTCCCATCATCTAAATAATCATTGGATTTAACACCTTCTAATAGTATATGCTCTGGATTACGACACCTATGATCAGTTGTGAATTTCTCGTCACTATTGAAGCATAGCCTTTTAGTTTTTCGTTTTTGCATATCTTCCCATGTCAATCCCTTTGTTGGTGATGTCACTGGTGCCCTTGTTGTACTGGTAACAACGCAACTAATTGGTGGAATATTCTTGTGTTGCTTGTTCACTTATTCATACCTCATTCAAGAAGGGGTGATAGTTTCATTCAATTTTTTGGTTTAAACAGTCAAATGCCATCTACTATCTTAACTCTTAGTCCTTATATGAATATACCCACTAAGGCCTTTTGTGTCCAACTTTGAACCTAATTCCCTAGCTGTTCAAACTCTTTTTTGTAGTCATGCAAGGAATAGATCTGCTTGATCTTTAACAAGGCTTTATCAAAATCTTCACAATTTGTAGGACCAAAATTAGCCCATCGTTCTTCATAAAAAATTTCCCAAGTGACTTTAGGCCATTCTTCTTGATAGGCTCATTGTAGCCATTGCTACCATTGATTACCTTTGCCCTGAAGGTGGAATAATACCAATGACACTCTTTGTGTTATAGGTGCAGTCTAATATTCAAAAAATTGGCTTACTTGATTGAACCATTTTGTTGGATAGTCGTCTAAAAACATTGGAAACTCAAGCATTTCCAACTTGGATGAGAACACTGGCCAGAAAGAGGTTTGAATGATTTACTAACGGGTTTTTATATGAAAGAACTTGATTTTGAATGTCATCATGCTAAGACTATGTATGTTTGAATTGTGAAATGAGAATTTATAGCTAAAGGCCTTATGATAAGTTGTTCTATATGTAATAGAACTTGATCATCTTATTGTTATGATAGTTTAATTGTTTTTCCATTGATATTTGTATACCTTCATGTGGAATTTTTTATGTACATTTGTTGTCATATGAGATATATATTAGTAGGCATTGAGATTACAAGTATTATGGGATGTTATTAATGTTACTCATGTTATATTATCTTGAATCATGAAAGTACCACTGTCACGCCTCGAAATATAGGGGGTTAATTGAAATGGTTAATTAATAAATGAATTAGGCTTAATGGCTAAGTGTTAGAGAGTCTTTCTTAGAGACCTAGGTTTGAGCTCCCTTCTTCCCATTTCTTTTCCTTTTATTTTTGGCAACCTAGGGTAAAAGCCATATCTAAAATATATTTGATTAGGGATAAAGACTAGACAATAAATTTGCTTCAGGTTTAATGGTTAAGAGCTAAGCTTCCCCATTGTGATCCTAGGTTTGAGCCGCTCCCTCCCCAAATGCAGTCCTTTTATTTTTCCAGCCAAATTTTTGTGATATTTACCCTAACCACCCCTAGGGTTTCAAACCATAACTATTTAACCCTCTTTTTCCCATTTGAACTAGGTTTGCCACTTTTCAAATCCTAGTAAAAATTGCTCTTCATCTTTCTATTTCTATTTTTTTTCTTTTCTTTTCCTTTTCTTTAAGCCAAATCTTTAGCATAATTATTTATAATCATTTTGCTTACCTGAATCAAAATCATTCCCTCTTTCAATTGTTTTTCTACCAGTTTGGTAATTGTCGTCAATAGCATCTCTATTCTTGCCAAGAAATAATAAGTACACCTCATTCCTATGATTTGATTTAGTAATTCCGCTGTACAAATCTCCAACTTTAATCTTTAAGTTTGAATAATCGATCTATTTCAAATCTTGTCAAATATCTCGCAAATCTTACCAATCTTGACACCAATCGTTAATTGTGTATATTTTCCATTGAAGAATTGGATTTAGGTGGATTAGATCAGAGTCAAGCGTAAGGAACATCAATTAGACCCTGGTGAAAGGTGTGTGTCTTTTCCCAAGTGAATTAATGGTGATTATGTGTAGGATTAGGGCAACATGATCTTTCACACATGTGTGTGGACCACACGGATATGTGCCATTGCAAACCCTTGGCTAGTTCGTGAACCACATGGCCACAACTCTTTCCCATGACCTGCCACATGACTGTGTCCTTCCTATAGGATAATTTTAACATTTTATACACAGTCACAATTTGTTACACGACATGGCTACACGACCAAGTAACCCTTCCACATGGCTGTGTAACCCTTGTTGTATAGTTTTGCCTAGAAATTCATGAAATGTGTAGTTTAGTACTTGTATATTCCCTGAATTGGTTTTAGAGTTTTTATTTGCTCAATTAAGCCCCTGATATTGTGCTTATTTTGGAATTTGTGATTTAATGTCTTAAATGTTATTTTTATATTGTATGAGAAGTTAATATTACCTGCCTATTGTCAATCTGATACTGATAAATTGTTAGTGTTAATGTTGTTACCTCTCTACTGAGTACCTGTTATGCATGACATTGCTAGTTTTGAATTGAATACATGTTAAACATGTCCACTGCTACTATTGAACTGAATACATAAGTATGTCTACTATTTTGCATTGTTCTGCTACAAATAATGTCATATTGCATTGCATGGGATGGGACGATATGTACGGAGGAAAAATGGCAGTCTAATAATCTGCAAACTAGTGGTGGCTTGTCCATAACCCAATGGCTATTTATCTTCAAATATGTGGTTCATCGACACCCAGTGGTATTTTATCTGTAAATGCTTTACCTAAAAAAATACTAGTGGTTTATCCACAATTTTTACAACAAAGTGATAGTCTATTTGCAAACCAGTGGTGGTTTTTCCATAACCCAATGTCTGCGGATGGATGAGTTCAGAGGAACTCCTAGTGAGGTGTGTAACGGAATTGGGTAGGATTTTTCTTTCAATAAACTGAAATTGCTTTGTCATTCATAAGCCTTTTCATACCAAACTGTGAATGCTGAAATACTATAGTGATGTGTTGATCTATAAAATTGTTAGTGTGACTTGCTATACAAATGTGATTGTTCTAAGAACTATTGTTTGCATGCTTTATCTAATGTATTACACTGATTTTTTCATGATTGGACTCACACTGAGCTTCTTAAGCTCACCCCCTTTTAATTTCCATCTTACAAATAACCCATAATGTTAGGACACGGACAAGGCATCTAGAAGGTCTCGGTTTGGAAAATTAATTTTTACAAGTATTTTAGATTTGTTATTCATAATTTCTTCTATTCGGAACACTGTATTGATTTATTTAAAACGTGACATGAGACTTAAGTTCAGGTTTATTTGAAAAGCATGACAATTATTTTGCTTTAGGTTGTTGAAATATAGATTCTTAATTAATTATGCATAGAAATTTGGTTTTCATTAAACTTATGTTAAATATCACTTTTTCCATTGCATAGTTATGTAAATGAGATTTGAGAAAACATATAACATATTGAAATCTACTTTTACTAAGTAATTTCTAAATTCCATCATTTTTGGGATATTATATCTTTTAGTAAAATTAAGATGACACGCTAAGTTTTTCTACTAATGAAAGCAAGTGCTTTAAAAAGATGATTTTATGACCTTTGATAGTTTTATTAGGTCACTTTGGTGGCCAATGTAATCTTCTGAATCCGGTCTTAGCATCCACGTCAATTGGGGAGGTTACAACCACTGAGCTTTATCGTTCAGCATATGATTGTTTGTTTCGTGCACAGGTGCATGTATTTCTTGAATCCCCAGAAATTGAAGTCAATCCAGATTGTCATTTTTCACTCAATAAATTTTATATAGTTCATTTCGTTTTGGTCTTGTGGCATGTTGATCTACATAATTTGGTGTAGTAGATTAAACTAGTTTTCGCACTTAAGGAGCCTGAACACAAGCATTTTCGTTATATTTGAGTTAAGTTTCTTTAGTTTACTTATATCTAACAAAATGTGTGAATTGAGTCTTTCATGGACCTTAAGGGCTGAATGAGGCCTAAAAGAGAGCTAACGTACTTCGTAAGTGTGCAAGAGATTAATAAAAGGCATTTTAGGCCAATACTAGACGCTATGTCACAACACGAAAGGTCGCAACATAAAGAGTAGAATGGAAAAAGTATGAAACTGTCTTCGATGTCGCCACACAAACTGAGAGTGTCGCGACATACCCCTGAAGACACCCAAAGGAAGAGCATATTGACTTTTATGTCGTGACATAAGTTTTGGTGTGTCACGAAATCGACTCTAGGACAAAAAATAAACACGAAGTCTGGGCATTTTGGTCTACACAATCAAACTTAAAGCTCGGGAATGTTAGCTAACCTAAGGTTAAGGACGACGGCCACTAGAAGGCTACAAATAGGCTCCTTTAGCACATGTTATAAACACCATTCCGTTAGCCTAGATTCTTTCTCTAGATTTAGTTTTATTTTCTTTCTTCTTTGGTTTTTAAAAGTTTAGTTTATTTGTTCATTGTTTTCATTGAAGAGATCTGATTTGTAAAGATGACCAACTTCTGTGGATTCATGTTATTATTTATATAAATCAAGCTTTTCTTAAACTCTACAATTCAATTCATTGACCATGTTTTATTCTTCCATCTATTCCTTATTATTTATGAAAGCCATGAGGAACTAATCCTTCTATGGGGGATTAACAAGTGGAGGCATGATCTATTAACTATTTTGTAGGGTTACTCAATGGATCAGTTGTTTGGGAAAGGAAGAGCATGAAACAAACCTTAGGCTTGACAACCTCGTATTGTCATCAAGGTAGGAATTAACCTAAAATTGGTATTGCCATCCATGAACACCTTCACCCAAGCCAGTCTAGACTGTGAGGTCAGAAGATAAGTAGTCCTTGCTGACTCATTATGTTAGTGGAAGATCGGAAGACACTGCTAGGAAACCAACTAGTTGGTTAATAAGGAACCCGAAACGAAAATTGATTGGGATTGTCAAAGCAAGCTAATCACCCATCATCTATTTTATTCCTTCTACACTTTCTATCTCTTGAAATTTAGTTTTCTTTTATGTTATTTGGTTTTTATTATTAAGTACTATAAAAATCCCAAAATAT
This sequence comes from Gossypium longicalyx, assembly GCA_025698465.1. Lineage (NCBI taxonomy): Eukaryota > Viridiplantae > Streptophyta > Magnoliopsida > Malvales > Malvaceae > Gossypium > Gossypium longicalyx. The sequence goes on along the minus strand of CM046997.1, from coordinate 15,756,063 downwards.
CTTATTTATGTTTTCGCATTATAACTTGATTAAATTATTAATTAAATCTTTTAGTATGTAAGTTAAAATTGATATATCCTTCACCTCTATTGGGTATGATCCTTGGAGTACACACCTACTTCGTTATAACACTATATTACAACTCAAGCCGTATACTTGCATATATCGCTTTATATTTCTATATTTTATTGTTGTATTCACACTCTAGACGTTAGTACGTCTGGAGGCGGTCAAGTTGTTGGCGTCGTTGTCGAGGAGGCAATGTTACTAGGTTAATTTTAATTTTTGCACTTTATTTGAATAATTAGAATTTTTTTAAGTTATAAATACGATTCACACACAAGTTACTAATAATATGCAGGTCTCGAAGACTTATTTGATGTAAATTGGCTAAGGTCTAGCATTTCCCAACTTGTTATCCATAATTCACATTTTAAATTAAGTCCTGCTCTACTAACATGGATTTCCAATAATGTCAGGTTCGCAACCACGTCAATGAAGATCCTACAGTATTCTTTTGGAAATTTGTCCTTATATGTAGCACTGTTAGTTGCGCAGGAATTCCATTTGAGATTATAAATTTATTGTTAATTCCATTTGCGTTAGAGGGAAAAGAAAAAATGTGGTTAGAGGCACTTCCTCCAGAAATTATCATGACATGGTATGATTTTGTACATTTATTCCTTCGTCGAGTGTTGCCTATGACTAAGGTACTAGCTACACGTAGTTATTTTACATCCAGCAGGGTATCACTAAAATTTTGGGACAGTCGTGGGAAAGGTTCAAGGCAATCTGTAAATCTATATGAGGTAGAGGAATACATTTTGCAATTCAAATATAACATTTTTACTACGGATTGGATAGTTAGAATATATGAAAATTTGATATCATGAAGAGGGAAGTATTTGGACAAAAAATTAGGAGGAAGTAACGAAAATATTGGAAAGATGCAATATCAATGAATTAACTTGGGAAGAATGTCATGAAATACAGAATCAAGAACTGGAATCCGTAGGACATAAAGAGCAAGAATGTAATCAGTTAGAGTTCAATGCGAAAGAATTAACGAGTTATGAAATAGAAAAGAAGCGGGATAGTGCAGAACATGAGAATCATCACATGGTAACTCAATTGGACTGGCGGAGACAAAATAAGGAACAACCAACGCAAATTATCCTAAACTTATTGAAAATGGTACCATCTATAATCAAACCCCCAGAATTAGAACTAAAGCCATTTCCCAACCATTTAAAGTATCCGTGGAAACAAAATACTTTACTAGTAATTATTGCCGCAAGTTTAGATGCAAAACAGGAAGTGGCTTTATTAAATGTCTTAAAAATGCGTAAAAAACAATAGGATGGACAATGTTGATATTAAAGGAATCAATCTTGTATTTTGCCAACACAAGATCAGATTAGAGGAAGGAAAAAGACATGTGGTAGATGTTTAGTGTAGACTTAATCCAGCTATGAAAGAGGTGGTCAAAAAGGAATTGCTTAAATGGTTAGATACAAGTATTGTTTACACTATTTCTAAGAGTGAATGGGTTAGCCCAACCTAGTGTGTTCTAAAGAAGAGAGGTCTAACTGTAGTCGAGAACGATGAAAATGAATTAATTCCCACTCAAGCAATTATAGGTTGGAAAGTATGCAATGATTATCGAAAACTGAATGATGCAACAAAAAAAAAACCATTTATCGTTGCCCTTTATCGACCAAATGCTTGATCGGTTAGCAGGAAAAGACTATTATTGCTTCCTTGATGGGTATTCAAGGTATCATCAAATCCCAATTCATCCCGATGATCAAGAGAAAACTACTTTCACCTGCCTTTTTGGTACGTATTCCCTTAAAAGAATGTTTTTTGGCCTCTGTAATGCTCCAACAACCTTCGTGAGATGCATGACCACAATCTTTGATGATATGTTAGAAGTGGGGTTAGTTGTATTTATGGATGATTTTTTCGTATATGGAGATTCTTTTCAAGAATGACTTGATAACCTCAAAAAACTGTTAAAAAGATGTGCGAAAACTAACTTGGTGCTCAACTAGGAAAAATGTCATTTCATGGTGAAAGAAGGACTGGTCTTAAGGCATCAGATATCAGGAAAAGGTTTGGAATTAGATAAAGCCAAAATAAAAGTTAGCAAGCATCTTCCAAATCAGAAAAATGTTAAAGGTGTTTGAAATTTTTTAGGCCATGCAATATTTTATCAGAGATTTATAAAAGATTTTCTCATGTTTCTAAACATCTTAATCAACTTATCCAAAAAGAGACACTTTTCATATTTGACCAAAGCTGCGCCAAAGCTTTTGAGGTACTAAAAGAAAAAATTGTATCTATTCCTATAATCATAACCCCGAATTTGTTAGAACCTTTTATTATTATATGTGATGCTAGTGATCATGCAATAGGGGTAGTTTTAGGACAAAAATGAAATAATCTATTTAGGGCTATTCATTATGCTAGCAAAACACTAAATTTAGCACAGTGCAATTACACTACAATTGAGAAAGAGAGGTTAGCAGTAGTGTTTGCGTGTGAAAAAGTTTGACCCTACTTAATGGTGAATCGATTATATGTGTATACTGATCACTCTGCATTAAAATCCGTCACGAAGAAAAAAAACAGAAGCCAGGCTAATGAGAGTGATTTTATTACTTCAAGAATTGGATTTATGGATAATGGATAGGAAAGGGACTAAGAATCAAATTGCAAATCACCTATCTAGCATTGAAAACCATTAACAAGAGGAGGAAATTGAAGACATTAAGTAGACCTTTACAAATGAAAATTTATTCAGAGTAGACATTAATCAATCAAGACCAGGTAAACATCTAACACCATGGTATGCAGATTATGTTAATTACATTACAATGGGGTCTTCCCAGCACAGGCATCTTAGTAACAGAAAAAACGAGTAGCCTAGGAATAAAAAAAATATGTTTAGGAGGAACCATATGTGTTTCAACAATGCACAGATCAATTAGTCTGACAATGTGTAGTAGAGGAAAAGATACAAGATATTTTACACGGCGGTCACACATCTCCTTGTGGAGGGCATTTTGGTGGAAAAAAGGAAAGCTCAAGAAATACTACAATCAGGGTTTTATTGGCCAATAATGAATAGAGATTCTTATGAATTTGTACAAGGATGTTATAGGTGTCAGTGAATTAGGAATATATCTAAAAGGGATGAAATGCTGCACACAGGAATAATCGAGGTTGAAGTATTTGATGTCGGGGGAATTAATTTCGTAGGACCTTTTTCGAGTTCTTTCAAGAATCGATATATTCTCTTGGCTGTAGATTATGATTCAAAATTGGCCAAAGTTGTCGCACTACCTACTAATGATACAAAATACGTAGTCAGATTCCTAACGAAAAACATATTCGCCAGGTTTGGTACACCATGAGCGCTAGTCAGTAATGAAGGATCTCCTTTTTGTAGCAAGCAGTTAAAAGCAGCATTGGCTAAGTATATTATAAGGCATAGGATGACTATGGCATGTCACCCACAGGCTAATAGGCAAGCAGAAGTATATAATCAGGAAATAAAATAGATTTTGAAGAAAACAATAAACCCAAGTCGAAAAGCTTGGGAAGCCAAGCTAGACGATGCATTATGGGCTTACAGAAAAACACATAAGACTTTCTTAGGCATGTCCCCATATAAGCTATTTAATGGTAAGAACTATCACTTAACATCGAATTGGAAAGGAAAGCATATTGGGCAATCAATGTAACACCCCACAACCCAGCCTAGAAGTTTAGACCGAATCTCAAAGAGTCACATTGGTCACCGAAGTGATCGGAAAGCCATTTACAAACGATTTGTCAAAATCTCATTCAAACGTAGCTGTATTTAATATTTCAGGATTTAAAAAAGAAAACTTCAAAATATGTTAAAATGTTCGGAAATATAAATTCGCAAAATTCAAAAATTCATTCTAAGACAAAACTCAATTTATGGAATTCCAAAATTTAATTTATACCATAGTCCCTTTTTAGCAAGCACAGTTCAAAAAAGTTCGAAATAAAAAAGAGAAACTAATTAATTTGTTTAAAGATCTAGACACTTCCAAGACCTCCAGCATGCCGAGTCAAGCTTCAAAAAACCATAGTACCTGGAAAGGGAAAACTAAGGGATGAGCTACACGAGCTCAGTGTGAGTTCGAAATGTAACAAACGACAAACTTACAAAGTAGAATTTCAGTTAGCAGTGCAATAGCGAAATATACTTACAAGGCTATTACAAATCCAGAATGTACACACGGAATCAACATCCCAACCATACGTATCAAACAAAGCACATCATATCATTGTGAGCATATCTTTCCAACAAACAGATGTATCTACTGATGCAAAACAGATTAAAAACAAACCCACCCCACCATTCGAACACCACTTCGATCCCCATTCACACCACGAATGAGCTAAAGTTAGCCTAAGTAACCATGCACACCACATAGAACCTCGAAAGGCCCATCCAATCCTACATACCACATATGTGGAACTAAGCCACTCGAAATCACAATATGCAGCTGAGCTGACATATGTATCATAATGTGTGGTAATTCGCTGTACAAATGTAATGTAGATGAACTGCCGAATCAGCTCAGACTTCCTTCCCTTCACAACAAATCCCAAAAACTTTATACAAATGCATGTATGTCGACAGACTTACAAAAGCAACATACAGACAATCAAACCAAATCATTGGTGCACACATCCAATCGATCAGGCTCAAAATCAAATATCACTATACACAATTATTAGGATTCACATTAACAAATCATTAAACTAGTGTAACGATTGCATAAAACACATATATCCGAGCCAAAACAGAGTCTCAACTGCCCTTACTAAAGCCTAGCTAAGGGTCAAAACACACATGAACACAGTTAAGTCACAATCTAACTTAGAACAAAAATTTGCTCATGTGAAGAAAGCACATGCTCTAGTGTAGGGAGGCACACGACCATGTGACTATAATACATGCCCATGTGACCCAGGAACATGGTCGTGTGGACAACCCATGTAATTCTGTGTCCATTTGTGCTAAAATAAGGTGTACGACAGACATAGCCGTGTGGAAGCCTCACACGCCCATGTGCCCACGGGACACGGCCGTGTATTTGAAACACCTACCAGTGTGAAAATCGACTAAAATCCCCAAATTTCCAACTATCAACCACACGACCGTGTGCCACCAAATTTGTCTCAAAAACCCTAATTCCCCACTACACATGGCTGTGTGAACTACCCATGTGTGGCACACGCCCGTGTGGCCACCTCTGTAGTCACGAAACCACATCGATATTAGCTTTATATCGTGCTTTTATTGTCGAAACGATCCCCAAACATCAATAACCCAGAAAAACACCATAATATACTGATTTTCATGCAATTTGACAACCAAAAAACACTTCGATTAACTAGTTTCATAAACACACATAAATTGCCGAATTTCATAATAAGAAACCAATAATTCATTATCAAAATTACAAGGTTCCCGAACACACACCTGACTTCACGATTAAAACACCACAATAGCCTCAATCTGAACTGGAACTTCTATCGACGAAAGTGTAAAAAAATAACTAATGATGACTACCAAAAATAATCGGAATAGAATAGCGGCAAAAAAGGGGAAAAGAAATGGAGGAACAAGAAAAGAAAGAAGAAACTGACAAAATAAGAAAAATGGAATGTTAGAGAAAAAAAAGGGAGAGAGGAACATAAACGTTGGAAAAGTTGAGTTTTTGAGATAAATAAAAAAAAAATTAAAACTAAAAGAAAACCTAAGATAAAAATAATTTCTCAAAACGCACACATGAGGATTCGAACTCAGAAGCCAGAACCCAAAGGTACACTAACACACAACCGACCACTAGACCAGCAGGCCCATTTAACCATAAAACACGGAAACCAACTCAATTGTTTGACCTAGTGATTACCCCTAAATATGAATCTCAAAACTTCTAACCTCAAAATTGAGGTGTTACAACTCACCCCTCCTTAAAGAAATTTCGTCCCTGAAATTTCCCACTGACAAAATAGTTGTCTAAACACAAAACTTACCACTACACTCCCACTGCACACTCTAGTCCCGAAGCGCTACCGAACCTAACATTTAAGTCTCACACCCATAACTCGAATGTCTAACTGTAAATTGGATCAACGTACCTACATATACAGACACTCGAACTCAAAACCTTAAACACAGAATTAGAATGCTTAACCAAAAAAGTAGATACTCATTTATCCATCACACACAAACATTATCCACCCAATAGTCGAACGAATCATTCATAATAATAACACACAACGTCAAAATGACATACACCTATACTTCTCTCAATGTCACCGAGGACACTCCTTAACCCGATGCTCCGCAGACCCAATCTGAGACACGCTCCCAACTTCTTCCAATAGTCGCCCGGATGGCGCTTTTTTACAGTGCCTACAAGTTAGAACATCCATGCTAAGATCTGAACCTTCGACGTTACCGCTATTGACACTCAATTGCGTTCTCACACGCTTCATAAATCGAGGCTCCAAACTTGAAGGACTACGATCTCACTTCTTCCCACAATCTATGCACCTATCTTGAACCATCTATCTATTTTTTTTCTATCTAGCCTCAAATACTTTCTCTAACACTTCTCTTACTACCCGAGTCAATGCCTCAATACCAACCTCTGGGTTATTGCTACTCGAAGTTGGCAGAATCGCATTAACTTCCGACTCTCGAACAAACACACATCCCAAAAAAATTATCGACTACTCAAGAGTCTCACTAGACTGATTCTGGCGATCTCGCTTACTTTCAGAATCCATATCTACATTTCCATAAATTTAAACACAAAATAAATATCTAAACAATACAGTTCCAATCTTACAGAACTAATCTTACAATCCCGAAAGTTCTGCACGGACCAGCATCGGAGTCTCAGACAAACCATTTTCACAAAATCTTTTTCAAAAACACTATGGTATAGTTTCTCAAAATTTTTTTCTTTCTCTCTTTTTTTTTATAAAAAAACGAACACTCACTGTAACACCCCAAACCCGGCTTAGACGTTATGGCCGAATTTGGTGATGTCACATGGAAAGATTTTTAAAACAGGTTTATTTAATTAACCAATCATTTATAAAACCCACATTCCTTCATGTTTAATACAGAAAACATTATTCTAACAGTTTATTTTCCAATTACTTATTACAATGGAAGCTTTAACCATTTATGTTTGAAAACGCAATCGTGTTTTTAGGAAAATCATTGTTTGCGTAAAATTATTGTTTTTAATAAAATGTTTTACCAAAGCAATTAAATCAGAAATAACTGGTTAAAAATCAAACAGTCCAGAGAGTCCCAAAAAATTACAACTCTCAAAATAATTACCAAATCATAGATAAACCATAAATAAACGACTTTAAGCAGTTTTACAAATATGTGGTCACCGCTGAGTCCCTGCAGCATCGGTCCGCCTAAGACTATGGACCTGACAGAATAAACAAACAGACGTGAGTTTACGTAAACTCAGTGTATAACCCAGCAGAATTAAGCATGCAAACATCAGTGTATAACCCAGCAGAATTAAGCATGCAAACATGCAGAATTATAATCGCAGATAGAAACAGATTCAAATCCAGATTCGGATATCAGATTACAGAATTAGATTTATATATACAAAATCCTAACCCCATCCTCTACACACCATCTCCGACAAACCCATCACACCATGTGTGATTAAAAACACCCACCCATCCCTATACACCACACTATGTATTTCGTTCATACGTGATTAAAATGCACCTGAATTAGCTGAGCGATCCTAACCAGATGATGGCTAATTGACACATAATTGAAATCTGCATGCTCAATTTAGATCATAACCCGATTAAATTGCAGGTTGCATAACAACCCTAACCAGGCTCTGTTATCTGCATAGTTTTTAGATTTGTGTGATTAAACTGTTTCAAACCTAACATGACCCTGTTACCTCACACAAATACTAAGAAACCCTTAGTGAATAAGGATCAGTAAAATGCGTATTTACTAAGTAAAGGATTCTAAAAAGATCTAACGTGGTTTCTAAACTCATGAAAGATCGAGTTTCCATGGAATGTTTTTCCGAATATTATTAAGCATATTGATAATAAATTGAGTTTAATTAAAGTAATTGTCCTAGCTTATTTATGTTATAATTGTTGCTTATTGTGTTAATTCTGCTAAAATCCATGTCATTCATATAGCTGCATGTTAGGATAAATCACATCAGAGATCATTACATTTAGTTTAATATATTTTAATCATCACTTTTCAATTATATTGTTTTTATTCATCAAATTGTTAAAATAATTTTACAAATTAATTGACTTAGCAAAAATACAATCCCTATGGAGACGATAACTTGATACTTACTTATTACTTGATAACAACTGTGTACGCTTGCACAAACCCGAGCGTTACAAAAGGCATTCACAAATGATTTGTCAAACTCTAATTCGAACGTAGCTCCATTTAATATTTCAGGATTTAAAATAGAAAGCTTCAAAATATGTTAAAACATTTGAAAATATAAATCTGCAAAATTTAAAAATTCATTCTGAGATAAAACTCAATTTATGGAATTCCAAAATTTAATTTATAACACAATCCCTTTTTAGTAAGCATAGTCCAAAACAATTTGAAATTAAAAAGAGTATTTTGTTTAAAAATCGTGACACTTTCGAGACCTCCAGCATGCCGAGTCCAGCTTCAGAAAACCAAAGTACCTGAAAATGGAAAACTAACGTGTGAGCTCAGTATAAGTTCAAAACGTAACAAACGACAAAGTTGCAAAGTAGAATTTCAATTAGAAGTTCAATAGCGAAACGTACTTACAAGGTTGTTACAAATCCGAAATGTAAACATGGAACCAACGTCCCAACCATACGTATCAAACAAAGCACATCATATTATAGTGAGCATATTTTTCCAGCAAACAGATGTATGTGCTGATGCAAAACAGATTAAAAACAAACTCATCCCACCAATTGAACACCACTCTAATCCCTATTCACACCACGAATGAGCTAAAGGCAGCCAAACCAACCATACACACAATATAGGACCTCGAAAGGCCCATCCAACCCTACACACTACATATGTAAAACTAAGCCACTCGAAATCATAATATGCAGCTGAGCTGAGATATGTATCATATTGTGCAGTAAACCGCTGTACAGATGTAATGCAGATGAACTGTTGAATCAGATCAGACTTTCTTCTCTTTGCAAAAAATCCTAAAAAATTTATGCAAATGTATGTATGCAGACAAACTTACAGAAATAGCATACAGACAGTCAAACCGAATCAGAGGTGCACACATCCAACAACCAAGTTCAGGATCAAATATCACGGCACACAATTATTAGGAAACAACAAATAACGAATCATTAAACTAGTGTAATGATTACATAAAACACATATGTCCGAGCCAAAACAGAGCATCAACTGCCCTTACGAAGGCCTAGCCAAGGGTCGAAACATACAGGAACACAATTAAGTTACAATTAGACTCAGAACCAAAATTTACAAAACCAGGCCACACAGCCGTGTGCCTCAACTGTGTGGAAGTGCCTAGGCTATATGGGGCTAAACACGCTTATGTGAAGAAGGCATACACCTAAGTGAAGAGAGGCACACAGCCATGTGACTATGATACACTCCTTTGTGACCCAGGATCATGGCTGTGTGGATAGTCCGTGTAACTCTCTGTCTATTTGTGCTAAAATAAGGTGCAGAGTAGACACGACCGTGTGTCTGGAACACCCGACTGTGTGAAAATCGATTAAATTCCTAGCTGCCGGCCACACGGCCGTGTGGCCAAGCCGTGTGGCACCAAATTTGTCCTAAAAGCCTTAATCCTCCACTGCACATGGCTGTGTGAACTACCCATGTGGGGCACATGCTCGTGTGGTAACAAAACCACACTGAAACTGGTTGTAGATCATGTTTTGTTATTGAAATGATCCCCAACCCTCAATAACCCAGAAAAACACCATACTATATAGATTTTCATGCAATTTGATAACCAAACAACACTTCGGTTAAATAATTTAAGAAACACACATAAATTGTCGAATTTCACAATAACAAACCAACAATTCATTATCAAAATTACAGGGTTCCTGAACACACACCTGACTTCATGATTAAAACACCACAATAGCCTCAAGCCGAACTAGAACTTCTATCGACGAAAGTGTAAAGCAATAACTAATGATAACTACCAAAAATAATAGGAACATAATAGACAACAAAAAGGAGAAAAGAAATGGAGGAACAAGAAAAGAAAGAAGAAACTAACAAAATAAGAAAAATGGAATGCTAGAGAAAAAAAAAGGAGAGAGGAATGTGAACTCGGGAAAAGTTGAGTTTTTTAGATAAAATAAAAAATATAAATAATAAATAATATTTTAAAACAAAAAGAAAACTTAAGATAAAAATAATTTCTCAAAACGTACACATGAGGATTCGAACCCAAAACCGAGAGGTACACTAACACACAACCAACCACCAGACCAACAGACCCATTTTGACCTTAAAATGAGGAAACCAACTTAATTTTTTGACCTAGCCACTGCCCCAACTACAAATCTCAAAACTTCTAACCCTGAAAATCGAGGTGTTACAATCAAAGAGTTAAATATAGATCCAAAAATAGCTAAAAAAGAAAGACTATTCCAACTCCAAGAATTGGAAGAATTCTAATTTATGGTTTACGAAAATATGAAAATGTAAAAAGAGAAGAGTAGACTTCGACATGATGCAAAGATTAAAAAGTGTGAATTTTTACCGAGACAGAAAGTACTACTATTCAACTCAAGGTTAAAATTATTCCCTGAATAGCTTAAATCAAGATGGACAAGTCCATATACAATATATTAGGTAACTCCTCATAGGGCAATAGAGTTAATCAGAAAATGGGGTCAACCCTTCCTTGTTAATGACCAATGAGTAAAACATTATTTTGGAGGAACTATTAATACTGTAGTGGAAGAACAAACCTTGCAATGTAATGCTTTTTGGATTCCCAAGAAATCAATGGAAAACCAATAAACCTAAAGAATAATAAGGAAAAAGGTAACACAGGTATTGATTTCACGAAACACAAAGGAGTTTGGTCATCATGTCTCGACACCACTCCAAAATGTTGCGACAAAGAACAAAATTTTGATTCAGGAATCTGCCCTCGACATCACGACATCACCCAAGGATGTCATGACTCTATTGTGTAACTTTATTTTCTGAACTAACCTAAGTATTGATGTTTTTGTAGCTTAATTATATTAGGATTCATACTCTTTAACTGATTGTTTAGTAGAACTAGATTATAACTCTTGAATAATTTATTCTTTCTTTCTACTCTATAAATAGGTCACATAGCCACCTTATGTTATCATTAACAATGATTAAATGTAGGTAACCCTATTTTATCAGCAACAAAGGTTAAATTGTAGGCATAATAAGAATAGATTATCAGATGGCTAGTTTTAGTGCAAGTGCTTCAAGCCCAGCTATTGAGTTTCAAGAAGGCGACATGGATAATTATCTACAACAATTATAGTAGTATACTTTTATTTAAAAATAAGGATTTTGACCCTCTAATGAGGAATTGCAAAGGAATATGGGAAAACACAACTGAAAGGGAATGGATGAAATTTTGTCTCCGAGCCAAAGAACCCCTAACAATTCTTGTGGTGAAAGAATTTTATCTAGCATTAAAACAAAGGGAAGCAACCAAATCATTCTATGAGATGCGCTCTTTTGTGAAGGTTAGAGGGGTTAATGTTTTGGTACCTGAGATAAGTATTTTCCAAATTTATGATGCACCATATTATTATCGTGATTATCTCAATAAAACAGATTTAAAGGAATTCAGAAACATTCATACAAAGGAAATATTGATATTTCTAATAGAAGGGAAAGAGATGTGGACATATCAAACGGGGAAAACAATACCTGAAACATTCAATCAGGAGCTAATGACACCAAAAGCCAAGATGTGGATAAAATTTGTATGTTCAAGAATATGACCTATAACAGATATTTTCGAGATTAGTCCAAGCGATCATAACTTATGGATCCTCTAAAAGAAGCAAATATGTATTGGAACATGGATATATAAGAACATGGTTGATTGTGTGAGGAATCTAGGAAAGAGAATATTTTTCCCTCATCTAATTACAAAATTATGTAAAAGGGTTGGAGTACCCATTAAACAGATGGATAACTGTGAATCCCCCAAGGAAATTACTCGTTGATGATTTATTCAAGCAATTTGTACTTCAACAGATGAAACAAAAATAGAAAATGAGGAAGCACCCACGAATAGGAGTTGGAGCAATCACGATCAATTAGGTAACTTCTTTCCTTATATTTTTATGGGCTACACATTGGGGACAACGTGTCAATTTAAGTGTGGAGAGGTAACATGGGAAATTTGTTTTTAAATTTTTCTTGTCTTTTGAGTGCTTAAGCTTGTAGAAACACAAGTGATTGGTTAGAAGCATGTACATAGGTTGCTCGTGTTTATGAATAAATTTGGCATGATGATAGGTCATTTTAATTTTTTTATTATTAGACTACTAAGTTCTATATGTTACAGTGTAAATAGGCATTAAGTAATCAACTGTACCAAGTGATATAAAAAACACAAGGAAGCGAGCATACTAGTACGAATGATAAGTGGTTGAGTTTGTGTTTGTTTGGTTAATTAAATTTGTGCATGTTGAGATATTTAGGGATGACCTAAGGCATTGTTTAGAACACATCCAGAGCTAAAAAGCTTTCCTATTTATATTCCACCTTTTGTACCAATTTTTGAGCCTGTTGACAATTTTTGATGAACCCCATTACAAGCCCCGAGCCTGAAAACATTAATTTGTATTTGCCCTTTTTCTTTGGTCTTGCATTGCATGATTATAGACATCCGGCTATACATATTGAGGTTTAAGTAGATACATTACGACAAAGTTTGTAAAAATAGAGTGAAAAAGAAAAGATTAGTGTAATATGGGAACTATAGGTTAGCCTGAAAGTGCAAAACAAGAGAAAAATGCAAAAAGAAAATCAATATGAGTAGAATAAGTACTTGAAAAGCTAAAAAGCATTCTTAAATGAGAAAAAAATTGAAAAAAAAAGAAGAAGAGAGAAGTCACAAAGTCACAAAAATAGAAAAACTTGTCAATGGGTACACGAAAACTCGTAGGCTAGCTATAGCTACTATGTCATGCTATGATCTCCTATGTGGAGAGATAAGGAAGGTGAGAGAAAGAGAAATAAGGCGGTAAGTGGGTAAGGGTCATTAAGGGAGAAGAATAGGGACCAATATGATATGTTAAACTATTTTTGTGTTTGTAACCATTTTTTATGCTTATTTTTTTTTTAAATTTCATACCTATCCTAAGCCTCATAGCGTTACAAGTTGAAAAGTCTTATGTGACCTAAAGTATCCTTATACATGAATGGACATCGTACTGAACATATGCATAAATGATTATTTATATTATGCTTGGATAATCAAAGTACTTGTATAATCTATTTATGGATTCCTACAAGGTAGACCCTTAATCCTTGTATACTTTGTAACATACTGAACTTAGATGTTTGTGGTCAAAAGTGGTAAGTCAACTACTCGTCATGTTAAGATTATTTGTAATAATAAAATGCCTAAGGCATATGCTTCGAAGTCAATACTTGTATTATATTTGCTCAAGGGTCGTCATATTTTTGTTTTTGTTTATGTTGCTTGAGGACACGTAATGACTTAAGTGTGGGGGAGTTTAATCTGTCATAATTTGGTGTAGTAGATTAAACTAGTTTTAGCACTTAAGGAGCCTGAATACAAGCATTTCTGTTATATTTTAGTTAAGTTTCTTTAGTTTTACTTATATCTAATAAAATGTAAGAATTGAGTCTTTCATTGACCTTAAGGGCTGAATGAGGCCTAAAGAAGAGCTAACGTACTTCGTGAGTGTGTACTAGACCATTAGAATGAATTTTAGGTTGATATTGGATGCTATGTCGCAACATGGGAGGTCCTACGTTTCAATATAAAGAGCAGAATGGAGAAAATATGAAACTACCTTTGATGTCGTGACACAGATTGAGGGTGTCATGACATACCCCTGAAGACATCCCAAGGAGGAGCATATTGACTTCTATGTCGCAACACAAGTCCTGGTGTGTCACGACATCAACTCTGGGACAAAAAATAAACACAAAATAGGGGCGTTTTGGTCTGCACAATCAAACTTAAAGCTCGGGAATGTCAGCTAACCTAGGGTTAAGGACAACGACCACCTGAAGACTATAAATAGGCTCCTTTAACACATGAACACCATTCCTTTAGCCTAGAATTTTTTTTTTAGATTTAGTTTCATTTTCTTTCTTTCTTATGTTTTTCAAAGTTTAGTTTATTTGTTCGTTACTTTCCTTCAAGAGATTTGATTTGTAAAGATGATCAACTTCTGGGGATTCGTGTTATTATTTAGATAAACTAGGCTTTTCTTAAACTCTACACTTCAATTCATTCACCATGTTTTATTCTTCCATCTATTCCATGTTGTTTATGAAAACCATAAGGAACTAATCCTTAAAAGATTGATTAGTGAGTGGCTGTATGATCTATTAACTATTTTGTAGGGTTACTCAATAGATTAGCTGTTTGGGAAAGGAAGAGCGTGAAACAAACCCTAGACCTGACAACCCCGGGAAGTCATCAAGGTGGGTAATTAAACCAAAATTTGTATTGCCCATCCGTGAACACCATCACTGTAATACCCTGAAAATATTTACAGTAAGATATTATCCTTGATATAGTAAAATAAGGAAATAAAGTGAAAAAAAAAAAGAGGAAATTTTGAGATATGTCAATATTGAGAAGTATATTATGATATATTAATTCAAGAAAGGACTAAATTGTAAAAGTGAGAAAAGTTTTGTTGCACAAGAGTAAATACTCAAAATTTGAGGGGTTAAAGTGTAAATATGAAAAATTTGAAGGACCAATAGTGTAAATATTTTAAGAGTGGAATAATCTAGAAACTAAGGAAAATGGATGAATTAGGACCAAATTGAATAGATGAAGAAATTATGAGGACTAAATTGCAATTTTACCAAATTAAATGATGACTTAAGGATGGAATTTTAAAAGATAATGAAGGGCAAAATGGTCAATTGGAAGAGAGAGAAATCTAGAAAGTAATAATGATGCTAGAGATATTTTGATATTTTATAATTATTTAATTAGATAAATATTATTTTATTAATATTTTAATAAGATATTTTATTATTATTTTATTATTATTTTATTAGTATATAAAGAAAGAAAGATGAGAAATTCTCATCCATATTTCCCATGCACTAACGTGAGAGAAAGAGAGGAAGAAAGAAAGTTTTGCTTTCTTTACAATTTGGTCCTTTTACCAAAAATTCACCATTTTCACCCAAAAATCAAATGAATTTCCATAGCTACCAAGAGAGAAAAAATGTTAAGGAGACCATGGGGAGTTAGAATATCAAGTTGGATTCAAGAAATAGAAGCTGGAGGAGAGAGAAAATCAAGTTAAAGATTAGTATCAATAGAACAAGGTAAGTATATCAAGATTTCAATATGTTTTTAAGTTTGTTATTATTGACAAAGCATGGAAATAATGTTATAGTAGAGTTTTCTTACATAAGGTCCTATGTTCATGATATGTTAGTGAAGAGAAAATAAGAGAAAGTGATGAGAAATGGTGTAGAAAAAGAAAATAAGGGTGTTATAACATGGTAATTAATATTTTGTACTAAAACAGTTTTGGACAGCAGCAGTAGTCTAACTTTGAAAAATCATCAAAAATTGTAGAAATCTAATTATAGGATGAATAAAATATGAAATTAAATATTATTAAGTCTAGTTTCTTATAGAAGAAATTATGTAAGCAATGGAATTGTAAATCATGAGATATGATGAATTTTGTGAGACAAGGTCAGAATGATTTCGGGTTCCCTTGTTCTGACTTTGTAAAATCATAAAAATTTGGATAAAAATAATTAGGGGTTTAAATTTATATTTTTAGAATCCTGAATGAGTCTATTTTCAATATAAACAAACGGGAACATCATTTGAATTCTGTACAAGGAGATAATTAATTTTTAGTGAAGAAGGGTCAGAACTGTTAGACAGCAGAATAGGGGTAATTTTAAAGAATAAACTGTACTTATTGGATAAACTAAAAATTCTGAAAATTTTATGGTAAGAAGATATATGAGTCTAGTTTCAGGGAAAATTAGCGGATCTTAATTTTGAGTTTTATAGCTCCAGATATAAATAATTTAGTGACCATGATGCAGATAGACAGCTTGAATATTCATAAAAGTAAATAATAAAAATTATGGATAATGTTACTTACAAGTGTATTATCTACATTAAGGATGTGGAATGGAGAGGAGGAGGAGGAAAATATGTATGAATATTCATCTAGCATGGCTAATTTGCATATTCTAGGCTCAAGGACTAAATTGAATAAAAGTAAAATTTTATGGGCAATTTTGTAAAAATGTAAAAAAAAGGATCAAATTGCATGAAATGGATTATTTTATTATTTAAATTACAAAATTGAATGAAATTATTAATTTAGTTCAAGATCGGGGGAAAACATGTTTTAGGGATTAAATTGAAAAGTGTTGAAAGAATAAATTGAAAAGTGTTGAAATTATAGAAAATTCTGATATTTTATAGAATTCATGGACTGTTATCAATATATATAAGAATAATAGCTGGAAATAAGGATTAAATTGCAAGAATTTTATTTTCCTGACCCTAAGGATGAAATCGTCATTAATTAAGAGTTCAGGGGCAAAATGTTAAATTTTGCCTAAAGCATTAATTAAATGCATTAGTATATGAAATGAATGAAAATGATGATCAAATTTATTTATAAAGATCCGAACGACTCAAATATGAGACTCGATCGTGAAAAAGAAAAGATATCGGATTAATGAAATTATAAACACAAACAAGCAATGAGGTAAGTTTGTGTAACTTGAATTGTATTTTAAATACTTGAAATATGTGGTTATGTGATGAAAATATGATTTGAATATTCAATTCATGATATTTGATGAAATATTGATAATACTCAAAATAAATTGAAAATAAATCTCGATTGAATGAAAAGGAAAAATTCGATGGATCTCTCGAAAAGGAATTGACGGTAAAAGGATCTAGCCCGACGGGTGATCCTATCCTGATATAGCCCTCCCGAAGAATATGTGTAAAATGGATTTAGCCCGACGGGTAATCCGAATCGTGGTCTGAATTTAGCTTGGACTGTAATTCGGATCCAAGCTCATTAGAGTAATTGTCGTTGCGGGGAGATCTAGCTCGACCGTAATCCCGACAATACTCTATGAGTTTATATTACAGAGATTTAGCTTGGACCGTAATCCCACTCGTAAGGATGAGGTTCGCGGAGTGTGCTCTCGGTATGAAACGTGTAAGACCATGGTTGAAAGATACCATGGCAACTCGATATGAAACGTGAAAGACCATGGTTGAAAGATACCATGGCAACCTGATATGAAATGTGTAAGACCATGGTTGAAAGATACCATGGCAACTTTGATATGAAATGTGTAAGACCATGGTTGAAAGATACCATGGCAACGTGATATGAAATGAACAAGACCATGGTTGAAAGATATCATGGCAACATGACAGAAAATGAGTAAGACCATAGTTGAAAGATACTATGGCATCATGTCAAAGATGAATAAGACCGTGGATGGGAGATGCTATGACATCTGTTGAACAATTGATATCCGTAATATGTATCGATGACGAATGGTTATATGAAATGGTTGTGTGTAATGTTTACAAGAACTGGTCATATGGAAATATATATGTACAAAATAGTTGTATGAAATAATTATGAAGATAGATAAAAGAAATAAGTATGAGTACGTGGAATATAAATTATGTTAGGTTTGATATAAGCTATTATCGGAATAAATATACATAAAATATATGGAAATGATGGAGTATGAAATATTAATATAATGAAATGAATCATATATGCTTATGAAGAAACGGTAAGAGCATGATATGTTTCATGACATGTACATATATGATTATCTTTGATATGTTGATACAAGAAAATTATGTAAGTTGAGACTATTATTGAACTCAAGTACGATATGTCGAGAAAATAGTTATATCAATGTTGAATTTATATGAGATATGTGCAAGTACACTAACAATATTACTGTTTGATGCTTATACAAGTACTAATCTGTTGATTGAATGGTAATATATTTATTTACATGATGCATTGAATCGGTAAGCATTTAAATTTTTTTAAGTAATCTGCAAATGGTAGTAATGCTCCGAAACCCTGTTCTGGCAACGGATACGAGTTAGGGGTGTTACAATCACCCCAAGCCAGTCTGGACTGTGTGGTCGAAAGATAAATAGTCCTTGCTGACTTGTTATGTTAGTGAAAGATCAGAAGATCTTGCTAAAGTAGCGACTAGTTTATTGACGAGGAACCCAAAACGACAATTGATTGGGATTGTCGAAGCAAGTTAATCACCCATCATCAAATTTTATTCCTCCTACATTTTCTATCTCTTGAAATCTAGTTTTCTTTTATGTTATTATTATTAAATACTATAAAAATCCAAAAAATCTCTTTTTTATATTTTTTTACTACAACTTGATTAAAGTATTAATTAGATCTTTTAGTGTGTAGGTTAAACTTGATCTAGCCTTTTCCTTCCTTGGGTATGATCCTCGGAGTACTTACATACTTTGATATAAACTATATGACAAACCGACCCATAAACTTGCAGACAGCACCTTTTTTTATATTTTATTATAGTATTCACACTCTGGACGTTCGTACGTCCGGAGGTGGTCACAAGTACCTAGGGACACTTAACTAAATGTTTTAAATGGTTAAGTTTGTACATATTGTGCTCATATGAAATGTTTAGAGCTTATGCTTATATAAGAAAAATGAAATATTTAGGGATTGTGTTTTTAATATGGGTGAATGGTTAAATTTGTAACAGCCTGATTTCGTGCCCAGTTGGAATAGTGGTTTCTGGACCACAAATCCAGAGTCAGAGAAATATTTTTATTATTATTTTGGTGTTATAGCATGATTATATGAGTGCATGAAAATTTTGGTGAGTTAATTTTAGCGATTGTGAGCTCAATTACGAAAAAGGACTAAATCGCATAAAGGGCAAAAGTTTTGTTTTACTAGCTAGATGTGTTAAATAGCTAGAGAACCATAATTTGGGGTCTTTAAAGTGAAATTAGACCCTTTTTAAAGAGGTGGCTGGCCATAGGCGACAAAGAGAGTCATGCTGACTAGGTTAGGTGGATATTTGGTGACTTATTTGATTAAAATAAAAATAAAGAAAAGAGAGGCTATAGTGTCATCTTCTCCACTAATTTTTTTCAGCAACTAAGGGGGTTTAGAGAGCTAAAAATTATTATCCATTTTTATCTCTTGCAAGTAAGTCATTTAGAAGGTTATTCTTGATTATTTTTGTATTTTTGGACTCCTTATAACATGAACTGTCTAATAAGGGGACCATTTTGCAAAATGGATGAAAGTATAGGGTTTTTACATGAAAATAATTATGTTTTTAGCTAAAATTTCATGAAAGAAAATGAATCTTGGTTGTTAAATAAACAACTTTTGTGAAAAGGGTTTCATGAAAACACCTAAATGGGCTATTTTGTAAAGTTTGTAAAATAGGTGGTAATTCTATGAAAGGTTTGAAATTGTGAGTTGCTATAGGTATAAAAAGAGTTCGGCTAGGCTTGGGTAGCGAGGAAACACGATAAAAATTGATTTACGAACCTAAAGGAAAAATCATAATTTTTGTAAAGTCTAAGGGCAAAACGGTCATTTTGCCAAATTGTGAATTGTAGTATGTTTTTGTTAATGTGATTATTAAATGAGTGAAATTTTATTATTATAGATCAAGAACTACGCAATGTGGAACTAGACCAGGGAAAAGCTAAGCAAGCAGATTAAATACAATTAGTCGCCTACATTTTGTGTACCGAGGTAAGTTGTACGTAAATAATGTAACTTATCTGTATTTATGTATTGTACTATTAATATGGCATAAATTGTGGACTATTGCTGTGAATATGCATAGTGAGAATTGATGTAGTAGAGACTCCTGGTTGAACCTTAGGAATAATTTGGATATCCATGCCATGACATTTGGGTGTTGTGTGTGCTAATGTAAGACCTGTCTAGGACATGGCATCAGCACTGATAGATGAGAGCCAGTGTAAGACCTGTCTGGGACACGGCATCGGCCTCAAGATATGCAAGCTAGTGTAAGACCTGTTTGGGATATGGCATCGGCTTGAAGTGTGTTAGTGTAAGACCTGTCTGGGACATGCCATCGACACAGACAAGTGAGAGATAGTGTAAGACCTGTCCAAGACATGGAATCGACTCGATGTATGGAAGTCGCTGTAAGACACATGCTCGGGACATAGCATCGACTCAGATGTGAGAGCCAGTGTCAGACCATGTTTGAAACATGGCGTCGGCATCGTACCCTATGTTTGAGACTTAGTGATTATCGTTTAGTATTCCAAATGGTTCAACGAGAAATTTACAGTTTATGCCAAAATGATAGAGCTTATGACCATGTTGTGAGTGGTACAGGTACTTATATGAAATTGATGATATGTGAACTCTATTCTTGTTGTATGAATAGCGAGGAATGAACATGAGTAAGTTGTGTTATGAACATTTACTCTTTGTGAGAGTTATGATATATTAGGGGCATGATCACATGTGGTAACATGGTTGCTATTCGATATTTTACATCCAACTTACTAAGCTTTATGCTTACCCTTTTCCTTTCCATTTTCTTGTAGTGCTGCCAAATTAGCCCGTGGATCAAAGAACATCGGAGGCATCATTTGCACTATCACTCAAAGCTTTTGGTATACTTAGTTTTATTATCTTGAGTATGACATGTATAGGGATTGAGTCTTTTTATTATATGTCATATTGTTAAGTTAGACAATTGTGTTGGCTAAGGATTAAAACCTTCTCTTTGTTTTTAGGCCATGGTTGATGGCTAATATTCATTATTGACAATTGTAAATGATGATGCTTCCATGGATGAACAAAATGTATGATTGATCAAATGAATGTTTGGTTTGTTAGAGTGTCATGAGGTTTGCATTTGAATGTCATGTTGCGATTGATTTAGTCTTATATTACTGTGTGGATTGGATATATTTTTTGTTGTTTAGGTTGGTGCAAGTAAGGGTGGCAAAAAAGCTTGGTAGATAGTCTTATATTTGTCCATACGTGTAGATACACGGGCGTGTGTCTAGGCCGTGTGCGACATACGGTCAGCCCCATGGGCATATTGCTCGGTCGTGTGTCCTTTGCACCTTAAAATTTCAAGTCAATATGCATGGTAGTAAACACACGGGTAGAGACACGGTCATTTGTCTCACTCGTGTGGAGGACACAGCCTCTAGGCATGGGCGTTTGCCTTGGCTATGTGCCCCTAAATGGTTGCTAACGTTAGAAACAGAATGTCAAGGTTTTTGGACAATGGTTGAGACACGGTTGTGTCATGGCCGTGTAAGGGGCACAGACCAGGAACACGGGTGTGTGCCAGGCCATGTGAAAACCCCTGAAGGTTTGAATTAGGAATTTATTCCACACGAGTTAGGGAAATGAGCTTGTCCCGATGTGGTTAGGCCGTGTGAACTGCACGGGCTTTCAACACAGTCATGTCAAGAAAGCCACACAGGCGTGTCGCCCCTTCCACACGAGCGTGTCGCCCTTTCCACATGGGTGTGTGCCCTTGTTTCAGGAGTCATTTTCTAGAGTTCTTTAAAGGACCTGGTTTGCTTCTGAATCATCCTTAAAGCCTGTTTTGGGCCGCATAGGCCCATAATAAGAAATTCTAGATAAGGTTTGAAAAGTTTTAAGTTTGATCAAGTTTTTATGATTTGCAAATGTTGGAATGCATGTGTTTAAGTTCAGTCTCAGCCTCGGACTCGGGTGCGGGGTGTTACATTTAGTGGTATCAGAGCTATGGTTTAGTCGATTCTAGGACTAACCTAGTGTGAGTACGAGTTCAGCTATACATGCCATAGTTGTATATTGATAGTGTGACGACTCCTGACGAATATAAATCATGTTTTTCTTATATAGTAAATAGATCCTGACGGATCTATGGAAGATGTGGAAAGTAATGCGCTGGCTTCCACTGAAGGGATTGCGCTAGTTGAAAGTGAGCCCGTGACGATGAGTCAGGGCGGAGGGACTAAAGAAGCCTACCTTCTTATGATGGATGCTTGGTACTCAGAGTTCATTCATGTGAATCCGAATGCTCCACCTCCCCCACCTTTTCTGATCCCACAGCCTACCCCTATAGCTCCTCATGAAGTAGAAATGGTTAGGAGAGAGAAACCTCCAATGGGCAAAATTCAAAAGCATGAGGTTGAGGAATTTCAGGCTAGTGTTGATGATGAACTGGAGAGAGTAGAGTTCTGGTTAGAAAATACCATCAGAGTATTTGATGAGCTATCGTGCATGCTGGAGGAGTGCATGAAGTGTGTAGTGTCACTCCTACGAGACTTGGCCTACCAATGGTGGAATACTCTAGTGTCAGTGGTATCGAAAGAGAGAGTAGCTTAGGAATTCTTCCAGGAAGAGTTCCGTAAAAAGTATATTAGCCAAAGGTTTATTGATCAAAAGAGGAAAGAATTCCTTGAACTAAAGCAAAGTCGTATGATAGTGATAGAGTACGAGCGTGAGTTTGTGAGTCTCAGCAAATATGCGCGAGAGTGCATATCTACAGAAGCCACCATGTGCAAGAGGTTTGAAGATGGTCTGAATGAAGACATCTGTCTATTAGTTGGCATCTTGGATTTGAGTGAGTTTGTGGTACTTGTTGGGAGAGCTTGCAAGGCCGAAGAATTGGCCAAAGAGAAGAGAAGAGCTGACATCAAGTCTTGTGACTCAAAGAAAAGACAGATGGGGGAATCACACCAGACCTCATCCAAGAGATCGAGAGAGTTTCCTGCTCGTTCAAATGCGTCAGTAGGATTCTCGAGCAAAAAAAAGAACAAGCAACATGCAGTGTCTAAAGCTCTAACCACTTCTATCGTGAGTGTTGGTAGTACTCAACCAAACAGACTAGAATGTTCACAGTGCGGTAGATGTCATTTCGATGAGTTTCGAGGTAATGAAAGAGGTTGTTTCAAATGTGAGTCGCTGGACCTTTTTATTCGTAACTGTCCCGAGATGGTGGAGAAAAATAAGGATCAAGTTTTAAGATCGGGTAACGCTTCTTCGAGGGGTAGACCACATAAGAACCCGGGAAGTGGGGCTAGTAGTAGAGGTGCATCTAGAGATGCTACTGTGAGGTCCGAAGGTAGTTCGCCTGTAAGGACTTACGTCATTCACCCCTGTGACGAGGTTGCGTCTCCCGATGTGATTACGGGTACCTTTTCCATCTATGATATACCTGTTGTTGCTTTGATTGATCCGGGGTCTACCCATTCCTATATTTGTATGAAATTGATACCCAGTATGAACATGCTAGTCGAATCCACTAAAATTGTGGTAAAAGTGTCTAACCCGTTAGACAAACATGTGTTAGTAGACCAAGTATATAGAAACTGCCCTTGACAATTAGAGGTCATGGTTTTCCAGCCAACCTTATGTTATTGCCGTTTGATGAATTCAATGTAATCCTCGGTATGGACTGGTTGACTTCTCAATGTGTTGTAGTGGATTGTGGACGAAAAGTTATCGAGTTGAAATGTGAAAGTGGGGATGTTCTTCGGGTTGAATCAGGTGAAGCGGATACCTTGCATATAGTAATATCGTCTTTGACTGCGGAAAGATATTTGAGAAAAAGGTGCGAAGCTTATCTCGCTTTTGTGTTGAATACTCAAGTATCTGAAGTGAAGATCGAGTCAGTACCAATGGTATGTGAGTATCTAGATGTGTTTCCGGAAGAATTGTCTGGATTGCCCCCAACTAGGGAAGTTGAGTTTGGTATCGAATTAGTCCCTGGTGCGGCACCTATCTCAATTTCTCTGTATAGGATGGCTCCGACGGAGTTAAAGGAGTTGAAAGTGCAGCTGCAAGAGTTAACAGATAAGGGTTTTGAGAGACTGAGCTATTCTTTGTAGGGTGCTTCGGTATTTTTTGTGAAAGAAAAGACGGGTCGATGAGGTTGTGTATAAACTACAGACAGCTCAACAAGGTGACTGTGAAGAACAAGTATCCTTTGCTAAGAATCAACGAATTATTTGACCAATTGAAAGGAGTCAATTTTTTTTCAAAGATTGACCTGAAGTTCGATTATTGCCAGCTTAGAGTTAAGGAGAAGATTTGCGGAATATTGTTTTTCGGACAAGGTATGTTCATTATGAGTTTCTTGTCATGCCCTTTGGTTTAGCAAATGCCCTACGGTGTTCATGGACTTAATGAACTGCATTTTTTGATCGTATTTAGATAAATTTGTTGTGGTCTTCATTGATGATATATTAATTTATTCTTGTGATGAAAGAGAGCACGCAGAGCATTTGAGAACTATTTTGCAAACCTTAAGAGATAAGCAGTTGTATGCCAAGTTTAGTAAAAGTGAGTTTTGGCTCCAAGAGGTTAGAATCCTAGGACACATCGTATCTGGTGATGGTATTAGAATTGATCCGAGTAAGATCTCAGCTATTGTTGAGTAGAAACCGCCAAGGAATGTATCGGAGATTAGAAGCTTCCTAGGCTTAGTGGGGTACTTCCGATAATTCGTTAAAGGATTCTCTATGATAGCTACTCCGATGATGATGTTACTATAGAAAGAGGTCAAGTTCAAATGGATAGATAACTGCCAACAGAGTTTTGAGACATTAAAGGCTTTATTGACCGAAACCCTCATTTTAGTGCAACCAGAATCGAGAAAGGAATTTGTGGTATATAGCGACACCTCCTTGAATAGATTGGGGTGCGTGCTCATACAAAAAGGTAAGGTTGTAGCCTACGCCTCAAGGCAGCTGAAGCCACACGAGAAAAACTACCCGAAGCACGATTTAGAGTTGGCCGCCATTCTGTTCTTATTGAAAATATGGAGACACCATTTGTATGGTGAAAAATGTCGAGTGTTCACTGACCATAAAAGTCTCAAGTATTTGATGACTTAAAAGGAGTTGAACTTACGGCAACAGCGATGGTTAGAGTTGATAAAAGACTATGACTTAATAATCGACTACCACCCGGGTATGACGAATGTAGTCTCCGACGCTCTGAGTAGAAAGTCATTATTCGCCTTGAGAGCCATGAATACTTAGTTTTCTATGGCTAATGATAGTTCAGTTTTGGCAGAATTAAGAGCTAGATTGATGTTCCTACAAAAGATTTGTAAAGCTCAGAAAGATAATAAGGATTTATAAGCTAAAATGACTCAAGGCAAGATGAACAATGAATCGGACTTTCGAATTGGTACCGACGGATGTTTGATATTCTGAGATAGGATATGTGTACCTAAAGACGGTGAGCTTATTCTAAGGATTTTGCGCAAGGCACATAGTGGTTGCTTATCTATCCATCCGAGTAGTGTTAAAATGTATAATAACCTGAAGAAAATGTATTGGTGGTCGGGAATGAAAAGAGACATTTCAGAGTACGTTTCTAAGTGTCTAGTTTGTCAGCAAGTGAAGGCTAAACACCAAGTACCTTCGGGTTTGCTTCAACCTATAATGGTTCCCGAGTAGAAATAGGACCGGGTAACTATAGATTTCGTGTCGGGGTTGCCTTTGACTCCAAAGAAAAAGGATGTCGTTTGAGTTGTTGTTGATAGCTTACAAAGTCAACACATTTTATACCAGCGCTACTGACTACTTGCTAGAGAAATTTGCTGATTTGTATGTTTCTGAGATCATTAGACTTCACGAAATGCCCTTGTAAATTATCTCTGATAGAGATCCGAGATTTACCTTGTGGTTCTAGAAGAAGTTATAAGAGACGTTAGGGACGAAATTAAATTTTAGCACTGCTTTTCATCCAAAAATCGACAGTCAATTGAAAAGAGTAATTCAAATTCTAGAAGACATGTTATGGTGTTGTGTTCTCGAGTTTCAAGGCAATTGGGAAAGGTATTTACCGCTAGTCGAATTTGCCTACAATAATAGTTATCAGTCAAGTCTGAAAATGGCGCCTTATGAGGCTTTGTATAGACGTAAGTGTTGGACGCCCTTATATTGGACCGAACTTAGAGAGGGTCAGGTTAATAGGGTCGACTTAGTCAGAGAAACCAAAGAAAAAGTAAAGGTGATTCGAGATTGCTTGAAAACAGCTTCGGATAGACAAAAATCCTATGCTGATTTAAAACAAAAAGAAATTGAGTTTCAAGTTGGTGATAAAGTATTTCTAAAAGTGTCGCCATGGAAGAAAGTTCTCCGATTTGGTAAGAAAGGAAAATTAAGTCTGCGGTTTATTGGACCTTGTGAGGTGACTGAGAAAATTGGACTGGTAGCATATCGACTTGCCTTGCCATCCGAGTTAGAGAAGATCCACAATGTTTTCCATGTGTCGATGTTGCGCCGTTATCGTTCTGATCCTTCACACGTTCTTTCTTCAGCAGAGGTTGAGATTCGTTCAGATATGACTTATGTCGAAGAGTCGGTTAAGATTTTGGCTCGGGAGGTTAAACAATTAAGGAATAAGAGTGTAGCACTCATGAAAGTTTTATGGCATAGACATGGAGTCGAAGAAGCCACATGGGAGCCCAAGGAGACTATGAGAGACCAATACCCGAATCTTTTCGCATGTAAGATTTTCGGGGACGAAAATCCCTAAGGAGGGAGAATTGTAATAGCCCAATTTTGGGCCTAGTTTGAATAGTGGTTTCGGTAGAGTCAGAGAATTTTTATTATTATTATTTTGGTGTTATAGCATGATTATATGAGTGCATGAAAATTTTGGTGAGCTAATTTTAGCGATTGTGAGCTCAATTACGAAAAAAGACTAAATTGCATAAAGGGAAAAAGTTTTGTTTTACTAGCTAGATGTGTTAAATAGCTATAGAACCATAATTTGGTGTCTTTAAAGTTCAATTAGACCCTTTTTAAAGAGGTGGCCGACCATAGGGGACAAAGAGAGTCGTGTTGACTAGGTTAGGTGGACATTTGGTGGCTTATTTGACTAAAATAAAAATAAAGAAAAGAGAGGCTATACTGTCATCTTCTTTGCCAATTTTTTCAGAAACTAAGGGAGATTAGAGAGCTAAAAATTATCAGCCACTTGTATCTCTTGCAAGTAAGTCATTTAGAAGCTTATTCTTGAAGATTTTTGTATTTTTGGACCCTTTGTAGCATGAGCTTTCTAATAAGGGGACTATTTTGCGAAAATGGATGAAAGTATAGGTTTTTTTTCATGAAATAATTTATGTTTTTAGCTGAAATTTTATGAAATAAAATGAATCTTGTTTGTTAAATAAACAACTTTTGTGAAAGGGGTTTCATGAAAACACCTAAATGAGCTATTTTGTAAAGTTTGTAAAATATGTGGTAATTGTGTGAAAGGTTTGAAATTTTGAGTTGCTATAGGTATAAAAAGAGTTTGTCTAGGCTTGTATAATGAGGAAACACAATAAAAATTGATTTACGAGCCTAAGGGCAAAATCATAATTTTTGTAAAGTCTAAGGGCAAAACGGTCATTTTGCCAAATTGTGAATTGTAGTATGTTTTTGTTAATGTGATTATTAAATGAGTGAAATTTTATTATTATAGATCAAGAACTACGCAATGTGGAACTAGACCAGGGAAAAGCTAAGCAAGCAGATTAAATACAATCAGTCGCCTACATTTTGTGTACCGAGGTAAGTTGTACGTAAATAATGTAACTTATCTGTATTTATGTATTGTACTATTAATATGGCATAAATTGTGGACTATTGCTGTGAATATGCATAGTGAGAATTGATGTAGTAGAGACTCCCGGTTGAACCTTAGGAATAATTTGGATATCCATGCCATGACATTTGGGTGTTGTGTGTGCTAATGTAAGACCTGTCTAGGACATGGCATCAGCACTGATAGATGAGAGCCAGTGTAAGACCTGTCTGGGACACGGCATCGGCCTCAAGATATGCAAGCTAGTGTAAGACCTGTTTGGGATATGGCATCGGCTTGAAGTGTGTTAGTGTAAGACCTGTCTGGGACATGCCATCGACACAGACAAGTGAGAGATAGTGTAAGACCTGTCCAGACATGGAATCGACTCGATGTATGGAAGTCAGTGTAAGACCTGTCTGGGACATAGCATCGACTCAGATGTGAGAGCCAGTGTCAGACCATGTTTGAAACATGGCGTCGGCATCGTACCCTATGTTTGAGACTTAGTGATTATCGTTTAGTATTCCAAATGGTTCAACGAGAAATTTACAGTTTATGCCAAAATGATAGAGCTTATGACCATGTTGTGAGTGGTACAGGTACTTATATGAAATTGATGATATGTGAACTCTATTCTTGTTGTATGAATAGCGAGGAATGAACATGAGTAAGTTGTGTTATGAACATTTACTCTTTGTGAGAGTTATGATATATTAGGGGCATGATCACATGTGGTAACATGGTTGCTATTCGATATTTTACATGCATCTTACTAAGCTTTGTGCTTACCCTTTTCCTTTCTATTTTCTTGTAATGCCACCAAATTTGCCCATGGATCAAAGAACGTCGGAGGTATCGTTCACACTATCACTCGAAGCTTTTGGTATAGTTAGTTTTATTATCTTGAGTATGGCATGTATAGGGATTGAGTCTTTTTTGTTATGTGTCATATTGTTAAGTTAGCCAATTGTGTTGGCTTGGGACGAAAACCTTATCTTTTTTTTAGGCCATGGTTGATGGCTAATATTCATTATTGATAACTGTAAATGATGATGCTTCCATGGATGAACAAAATGTATGATTGATCAAATGAATGTTTGGTTTGTTAGAGTGTCATGAGGTTTGCATTTGAATGTCATATTGCGGTTGGTTTAGTCTTATATCGCTGTGTGGATTGGAGATATTTGTTGTTGTGTAGGTTGGTGCAAGTAAGGGTGGCAAAAAGGCTTGGTAGATAGCCTTATATTTGTCCACACGGGTAGACACAAGGGCATGTGTCTAGGCCGAGTGCGACACACGGTCAGCCTCATGGGCGTGTTGTTTGGCTGTGTGTCCCCTGCACTTTAAAATTTCAAGTCAGTATGCATGGTAGTAAACACACGGGTAGAGACACGGCCGTGTGTCTCAGCCATGTGGAGGACATGGCCTCTATGCATGGGTGTGTGCCTTGGCCGTGTGCCCCTAAATGGTTGCTGATGTCAGAAACAGAATGTCAAGGTTTTTGGACACGGGCTGAGACACCGGCGTGACATGGCCTTGTGAGGGACATGGGCCATGGACATGGGCGTGTGCCAAGCCCTGTGAAAACCCTTGAAGGTTCGAATTAGGAATTAATTCCATACGGGTTAGGGACACGAGCGTGTCCCGATGTGTTTAGGCCGTGTGAACTGCACGAGCTTTCAACATGGCCATGTCAAGAAGGCCACACGGGCGTGTCGCCTCTTCCACACGGGCATGTGCCCTTGTTTCAAGAGTCATTTTCCAGAGTTCTTTAAAGGACCCAGTTTGCTTCTGAATCGTCCTTAAAGCTTGCTTTTGGCCCTCCTATGCCCATAATAAGGAATTCTAGACAAGGTTTGAAAAGTTTTAAGTTTGATCAAGTTTTTATGATTTGAAAATGTTGGAATGCATGTGTTTATGTTTAGTAATGCCTCGCACTCAGTCCCGGCCTCAGACTCGGGTAAGGGGTGTTACAGAATTGGAGTCCCAAGGTTAATGGTTATGCAATTGATAGGATTTCTAGTTGCTTTTAGTATTGTAAATGATTGAAGCTATAATTTAGCAGTTGATGTTATTGTGAAATATCATTTTGGCACATTTTGGGTTCACTTCAATTGGTATTTTGTTGTTTTGGTTGGATAGGAATATGTATATGTGATTTTAGGTCTTTTAGACATGAAATAGTTTGATTTTTGAGGTAACAACTTATCACGTCACGATGACATAACCCCCAACTTAGGGTTCACATTGTGACGACGTAGCCTCGAGTTCACGACGAACATAAGTCAGAGATTCACATCACGACGAGGAGACCTAGAAGTCGCGACATCAACACAAAATTTTGTAATCTTTACATTTTGATCCATTTTGATCTCAAGTTAATAAAAGAGCTTTCCTATGCTTCTATTAGACCCATAAATGATTATGAATTGCTTAATACCTATGATTTTCTTATATTTAAATGTATAATGACGTTGAACTAAATGTTATTGATTGAAGTTATTCCGGTAACAAATACAATACTTTATAACTCGAACTTAACAATCGGAATGTTACACCAAAAATATAAAAGCACTAACAACTTGACAACAACTTTTTACTAAGTGAAATGAAAGCAACCAATAAAAAAATAACTTAATTGACCTATTCCTAAACAGCAAGTATTTAGCTAGTGCTCAAGCCACACACCTCACGCACAGCCAAACGCCATACTTTATACACATAATTGGTAGACAACCTTTTACATTTTCTTATTTTATCATAAGGATTTTACTATTATTATTAAATATTTATCAAGCATCAGTTCTAAATAAATACATTCACTTAACTTTATAAATACACAATTACTTTTTATTCCCAAATCTATTCAAAATTTACAGTTCCCAACATTTAATTTTTATTGCAATCATTCTTAAACCTTACAAATCTGAATCAACTCTTTTACGTTGATTTTACTTGAGCATTAAAGAATAAAAACAACTATAAAATCAATAACAAAAAAATATTTTTCATATTTAATATTCCCCTTTAAAATTAATAACTTATAAATTAATCAGAAAAACAACTATTCATGCCTGTTGTCCAATATTTTAAAGTAACACAATATATTTATACATATGATCTGGTTTACTAATTTCACATTTTTATTATTCTTATAACTTTTCTTCCATTAACATTTCTATGTATTCTCAATCATCTTAATATATTTTCAGTAAATAAAATATTTCATTCAGGATTTTATATATTTGAAAATTTCCATTATTTATTTTACATCAATAGATTATCACGAATTATTAGATTAATATTTTTCAAATTATAATACATGATGTAACCTCTTTTCCAAACTATTAAAAATGTTAAATTAGCAATTGACACACAATTAGAGGTAAAAAAAAAAACACACTAAATTTTATATATTTAAACAATTCTGAAATCAAGAAAACGAAAATGTTTGAACCAAAATTAAATGAGTTCACATCACATGGGATTTATAATTCCAATTACAAAATTTCTTCTTATGCTTTTCACACTATGATGGAATAAACAAATAAAGGGAAAGACAACAGTTGATATGAAGACATATAAAGAAAAATCAGATCTTAAAAGAAAATCTCGATATTCGACCCAAGTTGAAGCATAACTATGTTGGAGATATTTGTGCTATTTCTAGCATAGTATAATTTGATAATTCAAAAAAGAATTAGAAAGCGAAATGGTGAGATAAATATGTTTCCTGTTTTATAATTTTTTTATGTTAATATTATAAATGTAACAAAAATGCTTTAAAATTTTAAATTTGAAAATAATAAAAATATTAAATAATAATTAAACAAGTAGTATCATATCTATATACTTACATATCAAAGGATGACACATGGCACACACCTATTATTTTCTTTTTACTTTTTTTACATTTTATAAAAATGGTTAACTTTCAATTTTGGATCCTCTAATATGTTTAAATTTGAGATTTAATCATTATACTTTAATTTCTAATATAATTTGTTCTCTATATTTTTATAATGTTATTAGTTAGTTCAAATAGTTAATATTGTTAACTTTTCAATCAAAATGTTATATAGTAATATATAATTTGAAAGTAGATTTTTAAATAAAAAAATAGAAGGATTAAATTCTTGAAAATAAAAGTAAGATAACTAAATTCTAAATATACAAAGTGTATATTGGACTAATTGGGTATCGGTCAAGAGAGAGGCATCAAATCGATTGACTAACAAATCGATATGGATTACTTGAACCAGGCTAAAACCCGATTGAACTGCTTTTTTAATTTTTTTTTGGTGATTTTTTAATTGAATTGTACGACCAATAATCTAATTGGTTTGACTACCGATTTAATTATGAAAGTCTTGCTTCTAGCATATTTTACTTTTTAAATATTTATCATATAATTTAACATAAACAAATAATTAATTTAGTGCGAAATGCAAAAAAAAAATTATTTATTATATATTTATTAGCTGTTATGAAATTTATTGTAGTAAAAATTTTAAAATTTGGGTTGCCATAGAATATGTGAACTCAGCCATCATCCAGGCAGATTCATTGAACAAAGAAATAGAAAAATACAATATTTAACTTTACTCCGAGGTACAAATTCCCCTGCAAGATTCACTATAATTTGCGAAATACATTGTAAAAGAATATGTGTAAGACTAAGATTTTGTCTTACTACCATTAATTATTGTATAACATAGGAACTGGTTCGAAGATTGTGCAAGCTCGTGACCTGAGTCAGATTCAATTTCTTGATTGAATTGGAAACATCTTTCGAGTTTCAACAAATTAGATAATATTGTAGAAAATGTTTAAAAAAAAATTATATGTTTTAGATTAAGATTATTGCTTTAAAAAATAGGAGTTTGTCCTTCAGTCCAGTAGATTTGATCTAATACAAAAGTTATCAATTTGTTGGGTTTAGATGTATTTATTTTTAGTTATATATATATATATATATATGAAATATTTGAATAATCATTAATTAAAATTTATTGAGTATAATTAATTTACCTCGATTATTTGTTATAATTTGTTATGAGGGTAAAGAATTTGGAGAATTAAGTGCATCTAAAAACTGTTTATTCCTTTTTTAATCACGTAACCAATTGTGTCGAAAGAATTAGAATTCTTTGTTATTATAATGGTGTTTAAAAAGTTATTTAGTAATTAGATTTGAGTTTAATTATTTATAATTATACATATATGATATATTTGAGTAACCATCATAAATGGTAAATCTAATTAAATTGAGTGTAATCGGAGAATTCCAATTATAATCTTCAATTCTTTAAGGGGGGCTAAGAATTATGGTAATTACAAAGGTGATTGCAAGTAATTACTAATTATTTTATGGCTTGTAAAAACATATATATGATTTAAGTTTAAAAAATTAACTTTTATACAAATTTATAAAAAAAAAATATTTCTATATAATAATAAATTATTTAATTTTTAGGATATAAATTATTTTTAAAATATAATTTTATATTATTGTTGAATAAAAAATACTTTATTATTTGGACACATCAAATCCAAATATGTCGTGCATTTATTTTTACTGATACAAATTCAATTTATAAAGGCTATATTCTAATTTTTATATTAGTTTTACATGGACATGTATTTAAACATCCTAGCATAGTGTTATAAAAACTATTGAATATTATTTTTCACTTAATTTGCATGGACTAATAGTAATCGAAAGGGTTATTCAATAGTCTAATATAAGTTAATTGGAAATTAAGTTTATAAAACTTATTACAATAAAAGAATTACAAAGTTGATTTACTCTTTAAATTCTAGAATCATAGGAAATGTCGTTAAAGAGAGATCCCAAAATTGGTTAAAAATTGCATGTGTAATCCAAAAACATTATCATCACCTTGTCATTATTTATTTTATTTTTCTTATAAATTATTCAAATTGTTACCTGTTATTTTTATAGGAAAATATTATTTAGTAAGTGTTGGTTATGCAAATATAAAAAGTTTTCTTACATTGTATCTTGAGGATAAAATATCATTTGAGAGAATGGAACTAGTTGAAAGCACCAAAAATAGATTATGAACTTTTTAATTTGAGACATTCAAAACTTTTAAATATAGTTGAGAACACATTTGCAATATCAAGAAAAAAAGATTTCTCGTATTAACAACACCATCTCAATATAGTCTAAGAAAAGGTTTGATCATGTTAGTATGTTGCATATTTCACCACTTCATTCATAGGTGGAATTGAGATAATTCATAATTTAAAGAGTACATGAAAGAAGAAGATCATGATAATGTTAATTCTTATACAAATTCAAATTATAAAGAAATTAAACAAAGACTAACATATGATGAAATGAGTATATGTTAAATGTTTAGAAGTAATAGCCTAACAAATATGAAATATTAAAGCAATTAGATAAAATTATAAATGTCGTTTTTTTTCTTATTATTTTTATTAGTAAATGTATTGTTGACTACTTTCTTGGATTACAATATTCTATACAATGATTTAATTTTAATTTTTGATACTTGCTTAATTTTTTTCTCAAGTATTCTTGATAATTTTATAGTAACTAATATTTTTTAAAAATTTTAAATTACAAAGTTGTCTGATTATAATTTGTACCACCAAATAAGACATGGGGAATTACAATGTAATTATACTCTGTAAGCTAAACAAGTCTAGAGAATTATAATTTCTTGTAATTACAAGATAATGTAATTACCAGTTAAATAATTATACTTTCATCTAATTACTTTGTGATGTCTAAATACATAAAAAGATAAGTAAATTACTATTGTTGTAATTATACTTTTCAGTAACTAATCTATGTTGTAACAAGCAGACATTTTTACAGTTGAAACATTTTCTTTTCTTTTCTTTTTTCTATGTTGGAAAACATAAGAGATAAAAGGTATAAATACTATTTAATGTAAAATTTTAAATATTTTATTACGGTAAAAAACACTTTTACTGTAAAATACACTTACCTCCTTAGAGTTGAAGAAAATCCCATAACCCCACTTGAAATCTATTTACTAAACAATTTTCAAATAAAATGATAATTACATCTTTGTTATTATTTATCTATGTATTTTGTGTTTAGTTTATTCATTTCTTTTTTAAATTACAAAATAATGGATTTTTTTGAATTTATAAATGGTTTAAGGATATAAAAAGTCTTCGAACTTTTTCAAAAAAAGCAACTAAATCCCTACTCTTCTTTTTTTTTTTCACTCAATTGGGTACTTGAAGTTTCAAAATACATAAAAAAGACCCTTAAACTCTTTCAAAAAAATCAATTAAGCCCCTACTTTTTTTTGTGCACTCAATGGGTATTTCAACTGTCAAAATACATCAAAAAGACACTTTGACCGTTAACTTTAGCAACTGGCCGTCAAAGTTAACTACCCCGAATTTTTTTCAGTTAAAGCCACCTCATGTCACAATCACGGTGTGGCATATGACAAAAAATTTATAAAAAATAAAAATAAACAAAATTTATAAAAATTATTGAATTTTAATAAAAAATATAAAAATTATTAAAAATTATAAAAAATCATAAAAATCATAAAAAATCTGTAAAATTTGTAAAATTTATAAAAGTCATAAAATGAATTATAAAATTTATCAAAAAATCCTTTTAACTATTAACTTTAACCGTACCGTTAAAATTAACGACACCCAGTTTTTTTTTTCTAATTAATGTCATCACGTGTTGTAACACAGCGTGACATGTGACGAAAAATGATAAAAAAATAAAAATCAATAAAAGTTATAGAAAAATTATAAAATGTTTCTTTTGGTACAATAGTTTTTATAATTTTTTATGAATTTTATATTCTTTAAATTTTTATAATTTTCTTACCACTTTGTAAAATTTTATATTTTTTCTATATTTCTATATATTTTATTTTATTTTACAATTTTTATAATTTTTTGCAATTTTTTATATATTTTTTTCGATTTTTATATTTTTATTAAAATTTAATATTTTTTATAATTTTTATTTTTATTTTATTTTTTAATCATCTTTTTCCAAATGTCACGCCGTGATTGTGACATGCGGTGGCTTTAACTAAAAAATTTAGGGATCGTTAACTTTAAAGGTCAACTGTTAAAGTTAACTGTCAAAGGGCCTTTTTGAAGCACTTTGGCAGTTTAAGTACCCAATTGAGTGCAAAAAAGGGGGGCTTAATTGCTTTTTTTGAAAAACTTTGAGGAAATTTTTGAAGCATTTTGAAAGTTCAAATACCTAATTGAGTGCAAAAAAAAAAAAAGAGTAAGGGCTTAATTGCTTTGTTTTGAAAAAGTTTAAGGGCTTTTTAAACTCTTAAGTCTTTACAAAATAATTAAATTTGATTACATGATGAAGTTCTGTTAGAGTTGTGTGACTCGTATCCTGTCACTTGTTAAAAAAATAAAATAGAGAGGCAAAATAGGGGGATCTATGGGGGCGAAGGATCAAGGGTTGTATAAACGGAATCTGTATAGGATTATACTTCTTCTATTAGACATTGATTAGAAGAAGGTAGTTTTGCCACATCCTAAAAATCGGGTTAGTAGAAATTGGATTAGTGAACCGTAATAGTGGCCATATCTTGTTTTTAGTTAAATGTTGTGAAATTGCATCAAGTGATTAATTTGGTTTAGTGGTTAAGTATTCTGTTTATATGCCTAAGGTCTTGTAATCAAAACCATTCCTTTGAATTTTTGTTATTTTTATTCCGACTCCTGACTTTGGATATTAGAGTTAAATAATATTTTCACTCAACTAATGATAGAATGAGTCTACTGGTTTAGTGGTAAGGCTTCAGTTTACCGAAAGGCTTTATGTTCAAATCTTTACA
Organism: Gossypium longicalyx; assembly: GCA_025698465.1. Taxonomy (NCBI): domain Eukaryota; kingdom Viridiplantae; phylum Streptophyta; class Magnoliopsida; order Malvales; family Malvaceae; genus Gossypium; species Gossypium longicalyx. Next base: position 15,719,242 of record CM046997.1, on the reverse strand, counting down.
TGCGCAAACGGGAATATTTTTACTTCTCCCTTAGTGTGTCGCCCATGTGGTTAGTGTTTGGAGGTCAAATTTAAACTCATGTCAATTGATAAGTTAACAGAAAATCTGAAACTTTATTTATTTTATTTTTATTTTTTTGGGAAAAGTCTCCCTAAATCTCTCTTCACGTCCTCCTCTCTCTCTTTCTTTGACGTTCAATTGTTTATTTTTCCTGTTAATTCATTTTTCCTTTTTCCCCTATTTTCCTCTTTTTACCTTATTTTTTTGTTTCATTCATAATTGCGGCCATTATTACACTGTTGATCTTGTTTCGATTGAAAGTGGGATATTCGGAAGGATTTGTTCATGATTAATCTTGGCATAAGTAATGTAGTTTTCGTTGTTTAGGTTTAGTTTTCCTTACACACAAGTGTTGTTTTCTCAGGTTATGAACGTCATTATTAATCGTTTGGGTTTTTTAGGTGAATTTCACGGGGCAACTAATCCTCAGGCGATCTAGAATCTGTTGGTGGGGTTGTTGTTTTCGTTTGGGTAAGTGATTGAATTCCAAAAGGCTAATTTTCGTTTTGTTAAGGTTTAGTGTTAGCAGTTGTGGCCGAGTTAGTATTTGGAATTTTGTTACTGAAATTGATCGTTTAAATGTTGGTTTTAGGTTCTGAAATTCTCATGGTTAGATTCGCATCGGGAAATGATCAAGTGTGTAACAAAAAACCTGAAAAATAATGTACTGCGCGATGCCAAAAAACTCACTGTCGACGTCACACGGTCGTATGCCAGACCGTGTGTGTCACATAGTCTGGGTTATTTGGGTTGTGTGGGCAACATAGACATGTATGAGGTCGTGTGGGCCACACGAGCTAGGCCAGTTGGGTTGTGTGGGCCACACGAGCATGTGGGCCCATTTTATGGAAATTTCCCCTAGGGTCGTATTTATTTGTGTTGCATATTTAGTCACTCTATAAGGTCTATACTGTATAAATGGGACTTGAAAGCATGATATCTGATAATATGATATTGTAAGTAACGTGGAAAAAGGTATGTGAAATAAATATACATGATCGATATATTGATAATTCTGATGGCATGTTCTGTTTTGCTATGTTTGTATATGAGCATACGGTGTTTGATTATATTAATCTGTATATCTCTGAATATGCTATAAGACCATGCATGTGACATTATGGTGAAACTGGTTGGCTTTTGTTTTATTAGTGACTCATCTATTCTGCAAAGTGTGGAATTCCATGCCTTCTGATTTCTATTATTGTACAACTGCATGTCTTACATGCTTTTCATTCAAATTATGTATTTGCATGCCATATCACATTGCATGGGGTTGGGATAATATGGTAAGGAGGAAGGTCTGGTAGTTTAATGATCTACACTATCTGGTGGTTTAACCATATTTCTATTCTAACAGCTAGACTGCACTTATAATGGCATAACCACACATATTTGTTCTAGCAGTTTGACTGCAATATAGTGGCTTGACCACATATATTTGATCTTACAGTTTTAACTGCAACTCTTGTGGCATTGTCCACAATTAGCTGTTGGTGTGCTTTTGGATGGACGAGTTCTGGGAACTCTTTTTTGTGTGTAATGGAGTTGGGTAGGAAGTTTTTGAAAAATATGCATTATATTTTCTGAAAACACTGCATTGTCATAATGCACAAACTTTTCCATTTGTATTTGATGAGATTTTATGCGTTGTTGTGATATGTTTATTATGTTATTTGTGTTTCTATTTGATTTTAGTTACACGTTGAGCTTTATAGCTCACCCCTTTTCATGTCACCATTATAGGTAATTGTCAGAACTAGGATTGGCAACGTCTTGGAACTTGGATTGATTTTCTCACATAACATGGTTTGTTTTGTTAATAAATTAATTTTCTTGACTTTTGGTTTGTGGACTAATTGCTCGAATTTAATTTGGCTTTGGCTTTTTATTACTTACTTAAAGTTTTTCTGCATGATTATTGTTAATTAACAATCAAAGTTGGGCTTTCAAAATTAAACAAACTAAGATTTTTCCATGGCAAAATTTAAATTGGGTTTTACGAAAATTAATATCGTAATTTTTAGAATATACACAATCGGCAAAATTATACATTTTCACTTGTTGAAATAACGATTTTTAAACATTAACTCCAAAATTTCTGCTGCAAAGTTTTATTAAAATTACAAGTTTTACGAAGCAAGTGATTTAAGCATTATGATTTCATAAAGTTGGGTTTTTAAAGTTAACAATTAATAAGTTCAAATAAACGTTTTAAGAATTGCAAATTTTCCTATAAAGGGATTGTAATAAGTTTTTATAAACTTTGATTTTTGATTGCGTAATGAGATATGTTCTGGAAAGTAAAATTTCAACGTATTGATGTAACCTCTCAGATTTGGCCATAACACATCCAGATTAGGTTTGGGTTGTTACATGTTTAACCCTTCAAGTAGGAGTAGTCAAATTGTAATAGCTCATTTTCTAGTGGTGTCGCAAACAGTGGTTTTGGGGCCACAATTCAAACATGTCAGCCCGTAAATATTAATTAATTAAGATTTACGAGGTTATTAGTGTTGTATTAAAATTTAGTTTAAAAATTTTGACGTTTAAATAGTTAATTTAGTAAAAAAATTAAATCGTAAAAGTTGTAAATTTTAAATATTATTAAGCTATAACTGTTGAATTAGTATAAATAAGATAGGATGGCTTTAAATGGAAATTAAGCCATTTCTCTAGTTAGTGGCCAATTATAAGCTATTTTAATTGATTTTATGTTTTAATTTTATATTATAATTAAATCAAAAGTTATTTTATAATAAAACAAAAGTGAAAAAGGTTTTCATCTTATTCATTATCTAATTTTACGACCGAAAACCCCATTTTTAAATCTTGGAGCTTTGGTTTTGCTTTTTCATGGTGCAAGTGTTTTCTTGGTTTATTTATCATGAATTTTAAGTTTTGAGTTAGTTGTAATGGAATCTAGTTAGTTTAGGGGTTAATTTGTGAAATTATCAAAATATAGAAAATATGCCATTGAAATTTTTGAAACTTCTTAGTTATATTTGGTTTGGTTTGAAGCTTGGTGTTGATTTTTATTTAGTTTGCAAAGTAATTCTAAATAGATTGTAAATTTAAGGATTTAATTGTAAGTAGGTAAAATTAGCACAGTTTATTTATAAAATTTCAAGGGTTTTGTGACTGGTTTGGAGTAGTTTAGCATTCGGCATAATGGGTGTATAGGGTTTAATTGTGGAACTAATTTTGTTTTGGTTTAGGGCCCTATTTGAATAAAGTGTAAAAGTTTAGGGTAAATGTGAAAATTAGTAATTAGGAAATCATTTGTACTAAATTGAATATTATATGAAATCGAAATAAACTGAATATTATATGAAATTGAAATAAATTAGTAATTAGTAATTAGGTTAATAAATTGAAATAAACTATTTTATAGATAAAGAACAAGTAAATAATCGAGGAAAAGAGAAAGTTGTCGGGTAGTCCCTAAACTTTCGTTGTCTCCACAATTTAGCACTGGTATGTTCGTACGGTTTAGTTTCGTATTAAATTGAATGTTATATTAACTATGAATTGAGATGTTGAATATTTTGATATAGTTGAATTGAAATAAGTTGATGTGAGCTGAAAAAATAATTGACTTGAACATTGTTATTCAATATTTTATTGAACCGATAAACATAGGATAAGATATGATTGGTATGCCAATAGGTTTTTAAAGTGCGCGATACAGGTTTGATTGTGATGAGATAAAGATTATTGATTTTTTACTGTTCACTGAATATACCGAAGTCCAACATTTGTTGTGAACTATCGAGTTATATTTATACTGATTCTGGCGTGTTACCCGGGGCGGATGTAAATCCTTTGGGCATGACACTTGGTGCCCAAGTGTGTTTTAGAGGGATGTTAGCCTATGAGCTAAGCACTTGGTGCTCAAGTGTGTTCTCAGTTGGTTAAGCTCACTCGAGCATTCTGGTGTGTTTTAGATGGTTAATTGGGTATCTGAATCCGTAATATCATTCATCGGGCAAATTTTTAAATGATTATATGGTTTCCTCGTAAATTAACTTGAGTTGATATTGAATGATGTAGTATTATTAAATAGGTTATTCATTAAGAGTATTGCTATAAAGACTCACCTGTTGAGTGGTTGTGATTGACAAGATCATAGTTTATAAAGTGTTAATGTGTGAATTATATATATTTCTACGGCAAGTTAATAGCTTTAACTGTTGAACTTACTAAGCTCTAGTAAAGCTTACTTATGTTATTCTTTTGTTTCTTTGAAGAATACGTTTTGTGGAAATTGGGCGATCAGATCAACTCAAAGAAGCATACTATCCAGATATGTAACATCCCAAAAATCGAGGGTTAGTAGAATTGGGTTTAGGAATTGAGAGAGATTGTTCATGCCCTAATTTTTGAGATTATCTATGCATTTTTAGGAATAAACGAGGTATTGGTTTGTTGGATAAGTGTTAGTGAAACATTCCTTGAAACCCAAGTTCAAATCCCTTCTCTCTCGCCATTTTTATTATTTTACTAATTTTACCTCAAACCCTATTATGTGATACGCCTTGTTTTTAAAATAAATATTGCAAAATCATTTCAAAAATAAGGAAATAGCTTAGTGGTTAATTGATAAATGCAAAAACATGAAATTAAATTGAGGTTTCAAGTTCAAATCATTTCCTATGCAAAATAATTATTTTTTACAAAATCCCTTGTTTTTAATGTGTGTGCCATCCATACCCTTGTAACCTTAGGTATAAATGTTAATTTTACACAAAATAATCAGCCTTTATTCTATTTTTACTCACCCTATTCATTCCTCCCCCTCTCCTCTCCTCCTCGATCTTTAATTTTTTTTTCTTTCTTCCTCCATTGTTGTCATCGCCTACACCTAGTTTTACTATCTCTTTTTTTTCTTTTTGTTTCAAGATTTCTAAAAATCTTCTCAACAATCTTGCTAGTATTTTTCCTCATTAAAATCAGCCCCAAATCTAAAATCTTGAACTCCAAGATCAATCCCGAACATTGTCAAGAAAGTGCCATTGTCGTTTCTCTCAACTAGCTTGTGTAAGATCTCTTCAATTTCTTGATTAATCTTGTCAATTAAAAACCTAAATGTTCAGATATATAATTTAGGGGAATTTTAAATATTTTAAAGGTATTTTTCCAGATTTTTAATGGATCTTTAAATCGTTTTTAAATTAGCCTCGAATTTGGCCACCGCGGGTGGTGGTGCGTGCGCCTATGTGCAAGAAAGGGGGCTATTTTGTTTCTTGGTTTTTTCCCATATTTTCTTAGAATTAATTTGAGTTCTTGAACTCTCCTAATCATCCTTTAATCACATGTTAATTATGGAAAGATGTTCTTGATTAATTAGAAATGTGGATCTCATAATTCGGGAAGTGTAAGTGCGATTAATTGTAAACTAGTTTGTTGTTTCGACAAAGTAGTTGGGAAAAGGTTATGGATTGATTAAATGATGGATTTTAATCAATAATAGCTTCTGATTTTCCAGTATGTAATTGTATTAGGTGCTGACCGAAACACCCTAAATCAACCATAAAGCCGAAAGACGTTTGTGCTTAAAATTCGCAACAAAATAGTGTAAGAAATTTAACTAGTTTGGATTCGTAAAATAATAGTAATTTTGACAATTTATTGGAACCCATAAGTGGGTGTTTAAGGTCTGGTTAAGAGATGAATTGATGGAATTTATACTAATTTTTTACTTAGGTTCGTTTTAAGGTTTATTAAGGAAAATTAAAAGATTCGCTAGTGTGTTGTGAGAAAGCGAAAAATAAGGTGTGGGTCCTAAACTCAAAAATTTAATTAAAAATGATAATTTTTTTTTATATATTTGATGATTTAACTTGCTGATTATATTTGATTAATAGCCAAATAATTAATTTTGTAAGTGGCCGAACCAGGTACGTTTCGAGCCCTAAAAGATTGATATGTTAGCAAAGTTGTAAGTTTGACAGTGTGATTGTATGAATGGTATTATTATGTATGATTGTGTTATTTGGTATGAGATTGATTGTATATATAGCATGATTTTATGATATATGAGTTTATGCATGATATAATTGCATGGATAGTTTGCTATGTTATATTGGAAAGGTTGCTATACATGCATATTGGAAAATCGTAAAAGTATGTGAAATTGTGTAATGTTGAATGCTATCATCTTAACAGTAATTTGAAAGTTGGAACAATTTTTCCATTTACTGAAAGTATGTGATTATTGAGGGCATGTTGAACATGTCAAATAAATGTGAAAAGTATTGAGATATGATTATGTATGAGTTTGTGTGACATATTGCATTTGCATTTGCATTTGCATTGGGATGAGATGTCTTGTTGTTGATGGAGGAGTCCCGTGGAGTATGAGCGACATATTAAGTCTGCATTTATATGTAGTTAGTACACTGTAGCTGCAATACCAAGGGGATTGGCAATTTTATCACATATTATATGTTATTGGCGATTATGTCGTACTATCTGATATCCGAAAAATTTTTTGCATTATTGATTATTCGGTGGTTTTACTACATCAAGCTATGCTCACATTTGTTAGAGTTTGGCAGACGGGTTCTGGGGAACTCGTGGTGTGTAGCAGATGATATGTGTAGGAACCTTTTTGCATTGCATCATGCTCACAACATATTCGAATGTTACTGATTTATGCTACTTATTGTATTGTGTTTGTATTGAATGGTATCGAAATTAATGATTGTTACTCGAATGAATGATGACCCATGCTCATACACCGTTTGACATCAATTTGATAATGGCTATGTAATGATATGAAATTCCAATGATGGTTCTATGTTCTTCTATTAATGTTAATATGTTTCACTGTATTTGATATTTATGCTTATTTAAGTAACTGTTTGACTCACACTAAGCTTTCATAAGCTCACTATAAGCTTTCATAACCTCACCCCCCATAGTGCTTAACTTTTCAGGTAAGCCTCGAAACTAGGACCAGACCTAGCATTTTCATAAGCTCACCCCTATAGTGTTTAACTTTTCAGGTAAGCCTCGAAACTAGGACCAGACCTGGCATATAGAGAATCACTTTGGACATCAGACTATTTTAATAAGTATTAATCAGTCTATATTGGTTTTGGTTTGTAATTTTTAATTACTTATGGTCTGTGGCTTGGTAACTTTTCATTTGAGGTTTTTGCATCCATAGATTACTCAAGCATAATAACCGAATAATGCATGATGTCGGGCTTAAGCAAAATTTTACATTGTTCTCTAATTTCCACTGCATTACAAAGGAACCATTTTTGAAAAAAAAAATCGATAAGGCAACTAGGTTTCCAAAATGACTTGAAAAATGATTTTTCCATTGCATTAGTTTAACATCGAGTTTTTACAAAGAAGAGCGACAAGCAAATTGTTTTTCTAAAACAACACTATCAATAATAAAATGAATCTTAAGTATAGTTGACCTAATAAATGAATATTTTAAACTAACTTAAAGTACTACAAATTTTCCCTAAAGTGAGTTTATTTAAAGTCTTCAAAAGTAACGTAAGTTGGCTTAGCCATTTCGGTGGATAAGGTAGCCTTCTCAATCTAGTCATAACATCTAAGTCGGGTTTGGGAGGTTACAAGATATCTTTTGGTAGTTTTTGGATGTTTACTTTTGGGTTATATGGCTTGTAATAGGTGTGTTTGTATATGTTTAGATACTTGCCTCATATGCTATAGTTTTGCTTAATGTAAAGTTGTTTTAATTTGATTATATATGTGCTTTTTTCTTTTATATAAATTGGTTAATTGTGAACTTGATTTTGGCTATTTGGCATAAGTCTCAAGGAAGTAACTGAAATATGATATAATGGTTGTGAATGGTTTCAATGGTAATGGTAATTTTGGCATTAGATATTATAAGTATTTGAGAATTTTGAATGAAATCTAAGCTAGTATGAAATGTGAATTTGATTTGGATATTGAATTGTAGTGTCAATAAGGGCAGATTAGTTAGACTTTTAAGTATTTGAATAGGTGAAATTATTGCCTCTTGTGTGATAGGTGATTATGGAATGAAATGAACTTTTAAATGTGAGATTTTAACATTTTTAAACTTAGGTATCGATATTTTGGCATCCAATATCGATATTTGATCATATGAATAGTTTTAAAACATACAGAATGTCAAAATGGTATCGTTTTTTATTTGAGTATCGATACTTTTTTTATAAAATATCGATACCCTTTTTTTGCAAAGAAAACAATATTCAATTTTGGTATCTATTTTTAGAAATGTATCAATTCAGAATCGGTACCAACTACTGATTTTAATTATTAACTTTAAACCTTTAGAATTTTGTAAATCTATCCTATTAAATGCTTGGATTTTTACAATTAGGTACTTATAGAGTTTTAAATTTTAATATGTTTGGTTATGTGATTTAAATTATAAATAATTGAGTTTTTGTTTAGTAAAGCATTTATCGATTGTTGAAATTTTGTCGTAGCATCTTTTTACTTGGGTCTAACGACCGGGCTAGGTAAGAGGTGTTACATGAACTCCTCTTGTATTATTGGTTTTTCAACAGTAGTGAATTTCTCCTCCTCTGCCCGTGGTTTTTCTAGATAAGAGTTTTCCACGTAAAATCGATGTGTTCTTATTATTCTTTTTTATTTCTTTACGGTAATTCTTATTACCATTATCGACATTAAGTATAACAAGTTCTATAAAATTAAATATAAGGACTTCTTTCATAAAAAAATATATTTAACTTCAATTTAAATTAAGTATTTAAAATTTATATTTACTTTAGTTATATATTGATCTTGAGATAATTTTTTTATGAAAACTAATTAAATTTATAATAAAAAAGAAACTGATCAAAAAATAAAAATAAATTCATCCCAAAGTGTAATATGTATTTGCATAAAATAGTAAAAATAAAAAAAAGTAAAAAAGAAAACAAGAAACAAAAAGTAATTATCATTGATAAATGCTTTATAAAAATAAACTTATTGCAAATTGTGCCTTAGCTTAATGACAAGGTTAACGCTTTAGGAACTTTAAGATCTTTCATGGCTTAGGTTTGTCTCTCATGTTGTGTAAATTATGTGTGACTTCTTAGTGCATAGTTATTTTGGTTTATGTACCATAAAATTTGGGCTTCGTATAGATTTATTTTAGATTAGGTTTGGATATAATCTTGTTATTAATTTGATTGAGTTTATAATGGTTAATTTTGATTATAATTATTTATTTGTATTCTTTGTAATTGCAATTGTGACTGCACTTATAACTTCAAAAAGAACATCATATATTAATTGAGAATTATTGTAACGGTCCGATTTTCAGTAATACTAGAAAAGGCAGTTTCAAAATCTCATTTTTGTAAATCGAGTCAGTAATTATTAAATATTAATATTTACGTGGATGATAAAAAAATATATTAAAGTTTGGTCCAGTAATTTTTGCCAAATTAATAGTTAATTAAGGCTTAAGGACTGAAGCATAAAGTCCAATCACTATAGAATTTTAATTGGCCAAAGGCTTGAGGACTTAAAGTACAATTAGTCAAATGCCCAAAATGATAAATAAATCATTTTAAAGTTAGAGTTAGTAGATGATGATGTCATTTCATTAAGTTAAACTAATAATTAGGTTAATGTAAGCAAACCATAATTAAACCAAATTAAACAAGCTTAATTAAACCATAATCCAATTATATATATTAAGCTAATGGAGAAACATGTTAAAGCCATCTTTCATCTTCATGTTTTTGTTGAAACTTGAAGAAGAAAACCTAAGGAAACTTCATACATTTGGCCATAATTTTTTAAGTGAATTCAAGCCTTTTTCTTGTACTTTTTATAGATTTGGAGTCATAGGAGCTTAATTTAGGTAACCCATGTACTAAATTGTGAAACTGCTAAAGATTTAGAAAATTTCCATTGCTGATTTCTTGAAGAATATAAAAGAGACTAGATTATAAAGTTAATTTTATTTGTTTGTTAACTTTGTTACATTAGGGACCAAATTGAATAAATGTAAAACTTTTTATAAAATTATATTAGAAATAGAAAGTATAAGGTCCCTAACGAGAATATATGAAATCAGATTTTAATTTGAAGGTAGGAATTGAAAGTTTTGACTATCCCGAGTATAGAGATTAAATTGAATAAAAAGTAAAATTTTAAGGATATTGAGAAATCGAATTTATATAGGCTCATGCATATCATAGGATAGTAAGGCATAATTGGTATCGATTGATGATATAAAATGATTGTTTAGATTAAGATCTGGATCGAAGTGGAGTTGATTGAGGAAAAGCTAAAATTACAGATTAGCCCCTAAAGTAGTCACTTTACATATTTTGAATAGGTAAGTTATTTTGAACAGGCAAGTTCATATGGAACTTACTATCCTATTTTATTTTATGCATGAATTATGTTTGAACTTATTTATATGTTAGAATTAAGTAGAAGTTAGTGATTTTGGCACATATGACTTTAAATTGGAATGAATTGAAAAGTCATGTGTATATTGATTATTATGAAATATTACAAGATGCAAATATGAATGTTAAATGACTACAGGACTTGTAAACGAAATATGTAAATGTGTACAAGAATTGGTAATGACATATATATACAGAAATGATACTGTGTTAACTTATTAAAAGGTTAGGATACACATGGCATGTCTTTAGTGTCGAAACCACCCCTTTTTGGAAGGTCGTTGAATTTTTATTTTGAAAACGAAAATGAAAAAATGGGAGTCGCCACCGATCTTTTTTATGAGGTGTGATCGGGTCACCTTGTGATTGATCATTTTAATAAAACATTTTGATTTACTAAAACAACAATTTTGGTCTATAAAATTCGAGAAAATGGGTTCGGGAGTCAGTTATGTACGAGGAAGGATTAGCACCCTCGTAACGCCCAAAATTGGTACCTAATTGATTAATCAATGTCTTAATGTCGAAAGTTGAGAACTCGAAAAGAATTTAAAATACGATCCCTTTTTTATTAATGTTGATTTAAAAGAAAGGCTTGAATAAATTGAAACGAGTATTAAAGGCCCTCTCGTCTCGAGATAACAAGATGTCACATCCCGTAAGTTAGGACATGACATTTGAATTCTTGAAAATAAGCTTGCCTTTTAAATTAATTTTTTTTTGAAATCTCAAGTGTTTTAATTTGGAAGGATATTCGGTTATTTAGATCCAACGAAAAATATCGAAACCCTGTAAGTTAGGACCCGACCTTTTCGAGTTTCTAAACACAAAATATTGCCTTTATTTTTTATTTAAAATTTATGTATTTTGATATTTGAAAGGATATTCAGCTATTTAGGTTTAACGAGAAAATCGAGTACCCGTAAGGTAGGGTAATATTTCTTGAATTTCCTAAATGCGAAATATTGTCGGTTTTCAAATTTTTAATTTTTTTAGAAGTTTGGGTAAAAATGTATAATATTTAAAATTGTACACAAATGAAATGTTGTATTAGCATAGGACAATAAAGAATGACATATGAAAGTCGTATAATGTACACTATTTTAACATTAACAAGCACCATCAAAAGATAAATAAAATAAATAATGACAATGATAATAGCAACACATACACACAAGGAATAATGCCAATTGAATAATAGAGACAAAGAAACAAATACGCAGATAAATATAAAGGAAATAATTTGTAAAAGATCGAAAATAAAGAATCAAGTTAAAGTAGAAAATGAAATTATGGATATAATTTGAAATCAAATGTGTAAATAAATAATAATAATAATAATAATAATAACGGTAAAATATAAAAGTACATAAAAGAATATGAATAAATGAACTTTAATTATTAAATAAGGTCGAAAAACTAATAAATAAATGGATAAGTGAAATGAATAAAGTAATGAATAAAAACTTTTTTTTGCAAAAGGGGGTTAAAACTAAATAAATCGAGTATCACATTGAAATTAGAATGACATTAATGGGTATATTATAAGTAAATAAAAAAACTATTAATGATTAGAAAGTAACAAAACCAAAATCGTGGGGTAAAAATAAAAAAAAGGGACTAGATTGTAATCCATTTAAAAATCAAAAGGACTAGTACAGCAATTAAACGCGCAGATCCATCCTGGAAACCGCATCGAATTTAGGGTCATCGAAAATGGCACCGTTTTAGGCGTCCATCTTCTCAAATGGTCTAAGGACCAAATTAAAAATAAAGCAAGACCAAGTGAAAAAATTAAAAAACAGAAAAGGATTAAATTGAAATAGGCCAAAAAAGTGAAATGGTTAATCGTGTAAATAACCCATTTTACAAAAACACGCGGATCCTTTAACTGGGTCAGGTCAAGGCGCGGGTTGAGCTTCAAAACGACGCCATTTTGGGGCTTTTGAAGTTAGCCCTAAACGACGTCGTTTACAAGGCCTATAAAAACCAAAATTTTTTTTAAATTCATTCTGTTCGTTGTTTCTCAAAAAAATAGGGGGAGGGGTCTGAATTCTCTCTAGCCCATGCGATCTCCGGCCATCGAGCCACGTGGCAGCCATCGGTCGCCGGCAACGGTGTTGCCATCCACAATGGTCAGAGAATACCGAAAAAAGTCCGTTTCAATCACTTTTTTAGCCTTGTCCTAAATCCGAGACCAAAACACTCAAGAGCCTCACAAAAATCGAACGAAGTCAAAGAAACCTTTTAGTTTTGTCTTCCCCGATCGTCGAAAAAAGGTAAAAAAAAATTTATTTTTATATGTATATATATATGTACACAATATTCGAAATAAATAGGCTGTGCAAAATGAAAATACCTAATCTGTTTTTGGATTGATATTTGCGTATTCGTGAAAAAAATACAAAATGCCTAGCGATTCTTTTATAGGCAGATTACAAAATTTTTTGTTTATTTGTTGCTGTTGTATTCTATTTTCTTTGGTTTGTAGGTACGGAGGCGAGGACATGAAGGCACGCGGTGGTGGTATGGAGGGTACGGAGGTGACGTGGTTTAACACCTCGAATTTGGGCCTAGAAGTATTAGGCCTTGAGTATGGGTCCGTAAGAAGGTTGTATATAAGTATTTAATTGTGCAAGGAAATGAAACAGTTTAATGTCTACTTTGGTGGTTAATGGCCCTGAGAAGTGTTGGAGAAATCTTGGGTTCAAACTTGGGCTTTAGCAAAAATTTTGGTATTAAATGAATAAAACCCTGGATGCTTGGATGATGGCCTTTTAAATTATTGTGTTAAATAAATGACACAAAAAAGCATGTGGTCTAGTGGTTGTGGCATCATTAAGGTTGCAAGGGAGCTTGGGTTCAAGTGTTGGCTCTTACAATTCATTTTGGTTTTTCCCTTAAGTGAATTTGGACGCTGGCACATATGTCTTAAAGTTAATTATGGATGTTTTTATCACAGAAAGAGCCTGTGGTGGAGTGGCAAGGTGGCATTTTGTGCAACTGTTAGGTCTAAGGTTCAAGTCTTGGGATGTTCAGTGGAGTATTTATTTTTCTATTTGAGCTGTGTAGGAAGTGGAGTTGGACTGGAACTCTGTGGTTGAAGTGGTGAATGAGAAATTTTTCCTAATCGTTGAAAGCAATACCACGTCGGGAAGTTAACATGAGAATTGGTGAGAAGATCATGGACTTCGGCGCATTCTCATAAACATGTGTGTATTCACGCCCTTCTTTGTTAGAAGTCGGCAAAAGCTGAAAAGCTAAAACTTTGGCATTTGAAGCTTCACGAGCGTGCGATCATTCGTGTGGTAACCGAGACCACAAACCATGGGCGATAGACTGCAAGGTTGCCACGAGCGTTCTCGTGTACTGGGCCTTGACGGGCCAAATGGGCCCGTGGGCCCGCTTGTGTAAATATAATTGTTAGGTGGGAGATAGTTGGGCTAAATGGGCCACACTAGCGTATGGGCCCACTTGGGCTGAGTAATGGCCTTAGGCCCATTTGCACCGTTAGGTCTGTTTACCCTAAATCCTAAACCCTAATACCCCCGATTTATAAAATTATCGAAATACCCTCGATTTGTAAAATTATTGAAATACCCTCGATTTGTAAAATTACCGAAATACCCCTAATTTGTAAAATTAATAAAATACCCCCGATTTGTAAATTGCTAAAATACCTTCAATTTGTAAAATTATCGAAATACCCCTAATTTATAAAAAAACCGAAATACCCCTGATTTGTAAAATTATCGAAATACCCTCGATTTGTAAAATTACCAAAATACCCCCGATTTGTAAAATTATCAAAAAACCCATGATTTATAAAATTACTGAAATACCCCCAATTTGTAAAATTACTGAAATTCCCCCGGTTTGTAAAATTATCGAATTACACTTGTAGTGTAAAATTACTGAAATACCCCGATAGGATAAAATGACTGTTTTGCCCTTGTGGGTAAGTGACTGACTTGGACTATGAATTTGACTGATTGACTGTGATTGTATGATTGTGTTTTAACTGACTTGACTATGGTTGTAAAATCGGTATGCTTTTGATATATGTTTAAATGATTGTTACTGAGCATGGTCATTTTGCATACACGCGTGATGATTGAGCATGACATACACGACATATTGCATGGGGTTGGAATTTTGGAACGGAGGAAGTATATAAGGATCGCATTTACCCGAGGTTGTGTCGATCATATTTATTCGAGGTTGATTATTGACGACTCTGTGTCGATCATATTTACCCGAGGTTGTGTGCTGACTGTATTACCGTCACTGATGACTATGTGCTTAACATGAAATAACTATCGATGGCTTAAAGCCAATTATTCTAATTATGGCTTTGCGCCAACCTACATATGGCTCTGTGCCAACCTGATTATGGCTGTGTGCCAAACGTATTTGCCTAAGGCTATGTGCCAATATATGATTATTGTCGACTTTGTGTCGATCATATTTACCCGAGGCTGTGTGTCGACTCTATTACCATCACTGATGGCTAGGTGCCTAACATGATACAACTACCGATGGCTTAAAGCCAATTATCTGATTATGGCTCTGTGCCAACCTAAATATGGCTTTGAGCCATCTTGATTATAGCTTTGTGCTAATCGTATTTACCTGTGGCTATATGCCTAACATACTTATGGATGACTCTGTGTGGATCATATTTACCCAAGGCTGTATGCCGATTATATTACCGTCGCTGATGGCTATGTGCCAAACATAATACAGTTACCGATGGCTTTGTGCCAATTATAATACTGCTACTGAAGGCTTTTTAAGCCTAATATATGATTAGCAGCTTTGCTGTAATGAAGGTAGTACCACAACCAGGTTATTATTGATGTGTATCGGATGGGTGGGTCGATATTTATATCCCCACATGATGTGTACCGGGAGACGGAGTTGATGTGTAACGGTTGGATTATTGGGATGGGATAGCATGCATCCATGCATTCACACATTCTGTTCTGTTATTGGTTTGGGCTGGGCCCAGTTGATTCTGTTATGGGCTATGACCCAAATGACATTGTAATGGGCTTTGGCCTATGTATGCTCTGAATCGGGTGCATCATTCATCGCAGCGGGCTCTAGCCCGCATCGCTTTTGCTTTTGTTTCAGATACCGATCGTTACTCTAGTAAGGGGATTACACACTGAGTTTTCGTAAACTCACCCCGTTTATTGACCGTGAAGGTAATCCCCAGCGTTAGGTGGATCGGTTTCGCAGAGGGACTCAGAGATGACCACACAATTGCACATGTTTTTCTATTTCTTTTATTTAGTTAAGCACTTTGGTTTTGATTTTGGTTGTAATAAGGCCTCTTTATTTCCTTAAAATTTTTTTTGGAAAGTTTATTTAGTATGTCTAATATCTGTTAGAAGTAGGACACGATTTTCCAAAACAACAACTGTTTTCAAAACACTACATTTTCGCGACTTAACTTTTAAAACATCACGTTTTCGAAAATCGGTTACTTTTAGAATTAGATTTCGTAAAGTAAAAAGGAGTTTTGGAAATAAAATTAAGAAGTTTTCAATGTACTACGTGTAACAGCCCAATTTAGGGCCAAAACGGAACAGTGGTTTCAAAACCACGAATCCGAGGTTGAAAATTTTATGACTAGGTGTTTAATTTGATGTTTAGGACTAAATTGAAATAGGTGAAAAATGTGTGTTCTAGTTCATAAGGTACTTGATTGAAATGGGGGTTTTAAGTAGAGGTCCTTAAATGGCAATTAGACCATTATACTTTATATGGACAAAAATGGGCATGAATAGGACAAAATTTTAAAGAAAGGCCTTAAAGGTATTTTTGTCATTTGGTAATTAAAAGAAATAAAATGGGAAAAATAAGCCAAAATTTTGTCCATCCATCTTCTTCCTTGGCCGAACCTTGTATATTCACCATAGTTAGGGTTTTTTCCAAGCTTTCAAGCTCAATAGTAAGTGCATTCAAGCCCCGTTTTTAATGTTCTTTACTTTTTTGAAATCCTCTTAGCTCAGTTTACCTATTTCTACCATTATTTTGAGTTAGGGTTTATGTTTAAAAATTTATCCATGAATAATATGCATGTATTTTGATGTTTTATGGTAGAATATGAATGTTTAAAGTTAGGAGAACGATCTTTTCTAAGCGATTTTTAGCGAAAACGAGCAAAACAGCATAATCGGTAAAAATACCTATTGTTCATAACTATGTGTTAGAGTGAGAATTTGATGTTTCCATAGAAGGGAAAAATGATCAGCATGTCATAAAACATAAAAAAAAGGGCTGAAATTAAATTTCCGAGCCTAGAGGCAAAATCATAATTTTGTAAAAGTTAGGGGGCAAAAACATAATTTTTCCATAATGTGATTTTTGGATTGAAATAGATAGTATGAGTGTTAAATGAGCTAAATGTGTTGTTATAGATCAAGAAAGGCGTGGAATCGACCTTGAACGGGGGAAGGAAAAGATTTTGGACTAAATTGCAAAATTTTCATATTTTGCACCGAGGTAAATTTTTATGTAAATAATACATTATCTTTATTTACGTTTTATATTTCAGCATATTATATATATTTTAGCTGATTTTGAATCATAATCGACTATTGGAAGAATGGAAATAAGTAATAGAGAGAAAAATCCCAGTTGAACCTTCGGAAAGATTGGATAATACAGATGGTATGTAGCTAGGTCACATGTATAGTGCTGAGTGCACATCATGTGTACAAGAGAGCTACGAGGTACTATGTGGTAGCTAGGTCACATGTGTGATATGGGATGTATACCATGTAGACAAGAGAGCTACGGGAGAGGATAAATGTAGCTAGGTCGCATGTGTGGTTCCAAGTGAAGGACACCATGTAGACAAGAGAGCTACGAGATAAACTAGCTAGGTCACATGGGTAGTACTAAGTGTTCACCATGTGTACAAGAGAGCCGAACTATGTGAAATATGAAGGGTGGAGCTATGTGCTGAAACCACCAAGTATCGAGGATTGATCCGAAGTGTTCAACGGGATGATTTTATGGTGACATTGTAATCATGGACCTATACTTGTGATGTATGAAATGTGGTGAAAATGAATTGTGATATGCATGTTAAAATGAGGTTAATACAAAGAAAGTGTGAAAGAGTGAATTAGCAATAATACTGTTTTGGACAGTCGCAGTGATGTGAATTTGAAAAATCACCAAAAATAGTAAGAATTTAATTAGAGGCTTAATGAGATATGAAATTAAATTTTAATGAGTCTATTTTCATGTAAAAGAAACAGAGCAAGTAAAGGGATCCTATAATTTGAGATATTTATATTTTTGTGAGACTTGTTTAGAATGACTACGTGATCCCCTGTTCTGAATTTGAAAAATCATTAAAAATTGTACAAAACTAATTAAGAAATATAGTTTATATGCCTAGATTTCTTATTGAGTCTAGTTTTAAATGAAACAAATTTCATGGCTATTTGACTTTTTTATAGGGAGAAAACCAATTCGTAGTGAACAGAGGTCAGATCAGTCGAGCTGTATAACAGGGGAAACTTTAACTAATAAACTGTACTAATTGGCTGAACCAAAAATTATAGAAAAATTTTAGTAAGAAGTAATATGAGTCTAGTTTCAGGAAAATTTTATGGATTTGAATTTCGAGTTTCGTAACTCGAGTTATGATTTATTTAGTGAATATGACGCAAGAGGGACAGCTTGATCAAATTGGAGTAAATAGTGAAATTAAAAATAGATATGGTTGAGTTATTTTGTGAACATATTATATTCCTTATTCATTATTTATATACTTACTTACTAAGCTATAAGCTTACTTTCTTTTCTCTCTTTTGTTTTATAGTGTCATCCAGCTAGCACAAGAGTTAGAGATCATTGAAGATCTGCCCGCACTATCAATACTTTTGGTATTTGAACTAAACATTTTGAATTATGGCATGTATAGTAGGCTTAGTTATTTTGTTACGTGTCATAATTGCCTAGGTATAAAATATTAGTTCTGATGTTTTGATTTATTTTGTACAAAGCCATTGAAATTGGCTAATATTGTTAAAGGCATATGTTATACTGATTCATGATCTAATTAGATGCCATATTTTTGTCTCCGTTTTATTTAATGGTATGTATTATGATCTGGTAATACCTCGTACCCTATTCCGGCGTCGGGTACGCGTAAGGGGTGTTACACTATGTTTTAAATAAGAAGGGTTTCTAATGAAAATATGGTTTTCAAAAAATACTTCAATGTGACACTCTAGATTCAAGTCTAACTTCTGGGCTGGGTTTGGGGTGTTACATTTAGTGGCATCAGAGCCAAGTTACAAAAATCGGCTGTGGAATGGGTTTTAAAATTAGATTTCTGAAAGAATTGTTTCAAAAATGTTCAAAAAGATTTGAAGTATTTGAAATGTTTTTCCGAATATTTTCCTGAAAGTGTGGTTACCGAGTCTCCGGCGCTGAATCCGTAAGTTTTCTGTTAGACTGTACTTAAAGTTAGATTTTTTATTTATTCAGTGTATGTTCTGGAAATGAAATTTTGTTTAAGTTAGCAACAGTACTGTGATGGATTCCAAAGGCAAGCAAGGTCACGAAGAGTTGCCCGTCTCCCCGGAACACAAGATGGTTCAGGAAATTATAGTCAAGGTAAGTCTGCAAACTTCGAGTAATAATAACCCGAAGCTTGGTACGGAGGCACTGACCGGTTGGTAAGGGAAGTACTGGAAGAAGTGTTCGAGGCAAGAGTTAAGGCGTATGGTGAAACACTTCAGGCTAGGCACTTGGAGTGCAGCAGGAAGAGGGATCACAGTCCTCTGAAGCAGAAGCCCATTCTGTGAAATGCCTTAAGACACGTCCGAACTTTCTAACTTGCAAGCATTGCAAAAGGCACCATCCGGGCTAATGCTGGAGGAAGTCAGGAGCATGTCTCAGATGCAGGTCTAAGGAGCATCGGGATCAGGATTGCACAATTCCTTTTAAGTCAGGTGTGTTTTGTTTGGATGTGATGTTTGAATATAGAAATTGTATGCATGTGTGGTAAATATCTGTTTGCTTCTGTGGTTAGATGCTTGGTTGGGTGTGAGAGGTTTTGAGATTAAGTTAAAAGTGTATTAATGTATTTTGGAACTAGAGCGCGCAGCGGGAGCGTAGTGGTGTAGGTTGAGCTAAGCGCTTATTGAGATAGTTGGAAATTTCGATGATGAAATTTATTTAATGGGGTAGAATTGTAACACCCCGAATTTGGGCCTAGAAGTATTGGGCCTTGAGTATGGGTTCGTAAGGAGGTTGTATATAAGTATTTAATTGTGCAAGGAAATGACACAATTAAATGTCTACTTTGGTGGTTAATGGCCCTGAGGAGTGTTGGAGAAATCTTGGGTTCAAACCTGGGCTTTAGCAAAAATTTTGTATTAAATGAATAAAACCCTGGATGCTTGGATGATGGCCTTTTAAATTATTATGTTAAATAAATGACACAAGGAAGCATGTGGTCTAGTGGTTGTGGCATCATTAAGGTTGCAAGGGAGCCTGGGTTCAAGTCTTGGCTCTTACAATTCATTTTGGTTTTTCTCTTAAGTGAATCTGGACACTGGCACATATGTCTTAAAGTTAATTATGGACGTTTTTATCACAGAAAGAGCCTGTGGTGGAGTGGCAAGGTGGCATGTTGTGCAACTGTGAGGTCTGAAGTTCAAGTCTTGGGATGCGCAGTGGAGTATTTATTTTACTATTTGAGCTATGTAGGAAGTGGAGTTGGACTGGAATTCTGTGGTTGAAGTGGTCATAAGAATGAGGAATTTTTCCTAATGGTTGAAAGCAATCCCACATCGGGAAGCTAACATAAGAATTGGTGCATTTGAGGCTTCACGAGCGTGTGATCGCTCGTGTGGTAACCGAGCCCACAAACCATGGGCGATAGACTGTAGAGGCTACCGAGAGCGTTCTCGTGTACTGGGCCTTGAGGGCCAAATGGGCCTAATGGGCCTGCTTGTGTAAATTTACTTGTTAGGTGGGAAGTAGTTGGGCTAAATGAGCCACACTAGCGTGTAGGCCCACTTGGGCTGAGTAATGGGCCTTGGGCCCATTTGCATCTTTAGGTCTGTTTAGGTTACTTAAGTCACTCGAGGCAACGGTGGACCTTCTGTTGGGTCGTTAAGACCCCTGATTTGTAAAATTATCGAAATACCCCCAATTTGTAAAATTACCGAAATACCTTTGATTTGTAAAATTACCGAATACTCTCGATTTGTAAAATTATCGAAATACCCCTGATTTGTAAAATTACCGAAATACTCTCGATTTGTAAAATTATTGAAATACCCCCAATTTGTAAAATTACCGAAATACTCTTGATTTTTAAAATTACGAAAATATCTTTAGTTTATAAATTATCGAAATACCCCTGATTTGTAAAATTACAGAAATACCCTCGATTTATAAAATTATCGAAATACCCTCGATTTGTAAAATTATCGAAATACCCCTAATTTGTAAAATTATCGAAATACGCTCGATTTGTAAAATTATCGAAATACCCCTAATTTGTAAAATTATCGAAATTCCCTCGTTTTGTAAAATTATCGAATTACACTTGTAGTGTAAAATTACTAAAATACCCTTGTAAGGTAAAATGACTGTTTTGCCCTTGTGGGTAAGTGACTGACTTGGACTATGAATTTTGCTGATTGACTGTGATTGTATGACTGTGTTTTAACTGACTTGATTGTGGTTGTAAAACTGGTATGCTTTTAATATATGTTTAAATGATTGTTACTGAGCATGGTCATTTTGTATACACGCGTGATGATTAAGCATGACATACACGACATATTGCATGGGGTTGGAATTTTGGAACGGAGGAAGTATATGAGGATCGCATGGTTGCTTGACGATCGTGGATCCACCGGTGACTTTTAAGCCCAATATATGATTATTGACGACTCTGTGTCGATCATATTAACCCGAGGTTGTGTGCTGACTGTATTACCGTTGCTGATGGCTATGTGCTTAACATGAAACAGCTACCGATGGCTTAAAGCCAATTATTCTGATTATGGCTTTGCGCCAACCTACATTTGGCTCTGTGCCAACCTAATTATGGCTGTGTGCCAAACGTATTTGCCTAAGGCTATGTGCCAATATATGATTATTGACGACTTTGTGTCGATCATATTTACCCGAGGCTATGTACCGACTATATTACCGTCGCTGATGGCTCGGTGCCTAACATGATATAGCTACCGATGGCTTAAAGCCAGTTATTTTGATTATGGCTCTATGCCAACCTAAATACGGCTTTGTGCCATCTTGATTATGGCTTTGTGCTAATCGTATTTACCTGTGGCTATGTGCCTAACATACTTATAGATGACTCTGTGTGGATCATATTTACCCAAGACTGTGTGCTGATTATATTACCACTGCTGATGGCTATGTGCCAAACATAATACAGTTACCGATGGCTTTGTGCCAATTATAATATCGCTACTGAAGGCTTTTTAAGCCCAATATATGATTAACAGCTTTGCTGTAATGAAGGTAGTACCGCAACCGGGCTACAGTTGATGTGTATCGGATGGGTGGGTCGATATTTATATCCCCACATGATGTGTACCGGGGGACAGAGTTGATGTGTAACGGTTGGATTATTAGGATGGGATAGCATGCATCCATGCATTCACACATTCTGTTCTGTTATTGGTTTGGGCTGGGCCCAATTGATTTTGTTATGGGCTGTGACCCAAATGACATTGTAATAGGCTTTGGCCCACGTATGCTCTTAATCGGGCCAGATCACATTTACTAACGGGCTCTAGCCCGCATCGCTTTCTATTTTTTTACTCAGATCTTCGATCAAGCTCTAGTAAGGGGATTACACACTGAGTTTTCGTAAACTCCACCCCAGCGTTAGGTGGATCGGTGTTACAGAGGGACTCTGAGACGACCACACAACTGCACATGTTTTTCTATTTTGTTTATTTAGTTATGCACTTTGGTTTTGATTTGGGTTGTAACAAGGCCTATTTATTTCCTTAACCTTTTATTTGGAAAGTTTATTTAGTATGTCTAATATCTGTTAGAAGGAGGACACGGTTTTCCAAAACAACAATTGTTTTCAAAACACTTCGTTTTCGCGACTTAACTTTTAAAACATCACATTTTCGAAAATCAGTTACTTTTAGAATTAGCTTTCGGAAAGTAAAAAGGATTTTTGGAAATAAAATTAAGAAGTTTTCAATGTACTACGTTTTAAATAAGAAGGGTTTCTAATGAAAACATGATTTTTGAAAAACACTTTAATG
This sequence comes from Gossypium longicalyx, assembly GCA_025698465.1. NCBI lineage: Eukaryota > Viridiplantae > Streptophyta > Magnoliopsida > Malvales > Malvaceae > Gossypium > Gossypium longicalyx. Next base: position 15,696,465 of record CM046997.1, on the reverse strand, counting down.
TGTCACATCAGATTTGGGTCTATCTTCTGGGCTGGGTTTGGGGTGTTACACGTAGCGCCGGAGGCTAGGGGTTGCGGTGCTCCTAGGGAAACCTAGGGTTTCTGAGAGTGTCTAAATTTTTGGGCTATTTTGGGCCTTGTATTTTTGGGCTAGGTTTTTATTATTATTTTGGGCTTGTTTTTTTAATTTGGGTTTAGTCTTGGGCCATTGTAATTTGGGTTGTGTTGTAAATGGACTTTGACTTAGACTTAATTATTGACTTTTATTTCTGTTTATTTTGGTTTTGGGCCCGGGCTAAATTGGCCCGTTATAGCTGCCCCTTTTTGCTCATTATCGTGTAATGAGAATGGAGCAAAGACTTTAAAAAGGGCCAATTTTGCATGGTCTTGCCGCATCTTGACTTCTTTGGTGCTTCTTTTCTTCAAGTAACCTCATTCCATCCCACTGCATCTTCAGGGAGATTAGACTTGTAGCTTTAATTTGCTTCACTGCGACTTTAGGGAGATGAGACTCGTTTTCTTCAATCTGCTCCGCTGCAACTTCAGAGAGATCAGATTTGTAATTTGTAATCTTAATCTGTTCCACTGTAACTTCAAGGAAATGAGATTCACTATCTTCAGTCTGCTCCACTGCAACTTCAAGGAGATAAGAATATGCTACCATGCCTTCTTGTTTAGCCGGTATCTTTGACAGAAGATCTGAAGAAATAGTCATAATTTGGACTATTCTTTCTCAAATGTTTCCAATTCTTGAATTTGGTTAGTTCTAACTAGTGGTCTCGTTTCATGTCCTTGTACTATTTAGAAACTTTTCAGAGTAATATGCAGAACTTCTTTTATGAATATTATTTGTCCAATAATCGTTGTTTCAATGAAAAAATGCTTGAAAAAAACTATCATAATGGACAAAATAGAATTTTATTGAGAGCAACGTTTGAAATAGATAAATTAATCAAGATAGCAAGTTTTTCTAAGGTACAAAATGAATAAGATGAAAATAGGTACCCCAGATATCGCAGCACGAGCTTCTCTATTCAAACTTCTTGAAGACCATTTTCGAGCTAGATATGTGTTTAGGAGATCTAAAGTATTTTATTGATGCCCAAAGATTTAACATTCCTCCTTCTTGTTAATTTTGAGAGGACAAGACTACCACATACTCCATCTTTGATCAAAATTTCAGCCGCCCTTTTCCAGGTTTTCAACTAAAAACCCTTTTGGTCTCAAGACGCTCTTTGTGGGTTTTCACCTTGGCCTCTCCTTTTTTTTAAGAAGGTCACAAAGCGCTCTTTGCGGGTTTTCGCATTGGCCTCTCCCCTTTTTTAGGTAAAGTACTTCTTGACTGGATCCAAATTTACAGGATTAGGCAAGTTTTTCCCACCATCTCAATCAAAATCAATGCTCTTCCAGAAAAGGCTTTCTTTACCTCATAAGGTCCTTCCCAGTTTGGCATCCATTTCCATTTGAAATCCTTTTGTATGGGAAAGATCTTTTTCAATACCAGGTCCTCCTAATGAAATTCTCTTGGGCGAACCTTTTTGTCATAAGCTCGGATCATTCGTTTTTGGTACATCTGATCATGACGGATAGCCCTTAGCCTCTTTTCTTCAATCAACTTCAACTGATCATATCGATACTGGATCCATTCTACTTCATCTAACTTTAGTTCTGAAAAAACTCGAAGGGAAGGAATCTCAACTTTAATGGGCAAAACTGCCTCCATTCCATAAACCAAAGAGAAAGGCATTGCCCCGATGGAGGTCCTAACAGATGTTCGATAAGCATAAAGGGCAAATGGTAACTTCTCATGCCAATCTTTACAAGTCTCAGTCATTTTCCCCATGATTTTCTTAATGTTTTTATTGGCTGCCTCCACTGCCCCATTCATTTTCGAGTGGTATGGTGACGAGTTGTGGTGTCTGATCTTGAATTAGCTGTAGACCTCTGCTATCGTACTATTGTTCAAGTTCAGTGTATTGTTAGATATGATCCTCTCCGGCATTTTATATCGACATATGATTTCCTTCTTCAGGAATTTGTTGACTGCTGAATTTGTAACATTGGCACATGAAGCAGCCTCTATCCACTTGGTGAAGTAATTGATGACCATAAAGATGAATAGATGCCCGTTGGAAGCTTTTGGCTATATTGGCCCAATCACATCCATGCCCCACATAGAGAAAGGCCATAGAGAAGTCATAATACGAATAGGTGAAGGAGGCACTTGAATTTTGTCTCCATAAATTTGGCACTTATGACATCTCTTGGAATAATTTATGCAATCCCCTTCCATGGTGGACCAATAATATCCAAAAATCATAATTTTCCAGGCATTGTAAAACCATTAGCATGTGTTCCACAAATGCCTTCATGGACTTCTTCTAAGATTTTTTTAGCTCAACAGTGTCCACACATCTTAGTAATACCTGATCCTTTCTTCTTTTGTATAGGATTTCCCCATCTAAGATATAATCACTGGCCAATCTTCTCAACTTCCTTTTATCATTCTCAGTTGCCTGGTCAGGGTATTCACGATTCTTCACATATCGTAGTATATCATGGTACCAAGGGTGATCATCCCTTCCTTCTTCTTCGATGTTATAACAATGACTCGAAGCCTCATAAATACTCATCTGAATGGGCTTTACGTCCTTTGGTTTGTTCACTTGGATCATGAAAGCTAAAGTAGCCAATACGTTAGCCATCTGGTTTTCATCTCGCGGGAGGTAACTGAAAGTGATGTCATCAAACTCCTCAATAACTCCAGAACTATCCTTCGATAATTGATCAATTTGGGTCTCTTGTCTCCCATTTTTCTTTAAGCTGATAGATCACTAGTGCAGAATCCCCGTATACCTCTAGCACTTTGATTTTGCGTTCTATGGCTACACGGATACCCATGATGCATGCTTCGTATTCTGCCATATTGTTCGTACAATCAAAATCCAACTTACTAGTGAAAGGATAATGATCTTCGTTTGGGGATACCAAGACTGCCCCAATTCCATTACCCACAGCATTTGAGGCTCCATTAAAATTTAGTTTCCAAGGATAGCTTTCTTGAGAATCTTCTTCGGTGGTTGCAACATACATCAGCTCTTCATTTGGGAAATCAAAGTTCAAGGACTTGTAATCTTCTAGAGCTCTACTGGCCAGAAAATCTACTATTACACTCTGTTTTATAGCTTACTGGTTCACATAGATTATATCAAATTCGAAGACCAGAATTTTCCATCGGGCTATCCTTCCATTCAAAGTTGTCGACTCCATCATGTACTTCAGAGAGTCCAGTTTCGAGATGAGCCAAGCGGTGTGATACAACATATACTGTCTTAGTCTTCGGGTTGTCCAGATTAAGGTGCAACATAATTTCTCAGTTGGTGAGTACCTTGTCTCAAATTTAGTGAACTTCTTACTGAGGTAGTATATCGCTCTTTCTTTCCTTCTTGACTCATTATGTTACTTGAGTACGCAACCCATGAAATTTTCAAATACCACCAAATACAATATCAGTGGCTTATCTGGGTTGGGTGGCATTAACACCGGGGTATTGGACAAGTAATGTTTGACCTTGTTGAAAGTCTTCTGGTATTCTTCGTCCCATACACCTAGATTGTGTTTCATAAGGAGATGGAATATGGCGTCACATTTCTCAGTTAGCTGTGAAATGAACCGAGCGATGTAATTTAGTCTTCCTAGGAAACCTCGAACTTTTTTTTAGTACGCGGTAGAGGTAACTCTTGTATGGCATTGATTTTGTTTGGATCGATCTCAATCCATTTTTCACTTACTACAAATCTTAGCAGCTTTCCAGACCTGGCTCCGAAGATACACTTTGCTGGATTGAGCTTTAGCTAGAACTTTCTCAACCTTAAGAACAATTTTCTCAAGACTTGAATGTGTTCCTTCTCTGGTCAGGACTTTGTGATCATATCATTGACATAAATTTTGATTTCTTTGTACATCATATCATGGAACAGGGGTACCATGACTCTTTGATACGTTACTCTCGTATTTTTTAGTCCAAATGGCATCACCTTATAGCAAAATATGCCCCACACGGTTACGAATGTGGTTTTCCCTATGTCTTCAGGATGCATCTTAATCTAGTTGTACCCGAAGAAACCATCCATAAAGGAGAACAATGAGTGACCTGTTGTGTTGTCCACTAAAGTGTCGATATGAGGCAGTGGAAAATTGTCTTTCAGGTTGGCTTTATTCAAATCCCTGTAGTCTACACACATTCGTACCTTTATATCTTTTTTAGGGATGGGGACGATGTTGGCTACCCATTCTGAGTATTCAACCACTTGTAAGAATCCAGCATCGAATTGCTTCTTGACTTCTTCTTTTACTTTCAGCAAAACATTAGGCCTTGTCCTTCGAAGCTTTTGTTGAACTGGCTTACACTCTTCCTTTATGGGGAGTCGGCGTACCACGATATCAGTACTTAACCCGAGCATGTCTTGATATGACCATGCAAAAACATCCTTGAATTCTTGGAGTAACTCAATGAGGTCTCACTTTGTCTTTTTCGTGATACAAGCTCCAATCTTCACCTCTTTTCCCTATCCTATACTCACAATTTCTACTGACTCTTTATGAGGTAGGATTTGTTTCTCATCTTATTCTACCATCCTCAACAAATCAAGAGATAGGTCACAGCCTTGGTCATCTTCAAAATCCTGAGAATCCTCTATATACATATCTTGCTCAAAAGGAGACTCTGAGTCATTAGCAGCGTCGTTCATATCATTGATATCTGGAGACCTGTTATGGGGATGAAGAAAGATCAAAAGAACAAAATAATCTAAGAATAATTATTTGTATGTTATGATCATGAATGAAATAAAATAATATATGAAAGAATGTCCAAAGAACAAAAGAATCTAAGAACAAGTACTTGTATAATATGATTATGAATGAAATGGAAAGAATATTTGCTCAAAATGATAGCAAAGATGCATTTTATTGAAATAACGATTTTAGACATAACCCTATTTCACAAAGGACTCTTATTACTCCTAGGCCTAGAGCAATAAGTGTGTTTTGAACCTTACTCTAAATTAGCTCTAAAAACTACAGGAATCTCTTTCCCAGTCCAGTCATTCAGAACACTTCCAGGTGCATAAGGGCAAATGCTCGACAAATTCTCTTCTCTGGTTCCTTCTTCAGATATGGCGTTGATGTCCAAATTTTCTAACATTCCTTCCATAGTTTCCTTTCTCAGCATCTTCTGTTCAAGGTGAATAATTCCTCCTGAAACAAAAGTTCTGGATATATAGGGAAAGATCATTGGTTCCCATTTGATCTCCTCCCTGCTCAAACGTGCTCTCCTCTTCTCTTGCTTCTTTTCCAGCTCCTTCTTTCTTTGTCTCGCGTCCGGCTTGAATCTTAGGTCAAAACGGTCTCATTTGTCTTTCAGCATCGGTGCCTCAACCTTTCTTTAAAGGTGTCTCCCAAGTCCTTTCCCCAGTAAGCATCATTTCTCGACTGTTAGTTGTAAGCTCATTCTTGTAGTCTTGGATATCTTAGGCATTGGGATCTTATTCCCTTCCGTAATGAATTTTGTATTCACAAATTCCAAAGATCGAAAGGAACATTTGATCGCTTTATCGTTTGCCTCTAAATATGGCGCGTCACTGGTTATAGCTTCAATGATGTCTTCTTTTGCATTTATCGTCACCAGCCGACCTTCTGTTACTAACTTCAACTTTTGGTATAGTGATGAAGGCATGCTCAAATCCTTAGCATCAATTCCACAATGATAATTAGCGTTTTCCATTATTTTGAATTTCTCTTCTAACCATCTGCACCGGTCTTCAAGCTGTTTCGGGAGCTCCACTCTCGCCTTTTCTGTATCTGCTATATCATGAAGGTTTGGGACAACGAGATTAGTTGAATTGTCCCCCGGATTAGAGCCTGAGCTTGTTTGGTAGTTCATCAGCATTGAAGCACCAGCCTGAAACTGTTGAGGTCTAATTGTAACAGATGACCTTCGTAGGTATACGTCGGGTTGTGTCTGAACATTTGTTGGGTAAAACTCGGGGGGTAGAGAGGTTCCTCATTATCGTCTCTGGTATTGGTGATAGGGCTCTTTCCTTTTACTAGCCCACCAGTCAGTAACTGAGTTAATTGGTTCATCATATTCTTTTAGGATTCTAGCATCTGATCCCTCATATCTTGCTAAATTTTGGCCAATTGTTCTTGCATATGTATTTGCAACTGCTCTTGCATTTCTCCCTAAAGCTGTTCTAGCCTTTCCGATCTTTGATCCATTACTTTTGTTTTGGCACAAGTACCGTAACGATGCTTAGTTGATAGACTTTTGTCAATTTTCAGATTAACTGAAATAGTTTTTAATTAATTAGGGTCATTTTGTGAAATTTAATGCATATGATGCCATGAAATGCAAATGCATAGGATGAATGCAGAAAAAGGCGTCAACTCTGATTAATTCCATTTACAATAACTTTACTAAAAAGCAAAATTCTTTACATAAATCGGATTACATATATGGCTTAGCCTTGATATTCAAAGTTTTAACTTTCCTAAGCAACCAAGCTAGCTCTCTGCCCCGGTCCGATTCTAATTCATATTTCACACTTAGCACATCAGCCTAAACTGCTAAAGTCTGTAAATAATCACCCACCTCTCGTATCTGAGCCACAGCTTTACCCATAATATATTCTCTGTCTCTAACTTGATCTTGAGAATGGTGGAGTTGCTCTTTCCAATGCTCATCATTTGCTTCAAAGAGTTTAACCTGGAGTTCACAGTTTTGTAACGCAGCCTTACGTTCTTCGATCTTCCTCTTCATCTCTTCAATCTTGTTCAAGCTCGCCTTCAGCTCCATTGTAGAGTTGCGACTACGATACTAATTAAGCAATCTTTCTAGTTTTGTTATTCTAGCCTTTAATTCGATTTTCACTTCGACTCTTTGACAAACTCTTTTCTAGGGCCTCTTTTCGAACCTGAGCATCTTGGAATTTTCTCTCCCATCGATCGACTTTAATCTTCTCTTCTTGGATCTCTTGTCGCTATTGCTCTAACGTTTTCCCTAATCCGACAGTTCTAATCGATAAAAGTAAATTTTTATAATTCATTTTCAAGCTATCCAAATCTTCTTCGGCCTTATTCTTTCCTTTTCTTAACTTCTCGGCCTCTAGCTTCTGAACATCAACATCTAATCTCAAATGCATTTTCTTCTCCTCCAGTTGTTCTATCTTCTTTCCTAACTCCAAATTCCTCCTTTCAAAATCCTGCTTTATGATTTCTAGCTCGGAGGGGAATACTTGCAAGTATTCTTCCATCGATCGAGCGCCTTTTTGACTTGGCCCAGGGATGTTGTCATTGATTCTTCTACTCCACTACCCATTATAGTCAGGGGTCATCATCGGACCTACAGCAACTCTTTTCATCCAGCGAATCTGATTCCAAGCGTTAGACATTTCTCAAACCTTTTTCTCGTAGTTGTCACCCTTATATGAAAACTCACACTGAGCTAGCCCCTGTGTTGCTGGCATGAATAGTCTCGATATGTACTGCCTTAACACCAGTAGAGGAGCATATCTGATAGCTCCCTAAATCCCAAGCAGAGGGACCTAGTCAAAGTCCCCACATTGGTAAAGAATCTCATCGGGGACCATTCAAGGGGCTCTCCATTCGACGTCTTCTTCTTGGAGATTTTGGAGGATCACTATCCATTACACCTCTGAAATGTCATCCTGTCTCAGTGTAGCCACTGTTTCTTTTAATGGAGAGTAGTTCTCAGAGAATACTGAATAAGAAACCTTGTCTACTTTCCAGAAATGGCTATAGAACCAACCTAGCAATAATTGCGCACATTCGATGAATCTTCCCTCACCCGTTCTATGACATGAGTTCAAGGATCTGAATGTTTCAGCCAAAATTACGGGAACTGGTGTGACTCTCTTATCAAGTCGATCAAACAAATCTGAAACCGCCTCGTCTACGTGTCCTAGCGCTTTAGGGAAAATAATCAGCCCATAAATACTCAAAGCAAAGACATCAACCCTTTTCTTCATATCTGGGTGTGTCAGAATTAGATCTCGTAGACTTTTCCAAGGAATGCATTTGTTTTCTCCTTTTTGCTTGATCCGAGCCGCAACCCACTACTCACTCATTCCCGTGATATTCATCAACTTCTTTATGAATGTCAGGACATTGATAGCTCTAGAATAGGCCTTGTCAACTTGAATCTTCAGACAACGAAGCAAAGCTTTATACTCCTCCACAGTAGGCACCAAATACACCTTTCCAAAGGTAAAACAACTATAGGTGGGATTCCAAAATTGAGCCAGAGCTCGAAATAAATGCTTGTCCACCTTGATGTCAAGTAGATAGGCAGGTCTCCATAATTACAGTAAAATAGCTTCTTAATTTCATCATCCCAATGGACCCATATCACTTTTAATTCCCGAAGATCATTTTGTGTCACGCTAATATGGGTGAAGTCCCAAAATTATGATGTGTACCCCTTTGCCAAACTGTCACCTTTCTCTAATTGCGTTTTCTCTGACTATATACGGACAGCCGCATTATCCTCCACTTTATCAAGAAATTCGTTCTCCATAGCAAGATCTCTATTTAGTAATCGAACATGAATCGACACCTTTTTATGATGAAAATATCATGCAATCATAATCAAAGCAAAACAACACAAGTTAGTACATTTTATACGAAATTAAAAACTCAAAGTAAGCAAGAAATAATAAAATGTCTATTCGGGTAACCGCTAATGGTTCGGTGCGACTCTACCTAAAATGGGCTCTTATGGATCACTATATGTGGTTCGGTTCTAAAGAATGGGTACCTGAACTGGTAGATTCCTCGATCCTTACCCATGATAGGCTCATATGAACTGAGTTCAGTTTAGGGGAATACATTTCCCTATGGCTATACAGAGATGAAAATCTCATGAAGACATAGGTACGGGTGTATCTCGAAAGCGATCCACTATCTTATACGGAGGTGAAAACCTCACAAAGGAATAGTTTCTCACTCCCACTTAAAAAGGTAAGATCGAACGGTCATGCAATGTAATATGCAAAAATCTCTAAAGCCTCGAACCAATAAAGTAAATGTATTTCGACCAAGATCACAAAAATGTCAGATGAAATGTAATGAAAGGATCGTAATTTTAAATCGATTTTTCAATTTTCAACGAAAAGACAGAAAATAATCAATTTGCGGCTTGACTCTCTTATTGTCCCCAGTGGAGTAGCCAAGCTATCGAAACCACCTCTTTTTGAAAGATCGTTGACTTTTATTTTGAAAACGAAAATGAAAAAAATGGGAGTCACCAACAATCATTTTTATGAAGTGTGATTGGGTCACCTTGTGATTGATCATTTTAATAAAACATTTTAATTTACTAAAACAACAATTTTGGTCTACGAAATTCGAGAAAACGGGTTCAGGTGTCGGTTACGTACGAGGAAGGATTAGCACCCTCGTAACGCCTAAAATTGGTACCTAATTGATTAATCAATGTCTTAATATTGAAAGTTGAGAACTCAAAAAGAATTTAAAATACGATCCCTTTTTTATTAATTATTGATTTAAAAGAAAGCCTTGAATAAATTGAAACTAGCATTAAAGGCCCTCTCGTCTTGAGATAACAAGATGTCACATCCCATAAGTTAGGACACGACATTTGAATTCTCGAAAATAAGCTTGTATTTTACATTAATTTTTTTTGAAATCTCAAGTGTTTTAATTTGGAAGGATATTCAGTTATTTAGGTCCAACGAAAAATATTGAAACCCTATAAGTTAGGACCCGACCTTTTCGAGTTTCTAAACATGGAATATTGCCTTTATTTTTTTATTTAAAATTTATGTATTTTGAAATTTGAAAGGATATTCGGCTATTTAGGTTTAACGAGAAAATCGAGACCCTATAAGTTAGGGTATGATTTCTCGAATTTCCTAAATGCGAAATATTTTCAATTTTCAAATTTTTAATTTTTTAGAAGTTTGGGTAAAAATGTATAATATTTAAAATTATACACGAATGAAATGTTGTATTAGCAGAGGACAATAAAGAATGACATATGAAAGTCGTATAATATACACTATTTTAACATTAACAAGCACCATCAAAAGATAAATAAAATAAATAATGACAATGATAATAGCAACAACACATACACATAAGGAATAGTGCCAATCAAATAATAGAGACAAAGAAACAAATATGCAAATAAATATAAAGGAAAATAATTTTGTAAAAGATCGAAAATAAAGAATCAAGTTAAAGTAAAAAAATGAAATTATGGATATAATTTGAAATCAAATGTGTAAATAAATAAATAATAATAATAACGGTAAAATATAAAAGTACATAAAAGAATATGAATAAATGAACGTTAATTATTAAATAAGGTCGAAAAACTAAAATAAACGGATAAGTGAAATGAATAAATTAATGAATAAAAACATTTTTTGAAAGGGGGTTGAAACTAAATAAATCGAGTATCAAATTGAAATTAAAATGACATTAGGGGGTATATTATAAGTAAATAAAAAACTATTAATTATTAGAAAGTAACAAAACCAAAATCGTGGGGTAAGAATAAAAACAAAAAACAAAAAAGGGACTAGATTGTAATCCCTCCTGGAAACCGAATCGAATTTAGGGTTATCAAAAATAGCATCGTTTTAGGCGTCCATCTTCTCAAATGGTCTAATGACCAAATTAAAAATAAAGCAAGATCAAGTGACAAAATTAAAAAATAGAAAAGGATTAAATTGAAACAGGCCAAAAAAGCGGAAGTGTTAATCGTGTAAATAACTTATTTTACGAAAACACGCGGATCCTTTAACTAGGTCGGGTCAAGGCGCGAGTTGAGCTTCAATTAAAGTTAGCCCTAAACGACTTCATTTACATGGCCTATAAAAACCAATTTTTTTTTAAAAAAAATTCATTCTGTTCATTGTTTCTAAAAAAAATTTGGGGTGGGGAAAGGGGGTTGATTTCTCTCTAGCCCGTGCTATCTCCAACCATCAGGCCACTGTGGCAGCCGTTGGTCGCCAGCAACAACTTCGCCGTCCACGGTGGTCAGAGAATACCAAAAAAAGGCCATTTCAATCACCTTTTTACCTTCGTCCTAAATTCGAAACCAAAACACTCAAAAGCCTTGCGAAAATCGAAAGAAGTTAAAGAAACCTTTCAATTTCGTCTTCCCCAATTGTCGAAAAAAGGTAAAAAATTTTGTATTTTTATATGTATATATATATGTACACAATATTCGAAATAAATAGGCTGTACAAAATGAAAATACCTAATCTGTTTTTGGATTGATATTTGCGTATTCGTGAAAAAAAATACAAAATGCCTAGTGATTCTTTTATAGGCAGATTACAAATTTTTTTTTTGTTTCTTTGTTGTTGTTGTGTTCTATTTTCTTTAGTTTGTAGGTACGGAGGCGAGGACGTGAAGGCACGCGGTGGTGGTACGGAGGATACGAAGGTGACGTGGCGCTGGAGGCTGGGGGTTACGGCGCGCCTAGGGAAACCTAAGGTTTCTAAGAGTGTCTAAATTTTTGGGCCATTTTGGGCCTTGTATTTTTGGGCTAGGTTTTTTTTTGGGGGCTTGTTTTTTTAATTTGGGTTTAGTCTTGGGCCATTGTAATTTGGTCTGTGTTGTAAATGGACTTTAACTTAGACTTAATTATGGACTTTTATTTCTGTTTATTTTGGTTTTGGGCCTGGGCTAAATTGGCCCGTTACATTTAGGGTTATATGCGTATTTGATCAAGGATGTTACATGTTATTACAGGGTCTAGCAGTTTTTGTGGATTCTCGAGTTATACATATTGTAGGTTTAGCCTAGATGGGTAACCTCGATATAATGTCAGCTTGTGTGAACAAATCTGTTATAATATCAGCTTGTGGAAATAACCCTGATGTACTATAAGCTTATGTGAGCATCTTATTCCTATGTATCCGAGTCCATTTCACTATAGTTCCCTCGGGCAATATTCAATTGATTGGAAATGGAAATTTAATTGTAAATTGGAAATGAAATGGTAATTGTTGATGCTTTATGTGTGAATAGCTAAGTGATTCCATTAAAGTCTTGATTTTTCTTATGATTTGGGAATGTGAATAACACATTTAAATGGCAATGTTGTTTCCTGTTTAGTTATACCATAATGTGCCAAAGGGTAGCTATGTTGTTTACCAAATTGATTAGTTTAATTATGCCCTAAATGATCAAGGTATGTTTGGTGATTTCATTTAAACTTACTAAGCATTTTTAATGCTTACTCTGATTGTTTTTCCTTGTTGATTGTACCTTGCGGAACTTTCTGAGCCAGATCAGCGAAGAAGCTCATACTATCAAAGACGGTAGAATTATGTCCTTTGAATCAAGACTTTGTGGCATGCATATTTATATATGTTTATAAGGTCCTTAGGATACTAATGATCTTTTTAACTTAAATAGTGTATGATAGAACTGATAATGGTTGAATTTTGTTTGCTTACCATGGTGTGTATTTATATGTACATGTTTTAATCATGATGGATGCTTTGATGAATAAAAATCACAATCTTTTCATGGTTAATGTGTCTAAGGTTGATAGTGAATAAATTGAAATGACTAAGTTGATGAATGGTTAAGAAATGGTAATATTGATGGTTGAATATGGTATAAAAGTATATAGATTAAGATTTTGTTCTTGTGTTGATTTATTCTAAATGAATGCAATTTTTTTATGAACAAGGATGTGCACATATGTATATGCTAAATGTGTTACCTTGTTTTGAATTAGTTAGGTTAATTAGTTTGTTTCAATGTTATAAGTTGGTTTTGGTATATTTTTATCATATTTTTCATACGGAGAGTTGAGAAATGATTGAATGAACTAGTAAGTGTAGTTTGAGGTCAATTTATTAGGTACCAAATGTGTATTTTTACAAAAATAGGGGCAACATCGTGACAAGGGCTTTTTGACATCCCGACTTTGTCTGAAAATGAGTTGTGTTGCGATGTGGGAATACATGTCATTACGACATGACTCACTGAGTAGACAACTCCACGACGAGGAAACTTTAAGGTCACGATGTCGACCTGAGACTTTTAAAAACTTTATGTTTTGGTCCTGATTCATACTTGAGTTAGCAAAAGAGCTTTCTAAGCTTGTATGAGACCCAGAAATGATTGTGTGACATGTTTTGAATGTGTTTAATGTTTAACTATATGTTTAAATGGCCAAAAAGTGCATGATTGCCCATAGTTGCTCTGGCAATGATCGTAGTATCCTATGACTCAAACCCGACTATCAGGTCTGGCAAGATATGTTACATGTAGTAGTTTTTTTGTAACACTCCAAACCCAACCTAGATATTACAGTCGGATCTTGAAGGTTACACTATGTACTCGAAAACCAGATTATTCTCTTTCTAAACCATGCTTATAAATTTTTTTGCAGAAATTTCTTTCTAATTATTTATTAGAAAACATAACTATAGTCTAATATGTACTATTCAAAACATTTATCATTTTCTACAAAATAGAAAAGTTGTATCATTATCTTGGTTACCTTTCTGAAAACTTAATTAATAATTTGTTTTGCAGCGGAAAATCCATCATTTTGTTTATTTTTTAAAACAAGTGTCAAATTTATATTCCAGAAAAACATATAGTTTGTTTAGGCTAATTGTTGAAAATAACAATATAAAGTCCAAAAGTGTAAAGCACAAATAAATTGTATGTTAACAGCATATGTGAAAGACCAATCCGAGCTACTAAACGCCGCTTATCCCTAAGTCTATGAATTACTTGAGAATATGGAGTAATGGGTGAGCTATGAAGCTCAGTGTGTAACTTAACTCAAGCATAAGTACAGATAATATAATAAACAAATCAGAATATCGTAGAGAATTTCAACAAATTTAGATAAGCAAAATTGAGGATGCATGGTTATGTCAATGTAGTATTTCTAGAAAACATAATGTAGATTTTTCAAAAAAAAAAAAAAACTTCTTACCCAACTCCGCTACACATAATTGTGGACAAAGCCACTAGAAATAATGCAAATAAACTACCAAAACAGATATATGTGGTCATGTCATCATATTTGTAGTCAAGCTGTCAGAACAAATATATGGTTAAACCACCAGATAATGCATATCATTAAACTGTCAGGACATCCTCCTTACCATACCAAATATTAGTACGCATGGGATTTCATGCTTTACAGAATAGATGTGTCAAATATTAACCATACCAAAGTAGTTTCACCATAATGTTACATGCATAATCATAGAACAGGTCTAGATATAGTCAGAATAACATATTCAGATGTCTCGTGCTCATATACAAACATAGCAGAACAAAAACGTGCTAATGACGAGTACGATTTATAGATCAAAATGTCATTTTAGAAAACTTAGCACATTTTTAGAAATTATACTTACAACACTAACATACTAGACAGTCTTAACCGGTTACTTCGTAACAATTTTTCAGATAAAAAAAAAAAGATTGTTATTCTCGAACCTACATCCAAAATCACAGCCCAAACAAGTCTGCCCAAGGTGGGCCCATACGCCCTAACATATTGGGCCCGTGTGGCTCACACAGTCATGTGACGTCAATCGGAAGAATCAAATTTGCACAGTTTTTATGAGTTTTCGAGTTTGTGTCACACACCTGATTACTTTTGGGATGTCGGCAAAACAGCAACACACCAAATTTTGTACATACGACATCCACAAAAAATCAATTAAGAACCATTTACAACGATTCGGCCCAAACTTCCTAAAACATTCAGCCACTAATAGAAGGCATTTGACTTTCGCAAGCTAAATCATTGCAAACTAGCCCCTAAATTGACGTTTTGAACACTTACCCTTGAAAAGAAAAGAAATTACCGAAATCATCAACTCGCTGGAAAAGTATACACCTCACGATCCACCCCTAGCAGAATCACAACCATAATTAAACTGACAAACTTCCTAAAGATATCGAAACAACCTTCCTAAAACAAAATTAACGAATTATACTTACTTGAATATTTTAATAGGAAAAACATAGTCTAGACGACGGTACAATAGAAGATAGGGAAGCAATGAAGAAACTGCAGTAAGGGATGTCAACAAAGGAATATGGTAAAAAATGAAAGGAAATGGAAAGAAAAATGAAAATATAAAGAAAGAAAGAAAACATCAGAGAAAACAAAAAATGGAAAGAATGGGGGTAGTGGAAAGAGAGGAACATCAAAGTGAGGGAGAAATTTTAGGAGAAGAATTCTCAAAAAAAAAAAATTAATTAAATAAGATAAAATAACACCAAAGCCTAACATATCATATTATCTACTAACCCTATCTAAAAAATCAAAGTTTGCATTGACCCACACATTGACTATTTGGGCGACACAATAGAACAGGAACAAAAATTAATTCAATTTTAGCAACAATGAGATTCATACTAGGGACCCAAGGGTAGGCCAAGGCCTTACTACTGAACCAGCAAGCTCATTCTTGTTAACAAGCTAACAAGAATAAAATATAACCCACATGTGAACAATCAAATGAAGGAACAAAAATAATAAATATTCAAGGGAAGGGATTTGAACACAATACTTCAGGCACACATAACTAACATTTAACCACTGAACCAAATCAATTTACTTGACACAACTCCTACAACATTTATTTAAAAATAGGATGTGACCACTCTTGGCTCACTAACCCAATTTCTACTAACCCGATTTTTGGATGTGACATCGTTTTTCAGTGGTGTCAAAAATAGTGGTTTTGGAACCCCATTTTTGATGATCGAGTTTGTAAATAGTATTATTTAATATTTACGAGGTTAACATAAAGGTTAGTTGAAATTTGGTCCCTTAATTTTGCCAATTGGATAGTTAATTAAAGGACAATGATTAAATTGTATAAGTGGTAAAAGTTAATCACTATTGATTTTTAATTTTCTAAAGGACTTATTAAGCAAGTAGACCTTTTAGTTATGATAGTTAATGGAGGATGATGTTTGTTTTCATTAATTTATGTTAATTAAGATTATGTTTAATTTAATTAAGATTTAGTTTAATTAATTAAGATTAATTAATGTTAAACAAAGTATAAAAGATAAAAATAAAGGAAAAGATGACGTCTTTCATCATCTTTTTCTCCCTATAATCGAACCTTGAAGATAAAATAAGATTTTTGAGTTTCAAGCTTTATTCCTTCATTCTTTAAGTGATTTTAAGTTTATTTCTTATAATTTTTATGTTTTTGAGGTATTGCAAGCTCATGTAACAATTGTAAAAAAGTTAAAGTTTTTTTTGTAAAATGTTAAAGTTTTCAAAAGTTTCCATTGTTGATTTCTTGAAGTTTTTAGTACTAAATTCTTAGATTATAAGCCTAGAAGTGAAAAATGACTAGTTTATAAAATTTAATTGCTAGTTTTTTAACACAATAACTAAAGTGCATGAATTTCAAAATTGGTATAATATTTTTGTAATTTTTATAATAGAAGGTTATAGAAGGATGAAATTGAGATATGTTTTGAAACTGAAGCTCAAATTAGAAAGTTATGGTAATTTCGATTTTAGGGACTAAATTGAATAAAATTCAAAACTTTAGGAAACATTTGAAAAGTGAATATAAACTAAATTATGATTATAATAGCATGAAATAAAGTATTTGGAATTGATAAATTGAATTGTATTATCATATAGATCAGGAATTGAACCGATTGGAGGATAATTGAATACAGTACAGTTTCAATAACAAAAAATATACCACCCCACAGCTACACGCCACAATGGAAGTTCCCTTGAACTCCATCCACCTACACACCAGGTTGTGGTTTTAACCACCAATGGTTTGCAAATAAACTGCCAATGGCTGTGGGTACACAGCAAGAATATCACAGATGGAATCTGCCTATGGCTGTGGGTACACATTAAAATAGTGCAGATATAATTTTCCACTAGCTATGGATGCATAATATGGTTGCAGATAAAAGTTGTCAATAGGTTGTGGATGTAACACCCCTAACCCGTATCCATCGCCAGAATGGGTCCTGAGGTATTGCTGAGCAAAAGCATGACTCTGAACATTCACACAAGTCAAATTCATATATGTAAACAAATGTCTAATTAATTGTTAATCATGAAATTATTAATACATAATACATAAAAAAATTATAAATCAAATAATAAACATATTAATGATATTCGAATATCTAGTAAACATTAATCATTTTTATGTCATATTTCTATACATGTATAAATTTAAATCAAATAAAATCTAACACAAGGCATTTTAGAAATTAACTTATACGGCATTAATAATCCCTAAATGGTCAAATAAATTTCAATGAATAAATAAAACTTATACACATTTTAATCTTAATGAAATGGAACTATTATCGAACATCAATAATGATACTAATCAAGCTTAGTTCACATACTAAAAGTATACTTAATCAATTATTTATAGTTAACCATTTTATAACACAGTAGCGACTTGAATTGCACTCATTTTACTTGCCAAAATGTATATACACCACTAGTCTTTTTACCACCAATTCAGACATTTAAACATTACATAAAACACATATACTCTTGAATATCACCTGTTTAATACATGTTATACCTTAGTTAACAAAATAACCATTATTTACCTTGTGGCCGACGCATATAAACCAAACTCCTTAACATTTCATAAATTGAACATACCTTCTATATAAGTCCAAACCAAGGTCAATTGTATACATAACCATGAGCATTATAATTAACCATATTCATTGTCTCATTTTAACAAAGCATAATAACCAACTTCACACATATTTATATATAAATACCATAGCCGAATCAACCAATATAATTATGAATAGGTATATATATATTTGTACCATGACAGGTGCATCAAATACTTAGATACATAAATGCAAAAGCCGAATCATTTTAACTAAGAGTGACACATCAACATGATTCATACTATATGTATATCATCTCCGACTCTTTCAAACCACATCCAAATCATCAAGCACTTCAATCACATATCACATATACTTCTATCCATGAATAATCTTAGCCGAACCATTCACATGCATATCCTAAGTCGTCAACCATTTCTAAAGCTTGTAGTACCTATCACAAATAATATACATTCATAGCACATAACCTTATAACTAAAATGAATTTAAACCATACTTAACATAACCGAATTCAAACATAAAAGGGTTAGCCATTTTCACATGGCTTAGATTATACAAAGCCAAAATCCAACATTTCAAATTACAATCTAGCCTATACATGCCATAGGTTCGAAAACTCAGCTTATAAAATACCAAAGACAGTTGATAGTGTGATAAGCTTCTCTGACGATTCCCGAGCTTGAAACTTGATTCCAAAATCTATAAAACAGAGGTAAACATGAACACACACAAAGTAAGCTACTATAGCTTAGTAAGTCATAAGAAAATAAACAACGTAATTACATAATCAAATCATTTAAACTAAACCAAATTATACTATCATAGTTACTTTAAATCTTAAGCTTACAAATTCATGTATTTTATATGTACTTCCACATGTATATTATTCACGGCCGAATGAACATTTATATATTTCATCAAACTATCATTCAATTTCCAAACCAAAATATCTTAATCATAACTAGTACATATACTCTTATATGCATAAATTCATAGGTCAAGGATAATAATCACATACATATTTATAAGCAAAATATCCTTCAATTTCAAAGCTATACATCAATATGTGAGCACATATATGTATACTCATAAATCAAAATACAGCACCTTATGTATAAACATGGTAATGACCGAATGAACACTTTTATATATAAAGATACATTACTAACTATCTTTCAATGGCCAAGCCAAAACACATTTTTCATGCCAAATACATATACATTTATATGCATACACTCGTAAGTTGACGTATAACAATCATACAGATATTTATATCAATGGCCGAATATACTACCAATTGCATATATTCAAAAATAATTTCAATAATGTCCATATTAAATATTTACAAGGCTTAATACTTTTTTTCACATTCACATATAATTTTTACTTTACTTCAAATATGTTTTGCATCAAAGATTAAGCAACTTACTCACTTTAATTCAAATAGGTAATAAACCAATTCATACCTGATTATTTTAACACACTTTTGCACATTTGATCAGAGCTTATCGATGCCCGATGAACCATTCAGAATTGGATAGGACACTCGGATAATCACACATATATCGTACAATGCCAACATCACAGACGTGGTCTTACATGTAACCACATATCGATGCCACTGTCCCAGACAGGGTCATACTTGTACACATATATCGGAGTCACATATCGATGCCATGGTCTTACTCGCACATCACATATCGAAATCCTATGTTATGACATATGTATCCTAGCAATTCCTAAGGTTCATACGGGGCTTTCGGACGTCGAAACTCAGTCAAAACGAATGCTTGAACATGGTTACCAAGCTTATTCACATTTGGCATAAGCATATATAAACTCATATTTTTCATACCAGCATATATATATATAGCATTTATCTACAATTAAACACATCTCTTTGCCTATAAACTTACCTCGGACGATGTAAAACGGAACGGAACGACTAGTCGACAACTTTCGTTTTTCCCTGATCCAAATCCAATTTCTTTGGTTCTTGATCTAAACATATTCAAATTAAGCTCATTCAAACATATTTTCATTCAATTTAGTCCAAAAACACATAAATAGGCAAATTACCATTTTACCCCTGACATTTACAATTTTTACAATTTAGTTCCTATTGCACAAAACACAAAATATGCAAAATTTTAAGATACCCATGTTTGGCTGAATATTCCTAGTGTTCATACAAGTCCATATATTTCATTTATTTCACATTTTAGTCCCTCAAATTATTATTTTTGCAATTAAGTCCAAATTACTCAAAATCACCAAAAACTCCAATACAAAACATGTTAATCTAAAACATATCTTTCATTTTTCATCATCAAACAACAAAAATCACAAGCTATCAACAATGGCACAATTCAAAATATTCATCAAAATCAAAAATTAAAGCTTGGGTTTTGTAGTACTCGAAGCAACGATCTCAAAAACGTAGAAATTATAAAAAACGAACAAAAAACAAACCTGGATTGAGCTTGAGTAAGTGCCGAACCTTTAAAAGTTTTCCTTTTCTTTCTTATTTTGATATTTGATCATGGAAGAAAATATAAGCTATGGCTTTTAAATTTTATGTTTTATATTAATATGATTTATTAACCAAATTACATATATAACCTTTATATTAAAATATAAAACCATTATAACTCATGGTTTCTACCGTCCATCACGTATACAATGGCATAATTAAAAACATAAATGCTCCAAATTATAAAGACACATTCAATTTGGTCATCACACTTTAAACTATCAAATTTTCATTTCAGCCCTTTTTATTAAATTGGACACTCAAACAACAAAATAAATCACGAAAATTTCACAGTTATAAATTCACACAAAATAAACACAGAAAATAATTTTTAAATATTTTTTTGACTCGACTTCGTGGTCCTGAAACCACCGTTCCAATTAGGGTCTAAATCGGGCTGTTACAACTCTTCCCCCTTGGGGATTTTCGTCCCCGAAAATCTTACCGGTGAATAGGTTCGGATAATGTTCTCTCATTGCATCCTCTAGTTCCTGCGTTGCTTTCTCAACTCTGTGTTTATGCCACAGTACTTTAACTAATGAAATTTTCTTATCTTGCAATTCTTTAATCTCGTGAGTCAGAATGCGAATCGGTTTTTCCTCATATGTCATATCGGATTTAATCTCAATCTCAGACGAATTAATCATATGTGAGGGATCATATCGATATCTTTGAAGCATTGAAACATGGAATACATTATGAATCTTTTCTAGCTCAGGTGGCAATAACAGTCTATAAGTAACCGACCCAATACGCTCTATAATCTTATACTACCAAATAAATCTCAGATTCAATTTGTCTTTACAACCGAATCTGAGTATTTCCTTTCACGATAAAGCTTTCAAAATAACTTTGTCCCCGATCTGAAATTCTATATCTCTTCGTTCCAAGTCCACAAATAATTTCTGACGATCTGACGCCGTTTTCAGACTTTCACGGATTACTTTTACTTTCTGTTTAGTCTCTCTAATTAATTCGACCCTGTATATCTTATTTTTACTTAGCTCAACCCAATACAATGATGTATGATATTTACGATCGTATAAAGCCTCATAAGGTGTCATTTTATTGTATGCAACTCTATTCAAACTCAAAAATGTAACATTTTAATATATCCTCAAGTATCTGAATAACTCGTTTAGTCTTACCATCTGTTTGTGGATGGAAAGCTGTGCTGAAATGTAATTTTGTACCTATAGCATCATGTAGTTTCTTCCAAAACTGTGATGTATACCTCAGGTCTCTATCTGAAACAACAGAAATAGGCACACCGTGTAATCTCACAATTTGAGAAACATATAACCCAACAAGCTTATCAAGCGAATAATCAGTGCGAACCAGAAAAAAATGAGTTGATTTAGTTAATCTCCCCACAATAATCCAGACTGCATCTTTCTTGCTCGGTGTCAACGGTAAACCGGATACAAATCCATCGTGACTCTGCCCCATTTCCACTCAGGTATCATGATCGACTGAAACAATCCAGAAGGTACTTGATACTCGGCTTTTTACTGGGTGAACAGACAATCAACTGCTATTGGCTTCATTCAAAATCATCTGAATCAACATCTAAATTCCTCGAAACACATATTTAGTTTCTGAACCTCAGACAATCTTCAACATCAACTCGAAACATTGAATCAACCTTCAAATCACCTTGGACCTGTTTTGCTAACAAATCATTATCAAATTTTTTAGTATCACAAATTTTGCTGAATAAATAATGGTCTTACTTTTAATTCAACTATTATTGAACCATCATCAGACATAGCTATATGCGCATTCATTGTACATAAAGCAAACAGTGATTTTTGGCTTAAAACATCAATAACAACATTAGCCTTTCACGGATGGTAGTCAATCACAAGCTCTTAGTCTTTTAACAATTCTAACCATAAGGAATCACAAGATGTCTCTGTGTACTTCATTATTAGAACATACTTCAGCCCGTTCACTGACACATGATTGAGCTTCGTAAACTCTTTGTTCAATTTAGGCTAAATCAAAACTAATATTTTAGTGGATAATATCTTCGTGCAGAAGAAAGCTTCAACAATTGAACTAACTTTAATTTACCACAACATTTCTCAGATAGAATTGTTCCAATAGACATAATTCTATATCAAATCCTCAAGAATACAAGTTTTACTTCCATACTATCCTTCAGATCACACATATACATTTAAATTTTATTTCTAATCTAGTAGGTAGATTCAAACTCATATAACCCAGTTATATTTTCAATCAACTAATTTTGAATCAAATTAAACCACAGAATCGGTCTTTTCGAAGAAATCTTCTCTTCTAATTAGAAAGAATAATCTAGACATATCTTTATATATATATATATATATACCACAATCACTAAATAGAAATCATATTGTCATAATAGGATTATCGTCTTACCCGTGACAATAGATAATATCCCAGCTATTAATGAAGCATCTGAACCTAGAAGAAAATCAAATATGATTTGAACCATAACCAATGTAGAAGCACAATTTTTATAATTCCGATAACAATGTTGTTGTACTCTCAAATTTCAAACAGATATTATAATTATAATAGATATAACCATTTTTGTTAGATAGAAATCTCTTACAGATAATCACACGGGATCATAAGAAAACCGGGATAGTGAGATTTGAATAGTCTGATACTTCACAGAATATCTAAGAATTACATCCCATATAGAATGATATCAATCCCAATGATATCCCAGAAAAGATCCAGAAAGAACAATGTTGCTCATTAATACTGAAATCCACAGTAACAGAAGTAATGTAATCTTTACATATTTTCAACAGAACAATAGCCAGCAAAAACAGAGTATTATCATTTTACAGATTTCACCATCATCTTTCATATCCACACAAAGGAATAAATACCAAAGAAAGACATAGCAATGTCGAATACAACCCCAAACAAACCAACAATACTTTCGTCTATTAATATGTTTAGCCAATTTTTTTTATGATAAGAATTTCTTTTGAAATTAAACAGTCACATATACTTCTGAGAATAAATATACACATAGAATGCCCAACAGGAATCATAATAACTGCCCGACTATAACCACTACATTCAGCCCTCAATACAATTCAAACATCATTTCAACTGTTTGTTTATTCCATCAGAAATTTTCACATTATCCCTTCACTAACAGAAATCAATTCAGAAAAGCTTTTAGCTAATATTTTCCTTAGTTAACATACCTGAATAGGTCATTTGTTCGGAGATAACTTCTTCTTTGACAATGACGTCACATAATCTGAATAATCTATAGAACTATCTAATGTCTCTTTTAATACTAGCTTTATTTGCTGATTCAATCTCTTTTCTGGACACATTATTAATTTTTCGAACACGGATCTCTGTAACTCCACACTCTTGAGCTTATTCAACCCAGATCTTATAGATTTTACAGTAACATTTCACTAATAAGGGGGTAAGGGTAATAAAGCCTTAAATTTAACTTACATATAAATACACATAACACATACTTTCACAAATAGTCAATTCATTAATATCTTCACATTGTCCAATCATTTAATAAACATTTTCTTTTAATCACCTTTGTTCTTAACACTTAATTCATATACCAACTCAAATCATTAATTCACAACCAAAACATTTCAGATAGCAATCACAGCTCACATATCATTATCTATATGTTCATATAATTATAACATTTGTCAACATCAATATATCATACTCTTCGATCCATACCATTATGAGTTTCAACTCATTATCATCACATTTCCATTCAAACATTCGAGTACACCTTCTGTACTATCAAAATTAGCTCAGTTGAAAACTTATCTATCTCATCAAAACAATTTTCGTCAAAGTCAGAAGATATCACACTATCGCAGGTTAAATTTGGCATGTATAGCTAGACCCACACACACTATGGTAGTCCTAGAACAGACTAAACCATAGCTCTGATACCAACAAAATGTAACACCCCTAACCCGTATCCATCGTCGGAATGGGTCCTGAGGTATTACTGAGCAAAAGCATGACTCTGAACATTCACATAAGTCAAATTCATATATGTAAACAAATGTCTAATTAATTGTTAATCATGAAATTATTAATACATAATACATAAAAAAAAATTATAAATCAAATAATGAACAGATTAATGATATTCGAATATCTAATAAACATCAATCATTTTTATGTCATATTTCTTTACATGTATAAATTTAAATCCAATAAAATCTAACACAAGGCATTTTAGAAATTAACTTATACGGCATTAATAATCCATAAATGGTCAAATAAATTTCAATGAATAAATAAAACTTATACACATTTTAATCTTAATGAAATGGAACTATTGCCGAACATCAATAATGACTCCAATCAAGCTTAGTTCACATACTAAAAGTATACTTAATGAATTATTTATAGTTAACCATTTTATAACACAGTAGCGACTTGAATAGCACTCATTTTACCTACCAAAATGTATATACACCACTAGTCTTTTTACCACCAATTCGGACATTTAAACATTACATTAAACACATATACTCTTGAATATCACCTGTCTAATACATGTTATGCCTTAGTTAACAAAATAACCATAATTTACCTTGTGGCCGATGCATATAAACCAAACTCCTTAACATTTCATAAATTGAACATACCTTCTATATAAGTCCAAACCAAGGTCAATTGTATACATAACCATGAGCATTATAATTAACCATATTCATTGTCTCATTTTAACAAAGCATAATAACCAACTTCACACATATTTATATATAAATATCATAGCCGAATCAACCAATATACTTACGAACAGGTATATATAAATATTTGTACCATGACAGGTGCATCAAATACTTAGATACATAAATGCAAAAGCCGAATCATTTTAACTAAGAGTGACACATCAACATGATTCATACTATATCATGTCCGACACTTTCAAATCACATCCAAATCATCAAGCACTTCAATCACATATCACATATACTTCTATCCATGAATAATCTTAGCCGAACCATTCACATGCATATCCTAAGTCGTCAACCATTTCTAAAGCTTGTAGTACGTATCACAAATATTATACATTCATAGCACATAACCTTATGACTAAAATGAATTTAAACCATACTTAACCGAATTCAAACATAAAAGGGTTAGCCATTTTCGCATGGCTTAGATTATACAAAACCAAAATCCAACATTTCAAATTACAATCTAGCCTATACATGCCATAGGTTTGAAAACTCAGCTTATAAAATACTGAAGATAGTCGATAGTGTGATAAGCTTCTCTAACGATTCTCAAGCTCGAAACTTGATTCCAAAATATATAAAACAGAGGTAAACATGAACATACATAGAGTAAACTATTATAGCTTAGTAAGTCATAAGCAAATAAACAACGTAATTACATAATCAAATCATTTAAACTAAACCAAATTATACTATCATAGTTACTTTAAATCTTAAGCTTACAAATTCATGTATTTTATATGTACTTCCACATGTATATTATTCATGGCCGAATGAACATATATATATATATATATTTCATCAAACTATCATTCAATTCCCAAACCAAAATATCTTTATCATAACTAGTACATATACTCTTATATGCATAAATTCATAGGTCAAGGATAATAATCACATACATATTTATATTATATGGTCGAATACACATACATATTTATAAGCAAAATATCCTTCAATTTCAAAGCTATACATCAATATGTGAGCACATATATGTATACTCATAAATCAAAATACATCACCTTATGCATAAACATGGTAATGACCGAATGAACACTTTTATATATAATGATACATTACTAACTATCTTTCAATGGCCAAGCCAAAACACATTTTTCATACCAAATACATATACATTTATATGCATACACTCGTAAGTTGAAGTATAAAAATCATACAAATATTTATATCAATGGCCGAATATATTACCAATTGCATATATTCAAAAATAATTTCAATAATGTTCATATTAAATATTTACAAGGCCGAATACTTTTTTTCACATTCACATATAATTTTTACTTTACTTCAAATATGTTTTGCATCAAAGATTAAGTAACTTACTCACTTTATTTGAAATAGGTAATAAACCAATTCATACCTGATTATTTTAACTCACTTTTGCACATTTGATCAGAGCTTATTGATGCCCGATGAACCATTCAGAATTGGATAGGACACTCGGATAATCACACATATATCGTACAATGCCAATGTCCCAAACGTGGTCTTACATGTAACCACATATCAATGCCACTATCCCAGATAGGGTCTTACACGTACACATATATCGGAGTCACATATCGATGCCATGGTCTTACTCACACATCACATATCGAAATCCTATGTCATGACATATGTATCCTAGCTATTCCTAAGGTTCATACGGGGCTTTCAGACGTCGAAACTCGGTCGAAACGAATACTTGAACATGGTTACCAAGCATATTCACATTCGGTATAAGCGTATTTAAATTCATATTTTTCATACCAGCATATATATATAGCATTTATCTACAATTAAACACATCTCTTTGCCTATAAACTTACCTCGGACGATGTAAAACGGAACGGAACGACTAGTCAACAACTTTCATTTTTCCTCGATCCAAATCCAATTTCTTTGGTTCTTGATCTAAACATATTCAAATTAAGCTCATTCAAACATATTTTCATTCAATTTAGTCAAAAACACATAAATAGGAAAATTACCATTTTACCCCTAACATTTATAATTTTTACAATTTAGTCCCTATTGCACAAAACACAAAATATGCAAAATTTCAAGATACCCATGTTTGGCCGAATATTCCTAGTGTTCATACAAGTCCATATATTTCATTTATTTCACATTTTAGTCCTTTAAATTATTATTTTTGCAATTAAGTCCTAACAACTCAAAATCACCAAAAACTCCAATACAAAACATGTTAATCTAAAACATATCTTTCATTTTTCATCATCAAACAACAAAAATCACAAGCTATTAACAATGACACAATTCAAAATATTCATCAAAATCAAAAATTAAAGCTTGGGTTTTGTAGTACTCGAAGCAACGATCTCAAAACCGTAGAAATTATCAAAAATTGAACAAAAACGAACCTGGATTGAGCTTGAGTAAGTGTCGAACCTTTAAAATCTTTCCTTTTCTTTCTTATTTTGATATTCGATCATGGAAGAAAATATAAGCTATGGCTTTTAAATTTTATGTTTTATATTAATATGATTTATTAACCAAATTACATATATAACCTTTATATTAAAATATAAAACCATTATAACTCATGGTTTCTACCGTCCATCACTTATACAATGGCATAATTAAAAACATAAATGCTCCAAATTATAAAGACACATTCAATTTGGTCATCACACTTTAAACTATCAAATTTTCATTTTACGCGATTAAGCCCTTTTTATTAAATTGGACACTCAAACAACAAAATTAAATCACGAAAATTTCACAGATATAAATTCACACAAAATAAACACAGAAAATAATTTTAAATATTTTTTTGACTTAGATTCGTGGTCTCAAAACCACCATTTCGATTAGGGTCTTAATCGGGCTATTACAGTGGATGTACAACAAAAACACCGCAGATGGTGGCTGTTGATACATAGAAAAATTTACAAATAAACTGCCAATATTTTATACTTATCGTCCCACCACATGCAATGCAATAAGGCATGTTCAAAACAGATCAATACGGTAGCATTTAATATGCTTTTAATAGAACAATATGGTAGAAATCAATATGCTTATAACAATTCAATATAGTAACAAACAATACTCTTATAATAGATCAATTCAGTAGAAAAAGACATGCTTATCATGTGTTTGGTATAAAGATAACATAAGGCATGTTGGATATACAATCAGTAATACATATGCAATAGGCATATATTATTATAATATTATTCATATACAATAATAGTTCGATCATTCAGATCATGCATCCAGTACTCTTATTATCAAGGATTTAATTGAAAGTAATATAACTCTAAAACAAATCGAGGACTATTCAAGGACTAAACTGTAAAATAAAGGGCATATGATCGTGTAGAAATTGCAAAATTAAGATACATGGGAGACAAGGCCGTGTGAGATTCGAACTAACCTAGGGTTTTGGAGGCACAAGGCTGTGTGAGGGGCCATGTGGTCTACATGCCCGTGTAGTAGACTGTGTGGCCCTAATTTTAGGCACGATTCGCCCCGATTCACTTGTAAGAGAAAACACACCTTTTACCATGTTGATGAACAATGTTCCTCATGATTCAATCTGATCCGATTCACCTAAATCAAGTCCTTCAAACAACATTTACACATGAATTAACGGTTGATTTCAATATTTGTCAAGGTTATTGAATTTTTTTTCAAGAACTGTAAAAGATTGAGTAATTGAATTGAAAGATTATCGTCAGATAGAAATACTATGAAAAGTTGAGATCTAAACTTAGAAACGAGATGTACTTACCAATTCTTGACAAAAATAGGGATGTTATTGACAAAAATTATAAAACCGATAAAAAGAATGATTGAATGGAGGATTATTTGATTCAGGAAAACAAAATGAAAATATGGTGTAAAGAAAAGGGAAAAAATAAAAAAGAGAATAAATAGAAAGATGAGAGCAAATTTTGTTAGTATTTGAAAAGCGGCAATATGAAAATCTAATTAGGAAAAGAAGAGAAAAAGATGGTGGAATTCTAAGTCTATTAGAATTTTGAGGAAAGGCGAAATTAAAATAAAAGGGGAGGAGGCAGCTACTCAAACTTAAGTTCTCAAGGGGAAACTAATGCTTTAACCATTGGGATATTGCCCATTATTTCTTGTTTACTTTTGACACTTAATCATATTGATATGTTTTTGAGTCATTTTTGGTGAAATTATGAAATAAAAAGGGAAGGAGTGGCTCAAAATTAAAAAAGAAGGAGGGACTTGAACTTAAGACCTCTACGAAGGGTTCTAGCGTGCTAACCATTAGGCCTAAGTCTATTTCTCATTTAGTTTTTACCCCCCAACAATATTTATTTTTGTGTGGTTTTTATACTAGGTTGTTGAAAATTAAAAGGAAAAACATATGAGGAGTGGGGTTTGAACTTATGCTTTCTAAGGAGGGAAGCTAACACTTAACCATTAAGCCTATAGCCTACTTCTTATTTAATCTTATTTCTTAATTATATATAGTTATTTCATGCTCAACTTATATATTTTTTGTTAGCTTACGTGTTTACTCAATTTTTATTAACTTATTTAACTTATAGCTCTTAGCACATCCCATCTTAGTCTATATATAACAATTAATACTCATAGTCAAGTCTCAATATTAATATTTTAATTCATTTGACCCCTTGTAAACTCTAATAAAATGACTTAGATACATAAAAACCATCAAGCATGATATTCATTTCTTATTTAACATGCGACATAAGTAACATTTGTAATTCAATAATTAAATCATGTATACAGTATAAAATAATTTAATAAAGGCAATAATCGAAAGAAAATTCTAGAACTTTTAAGTAAGACTCATTTAATTTTTAAAGCAAAGTTTAAGGACTAAATCATAATTTTAGTAAAACATTTTAGTAAAACATTTTTGTAAAATTGAGAGAAAATTTATGGAATTATCCAAATTTAATCATGCAAATTTATGGAATTATCCAAATAAGATCTAATCATGCAAATTTTCAAGTCATTTCATAGCATTTAGGGACTTCAATTGCATAGCATAAAAATTAAGACTCAATTGCAAAGATAACAAAACATGCTCGACCTACATATGGAACATTGACACCTATACATACTATTTCGTGTTTTCATGCCAATTTTTCCTATTCTAACATATCGTATATCATACATAGATCATACAAATCATACTTAGTTACACTAAAACATACATTAACACACTTTAAAAATTATGTATATTTAGGATTAAATCCAATCAATCAATCAACCACAAACCCAATTCTTCTAACCCTATTTTTGGGATATGATAGAACTAACATATTTGATGTATTTGTTGAATTGCATATGAAAGTATAACACGTCAAAGGGATTCCTTGCTTAATTCAAATGTGTTTTAATTGTTCAGTTTATTAAATTATGAAGGTAAGTTAAGTAAATTTCATATGGACTTACTAAGAATTCAATATGCTTACCAATTGTTTCCCTTTTCCTTGTAGATTGCTGACTTGCAAAACGTGTCGATCGAATCACACCGAAGCTCACACTATCCTATCATAGACTCAGTAGTCTTTTGATCGTTTTTAGACTCGGTTATGTGGCATGCACATAGGTGTTGTTATGTTAACTTAAAATGATAGTTTTAGTTTAAACTTTGGTTAATGATTGATCTTGTGAAGGTTAATGTCAATTGGTATATGTAAGTTTGGTAATATGTTCTGTTGTGTGTATGGCACTTATAATTACATATTTGAGCATGAATTGGTATGGAAAATGATGATATAGAATGGTTAAATGCATAAGAAAATGAATTGTGACACTAAGCTCTAGATATCGCGATACCCACTTGATATATTTTGAAGTTTAGATACTATTTTCGTATCGCGATACCAAGTCATGGATATCGTGATACCGTCCTATCACATTTGGAAACTTTTTAATTTAGTCCTATTTTACGCTCAAGTCAACAAAAAAGCTTTCGTAAGCTCGATTGAGACTTAGAATTGATTGTGTATCTTAATATGGATGTGTTTATGACTCGAATGTATGTTTGAATGTTATAATTGTTATATATTTGACAATAGTTGCTCCGACAATAGATGTGACATCCTGTAACTTAGACCTAGCAATCGAGTCGGATAAGGGGTATTAAATTACAAATATATTATGTTTAACATGTAATTATATTAGAATATAATGCAATTTATAATTTAATCAATAATAATTAAGTTATTTTTATAACTAGTTAGATTTTTATTTTTTAATTAAAAACTATTAAATATTGAGATTGAATATAAAAAAATAAATAGAATAATAATTAATTAATAAAGGATAAAGTTATCATTTTATTATTTATTTTAATAAATAATTCTTGGGGGCTAATGTATTTATTATTAAACCTTAGCGGTAAGTGGATTTTTATCAAACCTAAATTAATGTACACAACAGTTACCTCGAAAGTTTGGTGTAAAATTTAGTTACCCCTGTAGTTTGAAAAGTTCTCACTTGCCTTTTAGGTTTGAAAAAACCCTTTTAACGTTTATTTACTAGGTAGATATTAAATAATAATTATACCCTTACAATTATTTATATATTCTATTTTTTTCATTTTAATTATAAATAATAAAATTTAATTACTTTAAAATTATATTGAAGTAATATAAAAGTAAATTTTTTTTAAATTATATTTGACATCAAGTACATAGTCTAGGTGGCTTGTTCAACTTAATAAGGTTGTGTTAGTAATGCTTTTTAGAAGCACTTTTGAAGCAAAATGAATACTAAACAAGTAGCTTTTGAAGGAAATTTTTTTCTTTTAAAAAATACTTTTCCCCAAATGAAGAAGTTAAATTTTTTAGCTTTTGTCTCCTAAAAGTACTTTTCCAAAGCTTAATTACGCTTTCACCTAGGGGTGAGTATTCGTCGAGTCGAGTCGAATCAAGTTAAAAATTTTCGAGTTAGTCGAGTTGACAAATCCTATTTTAGCAACTTAACTCAATTTGAGTTTTTTTTAATCGAATTGAATCGAGTCAAATTGAGTCGAGCTAATGAATCCTATTATTTACACTTAATGTTGCATTTAGATGGACCAATTATTTAATTAGTAAACAATATACAAGATTATTTCATTACATGAACAATATAATGATTTTGCCTTTTAACTTAATGGATAAGCATTTATCAAAACGACGAAGTTTTATCTTTTAACTTAATTATTTTAAATTTTAACTTTTAAAAAAGTAAACATTTATCAAAATGACATAGTTTTGTCTTTTCTTATTTGGATTTTCGGATAACTCGAATTGTGTAATTCATATTCGAGTTAAACCGAAAAACTTAATTTTTTATTCGAGTTTATCCAAATAACTTGATTAACTCAAATAATTCGAACTATTTAATTCAAAATTTGAATTTTTTTATCGAATTTTTCGAATCAAATCAAATTTTGCTCACCCCTATTTTCACCCCATCAAAGACACAGTACTTTCCCTTCTATGGTTCTCCCTTCTCTTTCATTTTCTTTCTTCTTCCATTTCCTCCAAGGTATTAGTTGCTCTCTCCCTCTCTTTTTTTCTACCCCTAATCTCATCTTCTCATTTCAATTTTCCATTTAACTTTATCATTTTTCCCTTTTTTCAGGTTAAGTTATAACGCCCAAAAATTTAAATTCCAAATTTATTGAATTCTATCATAAATTAGTATTTATTTTAGTAGTTAAGTGTTTTGTTTATGTATTAGAAGTCTTAGGTTCAAATCTTGAAGTGCGCAAAAAGGTATTATTTTTTTTAACTTTCTGTCAACTGCGCATGGGGTGGAGTTGAATTAAAAATCAAATCCTGGGAAGTTAGGTTGTGGTAGTATACCGTATTATATGGGATTTTATGGATAGTGGTGTTAGTGGGTTGGTTAGTTTGTTTTCAAAGTGTATTTTGGTTAGGATTTATGTTAGTTTTATTTTATTTTATTTCTTTTAATCTTTCTCAAATTCCTCACGTTTTCCTATTGTGTTTTCACATGCTATTCTTTTTATTTTTCTTTCTTTCTGTTCTTCCTTTCATTTACTTTCTCTTTTTTTTCTTTCTTTTATTCATGCCTACAATGCTATTTTGTCTTGATTTCTTTGTTGTTTTGTGTTAATCTCTTCCCTGCGAATTGGTGTGGGCTTCAACCTTACTCTTTAGTGCGATTTTGTTTCTCCAGGAATTCTTAGGTAAGTGTTTTCCACAGTTTTGTATAAGGATTGCGTTTAATGGTTTAATTATTCTCTTGGAGCATGGTTTAACCTTGTGAAATCTATGTTGTTAGGTGGTAATCAAAATCCCAAATCTCATTTCCCTTTTTTTGTGTTTTTTTTGTATGTTCTTTTATCCAAACTTTTGCAAAAAAGCTTGTTCTTTTGATGTTTTCTTAATTACCCATTTGCTTAAAGTTCATGTTTTTGTTTTGTCTTTCTTGCAGTTTGCTTAAATTACTCATTTCCTTAAAGTCCATTTACTTCCCAACCAAACTTCTTTTATCCAAAATCATAAGTAAAAAAACAAACATATTCGTTGTTTCAAGGTTTGAACTGCAGTGGTAGATTTAATTAATAGTAGAGCAAGGCAACAAAACTCATATTGGCCTAAATTTAAATTCCTAGTTTATTTTCATTGTTTTTCCTACTTCTACATGTTGCTTCTTCATATCAAGGTACTTCCAGCTTTTCTTTTAATATTTTATTATAAATTCTCAAATTTTAGATTTGCTCAATCATGTTGAGTTTTTCATATATTTTTTTCTCGTCGTCAATGCTTTATTTAGCTATCGAACAAAAGGGGTAAAACAAAACAATTGACACTAAAGATTTCTCCTTATTTGACAAAAGACAAAAAGTTTACATGTAATGAAATGAAAGTTGAGAGAGATTTAGTAATAATTTTATATCTAAGACTGCTAGGATCTATTGAAAAGAAAAGCTTCTTCACATTCCAACTTTTATACAACTTTGTTTATTGTGTCTGCTTTATTCAAAAACATCATGTTGAAGATTCCATTTCATTCCCTTGGTACCCTGTTTGGCTTCCTATATTTGCACTTTTTATTTAAGTAGTTTGATGTTTGTTCTGTGAAAGCATTTAATTTTGAACTATCAATTCCTGCCATTCTCTCCCTGCAACCTATTATATAAAAACTACACATAAATTTTTGATCTGTTGTGTCCAAAGTGTAGGCAGAAAATAAATTTCTTATACAAATTCTGCACATATTTTTTTATGAGAACATCTTTCTTTTTCTTAATTGTGCGATATTATGTAATAATTATTGTATTCATGTTCATTGTAACAAGTGCAAATTAGAAAAAAAAACTTGACTTTCTTGTTCAAATATATATCTTTTGGTCTTGTTCCTTCAAGGTATGCTTTTTTTTTTTTCCTTTTCTACTTTCTCCTAGAAAGGTAAATGACTTTGGTCTCTATCTATAATTTTCTTGTTTGCTTTACTAGCTGAAATGAATATGTTCATATATACAATAGATGAGTACTTTGACGGTTGAAGTTAGTGGTGAAAAGGTCAAAGAAATGTCGGATAAGAGATTGATAGAAATATTTTGCGATGTTTGTATTAAAGAGATATTGAAAGGAAATAGACCTGGTACTCATTTCACAAAAGATGGATGGATGAAAATAATGGTCAACTTCAAGAAAGAAACAGGCAAGGCTTATTCACAAAGACAACTTAAAAATAGGTAAGATGCATTGAAAAAATAATGGAAGGCTTGGAAGAAACCTAAAGGCGGAGATATTGGTCTAGGGTGGAATCCTACAAAAAGAACCGTTAACGAATCAAATGATTGGTGGGAAAGTAGGCTAAAGGTACATTAATAATTCTTAACATTTTTGTTTGTTCTTATTTATGATATTATTGATAATTTCTTATTTAACTTCCAATTTATATGTAGGTTGTGCCTAAAGCTAAAAAATTTAGAACGTCAGGCATTGATCCTGAATTTGAAGGGAAGATAAACATCTGTTCATAGGGGTAGTTGTAACCAATGATAAAGCATGGGCACCTTTTTCTAGTACACTTTATAGTGAATTTTTTAAGGATGTTGACAATGGCATACCTGAAGAGAATGAGGAAGAAAATGTGAGAAATGATGTTCACATTGATGGAAATGGTTAGAAAAGAAAAACATCTAAGATATCTACTTCACATTTCAAAATTGAAATGAAGAAATCCTTAAAGCAAATTTGAGGGGCTGTAAGATTGTCTGGTCAAATTGAAAAATTATGCAATGCAGCTGACAATATGACTCAAGCACATGTAGTTTGATTCATGCTATAGATCCATATAGCATTCCACAAGCAATCAAAGTGCTTGATAGCATGTTGGAGGAAGTTCCAGAAGTTAGTCTACTACACTTTTTCTCACTGAAATTACTACTCAATAAGGACAAGCGAATTATGTTTTTATCAATTAATCCTAAGATTAGAGCTTTGTGGTTTAAGACAGAAATGGAGGAGAGTTGAAATTTTTTTAGTCTTCTTGGGTCTAGAAATATCTACTATGTGACTAAACAATAGTTGTTTATGTTTGGTTTTTGGATAGTGAATTTATGTTCTACTTAGTTATGTGTAATCTAGTTTGATCAATAGTTGTTTATGTTTGATTTTGGACATAAAATTTGTTCACAAGTGATGAGTATGGTTGACAATTTGAGTGGTGATGAAAGTGATGATGAAAGAGGGAATAAAGAGATTTTACAACGCATGGAATGTTTTAACAGGTTATTTGTTGTTGCATATTCTTTTGTGCAATTATATTATAAGAAGTATATATTGAAGCAACCATGCATGGGTTTAAAACAGTCAGGTGAGGCATGGATCCGAGAGATCCTTGACGGTCATGGATCATGTTGTATGATTAATTTTAGGATGTTAAAAATTGTATTCACAAGTTTGTTGAGAGTTTTAGAGACGAGATACAATTTGCAAACTTCAAGACACATATCTTCTCATGAAATGTTGAGAATTTTTTTGTACATCTTGGGCACCAATGCAAAAGTTTCCCAATATCGAGAAAGATTTCAAAGGTCTGGAGCAACAATAAGTCGATACTTTGCAATTGTGCTTGAGAAAGTTTCAAAGATGGTCATTAATCTAATTGCACCTGATGATCATTTTTTTTTTAGTTCAATACCCGAACAAATACGTAATGATTCTAGATATATGTCGCATTTTAAGATTAAAATTTAAAATTAATTATTATATTTTAATATTTTTTACGATTAAAAATATACATGAAACTAATATAATTATTTGTTCAGGATTGCATAGGTGCATTTGATGGTACTCATATTGTCGCTATTCTTCCACCAAATGAATAAATTCTCTACATTGTAAGAAAATGTGTCATGACTCAAAATGTTATGGTAGTATGTGATTTTAATATGTGTTTCACCTTTGTTATGGCTGGATGAGAAGGACCGACGTATGACACTAGAATATTTTTTGATGCAATTCGAGATCCAAAATACAAATTTTTTTCACCCACCAAATGATAAGATATTTCATTTATTTCTTTTTTTAAATAATAAAATATAAGTTCTTTAATTGATAATTTTAGAAAAATAAACAACTCTTGAATTAATTGTTTATCATATTATGACATGTAGAAAAATGTTATCTTGTTGTTTATCATAATTGTTTATCATATGATGATGATGATGGTGAATTAAACAATTCAAGTAGTTTTGAAATAGAATTAACAAGATATGTTATAGCTTCTAGTTTAGTGAATTCACTTTAAATTGCAAATGCTACTGTAAATTTTGTAAAATTTATATTTGGTATATAAATATTACCCCTTTTTGAAACTTTAATCCAAATACAAATAATATTTTAATTTGTTAGGTTTATGTTTTCTATATTATGTTAATATCTAATATGGGTTATATATTCAAATTACATTTTAAAATAAAATAATATAATTGTGTTAAAATAATTAATTAAAAAAATATTTTTAAAATGATAAATATGTAATATCTAATTACAAATATTTAATGGTTATATTTAAATACTTAAAATATAATTTATATATTCTAATTAAATTTTATAAATAATTAAATATTAATTGCTTAAAATATTTAAAATTTATATTTCATATATTAAAATATTAACAACAAGCTATAATAAATTATTTTTTATATTGCTAAAATATCATAATATTAACTAATTTGAACATTATTTAAAAACATATTTTTTACTTTATAATACCATGTTTAAAATAGATATTTTATTTTTCAAAAGTACTTTTTGACAGCAATATTAAACACTTAATCTTACATCAAACTTTTGAAAAGTACTTCTAAAAAATATTTTTCCGCAACACTTTTTAAAAGTATTTTTCAAAAATAATACTAAATTAGCCCTAAGCCTGTCCTAGTGTCACGGGGCTAGATTAACTGCGGCCCATGACATGAGTCAAAGCTTGACTTAGATAAAGAATTTCATGCATCAAATTAGCTCAACTCAAATTTGATTTAAACAATTAAAAATGATTTTTATTTAATTTAATTATAAAAATATATTAACATTAATATAAAATAATTTTAATATTTTATAATATATAAATAATGAATAGAACTGTGGAGTTGAGCTAAGGTAGGTTGATTTTAGACTTAGGTCTGAAATTCTTTTTGAATTGAGCCACAAACTCGACCCCCTCCTGTACATGGACAGTTTTAAGCTCTAAGTAAAAGCATGTATTATTTTAAACTTATGCTTAATATTCATTTATATATTAATTAAAATTAATTACTATTATTTAAAGAAATTAATGGAAAAGAAATGGATTAAATATGAAATTAAAGAAATACGAATCTCAAAGTTAATATATAATTAAATTAAATTTAGTTTAAAATATTTACATGCATTTGTATAAAAAAAAAGATTAAAAATCAAAATTAAAAGAGAAGACAAAAGAAAATGTAATTATCATTTAAGACAATATATTTTAAAATTAACCTACATATTTTAATTGAAAAGGATTTAATATATGCAATTTTATAATTTAATTTAATAATAATTAAAAAAGTATAACTAATTAGATTTTTTAATAAAAACTTATAAAAGTAATTAGATATATTTCAAACCATAAAGGAAAAATAGAGTTTTTATCTTTACGAATTTTTCCGATTAAAGAGTGTTTTCAAGTTTTGATTGTGAAGTAAGAAGTTTAATTTAGAATGAAGATGAGAGGAAACATTGCATTGAAGGGTAATATAGATCATGCGGTGGTTATTGTGTCCATTTCAATCCAACGTACAGCTACAACAATCTTCCACTCAAGTTCAATTATATTTTTCAGAAACATTGTCATTTAAAGTAGTAAATAAAAAAGATGATAAATTCAATTACATACTAACAGATTTCTACCTTGGTTCAGCAGTACAAAAAAAGGAGCTGACCACCATGGGAAACATTTCCAATTCCTTATAAATACAATAGGCTAAGGACCCTGACCTGCCACTGCAACTACCAAAAACTCGATTGCAGTGAGCTTAACTGTTTCAAGAAATGAAACATACCCTTCTTTTTTCTTTTCTTTTTTTAGGATTTTAAAATAGAATCCCAATCAATCTCATATGAAGGATATTTCGACAACATAAAGTTTTCCGAAGAAAAACCAAATTCAGGCCATGAATGTTCGTTTAAATTCGAGAATGTAAGATCTGATAAAGGTGAAGATTCTGCTGACACCTCGTTCTCCGACACAACCGGAGACGAAGATGAAGAGGAGTTCTCCAACTTCACTGTCTTTTCCTCAGGTTCAGGCGTTGCCACTTGAACCTTGTCCTTCTTCATTTCCTTTGATGTTTTTTTCTTGTTCCCTTGCTTTTGGTCTTGTTCCAAGCTTTCACAAATGGCTTGAAGCTTGGCATCAACGGAGGAATGCAAAGGCTTGTATTCACCAATGTGGGAACCTTGGTGGCGAAGGTTAGGGAAGTTGAGTCTCGCTGAGTCACCTCTAAGTTTATAGGCTGCTTTGTCATAAGCCAAGGCTGCTTGCTCGGCTGTTTCAAAAGTGCCTAACCAAAGGCGAGTCCGGTTCTTAGGTAGCCGAATCTCAGCGACCCATTTTCCCCAGTGACGTTGCCTAACACCTCTGTAAAGCTTGGTGGGTTTGGGTGGTGAACTCATCTGTTTCATTGAGACTGGTTTGGGGCTAAGAAACCTGACCATATGGTTACTGCTGAAGCTGGGTTGGGGCTTTTGGTAAAGGTAGCTAGGGTGGTGGGTTTGGAAATGGAACTGAGCCTGGACTTGGTTGGATTGAGCTTGGTCTAAGTTGTTTAGACCAATAGTTGAACCAGGTTGAGGCTTTTGCAGACCTGAAAATGCTGGGTAAAAAGTGGCTTGTGTTTGTGAAGAAGATAAAGAATTGTAAGAAGGGGAAGGGGAAGGGGAAGGGGAAGGGGAAGGGGAAGAAGAAGAAGAAGCACTTTTCATAAAAGGTTCAAGTGCTTCCATCAATTCTCCTCCATAGAAATCTGATTGAAATGCTCCGCTACTATTAAAATCCATTGTAGCTGTCATCTCTTCAAACCAAAAGAAAAAATAAAGAAGAAGACGAAGAAGAAACAAAATCAAATAAAGCAACCTGTTTCTTGACAAAACTTAAGCACAGGTTTGAAAATCAGAAAAAGAAAAAAAGGATTAATCAAGGAGGTTCTTTAAAATATATAACCCCTCGAATCCAAGTCTAAAAAATAAAACTTTAAGGGACCAAAAATCACCCTTTCAGTTGATTTTATCTACAGAACCAAAAAAAAAAAGAACATCTAAATTTTGCTTGGAAAGTGAAAAATATTGGAAGTCTGAAAAAAACTGGATCTCGATTCTGAAAACACCTGGCTTTTGAAGAAATCCTTGTCTAAGTTCTGAAAAACAAACCCAAATATCAGATTTTATTTTTTCACAGACAGATGATTAACAGAAAGGGATTCAGAGAAGCGGGATGTAGAGGGGAGGGGAGGGAAGAATGTTCACAAAGAAAAACTCAGAACTAATCAAAAGTTCAAATCTTGAAAACAGAATGAACAGAATAAAAAGAAGAAAGAGCTTTTTGATTTTCTCTCAAGTAATTTGGTGTGAATGACTCTCGGCCTCACTTGGGGATTTCTTTTCAGCTCCTGTTTATATAATGGTTGGGCTCCTTCATTAACTCTCTTAATCAGGGTTAAGACTTTTAACCTCACTTTTGATTGCTTTAACCAATAATCTTTTGAAACGCGTGGGGACATTCTTCCTTCCTACACACGTGTCCTGCTCTTTACAGGTGTTAGTGGTCACTCTGTAATATTTCTCGCGGATTTAATTGCTCTATGTTTGACATTTCTTGGATAACGTTTCATTGGATGAAAAAAAAATTATGAGTTATTTGAGTTGATAAGTCATAATTTATTATTTTAATTCGATTTAAAATTTTTTGAATCAAGTTAAGAAATTTGTTATAATATAATTAATTTTATATTAGAAAACTTAATTTTAAAATTATATATATTTAAAAAAAATTCAAAGTAAAATAATTTTAGTATGATAAACTTGAATTATTAATTAATTTATTTGAATCTATAAAATTATTATTTTGGAAAATTATTAATTTTTTAAATTTTTTGTATATTTTTCTGAAATTTTTATAATTTTTTTAAAAAATTAGAATTTTTATAAATATTTTAAATTTTTAAAAATTATTTTAATTTTTTTTGGTAATTTTAGTTGAAAGTGACCAATTTGCTCATTTTTAAACTTTACAAAGATCAAAAGGGTATTTACATCAATCTGTTATTTGAATTGTAAAATTTAATTCAATTCAAACTCGAAACTCAAATTACTTATTAGAGTTTACTCGAATAATTTGATTAACTCAAAATGTAATTTTTTTTCAATATTTTCGAATTGAACTCACCCTACTTTTGTTTAAACTTTGAGTTATTGCTTTTTTTTATTTATTTCAGAAATTTTCAAACCATAAATATTATTTCAAAGCAAAATAAATCATTATGTCAAAATAAAATTTTTATTTCAAAAACTGGGGCTAAAAATTATTTTCATTTTAAGCATGTCTTTAAAAGTTGTTCACCCAATTCTTAATTCAATGTTATTGTACATTCGTTTTAATCATCCAACTTTAGTAAGTTTTCATTTTGATCACCAAACTTTAATAAGTTTTTATTTTGATCACTTATTTTATAATTTTAAATTTTTTTAGAATTAATTTTAATTTTATTTAGTACAAACAAAAAATTGGGTGTGTAGGAAAGAAATAGGTTTTTACATGAAAAATCATTAAAATTTTTAATTTCTTTCATTTTTTAAAATTAATTTTAGTTTTTTTACTGAGGAAAAACTTGGTTTCTAAGAGAAAATTCATTTTATCTCTTTAATTTCCTTTTATTTTTCATTTTCTAAAATTAGTTTTAAACTTTTTCCTAGTGAAAGACAAAAACCTGGGGTTTTACACCTGAGTTTTATAGGGAAAACTTGGGTTTGTATAGTGATAACACTTTAGCTTTTTCATTTTCTTTTTCCCCTATTTTAAAATTAATTTTAGTTTTTTTCGGTAACAAGTGTATTACTTGGGTTTTTACAGGGAAATTCTTTTAAAATGAATTGAGTTAAAAAAAAAAACTTAGGTTTCATCTATCCAATTGAATAACTCAATTCCCTATGTAATTTTAAGTTTTTTTTTCTTTTTTAAAAAAATAAAATTAATTTTAAAAAAATAAGTGACAAAATAAAAATTTATTAAAGCTAAGTGACTAAAACAAGTGTACAATAATATTAAATTGACAGTACTTAAAATAAAAATAATTTTTTTAAACGTAGTGTTTAAAATAAAAAAATTTTTCGGAGCTCAAAATGAAAATTTGTGAAAATTTAATTAACAATTGTGTAACCATTCAAAATATTATATATATAAATATATATATATATATATTATTAAAATAAATTCACTGTTAGTTTAAAGATAAATTAAATTAAGACACACCAGTAAAAAAATTATATAAAAATCAAATCTCAATTGAAATGATAAAATTGAGAATTTAAAATATATAACATTGTTAATTCACGTTAATGCCTATTTGATGACTGAAGCATTATTATTTTTTTATTAATTAAAAATGGTTTTAATAGAAAAACTAATAAACTAAAAAAGCAATATTAAAAAACTCCATAGGTGAATGAAAATAATTAGAGAAGTTTTAAAAATTTCAAATTAAATTACTTATACACCTATACTAATATTTTTTTTTTGTTTATTTACGTTATGCTCAATTAATTAATTCATAAAACTAATTCATTCAAATTAAATTTAAACAAAAATATATATTATATATATTTAAAAAATCAATACTTGCAAATATCAATTAATCCAACTTAATAAAAACATTGAAAATATAAAAAAAATGTAATAAACAAAATCAAGTTGGACGTATCTTAATTTATGAGACAACATTTATAGTTGAAGGAAAGGAAAGTTGATAACTAGTTCTGACCTAATTAATTAATGCATCATCAACTTGCCCACTTTGAGTTTTGCATAATTAATTAATAGTATGAATTAAAGTCATAAATGATAAGTATTAATTTTAAAAAGTTTTATTGATATAATTTTATTTTAAAAAATTGAAGATTTGTTTGAAAGTGGGGATTAAAGTTTGTGTTTCGTATCTACATGAATCTTGGTATAAATCATGTGATGTGTTCTCCTCCCTTTAATATTGTAATTATAAAAATATATGAAAAAATATAAAATTAATTTAGTTTTATTTTTGTGTGGATAGATTTCTTTCCAAGTATAAAATTACTGTAAATTTTAAGTAATTTTAGTTTTATACTCTTTGTATGATTAATATTTTAACAATTGACATATTTCATATTCCATTTATATAGATAATGTATAATAAATTTGACGTAAATTAAAATTTTTAACTATTCTTTTAATAAAAAAACTTTCATCCCTTCAATAAATATTAATATATATATATATATATACACACTTTTTTAGATCAATATAATAGAGATATTATATTGGTTTGATTTACATGCATGACAATAAAATTCTATCAACAAATTTAACGGCTGAATCATTAAAATATTAATCTTATAAAAATATACGAAAGGTTGTAAAACTATAATAATTTACACCCTTTCATATATTGTTGTATAATTAATATTTTAATCATCAAACCATCATATTTCATATTCCATTTGTATAGATTATATATGTTAAATTTGATAGATATTAAAATTTTCTAATTTTTTTATTTTAGTAAAGAACTTTCAACCACTCAATAAATATTAATATATTCACTTTTTTTATTTCAATATAATAAATATATCTGATCAGTTCAAAATTTTATATTCATGAAAGTACAATTATACTACTAAATTTAATGGTTGGATATTTAAAATATTGATCGTACA
The DNA here is from genome assembly GCA_025698465.1 of Gossypium longicalyx. NCBI lineage: Eukaryota > Viridiplantae > Streptophyta > Magnoliopsida > Malvales > Malvaceae > Gossypium > Gossypium longicalyx. The sequence continues at coordinate 15,653,033 of CM046997.1, read as the reverse complement.
AAGTCTATATAGAAGAGTATAAAACTACTTTAGTTTTACTCTTTTGCAACTCTTGTGTAAGTGGATCTCTCCCCATAAAAAATAGGATAAAGTAACATTTAGTCCCTCAACTTGGCAATTATTCTCATCTTAGTCCTTGAACTTTTTCTTATGATCAACATTTGTTCCAAAACTTGGAAACATTTTCCAACTTGGCCATTAAACATGGACTATAACCACCCCAACCCGGCCTAGACAGTAGACTCAAGCCGAAGAGATCACATTAATCACTGAAGTGGTCAGAATTACCTGAATCTCTTTTCGTTAGGTTCTTATCTTTATCATAATGGGCATGAGTATCTTCTTTTACTTTTTCCATTAAGTTTTCAAACACCTTTTCCTATTGAGTGGCAACATGTATACGAATGTCATTTTGCAACTCATTCTCAAACCGCATACTCTTAACCTATTAAGTTGTTGTAACATCCCATACCCGGCCTAGAAGTTATGACCAATTCTAGAGGCTAAATCAATTGATATTAAAACAAACCAACCTTTAAGCATTTTAAAGTTGGTCATACAGCAAAGATTTAAACAGTTAAACGAACATGGAAATCCAAGCTTACAAACTGTAGTCCAAAATAAAACATATGTTAGTTCAAATTTAAACAACAGTAAAATATCTAGAAAAGAGAGATGACTGAGCTCCTGACACATCGAACCTCCTAAGTCTGTGGGTTACCTGTAATTCAGTCAACAAATAGACTGAGTTTATCACTCAATGTGTGTAACAGGTATAAAGGCAAGGCAACAATATAAATATAACAGTAATTTCCCAAATTTGAATATAGAATCAGAAATAGTTTAGATAAGATGCAGAACATATCAGAATCAGATGCAATTTCCTACCCCCATCCGCTACACACCATCTCCGACTATCCGAACACAACATATAAGGTATCAAGTACCCATCCAGCCCCATACACCAATTAGTGTCAGTATGACACATTTCAAAGTGATTACAAACTAGCTGTCAGATTAGTATGTGATAAATCACCAGAATCAGATACAGATTTGTGGCTTAGTCATTCAGTTAGATAAATCATTAAACTTTCAGCACTTCCTTCTTTATACCATTCCTACCCAGTGCAGATGTATATTACAGATATTAGATATCAAGGGTATACATACAGTTATCCAAATACAATTCATAATTAGATAATATAGATCATTATTATTTAACGGTTATCATATCAATTATACGTACAGATAATCGATCATTCAGCCTCAGAATATTGGATATCAGTTATATACTCTAATTCAGATCATATGGACACTATGGAAAGCCCACATTTGATTCAAATGACGCTTACGGCCTTAGGGAAAATCTTAATATTTTGGCTCACATGCCCATATAGGTTCACACGGCCTGGGTGTTTGGCTCGTGTGGTCCATACAGCCTAGCACACGGTTCTGTGGCTTAAAATAGTGAGTTACACGGTCTGACACCCGCCTAATCACACGTTCCTATGACTCACAACCCTTCATATGGCCTGGAAAAACGCTCGTGTACCTGACCCGTGTGACCATAAATTCAAAACAGTGAGTTACACAGCCTGGACACAAGCACGTGTCCCTAGCCTGTGTGACCCAAAATACAAACAGTGGATTACATGACCTAGACAGATGCCTGTGTACCTCAAATTCAAAAACAATAAGTTGCATGGCCTACCACACGGTCGTGTGGCGTCGAGAGCCATGTTTTTCAGCATTTAAAATTTGTCAAAATTGGGGTTTTCGCTATGCACCTAGTATATTTTTAGTGTAGGAATAATGAAGAAGAATCCCAAAACCTAAAATGATCATTCAATAACCAATTAAACAACTCAATCGACATAATTTGCACAATTTAATACTGAACTAACTATGTCAAAAGCTTTGATGCAAAACCTCCAAACGAAACCAACACTTACTAACGAGTTAACGACAATTACTCAAATTAATGTGTTGGAGAAGCGTCTCCAGTAAGATCTCCACCTAAAAAGGAAGCCAATCGAAAACTTAAACAAGGAATCCGAGCAAATAAGTAGAAACTCATTTCAACCCAACGAAAGATAACAAATGCAAAACTCGCTAAAACAAAAAAGAATGATGACAGAACTTACACAATGACCTTCTAATCAACACAACGAGCAATGTAGAACTCCTGATTCGACCCAGTAACAAGTTACATAAGTAAACACATAAAAAAAGGAAGAAAAAGAAAGAAGAACTGCAAGAAGAAGAAACATTTTATTTTTTTTAATAACTATTGAGTTTAAAGAAAATATAACTAAATTTTTACCAAGCCGCATAAAATATTTCCTTAATGATTTCATAGAGACTCAACAAGACTAAGGGATATACAAAAGCTTAATAATTGAACCAACAAGCTCATTTTTTACATAAATTAACATTGAATTAAACCTAAGTTAAACATTCAAGGTTAAGGGTTGAGCCAAAAGAATAATAAAATTTTCTAAAAGCGAGATTTGAACCTCTGACCTCAATCACACAACAGAACACATAACAGTTGAAGCAAAGACTTAATTTTTGATAGGAACTAACAACAACAGTTCAAAAATTTTGGACATTACAGTGGTTATCATATCCTGGGCATAATAACTAAGTCTCAGAAGCTCAGCCTTATATTCAGCTACTAACTTATCACTTTATTTTAGCTCAATAAATTCAAGTTTGCGAGCCTCCACATATCTCGCACCCACAAACTTTCTTTGGAAAGTTTCCAAAAAGTATTCCCATGTAATACGCTTAGCCTAAGTACCTTTTTCAACAGCCTATCCCCCAATGATAGACCTCCTCCCTTAATAAGGATACTGTTCCCTTTAGTTTCTACTCTGGGGTACATTCTAAGTCATCCAAAATCCTTTTAGTTGATTCCAACCAATATTCAGTCACTGTGGGGAAAGTACCGAAATTCCGTTGAACGTTTCAGCCCTGTTCAACTTTAGTTTCTCTGCTATAGTTCCATGGTTCTCTGATCCAGTTTGGGCTCTAGCAACTCTTTCAAGAACTCTTAGCAATGCCTGTGTTACAGCATTATTGTGTCTTCCTGGCCATTTTCCATACCTCAATCATTGTTTGTAGTAGAGTTTTCAACATACTGGTTCTCATAGATTGGATCCTCGCCCTGAACAATGGGCGGCTCAACAGGTGTAACCCTACGAGGCCTACCCCTACCATGTCTACCTTGGGTATTCATTCTAGACGTGAGAGTCTAAATAATCTTAGGTTTATCTATAATTTCATTCAAAATTTCAAACATTAGTTAAAGTGTATCTATAATTTCACATATTATAAAAAATCAAGAATTTCAATTCATTCGTACATCATAAATAATCAAAATTTGTAGTTCATTTATAAACTTTTAAAAATTTCAATTCATTCATATATTGTAAATGATTAAACAAAAGCTATTGTAGAATCAACACGAGAGTCTTAAGCTTGTTTTTCTTGCAAAAAGTTTTTCCCCAAAATAACCTTATATGGATGCATCTTTTCTTTATTTTTATGATCCAAGTTTTTAAAAACCTAGGCTCTAATACCACTAAATGTAAACACCCTAACCCGGCCTAGACAGTAGACCTGAGCCGAAAAGATCACATTAATAACCGAAGTGATCTTGTCTTTTTTTTCAAATCCATCCTCAATTCTAAACTTGGTTTATCATAGTGAATATCTCATATTGATCAGGTAAAAGTAACATTAATTTAGCAGCAGAAAATAAATCAATAATCTTTGTATAATAAATCAACCTGGTTAAAACACTTAATAAATAAACAACATTCTAAAGTCATTATTAATGAGAAATAATAAGTATAAACCTTTCTATCTATATATACCTATTAATAACATGCATCCTAATTGATGCAATTCAAAATAACTGTCCCATACCACATTTTTTAATAAAATAAAGTGCTAATCGTAATAATAAATAATAGTAATAAATCATTTGGAAGAACAAGTCGAGACCCTCCGCATGTCGATTCCACGTCCTAATCTGTTGGGTTATCTGAAAAGATAGAAATTAAGGGAAGTGAGCTATAGAAGTTCAATGTGAGTCCCTTTATAATAAACCAAACCAATATTCGAATGTATATGTCAATCACAATAATCAAATTCACATAATAATCTGATCAATATAATAATTTAGTTTTTGACACTTAGATGAATAGAACATTAACGTTCAGTTGAGTTTAATTGAACAAATCAACTATTGAGTCTTAATATCATTCTCATTAGATATATGCACTTTTATCAGTTCGGTCATTTCAACATGTACTTTTCAATTAGTTTGCATAGTATGTTATGCAACATTCGTTTAACGTTTCAATAACATTCGTTAATCCTGCCCCTAACCACAATCTCCAAATAAAAGGTTCCCTAGAACCCCCTCTACCTTTTTGCTCCGCTCGTGGACTTTTACCACTACATTAGTTAAGATTCGATAATTGCAAATAAAAGCTATTGGTAACTGCAGAAACATAGCCATTTCCAATAGAAAGTTGTTGAAGGGACCTTGATAACACAGTGTAAAAATGTCACAGTTAGGATTTGTTGTAACTGTGGGTACATAGTAAGACCGTCGCTGTTGGAATTTGTTATGACTGTGAATACAATGCGAACATTTGTTTAACTGTAGAGTCACGACCACTGACAGATAATAGCTGTTAGAGGGATCATGTGGCACAGTGAGATTACAGTTGGAATCTGTCGTTCTATAGATACACAGTCATTCATTCATTTATGCAATCAATATAAGTTTCCATTCTTCCTTCTTTCATATCATCCCTCCATACATATGCAATGCAATCATTCTTTAATGCATTCATTCTCACAATCAATAATACTTTCAACATTTTGTTTTGTTGCATAATAACAACATTCACGATTATATCCAACAATCAATAGTTCAATCATTTAGGCATACGAGACATTCATTCATTATTTATAGCATTGATAAATATAAAAACATTCATGAATCAAGCAATCAATCAAAAGTAATTAAGATCATAAACTCATTCAAGCATATATTCAATCATTCTAATCCTAGTCTGGGACCTAATTGCATAATCTAGTTCTCTAGTTGCTAATAAAAATCTAATCAAAAATTGAATTGTATAAAATAATTAATGGCAAGGCAAAACTATAATTTTTAAGTTTAGGGGCCACACATTCGTGTGACCAACCCATGTGTGAAGCCCTACGCCGTGTGCATGCGAAAGGGTGAAGGGTGCAAGATTAACCACGTGTCCAAGCCATGTGCAAGGCTTTAGGTCGTGTGTGAAGGATCCACATGACCGTGCGTTCGATCATTTACAAGCTTTAGGCTATGTGAACCACACAGGCAGGCCAGACACCCGTGTGGTAGGTCGTGTGCAACTGAGTAGTTTCGAATTTTGACTCAATTTTTCGTAAAAGAACACATACCTAACTTTACTATGACCTCAGGTGACTACCCCACGTTCAAGTTTGATCCAAACTCCTACAAGGGTCTTTCAATTGACAAAATACATTAATTAAGAATGAATTTTCAATATTTGTGGAAATTTTCGGCAAAAATGTTAAAGATTTGTAATCGAATTGAAAGGTTTATCAAAACGCGACATCTTTCAAAATTGAAAGGTCTTAGTTGATAGAGGATGAGTTACTTATCGATCTTGATAGAAATTAAACGATCTAATGACATGGGTTTCAACAATTTGGAGAAGAACAATTGATGAATACTTGATTTGAATTTTCAAAAACTTGAAAAGAATATTTTTCAACAAAACTTAAGGGCATAAAAGAGTTTTGAAATAGAGAATTTTGAGAGAAAACTGGGGTATAAATAAAGAGAGTTAGGGTTTCAATTTGATAAAATAAAAAAATAGGGAATTTTAATATAATTAGGAAAAGGCTAAGAGAGTTTGAGGGCTAATGGGCAAAAAATCATAAAAAAAATAAGATAGGCAAACGTAGATAAAACTTTGGAAGTGAAGGGAAAATCAAGAGAGTTTAAACCATTAGGCTAGTACCCACATTCATACTCAAAACGCACACAAGTAAATACATAAACCATATTACCTAGGTTCTACATGTGCAAAAAAATACAAAGAGATAAAATCAAATTTATAAGATTTGAACCTAAGTTCTGAAGACTTCCTACTAGGCTTCTAACCAATAATGCTATGTTTTAATGCTTAATAATTCTAAGAATTCTAACCCTTAATTTTTGTGATGTTACATTGACTTCGTTAAGATATGATAACGTGACATTCCCCTTTGATCCAATATGTAATTTGATACATGAACTTTAGTTTTGTGCAATTATACACATAAAATTTTTATTTTAATTCAATGGTATACATTTAAATATATGAATACATCAATTTGTTTGTATATTAGATAAATATAATTATTTGTGTATATAATATGTAAATGTAAAATGGTGTTATATCGATAATAATGTTAGTTGTTCATGAAAATTGAATCAAATAAAAAAGTTACATATAAAATTGCACAAAATCAAAGTTATTAAAATTTATATATAATTTTAAGATTTTCTAAAATCTTAAATATAATTATTTTAAAATCAATAAAAAATCATACTTAATCAATTCAAAATATTTTTTAAAAGAAAATTTAATTTGACTAGGGACAAGAATGATATAGAACTAAGCAATTTGAAATATGGGGAGGGAGTGGAGAGAACTTCATCACTAATTATCATTTATTCAAAAGTCAAATTCAACGCCACTTATGTCCACCATCTTCACATTTGATCATAATAATAATAATAAATACGTATTGATGAATAGGTATATTAATTTTCTAGTTTTCCTGTCGAGTGAATTTGATTTCAGTTATCAACAATAATTTAAAAAATTGTAAATTGAAAAGCACTTAAACATATTATATTTATCATTAAAAAATTTGAGGGGCCTACGCATGGTTTTGAAAAATTAATTTGTGTTTTAATTTATTTCAATTCACAATTTTCAAATTGTTACTGTATTGAAATTTACTCGGCAAGAAAACTAAATATGAGTCAACAACTTTAGATGAGGAACGAGGGAGGAGCAATTGTGCATTCAAATTAATTTTAACTGTTTTAAATATAGTTTTTTATTAATATTTGAAATTTTTCGAATAAATTAATTTAAATAAAATTTTATTATTCATATTAATATCTTTTGTATAATGTTATTAATAGTTTTTGTACGTAAAGTAAAATGTAAGTAAATATTGACTAACTGATTACTTAATGTTTAACAAATATTAAGTTGCATTATGTGGATTGATCATAATACGAGAAGACAACTTGTATTAGTAGGTAATCTAAAGGTCCATAGTCTAATGAATCGAAATTGAGCAAATCTTTTAAAAGACTATTATGTCATCTATCAAAGTCCAAATGGGGAAATATTTTGTCTTGAGTATCGAAGCTAATGACTCCTAGAAGATAGAAATACAGACGTGATTGTCTGGATTAACGATATATCAGACTTGACCCAAGTTGAATTAATCTAGATCCTTTTATGGATTAATTCACTTGTAATGCTTATAGTGTGACTTACCTCAATCTTAAGTAAGTAACAAACTATGTGTACGTGACTCATTTACTTAAATGTATTGAAAGCTTGAGTTCAAATAACTAAAGAGTTGAAAGCTAGTACATTGGGCATATGACTTCTTAATGATAACTTTATTTACAATCATAGCCCAATAAAGAGTAAATGATATCCTCTCATCGACATTATATGATAGATGGAAAATTAACATGGTCATGAGTTATTTTTCTAGGATAAATTATTTAATTACTATTTGTTAGTAATTGACTTTTTAATGAAGGAGATGCAATGGTTACCATGAGATAAAATAAGATCATATTGGGTGAACAAATTTAACCCGAAGAGATTAATGATGTCCTATGATGGTAACACACCTATGACAAAGTCATTAGATAAGCACTTATTAAGTTGCTTTAGTAATTGTATTAATAAGGGATAGTTCAATCGTGGTACTTCAGTAGAGTGATTCCATGATTAAATGATATTGTAATTCATAAATGAAGAGTCGGAACCTAATTGCTGACAAGAATAGGGTAATCTTTTGAATTTTATTGATAGACCTCAAAGGTATATATATCTATAAAGCAGTAGTTACATATGAATCAAATTGCTAAAAGATAATATCCCATTAGGAATCAAATTGCTAAAAAATAATATCCCATTAGGAATATAATTACTAAGAGATAATATCCCATAATAATATCCTATAACATCCCATTAGGAATCAAATTGCTAATAGATAATATCCCATAATAATATCCTAACACCCTCTCAAGTTGGAGCATGCAGAACATAAATGCCCAACTTGCTGAGAAGATATTCAAATTGTGATTTACCAAGTGCCTTTGTAAACTGAACGGAGGTTGGAACATAATAAGGTACAATCAACCCATCCTAGATTACATCCCTAACAAAGTGACAATCCACTTCAACATGTTTAGTACGCTTGTGAAATACGGGATTCTGTGCAATATGTAGTGCAAATTGACTATCACAAAATAAAGGAATTGCTTTAGGATGATGAACACCTAAGCTTAATAGCAAGGCCTTCAGCCACTTGAGCTCACAAGTGACAAAAGCCATAGACCTATACTCAACCTCAGTAGAAGAACGAGAAACAGTATGCTATTTCTTAGTTTTCCAGGAAATAAGAGATTATCCCAAAAAGACAAGTCAGCCAGTAAGCGAGCGTTGGGCTAATGGATAAGCAGTCCAATCCTAATCACACCACCCTTTCAAAGATAAATCACTACCAAATCTCAAAAGAATCCCTTGGCCAGGAGAGCCTTTCAAGTACCAGACAACATACAGAGCCACGTCCCAATGCTCCTGCATGGGCTCATTCATAAACTGGGATAAGACATGAACTGAGTAGGCCAAATCAGGTTTGGTCACTTCCAAATAAATCAAACGACTCATTAATTATCTGTACGGCTCAAGATTAGACAAAATTGTCCTTATAGCATGCGCTAATTTATAATTTTCCTCTATTAGCGATCTTACAGGCTTTGCTCCCAAAATACTCGCATTCGAAATAATATTAAGTGCATATTTCCTTTGGTAAAGAAACAACCCAAAGAGCTACGAGCTACCTCTATCCCCAAAAAATATTTCAAAACACCAAGATCCTTTATATGGAAGTAAGAACTAAGATGTCCCTTAAAAGTTTCCAAAGTAGCGAAATTATTCCCAGAACTAAGCAAATCATCAACATAAACTAGCGTATTAATGCGTACAGATCCCTTAGTGTATGTAAAGAGAGAATAATCAGAATATGATTGAAGAAATTCATAACCTTTCAGTACAATAACAAACTTCACAAACCAACACGGAGGAGCCTATTTCAACCCATAGAAAGACTTGTGCAAACGACAAACCATTCTAGGCTTATCAAGAGCAAAACCTAGAGGAAGCTTCATGTAAACCTCTTCATCAAGATCACCATGCAAGAAGGGATTATGGACATCCATCTTATGTAACTCTCAAATTTTGAAGCTACAATAGCTAAAAAAGCCCAAACAGTCACCATTTTCGCCATAGGTGCGAAAGTTTCATTATAGTAAATTCCTTGACTATTTTACCTATAAAGGCTCTTTTCCAAGTTTATTTAAGGAAATGGGCCAATTTTTGCATTATTTACCAGAAAGGGCCAAAAATGACAAACCTAGGTTAGGGCTTTTTGCATGTTTGGTCCCTAGGATTTTTTGGTTTAGGGTTTTTAGGGCTTCAAGGTTTAGGGTTAGGATTGTGTTAAACTAATTTAGGGTTGGGATTATAGGTTTAGGGTTAAAATAATTTAGGTTTAGGGTTTAGGGATTTTTAAAAAAATCAAGGTTTAGTGTTTTTATAAAATTAATTAAATTAGGTTTTAGGGGTTTTAAATAAATAAATTAAATTAAGATTTAGAGTTTTTAAGAAAATTAATTAAATTAGAGTTTAGTTTTTTTAAAATAACTTTGTGTTTAGGTTTAGAGTTTAGGGAAAATTGTATTGACAATAAGGATTTTTTTCTACAGTTGTTCCTAAAAAAATAATTTTGAGAAGACGGTTATGAAGAAATAGTGTAAAAAATGCTTCAAGTAGGATACACTATCAGCAAAATTGATGAAAAAAGCTCCCACATGGACGCTATTTTTCTAAAGTAGTTCCTGTTTGGCCTTAGGCTATAAATGAACCAAATTTCATTATCAGGTTGCATAAGTTACAGCAAGAAAAATTAGAGAGGCTAAGCAAAATAGAAATTGAAAATGAGTGAACGTATTAGTGCTATTATTTACTATGATGGTGAGGTCCGTGACATTGGGAACATCATTGTTTTTTTATCGGAGAACACAACGCGACTGGTTTTTAACTAGAACATAGATTTGACAGAAATTTGTAAAAGAATTAGGTGCAAAATCTTTGAAATGACGTCAATAATGATTTCTTCTATTAAGTATCGATTTTGTGCTTTGATTAATCCCGTGACATATGACTCATTTGATATCAAATGTGTTCATAGCTTGGAGGCCATGGTGCAAACTCATCTCGCTAGTGGATCACCCTATCTTGAGTTATATGTACAATTTTCATCGCCAAATGAAGCATTTGTGACTTCAACATCTACTGCTATTTGAGAGGAATACACAACTCCTACCAGACACTCTGTTAGTGAGAGGTAGAACACGGAAGCGCCCGTATTTAGTGGTAGTATGGAATACATAACTCCTGCACGACACTTGATTAGTGGATGGGACATGCACATTGGTGGGTCAATGTTAGATGCTGGAAATACGTATTGGGGAATCCACTTCGAAGCCCGGCCCCAATGGTGCAAAAGTTGTATTATTTTTTGAACTGAAGCTTATTCCATCTGAACCTAAAGTCGTTGAAGGGGGTTCAGATGAAGAAGAAGATCTACGATTCAGGGCTTACTCGCCTCCAACCGATATGCATAATATCTATATATCGGCAGGTGATGCGTTAGAGTTTCTAGAGCTACCACACAGAACGCATGACCATACAAGTTAGTCATTAGATTCGGGTGAATTAGAAGTTGGTAAGGAGTTTTCTAGTAAGGATAGTTTTCTTGGTGCATTGAAACAACATAGCATCAATCACGAGGTTAACTACAACGTGGTTAAATCCAAATCCGATAAGTTTGTGGCCAAGTATACAGTGCAAGACAGTACATGTTCATGGAAAGTCATGGCTTCGGTTAAGAAAAAGATAGACTTGTGGGAGATAAAAAAGTACAAAGGTCTACACACATGTTTTGCCGATACAGTATCACTGGGTGCTTAGGGTTTTTGAATAATAATGTTATTACTTAATGTTGCATTTAATGTACTTTGTTGACAGGTTTTTCACAAGATCATCTCAAGATAGATTCAAGTATGATTGCTAACTTAATACTACTGATGGTGAAGGCGGATCCCAGGACTTCTGTGTTGGTCTTAATTGCTAATATTCGTAGCCAATTGAAGTATCTTAATTGCTAATATTCGTAGCAAATTGAAGTACACACCCTCTTACCGCAAGGCTTGGATAGCTAAGTAGAAGGCGTTGGAAAAGATGCATAGTGGGTAGGACGCTTCATATAATGAAGTGTGGCAATGGTGTTAGGTGCTGGAGAAGTACGTCCCAGGTTGCATAATAGACCTTGAAACGAGCCCTGCATACTACAACGATCGATTGCTCTGCGGATGCCAAGTGTTCAAACGTCTGTTTTGGAGCTTTAAGCAACGTCGGGACACATTTGTGTACTGCAAGCTATTGATACAAATTGACGGTACCTTTATGTATGGTAGATATACCCATCGGTATTTCTAGCTATAGCACAGGATGATGGTGGGAGAATCCTTCCAATTGCATTTGCAATAATACTGAGGGAGTCAGGTGATGACTGAGATTTCTTTCTTTCTAGGTTAAGGAGGCATATATGCCCCCAACTTAATATCTGCATTATATCAGATCGGGGCACTGGAATACTAGTTGTAATTGAGTGACATGGAAGCCTATGAGATCGCACAAACCATCAATATTGTCTAAGGTACGTTGCGTCCAACTACTACAGGCAATATTGATCTACCACTGAATGACAGTAAGTGACCAACATAGGTATTTAATCTCTATTAATATAATTTTATTTGTTAATATTCAATTTATTCTAAATGGAATAGTGGTATGTAATTTTCACTATCAACTTGTATTGGCAGGGTATGAGATCAATAAGGACCGTTTTCATGAGATGTTGGCGATTTTGGTTCAGTTAACGAATAAGGCGCAAACTACCTTTGTAACATACCTTTTGAACAGTGGATACAAGCATATGACAGCGGCCTACGATATGGTTATATGACCTCAAACTTGGTTGAATGCATAAATTTTGTTCTAAAAGGAACACGTCATTTACCGATAACCTTGGTTGTGCGAGAGACATATTTTTGTTTAGCGACACTATTTCCAAAGCGAACAGTGAGTTATAAAGGCCAAATGCAAGGAGGCCATGTATGGTTCTGGAAAGTATTGGAAGAATTTAAAAAGGCGAAGGTTTGGGCCAACACCATGCACGTAGTGTATCATAATCGCGACAACCTATTGTTTCGTGTTATCGAGTGTGATAGACTGAACCAAGGTATTACCGGAAAGTAATATCATGTACACCTGGGAAATAGGACTTGCGACTATGGGACATTTGATGCATTTCGTTATACATGCACTCATGCAATTGTAGCTTGTCAGAATCTCCGTTTGGATCCCATGAGATATGTCGACGAAGTGTAAAAAATAGAATACATGTACAATGTGTGGAGACATGTATTCCCATCGGTCCCAGATGAACGTAAGCGGCCGTCTGTATCGCTTGCTCCGTTTAAATTTTTACCGAATAGAGAATTGCGTCGCAAACTAAAAGGTCGACCTTACTCGAGTAGAATACGTAATAATATGGTTATCTGGGAAAGAACGAACCAACAAAATTTGTGCAGACGGTGTAGGAACCCAGGTCATACAATTCGATCATGTCCAAACTGAAATAGTTGATAATTGCTGTAATGCAACTATGTTGCATTATTTCTATTGCCTTATTCATAAGAACTTCTATTTTATTAAATAAAAATATAAACATAATTTACTATTAAAAATATTTAAAATAAATTTTAATTTATTAAATAAAATAATATAAAAAAATTTGTACAAATATATTTAATAAAATCAATGTATGTGCCGGTCGGAATCAATGCCACATGGGGGTGGTCGACGATTACGCATTGGATTCCTTCTTAGTTCAGCTTCTGGGGGGGTTTTGGTTGCTCCGGTTGTGGGTGTTGGGAGGATGACCCACCTTAATAGAATAAAGAATGTGGAAGTGTTTGCATCACCCAAAGCGGAGGTGTTTGAATCCCATAAGGCGATGGGGATTGGTAATGAGATGAGCTCCCAGACGGTGCCTCGTGCAATCCCTCCGATGACGATAACCTATATATCGGGGGTTATGTAACACCCTGAATTTAGGCCTAGAAGTAATGGGCCTTGAGTTTAGGATCGGTTAGAAGGCGGCTAGAATAAAAGAAATGTGTTTAAATATTTTATAATTGTGTGTTTAGTTTAATTGTTAAGTAATTTAGGAAGGGTAGGTAGTGTGGGAAAAGTCCTGGGTTCAATCCAGGGCTTTAGCAAAATTTTGCATTCTTTTCTAAAGAACCCTGAGCATTAGGTGGAAGGCTTATTAATAAGGCTTGGTAAAATTTGACACAAGGAAGCATGTGGCCTAGTGGCAAAAGGCATGGGTAGTAAGCAAGAGGTCCAGGGTTCAAGTCCTGGCCTTGGCGAAAATTTTTTATTGCGCATAATATTTGTAGGGAAGCTAACGTTTAGGCTTTATAAATATGTTAGGTGGAAATTCAACACAAGGATGCGCCTGGCCCAGTGGCATGATGACGTTAGGAGTAAGGAGAGGTGTTGGGTTCAAGTCGTAGCATGAGCAAAAGTTGTGGGTTTTTTTAGACAACCTAGAGGTCGGCAGAAAGACTTTATAATTAATTGGGAAGGAGAAACGACATGAAGGAGTTTGTGGCTTGGTGGCAAGGGACGTATAGTGCAGCCAAGAGATTAGGGGTTCGAATCTGAATGGTAGCAAATATTTTTAGGATAACCTGGTTGCGAGTTAATAGGCTTTAAAAATAGTTAGGGATAGGATATGGCATAAGAGCACCTGAAGTACAGTGGCGTGAAGCGTGCTATGGTTATGAGAGGGAGTAGGTTTGAATCCCAATCCTGGCAAAGGTTTAAATTTTTATTCTTTAAACTGAGGCTTAGGCAAACAAGCCTTATAATTAATTGTGACCGAATGGTAGCATAAGAAAGGATGTGGTGCAGTGGCCAACAGCGTGTTGGGAGGTAGAGTAACCTTGAGGTTTGGAGTTCGAGTGGTGGCATGCGCAAAGGGAGAATTTAATTTTTGCTACTCAAGTGCTGTACGGTGGAAGCATTTTAATGCAATTCAAATTGGAATTTTTGGCTAAAATCAAGGGGATTAGGATGATGATTAAGTGTAGATATGATGGTGATAAAATTACAGAATTTAAAGGGAATTATCTTGACGAGTTTACATCGTTTGAGGAGTGTAGGTGTATTTTTATTTATTTATTTATTTATTTTTAGTATAAATATGTGTGTCGTATGGGCAAGTAAGGGCATTTGTTGTTTTTGTGTGCTTCAGTCGCATATCATCTCCTCTTTTCTTTGAGCCAAACTCTTGATCTTTTCTTCTCTATTTTAATCGAATCAACCTCTTCCCTCTTTAACTTAGCCGACTGTTTCTTTTTCATTTAAAAGCTGATTCATACACTTTGGAGGTTTGATTTTTTGTTGGCAAGCGATCTCGCAATCGGTAAGTGAATTATATTTTTTTTGGCTTTTGTTAAATATTTCTAAGTTCTTTCGTTCTACACTCTTAAAAGTCGATTTTTCTTTATTCTTTCCAAAACTTTCATTAACCTACAGTTTCTCTATTTAGTTCTCTTTTTTTTCCCTCTCTTTCAAGAGTGTGATTGGTGATGGAAAAAGGGGGTTCTAGCAGGGAGGTTGGGATAGAGGCTCCCAAGTTTAAGCGACGTAAGGTGTTAACCATTAGGGACTTTTCGCCTGGATGCGAAAGGGGGACTACATTAGATTTCGAGTTACATAGGCAGATCACAGTCTATCAATCTAGTCAAGGCAGGTATAGGTTGTTCTTCGGTAAGTAGTGGTTTAATTTTGAATTAATGAGATGTGACTGATGGAGTATAACATTGAATATAGGTTCGGGCGATTATGAATACTTAGTACTCTAGGTGATAAGGTGTATACTTCTACCCTATGATAACTTGATATAAAGCCGAAGGTGTGTACATATACTGCACACACACAATGAATCGACAAAAGCCGAAAAGCTAAAAAGTCGAAATGTCGAAAAGCCGAAAGTTTGGCTACGATAGTCTTGCGAGTGCGCGAACACTCATAAGGGGGATACCGATATGTTTCTTGTGGCCCATGGGTGATTTCGTGGACTTGGGTTGTGATCTAGCCAAATGGGCCGGAATGGGTTAAATGGGCCTGATGGGCTGTTGGGCCTATAATAGGCAAAATTTGATAATTGATGCTATATGATAGAAAGTCTGTATGTGAGCATGAATATGAATGTGACTGGGCCTAACGGGCCATATAAATGTGATTTGGGCCTAATGGGCCATATACAGGTGATTTGGGCCTAATGGGCCATATGAATATGATTGTGCTTAATGGGCTAGATACAGGTATGTGAATTTGTTTGGGCTTTGTAAGGGGTTTTGGACCTAGTATATGATGACTACATAAGACTTAATTAAATTATTAAAGACCGTGGACAAGCGATAGGGTTAAGGTGTGGCAACAGATATATGCATGTCTAGGATTAGATCTAGGGAGAGCTTGGTACTTAAGCGGTCTTAATAACCCACCTTCTCTTCTCTGGAATCCTACCTGGTGCATAGTATTCGTTCATCTTAGCTCGCGGGACTTGTTAACTGGCCAAGGTAAGTGAAAATTTTACTTATGGTACTGAAATGCCCTTAACGGCAAAAATGATCGAATTACCCCCAGGTGCTGAATGTAAGTTTTACGGATGTGACATGCATACATATGATATTCTGCTTAGGTTGCATATGGGTTGGGAATTATGGAACGGAGGAAGTATATGAGGATCGCATGGTTGCTTGACAATCGTGGATACACCGACGGTAATTAAAGCCCAATATGTAAATGAAGGTAGTTCCGCAACCGGGCTACCATTGTGTGTGGGTTGGGCGGGTCGATATTTATATCCCCACACGGTGTGACAGGAGACAGAGCTGGTGTGTAGCGGATGGATTATTGGGATGGGATTGCATTGCATGCATGATATTGTTGTGATATTATTGCGATGTGGGCTTCGGCCCAACTAAGGCTAATCTGGGCTAAAGCCCAAAGACCACCGTTATTGAATTGGGTTCTGGCCCAAAATGACTAATGATTACTTTATACTCGTTGAGGGTTGTACACACTGAGTTTTTTGAAACTCACCCCCTCCTTCTAAACTGTTTAGATGATCATCAGTAGGCGGTTCGACGGATGGAGGGACTCGGAGGTGGCCAACTAGCATAAAAAGTCTTCATGTAATTATTAATATATTGACTTTAAATTATTTCTATTTGATTTGGGTTGTAACAAGGTATTTCCTCTGGTTATTGTTTAAAATTATTAGGATTATTATCATTTTTAGGCTTTATATTTATTAGAAGTAGAACGTGGTTTCCTAAACCATAACTGTTTTTAAATACTACGCTTCCACAACTCAATTTTTAAATGACGAGTTTTCATATGTTCTAAATAAAGCTTCCGGAACTGAAAAGAGATTTTACAAAGCAATTAAGGTTTTTCATTTTAAGGAAGTGTTTCCAATGAAAATAAGGTTTTCGCTAAAACACTTCAATGTGACACACTAGATTCGACCATAACGTCTGGGTCGGGTTTGGAGTATTACATTTAGTGGTATCAGAGCCAAGTTTAAAACTCGGGCTGTGAAATGGCTTTGTATTTGGGCTTTTAAAATAGTTTACAAATGAAATTGAGGTGGTTTTAAAATATTTTATTGTGTGGCACACTAGGTCTCCGACGTCGAGCCAAGTAAGTTCTCTTACTACTGAATTATTTTGAACTAATATACTGCAATATGTTTTAAGATATTGATTGTTTATATTCAATAGGATTTATTTAGATATCAGATTGTATTAAAACATTTGAATCTGAATTTGATACTTATTTTGTGTATGTTTGAGAATATTTGCGATAGGTGGATGTTTTGGATATGAATTAAAATTATTAGGATCAGAGTGTGCAGCGGTAGCATAGTGGGATAGTTGATACACGACTACCCTGTTATTTAAAAATTTTGAGGATGAAATTTTTTTTAGGAAGGGGGAATTGTAACACCCTAAATTTGGGCATAGAAGTAATGGGCCTTGAGTTTGGGATCGGTTAGAAGATAACTGGAATAAAAGAAATGTGTTTAAATATTTTATAATTATGTGTTTAGTTTAATTGTTAAGTAATTTAGGAAGGGTAGGTATTGTGGGAAAAATCCTGAGTTCAATCCAGGGCTTTAGCAAAAATTTGGATTTTTTTTTCTAAAGAACCCTGAGCATTAGGTGGAAGGCTTATTAATAAGGCATGGTAAAATCTGACACAAGGAAGCATGTGGCCTAGTGGCAAAAGGCATGGGTAGTAAGCAGAAGGTCCAAGGTTCAAGTCTTGGCCTTAGCGAAAATTTTTTATTGCGCATAAGATTTGTAGGGAAGCTAGCGTTTAGGTTTTATAAATATGTTAGGTGGAAATTCGACACAAGGATGCGCCTGGCCCAGTGGCATGATGACGTTAGGAGTAAGGAGAGGTGTTGGGTTCAAGTTACAGCATGAGCAAAAGTTGTGGGTTTTTTTTAGACAACCTGGAGGTCGGCAGAAAGACTTTATAATTAATTAGGGAGGAGAAACGACATGAAGGAGTTTGTGGCTTGGTGGCAAGAGACGTATAGTGCAGCCAAGAGATTAGGGGTTCGAATCTGAATGGTAGCAAATATTTTTAGGATAACCTGGTTGTAGGTTAATAGGCTTTAAAAATAGTTAGAGTTGGGATATGGCACAAGAGCGCATGCAGTGCAGTGGCGTGAAGCGTGCTATTGTTATGAGAGGGAGCAAGTTTGAATCCCAGGCCTAGCAAAGGTTTAAATTTTTATTCTTTAAACTGAGGCTTAGGCATACAAGCTTTATAATTAATTGTGACCAAATGGTAGCGTAAGAAAGGATGTGGTGCAGTGGCCAGCAGCGTGTTGGGAGGTAGAGTAACCTTAAGGTCTGGAGTTCGAGTGGTGGCACGCGCAAAGGGAGAATTTAATTTTTGCTACTCAAGTGTTTTACGGTAGAAGCATTTTAATGCAATTCAAATTGGAATTTTTGGCTAAAATCAAGGGGATTAGGATGAGGATTAAGTGTAGATATGATGGTGATAAAATTACAGAATTTAAAGGGAATTATCTTGACGAGTTTACATAGATTGAGGAGTGTAGGTGTATTTTTATTTATTTATTTATTTATTTTTAGTATAAATACGTATGTCGTATAGGCAAGTAAGGGCATTTGTTGTTTTTGTGTGCTTCAGTCGCATATCACCTCCTCTTTTCTTTAAGCCAAACTCTTGATCTTTTCTTCCCTATTTTAATCGAATCAACCTTTTCCCTCTTCAACTTAGCCGACTATTTCTTTTTCATTTAAAAGTCGATTCATACAGTTTGGGGGTTTGATTTCTTGTTGGCAAGTGATCTCGCAATCGATAAGTGAATTAGATCTTCTTCGACTTTTGTTAAATATTTCTAAGTTCTTTCGTTTCTACACTCTTAAAAGCCGATTTTTCTTTATTCTTTCCAAAACTTTCGTTAGCCTACAGTTTCTGCATTTATTTCTTTTTTTTTCCCTCTCTTTCAAGAGTGTGATCGCTGATAGAAAAAAGGGGGTTCTAGCAGAGAGGTTGGGATAGAGGCTTCCAAGTTTAAGCGACATAAGGTGTCAGCCATTAGGGACTTTTTGCTTGGATGCGGAAGGGGGACTACGTCAGATTTCGAGTTACATAGGCAGATCGCAGTCGATCAATCTAGTCAAGGCAGGTATAGGTTGTTCTTCGGTAAGTAGTTGATTTATTTTGAATTAATGAGATGTGATTGATGGAGTATAACGTTGAATATAGGTTCAGGCGATTATGAATACTTAGTACTCCAGGTGATAAGGTGTGTACTTCTACCCTATGATAACTTGATATAAAGCCGAAGGTGTGTACATACACTGCACACACACAATGAATCGACAAAAGCCGAAATGCCGAAATGCTGAAAAGTCAAAAGTTTGGCTACGGTAGTCTTACGAGTGTGCGAACACTTGTAAGGAGGAGACCGATAGGTTTTCTGTGGCCCACGGGCGATTCTGTGGACTTGGGTTGTGATCTGGCCAAATGGGCCGGAATGGGTTAAATGGGCTTGATGGGCTGTTGAGCCCATAATAGGCCAAAATTGATAATTGATGCTATGTGATAAAAAGTTTGTATGTGAGCGTGAATATGAATGTTATTGGGCCTAACGGGCCATATAAATGTGATTTGGGCCTAATGGGCCATATAAGGTGATTTGGGCCTAATGGGCCATATGAATATGATTGGGCTTAATGGGCCAGATACAGTTATGTGAATATTTTGGGCTCTGTAAGGGGTTTTGGGCCTAGTATATGATGACTACATAAGACTTAATTAAATTATTAAAGACCATGGATAAGCCATAGGGTTAAGGTGTGGCAACGAGTATATGCATGTCTAGGATTAGATCTAGGGAGAGCTTGGTACTTAAGCAGTCTTAATGACTCACCTCTTCTTCTCTGGAGTCCTACCTGATGTATAGTATTCGTTCATCTTAGCTCGCGGGACTTGTTAACTGGCCAAGGTAAGTGAAAACCGTACTTAAGGGAAAATTACCGAAATGCCCCTAAGGGCAAAAATGACCGAATTACCCCTAGGTGCTGAATGTAAGTTTTATGGATGTGACATGCATACATATGATATTCTGCTTAGGTTGCATATGGGTTGGGAATTATGGAACGGAGGAAGTATATGAGGACCCCATGGTTGCATGACAATCGTAGATCCACCGACGGCAATTAAAGCCCAATGTATAAATGAAGGTAGTTCCTTAATCGGGCTACCATGGTGTGTGGGTTGGGTGGGTCGATATTTATATCCCCACATGGTGTGACAGGGGATGGAGCTGGTGTGTAATGGATGGATTATTGGGATGGGATTGCATTGCATGCATGATATTGTTGTGATATTATTGCGATGTGGGCTTCGGCCCAACTGAGGCTAATCTGGGCTAAAGCCCAAAGACCACCATTATTGAATTGGGCTCTGGCCCAAAATAACTAATGATTACTTTATACTCATTGAGGGTTGTACACATTGAGTTTTTTGAAACTCACCCCCTCTTTCTAAACTGTTTAGGTAATCATCAGTAGGCGGTTCGACGGATGGTGGGACTCGGAGGTGGCCAACTAGCATAAAAAGTTTAGACTTAGTCTTCATATAATTTTTAATATATTGACTTTAAATTATTTCTATTTGATTTGGGTTGTAACAAGGTCTTTCCTCTGGTTATTGTTTAAAATTATTAGGATTATTATCATTTTTAAGTTTTATATTTATTAAAAGTAGAACGTGGTTTCCTAAACCATAACTGTTTTTAAATACCACGCTTTCGCAACTCAATTTTTAAATGACGAGTTTTCATATGTTCTAAATAAAGCTTCTGCAACTGAAAAGATATTTTACAAAGTAATTAAGGTTTTTCATTTTAAGGAAGTGTTTCTAATGAAAATAAGGTTTTCGCTAAAACACTTCAATGTGACACACCAGGTTCGGCCATAACGTCTGGGCTGGGTTTGGGGTGTTACAGGTTAAGTCGGAGTCATTGGGAAAGGAGATACACCGGGCCATGCATTCCAACTTGGCATACGAATGCGAAAAGGAAGCATATAAGGGTTAGGATACATATAAGGGCTAGGATACACACTTGGCATAATCTGAAGGGGCTATGGTGTGGGTGTCGTCAGTTGAAGCGTTGGGCTCGATGGTTGTGTGGGCACTGTTGATGGGCTAGTGCCGTCATCCCTTCTTCTTAGATTTAAAGGGCCCCGTCGTTCCCTTTCGACATGGATTTGCCGACGCCTCTGCTCTTCTGACAGCAAATATTGCTTGCCATGGATCCTAAACCATGACATGTAATCCAGTACACATGCTAACTCTGGAATGATGATCGGTTCACAAGTAGGTATATGATCATAGTGGTTTTCCCAAATTTCGATATATTCATAGAAGAATGCTAGCCAATTCGTATTCATTTGCCGTAAGTCGATTTTGTGTTCATCATTGAGCACCTCAAGTGCCTCGGGAATCGGTTGTCAGAATCCAAATTGCTACAACACTCTATCCGCCTGGTGCATCTTGATAGTAGCATAGTTGACCAATGGGACCTTAACATGCTGAATGTTCAGATTTTGAAAGAATTCATTCAGAATTACTGCCCAAGTTACCGGATCCTCGTATGGTGTCCATTGAAACTATATGAACGTGATAAAAATATTAGTTATGTACATAACACTAAATACTAAATATGAAACGACTATTTTATGTATATATATTTTATTTAATACTTACTTACCCTTTCGACTGTTGGTCTAATAGAAGCCGTATATCTTCACGAGCGGTAGGTATTCCAACATAACTTGTCAAATGGTTCCACCTAATTAAATAAATTTTTAGCATACACTTATATTTTAAATCTATGTAATAATTGTAAAATCAAATATAAACTTTACCTCGTTATGAGTGCAAATGTATATGGGTGGTTCACTCGAGGACATAAAAATAGAAAGCAAAACTGAGCCTATGATTGTAGTAGTGATAGGCAAACTCTGATTTTAGCTTTATTTGGTGGCATCGCCCCGCACATCTCCCAATACAATGTTGTTAACACAATAGACCCCCAACTAAATTCACTAGCTGCTCTAAAATCAACGAGTTTCAACAACCACCTCAGATGTACGAGGTTTTGTGACAAGTCCAGCATCAAATAACCTCCAATCATCTCAAAGATGTATGCCCGAGCATATCGTATTCTTTCCACTTCAGTCGAATCATTCCCTGGCTCTAGGAATATGTCTCGTAACCAACCCATCTCGAACTGACCTCCGTAAATATTATCTGAAATCACACTCAAAAGATCGTAGCATACGACTCTCTAATCAGCAGATTGAACAGACTTGGTGAGTGCGGATCCATCCATCGGTAATCCCAATTGTAACTACACGTCCTCCAAAGTGATGACACACTCTCAGAATGGAAGATGAAATGTGTGCGTGTCGGGTCTCCACCTCACTATTAACGCGCTGATGAGTTACGAGTCTAACTTGCACCCCTGGCTTACAGTGGCCACGTGCGAAAAACACGTTTCCCTCAAATAATTTTCTATCAACGGTGATGGAGGACCAGGCATATTATGAATATAACATTGTAACACCCAATCTACAGACTGTTATAAAAAATATTAATTAAAATTAATTAAAGTTACATAAAAGAAAAAATATTAAATAATATTCAAAAATTAAAATTAACCCTTACCATTTTTTTTTTGTTCGACGGAGATATTTTTATGATCGAGACGAATTAATTCCCTGGCTATTGCTAACATGATCAAATATTTTTGAAATTATAAAAAAAATAATACTAATTTAGAAAAAAATTAAAAGGAAATAATTAATTAAAGAGAGCTTTGAGAAATTTAAAGAGAAATTTGAGAGCTTTGAGAAATTTAAGGAGAAATTTGAGAGTTTTTTGCCAATTTTTGAAGAAATAAAGTGTGAAAAAATAGGAGGGGGTTTTTATATATATATTTTTTACCATTGGACCCCCTAACGGTCAAAAAATAAAGTAGCCGTTGGGGAAAAAAACATGGAGCAAAACGCGACCTTGGGGGAGCGATTTTGCAATGTCAGCAAAACGCGTCCACATTAGCGCGTTTTGTGCTGATATGGCAAAATCACTCTCACAGGGGCATGTTTTGCTGAAATTTCACCCAAAAATGCTCCTACGTGGACACATTTTGTCATTTTCAGCCCTTTTCGGTAAATAATGAAAAAATTGACCCATTTCCGTAAATATACTTTGAAAAGGGCCTTTATAGGTAAAATAGTCCAATTCCTTCTACCAGGTGATTACCAAAAATAAAAAGACGAGCTTTAAGTCTCTCAATACTTCCATCGAAGTTATATTTAATATTGTATATCCACTTACTACCCAATGCTTTTTTTCCAAGAGGAAGTGCTTCCATAGACCAAGTGTCATTTCCTCCAGAGCACAAATCTCTTTTTGTATAGCATCACACCATCTTGCATCCTTCATAGCCTCTTTAAAATACTATGGCTCAACTCCTGCAGTAATAGTTGCAAGAAAATTTCGGTGTTTCACAGTAAATTTTTCACAATTAATATAATGTGCTATAGGAAATGGAGTACCTGAGGAAAGCTCTGAAGCGTGTGAAGTGGGAGATGAATTTTTCTTTATGACGGTATGAGTGACAAAATCCTGAAGTTTCATAAAGGGAAATTTCTCCCTATGCCCTCGTCTCAATTAAAGCGCATCATTACCTAAAGCCGTCTGTAACACCGTGTCATTGGAGGAAGAAGAAGATACCACAGGTATTGAAGAACTTGCAGGTGGCGAACCCACAGGTTGTACAGTAGCAAGCAGAGGAACTGTCACGGGTTCAAACTCCTCTGATTCACCAAAATATGTATAAAAAACTATGTTTGCACTCCTATATCGTAGAGCAATATTGTCAGGCTGAATGGTTACAGCATTCCCATCTAAATACAAAAAAATATCTTAAAAAAATTTCACATCATGGGACACAAAGAACTTATTAAAATCCAGATCATATAAATACGACCCTTTTTTCTAAAAGGGTACCAACAAAAACACACTTTTGACTAGCAAACTTATCACCCTTAGAACGTTGATTATGAGGAAAACATAAGCAACCAAACACACAAAGATCATGAAACAAACGAGGGTTACCAATCAACATTTCATAGGGTGTTTTATTGTGAATAATAGGTGAAGGAGTTTGATTAATGAGATGAGAAGTAGCCAACACACACTCCCCCCAAAAGACTTAGGCAGATTTCCCTGGAAACACAAAACACAAGCTATATTTAAAATATGTTGGTGTTTCCTCTCCACTCTCCTATTTTGAGGAGTACCAACACAAGATGTTTGAAAAATAATTTCATTTGTAAGAAAATAATCTTGGATTCAATTAAATTTCGTCTCATTATCACATATAACACACTTTATTTGTTGAGAAAATTGACGATCAACCATAAAAATGAATGACATGAAAACTTTGAAAACCTTATTTTCATTTTCCAATAGATATACCCCAACAACACGAGAGAAATCATCAACCAATGTTAAAAAATAATGAGATCCACAAGATGCAAGAGTGTCATAAAATCCCCATAAATCACAATGAACTAACTCAAAAATACGAGTGGCTTTTTGTTCACTAATTGGAAAGTTATTTCTAGCCTGCTTAGCACGATGACAAATTTTACATGCTTTATTCAAATGATCTTTAGAGTTACTAAAATAAGGAAGTAATTTTACTACTTTCTCAGAAAGGTGACCTAATCTTCTATGCCAAATTTGCAAAGAGGATGAAGCTTCAACTGAAACCGCTTTGATCGTCGAAACCTGCCAAAAGTAGTAAAGTCCATCCCATCTCTCACTTGCTCCAATCAACTCCCTCGAATGAAGGTCCTGAGTAGCACACATGTTAGTAGAAAATTGGACAAAACGATTGATATTGTCATTCAACTTGGGAACCGAAATTTAATTGCAGTTTAATTTAGGAATGTAAAGAACATGATTTAAGTGAATTTTGTTTGTCAATTTAAGCATTATTTCTTGGGTAGCTACCACTATTTGACCATCAGGGAGTCCTATGGAACATGCTACAATATCTCTCACATTCGTCAAACACATAAGATCACCCGTAACATGATTTTAACACCCTATAACAATAATCCAATTATTCTTGAACTTACCATTCAACCAAGTGGAAGTTGATTATTTATTACTGAACATCGCCCGAAGAGATTGACATTGCTCAAAGGTAAACCAAGGAAGTGTCACCCCCATTGGTGGTGGTGGAGGATGATAAGACTCGCCACCAGCCATTTAGAATGATGAAAGAAAAAAAAATTGTGTCAAAAACCTTGCTCAGATGTCATGACAAGAATAGGGTAATCTCTTGAATTTTATTGATATACCTTAAGGGTATATATATATCTATATAGTAGTTGTTACGTAGGAATCAAATTGCTAAAAGACAATATCTCATTAGGAATCAAATTGCTAAGAGATAATATCCCATAATAGTATCCTATAACATCCCATTAGGAATAAAATTGCTAAAAGATAATATCACATAATAATATCGTAACATTATGAATTATTTGAGCTCTAATTATATATGTCCAATAGGTCCTTCCCTTAGCTTGATATAAATCAAAACAAATTGCATGTAGAACTGATAATGTAGAATGAATGAAAAGAACGATTGAGAGGGAAAAATGCATGTAGCACTATCCACAGTAAATACATTTTCTCGATAAGTACAAAAGTTTATTTAGAAATTAAATTAAATTAATTGTATTATTATTCAATTAATTGCAATTAAATAATTAAAATTTGAAATGAGAATTAAAATAATTAGTCATCGTAATTTTATTGAAGGGGGTAATTAAATATATTTCCTCATAGATTCTAATACGATAAAGTATAATGATTTTAATGGAATTAGAATTGGGTTGACAAAATAACTTAATTAGGTAAATTAATTAATTAATATTTTGGATAATAGAAAAAACAATATTTATGCATTGGTTAAATTAAATGTGTTGGTTAAAAGTATAGAAACACATATAATTGTACATAGTGCATGAGATAAGCCTAATAGGAAATGAGAGGGGCGACAAACCTTAGTGCTCAATAGATTGTGTTGCTACCCATTAGTATTCCATATAATGGAATACTATAATTTTTTTAAGATATTATTATTTAATTAACCCTTTTTCAAGTAACTCATATAGCTTTTCCTATAAATAGGAATTATGGGATGGCCTTATTGACACAAAAATTGAATGTCATTTCTCTATAAAAAAAAATAGGGGCAATTTATTTACTGAATAAATTTTATTTTTTACAAAGATCAAAATTTTCTAGTTTCCCATAAATAGAAATTAATTTTCACAATGAAAGTTAACCAAAGTTTTCATTCTGTGCATTCGACTCATTTAGTTTGAGCTCACATTCAAAGCAAGTCGGGGTTCGAGGATAGCGGAGAAGATCATTTAAGTTAGGAAATGAATTAGGGTACCATATTCAAAGAACATGTAATAATTTAGTTTAAGATTTATAACTATAAGTATCACAAGGCTCTACTTTTAAAAAAAAAATTAATTTCGCATAAGCAACTCTCACTGTTTTCTTAATTGATTTTTCCAACAACTCAACTGTTGAAAAAGTTTGTTATAGTTGTAAGCACAAAGCAATCTATTTCTTATAAGAGGATAGATACTCTTTGCATTGCTTGTTGGCTTATAAAACATAAGTAGAAAAATCACCCAAAAGTGGGAACGACTAATAGCAATAACCCGCCTTGTAACACTCTTAACTCGTCTCCGTTGTCAGGTTAAGGTTTTAGAGTATTACGACACATAATGAAAAAATGACAATATAAAACCTTTCAAATTTTAATTTAAATACCAAATATTCAAACTACATATCATTCATAGCATATTTATACTTACAGACCTTAAACCAAGCTTATAAGGCCTTAAAAATAGTTTGAGAACAATCAGATACCAATTTGAATCAAATCAGAAAAATATGGAAAAACTTGAAAATTTTGGAAACAGGGGTCACACGGCCGTGTGGCTCAGAAACATGGTTGTATGGCCAAACCATGTGCAAATCGAAGTATTGGTCACACGGCTATGTCATAGCCCGTGTGTCCATCGGTGTACAAATCAAAATAAGGTCACATGATCGTGTCGTAGGCCATGTCCCAGACCGTGTGACTATTCGAAATGAGGTCACACAATCGTGTCGCCAGGCCGTGTAACTCTCTATGATCGTGTGAACAAACCTGCATTTAAAATCAAAATCACACATTCCGTGTGGTGTGACTTGTGTGGCACATGGTCGTGTGAAAGCCCGTGTCCCAGGCCGTGTGCTCTTAAAATTGCTTCCAAAACAAGGCAAAACAACACCAATCCCTTAGGTACTAAGCCAAAACCAAATCAGCCATAAACATGCTTTCAAACACATATAATCAAGCTTGAAACATACCAAATCATTCAACCTAAGTTCCTAACCAATATGTCATCATTTGGCACCACAAATCATACACCAAATAAATTCAATTTCAATGCTACAAGTTCATACCTTAAACATATATCAAACATAACAAATTAACCATAACATTCACATTCCATTCCACCATATCGTATTTACTTTCAAGAGACATAACCAAAGTGGCCAAAAACCAAAGTCATATATATACAAGTAAGTTAGAAGTGAGTTCAAACCACATCATATTTTCAAAATAGCATAAAAGCCCCTAGTACATGCCATTTATAACCATAATCAAAATAACCAAAACGACTACCAAAATGATAGGTTCCAACCGTTCGAGCTTTTCGAAGATCTACAAGAAAAGAAAAATAACTAATATAAGCAACTAATGCTTAGTAAGTGTAGCACCCTGAATTTGGGCCTAGAAGTATTGGGCCTTATGTATGGGTCCGTAAGGAGGTTGTATATAAGTATTTAATTGTGCAAGGAAATGACACAATTAAATGTCTACTTTGGTGGTTAATGGCCCTGAGAAGTGTTGGAGAAATCTTGGGTTCAAACCTAGGTTTTAGTAAAAATTTTGGTATTAAGTGAATAAAACCCTGGATGCTTGGATGATGGCCTTTTAAATTATTGTGTTAAATAAATGACACAAGGAAGCATGTGGTCTAGTGGTTGTGGCGTCATTAAGGTTGCAAGGGAGCCTAGGTTCAAGTCTTGGCTCTTACAATTCATTTTGGTTTTTCTCTTAAGTGAATCTAGACGCTGGCAGATATGTCTTAAAGTTAATTATGGACGTTTTTATCACAGAAATAGCCTGTGGTGAAGTGGCAAAGTGGCATGTTGTGCAACTGTGAGGTCTGAGGTTTAAGTCTTAGGACGTGCAGTGGAATATTTATTTTGCTATTTGAGCTGTGTAGGAGGTGGAGTTGGACTGGAACTCTGTGATTGAAGTGGTCATAAGAATGAGGAATTTTCCTAATGGTTGAAAGTAATCCCACATCTGGAAGCTAACATGAGAATTGGTGAGAAGCTGGCTTTAAATAGAGCGAACCAGATGAGTTGGGAGGAAGACTCAATGTAGGATATGCCAAGGTTGGTGATCGTGGACTTCGGCGCGTTCTCTTTAACAGATGTGTATTCACGCCCTTCTTTGTTAGAAGTCGGCAAAAGCCGAAAAGCCAAAACTTCAGCATTTGAGACCTTACGAGCGTGCAATCGCTCGTGTGGTAAACCGAGCCCACAAACCATGGGCGATAGACTGTAGAGGCCGCCACGAGCGTTCTCATGTGCTGATTCTATTCTGGGCCTCGATGGGCCGAATGGGCCCAATTGGCCCGTGGGCCCACTTGTGTAAATCTAACTGTTAGGTGGAAAGTAGTTGGGCCATATAGTCGTAACTAAATTTGGGCTAAATGAGTCACACGAGCGTGTGGGCCCACTTGGGCTGAGTAATGGCTTTAGGCCCATTTGCACCGTTAGTTTGTTTAGGTTACTTAAGTCGCTCGAGACGATGGTGGACCTTCTGTTGGGCCGTTAAGACCCTCGATTTGTAAAATTACCGAAATACCTTTGATTTGTAAAATTATCAAAATACCTCAAATTTGTAAAATTATTGAAATACCCTCGATTTGTAAAATTACCGAAATACCCTCAGTTCGTAAAATTATCGAAATACCTTCAGTTTGTAAAATTTTTAAAATACCCTTGATTTGTAAAATTTCTGAAATAACCCCAATTTGTAAAATTACCGGATTACCCTTGTAGTGTAAAATTACTGAAATACCCCTGTAGGGTAAAATGACTGTTTTGCCCTTGTGGGTAAATGCCTTGTGGGTAAATGACTAACTTGGACTATGAATTTGATTGATTTGACTACGATTGTACGACTGTGATTTAATTGACTTGACAGTGGTTGTACGACTGATATGCTTTTAATATATGTTTAAATGATTGTTACTAAGCATGGCCGTTTTGCATACACGTGTGATGATTGAGCATGACATACACGACATATTGCATTGGGTTGGGACATTAATACGGAGGAAGTTCTGATAGGATCGCACGGGTCACATGAGACGACTGTGGATCCAGTATTGATCGGTTAAGGTTACACGAGTCGCACGAGACGACTGTGGACCGATGGACGGCTTAGTGCCGCTTAATCTGATTGTGGCTTTGTGCCAACCTAAAAACAGCTCTGTGCCATCTTGACTATGGCTTTGTGCCAAACGTATTTACCTGTGGCTATGTGTTTAACATACTTATGGATGACTCTGTGTGGATCATATTTACCCAAGGCTATATGCCGATTATATTATCGTCGTTGATGGCTATGTGCCAAACATAATACAGTTACCGATGGCTTTGTGCCAATTATAATACCGCTATTGAAGGCTTAAAGCCGTATATATGAGCAGCAGCTTGCTACAACGTTACGTAGTACCGCAACCGAGCTATCATTGAAGTGTATCGGATGGGTGGGTCGATATTTATATCCCCACATGATGTGTACCGGGAGACGGAGTTAGTGTGTAGCTGTTGGATTATTAGGGTGGGTTGCACGGCATTGCATGTATGATATTATAGTGATAATATTGCGATGTGGGCTTCGACCCAACTGAGGCTGATATGGGCTAAGGCCCACCTGACACTGTTTATTGGTTTGGGTTAGACCCAATTAATTCTGTTATGGGTTGTGACCCAAATGATATTGTGATAGGCTTTGACCCACGTATGCTCTGAACTGGACTGTACTGTTATTGTTAACGGGCTCTGGCCCAAACTGTTTCTGTTTTTGTTTCTATATACTGACTGTTGCTCTAGTAAGGGGATTACACACTGAGTTTTCGTAAACTCACCCTGTTTTTAATTGTGCAAGTAATCCTCAGCGTTAGGAGGTTTGGTGCTGCGAGAGACTCAGAGATGGCCAAACACTGCTTATGTTTTCAGATTTGTTTATTTACTGTTGCGTATTTCTTTTTAATTGGGTGGTAATAAGGCCTCTCTTAGTTTTGGTTTTTATTTTACTTTGGGATTTTGTTTACTATGTTTTATAATGGTTAGAAATAGATCGTGGTTTTCCAAAACAACAACTGTTTTCAGAACACTACGTTTTCGCAACTTAACTTTTAAACATCATGTTTTCGTAAATTGGTTACTTTTAGAATTAGCTTCCGCAAAGTAAAAAGGAATTTTTGGAAATAAAATTAAGAAGTTTTCTGTGTACTACGTTTTAAATAAGAAGGGTTTCTAATGAAAACATGGTTTTCGAAAAACACTTCAATATGACATGCCAGATTTGGGTTTAACTTCTGGGCCGGGTTTAGGGTGTTACAGTAAGCTCGTATAAATCTTAAACGTAAACTTACCAAATAGGCTCAATTTATATAATTCACACTTAATTTATATAATTACGACACCAATCTCACAAGTTAGTGAGTTCAATAATGAAACATAAAATCTATCCATTTCCTGAAACATATATTTGAAACATAT
This sequence comes from Gossypium longicalyx, assembly GCA_025698465.1. Lineage (NCBI taxonomy): Eukaryota > Viridiplantae > Streptophyta > Magnoliopsida > Malvales > Malvaceae > Gossypium > Gossypium longicalyx. The sequence continues at coordinate 15,621,900 of CM046997.1, read as the reverse complement.
CCACATACATTACATTCATTACACCTACAATATGTAACATTCATATATTTCAAGCATTTATACAACACTTTACATTTTGTTCATTAAGGTTACATAACATATCTTGTAATTACAAGTATTTAATTAAGCTTTATTTACTCGTTGAACCAAATGAAACAATGTCGAATACACGAGAACCATGCTTACACAAAGTGTGCTTGTATCTGTAACTGTAACCGTATCTGTAATGCTTACTATGAAATGGGCTTGCTCACACAAGCTGCGGGTCGGGATGTAAAGCTACACGATATTGCTCACATGAGCTGTGAAGAATCCGCAACAAATGCAGGACCTTAGCCATAGGTAGAACATTCGAGACCAACACCCCAAACTGTATAACCCCTAATGACATGTCATTTGCATCCTAAATATTCACAAGGTTCAAACGGGACACATTACATACTCAAATTCTTTATCTTCATTCTATTATACCTTGTTAAATATACATCCATGCAACTTATATTTCAAACATAATTATCAATTTGATTAACATTATAATCTAATCCAATTCACTAGTTGACATTTAACAATCAATTAAAGCTATATAAAGCACAACATTAATCAACAATTCAACTAAAATAATAATTAACCAACTTAATTTGTAACACCCCTTACCCATATCTAATGCAGGGATAGGGTTCAAGGCGTTACTGAACTTAAACGTACACCATTTCATAAAATCTGGCCATAAAATTTCATTTAAATTAAAAACCTTCCATCACATGCATAATGTTCCTTACGCGAGCTACCGAGGCTCAAAACATGCATTAAAGGCGGTTTGGGACTAAACTGAGAACTTTGGAAAGTTTTGGGAAAACTTAGGAAAATTTTCACGAAACATGGTCATACGCCCGTATGGACACAGGGACACACCAGTGTGTCTTCAACATGCCCGTGTCCTCAGGCCTTGTAACTCTCTGTTTATGACGTCAGCAAAACAAATTGAACCACACGGCAAGGCCACACACCCCTGTGCTAGGCCGTGTCCTCCACACGGCTGAGACACATGACCGTGTCTCTGCCCGTGTGGCTAACACTTAGGCTATTTACCAAGCCTTTTATGTTATCTTTAATCTTTCACATCTATACACACACCAAGGACACATATCATGACATCATTTCAATGATTTAGCATCCCATATTAAGACACATTTAATTCATGGCCATGACCATTTATATTGGTCATAAAATATTCATCATGTGCATTATTCATAATACCAACCATATATAGCCAACAAGCATAATCACATCACAAGTATTAGAACATGGCATAGATAGATAGGTTTACAAACCATAATCACTATGAGCCACACCTCATGGCCATATATAAGTAACTCAATGTAAGCCAATACCTTTGGCTAATCATAATAATGGCTAACATAAAAACTAAGTCCCTATACATGCCACTCACACGAAAACGCTTAACAAATATGGGTCACTACTTCAAAGGCGATGACTTGATAGTGTGATGCTGCCTCCGACGATCTCCAACCCCGAGCTAACCTGTCAACACTAAAGAAAAGGAAAGGAAGGGAGTAAGCTTAGTAAGGCCGTATGAAAATAATAAGCAATTTATCAACTTGCTTCTCAAGGTAATACAACCATATTTACACTTTTATTTATGTTCAGGTCAAGCTGTTTTCTCAAGTCACAGTCGTTAAATTATTTATATCTAGAGATACGGAACTCCAAATTAACTTCCTCTAATTTTCCTTGAAACTAGACTCACATAAATTCTTACAATAAAATTTTCAGAATTACCCCTTTTTCGCTGTCTAATAGTTCTGACCCTTCTTCACTAAAAATTAATTATCTCATGATACGGGACTCGGATGACTTTCCTGCCTATTTCTCTTAAAAATAGACTCATTAATAATTCTACGAATATAAATTATAACCCATAACTATTTTTATACAATTTTCAATGATTTTCTCAATTCAAAACAGTGGATTTCAAAATCATTCTGACTCTGTCTCACAACAATTTTAATTTTTCATAATATGAAACTCTTTTGCTTACACCGTTTCTTCTATGTGAAACTAGACTCATTAAGATTTAATTTCATATTATATTCATCCTTTAACTCAATTTCGACAATTTTTGGTGGATTTTCAAAGTTAGGCTACTACTGCTGCCCAAAACTGTTTTAGTGTAAATTAATAATACTAAGTTTATCACACCTTATTAATTCATTTTCATCACATTGGTAAAAATACATGTTTATACATCATAAGTATAGACCTATAATCACAAGGTCATCACAAAATCATTCTCATAGGCATGACTTACCTATTTACATCCTCACCAAATGTACATCATAAACCGAAATCATTTCTCATGAGTTTGGCATACATACTTGTGTTACTCAACATGCTCATATACTTACTCATATTCATTCCTTATTAATCATACAACATGAAAGAATTCACATCTCATCAATTTCATGTAAGTACCTGTACCACTCACCACATGGTCATAAGTTCTCTCATTTCAATATAAACCATAAATCTCTCGTTGAACCATTTGGAATACTACAGGATATTCAATAGCCCCAAACATGGGATAAGATGCCGACGCCATATTCAGACATGGTCTTACACTGGCTAGCACATCAAAGTCGATGCCATGTCCCAGACAGGTCTTACCCTGACTTTCATATATCGTGGCCAATGCCGTGTCTCAAACAGGTCTTACACTGGCTCTCATCTATCGGTGTCAATGCCATGTCCTAGACAGGTCTTACACTGACACACAACAAACTGACGCCATGTCCCAGATAGGTTTTACACTAGCTTGTATATCTCGAGGCTAATGCATCAGGCATGTCTTACACTAGCTCTCGTCTTAATGCCGATGCATGTCCCAAACATGTCTTACACTGGCTCTCATAATGTGGCCGATGCATGTCCAAGACATGTCTTACACTAGCACACATATCACCCAATGTCATGGCATGAATATCCAATCTATTCGTTCAACTGAGGATTTATCACGTTAGGTCTCATCATACCATTACTCATAGTCGCAATCAAACAATTTATGCTATATCAAATTAATTATGCATAATAACCATGTAGTTGCATTATTTACACCCAACTTACTCATTTCAATGGAATATCATATTCCATCAAATTTCCAATGCATTCAATCATTACATATATGTTATTAACATTTGGCATCACTTTCTCATATACAATATCTTCAACATAAAATTCAATACAATCATAGCAACATAGATTTCAAGTATATTAACAATAACATAGATATCATACTTATTTAATCACATGGACTTACCTCAAATGCAATTTCGGCTAATTATTCTCTTTTTGTCCTTAACCATATACTTTCTCGATTTAAGCTCGAATCTCGATTTTTCTTGATCTAACATGATGAAATTCACTCATCTAATCACTAAATAAATTTGGGCAATCAAAATTCACATTTTTGGCAAAATGACCATTTTGCCCCTAGACTTTCACAAAATGACCATTTTACCCCTAGGCTCAGAAATCAATTTTTATCAAATTTTCTTATTAGCCAAGCCTAACCGACCATTTATTACTCTTATGACAACCCAAAATTTCCACTATTTTATACAATTATAACCTATTTTATAACTTTTACAAAATGTCCCTTTTAGGTGTTTTCCATGAAAATCACTTTACAAAAGTTGTTTATTTGACAACCATAATTCATATTCTTCCATAAAATTTCAGTTAACAACACATATTATTTCATGGAAAAACCCTAAACTCTCAACCATTTTGCAAAACAGTCCCCTCAATAGATAGATTAAGCTTTAGGGGTCCAAAAAAATGTAAAAATCATCAAGAAAAGTCATCAAAATCACTTACTTGCAAGAGAACTAAGTGGCTAAAAGTTTAGGCTCTTAAAACCCGCTTGTTTTCTACCATTTTCGGTGGGGAAGAAGAAATATGAAAAGATGATACCTTTTTGTTTTATTTTATTCTATTTCTAGTCAAAATTAAGTTACCAACCACACCTAATTTTGACTTTTCTATTTTCTTTCTCTCTATGGCCGGCCAAGCCTTTCTTAAGGGTCCATTTGCTCTTTAAAGATGCCAAATTTTGGTTCTCTAGCTATTTAACATATTTATCTAGCAAAACAAAACTTTTGCCCTTTATGCAATTTAATCCTTTTTCTCAATTAAGCTAGCAATCGCTAAAATTGTTTCACCAAAATTTTCATGCACTCATATAATTTCACTAAAATTATTTCATGCTATAACACATAAAATAACATTAAAAATAATTTCTCTGACCCTAGAATAGTGGTTCCGAAACCACTATTCTGACTAGGCCCAAAATCGAGTTGTTACATAATCAATATACGAACTTACCGAAACAAAAACAGTTACAAGTGCAGAGCGGACGACTAATCCGCTACTTTTGCTTTTCCACGATTCAAGTTCTATTTATTCATTTCTTGATCTAGATAATAATTTTCATTCAATTAAATAATTCAAATAGATCAAATAATCAAATTTATACTTATAGGCCCTTTTATTATCAATTTAAAAAATTACCTCAACATTTTACCCTTTATGCAAATTAGTCCCTAAACTCGAAATTTTAAATTAACCACTTCTAATCACCATTCATGCTAGCTGAATTCCATAGGGACTCTCTTCAACCCATATTTATCATGTTTTTACAAAAAAATCTATGAAGTTTTACTATTTTAACAATTAATCCTTAAACATTAAAGTTACTAAAAATCACTTAACAAAATAATCCTATTAAGATATCAATATCTTGAATCTATCAACTAGGTTAACAAACACACTTATATCATTCATGGTAAGTCCCAAAAATTTTAACAGTTTCACAAATTAACCCCTAAGCTAGCTAGATTAAGCTAAATCGATCTCAAAAACATAAAAATCATTAAAAACGGAATAAAAAATCACTTACATGCATGAACAAGAGTTGATCGAAGCTTTCTAAATTCTATAATGGTGGATTTGACTATGGGAAATATGAAGGAAAAAGATGATAGGTCATTTCCTATTTTTTTTTCTCATATTAATTACCTATGTAGCATTTTTTCTTTATTAAATTAACTTAAATTTCAACAAACCTTGTCCATAATTGTCCACTATCTAATTATTATGGTTTATTTACTCATTAAGTCCACTAATTTACATTACATAGCTATTTAACACATTTATCTAATAGCAACTAACTTTTTTAACTTTTACGATTTAGTCCTTTTTACTTAATAAACTATTTAAATATTGAAATTTTTTAACCAAACTTTAATATGACTCTAATAAATACTCGTAAATATTAAATAAATAATATTTACTATCTTGTTTATCAGAATTATGGTCGTAAAACCACTATTTCCAACACCACTGAAAATGAATTGTTAATCACCTGCCATAATATTATTGAGCCAAACATCACTTGCTAAACCCTCATTCTCCATAGAAAGTCCTTTGGTCATTTATCAAGAAAGTCCTAATGATATTTTTATAAACAATGCCATTTGGATACATGTCAAGAGAAGGTTTAATAACCCAAAGTCAATTTACTCAATCCGAAGCTTTAAAAAATTTGACTTTGGCAAAAACAAAAAGATCCCTCATTTTATTTTATAAAGTTTGATGTTTGACAAAAAACATTTGTTCTATTTTAGCAAAAAAAAAAAAAAAAAAAACTTCACCGAACAAAAATTTGACCAAGGCACTGTTCTTCAATCATTACCAGTCATTGAAATGGAAAATATCCCATTTTCACACAAATTACTAGCAACTATACTAGCCCATTTAAAAATGATTGTAGCAAAAGTCCTGGTGTTATCACATGTCCTAAAAACCCAAAGCCTTAAAGGAGAACATTAATAACTCGAACAAGAAGGATACCTCTGGTAAGGAAAAACTCAAATTTTGAATTGTAGCATATTTTCGGAAAGATTATATTTCAATAATGAAATTAGCAAATGGTTTACACATTGATTCTCCCACCTCCAAATTACCAAACATTGAAAAGGATTACCCAGTTCTTTAATTATGCCTTAATCTCTTTAAACCTCATAAATACATTGCAACCTCCTTACTCTCTACACCAACTTCTATCACACCCATTGATCCTTAACATGACATGAAGTTGGAATTGTTGCCACCAAAGAAACCCTTCCTTTCCAAGATTGAATGCAAGCTAATGAATGCTTATCTACATGAACACAAAAGGAATAAAGAGGCAGCATCCTCAACTCTAATATAACCTCCTCACAACCAAGGTTTCTTGACCACCCTACAAGCCAAACCAACTATCCTCTCCCTTTGGAGAAGGTTTTAAGATGCACACTAAGTTCGAGAAAATCTATTTTCGTTCAACCTCACCTAAGAACATATTTGAACAGAGTTGTCAAACCCCTCTACCAATTCCCACAACTAATTAGATATGTACCACTTGTTCTCTTACCACTATCAATCAAATCTATCTCCTAAGTAGCATTCCTTAAGCTCTCGAATCCTAGGTCTGATACTAGAAAATTTAGAATCATGACTGATACTAGCTCAATCATGGTAATAAAAACAATCCTAGATGTCTTTGCGAAGGAGTCAAGTCAAAAAATAAGCTTGGAAAAACCAAGGATTTTGTTCTCTTATAATACAAAACCTCAAGTAAGAAACCAAGCCATGGACCTTCTATGTTTCAAAGCGCCTGATGAGCTTGGTAAATATTTGGGATTCCTTACCCATAATGGGAGGTTTAGTTGTCGAGATTCTAATTTCATTGTTGAAAAAGTTAGATCCAAGCTAAGCTAATAGAAAGCAGCACTCTTTCTCAAGTTGGACACCTAAACTTCATCCAATCTACATTAGTGGTTATTCCTACTTAATACATGCATAGTAGGCTTTTACCAATCTTGATCACTTCAGAACTTGATTGAACAAATAGTAATTCCATTTGAAAAGGGTCGAAATCTTTAATAAAAAAAAATCCATCTTCTAAAATGGGAAGAAGTGTTGAAACCAAAGAAAAAATGGAGTAATGGGCCTCATAAAGACAAAATTCTGAAACCAAGCTCTTGTCACCAAGTCGATTAGTGTCTCCTTAATGAACCCAAAAGTCTTTAGGCATGAGTCTTTAGTGTAAAATACATTGATAAAACCCTCCATTCTTGAACCTAAAACTTCTATCTCACCAACTAGGAGATAAATTAAACAAACAAACCATATCTTGAAGGTGGTCTTTGCTGGATCACTAATGATGGAAATTTAATTAACTTCTGTTTGGACAACTAGTGAGCATTGAGTCTCTAACAAGACATGCCACCTCTTTTAAGAGAAGAATATTTTAACTTCAAACAAGGCTAACAACTTCGGAGTAATTTAGGTCACCGTTGTACCTTATTCAAAATTCTATCGATGTTTTTCAAAGCCTTCCTTAGTGTTTCGACCGTCTTACATGGTGAAGGTAAAGACTCGGTATGCTGGAATCATTCTCGTAATTGCAAATTCTCCTTTAACAATGCCTAGAAGGTTAAAATTAGCTACTCCAAACCCCCAACAACCTAACTTATGTGAAGACTACCTTTGAATTTGGAAGCTAAAACTCTACCATAAACTTAAATTATTTATTTGAGAATGTTTTCATAGAATCTTATTTACAAGGTCCTTCATTTGCAAGCAAGGCATTAACATCTAAGTTCTCTATCCCTTGTGCCTAAAATACACTCAAACAACTAAGCATTTGCTTTGCATCTGCCCTATTAGTTGAAATTGGTGGAACAAGTTTAATACTAACCTCTCCACACTTATTATTTTCTTTTAATTTGAAAGACTAGCTAAAAATGAATTTGACCTCAAAATCTTGGTACTGGCTTCATATAATCCCTTGGCTCATTGTTTTTAGCTTCCAACTTTGTGAAAATTGGCTAGGTAAAAACTCATTTGTCTTAAAAACAAACCATTTAAAGGTTCTCTTTATTCTAAAGTTGTGAAAGAAATATAATTCTTTGCAGTTTCCTTGGTTACTAAAAGAATTCCCGTTCCTACCATTATTGGAGTCTCTTAGAAACACCTTCCCTTAAATGGAATAAATTAAACTTAGATGGTTTCCTTATTGGAAACCCAGGAACAAGGGTGCATGGGCTCTAATTCTAGACACTAAAAGCAATTGGTTAATTGGTTCTTTTAGACATATCCCTTATGCCCTTAGTGTGGAAACAAGATTATGGGCCCCTAAAAATGGTCTTAAACTTGTTACCTTTACTAACATTAAAAATTTGAAAATAGACCTTGATGCCATTTTTGTTATTGGCTTTTTATCACTATTATGTTTGTAATAAATGTATCTTTATTTTAACCAATGATTGAAAGAGTCTCCTAAGACAATTTGAATGGAAATCAGTCAAACATGTTTTCAAGAAATGAAATAAAAGTGTGGACGCACTTGCTCGTATGGGAAGCAATTATCATAATCTCCCTAGTTCTTATTTGGTAAATTCTTTTGCTCACTTTTGTATTTTCCAAGGGCTTCTTGCCTACATCAAAACTCTTTATCTACTAATGCAAATTACTTATCTTTCTATCAAGCTTTATTTTAATACATGATAGTTCTCTTTTAGATAAAAGAAAAATAAACTTGTATAGAAAAATTGTATTATTTTCACAAAAAAAATTCATGGTTAAATGTGGTGTTGAAAAAAATGACAAGCGTGCGATTAAAATTTGGGTAAACTATACAGGTGGTCACCTAACTGTAATTAAATTTCTTTTTCAAACACCTAATTATAAAAATAAAAATAAAAACTTCAAAATAGTCACCCAAGTAATTGGGTTTTCGTTAAGTGTCGTTAAGTCTATGACAGATTGATGGCGTATCAATTTTAAAATTGGTATAATAACATACTTAGCCTTTAACAATTACATATTCTATCAATTTAACCATAGTTATAAAGAAATTAACCCTTGACATTTACAAATCATCTCAATTTGGTCTTGGTTATATGCAACTTACAAGTATTAATGGGTTAGCAATAAAGTGAAGGAGATTGTGCCACTGGCATTCCTTTTCATGAGCTTTTACATGTATAGGCCCGTGGAGAGAAATGGGTACTATATTCTTGAAGAAGATGCTGAATAGATTGTTGAACGCCTTTTCAGAGATGAAGAATTTGAGCTTTGAGAACATGGTGATGCTGAAAAGAAAATTGTTATAAAGTGTTACTATACATTTTAGCCTTTGATGCAAAATCGAGATCATTTTGCATGTTTGTAAACTTTTATAACATATTTTTATGTATTTTGTATGACTTTTTAAATTTTTAACAAAACAACTTTATAATTTTATCAAAATCAAGACCAAATGGAGATAATTGTAAATGGTAAGGGTTAATTTCTTTATAATCATGACAAAACTGATAAAATATGTAATTGTTGAGAACAAATATATTATTATACCTATTTTAAAATTAGCATGTCATCAATCTGTCATAGACTTAATGACACTTAATGGAAAAGGACCAAAAAAAAATACATCTGGTTAGTTGGGCCATTATTTTAAATTTTTTATATTTAGGTGACAAAAAAATTCAACCATAGTTGAGTAACCACTAATATGGTTTACCTTTGAAAATTTATAGGGTAAAGTACAAAAATGGTTACTAAATTATTGCTCGTGTTCTATTTTGGTCATTGAACTCTTACCTTTTTCTATTTTGGTCACTAAACTATTCAAAATCAAATTTTCTAGTTGTCGAACGTTAACAACCATTTGAAATTTGATGGAAGTGCTGACGTGACATTTTTTTTATTGTCTTAATAACAAATTTAGCTCTCAAATGTTTACATATTCTATTAATTTGATCATAAATATAAAATATTCAACAAGTTTAGCTCACAATGTTTACAATTTTTTTCATTTTAAATTTAGGATCAAATTTTGTTTGATTTCAAGTATTCTTTTTCTCCACACAAATTATAATATGCTTGAACTAGAAATAATTCTTTAGGCTTTGAAAGAAAATCTAATGTGTCCACTATAATCACATTAATAACAAAAAAACATAGTTTAAACTATTAAAGTTCAATTATGGTTATTGTTGGGAATTAACCCGTCTATGCAACGAACAAGAAAAGTAACTAAGAGATTAAAAAGATCAACACGCCAATTTAATGTGGAAAAACTCCTTAAAAAAGGATTAAAAAACCATGGGTAAAAGGATATTTCACTATAATAATAGAAAATTACAAAAGAATGAGAGAATCAAAATAAAAACCCGAAACCCCGAAAGAAAAAAAATCTTCAAAACAAAGAACATAATTTTCTCAATCTAAATATTTATGTTATGTAAAACTTAGAGTAGCTAAGCCTTATATATAGACTAAAATTTGTAGCATATATGAATAGAATATCCCTTGGTTAATCAGAGTTTAAGTGGGAAACTAAAAACAGAGTTTAATTGATAGAAGAAAACCAAGGAACTTGAGGAACACATCACCACGTCGTGACATGGCATTTGGTCTTCGGGATGAAGAAGGATTGCGTCATTGGGATGAGGGTTTTCTTATCATCGTGAATTTGGCTACTCGTCGGGATGAAAAGCTTTTCCTCATTGCAACGTCATACAATGTTTGATCAAATACTCACCAAGTCCAAGCAGTACTCAAACTTTGAAACTGGAAAACTCTTTGTCAACATGTCAGTCGGATTGTGTTCTGTGACAATTTTATGAATATGAACATCCCCTTGAATGATCACCTCTCGAACAAAGTGATAATATCTATGTGCCTTTGTAATGGCCCGTTTGCAGTGGTGTCGAAAACTATGGTTTCGGGACCATGATTTTGACTAGCAAGTCAGTAAATACTATTTATTTAATATTTAATAATTTAATAGAGTGTCATAATAAAATTTAGTTCAATAATTTTGATGCTTAGTTGATTAATTAATGCTTTGGGACTAATTTGCAAATGAGGTATAAGTTTTATTACATAAAGTATTATATAGAACAAGGGTAAATTGTAATTATGATAGTGAATTTTTATGTCATCATTCATGTTAATAAGATTTAATTAAGTTAAAGAATGGTTAATCATAGCTTAATTAAAAATGTCTTAATAATTACAAAAACAAAACAAATTATATAAGTTAAAATAATAAAACAAATGATGATAATTTTTATCATCTTCTTCATTTTAGTTTCCCATGGAAAATGTTGAGAGAAAGTTAGGGTTTTAATATTTCAACCTTTAACCTTCAATTGGTAAGTGATTTTTAACTCGTTTCTTGTATTTTATTTTGAAATCCCGGGAAGTCAATTTAGCTAGCCTAAGGACTATTTTAGGAAATTGTTGAAAGTCTAAGGATCTACCATGAATAAGATAGGTGTGGATGTGAACTTAGTTGATAGATTCATGAGCTTGGTAAATAAATATAAGTATTTTGTAAAATAGTTTTTGATGATTTTGATATTTAAAGATGAAATTATGAAATTAGTAAAGTTGCATGGTATTTATTGTGAAATTGTATTAGACATTGGTTGTAGTGAAGTTCTATGAAATTCAGTTAGTTTGGATTTTTTTGCCTAAATGTGGTCAATTTGTGAGTTCTTAATTTTAGGACTAAATTGCATAAAGGTTAAATGTCAAGGGTAATTTGTTCAATTTGTATTGATAAGGGTTATAGGCTTAAATTTATTATGTAAGCTATTTGAATGATTTAATTGAATGAGAATTATTAGTTAGATCAAGACATGAACCAATCAGACGTTAATCGTAGAAAAGCCAAAGTAGCGGAGTAATCATTGGTCTCGTGTTGGAGTCGATTCTACCTAGGTAAGTTCATATTTCAAGTAAAGTAATTCATTTGATTCCTAAAAGTAAATTGATATTTATATATGTATATCTATAAATTAATATTTATATATGTATATCTATATATGTATATCTATAAATTGGTGATTGGATTCATTTTAGTAGATGTTTTGAGCTATTTTGGAAGTTGGTTATGAATTGCATGTATTAGGACTTTTGGTTGGCTTGTCCATGTTGTTTGTTTTTGGTACTTAATTTAGTAACATTTTGTGGTAATGTATATATGTTAGGTACCTTGATCTAGTGAATTAGTTGTAAATACTCTAGGTCTTTTGCTTAATGTTTATGATGATGTATATATATAAGTTGTTTAAATGTGTATGGAATGAAATGGAATGTTTGGGTAGTTCTAAGTATATACATTTAAGGCGATAGTTTGAATTGGAATTATGGATTCTTGAAAGTAAACATAAATGGTATGGTTGATTGGAAAATTGGTTATGTGATTATTTTGCTCATGATGAATCTAAATACAAATGAGTTTGGTGTTTGATAAGTGTGTGATTTGGCTTATTTTGGCTTATAAATTATGGTGTCAATGACGGCACATTATTTAGGCACGTAGGTTAAATGATTTTTGGCATGTATTGATGTCTTTGAATGTGTTTTAATCATGTGAAAGTATCTTAAATTGGTTTGGTTTGGTGCCCAAGCAATTGGGTTTGATTTGGCTTGCATTAGGGGTAATTTGTGAAGTACATGGCCATGTGCCACACACAGCCACACCAAACAGTCGTGTGTTATTTAAAATTTTAGGTGAAAGATGAACCACATGGTCTCAGAGAGTTACACGACCTGGCGACATGGCCGTGTGACCAAACTTCAAATGCACACACGGTTTGGCACACGGCTTGCGACACGGCCGTGTGACCCTATTTTCAATACCCACACTAGAGGACGCACAAGTTGGGACACTATCGTGTGTCTCATACTTCTAATTGAACACAGTTGGCCACACGGCCTAGCCACATTACCCTGTGAAACTTGTTTTCAAAATTTTTCACGTTTTCAAAAATTTATTATTTTGTTTCAAAAATAATCCCTGAATGTTCCAAAACTATTTTTAAGGCCCTATAGGCTCAATTTAACGCCCGTAAATGTATTGTATGCTATAAATGAAATGTATAATTGAATGTTAGAGTTTAAATTAAATAATTGTTCTGTTTGAACATAAATGTTTCAAATTGTAATGTGATACTCCATAACCCTAATTCGGTGACGGAGATGGGTTAAGGGAGTTACAACTTTGTCCTTTCGTAATGCATCTAATCTTTGGTGAGATGTATGGAACTTTCACTATCACAATATACGACAGTTGCCCATTTTCTCATTAACTAGTTCACTAAACAAGCCTCTTAATCAAATTGTTTCTTTTACAACTTCGGTAATTGTCATGTATTCTGCTTCAGTAGTAGATAAGGCTACTGTAGCTTTCCAACTAATGGCACAATCTCCAAAAGCGAATAGATAACTTGTGAAAGACCTCCTTTTGATCTAAGTTTCTTACATAATCTGAATCAACATATCTGACTAAGCTCTTTTGGCTTCTTTTGAACTTTAAGCCCATTTTAGAAGCACATCATAAATATTTAAATATCTACTTAACTGCATGCCAGTGTAACTTACTCGGTTTGGCCATATATCTATTAACAACACTAATAACATGTGAAATATCGGGATGAGTACATACCATTTCGTACATCAAACTTCCAAGTACTCTTAAGTAAGGTAGTTTTGACATGTACCTTTCTTATTCTTCATTTTGGGGAGAATTAGAAATTGACAATTTAAAATGTGCAACTAAGGGAGTACTTATCAGTTTTGAGTCTTTCATCTCAAATCGCTCAAGGATTTTCTTGATGTACCTTTGTTGCGATAAAAACAAATTTTTGAAACGTTTATCCCTTGAAATTTCGTCCCCAAAATTTTCTTTGTAGCACCTAAATCTTTTATTTCAAATTTAGAGTTAAGCATGATTTTAAGTCTTTTAATTTCTAATGGATCCTTAGCTGTAATCAACATAAAAAAATAAATACATGAATGAACCATCATCAAGACATTGTAAATATACACGAATGTCATACTTACTTCGTGAAAAACCAATACTTAACATGCCATATAAATCTGTGATAGAGTGATGTGTATAATCCGATCAAATTTTTATTTTACTTATAGACAGAAATAATTTTCAATTGAGTTATTTCAGAAAGTATTGAAAGTGACACTAATGTATCTGAGTAAGAATGTGTTTATGATGAGTTGAAACTTGGAAAGGTATGAAAAAGAGTTAATGATATGGATGTGATGATGTATGAAATGAAATAAAAGTTTATCTTGTGATGAGCGCGCCTATGTTGTTTGGTATTTATATGATGTTATGTTGTTGATAAATGATATATTAGATGTGTGTGTATATATATAAGAGCTAAAAGTCGAGGCTTTACAATCTTCACCCCCTATCATTATGGTATTATATAATAAAGTTTATGAAATTTATATTGAATAAGTTCACAAGTGTGAAACAAAAGAGTTCAAAAAGTGGAATAATTAATATTGTGGTCAGAGATAAGAATGGTTTAGCAAGTAAAAACGGTCTTGGAAGAGATGATAGACTGTTTTGAAAATCATTCAAATTAAGTGATGCCACAGTTAAAGAAGAGGAAAATCAACTTATCCAGGTATGATATCTAAAGAATGTGTTATCAGGAATTCTTCGAGTTTTCTTAAGAAAATTGGCATCGACAAAGTGTGGATTGTGACTGTTCAAGCTAAATTTTTATATTGATTTTTTTTATTAGGTAATATTGATTAAGGTCAGTGACATAAATTGAGATGTGGTGTTTTGTTTGAACTAATGCCGTTAGTAAAGCTTTTTGACTAGCATGTTACGAAAATTGTGAAAGATTATGTGTTTGAGTTGTTCTAACAACTTGAAGAGGAAACTGTTTTGAAAGGTTATTATTGTTTGACAGTTAAGATGGAATTAGATATTTTAATCAGAACAAGTTATCCAGTTGGAAGGTAAGTTGAGATATATGCATGTAAATTGATCCTCGAGTTTGGAAATCAATTTTATGTATTCATGGGTAAATAGACGGATAGTCTGGAAAAAAAATTGCTACATATTCCCTAATTCCAAGAGTTTAAAGTGTCGAATATTACAGAAAAATTTGAATTTAAGACAGTAATGATGATTTGAGCTATTGAAAGATTGTGAGTAGCTATCGATTAACCTTTTAGAGGAGTAAATGTAGATATGTATGCTCTGGGTAATGAAGTTTTGTTTACTTTGCGAGTGATGATTACTTAATTGATATTGTATAATGACATTCAGAAAATTAAAAGTAATCGAGTGCAGTTGTCGTCGTTCTTAGGCAACATTACAGGATGGAGGATTTATGTTTGAACCTTAACCTCTTTTACTGTAAAGATTTTGGGGACGAAAATCCCTAAAGGGGAGAGTTGTAATGACCTAATTTTTCATGGTGGTATCGGGAATAGAGATTTGAGATCACTAAATCCGACGGGTGAGTTGAAATTTTAATAAATTAATACCTATGAGTCAAATATGAATATAAAAGCATTTTTGAATTAGTGAATTTGGTGATTTAAAAGAATTAATTAGCTAAAATGGGTCGAGAATGAGGTATCGAGACCTCTACTTCATAAACCGAGCCATAAATATTTTTAGAAATATTTATGGAGTGTTGGTGAGGTAATAATAAAATTTAGTCAGAAAATTTTGACGTTTGGGTGGTTAATTAAATAAAAAGGACTAAATTGAAAAAGGTGTAAAAGTTGCTAAAATGATTAAATAGCTCAATTGTCAAATGAGGAAGGACCTAAAGTACAAATAAGCCCAAAGGAGATATTTTGGGTGGCAATAGCTGAGAAAAATCAGGAAATGGGTTAAATAAGGGAAAAATTGGAAAATTGCCAAAATTGGCTAAATAAAAATGGGACTAAATTGGAATATCTAGAATTCTCTTCATTTCTCTTCATATTCATCAGCTGAAAAACAGCCATGGAGGAGGGTTCAAGCTGGTTTTCGTACTCTAGCTTCATGTAAGTTTAATTCTTGCTTTCTCCTTGAAATTTTTATGTTTTTGGACTTTTACAATTGGGTCCAACTTATTATTTCATTAGTTTTTGATTCCATGACTAATTTTTTAAGTTGTTATGGATGAGTGCTGGAAATATATGATGATTTGGCATGGAATTAGAGCTTTAAATTTTTTATATTCTGATTTTATTGAAAGAATTCAATAGAAAGTGAATGTTTGGGACCTAATTGTAAAAGAGTTTGAATTTAGGTTTTATGTGAAAATTATGAATTTCAATAGTTATGAAATAACTTATAATGTCTAGAAAAATTATTAATTGAGAAAATTATCTTAATTGAGGGGTTAATTAAGCAAGGACTGAATTGTATGAATTGTGAAATTTGGGGCAAAATGGAAATCAACATTTTACACTAAAACTGTTTTGGACAGCAGCAGTAGTCTAACTTTGAAAAATCACCAAAAATTGTATAAATGGAATTAGAGGATAAATAAAATATGAAATTAAATCTTATTGAGTCTAGTTTCTTATAAAAGAAATTATGTAAGCAATGGAATTGTAAATCATGAGATACAATAACTTTTGTGAGATAAGGTTAGAATAATTTCGGGTTCCCCTGTTCTGAATTTGAAAAATCATTGAAAATTGGATAAAAATAATTAGAGGCTTAAATTTATATGTTTAGAATCCTGAATGAGTCTATTTTCAAGATAAATAAACAAGGACATCATTCGAATCCTGTACGAGAAGATAATTAATTTTTAGTGAAAAAGGGTCAGAACTATTAGACAACAGAACAGGGGAGACTTCAATGAATAAACTGTATTAATTGGCCCAACCAAAAATTATGAAATTTTTATGGTAAGAATAAATATGAGTCTAGTTTCTGGGAAAATTTATGGATCTTAATTTGGAGTTCTGTAGCTCAAGATAAAAATAATTTAGTGACTATGACACATATGGACAGCTTGAATATTCACCTAAGTAGATAGTGAAAATTATGGATAATGTTACCTACAAGTATGTTGTTTATACTAAGGATGTGGATGGAGAGGAGGAGGAGGAAAATATACAAAAATATATGAATGACTCGTGTATAAATTGATCACATGCCCGATTATAATCGATAAGTGTTGGATTAGAAATTATATAATGTTTTATTTGGAATATTTATTATGAAATTATGATTATTGTTATAATACAAAAATTGAACTTGTGAGTTTATATGGCTAAATTTTAGTGATTATTTGTTAATTTTATGAATTTCATGATGTGTTATTTCATATGTATTGATGATAAAATCGTGAATAATGTAAAAGCATGAAAATTGAATAAATGATCAAATTGAGCATTTCAGTTCAGTGACAAGATGAATTAAAGGAAAATACCATGGTTGGACCATGGCAACAAGTGATAAGTGATAGCTTCGGCTACACTTATCTGATCAAGGACAAATGAAAGTGATAAGTAATAGCTCCGGCTACACGTATCTGATCAAGGACAAGTGAAATTGATAAGTGATAGCTTCGGCTACACTTATCTGATCAAGGACAAATGACAAGTGAAAAGTGGTAGCTTCGACTACCTGATCAGTGAAAAGTGGTAGCTTCTGCTACTTGATCAGTGAAAAGTGGTAGCTCCGCCTACCTGATCAGTGAAAAATGGTAGCTTCGACTACAAGTGACAAGTGATTTCCGTATAAGACCATATCTGGGATATGGCATCGGTGTGATATATGCTACTACTGTATAAGATCATATCTGGGATATGGCATCAGTGAGATATGTGATTCGTGTAAGACCATAGTTGGGCTATGGCATCGATATATGAATATGTGTAAGACCATAGCTGGGCTATGGCATCATTATGTGAAGATGTGTAAGACCATAGTTGAACTATGGCATCGAGAAAACGAAGTACTCAATTCCGTAAGACGTTCACTAATTTGACAAAGTTTGGTAAGTGTTACATGGAATTATGTGATACAAGGAAGTACGAGTTGATAAGATATGAGTATAGAACTTGGTTGATAAATGAATTCATTTGTGATTATATAATTGTTCATTTTGAGTGTACTGTCCATATGTATTGATAATTCAAATGTTTTAATGAATAAAGTTTTGACATGGAATAAATTGAACACGAGATAAATAATTATGAAATTGAACTCGGAAATCATGAAAATGACGGTTATTGATATATGGAGATATGAGACATTGATATATGAATATGGAAAATGTTTGATAAATGTGTTTATTCATAATTATGGAATTATATACCTCATGTGTACTATTTGCATAAAGATGATATTTCAAATACTTTGGTTATTTAAGCTTAAATATGAAATAATATGAAATCAAGATAAATTGTTATGAAAATATATTTAGATTACAGAGATATGACTGATATATGTTGTATGATTACATAACGTGAAATTGTATATATATATGAGAAATTTAATGAGAATTTAGCCCATACACGTTTCTTGTTATTTATATGAAGTGTACGACTGACAAGGGTGATGAAGTTATAAACAGAAAGTTACACGGGTTGAAAACACGAGCGTGTGACTCTCCAAAGTGTGAAAATTTTCTAAATGTTGCAAAAGTTTTATATGTTTACAGTTTGGTCCCGAACCACCCTGAATATATGTTTTGGGCCCCGTAGGCCCATATAAGGGACGTTAAACATATGTATGAAAGTTTTTAATTTAGAAGAAATTTTATGGCTGATTTTTACATGATTGATCATATTAAGTTCGGTAATGCCTCGTACCCTATTCTAGACTCGGAATACGGGTAGGGGTGGGGGCTACTTCAAACCGTACAATGATTTTCTAAGAAGGCAAACATGATCTTTCTTACCTTCAGTTCTGAAGCCTTCCGGTTGTTGTATATATATGTCCTCCTCGAGGTCATTATGAAGGAAAGCAGTCTTCACATCTAACTGCTCTAACTTAAGATTGTTTGATGCAACAAGAGTCAAAAGTGTCCGAATGGACGTATGTTTCACAACGGGAGAGAAAACATCATGAAAGTCAACTCCCTCCACTTAACTGTAGCCCTTTGCAACAAATCTTGCCTTGTACCTAGTTTCATTTGGACCCAAACTTTCTTTCTTCTTAAACACCCATTTGTAACCAACTATTTTCTTACCGATGGGTGGTTTTACAAGCTGCCAAGTCTCGTTCTTTTAAAGTGATTCCATCTCTTCTTTCATAGGAACGAGCCATTTACTAGAATAGGAAGCCTAAATTGCCTCCAAATAACACAAAGGGTTTATTAATTCAATGTTTTCTACGACACTTAGAGCGTATACCACTAGGTTTCATTCACTATACTTTTATGGTGGTCGGGTTTCTTGTCTTTTCCCATTAAAAACCAACTTATTGTTAATTAATTGAAATGGTGAGGGTACCTGATGGTCGGATAAAGTTTGAAACTAATCCAAAATAGATTCAACTTTGCAAGAATCAGAATTTAGTTATGTTGTCTCGATGTTGTGTGTTTCTTCATCGAGACAAAAACCCTGTTCATCATGATGTTGCAATGTGGCTTTTCGTGTCTTCGCAATGTCACCCTCTGTTTCTTCTTTCGACTCCATCTTGCTTGAGACATTCTGGTTTGTTGTATCTTTCAAAATAACTAACCCTTTTTCTGAATAAATCATTACCGATTCATCGAGCTTAACATCTCTGCTAATAATAGTTTTGTTAGTTTCCCGACACCACAGTTTGAAACCTTTCGTACTGGCAAAGTAACCTAAATAAATGCACTTTACGGCTCTTGGATCAAGCCTTCATTGACTAACTTTAGCATAAGCAAAACAACATAAAATTCTAATATGAGAATAATTAGGGGGGATTACCTGACCATATCTCTACTAGAACTTTACCATTCAATGCTTGATGTGGAGATCGGTTTACCAAATAGGTTGCCAAATTCATAGCTTCAGCCCAAAACTCCTTCCCTGGACCTATATATGAAAGCATGCAACGGGCCTTTTCCAACAAGGTTCTGTTCATTCTTTTTGCAACTCCATTCTGTTGTGGAGTACTTACAACTGTGTGATGTATCTCTATACCTTCCAATTTGTAGTAGTCCTTAAACTTGGATGAACAAAACTCAAGTCTATTATTTGTTCTCAACTGCTTCACGGACTTCCTGGTCTATTTTTAATAGTGTTTTCCACTACTTGAAGATTCCAAAAACTTCATTTCTATTTCAGAAAATAAATCCAAATTTTTATGGAATGATCATCAATAAAAGTCAGGGAATAGTTATTACCTTCTTTTGATATGTCAAGAGTCGGACCCCATAAATTTGAATGGACGTAGTCAAGAGTCCTTTTTGTTCTGTGCACTGCTAAATTGAAACTTACTCACGTTTACTTCCTATAAGTGTAGTGTTTACAGAAACCTAACTTACCAATTCCAATGTCTTCAAAAAGACCTCTTTACATAATGTTGTCACACTTTTCTTGCTTATATGACCGAGCCACATGTGCTAGAGTTTGGTTGAACTGGAATCTGTAGGGAAAGAATCACGTTGCGTCATTGCGACCTTAGATTTGTTCTCATCGTGACATGACGACGATTTCAACTCTTCTTCAGTAATTGTAGCTACACCAGTAACTGTTGACCCTTGCAGAACGTATAGGCTACTCTTTTTCTGTCCTCTCATCACAACGAGAGCTCCACGAGAAACTTCTAATTTGTTTGACTCAATAACAATCTTGCAACCATTCGAGTCCAAAATTCCTAATGAAATGAGATTTTTCTTTGAGTTGGGGTACATACCTGACATCTGGCAGTGTTTGAATAATTTCGCTATGCATCATAATGTGTACTGTTCCTATTCCAATTATCTTACATGGAAAATTATTCCCCATCAACACAACCTACCTTCAACTGAAGTATACGTGGAGAACTAGTCCCTGTTGGGACACATGTGATAAGAGCACCCTAAATCTAAGACCCATTCGAAAATATGGAACTTTCACTTGTCGACACTAACAAGAAATCATCACCTCTATCTTTGACTACACCATCATTAGTAACTTTGGCTTTCTGCTTATCTTTCTCATCATTTTCGACATCCCTTTTAATTTTAATTTGGAGTTTGTAGCATTCCAACTTAATATGGACCTTCTTCTTGCAATATCCACATTCTTTGACCTGGTTTCTAGATATAGATCCCATCCTTGACCTGTTTTTATATAACTTTCTGGATTGTTGTCTGCACATTGCAACTAGAACTAAGGCTTGCATGTCTAACCTTTTGTTTGGGCCTAAATTGTTGGCAAGTTTATCCTTGCTCGGTAGATTCCTTTTCACGTCCTCAAATGAGAGATGATCTCTCCCATAAATCAGAGTTTCCCTGAAAGTTTTATAAGAAGAGGGCAAAGAACATAATAGTATAGCTTTATCGTCATCATTAATCTCTGCTTCGAGATTCTTCAGGTCATTTAGAAGGGTACCAAACTCACTAATATAAGCTCTAATAAACTCACCTTCGGCCATTTTGAACGTGTAGAGACATTTTAACACTAACTTGTTGGCCAAGGATTTTGTCATATACAAGGCTTCCAGTTTCTTCCATAATATATACGTTGTTTTCTCCTTCAAAGCACTTGTAACACGTTATTTGTTAGACATAATTGAATTGTAGATAGAAACTTTTTTCTAGCCTATCCCATACTAATCCATGTCCGCGGGCTTCTTCTCTATAACGATCCTCTCAAGATCGCTCTAAATTAGTATTGCTGACATACGAACTTGCCACAGACTAAAATTTGCGATACCGTCGAACTTATCAATATCAAACCTTGATGCTGCCATCTTTGAACGGGTTAAATGCGAAAATCCAACTAGCTTTGATACCAATTTGTTGGGAATTAACCCGTGTATGCAACGAATAAGAAAAGTAACTAATAGATTGAAAAGATCAACATGCAAATTTAATGTGGAAAAACTCCTCAAAGGAGGATAAAAAACCACACGCAAAAGGATATTTCACTATAATAATAAAATAGTACAATAGGAGAGGATCAAAATAAAAAATCGAAACCCCAAAAGAAAAAAAAAACCTTCAAAACAAAGAACATAATTCTCTCAATCTAAATATTTCTATTATGTAAAACCTAGAGTAACTAAGGCCTATTTATAGGCTAAAATTCATAGCATATATGACTAGAATATCCCTAGGTTGATCAGAGTTTAAGTGGAAAAATAAAAATAGATTTTAACTGAGAGAAGAAAACTGAAAAACTTGAGGAACAAATTGCCACGTCGCGACGTGGCATTTAGTCGTCGGGACAAAGAAGAATTGCGTCATCTGGACAAAGGCTTTCTTCTCATCGTGCTGTCGACTGTTTGTCGGGACTAAGAAGGAGTGCATCATCAGGACAAGGGCTTTTTTCTCATTGTGACGTCGGTTGTTCATCGAGATGAAGAGCTTCTCCTCATTGCGACATTACACATTGTTTGATTGAAATGCGAGACATACTTCCACAGTTACATTTTAATCCCAAATTCCTCCATTAGAATTAACATAGTTTCAAATCAGTTAGAATTAACATAGTTTCAAATCAGTTAACTTGCACAATCAAGCTAACAATTGAGATTCCAAACATATATATTATATAATATAAATCCCGAATCAATGGAATTTAGAATTACAAAATCCCATGGAATTCTCATATTTATGGACTTAAAAAAAAATCCTAAATTATAATCCTTTTCATACCTTATAGTTTCGAAACAAACCCAAGCTGGTATTTAAAAAAAAATCAAACAAAAATAAAATAAAAATACTAACCTCTAAAAAAAATCCTACATTAAATCAAACTAAAGCATTGAAACCTAAAAAACTAGAAATTCAAATAACTAAATAGATGGGTCTTACACTAAATAGTTTGTCATTTTATATTTAGGATCAAATTTTGTAATTATTGATGGCTAAATTTGTTGAATATTTTGTATTTAGAATCAAATTGATAAAATGTAAAAATCTTAGAGAGCTAAATTTATTAATAAATTGATAAAAAAATCCTATATTAATAATTCCGTCAAATTTCAAATGACTGTTAACATTTGGTGAAAAAAAAAATTGATTTCGAATAGTTTAGTGACTAAAATAAAAAAATTAAAAATTTATTGAATAAAATAAAACAGGAGGAATAATTTAGTGACTAGCATAAAAAAATTTAAAAGTTTAGTGAATAAAATAAAATACAAGTAATAATTTAATGATAATTTATGTAGTTTATCCAATTTTATGCCTTAACGTAATCATCCTAAAATCAAACTGTTAAGACCGTCAAATAGATGATTACCTTGGAAATGTAAAAAAAAGGAAAATCCTCAAAAAGGCGTCAAATGGAAATTGCCAACGTGGCAGAATATTAACGGCTTAAAAGTTAAAGCATATGTTTTTGGTTTTCTAATTCTGAGACTTGACCCAGGTTAAATTTCGTTGACCATGGTTGAGTTTACAGCTTAACAAGTAATTTGCGGCGGCAGCTCTGGAGGAGAGCATGAATGGTCAATGGATTCATCAAATCACTGTGAGAGCTTTTGACTCACGCTTGGTAATAGCGCGTGTTTCTTAAACGCACATTCATTTTTCTGCCCAGCTTTTTGGCAAAAATATAAACAACTACCAATTTATCCTGCATCAAGTATACAATTAAGATAGATTTAATTTTGATGCACTTTAGTGTATAAATTTATGAGTAAACTGTGGGACTAAATTTCGATTAAAATTATATTTGAGTGAGTTAACTTTCAAAAGTTATATAATTATTATTAAAATTGTTTAAATGTTACATTTTAGTTACTTTTTCATTAACTTTCATTAAGAGATGATATGACATGTTAATTTAAAAGGTTAATAATTAATTTAGCCCTTGAACTATAATTAAAGTATAAATTTGATACTTTTAAAATTTTTCTTAATAATAATTCTAAAAAATTTAAAGGATAAACTATTTAGATATCACCCTAGTTTTAATGCATTCCTATTTTGGTCACATAATTTTTTTTTTGTTAATTTAGTCATCCCTTTAGATTAATTATCATTTTTAGTCACTCCACTATTAAAATGTCTTGATCACTAAATGAAATGTTGAAGTGGTAGTCTTTTGATTGGTATAATAATAAATTTAGCCATTAACACTTTACACATTTTGTCCATTTGTTCCTATTTTTTTAATAAAAAATAAAAAATTTAACCCTCGATATTTGCATATTTTTTGAATTTAGTCCAAATTCAAAAAATTATAATTTTAAAAACTTGAAAATATATAAAGTTTATTATAAAAAGACATAAAATATAAAATATATATAATTACATAAAGGCTTAAATATGAATTTGGTTGGGGGATTCAAACAAATATTTCTTAAATTTTAACAAATATTTTTAGGCATTCAACAAATTTTAACCCTCAATTTCTCTTGAATATTTTGAATTAATTTTTTTCTTTTTTTTTTCCTTTGAATTAATTTTTTTGAATCAATGAATACCAAATCCAATTAGCACCATGATAAAACAGTTGGTTGAGGGATTCAAATCAGAAAGCCTTTAATTATATAAATATCTTTGGCTCCATTTCGACGGCAAAGTGCAGGGCTTTGAGGGATTCAAATGCTTAAGGCTAAGCAAAATTTCACTGATAAGTTTTCTTCATTAAAAGAAACTACGAAACTGAGTTTGGGTGTGTCTGTAACAAAAAAAAGAAACTAACTTTGGGTGTGGATTTAAAGGTAAGTGCTCGATAACGAAGTGATGATGAAGCTTGGGTTTGGTAAAGCTAGATATGGAATTGGTATAGTATTTCAGATTGTGAGGTTTGGATGGAAGTATGAGAACAATGGAAAGGTTGAAGATGAACAGAGTAGGAGATGAAGGAATGATAATCGTTTTACAAAGTTTCTCTCTTTTGTTTGGTTCGCCAAAAAATCTTGTAACAAGAAAGAAAATTTTGAACTTTTTTTGTAATTTTTTAATCGCAATACTGTGCGGTTGCATGTATCGAATATAGGAGCATTTTATGAGGTTTTTCAAGATTTTGGATCATAAATAAGAAAACTTTACTTATGTTGATTTCAGGTTTTGATTGATTTTTTTTTAATTTTTTTGAATTTGGACTAATTTGATAAAATGTGTAAATATTAAGGGTTAAATCTATTGATTTTTTTAATTAGGACCAACTGTAAATTAAGCCTTTATGCAAATTTATATATTTTTAATATTTAATATTTTTATGTCTTTTTATAATAAATTATATGAATTTTCAAGTTTTCAAAATTATAATTTTTTTTGAATTTGGAGTAAATTGAAAAAAAATGTGAAAACATTGAGGGTTAAATTTGTTAAAATTTTCAAGAATTAGGACTAACTTGACAAAATTTGTAAAGTGTTAAGGGCTAAATTTGTAATTATACCAATCTAAGAATTGTCACGTCAACATTTTGTTCAATGAACAAGGCATTTTAATTGTGGAGTGAATAAAAATGACAATTAATCTAACAAAAGTGACTAAGTTAACAAAAAAAAATCAGTGACCAAAATAGGAATGCATTAAAACTTGGGTGACTATCTAAGTAGTTTACCCTTTAAATTTTTTAAAATTATTATTAAGAAAATTTTAAATGTATCGATTTGATATTTTAGTTATAGTTCAGGGGCTAAATTTGTTATTAATCCTTTAAATAAATGTGCCACTTCATCCTTTTAACGGATGGGTGACCAAAATATAATATTTCAATAACTTTAATGACAATTATACCACTTTTAAAAATTGAGTGATTAAAATGTAATTTTAATGAAAGTATAGAGAGGATTGGTGTAATTAGTCCTAAATTTATACATTATCAATCAACTTGTTACAAATAAATAATTATATTTGCTTATAATAATTTTAAAAATTATTAATTAATTTACAAATAATGTCTATTAATATAGTTTACTACAATATATACATTTATATATTACTCGTAAACTAAATACAAACCTTTATCAAATATATTATAGAATGTAAACATTTAATTCAAATATATTAAATTTCGAACTTTGAATAAAAGTTTATTTATTTTAAATGATGAAAATCCAGAAAATATTCAAATTTAGACTAAAAAAAAGATCATTGTTTAATTAATAATTTTATATTCATATCACGAAGTTCAATGGTTAATTTGAATGCATGATACAAATAATATGAATAGTCCAATAAATTAAATAAAAACAGTCTATCCTGAGATCTTATCGCAATGGTTGTTAGTCAATAATCACCATCAATCATTTTTTATTTTTCATATTTATTTTATAGAAATCTGTAGTAAATTAATTTTAAATTTTAAAATTTTAATTAATTATTATAAAATTTAATTGAGTAATTAATTCTGGGTCTAGCCAACAAGATAAGTAGAATAAATTTAAATAAAAAACTAAAATTTTTAAGACACAAAACTAAGAATTTATTGCCAGAATTTTTAATAATAAAAAATAGGTGCAAAATTGCTGCTGAAGCTAATCTCCATTGTCAATGATTTAAGAAGCACGATGGCTGCATAATGACGAATATGAGGATTGAGTTTAATGGAAGATAATGTTTTCTATTGATAAACCAACCATACTTTCATCACATTTATTACAATTATTTTTTAATAATTTTTTAGAAAATAAGATATAATATTTTGAGGATTAGTTATTGAATAAATTCAACCAATTGAAATGATTGATTTAAGTTATTTGAGAACAAAAGTTTACCACAAAATATTATTTTAAAAAGTTATATAGAAAAATACCACAACCACTCATGTATGTGAAAGTTTACCTTATGATATATATAAAATATTTGAAGGAACCTTATAGTATAATATATATATATATATATAAATTTCCTTCAAGAAAGATTTTTTCTTTTAGTTTTTATTTTGAAAGAAATGGTCTATTTAAAAGACGAGTAGAAATTAGTTTTTAAGTAAAATAATGGAAAGTATCTAAGCAAAATGTTTTTTTTTTTAATAAAAAAATCATTCTAAGTAGATTAATCAATGAATATATGCTTTTTCTTTTAATATTTATGATTTTAGCTTTTTTTTTTTATATTTATGAGTTTTGGGTTTGATTTCCTTTCTATTTACATTTATATTTTTTATTTCATGTTATTTTAAATTTTTTTATTTTTATTTTTAATTAATATTTTTAACACATTAACTTTTTTGGCCAGATGGTTAGATAATTGTGATTTCATCCTTGAGTTTCAGGTTTGATTCCTCTTATAAGCATTTTAATATGTATTTTTTATTGCATGTTGTTTCAAGTTTTTTATTTTTATTTTTAATTAATGTTTATAATTAATAAATATATTTTTTTCAAGTTTTTTTTAATTTTTAATTCATCTTTTTAATTAATAACTTTTTTATTTATTTATTCAGTCAATAATTATTGTAAATATCATTATTTTTAGTAAATATAATTTTTATATGTGTAATATTTATTTTACAATCCATATCATGAGTGTAGTAAATTTTAGTATTATATATTTTTGTATGTGTATTTGAAATATTTCACATAATGATATTTAAAATAATTAATTAAAATATTTCACATACAAAAATATTTGAAATATCATACCACAATGTAGATGAAAAAACAATGATATTTGAAATATTTTACATCTTTGAAATAATTATTTGATTTTATACTATTAGAAATCACCATACATACAATATAGGTGGAGAAAATAAATATTTGACATATAAATATCATATATAAATAAAAATATATAAAAAGAATTAGTTAATATTTTTTAAAAATAATTACATATTTTGTAACATCTCTAACCCAACCTAGACTTTATGACTAGATTGAGAAGGCTACATTAACCACTAAAATGGCTAAACTAACTTGTGTTACTTTTGAAGATCTTAAATAAACTCATTTTAGAGAAAAACCATAGCTGTACTTTGAGTTAATTTAAAAAACATTCATTTATTAATTAAAAAAAATTTATTTTTTAGGTTATCTGAATTTAAGATTCATTTTATTATTGACAGCGCTATTTTAGAAAAAATTGTTTGTTCGTCGCTTTACTTGTAAAGTAACTTGATGTTAACTAATGCAGCTAAAAAATCATTATTCATGTCATTTTGGAAATCTAGTTGCCTTATCGATTTATTTATTTTTTCAAAAATGATTTCTTTGCAATGTAACAGAAATTAGGAAACTATGTCAAATTTTTACTTAAACCAAATATCATCCTCGGTTATTATGCTTGAGTAATATATTGCATGCAAAAATCTCCAAATGAAAAGTTATCAAGCTACATACAAAAAATAATTAAAAATTACAAATCAAAACCAATAGAGACTTATTAATAATACTTATTAAAAATAGTTTGAGGTCCAAGGTTATTCTTCGTATGTCAGGTCCGGTCCTAGTTTCGAGGTTTACCTGAAAAGTTAAACACTATGGGGGAGTGAGCTTATGAAAGTTCAGTATAAGTCGAACAATTATTTAAATAGACATAATTATCAATTATAGTGAAACATATTAGCATTAACAGAAGAACACATAACCATCATTGGAATTACATATCATTACATACTTATTATCAAATTAATGTCAAAACGGTGTATGAGCATGGGGTGATGCAAATGATGCAATGCAAAAGTTATTACCCTATCATCCGCTATACACCACGGGTTCCCTAAAACCTGTAATATCCCGAATTAGGGCCTAATCGGAATAGTGGTTTCGTGACCACAAATCCGAGATAGAAATAATTATTTTATAATTATTTTGAGGTTTATGATATGATTGCATGATTGTGTGAAAATTTTGTGAAGAAATTCCATGCATAAAATGCTTAATTTGAAGTTAGGGGCTAAATCGAATAAGTTGCAAAACTTGCATTCTAGAAGTTTTTAGTATGAAATTGCTTTGAAATATTAATTAGGAGGTCTTAAATAGCAATTTGACCAATTTCTAAAATTTTGGACAAAAATGGGCTTGTACATGAAAATTTTCAAAGAAAGGCATTAAGGGCATTTTGGTCATTTGGATAATTAATGAAATAAAATGGGAAAAATGACACAAAATAGTCATCTTCCCCATTAGTTGCTGCCGAATGCTCCATGTCTCCATATCTAGGGTTTCTTCAACTTTCAAGCTTCATAGTAAGTGATTCCAAGCCCCGCTTTTAATGATTTTTATGTTTTTGAGATCCCGATAACTCGATAAAGCTTATGTTAGCAATAATTTAACCTAGGGTTTATATTTGGAAAAATACCCATAGGTGAAATTTGTGTATTTTGATGTTTTATGATAGAATATGATGTTTTAAATTATGTTAGACAACTTGTACTACTCGATTTTAAGCAAAAACGAGTAAAGGGCTTAATCGGTAAAAATACCTAATAGTCACAAGTACATGTTAGAGTGAGAATTTGATGTTGCCATAGAAGGGAAAAGTGATCAGCATGTTGTAAAACATAAGAATAAGGAATAAAGTTTAATCCAGAGCCTAGGGGCAAAAATGTAAATATGCAAAAGTTTAGGGGTAAAATTGTAATTTTTCCAAAATTTGAATTAAGGATTAATTTGATAATGTGAGTATTAAATAAGCTAAATGTGTTATTTTAGATCAAGAAAGACGTGGAAACGACCCCAATCGAGGAAAAGAAAAGATTGTGGATTAAATTGCAAAACCTTTGTATTTTGGTACCAAGGTAAGTTCATGTGTAAATAATGTAGCATAATTGTTATTTTTAAGTCATTGATGTCAATTATGTGATATGCTGATTTTTTTTATTATGAAATAAATGCTTTGTGGTTATTTTCGAATAAAATATAAATTGTTACCGAGTATTGGTTACGGCATTTTACGGAAGACGTCAAGGATATGTGTTCAAGGAAAATCCCGTTTGAACCTTAGGAATAGATTAGGATACAAGTGACATGTCACTAGGATGGTTGAGCATCCGAGCTCGTTGAGTTGAGTCCGAGTTCACTTATGGATGCGAACGCCCGAGCTCGTTGGGTTGAGTCCGAGTTCGCTTATGGGCGGGTTACATGGTAGCTTGGCTACATATGTGGCACTTATGTGCAAACTTCCTACGTATCCGAATTATATTCCGATGAGTTCAACGGGTAAAGTTCTACTCAAATGAAGGAATACTTGAGATGAAAAGAGACGTATTGGTAAGTGATGTGAAATGGATACTTCGGACAGGTATGTACTTAACCCTCGGGTTGAGTATTGATACAATAACGATAAGGTAGTAAAATGATGAAAGATGATTAGAAATGAGATTTATGTTTTGGTGATACCATGCTAATGTTGTTTGGTATGATTGCTTTGTTATGTTACTTATTATTTGCATATGAACTTACTAAGCATTTATGCTTACTCCTCTTTCTTACTCATTGTAGTTTTGGACAAGCCACTTTCGAGTCGGGATTGGTCGGAGGATCAGTCACACTATCTGGAAGAACATTTCGGTAAAATGGCTTGTAAATTTAAGTATGGCATGTATAGCAAAATACTTATTTTGTGTAAATGATCTTATGGTATGGTGATGAAATGGTTGAGGAAGTGCTTGATAATGATAAATTATGGAAATGGTTAGTTTAGAATATGTTTGATGTTATGGAAAGTTAATAAGTTACCTAGTTCATGAAAATTCATAAAAAAGGATGAAATTTGCCATAAACAGAATATTACAGCAACACTGACGTGAGTTTGAAAATTTACTAAAAATCATAGAAATTGAATTTGGTGATTGATTAGATATCAAATTGAAGATTATTATGTCTAGTTTCACATGAAACAAACTAAACTGGTAAAAAAATTATATGTTAGAAGATATTTGAATTTTAGTGAAACAGGGTCAAAGCAGTTTCTGAATCCCCTGTTCCAACTTTATAAATTCACCATAAATTGTACAGATATAATTAGGTGGCTTATTTTATATCCTCAGAATCCTTATTGAGTCTAGTTTCAGGAAAAATAAACCTCATATTCATATGAATTTTATACAGAGAGAAAAGTGGTTCGTAGTAAACAGAGGTCAGACCAGTCAAGCCCTGAAATAGGGGTAAATTTAACTAATAAACTGTACTAATTGGCCCAACCAAAAATTATAGAAAAAAATTAGTAGATAGGCATATGAGTCTAGATTCAGGGAAAATTTACGGATCTTGATTTCGAGTTTCGTAACTCGAGATATGATTTTTCTTGTGACTGTAACGCAAGTAGCTAAAAAGCTGTGAATGTAGAAACAAATAATCTAAAGTTCTTAAAATGTTAAATTAAGTTTAGTAACACCTCATACTCGACTCCGGTGACGGTCTCGGGCATGGGGGCGTTACATTTAGTGGTATCAGAGCAGGTTTAGTCGGTTCTCGGACTACGTGTTGTATGTACAGATTTTGCTATACATGCCATATGTATAAATTGTGATAGTGTGACGACTTCTGACCTTTTTAAATGATTTTTTTATAGTAAATGGATCCCGATCCAGCTGTGGCAGATGAAGTAGAGAGTAATGCGCCAGCTCCGGCTGAAGGAGCAGCGCCGACTGAAAATCCACCTCCTACTGTTGGTCAGGGAGGAGGAGAAAGGGGTCGGGAAGCCTTTCTCCAAATGATGAGTGCATGGTACACTCGAGTTCGTTTCAGACGAACCCAAATATACAACCTCCCCACCTCCCTAATTCCTCAACCTGCACTTGATGCCTCAAGGTATGGATCTGATGAAATTTCATAGAAATCCAGTTGACCAGAATCCATAAGCAAGGGGCCAAGAATTTAAAGCAAATATTGATGATGATGTCGAGAAAGCGAGTTTTGGCTTGAAAATTCTATTCGGGTATTTGATGAATTATCTTGTACACTGAAGAATGTTTGAAATGCGCTATATCTTTGTTGAGGATTCAGCTTACAATTGGTGGAAGACTTTGATTTTGGTGATACCGAAAGAGAGAGTAACATGGGAATTCTTTCAAGAAGAGTTTCGAAGAAATATATTAGTGAAAGATTTATGGATCGAAGCGTAAAGAATTTCTTGAATCAAGCAAGGTAATATGACGATTCTGAGATATATGAAAGAGAGTTTGTTCGATTAAGTAAATATGCCGAGAGAGTATGTTCCTCAGAGGCCAAGATGTGCCGACGATTTGAAGACGGGCTCAATGAAGACATCAAAGTATTTGTTGGAATCTTGAATTAAAAGAAATGGTAGTATTGGTTGATCGAGCTTGTAAGGTGAAGAATTACTTAAAGAGAAAAAAAGCGCGAGACTCGAGACTAGAAACTGGAAGAAAAGACCGATGAGCGCGTTCATTCTCACAAAGAACTGGAAAGTCAAGAAATATGAATCCTCGTTCTCAAACTTCAGTGGGCAATCATATGGAAACTATAAGAAGCAAAATGTGGGTCCTAAGTCCCGGACTACTTCAAAGAGCAACCGTGTAGGGAATCCAAGATTTGTTAAACCGGAGTGCCGGTGTGTGGTAGAAATCATTTTGGTCCGTGCAGAGCAAATGAATGTTTTCGATGTGGTTCTCCTGGATCATTTTATTAGAGATCGCCAGAGAGAGTGAAAAGAAAAATTTCAGAATACAAAAACAAGTGGGGCGGATTCGAGAGGAAGATATCTAAGAAAAGTGGGAGCGAAGCAAGCGGTAGAAGAATGTAGCCAGAGATGCACCAGCTTAGACTGAAGGAAGGGCTCCGGCTAGAACTTATGCTATTAAAGCACGCGAAGATGCTTCCTCGCTTTGATGTGATTACTGGTACATTTTCTCTCTATAATGTTAATGTTATTGCTTTGATTGATCCCGGTTCTACTCATTCATATGTGTGCATGAAATTGGTGTCTAGTATGAATATACCATTGAGAACACGAATTTATGATTAGAGTGTCGAATCCGTTAGGCAAATGTGTGATTGTTGATAAAGTATGTAAGAAATGTCCTTTAATGATTCGGGATCATTACTTTCCTACCGACTTGATGTTGTTGCCGTTTGATGAGTTTGATGTTATTTTGGGCATGGATTGGTTGACACTTTGCATGATGCTAAAATAAATTGCAAAGAAAAAGTTATAGAATTAAAGTGTGAAAATGGTGAAACATCATGCGGGTTGAATCGAGATAAATCGAGGCATTGCCTAGTGTGATTTCTTCAATGTCGGCTCAAAGATATTTAAGAAAGGGTTACGAAGCTTATTTGGCGTATGTAATTAATACAAAAGAAGTTGAAAAGAAAGTTGAATCAAGCTAGGTTGTGTGTAAATTTGCGGACGTATTTCCAGAAGAATTGCCGGGTTTGCCTCCAGCTTAGGGAAGTAGAATTTGGTATTGATTTGATACCGGAACAACTCCGATTTCGATTGCTCCATACGAGAATGGCACCAGCAGAGTTGAAGGAATTAAAGTCGCAGATTGCAAGAGTTGGTGATAAAGGCTTTGTGAGACCGAGTTTTTCACCTTGGGGTGCTCCGTGTTATTTGTGAAAAAGAAGGATGGTTCTATGAGATTGTGTGTTGATTATCGGCGATTAAACAAGGTGACAATCAAAAACAAGTATCCATTGCCAAGAATTGATGATTTGTTTGATCAGCTAAAAGGAGCGACATGGTTTTCAAAGATTGATTTGAGATCTGGATATTATCAATTGCAGGTAAAGGAGTCGGATGTGCCTAAAACTGCTTTTAGAACAAGGTACGATCATTATGAATTTTTAGTTATGCCATTTGGGTTGACAAATGCTCCTGCTGTGTTTATGGATTTAATGAATCGCATATTCCGACCATACTTGGACAAATTTGTTGTGGTGTTTATAGATGATATTTTAATTTATTCAAAAGATGAGACAGAGCATGCTGAGCATTTGAGGATAGTTTTGCAAACTTTGAGAGATAAACAGCTGTATGCTAAGTTTAGTAAAAGTGAATTTTGGCTCCGGGAAGTTGGATTTTTGGGTCATATTGTTTCAGGTGATGGTATACGGGTTGATCCTAGTAAAATTTCAGCCATTGTTGATTGGAAACCATCGAAAAATGTAACTGAAGTTAGAAGTTTCTTGGGGCTAGCCGGGTATTATCGACGGTTTGTAAATGGATTTTCTATAATTGCTGCTCCTATAACTAGACTACTCCGAAAGGATGTTAAATTTGAATGGACGGAAGAATGTCGTGAGTTTTGAAGAATTAAAAAGTTATTAACAGAGGCACCAAGTTAGTACAAATTTAAATCGGGTAAAGAATTTGTGGTGTATAGTGATGCTTCTCTAAATGGTTTGGGGTGTGTGCTTATGCAAGAAGGAAAAGTGGTGGCTTATGCTTCGAGGCAGTTAAAACCTCATGAGAAGAATTATCCTACTCACGATTTAGAATTGGCTGCGGTGGTGTTTGCTTTGAAAATTTGGCGACATTATTTGTATGGTGAAAAGTGCCGGGTATATACCGACCATAAAAGTCTTAAGTATTTGATGTCACAAAAGACTTGAATTTAAGACAATGAAGATGGTTGGAGTTATCGAAAGATTACGAGCTTGTTATTGATTATCATCCGGGAAAAGCGAATGTAGTAGCCGATGCTTTGAGCGAAAAGTTGTTGTTTGCATTGAGAGTTATGAACACTCGGTTGAAAATGTCGATGATGGTTCGATTCTAGCAGAGTTAAGAGCAAAACCGACGCGTTTTACAAGAGATCTTTGAAGCTCGAAAGATGATCAAGATTTGCAAGCCAAAAGAAAGTGTGTGAAGTTGATATAGAGTCGATTTCAGATTCGGTTCGATGGGTGCTTAATGTTTAAAGATCGGATTTGTGTACCAAAGAATGAGGAATTGATTCAAAAGATCCTACAGAAGCACATAGTGGTTGTTCTCGATTCATCCGGTAGTACGAAAATGTATAATGACTTGAAGAAAATGTATTGGTGGAATGGAATGAAAAAGGATATATCGAGTTTGTGTCCAAATGCTTGATTTGTCAACAGTGAAAGTCAACACCAAGTGCCTTCGGGATTACTTCACCTATTATGGTTCCCGAATGGAAATGGAATCGGATTACTATGGATTTTGTTTCGGGATTGCCATTAACTCCGGAAAGAAAGATACCATCCGGGTAATAGTTGACGCACTAACTAAGTCGGCTCATTTTATCCCTATGCGCATACGGATTATTCTCTTAACAAGT
This sequence comes from Gossypium longicalyx, assembly GCA_025698465.1. Classification (NCBI taxonomy): domain Eukaryota; kingdom Viridiplantae; phylum Streptophyta; class Magnoliopsida; order Malvales; family Malvaceae; genus Gossypium; species Gossypium longicalyx. The sequence goes on along the minus strand of CM046997.1, from coordinate 15,586,736 downwards.
TGGCTGAATTGTATGTTAGAGAAATTGTTAGACTACATGGAATACCATTGTCGATCATTTCAGATAGAGATCCAAGGTTTACCTCGCGGTTTTGGCAAAAATTGCGAGGCGCGTTAGGTACAAAGTTAAATTTCAGTCTTGCTTTTCATCCACAGACTGATGGACAATCGAGAGAGAGTAATTCATTTCTTGAAGATATGCTCAGATGTTGTGTATTGGAATTTCAAGGAAGTAATACTTACCGTTGGTAGAATTTGCTTACAATAATAGTTATCAGACGAGCTTGAAAATGGCACCTTATGAAGCATTGTATGGTCGTAAGTGTCGAACGCCTCTGTATTGGACTGACTCAAGGAAAATAAGATTTATGGAGTTGATCTAATAAAGAAACCGAAGAAAAAGTAAAGGTAATTCGAAATTGTTTGAAAGCTGCTTCGGATAGACAGAAATCTTATGCAGATTTAAAACGAAAAGACATTGAATTTCAAGTTGGTGATAAAGTATTTTTAAAGGTGTCTCCGTGGAAAAAGGTTCTCAGATTTGGACGGAAGGGCAAATTAAGTCCACATTTTATTGGGCCGTATGAGGTAATTGAAAAAGTTGGACCGGTAGCATATCGGCTAGCTTTACCACCGAATTAGAGAAGATTCATGATGTGTTCCACGTATCTATGTTACGTCGATATCGTTCGGATCCTTCACATGTGGTTTCACCGACGTAAAATTGAACTACAACCAGATATGACCTATGAAGAAGAACCGATTAAGATTTTAGCTCGAGAGGTCAAACAACTAAGGAATAAAAATATTGCACTTGTGAAGGTGTTGTGGCAAAAGCATGGAGTAGAAGAAGCTACATGGGAATCCGAAGAAACTATGAGAAATCAATACCCACATCACATTTCTTGGTAAGATTTTCGAGGACGAAAATCCTTAAAGGGGGGGAGAGTTGTAATATCCCGAATTAGGGCCTAATCGGAATAGTGGTTTCGTGACCACAAATCCGAGATAGAAATAATTATTTTATAATTATTTTGAGGTTTATGATATGATTGCATGATTGTGTGAAAATTTTGTGAAGAAATTCCATGCATAAAATGCTTAATTTGAAGTTAGGGGCTAAATCGAATAAGTTGCAAAACTTGCATTCTAGAAGTTTTTAGTATGAAATTGCTTTGAAATATTAATTAGGAGGTCTTAAATAGCAATTTGACCAATTTCTAAAATTTTGGACAAAAATGGGCTTGTACATGAAAATTTTCAAAGAAAGGCATTAAGGGCATTTTGGTCATTTGGATAATTAATGAAATAAAATGGGAAAAATGACACAAAATAGTCATCTTCCCCATTAGTTGCTGCCGAATGCTCCATGTCTCCATATCTAGGGTTTCTTCAACTTTCAAGCTTCATAGTAAGTGATTCCAAGCCCCGTTTTTAATGATTTTTATGTTTTTGAGATCCCGATAACTCGATAAAGCTTATGTTAGCAATAATTTAACCTAGGGTTTATATTTGGAAAAATACCCATAGGTGAAATTTGTGTATTTTGATGTTTTATGATAGAATATGATGTTTTAAATTATGTTAGACAACTTGTACTACTCGATTTTAAGCAAAAACGAGTAAAAGGGCTTAATCGGTAAAAATACCTAATAGTCACAAGTACATGTTAGAGTGAGAATTTGATGTTGCCATAGAAGGAAAAAGTGATCAGCATGTTGTAAAACATAAGAATAAGGAATAAAGTTTAATCCAGAGCCTAGGGGCAAAAATGTAAATATGCAAAAGTTTAGGGGTAAAATTGTAATTTTTCCAAAATTTGAATTAAGGATTAATTTGATAATGTGAGTATTAAATAAGCTAAATGTGTTATTTTAGATCAAGAAAGACGTGGAAACGACCCCAATCGAGGAAAAGAAAAGATTGTGGATTAAATTGCAAAACCTTTGTATTTTGGTACCAAGGTAAGTTCATGTGTAAATAATGTAGCATAATTGTTATTTTTAAGTCATTGATGTCAATTATGTGATATGCTGATTTTTTTTTATTATGAAATAAATGCTTTGTGGTTATTTTCGAATAAAATATAAATTGTTACCGAGTATTGGTTACGGCATTTTACGGAAGACGTCAAGGATATGTGTTCAAGGAAAATCCCGTTTGAACCTTAGGAATAGATTAGGATACAAGTGACATGTCACTAGGATGGTTGAGCATCCGAGCTCGTTGAGTTGAGTCCGAGTTCACTTATGGATGCGAATGTTCGAACTCGTTGAGTTGAGTCCGAGTTCGTGAGATGTAACTAGGCATCCGAGCTCGTTGAGTTGAGTCCGAGTTCACTTATGGATGCGAACGCCCGAGCTCGTTGAGTTAAGTCCGAGTTCGCTTATGGGCGGGTTACATGGTAGCTTGGCTACATATGTGGCACTTATGTGCAAACTTCCTACGTATCCGAATTATATTCCGATGAGTTCAACGGGTAAAGTTCTACTCAAATGAAGGAATAATTGAGATGAAAAGAGAGCGTATTGGTAAGTGATGTGAAATGGATACTTGGACAGGTATGTACTTAACCCTCGGGTTGAGTATTGATACAATAACGATAAGGTAGTAAAATGATGAAAGATGATTAGAAATGAGATTTATGTTTTGGTGATACCATGCTAATGTTGTTTGGTATGATTGCTTTGTTATGTTACTTATTATTTGTATATGAACTTACTAAGCATTTATGCTTACTCCCTCTTTCTTACTCATTGTAGTTTTGGACAAGCCAGCTCAGGAGTCGGGATTGGTCGGAGGATCAGTCACACTATCCGGAAGAACTTTTCGGTAAAATGGCTTGTAAATTTAAGTATGGCATGTATAGCAAAATACTTATTTTGTGTAAATGATCTTATGGTATGGTGATGAAATGGTTGAGGAAGTGCTTGATAATGATAAATTATGGAAATGGTTAGTTTAGAATATGTTTGATGTTATGGAAAGTTAATAAGTTACACAGTTCATGAAAATTCATAAAAAGGATGAAATTTGCCATAAACAGAATATTACAGCAACACTGACGTGAGTTTGAAAATTTACTAAAAATCATAGAAATTGAATTTGGTGATGAATTAAATATCAAATTGAAGCTTATTATGTCTAGTTTCACATGAAACAAACTAAACTGGTAAAAGAATTATATGTTAGAAGATATTTGAATTTTAGTGAAACAGGGTCAGAGCAGTTTCTGAATCCCCTGTTCCAACTTTATAAATTCACCATAAATTTTACAGATATAATTAGGTGGCTTATTTTATATCCTCAGAATCCTTATTGAGTCTAGTTTCAGGAGAAATAAACCTCATATTAATATAAATTTTATACAGAGAGAAAAGTGGTTCGTAGTAAACAGAGGTCAGACCAGTCAAGCCCTGAAATAGGGGTAAATTTAACTAATAAACTGTACTAATTGGCCTAACCAAAAATTATAGAAAAAAATTAGTAGATAGGCATATGAGTCTAGATTCAGGGAAAATTTACGGATCTTGATTTCGAGTTTCGTAACTCGAGATATGATTTTTCTTATGACTGTAATGCAAGTAGCTAAAAAGCTGTGAATGTAGAAACAAATAATCTAAAGTTCTTAAAATGTTAAATTAAGTTTAGTAACACCTCATACTCGACTCCGGTGACGGTCTCGGGCGTGGGGGCGTTACAAAACCTGTCTGCCAAACTCTAATGAATACGTGCAAAGCTCGATGTGGTAAAACCGCCGAATGAACATAATTGCAGAAAATATGTCATTTAAAGAATAAATGTGATAAAAATCGCCAAATCTCCTCAAATCTCTGGTGCAGTGCACTGACTAAAAATAAATGTGGACTTAATATGCCGCCGAAGCTCCCCGGAACTCCTCCGTCAACCACAATAACAATCCCACCCTAATGCACATGCAAGATGTCATACAATCTCATACATAGTTATGAATTCAATACTTTCACATTTCTTTGGCATGATCAACACGCCCTCATATTATCAAATACTTTCAGTAAATAAGATCATTTTATCCAACTTACGTTACTTTTGAAGACCTTAAATAAAACCATTTTAGAGAAAAAAAACATGGTTGTACTTTGAGTTAGTTTTTAAAACATTCATTTATTAGGTTATTTGAATTTAAGATTCATTTTATTATTGACAGTGCTATTTTAGAAAACTTGTTTGTTCGTCACTTTACTTGTAATGGTTGGGGTATTGAATTTCTTGGTCCTTTCCCTCATTCTTTTTGTCACAAGTATATATTGGTAGTAGTAGACTATGTATCTAAGTGGGTGAAGGCTAAGGCATATCCGACGAACGATGCTAAAGTTGTAATGAAGTTTTTGCAGAAACATGTGTTCAGAAGGTTTGGAACTCCTAGGGCTATCATCAGTGATGAGGGGTCCCATTTTGTGAACAAATGGTTGAAATGGTTGCTCGATAGACATGGAGTGAAGCACAAGTTTGTCATAGCTTACCATCCGCGGACAAATGGGCAAGCTAAATTGGAAAATAAGGAGATAAAAGGTATACTTGAGAAGGTAGTTTGTCCAAACTGACAAGACTGGTCCAAAACACTGGATGATGCTTTATAGGCCTATAAGACAACATACAAAACACCTCTAGGGATGTCTCCCTATCGGTTGGTTTTTGGGAAAGCCTGCCATTAGCCGTTGGAGTTAGAACATAAAGCTTACTAGGCTCTTTAATAACTCAATTTGGATCTCAAACTTGCTAAAGAGAAACAGATGCTTCATCTTAAAGAGTTAGAAGAATTCCAAATGTTCTCATATGAAAATGCCAAATTATTCAAGGAAAAATGAAAAATATGGCATGACAAGCACATTCAAGTTCAAAAATTTGAAGCAAGTTAGCAAGTCTTGTTGTTCAATTCTAGATTAAGTTTCTTTTCAGGTAAATTAAAATCATGTTGGTCCGATCCATTCACTATTCATCAAGTTTTCCCATACGGGGTTGTTGAACTTCACAATAAGGGAGGTAATTTCAAAGTTAACGCTTAACGCTTGGCACATTATTGGGGAGATAAAATTGAGTGGGATAAAACCTCATTCATTTTATTGGATACTTAAATTTGTATTTTTCTTCTAAATAAATGACTTCGACTATATATTCTTGATTAATATGTTAAAATAAATTATGTCTAAGAGATTGAAACTTAAGCGGATCACTTGTGACCACTCCAATCTTTCTTGAGAATTGATTTTAACATAATGTTCCAACAAAGTATTTCCTAAGTGACAAAATTTTTTTAATTTTTCAAATAAAATGGTCAATTTTGATCCAAGTTTTAGTTTGCAGCTCAATTTTTAAATTATCTTTAAGTCTAGGTACTTAATTGAATTATTTGCAAAAATTAACTGCCATTTTTGTAAATATTAAAGTTAGTTGTCTTTTTCTGTAAATATTTTAAAACAGCTAAAATAAAGATTTTTTATTTTTTAATAAATAAGATGATAACAACTAATATATAATTGTATTTATTATAATATATATTAACTGTTATCAACTTTGTATATGATTAGAATTGTTTAATATTTTATCATTATTTCATTTAATAGTTTTTTTTCCAATAAATAAGATAATACCAAGTAATATATTAATATACTTTATATTATATATTAATTTCTATTGTCTTTAAATAAGGTTAGGAGTTATAGTATTTTATTATTATTTCTTCTAAGAGTTTAAGTTGAACAACTCCATACTCACACTTTAAATACCATCTTCCCATACATCTTTTTCTTCTATCACTTTTAACACCATTTACCCTCCAAAAAACCTAGTGTCGTAACCCCCATCTACCATCATCGGCATCTTTCCACAACACCTACCAGTAGTCACACGCCCAACAGCAACCATCGTAAGCACCATCGCTCCCTTGCACTCTAGCTCGCACAGCTCTGCCCTGCTCGTGCACCTGCTGCTCGCACACGCAAGTTCTCACGCGCCATCGCCACTGCTGTGTCCAACACTCTAGCCCTCGTACTACTGTTGCTTCTTGTCCCTAGTTCGTGCGCACCCTTGCTTCACACACACTACCCGCACGACCCTTGCTACCTTTGCACCACACCACCATCACAATTAGCCACAACCATCAAGTCACCAAATAATCTCCCTTCAACCATCCCTAAACCGACACTATTAGCTCCACACTTTTTTATTTTATTAGGTTCTTAACTTTTATATAAAGGTGGTAAGAAAATTTTCTCCTAAATTTTAATTTGATTTAATTATTTAACTTTTCAATTTATTTAATTGTTAATATTTTATGCTAATTAAATTTTTGGGAAAATATTATTTGTTTCCATCTTATGTGATGTTCAGGTTAAATCATGCTTGCAAAAGAACTTGTGCTTCTGTCCAAGTTGAAGAATCACAAAACAAATTTCACTGTGAAGAACCCAAAGCGAGATATGATAGCATCTTCAAAATCAATAAATGCTCCCAGAAAAAGGTTTTTCATTGAAATAAAGCAACTATACTAATTTCATGGTAAGCATTCGACAAGCTGGTAAAGCTTCTAAAGCTTTAAATTAGGAAGTGTTTTGTGAGAAAAGACCAAGTGTCGATGAAAATTTAGTCCGTGAATTTTATGCAAATTTGACCTGAAGTAAATTAACAGAAGTCTCTGTCCAAGGAATCAAGGTACCAATAAACTCAAACACTATTAATGAATTCTTTGATTTACTTGATTTCGAAGACGACAAATATTCTTCCTTAATGGAAAATATTGAGGCTAAGAAATTGCAAGAAATTTTCGAGGAACTTACAGTTTCGGGTTCTAAATGGACTATGTCAAAGCATGTGACTCACACTTGTCGCAGATAATATTTGACACCATTAGCGAATGTATGGTTTTATTTTGTTTGGTTCAGCTTTATGCCTATTTCACATGGGACTACAATTTCAGTAGAACGAGTGGTCTTATTATACTCAATTATGATAGCAAAGACCATTGATGTGGGAAAAATAATTTTGAGAGAAATTTGAAATTGTGACACTAGATGTTCTGGTCCAGCATACTCTCTCTTTACAATAACAATTTTGTGCTTGAAAGCTAAAATTCTTGCAAATGTAAAGAAGGCAGGTTATAGCCAAGGCACAATCATAGATTGGGACCTCTTTTGAGTAGTAGGAGATTTTGTTCTACAACAACGAGTTGAATCGAATGAGGATCCTGAAAAAGAAGAAGAATATCCTACAAAGATCAAACCAATGCAGCTAACTGAAATTCCTAATGAGGCAGAACCAACTGAACCAATAATCGAACCTGACATGGCTACCTCGACATACAGAATTCTTTTGCCTCACCCAGATATTCATGATAAGCTATCAAAGTTGATGGGCAAAATGCAACATGTGCAGTGGCAGCAACAAGCTTACTGAAGATACTAAAAAATACAGGACGACTCAATGAGAAGCGCTTTTACGGAAGTATTTCATGACCCGTTTATTTTTTTGTCTGAGTTTCCAGATTTTATATTTGAACCATGGACTCCAATGTTGAAGAGGGAACGAGGCGGTTCAAGCAAAAACAAGGATGATGGAGCAAAAGATGAGACAGATTCTGAGGGATCTGCAAATAAATAAAAAGAGGGGATCTTTACTTTATTTTATTTTAGGATATTTAAAGTTTTTAAGATTAGATTCTTTTAGGATTTTATTTATTGCATAATAAAATAAAAGGTGGAAATCATCAATAAAATTGAACAACTTGCAAAATTGTAGGAATAGATATGTAAATGTCTAGGATTTGATTTTCTTTGGAAAAGCTTGATATTTAAGCAGTCAAACTTGACTCACCTCATTTTCCTTAGGTTCTACCTGGTATACAATATCTATTCACTTTTATATTTTCATTTTCTCTATTGTTTTTAACAATGGGGACATTGTTCATCTTAAGCAGGGGGACCAAAAATTGATTTTTTTTAGAATACATTATTCTTATAATTATGATTAAGTTATATTTTGCTAATTGTTTTTTGAATTTTTGTTAATATGCTAAACTTTAGTATAAATAAAGTTTTATTATCTCAGTAATTGCTATGTTAGCTAAACTATGACATAAATGTTACTATTAATAAATGTTGTAAATCATACCATAATTTTTTTAGTTCCTTAGGAGAGCTAAGCATGCATGAAAGTTTAAGTTTCTAGAATTGACTTAGTAATTTTTTAAGGTGAAATCCTAGGAAGCATGAAATTTTGAAAATGACTTAGGCAAACTTTTGTTTGGATCGTTTGAGCCTTTCAAGCCAACCTTAATGAATATTTATCCCTTGAAATTCAACTTTGAGACTATATGACCTAATTTTATTTGAACCATTGCAACATTAAGTCATCACTTCTCTCATAATTATCTCTAAATTATCCCAAACACTAGACTCAGTCTATCTAGAATATTATCTAAAAAGTAGAGTAGGACAAGACGATACGGAGATTCAGTACAACGTCTGATCTTCTTTCATCTCGATTTTGTGTGAAGCATGAGTGAGAAAGCTACGGACTTGGTAAGATCATGCCTCACTGCTTAGTGAGATGTTCCCATCTTGATCTCTTTTTGACTTTTCAGCCGGGACCCTTCCTTCTTTTGCCGAGGACTGCTGAATGAGTAAGCACTTTTTGCCATTTTCGAATTACAACCACTCCTTTCTCTTTCTTCCCTCACTATCCGAATTAGCTCTTCCGGGAGCGGCAGTACCTTACGTGACATTTCGATCGGGCACTAGTAAAAAGAAAAAGAAGAAGATAGCGTATATACTCAAAAGAAATAGATGTAAAAAGAGCATGTGTACTCAAATGTAAAATGAGTTGGTGAAGGTATTTATTCCGAAGGTCTGATGCAAGCTGAGTCTAGGGTTTTTAGCTTAAAATTATCTATCTTTTACCTACCCCTAGCCTAACCATGTTACAACCTATTTAAAAGACCTTTCGATTCATATTTCTATGCTGTCTAAATTAGTGGAGAGAAATTGCTAAGTTCAACATATGAAGGTATAAATTAAACTTAGTGATTGGAATTTAGTCTTAAATAAGGGAATAAAAATTAATTGGTAAGAATTAGCATTTCTTTATTGAAAAAGCATTTAGTCTATTCTTGCTATCATGATAATGATTGAGAATAATTCGAACAATATGTATACTTGAGTTGCATAATTTCAAAATTTTTGTTCTTGAGCATAATTACACTAAACTCATAGTTGTGGGAGAAATGTGTTCTAAAGATATTTTTCAATGGTGAATTCAAGCAATTTATTTTTACAATTTGCGCATTACTCAAGATAAGCAATGAATTAAGTTTGAAGGTGTGGAAACACAAAAATATATAGACTTTTTTAGCACCTTTTGAGCTCTAATTCATGCAGTTTCGTAGTAATTTCTGTCAAAATTCATACTTTAATTATAAAATAATTAATTTTCACTTAAATTATTAACATATTGAATTTTAATTAGTTTTATAACAAAATTTCACAAATTTGATTTATTTTCTACGGTTTTGCACAAAATGTGAAAGTTGGCTTAGCAGTCATCTCAAAAGGCTTGAACTGTTGGTGCAATTTTTTGTATCAAGTGAATCAAGAGTAAGGCTAATTATTTTTCCAACAAAGGACGGTCCAATAATGATTATTATAAATATTTTATAATTAATTGGGTTAAAAATTAATTATAAGCCTGAAGAAGAAAGTGACCCAATTGTGTTAAGTAAAAGAAGATTGATCCAACAAGAAGGGGGCAACCCAAACCATCCATATAGCTCACCCAATCAGTTGATTTTCACACTTGCAAACAACCCTTGAACTTCTCCTAAATGTCATTCAAGTCACTCCACTTTTCATGCCTTTTACTTTTTGCCCCAAGCTAAAAATAACAAGTTTAAATCACTCAAACTTGCTCAATGCATGACCGGCCAAAGGAGAGGGAGTGACTGATAATTCTTTGCTATTTTTAGCAGCCATTCCCACCTATAATAGCCGTTTTACCTTCTTCATTTTAGACAACTCATTTCACCCACATCTATTCATTTCTCTCTTCCATTTCCTTCATTTTTTCCCATTTCCTTTGTCATCTTCCTTTGTCGATTTCCACTCTTGAAAGAGAGCTTGTATCCCCCTTGGAATAGCAACATTCAAGTGCTCATGAAGGCCTTGAATTGGTAGAACGAGCAGAGAAGAAGATGAACACACTAGTCTGGCTTCGGAGAAATACTGGGATTTGTTTCTTAGTTCCATTCTTTTAATTTTTCTCGTTTATGTTGTGATTATAAACATGAATATTTGTTGTGTTGTTATTCTTAATTTAAATGAAATGGCTTAAATTTAATCGTGTTAGATTGATTGCATTCTGTTCACTTAAATTACTAAGATCATGTTTGTGTTGTTATTAAGCCTTGGTTATTTGTTCAATTAAATAAAACCATACTTATGTTATACTTGCATTACAAATTATAAGGCAACGAATGAATTAATTATTAATCAGATTGAAATTATAATTAATTGACATGGTATTTAATTGGTGCATGTTTGATCTTCTAAGGCAGTTGAAGGTTAAATTAGCAATGGTATTAAACAATATATTAGCCTTACATAACTTGTAAGATTATTGTGATTAAATTGTTTCAATATAGGAATGTATTGTTACTTCACTTAATCTTATACTTGCTTATTGAAATTGATTAATTTCTTGAATTGGCATTGGAATATGTTCAAGAGATTAATTGATTTAGTAAGTATGTATGTGAATTAGTTAACAAAATACCAAGTTGTCGTGAAATTATTCGTAACAACATGAACATGGGTTTAGTAATTCTAAGTTAAGGAATGTAATTGATCTAACATATTATGTCATATTGATTAAAACTCATCTTTTTAAAATTGTGCATTGAATTTGTACTTTTTATTGTTCTTAGTTTAATTACTTAGTTAATTTTTAGTTTTTAAATCACTTCTTCAAATGAACATATTTTTTCCTTCATCAAATTGTTTAAAGTTGCATTTCATAAATATTTTTCTTCCACAGTCTCTGTGGGTACGATAACTCGATATTTACTTGTCACTTTATTACTTGATACGATTGTGTACACTAGTATATTTCTGTCATTCCAACTTGTACTAATAATTTTCGACTCAATTGGAAAAGTAATTGCTTAACTTGTAATTAACTTGATAAGAACATTTACCCACTTGGAAATTTTTTGGGTTCGACCCCTTGGAATACTTCATATTCCATCGAAACTATAAACATTACAACTGACATTGTCCGCTTGCAGTTAAAACCGCACTTTTAAATTGCTTTATAAAATTTTTTTTGCGCACAAGCGCGTATAAGTCTTATACCATTCTTAATTCATGCATATAAAGTTAATTCAGTCAATCAGATCATGGATTCTAACATTATTCAAATTATCATGGACTCAACTAAATAAAATAAAATACCAAAAACAGTTCTGAGAATATCCAAGGACTAAACTACACATAACATGAGTTTTTGGGCAAAACTGTAACACAGTGGGCACACGACCATACGTGATGCTATAGGTCATGTGGAAGGGTTACATGGCCATGTGGCTAGGCTGTGTGACAATTTGCAAAATTATCCTACAGGAGGGACACGGTCATGTGGGAGGGCTGTGGCCGTGTGGTTCACAAACTAACCTAAGGTTTTAGGGGAACATGGCTATGTGAGGGGCCGTGTGGTCCATACGTGTGGTCCACACGCCCATGTGGTAGATCATGTGGACCTATTCCTAGACATGATTTTCTCTAATTTGCCTGTAAAAGAACACACACTTATCACCGGGATCTTGGTGAACGTTTCTCGTGCTGAAATCTGGTTCAATGCATCTAAAATGGGTCCTTCAAACGACATTTATACATGAGTTAATAATGGATTTCAAGATTTAAAATATTTACTCAATATTTGGATAAGAATTCGAAAAGATTATTTGATCGAACAAAGATTTACATCGTTTATTACTACTACGAAAATTACAAGTTCTGATAATTGAAACAAGGCATACTTGTTGATCTTGGATGAAAAGAAATGAGTGCTAACAATGATGAAATAAAAAATCGGTAGGAAAATGAGTCAAATGGAAATTGATGTTGGATTCGGGATGCAAAAATGGTTTTAGCAATAGAGAGAAAATATTTTGCAAAGAAGAAGATGGGAAAGAAAAGAAGGAAAAAATAGGGAAAAGGAGAGTAAAAATTCAATTTAATTTGGAAAGAAAGCTATAGTTCAAGTTTAATTAGGAAAATGGCTAAACACTTAGGGTTTTCAAACTTTGAGGGTTGCATGGTAAATAACCCTTGCTGCCTAAATTTAAAAGGGAAATAAAGGGGATTTTGGGCAACTCAAACCTGGTATGCAAGGAGGGAGAAGCAAGTGTGTTACCATTATTCCAAGTCCTAGTTCTTATTAAGTTTTTACTTCAAATAATATTTATTTTAGTGTGGTTTTCATCCTAGTTTTGCTGAAAAATAAATAAAAGAAATGGAAGAGGAGTGGCTTGAACCTAAGACCTTTTGGGAGTGTACTAACTACTTAACCATCAATCCTTAGTTATTTATTGGTTAATTGTTTCAATTAAACTCTATATTTTGGAGCGTGACAATTCTCCCCTCTTTAAAGAAATTTCATCCTCAAAATTTACCTGGTTCAAACAGATGATGATATTGTTGACGAAACGCATCTTCCGGTTCCCACATGACCTCTTCAGTGCCATGGTTCTACCATAAAACCTTAACAAGTGGGATTCATTTCCTTTTCAGAACCTTTACACCACGATTTAAAATTTGTACGGGTTCTTTCTCAAAGGACAAATCCTATCTCACCTCGATCTCTTCGATTGGTACGATATGGGAAGGATTGGATTTGTATCATCTTAACATGGAAACGTGGAATACATCATGTATATGATCCGGTTCTAGAGGTAATTCAATCTAATATGCAACTGGATCGACTCTTTTAAAGATTCTATAAGGTCCTATGAACCTAAGACTTAACTTGCCCTTCATTCCCAACCTTAACACCTTTCGCCATGAGGACACTTTTAAGAAGTTTTGATCTCCGACACTTACTCAATGTCTTTTCTTTTTAAGTCCGCATACGACTTCTGTCTGTCTAAGGCCACTTCTGGTCTATCATAAATCAATTTGATTTTTCCCTCAGACTCCTGCACCACTTCGGGACCAAAAAGTTTCCTTTTCACCAGTTTGGTCAAACACAGTGGTGTTTGGCACTTTTGACCATACAAAGCTTCACAAGGTGCCATTTGTGTACTCAATTGGAAGCTATTGTTGTAGGCAAATTCTACTAGAGGCAATTGTTTCTCCTAACTACCTCGAAACTCGATGATGCAGCTTCTTAGAATATCTTCCAATATTTGAATAACTCATTCGGATTATTCATTAGTTTGTGAATGGAAGGCAATACTAAAATCCAAACAACTACCCAGTGCCTCATGTAACTTTTTTCAAAATTGAGATGTAAAACGAGGATCTGGATTTGAGATTATTGATACAAGTACCCCATGTAACCTTACAATATTTGAAATATATAACTTAGCTAGCTTTTGCAATGAATAATCCGTGCGGATAGGTAAGAAATGTGTTGACTTAGTTAATCGGTCAACTATTACCCAAATTGAATCTTTCTTAATGGGTGTTAATGGTAACCTACTAACAAAATCTATCGTTATACACTCCCACTTCCACTTCAGTATTTTAATAGGTTGTAAAAACCTAGAAGGGAACTGATACTCAGCTTTCACTTGTTGACACGTTAGGTATTTGGCCACTAATTTTGTCACGTCTTATTTTAGTCCAGGTCACCAGTACCATTTCTTTATATCCCGATATATCTTATTTCCTCTGGGATGCATGGCATAAGGGCTAACATGCGCTTCCCGAATTATGGTCTAATTTAAATCCTGATCATTTGACAAGCAAAACGTCCCTTGAAAGCACAAAACTCCATCATCACTAAACCTATAATCCTTTGTTTTTTTGTCCTCCACCTTTTTAATACATGGTAACAAGGACACATCTAAGGGTTGTTTAGCCTTGATCTCATTGACTAAGGTAGGTTTCACTTGTAGCTTGGCTCGCAAGCCTCCATCGTCCACTAGACTTACCCGAACAAACATTGCCCTTAAATCTATCATATGTTTTCTACTTAGAGCTTCTACTACAATGTTGGTTTTCCCAGGGTGGTATTCAATTACACAATCATAGTCCTTTAACAGTTTGAACCACCTCCATTGCCTCAAGTTCAATTCTTTTTAGGTGAGAAAGTATTTGAGACTCATATGATCAATATAGATGTAGCACTTCTCACCATACAAGCAGCGCCTCTAAATTTCCAGTGCAAAAGAGTCGGGTATGTAACATTCTTAACCAGTATCCAACGACAGAATAGGGTTACAGAGCATTACCGGACTTATAACTCAAACAATCATACCTTTCATAATCATATCTCATTCCAAACAAAACCCATTCAATTTCATTCATAGAGTCCCTAATACGATCCCTCGAGGCCCTAAATAGACATTAAAAGTGGTTTAGGACTAAGCCGAGTACTTAAGAAATTTTAAGAAAAACATGAAGAATTTTTCAAAGTGTAGAGGACACACACCTGTGTGGCCAGGCCGTGTGGGCATTCGAAGTGGGATCATACGGTCGTGTCCTAGTCCGTGTTTGACCCCGTGTAACTCATTGAATTGGGTTACACAGCCAACCCACACGCTCGTGTGCTAGGTCGTGTAACCTTTGAAATGACCTCACACACCTGTGTACCAGGCCGTGTGATAAGCCGCGTAAAAACTAGAGGGTATACTGACTTGTGCAACACGGCTAAGCCACATGCCCGTGTGCTAGGTCGTGTGGAGCTACTGACTTAATTTCTATAGAAGTATTAGGGGACACACGACCATGTCACCTGGTCGTGTGTCACACATGGCTGAGACACACGTTCGTATCTCTGCCCGTGTAGACAAAAATAGGCCATTTTCCAAGCCATATTTCTCACCCAATATGGTACCAACCTAAGCTCAACAATGCACATACAACCATGACATAAATAAGCATTCAAAACCAACCAATAACAAGTTTAACATGTAATACCCATACATACAACATAATATCCATAATCATATCTATTGACCACTTTGAAACATACAAATTACACTTCCAAAATATTCCTAAATTGTCAAACTCACATATGAGACATTGTGCCTAAATTCAAAACGCCTATCACATCTCAATTTCAATCATTTGATACCGAAAAATACCAATTCAAAAACAAGGCTTTCACTTAACAACTATACACCACATACCATAAGGTCATTTATACATATTTACATAAGCAAACATATACCATTTTCAAGCCAAATTAAATGGCCAAAACACATCAAAACATTTAGGCTATATTAGCCAAAACACCTATACATGCCATTTAACCAAAATACATATAGTCCAAAGTACCAAAATGTGAGTTTGATAGTGTGATGAGATCCTTGACGACTTCCAATCCAAACGAGCTTCCGAGACACTATATAACACGAAAAAATAAACGGAGTAAGCAATTAAGCTTAGTAAGTTCGCAAAACATAGAATTAAATTTACCATATAACCACAATTTTAGACAAGTAACTCAATTCAATTTGGCTAAAGCCTATCACATAACCATTCACCAAGTTAGTCATGCATACATATAAAACCGAAAATCATGTATAGATTCAACAATTAATAGAATTCCATGTACATGTAACATTTATACTGTATATCCGTATATGAAATATATAAACCATCTCTATATAACTACCTGTAGTAGTTCGAACTGAACTTATATAATCTCGTAATACACTACGCCTACTGAACCACTTAGAATCTCGTTAGATACGCGGGTAGTACACACAAGGTGTACTGAATTGTAATCTGTCAATTTCTGAACATGTAGACTCATACGAGCGATAAATGGTAAGCTCCTCCGAGCTAAATATTGGTAAGCTCATACGAGCTGCAATCGGTAAGCTCATAAGAGTTGTGGTGAGTCTATAACACATGCAAGACCTCAACCAAAACGGTAACCCTAATGACATGTCATTTGTATCCTACGAATTCCTAAGGTTCAAACGAGGCTCAGTATTCTTCGTACTTCATCGGTTAAGCATTCGATAATTTATACATCATAACTACACAATTCACATACATATATTTTCAATTAAAATATATAAATACACAATTTAATTACACGAACTTACCTCAAACTTGTATGACGGAAAACGATTGTTTATTTGATAACTTTGTCCTTTCCCTGATCTAATTCTGTTTGATGCTTTTCTTGATCTATATAATCAAATTAACTACTTTAATCATTATTCTACTCAATTCAATCCAAAATTCAAGTTTTGGAAAAATTACTATTTTACCCCTATACTTTTGACCTTTTAACAATTTAGTCCCTAGGCTCATAAATTGAAATTCATGCAATTTCATCTACATCTAAGCCTAGCCGAATCCTATATATGCTTTTAGTAGTCCAAAAATTTCACAATTTCACACATTAGACACATAATTTTCATATTTCACAATTTAACCCTTAATTGACAAATTCAACAAAAATCACTTAACAAAAAGTGTTTAACTCACAACAAGGATTCATTTTTTTCCATTAAAATTCACAACCAACTAACATGATCTCATGGAAAAACCCTAAAATTTCTACCATATTGCAAATTAGTCCTTCATTTAGCTAGATTAAGCTACAACGATCCCGAAAACATAAAAATCAACAAAAATGGGACAAGAAATCACTTACATGCAAGTAAAAAGGCTTGAACAAAATTTCTATTCTCTTTTAATGTAGAATTTTGACTGAAGCATGGATAAGGGAGGAAGATGACATCCTTTCTTTTATTCATTTAGTCTTTATTTACCTAATTACCTTTTTACCCTTACCTAACTTGTAAAAATAACAAAATTACCAAGCCATGCTCATCCAAGATAATTTTTAATGGTCTAATTACCATATAAGGACCTCCAATTTAAATTTCTATAGCTATTTAACACTTTTAAATAGTAGAACACGACTTTTATACTTTATGCGATTTAGTCCTTTTTCACTAATTGAGTATACAAACGGTAAAATTTCTTAACGAAATTTTTATACTATCATCTTATCATATTATAGATATTAAAATAATGTTAAAATAATTTTTTTCCTTTGAATTTGTAGTCCCAAAACTGCTATTTCAATTTCACTTAAAACGGGCTATTACAACTTTCCCCCCTTAAGAATTTTCGTCCCCGAAAATCTCACCAGAAAATTGGTTAGGGTGTTGTTTTCTCATAGCTTCCTCGAGTTCCCAAGTGGCCTCCTCAATCCCGTGACAATGCCAAAGAACCTTCACTAAAGCTATGATTTTGTTTCTTAACTCTTTGATCTCTCGAGTTAAAATTCTTATCAGTTCTTCGTTATATGACATATCGGGCTGAATTTTAACCTCTGACGGAGAAATTATATATGAAGGGTCTTACCAATATCATCGTAACATGGATACATGAAACACATTATGAATCTTTTCCAACTCTGACGGTAATTCAAGTCGATATGCCACTGGTCTTATTCTCTCAATAATCTCATATGGTCTAATAAATCGCAGACTCAACTTTCATTTGCAACCAAAACGAAGAATTATTTTCTAAAGCGATACTTTCAGAAGCACTTTATTGCCGATCTGAAATTCAATATCTTTACGCTTCAAATCCGTATATGATTTCTGTCGATCTGAAGCGGCTTTCAAACTGTCACGAATCACTTTCACTTTCTCTTTGGTTTCTTTGATCAAATCAACCCAGTGTATCTTTTTCTCACTAGCTCGGTCCAGTACAGTGGAGTTCTACATTTACAACCATATAAAGCTTTATACGGTGCCATTTTTATGCTCGATTGGAAACTATTATTATACGCAAACTCCACCAACGGTAAATATTTTTCCCAACTACCATCGAACTCTAAAATATAGCAACGAAGCATATCTTCAAGAATTTGCATCACTCTCTCAGACTGACCATCGGTTTGAGGGTGAAATGCCATGCTAAAATGCAACCGCGTACCTAAGGCCTCTTACAACTTCTTCTAAAATCATGATGTAAATCACGGATCTCTATCCGAAATAATAGAGACTGGCACTCCGTGCAATCTAACGATCTCAAAAATATATAACTCAACCAACCTATCAAGTGGGAAATCTGTACGCACTGGAATAAAATGCATAGACTTCGTCAAATGATCAACAATGACCCAGATAACATCTTTCTTGTTCAGAGATAGAGGTAATCTTGATACGAAGCCTATTGTAACTCTATCCCATTTCCACTTTGGAATCATCACTAACTGTAATAGTCCTGAACGCATTTGATGTTCGGCTTTGACCTGTTGACAAATCAAACATTTGGACACAATCAGAAATGTAGCATTTCATACCTGACCACCAGTACCTTTGTCTCAAATCAATGTATATTTTGTTAGTCCCAAGATGAACTGATAAGCTGCCACTATGAGCTTCGTGTAGAATTTTCTGTATAAGTTCTGTATCTTTTTAGTACACAAACTCTACCTCGGAACAACAAACAATCATCGGACCCGATCTAAAACTCTGAATCAGTAGTCGACTCACACTGTACTCTTTTAGCTTGCAATTTACTATCATATTTCTGAGCCTCGCAGATTTGCTGAAGAAATATCGGTTTAGCCTTTAACTCAACTAATATCTATCCATCATCTGAAAAAGTCAATCGCGTATTCATCGCTCTCAAGGCAAACAAGGATTTTCTACTCAAAGCATCCGCAACTACATTCGTTTTCCTCGGATGATAATCAATCACTAACTCATAATCTTTCAACAGTTCGAGCCACCTTCGTTGTCTCAAATTCAAATCTTTTAGTGACATCAAATACTTCAAGCTCTTGTGATCGGTAAATATGTGGCACTTCTCACCAAACAAATGGTGTCGCCAAATCTTTAATGCAAACACAATTGCGGCCAATTCTAAGTCATGTGTCGGATAATTTTTTTCATGCGGCTTTAACTGTCTGGAATCATAAGCTATCACTTTGCCTTCTTGCATTAAAACACAACCTAAACCGTTCAATGACACATCAATAAAAATAAAAAATTCTTTACCTGACTCCGGTTGAACTAAAATTGGTGCTTCAATTAACAGTGCTTTCAACTGATTAAAACTCTATTGGCATGTCTCTTACCACTCAAAATTTACATCTTTCTATAACAACTGAGTCATCGGTGTAGCTATCATTGAAAACCATTTTATGAATCGTCGATAATAACCAGCTAATCTCAGAAAACTTCTGACTTCAGTTATGTTTCTTGGTGGTTTCTATTCAACAACTGCTGAAGTCTTACTCGGGTCTACTCTGATGCCTTCCGCAGAAACATTGTGTCTCAAAAATCCAACTTCTCGGAGCCAAAGCTCACACTTGCTAAATTTAGCAAATAGTTGTTTATCACGCAAAGTCAGTAACACAATTCTCAAATGTTAGGTATGCTCAGATTAGTCCTAAGAATATATCAAAATATCATCAATAAACACGACAATAAATCGGTCTAAATATGGTCTAAAGATTTGATTCATCAAATCTATAAATACTACAGGAGCATTAGTTAACACAAATGGCATAACAAGAAATTCATAGTGCCCGTACCTAGTCCTGAAGGCAGTTTTCGGCACATCCGAATCTTTAACCTGCAATTGAAAATAACTCGAACGTAAATCAATATTTGAGAATATCGTTGCACCTTTCAGCTAATCAAACAAATCATCAATTCTCAGCAATGGATATTTATTCTTAATAGTAACCTTGTTAAGCTGTCGATAATTAATACACAGTCTCATTGATCCATCTTTCTTCTTTACAAACAAAATTGGTGCACCCCAGGGCAAGAAAATCGACCGTGCAAAACATCTATCCGTTAACTCTTGCAACTGAGCTTTTAACTCTTTCAACTCTGTCAGAGCCATTCAGTACGGAGTTGTCGATATCGATGATGTTCTCGGTACTAACTCAATAGCAAATTCGACCTCTCTGATCGGTGGTAACTCGTATAATTCCTCTGGAAATTAATCTGAATATTCACAGACCATTGGCACTGATTCAATCTTCGATTCAGGCACTTTTGTATACAGTACATATGCAAGATAAGCATCGCAACCCTTTCTCACATACTTCTGTGCTAACATAGCCAATATCGCAATAGGCAACCCACTCGATTCATTAGATTCAATACTAAGAGTCTTACCGTTTTGACATTTCAATACAATAAGTTTTCGTCTATAGTTTACAACTGCATCATGCATAGTTAGCCAATCCATACCCAAAATCACATCAAATTCATCAAATGGTAAAAGCATCAAATTGGCTGGAAAATTATAACCCCGAGTCATCAAAGGAAAATTCTTGCAAACCTTATCAATTAGGACATACTGACCTAAGGGGTTTGACACCTTAACCAAAAATTCAGTGGACTCAATAGGTAAATTCTTAATAGATGCTAAATTTGTACATACATAAGAATGGGTTGACTCAAGATCAATCAAAGTAGTTACATCAATATTATGAAGAGAAAAAGTACTGGTGATAATATCTGGTGCCGACGTATCTTCACAAGCGTGAATGGTATAAGCTCTGGCTATCACCCGTGCCTTGGATCTCACTGCAAAATCTCTTGTTACTCCTCGACTACCACTCATATTTCCAGTATTTTAAAGTGGTCTCCCTCTAGCAGTGGTATTGCTCGGCCTCACGGTTTGAGCTTTTTCTTTCTCAGACTTTTCAAGACAATCTCTAAGGTAGTGGTTGAAGGACCCACACTTGAAACATGCTCCGCTTTTAACTCGACGCTAGCCATAATGTGGCCTGTTGCAGTGTTTGCACTCGAGTCTAGCATCTCTAACACTACCCACGCTAGCTACAGATGTAGCCTAGGGTTTAGGACTGGAGTGTCTTGCATCTCTATCTCGACTAGAATGCCTCATAGAACCAGTAAGACGGTAGTGATGTTCTTTAGATTTCTTCGATATTGATTGTTAAGACTTTCCCGTAAATCTCTTTCTTGAATCTCTAGCTTCAAATTTGGCTTTTCTCTTTTCCTTGCTAAGCTTTTCGGCTTTGTGTACCCTGTCAACTAACACAACGAACTCTTTCAGTTCAAGTATTCCAACTAATAGTTTAATGTCTTCATTCAACCCGTCTTCAAAATGTTTGCACATAACCACTTTAGTTGGAATGCACTCTCGGGCATAATTGCTCAATCGGACGAATTCTCTCTAATACTTAACTATGGTCATAGGATCTTGTTTCAGCTCTAGAAATTCTTTACACTTTTGATTGAGGAATTGTTGACTTATATATTTTTTCCTAAACTCTGACTGAAAGAATTCCTATGTAACACGTTCTTTCGGTACTACAGAAATTAAAATGCTCCACCACTTGCATGCAGCATCTTTCAGAAGAGACACGACACATTTAACATATCCGGCTAACATACAAGATAATTCATCAAAGACCCAAATCGTATTCTCAAGCCAAAACTCAGCTCTCTCAAGGTCGTCATTTACTGTAGCTCTAAACTCTTCGGCCCTATATTTTCAAATTTTATCAACGGGTGGTTTGCTTAAGCGTACAGGTTTAAGTACTTGAGGAGCTACAGAGACCGATTGGGGAAAAGGTAGAGTGGAGGTTGTTGAGTAGCCAGATTAGTTCAGACTCAGTGAGCCTCTCGTTCATCATATGGAAGAAGGCTTCCTTAGCCTTTCCTCCAAGACCCTCGAATATGGGTCTCGAACTAGAAGAAGCCGCCCCGCGAATGGAGGCTGATGCATTACTTTCTACATCATCGGAATCTGCTCGATTGGAATCCATTTCTATATGAAAACATGATTTTAAACTGTCAGAAGTCATCACACTATCACAGGTTACAAATGGCATGTATAGCTAGACGTACATTGATAAACCATAATATATACATATTTTTATCCCATGCTTGGCATATTTTTGGATGATTTATCATAAGATTTAGTGAATTTGATGTTCCTAATCCTTTAAATTCATGTTTTATACTTAGGTGAGCATAGGAAGGTGAAAAGAGCAAGAAATGGGCCAAAAACGGACAAAATAGGCTTATCTTAGTATTTCACAGGGCCTAGTCACTTCCACATAGGTAAACCACACACCTATGTGAGGCAAACGGGAAGGGCACATGCCCGTGTGTCAAGGCTGTGTCGATATTAAACCAAGTCAGAATTGCACAAGGCCGTGTCCCTATTAGACCCAAGTCTAATTCTATTCAGAAAAAGGGTACTTTGGCGGGTTTTGAAGCATTCTAAAGCCTATATAAACACCCTAGAAGAGGATTAAAGGGGGCACACAGAGCAGAAGCCAAAAAAATACTCGAGGACAGCCATTGGAATCAGCTCGGAAGTTGGATCTACTTCAAGACTAAAGATTTCCATTCAATTTCCTCAGAAGTTCTTTGGATTTCTTTATGTTTTTTTGTTTTCCCAATTTTGAGATGTTTTCCATTATTATGAACTAAACTCCCTAAATACCTGAGGGAGATGAAATCTAAGACGGATCTTATTATTATTTGAATTATATGATAAATACTTATTCTTATTATTAATTGTGAGTTTTAATTCTTGCTTTAATATTCCAGGATATTAATTCAAGTTTTGATGTACTTATTTAGTGGAGCAAAAGTTCTTGTTTAAGAGTAGATCTCTCATAATTAAGTAGAGTTGTATGCAATCCTAGAGATAGGACGACATAAATCTGTTGGATTAGAGTCAAATCTAATAAGGGAATCCATAGATCGAGTTAATGCAACGATAAGGGTTTTAATTAGAAAGAGGTTTCAATTAATCAACCTAGAGTTAGTTGTTTTTAATCTCGAGAGAGATATTAACATAAGTCAGGGATTTCTACGGATTAAGATAAGTGAATAAATCGTCTAATTCAGAAGTAATAAGTGAAGTCTCGGTGGATTCTTCCTTGGGTATTGTCTTCTCCATTGGTTTTCCAACAGTATTTTCCAACTTTTGCTTCTGTTGTGCTCTTAGTTAATTAGATAGTCAACTTTTTTTTAAAAACATCCCTTTAATTTTTAGGCTAGATAATAAAAAGATAGTAATTACTAGT
The DNA here is from genome assembly GCA_025698465.1 of Gossypium longicalyx. Classification (NCBI taxonomy): domain Eukaryota; kingdom Viridiplantae; phylum Streptophyta; class Magnoliopsida; order Malvales; family Malvaceae; genus Gossypium; species Gossypium longicalyx. The sequence goes on along the minus strand of CM046997.1, from coordinate 15,563,475 downwards.
ACTTTTAGTCCTCGCGGATATGATATTTCCGGTCTCACCATAACTATTTTACTGATCGATAGGTGTGCTTGCCTTAGTCGAATTTTTAGTTAGTTTCACGACCATCAAGTTTTTGGCGCCGTTGCCAGGGACTAAGATATCAGGAAAACTTAATTTTTATTACTTTAGCCATTCTTTTATTTTTTGCAATTTAATTTTGTTTTTAGTTACTTATTTTTCTTTTATTTACTTCTGGCAGGTTTTAATAGTTTATGACTAGAAGAAACCTGTCAGGACCTTTGCTTTTTGACAGTGAGATTGAGAGCACAGCTCACAGAAATCGAAGAGAAATGAAGCGAAGCCTGCAATACATAGAGGAAGGGCGAGAGGACGATAACCATACTACAACCGAGGAGATGGCTGAAAATCAGAATAATCCGCTACTTCCTGTGGTTGCTGCAAATCCAGTATACCAGAATCCTGCTCCTCGTACTATGTATGATTATGCTAAACCTACTTTAACAGGAACTGAATCGAGTATAGTTAGACCTGCTGTTGCTGCAAATAACTTTGAACTGAAACCTAACACAATTCAAATGATACAATAGTTTGTTCAGTTTGATGGTTTGCAGGACGAGGATCCAAACACTCATTTAGCAAATTTTCTGGAATTCTGTGACACTTTTAAGATCAATGGCGTTTCTGATGATGCTTTTGAACTGAAACCTAACACAATTCAAATGATACAACAGTTTGTTCAGTTTGATGGTTTGCAGGACGAGGATCCAAACACTCATTTAGTGAATTTTCTGGAATTCTGTGACACTTTTAAGATCAATGGCGTTTTTGATGATGCTATTCGTCTTCGGTTATTTCCCTTTTCATTGAGAAATAAGGCTAAACAATGGTTGAACTCGTTACCACGAGGGTTAATCACTACTTGGGAACAAATGACTGAAAAATTTTTACTAAAATATTTTTCATCGGCTAAAATGGCTAAATTACAGAATGATATCTCTTCTTTTGTGCAGATGGATTTAGAAACACTTTATGATGCATGGGAGAGATACAAAGATCTATTGAGAAGGTGCCCTTACCATGGATTACCCTTTTTGCTACAAGTTCAAACTTTCCACAACGGTTTGAATCCCTCAACTAGACAAATGATCGATGCAGCTGTTGGTGGAACCATTAATAATAAGACACCTGAAGAAGCTTATGAGTTCATAGAAGAGATGTAACTGAATAATTATCAGTGGCAAGTCATGAGGACAAAACCGATGAAAGCAGCCAGTGTTTTTAACGTCGATTCAGTTACTATGCTTTCCAATCAGGTAGAACTTTTGAATAGAAAAATTGATGGTTTACTTGGTTCTACACAGGTTCATCCAGTAATGCAGTGCGATGCAAGTGGAGGTGGAACGAGCAATTTAGAATATCCATCCTACAGCCCTAACATGGAGAACGATCAAATGAATGATATGGGTAATAATCCTTGGCCTCAAAATAATCTGTATAGTAACACTTACAATGCAGGTTGGAGGAACCACCCAAATTTCTCATGGGGAGGCCAAGGCAATCAAAGACCACCACCCCCTCTAGGCTTCCAACAACAACCTTACCAGCAAGAGAAAAAGCCGAACCTTGAGGAGATGATGACAAAGTTTATTTCAGTAGTGAAAACTCGTTTTTAGAATACTGAAACTGCACTTAAAAATCAACAAGCATCGATTCAAGGGCTTGAGAAGTAAATAGGACAACTGGCTAAGATGATTTCAGAAAGACCACCAGGGAGTCTATCTAGTAACATCGAACCCAATCCAAAAGAACATGTGAAAGTAGTTACATTAAGGAGTGGGAAAGTGTTAGCTGATTCTGAAAAGAAGCTGGCACCAGAAGCTGACAGAAAAGATGATGAGGAAGTAAAGCCCAAAACCAGTGAAAAGTTGGTGCTGAAGGAATATAAGCCACCCATCCCATACCCATCAAAGTTGAAGAAAGACCGCATGGATGCACAATTTGGTAAATTCCTTGAACTTTTTAAACATTTACATATTAACTTACCTTTTGTTGAAGCTATCTCATAGATGCCTACATATGCAAAATTTTTGAAGGAGCTTCTAACAAATAAAAGGAAGTTTGAAGAAATATCTACAATGGAACCCAACGAGGAGTGCTTAGCCATACTCCAAAATAAACTGCCAACCAAACTGAAAGGTCTAGGAAGTTTTACTATTCCCTGCTTAGTTGGTAGTTTAAATGTTGAAAAGGCACTAGCTGATTTAGGTGCTAGTATTAATCTAATGCCCTACAAAATGTTCAAGCAACTTGGCCTTGGGGAATCAAAACCTACTAGGATGAGTATTCAACTAGCTGACAGAACTGTTAAATATCCTAAGGGCATTATAGAGGATATACTTGTAAAAGTAGATAAATTTATATTCCCTGTCAATTTTGTTGTGCTTGACATGGATGCTACACAAGATTCTTTACAGGAAATCATACATAAGGACACATTGGAACTGTGTCTTACCCAAGGAGAGAAGGTAAATGATGACAGTCCTGCGTTAAGTAAGGTAAAAGCTGAACTAAATTCTAATGAGCTTTCATTGAGGTAGAAGAGCTATGAGGGTATTAAGGTAAATAATGAATTAAAATTAAACCCCTCCGTTGAAGAACCTCCTAAATTGGAATTAAAGCAACTACCAGGTCACTTAAAATATGTGTTTCTTGGAAATAATTCCACATTACCAGTGATTATTGCTTCAGATTAATAGCCAACCGAAAAAATGAATTAATCCAAGTATTAAAGGAGCACAAAAAAGCCACAGCTTGGAAGATTTTTGACATAAGAGGGATCAGTCTTTCTTTTTTCACACACAAAATTTTAATGGAAGATGAATATAAACCTTGTGTGCAAGCACAAAGACGAATGAATCCTAACATGAAAGAAGTTGTAAAAACTAAGGTAATTAAACTTCTAGATGCTAGAATTATTTATCCTATTTCTGACAATTCTTGGGTAAGTCCTGTGCAAGTTGTTCCTAAGAAAGGAGGCATGACTGTTATGGCCAACTAGAAGAACGAATTGATTCCAACATAAACAGTCACGGGATAGAGAGTTTGTATTGACTATAGGACATTGAACAATTCCACAAGAAAAGATCACTTCCCCTTACCATTCATTGATCAGATGTTGGAAAGATTATCTAGGCATATGTATTATTGCTTCCTAGATGGACTCTCTGGTTATTTCCAAATCCCAATAGCTCTTGAAGACCAAGAGAAAATGACATTTACATGTCCATACGGTACGTTTGCTTATCGACGAATGTCTTTTAGATTATGTAATGCTCCTGCTACTTTTCAGCGATGAATGTTAGCCATCTTTGATGAACTTGTGGAAGACATTATAGAGTTATTTATGGATGGCTTCTCGGTATTCGATAACTCTTTCGCTCTTTGCCTTAAAAATTTTAAACGAGTTCTAAAGAGATGTAAGGAAACAAACCTTGTTCTGAATTGGGAAAAATGTCACTTCAGGGTTCGTGAGGGGATTATATTAGGCCACAAAATTTCTAACAAGGGAATTGAGGTTGATAAAGAAAAAGTTCAAACTATTAAGAAACTACCTCCCCCTAATTCAGTTAAGACTATTCGAAGCTTTTTAGGTCATACTGGATTTTATAGAAGATTTATTAAAAACTTTTCTAAAATAGCTAAGCATTTAACGAATTTGCTAGAAAAAGATGTACCTTTCAATTTTCATCAGGAATGTTTAGAAACATTTAATACTCTTAAGGATAAATTAATTAATGTCCCAATTGTAGTTGCACCTGATTGGAATTTACCCTTTGAACTAATGTGTGATGTGAGTGATTTTAGAGTAGGTGCAGTTCTTGGACAGTAGAAAGACAAGCACTTTCAACTGACCTATTATGCTAGCAAAACTTTGACAACCGCACAAGAAAATTATACGACGACTGAGAAAGAATTGTTGGCTGTGGTTTTTGCATTCGATAAATTTAGACCATATTTAATATTATCTAAAGTTGTCGTTTACACTGACCATTCAGCTCTTCAATACCTCCTTACTAAAACAGATGCAAAACCTCGACTAATAAGATGGATTTTATTGTTGCAGGAGTTTGACCTAGAAATTCAAGATAAGAAAGGAGCAAAAAATCTTGCAGCGGATCATCTATCTAGATTGGAACACTCACATCTCAAGGGACTTGACAAACATGAGATAAATGACTCATTCCCTAAAGAATAACTCTTTGCTATAACTGACTCTGAAGAACCTTGGTTTGTAGACATTGCGAATTATTTAGCTGCTAACATTACACCAAAAGGGTTGACACATCAGCAAAAGAAGCGATTCTTTACTGATGTGAACAACTATTTTTGGGAAGAACCTTTTTTTTTGGTATATATGCAGATCAAGTAATTCGAAGATGTGTTACGACATTGCCACTCAGGACTGACTGGAGGACATTACAGTAGAACTAGGACCGTACATAAAACACTCGAATCAGGTTTTTATTGGCCCACATTATTCAAAGACGCCAACAAGTATGTTACTTCTTGTGATAAATGCCAACAAATAGGTAATATCTCTAAACGTGACGAAATGCCCCAAACATACATACTCTCATGTGAAATATTTGATGTATGGGGTATTGATTTCATGGGTCCATTCCCTAGCTCATTTGGGAATAAATACATATTAGTGGCTGTTGATTATATGTCTAAATAGGTAGAAGTCCAAGCCTTACCTACTAATGATGCTAGAGTGGTGGTGAAGTTCTTTAAGAAACTTTTCTATCGATTTGGAACACCTAGAGCAATTATCAGTGATAGGGGTACTCATTTCTATAATGCTCAGTTTGATAAAACCCTTAAGAAATATAGAATTCACCATAGAATAGCTACCCCATACCATTCTCATGCTAGTGGACAAGTCGAAGTCGCTAACTGAGAGATTAAACATATCCTAGAAAAGATTGTAGAATCGAATAGGAAGGATCAGACAAAGAAACTAGATGATGCTTTATGGGCCTATAGAATAGCTTTTAAGACTCCTATAGGAACATCTCCTTACAGACTTGTTTATGGGAAAAGTTGTCATTTACCATTTGAACTAGAATATAAAGCATTCTGGGCTATAAAATTTCTGAACTTTGATTCAAAACTCGCAGGTGAAAAGAGATTGATGCAGCTGAACGAGTTAGATAAATGGCGAGCTAATGCCTATGAGAATTCACGATTATACAAGGAAGCAATGAAGCGCCACCATGATGCTTGTTTAAAGCAACACAAGCAATTTGAAGTTGGAGTCTTGTCCTACTATACAACTTAAGGCTCAAATTGTTTCCTGTGAAGCTTAAATCATGATGATCAGGTCCTTTCGTAGTCCAAACCGTCTTTCCATATGGCACAGTAGAGGTAAGTCACCCAACCCAATGCATTTTCAAGGTAAATGGACATCGTCTTAAACTTTATAACGGTGAGGATTTTAAAGATAATAGAGAGGAGCTACGGCTCTGTGAACCTGCCTAAACATACCAACAAGGTAAAGTCGACTTTAGACTCTAAATAAGCGCTTTTCAAGAGGCAACTTGAGCACTAACACCACTAAGTAACTTTAGTTTATTTTTCCATTTGTTTTATATTCTAACTGTAGGTATTCTTGGCACACACGGCCTAGCACACGGCCGTGGGATCGCCACGGGTAGGAGACACGGACGTATCCATAGCCGTGCTAAAACAGGGCAAACATTTTCCCCAAGACAGGATGACACATGGGCTGCAATAAATAGCCACGGCTGTGGGACACGGCCGTGTGCCCTACACGGCTAAGGGACATGGGCGTGTCCCAAACCGTGGTGAAACTGCACTTAATTTCCCAAAAATTCAGGAGAGGCACGGCATACATTAAATCACCACGACCGTGCGAGGCAGCCGTGGATGTCACACGGTCATTAACACGGGCGTGCTTGAGGCCGTGTGGGAACTCGCCCAAAGATTGAAACGTTCAACAAGTCAGAATAGAACATCGGCTAATGCCACGGCCGTGCTCGAAAGTCATGCGCAATCCTGATTACAAGACACGGGTGTGTTGGATCGACCACAGGCATGGGAGAAACGAATGAATCACCATATGGCCGTGTGATACGGCCGTGTAGCACATGGGTGTGTCCACAGGTCGTGTGCGATACTGACTTAAATCATCAGACCATAAGCACAAGTCATGAACACGGGCATGGTGTACCAAACACGGGCGTGAGAGAAGCAAACGAACTTGCACACGGTCATGCGACGTGGCCATGTCCGTGTGCACTACACGGCCAGGGACACGGGCGTGTCGAAGGGACCGTGTGCAGCACTGACTTAAGATTTCACAAAAAACACGGGCTAGAACCACACCACACGGGCGTGGGCCATGTCCATGTGTTCTAAAATGGGGCCTGCACGACCGTGGCCCCCTTTTATTCGCCACCTAACCCTAATTTCTCCTTATACCCTTCATTCCCTTCACTATTCATCATCTTCTCTAACCAGCCGCCCCCTTTCTCCTTCTCCTTCTCCATTTTTCCTTCCTCTTTCTCTTTTCTATTCTCTTCCTTCTAACTTCTCCCTCTCTATTCTCTTTCTCCTAACTTCATCCCCTTCCTCTTTTCTCCTTTCCCTTCATTCTTTTCACTCCGGCCACTATTCTCCGACAAGTCGTGGGTCACAACCCCTCTTCTCTCCTTCCCCCCTTTTCCCATTCCCCTCATTCAACCACCATACACCGTCGCGACCACCACCAATCACCACTATCGGTTTCCTCTTTTGAACCTTTGCTTTCTTTACATTATTTTAGTTGTTTTATTACTATTATTATTTTTAGTCTTATTACTTTATTCATGTTTTATTCTATTTATTCTTCCTTTGTTATTGCTTCATTATTATTATTGATTTTTCTAGGCATACGTTAGTTTAACAATGTTGGCATTATTCTACATTTATATTTTAGGGTCATTTATTTTATTGATATTTTTCTGCTCAAATTATTTTTATTTTTTTTAAGTACTCAATTATTTAGTTTTCTACTAGGCATTAAGAGTCTACTTCTTTCGGCTGCTTGATTATAGATGAACTTGGATGCTTGTTTCACATTAGATTGCCATTATGTTGTTTTGTCCATAGTGAATTTTATGTTTACCTTCGCATGACGCTATGACAAATACTCACAGGAAAAAGTTCGTAGTCCCCACTTCTAAAAAGCAGAAGGGCCCAGTAGCGACATCCTCGAGTGCCACCGCTGAGATCTGCCATCCATTCCTTCAATTTACACCAGGGCCCCAGGAAGAATTATTTCAGATTCTACGCGCCCGACCCCCTGGTGTGGGCCGTTGCAATAACTAGGACGCACTAGAGCAGGTCCACCTAGCTGATTCGGTTTGGGCTCTCCTCGCCACCGCTCCATGAGACCACTTCTTTGACATCATCGAGCCAACGTATCTAGAGTTCATGTTGGAACTATGTTCGACATTTCAGTTGCAAACAGTTATGGTAGAGCACGATGACCCAGGAACAGTCCAATTCTGCCTTGGCGGTCTAGTACGGTAGTTGAGTGTCCCAGAATTTGGAGCTGCCTTGGGACTCTATACAGACAATTTTATAGAGGTCGACAATTTTCCCCACCTCCACCGACGCATCCATTATTCACCTTCATCGTGTTGGGCAGACCTCATGCCTACTACAGGCATCTACGACCCTAGCCTCTCAAAGGCATCAACTCTAGCTTCAGCTCTGCGATATCTTCACGCCCTTTTGGCATACACATTAACAGGGAGACGGGAGAGCACTGGCGTCGTCAACACTCAAGACGCATACTTCCTATGGAGCATGAGGAAAGGGCATATTATAGATCTCGCATACTTCATCGCCCTTGCCTTTCGCCATCAGACAGAACGACACCGAAAGGGAGTCATCAGCATTGGCCCATATGTGACTCGTCTAGCTTGATACTTTGGGCTCCTGAATACAGTGGCACAGTCTTTATCGTTCACACTCATCGGCCAGATGTCCCCACAAGACATCCAAAGTATGCTCCATATGAGGATGATAGAGCGTCGTCGTGGGTTTAATCCTCTTCAATACCGACTAGCATGAGCCACCGATGAAGATGACCCCGAGGATATTCCTGACGATATCCCTACATTTCAGGAGGACCTACCTTCTCAGCCACCACTGAGTCACCAGCCAGTTCATGCGGCTGCTTCATTATCTGAAGTTTCTGACCACCTTAATCACTTTGAGCAATATTGCACTCAGCTATTCGACAGCATCGAGGTGACTCTACAACAAATCTGCCAACATTTTCACATATCGCCTCCAGTACCACCACCTCACGATCTAGTTGTCGATGAGGACTTTTGAGTCCATTTGTTGATCAATTTGTTTTTCCTTTTATTTTATTTTTAGTTTTGCGTTTCTATTTGTCTCTATTTATCATTTTCTTAAAAGACTTTTATCAATATAATTTGAATTTTCGTTTATCTAGTTATTTCATTATTACTGACCATAACAACCCTATCGATATAACCCCCTAAAACATTACTGATGACATCATAACTTTAAAAGGTTCAGTTGATTGGTACTACTCAGGAATATACAAACAATCCTCCATGACTACCATGTCCTGCTCGACCACGACCATAGCCACCACGACACTGACCACCACGATAACCTCTTCGTTGGACACTATGATTGTGGAACCCAACCTCTACCACCACCTTCACCTCTGTCTACATTTCACATACACATCACTTTTACTCCTTTAAGAACTACATCGAAATTCAGGGCAGTTTCACATTTCCCCTATTCTATGATATTATGCTTATATTATTGTTATCTATCTTCGTACATTGAGGACAATGTACATCTTAAATGTGGGGGTCTTGGATATTTATATATTAGAAAATCTCTAAATTTTTATCTCATTTCCTCATACTATTATTAGAGTGAATTCTGATTGATTTATAATTTTTATTAATATGTTTTGAATTTAACCATAGGAAATTGTGCATTGATTGTTCAAACTTTAAAAGGCATTAGAGAATCAAGCATGATAAGTTGACTTTTGAGAATTAAAATTGCTAGGCTATTTCCCTGAATTGAGATATTATCTTGAAGTTCTAAATTCACAGGATTGACATCAGAAGCTATGATATTTGTGAGATCTTGTTAGAGCATATATCCTTTCTTGCTTACTTTTATTATTACTTATGAGTGTGTCAACATTGATTTGTTATTCTAGAACTTGCTTTGATTATGCATGTCAAGACCACACCTTTGATTTGATATACTGAGATGATAAAGGCACTTAGGTTTTAACCCACTTTCCCCATAAAAAGCCTACCCACATAATTGACCCTTAGTGAACCTCTTTGAGCCTTAACCATTGTTTCTTGATTTCCCCCTAATGTTATCCCACAAATTAACCCTTTTTGATTCGTTAGGTATTTAACCCTTTTCATTGACTTCTTTTTATCGAGATTTGATTTGATTAATCACCTAACTATTTTCATTTCAGTTGCTGAATTATTTCTTATTATGTACTTTCTATTATTGTACTTGTTCTTATTAAAAAAAACATATATTGATTCATGTAATTACATTTTATTCCAGTTTGAGCTTAGACAAATTAAAGTTATTATCTTGAGAAAAAGCTCACATTATTGGTATTAGGTAACTTTAATTCTGGCACTCAGTTGTAATTCAGTAATTAGCTTTATTATTCTAAGTTTGGTAACTTATTACACATACGCTACGTTAGTCCGAAAATCAACTAAACCGTAACTCTAATACCAATAAATGTAACACCCCTAACTCGTATCCGATATCAAAATAAGGTTACAAAATATTATCGGACTTATAACTCAATCAATCATACTTTTCATAATCATATCTCATTCCAAACAACAGCCATTCAATTTCATTCATATAGTCCCTAATACGAGCCCTTGGGGCCGTAAATAGACATTAAAAGTGGTTCGGGACTAAACCTAGTACTTAAGAATTTTTTAAAAAAACATGGAAAAATTTTCAAAGTGCAGAGGACACACGCCCGTGTGGGCATTCGAAGTGGGATCACATAGCCGTGTCCCAGCCTGTGTCTGACCTCGTGTAACTCACTGACTTAGGTCACACGGCCAACCCACATGCCCGTATCTCTACCCATGTGGAAAAAAATAGGTCATTTTCTAAGCTATATTTCTCACCCAATATGGTACCAACCTAATCTCAACAATGCACATACAACCATGGCATAAATAAGCATTCAAAACCAACCAATACCAAGTTTAACATGTAATACCCATACATACAACATAATATCCATAATCACATCTATTGATCACTTTGAAACATACCAATTACACTTCAAAAATATACTGAAATTGTCAAAATCACATATGAGACATTGTGCCTAAATTCAACATGTCTATCACATCTCAATTTCAATCATTTGGTACCCAAAATACCAATTTACAAACAAGGCTTTCACTTAACAACTATACACCACATACCATAAGGTCATTTATACATATATACATAACCAAACATATACCATTTTCAAGCCAAATTAAATGGCCAAAACACATCAAAACACATAGGTTGTATTAGCCAAAACACCTATACATGCCATTTAACCAAAACATATATAGTCTAAAATTCCAAAATGTGAGTTTGATAGTGTGATGCGATCCTTAACGAATTTCAATCCAAATGAGCTTTCGAGACACTATATAACACGAAAAAATAAACGAAGTAAGCAATTAAGCTTAGTAAGTTCGCAAAACATAGAATTAAACTTACCATATAACCACAGTTTTAGACAAGTAACTCGATTCAATTTGGCCAAAGCCTATCACATAACAATTCACCAAGTTAGCAATGTATACATATAAAACCGAAAATCATGTATGGATTTAACAATTATTCGAATTCCATGTACATGTAACATTTATACCGTATATCCGTATATGAAATATATAAACTATCTCTATATAACTACCTGTAGTAGTTCAAACCGAACTTATATAATCCCCTAATACACTACGCCCATTGAACCACTTAGAATCTCGTTAGATACGCGGGTAGTACACACAAGGTGTACTGAACTGTAATCTGTCAATTTCTGAACATGTAGACTCATACGAGCGATAAATGGTAAGCTCCTCTGAGCTAAATATTGGTAAGCTCATACGAGTTGCAATTGATAATCTCATATGAGTTGTGGTGAGTCCGTAACACATGCAAGACCTCAACCAAAACGGTAACCCTAATGACATGTCATTTGTATCCTACGAATTCCTAAGGTTCAAACGATGCTCGGTATTCTTCGTACTTCGTCGGTTAAGCATTCAATAATTTATACATCGTAACTACACAATTTACATACATATATTTTCAATTAAAATATATAAATACACAATTTAATTACACGAACTTACCTCAAACTTGTATGACAGAAAACGATTGTTTATTTGATAACTTTGTCCTTTCCCTGATCTAATTCTGTTTGTTGCTTTTCTTAATCTATATAATCAAATTAACTACTTTAATCATTATTCTACTCAATTCAATCCAAAATTCAAGTTTTGGCAAAATTATTATTTTGCCCCTATACTTTTGACCTTTTTACAATTTAGTCCATAGGCTCATAAATTGAAATTCATGCAATTTCATCTACATATAAGCCTAGCTGAATACTATATATGCTTTTAGTAGTCCAAACATTTCACAATTTCACACAATAGACGCATAATTTTCATATTTCACAATTTAACCCTTAATTGACAAATTCAACAAAAATCACTTAACAAAAAGTGTTTAACTCACAACAAGGATTCATTTTCTTCCATTAAAATTCACAACCAACTAACATGCTCTCATGAGAAAAACCCTATAATTTCAACAAAATTGCAAATTAGTCCTCCATTTAGCTAGATTAAGCTACAACGGTCCCGAAAACATAAAAATTAACAAAAACAGGATAAGAAATCACTTACATACAAGTAAAAAGGCTTGAATAAAATTTATCTTCTCTTTTAATGGTGAATTTCAGCTGAACATGGATAAGGGAGGAAGATGACATCTTTTCTTTTATTAATTTAGTCTTTATTCACCTAATTACCTTTTTACCCTTACCTAACTTTTAAAAATAACATAATTCCACTATCACCTTTAATGGTCTAATTACCATATAAGAATGTCCATTTTAAATTTCTATAGCTATTTAACACCTTTAACTAATAGAACACGACTTTCGCACTTTATGCGATTTAGTCCTTTTTCACTAATTGAGTATACAAACGGTAAAATTTGTTAACGAAATTTTTATACTATCATCTTATCATGCTGTAGATATTAAAATAATGTTAAAATAAATTTTTTAACTTCAGATTTGTGGTCCCAAAACCACTGTTCCAATTTTAGTAAAACGGGCCGTTACAGGATAGTTGCACTCATGCTGTTTCAATTGCCTCGACGCATAAACAACTACTTTACCGCCTTGCATCAACACACATCCAAGGCCAGTATAAGATGCATCATTGTACACTACATATTCTTTCCCCGGTTTGAGCTGAATTAATACAGGAGCTTGAGTTAGCACCACTTTTAGCTTTTCAAAGCTAGATTATTGCTCATCCATCCATTTAAACAAGACATCCTTTCTCAACAACTTGGTTAGGGGTGCAACAATCACTGAGAATCTTTAAAAAAATCTACGATAGTACCCGACTAAACCAAGAAACTTCGAATTTTGGAAACATTTTTGGGTTGTTTCCTTTCTAGGATGGCCACTATCTTTTTCGGATCTACTCGAAGACCCTTTGCGGAAACCAAATGACCTAGAAACATAATCTCCTTAAGTTAGAATTCGCACTTACTCAGTTTGGCATACAACTTCTTTTCTCAGAGGATTTGCAGAACCTTCCTAAGTTGTTCATCATGTTCAGGTCCGGTTTTGGAATATACTAAGATGTCGTTTATGACCACAACGATGAATTGATCAATGAAAGTTTGGAACACTCGATTTATTAGGTTCATGAAGATGACAAAAGTATTGGTAAAACCAAAAGGTATTACAAGGAGTTCATAGTGGTCGTATCGGGTTCTAAACGCAAATTTAGGCACATCCGCCCTTTTTACCTTAAGTTGGTAGTACCCGGACCTTAGATCAATTCTGGAAAACACCGTCGCACCTCGAAATTGGTCGAACATATCATTAATCCTAGGCAGAGGATATTTGTTTTTGATGATCATTTTATTTAATTGTCGATAATCAATGCAAAGCCTTAGGGAGCCATTTTTCTTTTTAACAAACAGGACCATAGCTCCCCATGGAGAAACACTGGGTCTAATAAACCCACGATTCAGAAGCTCTTGAAGTTAGATTTTTAGCTCTTTAGGTGCTATGCGGTAGGGAGCAATGGACACTGGAGCAGTTCCTAGCAACAGTTCGATTCCAAATTCTACTTCGCGATCCAGAGGCAACCCTAGTAACCCCCCTAGAAACACATCTGGAAATTCCCTAACAGTTTGAATGCTTTTCAAACAATTCCATAAAATCAAATTATCATTTTCACATGTAAATAAATCCCAAGTAAAAGACTAAACCAATTTTTCAAATTTTCTACCTAGAGTTTGATTAAATAAGTAAAATTATTGATATACTTACAACAAAATGCTTGAATAATCCTTTTCTTCCTTCTTTAATCCTTGGCTACTGCTTTGCCTTTATCCCCAATTTGTTCTTCGTTTCTCTTCTCTTTCTCTTCATTACAAATCAACGTACACAACATTTACACATCAATACCATATTCACATATCACTTCCATGCATATCAAATGATATATATATATATAAATATATATATGAAATTTCTTAAGAAAAACATCATCTTCCTTACCTTAACATTTTTCAATCCCTAACTTCTCTTTTTTTTTTCAAAGTTTTTTTGCTAACTTCACCAAAAACTAATCATGCCAAGAAGTTTCAATTGTGTTTTATTAAAATATATGTTGGAAATCTGAGTTTAAAACTTGGCATAGGTTAAAAAAGGAAGATGACTAAAGTGAGAGAAAAAAAAACTTGAAGAAATAGAGAGAGAGAGAGAGAGAGAGAGAGAGAGAGAGAGAGAGAGAGAGAGAGAGAGACGTGGAGGGGAAGCTTGAAGATGATGATGATTTCTTCTTCTTCTTCTTCTTCTTCTTCTTCTTCTTCTTCTTCTTCTTCTTCTTCTTCTTCTTCTTCTTCTTCTTCTTCTTCTTCTTCTTCTTCTTCTTCTTCTTCTTCTTCTTCTTCTTCTTCTTCTTCTTCCTACATCTTTCTATGCATTAAAAATATCTACTCATCTTTTATTATTATTTAATTAGTAAATATCCAATCATCATCATGCCACACAAGTGTTCCACATTGCATTACAAACTCATCCACGTCGTAATGTACTCTCATGGTCAAGTTTCCCTTTTAGTCCTTCCTCTTTTTCTCATCCATAAAATCTAGTCTTTTCATATTTGTAATTGTTTTTTTCACTATGGCTTTACACTTCTCACACTTTTACAATATAGTCCATTCCTTAAATTAAATTTCCTAAATTTAATAGTCTTTTTAATTTCTTATAACATTCAATTACTTTCCCCATTAATATTAATAATTATATTTTATCTACTCTAGAAATTTATAACACTTGTCAACTCAAATTGACAATGCTCACATATCGAAGGAGCAGAGGCGTAGCTAGGGGGGTTGGCAGGGGCCTCAGCCCCCCTAAAATAAAAAAAAATATTATTTAGGCCTTTTAAAAATTTTTAAAATTTTTAATTAGTAAAGATAAAATTGCACTTTGACTTTTCTAAAATTATAAAAATTCAATTTAATCTTTTAAGAATTATAAAGATATAGACTATAAAAAGTTAAAATTTCATTCGCCCCAAAAAATTTATTCTAGTTTCGCCCTTACAAGGGAGTCAAGGGTGTTACATTGGCGGCAAGATTGCGCAACCACATTTACCTCTCATAGCTGACGATGGTGCTATTGTTAAAGAATCTACTCGAGTACTGGATGGGAGGATGATAAAAAGAGGGAATCAGGCTATGACAGAAGTTCTTGTTGAATGGACTAATTCATTTCTGGATTAATTCATTTCTAGAGGGTGCTTCTTGGGAGATATTACATGACCTTCAACTGAAATATCCACACTTCAATCCTTGAGGACAAGGATTGCTTCGATAGAGAAAGTACAGTTACAGGCCAAATTTAAAATACTCCAAAACGTCCATTAGCAATGTTGTTTCATTACAGTTGTTATTTTCCTTGGTTGTTTTCAATTGCTTATTTTTGTTACTGTTAGTTTTTGTCAGTTTTTTTTATTTTCAGGGTATGTTAGGTACATCGCCCTTTATATATGTAAAACAAGTGTTGAATGAGAATTAATAATAAAATATTTAAAAGCAATTTTCTCTACTATCTCTTTCTTATATTTCTTTAACCTCAATTTTTTCTACGCTACTCTTTCCACATAAAATTCTTTTATCTTGATTTTAATCTGTTACAAATATATATATATATATATATATTGAAAAAAAATGGTTCAATTTAATATATTTAAATTGTGTTTTATGTCAAATATCTTCTCTTCTTAATTGCAAATTTGGCAAAGATGACATTGACAATATCCTTGTCCAAACAACAAAAAAGACAAGATTATCAAATTTGCACATTTGAAAAAAAAAATGTTTTGAAAGGAAAGAAAGTTCAAGCTACTAGAGTACTTATAATCTTTTCTCCTTTCTACTATTTGAAACAAAATACCCTTAGTTTAAAGTCAATTGACAAACAAGATATCTAAAAGTAAATTCTAGACCCTTAATAAGTATCATGTACCTTTAAATACAAAAAGAAAAGGTACCACTTTTCAAGGATACAACCATTTCCATTGAAGAATCCATAAGCATTCAAGCAAACAAGATAGCATTGCGATAATCAAATCAATATGTATGTATATATATATATATATATATATATATATATATATACTCTTTACCTGTTAGTTACTTGTTTATTGCTTGTAATTTTTTTACTTGTTATAGCTAATATGTTGAATGTGTTTTGAAAGAAAGGTGATATCAAAGCTTGAAAACTGAGGTTGGAAAATGGTGCATCGAGTTCATCATTGAGCATGAAAGTAGGTGAAGACTAACAAAAACTCCATGGAATCCATCTCAAGAAATTTGGAGTAAAAGTTCATGCGATTGAAAATGGAAAAAGAAAAAAGCAATGGATCTTTTCCATTTTGGAACTTCTTCCAATTTCATTCTAATGGACCAGGATATGCCTGTTATGAATGGTGCTGAGGTACATATATATATATATATATTCAATTTAATTATATGCTTACGAAAATTAAACACAAGATTACACATAATCCTATATGCTAGTACATAATTAGACATTTACATAACCAGAAATCCGACACCAGAAAGAACATCCACAAAAATTAAATACATGTCGACACCAGTATATAAGTCTACCTTGAATTTTATCATGATTGGTTGAATGATATAAAACATATCATAGGTATTCGAAAAGTTTCAAATCTATTGATACAATTTGTTAATATTATTTGTATAAACTAACTGAACTGAAATATGTGTTTGAACCGAATCTTTTTATAAATTTACTTTTGAATAAAAGATGCCTTTAGATTTTGTTTGCTGGTCTAGTTTGTAAGAGCTAAATGATTTCTTTGTAGGGTTTACATCAAAGGTATCTTATGAGGTTTGGGATTTTGCACTCCATTATCAAAACATAGTTTAGTTGCATTTCGACAACGATTATAGACAACTTATGCTTGTGTAACACAATCGTTGTTTCCTATTATCATGATTTTTTTTTTCATTTCATGATTTATGTTTGTGGTTCGTAATTGTACCTCTCAATAATGTTATTTTTAAAGTTTAAACATCTGTTCTTTTCTTAAAAATACAATATACCTTATGCATTTGATTGTTAATTTACCATATTCTTCTTCTTGCTGGAAAAAAAAAAAAAAAAAGTACATGGATTGAATATCTCAAAAGAAGTATTGAGACTAAAAAGAATATCAAACATACCAACTTATAAGAAAAAGGTTTAAAAGGGTTAAATATGATAAAGGTTCCTATATTTTTTTAAAAATTAAAATTTAGTCTCTATACTTTAATTTTAAGACATTGAGTTCTTATATTTTTTATTTAAAAATTTGGGTCCCACAGTCAATTTTGCCATTAGAATTGTAGATGTGGCTGTTATGAAAAAAGTAAAATAACTTTTTTGGCTCTTAACATTTATAATTTTTTGCCAAATTGATCCTTAGTCTTTAAAAGTATACAAACAATTTAAAAAATATTTTAGAAATTAAAAGTTTTTTTTTTGTATTTTCATTAAGAAATATTTGAAAATGTGAAAATTTAAAACACTTTAGAATAAAAAAATTAAAATTAATTTTACACAATTTAAAAATATGAAAAATATATACAAAAAATACAAAACCATTCATGGAGTAAATAACAAATTTTTGGAAAATTTTTGGAAATTTTCATATTTTCATATATTTTAAAATAAATTTTTAAAAATTATTTTATTTTTAATTTTAAATTGTTTTTAAATTTTCACAATATTATTATTTTTATATTTTAACTGGAAATAAAAAAATTAATTTTTATAATATTTTTATAATTGTTTATGTACTTTTAAAGAGTTTGGACC
Organism: Gossypium longicalyx; assembly: GCA_025698465.1. Taxonomy (NCBI): domain Eukaryota; kingdom Viridiplantae; phylum Streptophyta; class Magnoliopsida; order Malvales; family Malvaceae; genus Gossypium; species Gossypium longicalyx. The sequence continues at coordinate 15,545,687 of CM046997.1, read as the reverse complement.
CATTTGACTAAAAATTGTAAGTCACTAGGGATAAAAGAGTTATTTTACTTTTTTTATGATAGGCAACTTATCAATTCTAACGGAAAAAATTGAAGGAGGGGACAAGATTTTTAAATAAAAACAAATATAAAGGTTCAATGTGTCAAAATTAAAGTATATGAACAAAATTTTAAATTTTAGAAAAGTAGAAGGACCTTTGATATAATTAAACCTTAATAAAAATATATTAAAGGCTATTAAGATCATTTCAAAGATTAATAAAACTATTTCCGAGGCTATAATAATTATACGAGAAATTATCAAAGATTATATTACATATTTTTTGAAATTATATTAAATATTATCTGTTTTTCATCGAAAAGGGAACGAATTATATTAAATATTATCAAAAAAACATATCTAATATGAAAAATATATAAGTTATCAAAGTCTAATAAATGGTTACAAAAACCTTTCAATAAAAATAAAAATAAAAATAAAAGGTTACAAATAAAATTTATAAAAGAATGTAAATATTAGATTTGACTAGAGGTGTTCACGGGCGGGTCAAGTTGAGTTGGGGTTGGGCCCGCATAAGGTATTTTGATCACTTTTTTAAACTTGAACCCGACCTATTTCGATTTTAAAAAAGTAAACTCAGACTTCACTAAGTCAATTTGTATTTAATTCTTTTAGATTATTTTTATTTAAAATTAAAAATTTTAAAAAATATAATGCACTAAAAAAGGACTAAAATAAAAGTTTTCTAGCACATTAAAAAGTATTTATATTAAAAAACACTACCATAAATGTAATAAATATTTTATTATATTAAAAACACAAATAAATATAATAAATGTTTTATTGTATTAAATATAAATTTTATATTTTTATATTTTGAGTTGGGTTATTTAGTTGGTTAATTTTTTTAGGTCTTTGACAATGAGTTTAATTGTTATATATAATTATTATTTAACATATATAATTTATATAATATTATTTTATAACATAATATTCGGGCTGGGCTCGAGCCAACAAATCTTCACAAAACCCGATCCATATGGAAAATGTGTATTAAATTTTACCCAAACTCATTTTTCAAGCCTTGTATTTTGTTTAAGTCCTCCCATTTTTTAAGAAGACATTCGGATCTGGATGAGTGATCTAGGCTATGAGTAGGTTTAGATTTGACTTGCCAAGCTATTTGATTTGTATTCGCGGAGAATTTGGGCTGAAATGTTGAAGTCTAAGACCCATTCTAAAATAGGCTTACCTTGGACTTTTTAATTGTTATCTAAAGCTCAATTAACACACTTTTCAAAAAGGTTTATGGAAAATGTTTTCTATATTTTCCCGTATTTATTTCACAGAAAACAGTTTGATTAATGGAAAATGACTTACATGTCAACGTAAAATAAGCTCTTTTTCCTGTAAGATAATTTACCCTTTTAAAAAGCGTAAGTAATTTTTCGGGAAAGAGCTTCTCTATAGGTAATTTTATTTTTATATAAAAATTAACTTAAATCAAGCTTAATATTATTATATTGATAATAAATTTTATTTTTATTTTTATAATATTTAAAATTATTAAAATATTAATACAAAATATTATATTTTTCAATATTATTCAACATGCATATTTAATTATTTATATTTAATCATATAATAAATTATTAATAAAATTTATTTATTTTAATAAATTATTTAATATTTAAATTTTATTTTAATAATAAAATTTAAAAATAATAATTTTAAATAATATTCTTCACATATTATTCAAATATTCAATATTATTATTAAATAATAAATAGTTTGTAGTATAAAGGTTAAAATATATTATAAGTCTATGTACTCTTGACAAATTTGCAATTAGTCTCTGTACTTTTATTTTCAAGAATTTAGTCCCTCTACTTTTTAGATTTGAAAATCAAGTACAATTATTGACATTGTTAAATTTTTTTATCAATTTTTTTGATGTCACATTTTTAAATAAAAAATACTCACTTGGTAGTCATGTAACTAAAAGTTGACGTTGTAATGAACTTGAATTTAACAAAATATTTTTAATATATGCAAAAACAATGTAAAATATAAAATTATTGATATAAAATAAATTTAATTAAACAATGAAAAAATAAGAAAATATCAAATGTATGTTTGTTTAATTTAAAACAGTTTTTATGAAATATTTTAAAGAAATTTGTCAAACAACAGAAAATATTTTACACAGATTCATTAAACACAAAAAAATATTAACCTTTAGAGGAAAATAAGTAATTTTCTAGAAATTATTCTTTCGAAAGCTATTTTCAATGAAACAAAGAGACCCTAAATATTTAACTTTCATCAATAACACCCTTGAATGTTTAATCATTTCATTGATTATATGGGATTTTAGTTTTATTTCATATGCCAAAAATCTTGGAATACTTATCATGTTTAGTAACTATTGATTTTTTATTTTTTAAAAAAGGGAAAGAAGAAGAAGAAGAAGATAGATAGATATCAATATTAAGGGATAAAAAATAATAAACTTAAGAAATGCGTTAATTTGATGGAGTTTATGAATTTTAATTGAATTAAACTATTGTTATCAAGAAAGATGAATGTTTTTAATTCAAGCTTATGTGGCATTATGATATCGGGGTTAAGCTGGAAAATAAGTAAGGTACAAGGTATATGTATTCAAACACTGATTTTTAAAATTGATGGACTGATAAAAACAAAAAATGTGAGATATCTGTGAAGAAAAAACTATTGACAAAGATGGTTGAATTCAATATATTTAAATTACTTTTTATATCAAATATCTTCTATTCTTAATTGCAAATATGAGAATAATGTCATTGTCTAAGACAACATATTTGAAAAAAATATTTGTTTTTAAAGGAAGGAATAATCTTTTCTCCTTTCTACTATTTAAAATAAAATACCCCTAATTTAAAGTCCATTGACAAACAACATATGTGAAAGTAAACTTTAGACACTTCATGAATATCATTTGTTTTTAAATACAACTTTTCAAAGATATAATCATTTCTATTAAAGAATTCATAAGCTTTCAAGCAAACAAGATGGCATTGAGATAATCACATCAAGACTTCTTACCTATTAGTTACTTGTTTATTGCTTGTATTTTGGAGTTGTTATAGCTAATATGTTGAATGTGTTTTTAAAAGAAAGGTGATATCGAAGCTTGAAAAATGGGGTTAAGAAATGGTGCATCGAGTTCATTATTGAGCTGAAAGTAGGTGAAGACTAACAAAAACTTGAGTGTGTCCACTGATACAAAAACTCCATGAAATGCATCTCTAAAAGTTTGGAGTAAAAGTTCATGCGGTTGGAAATGGAAAAAGGAAAAGAAAAGAAAAGAAAAGAAAAAGAAAGAAAAAAAAGCAATGGATCTTTTCCATTTTGGAACTTTTTCCAATCTCATTCTAATGGATTATGATATGCGTGTTATGAATGGTGCTGAGGTATATTTCATCATGCCACCATCACATGAACACAGTTTCAATCTCAAATTTAACTTTGCTTTTCCAACCAGAACACATCAAGATAACCCATGCTACAACTTTTTTTAGTGATCTTTTTTCTATTATTTTATTTTCACCCATTCATATTTTTCTACCAACATAACTACCTAACTTCCGACCATCAGGGAAAAAAAAAAAAAAACAAAGATGATTCACTCTAATGAGAATTTCCCTAACAACTTGCCATCAGACCAAGTTGGAGGTTTTGACACTAGCAATCAACCTTAAGAGATGGACCATTTTACTGGCTAGTTTGTTGACTGACCAGAAAACTTGGGTAGTTCATGTCAGGGAGGAACCTTTCACTCTTTTGATCTTAATGTTCCTTCTAGTCAAGGGCCATATTTTCCCTTTGACCAAGGGGCATCGCCACAAAAATGATTTGATTTACAGGAGAAACTACGACTAATGAAAGAACAAATGACACAACGGAGTACTGGGTTTGAGCGGCAGCAATTGTTTCACCAAGAGTTGCTAAGACAAAATGAAGAATTGAGGAGAAAAACACAATTCGACCACTCCGATCTCTAGGGAAATGTTGTGCCTCTCCAAGAGGAAGTTGTTGGAGTGCATGCAAAGTCGTGGCAAAATGAGATGGACACTTTGCATAGGTATGTACAAACATTGTATCCTGGTGTCCAAGACATGGGTTGGTTGTTTTGTTCTAACAACCCTTTGGCTCCAAAGGTCGCAGCTGTGCGGTTGCCATCAGAGTTTAAGGTGCCAAAGGAGATGTTTGAAGGGAGAAGGGACCCGAAAGCACATCTCATGCAATACAATGATTATATGAATGTGTTGGGAGCTTCTGACATAGCGAAGTGTAAGGTTTGACGACTCTTAAGGGAGGCGCGAAGGGTTAGTATCTATCTTTGCCGCAGGGTTCCATTCGAAGTTTCTCACAATTAGGCTAAATACTTTTAGGCAGGTTTCCTGCCCATAGGATGATAATGAGCACCCTAATGGGTTTAATTACAGTGAAGTAGAGGGAAGGAGAATATCTGTAGGTTTATGTCAAGTGGTTCTATGTAGCCACGTTGAGTACGAAGAATTTGGAAGATCAGTGGGTCATTGATGCCTTCACTATGGGAGTTCTGAATGAGCATGTTCAATATTCATTTAATAACAATAGGCTGCTGGAATAATGGAAATGTACAAGTGTACACAATCGCAACAAGTAATAAAGTGACAAGTAAATGTCGAATTATTGTACCCATAGGGACCATGTAAGAAAATTATTTATGAAATGAAATTCAAATATTTTGGAGATTAAAAATATTTTGATTTTGAGGAAGTGATTAAAAACTAAAATTTAACTAAGTAAAATAAAATAAAAATAAAAGTTCCAATGCACGATTTCAAAAGATGATTTTAATCAAGATGACATAATTGTGTTAGATCAATTACATTTCTTAACTTAATATTACTAAAAAAATGTTCATGTTTTTACAAATAAATTCACGGCAACTTAGTAATTTGTTAACTATAGCACATACAAACTTACTAAATTAACTAATCTCTTGAACGTATCACTATGCCAATTTAAACAATTAATCAATTTAAATAAGCAAGTAAAAGTTTAAGTGAGGTAACAATATGTTCCTACATTGAAATAGTTTAATCACAATAATCTTGCAAGTTATGCAAGGCTAATGTACCGTTTAATACCGTCGCTAATTTAACCCTCAGCTATCTTAGAAGATTAAACATGCACTGATTAAGTATTGTTTCAATTAATTACAATTTCAACACGATTAATAATTAATTCATTAGTTACCCTACAATTGTAATGCAAAAAAAAAAAAAAAAACGTAATCATGGTTTTACTTAATCAAATAATTTACCAAGACCTATAACAACACAAATATAATTTTAATAACTTAAGTGGGCGAAATGCAATCAACCTAACACGAATTAAATTTAAGCCATGTTAATTAAATTTAGAATAAGAACAAAACAAATATTCATAGATATGTTCATAAAAAAACAATAAAAATTAAATGATAGGAAACTAGAATCAAATCCGGTGTTTCTCTAAAGCTTGACTAGTTTGCTCCGCTCCTCCTTCTTCGCTTGTTCTTGTTGAATCGAGGCTTCTATAAGCACTTGAATGCTGCTACTCAAGGTGGTTGAAAGGATCTTTTCCAAGAGGAAAATAGGCAAGGGAATCGAAGGAAAAAAATGGAAAGCAAATAAAGGTTTGGAAGAGAGAAAATGAGAGAGAAGTGTGGAATGAAAGGTGTGTTGAAATGAGTAGCAAAGGAAGGTATTTATAGGTGGGATTAGCTACTAAAAATAGAAAAAAATCAGCTTCCATAGACCCCTTTGGCCGGCCACACATGTGGCAAGTTTGAATGTTTCAAACTTGCTAAATTTAGCTAGGGGCAAATCTACAAAAGCTTAAGAAGTGGAGGGGTTTGAATGCAATTTCAAAAGCTTAAGAAGTAGAGGCGTTTGAATGCAATTTCAAGAAAACTTCAAGGGCTGATTTGCAAGTCAAATAATCAGCTAATTTAAGCTGATTGGGTCAGCATGGTGGACGGTTTTGGGTAGCCCATGTGCTCAGTTTGATCAGTCTTTCTGTTGAACACAATTGGACCTCTTTTCATAATTTAATTAATAATAATTATTTAACCAAAAATAAATTAGATTAAAATTAAAATTAAAATTAATTATATTATGTATTAATACTCATCAATTGGACCGTCTTAGGCTGAGAAATTAATTTGCCTCGATGCTTCAAAAATCGCTTCCTGGTTTTGCGCTTCTAATAGTGTCTGTCGAGTCAATTTTCACCCTTTGTGCAAATTTGTCGAAATTAAATAAAAATTTATAAAAAATTATTATAAAATTAATTAAAATTCAATATGTTAATAATTTAAGTACAATTTAATTATTTTATAATTATATTATATTTTTCGATAAGAATTACACTGAAACTACATGAATTTGAGTTAAAAAGGGCACGAAAAAGTATATATATTTTTGTGTTTCCAACCGCAGAGCCTGATAGACTTATATGAGAGGGCACACAAGTTTGCTGAGGCCAACGAAATTAAGAGAGCAACCCATGGTACTTTCCAAGGGGATGATAGGCAGTTTATAGGTCGTTAGAATGCACATGGTCAGCAAGGTCCTTCTCTTTATAGCCTACAAGTCCAAGGTGGGGGACAACATATGAATTACTCATAGACTAAGTCAAACAGAGCATTTCAGAGGCCCCAAGTCGAACACACAAGAAGGTATGTTCCCCGTGGAAAATTTGAAGTTTACACTCCATTAAATGCTTTACATGTAATGACCCAGTTTCCAGTGGTATTGAAAACAGTGATTTCGAAACCCGATTCTGTGATGGTAGACTTTGTAAATACTATTTACTAATATTTATGAGATAGATATAGTGTTGTTATGAATTTTGATTTTATAGATTTTGTCAATTGGTTAGTTAGTCAAATTATGAGTGGTTTGTACCAAAAGCCAGTAATTTTTAAAAAATGAGGTATCGAGACCTTGTTTGCATAGACCAAACTAGTAAATATTATATTATTAAATATTTACGTGGTTATATTATAATTGAATTGAATTTTTGATTGGTAATTTTATCGAATTAGTGATTAATTAAGGTACATAGACTAGATCGAAATAGTAATAAAAGGGAAATTACTAGGAGATTTTTTAATTAGAAGTCATGAAAGGGACTTATATAGTAAATATACCCTTAGTTTTTAATATGGTCGGTTGATGAATTTAAATTATGTATATTTTATATTAAAACAATAGTTAACATTTGATTATAAAATGAATTTTAGTAATTAAAAGAAAAAAGATGGTAGTGGAATGAGAGAGAAGAAAAAATATTCTCTTTTCATCTTCATCAATCGAGGGGAGGGAACATTAGTTTTGAGCTCATAGTTTCTTCACTTTCTCTTAGTCTTACGAGAGAGAAAAGAGAGCCACAGCTTGTATGTTAAGGCAAACAAAAAATTTCACTTATTTTAAGGCTAGATTCTCAACCATTGCTAACAAAGGAGGAGGACAAACCGTTAAAGGGAAGGGGAAAGTGGTGTAGGCAGTTTCGGCTAGGAAGAAAATTCTGGTAAGTCCTTGATCTCCAAATTTTCAATTTACTATTTAAGATATCATATTATTGAATAATTCAGTTGAAATTGGTTGGAGCTACCTCTTGTTTAATCGGTTAAAAATGGAGTTTTGTCCATGGCATGTTGAAGTTAAAGTTGGTTAAGGATATTTTGGTTGTTTGCATGTTGTTGTTTTGTACGGTTCAAAATAAGGAAAAGTTACAGGTTTTTATTGCAGTCCAAGAACAGGGTTCGATGCTGTCCAAAGCAGGACATTTTTATTATGTTCTGTTGAAGGTTTAAAATTGTTATCTAATGTTGCTGAATGGTGGGGTAAATTGGGTTGTTTTAATACTTGAATTTAATACTTTGACAGTTAAATGATTTACTGATTAAATGCTGAAAATATCATCGTCCTTAAGTTGTAATTGATGAATATTAATGGTTGTGATGTTGGTATTTTGGTGTTGTAGTGTAGGTGGTAAACTGATGTGAATTATGTGGTCTTGAAACATAAATTGAAGTAAATTAAATGTTGTAGTTAAGCTGTCCAAAAGGATTAATAAATGTTTTTGTATATTGTTGCTTGTTAACGAATTAATGCTGAAACTAAGTTGATTAATTGGTGGATAAATTGATGTTGTATAATGATGATTTATTATCAAATTTAAGCTATTCCAAGGGTGAAAAATGGTTGCTATTTAAGTAATGTTTAAGGTCTAATTAAACAGTCCAAGTGATGATTAACTATTGTTGTTTAAGATGGTGTCAAGGCTTATTTGATCGTCCGAATGCAGTTAATTAGCGGCAGGAAGTTTTGTTAGTTTTGTTAGGTTGCTACCGTTTATGATAGTTGAAAATAATTATTAAATATTCTAAAGTTTTCCCTTGTTTAATTGATGTCTGCTGATGTTAATGTGCCTGAAAATGACTATTAAATGTTCACAATTCCTCTGGTTTAATTGATGTTTGCTTCTATTAAACTATATCTGAACGTGAGTGATAAATGATTAAACTTATCCTTAATCATTCGGTTTATTGATACTATGTAAGATGTTAAAAAAATGACTAAACCTTGATGCTGGGAAGAATGGTTAGATCAAGGGAAAAATCGGGTAGATTTCATGGTTGATGGAACTATTAATGCATGCAGCTTGCATGGATGCTGTTAATTCTTTGCCTATTTTTTGGTTCGATTGGCATTGATGAATAATGTCCAAATAGTTGTGTATTTTATGTCATTTGAATGGTTTATTGTTACGGGTTGAGATGAACAATTTCAGGTCTTAATTGAGTTTAATTGCATGTCCAAAGCTAGTAAATTTCATGCTATTCGATTGAATTTAACACTTGTTTTAATCAAAGTTAGTTGTTGTCCAAAGCTGGATAATTCCATGTCATTCGGTTGGACTAAATTTCATGCCTTTTTTAGTTCAACTTCATGCTCCAAGATGGTAAATTTCATGCTATATTGTTCAATTTAATACATGCTATATTCGAAGTTTAGTTGTTCTCTGGAATTGGACAATTTCATGTTATTTGGTTGGACTTGATAAACGATTTAATTTAAGTTTGCTTGCTATCCAAAAGTTGGAGTATTTCATGTTATTCAGTGGTGGTGAAGTACATTGTAACTTCCCAGATTTCTCAAAAAAAGAAAAGACGAAGTTGTTGACGAATAGCTCGGAGTTTACGGTTCATGTTTCTATAACCCAAACTATTTGTAAATTGTTGCATATTGAACTATTGTTGCATGGTAAGAAACAAGAACATAAGGTGATATAATGTAATATGATGAACTATTTTTGGATTGATTTGAATTTGGTAAGGTTATGGAGGACCAAATTAAAATTATGTGAAGAATGTATATGTTTATATAAATTTGTGATTGAATGCATATAAAGATGATTGATGTTATCATGAGTATAGATGAACGAATTAGTGTTGAATTTATATATGAAATGAGATGAAATTGTTATTATTGAAATGGAAAAAGGATAAGAAATGATGGCCTGCTATTTAATATCACAACAATAATGTACAAGCATACACTGTCGATGCAAGTATAGTATGCAGATGTGAGTCTGTCGGATATCGATCCCACATGGATGGTAGTATTTTGTCTATTAATGTCGGTGCAATAACTAGATATAAACGAGATAACTTGTGAGGATAGTTGTCGGTGCAATAAATTGAAAACAATAAAATAAAATATGATAATGATAAAATGGGATCCCCAACATAAATATTCAGCAGAATACCAAGTACTCACAAGGTATAAAAGTATAGGTTATTATCGATGCAATAAAATTCAATGTATATCTTACTTAGCGTTACTCCTCTATTTACTCTCAAACTTAAACATGTATATTAACCTCACCTCCCGAAGATGGCAATATGGAACTATTAAGAACAAGTGGACTAAATTCCTCTAATCCCCACTCAACTTCCGTTGTAATGCTTGTTGGCTCAAACTGTCACTACACTTTCCAGTGTTAGTGACTGCAATAACACTTCTATGTTAAAAAATATTCAAACCCCAAGATTAAACAATAAAAGCAAGATTAAATAAGATAACATTTCACCAAGAATTCATTAGTATTTCTATACAATCAGAAATCAGAGAGTAATCACCAGCATTTAGAAAGAAATAAGAAAGAATCGAATGGAGAATACTATCCATAGACAACTCGACCAAATCTCTCCATTGCCTCTTGTCTCGCATTTAAGTCTCTTCATCGAGAGCTAGTCTGCATCTGGTTTTCACGTTGGCTCACCCGTGAGAGGCTTAAACTGCCATGGCCTCAAGCTTCAAGATAAGATGAAGAAGATGATAATGGAGAACAAATCTCTAAGAAAAAAACCCCCTTTTTCTTCTCACATGCACCTTTTATGTCCTCATCCACAGTACACGTGTCCTTTCCTCAAAATTATTCTGTCCTTGTACATACATGTTGGTTATACCAGACTGGACAACTCACGCAATTTTAGTTCTTATACAGAAAGCTGTCAGGTGCGGCGACAATTCTTGATGCAATCTGGAATTGATTCATGCAGCTACATCAATGCAATAAGATAGCAAAATTAATGATAAAATAGGCCAGGATTCACTGAGTTATAAAATGCAATTTACTAAATTGAAAATCCTAAAATGTATGCTAAGGATAACTAAATGGGAACAATTTAACCAATAAGTAAGGGGGACCTATGTTATTTCTAGTGTTATCACACCCCCAAACTTGAGTTTTTACTTGTCCTCAAGTAAAACAGAAACTAGCAAGGCTACAAAAAATTCTACTAAGGCAAATGATCATTCTAGCAACTTGAACCCTCTAAATTCCCAATGGATGAATCATATTCAGATAAAAGAATATTGCATCGAAATTCATAAGCATGAATGAATAAGGTTGCAATTTCATCAATGCTAGCATCATGCTTTAAACTTTAAGTTCAATCTACCATTACAACATTTACTGTACAATACTAAGTATATATACACATATATATTTATATTTTTTTCGAAATAAGGGATATCGTTGCATTACTGTACCCTTGTTCCTGATAAGTAATGATGGGATGCAACAAACTCCTATGGAGTACGTAATTGCACCGACACGCACTCATGCAGCGACAGCCTTTGGCCAGATTGAATTTTCTAACGCATGTATTGGAGTGTTCCTTTTTTAACATTCCATACTACACCCATTTTGGAGTGTCTCTACTTTATAACTATATATACATATATAAAATGTTGTAAAAAGCAGATTCATTCAAGATTTAAGGAATGATGACAGTCATCCATTACTAATGCAACTTAATCCATTCATCAAAGAATTGAAGCTACAACCTTCTGTCAAATTTATCCAACTCATTCATTGATAATTCACATGATTCAAGAATTAGGCATCGAATGTAACAAAAATTTTTGAACAATTTTCATTAATTAAACCTTGCATGCTTCATTAAAAAAAATTGAAATGTGGGTGCATTTTCAAGCCCCATGTGCATTTCCCCAAACTTAGAGTTTGCATTGTTCCCAATGCACTAACATGAAAATGTAATGACAAAAAAAATGCAATGACAATGTATATGTAACACCCCTAACCCGTGTCCGTGCCGAAACAGGGTTACGGAGCATTACCGAGAAATTTCAAAACACTTTCAGATATTTCATGTAAATTACTATCCATTAACTGAGATTATTCCAAACGTCCTTTAATTGGACCCTCGAGGCCCAATACGAGCATTAGAATCAAGTCAAGACTTAATCGGGAACTCTAAGAATTTTTAGTGACGTTTTAAAAAATTTCCAAGGTGTAGGGTTCACACGCCCATGTGGTCCAAGGGACACGCCTGTGTTGCAGGCGTGTTCAACCCCGTGTAACTCTCTGACTTGTACACACGGCCATGCCACATGCCCGTGTGCTAGGTCGTGTGGTCAATTAATTCATTTCGAAATTAGTTGTAGGTTTCACACGACCGAGACACACGCTCGTGCTTTAGGCCGTGTAGCACACACACAGTTGAGACACACGCCCGTGTCTCTACCCGTGTGCTCAATTCTAAGCATTCAGTTTCTCAAAACTAAGGTGCAGGGGACACACGGCCTGACTACACGCCCATGTACAGACGCCTGTGTGTTTACCCGTGTGGACAAAATAAAGCCATTTCGTAGCCTTATTTGTCACTCAAATTCACCATTTTCCTGCACCACAACATACCAAGTGCAATCCAACCATTCCAAGCATTCAAATCAAGCAAATTCCATCATTCAACATGGCATATCATTCCATGCATACATGTGTCTAATCTTACCTTAATTTAGTCCATATGTTAGACATAATAGATCAACTACTTAACACATATGTAGCTACCATAGTATGACATCACAAATATATCAAAACAATCCATTACTAGCCATTCCAATGGCTAGATTACAAGCATCATTTACATTTACATGCCAATATGGCTAATATAACCTATACATGCCATTACGACCATAATTGATTTACCATATTGTACTGACATTGGCCGATGGATAGTGTGAGTGATCTCCGCCAAGCTTCCAATCCAACGAGCTTTCAATTTACACTAAAATAGGGAAATAAAACTAATTAAGTGTAAAATGCTTAGTAAGTTCGTATAACATGGTACTTAACTTACCATTCATTCTATTTCGAGGTAACTATGTAAGGCATATTCAATCAATTTGACCTCATGCCCTACACATATCCTCATTGCCCTTGTTAGTCATATATTCCATAATAACATCAAAACATATATGAGCTCAACAACCATCAAGTTTCCATGCACATATGCTTTCCATAACATGTATTCATTTAACATGTAGGAATCATCTATTTATATTACAAGTATAATTTCATAATAGTTCCTTTCGAGTTTAGATCATTTCATATCAAAACTATACCCATATTACTTAGAATATTAAGGTCATGATTAGCACACTCAAGGTGTACAAGTCTATAATCAAGAATGAACATATATTCATCAAATAAAGTCCATGTACAAAGATCATCATCTCATGTTTTCATATATCATTTTTCATGTATCATCATTTACTTGTATTTTAGATGGATACATGTAATAACTCATTTTATCATTCATAACTTCTCATGTTTGGAATTGTCACCCGTTGAATTTATTCGGAATATCAATGGGTACGCAGGTAGTACACTCGAGGTGTACGAATCAGGATTCATCAATTTATGTCCAATGGTACCCATAAGGTACTATATCAGAGAGTACACTCTCGAACCATACATGTATACAACAGGATTACCAGTCTAGGCTAAATCTTTTTTATGACACATGTTCTAATGAGCTTGATCTGGATTACCTGTCTAGGCTAAATCCAATCCATAACATATGCTCAAGAGGACTTATATTAGGATTACAAGTCTAGGCTAAATCCTTTCATAAATGAAGTCAATAGGACTACTCGTCTGAGCCAAATCCTGTCAGCAACAAATGCAGGACCTCATTTTTTTCAAAAAATTACATTTATCCATCTATTCTTCCTTTATTCAAACAAGATTTAACATTTTTCAAGCATTAACAAGCATGTGATTATTTCCTACATCTAAATCATACATATAATTCAAATAGATACATTCCACATTCATTTCAAGCATATAAGTAATATTTTTATCATTTACCATTTACCGAGCATTATTATTGATCGGGAACTTTCATTTATCGGGCTATAACGAGTATGTGATCATTTCACATATTTATGGCATTTATACAATTCACAAACACAACATTAAATTCAAGCATAAAAATATATACAATTTAGTTACATGAACTTACCTCGACAAATGTTCCTGTACATAAATCTACTAATCCGACATTTTCCTCCTTTCCTTGTTCTAGTTCCGAATTTGGTCTATCCGGATCCATATGAGTAAATTTAACATCAATTTATCATATTTCATATTTAGGTGAACTCAATTTACGTCCTAGGCAAAATTATCATTTTGCCCCTAACTTTTCCATAAATTCTGATTTTGTCCCTAGGCTCGTAAAATGAAACTTGTGCAATTTACTCCCTATTCCAAGCCTAACCAAAATCCATTACAAAATTTAAAGCACATGTATTCATAAAAATTCAGAATTTTTCATCAAATTTCACAACTTTATATTTTAGTCCCTAAATCATGTTTTCATCAAAAAATCACTTTGTAAAAGTTGTTTATTTATCAACAACCTTTCATTTTCTACTATAAATTTCTAATTTTTAGCATATATGTCCATGAACCATTTTCCATACTTTGATAACTTCTCAAATTGATCCCCAAAATAGATAGATTAAGCTATCCCGGTTTCAAAAATATCAAAATTACTAAAAACGGGCCAAGGAAACTTACCCAATTTGGCCATGATAGTTTCTTCTCTCTCTCCTACAGTTTCCATGTATTTTTGGGGAATAAGATGATAAAATAAAATGATATTTCTTTTTTTTTTATCATCTTTTAATTAATTGCATATTTTCACTTTCCAATTTAGTCCTTGCCCTTTCTCTAAATTTACATGGATGAGTCACCAAAATATCTACATATTTTTTATTAATAGTCTAATTACCATATAAGGACTTTAATTTTTGAATTTCATAGTTATTTGATCCTTCTAGCTACTAGAATCCAACTTTTGCATTTTATGCGATTTAGTCCTTCCCGTAATTAAACACTTAATCGATAAAAGTTTCTTATCAAAATTTTCAAATGGCATGTCTATCATAAGACGGACCATATAATAAAATAAAAATAAAATATATTTTTTAGCTCAAATTTGTGGTCCCGAGATCACTGTTTCAATTTCACCGAAATTGGGCTGTTACAGTATACTTATCAAAACAAAACCTACGCTACATGCAATGTATGAATAGTATATATAAATCATAAAATAAACTAACTCATTTATCTATAACCGTTGATGTGGCTGCATGATGTTTCTTTTTTCTCCTTTTCTTTTCCTTATTCTTTCATTTTTTTATCCTTAGAGCGTTTCCTTTTCTTTTCCTTGGGCTTTGCCTGGTCTTCAGATTACTCCTCAGTTCTCGACTCTACCCTGGCATCATCGATTGCTGTTTGTGTAGGAGAGACCACTTGGAGTAGTCTAGTGTAGACCACTATTGCCAATGAATTACATTGCTTCTCACTGGTTTCCTCAGCAAATTCTGCCAATCTCGTTCCAGTTCGCTCTAAATTATCAATATTTGCACCCACAGACTCAGGTGCAGTGACAGTCTTCTCAACAAAATCTTCTTTTTCTTTTTCTTTCTCATTTTTAGCAACTTCCTCTTCTTCAGCAATAGCTTCTTCTACTGCAGTAACAACTTCCTTCTCAACAACAATGTCCTCTTGATCAACAAAAATACCATCTTCAAACAAGCTATCAATCTTTCCCAGTCATTCTTCAATGTCCCTAGATTCCTCTTCTTTCTCATTATTAGAGACTTGCACAATGGTAGGAATGCCACTGATCTGTCTTGGTTTTCTAAGTCGTCATCTGAGGAAGAGAGGTCATAATTGTGAATGATTGGTGGAAACATAGGGAATTCCAGTAGTGGGGATGGGCTTAGTTGGCTTAATGTGGCTACAATAGAACTGTTCCAGGCTCTAGTATAAGCATAAAACAAATTCTGGGATCTTTTCATATCTTCTACTGTAGCGATAAGCTTGATATGCTTGTTGTTGATGGAATTTACTATTTTTTCGACATCCTTCATTTTGAGCCACAATAATGTCTCTGCATTCATGCTTTTTCCTTTTCTGTTGACTTTGGCTTTGCCTTTTTTTTATCTTGCTGGTCTTCACCTACTTTAGTATCGGCGTGTCCTTGCCCTAAGTCATTCTTTCTACAGAGGCTTCATTGATTGAGCCCTTAGTTTCCAAGACTTCCTCACCAGCACGGGGCACGATTCCTTTTTTCTGGCACAATAAAATCACCAATGATGGGAAAACCAAGATCCCAGTCTACCTTGCAGTGCAGTCAGCTATTTCTTGGTGAAGTATTGCGCCTATATTAATTTTTCTGCCCTTGATGTAACATCCCAAATTAGAGTTTAGTTAGAACAGTGGCTTCTAGGCCACAAATATGAAATAGAAATAATTATTTTATGATTATTTGATAATCCATGACATGATTTCATGTTTGTGTGAAATTTTCATGAAGAAATTCTATGCCTAAGGTGTCCAATTTGACTTTAGGGACTAAATTGAATAAGTTGTAAAACTTGTGTTTAGAAGCTACAAGCATGAAATTTCATTGGATTATTAATTAGAGGTTCTTAAATAGCAATTTAACCAAGTTCTAAAATTTTGGACAAAAATGGGCATGAATAGGAAAATTTTAAAAGAAAGGCCTTAAGGGCATTTTTGTCTTTTGGTAAATAAAAGAATAAAAAGGGAAAAAGAAAGCAAAATTTTCCATCTTCTTCTTGCTTGTGCCAAAATTCCAAGGGTCACCATAGCTAGGGTTTGTTCATCTTTCAAGCTCAAAAGTAAGTGCATCCTAGTCCCGTTTTTAATGTTCTTTACATTTTTGAAGTTGTCATCAACCGATCTAGCTATTTCTACCATTATTTTGAGCTAGGATTCATGGATGAAATTTGACCCATGTGTGACATGTTTGTATTTTGATGTTTAATGGAAGAATATGAAAGTTTGATGTGTGTTTAACATCTTTTACCAAGTGATTTTTGATCGAAATGCATGAAAAGGACTTGTTTGTAAAAGTTGTAAAATGAGTAGTAAAAAGGTGAAATAAAGGAAAATTTGAGCTGATATGAGCATGGTATTGGTTCGGCTAAGCTTGGGTAACGAAGCAAATGAACACATTTCATTTTACGAGCCTAGAGACTAATTTGTAAATATGTGAAAGTTTAAGGGTAAAACTATAATTTTACCTAAATATAGTTTTTGGACTGATTTGAATAATGTGATAATTAAAAGGGCTGAATTTGCTATTATAGATCAAGAAAAATGGAGTCCGGACCTAGACCAGGGAAAGAACAAGATTTTGGACTAAATCGAATTAATTGTCCATATTTTGTACCGAGGTAAGTTCATATGTAAATAATGCAATGATATATCATGTTTTAATATTTTATTAATGTATGAGTCTCTATGATTAATTATTATGACAAGTGTATGAACGATGTTATAGTCTATGAGCATGACATTGTGAACGAGTTCGACGAATATATGATATCGAGAAAAATCCCATTTGAACCTTAGGAATAATCTAGGATACAATGTGACATGTCACTAGGAACTATGTGATTATGAGCTCATGAAATTATGTATATATGTGATTATGTGAATCCGGGTGCTAGTCTTGTACGTTCTACCTGTGGCTAGGTAGCCCGGCATGTGTTGCGGGTACCTGTCAGCTTGTGTGAGTAGCCCGAGTAGTTATGTCCTGATTGTCAACTTGTGTGAACAGGCCCGTGATTAGCTCGAGAGCAAGCAATGTGTGATTGTGATATGAGGTAGCATATGACTACGTTTGAAGCACCATGTGCAAATCTTCCGTGTATCCAATAGTATTTCGAGTGTTCAACGGGTAAACTTTTGATTTAATCAACAAGTAAGTCAATGATGAGGAAATATGACAATGTGATTCGAGTTGGTACAAGTATGCATGAAAAACTCATATGTATGAGCTCGGTATATGATGAAATTTTGGTAAGATTGAGAATGTGTAAGTTATATCTACAAATTTGAGTTATGCTTATGAATTTATGATAACACATAAGCAAACTATGTTATGTCATTGGTGTTTACATATATGATTATGTTGCTACTTGTTTGCATGTGAACTTACTAAGCTTTATGCTTACACCCCTATCCTTTTTCCATTTCTTATAATATCGCCAAGCTAGCTCAAGGATCGAAGGACGTCGGAGGCTTGATCACACTATCAACTGGACATTTAGGTATAGTTAGTCTCAACATTTTAAGTATGGCATGTATAGGGACTTGGTCTTTTTGTTATATGTCATATTGGTCTAGTCAAATGTGTTGCCGTATGGAAATATTTGATTCATTTTGTATATGGCCATGTGATATGGTTCATATTGATTATTTGGGTTGTAACCCAAATCAATTATGCATGCATGCAATGTATTGTGCTTGATGTGATTGCTTGTGGGCGAGATGCGTGGTGAATGGCACATGTGCTAAATGAATGAATCATGGCTAATAAGTATGACCAAAACTATGGTATAATTGAGTAACATGAAAGTAGGTTTAGCATGATGCATGGATATAAAATTAGTGTGGAATGCAATATGAAAGCATGATGTTTTGGATAGGTGACATGTTGACATATCAAAGGCTTAGATTAATCATGTTTATGAGTGTTGAGAGAGTGACTAAATATACTATGTTGCATGCCATCAAAGATGAATGAGTGAATAAGCATTTAAGGGTGACAAATGGCTTGGAAAATAGCCTCAAAGTTATCTACACAGGTAGACATACGGGCGTGTATCTAGGCCATGTGTGACACACGGTTTGCCCCATAGGAATGGGATCCAACCGTGTGTCCCCTGCACCCTAATTAATGTAAAACAGAATGCCTAGGAGTAAACACACGTGTAGAGACACAGGCGTGTGTCTCTACCGTATGAAGGGCACAACTTTAGGACATGGGCGTGTGCCCGGGCCGTGTGAAGTCTGCACCTGATTTTAGAATTTAATTCACCACACGGCCTAAGCACACGGGCGTGTGATTTGGCCGTGTGACCTTATTTTGGTTGATGACATCATAGTCAGAGAGTTACATGGGCTAGGGACACGGGAGTGTCTCAAGCCACACGAGCATGTATGACCACACGGCCTACCTACATGGGCGTGTGACTCTCCAAAATAAGAAAATTTTACAAGTTTTTTCAAAGTTTTCTAAAGTTCTCAGTTTAGTCCCGAGTCACTTCTGACATATGTTTTGGGCCCCGTAGGCCCTTGTAAGGGACAATTTGCATCTAATTGAAAAGTTTTAAATTTGAACGAAATTTTATGGCCCAATTTTGCGTGAATATTTATGTTTTAGTCTGGTAACGCCCTGAACCCTGTCCCGGCGTCAGATATGGGCAAGGGATGCTACACTTGACAATAGAATGTATCAGACACACTCTATCTAGGGTGACTGTGGTGCTGTGAGTGGAGGGCTTGAGCCTGTAGTTGACAAAATGAAACCAAATTTTTCCTTGCAGCATCAAGAAGTGACGATGCATTGTATAGTTCTTTTGATGGGAACCTGTCCACACTGCTCCTTCGACACACAAGTCTCTCACCAACAGGTCTCATTTTTCATCTATGATGTCATCATGAACTCAGAGTGTTTGTCAACATCAACCTTTGTGTTGTACAACTTGTTGATTGTTGCAACATCCAATGGTATTAAACATTCTCGAACGAAAATGAAATCTAACTCATGATCGTAGAGATTGGCATAAAACTCACGTACTAGAGAATGAGAGTAGCTGTTAGGATGGGTGCAAAGAGTTTCCCACTTTAACTTCGAGATGGTTTTGGAGGTTTGTTTACCTAAGTCTTGTGTAGAAAAAGGGAGATGCCTTGCTCGGGATGGAAGTTTCGCTTCAATATATTATCGTGAAACTGTTCATTTGCCGCTTTATTCAAAAAGATTAATGAATCCTTTTTCTGCACTGGCCTAGGGGATTTTGAGTCATGAACCGTGGTAGTAGAGGGCGCATTTTCTCTAGCAGATTTGGTGGCTTTCTCGACTGAGCCTCTTATTTTGACCATTTTTTGTTAGGGGAGAACGATTTAAAGCTAAAAAGATATGATTTTGAGAAGAGAAAAGAAATAAAAATGGTTGCTTGAATGCATTACAATCGGTACAGTGGGAGAGAATTTATTGTGGGTGAAAGAGGAAGATGGAGAGGCATGTTGTTTTATGGAGAGATATAGGGTTGGTGGGAATAGTTGTGTCCAGTAGAAATTGTGCCCGCTTAGAAGGATCAAATGACTGAATGAGTTTTGATCCAACAATGAAATCTGAGTTTCCCTAAATTCTAATGAGCTATAAATGGTAGTATGAACTTATGAAATATGCTGACAGTAAGATTTGAATACGTCGAGAATGGTACCTAATTATTCTAACAAAAATAAGGAAAACAAACTTTAACAAAACATAAATAAAATAAAATCACGAAGTACTAATTAAAAGTTAAAACTTTTTGACCAATTTAATAGTATCTACCTACTTTTGATCATTGTTGCCAAATAGTGTTTCAGCCTTTGTCCATTTACTTTGAACTGGTGTCTATCACATAAATCTTGAATTGTGACTATACCATGAGGAAATACGATGACAACTTCTGTAACACCCCTATTCCGTAACTATCGTTGGAATAGGTAAGGGGCATTACCAGACAGACAGAACATTTCAGACCGATTCAGAATTGTAGATATCACATAACATTAACACATAAGAAATCACCAACAATTCATCCCTTATGATGGTCTATGAGACCTAAAACATACTTTTAGAAAAGGTCAGGACTAAACCGAACACATTCATAAATTTCAGAACTCAAATTTTTTTTTAAATTCTGTTGAGGTCACACGTCCGTGTGACCAGGCCGTGTGCCTTACACGGGTACTAGACACGCCCATGTGATCCAGCCGTGCCAAAACAGAGTATATATACTGAATTTTACACACGGCCAACAGACACGCTCGTGTGCTATGGCCGTGTGATACTTAACTAGCTACTGATTTGAGCCCACGGCCATATGACACTCCCGTGGTCCCTGACCGTGTGGCACAATGCAGGCTTGGTTTAAGCCAATTTGCCACCCCTTTTTGGGTCATTCCTACAAGCAATATTAAACAACATTTATACCAAAATTTTTAGCCAATTCCATGCTCAAAACATGTTTCATTATAACTAAATCATCATCATTCAACAACATATTCAAATCCATACCAAAGCACATTAAAAATCTTATTACAACAACATGCCAAAAATGCTCATTTCATAGCTCACTTATGACACTTTCTAACTCATGCTTAAAATTACCATTTCCTCAACTTGGAATATTTCAAAATGACCACCACATACAAGGCTATATAACCATTACAAGCATACACAATTTGGCATCACAATCCATTTACCAAATTATGCACAAACATATCGTTTGCTAGCCAACTTTCATGGCATAACATATTTACATATCAAAGCTTAAATACATAGACATTCTAGCCTATACATGTCCTTTTATGACAAAATGCACTATCAATGGTCAAATTGACATGCAAGTGCTTCACACTTTCTTTTTATAGCAATTTAATGCCTTTAACAATTAGCATGCAACTTTTGCATTTTACGCGATTTAGTCCTTTATCATAATTAAGCACATAAACAGACAAATTAAATCATAGAAAATTCACAAATATAAATTCACATATCATAGACACAAAAAATAATATTAAAATATATTTTAGAATCGGTTACGTGGTCTCGAAACCACTGTTCCGACTAGGGTCTAAACCGGACTGTTACAATTCTCCCCCCTTAGGGATTTTCGTCCCCGAAAATCTTACCATTAAACAGATTCGGATATTGTTGTTTCATAACATCTTTAGACTCCCACGTGGCCTCTTCAACACTGTGTCGATGCCACATCACTTTTACTAATGGAATTTTCTTATTTCACAACTTTTTAACCTCACGAGCTAAAATATGGATCGACTTTTCTTCGTAAGTCAATCAGGCTGAATTTCAATCTCAGATGGTGAAATTACATGCGAAGGATCAAATCTGTATCGTCGAAGCATCCATACATGAAACACATTATGAATCTTTTCTAACTTAGATGGTAGCCTCAATCTATAAGCAACCGGCTTAACCCGCTCGATGATTTCACACGGGCCAATGAACCTCGAACTCAACTTGCCCTTCTTACCAAATCGGAACAGTTTCTTCCATGGAGATACTTTCAGAAACACTTTATCACCGATCTCAAATTCGATTTCTTTTCGTTTTAAATCTTCATAAGATTTTTGACGATCAGAGGTAGCTTCCATACTATCTCGGATTGCTTTCACTTTCTGTTCTGTTTCTTTTATCAGATCAATACCGTAAATCTTATTCTCACTAAGCTCAGACCAGTATAACGGAGTTCTACACTTTCTATCGTATAAGGCTTCGTACGGTGCTATTTTAATGCTCAATTGAAAGCTATTATTATAAGCGAATTTAATCAAAGGTAGGTATTGTTCCCACGTACCTTCAAACTCAAGAATGCAACATCTCAACATATCCTCGAGTATTCGAATAATCCGTTCAGATTGACCATCTGTTTGGGGATGAAAAGCAGTGCTAAAATACAATTTAGTACCCAGAGCATCTTGCAATTTCTTCCAAAATCGCGATGTAAATCTCGAGTCTCTATTTGATGTTATCGACAATAGCACACCATGCAGTCTCACGATATCAAGAATATATAACTCAACTAATTTATCGAGTGAGTAATCAAATTGAATCGGAATAAAATGAGCTGATTTTGTCAAACGATCAACTACAACCCAAATTGCATCTTTCTTTTTCGGAGACAGGGGTAAACCCGAAACAAAATCCATGGTCACTCGATCCCATTTCCACTCTGGAATCATAATCGGTTGTAATAACCCAGATGGCACTTGATGTTCAGCTTTAACTTACTGACAGATTAAACATTTAGAAACAAAATCAGAGATATCTCTTTTCATTCCGGACCACCAATAATGCTGCTTCAGATCATTATACATTTTAGTACTACCCGGATGTACAGATAAACAATTACTGTGAGCTTCACTCAAAATTGTCCGAATTCACTCTGGATTTCTCAGAACACAAAGTCTATTTCTGTATCTCAAACAATCATCAATATCAACTCGGAATTCAGAATCACACTGAGCTTGTTTTGCTATTAATTCATTATCAACCTTCTGAGCTTCGATAATCTACAGTAAGAACAAAGGTCTTGCTCTTAATTCGGCTAAAACTGAACCATCATCAGACAGAACTAAATGAGCATTCATTGTATGCAAAGCAAGTAACGATTTTCAACTCAAAGCATTAGCAACCACATTTGCTTTTCCCGGGTGATAATCAATCACAAGTTCGTAGTCTTTTAGCAGTTCTAACCATCTTCTCTATCGCAGATTCAAATCTTTTTATGTCATTAAATACTTCAGACTTTTATGATCGGAAAACACGTGACATTTCTCACCAAACAGATAGTGACGCTAGATCTTCAAGGCAAACACAATAGCAGCTAACTCGAGGTTGTGAGTTGGATAGTTCTTTTCATACTGCTTTAGTTGTCTCAAGGCATAAGCTATAACTTTTCCTTCTTGCATTAGAACACATCCCAGACCAATCAAAGAAGCATCATTATAAATCACAAATTCTTTACCCGATTCAGGTTGCACAAGTACTGGAGTTTCAGTTAACAGAGCTTTTAACCGATCAAAACTGTTCTGACACTTTTTAGAGCACTCAAACTTCACATCTTTTTGGAGCAATTTTTTCAATGGATTCGCAATCATCGAGAAACCTTTTACGAATCTTCTATAGTAACCAGCAATTCCCAGAAAACTACGGACTTTAGATATATTCCTCGGAGGTTCCAATCCAGAATAGCTAAAATTTTGCTTGGATCAACTCAGATACCGGAGGCTGATACAATATGACCCAGGAAACCAACTTCTCGCAACCAAAATTCACATTTACTGAACTTTGCATATAACTATTTATCTCGCAGAGTCTGTAGCACTATTCTCAAATGCTCGGCATGTTCAGATTCATCACGTGAATAAATCAATATGTCATCAATGAATACCATAAATAATTGATCTAAATACGGTCTGAAAATTCTATTCATTAAATCCATAAAGACAGCAGGTACATTCGTTAATTCAAAAGGCATAACTAAAAATTCATAATGCCCACACCTCGTTCTAAAAGCAGTTTTCGAAATGTCAGAGTCCTTTACTCACAACTGATAGTAACCCGATCTCAAATCTATTTTTGAAAACACGGTAGCACCTTTCAACTAATCAAATAAGTCATCAATTCTGGATAGAGGATATTTGTTCTTTATAGTCACTTTGTTAAGCTAACGGTAGTCAATACACATTCTCATTGTGCCATCTTTCTTTTTCATAAACAGAACAGGAGCACCCCATGGTGAAAAGCTCGGTCTAACAAATCCTCGATTGGTCAATTATTGCAACTGTGATTTTAATTCCTTTAACTCGGTCGCAGCCATTCTATACGGAGCTATCAAAATCGAAGTAGTACCAGGTGTAATATCCCGAATTAGGGCCTAATCAGAATAGTGGTTTTGTGACCACAAATCCGAGATAGAAATAATTATTTTATAATTATTTTAAGGTTTATGATATGATTGCATGATTGTGTAAAAATTTCGTGAAGAAATTTTATGCATAAAGTGCTTAATTTGAAGTTAGGGACTAAATCGAATAATTTGCAAAACTTGCATTCTAGAAGTTTTTAGTATGAAATTGCTTTGAAATATTAATTAGGAGGTCTTAAATAGCAATTTGACCAATTTGAAGTTCATGGACAAAATTAGGACATGGAAGGAATTTTTGAAAGTTTAGTAGTAAGGGCATTTTGGTCATTTAGGGGTAAAATGAATTAAAATACAAAATTAAAAGCCAATTTTGCTCATCTTCAACCCCATGGCCGAATATAGCAAGGAGAAACCATGGCTAGGGTTTTTCAAGCTTCCAAGCTCGATTGTAAGTCCATTCTAGCCCCGTTTTCCAAGTTCTTTACGTTTTTGAGATCCCGGTAGCTCGATTTAGCTTATGTTAGCAATAATTTAACCTAGGGTTTATATTTGGAAAAATACCCATAGGTGAAATTTGTGTATTTTGATGTTTTATGATAGAATATGAGGTTTTAAATTATGTTAGAAAACTTGTACTACTCGATTTTAAGCAAAAACGAGTAAAAGGGCTTAATCGGTAAAAATACCTAATAGTCACAAGTACATGTTAGAGTGAGAATTTGATGTTGACATAGAAGGGAAAAGTGATCAGCTTGTTGTAAAACATAAGAATAAGGAATAAAGTTTAATCCCGAACTTAGCGGCAAAAATGTAAATATGCAAAAGTTTAGGGGTAAAATTGTAATTTTGTCAAAATTTGAATTAAGGGTTAATTTGATAATATGAGTGATAAATAAGTTAAATGTGTTATTTTAGATCAAGAAAGACGTGGAAACGACTCCAATCGAGGAAAAGAAAAGATTGTGGATTAAATTGCAAAACCTTTGTATTTTGGTACCAAGGTAAGTTCATATGTAAATAATGTAGCATAATTGTTATTTTAAGTCATTGATGTCAATTATGTGATATGCTGAATTTTTTTTATTATGAAATAAATGCTTTGTGGTTATTTTCGAATAAAATATAAATTGTTACCGAGTATTGGTTACGGCATTTTACGGAAGACGTCAAGGATATGTGTTCAAGGAAAATCCCGTTTGAACCTTAGGAATAGATTAGGATACAAGTGACATGTCACTGGGATACTTGGGCATCCGAGCTCGTTGAGTTGAGTCCGAGCTCAATTATGGATGCGAACGCCTGAGCTCATTGAGTTGAGTCCGAGTTCACTTATGGATGCGAATGTTCGAGCTCGTTGAGTTGAGTCCGAGTTCGTGAGATGTAACTAGGCATCCGAACTCGTTGAGTTGAGTCCGAGTTCATTATGGATGCGAACGCCCGAGCTCGTTGAGTTGAGTCCGAGTTCGCTTAAGGGCGGGTTACATGGTAGCTTGGCTACATATGTGGCACTTATGTGCAAACTTCCTACGTATCCGAATTATATTCCGATGAGTTCAACGGGTAAAGTTCTACTCAAATGGAGGAATACTTGAGATGAAAAGAGACGTATTGGTAAGTGATGTGAAATGGATACTTCGGACAGGTATGTACTTAACCCTCGGGTTGAGTATTGATACAATAACGATAAGGTAGTAAAATGATGAATGATGATTAGAAATGAGATTTATGTTTTGGTGATACCATGCTAATGTTGTTTGGTGTGATTGCTTTGTTATGTTACTTATTATTTGCATATGAACTTACTAAGCATTTATGCTTACTCCCTCTCTTTCTTACTCATTTTAGTTTTGGACAAGCCAGCTTAGGAGTCGGGATTGGTGGAAGCTCAGATCACACTATCCTAAGAACTTTTCGGTAAAATGGCTTGTAAATTCAAGTATGGCATGTATAGCAAAATACTTATTTTGTGTAAATGATCTTATGGTATGGTGATGAAATGGTTGAGGAAGTGCTTGATAATGATAAATTATGGAAATGGTTAGTTTAGAATATGTTTGATGTTATGGAAAGTTAATAAGTTACCTAGTTCATGAAAATTCATAAAAAGGATGAAATTTGCCATAAACAGAATATTACAGCAACACTGACGTGAGTTTGAAAATTTACTAAAAATCATATAAATTGAATTTGGTGATGTATTAAATATCAAATTGAAGCTTATTATGTCTAGTTTCACATGAAACAAACTAAACTGGTAAAAGAATTATATGTTAGAAGATATTTGAATTTTAGTGAAACAGGGTCAGAGCAGTTTCTGAATCCCCTGTTCCAACTTTATAAATTCACCATAAATTGTACAGATATAATTAGGTGGCTTATTTTATATCCTCAGAATCCTTATTGAGTCTAGTTTCAGGAGAAATAAACCTCATATTCATATGAATTTTATACAGAGAGAAAAGTGGTTCGTAGTAAACAGAGGTCAGACCAGTCAAGCCCTGAAACAGGGGTAACTTTAACTAATAAACTGTACTAATTGGCGCAACCAAAAATTCTAGAAAAAAATTAGTAGATAGGCATATGAGTCTAGATTCAGGGAAAATTTACAGATCTTGATTTCAAGTTTCGTAACTCGAGATATGATTTTTCTTGTGACTGTAACGCAAGTAGCTAAAAAGCTGTGAATGTAGAAACAAATAATCTAAAGTTCTTAAAATGTTAAATTAAGTTTAGTAACACCTCATACTCGACTCCGGTGACGGTCTCGGGCGTGGGGGCGTTACACCAGGTACTAATTTAATACCAAACTCGACTTCTCGAATCGGAGGCAAACCCGATAGTTCTTTAGGAAACACATCAGAGAAGTCACAGACAACAGGCACAGATTCAACTTTCTTTTCATTCACTTTTGAGTCTAACACAGAAGCTAAGTAGGTTTCATAGCCTTTCTTCATATATTTTTGTGCTTTCATTACAGATATCATAGCTGGTAGTCCATTCAGATTACTAGACTCAATTCGAATTATCTCATCATTCTTACACCTTAAATCAATGACTTTTCATTTGCAATTCACAATAACATCGTGCAAAGTTAACCAGTCCATTCCCAGAATTATATCAAATTCATCAAAAGGCAAAAGCATCAGATCAGCAGGAAAACAGATATCTCGAATCAATAACAGGCAATTCTTGCTGACTTGATCAACCAAGACACTTTTGCCTAAGGGGTTCGATACTCTAATTACGAATTCAGTAGACTTTACAGGTAAAGTCTTACTATGCACTAAATTCATACAGATATAAGAATACGTTGATCCAGGGTCTATCAATGCAATCACAGAAGTATCATAAAGAGTAAAAGTACCAGTAATCACGTCTGGAGACGAGGCTTCCTCACGAGCTCAGAAAGCATAGGCTCTGGCAAGTGCTTTGGTCTTAAATCTAATAGCAGTATCCCTAGTAGCTCTTTGATCACTACTTGTATTTCTCGTATTTCTAGAAGGTCTACCTCTAGCTGAGGTGTTACTCGGTCTCGGATTCTGTACATTCTCTTGCTCAGCAGGTTTAGAACAATCTCTTACAAAATGGTCCAGAGATCTACATCGAAAACAGGTTCGGTCATTCAATCTAAAATTTCCCAAATATCTTTTACCACAGTATTTACATTCAGGTTTCTCAGATTGGACATTCTTGACACTTGCAATAGAAGTAGCAGGAGCTTTGAAATTCAAATGCAATCTAGCTCAATCTCGATTCGAATGTCCTACCTTAGCCTTTGAACGGCTATGATCATCTCGAAATTTCTTTGACATAGACTGAAATGATCTACTCCCAGATCTCTTTCTAACATCTCTAGCTTCAAAATCAACTTTTCTTTTCTCTTTACTTAATTCTTCAGCTTTACAAGCTCGTTCAACGAGCACTACCATTTTTTTAATCTCCAAAATCCCAATTAACAGACGGATATCTTCGTTTAGTCCATCTTCAAACCTTTTACACATTAATGCTTCATTTGATACACATTCCCGAGCATACTGGCTCAATCTCACAAATTCACGTTCGTATTTAGTAACAGACATACGACCTTTTTTAAGCTCGAGAAACTCTTTACGTTTCTGATCGATGAATCTCTGACTAACGTATTTCTTTCGAAATTCAGCTTGTAACAAATCCCAAGTAACCCGTTCACTTGGAACCGCAGATATTAAAGTTCTCCACCAATGGTATGCCGTATCTCTCAGAAGTGAAACGACACATTTTACACATTCCTCAGGATTCAGAGACATTTAATCAAACACTCGTATTGTATTCTTTAACTAGAATTCGTCTCTTTCAGCATCATCATTCGTTGTAGCTCGAAACTTTACAGCCCCATACTTTCTAATCTTATCAACTGGTGGTCTACTTAACTGAACCGGATTCACTGAGGGCATAACAAGAATTTAAGAAGGATTAACCGGGGGTGGAGGTTGTTGTACAGTCGGATTGGTTCTAATGTATTGGGTGAACCAGACAGTCATCATTTGGTAGAAGGCTTGTTTAGCCTCACCATCACGGCTACTTGTAGCCGATCGAGAATTAGCTTGCACCGTCCCTTGCGCAGGAGTAGGTGCATTGCTTTCAACATCGTCAGCTACAGCTCTATCGGGATCCATTTGCTATATAAAAGCACATTTCATTGTCAGGATTCATCACACTATCGTAGTTTCAGATATATGGCATGTAGAGCTAGACACACATACACTATGATAGTCTTAGAACTGACTAAACCATAGCTCTGATACCAATAAAATGTAACACCCCTACCTCAGAATCAGTTCTTTGAAATAGGTAAGGGGCATTACTGAATGCATGTAACATTTCAGACCGATTTAGAATCACAAATATCATATAACATTAATACATAAGCAATCATCAACAATTCATCCCTTATGATGGTTTACGAGACCTAAAACATACTTTTAGAAAAGGTCGGGACTAAACCGAACACATTCATAAATTTTAGAACTCAAATTTTTTTTTAAATTCTGTTGAGGTCACACTTCCGTGTGACCAGGCCGTGTGCCTTACACGGGCACTAGACACACCCATATGATCCAGCCATGCCAAAACAGAGTATATATACTAACTTTTACACACGGCCAACAGACACGCCCGTGTGCTATGGCTGTGTGATACTTAGCTAGCTACTGACTTGAGCCCACAGCCATATGACACGCCCGTGGTCCCTGACAGTGTGGCACAATGCAGGCTTGGTTTAAGCCAATTTGCCACCCCTTTTTGGGTCATTCCTACAAGCAATATTAAACAACATTTATACCAAAATTTTCAGCCAATTCCATGCTCAAAACATGCTTCATTATAACTAAATCATCATCATTCAATAACATATTCAAATCCATACCAAAACACATTAAAAATCTTATTACAACAACATACCAAAAATGCTCATTTCATAACTCACTTATGACACTTTCTAACTCATGCTTAAACTTACCATTTCCTCAACTTGGCATATTTCAAAATGACCACCACATACAAGGATATATAACCATTACAAGCATACACAATTTGGCATCACAATCCATTTACCAAATTATGCACAAACATATCATTTGCTAGCCAACTTTCATGGCATAACATATTTGCATATCAAAGCTTAAATACATAGACATTCTAGCCTATACATGTCATACTTCAAAAAATTACACTTTCAAAAGTACCAAAATGAGTTTGATAGTGTGGTGACAATCCTCGACTATCCCCGAGCCTTCAATAGTTACGATAATTGTAAAACAAACAAAAATCACACAGGGTAAGCTACAAAGAGCTTAGTAAGCCAATTACAATTGGTCTAAATAATAAAGCATATAAAGTATAAATCAACAATAAGAATTCATAGCCATTTCACGGAATAGTTCATAAGCCTAACCATGCTCATTTGCTCGCATACATGTCATGCTTCATTTCTGAATTCCATACACACTTCGCATTCATTATTTCACAGAAACAGAGTCTTTCATATTCAGAAATTTAGTACGATACAAATGTACCTGTATAGATTATACATTTTATATATTCATTCCCATATCTCATACACTATCATCAAACCATTTAGAAACGATACAGATACTCATAAACGGGTACAATGCCGACGTCCCGGACGTGGTCTTATATGTAATTCAATATCGATGCCTCTGTCCCAGATAGTGTCTTACATGAAATCAGATATGATGTTGATGTCCCAGACATGGTCTTACACGATATCTCAGATTAATGTCAACGTTCTTTTAAAAACGTAAAGAGCTTTTCAGATACTAGCATATTATCGGAGTTTACTCAAAATTTATTCATCAGGCTCTTAAGGCCGTCCAATGCATATTGCAATTGTATGCGCATAATTTAGTCAATTTAACATGTAATTGTAATTTGACTTACCTCGTACGGATTTCGGACGGAAACGAGTCGACTATTCAACTATTTTAGACTTCCCTCGATCTAAGTCTGATTTTCTTTGTTCTTGATATAATACAATTCAAATTCAACCATTGAATTATTCATTTCATTCAAAATAATCCATTAACACATTTTTAGGGCACTTTGCATTTTATCCCTTATATTTTCACACTTTGACAATTTAGTCCATTTTTCACAAAATAAAAAATATGCAAAATTTACCAAAACTATAGCTTGGCCGAATATACATAGCTTCCATACAAGCCCAAATAACATATTTAATTCACAATTTAGTCCTTCAAAACCTTATTTTCACAAATTAGCCCAAATAGCTCTATTCCATAAAAAATTCAAGAACAAAACATGATAATCTCACATATATCTTCCATAATCCATATAAAAACATTACAAAGCTCATATAATCATCAATGAAACATTTCATAAACTTCAATAAAAATAGAAATTCAGACATGGGTTTTGAAGAACATGAAGCAATAATCACAGAAACGTAGAAATTATCAAAAACTGAACAAATTTCATACCTCAATCTAGCTACCAAAGCGCCGAATGTATAAAAACTTCAAACCCCACTTCTTTTTGCTGATTTTCGGCTATCATGCATGATAAAATGGCTTTCTTTCATATTATTTTATTAATCATAACATTAAAAATTTGTTTACCATTTTACCCTTAATGAATTAACATAAAATTTTACCTAACACATGTCCTTTTATGAAAAAAATGCACTATCAATGGTCAAATTGACATGCAAGTGCTTCACACTTTCTTTTTATAGAAATTTAATGCCTTTAACAATTAGGATGCAAGTTTTGCATTTTACGCGATTTAGTCCTTTATCATAATTATGCACAGAAACAGACAAATTAAATCACAGAAACTTCACAGATATAAATTCACATATTATAGACACAGAAAATAATATTAAAATATTTTTCAAAATCAGTTACGTGGTCTCAAAATCACTATTTTGACTAGGGTCTAAACCGAACTGTTACAACTTCAGAAAGTCTAGACCAATGTGAGCATAATTTACTTGGGTGCAATTTAAGTCGAGAATTGAATAATAAAACTTGTTGACCCGCGATAAATTGTCGTTGTAAAAAAATCTTTTCATGCCATCATTTGGTCTTTTTATTGTAAATTGTAGCATTTTCATAAGCATTTCTCCTAATTTGGTCTAGTTTAGTGATATCCAACATTCTTTTCTTTCCAGCCAATTCATAGTCCATTTTCACTTGCTTGATTGCCCATATTACTTTGTGTTCCACTTCAACTGGCAAGTGACATGCTTTCCCAAAAACCAAATGATACGGTGACATCCCTAATGGATTTTTGTATGCTGTCTGTAATGCCCATAAAGCATCATTCAATCGGAAAGACCAATCTTTCCTCGAAGGGTTTACAACCTTCTCAAGAATGTTCTTAATTTGTCAATTCGAAACTTCAGCTTGTCCATTGGTTTGCGTATGATAAGTAGTAGCCATTCTATGATTAACTCCATATCTCTTCAGTGCGGTTGCCATTTGGTTGTAATAAAAGTGTGTACCCTGATCACTAATCAATGCCTTTGGTGTGCCAAAGCGGGTGAGTATATGCTTGTGAAAAAATTTTAGCACTGTCTTTGCATCATCCTTTGGGACTACAACAGCTTCAACCCACTTCGAGACATAGTCAACAACTACTAATATATAAAGATTTCCATATGAGCTCGAAAGTGGTTCCATAAAATCCATACCCCAAACATCGAATAATTCAATCTCCATAATTAGCTACTGCATCATTTCATTGTGTTGAGATATAGAACCGGTGCACTAACACTTATCGCATTGATTCATAAAATTTTAGGCGTCTTTGAATAATGTCGGCCAGTAGAATCCTGAATGGAAAACTTTAGCAGCAGTTCTCATACCACCGAAATGACCTCCACAAGGAGCATCATGGCAATGCTTCAAGATTCAAAGCATCTCCTCTTCCAAAACACAACGTCAAATGATGTTGTCATTGCATACCTTGAATAAATACGGCTCGTTCCAATGATACTTTATTACGTCACGAAGAAGTCTTTCTTTTTTATGGCCTGTGACACCTAATGGGAGTTTTCCATGCACTAGATAATTAACAAAATCTGCATACTAAGGGGTTGCATCTACAGCAAATAACTTTTCATCTGGGAATGCGTCGACAATTTGAAGTATTTTTCTATCTTCGTTGCCAACTTCCAATTGAGATAGATGGTCTACAGCTTGATTCTCTGAACCCTTACGGTCTTCTATCTCAATATAAAATTCTTGCAACAGTAATATCCAGTGTATTAGTTTTGGTTTGGCATTCTTTTTCACAAAGAGATATCTCAACACCGAGTGATTAGTGAATACCATAACTTTTGCACTGACAAGATAGAAACAAAACTTGTCGAATGCAAAGATTATAGCCAACAATTCTTTCTCTACGGTGGTATAATAGGGTTGAGCCTCTATAGTAGTTTTGCTAGCATAATAGATGGAATGAAATATTTTTCCCTTTTGTTGTCCTAGAAAGCACCCACAGCAAAGTCGCTTGCATCGCACATAACTTCATAAGGTTGAGACCAATCTGGTGCAACGATAATGGGTGCATTCACTAGCTTCTTCTTTAACTGAATAAAAGCATCCAAACATGTATCGTCAAAGAAGAATTTTTTATTCTGTTCCAGCAATGAGCACAAAGGCTTTGCAATTTTCAAAAAATCTCTAATAAATCATCGGTAAAACCCCTTATGTCCCAAAAAACTGCGAATACCTACCATGTTTGTTAGTGGAGGTAATTTCTCAATGATTTCCGCCTTAGCTTTGTCTACTTGAATACCTTGACTAGAAATACGGTTTCCTAACACAATGGATTCAATTTCCATGAAATGACATTTTTCCCAATTCAGAACAAAATGTGTGTCCTCACATCTCTTCAATACTTTATCCAAATTGTCAGCACAATGATCAAAGTCATTCCCATAGACTGAGAAATCATCCATAAAAACCTCTAAAGAGTTTTTGATCATATCTGAGAATATTACCATCATGACCTTTGAAATGTCGCTGGTCCATTGCAAAGACCGAAAGGCATAAAACGAAAAGCGAAAGTACCAAAGGGGCAGGTGAAGGTTTTTTCCTCCTGATCCTCTGGTGCAATAGCAATTTGATTGTATCCAGAATAGACGTTTAAAAAGCAATAATAGGCCTTTCCAGTAAGCTGATCCAACATTTGGTCGATGAAAGGAAGTGGGAAGTGATCCTTCTTTGTGGCCCCATTTCAATTTGCAATAATCCATACAAACTCGCCATCCCGTGGGAATGTGTGTAGGAATTAATTCATCTTTATCGTTGCGAACCATAATGATGCCAGTCTTTTTAGGCACGTATTGCACTAGACTTACCTAATTGCTATTAAAAATCGGGTAAATAGTTCTAGCTTCAAGCCATTTTATGATTTCCTTCTTAACAACTTCCTTCATCTTCTCGTTTAATCTTCTTTGTTGTTCAATCATTTGCTTGCCTTCATCTTCCAACTTGATCTGGTCATACAGAAAGAAGGATTAATACCTTTAATATCTGTAATACTCTAAGCAATAGCTGGTTTATGTTGCTTGAGAATATGGACCAATTTCTCTTTTTGAGTTACATCCAGTGTTGCGGAGACAATAACTGGGAGAGTATTGTGATCACCTAGAAAGACATATTTAAGATGAAGAGGTAGTGGTTTCAATTCCAAGGTAGGAGCTTCTTCAATAGATGGTTTGAAAATTGGGGTTGTTCTGTTGGCTAGGCGAAAGGATTTAATCTGCCATCTATGCTTGAGTTCAAGATTATTAGCTTCAACCATGCTGTCACAATCGTCTAAGCATTCGACATCAGATATCATTGCAAACTCTTTAGAAATCTTCCTCAACTAGATCATCTAGCACATTGAACATATTTAAAGGCACTGAAGGTGACTTGATCATCATTAAGTAGCATGGTTAGTTCACCTTTATAAACATCAATCAGAGTTTGGTCGGTGGCTAAAAATGGTCGTCCCAAGATTATGGGAACCAACTTGTCTGCCTCATAGTCAAGTATGATAAAATCACCTAGAAAAACCAATTTATCCAAACGAACTAAAACATCTTTTATTTGCCCTTTAAGTTGAGCCAAGGATCAATCCACTAGTTGTAATGTCACTGCAGTAGGTTTCATGTGACCAATTCCCAACTTTCTAAAAGTAGATAATCGCATTAGGTTAATGCTAGCTCCTAAGTCACATAAAGCCTTACCCAAATAATGATTGCCAATTGAACATGGGATGGTAAAGCTCTTAGGTTCTTTTAATTTAAGAGGTAACTTGTTTGTCAAAACAACACTAAAGCCTTCTGTAAGTGCAATATTTTCAATATCAGTGAGCTTTTTCTTTTTAGAAAAGAGGTTTTTCATAAATTTTCCATAACTTGGAATTTGAACCAGAACATCTACTAAAGGAATGTTGATATGCAGTTGCTTCAGTGTGTTTAGGAATTGCTGATACTATTTGTCATGCTCATTCTTTCTAAATCTTTGTGGAAAGGGTAAAGGTAGAGATATATCTACTTGCGCCGACACCTTTGATTGTGTCGACAGTTTCGAAGGTTGGATAATAGGCATATGTGTGACAATTTGTGGAACTTCTTTGTCTGATACATCAACAAATTCTTCAGATTCAACCTTCTCACCAGTGATCACTCCATCTATATCTTGAGGTGCTACAATAGAGTCGATAATTAGTTCAATAGTTTTTTTTACTACTCTTAAGAGTGATAGCCTTGCAATGTTCTTTCCCCCTCGGACTAGAATTTTCCGTGTCACTAGGTAATGAGCCTGGTGGTCGAGTATTCATATTTGAAGCAAGTTTCCTAATTGCACTTCTAATGCACGAATGGAATATGAATTCCCTTGTACGATAGCTTCCATGCGAGTAATATGCTCCTGCATTAACACCTCAAGAGTTGCTAACGGGTCATAAGTAGAAGCTTGAGTGTACGATTGATGTTGATGTCCTTGAACATGTTGATTTGGTATTGAAGAGTGTTGTGGTTGTATCAAATTTTGTTATGGATGTGTTTGGCCTTGTTCTGAGTGTGCTGATTGTAGTTCTGCAATTATTGATTGTAATTCCCTTGCCTGGGATTATAATTGCCCTGAGTATATGTGTTCCCATATCTAAATGTTGTAGCATTTTATCCAGCATTTTGAGTTCTCCAAAATGGTTGGTTGCGTGCAGAGTTATTGTAAGAATTACCATAAGAATTGTTGCGGATGTCACTAATATAACAAACATTCTCTACATGTTGTGGACAATCTTCATAGCTATGTTTGTCACCACAAATCTCACAAGAAAAAGTAGGAACGTCAACTTGCTAAACGACTTGTATAGGTGCAACTCCACTCGTCCCTTGCATATTTTTAATTCTAAAGTAGTTTTGCTTGTGTAGCTCTAGAATTAGGGTATTGATAATCATTCTGAGCAATTCTCTCAAGAATTCTCACAACATCATTATAAGTATAATTCAAAAGAGGTCCATTGGCCGATGCGTCGACAGGATTTCTTGTATGTGAATTTAGCCCATTATAAAAAATCTCAATTTGCGTTTCTAGTTGAATGCCATACATGGGACAACATCGAAGTAAGGATTTATAATGTTCCTATTTGGTATGAAGATTTTCATCATCCAATTGATGATAAGCAGTAATATCATTTCAAAGATGAGCATTCATTGTCGGGGGTTAAATTGCAAAACAAACTGTGTTGCTAGTGCATTCCAAGAAGTAATTGATCCGATAGGTAGTCCAAAAAATCAAGTGCAGGCTCTTCCTTGTAAGGAATAAGGAAATAATTGCATCTTCAACGCATCTTCATGTGGTAGTCCATCATATTGTCCATTAGAATTCAACATTTGAAACATTACTACCTTGAGTTCAAAATTCCCAACTTGGATTGCTAGCCTAACAACTCCTGGTTGTAAATCATCAAGATAGGTACTACAAAATCTCGTATAGTCCTATTTTGTATGCGAGCATCTTGCGGCAACACTTTGCTCTTGCATCGATGGTATGGCTACATTGTTCCCTAGTAGAGCCAAAAATTTAAATCTCTTTGGGTCATAAAACACCTATATTGAAGTTAAAGAAATAGCAACAATGAAAAACCAGTTAGTGAATACGAAATATTATGTAAGGAAAATAAAGTGCAAGAACACACGAAATTAAAAATGAATATCAAACAAACGTCGTCCCTGGCAACAGCGCCAGAAACTTGGTCGGCTATTTAACATCATAGCAATAACGTGTAAAAGTACACTGTCGATGCAAATATAGTAGATAGATGCGAGTTTTCCAGATATCAATCCCACAGGGATGGTAGTCTTTTGTCTATTAATGTTGGTGCAATAACTAGATTTAAACGAGATAACTTGTGAGGATAGTTGTCAATTCAATAAACTGAAAATAATAAAATAAAATATGATAATGATAAAATGGGATCCCCAACATGAATCTTCAGCAGAATACTAAGTACTCACAAGGTATAAAAGTATAGGTGATTGTTGATGCAATAAAATTCAATGTATATCTTACACAGCATTACTCCTTTATTTAATCTCAAACTTAAACATGTATATTGACCTCACCTCCTGATGATGGCAATATGACATTATTAAGAACAAGTGGACTAAATTCATCTAATCCTCACTCAACTTCTGTTATAATGCTTGTTGGTTCAAACTGTCACTGCACTTTCCAGTGTTAGTGACTACAATAACACTTCCATGTTAAAAACCATTCAAACCCCAAGATTAAATAATAAAAGCAAGATTAAATAAGATAACATTTGAACAAGAATTCATTAGTACTTCCATACAATCAGAAATCAGAGAGTAATCACCAGCATTTAGAAAGAAATACGAAAGAATCGAATGAAGAATACTATCCCTAGACAACTCGATTGAATATCTCTATTCCCTTTTGTCTCACGCTTAGGTCTCCTCGTCAGGAGCTAGTCTACATCTGGTTTTCACATTGGCTCACCCGTTAGTGGCTTAAGCTGCCATGGCCGCAAGCTTCAAGATAAGATGATGAAGACGATGATGGAGAAAAACCTGTAAGAAAAACCCCCTTTTTCTTCTTACATCCACCTTTTATGTCCTCCTCCATAGTACATGTGTCCTTTCCTCAAAATTATTCTATCATTGTACGTACATGTTGGTTATACCAGACTGGACAGCTCATATAATTTTAGTTCTTATCCGGACAGCTATCAAGTGTGGCAACAATTTTGGACGCAATTTAAATTTGACTCATGCAGAAAAATTAATGCAATAAGATAGCAAAATTAAGGATAAATTAGGCTAGGTTTCACTGAGTTATAAAATGCAAATTACTAAACTGAAAATGCTAAAATGTATACTAAGGATAACTAAATGGGAACAATTTAACCAATAAGTAAAGGGGAAAACCTATGTTCTTTCTAGTGCTATCAAATGGATATGAAATACAATATTCAATAGGAAAATGAGTTGGAACATTGATAGAAATTTTCATTGAAATCATGGATTGGAAATTGAGATGGAATGTACCATCATATGAATGGAGATATCAAATGATTCGGGAACTAGAATTGTGATATATTAACATTAGTAAAATGTATTAAATTTTAAAAAAAATGAATGCATGAATTGGCACAATTGACACATTAATTGCATAGTATCTTCTAATTTTTAACTTCGGCATTTTAAATGTATTATATTATGTTTCAATGTTTAGATTATAAAAATACCACTAAGTTATACTCAACTTACAATTTTATTTTTCGTGCCCAGGCTAGGTATTTTTTGTCTAGATCATCAACTCAACATCTAGTGACAATCTCGGACTCAAGTTTTGGTGATGTTTGCATTTTGGTCTTGGCGTGTACCTAAGAAGTCTTATGGATATATGATGTTGATTTTGAATCTTGTTGGCATTGTGAGAAACATATGATATATATGTGTAATGGTAATGATCATGATAATGACAATTCACTATGTGATTGGTATGTATATTATTTTCTTATAAGGTAATTAGGTGATATACCATGGAATGAATATGAAAAGATGATGCCTATGACTATGCCTTGCTTAAAATGATTTGGTAGAATTAATGCATAAGTTATAAAGTTGATTTGGGGCCAATTGTAAGATGGTTTGAATGATTAAGTGAATGTATGTTTGGATTGTTGTTTTGAGGTGCCGTTGAAGGCATATTAATTAGACACTTAATACGGTTGTTATAAATGATATTATTGGTATGATTTTGATTTTTTGATTTGGTTGAGATTTTGATTTATAACTTGTATGAAATTTATTTGTATTTATTTGTAGCATCCTATTACTCGAGTTTGAGGACTGGGCTAGGTAAGGAATTTTTACATTTAATGGTATCAGAGCTATAGGTTTAGTCGATTCTCTAACTAAATTGAGCTCAAATTTGAGTCTAGCATTTCATTATCGAATTGAGTCGAAGTTAGGATTTAAATGCTGATAGTTAACTATATTGTTTTATATTTGAAAATATGTGATGAATTGAGCTATGTTGTATATTAGAAATGAGTAGAATAATCGTTTTGTAAGAAGTGAATGTTAGAAGAAAATAGGAGCACATTACCAGTGTGTATCCCTAGAGCATTTAGCCTGAGGTTGTTCGAAAAATAATAAGAATGTTTCTCCTATTAATTTAAAGATCTATCCCTAGAGCTAGAGATTAAGGAATCATTATTGGTGGATCAGTAACATAGGTATTCAGTGTATTTATATGATTTAAGATCAATTTACCTATTTAAGAATATATGTTGTTTGCATGATTATGGATTAAGACGATTTTA
Organism: Gossypium longicalyx; assembly: GCA_025698465.1. Lineage (NCBI taxonomy): Eukaryota > Viridiplantae > Streptophyta > Magnoliopsida > Malvales > Malvaceae > Gossypium > Gossypium longicalyx. Next base: position 15,505,866 of record CM046997.1, on the reverse strand, counting down.
TAACTATCGTATAAATTGAACTGTGATTATGGATATTGAATATTGAAAATCAAACTGAATTGAATAAAATAGAAAGTAGCACAACTCAATGGATATGTGGTACTCGGTGTTAAATTGAGTTGAAATATGTTGCCTATTGAATTGGAATGGTAAATTGATGAAGAATTGAGATGTATAGAATGCGGATTGAACCTATAATGGAATTGAAAATTTATTACATATTAAATGTACAGGTGATCCTTTGGTATATCCATTGATGCACTATGTGTGCTAGTATATTTTTTTCAGTTTATCTGATGACGGACTGTGAGTGTTAGTATAGATGCTTTGGTTTATCCGATGATGCACTGTGTATGTCAATATATTTTCTTTGGTGTATATGATGATGCACTATGTATGCCACTGCATTTTTGGGAAGCAAAAGAGAGTTCGATTCACTAAAGAATCCATAACACAAACGAAACATTAGAGTATATTAATTCTGATATGTGGGGGCCATCCAAAGTGCCTTTTAGAGGTGAAGTTAATTATATGCTAACATTTTTTGATGAATTTTCTAGAAAAGTTTGAGCATTTTTCCTAAAGCAGAAAAGTGATGTGTTTTCCGCATTTAAGTTTTGGAAAACTATGATTGAAAAATAGATAGGTAAACAAATAAAACACCTCTACACAGATAATGACTTAGAGTTTTGTTCTAATGAGTTTAATGAACTGTGCAACTTAGAAGGATCGTGAGACACTTGATAGTTTGTCATACTCCACAATAAAACAGTGTTGTAGAACGAATGAATAGAATGATCATGGAGAAGATTCGATGTATGTTGTCGAATACCAACTTACCAAAGTCATTTTGGGTGGAAGCAACCTCTACTGTATGTTTTTTGATCAATCGATCTCCATCCGTTGCCATTGAGAAAAAGACTTCGCAAAAGGTATGGTTTGGTAATCCTAGTGATTATTTTGATTTAAAGATCTTTGGGGGTTCTGCATATGTTCATGTTGATAATGGAAAATTGGAACCGAGATCTATTAAATGTGTTTTCCTTGGTTATAAAGCTGGTGTAAAAGGGTATATAAGTTATAGTGTCCTAAAAATAAAAAAGTTGTGCTTAGCAAAGATGTTGTTTTTAATGAAACTACTATGCTACCTAACTTATCTCTTAAATACTCTTCCAATAAAGAACAACAAAAGCAAGTGGAGCATTAGATTAATCTAGAATCCACAACAGAGTCGACTCCTCAAGCCAATACAGAAATTCAGAATAAAGTTGCTTCCTCACCACAATGCTCTATTGCCAAAAATAGAACTAGAAGAGAGATTAAACCTCTAAAGAGGTATGCCGAGGCTGATCTAGTTGCTTATGATTTAAATGTGGCTAAAGATATAGATGCAAACCAAGAGCCATTTACTTATTCTGAGATGATTAGCTGTGAAGAGTTAAAAAAGTGGATGTTTACTATGCAAGAGGAGATGAAATCACTCCACAAAAATAGAACATGAGTTCTTGTGAAACTTTCTAAAGGCAAAAAAGATGTTTGTTGTAAATGGGTGTTTAAAAAGAAAGAAGGGACTCCAGAAGTTGAAGAACCCATATATAAAGTAAGGCTTGTTGCAATGGGTTACAATCAAATTCTAGATGTTAACTTCACAGATGTGTTCTCCCCAGTTGTGAAGCATAGTTCGATTCGAGCTTTGCTTGGTATTATGGCCATCCATGATTTAGAGCCTGAGCAGTTAGATGTAAAAACTAAATTTTTGCATAGAGAATTGGAGGAGGATATTTACATGCAACAACCAGAGTGTTTTACATTCTAAAAAAAAGAGGACTATGTTTGCTTTCTGAAAAAGTCCCTTTACGGTTTAAAACAGTCACCAAGACAGTGGTACAAGAGGTTTCATTCCTTTATGACTTCTCATGATTTCAAAAGAAGTAGCTTTGAAAATTGTGTTTACTTTAAGAAAAACAATGATGGTTCTTTTGTGTATCTATTCTTCTATGTTGATGACATATTGATAGCAATGAAAGATAAATGAGAGATAAGAAAGGTCAAAGTCCAATTTAGTGAAGAATTTGAGATAAAATATTTGGAACCAGTAAAAAAGATACTTGGTATAGAGATTCTCATATATAGAAAAGTAAGTAAATTATACCTAAGTCAGTAGGGGTACATTGAGAAATTTCTTTACAGGCTCAATATGCAGTGTGCTAAGCCTGTTAGTACTCCTTTAGCAAACCATTTCAGACTTTCATCAACTTTGTCTCTACAATCAGATGATGAGATTAAGTACATGTCACATGTTCTACATTCTAGTGTAGTGGGATCTCTCATGTATGCTATGGTTTGTTCATATCCATATTTATCATATGTAGTCAATATAGTTAGCAGATACATGGTGAATCTCGGTAAAGAACACTAGAAAGCAGTTTAGTGGATTTTAAGATACTTACGAGGTACTACTACTGTTTGCTTACAGTTTGGAAGAACTAGAGATGGAGTCATTGGGTATATTGATACTGATTTTTTGGAGACGTTGATAGTGGAAGACCTTTCACAGGTTATGTCTTTACAATTGGAGGTTGTGCAATCAGTTGGAAAGCCAATTTGCAAACTGTATTCACTTTGTCTACCATTGAAGCTGGGTACATGGAGACTACCGAGGCTTGTAAAGAAGCCATTTGGTTGAAGGGACTCTTTAGTGAACTCAATGAAGACCTTCAAATCAGTATAGTATTTTGTTATAGTCAAAGTGCCATCTTCCTTACAAAAGATCAAATGTTTCATGAGAGAACAAAGCACATTGATGTTCGGTATCATTTTGTTTATGATATTATTGCTCGTGGTGATATTGTTCTAAGCAAAATTAGTATTGTAACACCCCTTACCCCTATTCGATGCCAAAACAGGGTATGAGGCATTACTGGACTTAAACACAATCAAACAAACATTTTCGAGCCGTAAATTTTTGTCCCAATTTAAAACTTTTTGCATTTAATCCTAAAGTCCCTAATACGAGCCTACGAGGCCCAAAACATGCTTTGAAAGTGGTTCAAGACTAAACTGAGAACTTTAGAAAATTTTACAACACTTAGAAAATTTTTCACTAAACAAGATTCACACGCCAGTGTGGATATGGGACACGCTCGTGTGGGCAGGCCGTGTGGTCACACACGCCTGTGTCCCTAACCCGTGTAACTCTCTATTTGTCAACCATAAAATTGAAATCACACAGCCAAGACACACGGCTGTGTGGAAAATTAATTTTTTTACAAAATAGGTGCAGACTTCACATGCCCAAGACACACGCCCGTGCCTGAGGCCGTGTCATTCACACGGCTGAGACACACACCCATGTCTCTGCCCATATGCTCAATTCTGAGCATTCTATTTCTCAAAATTAAGGTGCAGGGGATACACAGTCGAAACACATGCCTATGGGGCAGACCGTTTGTCACACACGGCCCAGACACACACACACCTGTGACTACCCGTGTGGACAAAAATAAGGCTATTTACCAAGCCATTTTGCCAACCTTTGATGCACACACGTACACAACACAGCGTAGAACTAATCCAAGCATTTACATACAACCAAATCAGCCACAACCAAGACATCAACACATCATTCACATACCGTCATCTATCGTACACAAAACATCACATATTCATCCACTCAAATCATGTAAATTCCCACATCCATGAAAGGTATCATTATATAAATTACTTATACCAATAGTAGCCAATTTCAAATGACTTTATAAAAAATGAACTTTCAACCAATATAAGCCAACAAATTTGGCCAAATCAATTATAACACATAAAAAAATGACCAAGTACCCTATACATACCATAACTCAAAATGTTGAAATCATTGGTACCAAAATAATTGTTGATAGTGTGAGTGGATCTCTAACGGTCTTCGATCCTCGAGCTAGCTTGGTGACACTATAAGACAAGGGAAAGGAAGGGAGTAAGCTATAAAGCTTAGTAAGTTCTTATGCAAATAATAAACATCATAACCACGCATTTAACATACAATTAACATAATGAAAATTGTCATAACTTACTCAACCACAACCTCACCAAGGGTTCATCACAAATCGAGCTCATTACACATGAGTTTTACGTACATACCTATACCAACTCGCAACATAACCATAGTCTTTCACAACTTTGACATTCTCGTTGAACACTCGAAATATTAATGGATACTCGAAAATCATGCACATAAGTGCCATATATGTAGCCATAGCTACCTCACATCTCATAATACATATAGGCTCATTTTCGAGCTATTCATGGGCATGCTCACACAAGCTGTCAGTCAGGATGTAGCTACACAGTGCTGCTCACACAAGCTGTCAGGTATCCGTAACATATGTCGGCATACCCAGCCGTAGGTAGGACGTACAAGACTAGCTCCCGGATCACATAAACACATGGGTTCCTTGTGATATGTCACTCGTATCCTATTCTATTCCTAAGGCTCAACTAGGAATTCTCGTTTGTCGAAACTTTGTAGAATATGTCCAAAGAGTCAATCACAATTCATACAATATTAACGCATTTAAAACATAAACATAACAATGTATTATTTACATACGAACTTACCACGGTACAAAAATAGTAGAATTTGACCTAATCGTCAAACACTTTGTTTTTCCCCCGATCTAGGTCCGAACCTCGTTTTTCTTGATCTATAATAATAAATTTTAAATCATTTAATATTCAAATTGTTCAATTCAGTCCAAAAATCATATTATGGAAAAATTACATTTTTCCCCTAATGTTTCATATTTTTACAATTTAGTCCCTAGGCTCGTAAAAAGAAATGTATTCAATTTCTTCAAAACCCAAGCTTAGTCGAACCATTTTCATACTCATACCAGCTCACATTTTTCATTTAATCACACTTTTAATGCTCATTTTTGTAACTTTTACAAATAGGTCCCTTTTAACATTTCCATGAAAAATCACCTAGCAAAAGTTGTTTATCTTACATCTAACATGCATTTCCTACCATTAGGCATCAAAGTACACAAATATCTATCATGGTTAAAAATTTAGACTTTGATTATTTCTTAAATTAGTGGTAGAAATAGATAGATCGGGTTAAAACGACTTTAAAAATGTATAGAGCATTAAAAACGGGGCAAGAACGGACTTACAATCGAGCTTGGAAGATGAATAAGCCCTAGCTATGGAGACTCCTTCAATTTTCGGTATAAAGATTGAAGAAGATGATATCTTTTATTTTAGTTATTTTGGCTTTATTTATCAAATGACCAAAATGCCCTTCATGCATAACTTTAAAATTTTCACCTAATCATGTCCATTTTTTTCCATGTAATTAAAAAAATGGTCTAATTACAATCTAAGGACCTTTAATTTAAAATCTCATAGCAAATAAACACCTCTAGCTTATAGAACTCAAGTTCTGCACTCTTTGCAATTTAGTCCTTTTTGCTAAATTGAGTGCTCAAACGTCAAAATTTTCGAACGAAATTTTCACAGAATCATTCCATAAAACTATAGACCATAAAAATATAAGAAAATAAATATTTCTACGTCAGATTCGTGGTCCCAAAACCACTGTTCTGACTAGACCCAAAATCTGGCTGTTACAACTTTCCCCCATTTAGGGATTTTCGTCCCCGAAAATCTTACCAGAAGATAGGTTTGGGTACTATTTTCTCATAGCTTTCTCAGGTTCCTACTAGCCTCTTCAACCCATGTCGTTTTCAGAAAACTTTCACTAGGGCTATGCTCTTATTTATCAACTGTTTAACTTCTCGAGCTAAAATCTTGATCAATTCCTCACCATAAGTCATATCAGGTCGTATCTCAATCTCTGTTGAAGAAATCACATGTGAAGGATCAGAACGATATCGTCGCAACATTGACACATGAAACACATTATGAATCCTTTCCAACTCTGTTGGTAAAGCTAACCGATATGCCATTGGCCCTATTCTTTCAGTAATCTCATATGGCCCAATGAATCGTGGACTTAACTTGCCTGTACAGCCAAATCTCAGAAGCTTCTTCCACGGAGATACTTTCAAAAATACTTTATAACCGACCTAAAATTCAATCTCTTTTCTTTTCAAATCTATATACGACTTTTGTCGATCTGAAGCGGCTTTCAAGCAATCACGGATTACCTTTACTTTTTCTTCGATTTCTCTAACCAAATCAACCCCGTGAATCTTTCTCTCACTAATCTCTGTCCAATAAAATGGAGTTCGACACTTGCAGCCATACAATGCCTCATACGGTGCCATCTTTATACTCGACTGAAAACTGTTGTTATAAGCAAATTTGACCAATGGTAGATATTTCTCACAACTACCTTCAAATTGTAGAATACATCATCAGAGCATATCTTCAAGAATCTGAATTACTCTTTCAGATTGACCATTGGTTTACGGGTGAAACGCGGTACTAAAATTCAATTTTATGCCCAAAGCGTCTTGCAACTTTTTCCAAAATCTCGAAGTAAACCTCGGATCTCTATCTGAAATAATAGAAATAGGCACTCCGTACAATCTCACAATCTCAGAAATGTACAATTCAGCTAACTTATCAATTGAGTAGTCAATACGTACCAAAATAAAATGAGCCGATTTCGTCAATCTATCAACAACAACCTAGACGACATCTTTCTTTTTCAGAGTCAAAAGCAAACCCGTCACGAAGTCCATCGTAATTCTATCCCATTTGCACATGGATACCATCACTGGTTGAAGTAAACCCGAAGGCACTTGGTGTTCGGCTTTTACTTGTTGACAAATCAAACATCTCGATACAAATTCAGAAATATCTCTTTTCATACCTGACCACCAATACAATTTCTTTAAATCATTATACATCTTCGTACTACCTGGATGAACAGATAAACAACCACTGTGTGACTCGTGTAAAATTTTTTGAATAAGTTCATCATTTTTCAGTACACATATTCTATCTCGGAACATCAAACAATCATCTGAACCGATCTGAAAGTCTGTATCACTTTCTGGTTCACACTGAGCTCTTTTGGCTTGCAATTCACTATCATTTTTTTGAGCTTCAAAAATTTGTTGAATAAATAACAATCTAGCTCTCAACTCGGCCAAAATTGAACCATCATTAGACAAAGTCAATCTCATATTCATAGCTCTCAAATCAAACAAGGGCTTCTGCTCAAAGCATCTGCGACTACATTCGCCTTTCTCGAATGATAATCAATCATTAGTTCATAATCCTTCAGTAATTCAAGCCATCTCCGTTGTCGCAAGTTCAGATCTTTCTGAGTCATCAAATATTTTAAACTCTTATGATTAGTAAAGATATGACATTTCTCACCATACAAAAAATGATGCCAAATTTTCAAAGCAAAAATGATGGCAGCCAATTTCAAATTGTGAGTCGGATAATTTTTCTCATACAGTTTCAGCTGTCTCGAGGCATAAGCTACCATTTTGCCCTCTTGCATCAACACACAATCCAAACCATTCAATGAAGCATCGCTGTAAATTACAAATTCTTTTCCCAATTCAGGTTGTACTTAAACTAGTGCCTTAGTCAATAAGGCTTTCAATTTATTAAAACTTTACTGACATTTTTTGGACCATTCAAATTTAACATCTTTTTGCAACAACTTGGTCATAAGAGTAGCAATCATCTAAAATCCTTTGACAGAATTTTGGTAATAACCGGTTAAATCCAAGAAGCTTCTAACTTCAGATACATTCCTTGATGGTTTCCAATCAACAATTGCCAAAATCTTACTTGGATCAACCTAAATACCATCACTTGAAATAATATGTCCTAAAAATCTAACTTCTCAGAGCCAAAAATCACTTTTACTGAATTTAGCGAACAGTTTCTTATCCTTTAATTTCTGCAATACAGTTCTCAAGTGCTCAGCATGCTCATACTCGTCTCGGGAATAAATTAGGATGTCATCGATGAACACAACCACAAACTTATCTAAATACGGTTGAAAAATTCTATTCATCAAGTCCATAAAAATGACAGGTGCATTAGTTAGTTCGAAAGGCATAACAAGAAATTCATAGTGCCCATACCTTGTCCTAAAAGTAGATTTTGGCACATCTGACTCTGTAACTCTCAACTGATAGTAGCCAGATCTCAAATTAATCTTCGAGAATACCGTTGCTCCTTTCAACTGATCAAACAAGTCATCAATTCTTGGCAAAGGATAGTTATTCTTTATAGTCACCTTGTTGAGCTGTCGATAATTGATACAAGGTCTCATAGATCTGTCTTTCTTCTTTTCAAATAACACTGGAGCACCCCTGGGAGAAAAACTCAGTCTTCCAAAACCTTTATCTCTTAACTCTTACAACTGAGCTTTCAATTCTTTCACTTCATTTAGAGCCATCCTATACGGATCAATCGAAATCGGTGAAGTCCCAGGTACCAAATCAATAGCAAACTCCAATTCTCTAATAGGTGGTAACCTAGGCAACTCTTTCGGGAACACATTCGGATATTCACAAACTATCGACACTGATTCAAATTTCAATTCAGACATCATTGTATTCAACACATAAGTAAGATATGCTTCACATCCTTTCCTTACGTACCTTTGAGCAGACATAGACGGAATCACCATAGGCAATTCACTTGATTCGTCAGTTTCAACCCAAAGAACTTCACCATTTTCATATTTAAATTCAATAGTTTTTTTATCTACAATTTACTATGGCATCATGCAATGTCAACTAGTCCATACCCAAAATAACATCAAATTCATCAAAGGGCAACAACATTAAGTCGGCCGGAAAATAGTGACCTCGAATCATCAAAAGACAATTCTTGCAAACTTTATCAACTAGCACATATTTGCATATGGGGTTTGACACTTTAATCACAAATTCAGTAGACTCAAAAAGCAAACTCTTACTAGATACCAATTTTACACAAACATAAGAATGAGTCGATCCAGGATCAATCAATGTAATAACATTAGTATCATAAAGAGAAAATGTACCAGTAATCACATTGGGAGATGACACATCCTCACGAGCACGAATGGCATAAGCTCTAGTAGATGCTCTAGCCTCAGATCTCACGGCTGTATCTTTCATCACACCTTTATTGCTAGTTCCATTCCCGGTATTTCTCGGTGGCCTACCTCTATTGGTAGTATTATTCGGCCTTGCACCCTGAAATTATTCTTTCTCAGCCATCTCAAGGCAATCTCGGATAAAATGCTCTTGAGAACCACACTTGAAACAAGCTTGATCATTCATCCTACACTCGCTGGGATGTCTTCTTCCACAATGCTGACGTTCGGGTCTGTTAGACCTAACATTACCCACATTGCCATTGAAGTAGCTTGAGATTTAAAACCCGAATATTGTTTATCGCGGTCTCGGTGCAAATACACTGCTGATACATTTGAACAAGAATTCATTTCTCTAGATTTCTTTCACTGAGATTGAAATGAGTTACTCACTGGCCTTTTTCTTGCATCTCTAGTCTCACTCTCAGCTTTTCTTTTCTCTTTGCTTAGCTCTTCGGCTTTGCAAGCTCATTCAACCAATACAACAAATTCCTTTAGTTCCAAGATTCCAACTAACAGTCGAATATCCTCATTCAGCCCATCTTCGAACCTTGTACACATAATAGCCTTGATGGAAACACATTCTCGGGCGTACTTACTGAGCCTGACAAATTCTTGTCCATACTCTGTCACTGACATTCGACGTTGTTTCAGCTTAAGAAATTCTTTACATTTCTAATCGATGAACTATTGACTAATATATTTCTTCCAGAATTCCTCTTGAAAGAATTCCCATGTAACCCTCTCTCTCAGTACCACAGATACCAGCGTCTTCCACCAGTGATATGCTCTGTCCCTCAATAATGGTATAGCACATTTTAAGCGCTCGTCAGGTGTACATGAAAACTCATCAACTACTCTGATAGTATTCTCAAGCCAGAACTCAACTCTCTCGAGGTTATCATCTACATTATCCCTGAATTCTTCAAGCTCTTTGCTTTTGAATCTTATCAACCAGAGGCTTATTCTGTCTTACCAAATCCACACCTTAAGGAACTGCGAAATCAGTTGAGGATAAGGAGGGGGTAGAGGATGTAGAGCATTCGAAATTGTCTGAACAAACTCCGAATACCACTCATTCATCATGTAGAGGAAGGCTTCTCTAGCCCCTCCTCCCTGACTGACCGTGAGAGGTCTATTTTCAGATGACGCTACCCCTTGAGCGGAAGCCGGCGCATTACTTTCTACATCATCAGCTACAGCTCGATCGAGATCCATTTACTATATGAAAATATAGTTTAAAATTGTTAGGAGTCACCACACTATCACAGTTCATATATGGCATGTATAGCTAGACTCTTACACATGCTACGTTAGCCCAAAATTCAACTAAATTGTAGCTCTGGTACCACTAAATATAACACCCCTTAACCGTATTCGATGCCGGAACAGGGTACAAGGCATTACCGGACTTAAACACAAGCAAACATACATTTCGGACCCGTAAACTTTCGTCCCAATTAATTTTTTTTTGCATTTAATCCTAAAGTCCCTAATATGAGCCTACAAGGCCCAAAAACATGCTTTGGAAGTTGTTCGGAACTAAACTGAGAACTTCAGAAAATTTTACAGCACTTAATTTTTTTTCACTAAACAGGAGTCACATGCTTGTGTGGATATGAGACACGCCCGTGTCCCTAACCCATGTAACTCTTTGTTTGTCAACCATGAACAAATTGAAATCACACGGCCAAGGCATACGCCTGTGTGCTAACCCGTGCGAAAAATTAATTTTTTTACAAAATAGGTGTAGACTTCACACGCCCAAGACACATGCCCGTGCCTGAGGCCGTGTCATCTACACGGCTGAGACACATGCCCGTGTCTCTGCCCGTATGCCCAATTTTGAGCATTCTATTTCTCAAAATTAAGGTGCAGGGGACACACAACTAGAACACATGCCCATGAGGAAGACCGTGTGTCACACACGGCCTAGACACGCGCCCGTGTGACTACCCGTGTGGATAAAAATAAGGCTATTTACCAAGCCATTTTGCCACCCTTTCATACACACACCTACACAACACAACATATCACTAATCCAAGCATTTACATACAACCAAATCAGCCACAACCAAGACATCAACACATCATTCACATGCTACCATCTACCATACACAAAGCATCACATACTCATCAACTCAAATCATGTAAATTCCCACATCCATGAAAGGTATCATTATATAAATTACTTATACCAATAGTAGCCAATTTCAAATGGCCTTATACAAAATGAACTTTCAACCAATATAAGCCAACAAATTTGGCCAAATCAATTATGACGCATAACAAAATGACAAAGTCCCCTATACATGTCATAACTCAAAATGTTGAAATCATTGGTACCAAAATAATTTTTGATAGTGTGAGTGGATCTCTGACGGTCTCCGATCCCCAAGCTAGCTTGGTGACACTATAAGACAAGGGAAAGGAAGGGAGTAAGCTATAAAGCTTAGTAAGTTCCCATGCAAATAATAAGTATTATAACCACATATTTAACATACAATTAACATAATGAAAATTGGCATGGATTTTATTAAAATCTTATACTCATAACTTACTCAACGACAACCTTACCAAGGGTTCATCACATATCAAGCTCATTACGCATGAGTTTTACGTTCATACCTATACCAACTCGCAACATAACCGTAGTCTTTCACAGATTTGACATTCCTATTGAACACTCGAAATATTAATGGATACTTGAAAATCTTGCACATAAGTGCCATATATGTAGCCATAGCTACCTCACATCTAATAATACAAATAGGCTCATTTTCAAGCTATTCATGGCCCTGCTCACACAAGCTGTCAGTCAGGACGTAGCTACATAGTGCTGCTCACACAAACTATCAGGTATCTGTAACATATGCTGGCATACCCAGCCACAAGTAGGACGTACAAGACCAGCACCCAGATCATATAAACACATGGGTTCCTAGTGACATGTCACTTGTATCCTATTCTATTCCTAAGGCTCAACCAAGAATTCTTGCTTGTCGAAACTTTGTCAAATACGTTCAAAGAGTCAATCATAATTCATACAATGTTAAGGTATTTAAAACATAAATATAACAATGCTTATTTACATACGAACTTACCTCGGTACAAAAATAGTAGAATTTGACCTAATCGTCAAAGACTTTATTTTTCCCCCAATCTAGTTCCGAACCTCATTTTTCTTGACCTATAATGACAAGTTTAACTCATTTCATATTCAAAATTTTCAATTCAGTCCAAAAATCATATTACTGAAAAATTACATTTTTGCCCCTAATGTTTCATATTTTTACAATTTAGTCTCTGGGCTCGTAAAAAGAAATTTATTCAATTTTTTCAAAACCCAAGCCTAGCCGAACCATTTTCATACTCATACCGGCCCACAATTTTCATTTAATCACACTTTTAATGCTCATTTTTGTAACTTTTACAAATAGGTCCTTTTTATATTTACATGAAAAATCACCTAGTAAAAGTTGTTTATCTTACATCTAACATGAATTTTCTACCATTAGGCAAAATACACAAATTTCTATCATGGGTAAAAATTTAGACTTTGATTATTTCTTAAATTAGTGGTAGAAATAGATAGATTAGGTTACAACGACTTTAAAAATGTAGAGAGCATTAAAAACGGGGCAAGAACAGACTTACAATCGAGCTTGGAAGATGAATAAACCCTAGCTATGGAGACCCCTTCAATTCTTGGCACAAGGGACTAATTTGAAGAAGATGATATCTTTTATTTTAGTTATTTTGGCTTTATTTACCAAATGACCAAAAGGCCCTTCATACATAACTTTAAAAATTTCACCTAATCATATCCATTTTTGTCCATCTAATTAACAAATGGTCTAAGTACCATCTAAGGACCTTTAATTTAAAATCTCATAGCAAATAAACACCTCTAGCTTATAGAACTCAAGTTTTGCACTCTTTGCAATTTAGTCCTTTTTGCTAAATTGAGTGCTCAAACGTCAAAATTTTCAAACAAAATTTTCACAGAATCATTCTATAAAACTGTAGACCATAAAAATATAAGAAAAATAAATCTTTCTACATCATATTCATGGTCCCGAAACCACTTTTCTGATTAGACCCAAAATCGGGCTGTTATAAGTACTCATGAAAATCATGTAAATATAATGACTAAGTCACTTCCCATAACCATGTTTGAGCATTGCTTAGGCTTTATTATTGTTCATTGTTGAAGTTAAACCCTTAAGGGGTTTTATGGAAGAGGTGGAGAACTTGTTCGCTGAGAGTTCGCAATGAAGAACTTGTTTGTTGAAGAAATCGTGTCAAGGTGGAGATTGTTAGAGATTTGACCCAAATTCATGATAAAATAAAATACAAGTGTGCAAGAAAAGTTTGAATAGACGTATACTTCATCTGTTTAATGTTGATTTGAATAAGGTGTTTTAACCTTACTGCATTACTTCTATTTTATTTTGATTAGAATATGATTTTACACACCTATATTTAGACATAGTCTACTCCTCTTGTAATCATTCGAATTTGACATAGTGAATTATCTTCTCCTCTACTTGTGATTTTTTCCCGAAAGGGTTTCCACGTAAAAATCTGTGTGTTCTTTATTTTTCTTTCTCTTTTCTTTGTGATAAATTGTCATTATCGATGTTCTATTTTTCACGATGAATAATGTCCGAATAGTTATGTATTTTATGTCGTTCGAATCTGGTTTATTGTTACAAGTTTAGATGAACAATTTCATGTTTTAATTGAGTTTAATTGGATGTACAAAGCTAGTAAATTTCATGTTACTTGGTTGAATTAAACACTTATTTTAATCAAATTTAATTGCTATCCTAAGTTGGATAATTCCATGTCATTCAGTTGGACTAAAATTCATGCTTGTTTTAGTTCAAATTCATTTTCCAAGGTTGTAAATTTCATGCTATATTGTTGGCTTCCATAGATGCTATAATCAAAGTTTAGTTGTTGTCTGAAATTGGACAACTTCATGTTATTTGGTTGGACTTGATAAATGATTTAATTTAAGTTTGGTTACTATCTAAAAGTTGGAGTATTTCATGTTATTAGTGGTGGTGAAGTATATTGTAACAATCCAACTTTCTAAAAGAAAAAAAAGAAAAGACAATGTCATTGACAAATAGCTCAGAGTTTATAGTTTGTGTTTTTATAACCCAAACTATTTGTAAATTGTTGCATATTGAACTATTGTTGCATGGTAAGAAACAATAACATAAGGTGAGATAGTGTAATACGATGAGCTATTTTTGGATTGATTTGAATTGAGTAAGTTATGGAGGACCAAATTAAAATCATGTGAAGAATGTATATGTTTATATAAATGTGTAATTGAATGCATATAAAGATGATTGATGTTATCATGAGTATGGATGAATGAATTAGTGATGAACTTATATATGGAATGAGATGTAATTGTTGTTATCAAAATGGAAAGAGGATAAGAAATGGATATGAAATGCAATATTCAATTGTGAAATGAGTTGGAACATTAATAGAAATGTTCATTAAAATCATGGATTTGGAAATTGAGATGGAATGTACCATCATAAGAATGGAGATATCAAATGATATGGGAATTAGAATTGTTATATTTTAACATTAGTAAAATGTATTATATTTAAAAAAAATGAATGCATGAATTGGCACACTTGATATGTTAATTTCATATTATCTTTTAACTTTTAACTTGGGCATTTTAAATGTATTTTATTACGTTTTAATGTTTAGATTATAGAAATACCACTAAGTTATACTCAACGTGCAATTTTATTTTTTTTGTACATAGGCTAGGTACTTTTCTACTAGATCATCAACTCAACATCTAGCAGCAATCCTAGACTCAAGTTTTGGTTATGTTTTCATTTTGGTCTTGGTGTGTACCTAAGAAGTCTTATGGATATTTGATGTTCATTTTGAATATTGCTGCCATTGTAAGAAACATATGTATATATATTTGTATGTAATGGCAATGATCATGATAATGATAATTCGCTAAGTGATTGGTATGCATATTATTTGCTTATATGGTAATTAGGTGATATGTCATGGAATGAATATGGAAAGATGATGCCTTTGACTATGCCTTGCTTGAAATAATTTGGTAGAATTAGTGCATAAGTTATAAAGTTGTTTGGAGCCAATTCTAAGATGGTTTGAATGGTTAAATGAATGTATGTTTGGATTATTGTTTGCAGGTTCCATTGAAGGCATATTAGTTAGACACTTAAGATGGTTGTTATAAGTGATATTCTTGGTATGACTTTGATGTTTTTGATATGGTTGAGATTTTGATTTATAATTTGTATGAAATTGTTTGTATTTGTTTGTAGCATCCTATTACTTGGGTTCAGTGACTAAACCAGGTAAGGGGTGTTATATCGCGTACCTATATCCTTAATAAGGTGAGAAGCTTGGGAATTTTAGCGAATCTGCCACCTATGTGGCCTAGCCAGTTGAGGTTTAATTTAAGGACAAATGTAGTTTTCATAATGGTAAGGGATATAAGATAGAGGATTGTTTTTCTTTGAAGGATGTCATTGAGGAGGTTGCCTGAAATTGTGAACTAAATGATTTTGTAGAACAAGAAGCCTCGCCTTTAAAGTAGGGTTCGCGAGGTGTTTTTAAGGGAAAGCAGAAAGGTTAGGGTTACGATACATATTATAATTGGTACAAATGAAGAATTAGTGACATGTAACACAAAGAGAAAGATGCACCTCAGTAGTGTGATGTCTGTTAATTCGCTTAAGAGGCCACATCAACAAGAGAAATTGTGAGTAGAGTTTAGTGAGGTAGATAAAGATTCAGTTTGTGATGCGGAAGGGAACAACCATATGGTAGTAAAAACAACTATTGTCGGGTTTGAGGTTAAAAGGATTCTAGTTGACAACAGAAGTGTTATTGAGGTTTTAACTTGGGAAGCATAGTAGGAGATGAGATTAAAGGAGCAAACTTAGGAAAAGGCAAGCCCTCTGTATGGCTTCGCCAACCATCCAATCGAAGTTTAGAGGTGTATTACTTTACCTATTACTCTCGAGGATGGTGAACATACTACTACGGGATATACTTAATTTTTCGTGGTAGACCATCCCATAGCCTACAATGCCATTTTTAGATCCCCTATAATGAATTATGATAAGCTTTTAACTAGGCAATGTCATATGTTGTCGGTTAAGCAAACTCGTGAGTAGGAGGTGTGAGGCCAGAGTTTGTAGCAAGGGGTGGCAACCAGTTAGATTTTGGACTTGTAAAATTTGGATGTGAGGAGTGAAGAAAGGGTTCATAAGCTAGAGGCAGTGGGGGTAATGGAAACTTTGCAGTTATTTTATGATGACTCAGAGAAATTTGTGAAGATTTTGTCATTATTGGTAAAAGAGGAGAAGAGGGACCTAGTATGGTGTTTGAGGGAAAATTTATATAAATTTGCATGGTCAGCAACAGATTGTAGAAGCCAATTAAGCAAAAGTGAATAAGGTTCACTCTGTAGGTTGTAGAAGCTATCAGATAGGAGTAGGAAAATTTCTTTCGATAGGGTTTACTCAAGAAGTGGCATACCCTGAATGGGTACTGAATGTGGTCATGGTAAAGAAGGCTAACGAAAAGTGGAGGATGTGTATTGATTTTACAGTCTCAATAAGGCATGTCCAAATGATTGTTTTCCTTTTCCCTCTATTGGTAGGCTAATGGATGCTTTAGCAGGTCATAAGTTTATGAGCTTAATGGATGCATTTTTGAGGTAGAATCAGATTTCTATTGTGCCGGAGGACCAATATAAGTCTGCCTTCGTTATAGAGGAGGGGTTATTCTATTATCGAGTTATGTCTTTTTGGTTTGAAATATGCAGGGGCAACATATCAACGACAAGTAAATAAGATTTATAAGGAATAAATTGGTTGCAACATCGAGGTTTATATGGATGATATGCTGTTGAAGAGTAGCACTTTAAAGGGACATATTGAATATCTATCTGAAGCTTTTGCTATATTCCGAGCCTACAATATGAGGTTGAATCTAGAAAAATATGCTTTTAGGGTGACAACAAGAAAATTTCTAAGTTTCATGGCTTTAGAGAGGGGTATTGAAGTGAACCATGAGAAGATTAGAGCTATTTTAGACATGCCTCCATCAAAGACAATCAAAGACATTCAATGCTTAACAGGAAAGGGTTATAGCCCTGAATAGATTCGTGTCTAGAATGGCAGATAAGTGTTGACCTTTCTTCAAAGCACTAGGTCCTCCTTTAGTTGGACAGGGGAGTGTAGGCTACATTTAAGCAGCTCAAACTGTATTTAACTTCTTTGCCACTTTTGTTGTCACCACAGCTAAGGAAAACTCTTTCTTTTTATCTGGAAACATCTGAAGAAACAGCTGGAGTAGTCCTGATCAAAACAGAGGGAGTTCACCAATTCTCTGTCTAATATGTTAGTAAGGTATTATAGAAAATAGAGAAGATGTATTCAAAGACAGATAAGCTCATTTTTGCTTTAGTATTGGCAGCCTGCAAATTACAACCATATTTTTAAGCTCATCTTGTGAATGTCATGACGAACCAGCCAATTAAGGACATCCTACCTAAAGTCAATACTTTAGGGAGGATGACAAAGTAAGGAATCAAGTTAGCAATGTTCGGAATAGAATTCTCCCTGCAAAAGGCAATCAAAGCTCAAATTCTAGCTGAGCTTATGGTAGAGTGTTCTTTTGATATATCGTTAGCCCCTATAGGTAACATATTAATTTGAGATACTATTACTTGCATACACAATATATTGAAATATTACATTTTTCATTGAAATTTTATCTGACAATATGCACTTATCCTTATGATATTTTACCACAAATATGCATTTGGTTCTAAATTTTTTTTACTGCTGATTATACAAAATGTAGTTGTTAACTCACCATAGGAACATAATAGCCCAACTATCAAGCCTAAATGTTGGACATTATATGTAGATGGTTCAACAGCAAAGAAGGGATCAGGAGCAAGTGTCCTCCTTATAGATCCTGATGAGAACGAGTGGCAATATAAAGTTTCCTTTAGCTTACAAGCATCCAACAATGCGACAGAGTACGAAGCACTAATTTCTAAATTGTTGGCGAAGCAAATTATAGGAGAGTACAAGGTAAAAGAGCACAGTTCAAAGAGATACCATGCCATGGCAAGCGGACTACTCCCTCAATTTAACAAGATAGAAATCTGACAATTGTCTAGAATAAAGAATACCAAGGTTGATACTTTATCCATGTTAGCCTTCAACATCATTATTGAGCAAAGAGGGAAGATTTTCTTAGAGCATGGAGCCACTCCAAGCTGTGACAGCCAAGATGTGCTTGACTTAAATCAGGAACAAACATGGATGACACCCATTATACAAGCTTTATAGGGGGAAAGTCAATAGTTGAGCAAGAGAGAGTTAGCCAAGATACAACATAAAACAATAAGGTATCATACTACTATTTACATTTAATATATTTTTGTACCTAAAGGTTATTTGGCCTCAATTAGCCAAAGTTATTTAATCTATTCGTTTTAGATAAATCATGTTAGAGGGTGTACTATATAGAAGGGGTTATTCCCAATCACTTTTGAGGTGCCTAACCCTTGGTGAAGTTGAGTATGTCATGAGGGAGATACATAAGGGGATATCTGGTGATCATTTAGAAGGAAGACTGCTAGCCTAGAAGGTTCTTAGGTAGGGATATTATTGGCCAACCATGCAAAAGGGTGCTCATGACTTTGTTCGTGCTTGTGATGCTTTCCAAAAACATGCACCAATACATCGATCATTGGCCAAACCTCTACAAATGATGTTTGGTCCTTGGCCATTTATAATATGGGGGATTGATATCTTGGGTCCATTTCCAATGGTCGTAGCTCAAAAGAAATTAATAGTTGTAGTTGTTGATTATTTTACTAAGTGGATTAGAGGCTGAAGCCTTAGCTACAATAATAGATAGGCAAATGGAGTCTTTGTCTTCAAATCTATTTTTTGTAGGTTTGGCATCCCGTGTCTAATCATAATAGACAATGGAACTCAATTATAAGGAAAATTCAAGAACTTCCGCACAGACCTACAGATATCACTCACTCAAAGTTCTATGAAAACCCTTTCAAAAAAATGGTCAAGTTAAAGTAATAAATATGAAAATCCTGGTAGCTTTAAAGAAAAAGGTTGATGATGCCAAGGGTGCCTGGTTGGAAGAACTCCCAGGAATTATATGGGCCTTAAGAATGTCCCCTCATACAACAATGGGAGAAATGACATTTTCATTGCTATATGGTGTTAAAGCAGTAATCCTTGTTAAAATAGGCTTACGATTACACAAGACATCTCATTTTAATGAGGAAGCCAACCAAGAGGTCACAAAACTCAATTTAGATCTTATCGATGAAGTTAAAGAGGCAGTAGAGGTCAGAAACATTACGTGAGCTCAACAGGTTGCTCAATATTATAACACCAAGGTAAAGAACAATCAATTCCAAGTGGGCGACCTAGTCTTAAGAAACCCTGATGCCAGTTTACCGGCATCACAGTAAGGAAAAATGGCTCCCAATTGGGAAGGACCTTACAAAATTATGGAGAAGATAGGCTTTGGAACCTATAAGATAACAAACATTGATGGACCTATTCTGCCTCGCACATAAAACACTCGTCAGTTGAAAAAATACTATGTATGAACAATCCATCCTCATTTCCAATAAATTATGATTCTTGGAAGTTTTGTTTAATGTTGCCAAGTAGGGAATATGTTATACAATTTTTTGATTTACGACCGCAATTGGTATTATTAAAGCTTGCTGATTTATGATCACAACTTATGTTCATTGATTTACGATCATGAACGATTCACTTAGAGTTCGTTGATTTACGATCGCAACTCCATTCAAATAGTTTGCTGATTTACAATCACACCTTAAGTTCATTGATTTACGATCATGAACAATTCAATTAGAGTTATTCGATTTATGAAGGCAACTACATTCAAACAATTTGTTGATTTACGATCACAATCGATATTATTAAATTTCACTGATTTACGATTATAGCTTAAATTCATTAATTTATGATCATGAATGATTCGCTTAGAGTTCTCTAATTTACGATCACAACTCCATTCAAATAGTTTGCTGATTTATGATCAAAATTGATATTATTAAATATCACTAATTTATGATCACAACTTAAGTTCATTGATTTACGATCATGAATGATTCAATTAAATTTCCCCGATTTATGATCGCAACTCCATTCAAATTGTTTGTTGATTTATGATCACAACACGTATCATTAAATCTCGTTGGTTTACGAACATAGCTTAAGTTCATTGATTTATGATCATGCAAAATTCAATTATAGTTTGTCAATTTATGATTGATCTGTTATAAATCGGTGTAGCAGATTAAACTAGTTTTCGCATTTAGGGAGCTTGAAGACAAGCATTTTCATTACGTTTTAGTTAGGTTTCCTTAGTTTTATTATATTTAATAAAATGTGTAAATTGAATCTTTTATTGACCTTAGGGGCTGAATGAGGCTTAAGGGTGAGCTAACGAACTTTTTGAGTGTGCAAAAGACCTTTACAAGGCATATTAAACTAATACTGGCTGCTATGTCGCAACACGAGATGATCGATGTCGCAACATAAGGAGCAAAATGGAGAAACCTCAAGACTACTTTCAATGTCACGACATAGTTGAAGGGTGTCGCGACTATAACACCCCAAACTCAGCCTAGTCGTTATGGCCAAATCTGATAGTGTCATATGTTAATGTGTTTGAAAACCGTAACTTGGGTTGAAAACCGTAACTTTACTTCAAACATTTTCTGTTTAAAATATTTTCATTATTACTTATTAATTCTATTATCGTGTTAATTAATCATTCAAAAGCTTTCAAAATGTTTATTCTATGCGGATGCTTTTAAAACAGTTTGCATAATCGTGAGTAATTTGTTAACATATTTGGTTCTTTTGAAAACTCGAGTTTTCCTCAAACTAGGAGTTATACCCCAAAACTAATAAAAATCCAAAATTTAAGAAAAATCCATAGAGGCCATATTTAAAATAAAATTCCCAAACAAAATTTAAAATCATAACTAAGTACGAAATAGAGTTAAATAAGGTTGTGTGGCCACCGCTGAGTCCTCCGCCGCGCCGATCCACCCATGCCTAGGGATTACATGTATAGATAAATCAGAGGGGTGAGTTTACGAAAACTCAGTGTGTAATCCCCATATAAAATAAGTAGACAAATACAGTCACAGTTTGGGCTTAAGCCCTTTCAGTATCAAATTCAGTTTCAATTAGGGCCTTAGCCCATTTCAGTATCAACAATCAGTACAGTAACATATATACAATCACAAAATCCTACCCAACCAGCCTCTACACACCATATTCGTCCAACCCTACACTCCATGTGGGGATATAATCAACCCACCCATCCCTACACTCCAAAAAGTACCGAATGCGGCACTAAACAGTGGTTTGTAGCTGAGCTGCTAGTAAATTAGGCCCGAGGCCTTTCAGTACACTTTATCCGAACAATACCAACCCCTAACCCCATGTAATGTAACATACAGTAATGGCATGCTATATCTTAGCAACAGTACATACAATATTAGTTCATTAAATATCATCATGCTCGCTAACATGTAAATATATATATCAGTCATATAGTCATTTCAGTTAATTAGGGGTCTAGGTAAGCTTACCGACCCTACAGTAGGTTCACAATCGTCTTGGGGCCATCTTAGTAACAAAAGAGTGGAGATGGGCTTACAATCCCATTGTCGGCCCGTGTGGACACACATGCCCGTGTGGCCCATATGGCCCAAAATGGCCTTGGCCGTGTGGATCACATGGCCTTACCTAAAAATCCCGCACGCCCGTATGGTTCACCAGGGTGGCCCACATGGCCCAATTCAGTCTGACCCGTGTATCGCACATGGCCTGTCTCGTCGATCACACGCTCGTGTTTCATTACACGGCCTACCACACGGGCAGCTACATGCCTGTGTGGCATTGACAACCCCATTCTTTGACTTTTTACCGATTACCATTTTTAGTGTTGTGGTTACACACACCTAGTTTTGTTTCACAACCAACGGAATCCTGAGAACACCAGCACCTTAAACGATTCGATGCACCCCAACACTTATCACGTTGAAAGACTGAATGCATAAAAAGATTCACCTATACCAAGCAAAGAACTAACAGTCAATCCCACAATTAAGTGATTACTATTGAATTTAATCAGCTGGAGTAGATAATACGAATAACAAAAATCAAACTACAATGATACTTACGAAATCCACGATAGCATATTGATTAAAAAGAACGATCCATTACGAACTTGCATCAAGGTTTAACCCACAAGCAACTAACCTCTCACCTTCAATCAATGAACAGAATTTTCCACACGGTATAGAACTTTGATTGGTGACCACAAATGCTTGAAAACCTTCCCCTAACATCATATATGAAGCACATCAGAAGGGGAGTTATAAAAAAGAAACAAATTTCCGACTAAGACTTACCGAAACCTTGACAATCAAAAATTGGAAGACTTGGTTTCGACAGAACTTAATGCGATGAACGAAGAAGGAAAAGGAAAAACGACAGAAATGGAGGAATTCTTAGTGCAGCTCTGGTAAATGAAAAGAGAAAAGGTAAACCAAAGGCCAAAATCAATAAGAATCGAAAAGAAAAAGAAACTTTGGCAAAGGTTCAATAGAGCTGGGGAAAGAAACAGCAGAATAATGGAGGAACTTTGGGAATTTGAAAATAACACAAAAATAAAATAAAATTCAGCCCTATTATCCCCAAATCCCTCAAATTTCTCCTAAAAATCGTCCAACCACTCTTACTATCCAAATCCCTAAATTTTCTCTCCACACTTCGCACTTTACCTCTACCACTTCGGCATTTCAGTTCCATTCAAACACTTCACGGCACCACTAGCAAAAATAATACTCAAGCAACAGCTCAAACCCAAGACCTCTAGCATAATGACGCTCCACTTATCCACCAGACTAGCAGGCCCATTCTGACATGTTTTTACAAACAATTAATTAAAAGCCTATTGTCTAGAGATAGGGCTTTATTCATATAAAACAAAAAATCTGCCTAGGTCAAGGCTTGAACCCAGGACTTCTCAGACATTCTTTCAACACATAACCACTGAAGCAGACAGGTATTTATGTCATTCAATAACAGAAACATATACAGAAAATTTTGGGGCATTACAGTAACATACCCCTGAAAGTATCCCAAAAGAAGTACACTAACAACTATGTCACGACACAGGTCTTGGTGTGTCATGATATTGACTCTAGGATGAAAATCAAGCACGAAATAGGGACATTTTGGTCTACACAATCAAACTTAAAGCTCGGGAATGTTACCTAACCTAGGCTTGAGGACGACGGCCACTTGAAAGCTATAAATAGGCTCCTTTGGCACATGTTATAGACACCATTCCTTTAGCCTAAATTCTCTGTGTAAAATTTAGTTTAGTTTTCTTTCGTTCTTAGGTTTTATATTTCTTTCCGTTGTTATTGTTTATTTCAAGATATCTTAATTGTGGAACCATTCAAACTTTTTGGATTCACAATTAATCTCAATACAATCAGGCTATTTCATTTACTTTACCTTGTTGATTGAATTAGCATGCTTTCTCTTTGTATCGATTTCATATTGTCTATGAAAGCCATGAGGATCTAATCCCTCCATGGGGGATTAGAAAGTGGAGGTATGATATGTTAATTGTTTTCTAGGGTTACTCAATAGATCATCTATCTAGGAAAGGAAACAAACCCTAGGCTTGACAACCCCGGGAAGTCATGAAGGTGAAAATTAACCCAAAATTGGTATTGCCCATTCGTGAACACCTTCACCCCAAAACAGTATGGACTGTGAGGTCGGAAGACAAGTAGTTCTTGCTGACTCATTATGTTAGTGGAAGATTGAAAGATCCTGTTAGGGTAGCTACTAGTTGATTGATGTGGAACTCGAAGCAACATTTGATGGGGATTACCGAAGCGAGCTAATCACCCATAATTGAGATTTGATTTACTCTACTCTTCTATTTCTTGAATTTTATTTCTTTTATGTTATTTTATTTTTATAAAAACCTTAAGAAACCCTTTTCTATGTGTTCGTACTATAATTTATTTAAAGTACTAATTAGATTATTTAGTGTTTAGTTAGAGTTTATCTAGCACTCGCCTCCTTTGGGTAAGATTCTCAGAGTAATCACCTACTTCATTGTAAAAACTATATTACAACTTAACCCATATAGTTGCGAATACCACCGCATAGTTCTCTATTTAATTACAGTATTCAAACTCTGGACGTTAATATGTCCAGAAGCGGTCAAGTTGTTGGCACCGTTGTCGAGGAGGCAACGTCACTAGTTTAATTTTAATTGTTGCATTTTAAAAGAATAATTAGGAAATTTGTAGGTTATAGTTACGACATTCAATTTATTTTATTAATTACCACTTCTAACACTTGTTTATTTTTAGAAATCCTAGACACTATTTAACCAAATAATCAGTCAACACAAAGTCATGTATGACTTTTATTATATGTGGTCCAATGAAGACTTCGATTATGATGAAGATATTTATGAAAGAGTATATAAAGATTGGGAGATCCAAGAGAATCAATGATTACTAATGCTTGAATTAAGTCAACTTATAGGAGAAACCCTAGTTCTTCCCCAAGATGATAATGACCATGATGCTATGCCGTTAGAAAGGTACTAAGTGGTGCTAAGTTCAAAATTGAGTGGAGAGGAGAATGCCATCATAGACGCTTGCAGAGAAGGAGAACTTCTAGACTATTATGCACTTCAGTAGATAGAAGAATATTTAGATGAATCGAACGGAAATTCAGAAAGATAAAATATGGAGCTAGTGGAGGAAATGGATAGTGAGTTGAAGAATCAAATAGACATGGAACTCATCGTCTCTAAAATCTCAGGTAATGCTAACGTCGTTGAACTACAATAACAGTATAATATAGACCCACCAACAGAGACAATGATAGTTAGGACTGAGTTAAGAGAATAATATTTGTCGATTCAAAAATTCATAAAACAAAACGAAGTGAAACCAATAGTCCCGAAGGATAATCCTGAATTAACCATCCTTTTCATGTCCTTAGTTCTAAATCAAACACCTAAAAAGTTTATAGATCTGGGAATTTGTCAAATGTTGAAAAGAGTAGAAATGTATATATTGACAGAACTTATGATTATATAGCAGGTTTCAATCAAATTAAACAATCAGTGTGTATAAGCATCGAGCTTCAGTTGTTATAGAGTTTTCAAGTCTTACGAGAACAATCGAAAGGAATTATTTGCGGGTCGATGGATGAATTTAAAAGCCCACAGAAGCAAAACTTAAATAACACAACTTAATATTTCTTCCCTATCCCTCTGCAAATTGCCTTAAAAAGTATTCCTAAAAAGCCATACCTGATCAATGAGAAGGACAGAAACACCGTAGATAAAATTATGAACCACAATCCTCAACCTTTTTCCAAAGCACGAATACTGAACACCAATTAAAGTAGTTGTGCGGGTATGTGGTTGTACAAATCATTAATAGTTATGAACTGTGAAAAGAGTTGTCGATCGTTAAAATAGGTAGAAAAGGTAAATTTAGAGAAAGAAACAACCGCAAGCAAATAGAATGGCATGATAGGTGTTGGACTAATATAGATGCAAACAAATAACAAGGATCACCTCGTTGCATATTGACTGTGTTATAGGACAAGACTTAACATTTTCCCATTGGTTGATTATTACTAACTGTACTAACTGTATACTCCTAATCAAGTTGTTAATATATCACAAGTAGCTCAAAGAAAGGCCTAACAAGAGCTTGAAGCACTCTGAAGATTTGAAATTTGGGAAACAAGGTTAATGTCGCAACATAGACAAGTCCATGTCAAAAAATCACAAGTAGTAACGAAGAACATCAAAAATCAACTCGATGTTGCAACATCACTAAACTGTGTCACGACATAGAAGATAATTTTTTGAGTATTTCAAAACTATAGAGTGTGTTGCAACATCGAACCCTGATATTGTGACATGAGTAGTCTGCTAGGGATGTCACGACACAGAACCCCTGTGTCGCGACATCCTACAAATTTTTGCAAGGTCGACCTGACCCATTCATGCAACCCACTATTTTAACCTTTAATTTACACTGTTCTTAATACTTAAAAACTTTGTTTTAAACTTAAAACACATAAACCTCAGACTCTAAACCCTTTTAAACCACTAACCTCTTCTATAAACCTCAAAACCCCTTTTCTATCTTAAACCCTAAAACACACCAACCTCTCATTATAACCTTTAAAGTTTAATTTGGAGTCTTTATAAGGTCCTTGGAGGAGCAATGAAAGTATTTTCCAAGAAGTTGAGTGTAAATAGATCTATGTAAGGCACTAGATCTTTCAAGAAATGAAAAGGTGTGTACAAAGCCAGAAAATTGGACTCTTCTTCCCCTATTTAGTAACAGCAGTATGTCACAGGTAAAAGTGCCAATGAGTGAAAATTAACAGTTTATGACACCAACAAGAATCATCATTAGAGACACACTATATACCCAGTACATTGAGCTTCAACAAAAGAAAATTATAGAATGGAATTGAATGAGAAAGGAGAAAATAGACATGTTAGCATCGCTAAAATAGAAAGATCAATTGAAGGATAGGAAGGGAGCCCGTGGAAACATAAAAGTAAAACTCGACGGGATGAATAGGTTACGCACTCCAAATTATCCCCTAGACATGTTTAGGCTGACTTCGACTCATCAAGATGAGGGGGATAATCTTGAAGAGGAAGGTGCTACTCAAGAGTACCTTTGAACGGAGGACGAATATGAAGCAGCATTTCAACCGCAATTTTCTACACCAAAAGGGCCTGTCATACGAAGCCCAACTCACCATACGCCTTCAACAAGTGGGAGTTCTCACCAAACACATGGAAAAGGAAAGGGAAAAGCTCCGATGGAAATGAGGTAGACACCATAGTGGGATGATGAGGAGGAGGATTGAAAATTTTAATTTTAGTTTCCAAAATACCTGTATTAATTTTTGGATAATTTTGATTCAAAAAAGTGGGAGTAGAATTAATTATAGATTTTTAGTTATGTTTTGTTTAGGTTTTTTTTATGTAGGAACCCAACATGAAGGAGACACAAAAAATTTGAGCTTTACACGATCAAAGAAAGAAGCACCCGCCATTAATAGTTGGAGCTACCACAACCAATCGGGTAATTTCTTTCCTTAACTTTTTATGGGCTACACATTAAGGACAATGGGTCAACTAAAGTGTAGGGGGGTTAACAGAGTAAACTAGTTTATTTATTTCTACATTTTTCTTTGATTTATCTCATTTATTTATTTCTACATTTTTCTTTGATTTATTTATACTTTTTTTTTGTTGGCTTTGTGTGCTTGAGCTTGTAGAAATACAAGTGGGTGGTTAGTTGCATGTACATAGGTTACTTGTGTTTACAAATAAATTTGGCATAATGATTGGTGATTTTAAATTTCTAATTATTAGACTATTAAAGTTTTATATGTTACACTGTAAATAAGCATTAAGCAATCAACTGTACCAAGTGATATAGAAAATACAAGGAAATGAGCATGCTAGTATGAATGATAAATGGTTGAATTTGAGTTTATTTGGTTGATTAAATTCGTGCATATTAAGATATTTAGGGATGACCTAAAGCATTGTTTGCAACACATCCAGAGCAAAAAAGCTGACCTGTTTGTATTTCATCTTTAGTACCAATTTTTTAGCCTGTGACACTTCTTGATGAACCTCATTACAAACCCTAGGCCTGAAAATGTTAATATGTATTTGCCCTTTTTCTTTGGTCCTGCACTACACGACTATAGATGTCTGGCCATATGTATTGTGGTTTAAGTAGATACAGCATGGTGGAGTTTGTAAAAATAGAGTGAAATAGGAAAGATTGGTGTAATATAGGAGCTATAAGTTAGCCTAATATGTGAAACAAAAAGGAAAATCCAAAAAGAAAATTAGTACGAGTAGAAAAAGTCCTAAACCAATGAAAAAGCATTCATGAGTGAGATGTATTAAAAAAAAAAGCACAAAGTCACAAAAGAAAAAAATCTCGTTTCTTAGTGCAAAGAAACTTATAAGGCTAGCTATAGTTACTATGTCATGCTATGACTTCCTAAATATGGAGAGAAAAGGAAGGTGAGAGAAGGAGAAATAAGACGGTGAATAAGTAAGGGTAACTAAGGGGGGAAGAATAGGGATCAATATAATATGCCAAACTATTTTCGTGTTTGTAACCCTTTTGATGCTTATTGTTTTTGAATTCCAAACCTATCTTAAGCCTCAAAACATTACAAGCCAAAAGGTCCTATGTGACCTAAATACCGTTATGCATGAATAGATATTACATTAAACGATCGCATAAACGACTATTTGTATTCACTCGAATAATCAAAGTACTTGTATAATTTATTGATGGATCCTTGAGGTGAGAACCTTAATACTTGTATAATTTATTGATGGATCCTTGAGGTGAGAACCTTAATATTTTGTAACATATTAAACTTATACCTTTATGATCAAAAGTGGCAAGTCAATTACTCATCATGTTAAAGTTTTTAGTAAGCATGAAATGCCTAAGTCATATGCCCCGAAGTCAATACTTGTATGATATTTTCCCAATGGTCGTCACTTTTATTTCTTGTTTTTGTTTATGTTGATTGAGGACAAGCAATGACAAGCAATGATTTAAGTGTACAAGACTTTGATCTATCGTAATTCGATGTAGCAGATTAAACTAGCTTTTGCAGGGAGCCTGAATACAAGCATTTCCATTATGTTTTAGTTAAGTTTTTCTTAATTTTATTATATTCAATAAAATGTGCAAATTGAGTCTTTTATTTACCCTAGGGGCTGAATGAGGCATAAGGTTGAGCTAACACACTTTGTGAGTGTGCATGAGACCTTTAGAAGGAATATTAAACTGACATTGGTCGCTATAACACCCCTAACCCATATCCGTCGTCGAAATAGGGTTACAGAGCATTACCTGATTTTATAGAACAAATGCAATTATTTCATGTCATTTACTATTCATATCCGAATCCAAACATATTCAATCATAATTTCCCTTAAATGGACCCTCGAGGCCAAATATATGTATTAGAAACAAGTCGTGATTAAATCGAGAACTCATAAAATTTTAGCGAAATTTTAAAATTTTTTCTTAAGTGTAGGGGACACACGCCCGTGTGGGTAGGCCGTGTGGCTCACATGGCCAAGTGACGTGCTCGTGTTTCAGGCCGTGTGGGCGTTCGATGTAAGGCACACGGTTGTGTCCCAGCCCATGTCCATACCCATGTAACTCTCTAACTTGTGTCACAAGACCAGGTGATAGGTCGTGTGGACAATTTAATTTTTAAAAATTAGGTGTAGGAGACACGCGGCCAAACCACATGTCTGTGTGCATGGCCATATGCCACACACGGTTGAGACAAACGTCCGTATGTCTACCTGTGTGGGCGAAAATAGGCCATTTTCAAGCAAATATTTCTCACCCGTTCTGCCTTCCACTTACAACAACATTTAAACAGATTCACCAATTCAAGACATTTAAATCAAGCGAAATACAATTATTATGCATGACGAATCATCACATGTTCATGTATTCAAACTTACCTAATTGTGTAATCATGTAAATTTACAAAAATTCAATTCAATCATACTAAATACAGATCTATCAATCATAATATAGCCTCATGCACATAAATACCGAACACATCATCACTAGCCATTTCAATGGCTATTTACAACCAAAACATTTCATCATTTAGTTTAACATAGCCTATACATGCCATTATACCAAAAGTAGTATTACTAATTATACCAAAATGAGCTGAAGGATAGTGTGATGTTGCTCTGACCCACATCTAAACTTTACGAGCTTCCGAGTACTATAAAACAAAGGAAAGAAAACCGAGTAAGCATTTAATGCTTAGTAAGTTCGCATAACAATAATTTAACTTACCACTCAAGTTCATTTAAAGTTAACATACAAATAACATGCATCCAAAACAAATTGTCCAATTGCCAAAACACATATATTCATCAAGCAAGTTAGTCATGAATTCCAAGTACTTTTCAAGTAATAAAGATGCGCTCATCGTATAGACATTTCCATATATTTTCAGGTGGATACAATTATTTATTTATTCATATCTTGTCTTAACTTATATCGAAACTTTTCTCATTGAACGTTATGAAATATCGATGGATATCAGGTAGTACACATGAAGTGTACGAATCTATAATATTTCAATTCATATTCAGGAGTGTTCATGAGAACACTTAAACGGGAAGCACTCTCTCGAGCATATAACAAGAAGCTTATGTGAGCCATATAACGGAAGCTTATCTGGGCTATATAATAGGAAGCTCATAAGAGCCATAATCGGGAAGCTCAAGCGAGCCAATAGCGGGTAGCTCCGAGGAGATAGCCATATATCAAGAAGTTCAAGTGAGCCATATCAGGAAGCTCACAAAGAGCCATATACAGGATGCTCATAAGAGCTAAGGTGTGTCCACAACACATGTAGGATCACAACCTATCGGGACACTTCGAAGAGCTTTAATGGGAAGCTCGCAAGAACCATTTAATAGGAAGCTCAGGAGGGCTAATAACAAGATGCTCATGATAGCTAATAACGGATGCTCTTTTGATTTATGGTGTGTCTACAACATACGCTAGATCACAACCAATCGGGAAACTTATATACATCGAATTTAATTATTTAAACGAGACTTAACATTTTTCGGGCATATCGGATATAAAATTATTTTCATATACATAAAAAATTCATAATTCACATATATAACATTTATTTCATGCATATAAATGTACACAATTTAGTTAGACAAACTTGCCTCAACAATTGCTCGTGTATGAAAATCTACTAATTTGACACTTTTTCTTTTCCTCAATCTAACTTCTTATTTGGTCTTTCCGGATCTATATAAATGACTTTACTCATCAATTTATTACATTTCACAATCAAATCAACCCAATTCACATCTTAGGCAAAAGTACCATTTTGCCCCTATACTTTTTATTAATTCCAATTTCGTCCCTAGGCTCGGAAAATGAAATTCATGCAATTTAGTCCTTATTCCAAGCCTAGCCAATTTTTATATATAACATATACAGCTCATGTATTTCACAAAAATAAAAATTTTTCCATGAATTTTACATCTTTACGATTTAGTCCCTAAATCACAATTTTATCAAAACTCACTTTACAACAGTTGTTTATCTATCAACAACCTTTCATTTTCTACTATAAATTTCAAAATTTCAACATACTCATCCGTGGAAAAATTTTAATACTTTGATAACTTTGCAAATTGATCCCCAAAATAGATATATTAGGTTATTACGATATCGGAAATGTAAAAATTACTAAAAACGAGACATGATGACTTAGCCAATTAAGCTTGCTTGAATTTCTCTCTCTTCGTTAAGGTTTCCATAGAAAATTTGGGGAAAATGATATCAAATGATGATATTTTCTATTCAATTAAAATATCATCTTTTATAATTTTCTCTTTCCAATTTAGTCCTTTTATTTTCTTAAATTTCAATGGATGAATCATTATAAATATCTACTAACTACATTTAATGGTCTAATTGCCATATAAGGACTTCAATTTTTGAATTCCATAGCTATTTGATCCTTCTAGCTACTAGAATTCAACTTTTGCATTTCATACAATTTGCTTCTTACTAATAATTAAACATGAAATCGGTAAAATTTTCTTATCAATATTTTCATACGTTGTTCCTATCATAATGATAACCATGCAACAATATTAAAATAATTTTTTTTACTCAGATTTGTGGTCCCAAAACCACTATTCAGATTTGTGGTCCCGAAACCAGTAATGAGGTTTAAGTATTGTTTTTTCATTGTTTCCTCCAGGTCCCAGGTAGCTTCTTCTATCCCGTGTCATTGCCAAAGAACTTTTACTAAAGCTACCTTTTTATTTCTTAACTCTTTCGTCTCACGTGCTAGAATTTTAATTGGTTCTTCACTGTAAGTCATATCAGGCTGAATCTCAACTTTTGTTGGAGAAATAACATGTGAAGGATATGACCGATATCATCACAACATGGACACGTGGAAAACATTATGAATTTTATCAAGCTCTGGTGGTAATGCTAATCAATACGCAACAGGTCTGATTCTTTCAATAATCTCAATCGATCCAATAAACCGTGGACTCTATTTTCCTTTACGATCAAATCATAAACCTTTCTTCCAAGGTGATACTTTTAAGAATACCTTATCACCGACTTGAAATTCTATCTATTTTTATTTTAGATCGGCATAAGATTTTTGACAATTAGAGGCTGCTTTCAAACTATCCCACATCACTTTCACCTTTACTTTAGTTTCACAAATCAAATCAAATCTGTTTATCTTTTTCTCACTAAGCTCAGTCTAGTATAACGGAGTTCTACATTTACGACCATAAAAAACCTCGTACGGTGCCATTTTAATACTCGACTGATAGCTATTATTGTATGCAAATTCAACTAAAGGTAGATACTTTTCCCAGATACCTTCAAATTCCAAAATACAACATCGAAGCATGTCTTCCACAATCTGTCTAACTCATTCAGATTGTCCATCAATTTGAGGATGGAATGCGATACTGAAATGTAATTGTGTACCCAAAGCTTCTTGCAACTTGATCTAGAATCGAGATGTAAACCGGGGATCTCTATCGAAAATAATAGAGACTGGTACCCCATGTAGTCTAACAATCTTAGAAACATATAATTCAGCTAATCTGGCTAAGGAGAAATCCATACGTATTGGAATAATGTGTGCAAACTTCATCAATCTATCGACAATTACCTAAACGGCACCTTTCTTTTTCGGAGATAAGGTTAATCCCGATACAAAATCCATGGTAACTCTTTCCCCTTTCTATTTCAGTATCGTAACTGGCTGTAATAATCCCGAAGGCATCTGGTGTTCAACTTTAACTTGCTGACATACCAAACACTTAGATACAAATTCAAGAATATCATGTTTCATTCCTTACTAGCAATACATCTTTTTCAAATCATTATACATTTTATTACTCCCTGGATGAACATACATAGTACCATTGTGAGCTTCATTCAAAATCTTTTGTACGAGTTCTGAATTCTTTGGTACACATATTCTGCCTCTGAATAGCAGATAACCATTAGACCTAATCTAAAATTCTGAATCAGAATTTAACTCACATTGAACCTGTTTATCTTGTAATTTTTCATCATTTTTCTAAGCTTCATAGATCTACTGCAGATACGTCGGTCTAAATTTTAACTCAGCTAGAATTGAACTATCATCTGTCAATGACAACCGGGTATTCATTTCTCACAAAGCAAACAAAGATTTTCTACTCAGAGCATCAGCAACCACATTGGCTTTTCCCGGCTGATAATCAATAACTAGATCATAATCTTTCAATAATTCAAGCCACTTGCGCTGTCTCAAATTCAAGTCTTTTTGCAACATGAGGTACTTTAAACTTTTATGATCAGTGAATGTGTGACATTTTTTACAAAACAGATAATGTCGCCAAATTTTCAATGCAAACACAATGGCTGCAAATTCTAAATCATGTATCGGGTAATTCTTTTCATGTGGTTTTAGCTGTCTAGAAGCATAGGCTATTACTTTACCTTCTTGCATCAAAACATAGCCTAAACCATTCAATGATGCATTACTGTAAATTATGAATTTTTTACCCGATTCAGCTTGAACTAGCATAGGTGCTTCAGTCAACAAAACTTCCAATCTATCAAAACTCTACTCACACTTATCAGTCCACTCAAAATTCACATCTTTCTGCAATAAACAAGTCATCGGAGAAGCTATCATAGAAAATCCTTTTACAAATCTTCGATAATATTCAGGTAGTCCTAGAAACCTTCTAACTTTAGACATAGTTTTCGGTGGTTTCTAGTTAACAATTGCTGAAATTTTATTTGGGTCAACTTTGATACCTTCAGCAGATACTATATGTCTAAGAAAACCAACTTCCCAAAGCCAAAATTCACATTTACTAAATTTGGCATACAGTTGTTTCTCACGCAGTGTTTTACAAAACAATTCTTAAATGATCAGCATGTTTATTTTCATCTTGAGAATATACTAGGATATCATCAATAAATACCACCACAAATCTGTTTAGATACAGTCTAAAAATTTTATACATCAGATCCATAAATACCGCAGGTACATTATTCAAACCGAATGGCATCACAAGTGATGACGTCACAAACTAACTAAAATACGACAAAGGCAAGTGCACCTATCGAATGATAGTATAGCTACAGTGAGTCGAGAATATCGTATCCATGAGGACTAAAAGTACTAGTAGTTACTATCTTTTTATTATCTAGCCTATAAATTGAAGGGTTGTTTTTAAATTCTAATTTTAACCAAACTAATTACTAAGCAACAGAGAGCAAATTGGGAAATAATCGAAGAAAACTTATGAGAGAGACAATACCTAGGAAAGAATCCACCTAGACTTCACTTATTATTCTAAATCTAAATTAAATGATTTATTCATTTGACTTGATCCGTAGAAATCCCTAAATTATATTAATATCTCTTTCAAGAGAAAAAATAATTGACTTTAGGTTGATTAATTGAAATCTCTTTCTAATTAAAACCTCTAACGTCGTATTAACTCGATCTATGGATTTCCCTATTAGATTTGACTCTAATCCGATAGATTTATGTCGTCCTATTTCTAGGATTGTATGCAACTCCACTCAATTATGCGAGGTCTACTCTTAAACAAGGACTTTTGCTCCACTGAATAAGCACATCAATCATGAATTAATATCTTGAAAACATTAAAAACATGAAATAAGAACACATAATTGAGATCAAGAGCAAATATTTATCATGTAATTCAGAACAAATTAAATAATAAGATCCGTCTTAGGTTTCATCTTCCCTATGTATTTAGGAAATTTATTTCATAGTGTGTGAGGAAAAAATCTCCAAAATAGGAAAACAACAAAACATAAAGAAACCCAAAAACTTCGAGAGAAATTGAATGGAGATCTTCAGTCTTGAAGGAGATCCTGCTTCCGAGCAGAATTCGTTGGTGTTCTTCTAGTAATTTCTGTGTTCTACTCTACGTGTCCCTTTAGGTCCTCTTCTAGTGTGTATTTATAAACTTTAGAATGCTCAGAAACCCTAAAAATTGGCTTTTTTGCGTGTTTAGGAAACAGGGAACGAAATCGATACAGGCAGGACACATGGGCATGTGGCCACTCAGCCCGTGTGGAAATGGCTAGGCCGTGTGGATCCTTAAAATAGCTTATTTTTTCTGATTTTGGCTCGTTTTTTGCTCTTTTTGTTCCCCTATGCTCACCTAAGTATAAAAACATGAAATTAAATGATTAGGAGCATCAAATTCATTAAATTATATAATAAATCATCCAAAAACATGCTAAGCATGGGGCTAAAATGTGTTACTTTTATGGTTTATCAACAAGAAATTCATAATGCCAATACCTGATTCTAAAGGTTGTTTTTGGTACATCTAATTCTTTCACCTGTGGTTGATAATAACCAAAACAGATATCTATATTCAAGAATACAGTGGCACCTTTAAACTGATCAAACAAGTCATTAATATAAGGCAGTGGATACTTATTCTTTATTGTGACTTTGTTGAGCTACCTGTAATCAATACATAACCTCAATGATCCATCTTTAGTTTTAACAAATAAAATTGGTACACCCCAAGGTGATGAGCTAGGTTGAGCAAAACCTCTCTCAGTCAGTTATTGCAACTATGCTTTCAACTCTTTTAATTATGTAGGGGCCATTCTTTAAGGTGCTATAGATATCAGTGTTGTCCCCAGAATAAGGTCTATGGAGAATTCTACCTCTCTGATCGATTGTAATCTGAGTAATTCTTTTGGAAACACATCAGGAAGCTCACAAACAATCGACACTGACTTAATCTTTGATTCACTCATTTTGGTATCCAATACATAAGCATGATAGGCATCATACCCTTTTCTGATATATTTCTATGCTAATATAATTGAGATCACATTAGACAACCCGTTTAGTTTATCAGATTCAATATGGAGCAATTCACCATTCTGACATTTTAACACAATGTACTGTTTACAATTTACCACTACATCATGTTGAGTTAACTAGTCCATACGCAAAATTACATCAAATTCATCAAATGGAAGCAACATCGAATTAGCCAAAAATAATAACCCTGTACCATTAACGGAAAATTTTTACAAATTTTATCTACCATCACATATTGTCCCAAGGAGTTTGAAACTTTAACCACGAATTTAGTGGACTCAACAGGTAAATTTTTAACAAACACTAAATTCGTACATACGTATGAATGTGTTAAACTAGGATCAATCAAAGCAGTAATATTAGTATCAAGAAGAGAAAATGTACCAATAATAACATCAGGTACAGAAGCATCCTCACATCCACGAATAGCATATGTGCTTGCTAGTGCTCGTGCTTCAGATTTGACGGTTGAATCTTTCGTCACACCTTAGCTACCACTGACATTGTCGGGGTAATGGGGTGGTCTACCTCTTGAGGCAGGGTCGCTTGCCTTGAAGTCTGAATAGTATCTTTTTCATACTTTTTTGGGCAATCTTTGAGATGATGGTCAAAAGAACCACACTTAAAGTAGGCTATGTTTCTCATGCGACATTCACCGAAATGCAATTTATTACAATGCTTGCATCTTGGTTTGAGACTTCCAATACTTCGGTCCTTACCAAAATACCCCGTAGATGTGACAAAACGATCATGGTATTTCTTCTATTTCTTTAAAGCTGATAATTGTGACTTTTTTCATAAATCTTATACTTAAAGTTCGGGCTTCCATCTCTGCCTGCCTCTTTTATTTACTTAATTCTTTGGCTTTATGTGCCCGATCAACCAGTACAACAAATTCTTTTAATTCTAGAATCCCAACTAACAACTTGATATATTTATTTAATCTTTCTTCAAACTGTTTACACATGGCAACCTCAGTTGAGATACACTCTCTGGCATATTCTCATTCATACTCGGATGTGGTCATATTCCCTGTTTAAGCTCTAAAAATTCCTTCTTCTTCTGTTCAAGGAATCTCTGGCTAATATACTTTTTTTTTAATTCTATTTGGAAAAATTCCCATGTAACATTTTCCCTCGGTACAACAGATATCAAGGTATTCCACTGCTGATATGCTGAGTCTTTTAACAGAGATACTACACATTTCAAACATTCTATCGGGGTGCAAGATAATTTATCCAGAATCCTAATGGTATTTTCTAACCAAAATTCAGCCCTTTTCAGATCATCTTCAGTAGTGGCCCTAAATTTTTCTGCCCCATATTTACGAATTTTATCTACTGGAGGCCTACCAGATCTGTCAGATTCAGTACATTGTGGCATATCAGGAACCGGTTGAGGAGTAGGAGGAGAAGGTTGTTCCACAGCGGGATTTGTTCTCAAATATTCAGTGAACCACTCATTCATCATTTGAAAAAAGGCTTCTTTTGCCTCCTCACCTCAACCTTCAGATACGAGCCTTCTACTACTTGATGCAACACTTTTTACAGAAGCTTGAACATTACTCTCAGCTTCCTCGAATTCAGCTCAATTGGACGATATTACTATATGAAAAACATATTTAAAATGGTTAGGAGATATCACACTATCACAAATTATATAATGACATGTATAGCTAAACTCGTACTTGCTATGCTAGTCTAATAATCGGCTAAATTGTAGCTCTGATACCAATAAATGTAACACCCCTAACCCATATCCGTCACTGGAAAAAGGTTACAGAGCATTACTAGAGTTTACAGAAAAAATAAAATTATTTCATGTCATTTACTATTCATAACTAAATCCAAACATATTCAATCATATTGTCCCTTAAATGGACCCTCGAGGCCTAATATATGTATTAGAAACAAGTCGAGACTAAATCGAGAACTAATAGAATTTTTCACAAAATTTCAATTTTTTTCTTAGCTGCAAGGGACACGCGCCATATGGGTAGGCCATGTGGCTCAGACGGCCAAGTGACACGCCCATGTCTCAAGCCGTGTGGGCATTTGATGTGAGGCACA
Source organism: Gossypium longicalyx (assembly GCA_025698465.1). Lineage (NCBI taxonomy): Eukaryota > Viridiplantae > Streptophyta > Magnoliopsida > Malvales > Malvaceae > Gossypium > Gossypium longicalyx. Next base: position 15,467,524 of record CM046997.1, on the reverse strand, counting down.
CGGCAGTGTCCTAGCCTGTGTCCATACCCATGTAACTCTCTGACTTGTGTCACACGGCTAGCCATACGCACGTGTGCTAGGCCTTGTGGACAATTTAATTTTCAAAAATTAGGTGCAGGGGACACACAGCCAAACCACACGCCCGTGCATATGGTCGTGTGTCACACAAGGCTGAGACACACACCCGTATCTCTACCTATGTGGACGAAAATAGGCCATTTTCAAGGCCATATTTCTCACCCATTCTATCTTCCACCTACAACAACATTTAAACACGTTCACCAACCAATTTAAGACATTTAAATCAAGCCAAATACAAGTATTATGCATGACAAATCATCACATATGCTCATGTATTCAAACTTACCTAATTGTGTAATCATGTAAATATACTAAAATTCAATTCAACCATACAAAATACACATATATCAATCATTGTAACACCCCAAACCCAGCCTAGACGTTATGGCTGTATCTGGCAATGTCACACGATAGTGTTTTTGAAACCTCATTGTTACGATGAAAACATTCCATGTTATTTTCTTTAGTAAACCTTTGTTAGAAATTATGAAGTTATCTTTATTCATTTAAAACATTTGTTTTGAAACATCCCTCGTTACGGAAGCTTTAATAAAATAGTCTAAATGATCATGCGTTTAGAAAATACTTTAACTTTTTGAAAATTGAATTTCCTACGACCAGCAAGTATAAATCCATAAAGTAAAATAAATAAATAAAAACCCAAATTTAAAACCAAATTCCTAGAGGGTCCTTAAACTACAACCCAAATAATCAATAATAATCAAATTATAAATCGTAAATTGAAAACCATTAAGTCCAAAAATTACTATGGTCACTGCTGAGTCCTCCGTCGCACCGATCTATCTAAGTCTGGGGATTACTATGCACATTAAACAAAAAGGGTGAGTTTACGTAAACTAGTGTGTAATCCCGTAGAAACAAACAAACAATCAGTATTTACAGTGCAGAGTTGAATAGTCTTGGGCCTAAGCCCTTTTCTGTATCAGTGACAATTTGGGCCTTAGTCCATCTCAGTACAGTGTCAAAAATGCAGTAGGGCCTTAGCCCATCACAAAGATCGATGACGATGCAATGATTATACAAATGGCAAAATCCTACCCAACCAGCCTCTACACACCATCTCCGTCCAACCCTACACTCCATGTGAGGATATAATCAACCCACTCATCCCTACAGTCGAAGTAGTACCGAGTGCGGCACAAAATAGTACTTTGTAGCTAAGCTGCCAGTAAATTAGGCTTAAAGCCTTTCAATACACTTCCTCCGAATAACAACCCCCAACACAATGCAATGCAACATACAATGGATAATATGTAATTATGCAATTTAAGTACATATATTTAGTTTAGATATTAACATGCTCAGTACAGATATCATTCAGTCAATTTCACATATTTAGGGGTCTAAGTAGCATTTACCGACCTTACTGTAGGTTCACAGTCGACTTGGGCGACCCATGCAACTTTAGAAACATTTCAGTAAAAATGGGCTCACATGCCCATGTGATCTGCCCGTGTAGGCCCACATGCCCATGTGGCCCACTCAGCCCAAATTGGCCTTAGCCGTGTGATCTATTTTAATGTAACCCATGCTAGCTAAATATTCATATATGTTTTCACTATTTACTTATATGTTTACTCAAAGCTGTCTACTTGAGTCATTGTCACTAAATTATTTATTTCTTGAGCTACAGAATTCCAAATTAAAATCCGCTTGATGTTTTTGAAACTAGACTCAAATACATTTCTACCATTGTAACGCCCCAAAAAATATAGGATCTTTAATTTTGCATGGTTTAGCACAAATTACAAGTTTGGTGTGGTGGTTGAATGAATTGTGTATGTTTGGGGATGTCTAAGAAGTCCTAGGTTCAAGCTTCGGCTTTTGCAGAATTTTTGTTTTTGTTCTTAAAAGAACCTGGATACTGGCACCTAGGCTTTATGAATAATCATGTTTGATTGATGACACAAAAAGCCTTATGGCTTGGTGGCAAGTGGCGTGATTTGGCAACTATGAAGGCTGGGTTCAAATCCCATGGCAGGCAGGGGATGATTATTTTGCTACTTGAGACGGCAAGAGTTTGAAGTGGGTTCGAACTCTGCTGTGTGAGAGTTTGAACTAGTCTTGGTGTTTGTTATGAAGGATATCAATGAGGGATAAGGGGAGAGATTTAGGGAGTTTTTCAAGGAGTTTGAGGTGTGAGTGGAGTGTAGCTGAAATTAAGAGTTGAGGGTACCTATTCGGTCACGCCACTTAGTGCCGAATAGGTTTTGTTCATTTGAGTTTTGGCATTTGCACTTTCGCCTCTTTTGGTTTTGTGTAATTTTGGTAGCTATGGCGTATTTTGACCATTCGGGTTTTTCTTTTCAACTGTAGTCTAGTTTGTTTTGTCGAAAACAAGAAAAAAAATGTCGAACCCTTTTGTGGAGACCTTTCCCTTTCTTCTTCATATTCCCACTCTGTCGAATTGGTATTCTTTTTCTCCCTTTCTAAATCGATTACCTTAGGCCGTCAATCCTCCTATTGGTGCTTGATCGATTATTGTTTTCACAAATACCCCACATTTCCTTACTTCTTTTTACACTTTTCTTTGGTTGAACCCTGCTATCCCTTTTCTTCAAGGACTTCCCTATTTCTTTTATTCATCTTTTAAATCTCTGTGTTACTCGGTTAGTTGGATTGGGAAAATTCTGTGCTTCTCTTCTAGTGGTAAGTATATCGTGTAAGGGCTATTAGCCCTGTTTCTTTTATTACTTCTCTGAAGCCGAATACCCCTTTTTCTCTTAATTCTCTGTGTTTGTGGAGTGGTGACTTCTTTTTCTCTAATGCATGTCATGGGTTCCAAATATCACTAAGGAACGAAGGGCGCAGAACGTTCTCGAGCCATCAAAACCCTGTCTTCTAATACTTAGGTAGGTCGACTACTCCTTGTTCTTGAAAGTGTTATCTTTAGGGGCGTAGATTACTATTTATTAGTTCTATATATTAATCTGCCAAATATGTAGTTAGGTGCCAGGATCTGAGAGATCGACCCTTAATAATCTAAACACGGTTGGCCACCTTCTTTTCGATCAAGGTAAATAGAAGAGTTGGGTTAGAGATTTGTTGTTGTGATTGATTGTAGTGGAGACTAACTGAATGTTGGATCAATTGTAGGCTTTGGACTCGTAGGGGGTTCTCTCACTTTACCAAATCGAGATGTGTAATCGTACACCCAAATGTTTGCTACTGGCAAAACACTGGACAAAGGTGTGTATTCACACCATAACGTTATTGTGAATCCGCAAAAGCCGAAAAGCCAAAAAGCTGAAACTTCGACATTTGAGGCCTCACGAGCGTGCAAACGCCCGTGTGGTAAACCAAGCCAACAAATCTAGGACAACAGACTGTAGAGGCTGCCACGAGTGTTTTCGTGAGCTTGGGCCATTATGGGCCTCGTTGGGCCGTGTGGGCCCAATGGGCTCGTGGGCCTCACACGGAAAAAGTTTACGATTTGTGACAAATAATGGAGTAGACTATGAGGATCGCACAGTCGCGATTGAAATTGGGCTGTTTGGGCCACACGAGCGTGTGAGCCCACTTGGGCCGAGTAATGGGCCTTGGGCCCATTTACACTGTTTGGCCGTACGGGTTATTTGAGTCGTTCGAGACGAATGTAGACCTTTTGAAGGGTTTTTATCTGTATCAAGACCCCAAAATTAGTTGAATGACCAAAATACCCCTAATGGATGGAAATGACCATTATACCTTAGAGGTAAGTTGATTAATGAGTGTATGATATATGCATGACTGATCTGAGTATGAAACCTTGCATACATGTAATATTGATGACATGACATTCTACATTGGGGTTGGGATTCTGATTCGGAGGAAGTACTGTACTAGTGGCTTTGCCACGTTTTACTATTCTAGTGGCTTTGCCACGTATTCTGATATTAGTGGCTACGCCATGCGTTCTTCATTATTAGCGACTTTGCTACGTTCTTTGTTAGCGCTTATTGCGTTATTGATGTCTTTGGCCGGATGGGTCGATTTATTCCCCACATAGTGTGTTGGTTGGTACGGGTGGTGTGTTGGTTGGATTGGGATGGGTTGCATACCTGCACTGTACTAATACTATTTTGGGCTTAGGTCCACACTGTCATTGTATAGGGCTAAGGCCAAGATTGTACTGTTACCGAATAGGGCTCAGGCTCAGACCATTACTGTATGCACAGTTTACTGTTTGACTGGTAGGGGGTTACACATTGAGTTTTCATAAACTAATCCTTCTTTTTTTTAACTGTGCAGGTAATCCCCAGCCTTAGACGATTTGGAGCCGCGAGGGGCTCAGAGGTGGCCACATGACAGCAAACTGTTTGTTTATAGCTTAATTTATTCAAAGATTTTATATTTGGGTTTAATTATGTAATAAGGCTATTTGGGGGATTTTTAACTTTTATTGGGCTTTGATTTCATATTTTAAACTGCTAGAGTAGGAACATCGAGCTTTCAAAATAATAACGTTTTTAAGAAAAATCTACATTTTTAACCCTAAGGTTTTCAACTAGATAAGCTTCCGTGGTTTTAATTGGATTAGGAAATCTAAGATAGCAAACATTTTGATAAGTTAATTTCAGATGTAATAACGAAATTACCGAGTTTCCTCAAGCAATAAAAACTAAATGGGTTTTAACTTAAAAACGGTTTGCACCAACAAGTATAAGATTTTGCAAAACACTTTGATATGACACGCTAGATTCTGCGATAACATTTAGGCTGAGTTTGGAGTGTTACATTTAGTGGTATCAGAGCCAGGTTTACAAAACTCGGCTGTGGAATGGGTTTTTGTGGATTTGAAATTTTAAATGTTGTGATTGGAAATGTGACACACTGAGTATCCGGTACCAAATCTGTAGGTTTTCTGACATTGTTTATTGTTATGAATTGAAATATATTACTAAAGGACTACTATAGGTAGTAGAATTACATTGAAACTCTATAGTTAGAGTAAATTGAGAATATAGAAGACTGAAAACTGTAGAAGATTCTATTCTGCCAAAACAAACTCTAACTACTATTGTTCATAACATATTGTTAATAGTTATTGAAATTATAAATTGATTCATAAGACTTTAAAACAGACAATTCGCTACCGATATAAGCACAAGAGGTACTCGCGGAAGGGGTACACAAGCCGCGATAGAGGCCGAAGAAGTGTTAGAGCTGGGTCTTCGGCATCGGGTCACATACCAACTAGGGAGGCACCAGCCTCGCCAGTAACTGAGACAGGGTCTCATGACCGAGCAGCTGGGGATGGTGCTTTATCTCAAGCAATGCTACGAGTTCTTGAAAGGGTTGCTAGAGCAAGTATTGGATCTGTAGGCCGAGGGTCAACTTTTGAGCGACTCTGGTCTAATGGAGCGGAAATTTTTTGGGGTGTTTCTGGTGTAGCGCCAAATGTGGCAGAGTATTGGTTGGAGGCTACCGAGCGGGTAATGGATGACTTTGACTGTATTGTGGAGCAAAAACTAAAAGGAGCAGTGTCTTTACTACGAGATGAGGCTTACCAATGGTGGCTCACTATGAGAGAAGGTACACAAGCTGACCGTTTGACATGGGATTTCTTGGACGCCCGAAGCAAGGAATTTCTAAACTTGACCCAGGGGAGTAAGACTATAGCAGAGTACAAGATAAAGTTTTTACAGTTGAGTCGGTACACTCGCAGGATAGTCGTAACTGAGTATGAATGCTGTGTGCGGTTTGAGGATGGCCTCCGAAATGAGTTACATGTGCTGATAGCTCCGCAGAAGGAGCGAGACTTTGCTGCCCTTGTTGAGAAAGAAAAAATTGTTGAGGATGTGAAATGCTCTGAGTGCCAGAACCGCAAAAAAGATAGGGGTAAAAATAGAAGGGATTTTGAACCCTCGGGTTCTTCTGGAAGGCCTATAAGAGGGCCAGATTTGATGGGCCAGTTCGAGCGGTTCCTATTATTGTTGCAAGATCGCAGCCTTGCGCTGATTATAGGAGAGCTCACCAGAGTGAGTTATGGAAACGAACTGGGGCATGCTTTAGATGTGGTTCTATGAATCATCAGGTTAAGAACTGTACTCAGAGGCCTACCCAGATGCAAGCTACAGGTCAGTATCATGTTCAGCCTGTGAAAGGTGGTCAGCAGCCACCGAGAGGCCGTGGTCAGGCCAGAGGTGGAAACGGGTTTAAACGAGGTGGTAGAACACCAGGCAGAGGTGTTGGAAACACTAAGGCGAGACAGCCAGCCTTGGTCTATGCTGCTCGTCGCTGAGAGGATTGTGACGCCCCTGACGTCATAACTGGTATATTCCTGATTTATAATTTACCATACACTGCTTTAATTGATATTGGGTCTACACACTCGTATGTTGTATGCACTGTGTCCGAGACACTGGGTATTCAGTCTGAAAATACTGTTAGTGAAATTACTGTGTTGAGTCTACTGGGACAGTCGGTTGGGGTGAATAAGTTGTTTAGAAATGTGCCTCAAGAGGTTTAAGGGGTGGTCTTTTCGGAGTATTTGATGGAACTGCCGTTTGGGGAATTTGATATTATATTGGGCATGGATTGGCTAGTGAAACACCATGCGAAATTGGATTGTGCTGCTAAGCATATGGTGTTGAATTCTACGGAGGATAAAGAGGTGACTGTGATAGGGGAGCGAAGAGATTATATGTCTAATCTGATTTTTACGTTAAGGGCCGAGAAGCTGGTTCGTAAGGGTTGCGAGACATTCCTAGCTTATGTTAGCATTTCTGATTCTAAAGGTCCTTCTGTGGGAGATGTCAGAACTGTTAAAGAGTTTTTGGATGTATTTCCTGAAGAGCTTCCGGGGTTGCCACTAGACCGTGAGGTTGAATTCGATATTGAGCTCTTACCTGGAACAGCTCCGGTGTCCATTGCCCCTAATAGAATGGCACCTAGGTAGCTAGTGGAGTTAAAAGCTCAAATTCAAGAGCTATTGGACCGAGGATTCATTCGACCGAGTGTATCTTTGTGGAGAGCACCAGTGTTGTTTGTGAAGAAAAATGATGGATCCATACGCATGTGCATCGATTATCGTCAATTGAATAAACTAACTATCAATAACAAGTACCTTTTACCGAGGATAGATGATCAGTTCGATCAGCTGCAAGGAGCCACAGTTTTCTCCAAGATAGATCTTTGGTCAAGATATCATCCGCTGAAGTTTAAGAAAGCTGATGTGTATAACACTGGATTTAGAACTCGTTATATTCATTAGAGTTTCTAGTGATGCCGTTTGGGTTGACGAATACAACAGAGGCTTTCATAGATCTAATGAACCGGGTATTTCAGCCTTATTTGGATCGGTTTGTAGTTGTGTTACAAATGGTCTTACAAATTCTGAGGGAAAAGCAACTTTACGCAAAGTTTAGCAAATGTGAGTTCTGGCTGCGAGAAGTGACATTTCTGGGTCATGTAGTGTCTGCCGAGGGGATTAGAGTGGATCCTCAAAAAATTAAAGTTGTGGTGGATTAGAAACCACCAAAGATAGTATCTAAGATTCGAAGCTTCCTAGGTCTAGCTAGGTATTACAGATGCTTTGTTGAATGATTTTCACTGATTGCTTCACCTCTGACCAAGTTACTGCGTAAAGGGGTTCCATTCAATTGGACTGATAAGTAGCAAGAGAGTTTTGAAAAACTAAATAATGTTCTGACTAAGGCCTCTATTCTGATACAACCAGAGTCTGAGAAGGAATTTATTGTCTACAGTGATGTGTCGCACATTGGATTGGGTTATGTGTAAATGCAAGAGGGCAAGATGGTTGCTTACGCGTCTCGTCAGCTTAAGCCTTATGAGGCAAATTACCCATTCATGATTTGGAGTTAGCTGTGGTGGTATTCGCACTGAAGATTTGGAGGCATTACCTGTACGGTGAAACGATGATTATTTACACAGATAATAAAAGCCTCAAATATCTCCTTACTCAGAAGGAGTTGAATCTTAGGCAACGAAGGTGGATAGAGTTTCTTAAGGACTACAATTGTTCAATTGAGTATCACCCTAGTAAAGCTAATGTGGTAGCTGACGCACTGAGCCGTAGGGTTGTATCTGATTTGAGAGCAATGTTTGCTCGTCTCAGCCTGTTTGATGATGGTATCTTGTTAGCTGAACTGCAAGTGAGACAGACTTGGACTGATCATATTAAGGAGAAACAAATGTTGGATGAGTCGCTAGCCCCTCGTTTTAGACAAGTCAATAGTGGTGCAACTATGAAATTTGGGCTAAATGGTGAGGGAGTACTATGTTTCCGTGGGAGAGTTTGTATACCGAGGGATCTTGATCTGAGATGGTCTATACTGCAAGAGGCGTATAGTAGTCCATATGCTATGCATCCGGGTATAAACAAGTTATACCGAGATCTTCGTGAGATGTACTGGTGGCCAGGGTTGAAACACGAAGTTACTGATTATGTGAGTAAGTGTCTGACATGCCAGCAAGTTAAGGCTAAGCATCAATTACCTTCTGGGTTACTACAGCTAGTTAAAATACCACTGTGGAAGTGGGAAATGGTAACCATGGATTTTGTGAGTAGGCTACCCTTGACGCCTACTAAGAAAGATTCAGTATGGGTGATTGTGAACCAACTGACTAAATCTGCTCATTTTATACCGGTTCGCACTGATTACTCGTTGCAGAAGTTGGCTAAGTTGTATGTGGCCGAGATTGTAAGACTGTATGGTGTACCAGTTTCTATCATATCTGACAAGGATCTTAGATTCACATCTCGATTCTAGAAGAAGTTACACGAGGCTTTGGGTACAAGACTGGATTTCAACAATGCGTTCCACCCTCAGACAGATGGGCAGTTAGAGAGGGTGATTCAGATACTGGAAGATATGTTAAGTAGTTGTGTAATTGATTTCAGAGGCAGCTGGGAGGACTATTTGTCGCTGGTGGAGTTTGCGTATAACAATAGCTACCAGTCCAGCATTTGAATGGCACCGTACGAGGCGTTATATGGTCGTAGGTGTCATACACCTACCTATTGGACTGAGTTAGGTGAGCGACGGATGCTGGGGCCAAAATTAATTTCTGATACAGAAGACAAGGTGAAACTGATTCGAGACCAGTTAAAGAAAGCATCTAATAGACAAAATTCATATGTAGACTTAAAGCATAAAAATATTGAGTATTCTGTGAAGGATTATGTCTTTCCCAAAGCCTCACCATCGAAGAAAATTTTGAGGTTTGGGCGGAAAGGAAAGCTTAGCCCTAGGTTTATTGGGCCTTACCAAGTACTTAAGCGTGTGGGATCAGTTGCTTATCAACTTGAATTGCCTCTAGAGTTGGATAGGATTCACGACGTATTTCATGTTTCAATGCTGAGGCGATACCGTTCTGATCCCTTACACATAGTGACGGTCGAGGGAATCGAGGTTAGGCTTGATATGACTATCGAAGAAGAACTGATGTAGATATTGGATCGTTATGTTAAATGCTGAGAAAGTAATCTGTTCCACTGGTCAAAGTGCTTTGGCGTAATCACGATTTAGAGGAAGCCACGTGGGAGCCTGAGGAGGCGATGCAGCAGCAATACCCTCACTTTTTCTAACCAGGTAAATTTCGAGGCCGAAATTTCTTTAAGGGGGATAAAGTTGTAATGCCCCAAAAATATAGGATCTTTAATTTTGCATGGTTTAGCATAAATTGCATGTTTGGTGTGGTGGTTGAGTGAATTGGGTGTGTTTGGGGATGTCTGAGAAGTCCTGGGTTCAAGCTCTGGCTTTTGCAGAATTTTTTTTTTGTTCTTAAAAGAACCTGGACATTGGCATCTAGGCTTTATGAATAATCGTGTTTGATTGATGACACAAAAAGCCTTGCGGCTTGGTGGCAAATGGCGTGATTGGCAACTGTGAAAGATGGGGTTCAAATCCCATGGCAGGCAGGGGATGATTATTTTGCTACTTGGGACGGCAAGAGTTTGAAGTGGGTTTGAACTCTACTGTGTGAGAGTTTGAACTGGTCTTAGTGTTTGTTATGGAGAATATTAAGGAGGGATAAGGGGAGAGATTCAGGGGGTTTTTCAATGAGTTTGAGGTGTGAGTGGAGTGTAGCCGAAATTAGGAGTTGAGGGTACCTATTTAGTCATACCACTTAGAGCCGAATAGGTTTTGTTCATTTGAGTTTCGGCATTTGCTCTTTCTCCTCTTTAGCTTTTGTGCAATTTTGGTAGCTATGGCGTATTTTGACCATTCGAGTTTTTCTTTTCAATGGTAGTCTCGTTTGTTTTGTCAAAGACAAGAAAACAAGTGTCAAACCCTTTTGTGGAGACCTTTCCCTTTCTTCTTCATATTTCCCTCTCTGCCGAATAAGTATTCTTCTCCTCTCTTCTAAACTGATTACCTTAGGCCATCAATCCTCCTATTGGTGCTTGATCGATTATTGTTTTCTCAAATACCCCATATTGCCTTACTTCTCTTTACACTTTTCTTTGGCCGAACCCTGCTATCAAACTTAGCATTCTCTTTTTCGAAACTTCGATCCCCTTTCTTCAAGCACTTCCCTATTTCTTTTATTCATCTTTTAAATCTCTGTGTTACTCGATTAGTTGGATTGGGCCAATTCTGTACTTCTCTTCTAGTGGTAAGTATATCGTGTAGGGGCTATCAACCTTGTTTCTTTTATTACTTCTCTAAAGCCGAATACCCCTTTTCTTTTAATTCATTGTGTTTATGGAGTGGTGACTTCTTTTTCTTTGATGCATGTCGTGGGTTCTAGATATCACTAAGGAACGAAGGGCGCAAAACGTTCTCGAGCCATCAAAACCCTATCTTCCAATACTTAGGTAGGCTGATTACTTCTTGTTCTTGAAAGTGTTATTTTTAGGGGCGTAGATTACTTTTTATTTAGTTCTATATATTAATCTATCGAATATGCAATTAGGTGCCAGGATCTGAGAGGTCGACCCTTAATAATCTAAACATGGTTGGCCACCTTCTTTTCGATCAAGGTAAACAGAAGAGTTGGGTTAGAGATTTGTTGTTGTGATTGATTGTAGTGGAGACTAACTGAATGTTGGATCAATTGTAGGCTTTGGACTAGTAGGGGATTCTCTCACTTTCCCAAATCGAGGTGTGTAATCGTATACCCAATTTTTGCTACTGGCAAAACGTTGGGCAAAGGTGTGTATTCACACCATAACGTTGTTATGAATCGACAAAAGTAGAAAAGCCGAAAAGCTAAAACTTCGACATTTGAGGCCTCAAGAGCGTGCAAATGCCCGTGTGGTAAACCGAGCCCACAAATTAGGGACAGCAGACTGTAGAGGCCGCCACGAGCGTTTTCGTGAGCTTGGGCCGTTATGGGTGTCGTTGGGCCGTGTAGGCCGAATGGGTTCATGGCCCCATAGGAATAAAGTTTACGGTAAATGACAAATAATGGAGTGGACTATGGGGATCGCACAGTCGCGATTGAAATTGGGCTATTTGGGCCACACGAGCGTGTGGGCCCACCTAGGCCGAGTAATGGGCCTTGGGCCCATTTATACTGTTTGGCCATACGGGTTATTTGAGTCGTTCGAGATGATTGTAGACCTTTTGATGGGTTGTTATCTGTACCGAGATCCCAAAATTAGTTGAATGACCAAAATACCCCTGAGGGATAAAATTACTATTTTACCCCTAATGGATGGAAATGACCATTATACCCTAGAGGTAAGTTGATTGATGAGTGTATGATATATGTATGACTGTATTTGAGTATGAAACCTTGCATACACGTAATATTGATGACATGACTTTCTGCATTGGGGTTGGGATTTTGATTCGGAGGAAGTACTGTACTAGTGGCTTTGCCATGTTTCTATCGCTCGTGGTGGCTTTGCCACGTATTACGATCGCGGGCTACGCCTACGCGCGTTCTGTTATAGCGCGCTTCTTTGCATTGTTGTTAGCAGCTTTGCTGCGATATTGATGTGCTGGCTTGGTGGGTCGATTTAATCCCCACATAGTATGTTGGTTGGTACGGGTGGTGTCTTGGTTGGATTGGGATGGGTTGCATACCTGCACTGTACTAATACTATTTTGGGCTTAGGTCCACACTGTCACTGTATATGGCTAAGGCCCAGATTGTACTATTACCGAATAGGGCACGTGCCCGCATCACATTCTTGTATGCACGCCATTCTTGTTTTGACCCGTAGGAGGTTACACACTGATTTTTCCTAAACTCACCCTTCTTTTTTTTAACTGTGTAAGTAATCCTTAGCCTTAGATGATTTGGAGCCGCGAGGGACTCAGAGGTAGCCACACGACTGCAGATTGTTTGTTTATGACTTAATTTATTCAAAGATTTTATATTTGGGTTTTAATTATCTAATAAGGCCATTTGGGGATTTTTAACTGTTAATGGGCTCTGATTTCGTATTTTCTAGAGTAGGAACACTGAGTTTTCAAAATAATAACGTTTTCAAAGAAAAAACTACATTTTTAACCCTGAGGTTTTCAACTAGAGAAGCTTTCGCTGTTTTAATCGGATTGGGAAATCTAAGATAACAAACGTTTTGATAAGTTAATTAAAGATGTAATAACAAAATTTATCGAGTTTCCTCAAGCAATAAAAACTAAATGGGTTTTAACTTAAAAACGGTTTGCACCAACAAGTATCAGATTTTGCAAAACACTATGATGTGACACGCCAGATTCGACCATAACTTCTAGGCTGAGTTTGAGGTGTTACAACCATAAAATTTTTAGAATTTATAGTTTATCAAATAAGTACAGTAAAATATTCAAATTTATCCATATTCTACTATTTGATAGCTTCAACCTTTCCTTACTAAAAATTATTTATCTCATAGTACGGAATTTGGATGATGTTTCCATTTATTTCTCTTGAAAATAGACTCATTAAGGATTTAAACATATAAATTTAAGCCCATAATTATTTTTAAAAGTTTTTGATGATTTTCCAAAGTCAGAACAGGGGAACCCGAAATCATTCTCACCTTGTCTCACAAAATTTATTATATCTTATAATTTACAACTCCATTGCTTACATTGTTTCTTCCAAGAAAAACTAGGCTTAATAAAATTTAATTTCATATTTTATTCAACCTTTAACTCAATTTTCACTATTTTGGATGATTTTTTAAAGTTAGACTACTACTGCTGTCCAAAACTATTTTAGTGCAAAATGTTGATTTCCAAGTTTGTAACACCCTTATTTCCTTTCTCTACAATTTTTTTCGCATCATTTTCTCTTATTTCACTTATTTCTCAAAAACTAACAATTTTAGCTTTTCGTTGAATCTCGTTTTCTGTGTTTTGGGTACACACCTGGTATATTTTCTGATGTGTAAGCACTCCTAAGCCTCCAGAACCTAAAAATTGACCAACATATCTCCAGATTAATCACTTAATTCGTTTTTAAGCAACCAATTTCAAAAGGAACTTGACTAAAAGACTTACAAAACCCTTACCTCGCTGGAGTAACCATGATTTCGCACAATCACAGCGTCGATTCAAAACCACCAACCCCTTGATTAACTCCTAAACACCAAAAAGGAATCCCCTTTTTAGAGATTAACCAAGAACAATTAACAATAGACAAAACAATTACTTACCGAACACGCACAATCAATGATGAACAACCTAATCAATTGGAAAGAAAAAGAAAGAAATGGAAGGGAAGGGAAAAAAATAATGGAAATTTTGGAAGCAACTAGAGGAAAGAATCGACAGAGGAGAGAAAGAAGAAGAAGAAGAAGAAGAAAACGTCAGAAAAATTTTAGGGAATTGGAGATAAAACTGAAACTCTATTATTATTATTTTTATTTTTATTTTTATTTTTGCAACAAAAAGATGATCAGATTATTTTTTGATAACCTCTCCCCAATTATCTCCTAAAATCACTCCCTATTAACCCACTAAAACACAACTACTTAGAATTTTACCCCAACACAACTTTTAGCTGAAATTGGAGCAAAAATACTGTCTCCACACCATCACATAGAATTGAACACAAGACCTCCAACACTCTAACACTCCACTTAACCACCAGACCAGCAGGCTTATTCTGATATAAACTTACCAACAATTAAATTTAAGCCCTCTGCACAAGGTTAAGACTTTATTTATAAAAATACCAAAATTTGCCCTAGTAAGGCTTGAACTTGGGACCTCACACACACACGCAGAACACTTAACCACTGAAGCAGATACACACTTGTGTGTTACACATACACGAAATCAAAAATTAAAATTTTGGGGCGTTACAATCATAATATTGCCATGTGCATATAAATACCGAACACATCATCACTAGCCATTTCAATGGCTATTTACAGCCAAAACATTTCATCATTTAGTTTAACATAGCCTATACATGCCATTATACCAAAAGTAGTATTACTAATTATACCAAAGTGAGCTGAAGGATAGTGTGATGTTGCTCCGACCCACATCCAAACTTTATGAGCTTTCGAGTACTATAAAACAGAGGAAAGAAAACTGAGTAAGCATTTAATATTTATTTTATTATTATTTTGAGGTCTACAACATGATAGTATGATTGAATAAAAATTTTGCTAAGAAATTTTATCATTTGCATGTTTAATTTGATATAAAGGACTAAATAAAAAAAGGTGCAAAACTTGAGTTATATAGGCTAAAGGTATTAAGTAGCTATAGAATTAATATGTAAGATTCCTTAAATGGTATTTTGACCATTATTGAGTTGAGTGGACATTTATGGACATTTTATCAAGTGTTTTAATGATAATATTTAAGGTTAATATAGTAAATTAGTAAATAACTTAAGTAAAATAATAAATAACATAAAAATATCATCATTTTCTCTTTGTCACCACTAAATTTAGCAAGGAAGAAGCCATGTTTAGGGGTTGAAGGTTTCAGTTATTTCTCTAGCTAGCATGTAAGTGATTTTCAATCTGTTTTTAATGATTTTTATGTTTTTGGAGTCATTGTAGCTTAATCTAGTTAGCCCAAAGACTAATTTGCAAAACTATTAAAGAGTTAGGATTTCACCATTGTTGAATGTGTATGTGTTTTGAAGTTTAATGGTAGAAAATGAATGATTGTTGTTAGATAAACAACATTTGTTAAGTGATTTTGAATGAAATTACAAATTAGGGGGTTAAATTGAGAAAAATAAAAATTTTGTGGTAAATGTGTGAAATAATTAAAAATATGGGATGCTATGGGTTTAAATAATATTCGCCTATAATGGGTTGAAATTTAATTGCATAATTTTACATCTTTATGGAAGTAGGACTAAATTATAAAGAAGTTAAATGTTTAGGGGCAAAATAGTAATTTTACCATAACATGAATTTTTGGATTGAATTGAATGGAATGAGACTTAAAGTAGTTAAATTTGATTATATAGATCAAGAAAATCCACGTACGAAATTAGATCGGGGGAAAAACAAAATAGTGGATTGATCGGCAGATTTTCTCAATACTAATTCAAGGTAAGTTCGTATGTTAATAAGCATTAATGTAATTTTGTTTTAAATAATTTATTATTGCATTCTTGATGAATACAACTTCATGAAAATATTTGACGAGGATTTGGCAATGTATGAAATCTCTGTTGAACCTTAAGAATAGATAGGATACAAATGACATGTCATTAGGGGTTACCGTGTTATGGGTGCTGGTCATGTACGTTATATCGGTGGCTGAGTTTTTCAGAATGTGTTGCGGTTACTCGTCAGCTTGTGTAAGCAACACCGTGTAGCTATGTCTTGACCGTC
Source organism: Gossypium longicalyx (assembly GCA_025698465.1). Classification (NCBI taxonomy): domain Eukaryota; kingdom Viridiplantae; phylum Streptophyta; class Magnoliopsida; order Malvales; family Malvaceae; genus Gossypium; species Gossypium longicalyx. The sequence continues at coordinate 15,451,725 of CM046997.1, read as the reverse complement.
AGCTTGTGTGAGTAGACCCAGTGATGGCTCGAGAGTGAGCATTTATATGAGATATGAGATAGAGGTGGTTTTAACCACTTATTTGGCACTTAGTGTGTGAGATTCCCGAGTATCCAATAGTATTTCAAATGGTTCAACGGGCAAAGATGATGGTATGAGGATATAAGAGACGATGCGAATCAGTTCAAGTATTTGGGTGAAGTGGGACAAGTAACTCATAGTTGATGTATTCATACATGACTAACTTGGTTATGATTATGTTCTAACCTTTGTATTGATTGAACTTACCTATGTTTACTTATGTTTCTTTAAATTGTGGATAAATGGTAAGTTATATTTATTAGCCATACGCGCTTACTAAGCTTAATATCTTACTCTATTTACTTTTCCGTGTTTTATAGTGATTTCGAAGCTTGCTCGGATTGGAAGTTGTCGGAGATCTCATCACACTATCCAGCCGTTATTTGGGTACTTTTGAACTTTGTGTATATTGGTTATATGGCATGTATAGGTCTTTTGGCTAATGTAGCCTTTATGTCTTGATGAATTTTGGCCATTTGAATTGGCTTGTAAGTAGTCATATATTTTGAAACGTATATATGTATATATATGGTGTTGTGAATTGTGGTGTATAGTTGTTATATGAATGCCTTTCTTGTGAAATTGAGTTTTGGTACCAAATGGTTGGAATTGAGATGAAATTTCATGCTAAGTTTTAGGCACAATGTCTCATGTATGCATTTGACTATTTAGGTAGCTTTTGGAGGTGATATTTGCATGTCGTATAAAAGCCAATTGTGATGGCTAAGAGCACTTAGGTTAATGGTAATGATGCTGCATGTTTCAAACTTCAATTTTGCTTAGTTTGAATGCCTATTGAAGATATTTTCATATGCAATTTGGTATGTTTAGGTTGGTACCATTTTGGGTGAGAAATAAGGCTTGGAAAATAGCCTATTCTTGTCCACACGGGTAGAGACACGAGGGTGTGTCTTAGCCGTGTGTGACACACGGTCCGGTGACACAGTCATGTGTCCCTTGATACTTCTTTAGAAACCAAGTCAGTAGCTTTACATGGCTTAGCACACGGGCTTGTGGCTTGGCCGTGTGGCACAAGTCAGTATACCCTCTAGTTTTCACACGACCTAGCACATGGCCTGGTACATGGGCGTGTGAGGCCATTTCGAAGGGTACACGACCTATCACACGGGCGTGTGGTCTGGCCATGTGACCTAAGTCAATGAGTTACACGAGGTAGGACACGGGCTGGGACACGGCCATGTGATTTCATTTCGAATGTCCACACGGCCTAGCCACATGGGCGTGTCCCCTACACTTTAAAAAATTTCAATGTTTTTCCAAAATTTCCTTGAGTTCTCAATTTAGTCCTGAATTGTTTTAATGCTTGTTTTGGGCCTCGAGGGCTCGTGTTAGGGACTATATGACTGAATTTGAATGACTTTTGTTTGGATATGAGAAATGTTTAAGAAATGTATGATTGTTTAAGTGATAAGTCTGGTAATGCTCCGTAACCCAATTTTGGAAATGGATACGGGTTAGGGGTGTTACACGACCCGATCGCCAAGCCCCTTCTGTAATAAATGTGAGAAAACTTACACTCAAAATTTAGAGTAGGGGTTTAGGCTACTTCTAAAATCCCAAATACACAGCGATTTGCTTGAGAGCGATTAATCCAAAACACTCACCAAATAGCACGCTTTTGCCGAAAGTTGAAAGCTTAGGTAAGCTTTTCCTTGCTTATATCTCTACTCATTGAAGGTCCTGCTGACTTTGAAGTATCAACAAGGCAAACCATACAAATACACTATCAACCAATCAACCATCAACTCATTTAAACAGTCACAACATAAGCATAAACTACCTTAGCTTTTAACCAAAACTTTTAACATAGAAACTTTAAATTTGAATATCTCAACCTACACTTAATCTTTTCGCATGAAACAAATTCCGTTTATTTACATGTTCACCTACAACTATTCCCAACCTTTAAACTACTCAAAACCATACGTTTTAAGGTATCGAAATATTTAGACAAGTTTTAGCATTTAGAACGAGAATTCATTAAAACTCAAGAATTTCTTAAAAAATCTTTAAAGTATCATTAGAAAGCTTCTAATTATGTTAAAAAAAGTTCAAAAACACTTTAAAAACAAGTTTTTATCCACAAACCTGAAATCCACAATTAATGACCATAATTTTGGCTTTTACCTAAATCATGCATTTTACAAGCTAATAATTTGATTTGAAGAACTAAATAACATTTAAAACTAATAGGAATATGATTAATTACCTTAAATGCAGAAAAACAGTGATTTTGACACAACTCGAAAAATTCACGTTTTAGTGAAGATGAACAATGTAACACCCCAAACCCGGCCTAAATGTTATGGTCGAATTTGGCACATCACATTGAAGTGTTTTAGCGAAAACCATGTTTTCATTCAAAACCCTTTCTTAAGATATGAAACCTTAGTTAACTTATGAAAACACTCTTTTCAGTTGGGAAAGCTTTGTTTAAAACATTTGATTTAAGAAAGTTTATCAATTAAAAGTTTGGTTGCGAAAACGTAGTATATAAAAACTATGGTTTAGAAAATCCCTGTCCAACTTCTCGCAATTACAACGCATAAGAATAATAATCCAAATAATAATAAAAAGGGGAGGCCTTATTGCAATCCAGTTTAAAATCACTTAATAAATCAGGAACTAAATGCTTTTACAACAACCAAGTCCAAGTTGTCTTGCTAACTGGCCACCCAGAGTCCCTTCAGACATTGAAACTCCTATTGAGCATTACCTGAGAAAAAAAGTAAAAGAGGGGGGTGATTTTTCGCAAACTCAGTGTGTACACCCTTGTCAAGCAGCAAGCATTCATCAATTATCATAAAATCACACATGCAATGCAGTGTAATGCAACCTACCCCAATAATCCATTCGCTACACTTCAGCTCCATCCCCTGGTACACTTCATGTGAGGATATAAATATCGACCCACCCAACCGATACACTTCAATGGTAGCCCGGTTGCGGAACTACCTTCATTGTAGCAAGCTGCTAATCATATAATGGGCTTTAAAAAGCTTTCGGTGGATCCACGATCGTCAAGCAACCATGCGATCCTCATATACTTCCTCCATTCCAAAATTCCCAACCCAGATGCATCGTAAGCAAAATATCATGTTTATGCAGTATGTAGGCAGCAGTTATACTCGAAACATACATAAATCTTACCTTCATCACATAGGGGTATTTTGGTCATTTTCGCCTTTAGGGGCATTTCGGTAAATTTCCTTTATTATAGGTTTTTACTTACCTTGGCCCATTAACAAATCCCGTGAGCTAAGATGAACGAGCACTATGAACCAGGTAGGATTCCAGAAAAGAGGAGGTGGGTCATTATGACCGCTTAAGTACCAAGCTCTCCCTAGATCCAATCCTAAACATACATATACCCGTTGCCACACCTTAACCCTTTGTCTTGTCCACGGTCGCAATAATTTAATTAAGTTTTATGTAGTCATCATATACTAGGCCCAAAACCCCTTACAAAGCCCAGTCAAATTCACATACCTGTATATGGCCCACTACGCCCAATCATGTTCATATGGCCCATTAATCCCAAATCACCTGTATATGGCCCATTAGGCCCAAACCTAATTTATATGGCCCATTAGGCACAAATCACATTTATATACATGCTCACATATGAATTTTTCATCACATAGCATCAAATATCAATTTTTGCCTGTTATGGGCCCAACAGCCTATTAGACCCACTAAGCCTATTCTGGCCCGTTGGCTAAATCACAGCCCAAGTCCATGGAATCGCTCATGGGCCTCAGACAACCTATTGGTTTCCCACTTACGAGTGTTCACGCACTCGCAAGTCTGTCGTAGCCAAACTTTTGGCTTTTCGACATTTCGGCTTTTCGGCATTTCGACTTTTCGGCATTTCGGCTTTTGCTGATCTTCTTGTATGTGCAGTGTATGTACACACCTGGTAATAGAGTGTGCTGCGATTTCCCTTAGTCGTAAACCTACAAACAATATCACCTTTCAATTAATCGTATGCTTAATACATATTTTACCCAAAACTGAAACCTCACTTTAACCTTATCTTGAACACCAATCCCTAATAGCTTTTCCTTGATCACGTACTCCCTAAATCTACATTAATCTTACTCATTAAAACCAAATACTAGGGGACTCGTATCCAACATAATTCACCCCCTTATCTCACTTTAAGACCATTCGGCCAACCTTAGCCAACAAGAGAGGAATACTTACCAAAACCACAAAACACCTTAGGAGCAATTTTGGCAGAGAGCTAAGATCCGAGATCCGACACTAATTCCCTACCATAGTTGATTAGAAAGAGTGAGGAAAGAACAACGTAATAGATTCTTAGCAAAACTGATTGGGAGAACTACACTTACACTAGATTTGACCAAAGTAGAAGGAGTAGTAATTGCACCAAGAGTATTCGGCCAAAGAGTATTCAGCCCTTGGGAGATTCGGCTTTCAAACTAATATGGTGAATAAGGTTTATTTGGCACAAATTAAAGAAGAAGAGTAGTAGAAGGAATCGACTAACCCAAAGGGTAAATCACAATAGATCTGAGGAGAGAAAGAATGGCAAAAGAATCAGCTGGCAAAGATGGAAAAGCCAATCAGCACTAAAGGAAAAAAATGAAAAATTTGGCATTAGCCTAGGATCCCAAACTCGGCACATATTTATAACCTCTAGCCAAATTGCCTAACCTTCAATTCCCAATTCAGCTCCATCACTTCCCCCTTTTCATCTCCTTGTTTTTCTCCTTGATAACTCCCCAATCTATTTCCTAAATTTTCTCTTCTGAACACTCCCTTTAGAGTACATCTTCACGCGACTTCCAACCTTCTAGAAAGCCAAAATTAAATTCCTAAAAATGCTAAGCTAGGATTCGAACCTTGGATCTCCTTGCTAGCCACTAACGCCACCTCTCTACACTCTAAGTGGCGTCACTTAACCACTCCTCCACAAGGCTTTTTGATGCCATTTTCCCCTATTTTTATTTAAAAGCCCAACTACTCCCAACCCTGGTTCTTTTAATAATTAAATTAAAATTCCTCCACCACAAAACTCAAACCCAGAACTTCTCCAACATACCTAGACACTCCAAATTCCTTAAACCCTTATAGCCAACATGTCATTTGTCATTTTCTTGCTCACTTAAAAATTTTATGAGACCCAAAGCCCAAAGCCCAATTCATCTAGGCCCAAAATTTGGGGCGTTACAAACAAGGTGCTATAGTTTTTGGGTGATTTACTTTGTCTTAATAGAGATTGACAGTTCAAAAGTGATAGAAATCAAAGGGATTTAGGGACCAAAGTTCAAAATCACTTAGAAAAGAAATAGAGGAGAAAAAATGACTCATTAGCTATTGGAGAGGAAATTTTCGTGAAAAATGCTGGGAATGGGGGGATTTTAAGGTGATTTTAAAAATTCTAGCCTATTTGCTTCATAAAAACTCCCAGTTTTGACACCTTTACGAATCGATCCTATTTACTAAATTGAATACATTTAAAACTCGTTTTCAAAAATTGACATAATTTTATGAAAACCATTCTCGAATACCAAACTTATGAAATTTCAAACTCATCTACGCCAAAATTCCTAAAATACCCCTAAAACTTCTAAGCCCAATTTTGGGGTGTGACAACTCTCTCCCACTAAAAAGAATTTTGTCCTCAAAATTTACCTGAGCTAAATAAGTAAGGATATTGACGCCCCATTGCTTCATCAGTTTCCCAAGTAGCCTCTTCGGTCTTGTGGTTGCACCACAGAACTTTAACCAACGATACTCTCTTGTTTAACAAAACCTTTACTTCAGAAGCTAAGATCTTTATTGGTTCCTCCTCAAAAGTGAGAGTTGGCTGAACTTTGGCCTTCTCTACTAATACAATATACGATGGATCTGAATGATACTTTCGAAGCATGGGCACATAGAAAACATCATGGATTCACTCAAGCTTTGGTGGCAACTTGAGTCGATATCCTATCAGTCCAATTCTCTCTAGAACCTCATATGGTCCAATAAAACTTAGACTTAACTTACCCTTCTTCCTGAATCTCAAAACTTTCTTCCATGGAGAAACTTTCAAGAACACCTTATCACCAACTTGAAACTCGATGTTTCAAATCCGTATAAAATTTCTACCTATCAGTTGCTGCTTTCAACTGATCACATATAAACTTTACCTTTTCTTTAATCTCGCGAACTAACACAAAGGAGTTCTACACTTCCTACCATACAATACTTCAAACGGTGCCATGCGAACACTTGCTTCAAAATTGTTATTGTAAGCAAACTCTGCTAAGGGCAGATATAGCTTCCAACTACCACTGAAATAAATTACACAACTTCGTAGCATATCTTCCAACACTTGAATTACCCTCTCCGACTGACCATCAATTTCATGATAAGCTATACTAAAAGTAAGATTTGACCTCAAAGCCTCTTGTAAACCCTTCCAAAGATATAAATAGTAAATTTCATGAATTAACTATATTTATTCTATAAACTTCGGTAATGCTCTGCAACCCTGTTCTAGAAACAGATATGGGTTAGGGGTGTTACATTTACTGGTATTAGAGCTTCAGTTTAGTCGATTCTCGAAATGAACGTAGTGTGTAAAATGTCTAGAAATACATGCCATAGAAATCTGTGATAGTGTAATGTGTATGATCTGATCTATCCCTTATTTTTCTTTTAGATTTTAAAGATGTCAGATAGATCTGAACATGTTGAACATGATGAGGCCAATAGTAGAGTACAAACATCTGAACATGTGATAAGTAGTAACGCCCCAATTTCTCTGGCTCAAGAATAAGAAATTAAAAATATGTTCTTTGGGTTTATGAACCAATGGTTTAGTGAGTTTATACAAGAAAGAAACTTGGCTCAACAACCTCCTCCCCCTACTGCACCGTTCGAAGTGCCTCCGATTGCACCTCCACCTCCTACTGCTACTAAATCCAGTAAACGTACTCTAAAAGAAAAGCTCAGAAAGTGTGGGGCCAAAAAATTTTGGGGTAGGTTGGATGATGATCTGTTGAAAGCTGAATATTGGCTTTAGAACACGATAAGAGTTTTTAAGGAAATTGCTTGTTCTCCCGAATATTATTTGAGATGTGTTGTATCACTACTGAAAGAGGAAGCTTATAATTGATGGATAACTATAGTGGCCATGGTACCGAAAGAGAAAATCACTTGGGAATTCTCTCAGAGTGAATTTAAAAAGAAATATGTTGGTAAGAGATACTTAAATAAAAAGAAAAGAGAATTTCTTGATTTGTGACAAGAAAATTAGCCAGTAAGCAAATACGAGAGGGAATTCGTATATCTCAGTAAGTATGCCTGGGAAATTGCACCAACCAAAGAAAAAATGTGCATTCGGCTTGAAGAATGGCTGAATGATGAAATCAGAATGATGATTGGCGGCATAGAAATATGAGAATTTGTCATTTTGTCATATTGTGCTTAGAAATTGGAAGAGGTGTACAATAGAAAAATGCAACGGGATAGAAGGAATAAAGAATCCTGCAAGAGAAGTTCCTCCAAGTCATTTTTAGCTTTACCTGCGAAAAAGTCGATAGATGATTTTAGTCGAGCCACTTCAATGTTGGAACGACCAAATAAGAATAAGGCTACTCAACAAGATTACGAGATAACTACTAAACCTGCTGTTAGTGTGGGCAATGTACAAAATACTCCTAGGCCGAAATGCAAATATTGTGGAAAATATCATCCTGGTGAAAATAGAGGCAAAGCCGGGGCTTGTTACAAATGTGGAGCTACTGACCATTTTATTCGAAACTGTCCTCAATTGCAAGAAAATGAGGAAGAGTAGAAAGAGAAACAGTTGGCCACTTCTCAATAAAGTAGGCATTTGGGCCAAAATAGTGTCACTGGAATAGCTTGTTTGGGTATGAGAGATTCTGCTACCCAGGCAGAGGTTAGGGCACCTGCACGTACTTATGCCATCCGAGCGAGGGAAGAAGCTACGGCTCTGGACATGATTGTCGGTATATTTTATCTCTTTGATGTTACTGTATATGCATTGATTGACCCTAGGTCCATGCATTCTTATGTTTGCACTGCATTAGTAATAGAAAAGAAATTGTCTGTTGAGTCTACTGCTTATGATATTCAAGTCACTAATCCATTAGGCCAAAGTGTGATAGTTAATTTGGTATGTCGAAATTGTCCATTGAAAATAAAAGGTTGTGAATTCCCTATTAATTTGACGTTTCTACCCTTTCAAGAATTTGATGTTATTATGGGAATGGATTGGTTAACGAAGCATGATGTTGTACTAAATTGTCGAGAGAAACAGATTGATCTAAAAGGTCAAATAGGGGAGGTAATTTCAGTTGAGTTAGAGAATCCGAATGATATTATTAAAATTATCTCAGCTTTTTCTACTCAAAGATTGTTACGTAAAGGTAATGAGGCATTTTTAGCCTACATTCTTGATACTTGGGATTCTGAATTGAAGTTAGAACAGTTACCAGTTGTTAATGAGTTTGCTGATGTGTTGCTTGAAGAATTGTCGGGTTTACCACTTAATCATGAAGTTGAGTTTGTAATTGATGTAATTTCAGGAATAGCTCCGATATCAGTGACACCATATCGTATGGCACTAGTTGAGTTAAAGGAATTAAAGACACAGTTGCAAGAGTTATTAGACAAAGGGTTCATCAGGCCGAGTATGTCTCCTTGGGGTGCACTTGTCTTATTTTTAAAAAAGAAAGACAGCTCCTTGAGACTGTGTATAGACTACAGACAACTGAACAATGTCACAATTAAAAAAATATCCTTTGCCTCGTATTGATGACTTGTTTGACCAACTAAAAGTTGTTGTAGTATTTTCAAATATAGACCTCAGATCTGAGTATTATCAATTGAAAGTTAAAAAGTGTGATGTGCCGAAGACTGCTTTCAGAACTTAGTATGGTCATTACGAGTTTTTGGTAATGCCATTCGGCTTGACTAATGCTCCTACTGCTTTCATGGTTTTATTGAATCAGATTTTTCAACCTTATTTGGATAGATTTGTGGTTGTGTTTATTGATGATATATTGATCTATTCCAAGACAAAGTCCGAGTATGAGCAACACTTAAAAATTATGCTATAGATTTTGAGAGAAAAGCAGTTGTATGCAAAGTTTAGTAAATGTGAATTTTGGCTTCATGAGGTTGGACTTTTGGGTCACATTGTATCAGCTGAAGGAATTTGAGTTGACCTGAGCAAAGTATCTGCAGTAGTGAATTGGAAAACTCCAAAGAATATTACGGAAATGCGAAGTTTTCTAGGTCTAGCAGGTTACTACAGATGTTTTGTCAAGAATTTTTTGATGATTGCTTCACTGTTGGCCCAATTGTTACAGAAGAATGTTCAATTTGTATAGTTTAATGAGTGTCAACAGAGTTTTGATTAGTTGAAGAAGATCTTGACAGAGGCTCCAATTTTGACTCAGCCAGAATCAGGTGTATCGTATGTTGTTTACAATTATGCGTCTCTAAATGGTTTAGGTTGTGTACTGATGCAATCAGGAAAAGTAGTAGCCTATGTTTCTTGGCAATTAAAATCGCACGAGAAGAATTATCCTACACATGATTTTGAGTTGGCTGCAATAATGTTTGCTTTGAAAATTTGGAGACATTATTTATATGGCAGGAAGTGTTATGTGTTTACGGATCACAAAAGCTTAAAGTATTTGATGACTCAGAAAGAGCTGAATTTGAGATAGAGATGGTGGCTAGAATTACTAAAAGATTAAGATTTGGTTATTGAATGCCACCTGGGATAGGCTAATGTGGTTGCGGATGCACTTAGTCAAAAGTTGTCCTTGTTTTTACTTCGAGTGATGAATGCTCATTTCTCTCTTAATGAAGATGGTTCTGTATTAGCAGAATTGAGGACAAAACCTTTGTTTCTTCAACGGATTCGGGAATTGCAGAATGAGGACCCAAAATTAGTGCTGAAACAATAGATGGTTCAGGATAATCTCAGTTTAGAGTATAGCATTGATAATAGTGGTATGTTGTATTATTGTAATAGAATTTATGTTCTGAATAATTTAGATTTGAAAATGATATTATTTCTGAAGCTCACAGTAGCATGTATTCCATTCATCTGGGTAGCACGAAAATGTATTGTGATTTGAAACGGATGTATTGGTGGCCGAGTATGAAACGGGAAATTTGTGAGTTAGTAGCTAAGTGTTTGATTTGTTAGCAAATGAAAGCAGAACAACAGGTACTAACGGGTTTATTACAACCTATCATGATTCCTGAGTGGAAATGGGAGCATGTCACGATGGATTTTATATCCGGATTACCTGTGACTTTGAGAAAGAAAGATTCAATTTAGGTCATTGTTGATAGATTGACTAAGTCAGCACATTTTATCCCGGTCAAAATAGACTTTTCTCTTAAAAAGTTAGCGGAATTGTATATATCAGAGATTGTGAGGTTACATGGGGGAATTGTATATATCAGAGATTGTGAGGTTACATAGGGTTCCCACATCCATTATTTCAGATCGGGATCCAAGATTTACATCGAGATTTGGAGTAAACTACAAGAAACTTTAGGTGCAAAATTAAATTTCAGCACAGCGCTTCATCCTCAGACTAACGGGCAATTAGAACGAGTGATTCAAATTTTGGAAGATATGTTGAGATATTTTATACTCGAGTTTGGAAGTAGTTGGGAAAAGTATTTACCTTTGGCTGAATTTGCGTATAACAACAGTTATCAATCCAGTATAAAAATGGCACCCTTTGAAGCTCTGTATGGGAGGAAATGTAAGACACCATTGTATTGGTCTGAATTGAGTAAATCTAAACTAGTAGGGGTTGTTGATTTGAGAGACTGAAGATAAAGTTTGGATTATTCGGGATAGCTTGAAAGCTGCTTCTAACTGTCAAAACTCGTATGCAGATTTGAAAAGAAGAGAGATAGAATTTGATATGGGTGATTGAGTACTCCTAAAAGTTTCACTGTGGAAGAAAGCATTGTATTTTGGTAGAAAAGGGAAACTAAGTCCAAGATTTATCGGACCGTATGAAATTATTGAAAGAATCAGCCCAGTAGATTATAGATTAGCTCTGCCTCTGGAACTTGAAAAGATTCATAACGTGTTCCATGTATCGATGCTGAGACGGTACAAATCAGATCCTTCACACGTGATTGCTTATAGTGAAATTAAGCTACAACAGGATATGATGTATTCGAAAGAACCGGTAAAGATTTTGGCTCGGGAATTTAAAGAATTATGGAATAAACAAATATCGTTAGTTAAAGTATTATGGCACTGTCATGGCTAGGAGGAGGCTACTTGGGAAACAGAAAAATCGATGAGATCATAGTATCCGAACTTATTCTTAGGTAACAAATTTCGAGGATGAAATTTCCTGAAAGAGGGGAGAGTTGTAACAGCTCAATTTTCAGTGGTGTCGAAAATAGTGGTTTGAGATCACTAAATCTGACGAATGAGTTCGAAAATTTTATTATTTAGTATTTATGAGTTAAATGTGATTTTGGAAAGACTTTTGAAATAGTGATTTGCGTTTTAGAAAAAAGTATTAAGTTAAGTGGTTCGAAAATAAGGTATCGAGACCTCGATTTCATAAACTGAGCCGTAAATATTTTTATAAATATTTATGGAGTTTTATTGAGTTAGTATTAAAGTTTCGCTAGAAAATTTTAACGTTTTGATAGTTAATTAAATAAAAAGGACTAAATTGAAAAAGGTGTAAAATTTGCTAGTTAAAAGAATTAGTGATTAAATAGCTTAAGTAGTAAATGAGGGAGGAACAAAAAGGAAACTAAACACTTATTAGAAGGCTAAATTCGCATGTGCAAAGAAAAATATTGAAATTGGATGAATTAGGGGCAAAATGGTAATTTGGGAATCAAGGTAAAAATTAAAACAATGACTAAATTACAAATCTAGACATTTCTTCATCAATATTCAGCCAAAAACACCATTGAAGAGTCTTTAAAAGCTTGTTTTTCATATTTTTACATCATGTGAGTTCAATTCTTGCTCTTTTCTTAAAATTTTTATGTTTTTAAGACTTTTACAATTAGGTCCAACTATATAATTCATTAGTTTTTGATTTTATGGATAATTTTGAAAGTTACCATTGATTAATGATGGATGTTCATGATGAATTAATATGAAATTAGAGCTTTAATTTTATTATATGATGGTTTCATCAAGTGACTTTGATAGATAATGATTTTAGGACCAAATTGTTAAAAGGTTAACAATTAAGGCTTAGTGTTGAAAATCTGGATATCAAGAGCTGTATATTAGCCCAAAATGTTTAGATAAATTGTCAATTGAGAAAAATTAGCTCAATTGATGGATTAATTAGTAAGGGACTAATTTGCAAAAATTGTCAAAATTGAGGTAATTTTGTAATTTCAAAATTTGAAGGGTATTAACTGTAAAGTGAATTGAAACTGAAATATATGCTAATGAATGAATAATTTTATATTTTAGATCAAGGGCCCTTAGACAAACGTGAAAAAGAGAAAATAGCAGAATAGTCCTTGAACTTCTAGAAATCTTGCAACTTAACCCAAGTAAGTTCGTATGGTTAAATTTAAATGTTAAATGTTAAATTGATGAATGGTATTATGTATTTATTCATATCATTTTTTAAAATAAAATTATTTTTAAACTTATGTAATTGAATTGAATGTTTGAAGCGAACGGAACGCGAGATTAAGTACAATCGTTCTGTGCAAAGGAGGAATTGACGGTAAATTACCCAAGCAAAACCGAGGTTCAGCATTTATTGTGAACTTTCGTGTTTACTTTCCGCTTAGCTCTCATGAGCTTCAGTTAACTCATATGAGTTTCCGTTTAACACTTATGGGTTTTCGTTTAACTCCTGTGTGCTTCCGTTCAACCTTTATGGGTTTCTGTTTAGCACTCATGTGCTTCTGTGCAGGCTTTGGGCTTCTATATACGATGTAATCAAATTCATAAGACGTTCTCCGATTTGTCAAGGGTTGGTAAGTGACATATGGAATTAATGTTTGAAGATTTAAATTTATTATTATTATTGATCTAAATAAGTGGATTTATCAATTAAAGTTGAAATTGGCAGGAAGTGTATATGAAATGATTTATTTAAATGAATTAATATAGTATGTTCGGTACGATTTATGATTAAAGCCAATGAACTTACTAAGCTTTATTAAGCTTACTTGTGTTGTTTAATGTTTTTTGTAGATTTTCAAGAAATCGGGAGATTGAATCAACACTTCGGATCACACTATCCAACTTGCTCCGATAGATTTTGCTATACATATTATGGTTTATATGGCATGTATAGGGTGATAATGGTTTGTGTAAATATTAAGAGTTATATTTTGTTTACATTTCAAGCCAACTTATTTGAGTAAGGATAAATCATATATGAAGCATGCTTGAAATTTTTTTTGAAATTTTACGAAAAATTCTCTAAGTTTCCAATTTAGTCCCGATTTGTTTCTAAAACATAAATTCGGCCTCGAGGGTCCATTTAGGGGACAATTTGTTTAAGTATGATTGGTTTCAGATATAAATAGTAAATGCCATGAATTAATTGTATTTGTTTTGCAAACTCTAGTAATGCTCTGTAACCCTGTTCTGGCGACGGATATGGGTTAGGGGTGTTACAAAATATATGAATGCGTGGAACCAGAATCAACCAAGGCAAACAATATAATAGATTGCAAAGTGAATGTACTTGCAATAACGTCAGTCGGATCCTGATCCTCAGGCTCCCTAATGGCATAAACTCGAGCTTGACCTCCAGACTTAACCTATGAAGCAACTGTGCAAGCAACAATTCCATGCCCAAACGGTCTCCCATTACCTCTGCCACGACCTTTGCCTCTAGCAGGTGCGAAAATAGGTGCCGAGCTCTGCGTCTATGAGACCTCCACTCTATTTGAACAGTCCCTCAGAAAATGCTTTTTAGAACCACACTTATAGCAGCTCCAGTTCAACTTGTGACACTCTCCGAGAGGCCTACGCTCACAATGCGGGCACAGTGGCCATCCAAAACCACCAGTTGGACCATTAGCACTACTCACCACATTACTCTGTGGCTGAGACTAATTCAGTCAAGACTCACGTCTCACGCCTCTACCAGAACTATAATGATCATATCATCTCTTAGCCGAACGTCCCGAAGCACCATCAAAAACCCTCTTACCAATCAAGCCACCACTGAACGAGCTGGCTGGACCAAAGTCTCCTCAACAACTTTAGCTTTTTCCACAAGCTTATCAAACAACTTCTTATTTTGAACTACCAAGTAAACCCAAATTTCATGATTGAGCCTACAACAAAATCTCTTACAACAGTCCTTTCTAGTCAGAACCATCTCAGGCGCATACTGACTTAAATGCACAAACGCTACCTCGTAGTCAGCCTTGGTCAAACTACCTTGCACAAGATCCAGAAATTCCTGCTTATGGGCTTCCATGTATTGCTCCCCCATAAGCTTTCACTTAAAAACCTCTAGGAAATATATCCAAGTCAAACAATCAGTTGTTGTACCACTATTAATTGTACTTCACCAACGATGAGCCTCACTGTCAAGTAAAGACACTGTGCAACCCAACTTTTCCTCATCAAAATAAGGCATCTGCTCAAGGATCCTCTCTACTCCTTCCAACCAGTACTCAGCTATGATTGGATCGGTCCCTTTAACCCAAAAGAACTCTTTACCACCCAAAGCCTGAAGACGTTCAAGCGGTAGCCCGCGATTCACAAGTACATGATTGGCAAGTGCAGAAGCAGGGTTGGCACTAACAATCCACTGCAGGGCTCCTAATGTTTCTTCCATCAGAGGGCCTATACTCTCATCAAGAATGTTCACTCTACGCAGCAGCACAAGAGGTGCAGAAGACATACCATCCTCCCGAGCCCTTGCTCTCACATTCACATGCCTAGGAGGCATATCTAATTATCTAACATACATAAAAAATAAATAAATGGTGTGAGTGGTAGGGGAATGATCCAAGTCTCGATCCTGCAAACAAATTACAGAGATTAAGGCAATGTGTTCTCATTCCTACCCCACATGCAATTTAATCTAATCCTTTCAAATTATTTCATGTAATACAAAAATTCAAGAAATCAAAAAGATTTAGACTCATGAGTTTCGAAACTCCAACCATACAATAATTGCCTAGGTATGAGAGTTATTTAACCTACGCTCTGATACCACCAAATGTAACACCCTATACCTGGCCTGATCGTCGAGCCCAGATACTAGGACGTTACATCAACGTCTCACTTCTTATTCATCAAGACCACATTTAGTTAAGTGAAATGCATCTTTTTAATTGCCTTAAAGGATAGTACTTAGAAGCCAATTACGAGTCATGCAGACCTAATTTGAAACTTAGTTGAGCAAACATGCAACATTCAAACTTAATTTGAGCATTTATCACCAATGAGACCTTATAGAAAATTTCCCAAAAATGTTACGTAGGTATCGATACTAAATCTAAGGTATCGATATATTTTCTTTGTGGTATCGATACCACATGGAAAATCGATACCATAATAGCTCATCGTTTTCCACTGGAAACCAAACTTATCGAAAAATATCAATACCAATCTCAGGGTATCGATAATTATACCTCGAGTATCAATACTCGGGCCTTGGTATTGATACCAATTTTATATTCTGACCCCTTGCACTTTCGTGAATATAGAGGTAGCATTTTTTTAAACCTATATATTGATACCCCTGCTTCTAGTTACAAAAATTTAGCTTATATGAGCACTTAAAACATTCAAACTTAATACTTAAACTTCATATTTCATTCATTTAATCAAATAAGCATCAAAACGACTTAAACAATAATCTGAAATGCCCTGTCCAAATCCAAGTGCTTCTAATCATATTTAACATGCAACAATTAATCCAAAATATACTTAACAAAACCAAAATAAACGTCTAACCCATTTCCTTAACTTTTAAGCTCAAGAATAATTAATAACACCTACTATATCACTAAAGAATAGCTTGGATCAATCCCTCGATGACTAGACTGCTCACACTGGCACTAAGTATCTGCAATGGTAAAGAATGAAGTGGGTGAGCTTTACAAGCTCAGTGAATGCTTAGAGTAACCACTTGTGCAAATAAGTCAACTAGCAACATCAAGGCAACATATAGCATAGTGTTTGACACATATGACTCGCATATAATTTTATATATATACCCATAGTCATGCATTTAATCACAAGAATCACATACAAGTACAAATTATGATAGATTGTCTCTTGAGAAGATGAAACATGAAGTGGTCTTTATTGCCACACATCGGATACACGGATCTCTACCACACCACACATACACTCATTGAGTCAGTTGTATCCCATAAGTGAAGTGTATAGCTAACACTCTCCAACACACCACATATACATATCTTGATGAATGGAGCTTGGCTCACATTCTCTTATCTCTCTGAATTCTGTCCCTGGGCTTCAGCACCCTAATATCATAACACGTGTAAATGAGTACTTGTAATCCTATGGCATGCCAAATATATCCAACGGTCTCATTAAATCATAAGGCCAAAATATCTATAAAAAACATTTTCACTGCACATACACTTTCATATCACTTTATAATCTCTATCACATGGCATGTTTAACATACCCTCATAATCACATACATAACAGTCATTTCATGTTCATGGCATATATTCTAGCATTACATTTATATTCATAAATCCACAATCTCAAATTCCACAACATACATACAACCCATTCTATCATAAATGTGAGAAAACTTACACTCAAAATTTAGAATAGGGGTTCAGTCTACTTCTAAATTCCCAAATACACAGCGATTTGCTTGCGAGTGATTAATCTAAAACACTCACCAAATAGCATGCTTTTATCGAAACTGAAAGCTTAGGTAAGCTTTTCCTTACCTATATCTCTACTCGTTGAAGGACCTACTGACTTCGACATTTCAACAAGGCAAACCATACAAATAAACCATCAACCAATCAGCCATCAACTCATTTAAACAGTCACAACATAAGCCTAAACTACCTTAGCTTTTAACCAAAACTTTTAACATAGAAACTTTAGATTCTAATATCTTAACCTACACTTAATCTTTTCACACGAAACAAATTCCGTTCATCTACATGTTCACCTACGACTAATTTCTAACCTTTAAACTACTCAAAACCACACGTTTTAAGGTATCAAAATATTTTGACAAGTTTTAGCCTTTAGAATGAGAATTCATTAAAAATCAAGAATTTCTTAACAAAACTTCAAATTATCATGAGAAAGCTTCTAATTATGTTAAAAACAAGTTGAAAAATACTTTAAAAACAAGTTTTTATCCACAAACCCGAAATCCACAATTAATTACCATAATTTTGGCAATTACCTAAATCATGCGTTTTACAATCTAACAATTTGATTTAAAGAACTAAATAACATTTAAAACTAATAGGAATACGATTAACTACCTTAAATGTAGAAAAATGATGATTTTGACACAACCTGAAGAATCCACATTTTGGGTGATCTACTTGGTTTTAATAGAGATTAATGCTTTAAAAATGATAGAAATCAAAGCGACCTAGGGATCAAAGTTCAAAATCACTTAGAAAAGCAAGAGGGGAGCAAAAACGGCATACTAGCTATTGGGAGGAAATTTTCATGAAATATGCTGGGAATGAGGGGAGTTTAGGGTGATTTTAAAAATTATGGTATTTTTGCTTCTTAAAGACACCCAATTTTGAAACCTTTGCAGACCAGTCCTATTTACTAAATTGAAGACATTTAAAACTCATTTTTAGAAATTGACATAATTTTATGAAAACCATTGTCGAAAATATTATCGATTACCAAACTTACAAAATTTTGAACTCATCTAGACCAAAATTCCTAAAATACACCTAAACCTCCTAAGCCTAATTTTTGGGTGTGACACTTTTAATGTTGCGACACAGTTTGAGGGTGTTGTGAAATACCCCTGAAGATATCCTAAAAGAAGTACACTGACTGCTATGTCGCAACACAGGTCCTGCTGTGTCGCGACATCGACTTTGGGACGGAAATCAAATACGAAATAGGGCATGTTGGCCTGTACAATCAAACTTAAAGCTTGAGAACGTCAGCTAACCCAGGGTTGAGGATGACGGCCACCTAAAAGCCATAAATGGGCTATTTTGGCACATGTTATAAACATCATTCCTTTAGTCTAAATTCTTTGTGTAAAATGTAGCTTAGTTTTCTTTCGTTCTTAGGTTTTAGAGTTCTTTTTGTTGTTATTATTGATTTTAAGATATCTGAATTGTGGAAGTATTCAAACTTTGTGGATTCATAGTTCATCTCAATACAACCAGGCTCTTTCATTTATTTTATCTTGTCAATTTAATTGGTATGCTTTCTCTTTATATTGATTTCATATTGTGTGTGAAAGCCATGAGAAACTAATCCCTCCATGGGGGATTAGCGAGTAGAGGTATGATCTATTAACTATTTTATAGGGTTACTCAACGGATCAGTTGTTTAGGAAAGGAAGAACGTGAAACAAACCCTGGGCCTGACAACCCCGGGAAGTCATCAAGGTGGGAATTAACCCAAAAATTGGTATTGCCCATTCGTGAACACCTTCACCCCAAGCCAATTTAGACTATAAGGTGGGAAGATAAGTAGTTCTTGTTGACTCATTATGTTAGCGGAAGATTAGAATATCCTGCTAGGGTAGCTACTAGTTGATTGATGAGGAACCTGGAGCAACAGTTGATTGATAAGGAACCTGGAGCAACAGTTGATGGGGGATTATTGAAGGAAGCTAATCATCCATAATCGAGATTTGATTTACTCTACTCTTCTATCTCTTGAATTTTATTTCTTTTATGTTATTTTATTTTTATTATTATAAAAACCTTAAGAAACCCTTTTCTATGTGCTTGCACTATAATTTATTTAAAGTACTAATTAGATCATTTCGTGTTTAGGTTAGAATTTATTCAGTACTCGCCTCTCTTGGGTACAATTTTTAGAGTACTCACCTATTTTTTTGTAAAAACTATATTATAACTCGACCCGTATACTTGCAGATGCTGCCTCGTAGTTCTTTATTTTATTATAGTATTCACACTCTACACATTAGTACGTCCGGAGGCAGTCAATGATCACAACTCTATTCAAATAGCTTGTTGATTTACGATAACAACTTAAGTTCACTAGTTTATGGTCATGAGCGATTCACTTAGAGTCACCGATTTATGATTGCAACTCCATTCAAATAGTTCATTGATTTATGATTATTAACAAATCATTTCGAGTTAGCCGATTTACGATCACAATCGCATCCAAACAATTTTCCTAAGTGTTAAACTCACTAATATCTTTTAAAGTTCACAAATTCAAGATTACAATTATATTGAGCAGTTTGATGATATACAAGTATGATTGGCTTTGTTGTTACTTACTAATTTATGATTACAACTCAATTAGACAAGTTAGTAAAGGAAAGCAATAGTCAGTTGCCAAGTGGTTAAGGCATATACAAAAGCCAATTTTTCATTTCAAAATGGAATGACAGAAGTAAATAAAAATAAAATCAAGAGCTTGTACTCGTATCATCAGGATTAACAATATCCTCTTCCTCTTCTACCTCTTCATTTTTGTCTCTTTTATATCCAGTAAGGGGGGCAGCATTGGTTTCAGCAGGATTATCAATGAGGAAAAATATATTTAAGTTCTTCCACTCCTCAACGGACTCCTCCCAAGCAGGCCCCGAGGGAAAATGAATATCAAATCCAAGTTAAACATTTGTAAGATGACTCAAAGTATCAAAGTTTACCTTGTGAGCATCAAAGTGCCCTCCAATAACTAGGGCATAGAGCAGACTGTTGGAATTTAATTCTATCAAGTAATCTTGAAAATTTTACATTGTTTCTACTTGATACTTCGCTAAGGCTTCCTCATGATGCTTTTCTAAGCCAGCCATCTCAATTGAATGTTTTTCACCCATTACCTTAATAGTTTCTCGGAGGCCAACTTATTCAACTCGCATCAACTTGATTTCTTTGTTTAACTTTTCATTGGCTCCTTCTGAAAGAGTGAGACATTCCTCTAGCATTTTATTTCGTTTCACCAATTTCTCATAATATTCCTAAAATTTCTTGTATAGTTCATGAGCCCTATCTAAGGCTCTCTTGGTGGACTAAAAGTTGTTCTCCATCTCTACTTTCTTAGCCTCCTCCTCCACCATACATTCTACGAGCTCTAGACTAATTACTTCAGTTTCAATAAGAGCTACTTTAAGAGAAAATAAAAGCTTTCTCAATGATGGTTTCTTCACACGACTAGATGAGGGAAAAAGGAAAACACAATCTTTAACTTCTTGGAGCATTGATTCTTTCCACTTTCTGCTCACCTCAGGGAAATTTCTGCACACTCAGCTAGTCACGCCAAGAAAATAATGTTTGGCCTTTGCTACCAACAAACACCAGTTTTAGCGAACCTCTAGGAGGACTGTGTTCAATAGATGTAATGACACCAAAGGTACCTTTGGTGGGTGGCCTTGGAGGAGGTGGGGACACTGGTGGAAAAGATATTGCGAAAAGGATTATAACAGTGGTCGCTACAACAATGGCTATTTCATTTCTGTATGATGTTATGCAATCCTTCTCCTTTTTTCGTGAAGTTGCTTCAACTGCAGACTACCCTCACTTCACTACTTAACATAATGCTAGCAATCCCAACAGTTGTTTTCTATTTCTTTCGGCTACTACCACTTCCTTCCCCAGTAGAAGCTCCAAAAGGAGCACTTCACACACTTTCCATGAAAGACCGTCTGTCCATGTATTCGTCAATTTATCTTGACAAACTTGTTGACTCCCCTGAAGACTCTTCAACAACGCGAGTTGTGCTTGCATTACCAACAAGTCTATGGTCATCACCAATAGTAATCCTAGGAGTGCTCATGCTACCTTTTTGAACCGCTATAGACTTGGAAGACCACGAGTGAGGTTTTAGTTTACAAAAAGTGTAAAAATAATTCCTAGACTCCACCATCTTTCCTAGAAGGATAAGCCCTAGCTCGTCAGTGGTGCCATGTGGCCACACAAACTCTGCGGGAAAAACTAACTAAGTCTCTGCACCATTCTAATTGTCCATTGGTCGCCACCCATTAGGACTTATATCTATAAGGTAGAAGTAAAAGACATTTCTAGCTGTCAACACCTCTTCAAGCTCCAAAGCATAACTGGAAACACGAAAATATACACACCTTTTCATGCCATTTTTAACTTAAATTCATGCAATTTCGTAGTAATTCTTGTCAAAAAATATATAATAATTATAAAATAATTAAATTTTGCTTAAATTATTAACATTTTTAATTTTATATAATTTTATAATTAATTTGATTAATTTTGATTTATTTTTGATAGATTCGCACAAAGGGAAAAAATTAGCTTGACAGACATTACTAAAAGCACAAAATCTAGAAGCAATTTTGAAGCATCGAAGCGAATTAATTTCTCAGCCTAAGACGGTCCAAATTATGAATATTAATTCATAATGTAATTAAATTTAATTTTAATCCAAATTATTTTGGGTTAAATAATTATTATTAATTAATTATGAAAAGATGCCCCATTGAGCTGAACCGAGAAAATCGATACAACTGAGCACTGGGCTGTCTAAAATCGTCCCACATGTTGACCCAATCAGCTTGTTTGGCTGATTATTTGGCTTGCAAAATAGCCCTTGAAAACTCCTTGAATTTGCATTCAAACCCCTTCACTTATCATGCCTTTCCAGATTTGCCCCTACTTTAAAATAGCAAATTTGAAACCTTCAAACTTGCCATATGTGTGGCCGACCATGGGGGAGTCTATGGTTTCTGATTTTTTCTATTTTTAGCAGCCACCTCAACCTATAAATACCCCCCTTCGCTGGTCATTTCAAACAC
Organism: Gossypium longicalyx; assembly: GCA_025698465.1. Lineage (NCBI taxonomy): Eukaryota > Viridiplantae > Streptophyta > Magnoliopsida > Malvales > Malvaceae > Gossypium > Gossypium longicalyx. The sequence continues at coordinate 15,429,667 of CM046997.1, read as the reverse complement.
AGCTCTCATTCTTTCATTCTTTACTTCTCTCTCACTTTCTTTTTTCAAAACCTTTCCTTTTTTCTTCTTTTTTCCCTTCCATTCCCTTCCCAATTTCCCCTCAAGGAAAAGAGCCCTTCAATCACCATTGGTAGAAGCATTCAAGTGCTCATAGAAGCCGTGGTTCAACAAGAACAAACAGAGAAAGAGGAGTGGAGCAAACTAGTCAAGCTTCGGAGAAACACCAGATTTGATTATAGTTCCCTATCCTTTAATTTTTATTGTTGTTGTTATGAACGTGTCTATGAATACTTGTTATGTTGATATGTTTAATTTAATTAATATGGCTTAAATTTAATTCGTGTTAGGTTGATTGCATTTCGTCCACTTTGTGTTGTTATACGCCTTGGTAAGTTGTTTGATTAAGTAAAATCATAATTAAGTTATTCTTGCATTATAATTGAAAGGTAACTAATGAATTAATTATTTAATCGTGTTGAAATTGTAATTAATTGACACAATACTTAATCAGTGCATGTTTAATCTTCTAAGGTAATTGAGGGATAAATTAGTGACGGTATTAAACGGTACATTAGCCTTGCATAACTTACAAGATTTTTGTGATTAAACTATTTCAAGGTAGGAATATTGTTACCTCACTTAATCTTTTATGTGCTTATGAAGATTGATTAATTGTTTGAATTGGTATTGGAAAATGATCAAGAGATTAGTTAATTTAATAGGTACGTATGAGCAGTAGTTAGCAAATTACCAAGTTGTTGTGAATTTATTAATAACAACATAAACATGAGTTTACTAATTCTAAGTTAAGAAATGTAATTAATCTAACACAATTATGTCATCTTGATTAAAATCATCTTTTAAAATCGTGTATTGGAACTTTTATTTTTCTACTTAGTTAAATTTTAGTTTTAACCACCTCCTCAAAATCAAAATATTTTTAATCACCAAAGTGTTTGAATTTCATTTCATAAATAATTTTCTTACACAGTCCCTATGGGTACGATAACTCGGCATTTTCTTGTCACTTTATTACTTGTTGTGATTGTGTACACTTGTACAATTCCATCGTTCCACTGACCCCGATGAAGCCAAGCAAATTGAGCCCAACCCACTTTACATGTGATGGATCATTTTCGCATACCTACAATCTTGCTAGGTATAGACCACTCAATAGGAAAATCAAAGCTAACCCCAAACTTAGTCCCTACTCGTATGTATTTGCAGCGATTCTAGAGATAGATGACCAATTGAAAATGATCAACTCACTCCCTTCACGACGAGTAAAGTAAAACAAACCCAATGAGCCTCCTCGTTTGCAAGCTTTGAGCTAGTAAAGATGTTGGAAAACAGATATTAGCAGTGCTTCCTCTTGACGACAGTAATCTATAAAGTAGGCAACTGTGACCCACCACGAGAAACCAGGTAGTTGCCTCGAAGCTATCCTGTACTTCTAGAGAAGATGGCAGAAAAATTGATGGAGAGAGAGATGGAAACAAGCCTCTAAGACGTGTAAGGGGAAGCGAAAACCACCATCGATATCGCTTAACCTTTGTAGACCTTCAACAATATAGAATTTGCATGCGAAATCGGGTAGCTGAATCCCTTGAATGGCTAGATGACGACTTATTTCCTCATATTTGGTAATGTAAGGGCAAGCCTTCACTTTCACGAAAACCCTACCTTTGCGGTGCTGCAAACCTTCACCCTCACACACACTACAGTTACTATGACCACTGCGACTTCCTCCTCTCGTCTTAACCATCATGACCGACTAGCTCTATAACAAATAGAACGATAATTCAAAAATTTTAGAAGTTTACCTTTGAACGGTGATTCTGCTTTTCAATAGTATCTCCTCCTCAAAAAAACTGAAATTCAAGCAGATGAACACTTACGACACATTTGGTTGGGGGGGAATGGAATAGAGCTGTAATGTAATAGAGCTGTAATCAATAATTCAATTGTTTGGTTGAATGGAATGGAATAGAGATGTAATAGTATTCTTGTGTTTGGTTGAATGGAATAGATGTTGTAATAGCATAAAGAAAAAGACTTAAATGACCAAAATACCCTTAGTAAATTTTTTTTGATAGATGATTATTATTTTTAAATTTTAATAAAATTATTATTAAATATAATTTACTAAAAATAATAATAAATAATTTAATCATATTTTAACATAATTATTATTAAATACAATTTAATAAAATAATATATAATTTAATAACATTCTTAATATTATTATTAAAATATGAATTAATAAAAATCATAATATATAATATTATAAAAATAATATATAACTACTTTATTATTTTTAAACACACATTTAATGTGCTAAATGTTCCATTATCCATTTATTTTTTGCTTGCACTATTTTTCTTCCTTTAATAAATTTCTTTTATCTTTTATATAATAAAAATAAAGTTTATATAAACTTCAATTGAATTAATTGGAAGATCCATCTACAACCATGGCTGAACCAACAGGCTATCATCTTTATAAACATATCATTTATATTTTTATATAGTTAAATTACAACACTTGTTCCTTATCAAACAACTGTAAGGAAAGTCACTCCAATCTAAGGTGTTATATTGTAAACAAGCATCAAAATAACACATAATATATATATTTCAAAGTTTCATCTCAAATTGGATTATGCTACACATTCATGCAACCAAGCATTGCAAACGACACACATATCTACATTCTAATCAACTATAGGTTGCAAGAATACTCAGTAGCGGTACTTTGTCGAGTTATGTAACAGGGCTTCTATTAGCTGGCTCAAGCTCATTATCAACGTCATCCTTAACGAGAAGACAAGATTTGTGATCCATGCTTTTAACAGATTCCTCATGGGAATGGGTATCACTTAACTTGTCCCGTTTACCTCGACTAGGTGTCATGTGAGGGGATCTCTCACGTGCTCTTCCCTGCCTATGCCTGCATGAATAAGAGAGTTAGTGGCACTTATCCATGCATATGTAGCATGACCACCTAACTAACAAACTAAGACTTAAACCTAATGGAAACCATAAAACTAAATAAAGACAATGAAGAAATCCTTGCTCAGAGTCAAATGTAGCCTTTCACACCAGCTTTTATCTCTCACTTCAAAATTATGATATTGATTATGAAGGCATGGAATTCATCTATGTAATCGGCTTATTAGCAAACAAGAAAGAGCCAGTGATAACATCAACATAAATAATTTTCCATCACAGCAAAACATTCTAGAGAGTAACACGTCTGCTTAAAGAAAACCAACTATGATGAAAACTGCATAATGATATCAGTTTACATATGACAATTTTGATTGCACAATGACATCAGTTTACGTTATGGCCATCTTGATTCCCATTTATTTTCCTTTTCCTTTCAGATAAATAAAAACTACCACATCATCATTTTTGATAACTCCCAACATCCATCAAGTTCATCCATAGCTTCTCAGGGCATGAGAAAGCAGGTTTAGGTGTACTTCTTAACAATTAACATAGCAACTTATCCATTCCATTGTAATGAATAATCAGTTTATCCCAACTATATCTTGCTTATATTTTTCCACATGAATTATGCAAACAGAAAAGTAAACAAATTAGAACAGAACCAGAACTAAGCAAATGTCAGGTCATGTTTGAAGCAGACAACATCATGCTACATGAAGCAGTGTAGAATCACAAAAAAGCAACATAATAGATTATATTAGATAATATTATTAAGCCAAATGAAATGACAATAAATTAATAAAAGATTAATACCTCTCATCACGAGGACTGCCAAAGTTTCCATTATGATACATAGAACTCTGGCTCCTAAATCCAGGACCATATGGGCGTGATGTTTCCCCACAAAAGGGCAAAATGTGATCATTTTCAGGCACATCAGTCCGAACAGAGTTCATAGTTCTTTTAACTAGTTCCCTCTTTCGGCTGCTATAAGCATCTGGAAAACCATTAACATATTCAGTATCTTCATGTGCAATATCAGCTTCAGATGCAAGATCTCCTTTAAGATCCTCCATTTGACCTTCCAAGATTAGCAGTATCAGCTGAAATCTCTTGCCCAGTTGCTACTGCCAATTTTGGAGGCAAATCTGGATCATAATCCTAGAAGAAACCAAGACAATTTTACCCTTATTAGCAATAGCAGAATAGTAGAAATCATGGCGTTAATCCAAGTACTCAACAATCAAAGGGAAACAATTTTTTAGATATGCATAAACACCTAATTACATGCTCTGTTCGCCTATTTTCATAAACACGAATTTTGCTTTGCATGGTTGTCTCCAAGCAACGTTGTTCCTACAAGATTTCAACATTGAACGTTCCAAGATCTTAGTTCCAATAAGAACTAAATATAAAGAATCACTGTAGTAATTACCAGTTGTTTGCAATAATCTTTCCAGCTCTCCTCATTTAGACCAAAGTTAAAGAAGCCTGAAAGATCAACACCAAGATATTTCCACGGGTTTTATTCAAAATTGTCAATGTCAACATCAAATATTGTCCTGGATTTACATAGGGAACAAAAAAAATTTCAGACAAAACAAGAAAAGAATTTAAAGAGTTTGCAAAAGATATTTGAAGAATGAAATACAACAAATTCTGGCAGAAGGCAAAATTATCCTGCAATAAGCAATTTATCTCCATATTCAGCTTCTACAAGCCAAATTTCTTTTTCATTCTACTATAAAAAGTGTAATATGCAACATATGATCAGAACCTTGACATGTAAAAGAGATTGCTATAAACTTTCATTCAATAACACATTCAAGAAAAATACCAACATTAGCATCATGTAACCAAACGCTAATTTTATTGTAAAAGAGATTGCTAAATTAGAATCTCTTTATAGCAATTGCTAAATTAGAATCTCTTTATAGCAAGTACGACAACATATACAAACAAAAAGCAAGGGCACATACACTGAAACCAAAATATCAATTATAATAAGAATCTCAAGCTAGAAATGACTTGACTTTTATGCCAATAAACCTAATTGAAAATTTTTGCGAAATCAAAATTTCCCCCTAAAGAGGAAAATTTCTTCCATAGGAATTCAGAATCAAAACTGAAATTTGAAAGATCATAAGGTATTTCTCTAAATCCAATAAAATAGAACAATCCAAAATCAACATTGAGAAACCAGAAAGAAAATAGAGGAAGAAAAGTAATGGGAAATTGGAAATATTAGAAAGAGGTACCCTTGGACATTCTTGAGGGTTTGATTAAACTTGGAATCAAGGCTTTCTTTGTTACGCTAATCTTCTTCGCCATGGCTGTTGCTGTTGTTCTTTCAAACCCCTTTTCCTGCCCACTTCAAACGTTCTACACAGGTATATTGGGAGAATGGTGAGAGTAAAGATAAAGTAAAAGAAGAGAAAGTTTATATAAAAAAAGAAATTTCATACTCGTATAATCTTTAAGATTTGTTGAAAAAATCTCATATGGGAGTTGGGAGTTTAAAGAGGATGTGAGATGGGTAGAAAAAGAAAGAAAATTAATTTTGTATATTACTGGAAGCGTTGAATATCTATTCAGAGGAGATGGCGTTGATTAGCTATTCAGAGGTTTTGAGGAATCAGGCTGTAATGGCTATTCAAAGGAATAGGTTTACAGCCAACCAAACCCCTGAATAGTTTTACTGTATTAAATAAGAGGGGAATGGCTAAGCCATTCATGTGAACCAAACAAGGCCTTAGGGTTTAACCCACCTCATTTTAAAGAAATTCAAGACCTAATGATTCGCTTATCTAGGAACAAAGGCCCAATTAAATTCATAAAGCGTACACAATAATTTTAAACAAAAGGTGTACACAATAAGTTTCATTTAAAATCCCCTCACTTCGCTTAGACTGGTTCTCAGAAGAGTCACTTTGCTACTCTTCTTCGAACTAGGTAGAGGAAAAATCATTATGGTGTTTGCCATTTTCGACCCTTTACCTGATTAAGGACGACCCAACCTTTTTTATTTTAGTAAATACATAGTTGGCCAAACCGTACAGTTCGCCTGTATGAGTTCGCACCTAGTGGGTTTGCGCCATCATGCAGACGAACCCATACTCAGGGGGCATGTGTTGACCTTAGAATAAGATACGCGTTGACATGCATGGGGGCCTACCTAGTACGTCACATCCATGGGTTGTGCCTTATAAATAGGAAAATTGGCCTCCATAATGGAGAGACTCATGAAACACTCAATAGTATGTTAAATCAAAAAGCAAATCGGTACTTTCTATTAACAATTTCATCCATTTGTACTGTTAAAAACCAGCATGGTTGATGGAATAACCAGATAGTGACACATGGTATAACACGTGTACCTAATGCTGACATTTAGTGAACAAATTTTAAAAATAGAAATGGATGAATTTTTTAACAAAATGATTAATTTACTTGTTAATCCAACTTACGGAGACTGATTTACCCATTTTTTGAATAAATGAGACAAAATACAATCTAACTCTTAATACAATGACTTTCATAATGCTTTTACGGATAGATTTTTGTAATCTTTGTATATTGTTATATAATATTAAATTTTAATATTTTCATAATAAAACTATTTATATACCTTCCCTAAATAAACATTGTAAAACCAAAATAGGGAACAAAAAATGTTTTAAATAGTATTTAATGTTTTTTTTAACATTAAAAAGATTCTTATATTTTGTGTTCTTTTTATGAATAAAATTAAATTAAAATTAGGTTGAAACTTTAAAAATGTTACTTATGGAGTTAAACGAATAATCCATTCATAGAACAACATTTTATAACATTCGTAGAAATACAATTACTGTTTTGTCTATTTGTTATTAGTTTTACATTTTCATTTGCAATTATAAAATAGATAATTAGGATAAAAGAGTTTAAAGAAATCTCGAGAATTAAATATGAAACAATAACCTGTATTTATCTCCGTACAAGAATTATAATTTAGGTCGGTTCAGTTGAAAAAATTAGCAATAAGCAAGGTCATTTGTGATATTCGATGTAACGTTTGTCCTTTTTAAGGCACGACACAAGGCAAAAATCCCACTCAAGTACACTTACCTTGTCTCTTTACTCCTTTCCTTTCCTTTGTGTTCTATTCAGAGCAGCTAGTGCCAGTCACCAACATGAAGCTCCAAACTCCCTCGCTCCTTTATCTCTTTTACATTACTTCATTGCTATTCATCTTATCTGAGTCGACTCAGCCTCCTTTCTCATGTGATGCATCTGACCCCGCAACCAAATCCTACCCTTTCTGCGAAACTACACTCCCCATCACCCAACGAGTTCGATATTTGGTGTCCAGACTCACATTAGATGAAAAGATATCCCAACTCGTTAACTCAGCTCCCGCCATTCCAAGACTTGGCATCCCTGACTATCAATGGTGGTCCGAAGCCTTACATGGTTTAGCTGTCAGCCGAGGCATGCGTTTCAATGGAACAATCCGATCAGCCACCAGTTTTCCACAAGTCATTCTCACCGCTGCTTCCTTTGATGTTCATCTTTGGTACCGCATCGCTCAGGCAAGCCTTTTCTAATCATTGTTGTATATTTTTAACTAAAATCGCATAACTCGAAAGACATGAAACCTTTTGCAGGCAGTTGGAATCGAAGGTAGAGCAATTTACAACGTTGGACAAGCCATGGGGTTGACATTTTGGGCACCAAACATTAACATATTTAGGGACCCAAGGTGGGGAAGAGGGCAAGAGACACCTGGTGAGGATCCTTTGGTTACTGGGAAATATGCAGTGTCATATGTGAGAGGGATACAAGGGGACTCTTTTGAAGGTGGAAAACTTGGTGAAAATCTTCAAGCTTCAGCTTGTTGTAAGCATTTTACTGCTTATGATTTGGATAATTGGAAAGGAGTAACTCGATATGTCTTCAATGCAAATGTAGGTGCTAAACTTAAAAAAAAATTTAAACTTCGATTGCTTTTGATTAATTGGAAAGGCCACATATTGTTTTGGATTTCAGGTCAGTTTACAGGATTTAGCAGATACATATCAGCCACCATTCCAGAGTTGCATACAAGAAGGGAAAGCTAGTGGGGTAATGTGTGCTTACAATCGTGTTAATGGAGTCCCCAACTGTGCTGATTACAATCTATTGTCGAAAACAGCCCGAGGCCAATGGGGCTTCAATGGGTAACATTACAAAGCTCTTTTCCTTTCGGCCATAACAATACGAGAAAGATGATTTTATGATTTTCTTGGTTAAAATATTATCAGATATATCACTGCAGACTGTGATGCTGTCGCCACCATCTATGAACAACAAGGATATGTTAAAGTACCAGAAGATGCTGCTGCAGATGTTCTTAAAGCTGGTATTGTTGATTAGTTTTTTTTTTTTTTTGCCAAATGAACTCTTTACTTAACATGGTTATAGTGGATAGAAGCTAATAGCATCATCTGACTTTTTGATGAATGAACTTTACAGGAATGGATGTTGATTGTGGTTCATATTTGTTGAAATACACCAAATCAGCTGTTGAAAAACGAAAATTGTCTTTGTCTGAAATCGATAGAGCCCTGTACAACCTTTTCTCTATCAGAATGAGACTGGGGCTTTTCAATGGTAATCCAGTTAAGCAGCCTTTCGGTAACATAGGTTTGGATCAAATTTGTTCCCAAGAGCATCAAAATCTTGCCCTCGAGGCTGCTCGCAACAGTATTGTCCTTCTGAAGAACGCCAAAAAACTCCTTCCGCTTTCGAAAACCAAAACAACTTCCCTTGCAGTAATAGGCCCCAATGCCGATTCCGAACAAACACTTCTTGGAAATTATGCAGGCCCTCCTTGCAAAACTATTACACCATTGAAAGGGTTGCAAAGTTATGCTAAAGATACCAGGTTTCACCAAGGTTGTAGTGCAGTTAATTGTTCTTCTGCATTCACTGATCAAGCAATGAATGTAGCATCCGGAGCAGACCGTGTTGTTTTAGTAATGGGATTGGATCAAACCCAAGAAAGGGAAAAATTCGATCGATTAGACTTGGTTCTTCCGCCCAAGCAACAGAACTTGATATCAACCATTGCAAGAGCTGCTAAGAATCCAATTATTTTGGTGGTTCTTTCTGGAGGTCCAGTAGATATATCGTTTGCCAAAAACGATCCCCACATTGGAAGTATTCTATGGGCTGGTTATCCAGGTGAAGCCGGTGGTCGTGCATTAGCAGAAATTATATTTGGTGATCACAACCCTGGTGAGTTCTCATTCATATATCTTTTACTATAGTTTGCATGATAAACAAAAGGCATGCATAAGTTGTAAGCTTCATATTTATATGCAGGAGGGAGGTTACCAGTTACTTGGTATCCGCAAAGTTACACTAATATACCGATGACAGATATGAGAATGCGTCCTGAACCATATTCCGGATATCCTGGACGCACATACAGATTCTACCAAGGACCGAAGGTTTTTGAATTCGGTTATGGCCTCAGCTACTCAAATTATACTTACGAATTTCTCCCTGTAAAACGAAACAAGGTCTATTTGCACAATCAGGTAAGTTCTCACGTGGTTGAGAACACAAATCATCCCGGATATATAGCTGTTTCAAAGATAGGAACTGAAGTTTGTGATAAGATAAAGTACCAAGTCACAGTTAGAGTTGAAAACAACGGCGAGATGGCCGGTAAGCATTCCCTGTTGCTATTTGTGAGGCCGGCGAAGATGAGTAATATGAGGCCAGTGAAGCAATTGGTTGCATTTCAGAGGTTAATTTGAATGCAGGGGAAAGAGCTGAGATTGAACTTGAGTTGAGGCCATGTGAGCATCTTAGCTCAGCCAATGAAGATGGTACGATGGTGATAGAAGAAGGGTCTTATTTCTTGAGCATTGGACACAAAGAAATAGAGATTCAAGCTGTTAAATGATGCAAAGGACTACCTCATGAAAAAATCCAAGAAACTTTATAGCTAGTGTGACTTTTTTCTTGTTTTGATTAAAAGCTAATGTAACTGACTGATCTATCTATGATTCAACTTTCCAGTGAACGCTTGTTTTCAATAACATATTTGTTTTCAATAACATATTTCCCCTACATCTTTTTCAGCTGCAAAATTATAAGTTTTAAGCAAGATGGAATGAAGAATGAGAACCAAAGCTACCTTATGACAAAGTTCTCAAAAATCATTATAAGCTGAGTGTCAAATACGAATCTATATGAATATGCTTTGCTTTATAAAAGAAAAAATGTTTTCATATATTTGAGATGTATAAATATACATTTGATATGAATAGATTATAATTTTTTTAAAAATTATATATTTAAAAGATTAAATTGAATATGTCAAAAAGGTCTATTATAAATTGAAAATAAAAAAAATAATGAATTTAAATATTTAAATTTGAATTAGTAAATATCAAATGCCATACTCCAATCCTTTATCCCTTGAAGCTAAATGACCTACAAATATTTTAAATTTGAAAAAGGATGAAAAAGAATATTGTTTTCCCCCAACAACTTAATATACTAAATTATCAATAAATGCTAAAAGTTTTTCAAATTTGACAGATTAGGTCATTTTTTGAAAAAATTACAAGAATAAGTCATTTTAAAAAAAAATTCAGGTGAAATTCAAAAAAAGCTTCTACTTGGAGGCGTTTTCAAGTGATTTGCAAAAAACGCTTTCAAATGGAAGCACTTTCTACCACATCATTACTAAAAGTGGCAACACTAATACTTTTTTATTTTATTTTATTTTCTAGTGCCACCTATTAATGTAAAAATAAAAATTACAAAATAGGCCTTTATATAGACCCCAAGTATCATTTCCCTTGTTTTGTTAAGCGATGTGGAATGTGAGACGTGGGATATGGATACATATATATATATATATATATATATATATATATATATAGAGAGAGAGAGAGAGAGAGACTCATAATTTATTTACAACTTATTCTTAGATAATATATGTGATTGTTTACTTTTTCAACTAACAACATAAGATTAAAAACTACAATTTTTGATATGATTCTTACCACAAGTCACCATTTACATTGACATTAAAACATCTCTCAAGTTACTATAATCTAAACGCTACAAATTCATTTTTCATGACAAAGTTCCATTTGTACAAAACAAAACTAGAAAGAAAACATGCTAGCTTTTGGGAAACATTTGAAAAGAAAAAAGAATGATGGCATGCAAATACCATGGGCGAATGTCACTTCCATTTGCTCGCAATATGTTCTCTTGCAAAGCCAAATCAGTGTATCAATTCCTTTGATTTATCCAAATTTTAATTATACACTCTTGTCCTATTTAATTATTCTTTTAAGTTAGTTCATCTCTAATGCAATCGTAAATTAACCAAAAATTCGACAAAGGCAAGTTCACCTATCAATTAATAGTATAGTTAATGTGAGCACAGATATCATGCCCACGAAGACTAAAGTACTAGTAATTACCGTCTTTCTATTATTTGAACGACAAATTGGAGTAATTGATTAAAACTAAAATTAACTAAATTAATGAACTAAAGAACACGTTAAAGAACAAATCAGGAAAAGAAACGATTAACAACCAAGAAGCGAGGCAATACCCAAGAAAGAATTCACCTAGACTCCATCTGTCATTATCAATCTATATTACGCAATTTCTTCTCTTAGTATCTTGATCCGTAGAAATCCCTAAATTATGCTAATATCTCTCTTCAAGACTAAGAGCAACTGCCTCTAGGTTGATTAATTGAAATTTCTTTCTAATTAAAACCCTTATTATCACATTAACTCGATTAATGGATTCCCCTATTAGATTTGACTCTAATCTGGTAGATTTATGTCGTCCTATTTCTAGGATTGCATGCAACTCCAGTTAATTATGCTAGAGCTACTCTTAAATAAGGTCTATTCCTTCTCTAATTTAAGCACATCAAACATGGATTAATAGCTTAGAAATATTAAACCAAAAATTAAGAACACATAATTGAGAACAAGATCCAAGTATTTATTGCGTAAAAATAGAAATCAAATAACAGAATCCATCTTAGGGTTCATCTCCTTAGGTATTTAGAAAATTAGTTCATAATAGCAAATAAAAACACCTCAAAGACAGTATATCCATAAGAAATAAAGAAACTCATAATAAACTTCAAAAAATTCAAAAGGAGATCTTCAATCTTGATGGAAATTTTCTTCAGAGTTGGTTTCAATGGTATTTTTTGAGTTGTTTTCTTCAATATTCTTGACGGCTTCCTCCCCTCTTCTTATATTTGGTTATATATAGGTCTTACAATGCCCAAAATACCTTAAAATTACGTTTTTCTGTGTTTCTGGAGTATAGTTTGCAAAATTGACATGGCCTAGCACACACACGTGTGGCTCACACGGCCGTATACCCAGCCTGTGTAGGAGAGTCTAGGCCATGTAGCCCCTATACCTTGCTCCAATTTTTCAATTTTTTCTCGTTTTTCACTCCTTTTGCTCCCAAATGCTCTCCTAAGTATAAAAACATGAATTTAAAGTATTAGGAGCATAAAATTCACCATTTTACATCAAATAATCATCCAAAAATGCATTAAGAACAGGATTAAAACATGTTACTTTTAGCACTTATCAAATATTCCCACACTTAAGCATTTGCTTGTCCTCAAGCAAAATCCTTAACCTACTAACTTTTCTTAATTTGTCATTTTCATCAATAATGTTTCAAGATAACTCGCAAACAATCATGCATTGGAAATTCGATCAAAAAGACACTAAAAGATTCAAGCAATCCAAGTCAAAATTTTTAAAGCACAAAAGCATAGGTGTCTCCCCTCATCTGAATAATTACCTAAATTCAAAATCAATAAGAATTGACCTCTTCACTGAAGATCACTCAAAGCACTCAAAGTGTTTAAGGTTCAAATATTGTGCACTTAACAGTCGGACGAGAAATGCTATTACCATAAGCTTGCTTGAAAATCAAATCTCCACCACTATAAAATGAAATAACACACCAATCAAAAGGTCTTTAAAAGGTTGTAATGGGACTTAGGTTAAGTGTATGGGAAAGATAAGAAAAGTTGGTTATAATCGAGATTGAGTTGATAAGTTACCAAACTAGAAAAACAATTATTTATTGAATTAACATTATTTACATCAACAAGGCTGATCAAGAATAAAAATGAGATTTTCAATAGAATATACAACTAATGATTCAAGCTTAATAAAATATATATTGATATATTTTCTTCTTTTTGATTTTTTTCCTTTTTTCTATTTTTGAATTTTGTTTTAAATTGATTTTTTAAACAAAATAAAATTCAGCAATTCAATATATATATAGTTAGGCAACTAATCAAATCAAATCTCGACAAAAAGAGAGTTAATAATAAGGATAATTTTACAACATACATATGGGTTACTGGTTAATAAAAATGGGTTAAAAAATGTGTTACGATCAAAGGGGTTTACTAAGGGTTAATTCAATAAGTAAACTTTTTATAGGTTAAATAGATTAAAACCTAAGTGTCTCTATCATCTCAGTATATCAAATCAATAAATTGGTCTCAACATGCATAATCGAAGCAAGTTCTAGAATAACAACTCAAGTCGACATACTCTCAACCAAGAATAAAAAGAGCATGAATAAATATATGCTCTATAGGTTCAAAAGCTCACAAAAAAACTATGGTTTTGATGTCAAACTTGCAATTTCAAAATTTCAAGATAATAATTCAATTCAGGGAGATAACTTAGAATATTTATTTCTGAAAAACAACTTATCATGCTTGACTCTATCATGTCTTAAAGTATAAATCAACCAATACACAAACATCCAAAAATAAATCCAAAACAACATCAATAAAAATTCCTAAAAAGAAAATCACTCTAATGGAGAATATGAGAAAATTACTTAAACACAACAAATAATTTAGGGATTTTATCACAGATATACAAACAAACTCCCCACACTTAATATGTACATTGTTCTCAATGTACAACAGATATAAGCACAGAATAAACACAATATCAGAAGAGAATGACAAAACTGAAACTGCCCTGAATTTGGATGAAATCGCCAAAATAGTGAAAACTGACATTGTAGGCAAATCTAAATGTAGTGCATGTTTTCGAGCAAACTAATAAGAAGATAAACAAAAATAAATAAGAAGATAAAAAGATTACAAACTCAAATAAAAACAACCATCAAAAGAATAAAACCAATAGCATATTTCAAAAGAAAAATAAAATAAATAAGTCTCACAAATAGAATTAAAACAACTAACAGAACAAAACAAAAATAAAAGAAAAAAAAGTACAACTGGAAATAAAAATAAATAAAGCAGAAAAGTAAATCAGGTTATGGATCAACGTCGTGAGAAGTGTCAGGATCATGAGGTGTATGAGCAGGATGAGATATATAGAGGTGCTGGTGAATCTAATGGAAAGTCGCGCCGATGCTATCGAATCACTCAAAGCATCACTGCTCAAATCGGTCAAACGCTCAGGGAGGTCCTTGAGTGTAACAACGGGAGCAACGGTAGGGTGACTCAGCGGATAAGAACAAGGTGGGTCTGCATGGCAAGGAGGATCATCATTTGGAAACTCCTCGTGCTCATCTGAGGATCGGAATGAGACAACATACAGCGATAGTGACCCACTCCATGCTGTCGCTCAATCATCCTCTTGTGACTCATAATCGATAATCCCTACGGGATCATCTGTCCAACCAGTGCAAATGAGGATGTCTACTCCAAAGTATCAAAGAGGCCAAAATGCCACATTAGGCAAGTCACGTAAGGGCCCAAACAGGTAAGACCCTTCCTACTACGGTCAGAATAGTGGTGAAAAGATAGGATGATAAAGCATGCAAGATCAAATGGGTATCACATCGTCATGCTCCAAAGAAAATATGCATCATATGTACCAACAATCTCGGTGCTCTCCCTCCAATCGGTCAATGTGTGCGCCAAGATAGGATGGATGTAGTGAAGTGACAGAGGTAGAGATGTGGCCTTCGACTGACTTGGGTAGTATGGTGTCGCAATCGCAACAATATCAGTCCAACAAAAAGAAGGTGACTGATGGATGTGGTGGTATAATGTGGGGAACTCCTCAAAACTCATAAACTACTCAGAATAGAGTCCAAATGTGGCTCCAAAGCCTGGGACGCTTAGGTAGTGTGTTACACCCTCGAGTCTAAACGATACAATATGTAACTTATCCCACTGTGACATTGTATATTGAAGGAAGAATGTAGAACAGAACTTACCTTGACTCTGGTGAAAAATTGATCCCATGGAGCTGTGTCAATGAGGGCCCAAACTTGGTCAGCTAAATGGATCACCTCTAATGCCTCCCAGTTTATGCAACGACCTAAACCCTGCGGTCACGCCTTCAGATACTGATATTGGTCCTCATGTGGACCCGAGAATGATTGGAGACACGAAGTCTAACGACTAAAGGAGGGATCGAGAATAAAGTCGCCCCCGGTGTCTTCAGCTTTTTCGCAATGGGAACAATGACCTTAGTCTTTCCTCTAGTGTTCGTCATAATGTTCCTGGAAAAACAAATAACCATCCAAACAACTCAGCATTAATACGAATGAAATACATGCAAAATATCACATAACCAAAATAGCACATAATCGAATAAATCAACATGCTAAATAAATCACATCTACAACCAACCAAACCAATGACGAAAACCATATCACACAACCATAATAAAAACCTACACCTAATACGAGAATTAAAATAATGATGAAACAAATAAAAATAATTAATAACCTATCTAATAAAAAAATAACATGAATATTAACATTATCCAAATAAAAATATTAAAACTATTAAACAAAACAAAGATAATAATATAGTAATAATGATAAACTACTAATAATTATTATTAAATTAAATAAAATAATAATAAAATAAAATAAAAATATGAATAGGGGAGACAAACGGTGGGTGGCAGTCAACAGTGGCGGTGGCAGGCTACTGTAACACCCCTAACCCGTATCCGATGTTGGAACAAGGTTTCAGAGCATTACAGAAATTTCCAGAAACATTTACGGATAAATCATGCAAGTTACTATTCAAATTTCAAAATCATTCATAATGCCCTTAAATGGACCCTCGAGGTTCAATATGAGTATTAGAATCGATTTGGGACTTAATCAGAACCTCTAAGAATTTTTCGCAACATTTCAAAATTTTTCCAAGGTGCAGGGCTCACACGCCCGTGTGGTCCTAGGACATACCCATGCTGGAGGCCGTGTTCGACCCCGTGTAACTCTCTCACTTGTGCACACAGTCGTGCCACACGCCCGTGTGCTAGGCTGTGTGTTTAATTAATTCAATTTGAAATTAGGTGTAAGTTTCACACGACCAAGACACATGCCCATGTTCTAGGCTGTATGGCACACATAGCTGAGACACACGTCTGTGTCTCTATCCGTGTGCTCAATTCTGAGCATTCTATTTCTCAAATTTAAGGAGCAGGGGACACACGGCCTAACTACATGCCCATGTACCCGGCCGGGTATCTCACACGGTCTAGACACACGCCCGTGTGTCTGCCTGTGTGGACAAAATAAAGTCATTTCCTAGCCTCACTTGTCACCCAGATTTACCATTTTCCTGCAGTAAAACATACCAAGTACAATCCAGCCATTCTAAGCATTCAATTTAAGCAAATTCTGTCATTCAACATGGTATATCATTTCATGCATACATGTCTATAATCTTGCCTTAGTTTAATCCATGTATTAAACATGATTTGATTAACTACTTAACATATATGTAGCTACCATAGTTGGACATTTCAAGTATATTTAAACAACCATTACTAGCCATTCTAATGGCTAGATTACAAGCAGTATTTACATTTACATACCAATATAGCCAATATAACCTATACATGCCATTTCAACCATAATTGCTTTACCTTATTGTACCGACATGGGCTGATGGATAGTTTGAGTGATCTCCGTCGAGCTTCCAATCCAACAAACTTCCGATTTACTCTAAAGCAGGGAAATAAAACTAAGAAAGCATAAAATGCTTAGTAAGTTCGTATAACATGGTACTTAACTTACCATTCATTCTATTTTGAGGTAACTATGTAAGTCATAATCAATTAGTTTGATCTTAAGCCCTACACACATTCTCATTGCCCTTGTTAGTCATATATTCCATATTAACATCAAAACATATATGGGCTCAACAACAATCAAGTTTCCAAGCACATATGCTTCCCACAACATGTATTCATTCAACATGCATAAATCATCTCACTATTTCAAGTATAATTTCATAGGAGTTCATTTCGAGTTCAGATCAATTCATATCAGAACTTTACTCATATTACTCAGAACATCAAGGTCACAATTAGTACACTTAAGGTGTACAAGTCTATAATCAATAATGAACATATATCTATTAAATAAAGTCCATGTACAATATCATCATCTCATGTTTTCATATATCATATGTCATGTATCATTATTTACTTGTATTTCAATCGGATACGTGTAATAACTCATTTCTTATCTATATATTTTCATACCAAGATTTTTACCCATTGAATTTATCTGAAATATTGATGGTTACACATGTAGTACACTCAAGGTATACGAATTAGATTCCGTCAATTCATGTCCAATGGTACCCATAGGGTACTATATAAAATAGTACACTTTCGAGCATCCAGGCTAAATCATTTTTATGACATATGCTCTAAAGAGCTTGATATGGATTACCCATCCGGCCTAAATCCAATTTATAACATATGCTCGAGAGGATTTATATCAGGATTACCCGTCCTAGCTAAATCCTTTCATAAATGAGGTCAATAAGATTACTCGTCCGAGCTAAATCCCGCCAGCAACAAATGCAGGACCTCATTCATTTCGAGAAATTACATATCCATCGATAATCATTTATTCAACGAGATTTAACATTTTCAAGCATTTTCCAGCATGTAATGATTTCAACCATCTATAACATTCATATAATTTAAATGATCACATTCCACATTCATTCCAAGCATAAAAGTAACATTTTCATCGTTTATCATTTATCATCTATCGGGCATTATCATTTAATTTAAACATTTTTATTTATCGGGCTTGATCGGATATGTAATCATTCATATATTTATGACATTTATACAATTTACATAAAAACAATCAATGCAAGCATGTAAATAAATACAATATAGTTACATGAACTTATCTCGACGATTGTTCGTGTACGAAAAATCTACTAATTCGACTTTTCCTCTTTTTCTCGTTCTAGCTCCAAATTTGGTCTATCCGGATCTATACGAGTAAATTTGACATTAATTTATCACATTTCACATTCATGTGGACTTCATTTACTACCTAGGGAAAATTACCATTTTGCCCCTATCTTTTCCATAAATTTCAAGTTCGTCCCTATGCCCGGAAAATGAAACTTGTGCAAATTACTCCCTATTCCAAGCCTAACCAAAGCCCCATTACAAATTCTACAGCACATGTATTCATAAAATTTTATAATTTTTCATCAAATTTTACAAGTTTTCATTTTAGTCCCTAAATCATGTTTTCATCAAAAATCACTTTGTAAAAGTTGTTTATCTATCAATAACCTTTCATTTTCTACCATAAATTTCTAATTTCGAGCATATACATCCATGACCCATTTTTCATACCTTGATAACTTTTCAAATTAATCCCTCAAATAGATAGATTAGGCTATCTCGGTTTCAAAAATGTCAAAATTACTAAAAACGGTCGAAGAAAACTTACCCAATTTGGCCGTGAAAGTTTTTTCTCTCTCTTCTAGGGTTTCCATGGAATGTTTTGAGGAAGAAGATGATAAAAATGATTTTTATTTCTATTTAATAATTGTGATTTTTGAATTTAGTCCTTAGCCTTTTTTCTCATTTTTCATGGATGAATCATCCAAAAATATCTACATACTTTTTATTAATGGTCTAATTACCATATAAGGACCTTAAGTTTTGAATTCCATATTTATTTGATCCTTCTAGCTACTAGAATCCATCTTTTGCATGTTAAACGATTTGGTCCTTCTTGTAATTAAACACAAAATCGGTAAAGTTTTCTTATCAAAATTTTCACACGACATTTCTATCATATTACGTACCACATAATCAAATAAAAATAAATTTTATTTTTCGACTTAGATTTGTGGTCCTGAGACCACTATTCTAATTTCACTGAAATTGGGCTGTTACAGCTACGGTGGTGATGACCGGAGTTGGGGCTCCGATAAAGGGGAAAGGACAAAAGAGGTTTGGAGGAGGAGAAGGGTGGAGGCATGAGGAACAATGGATGAACAGGGGGAAAAGTGAGGGGAAAGAGATAGGGAAAAACAGACTTGGCTGCTACAATGGCTTGGTTTGAAGTAGGGGAAAGAAGAGAGGGAGGAGAAGGGGGAAAGAGAGGGAAGGGGGATGGAGAGAAGGTAGAGGGGGTGCACATGCAGCAGTGGACGAACAAAGAAGGTGTGTGCGATGGAAGTAAGGTGTTTCAATTCGGGGACGAGAAAGGTTTTGTGGGGGGAAAGAAGGTTAGGACTGGCATTGTGGTTGTGGTTGTATGTGTTTTCATGGACAGGGTTAGATCTTGGTAAAGGCATATTAGAGGGGAAAGAAGACTGAACAGTGATTAGGGTGTTGGTTTGGGGAAAGCGACGTGAATAGGGAAGAAAGGTGAAAAAAATTAGGGTTTTGGGTTAAAAAGGGGGACACGATTATGTAAAGGCCTTTGTTGGGCCACACAGTTGTGTCTCTCGATCATGTGTCAGCTCATAGCCCATACGCCCATTCGAATTAAAAAAATTAAGCCCCAAGATTTACACAGCCTAGGACACACCCATGTGTCTAGCACACGGCCGTGTCGCCAGGCTGCGTGGTCATCTTAGCCCGTGAAATGCTTTATAAAAGTGGAAAAAGTATTCCCAGTAGCCATACGGCCTTGGACATGCCCATGTGTCCAGGCTGTGTGTTACATGAGGCCATTTGGGATCATCATTTGTTTCTCTCACGCCCGTGTATGAAACTGTATGGCTCACATTGTCTCACACATACTCGTGTGACAGGTCATGTGCCTCACACGGCCATATCTTCAGCCCGTGTAACTCTCTGTATTGTGTGGGGAAAATAAAATTGAAAAAATTAGCTCCAGTATCCACACGGTCGTGTCTCTAGGCCGTGTGGACAACCCTAGGCCGTGAGACCCCCTTTCTTTTTAGTACTTACTAAACATGCAACAAAATTAAGGGAAATAAAAATTTAAACACTCGAGTTGTCTCCCGAGAATTGCTTATTTAAAGTTTAAGCTTGGATTTTCCCTTTCACGCTCACGATTAATTCAGATTTTGGAGCTGGAGCTCCTCTCTCGTTATTAATATCACCACCAAGATAAGATTTGAGTCGATAACTGTTTACCTTGAATGTGTCGTATTCAAGATGTGTTACCTCTATTGTGCCATATGGAACCATATCAATTTTAGCTTTCCAGGAAACAATTTTAGCCTTGAATTATATAAAAGCACTCGATCTCCAACTGTGGATTGTTTGGGCTGCTTTAAATGAGTGTTGTGGCGTCGCTTTGTTGCTTATTTGTACAATCTTAAGCTCTCGTAAGCATTTGTACGTCATTCATCTAACTCATTTAGTTGCAACATTCTCTTTTCACCTACAAGTTTAGGGTCATAATTTAGGAATTTTATTGACCAAAATGCTTTATGTTCGAGTCCTAGTGGTAAGTGACAACCCTTCATATAAATGAATCTATAAGGAGACGTTCCTATAGGTGTTTTATACGCAATCCTATAAGCCCATAAAGCATCATCTAATTTTAATTCTCAATCCTTCCTATTTGTCTCTATGGTCTTTTCTAGGATACGTTTTAATTATCAATTTGACACTTCAACTTACCCACTAGTTTGAGGGTGATAAGGGGTAGTTGTTCTATGAAGTACACCGTATTTCTTAATGATCTTATCAAATTGAGAGTTATAGAAATGTGTACCCCTATCGCTAATGATTACTCGAGGTGTTCTAAAATGATAGAATAGTTTCTCAAGATATCTAACTACCACCCTAACATCATTAGTTGGTAAATCTTAAGCTTCAACCCATTTTGACACATAATCTATCGCTACTAGTATGCATTTATTACCATAAGAACTAGGAAACGGTCCCATGAAATCAATACCCTAAATATAAAAAATTTCACAAGAAAGCATGTAAGTTTGAGGCATTTCATCACGTTTGGAAATATTATCTGTCCTTTGGCATCTATCACAAGAAGAAACATACTTGTTAGCATTTTTTAAACAGTGTGGGCCAGTAAAAACCTTATTCGAGTACTTTATATACTATCCTAATTCCACTGTAATGTCCTCCTATCGGTCCTGAATGACAATGGTCCAAAATTTTATTCACTTCTGGTACCGTAATGCGCCTTTGAATTACTTGATCTGCATACACACAAAAAAGAAAATGATCCTCCCAAAAATAATTTTTCAGATCAGTAAAGAATCGCTTCTTTTGATGATGAGTCAAACCTTTTGGCTAGGTGTTAGCGACCAAATAATTTTTAATATTTGCAAACCAAGGGCCTTGAGAATCATTTACTACAAAGAGTCATTCTTTAGGAAACAAATCATTTATCTCCTTCTCATTGAGCTTCTCAAGGTGGGGATTTTCGAGCCTTAAGAGGTGGTCTGCTACAAGATTTTTAGCTCATTTCTTATCTTTAATCTCCAAATCGAATTCTCGCAACAATAAAATCCACCTTATAAGTCAAGATTTTGCATTCAGTTTAGTAAGAAGGTAACGAAGAGCGAAGTGGTCAATGTACACAAAAAACTTTAGATAATATTAAATAAGGTCTAAATTTATCAAATGCAAAAACCACAGCTAGCAATTCCTTTTCTATAGTGGTGTAATTCTCTTGTGCGTCTATCAAAGTCTTGCTAGCATAATAAATCGATTGAAAATGTTTGTCTCTTCGCTGTCCAAGAACTACACCTATTGCAAAATCACTCGTATCACACATTAGTTCAAATGGTAAAATTTCAATCAGGTGCAACCATAATCAGGGTATTAATTAATTTTTCCTTAAAAACATGAAACGCCTCTAAACATTCCTAACTAAAATTAAATGGCACATTTTTTTCTAGCAAATTAGTTAAAGGTTTCACTATTTTAGAAAAATATTTAATAAATCGCCTATAGAACCCAGCATGTCCTAGGAAACTTCTAATAGTTATTATAAATTTTATGGCCCAAAACAATTCCTTCTTGAACCATCAAGTGACACTTTTCTCAATTAAGCACAAGGTTCATTTCCTCACATATCTTCAAAACTCATTTTAAATTTTCAAGGCAAAGATGGAAAGAATTACTGAATACTGAGAATTTTTCCATAAATATATCCATAATGTCTTCTACGAGTTCATCAAAGATGGCTAACATGCAACATTGAAAAGTGGCTGGAGCATTACAATAACCAAAAGGCATTCTTCGGTAAGCAAACGTAACATAGACATGTAAATGTTATTTTTTCTTGATCCTCGGAAGCTATCAGGATTTGAAAGTAACCAAAAAGTCCATCTAGGAAGAAATAATATATGTAACTAGATAATCTTTCCAACATTTGATCCACAAACGGCAGAGGAAATTGGTTTTTCCTTGTAGCATCATTCAACTTCTTGTATTCAATACAAACTCTTCATTTTGTGACTATTCTTGTTAGAATAAACTCATTCTTCTCATTAGCCACAACAATCATGCCTCCTTTTTTAGGAACAACCTGCACAAGACTCACCCAAGTACTATCAGATATAGGATAAATAACTCTAGCATCTAGAAGTTTAATTACCTCAACCTTGACAACTTCCTTCATGTTGGGATTTAACCTCCTTTGAGCTTGCACACATGGCTTATATTCATCTTCCATTAAAATATTGTGTGTGCAAAAAGAATGACTAATTCCTTTAATATCAGAAATTTTTCAAGCTATAGCTCTTTTGTGTTCCTTCAACACTTGCAGTAACTCATCTTTCTCATTCGGTTTTAAATCCTAAGCAATAATCACTAGAAATGTAGAATTGTTTCCAAGGAAGGCATGCTCCAAATGATTTGGCAATTGCTTCAGTTCCAATTTGGTAGGTTCTTCCATAGAGGGTTTCAACTCCAGTTCTTTACTTACCTCAATGGCCTCAATATATTTTTATCTCAGTGTAGACTCATTAGTAGCTAGATCAGTTTTCATCTTATTTATCACAGCATTATCTCTATCGACCTCATCTCTTTAAACACGACACAATTCTAGCATGTTCTTATGAATAATTTCCTACAATGAATCTTAAATAGCATGACCAATAGAGTCGATAAAATAACAAAAATGCTCTCTAGATAATTACATGGCATCATAAATTTGAAAATTGTTCTCATCATTAGCTACCCTAAGCACAAGTTTACCATTTTCCACATCAATAATAGCTCTAGGAGTGGCTAAAAAAGGTCGGCCTAAAATTCAAGGCACCTCAATATCCTCATCCATGTCAAGATTAACAAAATCAATAGGGAATATGAATTTATCTACTTTCACAAGTACATCTTCAATAATGCCTATAGGATATTTAACAGGTTTGTCAACTAATTAATACTCATCCTAGTGAATTTAGGTTCCCCAAGACCAAGTTGCTTGAACATTTTATAAGACATTAAATTAATACTAGCACCCAAATTAGCTAATTTTTTTCAATGTTTAAACTATCAATCAGACAAGGGATAGTAAAACTTCTTGGATCTTTAAGCTTAGTAGGAAGTTTATTTTGGAGAATGACTAAACACTCCTCATTGAGTTCCATAATGGATAAATCTTCTAACTTCATTTTATTTGTCAATAGCTCCTTTAAATATTTTGTATATGTGGGCATATGCGAAAAAACTTCAGCAAAAGGTAAGTTAATATGTAATTGTTTAAAACGTTCAAGAAATTTGCCAAAATTTTCATTCATATAGTCTTTCTTCAATTTTGCTGGATATGGGATTGATTATTTGTATTCTTTAAGCAATGGAGTTTGACTTTTTTCGATTTTTGCCACCCCATCATATTTCTCATTAGTTTCTTGTTTCAGTTTCTTTTCAGGTTCAGACAACACTTTCCCATTCCTCAATGTAACTGTCTTCACATGCTCTTTTGGGTTGGGTTCAGTGTTACTAGGTAGCTACATTGATGTCTTTCAGAAACCAGTTTAAAAAGCTGTCCAATTCGATTTTCGAGTCAATGAATGGATGCTTGCTAAATTTTCAAAGTCACCTCAGTGTTTTGAAATCAAGTTTTTGATACCAAAATAAGTTTAGCTAACATCTCTTTAAGGTTCGATTTCTTTTCTTGCTGATAAGGTTGCTGAAAACCCAGATGGGGTTGTGACATTTGATTTTCGACCACCCTAAGAGAAATTTGGATGGTTCCTCCAACCTGCATTCTAACTATCGCTATATGGGTTATTTTGAGATCTAGAATTATTACCAATAAAGTTGACTTGCTCATGCTTCATGTTAGACTTGAAAGGTGAATATTCTAAATTAATCATCCCCACTCCATTCACATCACATTACATCACTGGATTCACTTGCTTAGAAAAATTTAAACCATCAATTTTCTTACCAAGAGCTTCAAGCTGATTTGCCGACATAGAAACTACATTAACATCAAAATCTTCGGTTGCCTTAATAGGTTTTACTCTCGTAACTTGCCACTGCTAATTATTCAGTGTCATCTCCTCAATAATTTCTTGAGCTGCCTCAGGTGTTTTATTATTCAATGTTCTGCTAGCTAAATCATTTGTCTAGTTGATGGATTCAAACCATTGTAAAAGGTTTGAACTTTGAGCCACAAAGGTAGTCCATGGTGAGGACACCTTATCAACAAATCTTTAAATCTCTCTCATGTATCATAAAGTGTCTCAATATCAAATTGAAGAAAAGAAGAGACGACGTTCCTTAACTTAGTTGTTTTTGCCAATGGAAAATATTTTAACAAAAACGTCTTGGTCATTTGAGCTGAAGTCGTGATAGAACCTCATGGCAATGAATTTAACCATTTTTTTGTCTTGTTCCTCAAAGAGAATGGGAACAACTGTAAGTGTATGGCATCATCAGTAACGCCATTGTAACACCCCAAACTCGGCCCAGACGTTATGGCCGAATCTGGTGTGTCACATTGAAGTGTTTTAGCGAAAACCATGTTTTCATTGAAAACCCTTCTTAAAATAAAAGAAACCTTAATTAACTTAAAAAAAAACCGCACCCTTTCAGTTACAAAAACCTTGTTAAAACATTTGATTTAAGAAAACTTATCATTTAAAAATTTAATTGCGAAAATATAGAAAACATACTATAATTTAGAAAACCCATGTTTAACTTCTTGTAATTACATTGAAAATAATAATAATTCAAGTAATAATAACACAATGAAAACCTTATTACAATCTGGTCTGGAACATACTAAAAAAAAGTAAAAACTTAAATGCTTTTAAAAAAAAAACCAAGTCCAAATCATCTTGCTAGCTGGCCACCCAGAGTCCCTCCAAACATCGAACCTTCTACTGAGCATCACCTGAAAATAAAATAAAAGAGGGGGTGAGTTTTCGCAACTCAGTGTGTACAACCCTCAACAAAAACAAGCCTTCAAAAAAAAAACATCATTCATCAATCATGCAATGCAATCCCATCCAAATTATCCATCCGCTACACACCGGCTCCATCCCCCATCACACCATGTGGGTATATATATATCGACCCACCCAACCCACACACCATGGTAGCCCGATTGCGGAACTACCTTCATTTACATATTGGGCTTTAAAAGCCGTTAGTGGATCCACGATTGTCAAGCAACCATGCGATCCTCATATACTTCCTCCGTTCCATAATTTCCACCCATATGCAACCTAAACAGAATATCACATGTATGCATGTCACATCCATAAAACTTACATTCAGCACCTAGGGGTAATTCGATCATTCTTGCCCTTAGGGGCATTTTGGTAATTTTTCTTTAATTATGGTTTTCACTTACCTTGGCCCATTAACAAGTCCCGCGAGCTAAGATGAACGAATACTATGCACCAGGTAGGATTCCAGAGAAGAAGAGGTGGGTTATTAAGACCACTTAAGTACCAAGCTCTCCCTAGATCCAATCCCAGACATGCATATACCCGTTGCCACACCTTAACCCTTTGACTTGTCCACGGTCGCAATATATTAATTAAGTCTTATGTTGGTATCATATACTAGGCCTAAAACCCCTTACAGAGCCCAATCAAATTCACATACCTGGATCTGGCCCATTAAGCCCAATCATATTCATATGGCTTATTAGGCCCAAATCACTTGTATATGGCCCATTAGGCCCAAATCACATTTATATGGCCCGTTAGGCCCAGTAAAATTCATATTCATGCTCACATACAAATTCCTATCACAAAGCATCAATATTCAGTTTTTGCCTATTATGGGCCCAATAACCCATCGGGCCCATTTAGCTCATTCTGACCCATATGGCCAAATCACAATCCAAGTCCACGGAATCGCCCATGGCCCTCAGGCAACTTATCGGTCTCCCCCTTACAAGTGTTTGCGCACTCGCAAGACTACCGTAGCCAAACTTTCGGCTTTTTGGCATTTCGGCTTTTGCCGATTCATTGTGTGTATGCAGTGTATGTACACACCTGGTAAGCAATCGTGATGCAATCTCCTTATCCCACACCTACAATCGATATCACCCTTCAATTAATCGCGTGCTTAATACTTATTTACTCAAAAATCGAAACCTCACATTAACCTTACCTTAAGCCCAATCGTTAATCGCTTTTTCCTTGATCACGTATTTCTTAGATCTGCACAAATCTTAACTATTAAAACCCGAATAATAGGTGACTCGTATCCAACACAAGTCTCCTTACCATAACTATGACCATTTGACCACCTTAGCCAATGGGAGAATAATACTTACTAAAACCGCAACACCTTAAGGAGCAATTCGACAGAGAGCTAAAAACCAAGATTCGATACTAATTCCCTACCAAAGTTGATTAGAAAGAGTGAGGGACAATAATTGATACTAAACAAAGAAAACCGATTGGAAGAGCAACACTTATACTAGATTCGGTCAAAGGTTATCGTCACTTGGAAGATTCGGCTTTTCGGCTTTTCAAACTTAGTATGGTGAATAAGGTTCATTTGGCACGAATTGAAGAAGAAGAGTAAAAGAAGAAATCGGCAAAGAAGATTGTATAGAGGATAATAGAAATCGGCAGAAAGAAAAGAAAAAAAAAAACAAAAGGGTTTTCGGCTTTTTGGATCTTGAAAAGAAAAGGGTTTTTGGCTTTTGGAGAAAGGGGTTTTTGGCAACAAGGTGAAGAAGAATTTCAGCAGTAGCCTGGAAACCTTGTATTCGACCCCTATTTATAGCCCTTATAGCCGAATTTTCCATGCCCAATTCCCAATTTGGCTCCACCACTTTTCCCTTCTCATCTCCTCGTTTTTCTCCCTAATAACCCCTTGATCTTTTTCTTAATTTTCTCTCCTGAACACTCCCCTTAGAGTCCATCTTCACGCCACTTCTATCCTTCTAGAAGGCCAAAATTAAACTATAAAAATACTAAGCTAGGATTCAAACCTTGGACCCCCTTGCTAGCTACTAACGCCACCTCACTACACCTTATGTGGCTTTACTTAAACATTCAACCACAGGCTCTTTTTGTGTCCAATTGCTTCTTCATTTATTCAAAAGCCCACCTATTTGTCAGTCCAGATTCTTTTAATAATTAAATTATAATTTCTTCTACCCTTAGATTCGAACTCAAACCTTGACCAAGACCTACCATCGCGTAATTAACACTTAACCGGAATTGCTAAGCACAAAAAGAAAAATTTGAGATTTCAGGATTTTTGAGTTTCGGGATTTTTGGATTTCAGGATTTTTGGGGCGTTACAGCCATTAATTGTGAAAGTGTCGCAAATCTCTAGAAAGTTAGCCAAATGAGTAATCGGATATTCATCTTGCAAACCTTCAAACTAAACATATTGTTGCACCATCCGAATTTTTTTCGGCTTAATCTCAAAATTATTTTCATTAACAGTCGATCTGACAATACTCGATTCAACCCCAATCAAAGTGGGCTTAGCATAATCATACATAGTCCGAGGGGCAGGACGTGCAGGAGGTAGATGATTGTTTTGATTATCAACCTTCTCCATAGTAATATCATTTTCCTCTTGATCGTCTACTATATTCTGTTGACTTTACCTTACTTCTCTAACTTCTCTACGATTTTTGTGAGCAATATTTTTGATCTCACTATAAAAAAAGTAGTAGATCCAACGGGTTTCCTCTAGTCATAAACCAAAAAAACCTGCCAGAAGCAAAGAAATGAAAAATTAGAATGTAAAAATTAAATTAAAGACAAAAATATTAAAATAAAATTAAAAAATTGGCTAAATTAATATAAATAAAGTTTTCCTAATATTTTAGTCACTGACAACGGCACAAAAACTTAATGCAGTCGTAAACCAACTAAAAATTTGACAAAGGCAAGTGCACTTTTCAATTAATAGTATAGCTACGGTGAGCACAGATATTATTTTTACAAAGACTAAAAGTACTAGTAATTATCATCTTTCTATTATTTAACTGACAAATCAAAGTGATTGATTAAAACTAAAATTAACTATATTAATTAACTAAAGAACATGTCAAAGAACAAATGAGGAAAAAAATTATTAACAACCAAGAAGCGAGGCAATACCCAAGAAAAAATTCACCTAGACTTTATCTATCATTATCAATCTATATTACGCAATTTCTTCACTTAATATCTTGACCGCAGAAATCCCTAAATTATGCTAATATCTTCCTTCAAGACTAAGAGCAACTGACTCTAGGTTGATTAATTAAAATTTCTTTCTAATTAAAACCCCTATTATCATATTAACTCGGTCTATGGATTCCCCTATTAGATTTCACTCTAATATGATAGATTTATGTCGTCCTATTTTTAGGATTGCATGCAACTCCACTTAATTATGCTAGATCTACTCTTAAATAGGGTATATTCCTTTTTTGATTTAAGCACATCAAACATAGATTAATAGCCTAGAAATATTAAACCAAGAATTAAACATACATAATTGAGAATAAAATCTAAGTATTTATTGTATAAAAATAGAAATCAAATAATATAATCCATCCTAGGGTTCATCTCCCTAGTTATTTATAAAATTAGTTCATAATAGCAAATAAAAACATCTCAAAGACAGGATATCCACAAGAAATAAAGAAACTCATAATAAACTTCAAAGAATTCAAAAGAAAATCTTCAATCTTGATGAAAATCTGTTTTAGAGTCGGCTTCAATGGTGTTTTTCGAGTTGTTTCTTCAATATTCTCTGACGGTTTCCTCCCCTATTCTTATATTTGGTGTATATAGGTTTTAGAATGCCCGAAAAATCTAAAAATTTAATTTTTTCGCATTTTCGGAGTGTAGTTTACGAAATTGACACGGTTTAGCACACACTCGTGTGGCAGCCCGTGTGGCTTACACAGCCGTGTGCCCGACCCGGGTGGCCCCTGTACCTTGCTCTAATTTTTTTAGTTTTTGCTCATTTTTTGCTCTTTTTGCTCTCAAATGCTCACCTAAGTGTAGAAACATGAATTTAAAGGATTAAGAGCATAAAATTTACCATTTCACATCGAATAATAATCCAAAAATGCATTATGAACAGAATTAAAACATGTTATTTTTAAAACTTATTAATCTTTATCTTCTCTATTAATTTTTGAGTAATTATATTTATTTTTATTCTTGAAAAATTTACTCATGAACTCAATGGTTGCATTGGCTCTTAAATAATTTGGGCTACATTAATGAAAAAAGCCTATGAATTATTACACCCTAATAAATTTTTATGTAATTGATTAACACCATTAAAAATTGATGATGTGGCACTGTCTACCAATAATATGGTGATTTGTAGGTGCCTAACATTTTGATACGTGGCAAAATAAATTAAAAAATATTTAAAATTTTCTAAAAATAACTATATATTTTTTTTTACACAGGGGATTAGTTTGGACAAATGATTATCGTAGTTCATCTAAATCTGGACAACAATTTATCTAGGTTTATTCCAAGCATACTTTTTACTATTTTTTATAACTTATCAAATTTTTTATATTATTATTATTATTTTAAAATTTAAAATATATAAAACCTAAAAGTTTTAAAATTTTAAAAAGAATATTAGAAATATAATAATTTCTTTTTCATTGATGTTGGGAAAAATATATATTATTTCTCATTCTTCTACCAAAATTCGCCTCCCCCCCTTCTCTCTCTCATGAGAAAATTAAAACGTAAACTTAAATGTAACAATTAAAAGAAAATAAAAATCTAGAAATTGTAAAAACTTCTGCAATTGAAAACTCGGATTTTACTGTAATATATAATATATGTCAACAACGGGAGGTAGATGCTTTCGTTTCTCAATCTTAGATCAACAATTTAAGATTTGAGTTTTTAGTTTTCTATTGAGCTTTTTGGCTTGTTGATTAAGTGTGGGTTTACTGTAATATGTTAGATAGTTGCATACATAGAGGAATTTTTGGCCAATAATCGTGGCATTGGGGTTGTTTGCTTTTTCAGAAATTGGAGGAAGAATTATAAAATTCTAGCCCTGATATTCTTTTTCCAACAAAAATGAAAAAGAAATTATTAGCTTTCTTTTTATTTTAAAAAATGAACTATTATATTTCTAATTTTTTTCATTTATATTTTCTATTTTTATACTTTAAAATTATTTTTTATTTTATTTTGAATTATTTAATTTTCTTTTTTTTTCATGCTGCTGCTTTTTATTTTACAGCTCCTCGAAACCCATTTATGTAGACCAAGCTTTCTCTCTTGTTCTTTTTCACAGCTTTAATCTTCTGTACATTTCCTAAAATTTTTTATTTGAACAAAAACCCATTCAACCAATCATAGAGATTTGGGATTTTTAAGGGACAATTTTAAAAACATTTCTAAGAGAGCTCATCAAATAAAAAACAATAGTCGATTGATGCTAGAGAAATTGAAAATTAGGGTTTGAGATTTGAGATTTTTGAAAGTTTTTTTGAACCTCAAATTTTAGAAGATGAGCCTTTTTTTAACCTCAACTACTTGTTATGGTTAGGGTTGTTCAAATTTAGGTTAAAATTGAATTAACTGATTGAACCGATCAAATTCGGTTGGAGGGGATTAATGATTTTTTGGAAGTTATGTTATCGGTTAATCCGGTTCGAAATCAGGTAATTAACCGAGTTAACCGAATTAACCGAATTTAAAAATTAATAATATAAATTATATATAGTTTTAATTCGGTTAATTTGGATAACTCGGTCAAATGAATATTGTTAATTTATTTATTTTTGATATGTTTTATACTTGTTTTAACCAAAAAAACAAAAACATATAAATTTCGGTTAATTTGATTTACCGGCTAAATTAACTGAAATATTTCAATTCAGTTAATTTTTTTTGAAAAAATTCGATTCTTTAATGGTTAAAGGATTAAAAAGTTTGATTAATACTAGTGATTAACCGTTGAAAACCCCTAATTATGGCCACACGTCTTCTTTCTATAACTCTCACTTGCAAATAGGGGTGTGCAAAATTCGGGTAAAACCGAAAAAATTCGGTTAACTGACCGAATTCGGTTAATCGTTCGGTTAACCGAACTAATTCGATCGGGGGTCAGTTAATAATTTTTTGAGTTTTCGGTTAACGTTTAATTCGGTTCGAAACCGGTTGGTTAACCGAATATTTTCGGTTAACCGAAAATATTAATAAATAAGTTTATAATATATAAATAACTCACTATTTATTCAAACCCAATTCAACATAAACCTAAATACCCAATCTAATATATATTAACCCAAGTACCAAACCCAACCTAATAATAAAAATTACAAAGAATTTAATAAATAAAAATAAAAATCTAAAAATAAAAATAAAAATAATAAAATATAATTTTATACAAATAATTCGGTTAATTCGGTTAATTTGGATAATTTGGGTAATTCGGTTAATTCGGTTAATTCGATTAATTCGGTTAATTCAGTTAATTTTATACTTATTTTAACCAAAAATAAAATATATATATATAATTTATGGTTAATTCGGTTAACCGACCGAATTAACCGAAAAAATTTCGGTTCGGTTAATTTTTTAAAAAAAAATTCGGTTTGGTTAACGGTTAAAAGTTTTGAAAGGTCCGTTAAATCGGTTAATGTTATTTCGAGTCGGTTAACCGATTGAACACCTCTACTTGCAGACAAGCACAACACTTGAGAGCCAAAGCCATTAGAGAAGGCTCAATAATTCCGCCTCTCAACCTCAAAACAAGATGTAATGTTGATTCTTTCTGGTATGAGAAGAAACAAAACTAGAGAGGTAAGAATAAACGAAATTGGGGGCTAAGATTTGGGATCCTTGGGATATTGGTTTTCGGCTATTAGAAAGAAAATTTATTTTTGGTTGAAAACTGGAAAAGAAGAATTGAGAGCGGAGACAGGAGAGAAGAATTAAATGATTAAAATTTTTATTTTTAATTAATATAAATTAAAAGGAAAAAAATACATTATATTTTTAATACATGTGTAGTAATTTAATTGGTTATTTTAATACATGTGGCATTATTTTATTGATTGAGATGAAAAAATTAACACTGTTAGTCAAGTATCAATAAAAATATAAATTTATTTTATTTTAAACTTAAGTACCGGTTAGATTATTATACTAATCCATCAAAATCGTGTAACAATCTGCTACCCTAGCATGCTATTGCCTGTCACTTCTGGCATGGGTTTTAGGTTTTTTATCTTTGTTTTCTATTTATTTGAAGGCGGCGCTCTTCAACAAATCCTTTCTTCTACATTTAAAAAAGTATTACTCACGTTCGTGATCCATACCTGCATCCATGGAAAACGAATTAGCTGAACTGACGCTCAATGAAGAAGAAGAAGAAGTCCTAAAAATACAATTAAATCCGAATACGGAAAGAGAGTTGGGGGCCTTTCAACTAGTGGGATGTTTCCTAACAGCCAATATAATTCACTTACTATGGTGAATCTGTGGCATCCTGTTTGGGGTGTTCAAATCCGAGATCTAGGGGAGAAAAGGTTTTTGTTTCAATTTTTTCATGTTATGAATATGGAAAGGGTGTTGAAGGGTTCACCATGGACCTTCAACAACCACTTGTTGGTGCTTTATAAAGTGCAATGGGGGGAGGATCTATTAAAAGTGCCATTAATCTTGACACCTTTATGGGTACAGATTCATGATGTCCTTATTGGGTCTGTTCTCTAAAAATTTGGCAGTGCAATTGGGTAACTTCTTAGGGAATTTTTTGGATTATGATGGATCGAATCTGAGGACAGAAAATCAAAACCTTCTGAGAATTAAAGCCCAAATTGATGTAAGGCATCCTTTGAAAAGAAAGAAGTAGGTTATGTTTTGTGGAAGATGTTCATATGTCAAATTTAAGTATGAAAGATTATCACTCTTCTGTTTCTATTGTGGTCGATTGGGACATAGTGATTCTTTTTGTGAAGCAAAAATGGCCCTTGGGGCAAAAATTACAGAAATGGGCTGGGATTTATCGTTGCGAGCACAATCTCGAAGAGCTTTAGCTATGAATAGTATTTGGTTATGTGAGGAAGGTGAAGAGAAACAGGAGGAAACTATAAGGATAGTCGAGTACTAGGAAATAGATTGTGGTAAACCTTTTATAACAAGATACCAAACCACAACAAGTTACAAGACTTATACAATATGCATATTAATCAATCACAATTCAAACATATTAAGCGTAACATCAACCATAATAAAGCTAATATTTACATGCCGCAAACTAAGCTCATATCATCATCAAAATGCTAAATCACAAGCCAAACCAAATGGCTATTCCAACAACCAAAACACATGGCCAACATTAGCCAAAAATACCTATACATGCCATTATAACCAAAATTAAATATCCGTAAGTACTGAAAGAGCCGATAGATAGTGTTATAGATCTCCAACAACTTTCCAACCCGAACGAGTTTTCGACAACTACAAAACAGAGAAAAATAACACAAAGTAAGTATGTCATGCTTAGTAACTTCGTAAATACAGTCTAACCTTGTCAATACAATATACAACCACAAAGCATGTAAACCCAATCCAACATGAGAATAAATAATTCAAAAACTTATATATGTACATTCATACTATTAATTTTCAGAAGGTACACATCACCTACCTTTCATCAAACTAACGTAATTTACATTGAAAGCTCTTACCAAAGTTTACACGAGGTAATAATATAATGTTTGAAACATCCCTTTCCATAATTTGATAACCGAAGTTATCCTTTTTCATAATTCGACAGCTGAAGCTATCCCTTTTCTAAATTTGGTGGTTGTCACCATCCCTTTTCATTGTTCAATGGTCGTCAACATCATTTTTCATAATTTCATAGCCGAAGCTATTCCTTTTCATAGATCGATAGCCGAAGCCATCCCCTTTCATAGTTCGATGCTCGTCACCATCCGTTTTCATTGTTGATGGTCATCACCATCCCTTTTCATAATCGACAATCGAAGCTATCCATTTTTGTATTCGATAGCCAAAGCTATCCCTTTTCATTCGTTGATGATCGCCGTTATGCCATTGGATATTTCCGTCAACACTCAATTTAATATTATACAATAATAGCATTCAACTCATAAAATAAAAATGAAACTTAAACGTACGAACTTACCTTGACGATAAACGTAGAAAACGAAGTCAACTAATCCAAAGCTTTTTCCTTGCCTCATCTAAAGCCGTACGAGGTCTATCTTGATCTATACAGACAAATTTAACTTAATTTAATATATAACTTATTCAATTTAGCCCAAAATCATATTCTTTAAAAATTACACTTTTGCCCCTAATGTTTTGATTTCTTCACAACTTAGTCCTTATGCTTGAAAAATGAAATTCATACAATTTTACCCTTACCCAAGCCTAGCCAAAAATCATAAACACTTATAATATCCCACACATTTAATTAATTCATAAATTATACCATGAATTTTTTACATTTTTCAATTTAACCCCTAATTGATAATTTCATCAAAAATCTCTTTACAAAAGTTGTTCATCTAACAACAACTATCAATTTTCTTCCATCAAACAACAAAAGCAACCAATATTCATTCATGGAAAAACTTAAATCCTTTAACAATTTTACAAAATAGTCCTCGGGCTAGCTAAATTAAACTACAACTACTCCAAAAACATAGAAATCATTAAAAACAGGACAAACAATACTCACATGCAAGCAAAATTGAGAAGGCTGAATGTTCAAGCTTCCATGGATATTCTTCTTTTTTATTTTCGGTGGTGTTAAACAATTTAAGAAGATGACATATTTTATTTCTTTTGCTTTTACTAAATTATTAACTTAATTACTAAATTAACCTTACTATTAACCTTTAAATTTTCATAACTATTGTTCATACTTGTCCACTCAATATTTTAATGGTCTATTTACCATATAAAACCCTAAACTATTTAATAGCATAGCCATTAGATCCCTTTAACGTATAAAACTCAAATTTTGCACCTATTGCAATTTAGTCCTTTTTATCGAATTAAGCATGCAAACGGTAAAATTTCTTAACGAAATTTTTTTATGGTACTACTATCATGTTGTAGACAATAAAATAATAATAAAATAATTATTTTGACATTAGATTGGTGGTACCAAAACCATCGTTCCAATTTCAATAAAAACGGGTTGTTACATCATACATCTTTAAAATGTAGCAGGTGCATTACATAAACCAAATGGCATGTGTCTAAATGCAAATGTACCTTATGGGGATATGAATGTTGTTTTCTGTTGATCTTCTGGAGCTACTATAATCTGATTATACCACAAGTATCAATTAAGAAAATAGTAATAATCCTACCTTACGAGCCTATCCAGCATTTGGTCCAAGAACGGTAAAGGAAAATGATCTTTCCTTGTCGCCTTATTCAGCTTCTGGTAATATATGCAAATTCTCCATCCTGTAACCGTTCTGGTTGGTATTAACTCGTTGTTTTCATTCTCTATGACCATAATACCTCTTTTCTTTGGCATGCACTAGACCGAACTTACCCACGAACTGTCTGAGATGGGGTAAATTATACCTGTATCTAACCACATAATGATTTCTTTATTTACCATGTCCTTCATGATAGGGTTCAGTCTTTGTTGTCCATTAATTTTCCCTTTCTCGCTATCTTTTAGGATGATCTTATGCATACATATAGACAGATTAATGCCACGAATATCAGCTATGGTACATCTGATAGCCTTCTTGAATTGTTTCAACACTAGGAGGAGTTTCTCTTCTTGCTCTTCGATCAATTCTGCTAAAACAATCACAGACAAAGTAGAAGCGTTACCTAAATAAACATATTTTAAATGTGAGGAAAGTACCTTCAGTTCTAGTTTAGGTGGCTCCTCAAATTGACACTTTTGGTTGGGCATAATCCCTATTCTTTAACTCCAAAGACTCAAAGTGGTATTGTGGTTTAAATCCCCTTTGATTAGCTTTTAGCAAAGCTAAGTATTCTTCCCCCTCTTCATCACTTGGAGGGTCTGAAGTCAAAATTTTCTCCAATGGGTGTTCAACATAGTTGAGTTCCTTTTCCATGATTAATTCCTCTAAATCAGATATTGTAGAACAATCATCAAGTGTATCAAGAAACTATATAGACTTAAAAACATTAAATGTTACCTGGTCGTCCTAAACACGCATAGTAAGCTCACCCTTCTGTACATCGATAAGGGTCCTTCCAGTTGCTAGGAAAGGCCTTCCTAGGATAATTGCCACCTCTTTATCTGCTTCAAAGTCTAGAATAACAATGTTAGTAGGGAAAATAAATTTATCTACATGTACCAATACATCCTTGATTTTTTCTTCTAGATGTGCTAAGGATTGATCTGCTAATTGAAGTGTAACCGTAGTAGGTCTAACTTCACCTATCCCCAACTTCCTAAATATTGACATGGGCATCAAGTTGATACTCGCACCCAAATCACATAGTGCCTTACCAAAATATGTTGCTCCAATGTTACAAAGTATGGTAAAACATCCAGGATCTTTCAACTTCGGGGGTAGTTTGTCTTGAAGATATGCATTGCATTTCTTCGTCAAGGCTACCATCTCAAATTCTACAAGTCTTCATTTCTTGGACAGGATATCCTTCATGAATTTGACATAATTTGACATTTGTTCAAGTGCTTCTACCAATGGAATGTTGATATAAAGTTGCTTGAGTACGTCTAGAAACGTCTTGAACTAGACTTCCTACTTCTTCTTCTGAAGTCTTTGAGGGTAGGGTGGTGGAGGATTCTTTACTTGAACTGGTTGATTCATCTTTTGTGGCAATTTTGCATCTAAAAAAAATTGTTAGTTTATCATAATTAACTGATTCAAAAGTTACCTTATCCATTTTTGCAGATTCTAGTTTCGGTGAAATTGGAATTTCAACACTCGGTTGAACTTCCACTGAGTCTTGATCATTAGCTGGCTCTTCTTCAACTTTGACAGTTTTGGGTTCTAATGTCTTTCCGCTCCTCAATGTCAATGCTTTACAATAGTCTTTCCTCAAATTTCTTGGATTCTCCGTATCACTAGGCAAAGCACCTTGTGGATGGTTTCTGAGTTCAGTTGCAAGCTGGCCCATTTGGTTTTCCAAGTTTTTCAATGTGGCTACTTGGCTTTGGATTAAGGCATCATTTTTGGCTATGTATGCCTTCAAAAAATTTTCTAAGCCATTGGAATTTTTAGCTTGAGGTTGCTTCTAAACTTATTGGGTAAAAACAAATGGCTGGGTCGGTCTAGGTTTGGCATAAGTGTTACTGGTTCTAGCCCCTTGGTTACTTCAAGAGAAATTAGGGTGGTTTTGCCAAGATAGGTTATAAAAATTGTATTGCAGTTCTTGCCTTCCTTAATTTTTGGTTCTGATTACCCATGTAATACACAGATTCTGGGTTTGATAGACATTCTTCGAACAAATGTCCTTCCCTCGTATAAACACATGCTATATTTTCAAAGTGATTGGATGGCTAAGCTGCAAAACTATTAAACTAATTAGTGGTAAAATTTTTAAGCATTGAAGAAATTGAAGATAATTGAGATGCAAGTGAAGTGAGAGCGTCTATTTCATGTACTCCAGTGACTCATCTTCCTGACGCTGCTCTATTGATTGGCCATTGATAATTGTTGCTAGCAATCCTATTAATGATTTCATAAGCCTCGTTATAAGACTTAGAAAGGAGAAAACCATTAGCAAAAGCGCCTACTACCATCATCGTGTTAGGATTCTTGCTAGGCAGGATATACTTCATGAATTGGCCCACTGTCTAAAGCATCTGAAACATGACTGGCTTAAGCTCAAACTGTTGTGCCTTGATTTCAGGTCTCCTAATACCCGAATTAAGATCATGAAACACTGGCATGACATACTATCTTAGAGTTCTATCCCTATCAACATCAATAAGGATAGGACTTTGAGCAAGGTTCGCTCCGTTTCCTTGATTTGGATTTTTGAAGTTCATCTTTTCAGTCTTTCTTTGACTTGCTTGTCTTCTTCGCTGTCGAAAAGGTCTTTCAATCTCAGGGTCCATGAGGAGTAAATCGATGATTTGATCAATACTCATAAACATCTGAAATAAACACAGAAAAATTAATTAAGTTAAAAAGTAAACAGAAAAATAAAACAAAATGAAAAATTCAGAAATTCACAAATAATGACTTTTAAAACAGTCCCTGGCAACGGCACCAAAAACTTGGAACGACAGAAATGTACAAGTGTACACAATCACAACAAGTAATAAAGTGACAAGTAAATGTCGAGTTATTGTGCCCACAGGGACTGTGAAAGAAATTATTTATGCATGCAATTAAAAATACTTTGGTGAAGAAAAATAATTTGATTTGAGGAGGTGATTAAAAACTAAGATTTTTAACTATGTAAAATAAATAAAGAGAAAATAAAAGTTCCAATTCACGATTTTTAAAGATGATTTTAATCAAGAAGACATAAATGTGTCAGATTAATTGCATTTCTTAACTTAGAATTATTAAACTCATGTTAATGTTGTTACGAATAAATTCAAGGCAACTTGGTAATGTGCTAACTTATGAACATACTCACCTACCAAAATTCATTTATCTCTTGACTATATCTCTATGTCAATTCAACCAATTAAACAAATCTTAATAAGCAAATGTGTTAATGTACATACATACTTATGAAATTAAAAATAATATCTTATACATATCTCTATTCCAATTTAAAAAATTAATTCAATCTCATAAGCAAATAAAAGGTTACGTAAGGTAACAATGTATTCTTACCTTGAAACAGTTTAATCACAATAATCTTGCAAGTTATGCAAGGCTAATGTATCCTTAGATACCGTTGCTAATTTAACCCTCAGCTACCTTAGATTATTAAACTTGCGCTGATTGAGTATCGTGTCAATTAATTACAATTTCAATCTGTTTAAATAATTAATTCATTAGTTACCTTACAATTGTAATGCAGGAATAACTTAGTCATGGTTTTACTTAATCAAACATCTTACTAAGGCCTATAACAACACAAACACAATTTTAATAAATTAAGTGGACAAAATGCAATCAACCTAAAACGAATTAAATTTAAGCCATATTAATTAAATTAAGCATATAAACATCAAAATTATTCATAGACATGTTCATAACAACAACAATAAAATTAAAAGGATAAGGAACAAGAATCAAATCTAGTGTTTCTTCGAGGATTAACTAGTTTTCTCTGCTCCTCCTTCTTCGCGTGTTCTTGTTTAACCGTGACTTCCACGAACACTTGAATGCTGCTCCAAATAGAGGTTGAAGGACTCTTTTTCAAGAGGTGAAATTGGTAAGGGAATGGGGAAGAAAATGAAGAACAACAGAATGGTATTGAAGAGAGAAAGTGAGAGAGAAGTGAAAGGATGCGAGGTTTTGAGATGTGTTGAGGTGTGTTTGAAATGAGCATCGAAGGGGAGTATTTATAGGTTGAGAAGGCTGCTAAAAATAGAAAAAATCAGCAGTCATAGACTCCCTCTATGGCCGGCCACCCATGTGGCAAGTTTAAAGGTTTCAAACTTGCTAAATTTATCTAGGGGTAAATCTAGAAAAGCTTAATAAGTGGAGGGGTTTGAATGAAAATTCAAGGAGTCTTCAAAGGCTGTTTTGCAAGCCAAATAATCAGCAAAACAAGCTGATTGGGTCAGCATATGGGACAATTTTGGGCAGCCTAGTGCTCGATTGAATCGGTTTTCTCGATTCAGCTCAACTAGGCCTCTTTTCATAATTTAATTAATAATAATTATTTAACCCAAAATAAATTGGATTAAAATTAAAATTAATTATATTATGAATTAATATTCATAATTTGGATCATCTTCGGCTGAACAATTAATTCACCTCGATGCTTTAAAATTGCTTCTTGGTTTTGTACTTTTAGTAGTGTCTGCCAAGCCATTTTTCACCCTTGGTGCGAATCTATCAAAAATAATCAAACATAATCAAAATTTATTATAAAAGTAATTAAATTCAACATGTTAATAATTTAAGTACAGTTTAACTATTTTATATTTTTCAACAAGAATTACTGCAAAATTGCATGAATTTGAGTTAAAAAGGTATGAAAAAATGTGTATATTTTCATGTTTCCAACTGTGCACACAAGGTAAGTCGAGCATAGACTCTAAATAAGTGTTTCTTGGGAGGCAGCTCGAGTGTTAACACTCTGCTAATTTTTTTAATTTTATTTCATGTTATTTTTAAAATTAATTAATTTTCAAAAAAAATATTTTTGACCCACATAGTCTAGACACACGGGCGTGTCCCAGGCCATGTGCACAATAAAGGGTTCGAAAATGAGTTACACAGTCGTACAACACGGTCGTGTGGCACACACAGCCTGGACACACGGCTGTGTCCTTAGCCTTGTGAATCCTGGGACTTAATTTTTCAAAATTTCAAATGTTACACGACCTAAGGTGGTCCATAAGGCCTGGACACACGGTCATGTCCTAGGATGTCTAAGTCTTGGAGCTAATTTTTCAATTTTAATTCAAGTCGGAGAGTTACACAGGCAAGGGACATCGCCATGTGCAAGACACGTTTGGGACACACGGTGTGTGTGAGACATGTGCTCTATACGGCCTCGCACACTGGCGTGGGAAAAGCGGAGGAAATCACACATGACCGTGTGAGGACTGGGCTTGATTTTAAAACGCATACAAGCTGGGAAAAAACCCACACGAGCCTCTACACAACCGTGTCACCGGTTTTTAACCCCCAAACCTTAAAACTTCTTTTGCAATGTCCTTTTTTTCCCTCTCCTACCCTAGCCACCGCTGGACTCCTGCCCCTTCGCCGCCATCCCTAGCCAATAGCCCCAACTCCCCACTCCGTCATCGTTTCTTTCCCCCTTTCCTTTTCCCTTTATTTCCCCCTCACTACTCCACCACACACCTTCCTCTTCCCCTTTCTTCCTCTCTTCTTTTTCCCTCTCCCACCCCGTCGCTCTCTTCGTCTCACATCCTCCCCATTATCCATTCTTCTTTCCTCTCCTTTCTTTCGCTTGTCCTTCCTTTCACCCTTCTTTCGCCTCACTAAACCACCCCCATCCCTCCTCCTCCATCGCCAAAATGCACCCAAGCCACCTCTGACCTCCAATCCCTCACTGCACCTTTCCCCCTTGTCGGAGCCCCGCATCCTCGTCATTGACTCACGCCCGTCCCCCACACGACCCTCCGTCGTAACTCTGACCACTGTCTCCCGTCGATCCTCCATATTTTCCCTATTTTTATTCATTTATTTATTTAATAGTTTATTATTTTATTATTTTCTTTAATTTATATATTTCATTTTTTTTGTTTAATTTTATTTTAATGTATTTATTCACTTAGTAATTTTCTTATTATTGTTTCATTATTATTTCGCCTATTACTTAGTGTTATTGCTTTTGTTATTGTTCTTACTTTTATTATTCTTTTTGTTATTATTTAGTAGTGTCTGTTTAGGTTATAGTTTATTTTTATTATTTGTGTTACTGTTTTGATGATTATTATAATTATTATTATTGTTTTTATTTTCTTAGTCATAGTAGAATCTGTTTGCAATAACATGTTTACTCGTATTATTTTTTGTCCATATTTTTATTATTTGTATTATTTTTATTTATTATTTTCGTATTTTCTTATTACTATTATTGATTATT
Organism: Gossypium longicalyx; assembly: GCA_025698465.1. Classification (NCBI taxonomy): domain Eukaryota; kingdom Viridiplantae; phylum Streptophyta; class Magnoliopsida; order Malvales; family Malvaceae; genus Gossypium; species Gossypium longicalyx. Next base: position 15,387,301 of record CM046997.1, on the reverse strand, counting down.
CATGTTTCTTTTGGATTTCTTTAGGATTATCATTTATATTATTCTCGTTGTCAACTTATTTTCATTCGTCGAGTTGTTGATAATTCACTTCGATTATTACATGAGTTATTGGATTGTCTTTATTATGATTGGTTTGTCTATTTGCTTCATTTAATATTTGATTGTTTTATTTTTTTGTAGATTATTCATGACGAAAACTAGAGGGAAATCCAAGGTCGTCATCCCCACTTCAAAAAAATGGAAGACCCCTGTCGCGACCTCTTCTTCAGGCACTTCTGTTGATACATGTCACCCTTATCTCTGATTTCCACAAGGCCCCCAGAAGGACTTATATCAGCTTCTTTGACAGAGGCCACTTGGATTAGGTCGTTGCATTGATTGGGCCGCTTTAGAGCAGGTCCAGTTAGCTAATAGCGTCTACGCCATCATTGCTACAACTCCATGGGATAGGTTCTTTCCCATCATCGAGCCCAACTACTTGGAGATAACTTTGGAATTCTGTTCGACACTTCTCCTACAGCATGACGTATGAGTATCCCAAAGTAAGAGCTGCATTGGGACTATACACTACAGAATTCATGAGTGTCGAGAGGTTTCTCTGCTTATACTGGCACATCCACTACTCACCATTTCTTTGCTGGGTAGACCTCACAGTGAGTACAACGCCTTATGACCCGAGTTGGTCAAAGGAAACTTCACTACCTCTGGCTTTGAGATATATTCATGCCATCTTGGCTCACACATTGATCGGTCGGAGGGAGAGCACCGAAGTTGTCGGTACAACTAACACATATTTTCTATAGAGCACGGACACGAGGCGTATTTTTTATTTAGCTTACTTCATTGCTCTCGCCTTTCACCATCAGACAGAGAGTAGTAGGAAGGGTCTTATCTATTTAGGCCCTTTGTGTGACTCATCTCGGCCTCCTCGACACATCGAAGCAGTCCTCCTCACTTACACTAGTAGGCCAGATGTCCTTGTAGGTATTATCCAACATGATTCATATGAGGATGATTGAGCGACTTCATGGAATGGATCCTCCTCAGTACCAATTATCTCATTTTGACCTTCAAGATAAGCCCGAGGACTTCACTGAGGATGTCCCCTTCTATCATGAGGATCCACCTCATTATCCACATCAGAGTCACCATATGGCTACATCTGTTGCTACCTTAGTGAACCTCTTTGAGCGGTTCACTCGCTTTGAACAATACTACTTTTAGAGGTTCAACAGTATTGACGTAACTTTGCAGTAGATCTGTCAGCACCTCCATATATCCTCTTCAGCACTGGCAACTCATGATACTGATGCCTCTAACGATGAGGATCATTCGTTTTATTTGTTTTCCTTTTAGTTTTAGTTTTATTTTTATTTTTAGTTGTTTTATTTTTATTTTCATAGACTTATTTTGTTTCTTATCTTTTGAACTATAATTTTATTTTTATGGTTGTTTCTAATTGAGTTGTAACATTTTAATCTTCTTCACTATTTGTGTTTATTTTCTTATTAGTTTGCTTAGAATCATGCACTACATTTAGATTTCCTTACAACTCCACTTTTCACCATTCTGGCATTTCACCCAATATTTAGGGCAGTTTTAGTTTTCTCCCTCTCTTATGATATTCTACTTATACTGTGATTATATATGTTTGTACATTAAGGACAATGTACATCTTAAGTATGGGGAGGTTATTTATATAATTATTAGAAAATCCCTGAATTATGTCTTGTAGTTAAGAAATTTTCTCATACTTCTATTAGAATGGATTTTTATCGATTTGGGATTTTTGTTGATGTGTTTTGGATTAATTTGTAAATATTTGTGCATTGGTTGATTTAAACTTTAAGACATGAGAGAATCAAGCATCATAAGGTTTTTTTTTCAGAATTAAAAATTTTAGGTTGTTTCCCTGAATTTAAGTATTATCTTGAAGTTTTAAATTTGCAAGTTTGACATCAAAAACCGTGATTTTTTTGGAGCTTTTGAGCCTTTAGAGCATACATTTTTCATGCTCATTTTATTGTTGGTTATGAGTTTTTCAACCTGATTTGTTATCCCATTTATCCCATAAAAAGCCTTCCTTTTAAATCATCCCTTAGTGAACCCAGTTGAGCCTAACACACCATTTCTTGATTTATCCATTAACGTTAACCCATAACTCATTTTTTCATTGAGACTTTTTCCTATTTTATTGACTCACTTTTTGTCGAGATTTGATTTGATTAGTTGCCTAGCTATGCTCCTCTAGTTGATTTGCTGAAGTATTTTTTATTGTTCTTGTAAAAAAATATCTAAAAGAAAAAAAATTGATTATTAATTAGTTTTATTTGTTGATTAAGCTTGAACAGTTAAATTCATATTTTGAGAATAAGCTCATTTTTGTTCTTGAATAGTTATTGATTTATGCACTTATTTTTAATTCAGCATTTGTTTATTTTTCTAGTTTGGTAATTTATCAATTTGAGCTCGATTATAAACAAATTTTTTGGCCTTTATCCACACCCTTAACCTAAGCCCCATTACAACCTCTTAAAGACCTTTTGCTTAGTGTGTCATTTCATTCTATAGTGGTGGAGATTTGATTTTCAAGCAAGCTTATGGTAATAGCATTTCTTGTTCGACTATTGAGTGCTTATTCTTGAGCCTTAAAAACTTTGAGTGATTTGAGTGAATCTTTAGTGAGGATATCAATTCTTGTAAATTTTGAATTAAAAATTAATTACTTAGATAAGGGAAGATACCTATGTTTTCATGCTTTAAAAGCTTTCGACTTGGATTGTTTGAATCTTTAGTGCCCTTTTAGTTGAATTGTCAAAGCATGATTATTTACAAATTATTTCGAAACATTATTTATGGGAATTACAAGTTGAGAAATTTTAACTTCAATGTGAGTTGAGGATTTTTCTTGAGGACAAGCAAACGCTTAAGTGTGGGGATATTTGATAAGCTATAAAAGTAACATATTTTAATCCCATTCTTAAAGTGTTTTTGGATTATTATTTACGCAAATTGGTGAATTTGATGCTCCTAATCCCTTTAATTCATGTTCTCACACATAGGTAAGAATTTGGGAGAAAAATGAATGAAAATCAAAGAAAAAGAGCAGATTTTAGGAGCCACACGGGCTAGGCACACGCCCATGTGCCAGTCCGTGTCGATTTCGCATCCTGCTTCCCAAATACGTAGAAAAACAAAATTTTTAGAATTTTTAAGCATTCTATAAATGCCAATTATAATAAGAGATAAAGGAGCAATCAGAGAAGATCAAAAAAAAAAACTTGAAGAACACCATCGGAGCCAACTCAGAAGTGGATCTCCATCAAAATTGAAGATATCCTTTTAACTTTCAAATTATTTCTTTATGTCTTGTGGTTATTCTGACTTTGAAATGTTTTTATTTAGAATTATGAACTAATTCCCTAGATACCTAGGGAAGATGAAACCTAAGATGAATTCTATTATTTAATTTATGATTTACATGATAAATACTTGATTCGTGTTCTCAATTAAGTGGGCTTATTTCTTGTTTTAATATTTTCAAGATATTAATTCATGTGTAATGTGCTTAATTTAGTAGAGGAAAAGCCTCTGTTTAAAAGTAGATCTAGAATAATTAGAAAGAGGGGTTTTAATTAGAAAGAGATTTCAATTAATCAACCTAGAGTCAGTTGTTCTTACTCTCGAAAGAGATATTAACATAATTTAGGGATTTCTACGGATCAAGACATTGAGTGAATAAATCATTTAAATCATATTAATAATAATAAAAGGAGTCTAGGTGGATTCTTTCCTGGGTATTGTCTCTGTTATTGGTTATTTTTTTGAATATTTTCTTCTTTCATTCTCTGTTGCGTTCTTAGTTAAATTAGTTTAGTAATTTTAGCTTTAAAATCCATCACTCCAAATTGTCAGCTAAATTAAAAAAAGGTAATTACTAATACTTTTAGCCCTCTTGGATACAATATATTTACTCACCGTAGCTATACTATTGTTTGATAGGTGAACTTGCTTTTGCCATATTTATAGTTAGTTTTGTGACTATAAAAAACATATTGATTGTTATGCAACTATATAATGTAATCCAACGATGTTACAATGATTACTGAGCCTCATTTGAACCTTAGGAATACGTAGGATACAAATGTCATGTCATTAGGGTTTTCATATTTCAGGTGTTGGTCTTTAAAGTCCTACCAATGGCTGAGGTCCTGCATTTGTTGCGAATACTCCACAGCTCGTGTGAGCAGCATCGTGTAGCTTACATTCCGATCCACAGCTCATGTTAGCAGGCTCATTTCATAGCTCGTGTGAGCAATAATGTAAAGGAAAGGAAAGGTTATGGTTATATGTTTAGCACACTTCGTGTGAGCTATCCTACGTATCTGATGATATTCTAAACGGTTCAACAAGCATGAATTGGAAAGGAAATGGTAAGTGTTCAATATGAACCATGTTATATATTTATGAAAATGATTGAAATGGTAAGATACATTGAAAGCATGTTATGTTATGGAAGATGATGAATCTAATTTAATTATGTTCATGTGTAATGGTTTATTTATGTTAAACTCATATGGATTATGTTTAAGTATGCTAACATGTGTTATGGTTGGTGCTTAGGCTTGTGCCAAGCTTATGGTTGGATTTTATTATGCATAGATTTAATGTTATGTAATGAATCGGTAAGTTATGTTTTATGTTTTAGGAACTTACTAAGCATTATATGCTTAGATAGTTTTCTTTCCTATGTTTTATAGTTAATTGGAAGCTCGTCGGAGACCTATCACACTATCCCACGGATATATCGATAGATTTCAATGTTTTGGCCACGATTATAATGACATGTATAGGAAACTTATGTTTAAAGTTTGAGTTGGATGCTAAGTACTAAATTTGTTATGTATATATATGATAGTTGTTTTGGTATCATTTGGAAATGGTTAGTTTTGTGTCATTTAGATGGTTTTGATGCAGGTATGAAATGGTCCAAAAAGGTAAGGTTATTTTGATATGACATGAATCCAATATGACATGGTTGAATGGTGTTAATTGTGATATGTGTTGATATAGAAATAGGTTAGTTGATGAATGGTTAAGTATGCACATGTATAGATATGTTTGATGTATGTGTTTGAGGTGCCTATATGGCATATTGGTTGTATGGATTATTAGCCTATTGTATGGGTCTTTCTATGCAAGTTTTGAGCATGCTTTGAAGCCTTGCTCATGTGTACAAGTGTACTTAGGCAAATTCTTGAAAAGGGTGAAAGGAATGGCTTGATTTTGGCAATTTTCTTATCCATATAGCTTAAGACACGAGCGTGTGTCTTAGTCGTGTGTAACATAAGGCCATGCGACACGGCCATGTGTCCCCTATAGGTTTAAAATGGATGCAATTCAGGTAGTTACACGGCTTAGCAAACGGCCTGGCACACGAGCATGTGAGGCTATTTCGAAAGTTACATGGCCTGGCACATGGGCGTGTGGCTTTGCCATGTGACCCAAGTCAAAGAGTTACACAGGCACGAACACGAGCTGGGACACAGCCGTGTGACCCCTACAGTATGAAATTTTCTAACTTTTCCCTAATGTTTCAAATGTTCCCGATTTAGTCCCCAATCATTTCTAGAGTATTTTTATGGCCTCGAGGGCTCGAATAAGGGACAATATGATTATGTTTAAATGAGTTACGCTATGATTTATGAAATGTTTGAATGTGAATGTTTTAAGTTATGTTTTTACGGTAATGCTCTGTAACCCTATCCTGGCGACGAATACGGATTAGAGGGTGTTACAGGTGACTTCCTAGGGTAAGGTTTTAAGTTATTCCTATCTCAACCAGTCGATCTGCTAAGACACCCTACATAGAAGTTAATTACTCCCACGTCAACTCGTTAATCTCCCATTAATGGATTAGTTCCCCAAGAATATAGTAAACATCATAAACTTGATTAAAAAAATAAACATTAAGAATAAACCAAGCAAAGAGTTTAATAAGAATCCTGATATATTGATAATAGCACAAACAATAATCCACAAAGATTTCATTGTTCCACAAATCGAGTTCTCAAAAAATGAAATAAAAACTAATATCAAATTACAATATGGAAAAAAACCTAATTACAAAATAAACTAAAGAGAAATGAAAATAAAACTAATTGAAAGTCGTAAATTAATACTTGAATAAAAACTATCTATAGAGTGTTTAGAGCTGTCTATCTATAGGTCTAGGGTTGGTCGTCGTCCATTGACCTAATTTGGCTGACATTTTTACATTAAAGTTTATTATATAGACCAAAATTCCCTTGGTTCATTAATTCACCTTGTCATGTCGGTGTCACGACACACTTTGGCCTATGTTGCGACACTGATAACAGTTTACAAGCTAAGGCTTGATTATAAGGCTTTGTCCTGACACTGAAAATAGTTTACTCCTTTTGAGTGCTCTGTTCACTATGTTGCAACATTGACACTCCATGTTGCAACATTGTGGCCAATTTCGTGTTCCTATGCTTCCAAATGATGTCCTACACACTCACCGAATACATTAGCCTACCTTTAGGCCTACTTTGGCCCATAAGGTCATATAAATGGCTTAAATTAAACTTTTTATTATCTATGAATTAAAAATGAAAACAAAGTAAAAACATTGCTAAATTGCTTTTATACGAGCTCCTTAAGTAAAGAAAATGGTTTAATCTGCTACAATGAATTATGGCAGATCACTTCCCATGCTCGTTTTTGGCTATAAATAAACCAGAACACTGAGAGGGAAGTTCATAAGCCCACAGACCTTTTGCTTGACCAACTTACCTATTATCCTTCACTTTTCTTCTTCTTATCCCTTCTTTTTGTCTGATTATGCCACTGGAATACAGTTCTCTAGCTACTCTCAATTTTGAGGAATCAGTAAACCTCATCCAAGGTGTCGTCCCGAAAGACTTGTAAATTATTTCCACAGTGTCGCTCCGAAGGACTTGTATACCATCGCAGTGTCTCTCCATAGAATTGATAGACCATCGTCACGATGTCGTTCTAGTGAGCCAGTCAATATCATTCCACGATGCTTTCCAAACTCTCTTGTATTCCCATTTTGTATGCCCTCTATTAGTAAACTCAGCGATTTCCTCTCAATATTTAGCAAGGGTAGTATGGAAATCCTTGGATGGGCCCTTCAAAGTGGAAGTGAAACTAGGTGGGCTGAATTTGAGAGCGTCACTCATTCTAGCAGACAACAGTGTGTCCGACTTTCAAGACTTCTGAAAAATCTATCCGCTAGAGTTATGGTTTTACATTTTATCTCTCCACCAAGAGTTCTAAATTAAAACCTTTGAAAGAGTACGAAAAATGGGTTAGAAGATGGTATTGGCATTCAGAAGCCGTGCCCTGATAAAAAGTTGCAATTGAAAAATGGGGAGTCTCTAAACCCTTGAAGAATATACAACCGATACTAAGTTCGTCATCCAAGCATACTTGTTTTAACTTTCTCATTTAATCCCTATTCAAACTTGACATACAAGTCTTCCTCGTTCAATGTTGAACTCGCAGCCAAGTATACCCGTTGTTGTGTGTCCTTTCGATTCGAATCTCGCAACTCCATTTGTATACGTAAATTTACCAGTGTCATTCTTGAATTTGACATTCCCACTCCTCTAGTTCCCATGAAGAGATTGTTAGAGAGGACAAAAGGAATCTGATGATTTTCTTATTTTTAAGAATCAGGCCTGGTCATTTCTACTCTTTTCAAAAGACTAGCCAAAAGGAGATGAAGACACCATTGAAATGGCATCTCATTCAGTGGATAGCAATGCTTAACTTTCTTTGTATCTTTTCTTTAATGAAAATTTATTCTTTTCATTATTTTTTCTTTCAATTGCTTTACTTATCCTTTATTTGTACCTTTTATGAATCATTCATTTTTATTTTCATCTTTGTCTACCAATTTAGGCGAATATATATACACATCACATAATAACTTAATAGAAATAAGGACTCAAGAAACCTAGCCAAATCGAACATCATGCATAAGGGTATTCTTTTCAATTCCTACGTTCAGAGGACCGACTGAACTGTGCTCTGATAGCACTAAAATTGTAACGCCCTTACCCGACCTGGTCGTTGAGTCCAAGTATGAAGTGTTACAATTGAACCGGTTTGGTCTAATATCAAATTTTAATTAGAAAATTTTCCAAAAGTATTTATTACTTTATTTTGAATATTTCTTACAATAAGAACCTTAAACCACACCTAATTGGACTACCTTGAAAATTCAAATTCTAAGAAAATTGCATAATTACAACGAAGGTTTGGCTTGGCCCCTCCTCAAGTTCCTTATTCACCCAACAAGTCCTACAAACATAAGCCAAAATCATGTAAGTTCTAAATAACTTAGTGCGTTTCTATGCTAATATATATAACTAAGACCCCATCTTGCTATGGAATTAACTAAAAAGGAAACAAACACGCTAACTCCCTATTTTTCTTAGACGTTCGTGCTTTATCTAGAGTGGCAGACTCCTATACGACTTTCATATTTTTTATTGGTGTAACAGCCCGATTTAGACCCTATTCGAAACGGTGGTTTTGGGACCACGAAACCGAGTCAGAAAAATATTTAAAAATTATTTTCCGAGTTTATTATGTGTGAATTAATATCTGTGAAATTTTCGTGTTTTAATTTTGTCGTTTCAGTGCTAGATTTAATAAAAGGGCTTAATCACGTAAAATGAAAATTTGATGGTTTAATGTGTAAGGATCGAATTGAATATGTCTTTATAATTTGAAGTATTTATGTTGCAATTATGTAATTGAATAAATGAATAGGCGGTAATGGCATGCATTATTAAGTTGTTATATTAAATCATTAAGGTTATATTAGTAAATGAATAATAAAATGTTATTATAATAATATATGTTATAATAAAATTCATCATGCATTTGTCTTTTATTTCTTCATGACCGAATGTCAAAATAAAAGAGAAAGAAAAAGGTTTTCAAAGGTTCGGCCATTGTTAAGCTTAATTAAGGTATATAACTAGCTCGATTTTTTATAATTTTTACGTTTTTGAGATCGTTGCAATGTAATGCACAAAGCCCATGATTGAATTTCTATTTTTGATGAATATTTTGAGTTATGCCATTGATGAATATTTGATTTTTGTGATGTTAGTTGATGAATTATGAAGGATATGTTTTGTATTGGAATTTTTGATGATTTTGAGTAATTAGGGCTAAATTACAAAAATAATAAATTGAGGGACTAAAATGTGAAATAAATGAAATGTATGGACTTGTATGAACATGGGTAGCATTCAGCCTAAGCATGGTGTGTGCAAATTTTGCATGTTTTGTGTTTTGTGCAATTTGGACTAAATTGTAAAAAGTGTAAAATGTTAGGGGTAAAATGGTAATTTTCCCATTTATGTGTTTTTGGACTAAATTGAATAAAATTATGTTTGAATTAGTTTAATTTGAATATGTTTAGAGGATTTGGATCGGGGAAAAACCAAATTTGTCGAATAGTTGTCCCGTTTCGATTACTGTTGTCCAAGGTAAGTTTATAAGCAAGTAGATGTTATTTATTTGATTAAATACGAACTATATATGTTGAAATGAATAATCTGATAGTATATATGTGGAAGCCAAATATGTATAAGCTTGGAATGTACAAGTTTGATTCAATCGAGTTACGACGTCCGAAAGCCCCGTACGAACCTTAGGAATAGCTAGGATACATATGTCATGACATAGGATTTTGATATGTGATGTGCGAGTAAGACGATGGCATCGATATATGTGTGCAAGTAAGACCATGTTTAATACGTTGGCATCAATATGTGATTCCGATATATGTGTGCGAGTAAGACCACGTTTAATATGTTGGCATCGATATGTGATTCTAATTTATGTGTGCGAGTAAGACCCTGTCTGGGACAGTGGCATCATATGTGATTACATGTAAGACCACGTCTGGAACGTTGGCATTGTACGATATGTGTGATTATTTGAGTATCCTATTCAATTTTGAATGGTTCAACGGGAAATGATAAGTTGTGATCGAATGTATAAATCGAGCTAAAGTGATCAGGTAAGAGTTAGTTATTACCTATTTGAGAATAAGCTAAGTTTGTTATTTAATAAGTAATGCAATTTATATATGATGTAAATGAAAATATATGTGTCTATGAATAGTACATTCGGCCAAAGGTTATGTATAGTAGTATCATTATTGTGATCTATATGCAAACATATATATATGAATATATTCGGCCTTATGAATACATATAATGTGAATATTTATGAAATGATTCATGATTATAGGTATATGAGTTTATGTATATTCGGTTAAATAATGATATTATGGTTTTTTATATTGAATGATATTTTGGTATAGGATATATGTATATTCGGCTAAATGAAATTTTATGTTGTGTATGAAATTGTAAGTTTGAAATTAAATGTGATTATAATAGTATGTATAGGTTTGGTTAAATTGAGTTATTTATTTGCTTATGACTTACTAAGCTATGATAGCTTACTATGTGTGTATGTTTGTCTCTGTTTATAGATTTTGGAGTCAAGTTATGAGCTCGGGGATCGTCAGCAAAGTCTATCACACTATCGGTTGTTTTTGGTACTTTATAAGCTAAATTTCGAACCTATGGCATGTATAGGCTAGATAATATTTGGAAATGTTGGACTTTGGTATGTGTATATATTTAAGCCATGCGAAAATGGCTTGTTTATTTTATTAGGTTCGGTTTCAAGGTTTGATCAAATTTTGGTTATATTTGATATGGTTGGAGTTTATTTTGGTATGCATATTATATGATATGTATGATTTGTGTTTTGGCGATATTTTTGTGATGCTGATTATATGATTCGAAAATGAGATGTGTTAATGGTGAATCATAATCGGCCATGAAAGTAGCTCATTTTGGATGTATGGTTTTTGGTATATTTTGTAAGGTGGTTGATTATAAAATTTGGCTTAAGTGAGGTTAATATGGTTGATGGATATGTTTTGGTTGTGGTTTTGATGTTTGGGTCATTATATGTTTATATGTGAATCATGGTTGATATATTTGCTAATAGTGATGAAGTAATGCCAAAGTATATGCGTATGGAAAATTTAGTTTGATGTGAAATTGTGGTTAGATATTTTTGTTGAGTGATATGATTGATATATAAGTGGGATGTATTAGGTAAATGGTTATGATTTGAATTATTGGTATTTGGTTATGTGATGAAGTAAATATGGATAATGATTTTAAGTTATTAATCATTAGTTATAAATGATGTGCATTCATATTCGGCTAATGATAGATAAATTAAATATGTGTGCATGTAACATGTTTGTTTGTGGTTTGATATTTAAAGGTCAAGATGATTAGTTTAATGTTTGATTCTTGTTATATGTATAAAGAGTTAACGGAAAATTATAGAAATATTATGGCTATTTTGATTCGGTACTTATTAGTAAATAAAGAATATGTATGAGGTATGTTTTGTTAGTTAAAGGGATAGTCATTAAGTGACAATTTAATATTTGTATTTGGATATTCAAATGGTAAATTTTAACTTAAGATTGAATGGTGGAATTGGTTTTAATGGTTAATTTTTAATAGCTGAATAGGTGAGCAAATGAATTGATTATGTATTTGTAAATTTGTCATGATGTTAGTATATAAATTTTGGTATGTTTAGATTTGATAATTTTGCTTAGAAATGGTTCGTAGATTGTTTGATAATATGATGGTTAGTCATGCTATTTAGCTTGTGAATTAAGAGATATTATCATGTTTAAATTTGGCCTTGACACTTTATAAAATTAGACAAGAGTATGTTATGTTATATGTATAAATACAAACTTGTGATGTGTTTGATGAGAAAAGTAAATTATGATTGACATATTGATTTGGTTACATGAAATGTTATATGCGTGTATAGTAATAGAGAAAAATGAAAGTTGACATTAAATAAAGTATATGTATTTAGTATGTATTAATTCAGTTATTGTATTGGAAATTGACCTTATGAATAATAATTCATGTTATAAGATAACAAAATGGTTATATATGAGTTTAATAAAAAAAATTTATGCTTTGTGTATTAATGATTCAAGAATTGATAAACTAAAGTTACAAAGGTATACCTTCGAATATGATCTGAGTAATTCTGTGAATGTATGAAAGTTGTATCTTTTCCGGTAATGCCTCGTAACCCTAATATGGCGATGGATACGGGTTAGGGGTGTTACAATTGGTGAATAGGTCACTAAACGATCTTTACCTGGTCAAGCTTATGACTAGTCGGCTAGTTTGGCGATTTATAGATGTTTCGTCATAGTTGCATATTCTTAAATATTCTTTCCCTTTTCCACTCATTTACGATCATGAAAAACAATTCACCTTTATCCTAACTTGTAAACCCATAATTTCAAAACTTGGCAAGTTGTTCCCCACATCGTCATCCTTGAATGTAATTCTGATTGTACGTTCTATCCTTAATAAAACTCCCACTACATGGTACCTTTTAGTTGATTCTCTTTGTAATAGCCCAGTTTTAGCTACATCGGAATAGTGGTTTCAAAACCACAAATCTGATGTCAGAAAATTATTTTAATATTATTTTCGATATTTACAGCATGTTATTTGATATGTGTGAAAATTTCGTGAGCTAATTTTATCGATTGGTTGGCTAATTTGATAAAAAGGATTAAATCGCATAAAATCCAAAAGTTGCATTCTACTTGTTAAATGTGTTTAATTGCTATGATTAATTAAATTAAAAGTCCTTATGATGATATTAGACCATTGGTAGTATTAATGGACATTAATGGACATGCATTATAAATTTCTATGTTTATTCATTAAGGGTAAATAAGTAATTAGGTAATTAAGTTAACAAAAATATAACAAAACATGATTTTTTATTCATCCTTTTTTGCCATTGCTAAAATTCCAAGGTGAAAAACACCATTTTTATGCATATTAGGGTTCGACATCTTCATAACTTAATTGGTAAGTGTTTTGAGCTCAGTTTTTGATGATTTTTACATTTTTAAGATCGTTGCTTAGTATTCTAGCTAGCTCGTAGCTTTAATTTCGAAACTGGTAAAGATTTTGAGAATTTCCATTATTGAATCTATGTGTTCTTTGATGTTTAATGTTGAAATATGAAAGCTTGATGATAGTTTTACATGTTTTATTAAGTGATTTTTTATGAAAATGCATAATAGGGATTAAATTGTAAAATGTGCAAATTGTTTGATTGAAATGTGAAATAAATGAAAGTTTCAGGCTACTAGGGACCTATATATAATTTGGCCAAGCATGGGTTTCGTTGAATTGTGTGAATTTTGTGTATTTGTAAAATAGGGACTAAATTGATTAAATGCGAAAGTTTAGGGGCTAATGTGTAAAAATGCCCAAATGTGTATTTTTGGATTAATTGAATGAGTAGATGAATAAATAAGTTAATTTTGAATTCATATAGATCAAGAAAGAAAGAATTCAGATTTAGGTTGGGGGGAAAGCAAGGTTATCGAGTAGTCAACCCAATCCGTCAATTCCGAATATGAGGTAAGTTCGTATGTGATGATTTCATTATAAATGTATGTTAAAATTCTTTAATATTGCATCAATTGTTAAAACGAGATTATGGATAATGTATGAATTGTGAAAACGACTCTACGAATGCATTCGGTGATAGAAACAAAAAGTGTGAAAGCCCAGTTGAACCTTAAGAATAGTTTTGGATACTATAAACATGTCAGTAAGTGATACCTTGAGTTGGCTTTGGGAAATGATATTAGCACTTCAGGTGCGTATTTTACCGATTTGGCTTCGAGCCATGCATATCGGATGATTTGGCTTCAGGCCATGATAATAGTTCTTCGGATAACTTATCGTACAAGATTCTTGAGTATCTAATTTCTATTTCAAATGGTTCAACGGGTAAAAGAATGATGTGGTTGAGAAAGAGGTTAATATGAGGAGATACAGGTATGTGCAGAACCTATTCGAGTATTAAATAGTGAAAGTTCGATGAGTTTGTATTTGATCATGTTTTGAGACATGAGAAAGGTTTGTAGTTAATGTGTATATGGTTTTTTTCATGTGTAATTGGTTTATTTGCATTTATTCGATGAATTAAGTTACTCACATACGAGCTTACTAAGCTATGAAGCTTACTTCGTGTTATTTTTCTATGTTTTATAGTGAATCAAGGCTAGCTCAGATCCGGGAGTCATCAGGAACAATATCACACTATCAAACATCTAAGTTGGTACTTTTGAATTATTCATTTATGGTATATGGCATGTATAGGCTAGATGTGGTATTTTGATTGTGATTATAGCCATGAGATTTGGCTTTTAAATTGCAACAACCTGATTTTGGGTGTAGTCAAAACAGTGGTTTCGAGGTTACAAATTCGACGTAAGAAAATTTATTTTTATTATATTTTATGATCTACAATTTCACGGAATGATTTCGTGAAAATTTAGTTCGAAAATTTTGACGTTTGGGCGCTTAATTTAGTCTAAACGACTAAATCGTAAAAAGTGCAAAACTTGAGTTCTAGAAGCTAGAGGTGTCCAATTGTTATGAAATTTTAAATTGGAGGTCCTTAAATGGTAATTAGACCATTGAATAACTTTTTGGACAAAAATGGACATGAAATAGGTGAAATAGAATATTTTTAAGTTAGGGGCATTTTGGTCATTTAGTAATTAAATGACTTAATAAACAAAATAAAAGCCAAAAATTCTTGTCCATCTTCTTCCTTGGCCAAATTTTACATGAAGAAACCATGTCTAGGGTTTTCCAAGCTTCCAAGCTCGATTGTAAGTCCGTTCTAGCTTTGTTTTTAATGATTTTTACGTTTTTGAAATCCTCGTAACAAGATCTATCTATTTCTACCATTAATTTAAGTTATGGTTAAAGTATAAGGTTTTGACCCATGATGAAAATGTGTGTATTTTGATGATTAATGGTAGAAAATGCATGTTTATGGTTAGAGAAATGACTTTTACTAAGTGATTTTTCATAAAAATGCCTAAAAGGACTAATTTGTAAAAGTTATAAAATGTGTCATAAAAGTGTGTTTTTAATGAAAATTGTGGGCTGTTATAGTTATGAAAATGGTTCGACTAGGCTTAAAGTACAAAGAAATTGAATTAAAAACATTTTACAAGCTTAGGGGCAAAAGTGTAAATATGAAAGATTTTAGGGGCAAAAATGTATTTTTTCCAAATATGATTTTTGGGCTAAATTGATTAGTATAATGATTAAATAAGTTAAATGTGATGTTTTAGATCAAGAAAAACGAAGTTCGGGCCTAGAACGAGGGAAAATGAGTAATTGATGATTAGGTCCCTCTTTGCCATTTTGGTGTCGAAGTAAGTTCGTATGTAAATAATGCTATGTTATGTTTGTATTTTAAATATTCTAAATGCTTTGATAATGTATGAAATAAATGATTGGTTCTATGATTGTATTTGACGAAATTCAGATAAGTGAGAAAAACCTCGTTTGAACATTAGGAATAGAATAGGATACGAGTGACATGTCACTAAGGATATTTGTGATATATGTGTGATTATGTGATCCGGGTACTGGTCTCGTATGTCTACCAGTGGCTGGGTAGTCTAGCATGTGTTGCGGATACCTGACAGCTTGTGTGAGCAGTATTGCATAGTTACGTCTTGACCGTCAGCTTGTGTGAGCAGGCCCGAGATTTGCTCGAGAGTGAGCATTCATGTGATATGAGATATAAGGTAGCTTTAGTTACATATGTGGCACTTATGTGAAAAGACTTCCCATGTATCCATTTAGTATATCAAGTGTTCAACGGGTATGCCAAAGATGAGAAAGTAAGTGGTTATGTTACGAGATGGTACAGGTATGTACGTAAAGATTTTAAGTATTGGCTTCATGTTATTGTGAGTTATGATCACTATGAAAGTGACTTTGAGATAGCCCTATGTTTGTTGATTTATGGTCATGATTTATAAATGCATGGAAACAGGATTGATGACTATATGTTAGGCCTTGGAGGCCTAATTAATTGGTGAGATAGTAAATATTATTCATTTGAATTGGGATTTATCGGTTATAAGTGAAAGGAAATATTGGCCTAATTTCCTATTAAAATAGTTAAGAAAGTATGGAGAGAAATAGTTATTACAATTTGAAATATGTTGAGCTAAATGCATGAAAACATGAATATACATAAGTAACGTGTACTTTTACTAAGATGTTTAAAATGATTTGCTAATTATGAAACATTCTACAATGGAGAAATTATGGCTGCTAGACTGAAAGTCGAGTAATGTTAAATTATTTTGATAAATCAAAAGAAAGTAACCTTGAGATTTATCATGGAGAAATTATAGCTTATAGTGATTTGGTGATTCATTTTGTATATGGCCATGAGATATGGTTCATGTTGATTATTTGGTTGTAAACCTATTCATATATGCATGCTTGTGCCAAGGTCATACATGATGTGGTTAAAATTGTTTGGCATGGATGAATTGTGGACGTGACTATGGATGTTTGATGATGGAATTGTAAGTGAGTGGCATGATAATAACTAATACATAAGTATGTTAAATGGAAGTAAACTTCAACTTTTAGTGCATGCAAATTTATAAATTTGGCTTGACAAAGTATGAAGTTTTATGCATGTATTAGTAAAGATGGAATGATCATGATCATGTCTTGTTTGTGTATGTTTTAAGTGCTCAATTATGCCATGTTAAGTGCCCTTGAAGTCATGTATGTGTTTGTGCAAATAAGGGTGGCAATTGGCTTGGAAAATAGCCTTGTATTTGTCCACACGGGTAGACACACGGGCATGTGTCTAGGTCGTGTGTGACACACGGTCAGCCCCATGGGCGTGTGATCTAGCTGTATGTCCCCTACGAATTAGGTAAAATAGAATACCCAGTAGTAAACACACAGGCAGAGACACGGCCATGTGTCTTAGCCATGTGAAGGACACGGCCTTAACACAAGGGCTGATAACATCATAAACAGAGAGTTACACTGGCTGAGGACACGAGCGTGTCCCAAGGCACACAGGCATGTGTGACCACACGGCGTGTAACTCCCCAAAATAAGAAAATTTTTTAAGTGTTGTAAAAGTTCTAAAAGTTTTCAGTTTAGTCTCGAACCACACCCAATGTATTTTTTGGGCCTCGAGGGCCTATATAAGGGACTATATACTTGTGAATGAAAAGTTTTAAATTGGACGAAAATTCATGTCTCAGTTTTGTATGATTGCGTGAGTTTATGTTCGGTAATGCCTCGTACCCTGTTCTAGCGTCGAATATGGGTAAGGGGTGTTACATAAATGATGTTGATATTGATATGTGTTTGGCTACTAGAAATGGTTGTTAATGACTTTTGTAAGATGTTTATAATGCTTGTGAGATGATTTGTTTTGGCATGGTTGTAACCAAGACAATATGGAAGTTAAAATGGTTATCTGAATTATGGTGGATGAAAGCTTGAGAAAGGTCTTATTGTGACACAAATTTATATGTCAAATTAGTAGTTAAATAGTATGTAATACAGTGAATGAATTAATTGAGTTGAGGATAGTTTTCGGTTCTGAATATTAAGTTGTTATATATATATACATATTGTATGAATTAAGGTTAAAGATCATGTTGTTTTGGTATATATTTGAGTAAGTGAAATGGTTGTATTTGTATAGCATGAATTGGGATTGATTTGGTTACCCTTTGTGTATAGAAATTGTACATTTTGCTTTGTGTAGGTACATTGAAGTTGGGGTGGCAAATTGGCCTTACAAATGCCTTATTTTTGTCCACACGGGCAGAGACACGGGCGTGTGTCTCAGTCGTGTGTGACACACGGTCATGGTATATGGTTGTGTGTCCCCTGATGATGCTTAGAAATCAAGTCAGTGAGTTACAAGGCCTAGACACACGGGCGTGTAATCAGCCGTATGGCCAAGTCAGAATACCCTCCAATTTTCACATGGGCATGTCTGGAGCCGTGTGAGGCACACGACCTGTTCACATAGGCGTGTGATCCCTGAATGGTTGAGATTTCTCTAAATTTTCAAAATTTTCATATGTTATCGGTTTAGTCCCGAACCACTTCTAAAGCATGTCTAAGGCCTCATAGGCCCTTATAAGGGACAATGTGTTTGTGATTAAAAGGTATTTGAGTATGAATGCATAAATGTATGAGTTATGTATGTTAAATGATGTGTATTGAACAGTAATACCTTGTAACCCTACTCTGGTGATACATACGGGTTAGGGGTGTTACACTCATATCTCATAATAGTTCTGGCATGTTTATTGACGTTCTACCCTTAGACCGCCAGTAAACCCACGCCACCCTGGCAAACTTAATCTTATTTCACCTTTTATACCTCTACCATACACTTGGGTTGAAATTTTGTTTGGATTACTCTTTTCTTATTCACCCTACCCGTATTCGACGCCAGAGCAGGGTACGAGGCATTACTAGACGTAAACACAAGCAAAAATACATTCTGAGTTGTAAATTTGGCACCAAATTAAAAATTTTTAACAATCAATCACATCATCCCAAAAACAAGCCTACGAGGCCCAAAACATGCTTTGGAAGTGGTTTGAGACTAAACCGAGAACTTTAGAAAATTTTATGACACTTAGAATTTTTTTGCTAAAACAAGGGTCACACGCCCGTGTGGCTTGGGACACGCCCGTGTGGCCTGGGACACGCCCGTATGGGCAGGCCGCGTGATCACACACACCCGTGTCCCTAACCCGTGTAACTCTCTATTTGTCACCCAAGAACAAATTGAAGTCACAAGGCCATGGCACACGCCCATGTCTCGAGGCCATGTCCTTCACACGGCTGAGACACACGGCCGTGTCTTATACCCATGTGCTCGAGACTGAGCATTCTGTTTTGCAACAATTTAGGTGTAGGGGATACACGACCGGATCACACGCCCATGGGGCTAACCGTGAGTCACACACGGCCTAGACACATGCCCGTGTGTCTACCCGTGTGGACAAAAACAAGGTTATTTACCAAGCCATTTTTCCAGCCTTATTCACACATACACTTACCCCAATTCAAAGGCACAAAACAATACATACTTGGGCAACCAAAAATCTACATTCATGGTTAAAACATATCAACTCAATGTCTTTATCTAAAATATTCACTACATTTATTAAGCCCTAAATCAAGTATACAAATTTCACATTCATTAGACTTCATTCAATTACTTTCTAGTTACAAAATTATACTCAAATTTCTCATATCATCAATACGTCACATTTCCAAAAATTACACAATCATGCCATAAATCACATTTCCAAACATTTCACATTCACCAAGCATATCATGATCATATCACCAAAGGAATTTGCATATATATGAATATACTTAGGCTTATAACCATGTTAGCCAAATAGGCCAATTTACATGGCCAAATAGTAAAACAAGCCTTTGACCCTTACAAGCCAATACATTGGCTAAAGTCATAATGACACATATGACCAAAAGACCAAATCCCTATACACGTCATAACTCAAAATACTTGAATTTATCAATACCCCAAATCCCAACTTGAGCTAGCTTCACGGCACTATAAAACATGGGAAAAGTAGTAAGTCTAGATGAAAATAATAAGCAACTCTTACCAATCATTTACCAAATCCAATGATATAAACACAAGATAATATAAATTGCATTAAAACTCACAGTTATAACTTATTCAGTCACATTATTTGTTCTATCAATTTGCAAGCATAATTTAACATGTCTTGACATTAGCCTAATAACCAAAATCTCTCCATTATAATCGTTTATCACAATCAACCAATCATTTCAAACCTCATAATAAACATGCACATTAATTATGAGTGTTCACTTTTCAAGCATATATTCTAACATCTTTCAATTGTTTAAAGCACATATCATCTCATAATCATTTTAATAGGCAATTATGTCAATCTTTCATTTTTCTTATATCCGATAAATCACAATTTGTGTGAATCAAACATGCTAGATCATAATTCAATTTGGCCCGAAAGACAATTACATGATTTCCAACCAAATTTACCATGTATTTCATGTATTTCGTCCATCACAAGTATAGATCAATAATCACAAGGCTTTCACAAAAACATTCTCATGGAAACCATGAACTCACAATATCATGAAGTCAATGCTTATAAACCTTATGTAAATACCTGTACAAATTCGTAATACTTACATGCTCTTTCTCTTCTTTGACATACCCATTAAATTACCCGTTGAACCACTTGGAATATTAAAGGATACTCAGGAATCTCGTATTCACAGTACCATACCAATGCCATATCCCAGATATGGTCTTACATGTAATCTCGTATCGATGTCATTAGCCCAGCTATGGTCTTACACGAAGTCTCATATTGATGTCATATCCTAGATATGATTTTACATGTAATCTCAGTAACCCTAATGTCATGACTTTTGTATCCTATCTATTCCTAAGGTTCAACCGGGACTTTCGCTGTATCGAATCTCTATCGGTCATTTCAGTAGTATCGTACTCAATAGCATTCACATTTCATTTCAATAATATAACCTTTACCACAATTATATCAATTAAGCATTTATACATATATAATTTAATGCTTATTAAACATACGAACTTACCTCGGCATAAAAATGGCAAAAAGGGCCTAACCGTCAAATACTCGTTTTTCCCCTCGTTCTAGTTCTGAATCTCATTTTTCTTGATCTATAATATCACATTTAACTTATTTAATCACTATACTATTCAAATCAGCCCAAAATCACATTATGGAAAAAATTACATTTTTCCCATAAAGTTTCACATTTTTTCATTTTAGTCCCTAGGCTCGTAAAATGAAATGTACTTAATTTCTTCAATACCCATGCCTAGACAAACCTTATACATGCTTATGCCAACCCAAATTTTTCTTTTATTTGCATTTTAACACCCATTTTACAACTTTTTACAAATAAGTCCTTTTTAAGCATTTTTATCGAAAATTACTTAGCAAAAGTCATTTATCAAACAACTAACATGCATTTTCTACCATTAAACATAAAAATACACAAATATCCATCATGGGTAAAATTTTATACTTTGATTATGTCTTAAATTAGTGGTAGAAATAGATAGATCATGTTACAAGGATTTTAAAAACATAAAAATCATTAAAAACGGGGCTAGAACGGACTTACAATCGATCTTGGAAGCTTGAAAAACCCTATCCATGGTTTTTTCTTGTAAAATTCAGCCATGGGAGGAAGATGGACAAAAATTGGCTTTTAATTAGGCTTTTTAATTCATTTAATTACCAAATTACTAAAATGCCATTAATGAAAAACTTTAGAAACATACCTAACCATGTCCATTTTTGTCCAACAACTTAACCAATGGTCTATTTACCATTTAAAGACCTCCAATTTAAAATTTCATAGCAATTAGACACCTCTAGCATGTAGAACTCAACTTTTGTATTTTTTGCAATTTAGTCCTTTTAACCAAATTGAGTGACCAAACATCAAAATTTTTGAATGAAATTTTCACGAAATCATTCCATAAAATTGTAGACCATAAAAATATAATAAAAATATTTTTTTCTGCGTCAGATTCGTGGTCCCAAAACCACTGTTCTGATTAAACCCAAAATTGAGCTATTACACGCCCTGTTTGTTATACCTTGCTTTTAAGGTGTAACATGTCCATCTATATTGAGTCGTTTTGACCTAAAATATTTAGTAGATTGTTATTTGAGCGACCATCGAGTTTACGATCTCCCTTATATGATGGTTCTTTACGGAACTAACTCTATGATGGGTATACTCGCGATAGATTTTCCTCAAAGAGGAGTAATCTTGACAAGCATAACTGTCTCTTGGATAATCCTTATTAGTACATCTTTCTATCAATAGGTTTTAACTAACCCCTCTTTACATATTAGACTATACAGAGTAGATACGATTGAACATCTTCATATAAACTACAATTTCAACGAAGCCTTATACTAGGAGTGAATCTCTCATTACTTTTCCAAGACCTCCCTCTAACATATAGAGTTTTTTTGAGCAATTTTTGGCGATTCTTAATGGCAAATCCTTATCTGCAATCCTCGGATAATCCTTTTTCATTTGGCTATATATAAGGCATTACTGTCACGTCATTCTCATATCTGATTCTTGTTAGGTCTCCACCATATTCCTTATCTGCTTTTATGTTTACCATTTTGGAAAACTTTTCTCATTCCTACTACTTTTTCCATTTTCAGTGGATTCCTCAAACCTATTAGCTAGCTTTCACTTGTCAGCACTTATATTTACCTCGTTTGCATAATTTTTTGTGATTATTGTCCTTGCAAACTACTTTACGTTTCTTGTCCCAGCGAAATCCATATGCTGCCATAGCCGAGCTATGTCTTACACGTCATACCCCATGTTAATGTCCTGACAGACTCTCTATGTTTCTGTAGCCGAGCTATGGTCTTACACATTATATCCCATGTTTAATGTCTTGGCAGACTCTTTATTTTGCCATAGCCGAGCTATGGCCTTACACATTATACCTTATGTTTAATGTCTTGAAAGACTCTCTATATTGCCATAGTTGAGCTATGGCTTTAAACGTTATACCCCATGTTTAATGTCTTGGGAAACTCTCTATGTTTCCATAGTCAAGCTATGGTGTCACACATTATACCTCATGTTTAATATCCCGACAGACTCTTTATATTGCAATTATTGAGCTATGGTTTTACACATTATACCCCATGTTTCATGTCCTAGTGGACTCTTTATGTTGCCATAGTCCAGCTATGATCTTACACATTATACCTCATGTTTAATGTCCTGGCAGACTTTCTATATTTCCATAGTCGAGCTATGGTCTTACACATTATATCCTATGTTTAATGTTCTGGCAAACTCTCTATGTTGCCATAGTCAAGCTATGGTCTTACACATTATACCCCATGTTTAATGCCTTGGTGGACTATCTATGTTTCCATAGTCGAACTATAATCTTACACATTATACCCCATTACAGCCCATCCATTCCGCCTCAGTTCTAACCTTCATGCTCGAACACCGTAGTGTCCCCTCTGCAAGGCCTAGAGCTTTGCACATCATGGTTTAAATCCAGCAAATTATGTATTTGCAATAAACAGAAACTCCATTTCTCAAACCATTCGCCCATCCTTCACATTGCCAAATCCTAACTTCATCTAATTCGTCAGTAATTTTCCCTCCCTACTCCACCATTATAAACATGCAATACATGAATTTCATAAACATATTTTCATGGAGTACGCTACTTTTTAGGCATGGAATCATAACCATTTCATGCATATCAGAATACATTTGCAAATACTCATATACCTGCACAATCTTATACATGCATAGTATTCTCGATCAACAGAGATCATACCTCATCACAAAACTCTCTTTAAACTCAACACAGATTCATGCCAACCATACAACATCCTAGGACTAGAGTACAGAAACTCACCTGATGCTTCTTTACCTCATCAGCCTAACTTTTCAAATTCCAAAGCTTCCATTCCCTTGGCAGCTAAGCATTACAACCAAAGTCATAAGTTAAACCCAACATTCTAGCTGAAAAACTCCATTTTCAGAACCATACAGAACCCCCTCAAAGGTTTTGAAAATTCTTAACTCCATTTATCAAATTTACGAACACTAAAAAGCTTAGATGCTTACCAGTCCCCTTGCTTATCTATCTTATTGACTTAATCTTCACGAATATTACTCTATGCAAAGCTTTCTTGTCTTATTCTTCTTAAGAGTAACTGAAAAAGATGATAAAGAGAACAAAATAGGGTTGAGAAGAATTTACCCCGGGAATTCATTTCCCTACTACTTATAGTCTTTCACGCCCAGTTATCAACCCTGTAAAACTCGCCCATTGGTAACCATTTTGTCTACCACTAAGGAAAATGTTGGTCTTAATCCAACCGAACTAGAATTGGAACTCATCTATGTTCAAATAAACCACTAAATTTTTCCTTATTTTTTAGTAAAAGTTGCCAACTTATGACTTATTTCAATTTAACCCCCAATTATTCCTAGATTTCAAACTTAAGGAAAATCGAGTGTGAAAAAGAGTCATCTACTCCGCTGCCCAAGACAAAGCATCTCCCTAATTAGACTTGATAAACAGGATATTATTCTTTCAATCAGTTTGCTCATTTTCTATTAGACTTAGGACATGTTTAGGTTCGTCTACTAACATAACCTATCTTTCTGTATTACGATCCGACCACATAATACCGCTTAATATTAGTTAAACATTTGACAATCAATAACCAACACTTGCTTCCATTTTGCTTTGTGTGCAAAAACCATGTATAGACAATATACAAAGTATTAATGTAATTAATGAATAATTTTATTAACCAATTTTTTTGAAAAATTACAAGTGTACTTAGACGAAAATACTAAACTTAGGGCACCAAATCCAACATTTATTATAAGTACTAATATCATATAGTATCTTCTAATTCTTAGAGAGATAAGGAAGGTGAGAGAATGAAAAATAATGAGGTGAGCTTTATGAATAATTTGGGGCAAATGGGAGACAATGTCATGTGCTTCACTATTTCTAGTGCTTAAAGCTGTTTAGAGTGGCCTTTTGTTTAAATCCCGAACCGTCCTAAGCCTCTGAATGTTACAAGCCTAAAAGACCTTTGGGACCCAAATATTCCATTAGAACAATTCTCTTAACTTGCTTGCATTGTTTTGGATGAACACCTTCAATTCACTTTAAGTGTCTGTAAAGTATCTACACAGTCTATTTTGATGGATAACGTGGTTGTACATACATTTATTTGGGTTGCCTCTAGAAATGTTAGCTCTTTAATTTGTTGAACTAATTTTTTTTTTACTTTAATAATAATCAAGTTAGCTAAATATCATTCTTAGGTTGCATGTGAATAGTCCTTATACAAGTTCAATATTTTATCGTTATGTTGCCTTTTTGTTCAATTTAGTCCAAAGTTCGTCTTTTGCATTTTGTGTGTTTGGTTGAGGACAAGTAAAGACTTAAGTGTGGGAGAGTTTAATCTATCATAATTTGATGTCAAATTAGGCTCCCTAATAGGCTTAAAGAGCTTATTTCCAAGAAATTTATATGTTTATGTCATGCTTTTACTTAGTTTCAGTTATTTGTACAAATAAGTGATTAGTGTGTATTTTATGTTATTTTGAGACCCGAGATGACCAATTGGCATCTAGGATATCTTATGAGGTTGGTGGATGATGTAGGGAGCCTACGGTGGCTCAAATGGAATGAGAACATCACCGAGAAGGGGGTATCATGATATCGAAGCATAGAAGTCGTTATACCCCTAATAGTGTTGAAACAAAGAAGCTCGAGCCACCAAAAATGGTATTGCTATACCAACTATAGGGTATCATGAAACCCATGACTCTCAAGGACCCCATTTCAAGATTGTAGCTAATATCGCGATACTGGGTTCTGGGTATCGCGATATCACTATCGATGGGGACAAAAAAAACCACAAAGGCAGTCTTTGTCCAACATGTCTCCTAACCAAAATTAAAAAATTAACGGCAATTTGGTCAATATTTTTGTACATGAACTCTATTGAAATAGGCCAAATTAGCTAAATATTGTACACTTCACATTCTTAGGTTTTTAGAATTGTTCTCTTTATCTTTTAGGGTTTAGTTTTCTTCTCCAAAGTTTATGGTTTCATTTTTTTTATTATTTTCTAGTGTTTTTTAGTTTCTTGTAGTTAGTTAAGTTAGTTTTCACTGTAGCTAGGATCTATTTGATTGTCTAGTCCTTCAAACTCTCTTGTTATTACAATCTAATCCATTAATCGAATGACATTTAGTTTTACTACATTTCCTCTGTTAAAAATCACTTCTTTAGTGCTCTTGTTTACTTTGTTTGTTGCCATTGTTGTTGTATCCAAGCTTTTGCAAGAAAGCTTGGGTTTTTTTTATTTGCTTAAGGTTTAAGTAAATGTTACTTTCATTTAATTTCTTGCTAATTATGGGTTCTAATACAAGCATGAGGGGCTAAATATTTAGGTGTTGGTTGATGAAAATGTTAGGTAATTAATTTTTGGGTTCGGGGACTAAATTGTAAAATTAGACTAAATAAAATAAACTTAAAAACTTAGGATTGACACCGCTAAGGGAAAATCAAGATAAGTGAGACCGAGAGGAGATCTTATTGGGCACTAATTTGATAAGTTCCATGTTAGTTGATGAGATCGAGAGATAAACTGAACAAATTTGTCTAAATCGGTAAAGTTGAGGCCAAGAGGTTAAATAGAGCTAATTTAGGAGTAATATCAATTTAGATCACTAATTCAAAAGTCAACCAACCACATGGAAATCAATCAACCGCTCTCTATTATCGTATTTGCTCGTATTTGATAATTGAGTAGTTTGTTTTCCTTACATTTTAGTCATTTACAAATTTTAGTTAATTAATTGGTATAATCAAACTCTTGAATGGCTTGTTGTACTATAGTATCTAGCAAGTAGTTGTTTAGACTCTATTTGCATGTTTGTAACTAAAATTCACTTAATCGCCAACTCTTGTGGGTTCAATTCAATGAGTACTCTTCTATCTTGTTGTACAAATTATATTACAACTGGCTTATCACACTTGCAGACACCGCATGTTATTCTTTGGTTATGATTGTTGTTTTAGTGTTTTCTCGCTTCGCCAGGTGTTCGCGCGCCGAGGGCTGATGAGGCAATCAAAGTGAAATGATCTTCATTTAATAAGTTGACCTCTATAGGACATTCTGTGTGCAATGATCTTTATTTAATAAGTTTCAAGTTTGTTGATGAGATCGAGAGATAAACTGAACTAATTTGTCTAAATCGGTAAAGTTGAGGCCGAGAGGTTAAATAGAGCCAATTTAGGAGTAATATCAATTTAGATCACTAATTCGAAAGTAAACCAACCACATGGAAATCAATCAACCGCTTTTTATTATCGTATTTGCTCGTATTTGAAAATTGAGTAGTTTGTTTTCTTTACATTTTAGTCATTTACAAATTTTAGTTAATTAATTGGTATAATCAAACTCTTGAATGGCTTGTTGTACTGTAGTATCTAACAAGTAGTTGTTTAGGCTCTTTATTTGCATGTTTGTAACTAGAATTCACTTAATCGCCAACTCTTGTGGGTTCAATTCAATGAGTACTCTTCTATCTTGTTGTATAAATTATATTACAACGGGCCTATCACACTTGCAGACACTGCATGTAATTATTTAGATCTGATTGTTGTTTTAGTGTTGATTCTTGCTTTGCCAGGTGTTCGCGCTCTGAGGGCTGATGAGGCAATCAAAGTGAAATGATCTTCATTTAATAAGTTGACCTCTATAGGACATTTTGTGTGCAACAGTCACGAACTTTAATCTACAACCCGTGACATTAGCATTTGCTTGTAGGTTTACTTCAACTCACCTCCAAAGACAAGGTGTTAATACCTTTTAAGTTTTGATATCAGCATCCTCACATTGGTTTCATGTCTCATTTTATCTCTCTTTTATATAAAAAGTGAGAATCAAACATCTTTATATTAGCTAGAATACGATTATTATAAGGGCAAAAAAAACCATTCAACTTCTCGCCCCCCTCGTATTAAAGAATCCAACAAAGTCAGATTTACAACTTTTAGGAAAAAACATTCATGCAAATAATTTAATATTTTACATTAAATTAAATATTGGTTAAATTTGTGAATGACATGTAATGCATTCTTAATGTTTAAAATCAATTGTTTAATTTTATTCTTTTATTAAAATTCTAAAGTTAATTATTTAATTCTAAAATTTTATTACAATAAAATATTAATTATTTTTTCGTTGTAATTGAAGTTTTCACCTTAGCAACAATGAGTAATCCCCTCGTTGTGCGAAGATGCTCTCCAAAAAGGTAAACTATTAGTCATGATATGTGGCTCCATTTTAATAAGCGAGGATTAAACCCCCAATAACATGATTAAGAGATGAGATAAGAAACCACCACATTATATCTCACGATTAAAATATGAATTATTTAATTACTATTAACATTAAAGTCCATACAAAGTAAAATTCCTTAGTTAATTATCTTATTATATTAAATATTGACTAATTTTTCTATTATTATTTTTGTTTAAATCAATATATATTATTGGTTAGTTCATATATAATGTGAGTTAAGAACTTATTAAGAACTAAAATATTTAACTAAATGTTTATATTTATTATGAAAATTATTTTATTGGATAAATAATTTATTTTTAATAAATCAATTAATTAAAAATAAAATTATTAATATTCAGTTTAATAAAATATTAATTAAAGGAAGCATACTTTAATAAGAACTTCAATCAAATACAAAAAGTAATAAAATTATTGGGTTAATATGCAAATTTACCATTATACTTTAAGTGGAAATTAAAATTTTCCACTATTCTTTACTTTGATTAATATTTGTTATTGTCCTTGTGAACTAAAGATAAGTTTATCACTATACTCTAACTCTAGGGTTTAATACCAAAAAAGGCCAATTTTATAAAATAATAACGGAAATTGGCAAATTTTGTAAAAATTGACAAAAATGGGACAAGTTTACAAAAGCGCGCCCAGTTGGTGCCATTTTTAGGGAAAATCAGTAAAGCGCATCTAGCTTAGCACTTTTTCCCCCTAACTAGTTAAACATGTCGAGGTCAGCATGTTTTCCCCCTTTTTTAGGGTTTTAATTATTTAATTAAGGTTTAGAGGTTATTAAATTAGGGTTTAGGGATTATGAAATTAGGGTTTTAGTGTTTTAATTAGGATTTTAGTGTTGTATTTAATTTTTAAGTGTTTATTAATTAGTGTTTTATGGTTTTAGGAAAAATAATTTTATTATTAAGGTTTTGGGTGTATGTTACTTAGGGTTTTAGGTTTGTTTTAAGGTTTTTGGTTTTTGGTTTAGGGTTTAGGGTTTAGGGTTTAGGGTTCAGAGGTTCTGAAAAATAATTTTGACGAAATGGGTTCTGAGAAAATATCCCAAGATATCTAAAACGTTTCTAAAAAATGCTCCAAGCAAGATGCTCTGTCAGCAAAAGTACTGAAAGTGCTTCTAACTAGACGCCCTTTTTAGTATTACTGTTGATAGTGCGTCCTGCTTGGAGCATTTTTTCTCTACAGATTTTAACCCCCACTATCTAGGGCATTTTTACAGAAACGAGTTGTATGTTATCCCTTAGGCTATAAATGACCCATATTTTAGCCTCTAGTGGCATAAGTTGGAGCAATAGAATTTGAAGTTTGGAAGATTAGAAGTTTATAGGGAAAGTATAAGTTGGAGAAACGATACTATTTGTAAATAAAGTAACCATAAGCATTGATTTTTCATGTTAATATTTATTTGAAGCATTATATTTTTTGCATAATATTTTTGTTTCAAACTTCTCTTGACAAATAATTTGGTCAAATGAGTGGATGAATTAGTGCTATTATTTATTACGACGGTGAAGTCCAGAACACCAAGAACGCCGTGATTTTTTTATCGGAGAATACAGTGCAGCTGGCTTCTAACCATAACATAGAGTTCCTAGAACTTCGAAAAAGAATTAGGTAAAAAATTGTTGGATCTATGGCAATGAGAGTATCGTCTATTAAGTATTGATTTTGTACTTTGGTCGATCAAAGGTGCTCGAGGCTTGGAGGCGATGGTGCAGACGCACATCGATAATGTATCACCATTTCTTGAGTTATATGTGGAACTTTCAAGGCCAGATGAAAGACTTGTGACTTCAACATCTCTTCCTGTTCGAGAGATGAGAATGGTTGAAAATGTCGATAGTCCAACCACTTTGTTAGAAAGTTCCCATTATGATATCCTAGAATCATTAATGGGAAGACATTCATCCATCTTAGCCTTAAATTTTATTCATGGGAGGCAGAACACCGAAGTATCGAGTTTTAGTGGTAGAATGAAATACACGACCCCTGCACAACACTTAGTTAGTCGATGAGACATGAACCTTGGTGGGTTTATGTTCAATGCTGGGAATACTTACTAAGGAATGGCAGCAACTTTCAGTGGTTGACAATCGACATGTGATTTTGGACATTCTGACACTTATATAAAAAGGGATGATGTACTCCCTACGACGTCCACCAGTGAAGGAACCTCTAACATGGTAGAAGTTGGTGAGCCTGAGAATGAAAATGGCAATTAATCTAATGTGGATCCATACCGGAAGTCTGGTGCTGACGGTTCAAAAGTTGTATTATTTTTTAAACTAGAGCCTGTTCCAACTTAATTGAGAAACAATGAAGGGGCAAAGATGAAGAAGAAGAAGATCCATGATTCACGGCATACTCATCTCCAGCCCACATGCATAATGTTGATCTATCAGCTGAGGATGAGTTAGAGTTTGAAGAACTACCACACAAGAGGCCTGGCCACGCAAGTCCTTCATTGGATTTGGGTTATTTGGAAGTAGGCAAGTTGTTTTCCAATAAAGATAGTTTTCTCGCTGCATTGAAGCGATACAGCATCAAGAACAGGGTTAACTTCCACGTGGTTAAATCCAAATCTGAGAAGTTCGAGGCCAAGTGTGCAATGCAAAATGGTAGATGCGCATGGAAAATCATGGCTTCTATTAAGAAGAAGACGGGATTATAGACAACAAAAAAGTTCATCGGTTCGCATACATGTATTGCCTATGGTAAAGTATCATGTTATTTTTAGGGTTTTATTAATTAGGGTTTTACATACTCGTGTAGTTACAGGTGTTTCATAGGATCATCTAAAGTTGGATTCAAATATGATCACTGGTATAATACTATCGATGGTGAAAACGAATCCGAGGACTGCTGTGTCAATTTTAATTGCAAATATTCGTAGCCAATTCAACTACACGCCTTCGTACAGCAAGGCATGGATAGCAAAGCAAAAGGTCTTGGAGAAGATACACAATGGGTGGTACGCGTCATATAAGGAGGTATGACAGTGGTGTCAGGTGCTTGAGAGGTGCTTTACAGGTTGCGTAACAGATCTTAAAATGGAGCTCGCGTACCACAAAGATCGCTTGCTTCGTGGATGTCGAGTCTTTTGCCATCTATTTTGGACCTTCAAGCAATGCCCTCAAGCATTCCAATACTACAAGTCATTGGTACAAATAAACGGTACATTTATGTATGGTAGATATACCCATCGGTTGTTGTTGGTTGTAGTACAAGATGGTAATCGGAGGATCCTTCCAATTGCATTAATAATAACACTGGAGGAGAAAGCAGACGACTGGGATTTCTTTCTATCTAGGTTGAAGAGAATTGTCTACCCCTAGCCTAAAATATGCATCATCTTGAATTAAGGAACTAGATACTATCTGCAATTAAACGACAAGGAAGCCTCTCAGACCGCACGCACCATCGATACTATCTAAGGCACGTTGCATCCAACTACTACTAGCAATATCCCTCTACCGCTGAGCGAGCACAAGTGACCAACATGGGTATGTAATCGTCACTATCAACTTTATTTGGTTTGTAATATTCTGTTTGTTTTTTTATATTCTTTGGTATGCAATCGTCACTATCAACTTCTACTGACAGGGTATGAGATAATGAAGGATCATTTTCATGAGATATTGAAAATCTTACGGTCAACTAACTTGGTAGGGGCACAGTACCTCTCTAACATACCCTTCGATTAGTGGACACAATCCTACGATGGGGGTCTGTATATGGCCACATGACCTTAAACCTAGTGGAATGTATCAATTTCATTTTAAAAGGAACATGTCATTTGCTGATAGCCTCAGTTGTCAAAGAGACATACTTTCATTTGGCAGAACTGTTCCTAAAACGAGCAGGGAGTTATGCTGGGCAAATGCAAAGCGGCCATGTATAGTGCCCAATAGTACTGGAACAAATTAAGAAGGGTAAGGCACGAGCCAACTACATGCACGCAGTTTGTCACTCACATGATGACCTATGGTTTCAAGTAATGGAGTTCGATAGACCAGACCAAGGTATTATTGGGGGACAGTAGCGTATACACCTGAGAAATAGGACTTGCAACTGTGGGAGATTTGACGCACTTTATTTTCCATGCACTCATGCAATTGCAGCTTGTATCAATCTCAGTTTGGATCCCATGAGCATTGTCGACAAAGTATACAAATTAGAAAAGTTGTAGAATATGTGGAGACACGTATTCCCACCAATCCCAGATGAACGTAAGGGGTCGTCTGTCTCACTTGCTCGATTTAAGTTGTTACCTGATAGAAGATTACATTGCAAACTAAAAGGTCGACCCACGTCGACTCGAATACATGACAACATGGATATTCAGGATAAGTCAAACCAACTGAGGTTATGCGGGTGGTGTAGGAACCCAAGCCATACAATGTCATCATGTCCACATCAAAATGACTAAGAAAACTAGAAAACATATGTCAATTCCATTATAATATGTGAAATCAAATCAAATCTTATTGCTATGTTATGTGAAATCAAACTAGAAAACATATGCCCATATCGAATTGGGTTCTCAATTATTTTTAACAAAAACATGTCATATTTCTTGTTAAAGCAAATCTTATTGTTATGGTATGTGAAAAGAATCAAAGTAAATTTTCATTTTTACTAAAGATGAATGGTAAAAAAAATCAGATTGTGTACAAAAAGATTCAAAATAACTTTATTTTTCTTAAATGATACAAAATAAAACTAATCAATACATATGTCAATCAGAATTTGTACCACATTAGGGTGGTCGATGGTTACGCTCTGGATTCTTTCTTGATTTAGCTTTCAGGTGGGGTTATGGTCTCGGTTGCTCCTCTTCTTTGCCTTCGATTGATTGCGATTCTTGCATTCTCGGTTGCCATAGTGCATCCTCCGATCTATAAATAGGTAGCTGGGAAGATGACGCACCCTAATAGAACAAAGATCCCTGAGGTGTTTGCGTCACCAACGGCGAATGAGCGTAACTATGTTGAGTCCCAGAAACCGATAGGATAACGAATAGACTCTCCGTCGATGCCACATGCATAAATGGCATATACGTTACCGTAGGCATTGACGTTATCAGAAAATGAAATGGCCCCAGCGTGTACCACATCGAGGATGGATGACCAATAGTCTAACCTAACATAGGAGTAGAAGTAGGAAAATGTGGTGCAACATTTTGTGCTAGCGTGAAAAATAAGGGTTAGGATACGCACCAAAATAATATGCTACATACTAAACGAAGGGTGGTGTGGACATTGGTGCTAAGGCCGTCGGGGCCGGTTCTTGCGTGGGCCTGCCTCACCACCCATTAGATTTAAAGGGCCCCATTATGGCCTACTCGTATGGGGATGACGATACCTCGCCTCTTCCCCGTACAAATATAGCTTGTCATGGATCCTAAATCATGATATGTACTCCGCGTTGCATGCTAAATTTGGAATTATAATAGGTTCGCGAGTAGGTAAAAAATCACACATATTATTCTACATGTTGATAAATTATGAGTAGAATACTGGCCAATTCTCATCCGGTCACCATAAGTCAATACGATGTAGATCATCAAGCTCTTGAGGTTCCATGGTAATCGACTGTCGGAATCTGAATTGCTACAACACTCTATCGGTTCTATGTATCTCGATGGTAGCGTACACTACCAATGGGACCTTAACGTGCCAGGCGTTGGGATTTACAAAGAATTCATCGAGGATTACTGCTCGAATTGTTGGGTCTTCATATAGTGTCCATTCAAACTATATTAACGTGATAAAAACATTAGTTATATATATACTACTAAATACGAAATATACTACATTATTTGTATATAGTTCAAAATTAAATAAATGCATACCTCCACTTCCGATTTTTAGTCTAATAGAGGTCATATATCTTGAAGCTCGGTAGGTAATCCCATGTGACTCAGTGCATGATTCCACCTATTTAAATAACTTATTAGCATAATAATTTAAATTTAAATCAATTTAATCATAGGGATATCTACTAAATTTTACCTTGTTACGAGTGGGACTGTATATGGGTAGTTCGCTTGAGGACATAAAAATGGAAATCGGAACCAGGCCTATGATTGTAGTAGTAAAAGGCAACCACCAATTTTGATTTTCTCTGGTTGCGTTGCCTGACACATCTCCTGGTACAATGTCACCAACACGGCGAACTCCCAATTAAGTTCGCCCGCTCCTTTAAAATTAACGAGTTTCAGCAGCCACCTTAGATAGACAAGATTTCATGACTTATCTGGCATCAGGATACCCTCGATGATCTGAAATATATACACCCGAGCGTATCGTTCTCTTTAGACTTTAGTTGAATACTCAACCAGCTTCACAAAATTTTTTCGTATCTAAGTCATTTCAATCCAACCTCCATAAGTTGTCTCTAGAACCGTACCCAAAAGATTTAAACATATGGCTCCCCTGAGCAGACCCGGTGACTATCGACCCATCCACAGGTAACCCCAACTGTAAATGCACATCTTCTAGAATGATAGTACACTCGTCACATGGAAGATGGAATGCGCGTCTCGGGTTTCCACCTCTCCACCAACACGCTTATGAGTTTCAGGTCCAACTTACACCCTCGGCCTACAAAAGCCACGTGCCAAAAATCGACCTCCCTCAAGTATTTTCGATCAACAGTGATGGAGGACCGGGTAGATTACGAATATGACATTGTAAAATTCAAACTTTCGCCTATTTACATAAAAATTATAAAAAAATATTAAGTTAAAATATAACAATGAAATAAAAAAATTAAACAATATTTAAATTTATTCTTAACATTTGCAATTGGTTGATGGAGATGTGCTTGTTATTGAGACGGATTAGACACCTGGCCATTGCTAAATTATATTGAACACAAACAATTTTTTTAAAAAAAACTCTTGAAAATATTAATAAAAATAATATTTAGTAAAAAAATTTAAGAGAGAATTTGAGATTTTTTTAGAGTTGATTGATAAATTTAAGAGAGAATTGTAAGAAATGTGAGTGAGAAGAAGGTGTGGGGGGTTTTATTTTTTATTTTTTTTACCGTTGGGGGGGCCAATGACTATTTAGTCGTTGGAAGTGATCGTTGGGGGGGGGAGAGAGAGAACGGGCTGACTTGGACGTGTTTTTCTTAAGAGCACTGAACCCATTTTATTGGTCAGAGGGGAAAAAGGCATTGAGTTGAACGCGCTTTTCTGACTTTCCCCTAAAAACGACACCAGTAGGGCGCGTTTTTGTAAAATTGGCCTATTTTTGTCAATTTTTACAAAATTAACCCATTTCCGTTATTATTTAAAAAAATTGGTCTTTTCTGGTATTTTAACCTTAACTCTATTTTGATTTTGTTGCTTTTTTTTATTATTGAATTTGTCATTTTAATTGAATTTTGCTATTCACATGTATTTTGAAATAATTTGAAGAAAATTTTGATAAGAAATATTTTTATATTTTACTTTAACCTTTAACAATAACAAGTTAATTAATATAATATTAAAATTAAATAAAAATGGTTATTTTATAAAAATAAATTTATTTTTCTTTTATGATATATTTATTTGTATTTTTCAAGTTTTTTTTTCATCAAATAGAAATTCTAATTTAATTTTTTATATTTAAAAGTTAAATTATTGTTAACTACTTTTCAAAAAAATTACTCTTAACTATTAAAATAAAATATTTGAAAGAAATTTTTGATTAAATTATAATTTTAAATCAAAAAATTTAATGTTGAAAGGTAAAATAGAATTAAAAAAAAGTCAAAGTTGATTGCAAAATTTAATAAAACTTAAAGCTTAATAATAAAATTAAATTACATAAGAGTCTAATGGTAAATTTATTCATATTTTTAAAATAT
Organism: Gossypium longicalyx; assembly: GCA_025698465.1. Classification (NCBI taxonomy): domain Eukaryota; kingdom Viridiplantae; phylum Streptophyta; class Magnoliopsida; order Malvales; family Malvaceae; genus Gossypium; species Gossypium longicalyx. The sequence continues at coordinate 15,351,393 of CM046997.1, read as the reverse complement.
AATGACAAATATCTATGAAAATAAAGTATAGTGGCAAATTCCAATATTCACCTATAGTATGATGGTAAATTTGTATTTTAACCCAAAATTATTTGATATGTAATTAATTAATTTAACAAAAGATAATTAATTAATGATAAAGTTATTTGATATTTAAATAATTTAAACAAAATATAATTTATTCACATAAATATTTTTAAAAAAATTCAGCCAATATTTAATTTAACAAAAATGAAGAATTTTATTTTAAAATAGAAATATTAGTTGGAATTCAATTTAAACAAAATATTCAGATAGAGCATTTTATTTTAATAATTAATTAATGATAAGATTTTTATAATTAATTAATTAATTAAAAATATATAATTGATTAAGGAATAAAAATAGTTTATTTGGTTCACTTAAACAATTTTTAAAAAAATTAGCTAATATTTAAATTAAAACAAAAATTAAGAATTTTACTTCAAAATTGTTATGAAATAAAAGAATAGAGAGAATAAAAATAAGAGAAATAGGAGAGCAAATGTAATTACGTATTTTATTCATCAATAGGGATATCTACAATGTTTCTCTAAAGTCTATATTTATAGACATAAGAAGTATAAAATACATATAATTCTACTCCTAATGAACTTTAAAGTTTTAATGTATATCAAACTTTTTATTCTAATGAACATTCACTTTTATAATAAAATATTATAAATATTAGTTGATTTTTAATTTAATAAAAAATTTAGATAATATATTTTATTTTAATAATTAATTGATAACAATGACATTAATATTAATGAAAATAATAATAAATCATTATTTGATTTTAATAAAAATATGATATAATAATTTATTAAAAATTATTAAGGGCATTTCACTATTTGTAATTTTAGAGTTGATAGATTTATAGATAATTAAAAGTTTGTGCTAGTGTTTTAACCCAAAAAAAAATATAGACATTATTGAAAAACTTAGTGACAAATCTTTAAAAAAAATTAGTATAGAAGGGTTAATATATATGGAATTATCTAAACTTCGCAACTTATACCTACTTGGTACAAATTTTTTTTTTTATCTAATTGGTACTTAAACTTAAAAATCGTAAACTGTTTATAGAAAAATTAATAAAACAATAAATAAAAGAGGATGAAAAATACGAGAGAATTTTATTGTTTTATTTTCACTTACAATGTGCTATTTATAAGTTCCTTTAAATTCAATTAATAAAGGTATTACATTTAATGAATTAAAGTTTCTTAATTACTCTATTTAATAATCTCCTGATTATAAATTAAGTAAAGAGTTTTATCTCATTACTTTAATATGTTTAAAGGGGGTTATGACATCCATTTAATTTACAACACTCCCCCTTGGATGTCTTTTAAATAAGAATGTGCCTCATTAAAACATTTATTAGGAAAAATCCTGTGGGATAAAAACCTAATGAAGGAAAAAGAGTATACAATCTCCTATTACAAATTGCCTCGTTAAAAACCTTTACCAGGAAAACTCAGTGGGACAAAACCTTGGTTAAAGGAAAAGAGTACAACATGTTTTAGACTCCCCCTAATGGCGACATCACATTATATCTTTGAGTCGACGCATTCCAATCTTGTTTCGTAGTCTTTCAAATGTTGGAGTTGGCAATGCCTTAGTAAAAAGATCTACTAAATTTTCACTAAAATGAATTTGTTGAACTTCTGTGTCACCTTTCTTCTCAAGATCATGAGTGAAGAATAATTTTGGTGAAATATGTTTCGTTCTGTCACCTTTGATATAACCACCCTTTTAATTGAGCTATACATGCTGCATTATCTTCGTATAAGATAGTTGGCATATTTTCCTGTAAAGGCAAATTACATATCTTCTAGATATGTTGGGTTAACAACCTTAGCCAAACACACTCTCGGCTTGCCTCATGCATTGCAATTATTTTAGCATGATTTGAAGAGGCAGCAGCTAATGTTTGCTTTGTCGAACGTCATGATATGTCAGTACCTCCACATGTAAATAAATATCCAGTTTGAGATCGACCTTTATGTGGATCCGATAAATATCCAGCATCAGCATATCCAACTAATAGGGATTTTGAATCATTTAATAAAATAACCCCATATCAATGGTCCCTCTAAGATATCTAAATACATATTTAATTTCATTCCAATGTCTAAGTGTTGGAGAGGAACTAAATCTTGCTAACAAGTTTACAGCAAAAGCTATATCAGGTCTTGTGTTATTTGCAAGATACATCAATGCTCCTATGGCACTTAGATATGGTACTTCAGGACCAAGAAATTCTTCATAATTCTCACAAGGACGAAATTGATCTTTATTCACATCTAACGATCGTACAACTATCGGGGTACTCAATGGATGTGCTTTATCCATATAAAATTTATTTAAGATCTTTTTTGTATAAGTTGACTGATAAACATGAATTTCATCTTTTAAATGCTCGACCTACAGGCCAAGAAAAAATTTTGTTTTTCCGAGATCTTTCATCTCAAATTCTTTCTTTAAATAATTTATTGCATTTTGAATCTCTTCAAGAGTTCCAATAATATTTAGATCATCAACATAAATAGCAATTATCACAAAGTTTGATTCAAACCTTTTTATAAAAACACATGGGCAGATTGGATCGTTTTTATAACCTTGTTTTAACAAATATTCACTAAGACGATTATACCACATACGTCTAGATTGTTTTAATCCATATAAACTTTTCCTTAATCTAATTGAGCAATTTTCCCGGGAAACATTATATCCTTCATGGATTTTAAATCCTTCTGGGATTTTCATATAAATTTCACTATCAAGTGTACCATAAAAATAGGCTGTAACAACATCCATTAGACGCATGTCAAGTTTTTCACATACTGCCAGACTAATAAGGTATCTAAACGTGATTGCATCCACCACAGGAGAATATGTCTCTTCATAATCAATGCCAGGTCTTTGCGAAAATCCTTGTGCTACAAGTCGTGGTTTATATGTTACGACTTCATTTTTCTCATTTCTTTTTCGCACAAATATCCATTTATATCCTACCGGCTTTACATATTTAGGTGTTTGGACTATAGGTCCAAAAACCTCACGTTTAGAAAGTGAATTTAATTCTGCTTGAATTGCGTCTTTCCATTTTGGCCAATCTTTTATATTTCTACATTCCTCAATAGATTTAGGCTCAGAATCCTCATTTTATTTTGCTATTTCAATAGCAACATTATAAGCAAAATTGTTGTCGGCAACTATATTTTTTTGGTTCCATCTTTTTCCTGAAGTAACATAACTTATTGAGATTTCTTCGTTATCACCATTTTCAAGTACCTGAACCTCTTCTGGGATTTTTTGATTATTTATATCATTGGCCTCTTCTGGGGCACTTGCCTTCACAATATTACCATATTGAATAATTGATCCTTTCTTTTTACGATGATTTTTATCTTTGGAACCGATTGGTCTTCCACGCTTCAGGCGTGGATTACTTTCTTTGCACTAACAATTTGTTTTATTGGGATATCAATTCGTATTGGAGCATTTTCAGCTAGTATGTGAGATTTTGTAATTCTCTTTAGGTCAGTAAATAAATCTGGCAGTTGATTGGCAATGTTTTGCAAATGTATAATCTTTTGAACTTCTTATTCACATTGACTTGTACGAGGATCTAATTGAGATAATGATGATCCATTCCATGTAATTTCTTTTACCACTTGTATTTTCTCTCCCCCTAATGTTGGGAATGTTGTTTCATCAAAATGACAATCAATAAATCGTGTAGTAAATAAATCTCCTGTCAATGGTTCAACATATTTAATTATAGAAGGAGATTCATAACCAACATATATTCCCAACCTCCTTTGAGGACCCATCTTTGTGCATTGTGGTGGGGCAGTTGGAACATATACTGCACATCCAAAAATTCTAGGATGGGAAATATTTGGCTCCTGACCAAAAGCCAATTGTAATGGGGAGTACTTATTATAACTTGTTTGCCTTAAGCGCACAAGTGCTACTACATGCAAAATAGCATATCCCCAAGCTGTAACAGGGAGATTTGTTCTCATAAGAAATCGCCGAGCTATTAGTTGGAGGCGTTTGATAAATGATTCAGCTAAACCATTTTGTGTATGAACATGAGCTACAGGATGTTCAACTTTTATCCCAATTGACATACAATAATCATTTAAAGTTTGGGATGTAAACTCACCAGCATTATCAAGACGAATAGTTTTGATTACATAATCTGGTAATTATGCTCTTAATCGAATTATTTGAGCAAGTAGTCTTGCAAACGCTAGGTTGCGAGTTGATAATAAGCACACATGTGACCACCTACTAGATGCATCTATTAATATCATAAAATATCTAAATGGTCCACATGGTGGATGAATGGGCCCACATATATCACCTTGAATATGTTCCAAAAATGCTGGAGATTCAATCCCAACTTTAGCTGGTGATGGTCTAATAACTAATTTTCCTTGAAAACAAGTGACACAAGATAAATCCTTTAATTCAAGAATCTTTTGGTTTTTTAATTGGTGTCCAATTGAAGTCTCGATGATTCTTCGAATCACAATAGATCCGGGATGGCCTAATCAGTCATGTCAAATAGTAAAAGTATGTGGTTCTACAAACTTCTGGTTTTTAGTAACATGTGACTCAATTGTACTAATATGTGTATAATATAAACCTGATGAAAAAGCAGGTAGCCTTTCCAAAATATATTTCTTTCCATATTCAACATTTGTAATATATAGATATTCAACATTTTTCTCATTCATAGTCTCAATATGATATTCATTAAGATGAATATCTTTAAAACTCAATAAATTTCTTTGTGACTTGGTGGAATATAAAGCATCATCAATGATAAATTTTGTACCTTTAGGTAATAATATAATAGCTCTTCCAGAGCCTTCAATAAGTTTTGAACTACCCGATATTGTATTAACATGGGCATTACTCATTGCCAAATGAGAAAAATATTTTTTATCTTTGAGTATCGTACGTGTTGTAGCACTATTTGCAAGACACATGTCTTCATTGATTTTGGGTCCATCGAAATTTTGTTGAATATTCATATTCTTCATAAAAACAAACAAAATATAATATGAGAAACATTGCAATTATTTATTAAATATATAAATTATTCTTTATGCAAGAAAATAAAATATACTTAAAACAACATAAAAATGTCAAAATAACATCAATTTTTCTAATGATTCTCAAAGAAATCTGCCACATCTAGGTGAGTTATATTATTAAGGTCATTAAATTTATCATCCTCATAGGCATGGTCAGTTTTATTGTTATAGTGAATATCTTCATCTTTTGCCCCCATTTCATCATTTTGGGATATAAAATTTGTCTCCATATGCTTTCCCTTCCTTTTAATGGATGCTTGATAAAGTTTCACTAAATGCTCAGACGTACGATAGGTACGTGACCAATGTCCCTTCATACCACATCGGTAGAATATATTCTCAACAATCTTTGAAGGATTATTTTGACCACTTCTTTCTTATCTTTCATTGTTATTCTTTTTCTGGTGGTTAGAAGTATCATTGTTATGACCACCATGATAACGATTGCTAATACGTCCTCGACCACGTCCCCCACTACGTCCACGACCACGGCCGCGACTTCTATATTTTCTATTTTCATAATTATTGTGTACTGCTACATTCACTTCAGTGGATGGTGCGAGAACCAATGGGGACGAATTCCATGATTTTTCATCAATAGCTCATTATTTTGTTCAGCCACCAAAAGGCATGAAATCAATTCAGAATACCTTTTAAAACCTTTTTCACGGTATTGCTGCTGCGGGAGCACATTAGTAGCGTGAAAGGTTGAAAATGTTTTCTCTAACAAGTTCTCATTAGTTATGTTTTCTCCACATAGTTTTAGTTGAGAACTAATTTTGAAAAGTTCTGAATTGTATTCACTTACAGTCTTAAAATCTTGTAACCGTAAGTGCATCCAATCATAACAAGCTTTAGGGAGTATCACAGTTTTCTAATGGTCAAATCGTTCTTTTAAATTTTTCCACAACTCAATAGGGTCTTTCACAGTACTTTTAATCCTTCATGCAGATGATGACAGATGAAAATCATTGCTTTTGCCTTGTCTTGATTAGATGCTTCTTTATCTGCTAATATAGTATTTCCTAGACCTTCAGCATCTAGGTGAATTTCAGCATCTAACACCCATGACAAATAATTCTTGCCTCAGATGTCTAAGGCTGCAAATTCAAGTTTAGCAAGATTTGACATTATAATCGCTTGAATCAAAATAAAAAAAAATATTAGTAAAATAATAAGTATTCTCAATCGTGAAATAATTCAATTAAATATATCAAATTTGCTAAATAATAATATGTATGTCAAATATTGGCATAAAGAAGAATAGTCATAATAATAACTTAACACAAATTAAATTAATTGAAATTTCTTTTAATAAAAAAAAACATGTTTATATAATTATCATTATTAGATTTTAGTTGTAAAAATAAATGTACAAATGTTACCAAAAGCAAATATTTTATCTAGAAAATAAAATAAAAGAATTAATGAAAATACGTATACTGTATATAGTTTAACGGGAGTTATACAGGTAAATTATATAAAGTCAAAATGACGTGAACTTCGCTATGGACTCGTAGAAGCTCGTGCTGATAACGTGTTATAGAAAAATTAATAAAACAATAAATAAAAGAGGATGGAAAATACGAGAGAATTTTATTGTTTTATTTTCACTTACAATGTGCTATTTATAAGCTCCTTTACATTCAATTAATAAAGGTATTACATTTAATGAATTAAAGTTTCTTAATTACTCTATTTAATAATCTCCTAATTATAAATTAAGTAAAGAGTTTTATCTCATTACTTTAATATGCTTAAAGGGGGTTATGACATCCATTTAATTTACAACATAAACCAATTTGATAATTTTTTAGATAACTTACTAACACTATTAAAAAGACTAATATTTTGCTAACATGGCATTGATAGTCAATAGCATGATAACATGTGGCAAAATTTTTAAATAATTTTTTGTTTTTATTTTTACTTTTACCATGTTTCAAAATGTAAGACTGTTACGTGCTATCGTATTATTAATCATAAATATCATGTCTACGTATTTTAAAGGTGATAGTCAAATACCTAAAATATTACTAAATTAATTTACAATTTTCAAATTTAGATATCAGGTCAAAAAAGAAAATTTAGCTAAAAATATTAATTCATAATAAAACGAAAATCTTAATTAAAAAAAATTAATTGGTGATATTATCTTGTAACAGAATAAGGTCCCGAAAGTCCATTCAGTGTAACCGTGGTCCCATAAGTCATAAGACAAGAGATGCAGCAAAGCTTCCACACACCACTTCCTTGTCTATTCACTCGTTCCAGTTCTGCTCAAACAATTCAGTCACCTTTACCAACATGAAACTCCCAACTCTATCTGTCCTTTATCTCATTCACCTTACTTCGTTGCTGCTCATCTTAGCTGAGTCGACTCAGCCTCCATTCTCCTGCGACACATCCGACCCACGAACCAAATCCTACCCTTTTTGCAAAACTACACTCCCCATCACCCAACGAGTCCAAGATCTGGTTTCCAGGCTCACATTAGACGAGAAGTTATCCCAACTCGTTAACTCAGCCTCCCCATTCCAAGACTTGGCATCCCTGCCTATCAATGGTGGTCCGAAGCGCTGCATGGTGTTGCCTATTCGTTGAGGGTCACGCAAGGTATTCGTTTCAATGGAACAATCCAATCAGCCACCAGTTTCCCCCAAGTCATTCTCACCGCTGCTTCCTTTGATGCTCACCTTTGGTATCGCATTGCTCAGGCAAGTCCTCAAGGACCCTTTTTTTTCATCTTCTTTAAGATTCATATTTTCAGTTTATGATTGTTTTCAGGCAGTTGGAATAGAAGCTAGAGCTATTTACAACGCTGGACAAGCAACGGGCATGACATTTTGGGCACCCAATATTAATATATATAGGGATCCAAGGTGGGGAAGAGGGCAAGAGACGCCTGGTGAGGATCCATTGGTTTCTGGGAAATATGCAGTTTCATTTGTGAGAGGGATACAAGGGGACTCTTTTGAAGGTGGGAAACTTGGCCAACATCTTCAAGCTTCAGCTTGTTGTAAGCATTTTACTGCTTATGATTTGGATAACTGGAAAGGAGTGAAACGATATGTCTTCAATGCAAAAGTATGTGTAAATTGTACACTTCAAATTTTGTAACTTAATTTGTTTGTTTGATTGGCTTTGAATTTGGAAAACTCCATTTTTTGTGTATTTCAGGTCAGTTTACAGGATTTAGCAGATACATATCAGCCTCCATTCCAGAGCTGCATACAGCAAGGGAAAGCTAGTGGGATAATGTGTGCTTACAATCGTGTTAATGGAGTCCCTAACTGTGCTGATTACAATCTGTTGTCGAAAACAGCCCGAGGCCAGTGGGGTTTCAATGGATACATCACCTCTGACTGTGATGCTGTCGCCATCATTCATGAAGATCAAGGATATGCAAAACTACCAGAGGATGCTGTAGCTGATGTTCTTAAAGCTGGTATTAGTTTTTTTTTTTTTTTTTATCTAAAGCTAGGCTGTATTGATGGACGTTAATATCGTCATTATGAACTTTTGATCAACGAATTTTACAGGAATGGATGTCAACTGTGGTACCTATTTGAAGAAATACACCAAATCAGCTGTTGAAAAGAGAAAATTACCTGTATCTGAAATAGACAGAGCCCTTCATAACCTTTTCTCAGTCAGAATGAGGCTGGGGCTTTTCGACGGCAATCCAGTTAAACAGCCTTATGGAACCATTGGTTCGGATAAGGTCTGTTCTCAAGAGCATTGGAATCTTGCCCTTGAGGCTGCTCGAAAAGGCATTGTCCTTCTAAAGAACACGGATAAACTCCTTCCGCTTTCGAAAACCAAAACTATTTCCCTTGCAGTAATAGGGCCTAATGCGAATTCTGCAAAAACACTTGTTGGAAACTATGCAGGCCCTCCTTGCAACCCTGTTACACCATTGCAAGGGCTGCAAAGTTATGTCAAAGACACCAGGTTTCACCAAGGTTGTAATGGAGTTAATTGTTCTTCTGCATTCATTGCTCAATCAGTGAAGATAGCAAAAGGAGCAGATCATGTGGTGTTAGTAATGGGATTAGATCAAACACAAGAGAGTGAAGATCATGATCGTGTAGACTTGCTTCTTCCACCAAAGCAACAAAACCTGATTTCTAGCATCGCAAGAGTTGCCAAGAATTCAGTCATTTTGGTGCTTCTATCGGGAGGTCCGGTTGACATATCATTCGCCAAAAATGATCAACGCATCGGAAGCATTCTATGGGCTGGTTATCCAGGTGAAGCCGGAGGTCGTGCATTAGCAGAAATTATATTTGGTGATCACAACCCTGGTGAGTTCATTTCTTTTCTTTGCATGATAAACAAAAGGCATACTTAAGTTTGTAAGCTTCATATTTGTATACAGGAGGGAGGTTACCAGTTACTTGGTATCCACAAAGTTACGTTAACGTGCCAATGACGGACATGAGAATGCGACCTGAACCTTCGTCCAGCTATCCCGGACGCACCTACAGATTCTACCAAGGACCGAAGGTTTTTGAATTTGGTTATGGTCTTAGCTACTCGAACTATACTTATGAAATTCTCCCTGTAATACAAAACAAGGTCCATATAATGGTTGAGAGCTCAAATCCCCACAGGTACATGCCTGTTTCAAAGATGGGAGCCGAAGCTTGTGAAAAAATGAAGTACACAGTCAAGGTTCGAGTTAAAAACCATGGCGAGATGGCCGGTAAGCATCCAATGTTGCTATTTGTGAGGCAACCAAAGATGGTTAATGGGAGGCCAGTGAAACAATTAGTTGCATTCCAGAGTGTTAACCTGAACGCAGGGGAAAGAGCTGATGTTGAATTTGAGTTGAGGCCATGTGAGCATCTTAGCTCAGCCAAGAAAGATGGTTCGATGGTGATTGAAGAAGGGTCTTATTTATTGAGCATTGGAGACAAAGAATCAGAGATTCAAGTTGTTAAATGATACAACTCATAGCTAATGTACCTCATTTCTAAATAAACAGCAGTTTCATCAAGTTGAAACATCAATTACCCAAAAAAATACTTCTGAGATAGAAGCCATAGCTTAGGTTTATATAATTGGTAATAGAATTTGGAAGAAAAATAAGTTATAGAAGTCCTCTAAACGTAGAAATAACGAAGCAATTCACATAACAAATAGCAGACAACATCATATTTCATATGCAAATAAATCCAAACCCACACACTAGACATCCTCCTCATCCTCCCGATACATCTTCATCATCTCAGCACAGCCAGCTTCAGCCTTGTCTACCATGAAGCCCATGCTATTGGCATAACGGGTGGTGGATGAAATGCCATTGAAGTTGGTCAAGATAACACGGGCACGTTCACGACCGGGGGACATTGTGGCACATCCAAGCTGGGGGCTCTTCACAAGAACTGCATCACAGATCTGATCCAAGTGATCCTCGGATACACGAATCTGGTATTTTCCGGTTTTGTCGGTGTATTCCTCCTTCTCGAAAACAACTCCGCCGGTCTTCCTGTCGGAGCATACCAGCTTAACCATGGCATCTACAAAGCACATGATATCAGTATCCCAAGATTCAGAACCAAATACGACAAATTGTACCAGTATTAAACATCACATAGATCAGACAAGGGGAACGAAAGATCCAGGCAACACAGCCATTAAACAATACACAACATCCTGTTCCATGTCCAAGAACCAACATTTTTGGGTTTATAAATCTATGAGCAAAATTATCATCTGAAACCTTAAAGCTTCCCCCTTTCTAATAAAATTTGCATCTTTGAACCGCCTACTGATCCAGTCCAACATGTTATGGTTGTTCCCATTATTTTATGTTTACACACCCTTTCATTCACTGTCACTCAATGTAACATCAACACCTACAAACTACTTCACAGATCTACCACTTTAAAACCTAAAACACCAGATCTAACAATGTCACCAACATAATACACAAAAGCCAACATAGCAAAACGTAGATTAATATCAAAGTATGTTAGAAATGGAATTTACCAGCTAGCCTTCTAGTCTTAGGGGTTTCAAAACCAGCACGGCAAGTATCACAGTACACATAGCCTTCTACCACCAATTGGTTATTCAGAATGCGTGTAGCACTAACCAAAGCTGGAAGCACACATAGTGCAATGAACAACAGAACTTTGGCCATGTTTTTTTGCTTCTTTTTTTTTTTTTTTTTTTTTTTCTTGAACGATGTAATGAAGAAATGGGAAGAAGGTTTGGAGATTAAATCCTTAGAAACAAATCAAAGAAACAAAGGGTAAAGGCTAAAGAGACAGTGATGATGATACAGTGGGAGTAAGATAAGGAAATTAAATAAAAGTGAAAATTGAATAAGAATAATAATGAAAACTGGCTTAGCCGCGTTGAGGAGTATATTCGTGTGTGGTGGATAAGCTGTATGAGCTGCTGGTTTGGGATGCCACGTCAAAACGGTGGTGTTGATTTAGTAATTTTGATGGAAAACAAGGGTGTTTAGGTAAATGGGAGTGATGAGTTTGGTGACGTGGCGAGTTATTAGTGGAATGTTGAAGGGCAGAGTGGAGATATGGAGCGTAGAGGATAGAACACGGTCCTAATTGATTGCAGCTGGCAGTTGTCGGTGGTCACATGGGGGGCTGTTTGAGAAGGTTGGCAGAGCAAGCAAAGCGGGAACGGTGCCGCATCACATGAATCCTATAATTAACGGTACCAATTATGTGAGATTTTTTATTAATTAAATAAAGAAAATTAGAGAAAGCGGTCACACAAGATTTCAGTTTTTCAATTTCATCATATAATAACTAAACCTTTTCGTAATAAACTTGTTTCAACATGCTTAAATAAAGACTTCACTAATTATAGATGGAGAATTCACTAATTTGATTGAAATGTGTTACGGAGGATATGAAAAATATTTTTAAATTTTTTTAATTTTCTTAATTTTTTTATTAAATATATATTTATGAAAACCTAAATAAAAAGCAAATGGAAAATGTCTCAAAACATTAGAAAATAAGACCCAAATAAGTTTAAAATTCAATATTCCTAAGCTCCAATTTCAATTGCAGCTGAAAATTAAAAAGAAACCCAACTTCTCAATGTTTCAAATTAATATTTAATTCGAAATTAAATTGAATTTGAAAAATTTTCAATACCAAATTGAAATGTTTAGATTAGTATTAATTCAAATATATTTATCATAAAATATTAATTTTAATCCCAACGAAATTTGGTGTTAATAAATTTTATTATTTTATTATATTAAGTGACATATAATATATCATCAATTCTCTTGGATATCGCTTTAATCACCTATACATTACACATTATTTTATTATTGGTGACAATAAAAACGATCAAATACAAAATCTTATATCATTACGTGACTCAACTAGTTGTCACCGTATACGAATTATATTATGACATTATACTTTGTTGTCATCATATTCTTAATAATATGTTATGAATAAAAATACATCTCTCTTAACCTTTAATCACACACTTAACGTAACGAATACCGAGATGATAAATTTTGCATCACCAAATGCAAATAGTGACATAAATGTAATTTTCAACGACAATTTTAAATGTCACTAATAAGCAAATTTGTTGTATTGAATTATGACCACAAAACATATACATGTCTTATACTTCTTGGAGATACAAACGAACATTTCAATACAGTTGGAGGATTTAAACGATAATTCCAAGTAGAGCGAATGAGGTAAATCATCTTCTATTGAAAGTCATCTTGACAGGTTAATTTCACTCGTTGAACAATTAGTTTTATGAAATAGTCAACATGTTACGGCATGTAGCATATGCGCTAATTATGGCCACCAAATTGATTCATGCCCTATACTTCTTAAAGATGCAAACAAACATGCCAATACAATTTGAGGATTTCTCGGTTGGCCACAATGGAGATATGACCCCTATGTCAATACTTACAATCATAGATGAAGGCATTATGTAACAGTCTGTTTTTTAGTGGTGTTGGAAAACGGTGATTTTGGAATCCATTTCTGATGTTCGAGTCTGTAAATATTATTATTTAATATTTACGATGTTAGAATAAAGGTTAATTGAATTTTGGTCTCTTAATTTTGTTAAATGGATAATTAATTAAGGTACAAGGACTAATTAGTAAAAGTGATCAAAGTTAATTGCTTTCTAATTAATCAAAGGACCACTTGAACAAATAGACCCTTCAAATTACTCCAAACAGTAGTGGCGGATGGCTAGAATCCACTAACTTTGCTAATTGTGATTAAGTCCTAATTAATTAAGATTTAACTAATTAATTGTGTTTAATTAAAAGTTAAACTATGCATAAAAGTTAAATTAAAAGAAAATGTTAGCTCGATTAATCAATTTGAAATCGCCAAGAGAGAGGTAAATTTGCTTCTAAAAAATTGTGGAAGCTTGAAAGAACAAAAAATTAGAACAATTGAACATAATGATTTAGAGTGGTTCGACCCCAATTGCCTATTTCACTACCTTAGCTTTTCACTGCTAAGGATTTTCTCAAATTCACTAATTTGATTAACTTTTGAGGGAAAGGTTTAACCTTACAACTCCCTTAAAGTTTTTACCCAAACCTTAAATATAACCCTCTCAAAGAGTGAAACAAATAAGCAAACTAAGAATTAATCCTTACAAGATTGAATTGTTTGCCAATTGAGCACAAATGAAACAAGAAAACACTTGGGCTAAATGAATAACAATGAAAACTTACAAGTGTGTACAAGAAAAGTATGAAAATTTAAGCACAAAGGTTGTTTGATTGAAATTTGAGCTTGGATAATCTCTCTTATTGTTGTAGACCCTTTGGAAGCTGGTATTTATACCCTCTAAATGATTTACAACTGTTGTGATTGTTGAGAAATTGAATAGAGCCATTGGGGATGAAATAACCAATGCATTAATGTCACTTGCAATAATAGGAATCGATACTTTTTCTACAGGTATTGATACTATTAGCATTTAATGCCCAATTTAGTGATCGTTGGAGCCATCGACATCAATACCACGAGAAATTTATCGATACCAAATAAAAGGTATCAATACTATATCGATACTTGATAAATACTTTAAAAGTCCGAATGCCAATTTCGTATCAATACCGAAAAAGGTATCTGTAACAGCCCATTTTCAATGGTACCAAAAATGGTGGTTCTCGTTTACCGATAATTGAGTTAATAAGTTTTAATATTTAATATCTATTAGTCTAGTATAGTGTTATGTGAAATTCTAGTTTGTTAATTTGATTGATGGAATAATCTATTTTAGTATAGGGATGAAATAGTAAAGGTGGTAAAGTTAACCATTATGGATTTCTTTCGCTTGTAGTAACATGATAATCGGTTAGGGACTGAATCAATAATTCAACCATTTTCGTAGTTAATAGTCAGACAAATGTTGGTTTTTACCTTACCTGTAATGATGCTAATTTTAATTAATAATTAAATTAGACACACACATATATATACGGTAACATAGTTGATGGAAAAAGGCAGATTATTTTCTTTCTTCACCCACTCCATCACCGTTTTTCTTATTTTTTAAGTAAGGAAAACTTGGCAAAGCTTTGTGCTATTGCATGATAAGTTAATTCAAGTCTGTTTTGCTTGAATTTGATTTTTTTGAATTTGTCGTGCTTCAATCTAGCTAATAGTGGTGTTTGTTTCCAAAATTGTTAAAGATTTCTTGAGATTACAATTGTTGAATGCTTAAAATTGTGGTGTTAAATGTTTAGATTACATGAAAAGTTATGGAAAAGGGGTTTACTTGGTAAAATGAGAATTTGTTCGTCGGATAACAACTAAAATGAAGACATTTCGAAATATGGCTATAAAGGGCTTAACTGTTTAAATGTTAGGTTTAAGGGAATGTTAGAGCGATGGAAATGATCTGACTTATGTGTTTCATAAGTTGATGAATGATGTTAGTTAATAAAAAATTGAGTTAAAATTCTATTATAGATTAATATTTAAATTCGCCAATAGAAGATCGTGGGAAATGAAAAGTTATTAAGTAGATTTTATTGTGGTGTGCTACCATTCCACCAAGTAAGTTCATACAAATGAACATTATTAAACTTTTTTTCCTTTTTGTTCTTAAATCATATGATTGAAAATTTGATGATTTAGATTTAGTTTGTTAAAATTTTTTATGAGAATTATTGTATTATGTTACAAAAGAATATGAATGGAATTACAAAACGAAAGTGCAACACTCCTAACTCATCTTCATTGCCAGATTAGGGTTATGGAGCATTATTGTACAAATTAGAACAATTAACTTCAAAACAGATTAATAATTCTAATCAATATTAATTGCCAAAAACTCATTACAAACCTAGCAAACATACACATTTGGGCCTTAAATTGAGCCTTCGTGACCCTAGGGATAGTTCGGGAACAATACGGGACTAATTTAAAACAAATTAGAAAATTTTGGAAAAATTTGAAAATTTTGAAAACAGGGGTCACACGACCGTGTGGCTAGGCCGTGTGACATTGTAATAGCCCGTTTTTAGTCAAGTCAGAACAATGGTTTCGGGACCACAAATTCGAAGTCAAAATAATTATTTTATTATTATTTTAATGTTTACAGCATGATAACATAATTGTGTGAAAATTTTGTTAAGAAATTTTATCATTTAAGTGTTTAATTTGATAAAAATGACTAAATCACATAAAGTCTAAAACTTGAGTTCTATATGCTAAAGGGGTTTAATAGATATGAAATTAAATGTTTCAAGGGTTTATGTTGTAATTAGATCATTAATAGCATGAGCGGAAAATTATGGACATAAAGTAAATGATTTATAATATTTTTATTAAAGGATAAAATAACAATTTATAAAATAACTTAAGTAAAATAATAAAAACATCGTATCATCTTCTCAAATTAGCTTCCACCACCGAAATTAAGGGTTTGAAACACCATTAAAGAGCTTGAAACATTTGGCCTAGTTTCCTTGAGCATGTAAGTTCATTTTCGTTCCGTTTTTAATGATTTCTATGTTTTTAAGATCGTTGCAGCTTAATCTAGCTAGCCCAGGGACTAATTTGCAAAATTGTTAAAGGTTTAGGGTTTTACCATTGATGAATATAGATTTATTTTGATGTTTGATGTTTGATGATAGAAAATGTATGGTTGTTGTTATATAAACAACATTTGTTAAGTGATTTTTGGTAAAATATTCAATTAGGGATTAAATTGTGAAATGTTGAAATTTTGTGGTTAAATTGTGAAATAAATGAAAAATATGGACTGCTAGGGACCTAACTGAAATTCAGCTAGCATGCGTTCTGGTTGAATTGCATGAATTTGTAATTTTATGAGATAAGGACTAAATTGTAAAAATGTTGAAATGTTAGCAGCAAAAATGTAAAAATATTTTAATGTGTATTTTGGACTAAATTGAATAAAGTGATAATTAAATAAGTTAATTTTGGTTACATTTAGATCAAGAAAAATGAAATACAGATTTAGATCGGGGAAAGAACAAAGTATCGAACTAATCGACTCGTTTCATCGTTTTTATATTCGAGGTAAGTTTGTATGTAATAAGCTTTATTAAAATTGTATTTTAAATACTTTGATATTGTATAAATTGTGATTATGACACTATGAACATGTTCGACGACGACTCAGCAAGTGAGAAATCCCGGTTGAACCTTAGGAATAGATTAGGATACGAATGACATGTCATTAGGGTTTATGTGATTTGGGTGTTGGTCCGTACGTCTTATCGGTGGCTGAGTTATCCAGTATGTGTTGCGGATACTCGTCAGCTTGTGTGAGCAGCACCGTGTAGCTTCGTCATGACCGTCAGCTTATGTGAGCTGACCCGTTGATAGCTCTAGTGTGAGCATTATATGTGATACAAGATTAAGATAGCTTCGGCTATATATGTAGCACTTAGGGTGCGAGATCTGCGAGTATCCGATAATATTCCAATTGATTCAACGGGTAAATCAATGATGTGGATGAGTGTGTACTTGATACGAGGTGGCATAGGTACGTACATAAACCATACAAGCACTGAATCGAAGAAAATTGTGAAATGTATATCTAACCTTGTGAATAGAAATTTTGGTAGGTTGATGGTTTAAAATGAGATATGTTATGATATGTATAAATTGCTTAAATTGTGCATATTTGGTAAGTTAAGTTTATTGTTGTACGAACTTACTAAGCTTTATAGCTTACATTGTTTATTTTTCTGTATTTTATAGTGAAATTAAAGCTAGCTCGGATTCAAGAATCGTTAGAGACTTCATCACACTATCCTACTATCACTTTGGTACTTTTGAACTTAAGTATTTTGAGTATATGACATGTATAGGAGTTTCATCATTTTGATATATAGTTTGGTAATGAATTTAGTCATTTGAAATAGCTTGTAAATGTTAATGTTTTGGTTTTGTATATAGCTATGAGAGTTGGCTTAATTTGGTTGGTTTGGTTATGTGTACATATGTGCATATGGCTTTGGTTATGTGTTTAATGATGAATATGATATGCTTGTTGGTATTTGGTAATTAGGGGTACTAAACGGTTGAGAATTAAATTTGGTATGTTTGTGATATTAAGCTAAATGATGCAAAATTGGAAGTGTTCACATTGATAATTTGAGATTATGAGTTTTGGTATGATATTGAATGGCTTATTGTGGTATTGATATGTTTAGTATTGGTTGGTATTGAAATGGTATGAAGTATGTTTGAATGAAGTTAATAGAATGCCTATTTTTATGCCATTTGGTTTGGTGTAGGTATATGCAAATTGGATGGCAAAATGGCTTGGTAAATAGCCTATTTTTGTCTACACGAGTAGAGACACGAGCGTGTGTCTCAGTCGTGTGTGAAACATGATTGGGTTGCACGACCGTGTGTCCCCTGGTGTTGAATTAAATCAAGTCAATATGCCCTACATGGCCTAGCACATAGGTGTGTGACTTGGTTGTGTGGCATAAGTTAGTATACCCTACAGGTTTGGCACGGCCTAGCACACGGCATGGCACACGGGTATGTGTGGCCATTTTTAGGGTACACGGGCTAGTCACACAGGTGTGTGTGTGTTGGCTATGTGACCCAAGTCAGATAGTTACACAAGGTCAGACACAGGCTGGGACATGGCCATGTGCTCCCATTTCGAATGTCCACACGGCCTGTGACACGAGCGTGTCTTTGGCCATGTGAGACACACCGCTGGGCTACACGGGCGTGTGTCCCATGATAGTTAAAAAATTTTCTAATGTTTGTAAAAAAATTTTGAGCTATCGATTTAGTCCCGAACTACTCCTAAAGCATGGGCCTTGTAGGCTCGTTTTAGGGACGATGTGAATGATGTTGTATGATGATTATATGAAATTGAAAAATATATGTGAAATGTATGTTTATTTGCGTTATAAGTCTGCCAATGCTCCGTAACCCTATTCTGGCGTTGAATACGGGTTAGAGGTGTTACATTTATTAGTATCAGAGCTACAGTTTAGTCGATTCTTGGACTAACGTAGTATATGTGAAAGTCTAGCTATACATGCCATATATAACCTGTGATAGTGTGATATCTCCTGACAGTTTAAATCATGTTTTTGTATAGTAAATTGATCTCAATCGAGCTGTAGCTGATGATGTTGAAAGTAATGCGCCTACCTCTATTCACGGAGTAGTACAATCTGAGTCGAGACCCGTATCGGGTAGCCAGGGAGGATAAGCTAAAGAAGTCTTCTTCTAAATGATGAATGAGTGGTTTACGGAGTTTGTTCGAACAAATCCGACTGCTCAACAAGCTCCACACCCACTTAATCCCTAACCAGTTCCAGTAGTTCCTCAAGGTGTGAAACTTCTATGATTAACTAAGCCGCCAGTTGATAAGATCCCCAAATACGGGGACAAAGAATTCAGAGCTACTATTGACGATGATCCTTAAATAGCCGAGTTTTGGCTCGAAAATATGATTCGAGTATTTGATGAGTTTTCTTGCAAACTGGCTGAGTGTTTAAAATGTGTCATATCACTTCTGAAGGACACAGCGTATCAGTGGTGGAATACTCTAGTATCAGTGGTGCCGAGAGAAAGTGTCACTTGGGAATTCTTTCAAGCTAAATTCAGAAAGAAATACATCAATCAACAGTTTATTGGTCAGAAGTGCAAAGAGTTTCTGGAGCTGAAACAGGTCTGTATATCTGTGACTGAAAATGAGCCAGAGTTTGCTAGACTCAGTAAGTATGCTTGAGAATGTGTTTCAACTGAGGTCATTATGTGTAAAAGATTCGAAGATGAATTGAACGAAGACATCAGACTGTTGGTCGAGATTCTAAAATTGAAAGAATTCATGGTGCTAGTTGACAGAGCTTGTAAAGCCGAGGAACTTGGCAAAGAAAAGAGAAAGGCAGATTTCGAAGCTAGAGATTCAAGAGAAAGATCGATGAATAAACCATATCAGTCTTCATCAAAGAAATCAAGAGATTCGTACACTCATTTGAATGCTTCAATCGAGTATCCAAACAGAGATCGTGGAAAGCAATATTCAAGTCCTAAAATTCAAGCTACATTGGTATCAAGTGTTGGCAGCGTGAGAAATAATAAACCCTGAGTGTCAACAGTGTGGTTGACGACATTTTGGTGAGTGCTGGATGAATAATAGGGGTTGTTTTAAATGTGGCTTGTAAGATCATTTCATTCGAGATTGCCCAAAGTTAACCGAGAAAGATAAATTCCAGAATACAAGACCAAGCAACACTGCCACTAGAGGGAAGTCACCGAGAAATGCGGGGAATGTAACTAGTAGTAGAAGAACGACAAAGGACTCCGCTGTGAGATCCGAGGCTAAAGCACCTGCTAGAGCTTACGCGATTCGCGCTCGCAAAGATGCGTCGTCACCTGATGTTATCACCTATACATTTTCTCTCTATGACACTAATGTTATTGTATTGATTGATCCTAGGTCGACTCATTCATATATTTGTATGAATTTGGTGTCTAGTAAGAGTTTGCCTGTTGGGTCTACCGAATTTATGATTAAAGTGTTGAACCCCTTAGGCAAATATGTTTTAGTTGATAAAGTTTGCAAGAGTTGTCCTTTAATGATCCAGGGTTACTGTTTTCCAGAAAATCAGATGCTTTTACCATTTGATGAGTTCGATGTAATTCTAGGTATGGATTGGTTGACGCTACATAATGCTGTTGTGAATTGTAGACGAAAGACTATTGAATTAAAATGCCAAAATAGTGAAATTCTTTGAATTGAATCAGATGAGTCGAGTGAATTGCCTATTTTGATTTCGTCTATGTCAGCTAAGAAATGTGTGAGAAAATGTTGCGAAGCTTACCTTGCTTATGTATTTGATACAAAAGTGTTTGAATTGAAGATTAAATTAGTACCAATACTATGTGAATATCTGGATGTGTTTCCAAAAGAGTTACTGGGGTTAAAACCGATCAGAGAGGTCGAGTTTACCATTGAATTAGTGCCAGAAACATCACTAATATCTATAGTTCCATATGGAATGGCTTCGACAGAATTGAAATAGTTGAAATTTCAGTTGCAAGAGTTAACCGATAGAGGTTTCGCACGACCTAGTTTTTCACCCTGGGGTGCTACAGTGCTATTCGTAAAGAAGAAAGACAGATCAATGAGACTTTGTATTGATTATCGTCAGCTCAATAAGGTTACAATAAAAAACAAGTATCCTTTACCGAGAATCGATGATTTGTTCGATCATTTGAAAAGGGCAACAGTGTTCTCGAAGATTGATTTGAGATCTAGTTATTATCAGTTGCGAGTGAAAGATTCAGTTGTGCCGAAAACTACGTTTAGAATAAGGTACGGGCATTATGAATTTCTTGTTATGCCTTTCAGATTAACTAATGCTCCTACAATTTTTATGGACTTGATGAATCGAATTTTCAGACCGTATTTAGATAGATTTGTGGTTGTATTCATTGACGACATTCTAATCTATTCATAAGATGAGTCTGAGCATGCCGAGCATTTGAGAATTGTGCTACAAACCTTGAGAGATAAGTAACTATTCGCTAAATTCAAAAAATGTGAGTTTTGGCTCCTAGAAGTTGGATTTTTGGGACATATTGTTTCAGCTGAAGGCATACGAGTTGATCTGAGCAAGATTTCTGCAGTTGTTAATTGGAAACCACTGAGAAATGTATCCAAAGTTAAAAGCTTTTTGGGATTAGCTGGTTACTATCGACATTTTGTCAAAGAATTTTCGATGATTGCTACACCGATGACTATAGTGCTATAGAAAGATGTGAAATTCGAGTGGTCCGAGAAATGTCAACAGAGTTTTGAACAGTTGAAAGTATTGTTAACTAAGGCACCAGTTTTGGTTCAAGCTGAGTCGAGTAAAGAGTTTGTGATCTTCAACGACACGTCATTGAACGGTTTGGGTTGTGTTTTGATGTAAGAAGGAAAAGTGATAGCTTATGCCTTATGCCTCCAAACAATTAAAGCCGCATGACAGGAATTATCTGACGCGCGATTTAAAATTAGTCACTATAGTATTTGCATTGAAAATTTGGTGACATCATTTATACGTTGAAAAGTGTCATATCTTTATCGATCACAAGAGCTTGAAGTATATAATGACTCAGAAAAATTTGAACTTGCGACAACGAAGATGGCTCGAGCTGTTGAAAGACTATGAGTTAGTGATCGATTATCATCCGGGGAAAGCGAATGTAGTCGCGGATGTGATGAGTAGAAAATTATTATTTACTTTGTGAATGATAAATACACGGTTATCTTTGTCTGATGATGGTTCAATTTTAACAGAGTTAAAAGCTAAACCGATTTTTATTCAGCAAATTTGTCAAGCTCAGAAGTGTGATAATAAATTGGAAGCTAAAAGAGTACAATGTGAGTCGACTACTAATTTAGACTATCAGATCGGATCTGAAAATTGCTTAATGTTCTGAGGTAGAATTTGTGTACTAAAGAATTCTGAGCTTATTCAGAAAATTCTACACGAAGCACACAGTGATTATTTATCTGTTCATTCGAGAAGTACTAAAATGTACAATGATTTGAAACAGTTGTATTGGTGGTCAGGCATGAAATGAGACATTTCAGAGTTTGTATCAAGATGTTTGGTTTGTCAACAGGTTAAAGCTGAACATCAAGTGCCTTCAGAATTGCTACAACCAGTGATGATACCAAAGTGGAAATGGGATAGAGTTACAATGGATTTTGTATTGGGTTTGCCACTATCTCCGAAAAAGAAAGATATTATTTGGGTTGTCGTTAATCGACTGGCAAAATCGGCGCATTTTATTCCGATGCGTACAGACTATTCACTAGATAAATTGGCTGAGTTGTACATTTTAGAGATCATTAGATTGCAAAAGGTACCAGTTTCTATTATTTAGTATAGAGATTCGAGGTTTACATCGCGATTTTGGAAGAAATTACAAGAAGCTCTGGGTATGAGGTTGAATTTTAGTACCTCGTTTCATTTGAAAACTGATAGTCAGTCTGAGAGAATAATTCAGATTCTCGAAGATATGCTTCGTTGCTGTATTTTCGAATTTGAAGTCAATTGGGAGATATATTTGCCGTTGGTTGAATTCGCGTATAATAATAGTTTTCAATCGAGAATAAAGATTGCACCGTAATGTTAAACTCCGTTGTACTAGACCGAATTCAGTGAGAAAAAAGATTCACGAGGTTGATTTGATCCGAGAGACTGAAGATAAAGTGAAACTAATTCGTGACAGTTTGAAAGCAATTCGTGACAATTTGAAAGCAACTTCAGATCGACAAAAATCGTATGTGGATTTAAAATGAAAAGACTTTGAATTTTGGATCGGTGATAAAGTATTTCTGAAAGTATCTCTGTGGAAGAAAATTCTTCGATTTGGTCGAAAAGGCAAATTGATTCTGCGATTTATCAGGCCGTATGAGATTATTGAAAGAATAGGGTCAGTAGCATATCGGTTAGCCTTGCCGTCAGAGTTAGAAAAAACTCATGATGTGTTTCATGTGTCGATGTTACATAGATATAGATCAGATCCATCATATGTAATTTCTCCGTCAGAGATTGAGATTTAACCTGATATGTCGTACAATGAAGAACCGATCAGAATTTTAGCTCGAGAGGTTAAAAAATTGAGAAATAAAAGCATAGCTTTGGTGAAAGTTTTGTGGCAACGTCACAGAATCGAAGAAGCTACGTGGGAACCCAAGGAAGCTATGAGAAAATAGTACCCTAACGTCCTTTCTGGTAAGGTTTTCGGGGACGAAAATCCCTAAGGGGGAATGTTATAATAGCCTATTTTTAATCAAATCAGAACAGTGGTTTTGAGACCACAAATCCGAAGACGAAATAATTATTTTATTATTATTTTAATGTTTACAACATGATAATATAATTGTGTGAAAATTTCGTTAAGAAATTTTATTGTTTGAGTGTTTAATTTGATAAAAAGGACTAAATCCCGTAAAGTATAAAACTTGAGTTCTATATGCTAAAGGGGTTTAATAGATATGAAATTAAATGTTTGAAGGGTTTATGTTGTAATTAGACCATTAATAGCATGAGTGGACAATTATGGACATAAAGTAAATGATTTATAATGTTTTTATTAAAGGATAAAATAGTAATTTATAAAATAACTTAAGTAAAATAATAAAAAACATTGTATCATCTTCTCAAATTAGCTTCCACCACCGAAATTAAGGGTTTGAAACACTATTAAAGAGCTTGAAACATTCGGCCTAGTTTCCTTGAGCATGTAAGTTCATTTTCATCCCGTTTTTAATGATTTCTATGTTTTTGAGATCATTGTAGCTTAATCTAGCTAGCCCAAGGACTAATTTTCAACACTGTTAAAGGTTTAGGGTTTCACCATTGATGAATATAGATGTATTTTGATGTTTGATGATAGAAAATGTATGGTTCTTGTTAAATAAATAACATTTGTTAAGTGATTTTGGTAAAATGTTCAATTAGGGATTAAATTCTAAAATATTGATAATTTGTGGTTAAATTGTGAAATAAATGAAAAATATGGATGCTAGGGACCTAAGTGAAA
The DNA here is from genome assembly GCA_025698465.1 of Gossypium longicalyx. Lineage (NCBI taxonomy): Eukaryota > Viridiplantae > Streptophyta > Magnoliopsida > Malvales > Malvaceae > Gossypium > Gossypium longicalyx. The sequence goes on along the minus strand of CM046997.1, from coordinate 15,327,197 downwards.
TTCGGCTAGCATGGGTTCTGGTTGAATTGCATGAATTTTTAATTTTATGAGATAATGACTAAATTGTAAAAATGTTGAAATGTTAGAGGCAAAAATGTAAAAATACCTTAATGTGTATTTTGGACTAAATTGAATAGAGTGATAATTGAATAAGATTAAATAAGTTAATTTTGGTTACATTTAGATCAAGAAAAGCGAAATAGTGATTTAGATCGGGGAAAGAATAAAGTATCGGACTAATCAACTCGTTTCATCGTTTTTACATTCGAGGTAAGTTCATATGTAATAAGCTTTGTTAAAATTATATTTTAAATACTTTGATATTGCATAAATTGTGAGTACGACTCTACGGACATGTTCGACGACGATTCGACAAGTGAGAAATCCTAGTTGAACCTTAAGAATAGATTAGGATACGAATGGCATGTCATTAGAGGTTATGTGTAACATCCCGAGATAGGGCCTAGTCAAAACAGTGGTTTTGGGACCACAAATTCGATGTTGAAATATTTGTTTTATGATTATTATGAGGTCTAAAATATGAAAATATGCATGTGTTAAAGTTTCATGAAGAAATTTTATGAGTAAGGAGTCCAATTGGAAATAAGGACCAAATTGAATAAGTTGAAAAACTTGGATTCTAGAAGCAATTTGTATGAAATTACTTTATATTATTAATTAGAAGGTCTTAAAGAGCAATTTGCCCAATTTTTAAATTTTTGGACCAAAATGGGCATGTATGGGTAAAATTTGAAAGAAAGGGCCTAAGGGCATTTTGGTCATTTGGCTAATTAATGAAATAAAAATTGGAAAAATAAGCCAAAAATCAGCTCATTCTTTTCATGTTGCTGCCAAAATTTTAGGGTTCTCCATAGCTAGGGTTTCCAAGCTTTCCAGGCTCAATAGTAAGTGCTCCCAAGCCCCATTTTTAATTTCTTCGTATTTTTGAAATCTTGGTAACTTACTCTCTCTATTTCTACCCATATTTCATGCTAGGGTTCATGTTTAGAAATTTACCCATGCATGAGTCACTTGTATTTTAATGGTTTATGGAGGAATATGAGAGTTTAAAGGATGGTAAATAACTTTTACCAAGTGGTTTTTCATGGAAATGGCTTAGGGACCATTTTGTAAAAGTTGTAAAAATGGGTAAAAAGATGAGAAATAATGGGAAAATGGGGTTGCTATAAGAGGGAAAAACATTCGGCTAGGCTTGCGTAATATGGAAATTCATGCATTTCATTATACGAGCCTAGGGACTAAATCAGAAATAATGTGTAAGGTTAGGGGTAAAATAGTCATTTTGTCCGGAGGTGAAATTTAGGCTCGAAAAGTATAATGTGAGATATTGATGATTCATTTTTATTGTTATAGACCCCGATGAACAAATTCTGGAGATTGATCGAGGAAAACAAAAAGTTTCGGAATAACCGAAACGCGAAATCGAAACGAGTACCAGGTAAGTTCGAATAACTTTAAGTAAACTATTGATATGCCTAATTGAATGTGTTATGAATGTATGATAATTGGCTACAATAATGGCATGAAAATCCATGAAATGTGCTAATAATAATGATATGATACTAAATGTCTCGGTTGAAGTCAAAAAGGGAAATTCGATGGATAAACCATAGCTTACATGACCTGAGATCCTACATGTGTTGCAGAAAAGGGTTTAGCCCAGACGGGTAATTTGTTGATCTCAAATACAGAAAGGATCTAGCCTAGACGGGTGTTCCTTGAGTGATCGAGTCTTCCGAAGAATATGTGTGCATTGTGGATTTAGCCCGGACAGGTAATCCAAATAGGGTCTGAATTTATCCTGGACTGGTAATTCAGATCCGAGCTCATTAAGGGTGTTTTCCGCTATAAGGTATTTAGCCTAGACTGGTAATCCCGACATCACCCTATAAGTTTACATTACGGGGGATTTAGCCTGGACTGGTAATCCTGCCGTATGATGTGAGGTTCGCGGGAGTGCATACTTGAGATGATCGCTCTTATGAGTTGACGATAAATGGATAATCCATCGAGGTTTTCGAGAAACTCAACGGGATTGACATGTGATATAGAAATTAAAACGTTGGATGATGAGCTCATCTAAGACGAATTACATGATGTATTGTTACGAGACTAACTTGTTGATTGAGTGCATGTGATAGGGATACCATTTCATGCTTGTTGGTTTTATTGCATAATATGGATATATGCTAATTAATCGGTAAGTTTACTTTCTAGTTATTCGGCTTACTAAGCATGTAAATGCTTACCCCTCTCTTTTCCCTGTCTTACAGAGCTCGAGGACTCATAGAGATTGGAAGACAGTTGGAGATCCAATACACTATCATCTTGTCTAGCTTTGGTATATAGATACTTTTACTTTTGTTCAATGGCATGTATAGAGCTTTTGTTTATTTTGTTATATGTGTCATTTGATTAGCCAATATGAATGCTTATTAAGGTATACCTATTCACTTGTATATGGCCATGAGAATTGGCTTATTTTGATGCAGGTAATGACCTGCCAATTGGTACATGTTTATGTTCAAATGTTCTTGTGATGGTTAAGTATGGTATATATCCATTAGACATATACAATGTGATCAAATCACCTGGAATGGTTAGACCATAATTGGCAATGAGTTTAAATAATAAGTCAATCTTAAATGTGTTTTAAGACATATAAACCTTTCATACGAAGAAAATAAACTAGCATGTATAGAACTGATGAGACGAGGTTTACATGCGATGAGGTTTATCAAGGTCATTTGAGAGCATAATCAGCCATATTAAGTACTATTGAAGTCTATAAATATGTGAGGATGTTAGAGGGTGACCTAAGACTTGGAAAATAGCCTATTAAGGTCCACAAGGGTAGCCCTACGGGCGTGTGGTATTGCCGTGTATCCCCTGCACCTAGAATTTTTAAGTCAGAATGCATGATAGTAAACACACGGGTAGAGACACGGCTGTGTGTCTCAACCGTATGGAGGGCACGGCCTATCACACAGACGTGTGTGTTGGCCGTGTGCCCCTAAATGCATGTTGACATCATAAACAGAATGTCCAGGTCTTTGGACACGGGCAATCACACGAGCGTGTCTAGGCCGTGTGAAAGATACGGGCCAGGGACACGGGCGTGTGCTTAGCAATGTGAAAACCCCTGTAGGTTCAAAATGAAAAATAATTTTCATAAATTCAACACGGGTTAGGGACACGGGCGTGCCCCAAAGCACACGAGCATGTGTATTACCTCTACACGGGCGTGTGAGATTTGGTCTAGGTATTTTTCTAACACCTTTCTTAAGTTCTCAATTTAGTCCCGATCCATTTTCAATGTATGTTTTGGGCCTCGTAGGTCCACGATAGGGTCATTATGAATAAAATAGATCGGTTTTAAATTGGAATGAAATTTTATTGCCTTATTTTACATGATTACCCGAATAGATTTTCGATAATGCCTCGTACTCTATCTCAGCCTTGGATACGGGTAAGGGGTGTTACATTATGTGATTTGGGTACTGGTCCGTATGTCTTACCTGTGGCTGAGTTATCCAGCATGTTTTGCGGATACTCGTCAGCTTGTGTGAATGAAAGACCGTGTAACCGTCATGACCGTCGACTTGTGTGAGCGGACAGACCTGATAGCTCTAGTGTGAGCATTATATGTGATACGAGATTGAGATAGCTTTGGGGTGCAAGATTCCCGAGTATCTGATAGTATTCTGAATGATTCAACGGGTAAATCAATTATGTGGATGAGTGTGTATTTGATACGATGTGGCACAGGTATGTACATAAACCATACAAGCACTGAATCGAAGAAAATTATGAAATGTATATCTAACCTTGTGAATGAAAATTTTAGTAGGTTGATGCTTTAAAATGAGATATATTATGATATGTATAAATTGCTTAAATTGTGCATATTTGGTAAGTTAAGTTTATTGCTGTACGAACTTACTGAGCTTTATAGCTTACATTGTTTATTTTTTCATGTTTTATAGTGAAATCAAAGCTAGCTAGGATTCAGGAATCGTCGGAGACTTCATCACACTATCATATTATCACTTTGGTACTTTTGATCTTAAGTATTTTGAGTATATGGCATGTATAGGAGTTTGGTCATTTTGATATATAGTTTGGTAATGAATTTAGTCATTTGAAATGGCCTGTAAATGTTAATGTTTTGGTTTTGTATATAGCCACGAGAGTTGGCTTAATTTGGTTGGTTTGGTTGTGTATACATATGTGCATATGGATTTGGTTATGTGTTTAATGGTGGATATGTTATGCTTGTTGGTATTTGGTAATTAGGGATACTAAATGGTTGAGAATTGAATTTGGTATGTTTGTGATATTAAGCTAAATGATGCAAAATTGGAAGTGTTCACATTGATAATTTGAGATTATGAGTTTTGGTATAATATTGAATGGCACATTGTGGTATCGATATGTTTAGTATTGGTTGGGATTGGAATGGTATGAAGTATGAATGAAGTTAACAGAATGCCTATTTTTATGCCATTTGGTTTGGTGTAGGTATATACAAATTGGGTGGCAAAATGGCTTGGTAAATAGCCTATTTTTGTCTACATGAGCAGAGACACGGGCATGTGTCTCAGTCGTGTATGACACACGGTTGGGTTGCACAGCCGTGTGTCCCCTGGTGTTGAATTAAATCAAGTCAGTATGCCCCACACAGCCTAGCACACATGCATATGACTTGGTCGTTTGGCATAAGTCAGTAAACCTTACAGGATTGGCACGGCTTAGCACAAGGCCTGACACACGAGTGTGTGTGGCCATTTATATGGCACACGGGCTAGTCACACAGGCTTGGGTGTTGGCCATGTGACCCAAGTCAGAGAGTTACATGGGGTCAGACACGGGCTAGGACACGACCATGTGCTCCCATTTCGAATGTCCATATGGTTTGTGACACGGGCGTGTCTTTGGCCGTGTGAGACACATGGGTATGTATCTCTTGTAGTTTGAAAAATTTTCTAAGTTTTGTAAAAATTTCTTGAGCTATCGGCCTAGTCCCGAACTACTCTTAAAGCATGTTTTGGGAATCGTAGGCTCGTTTTAGGGACGATATGAATGATGTTGTATGATGATTATATGAAATTGAAAAATATATGTGAAGTTTATGTTTATTTGCATTAGAAGTTCGGTAATGCTCTGTAACTCTATTCCGGCGTTGAATATGGGTGAGAAGTGTTACAAACATAGTCCAGACCGTGTGGTATTCAAATAATGGGACACACCGCTGTGTCCCAGCCCGTGCTTTAAACTTTGTAACTCACTGAGTTAGGTCACATGGCCGCTTTGTAGACCATGTGCTAGACCATATAACTCTCTGACTTGTGTCATACGGTCGTGTCGCAAGCTGTGTGCTAGACCGTGTAACTCACTGACTTGATGTATACAAACATGTGATACTCACACCTGAAATAAAAAATGACACTGTCGTGTATGCCGTGTGACAACCAGTGTCCCAGGCCGCGTGCTCCATAATTTGACCCTATAAATAAGCCATTTTAAGACTAAAACTTGCCCAATCATCCACTCTATTTGTACATACATTCAATAGACCTAAACATCTTTCAAACACATATAAACATACCAATTCAATCAACCTATTTCACCTAACCAATATGCCATTTAAAGGCACCACATTTATACCAAAACAATTTCAATAAAAACAAGGCTATAACGCCACATCTCAAGCACAAAACATACTTAATTTAGCTACCTAATGACATCAATTATAAACCATTAATTTTTCATAATAAACATACCAAAAGGACCATATATTACAAAATACTTAAAAGTGACCAAAGAACATAAATTTGCCAAAGCACTATAATCCCATCAAACAAAATATATACTCCAAAGGCATATTCATACCAAATTGATCATTAACACATTCAAGAACTACCATTATATAAAGTCCTATACATGTCATTTATAACCTTGGCCAAAATAACTCAAAAACTTTACTGGATAGTGTGATAGAACTCCGACAAGCTTCCAACCGGTCGAGCTTTCGATAATCTACGAAACAAAGGAAAATAACTACGTAAGCAACTAGTGCTTAGTAAGCTCGAATAAATTTGAACATAACTTACCCTTCTTAAGCTCAACTTATATAATATGCATAACATCATTACCATGCTCATAAGCTAAATAAACTCCTATATACACCATCAAAATCACAAGTTAGCGAGTTCATATATAATACATATATGTGTAACCATATCATAAGTAAATTTCCATGTACATACCATTCATCACATAATCATTTAGTTCCCTTCAATTCATTTGCATTCATCAAATTTACATTTCATAGGATTATGAACAATTATCCATTTGAATACATGGCTTGCCATTTATCTTTACTTACCTGTTGAACCATCTAGAATTATGATGGATGTTCGGGAATGCTTACACATAGTGTGCCTTTCCATATAAATGTAACATTTCCTTTTCAATAATGCTTACACGAGCTGTGAAATGGGCCTACTCACATGAGCTGTGGAGAATCTGCAACAAATGCAGGACGTTAGTCATCGGTAGGACATTCAAGACCAACACCTGAAACATGAAATCCCTAATGACATGTCATTCGTATCCTAAGAATTCTTAAGGTTCAAACAAGACTATTTATCCGTTAATTACTCAAAATGTCAACCTATTTATATATTCAAGTTAGTTTATAACTAATATAATATGATAGATAATCAATCAAACTATTATTAATAAGATTATAATTCATACGAACTTACCTCAATAACTACAGTCGCAAAAGTAGAGTTGAAGACTAATCCAAAGCTTTTGCCTTTCCTCGATTTAAGTTTGGTTGTGGTTTATCTTGATCTAAATAGATAATTTAATTCAATTAAGTACTTCAAATAACCTAAAATATTCAATTCAATCTATAATTCATATAATCATGAAATTACAAAATTACCCTCCTATTTTAATTTTTTCACAACTTAGTCCTTATAACCATAACTTGCAAATTCACTATTTTTCTTAGACAACATGTGGTAACTGATTCTTCTAGGGTACCTACTTAGCCCATATTTACCCAAAATTTCACATAAATTCCAAAGAATCTTACACATTTTGCAAATTAATCTTTAACCCTAAATTTGTAAAAAATCACTTAACAAAACAACTTTATGTAACAACCAAGTTTAATAGTCTTTCAATTAACATCACAAATTCATCAATTTCATTCCTAACATGTCACTCAATCTTTAACAGTTTTGCAAATTAACCCTCGAGCTAAATAGTTTAAGCTAAAACGAGCTCAAAAACATAAAAATCAATAAAAATGGGGCTCAAATACATACCATGCATGAGGAAAATTCAAAACCGAAGCTTTCTCCCCTCATTCAATTGCTATTTGATTTTTTCCAAGCCAAAATAAGGAAGATGATGACCAAATTTTCACTTTTGTTTTGTTAACATAACATTAATTATTAAATTACTAAACTAGCCTTTAAAAACTATTAAAATCACACAAAAACCTTTCCATCACAAATTCACTATCTTAAATATGGTATATTTACCATATAAATCCATTAATTCATCTTATTAAAACTTTTTAATCCACTTAACTAATAGAACTCAACTTTTACACCTTTTTCAATTTAGTCCTTTTACCTAATTAACCATTTAAACCTCAAAATTTCTTAATGAAAATCTAATGCTACCTTAAAAATACCCTATAGACATTCAATAAATATTAAAATATTTACTCCATTGTAGGAATTGTGGTCCCGAAATTACTGTTTCCGACACCACTAAAAATGTGTTGTTATAAAAAGTGTCCCGATGAACTTTGTAGACTCATACACATGGTTTCATGTTATTTCTTGATGATTTAGAGATCTGACATTTGTTGAGGACTCGAAGATACATGTAGCACAAGTTTAGCCTGAACTGGTAATTTGATGTCATTTTAAAGGTTTAGCTTGAATTTGTAACTTTACATGTATATACAAACTTGGCTAGGCTTTCATTGTGTCGATAAAGGTTTAGTCCGGATGGGTAACCTAAAACCTCTGTACGTGATTAGCTCAAATGAGCCTCTGATGTGAAGCGTACCAGTGTTTTGAGTTCTTTTACGATGTTCATTGGGTAACATAAAACATATGGAATGTAAAATTTACAGGTTTGTTCAATGGTGGACGGTGTAAGGGGTTGAAGAAGATGATTCCTATCATATTTTTTCCGCTAAAAATATATATATACTTAATTTATTTGTTAACTAAACTTAATTAATTAAATTAATTATGATTAATTAAACATAACTATTTAATTAATTAAGCTAATGACATATTACATCATCATCATCCACTAACATCCATTTTAATTTGTTCTATTGTCATTTTAGTCCTTTGGATAATTACTATTTAAGTCCCCAAGCCTTAATCTAATTAAAAATCTATAGCAATTAAACTTTTACAATTTAGTCCCTGAGCTTCAATTTCTCACAATTTCGACTAAATTACTTAACCATTTTTTCAATTCGAAAATATACTAACTTCATAAATATCTCTATTTAATATTTACGGTCTTAATTTATAGAAACGAGGCCTTAAAACCACATTTTTCGACACCATTAGAAACTAAGTCGTTACATTAGTGAAGTAATTTCAAACGAGTTGTCTCTTGGTTACCGAACAAGTAAGTAGAAATTAGTTGTCCGGTGTTGTGTCAGAAACTAGAACTAATTTATTAAAGGCATTGAAGTTATCATTGCATTAATGATTGAATCTATGAATCAAACAATGATTTTACCTTTGGCTAAAATTTTTCCCTATTAATTTTTTCATTTTATTTTACAATCTCCTTTTATTTTGTTTTAATTTTAAATTTAGTTTTTAATTTTAAACTCCTTTTATTTTTATTAAAGAAATGAAATTATCGCTTTCTATTAATTTTATATTTTTCAAGTATGTTTTATTTTTGTATGTCTCCAAAACCTAAGAGTGAGTTTATAAAATGGATGCTTATTTGAAAATCCAGTCATTACTTTTTGAGAATGACTATTGTCTTTTTGTCGTCTTGATTTCGGCATGCTAGATATGGGATGTAGAAAGGGGAAGGCTAAAGCTCACACTGATTGGACACATTGATCGGGTACGAGGTTTGTTTTGAGAAATTTCTAAGGTGTGAATAGTTTCTACGGGTTAACCATGCTGTGGATGATTTTCAATCATGGATTCAAAATAATTCGATATTTATATTCTATTCACCGGCCTCACCGTCAGTAGTAAACACGAACATATGTTCTCTGCTTGTGATGTCAGTAGTAGACTTACTGCTTTGGATTAATAAGAACTTCAGAAGGATATTTTATCCCTATAACTGTTGAAATCATTCTTGTTATTGAAACTCATAAGTTGTTGTACAGGTTATCCGGTCCTATCATGGTCACCACCATCAAAGAATCTCTTTGAGAAAACCCTTCCCACAAATGTAATGATCCTTTCAACTTTGCCTCCCGCTTCAATTGAATCAACTCTTTTTGTGGGGCACTTATGACGGACTGGTGCAAGCCTAGTTACTTGGATGTCGACATGTTATTCTACAAATGGATAGTAAAATAGTGGTGCAGCAGTTGTGTAATCGAACGACTGATGGGCCACATGTGTGTTAACCCGGATGATTTTAGGGTTGAGACAGTAGGGTTAGGTTATGAGGATGGTGCAAATGTGTAGAGAAGGGAACAGAGTCGCAGATACCCCGGAGAACTTAGCAGCAGAGATGACGTGGGGATTGCATGTGTTTCATAGGCCATTATGTGAGGTCATGCAGGCTCTCAAGGAAAAGATGAGGATGGAAGTGGTTCAGAAATTTAGATATTAAATCTTTTATGTTCTAAAAAAGTATTAGTTCACTGCGTTTGTACACAAAATGTCACTAATATAAATTATAATAAACAATTAGTAAAAGAAAATTTTCTTGTCTTTTGAGGCTTTTAAGCCATAAAAGCGTAATTGGAAAAGGGCAAATAAGCAATTTCTGTATTGAACAATGAAAACTGAACTTGTTCAGAGGATCAAGTTATGGAGTTGGGGTTTTCTTGATGTATTGGATGATTAGCTTCAGTGCTTATTGTATTGTGCTGAGTCTGCTTTACTTCTTGGTTGAGAAAAAAGAAAAGAAAAGAAAAGAAAATTGATGTGTATTTTTTCTATTTATCCCTTTTAAGATATGTAGAAATGTTTAGATAGGTACATGTATCCAAATTTGACAACCTCGATATATTAATAATTGTATTACAATTACCTCTCACATTGGGAGTAAAATTGAAAAACTAAGACGAAAAGGTACTACTAATAAATATGCAATTGAAACAAAACCATATGTTAATGAATGATATTCTCTTCTTTTTTTTTCAATTATATATCTAGAAAATGTATTGCAAAATAGATTAGAAAAAAAAATGGTGTGTGGCATGGTACAATTATACTAGGATGCTTCTATCCCAAGGAAGCATGGCCTAGGTTTTTGAATATTACAACAGCAATTGAAGGTGAAGGTGAAGGTGAAGGTGAAGGTGAAGTTGTTTTTGAATATTCCTAGCAACGTCATTGCCCATTGTGTTCATGAACTCTGTTTTCATAGTTTGAACCTTCATTGTCTGCCATCTGACCATGTGAATTATAGTTCCCAGGAATTTCCATTTGCTGATCATTCGGTACCATTTCTGCCATTTCCTGATGACCCACCATTCCATGCTGCTATTTCCAACACATATGATTACATTATTAATCCCTTTTATATATTAAAGAGAAAAACTATGGAAAACTTAGCAATTAGAAGGAAAAAAAAAAAAAACCTGAACGTGGGAATACAAGGTTGGTGGCATGGAGTTAGACTGAAGCCCAGTTGAAGCAAATGACTGAGGCCATGGTGCGAAATTTTCAGTATTCGGATTTGAGACGTGGCATTGATCTCCTATGTTGTGAGGATCCACATTTGACATGCTTCCTTGCAACAATGGATCATAGACCGTGGATGAAAGATCCCTAAATTGTATCAACAACTTATTCTTATCATACAATTACTCTTAAAAGTTAGCCAGTAATAAATATAGAATTCGAATTTCAATATCTACAATTTTTTTTATAAAAGTTTTTTTTAGTATTTATTTTTTTTGCAGGATTAAGTTTTGGAACTGAACATGGAGAGTACCTGAGAGGATTTAGAGATGCTGACGCATCAAAGATTTGGGATTGGTTTTGACCATTATCAGGCAGCCAATTGACAACCTCATTCTCAAAAGATGGAGGCAATCCTTGCTGCACCAATCCAAACAAAACAAAACCAAAAAAAAAATTCATAGTTTTCAATAGGTTGATTTCAAATCCGAAAACTTTTGAAGTTGCCGAGTTTACCATTGATTTGTTTTATTGCAAAATAATATATATATATATATATATTACCTGTATAGGAGATGGATCGTAAGAGGATAAATGGTTGCTCAATATATATTCCTGTAAACCAAAGGCATTGAAATTTCAATTTTTAAAAAAAAAAGAAAAAAAGATATAATAAGGGAATAATTGTATTAGGATGATCCTAAATATTTTAGTTTTTAAGTATTAATAAAATAATAACATTTTATTAAATTTTTAAGAAATAAATTAATATTGTATATTCATTCATATTTAATATCTTTCTCTAATTCAATTTTATTTTAGTTAAAACATTTAAAAATAAGTAATTCAAATTATTAAAAAACCTTGAATGTCTGGGAAAAAAGCCATTAGTAGTATTTGTTTTTAAATTGAATTAGAGAATATATTAAATATGAATAAATATATAATACTAATTTTATTTCTCGAAACATTATTATTTTATTGATGCAGTAAAGTTTTGAAGATCTTCTTAATAATAGTAATAATAATAGATTCCGACCTTTCTTTGCACAACATTTGCTAATGTTTCGACTAGATGTTTCTCACAGGATTCTAGTTCCGCCATGGATGTGAACCTAAAAGGATCAGGTTCATATGCCCTGTTTTTGAAGATTCCATAAATTAATTAGCCTCAACTTTAAAATTCAAATGTTAACTTTTTTCGATTTTATTTTTTATTAATATAATTATAAATGTATTTATCCATTTAATGTTGTTCGGGTCGGAATGATATTATTTTATTTTTAGTTGCAGGCCATTAATATATACCTTAACTGATCCTCGGCCATTTGAAGTTGTTGTTGTAACCTTACAATTTCCTGTTGGATTTCCTGTAATAAAAACATTAACAAACACAAAATTAAAAATTAAAAAAGAAACATAGAAGAAAACACACATTAAAGTTTATGAGAGACAGAAATGTTTATGATACCTTAAAATCAGAGTTAAAAGATGTTGGACTGTTTTCAGCAAAATTCCATGAAAAAGAAGAGACAAAAACTTTCTCCATAAGCTATTTTAATTAAAATATTACGCAAAAAAAAAAAGAAGAAAAAGTTTAACTGGAAATACAGAGAGCGAAGAAGGGGACAAACTTGGCAAGTTGAATAGCAATATCATTTTCACTTCTTAGCTGCTGGAGAACCCTTAGCATATACTGCATAAAATGCAGGATTCAGTGAATTGAGATTTATTAATTTTCATTTTTCATGAAAAAGAAAATTATGATAACAGTGCCATTTTCTTACCTCTTTGTTTTGGATATCACTGCAACAGCAAAAATAAGAATAAAGAACATTAGCTTTAACATATGAATTACAAGTTTTAAGGAGAAATTAAACAAAACAAAAAAAGGGTTTAAGGACATACGGATGTCTGATTTGTTCAGGGAAAATTAGAGCACTGCAACAGATAAATTAATTGAGATGTTACCAAATCAACATGTTCAATGAAATATAAATAAGCTGCAAAATAATATTTAACATTATGAAAGGGTTAAAAAGCATTACTGCTCTCTTTCTCGATCAGGGAGATTAATGTAACGCATAAAGACATCCTCGATCCTGGTTTTTTATAGAAAAAAAAAGTTTAAATAAATGCCTGCTTATAGTTCAAAAAATAAAATGGAAAAGATGAAAGATAATAAGCAACATGAGCTAAAATATATTTAAAACTTCAAATTCAGATAATAACAATACTGTTGGTTAAAAGCTTATTTTAACATTTTAAAAGTTTTGTGAAAACGAAGCTAATGAGCACCTGCATGCATGAATTCTTTATTGCATGCACGTAGCCCTAACTTAGACTTGGATTGTTTTCAACCCTAAAAATCAATGTTATTGCTCTTAAAGCATTCATATCTCAAACATATTTGTATATAAATATGAGATGTACAAAATGTTCATTACAAAAAATGTTGGTAAGGAAATAAATGTTGGCACCTTCTCCTGCCAGAAAAATGGCTAATCCGACCGGAAGGAGAGAACATGATAAGAGCAATATCAATGTCACATAGGATAGAAAGTTCATAAGCTTTCTTAATCAACCCATTCCTACGCTTGGAGAAGGTAACCTGACGATTGGTGTTGTTTTCTATTCTCTTAATCTCCAGCTTAACACGTCCCATATTACCTCTTGGGTCTTGTGTAAACCCTAAATATTCTGATATGCCAAAATGGGAAGTTGTTGTTGTTGTTGCTTTGAAAAGGTTGAAAACCCTAATATGAGATTATTTTTAGAACAAAATCTAAGGGATGATGAATTGCTATTTGGGTATATATATTGAGAAGAAAGGCCTGAAAATAAGGGTGTGGTTAGATGTGTGAGAGAAAGAGAGAGGGAGGGGGATATGGTTAAAAATGGGTGGGAGAGGAGAGATTTAAGTGTGAGATATTGATGGATTTATTGGGAAGGAAAGGGTCATCGATACTGAAAGTAAATTTTTCTTTTTATTTCCATGCTTCATTAAACGCTGGCATATTTTTTTGTCCTTTGCTTTTTTATTTTCCTTATTTAGTGCCTTTATATTATTGATCAATGGCAGACTTATCCACAGCTGGTCTAAATCTCCTTTTTTATTATTAAAGAAAATATTTTTATTATTCACTTATGTAATAAGTTACGTTTATTCAAACTACAAAAGAAAACAAAAATCTTATAATCGAAATCCAACTTGAGCCTAATCCGTTTACGGGTTTAATTATAGACTTTTTGGAGGTATTAAGCCTTTAAAGATCGAAAATCAATGCACTAACTAGACCCAACGATTTTGAGTTATTCGTCTAACCCAATTTCACTTTCGTCTAATCTTATATTTAGAATGCATCTTTTAGACCCCTTTTTTAGGTGATGGGTTTTTTTTCCACTTAAAAAAAATAGGTTTAAAATCAATTTAAATTAAAAATATTAAATTTTAACTCAATTCGGTTTGTTTATATTAATTTTTAGATTATTTTTCATATAAAAATAAATTTTACAAATATAATACATCAAATACAATAAAAATATTAAAATAAATGTTTCCCAATAAATTAAAAATACATTTAAAAAGCCTTTATACTTAAATAAAATTAAGATAGTTGTAAAGCAAGCAAATGCATCTAAAATAGTAACAAAAATAACAATAAAATAAGAGTTATACAATATCCAAACAATGACAACAAAACAGCAGTATAATGGCAACAAAACAACAACAAAATGGCAACAAAACAACAACAAACAACAATTGAAAAGAAAGTAAAGGCTAGTTAAAGGCTAGTTTGGGCCAACCCTAGCTAGGCCAAAAAAGTCCTACCCGAGGTCCGTCCCGATTAGAAAGCGAGTCTTATTTTTTAGGCCTATAATTTTTTTCCCAAACCCTCCCACTTTAGAAAGTAAGACGAGGTTGGTCACAAAGGCCAACAATCAAGTGGAGGGAGTAGATTTTCATGAGGTTCTTTCTCTAGTTGTAAAGCATACGTCCATTTCGACACTATTAGCTCTTGTTGCATCAATCAATCTCGAGTTAAAGTAGTCAGATGTGAAAATTGCATTCCTTCACGGAGATTTGGATGAGGACATTTACATGTAGCAACCTGAAGGCTTCATAATTGAAGGAAAGGAAGACCATGTGTGTCTTATTCAAAAATCATTATACGGCTTGAAGCAGTTTCCTCGGCAGTGGTACAAAAAGTTCAATTCCTTCATGTTAGGTATTGGTTTCTTTTGAAGTAAGTACGACAATTGTGTTTATTATAAAGTTTAAATTATAGATTATTTATTTATTTGTTGCTTCATGTTGATGATATGTTAACTGTGACTAAAGATTCATCTGAAATTGAATGACTTAAAACCATGTTTAATTCTAAGTTTGAGATGAAGGATCTTGGTACAACCAATAAAATTTTAGAGATGAAAATTTCGAGAGATCGACACTCAGGATAGATATTTTTGTCACAACAGAAATACATTGAAAAGATTCTTGAGCAATTTAGAATGCAAGATTCTAAACCAGTTAGTACTCCCTTAGTTGGCCACTTCAGACTTTCGACTTCAGATTCACCACAAACCGAAGACAAAGAAAGGTAAATTTCCTCAGTTTCTTGTTCTAGTACAATCGGAAGCCTAATGTATGCAATGGTTTGTACTCGTTTCAATATTTCATATGTTGTTAGTGTAGTAAATAGATATATAGCCAAACTTTGAAAATTACACTGGCAAACTATTAATTGGATTCTAAGATATTTAAGAGGGACTTTCAGTACTTGTTTGGAATTTGGAAGATGTTCAGAAGGTCTAGTCGACTGGCTATGTAAATTTAGATTATGCCGGAGACCTAGAAAAAAGAAGATCTCTCACAGGTTATTCACCTTCGAAAATTGCATTACTAGTTGGAAAACCACCCTTCAAGCCACTACAGTTCTATTGACTACCAAAGCTGAGCACATGGCAATCATAGAAGTTGTGAAAGAAGCAATTTGATTGAGAGGTCTAATTGGGGAGCTAGTTGATAAAAATGACAAAATTGTCGTATATTGCGATACTCAAAGTGTCATACGTCTCACGAAAGAACAAATCACATAGATATTCAGTACCACTTTGTTCGAGAGGTGATCACTCAATATGTTCAGATTTATAAAATCGACACAGAGAATAATCCAACAGACATTATGACAAAAAGTCTTCCAATTCCCAAGTTCGAACATTGCTTAGACTTGGTAAGTATTTGACAAAGATCGAGTTAGGCCCCTAGCGGGGCTCAGTAAAAAAGGCGTTTTGGAAATATGAGTCAAGATGGAGATTTGTGAAGTGTGCCTCTCATTTCGGACAAAACGGGGTTGACATTGGAACGAGGCAGAGCCAACGCCTCGACGACATGACACCGATATCATGACGAGAAGATTTTTCACGTCCCAACAACATGATGAAGGGCATCCCGATGAGGCAACATGCCACATCACGACATGGCGATGTATTCCCTACTTAACTAGGTTTCTCTCCTAATTAAACTCTGTTATATTTTCCCAGTCTAACTTTGATTATTCTAGGGATGTTTTAGTCATATTTGTACATATAATTTAGCTTATAAATAAGCCTCTTAGAAACCCTAGATAGTTTAGAATAACAACAACAAATCAAAAGAGAGTTTGTGAGAATTTTGGGGAATTTTTATATTTTGGGTTTAGGTGTATTTGCTTCTCTATCTTGTACTTCTTTTTCGATTTTTAACCATTTTAGTGAGGTTTTCTTTACCCATGGTTTTTTTATCCTTTTCGGAGGGAGTTTTCTACGTAAATATTTGTGTCCAATTTTCTTGAATTTCATTCATATTTGTTGCATAATTCAGGTTTGACCCAACAATCATCTTCTCCGACACCAGCCCCTAAAATTTCTCTGACAATCGCTCCTATATATGCTTCTCCAATTGCTTTTCCACCATCAACCGCCAGTCCTCCATCTTCACCCCTTGAAACCTATCCAACTTCCTCTCTTTCTACTTATCTCATGTTCCTGTTCAGTGGCAGAGCCACGTTGAGGCCCAGGGTGGCCATGCCCCCCCCAAAGTTTAATTTTTTTCAATTTAGTCCTTCGTAAATTTACACTATGGCCCTCCCAAAAATATAAGTAGGCTCTCCAAGGTTTAAGATTTTTGCAATTTTCCCCTTTGTATATATATATTATAATCCTCCTAAAAATATAAGTAGGCCCTCCAATGTTTTTATAGGATTAAAAATAATATTAATAAATTTATTCTTGATAAAAACAAAGAGAAAATATTCTTGAAGAAACTAATATACTCATGATGACTTTTGAAGGATATTTTTGTTAAATAATAATAAATTGATATTTATTTAATAGTTTAATTAACATAATAATATTTTATAAGTAATATAATAATATATATAAAAAAAAGATGGAGAGACTTTTATCATCTTTCTTCTTCATATTGGTGCTTAACAAGGAAAAAAGAAAAAAAAAATTCTTTATTATTTTTTCTCCAAATTTGAAGTATAAGGTATGTTTTTCTTCAAAATTTTCATAGATTTTGAATATTTGAAACTTGTTTTACATAGATGTACCAATAGTTTTTTTTTTTATCAAGTATATTAAAAGTTGCCATTAAAGGATATTGATGAAACTTGGAAGCTTATAAAATTAAGTGAAATGTGTATGTTTTTGGATGGAAAATGATTAGAAGACGAATTTTAACTTGTTAGAAGTGTAAAAATGAAACAAAAATTGTTAAATAATGTTATAGTAAATTTCGGCCAAAGTGAAGGGGAGGAAGAAAACTTTAGTCACATTTTTTAAAATTATGTCAAATGATATCATGTGAAATAATGAGCATTCATGTGAAAACAAAATAAAAAATAGTTAACCGAGTCAAATGATAGCTATTTCATCTTAATTGTTGGAATACTGCTTCTTTTGAGTATATTTTTATATATTTAAATCGATTGTCATGTTACAATACTATTTCTTTTAAATGGATTGTTTATACATAGCACTTTTAATTTTAACTTATCTCTAAAATTAATATCTTGGCTCTTCCACTGCTCCTATTTGTGATGACCCAGGTGAGTAAATCTATATCTATATAAATATATAAATATGCTCCTGTTTGGAGAAGAATTCACCTTTCTGTTTCATCATGTCAATCATTTCCATTAGTTTATTTATCTATAATACATTTTTGGAATAAAATCCAGTTTGGTTCAAATATATTAGAGAGAGAAAAAAAGGTTCAATATAGTGCCGTTGGGGTAACACAAACCGACAGAGAAATGAAGGCATCAGCCTTGGAAAACCAAAGCATTGACGACATAAAACAGTTGAGACTTGAGAGGCCCCCTTTCCCCAAGACTCTCACATCAAACCTGGAATACTAACGCCATTCAGCTAAACCCTCGAAATCTCTTTCCCCTTCATCTGAAAGCATTTTAGAGATCGTAAAGCACCTGAGACACGACATGCAAACATGTTATGGATGAGATCTATCATCTCCCATCTTCCAGTTTCTCACTGTTCAAAGTCGGCCCGGTGGATCCATCCGATTCCTGTCCTCTTCAACCCCAGGTACCACCCGATCAGGTACTTCCTCAACCCAAAACTGGATATTTGCGCTGTTGAAACCTGCTTTCACCATCTGATGAGCAACATTATTGGCTTCTCTTCTAATCCTGCTGAACCTGCAGTGCATGAAATTTTTTGCTTAGAATAGTCGATCAACTATATAAGGTCTGATTAACGAGCATTCTTCTTTGTCTGATGCGAGGCGCTTCAAAATAGATGTTGCATCTTCTTCCAAAATGATGTTCTTTCTCTTCTTTTTTTTTTTTCTGAAAACATAATACATTAAATAATTATGTTATATAAAATTACAAAACACAACTTTTCGCAATTGTAAGTAGCTTTCCATTATGATCAGCCACTTCCAATAATCTGCTTTTATGTTTTAAAATGTTTCTATATTGTATAAATATAAAATATATATTATGGAAACAAATGCGGGGATAGCTCAGTTGGGAGAGCGTCAGACTGAAGATCTGAAGGTCGCGTGTTCGATCCACGCTCACCGCAAGGGTTTTTTGATTAAACTCCAAGTAGCCTAAAAATAAAAAGACATAAGCCGGATGGCCCAAAGACAAAGATGGTTTAGGACTGTAACTATTTTGCATTTAAACCCCTATTTTATAATTAATCCACAGCTAAAGCCCTTCCATACTAATCACCCATCAGTCTATTCGCATGCCACATACATGCAGCGCATACTTGGAAATGGTGGATGCTATGAATGATCTTAACAATGTAAAGATATAAATTATAATGAGCTGTAAAATATCATCTCGGATAAATAAAATAATAATCTTGTAAAACTTTTTAACTATTTTTCTTTTGAAACAGGGAGGGTACGTTTTTTTGATGTTTTATTTCGTCCTTCAATTTAAAAAAAAAATTATTTTAGTCTACAATTTTATTTTTATCTTTTTTAACCTTTAAACTTGTTGTTTGTTAAATTACTCTATAATAGATAAAAAATTTAATATTTGTTAACTTTGCTCATGTGGTATTCATGTAGCAATCTACGTGTATACCATGTTAGCAATTTATTATTTTTTAAATTTAAAAATATAAATTTTTTTATAATTTTATAATTTAATATTTTTAAACAATTTTAAAAAAAATACTTAATTGCGGATGTGGCGTCCACTTGTATTCTACGTTAGTAAAGTGAATAAACTTTAACTTTTCCATCATTTTAGAGTGATTTGACAAATAATGTAAGTTTAAAAACTAAAAAAGACGAAAAATTAAATAAACAACTAAAATAATTTTTTTATAAAATTGGAAGCAAAATAAATCATTATGACTTTTGGTAAATGTTTTCTCTACTCCTCTCATTTTTCTTTTTACAATCACTATTTTATCTTTTAAACTTTTGCTATATATACACACATTAAAGAATTATCTAAGCAGATTGAGTTTTAGCTCAATTAGCATGAACATTGCCAAGGTAGGAGGATGAGAGTTCGAATGTACGGGAGCCTATTATCCTTCTATTTATATGTTAAGGAGCGACTATGGGTAGTTCTAGGCATTGTGTCACAAAGGTCGGATATGACCAGAACCTATAATGAGATTATTTAAAATAAATTATATTAATGAATTAATTGTAATATATTTTCATAGTATTAAATTAAAAATAATTTATGAGAAAGAAAAAAAATTGGGCATGGAGTAAGGTAGGAAGAAAAAAAATTGGGCATGGAGTAAGGTAGGGTTGTCCGTGTTGGACAATACATGATTACACACAACAAGAACACAATACAAATACACAAAAATTTTGAAATTTATTCAACTGTTATAAATATTATTTTTATTATGGATGTCCATAACTTTCAAAGTTGTAACCTACATTGTAGCAACCCCCAATGAAATTATGAGGGTTTTATATAATAATTAAACCTCTATTTATTCTTTGTAACTTAAGGAATTGTATTATGTTAGAAGGTCTATAAATAGAGGTATGTAAAAGGCTTGTAGAGATGCACAATAAATGAAATAAAAAGTTCTCTTGTTTATCTTCTCTTGTATTACTTCTTTGTATTGATATTTTCTCTTTAGTTTGTTCTTTCCTTTCATTATTTCATAACACGTTACCAGCATGAGCTTCTACGAGTTCATAGTGAAGTTCACGTCATTTCGACTTTATATAATTTGCCCATATAACTCCCGTTAAATTATATACAGTTTACGTATTTTTATAATTCTTTTTTTATATTTTCTAGATGAAATATTTGCTTTGGGTAACATTTGCACATTTATTTTTACAACTAAAATCTAATAATGCTAATTATATATACATATTTTTTTAAAAGAAATTTCAGTTAATGTAAGTTGTGTTAAGTTATTATTATGACTATTCCTCTCTATGCCAATATTTGACATACATATTACTATTTAGCAAATTTGGTAAATACAATTAAATTATTTTACGATTTAGAATACTTATTATTTTACTAATATATTTTTTTTATTCAAGTGATTATAATGTCAAATCTTGCCAAACTTGAATTTTCGGCCTTAGACATCTCAAGCAAGAATTATTTTTCATGGGTATTAGATGCTGAAATTCACCTAGATGCTAAAGGTTTAGGAAATACTATATTAGTAGATAAAGAAGCATCTAATCAAGACAAGGCAAAAGCAATGATTTTCATCTTTCATCATCTACATGAAGGATTACAAGTAAAATATCTCACTATGAAAGACCCTCTTGAGTTGTGGAAAAATTTGAAAGAAAGATTTGACAAAAAAAAACAGTGATACTCCTTAAAGCTCGTTATAATTGAATGCACTTACGGTTGCAAGATTTTAAGACTGTAAGTGAATAGAATTCAGAACTTTTCAAAATTAGTTCTCAACTAAAATTATGTGGAGAAAACATAACTGATGAGGACTTGTTAGAGAAAATATTTTCAACCTTTCATGCTACTAATGTGGTCATTCAACAGCAATACTGTGAAAAAGGTTTTAAAAGATATTCTGAATTGATTTCATGCTTTTTGGTGGCTGAACAAAATAATGAGCTGTTGATGAAGAATCATGGAATTTGTCCCACTGGTTCTGCACCATTCCCTGAAGTGAATGAAGCAGTACACAATAATTATGAAAATAGAAAATATAGAGGTGGCAGCTGTGGTCGTGGACGTAGTGGGGGACGTGGTCAAGGACGTATTAGTAATCGTTATCATGGTGATCATAACAATGATAATTCTAACCACCAGAAAAAGAATAACTATGAAAGACAAGAAAGAAGTGGTCAAAATAATCTTTCAAAGACTGTTGAGAATATATGTTACCGATGTGGTATGAAGGGGCATTGGTCACGTACCTGTCGTACGGCTGAGCATTTAGTGAAACTTTATCAAGCATCCATTAAAAAGAAGGGAAAGCATATGTAGACAAATTTTATATCCCAAAATGATGAAATAGAGGCAAAAGATGAAGATATTCACTATAATACTAAAACTGACCATGCCTACGAGGGTGATAAATTTAATGACCTTAATAATATAGCTCACCTAAATGTGGCAGATTTCTTTGAGAATTATTAGAAAAATTGATGTTATTTTGACATTTTTTATATTGTTTTAAGTATATTTTATTTTATTGCATAAAGAATAATTTATATATTTAATAAACATTTGCAATGTTTCTCATATTATATTTTGTTTGTTTTTGTGAAGAATATGAATATTCAACAAAATTTTGATGGACGCAAAATCAATGGAGACGTGTGTCTTGCAGATAGTGCTACAACACATACGATACTCAAAGATAAAAAATATTTTTCTCATTTGACAATGAGTAATGCCCATGTTAATACAATATCAGGTAGTTCAAGACTTATTGAAGGCTCTAGAAGAGCTATTATATTATTACTTAAAGGTATAAAATTTTTCATTGATGATGCTTTATATTCCACTAAGTCTCAAAGAAATTTATTGAGTTTTAAATATGTTTGTCTTAACGGATATCATATTGAGACTATGAATGAGAAAAATATTGAATATATATATATATTACAAATGTAAAATATGGAAAGAAATATGTTTTGGAAAGGCTACCTGCTTTTTCATCAGGTTTATATTATACACATATTAGTGCAATTGAGTCACATGTTACTACAAACCAGAAGTTTGTAGAACCACATACTTTTACTATTTGGCATGACTGATTAGGCCATCCCAGATCTATTATGATGTGAAGAATTATCGAGAAATCAATTGGGCATCCATTAAAAAACCAAAAGATTCTTGAATTCAAGGATTTATCTTGTGTCGCTTGTTCTCAAGGAAATTTGATTATTAGACCATCACCAGCTAAAGTTGGGATTGAATCTCTTGCATTTTTGGAACATATTCAAGGTGATATATGTGGGCCCATTCATCCACCATGTGAACCATTCAGATATTTTATGGTATTAATAGATGCATCGAGTAGGTGGTCACATGTGTGTTTATTATCGACTCGCAACCTGGCGTTTGCGAGACTACTTGCTCAAATAATTCGATTAAGAGCACAATTTCCAGATTATGCAATCAAAACTATTCGTCTTGATAATGCTGGTGAGTTTACATCCTAAGCTTTTAATGATTATTGTATATCAATTGGGATAAAAGTTGAACATCCTGTAGCTCGTGTTCATACACAAAATAGTTTAGCTGAATCGTTTATCAAACGCCTTCAGCTAATAGCTTGACCATTGCTTATGAGAACAAAACTCCTGTTACAACTTGGGGATATACTATTTTGCATGCAGTAGCACTTGTGCGCTTAAGGCCAACAAGTTATAATAAGTACTCCCCATTACAATTGGCCTTTGGTCAAGAGCCAAATATTTCCCATCTTAGAATTTTTGGATGTTCAGTATATATTCCAATTGCTCCATCACAACGCATAAAGATGGGTCCTCAAAGGAGGTTGGGAATATATGTTGGTTATGGATCTCCTTCTATAATTAAATATGTTGAACCATTAACTGGAGATTTATTTACTACACAATTCATTGATTGTCATTTTGATAAAACAACATTCCCAACATTAAGGGGAGAGAAAATACTAGTAAAAGAAATTACATGGAATAGATCATCATTATCTCAATTAGATCATCACACAAGTCAATGTGAACAAGAAGTTCAAAAGACCATACATTTGCAAAACATTGTCAATCAACTGCTAGATTCATTTACTGACCTAAAGAGAATTACAAAATCCCACATACCAGCTGAAAATGCTCCAATACGAATTGATATCCCAATAGGGCAAATTATTAGTGCAAAAGAAAGTAATCCACGCCTTAAGCGTGGAAGGCCAATTGGTTCCAAAGATAAAAATCCTCATAAAAAGAAAGGAGCAATTATTCAAAATGATAATATTGTGGAGGCAAGTTTCCAAGAAGAGGCCAAAGATATAACTAATCAAAAAACCCTAGAAGAGGTTCAAGTACCTGAAAATGGTGATAACGAAGAAATTTCAATAAGTTATATTACTTTAGGAAAAAGATAGAATCGAAAAAATATAGTTGTCGACAACAATTTTGCTTATAATGTTGCTATTGAAATAGTAAAAGAAAATGAGGATCCTGAACCTAAATCTATTGAGGAATGTAGAAATAGAAAAGATTGGTCAAAATGGAAAGACACAATTCAAGCAGAATTAAATTCACTTTCTAAACGTGAGTTTTTTAAACCTATAGTCCAAACACCTAAATATGTAAAGCCGGTAGGATATAAATGGATATTTGTGAGAAAATGAAATGAGAAAAATGAAGTCATAACATATAAATCACGACTTGTAGCACAAGGATTTTTGCAAAGGCCCGACATTGATTATGAAAAGACATATTCTCCTGTGGTGGATGCAATCAGTTTAGATACCTTATTAGTCTGGCAGTATGTGAAAAACTTGACATGCGCCCAATGGATGTTGTTATAGCCTATTTGTATGGTACACTTGATAGTGAAATTTATACGAAAATCCCAGAAGGATTTAAAATCCCTGAAGGATTTAAAATCCCTGAAGGATATAGAGTTTTCCGGGAAAATTGCCCAATCAGATTAAAGAAAAGTTTATATGGATTAAAACAATCTGGACGTATGTGGTACAATCGTCTTAGTGAATATTTGTTAAAAGAAGGTTATAAAAACGATCCAATCTACCCATGTGTTTTTATAAAAAGGTCTGAATCAAAATTTGTGATAATTGCTATTTATGTTGATGATCTAAATATTATTGGAACTCTTGAAGAGCATCAAAATGTAGTAAATTATTTAAAGAAAGAATTTGAGATGAAAGATCTTGGAAAAATAAAGTTTTGTCTTGGCCTGCAGATCGAGCATTTAAAAGATGGAGTTCATGTCTATCAGTCAACTTATACGAAAAAGATCTTAAATAAATTTTATATGGATAAAGCACATCCGTTGAGTACCCCGATGGTTGTACGATCATTAGATGTGAATAAAGATCAATTTCATCCTTGTGAGAATGATGAAGAGTTTCTTAGTCCTGAAGTACCATATCTAAGTGCCATAGGAGCATTGATGTATCTTGCAAACAACACAAGACCTGATATAGCTTTTGCTATAAACTTGTTAGCAAGATTTAGTTCTTCTCCAACACGTAGACATTGAAATAGAATTAAACATGTATTTAGATATCTTAGATGGACCATTGATATGGGGTTATTTTATTCAATTGATTCAAAATCCCTATTTGTTGGTTATACTGATGTTGGATATTTATCGGATCCACATAAAGGTCAATCTCAAATGGGATATTTATTTACATATGGAGGTACTGCCATATCATGGCATTCGACAAAGCAAACATTAACTGCTGCCTCTTCAAATCATGCTGAAATAATTGCAATGCATAAGGCAAGCCGAGAGTGTGTTTGGTTAATGTTATTAACCCAACATATCCAGAAGATATGTAATTTGCCTTTACAGGAAAATATGCCAACTATCTTATACAAAGATAATGCAACATGTATAGCTCAATTAAAGGGTGGTTATATCAAATGTGATAGAACGAAACATATTTCACCAAAATTATTCTTCATTCATGATCTTGAGAAGAAAGGTGACATAAAAGTTCAACAAATTCGTTCTAGTGATAATTTAGTAGATCTTTTTACCAAGGAATTACCAACTTCAACATTTGAAAGACTACGAAATAAGATTGGAATGCGTCGACTCAAAGATATAATGTGATGTCGCCATTAGGAGGAGTAAAAAACACGTTGTACTCTTTTCCTTTAACCAAGGTTTTGTCCCACTGGGTTTTCCTGGTAAAGGTTTTTAATGAGGCAACTTGTAATAAGAGATTGTGTACTCTTTTTCCTTCATTAAGTTTTTATCCCATAAGGTTTTCCTAATAAAGGTTATTAATGAGGTACAGTTTTCTCTAATGGACATCTAAGGGAGAGCGTTATAAATATTACTTTATTATGGATGTCCATAACTCTTAAAGTTGTAACCTCCATTGTAGCATCCCTCAATAAAATTATGAGGGTTTTATATAGTAATTAAACCTCTATTTATTCTTTGTAACTTAAGGGATTGTATTATGTTAGAAGGTCTATAAATAGAGGCAGTACAAGGCTTGTAGAGATGCACAATAAATG
The DNA here is from genome assembly GCA_025698465.1 of Gossypium longicalyx. Classification (NCBI taxonomy): domain Eukaryota; kingdom Viridiplantae; phylum Streptophyta; class Magnoliopsida; order Malvales; family Malvaceae; genus Gossypium; species Gossypium longicalyx. Next base: position 15,301,082 of record CM046997.1, on the reverse strand, counting down.
AAATAAAAAGTTCTCTTGTTTATCTTCTATTGTATTACTCCTTTGTATTGATATTTTCTCTTTAGTTTGTTCTTTCCTTTCTTTATTTCATAACATCAACATAATTTATTATCGTACCAAAACACAACACAAATACACACATTACATCCAACTTACCCGACTTAATTACCCTCCTTAGTTATATTAGATTAGGAGACATCAACGATGTAGGTGAATGTTTATATAATAAATTTATTAAAAAATTGATATAAAAATTAAATATAATTTTGGTTGAAATGATAAAGTTGAAATAAGCTAAAACTTTTATGTATTGAATTCAAATCTTAAAAAATTTTGTATGTATTTTTCTAAATTTATCAAAAAAAAAAAATATAAATGTCTTTAAAATTATATTTGTTGTTTTATAAAATAAAGTAGTTGGTAATTTTTTAATTAAAATATAAAAAGAGAAATAAATTATACATTTACTGTGTGAATAATTTTATTATTTTCTAGAATGAAATATTGTTTTATAAATTACATTTTGTATTATTTTAAATTACATACGAAAAAGAACAATTACTTTTTTAACGTAACTGGAGATGGTGGATGAAACCATTTAAAATTAGAAGCTTTGGTTTTTTATTATATTTATATTAGAACTTATAGACTTAAATATATAAACTTATTTCTAGATGTATAATAATGCTAAGTATAATTTATCACGGTAATTTTTATGTTTTATTATATTATTATATTAATTATAGTGTAAAAATTTAAAATAATAAAATTATTATATCATTTAATTTTAAATTCCATATATTGTGGCACTAAAAGTTCCTAAGTTAATTAAAATCCAATTAATTAAAAAAATAACATCAAAATAAAATTCCATGTACTTATAATACACGTGTTATAAAAAAAATCACTATTGTGATACATTTCCAACACAAAGAAGAGAAAAGAAAGCACATAATAGCACGAGAGAATGAGAAAGAAGAGAAGATTCAATTCAATTTCTGCCTGACATCCTTCCTCCCTAAAACCAACATAAATAAGAAAAAAAAATAGATCATTTTAATAGAAACGACTCCAGCTGTCAAAACTAACAAATGAAACGCATAATTTCATTAAAATCTTAAAAACATTAAAACGCATTATTTTACTTAAACCTAAAAACATGCTGTTTTATTTAATACCAAACGCAGTTAAGGGTAGCATTTTGTTAACTGGCCCTTGTTGAAAGGATCCTTGTCCTCAAGGATCAAAGTGAGGAAACTGTTGCTGCAACTGTTGGAGGACCTCCCATGTAGCATCTTCAGGAAAAGTGTTAGTTCGTTCCACCAACACTTCAGCAACCGCTTGATTCCCACAACGATTTATTCTTCGATCCAAAATGTAGATCGATTCCTTGGACAAGGTACCATCTGGACCAACTAGAGGCAAAGAAAGTTGAACAGACTGGTGGTGTACATGTTTCTTCAATTGTGAAACATGAAAAATAGGATGAATGTGTGATCCTTGCAGTAGTTGTAGTGTATAAGCAACATATCCAACAATTGGGACATGCCCAAAATACTTAGGAGCCAACTTTTTGTTAAGAATCTTCCTGACTGAATGTTGTCTATAGGGTTGTAATCGATGCCTATCGACTAATTGTTTCATTTTGATGTCTATCGAATCCAATGCCTATCGACTATTGTTTTATTTGATCTTGAGCACGCTTAAGATAGAATATGAGAAACTTCCTAACTACCTCACATTATTGCAGACTTTGATCAACACATGCCACTGTAGAAGTCTTAACTAGATAAGACAAATGGTAAAGAGGTGGTTCGCCATAAAGGGCTTTATAGGGAGTGGGGTGCAAAGTAGTATGGTAAGTCGAATTGTACCACCATTTTACTAGTGGTAACCATAAAGACCAATCAGATGGACGCTACCCTGTTATACATCGAAAGTAAGCTTTCAAACTTCTATTAAGAACTTCATTCTATCCATCGTTTTGGGGATGGTAGGCACTGGACATTCTCAACTTGGTCCCTAGTCTTTTGAAGAGTTCCTGTCAAAAGTGGCTAATAAACACATTGTCACGGTCAAAGACAATGGAGTTTAGTAGACTATGTAGCTTGTAAATGTTGTTAAAATACTTCTGAACCACTAAAAAAGCAGAAAAAGGGTGAGTCAAGGCTAAAAAATGGCCATACTTAATGAGCCTTTCAACCATAACCAAGATAACATCTTTGCCTTTGGAAAGGGGAAGGCCTTCTATAAAATCCATGCTTATGGATTCCTAAGCCCTAGTAGGAATATCCAGTGGTTGCATAAAACCTAGTGAGGCAACATTGTTAGATTTACATTTTTGGCATGTTAGACATTCCTTCACCTATTGTCGAATATGCTTAGTCATACCCTTCCAATATACCAAACTTTCAAGTCTGTGTCTAGTGGCATGAGTACTTGATTGTCCCCCCAAAGGACTCTCATGGAAATAGCTAAATAACTCAATTTGTAAAGTCTAGTATGCTCCTACAACCATTTTTTCCTTCCTTCTGAGAACCTTCCCATCCCATGTGTACTTAGGATAAGACTGAGGCTGTTGTTGTAATTCAGAGTACAACTTAGTAAGCTTATCATTTGTCTTCCATGAGATTTGGACCTTACCTAACAGGTCAGAAATGATTGTGCTAGTAGTGAGCTGAAGATATTGGCCTGTAGGTAAGGCTTCTCTTTTAGACAAGGCATATGCCACAATAGTGTGGCTCCCCTTTTGGTACACCACTTCAAAGTCATAGCCAAGCATTTTGGCTACCCATTTCTGCTAAAATGGTATAATTGTATGTTACTTAGCTAAGAACTTTAAGCTTTGATGGTGTATCCTGAAATTGAATCTACTACCAAGGAGATAAGAATGCTACTTCTTAATTGCCAATAAGACTGCCATCATTTCTTTCTCATAAATTGAAAGGGCTTGATGTCTAGCTCTCAATGCCTTTTCTAAAAAAGGCAATTGGATGTCACTTTTGCTGCAAAATTGCCACAACTCCTTGATTTCATGCATCAATATCAACACAAAATTTAGAATTAAGATCAGGGATGACCAAGAGTAATATTGTGATCAGTGCCATTTTTAAAGATTGGAAGGCCTCATTAGTTTGCTGATTCCATGACCGCTCAATATTCTTAAGAAGGTCAGTCAGTGGTTTAGCAATCACCCTATGCTTGCAAATGAATCTTCTGTAGTATCCAGATAATCCCAAGAATTACCAAAGCTCCTTTACTAATTTGGGAGTAGGCCAAGTCATTGCACTATGGACTTTGGTAGGATCCATTGAAACTGTTCTAGCTGATATCACACGCCCCAAATACTTTATGGTAGTGGTAGAAAAAGTGCATTTACTTCTCTTAGCAAACAACTAGTGAGCTCGTAAAGACTGGAAAACTTTCTTTAAATGTTGCATATGAGAAGATCAATCTTGTGAATAACAAGGATATCATCAAAAAAGACCAAGACTATTTTTCTCAACAAATGCTTAAAAATTGAATCCATAAGGGCCTAAAAGGTAGAGGGGTCATTAGTCAACCCAAAGGGCATGGCTAAAAACTCATAATGCCCTTAATAAGTCTTGAAGGCAATTTTAGGTGTGTCCTTATCTTTCATCTCTTTTGGTGGTACCCAGATCTAAGGTCCAGCTTTGAGAAGTAAACAACCTTGCCAAACTCATCTAAAATCTCCTTGATAACTAGAATAGGAAAATTTTCCTTCACTTTAAGTTGCTTGTTAGGATATCTGGTCAACCTTTTTCTTGACCATGGCTCTAAGAGAAGCAAAAGAGCTGTTGCTGTCCCTTATGACTCCAGCTTGTAGCATTTCTCTAATCAACCTTTCAATCTTATTTTTCTAGATGCTAGGATGTCTGTATGGTTGAACCTTGACTACTACTGATTTATCATTGAGAGGTATCCAATGATTATAGAGCCTAAGTGGAGGTAAACCAGTAGGTTCTTTAAAAATGTCGACATATTCATCTAACATCTACTGCAACTCCAATGGTGCAGGGTCAACATTAGCTAAAAGGACTGTTTGTAAATGAGTGATCATTATCATGACATATGGTCCTAGCAACTGGCCCACTGAAGATAAACACTTGACATATTAAGAGGCAGTAATCAATTAGAGTACACCGAGAACAATACCTTGCAACTAGCAAAGTTCGTTGTAGTAGAAGAACTTCATGGTAAGGAAATTGAATTCCCATGTAATAGTTCCAAGTGATTTTAACCACTGAACCTTAAAGACCAAATGATGACCCTTGATTGGCAGAACCAAGAAATTAGTAGAAAAATGCAACCCTTGTAAGCTTTAAGGAACTGATTGGCACGTCTTACTGGTAATCAAACATCCCCTATCTTCAATAGTAACTTTAAGCCTACCCACCTGCCTTATTGGCCAAGAGAGTTGTCTAACCAACTTAGAACTAATAAAATTGTGCATGCTACTAGTGTCAACCAACATAATCACTGGAATATTACCAATATAAGCTACAATACTCAATGTTTGAAGACCCTAAAATCCTTGTAAAGTATGGAAAAGCAATGTTAGGGTCTTGCTACCTCATCATCCTGAGGACTCTTATCTAAATGGTTCAAACACTTTTGATACTCCTTCCTTTCACTATCAGAGGAGGAATTAAGAAGCAACTGGTAAAGCTGGGATTTGACACACTTGTGTACAGGAGTGAACTTTAACCCACACTAAAAGCAAATGCCCTTCTTCCTCATTTCTTCAATTTCAGTTGGAGAGACATATTTGTTTCTCACTGAGCCAATAGGAGTAGTTAGGCTATTTTTCTATGACATTATAGTAGTGGTAGGAGGTATAAAATGTATTTCGGACACTGAAACATGTGATGGAAACAATGTTGGGCCTTATTATTATTGCTTAATCCAAGATTGTAACCCTTATTTTATGTATTAGCTAGTATACTCTCAACTTGTCTGGACACTAAGAATCCTTTAATAAGAGATGTGGGCTTAAGTAGTTGGAGATATTGACCTATTTCAATCTCGAGGTTACTAGTGGATATGCTCAGGGTATAACTCTCGAATAGTTGTAACTGGTTAATAGGCTGATGAAAGAGTCATGGTAACGATCCATAGTCCCTGTCTGCTTGATTGAAACTAGTTCAGCTATCGGATCTTTAAAAGTATTAGAGCCAAAATGCTCTTTCAGATGGTGAGCATAGGATGGCCATGAAAATAGGTGGAAATCGCCTTGCCTTTGAGTGAAAAAGTGGTGTCAATTTAGTGCCTTACCCTCAATGTGAAGCATCATAGTCCTGACCTTGGCATGATCTGGAAATCATTCTGCCTTGAAGTATTGCTCCAATTTAGCCCACCATCCTAAAACATCTGAGCCATCATGTAACCTCCCAAACCCGACTAGATGTTATGGCTAGATTGAGAAGGCTACATTAGCCAACGAACGAAATGGCTAAGCTAACTTACGATACTTTTAAATACTTTAAATAAACTCATTTTAGAGAAAACCGTAGTTGTACTTTGAGTTAGCTTAAAAGCATTCATTCATTAGGTCGTGTATGCTTAGGATTCATTTTATTGTTGATAGTATTGTTTTAGAAAAATTGGTTTCTTATCACTCTTCTTTAAAAAAAAAAAACTTGATGTTAAACTAATGCAGCAGAAAAATCATTTTTCAAGTCATTTTGGAAACTTAATTGCTTTATCGATTTGTTTTTTAAACGTTCCCTTGTAATGCAGCAGAAACTAGGAAACGGTATCAAATTTTACTTAAGCTCAATATCATGCATTATTCTATTACTATGCTTAAATAATCCATGCATGTAAATATCCTAGAAGAAAAGTTACCAAACTATAAACCAGAAGTCATTAAAAATTACAAACCAAAACCATTAGAGATTGAGTAATATTTATTAAAAAATAATCCGAGGTCCAAGGTGATTCTCCGAATGCCGAGTCCGGTCCTAATTTCAAGGTTTACTTGAAAAGTTAAACACTATTGAGGGGTGAGCTTATCAAAAGCTCAGTGTGAGTCGAAGAATTATTTAAACAAACATAAATATCGAATACAGTGAAATAGGTTAGCTTTAACAGAAGAAAACAGAACCATAATAGGAATTTTATATCATTACATAGTCATTATCAAATTGATGTCAAACGGTGTATGAGCATAGATCATCATTCATTTGAGTAACAATCATTAATTTCGATACCATTCAATACAATGAAATGCAATACGTAACATAAATCAATAACATTCAAATATGTCATGGACATGATGCAATGCAAAAAGGTTCTTACCCATACCATCCGCTACACACCATGAGTTCCCCAAAACCTGTCATCCGAACTCCAAAACATTATGGGCTTAAGCCCGTTGTGATGAAAACCACCGATAACAATATGTAGAAAATTCTGCCAGTAAAAATACAAACAAGCTGTCGATAAAAATGCGATAATTCGCTATTCCCCTCGGTACTCTAGGTGTAGTGCACTGACTATGAATAATGCAGACTTAATATGTTGTCAGTACTCCACGAAACTCCTCTGTGAACCATAAAATCCCAACCCAATGCATATGCAATATGTCACACAATCTCATACATAATCATATCTCAATACTTTTCACATTCATTTGACATGCTCAGCATGTCCTCAATAATTACATACTTTCAATAAATGGAAACACTATTCCAATCTTTCAAATTACCATTGTATTGGTATCAGTCAATATCGTTCAATTTCACATACATTACGAATTTTCATTGTGCATAAATAGCACCCTTTTCGGTACACAATATAACAAATATCTCTTCCATTTAAATCATACATAAGCTTAATATCTCAACACATTATATCATTCAGTCAAACATTCTCATATCTCATAACTCAAATATGCAATTACAAACTCAATCAAACATTCATACTATCAAACTAACAATTTTACCAACATGTCAATCTTTTAAGGCTCAAAACATACATGGTTCAGCCACTCAAAAAATCAATAATTTGACTATTAAGACAATCCAATCAGCAAACTAATTTTTCAAAAATAACATGATATTTAACATTTTCAAGCAATTTTATGAGTTTAGGACCTACACCTTATTTTTCGTTTCTTTACAACACACTAATAATTCCTTAAATGAACCTAAACAAAAATTCAGTATAAATTCAATAAATTTTCCATTAAACCAGCCCCCAAACACCCACTTATGAGTTCAAACCAATCATTGAAATTATAACTATTTTATGAATCCAAGCTAGTTAGATTCCTTACACTGTATCGATGTGAACTATACATACAATCGTTCTTCTCCTTTACGGATGATTTGGGGTGTTTGGGTCAGCACTAATTCAATAATATACTAGAAAATCAGTAGCTAATTAATGATTAAATTCCTTCGTTTAATCAATTCGTAACCTTTACCCAAAAACTACGTCGAAATAACAAATTGGTTATCCTTAATTGCACTCACGCTTCATGATTTGCGAGTTTCGAATGACCAATTGATCAAGAATATTTTTCCCTAATTGACATGAGTTTAAAAGCTAATTAGGAGGGTTAAAGAACTCAAATTAAGGCTGCAATTAATTGGGAGAGGTTCAAGAAACAAAACAACCACCTTTCTTACACATAGGCGCACACAACACCACCCTTGGTGGCCAAAATTGGGGTTGAATTTTAAAATGGTTTGAGATCTTATTAAAATCTATAAAAATACATTTAAAATAATTTAAAATCCCCCAAATTCCAGATAAAAAAATTTTGGTTTTTAATTGACAAGATTAATATAAAATTGAAGAGAAAAGAGATATTACCCAAGCTAGTTGAGAGAAACAACAATGACACTTTCTTGGCAATGTTCGAGATCGATCTTGGGGGTTCAATATTTCATATTTGGGGCTAATTTAGATGAGGATAATGACAGCAATATAATAAAGAACATGGTGAAAATCTTGACGCAAAAAGAAAAAGAAAGAGATTGTAAAACAGGAGGTGTAGGAGATGACATTAATAGAGGAAAGGAAAAAAATAAAATTAAAGAGAGGGAGAGGAGGAGATGAACAACTAGGGCAATGAGGAGGAGGATTAAAGGCTGATTATTTGTGAAAAATTAACATTTTACCTAGGGTTACAAGGCTTGGGTGGCACACACATTAAAAACTAAGGATTTTTGCCAAAAAATAAATTATTTTACAAGAGAAAAGGTTCGAACTTGTGACCTCATTTAATTTCCATACTTTCTCATTTTTTTAACCATTAGACTTTTTCCTCATTCTTGAAATAAATTTTTACTATTTATTTTAAAAACAAGGCATGTTGCATACTAAGGTTTAAGACAAAATTTGCAAAATAATAAAAATGGTGAAAGAAAAGCGATTTGAACTTGAGTTTCAAGGAATGTTTCACTAACACTTATCCAACAAACCAATACCTCATTTTTTTCCTAAAAATGTGTAGATAATCTTAAAAATTAAGGCATGATCACTCTCTCTCGATTCACAAACCCGATTCTACTAACCTCTGATTTTTGGGATGTTACACATCAAAGCTACTAACCTCTGATTTTTGGGATGTTACACATCAAACCTAAGGCACTTAAGCTTGTATTCTTTATTTGATGAAACCTAGATGTTAGATCAAAGTGTAGCTCCCAAGATGCTCATATCAACCACTAGTGAGAGGGGGAGTTGTTCTTTGTGTGGGAGGCCAGGTGGATGACCTCCCAACACCCCCTTTTCCTTATCAAGTGAAGAAGTAGTGGATGTGACTGGTTTTGAATTTCCTAAATACTGCTCAAATAGCCCTTTTGACTCAAATATAAAGTCATCCTTGAAATCTTTCATTCGAGCATCTAGCTTACTATCCCATTGAAAAACCTCCTATCGGAGCTTGGTCAACTCCTACTACCAGTGTACTACATCTTCCTGAGAGCGAGTGGTGACTCCGTCGCTGACCATGAGGAACCTGGCTCTAATACCTTTAATACATTTCCAACACAAAGAAGAGAAAATAAAGTAGAGAATAGCACGAGAGAATGAGAGAGAAAATAAGATTCAATTCAATTTCTGCATGACATCCTTCCTTCCTAAAACTAACGGAAATAAGAAAGAGAAAAAGAGACTGTTGTAACATAAATGGCTCCAGCTATCAAAACTAACAAATGAAATGCATTGTTTCATTAAAAACTTAAAAACATTAAAATGCACTGTTTTACTTAAACATAAAAACATATCGTTTTATTTAATACCAAACGTAGTTAAAGACAACATTTTGTTAACTGCTTTTAACAACCATATCACATCGTTCGTTTACAAAAGTGAGAAGATCCTAGGTATTTCCGAACCAACACCTCATTTCTTTAAATATTATTATTTTCCTCTTTCATATAATATTATATATAAATAAATTTAAATTATAAGTCCTCGCTCATGAATTTCTTGAAACAAATAAATTTTAAAGAGCACATGAAAAATAGTGAGAAAATTGGCACTTATTTATAGTACAAGTGAGAGTTATGAGAGTATTCTCTAGTGAATGTAGGGAATTATAACACTTCCCTCCCTAAAAAGAGAAAAAATGTTTTTTTTAATTTATTATCACATAAATACGATTAATTCCTAAAATAAATCAAATTATATAATTGTAAAGAAATTATAAATATTTTTTTATTAATAGTGGGCCTCACATATTATATTAATATTTTTAAGAATATTATATATAAATAAATATTTTCAAATAACTATTTTTAATTATTGTATAAAAAATTTTTAAATTTAAAAAATTGAAAGGCAAGGGGTTTCTGCAAAATTCTATTGAGAATAGTTATTTCCCCACAATGTGTAGAACCATAAAAAAAAACTATTATCAAGATATATCCTACACTATTAGTAAATACTATTTTCAAGATAAAATAAAATGTCTTTTTCTTAAACAAAGCAATTCTTATTGCACCTATATACGCCACAAAAAGGTGATTAAGTGTCGTTTCAAAAATATTGTAACCTTTGGATGGCTAAATACATCACTTTAACTCATCATTTTAGCCTAAATTTACATTTAAAACATTATTAAAATCGCGGCTATTAATTTACAAATATTTCGAGTTATTTTCAAACCAATACCTCTTTTCTTTAAACATCATTATTTTTCACTTTCATATATATATATATATATATATATATATATATTTCTAAATTATAAGTCATCTTTCATGAATTTCTTCAAACTAACAAAATTTAAAGAGCTCATAAAAATAGTGAGGAAATTGACACTTATTTACAATGTAAATGTGAGTTATGAGAGCATTCTCTAGTCAATGTGAAATTTATAACACTTCTATTTCTTTAAAGAAGTAAAATGTTTTTTTTTTCAAATTATTATTGTTATAGGCCAATTTCGGCCCAGTTTTATTTACAAACCAATACATTGCAAAACCCAATTATCCCTTAACCCAAATACATTTACTATCCAACCCCTAAAACCCAACAAATCAACAGCCCAATTACCTCTTAACCCATTTGAACCCAATCCAAAAGACCCACTACCCAACAAAAGCCCACTAATCCATACCCACTAACCTAAACCCTAACCCTAGCCCCCTGACATTCGGCGCCGCAATGTCCCATCGTCCACTTGCCTCTGCCAAAGCCACCAACCGCCACCAGCACCGCCATACCTCGCAAAAAACAAAACTCAACACATAGCAAAAAAAAAAAGAAGAGAAACGGATAAAGCAAAATAGGCTATAAAAGCCATGAAACAAAATGTAAACGGGGTTCCCCTTTTCTTTTATTATTTCGGCAGTTTGAAAACACAAGAAAGGAGAATCGCTTCAAATCCTGAGCAATAATAGTAACATCATCAGTGTTTAGATACAAAAAATAGCAGTGAAGCAAGTAGATAAAATATCGAAGAGTCAGAAACTAACAGAGCCTAAAGGTGTTCTTTTATTTGCATTTTTATTTCGTTTTTAAGCTCATTTTTATCATTCTTACATATTAAAAATTTAACAAAATATTAAAATAAACAACAACAACAAAAAAAATAAAAAAATTACCTTTTTGAAAATTCGGCCACCGTGCACAGTGGCCGGCGCCGGCGCCGGCGATGGTCAGGCGATCGGACCGGTGCCCTCCCCTTGGCCGGAACCCCTCCTTTCTCCCCTCTCTCCTCTTCCCTCTCTTCCTCTCTCTTTGTTTTTCTCTATCACCTTCCCAAATGAAATTTTTCAAAAATTTTTAACTTACGAATTTAAGCAAAATGGCGTCGTTTAGGCGCCGACCTGACCCGATCCGACTCGCTCCGGACTAGGATCCGCGTGTTTTTTAAGGGAGGGGCTATTTGCGCGATCGGCCCCTCCGCTTTTTTTGGTTTTGCAATTAGATTTATAGTGCTTTTAATTTGGCCACATGATTTTCTGACGTTTTCAATTTAGTCCTCTATGCTGCGCAGCGTTTTAGAAGGTAAGGGGAAATTGCTGTTCTGTCCCCTCAAAGTTTAACGCGTGTTCGAATTAGTCCCCCTCTTCTGTTTTTATTCTAAATTCGCCCCGAAAATTTCGATTTTAATTCCGTTTAGTCCTTTTTCTTACTTTTTTTCATTTTTAATGTTATTGTATTTATTATTATCATTATTATTATAGGTCTTATCATTTGTGTATATATCTTTAATATGTATATGTATGTATGTATATAGTATTATTAATTTTTGCTTTAATGATATTATTATTTTCCTATCATGTTACTATGTATATATTTCGATATTATATTATATATTCAATTAACACCATATTGTATATTATTATTTTTGAATCTATTTTTACTATTATTTTATCTATTCTTTTATATTAGTATGGTCATCATTACTATCACTATTACACTATTATTATTATATTATACTTAGTATTATCTTTAATATTATATTTCTATTATTATATTTATTATTACCTATTACTTTATTCTTATTTTATTTTTAATATCATTATATTTTATTCACTTTTTATATTTTTATTATTATTATATTATTTTTATTACTACTGCTTATCTTTACTTATATATACATACGTATTTTTATGTACATATAGCCTTTATATAGTTTTTTTTGATTACTTCATTTTAATATTATCATTATCTTATTTTATTTTTATGTTATATCATCATTTCTTGTATTAATGATATATAATATTAGTGTATATGTTATTATATATGCATACGTTATATGTATGTTTAATACCATACTTTTTATAACTATGTTATGTATATAATTTGCATATTGCCCCGTATATATATTTTAATATTATTAGTTTTTTTATCTTTTATACTATTTTCATATATATTTCTAACATCACTCTTATTTATATATATAGGTATGTATTTATATAGCGTATGAATAGTTTTTACATATTGTTATCAACTCTAATATGTATTTTCAATGTTATTAGTTACATATATTTCTTATACTACTTCATGTATGTATTTTTTATATATATCATCTTATGTAATGTATACAAATACTATGTTATATGTATATAATGTAAATATTTTAAATACCATATTATGTATGTATTATTATTTCATCTATTTTTATCTCTATTGTATTTATTGTTAATTCTAGTACATACATTTTATTATATGAGTATATATATATATATATCTTTATATATAATATTATTTTCATACATCATTATATTTATACCCATTATTTTTACTATTAACACTTATTATTTTATCTTAATATTATTATGTATACATTTTTCGTATATATCATATACATACATTTTCTATATATGTATATATTATGTATATACTTTAGCATTACTATTTATACATTTTCATCATTTCATGTATAGTTCAAATAATAAATATAATATATTTCTAACATTATCACTATTCATATATATGTGCACAAAAATATATTATATACATACTCTTAATACCGTTTTTTTTTATATATATGTATGTTTATTGTTTTCTCATACTTGATACTATTATTACATTTAATCTTGCATGTATTTTTTATTATTGTCACACTTATATTTGTTTCAATGTATTTCTGAATTTGTCTTTTATTCGTTTTCATTTATTAATTTGCTTTGCATTTAAAACGAAAATCCTATTCTCGTTTCTTTTAAAAATAAGTAAGGCAATGTATCGATTTAACATTAAGTCGTAGATTTCATCGCTATGTTGGATGGAATCCGTCGGCTCGTGTTAAAGGCGGAACACCCTTTTGAAAAATCGAAAAACCAAGATTTCTTGTCTTTTCATTTGGATCACGAATAAATGATTATATTGAACTCGTATTTTTGAAAATCAAAACAACACGTGTTTATAAGATACCAATTTTGGGCGTCACGAGGGTGCTAACACCTTCCTCGTGCGTAACCGACTCCTGAACCCTAATTCTTTCTCTGGCTTTCCACGAAGACCTAAATTTAGCCTTCGTTTTTTCGTCGAGAATGAATTTTCTTTTAAAAAAAGATGATTTATTAGGTGTCCGATCACACCTACAAAAAGGATCGGTGGCGACTCCCTGTTTGTTTCAAAATCAAACTTCAGTTTTCAAATTTTTAATAAATCGCCACAATTAGCGACCCCAAGTTAAATGTTTTTTACGTCGCTACAATTATTACTTTATAAATATAATTAATAGATAATGAAAAATCAAATGCAAAAAAGTGAAAAAAATTATAGAAATTATATATATATATAAAGAGATATTGTCACTTCTCATCTTTATATGCTTTTATACCTTGTTATATTATATATTAATTTGCATAGTAATTTAATACACGAATTGATAGTATGAGTTATTTAGATTTTAAATTAATTAAAAATTTTAACGTATAATATTATTATAGTTTTAAAAATATAGAAAATTGTATTTTATATTTTTCATATAAGTAATTTGTTGCGAGATTACAACAATTTATTTCATTAATATAAGGAAAAATTTCATATACTAGATTATGAAGGTAAACATACTAGACTGTAAATTTTGCTTGCACAATTTAAATGGTTTTGTAATATCCTTAATCAAAGATGTAAAATGTCAATGAAATTTGAATGTGATATCTTTTATTCAAATTTGTTATGGGATTAATAAAAAATGATAAAAATTTAAAATAATAATGAATCAATGCTTAGCTTATTAATTAAGATTACGATTATTGCTTAGGCAACAAACTTGACTAAGAGGAGCACTCGTAAATAGTTGTTTGGGTAAACAATCTAGTAATATGTTACAACTTTTATTGTGCTCAATTAATATGATTTGCTTTGATTGTATGTAATAAATTTAATGTAGTTATCTAGAAATTTTTTTTATTTGGGAAGGAATTTATTTATACTGATGTAAAATTAATGTCCTTTCATATTTATTTGTATGGTTAATAATTTAATGATTTAACCATTAAATTTATCGATATAATTGTACTTGTTATGCATATAAATCTTTTAACAGATCCGATATTTCTATCATATTGATCTATAATACTCAATATATTAATATATATTCAACAATTGGATATTTTTACATGAAATAAATAGTTGGAAATTTTTAATTTATATCAAAATTGACATGCATAATCTATACGAATAAAATATTAAATTCAACAATTAAATCGTTAAAATATTAACTATAGAAAGAGATACGAAAGCATGTAAAATAATTTTAATTTTTTTTACACTAGTGTAAGTGAATTTCTCCCTTTTTATTTGAATTAAAAGGAATTGATTTTATAGCCAAATCAATATATTAAGAAAAAAAGACAATTTAAATTTGGGAAAGGTTTATTAGTGATAATGCTATTCTTTGGTCAAAATACTATAATTATTGTTTTCTTAATCATAATTATGCTCATTAGAAAGTATTTTGTAAAATAACTAATTAGTATTTCATGTTTAAACTTTTAATTTTTTATAATTTTTATATATTTTATAATTCAATATATTTTATATAATTATACAATATCTTCGTCCATGACTTTCAAAAAATTTAAAATTTAATTTTTATATTTAAAAATTAAATAAAAAAGTTTTTTTTCTCAATTTAAATTTTGTAATTCAATTATTAACATTTTTTTTTCAAAATTTATCAACTATATTTTTACTCAATCTTATGTTGCATTATATTAGACAACTTAATAAGTTCCTAGTTTTATCTTCTTCATAAAAAAAAAATTATGTCTTAACAAATCAGAATACTAAAATATTAATAATTGTGTTTCAACTAAAATTTTCAAATAAAAAATTAAAGGTTTTAACTTTTAAAGAATTAAGTATAATAATTAAATATCAAATTTTGTGAAAGTGTATAACCATATTTCTAAAAAGAATGAAAAGAAAATCATATATATTATATAAAATTAATGTTATCTTAGGATAAGAACTAAAAGACCACAACAACACTTCATGTTGATAGAATTTCAATAAGAATTCAATAGAATTCTGGAAACCTTATTTTTCAAAATATTTTATATTTGAAATTGAACCTTCAGGATTAGGTCTTAGTAGCTTCCTAGAGTTTTGGTTGTTGAAGGCTCTCAATTGTTTCTTTTATCCTCAAGGAAGTTTGTAACACCCTTCGCCCGTACTCGACGCCGGAACAGGGTTTGAGGTGCTACCTGGATTAAACAATAATTAAGGAACAAAACAAGTCATAAATCTGTATTTTAATTTAAAATTTCTCAAATTTCATCTTTAAGTCCCTAATAAGGACCTACGAGGCACAAAATATGCTTGGAAAGTGATTTGGAACTAAACAGGGAACTTTGGAAACTTTTCTTTGAAAATAGGAGCACATGCCTGTGTGGCATGGGACATGCCCGTGTGGCCTGCCCGTGGGGCTCCCATGGCCGTGGGGCCAGCCCGTGGGCAGATCTGTTTTATTCACACGGCTGTGGGATTTGCCTGTGGGCGATTCTGACTTTGCCACACGGCCTGGGCACACGCCCATGTGACTTGGCCGTGTGAAAACCTCATTCTTCACCATTTTTAAGCTATTTTCACTTATCAAATACACCTAGTTCATGCTCAAAACATTGACTTATAAAATCTTGATCAAATAACATTCATTTATCCAAATCTTGTACTTAAACACAACTATATACTAATAGAATCCAACCAATCAATTATTTCAAACTAAAACATGTGTATTTCATTTTCAAACACACAAAACATCACATTCAACATACTTTGCATACTTAATCATTCATACAATTACATTATCAAACCAACTCCTATACATGCCATATAAATAAAAAATTTGTTTAACAAAATCTACCAGATTAAATCTGGATAGTGTGATCCTTGATGTAGATCCGATCCTCCGTATGTATATAAGTCAATCTACAAAACAAATATCATACGCAAGTAAGCTTATAGAAGCTTAGTAAGCTCATAGGTATAAAAACACAAATCTTACCGAATATTGTACACAATCATATATCTATTAGTTTAACTAATTCATCCTGCAAATCTCAATTTCATTAATAAACTCATTTGGATAATTTCCATGTTGCTATTCACAATTTAACTCCCTTGGGCCCATTTCTCATTTATTTCCATTGTCAAATTAGGGAACAATAAGGGAATTGAGTGCTTCATTATCACATTGCCATGGTAAACTATGGACTTTCATATTGTCACACATCACACACCGAAGCCATAGCCCTGCCATGGTCTTACACGGATCACATCACACACCGATGCCATATCCCAGATATGGTCTTATATGGAATCACATTATCATGTCACACCGATGCCATAGCCCGGCTATGGTTGTCGAAACCATTTTTTTAAATCGGGTTTTGGAAAATGGGGTTCGACTTTAAAAAACAAAAATAGGAGTCACCACCAATCCTTTTTTAGGTGTGATTGGATCACCTTTAAAACATTTTGTTTTAAAATCATTAGTTTTGGTCTACGAAATCAGAAGATGGGTTCGGGAGCCGATTACGTCATTTAGGAAGGGTTAGCACCCTCAACGCCCAAAAATTGGTACCTAATTGATTATCAAGTGTCTTTAATGTCAGAAATTTAAAAATTTTTAAGATGTAATCCTCTTTAAAATATTTTGATTTTTGTAAATTGGAGTTCACTCGTATCAAAGTATTGACACTAAGTTAGCTTTTTAGAAATCTCTATCTCGAAACAACAAAACGCTACATCCAGTAAGTTAGGACATATTGCTTTGCAATTTCAAGACAGTTGCTCACGTTTTGAAAACCTTTAAAAACTTAGAAGGGTACTTGATTATTCGAACTCAATGAGAAAAGTCACAACCCAATAAGTTAGGGCGCTACTTTCTCAAAATTTCCAAACACCAAGCATTGCCTTTATATTTTTTTGAAAACTTTGGAGCCTTGTTTTTTAAAAATGATGCGTGGGGAATTGTATTGTATTGTAAATCATACATAGTAACATATTATTGTAGTAGGTAAATAATACATGCATTAAACAAAATGATGGCAATAATATAAAGATCGTGCATTAGATACATACATATAAAAATAATATATATATAACAAATATTAACAATATGCATACAAAGATATATATATATATATAGCATGTATTGAGAATGAGTAAACAAAACATACAAACATACAAAGTAATAATTAAATAATGCATGATATCCAAAAAAGTAATAATTAAATAATGCATGACATACAAAAAAGAGTAATACAATATCAATGTACATGTTCATGAAATGTAATATCAAATAATAAATATAAAATAACATATAACACATTATATATGCAATATATGTATAAAAAAAATGAAATGAATTATTGTTAACAAAATATACATATAATACAAATAAAGACATAATATTTAATAATAATCTTGAAATAGTATTTTCTATACAATATACAAAACATAATTACAAAATATTTATAAAAGAATAATAATTATATATAAAATATATTTGGGTTTAAAAAAATATATAAAATAAAAGTATGTAAAAAAATTTATAAAATAACACATAATATAAAAATATCATTTTAAAATAATACATAATAAATAAATAATTAATAATTTAATATGTGTATAATATGAGTTAAAAATATAATTTAATTTACAAATTTTAAAATTTTAAATAATATAATGAATAATATAAACATAAATAATATAATAGATAATATATGATATATATAACATATAAAAAAATAAGTAATATAGATTAAAAATAAAAATACAGTAAATGTTATATAATAAAAATATGATTTAAATATATAGGAAATAAGAAATAGATATAATATAAAATAACGAAAATATATATGTAAAAACAATATATATAAATAATTAATAAATATATAATACAAGTAAAATATAATAATAATATAAAAATAGTGATGTAAAATAATAATAATTTGTGAAAAATAATATATAATAAATAATAATAATATATAATAAAATAATCTTATAATGTATAATATAAAAGTAAGGTAAAAAATAAAACAAATAACAATATATAATATATATATAGAATAATAAATATAAATATAGGGCTAAATTTAAAGTTCAGCAAAATTACGGGGCGAATTTAAAAGAAATAAAACTGAATTAAGGCCCTAATTAAAATGGCCGTAAAACAAAAGGGACTCATTGGGCAAATTGTCCTATTCCCAAAACGGCAACGTTTCCCAGAATGTAATTTAATAACCGTTGGGACTAAATTGAAACAATTGTAAAATATTAGGGCCAAATTAAAAATATAATAACACATAATTATAAATTAAAAGAGGTGAAAGGACCAATTGGGTAATTAACCCAATTCTAAAAAATCACGTGGATCCTACCCGGGTAATCGGGTCAACGCGCAGATCCTATGGCTTAATACGACACCGTTTTGAGCTTATTAAGTTAAGCAGAAACGATATCATTTCAAAGAGGCTATATAAGTCAATTTTGCAGCTTAAAAATCATTTTAACACCGGTCTTTAAAAAAAAAGTCCTGAAATGCTCTGCAGAGGGGAAGAGACAGGTCCCCAGCTCTGGCCTCCGGCCACGGTGCAGTGCCTGTACACGTGCCTTACGCGCCGTCGTACACAGTGGTCTGAAGGCTTAAAAACCTTCGTCCTTCCATAGGTAATCTCTTTTGCCTTAAATCCTTACTCGTATATGCTAGAACAGTTCATATATGTTCAAAATAAAGCACGAGATATGCGATTAAATCACCTTTTGAGAGACTGTTGATATTTTTGAATGAATATCTGTGAGTATATTTCTACTTTTTCCAAAAAAAAGGGGTCCCTTTACACTGTTTTGATTCGGGCTTTTATAGCCACTGTTGCTATTACATTTTTGGAAAGAAACCTTTTCTTCCATATTTGTTTTGTTTGCTGCTGTGTTCCTTTCCCTTTTTTGTAGGTATCATCGAGAATCCGCAAATGACCGTGGCCGTGTGGATTCTCGGTGTTGGTGGGGCGCTGACACGAAGGCGCGAGCCTTGAGTGATGGCCTCAATTGGGGAGCTGGAAAGCGCTCCTCGAACCTTCCGTAACTCTCGCAGCAGCCACGAGGGGAAAGAGCTAGGGTTGAAAACCCTAGCTGATAATTTTGGGTTTTTGGGCCTCTATTGTTTGGGTCTAGTTTAGGTCTGGGCTTTGGGTATATTTGGGTTAAGGTTGTAATTGTAATGGGTTAAGGGTGTAAACGGGTTAAGGATAGTTTAGGGTCTGTTGGACTGGTTATTTATTTGGTTTTGACTTTTGGGCTCTGTAAAAGGACAATTTAATAAATAAACATTTATTTATTTCAATTTTAAAGCCCGGGCAAATTTTGGTGATTACAATGGTCTTATACGGGAACACATATCACATTGCACCGATGCCATAGCCCAGTTATGGTCTTAAATGGGCGCATATATCACATCTTTTCCGTCAATTCATCATGGTCACAGAATGAAAACACTCAAATTCCTTGTTCCAAATAATATGTACATTTACGTAAGTACTATTTCATACTTTTTACAATTTAATAGTATTCATATACAATAATATACTTAAAAATCATAATATTTTCATAACAAAACATTAAATTTGCCATATGAACTTACCTGGGCTAATTTGCAAAAGTCGTAGAAATTCAAGGACTATTCTTGAATTTTCTCCTTTCCACGATTCACTTCGTTTTCTTGATCTATAATTATAAAATCATTCCTTCATTAGCATCTATTTCAATTCTATTCTATTTCACAACTTATGCCCTTAAATTATCAAAATTACACTATTTCCCCAAACTTTTTAGTTTTTACAATTTAGTCCCTGCTCAATTTATTCATCAATTGAGCTAATTACTCTCAAATAACATTTTATCTAAACTCTACAAACTACTTCACAGTCTTTGACATTCCAAGCTTCAACACAAAACCCTAATTTCAACAACTTTCACAATTAGGTCCTAAAATTAATTTCTATATAAATCTCTTCACAAAATCATCATATAATAAAATTAAAACTTCAATTCCATGATAATTTATCATAAAATTTCAGCTCTTACTTATGGTAACTTTCTAAAATATTCATAAAATTAAAAACTAATGAATTAGATGTTAGGACCTAGTTATAAAAGTCTCAAAATCACAAAAATTACAAGAAATAATCAAGAATTGAGCTTACATGTAATAAAATATGAAAGACAGCTTAAAAGAATCCTTCAATAGTGTTTTTTCTGGAGAAGATGAAGAAAAATGAAGAAAACTCTAGATTTTACCTAATATATCATATTTTACAATTTAATTTTTACCCTATTTCCAATTTTCCCCCTTGTTCACACTTGATTTTTATTT
Organism: Gossypium longicalyx; assembly: GCA_025698465.1. Classification (NCBI taxonomy): domain Eukaryota; kingdom Viridiplantae; phylum Streptophyta; class Magnoliopsida; order Malvales; family Malvaceae; genus Gossypium; species Gossypium longicalyx. Next base: position 15,280,261 of record CM046997.1, on the reverse strand, counting down.
TTCCTGCACACTCATGCCATCCAGTCCAACAATAAGTGTTTAATTTCCTATTTAGTCCTCCTTTAATTATTACTAGAGCTATTTAATCACATTTCACAATTTTACACTTAATTCCATTTAGTCCTTTTTACCCAATTGACTACCGAAACCTTAAAATTTCTTGAAAAAACTTTAATACTAACTTACTAACACTCCATAAATATCTATTTAGTCCTCCTTTAATTATTACTAGAGCTATTTAATCACATTTCACAATTTTGCACTTAATTCCATTTAGTCCTTTTTACCCAATTGACTACCGAGACCTTAAAATTTCTTGAAAAAACTTTAATACTAACTTACTAACACTCCATAAATATTTCTAAAAATATTTATGGCTCAGTTCATGAATTTGAGGTCTCGATACCTCGTTTTTATCTCATTTAATCTATAAATTTCTTTTAATTCATAATTTCACTAATTCAAAATTATTTCTAAAACCACACTTAACATTTACTTACTAATATCTAAACTCACATGTCAGATTTAGTGATCTCAAATCACTGTTTCAATATCACTGAAATTTGGGCCGTTACAAAGTTCATATTGTGTTGGGTACTTATGATATAGCTAAATCCATAATTTGTTATGGTTAGTCCCATGGTGTTGTTGTTGAAGGTCCCAGAACCATTAGAAGCCCTAGATTGTGGAGACTAGCTTGCAAAAGGACCTAAATCATCAAAATTTGATGGCAACGATGTTCTAGTACAGAATTGATTCTTGCCTTCCCTTCTTCTTCTGCAAGAATTCTTGGCTTTGATGACTATAATCTACTAAATTTGTCGTGATCTGATCATCAATAAAGACTGAAAATTCAGTAGCTTTCCTTCTCTATTTTTTTCCTATCAGAAAAAATTGAAATAAAAAGCTACAAATAGAAAATGCGAAATTAACAACTTTTTTTCCAAAAAAATTAAATTAAAAATGGTTAAAATATAATTTATAAATTCATATCAAAATCTATCTTTTACATTTGTTTTTTATTGTTGGGGATAAACCTAGTTAAGAACGAGTAAAATAACGAAGAAACTGAAAAGATCAAACACATATATTTTACGTGGAAAAAAGCCCTCCGAAGAGGATAAAATACCATGGGCAAAGATAATTTCACTAAAACGGAAAAAAGGTGTACAAAAGATAGAGAGAAAACTAAACCTTAAAACCCGAAATAAGAACCCTCAAAACATAAACACAAAATTCTTTAAAAGCTTGTAAAGACTAATATCTAAATGTGTAATAAGTTGTTTTTCTAGGTGGAAAAATGGTCTATTTGTAGGCTAAATTTGTAGGTCAAGTAATATTAAGATAACCTACACTAATCAGAGTTTAAGTGAGAAACTAAAAACAGAGTTTAACTAGGAGAAGAAAATCCAAAAAATATGAGGTATAACTCCATAAATCTCTAAAAAATACGAAGCACATGCTTGACATCTAACAGTGTCCTAATTGTCCCGTCGTGCATCCTGATCTGAACAGTATTAATACTGGTTACCTTACTAGGTAAACCATTCCCCATGCGCACAAATCCACCTTCAACTGAACTATATATGGAGAACCAATCCCTATTGGGACACATACAGAAAGAACATCCTAAGTCCAGAATATACTCGAATTTAAGTTCGGAGTTTTCACTTGTTGACACCAACAAGAAATTATCACCCTTTTTATTGGCAAAATTAGTACCATTTAAATCTTCCTCATTGCTCTCAGCAACACTTTTAGTTCGTAGTTTGTAACAATTTGACTTGATGTGACCTAACTTCTTACGATAGCAACATCTTTTGTTTCACTTACTTGATGCTACCAAAAATGAGGCTTACCTATCTAACTTGCTATTCGAACCAAACTCATTGTCAAGTTTGTCTTTTATCAATAGATAACCCTTCACATCATTGAATAGGAGATTATTTCTACCATAAATTGGGGTTTACTTGAAAGACTTGTATGAAGGGGGTAAAGAGCCAAATAATAGCATAATTTGATCTTCATCGTTAACCTAAACTTTAACATTCTTTAAATCATTCAAAAGACTAATAAATTGACTGATGTGATCTCTAAAGTGCTCACCTTTATTCATGCGAAATGTGTACAACTGTTGTTTCAGCACTAATTGGTTAGTCAAAGACTTTGTTGCATAAAGGGTTTCTAACCTTTTCCATAAGGCGAATGTCTTTTCCTCCATCAAAACCTCCTACAACACATTATTTTTTAGACATTATTGAACCGTGGATAAAGCCTTTTTATCTAACCTATCTCATTCTAATTTATCCATGTCTACAGGCTTCTTCTCTGTAAGGATCTTCTCAAGATTTTCCTAAATCAAAATTTTCGTCATTCGAACTTGCCACAAATTTAATTTTGTGATGCCATCAAAGTTATCAATATCAAACCTTATTCCCACAATCTCTGAACGGGTTGATTGCGGAAATCAAACTAACTCTGATATCAGTTTGTTGGGGATAAACCCAGTTAAGTAACGAACAAGTAAAATAACGAAGAAATTGAAAAGATTGAACACAAATATTTTAAGTAGAAAAACCCCTGCGAAGAGGATAAAAAACAATGGGCAAAGATAAATTCACTAAAATGGGAAAAACAAATAGTATAAAAGATAGAGATAAAACTAAACCCCGAAACCTGAAATAAGAACCCTCAAAACGTAAACACAACATTCTCTGAAAGCTTGTAAAAGTTAATACTTAATGTGTAATGGGTTATTTTTCTAGGGTGGAAAATAACCTATTTATAGGCTAAATTTGTAGGTCAAATAATATTAAAATAGCCTACACTAATCAGAGTTTAAGTGGGAAACTAATATTAAAATAACTTATACTAATCAGAGTGAAACTAAAAACAGAGTTTAACTGGGAGAAGAAAAGCCAAAAAATACGAGGCATAACTCCACATTTATTTAAAATTTAAAAAGAATAAATTTATATAAATTTATTATGAGTTAGTAATTTAATATATATACAAACTATTTTTTTACCAGTACAATGCACGGATGAGTTGTATGTAATATCCCGATTTTGGGGCTAGCCGGAACAGTGATTTCGAGACCACAAATTCAAAGTTAGAAAAATTATTTTATTATTATTTTAGAGTCATAGCATGTTTATAGTAGTGTATGAAAAGTTTGGTGAGTTAACTCTAACGTTTGTGAGCCCAGTTGTGAAAAAGGACTAAATTGCATAAGGTGCAAAAGTCTTAAATTGATAGCTAAGAGTGTTAAATTGTTATGAATCTTAATTTAGGGGTCTTTAAAGGGAAAAAAGACCCTTAGATCTTAGCTTGGCAGGCCGTGTGAGATAAAAATGTTGAAAAGTCAACATTAGAAATTTGATGACATAATGCATGATATAATAATGCCCTAAGCCTAGCTATCATTTTTTTCTTTCATTCTTTCTTCTTTACCACCAATTTTTCAGCCACTGTTAGGGGTTTTGAGCTTCAAAAATTTCAGCAACTCATTCCTCTTGCAAGTAAGTGATTTTCATGACTTTTCTTAATGATTTTTACATTTTTGGACCCCTTGAAGCATGAGCTTTCAAATGAAGGTACTATTTTGCAAAATGATTAAGAGTTTAAGGTTTTTTCATGAAAGAATTTGTAATGTTTGTCGATTTTTTATGGAAGAAAATGAGTCTTGGGTGTATTATAAACAACTTTTGTGAAATGTGTTAGCATGAAAACACCTAAAAGGATTATTTTGCATAAGTTGTAAAATATATTATAAATGTATGAAATAGTGGGAATTTAGGGTTACTATAAGAGAAAAAGGGGTTCGGCTAGGCTTAAGATATGAAGAAATTTGATAAAAAACAATTTCGAGTCTAGGGGTAAAATAGTCATTTTGTCAAAGTCTAGGGGCAAAATGGTCATTTTACCAAAGATGTGAGTTGTCGATTGCTTAATTATATTTAGCAACTAAATAATTACATTTTTGCTATTATAGATCAAGAATTACTAAATCTAAACCTAGACTAGGGGAAAGGCAAGTAAATCGACTAAATCAACTTGTCGCCACATTTTGTAATCCGAGGTAAGTTGTATGTAAATAATACAACTATGTTGCTAATGTATGTGTTGAATTGTATTTGAATTAATATAGCATGAATTGATTGATTCTGGAATTGAGAAAGTATGATGATAATAGAGATAGTAGAGTTCCCGTTTGAACCTAGGAAATAAATCGGATATTCATGCCATGATATGGGGGTTATTGTGGGCTAGTGTAAGACATGTCTGAGACATGCATCGGCCATATTATGAGAGCCAGTGTAAGACCATGCCTGGGACATGGTATCAGCATCGAGACGAGTGCTAGTGTAAAACATGTCTGAGACATGCATCGGCCTCGAGACGTAAGCCAGTGTAAGACATGTCTGGGACATGCATCGACTACGAGATGATAGTCAGTGTAAGACCATGTCTGGGACATGGCATCGGTACCATACCCCATGTTTGAGGCTTATCGAATACCCAATAAAGTTTCGAATGGTGCAACGGTGAGAGATACAGTTTAAGCTATTGAGTAGGGTATAACCGTGTTGTGACTGGTACAGGTACCTATGTGAAATGTATGAGATATGAGCTAGATATATACTATGAGATTTATATGGATAGTGATGAGTAAGTTATGCTTATGCCCACTTATGTGTTACGAGCATGTTGATGAATGGTAAAATTGTTGTTGTATATTTATTTATGTGCAACTTACTAAGCTTTATGCTTACTCCCTCTCCTTTCCTTTTTCCTATAGTACCGCCTAACTAGCTCGAGGATTATCGGACGTCGGAGGCAACAATCACACTATCAGCCGAAGCACTCGGTATAGTTAGACTATTTGTTTTTGAGAATGGCATGTATAGGGCTAGACTTTAATGTTTTGAGTCTTTGAAAAGTTGGCCGAATGTGTTGCCATGGGTGGTTCCCCTTAATTTTGTATTAAGCCTCAAATGATGACTAATATTAATTTTGATATATGCAAATGATGTCATTTTCATGGATGAGTAAAATGCACAAATGAAATGTTGTCTAGTGTAGCTGATTGGTTGCATGAAATAGTTTTGTATTGGTTTTGGTTGCTATTGTGTAGGTTGTGTAAGTAAGGGTGGCAAAGAGGCTTGGTAAATAGCCTTATATTGTCCACATGGGTAGACACACGGACGTGTGTCTAGGTCGTGTGTGACACACGGTCTACCCCATAGGTGTGTGGTAGGGCCGGGTGTCCCCTGCATGTAAATTTTTTTAAGTCAGTATGCATGGTAGTAAACACACGGGCAGAGACACGACCGTGTGTCTTAGCCGTATGAAGGACACGGCCTGGCACACGGGTGTGTGCCTTGGTTGTGTGACCCTTAAGAATTGCTGACGTCAGAAATAGAATGTCCAGGTTTTTGCACATGGGCTAGGACACGGGCGTGTCATGGCCGTGTGAAGGACATGGGCCAGGGACACGGGCGTGTGCCAGGCCATGTGAAAACCCTTGTAGGTGTGAACTTAGAATTAATTCCACACGGGTGAAGGACACGGGCGTGCCCTTGTATTGCTTAGGCCGTCTGAGCCACACGGGCCAATAGGACGACCATGTCGAAATAGTCACACGGGCGTGTTGCCCCTCCCACACAGGCGTGTGCCCTTGTGTCAAGTGTTATTTTTTTAAAGCTGGCTAAAAAACCCGAGTTGGTCCCGAATGATTTTTGATGTGTGTTTTGGGCCTCGTAGGCCCATACTAAGGATATGTTGATAAGCTTAAGGAAGTTTTAAATTTGTGCAAGTTTTGGAGACTCGAAAATGGTCGTAAGCACGAGTTTAAGTTAGGTAACGCCTCGTATTTTGTCTCGGCGTAGGATATAGGTATGGGGTGTTACATTGTATATATAAATAAAAACCTAATTGAGATTTTAAATTTTATATAAGTTAAAATGTATAAATTCAATAAATATAATATTTATAATATTGAACATGTGAACGAAATTAAGTAATTGTCTATTAATATATTCTAAATTAATTATAATTATATTCATAGGAATAAAGTATTCCAAAATCTCAAAAGAAACATAAATTTTTTCAAAATTTATGACATTAATTTTTATATATTTCGTTATTGACTATACAATAAACGACACAACATCTATAATATTAATATTTAAATAAATGTTCAAGATAGGAAGATATCATGAAAAAATTAAAATATATTATGAAAGTTTGATTGAGTAAGAAAATTCTTACATTTAATTTATGAATTGTATTCTTTAATAAATTTATTTTAATAGAAGTTTTAAATAAAATTAAATAATTAGAAATATTTTATTAAATATGGGTATAATCTAAAGAATAAATTGAATTTTGGTTTAGTTATAGAGATTAAATTGAATGATCAACCGTCAATGAAGTACTAAATTAGAAATTAATCATTTTTAAGAATTTAGACAGTGAATCCACTAAGATTGATGTGAAAGTAAAAAGTTAAAAAAAATTAAAAACTAAAAAAATTCAAAGAAAAGAGAGAAAATAAAAATTCAAAGAAAAGAGAGAAAATAATGTGAGGTTAGATTTTTTATTTTTTATTTTGTAATAGTTTAGATTAAATTTTGTGTAGATTAAGATAATTAGGAGTTTAAATTATATTATGAAAATTAGAGTTTTAATTTAGTTAAGATAATTAGGAATTTAAATTAATAGGTAAGTGTTATGAAACTTGCCATCATCAACCCAAAACCTGAATGGGTTTGGGTCGGGTTCTATCGAGCTCGATATGCTACTTGCCATCATCGGCCCACAACCTGATGGTTCTATCAAGCTCGCATAATAATAGGTGTTCATATGATGGGTACTTACATTCTCCTACGAAGTCACACGTGAGATCGTGCATAGGACCGCATAAACACGTGTTAAGTCTAGAATAGGATACATGTTGACATGTATGGAATCTACCTAGTATGTCATATCAATGAACAATACCCACATCATATAAATAGAGAAGTCTCACAATCTAAGAGAGACAGAGAAGCAAAAAATCAAAATGGCTCACCCCAATGAGAATTTTCCCATTAATTTTTTGACAGGACAACCTGGAGTTTATAGTGCTTGTAATCAACCCGGTGAGGCGGATTTATTTGCTGGTTGGTTTGCCGATCGGCTAGAAAATTTGGGTAATTCAACTTATGCAGGAGCCTCGATTTATTTTGACTTGAATATCCCTTTTGGTTAGGGATTATCACTCCCCTCTAATTAGGAGGCATCCCCACAACAGTTTTTTTGCTCTTCAGGAGCAGATGAGATTAATGAGGGAGCAGATGACTTTGCAAAATGTTAGGTTTAAGCAATAGCAAACATTTCAGCAAGAGTTATTAAGGCAAAATAAAGACCTGAAGAGAAAGAAACAGTCAGATAATTTTGATCTCCATGATAATACTGTCATACATGAAGATCACAACTCCTAAACAGCTTACTGACCTATGTTCACAGCTGTTATTATAAAGGTTAGATGATTTGAGATCGCAACCTAAGTTTATTTGAGTTAGCTGATTTAAGATCGCAACTCTTAAACAACTCGCTAACCTATGTTCCTAGCTGATATTATAAAGGTTAGTTGATTTAATATTGCAACCTAAGTTTATTTGAGTTAGCTGATTTAAGATCATAACTCCTATACAGCTCTAACCTACGTTCACAACTGATATTATAAAGGTTAGTTGATTTAAGATCGCAACCTAAGCTTATTTGAGATAACTGATTTATGATCGCAACTCCTAAACAACTCGTTGACCTACATTTGCAGCTAATATTATATAGGTTAGCTGATTTAAGATTGCAACTTCTAAAAAACTCATTGACCTATGTTCACAGTTGATATTATAAAGGTTAGCTAATTTAAGATCAAACAATAAGTTTATTTGAGTTAGCTGATTTACTACCAGTCATTCATATCAATTCAATGCAATAACGCATCACCTCATTCCTTTCATAAACTTAACATAAATAACTCACAGTCATATAATTGCATCTCGTAACGTAACATATACCACGCCAAACATTTCATCTATTCAGAATAATCAAATTCATAACCAACAATATTTGCATGTCAACACTACATGCACACAGAAGACATCAACACCTCACCACAAGTTGATTTAACATTGGTAAAACACCAATTCATCATATTCAGTATTTGATGACACAGAATATATCCATTTAGGATCTGAGTCCAAGAACTCGCCTAAAAGTTGACGCCAAATCCATCCCCTATGCTTCTCCCTTGCTACACGAGCCTCCTTAATCAATACAACACGACAACTATATCAAAATTCAACAGTAACCATTCATTATCACAAAAACTATAATTTCTTCGCATGTAAAGGCCAGTGAATGATTATCCACTAATTTACCCCAAAACAGAACAAAATAAATAATTTACTAAAATCCTTAACTACCTTTCTTTTCTTGAATCTGCTAATGCAAAAAGATTAGAAAATTTACTAGTATTCAAGATTTCCAATTTCTAAGACTAAATCTTTAGTCTCTCCCTTTCATACATGAGCATTCCTCAATCTTTCTCTCTTCCATGGCAAACCAAAGAAAAGAACAGAAAAAAACTAAAGAATTGTCCTCTAAGAAGAATGCTTCTCCTATATATAATCCTTCCGACCCCTATCACCAAAACCAATTTACAGTTAACTGGAATTTCCTTAATCATCATGTCTCTCACTAATATATGTGTAGTTCAATACTAACAAGATTATGGTTGATACCTAACTTTTCTTCAACCAGCCTGCTACTTGTTCTTATTTGTAAAAAGAACCTGCGAGGTTAGCGAATTTTTCAACTTAGTATGCCAAACTCTTTTGCTACCTAAGATCTTACAAATCTGGGTGTGACAAAACTTGTGTTTTAAAAGAAACATTTTGAAAAAAAAAACTTTTAGTTATGATCATTGGATTCCCACTTATGGCCATTGGATGCCAACGTCTTAGTACTGTATTTGAAATGCAAACTTGCGATTTAAAACAAACGTCTTAGTACTGTATTGGAAAAACACATATGCATTTTGAAACAAACTTTTAGTTATGACCATTGGATGTCAATGTCTTACTTGGATGCCCACGTCTTAGTATTGTATTGGAATCACCACCATTCATTTACAAAATCTTAACATTTTGGTCGCTAAGTGCACTGTATTGGAATCACTATTCATGTGTAAAATTTTAACTCTTTATTGGTTGCAAAATCTTAGTACTCTATTAGAATCACCATGGTAACTATATTAGAATCACCATTCATTTTCTTTTGCAAAATCCATTACCACCGTGGTAAATGTATAAAGTATATTAGGAATCATTGCAAATGTTAGGAAAGTTCCAAGTTATTTCCAAACCAATAGAAAGATTATTATTTTATATTATTATATATCAATAATATATAAATAATTTTAAATGATATGTCCTATCTTATGAAATTTTTCAAATGAAGAAACTTTAAAGGGCTTATGAAAATAGTGAAGAAATTGTCACTTATTTATAAGGTAAGTGTGAGCTATGAGAGTATTTTCTAGTCAATGTGAGATTAAAATTAATTTTTTAATTTCTTAAAGTGAATCTAAAAATATATCTCTTATTAATTTATTTTTAAAAATGTATCTAATTATGTATCTAATACCACTATGGTAATTGTGATAATTTGCATTTGAAAAATCTAATACCACCATGGTAACTACAATAAAGTATGTTAGAATCCATTGCAAATTTTAGGAAAGTTCTAGGTTATTTTTGGACCAATAGAAATATTATTATTTTATATTATTATATATCTGTTACATATAAATAACTTTAAACATATGCTTTGTCTCGTAAATTTATTCAAGTGAAGAAACTCTAAAGAACTTATAAAAATAGTGAGTAAATTGACACTTGTGAGCTATGAGAGTATTTTATAGTTAATGTTAGATTAAAATTAATCTTTTTAATTTCTTAAAGCATTTAAAAGTATATATCTTTCTATTTTATTAATTTAGTTAAAAAAATGTATTTAAGTATGTATCTTTTATTTTATTAATTTATTTATAAATTAAAAATTTTATTGAGGATATAATATTTTTTTATTTAAAAATAATAATGGAGTAAATGATTGGATTTTTAATTGACTTGTAAACCATGTGAGCTACTTATTTGCAAAATGTGCAAATGATACCAAGGTTAGGAAAGTTCCCAAGGGAAAAGTTTCGAATAACTTCCAAACCAATAAAAAGATTATTATTTCTATCTTTCATATAATATATAAAATAATTTTAAACTATAAGTCTCTTTTATGATTTTTTTAAAATGAAATCAAAGAAAGACTTATGAAAATAACCAACAAATTAACACTTATGACATAATAATTTTTTATTTAACAAAAAGGATAATGGGGTGAAATATTTTTATTTGTAGTGATAATTATTCTTGTTTTAAACTTATCTCAAAATTTTTAAAATATATATTGATTAATTAAAAATAGGAATAAATCACGTGGCAAAAAGTTAAATTATTCACGTCAGTTGAGGCGGAAGACTTTGTAGTATATATGGTATATGATATGCATATGCATATGCATATGTAATATTTTAAAAATATTTTTATTTATTTAAAATTAAAAAAATATAATAATTTTATCAATTATCATCTAATTAATCCTAGGGTTAAAAAAACTAAGTAAAATTAAAAACTCAGCCCGGGCTAAAACGTTACGTAGAAGTTAGAAACAACCCTTATCGCTTAAACCTCGCCTAAAATTAGGCAATTTATTCCAAAAATGGGAGATTTTAGACTCATTTATTCTTTTCAAAAAATATTTCTATTAAAAAAAAACCATTATCTGTCCATCGAAAAAACTTGTAATATATACTAGTTTTTCAAAAGAGAAATGCGGTTTTTATTGTTTCTGATCTGTCCCTCCTTAATAAAAATGAATTTTCTTTCGCTTGCTCACTGGTCTTCTTATATATTTATCTTCTCTTCTGTTCAGGCAACTCAATTTTCACTTTCACTTTTTATTAATTTTCTTCAACAAAAACTTGTTAATTATCCCTTTCTTGAATCTGGGGTTTCCCCTTTCCCCTTTTTATTTTAGGGTTTTTGGTTGAGTTCAAATTTCAGTTCTGGATTAGTGTTCCAATATCGGGTATGTTCTTTACTGACAGAACAAATACGTTTTGGTTGTTTCTCTCTTTCAGTATTAATTTATTCTTCATGAGTGCTTGATTAATTTATTTTTTATATATATACAAACATTTGCAATTAAAATAGTAGAGTTTTATGTAAAAAAAATTTTTTTGAGTTAAAAGTATTGCTTTCTGGTATTCATTTGCATGCATGGCAGATATGTGTTCATTCTTCACTGTCAACCTCGGGCAATCCGTTCCCTTTAAAACAAAATTAATTTTGCACTGTAATTTCATTTCTTTACGTAAAATTAGATCAAAATATGCAATCAGGAGTCATATTTTAACCTAATATTTATTTTATCACAATTTATATCTATGTTTTGAATTTTATTTTTTATTATTATATTTATAATGTTCCATGAAATACTAAAATTGTATATATTTTCTCTTATGGAAAAAAGGAAAAAAAGAAAAACAGGGTTTTGAGATGCAAATATCTGAAAGAAAAGATACTGGAAATCCTAGCTGGTCTTGAAGCTCGATGATTTAAAACCCTATTCTTGACTTTACAGAGATCGTTCCATTTCTTTTTTCTCTTTCATTTCTCTATTTATCACCTAATTTTGTTACCTTTTTTTTACAAAAGAAATTAAGAAAACCCAAAGCCAGTTTGAACGATCCAAACCGAAAACCCAATTTTCTTGTATGATGGCATCAAGCGTCGTCGTTTCTTCACCCTCTTCTTCTTTGATCAGTGATTACATCGGTTCGGAGAGTTGCCTTCATCTTGATAACAACGAAGGCCCTCGCGGCGGCGGCGGCGGCAGTGTTGTTGATTGCAGTCAAAGTCGTGGGAAGCGAGAACAACGGCTTCAGACGATTATTAAGAGAGAGATTCCGCCACCGATTCCGTCGCTGGCTCGTAACAACAACCTGCCTTGCCCGATGCCGTGGGTGTTGAAAAGGTATTACACAAGTGACGGACGGTTGATTCTCAAAGAAGAAAAAGTTAGATTCAATGAATATATTCGAGCTCACCGTTCCAATGGTCGTTTAACGTTGCACCTTGTTTCTTTCAATGAAAACTAATATGAGATTAAAGCGAAGGTCGACGAAGTGGCTGAAGTCAGTGAAACCGATACTATTAACAATGGCGATGATGATAACAGTGAGAGCAAGGCCGTTGAAACTTTGGTTGAAGACAATGAACCCCCTTAGATTGAAGAGTCAATAGTGAAAAGTCCATTGGTGAGACTCCATAAGAGAGTGGGATTTCAACAAACTGAGGAAAATGCTTGAAATACAGCAGCAGTGTAAGAGCAAGCCCCACATGTTTTCTGGGTTTGCCAGTCCACAGTTAATTAGGGTCTAACCAAAAACTCCTCCAAAAAAGAGTGGTAATGTATCGATTTTCTGGGATAAATTGGAATCTGTACGCAGTACGGTTGAGCAGCTTTAGGCTTATTGGGGTTTTTCCTATCTTCGCTTTGAGTTCAAATATTCTGTATTTTTACTGAGATCCAACTCTATATAAAACATCAATGAAACTCAGATTCAAGTTCAGAGTTGAGCCTGAGTTTTTCATTATTCTAATCTAATTATCATATCCCAATTCATACGTATTAAGAGCGCTGTTCATAATTCTATGGTTCAAGGTCTCGTTATCACCAAACAAATTACAGGAGTCCATTGTAAAATTTTTTATTTGTTAATGATTTTTTTCTCCATTTATGCATATAAAAGAGAAGATGTTAAATTATTATATGAAACAACAACAAAGCATAGCACTTACACGCCTACATTTTGACGAAAAACTAACAAGTTACAATCTTTTTCATGCTCATTTTAATTGGGATTGCTTACCATTTACACTGCTTACAATGATTTGTTCAATATTCATGACATCAAATTCGATCCATTCTTCTAATTTCAAATAATTAATGTATGGAACTCATAAGGCACTCATCTTTGTCAATGTCATTGTTGAATGCGACAAAAAGTGTAAAATTCACGATATAATAATTGTTTTTCTTAAAAAAAAAAAATCCTCCAATCAGATTTAATTATTTAAATAAAGTTAATATTATATGCTTCAACTAATTCGATGAAAAGTTATGAATAACTCCTTTTTTATCATTTATTTTTTAATTAGCAAAAAATCTTAATCAAGAGACATTAATTTTTTTAACCCTCTTCAGATTAGATTTGACAAATTGAGCAAAAATAACAACCTAGCTATTTTTAAATGTATGGCTTAAAAATTCATTTTTTTAATAATTTACCTTATAATGGTAAAAAAAAAATGTTTAATAAATAAAATATGAACTTTTTCTTTATCTATACTGTCAAGCCTCCAACTCAAATATTCAGAATCCTACAATCATGTAAGATAAGATATTGTACTAAACCGAAATCTAAAATATCAAACGAATCTTAAGTATCCACAAAATTCCTATTAAAACTTAACATATTCTTTTATGAGGAACCCCAGACCCGAAACTTGATTCTTAGACTTAGAACAAAATCTGATTCGAAAAAATGAATGTTGGTATTTTCTTGAACATCGAAACTAAATCACAAATAAATAAAAAATAAGGATTAAAGAACAATAAAAAGGAAATAAAGAAACTAAAAATAATTTAAGGAAAATAGAAGAAAAAAAAAAAGATAGGACCTATCCTACGGTCCCTCTAATAAACAAAGTGATTAGCAATGAGGATTATGGAACAACTTCTTACCAAATCACTAGAAAACTTATTCCTAGCAAATTGGATTATTGGATCAAAAAGTCGAAACGTCACAACATCAAAATAATTTGATAAGTAGTAAACAACTCTTCAAACAAGAAAGTAGGAAAGCCTCACGGTTTAATCTTATTAATAAAGCAAAAAATCTATGAATTATAAAAAGTATACCAAGTTATGTATTTATAGCCCAAAAATCTACGAAATCCTGAAAGAAATAAAACTCTAATGATGTTTGTTTATGCATAAGTTGCAGTGTTATGCCATGCTTTGGAGAGTTAGCAGTTTTGGCATAGTGCGTCATTTGATCTATTTTAGCAAAAAAATACATTGATTATTTGATAATCCTTAAGCCTTAATTCGAGTAAAACAAGATTTAGTTATGCAACGGAATTCCAACAAACAAAGTCCCAACTGTTTGAATCGTTTCTCATGGATTATGATGAGCATCTTAACAATACTATGGCTAATATTAGTGAGCATTTTGGCTGAAGATAATGATAACTTACCTTGTTGGCCTTATTAATATTGGAAATGGAGGGCATCAACTATCAAATATGATAATATTAAATTGTTATCCCACTTATCTCTTGAATATAAGTCCATTTCACCAATACTTTGTAGCCTACGAATAGGCAATATACTTGTAGGATTGAGATACAGAGTTGTGCTGTTCAGTTTAAATTGTAATGAGCACTTTAGGTGCTTTGTATTTCCACATTTGAGTGATTTGTTTCTATCGAGGAAAGGTGAGTGAGTAATGAGCTAACTAAGTGATACAACAGTGAGGTTGCAACGAGTTGTAATCGGATTAAGTTTGAATCATCTATTTTATTGGGAGAGTATAGTGAATTCATTTCTGAGTAACGCTTCACAAACGTAAGTTAAGTCTGATCTATGTTAAGAACTTTCCCTATTCTTAACTTTCATTCTTCCTATTTATACTTATTAGTGTACCAGTAAGTGTGCTTACCACAACATCCGGCTTCATTAAAAATGTATTTTTAGATAGTGATGGGACTGACTCTTTGATCACGGTGGTCGACTTCTTCATTAAGTGTACTTCTACCTGGAAGACAAGCTCTCTACTTATGAGGAATAATTAGTTGGATGGGTCACATATCACAATTATGCCAAGAAAAATGACAATTTAAACTTGTAAAGATGTACTTAAATATCAATAAGAATAGTCTTTAAACACATAAGAAAAACACAAATAAAGTATGTTTCACTAACTTTGAATACACCATTTTATCATCATTTTTCTTCATCATTCCATGGTAAAATTTTAAATTTATCATCACTCTTGTGTTGGATGTTTAACGATCCTATGGAATTGACAATACATGGGACTGGATTTTTCTCCATTAGTAGGTTGACGTTCAACTTTAGGCAGACGAACACTACCTTCATTCACCCATTTGTTCAACAGTTCCAGTACTTTTTTTGTAAAGTATGGGAACAATGGTGGAGAGTCTCTTCCATCACAATTAAGTTTGGGTTCCTTAAATAATTTCTTTTTATTTGAAGCAAAATAAGTCATCGTCTTTTTGGTGAAAGTGATATGTACATCTCTTATGTCCCACGATAGTATCATTGGTTCTTCTTGCAACCTCTACCAAACTATAAAGAGAAGGCAATGGCAAATTTCGTAAGTAAAGTTCGAACCATCAAACATTCCTTGGATACACACCTTAACCAACTCTTTCTCGTCATGAGCTTCTTATACATTTAAAACTTTCTCTCTAAATCATTGGATGTAACAGAACATAATCTTTTGGTCTTTGATATTCCCAAGCTACCTAAGTCAACAAGACTAACTTTCGCTTAAGTTGAAAAGAATTTTTAACCAAACTTTGGACAAATCTGGCTCCATGATTCCTCAAAACAAGGTTCAAGATTCACATACCAAGTATATGCCTTCTCTATCGGGGACTTAACGTTTCTTTTAACTTTAAATCATTATCTAACACAGGAACTCCTAGCATCTCTATAAATTTTATCAAATGCTCACGAGCACCACCAGACTTGCGCCATTGTATTGTTTAAATTTAGGACTAGTGTAGTCCTTAGTGTATAGCTCAGTAGCTATCTTAGTCGGGTATGGCAATTTAAGGTCAAACTCAGAGGAACCAAGACTTTTTTTTCTTCTAAAAACATTTGAAGTTCTTTTTTTATGACAAAACTTTGGGTTTTAGAGGGTTGTGCCATTAAAGAGAAAGCTTTAGCCTGGGAGTTTGTGGCAACATGGTTTCTGCTGAAAGCAAATAAGGTGCAGGAGGTAGAAGTGTGGGTTGCGCCAATTGTCATGGGAAGCATGGGGTTTGAAGCATCATATGTGTTTTCTCATTTTCTATTTCAAATAGGGGTAACTTTGGCAAGAGTGTTTCTAAAAGGGAGGGATATGAGAAGGGGTGCTATTAGAAGGGGATGTGAGCTAGGAGTTGGTTTCCATCATCTTTTTGCTATTTTCCTACAACATTTGCATCCTTTCCTCAGTTGCCTTCATCCTTTTCATTAAGTCTTTAATATATGAAAGGATTAAATTATTTGAATTTCCAAAATCCTCTATAGCTTATGGTGAAGCTAAAAGGAATAAGGTTGGTGTTTCATTAAATGAAACCGCTCCTCCCTAGTGGAGTTGTCAAAATGTAGGTTTTTTTTTTTAATTTTTTATTTTTCAGTGAAGAGATGTTATAGAGCAGTTAAACCAAGTGTCATAAAGAGATGACAGAGAGGAAGATTGGATTAAACTCTAGAAAATAAGTGAGATGGTAGGTGGTGTTGAAAGTGATAAACAGTTAGGGACGATAAAAACTATTGTAAAACTGAAGGTTAGAAACTAGTAGTTATTTATTGAGGCATGAGAATCACTGTCTTTAAGGATATTTCACAAATTCACGTGTCCCGTAAGATTCAACAAGCATTTTTGTTAACTAAAAGAAAACATGGAACAAGGAAAACAAACCAATTAAACACTTAGCTAAAATTGGGGGAGAAAGGTTTGAGAAGGCAAAAAACATTCAGAGAGAAGATGAATAATTCATAGGTTAAGTGATTCTAAAGTGCAATAATGCATTGTATTTATAGGTACTATGTATGCCAAAAATAGAAAAAAAAAATAAAGTTGAGAAAATAATAACGTTGGAACAAAAAATATGATTTTGCTGGTTAATAACATTAGAAAATATAATTCTAATAGAAAATTAAGGAACCTTGTTTGACTAAAACAGTAAAAATAAAATAAAAATGGAAAAGGCAAAATCAAACTCAGCTTAGAATCAAGCATAGGGGGAACTAGCCTATTTGAACTGAGTTGAGCTTTCTGGTTAACTTTTGTACGCAAGTGCCCATCCTCTTGTTTTGGCTCTTATAGGCCCAATGTTGTAACACCTCATATCCGTAACCCAAGCCGGGTCAGAGTACAAGGCATTATCTACTTGATCTCGTACATACAACCCAATTTAAGTCACCAAGACTCGGCCCAATTTAAAACTTTTTCAATTTCTAATTTAAACCTCTTAATATGGGCCTACGAGGCCTAGGTCAACCATTGGAAACCATCCGGAATCCTTTCGGGTCCTTATCCAGTCTATGTAAACTTTGCATTTAAAATAGGGCATAAGCCCGTGTGGAAAGGTAACATGCCCGTGTGACCATCCTAACATGGCCGTGTTGTTAACCTGTGTGTCTCACACGGCCTAAACACCTAGGTGCACGCTCGTGTCTCTTACCCGTGTGGCCAATTTATTTATACCATTTTACAAAAATTCAAGTGCAGACTTCACATGGCCTGGACACACGGCCTTGACACGCCCGTGTCTTCGTCCGTGTGAGAAAACTTGAGTATTCTGTTTCTAACATCAGCACACCCAACATGTCACACGGCCATAGCACACGCCCGTGTTCTAGGCTATGTCCTCTACACGGTTAAGACACACGGCCGTGTCTCCGCCCGTGTGGTTATTACCATGCATACTGACTCAAAATTTTTACGTGTAGGGGACACACGACCTCATCACACGCCTATGGGGCTGACCGTGTGTCACACACGGCCTAGACATATGCCTGTGTGCCTACCTGTGTGGACAAATAAGGCTATTTATCAAGCCTATTTGCCACCCTTATTTACATCAATTAACATAAACTCAACCAACATCAATTCTTGTCTATACCATACAACCAAATCAACAACAATAGACATTCTTTCCTAAGGCAATGTACTCAACCAAGGAAATATCATCTTTGCATAATTAAAATAAGTAATAGTCAATATCAGGACCAAATTCAAATTGTGGAACTTATCCCAAGCCTATACATTAGGCCAATGCTTAAGGACATAAAATAATCAAGTCTAAGCCTTATACATGCCATATTCAAAAATATAAATCCAACTATACCAAAAGTTTCGGACGATATTGTGATCGATACCTCTAACTCCCAATGATCCTCGAGCTAAATAGGCAGCACTATAAGAAGATGGAAAGGAAGGAGGGTAAGAATAAAAGCTTAGTAAGTTGCATATAAATAAACATACAACAACAATTCATCAATAATAATCATGCTCATAACACAAGGATAAACATAAGTATGACTTACTCATTACCACCCATATGAGTCATATGCTCTCTAATGAGCTCATTTCTCAAACGTACCAATTTGGTACCTGTATCACTTACAACATGATTATGTTTTCATTATTAACTTGCAAACATACTTACACCATTGAACCATTCGGTACGTTGCCGATCCTTCTATGAACCTCAATCTAGGGGTAAGGTACCGATGCTATGTCCCGGACATAGTCTTACATTGGCTCACATTTCAAGTCGATGCCATGTCCCAGACATGACCTTACACTGACTATCATTATCGAGGCCGATGCATGTCCCTGACGCATCTTACTCTAGCACTCATCTCAATGCCGATGCCATGTCCCAAACATGGTCTTACACTGGTGTAGAAGGCCCATTTCGCCTGGGCCTGTTAGAGTCCAAAAAATCAAAAAACAAAAATAAATAAACCAAAAATAAATTAAAGTAAAAACCAATAAAATTTCATCATCAAAGTCCATTTACAAATAACTTATAGCCCAACAATAAAAGCCTAGACCCAATGGCCCAATAGCTTACTTCTAAAATGGCCCAATGGCCCAAACGACCTAAATTCTGGTTTCAGAAATGGAAACCCTAGTCATCGCACTGCAGCAATGGCTTTCGCCCTTAGTAGTTCGAATCACAAGGTTCGAGCAAGGTTCTTGAAACTCTTGCGGTTTCTCCACACGCATAGTCTAGCTGTACCTGCAACAGAATACAACAAATACACAGCAACGGAGAAATAACAGAAAAGAAAAATCATTTTTGTAATTATTATTTTTATTTCACTTGGCTATAAAAAGCCAGAAGAAATCTAAAAAAGGGGACGAATGGACGCATATTGAAAAAAATCAATTCGAAGTCAGTTTTTAAGGTGATTTTAGATCGCGTTCTTCTTTGATTTTCGTTTCTATTTCTTCAATCTTTATCTATTGCATGAAAAAATAAATTTATAAAAGAGGGAAGAGACTTATCTGTTTGAAGGAGCCTTCGAATCCTTGTTTGCTTCGTTGAAATCGAAGCTCTAATGGGGATTAAGAGGTCTGATTTGATGCTATGGTGGAAAAATAATGGTTGGGGGCGAATGAGGAAGGAGTTTTTTGGTTCGGCCTAATGAAGGAGGAAGGAGGCTTTAGGTTTTTTTGTTTTGATTCTATTTCAAAAGGCTAAGTGTTAGTCTAGGGTTTTTTTTTTTTGTGTTATGAAGAGCATGAAACATAACCGTTTAGGGCCTATTTCAGTGGCTCCAAAACGGTGCCATATAGACCTTACCTATGCGACCCGACCCGGTGCCTGTGGAGATCCGCGTGTTTTGGTCTTTGAGGGCTAATTGCGCATGTGGTCCTTCCCCTCCTGCACCGATCCTTAATTAAGCCTCAATCATGTTTTATTTTTTTTACATTTCCCCTTAGATTTGCGCATTGTTACGATGTAATTCTTATTTGAACGCTTTGTTGGGAGATTCGGGATATTTGTATTCCAAGTCCTTGCTCATTTGTGCGTGCTTTATTTCGATCCTCGGTTCTGTTTTAATGATTTGCTTTATTTATAAATTATCCTTTCAATTTTGTTCCTTATTTCGATTAAGTTTAAGGTTATGTTTTTATATTCTTAAAATTTATTTCTTATTCATTTTTTAACCTATTATTTTAACATACTATTTTGAGCTATTTTATTAATTTCATTTTTTTTCTTTTTTCTTTTTGTATATTGTTGAATTGTTTTATTATGTAATTTATTATGTCAAAATTTTCTCCATCAAATTCTATGTTTAAAATTTTTTATATAATATTTATCCTTATACATTCATATTTATATATACATATATATAATTTACATCGAATTACTTATTTAAATTCCTTTCCGAACATGGTCATATACTTCTACTTTTAAATTTATTTATGTATATTGTTTGTTTCTTTTAAGAATCCAATTTTGGTATTATATTTTGTTTGTTTCAAATATTTTCCTATATTATTATCCTTTTGTATATACATTGTTTATATTAAGTTTCATTTCATATATATCATCATTTTTAAACCAATATGTTTTATTTTAAATTATTTTGTATATTATCTATTTCAAATTTCTTCTTACATAATATCTATTTTAATAATCATTCATAAATTATTAGTTTCATTATTTTTATATATGTAAACTATTTCAAACCCTAACATAAGTTGTTCATTCATAAATTTTCGCATGTTTGATAGTTTATAAATTGTTTTATATCACATTGACTCCTGGTTTTCATATTGTTTGGTATATTATATGTTGTTTTAGTTTTCATATTATTTCACATATTATTGTTTTATATCGTTTATTAGTCTTTTTTTATTATTATTTCAATTTTTGTTCATCCATGTTCGAAACTTGTTACATTTTATTCTAATTTGAGCTCATTGCTATTGTGTGTATGTTAATTTGGTTCTTTGTTGTTCATTTGTATAATATTTCATCTATGTATATTGTTCCATGTTTGTAACTTTGATTTTTCTACATTATTCCATCGTGATTCAAATTTCAATGTTTTGATTAGTATTGGTCGTCTCATTTTTACTTCAAGTAAATCAAATTAATGCGTTTTGAGCCGGCTTTACAATTGTTTATTTGAAAATTTCCCTAAACAAAGGCAATGTTTGATGTTTGGAAATCCGAAAAATCGTGCCCTAACGTGCTGGGTTTCGATTTTTTGTTTGTCCAAAATAATCAAATATCCCTTTAAAACTTCGTCTGTGTTTTCTAAATTTTAAAACAAGGGAATGTTCTATATTTGGAAATCAGAGAAATCGTGCCCTAACGTGTTGGGTTTCGATTTTTTGTTGGACCAAATAATCGAATATCCTTTTGTAATTTTCAAATGTATGAGCTTTTGGAAATCAAGAATTGATCGTGGTTTCGAGGGTTTAAAAGATCGTGTTCTAACGTGCTGGATATGATACTGAATTCCTTCGAAACAAGAGAATTTTAACATCCAATTTGAGTCATTCAAATGTTTTAAAAGAAATCGTATTTCAAAATGCTTTTTAAATTTTAGACATAAGAACATTATTTAATTAATTAGGTACCAACTCTGGGCGTAACGAGGGTGCTAATCCTTCCTCGTACGTAACCGACTCCTGAAACCCTTTTTTTTAATTTCGTAGGCCAAAATTATTTTTTTAAAAAAATAAAATCAAATTTTTTATTAGGTGATCCGATCACACCTAAACAAAAAGGATTGGTTGCGACTCCATACTTTGTTTTAAAGTCGATCCCCTTTTTTTCAAAAATTTAAAATGGTTTCGATAGATTGGCGACTCCATTGGGGACCAATAAGAGAGTCAGGCCGTAAAATTGATTATTTTCTATCCTTTTGTCAAAAATTTAAAATTTGATTTGAAAAATCATGATTCTTTGTTGCATTTGTTTGTATGATTGTGTGGTTTGAGTCTTGAAGACTATTGCATTGCATTGCATGACCGTTGTGGTCATACCTTTTAAGTGGGAGTAAGAAACTACGCCTTCGTGAGGTTTTCACCTCCGAATGGGCTAGTGGATTACTTCCGTGATACATCTGTACCTATGTCTTCGTGAGATTTTCATCTCCGCATGGCCGTAGGGAAATGTATTCCCTTGAACTGAACTCGATCCATATGAGCCTATAATGGGTGAGGATTGAGGAATCTACTGGTTCAGGTACCCTTTCTCTAGAACTGAGTCACATATAGTGAACCTTGAGAGTCCACCTTAGGTAGAACCGTGCCCAAATTTAGTGGTCACTCGAATACGTACTTTATTTGTTATTTATTTCTTCTGTACTAACGTGTTTTGTTTTTGTTTTGTTTATAACTGTATTGCATTACATCATCATAGAAAGGAGGTGTTGATTCATATTTGATTGCTAAATACAACAGCTTGTTATGAGAAAATGAATTTCTTGATAAAGTGGATTATAATACGGTTGTCTGAATATGGTCCAAGTAAACACAACGAAAGAAGGCTGATAGTTTACGGAGGAAAACAAGACTTTGCCCGAGGATTCAAGCCAATAAAGATTGTTCGAGAGTTGTCAAGTCTCAACTTTCTTAAAGAAGCTAATCAACATCACGAGGATAATAAGTCGTGGCCTGGATCAAGCAAAAAGGAGCTAGTGGAGGCATTTATTGGAGGTTTGCGAGATTTGACTTTTTCGAAGAAAAGGGATCGGTGTCTTCACTTGGAATATGAGGGCAATGCTGCATATGTAATCCGTTTTGTGTAAAGGAATTTGTTTTCTAGAAAAGTTGTTCTAATAGAATTGAATTCAAAATCAATGCCTTTTTTTCTTTTGCATTAATTCCATGCATTTGCATTGCATTGCATTGCATCATTGCATCATTTGCATTAGATTTTCACAAAAGGACCCTAATTAATTGAAATCATTTTAGTTAATCTGGAAATCGATAAAAATTTACCAACCAAGCATCGTTATGGTACCCGTGCTAAGACAAAATATATGTACCAAAGATTGGAAAGACTTGAACAACTTCAAAGAGAGATGCAAGACCAGTTACAAAAGCAAATGCAAGAGTAACTGACAAAGATCCGGCAAGATATGAGAGACCAAGTGCTAGAGTCCCAAAGGAGTATGATGAATCAGTTGTCCCAATTGCTGATTAAGGGGCTAGAAAAAAGGAAAAGATCCATGATCAATGATGGGAAGGACAATGAGGAGCCTCTCTACCCTCCAGGTTTCACCCTGACAAATGCTCAGACATCTCCTCAAGGTGTACCTATTATCAGAGCCTAGAAATATCAGATCGGCACCTCTACACCAATGGATTACCCGGTAGTCTCAGGCTCCAATCCGGGGGGCAATCCAAACATTCTCGTAGTTCCTGACCTAGATGAAATGGTGTAAGGCCCCAAAAATTCTGAAATCCTGAATTTTCTTTTTCTTTTCTTTTCTTTTTCTTCGGTTCTAATAAAAAGTGTGCTTAGTATTCCCAGCTAAGTGTTAATTATGTGATAGTAGGTCTCGGTTAAGGTTTGAGTCGAACCTAAGGGTAAAGGAAATTATGGGTTAATAATTAAAAGAACCTTGATGGCAAGTAGGTGGGCTTTTGAATAAATGAAGGAAGAATTGGACACAAGGAAGCCTTGTGGTGGAGTGGTAAGTGGCGTCACATGCAAGGCAAGGTAAGGGGGTATGGGGTTTGAATCCCACCTTGCGCAAAAGAGGGATTTATTTTTGCTTAAGAGTTGGACAGAGGTGGCGTTGGAATGAACTCTATAGAGAGTGATAAGAGGAGAAATTTGAGGAGGGGATTAAGGGGTTATCAGGGAGAAAAACTAGGAGATGAGGAGTGAAGAAGAGGTGGAGCCGAATTGGGAATTTGGGCATGGGAAATTTGGCTATAGAGGCTATATGTAGGTGCCGAATGTAAGGTTGCCAGGCTAATGCCGAATTCTCCTTCACCTTGTTGCTAGAAACCTTTTTTTTCCTTTCTTTTTCTCTCCAAGAACCAAAAGCCGAAAATCCCTTGTTCTTCTTTTGTGTTCTTGTGCCGATTTTCCATTCTTCCTTTACTCAAATCTTTTTGATTCACTTTCAGTCTAGCCGACTTCTTCTTTTCTTTTCCCTTGGAGCCGAATAACCCTCTTTGCCATACAATTGCAAGGGCCGAATACCTTTGGTACCGCCACTAATATTTCTAATCGGTCAGTCCTGGTATAAGTGTTTTGTTCTTTCAATCGGTTTTGCTAAGTATCAATTACTCTGTTCCTCACTTCTTCTAATCGGTTTTGGTAGGATTAGTATCAAATCCTAGTCTTTTGTATCCCTGCCGATTTGCTCCGTAGGTGTGAGATTTTGGTAAGTGTTCTTCACTTCGGTAAAAGGGTTGGCCGAATAGGCTTTAGTAGAAAATGGTGACATATGTTGGATACAAGCCATCCATTATGTTTTAACGATAAAGGTTAATAAAGATCTAGGAAGTACTCGTGATTGGTGATCTAGGAAAAGCTATTAAGACTTGGCGTTTTAGGTAAGGTTAAGGTGAGACTTCGGCTTTTGGTAAAGTATTCGATAAGTATGTGAGATTAATCCTTGAGTGATATCGATTGTAGGTTTATGGCTAAGGGGATCGCAGCACGCTTTATTACCAGGTGTGTACATGTACTATACACACACAATAAATCGGTAAATACCGAAATGCCAAAAAGTCGAAAAGCCAAAAGTTTGGCTACAATAGACTTGCGAGTGCACGAACACTCGTGAGGGAAAAACCGATAGGTTATCTGAGGCCCCATGGGCGATTCCATGGACTTGGGCTGTGAATTGGCCAGCCAGGCCAGAATGGGCTTAATGGGCTCGATGGGCTGTTGGGCCATAATAGACGAAAATTGATGATTGATGCTATGTGATGGAAAATTCGAATGTGAGCATGACTATAAATGTGATTTGGGCCTAATGGGCCATATAAATATGATTGGGCCTAGTGGGCCATATACAGGTATGTGGATTTGTCTGGGCTTTGTAAGGGGTTTTGGGCCTAGTAAATGATGACTTCATAAAACTTAATTAATTAAATGAGACCGTGGACAAGTCATAGGGTTAAGGTGTGGCAACGGGTATATGCATGTCTAGGATTGGATCTAGGGAGAGCTTGGTTCTTAATCGGTCTTAATGACTCACCTCCTCCTCTTCTTTGGAATCCTACCTGGTGCATAGTATTCATTCATCTTAGCTCACAGAATTTGTTGACGGGCCAAGGTAAGTAAAAAACTGCAATAAAAGAAAATTACCGAAATGCCCCTATGGGAAAAAATAACCAAAATACCCCTATGTGTTGAATGTAAGTTTTATAGATGTTTCATGTATATCTGCTGCATGCATACGATATTCTGCTTAGGTTACATCTAGGTTGAGAATTATGGAACGGAGGAAGTATATGAGGATCGCATGGTTGCTTGACAATCGTGGATCCACCGACGGCTTTTAAGCCCAATATATGAATTGAGGTAGTTCCGCAACCGGGCTACCATTGATGTGTATCGGTTGGTGGGTCGATATTTATATCCCCGAATGATGTGTATCGGGGGACAGAGTTGATGTGTAGCGATTGGATTATTGGGGTGGGATTGCACTGCATTGCATTGCATGTATGATTTTATGGTGGTTGATGTTTGCTTTATGTTTGTTGAGGGTAGTACACATTAAGTTTGCAAAAACTCACCCCCTCTTTTATTTTTCTTAGGTGATGCTCAGTAGATGGTTCGATGTTTAGAGGGACTCTGGGTGGCCAGTTAGCAAGACAACTTGGACTTGTTTTCCTTTTAAAAGCATATAAGTTTTTAGTTTATCAAGAAATTTTTAGACCGAATTGTAATAAGGCCTTCCCTTTTTGTTATTATTTGGATTAATATTTTTATGCGTTGTAATTACGAGAAGTTGAACATGAGTTTCCTAAATCATAGTATGTTTTTCTACTTTTCCGTAACTAAATTTTCAAATGACAGGTTTTCATAAATCATATGTTTTAAACAAGCTTTTGCGATTGAAAAGAGATTTTTTATAAGTTTATCAAGGTCTCATATTTTAAGGAAGGGTTTTCAATGAAAACAAGGTTTTTCGCTAAAACACTTCAATGTGATGAGCTAGATTCGGCCATAACGTCCGGGCTAGGTTTGGGGTGTTACAATTGGAAAAAAGCAAAGATGGGACTGCCAAAACAACTCGAGGATTGGTATAAGTGGTTGGAGGAAAAATTTAGGGCAATAGAGTATGTTGACTTCTACTGTGGTATTGACGCCAAGGATCTGAGTTTGGTCCCCAATCTAGTATTCCCACCAAAATTTAAGATTCCAGAGTTTGAAAAGTACAATGGGACTAGTTGTCCTGAAGCTCACTTCACAATGTTCTGTCGAAGGATGACAGGATATGTTAATAATGACCAACTATTAATCCACTGCTTCCAAGACAGTCTGATCGGGTCCGCAGCTAAATGGTACAATCAATTAAGTCGTGCTAAAATCAATTCATGGAAGGACTTAGCACAAGATTTTATGAAACAGTATAGCCATGTAGCAGACATGGCACCTGACAGAATTACCCTGCAGAATATGGGAAAGAAGCAAAATGAGAGCTTCAGAGAATATGCCCAAAGATGGAGAGAGGTAGCAATACAAGTCCAACCTCATCTTTTGGAAAAAGAAACCACGATGCTTTTCATCGATACTCTAAAAGCCCCGTTCATTAACCATATTTTTGCAGGCACTACTCTGAGCTTTTCAGATATAGTAATGTCCAGTGAGATGATTAAAAATGTGATAAGAAGTGGGAAGATATATGTGGAAGAAAGCATTAAAAAGTCAACCTAGGGAAACAAGGAAAATAAAGTGAACATTGTGAGCATGCCTTCCAAATTGGTCAACATAGGCTAGCCAAGGGTTGTAACCACTAGCTATCAAGTCTCTTCAAGGTACGAATCCAACTCGAGGCCAAATACAGAAAGGCTCCGGTTTACACCCATCCCAATGTCATATAAGGAGTTGTATCAAAAATTTTTTGATGTGTATGTGGTGTCTCCGTTCTACTTGGAACCTGTGCAACCTCCCTTCCTAAAATGGTATAATGAGAATGCTCAATGTGAGTATCATGCGGGAATAACGAGGCACTCAATTGAAAATTGTACTACATTTAAAAAGTTTGTCGAAAGGTTCATTGAAATGAGAATTGTAAAGTTTGACGATTCTTCAGAACCTGATCGCTCTGACAATGAAGTAAATGCGACATTTGAAAGTAGGGGCAAAAGAGTTGCAATGCCTTGAACAAGTCAAAAGCCTGGAAGGAATATCAGGGAATCTGAATGACATATCCAAAGAGGGAACCGGGGAATAAAAGTTTCCAAACCTTTGCATACTTGGGGGTGTTTTGAATAATGGGACTGTGTAAGAGATCCCTGTATTTTTAGAGCTGATCTAGAGTAATGTTCAAAACACGCTTGTTGCTTTAAGCCTAGAAGCAAGAAGAATCCTTTTGTGAAATAGGCTTGTGTCCAAAATTTTTATTTCAATAAAATGCATCTTTTTGAGTAAATATTCTTTTATTCTATATATATATATTCTTTTGTTCTTTGGACTCTCTTTTAAATATGCTTTCATTCTTCATTCATGATCATATCATACAAATAATCTTCCTTAGAATCATTTATTCTTTAGAATCTGCCTTCATAGATACAATAGGTCCTCAGATATCAATGATATGAGTAACACTATAACTGACTCTCTTTTGGGGTGAGATATGTGTTTAAGCGGATCTTAGGACTTTGAAGATGAAAAAGATTATGACTTATTTCCGGATTTGTTAAGAATGGTAGAACAAGATGAAAAACAGATCCTATTTTACGAAGGGTCAGTGGTCATTGTAAGCAAGAGGCAAAGATCGGAGCCTGAGTTACTGTAAAGACAAAGCAAATCATCATTGAGTTATTCCAAGAATTCAAAGATGTTTTCGCATAGCTATGTCAAGATAGGATATTAAGACTTGTGGACGCTGAAAAATATTTATACGGTGCCAGAAGGACACATGTTAATAGTTTCACGATAGCCATGCTAATCATGAGGATAAGGTACTGGTAATCTACCATGGAAGGGGATTGTATCAGTTAGGCCATATTTAGGGAGACAAGATTCATGGGCCTTATTCATTTCTTCACAGACTTTCCCTATGTGGGGATGGATGTTATCAAGCCATTCTCATATAATATACATCGATTTATCTTGGCAGTCATCGATAACTTCACGAAGAGGGTGAAGGTTGCTTCATATGCCAATATTACAAGGTCGATAGTCATCAAATTTCCAAAAAAAAGGTGCTGACAAGTAATGTCAGAAAAGATTATGTCTAATACAACTGCACAATGTCAAAAATTTGCAGTCTGTTCAAAGATCGGGCGCCATATCACAGTGCAGCAAAGACAGCAAAAAAGAAAAACAAAAGTACAAAAAATAAAAAAAAAAGAAAAAAGAAAAAGAATGAAAAAAACAAAACAAATATCATAGTGAAAGGTGACTGGACTTGTAAAGATTGGCATAAAGAAGTTACCATTTACCCTCTATGCTTATCGAATGTTGACCAAGATCTTTGCTGGGGCAACACATTGCTCATTCATTTATGGGATAAAAATGGTTTTGAAAACGAGATTCCTTTTCTCCGAGTCTTGTTAGAACTAAAGTCGGATGAATCAGATGGGTCTAATCTTGATATGACCAGTCGAATTTGAAGGATAACAGTCATGGTCAGATGATGTGGGCTTACGACAAAGAGGTTCATCCTAGAGGATTCCACAAGAGGGACCTGTCATTAAAGAAGTTTCTTCTTACATAAAAGGACTTCAAAGGAAAGTGGATGCCAAATTAGGAAGGATCTTATGTAGTAAGGAAGACCTGTTCTGGAGAAGCATTGATATTGACCGAGATGGATGGCAAATCCAGTCAATGAGTATTCTACCTAAAAGGGGAGAGGCCAAGGTGAAAACCCGCAAAAGGCGCCGTGAGACCTTAAAAAAAATGAAAAAATGAAAAATAAAAAAAAGAATCAATCAAAAAATTAAAGAAAATGAAAGAAAAAGGAGAGGCCAAGACCAAAACTCGCAAAGAGCGCTTTGAGACCAAAGGGAATTTGAGTTGAAAACTCGAAAAGGGCGGCTCAAATTTGGATCAAAGAGGGGCATACAGTAGTCTTGCTATGCCTGAATTATCAATGAAGAAGTATGCTACGTCTTAGGGCATCGACAAAGTACTCCGGATCCCTTAAACATATATTGAGCTCAAAATAGTCCTCAAAAAGAGAGTACAAAGAAGCTCAAGTTGCGATATCTGAGGCACCTAGTTTTCCATTTTACCCACTTTTGAATTTGCTATCTTTGATTACCCTATTCTTTTCAAGATACATCCTAATAAATTTCCTTCCTAATTGCATTTGCTATCTTTGATTAACTTACTTGCGTTGAGCTATGCTCCTAACTAATTTCCTTCTGATCCATTGTTATGATCTTTTTCAAGCATTTTGCATTGAAATAATGATTAGTGGAATAATAATACTTTTATAAAAGGAGTTTCACATATTACTCTGGAAGCTTCTAAATAGTACAAGAATCTGAAGCAAGACTATTGTTTAAAACTCACCAAGCTTAAGGGTTGGAAATATTTAAGCCCAAATTGAGATTATCTCATTGGATTTTCTGTCAAAGATATTGGTTGAACAAAAAGAAATTAGATTGGTATTATAATCCCGATAAAGAACGAGCAATGAGATTATTCTCAAGAAAAGAAAAAATGGTATTCTGTATTCATATAGATATCAGGTATATACTTCTGGTCATTACACTCAGGGAATAGTGTAACAGATCAAATTGATTGAAGATGATACAAATCCTATACCTTTAAGTTGCAGCAGGATGGATAGAAAAAATCAAATGATTATTCCCCTAAAGTTGCAGTGGGAGTTTCAAACTTTATGTTCCAGAAGTTACAGTGTAAGGGACTCTGAAATTACAGCGAAGCAAGCTTGCTGAGCAGAATGTGATTGTTTCTTTAGGTTTTTTGTCAAGAATACCAGCCGAATAAGATGGCAGCATAATAAATCAGTGATAATGCCCTGATGAACAACAAGCAATGATACCTTAAGCCTTTTAAAAAGGATCATTTTCATTTCTGCATTTATATATCATTCATAACACATCTAGTTAGGAGCATTTGATTCATTTCGATCATCCTAATTATTTGACATAAGCATCACATCTAGTTAGGAGCATTTGATTCATTTTGATCATAGCATCCTAATTATTTGGCATAAGCATAGATACATGAAATCGAGTCTATAGGACGTGTCCCAGAAGACGGTGTAGTAACAACGGTGAAGTGAGGTCTTATCTCCCTGAAGTTGCAGTGGAGTAGACTGAAGATAGCGAATCTTATCTCCCTGAAGTTGCAGTGGAACAGGTTGAAGTGACAAGCCTTATCTCTCTGAAGTTGCAGTGGAGCAGGTTCAATATACAAGTCTTATCTCCCTGAGGTTGCAGTGGAGCAGATTGAAAATTACAGATCTTATCTCCCTAAGCAGTAGTGGAGCAGATCGAAGATGGCGAATCTTATCTCCATGTATCAGCAATGGAGCAGATTTTAGCCACTAGCCTTATCTCTCTAAGGTAGCAAGAGAGCAGGTTGGCGATTGTAGTCTTATCTTCCTGAGGTAGCAAGGAAGCAGACTAAAGATTGAAGATCTTATCTCCCTAAACAGTAGGAGAGTAGATCAAAGATGGTGAATCTTATCTCCATGTATCGGCAATGGAGCAGATTTTAGCCACCAGCCTTATCTCTCTGAGGTAGCAAGAGAGCAGGTTGGCGATTTTAGTCTTATCTTTCTGAGGTAGCAAGGAAGCAGACTGAAGATTGAAGATCTTATCTCCCTAAACAGTAGTGGAGCAGATTGAAGATGGTGAATCTTATCTCCATGTATCGACAATGGAGCAGATTTTAGCCACCAGTCTTATCTCTTTGAGGTAGCAAGAGAGCATGTTGGCGATTGTAGTCTTATCTTTCTGAGGTAGCAAGGAAGCAGACTGAAGATTGAAGATCTTATTTCCCTGAGGTTGCAACGGAGCAGACTGAAAGTTATAGATCTTATCTCCCTAAACAGTAGTAGAGCAGATCGAAAACGGCGAATCTTATCTCTATGTATCGGCAATGGAGCAGATTTAAGCCACTAGCCTTATCTCCCTAAAGTTGCAGTGGAACAGGTTCAAGATATAAGTCTTATCTCCCTGAAGTTGCATTAGAGCAAACTGAAAGTTGCAGATCTTATCTCCCTAAGTAGTAGTGGAAAAGATCAAAGATGGTGGATCTTATCTCCATGTATCGGCAATGGAGCAGATTTAAGCCACCAGCCTTATCTCCTAGAAGTTGCAGTGGAGCAGGTTGAAGTCACAAACCTTATCTTCCTGAGGTTGCTGTAAGACTACTTGAAGAAGATGAGCACCAAAGAAGTTAAGATTTGGCAAGATCAGGCAAAATTGGCCCTTTTAAAGTCTTTGCTCTATTCCTGTTACACGACAATAAGCAAAGAAGGGTAGCTGTAGAAGGCCCATTTCGCCCGGGCTTGTTAGAGTCCAAAAAATCAAAAAACAAAAATAAATAAACCAAAAATAAATTAAAATAAAAACCAATAAAAGTTCATCATCAAAGTCCATTTACAAATCACTTATAGCCCAACAATAAAAGCCCAAACCCAATGGCCCAATAGCTCACTTCTAAAATGGCCCAATGGCCCAAATGACCCAAATTATGGTTTCAAAAATGGAAACCCTAGTCATCACGTCGCAGCAATGGCCTTCGCCCTTAGCAGTTCGAATCAAAGGGCCCGAGCAAGGTTCTGGAAACTCTTGCAGTTTCTCTACATGCATAGTCCAGCTGTACTTGCAATAGAATACAACAAATACATAGCAACAGAGAAATAACAGAAAAGAAAAATCATTTTTGTAATTATTATTTTTATTTCACTTGGCTATAAAAAGCCAGAAGGGATCTGAAAAAAGGGTCGAATGGACGCATATTGAAAAAAATCAATTCGAAGTCAGTTTTTAAGGTGATTTTAGATCGCGTTCTTCTTTGACTTTCGTTTCTATTTCCTCAATCTTTATCTATTGCATGAAAAAAAATTTATAAAAGAGGGAAGGGACTTATCTATTTGAAGGAGCCTTCGAATCCTTGTTTGCTTCGTTGAAATCAAAACTCTGATGGGGATTAGGAGGTCTGATTTGATGCTATGGCGACGAAATAATGGTTGGGGGCGGATGAGGAAGGAGTTTTTTGGTTCGGCCGAATAAAGGAGCAAGGAGGCTTTATGTTTTTTTGTTTTGATTCTCTTTCAAATGGCCAAGTGTTAGTCTAGGGTTTTTTTTTGTGTTATGAAGAGCATGAAACAACACCATTTAGGGCCTATTTCAGTGGCTCCAAAATGGTGTCGTATAGACTTTACTCGTGCGACCCGACCCGGTGCCTGTAGAGATCCGTGTGTTTTGGTCTTTAAGGGCTAATTGTGCATGTGGTCCCTCCCCTCCTGCACCGATCCTTAATTAACCCTCAATCATGTTTTATTTGTTTTTTTTACATTTACCCTGAGATTTGCGCATTGTTACGATTTAATCCTTATTTGAACGTTGCGTTGTGAGATTAGGGATATTTGTATTCCAAGTCCTTGCTCATTTGTGCGTGCTTTATTTCAATCGTCGATTCTGTTTTAATGATTTGCTTTATTTATAAATTATCCTTTCAATTTTGTTCCTTATTTCAATTAAGTTTAAGGTTATGTTTTTATATTCTTAAAATTTATTTGTTATTCATTTTTTAACCTATTATTTTAACATACTATTTTGAGCCATTTTATTAATTTCATTTTGTTTTTCTTCTTCTTTCTTTTTGTATATTGTTGAATTGATTTATTATGTAATTTATTATGTCAAAATTTTCTCCATGCAATTCTATGCTTAAAATTTTTTATATAATATTTATCTTCATACATTCATATTTATATATACATATATATAATTTACATCGAATTACTTATTTAAATTCCTTTCCGAACATGTTCATATACTTCTATTCCGAACATGTTCATATACTTCTACTTTTAAATTTATTTATGTATATTATTTTTTTCTTTTAAGAATCCAATTTTGGTATTATATTTTGTTCGTTTCAAATATTTTCCTATATTATTATCCTTTTGTATATACATTGTTTATATTAAGTTTCATTTCATATATATCATCATTTTTAAACCAATATGTTTTATTTTAAATTATTTTGTATATTATCTATTTCAAATTTCTTCTTACATAATATCTATTTTAATAATCATTCATAAATTATTAGTTTCATTATTTTTATATATGTAAACTATTTCAAACCCTAACATAAGTTGTTCATTCGTAAATTTTCGCATGTTTGATAGTTTATAAATTGTTTTATATCACATTGACTCTTGGTTTTTATATTGTTTGGTATATTATATGTTGTTTTAGTTTTCATATTATTTCACATATTATTGTTTCATATCGTTTATTAGTATTTTGTATTATTATTTCAATTTTTGTTCATCCATGTTTGAAACTTGTTACATTTTATTCTAATTTGAGCTCATTGCTATTGTGTGTATGTTAATTTGGTTCTTTTTTGTTCATTTGTATAATATTTCATCTATGTATATTGTTCCATGTTTGTAACTTTGATTTTTCTACATTATTGCATCGTGATTCAAATTTCAATGTTTTGATTAATATTGGTCGTCTTATTTTTTCTTCAAGTAAATCAAATTAATGCGTTTTGAGCCGGCTTTACAATTGTTTATTTGAAAATTTCCCAAAACAAAGGCAATGTTTGATGTTTGGAAATTCAAAAAATCATGCCCTAACGTGCTGGGTTTTGATTTTTCGTTTGTCCAAAATAATCAAATATCCCTTTAAAACTTCGTCCGTGTTTTCTAAATTTTAAAACAAGGCAATGTTCTATGTTTGGAAATCCGAGAAATCGTGCCCTAATGTGTTGGGTTTCAGTTTTTCGTTGGACCAAATAATCGAATATCCTTTTGTAATTTTCAAATGTATAAGCTTTTGGAAATCAAGAATTGATCGTGGTTTCGAGGGTTTAAAGGATCGTGTCCTAACGTGCTAGATGTGATACTGTATTCCTTCGAAACAAGAGAATTTTAACGTCCTATTTGAGTCATTCAAATGTTTTAAAAGAAATCGTATTTCAAAATGCTTTTTAAATTTTAGACATTAGGACATTATTTAATCAATTAGGTACCAACTCTGGGCGTAACGAGGGCGCTAATCCTGCCTCATACTTAACCGACTCCCAAACCCTTTTTTTAATTTCGTAGGCCAAAATTGTTTTTTAAAAAAATAAAATCAAATGTTTTATTAGGTGATCCGATTACATCTAAACAAAAAGGATTGGTGGTGACTCCATACTTTGTTTTAACGTCGATCCCCATTTTTTTTCAAAAATTTAAAATGGTTTCAACAACTGGCTATCACAATGTGGCTGACGCATGTCCCAGACATGTCTTACTCTAGCTCACACAAGCGACCCAAATGTCACAGCTAGAGTATTCGGTATATTACCTAGTGTTCTAACGAGAGTTCTATCATCTCATTGTTTGTATGCATTCCCATTTCGAAATCAAGCAATTCATGCTTTATCCATTCAATGACAACTTAAACACAAATATTAATAATATAGTTGTATCATTTACGTACAACTTACTTCGGTTTACAAAATGTACTCAACTAGTTGGTTTAGTCGATTTGCTTGACTTTCCCCCGGTCTAGGTTTGGATTTGGCAAAACTTGATCTAGAATAACAAAATGCACTCATTTAGTCACTAATTATAATTAGGCTACCACAAATTTACATCTTTGGTAAAAATGATCATTTTGCCCCTAGAGTTTGGAAAAATGACCATTTTACCCCTATGATCGAAAATTTTTTATCGAATTTTTTTGTATTTCAAGCCTAGCCAAACTCTTTCTACTCTTGTAGCAACCCCAAAATTTTATTATTGCACACACTTATCACCTATTTTGCAACTTATGCAAAATAGCCCATTTAGGTGTTTTCATGCTAACACCTTTCACAAAAGTTGTTAGGAACTCTTCTAAGACTCATATTCTTCCATAAAAACTCAGCAAGCATCACAAATACATTTATGGAAAAACCCTAAACTCTTTATCATTTTGCAAAATAGTCCCCTCATATGAAATCTCATGCTTTAGGGGTTCCAAAAATGTAAAAATCTTTAAAAAAAACTCATTAAAATCACTTACTTGTAGAGAGACTAAGTGGCTGAAAGTTTCAAGCTCTCAAAACCCTTTCTTTTGTTGGTATAATCGGTCAAGAAGAAGGGAAATGATGGAAAAGATGAAAATTAGGCATTTAGGTTATTATTTTATCACATAAAATGACATCACTCACCTAACCGATTGACCATTTAAAAAATTCTTGTCTCATGGTTGACCAAGCCATATTTAAGGGTCTAATTTCACTTTAAATACCCCCAAATTTTAGATCTCTATCTATTTAACACATTTGGGGTACTAAAATGCAACTTTTGTCCTTTTTGCGATTTAGTCCTTTTTCGCAATCGGGCTCGCAAATATCAAAATTAACTCACCAAATTTTTTATACACTAATATAATCATGATATAACCTTATAATAATAAAAATAATTTTCCAAACTTAGAATTTGTGGTCCCGAGACCACTATTCTGACTAGGCCCTAAATTAGGCTTTTACAATTCTCCCCCTTAGGGATTTTTGTCCTCGAAAATCTTTCCGGTGAATAAGATCGGGTACTACTCTTTCATAGCCTCCTCGGGTTCTCACGTGGCTTCTTCGACTCCATTTATATGCCACAAAACTTTCACGAGTTCTATTCTATTATTCCTCAACTGTTTGATTTCCCGAGCCAAAATCTTGACCAGTTCTTCTACATAGGTCATGTTTGGACGAATCTCAACCTCTGTTGGCTTAATCACATGTGAAGGGTTAGAGCGGTATCTATGTAGCATGGATACATTGAATACATCATGGATCTTTTCCAATTCCGATGGCAACCTTAACCGGTAGGCTACTGACCCAATTTTCTCAATCACCTCATAAGGTCCGATAAAACGCAGACTTAATTTTCCCTTTCTGCAAAATCTGAGGACCTTTTTCCAAGGAGATACTTTTAAAAATACCCTATCACCGACTTGAAACTTGATTTCTTTTCGTTTTAAATCCGTATAGGATTTCTATCTATCCGAAGCGGCCTTTAAACAATCACGAATCACCTTAACTTTTTCTTCGGTCTCCTTGACCAAGTCGACCCCATGAATCTATCTTTCTCTTAACTTAGTCTAGTATAGGGGCATTCGACATCTTCGTCCGTACAAAGCCTCATAAGGCGCCATTTTCAAACTTGTCTGATAACTGTTGTTGTAGGCAAATTCAACTAATGGTAAGTATCTTTCTCAACTTCCATGAAATTCAAGAAACATGTCCTCTAAAACTTGAATTACTCTTTTTGACTGCCCGTCGGTTTGTAGATGAAATGCCGTGCTAAAACTCAACTTAGTTCCCAAAGCCGCTTGTAACTTCTTCCAGAACCTCGAGGTAAACCTCGGGTCTCAGTCTGAGATAATCGATATTGGCACTCTATGAAGCCTTACAATCTCGGAAATATATAAGTCGGCTAATTTCTCGAGGGAGCAATCAGTACGCATTGGTATAAAATGTGCCGACTTAGTTAGCCTATCCACAACAATCCATACTGCATCTTTCTTTTTAGGGGTTAATGGAAAACCCGTCACAAAATCCATAGTGATCCGATCCCACTTCCACTCGGGGACTATGATGGGCTGAAGTAGACCCGAAGGTACTTGATGTTCAACCTTTACTTGTTGACATACTAGGCACTTGGACACAAACTATGAAATGTCTTTTTTCATACCAGACCACCAATACATTTTCTTAAGGTTGTTGTACATTTTCACACTTCCTGGATGGACGGACAAACCACTACTATGAGCCTCACTCAAGATCTTTTGGATAAGTTCACTGTTCTTGGGTACACAAACTCTGTCCCGGTACATTATACATCCATCGACATTAATACTGAAGTCTAATTCGATTCCCGATTCACACTGAGCCACCTTAGCTTGTAATTTCTTATTACCATTCTGAGCTTCACAGATATCTTGAAGAAATATCAGTTTAGCCCTTAACTCTGCTAGAACCGAACCCTCATTGGACACTGTCAACTGAGCATTCAAGGCTCTCAAGGCAAACAACAACTTTCTACTCAAAGCATCGGCGACCACATTCGATTTTCCTAGATGGTAGTCAATAATCAACTCATAATCTTTTATTAGTTCTAACCATCGGCGTTGCCGTAAATTCAACTCCTTTGGTGTCATCAAGTATTTTAAGCTCTTATGGTCGGTAAATACTCGAAATTTCTTGCCATACAGATGATGTCTCTAGATTCTTAATGCAAACACAATGACGACCAATTCTAAATCGTGCGTCGGATAGTTTTTCTCATGTGGCTTCAGTTGTCTAGATGCGTAAGCTATGACCTTGCCTTCTTGCATAAGCACGCACCCCAATCCATTCAAGGAGGCGTCGCTATAAATCACAAATTCCTTACTCGACTCCAGTTGCACTAACACCGGGGATTCCATTAACAAAGCCTTTAATTTCTCGAAACTTTGCTGGCATTTTTCCGTCCATTCAAACTTGACATGTTTTTGCAGTATTTTAGTCATCGGGGTAGCTATAATAGAGAATCCACTTACAAACCTCTATAGTATCTGGCCGAACCCAAAAAGCTTCGGACCTCTATCACATTCCTTGGCGGTTTCCACTCAACAATAGTCGAGATCTTGCTTGGGTCCACTCGGATCCCGTCACCTGACACAATGTGTCCTAGGAACTCGACCTCTTTAAGCCAAAATTCACTCTTACTGAATTTGGCGTACAACAGCTTGTCTCTTAAGGTTTGCAATAAAACTCTTAGATGATCCGCATACTCACCCTCATCACGCGAGTAAATTAATGTCATCGATGAAGACGACGACAAACTTATCCAAATATGGCCTAAAAATGCAGTTCATCAGATCCATAAAAATCGCCAGGGTGTTAGTCAAGCCAAAAGGCATGACGAGGAACTCATAATGCCCGTATCTTGTCCGAGATGTAGTCTTCGGCACATCTTGTTCTTTAACCCTTAGCTGATAGTAGCCAGACCTCAGGTCGATCTTAGAAAACATGGTGGCTCCCTTCAACTGATCAAACAAATAATCAATTCTTGGCAAATGATACTTGTTTTTCACTATTACCTTATTGAGTTGTCTATAGTCGATGCATAGCCTCATCGACCCGTCTTTCTTCTTCACAAAGAGTACCGGAGCACCTCATGGGAAAAAGCTCAGTCTCGCAAAACCCTTGTCAGTTAGCTCTTGCAACTGTAATTTCAACTCTTTCAATTTCGTTGGAGGCATTCTATACGATGCGATTGAGATGGGTGCCGTTCCAGGGACTAATTCAATCTCAAACTCAACCTCCCTCGCTGGAGATAATCCAGGTAATTCTTCTAGGAATACATATGTAAACTCGTAGGCTACTGGCACTGATTCAATCTTTAACTCAGACACTTGAGTATTCAGCACAAAAGCTATATAAGCCTTATATCCCTTTTTCAAATATTTCTCAGTAGTCAATGATGATATTACTACCAATAGATTTTCTGACTCATCTGGTCCAACTCGAAGAACATTCTCGTCTTCACATATCAACTCTATTACTTTTCGTCCACAATTTACTACAACACCATGGGAGGCCAACCAATCCATCCCGAGGATTGCATCAAATTCATTAAATGACAACAACATCAAGTTGGCAGGAAAACAAGCCTTGAATTGTCAAAGGACAATTTCTACATACTTGGTCTACTAACACATGCTTGTCTAACGGGTTAGACACTTTTATCACAAACTCAGTGGACTCTACTATCATGCTCATACGGGGTATTAATTCTAGGCAAATATATGAGTGGGTAGATCTCGGGTCAATTAAAGCAACAACAACTATATTGTGGATAGAAAAAGTACCAGTGATTACATCGGGAGACTCTGCCTCTTCACGGGCTCGTATCGTATAGGTCCTTGCAGGAGCCCTGCCCTTGGACCCTACTGTAGTATCTCTAAGGGCACTTCTGCTGTTGGCCCCACTGCCCAAGTTCTTCAGTGGTCTATTCCTCAATGGAGCACTACTTGCTTTCACATCTTGCTTTCTCTCTCTGTCGTCCAATTCGGGGCAATCAAAGATGAAGTGGTCTAGTGACCCACATTTGAAACAACCCCTTCCGTTTCCTCAACACTCACCAAAGTGACATTTCCTACATTGCAAACACTCTGGCCTATTTGGCCTAGCACTACCGACACTCGCAACCGAGGTGGTCTGGACTCTAGATGCATTGCTCTGCTAGTTCTTGTTTCTATTTGAATACCCCACAGAAGCATTCGATCGGGTGGAGAATTCCTTTGATCTTTTAGAGAAGGACTGATATGACTTCTCTATTTTCCTCTTCTTTAAATCTCATGACTCAATGGCCGCTTTCCTCCTCTCTTTTACCAACTCCTCTGCCTTACACGCTCTCTCGACGAGCGCCAAAAATTCTCTTAATTCTAGGATGCCCACAAACACTCGGATATCTTCATTAAGGACATCCTCAAATATTTTGCACATTATGGCTTCCGAAAACACGTATTCCCATGCATACTTACTGAGCCTCACGAACTCACGCTCGTACTCCATCACTGACAATTGACCTTACTTTAGCTCTAAGAATTCCTTCCTCTTTTGGTCAATGAATCTTTGGCTAATGTACTTTTTTCGAAATTCCTCTTAGAAAAATTCCTAATTAATCATTTCTCTCAGTACCACGGGCATAAGAGTGTTCCACCACTGATAAGTCGAGTCTCGTAGAAGTGACACGGCACACTTCATGTACTCTTTAAGTGTGCATGACAGTTTATCGAATACCCTTGTGGTATTTTCTAGCCACAACTCTACCCTCTCCGGGTCATCATCTATACTAGCTTGAAATTCTTTGGACCCTTATTTTCGAATCTTGTCCACCGGAGGCTTCTCTCTTCTAAACATGTCCACTCCTTGCGGATCTACCGGGGCATATTGAGGAATCGGAGGAGGTAGGGGAGGTAGAGTGCTTGGATTCGCACAAACAAACTCTATATACCAAGCATCCATCATTCAAAGGTAGGCTTCCCTAACCCCTCCGCCTTGGCCCATATTCACGGGCTCACTTTCCACTGGCACGGTCCCTTCGGTGAGAGTCGACGTGTTACTTTCTACTTCATCCGTCGTGGCTCTATCAGGATCCATTTACTATACACAAATATAATTCATTATCCCCAGGAATTGTCACACTATCAATATATTTTTATGGCATGTATAGCTAGACTTGTAATCTCGTTAGGTTAGTCCTAGAACTGACCAAACTATAGCTCTGATATCACTAAATGTAACACCTCATATCCGTAACCAGAGCCAGGTCAGAGTACAAGGCATTACTTACTTGATCTCATACATGCAACCCAATTTAAGTCACCAAGACTCGACCCAATTTAAAACTTTTTCAATTTCTACTTTAAGCCTCTTAATATGGGCCTACGAGGCCTAGGTCGACCGTTGTAAACCATTCAGAATCCTTCCGGGTCCTTATCCAATCTATGAAAACTTTGCATTTAAAACAGGGCACACGCCCATGTGGAAAGGTAACACACCTGTGTGACCATCCTAACATGCCTAGGGACACACCCGTGTCCCTTACTCGTGTGGCCAATTTATTTACACCATTTTACAAAAATTCAAGTGCAGACTTCACACAGCCTGGACACACGCCCGTGTCCCTGGCCCGTGTTGCTCACACGGCCTTGACACGCCCGTGTCTTCGCCCATGTGAGAAAACTTGAGTATTCTATTTCTGACGTCAGCACACCTAACATGTCACACGGCCACAACACATGCCCGTATGCTAGGCCATGTCCTCCACATGGTTGAGACACACAGCCGTGTCTTCTCCCGTGTGGTTATTACCATGCATACTGACTCAAAATTTTTACATGCAGGGGACACATAGCCTCATCACACGCCTATGGGGCCGACCATGTGTCACATATGGCCTAAACACACAACCATATGCCTACCCGTGTGGACAAATAAGGCTATTTACAAGCCTATTTGCCACCCTTATTTACATCAATTAACATAAACTCAACCAACATCAATTCTAGTCTATACCATACAACCAAATCAGCTACAATAGACATTCTTTCCTAAGGAAATATACTCAACCAGGGAAATATCATCTTTGCATAATCAAAATGAGTAATAGTCAATATCAAGACCAAATTCAAAGTGTGGGACTTATCCCAAGCCTACACATTAGGCCAATGCTTAAGGACACAAAATAATCAAGTCTAAGCCTTATACATGCCATATTCAAAAATATAAATCCAACTATACCGAAAGTTTCAGACGATAGTGTGATTGATATCTCTGACTCCCAGTGATCCTCGAGCTAAATAGGCAGCACTATAAGAAGATGGAAAGGAAGGAGGGTAAGCATAAAAGCTTAGTAAGTTGCATATAAATAAACATACAACAACAATTCATCAATAATCATCATGCTCATAACACAAGGATAAGCATAAGTATGACTTACTCATTACCACCCATACGAGTCATATGCTCTCTAATGAGCTCATTTCTCATACGTACCAATTTGGTACCTGTATCACTTGCAGGATGATTATGTTTTCATTATTAACTTGCAAACATACTTACAACATTGAACCATTTCGTACGTTGCCGGTCCTTCTATGAACCTCAATCTAGGGGTAAGGTGCCGATGCTATGTCCCGGACATAGTCTTACACTGGCTCACATCTCAAGTCGATGCCATGTCCCAAATATGGTCTTACACTGACTATCATTATCGAGGCCGATGCGTGTCCCTGACACGTCTTACTCTAGCACTCATCTCAATACCGATGCCATGTCCCAAACATGATCTTACATTGGCTATCATAATGTGGCCGACGCATGTCCCAGACATGTCTTACTCTAGCTCACACAAGCGACCCAAATGTCACAGCTAGAATATTCGATATATTACCTAGTGTTCTAACGAGAGTTTTATCATCTCATTGTCTGTATGCATTCCCAATACGAAATCAAACAATTCATGCTTTATCCATTCAATGACAACTTAAACACATATATTAATAATATAGTTGTATCATTTACGTATAACTCACCTCGGTTTACAAAATGTACTCGACTAGTTGGTTTAGTCTATTTGCTTGGTATTTCCCCGGTCTAGGTTCAGATTTGGAAAAACTTGATCTAGGATAACAAAATTGCACTTATTTAGTCACTAATTATAATTAGGCTACCATAAATTCACACCTTTGGTAAAAATGACCATTTTGCCCCTAGACTTTGGCAAAATAACCATTTTACCCCTATGATCGAAAATCAATTTTTATCAAACTTTTTTGTATTTCAAGCCTAGATGAACTCTTTCTACTCTTGTAGCAACCCCAAAATTTCACTATTTCACACACTTATCACATATTTTGCAACTTATGCAGAATAGCCCCTTTAGGTGTTTTCATGCTAACACCTTTCACAAAAGTTGTTAGGAACTCTTCTAAGACTCATATTTTTCCATAAAAACTCAGCAAGAATCCCAAATCCATTCATGGCAAAACCCTAAACTCTTAATCATTTTGCAAAATAGTCCCCTCATATGAAAGCTCATGCTTTAAGTGTTCCAAAAATGTAAAAATCTTTAAGAAACTCATTAAAATCACTTACTTGTAGAGAGACTAAGTGGCTGAAAGTTTCAAGCTCTCAAAACCCTTTCTGTTGCTGGTATAACCGATCAAGAAGAAGGGAAATGATGGAAAAGATGAAGACTAGGCATTTAGGGTATTATTTTATCACATAAAATGACATCACTTACCTAACCAATTGACCATTTGAAAAATTCTTGTCTCATGGCTGGCCAAGCCATATTTAGGGGTCTAATTTCACTTTAAATACCCCCAAATTTTAGATCTCTAGCTATTTAACACATTTGGGTATTAAAATGTAACTTTTTCCCTTTCTGCAATTTAGTCCTTTTTCGCAATCGGGCTCTCAAGTATCAAAATTAACTCACCAAAATTTTCATACACTAATATAATCATGATATAACCTTATAATAATAATAAAAATAATTTTCCAAACTTTGAATTTGTGGTCCCGAGACCACTATTCTGAGTAGGCCCTAAATCAGCTTGTTACAAATGTAAAATAATGTTATATAAGAAATCATTTCGAGAAATGATATGAGATTGTGTAATTTTTTGAAATACATAAGAAAAACTCCCATAAATCTTGCACTTATTCCAAAGCATTAGGAAAGAGTTTTAGCTTAATATTTGGATCCAATGTAATAATCATGGTGTTCTTTAGACTATGAACCAGAACTTTTGACCAATGAGACATAATTTACTAAATAATTGGTGGAACAAGTTTTTATGAACCAATTATTCATTATGTAAACTAACATTCTCATTTATCACTGTCATGCCCTATATTTTATTTATTTTTTTGTGCTAGTTTATGACACAAGAAGTATAATAGCCTAGTGATTAAGTGTGTGAATTAATTTCAAGTGGCCCTAAGTTCAAGCCTTTACAATCTCACTTTTTTAATTAAAATTTTGACAACTTTAGCTATGTGTGAGCACCCTTGCCGTCCAACCAATGTTGCCATGCTTGGGTCAGCATTCCCCTTTTTCTACCATTTTCACTCCCATGAT
This sequence comes from Gossypium longicalyx, assembly GCA_025698465.1. NCBI lineage: Eukaryota > Viridiplantae > Streptophyta > Magnoliopsida > Malvales > Malvaceae > Gossypium > Gossypium longicalyx. The sequence continues at coordinate 15,236,275 of CM046997.1, read as the reverse complement.
CCCTTTTCCTTGCCTTTATCCCCTCAACATGTCAAATTTCTTCTCTTACCTTACCTTGGCCAACCATGCACCTGGACATAACCTTTTCACTTTTTTTTTCATTTTTCTCTCCTCCCTTTTCTTTGCTGTCCACCACCTTGTTCCTCTCTATATTCTCTCTTTTCTTCCATTTCACCATCTAAATCACCCTTTCTTCTCATTTCTCCTCCACTCCACCACCACAAAAGGCCGCCGTACGTCCATCTCACTACCACCTCTCCTCTACCGTTTTTGTCACATTGTCGTACCGCTGTCGTACCACCGCCACACAGTCGCTATTGACCACCACCCCAAAATTCTCGATTTTCTTCTTTTCCCCTACTCTTTTCGAAATTCATCTCTATAATCCCTCAATTCTAATTTTTGTTCATTAAAAGGTTACTTCCAATTTTATTTTTCTAACCTCTATTTTACATCATATTATTTCCTGATAGTGTCCAATCCTCCTCTCTAATCAACATATCGTGGGAAGTTGTTGAGCCCTCTTTCCCCCATTATTATGTAAGTATAGTTGATCCTCTGTTCTTGTTTCACTTTTCTATATTTTATACATACATACTCGTTTAAGACAATGCTAACCATTTTGATTTATGGGTTCATTGAAGTGCTAATAAAAAAATCCCATATTCGTACTCCCCTAATTGTAGAAGCATGCGATTAGACGAACGATTGTATAAGTATCTCACTAAATCAAATGATTGAAAGTTATTTATTAAAATAATCAGTTCTAATACATGTGACTAGTTTAACCATAGAGGCTTGAGAACCGAACTCCTCCGTTAGAAGTTGGAATCAAAATCCTTGCGATCGGATTTGCAAAGGCGTGGGGATTTATTTGATAAAATAATTAATATTATTTAATCGACATAAAATACATATTTTTGAGAAATATTTACTTATTGTTTAAATAAGCCTCTGAAAACTGTTATTGGGCGATTACATAAATTATTCGTATGGATTAGTAAAATCCATTAAAGAATGATTTCAAGTAAGTGTTCTAAAACTGCAGATCTGTGATGAAGTATGGGATTGTGTGACTTCTTTTAAAAAATATTAATGTGTGATTTCCTTACACTCATGATATGTGATATATAGTGATTTGAATATGTATGTACAATAAACGTGATATTGAATTATTGATGTTCTTATTCGCATGATTAACATGTTAATATTCTGATATTCTGATTCACATGTTAAGCATGCCATAATTTCTTATTTTGATTCGCATGTTAAGCATGCCATTATTTCTTATTCTTATTCGCATGTTAAGTATGCCAATGTGATAAAACATATTGAGGTCTGATTCGCATGTAAAGCATGCCTACTATGAAATATGTTTTTATGGCATATCACATGTATGGGGTTGGAAAAATGTGTATGGAGGAAGTATCTGACAATATATATGTATTATCTGGTCGCTTGATCACAATATTCTATATCTAGCAGTATATTTGCATTATCTGGTGGCTTGATCACAATATTCAGTTTCTGGCAACTCAGCTGCACTATCTGGTGGCTTGCCCAAAATTTTGGTGTGTTATTGGATGGACGAGTTCTAGGGAACTCATTATTGTGTGTAAAGGAGATGGGTAGGATCTGTTTTTTTTTTTTAAATCTACACTGATTTTTGAAAAGGTGTTGCATTGACATCGTCACTATGCATTTTGATAAATATGATTCTATGATTGAATATTTTATGTTTATGATCTGCTTAAACTGATGTTGTTATGTTTTAAATTTTGTTATTACGATTTGTAACCCACGCTGGGCTTTTTAAGCTCACCCCTTTTAGTTCTAATCTTTTAGATAATAATCGAGTTTAGGATGGGTTCTGCTTAAAAAGGTGCTCTCGGTCGTTTTTAGAAAACTTATTTATTTGGTATTTGATATACTTTGGGTGTGTTATTATTTCTGTGGACTTTGGTTTGGGACTTTCTTTTGGACTTTGGATTTATTCTGGTTTTTGTATGGTTTTGCATGATGCACGCTTTAAACTAATACTTAAGAGGTTTTATAAAATAATAATTAAATGATGGATTTTTCACAATAAGGATAATCCATGTAACACCCCTTACCCGTATTCAACGCCAAAACAGGATCTGAGGCGTTATTTGACTTACCACACAAACAATCATATGATTCCAAACCATAAATTTGCGTCCAAATTAAAACCATTCATATTCAATCTTAAAGTCTCTAATACAAGCCTACGAGGCCCAAAACATGCTTTGGAAGTGGTTCGGGACTAGACCGAGCACTTAGAAAATTTTTACAAAACTTAGAAAAATTTTTCTATGAACAGGGGTCACACGCTCGTGTGACTTGGGACATGCCCGTGTTGTCAGGCCGTGTGGTCACACACACCCATGTCCCTACCCCGTGTAACTCTCTGACTTTTAACTCATGAACAAATTGATGTCACATAGCCAAGTCACACGCCCGTGTGCCAGGTCGCGTGGTAAATTATATTTTTATAAAATAGGTGCAGATTTCAAACGGTCGGGACACACGCCCGTGTCTCTACTGATGTGGAAAAAATAAGGGCTATCTACCAAGCCATTTGTCACCCTCATTCACACCTACACACACACAAGATCAATGGCATAATCCATGACAAGTTGAAGCAAATCAATCATCAAAATTAAGGCTAAATCATATCATTCATTACCAACACTTAACGTATTTACTATAGCATAATTTACCAAATCAATTCATACCAAACTCACATTCACAAGTATCAACATGAATACTTTCATCATGCATAATCCTACTTAGATTTCCTAACACACCAAAGGACCCATCTCATCCATTTCACAACAAGTCATTTAACCATAATAAACATATAGCAACCAATTAGAAAAACATAAAAACAAGAAGGCATTAACATATATACTTATATAAATGGGCTTACAATCATTTTAGCCAAAGTAAGCCAAATACATGGCTAAATACCAAACCACCTTAAACAAATATGAGCCAATACATTTGGCCAAATCAAATGACACATATAACAAAATGACCACGTCACTATACATGCCATACTTTTAAAATACTAAGATCATCAATACCCAAAAATGAGAGTTTGATAGTGTGATTCGAATCTCCAACGATCTCTAATCTGAGTTAGCTTGGCGACACTATAAAAATGGAAAATAAACGGGGTAAGCAATATAGCTTAGTAAGCTCGTATGCAAGAAATAAGTCACTTTACCATGCATATCACATTTAAATATTATAACATAATTAAATATAAATTTACCATAGTCTCATGATCATAACTCATTCCACCACAAAACTTACCTTATATTCATCGTTTCAAGCATTTAATAACCATGGGATTTATGTACATACCTGAACCATCTCGAAATGCATTTACACATTCTCATCTTTGACATACTTGTGAACCACTCGGAACAATAATGTCAGATACTTGGCATCTTTGCACACTAAGTGCCACATACGTAGCCAATGCTACCTCAATCTCATATCACATAATCGCTCGCTCTCAAGCTATCAACGGGCCTGCTTACACAAGTTGTTAGTCAAGACGTAGCTATGCGATGCTGTTCACACAAGCTGTCAAGTATCAATAGTATATGCCGGTATACTCAGCCACCGGTAGGACATACAAGACCAACACCCGGATCACATAATCACATAACACATAATGACCCTAGTGACATGTCACTTGTATCCTAATCTACTCCTAAGATTCAACGGGACTTCTCACTTGCCGCATCGTCTTCGAACTCGTTCGTAGGATTATACTCATTCACATACTAAAACATACAATTCATGCAATATTAAAGCATTTAAGTACAATTATTCTAAAGCTTATTTTTAACATACGAACTTACCTCGGTACAAAATGGCTAATAGTTCGATTTAGTCTACAACCTTGTTCTTTCCTCGGTCTAGGTCAGAACCTCTTATTTCTTGATCTATAATACCACATTTAACTCATTCAATCATCATATTATTTAATTTAATCCTAAAACACCTTATGGCAAAAATTACATTTTTTCCCTAACTTTTCAACTTTTTACATTTTAGTCCCTAGGCTCGAAAAATGATTTTCATTCAATTTTATCACTCCTAAGCCTAGCCAGACCCATTCCTTGCTTATAATAGCCTACATTTTTCATTTATTCACATTTTTACATACATCTTACAACTTTTACAAATAGATCCCTATTTGACATTTTCATCAAAAATCACTTGGTAAATGTTGTTTATCTAACACCCAACATGCATTTTCTACCATTAAACATCAAAATACACAAATATTCAACATGGGTAAAATTTTAGACTTTGATTTTCTTTCAAATTAGTCCTTAGAATAGCTAAATCAAGTTACAACATTCACAAAAACGTAAAAATCATTAAAAACGGGACAAAGACGGACTTACAATTGAGCTTGAAAGTTGGCCAAATCCTAGCTACGTCTTTCTTTGTAATTTTCGGCAATGAGGGATGAAATTGAGAAGATGACATATTTTATTTGTTTTATTTTGTCTTTATTAACCAAATGACCAAAATGCCCTTATTGCCAAACTTTGAAATTTCACCTAACCATGTCCATTTTTGTCCATAGAAAATATAATGGTCTAATTACCATTTAAGGACCTCTAATTTAGAATTTCATAGCAATTAGACACCTCTAGCTTCTAGAACACATATTTTGCACTTATTGGAATTTAGCCCTATTAGTCAAATTGGACACTCTATCAATAAAATTTCTTAACGAAATTTTCACACAATCATTCAATCATACTGTAGACCTTAAAGAAATAATAAAATTAACACTTCTACTTTGGATTTGTGGTCCCAAAACCACTGTTCCAATTTGACCCAAAAACGGGCTATTACAACTCTCCCCCTTTAGGGATTTTCGTCCCTAAAAATCTTATCGAAAAAGATGTTTGGGTATTGTTTTATCATAGCTTCCTCAGTTTCCCACTTAGTTTCTTCGACCCCATGTATCTACCACAAGACTTTCACTAAGGCTATGCTTTTATTTCTCAACTATTTAACTTCCCGAGCTAGGATCTTGATTGGTTATTCACCATAAGTCATGTCGGGTCGAATCTCAACCTCAGTTGGTGAAATCACATGAGATGGATCTGATCGATATCGTGACAACATAGACACATGAAACGTATTGTGGATTCTCTCTAATTTCGACAGTAAAGCTAGCCGATGAGCCATTGGTCCTATTCTTTCAATAAACTCATATGGACCAATAAAGCGCAGACTCAGCTTGCCTTTGCGACCAAATCTAAGAATTTTCTTCCATGGAGACACTTTTAAAAATACCTTATCATCGACTTGAAATTCAATTTCCTTTTGTTTTAGATCCGCGTACGATTTCTGTCTATCCAAAGCTACTTTCAAACAATCACGAATTATTTTGACTTTTTCTTCAATTTCTCTGACCAAATCAACCCTGTGTGAACTAAGTACAATACAACGGAGTTCAACACTTGCGACCATACAATGCCTCATACGGTGCCATCTTTATACTCAACTGAAAACTATTGTTATAAGCAAATTCGAATAAAGGTAGATATTTTTCCCAACTACCTTCGAACTCTAAAACACAATAGCGAAGCATATCTTCGAGTACCTGAATCGTCCTTTCAGATTGACCGTCGGCCTGCGGATGAAATTCGGTACTAAAATTCAACTTTGTGCCCAAAGCCTCTTACAACTTCTTCCAAAATCGAGACGTAAACCTCAAATCTCTATCCCAAATAATAGAAATAGGCACTCCATGCAATCTAACAATTTTAGTAATGTACAAATCAGCTAGCTTATCAAGTGAATAGTCGGTACATACAGGAATAAAATGAGGCAATTTTGTCAATCTTCAACAATGACCCAAACAACGTCTTTCTTCTTCGGAGTCAGAGGTAATCCAGTTACAAAATCTATCGTAATTCTATCCTCTTTCCACTCGGGAATCATCACAGCCTGAAGTAAACACGAAGGTACTCGATTTTTGGCCTTTACTTGTTGACAAATCAAACATCTCGCTACGAATTCAGAAATATCTCGTTTCATACTTGACCACCAATACAATTTCTTCAAATCATTATACATCTTTGAAATTCCTGGGTGAGCAGACAGACAACTACTATGTGCCTCGTGAAGAATTTTTTGAATAAGCTTGGTATCTCTCGGTACACAAATCCTACATCGGAACATCAAACAATCATTAGCCCTAATTTGAAAAGCTGAATCACTAGTCCATTCACACTAAACTCTTTTAGCTTGAAGTTCTTTGTCACTTTTCTAAGTGTAACACCCCATACCCGTACCCTACCCCGGGACGGCGTACGAGGGGTTACTAAACTTTAATGCATGCACACAATTATTTCTGAGTCACCAAGACTTAATAAAATTTAAATACTTTTTTGAACTTTGTTTAAGCCGCTTAATACGAGCCTACGAGGCCTCAAACATTCATTAGAACCCACTCGGGTGGTTAAACCGACTTAATAAAAATGACCCTTGAAACAGGGCATACACGCCCGTGTGGCTCTTATGACATGGCCGTGCTGATGGACCGTGTGACACAGATGGCCTAAGCACCTAGGGACACGCCCGTGTCCCATACCCATGTGATTTAAATTCCAAATTCGAACCTCCAAAGGTCTTCACATGGCCTGACACACGCCCGTGTCTAAAAACCTTGACATTTTGTTTCTGATGTCAGCATCCAATTTAAGGCACGCGGCCAAGGCACACGCCCGTGGCCAGAGCCCGTGTCCTCTACACGACTAAGACACACGACCGTGTCTCTGCCTGTGTGTTTACTACTATCCATTCTGACTTACAAATTTTACGTGCAGGGGACATATGGCCTGACAACATGCCCATGGGCCTGGTCTTGTGTCACACACGGCCTAGACACACACCCGTGTGCCTACCCGTTTGGGCAATATAGGGCTATCTACCAAGCCCTTTGCTACCTTGAAACACAATATATCAATATCCATTAAAAAATACAAGGTATAATCAACCACACAAGGCATTATCTAATTCATGAAAATATCATCATTTGCATATATCATTAATGAACATTAGCCATTATTTCGAGGCTTAATACAAAATGAAGGGATTCGTGCCAAGCCAGCACATTTGGCCAAATTAACATGATGCAAACTTCAAAAGTCTAAGCCCTATACATGCCATATTCAAAATAATAAAACCAACTATACCAAGTGCTTTGGTTGATAGTGTGATCGATGCCTCTGACATTTGATGATCCTCGAGCTAATTAGGCGGCACTATTAAAAATGGAAAGGAGAGGGAGTAAGCATAAAGCTTAGTAAGTCGCATGCAAATAAATATGACAACAACTTTGCCATTCATCATCATGCTCATAATACAAAAGTAGGCATAAGCACAACTTACTCATCATTATCCAATGCAATTCACATAGCATACATTGAGCTCATTTCTCATACATTTCAAATGGGCACCTGTACCACTCACAACATGGTTATACTTTTTTCGTTTAATTTAAACTGTAACTCTCACCGTTAAACCATTCGGAACACTACCAGATATTCAATAAGCCTCAAATATGGGGTAGAATGCCGATGCCATGTCCCAGATATGGTCTTGATCTAGCTCATGTCTAAAGTCGATGCCATGTCCCAAACATGGTCTTACACTGACTATTGAAATCGAGGCTGACGCCATGTCCCAACATGGTCTTACACTAGCTCTCATATATCCGTGCCGATGCCATGTCCCTGACATAGTCTTACATTGACACATCTCATAACCGATGCATGTCCCAAACATGTCTTACACTGGCTTAAATCTCAAGGCTGATGCATGTCTCAGACATGTCTTACACTAGCTCACAATAACCCATACGTCATGGGATGAATATCCGATTTATTTTTTATGGTTCAAACGGGAATTCTACTATATCAATTATCATCATGCATTCTCATTTCCACCATCAAGCATTTCATGCTATATCAATTCAGCACATGTAATAACAATGTAGTTGTATTATTTACATACAACTTACCTCGGATTACAAAATGTAAACGTCTAGCTCGGCTTAGTCCATTTGCTTCGTTTTTCCCCGGTGTGGGCCTTAATTTTGTAGTTGATCTAAAAGGATAGAAATTCATTCATTTCATCAGCATATTAATCTAAACACTCAAAAATCCATAATTGGGGAAATTGACCATTTTGTCCCTAAACTTACACAAAATGACCATTTTACCCCTAGATCTGAAAATCAATTTTTATCATATTTTCTCATTAATCAAGCCTAGCCAAATACTTTTCAGACTAGGAGCAATCCAAAATTGTCATTATTTCACATATTTATCAACTATTTTACAACTTATGCAAAATGGTCTATTTTTGGGTTTTCATGAGGAATCTCTTCACAAAAGTTTTTTATTATACCACCATAACTCATATTATTACCTAAAATTTTGAGAAAACAACATGAACACATTCATGGTAAAACCTTAGAATTTCAACCATTTTGCAAAATAGTCCCCTCATTTGAAAGCTCATGTTACAAGGGTCCCAAAAATGTAAAAATCACCAAGAAAAATCATCAAAAATCATTTACTTGTGAGGGAACTAAGAGGCTGCAAATTTCAAGCTTTGAAAACCACTATTTTTGTTGGTATTTTTGGTGGTGAAGAAGGTGAGAAAAAAGATGATATCTTTTTCTCCTTATTTTATTTTTATTCTAGTCAAAATAGGTCACCAACTCACCTAATTTTGACCATTTCTCTTCCTTTTGTCCCCTATGGCCGGCTATCATTTATCTAAGGGTCTATTTTCCCTTTAAAGACCCCCCAATTTAGGTTTTCTAGCTATTTGATACCCTTAGCTATCAAAATAGGACTTTTGAACTTTATGCGATTTAGTCCTTTTTCACAATTAAGCATGCAATCACTAAAATTACTTCACCAAATTTTTCATGCACTAATATAAATATGTTATAACTTAAATTTAATAATAAAATATTTTCTCTGACTTCGGATTAGTGGTCCTAAAACCACTGTTCCGACTAGGCCCAAAATCGGGCTGTTACAATTCTCCCCCTTAGGGATTTCATCCTCGAAAATCTTACCGGTGAATAGATTCGGGTATTGGCCTCTCATGGTCTCCTCAGGTTCCCATGTGACTTCCTCTACTCCATGTCAAAGCCATAAAACCTTTACAAGTGCTACAATTTTATTCCACAAGTGCTTGACCTCTCGATCCAAAATCTTAGTCAGTTCTTCACCATAGGTCATATCCGGGATTATTTCAATTTCTTCTGGTGAAATCACGTGTGAAGAGTCAGATCGGTAGTGGCACAACATCGATACATGGAATACATCATGAATTTTCTCTAGCTCATGAGGCAAAGCTAATCGGTATGCTACCGGCCAAATTCTCTCGGTCAGCTCATACGGTCTAATAAACTGTGTACTCAGCTTGCCTTTTCTATCGAATCTAAGGACTTTCTTCCACAAGGATACTTTCAAAAACACTTTATCCCTGACTTGAAACTCAATCTCTTTCTGTCTCAAATCCGCGTAGGATTTCTGTGTATCTGAAGTGACCTTTAAACAATCACGAATCACCTTAAATTTTTCTACAGTCTCTCTAACTAAGTCGACCCCGTGTATCTAAGTCTCTCTCAGCTCGGTCCAATACAAGGGTGATCGACACTTAGGCCCATACAAAGCCTCATAAGGCACCTTCTCAGACTTGACTGATAACTGTTGTTGTAGGCGAATTCGACCAGCGGTAAATACTTTTCCCAACTGCTTTGGAACTCGAGAACACAACACCGTAACATGTCTTCTAAAATCTGAATCACTCTCTCTGACTGACCGTCAGTTTGCGGGTGAAAAGCCATGCTAAAATTCTGTTTCATTTCCAATGCCTGCTAGAACTTTTTCCAAAACCACGAGGTAAACCTCAGACCTCTATCCAAAATAATTGACAAAGACACTCCGTGAAGTCTTATAATCTCTGAAACATACAATTCGACCAATTTCTCAAGGGAGTAGTCGGTACGCACCGGTATAAAATGTGCCGACTTTGTTAGCCTATCCACAACAACCTAAACAACATCCTTTTTCTTTGGGGTTATTGGTAAACCCGTCACAAAATCCATAGTAATTTGATCCCACTTCCACTCGGGGACCATGATAGGCTGAAGTAGACCCGACGGTACTTGGTGTTGAGCCTTCACTTACTGACACACAAGACACTTGGAAATGAACTCTGAAATGTCTCTTTTCATTCCCGACCACCAATACATTTTCTTCAGGTCGTTGTACATTTTCACACTACCCGGGTGGATAGACAAGCAACCACCATGTGCCTCTCGCAAAATCTTCTGAATAAGCTCGCTATCTTTGGGTACACAAACTTTATCTTTGAACATTATACACCCATCGGTACCAATCTGCAAGTCTGATTCAACCCCCGACTCACATTGAGTTCTCTTCGCTTCCAAATCCTTATCACCTTTCTGAGCTTCACAGATCTCTTGTAGAAACATCGGCCTAGCTCTCAATTCTGCTAGAACCGAACCATCATCTAACAAGGCCAATTGGGTATTCATTATTCTCAACACAAATAATGATTTTCTACTCAGAGCGTCGGTGACTACATTCGCCTTTCCCGGGTGGTAGTCAATTATCAACTCGTAATCCTTTATCAACTCCAACCACTTTCGTTGCCGTAAATTCAGCTTCTTCTGAGTCATCAAATACTTTAAACTCTTATGGTCGGTGAACACTAGGCATCTCTCGCCATACAAATAGTGTCTCCAAATTTTTAATGCGAATATGATGGCGGCCAACTCTAAATCGTGCGTCGGGTAGTTTCTCTCGTGTGGCTTTAGCTGTCTCAAAGCATAGGCTATTACCTTGCCTTCTTGCATGAGTACGCACCCTAACCCATTCAAGGATGCATCACTATACACCACAAACTCCTTTCCCGGTTCCGATTGCACTAAAATTGGGGCTTCGGTCAACAAAGCCTTTAGTCTCTCGAAACTCTGTTGGCACTTCTCTGTCCATTCGAACTTGACATCCTTTTGCAACAACTTTGTCATCGGAGTAGCTATAATGGAGAATCCATTCAAAAATCTTTTGTAATACCCAGCCAAACCCAGAAAGCTCCAAACCTCTTTCACATTCCCCGATGGTTTCCACTAAACGATAGCCGAGATCTTACTCGGGTCAACTCTGATCCCATCACCCGACACAATGTGTCCTAGGAATCTGACCTCTTTAAGCCAAAATTCGCTCTTACTAAACTTGGCATATAATTGCTTATCTCTCAGGGTTTGTAAAACAATTCTCAAATGTTCCGCGTGTTCACTCTCATACGCGAGTAAATCAGTATGTCGTCGATTAAAACCACTACGAATTTATCCAAATACGGCTGAAAAATACAATTCATCAAGTCCATAAACACCGCAAGAGCATTTGTAAAATCGAAGGGCATAACAAGAAGCTCGTAGTGCCCATACCTCGTCTTAAACGCGGTTTTTGGTACATCTTGCTCCTTAACCCTTAATTGGTAATAGCCCAACCTTAAGTCGATTTTAGAAAACAGGGTGGCTCTCTTCAACTGATCGAACAAATCATCGATCTTAGGCAAGGGATACTTTTTCTTCACAGTCACCTTGTTGAGCTATCGGTAGTCTATGCACAATCTTATCAACTCGTCTTTCTTTTTCACAAAAAGCACTAGGGTATCCCATGGAGAAAAACTTGGCCTCTCAAAACCCTTATCAGTCAATTCTTGCAGTTGAACTTTCGACTCTTTTAACTCCGTAGGAGCCATCCTCTACGGGGCAATCGAGATGGGTACCGTACCAGGGACTAACTCAATTCCAAATTCGACTTCCCTCACTAGAGGCACTCCAGGCAATTCTTCCGGGAACACATCCGTAAACTCACATATCACTGGTACTGACTCAATCTTCAACTCAGACACTTGAGTATTCAGCATAAAAGTGAGATAAGCCTTATGCCTTTTCCTCAAATATCTCACTGCCAACATCGATGATATCACCACAGGCAAATTATCCGTTCTATTCAATTGAACCCGAAGAATATCCTTGCTTTCACACTTCAACTCAATAAATTTTCTTCCACAGTCCACTACAACACTATGAGAAGTTAACCAATCCATCCCAAGGATTACATCAAATTCATTAAATGGCAATAACATCAAGTTAACAGTGACCTATAATTGTCAAAGGACAATTTCTACACACTTGGTCAACTAACACATGCCTGCCTAAAGGGTTTGAAACTTTTATCACAATTTCGATAGACTCTACTAACATGTTCATACATGGTATCAATTCCATACAAATATAAGAGTGGGTAGACCCCGGATCAATTAAAGCAACAACAGGTATATCATGGATAGAAAAGGTACCCGTGATCACATTAGGAGATTCTGCCTCTTCACGGGCACATATAGCATAGGTCCTTGCAGGCGCTCTGCCCTCGGGCCTCACTATAGCATCTCTTGGTACACCTCTACTGCTAGCCCCACTTCCAGGGTTCTTATGTGATCTACGCCTTGAAGGAGTGTTGTTCGCCCTCAGATCTTGCTTTTTCTCTTCACCTTCTAATTCGAGACAGTTTCGGATGAAATGGTCTAGGGATCCACACTTGAAGTAACCTCTCTCGTTCCCTCAGCACTCGCCAAAATGTCGCCTACCACATTGCGAACATTCTGGCTTATTTGGCCGAGCACTACCGACACTCACAATAGAAGTGGTCTGGGCTTTAGAAGCCGTATTCTGCTTGCTCTTGCTCTTATTTGGGAATCCCACTGACGCGTTCGATTGGGTAGGAAACTCTCTCGATCTCTTAGATGAGGTCTGCTGTGATTTCCCCATCTGTCTTTTCCTTGAGTCTCGGGACTCAATGACAGCTCTTCTCTTCTCTTTGGCCAATTCCTCGGCCTTACATGCTTTCTTCACGAGCACCACAAATTCTCTTATCTCCAAGATGCCGACTAATAGATGAATGTCTTCGTTCAAACCATCTTCAAACCTCTTGCACATAATGGCTTCTATAGATACGCACTCCCGTGCATATTTGCTGAGTCTCACAAACTCTTTTCTTTTCTAAAAACTCCTCATCGAAGAACTCCCATGTAATCCCTTCCCTCGGTACAATCGACACAAGGGTGTTCCACCATTGATAGGCTGAGTCTTGTAGGAGTGACACTGCGCACTTCACGCACTCTTCAAGCATTCACGATAACTCATCAAATACCCTAATGGTATTTTCTAACCAAAATTCTGCTCTCTCCGGGTCATCATCAATCTTAGCTCAAAATTTCTTGGACCCTTGCTTTTGGATTCTGTCCACTGGAAGTTTCTCTCTCCTAGCCATCCCTGCTCCTTGAGGAGCTATAGGGGCATACTGAGGAATCGGAAGAGGTGGGGGAGCTGGAGTGTTCAGATTTGCACGAACAAACTCCGTATACCAGACATCCATCATATGGAGGTAAGCTTCTTTAGCCCCTCCGCCTTAACTCAATGTCACGGGCCCACTATCTAATGGCGCGATCCCTTTAGCGGGAGCTGGCGCATTACTCCCCATATCATCTGCCGTAGCTACGTCAGGATCCATTTACTATATGAAAAACATAATTTATAATCATCAAGGGTCGTCACACTATCAATATACAGTTATGACATGATAGTTAGACTCGTACTCATGCTAGGTTAGTCCTAGAATTGACTAAGCTATACTCTGATACCATTAAATGTAACACCCCACATCTGTACCCTACCTTGGGACGGCATACGAGGCGTTACTAAACTCTAAAGCATGGACACGATCATTTTCGAGTCACCAAGACTTAATCAAATTTAAAAGCTATTTCAAACTTTGTTTAAGTCCCTTAATACGGGCCTACGAGGCCTCAAACATTCATTGGAAACCACTCGGGTGGTTAAACTGACTTAATACAAATGACACTTGAAACAGGGTATACACGCCCGTATGGAAAGGCAACACGCCCGTGTGGCTTTTGTGACATGGTCGTGCTAGTGGCCCGTGTGACACACATGGCCTAAGCACCTAGGGACATGCCCGTGTCCCATACCCGTGTGAATTAAATTCCAAATTTGAACCTACAGGGGTCTTCACATGGCCTGACACATGCCCGTGTCTATGACCTGTGTCTCTCACACGGCCATGACACGCCCGTGTCTAAAAACCTTGACATTCTATTTCTAACGTCAGCATCCAATTTAAGGCACACAGCCAAGGCACACGCCCGTGGCCAGAGCTCGTGTCCTCTACACGGCTGAGACACACGGCCGTATCTCTGCCTGTGTGTTTACTACCATGCATTCTGACTTGCATATTTTACGTGCAGAGGACACACGGCCGGAAAACACGCCCATAGGGCTGGTCGTGTGTGACACACACCCGTATGCCTACCCGTGTGGGCAATATAGGGCTATCTACCAAGCCTTTTGCCACCCTAAAACACAATATAACAACATCCATTCAAAAATACAAGGTATAACCAGCCACAGAAGGCATTATCTCATTCATGAAAATATCATCATTTGCATATATCATTAATGAACATTAGCCATTATTCTGAGGCTTAATACAAAATGAAGGGATTTGTCCTAAGCCGACACATTTGGCCAAATTAACATGACACAAACTTCAGAAGTCTAAGCCCTATACATGCCATATTCAAAATAATAAAACCAACTATACCAAGTGCTTCGGTTGATAGTGTGATCGATGCCTCTGACGTCCGATGATCCTCGAGCTAATTAGGCGGCACTATAAGAAAATGGAATAGAGAGAGTAAGCATAAAGCTTAGTAAGTCGCATGCAAATAAATATGACAACAACTTTACCATTCATCATCATGCTCATAATAAAAAAGTAGGCATAAGCACAACTTACTCATCACTATCCAATACAATTCACATAGCATACATTGAGCTTATATCTCATACATTTCGAATGGGCACCTATACCACTCAAACATGGTTATACTTTTTTCATTTAACTTAAACTGTAACTCTCACTATTGAATCATTCAAAACACTACTAGATATTCAATAAGCCTCAAACATGGGGTAGAATGCCGATGCCATGTCCCAAACATGGTCTTGCACTAGCTTATGTCTCAAGTTGATGCCATGTCCCAGACATGGTCTTACACTAACTATCGAAATCGAGGTTGACGCCATGTCCCAAACATGGTCTTACACTAGCTCTCACATATCCGTGACGATGCCATGTCCCAGACATGGGCTTACTCTGACACGCCTCGTACCCGATGCATGTCCCAAACATGTCTTACACTAGCTCACAATAAACCATATGTCATGGCATGAATATTCGATTTATTTCCTATGGTTCAAATGGGAATTCTACTATCTCAATTATCATCATGCATTCTCATTTCCACCATCAAGAATTTCATTCTATATCAATTCTGCACATGTAATAACAATTTAGTTGTATTATTTACATACAACTTACCTAGGATTATAAAATGTAAACGTCTAGCTCGGCTTAGTCCACTTGCTTCGCTTTTTCCCGGTCTAGGCCCAGATTTTGTAGTTGATCTAAAATGATAGAAATTCATTAATTTCATCAGCATATTAATCTGAACACTCAAAAATCCATAATTTAGAAAATTGACCATTTTGTCCCTAAACTTTCACAAAATGACTATTTTACCCCTAGGTCTGAAAATCAATTTTTATCATATTTTCTCATTAATCAGGCCTAGACCAATACTTTTCATACTAGGAGCAGCCCAAAATTCTCATTATTTCACACATTTATCAACTATTTTACAATTTATGCAAAATGATCCCCTTTTAGGTTTTCATGAGGAATCTCTTCACAAAAGTTGTTTATTACACCACCATAACTCATATTCTTCCATAAAATTTCAGAAAAGAACATGAACACATTCATGGTAAAACTTTAGACTTCCAACCATTTTGCAAGATAGTCCCCTCATTTGAAAGCTCATGTTACAAAGGTCCCAAAAATGTAAAAATCACCAAGAAAAATCATCAAAATCACTTACTTGTGAGGGAACTAAGTGGTTGAAAATTTCAAGCTTTGAAAACCCCTATTTTTTCTGGTATTTTCGGTGGTGAAGAAGGTGAGAAAAAAGATGATGTCTCTTTCTCCTTATTTTATTTTTATTCTAGTTAAAATAGGTCACTAACTCACCTAAATTTTGGTCATTTCTCTTCCTTTTGTCCCCTATGGCCGGCTATCATTTATCTAAGGGTCTATTTTCCCTGTCAATACCCCCCAATTTAGGTTCTCTAGCTATTTGACACCCTTAGCTATAAAAATAGGACTTTTGCACTTTATGCGATTTAGTCATTTTTCACAATTAAGCATGCAATCACTAAAATTACTTCACTAAATTTTCATGCACTAATATAAACATGTTATAACATAAAATTAATAATAAAATATTTTCTCTGACTTTAGATTAGTGGTCCCAAAACCATTGTTCCGATTAGGCCCAAAATTGGGCTGTTACACTGAGCTTCACAAGTTTGCTGATGAAATACCAGCCTAGCTTTCAGCTCAGCTATAATCGAGCCATCATTAGATAAATTCATTCGTGTGTTCATTTCTCTCAAAGCAAACAAAGATTTCCTACTTAAAGCATCAGCGGCTACATTTGCCTTTCTGAGATTATAATCGATTACCAATTCATAGTCTTTTAACAACTCGAGCCTTCTTCGTTGTCGCAAATTCAAATCCTTTTGAGTCATTAAATACTTCAAACTCTTGTGATCAGTAAAAATGTGGCACTTCTCATCGAATAAATGGTGTTGCCAAATCTTTAAAGCAAACACAATGGCAGCCAATTCCAAGTCATGTCGGATAATTCTTCTCACGCGGTTTCAACTGTCTCGAGGCATAAGCTATCACTTTGCTCTCTTGCATCAACACACATCCAAGATCGTTCAATGACGCGTCGTTGAAAATCACAAACTCTTTTCCCGACTCAAATTGCAGTAATACCAGTGCCTTAGTTAACAACGCTTTCAACTGTTCAAAACTCTTTTGGCATCTCTCTGACCACTCAAACTTAACATTTTTCTGTAACAACTTTGTCATAGGTGTAGCAATCATCGAGAATCCTTTAACAAAAAGTCAATAATACCTGCTAAGCCCTAAAAGCTTCTAACCTCAGATACATTTTCGGTGGTTTTCAATTAGCAATTGCCGAAATCTTACTCGGATCAACTCTTATACCTTCTGCTGAGACAATGTGCCCCAAAAATCTGACTTCTCGGAGCCAAAACTCACTTTTGCTGAATTTAGCAAAAAATTTCTTATATCTCAAAGTCTGCAATACAATTCTTAAATGTTTGGCATGCTCAGCCTCATCTCGAGAATAAATCAAAGTATCATCAATGAACACGACTACAAACTTGTCCAAATACGGTCTGAAGATCCGATTCATCAAATCCATAAAAACAGTAGGAGTATTAGTTAATCTGAAAGGCATAACAAGAAATTCATAATGCCCATACCTCGTTTTGAACTTGATTTTTGGAAAATCCGAGTCTTTAACTCTCAGCTGATAATAGTTGGACCTCAAATATATCTTCGAGAACACTGTTGTCCCTTTCAACTGGTCAAACAAATCATCAATCCTTGGTAAAGGATACTTGTTCTTTATCGTAACCTTATTGAGTTGACGATAGTCGATACAAAATCTCATGGAACCATCTTTCTTCTTGATGAACAACACTGGTGCACCCCAGGGAGAAAAACTCGATCTTGCAAAACCCTTATCTGTCAACTCTTGCAACTGTATTTTCAATTCTTTCAATTCAGTCGAATTCATTCTATAGGGAGCTATCGATATCGGTGAAGTCCCCAGTACCAAATCAATAGCAAACTCCACCTCTCTGACTTGTGGTAACCTTGGCAACTCTTCTGGGAACATGTCCAAATGTTTATAAACTACCAGAATAGATTCGGTCTTCAATTTAGACACCTTCGTATTTAGTACATACGTAGGATAAGCTTCACAACCTTTTCTTACATACCTCTAAGCTGACATCGACAAAATCACAATAGGCAATTCACCCGACTCATCCGACTCAACCCGAAGAGTTTCATTTTTTTGACATTTTAATTCAATAACCTTTTGTATACAATTCACTACAACATCATGCAGAGTCAAACAATCCATTCCAAGTATCACATCAAACTCATCAAATCGTAAAAGAATTAAGTCAGCTGAAAAACGGTGATCCCGATTCATTAAAGGACAACTCTTGCAAACTTTATCAACTAAAACATGTTTGCCTAAGGGGTTCGACACCTTAATCACAAACTCAGTAAACTCAACAGGCAAATTCTTACTAGATACCAAATTCATGCAAATATAGGAATGAGTCGATCCAGGATATTCACCCGACTCATCTGACTCAACCCGAAGAGTTTCATTTTTTTGACATTTCAATTCAATAACCTTTTGTATACAATTCACTACGACATCATGCAGAGTCAAACAATCCATTCCAAGTATCACATCAAACTCATCAAATCGTAAAAGAATTAAGTCAGCTGAAAAACGATGATCCCGATTCATTAAAGGACAACTCTTGCAAACTTTATCAACTAAAACATGTTTGCCTAAGGGGTTCGACACCTTAATCACAAACTCAGTAGACTCAACAGGCAAATTCTTACTAGATACCAAATTCATGCAAATATAGGAATGATTCGATCCAAGATCAATTAATGCAACTACATTAGTATCATAAAGAGAAAATGTACCAGTGACCACGTCAAGGAGGACACATCCTCGCGAGCACGAATAGTATAAGCCCTCGTAAGTGCTCTAGCTTCTGATCTCACAGCTTAGTCTTTGGATATTCCTCTGGTACTAGTCCCATTTCTCGTATTTCTCACTTGCCTCCCTCTAGCAGCAGTGTTACTTGATCTTGTATTCTGAAAATTATCTTTCTCAGCCATTTCAGGGCAATCTCGGATAAAGTGATCTTGGGAGCCACATATGAAGCAAGCCTGGTTAATCATCCTACATTCACCGGGATGTCATCTACCGTAGTGTTGGCATTCAGGCTTATTAAACCTAGCATTATCTACGCTCGCTATGGATGTAGTTTGGGCCTTAGAACCCGAATATTACTTCCCACGATCTATGTTGGGATGCCCGGCTGAAGCATTGAAGCGAGCATACGAATCTCTCAACTTCTTTGACGAAGATTGAAATGACTTATTCGTCAGCCTCTTTCTCGAATCTCTAGCCTCAAACTCAGCTTTTCTCTTTTCCTTACTCAACTCTTCGGCTTTGCAAGCTCGTTCGACTAGCACAACAAATTCTTTCAACTCTAAAATACCAACTATCAGCCTAATGTCCTCATTCAGCCCATCTTCAAATCTCTTACACATAATAGCCTCTATTGAAACACATTCTCGAACATACTTACTGAGTCTAACAAACTCCCACTCGTATTCAGTCACAGTCATTCGGCCTTGTTTCAACTACAAGAACTCTTTGCATTTCTGATCAATAAACAGCTGACTGATGTACTTTTTTTTGGATTCCTCTTGGAAGAAATCCCAAGTAACTCTTTCCCTCGGTACCATAGATATAAGAGTGTTCCACCATGAATATGTCGTATCCCTCAGAAGTGATATAGCACATTTCAAACACTTATCCGGGGTGGAAGAAAGCTCATCAAATACCCAGATAGAGTTCTCAAGCCAGAATTCTACTCTCTTAGAATCATCATCGACATTTGCTCTAAATTCTTTAACCTCTTGTTTCTGAATCTTGTCAACTAGAGGCTTATTCAATCTTACCAATTTCACATCTTTGGGAGCTACGGGAATCGGTTGGGGATTAGGTGGGGGTGGAGGATGTTGGGTAGCCGGATTTGTCTAAACAAACTCGACAAACCACTCATTCATCCTTTGGAAGAAGGCTTCTCTAGCCTTTCCTTCTCGACTAATCGCCACTGGTTACTTTCTGATGGCGCGGTCCCTTGAGCGGGAGTCGACGTATTAGTCTCAACATCATCAGCCACTTCTCGGTCGGGATCCATTTACTATATGAAATCACAATTTAAATTGTCAAGAGTCGTCACACTATCAAAATTTATATATGACATGCATAGCTAGACTCCTACACACACTACATTAGTATGAGAATCGACTAAACCATAGCTTTGATACCACTAAATGTAACACCCCTTACCTGTATTCAACACCAGAACAGGATTTGAGCCGTTACTGGACTTACCACACAAACAATCATACGATTTCGAACCATAAATTTGAGTCCTAATTAAAACCATTCACATTAAATCTTAAAGTCCGTAATACGAGCCTACAAGGCCCAAAACATGCTTTGGAAGTGGTTGGAGACTAAACTGAGCACTTATAGAAAATTTTTACAAAACTTAGAATTTTTTTGCTATGAAAAGGGGTCACACGCCCGTGTGGCTTGGGACACGCCCGTGTGGTCAGGTCGTGTGGTCACACACACCCATGTCCCTACCCCGTGTAACTCTCTGACTTGTAACTCATGAACAAATTGATGTCACATCACCAAGTCACACGCCCGTGTGCCAGGCCGTATGGTAAATTATATTTTCATAAAATAGGTGCAGACTTCACACGGCCGGGACACACGTCCGTGCCTAAGGCCGTGTCCCTCACATAGCTAAGACACATGCCCGTGTACTCAATTCTGAGCATTCTGTTTCTCAAAATTAATGTGCAGGGGACACTCGGCTAGAACACACGCCCATGGGGCAGATTGTGTGTCACACATGGCCTAGACACACGCTCGTGTGTCAACCCGTATGGACAAAATAAGGGGTATCTACCAAGCCATTTGTCACCGTCATTCACATCTACACATACACAAGATCAATGGCATAATCCATGGCAAGTTGAAGCAAATCAAGCATCCAAAATTAAGGCTAAATCATATCATTCATTACCAACACTTAACGTATTTACTATAACATAGTTTACCAAATCAATTCATACCAAACTCATATTCACAAGTATCAACATGAATACTTTCATCATGCATAATTCTACTTAGATTTCCTAACACACCAGAGGACCCATCTCATCCATTTCACAACAAGTCATTTAACCATAATAAACATATAGCAACCCATTACAAAACATAAAAACAAGAAGGCATTAACACATATACTTATATAAATGGGCTTACAATCAGTTTATCCAAAATAAACCAAATACATGGCTAAATACCAAACCACCTTAAACAAATATGAGCCAATACATTTGGCCAAATCAAATGACATATATAACAAATGACCAAGTCCCTATATATGCCATACTTTCAAAATACTAAGATCATCAATACCTAAAAATGAGAGTTTGATAGTGTGATTCGAATCTCCAACGATCTCCGATCCGAGTTAGCTTAGCGACACTATAAAACATGGAAAATAAACGGAGTAAGCTATATAGCTTAGTAAGCTCGTATGCAAGAAATAAGTCACCTTATCATGCATATCACATTTAAATATTATAACATAATTAAATGTAAATTTACCATAATCTCATGATCATAACTCATTCTACCACAAAACTTACCTCATATTCATCGTTTCAAGCATTTAATAAATATGAGCTTTATGTACATACCTGAACCATCTCGAATTGAATTTACACATATTTTCATCATTGACATACCTGTGAACCATTAGAAATAATAATGTCGGATACTCGGGATTTTTGCACACCATGTGCCACAAATGTAGCCAATACTACCTCAATCTCATATCACATAATTGCTCGCTCTCGAGCTATCAACGGGATTGCTCACACAAGCTGTAAGTCAAGACGTAGCTACACAGTGCTGCTCACACAAGCTGTCAAGTATCTGCAACATATGCCGGTATACTCAGCCACCGGTAGGACATACAAGACCAACACCCGGATCACGTAATCACATAACACATAATGACCCTAGTGACATGTCACTTGTATCCTAATTTATTCCTAAGGTTTAACGGGACTTCTCACTTGCCGAATCATCTTTGAACTCGTTCGTAGAATTATACTCATTCACATACTTAAACATACAATTCATTCAATATTAAAGCATTTAAGTACAATTATTCTAAAGCTTATTTTTAACATACGAACTTACTTGGGTACAAAATGGCTTGTAGTTCGATTTAGTCCACAACCTTGTTCTTTCCCCGGTCTAGGTCAGAACCTCTTCTTTCTTGATCTATAATACCACATTTAACTCATTCAATCATCACATTATTCAATTTAATCCCAAAACACCTTATGGAAAAATTACATTTTTGCCCCTAACTTTTCAACTTTTTACATTTTAGTCTTTAAGATCGTAAAATGATTTTCATTCAATTTCATCACACCCAACCCTAGCCGAACCCATTCCTTGCTCATAACAACCCATATTTTTCATTTATTCACATTTTTACACATATTTTACAACTTTTACAAATAGGTCCCTATTTGACATTTTCATCAAAAATCACTTGGTAAATGTTGTTTACCTAGCACCCAACATACATTTTCTACCATTGAACACCAAAATACACAAATATTCAACATGGGTAAAATTTTAGACTTTGATTTTCTTTCAAATTAGTCCTTAGAATAGCTAAATCAAGTTACAACATTCACAAAAATGTAAAAATCATTAAAAACGGGACAAAGACGGACTTACAATCGAGCTTGAAAGTTGGCCAAACCCTAGCTATGTCTTTCTTTGTGATTTTCGGTCATGGGGGATGAAATTGAGAAGATGACATCTTTTATTTGTTTTATTTTGTCTTTATTAACTAAATGACCAAAATGCCCTTAATGCCAAACTTTGAAATTTCACCTAACCATGTCCATTTTTGTCCATAGAAAATATAATGGTCTAATTACCATTTAAGAACCTCTAATTTAAAATTTCATAGCAATTAGACACCTTTAGCTTCTAGAACACATATTTTGCACCTATTGCAATTTAGTCCTGTTAGTCAAATTGGACACTTTATCGATAAAATTTCTTAACGAAATTTTCACACAATCATTTAATCATACTGTACACCTTAAAGAAATAATAAAATTAACCCTTCTACTTTGGATTTTTGGTCCTGAAACCACTGTTCCAATTTGACCCAAAAATAGGCTATTACAACTCTCCCCCTTTTAGGATTTTAGTCCTCGAAAATCTTACCGGAAAAGAGATTTGGGTATTGTTTTCTCATAGCTTTCTCAATTTCCCACGTAGCTTTTTCGACCCCATGCCTCTACCATAAGACTTTCACTAGGGCCATGCTTTTATTTCTCAACTATTTAACTTCTCGAGCTAGGATCTTGATTGGTTCTTCACCATAAGTCATGTCGAGTCGAATCTCAACCTCAGTTGGTGAAATCACATGAGATGGATCTGATCGATATCATCATAACATAGACACATGAAACACATTGTGGATTCTGTCTAATTCTGATGGTAAAGCTAGTTGATAAGCCATTGGTCCTATCTTTTCAATAACCTCATACGGACCAATAAAGCGCAGACTCAGCTTGCCTTTGCGACCAAATCTAAGAATTTTCTTCCATAGAGGCACTTTTAAAAATACCTTATCACCGACTTGAAATTCAATTTCCTTTCGTTTTAGATCTGCGTACGATTTCTGTCTATTCGAAGCTACTTTCAAACAATCACAAATTATTTTCACTTTTTCTTCGGTTTCTCTGACCAAATCAACCTCGTGAATCTGTGTCTCACTGAGCTCGATCCAATACAACGGAGTTTGACACTTGCGACCATACAATGCCTCATATGGTGCCATCTTTATACTCGACTAAAAACTACTGTTATAAGTAAATTTGACTAAAGGTAGATATTTTTCCCAACTACCTTCGAACTCTAAAACACAACAGCAAATCATATCTTCAAGTACATGAATCGTCCTTTCAAATTGACCGTTAGTCTGTGGGTGAAATGTGGTACTAAAATTCAACTTTGTGCCCAAAAGCCTCTTGCAACTTCTTCCAAAATTGAAACGTAAACCTCAGATCTCTATCCAAAATAATAGAAATAGGCACTCCGTGCAATCTAACAATTTCAGCAATGTACAATTCAGCTAGCTTATCAAGTGAATAGTCGGTACATATAGGAATAAAATGAGCCAATTTCACCAATCTATCAACAACGACCCAAACAACGTCTTTCTTCTTCAGAGTCAGAGGTAATCTAGTTACAAAATCCATCGTAATTCTGTCCCTTCTACTTGGGAATCATCATAGGCTGAAGTAAACCCAAAGGTATTTAGTGTTCAGAATCTACTTGTTGACAAATCAAACATCTCAATACGAATTCAGAAATATCTCATTTCATACCTGGCCACCAATACAATTTCTTCAAATCATTATACACCTTCGTACTTCCTAGGTGAACAGACAGACAACTACTATGTGCCTCATGAAGAATTTTCTGAATAAGCTCAGTATCTCTCGGTACACAAATCCTACCTCGGAACATCAAACAATCATTAGCCCCAATTTGAAAATCTGAATCACTAGTCAATTTGCACTGAACTCTTTTAGTTTGAAGTTCTTTGTCATTTTTCTGAGCTTTGCAAATTTGCTGAAGAAATTTTCACACAATCATTCAATCTTACTATAGACATTAAAGAAATAATAAAATTAATACTTCTACTTTGGATTTATGGTCTCGAAACCATTGTTCTGATTTGACCCAAAAACGGGCTGTTACAATGCAACTCAATGATAGTGTTTTCAAACTCAATACTATGTTTTCAAAACTCAACACTACTTACTCACTAGACTAATGGTTTACAAGGTATATTAAATCTACGTTTTCAAAATGACGAAAAAGGCTTAAATATATAAATTGTCCACTGCAATGTTTTAACTGAAAAATGATGTTTTCTGATAACTGTCAATACTTGGGTTTTTCTAAAGATAGACATTCTTGACAAATTCTTTCAAAAGAAAATTTGTAGTCAATATTTGTCCTTTCTTAAAGAAAATCTAGATGGTGTTTTAAAAATAAGGATGATTATTAAGAGAAAATAGTTAAATGGTTTTCTGAGCCATCAACATGACCAGTGTGATCTTCGAGATTCAGCCATAACATCTAGTTCGGATTTAGGGGGTTACAATCACATTATATCTATGATTCGTTTTTCAACGTGATTGTGTACTAATAGGCCATGAGCATGCCTAGTTTTCACAAGTGCTCTAGATGCTTACAAAAATCTCATAAAAGTAGTCTCACTTCACACTCAAGTAGGCCAGTCCATCAAGTGTATCAGTACACCTCCTATAAAGGATATGAATTTGATTAAGAGTTTTTTTTTTCTCATCCTTACCATCCATGTAGTTTTTATTTTAACACTAATTATACCATAAGATAGACATAATCTTATAGTGTTTAATAGGTCAACTAATGACTTCATTCTTACCCATATAAACCTAATTCATGGGATCTTCAATCACATAGGTTGGGTTTCCATCATTGCTGACCTCATCCTTTGTCAGTAGTCTTATTCCCTTGATGCTTCATTTACTAGTTTCTTCCTAGGGTTTAGTCGAAAAATTGTCCAAATTCAACTCTGGCTCTACAAAAAAAATTGATATTACTCCATTGTTTTGCGGCAGCTTAATCACATCATGTTTTAGACAAATATGTCTATTTTTTCCATTGAAAGTTTTATTTTTTACAATGGCTATTATCAATTGACAATCACAATGCATGGACATTGAAGCTATTTGCTTCATGCCCAAAGGAATATTTGCTAAAAAGTTTTTCAATCACTTAACCTTATTACCATCCAACTCAAGAGCAATAAACTCCGACTCTATAGCAGATTTTGCTATAATAGTTTGTTTGGCTAATCTCAATGATATAACACCACCACTAATGGTGTATATCTAATCACTAGTGGATTTTGTCTTATTTTAATCTAAGATCCAATTAGCATCATTGTATACTTGTAATATAATAGGAAATCCACTAAAATACCATAATTGATGGTCACCTTTAAATGTTTCATAAGTCTGACTATAATAGCCTAATGTTTATGACTTGGGTTATGTGTGTATCTACTTGATCGACATATAGCATTTGTTATATATGCTCATGTGAAATTGATTAAATGCATCAGACTCCCAATAATTTATGCATACTCTGACTAACTAATGGACTCACCTCTATTTTTCTTCAATTGAGTTATAGCATCTCAGAGTGACATCAAAGTATCCAAACTTTTTTAGAAGTTTCTCAACATAATGCTCTTATGATAGCATTAAGTTACCACATTCCTTATGATTTTAACACCCAATATAGTATTTGCTTCCCTCATATCTTTCATGTCAAATTGGGAAGCAAGATATCTTTTTGTCTCGAGGACTAACTCATGATTAGTACTGAAAATCAATATATCATCAATATATAAACATAAAATCATATAATCACTATTAACAAGTTTTGTATATTATCCACTTTTGTAGAGGAAAATCCATCATTTACTAAAGTTTAAATGAATTTTTCATGTCACTACTTAGGATCTTGTTTTAAACCATATAAGGATTTGAGAAGTTTAAAAACCTTAGATTCTTGACCTAAAACAACACACCCTTTAGGTTGTTTCATGCAAATTTTTTCTTCTAATTATCTATTTAAAAACATTGTTTTAACATCTATTTGGTGTATAAAAAATTTATATATAGAAGCTAAAGCCATTAAAATACTAATTGAAGAAATCCTTGTTACTGAAGCATAAATATCAAAATAGTCAAAAAAAAAAAATTTTTGGTGAAAAACCTTGTACAACTAGTCTAGCTTCATATTTTTCAATAAAAGCATCATACTTCTATTTCTTTTTAAAAATCCACTTACAACTAATAGTTTTTTCTCTAGGTGGTAAATCAATCAATTCCCAGGTTTAACTTTGTAAAATTTAATCAAGCTCAATTTTAATTGTCTCTTCCCAAAAAGGAGCATCGGAAGAATAAGTTTCTTCAGAATAAGTTAATGGATCATTTTTCACAAAGTAGGTGTAAAAATCATTTCCAAAAGAATTTTCAATTCTGGGTCTTCTAGACCTTCTCAAATCCTTACATCCAAAGTAATTTTGTATAATAGGTCCATTAGAATTATTATCAATATTTAAAGGAAAAACATACTCAAAGAATTCAACAAAAATTTTTGCAAGAATAGTATTATGCTCAAACACATCACTATTTACGACTAGAAATCTATATGCAACATTATGTCTAGATAACCAATGAATATGGAATTAGAAGTTTTAGAACCTATCTTCCTTTTCAATTATTGAAAGTTAGGAGGATAACTTTTCCATAGTTAATAAAAAGTTTTGCCAGTTATCTTATGAGGTATACAATTTTGTATATAATAGTAAAAAAAATAGCTTTCCCCCTGAGAATTCTTAGGATTATTAGAACTCACAAGCATACAATTCATCATTTCTTTCAGTGTCTTATTTTCCCTTTCTCCTAACTTGTTTGATTCTAATGAATAATGAGCCATTTTATCTATTATACCTTTCTTTTTCACTAAAGTCATTGAAAAAAAATATTCACGTCATCTATCTTATATAACTCTTTCAATCTTTCTGTTAAATCGATTGTCTACTTCAGCTTTATACTTAAGAAATTTATCAAAGGAATTATCTTTACTTTTAAACAATTATACTCTAGTATATCTTGAAAACTAATCAATGAAAGTCACATAATATCTTTTACCCCTTCTTTTCATGGTTTGTTTCAAGCCTTTTGATCTATGTGAATCAGTCTTAATAATTTTGTTTCCCTAGCAACTGATGAACAAGTTTTCTTAGTATGCTTTGACTCAGCACACACTTCACATTTCTTTCATGCAAGCATTATTATTACAAGATATTAACCCAAGATGTTACATTCTTTTGAAATAATAAACATCTGCATGTCCCAATCTAGCATACCATAAATCATATGAATCAATCAAGTAAGCAAAATAATTGACACCACTATTTATTATTTCATAAACATTGAGTAAAAATAAACCATTATTTCAATGCCCCTTACTCATACACAAATTACTCTTGGTCATTATGACCTTCTTAGATTCAAACCAAACTTTTACACCAACTTTCCCTAATAATCTAATTGAAACTAGGTTGGTATGAATCTCTATAACATATAGTACATCTTTCAAGGTAAGGATTTTCCCAAAAGTAAGTTTTAACATGACATTGCCTTTCTCAAACACTTTAGTAGTTCGTGAATCCCCAAGGTAGATTGTTTCTTCCCCTTTCTCCATTTAGGCATAGGAGGAAAATGAATTTTGATTGTCAAAAATATTCCTTGTTGTACTAGATTCTAACACTCATTCTTTTAGATTTTTTACAATGTTTGATTGGGAAATAAAAAGCGCAATAATATTATCTACTTCAACCAGATTGACATTTAGCCAAGCAGGATTACCATTTCTCCCCTTTTAGAGTTTACATTAAAGTGTATAACCTAGTTTCCCACAAACAAAATAGTTTCCTTTGATCTTGAGGGCAGGATGTTAAATTTGAGGTTTATAATTATGTTTTTTAGCGATACCTCTCTTTAACTTACCACAAATTAGGTTGGAAAGTATACTAATCTCTGTTCTCTTAGAAATTGTTGCTTCTTTACAGTTGGTATCCTCAATAATCATGTGCATGATTAAGTTCTTCAAAGAAATTTTCTTATATTTGTGTTTGAGTTGTTGTTTGTAGCCATTCTATGAAGGTGACAACTTTTTAGTCAGTAAACCGACCATGAACTCTTCCAAAAAAGTGATGTTCTCAGTTTTCAAATCTTCCAAAAGCTTTTGGTACTCATTGATTTTCATCTTCATGTCTTTGTAATCATACATCTCCCACCAGTAGTATTTTCTTATAAAAAAATTTTGTTTGTTAGCATCCTCAACAGTGCACTTGATAATCATGTTATCCTATATCTCTTTCACTTCCTTATACAAACAATAAACATCAAAAATTTCATTAGAAAGCATGGAAATGATTATATGTCTACATACCTTGTTGGCATACACCCACAGTTCAATCTACTTATTCGAGGCGTCGAATGATGGTTTCTTTATCAAAGCAAAAACCACTCATGCATGTCAAGGAAAGAGAAAATGTGTTCTTGCCAGCACTTGAAATTTTTACGGTCAAAATATTCGATCTTAGAGATATCAAGGAATGGACTAGCATACGAAAAAATAGGAATCATCAAGATGAAGGCAACGGTAAAAAGAACATGCGCGAGATTGGTCGAAGGGTGGTTGGCGAGAAAGTTGGTAGAAATGTCTACAAAAGCTGGGATATTGACAACAACATTTTGATAAATAATATCCTTAAGGTTATTATAAAACTAAAGGTTAATAATGTTAGAAAATTTGATTCTGGTAGAAAATCAAGGAGCTTTATTTAACTAATTACTAAAATAAAATAAAAGGGAACAAATGAAAAAAGCAAAACTAAACTTAGGCCTAGAATTATGCGTAGGGGGAATCAACTCGTTTGAACTAAATTGAGCTTTCGAGCTCAGCTCTCGTGCGCACGTGCCTATTCTCTTGTTTTGGATTTTATAGGCCGGATGTAAAATAATGCTACATAAATATCATATTTAAAGATTTTTTAAAGGAAGTAAAATTGTATAATTCTTTGAAATACATAAATAAAACCTAAACAAAAATAATGGTGGTTGTTACTATTGTTGAGAAAAAGTTGCAAAGAGAATTTTAGATTGCTTAATTTTGCCCAAAAGATTAAAAAAAGTTAGGCCTTAGAAAGAAAATTATTAAAGAACGATTATAATGAGAAAGTGGGAATAGATGTGCTAAAAAGGTGGATAATGGAAATAGGAGATGTTACTTGAACGTAGATAATGGAAGGTAAGTTGTATAGATACTGGATATAATGAAGATTACATGAAAGTTACACCCACATAAAATATTTTGGCAGGAAAGGTTTTAAATGCAAACCCATCCTTTGCTCAGTGAAGAAATAATAAGGAAACACTTATATTCCAAAGAAAGGTTAAGAAGTTAACTTATTAACAATTTTAGTATCTGAACTTCCAAACAATGCTCTCCAAGACATCCCAAAAGTAGAGCAACCTAAGAATCCGACCAACCTTACAAGGTTAACTCCCCAACGTTCCCAACATAGTGTTATTCCCAAAAATAGTTCTTCCCAATGGGTACTCTTGCAAAGAACGATATTTCCTAAAATTAATCTTCATAAAAATGCTAGTAATAAAAAACAATTACTTACAAATTCTTATATATTTACACAAATTTTAAAACCATTTATTTACTAGCTATTAAATTCACTCAACTATGTTCATTTTCTCAAAACAAATGATAGAACAAAACCAGAGTTTTTCCCAATCAATCAAGAAAAATCTTGGAAACTTTTATAAGTTTTCTATCAATAATTTTCATCCACATTCTCACAATATATTAAAATAATTTCTTTGTAAAAAAAAAAGAGTTTTACTTACTTTAATCCTTCCATTTGAATCTTCACCATTCCTCTTTAAATTTGGTTAACAATTTTTTTTTTATCTTTTTTATTCTTTTTCACCAATTCTTTTTTCTCTTTGTTTGCCTCAAGTAAAACTGACACTCTATTTTTCTTTTAATCTCATATTTTGTTTTTCACTTACAAAAGTTAGTTAGAAATCTTAAAAAGATAGTTGGATTTTAATTGGATTGGGTATTAAACTAATCCTCTTCAAATATGGTTTAATAATTTTAGTAAATTTAATATCACATAATTAAGGTATTTGGACACATAACTTATAAATTTGATGGCTTGGATTACTATTTGGCCTTGAAAATATACATGTTTTCTTCATCTAGTACTTCAATATTTTCCTCTATTTTAGTACCTAAACTATTTCTTCATTATAGATTTTAGTCCAAGCAATTAAAGATGTTTTAAAATAAAAGTGACATACCAATCAATAAGAATGTGCCACATATTTGTCCTTTTTCATATCATCAACCATGTGACCATCAACTATTAACGTGAACCTTGACTATGCATTGATCGTTATTGACCAATTTAACCAACAATTTTTTATTTGACCAACAATTTTTTATTTTATTAACAATTAATAAGCTTTGACCTGTGAACTTTTAATTGTTTTCTAATTTTTTTGAATTTAAATATTTTTTAGATATTAAATATATTTTTAAACATTTTCATTTTTGAAAAATATATTTTTTATTTTTTAAAAAATTATATAATTTATATATTTTTATTACAAAAATATATTAATTTTGAAATTTTTTCATTTTCAGTAATATTCCAAAGTCTTAAATATTTCTTATTTTTTTAATATTTATATATTTTTTAGAATTTTTTAAAATTTATACACATATTTTAGAACTTTTTATTATATATATATATATTTAAATATGTTAATTTAAATTTTTTAATTTTTTTAAAAATTTATATGATTTATATATTATATGTTAAATATGACTCCTATTTTCAGTCAAATTTGAGAAATAATATTTCAGTTAAACTCTGTTTACTTGTTTCAATCAAACACTGATTAGTTTAGATTATTTTATTATTATTTGACCTATGAATTTAGCCTATAAATAGGTTCTTTTACAACCTTAGAAATAACACCCATAAGAGATTAGAACTCATAACACATTTAGAGAATTTTGTGTTTACGTTTTGAGGGTTCTTTGTTTTCGGGTTTTTGGGATTTAGTTTTTATCTCCATCTTTTGTACTCTTCGTTTTTTTGCCATTATAGTCAAATTATCTTTGCCCGCGATTTTTTATCCTCTTTGGAGGGATTTTTCCACGTTAAATTTGTGTGTTCAATTTCTCAATTTATTCTGCTATTTCTCTTATTCGTTGCTTAATCGGGTAGATCCTAACAAGTGGTATCAGAACTAGTTCAATTTTCATAAATCAGCTCATTCAGAGATGGAAACAACAAGGTTTGCAATTGAGAAGTTCGATTGTGAGACAAATTTCAATCTGTGGCAAGTCCGGATGATGGCAATTCTAGTTCAATCCGGTTTGAAAAAGGTTGTTACTGGGAAAAAGCCTGAGAATCTAAATAAAACAGAATGGGAAGAGCTTGATGAAACGGCTTTGTCTGCAATCCAGCTGTGCCTCGCGAATATGGTATTGCAGGAGGTATTGATGGAGAAGACCTCATCCACCTTATGGAAAAGGTTGGAAACTCTTTATGCGACTAAGTCTCTGGCTAACCGTTTAGTGTTGAAACAACGTCTATTTATGTTTCGCATGAACGAAGGTGAGGTTCTTAGATATCACATCAGTCAATTCATTACTCTTTTAAATGATTTAAAGAATGTTGAGGTTCATATTGACGATGAAGATCAGGCTATGCTATTATTGTGCTCTTTACCCCCTTCATACAAGTCTTTCAGGGAGACCCTGATTTATGGCAGAGACAAACTCTCGTTCGAAGATGTGAAGGGTCATTTGTTGAGTAGAGATAAACTCGACAATGAGTTTCATTTGGATACCAAGGAAGATAGGCAACCTTCTGTTTTGGTAGTATCAAAGAAACAAGACAAAAAGTTTCGCTATTGTAAAAAGTTAGGTCACGACAAAGCAGATTGTTATAAACTGCGAAATAAAAGAACTGCTGAGAATAACGAGGAAGATGCAGCTGGTTCTAATTTGGCCGATGAAAACGGTGATGATTTCTTGCTAGTGTCAACGAGCGATAACTCCAAGCTCACGTCCGAGTGGATCCTAGATTTGGGATGTTCTTTCCACATGTATCCCAATAGAAAATGGTTCCTTACATATAGTTCGGTTGAAGGTGGAGTTGTGTGCATGGGAAATGATTCATCTAGTAAGGTAATTAGTATTGGTACTGTTAAAATTAGGATACATGATGGGATGATTATGACACTCTCAGATGTCAGGTATGTACCTGATTACGAAAAAATCTCATCTCATTGAGTATTTTAGACTTGAAAGGATACAGAATCAGCATCAAGTCAAGCGGCATTAAAGTATCTCGTGGAGCTCTCGTTTTGTTAAAAGGTAAGAGAACCGGCAGTCTTTATATTCTGGAAGGTTCTATAGTGGCCGGTGAAATCAGACGTTCCTCGTCCATAACGGAGTCAAAGTCAACTCGTTTGGAGCAGAGGCAACTTGGTCATAGGAGGGAAAAATATATGACCATTTCATTGAAGAGAGGTTATCTTTTGGATGCAGGTTTTGAAAAGTTAGGGCACTGTGTTCTTGAAAATCAAACCCGAGTTAGTTTTGATTTGGCCGTGTACAAGTCGAAGGCTAGAAGTCTTCCAGTTTCTAAGCACAAATTCAACTCAGTTAACTCCCTGCATAGTTCTGTAAGAGTATGCCCAAAGATCAATCACGAGATGGTTGTAATAACATACTTGGTTTATCATGTTTATTAATATAAGGCGTTGCCATTATTATTCCCGTTTCTTTTCTGTGTGCATAAATAAACTGTTTTATAATAATGTCCTAAGAATAATATGATTATTCTGAAAAGATCCTTAGTCAAGTATTGTTGTTGGCTAGGACAATAATAATGCATTAAGACTAACATGTAGTTGATTGATGATAAAGAGTTGTCATTGATATGGAGTGTCAGAATCAATACATGAATATGTGTGTTAGAGAACAACATATTGGACTGACCCGCTATGAGTATGTTTCTTGCATTATTATGTAATTGTCACAACATTACTCATAGTGATTAATATGTATATGATCCTCATACTTGAGATCATCTTTATCCCAACATCGTGAGTTGTATATTTTGATACAGTCAAACAAACACCATAACTAGTTGTTCTATAAAGACTGATGTTGGATATACCACAATCTATGTTGAGGGATATAGTTTATCAATATAGGATAAGTCCCTCCTACATAATGGGAGTAATATCTCAGGCCACTTGATTGAGTGAGGCT
Source organism: Gossypium longicalyx (assembly GCA_025698465.1). Lineage (NCBI taxonomy): Eukaryota > Viridiplantae > Streptophyta > Magnoliopsida > Malvales > Malvaceae > Gossypium > Gossypium longicalyx. The sequence goes on along the minus strand of CM046997.1, from coordinate 15,202,165 downwards.
AGAAATGCATGGCCATGCTCAAATAAGTTGATATGAGATGTCATACTTATTTGTGTATCATAGTCTACTCAAGGTATCAAGAAACATGGGATGGACTATGCAAGTGTGACTATTCCATGACTTGTGTCCATTCCAAAGATATAGGACTCAAGGATTAATGCATGAAAGGTTAATCACAAAAGGTTATGTTGAATCATGACTTCTTGTAACTTAGGTAGCATTGATGCATTGCTAGATGCCACTCATTGTTTGTAATATTAGAATCGTTCTAATATTACTGCTAACATTACAAGAACCTATAGGGTCACACCCTATGGTTGAAATGAACGAGGTAAAACATAGTTGGTATATTGCTTGGTTGTCACATGAATTAAATTAATTATAGAATTAATTTAATTGGGCAATCAAATTGTTGAACATACTATATATGTGCAAGGATGTTGTACACATAATCAGAACATAATTTTATTGATATATGAATTTAGTTCGTATATAAGTTTAAATAAATATAGTTTACCGAAATCTTTATTATAATTAATGTAATTATAATTTTTCGGTTAAACATTATTATATTTATTTGAATGATAATTATTATGTTCAGATTAATTTTAATGAATTAAAATTCGTTATAAATATATACCAATTAAGAGGGAGTTATATATAGCAAGGGTAAAAACCCTAAAAAGAATATATATAAAACTAGCCCGAAAATATGAAAAGAGGTCTAGCAGCCGTTTAGCAAAATACTCTCTGAAAATAGTTTTCTGGGATTTCTACCGTTCATTGTCAATCGGGTGGACTACGTAGAGGTCGACATCGGAAAAGGTTGCGGCTTGGTTCGATAGTGGTTCAGCATTCCTGTTGCCTAGGCGTCGCTGTCTACTCAGATTGAAGTTTCGGTAATTTTGAAACCTTTTATCACCCCGATTCGTTCCTTACACATGGATCCTTGGTTTGGATCACCGAATTTTTAATTTTTCGCTACGCCTTGGAGGCACCGGTGTTCCAACAAGTTCAAGGTAGGCTCATGGATGGGGTTTAGCAAAGATGGCGTTGTGGAAATATGAGTCAAGGTGGAGATTTGTTCAATATGACTCCTATTTTCAGTCAAATTTGAGAAATAATATTTCAGTTAAACTCTGTTTACTTGTTTCAATCAAACACTGATTAGTTTAGATTATTTTATTATTATTTGACCTATGAATTTAACCTATAAATAGGCTCTTTTACAACCTTAGAAATAACACCCATAAGAATTAGAACTCATAATACATTTAGAGAATTTTGTGTTTACGTTTTGAGGGTTCTTTATTTTCGGGCTTTTGGGGTTTAGTTTTTATCTCCATCTTTTGTACTCTTCGTTCTTTTGTCATTATAGTAAAATTATCTTTGCCCGTGGTTTTTTATCCTCTTTGAAGGGGTTTTTCCACGTTAAATTTGTGTGTTCAATTTCTCAATTTATTCTGCTATTTTTCTTGTTCGTTGCTTAATCGGGTCGATCCTAACATTATAAAAATATGAATTTTTAAATTTAATGAATTCTATATATTCTTTAATTGTATATATATTTAATATATATATCCTTTTTTAGATATATTAAAGGATATCACATAATCAATTGTTATGTGTAAAAGAGTGTCACGAAACACATTTCATTAGTTGGATGTGCCACTTGTTTTTTATTTTAACACCATTATTTTTCTAACCAAAATCAATAACAAACAAATAGTTTAAGTATCCTAAAAAAATAGTTATCAGGACAACTTTTTTTGTTTGCTACCCTAGCACGCTTTTGCCTGCCCTCTTGGCACGATATTTTCTAGGTTTCTTTGTTATTTCGTTTCGTTCTCTTATGTTGGTAGCGATAGTTGGCACAGATTTATTGGAGTTATTAGCAAAAGTTATCAAGGCATAGATTGTTTATTTGAATCAATAGAAACAGAGTTTGCTGGATTATTCATTGATGAAGAGGAAGAAGCAGTTTTGCAATTACAAGCAGATCCCGGTTCGAGAAGGGAAGAGCAGGATTTCTGCTTGGTGGGGTGTTTTTTAACAGCCAGTATCATACATTTTCCAGCAATGAAGAGCATCATGGCTAATTTATGGCATCCTATTCGAGGGGTTTAGATTCGTAATCTGGGGGAGAAAAGGTATTTATTCCAATTTTATTATATCATGGATATGGAAAGAGTTTTAAAGGGATTACTATGGTCTTTTAATAATCATTTATTGATTTTACACAAGTTGCAATGGGGGGGAGGATCCATTAATAGTCCCTTTAATTTCTACACCCTTTTGGGTACAAGTTTATGACGTTCCCATAGGATTTTATTCTAAAAATTTGGTTGTGCAATTAGGAAATTTCATAGAAAACTTTATGGAATACGAGTGTTCAAGTTTGGGAGGAAAATAGAAATTTTATGAGGATACATGTTTGAGTTGATGTTCGAAGGCCTCTTAAAAGAAAGAAACAAATCATGGTTCGTGGTAATTATTCTTATGTCAGATTTAAATATGAAAGATTGTCTTTATTCTATTTTTATTGTGGCAAGTAGGGCATAGTGATTCTTTTTGTGAAGCAAAGATGATGTTAGGGGTGGAAGTTGCTGAGATGGGTTGGGACCTAACTCTACGTGCCCAATCAAGGAGAGCTCAAGCAATGAATAGTGTTTGGCTAAGAGAGGAAGGGAGAGTGTTTGGTGGGGTAAATGGTGGAGGACAAAACCAAGGATTTACAGTGGGGGGAATCGCTAAAGAAGATGAAAGCATAAAGGCGATTGACCCTATACTGGGTTTCAGTTTAGAATGAAGAATGCCATCTCCACAGCTTAGGGGGGAAACTTCGTATCTAGTCAAATCTAAAATGTTATGGATCATGACTTAGAAGATAATGTGTTAATGGGGGAAGAAGGCAAAAAAAATGGGCTAGAGGAGAGATTGAAAAGACTAGCACTATGGTAAATAGAAATAGGAGTATACTGGAAATCAACCACTTATCATCGATGGCTGCCAAAAGGCAAGCCGACCAGACGTAATGAAAATATTGAGTTGGAATGTCCGTGGACTGGGGAATCCATGGACAGTTCAAAGACTTCGACATATGCTGAGGTTACAAAGTCTCCATATGGTCTTATTTATGGAGACAAAATTAAATAGTAGTCAGATGGAGAAAGTTCGACGTAGTTGTGGTTTTCATTATGGAGTGGAAATGGATGTGGTTGGTTCTAAAGGAGGATTATGTTTAGCATGGTGAGGGGCAGTTGATATAACACTTCAAAGTTATTCAATTTGACATATTGAGGTGTTAATTGAAGATACAGATGATGGGAAAAAAATAGAGATTTACGGGGTTCTATGGCTCTCCTTACACACATGATAGGGATGAATCATGGCATCTTTTGAGACGTTTATGGAATAATGGTAATTACCCTTGGCTAGTTTGTGGGGACTTTAATAAGATTCTATATGGGTTTGAAAAGAAAGGTAGATTACCTAGAGATGAGAAAAAGATGGAAGCTTTTTGAAAAGTGTTAGAAGATTGTAACTTGATTGATGTAGGATACTCAGGAAGATGGTTTACTTGGGAGGGGGTAACCTTCCAGAAATGAATATTCAGGAGAGATTAGATAGGGGTGTAGCGACTAAAGAATGGATGTTTTTGTTTCATGAATCATCAATTCAACACCTTACTCATTCCTTTTCAAATCATTGCCCTTTAATCATCTTTACAGATAGGGGAAAGAGAAGACAGATTGCTAAGAGTTTTAAGTTTGAAGCTTGATGGATTTTGGAAGATACATTTTTAGAGGAGGTCCAAAGTATTAGGGAAAATTCATCTGGAGATCTTTTACACAAGCTGGAGAATATGAGGAAAGATTTAGGGGGAAGGGCAAAGCAGATTGGAAGAAGTAGAATGTTTAAAAAGGAGGTGTTAACCTCTAAATTGTTAACTTTATTGGAAGTTGATAGAAACGATGAAAATCTGGCAGACATAATAGATACTAAACTTCAGTTGAATTTTGAAATTGAGAAGGATGAATGTTACTGGGAACAAAGGCCTCGGATTAATTAGTTGAAACTTGGAGACAGAAATACTGTATTTTTTCATAAACAAGCAACTCAGAGGAAAAGGAGAAATCTGATTCAGAAAATGCAATTTGAAGATGGCAAGATAATAGAAGAAGTTAAGGAGATGGGGGAAATCACGAGAGTGTATTTTCAGAAATTATTCTCTATAGTTGCGCAAGGAAATTTGGATCAAATTTTGTCTAGCATTGATTGCTGTGTTTTCGAAGAAGACAATCGAAGATTAACATCAAGGTATACAAAAGAGAAGATACGAGAAGCTTTTTTAGAATTAGGCCTCGCAAAAGCACTAGGAGAGGATGGATTTCCAGCCTTATTTTCTCAAAAGTATTGGCCCATTATTGGTGAGGATGTTTTAGAATTTTGCCTTTAAAAACTGAACGGAGATATGGACTTAGGCTTGATCAATAAAACAAACATTATGCTAATACCAAAAATTTCTAACCCTACCAATATTACTCAATTTTGACCTATAAGTCTATGCAATATGTTGTATAAATTGATAGCTAAGGTGATTGCCAATTGGCTTCAGGTAGTGGTTGGAAAATGTATTGATTTAGCACAAAGTGCTTTTGTATCAGGGAGGTTGATTTTTTATAATGTATTGCTTTCATATGAAATATTGTATACCTTAAAGTAAAAGAAGTTTGGAAGAAAAGGTCTAATGGCGGTAAAGTTAGATATGAGCAAGGCATATGACAGAGTTGAATGAAATTTTGTGGAAGAGATTATGAAGAAAATAGGGTTTGATGCAGGATGGGTCAAGTCTCTAATGAAAAGTGTGTCCACAGTTTCGTATTATGTTGTTCTTAATGGAAATACAGGGGAGACTTTTTATCCTTCTAGAGGTTTACGGTAAGGAGATCCCTTAAGCCCGTTTTTGTTTCTATTCTGTGGGGAGGGTCTTTCTAGCCTAATGAGGATAGCGACTAAGAGGAAAATTCTTAAAGGAGTGAAAGCAAGTCGAAGTGGGCCATCTATTTCTCACTTACTCTTTGCGGATGATTGCATTCTATTTATAAAAGCTATTGAAGGAGGATCGCAATCTCTCAAATCAATTTTAAAAGAATATGAAATATGCTTAGGACAGTGTGTTAATTATGAAAAGTCAACGGTGTTCTTCAGTTCAAATACACAAGATGGGGTCAAAACATCAGTCTCAAGCATCCTTGGGGTACGAAGATCAACAGATCCAGAACGATATTTAGGGCTTCCAAATTTGGTGGGAAGGAAGAAAAGATCATCTTTCCAAGCTTTGAAAGATAGATTCAAACAAAAGATCGACAATTGGAGTATAAGACATCTTTTACAAGGAGGAAAAGAAATTTTCATTAAAGCCATTCTACAGTCTATCCCTACCTACACTATGGCTTGTTTTTTACTCCCTAAATCCTTGTGTACCGATTTGGAGGGAATTATAGCTAAAATCTAATGGCAAAGAGGTCAAAATAGAAAAGGCATTCATTGGTGCATTTGGAAGGAATTATGTTCGTTAAAAGAATATGGTGGACTTGGTTTTCATAATCTTGCAAAATTTAATATAGCGCTGTTAGCAAAACAAGGTTAGCGTCTTGCTAATTTTCAAGATTCATTATTAGCGCGTGTCTTGAAAGCAAAATATTATCTCAACTCAGATTTTTGTAAAGCTCGGTTAGGGAATTTACCTTCACTTACCTAGAGAAGCGTTTGGGCAGCAAGAGGTCTCTTGGAGAAAGGCTTGTGCTGGAGGGTTGGAACAAGTAATAAAATTTCCGTATTGAAAGATTTGTGGATATCAGGAAATGAAACAAATCGTTTGTAACATCATGGAAATCAAGAAAACATCAAGTTAGTATCGGATCTAATAGAATCCAATAAATAGAACTTGGAACACAGATGTTGTAATGACTACCTTTCAACCAAAAATTGCGAGGAAAATTTTGCAGATCCTACTGGCAGAGTTAGCACACGAGGACTTTCAAGTTTGAAGGGGGAGTTGTCTGGCGATTTCTCGATAAGAAGTGCCTATAAACTATTACAAGAGACTAGCGAGGATCCTAGTAATCTTAATTTATAAACCGAGACTAATAACTTTTACAGAAAATTGTGGAAGCTATACATCCCTTCAAAAGTTACATTAACAGTATGGAGAATATCTTGGAATTTCATCCCTTCATTAGTCAATCTCAACCAGAAGAAAGCAGTAGATAATGCTCTTTGCCCTCGATGCCGACAAAATAAGGAAGACAATTATCATATTTTTTAGCAGTGTCCTACGATAAGAGAGGTTTAGAATCATTTAAAGATTTCATGGGTACTTAATCGTAATTACCAAAATGTGTGGGAATGGCTTACATGGGTTTTTAATTAGGAAACGACTGAACAGAATCGTTGTTTTTGCTGCGAACTTTGGCTAGTCTGGTTTAATAGGAATCGGGTAATATATGGTAAAATAGATGTCTCAGGTAAAATAGATGTCTCAGAGAGGGACATTACGAAGCAAACTTACAGTTATATTTCAGAGTTGAACAGGATCAAAGGGAAGAGACTTATTGTTCAGTCTAGTGGAGGTGCTGTACAAGAAAGAAAAAGATCAGGGGTCACAATTTATTTCGACGTGGCCTTTGACCAACAAGCCTTCAGATCAGCCTCAAGACTGTTAGTACGAGATACGGAAGGAAGAATTCTAGCATCAAAGACAACCATCCACTCTGAAATCGCAAATCCATTTGTAGCAGAGGCGCATGCAGGGTTACAAGCAGTCAAGTTAGGGTTATTCTTGGGTCTTAATAAATTGGAAATTTTGGAAGATTCAAAGACTGTAATTAAAAAATGCCAGAACAGAGAGATAGACAAATCAAACATCGGTGCAATCATCAGAGATATTCAGCATAAGAAAGGTAGATTTCAAGAGATAAAGTTTCATTTCATACCTAAAATAGAAAATTTCTACGCTCATACTCTGGCGAAAGAGGCGCTAAAGAGGAGATAGCCATTACCTGGTAGGAGGACTTCTAGAATTTGCTTGCCAAGCATCGAAGGAATAAAGGCCTAGAGAATTGGATTGAAAGAAAATAAAGATGAATGACCATTTGGAAGAGGTAGTAGGAAAAATTAATTGCTTCCCTTGGAAACTGCTACCATCATAATGTTGGAGAGGGCGTGAAAAGATGACACACAAAAGATCCAGCTGTCGATTTGACTGGACAAGACTTATTAGGTTTCCTGTTTTGTTTTTTTAATTTTTCAGATTCATGGACCATTTAATTTATTAGGCTAGCTTTGCTATATGTGCAGGCTTTGCATTTTATTTGGGCTTTTATTTATGGACTTAACCCATTTCTGTTTAGCTTGTTTATTTTATTAATAAAATTCCGGTCAAATCTTTTAGTAAAAAAAATAGTTATCAATGTAAGAAAATTGATATAATTCAAAATCCAAATTATGAGATAAGTCTAACTTTTTATCATTTTATCTTCAACAAACAAAAGTGTTTACTACACCATCACAACTAATTTTTATAAATTACTCTTCAATCAATAGCATAAAAAAGTAGTGGTTTAACTCTTTATTGGCTCCCAAATAATCAAGTTCGAATCTAGTTAGCGTCATTCCCTCCACCAAATTGTAATTACAACCATATTAAAAATTAGGTATAATTTATTCAAAATGTTATATCTCACACCAAAACTATTTAATTTAAAGAATAGAATGGTTGTTGGAAACCTTAGCTGACTTGAACCTTCTGCTCTGGAGGAATCAAACAAGCTCTCCTTGGAAGAAAAGGAGGAGTTCCTCAAGAGTATTAACCAAGTGCTCACCTAAAAGTTCTCCAAGGAGAGTGGTATGTCGATGCTAATTTTGCAAACTTTGAAGCTTGCTTATCATTAAGGTTTTTGGAAAAACTTTTGGATATCAATATCTTCTCTTTAAGTTAAATCATTTGTGGAACCCCTCCAGAGAACTCCAACTTATTGATTTATATTTGGGCTTCTTTTTTGTCAAATTTAGTTGTTTCGATGACTTTGATAAGGTTTTAAAAGGAGGTCCATGGTTTGTAAATGGATATTTCATCACCATAAGAAGATGGCATCCTAATTTTAAAGCTTCGGAAGCTTTATTCAATTCAATAGTTGTTTATATTCAATTACCCGAACTACCTCTTGACTATTACGACCGAACATCCTCAACAGAATTGGGAAGAGTCTAAGCACTCTTATTCAAGGCGATAATGCTTTTTTTTTTACAAGCAAGTCGATAATGCTACTAGTTCTAAATCGAGGGGTAAATATGCACACGTTTGCGTTCAAGTTAATGTTGAGAACCCATTAAAACAATTCTTAATTATTGATGGTTGTAAACAATTCCAACATTATAAGGGTCTAGATTTAATTTTTTTTTTCTTGTGGGATTATCATTCATCTAAAGAATAAGTGTCCTAAGGTCAATATTATTATTCTTAGTGAAAACAACCCTAAAAGAGTTGATGGTGAATCCAATGGAGGAGCAAAAAAAATATTTTTTTGGAGGGGATAGAATTAAATTGTATATTTTTTACGATAGTAAAAAAAAGTAATTTCACCACTTTAATAATCTATATCTTTATAATTTTAAAGGATTAAATCAATTTTTTATTATTTTTAGGAGGTCAAAGTATAATTTTACCCTTACTAATTTAAAATTTGATAAATTATATATGGCCTAAATGGAAATTTTTCCATTTTAGGAGGGCCAGGCCCCTGCCAGCCCCCTTTGGCTTCGCCGCTGGGTGAATCATCTTTTCCTAATAATACTTCAAATGGTGTTACGTCCTTCCCCATGCAGAACTCTTTACCTTTTGCAATTGCTAAAGTGGTCCTTCCCTCGACTATTGTGCCTAATAGCCCTGCCCCTTTGGAGCATAGTGATGGAGGAGCTTGGGTTATTGTTCCTAGGAAGAAACAATACAAGAAAGGCTTTAATTTTGTAATGACTAAGCTATCGTCTGTTACTTTACTTCTAGTTGCTAAAATAACCTTTTTTCACCTGATGCAGCTAATGTTAGTGATAAATACGACCCAACCAAAGATAAAGCTACTCCCTCAGCTAGAAATAGTGTGTCTAAGAAAAGAAGCAAAGGCTGAAAGGTGTTTGTAAATGCAAAACCCCTAACCCAAATCCGTTGCCGGAACAGAGTTACAGAGTATTTTCAAAGTTTACAATTTAAACGGACAAAAAGATTCAAACATTTCATAACATATAGCATTCATGTCAGAAACCAATCATAATAATGCATATTGTTCCTAATACGAGCCTTTGAGGCCCATAATACACTTTAAAAACAAATCAGGACTAAATTAGAAACTCAAAAAATATTTCGAAAACTCATAAAATTTTTAAAACTGCAAGGTCACACAGCCAAGAGACACACCCGTGTCTTAAGCTGTGTGGGCATTCGAAATAGGGACACAAGGTTGTGTCCTAGCTCGTGTCCGTGCCCGTGTAACTCATTGACTTATGCCACACGCACAAGCCACACGCCCGTGTGCTAGGCCGTGTAAGCATACTGACTGGTACTCTTTAAAAGATATAGGGGACATACGGCCGTGTCACTTGGCCGTGTGTCACACATGGCTAAGACACACGCCTTGTCTCTACCCGTATGGATGAAAATAGGCCATTTTACAAGCGATATTTCTCACTCAATTTGGCATCGACCTACACTCATCATTTTGCATATATATAAGTCATAATTAGGCATCCAAAACAAGCCAAAACGAAACCTTAAACATATAAAATCATCACATACAACCAATATGCCCTTAGGCACCTCATATGCCCTTAGGCACCTCAAATGACAATTTATAACATGTAAATCTAAACATTCAAAATATACAATTTTTTAACTAACTCATATGCATATTTGTACCAAAACATACCATGTAGATCATTAATCAAAACATACCATGTAAAACCCCTAACCCGTGTCCGTCGTCGGAATAAGGTTGCAGAACATTACTGAAATAAACAAATCAAATACAGACATTTCATATTATTTAACATTCATGTCAGATATTATTCATAAAGTCCCTTATATGAGCCCTCAAGGCCCAAAACATACATTAGAGACAAGTTGAGACTAAACTAGGTACTCAGAGAATTTTTCGCGAAATTTCAAAATTTTTCCTAGGTGCAGGGTACACATGCCCATGTGGTCAGACCATGTGACTCACACGGCCAAGTGACATGCCCGTGTTTTAAGCTGTGTGGGCATTCAAAATAGGGCACACGGTCGTGTCCCAACTCGTGTCTATACCCATGTAACTCTCTGACTTGAGTCACACAGTCGTTTCCCAGCTCGTCTCTGTACCCATGTAACTCTCTGACTTGAGTCACATGGCCAAGTCACACACCCGTGTGCTAGACCGTGTGTAGGTGCAAAGGTCACACGGCCAAGCCACACGCCCATGTGTTAGGCCGTGTGATCAATTTTGAGCATTTTGTTTTGAAATTTTAAATATGCAGGGACACACACCCATGTGCCAGGCCATGTGTCACACATGACTGAAACACACGTCCGTGTCCCTGCCCGTGTGGATAAAATAAGGCCATATCCAAGCCTTATTTTTCACCCAAATTTGCCTTCCACCTACATAAACATTTAAACATATTCTCAAGCCAATTCAAGACATTTAAACCAAGCCAAAATCAAGTCTTATACATAACATATCACTTCATAAATCTATATATCCAAACTTACCTATTTGACCAAAAATGCATATATAGATACTTATGAAGTTTACTATCAATTAACCATACTAAACACTCATATCAAACATGACATTATCTCATATATTTACATTAAAACACATTCATCACAAGCCATTTCAATGGCTAATTACAACCAAAACATTTATATGCCAGTATTGGCTATTTAAACCTATATATGCCATTATAACCAAAATTAATTTACTATTTATACCGAAATGAGCCTATAGATAGTGTGAGATATCTCCAATAAATTTCTACCCAATGAGCTTCCGAAATACTATAAAACAGAGGAAATAAAACAGAGAAAGCATTTAATGCTTAGTAAGTTCGTATAACTTGGAATTTAACTTACCATTTGATCACATTAAAGGTATGCACACAAAACATATTCCAAAAAACTTGGCCGAAAGCCTAAACATATATCCTTTTCAACATGTTAGTCATGTATTTCATAAAAATATCAAGGCACATATATGAGCTCATAACAATAGAATTGTCATATACATATACTTTTCACATCATAGATTCATATAATATGTACAAACCATATCCATGTATTTCAGATATATTTAGTAATAATCCATTCCAAATCCATATTATCTCATATCAGAACTTTGCCCGTTGAACCATTTAAAATCTCGATGGATACAAGGGTAGTACACACAAAGTGTACAAAACTATAATCCGTCAATTCATATTTGGGAATGTTCATACGAGCACATAAATGGGAAGCTTTCTCTCGAGCCATATAACGAGAAGCTCATGTAAGGCATGTAATGGGAAGCTTATCCGGGTTGTATAACGGGAAGCTCATAAGAGCCAAATTTAAAAAGCTTATCCGAGCCAATAACGGGTAGCTCCGAAAAGCCATTAATCAGGAAGTTTCAGATAGCCATTAATCGGGAAGCTCAAGTGAGCCATATCAGAAAGCTCCAAAGAGCCATTAATCGGGAAGCTCACAAAGAGCCTTTAATCAGGAAGCTCACGAAGAGCCATATATCGGGACGTCTATAAAAGCTGCGGTGTGTCCACAACACATGCAGAATCACAACTGATTGGGATGCTCCGAAGAGCTATTAATGGGAAGCTCGAAAGAACTATATAATGGGAAGCTCGAGAGGGCCATATATCAGGATGCTCATGAGAGCTAATAATGGGACGCTCTTTCGAGCTATGGTGTGTCCGCAACATATGCATGACAATAACCAATTCGAGAACCCTGTATCCATCGAATCTTATTTATCCAAACGAGACTTATTATTTATCAGGTACTATCGGATATGTGATCAATTTCATACATACATCATTTACACAATTCACATATACAACATCCAATTCAAACATATAAAAATACACAATTTAATTACATGAACTTACCTCGACAATTGTTCGTGTACATAAAATCTACTAATCCGATACTTTTTCCTTTCCTCGATCTAACTCCGTATTTGGTCTATCCAGATCTATATGAATGAATTTAACATCTGTTTAATAGAATTCATATTCAATTTAATCCAATTCACATCCTAGGCAAAATTACCATTTTGTCCCTATACTTTTAATAAATTTTGATTTCGTTCCTAGGCTCGGAAAATGAAATTCATACAATTTAATCCTTATTCCAAGCCTAACCAATTTTTACATGTAACATTAACAACCCATGTATTTCATAAAATTTAGAATTTTTCTTTGAATTTTACATCTTTTCAATTTAGTCCCTAAATCATAATTTCATCAAAATCTCCTTTACAAAAGTTGTTTATCTATCAACAACCTTTCATTTTCTAACATAAACTTCAAAATTTCAGCATACTCTTCGACGGAAAAATTTTAATACTTCAATAATTTTGCAAAGTAGCCCCCGAGATAGCTAAATTAAGTTACTAAGATCTCGAAAATATAAAAATTACTAAAAACGGGACAAGAATTCATATCTAACTAAGCCAAATAAGCTTGCTTGAGCTCAATTCTCTTAGCTAGGGTTTCCATGTCTTTATTTGGGAAAGATGATGATAAATGATGATATTTTTATTATTTAATCCATTTATTATCTTTTTTTTATCTTTCCAATTTCATCCTTTTCTTTATTTAATTTCCATGGATGAATCATCATACTTATCTACTAACTCCTCTTAATGGTATATTTACCATATAAGGACCTCAAATTTTGAATTCTGTAGCTATTTGATCCCTTTTAGCTACTAGAATTCAACTTTTTATCAAATTGCACTTTATGCAATTTGGTCCTTTTTATCAGATTAAACATGAAATCAGTAAAATTTTTTAACGAAATTTTCATACGATATTGCTATCATACTGTGGACCATAAAATAATATGAAAATAAATTTTTTTCGGACTCAAATTTGTGGTCCTGAAACCACTGTTCCGACTTCACTAAAAACAGGTTGTTACATACCATTTAGTACTATTTATGTACTTGATCTCTAGCATCAAATGGTCGTATTAGTCACTTGTTATTTGTGCATTAAAAATACCAATACAAATCATTCAAAAGCTAACCTCATTGTACATATGTGCTTTCCACAATAAGCACTAAATCACTCCAAATTATAATACATATCCAAATGCATAATCAATTACCATTTAACTTTTCATCCATCAAACATAAATCAATTCACATATTACCTATACCAAACCACACATCAATCATGATAAGGCCATTTATATATACATAGCAAAATGTACCCAAGTGCAAGGCAAAACATATGGCCAAAACCACAACATCACACATAAGCCAACATTAGCCAAAAAAACCTATACATGTCATTATAACCAAAATTAAACAACTGAATGTACCAAAAGAGCCGATAGATAGTGTGATTATAATGCCCTGAATAATTTATTTCTATTTATGTAAATATTTGACATAATTATGTATCTACTTCAGTGGTTAACTGTTTGGGGTGTGTGTGTGAGGTCTCAAGTTCAGGCCCTACCTTTAGCAAATTTTGGTTATTTTTAGATCCAAGCCTTATCCCTGTTCAGTGGGCTTTTATTTAATTGCTTGTGAATTCATATTAGAATGAGCCTGCTGGTTCAAGTGGTAAAAGAGTCAATGTGTTGGGGGTTCTGTGCTCGAATCCCTACGTTAGCAAGGCTGTAATTTTTTGCTCGAATGTCTGTTAAATAGTTTCAGTGGAGCTGGATTTCTAAGGGAGTTATGAGTTAGTGGGTTAGTGTGAGTAAAATTAAGGATTTGGGATATTTTTATTTTTATCCATTATTTTTCAAAAAAAATTCTCTTTTCCTAAAAAAAAAACTGACGTTAGTTTCACTTTTTTTTCCCAAAACTTATCTTTCTTACCTTTTCTTTTGATTCTTCCTTCTGTTTTGTTTCAATTTGTCACCAACCTCATTATTTTGCTTCTCCATTTTCCTTGGGTATTTGGTAAGTGGGATTCTAGTGATTGTTAGAAGTGTTCGTTTTCCAAATTACCGGTTGGAACCTTATTTTCTGTTTTGGCAGTAAGAAATCGAGTAGAACAGAACTTTCCTTTTGCGAAATCGTAGTCAGAATCGCTCGGGGTGGTAGGGTAAGTGTTGACTGCTTGATTTGAACCATTTTTGGTTTCATCGTTTTGGTAAAATTGAGGTTTAAGACTGATGTTGGACTTGGGTTTATCGATTTTAGGTTCTAGTGATCTCGAGAGTATTTTTCGCATCAACACGGTACCAGGTGTGTACCCGCTTACACTAAAAATCAAGTTTCAACAAAAGCTAAAAATGGCCACTATCGACACCAAACGGGCATGTGGCCGGTCGTGTGGTCGATAAAGGCATGGACGTGCTCAACACACGGCCGTGTGGTGGCTTAAGTGTAGCCGTGTGGGCCATACGATCTATGCCAAGTGGGGCATGTGGGCCCACACGGGTATGTCACACGGGCGTGTGGATTTTGGGCTAGGCCGTGTGGGCCACATGGGCAAGGCCAATCTGCGCATGTGGGCCACACAGGCATGTGGGCCTATAATTCTAAAATTTTCCCTAAGGTCGCATGGGTCGCTCCGATCGACTGTGAGCCTACTGTAGGGTAGTTAAGGGCTAATTAAACCCTAGTTTGTGTACTATGATATTCTGATAGACTGATCTGGGTAGGCTACTGAATGTATGCCTGACTGTATTGCTATATGTAAATCTAAAATCTGTATATATACATGTTGAGCATGTTAAATCTGTTATATTTGTATTTGATTTCTACATCTGTTATTGGGGTGGGATTTGTATATGAGGAGGACATATTTTGATTGGTGTTCGCCTATATTCTGACAGCTTGGCTGCATATATTCTGATATGTGTCTTAATGGCACAATATAGTATGTAGGGATGGGTGGGTGTTTTAAACCCCACATGGTGTGATGGGATGGTCGAAGATGGTGTGTAGAGGATAAGGGTAGGATTTATGCATATCTACTTTTGTAATCTAAATATGAATCTGAAACTGTATCTACTTCTGACTGTGTATATAATTCTGTATGTTTGCATGCTTAATTCTGATAGGTTACATATTGAGTTTTCGTAAACTCACATATGTTATATGTTTTGCCAGGTAATCCACAGACATAGGCGAATCAGTGCGGCAGAGACTCAGCAGTGACCACACATCTGTAAACTGTTGATTTTTGGGTTTTCATTTGAGAATTGTAATTTCTGAGACTCTCTGGACTTTATGGTTTTAAACTGTTGATTTTTAGTTTGTTGATATTCTGCATTGCTTGATAAAATTAATTTATGAAATTGACGGTTTTTACGCAAAAAGAGGTTTCCCTAAGAACACGAGTCAGATTTTTAAAATATATCGATTTCATTAGACTTCCGTTGAAAAACAAGTTTTGGCAAACAAACTAATTAATCAATGTTTTTGAAAAAGGATATGAAGTACATGAGTTCAATAACTGAAATGATTTTTACATAAGTAAACCCTTCTTTGTGACATCTCTAGATTAGGCCATAACGTCTAGGTCGGGTTTGGGGTGTTACAGTGATATAGCTCCGACAAGCTTCCAATCCAAACGAGCTTACGAATTACTATAAAACACAGAAAATAACACAGAGTAAGCATTCAAGCTTAGTAAGTTCGTATAACATAAAATTTAACTTACCATTTTGTCATATTTAAGGTAAGCATACAAAGCATATCCAAACTCAATTTGGCCAAAAGCTTAGACACATATCCTCATCAACCATGTTAGTCATGTAATTCATATAAATATCCAAAAACATGTATGAGCTCAACAATAATCAAACTTCCATGTACATATAATTTCCAAATCATGTATCATATATCATGTACAAATCATTTTAATATATCTCATGTAAATACCTGTGGTAGTTCGTATTGAGCTCATGTAATCTCGTAACAGAACAATGGTCGTTGATCCATTTAGAATATCGTTTGATACGTGGGTAATAAACACGAGGTGTACTGAACTGTAATCCATCAATTCATGTACATGTATGCTCATACGAGCTGTAAACGGTAAGCTCTTTCGAGCTGAATAACGATAGGGTCATACGAGCTGAGTATCGATAAGCTCATAAGAGCTGAAATTGGTAACCCTAATGACATGTCATTTATATTCGACGAATTCTTAAGGTTCAAACGGGGCTCGGTAGTCGTCATATGTCGTCGGTTTTGCAATCGGTAATTATACATAGCAATTATACAATCCACATATTTATATTTCAATTAAAGCATATAAATATACAATTTAATTACACGAACTTACCTCAACGAGTGTTCGTAGATACGAAGGCAACTAATTCGAGATTTTCTCTTTGCCTCAATCTAACTCCGTACGGGGTCTAATCAGATCTATACGAATGAATTTAACTCAATTTAGTATAATTCATATTCAATTTAGTCCAACTCACATTTTTGGAAAAATTAACATTTTTTAAAAATTATCATTTTGCCCTTATACTTTTAATTCTTTACAATTTAGTCATTATCTCATAAAAATCAAAATTTGAACAATTTACTTACAACCCATCATAGCCGAATTATATACATGCTTAAAATAGCCCACATATTCAATAAATTTATAATTTTTTCACACAATTTATCACATTTTTCAATTTAATCCCTAATAGATAATTTTATCAAAATTTCCTTTACAAAAGTTGTTTATCTAACAACAACCATTCATTTTATTCCTTTAAAATTCAAAGCCCTAACATTTTCATCAATGGAAAAATTCAAATACTTTAACTGTTTCACAAATTAGTCCTTGGGCTAGCTAGATTAAGCTACAACGATCCCGAAAACATAGAATTTATCAAAAATAGGACAAAAATCACTCACCAATTGAGCTTCAAAGTATTCGAACCCTAGCTTCAACAAAAATGGCTTTCTTCTCTTTACAACCGGTTGAAGAAAGAAGAAAAGATGATACTTGGCTTTTATTTTAATTAATTTTAACTTTAATTACAAATTTCCAAAATTAACCTTAATAAACTTTAATAATTACAAAATTGTCAAGCCATTATCATCCACTAATATAATAATTGTCTAATTACCATATAAGGACCTCCACTTTAAATTTCTATAGCTATTAGACACCTTTAGCTATTATAACACAACTTTTGCACTTTACGTGATTTAGTCATTTTTTATCAAATTGAGCATGTAAGCGATAAAATTTCTTAACAAAATTTTTATACAGTAATACTATCATGTTGTAGACCATAAAATAATAATAAAGTAATTTTATGGCTTCGTATTTGTGGTCCCGAAACCACTGTTTCAATTTCACTAAAAACAGGTTGTCACAGTAAAACTTCCTAAACTGGGCAAAGAAGGTATATTACCTTTAAACCCTTGTGTTGTATCATCATGTAAATTGATTGATGTTTCTTTTTTTACTGCTCTTTTGGGAAATTCGAGCAAAAATTTTATTACTAAAAAGAATATTGATGGCATTATAGTTGTTGATGTTGGAAAAATCTTGGTTTGAAAAAGGTTTTCTTGCATGGAGGAAAATTAAAATTTAAAAAAAATAACCCAGTTTGTGATATTTATAGCAATAAACCTTAACTGAATTCGTACTTGTGTTTTCGGCTTAGCGGACGTTCGTTGTTCTCAACTTTTAACCAAATGATCTTTTTCACTATTCTTGTACCTGAACTGCTTTGATTGTGGACTTGAACCAATTGAATCGAAACACAAAACTAGAAAAAGTTTTCTCTCCTTTTGGGGTGAAAACAAAAATTTTCTCTTCTTAATAGAAACCGGTAGAATTGTAATTCTGGAAAATATATATGTAATAGCTGAGAATAAATTCTCTCTATTTTTCGGTAGAATAACAATATCTTAAAGTTGTGTTAATAGCTCTACCAGTGGCATCTATTTATAGGAAGAAAAGGTAGAACCCTTATTGAGTTGTAGTGGTTTATTTCAAAAAGAAAAACAACAACTTACTTAGAATAGGACTAGGGTGGACAACACACTCTAGTATTCCTACTAGGGTTTTTGCCCCCTTCATGTCCATGAGGGGTTTTTCGGCCACTCTCACATCGGGTCCAATTACAAGTACTTCTTAGGCCTTTTTGACCCAGTACTCTGTAATGTGATTCAATCTAGTTCAGTTTTTCTATTTCCCAAAATAAACTTTAATATTTATATATAAAATAATTTTTTCATCCCTATTTTAACCCTAGAAAAAATTTGATGATTTTACCCTTGGTAACATTTTTACGATTTTGTCCCTAATAAAATTTTGAGAAAATATGTCCAATATTTCACAACTCAACATATTCACTATGATCGAATGGTTTATTTTCATTTTCAGGCTTTAAAATAGTCCAAAAACATAAACTCATTCTTCTGATCGTTTTTTAAGTAATCCATATAGGATTGCTAATGGATCATTTTCATTTCCATATTTGGAAACCTACATTCATTTCCAAATGAATTCACTTCTCCATTTCTAAGAAAACCATTATCATTCTTAAATGTTTCTCATTTCTCTTTTCTTATTCATTCCATTCATTTCTATTCAAACACGTAATTCATTTCTGGTTTCAACGAGCTAGCAGAGGGACCAATTGGACATTTGTATTTGAAGCTTAAATTATTTATAATTATGTTCTAGGTTTTTTCCTATTAATTATAAGCTTATTTAGTCACGAAGTCATTCCATTATAGTATCATGACTAAGCTCTCCCCAACGACATACCATTACAAAAGCAACTACTCAGTACTCGTCCGATAACATTGTCATAAGTGTGTTACCCTCATAGGATATCCTTGATCTCTTTGGGATAATATTCATTCTCCCAATATTAACCTATTTTATCTCATGGTTGTTGAGACCATTTTTAAATCGAATTTTGGAAAATGGGAATCGATTTTAAGAAAAACGAAAACTGGAGTCGCCACCAATCTTTTTAGGTGTGATTGGATCACCTTATAAAATGTTTTATTTTAAAACATTAATTTTGGTCTAAAAAAGTTGAGAAAACGAATTCGGGAGTCGATTCACGTTTAGGAAGGGTTAGCACCCTCGTGCGCGCCCAAAAATTGGTACCTAACTGATTATCAAGTGTCTTTAATATCAGAAATTTGAAAGTTTTAAGATGCAAACCTCTTTTAATTAGAATGTCTCAATTTTGAGAATTAAGGCTCACTTATTTCAAATGAGTCAAAACATCACATCCAGTCAGTTAGGAAGCAACATTTTAAAACCTTCGGAACTAAGCTCGTCTTTCGAAAATTTCTATCTCGAAACAACAAAACGCCATATCCAGTAAGTTAGGACATTATGTTTTGAAATCTCGAAATAATTGTTTAAGTTTTGAAAACTCAAAATCACTTAGAAGGGTGCTTGACTATTCGAATTCAACGAGAAAAGTCGCAACCCAGTAAGTTAGGGCACTACCTTTCTCGAAGTTTCCAAACATCAAGCATTGCCTTTTATTTTTTTTAAAAAAAACCTTTGAATATCATTTTAAGTGACGTTTTAGGATGACATATTAATGCATCATGAAGCATAGATGTACAAAATATTCTAACATTTCCATACAAGCATAAATAATATCATTAAGACAAAACTAAATAACATGAACATACGTTTAATGAAAAAAATCATACTAGGTAAAATATAAGATAATAAACAAATAAAAACATGAGTAAACTAAAAGAAAAACATAATACATGCAAAAATTATACAATAATATATATCATAAAATAGCACGTAAAAGAAATAATTAAACATAGCATATAAAAAAATGAAACTATGCACAAATAAGATAAACGACATACACTAAAAAAAATGAATAAATAGAAAATTTACAAATTATAAAAATATAATGCAACAGTTCAAAATACATGAAATGATAATATAATATATATACATGCATAGAAAATATATATTTGAAAATAAACTATATAAAAAGGTTAAATACTATAATATATAAAATACATAATCAAATGTATAAAAGATAGGAATAAATATACATATTTGAAAAATGAAGAAATTAAAATAGAAAAAGGTTGAAAAACTAAGATAGACGAAGAATAAAATAAGAACAAACCACAGAAAGTAAGAACGCAAGAGGGAGAGAAATTTGAGTGAATGCTCTCAAGAATTCTTATTGCTTCCCAAAACTCAAGTCCTTTACAATGAAAGGAGAGGCCTCTATTTATAGTTGAGCCTTCCCAAATCCAACGGTACAGATCAATTACATCAACGGTTAAGATTAAAAGATATCTACAAATTAAATCTCCAAGATTACAAGATCATATCTTCAAGATTGCATATCATATCTAAGATTGCAATCATATCTAAGATTGTATCATATCTAAGATTGCATATCATATATCTAAGATTGCATATCATATCTAAGATTGCAATCATATCTAAGATTGTATCATATCTAAGATTGCATATCATATCTAAGATTGCAATCATATCTAAGATTGTATATCATTGAAGATTTTATTTCCATATGAGTCAAGCTTGTAGATGGACCTTAAATCTTTTCAAGTAATGGGCCATTCTGATCGGGCCAAATTATATTTGTAATTCTGGACTGAACTTAGACTTTTTTTTTCGGGTTTATTATTTTTGTTTTTGGACTTATTTCTGGGCCCAGGCAAAATTGAGTGTCTATAGCTGCCCCTCTTTGCTCATTGCTGTGTAACAGGGATAGAGCAAATACTATAAAAGGACCAATTTTACCCGGGCTCGCCGAGTCTTGAGTTCTTGATTCTTGATATTCTTTAAATGGCCTCTTGACGACTTTATTCTGCTTCACTGCAACTCAGGAAGATGATATCTGCTATCTTCAACTTGTTCCCTATAAACATAGGGATGCCATGTTATAATCTTTTATCTGCTTCGCTGTAAGCACAAGAATGTCAGATCTGCTATGTCTTCGATCTGTTCCCTGTAAACACAGGGATGCCAAATCATCTTGGATCTGCTTCGATGCGAAAACATCCGAAGGTTAGATCTGCTATGTCTTCGATCTGCTCTCCGTCGAATATGGAGATTCCAAATCTGTTTCTTCAATTTGTTCTCTAACAATGCAGAGATGCCAAATCATATTGGATCTGCTTCAGCATAAACACCTGAAGGTCAGATCTGCTATGTCTTCGATTTTTTCCTTGTAAACACAAGAATGCCAAATCATCTTGGATCTGCTTCGATGTGAAAACATCCAAAGGTCAGATCTGCTATGTCTTCGATCTGCTCTCCGTCGAATATGGATATGCCAAATCTGTTTCTTCGATTTGTTCTCTGACAATACAGAGATGCCAAATCATCTTAGATCTTGCTTCAGTATAAACATCTGAAGGTTAGATCTGCTATGTGTCTACTCTCCGTCGAATATGGAGACGCCAAACTTCGATTCGTTCTCTGAAAATACAGAGATGCCAAATCATCTTAGATTTGCTTCATCGTAAGCACGTGAAAGCCAAATCAGCTATGTCTTCGATTTGTTCCTTGTAAGCACAAGGATGTCAAACCATCTTGGATCTTGCTTTAGTATAAACATCTGAAGGTCAGATCTGCCATGTGTCTGCTCTCCGTCGAATATGGAGACGCCAAAATTCGATTTGTTCTCTAACAATACAGAGATGCCAAATCATCTTAGATTTGTTTCATCGTAAGCACGTGAAAACCAAATCAGCTATGTCTTAGCCTGTTACCCTACTGCTTAGGGGGTTAAGGCGCATCAATCTTTATTGTCCCTTGAAGGACATAACCTGTATAATATGTATGAGTTCATGCCTAATGATTAGGATGCTATGATCGAAGTGAATCAAATGCTCCTAATTAAACCTGTTATAATACAAAATGTTTATGAACATGACCCCTATTCCAGACGTCACCATTCATTCTTTCGTCGAAGTTTATCCTTATTTCTCTCGAAATATCATTCTTACTCAGCCTGTGGGTTTGTACCATTCTTCAAATGCTATGACCCACCAAAAATGTCTGTAAGATGATCCTCTCTCAGGATCGAATCGTTTGATTTGTCCAATCATCATTTTAGACTAAAGAAAGAATTTCCTCGAGTTCTTTCGAACCTCACTTACGTGAATTATTCGAACAATTGTTCTATTTTAGTTTCTTGTATTATCCAAAAATTTCCAGAGTAATGAGCAAAACTTCATTTATGAAAATTATTTAGTTCATCCATCATTATTTTAATGCAACATACTTTAAGAATAATGGAAGATGAATTTAATCTTGAGAATAATTAGATTAGAATGAATTTGTCAAAAAAATACAAAGGAAATTAATCTGAAAGCCTATCTTTGAGAAGAAAGAGAATCTAAAGATAGCAAACAGGACAAAAGTTAGATGCCCTAGATATCGTCGCTTGAGCGTTTATACTCCAGCTCCATGAAGACTTTTTTGAGTTCAACATGTGTTTAAAAGATCCAAAGTAGTTTGTTGATGCCTCGATATGTAACATACTTCACTTCTCGTTGAATCCGGTATAGCAAGGTCACTGCATGACTTTCCAGATTTGAGCTGCCCTTTCGGGTTTTCAACTCAAAACCCCTTTGGTCTCAAGGCGCCCTTTGCGGGTTTTCACCTTGGCCTCTCCATTTTTCTTTTTTCTTTTTCTTTTTTCTTTTTTTCTCTTTTTCTTTTCTTTTTTCCTTTTTTTTTGAAATAGAAGTCCCAAAGTGCCCTTTGCGGGTTTTCACCTTGGCTTCCCTTCTCCTTCAGACAAAGTACTCCTTGACCGAGACCGAATTCACTGGATCAGATAAATTCTTCCTATCCATTTCTTGTCAAAATCAGTGCACCTCTAGAGAAAACCTTCTTCACAACATATGGCCCTTCCCAATTCGGCATCCTTTTGCATGGGAAGGATCTCTTTCAGCATAAGGTTTCCTTTATGAAATTCTTTTGGACGAACCTTCTTTGTCATAAGTCTATGTCATCCATTCTTGGTACATTTGCATAGGATGAATACTTTCAAGTTAAGTTTACTAGAGGCATTCAATTCTTGACTCCATCAAAGCTTGGAGGAAAAATCTTGATTCATAAACCCATGAGAAAGGGATTGCCCCAGCAGCAGTCTTGGTTGTTGTTTGTCAAACCCTACAAAAAGATGGTTCAATTATTCTCAGCAGACAAGAATGAAGTTGCTGACTTTATCCTTCAACCTGGAAAGCTGAGGTACAGAGATTACTCCCGGAGCATATATCCTACCATGACTCGATGATGTTTCTGAAGCATCCCTAATCTTCATAAATTGCCCCCAACTGTGAAGCTGCCAAATGAGCGTAGCAAATAGGAGCCACAAAAAATATGGTTGTGGTGCTCCTTTGATACATATAGGATAGAGAATGAACAAACTCTTGCAGATCATCAGCCGAAAACCCAGTCTGGTCTAAGAGAACATGATAGTGGGTCTGTCTCGTGATTCCAATCATTCTAGCATGGGTACCAAGGTAAAAATCATTATTCTTTGGATGACATACTTTATTGTCAATGACAGTACCATGTAGCACATTGTCAGGAGATCCATGCTGAAAAAAACTTGGTATGATGGTTTTTCATACAATAATAACCATAATCTTTAGGGTTTCACTTCTCGTCAAGGAACTTGCAAGCCTCAATAACTTGATTAAAACTTGATTGAATTGAGACTCGCTAACCCCATCCCTGAAAATAATGATTTGATCAGGTTTCCTCTTCTCTGAACTTATATAGAAGTCTAAGAGAGCTTCCTTCATGATACTGTCATCCACTTTGTCAGAAACTGGTTTTGAAGAAAGAATCTATCATTTTAAGCTTCAGAAACTGTGTATGGCCTGATGCCCCATAGCTGGAAATCAATGGCCACCGCCTAGAGCTAACCATCGCAGCTATTGACAGCACATCAGACTGCTCAGGAAAGCCAAACAATGCACCCATTCCAAGGATGATGGTTGGAACCTTTGAAACAACTAGAATTGAAGGTGTTTGCCCCAGCGTAAGCATAGAGAGTAGGCGGTAGTTTCTTATGCCAATTTTTACCAGTCTCGGTCATCTTCTGTAATTTGTTTTTTCTTCTTTTTTTTTTATTTTGGCAACCTTTGTTGTACTGTTGTATGGCGCATTATCTTTGAAAGACTACAAACTTTTGGCATTGTGCAGTTATATATAATCTCTTTTTCTTTTTTTTTCTTTTTTTTGAAATGGATGACTTTTGACTTTGTAATATTGGTATATGAAGCTATCTCCCCCTCTTAATGGAGTAGTTGACGTCCACAAAGATGAGTCATTTTCAGCTTGAAACTTTTGACGAGCTCGGGCCCATAACATACATGCCCCATAAGTCTTGACTCTTTTAAATTTGGCATTCATTGTACAACTGATGCGATCCCTTTCCATGGTGGACCAACAATGCCCCAAAACCTCATGTTTATCCTGGTAATTGCAAATCCTCCTACATGCGTCTTTGCACCACATTTTTGAATTCCCATAATAGTCTCAACAAGGTCTTGTTTTGGCTCCTCAGCTAATTCCAATTTCGCAATCTTTCATTCCTCTAAGGCTATATTTCCTACCACCACTTCATGGGGTAAAAACCATTTTCAACAAATTCAGAAACAAGTCACAATTTCTGTCACCTTCAAAATACTGAGATTCCTCTAAACACATATCGCACTCAAAAGGATCTCTGAATTTGTAGTATCGTTGCCTGTGTCATTGATATCTAGGGATCTATGATAGGCACACAAAAGAATATACAAGGAATAAATGAATTCAAGAATGACTATTTACATGAAATGAAAATTTATAAAGAATGTCAAAGGTCAAAAGAATCAGAATAAAAGAATATTTACTCGGATAAAGTATGTTTTATTGAAAATAAAAATGTCTGAACATGAGCCCACTTCTCAAAAGAAATCTCATTACTCCTAGGCTTTAGAGCAACAAGAGTGTTCTAAATATTACTCCGTAAAATTCCTAAAGATTACAGGAAGTTCTTCTGCAGTCCAATTGTTTAAAGAACTTCCCTGTTCGTAAGGGCGAATGCCCTCAAGGTTTCTTCATTCAGTCACTTCCTCATGTATGACATTGATGGGATAATTTTCATTTCCAAACACCCCCTTCTTCGGGTAAGCTATCCCTCCTGACACAAAAGTCGGGGATATGTAAGGGAACGTCGTTAATTCCCATTCAACTTCTTTTTCACTCAGCCGTGACCCTCTTCTCTCTCTCTCTCTCTTTTTCTTTATCTTTTTAATAACTTTAACTAATTAGGGTCTTTTTACAATTTTTAATGCAAATGATGCAATGAAATGCTATGAGATGAAAATGAATGCAAAAGGTATCGATCTCGATTCAATCTCATTTAGAAAACTTTATTTAGAAAAATAATATATTTACATATAAGAGGATTACAAATACGCTTTCGCCCTAATGCCCAAAGTTTTAACTCTATCTAATAAAAGCGCTAACTCTCGACCTACATCCGACGATAACTCATGCATCATACTCAATACGTCAGTTCGTACTGCCAAGTCTCGAACATGTTCAGCTACCTCTCGGATCTGAATTATGGCTTCTCCAATAAGGTAATCTTTATCTCTGACTTGTTCTTTAGACTGGCGCAGTTCTCCCTTTAAATGATCCTCTTGTGCCTCAAGCTGCTCGATAAAAAGCTTACTATCTTGCAATGCTGATTCCAACTCCTCAACTTTGCCTTTTAGCTTCTTTACCTCTACCGTGGAATCATGACTTCGTCGCAGATGAAGGGATCGCCCAAGCTCAGTCACCCTAATTTTTAACCCTTGATTTTCTTTCTCTAAGGTCAAATTCCATAATTGCACCTCTTGGAACTTCTTCTTCCAATATTCAGCTTTGGACTTTTCCCTTCGAACCTTTTTCTGCAACTGATCTGAAGACCCTCCTATTCCCGCTCTCTTCAAGGATACTTGAGCCCTTTTGTAGTGCTCCTTTAAATCATCTCGACCTTCCTCTATCTTTCTCTTTTCCTTCTTTACCTTCTCGACCTCCATCTTTTGCACATCGACGTCTAGGCTTAAGTATATCTTTTCTTCCTCGAGCTTTGCTATCCTCTTCTCGAGCTCCAAGTTCTTTCTCTCAAACTCTTGCTTTATTATTTCTAACTCTGAAGGCGTCACTTGCAAATATTCCTCCATCAGTCGAGCTCCTTCCACGCTTGGCTTAGGGATGTTATCATTAATCCTTCTACCTCTCCACTCGACGTACTCCGGAGTCATAGCAGGGCTAATAGCTACTCCCTTTAATCGATAAGTTTTGTTCCAAGCACTAGAGGTCTCACTAACCTTCCTCTTGTAGTAGGCTCCTCTATACGCGAACTCACTCTGAACCAACCCATAAGTTGTCGGTATGAACTGTCTCAATCGATGTTGCCTCAACACAAGCAAAGGGGCATAACCAATGGCACCCCAAATTCCCAATAAAGGGACCCAATCAAAACTGCCGCATCGGTAAATAATCTCACCAGGAATCATCCATGGAGCCCTCCACTCCACATCCTCTGACTGCAGGTTCTAAAGTAGCTCTATCCAATTTTTTTCGGGAACATCAACTCTCCTAGTTGAAGCTGCTATGTCCTTCAACGGGGAGTAATCCTCAAAGAAGACCCGACAAACCACCCTATCTATTAATCGGAAGTGACTGTAGAACCAAGCTAAAAGTAACTGAGCACAACCAACAAACCTGCCTGTACTGGCCCTCCTACATGCATTCAAGGACCTAAATGTCTCCACCAAAATCACAAAAACAAAAGTGACCTGTTGCTAATTCGATGGAAGAGATCCGTGGTCGCCTCATCCACATATCCCAAGGCCTTGGGGAAAACCATCAATCCGTATAAGCTTAAGGCAAAAATGTCTACCCTCTTCGCCTCGTCTGGATATGTCCAGATCAGATCTTTCAAAGCTCCCCACGGAATGCACTTACTCTCACCCTTTTTCTTAATTCTAGCCATGATCCACTGGTTGCTCATCCCCGTAATAGTCATCAACTTCTTACCAAAGGTTAGGACACAAGCAGCTCGAGAATAAATCCTATCACACTGAAATCTAGGACACCGAAGTAAGACTGTGTACTCCTCCATAGTAGGCACTAAATCTACCTCCCCAAAGGTAAAACAACTGTATGTTGGGCTCCAAAACTGAGCAAGAGCTCGAAACAAGTGCTCATTAACCTGAATATCAAATAGATAGGGCAAATCTTCGTAATTACCATAGAATGATTGCTTGGTCTCATTTCCCCACTGATCCCAAATCTCCTTAAGCTCCTGCAAATTATTCTGTATGACACTGATAAGAGTGTAGTCTGACAACTCCGACATATATCCCACAGTTATGCTATCCCCTTTTCCTAGCTGAGTTTGCTCAGACCATCTATGGACGTTAGTGTTGCCCTCCACTCTATCAAGAAGTCCATTCTCCATAATAAAACTTTCTAACTTAGAAATTGACCGTGAATCAATACCTTTTAAATGCAAAATGACATGCAATGAAAAAAGGAAACAGTCAGTATCACATAATATTAATAAACTCAAGAATGATATGTGAGGGTAATATCTAAAGTATAATTCTAACTAAATTGAGCTCTTACGATTTTTCTGTATGAGGTTTTAGTTCTAAAGTTGAGGTACTGAACAGTGATTCCTCGATTCTCACCCACTATAGGCTCATTTGAATCGAGTTCGATTCGAGGAATACATTTCCCTATGGCTACACTGGAGATGAAAATCTCACGAAACCATAGGTACGGATGTATCCCGAAAGTGATCCACTATCCTGCACGGAGGCGAAAACCTCACGAAGGCGTAGTTTCTCACTCCCACATAAGGGTGTGACCACAACGGTCATGCAAATGCAATGTGTATCAGAATATATAACATATGCAATAATACAAACTCATGTAATGCAAAGAGGATTGAATTTCAAAATTTTTCAAATTTTCGACATTAAGACAAAAGGTAATCAATTATACGGCTTGACTCTCTTATTACTCCCTAGCGGAGTCACCAAGCTGTCAAGACCATCTTTAAATTGAGTTTTGGAAAATGGGAATCGACTTTAAGAAAAACGAAAACGGGAGTCGCCATCAATCATTTTAGGTGTGATTGGATCACCTTATAAAATGTTTTATTTTAAAACATTAATTTTGGTCTACGAATGTCGAAAAAAGATTCGGAGTCGGTTCACGTGCATTTAGGAAGGGTTAGCACCCTCATGCGCGCCCAAAAATTGGTACCTAACTGATTATCAAGTATCTTTAATGTTTGAAATTTGAAAGTTTTAAGATGTAAACCTCTTTTAATTAGAATGTCTCAATTTTGAGAATTAAGGCTCACTTATTTCAAACGAGTCAAAACATCACATCCAGTAAGTTAGGACGCAACATTTTAAAACCTTCGAAACTAAGCTCATCTTTCGAAAATTTCTATCTCGAAACAACAAAACGCCATATCCAGTAAGTTAGGACACTATGTTTTGAAATCTCAAAATAATTGTTTAAGTTTTGAAAACTCAAAATTACTTAGAAGGGTGCTTGACTATTCGAATTCAACGAGAAAAGCCGCAACCCAGTAAGTTAGGGCACTACCTTTCTCGAAGTTTCCAAACATCAAGCATTGCCTTTTATTTTTTTTTAAAAAACCTTGGAATATCATTTTAAGTGACGTTTTAGGATGACATATTAATGCATCATGAAGCATAGATGTACAAATATTCTAACATTTCCATACAAGCATAAATAATATCATTAAGACAAAACTAAATAACATGAACATACGTTTAATGAAAAAAATCATATTAGGGTAAATATAAGATAATAAACAAATAAAAACATGAGTAAACTAAAAGAAAAACATAATACATGCAAAAATTATACAACAATATATATCATAAAATAGCACATAAAAGAAATAATTAAACATAGCATATAAAAAAATGAAACTATGCACAAATAAGATAAATGACATACACTAAAAAAATGAATAAATAGAACATTTACAAATTATAAAAATATAATGCAATAGTTCAAAATACATGAAATGATAATATAATATATATACATGCATAGAAAATATATATTTGAAAATAAACTATATAAAAAGGTTAAATATTATAATATATAAAATACATAATCAAATGTATAAAAGATAGGAATAAATATACATATTTGAAAAATGAAGAAATTAAAATAGAAAAAGGTTGAAAAACTAAGATAGACGAAGAATAAAATAAGAACAAACCACAGAAAGTAAGAACGTAAGAGGGAGAGAAATTTGAGTGAATGCTCTCAAGAATTCTTATTGCTTCCCCAAAACTCAAGTCCTTTACAATGAAGGGAGAGGCCTCTATTTATAGTTGAGCCTTCCCAAATCCAACGGTACAAATCAATTACATCAACGGTTAAGATTAAAGGATATCTACAAATTAAATCTCCAAGATTACAAGATCATATCTTCAAGATTTCATATCATATCTAAGATTGCAATCATATCTAAGATTGTATCATATCTAAGATTGCATATCACATCTAAGATTGCAATCATATCTAAGATTGTATCAGATCTAAGATTGCATATCATATCTAAGATTGCAATCATAACTAAGATTGTATATCATTGAAGATTATATTTTCATATGAGTCAAGCTTGTAGATGGACCTTAAATCTTTTCAAGTAATGGGTCATTCCGATCGGGCCAAATTATATTTGTAATTCTGGACTGAACTTGGACTTTTTTTTGGGGTTTATTATTTTTGTTTTTGGACTTATTTCTGGGCCCGGGCAAAATTAAGTGTCTACAATGGTAACCATTACATCTTCCTTCATGAAAAGTCAATCATTATCAAATAGTCATCAAGTCATCCATAACAAAGATGAACAACCCATGGCCACATTTACTTTTCATCAACCATGTAATGCCAATGAGAGAATATCATTTACCCATGTTTTGGGCTATGAATTTCACTGTTGTGAATATAATATCCCAAAAATCGGGGGGTTATTAGAATCGGGCTTGTGAATCGAGAAAGAGTAGTCTTGCCTTAATTTTTTATATTATCTATGCATTTTCAAGAAATAAATGAGGTATTGGTTTGCTAGTTAAATGTTAGTGAAACATTTTTTGACACCCAAGTTCAAATCCCTTCCCTCTCACCATTTTTATTATTTTGCAAATTTTGCCTTAAACCCTAGTATGTGACATGCCGTGTTTTTAAACTAAATATTGCAAAATTATTTCAAGAATGAGAAAAAAACCTAATGGTTAAAAGAAATATGAGAAAGCATGGAAATTAAATGAGGTCCCAAGTTCGAATACTTTCCCTTGTGAAATAATTAAATTTTGCAAAATCACTTTTTTTAATGTGTATGCCATCCATACCCTTGAACCCTAAGTATAAATACAACTTTTTATTTTATTTTTCAGCTTTTAATTCATTTTTTCCCTACACTAGTTGTTCGCCCTTTTCCTCTCCTATTTTCTCTTCATCTTTATTTCTTTCTCTCATTGTTGTCGTCGCCTACACCTTCCATTTTACCATCTCTTTCTTCTTATTTTTGCATCAAGTTTGTGCACCATCACCTTTATTCTATTGTTTCCATTTATCCTCATCTAAATCAACCCCAAATCTAAAATCTTAAACCCTAAGATTGACCCCAAAAATTTCCAAGAAAGTGTCATTGTCGTTTCTTTTAACTAGCTTGGGTAAGATCTCTTTTCTCTTCAATTTCTTGATTAATCTTGTCAATTAAAAACCAAAATTTCCTATAATAGCCCGTTTTTCAGTGGTGTCAAAAATAGTGGTTTCGGGACCACAAATCCGACGAGTAAATTCGTATAAATGGTATTAAAATTATACGATTTAATAGTAATTTTTTTATATTGAATTTTGATTTGATGATTTTAAACAATTGAATAAAAAGTTAGTGTAAGTGATTGGGTTCAACAGTCAAGTGGTTATTGAAATTGAGGTATTAAGACCTCACTTCCATATTTTAAAGCTGTAAATATTTTTGCTAAATATTTATAGAGTTGTATTATAGGTAAATTGAAGTTTGGTTTAGTAATTTTGATGACTTATTGCTTACTTAAGGTAAAAAGATTAAATTATAAAAGAGGTAAAAGTTAATTGCTATAGATTTAAAATGCTAAAAGGACCAAAATGGTAATTATATCAAGGTCCAAAAGTCCAAGCGGTGGTGGATATGATTAAATCCACTAACTTTTGGGCTACTTTCTTTTTTAGTCAAAATTAGTTAGGTTTAAATTGAAAATTAAGTTTATTTAGTTGGTATTTAATAAAATTGAAAGACCAATTGTGCAATTAAACCCTCCATAATGGTAAATATACCAAAGGTGATGATTGTGTATGATACTAGGCTTATAAATGTTGAAAATTATAAGTAATTAGGAAGGGCAATTAGTAAATTGAAAATTAAATGAAATTTAATAAAGAAAACAAGTTAAATTATTTCTCACTTATCATCTTCTTCACATTTTGGAACCAAAAAAAACCTAAAAGTCATGGGAAGAAGCTTCGGTAAACATTAGTCTCTTGATTTTGTGAGTAAACCTTGTTCATTTTTAGTAATTTTTATGTTTGTGAATAATTTTTCTGAAATGAGATTTGAATAAAAATGGTTAAATTGCATGTTTTGGGCTTAGGGACTAAATTGTATAAAAGTAAATGGTGGGGGCAATTTTGTAAAAATGTCAAAAAAGACTTAATTGCATAAAATGAATTAATTTTTCTATTAGAATTAGTGAGTTGAATGAAATTATTATTTTAGATCAAGAACGAGTGAAAATTTGAGGAAAGGAGAAAATTTCCAAATAGCCCCTATACTTTGTCGTTGTTGCAATTTAGTCTGGTAAGTTCGTTCGGTTTGTAATTTAATATCTATATTAATTGTATGATGATATGATATGAAGTAGTGGATATTAATTGTTTTATTGATGATGTAAAGTTGTTGGAAAATGTTATTGAATATTGGTACTTGGGTCGGATGAACGTGAGATAGAGTACAATTGAATGACAGCGTGTTATGCGGGGTTAGAGTGGAGATTGATGTGGTGTGCTTTATATATATTTCTTGAGTATACTGAGATTCAACATTTGTTGTGAACCCTCATGTTATACTATCATATTCTGGCGTGTTATGGGGGCAGATGTATAGTTTATGGGCTAGGCACTATATGCCGAAGCGTGTTATTAGTTGGATTAGCTCTCATGAGCTTTTGGCATGTTATCGGCTGGATTAGCTCTCATGAACATTTGGATTGTTTTGGTTGGATTACCTATGTACTTGTATCTGTAAGTCAATCATCAGGTCGTGAATTATTGTATGATAACATGTTTAATGAATTTGAATAGCATGAAATGTACTTGATATCTTGAATTGACTCTGTTGTGGACATGTATGTTTTCCCAGAGATAATTATTTGAGCTGTGAATTGAAATATGAAATTCACCGGTTTGGAATTGTGGATGAAAAGAAGCATTTGTTGTTGAATCATTTTTTTATTTGATTGTTATATTTACTTCGGTTAGATTTATTGTTCTGTCCGTCGAACTTACTAAGCTTCAATAAGCTTATTTCTGATAATTTTTGTCTCTTGTAGATACTTTTGAGAGCCAGACGATTGGATCAGCACACAAGTCACACTATGCACCTGATTTTGGTAGATCTTGAATGTTCATTTTGGATTATATAGCATGTAATAGGCTTTTTATGTCATTACTTTTGTTTTGGTATGTAAATATATAAAGTGTGCCAAAATGTTAGTTGAAAACATGAGCATCATTACAATGATCTTGGTGTTCATTTGATAAATGTTTAGTTGATAGCCTTTTGTGATATATGAATTTAGCATATATATGACTAATAAGTTATATTGAATTGTTGTGAACTAGGGGTGCCTATGATAGGCATTTTGGTTAGAAGTTTGAGTTGTGAGAATTGACATGTTTTGGCTGATGATTTATATAGTTTTATAAGTATGTATACTTGTGGTACCATTGAGGGTACATTGGTTAGTCACTTAAGATGGTTGAATTAACATGATTTGAGCATGTTTAATGGCATTTTGAATAGGTCTAATGGCTGGTAAATAGATTACTTAGTGTCCAAGAAATATTGAAATGGTAAACTTGACATATAAGGTCCATTTAGGTGTACACGGCTTGGGACACGGGCTGCCACACGATCGTGTGTCACACACGATCTAAGACACGGCTATGTGTATTAAGTCAGTATGTTACAATGCCTGACACACAGCCTATGACACGACCATATGTATCAAGTCAGTGAGTTACACAGGCAGAGACATAAGTTAGGACACGACCATGTGTCCCAACTTCGAAAGTACACGGTCTGTGGTGTTCCACACGGCGTGTGTCCCTTGTTTTTGAATTTTTTCATATTTTACCGAACTTTCCTGATTTGTTTCAAATTAGTCCCTAAAAGTTTTAAGATTATTTTTTTGGTCCCTTAAGCTTGATTTAATCCCCATACATGTAAGTTATTAATGTAATTTAATTACTTTGTGGTATTTGAGAAATTATATTGTAATGATCATGATTTTTCACCTATTATTTCTATTAACTTATTGTAGCATTCTCGTAACCTAATCCGGTGACGGATACGGGTTAGGGGAGTTACATTTCCAGATATGGAATTTGGGGGATTTCAAATGATTTCAAAGCTATTTTTCCAAATTTTAATGATATCTCAAATCGTTTTAGAATTCAACCCCAATTTTGGCCACCATGGGTGGTGGTGCTTGCACCTATGTGCAAGAAAGGGGGTTGTTTTGTTTCTTAGGTATTGCCCATATTTTTTCCAGCATTAAATTATGTTCTTGAACCCTCCTAATGAGTCTTTAATCATATGTTAATTAGGGAGAGACGTTCTTGATCAATTAATCAATTGGATCCCACAAATCGTGAAGCATAAGTGCAATTAAGGATAACTAGTTTGTTATTTCGACATAGTTGTTGGGTAAAGGTTATGAATTGATTAAATGAAGGAATTTAATCATTAATTAGCTACTGATTTTCCAATATATTTTTGAATTAGGTGTTAACCCAAATCATTCATAAAGGCAAAGAACGATTGTACGTACGGTTCGCATCTATACAGTGTAACGAATCTAACCAGTTTGAATTCATAAAATAGTTATAATTTCAATTATTGGACTAAAACCATAAGTGGGTGTTTAGGGGCTGGTTTAATGGTAATTTATTTAATTTATACTGAATTTTGGTTTAGGTTTGTTTAATGAATTATTAAGGAAAATTGGAAGATTCACTAGTGTGCTGCGAGGAAGCAAAAATTAATGTATGAGTCTTAAACTTATAAAATTGTTTGAAAATGTTAAATATCATGTTATATTTGATAAATTAGCTTGCTAACTAGATTGGCTTAATAGTGAAATTATTGATTTTGTGAGTGGTCAAAACAAGTATGTTTCGAGCCTTAAAAGATTGGCATGTTAGCAAAATTGCTAGTTTGATAGTATGATTGTTTGATTGAGTTTGTAATCGCATATTTGAGTTATGACATATGAGAATTTTTGACTGAATGATATAATGTGCTGAGATATTAATCTTATGTATGATTTAAACGAAGGAGATATTTGTTATATTGTATACTGAAAAAAAGGTGTTATTTATGCACAATAAAAATCCATAAAGTATGTGAAATTGAACGATATTAATTAATACCAACACAATGGTAATTTGAAAGATTGGAACATTGTTTCCATTTATGGATTATGTGATTATTGAGGGCATGCTGAGCATGTCAAATGAATGTGAAAAGTATTGAGATATGATTATGTAAGAGATTGTGTGACATATTGCATATGCATTGGGTTGGGATTTTATGGTTGACGGAGGAGTTCCATGGAGTACCAGTGGCATATTAAGTCTGCACTATTCGTAGTCAGTGCACTGCACCTAGAGTATTGAGAGGAATGGCGATTTATTGCATTTTTACTAGCAACTTGTTTGTATTTTTACTGGCAGAATTTTTTGCATATTTTTATCGGTGGTTTTAACCACAACAGGCTTAAGCCCATAATGTTTTGGAGTTCGGATGACAGGTACTGGGGAACTCGTGGTGTGTAACGGATGGTATGGTAGGAACCTTTTGCATTGCATCATGCTCATGACATATTTGAATGTTATTGATTTATGCTGCATATTGTATTGTGTTGAATTGAATTGAATGGTATCAAAATTATTGATTGTTACTCGAATGAATGATGACTCATGCTCATACATCGTTTGACATCAATTTGATAATGGCTACGTAATGATATGAAATTCCAATGATGGTTCTGTGTTCTTCTATTAATGCTAATATGTTTCACTGTATTCAATATTTATGTAATTGCCTGTTTAAATAATTGTTCGACTCCAACTAAGCTTTCATAATTTCACCCCCAATAGTTTTTAACTTTTCAGGTAAACCTCAAAATTAGAATCGAATCTGGCATTTAGAGAATCACCTTGGACCTCGGACTATTCTTAATAAGTATTATTAAGTCTTTATTGGTTTCGGTTTGTAATTTTTAATTGTTTCTGGTCTGTGGCTTGGTAACTTTTCTTTTGGGTATTTTTGCATGCATGGATTACTCAAGCATAATAACCAAATAATGCATGATATCAGGCTTTAGTAAAATTTGATATTGTTCCCTAGTTTCCGCTGCATTACAAAGGAACCGTTTTTGAAAAACAAATCGATAAGGTAACTAAGTTTCCAAAATGACTTGGAAACTAGTTTTTCCACTGCATTAGTTTAACATCCAAAATTTTTTTAAAGATGAGCGAAAAACAAACGATTTTTCTAAAACAACACTATCAACAATAAAATGAATCCTAAGTATACACGACCTAATGAATGAATGCTTTTAAGCTAACTCAAAGTTCAACTACGGTTTTCTCTAAAATGAGTTTATTTAAGGTCTTCAAAAGTAACGTAAGTTAGCTTAGCCATTTCGGTGGCTAATGTATCCTCCTCAATCTAGCCATAATGTCTAGGTTGTGTTTGGGAGGTTACAGTAAATGATGCTACATACTACAGAAGTCGTACACCCAATGCACCAGCTTTCAGTTCCTTATGTATTTGAATTCAGGCTTTTACTTACATCAAAGTGTACGAGTCATGAATACACAGTCCACCATCCACTCAAGATTTAGGTATTCCACACTATAAATGTCACAAGTGAATAAATCCATAAACAAATTCAGGGTCTATTCTACTTGGGTCATGTCCGATGTACTGTAAGTCCAATCAGTCCCATCTATGTCTCTATCTTCTGGGAGTCATCCATTCCAATACCCAAGACAACGCATCTCCCTAATTGGACTTGATAGATGACATATTAGTCTTTTAATAAGTTTGCTCATTTTCGATTAGACTAAGGACACATTTAGGTTTATCTACTAATAAAAGTTGTATTTCCATACTACGACCCGACTCGTAATATCGTTTAGTATTAGTTAAATATTTAGAGAACCAGTGAGCAAAATTTGTTTCCATTTTTCTTTATGTGCAAAAACCATGTGAGGAAAATTATACAAATTATATTAATGTAATCAAGGAATTTTTTTTTATTAACCAACCTTTTCAAAAAAATTACTAGTTTACAAACGAACATACTACACTCAGGGCACTAGATCCAATAGTTGAAAAGGTAGTTAGATGTGATCAGAAATGTAGTGATAGCCTTATTGATCTTATGCAATCTACCAACTTTAAAACCTCTGCTAAGGTGAAAGTTTTGTTTTGGAAAGCCTTGGAAAAGAAAAAAATTTATGTTATCAAAACCTATCTTCTTTGATATGATTATTAATACTTTACCATATCCCTCCCCTTTTATTGGTGATGGCTCACACATTCAACATTCTTATGTCATTCCTTCAATGGAGTTATCAAAGTCTTCTAAGTTGTCTTATGTGAGTGCTTCTATTTTTATTTCTATTGCTAATGGAGGGGATATTAAACCTTGGAGGAGAAAGACGTTGGTTGAGGTGGCCCATGAGTCAAGTGCCATGGAAGGCATAACTTGCTTTAGATCATCTGGGACTCCCGCTTTTCCCTCAAAAGTTGGATTCCATAAAAGGCCTCATATTCGTTTTAACAATCAGTCTTCCCACTCCAGCCTAAATGATTCGTTCTGTAACAACCGTTTTTCAGTGGTGTCAAAAATGGTGGTTTTGGAACCCCATTTTTTATATTTGAGTCTGTGAATATTATTATTTCAATATTTATGAGTCTAATTTAGTATTATTTTGAATTTTGGTCTAATAATTTTATTAAATTGTTGGTTAATTGTGGTATAGGGACTAAATCATAAAAGCTGTAAAAATCTAATTACTACAGATTTTTATTTAGCTAAAAAAACAAATTAAGCAATTGGACCATTTTATATTGATGGTTAGTGGAGGATGATGCATAATTCCACTAATTTTATGCTAATTACGGTTATGAATAAGTTAATTAAGTTTAGTTTAATAAAGGTTTGTTAATTATTAATTTAAAAATAAAAAGAAGACAAATTAAAATAAAAATGAATCATTTCTTTCCATCATCTTCTTCTAACCATACAAAGAAGAAAAACTAGGGCTTTGGAGCTTTCAATCTTTAGTCCTTCAATTGGCAAGTGGTTTTAAGTTTGTTTCTTGTAATTCTTATATTTTTTTATATTCTAGGAGCTTAATTTAGTTGGTCCGTGTACTATTTTACAAAACTGTTACAGTTTTTAAAAATTTTCATTGATGAATACTTGATGAAATTGGTGTTAATTTCTTTTATTTTAAGCTTAGATATGAAAAAGGACTAGTTTGTAAAGTTTAATTGCTAGTTTTTGAACGTAGGGACTAAAGTGAATAAATTTCAAAATTAACATTAAATTTCTATAATTATATATAATAGAGGGTTATATAAGGATTTAATTGAGATCAGTTTCGAAATCAAGGCTCAAATTTGAAAGTTATGATAATTTAAGTTTTAAGGACTAAATTGAATAAAATAAAAAACTTTAGGAAACTTCTGAATAATGAAATTGAACTGTCATATACATGTAATAGGATGTTATAAGGTATTTGTATTTGATAGATTGAAATGAATTATCATATAGATCAAGAATTGAATCAAATAGAGGAAAATCGAGAAAAAGGCAAAACTATGGATTAGTCCTTGACGTTTTGTTTGTTGTTATTTTTTCCAAGTAAGTTCATATGGTAGGGTTACATTTAATTGTTATATATACTTGAATTATGAATTTGTGTATGTGAATGTAATTTGAATTGTTTATCATTTGGTATAAAAGGTGAGATATGGACTGAATTGTAAAAAAAATGTTTATACGTGCTAAGTGTGACCGAATGAACGTAATGGAGGATAGGATATGATTGACATTTCAATAGGGTTAATTGCGTGCTGGTATGATATATATGTGATGGTATGGAGTTATTGTTCATTATATCAGAATCCAACATTTGTTACGGATTACTGAGTTATATGTCTCTACTGAGACTCTGGTGTGGTGGAAGGATGTATCGTTATACAATTATATATTGCTTATGGGCTTTGCACTTAGGTGTCTTGGTGTGGTGTAGTTATTGCTCCGACAAGCAACCTAGTGTGGTGTAGTGACATGTGTATTTAAATCTGTTCACTAGAGTTTTTCGGGCTAAAAGTTAAAGAAAAATGAAAAATGACAGTGAAATGGTAAGAATTGATTTACAAAGGATTATATGTTGATTTAACTATATGAATAGAGTTTAATTGAATGTTAAATACTTAAATTGTTATTGATATGGTTATATGAGGAACTCACCTTGTTGATATGTGAATGTCATGTATAGGCAAACTTGCTAAGTTGAATTGCTTATTGTATTTAATTGTAAAATGAGGTAAGTTATTGGTTTATGCCTATGAACTTACTAAGCATTCAATATGCTTATTCCGTTGTTTTCCATATCCTTGTAGATTTTTACTTGCAAAATGTGTCAAGCGGATTGCTCGAAAGCTTACACTATCTTGTTATTATTTCAGTAGTTTTTCAACCGTTTCATAGCCTGGCTTTGTGGCATGTATGTAGGTGTGGTGGATTGTGTCAACTTGAAATGTTGCATGACTTAAGACATATTTTTTTTATGATTTTGATTAATGATAGTAGTTTGATTAATTATCATGTTTTGATAATGGTTGAAATGTGATTTAGTACTAGCATGTTTGAGTGAATGGTATATGCTCAGACAAATTGAAATAGTATAGTTGATATATATGTATTTATAAAACATATATCTGAGAATTGAAATGGCATTGTCTATATTGAATTAGTAGTTGAAATTGAGTAATGTTGAATTGACAAGGCAAATAGCTTGTATGAAATGTGATGGTATTTGAATATGTGACATAGGTTTATATGAAATTGGTTAATGAATGTTAAAGGTTGGGTATCTTTAAATGGTATGAAATGATGCCAAGTTGAGGCATGTTAACTGTTTAAGAAATGGTTAAATGAATGTAATAGTTTGTGTTTTGTTAGGTTTTGTACAGGAAAAGTTTGGTAAAAATGCACTAAAGTGCAATTTTTTTGGTTGGCATGAAATACGTACCAAAATATAGATTTTCAAAATTTTGCTCTAAAATATCAATACCTTGGAAAAGAGTATCGATACTTTAGTGATTTTTCTTAAATTTATTAGACATCAAACCGTAAAATGGGATTGATACAAGGGGTAAGGTATCGATACCTTGAATAAAGTATCGATACTTTATGATTGGTATCGATACGTTTGGTTTAGCTCAATTTTTCTAAAACATCGAAGCTCAAATTGGTATAGGTACCAGATGAGGGTATCGATACCTGATCTAATGTAACACCCCTAACCTATATCCGTCACTGGATTAGGGTTACAAGGCATTACCGAACCAAACACAGTTCTGCACAGTCATTTATTACATTACATGCACAAAGTTATATCGGCTTCCTTACAATATATTTTCAAATTCAAATAGCAAACATCTACTCATTCGTATAAGCCAAATTCATACATTTAAATCACATAACCAATTAAAATCAAACATGCTTTATTAATCATATTACATATATCAACTAAGTTTCAAAATTCAATCACATCAACATCATCAACCTATTCAAATATTCGAACAAAACTTGCATACATTAAAGCCAAGTTCACACATTTCATAAACACAAACTGCGAACCAAGTGACCATCAATTATATGGCATTTGAATACCTAACTCCTAATCAAACATAATTTAACTCATATACCAAGTATACATTAAAACATCTTTTAGTACAATTTTATGCTTCTAACTAAATACTAAATATACCATTTTTGCAATTCTATACTCATTCGCATATTATCCCATATCAACCTGTATCACATGGCATAACATTCATTAACATATAAGACAAAAACTAACATTATATCATGGCCAAATATGTTACTTTGACACTATCAAATCATTCACAATTTACCATAATAATAACTATTTTTTAACTCAATTGTCGAATCAAACATACCAAATTTATGTGCTATGCAACATGTCAAAATTACGCATACAAAACCATTCTATTTTCCCTCTATTCGGCTATCAAATTTTACCTCAAAATTTATACCAATTCCACCATTCAATATTAAACTAATTATATTATTT
This sequence comes from Gossypium longicalyx, assembly GCA_025698465.1. Taxonomy (NCBI): domain Eukaryota; kingdom Viridiplantae; phylum Streptophyta; class Magnoliopsida; order Malvales; family Malvaceae; genus Gossypium; species Gossypium longicalyx. Next base: position 15,161,152 of record CM046997.1, on the reverse strand, counting down.
CATAACATAATACATACATCAACATGTCACTTTATAATTATAAATATAACCAACGAAACATACCTAAAACATAGTCATTATTAACATTATATAGCGTACCAAAATAACCAGCCAATTAATAAACAATGACATAAACATCACATAACTTATAGAAATACATACCATAAATCGAAAATGCATCCATCATTTACCTTATTGCTTAAGCCGAATTATATGGCCATCCATCACACAAGATATACTTTAAAACATACTTCCAAAATAAGCTAATTACAAGGCCGATTATACGTCATTCTTAACAACACTTTTAAGCAATTTCGCATAGCTACTAATTTACAAATCAAAACGAACCATATCGAAACTAGACTATACATGCCATATGTCTAAGATTCAAACTTCAAAAGTACCGAAGAATGGTCGATAATGTGACGATGATCCTAGACGATCCCCGAGCTCGAAGCTAGCTTTTTATATCTATAAAACAATGAAAGAATGCACAAAGTAAGCTTTGAAAGCTTAGTAAGCCATAAGCAAATAATTCATTACAAGAACATGTATAATTCAATTTGAATAAGTAAAGTTTAACTAGTCTCATACACACATACGATCACTTTTCTCATATAAATTATATATTATCACATTAAGTACTACACTTACCTTAATTCTTCATGAACTTATAAACTTCTCACATACCTGAACCATTTAGCTCCAATTCACATTCGGTCTCGACTTGATCGTGCCCCTTGAACCATACAAAATGGTTAAGGATACACGAAAATCATATAAAGCTCGTACAATGCCATATCTGGATATGGTCTTACATGTTGACACATATCGATGCCACTGTCCCAGACAAGGTCTTATACGAATCATATACGATGCCAATGTCCCAAACATGGTCTTATACATTTTATCACTTCGATGCCAATGTCCTAGACATGGTCTTACACGAAATCACACCTCGAAAATCCTAATGTCATGACATAAGTATCCTATACATTTCCTAAGGTTCATTTAAGGCTTTCGACTTCGTAATTAAATCAATTCAGGCACAAAATTAATCATCCAATGCTCAAACCAATTCGGCAACATGTCTATATATACAAATCAATTTGGCAATATATAGAACATATACATTTGCATTCAAAAACACTTATTTACTTATGAACTTACCTCGTACGGAAACGAACGGATCGGAACGACTATTCAACAACTTTCGACTTCCCCCGATCCAAATTCGATTTCTTCCTTTCTTGATCTAAATAATTCAAATTTAACTTATTTAATTACATGTTCATTTAATTTCATCCAAAAACATATAAATGGGCATTTTACACTTTAGCCCCTAATATTTTACATTTTCTCAATTTAGTCCCTATTTCAAAACAACTCAAAATACACAAAATTTCAACATGCTCATGTTAGGCTGAATTTTTCCTAGGTCCCTAGCAGCCCATTAATTCAATTTATTTCATATTTAAACCCCTAAATTTTCCAATTTCACAATTTAATCCACAATAAGCATTTTTATCAAAAATCACTTAATTAAACATAATAATCTAACATCAGACTCTTATAAACCATCATCAAACAACAAAAGCTTAATTATTCATCAATAGCATTTCATGAATTCATCAACCAATCCAAAAATTAAGGCATGGGCTAGCTAGAAGTCAAAGCAACGATCTCAAAAACGTAAAAATTATCGAAAATAGAGCAAACAACATACCTAAATCAAGCTCACTAGGTGCCGAACTTAAAAGCTTCAATAATGGATTCTTTTCTTCTCACATTCAGCCATAAAAGATGAACATGCATGATGTTTTATGTTTATTTATTTATTTATTACATATTAATATACTATTTACCATTTTAACCTTTATAAATTAATTTGAAAACCATATAACATAAGCCCATAACAGTCCACTCCATTGTTTAATGGTCAAATGACCACATAAGGACTTCACTTTTAATTAATTAAAGCAATTAAGCATTTTAACATATAACATGCTACTTTTACATTTAACGCGATTAAGTCCTTTTATCAAATTAAGCAACCAATCGATAAAATTAAAATACTAAATTTTCACACATATAAATTCACATGTTGTAAACACACAAAATAATATAAAAATAGTTTTACAACTTCGTATTTTTGGTTCCAAAACCACTATTTTGATTTAGCTAAAACTAAGCTGTTACATCTAAAATTTTGAAAATTTTGTACATTGATCCAATTTCATGCTCAAGTCATCAAAAGAGCTTTCGCAGACTCGAAATCAATTTTATATTATGAATGTGTTTAATACACGATTGAATGTTTGAATGATTTATTCATTGTGTTTTAGATAGTTGTTGCACCGACAACGAATGTGGCATCCTATGTTGGAAAATATGGACATTACATATATAATAAGGGTAATTACATGTTATTATTTACTATCATGATAGGTAGAAATTAAAAGTGATCTAATTTGGTTAAAATTTTATTGGGCTTTAATTATTAAATAAAGTATGGGTCAAATATGTGTAGATACTTTAGTAATTGAGTTCTAATCAAATTCTAATTAATGATGGGCTAATTAGAATTTGATTAGAACTAATATGCCAAGGTTATAAATATTAGGGTTATGGTCCCCAAATTATACATAAGATATCTTTTCTAATATCCCGTCATTAGGAAAGAGAGAACAGATATTCTGTAAATTTCTTTTGTGCTAATTTGGAAGATCAAATCCCCAAGATTCGGTAAAACTTTAAGGAATTCATGGATTCAAGTACACTTCCGCATCTAGTTTTGTTCTTGATTTATTCTTGATGATTTGACATGATAGATCTTGGTTTATTAAGTTTTATTTTAGATTTATTTTACAAACCTAACAAGTGGCATCCTAACTTTGTCATGTTGAATCATTGAGAATGAATTGATTCTTTATTAATTTTGGATTTATTCGTTTTTCTTTTTTAATTTTATGGATTTGATATTTTAATTATATATTATGTTGAATCTTTGAGATTATAACACCCCAAACCCGGCCTAGAAGTTAGGCCAGAATTCGGCGTGTCACATTGAAGCGTTACTGTAAAAGTCATGTTTTAACTAACATCTTTCTTAGTGTTTAAAGAGTATTTTTGTTATAGATTAAAGTGAATGGAAGTCGTGCACCGGTAGGATGCCTAAAAAAGGAGGTGAGTCAATTAGACTGCTTAAGTACCAAGCTCTCCATGGATCCACTCCTAGACATGCACACAACCATTGCCACACTTTAACTGAATGATTGTTCAAGAAAAACCATTTCGTTTTAAGCCATTGAAAGCACTTGTTAATTTTTTTTAAAACGTTTTCGTTGCGGAAGCTTTGTCTTGTTTCACAATATTTTGAAATCAGATAATTTCTTTTAAAAACGTGCCCTAGAGCTATTCAATCCGAAACCTTTAAATCCATATCATGCCTAAGCTAATAATCATACTAAAGCAATTAAAAATAATTAAAGCGGCCTTATTACAATTTAAAACCCGAAAACATAAAGGAAGTAATCTAGAATAAAAGTGAAGGCATAAACACTTATTTTAAACAGTCCACATGGCCACTCTGAATCCCCTCCAGCTCCAAGTCCACCGATCTAAGGCTCACCTGCAAAGATAAGGAAAGGGGGGTGAGTTTGGAAACTCAGTGTGCAACAAGCCCCTTTCAAAGCCCAAACTAATACCAACATATTGGGCCTAAGCCCTAATTCAGTCTCGACATATACTGGGCTGAAGCCTTTCGTTTAACGGTTACTGGGCCGAAGCCTTTTCATAAATCATATCACTGGGCTTCGGCTTTTTAAGTGATGAAGAAGATGACGATTTGAGGCTATAACTTTGAAGTAATGTTGCCGACAGATACTAAGGGTTTAGAGAAGATAAAAGTTAATCAAAAGGAACAAAAATAACTGAAGGATTTTGGCTTGGAGAAATCGGCACAAGAAGTGAGTTTTCGGGATTTCAGCTTTTATGGCGATCGGCTATGAAGGTTTTGTGGAGGATGGGATCGATAGAGGAGGTGAGTAAGGTGGTCAGAACATTTTGGCTAGAAGAAAAAGCAAAAAGGAAGAAAGAAAATGGAGGAAAAAGAGAGGAAGAAGAACTCGGCACCAAGGAGAAGGAATTTACGCTTTCGGCTTTTATGAGAACCCAGAAGGGATGAATGACAGTGAAAGCTTTCAGGTGGTTAACCCTAATTCTCCAAGACAGAAAAAGAAAAGAACCTAACCCTAATATCAACTAAAACAATCGGCCCAACCTCCCTAAGGCCCTTGCCGAAATTCACTTAAGTGATCACATGCCCAACACATGCCTAAAATTAAAAAGTAACAAAGATGCCTACCTTGCAACTTGAACCCCGGACCTTTAATTCCTTCCCAGGCGCCATTTTTTTAGGAACCTAGTGGTGCCACCTTGCCACTTTACCAAGGCCTTATTTGTATCATAATTTACCACCTCAATTTTAAAAGCCCATATCGCCAGAACTCTCTTTCTCCAAAATTAAAAATTCAGGAATTGCCTCGAATTAAATTTACTCTTGGGCCTTTTTCCCACACCATAAGCCTTCGTAATTTATTTAATTACATACTAAATAATAATAATAATAATTAAAACATCCAAATTGTTCGGGTCGTCTTCTACTCGAACCTAGACTCAAGGCCCATTACTCCTAGGCCCAAAAATCGGGGTGTTACAGAGATTCTTGATAAGTTTTTGGGTTTTGATTCTATAAATAAAGTTTTAAGGTTTTATAAATATAATCTAGTTTAATATTTGCATATGCTATTCGAAAGATGAAGGTTTATTTATTTATTTATTTATAATCAATTGATAAAAATTGATTTGTGAGATTTCTTTCTCTTCTTTTCACACAATTATTTTATAAATTTTGGTTAAAGTCATTATTAAATTAAAATTACAAACTTACAACTTTTTTGCAATTGAAGAATTCCAATTGGGTTGTATAATTGGTTTTGAAAGTTAGTTCACTTGATAATCAAATAAATGAATGTTGGTAAGACATATTTTTTCGTACTATTTGTTTTAAATTTTCTGTTTGTAGTTGAATATATATGGAATCATCATCCTTTGTATTTATTTATAATGAATTATATTCACCATTGAATTCAATTCATATATACGAATGATTACTTTTGGTTTCTTTTATAATTATTTTATGTAAGTTTTAGTCTTTATGGAATCTGACTAAAATTAAAATATTTGGGATTATTTTTTTAAATATGGTGGCTATGAATTTTCATAGGTAGTTGCGCATATAAAGACTTTTATATAATTTGGAATTCTTCTTATATTTTGTGGTTATGGATTTTTTTTAAGTATTTGTGCGTATAAAGAAGTTTTATGATAATGTCTTTAGTCATGAATATAAATTTGAGTTTACATGAAATATGTAAGGTAAGCCAGTATTATTTTTATATTATTATAATTGTGTGTATATAAATTATATGCATATCAATGATTTTGAGGATTAATGCATGATTATAGTTTGTGTGAATAGGTATTTATAACCATTATTCAATAAGATATCTTTTATAATTTAATCGGTGAAATTAAGTTTTGATGGATATCATTGAAGTTATTTTTTTTATGGTTATACATTCAATTTTATGGGTGCTTTGGTGCAAGATAAATTAATCTTTAATGTTTAATGTTTTGCATCATAGTTCCTGTTGAAATTTACCAATTGTGTTGATTCCTTTTCTTGGCATAATTGCTTATTTTTAAGTTATTAATATTAGTCGATGAATTTCAATTATCTATGCTGCCAAGATATAAACACATATATATTTAGTTTTAAGTTTGGTCAAATAATATTTGGGTTTGACATATTATTATTATTTCTAATATTCACTTAAATTATATTGATATAGTCTATGGTATGAATTATGGGGCATGTCAACTATTATGGTTTTATTTATGAGATATATTAACTTAAAGTTTGTATTTCAAGTATTCATTTGAATCTCTGTTTAATCATAAATACAAGTTTAGATTTACGTGATATATGTAGGGTAAGTTTTTTTTTATTTGATATTTGATTATGAATACATGTGTATGTGTAAATTGCTTTGGTGTTTTTATCCATGCCAAAATTATGAATACATATGATTGTTAATTATTTGGCTTTGAAACACTATATTATTTTTGTTTGGTTTTGATATATATGGTTTTGGAACAAGAAAAGAAATAGTCAAAAATTAAGGTTTTCGGTTTTTTATTGCATTACTAAGACAACCTTTTTTTAGGTTATTTCGGAGTCTATAAAGCAATAAAAAAAATAGTTTTGACATTTGACTATTGGGGAAATTTTAAATTTGAATATTGGTATGTTTATATATATATTAAAATAACTTAATTGAAGCAATAAGTCACCAAAGTTATTTTTTTTATAAATTATTTGGTTGTAAAATATAAAAGTTTTTGTGCATGTAACTTATGTTATGTTGATATTGATAGGCCCAAATGAAGGTTAATAATATTACATGTACAACTATGGTGATAAACATGTGACGATTATTCAGTTTTACATGTGAGTAATAAATCGGCCCAAAGGAAGATTTATTGTTCGACATGTTCTTATTGTCAATGTTTGATTACTACACCAAGATATCACTTACAAGTTAATATTTTGTCCAAAGATGAAATATTAATGGAGTGTTTGATATCTTGATATGAGGTTTTCCTTTATTCAAATTATTTTGGTTTAAATTTAAAGTCTTATGTGAGGTTATTTTGATTTATTCAGCTACTATTATATTTGCCAACATCATTGTATGTTATTTTGGGATAAATATATATACATATATATACTATTATCTTTTAATTTAATTGAAAGATGAAATTAAAATAAATATTTTGAAACAAATAAAATTAGATTTTGGCTTTAGGTTTTAATTAAAGGTGTCTAATATTTTAAATAGATTAGTTGAAACAAAATGCCGCCAAAGTGACCTCTTTTGTGTAGATTAGTTTATTTGAAGTATCAAGATGATTATATATTTTTATGATTCATACGTTTATTAATTGACCCAAAGGTAAGTTAATATTTGGTAGAATTTCAACAACATCTGTGGTGATAAATGTGTGACAATTATAAGGTATTTTATGTGAGTAATAAGTTAGTCCAAAGATTAATTCATTATTTGACATAGTTTATTGTCAATGTTTGATTGCTACAATAAGAGTACCGCTTACTATTAATATTACTGTCTAAAGACTTGATATTAATGTAGTGTTTGGTATCTTGAGATGGGATTAGCCATTATCTTGAATTTATTGTTTACTTATTAATTTTGATGTGAGCTTATTTTTTGTTCCATATTCAGCTAATTCATCTTCTACTACCGTAATATCTGCTAATATAAATTATATACCCATGCTTAATGGGACTAATTTCAATGAATGGAAAAGACACTTACTTATAATGTTTGGTTGTATGAACATAGACCTTGCACTAAGGGAATAACAACCCGTACCTCTCACTATGGAAACATGTTAAAAGGGATTTTGAAAAGTGGGATCGGTTCAAATTGCATGAGTCTAATGATCATGAAGCACAACATTTTAGAAGCCTTTAGGGACATAGAATCTGAAAAGATTACTCAGGCCAAGGTTTCCTTGACGAAATTAAGAAACGTTTTGCTAAAAACAATAAGGTTGAAATGACATCACTTATGACTTCTTTGATGTCTATAAAGTTAAGGGTTAAGGAAATTCTGAGTGATCTAAGGGTTATGAGTTTTATGATAGGAATATTTTTTAGACAAGAATTGTAACATTCTTTGAGGATGTTGAGTTTGGGGGGAGAAATAAGATTAGAGACATTGCTTTTGAGGAGGAACTGGATTCTAACTCAGTTCCTACTATCACTTTTGATGATGTTTAGGTTCTCATACCTATTATTGATTAAGAAGTGAATCTAGAATCTCAATAAGACAATATTAAACAACTCCTTATTCAAGAAGAGGTAATTGTTCCAGAAGAACAAACTCAACAACCTCCAGAATGAATGTTATTAAAAAGGTCCACTAGAGAAATGGTTATAATGGCTTTAGTGGAATATTTTGACATTAAGCTACATCAGATGAATATTAAGTTAATGGTTTCTCAATGGTAACATTGATCATACATTTATATGGTGCAATTAGAAAGCTTTGTGTCTAATGATGCAAAGTTAATGATTTGCAAAGAACTTCATCTATGGGCTTAAGAAAACTTCTCGTCAATAATATTACAAATTTTACCAAATGATTATCTCATTCGGTTTAGAGATGAATTTTATTGATAATCGTATATACCATAAGTTTAGTGGGAGTAAGGTTCTATATTTGGTTTTATATGTTAATGACATACTGATTGTTAATAAAAAGTATAGCCTTAATCAATGACCTAAGAATGTTTTTGAGATTCAAAAATGCATTAGATATTTTACATTTTAGCAGTGGAAAGTCTAATGTACGTTCAAGTTTGTATACATTGGAATATTGTGTAAACTATTGAGATGTTAGGCAGATATTTTAAGCAACCTTGGTTTGGACCATTGATAGCATCCAAGAGGGTTATAAGGTATTTTCAGAGAACAAAAGATTACATGCTCACATATCGGAGGTCTAATCAGTTAGAGATCATCAGGTATACAAACTCCGATTTTGATGGAATATGGATACAAGATTTTATCACTAAGGTGCAAATTGTGAAAATAAATTGCAGTCTTTTATTCCAATAGCAACAAGAGCACATCAAAGTCAAAACACGTAGACTTTAAGTTCCTGGTTGTTAAAGTAAAAGTTTAGAGTTGTTAGGTATCTATAAAGCATATTAGGAAAAACTCCATGATTGTGAATCCTCTTACTAAGGGACTACACTGAAGGTTTTTCATGAGCACATTGCTCATGTGGATGTAATATCATTAAAGGATATTTGGTTTTAGTGGGAGTTTGTACTTTTAAATGCTTTTATGTTATAGACACATTTTTAGTTATTTCAATTTGAAGATATTAAGTTTATTTTTTTGCAAAAATAAAGTTTATTTGGTTTATTCGCACTCTGATTTTGGTAAGGTTTGATCTCACTAAGGAGGACCAGTTGGAAATAGACATGTTTAGATCATATTGCATGTAATTTCCATGCTACACATCCATACTTGATCTATGGCATTTGGTTGTATTAATATATGTGATCATGGATGGATTTAGTTACGATATATATAATGAAAGTCGCCTTGGTTCTATGTTAACCTAATTAGTGGACGAGAGTGTTCAGAATACCTTTTAGATATGATAGTAAAATTTTGAGCTCATAAGGTTATATAATGACATGTAATTATAGAGTAATTAGTATATATATATGTGGTCCAAGTGGGATATTGTTAGAAAATATGGACATCACATATATAATAAGGGTAATTACATGTTATTATTTACTATCATGATAGGTTAGCCCAAATTAAAAGTGATCTAATTTGGTTAGAATTTTATTGGGCTTTAATTATTAAATAAATTATGGGTCAAATATGTGTAGATACTTTAGTAATTGAGTTCTAATCAAATTCTAATTAATGATGGGCTAATTAGAATTTGATTAGAACTAATATGCCAAGGTTATGAATATTAGGGTTATGGTCCCCAAATTATACGAATATTAGGGTTATGGTCCCCAAATTATACACAAGATATCTTTTCTAATATCCCATCATTAGGAAAGAGAGAACAGATATTATCTAAATTTCTTTTATGCTAATTTGGAAGATCAAATCCCCAAGATTCAGTAAAACTTTAAGGAATTCATGGATTAAGGTATGCTTCCGCATCTAGTTTTGTCCTTTATTTATTCTTGATGATTTGACATGATAGATCCTGGTTTATTAAGTTTTATTTTAGATTTATTTTACAAATCTAACATCCTATAGCTTGGATCTGGCGATCAGGTAGGGCAAGGGGTGTTATACTCTAACAACCCGATTTTCAGTGGTGTCAAAACCAGTGATTTATAAACCCCATTCTTTGATGGTTGAGTCTTAATAATATCTACGAATTTATTTTAGTGTTATACTGGATTTTTATCTAATAGATTTGCTAATTAGAGAAACAGTTAAAGTATAGGTGGTTCGACCCTAAAGTCTGTGGTTTTGGAAAATGAGGTATTGGGACCTCATTTTCGTAAATCAAGCTCTTAAATATTTTTATTAAATATTTATGAATTTTTTATATAGGTGAATTGAATTTTGGTTCAAAAATTTTATTGAATTGATAGTTAATTAAGGTATAAAGACTAAATCGTAAAAATCATAAAATTTAATTGATATTGATTTTTATTAGTTAAAATGCTTCATTAATAAATGTTTAAGGGTTTAAGTGGAAAATTATCCATTTTGAAGCCAGTGGGATGGTTAATACTTGTTGATTAATGATTTTATATGTTAAAATTAAGTTAAAAAGAATAATAATAATAAAGATTAAAAACATAAAACAATATGTTATCTTCTTCATTTGCTTTTTTTCACCTGTTCCACCATTTTTGAGAGAACTTCAACGTTCATCCAAGTCCTTTCTCTTACATTCAAGTACTAAACAAGTTGGTTTTTCGTAATTTTTATGTTTTTAAGATCGTTGTTGCTTAATCTAACTAGCTCAAGAACTAAATTTTAAAACTATTAAAGTTTTTAAATATTAACATCGATGAATTTTGAGGTTTTTAATGTTAAATGGTAGGATTTGAAGCTTAGAAATGAAATAGGACTAATTTGTAAAGTGAAATTTGTTAATTTTGAGTATAGGGACTAAAATGTGAATATGTCAAATTTTATGTAAAATTTCTATAATCATGGTTTCTAAAGGGTTATATAAGGATGGAATTGAAATTTTATTGAAAACGAAGCTCAAATGTGAAAGATATGATAGTTTCGATTTTAGGGACTAAATTGAATAAAATGTGAAACTTTACGAAAATTATTAAAAATGAAATTAATAGGTATATGCTATTGAATGGATGTGATCAACTATGTAATTGAATGGTATTTATATGATGATGTTATAAGGTTTAAAAATGTATGTGGATTGTTATTCGATATATGAAATTACAGGATTGAAATGATACAGAAACTATAACGGTGCCTGAATGAATATAGTAAACAATAATAATATGAATGGTATACCATTAAATTTCAAAAGAATAATCAGAAATTGATCAGGGATTTACTTATCGATGGCAGAGATCCAGCATGAGTTGCAGATTCTCGACAGCTCAAGTGAGCACATCAAATAAAGTTGCAAAGGTAAACCTGACCCACAGCTTGTGTGAGTAGCCCAAATATCACAGCTTGTGTGAGCAAATACAAATATCACAGCTTGTGTGAGAAAACTGAATTATTCTTTATTGATGTTTGAGATCCTGTACTTAATGCGGATTCTCAACAGAATGAGTGAGCAACATTGAATAAAGCTTGTATAAGCAACTCAACTCTATAGTTTGTGGATTTAAAATAGTCACGTGTATCCAACATTAATTTACTATAGCTCTCCGGCCGAAAATGGTGATTAAAATGGAAATGAAATTGTCATATCCCAAATTTTTTAATTGTTGATATTAGTTCTGTAACAAGTAAATGATTTGGCTTTGTGGTTAAATACCTTAAGTAATTCCCTAGTGAGCCAAGTCCAAGCTTCCATACTTTCACATTTTTTTTTCTAAATTTTGAACAAAAGTTGGTCAACCTTGCCATGCAAACCATGTATGCATGTAACTCCTATTCAACTTTGTAACATCCATTTTCAAAGTCATTCGTGTTATGTTTTTAAACTCCTTTGTTTATTCACCATCAATTTATTCTAACTCCCCTGTCTCCTCATGAATGAGATGTTGGGAATTTGAATTTTGAATTGGGTTGCAAAGTGATGTCTGTAACAGTTCAATTTAGACCCTAATCGGAACGGTAGTTTTGGGACCACGAATCTGAGTCAAAAAAATATTTAAATATTATTTCTCGTGTTTATTATATGTGAATTTACATGTGTGAAAGTTTCATATTAAAATTTGATTGTTTGTGTGTTTAATTTAATAAAAGGACTTAATCGCGTAAAACGAAAATGTGGTGGTTAATTGTGTAAGGGCTGAATTGTGTTTGTCTTTGTAATTTAAGGTATTTAGTATGTAATTTGTCCATGACAAAAAGTAATGGATGGTAAAGACTTTAAATTATAATGGTTTTATATTAGTTAATAAAGGTTAAATATATAATTGAATTAAAAAGTTAATATATTATAAAACATAAAATAATAAAGCTATGGTTCATACTTTTCTCTTTGACCGAATATGAAAATAGAAAGAAAAATAAAAAAGAAGCTAGGTTTCGATTGTATTCAAGCTTGATTAAGATCAAGAACAAAGGAAATCAGACTTAGATCAGGGAAAAACAAAAATAGTCGAATACCCGATTTGTAACGTCCGTTGATATCCGAGGTAAGTCTTTAAGCAATTAAACATGGTTTATTTTGAACATAGAATGTTTTACTATGATGATTCAAATTTTATAATCTATTAGTATATTAGTCGAATGTGATATATCAATGAATTAATGTGGTTGAGTTTTATTCGACTGATTTAAAACCCCTGAAAGCGTGTATGTGTTACATGGAATATTAGACTATTCGATATATGAAATGTTGTGGAATGATTCTATAATTGGGATATTCGGGCTTTGAGCCTAGCAAGCCTTGTGCTGGTGATATTGATCGGGCTTTGTGCCTAGCAGGCTTATTGCCCGTGAATAAATATCAGACCTTGGGTCTAGCAGGCCTTGTGCCGGTGTGTGATTCAGGCTTATGCCTAGCAGTTTTTATATCGGTGATTTGTTTTCAAGTCTATGATTATAAATTTTCAAGTTATTGTGGATATTAAGCACGTGAAATTGAGTTAAATTATATTGTATATGTTCGGCCACATAGTTAAGTACATGTAAGCTTATATTGAACTTGTATATTCGGTTGCATGTGAGGTTATATTGAATTTGAGTATTAGATTACATGTGAGCTTATATTGAACTTGTATATTCGGTTATATGTGAAGTTATCTTGAATGTGCATAGTCGGCCATATGTGATGTTCTATTGAATTTGAACTATAGGATACATGTGATGTTTTATTTAACTTTTATATTCGGCCACATGTGATGATATAATGAATTTTGTGTATTCGGCCCTACATGTAAGTGTCTATGTGATGATCTAATTGATATTGTATAATCGGCTATATAGGAAATATTTATGTGGTGTTATATAATTGATTTTGAGCATTCGGCCAAAGTATCTTATTATGTTAAAGTATAACATTATTGATATAATTTGGTTAGTTTGAATGTTTCGATTATTCTGTGAGTTGTTTAATTTGCTTAAGGCTTACTAAGCTAAGTTAGCTTACTCTGTGTGTTTTTTGTTACTCTGTTTTATAGATTTTGGTTGTAAGTTACGAGCTCGGGGATCGTTATCGAAGTCATCCACACTATCGTCAACTTTTGGTACTTTTAAAAGTCTATTTTCAAACTTATAGAATGTATAGGCTAATATGTATTTTGTTCGACCTTGAATATGTATAACTTTAGCCATGCGAAAGTGGCTGAATTTCCATGATAAATTTGTTCATATTTTGGTTATGGTTTGAGCTCACTTTTAGCTGATATGTTATATGTTATATATGAATGATATATGTGATTTATGTTGTATGTTTGAAAATGGTTTAATGATGTTAGTAAATTTGGAAGTGGTTGATGTAATGATCATCGTATATATAACAATTTCATGGTATAATTAATTGTTTCGGTTAAGGTTTTTGCTTAGGTAAAATATATTTGAATAATGTATTTAGAAAACATAACTTATAAGATGTTTATACATGTTTTCATGTGCGGATGTATATTTGTTTGTGATAAAATAAAGTTGAAAGGAAAATGATGTTAGGTGTGTGCCTATTCGGTTAATAAGATGAAAATTGACCAAATGAATAGTGATTTGTGTAATAATACAATATGGGAGTTATATGAATTTTAGTAAGATGTTAATTTTATGTATATATATACATGTACATGTTTGTATGTTCGAATGATGCTTACCATAATGGTTTGATTTATAATGAAAGTATATGCGTATGTTTATATTTGTTAATGAAAATGTGATTATTTGAATGGTATAGATTCGGTTAAATTTTGAGGTATGATTCGTAAATGAAATATGATTAATAATGTATGTTTAATATTTAATTAGCCATGTGCTTAATATATATGTGAGTATGACTTGTATGAATGTGTCAATGTTTGGAATTTTGTTTTTGTTCAGTAATGCCTCGTAACCCTAGCCCGACGACGGATACGGGTTAGGGGTGTTACAGTGTTGTCCCTTAATATCCATTTGGCTATCATATTCTTTGTTTTAACCATTTAATCCTCTCTTTTTCTCCTCCCAATCAACCACCGTGAGCCACCCTCCTTTGGAAGTTCTTCACCATTTTTATTTTTGTTAGGATCGACCCGATTAAGCAACGAATAAGAAAAAATAGCGGAATAAATTGAGAAATTGAACACATAAATTTAACGTGGAAAAACCCCTCCAAAGAGGATAAAAAATAACGGGCAAAGATAATTTTACTATAATCGCAAAAGAATAAAGAGTACAAAAGATGGAGATAAAAACTAAACTCCGAAAACCCGAAAATAAAGAACCCACAAAACGTAAACACAAAATTCTCTAAATATGTTATGAGTTCTAATCTCTAATGGGTGTGTTTTTTCTAAGGTTGTAAAAGAGCCTATTTATAGGCTAAATTCATAGGTCAAATAATAATAAAATAATCTAACCTAATCAGTGTTTGATTGAAACAAGTAAACAGAGTTTAACTAAAATATTATTTCTCAAATCTGACTGAAAATAGGAGTAATATTTAACAAATCTCCACCTTGACTCATATTTTCACAACGCCATCTTTGCCAAAGCCCGCTACGAGCCTATCTTGAACTATGCAGGGAATTAACTTAGTCAAATTTGTGCTTAGAAACTGGAAGACTTCTAGCCTTCGACTTGTACACTATCAAATCAAAACTAACTCGGGTCTAATTTTCACGAACACAGTGCCCTAACATTTCAAAACCTGCATCCAAAAGAGAACCTCTCTTCAACAAAACGGTCATACCTTTTTCCCTCCTATGACCAAGTTGCCTCTGCTCCAAACGAGTTGACTTCGACTCCGTAACGGACGAGGGACGTCTGATTTCACCGGTCACTGTAGAACCTTCCAGAATATAAAAACTGTCGGTTCTCTTACCTTTTAAAAAAATGAGAGCTCCATGAGATGCTTTAATGCCGCTCGACTTGATGTTGATTCTGCATCCTTTCAAGTCTAAAATACTTAATGAGATGAGATTCTTTCGTAAATCAGGTATATACCTGACATTTGAGAGTGTCATAACCATCCCATCATGTATCTTGATTTTAACAGTACCAATACCAATTACCTTACTAGATGAATCATTTCCCATGCGCACAACTCCACCTTCAACCGATCTGTATGTAAAGAACCATTCTCTATTGGGACACATGTGGAAAGAACATCCTGAATCTAGGATCTACTCAGATGTGAGCTTGGAGTTATCGCTCATTGACACTAACAAGAAATCATCACCGTTTTCATCGATCAAATTAGCACTAGCTACATCGTCCTCGTTACTCTCAGCAGTTCTTTTATTTTGCAGTTTATAAAAATCTGCTTTGACGTAACCTAACTTTTTACAATAGTGACACCTTTTGTCTCGTTTCTTTGATGCTACCAAAATGGAAGGTTTCCTATCTGCCTTGCTATCCAAATGAAACTCATTGTTGAGTTTATCTCTACTCAACAAATGACCCTTCACATCTTCGAACGAGAGTTTGTCTCTGTTATAAATCAGGGTCTCCCTGAAAGACTTGTATGAAAGGGGCAAAGAGCACAATAATAGCATAGTCTGATCTTCATCATCAATATGAACCTCAACATTCTTTAAATCATTTAAAAGAGTAATGAATTGACTGATGTGATCTTTAAGAACCTCACATTCGTTCATGCGAAATGTAAATAGACGTTGTTTCAACACTAAACGGTTAGCTAGAGACTTAGTCGCATAAAGAGTTTCTAACCTTTTCCATAAGGCGGATGAGGTATTCTCCATCAATACCTCCTGCAATACCGAATTCACGAGGCACAACTAGATTGTAGACAAAGCATTTTCATCAAGCTCTTCCCATTCTTTTTTATTTAGATTCTCAGGCTTTTTCTCGGTAACAACCTTTTTCAAATCGGATTGAACTAGAATTGACATCATCCCAACTTGCCACAGATTAAAATTTGTCTCACCATCGAACTTCTCAATTTCAAACCTTGTTGTTTTCATTTCTGAATGAGCTGATTTATGAAAATTGAACTAGCTCTTATACCACTTGTTAGGATCGACCTGATTAAGCAACGAATAAGAAAAAATAGCGGAATAAATTGAGAAATTGAACACATAAATTTAACGTGGAAAAACCCCTCCAAAGAGGATAAAAAACAACGGGCAAAGATAATTTTACTATAATGGCAAAAGAACAAAGAGTACAAAAGATGGAGATAAAAACTAAACCCCGAAAACCCGAAAATAAAGATCCCATAAAACGTAAAAACAAAATTCTCTAAATGTGTTATGAGTTCTAATCTCTAATGGGTGTGTTTTTTCTAAGGTTGTAAAAGAGTCTATTTATAGGCTAAATTCATAGGTCAAATAATATTAAAATAATCTAAACTAATCAGTGTTTGATTGAAACAAGTAAACAGAGTTTAACTAAAATATTATTTCTCAAATTTGACTGAAAATAGAAGTCATATTTAACAATTTTATTTTTCTATTTTTGTGTATTGATCAACACTTTTCCTCTCCCATATCACCACCACTTTTTACCCATAACCACCATACCACCACCACGAAAACCACCTCGTGCCACCACTTTTCACCAACTTTTATTTTGCACTACCACTCTTATCTAATCTTTTTTTTTTCTTTTCCCTCTTTTCTCTTCTTCATTTCATTTCTTTTCTCTTCTTTCGATCTAAATAATCGATAATTTTTCATTTTCTACTTAAAATATTTTTGAATTACCACCTTTTTCAACCATCGTACGCCACCATTCGCCATCAGTGACCATCGCCAGCTACTACCATATTTTAATCACTCTTTCTCTTTTCTCTTTTCTCTTTTCCCTTTTCCCTTTTTTTATTTTCTCTTTTCTCTTTTCTTTTCATCTTATTATTTTAAAATAATAACTTCTCTTTGATTAATTCTTTCTTTTTCTTTGATGACTAGATTTTCATACCAAATTGGATCATCATCAATCTTAACTGTTATTTTCAAACTTTTGGGTAATAAAAGAGTAAGTATTATGGAGAAGTGAGCTCTATTTAATTTTGTGAAGTTTTGATTATTGTGAGTGGTTGAATATTTTCTAACTAAGAGATTATTTTGGATTAAAGGATTTAATCCGAGAACTTTAGACATATTGTGATTTCAAAATTGGAGTTTCCAATTGAAATGGAATAAAGGTAAGTGGTGATTACATGCAAAATGTGTAAGTTTGGATATTATTAATTTTGGAAGATTTTTCTAAAGGTTGAAAGTGATTTCTAATTTCTAATTTGGTTACATTAGGTACAAATCTAGTTTCGATTTACTTGGACCTAAAGAGTTTGAGTTCGGTTTAGGATTTTGCGTCTTGGAAAAAAATTAAAAGTGTGTCTTATTTAAACACTTTGTGTGAAAAAAGATGGTTTTGATCATGATATATATAATGGATTAAATATTATTGTAAGTATAATCTAGAGGCTAAAAATATCATGGTGTGTGATTAATTGGACTTAAGTATCTCATTTTTAATCCTTAATGTTTGATATGTTGATTGTTGATACTATGTAATTTGTTCTGATTCTCGTGGCTATTTGATATGTTGATTGTTGATACTATGTGATTTTTTTTAACTCTCGTGGCATGTGACATCATAGAAAATCTAATTAAAATGGTTTGTACTTATTGAGATTTGACATATTTGTTCTGTAAAGCATGGATTTCCATGACTATTGATGTTTGAGTAATATATGATTGCATGTCCAACATGTTTACCGTTCTGATTTTGTAATTGCATGCCATGTCACATTACATGGGGTTGGGACTATATGGTATGAAGGAAGTTTTGGCAGTTTAATGATCTACACTATCTAGTGGTTTCACCACATATTTGTTCTGGTGGCTTGACTATGATTCTAGTGGATTGACCTCATTTATATATTCTAGAAGCTTATCTGCAATTCTGGTGGCATTCTCCATATTTATCTGTTGGTGTGTTTTGGATGGACGAGTTCTAGGGAATTCTATTTGGTATGTAGCGGAGATGGGTACAAAATTTTTGAAAAAATTACATATATGTTTTTATGAAAAAAATATTGCATTGTTATAAACGTGCATACAGAAATTAGTACAATTGAATGTTAAATACTCTGTGATACTTTGTTCTGTTTAGTATAATTTCTGTTATTATGCTTGAATTAAGACTTACATTGAGCTTTTTAGCTTACCCCATTAGTTTTTTTTTAAATCTTTCAAATAACACTCGTGGATAGGACTTGGATGCAGCATCTAGAAGAGGTTCTCGGATATATTAAAATAAAAGTATATAAAAACTCATTTGGATTTGTTTTGGACTGTTTTAAATATTTTAAACTGTAACATGAGGATTTTAATTTGATAATTGGATTGCATGCATAAACTCATATTGAAATAATTTTAAGAAAATTACAAAGTTATCATTTATTCCACTACGAATTTTGGAAACATAATTTTTGTAAAATAATGTTTTAAAATTTGCAAGGCAAGTTTTCTATTCAAACTATAAAAAATAACAACTTGAACTACTACGAAAATTTACTTTAACTAAACATGTTTTAATAAAATTTGTGTTGACAACTTTCTTATTAAAAACTAGCAGTATTTTCCAAAAAGATGAGTCAAACACAATCGATTTGAAAGTATTTTCTTTATGATTGATGTAGCTTCTGAAATTTGACCATAACATCTAGACCGGATTTGGGGAGTTACGGAAATGGTTGAAATGTATGATCATGAATTGAATTGTTGTGTTTATAGTCTAAACATGATTTGAATAGTATATGATGTATAATGGAATAGTTGTATATGTATTTGAATTGAGTTTCAGGGTTTTGTTGCAAATGGACTAATCCTTTAATGTACTTGTTGACATCTATGTGAAAGTAACAGGATGCCAAAAGATTTCCATGTTAGTCTCAGTATATCTTAATTGTTTAAATTGTTGATTGATTAAGGTAAGTTAAGTAAAATTTTACCTATGAACTTACTAAGCATACAAAATGCTTCTTCTATTTCGTTTTCTATTTTCTGCAGTTGCCAATTTATGAATTGGGAAGATCGGATCAACGTAGAGCTCACAATACTTAGTCCTTGTTTTGGTAGATTTTCATTCGTTTTGAACTTGGTTATGTGGCATGTAAATAGGAATTGTTTTGTACAAATGTCTACTGTTGATGTTTTGAGTTTGAACTAGGAACAATGTGAATGCTTGTTGACAAGTATATAAGTAGGGTTGTTGGAAAAAGGGGTATGATGTATATATTAGATGTATTGGATGTGAAATGCTTGGAGCAATGCGTTGAGTTTGTTTGAATAAATGATGCTTGAGTATAGGCATTAATGTGTATAGACATTATGTAACACCCCTTACCTGTGTCCGACGTCGGGACAGGATACGAGGCGTTACCAGACATAAACTCATACAATCATACAAAACCGAGGCATGAATTTTCGTCCAAATTTAAAACTTTTCATTCACATGCATATCGTCACTTATATGGGCCCATGAGGCCCTAAACATACATTGGGTGTGGTTCGAGACTAAACCGAGAACTTTCGAAACTTTTACGACACTTAGAAAAAATTCTTGTTTTGGAGGGTCACACGCCCGTGTGGGTAGGTCGTGTGGTCACACACACCCGTGTGGCTTGGGACACACTCGTGTCTTCAGCCCGTGTAACTCTCTGTTTATGATGTCATCAATACAATAACACGCCTGTTTGCTGAGGACGTGTCCTTCACACGGCTAAGACACACGGCCGTGTCTCTGCCTATGTGTTTACTATTGGGCATCTTGTTTTACTTAATTAGGGTGCAGGGGACACACAGTCGAAACACAAGCCCGTGGGGCAGACTGTGTGTCACACATGACCTAGACATATGCCCGTGTGTCTACCCGTGTAGACAACTTTGAGGCTATTTTCCAAGCCTTTTGCCACCTTTAAGCACTCACATACTTAAACATATTTCATGGCACACAACATGTCACATTTTGACAATCAATCATTCTTAATCAAGACTAATTCATGCCCATGTAATGTCACTATTTCACATACTCAAATTAACAAGTTTACTTAAAGCATTCCACACCAATTTCATATCCAATCAACATTATTAACCTACTCTCAATTCACACATCTAAACCATGATCATAGCTATACTAATTTTGTCATCATTCATTCATCATATCCATATGCTATATAACACCATCCATCATCATTAAGACTTTGACACATGCATGCATAATTAATTAGGTTTACAACCCAATAATCAATATTAACTATATCTCATGGCCATATACAAAATGAATCACCAAATCAATATAAGCTAACACAGTTGGCCAAATTAATAATGACATAATTAATCAAAAGACAAAGTCCCTATACATGCCATAAACTTAAAATACTTGTGTTCACTTATACCCAAATGATAGCTTGATAGTGTGATGGCATCTCCAATGGTCTCCAACCCGAGCTAGCTAAATTAACCTATAAGAGATGGGAAAGGAGAGGGAGTAGGTTCATATGCAAATAAATAACAACTATTAACATTCATTTACTTTATCCATCCATAAGGATACTATTATTACAATTTGCATTAAATCACATAATTTTCACTTACTCATTCATAATGCTTACTCTTTTATCTTACAAACACTAATTGCATGTCTTGGTATTAGGTTTGCAACCTTAATCTCCCCATTATAGCATATCACATTATTAACAGGTTATTTCAACCCTCTTAACAACATGCACATCATTTACGAGTAATCATAATTTCAACATATAGCTTAACAATCTTTCACATATCTATAGCTCACCTCTCTCTATGTTTTCATAATGACTTTAATCGACAATTACGCTTGTCTTTCTGTTTCTTTCTTTCTTTCATATCCATTGAATCACAACTTAAGTATATACATCGGACTTTATCACAACTCAATTGGGCTCATAAGCCCAACACATGATTGTTTTCAAATCTTATCATATATCCATTCATCATAAAAGTAGATCATTAGTCACAAGGTTATCAAGTATCATAGATACATTTTAAATCATGCCACTTACATAGTGTATCATAAAACTCATGAATATGATTCATTCATTCACTTCTTACCGAGATTTCATCGATTCATAATCTCAATATTTATGAGCTTCGTGTACATATCTATACCCTTTTAACATTGTCATACCTTGTCATTCCTTTGACATAATCTCTAGATCACCCGTTGAACCACTTGGAGTACTAAAGGATACTCAAGAATTCTCATACACATAGTAAGATGCCAATGCCATATCCCAAATATGGTCTTACATGGGATCACATATCAATGCCAATGCCATGTCCTAGACATGGTCTTACATGGGATCACATATCGATGCCAATGCCATGTCCCAAACATGGTCTTACATGGGATCACATATCGATGCCAATGCCATGTCCCAGACATGGTCTTACATGGGATCGCACATAACCTTAATGTCATAACATTTGTATCCTCTCTATTCCTAAGGTTAAACCGGGAAGTTTACCACATCGAATCTTTATCGAACGTATTTATAACAATAATTAAATAATTCATGCAATATCAAATATTAAATGGATAATATAAAGTTGCATTATTTACACACGAACATACCTCAACACCAAAAATGGTAAAGAGGGACCTAACCGTCAATTACTCGTTTTCTCTCGTTCTAGGCCCGAATCTCATTCTATTTGATCTATAACATCACATTTAGCCCACTTATTAGTCACATTATTCAATGTGACCCAAAAATCATAGTATGGAAAAATTATGTTTTTGCCCCTAAAGTTTAACATATTTACACTTTTGCCCCTAAGCTCGTAAAATGAAATTTATTCAATTTGTTTAACCTACAAGCCTATCTGAATCATTTTCATAACTATAACAGCCCACAATTTCCATTAAAACACACTTTTACTACATATTTTATAACTTTTACAATTTAGTCCTTTTAGGCATTTTCACTGAAAATTGCTTAGCAAAAGTTGTTTCTCTAACAATAAACATGAATAATATACCAGTAAACATCAAAATACACAAATTTATAACATGGTACCTTCATCATAACTCAAATAAATTGTAGAAATAGGTAGATCTTGTTGCAATGATTTCAAAAACGCAAAAATCATTAAAAACAAGGCTAGAACGGACTTACAATCGAGCTTGGAAGCTTGGGAAACCCTATACATGGTTTCTTAATGTAAAATTCGTCCATGGAAGAAGATGGACAAGAAATTTTGGCTTTTATTTTGTTTATTAAGTCATTTAATTACTAAATGACCAAAATGCCCCTAACTTAAAAATGTTCTATTTCACTTATTTCAGGTTCATTTTTGTCCAAAAAAATTATCCAATGATCTAATTACCATTTAAGGACCTCCAATTTAAAATTTCATAATAATTGGACACCTCTAGCTTCTAGAACTCAAGTTTTGCACTTTTTACGATTTAGTTCTTTTGACTAAATTGAGTGCCCAAACATCAAAATTTTCAAACAAAATTTTCAAAAAATCATTTTGGGAAATTGTAGACCATAAAAATATAATAAAAATAAATTTTTCCTCGTCAAATTTGTGGTCCCGAAACCACTGTTCCGACTAGGCCCAAAATCGGGTTGTTACACGTTATATTGAGTAGTAGTGGTTTTGGAACCTTAAATGGTGTTAAACTTAATTACTAAATGAGTTGAGTAATAAATGTGCACTTTGGAATTTTTTTCAAGTAAAGGTAGTAGCTTAAATGGCATATATTGGTTATGTTTAGATTGACTTTGAAATGTTAAGATTTTTGGTGTGCCTTATTTGAGTGATAGGTGAATATATATATATAGGTTGTTAAGCTTAACAAAGTGTTCATTACATATGGAATAGCTTGTATGGTTTTGTGGTTGGCTAAAAGAATGAATTAGCATGTGTTTAGATTGGTTTTATGCAAGTTTGAATGGCTAAATGTGCACCATTTGAGACATTAGTTTGACTTAGCATGAATTAGATACTTAATGGCACATTTTTGAACCACATGGGCTGACACATGATCGTGTGTCACACACGGGCAGGTGACACGATCGTGTGTTCACTAGTAATTAGGAAGTATTTGCATCACACAGTTCCATTTTGTCACACGGGCTAGCCACACGCCCGTGTGAATACTGTTGATTTGATCACCTAGTTTTTCACACTGTCTCAGTTTGTTACACGGCCCAACGACACAGTCGTGTGACTTTTTATAAAATTTTACATTTTAGTCCGCACAATTTCAGAGAGTTACACGGCCTGGACACACGGCCTTGTGACTCCTGTTTTGCATGACTATCTTTAACTTTTGAAAATGTTACAATTCGATCTTGAATTTTTTCAGGTCAACTCTAGAACTCACGTAAGGTTATATAAGACTCGAAAAAAGTTTTAGATGGTATTTAATGATTGAACTAATTAAAGTATCGGTATGTTTTACTGTTAACTGTTTATAACTATTTTATTTTGTATGGTAGCATCCCTTAACTCAGCTTGGTGATAGGTTCGGGTGAGGGTGTTACATATGCGTTCCCCCTCGAGAATGTCACAGATCTCGCTTAAGCTTTCCTTGTGAAAGAAGAGATAGGATCGTCAAAGTCAATGGTCCTTTCAATAAATCAATTGTGGAACATACACCGAACATTGATTTTTCCGTAGCTTGTGCTTCCACCTTATGTGCTAAACTTTTCACTATCGAAGGGTCCAAGTCAATGAGAGATATGGTTAACCTCTATAATCCCAATATTTTGGTGATTACTAAGACAAAAATTCGTGCTAGTGAGGTTCCCCATGTTGTAGACAAGCTCTCACTTGATGCCTGGATGGAAACTACTACCATTAGATGCAAATATGGTATTTGGTTGTTATGGCTCTCCCCTATAGTCACTATTAAATGTCTCTATGATACGACACAGGATATCCATGTCATTGTTAAGGTACACTCTACAAATTCTCATTGATTGTTATATGTTGTTTATGCTAGTCTTAATCTTATTGAACGTAAGTCACTGTAGCATATCCTGAAACTGATATCTAAGTTGTATCAACTTCAACCTAGTTCAGGAATGCTTCTCAAAAGTGCTTTTGGGCCAATTTTTGGCTTGGGAGAAGCACTTTACCTCTCAAAAAGAAGCTTGTTTTGGAACGCATTTATCCCAAATGTGCTTTTTGTCTCAAAAGTACTTATTAGAATCAATACTAAACACAACCTTCCTTAAGTCGTTAATGGTGATTTTAATGAGGTCATTGGCAGATCAATGAAGAAAGGTGGCCTTCCTTTAGGGTTTAATGGTCCTCAGTTTACTTGGTCTAACCTTAAAAGTCTAGCTAGTCTCACTCAAGAGAGAATAGTTTACGCCTTCACTAACTCTAGGTGGAGGTTATTGTATCTTAATGCTCAGGTTACTCATCTTTCTGGGATTCAGTCTAATCATTTCCCTATTTTGATCTCCTTCAAAAATGTTGTTTGGAAGTCCCAAAGATCTCATTTCTGTTTCCATAAAATGTGGATGAATCATCTTGAGTTCAACTCTATTCTTAAGTACTTTTGGACGGATCCCTCTAGTCTTCTTCCTTTGACCATTTTTTACTTTACTTCTTATTTATAAAAGTGGAACAAATCTAATTTTTGGAATGTCTTTGTTAAGAAAAGACGCCTTTTAACCAGAATGTCAGGAGTTGAAAGAGTTTTGGCGAATGATCCTAATGATTTTTGGTTAATCTTCATATGTTCTTGGTTAAATATCTTAATGAGATTATGCATTAAAAAGAACTTGATGAGGCGCTAAAATTCGGAGTTAATTGGATTATCGATGGCGGGTGAAATACTAGGTTTTTTTCATCTTTTTACGCTTGTTTGTAGAAATTTCAATCATATTGTTGGGCTTTTTTATGGAAATGGTAGGTGGATTACTGAGCAATGTGATATTGAAAGTCTAGTTTAAGATCATTTTATCCTACTTTTCACCCCTTCTTAGGTGTTTAACAGTTCTTTCTCCATACGCAACTCTCTTGACTAGCCTCACCTATCCAATTTGGAATTTCAATATTTTCTTTCTAAGGTTTCTCCTATTGGCATTTCCAAGGTAGTTTGGTCATTCAAACCTTTGAAGGCCCCTAAACCAAATGGCTTTCTTCCTTTATTCTTCTAATAGTGTTGGCTTAATGTTAAGCATAAAGTTATTTCGGTAGTTTTTGAGATTTTCTCTAAAACATCTATTCTGCCTTCACTGAATAAGAAGTTTATTTCCTTGATTCCTAAATCTAGAGAAGCTACCTCAACTTCTCAATTTCACCTAATTAGCTTGTGTAATACGGTGTACAAGATTATCACTAAAGCGTCGATTATGAAGCTTAGACCTATATTACACGGAATAATCTCCCTCTTTTATAGTAGCTTTATTCTTGGGAAGCAGCCTTTGGATAATGCCATAAATGTTTAAGACATCATGCACTCTCTTAAAAAGATGAATGGAAAGAAGGGGGCCATGATCATTAAACTTGATTTGAACAAAGCATATGATAAGTTGGAATAGAGCTTTATTCAGAAAGTCTTACACTTTTTTGGGATTCCAATTCCTTAGATTAATTTTATTATGAGTTATGTTACTACTACCTCTACCATAATTTTTCCCAATGGATTTAAGCTTAAGTCCTTTTGTCCCTCTCATGGAATTAGACACAGAGATCAGCTTTCTCCCTTTTTGTTTATCCTATGCATGGAATATTTGAATCTTTAGATCCTCTATGTAGTTGATTAAAAAGATTGGCAACTGATTCAAGTATCGAGGAGTAGTTTGAGCTTCTCATATCTTGTATTCATTGAAGACGTCATTATGTTGGGAAAAAAAGATTTGGTAATGATGGAATCTATAGGGTGAAGCTTAGACCTTTTTATAAGGGAATCTAGTCAGTGTCTTAATTTCCATAAATCTAGAGTAGTCTTCTCTCCTAATTATCTACCTAGTATCAAGACTCGAATAGTCAATTTTGTAAGTATTTAGAAAACCCCACACATTAAAACGTATTTGGGTTTTCTAATCCTTTCTGGTCGTGACTTAGAAGATATTACTTCTTCATTGTGGATAAGATTCATAGCAAACTGAAAGCCTAGAAGGCGAACCTTTCACCTGTAAGTGGATGGTCCTCTTGCAATCTACCATGGTTTCCATTCTCATCTATTTTATGCAAATCAGATTACTCTCTGCTAGCATTCTTAATTTGTTAGATAAACTTAATAGAGACTTTCTGTGGGGAAGTCAGCAAGAAAGATTCATCTAGTTAACTGGGAGAGTATTTGAAATATCCCGAATTAGGGCCTAATCGGAATAGTGGTTTCGTGACCACAAATTCGAGATAGAAATAATTATTTTATAATTATTTTGAGGTTTATGATATGATTGCATGATTGTGTGAAAATTTTGTGAGGAAACTCTATGCATAAAATGCTTAATTTGAAGTTAGGGACTAAATCGAAAAAGTTGCAAAACTTGCATTCTAGAAGTTTTTAGTATGAAATTACTTTGAAATATTAATTAGGAGGTCTTAAATAGCAATTTGACCAATTTCTAAAATTTTGGACAAAAATGGGCTTGTATATGAAAATTTTCAAAGAAAGGTATTAAGGGCATTTTGGTCATTTGGATAATTAATGAAATAAAATGGGAAAAATGACACAAAATAGTCATCTTCCCCATTTAGTTGCTGCCGAATGCTCTATCTCACCATAGCTAGGGTTTCTTCAACTTTCAAGCTTCATAGTAAGTGATTCTAAGCCCCGTTTTTAATGATTTTTACGTTTTTGAGATCCCGGTAACTCGATAAAGCTTATCTTAGCAATAATTTAACCTAGGGTTTATATTTGGAAAAATACCCATAGGTGAAACATGTGTATTTTGATGTTTTATGATAGAATATGAGGTTTTAAATTATGTTAGACAACTTGTACTACTCGATTTTAAGCAAAAACGAGTAAAAGGGCTTAAACGGTAAAAATACCTAATAGTCACAAGTACATGTTAGAGTGAGAATTTGATGTTTCCATAGAAGGGAAAAGTGATCAGCATGTTATAAAACATAAGAATAAGGAATAAAGTTTAATCCCGAGCCTAGGGGCAAAAATATAAATATGCAAAAGTTTAGGGGTAAAATTGTAATTTTTTCAAAATTTGAATTAAGGATTAATTTGATAATGTGAGTATTAAATAAGCTAAATGTGTTATTTTAGATCAAGAAAGACGTGGAAACGACCCCAATCGAGGAAAAGAAAAGATTGTGGACTAAATTGCAAAATCTTTGTATTTTGGTACCAAGGTAAGTTCATGTGTAAATAATGTAGCATAATTGTTATTTTTAAGTCATTGATGTCAATTATGTGATATGCTGATTTTTATCATGAAATATATGCTTTGTGGTTAATTTCGAATAAAATGTAAATTATGTGAGTTACTTGATAAATACAAATTGTTACCGAGTATTGGTTCCGGCATTCTACGGAAGACGGCAAGGATATGTATTCGAGGAAAATCCCGTTTGAACCTTAGGAATAGATTAGGATACAAGTGACATGTCACTAGGATGGTTGAGCATCCGAACTCGTTGAGTTGAGTCCGAGTTCACTTATGGATGCGAATGTCCGAACTCGTTGAGTTGAGTCCGAGTTCGTGAGATGTAACTAGGCATCCGAACTCGTTGAGTTGAGTCCGAGTTCACTTATGGATGCGAACACCCGAGCTCGTTGAGTTGAGTCCGAGTTCGCTTATGGGCGGGTTACATAGTAGCTTGGCTACATATGTGGCACTTATGTGCAAAGTTTCCATGTATCCGAATTATATTCCGATGTGTTCAACGGGTAAAGTTCTACTCAAATGGAGGAATATTCGAGATGTAAAGAGACGTATTGGTAAGTGATGTGAAATGGATATTTTGGACAGGTATGTATTTAACCCTCGGGTTGAGTATTGATACAATCACGATAAGGTAACAAGATGGTGAAAAATGGTTAGAAATGTGATATGTGTTTTGGTGATGCATGCTAATGTTGATTGGTATGATTGCTTTGATATGTTACTTATTATTTGCATATGAACTTACTAAGCATTTATGCTTACTCCCTCCTTCTTACTCATTGTAGTTTTGGACAAGCCAACTCAGGAGTCGGGATAGGTCGAAGGATCAGTCATACTATCCGGAAGAACTTTTCGGTAAATGGATTGTAAATTTAAGTATGGCATGTATAGCAATATACCTATTTTGTGTAAATGATCTTATGATATGGTGATGGAATGGTTGAGAAAATGCTTGATAATGATAAATTATGGAAATGGTTAGTTTAGACTATGTTTGATGTTATGGAAAGTTATTAAGATACTTAGTGCATGAAAACTCATAAAAAGGGATGAAATTTGCCATAAACAGAACATTGCAGCAACACTGACGTGAGTTTGAAAATTTACTAAAAATCATAGAAATTGAATTAGGTTATGAATTAAATATGAAATTTAAGATTAATATGTCTAGTTTCACATAAAACAAATTAAACAGGTAAATGAATTATATGTTAGAAGATATTTGAATTTTAGTGAAACAGGGCCAGAGTGATTTCTGGATCCCCTGTTCCAACTTTAAAAATTCACCATAAATTTTACAGATATAATTAGGTGGTGTATTTTATATTCTCATAATCCTTACTGAGTCTAGTTTCAGGAGAAACAAACCTCATAATCATAAGAATTTTTTACAGAGAGAAATGTGGTTCGTAGTAAACAGAGGTCAGTCCAGTCAAGTCCTGTAACAGGGGTAACTTTAACTAATAAACTGTACTAATTGGCCCAACCAAAAATTCTAGAAAAAAATTAGTAGATGGTTATATGAGTCTAGATTCAGGGAAAATTTACGGATCTTGATTTTGAGTTTCGTAACTCGAGATATGATTTTTCTTGCGACTGTGACGCAAGTAGCTTGAAAGCAGTGAATGTAGAAATAAATAATTCAAAGTTCTAAAAATGTTAAATTAAGTTTAGTAACACCTCATACTCGACTCCGGCGATGGTCTCGGGCGTGAGGGCGTTACAGTATTTCACGTCCTGAAGCCCTTGGTGGTTTGGGCATTCCTATTGCCAAACATACAAATAAAGCTCTTATTATGAAACTAAGATGGAGACTCATTCATGAAAAAGATAGCATTTAGGCTAAGCTACTCATAGTAAAATATGTTCAAGATCCTAGGAACTCTTTAGCGGTTTCTAATATTTCCCTGACATGGAAATCCTTTCAAAGTATAAATTTGTTCCTGGCCTTTGGGTTCAAATGGGTGGTTAGACTAAGGTTTTTCAACCTTTAAATAGATATAGTCGAAACTCTTCTTGTATCATTTAGTTTTCAACAATAGTGAATTTCTCCTTCTCTGCCCGTGGTTGTTTCTCAAAAGGGTTTCTACGTAAAATCTATATTCTTATTTTCCTTATGTCATTACTTTACGATCATTCTATATTGTCATTATCGATGTTTATTTTTAACAAACTAGTATGGGAGCTTTTCGAGTTACTTCTCTCAATCACAGTAATGGGGACAATAAAGTATGATATTCTATTATTGGATCGCAACACCAGATTCATGTTGTGGCATATAAAGATGCAGCCAGTTCTTACGTAAATGGATTTGGAGGATGCCCTGCTAGGGTTAGATTAGATGCCTTCAACATTGACAAAGAAAGAGAAGAAGTGTAAAGATCGAAAGGTTTTAACACAATTACATATGCATCTACTGAATGAAATTCTACAGGACATGTTGAAGGATAAGATAGCTACTACATTATGGGAAAAGTTGCAACAACTATGCATGTCGAAGACCCTAACTAGCAAGTTCTATATGAAGTAGTGTCTTTATGCTCATTGTTTGGAGGAAGGTGCATCTGTGCGCAAACACTTAACTATGTTTCAAGAAATTCTCTCGGACCTAGAGGTCATGGAGGCTCAATATGATAAAGAAGATTTAGGGTTAACTCTAATTTGGTTTTTTTCCCTCGTCTTATTTAACCTTTAGAGATAAGATTTTGTATAGTTGTAAATCTCTCACAGTTGATGAAGTCTATGATTCATTAACCTCGTATGACAAGATAAAGCCTCTTGTGGTTGGACCCGACTCTCGGGAAGAGAGTCTCATTGTTCGTGGGAGACAAGAACGAAATATTGATGATAATAGTGGGAGGACATAGGAACAAAATCCTCGCAGTGAATCTAAGGGTAGTCCGAGATCTTCAAATAGAGGTGAAACCTATAACTTCTACTAGAAGAAAAGGCACATTAAGTCTAACTGTTATAAGTTGTAGAATAAGATCAAAAAGGAGGCAACGAATCAAAAGGGAAAATAACCAGAATAATCCAATAAAGGTGATGTTGTAAAAGATTATAGCGATGGTGAACTCCTAGTTGCTTCTACCGACAACTCTAAAGTGAGCGAGAAGTGGATCTTCAATTCTGGTTACACCTTCCATATGATTCCCAATTAAGATTGGTTTACGACATATAAAACACTGTCTAAAGGTCTTCTTTTGATGGAAAATAATGCTTCATATAGAATCGCAGGTATTGGCATGATCAAAATTAAGATGCTTGATAGAGTCATCAAAACACTTAGTGGCGTGCAACATGTACTAGAATTAAAGAGGAATTTTATTTCATTGAGTACTCTTGATTCAAAAGGTTACAAGTACACAGTTGAAAATGGGGTTCTAAAGATTAGCAAGGGTTCCCTCGTTGTGATGAAAGGGCTGAGAAAGACTTCCAAGTTATATGTTTTGCAGGGTTCAACTGTTACTAGTGATGCAGCCGTTACTTTCTCTTCCTTGCCAAATGATGATGTTACTAGACTTTGGCATATGCGCCTAGGGCATATGAGTGAGAGCAGCATGATAGAATTAAGCAAAAGAGGACTTCTTGATGGATAAGGCATTAGCAAACTGAAGTTCTATGAGCACTACATTTTTGAGAAGCAAAAGAGAGTTTGATTCATTAGAGGAATACATAACACGAAGGGAACGTGAGATTATATCCATTCTGATCTTTGGGAACCATCTAAAGTGCCTTCAAGTGGTGGTGCTAATTATATGCTAACGATCATTGATGATTTTCCAAAATATTTTGGGCATTCTTCCTGAAGCAAAAAAGTGATGTGTTTTTCATGTTTAAGGCTTGGAAAACTATGAGCAAGAAGCAGACAGAAAAACAGATAAAACACCTCCACACAAATAATGGTTTGGAATTATGTTCTGATGAATTTAATGAATTGTGCAAATAAAAAAAGATTATGAGACACTTCACAGTTTATTATACTCCACAGCAAAATGACGTTACAGAACAAATGAATAGAATAATCATGGAACAGGTTCGATGTATGTTGTTGAATGCTTGTTTACCAAAGTTGTTTTAAGTTGAAACGGCCTCACTGCATGTTTTCTGATTAACTAGTCTCCGTTCGTTGCCATTGAGAAAAAGACTTCACAAGAGGTATGGTTTGGTAATCCTGCTGATTATTCTTATTTGAAGATTTTTAGGCGTCCTGCGTATGCTCATATTGATAATGGTAAATTGGAGCCTAGGTCTATTAAATGTGTTTTTCTTGGTTATAGGGCTAGTGTTAAAGGGTATAAGTTATGGTGTCCTAAACGAAGAAAGTTGTAATTAGCAAATATGTTAATTTGTTTTATGAAGTTGCTATGTTGTCTAACTTACCTCTTAAAAACTCTTCCAATAAAGACTAGCAAATTTCAAACACACAAGTGAAGTAGGTGGAGCTTCAGATTGATCCAGGATTTACAATAGAGTATACCCCTCAAGTTAGTACAGAAACTCAAAGTAGAGCTGATTCTTCACCACAATATTCTATTGCCAATAACTGACCTAAAAGAGAAATTAAACCTCTAAATAGGTTCCTTGAGGTTGATCTAGTTGCTTATGCTTTAAACGTGGTTGAAAATGTAGATTCAAATCAAGAGCCAACTATATATTCTGAGGTAGTTAGCTATGAAGGTTCAGGAAAGTGGATGATTTCCATGCAATAAGAGATGGAATCACTCCATAAGAATAGAACGTGGGACATAGTAAAGCTTCCTAAGGGTAAAAAGTTTGTTGATTGTAAATGGGTGTTCAAGAAGAAAGAATGGACTCCATGTAACACCCCAAACCCGGCCTGGAAGTTAGGCCCGAATCTGACGTGTCTCATTGAAGTGTTTTTCGAAAACCATGTTTTCTTTGAAAACCCTTCTTACTATTTAAAACCTCTGGCCATCTTATTCCTTGTGAAAACCTCAGTTTACGTTGGTTTATTTTGCAAAATGTGGTTCATTGGAAAGTTATTCCTATTTAGAACGGTGTTTGTTGTGGAAGCTTAATTTAAAATAGTCGATTTATGAAAACATAATGTTTAAAAGTTAAGTTGTGAAAACGTAGTATTTTTAAAACAGTTATTGTTTTGGAAAACCGTGATCTACTTCTAACAAATATCAAACATAATAAATAAAATCCCAAAGTTTAAAATAAAAACCAGAGAGGCCTTATTACAAACCAAACCGAAATTAAAGTACTGAGAAGCAAATAAACGTAGTAGATAACAAAAGCAATTGTGTGGCCATCTCTGAATCCCTCGCAGCACTGATCCTCCTAATACTGAAGATTACCTGCACAGTTAAAAATGGGGTGAGTTTATGAAAGCTCAGTGTGTAATCCCCTAGCATCCAAACAGTCAGTCAAAAATAGAATTTAGAACCAATCTGGCTTGAGCCCTATTCAGTAACAAAACAGTCCAATTCAGAATATATGTGGGCCAAAGCCCAATTCATTAACATTTGGGTATTAACCCATCACAGTATCAATTGGGCTAACCCATCTCAGAATCAATATCAGTTGGGCCTAGCCCATATCAAGACCAATATCAGTTGATCAGTTGGTCTAGCCCATTTCAATTTCAAACCCATATGAATAATGCATGATAACCCATCCAACCCTGCACTTGCCTCCGTCCAACCCTACACTACCTGTGGGGAATAAATCACCCACGCCATCCTTACATTTACAGTGTTGCACCGGTTGCGGCACTAACTAGAGTTGCAGCAAAGCTGCTAATATCAGAATATGTGGCACAGCCACCAATACGGTTTCTTCCTCCATAACAATAACCCAATCCCAAGCAGTATGTCATGTATGCAGAATGTCATGCACAAAAGCAGTCAGACAAATCAGTCATTTACCCTCGAATGGCAAAATAGTCATTTTACCCTTTAGGGGTACTTTGGTCATTTTACTAATTTTGGGGGTCCCAGTACAGATTTTGACCTCATAGATGGTCTACCGTTGCCTTGAGCGACTCAGGTAACCTAGATGGTCAAAACGGTGTAAATGAGCCCAAGGCCTATTACTCGGCCCAAGTGGGCCCACACGCTCGTGTGGCCCATTTAGCCCAATTCTAGTCACGGCTATGCAAACACCATAGCCCAGTTCATTATTAGTCACTTACTGCAGATTTTATCCATATGGGGCCTAAGAGCCCATTGCGCCCATATGGCCTATTTTGGCCCATCGAGGTCCAGAACAGCCCAAGTACACGAGAACGTTCGTGGTGGCCTCCACAGTCTATCGCCCCTAATATATGGGCTCAGTTTACTACTCGAGCAATCGTAAACTCGTGAAGCCTCAAATGCCAAAGTTTCGACTTTCAGCTTTTGTCAATTTTCAATAAAGAGGGGTGTGAATACACACCTGATTGCGAAACTTTGCGAAAATCCTTCGAGCAACAACCTATATCATTCATGGTATTTAATTAATCTCTTGGCAACAAGGGTCAACACCCACTTACCATCACTTAAGAAGAAACAGATCACATTCGGCCTAAGCCCCAAGGTAAAATATGGCATCGCATTTACCTTAGCGGGAGAGAGGTTCGATTGCTACCCAAACACCAGCACTTCTTCACTCTACTGGAACTCTATTGATTTTTCAGAACCTTGCAAGACCGTAACCACAACACCAGTAGCAAACACAAAAGCAAACGGCCAACACCATAAAGCAGGAAAACCGATAGAAGGTTAAGAAAAGGAAAGTGAATCAATTGGTTAGGAGAAAACCCAAGGAAACGAAATATAGGGGCAGAGGAAAACTATATTCGGCCAAGAACCAAAAGGGATATTGAGAGGAAAAGAAAGGTAATTAAAGAATGTAGTCGACTTGATTGTGAGAAAAGAGAAATAAAGGTTCGACTAATCAAGGAACAACATACCAAGGAAGATAATACTGAGAGCAAGAGGGAGAAGAAATCGTTCAAGCCAATGCACTTGAAAGGTAATAGAGAAGTAAAGAGTCACACAAAACTGCTCAAATGGTCACACTTGGATTCTGCTACACTTGCAAAAGGAGAAAAGAAAGGTACCAATTCGGCACTAAATGCCCCAAAACTGAAATTGCACAAAGAGAACCACTCCCAAAACTCCTCAATTGTCGAAAATGCACACACTAGTTCCCCTATTCGACTACAACACTCTCCAAGTTTGAAATTCCTTGATTTTCTCCACCTAATTCTCTTCCATGTCCATAACAACCATTATCATATCCCTTGATTTTCTCCCATTGACCAATTCCATAACCACCTTAGGAGAGTTTTAATCCAACTCTACTTCTCTCACCCCATGGGAATAAAATAAATGTACCTTACAAATCATGGGATTCGAACTCAAGATCCCCTTTCCACCATAATGACGCCACAACCACTAGACCACATGCTTCCTTGTGATAAATTTTAATCACTAATATTTATAAGGCACACAAGCTAAAGCCAAGGTTCACTTAAGGGAAAACCTAAAATTCTGCTAAAGCCTAGATTTCAAACCAGGACTTCTCAGACATCCCCAAACATACCCAATTCACTTAACCACCATACCAAACATGCAATTTGTGTCACTTTCTTGCTCAACTATATTAGTAAGCTGCCTACTAACAGTTCCCACGCTCAAGGCCTAATACTTCTAGGCCCAAAATTCGAGGCGTTACACTCCACGTTGAAGAACCTAGATATAAAGCAAGACTAGTTACAAAAGGTTATAGTCAAATTCTAGGTATAGACTTCACAGATGGGTTTTCTCCAATTGTGAAGCATAATTCGGTACGAGCCTTGCTTGGTATTGTGGCCATGAATAATTTAGAGCTTGAGCAATTAGATGTAAAAATAGCGTTCTTGCATGGAGAACCTGAGGAAGATATTTACATACACCAACTAAAAGGTTATGTTTGCTTGCTGAAAAAGTCTCTTTTTGCCTGAAATAGTCACCAAGGCAATGGTACAAGAGGTTTGATTCATTTATGACTACTCATGATTTCAAAAGAAACAGCTTTGACAGTTGTGTTTATTTTAAGAAAAATGGTGATGGTTCATTTGTATATCTACTCTTTTATGTTGATGACATGTTAATAGCAGCCAAAGATAAAGGACAGATAAGAAAGGTTAAAACCCAACTTAGTAAAGAATTTGAGATGAAATATTTGGGAGTAGCAAAGAATATACTCGGGATGGAGATTCTAAAAGATAGAAAAGTATGTAAATTGTACCTAGGTCAAAAAGAATACATTGAGAAAGTTCTTTGCAGGTTTAATATGCAGACTACCAAGCCTGTTAGTACTCCATTAGCAACCCACTTCAGAATTTTATCAGCTTTGTCTCTGTAATCAGATGATGAGATTGACTATATGTCACGTGTTTCATATTCTTGTATAGTGGGATCTCTCATGTTTGCTATGGTTTGCTCACTTCCAGATTTATCATATACAGCTAGTAGATACATGGCAAATCCCAGTAAAGAACACTGAAAAGCAGTTTAGTGGATTTTCAGATACTTACGAGGTACTACTGATGTTTGCTTATGGTTTGGAAGAACTAGAGATGAATTCATTGGGTATGTTGATTCTGATTTTGTCAGAGACCTTGATAAAATAAAATCTCTCACAAGGTGTCTTTACTATTGAGGGTTGAACAATATGTTAGAAAGCCACTTTGTAGACTACATTTGTTTTGTCTACTACTGAAGTTGAGTACATAGAGATTACTGAGACTTGTAAAGAAGCTATTTGGTTAAAGGGACTCTTTCATGAACTCGGTAAAGGCCTTCAGATCAATACAGTGTTTTGTGATAGTCAAAGTGTCATCTTCCTTACGAAGGATCAAATGTTTCATGAGAGAACATAGCATATCGTTATTCTGTATCATTTTGTACATGATATTATTACTCGTGGTGATATTGTTGTGATCAAAGTTAGTACTCATGATAATCCTGTAGATATGATCACTGAGTCACTTCCTATAATCAAATTTGAGCATCACTTAGACTTGGTTGGTGTTCATTGTTGAAAAATACCCCTTTGGGATTGTGTTCATTGTTGAAAAATACCCTTTTAGGGATTGTGAAAGAGGTAGAGAACTTGTTCGTTAAGAGTTCGTGAGAAGAACTTGTTCGTTGAGAATTCATGTCAAGGTGAAGATTGTTAAAGTTGTGTGACCCAAATCCTTATTAAAGAGATAATACAGTGGTAAAACTAGGGGATCTGTGTATGGCTTACAAGTAGAATCCGTATAGAACTACACTTCTTCTATTTGACATTAATTAGAATAAGGTTTTTCAACCTTTAAATAGATGTAGTCGAAACTCCTCTTATATCATTCAGTTTTCAACATTAGTGAATTTCTCCTTCTCTACCCATGGTTTTTTCCACAAAGGCTTTCCACGTAAAATTTGTGTTCTTATTTTTCTTTTCTTATTGCTTTGCGATCATTCTATATTGTCATTATTGATGTTTAGTTTTAGCAGGGTACTTTGGTTGTCTCATAGCGTTGTTATTTTTGGGACCCTTTTCCCCAAAGAAACTTTTGTTCATAGAGTATTATCAATTGTAAAGGAACTTATTGCCTATTCTTCTATGATTCATCTCATTCCTCTTCCCACCTCTACCTCGGTCTCTTGGGAACCTCCTGGTAGGAACTGGTTTAAACTTAACTCTAATGGATCAGATCTCAAAAATCCAAGAAAGGTAGGAGTGGGAGCAATTATTCGCAATCACCAGTGCAATTGGGTGATTGGTGCCTATAGGTATATCCTTTGTGCTAGCAGTGTCCAAGTTGAACTGTGATCACTCAGAGATGGGTTCTAGCTAACAAGATCCCTTAATATTATTGACCTTCAGATTAAAGTTGATGCCACACTGTTATATTTC
Source organism: Gossypium longicalyx (assembly GCA_025698465.1). Classification (NCBI taxonomy): domain Eukaryota; kingdom Viridiplantae; phylum Streptophyta; class Magnoliopsida; order Malvales; family Malvaceae; genus Gossypium; species Gossypium longicalyx. Next base: position 15,123,395 of record CM046997.1, on the reverse strand, counting down.
TCATGTCAAATAATATCGCTACTAATTTAATTTTATCTCCTTTGGTTAATGAGTGCAGGATGCTCCAGCAATCTTTGACTACTAGCCCTCTAATGCATGTTTTTCGAGAGGTAACAAATGCGCTGATGCACTTGCTCATAGCGGTGTGTAAAAAACTACCGAACTAAATAAATCGAAAAGAACTGAACAAAAAAAAAACAATTTTTTCAGTTTATTCAATTTTTCAATTCAATCATTTTCATATTCGACTTAATTAATTAATTCAATCAATTTTTGGTTTTGACATTTTAAACTGAATAAACTGATTAAGATTTTAAACTGAATAAATTGATTAAGATAATAAGCTCATAACCCATTTACATATCTAAGCCCAAATTTAAACCTTAAATTCAAATACTGATTAAAGCTTAATACTCTTAAAGCCCAAACCCATTAAACCCATTAATATTTAAAACCCAAATTGATAATTTAATTTTTATCATTTAATATATATAAGCTAATTTAATTTTAATATTTATATGTAATAAAAATTTTAGTATTTAATTTTTATGAAATTTATATGTATCGTAATTTGAAATTGTATATTCCCTAGGGAAATCTTTTATCACTTTTATATATATATATATATATATATATATATATCATAAAAATTAAATGATAAATAATTCATTTGTGATATTCATAAAAATTAAATCATATACCCCATTGTTTTTATGATAATTTTACATATTAAAGTAAAGGTATGTGGGTCATGTAAGAAAATAAATGTTTTTTAAAGTTCATTAAAAATGATTTGGTTTAACTTTTAATATTTTTATAATTATTTTGAAATAAAAATAAAATTAAAAGTTATGTGATATAGTAAATTGAAGAATGAAGACAATTATATGAAAAAAAATTAAAAGAAATAAAATTATAAGTACATTAATTAGAATTTTTTTCCAACTCAAAAATAATTAAAAATCTAAATATTGAATCCAACCGAAAATTTTCAATTCAATTTATTCGATTTTGCTTTCCAAATCAGTTCAATTTATTCGATTTAAATTATTAATTCAGTTTATTCTATTTTTAGTATAAAAAAACTGAATAGACTAAAAGCACACTTCTACTTGCTCGGTTAGGGAGTAGTCTCTAGTTTAACTCTCGTTCAAAAGGTGCTTTATCTTCTAGTTTCTTTAATGTTTGTAATAATCCTCCTATATGGTTGGAATCTTTACTACTTGCTGATAAGCATGATTGTGTTGTGTGTCGAACTTTACTCTTTTTTATATTTTATGAACTTTTCGACAAAAAAAATAAATTATGAATAAAAAATTATACTATTTAAAAGGAAAAATTGTACTTAATACCCTTTGACCATTTTTCCTATAATGATGGGACAAAAAGTACAAATGATTAATTATGTTTTGTTCAATTTTCAGTAGTCTTCTGCCCTAGCACGAAATAGTCTGCCTCTCTGGCATGTTCTTAGGCTTCTTGGTTTCTTTTGTTTGTCGAAACCATTTTTAAATCGAGTTTTAGAAAATGGGAATCGACTTTAAAAAACAAAAACGGGAGTCGCCACCAGTCTTTTTAGGTGTGATTGGATCACCTTTAAAACATTTTGTTTTAAAATCATTAGTTTTGGTCTACGAAATAAAAGAACGGGTTCGGGAGTCGGTTACGTACGAGGAAGGGTTAACACCCCCGTAACGCCCAAAAATTGGTACCTAATTGATTATCAAGTGTCTTTAGTGTCGGAAATTCAAAAATTTTAAGATGTAGTCCTCTTTAAAATATTTTAATTTTAAAAATTGGGGTTCACTCGTATCAAAGTATTGACATTAAGTTAACCCCTTTTTTTTTGAAATTCCTATCTTGGAGCAACAAAACGCTATATCCAATAAGTTAAGACATATTGCTTTGAAATTTAAGATAATGGCTTACATTTGGAAAACCTTTAAAACTTAGAAGGGTACTTGATTATTCGAACTCAACGAGAAAAGTCGCAACCCAATAAGTTAGGGCACTACTTTTCTCGAAGCTTCCAAACATCGAGCATTGCCTCTTTATTTTTGGAAAGTTTGAAGTCTCGTTTTTTAAATCGATGCATGAAGGTGCATATTAACATAACATACGAGATAACATGCCACAATGATAGGAAACTAAGAGCATAACGGCATAAATATCATACACTAACCAACATATATAAGAAATAAAACATGATAATTTTTAAATAAGAAAATATACATAAAACGGAATACATATTAAAGAAGAAATAGGTAAAAATCCCTAAACATATAATTCAACATATATTTAATCATATAAATGATGCATGATATACAATATAACAAAAAATATGCATTTGAAAATAAAATATAAAAGTCTAAGATATAATGTATAACATAACAATAATATATTAATACTAAAGTAAAAATAAATATTGTATAATAAAAAAATATGTATAACATAAACAAATGATAAAATGTGATATTTAATAATAAATTTAAAATATAATGTATAATAAAAAATGTATTTATAAGAGTAATAATTAAAAAGGATATTGGTTTAGTAAAATAATGTAGAGAATATAAAATATATAAAATAATTTATATGAAATAATTTTATAATATATATATATATATAAATATAAGATTAAAATGAATAATTAATGATGAAATCATGTATTATAATATTATAATATCTTCAAAATGTATAATAATAGAATATAAATAATTATTTACATATAAATAAAAAAATATGATACAAGTTTAAAATCTTTAATGATAATAATATATAGATAAAAATGTATAATAATATAAAAATAACTTAATAATATATGAAATAATTATAATATATAATATAAAAGCATATATATAAATAATATATAACATATAATAAACATATAATATAATAATAATGTATAAATGATGATGTAAAATAATAATAACTTGTGAAAAATAATATATAATAAATAATAATATAAATAGTATATAATAAAGTAATTTTATAATATATAATAAAAAATAAGGTTAAAAATAAAACGAATAACAATATAATAAATATATATAGGGTTAAATTTGAAGTTCAATAAAATCACAGGGCAAATTTAAAAGAAATAATAGTGAATTAAGGTCCTAATTAAAACGCGCGTAAAATAAGAGGGACTCATTGGGCAAATTGCCCTATTCCTCAAAACGGCAACGTTTCCCAGAATGTAATTTAACAACTGTAGAGACTAAATTGAAATAAATGTAAAATATTAGGGCCAATTTTAAAAAATAAAATAATACGTAATTATAAATTAAAAGAGGCGAAAGGACCGATTGGGTAATTAACCCAATTCTAAAAAACACGCGGATCCTCCTCGGGTAATCAGGTCAACGCGCGGATCCTATGGCTTAATATGGCACCGTTTTGAGCTTATTGAGTTAAGCAGAAACGATGTCGTTTCGAAGAGGCTATATAAGCCAACTTTGCAGCTTAAAGATCATTTTAACGTTGGTAATAAAAAAACCAAAAAAATGCTCAGCAGAAGGGAAGAGAGAGGTCCCATCTCCGACCTCCGGCCATGGTGCAGTGTTTACACACGCGCCTCACGCGCCGTCATACACAGTGGTCTGAAAGCTTAAAAACCTTCGTCCTTCCACAGGTAATCTCTTTTCCCTCAGATCCTTACTCATGCAGGTTAGAACAGTTCATATATATTCAAAATAAAGCACAAGATATGCGATGTAAATCACCTTTTGAGAGACTGTTGATATGAATATCTGTCAATATCTATTTCTATTTTTAAAAAAAAAGTGTCCCCTTACAATGTTTTTCATTCGGGCTTTTATAGCCACTACTATGATTACATAAACTGGAAAGAAATCTGTTGTATCATATCTTTGACTGTGATCTGCTGGAATCTTTTTGTTTCCTTTTTTGTTCGCAGATAACCCACGAGAATCTCTCTCAATCACTGATGTTTGCACGCTAATGGAGCCAACGCCAGATTCTGGCGTGTCTTGCACGTTGATGGTGGCGGTGACGAAGGCTTCAATGATGGGGGTGACGGTCCCGGCCTTGACTGCATTGATGGCCTCGATGGGGTAGCTGGAACGGCAGAATCTGAAGGGTCATGAGGCTTGGCTTCTGGATCCTTCTGTTTGCGGCACAAGGAAAAAAAAGAGAGGTAGAAACCCTAGGGTTTCATGCCTCGGTGTAACGATTTGGGCCAATTGGGCCACTTTAGCCTTGGGTCCATTTGGGTTTGTTGTAATGGGTCTTAGGAGTACGGGTTTTGGATCTACTGAGTTGTAACCGGGTATAAGATTTAAGCCAATTGGTTTTGGGTTTAAAGATTAGTGGGCCAGTGTAAATGGACTGTTATATGGACTGTTTTAAAAATAATTATTTATTTATTTATTTATTTGGTTTACAGCTCGGTCAAATTTGGGCTACTACAGCTGCCCCTCTTTACTCATTGCTGTATAACGGGAATCGAGCAAAGATTTAGAAAGACCAAATTTGACCGGTCCTATCAAATCATAGTCTTCAATCTTCTTGAATGTCATGTCGATATCTTCGATCTGCTCTCCGCCGAACACAGAGACGCCAAATCTGCTTCTTGGATTTGTTCTCTGACAATACAGAGATGACAAATCATCTTAGATTTGCTTCATCGTAAGCACGTGAAAGCCAAATCAGCTATGTCTTCGATTTGTTCCTTGTAAGCACAAGGATGCCAAATCATCTTGGATCATGCTTGATCTAATCATCCAAGGTCGATTCGCTATGTATCCGCTCTCCATTGAAGTGGAGATGCGGACTTCGATTTGTTCTCGACAATACAGAGACGACAAATCATCTTATATTTGTTTCAGCGTAAACACGTGAAAGTCAAATCAGCTATGTCTTCAATTTTCTCCTTGTAAGCACAAGGATACCAAACCATCTTGGATCCACTTTAGCATAAACATCCGAAGGCGAGACCTGCTATGTATCTGCTCTCCATCAAAGTGAATATGCCAGACTTCGATTCGTTCTTTGACAATACAAAGATGCTAAATAATCTTAGATTTGCTTCATCGTAAGCACGAGAAAGTCAAATCAGCTATGTCTTCGATTTGCTCCTTGTAAGCACAAGGATGACAAACCATCTTGGATCTGCTTCAGTATAAACATTCGAAGGCGAGATCTGCTATGTATCTGCTCTCCATCAAAGTGAAGATGCCAGACTTCGATTCGTTCTCTGACAATACAGAGATGCCAAATCATCTTAGATTTGCTTCATCGTAAGCACGAGAAAGTCAAATCAGCTATGTCTTCGATCTGCTCCCCGCCGAATACAGAGAGATAAGATCTGTCATCTTGGATCTGCCCCAATGAAGGTTAGATCTGCTATGCTGCGGCCTACTACCCTACTATTTTGGGTTTTAAAGCGCGCTATCTCCGATAACCTGTAAAATGATTATGCTTGATAATTTAGGATGCTATGCTCGAAGTGAGTCAAATGTTCCTAATTAAACATGTTATGATGCAAAATATCATGAATACAACCCCTATTCTAGACGTCATCATTCATTCCTTCATTTGTCTTTTCTTTTCTCAAAGTTTCATTTATGCTCAGCCTATAAGCCGCCCTCCAATGCTACAATCCACTGAGGATATCTGTAGGAGCTAAATTATTGGCCTTGTCTATTTTCCTTTTGGACTGGAAGAAAGGAATTCCTCGAGTTCTTTCATCTCTTACTTACGTGAATTTCTCGAACAATTGTCCTGTTTTAGTTTCTTGTGTTATCTAGAAATTTCAGAGTAATGCGAAAAACTTCATTTGTGAACATATTTAGTTCATCTATCATTATTTCAATGCAACATACTTAAAGAATAGTGAAAGACGAATAAATTTTAAGAATAATTAGATTTGAATGAATTATCAAAAAGATACAAAAGGGAATTAATCTGCTAGTCTATCTTCTAGAAGAAATAAAATCTAAAGATAGCAAACAAAACAGAAGTTAGATCTTCTAGATATCGCTGCTTGAGCGTCTATACACTAGCTCCATGAAGACTTTCTTGAGTTCAACATGTGTTAAAAAGATCCCAATTACTCTGTTGATGCCCCAGTGTGTAGCATTATTCACTCTTTGTTGTATCAAATATAGCAAAATTACCGTATGCCCTTCAATATTTGAGCTGCCCTTTCGGGTTTTCAACTCAAAATCCCTTTGGTCACAAGGTGCCCTTTGCGGGTTTTCACCTTAGATTCTCTTCTTTTTTAGACAAAGTATTTTTTAACTGAGTTCGAGTTCACTGGATTGGGTAAACTTTTCCTATCCATTTCTACTAAGATCAATGCACCACCGGAGAAAGCTTTTTTCACGACATACGAACCTTCCCAATTCGGCATCCATTTTCTTCTAAAATCCTTTTGAATAGGAAGGATCTTTTTCAGTACAAGGTCTCCCTCATGGAATTCTCTTGGTCGAACTTTCTTGTCATAAGCTCGCATCATTCGCTTCTGATACATCTGACCATGTCGAATGGCTTTTAGCCTCTTTTCCTCAATCAAGTTCAACTGGTCATACTAGGATTGAACCCATTCAGCTTCATCTAACTTTACCTCCGTCAAAATTCGAAGAGAAGGTATTTCTACTTCAATAGGTAATACTACTTCCATCCCATAAACTAACGAGAATGGAGTTGCCACAGTAGAGGTTCTGACAAATGTTCGATAGGCTAGGAGTGCAAATGGCAACTTCTCATGCCACTCTCTATAGGTCTCAGTCATCTTCCCCACTATTTTCTTAATATTCTTATTGGCGGCCTCCACTACCCCATTCATTTTTGGACGGTAAGGGGAAGAATTATGATGCTTGATTTTGAACTGGTCGCAAACCTCCGCCATCGTTTTGTTGTTCAGGTTCAATGCATTGTTGGATATGATCTTCTCAGGCATTCCATACTGAAAAATGATCTCCTTCTTCAAGAATCGACTCACAGCTGACTTAGTAACATTCGCATAAGAAGCAGCCTCTACCCATTTTGTGAAGTAGTCAATTACTACAAAGATAAACCGATGTCCATTCGAAGCTTTCGGTGATATTGGTCCAATGACATCCATGCCCCACATGGAAAAGGGCCATGGAGAATTCATAACATGTAAAGATGAAGGTGGTACATGAATTTTATCCCCATAAATCTGACACTTATGGCATTTCTTGGTGTAACTGATACAGTCCCCTTCCATAGTAGCCCAATAATAGCCAAACCTCATGATTTGCCTTGCCATCGTGAACCCATTTGCATGCGTCCCGCATACACCTTCATGAACTTCTTCTAAAATTAGCTTAGCTCCCACAGCATCGACACATCTCAAAAGTACTTGGTCTTTTCGTCTTTTGTACAGGATATCTCCATCTAAAACATAGTCGCAAGCTAACCTCCTCAAGGTTCATTTGTCATTTTCACTAGCCTGTTCAGGGTATTTACGATCTCTCACATATCACAATATATCTTGATACCAGGGGTTATTGTCGTTTCCTTCCCTCTCAATGTTACAACAATGAGCTGGAGCCTCGTAAACACTCATTTGAATTGGCTTCATTTCTTCTTATTTATTCACCTTGATCATTGAGGCCAAGGTTGCTAAAGCATCTGCCATCTGATTTCGTCTCGTGGGAGATAATTGAAGGTGGTGCTATCAAATTCCTCAAGTAACCCCAAAATTATCTTTCGATAACTAATCAATTTAGGTTCCCTTATCTCCCATTCACCTCTGAGTTGATAAACAACCAACGCCGAGTCCCCATATACTTCTAGGGTTTTTATACCTCGCCCAATAGCTGTTTGAAGTCCCATGATGCATGATTCATATTCAGCCATATTGTTCGTGCAATCAAAGTCCAACTTGCACGTAAAAGGATAATGATTGACATTCGAAGATACCAAGACTGCCCCAATTCCATTTCCGACTGCATTAGAAGCCCCATCAAAATTGAGCCTCCAAGAAGAATTTTCAGTCATTGCTATACACATCAACGCCTCATTTGGAAAATCGAAGTTCAATGGCTCATAATCCTCTAGAGCCCTACTAGCCAAGAAATCCGCTACCGCACTTCCTTTTATAGCCTTTTGACTTATGTAGAGTATATCAAACTCCGAAAGCAAAATTTGCCATCTCGCCATTCTCCCATTTAGAGCCGTTGACTCCATCATGTATTTCAACGGATCAAGTTTTGAGATGAGCCAAGTGGTATGGTATAGCATGTACTGTCTTAATCTTCGAGTTGTCCAAATCAGCGCACAACACAACTTTTCGATCGGTGAATATCTCATCTCACAGTCAGTGAACTTCTTACTGAGATAATAAATTGCCTTCTCCTTTTTCCCTGACTCGTCATGCTGGCCAAGCACACATCCCATAGAATTATTGAACACTGATAAATACAGTATTAATGGTTTATCTGGGCTGGGTGGAGACAATACCGGAGCATTCAACAAATACTGCTTGACCTTTTCAAAAGCATTCTGGCATTCCTCATCCCAAGTACCTTGATTGTGCTTTCTGAGGAGGCGAAAGATAGGATCACATTTCTCGGTTAGTTGTGAAATGAACTGAGCAATGTAATTCAACCTTCCTAGGAATTCTTGAACTTCTTTCTAAGTACGTGGTAGAGGTAATTCTCGTATGGCTCTGACCTTGTCTGAGTCGACTTCAATTCCTTTTTCACTGACTACGAAGCCTAACAACTTTCCCGATCTGGCTCCAAAGGTACACTTTGCTGGATTGAGCTTCAACTGAAATTTTCTCAACCTTACAAATAATCTTCTCAAGACCTCGATATGCTCCTTTTTCGTATGCGACTTGGCAATTATATCATCGACGTATACCTTAATATCCTTATGTATCATGTCGTGAAACAAGTTTACCATGGCCCTTTGGTACGTTGCCCTTGCGTTTTTTAGTCCAAATGGCATTACTTTGTAGCAAAAGGTGCCCCACGAGGTTATAAAGGTGGTTTTATCCATGTCCTCTGGATGCATCTTTATCTGGTTGTATCCTGAGAAACCATCTATAAAGGAGAACAACGAATATCTCGCTGTGTTATCTACTAAAGTGTCAATGTGGGGTAAAGGAAAATTATCCTTTGGGCTTGCTTTGTTCAAGTCTCTGTAATCAACACACATTCGTACCTTCCCATCCTTCTTAGGAACAGGCACAATGTTAGCTACCCACTCAGAGTATTTCACTTCTTGCAAGAATCCTGCGTCAAACTGCTTCTTGACTTCATCCTTTATTTTTAAAACGATATCTAGCCTCATTCTTCGCAACTTCTGTTGGACTGGCTTACAATCATGTCTTATCGGAAGACGATGTACCACAATGTCAGTACTCAATCCAGACATATCATGATATGACCAGGCGAAGATATCCTTGAACTCTCGAAGCAACTCAACCAGATCATGCCTTGTGCCCTCACTAATTAGGGTTCCGATTTTCAACTCCTTCCCTTCCTCTAGGGCTATATTCTCTATTGCTCTTTCTCATGTGGCATGATTTGTTTCTCCCCTTGCTTAACCATTCTTAACAGATCGAGAGATACGTCACAATCTTGAACATCTTTAAAATTCTGAGGTTCCTCTAAACACATTTCTTGCTCGCCAGAGAAATTAGGAGCTGTAGTATCAGCGCTCATATCATTGATATCTAGGGACCTGTGGGGGTATGAAAGAATATACAAAGAATGAATGAATCGAAGAATGATTGTTTATGTGCTATGAATAAAAGAATAAGAATTGCTAGAATTTGAAGGAATATTGGTCGATAAAAATGAAACAATATTCATTTAAATTGATAAAAACTTATATTTTATTTAAATAATTATAGATGAACATGGGCCTCTTTTCACAAACATAATCTTATTACTCCTAGGCCCTAGAGTAACAAACATGTTTTGAGAATTACTCTGAAAAATTCCTAAAGACTACAGGAAGGTCTTCCGCAGTCCAATTGTTCAGAGAGCTCCCTGATTCGTCAGTGCGAATGCCCTCGAGGTTTTCTTGCTCCGATCCCTCATTGTGTACAGCATTGACTTGATGACTTTCCTTTATCAGGAATCCTCCTGACTTAAAGGATTTGGATATAGGTAGGAATGTCATCAGTTCCCATTCCACTTCTCTTCCATTCAAACGCACCTTCCTTCTCGCTTGGCGCTTCTCCATTTCTTGCCTCCTATGCTTATGGTCTGGCTTGAAACCCAAACCAAAACGATCCTTCTTCTCGCTTAATTTTGGGATTTGAACCCCTCCTTGCAACTGTCTTCCTAGCCCTTTTCCTGGTAATGCTCCCTTCCCTATCATCATTTGTAGGGCCATCCTCGTGGCCCTAGACATTTTGGGTGCTGGCCTCTCACATCCTTCCGAAATGAAGGTGGCATTAATGATTTCTAAAGAGGGAAAAGAACACTCGATAACCTCTTCATTGGCCTCAACATAAGGGGCCTTGCTGGTGACTACTGCTATGATATCCTCCTCCGGTTTGATGGTTATTAAGCGTCCATCTGTCACTAACTTCAATTTTTGGTGCAATGAAGAGGGCACCGCTCCTGCCGAGTGTATTCATGGTCTCCCCAATAAACAATTGTAGGAGGGCTTGATATCCATTACTAAGAAATCAACTTCATACGTATTCGGCCCAATGTCCAGGGGGATGTCAATTCGTCCCATTACTTTCCTTTCAGTTCCATCAAAGGCTCTTACCATGTTATGACATGTTTTCATATGTGAACTGTCAATGGGCAATCTATTCAAGGTGGATAGCGGAAGGACGTTCAAAGCAGACCCATTATCCACGAGTACACTTGGAAGTGTGTATCCTTTGCACCGAGTAGTGATGTGTAGGGATTTGGTTGACCCTATGCCCCCAGGTGGAATTTCATCATCATTAAAATAGATAAAATTGTCAGCACTGATGTTGTTTACTAACCGGTCCAGCTTGTTAACGGATATGTCATGAGTGATATATGTTTCGTTAAGCACCTTTAACAACGCATCTCGATGCACCTCAGAACTCAAGAGTAGGGCTAACACTGATATACGTGCCGACTGCTTGTGTAACTGCTCGACCACGCTATACTCGCTATGTTTTAGGAATTTTAAAAACTCCTTAGCTTCTTCCTCCTTTACCGACTCATTGATGGGTACTTCAGTTTCCTTCTCCCTTTCAGCCTCGACATCTTTCGTCTTTGCGAGCTCCACTCTGATATTCCCCCCGTCATAACGTTTCCCACTTCGTGTATGAGAATCTTCATTTTGGGTGCCCCTGGCTACGCTAGCTATACTTTCCCCCTCAGGTATTGTTATATTGTAGTCATAGCTCCATGGCACCCTTCTATCATCCTTGTAAGGGAAAGGACTGGGTTTATGAATGACTATTTTGGGCCCAGTTTGCGACATCGCCTCATTATATCCTGGCAAAGAAATAATAATTCTCGGTCGGTAAGTTTCCTGTCGTTCACTCTCTAGCACACATATTTGTCCTTCACAAGAACTACCCTCAGAAACTTGTAGTTCTTTGTTAACCATAAGGCCTTGTACCATGGCCTTGAACTCTTCGCAATTTTGGATCATATGACCAACCTCTCCATGGAATTCACAATGGTTTTCCGTTCCTTCTCTTCCTTTTCTAGAGGTCAGCATACCTCCTTTCTCTATCTCCTCCCATATTACTTTCATAGGTGTCTTCACCTCAGCAATATCTTCCTTGACCTTTCCTTTCTTTATTTCACCGATGGCATTCACTCCTTGATTGCCATGATCTGGTAACGGATTTTCATTATTAGGGGTACTATCGAATTTCACCACCCCCATTTTGATGAGCCTTTCCACAACCTTCTTGAACCCAGTGCAATTTTCAATTGAATGCCCCGATATTCTCACGTGATATTCGCATTTAGCATTTGCATCATACCATTTGGGGTACGGTGGCTGCAGCGGTTTCAAGTGAAATGGAGCAATGGCATGTGCATCGTATAAGCTTTGATAAAGCTCACGATATGTCACAGGGATAGGAGTGAATTACATCCTCTCCAAACTCTGTCTTGTACCCGATTCCTGTCTTTGAGTACTTTGTTGCTCACCCATAGCTACTTTAGGTTGTCTAACTGTGATTGCCCTAGAATTGAAAATGTTCATGTTATTCACCTTATTGTCTTTTCTCCTTGGGGCCGATCTTTTAGCCACTTTCTCCTCAATTTTACCACCCCTTACGGCATTTTCAATCATCTCACCCACCATAACTATATCCGCGAAACTTTTCGTGGTACTTCCAATCATATATGTGATGAATGGCGCCTTGAAAGTATTAATAAATAACATGGTGGTCTCCTTTTCCAACAATGGTGGTTGTACTTGCATTGCCACCTCCCTCCATCGTTGTGCGTATTGCCTAAAATTTTCATTAGGCTTTTTCTCCATGTTTTGAAGTGTGATCCTATCTGGCGTCATATCAGTCACGTGGTTGTACTGTTGCATGAAGGCCTGTGCCAGATCTCTCCATGAACTAATTCTTGCACGGCTCAACTGATTGTACCATCTAGTCGTTGCTCCTACTAGGCTGTCCTGAAAACAATGGATCAATAATTGATCATTATTCACATATCCAATCATTCTCCTACAGAACATTGTTATGTGTGCCTCTGGGCAAGTAGTTCCGTTGTACTTTTCAAACTATGGCATCTTAAATTTTTGAGGAAGCACCAAATCTGGGACCAAACTTAGGTCATTTGCATCAATCCCATGATGATTGCCAGTGCCTTCCAAAACCCTAAACTTCTCATCTAACCACCTGCAACAATATAATAAATATATATAGGGTTAAATTTGAAGTTCAATAAAATCACAGGGCAAATTTAAAAGAAATAACAGTGAATTAAGGTCCTAATTAAAATGCGCATAAAATAAGAGGGACTCATTGGGCAAATTGCCCTATTCCTCAAAACGGCAACGTTTCCCAGAATGTAATTTAACAACTATCGAGACTAAATTGAAATAAATGTAAAATATTAAGGCCAAATTTAGAAAATAAAATAATATGTAATTATAAATTAAAAGAGGCGAAAGGACCGATTGGGTAATTAACCCAATTCTAAAAAACACGCGGATCCTCCCCGGGTAATCGGGTCAACGCGCGGATCCTATGGCTTAATACGGCACCGTTTTGAGCTTATTGAGTTAAGCAGAAATGATGTCGTTTCGAAGAGGCTATATAAGCCAACTTTGCAGCTTAAAGATCATTTTAACGCTGGTCATAAAAAAAACCAAAAAAATGCTCTGCAGAAGGGAAGAGAGAGGTCCCATCTCCGACCTCCGGCCATGGTGCAGTGTTTACACACGCGCCTCACGCGCCGTCGTACACGGTGGTCTGAAAGCTTAAAAACCTTCGTCCTTCCACAGGTAATCTCTTTTTCCTCAGATCCTTACTCATGCAGGTCAGAACAGTTCATATATATTCAAAATAAAGCACAAGATATGCGATGTAAATCACCTTTTGAGAGACTGTTGATATGAATATCTATGAATATCTATTTCTATTTTTTTAAAAAAAGTGTCCCCTTACAATGTTTTTCATTCGGGCTTTTATAGCCACTACTATGATTACATAAACTGGAAAGAAATCAAAGATTTCTTTCCATTTTTTGTCTACTGTATCATATCTTTGACTGTGATCTGCTGGAATCTTTTTGTTTCCTTTTTTGTTCGTAGATAACCCATGAGAATCTCTCTCAATCACTGATGTTTGCACGTTAATGGAGCCAACGGCAGATTCTGGCGTGTCTTGCGCATTGATGGTGGCGATGACGAAGGCTTCGATGATGGGGGTGACGGTCCCGGCCTTGACTGCATTGATGGCCTCGATGGGGTAGCTGAAACGGTAGAATCTGAAGGGTCATGAAGCTTGGCTTCTGGATCCTTTTTTTTGCGGCGCAAGGAAAAAAAAGAGAGGCAGAAACCCTAAGGTTTCATGCCTCGGTGTAACGGTTTGGGCCAATTAGGCCACTTTAGCCTTGGGTCCATTTAGGTTTGTTGTAATGGGTCTTAGGAATACGAGTTTTGGATCTGCTGAGTTGTAACCGGGCATAAGATTTAAGCGAATTGGTTTTGGGTTTAAAGATTAGTGGGCCAATGTAAATGGACTGTTATATAGACTGTTTTAAAAACAATTATTTATTTATTTGGTTTACAGCCCGGTCAAATTTGGGCTACTACATTGTTAATAGTCAAGTTTGGTAGCGGCAGTCTACCAAACCTCTTTCTTTCTTCAGAATAGTCTTTTTGTCTCTTTTGCTCATAGTCAACTTGGGCGACGGCAGTCTACCAAGTATCTCTTCACTTCCCAAGATAGTACGTACAACAGGGCTTTCTCACTAGCCTGCAATCATGGAAAAAGAATTTTTTGAGTTAACACTTGATGAAGAAAAAGCAGTTTTACAGGCACAAGTTAAGCCGAATATGGAAAAGGATGGTAATTCTTTTAGGCTGGTGGGTTATTTTTTAACAGCAAGCGTTATTCACTTCCCGGCAATGAAAAGCACCATGGCGAACCTTTGGCACCTAGTCTGAAGAGTTCAGATCCGAGATTTAGGAGAAAAACAATTTCTATTTCAATTTTTTCACGCTATGGATATGGACAGAGTTTTGAAGGGTTCTCCATGGACATTTCACAATCACTTGTTGATTTTACATGCATTACAGTGAGGGGAAGATCCATTAAAAATCCCTTTAATTTTTTCTCCTTTTTGGGTACAGATCCATGATATTCCAATGGGGTCTTTCTCTAAAAGTTTGGCACAACAATTAGGTAATTTTTTTGGTAAGCTTTTGGAGTATGATAGTTCAGATCTGAGGAGAGGGAATAGGAATTTCATGAGAATTCGAGTTCAATTGGATGTTTGTTACACGTTAAAGAGGTAAAAACATATTATGTTTGTTGGGAACTGTTCATACGTCAGATTTAAATATGAAAGGCTGACTCTTTTCTATTTTTATTATGGTCGGTTGGGTCACAATGATTCTTTTTGTGAGGAAAAGATGGCGTAAGGGGTGGAAGTGATGGTAATGGGCTGGGATTTGTCTTTACGAGCGCAACCCAAGAGAGCTTTGCCAATGAAAAGTATCTGGTTACGCGAAGATGGAGAAGAAGATTCAGGTGAAAGTCTTAATGGAGAACATAAGTCAAAATACAAGCCATGGGGAATAAGGCGAAAGCTGAAAATTAGAGCAACCATTGATCCTATTTTGGGGATTAATTTAGAAGGTAATTTGCCCTCTTCCTCTCAATGGGGGAAAATATATTGGCTAACTAGGCCCATTCTGCAATACAGCATGATCTGGAAGAAAGGGTGATAATTGGAGAGGAAGGAAAAAAAAATTTAGGGGGAAAATGAAGATTCAATATTTAGAGAGGATGGCGACACTGCAACAGCAAGGAATAGAAGAATTTGGGTAATACACTTTTATCATCGGCGGCTACCAAAAGGCAAGCCGACTGGTCATAATAAAAATTCCAAGTTGGAATGTTCGTGGTTTGAGGAATTCGCGGATGATTCGAAGACTTCGGCATACGCTGAAGAAATATAATCCCCAGGTGGTCTTCTTTATGGAGACAAAGATAAACAAGATTCAGATGGAACGAGTACGAAGAAAATGTGGCTTTGCTAATGGTATTGATGTAGATCCCGAAGAAACTAGAAATGGTTTGTGTTTGGCATGGAAAAGTGAAGATATTATTACGATTCAGAATTTTTCATGAAGGCATATTGATGTGCTTATTGAAGATCCTGATGATGGAAAAAAATGGAGATTTACAGGTTTTTATGGTTCCCCATATGCACAAGATCGGGTTGAAACATGGAATTTATTAAAAAATCTATGCAATAACGAGGATCTTCCTTGAATTGTTTGTGGGGATTTTAATGAAATCATGTACAGCTTTGAAAAGAATGGAGGAGTACCTAGAGATGAAAGATGAATGGAAGCACTTCGAAATGTCCTAAAAGATTGCCATCTGATAGATTTGGGCTATTCTAGCAATTGGTTCACACGGGAGAGAGGTAATTTACTAGAAAAAAATATTCAAGAGCGTTTAGACAGAGGAGTGGCTAATGAGAACTGGTTGTCTATGTTCTCGGAAGTTTCTGTTCAACATTTAGTGCATTCGGTCTCTGACCATTGTCCTCTTCTAATTACCACAAAAAAAGAAGACAATAGGAAGAACTGGAAAACTTTTAAATTTGAGGCGTGGAGGGTCTTGGAGGAGTCATTTGAAACTGAAGTTAAATCCCTTTGGGAAAGGGCATCAGGAGATTTATTGTAGAAGTTGGATCGTCCAAAAATAGGCTTGGAGAGATAGGCTTTGAACATATGCTAGTTCAGAAAATGGAACAAAGAAGTTTTATCCTCAAAGTTATCTGAGTCGATAGAAGTTGAAAGGAGTGATAATAATTTAGTAGAGTTGATTGACGCGAAGTTCCAGTTGAATTTTGATATTGAGAAAGATGAAAGGTACTGGGAGCAAAGAGCTAAAATTAATTCGCTGAAATTTGGGGATAGGAATACAGCCTTTTTTCACAGTCAAGCAACACAACAGCGAAGGAAAGATTGTATTCAGAAGCTACAGAACATAGATGGCAGAGAAACAGATGATATCCAAGAAATGGTAGCAATTGCTAGATCCTATTTCCAATATTTATTTGAGGCTAGGGAAAAGGGACATTATGAACATCTTTTATCAGGAATTGGGCGTTGTATTTCCGATGAGAATAATCACAGGCTCACGGCTCAATATACAAAGGAAGAAATTTAGGAGGCGCTCTTTGGAATGGGGCCTACAAAAGCACCAAGTGAAGATGGATTTCAGGCCTTATTTTTAAAAATATTGGTACATCATTGGGGAAGAGGTTACACTTTTCTATCTTCAACGTCTTAATGGAGATATGGAGGTTAGTCCAATAAATACAACTCACATTGTTCTTATTCTTAAAAAGGCCAACCCGACTAATCTTACTCACTTTCGTCCCATTAGCTTATGCAATGTTATTTATAAAATAATAGCAAAGACTATCGCTAATAGATTTCAAGAAGTCTTAGAAAAATGCATTAATGATGTACAGAATGCTTTTGTGCCAGGAAGATTAATTTCGGATAATGTTTTGCTGGTGTATGAAATTTTGCATAGTCTTAAATGGAAAAAAAATTAGGAAAAAGGGACTGATGGTGGTTAAAATTGATATGAGTAAAGCATATGATAGAGTAGAATGAAATTTTGTACAGGAGATGATGACGAGAATGGGTTTTGATTCTAAGTAGATTAAATCCATCATGAAGTGCATCTCTACTGTCTCTTACTCGGTGGTTTTTAATGGTCAAGTTGGGGAAAATTTTCAAGGGGTTTACGGCAAGGAGATCCTTTAAGTCCATTTTTGTTTCTGATCTATGGAGAAGGCTTATCTTGTCTTATGAGACTGGCACTTCAAGAAGGTCATTTAAAAGGGATTAAAGCTAGTAGAAGGGGGCCACAAGTATCACATCTTTTATTTGCAGATGACTGCATTTTGTTTGGTGAAGCTACGGAAAAGGGGCCTATCTTTTGAAGAAAATTTTATGTGAGTATGAAGCCTGCTCGAGGCAGTGCGTCAATTTTGATACATCGACTATTTTCTATGCACAAAAGGTAGACAGACAATCGGTTACTCGCATACTAGGAGTCCAAAGTGCAAATGATCCAGAACGTTATCTTGGTCTACCTAATATGCTGGGCAGAAAGAAGAAAGAATCGTTTCAAAATTTGAAAGATAGATTTAAGAAGCGATTTGACAACTGGAGTATCCGGCATCTCTCTCAAAGTGGGAAAGAAGTTTTTATCAAAGCCATTCTTCAGGCTATTCCGACATATACAATGACTTGTTTTTTACTACCGAAATCTTTGTGTGCTGAACTTGAGGGTATTATTGAGAAGTTTTGGTGGCAAAAGGATCGAGGTAAGAGGGGCATTCATTAGTGTGCTTGGAAGGACCTTTGTACTGCAAAAGACATGGGTGGTTTGGGATTTTGTGATCTTAGTCGGTTTAATATTGCTTTATTAGCCAAGCAAGGTTTCAGACTTTCTTAATGCACAGTTAGAAAATTTACCTTCGCTTACCTGGAAGAGCATTTGGGCAGCAAAAGGGTTACTGAAATATGGCTTATGCTGACGTGTTGGCAAGGGAGACCAAATTTCTATCTGGAGAGATCAGTGGGTATCGAGAGTTGATACCAGCGGAATCAATGTCGATCCCAACAACACCGAAGCAGAGTTAGTTTCAGACTTAATTGATGTTTCAACAAGAAAATGGAAGAGGGATCTTATAGCTACTACCTTTCGAGCGGACATAATACAAAAAATTCTACAAATTCCTTTGGCGGAAGAAGCACATGATGACTTTCAAGTCTGGCGATGAGAACATTACGGTGATTTTTCAGATCGAAGTGCCTATAAACTATTACAATAGGCTAGTATGGATTCTAGTTCTTATTTATTATAGGTCGAAACAAAAAAATTCTATAGAAAGCTATGGAATTGACATCTCCCATAAAAAATTACTATTACTATATAGCGAATCTCATGGAATTTTATACCTACTCTATCGAATCTCAAACTCAAGAGAGTGGTCGCAAACAGCTCCTGTCCTTGCTGTCATACTGCGGAAGAAGATGGTATCCATGTTTTTCTACAATGCCCTACAATTACAGAGACATGGCAACTTCTTAATCTTTCATGGGTTATTAATACCAATATTCAAGATATGTGGGAATGGCTGACCTGGGTCTTCACTATCAGTAGTAGCAAACAATGTCACCTATTTTCTTGTGCCGTTTGGATAATCTGAAACTCAAGGAACCAGTTCGTCCATGAGTAAAAAATACAACAGAAAGGGAGCTATCAAACCGAATCCAAAGCTATATAGCAGAGATTGACAGGTTGGAAGAAAAGGCACTTACCTTAGTTGTTGGTCGCGGACAGAGACAGGAAGAGAGAAGCGAGAGAGTAGCTATCTATTTTGATGCAGCCTTTGGCAGTAGATCTTCCAGATCGACCTCGGGAATGGTGGTGTGGGGGATGACGGGTGAGCTTTTAGCTTCGAAGACGACCTTTCATACCGAAATATCGTCTCAGTTCATGGCAGAGTCATATGCAAGTTTACAAAGTAGTGAAGTCAGGACTTTTCATGGGGTTTCAAACAGTTACAAAATAGTGAAGTTAGGACTTTTTTCATGAGGTTTCAAACAGTTACAAAGTAGTGAAGTTAGGACTTTTCATGGGGTTTCAAACAGTAGACATTTTGGGAGATTCAAAATCGGTCATAAAGAAATGTAAATCAGCAACGACAGACAAATCTGTACTAGGGGCGATTATCCGATACATTCACAGCAAAAAGCCTCTTTTTCAAGAAATCAACTTCCAGTTTGTTGAAAGATCTAAAAATGGCTTTGCTCATAATCTGGCAAGAGAAGCATTAAGGAAACGAGAAGAAAAGTACCTAGAGGGAGCAGATCTCGTTCATCTCCAACGAGACCGATAGGGGAGAAGGCCAAGGCAACCAGATTGAGAAATCTCCAAAGAAGATATGAAAAGATAAGGGTAACAACAATGAAAGATTTTCTTGGAACTTGCTATCGGCTGGTAAGCTGGTATAGAGATTTGAAAAGACAAAAAAGTTAGTGGGTACCAGCTGTTTTGATAGTGACTGGGTTAGGTTTTTAATTTTTTATTTCGTTTATTCTTTATGTTCTTTGTTTCTCTTGGGCATTTTAAGTTTTTTTGGGTTGTTTCTTCTTTTATTTGTTTTCTTTATTCGGGCCTTAGTCTCATAGTTGTAAAGGAGTTTTTAATTTTGTTTATTTGTTTAGTTTCAATAAAATCGGGTCGCATTTTTCAAAAAAAAAAAGTACAAATGATTAACATTTTTTCTTCTGTGCAACCGTTATCAAATCAGATAGCCTTGCGGGTTTTTTACTAAAATGGGATAAAAAAATAAAATAATACCAAAATAATTCAACCCAAAAACTTTGTACTAAAATGGTACATCCTAGGGTGGTGCCGCCTATGGCTGTGGCGTGACCACCCTGGGTCTGACACCCTCTACCACATTCTGCCATTTTTCTGTTAAAAAGAAAAAAAAGGTTAAAAACGAAAAAAAAAACAAAAAGCTGAAAAAAAAGGGTTAAGTGGGTGCCAGAGGCGTCACCGTTGTGCCTCTGGCAGAGGCGGCACCGATTGTGCCTCTGGCAGAGGCGACACCGCCCCAATATATTATTTTAAAATATACTATTTTCATATTATTTTATTTTTTTAATCTCATTTTAGTAAAAAAAAAACCCTCAAATATATATATCAACATCTGAATTCATTCTTAAACATACAAGAATGGATTCAAATGTATTATTTAAGTATTTTTTAATATTAATTTAATAAATAACTCTGATTTTAGAACTTTGTTCGTATTTTTTTATTTTTAGATTTTAATTTTTAAAATGTACTATTTTTGTATTTTATTTTTTATATTATTTTAGTACATAATGTTTCAAATATATTATTTAAGTGTTTTTTGTATTAATTTAGTAAATAACCCTGATTTTGACCCTTTTGTTTGTATTTTTTAAATTTTTGGATTTTATTTTTTAAAATATATTATTTTCGTATTTTATTTTTTATATTATTTTAGCAAAAAATAAAATACGAAAATAGTATATTTTAAAATAATATAATGGGGCGGTGCCACCTCTGCTAGAGTCACAACCGGTGCCGCCTCTGGCACCTACACAATCCCTTTTTTTTCAGCTTTTTTTTTCGTTTTTAATTTTTTTTTTAATAGAAAATGGTAGAATGTGGCAAAGAGTGTCGGACCCAGGGTGGTCACGCCACTGCCATAGACGGCACCACCCTAGGATGTACCATTTTAGTACATAATTTTTGGGTTGAATTATTTTAGTATTATTTTATTTTTTTTATCCCATTTTAGTAAAAAACCCTAGCCTTGCAGCTCATTATTCTGTAATAGCACACTGAACCAAACAAGCCAACGGTTCTCAGCTTAAACTTACAGTCTAACTGATCCTATGCAATTTTTCTCATCCATGTGTTGCTTTTAGTAACGAAATAAAAACTACAGTAATTTTTTTTTTTTTTTTAAGTATTCGATACGAGAATTATATCACTAAGACCGGCGGAAAAAGGTCCAAGTTGTATATATACAAATATATGTATACATATTTCATAAACTACAGCTGCTTTGATTTTTTTAAAAATAATGTGTACCAAGCTTGAAAACTTAAAGCCTACAACAGCTCAATAGCCTCTGAAATTTTCACGAGTTTGATAATTTGATGACACAGAAGTTGCAGCCATTGATTCAAACCTGTGAGGTGGCCATTTCTAGGACGTCTCTAGCGCCAAGTTTGTTCTTCTGTCTCAGGGCTGGTGTTCCCCAAGTGTTGCCAATGAGGCACCATTCAAGTCTTTCGATTTCCTAGACGTCCTATAATTCTCCAGTCATCATGATTTTTTGCCTCTCCTTCAATCTCTGCAAATCGGAGGCTTAGCTGAGAGTATCGCTTATGCATCTCTTTCAGTTCGGTCTCTACAGCACCATATCTTCCCTTCATCTCCAACATCTCCTTGATTAGTTCATTGATGTCCCTGAAACTTTTGATCACTGCTTCCTCATCATTGTCCTGTTTCAAGGAAGAGCTGGACCACAAGAGAATATCACGTTAAGTTCTTCAATTTTTTCTATTGCTTAGCCAGAGTCGGTACTACTCTTGACCCCTTCCCAGGACAGCAGCTGATAATGAAGTTTGGATTTTCAGCACTAACTTGTTGGGCGTATCATGACTCAATAAGGCTCAAAAAGAAAAATCAAAGCAGTAAAGGAGATGAGAACAGCAGTGAAAGAAGGTTAATAATTTTGTGGGAATTCCATCTATGAGAAGATCTACTGTGCGAATGCCTATGAGATCTGTCCTAGACAAGGTTTCCTTTTAGCATTGGCTGCATCATAAATAGCAGCAAATGGTTATCAAATTTTTTTCAAGAAAGAACAGGCAATTGAAATGTGTATGAAGATTCATCCTCAGGATAGACAAGTAACTGGGAACCAGTTATTGGTTTGATTATTGCATCCAAATTACTGGTATATCAGGTAAAGCTTGGCCAAAGCCCTTTGGCTAACCTATACAAGCCCTTGGGCAAAAGCAAATTGTCTCTCTTGAGCACAAGATTCACACAAGTGAGAGACTTAATCAAAAGATTGTCAGTTTTGGGAAGGAATCAGAAAAGCAGACTAGTGTTCTTTTCTAGAACATAACATACCTCTGAAAGAGGTTGCTTGATTTCTTCTTAGTTTGCAATGCCTCGGCAAGCTCGAGTTCCAATGCAAGTACCCTTTCTAATGCATTTCCACTTTCTGAATATTCATTAAAGAAAGGGAATATGTTTCCCAGTTCTTCATTCACCTGTGTGAAGGCAGAAAATTGAGAGCCTGGTTGAAGAACTTTTATCAAAACTTGATAGAAATAAGAGAATGATATCGATTCACCTTATGTAACTGCATGAGCTCTAGCTCTAAACCTTGAAACTTAGGATTGGAATGATGAACATCTTCTGAAAGAACCATATTCTCATTTTTCATCCTTTCCAGCTACAAGCACAAAAGAAAAGTATACCAATCACCATTATTGAGTATTAAATTTTATGCCACAACAGTAATGAAGTTAAATGATGAAAGATAATCACATATCATTCCCTCATCCTCAACAAGATATGAAGAAATTGCAATTTATTTTGGGTGGTCCATACCACACTGTTTAAGTGGTCTATGCTAGATCTAAAACTTTGGGCTTTAAAACAATCGTTGAAGTTCTCTTGGTTGACCAGTGCAAGACTTTCAACTCCATTTACACCACTAGATACAAGAGGATCCTGATAAATATTAAGCAAATCATCACAACTAAATTTCTATATGTAAATAGAAAGGACTTACATGGCAGAGGACGGATAATAGAAACTAGATTTACTTCAAAGAAATCTTCAACCAAGATTCTTGCTAAAGGAACAGGATAAATTTGAAATAAATGATTTTACCAGTTAGCCATGGTCATTGGAACCGGACCAGACCAGCCGGTCTACTAGTCCGGACAAAGAGGTTGAACTGGCTTTTGAGCGAACTACTTGGAACCAGTTGAACTAGTTTTATAATTTTTTAAATAATTTCTTTTTTAGTTTTTATTTTTATGATTTTTCAATAATTTATTTAATTAAAACCAGACTGGAAATCGAACCGGTCTAACCAAGAACCAGTGGTCTAACCAATTTGACTACCAGTCCAGTTTTTAAAACTATGCAGTTAGCATAAACAAACCACTTAGCAGTCCGGTACAAAAAAACAGAAAGGCAGACTGTAATATTAACATTTAATTTGAAGATGCAACACGGCTGCCAAGAACTAGATTATGTTTATGTCAAAGCTAATATCCCTCCTTGATTTTGAACTAAATTTCTCAAAGATTATGTTTGAAAAACCTCTTATCTTGAAGCAAAAAGTACTTGATGGAAGGTTAAGGACCGATTTCAAAAGGCATTAAGTGGAGTCCAGCTTTCAGCATGTTACCAATAATGACATAGATGGAACATGTAACAGATTCAGCTACTACTTTGTTTTTCAGTTTAACATGATAACTCACAAATTGCATGGAAATCTGATATGGACGCTTTTATTCCAATAGGAATTTTTTTTATTATATCAGGTTTTATTAACAGTTTTAGTTTTACTTATTTTCTCTATTCATAAACTCTAAGTTAGGAATTCTATTTTATGTCAATTAGGACTCTTTGCTTTGTTATTAACAGTCTATAAAAGGCTGCCAATATGAAATAAAGAGGCAAGCAATTATTTTATCAAAAAGAAATGTTATTTTGAGAGGAAGTTCAGTCAAGGACGAATCTGCCTTTTGAGTAACCATAGGTCGAAGCAAGAATTCTTTCTCGTCTAGACCTGTGACTAAATCCTACGCCAAGGCACATAACAACTTGGTATCAGAGCCAGCTGTCATGGGTGACGAAAAGACTTTGACAGCCAAGCTAGAGGCTTTCATGGAACAAATGGCTAAAGACAACAAGTATTAAAGGAGCAGATGGCGATATTATCTCTTTCGGTCCAAAAGATAACGAAAGGAGATTCAGAGAAGAATAATGAAGAACAAGGCAGTAGCGAAGGTAGGAAAAGGAATTTAGACTTGCAACACGGTGGGCGCATGGTGCCACGATACTCTAAGATGAAATTTTCCACTTATGATGGTGTTGGAGATCCTTTAAGGTGGTTGAAAATATGCGAAATTTTTTTTGGCAATCAACGAACTAACGAAGAAGACAAAGTAAGCTTAGCATCATTCCATCTTTTAGGAGAGGCACAATTGTGGTTTGATCAAATGGAAGAAAAGGAGACAAATCTTGATTGGGGGCGTTTCAAAGAGTGTTATCAAGTAAGGTTTGGGCCACCTATGAGTAATAACCCCTTGGGAGAACTTGCCAACTTGAAACAAACTAGGACTATAGAGGAATATCAACGCCAATTTCAATCACTATTGGCTAGGACTACTGATCTTAAACCTCGACAAGTAAACCTCTTTACTGTCGGGTTGATAGAGAAACTTAGAATTGATATTGAGATGCAACTACCGGAAAACCTTGGAATTGCAATGAATATGGCTCGAACATTGGTTAGTAAACAAAATGTCTCTTCCAAACTGTCATCTCAAGCCATCCAAAATTGGCCAACTTCCCAAAACATTGGCAGCAATTCAATCATTCCAACAACTAAGGGCATTGCAAAGGGAGGGGGACAAACAACAGAACCAACAGGGGACAACGGCAAAATAGGTTCTTCTGCACCATTTATTAAAAGATTGACACAAACAGAAATGGCGAAAAGAAGGGCTAAAGGGCTATGTTATAATTGTGACGAGTCTTATTCCATGGAACACAAATGTAAAAGGTTATTTTGGATAGAAGTATCATATGTTGAAGGCAAGCAAGATGATGATGAGATGGATGATTTTTGATAAGTTCTAAAGTTTATTCTGAATTTGAGCTTGAGGACAAGCTTAACTCCAAGAAGGGAGTAATGATATGGACGCTTTTATTACAATAGGAACTTTAGTTTTATTTATTTATTATATCAGGTTTTATTAAGAGTTTTAGTTTTACTTATTTTCTCTATTATATTAGGTTTTTGTTTCTTCATAAACACTAAGTTAGGAATTCTATTTTATGTCAATTAGGACTCTTTGCTTTGTTATTAACATTCTATAAAAGGCTGCCAATATGAAATAAAGAGGCAAGCAATTATTCTATCAAAAAGAAATGTTATTTTAAGAAGGGGGTTCAGTCAAGGACGAATCTGTCTTTTGAGTAACCATAGGTCGAAGCAAGAATTCTTTCTCGTCTAGACCTGTGACTAGATCCTACGCTAAGGCGCATAACAAAATCTAACAAAGTCAAATTACTAAGAAAACTAAACTGTAATGTGAACATGTTCAGAATGCACTTGATTCATATTCTATCAAAAAGAAATGGACATAGTTGTTTCTTAAAAAGCAATGGTCCATGCACATATCTATATGTTTCCTTGTTGTCTCTCTTTTTACTTCAGTTGAGATTCTATACAACTCTTTAACCCATCATGAGTGGTATATATATTATCTAAAACAAGTCCTCACAGCAAATGCAATCAAGAGCATAAGAATGAAGAGTGGTATACAATTATGTCAATAGTCATACAGAATAGATAGCATTTAAGTGATCTATAATGAAATTGCCTTTCAATATTTATTCTTACAATAAAATGCATTTTCAGTTCTCACTTACAAAGGAAAATAAGCAAACATACATCTGTAGTAGGTTGAGTCTCACATACTACATCAACTTTATTATTATAGTTCCTTCAAAAACAGTTATTCCAAGAAAATTTAAGTTACCTGCTCAGGTTGCAAATTGGTGAGCACGCTTGCACAGTCACCTTCGTTAATGAGAACAAAACATGGACGTGTTGCTTCTTTGGAATTTGCTGAGGTATATTGGTCCGGATATTTATGATCTATGTCCCTAGCTGAAGCATTATCGATGACCAGGTTATCAGAAACACAACCATCATTTAGTTTTTCATTTCTTTCCATCTGAAAATTCATAGTTGATGTGGAGGTCTCAAGCAGTTCTTTTAGAATGCTAAGTTCAATCAAGATTCTTTATTTTTCTTCATTGCATTCTAGCAAAGAAGCTTTAAGTTCCTGTTTTTCTTCCTTACAGCACTCAGGGCTTATCATTGAGCAATCCAATTCAGCCTTCATCAGGTCATAAGCCCTCATTTTTTCACACTTGTCTAAAATCAATATTGTAACTCAGCCTCCAAGTCCAAGATCTTGATTCCCAGCTCTGCATTTATCTTTATATAAGAAGCTTCTCTGCATTTATCTTTATATAAGAAGCTTCAGATTTCTTTCTATTGTCAATATCATCAATGGCATCATGTAATTTCCATAGCATTTCCTCCCTATGCTTTTTGGAGACAGCCAACTGGTGCTTTAGTTCTTGCAACCTTGTTTCATACTTCCCTTTGATAAATGCAATTCTTAAGGACTCTTGCATAGCAGTTGGTGGTGCTCCAGATTCCCTCTTCTCTCGAACCTGGGTTGAGTCCACATTTGCCTTATCTTTGAGCTCCTTCAAATGAATGGACAAGTTTTTGAACTCTTCAGTCTTCAAAATCTGTTTAGAAAGCCTTTGAGAAAGTTCATTACGCTGATTCTGCAGTAGCAGCACTTCATCCTTATGCCCTTCCAGTAAGTTTATCTAAGTGCCCTGTTCATCCAGTTTAGCATTTAGTACTAAGACATTAAGTTCCAGTTCTTCTTTAGTTATCATCAGATTATCAATCTCTTCTTGGGAGCTGGATAGTGGTTACTTCAGCCTTTTGACTTCAAGAGCAAGCTGATTTTTATCCTCACAGTAATCAAACTCAGTTTTTTCTAGCCTCCTTTTGTAGCCCTCAAGCTCAGCTAATACAGAGCTACTTTTAGTGAGAAGTAACCCATTTTCACCCATTGCAGCTTCTAAATCAGACCTCAAGGTATCAAGAATCACTGATAATCTTCCATTTTCTTCAATGTAATGTGCTTCACGAGCAAGACAACCATTGAGTGCGCCCTCAACATCAAGATGCTTCTTTTGAAGATCTACAAGTTGCTTTTTATAAATGGAAAGTTGACAAACAAGGTCAGTAGTCCAGGTTTCACACTGAGTTCTTAAGAAAATGAGGCTAACGTCCGCAGCTATGGACAACTGAGATTCCAGAAAAGTAATAGTTGAAGATTCTTCACGAGCATTGTTGAGGCATTCCTCACACTGTTGCAAAAGACTGCAAACTCTAGATTTCTCAGATTCTAGATCTGGTAACATTTGCCTGAGATGGACCAGTTTAGATTTCTGCTGATGAAAGTGAAACAACTGATGGTACTTCTCATTCATTTGGGAAGTAAGATCTGTAATCATACTCTCCAATTTTTCTTTGGAGCTTTTTTCAGCTTGCAGCTCATCATGCAAAGAATGCAAACTTTCTTTCAAACCATTAATCTCTAAAGCAAGCTCGGATGACTCCTCATATTTATCCTGTAAACACTGCACCAACACTTTGTTTTCTTCCATAAGTTCAGCCACTTTCAACTTACTACTTCCAAGTTCTTCACTGACTGACTTTAACACCAAGATTTCTTCAGCAATCTCCCAGTTCTTAGAAGTAAGCTGTTGCAGCTCAGCTTCGAAATGGTCAAGATCAGATAAAAGATCTCTTTGCTGTTGTGCGTAGGTTTCTTCAACTTCAGAGCTAACCTTGAGCTTTTCAGCAACAACTTCAATTTCTGACTGAAACTTTTGTACCACTACATTGGATAAATCTATTTTCTCAACCATGAATTCTATATCACGGTCAAACTTCCACTTCATTAGCACCATGTCTGATTCTACCACACTTAGAGACATCTGAGCCTTATCTCGTTTGCCCTTCAGATCTTTCTTTTCCTCTAAGAGATGAAGAAATTTTTCATGCATGATATCCTGGACCTCTTCTAACTGCATTATGACAGATGTCAAGCCCTTGGACTCAATATCCTGATCAACCAAGCAACTTGAGAGGAATAGATCATCAAAAAACTTGCCATAGGATGATAATAACTTCAGTAACCTGTTTCGCAGAAAGTCAACAGTATTCTGCAAATTTTTCTTCACAACAACCAATTCGTCAAACTCAGTTTTGATCATTCTCAACTCCTCCTGCAAAGAAGAGTTATTATTTTGAAGATTAACATGTTTCCTAGTTTCCTCCTTCAATAAATTAGCCAACTTTGTTTTCTCCAAGACACAGGCATCATATTTGCTTTTGTAACTTTTGTATTCCATCAAGAGGGACTCCAAGTCAGTTATCTTTTCAGAGAGAAGATGATTTTCATGGGTGACATTTTCTACATTTGCTTCCAAAGTTTGTTTTTGCAGAACAATGTCATTATACTTGGCAATGCAAGTAGCCTTGTACTCATTAAGGGAATGAACATCATTCATAGCTGTTTCAAGCTTTTGCATTAATAACTCCTTGTACTCAACTGACAGTTCCAACTGTCGTGCAAGCTCATCTGTCCTTTCTTTAATAGGTTTAATATCAGCACTTGCTTCAAGCAAAGTTTCTTGTAGAGTCTTTGAAAACATATCCAAGTATACATTTTGGCCATGCATTTCATAGACTTCTTCTTCAACCTTCTGATAAAGGCTTTCCTGCAAATGGAGGGATCTTTTCAAGTCCTCTAAAAGAATATCACCACCCAACTGTTGTTTATTGACCCCTAAATCCTGATTTTGACAATGCAAGGGCTTGGTGGATTGATATCCTTCTGAATCCAGTCCATGACTCTGCATCATCTCCAAGTATTCTATGGAGCTTGATCGTGAAGAACCTACAAAAGCTTCCCGATGAAATTCTCATTTCTCTCAAACACAAACATAACCTGGGAAGAAAGCAGCACAAGATCCTTTTGCAACTGCCCCACCGCGATTGAGTAATCAAGACGTGCCCTTTTGAGTGCTGCTTTCGCAATAATAGCCCTCCTTTCCAGTTCCTTGCTTAGAGATTCCAAATTTTGCTTTTCTTCTGAAAATCTCAAGATCTCCTCATTCATATCTTGGAGCATACTCTCCATCTCAGACTTATGGACTACACCCTATACGAGCAAGTAGAATGCTCACTTCTGAGACTTTGCAATTCTTTCAGCATCTGTCTTTGGTTTTCCTCAAGCTCCTTAACAAGAGCTTCATAGTAGCACTCCATCTGCTCCATTTTCTTTACAAGGTTTTCCCGCTCAGCTTTTGATTCATCCAACTTTCTTAGAAGTTCAAATATTTTACCTTTCATTGCACTAGTAGCACCCAGAGAATCAGGTTCGTGTGGCATATGACCAGGCTCGCTAACACATGGAACCATGCCTAGTTTTGGTTGGTAAAGCTCTAAGTCAAAACTAGTTTCTGGTATGAAAGCATCACCATTTGTTGAACTCATTGCTCCGGGAGCCTTCATATTGCATCTATCAGACTCTACTGATCTAAGAATAGATATTTCTTTTTGAGTTCTTTGTTTGAGATCTTGCAGAATGCCAAGCAATGCCCCCAAGTCTGCATGAAGGAACTTATGGTCTCTTTGATTATAATTCAAACATGTCTCGTTTTGAAGTTCCCTTATCTTAGTCTCCATAGCTAAAAGCCCCTTTCGACCAAGTGACCTCTAAGTCTTGAAATAAGAGATTCTGTTCTTTCTTCATATGTTCTTTGCTATTCAATGTATGGTATGGCTTAGAACTTGTCATCTGCTCAAGGTCACCTTTCAACTTCAACCACTAAGATCGTAAAGCAGAAACCTCTTTTGCCAACCTTTCTCCAAAAGAAATCTCAGCAACAAGTTGCTCAGCAAACTTCTCTGTTTCATCACCTATTTGATTAGCATGATTCTGTTATAAACTTAGTTCCATCTTTAGTTCCTGAATGGGTGACTCTGCCGCTTCCAAGCATCCTCTATGTAACGCCCCGATTTTTGGGCCTAGAAAAGTTGGGCTTTGAGTCTGGGATTCGGATAGAAGAAAACCTGAATAATTAAGAAGTTTTAAATATTATAGTTTAAGAAAAAAATTTTGAATTAAATTACTACTAGAAAATTTTTACTGTATTTATTATTACGGATATTTTAAATTTTTATGAAATTTTAATTAGTATTATGAGATAAAATTTTTATTATTAGAAAAATATTACTGTATGTATGTTTGAAAAATTTTTATGAAAATTATTATTATTTACTGTATTTTTTATATTTGAAATTTTTATTATTTGATATATTTATAAAATTATTATTATTATAATTATTATTATTAGATAGGAAAAAAAAATATATATTTATAAAAGGATTGTTGTTTTGGTGTTTAAACTCTAGGAAAAAAAATTGTTTTAATTTTTGCCTCATAGAGGGAATCTGGGCATAAGGCTTATAAAATAAATTGGGCATGAAGAAGCGTACCTGGCCTAGTGGTTAGCATGCTAGGTAGTGGGAAGGAGAGCTGGGTTTCGACTCCCAGCATGTGCAAAAGTGTTTTATTTTTCTTTATATCAGGGAACTACGCAGGGAAGCCTTATATATAGTTAGGGTTAAAAGGTAACACAAAGGGAAGTTCGGTCCAGTGGCAGAGGCGCTGGGAGTGTGGTATAGTGCCTAGGTTCAAGGGTTGGCGCACGCAAAGGTTTGTTTTTATTTTGCGCGGGCAAATTCTGTTTTATTTTTAAAGCGGGTCAGAACTGAAGCAGGTAAGGTTTATAATTAATTGTAACCATTTATTAATAAAGGAGAAAGCGTGGTGCAGTGGCTAGCAGCTCGGTCCTCTCTTCATTTACTTCCTTTCGTCTTCTTATTTTCCTCTTAGCTGAATCTTCCTACCATTCTGCTCATCTCCATCTCTTATCAGTTGTTTTTTTTTAAGCCTTATAGCTGATCGCCATAAAAGCCGAAATCCCGAAAACTCACTTCTTGTGTCGATTTCTCCAAGCCACAATCCTTCAGTTATTTTTGTTCCTTTTGATTAACTTTCATCTTCTCTAAACCCTTAGTATCTGTCGGCAACATTACTTCAAAGTTATAGCCTCAAATCGTCATCTTCTTCATCACTTAAAAAGCCGAAGTACCATAGATTTAGGGACTTATAGTCGAAACTTCAGATCTCCTAGATTCGAGTTCTACTATCGTTTAGAGGATAGATCTGCATCAGATCTGCGTAGAAATCAAAGAGGAATATGTGTGTCTTCTAGAGGTTGGATCGAAAGCTTGGACCTTTGGAACAACTAGACTTAGATCTAGTCATCGGTTTTCGGCAAAGTGAATATTGGGATTGGTTATTGTGGTTTGCAATCTAAGAATTGTGGTAATCAATTGTAAGACATCGTAAGGGGTCTCAGTGGCAGTCGTCGCGAAACAGGTGTATATCGAACACCCTCTCATAGTTCAATTCGACAAAAGTCGAAATGCCAAAATTTCGACATTTCGTGGGCTTGTGAGTGTGCGAGTGCTCACAAGACGTTTAGAAATCATTTGATCTGAAATTGCAAAGTGGTAAGTTAGTCGTGTGTGAAATTTCGTGCACTTCGATAATTGGGCCTTGATAGGCTAAAACTGGGCCCAATGGGCTTACGGGCCCATACGGGTAAGATAACAAAAAAAATAGGCAATAAGTATGTTCTGTTAGACCGTAAAATCAAAACTGCTTAAACCGGTAAACTGGTCATAAAACTTGAATTAAATGGGCTTAAATTGCTAGTGGACACTGTAGGGCCTATTAGGGGTTTTAGGGCCCAATGGCTAAAATTGTGAAATTGAGATAAATAAATTACTGCGATGAAAAATGGGCTTGTAAGGACCGTATCATTCATGAGAACCCTTAAAACTGATAAAATTACTGAAATACCTTTATAGGTGGAAAATTTACAAATTTACCCTTAGGAGTAAAATTACTGATATACCCTAGGGTTAAGGTTGACCTGAATGCATGTTCGACTGTTACTATTTACTGCATGCCATGTTATTATTATCTGATGCATGGGACTGGGTTATTGATGGAGGAAGTATTGAAAGTGGCTTGTTTACGTACTGAAGGCTTTGCCTCAACTTACTGATATCTGAGCAGCAATGCTGCAACTGTGGAGTGTAGGGTTGGGTGGGTTGAGCTATTCCCCACATGGAGTGTAGGGTTGGTACGGGTGGAGTGTAGCGGTTGGTTATAGGCTGGGTTGGGCTTGCATACACGAATAAGTCTATTCTGTTCTGGAATGAGCCTATGGGCCATACTGTTATCTGAAAAGAGGCTAAGGCCCAGTTTACTATATTCTGAAAAAGGCTTCGACCTAGTACTCACTGTTATCGGAATAGGGCTTAGGCCCAATGGGCTTGAGCTGACTTGGGCTTTGGATGGGTTTTTCATACACACTGAGTTTCCCAAACTCACCCCCTTTCTCTTCCATCCTTGCAAGTGAGCCCTAGTTGGTGGACTTGGAGCTGGGCGGGATTCAGAGTGGCCACGAAGATTAAATTCCTAGTTTTTAAATAAGTTTCAATTAGCTTCCTTTTAAATTTCGCATTTATTTTTTATTATTTCTATTTTGGTTAAAGTTGTAATAAGACCGCTCTATTATTTTTATTTTGAGTTTTTAAATTACTTAAATTATTTTCAACTTGAGATTCACATCACTTAAATTGATTCCTTAAAATTGGTTAGCTCTAAGGCGCGTTTTATAAAAGTTACTTATTTTCAAAATATCACGATAATCGAGTAAAGCTTTCGCAACGTAAATGTTTTCAGGGAAAATAAATATTTTAAATAGACTTGAACTTAATTTGTTGTTCGTGGACAAGTAATAAGCTTAAAGTGTGGCAATGGATGTGTGCATGTCTAGGATTGGATCATGGAAGAGCTAGGTATTTAAACTGTCTAATTGACTCACCTCCTCTTTTCTTGAATCCTACCTGGTGCGTAGTATCCATTCGCTTTAAGCCATAACAAAGAAGGTTTGATTTTTTTTCGATACTTAAACTGTTTTTAAAATAACATGTTCTTGCCACTACAAAGGTTTACAAGTTTAAACGGTAAAAGTTTCTAAACATCAAGAAGGGTTTTCAACGAAAACATGGTTTTCGAAAAACACTTCAATGTGACACACCAGACTTGGCCATAATATTTGGGCCGGGTTTGGGGTGTTACACTCTAAGTCTGTTATTCTCTTCATAGGCAATAGTCATGTCATTATCTGCGGAATAGTCTGAACTCCAACCATGAACCCAACCGTTAGTCCCCAGTGCCAATAATTGATGAACTGAGGAATCCCCTCTCTTTTGCTGAGGGCTGTGACCAAGTCCTGCCACATAGACTGTACTCTTTTGGCCATCATCTTCATGGGCACTGGACATTTCATGCTTCTCTGCATATAAACTATCTAAAGTATTTGAAGAGCCATGGAATCCCACATTTGAGTCTCCACAGTCATCATTCAAGGCAACATCTTCTTCAAGCAAAGGTTGTTCTTTAGATTTTTCTATAAATCTAACCCTTGCATTGACCTATATATAAAACAAAGCAGGGAAAAAAAAAAGAAGATTATCCCTTATTTGTAAAGCCAAGCATTTGCTAGAAATTCATAAAAAAGCTCAGAAAAACTAAAGAGCCTAAAATACAGCCTTTCACATGATGTAAACAGTAAATTTTTCACCCAAAAAAAAAAAGAGCATGTCATATTTAAAGATACATTAAACGTACTTGTTAAATATTACTATTGTAGCATGGGATGGCTAAAGGGCTAAATGTAACTCATTTTAACCATCTTGACTCTTATCTTCACATACTTATAACCCCACAGCCTCTTTGAGAGTTTTTATAACAAAGTGATATAAGTCCATTACAATATTAACGGCATTCTTAGTAACAACAAGCTCCATTCAAACATTATCTCTATAATTTTATTGTGCTTCTGAACTGAAGGGAGTATTTGCAGACAGTTCTCTTGAAGAAGTGATATCATACAACTTAAAATCACTGATTTTGATAAGAAGAACATATCTTGTAATTTGTATTCCTCAATAAATGAACTGTCATGGAAAGAAGAGAACCATGACTGATTATTCTCTTCAGCAACGAATGTGTATTTGTAAGTAAAAGCATAAAGGGTTCAATGTAAAAGTGCGAAATAAAAGCAAAGAACCTTTAACAACAATACAATACATGTAATATCTTGGAATCTAAAAGAAACAAACTAAACCTTTGAAAGATTTCAAGAGAGCTTTAAATAAAATTATACCTTTTTTATTAACTAAAGAATTGAACTTAAATAGAGAAAAGAGTCATAATCCTAATTGGGAAAATAGTTCCCTTATTCTAATAAACTACTAAAACATAAAAAGAAAATAGTTCCCTTATTCTAGTAAATTACTAAAAGATAAAATAAAAAATTCCTAGAATATGAATAAAACTTATCTACCCAAATAAGATTTCTATCTAAATAAATTTAAAATATATACATATTTCAACACCCTCCCTCAAGTTGGTGCATATATATCAATCATGCCCAACTTGCTTACAAAAAAAATCAAAGCTTGTCTTAGAGAGTCCTTTGGTGAGTATGTCAGCTATCTGTTATTTTGAAGGAACAAACGGCATGCACACTTGGCCTTCTTCAATCTTCTCCTTGATAAAGTGTCTATCAATCTCAACATGTTTAGTTCTGTCATGTTGGACTGGGTTGTGAGCAATACTAATGGCAGCTTTGCTATCACAGTACAACTTCATTGGTGAAGTTATTGGTTTCCTCAGCTCTTCCATAATTCTTTTTAACCATATCATTTCACAAATTCCTTGAGCCATTGATCTAAACTCAGCCTCTGCACTACTTCTTGCTACAAAACTTTGTTTTTTGCTTCGCCAAGTCACAAGGTTTCCCCAAACAAATGTACAGTATCCTGATGTAGATCTTCTGTTTGTTATTGAGCCTGCCCAATCTGCATCTGTATAAGCTTCAATTCCTCTTTGTTTGAATTTCTTGAAGAATAAGCCCTTTCCCGGTGAACTCTTTAAATATATTAGAATTCGAAACACTGCTTCTTCATGTTCCTCCATTGGGGAGTGCATAAATTGACTC
The DNA here is from genome assembly GCA_025698465.1 of Gossypium longicalyx. Taxonomy (NCBI): domain Eukaryota; kingdom Viridiplantae; phylum Streptophyta; class Magnoliopsida; order Malvales; family Malvaceae; genus Gossypium; species Gossypium longicalyx. The sequence goes on along the minus strand of CM046997.1, from coordinate 15,088,081 downwards.
ACTAAGCTGACTGCAAAAGCTATGTCTGGCCTTGTATGTGATAAGTAAATTAACTTACCAACTAATCTTTGGTACTACCCTTTATCGACTAATCGACCTTTATTTCCAAATTTTACATTTGGATCAATTGGTGTGTCAGCTAGGCAGCAACCACTCATCCCAGCCTCTTTTAAAAGATCAATCACATATTTTTTCTGAGAGATCACAAGACCCTTCTTTGATCGAGCAACTTCCATTCCAAGAAAGTATTTCAAAGGACCCAAGTCTTTGATCTCAAACTCCAATGCTAGATGCTCCTTGAGACGCCTTATTTCATCCATATCATCTCCTGTAAGAATGATATCATCGACATAAACTATAATAACAGCTATTCTACCTTTTTGTGAATGTCGATAGAACATTGTGTGATCAGCTTGCCCTTGTGAGTAACCTTGTTTTTTAACAACTTGAGTAAATCGTTCAAACCAAGCTCGAGGAGACTGCTTCAGACCGTATAAAGATTTCTTGAGTTTACATACTCGAGTTCCAAATTTTCCTTCAAAACTTGGAGGAGGATCCATATAAACTTTTTCTTCAAGTTTTCCATTTAGGAAAGCATTCTTCACATCTAACTACTGTAAAGACCAATCAAGGTTAACAGCAATTGATAAAAAAACTCTGACGGAATTTAATTTGGCCACTGGAGCAAACGTTTCAAGATAATCTATCCCGTATGTTTGAGTGTACCCTTTAGCTACCAACCGGGCTTTGTATCTATCTAAAGATCCATCTGGTTTGAATTTAGTTGTGAACACCCATTTATAGCCCACTGTTTTTTTTCCTACAGGTAATTCCATTATTTCCCATGTACCTATTTTTTCAAGAGCGCGCATCTCCTCTAAAATAGCCTCCTTCCACTCAGGAACCTGTAAAGCATCTTTCACATTTTTGGGTATTTGTACAGTATCGAGAAACGAAACAAAGGTTGAGAATGTCGAAGATAAGGCTTTATAGGATACAAAGTTAGACATGGGATATTTGGCAATATTTCTAACACCTTTTCTTTTGGCAATTGGAATATCTAAATCAGAAAATTTATTGGCTGGATTATGAGCTTTACCTGGATTTTTAACAGAATCTTGCGGGTCGGATTCTTGGTGATGAATCTGGTGGATTCCACTTTCTTGATTTCGATTTCTTCTTGAGTAAACAATTAACTCCGTTGTTTGTTCTTTACTTTCATGATCAGACTCTACACCTTCATCCTCCTTTTCATTAACATTAACATCATTAATTTTTGTGTTAATTATAAATTCGCATTCCCCATTATTAAAATCCTTATGTTGTATATTCCTAGTCTCTTCTTGATCAATTATAGAATCTTCCTTAGTATAATTCCCTCCCTGAAGATTAGAATCAAAATAAGATTATGTTTCAACAAATGTGACATCCATGGTAACTATAATCTTCCTATCAATTGGATCATAACATTTGTAACCCTTTTTATTAGAAGCATAACCAACAAAGACACATTTTTTTGCTCTAGGATCTAGTTTACCTTGGTTGTGAAGATGAACAAAAACACTACACCCAAAAACTCGGAGGGATAAGCCTGAAATCAATTTAGAATTAGAAAAGTTATCTTTAAAGAGACTAAAAGGAGTTCTATAATTTAGAGTTTTACTGGGCATTCTATTAATAAGATATGTAGCTGTTAACAAGGCTTCGCCCCAAAGATAACGTGGTACTTGACTAGTGAACATCAATGCTCTAATTACTTCCAAAAGATGTCAATTTTTTCTTTCTGCAATCTCATTTTGTTGTGGTGTATTTGTACAAGAACTTTGGTGGACTACTCCATGTTTGGTTAAAAAAACACCTAATTGATCGCTAAAAAATTCCCCACCATTGTTAGTTCGAAATATTTCTATTTTCACACCAAATTGTGTTTTCACAATAGCATAAAAAGATTGAAACACATTTTTAACTTCAGACTTATCTTTTAATAAAAACGCCAACAAAGTCGAGTATGATCATCAATAAATGTGACAAACTAACGTTTTCCTGAAAAAGTCGAGACTCTTGAAGGTCCCCAAACATCACTATGAATTAACGAAAAAAGTTTGGAAGCTTTATATTTTTGAGGTGGAAAGAATGACCGATGATGTTTTAGCTAATTCACAAAATTCACAATGATATGAAGGACTTTTATTTTTAAATAGATTAGGTAACAAATATCTTAAATAATAAAAATTAGGATGTCCAAGCCTATAATGCTAAATCATAAGCTTATCAAAATTAGAAACATAATTTAAACATAAAGTAGTTGTTGGTTGACTTAGATAGTCGTCTTCAAGAAAGTAAATTCCACCAAATTCTTTAGCATTGCCAATCATCCTCCCCGAGACCATGTCCTGAAACTTACACATAGAGGAGTCAAATATAACATGACAATTTGAGAACTAGGATAATTTACTGACCGATATGAGATTACAAGCTAGATTTGGCACATGTAAAACATCATGTAAAACCAAAGAAGATGAAATTTTAACAGTGCATTTCCTGGCTATTGCCGAGAAGGACCCATCTGCTACTTTGATCTTTTTGTTTCCTGCGCAAGGTGTGTAAGCTGAAAAAAGAAAATGACTGCTAGTCATGTGATCACTAGCTCCAGAATCAATGATCCATGTGTTTGTTTTACAAGGCTTGACACTAAAAAAACAGAAAAATCAGTACCTAATTGGGCAACAGAGGAAGAAGGATTATTGGATGAGTTAGGAATAGAAGAATTCATCCGAAATTGTGGTGATTGAAAAAACTTGTGTAGATGCTCTAATTGTTCCTTAGTGAATGGAGATCCTTCTTGAGAATTTTGGCCCTCATAATTTCCATTAGTTGTTTGGAAAGCTCTGCTATCCCCTGATTGTGAACCACGACCATTACCACTCTTTTTCTTTCCATTTGTCGGTTTCCCATGGAGCTTCCAATACGTTTCACGAGTGTGCCAATATTTTTTGCAGTGATCGCACCAGAGTTTTTTCTTTTTTTCACTATCATTATTTTTAATAGTTACAAGAGCAGAATTATCATCATTAGCTTCAAACCCTGGCTTTAACATTACTTTTCTCCTTATCTCCTCTCTTCTAACTTCAGAAAAAATCTCACGAAGTTTTAGAAGCGATTTTTTTCCTAGGATCCGAGATCTCACTTCATCAAATTCTTTATTTAAACCAGCCAGAAACAAATAAGCTCTTTCATTCTCTTCTTTTTTCATAACTTTTACACCATCTCCGGGACATTCCCATTCATCATTATAATACTGATCCAGTTCTTGCCAAAGAGACATCATCTCATTATAATAAAGAGTAACTTCTTTTTCCCCTTGCCTAGCTTTCCACAGTTTTATTTTTAACTCAAAAATCTGTGAAGCATTTTCTAAATCTGAATATGTGTCTTTCACAACGTCCAAACATCTTTAGCAGTTGGGAGAAAAAGAAAAGGTTTACCTATGGATGCTTCCATGGAATTAATAAGCCACGCAATTATCATAGAATTTTCTGACCTCCACTTGCTCATCTTTGGATCGCCACCTGTGGTTGCTCAATTTCTCCATTTAAATGACCTAACTTGCCGCGCCCATCAATTGCTAATTTTACGGACTGCGACCATTCCAGATAATTCTTGCCATTCAACTTGTGAGATGTCAGTTGAAAAGAAAGGTGAGACGCCTCTGTCCCTTGAGTCATTGTACTCTCGGTAGTTGTTTCCACCGTAGAACTTTCTTCCTTTGTTTGATTGCTGGATCTCTTATATCCAGTGAAGGCTGTTTTAACCATGATGTTACTAGAGATTTTAACCTAGCTCAGATGCCATGAAAGATTTCAAGAGAGCTTTGAATAAAATTGTACCTTTTTTATTAACTAAAGAATTGAACTTAAATAGAGAAAAGAGTCCTAATCCTAATTGGGAAAATAGTTCCCATATTCTAATAAACTACTAAAACATAAAAAATTCCTAGAATATGAATAAAACTTATCTACCCAAATAAGATTTATCTATTTAAATAAATTTAAAATATATACATATTTCAACAACCTTATCAATGCGATTGTTGACAATCTCCTCAGAAACTGATACTTTCCCAGAATAAGACTGATTAGGACCATTTTGGTCTGGGCCAACCTGCAAACCTCTCCCACTAAGTTCTCGTTGCTGTTCAAACTCCTTGAGATGAGGCGTAACTACATATAAGTAGTTTGAAATTAGATGCAAGCAAAAAGTTTAAATGTTTTTGATAGATACCTGAAACCAGTTTTAAAGGTTAGCAGTTGTACAGTGACCTGTCATTGAGTACAAATTAAAAATTATTTAGGTATGAAACAATACAAATCTCTAATAGGAAAGAGTTCGAAAGGCTTTCTAGAAGAAGCTACACAAACACTTTTTCTTCTAACTACACAAACAACCCAAGAAATACAACAAGCAAGAAAACAACCCCCAAAAGTTTTTTGAGAAATTCAAAAGCCCTTACATGTAATGTAGCTCCAGAATCACAGCCAAGAAGAGGCAATGAAACAACAGAAGGTTTTGATGCATCAACATAATCAGAAAGATTGATGGTAGCCTCACCAAGAAGGCTGGATCTTGAGGAACCCTGCCAAATAGTTTAGGTAAAAGACGGTTAAGGTCATACTAAGACTGTGAGTGCGGTCAAAATGTTGCATCTAAACTGTAAGGACTAGGATTTAACCATTGCCACAACAAGCTTATAGAGTTTTTCATCGAATTGCTTAGTTTTGATGTCTTGGAGAAGCCTTGTAGTCTCATAGACTGGATCAGCCCATTTGCAAGTTCCATTTCTTACATTTGCTTTGGTTGTCTTCGCAGTCATTTTTCCAGAATCAGCAGGAACAAAGGATATATACAGTTTATCCCATCCACTTTGTGGAATCTGAATTGTTCCGAAAAAATATACATGGTACACAGTCATTGCAGCAACCAAGATGAATGATGCATTAGAATATGTTTTCCAGAGTTGAAGGACAATCACATATCATGCTAGAAATATATATAGTAGGAAACTTCAGAGAGCTTTTTAACACATATCAGACTAAATAGTGGAAAAGATTTATTTACATGAACTGAAGTTAGTTGACTAAAGTTAAACCATCAGATTCTTCTCCCAATATTATGGTTGATTAGAATAATTAAGTGCTGAAAAAATAGCATGCAATACAAAGCCTATAAACTAGCAAGAAACATAATATTTAAACACACACAAGATACAATGTATGACAAGGATTCACTTAGTTGATTTAAGTAGTTCAGATTGGAAGTTTGGTGGACTAATGTCAGACCTTCTAATTCTTCTCCTAGTAGAATGGATGGTTATTATGAATCACCAAAGCTAAGAAGAGAAGCACAAATTTAAAGCATTGACAAATTACCAATTAAACCATTAAATTCAAATTTTCATTCATATGGATGGATGTTACAATGTATTGCTTGCTTTCTTTTTCTCCCATTACATGGATGTTGTCGTACACCCACAAAGGTTTTATACCTTCTTAAAATCTTTACAATCTTTTAATACACCATGGCCCAAAGGCAGGATTAAAGAATGGTCATGTGTCACTGCAGGAGCATGAGGATTGACAGTACTCTCTTATAGCTATGATGGTTGGGTGAACCATACACTAAAAGTATGCAACCTGCAGTTAAGGAACCAGTTATGGAAAAGGCTAGATTCATGGGCATACCTACTGCATAAAAATTAATCCCTCAAGCGGTTGACCTTATGAAACTCCCCAACAAGAACATTATACAACCATTATGTAAATTTTCCATTCTGATTTTTCATTGGGAAACAGAATATATTTGTTTGATGTGCCAGAAAGGTTGACGTAAACTCTTTATCCACAAACACAAGCCAAAGACTCAAAAGCAAATACTTCACACTGGAATACATATTTCCTACCAAAATGCAAGCAATTTATAAGAAAATGTAGTTTCATGATAGAAGTACCATATAAGATAAAATCATAAACTATGTGAGCAGCTTAGACTATCATATATAGAACTAAAGTTATACAGTCAAATGCATTGTCATTAAATTTATTAATTCACCTAAACAAGCTATATTGTTCAATTTGGTTCACATCTATTGTTAGATAAATTCAAATATACCGAAATTTCAGCCTTCAATATGATCTTACCTCTAGGGAGATCAATGAGGGATTAGCTTCAAAAAAGAAATACATACCACAAAATGTCACGAATACATATTGTGACTTACATGTGTAGCATGGAACTGAAGCCGGAATACAACTTTTACTTTTGACTTCTCAATCTTCCACTTAGTGATCCACGACATTATGAGCAAATCAATTAATCACCAATTGTATGACATAACAATCCCCTTTATAAACTGCCTCTGCTTATAACAAAACAACCCAACAAGGACTACATCATTTCCAAGACAGCAGAGACCAGTTAAAACTAGTTCAAGTGCAAGCATAGGACAAGCTTGAAACATAAAGCCTCCTAAAAGCATTTAGATTCCATGAGTAAGTGTTTTCCACCAAGACATTAATATAATTATGAGAAGAAAACCAATGTTAGAGCAAAAAAAAAGGGTTCTTTTTTCTTTTTCAAATGCCCAAATGCACACAAGAAAAGTTCATATTAAGACTGCACAAAGAAAGGGAAAAACAGAGAATAGAGTAAGCAAAAGAGAATCCAAAACCAAACAATTCAGCTAAATATAGAAAAAAGGGAATAGTATAAGCAAAGCTTCAACAACACAACCACTCTTCTTTTCCTAGAATACCCATATTTGTGACCGGAAAATCATAAAAAAACAAAACTGACCCAATCGAGAAAACGTCAATGAATGCCAATAAAAACAAGCATCCGTGAAAAAAAAAAGTTGACATTTTTAGTCCATTCAACCACCTAAAGAAAAAGTAAAACAGATACACAGTGAAAAATGCAAAGGACCGATGAAGGTAGGTACCCAATAGCGGATCTGCTGGTGCTTAAGCTGGAAGAAAGAGCATAGAATGTTCGGTTTTCAGACAAAACCAGAGTGAAGAAGGAAAGGGGAAAAAACTTGTTTTTTTTTTTAATTTTTTTGAACTGTTGGGATGGTATTTTGTAAGTTGAAAACTTCCCTGTTGGATGAGATATTTGAGAGAGTGAAACAAGGAGAAAATATTGAGATCTTCTGCTTTTGATTTAACCCAAAAGAAAAAAAAAAACAAGGAAAAACAATATTTAACAAGCAAATTAAATAAGGTGCACTGGAGATTTGTTTGCAGGTAAAATATCAGCTTTCAGAATGATTAGTATTTACTAAATAAGAGACATCCCGCCAAAGCTCTGCAGTTGCTTGTCCATTTGTTTGCAAATTAAATAAAAAGTAGATTTTTTAGAAAGCAAATCTTTATTTTGGTCACTTAATTAAAAAATTAAAAAAATTATTGATTTATTATTAAATTATTTAAAAAATTTTATTTAAGTCATTAAATTGTTAAAATATATACTACATAGCTTTTTCTCTCCGCACTACTTGCAACAATTAAAAGTTTTATTTTTCATTCTCTTTTATAATTTAATTTTTTTTATAAAACAGCTTTGGAAGTCACAAATTTACAAGTCAAAATTCAAACAGTTTTTTTTATCTTCAACACTAACCATCCATCAGATCCACTTGAATCTAAGGTTTGTTTTTCTACTCACCAATAAGTACTAATCCACCGTACCGACAGCTAAATTGTAGCTTGGAGCTCATTAGTGGAACTTTAAAAAAAAAACTTAACAACCTAATAACTTAGATAAAAACTTTTGAATAATTTCATGGCTCAATGAAAACTTTTGATTAGTTCAATGACCAAATTGTAACTTTTTTAGTTAAGTAACCAAAACAAAAAACTTACTCATAGTTTAGTGACTAATTGTGTAGTTTACTCTTTTGGCTAAATTAGAATTATATGGGTTTTTCTTTTTTTTTTGAAATTTAGAGAAATAGGTTTATTTTGGAGGGAGAATGTGAAAGTGCATAGTTTTTTTTTGTTTTTTTTAAGTTTAGGTTTTCTTATATTAAGGTTTAGTGTTTAGTGTTTTAAGAGTGAAACCGTGAAAGTTTATAGGTAAATTTGAGTGGTCAAGGATGCGATAACGCATCTTAGAACACATACATTTCATATGTCATGTCAGGATAGTACCATTATCTTAGAAACTCGTCCTATAGAAGTTAGGTTTCGAGGTGACAGTGTTTGATACGATCACGAGTCGAAATCTAAAGGCTAGTTTAGCATTGCTGTTGAGAATGTTTTTAAAAAGTGTTGTGAAAAAATACTTATTAAAAATGATTTTGAAAAACTTGATTTAATATTTAAGCTTTTAGCATTGCTATAAAAAAATTGCTTTTAAAAGATACAATAACTATTTTAAACATGATGATGATAAAAAGGAAAAGATATATTTAAATGATATTAAAATTCCTTAATGTTATTATTTATGAAAATTATAATAAAATATAAAAAAATTATTATAACCTATAATTAATATTTTAATACATGAATTAGAAAAGTTTAATATATATTTAAAATAACTTGTATTATATAAAACATATGTGCTTGTCTTTTGTAGTATGTATTAAAAAACTACATTTTTTGTTTGGAATTCCATGTTTTCCTATAATTTCTTTGTATATATAGGTTAAGTACTTTGATGCTGCTGACTGTTCCTTTCAAACTGATTTATGGTTTCCAATCTATATAATCAATACTCTACAGATAAAACATGTTATATTTCCATTTGTTGTATTATTATAGAACATTTGATCTTGTTTTTCTACAGTTGTTTGTGCTAGTCCATATTTTGTACGATAAGCTGATCATCATCCTCATCTAGGCTTTTACCCTCAGTGTCCCAAGGTTCTTCACCCTAGTGGATCAATTAAAAGAAGAGGCAGGCCTATTTGTAAAATTGGAAAGGCTCTATTTTACAACGGAAATGCTTATGATCATACCATGGTTCCATCACCTGATATTGAAGACTTATACAATGGAGCATTCAACACTGGCGACAGCGCCACTAATCATCACGAGACATTGCCATTGTTTCCGTTGCACCCGACTAGTGTTTTTGAAGAGACGCTAATGGCTTCATCATCACCAATTGGTTCAACTTCTGCAAAATTTTAGAACCAAAGAAGATGAAAGGGAAAGCAAGAAGAATTAGAGAAAATAAAAGGCAAAAATTTAGAACTAGAGAAAACGAAAAAGAAAGTAGGAGCTGCAATAATATGTTACCTGTTGGTGTCCTTATGAGGGGTAAAAAAGTATTTCAACTTTTAAAATGCTTTTGGCTGCAAAAAAGCACCAAATCTCTACTTTCACGTATGACAAAAAAGTGTTTTTCAAAAGCACAAATTTTCTAAAAAATCAGGTTGTTTAGCATTCCTTTTGTTTTAAAACTGCTTTATATGTTAAAAGTGCTTTTAAAAAGTATTACTAAACATAACCTAAGTGGAGGTCCTAATCGTCGGTTGTGATATTGTCATGACTTTGAGTATAATTGGGAGCTAATTGATGGTCGTTATGCGGTCACAAGTTGAAGCTTTTTTGATACCCGCAAATGATGCATTATATATACCATACATAAAATTGAGGTAATAATCATAGGGAAAAACGAAGGGCTTTTTTATGTAATCAACGTAATTTTTTTCTCTATTTCCAGGTAGTCGGTACCTTTAACCTTTCATTCTTATCCAAAGGTTGATGTAACACCCTTAACCCGTATCCGTCGCCGGAATGGAGTTACGAGGCATTACCGATCAAAATACAACTCAGAACAGACATTCATTTCAATTTATACACCAAATAATATAATCATGTCAATACTAATCATCTAGTAAAATTTTTAAACTAATTTAACATGCTTTAATTCTATAATTCATACACTTTTCATATTAATATTCATAAACCGCATATATAAGGCACATTTTAAAACAAGCATTTAACTTAACACATATGAAATTTATAACCAATAAAATCAAGTCATGCTTGTACATTTCTTCCACATATGCGTAACGTGTTTAATAATGTAACCTTATTAATATCTTATAATATTTCAAATTCCAAACCAAACTAACATACTTCAAAACCATGTTTACTATATCATAATTCCCATATTCAAACTATAAGACCAAAATTTTATAGCATTCGAACTCCTAATTATAATTAAACAAAATTTAACTCATATACCCAACCTACATTAAAAACATTCCTTAATATAATTTCATGTCTTTAACTAAATATTAAATATACCATTTTTGAACATAAAAGACAATTCATAGTATATCAAATTTACATGCTCAAACCAATCCAAACTACCTATACCTAGCCATTTAACTATATCTATTCGGTTATTAATACAACTTCCAAAGATCAAACCAATTAACAAATAAATCACATTCATTCTTTATCATCACCAACCGTACCTAAATAACCAATCCACAATTAAACATGTCATAAACATATACTTTATTTTGACTAGGTATAACCGAATATAATCATACCTTAAACAATTTACCATTTATCTCACAAAATAACCAAAACCAAAATATATCACCAAAACACAAAACATACCTATTTACCATACACATATACTTTGGCATAACTTATTTAACATTGGAAAATATATTAACCATGATTCACATATAAACATATAATGGCCGAAACATCAAAACCATAACGAAACATATCCATAATTTATTCAAACTTGAAATCGAACTTAACAAAAATAAACAAGCCATTTTTGCATAGCTTATATATATATATATATATATATATACACAAACCAAATTCCAACATTTCCAAGTATTATCTAGCCTATACATGCCATAGGTTAGAAATTTGGCTTATAAAATACCGAAAACAGTCGATAGTGTGATAGACTTTGTCGACAGTCCCCGAGCTCGTAACTTGATTCCAAAATCTATAAAACAGAGGCAAACATACACACACTGTAAGCTATCATAGCTTAGTAAGTCATAAGCAAATAATAATTCAATATAACCAAACCAATTTATAATAACATAATCACATTTAATCTCAATTTTAAAGTTTCATATACAACTTATACTTTCATAGATGAACTTTATCTTAGCCGAATATACATATATCTATTATCAAAGTATCATACACTTTCAAAGCCATTTTATCAATATGTATATAACCGAATATACATAAACTCATATACATATATTCATGAATGATTTCATAAATATTCACATTTTATATTCATAAGGCCGAATATAATCATATACATATGTTTGCACATAGATCACAAATAAGATATCATTACACATAACCTTTGGCCGAATGTACTTTTCATATACACATATATTTTCATTTACATTATATATGATTTGCAACACATATCAAGTAACCTACTTACCTTATTTCAAATAAGTAATAAGCTATCACATACCTGATCACTTTAGCTCATTTTACACATTCAATCACAACTTATCATTGCCCGTTAAACCATTCGGAATTGAATAGGATACTCGGATAATCACATATATCGTACAATGCCAGCATCCCAGACGTGGTCTTACATGTAATCACATATCGATGCCACTGTTCCAGACAGGGTCTTACACGAATCAAATACAATGCCGATGTCCCAGACATGGTTTTACACGTAACCACATATATCGATGCCAAAGTCCTAGACATGGTCTTACACGGGAACACATATCAGAAATCCTATGTCATGACATATGTATCCTAGCTATTCTTAAGGTTCGTACGAGGCTTTCGGACGTCGTATCTCAATCGAATCGAACTCGTACACATAGCTTTCAAGCTTATACATATTCAGCTTCCATATATATACTATCACATTATCCATTTCAGCATATATAGTTTGTATTTAAACAAATAAATAATATCTATTTGCTTATAAACTTACCTCAGACAATGATAATCGGAACGGGACGACTAATCAACAACTTTGGTTTTCCCCTAGTACAAACCGATTTCTTTGGTTCTTGATCTAAACATATTCAAATTAAACTTGTTCAAACATAATTTCATTCAATTTAGTCCAAAAACACATAAATGGAAAAATTACTATTTTACCCCTGACATCACACGTTTTACAATTTAGTCCAAATTGCACAAAACACAAAACATGCAAAATTTGCACACACCATGCTTAGGCTGAATTTTCCTTATATTCATACAAGTCCATACATTTCATTTATTTTACATTTTAGTCCCTCAATTTATTATGTTTTCAATTTAGTCCTAATTACTCAAAATCATCAAAAATTCCAATACAAAACATATTAATCCAAAACATATCTTTCATAATTCATAAACTAACATCACAAAGCTCAATTATTCATCAATGGCATAACTCAAAATATTCATCAATATCAGAAATTCAAGCATGGCCTTTGTACATTACACTGCAACGATCTCAAAAACGTAAAACTTATCAAAAATCGAATAAAAACTAACCTTGAATCAAGCTTCCAAAGAGTCGAATACCCTAAGCTATGTTTTCTTTCTTTCTTTCTCAAGTTTCGGCAAGAACAAGACAATATGAATGCTTATTTTAATTTTATGTTTTATTATAACATATATTATTTAACATTTTACTAATTTAACCTTTAAACTAAAATTTTAAACCATTATAAATCATGGTCATAACCGTCGATCACTTAAACAATGGTAATATTACAACATAAATACTTCATATTATAAAGACAACAATAATTAGGCACTTTCACATTTAACCATTAAATTTTCATTTTACGCGATTAAGCCCTTTTATTAAATCGGGCACTCAAACGATAAAATTAAAACACGAAAATTTCACGGACATTAATTCACACATAATAAACATAGAAAATAATTTTTAAATATTTTTCTGACTCATATTCGTGGTCTTGAAACCATCGTTCTGAATAGGGTCTAAATCAGACTGTTACAATTGATACCGAGGTGAACACAAGAGGGCTCTCAGGCGGAGAGCAGATGTTTTAGCATAGTAAAGGTCAAACTCAGGTCAACACAACATCGGTTGTAGTTTTTAATGGGATGTTTACTAATGGTAATCGTTGTCACCCCAAAAGCAGCTTCATCTTTACAGCACCGCAATAGCTACTGCCTATTTGAAAGTTCTCCTGCGTTCACGACGATGTTTTCCTTCAGATATGTAATAATGTTAAAGATGCCAACTGTGTGGAAATGAAGAAAAAATGACGCCGATTATAGTGGGAAGCCCCACAGTTTTTCCCTATGGTTATGCCCTCAAACTTCTGTATGGTATTTATATGGCAACATCTTTGGGTATCCGAAAAGTTTGAGCTCGTGCCCTCATAATGACAGTCAACTGGCTCTCCTATTATACTCTGATTTATGACCTTATAACAGTCAACGAACGAGACCTCTATATAGACTTCCACCTATGACCGTATATATAAAGGAAAATTACCCTAGAACCCAACTTCTATAGGATAGGTTTCCGAGGTAATGGTCTCATATTGAGTAGATATATGAAATGTGTGTGTCTCGAAAAGATATCACATCACCGACAACTCAAAAGTACCTCAAATCGAAAATTTATTAGCGATGAAAATTTTTAACATTGAAATGGGGAAGAAGACTAAGAGAGAGAAATATTATAAAGTGGAGGGATGGAGGTCGATAGAGATGATGGGTTTAGGGATGATGGAGTTTGGAGGGGGAGGCCCATTTTATAGGCACAGGGAAGGGTGATATATGAAAATATATATGTTCTGAGGCGCATTATCGCATCATTGACCTCTCAAATCTACCTATAAACTTTCACGATTTCACTCTTAAAACACTAAACCCTAATTCCTTAGTTTATGTTATATCATCTTAAATCCTGAAAGTACCATTGAATTTTATCGCTCAACATATGGTTTGTTTATTCTGTGCGTAGGTACAAGTTTTCTTAGAAGCCCCAGGAAGTGAAGTCAGCATCTGGACTGCCGTTTTCAACTTAACAGAGTTTGTATAACTCATTTCATTTTGGTCAAATGGAATGTACCTAAGATTACCATGTTAAATGTTGGAAATGGTCAAATTAATATACATGAGTTATGAATATATGAAGATAGTTTTGGTCATGTATGGATTTGGTATTAGTGGCTTGAAAATGGTATTTTAGACATGTCTATTTGTGTTGAATGAACGATTGGGACCTTGGGGATAAACTTTATTGTTATTAGGTTGAATCATATGAAATTTGGGAATTAGGGGTTTGCCATGAAAGTTATGACTTCACACCTTGAACGTCACAACATTAAGCCATCTTGTTGCGACATTCCTTGTTTGAGGTCACGAGTTCAACTCTGTTTTATTTTGGAAACTTTACATGTAACACCCCAAAATTCATTACATTATAAAAGTAGTGATAAATCGAGATTGTATTTTTGATAAAGTGAAATAAGGAAATGAAGGTGATAAAAGAGAAAGTCGAATGGTGTTAAAGAAGATTTAATTGAGAAGCATGATGTGATGCATTAATTTAAAGTAGGGAATAAATCGTAAATATGTGGAAAGTTCTAGGGCCCAAGTGTAAATACTCAAAATTTGAGAAATTAAAGTATAAATATGGAAAAGTTGAAGGGTCAATAGGTGCAAATATCTTAAGGGTGTAAGGATATAGAAAATAATGAAAATGGATGAATAAAGACCGAATTGAATAAATAGAAAAAGTATGAAGGACTAAATTTTAATTTTAGGAAAATTAATTGATGATTCAAGAAATGAATTATGAAGAATGTTGAAGGGTAAAATGGTCATTTCTCAATCAAGAAAGGGTCTTTCATCTTTCCTTCCACCTTTTCACGCCACTTCTTTGGGAAGAAAGAAGTTTTCATTTCTTTATATTTACTCCTTCCACCATAAATCCACCACTTTCACCTAAATTTTCAAGGAATTTTTATAACGACTAAGAGAGAGAAAAGTGATAAGAAGACTATGGAGAAAAATAATATTACCTTGGATTCAAGAAAATGGAAGTTAGAGGAGAGAGAAAATTAATTTAAAATTTGAAATCAATAGGACAAGATAAGAACATTAAGATTTCAATATGTTTTTAAGTTTGATGTTGTTGAAAAAGCTTGAAAATGATGTTAAAGTAGAGTTTTCTTATATAAATTTTTATATTCTTAATATATTTGTGAAGGGAAATAAAACAAAATAATGGGAAATGTTGTAAAGAAAGGAAATGAGAGTGTTACAAACTTGGTTATCAACATTTTGCACTAAAATAATTTTGGGCAATACCTGTAGTTTGACTTTGAAAATTCATAAAAAAAACTGTAGAAATCAATTTAGATATTGAAATAAAGATGAAATTAAATCTTATTAAGTCTAGTTTTGTATGGAAGAAACTATGAAAGCAACAGAATTGTAGATTTTGAGATATATTAGTTTTTGTGGATCAAGGTTGGAATAGATTCGAGTTCCCCTATTCTGACTTTGGAAATCATCAAAAATTGTAAAAAAAATGGTTAGGGTCTGAAATTTATATGTTTAAATTCTTAATGAGTCTATTTTCAAGAGAAACAAATGGAAACATCATCCGAACCTCATATTGAGAGATAATTAATTTTTAGTAAAGAAAGTTCGAAGCTGTCAAGCAGCAGAACATGAGCAAATTTGAAGAATTTACTGTATTGATTGGGTAAAGTAGAAATTCTGAAAATTTTATGATAAAAATATACTTTAGTATAGTTTCAAAAACATAAAGCATATATTAATTTCAAATTATGTAGCTCAAGATAAAAATAATTTATGTGGATTTAAGATTAGAAACAGGCATATGTTAATGATATGTGTAATGAATTGGTTTGATTATGACATTTGAATATAGTATAACATGTGAAATAGAGTGCTCGTCTCGACAACGGATAAGCCACATCACGATGACACAATTTAGTTTGTCACATGGCAATGAGGAACCCCCAACGTTGCGATACCAATCCAAAATTTTGAAACTCTTACATTTTAGTCTTTGTTCCTTCTTAAATTATTTTGAGAGCTATAATAAGCCCATATAAGACTCATAAATTATTTTAAGGCATATCAAAAGCATAAATTGATCAAATTGATTAAATATGTACTTAGAATAAAAATGAATTTGACTGTTGTTATTTTGGCAACAAATGTAGCATCCCAATATCTTGACCTGACGATCAGGTTGAGTATCGGGGTGTTATTTTACAAATTGATCCTCAGGTTGGGAATTTCAGTTTTGACATCCCAAAACTTGGACCTAACGATCGGGTTAGATATGGGGTATTATAGCATGGGTTCAAACTGTGTGAAGCCAATCCCCTACCTTCAATATTGTATAAAAAAATGATATCATTTGAACCAACATATGAGTAATATATATTATATATAAAATGGTCGACTAAGTTGTTATGAAATGAAATTACTAAAACAACTTTCCTTTAAAGAGCAATTAATATTATTGTAAGAGTATTTTTGTTATTTCATGCTTTTATATAATATTTTAAATAAAACAATTGAATAACATTATTTAGTAATTGATCATAAGACCAATATATTAATTTCTTACCAAGGTATTTTTTTTATTTAATTTAAAATTTTGATGTAACTTGACTTCTTAAGAGATAATATTGATAAAAGTACCAGGGAAGCCCCTGTACTTAGGGGTGGATTACATTTTGGCCCTTTTACTGGAAAAATAGACAAATTAGGCTTTATACGGTAATAGCTCGTTTTTCAGTGGTGATGGAATAATAGTTTCGAGACCACAAATTTCTACAAGTCGACTCATAGATATTATTTTTAGAATATTGATGGAGTTGTTAGAGTCATATTAAAATTTGGTTGAGAAATTTTAACGTTTAATTAGTTAATTAAAGAAAAAGGACCAAATTGTAAAAGGTGTAAAATATAATAATTATTGCATTTAGATGATTTAATAGCTTAAATATCATAGGAGAGTGGATCTATGTAGCAATTAAACCTTAGTTAAAAATTTTGGATGGCAATGGAAGTAAAAATAGTAAAATAACACATGTTTTAATGGCAAAATGGTAATTAACCTAAAAATTAAAACAAATTAATTAGAAAAAGACATTATCTTCTTCTTCATTTGTTTTGATGGTTGGTTGAATATGCCGTAGGAGAAAAGCTTAACATTCGGCTGGTTTGAGCCTTGCATGGGTAAGTTTTGAGTCCCTTTCTTTTATAAATTTTTATGTTTTTGAGATCGTTGCAACTAGGTCTAGCTAGCCCGTACATTTGTTTTTGAATCCGTTAAAAATTTTGGAAGTTACCATTGATGAATTTCGATTGTTTGTGATGATAATTATATGTTTGAAGCTTTGGTTTTGATTTTTAATGGTTTTATAAAGTAATTTTAGTTGGTTTTTTATTTAATGATTTAATTGTTAAAATTTCAAAGTTTCAAGAATTATTGGTGAATATGAGGTCTTTTATGAACTGTTTAGAAGTATTAGATATTCGATTGTAAGGTTGATTTTAGAAAAATGGTTAATTTGATGATTTTCAAGTTAAGGGATTAAATTACAAAAGTTGTAAAAGTTAGGGGTAATTGTGTAAATTCAAAAAAAAGGGTATAAAATGTAAAGTGAACTGGAAGGTGAAATGTAAGCTAATAATTGAGAAATTTTCCCTGAACTTTTGCAACTACTATAATTCAGTCCAAGTAAGTTTGTACAGTTTATAATTTAACATCTATATGAAATTTTTGATGATTATAATATGATATAATAGATATATTTTATTATAAATGATGAAAATTTGTTGAAATTCAATGCTTGGATCGAATTGAGCATGGGATAGAGTACAATCGAGATATGGTGTGTTATGGGAGATTGGAGTGGAGATTGTGGTGGAGTGATGTATAAACATTTTTCTTGAGTAAACTAAGGTTCAAAATTTGTTGCAAACTCTTGTGTTATACTCTTTGTTTTGGAGTGTTTTTAGTTGGACTAGCTCTTTAGAGCCATTGGTGTGTTATCGGATGGACTGGCTCGTATGAGCATCTGGTGTGTTTCGAATGGATTAACTCTTATGAGCATCTAGTGTGTTTCAGATGGATTAGCTCTTATGATCATCTAGTGTGTTTCGGTTGGAATATCGATGTACTCATATCCGTAAGTCGTTCATCAGATTGTAAATCTCTGTAATGTAACTTGTTAATGACTCTGATGGTTATGTCATGTATATAAATTTTGAATTGAATTTTACAATTCACTTTGTTAAGATTATGGATGACAAGGAACACATATGGTTGTATTATTATTGAATGATTTGTTTTACTTACTTCGGTAAGATTTATTATTTTAGTATGTCAAACTTACTAAGCTTACTTGTGTTATTTTCTGTTCTTGTAGACACTTTGAAGGTTGGATGGTCGGATCGGCACTCAAGTCACACTATCCACTCATTTTTAGTAGTTTTTGGAACGTTCATTTCAGATTATATGGCATGTAATAGGCTTGTATGTCATTACTATTATTTTGATATGTAAAATGTTAAAGTATGATATTAAATGCAAGCAGTTAACCTAATATGATAAATGAACTAAGGAATATGTGTTAGTGCAAATATATGGTATGTGTTATTGGAATGTTGTGATTGAGGTGCCTATGTTAGGTATATTGGTTAAATGTTTGATGGTGTGATTTATCATACTTTGAATAATAGTTCTTTTTGTTGTAAAATTGTATATACTTGTGGTATCAATGAGGATACATTGGTTAGGCACTTAGGATGGTTGATTTAGAATTTTTTTTTAGCTTTTTTAATGTCACTTTGAATATGTCTTTTGGTTGGTAAATGGATTACTAGAGTCCAAATAAGCTTGAAATGGTAGACTTGTTGTTTAAGGTTCATTTTGGGTCCACATGGCTTGAGACACGGGCGTGTGACTCAACCGTGTGAGATACACGGCCGTGTATCATTTGATGAGTTCTTTAGGGTGTAAGTTAGTGAGTTACACGGCCTAACACATAGCCTGGCACACGGTTGTGTGGGGCAACTCAGAGAGTTATACGTCCTGGCACACGGGCGTGTGACACAACCGTGTGACCCTACTTAAAGAGTTACACGAGTGAGGACTCAAGTTGGGACACGATCGTGTGTCCATAGTTTGATTGTTATATAGCTTGAGACACGGGCGTGTGTCTTAGTTGTGTGAGGCACACTGCTGTGTGATCTTTATTTTGTAAAATTTTGCATATTTTTCTTAAACTTTCCAAATTATTTTAGATTGGTCCCAAATTATTTCTAGGTTATTTTTAGGGCCTCGAGGGCTCGATTTAGGGACGTTGTGCATGAGTATGAATGGTTTGTGATATGATTGTCGAAACCATTTTTTTTGAAAAAAAGTGTCGACTTTTTATTTTGAAACCGAAAATGAAAAATGGGAGTCGCCAAAAATCATTTTTTAATGAGATGTGATCGAATCACCTCATAATTTGATCATTTTAATAAGAAGTTCGATTTATTAACACGATGATCTTGGTCTACGAAATTCAAAAAAATGGTTTCAGGAGTTGGTTACCTACGAGGAAGGATTAGCACTCTTATAACAGCCAAAATTGGTACCTAGTTGATTAATTAATGTCTTAGTATCAAGAATTGAGAATTTAAAAGACTTTAAAAATATGATCTTTGTTAAAAAATTATTTAATTAATTTTTTTGAGAAAATGGCATATTTCATGTTATTCGAGAAAGAAAATTACGTCCCGTGAGTTAGAACACAATGTCTTAAATCACTGATACGCGAATAAACACCGAAAAACTTATTTTAAAAGATGTTCAACTATCTCGGTTTTAGAAGAAAATCATATTCTGTAACTTAGAACACGATCTTTTCATAATTTTCGAGATTATTTAAAAAATGTTCGGGTATTTGGATTTTTTGAGAAAATCGAAACCCCGTAAGTTAGGGAACGACTTTATTTCAAAATGCGAAATATTTCTTGTTTAAAACAACATTTAATGTATCGGGTAAAATGTAGCACGATTTTGTAGTAAAATGTGAGAAATAAATCATGGTACTAACATGCATAACAGAATAATAATAAACGCATAATGTGAATGACAATAATAAGGACGAAAATAAAATAAAATAAATAAATAAGCTATATAAATAAAGAGAAAAGTAATAGGTAAAAACTAAATAAAAAAATATAAAAAAAAACAATAGAACCTAATAGTAAACCAATAAATAAATAATATGTAAAATAGTTTAATAATAATAATGATAATAATATTAATATAAATAATAAATAATATACAGTTTGAAAGGATATTGATAAATAAATAATAAAATGAATAAAATAAAATAAGTGTATTTAAAAAAAATAATAAGTAAATAAATACAAAAAAATAATACTAATAGTAATAATAATGCTATATTAATTAATTTAATAATAAAATGACAAAAATAACAAAAAAGACTAATTTGAACTTTAAAACAGAAATTTGGGGCAAATAAGAAATAAATAAAAAGGAAAAGGACCAATCTGAAAGCGCGAATAACAAGCAGGGACCAAAATGAAAAATAACCCCCATCCTCCAAAACGCGCAGCTTCAAGGTGAACCAATTTCTAAATCAAAATAAATTATGGGGCAAAAATTAAAAATGAAAGAGACTTAATTGTAAAACGATAAAAAAGCAGAAGGGTTAAAGGCGTACTTAGCCCTTCCGATTAAAAACACGTGGATCCTACGCTCTAGGTCAAGTCGAAATCGGGACGCCCCAGGTAAGTTCTTTTTTCTTCTTTTTTTTTAAACTCTTTTTTTAATCTATATATATAGTTTTAAAAAAAAGGAAAATAAAGAAATATATGTATGTATATAAACAGTTTCGAAAAAAGGGAAAATAAAGAGAAAAAAAATAAAAAAAGACCTTAGTACGTTTTGAACCTTTTGTTTCTTTTTGATTCTCTGTGCCGTTTTTCTTTTGTATTTTAATCTTCTATATTTGTATGTTCGAATCACGGTTTTTGGTGCTTGAATCTCTGTTTCTTTTTGTATTCAAAGTCTCTCTAAAAAAATTTACATTGGTTAACATGGCTTATATAGCTGTTTTACAAAGCTTTAATCTATGTTGTCACTTTTGCTTTTTTTTGTTGTCCCTTACAGGTGGCGTTGCAAGTGGAGGGCAGTGGACATAACAGTGGCGGTGCTGACATGGAAAAGGCAGCAGTGGCGGCTAGCAGCTAGGGTTTTCTTTTTATTTTCCTATTTATTAATTTGGGCTGCTAAGGTTAGGTTTTGGATTGGTTTGGATTAGGTTTGTTGGGTTTTGGGTTTTGTTTTGGGTTTGTTTGTAAAATGGACTATTTGTTGGGCCCGGGCAAATTAGGTTTATTACAGCTGCCCCTCTTTGCTCGTTATCGTGTAACGAGAACAGAGCAAAGACTTTTAAGAAAGACCAATTTTGCCCGGTCTTGCCGAGTAGCTTTATTCCAATCCATTGCATCTTGTTGCTTTAATCTACCCCACCGCCACTTCAGAGAGATAAGACCTATAGTTTCAATCTACTCTGCTGCAACTTCATGGACATAAGATTTGTGGTTTTTAGTCTGCTCCACTACAACTTCAGGAAGATAAGACTTGCTATAGTAGATTTAATTCGACCTACTGCAACTTCAGAGGTATAGGATTCATCGTTTTAATCTGCTTCACTGCAATTTCAGGGAGATAGGATTAGTAGCTTCAATCTGCTCCACTACAACTTCAGAGGTATAAGATTGGCATCCTCAATCTGCTCTACTGCAACTTCAAGGAGATAAGGTTTATAGCTTTAATCTGCTCTACTGCAACTTCAGAGAGATAAGATTTGTAGCTTTAATCTGCTTCGCTGCAACTTTAGAGAGATAAGATTTTGCTATCTTCGACCTACTCTACTGCAACTTCAAGAAGATAAGATCTATAACTTCAATCTCTTCCACTACAACTTCAGGGAGATGAGATTTGTGATTTTTAGTCTACTCCATTGCAACTTCAAGGAGATAAGACTAGTGGCTTCAATCTGTTTCACTGCAACTTCAGGGAGATAAGATTCGCCACAATGATTTCAATCTATCCCACTACAACTTCAGGGGTATGGGATTTGTAACTTGTATCTTAAATCTTTTCCACCACAACTTCAGGGAAATAAGATTCGCTATCTTCAACCTGCTCCACTACAACTTCAGGGAGATAGGGTTTGCTATGCTTTGCTCTATTGCAGCTTCAGAGGGATAAGATATTTAATTTATAGCTTCAATCTGCTCTACTGCAACTTCAGGGAGATAAGGTTTGTGGCTTTAATCTGTTCCACTGCAACTTCAGGGAGATAAGATTCACCATGAAATCTTTGATATGCTCTACTGCAACTTCAAGGAGATAAGATTCACCATGAAAACTTCGATATCCTCTACTGTAACTTCAGGGAGGTAAAATTTGTAATTTTTTCCATCCATCCCACTGCAACTCAGGGGTATAGGATTTTTGGCTTCTTTAATCCATCAATCTGTTACACCATTCTCTAGGTAACAAGACATGTAGAATCCATTTCATGGGCCTATGTTTATGCCAAATGATTAGGATAGAATGAATCAAATGCTCCTAACTAGATGTGTATGAATGATATTTGCATGAATGCAGAATGCCATTTTGTGATAATGATCCCCTTTTCAATACTTAGGTTGTCATTGCTTATTGATCATCAAGGTTCTATCACTGACGTATTACCCTTCTTGCTCAGCTGGTATCTTGGACAGAAAACCCGAAGAAATAGCCATAATTTAGACTATTCTTTCTCAAATGTTTCCAACCCTTAGGTTTGATTAGTTCTTAATAATGGTCTTGTTTTAGGTTCTCGTACTATTTAGAAGCTTTCAGAGTAATATGCAAAGCTCCTTTTATGTGAATATTATGAGTCCATTAATCGTTATTTCAATAAGAAATGCTTGAAAAAGATTGTAACAATAGACAAGACTGAAATTTATCGGAAGCAAAGCTCGAAATGAACGAGATTAATCAAAATAGAAAATTTTGCTAAAAATACAAAGCGGATAAGATGAAAATCGGTACCCCAAATATCGCAGCATGAGCTTCTTTACACTAACTTCTCGAGGACCCTTTTGAGGTTGATATGTGTCTAGGAGATCTAGAATACTTTGTTGATGCCCTAAGATGTAAAGTTTCTCCTCAATGTTATTTCTGAGAGGACGAGACTACCACATGCCCCATCTTTGATGAAATTTGAGTTGCCCTTTTCTGGGTTTTCAACTCAAAACCCCTTTGGTCTCAAGGTGCCCTTTGGGAGTTTTCGCCTTGGCCTCTCCTCATTTTTTTAGGTGAAGTATTTCTTGACCGAATTTGAATTCACTGGATTAGGCAAGTTCTTGCCATCCATCTCAGTCAATATCAACGCTCCTCTAGAAAAGACCTTCTTTACCACATAAGGTCCTTCCCAATTTGGCATCCATTTCCCTCTGAAATCCTTTTGTATGGGCAAGATTTTTTTCAATACTGGGTCCCCCTTATGGAATTCTTTGGGATGAACCTTTTTGTTGTAAGTTTGCATCATTCATTTTTAGTACATCTGACCATGATGGATGGCTTTCAACCTTTTCTCTTTGATCAAGTTTAGCTAATCATATCGGGATTGGATCCATTCTGCTTCATCCAACTTCAATTCTAACAAAACCTAGATAGAAGGAATCTCGACTTTAATGGGCAAAACTGCCTCCATCCCATAAACCAATGAGGAAGGCGTTGCCCCAGTGGAGGTCCTGACAGACGTTCGATAAGCATAAAGGGCAAATGGTAACTTCTCATGCCAATCTTTATAAGTCTCAGTCATTTTCCCTAAGATCTTCTTAATATTTTTATTGGCTGCCTTGACTGCACCGTTCATTTTTGGGCAATACGGTGATGAGTTATGGTGTCTGATCTTGAACTGACTGCAGACTTTCGATATCCTGCTGTTGCTCAAGTTCAATGCATTGTCAGATATGATCCTTTCTCGCATTCCATATCGACATATGATTTCTTTCTTCAGGAATTTGCTGAATGCCGACTTTGAAACATTGGCATATGAAGCGGCTTCTACCCACTTGGTGAAGTAGTCGATGACCACAAAGATGAATCGATGCCCATTTGAAGCTTTTAACGAAATCAGCTCAATGAAATCCATGCCTCACATAGAGAAAGGTCATGGAGAAGTCATAAATGTAGTGGTGAATGAGGCACGTGAATCTTATCTCCATAAATTTGGCACTTATGGCACTTCTTGGCATAACTGATGCAATCCCCTTCTATTGTGGACCAATAATACCCTAATCTCATGATTTGACTGGCCATTGTGAAACTATTAGCATGTGTTTCGCAGACCCTCTGGATTTCTTCCAAGATTTTCTTGGCCTCGACAGCATTTACACATCTTCGCAACACCTGATCCTTTCTCCTTTTATATGGGATCTCCCCATCTAAGACATAGTCACTGGCTAGTCTTCTTAGCTTCCTTTTGTCATTCTCAGTTGCCTGGTCAGGGTATTCACAATTCTTCACATATCACAATATATCGTGGTACCAAGGATGATCATACTTTTCTTCTTCTTCTTCTTCGATGTTGTAACAATGAGCCGGAGCCTCATAAATACTCATCTAGATCGGTTTCACATCCTCTTGTTTATTCACCTTGACCATGGAAGCTAAAGTTGCTAGGGCGTCAGCCATCCGATTTTCTTCTTGCAAGAGGTAGCAGAAGATGATATCATCAAATTCTTTAATTAATTTAAGGACCAACCTTTGATAATCAATCAACTTGGGATCTCTCGTCTCCCATTCACCTTTGAGTTGATATATCACTAGTGCAGAATCTCTATAAACATCCAACACTTTGATCTTACATTTTATGGCTGCACGAATTCCTATGATACATACTTCGTATTCGGTCATATTGTTTGTGTAATCAAAATCCAATTTATTAGTGATGGGATAATGATCTCCTTTTGGGGATACCAAGACTGCCCCAATTCCGTTACCCACAGTGTTTGATGCTCCGTCGAAGTTTAGCTTCCAAGGATGGCCTTCTTGAGAGTCTTCTTCAGTGGTTGCCACGTACATTAGATCTTCATTTGGAAAATCAAAGTTCAGAGGCTCGTAGTCTTCTAAAGCTCTACTGGCCAGAAAATCTGCTATTATACTCCCTTTTACAGCTTTATGGTTCACATAGACTATATGTAACACCCCTAACCCTATCCGTCACCAGAATAGGGTTATGAGGCATTACTGAACTTATACACTAGCATTTATA
Organism: Gossypium longicalyx; assembly: GCA_025698465.1. Lineage (NCBI taxonomy): Eukaryota > Viridiplantae > Streptophyta > Magnoliopsida > Malvales > Malvaceae > Gossypium > Gossypium longicalyx. The sequence goes on along the minus strand of CM046997.1, from coordinate 15,062,718 downwards.
CAAAACCGAGTCATAAATTTGCATTCCCATATAAAAAATTTTCAAATTTCACCAGAAAGTCTCTGATATGGGCTTACGGGGTCCAATACATGCTTTAGAAGTGATTTGGAACTAAACCAGTAACTATGGAAAACTTTGAAAAAAATTTCTTGAAGTTAAGGGCACATGCCCGTGTGGCAAGCCCGTGTGGCTCCCATGGCCGTGTGGCTGGCCCGTGGGCAATTCTAACTTGCAATTTCTTAAGCATTAAAGGAGCACACGGCCTAGGCACACGCCTATGTGGCTAGGCCGTGTTGTAAACTGATTTGTCACTATTTTTACTCCATTGTCACACGATTTTGACACACGATCATGCTTGAAACTCGTCTTTTGCCCATGTATTACACTAACTTCATATTTAAGGATGCAGGGGACACACGGCCGGACTACATGCCCATGTGGCTGTTTGTGTGTCACACACGGCCTAGACACAAGCCCGTGTGTCATACCTATGTGGACAAAATAAGGCCATCCTAGCCTCATTTCTCACCTCAAACTTAACCATTTTCCTATACCAAAATTTATAGATATATATACCAACCAATTCAACAAATTTTTAACACTCAAAACAACATGTTTTTATATTAATCCACAACATACGAATCTCAAAAATGCATCACTAGCCACTCTAATGACTTGATTACAAACCAAAATATTAAGTTGTTATTTAACCACAAAAGCTTATACATGCCATTATAACAAAATAGGTTTATCATTTTTTTTTACCAAAATTAAGGGATTGATAGTGTGATGATAGCTCCAACCCAATTTTAACCTTCACGAGCTTTGAGCACTATAAAATAGGAAAAATAAACCTAGTAAACATTAATGCTTAGTAAGTTCATATAACCAAACTACACTTACCATTCATGTTCATCAAGTAATTCAAACATTAAGTAATATGTCCATTAACTTAGTCAATTAGCAAATAAGGCCTATACACAATCACTCAACCAATTGATTAGTTTCCAAAAATACTAAAATGTATAGATGAGCTCATCATGCCTTTTCTCCTTATATCACTATGTATGTCGCTACCGCTGAATTATTGAATTTTCGATGGACCTTTCCTTTTCCATTGTACACTTGAGGTGTACATTCCTTTCCAAGTGGTGCACACAAAGTATACTTTTCCTTTTCATATGGTATACACAAAGTATACCTAACCTTTCCAAGTGTACACACAAAGTGTACTTAACCTTTTCAAGTTGTACCATCTGGGTACACAAATCCTTTTCAAGTATTACCCTTTCGGTTTACATTCCTTTTCATAATGAGATCAAAAGATTATCCTTTCGAAACAACATTTACTGCAACATATGCAGGATCTCATATACACGGTAATCACCTGTCCAATCAGAAATCAATATTCAAACAGATTCATGTCATATTTCATCATTTACATGTAAATCACAAATCAACATTGGTTTATTACATGTACATATCAATTACAAATCATGATGCACATAATTCAACAATTAATTCAACACATTTACATGCTTAATTTAGTTATACGAACTTACCTTAACAATTGATCGTATCTACTAATCCAAAACTTTTTTCTTTCCCTCGATATTTTTCTTTGTTCGACACTTCCGGATCTATAGAAATAAATTTAATCATCAACTCTATGATTTTGTACATTCAATCAAGCACATTTCACATTTTAGGCAAAAATACCATTTTGCCCCTAAACTTTTAATTAATTCAAATTTCGTCCCTAGGCTCGGAAATTGAAATTCATGCAATTTACTCTTTATTCCAAGCTTATTCAAAATCTCAATATAACTTTTACAGCACATGTATTTCATAAATTTCAGAATTTTTCCAAGAATTTCACTACTTTGCAATTTTAATTCCTACACATGTTTTCACTAAAAATCACTTTGTAAAAGTGGTTTATCTATCAATGATCTTTCATTTTCTATCAAAAACTTCCAATTTATAGCATATTCATCCATGGGTAATTTTTTAAACTTTAATTTCTTTTAAATTTAATCCCCCAAATAAAGAGATTAATTTTTCTCGATCTCAAAAATATAAAAATAACTAAAAACGAGACATAAAACTTACCAATTCAAGCTTGAGAAATTTCATTTCTCTCTCCTAGGGTTTCCATGTATTTTATGGAGAAGATGATATAAAATAAGTTTTATTCTATTTAATCTTTTATCATATATTAATTTATTCACTTTTCAATTTAATCCTTGCATCTTTTCAATTTTCCATGGATGAGTCACTAAAAATATCTACATATTTCTCATCAATGGCCTAATTTCCATATAAGGACCTCACATTTTGAATTCCCTAGCTATATAATTCCCTATAGCTATTAGTATGCAACTTTAACATTTTATTCAATTCAGTCCTTTTTGCAATTAGACACATAATTGATAAAATTTTTCTATAAAAATTTTCATGCAATATTCCTATCATAATACCTATCATTTTATGAAATTTAAATAATTTCATTTTTCTGACTCGGATTTGTCGTCCCGAAACCACAATTCTGATTTCATTGAAATTGGACTGTTACACTATATCAAATTTGGAAAGCAGAATTTGCCATCGAGCCATCCTTCCATTTAAAGTAGTCGACTCCATCATGTACTTTAGGGGATCTAGTTTCGAGATGAGCCAAGTTGTTTGGTACAACATGTACTGCCTCAATCTTCGGGTTGGCTATATTAAGGCGCAACACAACTTCTCAATTGTCGAGTATCTCATTTCACACTCAGTAAACTTCTTACTGAGGTAGTATATTGCCCTTTCTTTCCTTCCTGACTCATCGTGTTGGCCAGGCCCATAGAATTCTCAAATACTATTAAATACAGTATCAGCGGCTTATCTGGACTAGGTGGCGTCAGCACTGGGCATTGGACAGGTATTGTTTGACCTTGTCGAAAGTCTTCTGGCACTCATCATCTTAAACACCTGGATTGTGTTTCTTAAGGAGACGAAATATGGGGTCGCATTTCTTAGTTAGTTGTGAAACGAACCAGGGGATGTAATTTAGTCTTCCTAGGAAACCTCAAACTTCTTTTTAAGTGCACGGTGGAGGAAAATCCTATATAGCCTTGACTTTATCTGGGTCAATCTCAATCCCCCTTTCGCTGACTATGAATCTTAGCAGTTTTCCTGACCTGTCCCCGAAGGTACATTTTGTTGGATTGAGCTTTAGCTGGAATTTCCTTAACATTAAAAATAATTTTCTCAAGACTTGCACATGCTACTCTTCTGTTCAGGATTTGGCGATCATGTCGTTAACATAAACTTCAATTTCTTTGTGCATCATATCATGGAACAGGGTTACCATGGCTCTCTGATATGTTGCTCCCGCATTTTTCAGTCCAAATGCCATCACCTTATAGCAAAATTTCCCTACATGGTTACAAATGTGGTTTTATCCATGTCTTGGGGATGTATCTTTATTTGGTTGTATCCTGAGAAGCCATCCATGAAGGAGAATAATGAATATCCTGTCGTGTTGTCCACTAAGGTGTCGATATGGGGTAATGGGAAATTGTCCTTCGGGCTGGCTTTATTCAAGTCTCTATAATCTACACACATTCGTAATTTCTCATATTTTTTAGGGACGTGGATGATATTGGCTACCCATTCTAAGTATTTGACCATTTGTAAGAAACCAGTATCAAATTGCTTCTTGACATATTCTTTTATTTGTAGGAAAACATCGGGTCTCATCCTTCAGAGCTTCTGTTGAACTGGCTTGCAATCTTCCTTTATGGGGAGCCGGTGTACCATGATATCAGTACTTAGTCCGGGCATATCTTGATACGACCATGCAAAAACATCTTTGAATTCTCGAAGTAACTCAATGAGGTCTCGCTTTGTCTCTGCGGCAATGCAAGCTCCAATTTTTTACTTCTTTTCCTTCTTCCAGAACCACAATCTCTACTAACTCTTTAAGAGGTAGAATCTGTTTCTCATCTTGTTCCACCATCCTTAACAAATCAAGAGATAGGTTACAATCTTTGTCATCTTCAAAGTCCTGAGACCTCTAAACACATATCTCGCTCAAATAGAGATTCTGAGTTAGTAGCAGCATAACTCATATCATTGATATCTGGAGACCTGTTATAGGGATGAAGAAAAATTCAAAGAACAAAATAATCTAAGAATAATTATCTGTGTGGTATGGTTATGAATGAAATGAAAGAATAGAAGAATATTTGCTCAGAATAAGAAAGAAAGATGCATTTCATAGAAATAAAGATGTTGGACATAGGCCTATTTCACAAAAGGATTCTTATTGCCCCTACGCTTAAAACAATAAGTCTATTTTGAACATTGCTCTGAATTAGCTCTAAAAACTACCGGAATCTCTTCCGCAGTCCAATTATTCAGAACACTTCCAGGTTCATAGGGGCGAATGCCCGATAAATTTTCTTCTGAAATTCCCTCTTCAGATATGGCGTTAATGTTCAGATTTCTCATTATTTCTTCAGTAGTTTCTTTTCTTGGCATCTTTCATTCAAGGTGAATAATTACTCCTGACACAAATGTTCTAGATATATGGGGAGAAGTCATCGGTTCCCATTTAACTTCTTCCCCGCTTAATCATGCTCTTTTCCTTTCCTGCTTCTTCTCCAATTCTTTCTTCTTTTGCTTTGCATCTGGCTTATATTCCAAGCCAAAGCGATCTCGTTTATCTATCAGAATTGGTACCTCGACCCTCCCTTAGAGATATTTCTTGAGTTTTTTTCCTGGCATTTCTCCCTTTCTGACCGTCAGCCGTAGGCCCATCTTTGTAGTTTTGGAGATTCCAGGCGTAGGGATCTTGTTCCCTTCAACGATGAAGGTTGCATTTGCAAATTCTAGCGATCGAATAGAATATTCTATCGCTTCATCGTCTGCCCCTATGTATGGCGCATCACTAGTTACGGATGCAATAATGTCTTCTTCTGCGTGTATCGTTACCAGTTGACCCTCAGTTATCAACTTTAGCTTTTGGTGTAGTGATGACGACACTGCCCCAGTCGAGTGAATCCCAGGCCTCCCAAATAAGCAATTATAAAAAGGCTTGATATCCATCACTATGAAATCTACTTCATACGTGTTTGGACCAATCGAAAAAGGTATCTCAATCCTTCCCATCATCTTTCTTTCAGTACCATCGAATGCTCTCACTATGTTCTGACAAGTCTTCATAAGAGATCTATCCACTGGTAATCTGTTTAGTGTGGATAAGGGTAAGACATTCAGTACGGATCCATTATCAATTAATACCCCTGGTAGTATTTATACCTTAGTCGATCCCATGCCACCAGACGGTATTTCATCATCATTAAAAAAGATGAAATTATAGGTACTTATGTTACTGACCAGACGGTTTAGCTTGTTGACGGAGATATCATTAGAGACATAAGTTTTATTTAATATTTTCATCAACGTGCTACGATGTACTTCTGAGCTTAAGAGTAAAGTTAGCATTGATATGTGAGCTGGTTGTTTATACAGTTGCCCCACAACACTATACTCACTATGCTTTAAGAATTTCAAAAACTCTTTAGCCTCCTCTTCAGTCGTTGGCTCGTTAACAGGTGATTAAATTCTGGCCGCCTTTTCTTTCTTTTGTTCAACCGTCAAGGCTTTTCCTTTTGCAGGCTCAGCCTTTGCATTTGAAAGGTCGTAGCGCCTCCCACTGCGTGTGTAAAAACCTACATCTCGACCTTCTTCTGAAGCACTAATTGTGTTCTCTTCTCCTAGGATCGTCACGTTGCAATTATAATTCCAGGGAACCCTCTTGCTATTCTTGTAGGGAAAGGCTATAGGTTTCTAGATTAGGACTCTTGGTGAAATCTGTACTCCAGTTTCATTGCTTCTTGGTCATGAAATGATAACCACTGGGGTGTTGACTTTATAGATCTTCTCTGTTGACCCCTCTTTTGAGGTACATACATCTTCTCTTTTTGGGCCTTTGGTATACTCAAAGAATTCTAGCTCCTTATTGTCCATCAGACTTTGTACTAGGGCTCTGAATTCACTGCATCTTTGAATCTCATAACCCTCTCCATCATGGAACTTGCAGTAGTTCCTTGCTTTTCGAAATTTCCCCCTTAATCTTGTGTGATTAATTCACTTTTTATCATTTTCTTCCAAACCCCTCTCAATGGGGTTTTCACTTCTGCTATATTTATCTTGATTCTCTTCCCTGCATTCTCAATTATCCTGTTTACCCCTTCGTCAGAATGGTTGGGTAACGGTTTCTCTGCACCAGATGGATTATCGAATCTTACAATATCTATTTTGATGAGTCTTTTGATTAGTTTTTTGAAAACGATGCAGTTCTCGATCGAGTGTCTCGTGATTCCCACGTGGTATTCATATTGGGCATTTACGTCGTACCATTTGAGAATGGAGGTTGCATAGGTTTTAGGTAGAAAGGGGATACTACATGTACATTAAAGAAATTTTGGTACAACTTCCTATACGTCATTAGGATAGGCGTAAATTAGAGATTCTTCGTATTTTTCCTTGAGTCGGATTCTTGCCTTGAGGGGCCTTGATGGCTAATAGCCACTGCCCTTGGCTGACTTACAGTAATCGGCTTTGAATAGCCTTTGTCATACGTACTCGCATTATTTACCTCATTTTTCTTCTTTCTCAGGGCAGTTCTCCTAGTGTTTTCCTCGGCTTCTATTTTTCCACACCTTATTGCATTTTCTATTATCTCATCGGACATTATTATGTTCGAAAAACTCTTAGTTGTGCTTCCTAGCATGTGATTAAAGAATGCAGCCTTCAGGGTATTAATTAAGAGCATTGTCGTTTCCTTTTCTAGCAGAGTGGTTCGACTTGCGTGGCGACTTCTTTTCACCTTTGAGCATATTGCCTGAAGCTCTTACTTGGCTTTTTCTCCATATTTTGTAGTGTGATTCTGTCAGGTGCCATATCTATTACGTGACCATATTGTTTCATTAAAGCCTATGCTAGGTCCTTCCATGAACTGATTTGGGCGCGGTTTAATTGATTATACCATTTGGCTGCAGCCCCTGTCAGGCTATCTTAGAAACAGTGAATTAACAACTAATCATTATTGACATATCTTGTCATCCTCCAACAGAACATTGTAATGTGGGCTTCAGGGCAGCTGGTCTTATTATATTTCTCAAATTCCGAGGTCTTAAACTTGGGCGGGAGTACTAGATCTAGAACCAGACTCAAGTCTTTAGCATCAATTCCATAATGGTAATCAGCGCTTCTCAATGCCTGGAATTTCTCTTCTAGCCATCTACACCGGTCTTCAAGTTACTTTGGGATGCCTTTTCTATTTCTACTATATCATCAAGATCAAGGACAACGGGATTTGCTGGATGGTCTCCTGGGTTGGAGCCTGAACCTATCAGGAAACTTGTTGGCGGCGAGGTATCAGTCTGATATTGAGGCCTAATGTTAACGAACACCCTTTGTGGATATGCTTTTGGTTATGCTTGGGTGTTTGTTAGGGTAAAGCCTAGAGGATAAGCAGCGTCCTCGTTATCATCCCCGGAATGAACCATAGGGCTCTTTCCTTTTTCTAGCCTCCAATCAGCAACTGGTTAATTGGCTCATCATATTCTTTTGGGATTCTAGCACCCTAATGTCCTGTTGAATTTTAGCCAATTGTTCTTGCATCTATATTTGCAGCTGATCTTACATTTCTTTTTGCATTTACTCTAATCTTTCCAACCTTTGGTCTATTACTTTAGTTTTTCCTTGTGTACCGTAATGATATTCCAGGGTAACTGCCATGATTTTAGGATCTCTTTGTGAGATTTAATGCACATGATGCAATCTAATGCTAATGCATGAAATGCATGCAAAAAAAAAATATTGATTCTGATTCAATTTCATTAGAGTAACTTTTCTAGAAAACTAATTTCTTTACATAAAACGGATTACATATAAGGTCTCGCCCTAATACTTAAGGCCTTGACCTTCCTAAGAAGCCAAGCTAACTCTCAATCTCGATCTAACTCTGACACGTATTTCAAACTCAATACATCAGCCTGGACTGCTAAGGTTTGTAAATGATCAGCCACCTCTCATGCATGAGCTAAAGCTGCACCTATGAAGTAATCCCTATCCTTAACCTGGTCTTGAGATCGATGAATCTGCTCTTGTATTTCTCATTATTTGCTTCCAGGAATTCAACACGAAGTTCACAGTTTTGTAGCGCGGTTTCGAGTTCTTCTATCTTTCTTTTTAGCTCTTCAATTTTACTCCGACTAACCTTCAACTTGATTACAGAGTTACGACTATGATAGTGATGTAGGGATCTTTCTAACTTTGACACCGGAGTTTTTTACCCCATCTTCTCATTTTTACTTTCTACCAAACTCCCTTGTAGAACATCTTTTTTGCGCTTGAGCATCTTAGAATTTCCTTTCCCATTGATTGGCTCTACTCTTTTCCTCTTTAATTTCTTGTCACCGTTGTTCTGACATTTTTCCCAAACCAGCAGTTCTCATTGACCTCCAAGCTTCTTGTAGTCTGTTTTCAAACTGTTCAAATCCTCTTCAACCCTACTCTTTCCCTTTCCTAGCTTCTCGGCTTCTAGTTTCTGGATGTCAACATCCAGTCTCAGCTGCACTCTTTCCTCCTCCAATTACTCTATCCTTTTTTCTAGCTCCAAACTCTTTCTCTCAAAATCCTGTTTGATGATCTCTAGCTCAGATGGGACAACTTGCAAGTGTTCTTCCATTGATTGGGTGTTTTCTTGGTCTGGCGTAAGGATGTTGTCGTTGATTCACTGACCCCACTACCGGTTATACTCAGGGTTAGTCATCGGGTTGGCTACAAACCTTTTCATTCTACGAGTTTGGTTCCAAGCATTCGATATTTCACAAATTTTCGTTTTATAATTATCTTCTTTGTATACAAACTCGCACTGAAATAACTCTTGTGTTGCTGGTGTAAACTGTCTTGATCTGTACTGCCTTAACGCGAGTAGAGGGGCATACTCGATAGCCCCCCATATTCCAAGCAGGGGATCAAAATCACCACACTAATATAGAATCTTGTTAGGGACTGATGGTCATAAAACTAACTAAAAATTTGACTCAGGCAAGTGCACCTATCGAACAGTAGTATAGTTATGGTGAGACCGGAAATATCGGATCCACGAAGACTAAAAGTACTAGTAATTACTATCTTTCTATTATATAGCCTAAAAATTAAAGGATGTTTTTTAAACTAAAACTAATTATCTAATTAACTAAAATTACGAAAGAGATTGAAATTGGAAAAATACTTTTGGAAAACCAATGGAGAAGACAATACCCAAGGAAGAATCCACCTAGACTTCACTTATTACCTTTGAATTAGATGATTTATTCACTTGACTTAATCAGTAGAAATCCCTGATTTATGTTAATATCTCTCTCGAGACTAAAAACAACTGAATCTAGGTCGATTAATCGAAATCTCTTTCTAATTAAAACCCCTATTGTCGCATTAACTTGATCTATGGACTCCCTTATTAGATTTGACTCTAATCCGGCAGATTTATGTCGTTCTATCTCTAGGATTGCATGTAACTCCGCTTAATTATGAATGATCTACTCTTAAACAGGGACTTTTCCTCCACTGAATAAGCACATCAAAAACCTAATTTAATATCTTGGAATATTAAAACAAGGGTTAAACTTACAATTAAGAATAAGAACAAGTATTTATCATATAAATCAAAGAGTAATAAGATTTGTCCTAGGCTTCATCTCCCTTAGGTATTTAGGGAGTTTAGTTCATAATAATAATGGAAAACATCTCAAAGTTTAGAAAACAAAAAAACATAAAGAAACCCAAAGAACTTCTAGGAAATTGGATGGAAATCTTCAGTCTTGATGTAGATCCTCTCTCTGAGCTGATTCTGATGGCTATCTTTCAGTGTTTTCTGCCTTCTACTCTCCGTGTGTCTTTTTAATTCTCTTCTAGGGTGTTTATATAGGCTTTAGAATGCTTCAAAACCCTTAAAAGTTGCCTTTTTCGAGTAGAATTAGACTTGGGCTCGACAGGGACACGGCCGTGTGCCACGCCCGTATGAAAGTGCTCAGGCCGTGTGCAATACTGACTTGGTTTAATGTCGACACGGCCATGAAACACAAGCGTATGGTCTACCCATGTGTTACACACGGGCGTGTGGATAACCCGTGTGGAAGTGCCTAGGCCGTGTGAAACACTGATTTAGGCCCAATTTGTCCATTTTTGGCCCGTTTCTCGCTCTTTTTGTTATCCTAAACTCTCCTGAGTATAAAACATGAAATTAAAGGATTAGGAGCATCAAATTCAACGAAACCAAGGAAAAATCATCCAGAAATATGCCAAGCATGGGGGTAAAATATATATTACGGTTTATCAAATATCCCCACACTTAAGCATTTGCTTGTCCTCAAGCAAAATCCTCAACTCACAACTAAAATAAATCATTCTCAACATATAATTCTCATCAATAAAATTTCAAAATAAACCACAAGCAGTCATACATTGAGAATTTAACTAAAAGAACATTAAAGTTTCAAATAATCAAAGTTGAGCATTTTTAATCATAAAATCATAGACATCCCCCTTTATCTAAGTAATTATCTTTAATTTCGAATTGACAAAGGTTGACACCCTCACTAAAGATTCACTCAAATCACTCAATATGTTTAAGGTTCAATGATTAAGCACTCATTAGTCAAACATGAAAAGTTATTACCATAGGCTTGCATGAAAATCAAATCTCCACAACTATAAATGAGGTGATACACAAATCAAAAGGTTTTTGAAGGGTTGTAACGGGGCTTTAGGTTAAAGGTATGGGTAAAGGCTGAAAAAGACGGTTAGAATCGAGATTAAATTCATAAATAACCTAACTGAAAAAATAACTAACATCAATAGAATAGACATGAGCTTCTTCTCAGAATATGGAATTAAAAACTTAAGCTCAAAAACAAAAGATTAATACTAATATGTATGTATGTATGTATTTTTTTTAAGAATAAGAACAAGTATGAGAGAGAACTAAATGATTCGAATGAAAGAACATAGTTAGGTAATTAAGCAAATCAAATCTCGACAAAAAGGGAATTAATAAAATAGGAAAAATTCTCAACGAATCAAAAAGTATGATATAGGGGTTAAAAATTAGGGTAAATAAAAAAATAGTTTGTTAAACTCAAAGGGGTTCACTAAGGGTTAATTATGAGGGTAGGCTTTTTATGGGGTAAATGGGTTAAAACCTAACTGCCTTTATCATTTTAGTATATCAAATCAAAGGCGTGGTCTTGACATGTATAATCGATGTAAGTTCTAGAATAACAAATCAATGTTGACACACTCATAAAAACAATCAGTGAGCAAGAAAGATATATGCTCTAAAAAGCTCAAAACCTTACGAAAATTATGGGTATTTGATGTCAATCCTGTGAATTCAAAACTTCAAGATAATACCTCAATTCAGGGAGACAACCTAGCAATTTTAATTCTCAAAAGCCAACTTATCATGCTTGATTCTCTAATGTCTTAAAGTTTAAACAATCAATGCATAGTTACCTATGATTTAATTCAAAACATATCAATAAAAATCATAAATCAATCAAAATTTACTCTAATAATGATATGAGAAAATTGTTTGAAAATAAGATAAAAATTCAGGGATTTCTGATAATCACATAAATAACCTGCCCACACTTAAGATGTACATTGTCCTCAATGTACAAATATAGATTATAGCAATATAAGCATAATATCAGAAGAGAGGGAGAAAAGTGAAACTACCTTGAATTTTGGGATGAAATCCTTGGAAGAGCGAAAACAAGAGTTGTAGAGAAAGTCGAATGAAAGACATGATTCTGAGTTACTAATAAGAAAATAAACATCACTGTAGAAGAGAGTCAAGAGGTCACTGAATAATAATTATAAAGATAACCATAGTTTAAAATATAAAACCTAAGTCTTCCAAAATAAATAGGAGACAACATAGAATTGTAATAAAATTAAAAATAAAAATAATAAACTAAAGGGACTCAAAGGTCCTCATCATTAGATGCCTCGTGGGTCGATGATGCCGAAGGAGAGATGTGGAGGTTGTGGCAAATCTACCGAAGAGTGGCATTAATGCTGTCGAACCCTCAAAGCACTACTGCTCAAAGCGAGTGAATCACTCGGATAAATCTGTCAAAGTGGCAGCAGAAGGACAGTGACTCGGTGGTGGTGGCGAGGGTGGGTCCTCGTGAGGGGGAGGGACATCATCAGTAATGTCCTCTAGCTCATCCTGGTTATCAGAATAAACGAGTCTGTACTGAGGGGGGTCAAATCTACGGCATCGCTCTATCATCCTCATGTGGGTCATGCTGGAAATTCCCTGAGGAGATATCTGGCCGACTAGTGTGAGTGTCAATGACATCTCTAAAGTGTCGAAGAGGCCAAAGTGTCGAGCGAGGTGAGCCACGTAGGGGCCAAGGTATATGGGGCCCCTCCTATGGCGATCCGTTTGGCGGCGAAAGGCGAGGGCGATAAAATATGTCAAGTCAAATACATGGCCAGTCGCCATGCTCCATAAGAAGTACGCGTCGGTGGTACTAACTACTCCAGTGCTCTTTCTCCTCCTAGTGAAAGTGTGAGCCAAGATGGCATGAATGTAGCGTAATGCTGGAGGGAGAGAAGTTTCCTTTGACCGACTTGCGTCATAGGGAACCGTACTCACCGTAAGGTCAGTCCAACAACAAAAGGGCGAGTAGTATATGTGACGGTGAAGCTGTAAGAAATTCTCGGAAGCCATGAACTCCTCCGTGTAAAGGCCCAAAGTAGCTCCAAATTCTGGTACACTCATGTGCCTAACGAGTCCACCAAGTCTAAAAATGATAGTACGAGCCTCGTCATGTGTATTCATCACATGCTGTAAATGGAAGGTGGTGCAAAATTCCAAGGTCAGCTCTGAGTAAGAGGGCTCGATGATTACAAAGAACCGATCCCATGGAGCAGTATCGAGATGGAATCGAACAAGGTGAACAAGTTGGACTTGCTCCAAAGCGACCTAATCAATGCATCGGCCCACTCCTAATGGTCGTACTCGAAGAAGCTGGAACAAGTCGTCCTGTGGGCTGGAGGAGAATCGAAGTAGAGGGTGACAAGCTTCAGTCGAGGTGCTCGAGGATGTTGCGCTAGGACCCTTCCGCTTTTTTGAAGCAGGAACAACAATTTTCTTACTTCATGTGTTTGTTATTATAGGCCTACAAAATGAAAAAAAAATCAGTATTCACATAGAAACTAAATAATCCTTATTAGCAATCTATTCCTAAAACCGCATATTCAGATATTAAAAACTTGCAAATTTCAAAAGTGAAAAAGTAAATGAAAATGAATTAAAAAGGAAGATGTAATGAACATTAAAATATGAGTAATAAGTCAGTATACTAAACGCATTAGCAAGAGACAGGTGTGACTAAAATACTAAACTAAACATGGAGTATTAAGACTGAAATAAAAGGGAATAACAGTAGCAATAGAGTTAAAATAATAAGAGAAACTAACCTAAACTATTATTTATCAAAAAAGAAATCATCATAACTAACTCAAAAGCAAAATAATAAACACAAATAAAAGAAAATAAACAAAAATAAATAAAGAACAGACTAGAAATAAAGTGAAAAATAAAAGTAAATAAAATAAAGAAAGGAAAAACAATGGTGGAATGGCCAACCAATGGGGTGTATGGTGGTCGACGATGGTGATGGGGAGGGCACGGGCATAGGTACTAGGCCGTGCGGCGCGAAGGAGGAAGAGTGTGGGTCGGTTGGATGAGAGAGGGGGTTGCTGGTGTGGTTGGTGGCTAAAGGTGGCCAAAGGATGGGGTTTTGAGGGCTGATTGAGGGGTTGGTTTTGCGCAAGGGAAAGAGGGGGTTTTAAGGTGAGGGTGATGCGTGAGAGAGAAGGGTTTTGGGGTTGAGAGGTCGGCCTGTGGGGTGAGCGGCGGTGGCTGGTCGGAGATGGAGGGAGAAGGAGTTGTGGCGGCTAAGGTTGAAGAAGTTGGGAAAGAAGATAAAAATAAGGGTTAGGGTTTGGAGGAGGGGTTTAAAAGGGGCACAGCCATGTAAGACCCGTGTTGGGCTACACGGCTGTGTCACACGCTCGTGTGGCTCATGTCCAACCTGTGTTTATCGCAAAAATTAAATGCCCAATCGTCACACGGCCTAAAGACACTCACGTGTATTGATGTCGTGTGGTTCACACGACATTGTTGCACGGCCGTGTTCTATGCCCTTCGTTTCTCTCACGCCCGTGTGGTCCTTCACACGCTCGTGTGTCTGAACACACGCGAATTTATGGCCATGTGGCTCGCTACTTGGAGAATTTGTAGCCCTGTTTCCACACTGCCAAGGACACGCCCATGTGCCCAGGTCGTGTAGGTCACTGTTTTTGCACAAAAATACTAAAAATAGCTAAAATTTACTAGTTAGTGGTGTTAGTGCTCAGATTGCCTCCCGAGAAGCGCTTATTTAGTGTCTAAGCTCAACTTACCTCTCATTCGCATGATTACAGTGGATCATGGAGTCGAGACTCCTCTTTCTCACTATCAATTCTATTATCCATATAAAGTTTAAGTCGAGTGATATTTACCTTAAAAGTGTCGAATTGAGAATGATTTACCTCAACTGTACCGTATAGGAAAACATTCAGTACCGTGAAAGGAGTTGCTCTGTTTGTATTAAGCTCTGAAGTAGTAATTTGGGGGTCCTTTTCATCTCACAATACTTTATCCCCAACCTTAAATTGTGTTGTTTCATCCCTATGCTCTTCATGGCGTTGCTTTGATTCATCGTGTGCTTTTGGTTTCTCCTTGGCATGTGTTCGCCATTCGTCTAGTTCATCAATTTGTAGTCTTCGATCCTCATGACTTGTTCTGTCTTTGTTATATAGACTATAATGTGGCTCTATCACATTCTTCCTAGGGGTTTCCTGCAAAGAAGTTTGAGCCATAATGTTATTTATATCAACAGAATTTCTATAGCCATCTTGCTTACTAGATAATTTAGTTGAATCACGAGCTTGGAGAGTAATCGTATCATCACCCACACAGAGTATTAATTCACCTGTGCCAACATCTATGATAATTCGAGCAGTTGCTAATAAGGGTCTTCCTAAAATTAAAAGTACTTCACTATCCTTATCCATGTCTAGAACAACGAAGTCAACTGGGAATATAAATTTATCAATTTTGATAAGTACGTCTTCAATAATACCCCTAGGAAATCTAATTGTTTTATCTGTCAATTGAATGCTCATCCTAATTTGTTTGGGTTTCCCAAGACCTAGTTGTTTAAACATTTTATAGGGCATGACATTAATACTCGCCCTTAGATCAGCTAACGCATTAATAATATTTAAACTACCAATTAAGCAAGGAATTGTAAAACTCTCTGGATCTTTCAACTTGTTGGGTAGCTTATTCTGTAGAATGGCTGAGCAAACTGCGTTTAATTCCACGTACGACGCATCATCCAACTTTCGCTTATTTGCTAAAAGCTCTTTTAAAAATTTCACCGCGTTTGGTATCTGCGAAAGAGCTTCAATAAATGGAAAGTTAATATGTATTTTTTTTAATAATTTAAGGAATTTACCGAATTGTTCGTCCATGTGGTCTTTTCTTGTCGCCTTGGGGTATAGTACACAAGGTTTATACTCCTTGCTTACTGATTTCTGTGTACCATTGCTTACATCAACCTTACCTTTAACTTCCCCATTGTCTTGCCTCGATTTTGGTTCAGCTTCAATTAACCCTTCATCATTATGTACAGTAATGGCATGAAGTTTCTCCCTTGGGTTAGTTTCAGTGTTACTTGGTAGGCCATCTTGTGGCCGTTCAGAAATCAACTTAGCAAGCTGTCCTATTTGAGTTTCGAGTCCTTGAATTGATGTTTGTTGATTCTTAAGCACTATTTCGGTATTCTGAAAACGAGTTTCTAACACTGAGATAAATTTTGTGAGCATTTCCTCAAGGTTTGGTTTCTTCTCTTGCTGGTAAGGTGGTTGTTGAAAACTTGGAGGATGTTGTGGTCTTTGATTTCCTTGACCACTCCACGAGAAATTGGGATGGTTCCTCCAACCTACATTATAAGTGTTACTATATGGGTTATTTTGAGGTCTAGAGTTATTATTACCCATACAGTGGACTTGTTCCTCCTCGGTGCTAGGGTTGAAGGACGGATAATCTATGTTGTGTACTCTTCCTCCATTTGAATCACACCTCATCACTGGATGTACCGGAGTAGAACCATACAAACTATCAATCTTTTTATTTAAAAGTTCTACCTGGTTGGATAGCATAGTGACCGCGTCGAGGTTGAAAACACTAGCAGCTTTTGTCAGCTTTGTTATCATAACTTGCCACTGATAGTTATTCAGTGACATATCTTCAATAAATTCATAAGCCTCTTCAGGTGTTTTATTGTTTAAAGTTCCACCGGCAGCTGCATCGACCAATTGCCTTGTTGAGGGGTTCACACCGTTGTAAAAAGTCTGAACCTGCAGCCAAAGGGGTAACCCATGGTGAGGGCACCTTCTCAAAAGATCCTTATATCTCTCCCATGCATCATAAAGTGTTTCTAAATCCATTTGTACAAAAGAAGAGATATCATTCCTGAATTTAGTTGTTTTAGCCGGTGGGAAATATTTTAATAAAAAAATTTTGGTCATTTATTCCCAAGTAGTGATTGACCCTCGTGGTAACGAGTTCAACCACTGTTTAGCCTTATTCCTCAATAAAAATGGGAATAACCGAAGGCGAATGGCATCATCAGAAACGCCACTATCTTAAAAGTGTCGCAGAATTCCAAAAAATTTGTCAATTGAGTGTTTGGAACCTTGTCCTACAAACCATCAAACTAAACAAACTGTTGTATCATTTAAATAGTGTTAGGTTTCAGTTCAAAATTATTTGTAGCAACAGGAGGCCTAACTATACTCGATTCAGTTCCTATTAAAGTAGGTTTAGCATAATCATACATAGTACGTGGAGTAGGATTCTGATCTACTGGATCTGCGGCAACCACAGGAGGTAGCGGATTATTCTGATTTTCAGCCATCTCCTCGGTTGTAGTATGAATATCGTCCTCTTGCCCTTCCTCTATGTATTGTAAGCTTTGCCTTATTTCCCTTCGATTTCTGCGAGCTGTGCTCTGGATCTCACTATAAAAAAGTAGAGGTCCTAACGGGTTTCTTCTAGTCATAAACTATAAAAACCTGCCAGAAGTAAAGAAAAGAAAAATTAGTAAAGAAAAATTATACTAAAAACAAAAAGTAAATTACAATAAAAGTAAAAATGGCTAAAGTAATAAAAATTAAGCGTTCCTAATATCTTAGTCCCCGGCAACCGCACCAAAAATTTGATGGTCTTAAAACTAACTAAAAATTTGACTAAGGCAAGTGCACCTATCGAACAGTAGTATAGTTATGGTGAGACCGGAAATATCGTATCCACGAGGACTAAAAGTACTAGTAATTACTATCTTTCTATTATCTAGCCTAAAAATTAAAGGATGTTTTTTAAACTAAAACTAATTATCTAATTAACTAAAATTACGGTAGAGATTGAAATTGGAAAAATACTTTTCGAAAACCGATGGAGAAGACAATACCTAAGGAAGAATCCACCTAGACTTCACTTATTACCTTTGAATTAGACGATTTATTCACTTGACTTAATCCGTAAAAATCCCTGATTTATGTTAATATCTCTCTCGAGACTAAAAACAACTGACTCTAGGTTGATTAATCGAAATCTCTTTCTAATTAAAACCCCTATTGTTGCATTAACTCGATCTATGGACTCTCTTATTAGATTTGATTCTAATCTGACAGATTTATGTCGTCCTATCTCTAGGATTGCATGCAACTCCGCTTAATTATGAATGATCTACTCTTAAACAGGGACTTTTCCTTCACTGAATAAGCACATCAAAAACCTGATTTAATATCCTGGAATATTAAAACATGGGTTAAACTCACAATTAAGAATAAGAACAAGTATTTATCATATAAATCAAAGAGTAATAAGATTCATCCTAGGTTTCATCTCCCTTAGTTATTTAGGGAGTTTAGTTCATAATAATAATGGAAAACATCTCAAAGTTTAGAAAACAACAAAATATAAAGAAACCCAAAGAACTTCTAGGAAATTGAATGGAAATCTTCAGTCTTGATGTAGATCCTCTCTCTCAGCTGATTTTAATGGCTATCATTCAGTGTTTTCTACCTTCTACTCTCCGTGTGTCTTTTTAATTCTCTTCTAGAGTGTTTATATAGGCTTTAGAATGCTTCAAAACCCTCAAAAGTGGCCTTTTTCGAGTAGAATTAGACTTGGGCTCGACAGGGACACGGTCGTGTGCCACGCCTGTGTGAAAGTGCTCAGGCCGTGTACAATATTGACTTGGTTTAATGTCGACACGGCCATGACACACGGGCGTGTGGATTGTAACATCCCGAAATAAGGCCTAAACAGAACAGTGGTTACGAAACCATAAATCCGAGGTAGAAAAATTTATTTTATTATTATTTTGAGGTTCATGATATGATTACATGATTGTGCGAAAATTTCGTGATGAAATTCTATGCATAAAATGCTTAATTTGAAGTTAGGGACTAAATCGAATAAGTTGCAAAATTTACATTCTAGAAGTTTTTAGTATGAAATTGTTTTGGAATATTAATTAGGAGGTCTTAAATAGCAATTTGACCAATTTTAAGTTCATGGACAAAATTAGGACATGGAAGGAATTTTTAAAAGTTTAGTAAGGAGGGGCATTTTGGTCATTTGGATATTAAATGAAATAAAATGGGAAAAATAACACAAAATGGTCATCTTCTCCATAAGTTGCTGCCGGAATTTGCTCTCTCCATAGTTAGGGCTTCTTCAATTTTCAAGCTCCATAGTAAGTGAGTCCAAGCCCCGTTTTTAATGATTTTTACGTTTTTGAGATCCCGGTAGCTCGATAAAGCTTATGCTAGCAATAATTTAAGTTAGGGTTCATATTTGGAAAAATACTCATAGGTGAAAAGTGTTTATTTTGATGTTTTATGATAGAATATGAGGTCTTAGATTATATTAGACAACTTGTGCTACTCGGTTTTAGGTAAAAACGAGTAAAAGGGCTTAATCGGTAAAATACCTAATAGTCATAAGTGCATGTTAGAGTATGAATTTGATGCTGCCATAGAGGGGAAAAATGATCATCATGTCATAAAACATAAGAAAATAGGTTGAAGTTTAATTTACGAGATTTGGGGTAAAAGTGTAAATATGCAAAAGTTTAGGGGTAAAAATGTAATTTTTTAAAGTGTGAGTAAAGGACTGTTTTGATAAATGTGAATATTAAATAAGTTAAATTTTCTATTATAGATCAAGAAGAACGAAATTCAGGAGTAGATCGGGGAAAAGAAAAAGTAAAGGACTAAATTGTAAATTTAGTCACATTTTGTATCGAGGTAAGTTTACAATAAATAAATGCAATATTCTTATATTTTACATTATTATTGTTAATTTCTAGCATTTATATACTTTTTTTGAGAATATTTAAAGTCGAATTAAAGGCGAAGTAGTAGAGAAAAAGCATTAGGAAGCCCCGTTTGAACCTTAGGAATATTAGGATATTGGGGTTGACAGGACAGGATAAAAAATGAGCCATGTAAGTCCATATCAGATATATGGCTTTGGAGACAGGAATGAGCCATGTAAGCCCATATTATATATATAAATATGGCATTGGAGATAGTAATAATTCATGTAAGTCCATGTCGAAGACATGGCATTGGCAAGATATTGATAGACAGGAACGACCCTAGTATCCTTAGTATTCCGAGTGGTTCAACGGGTCATTATATATGTTAAATCATAGTGAATTATCAGCAAAAAGGGAAGGTAGATTATATTTATGAATAGTGAAAAGTCAGGTAAGAAAAAAGGTAAGTGAGTAAAGAAGAAGGTAGAAAATGAGAAGTAAAGAAAGTTTATGAGGCTAGGTGACTTGATGAATATTTATTTATTATGTTGAATGTTGTAATTTATTTGCTTGTAAGCTTACTAAGCCTAGTGCTTACTCTCTTATTTTCTTTTTCTTATAGTTTTTATCAAGCCACTCGGGGATCGAAGGAAACGTCGGAGACCCGATCACACTATCGAAGAAATTACATTGGTGTAGTTAGACGTTTCGTTTTGTGTATGGCATGTATAGGAACTTGGTTTCTTTTGATATGATATGATCAATGAATTATGTGTAAATATTTACTAGTGATTAGCTAATAGAATGGCTGATGATATACATGTTTAATAGTATGTATGACTAAGTAGTAACTATCACATGAAAATTATGAAAAAATGTGAAAGTAACTTAAAAACGGATTCAAGTATCAGAAATAACGTGATTTTGAAAAATCACAAAAATTTTTAGAGACATGGTTTGATAGTGAATAATATATGAAATTAAATCTCATTGTGTCTATTTTCATATGGAATAAGCAAAGCAGGTAAAGGTTTTGTATTTTATAAGATATTTGAGTTTTAGTGAAATAGGGCCAGAGCGATTTCTGGATCCCCTGTTTCAACTTTAGAAATTCACCATAAATTTTATAAAAATAACTAGGTGGTTTACTTTATATGGTTAGAATCCTTATTGAATCTAGTTTTAATAGAAACAAACGGTATTGTCATATGAATTTTTTTACATGGAGAAAAGTGGTTCGTAGTAAGTAGAGGTCAGTGCAGTCAAATTCTGAAACAGGAGTAACTTTAACTAATAAACTGTACTAATTGGATCAACCAAAAATTCTAAAAAAAATTAGTAAACAGATATATGAGTCTATTTTCAAGGAAAATTTACGGAATTGGATTTCGAGTTTCTAACTCAAGATATGAATTTTTAAACAACCATGACGCAGAAAAATAGTTTATTCTGAAAATTAATATAAGTAGTTAGAATTGTTTAAAAAGGTAAAATAAGATTAGTAACACCTCAAGCTTAACTCCGATGATGGTTTCAGGCATGGAGGCGTTACATTTATTGGTATCAGAGTAGGTTTAGTCGGTTCTTGGAACAGTTAGTGTGAGTAAAAGTCTAGCTATACATGCCATACCTGTATTTTGATAATGTGACGACTCCTGACGATTTTTAAATATTTTGTTTTATAGTAATGGATCCCGGGCGAGCTGGTGATGATGATGTAGAAAGTAATGCGCCTGCTCCAGTGGAAGGGGCAGCGCTATCTGAGAATAGGCCAGTAACAGTTAATCAGGGAGGAGTGACTCGAGAAGCTCTCTTCCAAGCTTTGAATGATTTGTTTGCCGAGTTCGTTCGTACGAATCCGGCAGTTAGACCTCCACCCCCTCATGATTCTCAGGCTACCCATGCAGTTCAAGCTTCCCCAGTCATAGGTACAGTGATAAGAGAAAAGCCACTAGTTGATAGAATCAGGAAACAAGGGGAAGAAGAGTTCCGAGCAACAAAGGATGATGATGCAGAAAGAACAGAATTTTGGTTAGAAAATACTATCAGAGTCTTTGACGAATTATCTTGTACACCCGAGGAATGTATGAAATGTGTAGTATCACTTCTTAGAGACTCAGCCTACCACTGGTGGAAAACACTTGTATCAATTGTACCAAAGGAGAGGGTCACTTGGGATTTCTTTCAGGAGAATTTCGTAAAAAGTACATCATCGAGGTTTTATTGATCGAAGAGAAAGGAATTCTGGAATTGAAACAAGGTAATATGACGGTGACCGATTGTGAGCACGAATTTGTCGGGCTTAGTAATTATGCTAGAGAATGTGTGTCCACAGAGGCTATCATGTGTAAAAAGGTTTGAGGATGGGTTAAATGATGATATCCGATCACAAGTGGGTGTCCTAGAAATAAAAGAGTTCATTATTTTAGTTTAGAGAGCACATAAGCGCGAGAGGAGTGTTAAAAAGAAAAGGCAAAGTTGAGATAGAGACACAAGATACAAAGAAGAGACAGATGAGCAGTCATTCCAAGCTACATCCAAAAGGCCAAAGGAGTTTTCTACGGATCTAGTTTCTCGGCCAGTATTCTAGTCGAATAGAGGCAAAGCAGATTTAAGGATTCGAAGGCTCTGCACCACCTCGATCATGCGAGTGTAGGTAATGTTGGACAGGGGTAGATCGGGTGTCCACGGTGTGGTAGACTTCATTATGGTCCTTGTCGGGCGGGAGAAAATGTTTGTTATAAATGCAAAGGCTCCAGATCATTTTGTACGAGAATGTCCAGAGGTAGCTAATCGAGAGATAACACAGAGTGCTAGATCCGGAAATGCTCCTACTAGAGGCGATTACACGAGGCAATCGGGAGTAGGAGCAAGTAATGTGAGTACCTCAAGAGATTCAGCTATGAGACCAGATGCTAGAGCCCCCGCAAGGACTTATGCTATTCGTACACGCCAAGAGGCATCCTTCCCGATGTGATTACGGGTACATTTTCTCTACATAATATTAATGCCATTGCTTTGATTGATCCGGGTTCAACTCATTCATATGTTTGCAAGAAATTGATGCCTAGTATAAGTATGCCTATAGAATCTACAGAATTTGTGATTAAAGTATCGAATCCATTAGGCAAGCATGTATTAGTAGATAAAGTATGTAGAAATTGTCCTTTGATGATTAGAGGCTCTTGCTTTCCTACTGATCTCATGCTATTGCCATTTGATGAGTTTGATGTGATTCTTGGTATGGATTGGTTGACTACACATAATGTGATACTGAATTATGGGAAGAAATTCATTGAGTTGAAGTGTGAAAATGGTGAAATTATTCGGGTTAATTCAGAAGAGTCAGATAGTTCATTTTCTATAATTTCATTATATGTCCGCTTTCGTAAATGTTTGAGAAAAGGGTATGAAGCTTATCTTGCTTTTGTGTTGAACACTAAAGATCCAGAATTGAAAATTGAATCAGTGCCTGTGGTATGTGAGTTTCCCAATGTGTTTCCGGAAGAACTACCAGGTTTGCCTCCTGTTAGAGAAGTTAAGTTTGGTATTGAGTTGATTCCAGGTACCACGCTCATTTCTATTGCTCCTTATAGAATGGCTCCGTTGGAATTGAAAGAATTGAAAGCTCAGTTGCAGGAATTAACAAATAAAGGCTTTGTAAGACCCAGTAGTTCACCATGGGGTGCACCAGTGCTATTTGTGAAAAAGAAAGATGGATCGATGAGATTGTGCATAGATTATCGGCAACTTAACAAGGTAACAGTAAAGAACAAGTATCCATTACCTAGAATTGATGATCTGTTTGATCAATTGAAGGGAGCTCACTGTGTTTTCAAGATAGATTTGAGATCCTGGATACTATCGGGCCATGCGAGTTAAAGAGTCAGATGCCCTAAAGACTACTTTCCGGACTAGGTATGGTCATTATGAGTTCCTTGTGATGCCATTTGGCTTGACTAATGCTCCTACCATTTTCATGGACTTAATGAACCGAATTTCAGACCGTACCTGGATAAGTTTGTAGTTGTGTTCATTGATGATATTTTGATTTATTCTCATGATGAGACTGAGCATGCAGAGCAATTGAGAACGATTTCTGATTTCGAGAGATAATCGCCAGGTATGCCAAGTTTAGCAAAAGTGAGTTCTGGTTACGAGAAGTTGGTTTTCTTGGACATATTGTCTCAAGTGAAGGTATTAAGGTTGATTCGAGCAAGATTTTAGCCATTGTTAATTGGAAACCTCCTAGAAATGTATCAGAAGTTAGAAGTTTTCTTGGTCTTGCCGGATATTATAGACGATTTGTAGAGGGGTTTTCTATGATAGCTACCCCGCTGACAAGATTGCTACGAAAGGATGTCAAGTTTGAATGGATTGAGAAGTGTCAACAGAGTTTTGATAAGTTAAAAGTATTGTTGACTAAAGCTCCTGTTTTAGTACAACCAGAACCAGGTAAGGAGTTTGTGATTTACAATGATGCGTCCATGGATGGACTTGGTTGTGTACTTATGCAGGAAGGGAAGGTAATCGCTTATGCCTCTAGACAGCTAAAGCCACATGAGAATAACTATCCGACACATGATTTAGAGCTAGCTGCCATTGTTTTTGCGCTGAAAATTTGGAGACATCATTTGTACGGTGAGAAGTGCCACATATTTACTGATCACAATGACTCAAAAAGATTTGAATTTGAGACAAAGAAGATGGTTAGAGTTGATTAAAGATTATGAGCTAGTGATCGACTATCACCCAGGTAAGGAAAACGTTGTTGTTGATGCTTTGAGTAGGAAATCTTTGTTTGCATTAAGAGCTTTGAACACTAGTCTAGCCTTATCAGATGATGGTTTTATCTTAGCTGAGTTGAGAGCCAAACCGATGTTTCTTGAAGAAATTTGTGAAGCTCAGAAAAATGACAGTGAGTTGTTAGCCAAAAGAGATTAGTGTGAGTCGGATAAAGAGTCAGATTTTCAGATCAATTCTGACAGTTGTTTGATGTTCAGAGACAGGGTATGCGTACTGAAGAATGATGAGCTTATTCGAAAGATCTTACAGGAAGCACATAGTAGTTCTTTGTCTATTCATCCAGGTAGTACAAAGATGTATAATGATTTGAAGAAAATTTATTGGTAGGTAGGAATGAAAAGGGACATTTCAGAGTTTGTTTTTAGATGCTTGATCTGTCAGCAGGTAAAGGCCGAACATCAGGTATCTTCAGGTTTATTGCAGCCTGTGCTAGCTCTGAGTGGAAATAGGATCAAATTACTATGGATTTTGTGACAGAATTACCGTTTACACCGAGAAAGAAAGATGCAGTATGGGTTGTGATTGATAAATTAACGGTCGGCTCATTTTATCCCATTCGTATGGATTATTCACTTGATAAGTTGGCCGAGTTGTATATTTCGAGATAGTCGTCGACTACACACTGGTACCATTATCGATCATTTCGCATGCAGATCTAAGATTTACTTCACGGTTTTGGAAGAAATTACGTATAGGCTTTGGGCACAAAGTTGAGTTTTAGTACAACTTTCCATCCTCAAACCGACGGTCGATCGAGAAAGTTATTCAGGTACTTGAAGATATGCTTAGATGCTGTGTACTGGAATTTCAAGGCAGTTGGGAAAAATATTTACCATTAGTAGAGTTTGCCTATAATAATAGTTATCAGTCGAGTTTGAAGATGGCACCTTATGAAGCTTTATATGGACGTAAATGTCGCACACCTTTGTATTGGACAGAGCTTAAGGAAGATCAGATTTACGGGGTTGATCTAGTTAAGGAAACAGAAGAGAAAGTAAAAATCATCGAGATTGCTTGAAAGCAACTTCAGACAGGACAAAAGTCATATGCAGGATTTGAAGAGAAAAGAGATTGAATATCAAGTTGGTGACAAAGTTTTTTTGAAAGCATCCTCGTGGAAGAAAGTTCTTAGATTTGGCAAGAAAGGCAAACTAAGTCCACGTTTTATTGGACCGTTTGAAGTGATTGAGAGAGTCAGACCATTAGCATATCGGTTAGCTTTGCCGATTAAGTTAGAGAAGATTCATAATGTATTTCATGTGTCTATGCTACGTCGTTATCGTTCAGATCCGTCACATGTGATTTCTCAGACAGAGGTTGAGATTCAGCCAGACATGACTTACGATGAAGAACCAGTAAAGATTCTAGCTCGAGAGGTAAAGCAATTAAGGAACAAAAGTATTGCACTTGTAAAAGTACTATGGAATAGACATGGGGTAGACGAGGCTACATGGGAACCTGAAGAGGCTATGCGAAAACAGTACCCAAATCTCTTCACAGTTAAGATTTTCGGGGACAAAAATCCCTAAAGGGGGAGAAATGTAACATCCCAAAATACAGCCTAAACGGAACAGTGGTTACAAAACCACAAATCCGAGGTATAAAAATTTATTTTATTATTATTTTGAGGTTCATGATATGATTACATGATTGTGCGAAAATTTCGTGATGAAATTCTATGCATAAAATGCTTAATTTGAAGTTAGGGACTAAATCGAATAAGTTGCAAAATTTACATTCTAGAAGTTTTTAGTATGAAATTGTTTTGGAATATTAATTAGGAGGTCTTAAATAGCAATTTGACCAATTTTAAGTTCATGGACAAAATTAGGACATGGAAGGAATTTTTAAAAGTTTAGTAAGGAGGGGCCATTTGGTCATTTGGATATTAAATGAAATAAAATGGGAAAAATAACACAAAATGGTCATCTTCTCCATAAGTTGCTGTCGAAATTTGCTCTCTCCATAGCTAGGGCTTCTTCAATTTTCAAGCTCCATAGTAAGTGAGTCCAAGCCCCGTTTTTAATGATTTTTACGTTTTTGAGATCCCGGTAGCTCGATAAAGCTTATGCTAGCAATAATTTAAGTTAGGGTTCATATTTGGAAAAATACCCATAGGTGAAAAGTGTTTATTTTGATGTTTTATGATAGAATATGAGGTCTTAGATTATGTTAGACAACTTGTGCTACTCGGTTTTAGGTAAAAATGAGTAAAAGGGCTTAATCGGTAAAATACCTAATAGTCATAAGTGCATGTTAGAGTATGAATTTGATGCTGCCATAGAAGGGGAAAATGATCAGCATGTCATAAAACATAAAAAAATAGGTTGAAGTTTAATTTACAAGATTTGGGGTAAAAGTGTAAATATGCAAAAGTTTAGGGGTAAAAATGTAATTTTTTAAAGTTTGAGTAAAGGACTGTTTTGATAAATGTGAATATTAAATAAGTTAAATTTGCTATTATAGATCAAGAAGAACGAAAATTCGTGAGTAGATCGGGAAAAGAAAAAGTAAAGGACTAAATTGTAAAGTTTAGTCACATTTTGTATCGAGGTAAGTTTACAGTAAATAAATGCAATATTCTTATATTTTACATTATTATTGTTAATTTCCACCATTTATATACTTTTTTTAGAATATTTAAAGTTTTATTAAAGGCGAAGTAGCAGAGAAAAAGCATTAGGAAGCCCCGTTTGAACCTTAGGAATATTAGGATATTGGGGTTGACAGGACAGGATAAAAAATGAGTCATGTAAGTCCATATCAGATATATGGCTTTGGAGACAGGAATGAGCCATGTAAGCCCATATTATATATATAAATATGGCATTGGAGATAGGAATAATTCATGTAAGTCCATGTCGAAGACATGACATTGGCAGGATATTGATAGACAAGAACGACCCTAGTATCCTTAGTATTCCGAGTGGTTCAACGGGTCATTATATATGTTAAATCATAGTGAATTACCAGCAAAAAGGGAAGGTAGATTATATTTATGAATAGTGAAAGGTCAGGTAAGAAAAAAGGTAAATGAGTAAAGAAGAAGGTAGAAAATGAGAAGTAAAGAAAGTTTATGAGGCTAGGTAACTTGATGTATATTTATTTATTATGTTGAATGTTGTAATTTATTTGCTTGTAAGCTTACTAAGCCTAGTGCTTACTCTCTTATTTTCTTTTTCTTATAGTTTTTATCAAGCCACTCGGGGATCGAAGGAAACGTCGGAGACCCGATCACACTATCGAAGAAATTACATTGGTATAGTTAGACGTTTCGTTTTGTGTATGGCATGTATAGGAACTTGGTTTCTTTTGATATGATATGATCAATGAATGATGTGTAAATATTTGCTAGTGATTAGCTAATAGAATGGCTGATGATATACATGTTTAATAATATGTATGACTAAGTAGTAACTATCACATGAAAATTATGAAAAAATGTGAAAGTAACTTAAAAACGGATTCAAGTATCAGAAATAACGTGATTTTGAAAAATCACAAAAATTTTTAGAGACATGGTTTGATAGTGAATAGTATATGAAATTAAATCTCATTGTGTCTATTTTCATATGGAATAAGCAAAGCAGGTAAAGGTTTTGTATTTTATAAGATATTTGAGTTTTAGTGAAATAGGGCCAGAGCGATTTCTGGATCCCCTGTTTCAACTTTAGAAATTCACCATAAATTTTATAAAAATAACTAGGTGGTGTACTTTATATGGTTAGAATTCTTATTGAATCTAGTTTTAATAGAAACAAACAGTATTGTCATATAAATTTTTTTACATGGAGAAAAGTGGTTCGTAGTAAGTAGAGGTCAGTGCAGTCGAATTCTGAAACAGGAGTAACTTTAACTAATAAACTGGACTAATTGGCTCAACCAAAAATTCTAGAAAAAAATTATTAAATAGACATATGAGTCTATTTTCAGGGAAAATTTACGGAATTGGATTTTGAGTTTCGTAACTCAAGATATGAATTTTTAATCAACCATGACGCAGAAAAATAGTTTATTCTGAAAATTAATATAAGTAGTTAGAATTGTTTAAAAAGGTAAAATAAGATTAGTAACACCTCAAGCTTAACTCCGATGATGGTTTCGGGCGTGTTACTTGGATAACCCGTGTGGAAGTGCCTAGGCCGTGTGAAACACTAATTTAGGCCCAATTTGTCCATTTTTGACCCATTTCTCGCTCTTTTTGTTGTCATAAGCTCTCCTGAGTATAAAACATGAAATTAAAGGATTAGGAGCATCAAATTCAACGAAACCAAGGAAAAATCATCCATAAATATGCCAAGCATGGGGGTAAAAATATATATATTACGGTTTATCAGGGACCATCCAAGGGGCTCTCCATTCGACGTCTTTGTCTTGCAGATTTTGGAGAATCATCATCCATTTCTCTTTCGTAATATCATCTCGTCTTGGCGTAGCCACTAACTCTTTCAATGGAGAATAATCTTCGGAGAAGACTCGATATAAGACCTTTTCCACTTTCCAAAAATAGCTGTGGAACCACGCTAGTAAGAGTTGTACACATCCGATGAATCTCTCTTCGCCCGCTCTTCGACATGCGTTTAACGATTTGAAAGTTTCAGCCAAAATTGTGGGAACGGGTGTGACCCTTTTATCAAGTCGGTCAAATAAATCAGAGACCGCCTCGTCTACATACCCCAAAACCTTAGGGAAGATAACCAATCCGTAAATGCTTAACGTGAAGACAACAACCCTTTTCTTCATGTCAGGATGTGCTAGGATCAAATCTCTTAAATTTCTCTAAGGAATGCACTTACTATCACCTTTCTACTTGATTTGGGCTGCAACCCACTGTTCGCTCATTCTCTTGATGTGCATCAGCTTTTTTAAGAATATTGGGACGTTGGCAACTTTAGAATAAGCCTTGTCAATTTGAATCTTCGGGCAACGAAGCAAGGCCGTGTACTCTTCTACAGTAGGTACCAAATTCATCTTTCCAAAAGTAAAACAACTATAAGCAAGGTTCCAATACTGGGCGAGAGCTTCGAATACGTGCTTGTCCACTTTGATATCGAGTAGACAGGGTAAATCAACATAATTACAGTAGAATAGTTTCTTGATCTTGTCATCCAATTGATCCCATATTTATTTTGTAATGCCCCGAATTTTGGGGCTTAGAAGTATTAGGTCTTGATCATGGGAACTGTTAGGAGGTAGCACATAAATGTTTAATTGTGCAAGAAGGTGACACAAATATATGTCTGCTTCAGTGGTTAAGTGTTCTGAGTGTTCTGGGAAGTGTCTGAGAAGTCTTGGGTTCAAGCCTGAGCAAGTGCAAAAAGTTTTGTTTCTAATGGATAAACCACTGTCTCTAGTCAATAGGCTTTTAAATAAATGTGGGTATTTTAAGACATAAAGGGCCTACTGGTCTAGGGGATAAGTGGCGTGTTACCTATGCTAGAGGACTGAGGTTCGAATCTTAGTAAGCGCAGTGGAGTGTTTTATTTTGCTGCATTTGTAATGTGGGTAGTAGAGGTCAACTGAAACACTGCTGAGTGGAGTGGAGTTTGAACTAGTCATGGAGGGATTTTATGAGGGATTTGGGGAGGAAATCATGGGGAATTGAAATGAGAGGTCGAGTTGTGCCGAAATTGAACTGTGGGCACACAAAAATTTGGCTTTAGGTGCTCATTCTCCTTATTTTTGGTACCTATCAATTGTTTTAGGAATCCTTTCACTCTTGGTTTTGGGTGGCCGAATATTGCTTCTCTTTCCCTCTCTGTCTTACGGTTTTGGGCATTTTCCTCTAGTATCTTTGCTTGTTCTCTGCTCCTCTCTCTTTTTTTCTGGCACTTTGATCTTTTCCCTTACCCTTCAGTTAGACACTTTTCTGTTGTTTGTTATTCTCCTTGGATGAATGTTTCCTCTACTCCCCTCTCTCAAATTCTTCGGCTTTTAACTCCTAGTACTTGACCGATTCTCTTCTTATCTTCCCTCTCTCTCAATCATAATACTTGGTCGAATACTCCTGCCTCTCTTACCCTTACTGTGTCGACTTTCCCTTCGTTGCTATCTGCCATTTCTGTGGTTATTCTATTCATCGGTTTTGCGTTGGAGTGTGGATTCTATTGTGGAGGCTTAGGACAATTACTTTTTTCATTGCAAGTGGTCTATCCACTTTTAGGGTAAGTGCTTTGAGTGCGATGTATTTCATATTGGATTTTAAATACTTATCAATCGATCGAATTTTTTTATAAAGGTCAGAGTTTTGGAACAATACGTGAGTGTTAAGTCACTAGGGGTCCTATGATTATTGGATTGGTTTTCGATCTCAGAAGTGATTCGATTATGACATCACAGCAGGTGTGTAAACATTGCCCAATTATAAATCGGCAGAAACCGACAAATGTGACATCATCGCTACACGGGCGTACGCTCGTTCATGTGGTAATCTGAACGCATAAGCGTGGGAGTTTGATCGTAGAGGCCACCATGAATGATTTCATGGGCTTAGGCCGTTTTGGGCCATGTTGGGCCAAAATGGGCTATGTGGGCCTCACGGGCTGTGGGCCCCACACGGGTAAACCGCATGAATGAGTGGAGAATATTGGGCCAGGCTGTGTAGTTCACATGGCCACGACCATTTCTGGGCTATGTGGGCCATATGAGCGTGTAGACCCTCATGGGCCCACAATATGAGTCGTGGGCCCATTATCATCGATTGACTGTTACGGTTGCACGGGTCACCTAAGACGACTGTGGACCTACTGTTGGGCCGGTAAGTGTACCTGGACCCTTATTTTTGTAAAATAATTGTTTTTCCCTCATAAGGTAAAATGACTGTTTTGCCCTCATGAGGTAAAATGACCGTTTTGCTCTCATGAGGTAAAATGACCGTTTTGCTCTCATGAGGTAAAATGACTAATTTGCCCTCATGTGGTAAAATGATTGTTTTGCCCTTATGTGGTAAAATGACTAAAATGCCATTACATGGTAAATTGACTGTTTTGCCCCTATGTGATATATGTTTATATTTTAGCATGCTATCGTAACTATGTTGAGTACATGTTTAATATTATGTTATGACATGAAATGTGGCATGATGCATTGCATGGGGGTGGGTTTTATATGATTGGAGGAAGTGTACTGTACTGGCAGCTCTGTTGCAAATCACTGATGGCTCTACGCCTATTATATTGGTAGCTCTGCTGCAAATACTGTTTAGTACCGCAATCGGTGCTAATTTTGGAGTGTAGGGATGGGTGGGTTGATTTTTTTCCCCATATGGAGTGTAGAGCTAGATAGAGTGGAGTGTAGAGGCTGGATGGGTAGAACTTGCATACTATTTACTGTTACTGTACTGTTTACTATTATTGTAATGGGCCAGGGCCCAAATACATGATTGTTTCTGTATTGAGGTGGGCTAAAGCCCAAACTAATATTGTCACTGTAACTAAAAAGGGCTTAGGCCCAGACAGTGTTTGTTTTCTGACTATTTGCTTATATGGGATTACACACTGAGTTATCGTAAACTCACCCATCTATTTTAACTGTACAAGTAATCCCTAGACTTAGGCGGATCGGTGCAGTGGAGGACTCAGCGGTGGCCACACATTCTATCTAATTTTAAATAGCATTTTATGATTTTGATTTAATTTTTGGGGTATTTTACTGTAATAATGGCCTTTATAGATTTTAACTTTAAATTGAGGATTTTTATTTGTTTTGGTTTATAACTGCTAGTGTTAGGAAAACTCGAGTTTTCAAAAGAAATAATATTTTACAAAGTAAACGCAAGTACGCAACTATTTTAAAATGCTTCCGCTATAAAATGATATTTTGAAAATAAATAACGTTTTTTTTAAATATACTAAGGATGTTTTAATATGAATAAGTTTTTTTGAAACAATAACGAACATCTTTAAGATCACACAAAGAGTTTAAATAGAGAATGGGTTTTTCAACGATATCTCGCTTTATGAAAAACACTTCAATGTGAAATCACCAGATTTGGCCAAAATGTCTAGGCCGAGTTTGGGGTGTTACATCTTTCATCTTTTGAAGATTATTTTGGGTTACGTTGATACGAGTAAAATCCCACAACTCTGACACGTACCCCTCTGCAAGACTATCACCCTTCTCTTGCTACGTTGTCTAGGCACATATCCGGACGGCCGTATTATCCTCTATTTTATCAAGAAACCCCTTTTCCATGACAAGCTATCTATTTAGCAACTGAATGTGAATCAACACCTTTTTTGTGATGAAAATGCGATGCAATTACAATAACAGTAAAACAAAACAAGTCAGTACTTCATACATAATTTAAAGCAAGCGAAGAATAATAAATAAAGCACCTACTCGGGTAACCACTAGGGTTTGGTATGGTTCTACCTAGGGTAGGCTCTTAGGGCTCACTATATGCAGTTTGGTTTTAAAGCAAAGGTACCTAAACCGGCAGATTCCTCGA
This sequence comes from Gossypium longicalyx, assembly GCA_025698465.1. Classification (NCBI taxonomy): domain Eukaryota; kingdom Viridiplantae; phylum Streptophyta; class Magnoliopsida; order Malvales; family Malvaceae; genus Gossypium; species Gossypium longicalyx. The sequence continues at coordinate 15,029,943 of CM046997.1, read as the reverse complement.
TCCTCACCCATTATAAGCTCATATGGACCTAGTTCAGTTTAGGGGAATACATTTCCCTATGGCTATATGAAGATGAAAATCTTACGAAGACATAGGTACGGATGTATCCCGAAAGCGATCCACTATCCTATACGGAGGTGAAGACCTCACGAAGGAATAGTATCACACTCCCACTTAAAAGGGTAAAATCGACTAATTTATGCGATGCAATATGCAAAGATATATCAAAAGGGTCAAATCGATAAAGCAAACATATTATGACAAAGACCACAAAAATACAAATGAAATGCAATGAAAGGATCGTAAATTTAAACCAAGTTTTCAATTTTTCGACAAAAAGACAAGAAATAATCAACTCGTGGCTTGACTCTCTAATTTTAAAAACGTCCCCAGCGGAGTCGCCAAGCTGTTGAAATCATTTTTTTAAAAGGTGTCGACTTTTTATTTTGAAAACGAAAATAAAAAATGGGAGTAGTCACCAATCATTTTTTATGAGGTGTGATCGGATCACCTCGTAATTTGATCATTTTAATAAGAAGTTCAATTTATTAACACGATGATCTTGGTCTACGAAATTCAAAAAAAGGGGTTCGGGAGTTGGTTACCTACGAGGAAGGATTAGCACCCTTGTAACGCCCAAAATTGGTACCTAGTTGATTAATTAATGTCTTAGTATCGAGAATTGAGAAATTAAAATATTTTAAAAATACAATCCTTTATTAAAATATTATTTAATTAAAAAAATTTTGAGAAAAGGGCATATTTCACGTTAATCGAGAAAGAGAATTGCGTCCCGTGAGTTAGGACACAATGTCTTAAATCACTGATACGCGAATAAACGCCGAAAAACTTATTTTAAAAGATGTTCAACTATCTCAGTTTTAGAAGAAAATCATATTCTGTAAGTTAGAACACGATCTTTTCGTAATTTTTGAGATTATTTAAAAAATGTTCAGGTATTTGGATTTATTGAGAAAGTCGAAACCCCGTAAGTTAGAGAACAACTTTATTTCAAAATGCGAAATATTGCTTGTTTAAAACAACATTTTTAATGTATTGGGTAAAATGTAGCACGATTTTGTAGTAAAATGTGAGAAATAAATCACGGTACTAACATGCATAACAGAATAATAATAAACGCATAATGTGAATGACAATAATAAGGACGAAAATAAAATAAAATAAAGAAATAAGCTATATAAATAAAGAGAAAAGTAATAGGTAAAAACTAAAAAAAAAAAAAGAAACAATAGAACCTAATAGTAAACGAATAAATAAATAATATGTAAAATAGTTTAATAATAATGATAATAATATTAATATAAATAATAAATAATCTATAGTTTGAAAGGATATAGATAAATAAATAATAAAATGAATAAAATAAAATAAGTGTATTTAAAAAAATAATAATAAGTAAATAAATACAAAAAAATGTTAATAGTAATAATAATGCTATATTAATTAATTTAATAATAAAATGACAAAAATAACAAAAAAGGACTAATTTGAACTTTAAAATAGAAATTCGGGGCAAATCAGAAATAAATAAAAAGGAAAATGACCAATCTGAACGTGCGAATAACAAGGAGGGACCAAAATGGGAAATAATCCCCACCCTCTAAAACGCGCAGCTTCAAGGTGGACCAATTTGTAAATTGAAATAAATTATAGGGTAAAAATTAAAAATAAAAGACTTAATTGTAAAACGATAAAAAAATAGAAGGGCTAAAGGTGCAATTAGCCCTTCCGATTAAAAACACGCGGATCCTAGGCTCTTGGTCGGGTCAAAATAGGGTTAAGGCTCAAAACGATGTCATTTTGGTGCATAAAAGGCTTGTCCAAAACGATGTCATTTTTGGAGGCCTATTTAAGGCAAATTTTTGTGAAAAAAAAAAAACATTTCAGCCATGTTATTAAAAAAAGATTCTCTTTCTCTCATTTCTCTATGTGGCCGAAGCCTAGAATCTAGCGAAGGAGAACCGCTGTAGCTCTATCACGCCTCCGCCGTGGACGTGGTCGGATGCCCCAGGTAAGTTATTTTTTTTTAAACTCTTTTTTTAATATATATATAATATATATATAGTTTTTTAAAAAAAGGAAAATAAAGAAATATATGTATGTATATAAACAATTTTGAAAAAAAGGAAAATAAAGAGAAAAAATAAAAAAAATAAGAAATAGACCTTAGCACGTTTTGGACCTTTTGTTTCTTTTTGATTCTCTGTGTCGTTTTTCTTTTGTATTTCAATCTTCTATATTTGTATGTTCGAATCACTATTTTTGGTGTTTGAATCTCTGTTTCTTTTTGTATTCAAAATCTCTTTAAAAAAAATTACATTGGTTTAACATGGCTTATATAGTCGTTTTACAAAGCTTTAATCTATGTTGTCACTTCTGTTTCTTCTTTTTTTTTTTTTTTGTCCCTTGTAGGTGGCGGTGCAAGTGAAGGGCGGTGGACATGACAAAGGGCAAGATCTTGACATGGCGTATAAAGCAGCGATGCAATGTATGCTAGCGACTAGGGTTTTCTTCCTTTTTTTTTTTCTGTTTATTAATTTGGGCTACTAGGGTTAGGTTTTGGATTGGGTTTGTTGGGTTTTGGGTTTTATTTTGGTTTGTTTGTAAAATGGACTGTTTGTTGGGCCCGGACAAATTGAGCTTATTACAGTGATTATTATATTGATTGATAAAATGTTCAAATGTTTTTTTTATTATTTTGTAATACTCCGTAATCCTAATTCGACAATGGCAGACGGGTTCAGGGTGTTACGTATACATTTTGAAACGTGCAAATTAATTATTTCCTTAAATTTATATATTAAATGATGACATGGAACATTAACTGCATGTTGAAAATTATCTTTTAATGGGTAAACTATAAAATAGTCACCCAACTATGCCTTTCATCCTATTTTGATCACTCAACTATTATTTTTTTCAATTTAGCCTTTAAACTTTTCAAATTAAATATTTTAGCCACTTTGAGTTGATGTGGGCTTTCTTTGTTGGTCTAGCAATAAAATTAGCCTTCTAATGTTCACATATTCTATCAATTTAATCCTAAATATAAAAAAAATTCAACAAATTTAGCCCTCAATGTTTACAAAAATTTTCATTTTAGTTCCAATTCTAAAAAAAAAAAAAACCAATAAATTTGGCCTCAACATTTACAAAATCTATCAATCTAGTCTTAACTCTAAAAATGAAAATATATATATTTAAAAAAAATTATTTCTAGCTCTTTATAACCCATCGACTAACCTACTTAAGATATTAAAATAAGAAAAAATGTACCCTCTTTCAAGTCACTCGCATCAATTTCTTTTACTATAATTTATGCTTCACACTGGACCAAATTAATTGATTTAGAACCTATATGGAATAATTGGTTGCATTACTACCCAGATAGATAACGTTTTTAATGCCTTCATTTTCTTTTGGATCTTAAATTTTTATGTGTTTTATCCCATCTTTTTAGAGTTATTTTGCAAGTGACTCGAAAGAGGTACTCTTTTTCTTATTTTAACATCTCACATAGTCGATGAGTTATAAAGGGCTAAACTAATTTTTAAAAAAAATATTTTTAAATTTTTAGGGTTAGGACTAAATTGATAGATGTTTTAGATTTTGAGGGCCAAATTCATTGGATTTTTTTAGAATTAGAACTAAAATGATAAATTTTGTAAACATTGAAGGCTAAATTTGTTGAATTTTTTATATTTAGCATCAAATTGATAGAATGTGCAAATATTAGAGGGCTAATTTTATTACTAGAGCAATAAAAAAAAGCTTACTTCAACTCAGAGTGGTTAAAATATTTAATTTCAAAAATTTTAGTGATTAAAATGAAAAATTAATAATTGAGTGACCAAAATAGAATGAAAGGCATAGTTGGGTAACCATTTTTATAGTTTATCCATAAAGATTATAATTTTCAGCATGATTTAACGATGCATGTCGTTATTTAAGAAATAAATTTAATAGAGGGGATAATTTGCAAGTTTCGAAATATATAAGGGCTAATTTGCCCATTTCTTCAGTAGAGAGGCCGAAATGCAATCCTCCCCTAACTGCAGTGGCTTCCCTGGTATTTTACCAAAATAATATCATACTAATTTACATAAAACTCGGAGTCCGGATAACGAAGCTGTACATAAACCAGGTACACAATGTCAAAACGGTGTCGTATTTTGTTGCAGTCTCCTACATCGTGGCACATCTCCGGTGGTGACTGATTCATCATAGACGGTCAACTCCATCTCAGCTCAACCTCTGCAACGCTTTACCCTTCAAAACAACGAAAAAGGGGGCGGCGGTCAGGGGGAATCCCTATATTTTAATCCACACTAATATTCTCTTTATGGATTTCGATTTTCGATTCTTTTGACGAAGAAGACGAAGATTTATAATTATATGATGTCAAAGAAAGCCAGCAACTGCGCTATTTGCGACAATTCAAATCGCGCTTCTATTTGCGCCGTTTGCGTCAATTACAGGTACGTCAAAAAATCGTCGCTAGAAAAGTGAAATATTTTTATATTATAATATTTAAAATTTTAAGCTGTTAACTTCTCTTTTATTTCCTTGATGAACTGTTCTTTGCAGATTAAATGAGTATAATTCTTTGTTAAAATCATTGAAAAACCATCGTGATTTGTTATATTCAAAATTAAACGAACTGATTGCCGCAAAGGTTTGATTTCGTTCACTTAGTTGGAAATTTATTTGTTTATTAATGCCTTTTTCTCTATTCGAGATTGGTCTTGATTTGTTTTTATTATTTAGGGGAAAGCTGATGATCAACTGAATTGGAGAGTTCGTCAAAGCGAGAAGCTAACTAACTTGAAAGAGAAGCTTCGTCGAAGCAAGGAACAATTAGCTCAAGGTTTGATGCTTACTCCTTAGTTCTTATTACTGTTTTCTGGAAAAAAAATTGTTTATATTTATTTATTAGGATCTGATAAACAGTTCTTTATTATAGGTAAGGTTAAGATTGAGAGAGCGTCTCATGAGTTAAAGGTTAAGTATGGAGTGCTTAAATCAGCTCGTGGCACGGTACTAACTTTGTTCATTTTCGGTTTCTTCACGAGAATCGAAAGCTTTCTGAATGATAGTTATAGGTATTTTATCTTTTTTTTTTATCTTTGCAGTTGGAAAAGAATCGTGTGGAAAAGCTCGAAAAGTTCTATCCCAATCTTATTTGCACACAAAGCCTGGGGCATGTGAGGAGTATTTGTCTTTTATGTTTATTTACTTATGAGGTTTTAGATTTATGTTTATGCTAGGTTCTTTGGTTTTTCTCGTCTATTACAATATGTACAACTTGTGACTTATGACATTATCTGAGTTGCAGATGGCAATTACCTCAGAACGTCTTCACAAGCAATCAGTTGTCATAAAACAGATATGCAAATTGTTTCCCCAACGTCGTGTAAGTGCTTCTGTGCTAATTGATATGCTTTTTTTCACTATCAACATTATTTATGATATGTAAGTTATTGAGATTTAACCAAAAACAGAGGGTGATATTTGCAAGCCAAATATGCAGGTGATATTTTTGCTTTTGCAAGACCTAAAGACATAGCTAATGTGGTTAAAATGAGGATGCTTAGCCGAAAACTTATAGGCCTTATTTCCCCTTTCCTCCCTCTTATTCTAGGCCAAAGTCTCCTAGGTTAAATCATGTTGCTTTGACATAAGCTAAGTTTGGTTCTGTTTCCACAGGTACATTTAGATGAGGAGCGAAGAGATGGATCTAGTGGTCAGTATGATCTGATTTGCAATGCACGCTTGCCAAGGGGGCTTGATCCACACTCTGTTCCCTCAGAAGAGCTTGCTGCCTCGTTAGGGTATTGTTTTTTCCTTTTCTTTTAAGGCTATGCAACAACTCTATCCCGCTACAATTATTTTCACCTAATTGTGTATTATTGCATTGGGATATTCCTTCCCTCAGTTTTAAATGTTCTTCATTGTGAAAGTCTTTTATTGGTATGAATACTCCAGTTTCTGACTCTCTGTTAATCCATATGACTTGAAATCAGATACATGGTACAGCTTCTAAATCTTATTGTTCATAATTTGGCTGCTCCTGCTCTTCATAACTCAGGTTTTGCGGTAAGAACTAACAACTGACTGTACCTGTATGCTGTCTAAAATATTAATTGAAATGTCTGGTTGAGTTACTTTATTGTTTTAGGTTTTCAGTCATTCAGGTTTCCTGTGACAATCTTCAAGATGTCTAAAATTGCAAATCATAATAAATTATTACTAAAGAATAAAATTTTCTTTTAGACAAAGTTGGTAAAGTAATAGCTCATCCCTGTGCATTTTCTTTAGAATTTGTTATATATATTTAGATAATTATTCTATACATCGGCGGTGGAATAAAAAAACTCCACAAGCGAGAGGTTCTAACGCTGCCATGTCTCCTTTTTCAAAAAAGTTTTCATCTTCTTAATATAATAAAAGGACATGTGGCAGCATTATACCCCCTATTATAGAGTTTTTTTATTCCATTGATAGTGCAAAGAATAATACACTGGGGCAAAGACGTGGCCTTGCCCCCCCACCCCAAATGGTAAATTGACTATATAGTCCCTTCAAAATTTATGAAGTCACAAGTTAATATAATTGTAAAATTGCACTATGGCCCCAAAAGATTTATTATTCATTTCTGATCCCCTAAAGCAATATACTCCCCCTTTTTTCCCAATCTTTTAGCTTCATGTTTTTGTCAGGTGATACATTTTCTCTGTTCTATTTTTTTTTTTAATTTGTTGTTGTATATTGTTTACTTCTGGTGGTGAGAAATATCTACTACCAACAATCTTTTGGAGATATTTCCCCTTATGGAAACCTGCTGTTTCACATGGAAGGATATTGGTTTCTATAATGATAAACAAACAAATTTGACCTTATGAGAGATCATTTTTACCTCAATTATTTTATACTCATCATATAATTGTTTCACCTCAGGGGTCGTGCTCCCGAATATGGCAACGGGATTCTTATTGGGATGCCCGTCCTTCTTCTCGAAGGTATCTCACTAGATAATGTTATTTTACATGGCTTACTGAGGTTTTCTCCTGTGGGACTGAATATTGTTTGTGTTCTGCAGCAATGAATATCCGCTTTTTATACCACGCCAAAATTACTGCTCCACTAGTGGGGATAATTCATGGACAGATAAAAGCTCTAGTAATTTTGGTGTTGCTTCAATGGAATCCGAGAGAAGGCCTCATCTGGATTCAATTAATAGCTTCAATTATTCTTCTGCCTCTCCACACACCGTTGAAACACACAAGGACTTGCAGAAAGGGATTTCTCTTCTGAAGAAAAGTGTGGCATGTGTAACAACTTACTGCTATAACTCACTCTGTTTAGATGTTCCTACCGAGTCATCTACCTTCGAAGCATTTTCTAAATTATTGGCCACGTTATCTTCAACTAGGGAAGTTCGATCTGTTTTTTCCTTGAAAATGGCTTGTTCAAGGTACAACCTGCTTTCTTTTTTTCTAATTTATGAGCTCGATTTCATTTGATTTGTGCGGTTTGGAAAGTTTTTATGGTATAGAACAACTTGTTAGTTCTTAAATAGACTAGAGGGGAAAGTATCTGTAGTTCTTTTCAGATAGTAGTTTAAGTGCTAACTTGGTTTCTTTTATGAAGTAAATATTGAGAAAATTACCGCTAGAGTTGGACATTAGTATCCGTCTTATCCTTTGGTTATGCTTACCAGTTGATTAGTAGCCTTTATATTTTAAGATGCACCTTATTGCCTGTTTCTAACTTGCTTCAAGTGAATAGATCACCAATGTAATGAATAATAAGTGGTCTGAAGGAGGTCTCTTGGGCAGGATATGAATAATCTTTTTATTTTTCTAGTTTGGTAGAACTTCAATTTTTTTTGTCTTTTTAGCTCTTTCATTTGTTAAACCTCCTTGCAGCTTATATTTTAAATTAGAATTTTTCCAATTATTACTTTTTTGGTCTTGTCAAAGTAGAAATTGTCTTCTTGACAACCGAATGTGAAAAATGAGACTTTGAAAGTGGCCTGCTTAAGTGTTTCTTGACTGTAGAGGGAGCCTAGCATGAACCAACTCAATCTCTCTTGTAAAAATTTTGGCACAATAAAGAAGAGAAAATTGTTGTTTATTTTCTAATTGCAGTGTTTTTATACACATGGATGCATGTGAATACATTGTATTTCGGAGTTGTTCATTGTTCTCATCTTTTTTATTTTCAGGTCAGGTAAGCAAGCTCAACAGCTTAACAAGTCTGTCTGGAATGTGAATTCTCCTATGTCATCAAGCACATTATTGGAGAGTGCACACATGCTGCCTTTGACGGTATAAGATGCCTTTGGACTTTGTTCCACCGAAACTTCTGAGATTTTAGCTTGTTCACTTTTCTGATTCACATGCTTCAGTATTCTTTCTATTCTATCGACCTTTCTGCCTTGTGTTGCTGTAAGCAATTGTTGAGAGGGTAGAATTTCCTTGAAAATATGACTAAAATATATTATAGTACTCAGCACTTGCCTTTCAATTGAGAGTCCTTTGCATAGTTTTGAATTCTTGATTTTCTATATGCCTTTTCCAATTGTTACCTCGACTTCTGGAGAACTTTAATAAGCATGATGATGCAACTAATTTTAGACTGTAACTTGGAAGCTTGGTAATTTGAATAAAAGCATTGTGATTTTGTTTTGCTTGGCGGTGCAGAAAAACTTATCCGATCACAACCTTCCTAGTTCAGCTGCCAGTTTTCTTTTTGGCAATGAGATATCTGATAACGGGAAGAACGAAAGCCTTATTGATGGATGGGATATAGTGGAGCATCCGACATTTCCCCCTCCACCATCAGAAACCGAGGATATTGAGCATTGGACTCGAGCAATGTTTATCGATGCCACAAGGCGATGACACATTGCTTGTAAGTGACATATTGCATATGTGATCTAACGCAGTCTCAACTAGCATTATGATTATCCGTATGTATGTTAGGCCGATGCTTATTCCTCCAGTTATAGCTTTAAATAGAGATGATGTCGAGCAGTGATGTGTTTATATAATTATATATATTTATAAATGTTAAATCAGTGGGTTTGTTAGTTTATATTAAAGGAAAAGTGCATTTAGTGTTTTTCTTTTTTGGAATTTCAATTAAAGTAATGCATTCAATGAAAAATATTTTGTATAATTTGTAACTAAATAATCCTTAACAAGTGAATACAATCTCCACTTAATGGAGTCTTTACCTCAAAATAAATTTTCAATTTAATTGTCCATTTAATACAAAAATTATTATTAAATTGAGGACATAAAGAAGTTTTCTTAAAATTGATTGTATGAACCATCGAGTTTGTGATTATTTTTAGATTCTAAAATAGTAAATTCTGATGTGATTTGGAATGACCGTAATAATAAAATGAAATGGAAATTATTATTATTATGATGATGATGATGTTGTTTTCGTGGTGAAAGTGTAAGAGTGCCAAATTGATAGATCTTTGTTAAAAGCAAAAATGGTCCCAAATTTTGGAACTAAAATTGAGGCACGATGCGCATTGTAGGCAGAAAAGTAGCTTTGGGACAACAGGGATTTTGACATTAAGTGCTGAAGAAGCCTTTTCTGGATTTGCTTTCGTGGAAAAAAATCTAACCAAAGATTGATAGTAGTGAAAGATGACATCTTTGACGCCCTTCAAATTTGCCCCAAATTAGAGAGCGAAGTTTGTTCAATTTCCACGAATCTTGATATTTAATAATGAGGTGGATGCAATAATAAAATATATTATATTTTTAAAGAGAGAATTTAAGATTAAATTTTAAAGACAATATTATTAGAGGAAAAGCTACGAACTCGAAATGATATTATTGAGAGGGAAAATTATAAATTTCGGAAGAATTAATTTTCCTGCACAATAAAACAAATATGAAAGGTGATAATACTTAATAGGGTTAAATCACTTTTTTGAGTCAAAACTTAGCAAATATTCTTATATTGAGGCTTGAATTATTTTGAAGTCCACATTAGGCCTTAACTTGACAATTGTTTTTATATTAAAACTTAAAATTTTCTTTTGTCCAAGTTAGTTATTAATATTTTATTGAAAATCTTAAAGTTCATACCTCAAGAAACAATTACTAAGTTCAAGGATTATTTTGGATGAAAAAATTTCAAGCCTCAATGTGGGAATAATTTTCTAGTTCAAGCCTCAATATGAGAATAATTGTAATGTTTAAGACCTAATTTGAAAAAAAATTCAAACTCTGAGAATAATTGCTAAATAAAACCCCCAAAAAATGATTTAACCTTAGTTTCAAAGTTGTTTAATGCGTTTAGAGAGATCTCAAAAGTCTATATACGAATGCCAAATAAGAAACCCGAGTAAGGACAACATAGTTTAAAGTTTGTTTTATGGTATTTCTATGTTAAAAATATGTTAGTCCATGTCAACTTAATCTCGAATTGTAGTTAAATGAGATACTCTTAATCTATTTTTAATAAATTGATTCAACGTTGGCTCTTGAAACCTTTGTTGATTATATCATCATCCTCTAAACAGTAAGATCCAGAACCACCATTCCATGTGAGAAAAATTCCAACTTCGAGTTTTTCTTTTTTTTGGGTTAATGGTTACATCAGAATCGAGAATCCCCTTCCCAATTCTGGGAACCTAAACTCTTCTTTTGCCACTTTACGTTTGCACCTTTTTTTTAGACTTTTAGACCACACCACATGATGTTTGAAATAATTGAAAGCAATTCCAATGGCTTCAAATCCTTCCTATTGTGTTTTTTTAGCCACCAAATTTAGCATAGAATTGTATCCATTAAGACATCCAGGACACACTCAAAAAATAAAGAAGAATATTGAAAACAAATAAAGCAAAGCCCAAATGCAGAATCAAAGCATAGCATGTTATTATTGGTGTCTTTCTCCATGACAGTGAATGCCTCATATTGCAGCATATATTGTGTTTTCTTTATACTTTGATTCACTGTACATGTATTTGTACATCCACTCATATTCTCTACTTCTTTTCTTATCAAGTTTTATCTTTAATCAAATACATATCAATATTCCATATTCTTTTAATTCTTTGTGCCTTTAACTAGGCACTAGGGTTGAAGTCTAAGTATGCAAAGCTTTCCGGTGTGTGAACTGGGATACGTTCTTTTCTATTATCAAGTAATGCATGGCTCATTTCCAATATGTATATATATATATATATATATATATATATATATATGAGATGAGGTAATGAGCTTTTAGAAAAGGTTTACAATTATTGGAAAGGAAAAGGGCAAAAGAGAGGAGGTCTCACTCTCAAAGTGGAGACTTATCGTATAAATCATGTGGTCTAATCAGCTAGATGTATTAGTGAACATGTTACATCAAATGATTTCATGTTCTTTTTTCCGTGCAATGCAAGCACTAAAAGATTGATTGCTTTGTGATCACAGCAAATTTGTTCACTACTTTCTTGGGTTTTTTACTTAAATAAATTTTAAAAAAAATTATATACTAAAATAGGTTATCAGTTAGATTATTTATTAAAATGGGACTTTTTTTTATTCGTGTCTATTTTACAGACGTGACTCTTTTTTTTATATTAAAATTTATTTTTTTATTTTTTTAAATAAAATATTATTTTTTATTTTTGGATCAGTATGACCCGTGTATAGATACGAATACAGGTTGCGCCTATCTCAGAGGCGCGACTAATTGTGCCTATCTCAGAGGCGCAAATGGTGGGGCTTACAAGAGCGTCTGTTGCTTAATTTTTCCCATATATATACCCCGAAAATTGTCAATAAAAATAAAAAATCAAATAAAATTACATTATATAAAAATTACATTAAAAAAATACAAAACACTAGAAACATTGATATTTGTGGGTGTTAAATAATTTATAACTTAATCTTAAATTCACCATATACTAAACTAAACACAACATTGATATTTGTGGGTGTTAAAGTTTTTAATTAAAATTTTAAATAATTTTAATAAAAGCATTTGTCAATATCTTAATTCATACATAGAATCAACAGTGCATTAAATGGAATTCGAAGATTCATATCCTATTTGTTATTGTAGATATAAATATCCATATCCCATATTTTTTCACACAGCCAAAACTCTACTCCCATTGTTCAAAATATTTCTTAATTATGAGTTTTGGGAAACGCTTTTAATTGATACTATTAATGTATTATTATCAAATTTTTAATTTCTTTTAAGTTGTTGTTAAGTATTGGTATGTTAATACTTGATTTATATTCTTCAATATTTCTACAATCATTTTTTTTATAAAAATAATTTTAAAGTATATAAATTTATGAAAAGAGTCTGTTATGATTAAACTTGGACAAATTTATATCCAAGTTGATATAAAAAATATGAAATAAGTCTGCAGTAGTAGCAGTAGATGGCATGCGAGGGGCTGTTTGTGCATTGTGCGGAACAGTACCATTTGCGCCTACCTGTCAGGTACAATTAGTCATGCCTATCTGGCGCGACCCATTCTCGTGTATTTTTTACCCGTATTTTGACCCGTTGACCCTATTTTTACATGTATATAAATTTAAATATTTTTAATAAAAATAAAAAATAATATTTTATTTAAAAAATATATATTTTAATATAAAAAAAGAGTTGCGCCTGTTAGATAGGCGCGAAAGAAAAAACAACCCATTTTGATAAATAATTCAGCTGACAACCTATTTTGGTATATAATTTTTTTTTAAATTTATTTCAGTAAAAAACTTACTTTCTTTCTCATTTATTATCAACTTTTATATATATATATAAGTTTTTCAGCAAAAAATTATCCATTTAAGTCTTCAATTATTAAAATTCATTAGTTAAACTCTTTGATTAATAATTTTCATTGTTGACCGTTATTATGCTAAAGTGACCATTAACAACTATTGAATCAATTATCATGAAACCGACATGGCAATCCATGTCAACAATAGTTGTTTGTCACGAGCTTAGGTTTTATCCTAGCAAACCATGCGACTTTAGGCAGTAAAATCATAAGTCAACATGAACCCTTGATTTGAGAAATCCAAAAAATTCTTTTAGGCATTGATGCTACAAAGCTATTGAGAGAAGCAATCAAGAAGATACGAAAAATTCAATAAAGCAAAAATTTAAGTAAACGCTCCCAATTGTATAACTGAGTAATGAATGATACAAGATACAAAATGAAGATTTATAGTTGAGTTCCATGACAAAAGGTATAGATTGAATTCTATCAACAACTTACATTCAAAGATATCTACAAGATAGAATCCTAAAAAAAGTAAACTTTTTATTATCTTTATGCTTAGGAATACAAACTAACTTGGTAACTACAATTTACTCGAATGTTTACTACGTCACCAAACTTAAAGTAGATGAACTTTTTACAATGTTCTAAGAATTGAGTTTATGGTGGGTTAAGTAAGCCCAATTTAATCAAATGATTGCATTGGATTCTTCTGCACGCCTTGGTCATGGGCCTTTATGTACAGACCATGACATGTTCACGTGGCATTATCACGACAGTAAAATTCAAAAAATATATAATCTATTTAAAAATTCGATGCATTTATCCATGTTTATTCTATATCTAGTTTTTAAACTATAAAAAACTTAAAATATTAAAAAATTGTAACATATTATAAAACTTATAAAAATAAGAAATAAAATTTAAAAGAATAAAAATATTTAAAAATTTGAGTTTAGAATAATATTAAACGAATGAATGTCCAGATTCATTTGAATCTGAAAATTTATTTGCCTAGATTCATTTTAAACATAATTATTAAATTATAAAAAATATAAAAAATATGTAAAACATTATAAAATTATAAAAAAATGAGAATAAAAATTCAAACAATATATATAGACACATACTTTTATATATCTTGTTTTTATTGTATTTTATACACATGTTAAACATAGTATTAAGGAGATTCCAGTAGAACATGATTGCTGAGAATGTTGCTTTATAACATTTGGTATATACTAAAAAATATTGATTAAATTCTTCGAAAAATTACACTAACATGTTCGATACATTTAACACTTTTTAAAAAAATGTAATTTTGCTTTAAAAAATATCTTTATTAAATAAAAGATAATATTCATAAATTTTAATAATTGCAATAATTTCAGTTCTTAACATTAAAATTTAATATCGATTAAAAATATATATTTAAAAAAAAGTATTTATAAGAAAAGAAAATATAAATATTTAGCTAGTGATCCATATGTATGATCTGTTAAATAGAGAAAGATATATATATATATATATATATATATAGAGAGAGAGAGAGAGAGAGAGAGAGAGAGAGAGAGAGAGAGAGAGAGAGAGAGAGAGAGAGAGAGAGAGAGCAAGATTTGCAATTTGAGAATTAACCCATACATTATTTTGGAACAATGAATTTAGATGGTAGAGACTAGAGAACGAGAGAACAAGCCAACTACCATTTTTTTTTTCATGTAAGAAAGTAACTATCCCACCTGATATCAAGAAAATCACTTTCCATTAATTGTTGGAAAGTAAGTTTGAAGGAAATGTTAAAAGAAAAGTAAATCAATTTTTATATATCAAACATTGAAATCATATTAAAAGCTTTATAAGTGTGTTTCTCGACATCTTGCATTGAAGTTAATAGTTAACAGAGACAATGACCCTGGAAATATATCAAGCACTAATGCCAAAATTAACGAATTAGATAATAAAAAAAATCAACAATAAGAATCAAAAACTTTTTAAAATGAGATTTACATATTGCAAGAAAAGTAAGAAACATTATTTCTTCTTTTCTTTTCTTTTTTTTAATTTTCATAATATTTTTACAATTTTAATAAATATATTTTTTATAATTTTAAAATTATATCCAAAATGAATTTGGACAAATTATGTCCAAATTAAAATGAACCTAAATATCTATTTTTCTAAGTTCATTCTCAACATGAAATTTAAAAATGATTTTTTTAAATAAATTTTATCATTTTGATTTTTTTAATATTTATTTTTCATTCTTTTTATATTTTTAAAATAAAATTTTTAATAAATTTTAAAACTATGTCTACAATGAATCTCTATAAAAAAAAAGATGTCCAAAATTAAATGAACCTAAATGTCTATTTATCTAGATTCATTTTGTACTTAATTTTTTAAAATAAATTTTAATTTCTTCGAATTTTTTGATGTGGCACTGTCACATCAACTTCATGGCAGTTGACTCAACGACCATTAATGATCACAGACGAAAATCGTTGGTCAATGACTTAATTTGTAACAGCCCGGGTTTTTTAGTTAAATCGGAACAGTGGTTTCGAAACCACAAATCCGAAGTCGTAAAATTATTTTAATATTATTTTTTATATTTACAGCATGTTATTTGATATATGTGAAAATTTTGTGATTTAATTTTACCGATTGGTTAGCTAATTTGATAAAAAAGACTTAATCACGTAAAATGTAAAATTGACATTCTATTATTTAAAGTACTTATTTGCTATGATTTCTTAATTTTAAAGTCCTTAAATTGAAATTAGGCCACTATAAATGTGAGTGGACGGTATTAAGCTTATAATATATGGTTTTCAAATTATTTCATTAAGGTTATTTTGGTAAATGATTAATAAATGTTAAATAAATAAAACATAAGTAAAAATAACATGCATGTTCATCTTGTTTGGCCGAAACTCAAAGAAAAAGAAAGCCATTGATGTTGTTTTAGGTTCTTCACTTTGAAGCTTTGATATAGTTATGTTCTTTGTTTGGTTTTTGATAATTTTTACGTTTTTGATATCGTTGCTTCGTATTCTAGCAAGCTCATGCTTTAATTTTCGGATTTGATGATGAATTTGTGATTTTCCATTGTTGATAATTTAATGTTTTTGTTGTTTGATGATGAAAATAAATATTTGTTATTAGATTATCATAGTTTATTAAGTGATTTTTGATAAAAATACTTATTAAGGACTAAACTGTGAAATTTGTAAATTGAGGGGTCAAAATATGAAATAAATGAAATTAATGGGCTGCTAGGGACCTAAGGAAAATTTGGCCTAACCTGAACATGTTGAAATTTTGAGTATTTTGTGTTGTTTTGAAATAGAGACTAAATTGTAAAAATGTGAAATGTTAGGGGCTAAAGTGAAAAATGCCCATTTATGTGTTTTTAGGTGAAATTAAATGAATATGTTAATAAATAAGTTAAATTTATATTGATTTAGATCAAGAAAAGAAGAAATCAAATTTGGATCGGGGAAAGTCAAAAATTGTTAAATAGTCGTTTTGATCCGTTCGTCTCCGTACGAGGTAAGCTCATAAGTAATTAAAGGTTCTTAAAATTCAAATATATATTATATGTAGCTGAATTAAATTGTATGTATTGACATATATATTGCCGAATTGATTTGAGCATTGGTTGACTAATTTCGAGCATGAATTGATTTAATTACGAAGTCGAAAGCCCCGAACGAACCTTAGGAAATGTATAGGATACTGATGTCATGGCATAAGGATTTTCGAGGTGTGATTTCATGTAAGACTATGTCTGGGACATTGGCATCGAAGTGAGAAAATATGTAAGACCATGTCTAGGACATTGACATCGTATATAATTCGTATAAGACCCTATCTGGGACAGTGGCATCGAAATGTGTAACATGTAAGACCATATCCGAGATATGATATTGTACAAGCTTTATATGATTTCTGTGTATTCTTAAAAATTCTAAAGGGTTCATCGGGCATTGACAAAACGAGACCAAAGATGAAATTGAGCTAAATGGTTCAGGTATGTGAGAAGTATATATATTCATGAAATATTAAGGTAAGTGTAGTACTTAGTGTGATAATATGCAATTATATAAGTAAGATGTTAAATTTGGCCCATTTGAATTGAACTATCAATATTCTTGTAATAATTTAATTGCTTATGGTTTACTAAGCTTTCAAAGCTTACTTGGTGTGTTCTTACGTTGTTTTATAGATTTTGAAAGCTAGTTTCGAGCTCGGGATTCGTCAAAGATCATCGTCACACTATCGACCAATATTCGGTACTTTTGGAAATTTGTAAATATGACATATGGCATGTATAGGTTAGTTTCGATAAGGTTCGTTTTGGTTTGTTATAAATAGCCATATGATATGACTTGAATGTGATGTTTAATATGATGTAAGATTGGTTATGTTATAAACTATTTTGGGAAGTATGTTTCATAATATTTATATTTGTGGTGTTTGGTTATTTGAATTCGGCATTGAGTATTGATAAGTATGATGTATAGTTGGCTTTATAATTAGCTCATTTTGGAAGTATGATATGTACTATAATTTGGATGATAGGTGATTGTATAATTTTGGCTTGGTAATGAGGTAAAATGATGAATATATTGTTGATTGTGTAATGGCTATTTTGATACGATTTGTAATGGCAAGGTATGATTATGTTTCATGAATGAATGGTTGGACACTTGGACTAGTATAATGTGTATATTTATTAAGGTTAATTAGTTGTGAAATGGTATATTTAGTCAAGGTTTCATTGCTTGTGGTATGATTTTATGTGATTAATTCGATAGTTGAATAGGTGTGAAGTGAATTGGTCGTGTATATATAATTTGGTATAATGTTTAGACATAATACTTATCTTTTGAATTAGATATTAAAATGAATTGTCATTTGTGTCCGAAAATGGTTAATGATGATATGGTGAAATGCGCATGAACTTGGTAAAATATGCAATAATACTTGACTATATGGTGATATATGTTTATGTCTCATATATGTTTGGTTGTATATTAAGCCATAGATGTGACTTGTCATAATGTTCTACGCGAATGTGCTTAGGTATATATGTGGTATGATTAGTAATTTATTTATGAAGCAAACGTTTACAAATCGATGTATTGAAGCATGATGGGTAATTAAAATGAAACATGTTTGATTATTATTTAGAAATTTGAATGTTATGATTATTGGTCATATGGTTCAGCTATTGGAGTAATAAAGTATATGTATTATGATATGATGTTTATTAGCTGGTTCGAATAAGTGATTAAATAAATAATATATTTGATATTTAGCTAATGAAGTAGATGTCTACAAGTGTACACGGTGTTGCATATGGTTGTTATAAGAAATGTAATGATATGTGCTTGAATATATATATATATATATATATACACATTAAATATGCGAATGCCATTAGTGTGATGTTCATAAGAATCGAATTTTTGTATAAAAAAAATGCGTGTGAATGTGACTTATATGATTGAATAGATGGTTACTATTCGAGTTTTATAATTATTATAAATAAGTTGGTATAATTTTTTGTGCATGTTTTGAATTGAATGATTGTATTGAGCTGTGTTTTGATCTGTAATGCCTCGTAACCCTAATCCGGTGATGGATATGGGTTAGGGTTGTTATATTTTATTGATGAATTTTTAACATTTAAGGGTTTATTGATTTCACATTTACTCACACACTTACAAACAAAGATATTAACCAATTCAATCAAGGCAAAACCGCAAGCATATGGTGTCAATTTGTAATATAGTAGTACAATGAAAAATTCACAGAACCATTCCAATAGGTCACCTTCCACAGAGATTGACTAGATACTATGCACTAGCTTTCACTTTACTAGTGGGTGATTATCAATTTACTAGCTTTAAGAATTATTAATGTGATCAAATTCAAGAATAAAAACTAGCTAAATGGTCTACTATTTGTTTTAAAGTAATGTAAATGATGAAAACAACGATCGGTTGGTCAACTAGTTGCTAAGGGTAATAATATGCATGCTTCAATTGAATTGATTGTTACTCATAAGTAGGAATCTTCTCTCGCTTTCATCCTAACTTTCGAGTTATCGCCAAGGTTCTGCCTCTCGGTCTCATCTAATTCGTAGATCGCTTCTTTGTGTCAATATTTGATACAATTATGTTGCTTTTTACACAATAATGTCTCATCTCAATCTCGTTTATCTAGATATTCAGTTAGAGTCATTAATTATATAACCTACTAAATATAGCAACACAATCAAACAATAAATTTAATCACCGACATGCATTTTAGTAGCTCCTAACACTAACTTCCAAATCAGCTAATAAAAATTTAGTTCAACATAGCATCCAACACTAGTCTTTATAGTACAACCTGCTACGATGGACATTTGACTGTATCAAAATATACGACTCATGATGTTGGGGCAATGATGATCTCAAGTCTAAGGATCATATACATAGTTATCACTATGAGTAATGTTGTGACTATTACATAATAATCCAAGAAACATACTCATAGCAGATCAGTCTAGTATGTTGTTCTCTAACACATACTCATGTATTGATTTTGACATCCTTACTTCAATGACAACACTTTTTCATCAATCAACTACGCATTAGTCTCAATACATTATTATTATCCAAGCTCACAATAATATTTGACTAAGGACCTTTTAATAATAATCATATTATTTTCAGGACATTATTATTTATCAATTTATTTACACACAGAGAAAAAAAAACTGAAATAACAATGGCAATGTCTTATATTAACAAACAAGGTAAAAATGAGTATTTGATTACAATTATCTCATGATTGGTCTTTGGGCATACTCTAACAAAACGTACACCGCGACTTCAAGCTTTCCCACATCCCACCGCCACTCTTTTTTTACAACACCTCCAATCCTTAT
This sequence comes from Gossypium longicalyx, assembly GCA_025698465.1. Taxonomy (NCBI): domain Eukaryota; kingdom Viridiplantae; phylum Streptophyta; class Magnoliopsida; order Malvales; family Malvaceae; genus Gossypium; species Gossypium longicalyx. Next base: position 15,010,216 of record CM046997.1, on the reverse strand, counting down.
TCATACAACATCGTGCCATTAACATCTTATTGCCTTGACTACTAAAACCTCTCATATATACAAAGTCAGTTGGATCACGACCTTAAGTACTTCAACATTGCGCCCTTTGATGCATCGTAAACTAACTAAAAATTTGACTAAGGCAAGTGTACCTATCAATTAAGAGTATAGCTACGATAAGCAAAAAAATTATTCCCGCGAAGACCAAAAGTACTAATAATTACTGTCTTTCTATTATTTAACCGAATAAATCGAGTGATTGATTAAAAACTAAAATTAACTAAATTAATTACTAACAAACACGACAAAGAAAAAATAAGAAAAATAAACGATTAACAACCAAGAATCGAGATAATACCCAGGAAAGAATTCACCTAGATTTCATCTGTCACTATTAATCAAAATTATACAATTTCTTTACTTAATAACTTGATCCATAGAAATCCCTAAATTATGCTAATATCTCTTTCGAGAGTAAGAGCAACTGACTCTAGGTTGATTAATTGAAATTTCTTTCTAGTTAAAACCCTTATTATCGCATTAACTCGTGCTATGGATTCCCTTATTAGATTTGACTCTAATCCGATAAATTTATGTTGTCTTATGTCTAGGATTGCATTCAACTCCACTCAATTATGTAAGATCTACTCTTAAACAGGGTCTATTCCTCCTCTGATTTAAGCATATCAAACATGGATAAATAATCTAAAAATATCAAACCAAGAATTAAGCACACATAATTGAGAACAAGAAACTAAGTATTTATTGCGTAAAATAAAAATCAAAAGGTAGAATTCATCATAGGGTTCATGTCTCTAGGTATTTAGAAAATTAGTTCATGGTTGAAAATAAAAACATTTAAAACACATTATAACCGAAAGAAACAAAGAAACTCATGATAATATCCTAAGAAATCAACTGGGAATCTTCAATCTTGACGGAAATCTACTTCAAAATCGACTTCAATTTTGTTTTTCAAGTTGTTTTCTTGAATATTCTATGGTAACTCTCTCGTATCTTCTTATTTTTGTTATATATACATCTTATATTGCTTGAAAAACCTAAAAATCGTGTTTTTCTGCTTTCAGAGTGCAAATCTATGCAATTGACATGACCTACCACATAGCCATATGGTAGCTCGTGTGGGTCACACGGCTATGTGGCTAAGCCGTATGCAATGGGTCAACTCATGTGGCTCTTATAGCTTGCTTCGATTTTCTGATTTTCACTCGTTTTTTGCACTTTTTGATCCCAAGTGCTTTATAAAGCATAAAAACATGATTTTAAAGAATTAGGAGCATAAAATTCACAATTAACATTGAATAATCATCCAAAAACATATTAAGAATGAGGCTAAAACATGTTACTTTTAGCACTTATCAACCTCATAACTAGTCACATTAGAATATACCAGGACAGTTTCTCACATTGCAACATCAAGCTTCCTCATGTCACGATGTCATTGTAACACCCCAAAACCCAACCCAGAAGTTTTGACCGGATCTCAGATGTTACATTGACCACCAAAGCGATCTAAAGATTTTTACAAAAAGAATGGTTAAAAACTCATTTCGAATACAGTTTGTTAAAACCAAATTGAATCGTTTAACAATTTATGCTTTAAATCGATAATTCTTGTATAGTTTCAAAATGCATCACTTTACCTAAATTGTAACACAAAATTACAAATTAAATATTGTACGAAAAATGAATGATTTTCTTAAATAAATAGGTACTTTGAGACAATAGTAGAAACCCAATTAAAATCTGTGTGCAAAATTTCCAAAATGATGTTCAAACTGAAATCACCTAATTTAACGAAAAGTCCGAACCAAAACCCATACCATAGTTTATATAATCGCTTTACAAATAATCTTAAAGCAACCGTACAAAACTTAATGTAAATTTTACTTAAATCGGAACAAACTTCATCTTTTTGAGACCTTTGGCTGCCGAGTCCAGCTTTAAAACACGAGAGTACGTGAAAGTGAGAAACTAAGGGGTGAGCTATGTGAGATCAGTGTGAGTCTGAAACATAACAGAAGGTAAAAGACGAAATTCCAAAAGTAATATCCCCGTTAAGGGCACGCAGCCAAAGTATGACAACTCAAATCTGATGATAAAAAACACAACACATTTACATAAACTAATCAAGGAAAACGTACGTTAGATGTACTAAAACACATCAACTTACTATTAAGTTTGCAAACAATTCGAAGACTTCATAAATGGAAGCGACCATGATATTCCAACAGTTTTTAGCTATACGAAAACTCAACTACATGATAGTTGCAATGGACCAAACCCACGTAAATGATGTCCAATCCACATGTAAAAATTGGAACACATCATAACACATTAAACATATTGTTCACACAACAGATGTATATTCAAATGCAAAATGGGTGCAATAAGTCAAAGATCCCACCCCACCAACCAAACTCCGCTTCGTCCACTTTGCACACCACATAAGGGCTACAGAAGGCCCGTCCACCCTGCACGCCACATAGAACCATAATAGGCTCATCCACCCTACACACCACAATGTGGAACTATGCCATTGAAATAACAATATGCAGCTGAGCTGACATATGTATCTTACGGACGTACCGCTATCATATTATTATGCAGTTTAACTGCCCAAAATAATCTTCCTTCTCTTCACAACCAAAATCCCAAGATTTAATGCATATGCACTGTAATGATCCGATAGTTAGTGGTGTCGAAAAGTGCATTTTCGAGACTCCGTTCCCGTAAATCAGACTCGTAAGAATATTTACGAAGCTAGTTGTGTAGTTAATTAGGTTTCGATTAAGTGAATTTACTTGAATTAGAAGTAATTAGGTATAAGGACTAAATTGCATATAGGGTAAAATTTGAATTATAGATTAAAGAATAATTAAAGGGACTAAAGAAATAATTTTACCATTATTCTTTAAGTGGGACGGTTAGTGATATATATTATATGTAAATTTAATTTATATATTATATTATAATATGAAATCTTAATTGTTAAGTATATATATATTATATAATTATAATGAAACAAATAAGTAAAAGAAAAAGAGCTAAAGCCAAACAAAATTAAGAAAAGAAAGAAAGAAAAAGAGAAAGAAGAAAAGAAAGAGAACGCACGGCCAAGGGCTTCAAAATTTCAAAGTTTAATTGGTTAGTCAATTTAATCCATTTTTCTTGTAATTTGTATATTTTTGGAATCTCGATACCTAGGGTTAACCGACCCATGTTGAAATTTTAACATTGGTTGAGTTTTTAAAGGTTGTTAATAGTGAATGATTTTAGTATTAGGGATTAAATTGATATATTTTTAAGCTAGAAATGAAAAAAAGATTAAATTGTAGAATAAATTGTAAATTTTGAATAATAGGGACTAAATTGTGAAAAATTAAAATTTAGGGGTTTAAGTGAAAATAGGGAGTTAAATTTAGTTTAAAGTGTAATTTGTATGAAAATATAGAATTAAATGTGAAGAATAAAAATTAGTCTTGGTTTAGGGACTAAATTAGAATTTAGGCAAATATTGAGTAAAAATTTAAAATATTCAATATGAAATTGAATTGTGTTATATTGATAAATTTTAATTGTTTTAATTCCATAGCTAACTTCGTACCAGAATCCTCGACTAAAAAGGGGAAAGATAAAGTCGACGTGGAATAGCTCAGAATTCATGGTTTGTATTTCTATAATCCAAACTTAGTTGTTAATTGTTATAATTCAATTTAATGCATATGGTAAGTGTTGAGGTGATTATTTGGCACTTTGATATTGAATTGAATTAAAGTTGATTGAAATGGATTGAATTGGTATATATATTATGAATGTATTGATTATTTGAATTGAAATGTATATTCATGTATATATGTGATTATATGAAAATTTTATATTGGATATTGGTTGTTTTTAAAATGTGAAATTAAACACTATTAATTGTATCGGGTTAAGTCGGATATAGATGGCATGACATAAGATAGGAAGAGTTCAGGGATTTCTTCGACTTCGAGTCGATGAGGCACTGGGTGCCAATTTACTTCGGTTTAACTGATGAGACATTGGGTGTCAAATTTATATAGCACTGGACACAACAACTACTTCGGATTTATCCGATGATGCACTAGGTTTCAAATTGGTGTGTTGGTTGGATCTATGTATCCGTTCGAATCCTAGTCGTGTTAATATGGGTAATTAAATAAAACGGTACTATGAATGATATTGTATGTGAATTGAAAATGGGATAGCGATTTGAAGCATGAAAATGAGATACATGAGTTATGTACTCATGAAATGAATAATGTTATTGTTTAAATGATATGTGAATCAAATTGTGAAAAGCTATTATATAGCAAGTGACAAAAATTGAGTATGGTATGAAATGATGTATTCATGAATTGAGTATTGAATGGTTAATACCATTGTATGAATAAATGTGGTTTGATATGTGAATAATTATTATATAGAAATTGTGTGAATTAGGATATTGTTTAACAAATGAATTATGATAGTCATGATACTAGACATTAATATGTGCTTATAATTTAATTATGCATATGATATTATCTTGTCTTTAATATTCGGATTATAGAAATACCACTGAGTTTTACTCAGCGTACGATTTTGTTTTTCGTGCTAAGGTTAGGTACTTAACTTTTGATCGTCGATTCAGCATCCAACAACGATCCTAATCTCAAATGTTGTGATGTTTATCTTTTGTACCGGCATGTACCTAGGATGTCTAAATGATAATTATTTTGTGGATGGATTGTAAATAAGGTTATAAGTGTAATGTTGGTTTGGTATATACATATAAACATGTGTTTGTGTTTGAAGCCATATTATGGCATGGTAAATTGAATCAAATCTAGATAGGTGTATGTGAATTTAAGTTGATGTTTAAGTGCTCATGAACTAGGCAAAATGGATTTAATTTGGTATGTTTATAATTTGGATTTGAGTGATGCTTTGATGATATGAATTGAGGATATAATCACGGTACCAATTAAGGTACATTGGTTAGGCACCTAGGATGATTGTTTTGACACGTTTTGATTGTATTTGATCGTGTTTTGAAATGGTTAAACGAATGATTTTTGAATTTCTTAATGTCCAAGCTTGTAGGGAATGATAAATTATTGATTAAGGCACATTTTAGGTCCACACGGCCAGACACATGGGTATGTGACTTGACCGTTTGAGACACACGGCTAGCACACGGACGTGCGAGGCCATTTCAAAGGGTACACGGCCTGGTACAAGGGCATGTGGCTTGGCCGTGTGACTCAAGTCAGAGAGTTACACGGTTATAGACACAGGCTGGGACATGGTCGTGTGCCCCTACTTCGAATGCCTACACGGCAAGACACACGGGCGTGTGACTTGGTCATGTGAGTCACATGACCTGACCACACGGCCGTGTGAACCTTACACCTAAAAATTTTCTAATTTTTATTTTAAATTTTCAAATGTTTCCGATTTAGTCTCAGGTCGTTTCTAAAGTGTTTCAAACTCTCAAAGGCTTAATAAGAGACTCTATGCATGTTAATGATGTATCATTTTATTATTTTTGAAATGTTTGAAATGAATGATTAGATTACAATTACTCAGGAATGCTCTGAAACCCTATTCCGACGATAGATACGGGTTAGGGGTGTTACGCGCATAATTGTTCATCACATACAACAGTTATACGGAAGTAGAAGTACATATATTCAAGTACAAAGATTCAGTATCAAATTAACTCAGATTCTATCATTAGGTAGTGTTTCAATTTCATAAATCACATCACATTAACGCTTAAACAAGTCGTAAAATTAACACTATAATTACGAACACTCACACAATTCTAAGCCAAAATAGAGTCCCAAACACAAATACAGAGGCCTCAACAAATATTAGGAGACACAAGAATTGAAACGGGTCAATTTATGACACAAAATAAAAATCTACGAAACAGGGCCACACGATCGTGTGGAAGTGTCTAGGCCGTATGGAGAGGACACACGCCCGTGTGACCTAGTTACATGGCCGTGTAAGCAGCCTGTGTAACTCACTGCCCAAAATTGTTAAAATAAAGTGCAGAGCAGACACGGTTGTGTGGAAATCTCACACGGGACATGGTCGTGTGTCTAAGGCACCCCACCTATACGAAGATCGACAAAATCCCCAAATTATAGCCATACGGCCATGTGGCACCAAAAATCGCCCAAAACCTTAATTTTCCAATTACACACAGCCGTGTGGACCGCCCGTGTGTGGCACACGCCGTGTGGCCACCCATGTGGTCACGAAACTAGATCGAAATAGGCTACAAATCATGCAATTGCTATTGAAACGGTCCCCATCCCTTGGTAACTCGGAAACATACCAAAATATATAAATTTCTATATTCAATAGTAATATAGTACATTGATTAATCAATTTCCGAAACATACAGAAACTGCTGATTTCCATAAAATCCAATCAGCAATTCGATAACGAGATTGAAAAGTTTCTAGACACACACTTGATTTGCGATATAAAGCACCCAAAAATCAACCAACGCACGAAAATAACCTCAATCTGAACCTCAAAACAACACACACACAAAACCCATCAGAACATAAAGCTTGCAGTATCAATTTAGTCGAAAATAACATAAATCCATAACTCAAACTACCCTTACCTAGAAACTTTTGTCGACGAAAGTGTAAAACAAATTAGCGAACAAAAACAAACAGAAATGTTAGAAGCAAAAACCAGAATTTTACAAGAAAAAGAAAAAGAACAATCATGAGAGAAGAGAAAAAAAGAAACATACATGAGGGAGAAAGAACGTGCCAAAAATTGGGATATTTTCTCTCTTCAAATTAAAAATAATAAATAAGCATTTATAACTTAAAAACAAAACAAAAGTTAAAATTAATTCCTTAAAACACACATGACAATTCGAACCTGAGACCCAACGGTAAACTAACACACCCACTACCAATGAGCCAGTAGGCACCTTCTGACATTAAAACGTGACTACAAACCCAATTGCTCAACCTACTCACTGACCCTAAACACATACCTCAAAACTTTTAACCCCAAATTTTAGGGTGTTACAGTGACTCTCTGTTTCACCCAAGCTTGCAAGCCTTGTGTAATTTAGCTCTCTAGCTCACCTACACATTGAAACACAACACAACTTAAGTATCATTCATCACCTAAAAACTAAAATGATGTTAAAATGCTAAAACGAACATAAAAATGCAACTACACCTATATACAACCTATTAAATGACTAAGCACCAAAGTGACTTGATTTTACTCAAAAGTGAGCTAGGATAAGCATAGAGAAGCTTTGATTTCATATACCAATTTACTTTTACCATAATTGCCCCACACTTACATTTTTGCTTGCCTTCAAGCAAAACCAAACTTAAAACTTACAAAAAACAAACATAAAAAACTTCCCAATTATACAATTATATATATTGTTATGCATTAGTTAAATACAATCAATTCAATCAATTTCATTCACATATAAAAATGAGAATTGCAAAAGCTCATAATTGCCAATCATGAAACATTGTTAGTTTAAATGGTTAATAAGGCTCAAGACAATGGATGGTCAAGCAAATACATACAATGTTCATTAACTTCAATCCAAATAAATCAATGAGATTCATGCTTAAGCTATCATGCTAAAATCAAACATTCAATAGTTCACATGTGTCTCTAACTTCAATCCAAGTTTTTGATACTCGTCAAGGTCACTGATAACTCTTGAAAATAGTTATATTTCATGCCTTTAGACCTAGCTAATTGCTTGTACTTAGGTACATTTAGTTACATTTTAGGACGTTTCATTCGTATTCTCATCATTTCCTTAGGAGCTTGAACTGTGTTTAAATATTATTATTTGTTACTTTTAAATACAAGTGGAAGGATTGTGTTTAGTGGTTTCACAAGTGCAGGTTGAGGAACAAGAAATAAAGGAGTGAAAGTTTTTTGAGGCAACAGGTTGGACATTTTGTCAGCACAAATGTTGTGGCAATTCCAAGAAGACCGAGTTAACACTTAACGCATACAAGTTTTAGCCCAACTGTACTTGTACCAGAAAAATCTTATTAAAAAGAGGAGAAGATAAAATTGGGTTGTTAGATTTACCTTAAGGAAAAAAAACATATAAAAGCCGACGGAGGAAATCCAAAAAGGAACAAACAAGAAGAGGAGATCCTTAGGCAAAAAATAGAGGGTAGCGGCTGAGTAGAGATGGAAAGAGAGACGAAAGCAGTCCCTTTTAGCCATCGCAGGACACTATACTACTGGAATGTGAATTGGACACACGAAAGCTGTCTTTCTGAAGTATTTCGTACTTCTTACTTTATTTTTTCATGAATTGAATGATGAAAATGGTGTTGGATGTTATTTTGGTTTTGAATTTTATGAGCCAACCCATGAACTAAATCTTATGGGGTTGGGATTACTTGATGAAACCTTTATTTTCTTTAATGGTTGAAGCATAGATCTAAATTAATTTACTGTTTCATTCAATTATTTTATTTTTAATTGTATGCGTGCAATCCCTAGACATAGATGATTGTTCAGCATGCCCATAAACTAAGTCTAATTCTAAAAAAGGTTGGATTAGTTGGATCGATATTGAATGATACGAGCAAGTACTCGACAAATACTTGTAGTAGACTTTAGACATAGAGCAACGTTCATACAGAAGAAAAATAGTGCAGGGTACCATATTAAAAACCCACAGGCACGGGTAATGTAACTTGAGGTTTTTGCTCTCGAAAGAAGTAGATCACTTTAAAACTTTTCTGAGCAGTAGATAGTTACGATTTTGCCGAGGCATTATTGAAAGTAAGGGTAGATTCTTAATAATCCCAACCTTCCCAATCAACATCATATATCCCTGAACTATTCCCGTCCTATCTTTGCTATTTCATTCTTAGTTATTTATTTGTTCATTTACATAATATTCTTGTAGTAATTCTCATAATTGCTATTACATTTCTACTCTAATTTTTCCATAGCATTTCCAAGTATTCATTAATTCCACATATTACTTACATCATTACTCCACTAATTGCCACTGCATATTTATCATTGACTTTGACATAACATTAATTGCATTTTATTATAATAACTTGACTACTTTTGTGTCTCAGTTTGATCATCATGGGAACATTACTCATTCATCACTTTATTACTTGATTCAACGTGTATACTTGCACAATTCACATATCATATTCACACGCGACAAGTTTTTGGCGCTGTTGCCAGGGATTGACAATTTAGTTTGATTATTTTACTTGATAGTTTTATTTAACTTAGCGTATTTACTTTTTAAAGGTTTGCCATTGGTGCATGAGAAGAGACATTCCTAAAAACACAGAATACCTTTTTGATCTGGAGATTGACAAAACCTTGTGAAGAAAAAGAAAAGAATCGAGAAAAATAACTGGAAATAGGAATTATCTTAATGATAATCCAAATGATCGCAATGAAAATCCTCCCATTGGATGTGCCGTGGATGATCGAGATAGGCCAATTAGAGAGCATATTGTCCCAATGCTGGATTACCTGATTCCAAGGATAGTCAGACCAACCATATATGTTTAGTAGTTTGAACTGAAATCGATAATGTTCCAGATGTTACAAACGGTAGGACAGTTTGGTGGACTACCTACTGAAAACCCACTATTACATTTAAGATTCTTTCTAAAAGTATGTGATTCATTCAAAAAGTATAGTGTTCCTGAAGACGCCTTCAAGCTTAAACTATTCTCGTATTCTTTAAGAGCTCGTGTGAGAACATGACTAAATGCTTTGTCGTCGGGAATAGTGGCATCATGAAATGATCTTTGCCAGAGGTTTTTGCTACGGTATAATCCACCGAACATGAATGCCAAGCTTAGAAATGACATCGCATCTTTTCGACAGTTAGAGGATAAAACATTTTATGAAGCTTGGGAATGATTTAAAGATTTAATTCAGAAATGTCCAATGCATGGATTTCAACACTGGACTCAGATGGAAATATTCTATAATGGGTTGAATGCACATATGAGAATGATATTTGATGCATCTGCCAATGGTACATTGTTGGATAAATCTTACAATAAAGCATATGAGATTTTGGAAAAGATTGCCAGTAATGACTATCAGTACCCTACCACAAGAGTTGAAACGTACAAGAGAGTTGCTGGTACCATGGAGCTCGACTCAATTACTTCATTGACAGCCTACGTATCTTCTCTAACTAATATGATTAAAACAATGAAAAATCCAACTGCAGTCCAAGAGATGAAATTAGTCAAGTTGTCATGTGTTTATTGTGGCGAAGATCATGTTTTTGATGAATGCCCATCAAACCCAACATCGGTATACTATATGGGTAATTTTAACTAGAATAATAATCCATGTTCCAACACTTGCAATTCAGGGTAGAAGCAACATTCAAATTTTAGTTGGAATAATCAAGGAACAGTTAGTTCACACAATGTTGCAAGATAAAATATCCACAATACGTCGCCCGGTTATAATCATCCTATGCTAAGGCAAAATGCTCAACGAGGTTAGGTATCATCTTTTAATTCTATTGAATCTTTGTTGAAGGAAAATATGGCAAAAAATGATGTTGTGATTCAGAGTCAGGCTACATCTATCTTAGCTCTTGAAAATCAAGTAGGCCAAATAGCGAACGCTCTAAATTCAAGGCCACAAGGAGCATTGCCAAGTGATACTGAAAATTCAAGAACCCAAGGGAAGGATCAGTGCAAGGCCATTACTCTTAGAAGTGGGGCTTAGTTGGATGAAGTTGTTAAAGATCCCACGGCAGAGGAAGACAAATCCAGCTACAATCAGGAAAAGATCTCAGAACCTACTGAATGGTAGACAACACTTGAAAAGGGTACACAGAGAAATGTTGTGACGGAATCAGATCTTGTTGCCAACAAAAATGCCACAACAAAACAATACCAGCAACCTTAAGGAAAACCACATTTACTTTTTCCTTAGCGATTCTAGAATTCTAAACATGATATTTAGTTTAAAAGGTTTTTAGATGTTTTGAAGCAGCTCTACATCAACATACCGTTAGTAGAAGCTTTGGAGTGAATGCCCAATTATGTGAAATTTATGAAGGATATACTATCAAAAAAGCACAGATTGAGAGAATTTGAGACTGCTGCTCTCACTGAATGGTGCATAGCAATGTTGATGAATAACTTGCCTCCAAAGCTGAAGGACCCAGGGAGTTTCACTATCCCATGTTTCATTAGAAATTATTATGTTGTCAAGGTGTTATGTAATTTAGGAGTGAGTATAAATCTAATGCCTTTGCCTATTTTCAAGAAGCTAGGAATCAAAAAAGTAAGACTTACTACTATTACGCTCAGCTAGCTGATCGGTCTTTCGCACATCCGAAAGGTAAAATTGAAGACGTGCTGGTAAGGGTAGATAAATTTATCTTTTCTACTAATTTCTTTATTTTTAGAATGTGAAGTTGACCATGATGTGTCGATTATTCTTGGAAGACCTTTTCTTACTACTGGAAGGACTTTAATTGATGTGCAGAAAGGTGAATTGACCATGAGGATGAATGATTAGCAAATCACATTCAATGTATTTAATGCCCTAAAATATGCTGATGAGAATGAAGAATGCCGAGCCATTAACTTGATAGAAATAGTAGTTGAGGAAGAATTTACAGGATTTTGCCACAGCAATTTTGATAGTGATAAAGATTCATTTGAGCGGAGACCCTTGTGCATTTTGCTGGAGCAAAATAGACCTTTCAATTTTGATGAATAATGCTTGGTAGCTCATATATATCCATCCATATGGAGCTGTTAATTTCAAGGACATGAAAATGGTGGACACATTTAAAGTTAATAGACAAAGCTTGAAGTACTATTAGGGTGCTCATGTAGAGTGAGACAAATAGTCTATCGATTTTCGAGATGTTTAACTTCAACATCTTGAAAAAAAATTTATTTTTATTTTCATCTTGTCAATTTAAATTTCTTTTAATTATTTCATTTCCTTTGTTTAATAAACTGCAAGAGGGGATTGGGTTGGTGACACAGAGCCTGTTGAGATGAATCCTGCCAATAAAAAGAATGCGTCCAAAGCACCGGAGGAAGAACTAGAGAAAATAGAGTTGTCAATATCGAGACTGACCGTGAGGACGAAGAGGAAGCAGACGTACAAGGTTGCTACTCGTAAATCAACTCGTTAGATAGAATGAAGTATCTACAATACAGTCCAAGCAATGAAAGTTTTCTTTTTCTTTCATACATATTGCATTGCATGTATTTTGCCATGACATTATCTGTATATAGATAGTTTGCATATATCTATTCATGCATTAAGGACAATGCATCCCTTAGGTTTGGGGGCGTATTGTGCATTTAGGTTGCATTACATATCTAGTATATATGTTCATCCTAGTATAGTTAAGTTGTTTTCCAATGCCATTTGATTATTAAGTACTGTTTTATCTACAAGAAGTTCAATCTTTACTTGTGATGCTCGATGATGAGCTTATATTCTTTAGTATATATAGTACATGTGATAGTGGATGAGGCGAGTTTAGCTTAGGTTAGATAGCGTGAAAATTTATTCTTAAAATGAGATGTTTTATACTTAGTTTCTTTTTTTGGGGGGGGATATAGTAAGTATCTTTTAATGAACTTAAGGACTTTTAAAGCCAATCATTAGTTATATTGCCACAACATTATTTAAATAAAGGATAGTAGGCACTCTAATGTTTAGAATTGCCAAGTAAGTCAGCATCACTTTATCTGCTCCATCCTGCTGTTGATTAGAAAGGTGAGTCTAAGCAAGAGTGTGTTTCATGGAAATAAAATTAGGGCCACTCTGCTGTGGCAAAAAGGACTGAGTAGCTAATGAGGTAGTTATATGCTCCATCCATCTTATTAGTCAAAAGTTTGAGCTTCATGAGTGACTTTTGGTTTAAATTATGACATGATTGAGTACTCGGCAATTCGGTGTATGCTCCACTGTAATTGTCGAGTCAAAGAATTTTATGACATGTTAAATCCCCTAATAATAAAAAAATACTATGCAAAAAAAGAAGAAGCATAAATATGATTAATATATTCTGAGTGGGCTTAAAGCATGTAACTTATGTTTAGGTAATAAATAAACTAAGTAAATTAGAAGATAGTTGCTATAGGCCAAAAGAGAGAATCCATGAGTACTTAGGAGATTCTATGTTTAGGGATAAATTTTTTACTTCTTTATTGAGCTACCCTTTAACACTCAAACGAGTTTTAAAGAAAAGAATTCTGCTGAGAATCGATGTATATGTTGTTCTTTTAATAGATTAATAGTACAAGATAGTTATATGCAAGGGCAAAAATTCGTGCATTCATATGTATTTTGCTTGAAGACAAACAATCACTCAGGTTTGAGAGTTTGATAACTCTTGAAAAGAGTTAAAATTCATACCTTTAGACGTAGCTAATTGCTTGTACTTAAGTACATTTAGTTGCATTTTAGGACATTTCATTTGTATTTTCATCATTTCCTTAGGAGCTTGAACTGTGTTTAAATATTATTATTTGTTACTTTTAATTGCATGTGGAAGGGTTGTGTTTGGTGGTTTGACAAGTGTAGGTTGAGGAACAAGAAATAAATGAATGAAGGTTTGCTAGGGCAAAAGGTTGGACATTTTGTCAGCACAAATGCCGTGAAAATTTCAGGAAGACCGAGTCAACACTCAACACATACCAGTTTCAGCCCAACTGTACTTATACCAAAACTGCTTAAAAAGAGGAGAAGATAATCTTGGGTTGTTAAATTTACCCTAGGAAAAAAGCCTATAAAAGCCAAACAAGGAAACTCAAAGAGGAACGAACAAGAGAAAGAGGTCCTTAGGCAAAAAATAGAGGGTAACGACTGAGTAGAGATGGAAAAAAGAATATGAAAGCAGTTCCTCTTAGCTATCGCAGGACACTGTGTTGCTGGAGTGTGAACTGGACACGCGAAAGCTTTCTTCCCAAAGTCTTCCATATTTCTTACTTTGTTCTTTTGTGAACTGAATGATGAAAATTATTTTGGATGTTATTTTGGTTTTGAATTTCATGAGCCAACCCATGAGCTAAATTTCATAGGGTTGGGATTACTTGATGAAACCTTTATTTTCTTTAATGGTTAAAGCATAGATATGAATTAATTTATTATTTAATTCAATTTTTTTATTTTTAATTGTATGTGTGCAATCCCTAGACATAGATGATTGCTCAACATGTCCATAAAATAAGTCTAATTCTGAAAAGGTTAGATTAGCTAGATCGATATTGAATGATATGAGCAAGTACTCGACAGAGACTTACAGTAGACTTTAGACATAAAGTAACATTCATAAAGAAGGAAAATAGTGCAGGGTACCATATTAAAGGCGCACAAACATGGGCAAGGTAACTTGAGGTTTTTGCTCTTAAAAGAAGCAGGCCACTTTAAAACTCTTCTGAGTAGTAGGTGGTTATGATTTTGTCGAGGCATTATTGACAGTAAGGATAGATTCTTAGTAATCCCGACCTTCCCAATCAACATCGTATATCCCTGAACTATTACCGCCATATCTTTGCCATTTCATTCTTAGTTATTTATTTGTTCATTTACATAATATTCTCGTAGTAATTCTCATAATTTCTATTACATTTCTCCTCTCGTTTTACCATAGCATTTCCAAGTATTCATTAATTCCACATATTGCTTACATCCACTAATTGCCACTGCATATTTTTCATTTACTTGCCATAATATTAATCGTATTTTATTATAATAACTTGACCACTTTTGTGCCTTAATTCAATCTTTATGGAAACGATATTCACTCATCACTTTATTACTTGATTCGACATGTATACTTGCACAATTTGCATATCATATTCACAGACGACAGTCACATAGGGAAATACTTGAGATGTACCGTAAAGTCAAGGTAAATATCTTTTTATTTGATGCTATTAAACAAATACCTCGATATGTCAAATTTCTCAAAGAATTATACACCAACAAGAAAATGCTAAGAGGTAATGAGAAAATAAGTATGGGGGAGAATGTATTTGTCATTCTCCAAAAGAAATTACCTCATAAGTGCGAAGACCTAGATATGTTCCCCATCCCTCGCACAATAGGTAAGGTAAAAATTAAGCTTGCCTTGTGTGATCTATGAGCTTCAATAAATATCATGCCTTCATCTATTTATTCATATTTAAAAAGAACATGTGTGATAATTCAATTAGCTGCTAAATTCGTGGTTTATCCTGAAAGGGTCTTGGAAAATGTTTTAGTGTAAGTTAATAGGTTAGTCCTTCCCACCGATTTTTATGTACTAGATATCAAAAATGATTTTACTCATCATTGACACAAATTTTATTAGGAAGACCTTTTCAAAAAACATCTAAACTAAAATTGACATGCATGAAGGCATGATGGTAAGGTAACTAAGTTCAATATTTATGATGTCATTAGAAATCTGGTGTTGTATATTGTGTTTTTGCTATAGACATTTTTAACCCATTTAATCTACTAATGTTGTCAGTTCGAAAGTGCTTCCTTGTAAAATCTCCCTTAAAGGATCACAAAAAATTTTAGCATTACAAAAGAGATTGAAACCATCTAATTAGCTAAAACGAAGAATTTGCAAGATAGAAGCACCCTTCGGCTCAATGCAATTACTTAGATAGATCTAAAAGAACATCTCGTTAAAAATATTAAACAAAGACGCTTATAGAGAGATACTCCGTAGTTAAATAATATTTCTTTGTTTATTTCATTGTATTGCGCATATAATGCATCTCTAGGTTACATGTGCATTTGCATTTTCATGTGCATTAACCTTTTCTTTTTTTTTTTTTTTTTTTTTTTTTTTTTTTGCTTGAGGACTTGCAAATAATTCATATATTTTGGACCCTTATTGTTTGACTTTTCATTACTCTTCAAGTAAAATATTATGTTTTAGCTTCATTTACAAGTGTAGTGTCACATTTTTATATATTAGCATTTTTATTCTAATTTTAAATGATTTAGTATTATTAATTAATTTGGTGTTTCATGACTCTAATTAGGTGCATATGAACTTGGGATGCAAGTTTGAGAACAAATGGAAGTGAAACAAATGAACAAAAACGAGAAAAAGGCAAAGAATTAAAAGAAAGATGAGTAGGCCGTGACTAAAAAATGTGGAGCCCAGCCCCAGATTTGGAGTTGTGGTGCCAAATTTGGAGCCCCTGCACAGTCGCTTATGAGCCCCAGTGCCTCAGTGCAAGATACGACGCCTCAGCACGATCGATGACACTTACAGTCGATGTTAGCCTGAACCCAAAGACGGGTGCATCCCGATGCAAACAAGCCCTCCGTTCCATGTTACTTGCATCCCAACGCCATAAGACCGCACCTCAAAAACCTTCCTGACTCTAATTTTTCTTTGTTTGTGGTGGGGTGGACAGCTCGAACTCACGTTTTAAGGGTATTTTGATATTTTAAATTTTTATATTTGATATTATACCCTATAATTGACTTGCACCAAAGTAACTCGATTTTACTAGAAAGTGAGCTAAAATAAGCACGAAGAAACTTTAATTGCATATGCCAATTTACCATGAATTCACTTATTTGGGTGTATTTTTTACGAAGGAACTTAATTATTATTTTTTAAAAATTCAAGGCTTGATTGTACCCTTTAACCTTGTTTATATATATCATAAAAGTTTTTTTTTTCTCAATAAAAGAAAAATTAAAAAATATCTATGAATCAAATTCGTAATTAATCTCAATTAAATATTTAGGTAAAAACACTTCTATAGTCCCTCTCAATTTAGATATTGATTAAATTGGTCCTTCTAAAAAAATCAAAGCAATTTAATCTTTGTCAATTTTGAAAATGAGCAACTGTGAACAATTAATGACAACGATTAATTTTTTCTGTTAGTTGATAACAAATTAAGTCATCAATGTTTATATATTCTATCTATTTGGCCCTGGTTCTAAAAAAAATGTTTGAAAAATGTATAATTTTTTTTTAAAATCTAAAAATTCAAAAAGAAAATAGGTAAAAAAATTAGCTTAAATATATATAATAGAATGTATAAACATTAGGAGTTAAATTTATTCTTATACCAATAAAGATTATATGAAATTGACAATTATAATTAATTATCCTTAAATACTCACTTTCGAAATTGATAGAGATTAAATCACTCTAATTTTTTTAAAAAAGACAAATATTTAATATCAAATTGAATTCTAATTGAGTTAGAAAGAAAGGATATTAAAATTGGGTGGCTTTAGTGTTTGATATGTATTTAATATTCTTTTCTTTTCTTTCTTGGTGTAAATAAGTATTTCCACTAATTTCTTTGTCTTACTCTTCTAATTATGAATTTGTTATTAGCACTTGGGAATGTCATAGATTCAAAGAATCTTGTAGCTAAGCATGCCCAAGTTTTTGGTACACTTGAGCTGTACTTAATTCTTGTTTTGCCCATTTTTTCTTTAACAAATTGAAAATTCAATTTCCTTTGCTGATATTTGTTTTCAAAAGCAGATCCATTTAAACTTTTCTTTTAGAAAAAGTTATCTTATGTTTGGTTAGCAATAATATATGAAAGAGGCCACTTAGATTCCATGAGTAATGCCAACTAAAAAGAAAAGAAAAATTCCAAAGGTGGGAATAGTGAAATCATTTTGATTTCATAACGGGATTACATCAACATATTTAAATTTTAATATTTAGAGTGTTCAATTTTATTTTACCCATAGAATTCTTTTTGTCTAAAAAATAAAATAAAAAAAAAATCTAAAAAGCATGAATGATGGATGTGTTTAATTACCACTATAAGACATAGATTCTGCCTATCTCTTCCTCTCCATAATCTTAGCTTACCAAGACCAAAGTACATTTGTTCTAAAGGTGCTTTGATTAGTTGGTAATATCTTAATTATTAATGATAACGACAATGATGTTTAAATTATTCAAAACTTAGTGGCATTCATGTAAACAAATACCCATATCCAGTGTCATGCAATGTTATTATTTTCTTTTATTAGATTTTAACTTTTTTCTTTTAAATTCATACTTAGATTTTATTTTATTTTATTTTATTTTATTTTATTTATTTAAAAAATAGATTAATTAATCTTTGTACATTATATCTGTTCAAAATTCTATTCATTTCTACAATTAAAAACTGGTGTGGCTGACAAAATAATCAGATAATTACACGTGGCACGCCACATGTATCTCATTATGATATACAGGGACCAGTTTTTAACAGTAAGATTAGATGAAAATTTTAATAGAAGGGCCAATTTACTTTTTGATCTAATATATAGAGACTAACTTACACAATATTTCTAGTAGTGGGGGCAAAATGCAATTTGGCTCCTAATACAAAGGCCTCCTTAATACTTTTTCCATCATTAATGTATGGTGCATATGATTAATTAATTGAATCAAGTTAATAGTTATTCAAAAAACAATTAATTAAGGATTAAATAGTTAAGTTAATCATGATATTGGTTTAGTGGTAAAATTGTGCGTGTTTCAAGTTGATCGGTTCAAGGTCTAAGATTTAATAATTGTATTTGTAAATTTTTTCACCCTTTTCTCGTTATAATGTAATCGCTTACTTGTATTAAAGTTATTTGTTTTATTTCTCATGCCACATTTAACCTTTTTTAATTAACATGATCCACATAGGCATGTATTTCTAAAAATTCATCCATACTAGATATGATAGTTTCACTAATAAAATGATTTAATTGATATAATATTAATAGTTTGAAAATAAAATTAAAATATTTGAAAATTTGAAAATTAATTTAAATTTAAGGTGATAGTTTGAAGATGTATAGTGCAATTAACTTTTTTTTTTTTTTTTTTTACTGGTGGAAACTTGGAACACTAAGATGTTAACCCTTGCTTTTAGCATTTTATATAATTTAACACATGAGTGAAAAAAAATAGGTAATAAATATCTTTATTAAAATTTTATATAAAAAATAAAATGGTAAAGTTAAGTTGATTAAACTTTTTTATGAATTCTATAAAAAATATAAGAAATAAAAATATTCGAGTTGCCTATTTTAATAACCTCTCTATTGAAGTTGCTATGGTGCTTAATATAAGTGTAGACATATAATATGTAATGTCACATTCTTTTAACTTTTGTTCCTCACTATTTATTGATTGTGTTGGTTGTTTTTTATTCTTTTGTCTGCTTTCAAGGAGTGGTGGAAGACCGGAAAGGTGCTGTACAAATACACAAAAGAGTAAATTTGAGTGTTCATTTAGGCTTATTTATTGATTGAAGAACATTGGGTTTTGGAAGTTCAATTGATCCAGAAGGTCGGTCAGTAAGGTTCCTCAAATATTATTTATTTATTGTGTGGTTTTTATAGAAAGTTGGAAGTTTTGAAGGATTCAATCTTTTCCCTGTTAGATCACATCATTTAAGTAAGTTTGTGGTCTACTAGGTGTTTGAGTTTTGCTGACCATGTGCTTGTATTTTTTATTCTTTGGTTAATATATGATGGCTATGCAGTTTTACTTGGTGGATGATTGTTACATGTAAGTTCGGGCCAATTAAGAGCTTGAGCTGACTCTGGTAACTTGCTTTTAAGAGCATAAATAAAAAAGTTAAGCTTGTTATCTCGTATTTTAGTTCATGATTCTGGTTACTAGTTGATCAAGTTGATTATTTGCCTTTCTCTTTTTACTTGGAGGAAGATTTAGTCTTTAGTCAATACTCTAAAAAGTCTAGATTCATATTTTAGTGGCTTTGGTTCCTTGTATTGGTTCTGGGAATGCAATAATGTTGATCCACAGTGAGGGAACATCTTGTTTATAACTTTGCTATTCTTTTAGCTGCATGATTTCTATTAACAGATTTTCTTTTTATGTATATAATTATGACCACTTCCATGTATATATATATATAGCTTTCTTTCCTGTTCTTGAGTTGGTTTGTTCTACTGCTTCTGCTAATCCTACCATTGCTGGTTTTGCTTGGTAGTTCTGGGACGTCTGCCCCGATTTTGCTAATATGGAGGTGATTTTTGATGCATATTCTTGTCCAGGCATTTGTAACACTGTATTTGTTTAACGAGCCATGGAGATTTGGTTGGTATTTTAGAAAGCAAATCCCATGTAAGTTCTGTTCTACATTCATCTGCTGCAAAAGACAATCAATAAGCTGTTTGTCTGTTCCATTTGCTTGACACAATATGAGCTCTCCATCAACTGAACTTACCAGAAGGATGACAATATACGAGCAACTAAACCAAATAAGCCGGTGGGGAGACTCATTCAATCGTGGTGATAGTCCAAATACAGGATCATCCACAATTGTAGAGGGGGATGTTAGGCTAGAGAACAAGGTGAAATTGCATTCAGATTTTAGTTCTAGCTTGGTTTCTTATGCTTTTTCGTCCAGTTGCAGGGGGTATAACTATATTGTTCTGATTTAAATCATAGGCTGGATATATTTCTTGTGATCAAGTTGAACCTTCAAGAAGTGATCAAGAAACAAACAAGCCTATTGATAAGGTGATGATTTTGTAGCATCTGCTCTCAATCTTTCTCCCCAGCACCTTCATTTAAGTAACAAATGATATCTATTGATCCACTATTATCCATAACTAACCTTCATGTCATATGCACTAGTGTAAACTTGTGCTTTTTATAGTGTTATATTTTATGTTCGGATATGAGCATTATTTTATATGCAATGCCAATATATGATAAATTCTCTTCGCAGGGTTGAAGTATCATAGACCATATATATAGTAAAGTATTGAAAATCATTTAAGTCCTTTGTTCTTAATTAGAAAATGCTATTGTTATTGAGTTTCCAGCAACAGTGTAGTTCTTGTTCTGCATCCATGGAAAATCGTTTTACATTCTAAACCTATTAGTACTTCTGGCCCTCCTTCTTGTTTCAATTGTATTCATCTTTTATTTAAGTGCACATAATCTGCGCAGACACAGAGACGTCTGGCACAAAATCGAGAAGCTGCTCGTAAAAGTCGTCTACGGAAAAAGGTAGATAGAAAATGTAGTCCATATACAATATTTGCTTGATGGTAGTGATTTCGTTGTTTAGATATATACAAATATTTATGATTCAATTTCTATCTTATAGGCCTACGTTCAACAATTAGAATCAAGTCGTTTGAAACTAGCTCAACTGGAACAGGAGCTCGAAAGAACTAGGCAGCAGGTGAAGTGAAAACTCTCAAAGGCCTTCCTTTATTTTCCAAGAAAAAGCACGTCTCTGTCAATCATGTTTACATATGTGGCATATCTAACCAATTATGCAATGCCTTAATTCAGGGTATATACATAAGCAGTCCATCAGATACTGGTTATTTTGGACTGTCTGGAACCGTAAACTCAGGTCGGTTCATCAGATTGGCTCACAGAGTATTTATTCTCCCAACATCTTAATGCACTGCAAATATTTACTTTGTGATAAAAGAGATTTTGTCATCTTGTTTACATGCCATTTGCATAGTCTTCTCTTTTACCAGAAAATGATATTCAAAGGTCTTACAATGCAGAAAACATCAGTTAATGTATTTTCATGATTTTTCTTGAAACTAGACATATTTTTAACTTATTGCAATTATCAATCTTGCAATATCATATTTTTCTGATGCAAATATAAGGTATCTACATCTTGATTTCTTCTTTAGATTAGCTTCATGTAAATATTGCAGGGATTACTGCATTTGAGATGGAATATGGACACTGGGTTGAGGTGCAAAATAAAATGACTTGTGAACTTAGAAGTGCACTCCAGGCACATATCACTGATATAGAGCTACAAATACTAGTAGAACATTGCTTGAATCACTATTGCAATCTGTTCCGTATGAAAGCTGATGCTGCAAAGGCAGATGTCTTTTATTTGAGCTCCGGCATTTGGAGAACTTCAGCTGAGCGTTTCTTCCATTGGATTGGAGGATTCCGACCGTCAGAGCTTTTAAATGTAATGCTTAGTCTCATATAACCTTTTTCTTTTAATTTCCTGAAAAGCTGCTAATGTGATCATTGGTTTCTAGTTATGCTTATTGTCTGTCTTTTGTGGAATACTATTTTTGAGCATGCTTCATTGTTGAACAGTACTTAGCAACTTGCATTATCACATTGCTAACCATAACATATGCTACTTGGTCTTGAGTGAGTTGGATACAGGTATGTGTTTGAAAATGATAGTATTTTTTTTCCTATGTTTTGTTTGAATTTGGAGGATACTTGGAGGCAGGGGCTTATTTGGGGTGGGGGTGGCAGGGCCCCCCTAATATGGAAAATTTTTCATTCAGGCCCTTTAAACTTTTTAAAATTTTAAATTAGTAAAGGTAAAATTACACTTTGGCCCTCCAAAAATAATAAAAAATCGATTTAATCCTTTAAGAATTATAAAAATATAGGCTATTCAAATGGTGAAATTATATTTTTACTATTATAAAAATTACAATTTAATTTCGACCTCCCTACAAAATTTTTTTGGCTTCGCCCTTGTTTAAAGGGCCATATCCTCATACTCATTCAAATATGTGTTGGAGTGTCAAATATGAGTATTTAAAGAAAAATGAAGAGTTAACATAGATTGTAACTGCATGAACAGGGATCTGTATGGTCCTGGCTGCTGAATAAGGTTAGGCCATACTGATGGTGTTTAACTGTCACTTGCAACTCAGATGTGAGCGTCAGATATAGACATGTGTACACCGTAGGAATAGTAAAATTTTTCAAAGTTTTTCCTTGTATTTGGATAATCGGAGGAAGCCATATCTCTATACCCAATGTGTGGGACACAGGCATTAAGAAAGATGCAACTCAATTTCATTACAAAGTTTTAGTGTCATCAATTTCTTTAGATAAGCTTCACTTCATCATCTTGAGACCCTTTAGTCTGTTCCTGGAAATGCCCCATATATGAGCTGCCTATTGAGGTCAATAACTTGTTATGAAGACCAACTACTGTGGTTCCAATGCATCAACGTATAAAAACCTTTTGTGTTCATGAATTTTTTGAAGAGTAGTTTGTGTTTGCATAGGTTGTGATGTCACACATTGAGCCCTTGACTGATCAACAACAGTTGGAGGTTTGTAACCTTAGACAATCTTCTCAGCAAGCTGAAGATGCTCTTTCCCAAGGAATAGATAAACTTCAGCAGAATTTCTCCTGCAGTGTAGCATCTGATTTGAGTTGGGGACACTACAGAGCTCAGATGGCTGTTGCAACTGATATAATAGAAGCCCTAGAGGGCTTTGTAAATCAGGTATCACGTTACAGGCTTTGATTTGAATGTTGGATATGGATATGTCTCCGAAATGTACATTAGTTTTACTAAGTTATGCTTGTGTTGTTCCCCCAAAACAGGCCGATCACCTTCGGGAACAGACTTTGCTACAGATGGTTCGTATCCTAACAACACACCAAGCAGCTCGAGGTTTACTCGCCTTAGGGGATTACTTCCACCGTCTCCGAGCTCTCAGTTCACTCTGGGCTACCCATCCACGTTAACCACCAATATATCTAGGCCGTAGGATCACCACAAATTAGCTCCTCAATTGGTAAGCAAATATATTTTGGAGGTCTTGTCATATGAACTTCAATATATACTACATGATATATATATATATATATGCTTATAATGTTTGAAAGAAAGAAACTTTTTGAGCATAAAACCTGTAAATATGAATCTTATATTGTTTGAAAGCTGGAGAATTATATTAGCAAGATGTGATTACCTTAGTTTTGACATTTTGTCCATATTGAAGTTAGTGAAACATGGAATTTAGCGTATCTGATTCATTAAAATTTAAGAACATGATACCATCAGAAATGAAGAGAAACAGGATTCTTTTTGTTCCATTAAAGGCCAAGCATAGCCACAAATAATAATCTGTTTGAGCCTTCTATGTTGTTTGTTGGGGCTGTTTGTAAACAGAAACAATAAAATCAAAGAAAATGAATGGTAAAAATGACAAACTAGAATAAAAATGAATTTGAAGCAAATCCAAGATTTATATACAGAAATACCAACTTCACTGCAATTTGAAAGAAAAGCAGAGCTCAGCAAACATAACATCTGCATACCTTTTTTATCACAATTTTTTTTTGTTTGACTTCTGAGAAAACAGAATACCACACTGCTTTTTTAAAAAAAAGATTACCAACTTACGTTCTCGAACTGGAGTTAACACTCTAAAAAAGTGACTTGAAAGCTATGAGAAGAACTGTAGAAAAAATATGAGTAGAAAGAACAGGTTAGGGGACGAAAACAACAGCCTTACAACGAAGTTGCAGAAGATGGGGTCTGACTGTCAGAGTGGCAAAAACAGAGTTTTAATAATAACAATAATAATAAATAGAATATTTTGTTAATAAATAATAAAGGTTAAAATTTGCTTTTAATCTATTAATCTCTTATCCATATATTTTAATTTGATTATTTTTAGCTTCTCTACTTTTAGAATTTTAAAATTTTAGTTAATTCTAAAATTTTAGTCCTAACTAAAAGATAGATGTGGCATCTCCAAAATGTATCAGATGGACATACGAGAGCAGACCTTTACCCTCCATCCATCAAGTCGTCTTCAGTTGTCTAACCTCTCAAATCAGCCAACCATTACAAAGTTACCTGCTGATGGAAGAGACATCCTCCTTTCAACTGGTCATCTGCTCACTGTGGCCTGATCACTCGCTTTTCAATGTGAATATTTTTTTAAGTGTGAACACTTCTTTCAACGGGATTCACTTGTATGTAACAACCTTGTATTACTTAAAGGAATAACAAAATGACCTCACTGTACACGTCCTTCATATTTTTTATGATGATAACTACTTTGTCACGTCATATAAATAGTTAAGAGAACCTCTCTTATAAATATCAAGCATATTTAACTGCTATCATTTAATTAGGACTAAAATTTAAAAAGAATAAGAACTAAAATTAATCAAATTAAAGTTGAGGTACTAAATCCATAACTTCTGCGAAGTACAAGTTCTAATAGCACAAATTGACCAATAATAAACAAAAGAAAGAGAAAACGGGAATTGAACCCAACGTGAATCGAAAGCGCAACCTTTCCGATCTGGAGTCAGACGCGCTACCATTGTGCCATGGATCTAGTGTTACCAGGTTGTATATACATGTTAATAACCGATTACAAGACCAATAAACTCCGTCCGTGCAGCACGGCAGCACGTTTGAAGCATTTTCTGTTTGGATTGCAACGATGCAGCACAATCAAGAAGTTTTAACACACTAGAAGCCTTTTGTTTTTTCCTACTGGAGCCCTTTGCTTCAGCTAAAAATTTCAACACCCAAAATAGATAATTTTACATTTACATCCCGTTTTGTCTTCTTTCTATTCTTTCCATTTTTATTGGTTTTTTACTTCACATTCTTTTTTTGTTGCGGTTTCACATTCTTTTTTTTTTATTCTTAATTTAAAATAAAATACTATTTATTATATAATAAAATAATACATACTATTAACAATACAATTTTTATTTATTATATAAAATATAATTAAAATAATTATCATTTTATCTAATAAATAATTTAAATTGATTATATAATTAATTAAAATATTTGTAATAAAATATCAGAAGATACATATTAATATTTTATTAAATGAATTTATAAATTCACATATTTTTAATAATTTCGTAAAAATAAAATAGTTTAAAAACTTTTATTATATATCGTTTCTAATCTAATGTTCTTAACAGTCATTTTTTATTCTCACTTTACCGCTACAATTGCGTTTGAATCCAAATACACACCTCACCGTTGTTTCTAATCTCACTGCTACAGTATTTAATCTTATCGCTACAATAACTAATTTCATTGCTATCGTCGTTTTTAACCTCACCGAAGGTAAACACACCGCCTATCTAAACTAAGCCTTAAGGTGGGTTTGGATGGGCAGTGTGTTTACCTACTGTTAGTGTAAAAACAGCAGTGGCGGTGAGATTAGATATTGTAGCGATACTGTAGCGTGAGATAAAAAATAAGCTAAACGCACAACACCCCACCGCCGATGAAGTTCTAACTTCAAACATGCCTTGCCTTAGTTTATTACATTTGGTAGAGTGGAAAGAAAATTGAAAGGGTAAAATACTAGAATGATGGAAAATATAATTTTTCTTTTCATAGGTGTGCTTGATAAGAAAGATGGAAAAATAGAAAGAAAAAATATTTTTTTTTCCGTCCATTATTTGCTAGGGTTGAAAATGAGATGAAAGAAAATAAAATATTTGAAAAATGTATAATTTTGAATTTACATACATTTCTCTCCTCTCATCATCCCAATTTGGAAAGGTTGATTTTTATGCCTTTTATTTTCTTTTCTCACTTTTCTTCCTAACCAAGCATACTCAAAATTTATTTTCTTTCCACTTTTTCACTAGCTCCTCTCATCGGTCCACTTTTTCGCCCAACCAAGCACACTATAGTGTCATAGGGCTAGAACTTTAGTCTCGCATTCTGTGCGTCCTTAGGTGATTCTTTCAATATAAACACGCCTAAGTCAGCTTTACCACCAAACAATTGATGATTCATAAAAAATTTCTCCAAAGAACCAAATTATGTAGTCGAAGTAACTCCAGCCAAAAGAAGGCACAAAAGAACATAAAACTACAGAAAACAATGCACGAGAAGTGTTTAAGTAAATGCTCTCAAAGAATTCTATTACTCTTAAGAATTCAAGGTATAATAGATTATTTACAAGTGAGGGGGAGGCTCTCTATTTATAGTTGAGCTTCTCCAAAATCAACGGTCTAGATCAAGTTACATCGACGGATGAGATTAATCGATTCTTTAAATTTAGTGATTTACAAGATTACATAATCTAATCTAATATAATCTAATCTTACAAGATATGATTCCCCTCAATCTTCTAAGATTAGTTCCCATATTTATCAAAGTAACCTATCTTTCCAAATCAGTATCATTGGGCCACCCATGTTTTATATCTAGCAGGCTTCTCCAACAATTCTTTGAATCAAGCCAGTTCTCGTGGGCCAAATAATCCCCATCTAATCATTAGACCTTCATGGGACGCATCTTATGCGATGGTCACGGGCTTTATACTTTGGCCCATGACATTCTCCCCTACCCATTCTCGCAACGCCCTCGTTGCACTTTTAAAATGACACTGACTTAATTCACCTTGGAACTCTCTCGTTGCCTTAAATCCTTCTTGACTAAACCTGCTATCGAGTCATCCATTCCTTTGAAACCTTCGCCTCAACTTCCGTCGCCTTTTAACTTGAACCATTGCACCCGTTGGTACATTTCATTGGCAAGAAGTCTTTGCTCTAACTTGCCCCAATTTTGACTTGCTCCAATTGGAATCCTCTTGATTCATACTACGTAGCTTCGAATTGCCCATAATCCCTCAGCTTTCTTGCTTAATGTAACACCCTTAACCCGTATCCGTCGCTGAAATAGGGTTACAGAGCATTACCGGACTTATTTCATAAATAATCATACATTTCACATACAATTTCCATTTCCAAATATAAATTCATTCAAAATCAATCATATTGTCCCTAATACGAGCCTATGAGGCCCAAATCATGCACTATAAGTTGTTCGGGACTAAACCGATAACTCAAGAAATTTTTGGAAAACTTTGAAAATTTTTTAAAATACAGGAGAGACACGCCAGTGTGGCCTGACCGTGTGTCTCACATGGCCAAAGACACACCCGTGCCACAGGCCGTGTTGACATTCGAAATGGGATCACATGGCCGTATTCCAGCCCGTGTCTGACCCCGTGCAACTCTCTAACTTGGGTCACACGGCCAACCACATGCCCGTGTACCCTTCGAAATGGCCTCACACGCTTGTGTGCCAGGCCATGTGCTAGGCCGCGTCAAACCTGTCTGGTATACTAACTTATGCCACACGGCCAAGTCACAAGCCCGTGTGTTGAGCCGTGTGGAGCATACTGACTTGGTTTCTAATTAAACACCAGGGGACACATAGTCGTGTCACCTAACCTGTATCACACACGGCTGAGACATAAGTCCTTGTCTCTGTCCATGTGGACAAAAATAGGCTATTTTCCAAGTCATCTTTATCACCCAAATAGCATTCTCATACACCAAACTAAATTGCATATGACCATATCTTCAAATGGCATTTACACTTATCTAAACCAAGTTCGATTCATGTTATAACAATATCATCAACCATAAGACACACAAACATCATTATTAGCCATTACATTCACAAATCATCTATATGGTCACTTTCAATTATGCATCATTTTACCTAAAACCACAAGCATACAATCTCAAATTTCAACAATTTGATATTCAAAATACTAATCCGCAAACAAGCATCATATAGCGATTACCAACTACATAACAAAAGACTATTTGCACATATATATACATCACCAGATATACCAAAATAAGCCAAATCACATGGCTATACACATAACCAAACACTTATCATTTACAATGCCAAAACAAATGGCTAAATCCATTACCAACATAAAGATCATATTGACCACAACTCTTATACATGCCATATAACCAAATACATAAGTTCAAAAGTACCAAAATGATAGTTTGATAGTGTGATGAGATCTCCGAAGACTCTCAAATCCAAGCAAGCTTCGATATTCACTATAAAACACGGAAAAGTAAACAGGGTAAGCTATAAAGCTTAGTAAGTTCATATAATAATAAACTCAACTTACTATATATACACAAATTAAACAATTAAACATATCATAATTTAACTCATATTGATCCACAAACCTATCACATATTCCTTCACAAAGTTAGATATGAAATTCACAAGTTTCTACGATTCAATGCTAGTATGGTTCATGTACATACCTGTATCAATTCGTATCAATCTCATACTCATCCATATCCTTAATATACCCATTGAACCATTTGGAATAATATCGAATACTCGGGAATCTCGCACCCTAAGTGCCAATACATAGCTGAAGCTATCTCTATCTCATATCTCATATAATGCTCACTCTCGAGCTATCAACGAGTTTGCTCACACAAGCTGACGGTCAAGATGTAACTACACAGTGCCGCTCACATAAGCTGACGAGAATCCGCAACACATGCCGGAAAAATCAGCCACCGGTAGAATGTACGGACCAGCATCCAAAACACATTACCGAATCTTAATATATTTCTTAATATATTCCTAAGGTTCAATCGGGATTTCACATTGCCGAATCTTTGTCGAATATATCTGTAAGGTCGTATTCACAATTAATTAAATAATAAATCATTTAAAACAAAATTATATTAATGCTTATTAACATACAAACTTACCTCGATCCACAAAAATGACGAAATGAATCGACTAGTCTAATACTTTGTTTTTCCCCGATCCAGATCCAAACTTCGTTTTTCTTGATCCCGATCTAGATCCAATACTTTGAATAAAATGATAAATATAATATCAAATTTAACTTATTCAATTATCATTCTATACAATTTAGCCCAAAAATCACATTATGGAAAAATTATACTTTTGTCCATAATATTTCAACATCTTTACAAATTAGTCCTTAGCTTATAAAAATACAAATTCATGTAATTAGGTCTTACCCATGCTAGCCGAATTTCCATTATTAACATAGTATCCCATATTTTTCATTTATTTCACATATCTACCATAACATTTTCGTATTTCACAAATAAATCCCTAATTGACAATTTTATCAAAAAATCACTTAACAAATGTTGTTTATTTAAGGCATAATTGTAAAAAAAAGCCCTCAACCTTTGGGGGCTTTTGGATATATGCCCCTAACCTTTTTTTTTCTAAAATCGACCCTTAACGTAACGGATTTTTCAGACATCGACCCAGTTGAAACGGTAACCGTCAGTTGACCGTTAGTCAACAGTCGGTCAAAAAATTTGGTCTACGTGGCGTTCTTGTTGACCGATGATATGGCTCACATTAAAATAAATAAGCTGACGTGGCAAAAAAATTAAACAAATTTAATAATCATAAAACAAAAAAAAACCCTAAATCCTCAAACCCCCAAATTCGAATATGTTTTTCCAAATTCTAAAATCCCCAAATTGTGAAATTCTTTAAATTTCTAACCTCCTAAATCTTTCATTGAATCCCTAACAATCTTTAAATCCCTAAATTTTTAAATACCTAATTCGTTAGCATTCCGAAATCTTCTTGAAATCTCTAAAACTTTTACCAATCAGATCATTGAACCCCTAAAACTATTAGGAACGAAATTGTGAAATCCCTTAGAACCAAATCGTGAAATCCTTAATCTTTCCAAAAAAATTTATTTTTCTTCTGTCATCTAAAACCATGGATTCACATAGTTCGAATAGTCAGCCTAGAGGTAGGGTAAAGCATGGTTCGAAGAAAAAATCGTCATATGCAAATGTTGTTACTTTATCGCGGAAGGAGTATGCCTACGATGGACCAACAGTAAAATGTCACTGCAATAAGTTAGCTCTAAGAGACACTTCATGGAGCAA
Source organism: Gossypium longicalyx (assembly GCA_025698465.1). Lineage (NCBI taxonomy): Eukaryota > Viridiplantae > Streptophyta > Magnoliopsida > Malvales > Malvaceae > Gossypium > Gossypium longicalyx. Next base: position 14,979,668 of record CM046997.1, on the reverse strand, counting down.
TTTAAATCCGGGGATGAGGTTTTATGGTTGTTCAAATTTTCAGGTAAGTGAAGAATTTTTATTTGCAAATTGAGCTTGAGCTCAATTTTTATGATTTCATAAATCTCAGTATTTGTTTTGTTTCCATTTTGGATTATTTCAATTTGGTTGAATTGGGATTTGTTTTTAGGACGGTGGTTGTGATTTCTTCAAGTGGTACGATGGGAAAATGTGTGACCGTACAACTGAGTTACTGCGTCAATTGCGTGATAGTGAACGAAATCTTTTGAAGGATAATTTAGCACTTAGAAAGAATGCTATGGATTTGGTTGCATTTGATGGTAACCATAATGGTGGTAGTAGTGTTGTTGACATTGAGGTTGAAGGAGGTAGATCAATTTGTGGTGTTGAAGGAGAAGTAGCATTAAGGAAGAAAATGTTGACCACGAAGCAAAAAATTAAAGTTATCAAGAAAGAGAAGTCAATGTATAATGCAGTACTAGTAAGAGGCATATGCAACTAGCAGTTGCAAATGTATTGATTGAAAAATATTGATTATTTTTTACGTAATTTAACATTATGCTTGGAAGTAATGACCAATATTTGTTGTTTATGCCTAATTTAATTTAGCTTAATAAATAATGCAGTGACAATAAACATAAGACTAAAAGGACAATTTGATCATTTAAGCATATGATTTGGATAAATGTACTTTACAATTTCGATAAATGTACTTTACAAAAGCATATGATTAGTCTATACACCATTTACCCTATACACCATCAATGTTATACCAGCCAAAAACCAAAATGTGAGTGAGCTATACATAAACCAAAATGAAAACCAACATATTGGTTTTCAATACAACAAAATAACATTCAACAATGGTGTATTCCAAAACCAGAATGTTGTAGGCTCAAAATGTAACTACCATATTCCATTCCAAAGCCAGAATGTTGTAGGCAAAATACCTTACACAGTACTTTTTAGATCACAAGCTATCACGAGATAGTCCTACAAAATAAAAAATAGATACAGATACAAATAGATAAATAAACTATGGCACAAGTTCAAAAGCAAGTTATCATAGTGAATCACAAGACAAACAGTAAAAGTCATTCAAAACAAAATAACGATGATTTACTTTTGTTTCTTACAATTGATTTTTGTGTTCCCAGGTGGTCGAGAGGAGCCTTTCGCTTGTTATTTCGCGACTTGGGTGTTCAAGAAGTTTGTCCAGTACCATCTTGGCATGAAGCTGTCATCATGCTCCTTGTGGTTCTACTAGACTGCAAAAGCATTTTATATTAATATTAACAATGTATAAAATAACTCATATCAATAGTAAAAGGAAGAAACTTACTGCAAAAAATGGAAGATTTCCCTTAAATTTATCTAAGGTAGTTGACCTTTTAATGGAAGATTTCCCTTTTTTGTTTAGGTGGTTGTTCATCTTGTTGCAAAAAATTAAACATAATCATTGGTTAGACAAAATAAAATAAAAAAAATTACTTAATATTTATAACTAAAGAACAACACTGTACCTGTTTCGAATTTGTGCAAGACCGCTTGTTATGGCCATGTTGGCCACATTGAGTACATGTCATGAGTAGACATTTCCTACTCAAGTGACCAGGCTTCAATTTTTTGGGTTCATCTTTGGCTATCCTCCTATTCTTTTTAGGCCTCCCAGGCATCTTCCTTTCAATAGGAGGTAGCACTGGCTGAATACCAGTTTTTTCCCAATCATGTGGCCCATTTATGGGCTACATTAAAAAAGAGTAAGCTTTCTTGTAGGTATCAATGTGATAATATTCATACAGATATTCATCTAGTTGAAGCCTTAAGTGATACATGGCAGCACATGCATAGGAACATGGAATCCCACTAATTTGCCAATTTCTACAACTACATATCCTTTGACTTAGGTGCACTATATACTGATAACTTCTTTTCCTCAACTCACATCCATTTTAACCATTCTATATCAGTTGCCACTCTACACAGTCCTTCTTGTTGGCATCAAACTTAGCTTTCACCAATGGACCATAATTTTACTTCCATATATTACATAACTTCCTTTTTTGTATTATCATAGCCATCATCTTGGTCCTAATATCCTCAAGCATTCTGAAAATACTTTTGAACCTAGCTTCGGCAATGCTTGAATTGAATGTTTCACACAAATTGTTGTCAACTATATCTGATTTACAAGTAGTCCCAAAAAATGCCCTAGTCCACATCTTTAAAGACTTTTTCATCAAATTATCGTAAACATCCTTATCTTTCTTCTTCAGTACTGAACATAGATCCTTCCACTCCCTCTCAGTCTTGCACTTTACAATTTGCCAGAAATCACACTTATAAGATTTCCCTAACTTCCTCCCTAACCAATTTGCAAACTCGTGCCTCACACAATTCCTATGCTCCACCCTTGGTAGTATGTCAGAAATTGCAATCTCAGGGCCCTAATTCAAATTAATGAATGAGATAGATTGTTAGAAAATTTTAGTTAAATGTAGATAACAGATTAAAAAAACAACACCAAGCTTAAAATTGCATATTTACTAACCTTTTGTTGGTCACTGATAATTATGTACCCATACCCATCTTCTAAGCCCAAATCAGTTGATAGGAGACTGAGAAACCAGCCCCATAAATCAATGCACTCCACTTCAACCACAGCCCATGCAATAAGGAACATTTGGTTGTTTTCGTCTCTTCCAACAGCTGTGAGAAATTCACTCTTAAATGGGCCTTTTAAGAAGCAACCTCTAGCCCAATGAGTGGCCTACACCCCGCTTTCCAGCCTCTCTTTAGTGCATCAAAGCACACATAAAACCTCTTAAAATATGGAAGGGAGTCTGCTGTCACCCTTTAAACAGCCATTTTTATAGTGCTTCCTAGCATCTTTGACCTTAACTCATGAGCATAATCCCATAGCAAGCCAAATTCATCCTTATGATTCCTAGCCATTTTCTCATTCACTATTTTCTTCGCTCTATAACAACAATCAATGGTTACATTTACATGCATCTCAGAAGCATATCTTCTTTGAATTTCCCTCAGCTTCATCTTAGGATGATCTTTGATAGTTGCTTCAAAATGTTGGGCAATCATAGCAGCAGTCACCATTTTATTCTTAAAACTAACCGAACAATGATGTTCATCCTGAAACGTCTTTATTTGCAAGTATTTCGCAACAGGACTGTAGCTAGCCCTAATTCTCCATGGACAGTTAGGGGAAGCAATGCACCTCACAATTTTCGGTTCATTCTTAATAAACTTAGTTGTCTTCTACATTCTTTAGAGTACTTTCGAATTGCACTCTTAAACTGTTTGTCATTCTTAAACAACATTCCCAGACTAAATTTTAACTTATCATTGTATAAGGGAAACTTGCTCCTCCTTCTCTCACCATCTTCATGTTCTTCATCTTCATCGGACTCAACCAAGCTTCCATGTTCATCTGAGTCTCATACCTCAGTCTCATTTCCATCCTCCTCTTTTCCACTACGTGTAGCAGCAACATTATCCAGTCCATCTGATGTTACAAAATCACCAGCATATTCATCAATAACATTATCCACTCCATCTGATGTTGCAAAATCACCAACATATTCATCAGCAACATTATCCACTCCATCTGATGTTGCAAAATCACCAGCATATTCATTACCAGCAACTTCACTATCATTATCCTCTCCAACAGTAGACCCTAAACTAATATATCCACCACTTTCCATACCAATATCTTTATCTACCTCAATACCAGTAGCAGACACACCCTCCCCATCAGCTTGTACCTCTCCTACATAACCCTTCCCACTAGATTCTACCTTTTCTAGATCACCTTCACCATCAGATTCTACCCCTTCATCATCACCCTCCCCAGTAGTCAACAAAAAAATATCATCTATAATTATAGGGTTATCAACCTCATGTTCAACATATAACTCAATCTCCTTAAACTTGACCCAAAAGTCCAACATAGCTATGGTTGAAGTGTCATCATAAATCACCATTAGATTATTTTGTAACCCTATTGTACCAGGCTCATGAAAATAGATTAACATGACAGTGTTAAACCCTAACCCAATTTTGACTACTTTACATAATTCAAACTAAGATATTGTGTCTGGGTCCTCTTTAAGCCTAATCACTTCCCCACCTACATATCTAACATATGGGTCCTTTACAAAGTGCCCACCCACATGCAAAATAATATAATATTCATCATCTGATGACATCTATAAAAAACAGTAACACATTGTAAGTAAAAAAAATTAAAAACAAACAAAGCAGTAATAGAAGTCTACAATTTTAACATCTTTTTTGAGCAAAAACAATTTGCTTTGAATAAACAAACATTTTTCTAAGAAAAAAAACATTAAAAAATAATAAAACAAAACTCACTACCTACATCGGGACCACTTCTTTGAATACAATACAAAAAAGTAACACATGTCTACAGTTTTAACATCTTTTTGCTTGGGTAATAGAAATCAACATCATAAGAACCACTATCGCATCACAAATTGACAAAACAAACCCTACATTCTAGCACTGAAATTGCAATAATAAATCACAATTAACCATCTATAATTTTTACAACAGCTTTATCAACAACATCGGGACCACTATCGCATCAAAAATCGACAAAACAAACCCTACATTGTCGCACTCAAATTGCAATACTAAATCACAAATAACCAACAAATCAAACCAAAAATAGAATTTATTTTCCCAACAAACCAAATAAGAAAGCACCTACCTTTCGATTTTGGGTTGCGAAAACTTTCACGATTGTTGAAGCTTTTTCGTTCCTAATAGTTTTAGGGGTTCAACGATCTGATTCGTAAAAGTTTTAGAGATTTCAAGAAGATTTCGAAATGCTAACGATTTAGGTATTTGAAGATTTAGGGATTTGAATATTGATAGGGATTCAATGAAAGATTTCGGAGGTTAGGGATTTAAAGAATTTCACGATTTGGGGATTTTAGAATTTGGGAAAATAGATTCGAATTTGGAGGTTTGAGGATTTAGGGTTTTTTTTTTGTTTTATGATTATTAAATTTGTTTAATTTTTTGCCACATCAGCTTATTTATTTTAATGTGAGCCACGTTATCGGTCAACAAGAACGCCACATAGACCAAATTTTTTGACTAGCTGTTGACTAACGGTCAGCTGACGGTTACCATTTCAACTAGGTCAATGTCTGAAAAATTTGTTACGTTAAGGGCCGATTTCAGAAAAAAAAAGACTAGGGGCATATATCCAAAAGCCCCCAAAAGTTGAGGGCTTTTTTACAATTATGCTTTTATTTAACAATAACCATTCATTTTCTATCATCAAACATCAAAATACACACATATTCATCAATGGAAAAACCCTAAACCTTTAAAAATTTTACAAATTAGTCCCTCGGCTAGCTAGATTAAGCTACAACGACTCCGAAAACATAGAAATCATTAAAAACTGAGTCAAAATCACTTACATACACTTGGTTGAATGCTTCAAGCTATTCCTATGGTTTTTCTATGCCCTAATTTCAGCTTGGACAAGATGAATGAACCAAAAATTTTCATTTTTTTTATTTAATTTAACTTTAATTACTAAATACCAAAATTAACCTTAAAAATTATCACAAATTTCAAAATTACCAAGCCATTATCATCCACTAACATATTAATGGGCTATTTACCACATAAGGACCTCCACTTTAAGGTTCTATAGCTATTAGGCACCTTTAGCTAATAGAACTCAAGTTTTACACTTTACGCGATTTAGTCCTTTTTATCAAATTGAGCACTCAAACGATAAAGTTTCTTAATGAAATTTTTACCCAATCATACTAACATGCTGTAGACATTAAAACAATAATAAAATAATTATTTTGACCTTGGATTTGTGGTCTCAAAACCGCTGTTCTAATTTGACTAAAAATGGGTTGTTACACTTAAGAACTTTGAAAAGGTCCCTACGATCTTGCCAAGCCAACAAGTCAGAATTCAAAACACTACCAAAGTGTTCAAAATGTGCCTTACTCGTAACATTTACTCGTCTCTACCATTTTTGCATCATTACTTTTCCTTCAAAGTTCGAGATACAACCCACCTTACCCAAAAGTGGTAGCTCCACAATCGACTTTCTAGGCCACATATTGGTCTCATGCGCTACAAACATTTTCAAAGGGGCTTTCATAGCACTTTGTTCTATCAAGTTAATATTTCCCTCATACGAAACATCTTCAACTAGTTGCATTGACGGTAACACCTTGGTCATAACCTTCATATCCCGATGCATCAGCACAACGATTTGTGATAACGGATCGGTAACGATATGAATTTAATCAGCCCATAGAAACATAACCACCTGAATCTTGTCAAGGAAGTTTAAGCTAAGCATAAAATTGTAATCATCTAAGTGGATTACCTCAAATTCTTCCTCGCCTTTCCATTCGTCGATTTGTAACTCCAAGTCTCGAGCTACTCCTACGGTTGGAGCCTCCTCAAAATATATCGTCTTGATCTTCTTATTTGATTTTCTAATCAAGAGACCAAGTTTCCTTGCAGCTTTTTTTATATGAACAAGTCTGGTGCTCATGTATTAGTAAGAGCACTCCTCTTCTAGCCTACAATGTTGATATCTATAAACATCAACCCTTTCTTGCCATTCCTTTTTATATGAGTGAGTATGATCAAATTAATCATCGATGTCTTTTTCTCAACAAGTTTCGCTTCCTCTGGCTCATCATTCCTTTTAATAGTCGAAAATAAAGATACCTTTGGGAAGTTTTTCTTTATATGCAATCCCTTATAAAAGTAGCATCTCATCTTGCCTCTCTTCTCTTTCAAGTTGTTGGGTCTCTACTTTCCATTTCATGGTTTCCCATTACCACCATCGCTACTACTACTGTTGCCATTATTGCTATGTCCCTCTTCATTTTCCTCATGGTCTCCCCCACTATTGCCTTTCTCATTAGGTTTGGAAGACTCGAACATGTCTCTTCTCAAAACAAGTTTTAATAAGGACTCTGCTACTATAATAACTTTGATAAGTTCTTGGACTTCTTAGCATTGCAAATTTTGCTTTGCCCATGGTTTTAACCCATCCGTAAAGGAGAAAAATGTTGCATTTTCGCTTAAATCAGAAATATGGAGCATAAGTTCACTAAACTTCCCCACATACTTCCTAACCATGCCTCGTTGTGTAAGTCACCGTAACTTTACTCGAGCTTGCCAATGAGGGGAAAATGATGAGATTTTGGCTTGAGGAAGAATTACTATACACTCATGGGCACAGTCTTTATTCATTATGGAGAGTTGTGCAAGAAAGTCATGAAGGAGTGTCATAACTCGAGATGGGTTGGCCATCCAAGAAAGCACCGCACCTTGGCCCTTTTGGAGGATCGCTAATATTGGCCTCACATGGGTGATGATGTGGAGACCTATGTGAGGACTTGTCTAAAATGCCAACAAGACAAGGTTGAGTTGAAAACTCCAGTTGGTTTGCTACAACGTTTGCCCATTCCGAAACAACCATGGGAAAGTGTATCCATGGATTTTATTGTCGGTTTACTTAAGTCTGATGGGTTTGCAAGTATTCTTGTTGTGGTAGACAGGTTTTCGAAGTATGCAACATTCATTCCAACAACCAATGAGTGCCTTGCTAAGGAGGCTCGTTTGTTCCTTAGATACGTGGTGAAATATTGGGGAGTGCCACTGTCTATCATTAGTGATCAAGACGGGCGATTCATAGGCTGGTTCTAGACAGAGTTGTTTAAGTCGATGGGCTCAAACTGGAAATTTTCCACTAGCATGCATCTACAAACCGATGGGCAAACTAAACGAGTGAATGCGCTGTTAGAGACATATCTTCGGCACTATGTGAGTGCCACACAAATGGATTGGCCAAAGTTGTTTGATGTTGCCCAATTTTCATACAACTTGTAGAGAAGTGGGGCCATGAATCAAAGTCCGTTCGAGATAGTGACGGGATAATAGCCACTCACATCCAATGCTGTTGTGACTCATTACATAAAACAGAATTGTAACATCCCTAACCCGTATCCGACACCGAAATAGTGTTACGAGGCATTACCAAACTTATACACTAACATTTGTACAAAATCGAGTCATAATTTTTCATTCTAAATCAAAACTTTTCATATTTCACCATAAAGTCCCTAATATGGGCCTACGAGGCCTAATACTTGCTTTAAAAATGATTCAGGATTAAACCGGCAACTTTTGAAATTTTACATTGAAGATAAGAGCACACGCCCCTGTGGCCAGCCAGTGGGGTTCCCATGGCCGTGTGGCCAGCCCGTGTGGAATTCTGACTTGCAATTTCTTAAGTATTAAAGGGGCACATAGCCTGGGCACACACCCATGTGGCTAGGTCTTGTGGTAAACTGATTTTTCACCATTTTTAAGCCATTTTCACATGATTTTAACACACGACCATGCTTAAAACCCGTGCCCTTCATACGACTAAGACACACGGTCGTGTCTTTTACCCGTGTACTATCCTGACTTTATATTTAAGGATACAGGGGACACACGGTCATTTCACACGCCCGTGGGCTATCCGTGTGTCACACACGGTCTAGACACACGCCCATGTGTCTTACCCATATGGACGAAATAAGGCCATTTCCTAGCCCTATTTATCATCCAAACTTAACCATTTTCCTGCATGAAAACTTACAAGTATATACCATCCATTTCAACCAATTTCCAATATTCAAATTGATATGTTCCTATTTTCAATCATGCTTCTAAACTTACTCTTACATAAAATTTGACAATTTATGTTCATGGATGGTTTTACTTAACTTGATTAACCAAAAACAACTCATGATACAATACTATACCATATCATCATTAAAACATACATTACTATCCATTCTAATGGCTAGATTTCGAACCAACATTTTTAAGTATTACTTGTCTACATTAGTCTATACATGTCATTATATCAAAATAAGTCTAACGTTTATACCAAATTCAAGGGATTGATAGTATGATGATAACTCCAACCCCAAATCCAACCTTCACGAGCTTTGAACACTATAAAATAGGAAAAAATAAACCTAGTAAGCATTAATGCTTAGTAAGTTCATATAACCAAAATACTCTTACCATTCATGTTCATCAAGTAATTCACACGTTAATAAATATGTCCATTAACTTAATCAATTAGCAAATAAAGCTTATACACAATCATTCAATCAATTGATTAGTTTCCAAAACTAAAATGTATAGATGATCTCGTCATGCCATTTCTCTTTATAATATTATGTATGTAATTACTGCTGAATTATTGAATTTCCGATGGACCTTTCCTTTTCTAGTTGTACACTTGAGGTGTACATTCCTTTCCAAGTGGTACACACAAAGTATACCTTTCCTTTTTATATGGTATACACAAAGTATACCTTTCCTTTCCAAATGTACACACAAAGTGTTCATAACCTTTTTAAGTTGCACCATTTGGGTACATAAGTCATTTTCAAGTATTACCCTTTCGGGATACATTTCCTTTTCATAATGAGATCAAAAGATTATCCTTTAGGGACAACCTCTATTGCAACATATGCAAGATCTCATATTCACGGCAATCACCTGTCCAATCGGAAATCAATATTCAAACGGATTCATGTAATATTTCATCATTTACATGTAAATCATAAATCAACATTGGTTAATCATATGTACATACCAATTACAAATCATGATGCATATGATTCAACAATCAATCCAATACATTTACATGTTAAATTTAGTTATACGAACTTACCTTGACAATTGATCGTATCTACTAATCCGAAACTTTTTCTTTCCCTCGATCTTTTTCTTTGTTCGACACTTCCAGATCTGTATAAATAAATTTAATCATCAATTCTATGATTTTTACATTCAATCAAGTCCATTTCACATTTTAGGCAGAAGTACCATTTTGCCCCTAAACTTTTAATTAATTCCAATTTCATCCCTAGGCTCGGAAATTAAAATTCGTGCAATTTACTCCTTATTCCAAGCTGATTCAAAATTTTAACATAACTTTTACAGCACATTTGTTTCATAAATTTTAGAATTTTTTTCAAGAATTTCACTACTTTGCAATTTAATCCATACACATGTTTTCACTAAAAATCACTTTGTAAAAGTGGTTTATCTATCAATAATCTTTCATTTTCCATCAAAAACGTTCAATTTACAGCATATTCATCCATGGGTAATTTTCTAAACTTTGGTTTTCTTTCAATTTAATCACCCAAATAAAAAAAATTAAGCTTTCCCGATCTCAAAAATATAAAAATTACTAAAAACGGGACATAGAACTTACCAATTCAAGCTTGAGAAATTTCCTTTCTCTCTCCTAAGGTTTGCATGTATTTTATGGAGAAGAAGATGATAAAATGATATCTTTTTCATTTAATTTAATTAATATCATTTAACTTTCCCACTTTCTAATTTAGTCCTTTACCTTTTTCTATTTTTCCATGGAAGACTCATTAAAAATATCTACATGTTTTTCTTCAATGGTCTAATTTCCATATAAGGACCTCACATTTTAAATTCTTTAGCTATATAATCCCTATAGCTTTTAGTATACAACTTTAACATTTTATTCAATTCAGTCCTTTTTGCAATTAGACACATAATTGATAAAATTTTTCGATAAAAATTTTCATGCAATATTCCTACCATAATACCTATCATTTTATGAAATTTAAATAATTTCATTTTTCGGACTCGAATTTGTGGTCCCGAAACCACTATTCTGATTTCACTGAAATTAGGCTGTTACACAAATCCAGCAACTTATCGATTTGCGAAAGATTGGAAAGAGAAAAATAACTTGGCTAAAGCTTGTCTAAGTAAGCGCAACAAGAAGTGGGTGGATCATAATCGAAGGGATGTGCAATTTTAGGTTGGTGATTCAGCCATTGCTAAACTATACTTGATTTTGTGACATAATGGTTTGCACAAAAGGCTTGTACGATGATATGAGGGACCCTTTTGAGTTGTGAAAAGAGTAGGCAAGGTGGCCTACAAGCTTGAGTTGCCGGCAAAGCTTAAAGTCCACCCAGTGTTTCACGTAAGCATGCTTAAGCTATTCCATGAGGATCAAGAGGATCCAAATCGAGGCAAGTCCAAACGAGCACCGATGAGGGTAAAGGTCTACTATAATCATGAAGTTAAAAGCATCAAGGCAAACCTTGTGATCAGACGAAAGTACTATCGGTCGCAAAATTATTACTTAATTCGACGGATAAGACTTCCTAACAGTGAAGTGAGTTGGGAAACTGTTGAGGCCTTATGGCAGTTCCAAGGAAACATAGACTAGTTCCATGAGGAGAACGCAACGATGGCGTCACTAGAACGAGTGGGGGAGAATGTTATGGGCTACGCATGGGAGCCCGCAACCATGGTGCACTTGTGTGATCCATCATGTTCAAGGGAGGTCATTTGGCCCAACCAGACTGTCTCATTCTTAGAGAGGTTAAAGGCCCATCTATAAAGCATGACAAATATGGAACATGATCTTCAAAAATGTGTAATGACAAATATGGAACGTGATCTTCAAAAATGTGTAATCTTAGATATGATACGATTCTATAATCTTAGAGATTTGATTTGTAAATAACTTTTAATCCTAGCCATTTATGTACTTTGATCTGTACCGTTGATTTTGGGAAGGCTCAACTATAAATAGAGGCCTCTCCCGCTCATTGTAAATCATTCATTGAGTAATAGAATTCTTGAGAGCATTCACTCAAAACTTTCTCTCTTGTGTTCTTGCTTTTCTATGACTTTATTCATCATTCGAGTTCTTTCAATTTTGTTGCTTTTGCTTTGTTCTTCGTGGGTGCCTTAGAAGAATTTTGTTGAATATTCAGTTGTTGGGAGTTAGGCTAACTTAGGCATTTTTGGAGTGAAGAAACTGCCTAAGGTCACACGAATTGCGTGGGAAAAATCTAAGTCTGTGACACTAGTGCATAAAAATCAATCATTCCAAATTGGAATGATGAGAAGAAAGAAAATGAGAGAGATGTATGTGTTAGTTCAAAACGATATATTTTTTAAATGTTTTATTTTCTTTCCTTCCATTTTTCAACTCTACCAAGCAATGGATGGAAAGAAACATATTTTCTTCCATTTTTTCATATCTCCTACCAAGCACACCTATCAAAATAAAATTTATGTTTTCTATCCTTCTAGTTTTCTACCCATTTGATTTTTCATCATTCCAATTTTTCTTTCCACTCTACCGAATAAAGGCTAAATATGGAAAATGACACCCAATCACAACAGTAAGGTTAAAAAAATATTTTATATTTCAATTCTCCCTCTATATTCATACTTTAACACACGTAATAATTTTTATATTTTTATCTTGGCATAATAATTTATTTGACCTTCTAACTTTACAAAAAAGAGAGATCATTTTAGCTTTCCATTTAATTTTTCGTCTCTTTTAGTCCTTAAATTTGCATTGTTTGTCAAATTACTCCAAAATGGATAAAAAATTAATATTTGTTAACTTTGCTAATGTGGATGCCACATTAGCAATTAATTAATTTTTTAAAATATAAAAAATTATAAAAATTATAAAATATAGAAAAGTATAAAAAAAGTTAAAATATTTTTTTAATATTTAATTGTTTAAAAATTAATTAATTGCTAATATGGCATGCATATAGACTTCCACGTGGATGCCACGTTAACAAGGTTAATATATGTTAATTTTTCCATCCATTTTGGGATTATTTGACAACAATACAAGTTCAAAGGTTAAAAGGGACAAAAAATTAAATGAATGGTTAAAATGACTTTTTGTAAAGCTAGAGGGTCAACTAAGTCATTATGCCTTTTATCTTTTAACTTCTTTTTATAACAATTTAATACTATTTTGGGATGTGTTTGATAAACCATGAAATTTTTCATTTCATTAAAAATGAAAATTTTCAACATTTAATATTTTAAATGTGTTTGATAGTCATTTTAATTTTTACTTAATATAAATTTTTTTTTTAAAAAGTGTTGAATAAGATAAGTAAATACGTAGCTACTTATCACTTAATGTAGAAAATATTAAGTTGATTTTATTTTATTAAAAATTAAAATAAATTATTATTTTTAAATAAGGTATTCAAATTAATCTATTTATTTTTATCCAAACTAATATAAAATATTATATTAATAAAATTAAAAATCAATAATTTTTATAAAATTAATATTTACTTTTATCAAACAATATAATTTTATTAAGTATTTATATTTATTAATTTATCAAACACTTTTTTAATATAAATTTAACACTTATAAAATTTAATAGTAAAAATTTAATACTTAATTTTTTAACATTTATTTTTTTAATTTATCATGCACACCCTTAATTTTTATTTAATGTTGATAATTATTTATAATTTCTTCAAATAAATTGATTATAAATATGTGAATTTAAACTATTTTCTTAACATTACCTTTATCTATAACACTTCAATCATAATGTAGATATTGCTACCTCTGTACATGTGTTTTTGAAAAAAAAAATTGAAAAACCTTTGCTTAGGGTTTGTAATTGGTAAAAAGAGTTAGGCAAATTTTCACCACTCCCAATTAAATAAAGAAAGATACATTGATTTAATAATGTATGTAATTTCTCAAAGTAATCACAATTCTCGCGTGAACCATGGGAGATTTACAGTGTCAGAATTTGTATAACTTAAATTCTTATCATTTGTTGAAAAAATAAATATAGTGACAAAATAAGGAGATATGTGGGGGTGAGAAGTCCAAGCCCGCCACAAATCCCCATTAAGCACAAAACTGGACTGGAGTTGCGACCGCGGTACATACCATATTGTATAAAATTGAGTCCATATATAACTATATTTTTACTATTTGATTTTGATTAGAAAATGATTTTTCAACCCTTAAGTAGATGTAGTCGAAACTCCTCTTATATCATCAGTTTTTCAAAGTTAGTGAATTTCTTCTCCCCTGTCTGTAGTTTTTTTCTCGAAAGGGTTTCCACGTAAAATCTTTGTGTTCTTATTTTTCTTATTTTTATTGATTTGCGATCATTCTATTGTCATTATCGACATTAATTATCACATACAACGCTTTAGGGTGCCTTTGAATGGACGATGTGTTTACCTTTGATAAGGTTAAAAAGAGCAGTGATGATAAGATTAGATACAAAGCTGTGAAGTAAAAGATTCCACTATACCACAACCGCCATTTATCCAAAGGACCTTAGTTTAACAAGTGATCTAATCACTAAGAGTAAGGTGCACTAAATGAAATTAAAGATTTTTAAAATTTGATTATAAATTTTAAAATTTGAAAAATATAAATATTTAAAAATTTTGTATAAATTAATACATAACATCAAACACTCATTAAACCAACATATGATATGGTTATGTGTAAGACTATTAAAATAGTAACTAAATAAATATAATCCTTAAAAACATACAAATTTTCATAAAGCTAATTATATTATTAGTATTAAATTAATATCGATTTATACAAGCTAAATCTTCTAATTGATAACTAAATCAAATAATGAACTTTAATTTTTTATTTTTCATCATCAATTTATTTATTTTCAATCAAAATTTTACCACCATTTTGTACATTTTTATAAATATTAGATTTTTTATGCATACCATTAATTCGCAATTCTTGCATATGGTTAGGGAATAAAATATAATTTCCTTTATAAAAATAAAAGCCACTTTTTGGTGTTGATGTCAGGATAACACAATAGTAAAATATAAGATGAACACAAACGCAAACTACAGAATATTCACACTAACAACAATAATTTTTAAATAAAAATGTTAATTTCTAATATATATTTAAGAAATACAAGATAATAAGCACAATAAAAACATAATATTGCATAAAGAATTAAAGGTCAAATTCTGCGATTAAACCATGTGCTTTGTGTAAATTGTGGATTTAGTACATGTACATTAATTTTATCAATTTTAGTCCCTACACTTTTCAAATTTTGAAATTTTAATCCTAACCCAATAGTGACAGTTAAATTTGTTTGGTTACTTATGTTATTAGTCCTATATTATGTGTAAAGATATAGATTTAGTCATTGTTCACCAATTTGATCATTCTTAGTGGTTATATTTTGTGAATTTTAAAATTTTAATCTTAATGCAAACGACAGATGTTAGATCTATTAACTGATCGTTTGTGAGTAATATATGAAAATAACAAACAAACATATCATTACACATTGAATATTATATTTGACACATCAAATTTTAAAAATAACATTTCTTTATGAATTTAATAATTATAATTTTGTTAAGACTAAAGTTTTCAAATTCTAAAAGTATAGGGACAAAAAATGACGAAAATAAAATACAACTACAAAATCCATAACTAATGCAAAGTACAAAAACTAATAACAGAATTTTACCAAAATTAAAAACCCAAAAAGCCACAATTCTAATTTTTAAGAAATAATCATTCTTGTTTTATTGTTACTAAATTAAACAACAACCGGAAAAATAATGATTTTGAAAGAAAATATAAAAATAATAATGAATTTTGGATTTTAGTAAGTTTTTTTTTTTTTTTTTTTTTTCAAATTGTTCTGTGGAATCAAATACTTAATTTTTTTTTTATGGAGTAATTTTTCCTAGGGTCAATTGACTCCATCTTTCATGTACCTTCACCACTGTACTTCGTTGGATGGATCTAGGAGTTCTTGAAAAGTTTCCTTTCAAGGAGCTACCATTTTTCACATTGTAAAATTATTATTTTTTAAAATTGTTAATTTTTACATTATTTTATTTTTTTTTTGGTAATTTTCACTATTGAATTTTTATTGTCTTTTTAGATATTTTTTAGAGAAACATTTTTAGTAAAAGGACATTAATAAATTCTTTCAATTTCGAAGTAAATTGATCACTCTCAAAATAATCAGAGTAATTTAATCCCTATTAATTTTAAAGATGAATAAATAAAGATAATTAATTTTGATGTTAATATTTATCGTCAATTATACGTATTTTTAATTGATTTATCAACAAATTTAACTCTCTTTCATCAATATGGTTTTAGTAAAATGAATAATTCTTCAGAATTGTCTCATAGAGATTGGAAAATTGAGAAATTGTCAAAAATAGCATACTTAATGTTTTTTAGTTGGTTATTTCATTTTTTTTTTCCATTTTTGCTACTTTGTAACAATTCTTGGTAAATACGTTTCAGTAATTTCTATATTTAGGTTATATGGACTTGTATATATTGGGTTAAATATCCAATGGGTATGCCGCCCATTCTTGTGCCTTGTTTTATTTTTGTAGGCTGAATTGAGTGAAGATTTAAGGGACCAATCCAAGAGATTTTGGGCAACATAGCGAGAGGAAATTCGGCCTAGGATCTTTCTTAGTTTGTAAGAAAATAAGAGTTTTGATTTAATTAAAGGAATAATATAATTTTTGGTATTTGTATTTTTTTTTCTGTCCACTTTAGTACTTAAATTTGACAATTAAATCCATTTTGATTCTTAAACTTGAAAAATATAAAAGTTTGGTGATGTGACACTCTGAGATTGTTTCACATCATCACTTAAAATCTAAAATATATATATAACTCAAGGTGATGATGTGGTATTATCTCAAAGTGTCACATTTAGTGTTCTAATAAGACAGTTAGTTTTCGATTCAACTAGTTCGAACAATTCGACCTTCAACCAATAATAATTAATTAATTAATTAAAAATTCATAACAATCTAAAAAAATAGAAATATAGAAAATTTATTAAATCAGATCAACTTGTTCAGTTGTTGATTTTTGTCCCGACATTAATTTTTACCAATTTCTAGCGGTTTACAAGTCAATTAGTTCAACCTTTTTTTTCAGACAATTTTATCGATTAGTTCTCAATTCGTCTGATTCGATCATTTTCTGATAACACTAATTACATCATCAAATCTTGACAGAATCTAAATTTAAAGACCGAAATGAATCTAATTGTCAAATTCAAAAATTAAAAAAATACAAATAATAAAATAGTCTAAATTGTCAAATTTAAGGGCGGAAAATTATATTTGGGAAGAAAGAAATCTGATAAAACTATCTCTCTTCATGGTTGGATGGATATTACCCTATTTATCATCTTTTTAATTCATTTATGATGTAAATAAGTTATTTATCTTAAATAATTAGTATATTATATCTACTATATAATTTGGCTTATTAATAAAGGGTTAGGACTTACAAAATATTCTCTCATTTTTAAAAAAAAGAAATTTTATTTCTAAAATATATGAAAATTGTAAAAAATTTAGATTTTAAAATTCAAAAATAAACTTAAAAGAGTTACATAAGGAAATGTGGTTCCATCATTAGCATTTTGGAGCAAGTATTCCAAAGGTTTGGGCGTACAACAACATTCCGCAGCAACCCTTTCATCCTTCGCCCCATTGCAACATCAATAAGCCTTTTACTTCTCTTTTGTTTTCATTTTAGGGTAATCTAATTATCACAATTTTTTATTCAAGACTTAAAATTTTAAAAAATTTATAATTTAAGTACCCACGTTACATAGTTTGATCATTTTAATTATTTCCGTTAAAATCACAAACGGTAAGCTAAAGATTAGTATAATAAAAAATGTAGTCCTCAACTTTTATAAATTTAGTCATAATTTTAAAAAAACTAACCCTCAAAATTTACAAATGATCTCAATTTGATCCTAATTCTAAAAAATTAAAAAAACACATAAATATTTTCAAAAAATATAATAATAAATTTAAAATATATATAAATAAAAAAATACATAAATCTTGTCTTTAATATTCAATTCTCATTTCTTATTATTTGATCTAGATCTTGAGATTTTGCATCATTATTATTAAAGTCCTTTTCCATTTTTTAATTTTCAAAATTTATATTAATATAATTGCAAGTAGTTAAGAATAGGTTAAAATATTGAAATCTTGAAATTTAGTTATTGTATTTTTATTTCCAATAAATAAATTTCTATACTTTTTTAAATTTCAAAATTCAGATCCAACTGATAATATTAAATTTTTTTATAAATTTATTGATATGACATATTAAATTCAGTAAATGTACTTATAAAGACCTTATATTATAGTAAGTAAATCAAATTAATCCTTGTATTATTAAATAAATCAATTTAATTGTTGTAATATTTAAAAAATATAAATAAGAACAATTTTTAACATTATCAAATTCTCCAGTTTACAAAAGTGACATCAAATTTTGTTTTTCATTTTATTTTAATGATGAAACGCAGGCAAATAATAACAGAATAATTCCTTTTGACGTGAAATTTTAACAATTACACTAATTAAAATAAGAACAAAAATAACAGAATTTCAAACACTTGATCTTTGTTGCATTCTTCCATAATAATTACTTCCCTCCTTGAACTAGATCATTGTCCTCAAGGATCCAATGTTGAATATTTTTGTTAAATGTCTCCAGTGGAGTATGATAGTAAGTTAATTTTGTGTTTTTAATGTATTTATTTTTAGTTAATTTTTTAATAAAATGCTACTAAATTTATGTCTTTTTTATCAGGAATGAAATTAGAATACCGAAATTTAAAATCAAACAAAATGAGCTAAATTGGAACCAAAAAACAAAGAGGAGAGCCAAGTTGAAGAATTGAAGAATGAGTGGTTGACGAGTTAAAATCAAATTTTTTATTTTGAAATTGTCAAAATTTTATGAATAGTATGAATATGATTTTTAGTTGATATTTTTTTGGGAAAAAAATCTTGCTAAATTTAGCACGAGGAATGCGTATTAATACTTTAGTGTTGGTGGCCTTTGAAAACATATTGGAATACATTTGGAAATTGAATGCAATTTCTTTCTTCTTTTTTTTCTTTCACTCGTCAAAGCTAAAGTGCAGGCATTCTGTCATTCTTTTTCCATTTCATTATTTTAGTTAAATTACTTCCTAAGTCCCTTTCCCTTTCCACTATTTTCATTTAAAATCATTTCTATACATCAACTAACATGATTAATCTCATGCTTTACTAAGTCCCTTTTAGCTTTAGCCCGGTTATTGCTCCAACAAAATATCGCGAGATATGAACCTATACTAAAAAACTTTTCAACACGGTATTTGCTATCTCTTTAGTATATGAGATAGTACATATTCATTATTTAAAGTAAATTCAATTTCAATTCAAAAAGCGTGCATTGGGTTGGAGTTGTTTGGCGTACAATTGGAAAAATGAGTCAGTTGTCTACCAAGTTCGAATTCCCGTTAACAAATTGGCCTGTCCATATAGGTAAGGGCTAGTTGGACCTTTATCAAGGGAGATAGTGATCGAATTTAAATGACCTGCTTGGTTGAGGCCATTAATTCGAGTTAGGCTTTCTAGATCGCAAGGCTGTCGAAATCTTATATTACAAGCACGAGCTTCTTAGTTAGAAATTTGACAAGGGTCGATTTGCAGGTCGTACTGGAGCTGACTACACAAGGAAAAGTTGGCGGTTGATGCATCCTTAATTGTTATAACCAACTTATCGCTTGGAAGGGAAAAACCATTTTTCAAGGATCTGTTCAAGTTCAGAGTGTACCGAGGTTGAGGCTAAGTTTTAATATATTTGATTCACCATTTTATTTTATTTCACTTAATTTATTTTGTAATCATAATTCTGTTTTTACTTTATTTTATATTTGTTCTTGTATATATTATTATCAACAACTAAAACCCCTCTTTTTATTTTTTTTAGCTCCACACATTCAAATCGAAGGACGACAGTGCCTAGACTCAGAAATCTGGTCACAAAAATAGGAAAATTAGGAAACCCAGTCCTTGTGGGATACTACTCTATATGTAACGACCCATATTTCACGGGCACCGGAAAAATGAGTTTAGGGCCTCCGTCTTAGGAAAACGAGTCCGAAAATATTTATTAAAAATATTTACGAAGTTAGTTATGGGTTGAATTAGATTTTGATTAGGTGAATTTAGTTTAATTAGAAGTAATTATTAAAAAGGACTAAATTGAATAGAGCTCAAAAGATTAATTATAAAATAAAGAGAAATGACAAGGGACTAAATTAGTAATTAAACCAAATTAGTGAAATGTGTAAGATAGAGAATAAATATATGTGTATTTAAATTATTAGTACAAATGTATGTTATATATATATTTACTTATAAATTAAGTAAAAGATATTTATTTATTATTATTATTATATTTTATCTATTAATTGAGATAATGACAAATGTATGTTGTGGGATTAACACATGTGTATATGTGTATATAAATACACATGTATTATTTTTATTTGTTATTATATAGATATTTTATAATTAAATATTAATTAAGTAAATAAAGAATAAATAAAATAAAGAAACAAAAGAAAAAGAGAAAGAGTTAAAGAGAAGAAACGAAATAGAAAGAAAGAAAGAAGAAAAGAAAAGAAAAGAAAAATGAAAAATTAGGGTTTGAATGCTTGAAATTTTAATTGGTAAGTTTAATTAAGCCATTTTCTTGTGATTTTGATGTTTTTGAAGTCTTAGAGTTGAATAATTTTGAGTTTATGTGGAAAATATTAAAAATTAATAGATTTTTGAAAAGGGTTTATGTTGAGCAAATGATGAAATTATGGATTAAATTGATAGAATCATTTATTAGAATTAATTAGAGGACTAAATTGTAAACTAGGCTATAAGTTTTGAGTTTATGGTCTAAATTGAAAGAAGTTTGAAATTATGGTGAAATTATGGAAATTTGATGGTTATATTGAAGTTTTGATGGAAATTGAATAAGAAAATAATGTGAATTGTAAAAAGGAAGAAGATGAAAATGGTTAGGATAAATTTGGGATTTAGGTAAAAGTTGCATGAAAATTTATTATTTTATATAAAATATATGTGTTATTAATTAATTATAATTATGCTAATTTTCATAGCAAACAAGGAAATCGAGACGTCGAATACAAAAGGAAAGAAAAAAGTGATCGAGGAATGGCTCGAGAAAAATATCGGTTTGTATTACCTTAATTCAAGTTATTTATTATTAAATGTTTAATTTCAATATATGTGTTTGAAAAATGAGATTGAGGTAAGTAGTGATATTTGAATTGAATAAAAGTTGGATTTGATTGATGAATGTATACATGTGTGAAATTAAATTGTATAATGATTTGTGGTGAATTTGAAATTATGATTGAATTGTTATTGTGATTGATTTGAATTCGAATGATTCCGATACCCTATTAACTAGTCGGGCTAGGGTGGATATAGTTGGCATGCCATACAATAGGAAGAATTCAAGGATTCTTCGACCTTGTGTCGATGAGACACTTGGTGTGTGATTATTGCTTTGGATAGATTCGATGAGGCGTTGGTCGCCATTTTGCTTTGGCTTAGCCGATGAGACGTTGGTCGTCACTTATTTACTCCAAACTATCCGATGAGGCGTTGGCCGCCACTCTAGTGTATTTGGTTAGATCCATGTATCCTCCAATGTCCGAGTTATGTTAATAGGGAAAATATATGTGAAGAGAAATATCAAATGAAATTGATGTATTGAATTATTGAATGAAAAAAGAAAGTGATATTGTAAGATGAATTAAGAAATGCAATTTGTTCTATGAGATTGAAGGCATATTGTCATAACCATTTTTTTGAAAAATGGGAATCGACTTAGATTTTGAAAATGAAAACGAATAGAGGAGTCGCCACCAATTCTTTTTTGATGAGGTGTGATCGGATCACCTTAAATTAATCATTTTAATAAAAGTTAAGATTTACTAAAACGATAATTTTGGTCTACGAAAATCGAAAAATTAGTTCGAGTCGATTACGCATTTAGGAAGGATTAGCACCCTCGATACGCCCAAAATTGGTACCTAGTTGATTAATTAGTGTCTTAGTGCCGAAAATTTGAAAACTTGAAAGAATTTAAAATACGATCCCTCTTTGTATTAACGCTAAAAATGATTAAATAAATTAAAACGGATGTTAAGGACTCTCTCATCTCGAAGTAATAAAATATCATGCCCAGTAAGTTAGGACACGACACTTCGAACTTTGAGACTGAGCTTGCCTTTTATTTAAAATTAATGTATTTTAACTCCTTTTAAAAAGGATATTTGGTTAGTGAGGGTGAACGAGGAAAATCGAAACCCAGTAAGTTAGGGCACGTTTCCTCGAATTCCCGAACACCGAATATTGCCTTTATTTGCAGAAAATCTTATTTCGAGGTAACAAAATGTCATACCCGGTAAGTTAGGGCACCACACTTCGTATCTCCGAAAATAAGCATTTTTTTAACTCGTATTGTGATTTAAAAGAATATTCTGTTATTTTGGTAAAATGAGAAGAATCGAAACCCAGTAAGTTAGGGCACGATTGTCTCGAATTACCAAATATAGAATATTACTTTTATGAAAGAATTATTTTAATGTATTGAATAAAAAATATAACGTGATTTATAGTAAAACATAAAAGCAAATTATGGTATTAACACGTATAATAACATAATAATAGGTGCGACAGTGTCAAAAACAATAATATGAGTAATTATAAAAGATGAAATAATAGCAAGGCTAGTAATATGTAAATATAAACAAATGCATGAGGAAAATGAAATGATCGAATACATAAGTAAATAAATAAATAAAAATAAAACATGGCAAAATAAAAATGACAATGATAACGAAAACGAAAATAATAATATAAATAATAATAGTATTAAGATATAATAATACTAATGATAATAATAATAGTTATAATAAGAATATTAATATTAGTAATAATAATAATGATAATGGGAATAGAAAATAAAAATAAAGTAATATAATGATAGTAATAAAAGTAAAAGTGACGGTAATAACAATGGTAATAATAATAATAATAACGATAATATAAATAATGAAAGATCTAAGGTTTGAAATTATTTACAAAGATATAAATAAATAAATAAATAATGAAATGATAATAATAAGAGTAGTGATATATAAACAAAATAAGTGTGCTAAAATATATATACGTTTATTAAATTAGTTAGTATAAAAATAATAGTGTATAAGTAAATACAAAAGAAAGAAAATATAATAATAATAATAGTAATAATAGTAATAATAATAAAAGGTATAATAATAATAATAATAATAATAATAATAATAATAATAGTGATATTAATAATAATAATAATAATAGAAAATAATAGTACATTGTTAATATACGATAATAACAATAATAATATATTAAGAATAGGAAATAATAATATGATAAAAATAATATGTTAACAAAAATAATAGTAGTAATAATAATAATTAATGATAATAAAAATACATAATAATAGTAAAATAACAACAACAACAACAACAACAACAACAACAACAACAACAACAACAACAACAACAACAACAATAATAATAATAATAATAATAATAATAATAATAATAATAATAATAATAATAATAATAATAATAAAGATACAAAATGATAATAAGTAAGATGCAAATGAAAAGAAAAATAAAAAAATAAAAAAAATAGCAAAATAGTAATATAGTAATATTCATATGTAAATATAAATATACGTATAATACATAAAATATAATAATAACGGAAATATAAATAGATAAATAAAATTAGATAAAATAAATATAGATTAAAATATAATAATACAAATAAATAAGTATAGAAAAGAAATGTGATTTTAAAGGTAATAATAAGGAAAATAATAATAATAGTACAATAATAATAAAGTAGTAATGAAAATAAAAAATAACTATAATAGTAAAAATATAATAGTAAAAGAAAATAATAAAATTAACTAATTTAATAATAAAGGAGTTAAATAACTAAGCTAGGGACTAAATTGTATTTAAAACAAGAGTTCGGGGCAAATCCGAAAATAAATAAAAGAGGAAGGGACTAATTTGAAAGCGCGAATAACATACGGGGTCCAAAAGTGAAATAATCCCCGCCCTCCTAAACGATGTCGTACGAATAGGGGCCAAATTGAATTCCAAATAGATTACGGGTCAAAATTAAAAAGAATAAAAATTTAATTGCAAAGTATCAGAAAAGCGGAAGGACTTATTGGGAAAATATCCCATCAAGACAAAAACGCGCAGATCCCCTAGCGGGTCGAGTCGCCTGCGCGGGTCAGCCCCAAAACGACATCGTTTTGGGGCTCTTCAGGGCACCTTGAAACGGCGCCGTTTTAGAAGGCTATAAAAGCCAAATTTTTGAGAAAAAAAAATCATTCCTGCTATCATTTTTAAAAATAACTCAGCAGCTCTCTCACTCCCTCTCTCTCGCCCTCTGGTCGGAGACGAAGTCTGGCAGTCGAGCCGCCGTCAGCCACCGTCCCGGCCACCGAAATCCCTCTTTTCGGCCGATTTAAAAACCAAGTGAGTTTTTTTTTTTGCCTTCGTTGTATGTATATTTCGATATATTTATGTATATAGACAATAGATTCGAAAATAAAAAAAAATGGAGAAAATAAAAGACCTTTGTAACCCGATTCTTGATCTGATTTCCTTGTTTTGTTTCTGATTTTTTGTTCGATTCTCGGTCTATGCTCTATCTGCTATTTTCGTTTCTTTTTGTTTTGTATTTCTTTAAACCTTTTCATTCCAAAAAAAATCCCCTTTTACATTGTACGTTTGGGCTTATATAGCCGTTTACACTGCTACTGTTCTTTGCTTTCTGTCTTTTCTTGTTAATGCTTGCAGGTGCAAGTGGGCGGTGATGACGCGACCGTGGCGGTGGAGCAGGTGGTGGCAGAGGGCACTTGGCCCTAGGGGCGGCGGCTAGGGGTTTTTTAGGTTTTTTTCCTGATTTTTTTAATGTATTGGGCTGTAATGTTATTTGGGCTTTGGGGTTATTTGGGCTAGGTTTAGTGGGTATTTGGGGTTAGTTGGGCTAGCCCGGGTCAAAATGGGCTTTGTACACATATAACCAAGGTTCATGAATTATCCATATATGAATGTGAAATGGATATTTATTTGTGATTGAGAGATGAACCAAAGGTTCATGAATAATTGGTAATCTTATTGATGAAATATTGAATCAAATAATAAAAATGATACAATGTAAATATGATAACTTGGTATGAATAATATGTATGATTTGTTAATTATCTATGCATGTTTATGATATTTTATATTTGCTTTAATTTGAATTATGGTAATACCACTGAGTATTTCCAATACTCAGCGTACGGTTTGTTTCCGTGCACAGGCTAGGTAAAATTGAAGTTTGGTGCAGCATCCGAGTCAATCCCGACCTCAACTCAATTTTAGTGATGCATTTATCTTTTGGATATGTGGCATGTACTAGGTTTGGTGTTTGTCACTTGTAAATGTTTTATATTTTGAATGTAAATGTGGTGTGTGAAAAAAAAATAGAATAAAATAAATAAAATAAAGAACACACAAATTTTACGTGGAAACCCTTTCGGGAAAAAAACCACTGGCGAGAGAGAAGAAAAATTCACTATGTCGAAAAATTTGTATCAATACAAGAGGAATAGACTATGTCTATTTATAGGCTTGTAAAGCCATATTCTAGTAGGATTGAAACACCCTATCCTAATCAATATAAAATAGATGAAGTTTAATAAGGTTTAAAAAACCTTATTCTAAAATAAAATAAAAGAAGTCTAGTTCTATATGGATTTTACTTTTATTTTATTTTCCATCATATTCTATAAGAATTTGGGTCACTTAATTCTAACAATCTCCACCTTGACACAAATTCTCAATGAACAAGTTCTTCATTGCGAACTTTCAATAAACAAGTTCTCCACCTCTTCCATAAAACCCCTTAAGGGTTTAACTCAACAATGAACACCAACCAAGTCTAAGCAATGCTCAAACTTGGTTTTAGGAAGTGACTTAGTCATCATATCTGCAGGATTTTCATGAGTACTAATTTTGCTCACAACAATATCACCACGAGCAATAATATCACGAACAAAATGATACCAACATCAATGTGTTTTGTTCTCTCATGAAACATTTGATCTTTTGTAAGAAATATAGCACTCTGACACAAAATATCGTGGTTGATTCGAAGGTCTTCATTGAGTTCACTAAATAGTCCCTTCAACCAAATAGCTTCTTTGCAAGCCTCGATGTCGCCATGTACTCAGCTTCATGGTAGACAAAGCGACTATAGTTTGCAAAGTGGCTTTCCAACTAATTGCACAACCTCCGATTGTAAAGACGTAACTCGTGAGAGAGATCTTCTTCTATCAAGGTCTCCAGCAAAATCAGCATCAACATACCCTATGACTCCATCTTTAGTTCTTCCAAACTGTAAGCAAACATCGGTGAGTGCCTCGTAAGTATCTTAAAATCCATCGAATCGCTTTCCAATGTTCTTTACCGGATTTGCCATGTATCTCGCTAATCGCTGACCGATCGCATATGATAAATCTGGGCGTGAACAAACCATAGCATACATGAGAGATCCCATGCACTAGAGTATGGAACATGTGACATGTACTCAATCTCATCATCTGATTGTGGAGACAAAATCGATGAAAGTCCGAAATGGGTTGCTAAAGGAGTACTAACAGTTTAGCACTCACTGCATATTGAACTCGCAAAGAACTTTCTCAATGTACCCTTCCGACTTAGGTACAATTTACTTGATTTTCTATCTCTGAGAATCTCCATACCAAGTATCTTTTCTTTGGGTCCTAAATCTTTCATCTCAAATTCTTTACTTAGTTAGGCTTTGACCTTTCTTATCTCTTCTTTATCTTTTCTTTCGCTATCAACATGTCATCAACATAAAGAAGTAGATACACAAAAGAACCATCACTATTTTTCTTAAAGTAAACACAACTCACAAAACTACTTCTTTTGAAATCATGAGAAGTCATAAAGGAATCAAACCTCTTGTACCACTTCTCTTGGTGGATCATGTTTCAAACCGTAAAGGGACTTTTTCAAAGAAGCAAACATAGTTCTCTTTTTCTCAAATCAGAAACCTTCTCAGTTGTTGTTGCATGTAAATATCCTCATCAAGTTCTCCATGCAAAAATGCGCTTTTACATCTAACTGCTCAAGCTCCAAATCATGCATGGCCACAATACCAAGCAAAGCTCGAATCGAACTATGCTTAACAACCGGGAGAACACATCTGTGAAGTCCACTCTGGAATTTGATCAGAACCCTTGCAACAAGCCTTGCTTTATATCCGGGTTCTTCAACTCCTGAGTCTCTTCTTTCTTTTAAATACCCATTTACAACGAAAAGCCTTTTTACCTTTAGGAAGTTTCACAAGGTCCCATGTTCTGCTTTTTTGTGGAGTGATTCCATCTCTTCTTGCATAGCAAACATCCACTTTTCTCGAGCCTTCACAGTAATCGCCTCGAATAATTAGATGGCTCTTGATTCGCATCTATATCTTCAGCTACATTCAAAGCATAAGCAACTAGATCACCTCAACATATTTCTTTGGAGGTTTAATTTCTCTTCTAGTTCTGTTTTTGGCGATAGAGTATTGTGGTGAAGAAGCAACTCTATTCTCAATTTTTGTAATGGCTTGAGGAGTTGACTCAGTATTAATCTGATGCTCTACTTGTTTTTGATTTTCTTTATTGGAAGAGTCTTTAAGAGATAAGTTAGGTAGCATAGCAGTTTCATCAAAAACAACATCTCTACTAATCACAACTTTTCTATTTTCAGGACACCATAACTTATACCCTTTTACACCACTTTATAACCAAGAAAAACACATTTAATGGATCTCGGTTCCAATTTTCCATTATCAACATGAGCATATGCAGGACACCTAAAGATCTTTAAATTAGAATAATTAGCAACATTACGGACCATACCTCTTGTGAGTCTTTTTCTCAATGGCAACGGATGGAGATCGGTTGATCAAAAAACATGCGATGACGCCCGCCGCCCAAAATGACTTCGGTAAGTTGGCATTTGACAACATACATCGAACCTTCTCCATGATCGTTCGTTCATTCGTTACTGCAACGCCGCTTTGTTGTGGAGTATGACGAATCGTCAGTGTCTTATGATTCCTTCGACTTGCACAATCTATTAAACTCATCGAGCGAACTCTAAGCCATTGTGCATGCGGAGGTATTTTATCTGCTTTCCCGTCTGCTTTTCAATCATAATTTTCCAAGACTTAAATGCGGAAAACACATCACTTTTCTCGCTTGGGAAGAACGCCCAAACTTTTCTGGAAAAATCATCAATAAAGGTTAGCATATAATTAGCTCCACCTCTAGAAGGCACTCTAGATGGCCCCACAGTCGTCGAATGAATATACTCCAATGTTCCTTCGTGTTATGGATTCCTCTAGTGAATCGAACTCTCTTTTGTTTTCCAAAAACACAATGCTCACAGAAATTCAGTTTGCAAATTCCTTGCCCATTAAGAAGTCTTCTTTTGCTCAATTTCGCCATGCCATTCTCACTCATATGCCCTAGGCGCATATGCCAAAGTTTAGTAATATCATCATCGACAAGGACGAGGAAGCGGCAATTTGCATCACCAATAATGATAGAACCACGCAAAACATATAACTTGGCAATCTTTCTCTGTCCTTTCATCACAACAAGGGACCTTTGGAAATCTTTAAAACCCCACTTTCAAATGTGTATATCTGCACCACTTTTGAATCAAGAGTACTCAACGAAATTAAATTTCTTTTCAATTCGGAACATGCCGTCGCGTCACTAAGTGTTCGACAACTCCATCAAACATCTTAACTTTAATTGTTCCAACACCGCGATTTTACACGAAGTATTATTTCCCATCAAAACAACACCTTCGACATTAATCATTTACGTAAGTTGTAAACCAATCCCGATTGGGACTCATATGGAAGGTGCAACTGAATCAAGTATCCACTCCTCGCTTACTTTAGAATCATTGTGAGCGACTAGAAGTTCACCATCGCCGTAGTCTTCTACAACATCGCCTTCACCGGATTTTTCGGTTGTTTTCCTTTGATTCGCAGCCTCCTTTTTAATCTTATTTTGTAGCTTATAGCACTCAGATTTAATGTGCCCTTTCTTCTTGCGTGAAGTTACAAGTTTTACCTCTGTTTGAAGACTTGATCTACCCTTAGATTTACCACGAGGATTCCGTTCTGTGTCCTACCACGATCATCATCAGCATTTCGATCTTGTCTCCCACGAACAATGAGACCCTCTCCCTGAGAGTCGGGTTTAACCACAAGATGCTTCATCTTATCATACGAGGTTAAAGAATCATAAACCTCATCAACTGTTAGAGACTCACGGCTATATAGAATCGTGTCTCTAAAGGTTGAATAAGGCGGAACAACGAACAAAGTAGAATCAACCCTAGATCTTCCTTATCATACCGAACCTCCATGGCTTCCAAGTTTGAGAGAATTTCTTTAAACACTGTGTTAAGTGTTCATGTACGACACGCGCTTCCTCCAAACGATGAGCATAAAGACGCTGCTTCATATGCAACTTGCTTGTTAGAGTTTTCGACATACATATTTGTTCTAGCCTCTTCCATAATGCAATGGCGCTTTCTCTTTCATCACATCTTGCAAAATTTCGTTGGACAAATGCGGATGTAATTGTGTTAATGCCTTTCGATCCTTACGCTTTTTCTCTTCATCCGTTAATGTCGAAGGCATCTTATCTATCCCTAGCGGGGGCATCCTCCGAGATCCATCTGTGCAAGAATCTGCTTGTATCTTAATTTGCCACAACGCAAATCTAGTGTTGCGATCCAACAAATGAATTTCATATTTCAAAGACGCCATTACCGTGATCGAGATGAATAACCCTGGAAGCTTTGATACCAATTTGTGAAAAAAAAAAAATAGAATAAAATAAATAAAATAAAGAACACACAAATTTTACGTGGAAACCCTTTCGGGAAAAAAACCACGGGCAGAGGAGAAGAAAATTCACTATGTCGAAAAATTTGTATCAATACAAGAGGAATAGACTATGTCTATTTATAGGCTTGTAAAGCCATATTCTAGTAGGATTGAAACACCCTATCCTAATCAATATAAAATAGATGAAGTTTAATAAGGTTTAAAAACCTTATTCTAAAATAAAATAAAAGAAGTCTAGTTCTATATGGATTTTACTTTTATTTTATTTTCCATCATATTCTATAAGAATTTGGGTCACTTAATTCTAACATGGTGCATAATCCTTAAGAGGTAATGAAATGAATGAATGAATATTTGCTAAGTTTGAAAGGTTTGATGAATGTTATTTGATCAAGATTTATAAGCAAATGTTTTGGGCATGAATTAGGTGTGTTTAGTATGTGAAAATAGCTCAAAAATGGTGAAAAATCATGTTTTCACACGGCCAAGTCACATGAGCGTGTGCCCAAGCCGTGTGGCAAATTCAAATTTGCCCACGAGTTAGTACCACGACCATGTGAGCAAAACAGATCTACCCACAGGCTGGCCCCATGGCCATGGGAGCCCCACGGGCAGGCCACATGGGCATGTCCTAGGCCACACGGGCGTGTGCCCTTATTCTTAAGGGAAAGTTTCCAAAGTTCCCAGTTTAGTCCCAAAACACTTCCTAAGTATATTTTGGACCTCGTAGGTCCATTTTAGAGACTTAAAGGTGGAATTTGAGAAATTTTAAATTGAAACATAGATTTATGACCCGGTGTTGTTCGTTATTAGTGTTTAATTCTGGTAATACCTCGTAACACTGTTCTGGCGACGGGTTGGGGTTAAGGGATGTTACACTATACTACTATTTAATTAAGTTAAAGCATAGGAATTTATATTTGGTGGTTTCGACACCCATCAAATTTTGGCACCGTTGTTGGGGATTGAAAATTATTCTAATTTTGGTTTGTTTTCAGATCAGAACCGAAGACTCTAAAATTTGAATCGAAAATAGAAAAGTTGGCTTGAACACTACGAAGAGAAGCTATTCGGCGCAGTAAACGACCACAACCCGAGTTTGAAATAAGATCTTATATCAAAGATATTTTCTCATTCGACGAACCAGACGAAATGGTAGATCAAACTATTTGACAACTCGCTACGACACTTGATGAGCAATAGCCATTGTGCATAACTTATCTGATGAGAGTAACACCATTTGAATTAAAGTCAGACTTAATTCATTTATTGCCCACTTTCCGTGGTTTAAAAAACGAGAACCCCCACGCTCATCGTAAAGAATTCCACATGGTTTGCTTAAGCATGAAACCACAGGGAGTAACCGATGATCAAATTAAATTTCGAGCTTTTCCTTTTTCATTAACCTACTCTGCTAGAGAATGAATATTTTATTTACCTCTCGGTTTAGTTAATACATGTCTGATACGTCTCCTTTATTTCTTGACAGATTTTTTCCAGTAGCTCGGGCAGCCAAGTTAAGAAGAGACATTGTAGGAATTTGGCAAAAGGAGACTGAACTGCTCTATGATTACTGGGAACGGTACAAAAAGTTGTGTACAAGTTGTCCACAACATGGCCAGACTGAACAATCGCTTGTGTAGTATTTCTATGAGGGGTTACTCTCAATGGAAATGAAGATGATAGATTGTAACACCCTCAACCTGCCCGTATCCCTTGCCGGAACCAGGTTACCGAGTATTATCGGAGTTTACAGATCAAACAGATAGAAAATTCAAATATTTCATATCATCAAAACAAATCATCAAAACATCATTTTAATTCAAACTATAAACATACCAAATCCAAATCAATTTGCCTAGTTCATGAGCACTTAAACATAGAATCGAATTCACATGCACCAATCTAGATTTAGTTCAATTTACCATGCCATAATATGGCTTCAAAAACAAACACATATTTATATGTATAAAACCAACCAAAATTAAACTTATAACTTCATTTACAATCAAACCACAAAATAACTATTATTTAAACACCCTAGGTACATGCCGACACAAAGGATAAACATCACCACATTTGAGTTCGGGATCGTTGTTAGATGTTGAATCGGCGATTAAAAGTTAAGTACCTAATATGCGCACGTGAAACAAAACCGTACGCTGAGTAAAACTCAGTGGTATTTCTATAATCCGAATATTTAAGAACAAAATAATATAATAGGCATAATTAAATATTAAACACAACTGAATATTTAAAATTCACATTTATTTATACAATAACATTAACCATTCAATACTCAAATTATAAATACATCATTTTATACCATACTCAATTCTCATCACTTGCTATATAATAGCTTTTCACAATTTGATCCACATATCTTTTAAAACAATAGCAATATCCAATTCATGAATATATAAATCATGTGTTCCATTTTCATGTTTCAATTTACTATTCCATTTTCAATTCACGTACAATAGGGGTGTTCAGTCGGTTAACCGACCTGAAATACCATTAACCGAATTAACCGACCCTTCAAAACTTTTAACCGTTAACTGAATCGAAATTTTTTTTAAAAAATTAATTGAATAGAAATTTTTTCAATTAATTAGGTCAGTTAACTGAATTAACCGAAAATTATATGTTTTTTTAATTAAAATAAGTATAAAATTAACTGAATTACCTGAATTTTATACTTATTTAAAGCACTTACTATATCAAATAAAGATCCTGTTTTGCAAAATGTTGTTGTAATTTGATACACCATTTTTACTTAATTTAACATCTTACTGATAACAATTTGAATAGTGCTAGGAAAACATGAGATAAATGATTGCCTGGTATATTGCTTGGTGCTACTATGGTTTATAAAAAGAGAAAGCACGAATTACTCTGTTGTGATTGTATTTTAGGTGAAGCCATTTTTGTAATCTTGAAGTAATTAAATGTTACAAAGAATGATTTGGAATAATGCAAATGTTGTAAAGAAAGATTTTAATATAGTAAGTGCTTTAAATCAATTCTAACGGATTAGTCAGCGAGCTGAACCCTGGTCAGATTTTGAAGGTTAGGGTTTTTTTTTTTTTTTTTTTGTCATCTAGACTTTTACTTATAAGTTTTAGTTTTTGATTTTGATTTTGATTTATTAAATTATTTGTAATTTTTATAATTGGGTTGGGTAGTTGGGTTGGATTGAGTTAAGTACTTGAGTTTATATATATTAAATTAGGTTATGTTGAGTTGGATTTGGGTGAATAGTGGGCCTATTTATATATTATAATTTTATTTATTAATTTTTTTGGTTTAACCAAATTTTTTCGATTAACCGACTGGTTTCGAACTAAATTAACTATTAATCGAAAATTCAAAAATTATTAACCGACCCTCGACTGAATTAATTCGGTTAACCGACCGATTAACCGAATTCGGTCGATTAACCAAATTTTTTTGGTTTTACCTGAATTTTGCACACCTCTAACGTACAATATCATCCAATATCAATTATAGTACCGTTTTATTTAGTTACCCCTATTAACACGATTCAGACTCGGGCGGATACACGGATCCAACCAACACACCAGTTTGGTACCTAGTGCCTTATCGGATAAATCCGATGTAATAATTACACCCAGCGCTATATAAATTTGACACCCAGTGCCTCATCGACTCGAAGTCGAAGAAATCCCTGAACTCTTCCAATCCTATGGCATGCCATCTATATCCGACTCAGCCCGATACAGTTAATAGGGTTTAATTTCACTTTCCAAATACAACCAATATTCAATTATCATATTTGCACATATATATTCATTTCAATTCAAATAATCAATATATTCATAGTATATATATCAATTCAATCTATTCAATCAACTTTTAATTCAATTCAATATCAAAATGCCAAATACTCACCTTAACCACTTATCATAAGTATTAATCAAAATAAAACAATTAATAACTAGATTCGAATTACAGAAATACAAACTAGGAATTCCGAACTATTCCGCCTCGATTTTATCTTTCCCCTTTTTAGTCGAGGATTCCAGTACGGCATTAGCTACGAAATTAAAATAATTAAAATTAATCAATACAATACAATTGAATTTCATATTACATATTTCAATTATTGCTCAATATTTGCCTAATTTTCAATTTAGTCCCTAAACTGAGACTAACTTTATTTCTTTACAATTAAATCTCATATTTTCACACAAATTTCACTTTAAACTAAATTTAACTTCCTATTTTCACTTAAATCCCTAAATTTCAAAATTTTTACAATTTAGTCCCTATTACTCAAAATTTACAATTTATTTCAGAATTTAATCCTTTTTTTTATTTCTAGCTTAAAAAACTATCAATTTAATCCCTAATACTAAAATTATTCAACATTAACAACATTTGAAAACTCAATAATTGCTAAAATTTCGACATAGTTTAGGTAGTAATTAACATCGGGATTCCAAAAACATAAAAATTATAAGAAAAAGGATTAAATTGACTAACCAATTGAAACTTGAACCCAAGAAATCCCTATCCTTTCATTTTTCTTTCTTTTTTTCTTGTTCTTTCTTTCCTTTCTATTTTCGTTTGGCTTTAGCTTTGGCTTTCTTTTCTTTTATTATTTGTTTTATTATTATAATATATATATATATATATATATATATATGTATACTTATTAATTAAGTAAACATATTTTATTATAATATATATTAATTTATAAATATCTTACTTTATGTCGCCTCATTAAAGAATAATGGCATAATTTTTTTTAGTCCCTTTAATTTTTCTTTAATCTATAATTCAACTTTCACCTTATATACAATTTAGTTATTATACCTAATTACTTTTAATTCAAGTAAATTTACTTAATCAAAACCTAATTAACTACACAACTAGTTCGTAAATATTTATTAAAAATATTTATGAGTCCGATTTAGGGGAACGGTGCCCCAAAAATGTACTTTTTTTTCCATTTGGTTCTTTTTAATTAATTAACTATCGAAACGTTAAAATTTCTTAACGAAACTTTAATAACACCTTAATGACACTCCGTAAATATTTTATAAAAATATTTACGGCTTAGTTTATAAAAACAAGGTCTCGATACCTCATTTTTTAAAACCACTTGAACTTAATAAATCACTTATATAACATTAATAATTATCAAATCAAAAACCTTATTTAAAAATCACAGTTGACTCGTAAATATTAAATAATAATATTTACGAACTTACTCGTCAGATTTGGTGGCCCCGAAACTAATATTTTCGACACCACTGAAAAACGAGTTGTTACAACTCTTCCCCCTTACAAAAATATCGTCCTCGAAATTTCTCACTTGGTACAAGCTATTAAGTCAAGTATTTCTTCCACCTTTTCAATCGAAGTCCATAAAAATCAATCATAACTCATATCATTTTCGAACTCATCTCAGAACTCATTTTAGAACTTGATACTATACTTCAACTTAACTGAGTAGCTCTAATGCTCTCCTGTCATCACTTTATCATTAGTAGTATAACTACCGACAAATTCCTAATAATCGTCTGTCGAAACATAGCCGAGAAACTCGGATTATCAAACTCTGACTGATGCTTCTAACGTGGTTGCATCTGTAACTTTCAACTGATATTTGTTCCCATTTTTCTAGGAAAGCGTCAAGCAATATCATTTTACACAAGTGCGATAACTTCAACAATCTGGACGATTTTAACCCATAATAACATTTCCCAATTAGAACTGACCTGATAGATATATTTCTGTATCAAATCTTTTAGAATTTGAATTTCTCATTCTGATTGTCCGTCTATTTACCCATGAATGCACAAAATTTACTCTCGGACTTGAGGATAGACTCAAATGCGTATAACTCAATTAACTTTTCAATGAAAAATCCACTTTGGTTAAAAAAAACTAAGTCGATTTTATCTATCAAATAATAACATTTCATTTATATAATGGATTAATTACATCATAAGAACTCTTTATTTTAATAGTTACGCCATCAAATCAACACAATTCAATAACTACTAACTTTTATGTCTTTTGCAATTTAGTCTTTTTTATTCAATTAACTAAGTAAACATTAAAATTTCTTCACCAAAATTTAATACGGCGTTAATGTAACTCTATAATCATTAATTAAATAATAAAACTCGGCCCTACATATTGGAATTGTGGTCCCAAAATTACTATTTTTGACACCACTAAAAAATGGGATATTACAATAATATAGGTATTTATTGACTATTTCACAGTGTATGGTAATTCTTTCAATGAATGTCTGCCAAATCTCACTAAAATTTCAAAAAGATGTCTAGGATTTAATCTCTACATTATGAAGAATGTTATTTTATGTTTGATAAGGGATTAATTTTGGGGCATATTGTTTCCGCTGAATGGTTCGCGGTTGATAAGGCCAACACTGATGTTATCAACTCACTTCTGTACCTCACAACTGTGAGGGAAATTCACTCTTTTCTTGGCCAAGCAGGTTTTTAAAAACGGTTTATAAAGGATTTTTCGAAGATTTCGCGACCACTCAATAACCTCTTACAAAAAAACAGAGTTTGAATTTGATCAAGCATGCAAAGGTGCATTCAACACTTTCAAGCATAAGCTTATTTCAGCCTCCATAATACAACCATCGAATTAGGATTATCCCTTCAAGCTCATGTGTAATGCAAGTAACCATAGTGTGGGAGCCGTCCTAAGGCAAAGAATTGGGAAGGAACCACACGTAATCTCTTATGCCTATAAAACATTAGATGCCGCCCAAAGCAACTACTCAACCACTGAAAAAGAATTATTAGCCATTGTCTTTGCTTTGGAAAAATTTAGATCATATTTGTTAGGCACTAAAATAATTGTTTTCTTGACTATGCAACATTAAAATATTTGATCAGTAAAAAAGAGGTGAAACCAAGGTTGATTAGATGAATTCTTCTTTTACAACAATTCAATCTCGAGATTAAAGACAAGAAAGGGTACGAGAACTTAATAGTAGACCACTTGAATCAATTGCTGCTCTAAAAAATCGAAACACCTCCGAAGGATGATTTCCTCGATGAGAATCTAGTTTCAGCACAAGCAGTTTACCCATGGTACACAGACATGGTAAATTTCCTCGCTACAAGTATTATCTTTTCTTACTTATCACACTCTGAAGGTAAAATCAAACAAGATTCGTGGTACTATATTTGGAACAAACCTTACCTATGGAAACATTGTTCCGATCAGGTAATCCGATGGTATGTTGCAGAAATTGGGGTACAATCTATCCTAATTTTTTTGTCATTCTTACGCTTGTGGAGGCCTTTTTGGCCCTAAACGTACTACACATAAAGTACTTAAATGTGGATTGTTTTGGCCACACATTTTTTGTAACACCCCTTACCCGTATTCATCGCCGAAATAGGGTACGAGGCATTACCAGAGTTTACCAAATTAATTTTTCGTTAATACAAGTTAAATACTATTCATTTACTAAAACATGTCATGACGTCCTTTAGATGGGTCTCCAAAGCCCAAAACATTTTGGGTCTATTTTCCTTTTAAACCCTCTTTCTTTTATCATTTAAGCCATTTAATCATTTCCCATAATTTTACATTTGTTATAATTTAGTCCTTTTATTCAATTAACTATCTAACTTTAAAATTTCTTGACTGAAACTTTAATACTAACTTATTAACACTCCATAAATATTTATAAAAATATTTATGGCTCGGTTTAAAATTTTTAAAGTCTCGATACCTCGTTTCTGATTCTAATTATTTTAACATTTATTTCTAGTACACTATTCGCTATTTCAAAAAATTTCTAACTTCACATTTAGCTTATATTCACTAAACTAATAATATTTTCTACTCATTTGTCGAATTTAGTGATCTCGAATCACTGTTCCGACACCACTGAAAAATTAGGCTATTACATTTTTCATGATGCTCACTTATTTTTTAAAACTTGCGAGATATGCCAAAGAGTGGGAAATTTAAGCCGAAGGAATGAAATGCCCCTAACTCTTATACATGTATGCGAATTTTTTTATGTATAGGGCATCGATTTCATCATGGGCCCTTTTGTTTCATCTTTTGGTAATGTTTATATTACTTTCGCTGTGGATTATTTATCTAACTAGGTAGAAGCAAAAGCTACCCGTTGTGATGATGCTAAAATTGTAGTTGATTTTCTAAAGAACTTTATTTTTTCCAAGTTTGGCATACCACAAACATTGATCAGTGATCGAGGAACACGTTTCTACAACAAGGTAATCGATGCACTATTGAAAAAGTATGGGGTAACACAACCCGTAGCCAAGGCTTATCACCCACAAACAAACGGTCAACCAGAAGTTTCGAACCGTGAAATAAAGTCAATTTTGGAGAAGACCATCAAACTGGATCAGAAGGACTGGAGCCTATGTTTAAACGATGCAGTCTGGGCATATCGCACGGCTTATAAGGGACCATTAGGTATGTCCCATTATCGACTTGTATTTGGTAACTTGTGTCACCTTCCAGTGGAACTAGAACACAAGGCATTTTGGGTTGCTAAACAATACAACATTGAGTTGGACGTCATAGGTGACTATCAGAAATTAAACATTTAAGAGCTCGAAGAAATCTGGTGAGACGCATATGAAAACGCCTAAATCTATAAAGACAAAACCAAGGCGTTTCATGACTAGAAAATATTTCATAAATAATTTTCAGTTGGTCAAAAAGTGTTACTTTACGACCCCACACTAAGGATTTTTGGAGGTAAACTTTGAACCAAATGGCTTGGTCCTTTTGTTATCACTCAATTGTTTCCTCATGGTGCAATTGAAATTAAGAGCGAGGAATCTAAAAAGTGCTTCAAGGTCAATGGGCAAATGTTAAAACCTTTTCATGAGAATTTCCAAGTGCACATGGTGGAAAAATTAACTCTTAAGGAGCCATACGAATAACGATTTTTGTACAAAAGCCTTTTTTGGGAGTCAACCTATATTTATTTAATTTTGAAACTAGTTTGATTTCTGTCGAAAAAATATATATACATAAATAAATACTAATAAGATTGTTATTTAATCAATTTTAATGTGTTATTTTCCAAGAACATTAGTTGACGCTATCAATTTTTGAAAATCAGATCCTGATTGTTGCATGGGCACGCCCCACTTAGTGTTGCCATTTTTGTTCACAGAACCAATCCAACACCTAACCTAATCTTCATAACTTACAAAATAAAATAAAAAGCCTAAAACAAACCCAAATTAAAAAACCCAAACAAGCCAAAGAA
Source organism: Gossypium longicalyx (assembly GCA_025698465.1). Taxonomy (NCBI): domain Eukaryota; kingdom Viridiplantae; phylum Streptophyta; class Magnoliopsida; order Malvales; family Malvaceae; genus Gossypium; species Gossypium longicalyx. Next base: position 14,940,530 of record CM046997.1, on the reverse strand, counting down.
AAAAAACGAAAAAAACCCCAAATAGCCCAAACAGACCAACCTTTCCCTTTCTTTCTTTTTTCTTTTTATCTTCTTCTTCTTCCCTAAACTCTCCTTAAACAAAACCTTAAAATTTACCTTTTCCCAATGCTGCCCCCATCGTCGAACTCTGCCAGCCATTGCCGCTATTCATCTCCTATTCCTCACGTCCGAAAACCCCCACGCACCGTGTATACTCTCCACCAAAACGTCGCCGATTGGAGAAGCACCGCGACTCATTTTCGCTATTTTCTCTATCGTCAATCAACCTCCCCTTTCGCTGTGCACTATCGTCATTCGCACTTCTCACCGCCAAACCTTCACCAAGTAACTACCACTTCTTCAAAACCTAACCACCACCCTACTTTACCCCTTTTGTCCATTAACGCCACCATATTTAAAACCCACCACAACCTTAGGAACACCATCACAACCCTCATACAAATGCCCAAACGTCATTTTCTGCCATTTGAGCCATCGCCGCTGTCGTGTGCAATCGTAAATAGATGTCGTCGCTTGCTTCTCGAACCCTAACTAAGGCCATGGTTCACACTAGAAACCAATCGACCGACAAGTTTTTGATTTCTTTTAACCGAGTTCGAAACCAATTTTCAGCACCATCAATACATTTTGCTGGATCGAGGTGACACCGACGTCGAAAAAGTCCAGTACTAGTTAAACTGGAAAACCCACAAGTTTGTTCGAACGCTTCTGATGAAATAAGGTACAACGTTCTAAATTTACAACATGTTTTTCTGTTACTTACGTATCCTACAGGTTGTTCAGACAAAACCAACACTTTGAATTACGATGGCATAAAACTATTGAACCTAAACAAGCAACCACCTTCACACCAAACAAGGTCAACCATCGAATGTTTTAGAAGACAACTACCACACCAGTAAAAAGAAGAGCTAGAGTAAACCCCGAACAGTAGTACTGAGGCTGTTGATATGTCGAGTCTGCCACACAATCTAAACGAAAGGGAGTACCAACCTCTTAGAAATAATAGGCGTGTCCAGCAATGGCGTACCTTCACGATGTCACCAGTAAAGAGACTTTGATGATTTCTAAATTTTATGACCCCGAAACACCATACGAGATACAAAGAAATTCAACATCTTCCTATCCAAGTCTGTAAATATATCTTTCTTTTTACCCTTGATTCACTTGATATGCGTGATTTTGTGTTTAATTATTTTAATACTGTTGGTTGGACGTCATACGAGAATATTTACTGTGTTGCATTTTCTGAACTCGTATTCAAATTTTATGCAATGCTTAGTTTCGATATAACTGTCGTTAGGACTGTGGAAACCCCAAACGTAATTCATATCTAGCGATTTTGATGCCGACTCAGCTTACTTGGCTTTGACTAATTGAATATCTCATTCTTAAAATTCTAAGACCTCTAAAAACTTGATACTGCATAAATCGGCCCTGAGATATATTCATAGGTTTCTTGCTTTTAATTATTCAGGCTATAATGATTCTTTGTCTGTTTTAACTAAGATAGAATTATTTTTCTTGTGGTGCATGCACTCCAGTTTTAAGGTCAACTTAGGATATTGGTTTGCACGTAGTTTTCATGCTGTAATTCAGACCCATCGACCTCTTATACTCGACCCATGCATCATGCATTTAAATACAAATATTCTTCCATCTAGAATTGATTTTTCATCTCTAACATATGCTTATAATATGGATCCTTCTAATGAATATTGTTTGGATTCCATGGGTTTGCTTGTTGGCTTCTTTACTGCATTTTATTTTGTTCTCCCAAGTACAGAAATTACTTGAAGCAATAGAGTGTTTCGACGAACACGTAATTCGGCTCCTAGAGAGTAAAAGGAGCACCCCTTCCTACTGTGGAAGAACGACTAAACCGCATTGAGGCTTGCCTAGAAACAATAGAAGCCAACATCTCAAACATCCTTACAATCCTGCAAATTGGTCACTTCCACCATCCTTCGCCTCATTAAACATACACCGGAAGTACATTTGACCCTTTTCTTTCTTTTTTTGGTTGTTTTATTTTTATACATTGAGGGCAATGTTGGCTAAGTATTGGATTAGTAAGTATGCATGATTGTTTCTTTTTCGTATGTGTTAGTTCTTTTGCTGGGATTATTCATTAATTTGTTGACATTGAGTCTCCAATTCCTATACTTAATCAATTTAGATAGTTGGGCGGTTCTTGAATTAAAATGTTTGTTATTTAGTTTAATCAACGTGTGTTATAAACTTGAAATATTGTAATTATATTGTTTCATGAAAATTGATTCTTTGTAAATCTTCTTGGTAAGTATATAATTCTTAGTTATTTGATTTTAAATGTATTTGCTAATGTAAAAAAAATTGGATAAAAAAATCTACTCTATTGATAGCTTGAGTTATAAGTGAAGATTTTGGGAATGTGATTGAATTCAGTAACTGGGATGAGGTGTTTGGGTTGTCATCTCATTTTGAAGAAAAATGTTAGAATGACGAACTAGAAACTTACAAACACTCCACTAACCGAGCTATCTTGAGTAAGGAACCATTTGGAGACGTGTTTGCAACATGAAATATGCACAAGTGTACACAGTTCTTCAAGTAATAAGGGAGTAAAAATGAGTTATTGTCTCCACAGGGACTGTGTATGTTAATAGATTAATTTTAAAATTATAAATCACAATTGATATAAAAAAAAACTCTATAATTTTGGATTGTGATGATTAAATTAACTAAATGCAAAGAGTGATCCCTAATGCAATTTAAATCTAGATACAAACTACCTAAATGTATGAATGAATGGCTTTAGCAACAAAAGCAATCAACATTAAAATGGGCTAGGACAATTATATTAATCAATTCAATTTACTTTATCATGCTTAACAATGTTTGGAAATACTTCCATGGCAACTCGATCTTTATGAGTTTTGGAAACCAAATTAAGTCCTCTCAAATCTTTTACTTAATGAAATATGCATTTTATTGATCATATTAGACTAAGGGTTTCTTAGAATTTATGTAATGTCACAGGAACATTTATGTGTGCAGTAGTTTAATTACATAAACCAAAAAATTATGCAAGATAATTGAGCTAATTAAAGATATTATAAACCTCAACTTAGTCGGGTTTAAGGATCTAAATTAAGCATTGCACTTTTAAATTATGTGTCTACCAGCCATCGTCTGGTTAAGACTGCTCAGCTAATCTGAATGCACCCAATCACGTATTAATGAAATGCATCATGATATTAATTGAAAACATGATCGACTGAGGCCCAAACATATTAAACATGAATAAAATAAATCTTATTGAATTAACATAATCATCCCAGCAAATAGGATTTAAAATACCATAGTTGATGTCAAAAACAATAAACTCAAAGAAAACATAATTAAAATAAATAACAAGAGGAAAGAGTAAACTCTATTTAGTTCAGCAGCCTTTCGAATCTATTCTGACCAATGCACTCCTCCATTTTGATCGATGCTTCTTTGTTAAGGGTTTTAAGGTGGCCGGTCAAGAAATGCTTTTGACAAGCTTTTATGGCTAAAGGATGATGGCTATGCAAAGGGAAGGAAAAGAGAAATGGAAAAGAGAATGATGCATGAGAGAATGAATGAGAGATGAGTGTTGAGGGATGAGGGATGATTTAAGAAGTGAGAGCTGCATGGTATTTATAGGTGAAGGTAAGGGGTAGAGTTTGCTAAAAAAAAAATTTAAATTCATTCCTTTTCTCTCACATATAATCGACCACAATTCATGGAAAAAGGGGATGACTTAGTCTCCTCATTTTGAATTCAAACCAATGCTATTAATAGCCATAAGGTGGACGGTTTCAACAGCAAAGTTGTTAAGCTGATTTGTGATTATTTTCCAACTGTAATGACCTTCAATTAAATACTCAAAAGCTTACTTTTGGGAAACCATCTACTTGTGCCAAAATTGCGCTTTAATTTTCCTTTGTTGGACTGTTTCTCAGTCTAATAATTTAGTAGACATGTCCATCTTTTAGCACATCTTTTACTAGGTCAAATTATCAGCCTTATATCCCAGTTTGCATGGTCTTGCTATCCACATGAGTTGATTTGTGTATTTCCATGTTTCATTCATATTAATCATATATTCAATGGTCCTTATACATAGTGAAAAATCACATATTAATAAATTAACATGAAATAATATAACATATGTACAAAAAGAATGTAATTAAGCACAAATTCACTTACTTTATAAATTCATGCCCAATATTACTAAATCAGTAAAATTCAATTATTTTAATAACAGTTACTCAAGATTAACATATTTATTAAGTAAAAATATGGTAAAAATATATAGAAAAACCCTATATAATTTCGAGTTTACAGAGTCAAATTAAGTAATCAAGATGAGCTGCTTGGGTTGACATCTCATTTCGTGCAAAAAAGTTTGACAATGTCCCAAATTTGCTACATAATTAATTGGGAATAAATACATTGTAAAGTTTGGTTCAATTTGAATTTAGTGAAATGATTGAATTTACATGTTTAAACTTTATGGACACTTGTTGATTAAACTGAGTATTTGAATTCTTATTCAATTTTCACCTAGCTTGTTTGCATTAATCATGGTTGCGGGAGAGAGGCTTGATTTTTTATAAATTATTTGATAGTCTCTAGTGTAGGAACATACAATATGCTTGAGGACAAACATTGGCTAGGTAGGGGAATTTGATAGCAAGTTAATTTTGTACTTTTAATTTATTTATTTTTAACTAATTTTTTAATAAAATGCTACTACACTTGTGTCTTTCTTATCAGGGATGAAATTGGAATACCGAAATTCAAAATCAAACAAAATGAGCTAAATTGGAACAAAAAAGCAAAGAGGAGGGCCAAGATGAATAATTGAAGAATTAGTAGTTGACCGGTCAAAATCATATTTTTATTTTGAAATTGTCAAAATTCTATGAATAGTATGAATCTAATTTTTAGTTGATATTTTTTAGGAAAAAAATCTTGCTAAATTTAGCATGAAGAATGTGTATAAATACATACTATTGGTGGCCTTTGAAAATACACTAGAATACATTAGGAAATTGAATGCAATTTCTTTCTTTCTTTTCTTTCACGCATCAAAGCTAAAGTGCAGGCATTTTGCCATTCTTTTTCCATTTCATTATTTTGGTTAAATTACTTGCTAAGTTCCTTTCCCTTTCTACCTTCCACTATTTTCATTTAAAATCATTTCCATACATCAACTAGCATGATTAATCTCATGCTTTACTAAGTCCTTTTTAGCTTTAGCCGGGTTATCACTCCAACAAAATATCGTAAGATATGAACCTACACTAAAAAAATTTCAACACAATATTCGCTATCACTTCAGTATATAAGATAGTATATATTCGTCCCTTAAAGTTAATTTAATTTCAATTCAAAAAGTGCGCATTAGGTTGGAGTTGCTTGGCGTACAGTTGGGAAAATGAGTTGGTCATCTACCAAGTTTGAGTTCCCACGAACAAGCTGGCGTGTCCAGGTGGGTAAGGTCTAGTTAGACCTCCATCAAGGGAGATAGTGATCGAATTTAAATGACCTGTGCGGTTGAGGCCTTTAATTCAAGTTGGGCTTTCTAAATCGCAAGGCTGTCGAAATCTTATATTACAGGCACGTGCTTTGTGGTTAGAAATTTGGCAAGGTTCGATTTGCAGGTCCTACCAGAACTGGCTACACAAGGAAAAGTTGGCGATTCAGGCATTCTTAATTGCTATAACCAACTTATTGCTTGGAAGGAAAAAAACCATTTTTCAAGGATCAGTTCAAGTTCGGAGTGTACCGAGGCTGAGGCTAAGTTTTAATATATTTGATTCACCAGTTTATTTTATTTCACTTAATTTATTTTGTAATCATAATTCTATTTTTACATTAGTTTATATTTTTTATATTATTATCATTATCAACTAAAGCCCCCTTTTTATTTTTTTTTAGCTCCACACATTCCAATCAAGGCCACGACAACTGCCTAGACTCAGAAATCTGGTAACAAAAATAGAAAAATTAGGAATCTCAATCCTTATGGGATACTACTCTATACTACTATTTAATTAAGTTAGAGCGTAGGAATTTATATTTGGTGGTTTTGACACCCATCAAATTTTGGCTATAACACCCCTAACCCGTATCCATCGCCGGAACAGGGTTATAGAGCATTACCAGAGTTTACTGGTCAAATAAATAGACATTTCATAGCATATAACATTCATGTCAGAAACCAATTGAAATCAAACATATTGTCCCTTATCTAAGCCTTTGAGGCCCAAAATACGCATTTAAAATAAGTCGAGACTAAATCGGGTACACAAGGAATTTTTCAGAAAACATTAAAATTTTTCAAAGCTACAGGGGTCACAAGGCCGTGTGGTCAAGCCGTGTGACTCACACAGTCAGGAGACACACCCGTGTCTCAGGCTGTATGGACCTTTGAAATAGGGACACACGATCGTGTCCCAACCCGTGTCCATGCTTGTGTAGCTCCCTGACTTGCCACACGGCCAAGCTACACGCCCGTGTAGTAGGTTGTGTAAGCATACTGACTTGCGCAATTTAAAAGATACAAGGGACACATGGTCGTGTCACCTGGCCATGTGTCACACACGGCTGAGACACACGTCCATGTCTCTATCCGTGTGGATGAAAATAGACCATTTTCCAAGCCATATTTCTCACCCAATTTGACACCAACCTAACTCAACATTTTTGCACATCAACAAGCCATAACAAGGCATTCAAATAAGCCAAAATCAAGTCTTAGACAAGAAATATCACCACATACAACCAATATGCCCTTAGGCACCTCAAAAGACAATTTAAAAACATGTCAGCCAAGTACCCAAACTTACCTAAATGACCAAATACATATATGCATATTCAAACCACATTTTACTTTTCATCATTCTACCATATTAAACACATATCAAATATAGTAAGGCTACACATATATATACATCAAAATATACCAAACACAACCCATATAAATGTCTAATCTCAACAAAATAATTATATGCCAACATTAGCCAAATTAACCTATACATGCCATTATAACCGGAATTAATTTACTAAAAATACCAAAAGGGCCAATGGATAGTGTGAAATAGCTCCAACCAACTTCCAACCCGAACGAGCTTCCTAATACTATAAAACATGGAAAATAACATAGTAAGCATTTAAGCTTAGTAAGTTCGTATAACACGGAATTTAACTTACCATCTATCCATAAAATAGGCAAGTAAACATAACATATCTCAACCAATTTGACCAAAAGCCTAAACACATGATCACCAACATATTAGCCATGAAAATCACATATAAGATCCAACATACATGGATGAATTCATCAAGTAATCACATTTCCAGTATTTCATGTAAATACTAGTAATAGTTCATATCGAACTCATATAATCTCATAATAGAACTGTGCCCATTGAACCATTTAGAATATCGTTGGATACACGAGTAGTACACACGATGTGTATTGAACAGTAATCCGTCAATTCATGTACATGTATGCTCATACGAGTTGTAAACGGTAAGCTCATCCGAGCTGAATAATGGGAAGCTCATGTAAGCTGAATAACAGGAAGCTCATGCAAGCTGAGTATCGGGAAGCTCATAAGAGCTGAAATCAGTGACCCTAATGACATGTCATTTGTATCCTACAGATTCCTAAGGTTCAAACGAGGCTCAGTAATTGTCGAATATACAACCAGTATTTATTCATGGCAATTATACAATTCACAAACAAATAATTCAATTTAAAACATATAAATGTACAATTTAATTACACAAACTTACCTCGACAAGTGTACGTAGACTCAAGGAAACTAATCAGATATTTTCTCTTTGCCTCGATCTAACTCTGTACGAGGTTTGATAGGATCTATACGAATAAATTTAACTCGTTTCAATATAATTCCCATTCAATTTAATCCAACATGGAATTTTGGTAAAATTTAGTATTTTTCCCTATACTTTTAATTTCTTTGTAATTTTGTCCCTAGGCTCGAAAAATGAATTTCATGCAATTTAATCCTTACCCAAGCCTAGCCAATTTTTATACATATTAATAGAAGCCCATATATTTCACAAATTTACAAATTTTACCATAAATTTATCACCTTTTTCAATTTAGCCACTAATTGATAATTTTACTAAAAATCTCTTTACAAAAGTTGTTTATCTAACAACAACCATTCATTTTCTATTATCAAACTTCAAAACTCAAACATGTTCATCAATAGAAAAACTCTAATAATTTAATAGTTTTGCAAATTAATCCCCGAGTTAGCTATATTAAGATACTACGATCGCAGAAACATAGAAATCATAAAAAATAGGACAAAAATACATACCTAATTGAGCAAAATAAGCTTGCCCAAATTCAAGCTTCCATGGCTAGGTTTTCTTCTTCTTTTTTTTATTTTTGGTAGATGATGATGATAATAGTTTATTTTATTTTATTTTATTTTATTTATTATAACTTTAATCACTAATTTCCAAAATTAACCTTAACAATTTATTCAATTTCCAATGATGACTACTCATGCTTAACCACTAATCAACCTTAATGGCTAATTACTATATAAGGACCTCTAATTTAAAATTCTATAGCTATTTAATACCTTTAGCTATTAGAACACAACATTTGCAGTTAATGCAATTTAGCCCCTTTTTTTTTATCAAATTAGGCATGTAAACGGTAAATTTTCTTAACAAAATTTTTATACGATATTTCTATCATACTGTAGACCATAAAATAATATTAAACTAAATTTTTTGACTTCGAATTTGTGGTCCCAAAACCACTGTTTCGATTTCACTGAAAACGGGCTGTTACATTGGCACCGTTATCGGGGATTGGAAATTATTCTAATTTTCGTTTGTTTTCATCAAAATCGGAGACTCTAGAATTTGAATCAAAAATAGAGAAGTTGGCTCAAACACTGCGAAAAAGTAAATATTAGACGCAGTAAATGACCACAACTCGAGTTTGAAACAGGATCTTATACCGAAGATATTTTCTTATTCAGTGAACCAGACGAAATGACAGATCAAACTATTTGACAACTCACTATGACACCTGGTGAGCAACAACAATTGTGCATAACTTATCTGATTAGAATAACACCATTTGAATTAAAGTCAAGATTAATTCATTTATTGCCCATTTTTCGTGGTTTAAAAAATGAGAACCCCCTCATCTTAAAGAATTCCACATGGTTTGCTTAAGCATGAAACCACAGGGAGTAACCGATGATCAAATTAAATTTTGAGCTTTTCATTTTTCATTAACTGACTGTGCTAGAGAATAGCTATTTTAATTACCTCCTGATTTAGTTAATATACATGGTCTGATATGTCTCGTTTATTTCGTTATTTTTCTTTCACGTGTCAAAGCTAAAATGCAGGCATTCTGCCATTCTTTTTCCATTTTTTTATTTTGGTTAAATTGCTTCCTAAGTCCCTTTCCCTTTCCAACTTCCACTATTTTCATTTAAAATCATTTCCATATATCAACTAGCATGATTAATCTCATGCTTTACTAAGTCCCTTTTAGCTTTAGCCCGGTTACCACTCCAACAACAAATCGTTAGATATGAACCCACACTAAAAAAATTTTCAACACGATATTCGTTATCTCTCCAAAATATGTGATAGTACAAATTCGTCCCTTAAAGTTAATTCAATTTAAATTTAAAAAGCGCACGTTGGGTTGGAGTTATTTGGCGTACAATTGGGAAAACGAGTGGATTGTCTACCCAGTTTGAATTCTCGCGAACAAATTGGCGTGTCCAGGTAGGTAAAGGCTAGTTGTACCTCTAGTAAGGGAGATAGTGGTCGAATTTAAACAACACATGCGGTTAAGGCCGTTAATTCGAGTTGGGCTTTCTAGGTCGCAAGGCTAAGGAAATCTTAAATTACAGGCACGAGCTTTGTGGTTAAAAATTTGGAAAATTTTGATTTATAGGTTGTATTGGAACTGACCACACAAGGAAAAGTTGGTCTTCGAAAAACTATCTCTTAGCTTCAAAATGTACTTTGAATCACTCGATTTCGAGTCTGAGAGCTCAAGTTATGACTGTTTTAGTAAATACTGCGCGTGTAGAATTTTTGGACAAGATTATGATAGGAATTACGAGTTTCAGGCTTTTAACTCGAGTTTAAATTATATTGATTTTAGGTTTTGGACTTAATTTTTATTATATTTGAGTTCAATATTGTATTGATCAGCTCTTATTATTTTATTATTTTATTATTTTATTATTCTGAATTTTTAATAATTATTAAGTAGTTTAAGTTATTTAGGAGTTTTATGTCAATAAGAAAGTTTAGTTTAAAACTACTTCTTGTTTAGATTAAGTAGAGTTCTAGTATACTTAAATGTCTTATTTAGATTTATTTAGCTAGCCTATATATAGGCCTTTTCATTGTACACAAATCAGACAATTGTTTTCATTAATAAAGTTCATTCGGTATCATTTGGTTAGATTTGAGCGTTTTAGGTGTTCTTTGTGTTCTTATAAACTGATTTCCAACTAACAATTAAAAATAAATTTTTTTTTACCCTGAAAGTTTTCGGAATAAAATATTTTTTGGTGGGTAAACACTTTTTCAACGATCTGAAATTTTACATACTAATTCTTGCCACTCTCTTAGAATATAAAAAAATATTTCCCACAAAAAAGTGATAAAAAAAGTGCAAAAACAAAAAAAAAAACAAAAAATAAAGAAAAATTTTAAAAAATATTTTGTGGGTTGAATTTTGCACCAAAATTTTCCAGATCAGATCTACATTTTTTAAGGAGACTCCATTTTAAATTTCGTGATTTTTGAAAATCGGGAACACCTTGAACAAAAAAATTTTAAGTTGTTTTCCATTGTTTCGGGTTTCAGGTTGGGTAGTTTATTTTCTTTAATTCTAGCAGTAGGGTTTCTTTTGTTTTATCTTTTCTTATTCTATTATGCATTCTAACACATTTTTGCTTCTAATGTTAATAGGTACGAAAAGAGTTGCCTCTCCTTTCTCCGCGCAACTTACTTCCTTTGGAGTCAAGTTTTTCTTTGGCTTCTTAGAGCCTTAGGGGTCAACTTTGCTAGAGAGTGATCCCACATCTTTTTGAATATTGTTTAGTTTGATTGCTCTTTAAAAGTTACAAACGAGAAAATCTTAACTTCTTTTTTTTTGTCTCTTAGAGTTTTTTTTTTATTTTTTTTATTGCGAACGTATAATGGTGAGGTTTAATTTTTTTTATCAAAATTGTTTTTGAGTGTTTTTATTTCAGTCTCTAATGATGATACGCAGACATAGTATGGAAGAGGATTTGGAATCTCTTGCTGATTGGGATGATTTGCTTGAGTTTCATTGTCTTGTAGCGCAGCAATCCTCTAGCATTCAAGTTAGGGACGGTTCTGACGAAGTGCAAAGGACAAACATCTTCCACTCGAGGTGTTTGATTCAAGGAAAGTTGTGTTCTTTTATAGTTGATAGTGGTAGTTGTGCCAACATTGTGAGTAACAGTCCTTAAATGCATTCAAAATTGGAAATTATTTTGACGAGGTTTGGTGTGATGTAGTTCCCATGCATGTTGTCCATTTGCTTCTTAAGATACCATGGCAATATGATCGTAATATGGTACACCATGGCAAATTGAATCATTACTCTCTTATGTTTAAAGGGAAAAAAATTACACTTTAGCCCCTTTGGAGCCCAAAGATGTCTATAAGGACCAATTGAAAATGATGAAATTCTGTGAGATGGTTAAGGGGAAATAAAAAATTGAGAAGACAGAGAGAAAAGAGACCTTAAGTGATAAAAGTCTACTTGATGGTCCACTTTTGGTGAGTGAAAATAAATATGAGGTAAAATTGGAAAGTTATCAACTAAGAAAATAAAATGAAAAACAATAAAATATCCATGCAAAAGTGCAGAATGATTATGTTTTAACTAACCGTAACTCGAATTTATTTAGTGGTGTTTCTTTGTTACAGGATTTCAAGGATCCATTGACGGACTTCCAATTACATTACCCTACCATCGATAGACAATTTTACTTGTGGGAGAGAGGTCAGTTGAATATTGATAATTTTCCACAAGTGCTACAATGTAAGAAAAGTAGAGATACAATGGAAATTGAAACATGTATGCATACCTTTGAATATTTTTTTATAAGTATGCTACTGATTTTAAGTTTCATTACGACACGCTTTCTCATTGGTTAAGGTTCAATAAACTTTGGTTTACAACTTCAATTAATTTTTCTAGATTTGTAAAGGTTAAAAATAGTAATTATGTTGCATTAAATAGGTTCATTAAAGCATTTTATACATTTTCTCTTGCAACAAAATTTTCTACCTTGAACTTTAACAATGGTTTTTTTACATAATAATCTTAACCTTCTTGATTTTTATTGTTTTGTGAAATTTTTGACTCATTATTAAAAATTCTTATGGATGACTTTGCATATTCAAAGAAAGTAACAAGTTATTTTTTACTTGAAAACTCATGTACCTAACACTTTTTTGTTTAGTGTTGATACCTTATTTTTAAAGGAGACATACATTATCGAAACTGATTTGAAGGATCAAAATAATGTTTTTGATCTCGGAGATAGTTTTGGCGCACAAGAAAGTTTAAGTAAGTATTTTTTCTCATTTTATTGTTATTTATTCTAATCCTTTTTCCTTTTGTGTAGCTAAAGATTCGGGGACGAATCTTCGTAAGGAAAAGGGGAATGATACGAGTCTCAAGGCCTAATTTTAGACCCATGAATGTAATGGGCTCACACTACCTCAAGGCCCAACAGTAATGTCAAAGGCAAAGCAAATCAAACCAAAATTTGATCAAAGACAAGATTCGAGGAATGATACATGCAAAAATGGGAAGAAATTTATTAAATTTCATTCATCGAAACTGTCTATTTTCAAGTTTGGGAAATCAGCAAACTTGCGAGAACTTTTTGGATAGGATACAGACATTTCTGGGTTGAGATGTCTTCATAAAGTTCAAAGATTTATCTCTTAGCTTCGAAAGACACTTTGAATCACTCGATTTCGAGTCTAGGAGATCAAGTTATGACCGTTTTAGTGAAGACTGCACGAACAGAATTTCTGGACAGGATTATGACGCGAATTAAGAGTTTTGGGCTTTTAACTAGAGTTTAAATCATATTGGGTTCAGGTTTTGGACTTAATTTTTATTATATATGAGCCCAATGTTGTATTTATCAGCTCTTATTATTTTATTTTTTTATTATTCCAAATTTTTAATAACTATTCAGTAGTTTAAGTTATTTAGGAATTTTATGTCAACAAGAAAGCTTAGTTTAAAACTACTTCTTGTTTAGATTAATTAGAGTTCTAGTATACATATGAGTTTTATTTAAATTTATTTAGTTAGCCTATATATAGACCTTTGCATTGTACACAAACCAGACAATTGTTTTCTTTAATAAAGTTTTCAACTCTGGTAGTTTGTTTCTTTGTGCAAGATTTATTTCTTGTGATTTTTAAAAGTAATTTTCTTCATGATTTTCTTTAATGAGTCATGGGAATTCATTTTTCACCTTTCAATTTTCTAAGGATTATTTCTTGGAGGGTTGATTAGATTTATCCTTCTATCCATCATATACATCGGTTTACTCGTCCATCTTCCACTTTATTCTTTTTTAATTTCTATTTCTTATTTATTTATGATTTTTATTTGATTTTTATTCTCAATTTTTTTCTTTTACTTTTTTCGATTTCTTTATTACTAAATTTATTTTTTTATTCTTCCTAGATCATATCCAAACCTTTCCTTTTTTAGTCAAACAACTTGAATTCGATCCTTCTTCCACTTCCACCTCATTCCATATCACTCGTAGGGCTTATGGGCAACGATAGGATGTAAGGTAAGGGATGTTCTCTGAGAGGTGTGTGTATGTGTAGAAGGAGAGATTGACAAAGAAACTAAGGGTTCTTGAGTTATAAAGGATGTCACCAAAGTTAAGGTATGCCGAGTTTGTCTAACTAATGTCTAAGTTACATACTAACAAAATAGTTAGGAGTGAACAATGAGTCATAACAAAGTTATGAAAAGATTTTTGGATTCTTGTACACGCTTCTCTAATGATTAGAAATTTTACATGCATAAAAAGTATCATTATATTGACAAATTTAACAGTTGGATTGTTAAAATATTAATTATAGAAAAATGTATGAAAGTGTATAAAATAATGTTGCCTCGTTTGGTTATTAATGAAATAAAATGAGGAAAAAAAACTTATTTATTACATATGTATTATAATAGTTAGACATAAAATAAAAAATAGTTAGTACAATTTTAAATTTGAAATTAGAAAGATGAATAAAAACTCTTGTAAAAAATTTAGACCTCTTCAAAATAAGCGAAAATCTTAACTTGATTGGTATGAATATTGTTGTCAATATAGAAGGACGTGGGTTCAAGTACATTGAAGCGCATTATTCTCTTATTAATGGATTAGGGAAGGGCTATGAGTAGTTCTAAACATTGTATTAAAATACAAATATGATCAAAACTTATAATAAAACTATTCAAAAAATTTATTTTAGTAAAACATCTTAACAACAGTTGTTTTTATTACTAAATATAACATTTTTTGAAATTTTATGAAAGTAAACTGTTAAAAATATCCAATTAATTTTTTTAAACAATTATTAAAAGATATTTATTTTAAAAACAATTTATAACCTAAAATTTGTTGATGTAAATATTACTTGTCTTTTACAAGACAATTTGTAAAATGTTTCTTTTAAATGCATACTTTTTTTTCAAAACGATTTTCTAATAAATTTAAAATTTAATCATTGTTTTTAATTAATGTAAAATTAATTATACATTTAAATGGAATAAAAAAATTGTAGAATTTAAATAATATTACAGATTTTAATCTAAAATTAAAATTATTAGAAATTTATAATATAATTAAAAAATAACATATTTGATTTTATAATAATGACTAACGTAACTACTTCGTTTTACATAATGTAATTCTAAAATGTGTTAATTATTTTACATTTGAACATTCTTTTATGGGTATATATTAAATTTATATGTTTTCAAATATAAACGTTAATATATCACTATTTAAACATGATATAAAAATTTGTATTGGTTCATTTTAATATATATATATATATATATATAATTCTACAATTAAAATAAAATTATATATTTTCATCTTATAATAAATATTTAATATTAGTAAATCAATAAATTCTGTTTAATAAAATTAATATTTATTAACTATTTGAGATGCATGTACTTCAATATTTGACTTATTTTAAAATTTAAAAATTTTCTAGTTTTTAATTTCAAATATTCTTGCAATTTTAATTATATATTCAACTTTCCAGCAAATAAAATAAAATATTTAATATGAATATTCGAATTTTATACTAACTTTTTAATAAATATATTTAAATGAATACACACAATTCAGCCTAGCTAAGAAAACTAATATAAAATACAAGGGTCTGTAGCTTCAGCTATTCTATAAATAATATATTGACAAATTTTCTTTCAAGAGCACCTGTGGCCTAATGGATAAGGCGTCTGACTTCTAATCAGACGATTGTGGGTTCGAGTCCCACCAGGTGTGTATTCGTATTTTTTTCCATTTGCATGAAACCATGCCTTAAACCCATAAAACCGCGGCAATGCTTTTTATTTTATTTTATTCCTTCCCTCGAAACCATGCAAGCCGCCGCCGCAATGCTTTTAATGCCAGGAGAATTTAACCTTAGCTTACCTATAGTCCACTAGCTCTTTAAACCAGCATTAACTCATCCAACAGAATCGTCAGCCATGAATATACATTCATGGTGCTCATTTGTCACATAACACCTCAACCAATAAATAATAATAGGATATATCTATATATGCACTGGGTATCCATTCACTGTTTACTGTTTCTGCACTATTTAGATTTGGGATGGCAAGAAGATGAAGTCAAAGTAGTTGGGTCGGAAAGTTATCTCATAAAAATGAATATGATATTATTTAATTCAATTAATTTATGTAATTATCCACTAGATATAATATTGTTAAGACATATATAATCTGAAATATGATATTATTACGGTAGAAGAGAGCATTTAGTAAAAACTTGGAATCTACCTGTTTTCTATTCATTTGGACATACGTAAATATCAGGGGAGAAATCAAAATAAATTTTTATGGGGGGCAAATAAAAAAATTAATTTTTTATAGTTTATATCTTTATAAATTTTAAAGAATTAAATCGAATTTTTATAATTTTTGGGGGGCCAAAGTATAATTTTACCTTTACTAATTTAAAATTTTAAAAAAATATCAAGGACTTAAATAGAAATTTTTCATTTTAGGGGAGTCCAGGGCCACTGCCAGCCCCCTTGTATCCGCCTCTGGTAAATATGTCAATAAAAAATTATGAAATTAATTCATACATAACCATATTTACAAATGAAGTAGAACATATGAGTTATCGAAATTTAAAAATAAATATATTAAATATGCAATTAATTTACAAGATTTTAGAATCGAGATGGTTAAGAAAAGATATCAATTCAATTGGCATACTGAAATCCTTATAATCTCAAATAGCAAATTTGAACAGAAAATTGTTGATGTAGTCCATCAAAACTTTTAACTCGTCAATATTATCTCTCATTTTGTTGTTACATGCATCTAAATTGGGTAAAATTTTTACCCGACCATCAATATTCATAATGAATATATACTTTTTCAGATATTGCGTGTAAATGCTTTTGCATTACCTTTGATTACATTTTTTTTACCCTCTTGAAAGCCAATACGACCTCTAAATAAAATCCGAACTTTTCCTTTAAAAGATATTTTCGTGGGATGATTCTAGAATATGAGAAATAAGATATTATCTAGAAGACTAGATATTCTAGATGAACATTCTAGCTATTAGATATTTGTAAAATCAATGGCAAAGATGTTGACATGTATCAACAATCCAACGATTACTAAACTCTATAAATAGGGGTGCATGCTTTTATTATTGTTATGATATAATTAAGAGAGAGCCATGAGCAAGAGAGTGTGAGAGGTAGAGGTAGAGAAGAGAAGAGTAGTGAGGTAAGTGTGTCATATTGTAATTGTATTGTGTATTAATGAAAGTGTTTTCTTCTCTTGTAATTGTAAGTCTCGGTTAAGCCTTAGGTTTCTAATTAAGTAGTTAATGCACTTGGGTTGGCTTTAATATATGGTCGGCTCTGCCACCTGAATGATATATGGTCGGCAAAGTCAACCATAGAGCCGACCTGAATGATATATGGTCGGCTTTGCTGCTTGAGTATTATAGTGCACTAAGAAGTTAGAAAATAAAAAGTTAACCGACTTCAGAAAGTTGGTGTAGTATTAGTTGTAAATTCTAAGTCCTCTATAGTAGGTGTGTTGAGATTATCGAATTTCCAGTAGGCCTAAATACGAGCGACATCGTGGAAGATCTTACAGAAATTTTCTCTAATGTAATTGAACCATTTATTCTCACTCCGGTTTGAATAACTATCTTTCCACTTCTTCATCTTTTCGCTAAATACTTTATTACGTTTTTAAAAACATTCTAATGCAAGCAATCATTCGTCTTGATAGTATACAAGTTGATGACAGCTCAATATGTGATTGTCATGATGCTCTGCCAGATATTTGTACATCTCGAAAGCTGCCCTTTTGTCTGTATAAGGCAGGAAAGTCGAGCTAATTTTTATCTCATCCCTTAATATCACAATCCGATTTCACCGTAGCTATTGCAAACCAAAAATAAAAATTAGACTAGATCATATAACTGAGAACATACTAAGCATTAGAATTGAAAAGATACAATATAGTTTGACTACATTTAAAGACCATCGTTGAAAAATATAAACCAACAGAGCCCAAAAGCAAAAATATTGAGAATATATAAAAAATTTAGCATTACTTTTTACTGTTAGTAGTTATAACAAAAAATGAATAAAAATTTTAGCACCAAAGAGAAAAAAAATATATTTTGTTAAGCATGGAAATTAAAATTTTCAAAAGAAGAGAAACAGAAGAGAGAATGTGTTTTAACTATAGCTAAAAGATATAAAACTGATAAAGCAGCTGAAAGTAAGAAATGCAAGAAAAGCAAGAAAACCAATACTTTAGAGAATCAGAAAAGCTATTGATATAACTCTTATTATGCACATAGACGATTAGAGTTTATATACATGTTAATGAATACTGCTGTTTATATACATGTTAATGAATACTGCTAACAGTAATTGTAACTGAATCAATCGACTTAATAAAAATAATTAATCAACTCAACAGATTAATAGACTCAACTAATTTGTTACTTTAATATGATTTTTAAATTATTTAAAACATGTATAAATATTGAAAACTAATATATTTACAAAATATAGTCCAGCATTAACTCATCCAACAAAATCGTCAGCCATGAATATACATTCATGTTGCTGATTCAAATCAATAAATAATAATAGGATATGCATCCATTCAAGAGGGCTAATATTTACTGTTTCTGCAGTATTGTTTGGATTTGGTATGGCAAGAAGATGAAGTCAAAGGGGTTGGGTCGGAAAGTTATCTCATAAAAATGAATATGATAATTAATTTATGTAAATATCCTCTAGATATGATATTATTAAGACATGTATAATCTGGAATTAGGACCTTTCGAAATTTGCATGGTGAGCAAGAGAGGTGATGGATCATTTTGGACCACTAAACGTCTTAAAGAAGGTATGTGGCTGAATCAGGGACACACAGAAACAATAGGCCAATACATTAATTTCATGTAATACATATAGGTGGAATGTTTTGATTGCCTAGAGTAATAGATGAGCTGCAGAATGAAATGACATTAGAGACGAGGGTGTTTGGCGGTTGAGGTTGAGATTGAGATTGAGATTGAGATTGAGTTGGTGAATTATTGCACGCTTCCCTCCCTTAACATCATCAAACATGTCATCTTCACTGATTTATTTCTTTTTTGTCTATCATTAATTTTACAACAAATGCCTTCTACCTACTTTACCCCATCATCACCTATGCTTTTCTTTTCTTTTCTTTTTGGTTTTGCAATCATTTCTCTACTAAATCATTAAAAAGGGTTTAACCCCCAAATATCTTCCAACACACTTTCTTTTCCCTATAACATAAATTAATTACCTTGATATTATATATTTTGTAGTTGATTTTATATATTTTTAATTTTACCGATTTGTATTGGGAAACTTTCAAAGGTTTTGATATAAAATAAAAAAACACTTAATCATAAATTTAATAACTGAAGTTTACATATTTTATTAAAATGGCCCTAATTATATTTTTTTAGTCTTTTTTATTTTCAATTTTTATTTTTTTAAATTATTTTTTTAACAGATTTGATAAAAATATTGTTAAAAAAGTTAATGTGATGATGTTGAATATTTTTCATGAGATGTAATTCATTACTTAGATAACTCAATAAAATAATTATATGTGAAAAATAATAAAATAATAAAATAATCTATGAAGTTAAAAAAAAACTCTTAATTTAAAGAAAATAAATGTAATTATCTAAAAAAAAGTTTCAAAATGAATGCACACATTCAATATTTTCGATATGATTTATTAATTATCTTTTTTAAACCTCTCAGTAAACAAACGTATGCCTTTATTTTGAAACCTTGTTTTTAGATAATTACATTTGTCTTCTTTAAATTAATAGTTATTTTTTTTAATTTCATGTATGATTTCTTTATTTTTATTATTTTTCATATGTAATTATCTTATTGGGTTACCTAAGTAATAAATTATATCTTATTAAAAATATTCCACATCATCCCCTTTAAAATTTTTAACGGTACTTTCATCAAATCTGTTAGAAAAAATAGTTTGCAAAAAAAAAAAGTTGACAGCCAAAAAAGGCTCAAAATACAATCAGAGTCATTTTGACAGAACATGTAAATGTTAGTGGCCAAATTTATCGTTAAGCCTACAAAAAAATTAGTTCAAGGTTCAATCATTGGACACCTATCTTTTATTGAAAAAAATTATATATATTTATTTTAAGTGTTTCATTAAGTTGGTATTACAAATCAATTCAACACAATATTTTCTTATGTACAAATTAAATTATATCTTTTATGAAAATGTTTTTATTTTTTATATAAAAAAATGATCATAATATATAATCTGAACTTTAATTGATTTTTATATGTATTTTTTTTGTGAAAAGATAGAAAGTACAAAATAATTAAACTAGCTCCCTAAAGGGGATCCTCTAACAATCTTAATCCTAGACTTCTATTACGAACCATATTGACAAGATTGTATGCGATTGTGTTTTCTTCCTGAAGAATATGATGAATTTTCCACTGCTTAGCCATTTTCAAGATATGATGAATTCTTCTGATGAGCGCGGAATTAGAGTTTCCAGAAGAACCCTCTTAGATGGCATTCACAGCCTCAAGACTGTCCGTTTGAAACGAGATTTTTTCGAATCGCCTATCTAAAATAAGCTTCAACCCATCCAAGATGCCCCAAAGTTTAGTTTTCTTCACTGTGCAATTTCCCAAGTATCTGCAAAACCCAATGATCCACCCATCATTATGATCACGCACTAATCCTTCAACTGCAGCAAAACCCTCTTCGATCTTAAATGAACCATTCGTATTTAAACACACCTAATCGTTGGCTATAAATTGACTAGCGAAAGAACTTCGTAACTGTTAAAATATAATGTTAATAACGGCAATGTATCACAAAGAAAAGAAAGAAAAATAGAACACACAGATTTTACGTGGAAACCCTTTCGGGGGAAAAAACTACGGGCAAAGGAGAAGAAAATTTACTATGTCGAATTTTAATGATTACAAAAAGTATAGACCGCGTCTATTTATAGGTTTAGAAAATCTTATTCTAATCTACATCTAATAGAAGTAATGTAGTAAGGTTGAAACACCTTATTCAAATTCCTTATTCAAATTAATATCAAACAGAAGAAGTAAACTTCTATACAAATCCTTCTTATACAGCTTGTACCGTACTTGCCACTTGTATTTTATTTTAATAAGAATTTATGTCACAACTCTGACAGTAACTTATAAGGAGGTGCCTTCAAAACTGAAGAATATTGCCTTGCCCAACTATAGGCGACTTTCAGGACTTCATCAATACTCTAGGAAATACCTTGAAAGGTAAACAAGTTGCGATTCTTCCAAATGTACCAAGAGATAATCCCAGAAAAACACGACCAATCCACCTCTCCCAAAGAGATAATCTAATGATTTTGGAGATTAACAGACATCCAATCAAGTAGGGATCTAGTGTAAAATCTAAAGAGCCTTTCTTTTGGAATGAGCTTGTCCCAAATGTTCCTAATTGTAGGACAATCTTTGAGAACATGCAAAACCTCCTCATATTCATGCCCACTAAAACCACAAGCGTTGTTATTCCCAATTCAACACCTTACACTTTCATCATTCGTAAGCAACTGTTGTTTGAGAACAAGCCATATTGTAACACCCTAAACTCGGCCTAGACGCTATGGCCGAATCTGAAGATGTCATAAAGAATGAGTTTTAAAAACGGATTCATTACGTAAAATCAATTCAGCTTAATAACTCATATTCGTTTATAACCATTGTTGAAAATGTAAATTAATTGGTTTATTTGTCAAAACACTATTTACAGTGGAAGTCTAACAACACATTATATTTAGAAAGTCCAATTTGTATTTTTAGAAAACCCTTATTTGAGTAAAACCGTCGTTTTCCTAAAACGTTTTGTCAAACCATGCAAATAAACAAGCAAACGAAACCAAAACCAATTGTAAAAAAAAACCATACAGTCCAGAGAGTCCCACAATTTACAAACTCTCAATTAAATGTGAAATTTAAATAAAAATCACAAATTATTAGGTATGTTTAGTACTCGGTCAAGTGGTTATCGCTGAGTTTCCGCCACTCCAATCTGCCTAAGTCTGTGGATTACCTGAATAGAACAAATAAACAAATATGAGTTTTCATAAACTCAGTGTGTAACCCAACAGAAATAGACATACAAATTATACAGAATTCATATATATACAGTCAGATACAGATTCGGACTCATGTCCATTTCAGATACAGATAAGTAGATCAAATAAACAGAATCTTACCCCCATTCTCTACATACCAACTCCGACCATCCCATTACACCATAAGGGGTTAAAAACACTCACCCAGCCCTACACACCGTATCGTCCCATTACGACACATATTAGATAAAATGCAGCCATGCTGCCAAAATATAGGTGATGAACGCCATACAAAACACTTTCTTTGCATATATAAATCTCACCCCAATCAGACATGTAAAATCAGAGTTATCATGCTCACATGCTTAAATATAGATATCGAATGTATAAATACATCAGGTTAATTAGACATGCAAAACAGTGTTATGTTCAAAACAGAATATTATACTAGCAGATCATATAGTTTTAAGGTTTGGTTAGCCTTTATCAACCCTTCGATAGGCCCATAGTCGATTGGAACAACCCGTGCGACCCCAAGCAAAATTTTAAAATTTTGGGCCCACATGCCCAGATTGGCCTTGCCTGTGTGGCCCTCATGGTCTAGCCCAAACCCACACGCCCAACTTGGTCCACACGGCCACACTCACACCACTACACGGTTGTGTCTTGTGCACGGGCATGTCTTTGTTGATCACACGGTCGTGTCTTGCACACGGCCACCCACACGGTTGGCCACATGCTCGTGTGGCGTCGATAGTAAGCAGCTCTATTTTTTGCATTTTAGAAACACACCTATTACGATTTTGATGCGAAACCAGTCCTGAGACCACTAGCGCCTAAAAACAGAGTACCCAAATCCTTCAGCAACTAATTTACTAATCTAACACGATTAACCAAAAACACAAAAACCGATTCACCGCTAATAAAATAACCATGACCTCGAATTAAGCCGCTGCAGAGCAATCTTCCGCCTTACAACCTTCACCTAAACATAGATTTTATCAATTAAACACCAAATAGTGGTTGCCAAAACACCAGTATTATCTCGAAACCAACCGTAGCAATAAACAGAGTTTTACTTACCGAATTAGATGGAAAACCCGAAAATTCCAATGGCATGATTGAACAACAAATTGACAAACTGAATCAGGAAGAACAAGCACATGTTTGCAAAGAAGGAGAAAGAAAATATCAAAAAGGGAAAAACAGAAGAAATTTTGACGTCAGATTTTTCTGAGAGAGAGAAAAATGAATTTTTGAAAAAATAAAAATAAAACCAGATAACTCCCTATATCTCAACTCCTCACTATTCTTTCATCCACAACCACCCACTCACACAGACTCCCAATCCAATCCAAACTATTTCAGTCAAATGAGGTAAAAATTAACCTCCATGCTTGAGCAAGAATTCGAACACAGGACCCCCAACACACTAACTCTCTTACCACTTGAACCAGCAAGCTCATTCTGACATGAATTAACACACAATTTAATATAAGCCCACTCAACAAGGGTAAAGCTTGGATAAAAAATAACAAGACCTGCAAATGTGATACTTAAACCCAAGACCTACAAATGTGATACTTAAACCCAAGACCTTACACACACATGCTCAGAACACTTAACCACTAAAGCAGACAGATATTTGTGTTAGGTATTTACAGAAACAGAAATAAATTATTCAGGGCATTACACAGATAAAGAAGTAGATCCGCTGAAGACTTTAAAACTTCCAAGGTAACTTCCAAATTGGCTATTTTAAATTCTAAGTATCTTTTGAATCCTCCCATGAGCACTTTTGAGGGAGAAATAGCCAATTGAATTAGCCCCCATATAGTTCTATCTGGACTAGATGAAGGATGGGGCAGTGAAACATTTATAATCTTGCTGATGACCTCTTTTGAAACCCTACACCTAAAAAGATCTAGATTCCATGATCCATCCTTTGTAATCATATTGTTACGAGGACAATCCATATTGAGATTGGGAGTAGAAGGAATTAAATTGAACAAGGGTCCACAATTTAGAATCCAAGGGTCACGCCAGCAATTTATACAGTTCTCATCCCTAATAGACTATAATAAGTTTTCATAAATGAGAGGCCAAACCTTAGAAAGGGATCTCCATAAAAAAAATAATATCCTCGTGATAAATCCTCGGACAAACCGTTTGTAACCCCATACTTCGACCGAAGAACTTAAACCTAAAGGGCATTAGTATTTGAAATCATGTTAAATCCAACCTTCATCATAAACAAAGTGTTATGGTTTTTTAAGAATCTTAGACCAAGCCCTCCGTGTGATTTTGGTTGGCACACCAAATCACAACTTACCAAAGCCATCTTGGTACTACCATTATGAGACCTCATATGAACTTTCTGACTATGCGCTCAATTTCATCACACAGTCCTTTGGGAATCATCATTTTCTGTATGAACTTGGAACTGAAAGCAAAATCGATTAAGCCAAAGTCACCCTACAAGCTAAGGAGAGCTGTCGAACGTCCCAACTATAGATAGTTTGCTACGCACTTTATCGACTATGAAACGTAAAGTGTTATTAGTAACATTCTCATAAAAGAGTGACACCCTAAGATAAGATGCCAAGTTATTCACTTATTGAAAACCAAAATATCTGCTTATGTGTCTCCCTAAGCTACCATCAATGCCTTTAGAAAAGAAAATATTTGTTTTCCTCTTGTTAATCTGATGTCCCGAATATTCATAAAACTTATCAAGAATGTCTTTGATAACACGAGCTTTATGTTATTTAGTATGCCCAAGTAAGATTAAGTCATTCGCAAAAAAAAATGTTAAAATGGTGGCCTAGTACGAGCCAGACGTATATGGGACCAATTGCTGGAGTTAGTGGTTGCATAGATGCTTTTCCCTAACCATTCCATACACAAAATAAACAAATAATGACCTAACGAACAACCTTGACGACACTCTTGGGAGGCCGAAATTTTTGAGTTGGAACTGGTTCCATAAAACTTACATGGTAGAACTAGAGATTGCAGACATAATAACATTACCTAAAAAAATAAGAATACTTGCAGCTTGAAGTGAGGCATCAATGAAGTCCCAGCGCACACGATCGTATGCTTTCCCTAGATCAATTTTGATTGCCATCCATCTCCTATTTTACTGCATACTCCACATGGAGTGTATAACCTCTTGAGCAATGACAATGTTATCAGTGATGTTCCGTCCTGCTAGAAAATCAGTTGTTTTAGGTGCAATGAGTCTCGAAAAAACCATTTTAAACCTATTTTTTATGATCTTCACAATAAGCTTGTAAAAGAATAGAACATAAACTAATTAGATGAAAGTGAGATAAGCCTTCCGGATTTTGAACTTTAGTAATAAGCACAATAAGCTAATTATTCAAATTCGAGTCAATACTTTCTCTATCAAAAACACCTTTGACCCAACTACAAACAGAAGTACCTACATGTTCCCACTGACTCTGATAAAATAAGGCATGAAAGCCATCACTTCTAAGAGCCTTTAAAGGAGTCATATTAAAGAAGGCAACTTTGATTTCCTTATCGGAGATTAGTTTATTTAAGAGAGTAATGTCATTCTCATTGAGACAAGGGAAAACATTAGGAGGCAATTTTTTCATTAGGCCAGGATGTTCACTATACAATGTCTTGTAAAAGTTAACCGTTTCAAGCTTCAGCTAGTCCTCATCCAAAATCCTCTTACCTAAATCATTCTTCAAGGCGATAATTTTGTTCTATTTCTTTCTCCTCAAGGTGCGTATATTGATGTTCTGATCCCCTAGCAGTAACCAATCGCAATGTACCTTTTGACGCCATAACACCTCCTTATGATAGAGAACATTTTCTAATTCTTCTCTCACATCCATTAGAACCTTATTAAGGTAAGCAGAGTTCACCCTATCCCACACAATCTTAATGCTTTTAAATTTTTGAGTCAACTGCTTCTTACGAGTGTTAATGTGACCATACACGTCATGGTTCTATTGCTTAACTTGCTCAGTAAAATCAGAGTGAATAGTCAATATGTTGGTAGAGACTCCTCAATTTTCTTTAACAAAATCTGATAAGGCTGGATTTTTATCCCAACCAGCTAAAAATCTAAATGGGCGCCTTCTTGAGGAGTGATAATCGAGCATAAGAGACAAATGTAATGGTTTGTGGTCGGATTTAAGTTGCGACAAATGTGTCACCATGGAATTCGAAAAAACAAAGTTCCAAACATTATTAGAAATGACCCTATCCAAACCCTCAACAATCCCCCTCTCCTCCATGTAAATTGCAAACCTCGAAAACCTAAGTCATGTAACTGGGCTAAATCCATAAAATCACCAAAAAGTGGGTACATTTTTCCTAATGTTCATCATCTTCCTTTTTCTTTAAGGTAAAGAATAGCGTTGAAATCACAAATCGCCATCCATAGAGACTTGTCCATAAGAACAATTCTTTGTAAGGCGCCCTAAAGTTACCTTCGTTTACGACTATCAAGGCTTCCATATATGAAAGTAACCAAAAAGGGTTGTTTGAAATTATTACCAAATGCTTTAACTAAAACAAATCGAGGATGACTTTTAAGAATATCCACACAAACCAACTCCTTCCATCCAATCCATATACCACTTGAAAACCTGACAGCCTCTACATAATGCGAGCATTGAAAACCAAGCTTCGTGATAATCAAATCCGTTTTCTCCCACTAACTCTTATTTCTAAAATTTTAATCAAATTAGGTTTATGATCTCGGTTATATTCCCGAAAGACCCAGAAAAACTTTAAACTAGCACAACCCTGATAATTCCAAGATAAAATAGTAAAATTCATAAATAAAATAAAAAGGGGATAAAATGACCAACCACTAAAAAGTAGCATATACTTTAACACCACCATCATGGTCATCTGCCTTATTTGTAAAATTTTCCACTTACGCACTAAGGAGCTCAGCCATAGAATTCATAGCTTCAAGAAGTGAGACACATGAGTTACCAGCTAATCTAAAACATCCCCCTCGCTCACATAATGTTTTATTAAGAGCCCTTCCAGAATGACCTCTCTCTTTTTTTCTATTATCAAAGTCATGCCCTTTAAAAGAACCAAAAAAAATTCACCATTTACTGCTCTTTCTGTTCCCGAACTTGAAGTGGGATTTGGGTCTAAATTCTCTTTAAAGTCATGGATGAATATATATTAGGGTCAAGAAGATTTGAATTTAACTTTATTATAGTTTCGGTTGACCTTTCAAACATGAGATTGAAATGAAGAGAAGAATGCTTGGCATAAGAGTTGGCATCATCTTCAGAATTTTTAATATGTGATATCAAAGAGGATAAAAAGAAGATAATCCCTTAGTGTATGAAGATTACCAACTTAATAATTTAAAAGGTCTAGCAACCGTTTTTAATTCTATCTAAAAAAGTTCAAGAGAAAGTGGTTATTCGTTTTTGACGGGGTGGACTACATAGAGGCTGGGACATTTTCATTGTGGCTTGGAATTAATATTGAACCAGCAGAATCCTCAATGTTTTCAATAAATAAGGTATATTTTCAACCATATTTCAACTTGATTCATTCATCGTCCATGGATCATTGGCTGTGTATCGCCAGAATATTTTTTTTCTGCTGCGCCATGGGGTGTACCGGGGGTCCCAACATGAAATCCATCGTCCAGGGCTGTACTGTAAGATAGTGTCCAAACACTATCCATGGACCTTGAGTCAGAGCCATGCCGCAATCAACCTTATTTTGAAATCGAACTAAATAATAGCCATTTTCCACGTCCATTAGTCAAAAAGTTTGGGAGGGTTTCCAGAGACTGGTGTCGAAACCATCCCTTTTTTCAAAAATTTTAATAAGTTTTAAATTTAATGAAAATACGGGGGAATCAACTTTTTGAAAAACAGAAATATGGAGTCGCCACCAATCTTTTTATTTAGGTGTGATCGGATCACCTAAAAATGAGGTTAGTTTAATAAAATATTTTTGGTTTATTAAAACAATGGTTTTGGTCTACGAATTTTTGAGAAAACGGGTTCGGGAGTCGGTTACGCATGAGGAAGGATCAGCACCCTCACTACGCCCAAAATTGGTACCAAATCGATTAAATACTGTCCTTATGTCTAAAAAAACGTTTTTGAAATGTGATCCCTTTTTTAATAACGTTTGAATAACTCGAGTGGGTTACCAAAAATCTTCTTGTCCGAAAAACTATAATTTGAAATTAACAAAAGGATGCCCAACTATTTGGTCCAACGAAAAAATCGAAACCCAGCACAGTAGGGCACGATTCCTCGAATTTCTGAACATCGAACATTACCTCACTTTAGAAAATATGAATGAAATTCCGAAGGGATCTTTGATTGTTTTGAGCAACTGAAAAAGCGCAACCCAGCACGATAGGGCTCGATTCTCAAATCGCCAAACATTGAACATCGCCTTCATTTTGAAAGATTTTTTATAATCATGAATGAAAACCTAAAGGAATATTCGATTGTTTTGAACAAACGAGAAATCAAAACCCAGCGCGATAGGGCATGATTCCCGAATTGTCAAACACCGAGTATTACCTTTGTTTTAAAGGATTTTTAGAAGACCTAAGTGAAATTTGCAAGGATATTTGATTATTTTGAACAAATGGGAAATTGCTACCCAACGCGTTAGGGCACGATTCCGCGAATTGCCAAATATCGCATATCGCCTTTGTTTTAGGGATTTTAAAAGACACGGGTGGAGTTTTGAAGTGATATTCGATTATTTTGAGCAAATACGAAATTGCAACCCAACACGTTAGGGCACGATTCCGCAAATTGCCAAACATCGAATCTCGTCTTCGTTTAAGGGATTTTAAAAGACATGAGTAAAATTTCAAAGTGATATTCGATTATTTTGAACAAATGAAAAATTGTAACCCAACAAGTTAGCGCACGATTCCGCGAATTACCAAACATCAAATCTCGTCTTCGTTTTGAAGAATTTTTGAATGAATGATTATAAAGCTAGCTTAAGACGTACTAATTCGATTTGAAATAAAACGTAATTAATCTTAAAGACTTGCATCTTATAAAACAACATTTCGCAAACCAAATGGAAAACAATGATATGGAATAATGTACACACATAAGATACAATACCAATTAACAAACTAATAACCAAGTATGGCTAATCTAAGGCAAATGTAGTCAAAATTCTAAACATGGATGGAGAATAATTGATATAGCGATAAAATGAATAAATAATATACAACGATAATATACATGGAATAATGTAAGAATATCAATGCAAGATGTATAGAATAAAGTAGCAATTTGAAGTTAAGGTGATATAAGACATTTCTTAAAACAATGACGAATAAACGAACACATAATATATAATGTAGACAAATTTGCATAAAAACGAAGGATATATAATTTTTGAAATAGATATTATAGAATAAAAGTTTGAATCAAATTACATGTAGAATGTTTTAAACATAAATTCATTTGAAAATTGACAAAGTACATGATAACTTAAATAATATATATAATATGAAAGGATAATAAAATACATGATAAAATATAATACACAAAATAGATTTACAAATCATATAAATAGGTATAGTAATAATTTTTTTTTATATAAAAAAGAGTATGAAACTAACAATGCGTCTAAAATTAATTTGATCTATCATATATACATACTATTATTCATAAAGCATTTAAATGAGATACTATATAAATAGTAGAATAACATAATATAAAGAAACAATAGTTTTATAAGTACAAAAATGAAGTTCCTAAATAATGACATATATACATAAAAATATTAAGTGGATCAATAGTGAAGAAGTATTTTAAATAAAAAATCCTATTAAAATAATTTATATATCAATATATATATAAATATTTAAACAAAACTTTATAATAAGGTATTAAAGTAATGTAATGTAAAAGGCATTTTAAAACGAGGATTTTGTCAAAAATAAATAAGGATATTGTTAACTTCAAAATAATAGTTATTATAAATTAAAATTTTAATAAGAATGATGTGTATACAAATAGGCATAAAATGTTTAAAGAAATAAGATGCATAATGTGAAAAAAAAAAAAACCTCAAAATAATTATACAAATGTAAACAAACAAAATTATTAACATGGATGAATACATATAAAAATATTAAAAGTATTTTAAATTAGCTGATTGTACAAATGAAAAACCAAATTAAAATTGAAACAAAATAAGAAGGATAATTTATAAATAAAGTAATCGTAAAATTGATCAATGCGCAGCGCGCGTAAATGTATCGGGACTGGAATTGCGTATCTTCCTAAACCCAAAATGCAGCACTGTATCATGGACTAAAATGAAAACGCGTACAAATCAAAGAGCCAAATTAAAAAAAAAAAAACAAGGCGAAACCAATAGGACGCAATTGAATACTCGCGCAGAAGGAAGGATCCAGCGCGCAATTTTCCCATTCAAACCAAAGGGCGCAGATCTGACTTGCTTATCGGGCCAACACGCGGGTCATCATAATTATAAACGGCGCCGTTCTTTGATTCAGCCATTAAACTCCCATTCTCTCTTTTTTTTTTAAAAAAAAAAACCAATTCTTTTAAATTTTTTTTTAAAAACAAAGGCTGAAGCCATTACCCTTTCTGCTAGGGTTCATTTGATCCACGGCCGCCGAACCACTATCACGCTTAGTGGCCAACGGTGGACGAATGACGGCCAGATTATGCCAACAATGGTTGTGACTTATGGATATCTGGTAAGTTTTCTCTTTTCTCTTAAAAAGAAATTCAAATACCACACTATTCTTTCAACAAACGAAACAAAGTTTGAAGAGTGAGCAAAGATCTGACATCATTCGACCCTCGCCCATATCTACATACTCCTGAGATGTTTGGGCTCTCATCGACATCGATCAATCACCCTTCTAACACCACGATTGGTGGATAATACCTTCGGTTCTCCTTCCAACTTCGATCTCAACGAAGTGAACAGAGGTCAAAGGTCGATTCGCGAGGTGAGACTTGCTTTTCGCTTTTCCTTGTTTTAAAATACAGATGATGAAAACGATGGAAGGAAAATAAATGAAAATAACAGAAAAATGAAAAAAAAAGTAAAGAAAATCACCTTTTTAGAAATCGCTTTCGAATTTTTCTATTCAATATGCGTGTATTGCGTGTATTTTTGTGTAACCCATTATAAGGATTAAAACTTCAGCTTTATAGTCGACAGTATTTCTCTTTTATTCCCATTTGCTGCTGTTCTGCCTCGTTTGTTTGCAGGCACGAGTACGGGGCTGTGCGTTGGCCCTTGGCGCGAGGTGTACGGGATCGTGTGCGCGCGCAGTACGGGCAGTGCTGCTAGGGTACGGAGGTAGGTACATCGAAGGACTGGGCTTGGGCTTGCTGCTTGGTTGCGGTGCAGCGTAAGGAGAACCCAGGGTTCATGCATGCGTTCTAAAAGCTTTGGGCCACTTGGGCCGGTGTAATTTTGGTGTTGGGCCAAGGCATTGGCTTGGGTATTGGGTTAGGGTAGTAGTTTGTAAGGGGACATTAATGAACTGTGGGATTTTATTGGATTGTTAATATATTTTTGTTCATTATTTTTTTGGTTTTGTGCTTATACGGGCCCGGGCTAAATTGACCCATTACAGCTGCCCCTCTTTGCTTATTGTCGTGAAACGAGAATAGAGCAAAGACTATAAATGGGCCAATTTTGCCAGGACCTGCTGAGTTTGACTTCTTGGTGCTTCTTTTCTTCAAGTAGCTTCGATATGCTCCACTGCAACTTCAGGGAGATATGGTTCGTGGGTTTTTATCCTGCTCTACTGCAACTTCAGATAGATAAGGATTGTGACTTTGATTTTGCTCCACCGCAACTTCAGGGAGACAAAATCTTGCAATCTTCGGCCTGTTGCCCTACTATTTAGGGGGTTAAGGCTCGTTTTCTCCGATCTGCTCCACTGGAGACGAGATCTGCAATCGTCAGCCTACTCCACTACAACTTTAGGGAGCTAGGGTGATGGTTTAAATCTACTTTACTACAGCATCAGGAAGCCTCGATTCACCGTCTTCGATCTGCTTCACTGCAATCTCAGGGAAACAAGATCTACAATCTTCAGCCTACTCCACTACAACCTTAGGGAGCTAGGTTGGTGGCTTAAATCTGCTTCACTGTAACTTCAGGAAGCTCAGATTCGCCGTCTTCGATCTGCTTCACTGCAACTTCAGGGAAACAAGATCTAAAATTTCAGCCTACTCCACTACAACTTTAGGGAGCTAGGTTGGTGGCTTAAATCTGCTTCACTGCAACTTCAGGAAGCCCAGATTCGCCATCTTCGATCTGCTTCATGCAACTTCAGGGAAACAGGATCTGTAGGATCAGCCAATGTTGCTACACTGTCTTCTAAAGACATGATGTGTAGAATGGGTTTCCTGTATCTGTGTATGTCAAATAACTAGGATGCTATGATCGAGATGAATCAAATGTCCCTAACTAAATGAATGATTATGAATGTAGAAATGTCATGAGAGTGATTCCTTTTTAAACGCTTAAGGTGTCATTGCTCATAATTCGTCCGGGTTCTATCATTGATGTGCTATCGCGTCTTCTTGCTTAGCCGTTATCTCTGACAGGAAATTCGAAGAAATAGTCCTAATTTGGACTACTCTTTTTCCAATGTTTTCCAACTTTGATCCTGGTTAGTCCTGACTAGTGGCCCTGTTTTAGGTCCTTGTACTATTTAAAAACTTTTCAGAGTAATATGCATAACATCTTTTGTGTGAATATGTCCAAAAATCATTATTTCAACAAAAATGCTCGAAAGA
Organism: Gossypium longicalyx; assembly: GCA_025698465.1. Lineage (NCBI taxonomy): Eukaryota > Viridiplantae > Streptophyta > Magnoliopsida > Malvales > Malvaceae > Gossypium > Gossypium longicalyx. Next base: position 14,907,655 of record CM046997.1, on the reverse strand, counting down.
GATTATCATAATGGACAAATGGAATTTTATTAAGCAAAATTTGATGTGCATACATAGGAATACGAATCTGATAAAGTGTAAAAAATGAGAAAAAGGTTCCCCAGATATCGTAGCATGAGTTTCACTATTCTAATTTCTCAAAGGCTCCTTCGAACCAAATGTGTATTCAGGAGGCCCTGCGTATTTTGTTGATGCTCCAAGGTTTATTGTTCTTCTGTCTTGCTGATTTTGGGAGGACAAGACTACCATGTGCCCCATATTCAAAATTTGGGCTGCCCGTTTTCGGGTTTTCAACTCAAAAGCCCCTTTGGTCTCAAAGTGCCCTTTACGGGTTTTCAACTCAAAAGCCCATTTGGTCTCAAAGTGCCCTTTGCGCGTTTTCACCTTGGCCTCTCTGTCTTTTTTTTTCAGATTTCAGAGCGCCCTTTGCGGGTTTTCACTCTGGCCTCTTTTTCTTCAGGTAAAATATTTCTTGACTAGATCCGAGTTTACAGGATTGGGCAAGTTTCTACCGTCCATCTCGGCTAGAATCAATGCTCCTCCGGAGAAAGTTTTCTTAACCACGTAAGGTCCTTCCCAATTAGGCATCCATTTCCCTCGAAAATCCTTCTGTATGGGAAGGATCTTTTTCAAAGCCAGGTCTCCTTCGTGAAATTCTCTAGGGTGGATCTTTTTGTCATAAGCCCGCATCATTCGCCTTTGGTACATCTGACCGTGACGGATAGCTCTTAGCCTCTTTTCCTCAATCAAGTTCAATTGGTCATATCAAGACTGGGCCCACTCTGCTTCATCCAATTTTAGTTCCGACAACACTCGGAGGGATGAGATCTCTACTTCGATGGGCAAAACTGCTTCCATTCCGTAGACCAGGGAGAAAGGGGTTGCCCCAGTTGAGGTTCTGACCGATGTTTGATAAGCAAAGAGGGCAAATGGTAATTTCTCATGCCAGTCTTTGTAGGTCTCGGTCATCTTTCCCACGATCTTCTTAATGTTTTTATTGGTTGCTTCCACTGCCCCATTCATCTTCGGGCGATACGGTGACGAGTTGTGATGTCTGATCTTAAATTGACTGCAGACTTCCGCTATCGTGCTGTTGTTTAAGTTTAATGCATTGTCAGATATGATCCTCTCCGGCATTCCATATCGACATATGATCTCTTTTTTCAAGAACCTGCTCACTGCTGGCTTTGTAACACTAGCATACGAAGCGGCTTCTACCCATTTGGTGAAGTAGTCGATAACCACAAAGATGAATCGATGCCCATTGAAAGCTTTCGGCGATATTGGTTCAATCACATCCATACCCTACATAGAGAAAGGCCATGGAGAAACTATGACATGCAGCAGTGAAGGAGGCACATGAATTTTGTCTCCGTAGATTTGGCACTTATGGTATCTCTTGGCGTAATTGATACAGTCTCCTTCCATAGAGGACCAATAATACCCGAATCTCATAATCTGCCTGGCAATTGTAAAGCCATTAGCGTGTATCCCACAGACGCCTTCATGAACTTCTTCCAAAATTTTCTTAGCCTCTACAGCGTCTACGCATCTTAGTAGCACTTGATCCTTTCTTCTTTTGTATAGGACCTCCCAATCTAAGACATAGTCGATGGCCAATCTTCTCAGCGTCCTTTTGTCATTATCGTTTGCTTGGTCCGGGTATTCACGATTCTTCACGTATTGTAATATATCGTGATACCAAGGATGATCATCTTTTTCCTCATCTTCTTCAATACTGTAACAGTGGGCCGGAGTTTCATAAATGCTCATCCGGATGGGTTTGACATCTTCTTGTTTGTTCACCTTGATCATGGAAGCTAAGGTGGCCAAAGCATCGGCCATTTGATTTTCGTCCCATGGAAGGTAGCAGAAAGTAATGTCATCGAACTCTTTAATCAATTCAAGGATCAGTTTTCGATAATCGATCAACTTGGGGTCCTTGGTCTCCCATTCTCCCTTGAGTTGATAAATCACTAGCGCAGAATCTCCGTATACCTCTAGCACTTTAATCTTGCGTTCTATGGCTACACGGATACCCATAATGCACACTTCGTATTCTGCCATGTTATTCGTGCAATCAAAATTTAATTTACTAGTGAATGGATAATGATCTCCGTTTGGAGATACCAAGACTGCCCCGATTCCATTACCCACAGCATTTGATACCCCATCGAAGTTTAGTTTCCAGGGAAGTTCTTTCAGATCACCTTCTTCAACGGTCACAATACACATTAGTTCTTCATTCGGGAAATCGAAGTCCAAAGGCTCGTAGTCTTCCAAAGCTCTACTGGCCAGGAAATCTGTTATTGCACTCCCTTTTACTACTTTCTGGTTCACATAAACTATGTCGAATTCAGAGAGCAGAATCTGCCATCGGGTCATCCTTCCATTCAAAGCTGTTGACTCCATCATTTACTTTAAAGGGTCCAATTTTGAGATGAGCCAAGTGGTATGATACAACATATACTGCCTCAGCCTTCGAGTTGTCCAAATTAGGGCAAAACACAACTTCTCTATCGGCAGGTACCTTGTTTCACATTCTGTGAACTTTTTACTAAGATAGTAAATAGCTTTTTCTTTCCTTCTCGACTCATCATGCTGACCCAGTACACATCCCATAGAATTCTCAAATACTGCCAGATACAGTATCAATGGCTTATCGGGGTTAGGTGGCATCAGTACCGGAGCGTTGGACAAGTACTACTTGACCTTATCGAAAGCCCTTTGGCATTCTTCATCCCATTCACCTGGGTTGTGTTTCTTGAGAAGGCGGAAGACAGGGTCACATTTCTCGGTTAGTTGTGAAATGAACCGGACGATGTAATTTAATCTTCCTAGAAAGCCTCGAACCTCTTTCTGAGTACGCGACGGAGATAGCTCTTGTATGGCTTTGACTTTGTCTAGATCGATCTTGATCCCTTTCTCACTGACCATAAATCCGAGGAGCTTTCCGGACTTGGCTCCGAAGGTACATTTGGTTGGATTGAGTTTTAGCTGAAACTTTCTCAATCTCAAGAACAATTTTCTCAGGACTTGTATGTGCTCTTTCTCTGTTCGAGACTTTGCGATCATATCATCGACATAAACCTCGATTTCTTTATGCATCATGCCGTGTAATAGGGTTACCATGGCTCTTTGATAAGTTGCCCCCGCATTCTTCAGTCCAAACGGCATCACTTTGTAGCAGAATGTCCCCCACATGGTTACAAATGTGGTCTTCTCCATATCTTCAGGATGCATCTTGATCTGGTCATATCCGGAAAAACCGTCCATGAATGAAAACAGTGAGTGTCCTGCCGTGTTGTCCACTAGGGTGTCAATATGAGGCAGTGGGAAATTGTCCTTTGGGCTGGCTTTATTAAAATCTCTATAGTTCACACACATCCGCACTTTTCCATCTTTCTTAGGACGGGGACGATATTGGCTACCCAATCTGAATATTTTACCACCTTCAAGAATCCGGCGTCGAACTACTTTTGAACCTCTTCTTTTATTTTTAGCAAGACATCGGGCCTCATTCTTCGGAGTTTTTGCTGAACTGGCTTACATTCTTCTTTTATGGGGAGTCGGTGTACCACGATGCTAGTGTCCAATCCGGGCATATCTTGATATAACCATACGAAAACATCTTTGAATTCTTGAAGCAATTCAATGAGGTCTCGCTTCGTCTCCGTAGTGATACATGTTCCGATCTTCACCTCTTGTCCTTCTCCTAAGCTCACAATTTCAACTGATTCTTTGTGAGATAGGATTTGTTTCTCGCCTTGTTCTACCATCCTCAACAAATCAGGAGATAGGTTACAGCCTTGGTCATCTTCAAAATCCTGAGAATCCTCCATACACACATCTCGCTCAAAAGAGAACTCTAAGTCACTAGCCATGTCATTCATATCATTGATATCTGGGGACCTATTATGAGGATGAAGGCAGATACAAAGAATCAAAAGAATTCGAAACATTTACTCGTGGTATGATTATGAATGACGAATGAAAGAATATTTAGAAGAATGTTTCAAGAATAAGAGAATCCGAAAGTAATTATTTGTATGGTTATGAATGAAATTGAAATGATGAGAGTACATTTGCTCAAAAATGATAATAACCGTGCATTTTATTGAAATAACGTTTTTAAACATCAGCCTATTTCACAAAAGATTCTTATTACTCCTAGGCCTAGAGCAATAAGTGTGTTTTGGACATTACACTGAATCTATTCTAAAAACTACAGGAATCTCTTCCGCAGTCCAGTTGTCCAGAACACTTCTAGGTGTGTAGGGGCAAATGCCCGACAAATTTTCTCTTCCAGTCTCCTCTTCGTGCGTGGCATTGATGTCCAAGCTTTCCAGCCTTTCTTCTATAGCTCCCTTCAATGGCGTGTCTCTCTCGGGATGAATGATTCCCCCGGACACAAAAGTTTTCGATATGTGGGGGAATATCATTAGCTCCCACTTGAGTTCCTCCCCCGTTAACCGTGCTCTCCTCCTTTCTTGCTTCTTCTCCAACTCATTTCTCCTTTGTCTCGCATCCGGCCTAAATCCTAAGCCGAAGCGTTCTCTCTTCTCCTTCAATACTGGCGTCTCGACTCTTCCTTAAAGATGTCTTCCAAGTTCTCTTCCGGGTAGGGCCCTTTTTCCAACCATCAACCATAGGCTCATCCTCGTAGTCTTGGACAATTTTGACACCAGAATCTTACTTCCCTCGGCGATGAAGGTTGCATTAACAAATTCCAAAAATCGAAATGAACATTCGATTGCCTCGTCATCTGTCTCCAAATAGGCCGCATTATTGCTCACAGTTACAATAATATCCTCTTCAGCCTTGATCGTTATCAACCTCCCCTCCGATACCAGCTTCAATTTTTGATGCAACGAGGAAGGCACTACCCCAGCTGAATGTATCCAGGATCTCCCCAATAAACAGTTGTATGAGGGCTTGATATCCATTACTAGGAAATTCGCCTCATACGTGTTTTGCCCAATCTGAAGAGGTACATCGATTCTGCCCATCACCTTCCTCTCCGTGCCGTCGAATGCCTTCACGATGTTCTGGCACTCCTTCTTGTGAGAGCTGTCTATAGGTAACCTGTTTAGCATGGTCAATGGCAAGACGTTCAAAGCAGATCCATTGTCAATAAGTACGCCTGGCAGCGTATACCCTTTACAGCGCGTAGTAATATGCAACGCTTTAGTCGACCCTATGCCACCGAGTGGTATTTTATCGTCATTGAAAAAGATATAGTTGTCAGCACTTATGTTGCTAACCAAACGGTCTAGCTTGTTAACGGAGATATCGTTGGCAACATATATCTCATTTAAGACCTTCATCAGCGCGCTGCGATGAACCTCCGAGTTTAGGAGTAAGGCCAGCACCGAAATACGGCCTGGTTGTTTACGTAGCTGTTCCACCACACTGTATTCGCTATGCTTTAGGAATTTTAAAAACTCATTGGCCTCCTCTTCGTTAACTGGCTCGTTAATAGGTTTGGTTGCTTTTCCCTTCGTTTTCTCGACCACTAGGACTCTTCCTTTTGCGGGCTGTGCCTCCTCATTCGCTGTATCGTAACGTCTCTTGCTACATGTATAAGAGCCCCTATCTTGGTCCCCTCTTGAAGAGTCAACCAGGCTCTCCTTTCCCGGTATTGTCACACTGCACTCATAATTCCATGGGACCTTTTTGCTGTCTTTATAGGGGAAAACTGTAGGTCTTTGGATTATAACCCTCGGTGGCCTCTGTACTCCAGCTTCATTATTTTTGGATCTTGATATGATAACCACGGGGTAGTTAGCTGTTTTATTCTGCGCCTTCGATTCTCCCTCCGATGCGTATATATCTCCCTCTACGGGGTTTTTGGCTTCTTCATAAAACTTGATTTCCTTATTGTTCATCATATTTTGCACTAAGGCTTTGAACTCTATGCAATCTTGGATTTCATGCCTCACCTCGTCGTGAAACTCACAGTAGTTTCTTTTTTCTTCGGATTCTTCCCTCGAATCCAATGCGATCAATCCTTTCTTGGCCATCTCCTTCCATACCCGCCTCAACGGGGTCCTAACTTCTGCCACCTTATACTTGGTCTTCTTGTTCCTACCCTCACTTATCCCATTCACTCCTTGGTCGGTATGATTGGGGAGTGGGTTTCCTGCTACATTGGATGTGGCTGGGTCGTCAAATCTCACGATCCCCATCTTAATGAGTCTTTCGACTAGTTTCTTAAACGCAGCGCAGTTTTCGATAGAGTGCCCTGTGATTCCCGCGTGGTACTTACATTGGGCGTTTGTGTCATACCATCTAGGATACGGGGGCTGCAGTGGCTTCAGGTAGAAAGGGGACACCACATGAGCATTGAACAGGTTCTGGTACAACTCCCTATACGTCATGGGTATAGGGGTGAATTGTGGCCTTTCTGTGTTCTCCCTCGCGTTGGGTTCTTGTCTTACAGAGCTTTGCTGATTGGGGGTCACCGTCTTAGGTTAATTTATGGTGAATGACTTGGACTGACCCTTTTTGAATGTGCTCATGTTGTTCACTTCATTGTCTCTTTTCTTCGGGGCCGACTTCCTAGCACTTTCTCTCGATTCTATCTTGCCGCTCCTCACAGCATTTTAGATCATTTCCCCCGTCATCACTATGTCAGTGAAGCTTTTTGTGGCGCTTCCTAACATATGAGTGATAAAAGGGGCTTTCAAGGTGTTGATAAAGAGCATTGTCGTCTCTTTTCTAGAAGCGGCGGCTGAACTTGTATGGCCACTTCTCTCCACCTTTGTGCATACTGTCTGAAGCTTTCATTTGACTTTTTCTCCATATTTTGAAGAGTGATTCTGTCGGGGGTCATGTCCGTCACATGATTGTATTGCTTCATAAAGGCCTGAGCCAGGTCCTTCCATGAGTTAATTTTAGAGCGACTTAATTGGTTATACCACTTAGACGCCTCCCCGACCAGACTATCTTGAAAGCAGTGGATTAGTAGCTGGTCATTGTTAACATATCCCGTCATTCGCCTGTAGAACATGGTGATGTGGGCTTCAGGGCAGCTTGTTCCATTGTATTTCTCGAATTCAGGCATTTTGAATTTAGGGGGAAGGACTAAATCTGGGACTAAACTCAGGTCCTTGGCATCAATCCCTTGATGATGATCCGCGCTCTCCATGGCTTTGAATTTCTCCTCAAGCCATCTACACCGTTCTTCTAATTGTTTTTGCGAATCCATCCTCGCCTTTTCTTCTTCAGCAACTTCATCCAAATCAGGAACTGGTGGATAGTTCGGGTTGTTGACAAAGTTAGAGCCTGAGCCGGCTTGGAAGTTCATCAGAATTGAAGCTCCGACCTGAACTTGCTAGGGCATGAACGTGACAGATGGTTTTTGTAGGTTAATCTCGGGCTTCATCGGTATATGCGTCGGAGTAAAGCCAGGGGGTATTGGAGATCCTCATTAGTTTCCTCAACTTGGTCCATGGGGCCCTTTCCCTTATCCATTCCTCCCAACAACAATTTGGATAACTAGGACATCATTTCTCTCAGTGACTCCATCATTTGCTCATTCATCTCTCATTGAATCTTGGCTAGCTGCTCTTGTATCTGAGACTGCATTTGATCTTGCATGTCCTTTTGCATTTGCTCTAATTTCTCGAGTCTCTTATCCATTAATTTTTTCCTTGTACTGTAAGGGTGCGTGGTTGGTTGGTTTTCGTTGGTTTCAAGGTTACTAAAATAATTTTTAATTAATTAATTAGAAAACTCTTATGGCCTTTAATGCATAATGATATGATGCAATGCAAATGCATGAATGCAAAGGAGGTATCAATTTTGATTCAATTCCCTTAGAAAATTTCACTTGAAAATAAAATCTTTTACATAAAGTCGAGTTACAAATAAAATTTCGCTCTAACACTCAAATTCCTAATCTTTCTAAACAACGAGGCCAGCTCTTGTCCGCAGTCTGAATCCAACTCATACTTCACGCTCAGTGTGTCCGCCTAAACTGCTAAAGTTTGCAAGTAGTCAGCTACCTCCCGAATCTGGGTTATGGCTTCCCCCATAAGGTAATCTCTGTTTCTGACTTGGCCTTGCGCATGGTGAAGCTGCTCTTTCTAACGATCCTCGTTTGCCTCGAAAAACTGGATCCGCATCTCACAGTTTTATAGTGACGCCTCAAACTCTTCTATTTTTCCTTTCATTTCTTCTATCTTGCTCAAGCTTGCCCTCAATTCCATTACGGTGTTGCGGTTTCGATACTGATGTAGAGACTTCTCGAGTTCTGCCACTCTAGCCCTTAATTTTCCTCGCTCATTTTTGCTCTCCGACAGACTCTTCTCCAAATCTTCGTTTCGTGCCTGAGCTTCTCGAAATTTCCTTTCCCATCGGTCGGTATTGGCCTTTTCTTCTCGAATTTCATGGCGCCATTGTTCGGAAGTCTTTCCTAACCCCGCAGTCCTTATGGATAGGCGCAACTTCTTATAGTCAGTCTTTAAGCTATCTAGATCTTCTTCGGCCTTGGTTTTTCCTTTCTTCCACTTCTCAGCCTCTGACCTCTGAACATCAGCGTCTAACCTTAAGTGCATCTTCTCTTCCTCCAATTGTTCGATCTTCTTTCCAAGCTCCGAACTCTTCTTCTCAAAATCTTGCCTTATAATTTCCAATTCCGATGGGGCGACTTGTAATTGTTCCCTGATAGGTCGAGCATTCTCCAAGCTTGGCCTAGGAATATTATCATTAATCCTCTTCTTAAACCACTCGCTATACTCGGGAGTTACCATGGAACTGACGGCTAACCTCTTCATCCAACAAGTTTGCTTCCAAGCATCCGATAGCTCCCGAACTTTCTTCTTATAGTGAGCACCGCTAAAAGAGAATTCACTCTGAGCGAGTCCGTTGGTCGTGGGTACAAACTACCTTGACTTATATTGCCTCAATGCGAGTAATGGAGTATACCCGGTAGCTCCCCAAATTCCTAACAACGGTACCCAATCAAAGTTACCACATCGGTACATGATCTCATCAGGAACCATCCAGTAAGCTCTCCACTCGACATCCCCCTCCTTGAGGTTCTGAAGAATGTCCATCCACTTCTCTTCCGAAATATCCTCTCTCCTTTGTATAGCTGCCTCTTCTTTTAACGGGGAATAACCCTCGGAAAAGACCCGATAAGAAACCTTGTCTACCTTCCAAAAGTGCCCATGAAACCATGTCATCAATAATTGTGCACATCCAATGAACCGTCCTTCGCCCGTCTTCCGACATGTACTCAAGGATCTAAACGTCTTAGCCAATATCACCGATACCGGAGTGATTCCCTTCTCAAGGCGATCGAATAAGTCAATGACTGCCTCATCCACGTGCCTCAACGCTTTAGGGAAAATTACCAAACCGTAGATACTTAAGGTGAAGATATCGATCCTCTTTCTTTCATCCGGATGCGTCAAAATCAAGTCTCGCAGATTCTCCCAAGGGATACATTTACTATCTCATTTTTGCTGAATCTGAGCAGTAACCCAATGCTCGCTCATCCCGAAAATACTCATCAATTTCTTCACAAAGTTCTGACTACTAAAAACTTGGGCATAAGTCTTTCGGACCTGAATTTTTGGACACCTAAGCAAAGTAGTGTATTCCTCTATGGTAGGTACCAAATCTACTTCTCCAAAAGTGAAACACCTGTACGCAGAATTCCAAAACTGCACCAAGGCTCGGAACAAATGCTTATCCACTCTAATGTCTAGCAGGTAGGATATGTCACCATAGCTTTGGTAAAACAACTACTTGATCCCTTCATCCCAACTAGCCCAAATGTCTCTCACCTCTTGCAACTCATTCTGTACCACATTGATGCGAGTGAAATCCTGCAACTCGGAGATATATCCTTCTGCCAAGCTATCCCCTCTCTCGGATTGTAGCTTCTCCGACTATGCACGAACAGCTGCATTATCCTCGACTTTATTAAGAAATTTATTTTCCATGTCAAACTTTTTAATTTAGTAATTGAATACGGATCAACACCTCCTTTAGTATGCAATGTCATGTAAAAAAGACAATCAAAACAAAACACCAGTTAGTATCAAATAATAGCGATAAAATGCAAGCACATAAACGACAATTATAACACATATACGGGTAAGTACTAAGGCTCGATGCGGCTTCACCCAAGGATAGCTCCTAAGGTTCACTATATGTGGTTTAGTTCTAAGGATAAGGTACCCGAACCAGCAGATTCCTCAATCCTTACCCATTATAGACTCATATAGATCGAGTTCGGTTCGGGGGGATACATTTCCCTATGACCATGCGAAGACGAAAATCTCATGAAATCATAAGTACGGATGTACCCAGGAAGCAATCCACTAGCCCATGCAGAGGTGAAAACCTCACGAAAGCGTAGTTTCTTACTCCCACTTAGAAGGTGTGACCACAGCGGTCATGCAATGAAATGCAGTATTATTCTACGAGACCCGAATCATAACAACCATACAAACAAATGCACATGATGTTTAAAACAAATTTTTGATTTTTGACAAAAGGACAGCAAATAATCGATTTTATGGCTCGACTCTCAAAATCCCCAGTGGAGTCGCCAAGCTGTCGAAACCATCCCTTTTTTTCAAAAATTTTATTAAGTTTTAAATTTAATGAAAATACAGGGGAATCGACTTTTTGAAAAACAGAAATATGGAGTCGCCACCAATCTTTTTATTTAGGTGTGATCGGATCACCTAAAAATGAGGTTAGTTTAATAAAATATTTTTGGTTTATTAAAACAATGGTTTTGGTCTACGAATTTTTGAGAAAACGAGTTCGGGAGTCGGTTACGCATGAGGAAGGATCAGCAGCCTCACTACGCCCAAAATTGGTACCAAATCGATTAAATACTGTCCTTATGTCTAAAAAAATGTTTTTGAAATGTGGTCCCTTTTTTAATAACATTTGAATAACTCGAGTGGGTTACCAAAAATCTTCTTGTCCGAAAAACTATAATTTGAAATTAACAAAAGGATGCCCAACTATCTGGTCTAACGAAAAAATCGAAACCCAGCACAGTAGGGCACGATTCCTCGAATTTTCGAACATCGAACATTGCCTCACTTTAGAAAATATGAATGAAATTCCGAATGGATCTTTGATTGTTTTGAGCAACTGAAAAAGCGCAACCCAGCATGATAGAGCTCGATTCTCAAATCGCCAAACATCGAATATCGCCTTCATTTTGAAAGATTTTTTATAATCATGAATGAAAACCTAAAGGAATATTCGATTGTTTTGAACAAACGAGAAATCACAACCCAGCGCGATAGGGCATGATTCCTGAATTGTCAAACACCGAGTATTACCTTTGTTTTAAAGGATTTTTAGAAGACCTGAGTGAAATTTGCAAGGATATTTGATTATTTTGAACAAATGGGAAATTGCTACCCAACGCGTTAGGGCACGATTCCACGAATTGCCAAATATCGCATATCGCCTTTGTTTTAGGGATTTTAAAAGACACGGGTGGAGTTTTGAAGTGATATTCGATTATTTTGAGCAAATACGAAATTGCAACCCAACACGTTAGGGCACGATTCCGTAAATTGCCAAACATCGAATCTCGTCTTTGTTTAAGGGATTTTAAAAGACATGAGTAAAATTTCGAAGTGATATTCGATTATTTTGAACAAATGCAAAATTGCAACCCAACACGTTAGGGCACGATTCCGCGAATTACCAAACATCAAATCTCGTCTTCGTTTTGAAGAATTTTTGAATGAATGATTATAAAGCTAGCTTAAGACGTACTAATTCGATTTGAAATAAAACGTAATTAATCTTAAAGACTTGCATCTTATAAAACAACATTTCGCAAACCAAATGGAAAACAATGATATGGAATAATGTACACATATAAGATACAATACCAATTAACAAACTAATAACCAAGTATGGCTAATCTAAGGCAAATGTAGTCAAAATTCTAAACATGGATGGAGAATAATTGATATAGCGATAAAATGAATAAATAATATACAACGATAATATACACGGAATAATGTAATAATATCAATGAAAGATGTATAGAATAAAGTAGCAATTTGAAGTTAAGGTGATATAAGACATTTCTTAAAACAATGACGAATAAACGAACACATAATATATAATGTAGACAAATTTGCATAAAAACGAAGGATATATAATTTTTGAAATAGATATTATAGAATAAAAGTTTGAATCAAATTACATGTAGAATGTTTTAAACATAAATTCATTTGAAAATTGACAAAGTACATAATAACTTAAATAATATATATAATATGAAAGGATAATAAAATACATGATAAAATATAATACACAAAATAGATTTACACATCATATAAATAGGTATAGTAATAATTTTTTTTATATAAAAAAGAGTATGAAACTAACAATGCGTCTAAAATTAATTTGATTTATCTTATATACATACTATTATTCATAAAGCATTTAAATGAGATACTATATAAATAGTAGAATAACATAATATAAAGAAACAATAGTTTTATAAGTACAAAAATGAAGTTCCTAAATAATGACATATATACATAAAAATATTAAGTGGATCAATAGTCAAGAAGTATTTTAAATAAAGAACCCTATTAAAATAATTTATATATCAATATATATATATAAAAATATTTAAACAAAACTTTATAATAAGGTATTAAAGTAACGTAATGTAAAAGGCATTTTAAAACGAGAATTTTGTCAAAAATAAAGAAGGATATTGTTAACTTCAAAATAATAGGTATTATAAATTAAAATTTTAATAAGAATGAGGTGTATACAAATAGGCATAAAATGTTTAAAGAAATAAGATGCATAATGTGAAAAAAAAAAAACCTCAAAATAATTATACAAATGTAAACAAACAAAATTATTAACATGGATGAATACATATAAAAATATTAAAAGTATTTTAAATTAGCTGATTGTACAAATGAAAAACCAAATTAAAATTGAAACAAAATAAGAAGGATAATTTATAAATAAAGTAATCGTAAAATTGATCAATGCGCAGCATGCGTAAATGTATCGAGACTGGAATTGCATATCTTCCTAAGCCCAAAACGCAGCACTGTATCGTGGACTAAAATGAAAACGCGTACAAATCAAAGAGCCAAATTAAAAAAAAAACAAGGCGAAACCAATAGGACGCAATTGAATCCTCGCGCAGAAGGAAGGATCCAGTGCACAATTTTTCCATTCAAACCAAAAGGCGCATATCCGACTTGCTTATCGGGCCAACACGCGGGTCATCATAATTATAAATGGCGCCGTTCTTTGATTCAGCCATTAAACCCCCATTCTCTCTTTTTTTTTTATAAAAAAAAACCAATTCTTTTAAATTTTTTTTTTTTAAAAAACAAAGGCTGAAGCCATTACCCTTTCTACTAAGGTTCATTTGATCCACGGCCGCCGAACCACTATCACGCTTAGTGGCCAACGGTGGACGAATGACGGCCAGATTATGCCAACAATGGTTGCGACTTATGGATATCTGGTAAGCTTGCTCTTTTCTCTTAAAAAGAAACTCAAATACCACACTATTCTTTCAACAAACGAAACAAAGTTTGAAGAGTGAGCAAAGATCTGACATCATTCGACCCTCGCCCACATCTACATACTCTTGAGATGTTTGGGCTCTCATCGGCATCGATCAATCACCCTTCCAACACCACGATTGGTGGATGATACCTTCGGTTCTCCTTCCAACTTCGATCTCAACGAAGTGAACAGAGGTCAAAGGTCGATTCGCGAGGTGAGACTTGCTTTTCGCTTTTCTTTGTTTTAAAATGCAGATGACGAAAACGATGGAAGGAAAATAAATGAAAATAACAGAAAAATGAAAAAAAAAACTAAAGAAAATCACCTTTTTTAGAAATCGCTTTCGAATTTTTCTATTCAATATGCATGTATTGCGTGTATTTTTGTGTAACCCATTACAAGGATTAAAACTTCGGCTTTATAGTCGACAGTATTTCTCTTTTATTCCCATTTGCTGTTGTTCTGCCTCGTTTGTTTGCAGGCACGAGTACGGGGCTGTGCGTTGGCCCTTGGCGCGAGGCGTACGGGGCTGTGCGGGCGCAGGTACGGGGCTGTGCTAGAAGGTACGGAGGTAGCTGACGTGGGGGCTGGGGCTTGGCTACCTGGTTGCGGCGCAAGCAGAAGGAGAACCCTAGGGTTCTGTCTGTTCTAAAAGCTTTGGGCCACTTGGGCCGGTGTAATTTTGGTGTTGGGCCAAGGCATTGGCTTGGGTATTGGGTTAGGGTAGTAGTTTGTAAGGGGACATTAAATGGATTGTGGGATTTTATTGGATTGTTAATATATTTTTGTTCATTATTTTTTTGGTTTTGTGCTTATACGGGCTCGGGCTAAATTGGCCCATTACAACTGGAAATTTGATTATATAGGACGCCATATCCTATATTACACCCCAAAAGTTTGACGACGATAGTAGTCTCCATATCCTTGACCAGTATTCTTTCGAATCGTTTCGAGAAGTTGGTGGCAAGGATTTTGTTCAGGGTGGGTCTAAGAATGTCCCCATATTCAAACTTTAGATCTACATCAAGAGAATCAATCGAGATCGTGGTGAGGCCAAAGAACCAGTACTTTCCTTGCCCAAAAACTTATCTTTCCATGAAACTCCACTCATTGGAGCCATGTCTACCACCATGTTCTCTAATGAAACATCTTCTCCATCCTTAAATCTAACTTTTTTGGTGTTGCGATCCTTATTAGAGTCATCATTATCACCAACCGATTATCGGACAAGGACCCCGAACCGTTCATCTTTTGTTATATTGTTGTCTTAACTTTCAACTTGTGAACATGTAACGTATAATGCTAGCACTTTAATGCTTCGTTTCCTCTCACGTTCTGAACTTTTATATAAATTTTTAACAGATATATTTGTTATATAATTTTTTTATCCGTATAATGTGACATAAATTTAGCCTTTAACTATGTGTAAGTGTTTGATTGATGGTTTGAGGAAGAAAATAAAATTAATAAAATATTATATCACATTAATATTATTTATTTAAAATTTTATTATACGATTCACTTTTTTTTAAAAATCAATTATTTATTAGGTGGATTATTAATAAATTTTTTATTTTTAAAAAAATTTGATTAACAATATGATTTAAATAGAAGAAAATGTAAAGATAGAAAATCGAAAGAAATGAAAAATAAAAAGATAGAAAATAAATTTTTTTCTTCTCATATGCGAGTTTGATAGCAGGGGCGAAGCTAGAAAAATTTTTTAGGGGGGCCAGATGAAATTTTAATTTTTTATAGTTTATATCTTTATAATTTGTAAAGGATTAAATCGAATTTTTATAATTTTAGGGGGGCCAAAGTGTAATTTTACCTTTACTAATCTAAAATTTTTAAAAAAATTCAATGGTCTAAAAACCAATTTTACATTTTAGGGGGGCGGGGCCCATGCCAGCCCCCCCTGGTTTCGCCTCTGTTTGATAGTGTTCAAAAATAAAAAGAAAGAAATGGTTTTTTTTTAAATGTATAATTGAACTAATATACTTCTCTCTCATTTTTTCTCATCTTATTATTCTGATTTGAAATTATTTGTTTTTATGTATTAAGATGGAAAATAGTCATCACTTCTATTTTCTTTCCTTTCACTTTTTCTTCTCTACCAAATGCATTCAAAATTTATTTTCTTTTTACTTTTTTATTCTTTTCTCACCTTTCACTTTTTCACTTAACCAAGCATAGCCTTAAGGTGGAAAAGTGAAGGGATGGAGGAACAGAGTGGAAAAGTAAAAAGAAAATAAATTTTAAATGTGTTTAACAGTGGAGAAAAGTGAGAACAACAAAAATAAAAGAGATGACTAGTTTTCATCTTAATGCATAAAAATCAATTCTTCCAATTTAAAATGATGAGAGGAGAAAAAACGAGATAGGAGTGTATATTAGTTCAAAATTATATATTTCTTATATGTTCAATTTTTAACCCTACCAAACAATGAATGTGTTTTTATTTTTTCTACATTTCCTACTAAGTATGCTTATGAAAAGAAATATTTTCATCATTCTATTTTTCTACCCACTAATTTTTTTATTTTTTCAATTTTTTTTACTCTATTAAGGATGAGTTTGGATGTACGGTGTGTTTACCGCGGTTATTGTAAAACAGCAGTGACGAAGAAATTAAATATTGTAATATAAGATAAAAAGTAAGTTAAACACACCGCATCGCACCCACCGCTCATTCAAACCAACCCTAAATATAGCTTTAAGTAAATTGAAGGAGATACAAGTCTCATCCTAATATTTAATTTGTATTCTTATTTCGCTAAAAATTAATGTTATAACATAAATGTATTACCCGTTTAAAAGGGTTTTTACTAAAAAAATATAAAAAAATTAAAAAATTCGAAAATAATACACCTAAAAAACTATTTACGAAAATGGTATGGTCAGGGTGGTCACGCCACTCTGACAGGCGGCACCACCCTGACGTGACGGCCGCAACAGTAAAAAAAAACTGAAAAAGAAAAAAAAACACTGAAAACGAAAAAAATAAAAAATGGGTCATGTTGGTGCCAGAGGCGGCACCAGTGTTGCCTCTGGCAGAGGTGGCACCGGTGCCAGGTTTCAACCGATTTGACCCCTCATGCAGAGGGGTTTTGTTATTTTGTTTGGGGGACCATAGCTTCATTTTCGGGAACAAAGAAGAAAAAGAAAAAGAAAAGAAGGAGAAGAAGGAAAGAAGAGAAGAAGAAGAAAGAAAAAGAAGGGGAGGAGAAGGAGGCCGACAGTTGAGAGAAGAAAAAAGAAAAAGAAAAAGAGAAGAAGAAGAAGAAGAGGGAAGGAAAAAAAAGGAAAAAAAAGGTAATTTTTTTTATAAATTTGAGTAATTAATGTTAGTTTAAGTTATTTGTTTTAGTAATTATTGTTGTTGATTGATTTAGATTTAAATCAGATATAATTTTTATTTTTATTTCTTTGCAAGGTGTTATTTGGTTAAGAAGAGATATTAAGGTATGTTCGTATTTATTTTATATTTTCATTGAAGTAATAAGCATTTATGTGTAAAGAATGTTTTTTTGTTATTATTTTATGTAATTTATTTGTTAAGTGTGTTTTAGGTTGTTTAAAAAGATTTTTTAAATTTATTAGACTTATTATATTCTGATTTTTTTATGTGATGGGGGTTTTAAACTTTTTACAAAAAATAGTATAAAAATAATATATTAAAAATATATTAATGAAAAAATAAAATACGAGAAGAAATAAAATACGAAAAAAACTTTTTTGGGAAAAGTGGTGCTAACGAGTTTTTTGTTAAAATAATATAAAAAAATATGAAAATAGTATATTTTAAAAAATAAAATCTGAAAATAAAAAAATACGAACAAGGTGCCAAAGTCAGGGTTATTTATTAAATTAATATAAAAAAAACTTAAATAATATATTTGAAAGATTTTATGCTAAAATAAAAAAAATGAAAATAATATATTTTAAAAAATAATATAAGAAAAAAATAAGAATAAAGTGCTAAAATTAGGGTTATTTATTAAAAAAATATAAAAAACACTTAAATAATACATTTGAAACATTATGTACTAAAATAATATAAAGAAATAAAATACTAAAATAATATATTTTAAAAATAAGATACTGAAAATAAAAAAATTACGAAAGAAAGTGTCAAAATCAGGGTTATTTATTAAATTAACATAAAGAAACACTTAAGTAATACATTTGAAACATTTTTTTCTAAAATAATATAAAAAAATAAAATACGAAAATAATATATTTTAAAAAATAATATACGAAAAAAATACGAATAAAGTGCTAAAATCAGGGTTATTTATTGAAAAAATATAAAAAATACTTAAATAAAACATTTGAAACATTATGTACTAAAATAATATGAAGAAATAAAATACGAAAATAATATATTTTAAAAAAAGATACGAAAAAATACAAAGAAAGTGTCAAAATCAGGGTTATTTATTAAATTAATATAAAAAACACTTACATGATACATTTGAAACAATTTTTGCTAAAATAACTAAAAAAATAAAATACGAAAATAATATATTTTAAAAAATAATATATGAAAAAAATATTAATAAAGTGCTAAAATCAGGGTTATTTATTAAAAAATATATAAAAAACACTTAAATAATACATTTGAAACATTATGTACTAAAATAATATAAAGAAATAAAATACAAAAATAATATATTTTAAAAAATAAGATACGAAAAAAATACGAATAAAGTGCTAAAATCAGGGTTATTTATTAAAAAAATATAAAAAACACTTAAATAATACATTTGAAGCATTATGTACTAAAATAATATAAAGAAATAAAATACGAAAATAATATATTTTAAAAAATAAGATACGAAAATAAAAAAATACGAAGAAAGTGTCAAAATCAGGGTTATTTATTAAATTAATATAAAAAAATACTTACATAATACATTTGAAACATTTTTTGCTAAAATAATATAAAAAATAATATACGAAAATATTTTACTTATTATCATTTTAAAATAATAATAATATTTGTATTTAAGTTGGATATATTTAATTTTTTAATGTAGTATAGCAAAAAAAATATGTTGTCGAAAAAATTGTTTGCTATTTTTTTTATAAGTTATTCTAATAAATATTTAAAATCTATCAAACATTAAAATTAATAACCGAAATTTATTTTGAAATTACAGGCATCGCAATGGCTTCATTGATTAATAAGGAACTTTCTCACATATGTGACATAGTTAATAATATGGTAATATATTATTACTTGTTACGCAAGGGTTCCATTAAAAAAGATCCACGTAATTTAAGAAAATAAATTATGTTATTATAACTATTTTTTGTAATTTAACACTGTCAGGACTCGTACCGCATATTAAGGGGCCGGGTGAATGGTGTAGGATATTCCCCGGATGCACGACTAATGCCCTACTTGGAGCTAGCTGGATTCGGGTCAACAGCATTGACCTGGACGTTCAATTTGCGGTACGATTTAATATCCACATTGGTCGAGCATTGGCGACCGGAGACCCACACTTTTCATTTGCCGTGTGGGGAGTGCACAGTCACTCTGGAGGATGTTGCATTACAGTTTGGGCTCCCAATCGACGGGGATGCCGTCACGGGCGTAAGTGCGATAGCTGAGCCGACTGCACTTTGTTATAGCCTACTAGGAGCCTCGCCCGGCGATGCTGAGTCTACTTTTTCGGAGTTGAAATTTACATGGCTAAAAGCCAATTTTCAGCATTTATCAGATAATGCCACCGAAGAAGAGTTGGTGTGCACAGCTCGAGCTTACATTATGCATATCATAGGGGGTGTATTGATTCCCAATTCGAACAACAACAAGGTTCATATCCAGTATTTACCTCTGTTAGCTGATCTGCGTAGTGTTCGCTCCTATAGTTTTATCGTGAGTTTTGTCGGACGACAAAGCCTAATGCTGTAGACATGGGCGGATGCCTTATATTGTTGCAATCATGGGCTCTTTATCGGATGCCATTCTTGGCATCGGTTAGTCACCAACCATACGTATATCCGCTAGTTAACAGGTGATAAAATTTAACTTGTTAGTAATTGACAATTTCTTTATAATGATACTATTCTAATGATACTATATTTACTTGAAAATTGTTTTCGTAGATGGAGTATTTATCCGGGTATCGGGAGGTCGTACACTGTCCCGATATATCATCTAATGATTGAACAACATGCCGGGGAATGGGTAAGCTATTCAAATATTCGTGACATATAATTGCTTTGTATAGCTTACTCCAACCGTGTTAAATTTTAATCATGGTATTAATCGTGTAGTTTATATGGATGTCATACCATAGACCAGAAATTGCGGCTATTATACCCTCGTCTGCCTACATTGATTCTCATTTGTGGTGCACTAACGCACCAATTATCAGTTTCAATGTAGTCGAGTGGTACCACGGGGATCGAGTACTACGACAGTTTGGTTGCATCCAGTACATCCCAGATCCGCCAATGCAGGTGGAGGAGGAGGTTCACGGTAAGAACAAGAGAGGGAGACATGGACAGCATTGGGGGGTTACGCACCGGGGATATATTGCGGTGTGGGAGAGTCGGATGGCTCGAAGACCTCAGATGGATATGTCTTCCGATTTGCGCCCATCGTTAGAGTACATGTAATGGTACTTTAGCATGGGGAAGCCATATTTACTTGGTGGGCAGTCGACTATAGTCCCTCCGCACGTACAACGATCTGGGGCATACGAGACAGTGGCCGATATAGAGCCTGATCCATAGCCAGATGCCGAGCATGACCCAGAGCCGGAGCCCGAGGTACAGCCGGAGGCCGAGTCCGAGTGATCGCATTCGCATTTAACTGATACTTCTTATCATCCGGATTTGGCAGACAATGACTATTTCCCAGGCTCGTCATCGCATTCACATTCGGCTGATACTTCTTATCATCTGGATTTGGCGGGCAATGACAATTTCCCGGGCTCATCGGGGGGGCGGATATCATTACGAATTTGATATGTTTGGGTCGTACCCAAAGCAGCATAGCACCTCTCCCAGCCCATATCCACCGCATTATAGCACTACCCCTGGCCCGTATCTACTGCAGTACGCCACTCCTACTGGGTTGTATCCACCGCAGCATGGCACTCCTCTCGACTCAAGTTCATCGATGTCATTCGAGCCATATGATTTTTCTTCTATGTATCAGACACCCTCACTTGCGACTGAAGAGGATGTTGGTCCTCGCAATCACCCACAACCTGAACGTCGACCTCCGCAGAAATATACCCCTAGGACCACACCATCGAACCATCAATTTTAGGGGTTTCTTCGGTTTTGATATTAAAAATTTTATTGAGTCTAGTTTCACATATAAGAAACGGTGTAAGTAAAGGAATTTCATATTATGAGATATTTAAATTATTGTGAGACAGAGCCACAATGATTCTAGAATCCCCTGTTCTGATTTCAGAAAATTATTAAAAATTTCAAAAAAATATTTATGAGTTAAAATTTATATGCTTAGAATCCTTAATGAGTCTATTTTCAAGAAAAATAGACGAGAACATTATCCAAATCCCGTACTATAATATAATTTATTTTTAGTGAATAAGGGTCGAAGCTGTGGAACAGCAAAACAAGGGCAACTTTAAAGAATAAACTGTACTAATTAGCTAAATCAAAAATTTTGAAAATTTTATGGTAAAAAGATATGTGAGCTTAGTTTCTAGAAAAATTAGCGGATCTTAATTTGGAGTTCTGTAGCTCTAGATATAAATAAATTCGTAACTACAACTCCAGAAAACAGCTTGATGGATTTTTAACAAATAGAGGAATATTTGCAATATAATTTTTTTCATTTAAAATAAATACATTACAACATAAGTTCAATTCCTACCTGATCGTGACGATTGTCCGACATGATAGTTTCGCTGCAGGCATTTACTCCGATTATGACCAGCTAACCTGCATAATCCACAACGCGTACCGTCGGATTTCTCCCTAATGTCCATTTCATTATGGATTCTAGTTGATTGCGGACGACCTCTCGGATTCCTGCGTAGCCCTCTGTCTGGGACAAGTTCGAAAGTCATCGGAGGCACTTCCCATGTAGACAGGTCGGGCAGGACAGGGAACTCGTTTTCCCATACACGTAACGTGCGATTGAGTGTGTACATATCATCGACAAATTGTTCAACATTAAGGTTCGCTTTAGCACACGCTGCAACGACATGCGCACACAAATAATGAAGTGTTTAGAATCTCCTACAATCGCATTGTCTATTTCGGAAATCAACTCCATAAGACCTAGGTGGTAGACCGGGTCGACGACCAATGGTCTCCGTAACTCGAAACGTTTCAAGGCGTCGTGAATATATTTCTACATTCATTGACCTCACCATTCAACGGTTTACAACCATTGCATCCCTAACATCTTCGACAAACACGTGTCCCGCCTCAATCTGGTTAACTTGTTGCTGACCCATTCTTGGCATCAAGGTAACCAACCTGTAGAACGTAGCCGAGAAGATTGTTGAAATCGGAAGATGTCGTGTTTTCAACAATACAGTGTTGACCCCCTCCACTAAGTTTGTGGTCATTTGACCATCACGAAAGCCCTCGTCAAAACTTTGAGCCCATTGCCACGGCTCTATAGTACCCAACCACTGTCGGAAAGATGTATTCGTTTGACCCTCCATGTCACTCTCAAGTCGAGTCATTCTTTGGCGAAAAATGTGTGGCTCTAGCTCGTACGCTGTATATGTATTAAGAAAAGATAAGTTACGGTATTGCCCTAAAAACTTATATTGAAAAGATAAGGCAATCGTTTACCTATTTTCACAAATTGTCTTTTCCAGTCTACATTTTTATAATCTCTAATGAAATTAGTTGCAATGTAACGGATGTAGTAAACGGATTTCCATGGTACACCGGAACGTCTAATGGCGGCAATTAATCCTTTCCCTCTATCAGAGATAATGCAAATATTATCGTTGCTAATAACATACCTCCGCAGGTTGGTAAGGAAGAATTCACACGATTCCATGTTCTCCTTATCTACAATGGCAAATGCTATCGAAAGCACGTTCCTGTTGTCGTCTTAAGCAACCGCAATAAGTAAGATCTATGTATATTTTCCATATAGCCAGGTCCCATCCACTTGCACAAATGGCTTGCAGTGGGGAAATGCGTGCACATATGGATCAAACGTCCAGAACATCCGATGGAAAATTTTATTTCCCAACTGTAGTTGGTCATCCGGGCCGTAATAAAGTCGTGTCTGTAACTCAATGACGGTCTCTGGTATGTACTCCCGCATAGCGGCTATCTATCCCTGTAGCTTGTTATACGACGCATCGAAATCCCCATACAATTGCTCTATTGCCATCTGTTTTGCTATCCATGCCTTTCGATATGACACTCGATACTGAAATTGTGCTTGTATTTCGGCAATCAGTACCGAAACTTTAATGGTCGGCATGTCCTTCACCATTGGCATGATACACGTACAGAAAGTTTTAGAATCAAGTTTTCGATGATCTTCTGTCATACGTGTTGATGTGCATGTGTGAGGCCCAACAAATTTGCGTATCTCTCACATCTACGAATTTTGAATAAATGCAGCTCGTACCCGCCAATTGCAACCTTCCGCCGACTTTCAACACTCTCCAATATATAATGTCGGTTTAGACACTACAACTTTATAATCTACTGATATATTCATGCTATACCGCTTAATAGCAAATACGCACTCTTCTTTACTTTCGAATCTCTGGCCGACAAATAACTCCTCAGGATTAGAATTTACGGCCAGTCGATGAGCAGGAAGTATTTCAGGGTACTCTAGAAACTCGGCTACATGCGCCGCGTCGGGGTCTATGAGCGACATGTGTGGCCCAGGATTATTGTGAATCACAACACGTCGCATCTGGTTCCCGACCGAAGACGCGTTAATGTTTCCATCGTCATTCACGTCTTCATCATCAATATCATCGGGGACATCGTCCACATCAGGATCACTATCACTATCGACTTCTTGATAACAAAGATCACTACTATCGTAACCATCATCACCAACCACATCCATATCGGGTGTAACATTAAGATCGATATCGATCCCACGTATAGTCGATTCACTATCAACGTACGATATTGGAGCCACCATGCACGGTTCTTGAGCTCTATGTTCTTTACCATATGCAGTGAGATTTTCATTTTCCTCCATACCGGCTAACTCAGCAAATAAGTGAATCAGTGCATTTTTGTCACTCTCATTCCTACAGTAAAGAGTGATCATTGTCTCCACGTCTTCGTCGTCTATAAGTTCCATTTCAGTGAATTTGATTGGATCTCATTAAACCGGAAACTTGTAGAAAAGTTTCGAAATTCTTCTCCCACAACGTCTAACAATTTTTACGTTAATTCTTCCCTTCATATCATCCAACGAGACATTTCTATTAAATCTCATTGCTATTTGTTGCCGACATTCAAATATGCATCCAACGGTTGTTGTCAAGATAATTCCATCGAAATAAACGCATACGAAAAACTGATTATCCATCTTCAATGCTCAATCTGTTAAAAATAAACAAACTTTCTCAAAATAATTTCGAACACCAAATAAACTACTTAAATAAAAAATTTAATTACTCAATATGCAATTTTTTCATTCATAAGCTCATAGTTTTTCAGTTCTCATTTTATACATAAACAACATTTATCTTTACATTTAACCATTTAAATTCAGTTCTATGTTTTCTTCCATTTATCTTTACAATAATAACAAGGATTTTTTACTAACAATACTAATAACTAACAACAAAAAATAATAAAAATCAACAATAATAATAACAGCAAAAACACATTAACAATATAAAAATTCATTATTTTAAAAAAATTATACCTTCTTTTTTCTTTTCTTTCTTTTTTCCTTCTCTTCTCTTTTCTTTCCCTTTATTTTCTTCTGCTTGCTGCTGATTCTTGCTCCCAGAGTTGCTCGCTCTGCTTGGTTTTATAGTGCTTAGGTGCCGCCTGTGGGACCCACAAAACTTGTGCAGCCTCTGCCAGAGGCAATACTGGTGCCGCCTTTGGCACCAACATGACCCATTTTTTATTTTAATTTTTCGTTTTCAGTGTTTTTTTTTCTTTTTCAGTTTTTTTTACTGCTGCGGCCGTCACGTCAGGGTGGTGCCGCCTGTCAAAGTGGCGTGACCACCCTGACAATACCATTTTCGTAAATAGTTTTTTAGGTGTATTATTTTCGAATTTTTTAATTTTTTATATTTTTTTAGTAAAAAACCCCATTTAAAATCAAAATTAAAAGCACATGACGCAATTAAATAAGTTGAATAAAGGAATTTATAAAAGGAAAAGGTTTTCCATCCTCGATTCAACGATTATACACACTATATTTGGCGAAAAGAAAAAAACTTTAAAAAGGGAATTAAATTAGTAATAAATAAAACTGGTCATGGGCTATGTTATTTGTCCAAGTTTGAAGGATCGTTCAAAAATTGGGAAGGCTTAAGTAAAAATATAAATTCAAAAAATAAGCTTGGACAAAAAATAATATCTGTTTTCTAAATGAGTCGAGCCTCGGGTAGGATTTTTTGACCCAGGCCTAACCCAAATAAACTATTTTGTTGTTGTTTTGCTATTGTTTCACTACTGTTTTGTTGATGTTTTGCTGTTGTTTTACTACAATTTCGTTATTATATTGTTATTATTTAGATATTGTATAGATCTCGTTTTATTGTTAATTTTGCTACTATTTTAGAGGCATTTGTTAGTTAAGTTGCAATTATCTTAATATTATTTAAGTATAAATATTTTTAATGTAATTTTAATTTGTTGAGGAACAATTATTTTAATAATTTTAGTATATTTCATGTATTATATGTTTTAATTTTTTTTACATAAAAAAATAATCTAAAAAAATTAATATAGGTAGGTCGAGTCAAACTCGAGTTTAGAATTTTTAATTTAGATTGAGCTTAGACAAAATTTTAAACTCATTTTTCAAGCTAAGACATACCCGAATCTAGAAAATAGACCTAAATTTTAGGTCAACCCGACCCATGATAAAGTATTCTAATAAACATTTTTTATTCATTATAAGCATAATAAAACTCCAACTTTAATCTTTCAAGTTAATGTATAATAATTTCGCCATTTCCCTAATCATAATCCAGATATAAACATTGTAATATATAACACTAATATAATCCAAAAATAATTAAAAATTATATCTTAATTATATAAAAGAATTTTAATATTTAAGTAAAATGTTGATAGTAAAAAGTCCACAAGAGGGGTGGCCCAGAGGAAAAGAAAAGTAGAACAGTCCCACTTTAGAAGGTCGAGCTTATGATTATGAATGGAGTTGTGTAGTTTGTGGGATTGACATTTGGCCTACATCAACTTTCACTTTTCTTTTTCTCTTTTACCAAACAGGGTCAGCATATATTCGGAATTTTATTTTAACCCTAAACCCTAAAATTTTATAAACACTTCAACTTTTGCCCTAAAGTGAGGTTTGGGAAAATATCAATCACTTTGTCTTGGAACCAAAGTAAGTGGGTCTTATTTAAAGACAAGAAAAGTGGTCCCTGAAAAACCAAATTTAAATGAGTTGAACTAACTTGCCAATACCAGCCATATCTTTGTTTTACTTCCACAACTGATTTGATATGTTTCTTCATTTTTCACACTCACATTATTTTAACTATCCTATCACACACACCTACTTATTTTTTTTTTAAATTTTATATAAAATATACAATCTCAGAAATACTCTTAATTATAATAATGTTTGTTTTCTATAATATATATAAAAGCACGAGTTTGGAACAACTTTTAAACTAACAAGAATATATTTTATTTTTCATCAAATTATTAAATTCAAATTTAAAAATAATTATAATTTATTTAGAAATTAAAGTTGTTAGAATTACACTTTTAAAAATAATTATAATTTAATTTACAATTATTATTTAAGAAATGATTTGTTAATTTTAAAATAGAGTTATTACTTGAATAGATTTTTTTATTTTTTTTTAGATTTACTTCCTTTTATATGAGTGCAGTACCACGGTTCCTATTCTTTGTTTTTTGATAAAATGCCTAGAACTACCCATAGGCCTTTAACCCTTAAATAAGAAGATAATGTGATTCATCGCACTCAAACTCACATCCTTTTATATTGACAACAATACTAATACCGATACCGACTGAGCTAAGACTCAAATGGCACTTGAATAGAAATTTAAGCATAAAATATAGCAAAAAAAACTTAAATATAATTATAATTATAACTATTAGTTAAAAAAGTTGACATAAAAAAGAAGTTGTAATAATTTTATTTTTAAAAAAATAATACTAATTTTATTGATGTAAAATAAAATTATTACTGAATAAAATTCTAAGCATCTTAATTATCACTTAATTAATATTAGATTTAATTAGTTATTATTTTGAATAATATTAATTTGCATTAATTACATAAAGTAAAATATATTATATGTTGAATATATTAAAAATGTTTTAATTATTATTTGAAAAATTTCTATTACAATATTTAAATTGATAAGTTAACGTATTTTAATTATATTCAATAATTTAAATAACATATATTTTATCACGTTAATTATTGCAAATTAAAAAATACAATATTTTAAAAAATTGATTAAATATTAAACATGTAAAACCACATGCAACACATATGACATTAAAAGCTAGTTTAATAAAAAAGAATAAATTTTTCATAACTTCACAATCGAGTTGAGATTTGGTTGATGAATCATACCAACTCAATTAACCCTTTAAATAATAGTATAGAGTCTGCATATGGATTTCAACATAACTATTTTTTAATAATTTACTTTAGAGTAAACTATACCCAAAGTCGTTAAACTATTATTAAGTTTACGTTTTAGTCATTCAACTTTAAAAAGTTACAAAATGACCCTTGAACTATTCAAAAGTTTTCATTTAAGTCATTGGGATGTTAAAATTGTTGTTGTATGACCTTCTTTATTCGCACCGTTTGCAACAATTTAAAGTTTTTTTTTTTTTTTACAGTTCATTTTTTTCATGAAACAATTCTGAATATCACAATTTGTGAACTAAAATTTAAACAGTTTTCTCTTTTGATCTCTGACACTGGCAGTCAAATTGACTTGGATCTAAGGTATATTCTTCTAATCGTCGAGGGGTACTAGTCTATTGTATCAGTAGTCAAATTGTTGATTGGAGCTCACTAACGAAACTTAAAAAAAAAAAAAAAAAAACTAAACACCTTTGTGACTTAAAAGAAAAACTTTCGAATAGTTCAATGATTATTTTATAACTTTTTTAAATTGAGTAACTAAAACATAAACTTACCAATAATTTAGTGACATTAGATATAGTTTAATATATATATATATATATATATCATTCCACTGAGCCAGTTTTTAGAGTTTCAATAATTTCATAACAATTATTCCTTACATCATTTTCATATGTTAGAGGCTTTGGACCGTCCAGTTGTATCCATTTAAGATCATTAAGAAGAAAATGAAACATTCCCCTCTATATGGGATTTCTAGGGCACTTTCTTGATTTCGTGATGGGGATGCGGTTTGACTAGCATTTCTTTGCATTGCATTTACTTTTCTTAGGACTGTTCATGTACTTTAGGATTATTATCTAATTGAATTTAAATAGTAAGTAGTTTGATATCTTTTTAAGTAAGAATTTAAATTCGAGTGATTATTCTATGTTTAGGGTTTAATTTGATTTATCTTTAAATTTAATTATAATTTAATGTAACTATTAAACACTGGTAATTCTTACACAAAAACATAAAATTAACATAACATAGTAATTAGATTTTAATATATTACATGTTTAGTTAAATATGTAATTAACGAATCTTGTTGAATCGGGTATAATTAAAACACTCCGAAAGTAAAAATTGAAAGAATTATAAGGAAGAATTAAACTAATTACTTTCAAACTTGTTTTATTCATTTTAAATTTCAAATTACACTTTACCACGTATTAAAAAAAAATTATAATTATTATTCTAAAAATTACAATTTCCCTTTCAATAAAATTTCACAAAATGAAGTGTTTTACCAAAGGAGAGCAAACAAATTGTCACCCACCGACCTCACAATGAGATGTGGCTGAAATCCAGAACTGCCCTAATTTACTAAGCAAGATTTGGATGGTGAGAAGATATGTCTAGTTTTTGTTGGCAAATTTTCATAGTTTTTCTAGACTTTAATGGCTTTCACATGTGAAAAAGCTTTTTATCTATAATCCCCAATCCCTCATTTATTCCATGCTTATCCAATTATATATATAAACAGTGACATGTACTATTTCCCTTAGACTATGATCATTTTTTATTTTAATTCTTATTAAATAAATTGTTTTAAATTTTTAATGTCATTCCAAATAAAGAATCAAAATTAAAATCTAATCGCTTTGTTAAAAAACAAAAAACCACTGCATTTATCATTTTTATCCGCATCTCATTAGCACGATTACATAAATCCCTATTTAGTGTTTTTTTTTTTTTTTGAGGGAGGGGAGAATGGAAGTAACCAATTGAGTAAAATCGAAATTTAGTGCTAAAAAACATAAAAAAATCTATTAAAAATAATCATATCAATGCAAATAAGCCTTCACCCGGTTGGTAAAATGTGAGACGAGTATTGAGTATTCAAGTTCAGATTTCATTATATACAATTGCGTTTGTGTGGATCTCTAATTCCACTTTGTGCTCATATCATGTATGAGTTTTGTCTGATTCTTTCTAGCTCTTCATTTGCAATCCTTTGTACTTGTTGATATTAAGAATCAATAAGGGAAGAGGTTGACGAAGGTACAAGGCAATTCACCTTATGAGGGCAGAGAGTCATCATGAACGGAGAGGTGATAAAGGGGGAGAAAGAAAGAGAGAAGGAGAGAAGGAGAGAGATTGCTAGAGGAGTAGATAGAGAAGAGGATTGTCTATCTAATGTCCCCTTTCTACCGAGGTGAGAGGGCTTTTATATGAGAGGTTTGGGATGCAACGTATAGGCATCTTATTAGTGAATGAGTCACCTCTTTGTCTCCTATTAGAGGTGGCTCTATGATCCTGTAAATCGGTAATGAGGCAATGTAGGGTGGCTTAACAAGTGATGGTAGTCTCATCATGATTGAAGGGCTCTAGATGTTGGGTGCCAACTAGTCTTGCTTTCAGTGAAGGTGATTTATGGTAAAGGTGCACTTGATGAGGCGATGCTCAAGGGTGATATGTGGAGGTGGTATAACAATTGCCCCTAATTAAGGGGGAGGTCATAATATGACCTCCGTTGAGGCAATTGAATGGTCCTAAGGGGAAGTTGCTAAATGTTAAGGACATCTTCGAAGTTTTGGATGTTATACTTTAAAATTTGTGTTGAAAAAATCAATTTAGAAAATAGTGTTTTAGGCACAATAAAAGTTTAAAATTTTTTCTTTAAAATCGAGCCATTGTGATATTTATAGTACAAAACTTTAATCGAAATATACATGTGCTTTGTACAAGTGGTTAAGTCGATCCCAATTTTCTATCAAATGATTTTCTCCGTTATTCTCGAACCACAAATAACTTTGAGTGTGAGTTAATCGAGCACTAAATTAGTTATAAAATTAGTAAAATACTTTCTCATATATAAATTAAATTATATTTTATGAGGGTATTTTATCTTTTTATATAGCAAAATGAAATTTAAACCTACAATATTGTGCATAATAAACAATTAGCTTTACCATGGTAAGCAAAACATGAACTGATTTTTATGTAAAGTCTGAACAAAAATATTTTCTACATAATTTTGTTCACTCACATCGTGAGTGCACTGTAAATTTAATAGGAAAAGTTGTCATGGTTAATCTTAAAATTTTCAGTTAGTTTCTATAAATATTTATACTATTATTTAAACTCCTAATTAAGTTAGTGTCACTACCCAACGGAGCACCAACTCAGCTAGAAAAATTACGAAAATGTCTTTCCACATTCAAAGAAGCTAAATTATTCGATGATACTTTAACCTTTTTTAATTTTTTAAAATAGTCAATAAAAAATTTGCATGTGATGAGATTTAAACATGTAATCTTTGAGCTCTTAAAATCTTAATTTTGTCGCTTAACTAAAGTTTTATTTTATTTAATGCATTTTAATTCTATTATGCATACTTTATTACCTCCCATCAATTCTATATATTGCTAAAGTTGTTAATTGATCTAGTGTCACAAGTTAACTCGACACCCAAATAAACAATTCTAGTGTATTTAGTATTCTTAATTGATGTATTTATACATTTAAATTTTATATTTCTCACAATTTAATCTTTTTTATTTTATTTTAATATTATATATACTTTATATGCTATTATTAATTAATCTCAAATTATATATTTCACTATTTTCTATATATATATTCTAAATATATAAATTGCAGGAATAAATAACACCTTAACTAATAATTTTTAATTAGCAAAAGTGGGAAGAATGAATGATTCAAATAAAATCGGTGTCCCAAAACATTGTATATCTTAAAACAACAATAATCAAAAGTAAACAAATTCTTTTATTTAGGGTTCGCCGTTTGATGGGTCCTAAAGCTGGTGAAACCAACGGTGTTGATTAGCTCATAAATTTTATAATATAAACAATAAAGTAGATGTTTTTTTTTTATTTATTTAAAGAAAAGAAAAACATCCATTTTGTCCAAAAAAGAAAAAGTAATAATTAAATACGGATGTTTTTATTTTTAAGTATAACCTAACAACTTAATTTAGTTCACTGTATATGATTTTCTTTTTAATTATAAACATCATCATTATCTCATAATTGTTTTTTTATTTTATTTATTATACCATTTTTTGAGTATATTATAATTCTATTAAAATTTCATTTTATTTCTAAAATTATTTAATTTAAAAATAATAATGGTCTAACTGAATGAGTTTTAGTTTAATTGGCATAAGTATTGTTACTAATATAAGAAGATATATATTTGAGTACGTTAAAACGTATTTTCTTTCTAGAAAAAAATTATATTAAAAAATGAGATTATTTAAAATAATAATATTCTAAAAACATGAGATATCACCATTTTTGAATTCCCGCAATTATTTCTTTTGAAAATATCGAAAGAAAAACAAAATCTAAGCCCACAAATTTCAGTAGATGTTAGCCATATAGTAAGTACACCTAAATTATTATTTTATCCGACTTAATTATTACTTAAAAATAAATATAAAAATATGATAGAGATTTCTATACTAGGAGTCAAATTGTATTTTGTTCTCTATTTAAAAAATGAACAACTTAGTCTATATGTGTTAGATTAAAAAGTAAATTGATCCTTTTGTTAAAAATTTAATCTAGTTTTACGGTTAAAAACTAGTCCTTATACATCCTTTCTAGTTATTATGTTAACTACACTAGTTTTTACTAGTACAAATGCATGAAATTTTTAACAGCAATGATCAATTTACTCTTTGATTTAATGTACAGTGATTAATTTACCCATTTTTTTAGTAGAAGGGGCAACAACAATCTCACTCCTAGTATAAGGATCTTCATGGTATTTTTACCAAAATAAAAATATTTTTATTTACATTTTGATTATATAAATATATAGAAGGGAGGGATCCACTTACACCAATTTAAAACTAAAGTAGTTTGCACCATCCTGTAACTTTTTATACGATTCATATTTTAACAATTCATCATATTTCATGTTCCAACCATTTGATCATATACATCAAATTTAGTGTAAATTAAAAAACAAACTATTTATTTTATGTAAAAAAAAAATTTCAATCGTTCAATATATATTAATATAGATGATATTTTAGTTCGACATGATAGAAATATTAAATTAATTTAAAATTTTACATGCATAATAAATTTAACTATTGAATTATTAATATTCAATTAGTACAAAAAATTACGAAAATGAATAAAACTATTTTAATTTTAAATTGTGTAAATGAATCCACCCCATATATAAATATTAAAACAATTTTTTTATTATGTGATAAAAAGAATTTAATCTCAAAAAATGTGTCATCATATTTGTTTCTCTAACAACACATGCATTATTTGAAAAACTTTCAACCATTAAATATATATATATATAGATAACATATTAAATTGAGATGATAAAGATATTAAATTAATTAAAAAGTTTACAAATATAATAAATATTAATATTTTAATAAAAATTATTAAAATATTAATTATATAACAATAAAAGAATGTGAGGTTATTCATACTATTCCTCCGTATATTAATAAAGATGGGATGGGAAGCAGACCAAGTGAGCATGGGAAGAGATTAAAGACAGAGAATGATGAGTCAAAAATCAAAAACCCAATAAAACTCACTCACACACTCTATCATCTTATAAGTATATATATCCCAACTTCAAAAATTCTCAACTATTATATATAAAGTTAATTATATGTAATAATTCTCAAAATATTTTTACTCTTATTAAAATTTATTATTAGTAGTAGTAATTAATCACTTCATTTTAATCTTCAATCTTATAATTCAAGGGATGAAATAAACCAAATCTTTTGCATTACTTGGTTTTTCTTTTCTGTTTTGGTAACATTGATTTCTCAAATTTCATTTTCAGTAATTCTTATCCATTAATATATTTTGTTGATTAAACAATGAAAATGGCACAATGCCAATCATCCTTTCCCCTCTATAGGAAACACCATCATTGCTCCCAACAATCCTTTTCAACCTTAGAAATTTGAGCTTCTAAGATATATTCCTTTTAATTTCTTTTTCATCTTCATTTTCATATTTCATGAATTCATCTCCATTTATATAAATCCCTTCTTTTCATAACCTTTTTTTCTCCACACCCCCTCCCCTCTGTTTCAATGGATCCATCTTCCACGAGCTCTGTGAATGGATTCTACACTTTCCTTACTCGTGGGTTAGATGATCTTGAAAGGGTGTATCTCTCTAATAACTTCATGTCAATCCAATTTCTTCAAAGGGTTCTTTGCCTTCTCAGATCTTTCCATTCCCAGTTGCTTATCCTTGTTCAAAAACTACATCTCCCTGTTGGTGATAAGTGGCTTGATGAATACATGGATGAAAGTTCCAAGCTTTGGGATGCTTGTCATGTTCTTAAATCAGGCATATCCGGCATGGAAACTTATTATTCTTCTGGGTTTAACATCATTTCTTCCCTTGATAATCATCGACATCTTAGTCCCCAGCTTTCCAGACAGGTCCTTCAATTCCCAAACTTTCTTCATAATTTCAATCATTCAACTCATGATCTGATTCCTTTTTAAATTCAAAACAGGTAATCAGAGCAATTTCAAGATGCCGGAGAGAAGCCATGGGATTAGAAGAAGAAAACAGGGGGTTCATGGAAACAAGAATCCAACCACTTTCATTAAAGTTGGAAGAGAAAGTTACGATGGAATCAAAGTTGAATGGATTCAATGGCTTCCGAGGAGTTTTATATGCAATGAGGAATGTAAGTTCATTGCTACTAATGATGTTACTATATGGGGGGGTTCATTGTTGGCCAGAATCAAGTTTGGTAAGAGGGGGAAACGAAGGGTGTGTGTGTTTTGGATCAACATTTATGATATCAACAGCAAGATTGCAACAAAGAGTAGCAGAAGAGATAAACGGGATGAATGGGAAAGCAGGGATATTGTTGTATGAGTTTAGGAGGTCAAAGATGGCAATGGAAGAGGTGAGAGGGGAGCTGGAGAGGAGAGGAGGAGGAGGGGTGGTGGAGTGGGAAACAGAGGTGGGGTTGAGGGAAAAAGTAGACAACATGAGAGGGTGTTTTGGGATATTGAGATCTGGGGTTGAAAATATTGTTGGACAAATTGATGATTTCTTTGATGAGATTGTTGAAGGGAGGAAGAAGCTTTTGGACTTCTGCAGTCACAGGTAAGAGAATTGGGTAAAAAATGTAAAGGGAATCAGTTGTTTCTTTTAACCCTTCTCTTCCTTCTAATTTTTATTTTTATTTTCATGCATTTTATTGCTTCTACCATGGAGATAGTAGTTTATTTTTTCTCTTCATATGGATGCTGGGGAGCAAAACAGTTTGATTTGGGCTTCAAAAATCTTGAAGAATCCCCCAAAAAGAGGAATTTTTCATGCAGGGCTTTCTCTAATGTTGTTTTTAGTTCTTACCCTAGAAAAAAAGGACATAGAAGTTTCTGCTATCTTGAATTAAGAAATAATAAAAAAAAAAAGGAGAATATTAGAGTGTAATATTAAACAGTGGCTAGGTATTTTACTTTAATTTAATTTTGAAAGTGAGTTCCCTCTTGATCCAATGCTACCAAAAAGTTGAAGGTTCTATTTTGTAAGAATGGAAGGAGTTAATAATAATAATAATAATAATAATAATAATAATAATAATAATAAATAAAGTGAATTATATAATAACAAATATATCAGTGGCAAAATAAAGTGGTTTTTTACTAAAATTTGATGAAACTAATTATTATTTATCAAAATCATACCGGTCCCAAATTAGTTATCTAAATATTCATTTTTATATTTGAAATCTTGAAGTGACAAAGGTTCTTTGTAGCGTTTCATCAAGATATCCTAACTCGCTATCAATGGTGACAATTTCAGGCTCAAGATTCTCAATTTATCACCATTGGTGACAATTTGGTGTTTAATTTATTAAAATCATACTTCATTTCAAGGGTAAACTATAACAATAGTCACTTTTATTTGTTTCAGATTAAATTTTAGTCATTTATGTTTGAAATGTTACGTTTTAGTTATTTATGTTAGAGTTTTGTTACGAAGTAGTCACTCTATCGTTAAACTCTGCTATCTCTTAACGGTAGTCTCACTTGACAGTCTAAATAAATTTTTAATTAAATAATTAAAATTTTTAAATTAATTACACATTGAACTAAAAAAGAAAAATATATCATCTCTTTTTTCTTTTATACTCTAAAACAACACACTGTTTAATGACAACCCTAAATTAAAAACTTTGATATTTTCTTCCTTTGCATCCATCCATCCTGATATATCTTCCTTTTTCGATATTTTCAAGAAACCCTTAAAAAGAATTCCAAAACATAAAATCTTTAGTGTTTTATATCTGAAACACTATTTAATTTCTTTTCCCAAATCTTTCGAGATCCAATTTTTTCTTTCTTCAAACAAAAAGTCCAACAATACCCAAATACTCGAATAAACAAAAAATGGAGTTGTATAAATAGGGATTGCATTTTTACTGTAATTGAAAAAATGACTTTGAATTCGCAAAAGAAGAAGAAGAATACCCAAATACTCGAATGATCAAAATATATAGAAACAAACCTTGATCCAACCCTGAACATGGTTATATTAGGGGAAATTATGGTGTTTGAAAATCAGTAGACAAAGCAAAGGGGAAGGTAAGGTGAGCGAACTATAACTAAGAGGCAAAATTTTAGATTTTAGGGTAAAATTTTGTCTTCTATTTTCATTAAAAACATTAAAAATTTATTCTCACCCCAGCTGGACATTTAAGTTGACATTTAAAATCTATTTGGACTACCACATAGGATTGTTGTTAGGGAGGTAATAGAGCTTAATAATAAAGTGATCACTTTATAATAAAACTCTAATATAAGTGACTAAATCGTAATATTTTAAACATAAATGACTAAAATATAATCTAAGACATATAAAAGTGATCATTTTTATAATTTACTCTTTTATTAAATAATTATAAGGATTTATAGTTAATGTACTATTTTAACTCTACAAGCAAAGTAAAAAAATTGACGTTTGTTGAATTTTTTTAATACATTTACTTTTAAAAAATTTACTACATTCTATTACACAGTTATCATCACTGGAGTTTAAAATTTCTAACAAATACTTTTTTTTTTCTAATTCTAAACACACATTGTTTAAGTAAATAATTTATTTTTTTATTTTATAATATTTAGGTAAAAGAGCCTAAAATAAATAACAAATATACTAGGGGTAATGAAGAGGACAATGAGATTCCCCACCAGAGCTGGCCTTATTTGATCTTTAGAAAGCTTTATGATGTCCGATTCGGGGTTTCAAAAAGCAAAAGTCCAATGGCCACTTCTTTTTAATCATGAAAATGCTTCTGTTTCATTAAAGCAAAAATAAAACGCACATATAAATATAATCCCCCTTCTTTTCCTGACATGTCTGTCCCCTTTCCCCATGTTTCTTTCTATTTTTTCGGAAGCAACTCGGTTTAGGGTCAAACTATACCATCATGTGAAGACCAGAAAATTTTACTTCTAATTTACCCATTAATGATTTCGAGACTGCTAATGAAGTCTCAATTTTAGTTTTATTATTGTGTTCTTCTTCTTAAAACTAAAGTAATAAAAATAAATCACTTTCTCGTATCTCATGCTTTTTGTCTCATGCCTTGCCTCCCTTCAAGGGTGTGTTCCTGAATAGAAACCTCAAACACAAAGAAACAGTATAAAATAATGTTGGAAATTACATGACAGACATAAATCGTAGTAGTGAAACAGCAAAAAAACCAAAAATATAACTTAGTTCAACATCACGCCAAGCCACCCATATCATATGTTTTCTTCATTTGCTTTACTTCTACTTTTCTTTAAAACTAAAGCTTTTCAGCTTTTGTTTCCTCTTCACTACAATTTGACAGTAGCAAACACCAACAATAATAATAATGAAATCCCTACAACAGCAGCAACTATATTGCAAGTAAATGCACCGACAATATCATGGTATGTGTTCATAGTCTTATAAACAATCTGTATTTTAAATAATGCATCAATTACACTTTTATTTCTATACATACACATTTCCCTATAAAAAGGACATTCTAATAAATCAATTCAGTAGGCTAAACATTACTTGACAATCCACATTACATAGTACAGTTGGGTTTCTGGCTATACACTTAACATACCAAATATGGAAACTAGACTGACTAAATAGACCTTCACCAAATGTATGTTTCTTGCATCATAAATATTATTACAGTATTTTAAAGAGATGGCTCTTTATAACTTTTAACAATATGATTTTTTAAAACATATGCAGAACTGTATGACCTGCTTTCATTATTTTACACACAAGTTCAATGGGAAACACGTGGATATGCAAAATAACTTTTGATTACCAGATAAAAATTGAGGGTATGCCAAGTAGCAGGCAGGCCATCTTATAAATCTTCAAGAATCAAATCCAGGCATTGCAAACTGGGCAGCAAATGCCTCTACACGAATCCGGAGATCAATAACATCTTTATTATTGTGAAGACCCTTGAGAAACTCTTTCTGCAATTTTCCATGATCCCTCTGCACACAACTCGTAATTTCAGCTGCTGTACAGAGAAAGTCTGCAATTGTCTCAAAATCAGACTCTAAACAACCTCTTGATGTCATAGCAGGCGTACCTGAGAGAAAATTAGGCAATTAAGACATTAATGGAGCAAGACAGACTGTAAGCCAGCACATTGATAACATTAAAATAGAAGAATATGGTCGGAGGATCACTATAAATGAACTAAATTCATGTTATAGTGGGTTAAATAAAAGTAAAAAACATCCATATTTAATACACTAGGAACCTCTTGTGAATTTGCTTATGCTTTTTTTGGTATTTTAAGAACTAGTCATTAACACAAAGTCATGAATCATATGGTTCTAAAAAATGTCTTAGTCCCCAATAAAACCAATGCTAGTTAGCTGACAAGAAGAACCAACCATAAACACTATGTCTCTTTCAACACCTTTGAATATTCACATAACCTCAGTTGGTATGATACCACTCCAAATACTACATGAATTAGACAATTCTAAATAAGTTATTAGGGTATATAGAACATATTAGTGCATTTGAAAGAATTGATTAATGGAAGTCCAGCACATTGTGCTATGAATTGGTTCACTTGAATGATATCATGTCCCAAAAAGAAAAAAAAAGAAAAAAAAAAAACTGAAAACAAACCAAAAAAATGTGCTTTGCCTGAACGAAATAGAACATAACTACTGTTCTATGGAGCTATCAGAACGAAATAGAAATTTCTTCAACATTAAATACAAGAATACTGCTCACCAATTCTCACTCCTCCGGGAGAAATAGCACCATTGTCACCAAATATAGTAGTTTTATTCAGAGTGATGTGGCACATCTCACAAACTTTCTCATAGCATTTGCCTGGGAAACAGAATATGGAAAGTGTTAACTATGGAAGGAATAGTCTAAGAAAGCATGTCTTAATATGCAGGAAATGCTCCATGCATATGAACAATTGAACATATAGGTTGCTTCTCATAGTAATAAATTACTTTTTAGCTAGTCAAACAGATGGGATGGTGAGATGTAGACAGAAAGAAAACTTATAGCAAATACAGCTGACAAGCAACCGGCTCACTTCTCTTTAATTTGCCGGAAAATTGACAGCCTTTAAACTTAAGTATCACCTTCTATTTTCACTACATAGAATCTTTAATTATATTTAATTATTGGCTTTCTAGATTTGATTCGCAAGAATTAACTTATACTCTTTAAATGGGAAAAGAAAAACACTTTGTTGTATGCTTTCCCCTTCTAAAATATAGCCATGAATAATTTTTTGGGGGGGGGGGAAGTCAAGAATAAAATGGTAACAAACTAGAGATCAATCTTTACAAGGGGTTTTCGATAAATCAATGCCACATTTTGCAACAAGGGAAGATAACTTCGAAATGCAAACAGAGGCTGCCCGGAAGGAAGGGGAAAAAGAAGGTTAAAAAAACCGTTAAGAAGTTCTGGATGAAAAACTGGAAACAAAGTGAATATGCAATTTTTTAACATAATCGAATGAAATTACAAGAAAGAATTAACTTAATTCAAGCCAAAAGAAAATTTCAGGTGTTAGCACAGCACGCAAATAAACTGTTGGAATTCCTAAGATTAAGGATAGAAAACTTACCTTATTAATAGGAGTTCCCTTGTAAATAGAAACTAATCTCAGTTACTGATTCTTAGGAAGTTACTGTTTTTTAGGGATTGTTTCCTTGTTTGTGTTAATTCCTCTCTTTATAACTGTAAACTAATTAGCAGAATAAACAACAATCTTTTCTCTAAGTTTGTTCATAAACCAAATTTGTGATTTTGAGCAGGCACCTGTTAAGCCTAGTGTAGTGAGATCCCACAGCAACAAATGGTTGTCAGTGCCTCCGGTAACCAACTTGCATTTTCTTTTCAGTAGAGCAGATGCCAAAGCCTGAGCATTTTTCTTCACCTGTTGCATATAGGCTTTGTACTCTGGTGTAGTCACTTGCTTCAATGCTATGGCAAGAGCGGCAATGTGATTGTTATGAGGTCCTCCTTGTAATGATGCATGGACAGCAAAATTTATCTTTTCCTCAAAATCAAGCTGGTCAGTACAATCACCATTACTGAGACACATGCCTTGCTTTCTTGATTTTGCGCCCCTCCTATAAAAGATTATACCTCCCCTTGGGCCCCGTAGACTTTTGTGTGTTGTTGAAGTGACAATATCACAGTAGTCAAATGGACTGGCACATTCCTGTAATGTACAAGGGTGAACATGCCAGTATGGAGAAAGAACACAAAATTGCCTTGCATTAAAAAACAAATACTGAAAGATTCACCAACATGAAGAGCCATTATCAGTTGAAGCTATTATATTCTTACAAGGGCCGAGGCATATCGAATGGATTTTATTTTCTTTTTGGGGTGTGGGAAGACAACTCAAACAATAACTTAGCACACATTTCTAACAGTTCAAGCCTGAAAGTCACACAATTGTTCCTGTTAATTTGTACATAAATAACCCTAACAAACTAGATTTATGAACTTTGAGAAGGAAAAACACCCTGTAAAAAAATCAACAGTTTGTAAATTGTATAACTTTGAATTTCATATACATCACGGTTGAGCTAGCAACAGTAAAGTATTCAAACAAATAGAGCTCTCCTAAATGTATTTAGCATAAGGGAAACCGGAAACTATGAAATTCATATCCTTTACCATCACTATAACAGTCAAAATATAAATCCTATCCTTACATGTCTTCCAAAAATCTCCTTTTTTCTGAAATAATTAGACTCATCCGACCAAAAGGAGAAAAGAACAAAAGGAATGAAACATCACATTGCCATGACTAACAAGTACAAAGGTACAAAGGATGAGATCTATTTACATTTATTCGTATATAAACCCAATGCATATGTGTTTACATTGACATATTACCAATTCTAATAAACTCAAAAGTTTTTAGGAACGGAAAAGAAAACAAAGAAAATTTTAGAAGATCCATAAAGTCAAACAGTTCACAGTTCATAATAGTATATGATAAATCAGTCCATCTCAAAAAATCTAATAGATAGGTTTACCCTTGGTTCAACTTCAATAAGTTATGTTGTTTGGATATACAAATTCACAGGCTGACAGGATTTGGTTTCTGCCAAATAAGCTCAAGCTTTCTCTCCAGAATGCAAGTAATGTGCCTTTTCTTTCAGGTCTTTGTTAAATGTAAATCTGAGCATGTGTGGTTCGGTCTGCATGGGATCGAAGGTTGGGCTGTGTGAATCACAAGCATATTTGACAGGCAAACAGTAACACTAGTACATTACTTGATGTTTACCAACAGCAATGCTGCTTGTAAGTTAATCCCAGTGGTATCTAAGTGATTAATACTTTTTCTAGACTAGTTAAGTAATTTACCTCAAGCCTATCCACCAAACAAAT
The DNA here is from genome assembly GCA_025698465.1 of Gossypium longicalyx. Classification (NCBI taxonomy): domain Eukaryota; kingdom Viridiplantae; phylum Streptophyta; class Magnoliopsida; order Malvales; family Malvaceae; genus Gossypium; species Gossypium longicalyx. The sequence goes on along the minus strand of CM046997.1, from coordinate 14,866,372 downwards.
TGCAAGAAACCTTAACTCGTGGAAAAGAACCTTTGAACTACAATCAAAACATCAAACCAATACGTAATTTAAACAAGAAAAATTTCAAACCTTGGCTGCCACAAGACCACTAATATGAGCCATATCACACATCAAAACAGCTCCACATCTATCTGCAATTTGCCTAAACCTTGCATAATCCCACTCCCTAGGATACGAACTCCCACCACAAATTAGAATCTTGGGCCGATAATCAAGCGCCTTTTCCTCAAGCTTATTATAATCAATAAACCCTGTTTGAGGATTCACCTTGTAAGGAAAACTCTCAAAGAATATCGACGCAGCAGACACTTTCTTCCCACCCGGCATATACCATCCATGGCTCATATGCCCTCCAGAGGGCGAATCCAATCCCATCATCCGATCACCAGGTAACAAAAGTCCCGTATAAACGGCGAAATTTGCAGAAGTACACGAATAAGGCTGCACATTGACTCCCCATTTGTCGGAATCAAGATTAAAAGCTGCCATTGCACGATCTTGACATAGGCTTTCGATTTGATCAATAAAATGATTGCCCGTGTAGTACCTCGCTCCAGGCATTCCTTCGGAGTATTTGTTTGTTAAATGGCTTCCCAAAGCTTCCATCACAGCTCGGCACACAAAATTTTCAGAAGCAATAAGCTCAATTCCTAAGAATTGCCTCTGCTTTTCCTTGTTCATGATCTCACTCAATTCAGGATCGACCTCTTGTAGCCGTTGGTTTCCCCACGACCTGACCGCGGCTCGTCTTTGGTCCAGACCGGGGTCGGGAGCAAACCGTTTACAAGGATTTGGAAGAGGTTTAGGATCCCTTTGTCTTTTCACACACATAGACTGCCCCCAAATCCTAATTTCTTCATCACTTTCGATGCGATTTTCACGGTGGCCGTCGTCTTTGTCCTCGAACAACTGTAACGGAACGGGTGAGACGGAGAAGCGAAAGGTGGTGTCCATTTGAAGCGAAATCGGATCATCCGCAATGGAGGACTTAGTAAAACCCAGGGACAAACCCGATTTAGTATGAAATAAATCCATTGAAACCCTAAAAGGGAAATTTTTGAAGTGTTTGGGGGAACTTTTCCCGAGGAGTTGAAATTCCTAATAACGGAAATAACGATGCTTCGCACAAACAGAGCTTCCCATAGAATATGTATAAATAAATTTTGCGTGTGTGTTTACAAATGAGTCCCTGAAACTGAAACCTTAGAAAAGGCAAGGAGGGGAGGTGGGTTACCGGAAGTGACAGGTGGTTGAGGAAGATGTGGTTAAATGAAGGCAGATGAGATTTTGAAGAATGGAATGTTTTGTTGACCGGGGATAGAGAGTAGGGCGTACCGGCTTGTTCCGGTAAGATTGCACGTGGACAAAATGGAAGATAGGTGGCGTACGAAGAATGGTTCACTTGGTTTGTAAATTCATGCAGATTGAATGACGGCTAGGTTCATTCTTTTTAAACAATTAGATAAAAAATTGATGTAACAATTCTGGTGATGGAAGGCTGCCATTGTTACAAAATAATTTTAGTTTTTAGAAAATCACGATAAAATTGTATTTTCTGTCTGTCAAAATATTTTTTCATTTTTCTCTCCCTTAATCAATTTCATTTTTTTTGTCTTTAAATTTATATTTATTGTTTGAAATATTAACACATTTTATGTTTATTCAAATCTAGTCTAATTTGAAATAATAGCTTAAAATTTTATCTAAACCAATTTATATTTGTAAATGGTTAAAGTATTGTTTTTAAAAATATTTATATTAACTTTAATTTAAATTTTAATAATTTTATATATTTCTCATTTATTAAAATTTTATATATAAGTAATTAACATTTTTTTAATGTTTACATCATGGTAACATATACTACTATAGGTTTAATTTTTTGTGTTATAAATTACCAGTGGTGGAGCCAAGATATTAATCTTGGGGAAGGGGCAAGCTATAATTAGAAGTGTTATGTAATAGTCGATTTAAACATATAAACAATTAATTCAAAAGTAGTATTCCAACATGACAATTGATTTAAACATATAAAAAATATATTCAAAAGAAGCAGTATTCCAACAATTAAGACGAAATAACTATCATTTGATTCGGTTAACTATTTTTTATTCCGTTTTTATAGGAATGCTCACTACTTCACAAGCTATCATTTGACATAATTTTAAACAAAGTGACTAAGGTGTTCTTTCTCCCCTTCACTTTGGCCGAAACTTACTATAACATTATCTAACTATTTTTGTTTCATTTTTACACTTCTAACAAGTTAGAAATTGCCTCCTAATCATTTTCCATCCAGAAACATACACATTTCACTTAATTTTATAACCTTCCAAGTTCCATCAATATCCTTTAATGGTAACTTTTAATATACTTGATAAAATAAAAAAAACTATTGGTACATATATGTAAAACAAGTTTCAAATATTCAAAATCTATGAAAAATTTGAAGAAAAACATACCTTATAATTTAAATTTGGAGGAAAAATGATAAATATTTTTCTTCTTCTTTTCTTGGTAAGCACCAATTTGAAGAAGAAAGATGATAAAAGTCTCTTCATCTTTTCTTTTCTTTTCTTTTTATATATATTGTTATATTACTTATAAAACATTAAATAAACATTAATTTATTATTATTTAATAAAAATATCATTCAAAAGTCATCATGTATAATTTAATTTCTTCAAAAAGATTTTCTCTTTATTTTTATCAAGAACAATTTTTTTTAATATTATTTTTAATCCTATAAAAATATTAGAGGGGCGTACTTATAATTTTAGGAGAGCTATAATATATATACAAAGGGGAAATTTAAAAAAATCTTATACTTTGGGAGACCTACTTATATTTTTGAGAGGGCCGTAGTGTAAATTTACATATGACCAAATTGAAAAATTTTAAACTTTGGGAGGTCATGACCCCCATGGGCCTCAATGTGGCTCTGCCATTATAAATTACATAATCTATGGTATGGTTGTAATCTATTAGAGAAACTTTTGAATTGATAAAAATACGCTTTATGAGTCACTATATCAGTAAATTGACATTAAATTAAAAACTAATTTTTTTAATAATAAAATTTTTATTCAATTGAGTACATTAATTAATTATAATCTAATTTGTGTTACAATTATATATAAATTAATATTAATATTTATCATTAAAAATTGCATTCAATAATATTTTTATATTTGTTTGTTTGAAATATTAGATATTATTTTAAAATAATCATCATTTAATTACTAATATAATTCTATTAATTACCATTAAAGATTGTAACAAATTCTAAAAAATATCAGTATTATTTATAATTAGAGTAATAGTTAAACCGATGAAACTACTAATTTTTGATTGAATCAATTTGCTGGTTGAACATATGACAAGAATGTAGAAAAAGAAACTAAAAATTGAATAGATAAATTTAACTTAACTAATTTTTTTTTTTTATTTTTTGAGTTCATCTTTTTCACCATTTTCTTTGCTTTTATTATTATTTATTTAAAATCTTTCTTAAGCGTGAGAATTTTTTGTCAGAAGCTAACAAATTTCAAATCTTCTTCTTGGTAAATGTTTTTCTTCTCATCTCTCAAATCTGAAATCACTGGTTGATGAAGTCATGAAGATAATGATAGGGAAAGGAAGACGATAACCTAAAGCAATCTTTTTGTTGTTTGGATACATATGTTTTGTGCTAGTTTTAAAGTTTTTAACACTAGGCTTTTATTTTATTTTTGTTTCGATTTGACCTAGGCAAATTTAGCTTAAATATTTCAAAAATCCTTTCAACCCCTTTTTTTACCAGTTTTTACGATCGTTGGTTTAGCACTTCATCCGCGATTCCAACGGGATTTTTACCTGCTTCAAACCGGTGTACCAATCGGTACCTGGTTCAACCGGTTTGACTGGCCGCCCTGGCCTGATTTCAAAAATATTGGTTGAAGATAAAACATTTCATGGCAAGATGAAAATCAATTTTAGGGTGGATGATAGATTTTGTTCTCCAACTCTATTTTTATATCCATGTACAATGTAAGATTATAATAATGATAATGATAATATTTGGTTGCACTTATACTAGGGGTGAGTGTTCCAACATTCGAGTTGAATCAAGTAAAATTTTTTTTGAGTTGACGAGTATTATTTTATCATCCTAATTTAATTTGAAATTTTTTCAAATCGAGACGAGTTAAATTAAATTCGAGTCAAGTTGAATCAAATCGAGTGAAATTGTTTAAGTTAAATTAAAAAAATAAACATGTCAAATTAAAATATTGTTACAGTATAACTAATTTTATGTTAAAGCACATAAATTTGAAATTATATATATTTGAAAATATTTTCAAAGAAAAATAAAAAAAGAAAATAAGATGTTTTAGTATAATAAACTTATCATTAATTAATTTATTTAGGTTTCCAAAATTATTATTTTAGAACATTTTTAAAATTTTAAATTTCTTTATATATTTAGAATTTTTTTTAAAAAATTTTATAACTTTTAAAAAAATATAAATTTTGAATTTTTATAAACATTTTGAATTTTAAAAATTATTTTGATTATTTTGTAATTTTTGTTAAGAGAGACCAATTTGCTCATTTTCAAAATTGATAGAGATTAAAAGGATATTTACACAAATCTGTTATTCGAATTATTTAAATTGTAAAATTCAACTCGGTTCGAACTCGAAGCTCGAATCACTTATTCGAGTTGACTCGAATAACTCGATTCGGTTAACTCGAAATTCAATTTTTTTCAATTTTTTCAAATCGAATCGAGTTTTGCTCACCCTTACTTTGCACCATGAACTTGACTAGAGGTGTTCATGGGTCAAGTTCGGACAGAGTCTAAGCATGATATTAACACACTTTATACTTGTCCAAGCTCTACCTAGCTTGAATTATGGGCCTAAAATTTTGCCCAACTCCACTCATATTTGTAAATGACTAACGAAAGCCCATTTTAGGTCTGCTCATATTATTTTAAAATTTTTTTATATTTATATTATTTTTAATTTAATATTTAATAATTCTATATATAATTATCTTAATTTTTTTAATGTCTACATTATATTACTATTATATATTACTATAGATTTAATTTTTATGCGTTACAAATTACATAATATATAAAAATAACAAAATATAAAACATTACAAACTTAAAAAATCTCGGATCTTGAATGTTCAAGCTCGAGCTCAGCCTATATTCTAAATGGGCTTAGTTTTTTGCCTAAACTCATTTTTTAAGTCTAATTTTTTTATCAAAACCTTCCTAAATTTTGATCAGGTCTTTGAATTAGGTGAGTAGCCCAACACATGAACAAGCCTAAACTTGTTGCACATTGTGATTTAATTAATTTTAAGCATTATTAGTTATTTCCATAGCCCCCAAAATTATTAGTATTGATAAGTTAGAAGTATTGGAGTACTAAAATGATATTTTATTTTTTAGGAAATTAAATTTTTTAATTTATTAAAATATACTTTTATTTTAATTATTTTTAAGAAGTTGAAGTTCTTTTATTTTTTAGTTTCTTTTATATTGTTTTTTATAATAAAATTAGATGATTTATCTCGATTTGTGTTTCACTTAAGAAAATAAACTATTATAAAATATATTATGATAATTACATCTCAATTAGATAAGCTAATTTCGAACAAGATTCATAAATTTTAATTTGATTATATTTTATACAATTTAAATCTACTTTTTAATTAATAATATTGTTATTTGGTTTTAAAATAGAAAAATATTTAAACTATAAAATAGTGAAAAATAGTTTTTAATATTAAAACTAAAAAATTATAACATTAAAATTTGAAATTTTTAGTTAATTCAATAATTTTAATACGTTAAAATCATAATTAAATTATATATTATTATTGTAAAATACAAATTAAATCACACTCTAATCTCAGTTCTTAAAATAATTTTTATTTATTGAAATTAAATCTTTAAGATATTTACATAAAATTTCAAGCTAGAGTTATTCTAGGTGATAAAGCAATCCATCTTCAATTATTTGAAATAACATATTACATTAAATACTAAAAATATAACCACATGTATTCACATACAATGCATGTGATACTGGGAACTAGTATATAAAAATAACATAATATAATATATTAGAAAATTAGAAAATTGGCCTAACTTTTTTGTGAAGCTCAGTTTTTTAGCTTAATATTTTTTCCCAAACCCTTCCAAATTTTGAACAAATCTTCTAGCTTGGGGGTAGTCTAACCCTTGAATAGGTTTAGAGTTTAAATTATGCAAAGAGACAAAAACACACTTGTAGTCATATTGTTACTTTGTAAATCCTTTAGTCATTTTTCAATTGAGTTAGTGTCTGATCGACTAGTGACATAAGCTTAGCCAAGCACATTTTATAAGTATATATTATATAGAGTATAAATATGTATACAGAGAGATCCATCCATTCTCTTCGCATTCAACGACAACAAGTATGAATGTGGCTCTATCCAATATAAGGCATAAATTATCCTTTTTCATAATGTACTAGCGCAAATTTCTCGAGAATAAACTCTGAACCTATATGGTATCTCCCTCAACAATGGTAAAGGCAAGTGGAGTGACATTTTAATCAATGTCATGTGAAACTACCAATAGCAAGATTTGTTTGTATTTCTCATATATCCAATGTACCATTGATTTAGGCAATGTGTTTACAACGTGGAAACCCTTCAATGTAAGATTTGAATGTCCAAAACACACAATTGATATTAACTTACCATGGACTAGTGTCACGGGCCAAAGTTCAAAGCCCGTGACCATGGCACAAGATGAGCCCCATAGAGGTCGATCGATTAGATGGGGATCATTTAGCCCACGAGAACTGGCCTAATTCCAAGAATTGTTGGAAAAGCATGTCAGATTGAAGCTTGGGTGGCCCGATAATGAAGATATGACAACTTAGGCTATTTTGGGTAACTAAACTTAGAAGATAGAGGGAATCATATCTTGTAAAGATTAGATTAGATTTGATAAAGCATAATTTGAAAATCCCTTAAATCATGGGATATCGTTAATCTCGTCCATCGATGTAAATGTATCTTGACTGTCGATTTTGGGGGAGCTCAACTATAAATAGAGAGCCTCCCCCTCATTTGTAGCTCATCCATTGTATGTTGAATTCTTAAGAGTAATAGAGTTCTTGGGCATTTACTTAAACACCTTGTATGTATCCTTTCTTTGACTTTCTTTTACTTATCGGTAGCTTCTTTTGGCACAATCGCTTCCGCTATACAAATTGGTACCTTAGAGGAATGATTAAGGAATCCTCATTGTTGGGTGTAAAGGCTGACTTAGGCGAGTTTGGACGAGCAGATCACCTAAGGCCGCACAGATTGTGAGACGAAAGGTCTAGTCTAGTGACAAGTGGTATCAGAGCTATTAGTTTGAAGGCACTATTGGGATGTCTAAAGAAGTTGTTGATCAGAATGAGGCAATGCAGACCTGTGGGAGAGTCAGAAAAGCAAGTCACTTGAGGGACATGCTAACCGCTTTGGAAGATCGAGTTGTTAATCTCGAGGAGTTCGTAGGGAATATGAAAGAGACACTAGAGTTGGTCAAGGGATGCACAGATGGGTTTGACTCAATGGAAGAGCAACTTAGAGATTTTGTGTTGGATTCTCTCGGTGCCAATGAGGAAAAATAAAATGAATTAGTCAATTACACTGAAAAAGCTGGTAGAAAGAGATGAGAATCTCGAGGAGATGGTGTTAGCCATGAAGAAAAAAATTGAAGAGCTTAAGGGGGAGCTCACGATTTACAAAGCTGCTTTCAGTAATAGGATGTTGTCTTCAAAGCCGAAGCAACAAGCAATAGATGTTCCCAAACCGGAGAAGTTGAAAGGTGCAAGGTCCGTAAGAGACGTGGACAACTTCTTATGGGAAATAGAGCAATACTTCCGAGCGATGGGCATCGAGGATGATGCAATTAAGGTAAATACTACTTTAATCTATTTTACTGATGTGGCTCTCTTATGGTGGCGTCGTAGGTCCACGGATGAGAAATGTGGTGGGAACACAATTGGGACTTGGGAGGAGTTCTAAAGAGAGTTGAAGAAGTAGTTTTACCCACAGTATGTCGAGAAGGAGGCTGGGATTAAGTTGCGTCGTCTCACGCAACAAGACACTGTTTGGGAGTATGTTCGGGCATTTAGCGAGTTGATGCTTCAAATATCCGACTTAAGCTAGAAAGAAGCATTCTATTGGTTCGAGGATGGGTTAAAGCTGTGGGCAAAACATGAGTTGCATAGGCAAAGGATCATCGAACTTATAACCATGGTCGAAGTAAAGTCTTTTGTTGAACTTGGTCCAATGAAAGACAAGTTCGAATCGTCTCAGCCCAATGGAAAGGGTAATGGTGAGAGAAACCATAAGGAAGATGAAGAGGGATATAGTGATGATGGCCACAATAATGATAGCACAAGTGGCAATGAGAAACCACGAGATGTAAAGCGGAGAATCAATAGCACAAGTGGAAATGAGAAACCACGAGATGTAAAGCGGAGATCCAACAACCTAAGGGACAAGGAGAAGATGATAAAATGCTTCATTTGTCAAGGACTACACATGCTACGAAAATGTTCGAAGAGATCGATGATGTCGGCTATCCAAAAGAAAGATAAACCGAAAGAAGAGGCGAAGCCTATTGAGGGAAAGGCATCAAGGGTCAGTTCAATGGTGTTTATTCCTAACAAAATGAATAGTAGAGAAGGGTTGATGTTTGTGGGCACCAACATTGCGGGTCAGAAGCGGAGTGCTCTTATTGGTACGGGAGCATCAGACTTGTTCATATCGGAAACGGTTGCCAAGAAGCTTGGTTTGTCGATTAGCAAATCAAATAAGAAGATCAAGACAGTAAATCCCGAGTAGGCCCCAACTGTAGAAGTAGTTCGTAATATGGAGCTACGAATCGATGAATGGAAAGACAAGAAAGACTTTGAGGTAATCCAATTAGATGATTTCGATTATGTACTTGGGTTAAACTTCCTTAACAGGATTTAGACAGTTCTGTTTCCATGGGCCGATGAAATCCATATTGTCATTGGCCTATTATCGAAGATTTTTGTGCCAGTTCATCAGGATATAAAGGTTGGGATCAAGGTGTTGTCGTCAATCCAACTAGTCGAAGATGTTTCGTATAGGAGAAACATTAACTCGATAGAATGGAACGCTACGAAAGCCCCTTTGGAAAAGTTAGTGGAGCGGCTATGAGACCTGTGGAGTCAATTGTGGAGACGCCACCTTTGAGAAAGGTGGATTGTGCATCGGACTTTGAGGAGAAAGAAGCGATGCAAAAGCAATCAAAATGAGTAAATGCTGCGAGTAAGGTACATTACAGACATTCTGATAGTGTTTTGAATTTTGACTTGTTGGCTTGGCAAGGTCGTAGGAGCCCTTTCAAAGTTCGTAAGCAAGAAGGCTGAGGGAACGTGGGCAGAATGAAGCCAAGATGTGAGAATCGAGGGGATTTCAATGGGAACAAGTCAAAATTAGGGCAAGTTAAAGTAGAGACTTCTTACCAACGAAATGTACCAACGAGTGCAATGATTCAAGTTAAGAGGCGACAAAAGCCGAGGCAAAAGTTCTGAAGAAAGGGACAACCCGATTGCAAGGCAAGTCGAGAAGAGGCTAAAGCAACGAGAGAGTTCCAAGACGAATCAAGCCAGTGTCATTCAGAAGTCGCAATGAGGGCGTTGCGAGAATGAGTAGGGGAAAATGTCACGGGCCAAAGTTCAAAGCCCATAACCATGGCACAAGATACGCCCTGTAGAGGTCAATCGATTGGATGGGGATCATTTAGCCCACGAGAACTGGCCTGATTCCAAGAATTGTTGGAGAAGCCTATTAGATTGAAGCCTATGTGGCCCGGTAATGAAGATGTGGCAACTTAGGCTATTTTGGGTAACTAATCTTAGAAGATAGAGGGAATCATATCTTGTAAAGATTAGATTAGATTTGATAAGGCATATCTTGAAAATCTCTTAAATCATGGGATATCGTTAATCTCGTCCGTCAATGTAAATGTATCTTGACCGTCGATTTTGGGGGAGCTCAACTATAAATAGAGAGCCTCCCTCTCATTTGTAACTCATCCATTGTATTTTGAATTCTTAAGAGTAATATAATTCTTGGGCATTTACTCAAACACCTTGTGTGCATTCTTTCTTTGGCTTTATTTTGCTTATTGGTAGCTTTTTTTGGCATAATCGCTTCCGCTATACAAATTGGTACCTTGGAGGAATTCTTAAGGAATCCTCAGTTGGGTGTAAAGGCTGACTTAGGGGAGTTTGGACGAGCGGATTGCCTAAGGCCACACAAATTGCAAGACGAAAGGTCTAGCCCCTTGACACTAGTTGTTTGTCAGTATATACAAGGAAATTTTCCATTTTCACTATGGTGCCTAATAACCACTGTTGGGTCTTCGACAAATTTTTATAAGACTCATCTTAATGACCAAGCAACTTTATCATTGGCCTTTTTTTTTTTGTTCAATACCTTTGAGTATGATACTTGATATCCAAATTGGCCACAAATATTTGTGATTAACAACTAAGGTTGGAATCCTCAGATTTGTTTCAACTAACAATAATAGTTATTTACATATCATGTTGATGTTGGAAAATATAGATATCACATATATAATAAGGGTAATTACATGTTATTATTTACTATCATGATAGGTTAGCCCAAATTAAAAGTGATATAATTTGATTAAAATTTTATTGGGCTTTAATTATTAAATAAAGTATGGGTCAAATATGTGTAGATGCTCTAGTAATTGAGTTCTAATCAAATTCTAATTAATGATGGGCTAATTAGAATTTGATTAGAACTAATATACCAAGGTTATAAATATTTGGGTTATGGTCCCCAAATTATACACAAGATATCATTTCTAATATCCAATCATTAGGAAAGAGAGAACATATATTTTTTGAATTTCTTGTGTGCTAATTTGGAAGATCAAATCCCCATGATTCGGTAAAACTTCAAGGAATTCATGGATTTAGGTATGCTTTCGCATCTAGTTTTGTTCTTGATTTATTCTTAATGATTTGACATGATAGATCCTGATTTATTAAGTTTTATTTCAGATTCATTTTACAAATTCTAACAACTGGCATCCGAGCTTTGTCATGTTGAATTATTGAGAATGAATTGATTCTTTATTAATTTTGGATTGATTCGTTTTTCTTTTTTAATTTTATGGATTTGATATTTTAATTATATATTATGTTGAATATTTAAGATTCTTGATAAATTTTTGGGTTTTGATTCTTTAAATAAAGTTTTAAGGTTTTATAAATATATCTAGTTTAATATTTGCATATGCTATTCGAAAGATGAATGTTTATTTATTTATTTATAATCAATTGATAAAAATTAATTTGTGAGATTTCTTTCTTTTCTTTTCACACAATTATTTTATAAATTTTGGTTGAAGTCATTATTAAATTAAAGTTACAACTTACAACTTTTTGCAATTGAAGAATTCCAATTAGATTGTATAATTGGTTTTGAAAGTTAATTCACTTGATAATCGAATAAATGAATATTGAAAAGATTTTTTTTTTGCACTATTTGTTTTAAATTTTTTGTTTGTGGTTGAATATATATGGAATTATCATATTTTGTCTTTATTCATGATGAATTATATTCACCATTGAATTTAATTCATATATACGAATGATTAATTTTGATTTCTGTTATAATTATTTTATATAAGTTTTAGTCCTTATGAAACCCGACTAAAATTAAAACATTTGGAATTTTTTTTTTAAAATATGGTGGCTATGAATTTTCATAAGTAGTTGCGCGTATAAAGACTTTTATATAATTTAGAATTCTTTTTATATTTAGTGGTTATGGATTTTTTTTAAGTATGTGTGAGTATAAAGAAGTTTTATGATAATGTCTTTAGTCATGAATATAAATTTGAGTTTACATGAAATATGTAAGGCAAGCCAGTATTATTTTATATTATTATAATTGTGTGTATATATTATGTGTGTATATATATTATATGCATATCAATGATTTTGAGGATTAATGCATGATTATAGTTTGTGTGAATAGGTGTTTATAATCATTATTCAATAAAATATCTTTTATAGTTTAATTGGTGAAATTAAATTTTGATGGATATTGTTGGAGTTGTTAAATTTTTTTTTTATGGTTATATATTCAATTTTATGGGTGTTTTGGTACAAATTCATGTCAACTATATACATATTTAAATATTTTGGTTTTAAGTTTGGTTTTATAATTTTAGGTTTTGGCATCTTATGGTTCCCAATATCTGGTTAAATTATAACGATATGGTTTATTGTTTGAATTGTGGGATATGCCAACTATTATGATTTTGTTTTTTTGAGATTTATTGGCTTGAAAATATTTTTCAAGTATTCATGTGAATATCTGTTTAATCATAAATACAACTTTGGATTTACATGGTAAATTCAGGATAAGTTTTTCCATTTAATTATGAATACATGTTTATGCGTGAATTGTTTTGGTGTTTTTATCCATGCCAAAATTATGAATACATGTGCTTGTTAATTATTTGGCTTTGAACCACTACATTATTTATGTTTGGTTTTGATATATATAGTTTTGAAACAAAAAAGAAAAAGAAAAAGTCAAAAATTAAGGTTTTCGGTTTTTTATTGCATTATTAAGACAATCTTATTTTGTGTTATTTCGGAGTCTATAAAGCAATAAAAAAATAGTTTTGACATTTGACCATTGGGGAAATTTTAAATTTGAATATTTTTATGTTTATATATATATTAAAATAACTTAATTGAAGCAATAAGTCACCAAAGTAATTTTTTTTTGTATAAATTATTTTGTTTTAAAATATAAAAGGTTATGTGCATGTAACTTAAGTTATGTTAATATTGATCGACCCAAATAAAGGTTAATAATATAACAAGTGCAACTACGGTAATAAACATGTGACAATTGTTCGGTTTTACATGTAAGCAATAAATTGGTCCAAAGGAAGATTTATAGTTTGACATATTCTTATTGTCAATATTTGATTATTACACCAATATATCATTTACAAGTTAATATTTTGTCTAAAGATAAAATATTAATGGAGTGTCCGATATCTTAATATAAGATTTACCTTTATTCAAATTATTTTGGTTTAAATTTGAAGTCTTATATGAAGTTGTTTATGGTTTATAATTTATTCAATTATTATTATATTTGCCAACATCACTGTATGTTGTTTTGGGATAACTATATATACATATATATACTAGTATCTTTTAATTTGATTGAAAGATGAAATTAAAAGAAATATTTCGAAACAAATGAAATTCAAATTTTGGCTTTGAGTTTTAATTAAGGATGTCTAATATTTTAAATAATTAGTTGAAACAAAATGCCGCCAACATGGCCTCTTTTGTATAAATTAGTTTATTTGAAATATCAAGATGATTATATATTTTTGTGATTAATGCATTTATTAATTGATCCAAAGGTAAGTTAAAATTTGACAGAATTTCAATGACATCTGTGGTGATAAATGTGTGACAATTATAAGGTATTTTATGTGAGCAATAAGTTAGTCCAAAGATTAATTAATTGTTTGATATAATTTATTGTCAATGTTTGATTGCTACAACAAGAGTACCGCTTACTGTTAATATTATTATCCAAAGACTTGATATTAATGTTGTGTTTGTTATCTTGAGATGGGATTAGCCATTATCTTGAATTTATTGTTTACTTATGAATATTGATGTGAGCTTATTTTTATTTATTTTTGTTCTATATTTAGCTAATTCATATTCTACTGCCACAATATCTACTAATATAAATTCTATACCCATGCTTAATGAGACTAATTTCAATGAATGGAAAAGACACTTACTTATAGTGTTTGGTTGTATGAACATAGACATTGCACTAAGGGAAGAACAACCTGCACCTCTCACTGCGGAAAACACCCCTTATGTTAAAATGGATTTTGAAAGGTGGGATCGTTCAAATTTTATGATTCTAATGATCATGAAGCACAACATTTTAGAAGCCTTTAGGGGCATGGAATCTGAAAAGATTACTCAGGCCAAGGTTTCTTTGACGAAATTGAGAAACGTTTTGCTAAAAACGATAAAGTTGAAATGACATAATTTCTAACTTCTTTGATGTATACTAAGCGATCTAAGGGCTATGAGTTTTATGATCCCACAATTAGGAATATTTTTGAGATGAGAATTGCAACATTCTTTTAGGATGTTGAGTTTGGAGGGAGAAATAAGGTTAGGGACATTGCTTTTAAGGAGGAGTTAAATTCTAACTCAATTCCTACTATCACTTTTGACTATATTTAGTTTCTCATACCTATCATTGATTAAGAAGTGAATCTAGAACCTCAATAAGACAATGTTGAACAATTCCCTAATTAAGATAAGGTAATTGTTCTAGAAGAATAAACTCAACAGCCTCAAGAATGAATGTCATTAAAAAGGTCCACTAGAGAAAGGGTTATAATGGCTTTAGTGGAATATTTTGACCTTAAGCTACATCAGATGAATATTTAGTTAATGGTTTCTCAATGGTAACATTGATCATACATTTATATGCTGCAATTAGAAAACTTTGTATCTGATGATGCAAAGGTAATGATTTGCAAATTAAAGAGCTTCATCTCTGGGCTTAAGTAGACTTCTCATCAATAATATTACAAAATTTACCAAATGATTACCTTATTCGCTTTAGAGATGAATTTTATTGATAATCGTATATACCATAAGTTTAGTGGGAGTAAGGTTGTAACACCCCAAACCCGGCCTAGAAGTTAGGCCCGAATTCGGCGTGTCACATTGAAATGTTTTTCGAAAACCATGTTTTCATTAAAAACCCTTCTTGATGTAAAACTCATTGGAGCGTTATTGTAAAACTCATACTTTAATTAAAAATCTTTGAAAAGAATATTTTCGTTATAGATTAAAGTGAATGGAAGCCGTGCACCAGGTAGGAAGCTAGAAAAGAGGAGGTGAGTCTATAAGACTGCTTAAGTACCAAGCTCTTCATGGATCCAATCCTAGACATGCACACATCCATTGCCACACTTAAAGCATATTACTTGTCAACGAACAACAAATTAAGTTTAAGTCCATTTAAAATATTTATTTCCTTTGAAAACATTTACGTTACGGAAACTTTACTTGGTAATCGTGATATTTTAAAAATAAGTAACTTTTATAAAACGCGCCCTAGAGCTAACCAATTTAATAACTCAAAATATTAAAAATAATAAAAAGAGCAGCCTTATTACAACTTAAACCAGAATAAAAATAATCAAAATAATAAATGCGAAACTTATTTTAAAGAAAATAGAAACTTAATCTTTGTGGCCACTCTGAATCCCGCCCAGCTCCAAGTCTACCAACTAGGGCTCACCTGCAAGGATAGAAGAGAAAGGGGGTGAGTTTGGAAAACTCAGTGTGTAAAGTATCCCAACCAGAGCCCAAATCAGTTTAAGCTTTACTGTGCCTAAGCCCTATTCAGAAATCAGTGTTAATTGGGCCTTACGGTATCAGAGTATATTGGGCCTAGCCCATATCAGTACCAATCTGGGTCGTAGCCCTATTACAAGTCGAGATATATTGGGCCTTGCCCATATTAACATAGTTGGGCCCACTTCAATACAGTAATGCATGATAACCCCATCCAACCCTGCACTTGCCTCCGTCCATCCCTACACTTCCTGTGGGGAATAAATCACCCACGCCATCCCTACACTTACAGTGTTAGCACCGGTTGCGGCACTAACTATAATCCGCAGCAAAGCTGCTTATATTAGAATATGTGGCACAACCACCAGAACGGGTTCTTCCTCCATACATAACCCAGATCCTATGCAACAGATATATATGTCATGGCATACAACAAACAGAATCAGAATATCATGCATTTCAGTCAAAATTAACCCTATGGGTATAACGGTCTTTTTGCACCTAGGGGTAAAACGGTAATTTTCATACTTAGGGGTGTTTTAGTAAAATTTACTATTTTAGGGTTTACATACATCCTACAACTGTTAACACATCAACAGAAACACTTATCGAGCGTCTTTACTGAATTGGTCCCGTTGGCCCATTAACCCGTTTTCGGCCCATTGTACACTCTGCAATCATACCACTTTAGATTACCAAAACTAACAAACAACCATCTCACGAGCGCTCGCACGCTCGCAAGTTCACAAAGTGCTGGCTTTCCGACATTTCGGCTTTTCAGCTTTTGCCGATCTAGTCTATGAGTGGGTGTCGTTTACACACCTATTTTTCGACGAAACGTTGACGAGTTCCACACACGAGTTTCCTACAATCAGTTACTAACACGTTAAACTATGAATCCATAACAACTTAACACATCAAACCCTTACCATATTTGGCCCTTAACACCTTAGGCACTAAAGTTCTTACCTTTGCCGGAAAAATGGTCTAGATCTAATTCTGGTCGTTCCAAATATCCAAGCCCTCGATTAGTAGCCTTTAATCCACACTAGAGCAAAACAAATCAAATAACACCACTAAACCCTTTTAGTTTAGTCGACAGGCACCCTTTGCATTAGGGGTTTTTCGGTTTTTCTTTAAATCCCGAAATAAAGAATGGAAATAAGATTCCGAGTACTTACCACTAATGATGTACTTGTCAAGAACGTTTCAAACACTTCCCCAATCTCAGATCCACAGTGAATCTAATCTTAAAATGCGAGTAGAGAATAGAACTAGAAATTAATTCCCGAATCACTAAAGTATGAACGTTTCGGATTTTAGTATAATGAAAAAGAGAAAATAGAAAAATAGAAAAGAGGAGATGACAGTACAGATTCGGCTTTGAAGGAAATTAAAGAAGGAAGAGATGAGATAAAAGAAAAGAAAGAAAAGAAGAGTAGAAGAAGATAGGTTCAGTTATTATCAATGAAGGAAAGATGAACAAAAAGAGAATAATTCATAAAAGCCAAAATTAAAAGAACAAATCCGGTACTTAATGCTTATTAAAAATTCTTTCTCATTTCAAATTCCCTTGCTTTGCTCCATGAATTAAGCATTTGAAATTCATCCAACCACCTAGCAGCCTTATCCACCGTTTGATCGCTTCAGTCTGCTGCCTAGGAAGAGTTTTGATCCAACTCTACTACTCTCCCACACGCATGCAGCAAAAATCCAAACCTTGCGTGCGCGAACTGCAGCTCGAACCCCAAACCTCCGTTCGCCTTGCACCCACGCCCGTGCTACTGGCCACTGCACCAGGCTTCCTTCCTTTCTAATATATGGTCACAATAAATTATAAACCTTACCTGCTGAAGCTCCAGTCCGCTTAAAAATAAAAGAAAATTTTGCCTTCCACGCGACTTGAACCTGCGACCTTTTAACTCCACACACACGTTGCTTGCCACTGCACCGAAGTTCCTTTCATGACATAATCCTTTCACATTTAATTTTAACCTTTACCCGCTTCAGTTCTGGCTTGCTAAAAATAAAACAGAATTCATCTTCCCTTAGAATCGAACCCATAACCTCTTGGCAGGCCTAGCACGCTACTGCCACTGTGCCACAGACGTTCCTTGTGTTAAATTATACTCGTAACTCTCCTTAACCCTTACTCTAGTTGCGATCTGCATATTATAAAAAACCCAAATTGCGCACGCCGCGCCTTGAACCCATGCTCCTCCTCCGCCCTCCTAGCATACTTAGCCACTAGGCCAGATGCTTGCTTCTGACATGAATTAGCCTGAACAATTAATAAGGCCTACTCATGACAAATTTCTTGGTTTTTCTAAAATAAAAACCCACATTTGCGCACGCAGGGAATCGAACCCCTGCTCCCTTCCTACTGCTTAACACGCCTAACCACTAGGCCAGACTCCTCCTTATGTCCAATTTTAGCCCAATTTATTAATAAACCTTAATGCCCAAATCCCCTAAAGAAGCAAAAATAATAATTTTTGCTAGAGTCTTGGATCAAATTTTTCCCACACTTTAAATACTTCTAAATTTATTTAAGAATTAAAATATTAGTAATAACATAAATATTTTATCAATATATATATTTTTTAAACACTAGTAATATTTAAAACTTCTCAATATTCAGGTTTTCTTCTATCCGAACCCAGACTCAAAGCCCAATTCTTCTAGGCCCAAATTCAGGGTGTTACAAAGGTTCTATATTTGGTTTTATATGTTAATGACATACTGCTTGTCAATAATAAGTATAGCCTCAATCAATGCCTTAAGAATGATTTTGAGATTACAAAAAATGCATTAGATTTTTTACATTTTAGCAGTAGAAAGTCTAATGTATGTTCAGGTTTGTATACATTGGAATATTGTGTACACTATTAGGATGTTAGGCAGATATTTTAAGCAACCCTAGTTTGGACCATTGGATAGCATCCAAGAGGGTTATAATGTATTTTTAGAGAACAAAAGATTACATGCTCACATATCGGAGGTCTAATCAGTTAGAGATCATCAGGTATATAGACTCCGATTTTGATGGAATATGGATACAAGATTTTGTCAATAAGGTGCAAATTGTGAAAACAAATTGCAATTTTTTATTCCAATAGCAACAGGAGTACGTCAAAGTAAAAACTCATAAACTTTAAGTTCCTGGTTTTTAAAGTAAAAGTTCAGAGTGGTTAGGTGCTTATAAATCATATTAGGACAAACTCCATGATTGCAGATCCGCTTACTAAGGAACTACACCTAAGGTTTTATAAGAGCACACTGCTCATATGGGTGTAATGTCATTTAAAGGATATTTGGTTTTAGTGGCGGTTTGTATTTTTAAATGCTTTTATGTTATAGACACATTTTCAGTTATTTCAGTTTAAAGATATTAAGTTTATTTTCTGCAGAAATAAAGTTTATTTGGTTTATTCACACTCTGATTTTGGTAAAGTTTCATCTCACTAAGGAGGACCAGTTGGAAATAGACATATTTAGATCATATTGTATGTAATTTTCATGCTACACATCCATACTTGATCTATGTCATTTAGTTGTGTTAATATACATGATCATGGATGAATTTAGTTACAATATATGTAATGAAAGTCGCCTTGGTTCTATGTTAACATAATTAATGGATGAGATTGTTCGGAATATCTTTTTGATATGATAGTAAAATTTTGAGCTCATAAGGTTATATAATGACATGTTATCATAGAGTAATAGTATATACATGTGGTCCAAGTGGGAGATTGTTGGAAAATATGGACATCACATATATAATAAGGGTAATTACATGTTATTATTTACTATCATAATAGGTTAGCCCAAATTAAAAGTGATCTAATTTGGTTAAAATTTTATTGGGCTTTAATTATTAAATAAAGTATAGATCAAATATGTGTAGATACTCTAGTAATTGAGTTCTAATCAAATTCTAATTAATGATAGGCTAATTAGAATTTGATTAGAACTAATATACCAAGGTTATAAATATTAGGGTTATGGTCCCCAAATTATACACAAGATATTATTTCTAATATCCCATCATTAGGAAAGAGGGACCAGATATTCTCTGAATTTCTTGTGTGCTAATTTGGAAGATCAAATCCCCATGATCAAGTAAAACTTCAAGGAATTCATGATTTAGGTACGCTTCCGCATCTAATTTTGTTCTTGATTTATTCTTAATGATTTGACATAATAGATCCTGATATGATAGATCTTGTTTTATTAAGTTTTATTTTAGATTTATTTTACAAATTCTAACAGTTGAATCCCAAATTATGACGATATTTATTTATCCTTGCAACCGTGCATATGTGAGGATCGTTATACTTTGTGATTTCCCAAAGTAGTTTCCTTTTTAGAAATGATGCTCTAGGTCATCAACTACACCTTTTGCCACAATTAATTAAGGATGCAACATATGTTGTAGTTGTAGATACATTAACTACTTTGAAATCTATGAAGGCGTTAACAATGTACTTCTTAATAGCTAATTATGTAACACCCTAAACTGGACCCAATCATCAAGTCTGAGTTATAGTGTGTTACATTCATTGCTGGAGTAACTACGATCAATTCACAATTTATATTATACAATTTAATGGTTAAAATTAAACAAACTTACATTCAATATGATATACAATAAATCTCGAGTCATTCATGAGCTTACGAAAGCTCTAAAACTAATTCAAGATCAAAGTATGATTGAAATGTAAAAACTTCAAAACTTCAGGATCAACGTCATGACATGAGGGGGTTCCTTGTCGCAACATGACATACTGACTTGGCCGAAGGCCTCCTCGTTGTGGCAACGAAATCCATAGTCGCATAGACCAAAACTCGTCTCGATGACATTCGTGTGATGTCGCGATGTCACCTACTGAACTTGCAATTTTCCATTTATAAACCTGCAATTTCAAATAATTCAATGCACAATCAAAATTCTATCATGTTTTGACCATATGAACAATATCTATATGCCTATAATACTTCTCAATCATATATTTATAATGCTTCATTCCATCAAATTTATTCAATCACCCAAAACAATTTACCTTTTAATGCAACTCAAATTAGTTCAAACAATTCATACCATTTTAACTATGATCTTTACCATACCTATTAATTCATGTTTATACCATACCTATTCACACACATAAGCTTTATTTCATACCAACCCAACCCAACCCAAACCTATCAACTATCCTATTTAACCTAAGCAAATACCTTATCCTTTACAAATTATACAACAACCATATAATATCCAAATACTTATGTGTATATATATATACCTATCATCTATCACCATTCAACATACTAACTATTCATACCACTTTGAACACATTAATATATATAAGACTTATACACATCATATGATCATTTAGCCAAAACTAACCATTAACACCCACTTTAATAGTTACAAAGGTTTAGAATCAAAACAACTTGACTCAACTATCTAGGTACATGCCAAGTTACTAACGAAAAAGAAAACAAACAAACTTTGTTAAGTCCGGGAGTATTGTTTGGATGCTGAATTGATGTTTTGGAAACTCGAATAGATGCACAGAAAACAATACTATACGTTGAGTAATTAACTCTGTGGTATTTCTATAATTCAAATATCTAAAATTAGCATTAACAATTCTATCCTAAGAAAACATGTATAACTATATGCACATATCTACCATGTACTTATGATGTCCACGAAACCAACTAAAAATCTAACTAAGGCAAGTGCATCTATCAATTAATAGTATAGCTATGGTGAGCACAGATATCATTCCCACGAAGACTAAACGTACTATTAATTACCATATTTCTATTATTTAACCAACAAATTGGAGTGATTGATTAAAACTAAAATTAACTAAATTAATTAACTAAAGAACACGACAAAGAACAAATTGGGAAAATAAACGATTAACAATTAAAAAGCTAGACAATACCGAAGAAAGAATCCACCTAAGTTTCATATGTTATTATCAATCTAAATTATATAATTTCTTCACTTAGTATCTTGATCCATAAAAATCCTTAAATTATGCTAATATCTCTCTTCAAGACTAAGAGCAACTAACTCTAGGTTGATTAATTGAAATTTCTTTCTAATTAAAATCCCTGTTATCGCATTAACTCGATCTAACCCTAAACCCTAAACTCTTGGATTCTCCTATTAGATTTTACTCTAATCCCGTAGATATATGTAGTCCTATTTCTAGGACTACATGCAACTCCACTCAATTACGCTAAATCTACTCTTAAACAGAGTCTATTCCTTCTCTGATTTAAACACATCAAACATGGATTAATAATCTAAAAAATACCAAACCAAGAATTAAGCACACATAATTGAGAATAAGATCCAAATATTTATTGCGTAAAAATAGAAATCAAATAACAGAATCCATCCTAGGGTTCATATTCCTAGGTATTTGGAAAATTAGTTCATAATCGCAAATAAAAAGATATCAAAGTCAATATAAACACAAGAAATAAAGAAACTTATAATAAACTTCAAAGAAATCAAAATGAGATCTTCAACTTGATGGAAATCTGCTTCAAAGTCAACGTCAATGGTGTCTTTCGAGTCATTTTCTTAAATATTTTCTGACGACTCTTTCCTCTCTTCTTATATTTGGTATATATAGGTATTAGAATGCTCAGAAAATCTAAAAAAATAATTTTTCCATGTTTCGGAGTGTAGTTCGCGATTTCTACATGGTCTAGCACATGGTTGTGTGGTAGCCTGTGTGGATCACATTGTTGGGAAATGTGCCCATATTGTAGTAAACATGCAACTATTTTCTATTTATTTGAATAATAAATAAATAAATAAAGTTAATTTCACATTTCACTAGTATGTCTTGTATATTTTGCATACATATCGAAATTGTGACATACAAATATTAACTCATTAATTGTCTAAGTTCAAATTGAAGATAAGTGGCATTGTAAAAACATTTATATTGCGAGAAAGACAACTTACTTCAGTAGATAAACTAAATGAGTTCGTAATCTCGTAAAAGAATCAAAGTGAGCATTTGATTCAAATATTGAGAAGGATTATTATGTTGTCTACGATTCCAATTAAAGAGATGACTAGTCTTTACTATAGAAGCAGCTCACTCCACGAGTAGAGACATAGATGTATTCATTGGTAGGATGATACATTGGGCTAGACCCAAGATGAATTAATTCTGAATCCATTTGTGAATTAATTCACTTTTGACGTTCATAATGTGATTTACCTAAATCCTGAGTTAGTCACTAACCATGCATATGCAACTCATGTGCTTTGATATAAGTGAAGGCTTATGCTCTAAAGATGACCAAAACAGTAATCGGTATGTTGGGTACACGACTTGTGTATGGCATGGCATTATTAGTAACAATGGAATTCATAGCTCAATTAAAGAGTTAATGATATCCTTTCATTGGCATTGTGTGGATTGATAAATATGGAACGTGGTCACAGGTTGCTTGTTCTCAAACGAGCAATTTATCAGTCATTTGTAGATAGTGATTATATTAATAATTAAGAAGACACAATGGTGACAATGAGATGAAATAAGATTGTATTGAGTGAATGGATTTAACTCAAAGGAATCAATTATATCATATGAGGGTAACACACACATGACGAGGTCATCGGACAAAGAAGTTGGATAAATTGCTTTCATAAAGAGTATACAATAAGGACTTTTCAATCATGGTACTTCTTGTGGAGTGACTCCATGATTAAGTAATTGCGAATTATCGAAACGGTGCTTCTGGACATAATTACAATCACTAGAGCCTAATTGTATATGTCCAATTGATCCCTCCGCTAGCTCAAAAAAAACTCGATTGGATTGCATTTGAATCATAAGAAAATTCTACGACTTTGGGAATAATTTAATTGAGTTGATTTATTCGATGTGGAATTAAATTAGGTGGTCGTAAGAATTGTTCAACTAGAGAATTTGATTAAACAATTTTTTTGAAAAATCAATTTGGAAAATTTAAGTGATTTTTGAAAAATTAATTTTCACCAAGTATAATTAAATTAAAATTAATATGATATTTTTGGAAATTAATTTTCAAGTCATACAATTGGCCCAATGAGTAATTGAACTTGAAAATTGGACCTGAGATTGTAAATTGGGTCTGGGAGCCCAAAACTGAGACTGAGACCCAAAAACTGGTCGAACCGGACCTAGTATGTGAAACCAGGCTGACGGTCAAACCAGTGGGTAAACCAGACCGGTCAGGTTATCATTGATCCGAACTGAACTGACAGGTAAGGGTGTTGCATCTGCATCACTAGACACGGCGGTGTCGATGGCTGCAACGACGGTGTCCCGATGACCGGCGATGGTTGGTCGTCGGTGGTTGAGCAGTGGAAGAGTTACAATTCCACTAGGACTCCACCAGAGAATTTGATTTCAGATTAATTATTACAAAAATAATATTATTTTAATAATTTAATATTAAATTAAATTTAATACTTATCTTAATAGTATTTTATTAATTTAATATGAAATAATTATCTTAATATTAAATTAAATTTAATGTTTATCTACAAGATAAACATTCTATTACTTTAATAAAAATTTAATATTAAATTTAATTTAATATTTATATTAGATTAGATTTAATATTAAAGTGATTAAGTTTAACCATAGTTGAACTCTCTAAACTCTCCTTATATAAAGAGAGCCTTGGGTCATTATTTACACACACTTGAATTCAAGAGGAAGTTGTAGAGAGAAAATTCTCTGAAGAGATTACTCTAGAAAATTTCTAGAGATAATTTTCTGATTTACAATTTGACCCAAAAGTTTATAGAAATTGAAAAATTACCCGATTAGTGAGTTTTGTGAAAAAAATTGATTTGATACGAGCCCACACTCGGCAGACGTGAGCTCGAGGATAGCGGAAAAGGCTACTCGGTCGAAGCGCTTATCCTAGACGAATTGAAAAGATACAATTTTGATTAAGTGTTTACTATTCTAGACATCACAACCAATATATTAATTTGGAAAAAAAATTAAAACTCTAGTTTTTCCCTAAATTTATTTTTCGCTGCATTTTTCAAACCTATTTATTTTTTCCAATAATTAGTATCATGAGCCAAGTTGTGTTCTATCTATAAGTATAAAAAGATAATCAAAATAAATTTCTCTTCTTTTTGAATGATTTGATTACATAGAAAGTGACATTATTTAGATCTTATGCATGTTTTAAGTTATATATGGGAATGAATGCGATATTATATATTTATTATATAATTATTTTTTGCTAAGATTGTCGTTCTTCGAAAATAGACCGTGGACTATCATCTCCACGTAGGGTTATATTTTTTAAAATTCATAGAATTCTTGTGAACTGGAAACAGACATAGGACTTAGATGTAATTTTTCCAAAAGGAGTCCATAACGAGGAAAAGATGCGATGGTGGTTGAAGACCCAAGGAATGCCTCGTGGTGAAAATTTATGTAATTTTATTTTTCCATTTATTTTCTAGAAATAGAACCATAGAAACCTTGACTGATAATTTTATTTTAATTACCTATCTCATTATATATCTGTTTTATAATTGTTTATAATATTATGTAATGTTACAATTGTGATATATATGAGATGATCCACAGTTGATCGATTAAAAAAAAGAAGTGTGGTAATGAGAAAATACATGTGTTGTATTGTTCTATTCACTTCTTTAGGTTATTCGATAACTATAAGAAGTGTGGTAATAATAAGGTGCATGTCTAGGATTGGCTCTGGCTAGAAAAGACTTGGTTTTTTTAAGAGGTCAAATTTGACTCACCTCCCTTTCCTGGGACCCTACCTAGTGCACCGTTTGCATTCACTTCTTCAGTTTTTTCCCTTAAAAGAAAAACCATGGAAAATCAAAATTGTTTGTTTTTATTATTGATTAATTCTTGTGAATGGATATTATAAAATTTACATAACATGCCATCCTTATATTGGAAGCATGTCATTTAGATTAGATAAGAATACCATTAGGACTATTGTATGATCATTCTTGAAATTTGGGATAAAAAACCTTGCATGTTTTTAAAATATTGAGTTGGAAAATATCCTTGAACAAGACCTACGGCCTTCATTGATGGTCCCTAAGTGATAGCATGATAAAGTTTCGAGCCGGTTCCTACCCTAGCCACACCCCAGGGTAAACTTTGTCATGTGGGTTCACTAGATGAGATTTTCTTTTAAGGATAACTAGTCATGCATAACTTTCAGAGAGATTGTCCCAAGATGACTCATAAATGAGAGCATGTTCATGATGGGTGTTGAGTCAATGGTTACACACTTAAGATCACCTCTTAGTAAATAGTTTCCCAAGAAATGATATTTAAGCTAGAGATAATGGTCAAACGTTAAACAGTCGTTAGTTCGTGTGGAGTCTTGAGAATTAAGATTCATGAACTGATTGGATATAGTTCATGTTTTTGCTAGTTAATCATGGGACCTTAAGGTGACATGGTTGGTGGGTGTGAGAATGATCGTAACAACGAAAATATATATATATATATTTCATGGTTTTAATACAAGATGCATGCATCATACTGCATTCTTAATATGTTGCTAAAATGAAAAATATTTGTTTAATACAAAAATAATAATTAGTGAAATCTTTATTTTTTTTAGTTCAAATATTTCTCCTAGTCTTCTTATTAGCATTTTTACTGAGAATAAATTAAATGGGTATAACTTTTGAGAATGTAAACGGAATTTGCTGATAATTCTCAGTTGTGAGAAACACAAATTTGGTTTTGACGAAACGTGCCCCCGTGAAGCTCAGCCCAAAGTAAGAAATCGCTGACTCGATTGCTCGATGCTATATGTTAGCAAGCATGAGTAGTGTGCCATAAAAGTAACATGAGAATTTTCGTACTGTCAAAGAGATCATGAAAAATTTAAAAGATTAGCTCGGAGGCCAAGTCGTATTGGCTGAACAATCCGTTATTACAAATTTTATGAATTCTTAACAGAAAATCGGCACTCCAGTCAAATAACTTATGCTTAAGCTTATGAGATTCTTTGTAGAAGTGAAGGATAATGGGGTTGAACTAGACATGAACACGCAAATTGAAATAATGTTCAAATCCTAACTAAGGAGTTTGCTGGTTTTAGGGCCGCTTACAAGTTGGGGAGCAAGGCGCTTACCTTGACTAAGCTCATGAAGGAATTACAATCCTATAAGTTGATACTGAATGGTAGTAAGTCGGTTCAGGAGAAACCCGAGGCAAACTTAGTTGTATGCCCCTCATCCTTTAAGGGGAAACAAAAAGCTAAGGGAAAGAAGAAACTAACTAAGTCTTCAGTTCCACTTCATGTGGATAGGAAGAAGGCTAAGAAGTGAAAAGATCCTAAAAAGATCAAATGTTTCTTGTACAACAAAAAATGACATTTCAAATAGAACTACAAGGAGTATTTAAATTACCTAGCTGAAAGGGCAAAGGTATGTAACTCTTTGTGGTTGAAGCTTGCTTAGTGGAAGAATCAATTGAAAACTGAGTTATTGATTTTGGAGCCACTAACCATGTGTGTGTTTCTTTACAGGGGTTCATCGAAATGAGAATTTTGTGTGATAGGAGCATCTCGTTGCAGACCAGAGATGGGATCTATGTTTCAATCGAAGCAATGGGAGAGGTTATTTTACACTTTGATAATTTTAGGAAGCTTATTTTAAAGAACGTGTTTTATGTACCTCATTTTAAGAGAAATTTAATTTCTTTAGAATGTTTATTTTATGATGGTTATACCGTGACATTCAATAAAGGGATTGTTATTCACGGAAATCGATTTTGAATCTGTAATTGATGGATGGAAAACTATCTCTACTTTATCAAACCTAATAACTACTCAATGCTTCAAACTTAAATAGTGAATAAAAAGCTTAAAACTTCTCACTCTAATGAGGGGTACCTATGGCACTTAAGACTTGGTCATATCAACCAAGAAAGAATTACTAGACTCGTGAAAGATGGGCCCTTAAGTATGCTTAAGGAAGTTAGTCTTCCACAATAAAAATCTTACTTGGAAGGTGAAATGACTAAGAGGTATTTTAATGAGAAAGGTACACGGGCTAACCAACCTTTAGAACTTGTGCACATTGATGTATGTGGTCTCATGAGCATTAGTGCCCAAGGAAGTTACAGTCATTACGTGAATTTTATCGACGACTATTCTTGATATAGATATGTGTATCTAATGCACCGCAAAAGCGAAACCTTTGATAAATTTCGAGAGTTTCGTGCGGAAGTGGAAAAGCAATTAGGTTATCCATAAATAATCTTCAGTCTGACCGAGGTAAAGAATACTTGTCCGACGAGTTCTTAGGTTACCTTATAAAGAATGAGATTTTATCCCAATTGAATACATCGGGCACTCCACAGTTGAATAGCGTAGCTAAGAGAAGGAATAGAACATTGCTTGACATGGTTTGTTCAATGTTAAGCTATTCCCAACTTCCTACTTCCTTCTAGTAATATGCGATACAAACGGCTTTCTATATTCTGAATGATGTACCAACTAAGTCTTCTTGTAAGACACCTTATGAACTGTGGCAAGGAAAGAAACTCACTCTAAATCAATTTAGAATATGGGGTTGTCCAGCACATGTTCTGAATAAGGATGCAAAGAAGTTGGATGCACAGATAGAATTGTGCATGTTTGTAATATATCCAAAAGGAATAAATGGAGGATTATTCTACAATTCAAAATATAATATGATTAAAGTTTCTACTCATACTACTTGCTTGAGGAAAGCTATATGAATAACTTTAAGCCTCGAAGTAAAGTGGTACTTGAGGAACTTTCGAGAGTGGTAGAACAATCACCAAGTCCAATTCTTAAGAAAGTTGTAAGAAAACCTAGAAACGATCAACAACATAGAGGAATCCATCGTAGTGGGAGAGTTTCTATGAAACCATACTTCTTTATCTATGATGGTAATATTTATAATACGAAAGCCAATCATGAGGATGATGATCCACTCACTTACAAGGAGACTATGTAGGATGTTGATTCCAAGCTTTGGAAATAGGACATGGATGTCGAGAAATACGAAAAGGAAAGTAGAAACACACAAAGGTAGACTTGTAGGGAAAGACTACACGTAAAAAGAATGCATTGATTACGATGAAACCTATTCTCCAGTAGCCATGCTCAAGTCTATCTGCATACTCTTATCCATATCGTTGATCTCGATTACTATATCTAGAAAATAGATGCTAAGACAACATTATTGAATGACTATCTTGATGAGACCATTTACATGGCTCAACCCACTGGCTATGTTGTCCAAGGAAAGGAGCAGAAAGTTTGCAAACTGCTGTGATCCATTTATGTGCTTAAGCAGGTGTCCCTCTCATGGAATAAAAGATCTGATCAAACGATCAAAACTTTTGGATTTGAGCAAAACACTGATAAACCTTGTGTTTATAAGCGTATAAAGGACAAAAAAGTGGTCTTCTTCATTTTGTATGTTGATGATATTCTACTTATTGAAAATAATGTAAGAGAATTGTCATTAGTTAAACTGTGGTTTGTTCAACAGTTTAACATGAAGGACTTCGGTAAAGCTAGTTATATTTTTAGAATTCTAATCCTTAGGGATCGAAGGAATAAAATGATAGCTCTATCTCAAGCTTCATACATTGATAAGGTATTGGAACATTTTGTAATGACTGATTCGAAGCCAGGTGTTCAACCTACTATATCAGGTTTTCATCTTTCTTTAGATGACTATCCTAAGATAGCAGAAGAAAGAGAGCATATGAATAAGGTTCCATATGCTTTGGCAGTTGGAAGCCTTATGTATGTGATACTTTGCACACGTTTAGATATCTGTTTCATAGTAAAGAATGGTTAGTCGATATCAGGCGAATCCTGTCTCAGACATTGGTAAGATGTAAAGCATATGTTAAGGTATCTTAAAAGAACCAAGGATTATATGCTTATGTATTTTGGGGAAGACCTTACTCCTATTGGATACACAGACTCAGACTTCCAAACTTGTAAAGATTCGAGGAAATCGACTTCGGGAAATGTATTCATTATAGGCCGTGGAGCCATTGTATGGAGAAGTGTAAAACAAGCTTGCACTACTGACTCTACTATGGAGGATGTGTAACGCCCCCACGCCCGAGACCATCGCTGGAGTCGAGTATGAGGTGTTACTAAACTTAATTTAACATTTTAAGAACTTTGGATTATTTGTTTCTACATTCATAGCTTTCTAATTACTTGCATCACAGTTACAAGAAAAATCATATCTCGAGTTACGAAACTCAAAATCAAGATCCGTAAATTTTCCCTGAATCTAGACTCATATACCTACTTACTAATTTTTTTCCAGAATTTTTGGTTGAGCCAATTAGTAGAGTTTATTAGTTAAAGTTACCCCTATTTCAGGACTTGACTGGACTGACCTCTGTTTAATACTAACCACATTTCTCTCTGTAAAAAATTCATATGACTATGAGGTTTGTTTCTCCTGAAACTAGAATCAATAAGGATTCTTATAATATAAAATACACCACCTAATTATATCTGTACAATTTATGGTGAATTTATAAAGTTGGAATAGGGGATCCAGAAACTGCTCTGACCCTGTTTCACTAAAATTCAAATATCTTCTAACATATAATTCCTTTACCTGTTTCATTTGTTTTATGTGAAACGAGACATATTAGGCTTCAATTTTATATTTAATCCATCACCTAATTCGATTTCTATGATTTTTAGTAAATTTTCAAACTCACATCAGTGTTGCTGCAATGTTCTGTTTATGGCAAATTTCATCCTTTTTATGAGTTTTCATGAACTAGATATCCTAATAACTTCCCATAACATCAAACATAATCTAAACTAACCATTTACATAATTTATCATTATCAAGCATTTCCTCAACCATTCCATCACCATATCATAAGATCATTTACACAAAATAAGTATATTGCTATACATGCCATACTTAAATTTTACAAGTCATTTACCAAAAAGTCCTTCAGATAGTGTGACTGAGCCTTCGACCTATCCCGACTCCTGAGCTGGCTTGTCCAAAACTACAATGAGTAAGAAGGAGGGAGTAAGCATAAATGCTTAGTAAGTTCATATGCAAATAATAAGTAACATAACATCAAACATAATCTAAACTAACCATTTCCATAATTTATCATTATCAAGCATTTCCTCAACCATTCCATCACCATATCATAAGATCATTTACACAAAATAAGTATATTTCTATACATGCCATACTTAAATTTTACAAGTCATTTACCAAAAAGTCCTTCAGATAGTGTGACTGAGCCTTCAACCTATCCCGACTCCTGAGCTGGCTTGTCCAAAACTACAATGAGTAAGAAGGAGGGAGTAAGCATAAATGCTTAGTAAGTTCATATGCAAATAATAAGTAACATAACAAAACAATCATACCAATCAACATTAGCATGGTATCACCAAAACATAAATCACATTTCTAATCATTTTTCATCATCTTCTTATTACCTTATCGTTGTTGTATCAATACTCAACCCGAGGGTTAAGTACATACCTGTCCAAAGTATCCATTTCACATCACTTACCAATACGTCTCTTTTCATCTCGAGTATTCCTCCATTTGAGTAAAACTTTACCCGTTGAACACATCGGAATATAATTCGGATACATGGATAATTTGCACATAAGTGCTACATATGAAATCAAGCAATCATGTAACCCGCCCATAAGCGAACTCGGACTCAACTCAACGAGCTCGGGCATTCGCATCCATAAGTGAACTCGGACTCAACTCAACGAGTTTGGATGCCTAGTTACATCTCACGAACTCGGACTCAACTCAACGAGTTCGGACATTCGCATCCATAAGTGAACTCGGACTCAACTCAACGAGTTCGGATGCTCAACCATCCTAGTGACATGTCACTTGTATCCTAATCTATTCCTAAGGTTCAAACGGGCTTTTCCTCGAACACATATCCTTGCCGTCTTCCATAGAATGCCGGAACCAATACTTGGTAACAATTATATTTAACAAATAGCTCACATAGTTTACATTTTATTCGAAAATAAACACAAAGCATATATTTCATGATAAAAATCAGCATATCACATAATTGACATCAATAACTTAAAAATAACAATTATGCTACATTATTTACACATGAACTTACCTTGGTACCAAAATACAAAGATTTTGCAATTTAGTCCACAATCTTTTCTTTTTCTCGATTGGGGTCGATTCCACGTCTTTCTTGATCTAAAATAATACATTTAGCTTATTTAATACTCACATTATCAAATTAATCCTTAATTCAAATTTTGGCAAAATTACAATTTTACCCCTAAACTTTTGCATATTTACACTTTTGCCCCTAGGCTCGGGATTAAACTTTATTCCTTATTCTTATGTTTTATAACATGCTGATCACTTTTCTCTTCTATGGCAACATCAAATTCTCACTCTAACATGTACTTGTGACTATTAGGTATTTTTACCAATTAAGCCCTTTTACTCGTTTTTGCTTAAAATCGAGTAGTACAAGTTGTCTAACATAATTTAAAACCTAATATTCTATCATAAAACATCAAAATACACAAATTTCACCTATGGGTATTTTTCCAAATATAAACCCTAGGTTAAATTATTGCTAGCATAAGCTTTACCGAGTTACCGGGATCTTAAAAACGTAAAAATCATTAAAAACGGGGCTTAGAATCACTTACTATGAAGCTTGAAAGTTGAATAAACCCTAGCTATGGTGAGATGGAGCATTCGGCAGCAACTATGAAGATGATAACTAATTTTGTGTTATTTTTCCCTTTTAATTTCATTTAATACCCAAATGACCAAAATGCCCCTCCTTACTAAACTTTCAAAAATTCCTTCCATGTCCTAATTTTGCCCATGAACTTTAAATTGGTAAAATTGCTATTTAAGACCTCCTAATTAATATTTCAAAGCAATTTCATACTAAAAACTTCTAGAATGCAAGTTTTACAACTTATTCAATTTAGTCCCTAACTTCAAATTAAGCATTTTATGCATAGAATTTCTTCACAAAATTTTCACACAATCATGCAGTCATATCATAAACCTCAAAATAATTATAAAATAATTATTTCTATCTCGGATTTGTGGTCACAAAACCACTATTCTGATTAGGCCCTAATTCGGGATATTACAGGCTGAGTATGTGGCTACTTCTAAGGCAACGAAAAAAGCAATATGGCTTCGCGCTTGAGGATAGTGGAGAAAATTACTCAATTGAAGGGCTCATCCTAGATGAATTGAAAAGGTACAATTTTTATTAAGTGTTTACTACTTTAGATATCACAACCAAGATCTTGTTTTAGAAAAAAAAATTAGAACACTGGTTTTTCCCTAAATTTATTTTTCGTTGTGTTTTTCAAACCCTTTTTTTTCCCAACAATTCGTATCATGAGCTAAGTTGTGTTCTATCTATAAGTATAAATATATAATCAAAATAAATTTCTCTTCTTCTTGAATGATTTGATTATATATAAAGTGACATTCTTTAGATCTTATGCATGTTTTGAGTTATATATGAGAATGGATGTGATATTATATATTTGTTATATAATTGTTTTTTACCGAGGTTGTGGTTCTTAGAAAATAGACCATGGATTATCATCTCCACGTAGGGCTATTTTTGGTTACTCATGATACAATCTGTAAGAATATTTCATTATGCATATAATGACAACACTTTAAACATATCAATATCAAAACATTCCCCTATCTATCTTATTTTTGATTTACCACTTTTAATATCACCTAATTCATTCGTTTCTAGAGTCTTTTGGCTCATTTAAATCCATTTCAGCCTCTAGGGCTTGGTTTCATTTAATTCAAATACCCCATCGTATGATTACAACAATTCAATTACATTTAATCACAAAACACATTGATATAATCCTATTAACCTGACTTAGATGTTCAAGATATATATACTCATATTAGTCAATCTGCATCTCAACTTGTACCATAATTTATCATTGGCTAAATCAAAGTATAAATTTGTACATTTAATAGAATAACCAATTCGTAATATCATCACATAGTTCAATTCACATTCCATCATTCTCAATTCAACAATTCATCATGTAATAAACATATTTCCACTCAATTCATACCAATTTCTTATATCAGTTTAAGTCTCGCAACTTTCTATTTTATTCAATTTGGTCCTTGTCTCGATATTCAATTCTAACTATAGTATTTTACTCAATAACTATTAATAGCTTACCTCAATATTGTATAATGCAATATATCATGAATACGTAGTAACTAAATTGATTTTGGGTCCTATAAATACAAACCAAAAGCTTGAGCCACTCGTCGTCGATTCATGGCTTTCATTTTCCTGTCAACGATCCTGCGTCATCTTTAGCTACGAATAATAATTCAACAATAGTATAATATCAAATTCTATCCAAATCACATTCAATTACAATGTCATCCATATTTTGTAAATTATTCAATTTAGTCTTATATCTTGATAATCAACCAAATTTACACCAATATGATTCAATCAATCATAATCAACTATTAATTCATTAAATATCTCAAATTACTATTTCTCATATTCAATTCATCAATTGTTTACGATTTAGTCAATATCTCAACTTTTGTACCACGCGCAAACAATTCAAATTATTATGAAATATACACAAATTCATAATTAAAGTATATAACAATTTAAATAAAATCATACAATATGAACTTACCTAGTTAAATTAGCAAACAAGCTGAATTGCAAGGACTAATTGATAATTTTGCCTTTTCCCAAATTATTCCTGATTTGGTCCAATTTCCTATCTGTACAATTATTCAATTCAATTTATCAATTCCAAACATCTTATATCATCAAATTATATTCATAATTCAGTTCAATTTTATTTTTTGAATGCCCCCTAAAATTTTACATTTCATTCAATTTAGTCCCCAAAATTAAAATTATAATATCTTTCAAATTTGAGCCTCGATTTCAAAAATGATCTCAATTACATCCTTCTAAGGCTCTCTACTGTCCAATATTATAGAAATTTCATGCCAATTTCAAAATATTTCCACTTTAGTCTTTATATTTAAAACTAACAATTTTCACTTTACAATCTAGTCCTTTTTCTTATCTGAGCTTAAAATCTATCCATTTAACACCAATTTTTATCAAGAACTCATCAATGAAAACTTTTAAAAACTTTAACATATTTATAAATTGGTACACAGGTTAGCTAAATCAGGCTCCCAAGACTTCAAAAAGATAAAATTTACAAGAACTTGATTGAACATACCTAATAGTTATTGAAAGATTGAGAACTCAAACCCCATTCTTTCTTCTTTCGCTATGGTTGAAAAAGATGATGGATAGGAAAAAAATGCTTTATTTTTATTTTATTTTAGCTTTTATACATAGTTTAACCTAGTAAATTGTTATTAATTTTAATTAAACATCGATTAATTAATCCTTAAGCACAATTAACCAATTTAGTGGATGCTAGCTCATCTCCACCACCGTATTTCATAATTAAAAGGGCCCAATTTTTCAATTGGTGCTTTAATTAATTAAACTCCGTAGTGATAAAATTTTACCACTTTTACAATTTAGTCCTTTTACCTTAATTAACTATCCAGTTAATAAAATTAAGGGATCAAACTCTAATTAAACTTTATAATAACTTTGTAAATATTGAATAATAATAATAATTACGGACTTAAATATAAAAAATGGGGTTCTGTAATCGTATTTCTCGAAACCATTAACTTTCGTGGTGTTACAAATTAGGTAGCCTCTTTCAATTGAAATTGAATCCTAATAGACAATTCACTTGAATATGAAGAAGTAAGAGTCATATATCCTAGAGTGATATGCAGATATTTTGGAAACTTAAGCGCTCTCATCACATCAATTTCAATTTCGTGATACAAGATGGACGTTGATATGATGAAAGACCCAAAAACTTCTCTGGGAACTATTGTGTGTCCTTCTACAACAACTTCAATAGGTTTCTCGATTTCCTCAGCCTCTGGTCATTGGTAGTTTCCCTAAATCGTTCGATGAGATTTTCATTTAATGGTGACTCTAATTATAGAGGTTGTACCCCAATAGACATTCACAGTGCATCATACAAATTTGGATCATAATTGAATTATATTTTTCAATTATATGACTCTAATCATATATGAATATGTAGTATACAAATTTGGTTTCGCAATAAGCTGCAGATACTTGAGCTTTACTTCTTGTTTCGAACTAGAAATAGATATATTCAATAAGTTTGTAGGTTGGCTCCTCTACAACAATGATTGGAAAGTGTGTTGGCTCCTCCACATCTTCACTTAGTTCTAGTTTAAGCTCATCTTCAATGTCTAACTCTACTCTTACTCCTATGTTAATCAAAATAAAGGAACCATCTTCATTTCTCATGACCTCGTCACAGTCTCCAACTCTGAATTATTGTTGAACATCCATGTTCAACTCATCATGCTCAATAATGGTAGAATGGCCCTCATCCTTTGGTTCAAGAATATCATGCTTAACCTTTTCCATCAGAGTGTTCATTGCAGCTCGGTGTTAGATGACTCCTAATATTTGCTCTAACATATTGGACATGGAGGACATAGTAACTTGGCATGAAGACATGCTCTCCTCCAACATTTCAACCCTTGTACCAAAAAATGGGTCTTCCATGTACTCGTCACTCTCCATATTACTTTTCAGATAGTAATATAGAGAATACGAATCTTGCTTTGGATAATTAGTCGACCAAACAAGGTTGCCGCATTATCCGTATACCCATATGATCTATGAGGATACTCGTATAAATATTCATTCCTTCTATGATCACCATGATAACTTCAATGGCTCATTGAATCTCCATTCGCCGAGCTCAACTGCTCATATAGTCGTATTGGTCACCTAGCCACTTATATCCATTGTTATTAATATGATTAAGCTAAATCTTCAACAAGGAAAATTAAAATAGAAACACAAAAATAAAACATTATATAACGAAATAAAAAAGCATTATCTAATTTCCTTGTCTTTTGACTAATATTGTCCCAAAAGCAACAAACTTTACTACATATTTACACTGTTACAATCCCTGACAATGGCGTCAACAACTTGACCGCTCCACAACGTACGAATGTTGAGAGGAGAATTAACACAAAATATCAAGAATTAAGGCGGCTTAACTGCAAGTTTGACCGGTTAGTTGTCTTAATTTGATATGTCAAATTAGGCTTCCCCATTATACTTAAAGAGCTAGTTCTCGAGTAATTTTGTGCCTTTTTCGTAGTTTTTTTTTGTAGTTTTTAGGTTTTCAATTGAATAAGTGTAAATGCCTTATTTTAATAGTTTTTAGACCCAAATTGGCTAATTATGCCATTGGAGGCCCTAACCCTCGATTTAGTGTTGTAGGTACTTGTCGGAGGCCAAAAATCGTGTAAAAACATCACTAAATAAGGGGTATCACAACATTGAAGCATTTGAATCGCGATACCCTTATTAGTCCAGGGATTAAGACAAGCTACAATGGATTCGCGATATCCTTCCTAAGTATCGCGACATCTAAGTGACAAGACACTCCATTTCAAGATTTACGACAATATCATAATATTCAACCCTGGGTATCATGATATCACTATCATTAAAGGACAAAAATTAACACCAGTGGCAATGTTTGTCCAACTGAAGCACCAATCAGAAGAGGCCCATTTAAGGGCATTTTGGTCACAATTTTAGGTCATAAATTACTGCTAAATTAGCCAAAATTGGTTGAGGAAAGAGGAGACCACCCTTAGGATAGTTTTTGCTTTAGTTTTCTTAGGTTTTCTCTTCTTCTTTTTAGGGTTTTATATTTTGCATCTTTTTCATTAGTTGTAAATTTAAGATTTCTGTAATTTTCTTCTTGTTCTTGTTATTCTTAGTTATAGTTAAGTTAGTTATTATTGTAGCTGGGGTTAACACTTTCAGTCTATTTACTTTACTTGTATTGACACTTTCACCTTTGTTTAATGCATTTTTAGTTTTTTTTAGTTTCAGTTGTTAAAGCTTTCACCTTTAATGATCTTTGTTTCTTATTTTTCTATTAGATGTTTATCCTTACTTTGCTTTTAATTTTTATTCATTAAAAATCCCAAGTTTCTTATTTTTCTTGAGCTTTCCTTTAATAACTACCATGGTTATTACTTTTATGCTTGTTAGTTTAGTTTTTATCATGAGTAACTAAACTTCTAAGGAGGTTGGTTGATAGATATTTGGGTAATCTGATTTTAGGTTAAGGGACTAAGTTGCAACAAATTAGACTAAATTGAATGAACCTAAAAACTTAGGATTTATGATCCTAAGGGAAGATTTAAGCAAATGAAACCGAGAGGAGATTTTGTTGAGCACCAATTGTTTAGTCCCCAGTTAGCCGACGAGATTAAGAGGTAAAACAGAACCACTTTAGGAGTTTAAGTAATTTAGAACCTTAATTAAATGATTAGTGAACCACCTTGAATTCAACCAACCACAGTTTGTTAGTTATTTGTGAATTTCAGAACTTTGCATCCTTTACGATTTAGTCCTCTAGGTAGTTAATAGATCATTAGCATAATCACTCTTCATTGTATGCTTTGTCATAATATAGCTTTTAGAAATTAGTTTTTTAGACTCCTTCTTTGCATGCACTTATCTAAGAATTGCTCAATCACCTCTTTCCTTGGATTTGACCCCTTGGAACTTACAACTGACACTGTACACTTGTAAACCCGCTCTTCGAAAATAGTTTTCTAAAAACATTTGTTTTAACGCACACGCGTGCGGGGGTCATGTTACAATGGAACACTTCGAGTATTCAAAGGATCGAACCCAAGGTATTGTCAAATTGGTAAATGTATTTATCAAATTAATTACGAGTTAAACAATTGCTAATCTAGTTGAGCTGGAAATTATTAGTGCAACTAATAAAATAAGATTTAAGCTATATCTAAATTAACAAATAAAAATACCAAACTAACATTCTTCCTTTTTACTAGAAATAATGCAAATGGATTGAAATGATGGTCGAATGATTTATGGATTACTAACTAAGCTAATAAACTTATGATGATTATATTATTTGCCACTCTTAGTTAGGAATCTCCTTTTGATTTCATCCTAAACTAAAATATATCACCTAAGCTCTCCTCTTGGTCTCATTTAGGCATATAGATCTCACATTGGTCTCACTATTTGGTACAAATGTATCAAAATCCTACATAATAGGGTTTCCTCTCGGTCTCGTTTATTTAAATCCTCCACTGGAGGCATCAATTCTAGTTTAATATGCAATTTAATACACTTGAACAAACAACGAATCAAGGCACATATAATAACTTAGTTAAGTACCCGCTTATCAATCAACCAATAATTAAGTACCCGTTTATCAATCAACCAATAAAACGATTTAGCACATGATTAAACTTAAATTCCACACAAGCATTTTAACAAACACAAGGTAGGCATAAAATATAAAAGATAAGGATTGAGAACATGCTCATAAATAGATAAAAATTCGATGAAGCGCGAGAGTTTAATCCATCTCCATACACAAGGTTCCAAAAAAAATTAAGAAACAAAAATGCTATATCAAAAAGAAAAGAAAAGCAAAGAAAAATGAAAACCTAAACTAAGAAAAAAAGAGTAAAACTTATCTAATGCCTAACCTCATTTTCTACACTAGCCTAGTCACTTAAATAGTTGGTATAAGGTGGTATTTATAGGTAAAATTTTTTTAACCTAACATTGACAATAATGCCCTTTAAATGAAAAGTGACTTAAGCTTTTATTTGGACACAAAATTGCCCTTACAATTTTTCACTTGTCAAACTTCAAAGTCGCAACACCCAAGCTTTAGTGTCGTGACATTCGTGGAAGTGGGTACAAGCTTGACTTGGGGGCACTTGGTGTCGTGACACAACCTTGCTGGTGTTGTAACCTTGATGATAATAGCCATTGGGTTTCTTTATTTCAAAAAATTTCTTGGATTTGCGACCTCGAGGGTTTGTAGTTGTGACTTTGAGGATCGGTGTCATGACATAACATGCTTAATGTTGCGACTTCAATGACAAGTTGCTCCAATTTGGGTTTTAACTGAAGTTCACTTCCTTGAGGTGATGGATCGTCAGTGTTGAGACACATATGCACCAATGTCGCAACTCCTAAAATAACTGATGCGTCGTTGAGAGCACCAAAAATAACCTATTCCCTGCAAAATAGTAAAAATAACAGTAAGGGGAAGTAGGGTCGAATCCTCAGGGACCGGATTGTATGAATGCTCGTTTCTTGAAATCCCGGACAATTTCTTGGCCAAGAAAACTTGCATTCTTGAAAAAAAATAGAATTAAGAATTTCGAAATAAAATAAAAACATAATTTGAAATTGCGAAACTAAATAAATTGCAAAAATTAAAGTGGAGAATATGAAATAAATAGAGTTTAGAAAAAAGAGAGAGTTTCTTATGTGGCGAGATTCCAGCCTCCGGTTGTCTTGATCCGCCTTGGGTTCAATCCTTGGCTTTTAAGTAACCCCTCTCAAACAGGACAAGCTAGTATAGTGGAAGAGGACGCCTACGACCACCAGCTCCAAGAATTTAAACTTAAGATTGGCGGAACCTGACTCAAGCCAATAATCGCTTTTGTGAGACTATCTTCTGCTAGATCATCACTTCCCAACGGCGAATATCACACCGTTTTGTCTCTTGGATTCGCCAACCTCTGACGCAAAAAGCAAACGAATCGACTGTGCAACCTTCCCAAAACGTACAAAGCGGCCGTTCCTTGCACAAGTTGAAAAGATCACCTATTAAGGGACATGGACGGAAGTGTCAGCCCCGTAATCGGAAAAGCGATGAATACCCTGTTGAGAAGGCTAAGCGCAGATTCTAAGCCTCATGAACCTTTTCTGGGAATTTTAACAACCTTCGGATAGATTGGTTTAGTGGCTCATGATTTTTGAGAACGAAATAAATATAAAAGAAATGAGATTTTTATTGAAGAATATATGGAGAGAACAAAAGATAGAGTTTTTGGAAGGGGGAGTGTTTACAAAAAAAAATGATAAATATGTGCCACTCCATCCCCTATTTATAGTACTAGAAAACCTAGCCTATTCCTAATTAAATTCTGAAAGATAAAGACAAATAATTAAAGATAATTAAAGATAATTAAAGATAAATAAAAATAAATCCTAAATTTAAATCTAAATAATTATCCTTAATAATTATCCTAATATAATAAAACATTAAATAGAGTCTTGTGCTATAAAATATCTTCTTTTACATTTTTGCCCTTATGTCTTCCATACTTGCATTTTTGGCACCACATTTTTCCCTGTGTTGCATGTTGGCCCATTATATCTTCAAATTTGCACTTTTTGCCTTTAAATTCCCTTTTGCCTCCAGTTTAATCCCTAAAAGATAAAAGATCATAAAATAACCCAAATTAGTAGGATTATACTCAAAATAAACATGCACTTAGCACATAAAATATGTCGTTCTAGAGTATTATCAAATTCCCCCTACTTAGCCCATGCTTGCCCTCAAGTATGGCTCTTGTCCACTATGAAAATTAGATCCTGCCATGAAAGAAATTCTACTCCAAAGTTTTATAAAAATTAGTCAAAATGCATACGAAAAATAAAGAGAACCCTTAACTTGCTTTAAGTAAAATTGAAAAAGTATTCCAATTAACACACATAAAAATTAAGATTGACTTAGATTATTTCATGAAAATTAGGTAATTTACCAAACCTATCAAGACACCCTATCCGTTTCTACCTTTAGTCCCCACACTTTATTAATATGTCTATTTTTTTTCTTTTTTTAATTTAATTTAATTTATTTATTTTTACTTAGGAATATATTGAACCTTTTGACGCGAAGAGAGATGACAGCCAAGCACCCCACCCCGGTTACTCAACCCAATATACTCATAATTTTTATTTTTCTTAAGAACATATCGAACCTTTTGACGCGAAGAGAGATGATAGCCAAGCATCTCACCCCGATTACTCAGCCCAACATATTCTTAAAGATTAATTCCGATTAGCGGAGTTTTACCTAACACGTCACACAACCTTTTGACGTAAAATAGGATGACAACCCAAGCACCCTACCCCAATTACTCAGCTAATCACGTCTTAAGCTGCACTCATAACCATGAAAACATTATTATTATTAAACGAAATTTTAATTTTGGAGGACTTAGGAAAAACAATCAAGTGTCAAAAAATAAGTTTCAGTAACCACCTTAATAGTCATGAACATATTTTAAGCATGCAATTGTATTAAGTGTCCTCTTTGTATTTAGGCTTAATCAAATTTTGCTAAAAGCAAAATAAGGTTAACTCTATTAATCATAATTATTTTAACTAAAAGAAATAAAACAGTGGAGATGAAATCTATCAAGCAAAATCATAATTAACTCAGAAGATAAGAATAATGCATGGAGGTCAAACAGTGGCCAAGTCATGGTCAAATTCTTGGGCATGAAAAGAGGTAGAATATTATTAAAAAAATAAATATGGGCAGAAACGAGCATAAGACAGTAGCAACAGTAACACAACAGTAAAAGCAACAGATAAAACGATAAAAATAATGAGGAATACCTCTCCCTACTTAAAACACATTATCCTCGATGTGGAAGAAAATAAACAAATAGGTGGAAAAAATTTAGAAGAATTCCCCGTGTAATTACTGTCGTAAAGGACGACACACGCGAAGAGGAGGGCAATGGCGTGGTGGTTTCGTGCGGAAGGGAAGAAGAAGGCGAACCAATGAAGGGTGGCGATGAGGTAGGTGACGCGTGCGGCGACAGCTTGGCTTTAGGTTCTCACCTTGGTGGCTGAAAATCAATGATAGAGGGGTGGGAAAGAAGGTGCGGCGGCTGATGGGATTTTTGGTGTAAAAATGAGTTTATTTTTAAGGTTTGGAGGTGTATAGGAATGGTGTTTGGCTGAAGGGTGAGTGTTTGGAGGCAGGTTTTAAGGAATCTAGGGTAGGAAGGCACTATTCCAGACAGGAATAGGGATGGAATATAAGCTGTTTGGCTGCAGGTTTTGTCTTTTCTCCTTTTTCTCCCTATTTTAGCGTTAGTATATCGAGATAAAATAAGAGAAATTAATTATCACTCAAACAAAATAAATTAATAAATAATAAAATAAAATAAAATAAAGTAATGAATAAATAAATAATAAATAAAAGAAAAATAATAATAAAAGAAAAATAAAGAAAAATAAAAATTGGGTTGCCTCTCAATAAGCGCTTGTTTAACGTCGCTAGCTTGACGCCCCAACTAGTATTGGGGCTGTTCCAACTGAATTCTTTCATTCGTATGGGTTTGGAAATTCCCCTCTTTTTTTTTTATCACATCCACCATATTTGGGTTTAATCGTCCTTGCGCCTCTTTCTTTGGTTTCGTATTTTCCTCTAAAGGGTTGATCCCTTTTAAGTCGGCAATGGTCTCATCATTCTCCAAAAATGTGCATTTGAGATGCTCGAGAAGTGATTTTAATTTCAGATCTGGTGCCTTCACAACAGAAGGTAGAAGTTTAGTATTCATGGGAGCCAATAATTTATTAACAGATTCAAAATCATCAAACATCATTTTAGATTTATCTCCATAAGATGACTCAAAAATTTTTTTCTACTGATGAGTCAATTATGTTGATACGATTTACGTCTAAGACTTCACTTGGGTGACTAATAATGCCATAAACGTTAAACTTCACAATCTCCCTATCAAACTCTATTGTGAAGGTTCCGCTTCGTACGTCAATCTTAGTATTTGCAGTACTAAGGAAAGGTCATCCCAACAAGATGTCTGAAGACCCAGGAGCGTTATTCTCCATTTTTATCACATAAAAGTCTGCAGGGAAGATAAGTCCATTGACTTTGACTAATACGTCCTCGAGGAGTCCTTCGGGATGCACAATGGACATGTCTACTAACTGAATGATAACACCTGTTTTTGTCAAAAAACCCACATTAAGTGATTCATTAACAGAAAAAGACATGACATTTATGGAGGCCCCTAAATCACATATAGCCTTCTTAATTCCTAAATGACCTATTTTGCATGGTATTGCAAACATGCTCCTATCTTTACATTTCGCTGGCATTTTTCGTTGTAACACTGCAGATACATTCTCACCAACACTTACCTTTTCATTACCTGTTAATTTTTGTTTGTTGGTGCAGAGTTCTTTAAGGAACTTGGCATACCGCGGAATTTGTCTTATGCCATCCAACAGTGGTATATTGATATCGACATTTCTAAATGTTTCGAGGATCTCCTTATCTTCTTTGCCCTTTCGACATTGATTTAATCGTCCTGGAAATGAAGGTTGAATTTTCGACAATGGAGGTTTCGCTCGGACCTGTCAGTTATTTTCGAGATTTTCCTGGGCAATTTCTTGTGCAAGATTCTTGCCAGGAATTGGTTCCAGTACCTTTCCACTTCGCAACGTCATTGTATTTGCGTGTTGTCTTAGATTAGGTTCTGTTTGTGACGGCAGCTTCCCTTGAGAGTTAAATTTCTCAATTGATATGGTCAACTCCCTTATGGATTCCTTAGTTTTCTGTTGGAAATCATTCGCCTCTCTTTGGAAATTAAGAGTTTGCTGTTGAAAATCAAGGACAGTAGCTGCTAATTTATTGACCATGGTTTCTAGAGAATTACCTGAATCTCGTGGCTGTAGTGGAACCTGATTTTGGTCTGGCTGGTTATATCGTGGATTGGCCCCATAACTTAAATTAGGATGGTCTCTCCATCCTGGATTTAGGTATTAGCGTAGGGGTCATATCGCCTTTTTAGTGGCCCAAATATCAAAATAAGCCATAGTATCATCATACAGACTGGTACATGCATCAGTTGTATGTTCAGGTGTAACATATATTCCGCATACTCGGGTTGATCTTGCTTTTTCTGCAACAAGAGAATTCACAATATTAGTAAGTCTATCAAGTCTATCCTCAATGGTAGAATTACTTAGCTGATGAACCCTTCTAGGGGGTTCAGAATTGGCTCGAAATTGCTGAGAATTTGCAGCCATCGTGGAGATCAAGTCTCTTGCTTGTTGAGGAGTCATGTTGACCAACGCTCCTCCACTAGCGGCGTCTACCATATTCATCTCCATGGGTTTCAGGCCTTCATAAAAGAACTGGAGAAGAGATTGTTCTGTTATACCATATTGTGGGCAACTTACACACAACTTCTTAAACCGCTCCCAATAGTCGTATAGAGACTCTGCTTCTTTTTGCCTTATTCTAACGATTTCCTTTCTTAACTTAGTTGCACGCGACGCTAGAAAAAACT
The DNA here is from genome assembly GCA_025698465.1 of Gossypium longicalyx. Taxonomy (NCBI): domain Eukaryota; kingdom Viridiplantae; phylum Streptophyta; class Magnoliopsida; order Malvales; family Malvaceae; genus Gossypium; species Gossypium longicalyx. Next base: position 14,821,457 of record CM046997.1, on the reverse strand, counting down.
TGTTGAGGAAATAAACGAGAAAGATCAGTCCAAGTCGTTACAGATCTAGGAGGTAAATAAAATAACCATTCCCTAATAGAATCTGCTAGGGAAAAAGGGAAAGCACGCAATTTAATTTGATCCTCAGTTACCCTCTGAGGTTTCATACTAAGACAATCCATATGAAACTCTTTCAGATGTTTGTGGGGATTTTCGTTTTGCAACCCACGAAAAGTTGGCAGAAGTTGGATTAAACCTGACTTTAGTTCAAAAATCAGTATCCATAGTAGGATATGCGATGCATAGTGGCGGTTGTTCTGCCAGAGCTTCGGCCAGTTGCCGAATTGTTTGAGCCATAGATTGAGGTGCTAAATTAGGGTTTTCGTTAACCCTAGCGTTAAGCACTTATTGTGGGGAATCGACTTCTACTTTTTCACCTTCAAATGTTTGAGTAGGGTTTTCGTTAACCCTAGACTCTACTTCATCGTCGATTCTGATTTCTTGCGGTGGATAACTTTGAGTCTCAATCACCGCTAACTGCTTTTTCCTTAGCTTTGTTTCCTTACGATTCGCTCTCGCAGTCTTCTCAATTTCTAATCGAATGCAAGAGTACCTGGAGCAGATCTGGTCATAAGAAACAAAAAAACAAGATTAGTACGTTACCGATCCCCAGCAACGATACCAAAATTTGATGTGTCGTTGAGAGTACCAAAAATATCCTATTCCCTGCAAAATAGTAAAAATAACAGTAAAGAGGAAGTAGGGTCGAATTCTTAAGGACCGGATTGTACGAATGATCATTTCTTGAAATCCCGGACAATTTCTTGGCCAAGAAAACTTGCATTCTTGAAAAATAAAAATAAAAACAGAATTAAGAATTTCAAAATAAAATAAAAACAGAATTTGAAATTGCGAAATTAAATAAATTGCAAAAATTAAAGTGGAGAATATCAAAATAAATAGAGTTTGGAAAAAAAGAGAGTTTCTTATGTGGCGAGATTCCAGCCTCTGGTTGTCTCAATCCACTTTGGGTTCAATCCTTGGCTTTTAAGTAACCCCTCTCGAACAGGATAAGTCAGTTATAATGGAAGAGGATACCTACGACCACCAGCTCCAAGAATTTAAACTTAAGATTGGCGGAACCTGACTCAAGCCAATAATCGCTTTTGTGGGACTATCTTCTGCTAGATCATCACTTCCTAACGGCGAATACCACACCATTTTGTCTCTTGGATTCGCCAACCTCTGACGCAGAATGCAAACAAACCGACTGTGCAATCTTCCCAAAATGTACAAAGCGGTCGTTCCTTGCACAAGTTGAAAAGATCACCTATTAAGGGATATGGACGGAAGCGTCAGCCCCGTAATGCGGAGAAGCAATGAATACCCTGTTGAGAAGGCTAAGAGTGGATTCTAAGCCTCATGAACCTTTTTGGAGAATTTTGACAACCTTCGACTAGATTGGTTTAGTGGCTCATTATTTTTTGGAAAGAAATAAATATAATAGAAATGAGATTTTTATTGAAGAAAATAGGAGAGAACAAAGGATAGAGTTTTGGGGAGAGGGAGTGTTTACAGAAAAAAGAGATGATAAATATGTACCACTCCATCCCCTATTTATAGTACTAGAAAAACTAGCCTATTCCTAATTAAATTCTAAAAGATAAATACAAATAATTAAAGATAATTAAAGATAAACAAAAATAAATCCTAAATTTAAATCTAAATAATTATCCTTAATAATTATCTTAATATAATAAAACATTAAATAGAGTCTTGTGCTATAAAATCTCTTCTTTCGCATTTTTTCCCTTATGTTTTTCATACTTGTATTTTTAGCAGCACATTTTTCCCTATGTTGCATGTTAGCCCATTATATCTTCAAATTTGCACTTTTTGCCTTTAAATTTTCTTTTGCCTCCAATTTAATCCCTAAAAGATAAAAGATCATAAAATAACCCAAATTAGTAGGATCATACTCAAAATAAACATGCAATTAGCATATAAAATATGTCATTCTAGAGTATTATCAACAGCTGGGGTCCTCCTTGATGTTTGGCCTTAATTGTAACGACCCGATTTTTGGGCCTAGGAGAAATGGGCCTTGAGTCTGGGTTTGGGTAGAAGATGGCTCGAATAATTTGGATGTTATTGTTATTATTATTTTTATTTCATATGTTTAGTGTAGCAATTAAATAAATTACGAAAGGTTATGGTGTAGGAAAAAAAAAGGTCCAGGGCTCGGCCAATAGCTTTAGCAAAAAAAATTTAAAATTTTGTCTCTTAAGGGAATCTGGGCAGTAGGCTTTATTAATAAATTGGGCAAGACTGGGCATGAAGAAGCGTACCTGGCCCAGTGGTTAGCATGCTAGGTAGTGGGAAGGAGAGCTGGGGTTCGACTCCCAGCATGTGCAAAAGTGTTTTATTTTTCTTTATATCAGGGAACGACGAAGGGAAGCCTTATATAGAGTTGGGGTTAAAAGGTAACACAAAGGGAAGCTCGGTCCAGTGGCAGAGGTGCTGGGAGTGTGGTATAGTGCCTAGGTTCGAGGGTTGGTGCACGCAAAGGCTTGTTTTTATTTTAGAAGCCAGGTCGCACTAAAGTAAGGTTTAAGAATAGTTGAGACCGAGTTATGCTACAAGGACGCTTGTGGCGCAGTGGCACCTAGGGTGCTAGGAGTTCCACAAGGGCACGGGTTCGAGTCCAGGCGCAGGTATGTTTTAATTTTATACTTTTTTAAAATGAACGGGACTTCAGCAGGTAACCTTTAAGATTAAATGTGACGGTATATTGTTGAAAGCGAATGCGCGTCCCAGTGGCTAGCAGCGTGCTAGGCAACCTGGAGGTTCCAGGTTCGAGCAGCGTTATGTGCAAGAGAGTGCTTCTTTTTGTTGTACGCGTGTGGGAAGGGCCGTACGGGATTGAAACTCTACCAGCAACAGGAGGAGTCAGCTGAGGGGTGGACTGCTGTTAAGCAGTAGAGAGTTTGAATTAAATTCAAACTTTGAATTTGGCCATGAATTAAGGAGCTAAGGAAGGAATTAAAATTGGAAAAGGACTTTTGTGCCTATTTAAGCATCCATTCGGGCATAAGCATGAGGTGCCGATTGCTTTTATTTTGGGGGGGCCTTCATGAGTTATATCCTTCTTGGAGGTTTGGGATATTTTTTTTTAGTGTCATAGCCAATTTTAATTTTATTTTCCTTTCAATCGGATTTTTTCTTTGTTTATATTTTATTCTAATTTTATCTTATTTCTTTTGCTCATATTCTTTTCTATTTTTCTCAAAAGTTGAACAATTCTCTCCTTTTCTATTTTCTTTCCTCAAAGCCAAATTCTATTTAAAACAATTTTTTCTTCTCAAATATTGGTTACCGATTACTCCTTTGGTTGAAACCATATCTCCTTTCCTTTTAATCTTTCAAAAGACTGAACCTCTAATCTTACATCTCTTCCTCTACTGATTGTCTCTTCGATGGTGAACTTATCGTCACCTATTTTTCTTTTAGATCGCAATAGCCATATTCTAGGATAGATCCAAAAGCCGAAAAGCTTCATATTTTAGTGATTCGGGAATTAATATTTAGATCTATTTTCTACGCACGCTTAAGTTGGATTCACAATGGATCGGGGGTAGAAAGGTATTTGGAACGTTCTTCAACGAGTAGATCTCTTGGTAAGTATTCGAACCTTCTTTCCATTTGTATCTTGTGGTTAAGAAAAGCTGAAAACCCTTATATACATAGGGTGGCTGTCAACTAAGGCTGAAAGGGTTTTTTTGGTGTTATTTGGTTGTTGGTGCTAGTGAGGATTAAAGGCTACCGATCGAGAAGTGTGTGAAAAGCTTGGATCATCGGAGTGACTAAATCTAGATCTAGTCATCAATTTTGGCAGAAAGGTAAGAACTTTGGGGTTTAAGGCATTGTTGGCCGAATATGGTAAGGGGTTTAGTACGTAGCTTATTTTTTATATTTAGATTGACGTATTAGTAACTCGATTGTAGGAAAATCGTGTGTGGATCTCGCCAACGTATCATTACAAATCAGGTGTGTAAACGACACTCACTAGTAGACTAGATCGGCAAAAGCCGAAAAGCCAAAATGTCGAAAAGCTGGCATTTCGAGAACTTGAGAGCATACGAGCGCTCGTGGGATTGTTTGTATTAATAATTTTGGTAACTTCAACGGTAAGATTGTAGAGTGCGCAATTTCGTGCACTTCGGTATATTTGGGCTTAATGGGCCGAAATCGAGTTAATGGGCCAACGGGCCCAATTCGGTAAAAACGCTCGGTAAGTGTTGCTGATAGTGCGTTAATAACTGTAATGAGCATGAAACCTTAAAAAGACTGATAAAATTATTGAAATATCTCTGTAAGGTAGAATTATCGTAATACCTCTAAAGGGGTAAGTTTACGATTACGCCCCTCGAGGGTAAATAACTGTTCTTACGCTATAATCATTGTCTTTTCTCAAGCATGCCTTGTTAATTATATATATATTCTCGCATACATGTCATACTTTGCATGGGGTTGGGTTTTGTTATGGAGGAAGAACTGCTTCCGGTGGTCGTGCCACATATTACGATATAAGCAGCTTTGCTGCGGATTATAGTTAGTGCCGCAACCGGTTCTAACACTGTAAATGTAGGGATGGCGTGGGTGATTTAATCCCCACAGAAAGTGTAGGGATGGACGGAGGCAAGTGCAGGGTTGGATGGGGTTATCATGCATTAATCCTATGAGACTGTTTTGTTATGGGCCAACTGTATTGTAATGGGCCCTATTGTGTTAATATGGGCAAGGCCCAATATATCTCGACTTGTATTAAGGGGCTATGGCCCAGATTAATATTGATATGGGCTAAGGCCCAGTTAGCTCTGATTTCTAAATAGGGCTTAAGCCCAGTAAATCTTGAATTGATTTGGGCTCTGGTTGGGATACTTTACACACTGAGTTTTCCAAGCTCACCCCCTTTCTCTTCCATCCTTGCAGGTGAGCCCTAGTTGGTGGACTTGGAGCTGGGCGGGATTCAGAGTGGCCACGAAGATTAAATTTTTGGTTTTTTTTAAATAAGTTTCAATTAGCTTCCTTTTAAATTTCGCATTTATTTTTGATTATTTCTATTTTGGTTAAAGTTGTAATAAGGCCGCTGTATTATTTTTATTTTAGGTTTTTAAATTACTTAAATCGTTTTCAACTTGAGATTCACATCACTTAAATTGATTCCTTAAAATTGGTTAGCTCTAGGCGCTTTATATAAAGTTACTTATTTTCAAAATATCACGATAACCGAGCAAAGCTTCCGCAACGTAAATGTTTTCAAGGGAAATAAATATTTTAAATAGACTTGAACTTAATTTGTTGTTCGTGGACAAGTAATAAGCTTAAAGTGTGGCAATGGATGTGTGCATGTCTAGGATTGGATCATGGAAGAGCTAGGTACTTAAGCAGTCTAATTGACTCACCTCCTCTTTTCTTGAATCCTACCTGGTGCGTAGTATCCATTCGCTTTAAGCCATAACAAAGAAGGTTTGATTTTTCGATACTTAACTGTTTTTAAAATAACATGTTTCTGCCACTACAAAGGTTTACAAGTTTAAACGGTAAAAGTTTCTAAACATCAAGAAGGGTTTTCAATAAAAACATGGTTTTCGAAAAACACTTCAATGTGACACACCAGACTTGGCCATAATGTCTGGGCCGGGTTTGGGGTGTTACATTAATCATCTCCCTACACAAGCTCAAATCAATCATTAGACTCTTAATGATATAGTTTTGCCAAATTGGGTCTCAAAAGAGGTAAGATATAAATAAAGCTATCATTAACACTAAAATCTAATAATCGATAAAAAAAATTAAAAAGGCTTGAAAACTATTTGAAAACAAGCTCATTAAGTACTTGAGAGAGCCTAATTTGACATATTAAATTACAATCGATCACACGTTTACGATTCTCGCTTTTCCTTTTCCTTTTCCTCGAGATGACCTGGCATCGCCTTTAGCTAAGTCCAATAATTCAATTATAAAACAATGCCAATTCAAATCCTAATCACATTAAAATACATAACCAATATATTTTTGCATTTTATTCATTTTAGTCCCTATATTAGGATACTCATATTTTTTCATATTTAACATCGAATCAAATTTTGATTTTACATTCTTTCATTAGGGGCCTTATATTTTCTATTTATAGCATAATTTTATAAAAATTTTCAATTTATTCAATTTAGTCTCTAATGTTACAAAGTTATCTAACAAGCATAACTTAATTTCTAACTTAGTCCTTAACATAATCTAAGTTCACTTTCTAATAATCTCTAATAATTTCAAGCCTAATTCATCAATTTTTCTCTAATGGAAACTTGTTAAACATCTAAAAATTGAATAAATTGATATATGGACTAGCTAAATAAAGCTCCTATGATTAAGAATATGCAAAAAAATTCAAAGAAATTACTTGTTTACGTTGTCTAATTTTGAACTAAAACTTGAAATGGAAGCAAGGTTTTCTCCTTTAGCTTTAATGGCTGGAATGAAGAAGATTATATGTTTTTATCTTTCATTCCAATAATTTTATTTTTTTATTTTATTTTCATTCCAATAATTTTTTTTTATACTTTGATTAAGGAATAGATAGATTTAACTAATCATGATTATGCCATTAATTAACATTATTTTTATTCTTTAATTATAATTACATATACTTAATGGCCATTGTAATAGCCCAAATTTGACCGGGCTTAAATAAAGAAAAAGAAATTAGATAAATAAATAAACATTTATTTATTAAATAGTCTATTGAAAGTCCAGGCCTACTGTTGCTACCCATAGCCCAAATACAAAAACCCATATCCGGGTATAACCCAATAGCCAAAACAGTACCTAATACCCCTAAGCTAAACCCAAACCCAAATAAGACCCGTTACACCCAGCAGCCCGTTAGATCCATTATCCCTGCTAGCCTAAGTCAGACCTAACCCATTACATTACAGACCTTGACCTAAAACAAAACAGCCCAAAAGGCCCAACAGACTTAAGAGAAACGGGAAACCCTAAGGTTTCCTGAATACTGTGGCGCCGCAAACGTTTTTGGAAGCTTCAGGGAGCGTCTGCCAACCCCAAATCAAGGCCATCGTTTAATGAGTTGTCCCAAGGGCCTTCAATGCCCATTAATACCCCGATCATCGGTCGTCCCTTGGTCTGACCCCGAATTACGTCATGAACGTCATGACCGTTGCCAATGCTCTATCATCGCCGTGATCGCCAAGCGCGTCTACACCAAATGATCACACCGCTGATCCTCCTTTGATTACCTGCACAAAAAAAGGAAACAGAGCGAGAGACACGCGAAAAATAGAGCAAAGAATGGCAAGAAAATCGCAAAGACATCGGAGACACGTAATAGAAAGAAATCTTAAATTTCTTTCCCCGAATATGTAAAGGACCAAGGCTATAAAGCCTTTCTTTTCACTTGTAAAATGGGGACGACTGGAAAATACACAGAGAATCAATAAAAACTAGAGATTCAAATAAAAGTTTGTTTTCGCATATATATACACAAAGAAGCATTTCAATCGATTAAGTACTCAAAGGTGAATTTTTAAATACATGTACATACGTATAAACTGTAAATAATGAAAAGGAGAAGGGTCAAACCTTTATTTGCGTTGAAAATCGGGGTTTGGAACTCCGACCACCGTACGGGGAAAAATTGGTGACGGCGCGTGGGCGCGTGAGGCCGAGAACTAAGGTTTGGCTTGATGGAGGCTAGAACCCAGCATTCTCCCTTTCCTCTCATTTTAGAGAGAATTTTAAGTTTTTTTTTTTTAAAAAACCCGGTATAAAATGATTTTAGGGCTAAGGTTTTGGTTCTTATAGCCCCTATGAAACGACAGCGTTTTAGACCCCCAAGATCCGCGCGTTGACCCGATTACCCGGGAGGATCAGCGCATTTTTTTAAAGATTGGGTTAATTTCCCAATCGGTCCTTCTACCCTTTTAGTGTTTACGATTAAACTTTTTTTATTTATGATTCGGCCCTATTATTTATTTTAGTTTTAATTCGGTCCTGACAATTGTTAAATTTTATTCTGGGAAATGTCGCCATTTTGGGAATAGGGTAATTTCCCAGTGAGTCCCTCTAATTTTGCGCGCGTTTTAAATAGGTCCTTAATTCAGTTTTATTCCTTTCAAAATTTGTCCTATAATTTTGTTAAACTTTAAATTTAGTCCTATATTTATTATATTATTCTATATATATATTTTATTGTTTGTTTTATTTTACTTTTATATTTTATATTATAAAATTATTTTATTATAAGTATTATTTTTAATTATATATTATTGTTACTTATTATGTATTATTTTTCTTAAATTATTATTTTACATCTCTTTTATATATTATTATATTTTCACATGTATTATTAATTATTTATATATATATTGTTTTATATGTTACTTTATATTATATCTATTATTTTTCTTATATGTTTATATTACATTTTATTATATAATCTTTATTATGTTTTATTTTTATATTACTTATTGTTTTTTTATATATATGTTATGTATATCATATATCGCAAATTATTATTTATGTTTATATTATATATATTATTTTAAAAATGTAAATTATTACTATTAAATCATATTTTTAACTCACATTATATACACATTTCATTTTTTTATTTATTTACTATATATATTATTTCATTTTAAACTAATATTGTTATATTATGAAATCTCTTACATACTTTTAAACCAATATATTATTATATAATTATTATTCTTTTATTCTTGTTATTATGTTATTATATTATATATTAAATACTATTTTAAAATTGATATGAAATGTCATATTTTTTAATTGTATGTATATTTTGTTAGCAATCAATCACTTTTTTTTTATATTAGTTCTTCTATATGTTTTATATTGTATGTATCATGTATGTGTTAAATTTTTTTATTATAATTATATGCATATTGACGTTATATTTATTCTATTTGTATATCATGCATTACTTGATTATGTTTGTTTTTATACCATGCATCATTTAAATATTATCTCATAAGTTTATATATCTTGTTTATTCGTTCTCAATACATGCTATATATCTTTGCTTGCATTTTTTTCTGCTTTATATGTATTATTCTTTATATTGTAGTATTCATTTTTTATCTACATAGTACAATTATATATTATTATGATTTATAATGTAATACAATTCTGCACGCATCATCTTTAAAAAGACAAGGCTCCAAAATTTTCAAAAAAATATAAAGGCAATACTTGGTGTTTGGAAATTTCGAAAAAGTAGTGCCCTAACGTATTGGGTTGCAACTTTTCTCGTTAAGTTGGAATAGTCATGTATCCTTCTAAGGTTTTAAAGGATTTCAAAATATAAGTGATTGTCTTGGAATTGCAAAGTGATATGTCCTAACTTACTGGATGTAGCATTTTGCTGTTTTGAGATAGAGATTTCTAAAAGGCTAACTTATAGTCAATACTTTGATACAAGTGAACCCAAATTTTCAAATAGTTTAAAGAGGTTTACATCTTAAAATTTTTAATTTCCGACATTAGAGACATTTTGATAATCAATTAGGTACCAATTTTTGGGCGTTACGAGGGTGCTAACCCTTCCTCGTACGTAACCGACTCCCGAACCCATTCTTTTGATTTCGTAGACCAAAACCAACGATTTTAGAACAAATGTTTTAAAGGTGATCCAATTACACCTAAAAAGATTGGTGGCGACTCCCGTTTTCGTTTTTTAAAATCGATTCTCATTTTCCAAAACTCGATTTGAAAATGGTCTCGACAATTACATATACTTAATGGCCAGCATCATCATCATACTCCACTATCTCCTATTTATAATTAGTTAATAAATCATTTTAGTCCTTTGGATAATTATTATCTAGGTCCTTAAGCATTTTCTAAATTAAAATTCAATAGCGATTGGATTTTTACAATTTAGTCTCTAAACTTTAATCAACAATTTTTTCAATTAAATTACTTAACCGATTTTTAATATATTTTCATATTATCTTTGTAAATATTCTTATTTTAGATTTACAGACTTGATTTATAAAAATAGAGTTTCAAAATCGCATTTTCTGACACCGACAAAAGTCGAGTCATTACAATTGTCAAGCTCGACTGTTGCATTATCATTTGATTCACGTATTGTAATCATGATTTGTACATCATTATCATGTTCAATGGTAACTACAAGTTATCTTATTGGATTGTGACACATAATATATCCATACTTCAAAGAATCAACTTAAGCTTTGATTTTTTACCTATTTTTAACTTCATCTTCTCTAATGTGATTTTTTTAACATCATGTTAATTGAATATTGTTACTTGAAGACTACACAATACCGATATAATTAATTTGGCCTTTAAAATTGAAAATTGCAACTGTTGCTCATCTTATATATAATTACTATATATGATATAAAATTAAATTAAGAATTTCATCAAATTGTAAATATATAAATAGTAAAGTTTTTTTTTCTAGAAAAACATAATATAAATATTCACACCACAAGACGTATTGCAAATTCAAAATAGAAAAATAACATATATTAACTTTTAATTACATATTTCATATTCGAATCACAAACATGTTAAATGTAACACTCCTAATTCGTATCCGTCGCTAGACTAGGGTTACGAGGCATTACCGGTCCTATCACAGTTCATACAGATAAACATCACATTTCACAACTCGAAATCCAATCACATCAATGCTCGTAACTTAATCAAATATCAAGTCTTAAGTCATAACATTGCATAATTAAAATATATTCTAGCATATATATATTAAATCATATCATATATAGAACATATAACAAAACAACTACTCCATTAATTGAATATCAAACCTATTATTATAAAGCTTTTGCACATTACGAATTAAACATCTAACAAACCATATTTCGCTACTAAAATTTTTCATTCATTTATGTGGCATTGGTGATATAAAAACATGACCAAATATGCTTTAATTACCATTATACCATGATTTTCAAACATTTAAATTAAAACTATGTATGTTTCACTTTATAAACTAAGCACAAAAATAATCATACCAATCCATACCACATGGTTATATAATCATTAACTAACTTTATAACATAATTTTATCTATGTTTAAGCTTTATTGAAATATGCGCAAGTCACCATAAAAATAAACATAGCTATAATAAACTCCAAAGCAAAATTATCTATAATAACATTATAAGCTTATCATCATGTCAAAATTCAAACACACTTGACAAATTCATTCTTTACTTATTTGGCTATCAAGGTTAACCACATATATAGTACAAATTATGCCATTCAACCACAAGCTTAAATATACCATTTTCTAATCATAACAAAGTTGATCATTTCACAACCAATGACTTCATAGGCATAATTTATTAATTAAACTTATTACTACCCAAATATAATCATGCATTTAATTCACTTATTAACTAGTCATATAACCAATACAACATGTTTATAATATAATCATGAAATCAAACCAATTCATCCTAATTTATAAGTACAAATGCCGAATCAAATCATGTTTATCACACATACTATGCATTATACCAAAATATAACACAACACCAACTTGCTTCTTATCAATTCAGGTAGTAAAATTAACCACAAGAATCATACAAATTTTATATACTTTGTAATATGCTAAAACATCACTTATAAAGCCAATATATGAAAATCATATTGAGCATTTCTCATTGCCGAAACATATGATCAAAAACCACAAACATATATGCCATGTATTAAGCTTAACAGCATGAATTAATTTATAAGTCATTCATATCAATACTCGACTAAAACATATAACCAAAACATCATTCAAACATGTCATGGAACATACTTACCAAAATGTACCTATCCCATGTCAAATTACTAAACCATCAACTAGCTTAATAATCAAGCCAAACCATATAGCCAAATATCACACATATATACACCATGAAATATACTTTAATAATAAGTCTATGCCATAACCGAATGCATATAAGCATTAATATCAAGATTAAGCCATTTTCGCATGGCTAAGTATATACACATTCAAAATAAACTAACATTAAGCCATTTTCGCATAGCTAAATATATACACGTTCAAAATAAACTAACACAAAGGCTAGCCTATACATGCCATAAGTTCATAGTTTTAAACTTTTGTAATACCGAAATAACGATCGATAGTGTGACGGATTTCCTTGACAATCCCCGAGCTCGTAACCAACTCCCAAAATCTATAAAACAACAAACAAATACACACAATAAGCTAAAATAGCTTAGTAAGTCATAAGCAAATAATTTATTTTTGATAACATCCTTAATTCAATTAAAGTAAACCAAACCAAACAAACCTTAACCAAATGTACATATATCATTCTCGTAAGTTCAAACATATCTCATAAACATTAACATTTTAATGCCAATGGCCGAATAAACATATACTCATAAACATATATAATATTAACTTTTATATGCATATTTCGTATATATATATATATCACAAGTACACACTTACCTTATTTTTCCTAACCTTTTAACTTAGCACATACTTGACCTCTTGGCTTGATTTTACATTCGATCAATACTCGATATTGCCCGTTGAACCATTCAGAATTAATAAAGGTACTCGGATAATCGAAAAGCTCGTACAACGCCAACTTCCCCGACGTGGTCTTACATATAATCACATATCGATGCCACTGTCCCAGACAGAGTCTTACACGTAAATCACAAATCGATGCCAACATCCCAGACGTGGTCTTACACGAAATCACATATCGAAATCCTATGTCATGACATATGTATCTTAACTATTCCTAAGGTTCGTATGGGGATTTCGGATGTCGTAACTCTATCAATTCAGGCTCGTAAATACTTCTCCTATACTTATACAAATTCGGCTTGAATATATATATATACAAGTAATAATTCAATTTTGCACAAATAAAATATATACAATCAAATTTAACAACATTTATTTACTTATGAACTTACCTCGGACAAAGACGAATGAACTGGGACGACTATTCGACAATTTTAGATTTCCCCCGATTCAATTCCGATTTTCTCTTTTCTTGATCTAAATTAATACAAATTTAACTTGTTTATTAACATATTCATTCAATTTAGTCCAAAAACACATAAATGGGTAAATTACACTTTTACCACTGACATTTCACATTTTTCACAATTTAGTCCCTATTTCACAAAACACAAAATATTCAAAATTTCACCACACCCATGCTTGGCTGAATTTTGCTAAGGTCTCTAGCAGCCCATTTCTTTCACTTATTTCATATATTGACCCCTAAATTTACAAAATTTACAATTTAATCCTAAATAGGCATTTATACTAAAAATTACTTAATTAAACATACTAATCTAACAACATATTTTTATTTTTCATCATCAAACACAAAAATCATCAAGCTATCAACAATGAAAAATCTCAAATTCATCATCAAATTCAAAAATTCAAGCATCTAGCTAGTATTCGAAGCAACGATCTTAAAAACGTAAAAATTATCAAAAACTGAGTAAATTACATATCTCAATCAAGCAAAATGAGTGCCGAATACACAAAAGCTCAAGAACTCTTTTATTTTTTTAAAGTTTCGGTCAAAAAGATGAACAGCATGCACGGTTTTTATGTTTTATTTTATTTAATTACATTATAACACATAAATTACTATTTTAACTTTTATAAAATAATATGAAAACATTATAACTCATGTCCATAACCGTCCATGATAATATTCCATGGTCAAATATCAACATAAGGACCTCACATTATAAAAACATAGCAACTTAACACTTTAACAAATAGCTAGCCAATTTTACATTTTACGCAATTAAGTCCTTTTATTAAATCGAACACTCAAACGATAAAATTAAATCATGAAAATTTCACACATATAAATTAACATACTATAGACACCAAAAATAATATTAAAATATTTTTCTGACTCGAATTTGTGATTCCAAAATCACTGTTCCGAATAGAGTCTAAACCGAACTGTTACATTAAACATAAGATATTTATTTGGAACATAATATGTCCTCCCCCTCCTTCTCCTTCTTCTTCTCAAAATTACATTTACTTTTACTGTGATGAGTATTTGATATAACTTTCTTTTCATTGGTAGTTAATTATTTTTTTGTATTAGTTCTAATCATAATTAAAATTTTGAAATCATATAATATAGTTTATTACTACGTTTTTATGATATATTTCAGTTAGTTTATTGTTTGTATTATAAGAGGGATAATATTAAATTTATACATGGACTTTGATTTTGTGCTATTTTATATATTAAATTTTGATTTGATTCAACTTTCTAAAATCACTAACTACATTATTAAATTAGTACAATTTTATGTTGATATATTGCACACATAAATTATTATATTAATTTAATATAAAAATAAATGTATTTATTTATTTATTTAAATGTATACAATTGAATCAAAATCTAAATTCCATGTATACATATGAATTGATGTGTATAATTACATCAAATCAAAGCTCATATATCAAATTACACAATAAAACAAAGTTCATGTATAAATTTAATATTTATGTCTATTGTAAAATTATATGTACAATAAATAATGATGTAAAAATTAATTCAACTATAGTTGGAGACTTGGAGTATTAAAAAAATTATGTTCAAGTTCGGCCATTGTAAAACTCCTATCTTACTCTTATCACAATTTAATCCCTTCCAAGATAAATGGAGTAAATTAGTGCCTATATTAATAATACATGAGCAAAGAAGAACAATTGATTAACGATGTTATTAAAAGTAATTTAATCACTTTCAATTTTAAATGGAATAATTTAATCAATGTACTATTTAAAAGTGAGGAAATAAAAACATTGAATATTACACTCTTTATTTAATTTACTTGTTTAATTTTGAATATTATAAAGATTCATTTTAATAAAGGGTAAACTACATAGGTAGTCACTTAACTTAAAAAATTTACATTTTAGGTACCTAAAATAAAAAGTTTGCAATTTAGACACTCACGTTATATAGTTCGCTCATTTTAGTCACTCCTATTAAAAACTCTAATAGAAATCTGAATGACATTTTTTTATATGTGGACCAATCATTGAATTTCACATGGCACAATTTACCATACCATAAGTGTTGCATACTACTTTAAATGACTAAAATTTAATTTGTTCAATACTAATTATTAACCAAAGTAAAAGAAAATAATAATTAAATAGTTGAAAAACTCCAGAAATCCAAACCCCATCTTCATCCTCAAATGTTAACTTAGAATTTGATAATAATAAAAACATTTTATTATTTCCATCTTCTTCTTCCTCTTAGATCTCAACTTGAATTTTTTTTTTCTTTTGAAAAGTAATATGAGATTGATTAATGCATTGAGGAAATACACAATACAAAAAAATGACAACTCTATGCTTAGATAAGAAATAACAATAGGATGAACCAACAAATAATAAACTCAAACTCGACCTTTATCCATAACAAACTCTACAGAAATTAGATTAACCTAAAAGAAGTATTCAATTTTTTTTCCTTCAATTTTTCTTAATTTCTCTTCCTTTGAGAAAACCTAATTTTTTCATTAATTTTTGTTTTAACTTTAAATAAAAAGAAAAATAATCAAGGATTTGCCATTGAGGTTTTGGGTTCTCTCCAATTTATTTTTGTAATAGATTCAGATGCAATTCAAGAAACCCTTTCTATTTTGGTCTTGATTGTTGTTGGTTATGGGTTATGTCTAACTTGTTGAATCTGGTCCATGAAGGGAAACACAAACATGAATATTGTGTTATTTGGCTAGGACTAGAGGTGTGCATGGGCCGGGCCTAACTAAAAATTTAGGCTCGGGTCTGGCTTGGTCTGAAAAATGGGCCTAAAATTTTGTCTAGGCCCGGCCCGAATAAAAATGTTAAAATCTAGGCCCGACCCGGCCCGTCCATATAAATTTTTATATTATTTTTTATATAATTTTAAAATATATATATAAACCATCAAAAATACTAAAAACATCAAAATAAATATTTCTCAACAAATTGAAAATAAATTTTAAAAAATATGTATACTTAAGTAACACTAAAATAGATGCAACTTAACAAGCAAATGCCTCTAAAATAATAATAAAATTAACAAATGTCTTTAAAATAATAAAAAAAATTAACAATAAAATAAGTTTTATATAATATCCAAACAATAACAATAAAATAGTAGCAACATAATAGTAAAATAGGGGGAAAATAGGGGGAAAACAATAAGAAAATAATATTAAAAAAACAAATTTTTTTATCATTTAGTGAATTCGGGCCGGGCCCGAGCCAAAAATGTCTTACCCGAAACGGGCCTTATTTTTTTACTCAAATCCATTTTTCTAGCCTATATTTTTGTTTAAACCCTCTCACATTTTGGGCCACCATGCACATCTCTAACTGAGACTTTTTTTTCAGTTGTTTGAATGTTGTTTTTTTCTTCAATCAAAACTTCTTTGTTTTTTACCATTTAGGAGGGAAAACTAAAAAAGGAAGCAAAAACGATTATAAAATATGAGAAAGTTTATACTTTATTTTTCTTGTTTTGTATATATCCCAATAAATTGAAAATATATTAAAAAATATCTTTATACTTAAATAACAATAAGATAGTTACAACGTAGCAAGCAAATGCCTCTAAAATAGTAACAAAATTAACAATAAAACAAGAGTTATATAATATCCAGATAATAACAACAAAATAGTAACAATATAATAGCAAAATGGCAGCAAAACAGTAACAAAAAAGAAACTTAAGACTGATTCGGGTCTGGTCGAGCCCAGGCAAAAAAATCCTACCTGAGTCCCGACTCATTTAGAAAATGAATCTTATTTTTTTGTCCAAACCTATTTTTCGAATCTATATTTTAACTCAAACCCTTCCACTTTTCAAACGGGCCTTCGAGCTTAGACGGGTGACCCGACCCATTCAGATCTAGCAATAACCAAGTTGGTTAAAACAAATCACAAACAGAGAAATCTATAGATTTGAGTTTTTTATTTTTTGTCATGGAAAATTGGGGATGTGAAAAAGAAATTCTTTTTTTTTTAATTATGGTTAAAATTTATTTTTTGAAGTAAGGTTAAACCTCATTTATATTAAAAGATTGAAGACTAAAATGATAATTTTTTTATTTTACTTATATTATGTGGAAAATAAAAATTTTAGAAATAATTTGTCATTAGAATTTTTAACGAGAGTGACAAAAATGAACAAACTATGTAATGTGAGTGCCTAAATTGCAAACTTTTTATTTTAGGTGCCTAAAATGAGAATTTTTTATAGTTTGGTGACTATCTGTATAGTTTACCCTTTGATAAATACTAATTTGCTAGCATGATCTAAATTAGTACTTAGGTAAACTACATCTAAGATAACTAAACTATTAGTAAGTTTACACTTTAGTCACTCAACTTAAAAAAAATTCAAATTAGTTACTAAATTATACGAAGATTACAAGTTGGTCATTGACCTGTTAAGCTCCTAATGGATGTTAGATGTGGGGATGGGTAAGTTTACAATTTGGTCACTCAATTATTAGTAAGTTTAGAAATTGGTAACTCAACTATTAGTAAGTTTACAATTTGGTCACTAAATAACGCTCAGAATGACTTGTAAATTTGCTAATAGTCAAGTGACCAAATTATAATTTTACTAATATTTAATTGACCAAATTGTAAACTTACTAATACGAGAGTGACCAAAGTGTAAACTGACTTATCCCCACATCTAACATTGGTTAGGAACATAATGGGCTAGTGGCCAACTTATAATTTTCGAATGGTTCAATGATCAATTGTATCTTTTTGAAATTAAATAATCAAAGTATAATTTTTTTTAATAATTTAGTGATATTGGGTGTAGTTTAGGTTTAATACATTTATTTTTAGATGAAATAAAAGTTTTCATAAATATACACATTGATCGAAGAGGGAGTTATAAGTAGAATTGTCCATGGATCGGGTCAAGTTCGGGTCAGGCCTTAACAAAATTTTAAGCTCGATTGATAGGCTTGAGATAAGCCCAGGCCAGCCCGAAAAATGGCCTAAAATTTTGCTCAAGCCTAGCTTGGATAAAAAACGCTAAAACCCAAGCCTAACCATATTAATTTTCTTTTTTTTATATATATAAAAAATTTAAAAATATAATATACCAAATATACTAAAAATATTAAAATAAATATTTCCTTATAAATTGAAAATAAATTAAGAAAATCTTTATAATTAAATAACACTAAAATAAATACTTATTATTAAAATTAACAATAAAATAAATATTATATAATGTGTAAAAATTAATAACAAAATAATAATAATATAATAGTAAAATGTTAGCATAACAGTAATAAAAAGTGAGAAAACAGTAACAAAATAATAAGAATTTTTTATTACAAATTCAGACAGAATTGGGCCGAACCTGAACAAAAAATCCATTTTCTAACACATTTTATATTTTACTCAAACCCCCTCTCATTTTTTAGGCGGACGTCCCGATCGGGCTGGTGGCCTACAACTCGATAAGAGTGGAAAATAACGTTCAGAATATTAGTTGTACAGTTTTCCCTCTTTCTTTTTTGTTCCTTGTCAATTATTAGTCAATTAATTAGATCGGAGAACAATCAATCAAATGGAGTTAGGGGAACTGTGGGCGATCTTCGGTCCCGGCGTCGCTGGCGCAGTGTTCGGTGCCGGCTGGTGGTTTTGGGTCGACGCCGTCGTATGCAGCTCCGTCAATGTCTCTTTCGTCCACTATTTACCTGGTACATCGTGTTTCACCTTTTTTTTTTTATCAGCTTCCTTTCTAATTTCCTATTATCAATGTTTATATGGCTCATCATCATTATTATTTATTTATTTAGGAATATTTGCTTCTATCGCGGCTTTGATGTTCAATTGCGTTAGGAAAGAGGATATTGATTACTCTCCTTATGATGAAGGCGAATGGAGGTTAGCTATTTCTTTTCCTTACCTATTTTAATTGAAGCTTTTTTCCCCGAGAAGTTGCCTTCAATATGCTCTACAGAATTTGATTATACCTTCTATTACTGAATTTTGCTAAAATTATAATAATTTTGCCAGTGTTTTGAAAGTTAAGTACTTAGTTAGGGTTTTACTATTTGCTCTGAGTTGTGATACTTTCTGGTGAAATTGAGTTGCTTTTGTTCATATGGCTACTTGAAACGAGGTTTATTGATTTTGTAATGATTACTTTTGAACTCCGAATTCCATAAGCATATTTCTTCGGATTCAATCATAAGCCTGACAATGATCGTTTCTTTATGACTTGAAAATTTTCAGTAGTAAATGTAAAGAAGTTTGCATCATGTATTGATGCCATTATCTGAGGGTGAGGGTGTTATATCGGCTAACAATATGCGTTATGCATGGTTTGTCCTGTTCATCCTTGTGTTTAGTGGTACTTAATAAGCTGATCTATTCATCGGCACTTGTAGAGATTAGAATTCTGGATTTGGTACTAGGGCTTTATTTGAATTAAAGCAATTGGGAATTGCTAATGGTGTTTATGCTTTTGATGCACATTCTATCTTGTTTTGTTTTCTTGCCATGCGCCTTGGTGTTCATGTAATTGTGTTTATTGCTTATATTAAGATTGTTTATGTGGCACATTTCTAGTTGTCCCTACGAATCTGCTGACCATCCTCGTAAATGTTCTGCTATATATTCTAACTCTAGATTCCTTTTATGAGAATTGCTATAAGATTGCTTGTTTTGAGCTAATGGATGCTAATCCGTGATTACAACAGGTTGAAGCTTTGGCTCTTCTTTGCTTATGTTGTATCCTTTGTCTCACTAGCTGCTTCAGTTGGCCTCTTGATACAAGACTCACTAGTGAAATCTGGTCCTTCAGTGTGGACGGGTACTGCAGGCATCTTACAGTGTGTGTTTGTCTTAATCAGGTAAATGTTTTCCGTATTTGGAATTGCAGCTATCATCCATATCATGTTAGGTTAATTTTTCTGTAATTATTTCAGTCGGAAAGTGAATATCAATCTTGTGTGTTGTACCTATATGAGAATGAGATACAAATAGTCAATCCATACATATACTGCCTTAGTCATCCTAGAAGAAATCCTCTGATTTCATTGAATCTCTGACTGCAGTGGGCTGATATATTGGACTTGTCACTCAGAATAACACATATATATCCAACCTAATCCGGTGTTTACAGTTTGGAGCCTGGGACTTGAGAAGTGAGGCAACGTAGAACGTATCCTTTGTAATTAATCAATGGTTTAAGATGGTTAGAAAATTTTTTAACTTTCATAAATATTGTATTCTACTGTCATGAGTTTGATTATGAAGGAAGGACTGATCCTCTTCCCTTTTGGATATTTGTGTGATGATGCTTTTTCAAGTCTAATTTTCAACTACCTGCTTTTGTCAATACACTCGACTTGGTTTTCGATCAGTTTGGATAGGATAGAGTTTTGTAGTTCACATTTTTAAAGGTGAAATGCTCAACTCAGATTGCTCGATGCCCACAAGTGCAAATTATTTAAGTTATTGTAATTCTTCTATCCAAACATACAACTTCCATGTAATTTGTAATTTGTTAATGATTTGGGTATCTATTTTAGCATAAGTCACTTTTAACTTAAAAAAAGTCATACTCACCATTTGAGCAATTACCTTTTTTAGCCTTTAAATTTGTATTATTTATCAAATAATCTCATAATAATTAAAAATTTTAATTAATTTTACTAACATGGGCTGCAATTAACTAATCTTCTAAAATTTTAAAAATTCAAAAAGTTATTTTTGCAAATTAAAAATTATAAAAACATTTTTAATAAATTTTAAATTTTAAAAAATTAATTAATTATTAAAATTACTCCACATTACACATTACATTTATATTGACTTTGAGTGATTTAACAAAGAATAGTAGCTAAGGATAAAAAATTAAATAGGGTTATTTTTTTTTTTTTTGTAGAATTGAAGGGACAAAAGTAACTTTTCGCAGTTATTAGTTGTGGTACTGAAATATGAGCAGGAATACCTTTTTGGGGCTTGAGAAAAAAATGAACAGTTTCCTACAAGTTACGAGGCTACTAAGACATGCAAGAAAGAAAACAACATATGGAAATTTAGGCTAAACTAAAAATGGAACTTTTTTTTATTTCCCTTCTTTTTCCTTTCCAAACAATTGACCAAAAACCAACAATAAGATATTTTTGCCTGTAACATTGATTGAGCCTTCTTGAAAGGAAAAAAAAAAGGAAGGAAAAGGAGGAAAATAACCCTAAAAGCTGCTTCTTTCCATCATCATCATCATCTTCCCACTGCACAGACAAAATAGCCCCAAATCAAATCTTTTCCCTATTCCATCAACCTTAGAAAAACCCTAAAGAATTCTCTTGTTATAAGTGAGCAGGACTTATTGTACTATTTGCAAAATGCACCCTCTCAAAACCCTAAATCCACCAGCTTCCATACCCAACTCCACTCATCAGCTTTCTTTCAACCAGAAGACATCAAAAACAAAGGTGGGTAAAAAAAAAAAAAAAAAAAAACTAATCATCTGCCATCAAAAATTGGAACTTCTTTGGATTTTACTATTCAAGGGCAAAGAAGAGTCAAGCTTCAGATCCAGAGTCAGATGAGCTCAATTCCGAAGAAGCTCCATCTAAATTAGTTGCAAAAGATTGAGCCAGCTTTGGTTGCACACCATGGCGCAGTTGCAGTGATGGCCTCAGTTTCATGTACTGCAAAACCAAATCAATACAAAATAAGCACAAAACATATAAGAATCACCTTATAAGAGTTCTTACTTCTTACTTTACATCTTTTTTTTAAACCACACTACTTTTACACAAAATTTACACAAAAGAAAGGAACTGAGTAGACATGGATGCAGATGAAAGCATATAACAAGAATACCCGAACCTTAACAACATTCCAATGGAAATAAAGAAAAGAAAAGAGTTCCATTACCATAACAGCTCGACATTATTTCCGATATACACTTAAAAGGTTCGATAGATATATTAATACTAGGAATCAAGTCATATAATAACTTCAAAGCAAATTTGTGGAATGAATCCGTTATATCAGTAAGGGGAAAGTAAAGCAACAAAATTATAAGATATATCTTACCTCCTGATAAAAAGCATTGATCTCCTCTTCTGTAAGACCTTCATCGTCACCAGAGTGTTCTTCCCAGCCAAGAGAACGAAGGAAAGCTGCCTCTTCCTCATCTGGATAAACCATAGCATAGGAGCTCATATTCTTTTCACCATCATCAGAAAATCTTTGAGCCTCTTCACAGGTGTCACCATTGCTAGTTGCTGCAGAACCATTCTCATTAGCATGAGTAGTCATAGAAGGACTATCTACATTCTTTGTAACTTCAGATTTCTCTGTGGTGGATGATGAAATATGAAGGTTTGAGTCTGAGAGACCAGCTGCAGTGTTTGCTGACGTTTTCTTCTTCAGGAGATTAAAAAAATCATTTCGACTCTGGGTTTGAGCCAAAGAAGGTTTCTTTTCCACAGTGAACCCAGCTATTGGATTCAAGGCAGCTGCTTTGCGCTCCCCAGAAGAAAGCTTTGTGTTGTTATTTCTTGCAGGAGCAGATGTAACAGCAGTAACAGCATGTTGACTAGTTGCAACTTTGTTGTTCACATTTGTTGGACTAGCTACATCTTTTTGAGTAGGAGATGAGACCCCATTTTCCCATCCTGGTTTCAGAACCAAAAGCTTCCCCGATGTCTTTGGCATATCAGACTTGACATGTCCACTATGAGGAGATTGATTACCATGATGAATAGAGGAAGTTTGCTGCTGCCCGCTTTTGACAGCTATATTCATCTCACTTACTCTGATTGCTGGTTTGGATTTTGATTTATCCACCGAATTGAGAATCTGGGAGTGGGACAAGAAAATTAGGTAATTATTACCTGCAATTTCTATGTTCTTTTATGCATGAAGTAGACAGGTAATAAAGCATTTATGTAAACCACCTACAAGGTTTTGTGCCTTATGGAGAAATGCAAAAAATATTCAGACATGGAAAAACATGGACCAACCTCAAGCTCCTTACAAGTCATAAGAGTCAAAAAAGGCTATAAGAATTCCAAGATAGTAGCTGAGCTTCTAAACAAACATCCAACTACAATCTCAGATGAATAAAGACAGTGTCCCGGAAAGGAAAGAGAAAGAGGGAGGGAGACCAAACATGTTTAATAGGAATAAAACAACTTAATGCAGCTACTAGACAAGATTTTGCCGAAACCTAAGGCAACTGGCTTACCGAACCCTTGGGCATCGAAGGTGTCACTGGTATTAGTTGCTTTGATTGCTTAATAGCCAGTTCCTCACGTCTTTGGGTCTTGACAGACAACTGTTTGAAACAGAATGTTTGGTTAGATCAAAGATATAGGTTATACATGTAATGAGAAGTTAGTTACTGAGAAGCTTACCTGGGGAGTGGTACGGGTTCGAGAAGGAGCTTGAGCTAGTGCTTCAGCCATATTAAGACCAACTGTGACACTTTGGACCCCAGAACCAGAGGTAGAAACAATTAGGGGGGCAGGCAAAGAACCTGTACTACTACTTCCAACCATGGTGGGCATTTCTGCCAAAGCTGAGGTCCATCCTTCCCCACCAATTAAAGCTGAATTACAAGCAGGTGAACTCAGAGAAGCTGAACTCAAACCAGGAGAAGATACTCTAGCTATCTGAGGCCCTGCTTGCCTGTCTTCAGTTCCAAGTGAGGGAAAATCTTTCTCAAACACAGCCTTGTGGATGTTACTTCCGATAGTACCACCAGAAAGCAGACCATTGCCATTGTTATGATTATTATTACCACTATCACCTGAGCCCACCGCAATCTTTCGAGGCAACGGCTCACTCTGTTTCCTAGAGACCATAGAATGAGAACGCCGCAATGCATCTATCTCAACTCTACTGGTAGACACACCAGATTTCTCAACCCTACTGGTAAAGATACTTTCTAAAGGGTCAGAAGAATCACGCTCCCAATGGTCCCCAAAGCTTGACCTATCTTTATCCCTTTCTCGGTCCTTATCACGGTGATTCCTACTAAAGCTACTGTAAGCATGCTTTGCAGAACCATTACTAGAACTCCTCCGTGAATTCAAAGAAGACGCCCGATCCAAAAACGCATAACGAGGGGAATCAGAATCACCTATATTCCTAAAGTTTCTATGTCTTCCATGATGAACCAGTGAAGAAACATCTAATACAACAACAACAACAATACAGTTACTATATATACACAAACATTCCTACAATGACAACTATAAAAAGAACATTAGTATAAATGCAATGAGAAACACAATGGCCTAGAAAACAAAAAGTGTACCAAAGGCATATCTAACAGACATGCATGTCCAAGAGTAATTTTGTAATGGAGTATAACTGGAACGAGAAATGCAATGTATTCCTAGAAGTTGAGGCGTCAAAGGGTACCTGAATTAAAAGAAGAGGAAGCAAAGTGGTGGGCTGAATTGCCACCAACCCCAGTAACAGGGCCAGTACTTCTCAACCATTCTGGAACTAATGCTGGTTCACTTCTTTCCATAAGGGATATCGAACATGATCATCAGAAAACTAATAATATAAAAGAACACACTTTTTGAACCTTCTTCAAACCCTAACCCACCATATGAATTTTCTTCCTACATAAACTCAAGCTCTTACCCTATTCTTTGTCATTCAAACCACCATAACTTGCCAATAATTTTGCGGATTTATGGTGAAACTCAACAAATGACAATGGAGTTGTTTGATCAAAAAGCACAATATGTTTAACACGATTAGGAGGCCATAGCAACCAAAACAAATAAAATGACAATAAGGAGATTATATTCTAATAATTAACTCACTCCTTACTCCTCCATCATTGATTAAAAGATGGATTTGCAGATTGCTGATTTTTCCAGTTTCAAATGGCCCTCATATTTCTCATAAAAGAAGATCCAACCCTCTTTCTAAATCAACAACTTAAGCAAAAACAAAGCAATAAAAGGACTATTCCAAAATAATGCTAAACGCCCATAAACCAGTAATATTAGGAAAAAGAAAAAGTAGCCCTAAATAACAAATGAGTTTGGAGTAAAACTAAAAACCTTAGAATTAATTTTAATTATAAGTTCCCAACTGCTAGGATTTGAACCCAAACGGCAAGAAGAATTTTTGGGGAAGCATTTGACAAAGAAAAACGGAGAGAACTAACCCTAATCTCCGCTTTAATACCAGGCTATTGCTCCGTTTTGCGTTCCCTAAAATCCACTCTTTATTTTCCCGGAAAAAAAAAAGGAATAATTACAAAAAGAAAAAAAAAATAATAACAAAAATAAGATGAAACAACGACGGAAAGTTTCAGTGAAATAAAAGAAAAAAAAAAAAACTGGAACAATAGAGAACAGTGATGAAGAAATAAAGGGGAAATGCCGCAATTTCTGAAATTAGGGTTTTGTTTTTTTGAGGGCAAAGATGGAGGCGTAATTTATTTTTGTTACTATTTTTTTTTTTGATACTGGAACGAAACATATGAAGATCAACCTCTTCTTCCAACCAAATTTTTTTTTATTCAAACTCTAAATATTCTATTTTATAAGTGTAGTTTTTTATATTTTTATTTCTATCAATTTTTTATTCAAAATTTGGAGAAAGATTTTTATGAGAAATTATTATATTTTATGATTATAAATAAATTCTCAATAATCTAGTAATTTATTTATGTTATTCCAGATGGTTGTTTTTGTCTATTTATCTTAATATTTTCATCATTAACTGTTCATATGGGTATGCTTTACAATCTCAAAAATAATAGTGTTTTTAAACATATTTGATAAATAGACTTTTCTCATAAAAACAATAAAAATGATATTTAGATATTACTTATCCATACAAAATTTTCAATTTATTTTATCTTCTTTTAAATATTTTTCCTTTAAAATTTACATTTATAAAACAGTCTAATTAAATTCAGTACTAATATACTTAACAAATTTTATAACTTTAAATTCATTACTTGATTTTTCATTATTTAATCTTAGGCTTTGCTTAGTACAAAGGAAAGTAAAATAGAAAGCTAGAAATTTGAAGAGATGGAATAAGGATGGCAATGGAGCGGGGCGAAGGTGAATATTACTAAATCCATCACTGCTTTATAGTTGGCACAGTTTGCTCCACCACTCCCCCTACTCCACTATAGATATATAATTTGAAAACTACTGCCACCTCCACAGATGTTGGACACATCCATCCCTACCTCATCCTGCTCAACTTCAATCAAAATTTTAAAATTTTGCTACTTATTTTTAATATTTTCAATATTTTAAAGTCAAGTAAACGTTTAAACATAATTCTTGAAAAATATTTAAACATAAAATATATGGATTTTTTTCTATATTATGTTATTCTATTTTTACCCTTTTAATAGTTTATATATATAAAGATAAAATGGTAATTTCATATAGTGGAGTAGGTCAAGGTGAGGCAATCAATTATCATAATCATTCTATACTCACTATTCAAAAGAAAAAATCTGCCCCATATCCACTTTTCAAAAGAAAAATTTTGCCCCATTCGAAGCGAATCGATGCAGAATCCATCGGGAGGTTCGGGTTTTGCCATCCCTAAGGTGGAAAATGTAAATTTTCTTTCCATAGGTGTGCTTGGTAAGAAATATGAGAAATGTGACGCCCCAAACCTAGTTGGGACGGTCCAACCCGAATTTCAAACATCACAATAGCCATCGAGGTGACTTTCCATTTAAAATTTTACGAACCACACCAACCAACTGTACACACCACGCATTTGTAGAACATTTCAAATAGAAAATTAAACCTAAGTGCATGATTTTCTAAATTAATCATTTATTTCACACAATCAGAAGGTATAGGGCGTACCTTAATACTCGGTGGTCTCCCTTAGTTACAAAGATTTGTTAGTTCATTTAATTATCATCAGATTAATCAAGTAATAAAACCATCCAAACAAGCAATCAAACAAGCAATTATAATGTTCAAAAATCCAAAAAAAAAAAAAAAAACAGTCTGTAATGTCCGTTTACAACCCGTTAAAAATTTTATTTAAAATGTCTAAGTCTAATTCTATTACTAAACCCTTAGAACAACCCACATTGCCTTCACTTTGGAGTTTACAAGCTCAACACACATACTCCAAAAAAAAATGCCTTGCGATGAATCACTAATTTGCCACTGTCCTCGCTAACCCATAAACTATTTATCTGTAAGGTAAAGTAAAGAGTGTGAGCTTGGAGAAGCTCAGTGAGTACACATGCATACAACACCAATATACACACCAGACATGTTAGGATTTAAACATACTTTAACAATTCACGTATAACACAAATTACATACTCAACACAATGATATATTGGCATTCGTAAATATGAAACATAGTCAAATTATATACTCATTGGATAAACAGATCTCCAAAACACTCCATATGACTCATAAAGTTGTACGCTATCTCCATGTAAGTGTAGCACGTATGGTCACACTCTCGAAACACACCTCGCTACTACGGTAAATGGAGTTATGCTCGACATTCCCTTATCTCTCCAACGCTATCTCCGGGCCACAATGCCCAACACATAATAAAATGTGAGTACTCACAATCCTATGACATGCCAATAATATCCAACGGTTTCAAGTATTCATATTGCCAACATAACTAATTAATCACATTTTGTTACATAATATAATTGGCTTGCACTACTGTTGAGCTCGCACTTAGCATTTCACAATAATATAATTTTGCACTAATCAAAACTCGCAATATCATAAAACTCATAATTCACTTACGGGTTATTGCATGCATGAATGTGCACTATCAATAGAATTCACATGTTATAAAATTCTGCATTATATAATTCATTTTTATGTCTACTTGCAAGTACTACATAACCATATACGAATATATATATTACATATATATACATACCTATTTAGTGACCTTTGTCACATCAACTTTAGCATACATTAAAAGTCTTATATACATTTAAATATATTAGATAATACAAAACTTATAACCGCATATATGTTATATATAATAAAACCCACACATATATTATGTATAGGAGAACGACGCATATATATGTACTATGTATATACAGACCCACGCAAATATATTATACATATAACACCCATGCACGTAAATATATATTATATATAACACCCATGCATGCATATATATATTATATATAAATAACAAAATCCCTATACGTATATATTATAGACATACCTTTTAAATTTGCACAACATGGAACTTAACAATTCAAACAAAATTGCAAGAAATTTGCACCGGGAAATAGTCCAGGTTAGCATGCCATAAGTGGCGGTTCGCAAGCCTCACTTTGACTCTCTAGATCTTGTAATTCATGCTAATGCACTCACCTGTAGCTCACCACGACTTGTCGAACTACACAACTTTATGCTTTCCTTTACCCCAATTTGTTGAGGCTCCACTAATGTTTTTAGCTTTGCACTAAAATATACATATTACTAAGCATTCAAAAACAATCTAGCTTACTCTCTTTGTGTTCATATAACGTCTCTCCACTCACACATACTTATTCGACTTATTTCGTACAATCCATTTCGCTTAATTTCATATTTTAACTTAATTAAATCCTTAATTTCTACCTCCTAACCCCTTAACTTGTGCCTAATTATAGATCTAGGCCAATAATTCAACTCAATTTTACTAGACACTACTTTTCTCAAAAAACTACCGTTCATCCTCATTCTCAAAAGAAAACCATTTAATTCATGTAATTATTTAAAATTTTTGATAAATTGAATTTGTAAACCTCTTAGTTTCATCAAAATATACTAAAAATTATTTTAAAAACATCTCTTAGCTCTTTATTATGTGATTCACCATTTTTATGCAAAAGATAACTTTAAAACCATGAATCTTTAATTTTCTTGAGTAGATATATGAAAATTCAAATTAAAAACACCTAACAGAAGTTTAATACAAAAGAAAATAATAGATTTACCATTAGTTTGAAAACCTTCACGAATTTGCATCATTTAGCAAAAACGAGTTAATTTTAGGTGAGAAAGTGGAGAAGAAAGAGCGATTTTCTTGCAAAATTGAAAGAATAAAGAGTGTTTGGATGCCAAGAAAATATAGAAGATGTAGAAATTTTTGAGAGAAAAATTTCCAATCTAGATCTAACAAATTTTTAAAATTAAAAAGCATGGAGATAAATTAGGAAGGCAAGTGGCTTTTATAGCCAACTAATTTTTTAAAAAATTGGGCTATTTACCCTTTAAGTCCTCTTTTATTTTTCTGTAGTTCTAATAACTCCCTTTTTAACTACTAGTCTTAATTTACACATTTAACATCTACTTTAACCACTATTCCAAATTAGTCTCTATTAATTTTTACTAATGCTGCAACACTCCTAACCTGTCTTTGTCGCCTGATTAGGGTTACAGAGTATTACAACACATATCATAACAATTACTAACATTTAACCATTCAAATATCAAATTAAATAACAAATAATCAAATTCAAATGTCATTCTTAGCATAATTACAATCATTGACCTTAAACTGAGCCTACAGGGCCCTAAAAACAGCTTGGGGACATTTAGGGATCAATTTGAAAAGAAATAGAAAATTTTGGAAAAGCTTGAAAATATTGAAAATAGGGGTCACATAACCGTTTAACAAAGCCCAAGCCGTGTGGTACAAGGACAAGGCCGTGTGGCCAACCATTTGGCAGCCCATGTATCTTTTAAAATAATTTCACACGGCCATGTGGCAAACCATGTAACAATCGAAATACCTTGACACGGCCATGTCCTAGGCTGTAACAGCCCGTTTTTAGTCAAATCAGAATAGTGGTTTTGGGACCACAAATTTGAGGTCAAAATATATATTTTATTATTATTTTAATTTCTACAGCATGTTAGTAGTATTGTATAAAAAATTCACTAAGAAATTTGGTCGTTTGCATGCTCAATATGATAAAAAGGACTAAATCACATAAAGTGCAAAAGTTGTGTTCTAATAGCTAAAGGTGTCTAATAGCTATAGAACTTTAAAGTGGAGGTCCTTATGTGGTAAATAGCCCATTAATGTATTAGTGGATGATTATGGCTTGGCAATTTTGGAATTTTTGATAATTTTTAAGGTTAATTTTGGTAATTAGTAACTAAAGTTAAAATAAATTAAACAAAACAAATTTTCATCTTCTTCAATCTTTTTCCAACTGAAAATTCTAGGGCAAGAAGCCATTTTTCATCCTTCACATTTGACCAAGCTTGTGTGTGTAATTGGTGGGTGATTTTTGTCCCGTTTTTAATGATTTCTATGTTTTTGGAATCATTGTAGATTAATCTAGCTAGCCCAAGGACTAATTTGTGAAACTGTTAAAAGGAATGTATATGTGTTTTGATGTTTGATGGTAAAAAATGAATAGTTGTTGTTAGATAAACAACATTTGGTAAATTATTTTTGATAAAATTATCAATTAGGGATTAAATTGAGAAATGTGAAAATTATGTGGTAAATGTGTGAAATAATGAAAATTTTGGGCTGCTATGAGTCTATATAGAATTCGGCTAGTATGGGTTGAAATGGAATTTCATTAAATTATCATTTTTATGAGCCAGGTACTAAATTGTAAAGAAATCAAAATTTAAGGGGCAAAAGTGTAATTTTTCCATAATATAATTTTTGGGTTAAATTGAATAGAATGATATTTAAATAAGTTAAATTTGATTATATATATAGATCAAGAAAAGCAATGTTCTGATTTAGATCGGGGGAAAAACAAAATAGTGGATTGATAGTTCGATTCTCTCCGTGTAAATTCGAGGTAAGTTCGTATGTTAATAAGCACTAATGTAATTGTGTTTTAAATGCTTTATAATTGTATTTTTGATGAATACGAATTTGCGGAAATGTTTGACAAAGATTTGGCTACGTGTGAAATCCCGGTTGAACCTTAGGAATAGATAAGATACAAATGACATGTCATTAGGGGTTATTGTGTTTAGGTGCTGGTTCGTATGTTCTACCGGTGGTTGAGTTTTCCGACATGTGTTGCGGATTATCATCAGCTTGTGTGAGCAACACCACGTAGCTGTGCTTTGATCATCAGCTTGTGTGATCAAACTCGGTGATAGCTCGAGATGAGCATTTACATATGAGATATGAGATTGAGATGGTTTCAACCATGTATTAACACTTTGGGTGTGAGATTCCTAAGTATCCGATATTATTCCAAATGGTTCAACGGGTATATTGATGATATGAAAAAGTAAGAGATTGATATGTATCGGTACACGTATGTTCATGAATTGTGTAAGCATTGAAACTATGAGAATTATGAGTTCATGTCTAACCTTTTGATGGAATGTGTTAGGCTTTTGGGAGTCAAGTTAGATTGTATTATGCTATGTTTAATTCCTTAAATTATGATTAAATGGTAATTTTTGCTTTAGCCATACGGACTTACTAAGCTTTATATTACTCTATAACACCTCTTACCCGTAATCGACGTCGGAACGGGGTACGAGGCATTACCGGACTTAAACGTAAGTAAATAACAAAATTGAGACATAAATTTCCGCTCAAATTTAAAACTTTTCACATACATTCAAATCGTCCCTATAACGAGCCTACGAGGCCCAAAACATGCTTTGGCAGTGGTTCGGGACTAAACCAAAAACTTTAGAAAATTTCACAACACTTAGAAGATTTTTCATCAAACAGGGGTCACACGCCCGTGTGGCCAGGCCGTGTGGTCACACACGCCCGTGTTTAGACCCCGTGTAACTCTTTTTTTGTCATCCATGAACAAAATGAAGTCACACGGCCAAGGCACACGCTCGTGTGCTTAGGCCATGTGGTCGAATAAATTTTCCTAATTTTTCATAAAATAGGTGCAGACTTCACACGCCCAGGGCACAGGCCAGTGCCTATGGCTGTGTCATCCACATGGCTGAGACAAACGCCTGTGTCTTTGCCCGTGTGCTCGATACTGAGCATTCTGTTTTTCAACCATTAAGGTGCAGGGGACACACGGCTGGATCATACGCCCATAGGGCAAGCCGTGTGTCACATGCGGCCTAGACACACGCCCGTGTGTCTACCCGTGTGGAAAAAAATAAGGCTATTTACCAAGCCTTTTTGCCACCCTTCCATGCACAACCTACACAACAACATATAACACCAATCCAAGCATATACATTCAACCCAATCAGCCACAAACAAGGCATCCACTCATCATTCACATACTATCATCAATCACATACAACCATCACATGCTATTCAACTGAAACCATACAAATTTCCACATCCATGAAAGACATCATCATATGCATATACTTAAAACAATATTAGCCAATTTCAATGGCAATTTACAAAATGAATTATCAACCAACATAAGCCAACACATTTGGTCAAATCAATTATGACACATAATAAAAAGACCAAGTCCCTATACATGCCATAACTCAAAACATTAAAATCATTAGTACCCAAAATGTTAAATTGATAGTGTGAATGGATCTCCGACAGTCTTCGGTCCCTGAGCTGGCTTGGTGATACTATAAAGCAAGGGAAGAGAAAGTGTAACACCCCCTACCCGTATCTGTCATCGGAATAGGGTACGAGGCATTACCGAAGCTTATCGAATCATTATTAATTAGGGGAAAAAGTAAAACAAAGTAAACATGTAATATTTAATAAATTCGTATAACATGGTAATTAACTTACCACTTCTCTATATTCAACATAATTATGCAAAGCATAATTATTCGAATTGATCATGAGCCCTAATACCTATTCTTATCACATTGTTAGTCATATAATTCATATAAATATCAAGAAATATGTATGGGCTCAACTTTCATGAAATTTCTCATATGCATATAGTTTTACACATCATTTATTCACATAACTTATAGCAATCATATCTATGTATTTTAAATATGCTTTCATAACAATTTGTCTTGATTTCATAGTATCTCACATTGGAGCTTTACTCATCAAATCATTTGAAATACTATCTTTATACAAATAGTACACTTGAGTTGCACAATTCTATAATTATGAATGAACACATTTATAAAATATATTCCATGTTCATATATCATAGTCTCATGTCTTCATATATCAAATATATAACCATCATTTTCTTGTGTTTTAGATAAATACATATAACCATATATAAGCATGCCATTCACTATTTCTTATTGTCTATCACAATTTCAAATGACAGATTCATGTGAATGAGCTCAATAATAACCATGAAAATACTTACCACATTCTTTCACACATGTTCCACTTATAACATTTTTTTCATATTTGGCTTGACATTTACTAAGCAATATCAGATATTCATTTATTAGGCAATATCAAATATTCAAATTATTCTTTAACATATATAACATTTAATTCAAACATGAATTCATAACTTTTCATTTTAACAAAGTTTAACATTTACCAAATATAATCGAGCATGTGATCAATTTATGCATAAGTCACTCACATATTTTCCTCCCCCTCCTCTCCATTCCACATCCTTAATGTATATAACACGCTTATAAGTAACATTATCTATAATTTCACTATTTACTTATATTTATATTCCAAAGTTGTCCATCCGTGTCATAGTCACTAAATTATTTTTAACTTGAGTTATGGAGCTCCAAATTAAGATCCGTTAATTTTCCATAAAACTAAACTTATATATCTTCTTACCATAAAATTTTTAGAATTTTTGGTTTAGCCAATAAGTACAGTTTATTCTTTAAAATCACCCCTGTTCTGCTGTCTGACAGTTCTGACCCTTCTTCACTAAAAATTAATTATCTCCTCGTATGGGATTCGAATAATGTTCTCATTTGTTTCTATTGAAAATATACTCATTCAGGATTCTAAACATATAAATT
Source organism: Gossypium longicalyx (assembly GCA_025698465.1). Classification (NCBI taxonomy): domain Eukaryota; kingdom Viridiplantae; phylum Streptophyta; class Magnoliopsida; order Malvales; family Malvaceae; genus Gossypium; species Gossypium longicalyx. The sequence goes on along the minus strand of CM046997.1, from coordinate 14,787,440 downwards.
TAAGCCTCTAATTATTTTTTTTTCAATTTTTTTTATGATTTTCCAAAATCAGAATAGGGGAACCCAAAATCATTCTGACCTTGTCTCACAAAATTTATTATATCTCATGATTTACAATTATATTGCTTACATTGTTTCTTCTATAAGAAACTAGACTCAATAAGCTTTAATTTCATATTTTATTCATCCTCTCATTCGATTTCTACAAATTTTGGTTATTTTTCAAATTTAGACTACTGCTGCTGTCCAAAACAGTTTTCATGCAAAATGTTGATTTCCATTTTACCCAAAAATTCACAGTTCATACATTTCAGACCTTGCTCAATTAACCCCTCAATTGAGCTAAATTTTCTCAATTAATACTTTAGTCTATCATTTTAAACTACTTCATAACCCCTGAAAATCAGAACTTTAGCACTAGACCTTAATTCCAAACTCTTTCATAATTAGGTCCTAAAATCAATTTCCATCAATTTTACTTGATAAAATCATCATATATCAAAATTAAAGCTTCAATTATATATTTATTCATCATATTCTTCTAGCACTCATCCATAGCAACTTTAAAAATTAGCCATGGGATTAAAAACTAATGACATAGTAAGTTGGACCCAATTGTAAAAGTCCAAAATCTTAGAAATTTCAAGGAGAAAGCAAAAATTAAACTTACATGAAGCTAGAGTATGAAAACCAGCTTGAGCCCTTTTCCATGGCTATTTTTTAGCTGATGAAAATGAAGAGAAAATGAAGAGAATTCTAGATATTCCAATTTGGTCCCATTTTTATTTAGCTAATTTTGACAAATTTCCAATTTTGCCCTTATTTCACCCATTTCTTGATTTTTCTCAGCTATTGCCGCCCAAAATATCTCCTTTGGGCTTATTTTCACTTTAGGTCCTTCCTCATTTGATGATTGAGCTATTTAATCCATCTAGCAACTTTTACACCTTTTTTAATTTAGTCCTTTCTATTTAATTAATCACCCAAATGTTAAAATTTTCTAACGAAATTTTAATACTACCTTATTGACACTTCGTAAATATTTATAAAAATATTTATGGCTCAGTTTATAACACTGAGATCTTGATACTTTTTTTCTCAATTTCTTGACCAAATAAATCTTTATAAAACACAATTTACTATTTCAAAAATATTTTAAAAGCTAAATTTGGCTCATAAATATCAAATAATATAATCTACGAGTTAATTTTTTGAATTTGGTGATCTCGAACCACTATTTTCGACATCGGTGAAATTTGGGCTATTACAGAAAGGGAGTAAGCTTTAAAGCTTAGTAAGTTCCTATACAAATAATAAGCATCATAAACACACATTTATCATGCAATTAACATGAAGTGAGTTAACATATATGTCATTATAAATCTCATAGTCCAACTTGGCATGGATATTATTAAAACTTTGATATCATAACTTGCACAATCATAACCTTACCAAGGGATTCATCACATATCGAGCTCATTAAGCATAAGTTTTACATACATACCTGTACCATCTTGCAACATACCATGGTCTTTCGTAACATTAACATTTCCGTTACGATTCCTGTTGAACCTCTTGGAATACTAAAGGATACTCAGGAAATCTCACCCTCATAGTACCATACCAATGCCATATCCCAGATATGGTTTTACATAGGGTCTCATATTGATGCCAATACCCTAGCTATGGTCTTGTACAAAGTCTCATATCGATGCCACATCCCAGACATGGTCTTATATGTAATCTCAAATAACCCTAATGTCATGACATTTGTATCCTATCTATTCCTAAGGTTCAACCGGGACTTTCGCTGTATCGTATCTCTGTCGGTCATTTTCGTAGTATCGTACTCAATGACCTTCACATTTCATTTCAATAATATAGCATTTACCACAATTATATAAATTAAGCATTTATGCATACATAATTTAATGCTTATTAAACATACAAACTTACCTCGGTACAAAAATAGTGGAAATTGACCTAATCGTCAAAGACTTTGTTTTTCCCTCGATCTAGGTCCGAACCTCATTTCTCTTGATCTATAATAGAAAATTTAACTCATTTGTTAACCACATTACTCAATTCAGTCCAAAAATCACACTATGGCAAAATTACATTTTTACCTCTAAACTTTGTCATATTTATGTTTTGGTCCCTAGGCTCGTAAAATGAAATCTACTCAATTTCATCCAGACCCAAGCCTATCTGAACCCTATACATGCTTATAACAGCCCACATTTTTCATTAAATCACACTTTTACACACATTTTAAAATCTTTTTACAAATAGGTCCTTTTGACATTTTCATCAAAAAATCACCTAGTAAAAGTTGTTTATCTAACATTAAACTTGCATAATCTACCATTAGAAATCAAAATTCACAAATATATAATATGGTTCAAACCCTAGACCTCAATCATAGCTCAAATTAATGGTAGAAATAGCTATATCGGATGATAATGACTTCAAAAATGTAAAGAGCATTAAAAACGGGGCTAGGATGTACTTACAATCAAGCTTGAAATTTGAACAAACACTAGCTATGGTCACCTTCTAATTTTCGGCACATGGAGAAGAAGATGGACAAAAATTTTGGCTTTATTTTCCCTTTTTATTCGTTTATTTACCAAATGACTAAAATGCCCTTAATGCATAACTTTGAAATTTCATCTATTCATGTCCATTTTTGTCCACTAACTTATCCAATGGTCTAATTACCAAATAAGGACCTCTAATTTAAAATCTCATAACAATTGGTCACCTTTAACAAGTAGAACTCAACTTTGCACTTTTTACAGTTTAGTCACTTTTACTAAATTGAGTGCCCAAATGTCAAAATTTTCGAATGAAATTTTGAAGAAATCATTCCATAAAACTATAGACCATGAAAATATAATAAAAACAAGTTTTTCTACGTCGTATTTGTAGTCCTAAAACCATTGTTCTAACTAGCCCCAAAATCGGGATGTTACATACTCTGTTTACTTTCCCGTGTGTTATAGTGATTTCAAAGCTTGCTCGGATTGGGAGTTGTCGGAGATCTCATCACACTATCCAGCTGTTGTTTTGGTAATTTTGAACTTGTGTACTTTGTTATATGACATGTATAAGTGTTGTGGTCAATATGACCTATATGTTGGTAATGTATTTAGCCAATTAATGTAGCTTGTAAATGATGTATGTTTTGGTTATGTGTATAGCCATGTGATTTGGCTTATTTTAGTATACTTGGTTATGTATATATGTATAAATGGCCTTTTGTTATGGTTTATATTTGCTTTGTGAATGCCTTATTGAGAATCGGTAATGAAGGTAGCAAATGGTTGAATTTGAGAATGAATTAGCATGCTAAGTATTGGGCAAATAATGCATAATTGAAAGTGACCAATTAGGTGAATTCTTGAAGGTGATATTCATATGTTTTGAATTGGCAAATTATGATGTTATGAACATTATAGTTGTTGGTTTTGGAATAGCATGATTTGGGCTCAGTTGAGATTGGTTTGAATGCCTATTGATGATATGTTATATGCTATTTGGTATGTGTAGGTGAATGCAAGTTTGGGTGAGAAAGATGGCTTGGAAAATAGCCTATTTTTGTTCATACGGGCAGAGACAGGGGCGTGTGTCTCAGCCGTGTGTGACACACAGTTAGGTGACACGGCCATGTGTCCCCTGATACTCAATTAGAAACCAAGTTAGTAGCTCCACACAGCCCAGCACACGGGCGTGTGACTTGGTCGTGTGGCATAAGTCAGTATACCCTCCAGTTTTCACACGGCCTAGCACACAGCCTTGTACACGGGTGTGTGAAGCCATTTTGAAGGGCACATGGGCTAGTCACATGGGCGTGTGCTTGGCCGTGTGACCCAAGCCAGTGAGTTACATGGGGTTGGACATGGGCTAGGACACAGCCATGTGATCCTATTTTGAATGTCCACATGGCTTGTGACATGGGCATGTCTTTGGCCGTGTGAGACACATGACCGGACCACACGGGTGTGTGTCCTCTGTACTTTGAAAAATTTCTATGTTTTCCCATAAATTTCTTGAGTTCTCGGTTTAGTCCCAAACCACTTCTAATGCTTGTTTTAGGCCTCGAGGGCTCGTTTTAGGGACTATATGATTGTATTTGAATTGTGTTTGCTTGGATATGATAATTGTATGATTGTTTAATTGTTAAGTTTGGTAATGCTTCGTAATCCTATTCTGGTGATGGATACGGGTTAGGGGTGTTACACAGGCCGTGTGACAAATCGTGTGCATATTCGAATTAACAACACACGATTGTATGGCCACTCCACATGCTCGTGCTACCAAGCCGTGTAGCCTACTGATGACATGTGATTTAGAGTCACACGGCCATATCCTAGGTCGTTGACAAACCCCGTGAAGCCTGTACCTAAAAATAAGAGTTACACGACCGTGTGGGTAGGCCATGTGTGACACACGACCATGTGACAGCCCGTGTCCAAGTCGTGTGTACCTTAAATAGCTTCATAAACAAATCAAAACGTAACCTATTTCTTAGGTGCCAAGACAAACCAAATACACATGTTTACAAGCCTCCAAAAGAAATCCAAATAGACTCAAAACATACCAAATCATTCAACTTATGTGCCTAACCAATGTGCCCTTATAGACACCACAATTCAAATATCCAATCAAGTTGCATTTCAAGCTTTACATGATCACATTTTAACACTTGCCAAATTTACCATTCATCCACAACATTCAAATCCATTTCACCATAGGATAGTCCTTCATTACTAGCAAAGAACAAAATGACAAAAATCACATAATTATGAACCCTTACAAACCAAACATCAAAAATCGATTCACATGTATTAAAATCCATCCAAATATAAACATCATTCAAGTTTAACAAACTCCTCAAGTAACAAGTAACCAACATATTTTAAAAATCACCTATTACATTCCATATAACCAAAAGTGAACATTCAAAAACTACCAAAAGATTTCTAAACAATGTGATATTTCTGAATAGTGTGATTTCTTCGAGTTGATCTGATCCTCCAATTTCCATGAAATGCTATCTACAAGGAAATAAGATAAATAACATGAGTAAGCTTTTATAAAGCTTAGTAAATTCGACGATTAAAATAATAAAGCTTACCGAAATAACATAAAAATATTAATAACAAGATTAATAGTCAATGTATCTTGTCAACCACAATCCATAACAGGTGAGTTTATACATGGATAAATATGTGCTACATTTGAATATAATTATATGAAATCATTTAATATCAAGTCACAAGGCTATCAGGAATTCAAGAACAATCTTCAGACAAATTCCATAATAATTCATTTAACACTAAAAACATTGCCTGATGAATGATATACGAATATGAGTACACAGTTATCCATTCGAAACATGCCAAATGCTCAAACGAGCTAATCCAATCGAAAACACGCCTTGGCATCGATTGCCTAGACATTAGGCTAACATCGCTCCGAAAACACGCCTAGGCACTAAGTGCCAAGCCCGAAGGGTTTACATCCGCCCTCGGTAACATACTAGAATCACTGTAATATATCACGATAGTTTACAACAAATGCTGAACCTCGGTATAATCAGTGTATAAACACAAGTCAAGTGTCATCACCTCATCATAAATCAATCTCATACAGTGCACATTATAACCTATTGGCATGCCAATCGTACTCTATCCTACGTTCATCCTGTTCAAGAGATACCATTGTTAAACAATGTTCCAACAATTTCCTTTTTCAATTCACTCTAATTTAACATCAAACATTCAATTAAACATTCAAAAACCAATTTATCATTCAAATACAATTTAAAATAAATTAAACTGAATCAAACGAACTTACTAGGCTAAACTGCTGTAGTGACAAAAGTTTAGGGACTATTCTGCAACTTTCCCTTTTCCTCGGTTATCTACTTGTTCTTGATCTATAATATAATTTATTTCAATTATTCACCTAAATTTCATATGCTATTCAATTTACTACATATAACTTCTTATTTATAATTTTTCATTTTTGCCCCCAATATTTACATTTTATACAATTTAATCCCTAAACCCAAAAATTACGAAATTAACTTTTTTTAAACACATCCCATGTCAGCCGAGTTTCTAAGGTCTCAAACCAGCCCTCTATTTAACATAATTTTACAATAATATCTTAAGATTTTACCTTTAGACAATTTAATCTTTAACATTAAAATCAATAAAAACTACTTTATAAAATAGTCTTATTTAACAATCAAGTTTAACAATCTATCATAAAGTTGCATAAACTCCTCATACTCATTCATGGCCTTATCCAAAACATTTAACAATTTTACAAATTAACCCTTGGGTTAGTTATATTTACCTAAAACGATTACAAAAGCATAAAAATTACTAAAGCCAAAACTAAAAATCACTTTTGTGCATAGATAATAAGTGCCGAATATTCAAGCTACAACCATGGCTTCTCTCATCTCTAATTTTCGGCAAAGAACAAAAGAAAGATGATTATTTGTTTGTTTCTTTTAAGTTTTTAATGTTTAATTGTCTAATTACTAATTTACCTTTTAATTAAACATCCAATTTAGCAAAAAATCTAGCCCTAACTGTACGCTACAATTAAAATAGGTATATTTACCATTTAAGGCCACCACTTCAACATTTCATAGCTATTTAATACTTTTGATTAATAGATTCTAACTTTTATAGCTTTTATAATTTAGTCATTTTTACCTAATTAACTACCTAAATAAAATTTCTTAACCAAAATTTAATACGACATTAATAACTTCGTAAATATTATATAGCTAAATTTTACAGACTGATACGTTGAAATTGTGGTCCCGAAACCACTGTTTTCGACACCACTGAAAAATGAGTTGTTACAACTCTCCCTACTTAGGAAATTTCATCCTCAAAATTGTTACCTAAGAATAAATTCAGGTAATGTATTCTCATTGATTCCTCAGTCTCCCAAGTAGCTTCCTCGATATCGTGTTGATGCCACAGAATTTTTGCTAACGATATTTATTTATTTCGAAGTTCTTTTACCTTATGAGATAAAATTCTTATCGGTTCTTCAGAATACAACAAATCTGGCTTTAATTCAATCTCACTGTAAGTAATCACATGTGAAGGATCTGACCTATACCATCTCAATATTGAAACATGGAAAACATTGTGAATCTTTTCAAGTTCTGGAGGTAGAGCCAATCTATAAACTACAAGACCGATTTTTTCAATAATTTCATATGGTCCAATAAACCTTGGACTCAGATTCCCTTTTCTACCAAACTTAAGCATTTTCTTCCACAATTAAACTTTAAAAAAAACTCAACTACCAACGAAAAATTCTATATCTCTTCTTTTCAAATCTACGACTTGTTTCTTGTTCAATGGTCAAAACATTACTATTAACTTCATCAGTGTTAGCAGGACCAAATTCTGTCGACATCCTTAAAATCTATATGGAAAAATAGGGGTTAGATCAAATCAATTAATATCGCACTATCATAGGTTTATATGACATGTAATTTCTAGACTTTAAACACATTATATTCAGTCTGAGAACTGACTAAACCATAGCTCTAATACGACTCAATGTAACACCCTAACCCATCTCCATTGTCAAATTAGGGTTACAGAGTATTATAACACATATCATAACAATTACTAACATTTAACCATTCAAATATAAAATAATGAAATTCTAATGGCATTCTTAGCATAATTACGATTATTGACCTTAAACTGAGCCTATAGGGCCTTAAAAATAGCTTGGGAACATTCAGGGATCAATTTGAAACAAAGTAGATAATTTTGGAAAAACATGAAAATTTCGAAAACAAGGGTCACACGGCCATGTGACAAAGCCCAGGCTGTGTTGCACAAGGACATGGTTGTGTGGCCAATCGTGTGACAGCCTGTGTAGCTTTCAAAATAATTTCACACGGTTGTGTCACAGGCCATGTAATAATCGAAATACCCTCACACGGCCGTGTGCCAGATCATGTACATATTCGAATTAAAAACACATGGCCGTGTGCCAGATCATGTACATATTCGAATTAAAAACACATGGCCATGTGGCTATTCCATGCCCCGTATGGCCACTCCATAAGCCTGTGCTACCAATTCGTGTAACCTACTGGTGCCGCGTGATTTAGAGTCACATGGCTGTGTGAAACTTGCACCTAAAAACAAAAGAGACATACGGTCGTGTGGTAGGCCGTGTGTGACATGGTCGTGTGACAGCTCGTGTCTCAGGCCGTGTGTACCTTAAATAGCTTAAAAAAAGTCAAAACATAGCCTATTTCTTAGGTGCTAAGGCAAACTAAATACACATGTTTACAAGCCTCCAAAACACATTCAAATAGACCCAAAACATACCAAATCATTCAACTTATGTGCCTAACCAATGTGCCCTCATTGACACCACAATTTAAATATCCAATCAAGTTGCATTTCAAGGTTTACATGATCACATTTTAACACATTCCAAATTTACCATTCATCCACAACATTCAAATCCATTTCACTAAAGGATAGTCCTTCACTACTAGCATAGAACAAAATGACCAAAATCATGTACTTATAAACCTTTACAAACCAAACATCAAAAACCTATTCACATGTACTAAAATCCATCCAAAGACAACCATTATTCAAGTTTAACAAAATCAACAAGTAACAAGTAACCAACATATTTACAAATCACCTATTACATGCCATATAACCAAAAGTGAACACTTAAAAACTATCAAAAGATTTCTGGATAGTGTGATTTCTTCGAGTTGAGCCGATCGCCCGATTTCCATGAAATGCTATCTACAAGAAAATAAGATAAATAAAATGAATAAGCTTTTATAGAGCTTAGTAAATTCTATGGTTAGACCAATAAAGCTTGCCGAAATAACATAAAAATTTTAATAACATGGTTAATAGTCAATGTTTCCTATCAACCACAATCCATAACAGGTGAGTTTATACATAGATTAATACGTGATACATTTGAATATAATTATACTAAATCATTTAATATCAAGTCACAAGGCTATCAGAAATTTAAGAAAAATCTTTTGACAAATTCAATAATAAGTCATTTAACACTAAAAACATTACCTGATGAACGATATACAGATATGAGTACATGGTTATCCATTTGAAACATGCCAAATGCTCAAATGAGCTAATCCAACTAAAAAGACGCATTGGCACTGAGTGCCTAGCTGTTATGCTAACATTCCTTCGAAAACACGCTTGAGCACTAGGTGCCAAGCCTGAAGGCTTTATATCTGCCACCGGTAACACATCCGAATCACTGTACTATATATCGATAGTTCATAAAAAATGCTGAACCTCGGTATACTCAGTGTATAAACACAATTTAGGTGTCATCACCTCACCACACATCAATCCCGTACAGTGCACATTATAACCTATTGGCATGCCAATCGTACTCTATCCTTCGTTCATTCAGCTCAAGAGAAATCATCGCTAAACAATGTTCCAAAAAATTACTTCTTCAGTTCACTATAATTTAAAATCAAACATTCACATAAACATTCAACAACCAATTTCTCATTCAATTACAATTTAAACTAATTTAAACTAAATCGAACGAACTTACCAAGCCAAACTGTAGTAGTGGCAAAAGTTTAGGGACTATTTCGTAACTTTCCTTATTCCTTGGTTATCTACTTATTCTTGATATATAATATAATTGATTTTAATTATTAGCCTCAATTTCATATACTATTAAATTTTATACATATAACTTCTTATTTACAATTTGCACATTTGCCCCAAACATGTAACAGCCCGATTTTGGGCCGAGTCATAACAGTGGTTTCGGGACCACAAATCCGATGATGAAAAATTTATTTTTATTATATTTTTATGTTCTACAATTTCACGGAATGATTTCATAAAAATTTCATTCGAAAATTTCGACGTTTGGGCACTAAATTTAGTCAAAAGGACTGAATGTAAAAGGTGTAAAACTTGAGTTCTACATGTTAGAGATGTCCAATTGTTATGAAATTTTAAATTGGAGGTCCTTAAATGGTAATTAGACCATTGGTTAATTTGTTGGACAAAAATGGACATGAAATATGTGAAATAGATTATTTTTAAGTTAGGGGCATTTTGGTTATTTAGTAATTAAAATGAATTAAAAACAAAATTAAAAGCCAATTTTTGTCCACCTTCTTCCTTGGCCGAATTTTACAAGAATAAACCATGTCTAGGGTTTTCCAAGCATCCAAGCTCGATTGTAAGTCTGTTCTTACCCCGTTTTTAATGATTTTTACGTTTTTGAAATCCTCGTAACAAGATCTACCTATTTTTACCATTTATTTGAGTTATGATGAAGGTCTAGGGTTTGAACCATGTTATAAATTTGTGCATTTTGATGTTTAATGGTAGATTATGCATGTTTATGGTTGGAGAAACAACTTTTGCTAAGTGATTTTCAGTGAAAATGCTTAAAAGGACTAAATTGTAAAAGTTATAAAATATGTAGTAAAAGTGTTTTCTAGTCGAAATTTTGGGCTTTTATAGTTATGAAAATGGTTCAGCTAGGCTTAAAGTACAAAGAAATTGAATACATTTTATTTCACGAGCCTAGGGGCAAAAGTGTAAACATGACAAAGTTTAGGGGCAAAAATGTAATTTTGTCATATTATGATTTTTGGGTCACAATGAATAATGTGACTAATAAATAAGCCAAACGTGATGTTATATATAAAAGAAAACGAGGTTCGGACCTAGAACGAGAGAAAAATGAGTAATTGATGATTAGGTCCCTCTTTGCCATTTCTGGTGTCAAGGTAAGTTCATGTGTAAATAATGCAATGATATATCATGTTTTAATATTTTATTAACGCATGAATCTCTATGATTAATTATTATGACAAGTGTATGAACGATGTTATAGTCTATGAGCATGACATTGTGAATGAGTTTGACGAATATGTGATATCGAGAAAAACCCCGTTTGGACCTTAGGAATAGTTTAGGATACAAGTGACATGTCAATAGGAACTATGTAATTATGAGCTCATGAGATTATGTGTAGATGTGACTATGTGAATCCAGGTGCTGGTCTTGTACGTTCTACTGGTGGCTGGGTAGCCCGACATGTGTTGCGGGTACCTGTCAGCTTGTGTGAGTAGCCCGTGTAGTTATGTCCTAACTGTCAACTTATGTGAGCAAGCCCGTGATTAGCTCGAGAGCAAGCAATGTGTGATATGTGATAGGAGGTAGCAAGTGGCTACGTATGAGGCACTATGTGCAAGCATTCCGTGTATCCGATAGTATTCTAAGTGTTCAACGAGTAAATCAGTGAATTATGTGACAAGTAAGTCAATGATGAAGAAATATGAGAATATGCTACGAGTTAGTACATATATGTACTTATAACCCATGAATAAAGGTCTTGGTATACTATGAATATGTGGTAAGAATGCATACGAGAAAGTTATGCTTGTGAAATATTGATAGTCATGTGACTAATGATCTACAATTATGATAAATGGATGTATGATAAGATTTGAAAATAATTATGTGTTAGGCTTATGAGCCTAATTGAGTTGGGATATAGTACGATGTATATACATAAATTGTGATTCAATAGAAATATTAAAGATGGTTAAGCTATATGTTGAAATTCTAATTACTCGTAAATGATGTGCGTGTTGTTAAGCAAATTAAAATAACTTGTTAATAATGTGATATGCTATAATGGGGAGATTATGGTTGCTAGCCTAATGACAAGACAATATAATTAGTGTGTGTAAGATAAAATAGTTAGCATTATGAATGAGTAAGTGATAAGCATGAGATTTAATGCAAATTGTAATAATAGTATCATCATGGATGGATAAAGTTAATAAATGCTAATAGTTGTTCTTATTTGCACATGAACTTACTAAGCTTTGAAGCTTACCCTCTCTTTTCTTTCCCATCTCTCATAGGTTTATTCAACTAGCTCAGGTTGGAGATTGTCGGAGATTCTATCACACTATGAAGCTATCATTTGGAGTATAAGTGAATGTAAGTATGTTAAGTCTATAGCATGTATAGGGACTTAGTCATTTTGTGTATGTGTCACTATGATATGGCCAAATGTATTGGCTTGTAAGGAATAAGGATTTGATTTGGTATGTAGCCATATAAATTGGCTTATATTGGCTAATGGGTTGCAAGTATATTAATTACTCATATGCCTATGCCAATGTCATTGTGTGATGTGGTTTATAATGTATGTTAATGAAAGCTAGTACAAAGGAATCATGAAAGAGTAAAATTAGCATTAAAATAGTTTTGGACAACAGCAGTAGTATAACTTTGAAAAATAAAAAAAAATTGTGAAAATCAAATTAGAGGTTGAATAAAATATTAATTTAAAACCTATTGAGTTTAGTTTTACATAGAAGAAATGGTGTAAGCGAAAGATTTTCATTTTATGAAATATTTTAATTTTTATGAGACAATGTTAGAATGATTTTGGGTTCCCCTATTTTGACTTTGAAAAATTATTAAAAATTGTATAAAAATAATTTGGGTTAAAATTTATATTTTTAAATTCTTAATGAGTCTATTTTCAAGAGAAATAAACGGGAACATCATCCGAATCCCGTACTAAGAAATAATTAATTTTTAGTGAAGAAATGTCAAAACTGTCAAATATCAGAATAGGGATGAATTTGAAGAATTAACTGTACTTATTGGCTAAACCATAAATTCTGAAAATTTTATGGTAGGAATATATTTGAGTCTAGTTTCATAAAAATCAAGCGGATCTTAATTCGGAGTTATGTAGCTGAAGATATAAATGATTTAGTGATTATGACTCAAGTGGACAGTTTTGTTATGAATAGTAAATAATTGTTTTGATATGTTTAAGCCTTGATTATGGTTGTGTTGGTAGCTTAATTGTGCCATGTTAAGTGCCATTGAAAGTTTGTAAGTGATTGTATAAATGAGGGTGGCAAATGGCTTGGTAAATAGCCATTTTCTTGGCCACACGGGCAGAGACACGACCGTGTGTCTCAGCTCTGTGAAGGACACGACCCCAGGACACGGGCGTGTGACTTGGCTGTGTGACCCCAAATTGTGTTTGACGTCGGGCTGAGGACACGGGCGTCTTTGACCACATGGCCTACCCACACGGGCGTCTCCTAAGCCACACGGGCGTGTGACCTCTGTTTTGATGAAAAATTTTCTGAGTTTTTCAAAGTTTTCGGTTTAGTCCCGAACCACTTCCAATGCATATTTTGGGCCTCGTGGTCTCATATAAGGGATGATATGCATGTGTATGAATGGTTTTAAATTGAATGAAATTTTATGGCCCAGTTTTGTATGATTGGTTATGTTTAAGTCCAGTAATGCCTCGTACCCTGTCCCAACGTCAGACATGGGTAAGATGTGTTACATTTAGTGGTATCAGAGCTATAGTTTATTCTATTCTCAGACTAACATAGCATATGTGAGTCTAACTATACATGCTATATTACTACTCGTGATAGTGTGATATCTCCTGACTCTGACGAAATTGTTTTGTTAAGACAGGGATGACTTCCAACCGAGCTATTTTTTGATAATGCTGATAATGATATTAAAATGATTGAAATCTGCTTATGATGTGTCGAAATTTAGAAAGGTATGAATAGAAGTTCACGATATGTATGTGTTAACGTATGAAATAAGATAACCACAAGTTGAGCAATGTAAAAAGTGGAATGAAATGAAAGTTTATATGGTGATAAGCCCATCCATGTTTGTTTGGCATGCATATGATGTTATGTTCCCAACATATTTGATTAAGTCAATACAATAAGTAAATTTACTCAAATTGACGGAATGTGTGTTTATGTACACTTGTTTGAATAAGATAATCGAAAAAAGTTTGTGTAACATGAATATACATGTTAATTTTGCTTGAAGCAAATTATGTGATTGTGGCGATATTATGTGGATGATGAATGCTAAGTCATATGTGTGTATTTATGAGAGTCAAATTAGAGGCTTTACGACCTCACCTCCTTACCAATGTGGTATTTTGTAATAAGGTTTTACGAGATTTATGTTGAATGAACTCACAAGTGCGAGACTAAAGAGTTCGATAGTAGAATAACTAGAATGTGGTCAGAGTTGAGAATAGTTTGGCAAGTGAATATAGTTCTGGAAGATATATCAGATTGTTCTAAAGATTATTCAGATTAAGCAATGTCAAGGTTAAAGAAAAAGTTAATCTCAGCTAATCTACTTATTCAGATATGATGTCTAAAGTATGTGTGTGCTGAAATTTTCCCCAAATTGGTTTTCGTTAGTGAATGGAATGATGTGGGGTTCATGATGACAGAATTAGTCAGATAAATGATAATTGAGTAGTAAAGATGTCTGTGTGTGACAATTACAGTTGAAATGAATATGATGATCTTTTCTGGGTATTCTATATATTCTTTTATCCTCAGAGATATGTGTGTGATTGTTCAGTTTCTGATGGAGTTCTTATGTTGCGAGAATGCTAGCTAACTATGATGTTAGATGAAAGCCCTATTGGTCTGGTCGGTTTATGATCGATATTTCTTTATCTCTTCGAAATTCTATTCTAATATGTTGGAATTAAGTCGATGGTAAAAAAAAATTGTGTGAGACTATTCTTATGTTTCTACTAATTATGGTTTTGTTTTATATATATAGAAAATATGTTATATCTATTATGATGGAAGTCTAGAGCCAATAAGCATTGTTTTTCTACTGGTTTTCTCTGAAGAATCATCAAGATCTCTGTTATTTTCTTATGAGTTATGTTCTCAGACTTTTGGTATGGTATCATATCTTGGATTTCTTTATCTCGGTTTTCTTATCATTCTTATTTCGTGAATTATCAACCATGGCTCATCTTGAAATAGTGTTCTTTGACTTGTGATAACTATATCTATTATGGTTGTATTTCTAGTTTGATCATAGGAACGTGTTGACTTAGGTAACTGGATTTCTCTAATTTTCATGTAAGGAATTGACTTTGGCAACGGTATAAATGATGGAAGCACAAACTCAAATCGTATGATGGATTTCTTTATCAGGTAAGTTGATTAAAGTCAATGCATTCAATCGAGATGTCTTTGTTTCTTTGAGCTAATACGATTGTAAAGGCCTTTGATTAGCATGTTAAGAAAATTTTGAAAGACTGTGTGCTTGAGATGTTTTAATAGCACGAAGAAAGAAGCATTTTAAGATGTGTTTTTCGACAATTGCGATCGACTCAGCCGTTTTTATTAGAATGAGCTGATTTGTTGGGATGTGATTTGAGTTATAAGTATTTAAGTATGTCCTCAGCTAAGAGAATGAATTTTGTGCATTCACGAGTGTATAGACGGGAAGTCTGACTAAAGAATTGATATTCTTGAAAGCATGATATAGAAAAATACCTATTAGATTTGTTTTAAATGGGTGATGTTATTCTGAATTAAAGCTGTTCTATTAATAAAGTTATCCCAATTGTGAAAGTTTAAATGGTCTGGGCATGCTAGCAAAGTTGAAGCAATTGAAGGTATTATTAACCGAAGCTTTAGTTTTGAGTTCAGTTTGAATTGAGTAATGAATTTATAATTTTTCAGTGATGCACTAGTGAATGGACTAGAATGTGTTTTATTGCTAGAATGTAAATATTACATTAAAAAGAATTATTTGACTGGTGATTTAGAGACGACCACTTTTATGTCTATGTTGTGAATTTGATGATATCGTATGTTCGATGGAAAATGTCATATGCTTCCTAATCCTAATGGTTTAAAGTATCTAATGTTATAGAAAAGATCTGAAGTTTAAGACATTGTTAATGGATTTAGATATAGAAAGATTTCGAGTAATTATCGATCAATCTCTAAGAAAGCAGTTATAGTTACAGATGCCTGGATGGAAAATCCTTATTTATTTTTGTAAGTACTGGTTACTGGATTGATCTTATTTGATGATGGTCTGATTTTAGCTAAATAAAAAGCTAAAGTGATGTTTTCTTTGCAAGTTTGAGAAACTGAGAAATGTGTTAGTGAGTGATGAGCTAAATGAGTACCATGAGGATCGACTTTTGATTCTGAACTTCAAGTTGGACCTAATTCATGTTATTATTATTCCGAGATGGAATTTGTGTACCAAAGAATACGAGGCTTATGTAGAAAATTTTTATACAAAGTTCACAGTAGTGGCTTATCTGTTCATCCAGAGAGTAATAAAATGTGCAGTCATATGAAGTTGATGTTTTGGTAATTGCGTATGTTACATGCTATTTTTGAGCTTGTGTTCAAATGTCGATTTGTCAACAGGTAAAAGCCGAATTTCAAGAGTATTCAGTACTATCACAGTCAGTGATGATTCTAGAGTGAAAATGAGATGGAAACACTATAGATTTCGTATATAAATTATCTTTATCTCTGAAAAGGAAGATGTTATCGGATTGTGATTGATCGTTTGTGTACAGATTTCTTATTTAACAAACCAACCGAGTAAGATGGTTATAGGATTATTCGATTATGCGAAGTATCAGTCTCTATTATTTTGGATTGAGATCCGAGGGCTATATCCCAATTATGGAAAAAAAAGCTAAAATTATGAGTACGCAGTTGCATCTTGGCATGGTAATACACCTGTAAATCAGTGGTAAGTCTGAGAGAGTAATTCAAAACTTTGACGATATGCTCCGACACTGTGTGTTAAAGTTCAAAGGTGATTGGAAAGAGATATACGAGGTTGATTTGATTTGTGATTCTAAGAAATTAGTGGAAGTAACTCATAAGAGTTGAAAGCAATTTCTTCTGGTGAGATTTTCGGGGATGAAAATCCCTAAAGGGGGAGAGTTGTAACATCCCGATTTTGGGCCTAGTCGGAACAGTGGTTTCGAGACCACAAATTTGATGATGAAAAATTTATTTTTATTATATTTTTATGGTCTAAAATTTCACGGAATGATTTCTTGAAAATTTCGTTCAAAAATTTCGACGTTTGGGCACTCAATTTAGTCAAAAGGATTAAATTATAAAAAGTGCAAAACTTGAGTTCTACATGTTAGATGTATCCAATTGTCATGAAATTTTAAATTGGAGGTAATTAAATGGTAATTAGACAATTGATTAATTTTTTTGGACAAAAATGACCATGAAATAGGTAAAACAAAATATTTTTAAGCTAGGGGCATTTTGGTCATTTAGTAATTAAAATGATTAAAAATAAAATTAAAAGCCAATTTTTATCCATCTTCTTACTTGGTTGAATTTTACATGAAAAAACCATGGCTAGGGTTTTCCAAGCTTCCAAGCTCGATTGTAAGTCCGTTCTTGCCCCGTTTTTAATGTTTTTTACGTTTTTGAAATCCTCGTAACAAGATCTACCTATTTCTTCCATTTATTTGAGTTATGGTGAAGGTCTAGGGTTTGAACCATGTTAGAAATTTGTGCATTTTAATTTTTAATGGAAGATTATGCATGTTTATGGTTGGAGAAACAACTTTTGCTAAGTGATTTTCAGTGAAAATACTTAAAAGGACTAAATTGTAAAAGTTATAAATTATGTAGTAAAAGTGTGTTCTAGTGGAAATTGTGGGATGTTATAGTTATTAAAATGGTACAGCTAGTCTTAAAGTACAAAGAAATTGAATAAATTTCATTTTATGAGCCTAGGGGCAAAAGTGTAAATATGACAAAGTTTAGGGGCAAAAACATAATTTTACCATAATATGATTTTTGGGTCACAATGAATAATGTGACTAATAAATAAGCTAAATATGATGTTATAGATCAAAGAAAACGAGGTTCGGACCTAGAACGAGGGAAAAACGAGTAATTGATGATTAGGTCCCTCTTTGCCATTTCTAGTGTCGAGGTAAGTTCATGTGTAAATAATGCAATTATGTATCATGTTTTAATATTTTATTGACGTATGAGTCTCTATGATTAATTATTATGACAAGTGAACTAGGGGTGAGCATTCGATCGAATCGCATCAAATAAAAAAATTTCAAGTTAATCGAGTTAATCGAGTCGAGTGAGATGGAATTCGAATCAAATCGAATCGAATATATTTGTTCGAGTTAAATTTAAAAAAAATGACTTTAATGTTATTTATTTTTATGTAATTTTTCAAAAAAATAATTTTCTTTAAAGTTTTTAAACATGATCATACAACAAAAAATTAAAGTAAATAAGTGAATAAATAAAAGCAACACAACATCAACCCAAATAAACAACATTAGTCCAAATAAACAACAAAAACAATACAGCAAGATTATAATAAAAAACATAAGTAAAAGTCCAAGTAAACAGCATGAGTCGAAGTAAACAACAACATTATAATAAAAAAAACATAAGCAAAATTCCAAAATACAATAGAAACCTACACTAGTCTTAAAAAAAAAGAACACAACAAAAGTTTAATTAACCAACAACAATAACAAACCAAACCAAACTAATAATAATAACACATCAGTTCAAAAACCATTATAGAATAATTTAAGTTGCTTCATGAGTCCAAATAAACAACAAAAACAATACAACACCATTATAATAAAAAAAAACACAAGCAAAAGTCCAAAATACAATAGAAACCTACACCAGTCCAATAAAAACAAGGACACGGCAAAAGCTCAGTTAACCAACAACAATAACAAACCAAACCAAACTAATAACAATAACACATCAATTCAAAAACCATTATAGAATAGTTTAAGTTTCTTCTTGTGCTTCAATCACTGTTGATAATCTTGAAACATCTAGTAAAAGTGTAATGACCCGAATTTTATAGTTATCGAAAAAGTACATTTTCGGGTCTCCGTTTCTGAAAAATGGATTCGTAAATATTTATTAAAAAAATATATATATTTACGAAGTTAAGTGAGTGATTAATTTAAAGTTTAATGAAGTGAATTAACTTAAATTAAGGATAATTAGATAAAATGATTAAATTGAATGAAGAGTGAAAGTTTAATTATAGAATAAATAAAAGTGAATGGACTAAAGAAGCAAATAAGCCAAAAAGGGGTGACAAATGTATGGTTAAAATAAGTTAAATGTGTACAAATATAAATGGTACACATGTATTATACATGTGTATTTACTTATTATATAAGTAAAATAATAATAATTAAAGTTTATTATATTAATAATATTTTATATTAAATAAATAAATAAATAAAAATTATGACAAGTGTAAGGTGAAAACTAAATACATGTGTATTAATAAATATACACATGTATAAATAATAAATATTATAATAGTTTAATAATAAAAACAAAGAAATAAATGAAATAAAAGAAATGAAAAAGAGAAACAAAGCAAAACGAAACAGAGAAGAGCAGGGGAGAAAGAAAGGAAAGAAAGAAAGAAAGGGAGAAAAGGGAAAATCAAGGTTTTGAAGCTTTAAATTTTAATAGGTAAGTCAATTTAGCCATTTTTACTTAATTTTGATGTTTTAGAAGCTTTGGAGCAAGATTTTGATGAAATTAAGTTGATATTTTGAAAGTTATCAGATTTCTAGATAATGTTCATGTTGAGTAAAATGATGAATTAAGGGTTAAATTGATAGAAATTCAAGTTAGAAATGAAGTAAGGATTGAATTGTAAAGTGATTCATAAGTTTTATGCTTTAATGACTAAATTGAAAGAATTTTGAAATTATGGTTTTATGATGAAAAATAGATAATTATGTCTAAGTTTGGTTAAAAATTGAGCAGAAATAAAGTATGAATTAAGATAGAAAAGTAAGTGAATTTAGTTAGGATTAAATTGAAATTAAAAGTAGAAAATCAACATTTTGTACTAAGATTATTTTGGACAGCAGCAGTAGTCTAAGTTTGAAAAATCACCAAAAATTGTATAAATTTAATTAGAGAATGAATAAAATATGGAACTAAAGCTTATTAAGTCTAGTTTCTTATAGAAGAAGCGGTATGAGCAATTGAATTGTAAATTATGAGATATAATGAATTTTGTGAGACAAGGTCAGAATGAATTCGGGTTCCCCTGTTCTGACTTTGGAAAATCACCAAAAATTGGAGAAAAATAATTAGAGGCTTAAAGTTATATTTTTAGAATCCCTAATGTGTCTATTTTCAGGAGAAATCAACAGGAATATTATCTGAGTTTTGTACTGTGAGATAATTAATTTTTAGTGAGAAAGGGTCGAAACTGTCAGACAGCAGAATAAGGGTGAATTTAAATAATAAACTGTACTTAATGGCTAAACGAAAAATTCTAAAAATTTTATGGTAAGAAGATTTGTGAGTCTAGTTTCAGGAGAAATTAGCAGATCTTAATTTCAAATTCTGTAACTCAAGATATAAATTAGTAATATATTAATGATTATGAATTGTATTACTTTCGTAGTCAATGTGGTACCGGAAATCTTGGCTAAGAAAGGACAAGACAAAGTCAACGGGAGTTAGCTCAGAAACTACGGTTTGTATTTTTATAATCCGAACTTAGTCATTATTTTTTATATTTATATACATATGGCAATTGTTAGTGTTAGAATTATGATGTTTTACAATTGGAATGGATTGATTTTGGTATGCGATGAATTTATTGAATTTATATTGATTGAATTATATAATATATATGATTTATGTAAAAATTTGAATATTGAATGAATGTTATATGAAAAATACATTGATTAGAAATATGATGAAATTGATATGAAAATATGAGGTTGTGATATTTGAATATTTGATATTGAAAAGTGATTTGAATTGTATTGAATTATGAATTAATGTGAATAATTGAAATATATTGTTGAATTGAATGAAATTGTATGAATTGCGAAAATGGGTGAATATATGTGATTATCAGAATGGTATATTGATGAAAGAATTATTGAATCGAGAAAGTGAATCAAATACCCTATTAACAATATCAGGCTAGGTCGGATATAGTTGGCATGCCATAGGATTGGAAAAGTTTAGGGATACTTCGACCTCGAGTCGATGAGACACTGGGTGTCATTATATTTCTTCGGATAGATTCGATAAGGTACTGGTACCAACTTTCTTGGCTAGGCCGATGAGACATCGGTGTCAACTTTGCTTCGAACTACCCGATGAGGCACTGGGTGCCAAACTAATGTGATTGGTTGGATCCGTGTATCCGCCAAGGTCCGAGTCTTGTTAATAGGGGTAAATAAGTGAAAGATAAATCGAATAAATTTGATTGATCAAGCTATTGAAATGAAACGAGAAATTGAATTGAGAATTGAAAATTTAGATATGAAATTGAAAATATGAACCAAAGGTTCATGAAATGATTGGAGTTCGAATTGATGATATATGATGCCACTTGATGAATTGAAATGTGATTTGAAATATATGAATCATATGTATATAGTGAAAGCTATCAGGGATAGTAAGTTGATATGATATAAATGAAATTGGCTATTATTGAAATGAATTAAAATGGAATATGATTGATAAGTGTATAGTTGAATATAGTTTAATGATATTGAATCATGAATAAATTAAGGAAAGCTATACCGAATAGTAAGTGAAAGAATGGAGTAAATAATAATGAATTTATTTAAGAATTGAACAATTATGTTATTGTGTTTATTATATGATTTGTAATAAATTTACATGGTAAGTAGTTGAAATTTATCTATGAAATAAATAATTGAATAATTGTAATTGTTATTATGATCTTAAGTATTTGTTATATTATTAAATGTTCGGATTATAGAAATACCATTGAGTATACCATACTCAGCGTACGGTTTGTTTCCGTGCGCAAGTTAAGTTAAGGTTAGACCATTGAATCAAAGCATCCCGGCCGATCCCGAATTCAATGAGGTAAAGTATGTTGAGTATTGGTAATGGCATGTACCTAGGATGTTTTATGAGAGTCATTTAGGTTGTAGAAGTATTGATGAAATGAGTAAATTATGGTTGGCAACGGTATGTAGTATGAATTTTGAAATTTACTAAAAATTCGTAGTGATTCTAAATTAGTCCCGAATTGAATTTACTGTTCATATTGGACCGCGAGGGCCCATTAAAGGAATGACATCTTAAAACTAGGACGTGTGTGAATATTTATTTTAATTAATGACCGGAATTGGACTGTACTGGCTGGTAATGTCTCATAACCCTGTTCCAACGACGATATAGGGTTAGGGGACGTTACATTTAGTGATATCAGAGCTATTCAGGTTTAGCCGATTCTCGGACTAAATCGAGCTCGGAATTGAGTCTAGAGGTACATGCCATAATTGAGTCGAAATTGAGTCGGGATCGGATGCTGATATATTTGTTTGGTACTGTTTTATAGTTGAAATGTTAGATGAACATATCGATGGCATTGATTACGAAATATATACTGGAGATGAATAGTTTGGTGAATAAAATGAAAACTGAATCGATAATATTGAGTATTAACTCAATAAGTAATTAATTACTGAATGATGACTGATGAAATAATAGAAAAAGAAATGATACATAATTATTTAGAATTATAACTGATGTTCTTCAGTGAGTAGAGGAAATTGTATCTGCTACAGTATCTATCCTTCCTGTTTCTTAATCGGTTCCCGAAGTGCTTCAAGGTATAGAGCTTGTCTGAACGGGTAAGTTATCTACTGTTAATGATCTGTACATGTATATATATGGTGTGTATGAATTGAGAATTACAGTTGAGAATGATCTTGAAAGAATTGAAATCTGGTTAGAGAATATTATCGGGATTGTAAATGAATTGTTTTGTTCACTGATTAAATGTTAGAAGGGTATGATATTTTTGTTAAAAGATTTAGGTTATCAGTGGTAGAAAAATTGATTATGTTGTGATTAAGAAAGGGTTATTTGGAAATTTTTTTGAGATGAGTTCTGAAAGATATATATATATATATCAGTCAGAGATTTCTTGATCAGAAATGTACAGAATTCTTGAAGCTTAAACAAGATCATATAACTGCAACTGTGTATGAAGGGCATTTGTTTGATTGAATAAATATATCAGAGGGTATTCTGATAGAAATAGTAAGGTACAAATGGTTTGAAGATGGTTTAAAAGAAGACAAAAAGCTGAGGAATGTAGAATAAAGAGTGGAACATGTGATTAGATATGATTCTTCTGATTATTATTTTAGTGATTGCTCAAAGAAAGTTGAAAAGATATTATTCAGAATTCAAGACTGAGTAACACAACTATCAGAGGTAGATTTGTAATGCCCCATACCCGAGATCGTTGCCGGAGTTGAACACGAGGTGTTAACAGACTTAATTCATTGCTTAAACGGCTCAAACAATTTAATTTTAGAAATTCCAGACAAGTTGGCTAACTACGTCACAGTCGCTTAAAAATTCATATCTCGAGTTCTGAAACTCAAAATAAAGATCCGTAAATTTTCCCTGAAACTATACTCGTATATCTATTTACTAATTTTTTTCTAGAATTTTTGGCTAGGCCAATTAGTATAGTTTATTAGTTAAAGTCTCCCCTATTTTAGGGTTCGACTGCTCTGACCTCTGTGTATTATGAATCATATAACTCTCTGTACAGAATTTCAATTACTATGAAGTTTGTTTATCTTAAAACTAGACTGAATAAGAAATCTGTACATATAAATTATGACTTCTAATTATTTTTATACAATTTATGGTGAATTTCCAAAATCAGAACAGGGGATCCAGCAATCGCTCTGGCCCTGTTTCACAAAAATTTAAACATCTCAAAAAATATAACTCATATACCTGTTTCGTTTCTTCCATATGAAAATAGACTCATAATTCTTCAATTCCATATTTTATTCATCATCTAATTATATCTCTACTATTTTTAATGATTTTTCAAATTCACGTCACTACTGCTGTATGAATCTATTTTATGGTAAATTTTACCTATTTCATGGTTTCCATGGATTAACTAGCAATTTGACATACATAACACCAAATATGATCATAATTAGCCATTCCAATGGCTAATCATTACCAAGCATTTTTATACTACTCAATAACCATATGATAAGACCATATATACAAAATGATTATAATGCTATACATGCCATACTCAAAATATACAAGCCATTATGCCAAGATGGTATACGGATAGTGTGAGCGTGCCTCCGACCGTTCCCGATTTCTGAGCTGGCTTGTCAACACTACAAGGAATGAAAAGGAGGGAGTAAGCATAAATGCTTAGTAAGTTCACATGCAAATAGCAAGTAACATAACCATATAAGCAAACAGAAAACATCATTTGCATAATCATCACCAAGACATTCATATCATATTTTCATTTATCATCTTACCATATTGTTGTTATATCGATTTTTCAACCCGAGGTTAAGTACATACCTGTTCAAAGTATCCATTTCACAACACTTACCAATACGTCCCTTTCATCTTGAGTATTCCTCCATTTGAGTAGAACTTTACCCGTTGAACACATCGGAATATAATTCGGATACATGGAAAGTTTGCACATAAGTGCCACATATGTAGCCAAGCTACTATGTAACCCGCCCATAAGCGAACTCGGACTCAACTCAACGAGCTCGGGCGTTCGCATCCATAAGTGAACTCGGACTCAACTCAACGAGCTCGGATGCCTAGTTACATTTCACGAACTCTCTGACTCAACTCAACGAGTTCGGACATTCGCATCCATAAGTGAACTCGGACTCAACTCAACGAGTTCGGATGCTTAAATATCCCAGTGACATGTCACTTGTATCCTAATCCATTCCTAAGGTTCAACGGGACTTTCCTCATTCGTACTCCTTTACCATTCTCTTTGGAATTCCAATGACGATACTTCGATAATCTTTCACATTTTTCACATAATTCATAAAATTTTTGCATGTTATCCAACAATTACCACAAAGTATAGAATCACATGATAACAATCATAATATCATATAAATAGCATTAAATGATTTAAAATAACAGTTATATTACAATATTTACATATGAACTTACCTCGTATGCGAAAATGGCTACTTTTACCATTTCGTCCACAACTTGGTATTTTCCCCATTTTAGCCCGAATTTCAGTTTTCCTTGCTCTATCATTTAAAATATAATCTAATTAGGACTCACATTATTCAAATTGACCCAAAATCATATTTTGGAAAAATTACAATTTTGCCCCTAAACTTTTGCATATTTACACTTTTCCCCAAAGCTCGTAAATTAAAATTCAGCCTATTTTCTTATGTTTTATGACATGCTGATCATTTTTCCCTTCTATGGAAACATAAAATTCTCACTCTAACATGTACTTATGACTATTAGGTATTTTTACCGATTAAGCCCTTTTGCTCGTTTTCACTTAAAACCGAGTAGCACAAGTTGTCTAACATAATTTAAAACCTCATATTCTATCATAAAACACCAAAATACACAAATTTCACCTATGGGTATTTTTCCAAATATGAACCCTAGGTTGAATTATTGCTAGCATAAGCTTAATCGAGCTACTAGGACTCCAAAAACGTAAAGAACTTGAAAAACGGGGCTAGAATGGACTTACAATCGAGCTTGGAAGCTTGAAAAACCCTAGCCATGGTTTCTCCTTGCTATATTCGGCCGTGGGGTTGAAGATGAGCAAAATTGGCTTTTAATTTTGTATTTTAATTCATTTTACCCCTAAATGACCAAAATGCCCTTACTACTAAACTTTCTAAAAATTCCATCCATGTCCAATTTATGTCCAATTTTTGTCCATAAACTTAGAAATTGGTAAAATTGATATTTAAGACCTCCTAATTAATATTTCAAAACAATTTCATACTAGAAACTTCTAGAATGCAAGTTTTACAAATTATTCGATTTAGTCCCTAATTACAATTTAAGCACTTTAGGCATAGGATTTCATCACGAAAATTGCACACAATCATGCAATCATATCATAAACATCAAAATAATTATAAAATAATTATTTCTATCTCAGATTTTGTGGTCACAAAACCACTATTTCGATTAGGCCCTAATTCGGGATATTACAACTCTCCCCCCTTTAGGGATTTTCGTCCCCAAAAATCTTACCGAGAAAAAGTGGTCTTCACTTTTAATCTCATATTCGGTGCCAAAGAACTTTCACTTAGACTGCACTCCAATACATCTCTTTAATTTCTCATATGATCTAAAAGCTTACGCCTCAACTCTCAAATCTGTTTCTTAAATTTTCAACCCTTCTCGCTTTCCCATGATATCATGACATAAAACCCGGATCTTAACTTGATTAATGGAGACCGGAATTCCAAGAAATCCAACAATCAAAGAGACTGAATTTCCATAAATCGATTTAGTAGGAATTCATTCAATACAGATATGATTTATAGATCTCATAAACATTTAACAATAGAATACATCACATTTTCCTCTTTCTCGCCATGGAAATAATTCGATATATGGCCTCAAGAATAATCCTTCTCATTTCCATCCCAATATCAACACCGACAAGGATAATTTTGATAGATCCCAATGCTCGGCTTTAACCCCTTTAACAACTCCGATTTTATGTAACATCGAATGCTCTAAACTATCACATTACCTCACTGTCTTGAAACACATCACAATTCATACAATAGTATATTACTGAAAGTCAGGAAGTCTTTACTCAATGTAGACTAGTCTAGTTCAGACGCTTCGGTTACCAATATTCTCATCTATCCAAACTTTGTCAACATGTAATAAACTTTTCAACTTTCACAAAATGAAAACCTTATCATTCGTAGTGACTTTAACTAATATCAAACTTTTTCTAATAAATATACACTTCTCGTTCAGACTATTTACTCTTTTATCCGTACAAAATGAAATTCTATTATCAGATTTGGGAAAAATAATCCTGAAATAATTGTCGCATGAAATATTTCAAATAGATAATTCACCATACCGACTGAAACTCGCGCTTTTATCACTTATGCCTTTACTGATGTCAAATCCTTACACAGAAATTAGAAAAAAAACCCCAATACTAAAATTACCACATTACCAAGATCAAATTAGAAGTATAGTCATATTTGACACGATTATTACGAGCTGAAGAACGCACTTCGAACACGAGTCATAATTGACAAATTATGGAACAAAGATAACAAGAAAACCGAATAAAGAAATCCAAAATAGAAATCCGAATAAAGAAATCCGAATAAAGAAACCCAAGATACGATACTATCTTTGGAGAATCGAAAACCAAACTCATAGAGAAAATACGGAATACCCGATAATTCTTCAAAGAAAGAAAGTCCAAAAGAAAACATCATTTAATCCCACTGGAATCAAATATAACAAGAACAATATATCTTCCCATACATATATATCAGATGAAGTATCAAGTAGAAGAAACAGAATCATAATATCATATGTATTCTCTCATCAATTCTTATCAGACGAAATGAAATAGAATACCCGATGAAATAGAGCAATATAAATTATAAACCAGTCAGACTACCAATGCTTTCATCCAATACCAGGATTAAAAGACATTCCCATATAACAAGAATTTCTTCGAGAAGATCAATAGCCATAGAAATATTTCTAAGAACGGGTAAACACATAGAACATCTCAAAAGAGATCAAGCTAATCATCCCGATCATAACTATCACACTCAGATAGTTCACATTTCAAATATCATTTCCCCAACTAGTTCTGCCGTCACAAATTTCATATTAAACCATTCACTAAAGAAGACCAGTTCTGAATAAATTTCAATTTACACTTTTCTCAACCTTGCACCTGAGTAATTCGGTTTACCAAGGAGAATTCCTTTTCTAATCTGAGCAGTGCATAATTCCAATAATCTTTACGTCAATCCGATACTTTACGGGCTCGACTTTACTTATCAGCTCATTTTCAATCTCTCGATCATACTTATAATTATTCTATCACTGAACTCTTTGGGTTCTCAACCCGAAACTTATTCAATACAAATCTCATGAAATTCCATTATAAGTACCATTTCGATAAGGGGGAAGGGTTGTAGGACCTCTGACTCGACTTTCTTATACATACACATATGACACAACTTCCATCATCATAGCAACATCATCAAAATCATGTCATTCATTCATGTTGGCTTACACCAATTTTCCTATTGTCCCATTTAGACAATATACTTATGCATACATTCTATGTTTTCTAGATAGCTTTACTTATCCATTCATTTAATTAAATTAAGTCATGCTCATGACATCATATAAGGCCAAACAAACATAGATATTTGCACCACAATCATAACTTTCAATTAATTGCATCATCATGTACATATCATTACAATCATATAATTCAGTCGAACAATTTAACATAGATAAGTTCATTTCATTATAATCCTTTATCTCATAAAAATTTTATATCATTAGCATTCATCAACATTCGACGTCCAAATCAAAACAAGGACATTTTCATTCGTATCATAATACTATGACTTTTATTCATACCTCTACTACTTTCTATTTATTCCGTTCATCTTATCAAGTAAGCCATATACACTACATCATATGAGCATTAAGCAAATATGAATATTTATCACATATGTATCATAAACCTTTATTCATACTTTTCTGAACCGAGACTTATCATAATCATAATTTTACTCAAATACCTTCACATAACATTGAACATGGTCAGCGCAGCTCGGTTGGAGAGTACCCTGTCTAAATAAGACGGTACTTATACGCGCCGGAAGACATCACACTATCACAGATCAGTGGCATGTATAGCTAAACTTTTACACATGCTAGGTTAGTCCGAGAATCGACTAAACCTGCTCTGATACCACCAAATGTAACGCCCCATACTCGAGACCGTTGCCAGAGTCGAACACGAGGTGTTAACAGACTTAATTCATTGCTTAAACAGCTCAAACAATTTAATTTTAGAAATTCCAGACAAGTTGGCTAACTGCGTCACAGTCGCTTAAAAATTCATATCTCGAGTTCTGAAACTCAAAATAAAGATCCGTAAATTTTCCCTGAAACTATACTCGTATATCTATTTACTAATTTTTTTCTAGAATTTTTGGCTAGGCCAATTAGTACAGTTTATTAGTTAAAATCTCCCCTGTTTCAGGGTTCGACTGCTCTGACCTCTGTGTATTATGAATCATATAACTCTCTGTACAGAATTTCAATTACTATGAAGTTTGTTTATCTTAAAACTAGACTGAATAATAAATCTGTACATATAAATTATGACTTCTAATTATTTTTATACAATTTATGGTGAATTTCCAAAATCAGAACAGGGGATCCAGCAATCGCTCTGGCCCTATTTCACAAAAATTTAAACATCTCAAAAAATATAACTCATATACCTGTTTCGTTTCTTCC
The DNA here is from genome assembly GCA_025698465.1 of Gossypium longicalyx. Lineage (NCBI taxonomy): Eukaryota > Viridiplantae > Streptophyta > Magnoliopsida > Malvales > Malvaceae > Gossypium > Gossypium longicalyx. Next base: position 14,758,120 of record CM046997.1, on the reverse strand, counting down.
ATATGAAAATAGACTCATAATTCTTCAATTCCATATTTTATTCATCATCTAATTATATCTCTACTATTTTTAATGATTTTTCAAATTCACGTCACTACTGCTGTATGAATCTATTTTATGGTAAATTTTACCTATTTCATGGTTTCCATGGATTAACTAGCAATTTGACATACATAACACCAAATATGATCATAATTAGCCATTCCAATGGCTAATCATTACCAAGCATTTTTATACTACTCAATAACCATATGATAAGACCATATATACAAAATGATTATAATGCTATACATGCCATACTCAAAATATACAAGCCATTATGCCAAGATGGTATACGGATAGTGTGAGCGTGCCTCCGACCGTTCCCGATTTACGAGTGGCTTGTCAACACTACAAGGAATGAAAAGGAGGGAGTAAGCATAAATGCTTAGTAAGTTCACATGCAAATAGCAAGTAACATAACCATATAAGCAAACATAAAACATCATTTGCATAATCATCACCAAGACATTCATATCATATTTTCATTTATCATCTTACCATATTGTTGTTATATCGATTTTTCAACCCGAGGGTTAAGTACATACCTGTTCAAAGTATCCATTTCACAACACTTACCAATACGTCCCTTTCATCTTGAGTATTCCTCCATTTGAGTAGAACTTTACCCGTTGAACACATCGGAATATAATTCGGATACATGGAAAGTTTGCACATAAGTGCCACATATGTAGCCAAGCTACTATGTAACCCGCCCATAAGCGAACTCGGACTCAACTCAACGAGCTCGGGCGTTCGCATCCATAAGTGAACTCGGACTCAACTCAACGAGCTCGGATGCCTAGTTACATTTCACGAACTCGGACTCAACTCAACGAGTTCGGACATTCGCATCCATAAGTGAACTCGGACTCAACTCAACGAGCTCGGATGCCTAGTTACATTTCACGAACTCGGACTCAACTCAACGAGTTCGGACATTCGCATCCATAAGTGAACTCGGACTCAACTCAACGAGTTCGGATGCTCAAATATCCCAGTGACATGTCACTTGTATCCTAATCCATTCCTAAGGTTCAACGGGACTTTCCTCGTTCGTACTCCTTTACCATTCTCTTTGGAATTCCAATGACGATACTTCGATAATCTTTCATATTTTTCACATAATTCATAAAATTTTTGCATGTTATCCAACAATTACCACAAAGTATAGAATCACATGATAACAATCATAATATCATATAAATAGCATTAAATTATTTAAAATAACGGTTATATTACAATATTTACATATGAACTTACCTCGTATACGAAAATGGCTACTTTTACCATTTCGTCCACAACTTGGTATTTTCCCCATTTTAGCCCGAATTTCAGTTTTCCTTGCTCTATCATTTAAAATATAATCTAATTAGGACTCAAATTATTCAAATTGACCCAAAATCATATTTTGGAAAAATTACAATTTTGCCCCTAAACTTTTGCATATTTACACTTTTCCCCAAAGCTCGTAAATTAAAATTCAGCCTATTTTCTTATGTTTTATGACATGCTGATCATTTTTCCCTTCTATGGAAACATCAAATTCTCACTCTAACATGTACTTATGACTATTAGGTATTTTTACCGATTAAGCCATTTCGCTCGTTTTCACTTAAAACTGAGTAGCACAAGTTGTCTAACATAATTTAAAACCGCATATTCTATCATAAAACACCAAAATACACAAATTTCACCTATGGGTATTTTTCCAAATATGAACCCTAGGTTGAATTATTGCTAGCATAAGCTTAATCGAGCTACTGGACTCCAAAAACGTAAAGAACTTGAAAAACGGGGCTAGAATGGACTTATAATCGAGCTTGGAAGCTTGAAAAACCCTAGCCATGGTTTCTCCTTGCTATATTCGGCCATGGGGTTGAAGATGAGCAAAATTGGCTTTTAATTTTGTATTTTAATTCATTTTACCCCTAAATGACCAAAATGCCCTTACTACTAAACTTTCTAAAAATTCCATCCATATCCAATTTTTGTCCATAAACTTAGAAATTTGTAAAATTTATATTTAAGACCTCCTAATTAATATTTGAAAACAATTTCATACTAGAAACTTCTAGAATGCAAGTTTTGCAAATTATTCGATTTAGTCCCTAATTTCAATTTAAGCACTTTAGGCATAGGATTTCATCACAAAAATTTCACACAATCATGCAATCATATCATAAACATCAAAATAATTATGAAATAATTATTTCTATCTCAGATTTTGTGGTCACGAAACCACTATTCTGATTAGGCCCTAATTCGGGATATTACAAGATTACTCTGTAACTCCGGAAATACGGGCGATAGTTGAAGTGTGGTGAAGGACTTCACTGAAAAATCTGGAGCATGAACATCAGCCACGGCATATGTTAATCGTATAAAAGAAGATATTTCTCTGTCGGATGTCATTACAGCATCCATTAAAGATTTGCCTGTTGAGCTCGTTGAATTTTTGGTTGAAGTATCAAATTTTCAGGTCAATATTTATTTATTAATAGAATCTGCATGAACTATCTGATAATGATACTAAGGTACTATTTTCTGATCAATTTGATGTTATTATTGTTCGATGTGATTCTGAGAATGGAATGGTTAATTTTGCACGATGTTTGTGATAAATTATAAGCAGAAGTATAATGTGTTGCAAGATCAAGATTATGAAATGTTTTGGTTTGAACAAGAGAAGATTGAATGATTTGTTTATTGTGATATTAATTATGTCAACACAGAAGTGTGCCAGAAAAAGGTTCATGGTATTTACCTTGTTTATGTATTGAATATTAAAGTATTTAAGTTAAGGTTAAAATCAGTGGCAATAGTGTGAGAGAATTCTGATGTGTTTCCAGAAGAGTTGCCCGAACTACTGTTGATTGAAGAAGTTGAATGTGCTATAGATTTTGTGACTGAGATGATAGTGAAAAATATATTTGAAATTAGAAGTTTTCTAAAACTAGTCGGTTATTACAGAAAGATGTGGAATTGGAATGATCTGATAGACGTTAGCAAGGTTCTAATTAGTTGAAAGCTCAGTTAACTGAAGCATTAGTTCTGGTTTAGTCTGAAATCCGGTGAAGAAATTTGTGATTTACAGGGATAGTAGTGTTTTGATGCAAGAAAGAAAATTAATGAATTATGTTTTGGAAAGTTAGAATTATATGAGAAGAATTATTTGATACATGATTCAGAAGTGGTAGCTACTGTCTTTGCACTAAAGGATTATGATTTGATAATTGAATATCATCCAGAAAAAGCAAATGGAGTTATAAATACTCAGAATTGAAAGTTTTGCTTTGTGTTATGAGCTATGAACACTCGATTGTCATTATCTGATGATCGCTCAATTCTAGTTGAAATAAAGGTTAAACTTACTTCTCTACAGTAGGTCTGCAAAGTTCAGAAATGTGATAATGAGTTACTGGTTAAATGGGTATAGTGAACAAATGATTTTGATTGAAAATTTCAGAATGAATTTGATGATTGTCTACTATTTAGAAATAGAATTTCTACTGAAGAATTCAGAACTGTTACAGTCAGTAATGATATCAAAATGGAAATGAGATAGAATCTCTATGGGATTGACTTGGAATTATCTTTATCTTAAAAAAAAAGATGATATTTGAATAATTGTCGAAGGTATGGCGAGGTCTGCATATTTTACTCTGGTATGAATAAATTCTTGCATAATAATTGTCTAAAATATAGGTTTCTGAGATTATCAGATTACATGGTATAGTGGTTTCTATTATTTCTGATTGAGATACGTGGTTTATACTCTGATTATAGAACAAGTACAAGAAGTTCTGAGTACGTGATAACAGTTTTCAGCACTGTATGAAGTTTTCAATGATTATGAATATAAAACTGCATGGAATCTGATTGAATACTGTGAGAAAAGGAATATGCAGAGTTGTTTGATTTGTGAAACTGAAGAAAAAGTGCAAGTAATTCAAAACAGACTGAAAGCAACTTCTGATAGACAGAAATTGTATGTAGATTTAAAATGTCGGGATATCAAGCATTTTGCTAGTAATATGATATTTCTTAAAGATTCACCTTGGAAGAAAATTTTGAAGGTCGGGTTGAAAGAGAAATTGAGTTATTATTCTGTTGGGCTATGTGAAGTTTTAGAAAAGTCTGATAGGTAAAATATTGTTTCGTTTTGCTTCTGAAGTTACATAAAGTTATGATAATTTTTCATGATTTGAAGCTCAGAAGATGGTATAGATCAGATCTCTTACATGTTATATTGACAGAGGATATTGAGATTCAATCTGGTTTATCGTATGAAGAAAAACTAGTTGAGATACTAGCTTGCATAATGAATTCATGATATTGAGGAAGCAATGCGGGAACCGAAAGAAACAGTGAGATTTCTATACCCCTACCTCTTTTTAGGAAAATTTCGAGGACGAAATTTATTAAAGGGGGGAAGAATTGTAATGACCCGAATTTTATAGTTATCGAAAAAGTACATTTTTGGGTCTCCGTTTCTGAAAAATGGATTCGTAAATATTTATTAAAAAAATATATATACATTTACGAAGTTAAGTGAGTGATTAATTTAAAGTTTAATGAAGTGAATTAACTTAAATTAAGGATAATTAGATAAAATGATTAAATTGAATGAAGAGTGAAAGTTTAATTATAGAATAAATAAAAGTGAATGGACTAAAGAAGCAAATAAGCCAAAAAGGGTGACAAATGTATGGTTAAAATAAGTTAAATGTGTACAAATATAAATGGTACACATGTATTATAAATGTGTATTTACTTATTATATAAGTAAAATAATAATAATTAAAGTTTATTATATTAATAATATTTTATATTAAATAAATAAATAAATAAAAATTATGACAAGTGTAAGGTGAAAAATAAATACATGTGTATTAATAAATATACACATGTATAAATAATAAATATTATAATAGTTTACTAATAAAAACAAAGAAATAAATGAAATAAAAGAAATGAAAAAGAGAAACAAAGCAAAACGAAACAGAGAAGAGCAGGGGAGAAAGAAAGGAAAGAAAGAAAGAAAGGGAGAAAAGGGAAAATCAAGGTTTTGAAGCTTTAAATTTTAATAGGTAAGTCAATTTAGCCATTTTTACTTAATTTTGATGTTTTAGAAGCTTTGGAGCAAGATTTTGATGAAATTAAGTTGATATTTTGAAAGTTATTAGATTTCTAGATAATGTTCATGTTGAGTAAAATGATGAATTAAGGGTTAAATTGATAGAAATTCAAGTTAGAAATGAAGTAAGGATTGAATTGTAAAGTGATTCATAAGTTTTATGCTTTAATGACTAAATTGAAAGAATTTTGAAATTATGGTTTTATGATGAAAAATAGATAATTATGTCTAAGTTTGGTTAAAAATTGAGCAGAAATAAAGTATGAATTAAGATAGAAAAGTAAGTGAATTTAGTTAGGATTAAATTGAAATTAAAAGTAGAAAATCAACATTTTGTACTAAGATTATTTTGGACAGCAGCAGTAGTCTAAGTTTGAAAAATCACCAAAAATTGTATAAATTTAATTAGAGAATGAATAAAATATGGAACTAAAGCTTATTAAGTCTAGTTTCTTATAGAAGAAGCGGTATGAGCAATTGAATTGTAAATTATGAGATATAATGAATTTTGTGAGACAAGGTCAGAATGAATTCAGGTTCCCTATTCTGACTTTGGAAAATCACCAAAAATGGAGAAAAAAATAATTAGAGGCTTAAAGTTATATTTTTAGAATCCCTAATGTGTCTATTTTCAGGAGAAATCAACAGGAATATTATCTGAGTTTTGTACTATGAGATAATTAATTTTTAGTGAGAAAGGGTCGAAACTGTCAGACAGCAGAATAAGGGTGAATTTAAATAATAAACTGTACTTAATGGCTAAACGAAAAATTCTAAAAATTTTATGGTAAGAAGATTTGTGAGTCTAGTTTCAGGAGAAATTAGCAGATCTTAATTTCAAATTCTGTAACTCAAGATATAAATTAGTAATATATTAATGATTATGAATTGTATTACTTTCGTAGTCAATGTGGTACCGAAATCTTGGCTAAGAAAGGACAAGACAAAGTCAACGGAGTTAGCTCGAAAACTACGGTTTGTATTTTTATAATCCGAACTTAGTCATTATTTTTTATATTTATATACATATGGCAATTGTTAGTGTTAGAATTATGATGTTTTACAATTGGAATGGATTGATTTTGGTATGCGATGAATTTATTGAATTTATATTGATTGAATTATATAATATATATGATTTATGTAAAAATTTGAATATTGAATGAATGTTATATGAAAAATACATTGATTAGAAATATGATGAAATTGATATGAAAATATGAGATTGTGATATTTGAATATTTGATATTGAAAAGTGATTTGAATTGTATTGAATTATGAATTAATGTGAATAATTGAAATATATTGTTGAATTGAATGAAATTGTATGAATTGTGAAAATGGGTGAATATATGTGATTATCAGAATGGTATATTGATGAAAGAATTATTGAATCGAGAAAGTGAATCAAATACCCTATTAACAATATCGGGCTAGGTCGGATATAGTTGGCATGCCATAGGATTGGAAAAGTTTAGGGATACTTCGACCTCGAGTCGATGAGACACTGGGTGTCATTATATTTCTTCGGATAGATTCGATAAGGTACTGGGTACCAACTTTCTTCGGCTAGGCCGATGAGACACTGGGTGTCAACTTTGCTTCGAACTACCCGATGAGGCACTGGGTGCCAAACTAATGTGATTGGTTGGATCCGTGTATCCGCCAAGGTCCGAGTCTTGTTAATAGGGGTAAATAAGTGAAAGATAAATCGAATAAATTTGATTGATCAAGCTATTGAAATGAAACGAGAAATTGAATTGAGAATTGAAAATTTAGATATGAAATTGAAAATATGAACCAAAGGTTCATGAAATGATTGGAGTTCGAATTGATGATATATGATGCCACTTGATGAATTGAAATGTGATTTGAAATATATGAATCGTATGTATATAGTGAAAGCTATCAGGGATAGTAAGTTGATATGATATAAATGAAATTGGCTGTTATTGAAATGAATTAAAATGGAATATGATTGATAAGTGTATAGTTGAATATAGTTTAATGATATTGAATCGTGAATAAATTAAGGAAAGCTATACCGAATAGTAAGTGAAAGAATGGAGTAAATAATAATGAATTTATTTAAGAATTGAACAATTATGTTATTGTGTTTATTATATGATTTGTAATAAATTTACATGGTAAGTAGTTGAAATTTATCTATGAAATAAATAATTGAATAATTGTAATTGTTATTATGATCTTAAGTATTTGTTATATTATTAAATGTTCGGATTATAGAAATACCACAGAGTATACCATACTCAGCGTACGGTTTGTTTCCGTGCGCAGTTAAGTTAAGGTTAGAGTTAGAATCAAATCATCCCGGCCGATCCCGAATTCAATGAGGTAAAGTATGTTGAGTATTGGTAATGGCATGTACCTAGGATGTTTTATGAGAGTCATTTAGGTTGTAGAAGTATTGATGAAATGAGTAAATTATGGTTGGCAACGGTATGTAGTATGAATTTTGAAATTTACTAAAAATTCGTAGTGATTCTAAATTAGTCCCGAATTGAATTTACTTTGTTCATATTGGACTCATGAGGGCCATTAAAGGAATGACATCTTAAAACTAGGACGTGTGTGAATATTTATTTTAATTAATGACCGGAATTGGATCAGATCGGCTGGTAATGTCTCATAACCCTGTTCCACCGACGGTATAGGGTTAGGGGACGTTACAAAAAGTATTGAATGAGTTAGTTAAATTATAAAAAATGTTTGTAAAAATAAATTAAATAAACATTTAACTTTATAAACTAATGTTAGGTATATTACCTTCTTGATCTTTGGGTATTTTGGATAAATCTAGAAAATTTAAAAACAAAAGTGTTAGTTAAATTATGGGAATGCTTACTAATATAAATAATACAAAAGCTTATTTTATAAATTAAAATTTATATATTACCATCTTCCATGGTTTGAAGTTCATCAAAATAATCTTCAAGATTGATGGCATCATTAGATTTCTGAAGCCAATCTTGTGTGTAAACCAAAGCCTCGACCATGACAGGAGTTAGAGAACTTCTAAAACTATTGAGAACACATCCACCCGTGCTAAATGCACTTTTTGAGGCAACTGTTGAGATATGAATAGCAAGAATATCTCAAGCCATTTGTGCAAGAATAGGGAATCTAGGACTGTTCATTTTCCACCACAATAGTAAATCAAATGAACTTGAATTATCTACTTCTTCATCCTCACGCAAATATCTATCCGACTCAGATTTGCTTTATAATCCAACTTGTTTCTTCTTCTTAAGGTATTTTTGTTTAGCCAAGCCCGTTTTCATTTCTAACTAATCTATTTCCATTGAACTACAAAGATTTGTTGAAGAACTAGATCTACCTTCAAACAATTCAATTCTCCCAGCATAAGAAGAATACTCGTTGAACAAGCAATTCAACTCTTTATCAATCATTTTCATAATGTCATTAGCAATATTAGAAAAAAGCAAGTCGACCCCAAAGTCCAAAAAACTCATTTTACATCGCGGATCAAAGATGACCTCCAAGTAAACTAGCATGTTGATCTTGTTTCCTTCACCCTAATACTTATTATATTTATCTCTCATTTTGGAAGTAACAGAAATTATGTCTAGATCTCCACAATCTTGCCACCCATCAAAATGATAATGTGCATCCTTCAATACTTCAAAAAGTGAATGAGAGGTAACATGCAAAGATCCGAACACCTTCAATGTAAGATGATAAAAAGGCTCCAATACTTTTATAACTTTTTGGACAATTTCCCAATCATCAAATGTAGGAACTCTATCTCCAGCAGTAAGGTCAAGAAAAAAATTATGGTCATCACGTACATATGATTCAAATACACCCTCATATTTTTCGGCCACTTTTAACATCATATATGTTGAGTTCCATCTGGTAGGCACATTTAAACACAATTGAGCCTTACTATCTATCATTTCTTCTTTTACCCGTTGGTTGAATTTTGTCAACCTCAATGGTGATGCTCTGATATACCTCACAACACTTCTAACTCGATCCACAAACACAGAAGTATCCTTAATATTGTATTGCACAATGAGGTTAAGGATGTGTGCAACACATCTCATATGAATAAATTTTCCCTTTGCAACAGAAGCATTTCGATGATTCAATTTCTTTTTCAAATATTCAATGGCAACACTATTGGCAGATGCATTATCAATCGTAATAGTGAAGACCCTCTCAATCCCCCAATCTCGAAGACATTTTTCAATGGCTTGACCTATGCTTTCACCTCTATGAGCGGATATTGGGCAAAAAATTATAATTCTTTTTTGCAACCTCCACCCATCAACCATCCAATGTGCTGTTAAAACCATGTAAGATATCCTTTGAAATGAAGTCCAAGTGTCTATAGTCAAACAAACTCTACTTATATCTTTTTCAAAACAATTCTTCATCACACTCTTCATGGAGTTAAATAAATCAAGACAATCCCTTCTAATTGTCTAACGAGATGGAAGACTAAACTGTGGGCATTCTATAGAAAGAAAGTGTTTGAAACCCTCCCCCTTTACAATTTTAAAAGGTAGTTCATCCACAATTATCATATGAACTAATGCTTTTCTAACAGCATCTTTATCAAACACCCAAGTTGATAAATCCGTTGTTTCTTGGCTAACCTTCACAAATGCAAATTCTGATTACTCCGGATTAGAAGTATTACCTCGAGGTTTTTTAGGCATGTTTTCAAATGGTTATTCAAATTCGTTGTAGAATCCGAAGTTGATTCCATGGTGCAAGTACCATCACATGCATTGCCCCTTGCTCTCTTCTCCCCCTCTTTAGTCACAAATTTGGTGAAATGGTTCCAACAAGCTGCCCTTGGAGTAATCTTTTTTCGAACATTTTCCTTGGTTGTTGTTTGATCATCTCTATTTGGGGAAGAATTTTGTGAACTTTGAGTTGAACCATCTCACTTTGAATCACTCATCTACAAGTAAACATTTGTTGCAATCACTAACCATGACCAATAATTGATTTAAAATCAAACTTAATAAATCGGTTAAATTAAAAATTAATTAATATGATAGTACAATAACATAAATTAAAAAAAAAGAATAAGATGGAAATTTTAGTTAAAAATGTGTCTTGTTACTTTTAGAAAAGTAAACCCTATCAATAGGTCACCCCTAGTTAGGTAGCCCAGTTTCTTACTAAATATCTATATCTACAGAACATAGATTTTTCATTTTCAAATTATTTCATGAACATCTGTTTTCTGGTTAATTGGTAGTTACTAGTTCAAAATTTTTGTTTTTGGTAATTAGTAAAATCGATGGGGTTGTTGTAGACACAGACACTTTAAAGCCGGTGAAAATTAGCTGGAATAAAATTTAATTAACTAAGTTTTAAAAAAATTATTATAAATTAGTAAACCCCTAGGAAACGGTAATATCCTTATGAATTAATAATTTCTTAATTTAAATATTATAAAACTCTGACGAGAAAATCATACGAATATCAAAAAATAAAGCTTCAATCAAGCAGTAAAAATTGATGTGGGGTATTTTTAATTCTTTAGGTAACACTTAATAACACATTACAACAATTTTTTTTCCAATAGATTCATCAAGTAAACCCAGATAAAAAAATCATACGGGTCTGGGTTTTTATTATGAAAAACCATTGAATCAAAACACAGTCTTCAAGATTTTGTTTTCCCTTTCCAAATGGTAAATCTCCACAAGTTCAATTTCTTTTTCCCTAAATGAATTGTAACCTTCTCCACAACAACAAACAAGTAAGTGGAGAAGGAAAATAGAGCGAGCCAAAAATCATTCAATGGAGCGAAAGTGAAATAGATGCAAATAGAGCGAAAATAATTCAATAATTCAAAAATATTTCAAGAATTTAAACAAGATGAAAATAGAGCAAAAAATCATTCAATAATTCAAAAATGTTTCAAGACAAACCTTAAAGATGTAAAAACTTCGAGCTTAAAATGGAAGAGAACAAAGTGCCTCGGTCAGAAGGAACAACAACTCGATTTGGAGGTAAGGAGGTAAGGATTTTGATTTGAAGGTTTGAATGAAGAAGAAGGAAGAACCGAAGAGGGGTTATTTTAGGGGTTTTTTGAGAAAAATAGATTTTAGGGTTTGATTTTTGTGGAAATAGAGACTGGAGAGAATAAGAAAAATAATTTAAGGTTTGGACTTTGTAGATGGAATTGGCTGGGGGTTTGATTCAGGGGAGGAATTGGGTTTTAGGAAAATAAATCTTTGGGCACACGGGCTTGGGGTTGGGGAATGGGATAAAATAAAATGTTTAGGCTTGAGGGAAATTGGGTTAAATAATTAAGTATAAGCCTAAAATTTTAAAAAAATTAAAAATATAGTTTATATTCGGTTTATTCGAATTATTCGAGTTATTCGAATTTGAGAATTCAATTCGACTCGAACTTAAAATTCGAAAAAAAATTCAAGTTGATTCGATTAATTCGATTAACTCTATTTGAATAATTCGAAATTTGATTTTTTATTTTATTTTTTTGAATCGAATCGAATTTTGCTCACCCCTAGTATGAACGATGTTATAGTTTATGAGCTTGACATTGTGAATGAGTTCGACGAATATATGATATTGAGAAAAACTCCGTTTGGACTTTAGGAATAGTTTAGGATACAAGTGACATGTCACTGGGAACTATGTGATTATGAGCTCATGAGATTATGTGTATATGTGACTATGTGAATCCGAGTGCTAGTCTTGTACGTTCTACTAGTGGCTGGGTAGCCCGGCATGTGTTGCGGGTACCTGTCAACTTGTATAAGCAGCCCATGTAGTTACGACTTGACTGTCAGCTTGTATGAGTAAGCTCGTGATTAGCTCGAGAGCGAGCAATGTGTGATATGTGATATGAGGTAGCAAGTGGCTACTATGAGGCACTATGTGCAAGCTTTCCATGTATCTGACAGTATTCTAAGTGTTTAACAGGTAAATCAGTGAATTATGTGACAAGTAAGTCAATGATGAAAAAATATGAGAATGTGCTACGAGTTAGTATAGGCATGTACTTATAACCCATGAGTAAAGGTCTCGGTATACTATGAATATGTGGTAAGAATGCATACGAGAAAGTTATGCTTGTGAAATATTGATAGTCATGTGACTAATGATCTACAATTATGATAAATGGATGTATGATAAGATTTGAAAATAATCATGTGTTAGGCGTATGAGCCTAATTGAGTTGGGATATAGTACGATGTATATACTTAATTTGTGATTCAATAGATATGTGAAAGATGGTTAAGCTATATGTTGAAATTATGATTACTCGTAAATGATGTGCGTGTTGTTAAGAAAATTGAAATAACTTGTTAATAATGTGATATGCTATAATGGGGAGATTATGGTTGCTAGCCTAATGACAAGACAATATAATTAGTGTGTGTAAGATAAAAGAGTAAGCATTATGAATAAGTAAGTGGTAAGCATGGGATTTGATGCAAATTGTAATAATAGTATCATCATGGATGGATAAAGTAAATAAATGCTAATAGTTGTTCTTATTTGCATATGAACTTACTAAGCTTTGAAGCTTACCCCCTCTTTTCTTTCCCACCTCTCATAGGTTTATTCAGCTAGCTCAGGTTGGAGATCGTCGGAGATTCTATCACACTATCAAGCTATCATTTGGGGTATAAGTGAATGTAAGTATGTTAAGTTTATGGCATGTATAAGGACTTAGTCATTTTGTGTATGTGTCATTATGATATGGCGAAATGTATTGGCTTGTAATGAATAAGGATTTGATTTGGTATGTAACCATATAAATTGGCTTATATTGGCTAATGGGTTGCAAGTATATTAATTACTCATGTGCCTATGCCAATGACATTGTGTGATGTGGTTTATAATGGTATGTTAATGAAAGTTAGTACAAGGGAATCATGAAAGAGTAAAATTAGCATTAAAACAGTTTTGGACAGCAGCAGTAGTATAACTTTGAAAAATCACCAAAAATTGTGGAAATCAAATTAGAGGTTGAATAAAATATGAATTTAAAGCCTATTGAGTCTAGTTTTACATAGAAGAAACGATGTGAGTAAAAGAATTTCATTTTATGAGATATTTGAATTTTTATGATTTTGGGTTCCTTTGTTTTGACTTTGGAAAGTCATTAAAAATTTTATAAAAATATTTTTGGGTTCAAATTTATATTTTTAAATACTTAATGAATCTATTTTCAAGAGATAATTCTGAAAATTCTGAAAATATAAATAATTTTATGGTAGAATTTGAAGAATTAATTGTACTTATTGGCTAAACCATAAATTCTGAAAATTTTATGGTAGAAATATATTTGAGTCTAGTTTGAGAAAAATCAAACGGATCTTAATTTAGAGTTCTGTAGCTGAAGATATAAATAATTTAGTGATTATGATTCAAGTGGACAGTTTTGTTATGAATAGTAAATAATTGTTTTGATATGTTTAAGCCTTGATTATGGTTGTGTTGGTAGCTTAATTGTGCCATGTTAAGTGCCATTGAAAGTGTGTATGTGAGTGTGCAAATAAGGGTGGCAAATGACTTGGTAAATAGCTATTTTCTTGTCCACACGGGTAGAGACACGACCGTGTGTCTCAGCCGTGTGAAGGACACGGCCCCGGGACACGGGCGTGTGACTTGGCCGTGTGACCCCAAATTGTTCATGACGTCATAAACATAGAGTTACACGGGCTGAGGGCAGGGGCGTCTGTGACCACACAGCGTACCCACATGGGCGTGTCCCAAGCCACATGGGCGTGTGACCCCTATTTTGATGAATTTTTTTTTTGAGTTTTCCAAAGTTTCTGGTTTAGTCTCGAACTACTTCCAATGCATGTTTTGGGCATCGTAGGCCCGTATAAGGGACAATATGCATGTGTATGAATTGTTTTAAATTGAATGAAATTTTATGGCCCGATTTTGTATGATTGGTTATGTTTATGTCCGGTAATGCCTCGTACCTTGTCCTGGTGTCGGACATGGGTAAGAGGTGTTACAAAATATTTACATTTTATACAATTTAATCCCTAAACCCAAAAATTATAAAATTAACCTTATTTAAACACATCCGATGCAAGCCAAATTTCTAGGGTCTCAAAATAGCCCTCTATTTAACATAATTTTACAATAATATCTTGAGATTTTACCATTTAAACAATTTAATCCTTTAACATTAAAATCAACAAAAAAACTACTTTACAAAATTGTCCTATTTAACAATCAAGTGTAACAATCTATCATAAAGTTGCACAAACTCCTCATACTCATCCATGACATAATCCAAAACATTTAATAATTTTACTAATTAACCCTCGGGTTAGTTAGATTAAGCTAAAACAATTACAAAAACATAAAAATTACTAAAAAAAAAACTAAAAACCATTTACATGCATAGACAATAAGTGTCGAATACTCAAGCTAAAAAACTAAAGATGATGATTTGTTTGTTTCTTTTAAGTTTTTAATGTTTAATTGTCTAGTTACTAATTAACCCTTTAATTAAACATCCAATTTAGCTAAAAATCTACCCTTAATCGTGCATTACAATTAAAACAGGTATATTTATCATTTAAGGCCACCACTTTAACATTTCATATCTATTTAATACTTTTAATTAATAGATTCTAACTTTCATAACTTTTACAATTTAGTCCTTTTTACCTAATTAGCTACCTAAACGATAAAATTTCTTAACCAAAATTTAATACGACACTAATGACTTCATAAATATTAAATAGCTAAAATTTACAGATTGATACACCAGAATTGTTGTCTCGAAAGCACTGTTTCTGACACCAGTGAAAAACAAGCTATTACAAATGCCCCAATTATTAATACCATTATTATTTAATTTAATTATTGTTATTTTTACTATTATTAACTAATTATTTATTTTATCCTATTTTATTCTTATGACACAAAACCTGATTTTTCTCTCGAGTCCAGAATCTAATACCTATTTTTACTAACTCGATTTTCGGGATGTGACAAGAAAATAAAAAGAAAATGCAATTTTTCTTTGCCTCTATTAATTGGTAGAGTTGAAAAGTGAAAGGAAAAATTAATAAAACAATTGGAAGATGTTTAATTTAAACTAACATACACTCTCCCATTTTCTTTCCTCTCATCATTCCAATTTGAAAAGATTGGTTTTTTTGCATCCGGATGAAAATTGATCACCCCTCATATTTTCTTTCTTAACAACCTATTTTTAGTAAAATCGTAACAGTGGTTTCAGGACCTCAAATCTGATGAGTAAATTATTATTTTATTATTCTTTTAATGTATATGGAATGCTAGTAAGGTCGTATAAAATTTTAGTTAAGAAATTTTGACGTTTGCATGTTTAATCACGTAAAAAGGACAAAATCATAAAAGGTGCAAAAATGGAGTTCTATTTGTTAAAAGGGTTAAATGGCTATGAAACTTAAATATGAATGGACTTACATGGTAATTAGACTATTCATATTTTTAGTGGACAAAGATGGGCATGAAGTTGGTATTTTATTTAGTTTAAATTAAAGGTTAATAAATTAATTAATATAATAAACTTAAAACAAACAAAAGAAAATTAAACACTTATCTTCTTCAAGCTTTTGTTCCACCAAAAATTTGAAGGAAAGAAACACCATTTTAGGGTTCTTCATTCGGTCAAGCTATCCCTTAGCATGTAAGTGATTTTTGAGCTCGTTTTTAATGATTTTTATGTTTTTAGGATCATTGTAGCTTAATCTAGCTAGCTCGGGGATCAATTTGCAAAAATATTAAAGATATAGGTTTTTCCATGAATGTTCTTGCATGATTTTTGATGTTTTATGAAATATTACAAGTCTTTGTTGTTAAATAAACAAGTTTTGTAAAGTGATTTTTGATGAAATTGTCATTTGGGGACTTATTTGTAAAAGTAGTAAAATTCATGGTAAACCTGTGAAATGATGGTTTGTAGGGTTGATATAGGTCATTAGTGAATTCAGCTAGCATGAGATGAGGATGAAAACACTTAGATTTCAATTTATGAGCTTAAGTGGATAATTATGAAAAGTTAAAATGTTAGGGGCAAAATAGTAATTTTAAAAAATATGAAATGTGGACTAAGTTGAATGCTTGAGATGTTAAATTAATTAAATTTGTCTATTTAGATCAAGATAGACCATGTACGGATTTAGATCGAGGAAAAGCTAAAGCCTCGGATTAATCGACTTTGTTTTTATGCTCAAATTGTCGAGGTAAGTTCGTACGTACGAATTAGTATGTTTATGTTGTTTAATTATATATTAATATGTATTTAAAATGCTATTGAACAATTCGTATCCAAAATCATGCTATGACGGTTAACAAGTCCCAGTTGTACCTTAGAAATTCGTAAGATACAAATGACATGTCATTAGAGATTTCATGTTTCGGGTGCTGGTCTTAAATGTCCTATCGATGGCTGAGGTCCTGCATTTGTTACGGATACTCCACAGTTCATGCGAGCAACATCGTGTAGCTTACATTCTAATCCACAACTTGTGTGAGTAGGTCCATTTCACAGCTCATGTGAGCAATAATGTAAAGGAAAGGTTACGATTATATGTTTAGCACACTTCATGTGAGCTTTCCTGAGTATCTGATGATATTCTAAATGGTTCAACGGGCATGAAAAAGAAAGGAACGGTAAGTGTTCAAATGAACTATGTCATGTAATTATGAAAAGGATTGAAGTGGTAATCTTCAATGGAAGCTACTTATGTTCATGAAAATGATGAGTTCAAATGAAGTATGTTCATGTATAATGGCTTACCTTATGTTAATTTAAGTGAATTATGTTTGAATGCACTAACATGTGTTGTTGATGGTGCTTAGGCTTGTGCCAAGCTTGTGGTTGAATTATGTTGTATTTAATCTTAATGTTATATATTGAAATGGTAAGTTATGTTCATGTTTTACGAACTTACTAAGCATTATGTGCTTATGTAGTTTTCTTTCCTATGTTTTATAGATAATCAGAAGCTCGATCAATTTCTAAGCCCGTCAGAGATCTATCACACTATCCAACGAATATATCGGTAGTTTTTTATTTTTTGGTCAAGATTATAATGGCATGTATAGGTGGACTTGTGTTTGATGTTTAGTTGAATGCTTAGATGTTGATTTTGGTATGTATAAGTTGGTTGTTTTGGTACCATTTTGATGATGGTTGAATTGTGGCATTTTAGTGCTTATGATGCATGAATGGTATGTATAAGTATATATATATTTGTTTAGGTAAATTTTTATTTTTACATTTGATGTGCCTTGTATGGCATATTGGTTGAATGATATTGGACTATTGAATTGGTCATTTCATGTTGGTTTTGGTCATGTTTTGATGCCTTGATCATGTGCTCAAAATTCTTTTAGGTGGTTGCATGAGTTGGTGTTGGAAAAGGCTTGAATTTGGCTAATTTCATGTCCACACGGCCTGAGACACGGGCGTGTGACTCAGCCGTGTATGACGCACGACTAGGCAACATGGCCGTGTGTCCCCTGTAGGTTTCAATGCATGCAAGTCAGGCTATTACACAACCTAGCACACGACCTGGAACATGGGCATGTGTGGCTATTTCGAGAGTTAGACGACTTGGCACACGGGCGTGTGGCTTGGCCGTGTGACCCAACTTAGAGAGTTACACGGGTAAGGATACGGGCTGGGACATGATCGTGTGTCCCTATTTCAATTGTTACATGGCCTGAGACATGGGCATGCGTCTCAGTCGTGTGAGTCACACAGCCTAGCCACACGGCCATGTGATCTCTGAAGTCTAAATTTTCTAGCTTTTTTAAACTTTCCAAATATTTCCAATTTAGTCCTGAATTGTTTCTAAAGTATTTTTAAGGCATCGAAGGCTCAATTAAGGGACAATAGGTATGTGAATGAAGGGTTTATATCAAGTTTATGTCAATTTTTGAAATGTATGTATAATGTTCAGTTTGTATGGTAATGCTTCGTAACCCTATTCCAGCAACGGATACTGGTTAGGGGTGTTACATTTCCTTTCACTTTTCTTACCATCCATTTAAATGGCCTCCAATTTTTTTTCACTTTTCCACTCCCTCCTCCTATCGCTCTATCTTTCCACCTATCCAAGCACACATTTAGTTTGATTGACATCATTATTGTTGCAATAATTTAGAGAACGTGGATTAGAACATATTTATGTGTATAACATCATTTCTTTTTGGGACTAAGCCTAGTTTAGGCATTGTATTTTAACCATTTGAAAATGTTATCAAGATTCTGTTTGGAAAATCACTTAAAAATTGCATTTTTAATTGTTTATAATTACACTTCAAAAGTAATTTAATCATTTGCAATTTTTTATTCTTATATTTATTTTTAAGCATGTGACATTATTTTAAACAAAGTCAGATTTTAAATTTAAATCTTTTAAAGGATAATAAAATAAAATAAACTAAAAATATTCTTTATTAACTGATAAGTTGCTCCTTATTTACTTATCATTTTCCATAATTTTTATCACACATTAGTATAACAATTTCACTTTTATACATCTAAGGAGCTTAGCTCAGCGAGTAGATCTATTATCATTAATTTTAATAGAACAAGTGATTCAAGCTCTATCACACATTGGTATAACAACTTCACTTTTGAATTTAAAACCTAGATCACTCACCTCTATGTTCTTCCATTGATAACTTAGATAGTAAATAAAACATCTTTACTTTCTCAAATGCATTCTCAAAAATAGTTCCACGATGAACATATAAGTGCTCTCAGTACTTTGTTACAAAACCTTTACGAGTCTCTTGAATATATAAAAGTTCAAGGCTTGCTAATGTATTATAGTTCAATTACAATCCAATCCCTTATTAAACAATATCTAATAAACAACAAGATATAATATACTAATAAAGATCAATATAAAATGGACTGTTGGAGATATATCTTCAAACCTATCTTTTTTTGTTCCCCACAATCTAAAGGATCCGATTGCTTCATCTAAACCAATTTGATCTTCAAGATAAGTTGCTATAAATAGACCGGTTTCCATGGTTGGGCTTACATACTTTCACAAAATCAACATCATTCAAGTCCTAATATTTTGTTTAAAAAATTACCAACTTCAAATATGGCAAATAAATTGTCTTTTGCAATTATGACCAAAGTGGCCACTTAAATTGGCACATAGACAATCATTTCAAAAAGTTGCTGATACGACCTTAGCTCGGGATGTCTCTACCGAATCCATTGAGTTGCCACAAGGGCCTATTACTAGGTCACGAGCTAAGAAATTTAAAGACACATTGGCAAGCTACGTGAAACGAGTTTGGGAAGAACAAGAAGTCGAACCCATTAATCATGCATGGACGAACCCCATAGGCATTACTTGCAATTTATTGCAAGTAGAGTTTTAAATTTTAATAAACTCATCTTAAGTTTAATAAAAAAGTTGCTGGTTTAATTCAACTCATTTTAGTTTATTTATTTGATTTTTTTATTGAACTTCATTTAATAAGATGCTTATTTAATTAATCTAGTTATTAGGATAATTTATTGAAGCATGAGTTCAAGTTTATTTAATTCTGCTTCTTTTAATTAAACTAGTTGCTGTATTAATTGATACCTTTGTTTCTAGTTCATTTATTAAAGTCAAGTATTTAATGTGATTGAGTTTAATTAGTGATTAATTGTGTTTAATAAAGTTCATTTTAATGTGTTAATTGCAGGTGTCCCTTCATTTCACAATCGTTACATTTCAAGGCTGTTACAACTTAATGGAAGTGACTTTTCAAGTGTTTTTTTTTGTTACAAAGGAATGAGCTGTTATAAGAGAGGTTTCATACATTAATTAAGGAGTTTTAATGAGCATTTAACACCCTTTTAAATTCGGCAGCAACCCCTTCACCTACCAGCTGGTTTTGTTCTTCCAAATATTAAAACAAGCATTCAAAACACCATTAAGTAGTTGGTGTCTTTTTGGCTAGCCAAGGAACATCTCAAGAGACATTTTTCAAGCAATCAAGGATATTTATTTAGCTGAATTAAAGTGACATCAATGATGAAGTTAATTGTTACAAGAATGCTAAGAGACTTGAGTTTAATTTCAGTTTTAACTAGTACATTAAGATGTGACTATTCAGATAGTTTTTCTATACCTATAAATATGTGTAACCAGCCATTTTGAAGGGCGCTTGGACATTTTAATGAAACTCTGCTCATTTGGTGAGAAATACTTTTCTCCGATTTTGTTCAAAGACTTGTTGGCTTATCTACAAAGCTAGTGGCATCAACCCGTTCTTTGCCTTTCCGAAACTTATCATTTTCGCAAGTGTGGCGTTTGAACCTTATACCGAGGTTCTTATCTTTCTTGATAGTGGGTCGAGGTTTTGACCGAATTTACAAACCTTTTCAAAAGCATATAAGTATTGGGTCAACACTAATTAGTGTTGGTTCTTGCTTGCTTCTTGAGCCGTTTCTTTCCATTTTTTTACCATATCCAAAACATAATCAATTTTTACCACTTATTTGATAACCAAATATTTTCCTTTTCCAATTAGCCATTTTATTTTTGATCCTTTAATCCCAGTTGAGCCTATTTTATTGATTTAGTTAGATATTCATCTAATTGAACCATACTATCTCGTAGACGATCGGATAACATAAATACGACTCGACTTATCATTCGAGGTGGATCGTATCATTTGGTATCAGAGCCGTTAAAATGAGAAGTATGAACCTTCAAAGACAAACTCGGATTAGTACGTGAAGAACCGAAGTAAGTTCGAAAAAAATTGAGTTGAAAATTTGTATTTATTCTTGTATTTCCCGATCAAGAAAATTCCCATTCTCAACCATTCCTATCCATTCCACGCCACACTTAAACCCCTTTTTATCTTTTCTTTCAGCCTACCCTACCCCTCTTCATTAATTCCTTTGTTTCCTAATTTGTGACCGACCCCTAAGCCTACGATTAAGCCTTGGCAAGTCTGCTTACAAAGTTATGAGAAAAGAAGGAGCGAAAAAAGGCACGAGAGTGTAAGCACAATCGAGAAGAGGTAAAAGCCAACATACGAGTGCAAACACAAGCGTGAGTGCTATTAATTTCTTTCTTTCCGAGTGAACGTAAGGTTTGTTGTGAGATTTCAATTATTATCTTTCTTTAGTTTTGATTTATTTTATTTTATTTTTTTGTCTCAAAATCCTGAACGAAATATGGAGGAGCGACAAGATCGACAACCTGTTAGAAATGCTCCAGACCTTAATCTTCAAGCTATGCTTCAAGAGGTGGAGTGACTCTGATCTTGATCCTATATAAGAAAGGTTGGATTTAGTTCAAGATAAGACAATAAAGTGTACCTCCTTGATAAGGCATCAACCACTACATTTTCTTTACCTTTCTTATACTTGATGACATATGGAAAGGATTCTAGATATTCAATCCACTTTGCATGATGCTTGTTTAACTTATGTTGACCTTTAATGTGCTTTAAGGCTTCATGATTGGAGTAAATCACGAACTCCTTCGGCCACAAGTAATGCTGCCACGTCTCGAGAGATCGAATTAAGGCATACATTTCCTTATCATACACGGGATAATTGAGAATAGCCCCACTTATCTTCTCACTAAAATACGCCACCGGTCTTCCATCTTGGGTTAGTACAGGCCCAATCCTACACCTGAAGCATCACATTCGATTTCAAAGGTTTTAGTAAAATCGACCGAATTTACAAACCTTTTCAAAAGCATATAAGTATTGGGTCAACACTAATTAGTGTTGGTTTTTGCTTGCTTCTTGAGCGTTTCTTTCTATTTTTTTACCATATCCAAAACATAATCAATTTTTACCAGTTATTTGATAACCAAATATTTTCCTTTTCCAATTAGCCATTTATTTTTGATCCTTTAATCCCAGTTAAGCCTATTTCATTGATTTAGTTAGATATTCATCTAATTGAACCATACTATCTCGTAGATGATCGGGCAACATAAATATGACTCGACTCATCATTCGAGGCGGATAGTATCAATTGTCTCAACAATTTCTTCCTTTAGCAGTTTTTTGAACAAAACCAAACAAGTAAGGAAGTTTATCATTAGAACATCATTGCTCCCCTTAGCACAATGTCACATCCCAAAATTGGGTCTTAAAGTTTTGAGGGTAGTTTTGGAATTATGGCTTGAAGTGGGGTTCAGGAATTCAGAATATACAACTTAAAAATATCTTCTTCTATGGCTTTTGGAATTTAAATTGATTTATGAAAATAATATGGAAAAGTCTTTTAATTTTATAAAGTGGGCTGTTTTGTAAAAGGGTCTAAATTGGGAGTAGCTCAATGGAAAATATTCCACAGTTTTAAAAATACCCTATTTTTCCCCTTCACCCATAATAAACTCACGATTCCTATTCCCCCTCACTTATTTTTACCGTCCATTGAAATCCCCAAATACCATTCACAAATTTTGATCTCCGTTGCTTCAATCATTTGGATTTTCATAATCTTCTTAACATTAAAACTCTTTTGAATTCAAATAAAAAAACCAAGAACACCATTAATTTCATTGATTTTTCTCCAAGTGAGTTTCTCAAATTTTCAATCAATCATTCATTTTTCCCTCAATCAAGGTAATATCTTGTTTTTCTAATAGTTTTTGATGTGTCTAGCCTTTTAAATCATGTTTTAATCTACTGAATCAAGGATTTTGTGTGGTAGTCGAAGTTGGAGTCATTAATGGAAAAATTCAAGATTGTAGACGAAAATACTATTTCTAAAAGTCTTTCAACTTGTTTTGATGTGATTAAAAGATTTTTAAACTCGCTTTAAGGTTTTGTTAAAAGATTTGAAGGTTTTGTTGAGTTTTCATAAAAATGGCCATGGTTTTCAAAATTTTTGGAACCATTAATATGAGGAGTTTTGAGTGTCTTGAAGGTTGAGAATTATTCTTGGATGAGTAATTAGGTGTTTAGAATCGATTTTAAGTAATAGGATTGAATGTGAATTAAAGAACTTTTGTTTCGATTATGCTAGTCGAAAATTTTAGTTCCAATTGGAACTAGCTGTAGACCTGTGTTTTTGTTTATTTAAGAAGTGTTATGGCTGCTAATTAATTGTGTATGTTGTGTGGTTAATATGTGAGAAGATTCAGAACTGTTGGAGCCCTCTTTGAGCAAGGCGAAAGGCAAGGAAAAGCTAGTTTAAGTTTTGGCAAATAGGCGAAAGTGTGAATGGTGAGTGTTTTCGAATAGCTGTTTGTAGACACGATTCATAGTGCTAAATGGGAGCTTAAGAGTAGCCTAAACCCCTATCCTAAGTTTTGAGAGTAAGCTTTCTTACTCCTTTTGTGTACTTTGCGATATTGTGGATATGTTATTATGTTAATATGTATTATGGAATTTCAGTTTCATGCATGTATATGAGTGATTTATGGTGGTTATAGCTCATTGAGTTATATGTTAGCACTTGTAAGTGCAACAACAAAGAGCATGGTAAGCATGCTATGTGGTTGTGACATTATTGTGTATGATGTAAAAGAGCAGTGAAAATGTGTAGAAAACGGTAAATAAATATGTGTATAATTATGGATACTTTTGCCTTGATCTTTTGAGACCATTGGATATAATTGGCATGCCATACGATTTTGTGAGTACTCACCCTTGTGTTGTGATTTGGAGCATTGAGGCCCAGGATAGTTTGGAGGGATAAGGGAATGTGAGCTAAGCTCCATTCATCGGGATATATTGGTGTGTTAGAGAGTGTTAGCTTGATGCTACACTTAAGGGATATTTTTGACTCTTCAAGTCATTGGTGTGTTGGAGATCTGTGTATCCAATGTGTGGTGATAGAGCCCACTTTTATGTTTCATAATCTCAAGTTGCCAAAAATATTACTTAATTAATTGTTTATGAAATATGTTGTATTTATATATATGTGAGTACAAAGTTAGATGTATGAGCAAGCGATGCATGATTATGTTAGTGTGGCATTGTAGTATGGTTGTAATTGTACTTTAGGTGCATTCGTTTAATGTATGATATTGTGTTTGTTTGTGGTAGTTCTAATCATTCACTAAGCTTGTTAAACTCATACACTCCTTTCTAAACTATTGTAGATAATTAGTGTTTCCGGTGTGAGTTGTGTGGTTTCAAGGAAGTGATCCAATTTAGGCTATAATGATTTGAGTAGGTGATATTATTATTCTTTTGAACTGTGAAAATAAAGGCAATATGGCTAGAATTTTTGCTGGTTTTTAATATGTCCTTAACGGTTTATTATGATTTTAGACTTATAGGATTTAGATGGATTGTTAATATTGTTTTATTAGTTTCACTTTTGCCTGAATAGTTGAGGTATTGGTGTTGCTTTGGATTATATGAATGGTCTATTTGATGCTAGATAATGTGTTTGCTGATGCATGTTGAAGAGGTAAATGTTTGAGTATGAATTTTGCCCTATTTTGTTGTGTTTTTGATGTTTGTACAGAGGTATCGATATTCAGGGCATAAGTATCGATACCTTAGTGTTGGAATGAGTGTGCAGAAAAATGGCAGCTCAATTTGGTATCGATACCCTCTCTCGAGTATCGATACTTGGGGTAAAAATACAAATACCTTTGTTCAGGTATTGGTAAAATGTTGTCTTCAAATTTTAAGGAAAAACAAAATGCTAAATTGGTATTGATTTTCTTACGGTATTGATAACTATCTTAATAAATATCAATACTTGTGTTTGTGTATCGATACCCACGTGGTTTTCTTTGGTAATTTATCAAATGGTCCTTAAGCACGCTTTTAAATTGGTTATAATATAGATTAATGATTGTTATGCCGCGACCACATCTATAAGTAACTAAGTTATTAAGAAATGACCTTGCTTGTATGTGTAACTTGCGATGGTTGATATGGAATCCTGTTACTAGGGTCCGGCGACCAGGCCGGGTGTAGGGTGTTACACACAATCCTTTAATACATCAAATTTAGCTCAGTATGTAATTAAGAAAATTAACAATCAATGTAACAACCCTCACCCATTTTGATGTACTGTACGGGTGGAAGATGTTACCGAAACACATATGTAACAAAAACCTTGGAGTTATTTAAAATTTCAAAAATTAAAACAGTTTTTATAATATCATAATAAAATTAATTTATACAATTTGAAGGCTTTAGAAATATTTCAAAATCATTCAAAATCATTTCGTAGGAGATTGGAAGTGTTTAGAGTAAAAAATGAGCTTTAACAAGCTCAAAACTCACAAAATAGTTTGGTGGCACTACCCAGGGACCTAGGTTTTAGCACATAACCCCATCTTTTGATACCTAAGGCTATTTATCAGAACCTAGCCCAAGTAATATAGCTTTTTATCTACTAACTTGCTGTTTTTCGATACCTATGGAATGGGTACTAGAACCTGGACCTCTAAAGCTAAATATTAGTCCAAAAACACTTATAAATCATATTTAACACTTCTATATCAATTCAAAAAGGCGCAAGGCATTTCAAAAAAAGATTCAAACTCATTCAAGCTAAAAATACACATCATAAACATATTCAAAAGTAAATGGAAAATCAAAGCTCGATCAATAACACAAAAAGGGATTATTATTTTTTTGATACAAAAAGAAGTAACGCATGATTTTGGAAATTTAAAGAACTGTTTGCGACATTTGATAAAAGAGCGCCACTAAATGATGCACAAAAAAGTTCCAATTAATTTCATATTCCCATTTCACCGATAGAGCTTTCGTGACATTTACTAAAAAATCACTGACAAAATGAGACATGTTGTCACGTTTAGTCGAAAAATTGCCACAAGAATCAGCCCATAAGATTTTCCCTTGAAGCCGTCCAACCCTTGCTTAATTCAAGCACGATTTTATGCTTGAATCAAGCAACCAACATGTATTCCCTTCCACAATATGTGGCTGACCAAGCAAATGAGTAAATTAGGGGGGGTTCACACTATTTTTAGTAAACTCATCTACCAACCTTCACTATAAATACCCACCTCCATTCCCTATTTCAATTTATCCCTACATCCCTTACTCATCGCTCATTCAACAATCATATTTCATTTCTCATTCTCTTATTTTCTTTCATTCTCCATGCATATGATCCCAATTTTTCTTCTCCCTTAGCCAGTAAAACCTTGAGAAAATACTCTATTGGCCAGCCATTTTAAGAAGTAACTTGTGTAACACCCCTCGCCCGTATCCGATGCCGAGATAGGGTTTGAGGCATTACCAGTAATTCACCCTTACAAACTTACTCAATCCGGTTACTGAATTTCGCTCATGATTTAACACTTTTCAAATGTGTGCACTTTGTCTCTTATACAGGCCTCCAAGGCCTAAGAACACTCTTAGGGGTAGTACGGAACAAAACCAAAATTGTTCGATAGACTTGGGGTACTTTAGGAAATTTTCCCTTAGTTGAAGTGTAACACCCCCGTGGGGCTTAGAACACGCCCGTGTCCTTTTTCCAGTATGCAACACGGCTAAGGCACATGCCTGTAGGTTTAGCCCGTGTGCTACACTGACTTCAACCTCACCATTCTGTTAAATATACATGGCCAAGGCACACGCCCATGTGCTTAGCCCGTGCTCTATGCTGACTTAAAATTTCAGGTGCAGGGGACACACGGTCATAGCACACACCCATGGGAGTAGCCCGTGTGTCACACACGGCCTAGACACACGCCCGTGTGTCTACCCATGTGGGCTTTGTTAGGCTATTTTCAAAGCCTTAAGTCACCCTCTACTAGCCAATTACACTTATAGGTTACTATAGTGCATATTTGGGTCAAATTATCCATTTGTAAATATGAAATTTTGATTAACCTCATTGCATGTGAACCTCATGTCATTGGTTTCATACATGCTAAGTTAATTCTTATCCTGCATTTAATGATTTATATGTCTGCTTGACATATTAAGATTGGCTCATTATTATAACTCATTGCCAATTATAACTAAGCCATCGCATATGAATATAAACATGCATAGATTTGTAGGGCATTGCCTACTTCAAAATGAGCCAATTCCTATGGCCATATACAAAAAAAGATAAACATAATTTTACATGCCTTCACTAGGAAAATCAAATGACATATATAACAAAATACTCAAAAATCCTATACATGCCATTAGACAAAATAGAAATGTCTTTATACGAAATCTTGTCTAGTTGATAGTGTGTTGACTCTCCAATTGTCTTCTAATCCTTATGAGTTATTGAGCTCTGAAAAGCAGGGAAAAGAGAGGGGTAAGCATTTGCATGCTTAGTAAGCCCGTATAACTGGAAAGTAAACTTACTGATTATTTAGCATACAACTATATTAGGCAATGAAATCAACAAGCATAGGATAGTTTTCCCTATCACATGCACTCAACCATCGAGTTAGTTACATTTCAATGCACCATGTAATTCATCTTAGATAAGCTCATCATTTAACATATCATCTATACATATTCCTTGTGATAGTCCCATTGAGTTTCTAGGAAATCTCGATGAATCATCCATTTACCATCAATTCGTACGAATGATCGTTTCAGTATGCACTCTCGTGAACCTCACATCTTACGGCAGGATTACCAGTCCAGGATAAATCCCCTGTAATATAAACTCATAAGGTGATTTCGGGATTATCAGTCCAGGATAAATCCCTCGTAATATAAACTCATAAGGTGATTTTGGGATTACCAGTCCAGGCTAAATCCCTTATAACGACAAAGACCCTTAATGAGCTCGGATCTGAATTACAAGTCTAGGCTAAATTCAGACCCTAATCGGATTACTCGTCTACGCACATATTCTTTGGGAGGCTAGATCATTCAAGGAACACCAGTCCAAGCTAGATCCTTTTTATACTTGAGATCTTCAGATTACCAGTCCAAGCTAAATCCTTTTCTGCAACACATGCAGGATCTCAAGTCTCATGTAAATCATGGTTTATTAATCGAATTCCCTTTCCGACCTCAACCGAGACATTATCCAACAATTCATTATTAAAGATACAATTCAAGCATTTTCATGCCATCAACAATGCAATTATCATGCATTCACAAAGCATACAATTATGCATGTTATAGGCTTACTTCGAGTTATCCGAACTTACCTGGTATTCGTTTTGAGAGTCGTGTGTTTGGTTATTCCAAAACCTTGCGTTACCTCTCGATCGACCTCCAAATTTGTTCCTCAGGGTCTATAACAACAAAATTATATCATTAATTCTCTACATTACACTTTTCAAGTTTAATTTCTACCCCCGGTCCAAATGACCGTTTTGCCCCTAACCTTTGACATTTTTACTATTTAGTCCTTAAGCTCGTGTAATGAAACACATGGAATTTCTATCTTACCCAAGCTTGACCGAACGTTATTCTTTCTTATGGCAGCCCATATTTTCCATTATTTTCTCATTTCTACCACACATTTTAAAACATTTGCAAAGTGGTCCCTATAAGGGCTTTTCATGCAAATCACTTAGGAAAAGATGTTTATCTCACCTTCAACTTTCATACCCCTCCATAATCCACCAAAATACAAGCAACTCATTTATGGGTAAATTTTTAAACATGAACCCTAGCATGAAATATGGGTAGAAATGGAGAGAGTAAGCTACTGGGATTCTAAAAATACAAAGAACATTAAAAATGGGGCTTGGGAGCACTTACCATTGAGCTTGGAAAGCTGGAAAACCCTAGCTATGGAGAGCATGAAATTTTCAGCAGCTATGGAGAAGAAGATGGCTGATTTTGGCTTATTTTTCCCATTTTATTTCATTAAAAAGGCAATTGACCAAAATGCCCTTAAGTCATTTCTTTAAAATTTCATCCATGCAAGCCCATTTTGTCCAAAAACTTAGAAATTGAGAAAATTTCTCCCCAAGACCTTCTAATTTATAATCTAAAGAAATTTCATACAAATTGCTTCTAGAATCCAAGTTTTGCAATTTATTCAATTTAGTCCCTAATTTCCAATTAGACACCTTACTCAAGGAATTTCTTCATGAAACTTTAACACATGCATAATCTCATATTCTAGGTCTCATAATAATCATAAAATAAATATTTTAATGTCGGATTTGTGGTCCCGAAACCACTGTCCCGACTAGGCCCTATTTCGGGATGTTACATTTCTCCTCCCCTTAGTGACTTTCGTCCCCGAAAGACTTACCAGTAAACAAGTTCGGATATTGGTTTCTCATGGTTTCTTCTGGTTCCCATGTAGCTTCTTCCACACCATGTTGGTGCCATAGAACCTTTACTAAAGTCACACTTTTATTTCTCAACTACTTAACCTCTCGGGCCAAAATCTTGACTGGTTCCTCTCCGTAAGTCATGTCTGGTCTAATCTCAATCTCCTCTGGTGAAATCACATGAGAGGGGTCTGATCGATATCGTCTTAACATGGGTATATGGAACATGTCATGAATCTTTTCCAATTCAGGTGGCAATGCTAAGCGATAGGCTAATGGTCCAATCTTTTCAGTGATCTCGTAAGGTCCGATAAATCGCGGACTCAATTTACCTTTCTGACCAAATATCAACACCTTTTTCCATGGAGACACCTTAAAGAATACTCTGTCCCAACTTGGAATTCAATCTCTTTTCTTTTCAGATCAGCATAAGACTTTTGCCTATCCAATGTCGCTTTTAAACAGTCTTGTATTACTTTAACTTTTCCTTCAGTTTCCCTAATCAGATCCACTCCATGAATCTGACTTTCCTTAAGTTCTGTTAAGTATAATAGAGTTCGGCACTTCCTACCATATAAGGCCTCATAAGGTGCCATTTTCAAACTTGTTTGAAAACTATTGTTGTAGGCAAATTCTACCAATGGTAGGTATTTTTCCCAGCTACCCTGAAATTCGAGGATGCAACATCGCAACATATCTTTAAGAATCTGAATCGTCCGCTCAGACTAACCATCGGTCTGAGGGTGAAAAGCTATACTAAAACTCAACTTCGTCCCTAAGGCTTCCTGTAGCTTTTTCCAGAATCTTCAAGTGAACCTTGGGTCTCTGTCTGAAATAATCGATAATGGTACTCCGTGCAATCTTACTATCTCAGAAACGTATAAGTCGGCCAGTCTATCAAGGGAATAATCTGTCCTTACAAGAATAAAATGAGCCGACTTGGTCAACTTATCCACTACGACCCATATGGCATTTTTCTTTTTCGGAGTCAAAGGCAATCCTGTCATGAAGTCCATGGTAACTCTGTCCCACTTCCATTCGGGAACCATCACAGGTTGTAATAAACCTGAAGGCACCTGATGTTCAACTTTAACTTGCTGACATACCAGGCATCTTGACACAAACTCAGAAATATCTCTTTTTATACCGTTCCACCAATACATTTTCTTCAAATCATTGTACATTTTGGTACTTCCCGGATGAATAGACAAATGGCTACTATGTGCTTCTTGCAATATTTTTCGGATAAGTTCATCATCTTTAGGTACGCATACTCTCTCTCTAAACATCAAACACCCATCAAGACTAATCCAGAAATCTGATTCAGTCCCTGACTCACATTGAGCCCTTTTTGCTTGCAAGTCACCATCATTAAACTGATCATCATGAATTTCCTGTAGACATGTTGGCCTAACATCTAGCTCTGCCAAGACCGAACCATCATCAAGCAATGTCAAACGAGTATCCATGGCTTTCAAAGCAAATAAAGATTTTTCGCTTAGAGCGTCGGCGACCACATTCGCCTTTCCTAGATGGTAGTCAATGATCAGATCATAATCCTTAATTAATTCTAACCATCTCCTTTGTCTCAAATTTAATTCTTTTTGAGTCATCAAGTACTTCAGACTCTTGTGGTCCATAAAGATACGACACGCTTCACCATATAAATAATGCCTCCAAATCTTCAAGGCAAAAACAATCGCAGCAAGCTTTAGGTCATGGGTTAGATAATTCTTCTCGTGAGGCTTCAATTGCCGTGAAGCATAGGCTATCACCTTGCTATCTTGCATAAGCACACAGCCCAATCCATTTAAGGATACATCACTGTAGACCACAAATTCCTTTCCCAGTTCAGGTAGCACTAAAATAGGTGCTTCAATCAGCAATGCCTTTAATTTCTCAAAACTTTGCTGACACTTTTCTGTCCATTCAAACTTAACATCCTTCTATAGCAACCTCGTCATCGGAGTTGCTATCATAGAAAATCCTTTTACAAACCTTCGATAGTAACCGACTAAGCCCAAAAAGCTTCTAACCTTAGTTACATTTTTAGGTGATTTCCAATCAACAATAGCAGAGATTTCACTTGGACCAACTCGGATGCCTTCACCCGATACAATATGACCCAAAAATCCAACTTCTTAGAGCCAAAATTCACTCTTGCTAAACTTAGCATATAGTTGTTTTTCTCGCAAAGTCTGCAATACAATTCTCATGTGCTTCGCATGTTCTGTCTCATTTTTGGAATAAATCAAAATGTTGTCAATGAACACAACAACAAACTTATCCAAATATGGCCGAAAGATCCTATTCATTAGATCCATAAATACGGCCGGTGCATTCGTCAGCCCAAACGGCATAACAAGGAATTCGTAATGACCATACCTCGTCCTGAAAGCTGTCATTGGCACATCCGATTCCTTGACACGCAACTAATAGTAGCTAGACCTCAAGTCTATCTTAGAGAACACAGTGGCTCCTCTCAACTGATCGAATAAATCATCAATCCTTGGTAAATGATACTTATTTTTTATGGTTACCTTATTCAGTTGCCGATAATCAATACATAATCTCATTAAACCATCTTTCTTCTTTACAAACAACACGGGGGCACCCCAAGGTGAACTTGGCCTTGCGAATCCTTTATCCGTCAACTCTTGCAACTGTGCTTTTAACTCTTTTAGCTTGGTTGGTGCCATTCTATACGGAACGATAGAAATAGGAGTTGTCCTTGGTACCAATTCAATACCAAACTCAATTTCTCTCTTGGGGGTAATCCTGGTAATTTCTCCGGGAATACATCTGAATACTCACATACTATCGGCACAGACTCGATCTTCAACTCTGTTTCCTTAGTGTTCAATACAAATGCAAGATAAGCTTCATACCCTTTCCTCATGTACCTCTGGGCAACCATTTTCGTGATTACATTTGGCGGTGAACCCAATTCTCTTGATTCGACCCGTACAGTCTCACCATCCAGACATTTTAACTTAATATACTTACTACCACAATTCACAGTTACATCATGAAAGGCTAACCAATCCATACCAAGTATTACATCAAATTCATCAAATCGTAGCAACATAAGGTTAGCCGGAAAACAATGACCTTGAATCATTAAAGGACAATTCTTACGGACTTTATCAACTAGAACCGATTTGCCTAATGGGTTCGACACTTTAATAAAAAATTCCATAGGTTCAACGGGTATATTCATACTAGACACCAATCTCATGCAAATGCAAGAATGTGTTGACCCCGAGTCAATTAAAGCAATAATACTCGTATTGAAAAGAGAAAAAGTACCCGTGATAACGTCAGGAGCAGAGGCTTCCTCTCGAGCGCGTATTGCATACGTTCTTGTCGAGGCTCTAGCCTCTGGTCTTACAGTATCTTTAGCTGTGACCCGATTGCCACTAGCACTTCTAGGGTATCTTGGAGGTTTTCCTCGTGCCATAGGAGCACTCGACTTCGGAGTTACTTCCACTTCTTTTTCAAATCGCTCTGGGAAATCCCTGAGAAACTGGTCAAGAGAGCCACATCTGAAACACGCACCGCTTTTTACTCGGCACTCTTCGAAGTGAAATTTGTTGCAGCTCTTACACTTTGGCTTTTGATCATCTACACTCCCCACACTAGTCATCATCGGGGAGGAAGACTTTTGACTTCGTCGTCTAGGACCCTTCACTCTACCTGAATATCCTACTAATGAAGTGGAGCGTTCATGCTGGCTCCTAGCTTTCTTCGTGGAGAATGAGAGTATTTTACCGCTGGTTCTTTTGTTCATAACTCGAGTCTCTCTCTTTGCTTGCATTCTTTCGTTATTAAGCCTCTCAGCTTTCTTGGCCCGATCAGCCAATGCAGCGAACTCTCGTATTTCAAGAATTTTGATCAATAATTTGATGTCCTCATTCAGACCCTCCTCGAAGCGTTTACACATTTCTGATTCAGTTTGGACCCATTCAATTGCGTACTGACTTAGCCGTACAAACTCTCTCTCATATTTCGCTACAGTCTTGTTCCCTTGTTTGAGTTCCAGGAACTCCTTTCGCTTCGAGTCTAAAAATCGTTGGCTAATAAATTTCTTTCTAAACTCTGTTTGGAAGAAATTCCAAGTAATATTTTCCTTCAACACTATCAAGGATATGGTCTTCCACTAGTGGTATGCAGTATCCTTCAAGAGGGACACGACACACTTCAAACACTCCTCGGGTGTGTATGACAATTCATGTAACACCTGTGTAGTATTTTCGAGCCAGAACTCAACTCTTTTAGCGTCATCATCGTCTTTCGCTCTGAATTCCTCAGCCCCATACTTTCTAAGCTTATCTACAGGGGCCTTACCGATTCTTACCGGTGCCATACCTCGTGGCATATCCTCATCAAGTTGGTTAAGGGGCGGGGGCAGTCGTGGTATGTTGGGGCGATTCCTTAGATAATCCCCAAACCATTCATCCATCATATCAAATAAGGCAGCTCAGGCCTCTTCCCGGCCTTCAGACATAAGTCTCCTACTACTACTAGATACAACTCGTTGTACGAAAGTTGGAGCATAGCTCTCTGCTCCCTCGGACTCATCTTGTGCTCGATTGGAAGACATTTACTATATTCAAAACAATTTAAACAATTTAGGAGATGTCACACTATCAAGATTCGAAATATGGCATGTATAGTGAACTTTAACATCCTCTACGGTAGTCCTAGAACCGACTAAACCGTAGTTCTGATACCACTAAATGTAACACCCCTCGCCCGTATCTGACGCCGAGATAGGGTTCGAGGCGTTACCGGTAATTCACTTTTACAAACTTACTCAATTGGGTTACTAAATTTCACTCATGATTTAACACTTTTCAAACGTGTGCACTTTGTCTCTTATACAGGCCTCCGAGGCCTAAGAACACTCCTAGGGGTAGTACGAAACAAAACCAAAATTGTTCGATAGACTTGAGGCACTTTAGGAAATTTTCCTTTAGTTGAAGTGTAACACGCCCGTGGGGCTTAGAACACGCCCGCGTCCTTTTTCTAGTATGCAACACGGCCAAGGCACACGCCCGTGGGCTTAGCCTGTGTGCTACACTAACTTCAACCTCACCATTCTGTTAAATATACACGGCCAAGGCACACTCCCGTGTGCTTAGCCCGTGCTCTATGCTGACTTAAAATTTCAAGTGCAGGGTACACACGATCATAGCACACACCATGAGAGTAGCCTGTGTGTCACACATGGCCTAGACACACGCCCATGTGTCTACCCATGTGGACTTTGTTAGGCTATTTTCCAAGCCTTAAGTCACCCTCTACTAGCCAATTACACTTATAGATTACTATAGTGCATATTTGGGCCAAATTATCCATTTGTAAATATGAAATTTTGATTAACCTCATTGCATGTGAACCTCATGTCATTGGTTTCATACATGCTAAGTTAATTCTTATCCTACATTTAATGATTTATATGTCTGCTTGACATATTAAGATTGGCTCGTTATTATAACTCATTGCCACTTATAACTAAGCCATCGCATATGAATATAAACGTGCATTGATTTGTAGGGCATAACCTATTTCAAAATGAGCCAATTCCTATGGCCATATACAAAAAAAGATAAACATAATTTTACATGCCTTCACTAGGCAAACCAAATGACATATATAACAAAATACTCAAAAATCCTATACATGCCATTGGACAAAATAGAAATGTCTTTATACCAAATCTTGTCTAGTTGATAGTGTGTTGACTCTCCAATTGTCTTCCAATCCTTATGAGTCATTGAGCTCTGAAAAGCAGGGAAAAGAGAGGGGTAAGCATTTACGTGCTTAGTAAGCCCGTGTAACTGGAAAGTAAACTTACTGATTATTTAGCATACAACCATATTAGGCAATGAAATCAACAAGCATAGGATAGTTTTCCTATCACATGCACTCAACCATCGAGTTAGTTACATTTCAATGCACCATGTAATTCATCTTAGATAAGCTCATCATTTAACATATCATCGATACATATTCCTTGTGATAGTCCCGTTGAGTTTCTAGGAAATCTCGATGAATCATCCATTTACCATCAATTCGTACGAATGATCGTTTCAGTATGCACTCTCGCGAACCTCACATCTTACGGTAGGATTACCAGTCTAGGCTAAATCCCCCGTAATATAAACTCATAAGGTGATGTCGGGATTATCAGTCCAGGCTAAATCCCTTATAACGACAAACACCCTTAATGAGCTTGGATTTGAATTACCAGTCTAGGCTAAATTCAGACCCTAATCGGATTACCCGTCTACACACATATTCTTTGGGAGGATCGATCACTCAAGGAACATCAGTCCACGCTAGATCCTTTTTATACTTGAGATCTTCGGATTACCAGTCCAGGCTAAATCCTTTTCTGCAACACATGCGGGATCTCAAGTCTCATGTAAATCATGGTTTATTCATCAAATTCCCTTTCCAACCTCAACCGAGACATTATCCAAAAATTCATTATTAAAGATACAATTCATGCATTTTCATGCCATCAACAATGCAATTATCATGCATTCACAAAACATACAATTATGCATGTTATAGGCTTACTTAGAGTTATCTGAACTTGGTATTCGTTTCGGAGCTGTGTTTCGGTTATTCCGAAACCTTACGTTTACCTCGATCGACCTCCGAAATTTGTTTCTCAGGGTCTATAAAAACAAAATTATATCATTAATTCACTACATTACACTTTTCAAGTTTAATTTCTACCCCCGGTCCAAATGACCGTTTTGCCCCTAACCTTTGACATTTTTACTATATAGTCCTTAAGCTCGTGTAATGAAACACATGGAATTTCTATCTTACCCAAGCCTGACCGAACATTATTCTCTCTTATGGTAGCCCACATTTTCCATTATTTTCTCATTTCTACCAC
Source organism: Gossypium longicalyx (assembly GCA_025698465.1). Lineage (NCBI taxonomy): Eukaryota > Viridiplantae > Streptophyta > Magnoliopsida > Malvales > Malvaceae > Gossypium > Gossypium longicalyx. The sequence continues at coordinate 14,721,831 of CM046997.1, read as the reverse complement.
ACATTTTAAAACATTTGCAAAGTGGTCCCTACAAGGGCTTTCATGAAAATCACTTAGGAAAAGATGTTTATCTCACCTTCAACTTTCATACCCCTCCATAATCCACCAAAATACAAGCAACTCATGCATGGGTAAATTTTTAAACATGAACCCTAGCATGAAATATGGGTAGAAATGGAGAGAGTAAGCTACCAGGATTCCAAAAATACAAAGAACATTAAAAACGGGGTTTGAACCAGCTTGATTTGAACCATTAGAGTTGGAAGCTCTGGAATACACGCAACCAAAGTTGTCAATCGAGGAACCACCCAAACTTAAACTACAGGTACTTCCTTCTCATTTGAAATACGTTTATTTAGGTAACAGTTCTACCTTGTCTGTGATTGTTTCAGCAGAGTTAACAGAACACCAAGAGGAGCAGCTAATCGAAGTTTTAAAAAAATTTAAAAAGGCGATCGATTGGACCATAGTTGATATTTGAGGAATAAGCCTTCTTTCTGTATGCATAAAATTATCTTAGAGGAGGGTGAGCAAGCTAGAATTGATGGGAAAAAGAGACTTAATCCTATCATAAAAGAGGTAGTTTGAAAGGAAGTTATCAAATGGTTGGATGCAAGAACTATCTACCCCATCTCAGATAGTTCATGGGTAAGTCAGGTACAATGTGTACCAAAAAAAGGTGGAATCACGATTTTTAAGAATGAACGAAACGAGTTAATCCCAATGAGAACGATCACTGGTTGGAGAATCTGTATAGACTATAGAAAATTGAACAAAGCCACTTAGAAGGATCATTTTCTATTGCTTTTTATGGATTAGATGTTAAACCAACTGGCAGATAACTAATATTACTTTTTGTTAAAAGGATATTCGGGATACAACCAAATAGTTGTAGCCCTAGAAGACCAACACAAAACAACTTTTACTTGCCCGTACGGTACGTCTGCTTATAGGTTAATGCTTTTCAGTTTGTGTAATGCACTTGCCACATTTTAGTAATACATGATAGCAATATTTACCGATTTGGTAGAAAATTTTGTTGAGGTTTTCATAGATGATTTTTTTTATTTTTGGTAATACTTACGATGTTTGTTTGAGTAATTTAGCTAAGGTACTGAAGAGATGCGACGAGAAAAATCTTACCCTTAACTGGGAGAAATGCCATTTTATGGTTAAGAAAGGAATTGTCTTAGGGCATAAAATTTCCAAAAGAGGGATTGACGTCAACAAAGAAAAGGTGGATGTAATTGAAAAAATACCATCACCAGTTAGTGTGAAAGGAGTTTGAATTTTCTTAGGCCATGTCAGTTTTTACCGAAGGTTTATCAAAGATTTTTCAAAAATTTCCAAGCCTTTGTGTTCCTTATTAGAAAAAAGATACAATTTTTGAGTTCAACAAAGCATTTTTGGAAGCTTTTGAGGAATTAAAAAGTCGATTAATCACAACCCCAATAACCGTTACACCTAATTGGAACTCACTGTTCGAGTTGATTTGTGACGTAAGCAATTTTACTGTTGGAGCTGTGATGGGTCAAAGAAGAAACAAAGTGTTTTATCCTATCTACTATGCAAGCAGAACTTTGACAAAAGCCCAGCTTAATTAAACAATAACTGAAAAGAACTCTTGTTTATAGTTTTTGCTTTTGAAAAGTTTCGTTCTTTTCTCATAGGTACAAAAGTCACAGTATTCACTGATCATGTACTATTAAATACGTATTCATGAAGAAAGATGCTAAACCAAGGCTAGTTCGATGGATACTTTTACTCTAAGAATTTGAACTTGAGATCCAAGATAGAAAATGTGTTGAAAATCAAGTAGCTGATCATTTGTCGAGGTTGGAACAAAACGAGGTAAACCCATTCACTTGTTCCAATTAATGAGAATTTTCCAGATAAGTATATCTTCAAGGTACGTCGAATTCATGAAATACCTTGGTTTGCTGATTATGCAAATTATTTAGCATGTGGAATAATTCCTCGAGAAATGACATACCAACAAAGGAAGAAATTCCATCATGATAGTCGGTATTATTTTTGGATGGATACGTTTTTATTTAAACAATGTACAAGTAACATAATCAGGAAGTGTGAGTTGGAAATGAAATTGTTAAGATTTTGTATCATTGCCATTCATCTCCAAGTAGGGGACACTTTGGTGGATCTCGCATTATAACAAAGATCTTACAAGCAGGATTTTTTAGGCCTATAGTGTTCAAGGAAGCATATGCATATGTGAAAAATTATGATAGATGCTAGATGACTGGAAAAATATCAAGGAGGAATGAAATGCCCTTGACAAACATTTTAAAGGTAGAATTATTTTTCGTATTAGGCATTGATTTTCTAGGCCCGTTTCTTTTTTCTTATGGTAACAAGTATATCCTAGTAGTTGTGTATTATGTATCCAAGTGGGTTGAAGCTGAAGCATACCTGAAAAATGATGCTAAGGTTTTCATGCGATTCCTATATAAGTATGTGTTTGCACGGTTTGGGACTCCTAGAGCTATAATTAGCTATGAAGGATCTCACTTTGTAAATAAATGGCTTAAGTGGTTTCTTAACGCTTGCAATGCGAAACTCAAGATTGCACTTCCTATCATCCACAGTCAAATGGGCAAGTTGAATGGGTAAATTGTGAGAAAAGGTATCCTTGAAAAGGTAGTGCGACCAAATAGAAAAGATTGGTCTCGAAGGCTTGATGATGCTCTATGGGCCTATTGAACTACTTTTAAGACACTGTTAGGAATGACTCATTATCGGTTACTCTTTGGAAAGGCATGTCACTTGCCGCTTGAGTTGGAAAATAAAGCTCACTGTGCCTTGGAACAATTAGATTTGGATCTTAAGCAAGCCGGTGAGAGAAGGATGTTACATGTAACACCCCTAACCCGAATCTGTCACCGGTACAGGGTTATGAACTATTACTGAAGTTTACAATTTAAACAGATAGAAAATTCAAACATTTCATAACATGTAACATTTATGTCAGAAACCAATCATAATCATGCATATTGTTCCTAATACGAGCCCTCGAGGCCCAAAATACACTTTAGAAACAAATCAAGACAAAATTAGAAACTCAGAAAATATTTCAGAAACATTTAAAATTTTCAAAGCTGCAGAGGTCACACGGCCAAGAGACACGCCTGTGTCTTAGGTCATGTGGGCATTCGAAATAGGGACACACGACTGTTTCCCAGCCTGTGTTTGTACCTGTGTAACTCACTGATTTGTACCACACGGCCAAGCCACATGCCTGTGTGCTAGGCTGTGTGAGGATACTAACTTGCACTCTATAAAAGATACAGGGGACATATGGTTGTGTCACTTGGCTGTGTGTCATACACGATTGAGACACACGCTCGTGTCTCTACTCGTGTGGACGAAAATAAACCATTTTACAAGCTATATTTCTCACCCAATTTGGCATCCATCTACACTCAACATTTTGCATATACACAAGTCATAAATAGGAATCCAAAATAAGAAAAAAATCAAGCCTTAAACATGTAAAATTATCACATACAGCCAATGTGCCCTTAGGCACCTGAAATGACAACTTATAACATGTAAATCTAAACATTCAATATTTCCAATTGTTTAACTAACTCATTAGCATATTTGTACCAAAACTTACCATATAAATCATTAATCAAAACATACCATTTAGTACCATTTATGTATTTGATCTCTAGTATTAAATGGTCATGTAAGTCACTTGTAATTTTTGCACTAAAAACACCAATACAAACCATTCAAAAGCTAACCTCATTATACATATGTACTTTCCACAATGAGCACTAAACCACTCCAAATTAAAATACATATCCAAATGCATAATCAACTACCATTTAAATTTTCATCCAACAAACATAAATCAATTCACATATTTCTTATACCAAACCACACATCAAACATCATAAAGCCATTTATATATACATAGTAAAATGTACCCAAGTACAGGCCAAAATATATGGCCAAAACCACAACATCACACATAAGCCAACATTTGCCAAAATAACCTATACATGCCATTATAACTGAAATTAAACAATTGAATGTACCAAAATAGTTGACAGATAGTGTAATATAGCTCCAACATGCTTCCAACTTGAACGAGCTTCAAAATCACTATAAAACACGAAAAATAACACAGAGTAAGCATCTAAGCTTAGTAAGTTTGTCTAACACAGAATTTAACTTACCATTTAGCCACAATTTAGGTAAGTAAACATAGCATATCCCAACCAATTTGGCCAAAAGCTTAAACACATATTCACCAACATATTAGCGATGCAAATTACATATAAAATCCAATACACATGGATAATTTCAACAAGTAATCACATTTCATATACATGTATTATTCATTTCATATATCATTATATCATGTAATATCACTTTCATGTATTTCATGTAAGTACCTGTAATAGTTTATATCGAACTCATATAATCTCATAATAGAACTGTGCCCGTTGAACCATTTAGAATATCATTAGATATGCGGGTAGTATACACGAGGTGTACTGAACTGTAATACGTCAATTCATGTACATGTATGTTCATAGGAGCTGTAAACGGTAAGCTCCTCCGAGCTGAATAACGGTAAGCTCCTCCGAGCTTAATAACGATAAGCTCATACGAGCTGAGTATCGGTAAGCTCATAAGAGCTGAAATCAGTAACCCTAATAACATGTCATTTGTATCCTACGAATTCCTAAGGTTCAAACGAGGCTCGGTAGTTGTTGTATGTCGTCAGATATGCGATCGGTAATTATACATAGCAATTATACCATCCACATACATATAAATACGAAATTTAATTACACGAACTTACCTCGACAAGTGTTCGTAGATATGAAGGCGATTAATCCAAGATTTTCTCTTTGCCTTGATCTAACTCCGTACGAGGTCTAACTGGATCTATATGAGTAAATTTAACTATATTCAATATAATTCATATTCAATTTAGTCCAACGCATATTTTTAGAAAAATTACCATTTTGCCCTTATACTTTTCACATTCAATTTGCACAATTTCATTACAACCCATCATAGCCAAATTATATACATGCTTACAACAGCCCACATATTTCATAAATTCATAATTTTACCACACAATTTATCACATTTTTCAATTTAATCCCTAATTGATAATTTCATAAAAAATTCCTTTACATAAATTGTTTATCTAACAACAACCATTCATTTTCTAACATTAAAAATTCAAAAATCTAATATGTTCATCAATGAAAAAACTCAAATACTTTAACAATTTTACAAATTAGTCCCCGGGCTAGATAGATTAAGCTACAACGATCCCAGAAACATAAAAATTATAAAAAAGGGGACAAAAATCACTCACCAATTGAGCTTCAAATTAGCTGAACCCTAGATTAAATAAAAAAATGGCTTTCTTCTCTTCAAAATTGGTTGAAGAAAGAAGAAAATATGATACTTGGATTTTATTTTAATTAATTTTAACTTTAAATACAAATTTCCAAAATTAACCTTAATAAACTTTAATAATTACAAAATTGCCAAGCCATTATCATCCAATAACATAATAATGGTCTAATTACCATATAAGGACCTCCATTTTAAATTTATATAGCTATTTAATACCTTTAGCTATTAAAACCCAACTTCTGTACTTTATGCGATTTAGTCCTTTTTACCAAATTGAGCATGTAAACAGTAAAATTTTTTAACGAATTTTTTATATGGTATTTATATCATGTAGTAGACCACAAAATAATAATAAAATAAATTTTTTGACTTCAGATTTATGGTCCCAAAATCACTGTTCTGATTTCACTAAAAACGGACTGTTACATTATAACTTGACGAACTTGAGGAGTTGAGGTTATTTTCATACGAGAATGCCAAGATGTATGAATAAAAGACTAAAAGATGGTATGACAATCATATACAACCTCGGGAATTCGGAGAAGGTAAAAAAGTGTTGTTTAATTTGATGCCAAGTTTATTTCCTAATAAGCTCAAATCTCGATGGACTGGACCATTTATCATTCATAAAGTTTATCCATATGGAGTCTTAAGATTGATACGTTTAAAGCTAATGGTCAATGTCTCAAACATTATTGGGATGGTGAAATTGAGCGAGTTGAAATCTCGTTCAATTTAATAGACCCTTGATTTTTCATATTTTTATAAGTACACTTAGAAATTATTTTTTTTTCTAATTAGTATATTAAGTTAATTCTGTATAAGGAGATTGGAGCTTAAACGTGATCATCTATGACTCCTCCAACATTTCTTGGAAATTAAGTTTATGTAACTTTTTGAGATGAAATTTTCTAAGTAATCCAAAATTTTTAATTTTTGATTCTTATTTGTAAATTTTAGTTTTACTTGTTTATTTTAATAAGAGGGTCAATTTGGCTCAAGTACTAATCAGTTTATTTTTAGTTTAGTTTAATTTTTTTCAGTTTAGCAAATAATTGCAGTTGGGCTTAAGGCCCTGAACAGTAAAGAAGAGGAAATTACCCATCAATTGTCGTCCACATATGTAATAGCCCGAATTTCAGTGATGTTGGAAACTGTGATTCGAGGCCACTAAATTAAAAAATGAGCTCGTAAATTTTATTATTTAATATTTACGAGTTAAATGTGATTTTTAAAAGATTTTTGAATTAGTAAATTTGTGTTTATAAAAAATTATTAGGTCAATTAATTGAGAAAAAGAGATATCAAGACCTTGGTGTTATAAACCAAGCCATAAATATTTTTAAAAATATTTCCAAAGTGTCAATATGGTAGTATTAAAGTTTCGTCAGAAAATTTTGACATTTCGGTAGTCAATTAATTAAAAAGAACTAAATTGAAAAAGGTGCAAAACTTGCTAAAGTGATTACATAGCCTAATAGTAAATAAAGGAGGAATAAAATGGTAAATATATCATCTTAAATGGCTGAGGCAGCATAGCATGAAAAAAAGCAAAGATATTTATGTGATTAGGGACAAAATTGGAATTAAAATAAAGTTTATACGGCCAAATGTTATTTTAATAGTTTCTAAACATTTTCTTCATTAATTTTCTATCAAAAACAACCATTGAAGAGGGTTTGAGCTATTCTTCCATATTTTAACTTCAAGTAAGTTCAATTCTTGCTTTTTCCTTGAAATTTTTATGTTTTTGGACTTTTATAATTAGGTCCAACTTGTTATTTTATTAGTTTTTGATTTTTTTGGAAGTTTTGGAAGATACCATTGATAAGTTCATATGATTTTAGTTATTTGATGATGAAATTGAGATGTTAATGGATGTGTAAAGGTATTTTCTTAAAGAATTTTGAGTGAAATCATGATTTAGGGATTAAGTTGTAAAGTTATTGAATTTATGGAAAATTCTAAAATTTCATGGAATTTAAGGGCTACTATTGATATGTGTGAAAATATTTAGGCTTGGAACAAGGAATAAATTGCATGAATTTCATTTTTTGAGCCTAGGGATGAAATCGTCATTTATTAAAAAGTTAGGGGCAAAATAGTAATTTTTCCAAAGATGTAAATTGAATTGAAATAAACATAAATTGAATTTATTAATATAGATCTGAGAAGATCAATTCCGGAGTTAGAATGAGGAAAAGAGAAAAATATCGGTTCGGTAGATATTATGTATACAAACATTTGTCGAGGTAAGTTCATGTAACTAAATTGAGAATATTTTATGCTTGAAATAAATGCTATATGTGTGGATTCTATGAATGCCTTATGTATAAATTGATCACATGCCCGACTATACTTGATAAATGTTAAACCTCGTTTAAATGAAAAATGTTATAAACATATGTTTGAATTAAGTGTTATGTATGTGATTGTATTATTGTCATGTGTATGAAAATAATTACATATCTGATGATGATTTATAAGTATTAAGTTCTGATTAAATGAAAAAGGTTATAAATATATACTTGAAATAGGTGTTTTGAATATTTAATATATAAAAATATATGATCGTATGTTTGACGTGACTTAATAAAAGGGATAAGTCCCGGTTGAATGAAGGAAATTTCGATGGATTAGTGTAAAGGTGATTCTGCATGTGTTGCAAACAAGATTTAGCACGGACGAGTATTCCTAATAAGTCTCTTGAGCATTATGAGATAAAGTTCTACGAATATAGTGATTGGTAGTAATTCCACATATATTGTGGACTACCGTAGCTCTGTGTGAGCATCGAGGTATAAGTGTGGTGATTGGTAGTAATTTCGCATATGTTGTGGACTATTATAGCTCTGTGTGAGCATCAAGGTATAAGCATAGTGATTGGTAGTAATTCTGCATATGTTGTGGACTACCGTAGCTCTGTGTGAGCATCGAAGTATATGATTTTCCCGAATGACTTGAAAAGGTGGCTCGAGAGTTTTGTACATTTAAAGTGTACTACATGAGAGTATCCATCGATATTTATAGTAAATTCAATGGGCAAAATCTTGATATGAGAAAAGTATGAACATGAAATGAATTAGTACGTGTACCTGCCTGAAAATACATGAAAATGATAATGAATGATACATGGAAATATGAGATGATGATATACAAACATGGAAGTTGTTTGATCAATGTATTCATTCATGAGTAGTAAGCCTCAAGCGTATGAATCATATGATAAAGATAATTCATATAATTTAATGGCAAAGTTTCGACATGAAATAATTTGAATTAGAGACAAATTATTATAAGAACATACTTGAATTACACAGAAATGTCTTGAATATGTTATATGAACACATGATGTGAAAAGTATATGCATACTGAAATCTAATGAGTGATGTGCCCATATATGTTTCCCGATATATATATTAATTATATGACTAACAAAGGTGGTGAGGATGTGTGGTAGGGCTCGTGATCAAATTGACTGAATATGTTTTACATGTTTATTGTGAGTAATAATGAATGGTAAGTTAATTACCAAGTTATACAGACTTACTAAGTATAATGTGCTTACCCTGTTTTATTTTCCTCTGCTCTATAGTTATTCGAAAGCTCAAAGGATTGGAAGCATTAGAGGAGATAACTCACACTATCCATCGGCCCATCTTGGTATGAATGGTAAATCAATTACGGTTACAATGGCATGTATAGGTTAATTAGCCAATGTTGGTATATGACATGTTATGAATGTAATTAGCCATTGGTATGGCTTGTTTTTGATATATTGAGACATACATCTATATACAGTCTTTATACGTTAATGGTATGAGAGTGTAAATAGTAAATAGAGGTAAACACATGGATGAGTTGAATGATATAACTAAGTTGATAAATTATGCTTATCTATGAAATGGAGGAAATAAGTAAACTTGTATATATATGAATATAGGTGAAGATATATCAAACATAAAACTTGAATAAGGCTTGGTTAAATGTCTTGAATTGAACCTTGAATGTGTTTAAGTGTTAGTGTAGATGGAAGACTAAGTGGGTAAGAAATAAGGCTTGGAAAATAGCATTATTTTGTCCACACGGGCATCTCTCTTGACTGTGTGTGACACACGACCTGGCACACGGGCATGTGACTTGGCCGTGTAACCCTTACACCTAAAGTAAATTACAAGACAAAGAGTTACATGAGCTAGGGACACGGGCATGTGTGCCCTGTACCTAAGAAAATTTCGAAATCTTAGGAAAAATTCTCAGAATTTTAAGTTTAGTCCCGATTCATTTCTAATACATGTTTTAGGCCTCGAGGGTCCATTCCAGGGGTGTTACAATATATCTCCCAAAACCTTAAAATTTTTCCACTATCTTTTATGTTTACCGCCCAAGTAACCCCTTGTAGCTAAATTTTAGCTAAATTTTACCCTAATTTACTACTATATAAACCCTTCTCTACCATCATAATTTTCACAACCATTCAAGCAATTAGCTTTAACCCTTGCCACCCACCTTTCTTCTCTTAGCCGTCTGTCTCAAATCCTGAAAATTTTCCCCAAATTTCCGCTTTTGTCATAAGTCTCTTCTTCTACCATTGCAAAATCTTCGCTTGAGCAACCCTTCTATTATCGTAAATCATTCGCTATCACAATATCATCGTTGTCGCAATTCCATCACTGCCGCAATATTTCACATTGTCGATTCCTTCTTGTAACACCTTTAACCTGTATCCATCGCCAGAAACAAGGTTACGAAGCATTACCAGAGTTTCCAGAACATTTGCAGATAATTCATGTCAAAATCTATTTAGTTTCCAATATTATTCATAACATCTCTTGAATGGACCCTCGAGACCCAATATGAGTGTTAGAATCGAATCGGGACTAAATTAGGAACTTAGAGAATTTTTCACGAAATTTCTAAAATTTTCCAAGATATAGGGCACACATGCCCGTGTGGTCCAAGGGACATGCCTGTGTGACCCTAGGACACGCCTGTGTTGTAGGCCGTGTTCAACCCCATGTAACTCTCTGACTTGTGCCACACGACCGACCACACGCCCACACATGCCCGTGTCTCTACTTGTGTGCTCAATTTTGAGCATTCTATTTCTCAAATTTAAGATGTAGGGGATACACGGCCTAACTACACACCCATGTACCAGGCTATGTGTCACACACAGTCAAGACACATGCCTGTGTGTCTACCTGTGCGGAAAAAATAAAGCCATTTTCTAGCTTTATTTCTCACCCAAACTTTGCCAATGACCTACACCGAAAATTTCATTCATATACCAACCAATTCAAGCATCATAATCAAGCTAATTTTAACATCTAACATGGTACATCATTACATGCATTCATGGTTATAATCTTACCTTTTTGTGAACATACATGTTAATATAATTTAAATCAACCACACATCATGATATAACCTGTAACACCCTAAATTTTTTATAAATTTGTTTCTATAATTGTTTGACACAACTGTGTATCTGCTTCAGTGGTTGTGTGTTCTGGGAGTGTCTGAGAAGTTCTGAGTTCAAGCCTTAGATTGGATAAAATTTTGGTTTTTATTATAATAAAGCCTTACCTTTGGTTAGTAGACTTATAAGTATTGGTTTATCAAAATATGCAAGAATGGGCCTATTGGTCTAGTGGTTAAGTGGAGTGTTAAGTGCTTAGAGGTCTGGAGTTCGAATCCCTGCACGAGCAAGGGATTTATTTTGCTGCTTGTGCCGTGTGAGAGTTTGAGATAGATTATAATACTGATAGTGAAGAGGATGATGGAGAAAATTAAGGAGACTGGGATAGGGAAGTTATCAGATTTCAATTCATTTTTCCTATTCCCAAAAGTTTTGCCTCTCTGCCGTGTTCCTCTACAAATTTTCCCCTCTCCACTCTCTTTTCTTTTTCCCCCTAGTCGAAAATCCCTTGTTTGTTGCTAATTTTACTTCGTTTTAATATTAGTTTTTGGTCCTTGTCCATCATCATTACGTATCTCTGTGTTTGGCACAAATTCGGTAAGTGTAGGGGTGCGTTTTGTCTCGTTTTTATGTTTGTTGAGTTGTTAAGGAACTCTTTTCTGTTTAGGAGACAATCAAGGTGCTATGGACTGCTAAAACGACACTCTAGTCTGCGAGGAACTTCCATTGATTGTTAGAGGTAAGGCCGTCGTTAACTTTCAGGATTTGCCTGTTACTAGTAACTCGGTTTAAGTGACTAACTAAGTGACGTACTATTCAATATTAGGTTCTGGAGTGTTCGTGGTTGCGTTAGCTTCAAAATGATACTAGGTGTGTACTCCGATTGCATAGAAAACGAGAATTGGTGAAAGGTTAAAATGATTCTGTCGATGTAACACGGGTGTGTGGTCGACGAACCAGGCAATGCGCACGCGACACGGGTGCAACGGACACGGCCGTATGATGGCTAGTAGGTCGCGTGCGAGACACAGGCTCGGGTAATTGGGTCGTGTGGGCCATACAGGTGTGTGGGCCCACACCGGTGAACCACATGGGCATGTGGGAATTTGGTCCAGGCTGTGTTATCCACACTGCCAAGGCCAATTTAAGCCGTGTGGGCCACACGGACGTGTGGGCCCATATGGGCATGTGAGCCCATTTTTCTGAGATGTACAGTAAGGTTGCACGGGTCACCCAAGACGACTGTAACCTATTGATAAACCATAATTTATACATATTTTTACCCCATGCTTGGCATATTTATGGATGATTTATCATAAGATTTTGTGAATTTGATGCTCCTAATCCTTTAATTTCATGTTTTATACTCAAGAGAGCTTAGGATAGCAAAAAGAGCGAGAAACAGACCAAAAACAGACAAATCGAGCCCAATTCAGTGTTTCATATGGCCTAGGCACTTTCACACGGGTGATTCACATGCCCGTGTGTCATGGCCGTGTTGATATTAAACCAAGTCAGAATTGCACACGGCCTGAGCACTTTTACACGAGCATGGCACACGACCGTGTCCTTGTCGAGCCTAAGTCTAATTCTACTCGAAAAAAAGCTAATTTTGGGCTATTTGGGCATTCTAAAGTCTATATAAACACCCTAGAAGAGGATTAAAAGGACACACGTAGAGTAGAAGGCAGGGAATACTGAAGGATGGCCATCGGAATCATCCCGTAGGAGGATCTACATCAAGACTGGAGATTTCCATCCAATTTCCTAGAAGTTCTTTGGGTTTCTTTATGTTTTGTTGTTTTCCAATTTTTGAGATGTTTTCCATAATTATGAACTAAACTCCCTAAATACCTAAGGGAGATGAAACCTAAGATGAATCTTATTACTCTTTGATTTATATGATAAATACTTGTTCTTATTCTTAATTGTGAGTTTAACCCTTGTTTTAATATTCCAGGATACTAATTCAAGTTTTTGATATGCTTATTCAGTGGAGGAAAAGTCCCTGTTTAAGAGTAGCTCATTCATAATTAAGCAGAGTTGCATGCAATCCTAGAGATAGGACGGCATAAATCTGCCGGATTAGAGTCAAATCTAATAAGGGAATCCATAGATCAATTTAATACGACAATAGGGGTTTTAATTAGAAAGAGGTTTCGATTAATCAACCTAGAGTCAGTTGTTTTTAGTCTTGAGAGAGATATTAACATAAATCAGAGATTTCTACGGAGTAAGTCAAGAGAATAAATTGTCTAATTCAGAAATAATAAGTGAAGTCTAGGTGGATTTTTCCTTGGGTTTTGTCTTCTCCATCGGTTTTCCAAAAATATTTTCCGACTTCAATCTTTGTCATAATTTTAGTTAATAGATAATTAGTTTTAGATAAAAACACCCTTAAATTCTTAGGCTAGATAATAAAAAGATAGTAATTACTAGTACTTTTAGTCCTCGTGGATACGATATTTCTGGTCTCATCATAACTATACTACTGTTCGATAGGTGCGCTTGCCTTAGTCGAATTTTTTGTTAGTTTAGCGACCATCAAGTTTTTGGCGCCGTTGCTGGGGACTAAGATATTAGGAACACTTAATTTTTATTACTTTAGCCATTTTTACTTTTATTGCAATTTACTCTTTATTTTTAGTTTAAATTTTCTTTACTAACTTTCTTTTATTTACTTCTGGTAGGTTTTTATAGTCTATGACTAGAAGGAACCCGTCAGGGCATTTGCTTTTTGACAGTGAGATTGAGAGCACAGCTCACAGAAACTGAAGAGAAATAGGGCGATGCCTACAATACATAGAGGAAGGGCAAGAGGACGATATCCATACTACAACCGAGGAGATGGCTGAAAATTAGAATAATCCGCTACCTCTTGTGGTTGCTGCAAATCTAGTAGAACAGAATCCTGCTCCTCGTACTATGTATGATTATGCTAAGCCTACTTTAATAGGAATTGAAACGAGTATAGTTAGACCTTCTGTTGCTACAAATAATTTTGAACTGAAACCTAACACGATTCAAATGATACAATAATTTGTTTAGTTTGATGGTTCGCAGGACGAGGATCCAAACACTCATTTAGCAAACTTTCTGGAATTCTATGACACTTTTAAGATCAATGGCGTTTCTAATGATGCCATTCGCCTTCGGTTATTCCCTTTTTCATTGAGAAATAAGGCTAAACAGTGGTTGAACTCATTACCACGAGGGTTAATCACTACTTGGGAACAAATGACCGAAAATTTTTTACTAAAATATTTCCTGCCGGCTAAAACTGCTAAATTACGGAATGATATCTCTTCTTTTGTGCAGATGGATCTAGAAACTCTTTATGATGCATGGGAGAGATACAATGACTTATTGAGAAGGTGCCCTCACCATGGGTTACCTCTATGGCTGCAGGTTCAGACTTTTTACAACGGTGTGAACCCCTCAACAAGGCAATTGATCGACGCAGCAGCTGGTGGAACTTTAAACAACAAAACACCCGAAGAGGCTTACGAATTTATTGAAGAGATGCCATTGAATAACTATCAGTGGCAAGTAATGAGAATAAAGCCAACAAAAGTAGCTGGTGTTTTCAACCTCGACGCGGTCACTATGCTATCTAACCAGGTAGAAATTTTAAATAAAAAGATTGATGGTTTGTATGGCTCTACTCAGGTACATCCAGTGATGAGGTGTGATTCAAATGGAGGAGGAGTGCACAATATAGATTATTTATCCTTAAACCCTAGCACCAAGGAGGAACAAGTCCACTATATGGGTAATAATTCTAGACCTCAAAATAACCCGTATATTAATAGTTATAATGAAGGTTGGAGGAACCATCCAAATTTCTCGTGGGGTGGTCAAGGAAATAAAGGCCACAACATCCTCCAGGTTTTCAACAACCACCTTACCAATAAAAGAAGAAATCGATCCTTAAAGAGATGCTCACAAAATTTATCTCGGTGTCGAAAACTCGTTTTCAAAATACCGAAACAACGCTTAAGAATCAACAAGCGTCGATTCAAGGGCTCGAAACTCAAATAAGACAGCTTGCTAAGTTAATCTCTGAACGACCACAAGGTGGCCTACCCAGTAACACTAAAACTAACCCAAGGGAGCAACTTCATGCCATTACTGTGCACAATGATAAATGGTTAGTTGAAGCTGAACTAAAACTGAGGCAAGACAATGTAGAAGATAAAGGTAAGGTTGATGCAAGAAATGGTACACAGAAATCGATAAGCAAGGAGTATAAACCTCGTGTACCATACCCTAAGGTGACAAGGAAAGACCACATGGACGAACAATTCGGTAAATTCCTTAAATTATTAAAAAAATTACATATTAACTTACCGTTTATTGAAGCCCTTTCGTAGATGCCAAACGCAGTTAAATTTTTAAAGGTGCTCTTGACTAATAAATGAAAGTTAGATGATGGATCGCACGTGGAATTAAACACAGTTTGCTTAGCCATTCTACAAAATAAGCTACCCAACAAGTTGAAAGATCCAGGGAGTTTTACGATTCCTTGCTTAATTGGTAGTTTAAATATTAATAATGCGTTAGCTGATCTAGGGGCGAGCATTAATGCCATGCCTTATAAAATGTTTAAACAACTCGGTCTTGGGAAACCCAAACAAACTAGAATGAACATTCAATTGGTAGATAAAACAATTAGATTTCCTAGGGGTATTATTGAAGACGTGCTTGTCAAAATTGATAAATTTATATTCCCAGTTGACTTTGTTGTTCTAGATATGGATGAGGATAGTGATGTACCTCTAATTTTAGGAAGGCCTTTTTTAGCAACTGCTAGAACTATCATAAATGTTGGCACAGGTGAATTGATACTCCGTGTAGGAGATGACACGATTACACTTCAAGTTTGTGATTTTGCTAATATATCTAGTAATCGAGACGATTGTTTAAGTTCTGTTAACTTGAGTAACATTATGGCTCAAACTTCTTTTCAGAAAACCCCTAGGGAAAACGCGATGGATCCACAGTCTAGCCCATGTAACAAAAATAGAACGAGTCATGAGGAATGAAGAATACAAATTGATAAACTAGATGAATGGCAGACACATGTCAAAGAGAAACCAAAGGTACGCGAGGAATCAAAGCAATGCCATGATGAGCGAAGGGATGAAAGAAAGCAATTTAAGGTTGGGGATAAGGTATTGTTAGATGAAAAGGACCCTCGAATTACTACTTTAGAGCTCACTACAAACAGAGCGACTGCGTTTATGGTACTTAATGTTTTCCCATACGGCACAGTTAAGGTACATCATTCTAAATTCGACACTTTTAAGGTAAATATTACTCGACTTAGACTGAATCTGGACAATAGACTTAACAGTGAGAAAGAAGGTTCTCAACTCCTCGAACCATAATGACCATGCAAATATGAGGTGAGTCAAGCTTAGACTATAAATAAGCGCTTCTCGGGAGGCAACCCGAGCACTAACACCACTAACTAGTTTATTTTAGCTATTTTTAGTGCTTTTCATGCAGGAACAGTGACCCACATGGCCTAGACACACGGGCGTATCCTTGGCCGTGTGGAAACAGGGCTAAAAATCCCCAAGTATCGAGCCACACGGCCATAACATGGCCGTGCGATACGGCCATGTGAAGCACACGGCCTAGACATACGAGCGTGTCCTAGGCCGTGTAAAAACTGGAGCCAAAATTTCAATTTTCAAACAAGTCAGAGAGTTACACGGGCAAGGCACACAGTCATGTGTTCGGACACATGGGCGGGTGAGAATCCACACGGGCGTGGGAGAAGTGAACAATATGGGACATGGTCATGTAACACGTCACACGGCCTGGACACACGGGCATGTGACCCACACGGCCTGGACACACGGGCGTGTGACCCACATGGCCTGGACACATGGGCGTGTCCTTAGGCTGTGTGGCAAATACTCATATAACTTTCACAATTAACACGGGCTAAACTCGATCCACGCGGGCGTGTGACACGACCGTGTGGCCTTACACGGGTCTCACACGGCCGTGCGTCTTTTTAAAACCCCCTCCAGACCCTAACCCTTACTCTTGTCTTCTTCCCTAACTTCTCCAACTTTAGCCACCGCAAGTCCCTCTCCCTCCATCTCTGACCAACCGCCGGCCACCACACTTCCCTTCCCCTTCTTCTTTCTTTTCTTTTCTTCCTTCCTCCACCCCTTCTTTTCCCTTTTTCCCCCTTCTTTCCCTTTTCTCCTCTTTTCTCCCCCTTTCTCTCCTCTTACCGAAGCCGACAACCCACCACGCCTACGACCAGCCACTGCCACTCACCCTGACCCGACCCTCTAAACGCCGACCGCACCTCCGACCACCATTCAGTCGGTGTCCCCTTTCTCCTCTAAACTATTATTATTATTTTATTACTATTATTATTATTATTATTTATTATTATTATTTATTCTATTTTACTTATTTTACTTATTTCTTTAGTTCTTTAATATTTATTTCTTATTATTAGTCATTGTTTATTAGCATTTATTTATTTCTTATGGTTATATTTGTTACTGTGTTAGATTCATATAAAAATTATTAATTAGTTCACTTCATTGTTCACTTTTTTCTATTCTCATCTATTTTTGACATTAGGTTTAGTTATTTAGGAGTTTTGCTTTTGCTCTCCTGAGTAGTTTATTTAGGATTTTTGTTCTTATTCATCATTATTATTAGTATTATTTGCTTTTGCCCTTTATTATCCCATTCCTCCATTTACCATATGAATCATGCATGCTTGGATATTCGTACATGTTGATTGGTTCTTTGGGCCTCTTGCACCCTATTGTTTCAAATTCTTAATTATATATTTGGTGATGCTTTGTCCTAACACATTATTTCATTTTCAGGCACACCATGATGAACACATGAGGCAAGAAGACTGCCGTCCCAGCCTCGAAAAAGCGAAAGGGTCTTGGCGCAACCTCCTCGAGTGCCTCGATCGAAGCTCGTCATCCTCTGTTTCGATTCTCGTTAGGCCCACAGGACGACTTGTTTCAGCTTTTGTGCGTGCGACCACTAGGTTTAGGCCGGTGTATTGACTGGGCCGTTTTGGAGTAGGTCCAACTTGCTCACCTTGTTCGATTCCATCTCGGTACTGCCCCATCGGATCAGTTCTTTACAATTATCGAGCCTACCTATTCATAGCTAACATTGGAGTTTTGCACTACTTTCCATCTACAGCATGTGATGACACATGACGAGGCTGGTACTATCATTTTTAGACTTGGTTGACTCGTCAGGCACATGAGTGTACCAGAGTTTGGAGCTGCTTTGGGCCTTTACACAGAGGAGTTCATGGCTTTCGAGAATTTTTTATAGCTTCACCATCACATACACTACTCGCCCTCTTGCAGTTGGACCGACCTTACGGCGAGTACGATTCCCTATGACGCAAGTCGCTCAAAGGCGACTTCTCTTCCTCCAACATTACTTTACATCCATGTCATCTTGGCTCACACCCTGACTGTGAGGAGAGAGAGCACCGGTGTTGTTAGCACCATTGACGCGTACTTCTTATGGAGCATGGCAACTGGCCATGTATTTGATTTGGCATACTTTATTGCCCTTACTTTTCACCACCAGACGGATCGCCATAGGAGAGGACCCATCTGCCTTGGCCCTTACGTGACTTGCCTCGCTCGACACTTCGGCCTCTTCAACACTCTAGAGATGTCATCGACACTCACACTAGTTGGCCAAATGTCTCATCAGGGAATTTTCAGCATGATCCACATGAAGATGATAGAGCGACGCCGTGGAGTCGACCCCCTCAGTACAGACTCGTCCACTCTGATGACAAGGATGACCTAGAGGACATTAGTGATGATGTCCCTTACCCTCACGAGGAACCACACCCACCACCACCACCGAGTCACCGCCTTCCTGCTGCCACTTTGACAAATATATTTGAGCGACTCACTCGCTTTGAGCAGTAGTGTTTTGAGCGATTTGACAGCATCGATGCCACTCTCCGACAGATTTGCCACCACCTTCATATCTCTTCTCCTGTGCCACCGGCTCATGAATCTGATGATGAGGACCTTTAAGTCCATTTATTTTATTATTATTTTTCTTTTTAATTTTAATTTTAATTTGTCTTTTATTTATTTTTGAAGAACTTATGTTTTATATTTTCAACTATATTTATCTTTATGGTTTTATATAGTGATCCCTTAATTTTCTTCCACAGTGGTGTTTATTTTCTTATTAGTAACTCAGAATCATGCCTTTCATTCGGCTTTCTCTACAATTCTTGTTTTCGCTCCTCCAAGGATTTCATCCAAAAATTTGGGCAGTTTCGCTTCTCTCATTCTCTTATGATATTATGCTTATATTGCTATTATCTATCTTTGTACATTGAGGACAATGTACATCTTAAGTGTGGGAAGATTATTTATATGATTATCAGAAAACCCCTGAATTTTTATCTTGTTCTCAAATAATTTTCTCATATCATTATTAGAGTGAATTCTGATTGATTTATGATTTTCATTGATATGTTTTGAACTAAATCATAGGTAACTATACATTGATTGTTTAAACTTTAAGACACTAGAGGATCAAGCATGATAAGTTGACTTTTGAGAATTAAAACTACTAGGTTGTTTCTCTGAATTGAGGTATTATCTTGAAGTTTTGAATTTGCAGGATTGACATCAAATACCCATAATTTTTGTGAGATTTTGAGCCTTTTAGAGCATATATCCTTCCTGCTCACTTATTTTATTGGTTATGAGTGTGTCAACATTGATTTGTTATTCTAGAACTTGCTTTGATTATACATGTCGAGATCACACCTTCGATTTGATATACTAAAATGATAAAGGCACTTAGGTTTTAACCCATTTACCCCATAAAAAGCCTACCCACATAATTGACCCTAGTGAACCCCTTTGAGCCTTAACTATTGTTTCTTGATTTTCCCCTTAATATTAACCTACAACTTAACCCTTTTTGATTCGTTAAGAACTTCTCCCTTCTCATTGAATCCTTTTTATCGAGATTTGATTTGATTAGTTACCCAACTATGTTCGTTCATTTCAATTGCTGAATTATTTCTTATTATGTACTTTCCATTTAAGTACTTATTCTTATTTTAAAAAAAACGTATATTGATATTCATTCAAATTACATATTGTTCTAAAGAGCTTGGATAAGTCAAAGTTGTTTTATTGAAGAAAAACTCACATTATTAGTTTCAAATAGTTCAAATTCTGGCACTTTTTTGTAATTCAGCAATAAGTTTCATTTGTCTAAGTTTGGTAATCTATTAAATTAATCTCGATTCTAACCCTCTTTTATAGCCTTTATCCACACCTTTAACCCAAGCCCCATTACAACCCTGTTAAAGACCTTTTGATTTGTGTATCATTTCATTATAGTGGTAGAGATTTGATTTTCATGCAAGCCCATGGTAATAACTTTTCATGTTTGACTATTGAGTGATTAATTATTGGACCTTAAACACTTTGAGTGAATCATTAGTAAGGATGTCAACCTTGTCAATTTGGAATTAAAGGTGATTACTTAGATAAAGGGGGATACCTATGATTTTATGATTGAAATGCTCAATTTGGATTGTTTGCAACTTTAATGTTCTTCTAGTTAAGCTCTTAACATATGATTACTTGTGAATTATTTCGAACATTATTGATGAGAATTATAAGTTAAGAAGGATTTATTTTAATTATGAGTTGAGGATTTTGCTTGAGGACAAGCAAATGCTTAAGTGTGGGGATATTTGAGAAACCATAATTTATACATATTTTTATCCCATGCTTGGCATATTTATGGATGATTTATAATAAGATTTAGTGAATTTGATGCTCTTAATCCTTTAATTTCATGTTTTATACTCAGAAGAGCTTAGGACAGCAAAAAGAGCGAGAAACGGGAAAAAGATAGACAAATTGGGCCTAATTCAGTGTTTCACACAGCCTAGGCACTTCTACACGGGTGATCCACACGCCCGTGTGTCATGGCCGTGTCGACATTAAACCAAGTCAAAATTGCACATGGCTTGAGCACTTTCACACGGGCGTGGTACATGGTCGTGTCCCTATCGAGCCCAAGTTTAATTCTACTTGGAAAAAACTAATTTTGGGTTATTTTGGGCATTCCAAAGTCTATATAAACACCCTAGAAGAGGATTAAAGGGACACACGCAGAGTAGAAGGCGAGGAATACTGAAGGATAACCATCGAAATCACCTCGGAGGAGGATCTACATCAAGACTGAAGATTTCCATCTAATTTCCTAGAAGTTCTTTAGGTTTCTTTATGTTTTGTTGTTTTCCAATTTTTGAGATGTTTTCCATAATTATGAACTAAACTCCCTAAATACCTAAGGGAGATGAAACCTAAGACGAATCTTATTACTTTTTTATTTATATGATAAATACTTGTTCTTATTCTTAATTATGAGTTTAACCCTTATTTTAATATTCCAGGATATTAATTCAGGTTTTTGATATGCTTATTCAGTGGAGGAAAAGTCCCTGTTTAAGAGTAGATCATTCATAATTAAGCGGAGTTGCATGCAATCCTAGAGATAGGACGACATAAATCTGCCGGATCAGAGTCAAATCTAATTAATGCAACAATAGGGGTTTTAATTAGAAAGAGATTTTGATTAATCAACCTAGAGTCAGTTGTTTTTAGTATCAAGAGAGATATTAACATAAATCAGGGATTTCTATGGAGTAAGTCAAGTGAATAAATCGTCTAATTCAGAAATAATAAGTGAAGTCTAGTTGGATTCTTCCTTGGCTATTGTCTTCTCCATCAGTTTTCCAAAAGTATTTTCCAACTTCAATCTCTGTCGTAATTTTAGTTAATAGATAATTAGTTTTAGATAAAAACACCCTTAAATTCTTAGGCTAGATAATAAAAAGATAGTAATTACTAGTACTTTTAGTCCTCATGGATATGATATTTTCGGTCTTACCATAACTATATTACTGTTCGATAGGTGCACTTGCCTTAGTCAAATTTTTTGTTAGTTTAGCGACCATCACCTGTCGTAAGGTCGGTAAGCATTGCTTAGACCCATATTTTGCTATATGATTTTGTGATGTGTGAGATAACATGTTATATTTGGTATGTATATACATATGTTTTGTTTTGATTATGAGGTTATGTCTGTTAGTCTGCATTATAGCATGTCATTCTTGTATGATGCATTGCATTGGGGTGGGTATGATGAAGTGAAAGAAGTACTAAAGGGCTCCATAAGCCTGTTATCTAGCAGCTAAGCTGTATAGTTATGATAGGTGCCGCATTACGGTACTCTATGGTGTGTAGGGTTGGATGGGTTGATTTTATCCCCATATTTGGTGTGTAGGGATGGGAAGTCGAATTTATCCCCACGTGGTGTGTTGGGTTAGACAGAGTTGCTGTGCAGGGTTGGTGGGCATGTTTCTGTTATTCTGATCTAGTATGCATGCTATGTCTGAGATGGGCTAAGGCCCTAAGTTGTAACTGATTCGGTTTCTGAGTGGACCAAGGCCCACACCGATTCTGTAAGGGCTCAGGCCTGAATTATGACAGTATTCTGTTATCTGATTGTAGGCATGCTGAACTGTGGGGATGTACACACTGAGTTGCAAAAACTCACCCCTTTATTTGTTTATCTGTTCAGGTAATCCCCAACAGTAGACGGATCGGTGCAGTGGAGGACTCAATGGTGACCACGACCATATACATTTTGGTTTATGAACTTTTTGCTTTTGCTTATTCATTATTATTTCGGGAATTTTGATTTAATTTTGGACTTGGACTACTGGTTTTTAATTTGGGTTTTTGAGCTGTGAACATGGATTATAAACTATAGCGTCAAACTATGGTTTCCCTTAACTAAACTAAGAGTTTTTCGTGAATAGAAACGATTTCTTAAAATAATAACAATAAATGGGTTTTAAAAGTTCCGCGATAAAGAAACATTTTCAAAACAATTCGACTGATACACGTTTTCCGACTAAGTAAAAGATAACAATTGGAACGGTTTTATGATTTGATACGGTTTGATTAAAAACACTCTTATTTGACATTGTCGGATTCGACCATGACGTCCAGGTCAGGTTTGGGGTGTTACATAACCTTATAATTTTACCAAAACAAATATTTACTAGCCATTTTGAATGGCTATATTACAATCAATCATTTACATGCCAATATGACCAATTAACCTATACATGCCATTATAACCATAACTAATTTATCATGTGTACCAAAATGAGCTAATGGATAGTGTGAGTGATCTCTGCCAAGCTTCCAATCCAACGAGCTTCCGATTTACTATAAAACAGGGAAATAAAACTAAGCATATAATGCTTAGTAAGTTTGTATAACATGATACTTAACTTACCATTTATTCTGTTTCCAGATAAACATGTAAGGCATATTCAATCAATTTGATTTCAAGCCCTACACATATCCTTATTGTCCTTGCTAGTCATACTTCCACAATAACTTCGAGAAACATATATGGGCTCAACAACAATCAGATTTCCAGATATTTATATACTTTCCATATCACGTATTCATCTAACATGTATAAATCATATATTTGTATTACAAGTATATTTTTATAATAATTCATCTCGAATTTAGATTATTTCATGTCAGAACTTTACTCATATCATTCGAAATATCCAGGTCATGAATAGTACACTCAAGGTGTACAAATCTATAATCAAGGATGAACATACTCATCAAATAAATTCCATGTACAAATATCATCATCTTATATTTCCATATATTGATTATCATGTATCATCATTTTCATTTATTTCAAACAGATACATGTAATAACTCATTTCTTATTCATAACTTCTCATGTCAAGATTTTTACCCATTGAATTTATTAGGAATATTGATGGTTACATAGGTAGTACACTCGAGGTGTACAAATCAGGATCCGTCAATTCATATTTAGGGGTACCCGTTAGGACACTAAATCAGAAAGCAGACTCTCGAGCTACATATTATATAACAGGATTACTTATCCAAGCTAAATCCTATTTCCAACATACGCTCACAAGAGTTTAATTAGGATTACCCGTCTGGGCTAAATCCTATCTGTAACGTATGCTCAAGAGAGCTTATATCAGGATTACTAGTCCAAGCTAAATTCTTTCTGTAATGAGGTCAATAGGATTACTCGTTCGAGCAAAATCCCGCCAGCAACAAATGCAGGACCTCATTCAATAAGGGAAATCACATTTATCCATTGATTTTCATTTATTCAAATGGGATTTAACATTTTTCAAGCATTATCAGGCATTTGATTATTTCATGTATTTATAATAGTTACAATACTCAAATAAACACATTTCACATTCATTTCAAGCATAAAAGTAACATCTTTATCATTTACCATGTATCGGGCAATATCATTTATCGGGTTTTGTCAGATATATCTTCAATGTCATATATATATACTATTTATACAAATCACATACAGACAACATTAAATTCAAGCATATAAATATATACAATTTAGTTACACGAACTTACCTCGACAAATGTTCGTGTACGTAAAATCTACTAATCCGACATTTTTCTCTTTTCCTCATTCTAGCTTCGAATTTGGTCTATCTGGATTTATAGGAGTAAATTTAACATCATTTTTATACAATTTAAACTCAGTTCAGTCCAATTTACATTTTAGCCAAAATTATTATTTTGCCCCTAAACTTTTAATTAATGACAATTTCGTCCATAGCTCGAAAAATGAAATTCATGCAATTTACTCCTTATTCCAAGCCTAACCAAAATTTCACTATAAAATTTACAACACATATATTCTATAAAACTCAGAATTTTTTCTTCAATTTACACAACTTTACATTATAGTCCCTAAATCAAGTTTTCATTAAAAATCACTTTGTAAAAGTTGTTTATCTATCAGCAACCTTTCATTTTCTACCATAAATTTAAAATTTTCAACATATTCATCCATGACATAATTTCCATACTTTGATAACTTTTCAAATTGATCCCCCAAATAGATAGATTAAGCTATCCCAGTTTTAAAAAAATCAAAATTATTAAAAACGGGATAAGAAAACTTACCCAATTTGGCCAAGAAAGCTTGCTTTCTCTTTCCTAGGGTTTCCATGGAATATTTTGGGAAGAAGATGTTATAAAATTATTTTTATTTCTTTTTAATTATTTGTCATCTTTTAATTTTATCACTTTCCAATTTAGTCCTTAGCCTTTTTCTAATTTTCCATGGATGAATCATCCAAAAATTTATGTTCTAATTACCATATAAGGACCTCCAATTTAAAGTTTTATTGCTATTTAATACATTTAGCTATTAGAACACAACTTTTGCACTTTATGCAATTTAGTCCTTTATCAAATTAAACATGTAATGGATAAAATTTTTTTACAAAATTTTTACACAATATTATTATCATACTGTAGATCAGAAAATATTATTAAAATAAATTTTCTTTCCAGACTCGGATCTGTGGTCCCGAAACCACTATTTCGATTTTATAAAAAATCGTCTGTTACACTTCTACTTCGTTTGTTGGAATTTCTCTTGTTTTTTGGAGAAAAGTTACCATGTCTCACAAAAGAACTATATCTTCCAAAAATTCTGCCGAAAATCCAATTGTGATCCAAGATGAGGAACCAAGGGTGAGATTTGATTCTATCTTCAAAGATCAGCCCATAATACTGGAAAAAGGTTTCAATTTGGAGAGCAATTAAAAAATGGTTATGCCATTGTCAATTTGAAAGACAATTGATGCTTTGAATTGGAATCAATTTTGTGATGCACGATCAATGCCTGAAATGAATTAGTGTGAGATTTTTATGCCAATTTGACCATGCCAGGTGCTAATAAAGTTCTTGTTTGGAAAAAGAAGGTACCCCTTACTTCTAAGTCCATTAATGATATGTTTAACTTACCTGATGTTGAAGAAGATGAGTACTCTGCCATGATGACGAATATCAATTAGGATTTTCTTCAACAAGTACTTAATGTGGTTACAAATTCAAAATCCCAATGGATAATAAGAAAGTATGAAAGTCATTGTTGTTTTAGGGAATATTTAAATCCAGTGGCTAAGTTATGGTTTTACTTTATTCGATATAGCTTAATGCCTATTTCACATAGTTCCACCAGCTCGATGGAATGAATGCTTTTTTTGTATACAATTATGACAGAAAGGTTTATCAATGTTGGGAGAATTATTCTTAAGGAGATACAAGATTATGCTCGAAAAAAGGCAGGAAGTGCCTACTTTCCATCATTGATTACTTCACTTTGCTTGAGGGCCCAAGTAAGATTGAAGGCAAACCTGAAGGACCGTTATGTTCAAGGTTGAATAACAAGACATGACCTTGAAAGATTAGTGGAAAATATTGGACATGAACCGAACGAACTAGAATCTGATGAGTCTTTAACCAAATTTGAACTGGAAGTTGACTTAATAAATGACACAGAATAAGCAGAAACTAAAGAGGAACCAAACAACCTTAAACCGAGGGTGGAGCCAAATGTTGTTTAGCTAGTGGAGCCAAGTTTTAATCCTGATTTGACCATTCCTACTTCTTCTAGCATTATGAATAATTCAGAATTTTCAACTATGATGGATATGGGGAAATTCATGCATAATCAACAACAAGTTTACTGGAGATATGCAAAAGTTAGAGATAATACCATGCAAAATAATTTTAAGAATATCTCTAACATTTTTGTTCTTGAGTCCCTAGAGCATATCTTCGAGACATGGCAAGAGAAGATTGTCGGATCAAGTACAAAAATGAAGGGAAAAAGAAAAAAATACATGGAGGATGACACGAATAAAAAGGGGGGAAATTTCTTTTTCTTAGCATTTATTTATTTTAGACATTTATATTTCTTTCATAGTTAGTATTTAGCTTTTGTACAATAAAAATTGCAAATATGAATAAAATAAGCTCAATGCCTCTTCTTAAATAAAAAGCAAAGTAGTGTGGTAATATGAATGAACATGTCTAGGATTGGATTGTTGAGAAAGACATGGCACTTAAGCAGTCTTCATGACTCACCTCTCTTTCTTGCTATCCTACCTAGTGTTCAGTTTTCATTCATTACTTTGTTTACACAATGAGGACATTGCTTCTTTTTAAAGGGGGGTAGGGCAATATTAGCTTGAATTTTAAATTTTTTCTTAAGTATGTTTCAATGTTTTCACATGAGTATGCTAAAATAAAATAATTTTCAGAGAAATTTTGTGCTCATAAGTTAGTTCAAATGCAAATATGATTTTTTATTTTATCTGAGTTTTTTTATGTTATCCTGAGTTATGGAATGCTTGTATGTTCTTAGGTCTTATATAGCCTTTTGCCATGAAAATTGAACTCCCTTTGAAATAGACATGCATGAAGGTTTAAGTTCTTAGAATTAACTTAGTAACTTTATTGAGGCAAAATCCTAAGAGGCATAAGAATCTAAACATGATTTAGGCATTTTCTTTGGGTCGTTTGAGCCTTTCAAGCCTACCATATGAATTTGACCCTTAAAACCTTAATTTGAGCCTTTAAGCCTATCTTATTATCATTTACCAACATCACAAGCCATGCTACCATCTTTTTAAATTTTATCTTATTTTTGCACCCATATTAAATATACTTGTCTTGGTGAGCAAATATGGGGGAAAAATTCAAAAAGATGTACATATTATTCATGTGTTTTAAAAAAAAAACTCTATTTAAATGTCAAGCAAAAAAGAGAAAAATAAATACTCAAAGTATTGAGAAATATTGTTGGGCATACGCTTCAAAATTAAGTTTTGGGGGTAAAACCCATTAGTAGGAAGGATGTACCTCGAACTGATCAAGTCAATGTCAAGGCTAAGATTACTAAACCTAAAACTTCACTTCTCTTTATCCCTACCTTGAGCCTAGCCCCATTACAACCTTATAAAAGACCTATTGATTTTGATGATTATGCCGACTACATTAGTGGAGAGGAATTGCTAAGTTCAACATATGAGGACCATTAATTAAACCTTGTAGGTGTTTTGTTCATTGATAAGGAAACTTTGATTGAATGGTGAATGATATGTATGATCTTGAACAGCATGCACTCTATGACTTATGCTAGCATTTTCTTTCTTTCCCTCACTTAGAATAAAATTTTGAAATAATGTTTGCATATGAGCGACTTATCAATAAAAAGTGTTTGTGAGCATGATTTTGTTGAAGTATGTTTATGTGCAAAAGTTGATTCTACATAATGATTTTATTTAAATTTATTGCAGGATTGCTCTATCTAAATTTTTGCTTTGTATTACTCGTGTAACACCCCAAACCCGGCTTAGACGTTATGGCCGAATCTAGCGATGTCACATGATAGTATGTTCGAAAACTAAATTATTACAATAAAATCATTTCCATGTTATTACCTATCTTTATCTCTTATTGGTTTTAAAGGAAATCATTTTACTTATTTAAAAACATTTGCTTTAAAACGTTTCTTGTTGCGGAAGCTTTTAAAACAAAGCAGTTTAAGTAATCGTGAGTTTAGAAAATACGTTAGCTTTTGAAAACCGAACTTCCTATGACTAGCAGTTATAATTCCACAAAAAAAATAAAAAACCAAATTTAAGCAAAAGTTTCAAGAGTCCTCAAATTACATCCCAATAATGATAAAACCATAAAACATAAATTAAAAAAAATATGTAAAGTCCAGAAACTGTGGTCACCGTCGAGTCCTCCACTGCACCGATCCGTCTAGGTCTAGGGCACAGCCCAATACATTTTTGGGCCTAAGCCTCTTTTAGTATCAGCAACGGTTAGCCCATCTCAGTATAGTATCAAATATGTAGTAAGGCATTAGCCTATCACAGTCTCAGTATACATTAGGGCCTTAGCCCATCACAGTATCAGTAGCAGCCATGCAATATTTAGTAACAAAGTCCTACCCAACCAGCCTCTACACATCATCTCTGTCCAACCCTACACTCCATGTGGAGATTAAATCAACCCACCCATCCCTACACTCTAGGTAGCACCGAATGCGGCACAAAATAGTAATTTGCAACTGAGCTGCCGGTATATTAGGCTTAAGAGCCTTTCAGTACACTTCCTCCAAATATAATCAACCCAACCCCATGCAATGCAACGTACAAATCATGACATGCTATCTCATGATAACTATACATATAACCAGTTCAGTATACATGCATACTATCATCATGCTTAATATATATAAATCAAACAGTTAGTTCACACAATTAGGGGTCTAAGTGATGCTTACCGACCCTACAGTAGGTTCACAGTCGACTTTGGTGAACCGTGCAACCTTAGCAATCAATTCAGTGAAAATGGGCTTACACACCCATGTGGCCTACCCGTGTGGCCCCCACGACCCAATTTGGCCTTGGCTATCACACGGCCGTGTCTTACGCACATGGTCTGGCCTTGTTGATTGCACAGCCGTGTGGTTGCACACGGCCTACCACATGGGCAACCATATGCTCGTGTAGCATCGATAGTGGGGTTTTCGACTTTCGCCAAAACCCTATTTTTCACGTTTCGGGTACACACCTGTATCGCTTTTGACGTAAAAGCAATTCTAAGCAATCCCCAACCTAAAATTGATCAATATTTCACTCCATTAATCACTTAAACAATCGAATTGAACTAAACCCGAAATGGGGTATTCATCTATTAACGAAAAACCATTACCTTAGATTGAACAACGATGTCTCTTCACCACCATGGCACCAATCAAATAACTTCAACCATTTATCCTTTTCCAAACATAAAATGAATCCCATTAACCACTATCCATAACCCAAAATGAAAAACGATACTTACCACACTTACCAATAACGCACGAAAAAATGCCAAAGAACGAGACGCGAAACAACGATACTAGGTAAAACAAAAAAAAAATGAAAACAACAATAAGAATGAGGAAAGAATTCGGTAGAGAACAGAGAAGAACAGAAAGAAAGAAGAAGAAAAAATGAAAAAGAAAAAGTGGAGGAGAAGATAATCAATTTTTTTTTCTGCAGAGAGAATTTTTTGGGAAACTGTTTTACTCAAATCCCACTACCTACTCTATCTCAATCCCTTAATTTTCTCCCTCAACTCCTACTACACATCCACCACTCAGAATCCCAGTTCAACACAACTCTGGCCCAACTTTAAGCAAAAAATACTACTCCTTGCCATCATAGAGAATTGAACATAAGCCCTCCAACACACCAACACTCCACTTAACCACTAGACCAGCTGGCCCATTCTGATATAGTTTTGCAAACAATTAAATAAAAGCTTACTGAACAAGAGTGAGGCTTAACTTAGAAAAATTTATATATTTTCCAAAGGCATGGCTTGAACTTGGGACCTCCCACATACCCCCAGAACACTTAGCCACTAAAGCAGATATATATTCGTGTTACACATTGACAAAAATGAACATAGAAATTTTGGGGCGTTACAACTCAGGATGAGCAATAGATTAAGTTTGGGGTTTGTAAACTCTAATTTATATAGGTTTTTTTTAGCAGTTTATAACACATATTTACTTAAAAATAATATTAATCTTGAGTATTGGATCACTAATTGAGTGAATTTTATTTATATTTCAATAATGGACATGATTTAAGGAAGAATGTAATTTTATGTTATTTTGTATTAAATTTATGCATAATTTAATTATTTTTGCTACATATTAATTTTGACTTTATTTAATGTAGTTGAACTAAGGAAATTTTGCATAATTTAGTTATAAAATAAAGTCACATGGACATGCCCAAATTCACTCTACATGGACGGCAAACACATGCAAATGGGTCATGAAAAGGTTTTTTTTTTTATCCAATTGAAAATGGATCAATTGATGGATAAGTCTGGTAAACAATTGGGTCACCAAACTGTCTAAATAAGGAAGAACAAGCCCAAATTGACATGACACTTGTGAGCAGCCTAAAAATCAATTTTTGGGAAATTTATTAAAAGTCCTTACAATTTCAAATGAATCAAAAATCAACCCACAAGATTTGCCCTTGAAGCCGTCCAACCCTTGCGTAATTCAAACATGATTTTCTGCTTGAATCAAGTAACATCCATTCCCTTCCATAATATGCGGCAGGCCAAGCAAAGGAGTAAATGGGGGGGTTTTACATTATTTTTAGTAAACTCATCCACCAACCTTCACTATAAATATCCACCTCCATTCCCCATTTCAATTCATCCTTACATCTCTTACTCATCCCTCATTCAACAATCATCTTTCATTTTTTTCATTCTCTCATTTACTTTCTTTCATCACGCGTAGCATCCCTATTTTTCTTCTCTCTTTACCAGCAAAACCTTGAGAAGATATTCTCTTGGCTGACCACATTAAGAAGTAACTTGAAAAGGAGCAACACAAGGATTGGAGGAAGCCACTTCGATCAGATTCTGCAAAATTACTGAAACAATCAGAGTTTATTCTTCCTTATCTTTGTTTATGTTGAGTTTAATCATGTTTGCAATGTGCTTTGTTATCTTGTTATCAACAATGGTAGCTTAATTATGTTTAACTAGAATGATTGCATCAATTCAATAGTGTAACAACTTGATAGTCAATGGTGTTATAAAGTGAGATTTGGGACTCTATTCCCGTAAAACGAACCTGTGAATATTTTTATTAAATATTTACGAGGTTAGTCTAGAGATGAATTAATTTTTGGATTAGTAAATTTCGTGAAATTAGGAGTTATTAAGGTATATGGACTAAACCACGTAAAGGTTAAAAGTTAAATTACAGATTGAAATAAACTAAAGGGGCTAATGTAGCAATTGTACCATTAATTAAATTGGTTGGGAGGTGGCCGACCATGGTTTATGATATATATGCATGTGTATATTATATATTATATTTATAAGTGAAATAATAATAGAAAACAAAATGAAAAGGAATAGAAAGAAAGTGGAAAAAAAGAGTGATATTATGCAAATTAGAAAGAAAAGAAAAGAAAGAGAGAAAAGAGGAAGAAGAATGCACGGCCTGAGAAGGGTTTGGAGTTCAAACCCAAATTGGTTAGTGCAAGTTTGTCCTTATCTTGTAATTTTTACGTTTTTGGAATCCCAGTACCTAAGGCTACCTGACTCATGTTGTAATTTTTAGTATTGTTCAAGATTTTAGGTGTTGACATTGTTGAATAGTTTAAGTGTTAGGGATTAAATACATAGATTTTTAAGTTGAAAATGGAAAAGGACTAAATTGTGGAATAAATTTTTGAGTTTTAGCAATAGGGACTAAATTATGAAAAATTAGAAATTAACGGGTCAAATTGGAAAAGAGGAAGCTAAATTTAGTTAGAGTGAAATTAGTATAAAATATAAAGTTAAATGTGAAGGTCAAAAACTAGTCTCGATTTAGGGACTAAATTACAAAATAAGCAAAATATAGTGTAAAAATTGAAATTCAATGTGAAATTGAATTATATAATATTAATAACTCAGTCGAATAAAACTCAACCACATTAATTCAATGATAAATCAAATTCGGCTATTATACTAATAAACTATAAAATTCGAATCATCATAGTAAAACATTCTATGTTCGAAATAAGCAATGTTTAATTACTTAAAGACTTACCTCGAATATTGACGGACATTACAAATAAGCTATTCGACTATTTTTGTTTTTCCCCAATCCAAGTCCGATTTCTTTTGTTCTTGATCTATATAATTTCAAATTAACCTCATTTAAACAAAATTTCATTCAATTTAATCCAACAACACATAAATGGGTAATTTACTATTTTACCCCTAATATTTCATACTTTTACAAATTAGTCCTAATTGCACAAAACACAAAATACACAATCTCACAACAACATAGTTGGGCCGAATCTTCCATATACTCATACTAGTCCATATATTTCATTTATTTTGCATTTTAATCCTTCAATTTATTTTTTTTTCAATTTAGTCCTACTAACTCAAAATCATCAAAAACTCCAATACAAAACATATTAATCCAAAACATATCTTTCATAATTTATCAACAAATAACACAAAACACAAATATTCATCAATGGAATAACTCAAAATATTCACCAAAATAAAAAATTCAAGCATGGGTCGGGTAGTACTCGAAGCAACGATCTCAAAAACGTAAAAATTATCAAAAACTGAAACAAAACATACCTTAAAATTGAATCAATAATGGCCGAATACCTAGTTTCTTATTCTTTTCTTTCTTCTTTTATTTTCGGCAATAACAAGGTAATATGAAACCTTATTTTATTTATTTATGTTATGATATATTATAAATTATTTCATAAATTACCAAATTAACCTTTATTAATTAATACAAAACTAAAATATGTAAAGGTCATAGCCATCCATGCTATAATTAAAAGGAAAAATTGCAACATAAATACTCCATATTAAAAAGCCACTAACACTTCAATCCTTATACTTTAAACTATCAAGTTTTCATTTTACGCGATTAAGCCCTTTAATTTAATTAAGCACACAAACAATCAAATTTTTGTACGAAATTTTCACACATGCAAATTCACATATAATAAGCACATAAAATAATATTTAAATATTTTTCTAACTCAGATTCGTGGTCCTGAAACCACCATTCCGATTAGGGTCTAAATCGGACTATTACAGTATGTCCAAAGAAAGCGTCACGATGAGTTCATCATCGGCTCCAACCCAAAAAGGAGAACTGATGTATGCACCACATCTCAACCAGTTCCCTTCATATATTCCTATTCCTTTTACTAACCCCATGTATTTTTCACATGCACCACTGCAACATCTTGCATCTACACCTCCTACAGGTGTGTATTTCGTGACAGCTCTTCCCTAGCATATTATGCCCCGATGTTGACACCAATGCCGACATCAATGCTGACGTATCCACCAACAACAATGATTCTCTGATATTATGTGCAACTGAGTTTTGCGACATTGCACGGCTATTCACCGAAAGTGTCCAAAACACCCACTGCATCATTGTTTTATCAATGTGGCTCATTGTTTTAATGACCTTCTTGTAGAATAGAAGACACACGATGGGAGGCTAGGATGACACCAAACTCAACTAGGATAAAAGGAGATGAAGATGAAGATGAATACGAGGTTCGATTTCAAGATGAAGAAGATAAAGACAATGATCACGACCAAGAGGGGGAGCCAACACCTCAAGTTGTACGTAGAAATCTTACCCGTAACTGTCAGCCACTACCTTGTGGCACACATTCGGGTCGACAGCACCGATGATATATTTTCATTTACTTTTTGTGATGTAAATATAATTGATATCGATAAATATGATCAATTTTTTTTATATTTGTGTTGCAAATAATAATTGTCTTTGTTAAATTTTAATCTATATTGTATGATATTTTCCATATATAATATTTGATATACAATATGTAATGGCTCGAAAGTTAGTGGTGTTGGAAAACATCATTTTGAGATCTCGTTTCCATAAACTGAAGTCGTAAATTTACGGATTTATATAGCCATTGAATTGAATTTTGGATAGGTAATTTTATCGAATTAGTGATTAATTAAGGTACAAAGACTAAATTATAAAAATGGTAAGAGTTCAATTGCGAGAGAAATTTAATTGGAACTTAAAGTAGGGCTAAAAGTGGAAATTTTTCCACTATATGAATGTTAGTAGACGGTGAAAAAAAAAGAATGAACAAATTTTGTACAAAAAGGAAGAAGCATTGTAATCAATTTTTGTACAAAAAAATATGTTAGTGATGTGGAGTCCTCAATGCATCCCTCAAATGTTGACATGTTGCCTTCATATTCCCTAGGTTTCTACAATAGCCGAATACCTTTATTGATTATCCTTCTCCCGAACATCCATATTAGTGCTATCCGAGTAGAATTAGAAAAACCTTTTAGGAGGCAATGCAAGTTGATATTCGATGCCAACTCGAACCAAGCACTAGACACTGGTGACCACATACTCTCATCTAGGACAGGTAGGAATTTAGATCTTCATACATTGTGCATGTGTTTCAGTCTGTACATATCATTAATATAAGGCATGTATTGTATTCATGCATTCGCACATGCAACAATTGCATGTGCGTATGGGAATCGAAGTGTCTAGAATATCCCACAATCACAAGTCTTTTTTGGAAGGTAAACATGGTATGTTGCCCCTGGCCTGTCTTGGTCAGGTCTAGCATACTCTGTGACCCAAAATCCAAAGTTTGGACGCGAGTGACACACTACATACATAGTGTTTTCTCTCTCTACATTTCGTCTAATTTCTTTCATGATATCCTCGTACCAAACGTGACCAGCTACTATCTATCCAGCATATGCCTCAACTTGCTTTGGAAATAAGGCTGCCAAATGGAAGTATGTTTCTTTGACAATCGAGGTTATTGACAAATTATCCCCTTCAATACGAAATTGATGCATTCTATTACATTCGTTGTCATGTGCTCGTGTCATATACCCCCATCATACGATTATGTTCACTGTTCAAAGGGTATGTTAGCAAGGCATGCCACATCATAACGTTGATGGCATATAAGTTATCTAACATTTCATGGAAATGAAGTTGGACGAGCTCGTACCCTGTCGAGAAAAATATACCCATGAATGCAAACAATAAACGAGATATGGTATACCATGATTGTGGAAATAGTGGCAACTACATACCCAGATCAATGAATTGATCTATTTCACTTTTTGAAGTCCATTTTGAGTGGTAGTTGGAGTCGACATGTTGTATATAGTACCTATGGTGTATGCAATCCTAAAGGCTACCATGTCATTCAATAGCGGCTAAGATTCTGGTTCCTTGTCGGACATGACACATACATCGGGCTAGGGGCAAACATGACACCCCAATCTACTAAGTAAGAAATCCTAATCATCTATCTTTTCTCCCGGAGTTATTGTAAACCAAATCCGATACCTGATACTATTGTTACAAATTGTTATATGACCTATCTCACCTGTGATGCAACATATCGATAGCATTTTGTTTTGTGACCCATACCTTGTAGTACGATATCGTGTAATCGTATTAGCTATGAATGTTGGCAATCAACACCAGTAGGGGAATCCTGGGACTTGCTTTCTCCATAGGTAGAATTATGTCAAATATCATGTTAGAGTCTAGCCTCGAATGACCTTGACTTACGCCTGCAAAATACGAGTCAAAGTTACGTTATTGGCAAAAACGAAGACCCTTGTCAGGTCACATATAAATATTGGGTGATCGCATTGTGCACCTGCTGCAACACAAGTATGTGGACGGTATACTGATTTATTGTCCACAAGCCAATCTTCTTTTGAATAGATGCCATGATTTTCCATTGCGCACTTTCCCTCAAATTTCTTCGAACAAGATTTTGTAACATGATAGTTCACGGCATTCTTGAAGCTTTACCATTTCAATGCAGCAAGAAAAACATCTTTTGAGGGATACTCCATACCAAATTCTAATTCCTGAACATTTGATAAAGAACTTGCATGTTAGGTATTTTGTGTGGGAGCTACGGGATCTCTAAACTAGCCTCGACAGAGAGGTCGATGTTATGCATGTGGGTCAGAGGTTCATATACCTTGAATCACGAATCTAGATTTGGAGCATTGTCGGAATCATCATCGCTAGACTCACAAGGTTCTAGCTCAATTGGAACCTGCTCTAGTTTAGAAAAACGTGCTAGTTTCGAACCATCCAACCTATACTGTCAAATTGGATCGAGGTCAATTCAAATTCATGAACGACATTCGCTACCCTTTCGTCTGCGCCTGCACCTTTTTCCTAAGCTGCATCTTCATTGTCATCTTCAACCAAAGGGTTCGATGTATCCTCGCTGGACCAGAACGTAGGGAGTAAATCATCAATTCTTCTATACCCCATGTTACGATCATTATTTGCACCAGATTGCCAACCGGTCTAGGTTGATGGCATACCAGTATAAATGTTTCCGCCCCAAGACATCGAACCACTAAAATTGAAGTCAAACGCATTGACTGAATGTCATGCCTGGGTGTCGAGGTTTAGGTTATGCTCATACCCCGATTAATAATGGTCGTCAAAGTTGAAATCAATGCCAGAAACCAAAGAATGTCTTTCCATTGATGATTCAAGGACATCATAATTGGAGCTTTGTAGCAAAGCAATGAACCCATCGCACAACCGTGTTGTAGGACATTCTACTTCTATTTTGGTTCTTGCATTAGCCGTAACATTAGTTGAAGATGGACCAGCTCCATCAACCTTAACAAACTCGACATATAACTCCATTATAGCATTTCCACTTAAGTAGAGAAAATCTACGATCGCCTCATATCAAATAACTTATACTTAAAGGGGTCGACTGATGCCAAATATCTACATTTCAAGCTTGAAATTCTTCCCCGGCTTGAACCCCTAACTTTCCCTCTGATTCTAGTCTGTAGCTCATGCAATTGAATGGCACGGTTGAAAGCCAATTCACAGATTGAGCTCCTGCAAATATGACGTCGACGTCTGTATTGCAAATTTGATCGTCATAATAAATTACGGATTTCACTCGTTGGCTCATTTCAATTTAAAACGAATTAAATATTTAGAAAAAAATTCTTCAAATGGTTATCCAAAGAAATGTAGACAACATTCGCAATGCAACTCTTCAAAAAAGCATGAGTCTGCTTGTGTGTAAGTATTGAATACTTCGGTAGTTTAATAGCAAAAAAAGAACGAGGAGAGAGGGAATGCGTGCTTTAAAATGTATTTTCATTGAATAATAATTAAAAGGGACTTCCGTGCTTGAAAATGCCTTTCAGCAGAATCAATTTCAGTAGACGCATGCTTGAAAGAGTCTTCGGTGTGCTTGAAAACGTACCTAAGATTCTCAGGATCAGGGCACTTAGGCAGGCTTTAAGTGGTGGTGGATAAAAAGTGCGTCCAGCTAGGTGAGTTTTGTTGTTGAGATGTTAAGGAAAGCATGCCTAGCTTGATGCACTTTCCACTAAATACAAAGAAAGCACATCTAGATTGGCACACTTTCTTGACAGGTCAGCAGGAAAGCTTGCCCAACTGGACACGCTTTTTGTCCACCACCATTCAAAGCTACCAAAGTGTCCTGATCCCGAGAATCCCAAGTAAGAGTTAAGGCACCTCTTTTAGATATTCGATGAAAATGCCTATTTTGTGACGCGTTTTCAACCAAGGGTTGTTTTTTTCTTTTCAATCTCACCCCTCCTTCGTGTCTATAAAAGGGGGGCTTTCCCTCTACTCCATCATCCTAAAAACCATCATCTCTTCCAACCATCATCCCTCCACTTTACAATATTTCTCTCTCTCAATTTTTTTCCTCGCTTCAATGTTTAAAATTTTGGTCGAAAATATTTATTGCTATTTGAGGTATTCTTAAGTCTTTGGTGATGTGATATCACTCCGAGACACACACATTTCATATATCCTACTGATATGGGACTGTTATCTCAGAAACCTATCCTGTGAAAGTCAGGTTCCAAGCTGACGATGCTTTATACGGTCACGAGTGGAAGTCTACGTAGAGGTCTTGGTCAACGATCGTTACGAGGTCTTGTTCGGAGTATAGCTAGGGAGCCAGTTGACGATTGTTATGAAAGCATGAGCTTAAACTTTTTTAATACCCTGAGATGTTGCCTTATAAATACCAAACAGAAGTTTGAGGGCATAATCATAGGGAAAAATTGCGGGGCTTCTCGCTATAATCGACCTAATTTTTTCTCCATTTCTACACAACCGGCATCTTTAACCTTCATTCTTATCTGAAAGTTGGCACTGTCATAGACACTTGAGGACTCTCAAGTGGGCAACGGCTATGACGATAGAGTAAAGGTGATGCTCCTTTCGGGGCGACAATAGTTGTCATTGTTAAACAACACATTAATAGTTGTGCCAACCCGAGTTTGACCTTTACTTCACCTAAACATCCGCTCTCCGCCTACGAGCCCTATTGCGTCCACCTTGGTGTCAGCCTTCGGATAAGAATGAAAGCTTGAAGATAATGGGTGCCTAGAAATAGAGGAAAAAAATATGTTAATTACACTGAAAAACCATTCGTTTTCCCCTATGATTATGGATTCAATCTTATATATAGTATCTATAAGACATCATTTGTAGGTATCCAAAAAGCTTGAACTCATGACCGCATAACAATCGTCAACTGGTCCCCGTTATACTCAAACCTGTAATCGCATAACGACTGTCGATTAGGACCTCCACTTAGACTTCGAGCCTTGACCATATCAACCACTGTCAACCTGAAACCCAAATTCCATAGAATGGGTTCCTAAGATAATGGTCCTATCCTAGCATGACATGTGAAATGTATGTGTTCTGAGATGAGTTACCCCATCCTCGGGCCCTCAAATCTACCTATAAAATTTCACAGTTTCACCCTCAAAAGCCTAACCCTAAAAAAACCCTAAAAAATTTGTGCTCGATGAGAGAGTGTGTGACAGTGCACCCAACTAGATGCGCTTTCACACTTTCCAAAATCGACCTATTTGGCCAATTAAAAAAAATCAACATATTTAGGCTATTTAGCCATGAGAATAATGTAAAAAAAGGTAAGTTTTTAATTACCTAAAAACAAAAAGAAAAGGAAAAAAAAAAAAGAAAATCATCCCAATGAGCAAGTTTAAAGCACTTACATTCCATTGGGCTTGCTTGGGGTAAATTATACTTTTTTTAATGGGATCAAATATACTTCAATTACCTAACTTTTGTTTGTATTTTTATGTTCGTCAGTATCTTTTAGTTAAATTGAGGAGAGATTCATTTATACCACTGTAGAATTACACCTTTTTGTATTTTTTTATATGATTAATATTTTAACAATCCAACCATTATTTTTTTATTTCATTCATATATATCATACATGTCAAATTTGATGTAAATTAAAATTTATGAATTTTTTTTATGAAAAAAGATTCAACTGTTAAATAACTATTAATATATACAATATTATTGATTGAATTATACATATATTGTATCGGTTTGAAAATCTATAAACATAACAAGTACGATTAGATCGATAAATTCAATATTGTTAAAATATTAGTCGTAAAAAGAGATACGAAAGGATGTAAAACTACTTAGTGTAAATGAATCCCTCTGCATTTAAATTTATTCAATTCATTTTTTTCATATGTTAAAATTTGATCTTAAATCAATTATCTTTTTATTTATAAATATTTATGGAATTGATATAACTATTTTTTTTCAATCAATTGAATTAAATTTTAATTTTACAATATTAAAATTAGTCAATACTTAATTGTTAAACTTAAAATACATTTTACTTAAAAGAAAACTTTTAATAATATTGATTAAATTAATTTCAATATTCGATTGTCATGTTTCTTAGTGTCTAACATAGTCCAAGTGCCATGGGTCACGGTTCAAAGCCTGTTAGCAATTCACAATGAAAATCCCATGGAGGTCAAGCGATTAAATGGGGCTCATTTGACCCACTGGAACTGGCTCAATTTGTAGAACATGTGGAGAAGCCTATCTACTTAAAGCCTTGGTGGCCTAGTGAAACACTTATGAAAAATTAGGGCTACGTTAGGGATCATATAAATCTAATAAGATTTGATTTTGTAATCTTTGGGGATCATATAAATCTCTTAAATGTAGATAGGTTGTAATCTCATCCATCGATGTAAAGATAGCTGTATATTAGATTTGGGGGAGCTCAACTATAAATAGAGAGCTTCCCCCTCATTTGTAATCATCCATTGTATTTCATTCTTTAGTAGTAAATACTAATTGAGAGCATTTACTCAAACACTTGGTGTGTTTTTCCTTTTCTATGGCAATTCTATTCTTTAAAGCTCTCTTTTGTCTTTGAGTTGCTTTTATTTATTTTCGATGCATTAGAGAATTTCTATCGAGAATTCTCACTTTGCATGAGTTTGACTGATTTAGGCATATTTGAATCAAAGAAATCACCTAAGGTTGTATGGATTGCGAGATGAAAGATCTAGCCTCGTGACAGTTGGTATCCAAGCTAAGGTTGCAAAGTTATCGATCGAGATGATGAAAGTAGTTCTCAATCAGATTAAGCCAATAAAGACCCATGGGAGGGCCAACAAAGCAAGCCAAATGAAGGACATGCTGCCGGCTTTGGAAGGATGGTCAATGTCGAAGAGTCTATGGAGGACATGAGGGAGACACTTGAGGAAGTCAATGGATGCACTGTCGAGGGGCTACACTTATTAAAGGTGTAGGTCAAGGAATTTTTGTTGGAGCCTCTCTATTCCAATATGGAAACGATGAAAGGAGGGATGAATTCCACCAATTATAAGCTAACAGTGAGGGTCGATGCTCTCGAGGCCATGGTGATGGCTTTGAAAGAGGAAACAATTACCATTACGAGGGCATCAAACACGAGAATTTAGGAGCTCAAGGGAGAGCTTTTTATGTGTCGAGTTGTCATGGGAAAAGGAGTGTGGGGTGTAACACTCAATTGTGAGATAAATGTCCTGAAGTCAAAAGAGTTTGCGGGGATAAGATCCGTAAGAGATGTAGATAGCTTCTTGTCGGGAATGGAATAATACTTTTGTGCCAAAGGCATTATGGATGATACTACTAAGGTAAACATTGTTGTAATGTATTTCACTGATGTTGCTCTTTTATGGTGGCGTCATGGGTCACAGATGAGAAACGTGGTGGAATCACAATTAGGACTTGGAAGGAGTTACAAGAGGAATTCAAGGCACAATTTTACCCAGAGTATGCTAAGGACGAGGCTTGAGAAAAATTTT
This sequence comes from Gossypium longicalyx, assembly GCA_025698465.1. NCBI lineage: Eukaryota > Viridiplantae > Streptophyta > Magnoliopsida > Malvales > Malvaceae > Gossypium > Gossypium longicalyx. The sequence goes on along the minus strand of CM046997.1, from coordinate 14,680,221 downwards.
ATTGGCTTACGCAACAAGGCACAGTTAGGGAGTATGTGTGAGAGTTTAGTGAACTAATGCTCCAAATTTCTGATTTGAGCTACAAGGAGGAATGTTTATCCTTTATGGATGGGTTGAAGTCTTGGGAAAAGCAAGAGTTGTAACGCCAAAGAGTTTAGGAGCTTACCATAGTAATGGCGGTAGCAAAGTCCTTAATCAAGCTTGTTCTGAGGAAAGACAAGTTCAAGTCTTCCAAGTCTAGTGAAAAGGGCAATTGTAACACCCATATACCTGATCTAACCTTCGAAACCCGATATAAGACTATTACATTTGGTGCCAAATCGATTGTGGCTAATCATTATGAAATTTGAACACTATATAAGATTCTTTTTTCTTTTACAACTTATTAGTGTGCTCTTGAAGATTTAAGGTCCTTACTGCTTCATTATTTCCATTTGAAAATAATTTAAAAATACTTTTTAAACAGTATAGGGGGCAAGTATTGATATTTTATCATAAGGTATAGATACCTAATAGAGGTATCTACACCTTTGAAAAGTGTTGATACGAAAATTAGCTTCGAAATCTCAAAAATTCAAAAATTTTGTGAAAGTATCGATACTTTTGGCCAAAGTATCGATACTTTTGGCTAAAGTATCGATACTTTAAATCCAATATTGATACCAAAATAACATTCCGACTTTCTATTTACACCGATGTAAATATATGTATCGATACCTGACCTCTTGGTATTGATACTTTAGGCAATCTTTTAAATTATTATGTGCAGTTCAAAACACTTCCAATGACCCCATTCATCCAAAATTCATACTTACAACACCAAATATATATATAAATAAAATCTAACTACGAACTTTCTAAGATTTCATTTGAACTTACTAAATAAATTTTACAATTTATAATGTTTTAGTCCTACAAGACATTCTAACTCTACATTGCACCTAGGTACATGCCATTTACCAAATAAATAGAGTAAAAAATTACTCCTTCGCTGAATTCGTTAATGTGATGTGAGGCGATGCCACAGTATTCAGAGGTCTCTTCTCTTTTACTTTTTACCTACGTATATAAAACATGTGTTAAGCTATTGCTAGCTTAGTAAGTAAAACTAGAAATTTGATTATATTTCATCTATAATGAAATTTAATTATTCAATTATTAATACGTAGAATCACTTAATGACCTATTTGTATTTGAAATTCGTAATTTTAAGTTATTTCACAAGTCTTCTCATTTAAGTCACTTTTTACCATAATTGTCTATTTACTTATGCATAATCAATTCTTATCCTTATTTCCCCAAAATTGCATCATTTACATCCTCATTTCTATAATATGTTTTCTCATCTTTCACAATTTATTTACCTTTAAGTATATACAGTCCTTACAAATTCAATAATTCATAAAAAAAGAACCCTTGTACCTTTTTGGAGGCCTAGTAGACTAAATAGAACACGTAGGATATACGGAATAAAACTGAACACTATCAAAGCAGATAATAGAACACCACCAAAATAGATAAACAATAAGCACCAAAGTGCAATCATGTAACGATAAAACACGATAAGCACGTTAAATATTCCTTAATGGCATATCATCTATTTCCCAATAGTTCTTATCTTGTCTACTAGAGCAAATTATTTCAGATACAAATACTTTTTCACTTTCTAGAACAGAACTTGAATATTTTACATTTATTTCACTTTAATCCTTGTAGCTATAATTCATAGAACAGAAGTTTCCACCTTCAATAACACATGTAACATATTTCAGCATCTGATAATATTCAATAATTTACCAGTTATGCGTATCATGTTCTTTACCTATTACTTTTACTTTTTTCACAATTTCTTCCTTGTAACAATAATTCATATAATTGTATCTTTCACTTTCATTAATACCTATAACATATTTCATTACTTATTAAACTTCCATAATTCACCAATAATTCTTATCATACATTTCATATGTCATTTTTATGTTTTTAACAATTTAGTCCTTGTCTTTCTCATGTTTCATCATACACTTTCATAACACAACCATATCATTTCACTATTAGACATAATCATGTTTAGCTTCATTTAACTCTAATTCTAATAACTTTCTCATCTTTTACAATTTAGTTATTTCCACGTCTCTAAGCTTTTTCTCACTTTTCTTTCTATCTTTCTATTATAGTTTACTAAGTAAACAAAATCAATTCATTATTCTTTATATTCAATCATTGTTCTTCATTTATGTCACTTGTAAACCTATGTTTAAATAGCATATCAAAATATTTATTCATCTAATTAAATTCAACCATTACCAACATATTTAAAATAAATAAAACTCTAATTGTACTTACTACTTGAGGCTTGAAATTAAGTTTTCTTCTTCTCATTCTTCCTTTGAGTCTTCCCTTGCTTTAATTCTTCATTTTATTTCTAGTTTTCTTCATTTTCATCTTCATTTTCCATAACAAAACATATATATTAACATGTTAAAACTATAATCAAATAACTTTTTCTTTACTATTTATTGAAATAAACATGTAGTTTATGAAGATGTTCATTTCTTACCCTAATCCTTTGATATCTTACTCTAATCTTTACTTTCTCTCTCCTTCAAATTACTTACGAAAGTTCTCCTCATGAAACTAAGGTATTCACTAGTCTTCTGTATTAATTTTACCAAAAAAATCAAAGAAATGAGTGATTTTGAGCTTGGATTGAATCAAAAATGGTGGAAGGACTTATTTGGAATAAAAGAAAATTTTGGATGGAACGAAGATGGAGAGTGATGGCTGGGGTTTCAAAACAAAAATATGAGCACTTATCATCCTTCTCCATTTTTCTACACATTTCCACTAAAATATCTCATGATTTTTAAATGCAAATGGTCAAATTGTTAACTAATTCTTAAGCCTTACAAAATCACTTTGGCCCATAAGCATTATGCCTCAAAATATCTTATTTCACTAATTACTATTTTACCCATCATCATCTCCCACAATTCTATGGATGAGCCATTCCTCTCTTGGTAATTTTCACCCCTAGTCTCTCATCTTTCCTAAATGCAATTTAATAATTTCCATTATTTCCATTCTTAATTTTCTTACTTTAGCCCCAATTCTTTTTTCTGTCTTACAATTTAGTCTATACCTAGATTTATTTCTCTCAATACACAGATTTTTTTGAATACCTTTAACAACTATTTTCTCTGTCTCATGGAATTGATAATTCCAAATTTCTGACTTCCTTAAATTCTAATTGATTTATCATTTATTAACTAATGTTCAAATTATGAAAATTTTGGAGATGTTACAACAATAGTGGGGAAGATGAAGGAATACATGGTGAGGATAGCAATGGTAATGCTGAAAACGGTGGCAATGGGAAGCCACGAAATGGGAAGTGGAAAACCAACAACAACTCGATGGAAAATGAGAGTGAGATAAAATTCTTCCTTTGAGACGGTTCGTACATGGTGAAGTACTGTCCAAAACAATTATTTCTGTCAGCTATCAAAAGGGATAATGAGATAGAAAAAAGAGATCACTAGGCTTGGTTTGATCGCGACGGGTGTCGAAGCCAAAAAGGCCAATGAGAGTGAAAAGAAGTCAGTGAAGTGCTTCTTGTGTTGTGTCTGCATAGGATGCAGGATTGTCCAATGCAATCTAAGATATTTGTGATTAATAAAGAGAAGAAAGAGGAGTCTAAGGACGAAAGCCTATATGAGCTTGGATCAATTATATTCAATTTTGCTAAAGCGACAAGGGAGAACAAACAAAAATGGTTAATGTTTGTGGACATCAACATCGAAGGATGAAAAGTAAGTGCTCTTATTGATACGGGGGCATCAGACCTATTTATATTGGAGAAAGTTGTGGGTAAACTTGATCTTTCAGTTAGCAAATCGACTAAGACAATGAATTCGGTGAATTCCAAAGAGGTCCCAACTGTGGGAGTAGCACAAGGAGTTGAGTTGCAAATTTGCCAATGGAAGGGCAAGGAAGTTTTTAAGGTAATTCATCTAGTAGTGAACACTAATTGAGAGAATTTACTCAACACTTGGTGTGTTTTGGTTGTTCTATGGCTATTTTGTTCTTTTGAGCTCTCTTTTGTCTTTGACTTGCTTTTGCTTATTTTTGGTGCCTTAGAGAATTTCTATCGAGAATTCTCACTTTGTGAGAGTTAGACTGACTTAGGCACATTTATATTGAAGAAATCACCCAAGGTCACACGAATTGTGAGATGAAAGGTTTGGGCCCATGCCACAAGGGTCATCTTTTTGCATATTGTTGTGTTTAGACTAATTGAGAGTTGATGTAACAACCTGATTTTGGGCCTGATTGGAGCAGTCGTTTCGAAACCACTAACCCGAGGTCATAGAAATTATTTTTTAATATAATTTTATGTGTTATAGCATGTTTATATGAGTACATGAAAATTTTGGTGAAATAATTCTAGCGATTTCATGCTTAATTGTGAAAAAGGACTAAATCCCATAAAGAGTAAAAGTTTTGTTTTTCTATCAAATAGTGTTAAATAGCTAGAGAATCATAATCAGGGGTCTTTAAAGGGCAAATAGACCCATTTCAATAGGGTGGCCGGCCAAAGAGACAAGAGGAGTCAAAAAAGTTAAAAATTTAGTAGGGTTGGTATTTGATGACATTAGCTAATTGAATAAAATAAAAATCAAATGGGTCATTTTTCTTCTCCATCTTTTTCATCAAAAATTGAAGTGAAAAACCCCCATGGGAGCTTGAAAATTTTCAGCACAATAAACCCTTACATGTAAGTCATTTTGATGGTTATTTTTGTTGATTTTTGTACTTTTGGGACTCTTGTAGCTTAATTTAGCTAATGGAGGGACTATTTTGCAAAATAGTTGAAAGTATAGGGTTTTTCCATGAGAGTGTTCATGTTTTTTTCTGAATTTTTATGGATGAAAATGAATCTTAGTTGTAAAACAAACAACTTTTGTGAAGTAGTTTTCATGAAAACCCTAACTAAGGACCATTTTGCATAAGTTATAAATTATGTGGTGAATGTGTGAAATAATGGGAATTTTGGGCTGCTTCTAGTATAAAAAGAATTCGTCTAGGCTTGGGTAGTGAGAAAATTTGATAAAAATTGATTTACGAGCCTAAGGGTAAAATAGTAATTTTGTGAAAGTCTAGGGGCAAAATGGTCATTTTGCCAAAATATGATTTATGAAATGCACTAATTAATATGATGATTAAATTAGTGAATTTTTATCATTTTAGATCAAGAAATACGAAATCCAGACCTAGACCGGGGAATGGCCAAGCCAGTAGACTAAAGCCAATTAGACGTCCACTTTTTGTATACCGAGGTAAGTTATACGTAAGTAAGGTAACTTTATCATTATTATGTGTTGAATGATTTATTTTGCATAATATGGTTGAATATGATTTTGAATAATGTATGATGAAATTAATGCGGTAAATTCCCGGTTGATCCTAGGAATAGATTGGATATCCATGCCATGCCATTTGGGTGATATGTGTGCCAGTGTAAGACCATGTCTGGGACATGGCATCAACACTGATATGTGTGCTAGTGTAAGACAATGTCTAGGACATGGCATCGACATTGAAATGAGAGCTAGTGTAAGACCATGTCTGGGACATGGCATCGGCCTCGACATGTGAGCCAGTGTAAGACCATGTTTGGAACATGGCATCGGCAGTTCACCCTCTTCTGTAAAGCTTGTCAGTTATCCTTTAGTATTCCAAATGGTTTCACGGGTTATTTTAAAAGCTTATGACAATGATATGGAATGATATAATCATATTATGAGTGGTACAGGTTCTTATTCGAAACTCATGAGATATGAGTCTAGTTATGTTGTAACACCCCTTACCCATGTCCGACGTCAGAACAGGGTACGAGGCATTACTGGACTTAAACATACACATTCATGCAAAAACTAGGCCATAAAATCTCTTTTAATTCAAAACCTTTCAAACACATGCATGTCGTCCCTTATTTGGGTCTACGAAGCCCAAAACATACATCGGGATTGATTCGGGACTAAACCGAGAACTTTGAGAAGTTTCAGGAAAACTTAGAAAATTTTCCCTTGAAACAGTGTCACACACCGGTATGGACATAGGGACACGCCCGTGTGCCTTTGGTACGCCCGTGTCCTCTGGCTATGTAACTCTCTATTTATGACATCAGCATGCACATCGAACCACACGGCCAGGCCACATGCCCGTGTCTCCAGACCGTGTCCCTCACACGGCCGTGTCTCAGCCCATGTGGCCTTCATGTTACCCATAATCTCTTAGAACCTTATGTACATTAAAACCACAAATAATGGCATCATTTTAGTGATTAAACAACCTTTATTAAGACATTTTCATAACATTAACATGTCCTCTTACAAGCTATGCATCTACTCATGCAATACCAAGTCTAGATTCCTTATTTCACATTCATAAGACTTTTCATTTTGATGACCACTTTTACCATTATACTATGGTTACCAACTTATCCATCAAGCACTTAAGTTCAATCATTATCACGTTGTGTTTTAACGTGTGATTACTACATGGCTATGGCCACCTCAATTGGTCATAGAGCATATATCCAACACACATGTCATATTACTAACCATGCATGGCAAACAAACATAATCACCTTATAAACATTAGACATGACATGAATAGCTAGGCTTACAAGCCAAAATCATATGATCCATATCTCATGGCCATATACATACAACTCAATATAATCTAACACATTTGGCCAAAGCAAAATAATACATGTCAATCAACTAGATCCTTATACATGCCACTCACTTGAAATTTCTAATATATGCTTCATTATTCCAAAGGTAGCGACTTGATAGTGTGATGCTGCCTCCGACGATCTCCAACCCCGAGCTAACCTGAAAACATTAAAGGAAAGGAAAGGAAGGGAGTAAGCTTCATAGCTTAGTAAGACCGTATGAAAATAATAAGCAATTTATCAACTTGCTTCTCATGGTAATACAACCCTATTTGAATTTTTACTCATGATCTAGTCAAGCTGTTTTCTCATGTCACAGTCACTAAATTATTTATATATGGATCTACGAAATTCCAAATTAAGTTCTGCTAATTTTCCCTAAAATAGGCTCACATATCTTATTATCATAAAATTTTCAGAATTTTTAGTGTTTCCAATTAGTACAATTTATTCCTTAAATTTACCCTTTTTTGCTGTCTTACAATTCTGACCCTTCTTCACTAAAAATTAATTATCTCATAATACGAGACTCAGATGTTTTTACTGTATATTTCCCTTGAAAGTAGACTCATTAATAATTCTAATCATATAAATTATAACTCATAAATATTTTTGTACAATTTTCAATGATTTTCTCAAATCAGAACAGGGGATTTCAAAGTCATTCTGACTCTGTCTCACAACAATTAAAATATTTCATAATATAAAACTCTTTTGCTTACACCATTTCTTCTATGTGAAACTAGACTCATTATGATTTAATTTCATATTTTATTCAGCCTCTAACTCAATTTCCACAATTTTTTGTGGATTTTTAAAGTCGGACTATGGTTGTCGTCCAAAACTATTTTAGTGTAAATTAATGATACTATGTTTATCACACCATATTAATTCATTTTCACCATATTGGTAAGGTTATATATTCATACATCATAATTATAGACCTATAATCACAAGGTCATCACAAAATCATTCTCATAAGCATGAATTACCTATTTGCATCTTCACCAAATGTACATCATAAACTGAAATCATTTCTCATGAGCTTGGCATACAAACCTATGTTACTCAACATGCTCATATTCATTCCTTACTAATCATATAACATGAATTGAATTCACATCTCATCAATTTCATGTAAGTACCTGTACCACTCACAATATGGTCATAACCTTTCCCATTTAGATTGAACCGTAACTCTCACCGTTGAACCATTCGGAAAGCTATCGGATATTTACTAAGCCTCAAACATAGGGTAATGTCGATGCCATGTTCCATACATGGTCTTACACTGACTACCGAAATTAAGGCCGACGCCATGTCCCAGACATGGTTTTACACTAGCTCTCACATATCCGTGCTGATGCCATGTCCCAGACATGGTCTTACACTGACACATCTCGTAGCCGATGCATGTCCCAGACATGTCTTACACTAGTTCTTGTTTCAATGTCGATGCCATGTCCCAGACATGGTCTAGCATGAGTATCTGATATGTTTCCTAAGGTTCGAACGGGAATTCTACTATTTCTATTTTCATCATACTATCTCATTTCCACAACGAAGCAAATCATGCTATATTAATTCAATTACAAATCAAACACATATCATAGCGATGTAGTTGTGAAATATACATACAACTTACTTGTTTCAATGGAATATCATATTCCATCAAATCTCCAAGCATTCAATCAACACATAAATGTTATTTACAGTTGACATCACTTTCTCATATACAATTTCGTCAACATAAACTTTAATACAATTATGGAAAGATATATTTTCAAGTATAATAACAATGGCATAAATACCATGCTCATTTAATCACATGGACTTACCTCAAATGCAATTTCGGCTAATTATTCTCTTTTTGTCCTTAACCACGCACTTTTTCGATTTAAGCCTAATTCTCGATTTTCTTGATCTAACATGATGAAATTCACTCATTTAATCACTAAATAAATTTGGACAATCAAAATTCACATTTTTTGCAAAATGGCCATTTTGCCCCTAGACGTTCACAAAATGACCATTTTACCCTTAGGCCCGAAAATCAATTTTTATCGAAGTTCCTTATTAGCCAATCCTAAACAAAAAATTATTACTCTTATGAAAACCCCAAATTTCCACTATTTCACACAATTACAACCTATTTTATAACTTTTACAAAATGGCCCTTTTAGGTGTTTTCCATGAAAATCCTTTCACAAAAGTTGTTTATTACACAACCAAGACTCATTTTCTTCCATAAAAATTCAGCAAAAATACATAAATCCTTTCATGGAAAATCTCTAGACTATCAACCATTTCACAAAATAGTCCCCCCCATTAGCTAGTTCATGCTACAAGGGTTCCAAAAGAACAAAAATTATCAAAAATAGGCATCTAAATCACTTACTTGTAAAGGATATAAGTTGCTGAAATTTTTTAGCTTTCAAAACCCCCTCTTTGCTGGTATTTTTGGTGGGGAAGAAGGAAGATGAAAAGATGACATCTTTTTTTTCTTTTTGTTTTATTTTAATACCAAATAAGTCACCTAATGCACACCAACGTTGACTTTTCAACCTTTTTTTTTGTCTCCTTGATCAGCCACTAACATATTTATGGTATATTTACTCAATAAAGACCCTAATTTAATGTTCTATAGCTATTTGACACCTTTAGCTAGCAAAACAAAACTTTTGCCTTTTACGCGTTTAGTCCTTTTTCGCAATTAAGCATGAAATCGCTAAAATTATTTCACCAAAATTTTCATGCACTCATATAATCATGCTATAACACATAAAATATCATTAAAAATAATTTTTCTGGTCCTAGAATAGTGGTTTCAAAACCACTGTTTCGACTAGGCCCAAAATCGAGCTGTTACATATGTTACCTTGATGGTAAGAATGACATGAGTAAGTTTTAGCTATGAAAATGATCTTGGGACGATATTGGAATCTTTGGTTTATACTTGTGATATATATAAGCATGTAGTGATATTTACCCATGTTCACTGAAGAATGTTGTGTTGATTTATAACATGCATGGTTGATGTTGTTACTTATTTATATGCAACTTACTAAGCTTTATGCTCACTCCCTCTCCTTTCCATTTTCTTATAGTGCTGTCAAGCTAGTATCAGGGATCCAAGGATGTCGGAGACATCGATCACACTATCACATGAAGCTTTGGTATAGCTAGTTTAATATTTTCATATTGGCATGTATAGGGACTTGAATCTTTTGTTTAGTGTCTTGTTAGTTTAGCCATAAGAGTGTGCTTATATGATTGATGTGATATTCATTTTGTACAGGCCATTAATATTGGCTAATATTGATTATTTTTAAATGTATTTGATGCAAATTTCTCATAGTTGTGGTTGTTTTGGTTATATGTGTTGTGCTTGGTTTGGTTTTGGTTAATGTTATGTAGGTTGGTGCAAGTAAGGGTGGCAAAAAGGCTTGGTAAATAGCCTTATTTTTGTCCACATGGGCAGACACAAGGGCGTATGTCTAGACCGTGTGTGACACACGATTTTCCCCACGAGTGTGTAGTCCGACCATGTGTCTCTTGCACCTTAATTTTTCAAGTCAGTGTGAATGGTAGTAAACACATGGGCAGAGACACGGCCGTGTGTCTCAGCCGTGTGGAGGACACGGCCTAACACACAAGCGTATGCCTTGGCCATGTGCCCTTAAGGGGTTGCTAATGTCAGAAACAAAATGTCAAAATTTTAACACATGGGTTGAGACACGGGCATGTCATGGCCGTGTGGGGGACACGGGTCATGGGCACAAGCGTGTGCCAAGCTGTGTGAAAACCTCTGTAGGTTCGAATCAAAAAAATAAATTCGCATGGGCTAGGGACACGTACGTGTCTCGATATGATTAGGCCGTGTGAGTCACATGGGCCTTCAACATGGCCATGTTAAGAAGACAAATGGGCATGTCGCCCTTCCACACGGGCGTATGCCCCTGTCAGCTTGAAATTTTACAAAGTTTTCTAGAGTGCATAGATTAGTCCCGAATCAATTCCAAAGTATGTTCAGGGCCTCGTAAGCCTATAGTAAGGACATTAAGGTATTGTGAAAAGTTTTAATTTGGAGCGAAATTTCATATCTAGTAAATGTATGTTTGTATGTGTTTAAGTCTGGTAACACCTTGTATCTTGTTCCGGCGTGCAACTCGGGTAAGGGGTGTTACATTTAGTAGTATTAGAGCTATGGTTTAGTCGATTCTCAGACTAACCTAGCATGAGTGCAAGTCTAGCTATACATGCCATAAACATATTGTGATAGTGTGACGACTCTTGACAAATTTAAATTGTGTTTTCATATAGTAAATGGATCCTGCCGGAGCTATGGTGGATAATATGGAAAGTAATACGCCGACTCCCGCTGAAGGGACCACGCCAGTCAAAAGTAGGCCCGTGACATTGAGTCAGGGCAAAGGGGCTAGAGAAGCCTACCTCCATATGATGGATGCTTGGTACTCGGAGTTCATTCGTGCAAATCCGAACACTTCACCTCCCCCACCTCATCCGATTCCTCAGCCTGCCCATATGGCTCCCCAAGGAGTAGAAATGGTTAGGAGAGAAAAACCTCTGGTAGATAGAGTTCGTAAGCATGGGGCCGAGGAATTTCAGGCTAAAATTGACGATGACCCAAAGAGAGCAGAGTTCTAGTTGGAAAATACCATTAGGGTATTTGATGAATTGTCTTGTACCCTCGAGGAGTGGATGAAGTGTGTTGTGTCACTCCTGCGAGACTCGACCTACCAATGGTGGAACACCCTTGTGTCGGTTGTACCAAGGGAAAGGATTACGTGGGAGTTCTTTCAGGAAGAATTCTGAAAGAAGTATATTAGTTAGAGGTTTATAGACCAGAAGAGGAAGGAATTTTTAGAATTGAAGCTATCGGAATGACTGTAACAGAGTATGAGTGTGAGTTCGTGAGACTCAACAAATACGCTAAGGAGTGTGTATCTACCGAAGCCACTATGTGCAAGAGGTTTGAGGATGGTTTGAACGAAGACATCAGATTGTTGGCTGGTATTTTGGAGTTAAGAGAATTTGTAGTACTTGTTGAGAGAGAGCATGTAAGGCCGAAGAATTGGCCAAAGAGAATAGGAGAGCTGACATTGAGTCCCGTGACTCAAAGAAAAGACAAATGGGAATATCATTTCAGACCTCATCCAAGAAATTGAGGGAGTTTCCTACTCAAACAAATACGTCGATAGGATTCTCGAGTAGAAACAAGAATTATCAGTATACGGTATCTAAAGCTCAAACCACTACCATTGCAAACGTTGGTAGTGCTCGACCGAATAGACCGAAGTGTTTGCAGTGTGGTAGACGACACTTCGGTGAGTGCCAAGGTAATGATAGAGGCTGCTTCAAGTGTGGTTCATTAGGCCACTTTATTCGAAACTGTCCTGAGATGGTGGAGAAAGACAAAAAAGAAGATGTGAGAGCGAGTAATGCTCCCTCGAGGGGAAGACCACAGAAGAACCCTGGGAGTGGGGCTGGCAGTAGAAGTATGCCTAGAGATTCTACTGTGAGGTCCGAGGGTAGAGCGCTTGCAAGGACATATGTTATTCGCGCTCGCGAAGATGCTGCGTCTCCCGATGTGATTACGGGTATCTTTTCTATCTATGATATATCTATGATTTCTTTGATCGACCCGGGGTCTACCCACTCTTATATTTGCATAAAATTTGTACCTAGTACGAATATGCTAGTGGAGTCTACTGAATTTGTGGTAAAAGTCTCCAACCCATTAGGGAAACATGTTATAGTTGACAAAGTGTGTAGAAGCTATCCTTTAATGGTTAGGGGCCACTATTTTCCGGCTAACCTCATACTACTACCGTTTGATGAATTTGATCTAATTCTTGGCATGAATTGGCTGACTATTCATAACGTGTTAGTAAATTGTGGTAGTAAATTTATTGAATTGAAATGTAAAAATGGGGATATTATTTGGGTTGAATCAGGTGAATCAGACAGCTTAACAGCATTGATTTCTTCTATGACTGTTGAGAAATACATGAGAAAAGGGAATGAGTCATATCTTGCATTTGTGTTGAATACCCAAGAGTCGGGAGTAAAGTTTGAGTCAGTGCCAGTAGTATGTGAGTACCCAAATGTGTTTCCAGAAGAATTGCCCGGATTACCTCCAAATAGAGAAGTTGAGTTTGGTATCGAGTTAGTCCCTTGTACGACACCTATCTCGATTGCTCTATATAGGATGGCTCCGACAGAGTTAAAGGAGTTAAAAGTAAAGTTAGAAGAATTAATGAACAAGGGTTTTACGAGACCGAGCTATTCCCCATGGGTGCTCCGATACTTTTTGTGAAAAAGAAAGATGGGTCGATGAGGTTATGTATAGACTACAGACAGCTTAACAAGGTGACGGTGAAGAACAAGTATCCCTTGCCAAGGATCGACGATTTGTTTGATCAACTAAGATAGACTTGAGATCTGGCTATTACTAGCTAAGAGTTAAGGAGTAAGATGTGTCGAAAACCGCATTTCGGATGAGATACAGGCACTATGAGTTCCTTGTCATGCCCTTTGGCTTAACAAACACCCCGTCGTGTTTATGGACTTGATGAATCGTATTTTTTGGTCGTACTTGGATAAGTTCATGGTTGTTTTTACCGATGATATATTAATTTATTCTCGTGATGAGAGTGCAGACATAGAGCATTTAAGAACCATTTTGAAGACATTAAGAGATAAACAGTTATATGCCAAGTTTAGTAAAAGTGAGTCTTGGCTCCGAGAGGTTGGATTCTTAGGACACATCGTGTCGAGCGATGGAATTAGAGTTGACCCGAGTAAGATCTCGGCTATTGTTGAGTGGAAACCACTGAAGAATGTATCGGAGATTAGAAGCTTTCTAGGTTTAGCGGGTTACTACAGACGATTTGTTAAAGGATTCTCCATGATTGCTACTCCGATGATGAGGTTGCTACAGAAGGATGTCAAGTTCAAGTGGATAGAAAAATGCCAACAGAGTTTTGAGAAACTTAAGGCGTTGTTGACTGAAACTCCAATTTTAGTGCAACTAGAACTAGGAAAAGAATTCGTAGTGTATAGTGATGCATCCTTGAATGGATTAGGATGCATGCTCATGCAAGAAGATAAGGTGATAGCATATGCCTCGAGACAGCTGAAGTCGCATGAGAAAAATTATTCGACACACGATTTAGAGTTAGCAGCCATACTGTTCGCATTGAAATTTGGAGACACCGCTTGTATGGCAAGAAATGTCGGATATTCACCAACCATAAGAGCCTAAAATACTTGATGACCAAAAAGGATTTGAATCTATGGCAACGAAGGTGGCTGAAGTTGATTAAAGATTACAAGTTAGTAATTGACTATCACCCGGGAAAGGCGAATGTGGTCGCTGATGCATTAAGTAGAAAGTCATTTTTTGCCTTGAGAGCTATGAATACTCAATTGTCTGTAATCGAGGATGGTTCGACTCTAGTAGGGTTGAGAGCTAGACCTATATTTCTTCAAGATATTTGTGAAGCTCAGAAGAGGGATAAAGATTTGCAAGCCAAGATGACTTAGTGTAAGACAATTGATGAATCAGATTTTCAGATTAGTACCGACAGTTGTTTGATGTTCCAAGATAGGGTGTAACACCCTTAACCCCCTAACCCGTATCCGTCGTCAGACTAGGGTTAAAGGCGTTATCGGATGAATCGAAACATTTTACGAATAATTCATAAACATCATTCACAATCATAATCAAACATTACCATAGAGTCCCATATATATGTCATCAAGACCTTAAACATGCATTACAAAGGGGTCAGGACTAAACCGAGCACATACAAAATTTTTCGTAAATTAAACATTTTTTCAAAGTTACAAAGGTTACAAGCCCGTGTGAACAGGCCGTATGTGTAACACCCCTAACCCATATCTGTCGCCGGACTAGGTTAAAGGCGTTACCGGACGAATCGAAACATTTTACGAATAATTCATAAACATCATTAACAATCATAATCAAATATTACCGTAGAGTCCCTTATATAGGTCATCAAGACCTTAAACATGCATTAAAAAGGGGTCGGGACTAAACCGAGCTCATACAAAATTTTTCGTAAATTAAACATTTTTTTAAAGTTACAAAGGTCACGCGCCCGTGTGAACAAGCCATGTGCCTCACATGGCATTAGACACGCCCGTGTGTCTAGATCGTGTCAAATCAGAGCATACATATTGACTTAATCACACGACCACAACACATGCCCACCTGTCTTGGTCGTGGTCGAAACTGAATCGGGTCATACGGCTAGCCACACACCCGTGTGCCATGGCCATGTACACGACTGACTTAAAATCATAGGGTACTCAGGGGATAAACGGCCGTGAAACATGACTATGTGTCGTACATGGCTGTGACACATGCCTGTGTCTCTACCTGTATGGACAAAAATAGGTCATTCGAAGAGCCAATTTGCCACCCAATTTGGGTCAAACCTACAAGTATCCAACCAAGCATATTTGCACTATATTTTCAGCCAATTTCAATACCAAAACTTATACCAATCATGCCATAACATTATCAACCAATTTCATGCTTAATAGTCATACCAAATTATGCTAAAACATAAGACAATTTCATATCTAAACATTTGTTTCATAACCCCAATTCACATCATTCATTCACATGCTAAAACCTTACCAAATTGACCACTTCACTAGGTCATTCAACACATTATATAAGCATAATTTGCATCACATAACATATACCAAAATCAAACTATAAGTTCAACCATAATTAAGCCATATCACATGGCTAAATATACATATCACAAAACATATTCAACTACCTCTAGCCTATACATGCCATACTCCAATATTTACACTTTCAAAATGTACCAAAATAAAGTTTGATAGTGTGGTGATGATCCTCGATTATCCCCGAGCTCCCAATAACTACGATATCTATAAACAATGAAAACACACACAAAGTAAGCTTTCAAAAGCTTAGTAAGCCATATACAAATAAACTTAACAAGTAACATTAATTCATTCATAAAATTTAAGGCAAAATGCATTCACTTAGCCATATATCTCTTATAGTTGATTTGAACATAATTCACATATACATATCATAACTCATTCTCATAGTAACTCATACTTATATCATATGTTCATCAAGGTACATATTCTTACCTTTCAATCTCAAGCATGATATACAAATCAAACGTACCTGAGTCGAATACAAATTCACATAGTCATCTATTTCCTTGAAATACCCATTGAACCGTTCGGAATCATAAAGATACGCGGATAGCTCAGAAAGCTCGTACAATGCCAACGTCCCAGACGTGGTCTTACATGTAATCAAATATCGATGACTCTGTCCCAGTCAGGATCTTACACGAAATCAGATATGATGCCAACGTCCCAGACGTGATCTTACACGTAAATCATAAGTTGATGCCAACGTCCCAGACATGGTCTTACACGATAACACATATCGGATCCTATGTCATGACATATGTATCCTAACTATTCCTAGGGTTCGTACGGGGCTTTTCGGACGTCAGAACTTTGTTGATACGTTCTCGGATGTCTCAAATTCAAAGTATAAAACCATTCATCATTGTTCAATATCATAAAAGCATAAAAAAAACCATTTCAAATACATTTATTTGTATATAGACTTACCTCATACGGATTCGGATAGACGGAATCGGCTACTTAACGACTTTCGACTTTCCCCAATCTAATTTCGTTTTCTTTAGTTCTTGATCTAAATCAATTCAAATTTAACTCTTTTGTTCACCAAATCATTCAAATCAATCCAAATATGCATATTTAGGGCATTTTACAAATTAGCCCTCACATTTTCACATTTTAACAATTTAGTCTATAATTCATAAAATCACAAAATACACTAAATTTATTTAGACATATGCTTGGACAAATATTCCTATAGCTCATACAAGCCCACATATTTCATTTATTTCACATTTTAGTCCCTCAAAAACTCATTTTCACAATTTAGTCCATTTTACTCAAATTCATCAAAAATTCAAAGACAAAATATACGAACCCAAAACATATCTTTCATTTTCCATCAACTAACTTCGCAAAGCTTACAAAATCAACAATTTCATAACTCAAAATCATCATCAAAATCAAAAATTAAGACATGGGCTTGGTAGTATACAAAGCAACGATTACAAAAACGTAGAGATTATCAAAAACTAAACAAAAACACATACCTAATTAGCCAAGATGAGTTTCGAAACCCTAGCAAGCTTTTTATTTTCTTTTTCTTTTTGATTTTCGGCAATATGAACACTAATGAACCAAATTTTATGTTTCGTTTTATATTTATTAACGTAATATACATTTTACCATAATAACCTTATTATACACATTTAAATTCCATTAACCTTTGGCATATATGTCCATTCAAACTTTCAATGGTCAAATAACCACATAAGAACCTTACAATTAATAATCCATATCAAATAGACATTTCTAACATATAACAAGCAACTTTTACATTTTACGCGATTAGGTCCTTCTTCAAAATTAAGCCACAAACAATCGAATTTTCATACGAAACTTTCACACATGTCAATTCACATTTTTTAAGCATGGAAAATAATATTAAAATATTTTTTTGACTTAGATGTGTGGTCTCAAAACCACTATTCAGACTAGGGTCTAAACCAGAGTGTTACATAAGGTCTGTGTAACTAGAGATGATGAGCTTATTGGGAAAACTCTTCACGAGGCACATAGTAGTTGTAAGTCAATCGATCTGGGTAGTACTAAGATGTATAATGACTTGAAGAGATTATATTGGTGGCCGGGCATAAAAAATACATCTCAGATCTTGTGTCGAAATGTTTAATTTGTCAGCAAGTGAAAGCCGAGCACAAAGTACCTTCAGGTTTACTTTAGCCTGTGATGGTTCCCGAATGGAAATGGGACCAAATTACCATGGATTTTGTAATGGGATTGCCGTTGTCACTGAGAAAGAAAGATACAGTTTGGGTCGTAGTTGACCGATTAATGAAGTCGGCTCATTTTATCCCGGTACGTACCGACTACTCGCTTGATAAACTAGCCGAGTTGTATGTTTTCAAAATTGTGAGACTTCATGCTGTGCCCTTGTTGATTATTTTGGATAAGGATCCGAGGTTTACTTCATGATTTTGGAAAAAGTTACAAGAAACTTTGGGGAAAAAGTTGAATTTTAGCAAGACTTTCCATCCGCAAATCGACGGCCAGTCGGAGAGAGTAATTCAGATTCTTGAAGACATGTTGCGGCGTTGTGTTCTTGAATTCCAAGGTAGTTGGGAAAGGTATTTACCGCTGGTAGAGTTTGCCTACAATAATAGCTATCAGTCGAGTTTGAAAATGGCGCCTTATGAGGCTTTATATGGGCGTAAGTGCCGAACGCCCTTATTTTGGACTGAACTCAGAGAAAATTAGATTCACGGGGTCAATTTAGTCAAAAAGACTAAAGAGAAAGTTAAGGTAATTCGTGATTGTTTGAAGGCCACATCGGATAGACAGAAATCCTGCACAGATTTGAAAACAAAGGAAATTGAGTTTCAAGTCGGTGATAAGGTGTTTTTAAAAGTATCCCAATGGAAGAAAGTCCTCACATTTGGTAAGAAAGGAAAATTAAGTCCACATTTTATTGGACTCTATGAGGTGACAGAGAGAATTAGACCGGTAGCTTATCAACTAGACTTGGCATTCGAGTTAGAGAAGATCTACGATGTTTTCCATGTGTCGATTTTGCGCCATTATCGTTCTGACCCATCGCACGTTCTTTCACCTACAGAGGTTGAGATTCGATCAGACATGACTTGTGGCGAAGAGCCAGTTAAGATCTTAGCCCAAGAGGTCAGGCAATTGAAAAATAAGTATCACACTCATGAAAGTACTGTGGCATCGACATGGGGTTAAAGAGGCCACACGGGAGCCCGATGAAATTATGAGAGACCAATACCCAAACCTTTTTAACGGTAAGATTTTCGGGGATGGAAATCCCTAAGGGGGAGAATTGTAACAGCTTGATTTTGGGCTTAGTAGGAACAGTGGTTTCGGAACCACTAACCCGAGGTCAGGGAAATTATTTTTTAATATAATTTTATGTGTTATAGCATGTTTATATGAGTACATGAAAATTTTGGTGAAATAATTCTAGCGATTTCATGCTTAATTGCGAAAAAGGACTAAATCGCATAAAGAGTAAAAGTTTTGCTTTTCTATCAAATAGTGTTAAATAGATAGAGAATCATAATTAGGGGTATTTAAAGGGAAAATAGACCCATTTCAATATGGTGGCTGGCCATAGAGACAAGAGGAGTAAAAAAAGTTAAAAATTTAGTAGGGTTGATATTTGATGACATTAGCTAATTGAATAAAATAAAAATCAAAAGGGTCATCTCTCTTCTCCATCTTTTCCATCAAAAATTGAAGTGAAAAATCCCTATGGGAGCTTGAAAATTTTCAGCACAATAAACCCTTACATGTAAGTCATTTGATGGTTATTTTTGTTGATTTTTGTTCTTTTGTGACTCTTGTAGCTTAATTTAGCTAATGGAGGGACTATTTTGCAAAATAGTTAAAAGTATAAGGTTTTTCCATGAGAGTGTTCATGTTTTTTGCTGAATTTTTATGGAAGAAAATGAATCTTAGTTGCAAAACAAACAACTTTTGTGAAGTAGTTTTCATGAAAACCCTAACTAAGGACCATTTTACATAAGTTATAAATTATGTGGTGAATGTGTGAAATAATGAGAATTTTGGGCTGCTTCTAGTATAAAAAGAATTTGGATAGGCTTGGGTAGTGAGAAAATTTGATAAAAAATGATTTACGAGCCTAGGGGTAAAATAGTAATTTTGTGAAAGTCTAGGGGCAAAATGGTCATTTTGCCAAAATATGATTTATGAAATGCACTAATTAATATGATGATTAAATTAGTGAATTTTTATCATTTTAGATCAAGAAATACGAAATCTGAACCTAGACTGGGGAAAGGCCAAGTTAGTAGACTAAAGCTAATTAGTCGTCCATTTTTTGTATACCGAGGTAAGTTGTACGTAAGTAAGGTAACTTTATTGTTATTATGTGTTGAATGATTTATTTTGCATAATATGGTTGAATATGATTATAAATAATGTATGATAAAATTAATGCTTCAAATTCTCGGTTGAACCTAGGAATAGATTGGATATCCATGCCATGCCATTTGGGTGATATATGTGTCAGTGTAAGACCATGTCTGGGACATGGCACCGGCCACGATATGAGAGACAGTGTAAGACCATGTCTGGGACATGGCATCGGCCACGATATGAGAGCTAGTGTAAGACCATGTTTGGAACATGGCATCGGCGATGTTGTGAGAACCAGTATAAGACCATGTCTGGGACATGGCATCTGCATTGATATGTGCACTAGTGTAAGACTATATTTGGGACATGGCATCGGCCACATCATGAGAGCTAGTGTAAAACCATGTCTGGGACATGGCATCAGCATTGAGATGAGAGCTAGTGTAAGACCATGTCTGGGACATGACATCGGGCTCGACATGTGAGCCAGTGTAAGACCATGTTTTGAACATGGCATCAGTAATTCACCCTCTTGTGTAAAGCTTTTCAATTATCCTTTAGTATTCCAAATGGTTTCACGGGTTATTTTAAAAGCTTATGACAATGATATGGAATGATATAATCATGCTGTGAGTGGTACAGGTTCTTACTCGAAACTCATGAGATATGAGTCTAGTTATGTTGCCTTGATGGTAAGAATGACATGAGTAAGTTCTAGCTATGAAAATGATCTCGGGACAATATTGAAATCTTTGGTTTATACTTGTTATATGTATAAACATGTAGTGATATTTACCCATTTTCACCCAAGAATGTTGTGTTGATTTATAACATGCATGGTTGATGTTGTTACTTATTTATATGCAACTTACTAAGCTTTATGCTTACTCCCTCTCCTTTTCATTTTCTTATAGTGTCAACAAGCTAGTATCGGGGATCCAGGGACGTCGAAGGAATCGATCACACTATCACCTGAAGCTTTGGTATAGCTAGTTTAATATTTTGATATTGCCATGTATAGGGACTTGAATCTTTTGTTTAGTGTCTTGTTAGTTTAGCCACAAGAGTTGGCTCATATGATGGATGTGATATTCATTTTGCATATGCCATTAATGTTGGCTAATATTGATTATTATTAAATGCATTTGATGCAAATTTCTTATGATTATGGTTATTTTGGTTATATGTGTTGTGCTTGGATTAGTTTCGGTTGATGTTGTGTAGGTTGGTGCAAGTAAGGATGACAAAAAGGCTTGGTAAATAGCCTTATTTTTGTCCACACGGGCAGACACACGGGCATGTGTCTAGACCGTGTGTGACACACAGTCTACCCCACGAGTGTGTAGTTCGGGCGTGTGTCCCCTACACCTCAATTTTTTAAGTCAGTATGCATTGTAGTAAACACACGGGCAGAGACACGGCCGTGTGTCTCAGTTGTGTGGAGGACACGGCTTAACACACGAGCATGTGCCTTGGCCATGTGCCCTTAACGGGTTGCTGACATCAGAAACAGAATGTCAAGAAATTAACACACAGGCTGAGACACGGGATAGGGACACTAGCATGGACGTATGCCAAGTCGTGTGAAACCCCTGTAGGTTTGAATCAAAGAAAATAAATTCGCACGGGATAGGGACACTAGCATGTCCTAATATGTTCAGGCCGCGTGAGTCACACGGGACTTCAACATGGCCATGTTAAGAAGACACACGGGCGTGTCACCCTTCCACACGGGGCGTGTGCCCCTGTTAGCTTGAAATTTTACAAAGTTTTCTAGAGTGCACAGAGTAGTCCCAAATCAATTCCAAAGTATGTTCGGGGCCTCGTAAGCCTATAGTAAGGACATTAAGGTATTGTGAAAAGTTTTAATTTGGAGCGAAATTTCATATCTAGAAAATGTATGTTTGTATGTGTTTAAGTCTGGTAACACCTCGTATCCTGTTCCGGCGTCAAACTCGAGTAAGGGGTGTTATAGTTGAAGATGCACTTCAAGGCTGAAACTATAGCTGAAGTCGCAACCACAAGTTATAGAAGTCACGACATTGAAGATAGACGCAATGGGGGATCAAAATAGACTCCACATCATAATAATTCCTGTGAGTGTTGACTTCCGTTTTAAGGGCATTTCAATATCATTTTCTAATTTGAAGCCCTAAGCGTTGTAGTAATATGAAGGGCAATTTAGTCTTTAAGTTATTTCTGATATAAACAACATTTTGTTTTAGAGTGAGTTATGGATAGTTAGTAGAGATTTTAGATTAGAATTTTCTCTTAGAAATTTTCTTAGATTAGGTTTTCATTTTTATATTTCATTTTTATTTTATTAAATTATTTTTATTTTTATTTTTATTCTATGTGTTGGAATTTTATTTTATCAATTAAAATTTGCAAGTATAGATTAGTCAAGAACTTTGTAATCACCTGGATTTATAAATGAGTATTTTGTCCACTCATTCTTATTTTATATTATGTTCATCACTTAATTGATAGAATGTTTGTATGATATTAAGAATGATTTATGTGCTTTGATGATTATCTCGTATAGATTAATTGATAATTGAATGCTAATTTCTATTCAATTAGGTATTTTATTTAACTTTACCAAATTGCTTAAAATACTAGAATTGACGTCTCTAGTAGAATATGTAGACAAAGGAGACCGATAGGAGAATTTGTCATGTATTGTTTTGGTAAATGTATGTCGAGCGATGAGACCGAGAAGAAAGTCTTATTCCTAAGTGAGACCGAAAGGGTAGCTTTGGTGGTAAGTAGGAAGAGACTGAGAGGGTATTCTTATGTAACGGTAGTAAATAATTCAATCGGGATAAGATATTGGCTTAATTAATAGATAATTAATTAATTGATTTTAGAATTACGAAACTGCATTGCTTAAATAAGAAATAGAAATTTCCTTAATTCCTAGTAGATATTAAATTTAGGATTAGTTTTATCCCAATTCGATTTGTGTTTGCAATACTAATTTGTGACTCAATTAGATTAATACTTGCTTTCAAATAATTGATTTAATAACACCATTTATTGATTTTGGCAATCCTTTGGGTTAAATCCTCGGAATACTTTTGTATTTTGTTGTAATAAAAAACTATATTACAATTTCACATTGTACGCTTGTAGTTAAAAATCGTGCTTTTAAATTCTTTTATAAATTGTTTATTTTTTGCGCAGGCACGCATGCTATTATCAATGAAACTCATGAATTCATGACCAGATGAAGAGTCCACCAACCAGTCAATTGAAGGTAGCAGGAAACTATCCTTCAGGCAAGATTTATTCAGATTCATGAAGTTTGCACACATTTTCCATTTATTCCTAGGCTTGGACACCATTACCACATTTAACACCCAATCCGGTTAGGTGATTTCATGAACAAACTGACAGTTAGCAATTTATTCACCTCTTATCTAATTGTTGCTACTATTTTCGAAAAGAAATCATCGCTTTCTCTTATTTACTGGTCAAGTGTTAGAGTCCACCCCCAAAGAATGTTAAATGATGGAAGGGTGGATGCCAAACATATTAGAAGTAGACCAAGCAAAAACATCCTTACGATCAATTGGTAAAGAGCTCAACAACTCTTTTTCTACAAATAAGAGGGTGGCAACCATCTTTATGACCCTTTCAGGATCTTCTACATTTAAGGATAGAGACTTTGTGATCTCTATACATCTAGCTTTTGGGAGGTTTGCCTCGGATCCTAGCTCTAGACCTTCCAAGTCTGGAATTGTTTTGTTAATTAGATTCACCCCAGTCAGAGAATTTTGTTAGATGTGGTTGCAGCACACGAGAAGAGGAGAAGAAGGAAGAATGATTATCTATTCTTCTGTAAGCCTTAGAGAAATGATATGACATTCTCGGGGCCTTCTGCTGATCACATTTCATGTATCCTTCTTTTGTAGGCGTAGGTAATTTCACTATATTACATAAAGTGGCCACAACCATCTTGGCCATCGGCATTATTAGCCTACCAAAGATCGCATTATACACGGTTGAATGGTTCACCACTAAAAAGTCAACAATGTTTTTTTTTTATTTTATGCTCTTCATCACTCAATACCACTAGGAGAGTGATAGATCCCTTAATTGTGATTAGCTGATTGGAGAAGCCATAGACTGGACTACCTTTCATTAATATTGTGTCTTTGAGACCCATATTGTGAAAGTCCTTAGCTATTAAAATGTCAACCAAACTCTCCGTGTCTACCAAGATTCTATTAACCTGAAATGATGAAATAGTGGTTAAGACAATAAGAGGATCATCTCCTTTTGCATCTAGAACTTCCAATTTATCTAACTCTAAAAATCTTAAACCCCAAAAAGAAAATCTAGGCTTCTTAATTGACATAAAGATAGATAGTGTTAGAGTTGTGTGACCTGAATCCTTGTTAAAGAAAATACAGTGATAAAACGGACCATGCAGCACAAGAAGAATCTGTAAAAAAACTACAATTGTTCTTGATAAACCATAATTTATACACATTTTTACCCCATGCTTGGCATATTTATGGATGATTTATCATAAGATTTAGTGAATTTGATGCTCCTAATCCTTTAATTTCATGTTTTATACTCAGGAGAGATTAGGATAGCAAAAAGAGCGAGAAAGGAGCCAAAAACAAACAAATTGGGCCTAATTCAGTGTTTCACACGGCCTAAGCACTTCCACATGGGTTATCCACACACCCGTGTGTGACACACAGGTAGACCACACGCCCGTGTGTCATGGCAGTGTCGACATTAAATTAAGTTAGAATTGCACACGGCCTGAGCACCTTCACACAGGCGTGGCACATGGCCGTGTCCCTGTCGAGCCCAAGTCTAATTCTACAGAGAAAAGTATAATTTTGGGCTATTTTGGGCATTCCAAAGTCTATATAAACACCCTAGAAGAGGATTAAAGGGGACACCCAGAGTAGAATGCAAAAAACACTCGAGGATAGCCATCAAAATCAGCTTGGAAGCAAGATCTACATCAAGACTGAAGATTTCTATCCAATTTCCTAGAAGTTCTTTAGGTTTCTTTATGTTTTGTTGCTTTCCCTATTTTGAGAAGTTTTCCATTATTATGAACTAAACTCTTTAAATACCTAAGGGAGATCAAACCTAAGACGAATCTTATTACTCTTTGATTTATATGATAAATACTTGTTCTTATTCTTAATTGTGAGTTTAACCCTTGTTTTAATATTCCAAGATATTAATTCAAGTTTTTGATGTGCTTATTCAGTGGAGGAAAAGTCTCTGTTTAAGAGTAGATCATTCATAATTAAGCGGAGTTGCATGCAATCCTAGAGATAGGACGATATAAATCTGTAACATCCTGATTTTTGGGGTTTTCACGAATTCTCGGTATTTTGGTAAAGTTTTTTAAAATTTGGTATTTGGTTGTGGAATTCATAGTTTGAGTATGTAAATGGGATTATGGAAGGCCCATGTGTTGGCCAAAACCCGGTAGAATTTTTGAACTTTGGACTTAAGAAGTTAGGGGCCTTGGAT
Source organism: Gossypium longicalyx (assembly GCA_025698465.1). NCBI lineage: Eukaryota > Viridiplantae > Streptophyta > Magnoliopsida > Malvales > Malvaceae > Gossypium > Gossypium longicalyx. The sequence goes on along the minus strand of CM046997.1, from coordinate 14,654,858 downwards.
AGGTGGTCTTATTAAAATTGTGGGTAAAGTGTAACACAAAAAGGAGCCCCTGGCAAAGTGGCTAAGTAACGCCACTAGGGAGCTATAAAGGTGGCGTGTAGGTGGATAAGGGAAGACCTGGGATCGATTCCCTGTGATGGCAAACATGATGCTAATTTTTATGCTTTGAGCATGCAAGAGTTGTAGCTGAATGGAACTCTTTGGGGGAGAGTTTGAATCAGTCAAATGCATGGATTAATGAGGGATAAGGGGAGAGATTTTAGGGATTTGAGAGGGGGGATAGTGTTAACAGATTTGAGGGGATTAGAGAGGGAATTTCGGCAGAGGGGTTTTAGTTGGGGATTTTCGACATTAGGGACTAGGTTGTGTCGTTTTCTCCTTTTGGTGTAGCCTTTTTTCTCTCTTTTCTTTTCCAGCCGAATCTACCTCCCTCCCATTCATCTTTTCTTCCTTTTCCTTCTTCCAAACCAGCCCACTACTCACTTTCGTTCACCTATTTTTTTATGACCACCACTACTGCCGAAATACCGCAAAAAGCCGAAATCTGTGGAGACTAGGTGGTGCCGATTCCTTGTTGACCAGCAACCCTCTTTTTTTTCTTTTCACTTCTTAATGGTCAATTCTCTTATCTTCTAAGCATAGACGGATTCAAGAAGAGGGGACTGTGGTAAGTGCTCAAACTCTAAAAGATTTCAAATAGTAACTATTGACAAAAGCCGAAACCCCTATAGTTTAGGGAGGTGGCCGAATGTGGGTATAGGCCTTATTGGGTTTTTTCTTTTAATCTTTTTATGGTTTGTTTAGTGGAGGAGGAGCAAGGCGTAGGGTCGACTTGGATTAGTTTTGATCATCGGAGTGGCTAGAGCTAGTCATCAATTTCGGCAGAGGTAAGGTTCCTAAGGCCATTATGGAGGGTGGCCGAATGTGTAAGTGTTGATAATAGATGGTTCTCGATTTGGTTTAATTATTGTAAGCTGATCTATTAAAGGTTTATTATAGGAGAAATCGTGTAGGAGATCTCGTCGAAGAATATCACAAATCAGGTGTGTAACGAACCCTTTTTCATAGCTTGAATCGATAAATGCCGAAAAGCCGAAATGCCGAAATTCTAGCATTTCGAGGACTTGTGAACAAGCGAACGCTCATTGGTTAGTTAGATTCTCTAATATGGTGATTGGGAACGTTGGAAAGGGGAAGAGCATGATTTTTGGCATTCACGGTAAGTTGGGCCTCGAGGGGCTAAAAAGGGGCCCAATGGGCTTTCGACCCATTTGGGTAAAATTGGCAGAAAATGAAAACCTGTTAAATTGCGCGTTAAGACTGGTAACACCATTATGGAATATAGGCTGAATGGGCCTAGATGAAAACAACGACTAAGTAGAGTCCATTAGGGTTTTTGGCCCAATAACTCAGTTTCGCTAAAAATGGGCCAAAATCGCGGTTTAAACAAATGAATAGTTAGTAATTGATAAGGAACATGGAAAATCCCTAATATTTTGTAAGATTACAGAATTACCCCTAAAGTATGGAAATGACTTGTTTTGCCCTAAGTAAAAATGACCATTATACCCCTAGGGTTTAATTATGAATTTGGTACATGGGATTTGATATACATAATTGATATGATATGCACATGATATGTATAATATGCACATGATATGTATGATATGCACATGATGTATTCATAATGCATTGGGTTGGGTTTTATATGGATGGAGGAAGTGCAAAAGGGCTATGCCCTAGTTTACCGAAAAGGGCTTTTGCCCCAGTTATTAAAAGAGGCTAGGCCTCCAGTTATATGATAAAGCAGCTATGCTGCCAGTGGAGAGTTTTGGTTGGGTGGGTTGAGTTATTCCCCACATGGAGAGCTTGGTTGGTACGGGTGGAGAGTAGCGGATGGTGGGTCGAGTAGTCTCCCCAAATGGGTTTGCATTCTTTCATTGACATTGCATATGATATTGAAATGGGCCTATGGGCCATACCGTATACAGTAAAGGCTTCGGCCTAGTAATATGAAATATGAAAAGGCTTCGGCCTAGTGATATGAAATATGAAAAGGCTTCGGCCCAGTATATGGAGGTGGATTTTGGGCTTAGGCCTAGTAGGCTGATATTGTTTTGAGCTCTGAAAGGGGATTCTTGCACATTGAGTTTCCAAACTCACCCCCTTTCCTTAACCTTGTAGGTGAGCCTTGATTTGGGGACTTGGAGCCGGAGGGGATTCAGAGTGGCCACGGTGATCGCCTTTAGGCTTTTGATTAAGTATTTGGTTTTCTTTAAGTTTACTTTATTTAGTATTTATTATTTATTTTTGGGTTGTAATAAGGCCATTTTAACTTTTCTTTTTCTTTCTTTTCTGGGATTATTATTATTTTTAATAACTTTAAAACTAGTTGATAATATTTCAAATGGGCTAGACTTAGGACGTGTTTTCAAAACGATACTTGTTTTCAAAATAACACAACGCCACGATTATTCGATTTATCAAAGATATCCACTTAAATAAATTTCAAACTCGGTATAACCAAGTATGGCAATGGTTGTGGGCATGTCTAGGATTGGGTCCAATCGAAGAGCTTGGTACTTAAGCAGCCTTCATGGCTCACCTCCTCTATTACAGATTCCTACCTAGTGCCCAGCTTCCATTCACTTTGTTAGCTTAACAAAAGACAGTTTTTAAAACACTAAAACGAAACATGGGTTTTTAACTTCGATGTGGCACGTCGGATTCGTCCATAACGTCTGGGCCGGGTTTAGGGTGTTACAAAATCTGCCAGATTATATTCAAATCTAATAAGGGAATCCATAGATCGATTTAAGGCGACAATAGGGGTTTTAATTAGAAAGAGATTTTGATTAATCAACCTAGAGTCAGTTGTTTTAGTCTCGAGAGAGATATTAACATAAATCAGGGATTTCTACAGATTAAGTCAAGTGAATAAATCATCTAACTCAAAAGCAGTAAGTGAAGTCTAGGTGGATTCTTCCTTGGATATTGTCTTCTCCATCGGTTTTCCAAAAGTATTTTCAAACTTCAATCTCTGTCGCAAACTTAGTTAATTAGATAATTAGTTTTAGTTAAAAACATCCCTTTATTTCTTAGGCTAGATAATAAAAAGATAGTAATTACTAGTACTTTTAGTCCTTGTGGATACGATATTTCCGGTCTCACCACAACTATACTACTATTCGATAGGTGCGCTTGCCTTAGTCAAATTTTTAGTTAGTTTCACGACCATCAAGTTTTTGGCGTCGTTGTTGGGGACTCAGATATTAGGAACGTTTAATTTTTATTACTTTAGCCATTTTTACTTTTATTGCAATTTACTCTTTGTTTTTAGTTTAAATTTTCTTTACTAATTTTTCTTTTCTTTACCTCTGGCAGGTTTTTATAGTTTATGACTAGAAGAAACCCATCAGGACCTTTACTTTTTGACAGTGAGATCGAGAGCACAGCTCACAGAAATTGAAGAGAAATAAGGCGAAGCCTGCAATACATAGAGGAAGGGCGAGAGGACGATATCCATACTACAACCGAAGAGATGGCTAAAAATCAGAATAATCCGCTACCTCCTGTGGTTGCTACAAATCCAGTAGAACAGAATCCTGCACTTCGTACTATGTATAATTATGCTAAGCCTACTATAATAGGAGTTGAATCGAGTATAGTTAGACCTGTTGTTGCTGCAAATAATTTTGAACTAAAACCTAACATAATTCAAATGATACAACAATTTGTTCAGTTTGATGGTTTGCAAGACGAGGATCCAAACACTCATTTAGCAAACCTTCTGGAATTCTGCCACACTTTTAAGATCGATGGCGTTTCTGAAGATGCCATTCGCCTTCAGTTATTCCCTTTTTCATTAAGAAATAAGGCTAAACAGTGGTTGAACTCGTTACCACGAGGGTTAATCACTACTTGGGAACAAATGACCGAAAAATTTTTACTAAAATATTTCCCACCGACTAGAACAGCTAAATTAAGGAATGATATCTCTTCTTTTGTACAGATAGATTTAGAAACACTTTATGATGCATGAGAGAGATACAAGGATCTTTTGAGAAGGTGTCCTCACCATGGGTTACCTCTATGGTTGCAGTTTCAGACTTTTTACAACGGTATGAACCCCTCAACAAGGCAACTGATCGATGCAGCCGCCGGTGGAACTTTAAACAACAAAACACTTGAAGAGGCTTATGAATTTATTGAAGAGATGTCACTGAATAACTATCAGTGGCAAGTCATGAGAATAAAGCTGACAAAAGCAGTCGGTGTTTTCAACCTCGACGCAGTCACTATGCTATCTAACCAGGTAGAACTTTTAAATACAAAGATTGATGGTTTGTATGGTTCTACTTAGGTACATCCAGTGATGAGGTGTGATTCAAATAGAGGAGGAGTACACAACATAGATTATCCGTCCTTTAACCCTGGCACCGAGGAGGAACAAGTCCATTATATGGGTAATAATTCTATACCTCAAAATAACCCGTATAGTAACACTTATAATACAGGTTGGAGGAACCAGCCCAATTTCTCGTGGGTTGGTCAAGAAAATCAAAGACCACAACATCCTCCAGGTTTTCAACAACCACCTTACCAACAAGAGAAGAAACCAAACCTTGAAGAGATGCTCACAAAATTCATCTCGGTGTCAGAAACTCATTTTTATAATACCGAAATAGCGCTTAAGAATCAACAAGCATCGATTCAAGGGCTCAAAACTCAAATAGGACAGCTTGCTAAGTTGATCTCTGAATGACCACAAGGTGGCCTACCAAGTAACATTAAAACTAACCCAAGGGAGCAACTTCATGCCATTACTGTGCACAATAATGAACGGTTAGCTGAACCAAAACCGAGGCAAGACAATATGGAAGATAAAGGCAAGGTTGATGTAAGTAATGGTACACAGAAACCGGTAAGTAAGGAGTATAAACCTCGTGTACCATACCCTAAAGCGACAATGAAAGACCACATGGACGAACAATTCAGTAAATTCCTTAAATTATTAAAAAAATTACATATTAACTTACCGTTTATTGAAGCCCTTTCGTAGATGCCAAACACAGTAAAATTTTTAAAGGAGCTCTTGGCTAATAAAAAAAGTTAGATGGTGCGTCGCAAGTGGAATTAAATGCAGTTTGCTTAGCCATTCTACAGAATAAGCTACCCAACAAACTGAAAGATCCAGGGAGTTTTACTCTTCCTTGTTTAATTGGTAGTCTAAATATTAAGAATGCGTTGGCTGACCTAGGGAAGAGCTAAATGTCATGCCTTATAAAATGTTTAAACAACTCGGTCTTGGGAAACCCAAACAAACTAGGATGAGCATTCAATTAGCAGATAAAACAATTAGATTTCCTAGGGGTATTATTGAAGACATGCTTGTCAAAATTGATAAATTTATATTCCCAGTTGACTTCGTTATTCTAGACATGGATGAGGATAGTGACATACCTTTAATTTTAGGAAGGCCCTTTTTAGCAACTGCTAGAACTATCATAGATGTTGGCACAGGTGAGTCGATACTCCATGTACGAGATGACACGATTACACTTCAAGCTCGTTATTCTGCTAATATATCTAGTAATCGAGACGATTGTTTAAGTTCTAATAACTTGAGTAACATTATGGCTCAAAATTCTTTTCTGGAAACCCCTAGGAAGAACGTGGTGGAGCCACATCCTAGCCCATGTGACAAAGACAGAACGAGTCATGAGGAAAGAAGACTACAAATTGATGATCTAGATGAATGGTGGACACATGTCAAGGAGAAACCAAAAGTACACGAGGAATAAAAGCAATGCCATGATGATCGTAGGGATGTAACAAAGCAATTTAAGGTCAGGGATAAAGTATTGTTAGATAAAAAGGACCCTCAAATTGCTACTTTAGTGCATAATACAAATAGAGTGATTCCCTTCACGGTATTGAATATCTTCCCACATGGTATAGTCGAGATAACACATACTGAATTCGAAACTTTCAAGGTAAATAACACTCGACTCAGACCTTATTTTAATAAAATTAATAGCAGAGGTGAGGAGTTTTAACTCCTCGAACCACCATGACCGTGCAATTATGAGGTAAGTCGAGCTTAGACTCTAAATAAGCGCTTCTTAGGAGGCAACCCGAGCACTAACACCACTAACTAGTTTCTTTTAGTTATTTTTAGTGTTTTTTATGTAGGAACAGTGACCCACACGGCTTGGACACACGGGCGTGTCCTTGGCCATGTGGAAACAAGGCTAAAAATCCCTAAGTATCAAGCCACACGGCCATAAATTTGATCCACACGGCCGTGCGATACGACCGTGTGAAGCCCACGGCCTGGACACACGAGCGTGTCTTAGGCCGTGTGAAAATTGGAGCCAAAATTTCAATTTTCAAACAAGTCAGAGAGTTACACGGGTAAAGCACACAGCCGTGTGTTCGGACACAAGGGTGTGTAGGAATCCACACGGGCATGTCCCCAGGCCGTGTGACGATTAGTAATTCAATTTTTATGACAAACACGAGCTAAACTCAAGCCACACGGGTATGTGACACGATCGTGTGGCCCAACACGGGCCTCACACGACCGTGTGGCCCAACACGGGCCTCACACGACCGTGTCCCCTTTGAAACCCCCAACCCTAACTATACTCTTGTCATCTTCTTCTTCAATTTTCCCCCCTAAACCCTAGCCGCCGACCCTCGCACCGACCAGCCACCGCCGCTCGCCCCACAGACCGACCCCCTACTCCCAAACCCCTCTCCCTTATGTACCACCCTCACCCTAATTCCCCCATTTCTCTTGCACAAACACCAACCCCTCAACCAACCCTCAAACCCCCATATTTTCGGCCACCTTTAGCCACAACCCATGCTCGGGCCCTTCCCACCGTGGCTGCCTCGCGCGCGCACACTAGCACTAACCACCGCCGTCCACACCTACTACCACTGCCCGTGGTTTTCTCTTTTACCCTCACCTTCCTTTTATTTCAAGTATTTATTTCTTTATTTCTTGATCTGTTATTTCTTAATTGTTAGTCTATTTTAACTTTCAAAAAATTTTATTTATTTATATATTTAGTAGTTTTCATTTTTATTCCTAGTATTATTCATTATATTTGATTAATTATTTCTTTTACTTTGTTATCTTGACTCTTCCATTTTTGTTCTTCGTTTTAGCCTATTTTATTATTATTAGTACTTATATTTTTCTATATTTGCATCCATCTATTTAGTTAGGTGTTGTCTTAATTCCATACTGCTATTGCTAAGTCCCTATTATTCTGATCTTTAGCTTCATTAGTGTTAGGGTATACACCTTTTAGGACTATAGTTTTATTTTTACTTAGATTCTATTTTTTTCCCTTTGTCTTGTGGTTAAATACTTAGTGCTATTTGACTTTAGTTATTTTCAAGAACACCATGACAAACACACGAGGCAAGAAGATTGTCGTCCCCGCTTCAAAAAAGCAAAAGGGTCCTAACGCAACCTCCTCGAGCGCCTCGACTGAAGGCCGTCACCTTCTGCTTCGATTCTCCTCAAGCCCACAGGACGACCTGTTTCAGCTTCTTCGAGTACGACCATTAGGTGTGGGCTGTTGTATTGATTGGGCCACTTTGAAGCAGGTCCAACTTGCTCACCTTGTTCGATTCCATCTCAATACTACCCCGTGGGATCGGTTCTTTGTAATTATCGAGCCCAGCTATTCGGAGCTGACATTGGATTTTTGCACTACTTTCCATCTACAGCATGTGATGAAAACACATGACGAGCCTAGTGCTATCATTTTCAACCTTGGTGGACTCGTCAGGCACATGAGTGTACAAGAGTTTGGAGCTGCTTTGGGCCTCTACACCGAGGAGTTCATGGCTTCCGAGAAATTTTTAGAGCTTCACCGTCACATACACTACTCGCCCTCTTGCTGTTGGGCCGACCTTACGGTGAGTACGGTCCCCTATGATGCAAGTCGCTCAAAGGCGACTTCTCTTCCTCTAACATTATGTTACATCCATGCCATCTTGGCTCACACTTTGACTAGAAGGAGAGAGAGCACCGGCGTGTATTTGATTTGGCATGGCGACTAGCCATGTATTTGATTTGGCATATTTTATTGCCCTTGCTTTTCGCCATTAGACAGATCGCCATAGGAAGGGTCCCATCTACCTTGGCCCTTACGTGACTCGCCTCGTTTGACACTCCAGAGATGTCATCGACACTCACACTAGTCGGCCAAATGTCTCCTTAGAGAATTTCCAGCATGATCCACATGAGGATGATAGAGCGATGCCGTGGAGTCGACCCCCCTCAGTACAGACTCGTCCACTCTAATGACCAGGTTGACCCAGACGACATTACTGATGATGCCCCTCCCCCTCACGAGGAACCACACCCACCACCACCACTGAGTCACCACCCTCCTGCTGCCACTTTGACAGATATATCCAAGCGACTCACTCGATTTGAGTAGCAGTGTTTCGAGCGATTCGACAACATCGATGCCACTCTCCGATAGATTTGCCACCACCTCCATATCGCTTCTCTAGCGCCATCGGCTCACGACTCTAACGATGAGGACTTTTGAGACCATTTATTTTATTACTATTTTTCTTTTTAATTTTCTTTTTAATTTTATTTTGTCTTTTATTTATTTTTTAAAAACTTATGTTTTATATTTTCAACTATATTTATCTTTATGGTTTTATCGAGTGATCCCTTAATTTTCTTCCACAGTGGTGTTTATTTTCTTATTAGTAACTCAGAATCATGCCTTTCATTCGACTTTCTCTACAATTCTTGTTTTCGCTCTTCAAAGGATTTCATCCAAAAATTTAGGGCAATTTCGTTTCTCACCTTCTCTTCTAATACTATGCTTATATTGCTATTATCTATCTTTGTACATTGAGGACAATGTACATCTTAAGTGTAGGGAGATTATTTATATGATTATCAGAAAATCCTTAAATTTTTATCTTATTCTCAAATAATTTTATCATATTATTATTAGAGTGAATTCTGATTGATTTATGATTTTCATTTATATGTTTTGAACTAAATCATAGGTAACTGTGCATTGATTGTTTAAACTTTAAGATACTAGAGGATCAAGCATGATAAGTTGACTTTTGAGAATTAAAATTGCTAGGTTGTTTCCCTGAATCGAAGTATTATCTTGAAGTTTTGAATTTGCAGGATTGACATCAAATACCCATATTTTTTCTGAGATTTTGAGCCTTTTAGAGCATATATCCTTCTTGCTTACTTATTTTATTGGATATAAGTGTGTCAACATTGATTTGTTATTCTAGAACTTGCTTCGATTATACATGTCGAGACCACACCTTCGATTTGATATACTAAAATGATAAAGGCACTTAGGTTTTAACCCATTTACCCCATAAAAAGCCTACCCACATAATTGTCCCTAGTGAACCCCTTTGAGCCTTAACTATTGTTTCTTGATCTTCCCCTTAATATTAACCCACAACTTAACCCTTTTTGATTCGTTAAGAATTTCTCCCTTCTCATTGACTCCTTTTTATCGAGATTTGATTTGATTAGTTACCCAACTATGTTCGTTCATTCCAGTTGTTGAATTATTTCTTATTATGTACTTTCCATTTAAGTACTTGTTCTTATTCTTTACAAAAAAATCGTATAGTTATATTCATTCAAGTTGCATATTGTTCTAAAGAGCTTGGATAAGTTAAAGTTGTTTTATTGAGAAAAAGCTCACATCACTAGTTTCGATAGTTCAAATTCTGGCACTTTTTTGTAATTCAGCAATTAGCTTTATTTGTCTAAGTTTGGTAATCTATTAAATTAATCTCGTTTTTAACCCTCTTTTGCAGCCTTTATCTACACATTTAACCCAAGCCCCATTACAACCCTGTTAAAGACCTTTTGATTTGTGTATAATTTCATTATAGTGGTGGAGATTTGATTTTCATGCAAGCCTATGGTAATAACTTTTCATGTTTGACTATTGAGTGCTTTATTATTGAACCTTAAACACTTTGAGTGATTTGAGTGAATCATTAGTGAGGATGTCAACCTTGTCAATTTGGAATTAAAAGGGATTACTTAGATAAAGGGGGATACCTATGATTTTATGATTGAAATACTCAATTTGGATTGTTTGAAACTTTAATGTTCTTCTAGTTAAGCTCTTAATGTATGAATACTTGTGAATTATTTCAAACATTATTGATGAGAATTATAAGTTGAGAAGGATTTATTTTAATTGTGAGTTGAGGATTTTGCTTGAGGACAAGCAAATGCTTAAGTGTGGGGATATTTGATAAACCATAATTCATACATATTTTTACCCATGCTTGGCATATTTATGGATGATTTATCATAAGATTTAGTGAATTTGATGCTTCTAATCCTTTAATTCATGTTTTATACTCAGAAGAGCTTAGAATAGCAAAAAGAGCGAGAAATGGGCCAAAAACAGACAAATTGGGCCTAATTCAGTGTTTCACAAGGTTTAAGCACTTCCATACGGGTTATCCACATGCCCGTGTGTGACACACGGGTAGACCACACGCCCGTGTGTCATGGTCATGTCGAAATTAAACCAAGTCAAAATTGCACACGACCTGAGCACCTTCACACGAGCGTGGCACACAACTGTGTCCCTGTCAAGCCCAAGTCTAATTCTACTCAGAAAAGGCTAATTTTAGGCTATTTTGGGCATTCCAAAGTCTATATAAACACCCTAGAAGAGGATTAAAGGGGAGACGCAGTGTAGAAGGCAGAAAACACTCGAGGACAGCCATCGGAATTAGCTCGGAAGCAGGATCTACATCAAGACTAAAGATTTCCATCCAATTTCCTAGAAGTTCTTTGGGTTTCTTTATGTTTTGTTATTTTCCCAATTTTGAGAAGTTTTCCATTATTATGAACTAAACTCTTTAAATACCTAAGGGAGATGAAACCTAAGACGAATCTTATTACTCTTTGATTTATATGATAAATACTTGTTCTTATTCTTAATTGTGAGTTTAACCCTTGTTTTAATATTCCAAGATATTAATTCAAGTTTTTGATGTGCTTATTCAGTAGAGGAAAAGTCTCTGTTTAAGAGTAGATTATTCATAATTAAGAGGAGTTGCATGCAATCCTAGAGATAGGACGACATAAATCTGCCAAATTAGAGTCAAATCTAATAAGGGAATCCATAGATCGATTTAATACGACAATAGGGGTTTTAATTAGAAAGAGATTTCGATTAATCAACCTAGAGTCAGTTGTTTTTAGTATCGAGAGAGATATTAACATAAATCAGGGATTTCTACGGGTTAAGTCAAGTGAATAAATCATCTAACTCAAAAGCAGTAAGTGAAGTCTAGGTGGATTCTTCCTTGGGTATTGTCTTCTCTATCGGTTTTCCAAAAGTATTTTCAAACTTCAATCTCTGTCACAAACTTAGTTAATTAGATAATTAGTTTTAGTAAAAAACATCCTTTAATTCTTAAGCTAGATAATAAAAAGATAGTAATTACTAGTACGTTTAGCCCTTGTGGATACGATACTTTCGGTCTCACCACAACTATACTACTGTTCGATAGGTGCGCTTACCTTAGTCGAATTTTTAGTTAGTTTGACGACCATCAATTCTATTTGACATTGATTAGAATAAGGTTTTTCAACCTTTAAATAGATGTAGTTGAAACTCCTCTTGTATTATTTAGTTTTCAACATTAGTGAATTTCTCCTCCTTTACGCGTGGTTTATTTCCCCAAAGTGTTTCCACGTAAAATCTATGTTCTTAATTTTTTTTTCTTTTCTTTATTTTTGCGATCATCCAATAGCCATTATTGGTATCTATTTTAACAAACTAGTATCAAAACTTTTCGAACTACTTGTCTCAATCACGGTAATGGAAACAATGAAGTATGATATTACACTGTTGGATCGCAACACCAAATTCGCGTTGTGGTCGGTAAATATACAGGCAGTTCTTACGCAGATGGATTTGGAGGATGCCCTGCTAGGGTTAAATAAGTTGCCTTCAACATTGAAAAAGGAAGAGAAGAAGCGTATAGACCAAAAGGCTTTAATGTAATTACATTTGCATCTATCGAATGAAATTCTATAGGACGTGTTGAAGGAGAACACCGTTACTGTATTATAGGCAAATTTGCAGTAGCTATGCATGTTGAAAACCCTAACTAGCAAGTTATACATGAAGCAACGTCTTTATGCTTATCATTTGGAGTAAGGTGCGTCTATGCACGAGCACTTAATTGTGTTTAAAGAAATTCTCTCAGACCTAGAGGTCATAGAGGTTTAGTATAATAAAAAATATTTAGGGTTAATTCTACTTTGTTTGTTGCCCTCGTCTTATTCAACCTTTAGATATATAATTTTGTATAGTTGTGAATCTCTCACAGTTGATAAAATCTATACTTTCTTAATGTCGTATAACAAGATGAATCATCTTGTGGCTGGATCCAACTCTCAGGGAGAGGGTCTCATTGTTCATGGGAGATAAGAACAAAATACTGATGATAATTGTACGAGGACACATGAACAAAATCCTCGTAGTAAATCTAAGGGTAGATCGAGATTATTAAACAAAAGTAAAACCTGTAACTTTTGCATGAAGAAAGGGCACATTAAGCCTGAGGGCTATAAGTTGCAAAATAAGATTAAAGGAAGGCGACGAATCAAAAGGGAAAACAATCAGAACAATCTGGTAAAGATAATGTTGTAGAAGACTACAGCGATGGTGAACTCCTAGTTGCTTATGTCGACAACTCTAAAGTGAGTGAGGAGTGGATCCTCAATTCTGGTTGCACCTTCCATAACAGTCCTAATAGAGATTGGTTTACAACATATTAAATCATGTCTGAAGGTGTTATTTTAATAGGAAATAATACTTCATATAGAATTGTTGGTATTGGCACGATCATAATTAAGATGTTCAATGGAGTTGTCAGAACACTTAGTGGCGTCCGACATGTACTAGAATTGAAGAGAAATTTGATTTCATTGAGTACTCTTGATTCAAAAGGGTACAAGTACATAGCTGAAAGGGGGGTTCTAAATATCAGCAAGGGTTCCCTCATTGTAATGAAAGGGTAAAGAAAGACTGCCAAGTTATATGTTTTGCAAGGTTCAACTATTACTAGTGATGCAGTTGTCGCTTCGTTTTACTTGTAAAATGATGATGTTACTAGACTTTGGCATATGTGTTTAGGGCTATGGGTGAGAACAACATGGCAAAATTAAGCAAAATAGGACTTCTTGATGGATAAGGCATTAGCAAACTAAAGTTTTGTGAGCACTGTGTTTTTGGGAAGAAAAAGAGAGTTTGATTTATCAGAAGAATCCATAACATGAAAGGAACACTAGATTATATTCATTTTGATCTTTGGGGACTGTCTAAAGTGCCTTCGATGGGTGGCGCTAATTAGATGCTGACGATCGTTGATGATTTTTCCAGAAAATTTTGGGCATTCTTCTTGAAATAGAAAAGTGATGTGTTTTCCACATTTAAGGCTTGGAAAACTATGATCGAGAAGCAGACAGGAAAGCAGATAAAACACCTCTGTAGAGATAATGACTTGGAATTCTATTCTGATGAATTTAATAAATTGTGTAAATCAAAAAGGATCATGAGACACATGATAGTTTGACATACTCCATAGTAAAAAGATGTTTTAGAACAGATGAATAGAAAAATCATGGAAAAGGTTTGATGTATGTTGCTGAATACTTGTTTACCAAAGTCGTTTTGGGTTGAAGTGGCCTCTACTACATGTTTTTTAATTAATCGGTCTTCACCCGTTGCCATTGAGAAAAGGACTCCACAAGAGGTATGGTCTGGTAATCCTTCTAATTATTTTGATTTGAAGATTTTTGGGTGTCATGCGTATGCTCATGTTGATAATGGGAAATTGGAACCTAGATCCTTTCTATGTGTTTTTCTTGGTTATAAGACAGGTGTTAAAAGGTATAAGTTATGGTGACCTGAAATAAGGAAAGTTGTAATTAGAATTATTTTTTATTAAATTGCTATGCTATTTAACTTATCTCTTAAAGGCTATTCTAATAAAGACCAGCAAAGTTCAAACGCATATCTGAAGTAGGTGGAGTTTCAAATTGATCCAAGATCTACAATAAAGTCTACTCCTCAAGTTAGTACAGAAACTCAGAGTAGAGTTGCTTCATCACCATAATATTCTATTGCCAAGAACAAACCTAGAAGAGAAATAAACCTCTAAAGAGGTTCACCAAGGCTGTTCTAGTTGCTTATGCTTTAAATGTTGTTGAAGATATAGATGCAAATCAAGAGTCATCTACTTATTCTAAGGTAATTAATTACGAAGATTCAAGAAAGTGGATGATTGTCATACAAGAAGAGATGGAATCACTCCATAAGAATAGAACATAATACCTAATGAAGATACCTAAAGGTAAAAAGGCTATTAATTTTAAATGGGTATTCAAGAAAAAAGAAAGGACTTCAGAGTTGAAAAACCTCTTATATAAAGCAAGGTTGGTTGTAAAAGGTTATAGTCATATTCCAGGTGTAAACTTCACAGATGAGTTTTTATTGTATGTTTTCTCCCTACTTATTGTTTAAATTGTTCCCACTTAGTTACCCTTGACATACATTTTAGCATGTTCAGTTTAGTAAATTGCATTTTATAATTCAGTGAATATTAGCCTATTTTATCTTTAATTTTTTTTATCTTTCTTCACTAATGTCGTTACATGATTTAATTCCAGATTCTATCCCAAATTGTCACCACAGTTGACAGAAATTTGCAATGTCGCTACACGAGTTAATTCCAAATGGCATTCAGAATTGTTGCCACAGTTGGCAATCGTATGATAAGAGCCAACCATGAGTGAGCTGTCTAGTCCGGTGTAACTATCCTGTACGAACAAGGACAGAAGAATCCTAAGAGAAGGACACTTGTACTGTTGAGGAAAACATAAAAGGATAACATGAGAATAATAAAAACGAAGCAATTTTTTGGTGGACCACCATTCTCTTACCCTATTTTGAAGCTTGCGGTGATGGCAGCTTGAGCCTCCCTTGGGGTGAGCCAACGTGAAGACTAATGCAGATCCACTCCTAACGAGGAGATCTAAGTGGAAAATAAGGGGAAATGGATAGATTTAATCGAGTAGCCTAGGAATAGTATTCTTCATTTGATTCTTTCTCATTTATTGAAAATACTAGTGATTACTCTATGTTTTCTACTATATGGAAGTATAATGAATGCTTTGTTAAATGTTATCTTATTAAATCTTTTTTTTTTGTTTAATCTTAGAGGTTTGAATGTTCTAAACACAGAAGTGTTATTGCAGTCACTAACACTAGAAGGTGCAATGACAATTTGAGCTAATAAGCTTTTCAGCAGAAGTTGAGTAAGGAGTAAAGGAATTTAGTCCGCTTGTTCTTAATATTGCCCCATTGCCATCATCGGAAGGTGAGGTTAATGTGCATGGTTAAGTCTCAGATTAAACCAAATAGTGGCATTTGGAAAGATATACATTAATTTTATTGCAACGATAATCACCTATCTTTTATACCTTGTGAACACTTAGTATTATGCTGAAGATTCATGTTGGGGATCCCAATTTATCATCATCATATTTTATTTCATTGTTTCCAATTTATTGTCCCGACAACTATCCTCACAATTTATCTCATTTCTATCTAGCTATTGCAGCGACATTAATAGACAAAAGACAGTCATCCCTGTGGGATCGATATCAGAAAGACTCACATCTGTCTACTATACTTGCATCGATAATGTATGCTTGCACATTATTGCTGTGATGTTATCAGCTGATCATGTTTTCTCCAGTTGTGAAGCATAGTTCGATTCAAGACTTGCTTGGTATTGTGGCCATATTTGATTTGGAGCTTGAGTAGTTAGATGTAAAAACAACGTTCTTGCATTGAAAACTTGAGGAAGATATTTACATGCAACAACTAGAGGGTTTTAAAGTCTCTGAAAAAGAGGGCTATGTTTGCTTGCTGAAAAAGTCCTTTTATGGCTTGAAACAGTCACCTAAGCAACGGTACAAAAGGTTTGATTCATTTATGACTACTCATGATTTCAAAATAAGCAGCTTTGATAGTTGTATTTACTTTAAGAAAAACAATGATGGTTCATTTGTATATCTACTCCTTTATGTTGATGACATGTTGATAGCAGCCAATGATAAAAGAGAGATAAGAAAGGTCAAAACCTAGCTTAGTAAAGAATTTGAGATGAAATATTTGGGTGCTACAAAAAAGATACTCGACATAGAGATTCTCAGATATAGTAAAGCATGTAAATTTACCTAAGTCAGAAATGGTACATTGAGAAAGTTCTTTACAGGTTCAATATGTAGTGTGTCAAACCTGTTAGTACTTCATTAGCAGCCCACTTCAGAATTTCATCGGCTTTGTCTCTACAATCATATGATGAGATTGACTACATGTCACGTGTTCCATATTCTAGTGCAGTGGGATCTCTCATGTATACTATAGTTTGCTCACGTCCAGATTTATCATATGCAGTTAGTGCGATTAGTAGATACATGGCGAATCTTGATAAAGAGCATTGGAAAACAATTCAGTAGATTTCCAGATACTTACAAGGTACTACTGATGTTTACTTACAGTTTGGAAGAACTAGAGAGAGTCATTGCATATGTTGATTCTGATTTTGCTGGAGACCTTGATAAAAGAATATATCTCACAGGGTATATCTTTATTATTGGGGGTTGCGCAATCAGTTAGAAAGCCACTTTGCAGACTACAGTACTTTTTCCACTACTGAATCTGAGTACATGGTGATTACTAAGGCTTGTAAAGAAGTTATTTGGTTAAAATGACTCATTGGTGAACTCAGTAAAGACCTTCAGATTAGTACAGTGTTTTGTGATAGACAGAATGTCATCTTCCTTACGAAGGACCAAGTGTTTCATGAGCGAACAAAGCAAATTGGTGTTTGGTATTGTTTTGTGCGTGATATTATTGCTCGTGGTGGTATTGTTGTAAGCAAAGTTAGTACTCATGATAATCCTGTAGATATGATGACTAAGTCACTTCCTATAATCAAGTTTGAGCATTTCTTAGACTTGGTTGGTATTCATTGTTGAAAATTACCCCTTAAAAGGTTTCGTGGAAGAGGTGGAGAACTTGTTCATTGAGAGTTCATGGTGAAGAACTTGTTCATTGAAAATTTGTGTCAAGGAGGAGACTGCTAGAGTTGTGTGACCCAAATCCTTGTTAAAGAAAATACTTTGGTAAAACGAACCATGCAGCACAAGTAAAATCTTTGTAGAACTACACTACTTCTATTTAACATTGATTAGAATAAAGTTTTTCAACCATTAAATAAATGTAGTCGAAACTCCTCTTATATCATTCAGTTTTCAACATTAGTGATTGTCTCCTCCTTTACACATGGTTTTTTTCCTGAAAGAGTTTCCACGTAAAATCTATGTGTTCTTATTTTTTCTTTTCTTTATTTTTGCAATTGTCCAATTGCCCTTATTGACATCTATTTTAACAGATAGAATGCTCTGTTGGTGAACTTTCAGATTGGAGCCTGAGGTGACCCAACATTTATTTTCACCAATCAAAATATTAATAACCTCGTGTATCAATCATTTTCCTTTAACTTCACACCGATTATCGGAAGGCTCTACTTCTTGATTACTTTCCTTATTTAGTGAGTAAGCGTCTTGGACCCCATATTATTGTAGTAGCCCTTTTCGAATGGCATCTTCGATGGCATCTTTAAGTTGGAAACTCAATCTGTAGAATGGCCTCTATCATTATTGATAATGACAAAGAAAGGGTGAATCATCTTGGCCTGGGTTAAAGGGCATAGCTAGAAGGTTTGGTAAGATATCTTAATACTAAACTTGATCAAATATGAAAGCAGGGGAAAATTTAAGTTGATGGTATGTACGATGATGGTTATACGAGACTCGTTCTTGCTTATATTGGTTACAAAAGTTGTTCCTCACGAGTCCTGAATAACGAGGTTATCACACAATATTAACCATCTGCCTACCCCTTTGTTGCGAAGGGTTATATTGTTGGAACCACTCATCACTTACCGAGGGGGAGTCCTTTGCTGAGGCTAGTACTAACATGTTGGAGCTTGATGGTGGCATGAATAGAGAGGCTGTTTGGAAAAGCGAGACCTTTGGGTTGCTTGTACTGACGACTTGACTTCATTTATGTCCATCTGATCACCCTTCATGAAACAGTGAACCATTTCGTATAACTAAGATAACTTCTCTGAGGGGTTACCAATGAGGTGAAATAGGAGAAAATTATGAGTAGTTTCAGCCAAAAAGGTTTGAATGACTAGAGCATCAAAAACATCCTTTCTTATCATGGTTGCAACATTAAATCTCTTCATGAAATCATGGAGGGATTTGTTCTCCTTCTGCAAGATGGACATAAGATTAGCTGAGAATTGTTGTGGGGTTATCTTAGCTAAAAATATGCTCATGAATAATTAGGCTAACTAATAAAATGTTCATAGACCCCGAAAGAAGTGATAGGTACCACTGTCAGACAGTTCTAGAAAGAGTCATGGAGAAAGTTCCGCATTTCATAGCATCTGAGGCCCAAAGAATGTTGATGTGGTTGTTGTAGTGAGTTGAGTGGTCCTCTGGGCCACTCATACCAATATAAGACAACTTAAGAAACTTGGAAGAAATGAAAAGGTTGTGAGTTAGAATGGAATAGGCTAAGGGTTCATTAGCGTAGCTCCAAGAAACTTCATCAGACTTAGAAACCTTAGCCTTTTACAAAAATTTCAATCTAAAGGCTATAATTTATTCTTCAACAAAAACAACCTTGTTTCGAGGTTCTCACTCTAGACGGTTGACAAGCTGAAGATCTTGTACCACTTCATTATTATCATGATCCTTTTTTTTTATGGATAACAGATTGTGTTGTACCTTCCAGTTCCAATGGAAGGGGTAAATCACCACATTTGGCAACGTCTTTGGTTGCACGTACTCTGAAATCAATTGTTCATTGTGGGCATTTTGCTGATCTAGTAAGCACTGATGCACTTTTTGTTCTTAGAACTGATGCTGCTGAAGCAGGAGTTGTTCCTCCATGAGATGCATTTTTTCCTGCATCTCAGTAACATGGTGTTGAAAGCTAGGGAGTTGTTGCTAAAAAGCTTGATCTGGAGGAATGGCCACAATAATGGGTTGAGGTTGAGGAGCCAAACAAGAGAGATTTGTTTTATAAGGTCATCTATGGACTCTTGTTGGATAGTAGGAGATAATGGGGTGATGGGAATTGAAGGAAAGGCCATAGTGGCTAGGTTAGCCAAAGGAGTGTTAAGGACATTCAAGAGCTAGGTCAGAGCTTTAATGGAGGTCATGGCTAGGCAAGTTGACGTCTTGGTTTGGGTTGAGGGAAGTTTAGTGTTGTGGGCGTCATTTCCATTTGGAGTGGAGGAATTGGCGGGGTTGGTGTCATTGTTCTTGTTGATGGGGGGTTTGGGTAAAATCATTCTGATTCTGAGACATTTCAGTCAACGCTCACCTCACCAATTGTTGATGCGATTGTGGGTAGCATTGTTCGACTCGAGGGTTAATGTTATACCCCTTCGCCGAGTTGGACACATATCAACATTAATAAAATACTATATTAATGAATAACTTTTTACATTTTGTAAATATTTTATATCATTATCTTTTGCTTATTTTGCTTTATGTTTTAAAAGAAAGTGTTAGCAGTTTAATATGATATATTAATTTGTTGTTTTTATTTAAATATGTTAATGTTTAATTTAATCATTCCAAGACGATATTTTACTTCTTGAAATATTATTAAAACTAAAAAAATTCTTTAACTTTTAGTCACACAAAATTTAAATTTGTGTTTAGTTATTCGGCTTAAATCATTATAACTTTTATAGAACTGTTCTGATTTTAAAATTTTACTTAATTTATTTTTAATTATTATTCTTTGAAATAACTTTATTTTTGCTTAATTTCCTATTTGATTGCATTATTGAAAAGCAATGGGAAAATTTCTTCAAATGATAATTCACGCACGTTAATAGCTTACCTAAAGCGTATATAAACTATATATAAAAAGAAGGCCTACATGACACGTTATAAGATGATGGTCAAACTTCAACTTTGATCTCTTTACCTTTTTTGTAAATTATATAACAACGTCTTTAAATCGGACCAATGGTTGAACTAGTCATGTCACTGGTTCGCCAGTCTAATGATCCCACCAATTCGACTAAAAAATTTTAAAAATTAAAAGAAAAACCCAGTGCAACCGCAAGTTCAACCAGTTTGTACCGGTTCTCGGTCTAACCAGTTCAAAATCGCTTTTTGAACCGATACCCAGTCGGTTCTTGGTCCAATTAGCTGGTCCAATTCGGTTCAAGCAATATTGTATAACAATGGTCAAATTTTAGTTTTAATCCCTATACTATGTTCAAACTTGAGATTTTATCTCTATATTAATTTTTTACATAATTTGATACTTTTCAAGAATTATTTATATAATTTATCATATTAATTGTACACAGATAAATATATTTTATTACTTCAAGTATTATTTTATTTTTAAATTATACAATGAATTGATTTATCCATACATTGAATATTGTGTCATGTTTTAATATAATGAATTGATTTATCCATACATTGAATATTGTGTCATGTTTTAATATATTACATCATATTTCTAATCTCAATTTATCTCATTTTTTTCTAATTTGTCTTAATTTAAATCTAAATTTATTTTTATAAAATAATAAAAATATAAAATAATATTTTAATTGACACTTTTTAAAGGTATTTTAATTGACAATTATTCAATATAATTAAATTTTATTTTTTAATTAATTATTTAAATCCCCAACATAGTTGTGGTATAATCTAGTAATGGGTAAAAGAAAACAATTGCCAGCCTGTGGCGTAGGTAAAAATTGCCCAAAAGAGTGTAAAAAATCTAAACAGATATAGGGAACTAATTTTGTCATCTTTACCCGTTGAAAGGTTATAATGCAACTGCCATTTGAGGCTGATTTTCGCTAAATCTTCTAGTGTTAATGCAATATTGATACGCTACAATTGGACCCTCCATATTCTTGCATTATGAGAAAGGCGTTAATGCCAAAGTTTATGTTTAAATAGCCTCTATAGAGAGATGGTTGAAAACAAGAAAAGGGCTGTGAGTTCAATGGCAAGTATTGAATGAATGCTGATGCACGTAAGTGGGGTTGTTAAATACCTTGGGATGACCTTTTTAGCTTGTAACCAAAGGCTCCCTTTTGAAACTATATCAGAGGTATCATCTTAGGGGTTCTCAAGTCCCTGCATATACAAGAAAGATTCTGCGTGGGTAAAAATTGATTGTTCTATGTTATGCTTAAGTACTATGAACTTGAATTAGTTGCTTGTTTGCTGATACAGGGATGTTAAGTGCGCAAACATATTGGCGGATGCAAGCGGATCTATAATACTTGCAGATTTTGGGTTGGGCAAAGGATTTTTCAACTCTAAGACTCTAACCTTCTTTCTTGTTTTTTAGTAGCTTCAAAAATTATCACAATAACGACTGCTGGTGGTATTTTAGGTCTTCGGAATATGGTGACAAACGAAACGATTTCTTGGCCAATGTTTGTGTATAGCGGAGAAAAAGGTATAAATCTCTCTTTCTGATCCATCATAATTTTCCCGGGACTTCATTTATATGGACATGACCACCATAGCATGAATCTGAACATTTAGCTTGTCATGAACACATCTTTTTCAAAAGATATTGCAAATGATTGACTATGGCATTTCTCCCATTGTAAAGCTGCTGGCTCCTCTTTAGATCAGACCTAAATCATGTCTTCTCTCAGTGCTTTTTCTCTACAAACACAGTTTGTTTTATAATGAATTCTTTTACAAGAAGAAGATAATTATTAGAACACAAATATTTTGGGGTTTAGAAGTAAATTGATTTTTTAAAATTTTATATATTTTTTATTTTATATTTATAATATTTATAATATTTTAGATTTTTTAAAATATTTATATTTTTCTCTAAAGACGACGTTGAGCCATCAAGAGGGAAAGGAAAGTCGAGAGCTGACGATAAGTGACGTGAGCTTTCGGTTTGTATTTCTATGAGTCAAGATCAATCTAATTATTGCATATTCATGTTAAATTGCATGATTTAGTAATGAGATGGGTATATAATGGTTGTATGAATTAAATTGTGGTGATTGAAATGGTATATTGAGATGGAGGACTAAATTGAATAAAATAGAAAGTAACATAATTTAATTGATATGTGAAAATTGGTATGAAATTGAGTTGAAGCATGTTATATTATGTGTTGAAATGGTGAATTGATGATGAATTGAGAGTGATGGAATGTGAATTGAACCATGTGAAGAAATTGAAAAATTGGTTACATTATTAACTGTTCGGGCAAAGTCGGATATAGTTGATATGCCATAGGATTAGATTTTGTATGAGTTTATACTTCGGTTTGGTCAATGATGCACTATGTATGTCAATATATTTGCTTCGGTTTATCCAATGATGCACTATGTGTGCCAGTATATTTCTTTTGATTTATCTATTAATGCACTGCGGTGCCAGATTGGTGTGTTGGTTGGTTAATCTGTATATCCGTTTTGAGTCTAAGTTCGGTTAATAGGGCATATAAAGTATGATTCGGATGAACGATATTGGAATTGAATTGATAATACAAATTGGTATTATAAAAGAAAAATAGATTGGCTATATGGTAACTAATATGAATTGTGATTGGATTTGGTATATTTGATTACATGTGAAATGTGATGTACGACAACATGTGAAAGACCGTGCGAATCATTTTATACAAGCAATGGGGGAAAATGAAACTCAAACGAGTTAGTAGACTCGATAAAGAAAAGTTAATTATAAAATGAATGATTAAATAACATTGGATGAAATAAGATTGAATGTCATAATGATGCATTCATAAGTATATGAATTTGAAATGGAAATGACTATATCTTTGTTAATAGAATGTTTGGTATAGTATGATTGTTAATTGAAATGGCGTATAATAATGGTATTTGAGTATTGATTTGTGAACTGATTGGGTCGAATTGTGGCATATTTGGATTGAATTCTTATATTGAATATGTTCATTTTGTGACTTGAATAATGGAAATACCGCTGAGCTTTATTGCTCAGCGTACGCTTTATTTTATTTATGTTTAGGTATAGGTTACTCTCGAGGTTGGAAGAAATGGTTTCAGCATCCAGCCAGAGATCCTCAACTCATCAATTCTTGTACAAATTTGTTTTGTTAAATATATGGCATATACCTAGGTCAAGTCAATTTTTGGTATAATATGCTATTTTTTGAATGTTTGAAGTTAGAATTGGTAATTTGGAAATTGTTAATGTAAAAAATGTAATGAGCATATTAGTTGAATGGTTAAGTTTTCTTATGCAACTCTATAAATCCTATGGTTTAAATGATTCAAATAATAGAAATAGACATGTATGTTAAGATTAGTTCTTGAATTGTATGGTCAATTTGATGAATTGTTTGGGATGAAGCATTTAAGGTAGCATATGAAGTACTAATATGTGATTTTAGCAAGTTGAAAATGAGCTTGACTAATTGGTTAGGCTATTTTGAATTGGTACAATTTGGATCAATTGCAAACAGATAATCACGTTACGATATCGAGCATTTTTCATCGTAATGAGACCTAGTTAGTGAGTTGTATTGTGATGAGAAACCCCCAAAGTCACGATGCCAACTCAAGATTTTGAAAACATTAAAATTTGGTCCTAATTCAACATCGGGTTAGTAATAGAGCTTTCGTAAGCTCGTAGAAGACTTGGAAATGATTGTATATCATCCTATGTGCACATATTGCTTGTAGTTGCTCCAACAATGAATGTGACATGCTGTAGCTCGGACCCAGTGATCAGGTCGGGTATGGGGTGTTACAAACACAAAGGAATAATTTAATCCAACAAACTTAAAAGAGTGTGTAGTGAAAATCTTGCCAAAATTTCTCCTTCTGTATGGCAATTTGAGTTGCAAATTTCTTGATTTTTTTGTATTCTTAAGATGGTGTGATCTTGGCTTTAAATCCATGCATAACATGGTTGTAAGAGTAAAGTGTTGGATCTGGTGCTCTAAGTGTAGTATATTGTTTGTACAATTATAATTTTTCAAACAGATTGGTTTAATAAAATTATTCATGAATTACATTAATACCCTTTGTATATTGTCCTCAATGGTTTTTGCATGCAAAGCAAAATGGAAGCGAATATTAGCTCACCAGCTATCTAATGTTTAATTAATACTAAGTGGTATTACGTGGTTGGATCGTAATACAAAAAGAGAGGTTATATTAGTAGATGAATCTAAACATGTCCTTAGTCTGATTGAAAATTAGGAAAACCAATCGAAAGACTAATATGTCATTTATCAAGTCCAATTACGGATATGCTTTGTCTTGAGCATCTGAGTAGATGACTCCCAGAAGATAGTGACATAAATGTGACTGACTGAACTGACAGGACATCGAACATGACCCAACTAGAAAAAAATTTGAATCTATTTATGGACTTGTGACATTCAGAGTGTGGCATACCTTAATCCCGAGTGGATGATAGACTATGTATGCGTGACTTATATACTTTGATGTAAGTAAAAACTTGAGTTCAAATAGATAAGAAACCAAAAGTTGGTGCGTTGGATATACGACTTCTGTAGTATATAACATCATTCAAAATAATGGAATTTATAGCCCAAGAAATGGGTAAATGATATCGTCCCATTGTCATTACATGACTTAATTACTATTTGATAGTAATTGACTTTTCAAGAAAAAATATGTAATGATTACCATGATAAAAAATAAGATCATATTAGGAGAACAAATATTATCCCAAAGAGATTAAGGTATCATATGAGAGTAACACAATTACGACAAGGTCATTGGACGAGCACTGATTAAGTAGCTTTCACGATGGTATGTTATTAGGGAGAGTTTGGTCATGATATTATAGTGGAATGACTTAGTGACTAAATAAGTTTATAATTAATAGGTGAAAAGTTTAAACTTAATTATGTTGGAAAAAATTTGGTGCGAAAATGATTTTCTTACATGGAAGAAAATAAAAATTTTGAAAACTAACCAAGTTTGTGATATTTAAGCTCAGGTTTTTACTTACATCAAAGTATACGAGTCACACATACATAGTCCATCATCAACTCAGGATTTGGGTATGCCACACTATCTATTGCGATATATTCAAATAATGTGTGTCTCGAGATGATTCGATTGATGTGCAAGTGTACACAATCGTTGACAAGTAATAAAGTGATAAGTATATCGAGTATCATCTCCACCAGGATTGTTTATGTGAATAAAGTATTGAAAAATTAATTACTAGCAAATTGGTTGGTGATGAAAATAAATTTAACTGATGGGTTTGATTAAATTAAACTAACCTAAATATGCTTAAACTTAAATTAAATAAATGAAGGAATGAATAGGCAAGTCTTCTAGAGAAATTACAATATCATGCATATGTCAGAATAATTCTCCTTCCTAAATGAGAAATATTTAAATATTTCTAATGATGTTACAGAAAATTCTATGGCAACTTGGTATTTATCAATCCTATTTTAATTATGACTACTTTGACTGTAATATCCCGAATTAGGGCCTATCGGAATAGTGGTTTCGTGACCACAAAATCTGAGATAGAAATAATTATTTTATAATTATTTTGATGTTTATGATATGATTGCGTGAAATTTTCGTGATGAAATCCTATGCCTAAAGTGCTTAAATTGAAATTAGGGACTAAATCGAATAATTTGCAAAACTTGCATTCTAGAAGTTTCTAGTATGAAATTGTTTTGAAATATTAATTAGGAGGTCTTAAATATCAATTTTACCAATTTCTAAGTTTATGGACAAAAATTGGACATGGATGGAATTTTTAGAAAGTTTAGTAGTAAGGGCATTTTGGTCATTTAGGGGTAAAATTAATTAAAATACAAAATTAAAAGCCAATTTTGCTCATCTTCAACCCCATGGCCGAATATAGCAAGGAGAAACCATGGCTAGGGTTTTTCAAGCTTCCAAGCTCGATTGTAAGACCATTCTAGCCCCGTTTTTCAAGTTCTTTACGTTTTTGGAGTCCCGGTAGCTCGATTAAGCTTATGCTAGCAATAATTCAACCTAGGGTTCATATTTGGAAAAATACCCATAGATGAAATTTGTGTATTTTGGTGTTTTATGATAGAATATGAGGTTTTAAATTATGTTAGACAACTTGTGCTACTCGGTTTTAAGTGAAAACGAGCAAAAGGGCTTAATCGGTAAAAATACCTAATAGTCATAAGTACATGTTAGAGTGAGAATTTGATGTTGCCATAGAAGGGAAAAATAATCAGCATGTCATAAAACATAAGAAAATAGGCTGAATTTTAATTTACGAGCTTTGGGGCAAAAGTGTAAATATGCAAAAGTTTAGGGGCAAAATTGTAATTTTTCCAAAATATGATTTTGGGTCAATTTGAATAATGTGAGTCCTAATTAGATTATATTTTAAATGATAGAGTAAGGAAAACTGAAATTCGGGCTAAAATGGGGAAAATACCAAGTTGTGGACGAAATGGTAAAAGTAGCCATTTTCGCATACGAGGTAAGTTCATGTGTAAATATAGTAACATAATTGTCATTTTAAGTAATTTAATTTTAATTATATGATATGCTGATTTTTATCATGAAATATATGCTTTGTGGTTATTTTCGAATAAAATGTAAATTATGTGAGCTACTTGTTAAATATAAATTGTTACCGAGTATTGGTTTCGGTATTCTACTAAGAAGGCAGGCAAGGATATATGTTCGAGGAAAATCCCGTTTGAACCTTAGGAATAGATTAGGATACAAGTGACATGTCACTTTGGGATATTTGGGCATCCGAACTCGTTGAGTTGAGTCCGAGTTCACTTATGGATGCGAATGTCCGAACTCGTTGAGTTGAGTCCGAGTTCGTGAGATGTAACTAGGCATCCGAGCTCGTTGAGTTGAGTCCGAGTTCACTTATGGATGCGAACGCCCGAGCTTGTTGAGTTGAGTCCGAGTTCGCTTATGGGCGGGTTACATAGTAGCTTGGCTACATATGTGGCACTTATGTGCAAACTTTCCATGTATCCGAATTATATTCCGATGTGTTCAACGGGTAAAGTTCTACTCAAACGGAGGAATACTCAAGATGATAGGGACGTATTGGTAAGTGTTGTGAAATGGATACTTTGAACAGGTATGTACTTAACCCTCGGGTTGAAAAATCGATATAACAACAATATGGTAAGATGATAAATGAAAATATGATATGAATGTCTTGGTGATGATTATGCAAATGATGTTTTATGTTTGCTTATATGGTTATGTTACTTGCTATTTGCATGTGAACTTACTAAGAATTTATGCTTACTCCCTCCTTTTCATTCCTTGTAGTGTTGACAAGCCAGCTAGGAAATCGGGAACGGTCGGAGGCACGCTCACACTATCCGTATACCATCTTGGCATAATGGCTTGTATATTTTGAGTATGGCATGTATAGCATTATAATCATTTTGTATATATGGTCTTATGATATGGTTATTGAGTAGTATAAAAATGCTTGGTAATGATTAGCCATTGGAATGGCTAATTATGATCATATTTGGTGTTATGTATGTCAAATTGCTAGTTAATCCATGGAAACCATGAAATAGGTAAAATTTACCATAAAATAGATTCAGACAGCAGTAGTGACGTGAATTTGAAAAATCATTAAAAATAGTAGAGATATAATTAGATGATGAATAAAATATGGAATTGAAGAATTATGAGTCTATTTTCATATGGAAGAAACGAAACAGGTATATGAGTTACATTTTTTGAGATGTTTAAATTTTTGTGAAACAGGGCCAGAGCGATTGCTGGATCCCCTGTTCTGAATTTGGAAATTCACCATAAATTGTATAAAAATAATTAGAAGTCATAATTTATATGTAAAGATTTATTATTGAGTCTAGTTTTAATAGAAACAAACTTCATAGTAATTGAAATTTTGTACAGAGAGATATCTGATTCGTAATACACAGAGGTCAGAGCAATCGATCCCTGAAACAGGGGAGACTTTAACTAATAAACTGTACTAATTGGCCTAGCCAAAAATTCTAGAAAAAAATTAGTAAATAGATATACGAGTCTAGTTTCAGGGAAAATTTACGGATCTTTATTTTGAGTTTCAGAACTCGAGATATGAATTTTTAAACGACTGTGATGCAGTTAGCCAGCTTGTCTGGAATTTCTAAAATTAAATTGTTTGAGCTGTTTAAGCAATGAATTAAGTCTGTTAACACCTCGTGTTCGACTCCGGAAACGGTCTCAGATATGGGGCGTTACATTTGGTGGTATCAGAGCAGGTTTAGTCGGTTCTCGGACTAACCTAGTATGTGTAAAAGTTTAGCTATACATGCCACTGATCTGTGATAGTGTGATGTCTTCCGACGCGTATAAGTACCGTCTTATTTAGACAGGGTACTCTCCAACCGAGCTGCGCTGACCATGTTCAATGTTATGTGAAGGTATTTGAGTAAAATTATGATTATGATAAGTCTCTGTTCAGAAAAGTATGAATAAAGGTTTATGATACATATGTGATAAATATTCATATTTGCTTAATGCTCATATGATGTAGTGTATATGGCTTACTTGAAAAGATGAACGGAATAAATAGAAAGTAGTAGAGGTATGAATAAAAGTCATAGTATTATGATACGAATGAAAATGTCCTTGTTTTGATTTGGACGTCGAATGTTGATGAATGCTAATGATATATATTTTTTATGAGATAAAGGATTATAATGAAATGAACTTATCTATGTTAAATTGTTGGACTGAATTATATGATTGTAATGATATGTACATGATGATGCACGAATTGAAAGTTATGATTGTGGTGCAAATATCTATGTTTGTTTGGCCTTATATGATTTCATGAGCATGGCTTAATTTAATTAAATGAATGGATAAGTAAAGCTATCTAGAAAACATAGAATGTATGCATAAGTATATTGTCTAAATGGGACAATAGGAAAATTGGTGTAAGCCAACATGAATGAATGACATGATTTTGATGATGTTGCTATGATGATGGAAGTTGTGTCATATGTGTATGTATAAGAAAGTCGAGTCGGAGGTCCTACAACCCTCCCCTTATCGAAATGGTACTTATAATGGAATTTCATGAGATTTGTATTGAATAAGTTTCTGGTTGAGAACCCAAAGAGTTCGATGATAGAATAATTATAAGTATGATCGAGAGATTGAAAATGAGCTGATAAGTAAAGTCGAGCCCGTAAAGTATCGGATTGACGTAAAGATTATTGGAATTATGCAATTGCTCCAGCTTAGAAAAGGAATTCTCCTTGGTAAACCGAATTACTCGGTGCAAGGTCGAGAAAAGTGTAAATTGAAATTTATTCAGAACTGGTCTTCTTTAGTGAATGGTTTAATATGAAATTTGTGACGTGAGAACTAGTTGGGGAAATGATATTTGAAATGTGAACTATCTCGAGTGTGATAGTTATGGATCGGACAGATTTAGCGATCTCTTTTGAGATGTTCTATGTGTTTACCCGTTCTCGAAAATATTTCTATGGCTATTGATCTTCACAAGAAATTCTTGTTATATGGGAATGTCTTTTAATCCTCGGTATTGGATGAAAGCATTGGTAGTCCTGACTGGTTTATAATTTATATTGCTCTATTTCATCGGGTATTCTATTTCATTTCAAATGATATAAGAATTGATGAGAGAATACATATGATATTATGATTCTGCTTCTTCTACTTGATGCTTCATCCGATATATATGTATGGGAAGATATATTGTTCTTGTTATATTTGATTCCAGTGGGATTAAATGATGTTTTCTTTTGGACTTTCTTTCTTTGAAGAATTATCGGGTATTCCGTATTTTCTCTATGAGTTTGGTTTTCGATTCTCTGGCTTGGTTTTCGATTCTCCAAAGATAGTATCGTATCTTGGGTTTCTTTATTCCGATTTCTTTATTTTGGATTTCTCTATTTTGGATTTCTTTATTCGGTTTTCTTGTTATCTTTGTTCCATAATTTGTCAATTATGACTCGTGTTCAAGTGCGTTCTTCACTCGTAATAATCGTGTCAAATATGACTATACTTCTAATTTGATCTTGGTAATGTGGTGATTTTAGTATTGGATTTTTTTCTAATTTCGTAAGGATTTGACATCGATAAAGGCATAAGTGATAAAAGCGCGAGTTTCAGTCGGTATGGTGAATTATCTATTTGAAAGATTTCATGCGACAATTATTTCAGATTATTTTTCCCAAATCGATAATAGAATTTCATTTTGTACGGATAAAAGAGTAAATAGTCCGAACGAGAAGTGTATATTTATTAGAAAAGTTTGATATTAGTTAAAGTCACTACGAATGATAAGGTTTTCATTTTGTGAAAGTTGAAAAGTTTATTACATGTTGACAAAGTTCGGATAGATGAGAATATTGGTAACCAAGCGCGTCGAACTAGACTAGTCTACATTGAGTAAAGACTTCGACTTTCAAATAATATACTATTGTATGAATTGTGATGTGTTTCAAGACAAAGTGAGGTAATGTGATAGTTTAGAGCATTCGATGTTGTTAAAGGGGTTAAAGCCGAGCATTGGGATCTATCAAAATTATCCTTGTCAGTGTTGATATTGGGATGGAAATGAGAAGGATTATTCTTGAGGCCATATCAGAATTATTTCCATGGTAGAAAGAGGAAAATGTGATGTATTCTATTGTTAAATGTTTGGCGAGATCTATAAATCATATCTCAGATTGAATGAATTCCTACTCATCAGATTTATGGAAATTCAGGTCTTTTTGATTGTTGGATTTCTTGGAATTCCGGTCTCCATTAATCAAGTTAAGATCCGGGTTTTATGTCATGATATCATGGGAAACTGAGAAGGGTTGAAAATTTAAGAACAGTTGAGAGTTGAGACTGTAAGCTTTTAGATCATATGAGAAATTAAAGAGATGTATTGGAGGTACAGTCTAAGTGAAAGTTCTTTGGCACCGAATATGAGATTAAAAGTGAAGACCACTTTTCTGGTAAGATTTTCGGGGACGAAAATCCCTAAAGGGGGGAGAGTTGTAATATCCCGAATTAGGGCCTAATCGGAATAGTGGTTTCATGACCACAAAATCTGAGATAGAAATAATTATTTTATAATTATTTTGATGTTTATGATATGATTGCATGATTGTGTGAAATTTTCGTGATGAAATCCTATGCCTAAAGTGCTTAAATTGAAATTAGGGACTAAATCGAATAATTTGCAAAACTTACATTCTAGAAGTTTCTAGTATGAAATTGTTTTGAAATATTAATTAGGAGGTCTTAAATATCAATTTTACCAATTTCTAAGTTTATGGACAAAAATTGGACATGGATGGAATTTTTAGAAAGTTTAGTAGTAAGGGCATTTTGGTCATTTAGGGGTAAAATTAATTAAAATACAAAATTAAAAGCCAATTTTGCTCATCTTCAACCCCATGGCCGAATATAGCAAGGAGAAACCATGGCTAGGGTTTTTCAAGCTTCCAAGCTCGATTGTAAGTCCATTCTAACCCCGTTTTTCAAGTTCTTTACGTTTTCGGAGTCCCGGTAGCTCAATTAAGCTTATGCTAGCAATAATTCAACCTAGGGTTCATATTTGGAAAATACCCATAGGTTAAATTTGTGTATTTTGGTGTTTTATGATAGAATATGAGGTTTTAAATTATGTTAGACAACTTGTGCTACTCGGTTTTAAGTGAAAACGAGCAAAAGGGCTTAATCGGTAAAAATACCTAATAGTCATAAGTACATGTTAGAGTGAGAATTTGATGTTGCCATAGAAGGGGAAAATGATCAGCATGTCATAAAACATAAGAAAATTGGCTGAATTTTAATTTACGAGCTTTGGGGCAAAAGTGTAAATATGCAAAAGTTTAGGGGCAAAATTGTAATTTTTCCAAAATATGATTTTGGGTCAATTTGAATAATGTGAGTCCTAATTAGATTATATTTTAAATTATAGAGCAAGGAAAACTGAAATTCGGGCTAAAATGGGGAAAATACCAAGTTGTGGACGAAATGGTAAAAGTAGCCATTTTCGCATACGAGGTAAGTTCATGTGTAAATATAGTAACATAATTGTCATTTTAAGTAATTTAATGTTAATTATATGATATGCTGATTTTTATCATGAAATATATGCTTTGTGGTTATTTTCGAATAAAATGTAAATTATGTGAGCTACTTGTTAAATATAAATTGTTACCGAGTATTGGTTTCGGTATTCTACGGAAGACGGCAAGGATATATGTTCGAGGAAAATCTCGTTTGAACCTTAGGAATAGATTAGGATACAAGTGACATGTCACTGGGATATTTGGGCATCTGAACTCATTGAGTTGAGTCCGAGTTCACTTATGGATGCGAATGTCCGAACTCGTTGAGTTGAGTCCGAGTTCGTGAGATGTAACTAGGCATCCGAGCTCGTTGAGTTGATTCCGAGTTCACTTATGGATGCGAACGCCCGAGCTCGTTGAGTTGAGTCCGAGTTCGCTTATGGGCGGGTTACATAGTAGCTTGGCTACATATGTGGCACTTATGTGCAAACTTTCCATGTATCCGAATTATATTCCGATGTGTTCAACGGGTAAAGTTCTACTCAAACGGAGGAATACTCAAGATGAAAGGGACGTATTGGTAAGTGTTGTGAAATGGATACTTTGAACAGGTATGTACTTAACCCTCGGGTTGAAAAATCGATATAACAACAATATGGTAAGATGATAAATGAAAATATGATATGAATGTCTTGGTGATGATTATGCAAATGATGTTTTATGTTTGCTTATATGGTTATGTTACTTGCTATTTGCATGTGAACTTACTAAGCATTTATGCTTACTCCTCCTTTTCATTCCTTTTAGTGTTGACAAGCCAGCTCGGAAATCGGGACGGCGGTCGGAGGCACGCTCACACTATCCGTATACCATCTTGGCATAATGGCTTGTATATTTTGAGTATGGCATGTATAGCATTATAATCATTTTGTATATATGGTCTTATGATATGGTTATTGAGTAGTATAAAAATGCTTGGTAATGATTAGCCATTGGAATGGCTAATTATGATCATATTTGGTGTTATGTATGTCAAATTGCTAGTTAATCCATGGAAACCATGAAATAGGTAAAATTTACCATAAAATAGATTCAGACAGCAGTAGTGATGTGAATTTGAAAAATCATTAAAAATAGTAGAGATATAATTAGATGATGAATAAAATATGGAATTGAATAATTATGAGTCTATTTTCATATGGAAGAAACGAAACAGGTATATGAGTTACATTTTTTGAGATGTTTAAATTTTTGTGAAACAGGGCCAGAGCGATTGCTGGATCCCCTGTTCTGAATTTGGAAATTCACCATAAATTGTATAAAAATAATTAGAAGTCATAATTTATATGTAAAGATTTCTTATTGAGTCTAGTTTTAATAGAAACAAATTTCATAGTAATTTAAATTTTGTACAGAGAGATATCTGATTCGTAATACACAGAGGTCAGAGCAGTCGAACCCTGAAACAGGGGAGACTTTAACTAATAAACTGTACTAATTGGCCTAGCCAAAAATTCTAGAAAAAAATTAGTAAATAGATATACGAGTCTAGTTTCAGGTAAAATTTACGGATATTTATTTTGAGTTTCAGAACTCGAGATATGAATTTTTAAGCGACTGTGACGCAGTTAGCCAGCTTGTCTGGAATTTCTAAAATCAAATTGTTTGAGCTGTTTAAGCAATGAATTAAGTCTGTTAACACCTCGTGTTCGACTCCGGAAACGGTCTCGGGTATGGGGCGTTACATTGACTTCTCTCGAAGTTCGAAGTTTAATCTCTTGTCTGTATATGTCTATGTCTGCTATGACTCCAGGCATCGTCTAAGAATTCAAATTATTAAATTATTAAGTATAGCATATGTCTATGTCAACAACTTAGTATAATTAATAAGCAGAAAAATAGATTAATGTGAGGTAATAGTAATATTTCTATATTGAAACAGTTTAATCACATGAATCCTAGGATTATGCAAGGTAATAAGGTTCTCTCGAATTATTACAAACTTTAACCTAATTCTCTCAAATATAAATTAAGCATGCACCATTTAAATAGTGTGTCAATTAATTACAGTCTAGCTAGAATTAAATAATTAATTCAGTTGCATTCCCCACATTTATAATGCATGAATACATAGTCATAATTTTATCTAAATGCATAAATAGTCGAGGCACATAACATCACCATCAACATAAATAATCGAAGCTATGGAAATTAAATTATTCTAACACTGAAGGAATTAAGAAACCATAATTATATTAAAAACAATAAATTTAGTTGCAAACATGATTTCTTAAATTGAAAAACAAGAAATTAAAAGAGAAAGGGAAAGAATTGCAAAGCTGTTTCTGATGGTTCTCCGAGCCTTGCTCCTCTTTTTTTCTTCACTCATAAATGTAGAAATCAAGCCAAAATTATCCTCCAATGGTCGAATGCGCTACTCTCAAATCCTTGCACAACTCACTTGAAAAATGGGAAAATGGGAAAGAAAACCAAAGAGAGATGTAACATCCCAATTTTGGGCCTAGTCGGAATAGTGGTTTTGAGACCACAAATCTAAAGTAAAAATAATTATTTTATGAATTTGTTGAGGTCTATGATATGTTTGCATGATTTTATGAAGGTTTCGTTAAGAAATTTTATGGATAGAGTGTCCAATTTGATTTTGAGGACTAAATTTCAAAAGTTGCAAAATATGTGATTCTAGAAGCTTTAAGCATGAAACAGCTATGGATTATTAATTAGAGGTCCTTCAATAGAAATTTGACCGATTTCTATTTTTATGGACAAAAATGGGCATGAATAGGTAAAATTTGAAAGTTTAATAAAAAAGGCATTTTGGTCATTTGGTTAATAAAAGAATTAAAAGGGAAAATGAAGTAAAAAACTTGTCCATCTTCTCCATCAACTATCGATATTTCTAAAGAGCCATAGCTAGGGTTTCTTCACTTTCCAAGCTTGATAGTAAGTGCATCCTAGCCTCGTTTTTAATGTTCTTTACATTTTTGAAGTTGTTATCAACCGATCTAGCCATTTCTACCATTTATTTGAGCTAGATTTGATGTCTAGGGTTTGACCCATGTGTGATATGCATGTTTTTTTTATGTTTCATGGTAGATTATGAAAGTTTGATGTGTGATAAACATCTTTTACTAAGTGATTTTTGATGAAAATACCTAAAAGGGACCTATTTGTAAAAGTTGTAAAATGGGTAGTAAAAATTTGATTTGATGAAAAATGTGGGTTGATATGAGCATGTGCGTGGGTCGGTTAGGCTTGGGTAACAAAGAAAATGAGTACATTTCATTTTACGAGCCTAAAGACTAATTTGTAAATATGTGAAAGTTTAGGGGCAGAATTGTAATTTTTCCAAAGTATGGTTTTTGGACTGATTTGAAAAATGTGGTAATTAAATGAGCTAAATTTTCTATTACAGATCAAGAAAAACGAAGTCCAGACCTAGACTAGGAAAAGAACAAGATTATAGACTAAATCGAATTAGTTAGCTATATTTTGTACCGAGGTAAGTTCATATGTAAATAATGCAATATTTTGATCATATTTTAATGCATTGATATTGTATGACTTGTATAATTCATTCGATGAATACATTTGACAAGTTTCGACAAGGGAGAGAAAATCTTGTTTGAACCTTAGGAATAGAATAGGATACGAGTGACATGTCACTAGGACCCCATGTGATATATATATTTATGTGAATCCGGGTGCTGGTCATGTATGTCCTACTGGTGGCTAGATAGTCTAGCATGTGTTGCAAATACCTGACAGCTTGTGTGAGCAGCCTGTGTAGCTACGTCTTGACCGTCAGCTCGTGTGAGCAGACTCGTGATTAGCTCGAGAGCGAGCCTTTATGTGATATAAAATTTGAGGTAGCTTTGGCTTCATATGTGGCACTTGTGTGTAAAGACCTTCCGTGTATCCGTTTAGTATTCCAAGTGTTCAACGGGCATGTCAAGAATAACAAAGAGTATGTTAAGTCACGAGTTGGTACAGGTATGTACAAAAAACTCATAAGAATGAGCTTGTTAAGTGATGAGCTTTTGGTAAGATTAAGAATGATAAAGTTATGCTTATGAAACTATGATGATAAATATGTGATTTATGTTAAGTTAAATTGTATGATATTCATGCTAAATGTTGTTTAATAATATTTATTATTACATGTGAACTTACTAAGTTTTATGCTTACTCCTCTTCCTTTTATTTCTTATAGTGTCACCAAGTTAGCTCGGGGATCGAAAGTAGTCGGAGCATCGATCACACTATCAATTTGATCATTTGGGTATAATTAGTTTAGATATTTTGAATATGGCATGTATAGGTGGAACGACGGAAAAATGTGCAAGTGTACACAATCGCAACAAGTAATAAAGTGACAAGTAAATGTCGAGTTATCATACCCACAGGGACTGTAAAAAGAATTATTTATGAAATTAATTGTAAAACACTTTGGTGAAGTAAAAATAATTTGGTTTTAGAAAGGTGGTCAAAAACTATTTAAAAACTAAGTAATAATTAAAAATAAAACAAAAGAGTTCTAGTGCACGATTTCAAATAAGATTTAATCAATGTAACATACTTGTGTTGGATTAATTATATTTCTTCAACTCAGAATTACTAAACTCATGTTTTCACTGTTACGAATAAATTCACAGCAACCCGGTAATTTGCTAACTTATGAACAAATTCACATACAAAAATCCATTCATCTCTTGACATATCCTTATGTCAATTCAACCGACTAAACAAATTCTAGCAAGCAAACATGTTATTGCACATACATACTCATTAAATTGAACCAATCTCTTGCATATCCCTATGTCAATTCAAACGATTAATTAAATCTAATAAGCATATAAAAGACTTTGTGAAGTAACAAGATATCCCTACCTTGAAATAATTTAATCACAATAATCTTGCAAGTTATGCAAGGCAATAATATCACCAGATACATTGCTAATTTAACCTTCAGCTACCTTAGAAGAATAAACATGCACTGATTAAGTACTGTGTCAATTAATTACAATTGCAATCTGTTTAAATAATTAATTCATTAGTTACCTCACAATGTAGCATAAAGAATAACTTAGGCATGGTTTTACTTAATCAAGCATCTTACCGAGGCTTATAACAGCATAAACATCATTTTAACAATTCAAGCAGGCAGAATATAATCAACCCAACACAAACATAATTTAAGCTAAATTGATTAAAATAACCATTTCAATAGCATAAATATTCATAGACATGTTCGTCAAAACAACAACAAAAATTAAAGAGTTAGGGAACAAGAGGCAAATTCAGTGTTTCTCTGTGGCTTGTCTAGTTGCTCCGTTCTTCGTTCTTCATTGGCCTTGGCTATCAAGGAGGCTTATGAACACCTAATTGCTGCTCCAAAATGGTTGATGGAAGCCTCTTTCCCAAGGGAAGAAATCGGCACTTGAACAGGAGGGAATGAAATGGAAAAAATGAGAGAAAAGTGAGAGAGGGAATGAGAGAATGTTGTGAAGTGAGGGATGCTTTGAATGATCAGAAAGGGGTGGCTTTTATATCTGATTGTGGCTGCTAAAAATAGAAAATTCCAGCAGCCAAAGAGCCCTCCCTTGGCCGGCCACACACTTGGCAAAGTTGAGAGTTTCAACTTTGCTATTTTAAGCTTGGGGCAAATCTACAAAGCCATAATTTAAGGTGGGGTTTGAATGCAATTTAGAAGTCTTTTGAGGGCCTTTTTGCAAGCATATTTAATCAGGTAAAATTATGATTTGAGTCAGCATATGGACGGTTCTGGGCTGCCCATTTAGTGGCTGGTCCGGTTCACTCAATTTGGCTCGACCAGTGCGGTTCAACTAGACCCTTTCTCCATAATTAATTAAAAATAATTTATTTACCCCAAATTAAATGGGGAATAAATTAAAATTAATTAATTTATGAATTAATACACATTTCTGGACCATCTTAGGCTAGAAATTAAAGTGCCTCGATACTTCAAATTGCTTCTCGATTTTATGCTTTCAACAGTATCAGCCGAGCCAATTTTTACCCTTTGTGCGAATCTGTCGAAAATAGTCAAAATTAATCAAAGTTAAGTATAAAATTAAATAAATTCACCATGTTCATATTTTTAACATGATTTAATTATTTTATAATATTTAATTATTTTTCGACAAGAATTTAACCGGATTTGCATGAATTTAAGAAAAATTGGGTATGAAAAAGTATATAAATTTTTGTGTTTCCAATAGGGATTTGGTCTTTTTGTGATTTGTGTCATTATTGATTTGGCCAAATGTTTTAGCTTGTAATGGCATTTGATTCATTTTGTAAATGGCCATTTGGTATTGGCTAATATTGTTTAAGTATTTATGCATATAGAGATGCCTTCCATGGATGTGGTTATTGCATGACTTGTGATGATAAGTATGAGATGTTGTATGTGATATAAATTAGCATGAAATTAATGTGTGGATGCATTGGTTGTGGCTGAATCGGTAGTGTGTATAAGCTTGGATTGGTGTTGTTTGATGTTGTGTAGGTTGGTGCAAGTAAAGGTGGCAAAAAGGCTTGGTAAATAGCATTATTTTTGTCCACACGAGTAGATACACAGGCGTGTGTCTAGGCTGTGTGTGACACACGGCTTGCCTATTGGGTATTTGATCCGGCCGTGTGTCCCCTGCATTTTTGAATTTTAGCTTCGAATTGGCCACACGGGCAGAGACACGGCCATGTGTCTCAACCGTGTGAAGAGCACGGCCCAAGGACATGGGCGTGTGCCTAGGGCGTATGAAGTCTGCACCTAATTTATGAAAAATTATGAAAATAAAATCGCCCACACGGCCTAGCATACGGGCGTGTGACTTGGCTGTGTGACCCTATTTTGTTGATGATGTCATAAACAAAGTGTTACACGGGCGTGTGAGACCACACGGCCTACCCACACGGCATGTGACCCTCTACAGCATGAAAATTTTCTAAGTGTTGTAAAAACTTTAAAACTTCTCGGTTTAGTCCTAGAACACTCCCAATGTATGTTTTGGGCCTCGTAGGCTCGTAATAAGGACAATATGAATATTTTTGAAAAGTTTTGAATTTGAGTGGAAATTCATGTCTCAATTCTTGATTGTTCGTTTGAGTTTAAGTCCGGTAATGCCTCGTACCCTATTCTAGCATCGGACAAGGGTAAGAGGTGTTACATTTAATGGTATCAGAGCTACGATTTAGTTGATTCTTGGACTAATATAGCGTGTGTATGAGTCTAGTTATACATGTCATATATATATTGTGATAGTGTGACGACTCCTGACAATTATAAAATTGTGTTTTCATATAGTAAATGGATCTCGACCGAGCCATGACGGATGATGTAGAAAGTAATGTGTCGGCTCCTGCTCAAGGGGCAGCGCCAGTTGAAAGTAGACCCGTAACTGTAAGTCAAGGAGAAGGAGAAGGGAAGCCTTTCTCCATATGATGAATTTATGGTATTCAGAGTTCGTTCGAACGAACTCAAATGCTCGACCCCCTCCACCCTCACCAAATCCTCAACCTATCCCTGTAGCCCCTCAAGTTGTGAAAATGGTAAAAATGAACAAGCCTCCAGTTGACAGAATTCGTAAACAATGAGCTGAAGAATTTCAAGCTAATATAGATGATGATCCAGAAAGGGAAGAGTTCTGGCTCGAGAACACGATCAGGGTATTTGATAAGTTGTCTTGCACACCTGAGGAATGTATAAAATGTGTTGTGTCACTCTGAGAGACTCGGCTTATCAATGGTGGAACACCCTTTTGTCGGTTGTACCAAGGGAGGGAGTTAATTGGGAATTTTTTCACGAAAAGTTTCGTAAGAAGTACATTACCCAAAGGTTTATCGACCAGAAATGAAAAGAATTCCTTGAGTTAAAACAGGGCCGAATGACAGTAATGGAGTACGAGCGTGAGTTTGTAAGACGTAGCAAGTACGCTCGGGAATGTGTATCGACTGAGTCCATCATGTTTAAGAGATTTGAAGACGGATTGAATGAAGATATTTGATTGTTGGTTGGTATTCTTGAACTAGAAGAATTTGTGGTACTTGTAAAGAGAGCTTGCAAGGCCGAGGAATTGGCTAAGAGAAAAGAAAGGTCGAGATTGAAGCTAGGGACTCAAAGAAAAGACCTATGAATAAGTCGTTTCAG
This sequence comes from Gossypium longicalyx, assembly GCA_025698465.1. Classification (NCBI taxonomy): domain Eukaryota; kingdom Viridiplantae; phylum Streptophyta; class Magnoliopsida; order Malvales; family Malvaceae; genus Gossypium; species Gossypium longicalyx. The sequence continues at coordinate 14,614,406 of CM046997.1, read as the reverse complement.
TCTTCATCAAAGAATTTGAGGGATTTCTATTCTTATTCCAATGCTTCTGTTGGGCTCTCAAACAGAAATCAAAATAAACAGTATTCGGGTTCGAAAGCTCAAACCACTTTGATTGCTAGTGTTGGCAATGCTCGACGAAATAGAGCAAAATGTTCGCATTGTGGTAGATGCCACCCTGGTGAGTGCTGGATGAATAACCGGGCATGTTTCAAGTGTGGTTCACAAGATCACTTTATCAAAGATTGCCCTGATATGGTTGAGAAAGAAAAATTTCAGAGTGCAAAATCTGGTAATACTGCTGCTAGAGGGAGACCACAGAGAAATCCGAGAAATGGGGCAAGTAGCAAGAGTGCACCTAGAGATTCGATTGCAAGATTCAAGGGTAGAGCACCTAGGAGGACTTATGCCATTCGTGCTCGCGAAGAGGCTTCATCTCCTGATATGATTACGGGTCTTCGTCTCCTGATATGATTACGGGTACTTTTTCTCTCTACGATACTCATGTTATTTCTTTGATTGATCCAGGATCAACCCATACGTATGTTTGTATGAAATTGGTATCTAGCATGAATATGCCTGTTGAGTCTGCAGAATTTGTGATAAAAGTGTCGAACCCTCTAGGCAAACATGTGTTAGTTGACAAAGTATGTAAGAATTGTCCTTTGATGATTAGAGGTCATTATTTTTTGGCTAATCTTATGCTTTTTCCATTTGATGAATTTGATGTAATTCTTGGTATGAATTGGTTGACCGTTCATGATGTAGTAGTAAATTGTGGAAGAAAAATTATTGAGTTGAAATGTGAAAGTGGTGATATTCTTCGAGTTGAGTTAGATGAATCAGATAGATTGCCAGTTGCGATCTCTTCTATGACCGCTTAGAGGTATATGAGAAAAGGGTGCAAATCTTATCTTGCCTTCGTGTTGAATACCAAAGTGTCTGAGTTAAAGATTGAGTCAATGCCGGTGGTATGTCAGTGCCGGAAGAGTTACCCGGATTGCCTCTAGTTAGAGAAGTTGAATTTGGTATTGCGTTAGTCCTTGGCACTACACCTATTTCGATTGCTCTGTATAGCATGGCTCCAACAGAATTAAAAGAGTTGAAAGCTCAGTTGCAAGAGTTGACGGATAAAGGTTTCGTGAGACCTAGTTTTTCTTCGTGGGGTGCACCAGTATTATTTGTGAAAAAGAAAGACGGCTCTATAAGACTTTGCATTGATTACCAACAACTCAATAAAGTGACCATAAAGAATAAGTATCCTTTGCCGAGAATAGATTATTTGTTTGACCAATTGAAAAGGGTCACATGGTTTTCAAAGATAGAATTGAGGTCTGGTTACTATTAGTTGAGAGTTAAAGACTCGGATGTGCCAAAAATTGTATTTCGAACGAGGTATGACCACTATGAATTTTTGTTTATGCCTTTTGGTTTAACGAATGCTTCCACTGTGTTTATGGACTTAATCAATCAGATTTTTAGACCATACTTAGATAAGTTTGTGGTTGTGTTTATCGATGATATTTTGATTTATTCTCGAAATGAGTCCAAGCATACTGAGCATTTGAGAACTGTTTTACAAACTTTGAGAGATAAACAGTTGTATGCTAAGTTTAGTAAAAGTGAGTTTTGACTTCGAGAAGTCAAATTTTGGGGGCACATTGTTTTAGGTGAAGGTATTCGAGTTGACCCGAGTAAGATTTCAGTAATTGTTGATTGGAAATCGCTGAGGAATGTGTCTAAGGTTAGAAGCTTTTTGGGCTTAGCCAGTTACTACAGACGATTCGTTAAAGGATTTTTAATGATTGCTACTCCGATGACAAAGTTGCTACAGAAGGATGTTAAGTTTGAATGGTCAGAAAGGTGTCAATAGAGTTTTGAGAAGTTAAAGGCATTGTTGACTGAGGCACCAGTTTTGGTACAACCTGAGCCGGGAAAAGAATTTGTGATCTATAGTGATGCATCCTTGAATAGATTGGTTGTGTACTTATGTAAGAAGGCAAAGTGATAGATTATACCTCGAGGCAAATGAAACCGCATGAGAAAAATTATACGACACATGATTTAGAGCTAGCCGCCATTGTGTTTGCATTGAAGATTTGGAGACATCATTTGTATGGTGAGAAATGTCATGTTTATACTGATCATAAAATTTTAAAGTACTTAATGACTCAAAAGGATTTGAATTTACGGCAAAGGTGATGGTTGGAGTTGTTAAAGGATTATGAGTTAGTGATTGACTACCATCCCGGAAAGGCTAATATGGTCGCCAATGCTTTAAGTAGAAAGTCGTTGTTTGCTTTGAGGGCTATGAACACCTAGTTGACCTTAACTAGTGATGGTTCGATTCTAGATGAGTTGAGAGCTAGACCGACATTTCTTCAACAAATTTATGAATCTCAAAAATGTGACAGTGATTTACAAGCTAAAAGAGTCCAGTGTGAATCGAAAATTGAATCAGATTTTCAAATTAGTTCTGATGGATGTTTAATGTTCTGAGATAGGGTCTATGTACTGAGAGATGATGAGCTTACTCAGAAGATTTTGCATGAGGCACGCAGTGGTTATTTGTCAGTTCACCCCGGTAGTACGAAAATGTATAATGATTTGAAGAAATTATATTAGTGGCCAGGTATGAAAAGAGATATCTCCGAGTTGTTTCAAGATGTTTGATTTTCCAACAAATGAAAGTTGAACACCAAGTGCCCTCAGGTTTACTTCGGCCTATGATGGTTCCTGAGTGGAAATGGGATAGAATTACTATGGACTTTGTGATGGGTTTGCCCTTGACACCGAAAAAGAAAGATGCTATTTGGGTTGTGGTTGATAGGCTAACGAAGTCTGCTCATTTTATTCTGGTACGTACCGATTTCTTGCTTAATAAGTTAGTTGATTTGTACATTGGTGAAATTGTTAGATTGCAATGAGTGCCTATTTCCATTATATCAGATAGAGATCTGAGGTTCACTTCGGGGTTTTGGAAAAATTTGCAAGAAGCTTTAGGTACAAAGTTGAACTTTAGTATTGCTTTTCATCCGCAAACTGACGGTCAGTCTGAACGGGTAATTCAGATTCTTGAGGATATGCTCCGGTGTTGTATTCTTGAATTCAAGGGTAGTTGGGAAAATATATACCTTTGGCGAAATTTACCTACAACAATAGTTTTCAATCAAGTTTGAAAATGGCACCTTATGAGGCATTGTACGGTCGTAAGTGTCGGACACCTTTGTATTGAACTGAACTCAAAGAGAATCAGATTCACGGGGTCGATTTAGTCAGAGAACCTAAAGAAAAAGTGAAGATAATTCGTGATTGTTTGAAAGAAGCTTCGGATGGACAGAAATCCTACGCAGATTTGAAACAGAAAGAGATTGAGTTTCAGGTCAGTGATAAGGTATTCCTGAAAGTGTCTCCGTGGAAGAAAGTTCTTAGATTTGGCTGGAAGGGCAAGTTCAGTCCATGTTCTATTAGACCGTATGAGATTACCAAAAAGATAGGGCCAGTAGCATATCGGTTGGCTTTGCCATCTAAACTGGAAAGGATTCACGATGTTTTCCATGTGTCCATGTTGCGCCGATACCGATCAGACCCTTCACATGTGATTTCACCGACAGAGGTTGAGATCGGACTGGATATGACTTATAGCGAAGAGCCGGTTAAGATTTTGGCTCGGGAATTCAAACAATTGAGGAATAAAAGTATTGCCCTTGTGAAAGTATTATGGAAAAGGCATGGGGTTGAAGAGGCTACATGGGAACCTGAGGAAACCATAAGAAAACAATACCCAAACCTTTTTACCGGTAAGATTTTCGGGGACGAAAATCCCTAAGGGGAGAGTTGTAACACCCTGATTTTGGGCCTAGTTGGAATAGTGGTTTTGAGACCACAAATTCAAAGTAGAAATAATTATTTTATGAATGTGTTGAGGTCTATGATATGTTTGCATTATTGTATGAAATTTTCGTTAAGAAATTGTGTGGATAAAGTGTCCAATTTGATTTTGAGGACTAAATTTTAAAAGTTGCAAAATATGTGATTCTAGAAGCTTTAAACATGAAATAGCTATGGATTATTAATTAGAGGTCCTTCAATAGCAATTTGACCAATTTCTATTTTTATGGACAAAAATGGGCATGAATAGGTCAAATTTGAAAGTTTAGTAAAAAGGGCATTTTGGTCATTTGGTTAATAAAAGAATTAAAAGGGAAAATGAAGTAAAAATCTTGTCCATCTTCTCCATCAAGTATTGAAATTTCTAAGGAGCCATAGCTAGGGTTTCTTCACTTTCCAAGCTTGATAGTAAGTGCATCCTAACCCCGTTTTTAATGTTCTTTACATTTTTTAAGTTGTTATCAACTGATCTAGTCATTTCTACCATTTATTTTAGCTAGGGTTGATGTCTAGGGTTTGACCCATGTGTGACATGCGTGTATTTTGATGTTTCATGGTAGATTACGAAAGTTTGATGTGTGATAAACATCTTTTACTAAGTGATTTTTGATGAAAATACCTAAAAGGGACCTATTTGTAAAAGTTGTAAAATGGGTAGTAAAAATCTGATTTGATGAAAAATATGGGCTAATATGAGCATGTGTGTGGGTTGGTTAGGCTTGGGTAACAAAGAAAATGAGTACATTTCATTTTACGAGCCTAAGGACTAATTTGTAAATATGTAAAAGTTTAGGGTCAAAACTATAATTTTTCCAAAGTATGGTTTTTGGACTAATTTGAACAATGTGGTAATTAAATGAGCTAAATTTGCTATTATAGATCAAGAAAAATGGAGTCCGGACCTAGACCGGAGAAAGAATAAGGTTGTGGACTAAATCGAAATAGTTAGCTATGTTTTGTACCGAGGTAAGTTCATAAGTAAATAATGCAATATTTTGATCATATTTTTAATGCATTGATATTGTATGAATTGTATAATTGATTCGATGAATACATTCGACAAGTTTCGACAAGAGAGAGAAAATCCTGTTTGAACCTTAGGAATAGAATAGGATATGAGTGACAAGTCACTAGGACCCCATGTGTTATATATATTTATGTGAATCCAGGTGCTGGTCATGTACGTCCTACCGGTGGCTACGTAGTCCGGCATGTGTTACAGATACCTGACAGCTTGTGTGAGCAGCCTGTGTAGCTACGTCCTAACCGTCAAATTTTGTGAGCAGACCCGTAATTAGCTCCAGAGCGAGCCTTTATGTGATATGAAATATGAGGTAGCTTTGGCTACATATGTGGCACTTGTGTGCAAAGACCTTCCGTGTATCCGTTTAGTATTCCAAGTGTTCAACGGGCATGTCAAGAATGACAAAGAGTATGTTAAGTCACGAGTTGGTACACGTATGTACGAAAAACTCATAAGAATGAGCTCTTTAAGTGAGGAGCTTTTGGTAAGATTAAGAATGATAAAGTTATGCTTATGAAACTATGATGATAAATATGTGATTTATGTTAAGTTAAATTGTATGATATTCATACTAAATGTTGCTTAATATTGTTTATTATTGCATGTGAACTTACTAAGCTTTATGCTTACTCCTCTTCCTTTTTATTTCTTATAGTGTCGCCAAGCTAGCTCGGGTATCGGAAGTAGTCAGAGCATCGATCACACTATCAATTTGATCATTTGGGTGTAATTGATTTAGATATTTTTAATATGGCATATATAGGGACTTGGTTTTTTTGTGACTTGTGTCATTATTGATTTGGCCAAATGTTTTGGCTTGTAATGGTATTTGATTCATTTTGTAAATGGCCATTTGGTATTGGCTAATATTGGTTAAGTATTTATGCATATAGAGATGCCTTCCATGGATGTGGTTATTGCATGATTTGTGATGATAAGTATGAGATGTTGTATGTGATAGAAATTAGCATGAAATTGATGTGTGGATGCCTTGGTTGTGGCTGAATTGGTAGTGTGTATAAGCTTGGATTGGTGTTGTTTGATGTTGTGTAGGTTGGTGCAAGTAAGGGTGGCAAAAAGGCTTGGTAAATAGCCTTATTTTTGTCCATACTGGTAGACACACGGGCCTGTGTCTATGCCGTGTGTGACACACGGCTTGCCTATTAGGTGTGTGATCTGGCCATGTGTCCCCTACATTTTTGAATTTTAGCTTCAAATTGGCCACAGGGCTGAGACACGGTCGTGTGTCTCGGCCGTGTGAAGGGCACAGCCCAGGGACACGAGCGTGTGCCCAGGGCGTGTGAAGTCTGCACCTAATTTATGAAAAATTATGAAAATAAAATCGCCCACACAGCCTAGCACACGGGCATGGGACTTGGTCGTGTTGCCCTATTTTGTTGATGACGTCATAAATAGAGAGTTACACGAGCTGAGGACACGGGAATGTCCCAAGCCATACGTGCGTGTGAGACCACACGGCCTACCCACACGGGCGTGTGACCCTCCAAAGCATGAAAATTTTATAAGTGCTGTAAAAACTTTGAAAGTTCTCAGTTTAGTCTCGAAACGCTCCCAATGTATATTTTGGGCCTCGTAGGCTCATAATATGGACAATATGAATGTTTTTGAAAATTTTTAAATTTGAGTGGAAATTCATGTCTCGATTTTTGAATGTTCGTTTGAGTTTAAGTCCGATAATGCCTCGTGCCTTGTTCTGGTGTCAGATACGGGTAAGGGGTTTTACAGTATAAAAGACTGAAAGATAGATGAATGAGGCAGTGAAGGGTCGTATTTATACTAGTAAAGGGTAGCTTGTATTTTCTAAAAATTGCAATCAATCCCCCTTCTGATGGCTAGCCACCTTGTGAAAAGGAGTGAGTAGGATGGCTTTGTTGAAAATAGCAAAAATAAGGCATGTTTCAAGGAAAGAGTTGAACAGTCACTTGGCAAACTTGTTGGGGCTATTTTTCAATTTTTATAAAGATTAAAGACCCTTAATTTAATTATTCCATGGATGGTTGGGTTGTTGGTTAACTAAATTTGGGCTTTCCCTTCCTTAGTTGGACGGATTAGCTTCAAAATTGAGCAGTAGGCTTGACTACTTTACTGATCCAATTTTCGAGTTGGGTCAAGTTTGTCCATGATCCATAATTCTAATTAATTTTAGATGTCCATAGCTGATTAATTATCAGCCCTCCTTCACATGGCCTTTGCTATAGAAGACTATTACAGCATCGAGCATTGAGTAGGTAAGCTTCAAGGCCAATTTTCCTTCTATTGCACAAAATTGCGAAAAAAAAGATAAAAATATGTCAAATTAGTATGTAAATAATTAAAAATGGAATTTTTTTCTTTAATTTAGTCCATCTAATTAATTTTATAATAAAATTACAAAATTCATTATTTAAATACTCAAAATTTGCATGAATTACTAGTAAAAAGGTGTTGAAAGAGTCTATATAATTTAGAGTTATCACAACCCCAAACTTAATTCATTGTTCGTCTCAAGTAATGCTAACTGGTATTAAAACTCAAAGAACTTATCTTTGAAATAAAATATCTTTTCAAAGAAAGTCAAAATTTCCCATAATCATGTGTTCTATAAAACTATACTCAGAAATAGAAAATTTGAAAACATGTAACTTCAGTATATATAATAAGCAATTATTTCAAATATTAATATGCAAACAAAAATATGTGCTAAATAACTTCCCTTAACAAATGAGTGCTAAGAACTCCCCAATCAAATTTTATTTCCTTCGAATAAACTAAGCAACAATCCTAAAGTTTAATTTGTGCATTCATATGTTGAGCTTAGTAATTCCTCTCCACTAATGTAGTCAGCATAATAATCTAAATCAATAGGTCTTTCATAAAGTTGTAATGGGGCTAGGGTCAAGGTATGGAAAAGTGATAGATAATTTTAGGCTAAAAACCTTAGACTCGACTTATGTCGGACCTTCAATTTTGCAATTATCCTACAAAATACCAACTTATTTTTCAATTTGAGTACCTATGCTCTCTGTGCTTTATTTTACAACAACCAAATTTTTTTTAAGCAACCGTTTCTTTATTCGAGTAAATAATTTTAACATTTTGAGCATTTTAGTACTCTTCTCTACTCCCCCAAACTCAATCACAAAAAATATTTTGAATGTAATGAGTCAATGTTTTGGCCAGATTTTGCATCGGAATTTTATCTTTCTTTGAAGAATTATCCTAAGATAGTGGAAGAAAAAGAAAACATGAGAAATATTTCTTACACTTCTACAGTAGGAAGTCTCATGTATCTTATGTTATGCACACATCCAGATATTTGTTTCGTAATAGGATTAGTGAGTCGAGATAAGGCGAATCCTGGTTCAAGACACTGGCAAGCAGTTAAGCAGTTAAGCATATACTCAAGTATTTACAAAGCACGAGGGATTATATGCTTGAGTATTGTGAATGAGTTCTTACTCTTTTCAAACATACTTATTCTAACTTCCAAACATGTTGGGATTCGAGGAAATCGACATCGGGCTATGTCTTTATCCTGGGTGGCGGGTCTATAGTATGGAGAAGTGTCAAGCAAAGTTGTAATACTGACTCCATTATAAAGGTCAAATATTTAGGTGCTTCTGAGGATACAAAAGAAGCAATATGGCTTCAAATATTGCTTACAAATCTTGAAGTCATTCTTAGTATGGAAAAAGTTATCACATTGTATTGTGCTAATAGTGTGGTAATAGCTAACACCAAGGAAACCAGCAACCACAAGAGGACGAAACACATTGATATAAAGTATCACATCATAAGGGAGGCAATAGCAGATAAAATTGTAGATGTAGTCAAAGTCGCATCAGAGGAAAACCTTGCAGACTCATTTACCAAGGCTCTACTAGCTAGGAGTTTTGAAAAACACGTGAAGAGCATGGGAATACAGAATATGACTTATCAACTTCACTAGGGTAAGTGGTAGATTGTTGGATCTGGTGTCCTAATTGTAGTATATTCATTTGTACAATTGTATTTTTCAAACAAATTGGTTTGATAAAATTATTCTTGAATTACATTAATAACCATTGTATATTTTCCTCAATGGTTTTTGCATGCAAAGCAAAATTGAAACAAATATTAGCTCATTAGTTATCTAATGTTTAACTAATACTAAGTGGTATTATGTGGTCAGACCGTAATACGAAAAGATAACTTATATTAGTATATGAACCTGAAAATGTTCTTAATCTTATCGAAAATGAGAAAACCAATTAAAAAAATAATATGTCGTCTATCAAGTCCAATTGGGGAGATGCTTTTTCTTGAGCATTTGAAGGGGATGACTCGTAGAAGATAAAGATATAGATGTGATTGACTGGACTAATAGTACATCGGACATGACCCAACTAGAATAGATCCTAAATTTGTTTATGGATTTTTTCAGTTGTGACGTTCATAGTGTGTCATACCTTAATCCTAAGTGGATGATGAACTATGTATGCATGACCTGTATATTTTGATGTAAGAAAAAGTCTGAGTACAAATAGATAAGGAACTGAAAGTTAATGCGTTGGGTATAACTAAGGTTAGCTGCCCCTCTCTCCTAATCCAACTAGAGGATTGATTTTTCTATTAAATAAGTGTTATTTGTATTCTACTAATTCAACTAGGTTCCCTATATCTCTCCCTATAAATAGATGGCATTGGTAGGGCTAAAAACATAAGTTTTGTAAACAAATTTGAGATATTGTTGTTCTGCCCAAAAATAGTGAGAATTTATTTCTAACTATAAATTCTATTTTTCGAGAATAACAACTCTACTAGTTTCTATAAGAGAGAAAGATTTACTTTTCTACTGAAAGTAAGAAAATTGTTTCTAGTTTTGTGTTTGATTCGTAATTATTCGAGCCCACACTCGAAGCGATTCGCGGTACAAGAATAGCGGAGAAGATTGTTTGGTTGAAAGCCGAGAACGTCAAAGATCTATCTCTCACAAAGATCATGTAATTTTTGGGAAAATTTTATTGCTATAACTATCAAAAACCGATTCAATTTTCAAACTTTTAGTTTTCCGCTTTACAATAAAACCATTTTTTAATCAGATTTTTTCAAACATAAAATGATATCTCTTGGTTTTTAACCAGATTGGACAATGACTTAAAGATAGATTGGTACTACAATTCGTGAGTTTAGAAAGCAAGTTTAAGATAATGGTCTAGATGCACAATGAATGTATTATAGATGGTGTGTACAAGGTAGCATCCATAATATATGAAGACTATATTGCAACAAGTGATGTTCTGGCTGCTATGGATCAAGCTATTATAGATGGTGTTAACATAATCTCACTATCTCCCATTTTTAATCAAACAATTTATTATGAAAATGTTCTAGCCATTGCTTCCCTTTAGTAATAAAGAAGGGGTTTGTTGTCATCTATTTTGCTAGAAATGATGCTCCTAATACCACACTATGAGTTTTTTGTGATGCCATTTGGCTTGAAAAATGCACCTGCAGTATTCATGGATTTGATGAACAGAATCTTCAGACCATATTTAGACAGGTTTGTGGTGGTATTTATTGACGATATTTTGGTATATTCCTGAGATGAAAATGAGCATGTCGAACATTTAAGAATAGTGTTTCAAACTCTGTGTGAGAAACAATTGTGTACCAAATTTAGTAAATGTGAATTTTGGCTATGGGAAGTTGGTTTTCTTGGACATATTGTATCTGCTGAAGGTATCAGGGTGGATCCGAATAAAATTTCAGCCATTGTTAATTGCAAGCCACCAAAAGACGTGTCTGAAGTTTGAAGTTTTCTGGGACTAGCAAGGTATCATTGGAGATTTGGTAAAGGATTTTCAATGATAGCTTCTCCGATGACTCGATTATTGCAGAAAGATGTGAAATTTGAATGGTCTGATAAATGTTTGCAGAGTTTTGACAAGTTCAAAGCTTTATTAACGGAAGCACCTGTGTTAGTTCAACCTGAAGCAGGTAAAAAATTTATAATTTACAGTGACGCGTCATTAAATGGTTTAGGCTGTGTATTGATGCAACAAGGTAAAGTAATAGCCTATGCTTCAAGACAGCTAAAATCACATGAAAGAAATTACCCGATACATGATCTTGAATTGGTAGTAATTGTGCTTGCATTGAAAATCTGGCGGCATTACTTATTTGATGAAAATTATCACATATTCACTGATCATAAAAGTTTGAAATATTTGATGTCACAGAAATACCTGAATTTGAGACAGCGCAAATGGCTTAAATTATTGAAAGATTATGCTCTGTTTACTGATTACCACCCAAGAAAAGCCAATATGGTTACAGATGCTCTGAGCAAAAAATCCCTGTTTGCTTTGCAAGCAATGAATACCCGATTGTCATTATCTGATGTTGGTTCAATCATAGCTGAGTTAAAAGCTAGACGAATGTTTTTGCAGTAGATTTCTAAAGCTCAGAAAAATGATGATGATCTACGAGCTAAACGGGTACAGTGTGAGTTGAATTCTGATTTGAAATTCGAAATTGGTTTTAATGGTTGTTTATTGTTCAGAGCCAAAATATGTTTACCGAAGAACTCGGATATGAAGCTCATAATGGTAACATGTCTATTCATCTTGGTAGTAATAAAATGTACAATGATCTGAAAAAGATGTACTGGTGGCCGGGAATAAAACGAGATATTTCTGAATTTGTATCTAAATGTTTGATATGTCAGCAAGTAAAAGCTGGACATCAGGTGCCTTCGGATTATTACAGCCAGTTACGATACCAGAATGGAAATGGGAAAGAATTATCATGGACCTTGCATCCAGACTACCCCTGTTTCCAAAGAAGAAAGATGCTATTTGGGCAATTGTCGATTGGTTGACAAAGTCTGCACACTTTATTCCAGTACATATGGACTTTTCCTTGGATAGATTGGTTGAATTTTATATTTCTGAGATTGTAAGATTGTATAGAGTGCCTGTATCCATTATTTCAGATAGAGATCCTCGCTTTACATCTCGATTTTAGAACAAGTTACAAGAAGCATTGGGTACACAGTTACATTTCAGCACTGCATTCCATCCTCAGACTGATGGACAATCTGAACGTATTATACAGATTTTGGAAGATATGATTCGATGTTGTGTACTAGGTTTTGAAGGTAACTGGGAAAAATAGCTACCTTTAGTTGAATTTGCTTATAATAACAGTTACCAGTCTAGCATTAGAATGGCACCATATGAGGTTCTGTATGGTCGTAAATGTAGAACTCCATTGTATTGGATAGAGCTCAGTGAGAAAAAGATACACAAAGTTGATTTAGTCCGTGAAACTTAAGAAAAGGAAAAAGTGATTCAAGATAGTTTGAAAGTAGCTTCAGATTGTCAAAAGTCTTATGCTGATCTTAAACGAAAAGAGATAGAATTTCAGGTCGTGATAAGGTATTCTTGAAGGTATCACCTTGGAAGAAAGTTCTCCGGTTTGGTCGTAAAATCTTAGCACGTGAAACAAAAGAGTTAAGAAATAAAAAGGTAGCCTTAGTGAAAGTTCTTTGGAAACGACAGGGTATAGAAAAAGCTACCTGGGAATCGGAGGATACCATAAGAAAGCAATGTCCAAACTTCTCTACCGGCAAAATTTTCGTGGACAAAAATTTTTAAGGGGGAGAGTTGTAACAGCCCATTATCAAGGAAATCGGAACAGTGGTTTCGGGACCACAAATTCAAGCCGAAAAGAAAATTTATTTTAATAGTATTACATGGTCTGCATGATGATAAGAATGTCATATGAAAATTCTAATAAGAAAATTTTATTGATTATGTGCTTAATTATGGAAAGGACCAAATTGAATAAAATGCAAAAATTGGATTCTAGTAGCTATAAGTATCAAATAGCTATGGAATTCAAAATTTGAGGTCCTTATATGGTCATTAGACAATTAAAGAAAAGTTAGGAGATATTTTTGATGAATCCTCCATGGAAAAATAAAAAAAGGATAAGGACTAAATTGAAAATGGGAAAAATTAAAAGATGATAACTAATTAAATAGAAAATATCATCTTATTTCCATCATCTTCATCCCCAAAATACATGGAAACCCTAGGAAAGAGAAAACAAGCTTTCTTGGCTTAATTGGGTAAGTATTCAAGTCTCGTTTTCAGTCATTTTTATATTTTTGAGTTCGGGATAGTTTAATTTATCTATTTTGGGGATTAATTTGAAAAGAAATCAATGTATAGAAAATTTTCCATGGATGAATATGCTGAAAATTTTAAATTTATGGTAGAAAACGAAAGGTTTATAATAGATAAACAACTTTCACATAGAGAATTTTTATGAAATCATGATTTAGGGGCTAAATTGAAAAGTGGTAAAACCCATGGAAAAATTCTAATTTTTTTTTAAATTCATGGGCTGTTATTATAACATATAAAATTCGGTTAGGCATGGAATAAGGATTAAATTGCATGAATTCATTTTCCGAGCCTAGGGATGAAATTGGAATTTATTGAAAGTTTAGGGGCAAAATGGTAATTTTACCTAGAGTGTAAATTGAATCCAATTGAATATGAACTGTGATAAATTGATGATTAAATTCATTTATATAGATCCAGACAACTCAAATTCGAAGCTAGATCGAGGAAAAGAAAAGTTTCGAATTAGTAGAATTCCTTATACAGACGATTATCAAGGTAAGTTCGTATAACTAAATTTATACATTTACATACTTGAATTTAATGTTGTGTATGAGAATTATGTAGTGATTATGCACATGAAAATTGAATACATGTCTGATAATGCTCGATAAATGATACGTTCTGTTTGAATAATGAAATTCAATGGATATATGTGATTTCTCGTATTAAATGTGGTCCTGCATATGTTGCAGATAAAATATAGCTCGGACGAGCAATCCTGTAATAGCCCTCTCGGGCATCTTGTTATATAGTTCCTGCGAGCATCCTGATTGGTAGTGATCTTGCATGTGTTGCGCACCACCGTAGCTCTGTATGAGCGTCCTATTACATGACTCGATCGGTTGTGATCCAGCATTTAATGCAGACACAAACGTAGCTCTATGTGAGCATCCTCATATAAGCTCTTATGGGCTTCCTGACATGGCTCGCTTAAACTCCTTATTACCTAATTCGGTGCTCCCTAATATTAACTCTTCGGAGTTTTCTGTTAAGCTCTATGAGCTCCCTGAGTAAAACTCTTATGAGTTTCCTGTTTAGCCCGGATAAGTGTCCAGATACATGGCTCAACTGAGCATTCCGATATGTGGTTCGAGAGTGTGCTCCCTAATTAAGTGCCCTAATGGGTACCCTTGATTATGAGTTGACGGTTTATAGTTTGTGCACCTTATGTGTACTACCTGAGTATCCATCGAAATTTCAATGAGTCAACAGATAAATTTTCGAAATGAGAATCTATGAGATTAAATGAATTATATATTGAATGTTCCTCAAAATTCTAGAAAATTTGTAACATGATGAGCTCATCTATGCTATTTAATGTACATGTGAATTATGTGACTAACATACTTGTTTGAGTGTATATGATTAGGCAAATTTTGCCAATTTGTTGGAAATCATGCTTTTGTATGCTTATTTGAATGAATATAATTGGTAAGTTTAATTTTTGTTATACGAGCTTACTAAGCATTAAATGCTTACTAAATTTAATTTTCTCTATTTTATAATGCTTGAAAGCTCGCAAAGGTTGGATATTGGCAAGAGCATCATCACCTTATCCACTAACTTGTTTTGGTATAAATAGTAAACTTATTTTGGTATAATGGCATGTATAGGTTAACTTAGCCAAATGATGGCTTGTAAATGAATGTTTCTAATCTAGCCATTGGAATGGCTAATGATGTTTGATTTGGTAAATTACTACAAAGTTACATCATGTTAATATATATATGTGTGTATGGTATGGTTAGATTAAATTAAGGTAAACCATATGCCTTAACAAAAAGGTAAGTTTGGTTATTTGAATATAGGTATGTTATATCATACTTGTTGATGATATTTTGATTGGTTAAATGCTTGGAATTGGTTGATTAAAGTGTGTAAGTGTTTTGATAGGTTAATGGTAAAGTTTGGGTGAGAAATAAGGCTAAGAAATGGCCTTATATTGTCCACACGGGTAAACACACAGGCATGTGTTTTGACCGTGTGTGACACACGGCCTGGCACAAGGGCATGTGGATTGGCCGTGTGTCCCCTGCATCATAAAATTTAGAAACAAAATCCTCAGAATTGGGCACACAGGTAGAGACACGAGCATGTGTCTCGGCCGTGTGTGCTACACGGCCCAGAACATGGGCTTGTGTCTTGGCTGTGTGAACCCTGTACTTAATTTTCGAAAATTAAATTGACCACATGGCCTAGCACACGAGCGTGTTGTTGGCCATGTGGCACAAGTTAGAGAGCTACACGGGGTCAAACACGGCCTACAGCACGGGCTTGTAATATGGTCACACAGGCGTGTCCCTTGACCACACGAGCGTGTGACCCCTGTATATAAGAAAATTTTGAAATTTTGTGAAAAATTTTCTGAGTTCTCAATTCAGTCCCGACTTGATTTTAATATTTAAATTGGGCCTCGAGGGTCTATTCAAGGGACAATATAATTAGTTTCAGTTATGTTCAATAAATGACATAAATTATATGAAATTATTCTGTAAACTCCAGTAATGTTTCGTAACCCTATTACGGCGATGGATACGGGTTAGGGGTGTTACATTTATTGGTATCAAAGCTACGGTTTAGTTGATTCTTGGACTAACATAGCAAGTACAAGTTTAGCTATACATGCCATTATATAATTTGTGATAGTGTGATATCTCCTGATCATTTTAAATGTGTTTTTCATATAGTAATGTCAGCCAACCAAGCTAGAGCTGAATCCGAGAAAGCTGAGAGTAATGCTCCAGTTTCAGTTCAAAGAGTTGCATCTAATAGTAGAAGGCCCGAATCTAAGGGCCGAGGTGAGGAGGTAAAAGAAGCCTTCTTTCAAATGATGAATGAGTAGTTTATAGAATTCATAAGAACAAATCCTGCTATACAACCTCCCCCTCATGTTCCTCAACCGGTTCTTAAGATGCCACAAGGTGCTGAACCTGTTAGAACTGGTAAGCCTCCGGTAGATAAAATCCGTAAATATGAGGCAGAAGAATTTAGGGCTACTGCTGATGATGATCCAGAGAGGGCTGAGTTTTGGTTGGAAATACCATTCGGGTTTTAGATGAATTATCATGTACACCAGCTGAGTGTTTGAAATGTAAAGTATCGTTATTAAAAGATACAACTTATCATTGGTGGAACACCATAACTTCTGTGGTACCGATAGAAAATGTTACATGGAAATTTTTCCAGACTGAATTCAGAAAGAAGTACATCAGTCAAAGATTTCTGGATAAGAAAAAGAAAGAAATTTTAGAGCTCAAACAAGGAAACATGACTGTATCTGAATATGAGCGGGAATTTGTTCGATTAAGTAAGTATGCCGGAGAATAGGTCCCAACTGAGGCTGATATGTGTAAACGATTTGAAGAGGGCCTAAATGAAGATATCAAGTTGTTGATTGGAATCCTTAAATTGAGGGAATTTGTGGTGATAGCTGATCAAGCACATAAAGCTGGGGAATTAAGTATAGAAAAGAAGCAAGCAGAGTTTCTGGTAAAAGATTTATGGGTAAATCACAATCATTTGCTCCTACCAAATTGAAATAAATACCATGATCGTTCTACCACTTTTACGGGATATTCTAGGAAAGAGCGGGGCTCTCAACACTCTAACCCGAGATCCTCGTCTCCATCTATAACCAATGTTAGAAGTTTTGGTAATCTCAAACTGAAATCAAAATATTGCAAAAAATTTCATTTTGGGGAATGTCGTTTGAGAAGTGGAGTCTATCACCGATGTGGTTCTCTTGATCATTTTCTCAAAGATTACCTGGAAAGGATTGAAAAAGATACTGATCAAACTTCAAAGCCGAGTAATCCCGCCTCGAGAGGCAGACCACCCTGTCAGCCTGGTAATATCAATGGTAGCCGAGGTACTACAAGGGATTCAACAGTTAAATCTGAAGCACAAACACCGGTAAGGACATATGCTATTCGTGCTAAAGAAGATGCTTTTGTACCAAACATCATTACTGTTACATATTCTCTACTTGATACTGAAATTACTGCTTTGATTAATCCTAGTTCCACATATTCATACATATGCATAAATTTAGTGTCTGTTAAAAATTTACATGTTGAATTCACTGAATTTGTGGTTAAAGTTTCAAACCCCCTGGGCCAGTATGTTATGGTGGATGAAATTTGTAAAAATTGCCCGTTGATGGTAAATAGTTATTGCTTTTCGACTGATTTAATGTTATTACCCTTTGATGAATTTGATGTGATTTTGGGAATGGATTGGCTAACTCAACATGATGCAGTGGTAAATTGTAAAAAGAAATATTGTGTTGAAATGTCAGAATGGTGAGTTACTTTATGTTGAATCTAATAAACTGCATGGGTTATCTAATGTGATTTCAGTTATATCAGCACAAAAATATGTCAGAAAGGATTATGATGCATATGTGTTGGATACTAAAGCATCTGAGTCAAAGATTCAGTCAGTCCTAGTTGTTTGTGAATTTTTTTATGTAATTTCGGAGGAATTACCTGGTTTACCACCGATTAGAGAAGTAGATTTCTCTATAGATCTTGTTCCAGGAACAACACCAATACCAATATCTATAGCACCTTACAGAATGGCTCCTACTGAATTGAAAGAGCTAAAAGCATAGTTGCAAGAATTGATTGACAGATTTTGCTCGACCCAAATTTTCACCTTAAGGTGCACCAATTCTGTTTGTAAAGAAGAAAGATGGATCATTGAGACTGTGTATTGATTAGAGGCATCTTAACAAATTCACAATAAAGAACAAGTATCCATTGACTCGTATTGATGACCTGTTTGACCAGCTGAAAGGTGCCATTGTATTTTCAAAGTTTGATCTTCGTTCTGGCTACTATCAACTACGGGTAAAAGATTCTGATGTACCAAAAACAACTTTTAGAACCAGGTACGGCACTATGAGTTTCTTGTGACGCCACTTGGCTTGATAAATGCACCAGCAGTATTCATGGATTTGATGAAAAGAATCTTCAGACCATATTTAGACAGGTTTGTGGTGGTATTTGTTGATGATATTTTGGTATATTCCCAAGATAAAAATAAGCATGCCGAACATTTGAGAATAGGGTTGCAAACTCTGCGTGAGAAACAATTGTATGCCAAATTTAGTAAATGTGAATTTTGGCAATGAGAAGTTGGTTTTCTTGGACATATTGTATCTGCTGAAGGTATCATGTTGGACCGAGTAAAATTTTATCCATAGTTAATTGGAAGCCACTGAAAATTTATTTTAATATTATTGCATGGTCTGCATGATGATAGGAACGTCATATAAAAATTCTGATAAGAAAATTTTATTGATTATGTGCTTAATTATGGAAAGGACCAAATTACTTAAAATGCAAAAAAAAATGTAAAAATTGGATTCTAGTAGCTATAAGTACCAAATAGCTATGGAATTCAAAATTTGAGGTCCTTATATGGTAATTAGACCATTAAAGAAAAGTTAGTAGATATTTTTGATGAATCATACATTGAAAACTTAAAAAAGGATAAGGACAACATTAGAAATGGGAAAAATTAAAAGATAATAACTAATTAAATAGAAAATATCATCTTATTTTCATCATCTTCATCCCCAAAATACATGAAAACCCTAGGAAAGAAAAAATAAGTTTTCTCGGCTTAATTGAGTAAGTATTCAAGTCTCGTTTTTAGTAATTTTTATATTTTTGAGGTCAGGATAGTTTAATTTATTTATTTTTGGGATTAATTTGAAATGAAATAAAAATATAGAAATTTTTCCATGGATGAATATGCTGAAAATTTGAAATTTATGGTAGAAAATGAAAGGTTGTTGATAGATAAACAACTTTTACAAAGAGAATTTTTATGAAATCATTATTTAAGAACTAAATTGAGAAGTGGTAAAACCCATGGAAAAATTCTAATTTTTGTAAAATTCATGGGCTGTTATTGTAGCATATAAAATTCGGTTAGGCTTGGAATAAGGATTAAATTGCATGAATTTCATTTTCCAAGCTTAGGGACGAAATTTGAATTTATGAAAAGTTTAGGGGCAAAATAGTAATTTTTCCTAAAGTGTAAATTGAATCCAATTGAATATGAAATGTAATAAATTGATGATTAAATTCATTTATATTGATCCAGACAACTCAAATCCAAAGTTAGATCGAGGAAAAGAAAAAAGTTTCGAATTAGTAGAATTCCTTATACGAACAATTATCAAGGTAAGTTCATATAACTAAATTTATACATTTACATACTTGAATTTAATGTTGTGTATGAGAATTATGTAGTGATTATGCATATGAAAATTGAATACATGTACAATAATGCTCGATAAATGATACGTTCCGTTTAAATAATGAATTCGATGGATATATGTGATTTCTCGTATTAAATGTGGTCTTGCATATGTTGCAGATAAAATATAGCTCGGACGAGCAATCCTGTTATAGCCCTCTCAGGCATCTTGTTATATAGTTCCTGCGAGCATCCTGATTGGTAGTGATCTTGCATGTGTTGCGCACCACCGTAGCTCTGTATAAGCGTCCTGTTACATGACTCGATCAGTTGTGATCCAGCATTTAATGCAGACACAAACGCAGCTCTATGTGAGCATCCTCATATAAGCTCTTATAGGCTTCCTGACATGGCTTGCTTAAACTCCCTATTACCTAATTCGGTGCTCCCTAATATTAACTCTTCGGAGTTTTCTGTTAAGCTCTATGAGCTCCCTGAGTAAAACTCTTATGAGTTTCCTGTTTAGCCCGGATAAGTGTCCAGATACATGGCTCAACTGAGCATTCCGATATGTGGCTCGAGAGTGTGCTCCCTAATTAAGTGCCCTAATGGGTACCTTTGATTATGAGTTGACGGTTTATAGTTTGTACACCTTATGTGTACTACCTGAGTATCCATTGAAATTTCAATGAGTCAACAGATAAATTTTCAAAATGAAAATCTATAAGATTAAATGAATTATCTTGAATGTTCCTAAAATTTCAAAAAATTTGTATCATGATGAGCTCATCTATGCTATTTAATATACATGTGAATTTTGTGACTAACATACTTGTTTGAGTGTATGTGATTAGGCAAATTTTTCCAATTTGTTGGAAATCATGTTTTTGTATGCTTATTTGAATGAACATAATTGGTAAGTTTAATTCTTGTTAAATGAGCTTACTAAGTATTAAATGCTTACTAGATTTTATTTTTTTCTCTTTTATTGTGCTTGAAAGCTAGCAGAGGTTGGAGATCGGTCAGAGCATCATCACAACTGGGTGCATTTCAAAAGCCACTTTATGAAACTCATCCGTAATAAAATAGGTAAGAAGAGAGTCATTATCTGCAACATCAACCTTAGCCGGCAAAGAGCAAAAAATATCATATCGCCCAGTAGTGGAAACAAAAAAAGCATATTCAAAATACTGATGAACAATAAAGCTTATACTCGATATATCCAAGCAAGGATGACCCTTCCTATCAAGTAAATAATGAATATGATTGTGACGTCTCCTCTTTGATGCTTGAGGATTAAAAAACTTGGTATTAGGCTCCCTATAACAAATCCAAAAAAATTTCAAATGTTGACTCCAGTAAATAGCTTTTTTTTCACATCCCATTTTCTTAATTAATTTTATTTAGTTAATAGGGTGAATCTGTCAGCTCCTATGTTTTAAAAATAATCGCGTAATTTGAAAACAAGGAAATATTGCAGATGAGTGGTAGGAAGCTTCTTAGCTATCTTTGAGGTCCCTAGTTCAAACCCTTATGGGTACATATTTTTATTTAATTCTTGCACATTTTTAGCATGTGCTAGCTAGCCTTGCCATCCACCTATGTTGCCATATTGGGAGGATTCCTTTCCTCTATTAGCAAGTCAAACTTGCCTTTTTAAGAGAAAAATATCCCCCTTATTACTCATATGTTCCCTCATCTTTCCCATACCTCATCCTTACCAAAAGTGCTTGTGTTGACCTCCAAAACACCACTTGGCCGACCACACACCCCATTTTCCATCATTTTCTTCTTTTTCTTCCTCCTTTCCTCTCTCCTTTTCTTTCTTTTTGCCCACCACAGCCAGCACCCTTTTCTTTCCACCACTGTGAGTTTATTTGTACTACCACCTCACCGCTGCCCATAACCAACATTCTCTCTCTTTTCCTTTCGGTTTTCCCTTCCCTTCCCTACCACTGTCGCAACTACCGCGGGTCACCTTCTCCTCCAACGATTTTCTTTTCATCTCTCTCTTTCTCCTCTCTTTCAACTAAAAAGTGATCAAACCCTCCTCCCTAATTGAATGTCGTACCACCAATAAACAACCACATCCCCCGTAACTGGACCACTATTAAGAGCCGACACCGTTGCCACTACTACCGATGACTAATTTCTTCCTTTCTATTTTCTCTTTCTTTTTCCAATTACCCTAGTGGTTAAAACACATTTTCTTTTAATTTATTTGATTATTTTAGATTATCCAACCATCGATTTCACTCCATTTTCATTCCTTCGACCATCTCGTAACGAAACAAGTGTAAATGAAGTTTTAGGATTAAAAATCCTTCGTCTTAAAATTTTGTGACATGGCTGAATGGTATGGCCTAAATAATTTGTAATTTATTTTTTATTATTCTAAAAATCATTAGTACTAATTTGATATTTTGTGAACATGAAGGACCAATTAAGAATCCTCCGAGAAATCAATAGTGAAACATCGCGAGAGTGACGAACCCGAGCATTCAAATTGAGGGTAAGTATTGGTGAGATTTTCACATTCAATCTTGTATTAAAAGCCATTTTTTTCGAATAGATCATGACTAAAATAGGTTAATCGTGTGTTTTAGATTTGCAAGCAAGACTAGACCTAAATGAAACTTCTACAAATGAGCAAATGGTTTAAATCTATATTAAGGTATGGGATCTAACTCTAGTTTTAAATGAAGTTTAATATTACTATTTAATTAAAATTTTAATTAATTAATTAAGTTGTGATTACCTTAAATAATCGTGTGGAGTTGAAAAACTCAATCAATGAGGAAATCAAGTAAGTGACCTAAACTATTAAGCATTGTGAAAAATCCGTGATTTGTGATATGTGATGTGTGAAATGTTGATCTCAACTCTATGTTATGTGATTTGTGGCTAGATTAATATGTGATTATCTAAAACATGATATTTGTATGTTTATGATAAGATCCATGTTTAAACACAGATTATGTATGTTAGAGCATGCTAAAGTGAAACTATGTGATATGTGAAAATATGAGCATGATACATGCATATGTGAAAATTGATATACATAAGTTATGAGCATGAAAATGCGAAAAATGTTATAAGTGATAAATATGTATTAAAATAGTCATATCACATGCATGGGGTGGGTTTATGAAATGAGGAAGCAATGTGGTAGTTTAATTGCAATTATGTTATTGTTATCGGCAATTATGTAATGGCTTGTCCACGATATGCTATATGGTCGTTCATTGGTATCTATTTGGTGGCTTGTCCACAAACTGGTGTGTTATTGGATGGATGAGTTTTGGGGAACTCGATATTGGTGTGTAGCGAAGATGGGTAGGAAATCTTGTAATTGTGAATTGTTCATAAGCATGCCATGTTTTGATTCAAAAAATGCGATAATATGTGAATTTTGTGAAAGATGCTTTGTGATATTTTGATGTGTTATGTTATGTGTTAAAATAATTGTTTGTATTGATCTCACACTAAATCTTTTAAAGTTCACACATCATTTTCATGTGTCTCAGGTAATCCTCGTACTTAAGGCTCGTATTTGGATCTTTGGAAAGGCTTTTGGTGTAATATGTTTTCGTGGTTATGGATTTTGGAAATGGTTTGGTGTTTTTATGCACTTTTTGAACTTCTTTTAGACTTTTACTATGGACTTTAAATTGGGTTTGTTTAGATGGTTTTAGGACTTTAAATTTTATATTATGAACTGTGATATGGGACACTATTTTGATATAATAAAGTTTTATGCATAAATTCTTTTATGTGATTTCTAAACTATGAAAGAAATGTTTTAGAGATTATTAACAGCTACAAATAAGTGTTCTAAAAACTAAGTTACATTTCAAATGGTTTTTAAATATAAAGGAACACATAACTCTATAATGAAAAGTACAAGATGTTTTACAAAATCAAATGTTTTCAAAAGGCAAGTGAACTTTCTTTTGAAAAAATCATTTTAGCCATCTTCAAGGCCAATGTAATCACTCAGATTGAGTCATAGTATCTAAGCCTGGTTTTAGGGGTTAAATTTAGTGGTATTAGAGCCCAGTTCAAAACTCAAACTTTGAGTAAAAATATTTTCGAAAAACTTCATGCAACATAAAAGGGTATTTTAAGGAAAAAAATGCCACATGTGATTTGATATAAAGAAATCCGAGACCTCCCGAAGCCGATCTGAGGTAAGTGTTGTTTAGATGTGAAACTATAGACCTTGAAACTATAGATTGTGAGACTATAAAAAACTTTTGATTGAGACAAAATTTAGATTGTGACAACGATAAATAGTGAAACTTGTATAAAAGCGATAAAACGAAAATTTCAATTGAAAAAAATATTCAAGTGGTAATAGTAAAACTTGTCTCTTTTGGCAACATAAAATTTTAAAATGAGCATTCACGGTGTTAGAACTTAGGGAATAAGAGCACGTGGAGAATCGAGTCAACAAACCCAAATTGACTCATTCGTGTCTCGGTACGAACCTCTGAGCCTATTGCAGAGAATGTAGAGCGAGCACCTACTGTTGATGAGAGTCAGTAAGAGCTTGCAAATGAGGCTATATTGCAGGCCATGTTACGAGTTTTTGGAACGAGTGGCGAGTTCCCATCTGGTGCTAACAGTCGTGGCACTATTACTGAGAGGCTTTGATGAGTAAGGTCGAATTGTTTAGGGGCATTGCTGGGATAGCCCCCACTGTAGCTGAGTATTTGTTGTAGGTTATACAGAGGCTTTTTTACGATACAGAGTGCACCTCTAAACAAAAGCTTAAGGAGACTGTGTCATTACTGCATCATGAGGCCTACCGTTGGTGGCAAGCTATTGTGAGAGGCACCCAAGCTAATCTCTTAACGTGGGATTACTTTTTGGAGGCATTATAGAAGAAATATGTGGGAGTGAGATATGTCAAGGCCAGGAGGCTTGAGTTCATTAAGCTGAGGCAAGGTTATATGTCTGTGGCCAATTATGAGGCGAAGTTCCTAAGCCTTAGCCACTATGCTCTAGGAATGGTAGCTGATGAGCAAGATAAGTGTGGTTGATTTGAATTTGGGCTTAGATCTGATTTGATGATGCAAGTGGCTCTATTGCAAGAAAGAGCCTTTGAAGCTTTGGTAGAGAATACCAAGATCTATGAGGAGGTTAGGCGTATTGAGCGCGAACGAAATGAGCAAGTGAAGGCTCCAGCTAAGAGAGATTTTGGTCTTAGCAGACAGGCTCAACATCCAATTAAGCGAACCAGAGATGATAGACCCCACCGAAACTTTGTTGTAACAGGGGATAGGATCCAAAATTGTGCCATCTGTGGTAAGAGACATCCGGGTGAGTGTTGAAGAGGCATGGGTGCATGCCTAAAATGTGGGTTGCTGGACCATAAGATTCGAAAATGTCCTCAGTTGAATGAACAGGTGCAAGCATAAAGATAGAATCGTACACTGAATTAGAGAGTTGGTCAGTAGCCACAGCAAGCTAAATGACAGAATAGACGAGGTAATGTGGGCCAGAGACAGCGAGCAATGGATCATAGTGTTAATTGATTTGATGCGAGGCAGCCAACACTTGTGTATGCGGCTAGGCACTGAGAGGATCATGATGTTGCTGATATGATAGCGGGTACCTTTTCTGTTAACGACATTCCTTATTTTGCATTGATAGATAATGGTTCTACCCATTCGTATGTATCCTGTATGATGGCTAAAAAATTGGGTATTTGAGTAGAGGAAACAATTAGTGATTTGACAGTACTTACTCCTTTAAGACAATTTGTACAAGTGAACAAAATCTATAAGCGATGGCCATTGCAAGTGCAAGGTGAGATGTTTCGTGCCGACCTTATGGAACTACCTTTGAGAATTCGATCTCATATTGGGAATGGATTGGATGAGTGAGCATCGAGTCATCTTAAACTACAACACTAAACGAATTACTTTGAGGACTACTTCTGGGAATGAGATTATTGTGGTTAGAGAACGTCAGAATTATCTTACAAATGTGATTTCTACCTTGGTAGCAGATAAGTTAGTCCATAAGTACGGGTGTAAATGAACAAAATGCTCGATGAACTATTTGTGAACCGTTCGTATAACATTCATTTATGTTCGTTTATTAAGCTAAATAAACGAGTATGGACAAAAATTTTATGTTCATTTAATAAACGAACGAACACAAACAGAGGTGTGTTCGATTCATTTATGTTCACGAACAAGCTCGTTTATTGACTCGTTTATGACTCATTTATTTATTAATGATATTTTCTTATAAAAATGCCATTAATATATATTAATAAAATTATCTTAAAACTCATTTATTGTTCCATTATATATATTAATAAAATTATCTTGGTTTGTATTTTTTCATTTATAATATGATTATTAATATTTATATTTGAATATTTTATATCTAAACAATATATGTGTGTGTATGTATTTATTTATTGTTTGCTTGTTTTTTTATTATTTATGAACATTGTTCGTGAACATGTTCAATTATATGTTCATGAACATGTTCGTTTAATGTTCTTGAACATGTTTGATTAAGTTAAATGAACATGTTCGTGAACATTAAAAAAACGAACAAAAGCAAAAATTTGAAATTTTTAACGAACACAATCTGAACATGAACAAGCATAAAAATAAACAAATGAACATAAACAGAGGTTTGTTCATTCAAACTCGGTTCATTCACAGCCCTATCTGTAAGGGGTGCGATGCTTATCTCGCATACATCTTGGACACAAATATGGACAGTATTGCATTGCAAAACATTCGAGTAGTGAAAGAATTTCCTAACTTTTTTCCTAAGGAGTTGTCTGGTCTACCTCCTGAATGTGAGGTCGAGTTTGGAATTGAGTTGCTACATGGGACAACACTGGTGTCTGTTGCACCCTACCGCATGGAAACCTAAAGAACTCAAGGAGCTTAAGGCTCAGTTACAAGAATTGTTGGATTGTGGCTTTATAAGGCCAAGTGTGTCGCCGTAGGGAGCTTCAGTCCTTTTCGTGAAAAGGAATGATAGATCGATAAGGTTGTACATCAATTACTGTTAGCTGAACAAGTTGGCTATGAAAAATAAGTACCCATTGTCGAGGATCGATGACCTATTTGACCAATTCTGAGGTGCTACGGTCTTCTCTAAGATCGATCTGAGGTCAGGATACTATCAGTTGCAAGTGAAAGAGGTTGATGTGCCGAAGATTGCTTTCAGGACTCGGTATGGGCACTATGAGTTCTTAGTGATGCCTTTCAGTCTTACGACTACTCCTACCGCATTCATAGACTTAATCAATAGGTTTTTTCAACCCTATCTTGATTGATTCGTTGTAGTCTTCATCGCTGATATCTTGATCTACTCCAAGTCTGAGTTGGAGCATGAAGAGCATTTAAGGTTGGTCCTTCAAACCTTACATGAGAAAAAGTTGTATGCGAAGCTTAGTAAGTGTAAGTTTTGGCTCCAAGAGGTGTTGTTTTTGGGACACGTAGTATCTGTTAAAGGTATTTGCGTGGATCAAAAGAAAATCAAAGCTATATTGGATTGGAAGCAACCTAAGAATGTTAGTGAGATTTAGATTTTTCTTAGACTTACTAGCTATTATAGGAGGTTTATGGAAGGATTCTCATTGATTGCTGCTCTAATTACTAAGTTGTTGAAAAAGACTGCACCTTTTAAGTGGACTGATGAGTAGCAAGCTAGCTTTGAGAAACTTAAGGCAGTTTTGACTCAAACACTAGTGTTGATTCAACCTAAGCCTGGGAAAGATTACGTGGTCTATAGTGATGTATCCAATTCTGGTCTTACATGTGTGTTGATGTAAGACGGGAAGGTTATAGCTTACACTTCGAGGCAACTCAAGCCACATGAGTGCAACTATCCGACGCATGATTTGGAATTGTCTGCTGTGGTTTTCACTCTTAAGATTTGGAGACATCATCTTTATGGGGAGAGATGTGTCATTTATACAAATCATAAGAGTCTTAAGTATCTCCTCACCCAAAAGGAGTTGAACTTATGACAGAGGCATTGGATCAAGCTTCTGAAAGATTATGATTGTACCATCAAGTACCATCCGAGTAGAGGAAATGTTGTGGTGGATGCGTTAAGTAGGAAGTCTATGTCAAAGTTGAGAGCAATGTTCGCTAAATTTATTTTATCTTATACTGGTGGTTTGCTTGCAAAGTTAAAAATGCGACCAACTTTTATTGAGGAGATTAAGCTGAAGCAGATTTCAGATTCGTCATTAGAGCCCCATGTGAAGCTAGTTAAGGAAGGTAAGACTTTAGATTTTGCTTATAATTCTTAAAGAATATTGTCTTATCGTCGAAGATTCTGTATGCCTTCTGATTTGGAGTTGAGGCAATCTATACTTCGGGAAGCACATAGTAGTTCCTATGTCATGCATCCTACAGGTAATAAGATGTATAGAGATCTTCATAAGCGGTATTAGTGGTCGGGATTAAAACATGTTGTGACAGACTTTGTGGCTAGATGCTTGACATGCCAACAAGTCAAGGCTGAACACCAATTTCCTTCGGGTTTGTTCCAGTCTATTCAAGTTCCTCAGTGGAAGCGGAAGCGTATCACCATGGATTTTTTTAGTGGACTTCCGTTGACGTCGTCCAAGAACGATTCTATTTGGGTGATTATGGATCGATTAATGAAATCCACTCATTTCCTACCAGTGTGCACCGATTATTCATTGTAGAAGTTGGTAAGTTTGTACATCATTGAGATTGTGAGACTTCATGGGGTACCAGTGTCTATTATTTTCGATAGAGATCCTAGTTTGATGGCACATTTTTGGAAGAGTCTGCATAAAGTACTCGGTACAAGATTGAATTTTAATACTGCTTATCATCCACAGTCTAATGGACAGTTTGAAAGGGTTATTTAGATTCTCGAGGATATGTTGTGAGGTTGTGTAATCGAACTCTGAGGTAATTGGAAAGAGCATTTACCGCTTGCACAATTTGTTTATAACAATAGTTTTCGATCGAACATTCAGATGGCTCCGTATGAGGCACTTTATGGGCCCAAGTGTAAGACACCTTTGTGTTGGACAGATTTGGGAGAAAAAAAGTGTTGGGAACAAATTTAGTTCAAAAGACTGAGAATAATGTGAAGATTGTTTGAGATCTATTAAAAGTTGCATCAGATCGACAGAAGTCCTACTCTAACTTGAAGAGAAGGGTTATTGAGTATAATGTGGGTGATGAAGTCTTCCTTAAGGTTTCACCTTGGAAAAAGGTATTGAGATTTGGTCGTAAGGGGAAGTTGAGTCCAAGATTCATTGGACCTTACCGTATTATTTAGAGGGTTGGTGTAACACCCCTAACTCGTATTTGTTGTCGAACTAGGGTTACGGAGAATTATTAGAGTTTACGGTTCAAACAAACACATATTTATAAACATTTCAATAAACATATTAAAGCTGATTTAAAACATACATATTGCACCTTATTTGAGATCTCGAGGCCCTAAATAAGCGTTAGAAACAAGTCGGGACTAAATCGGAAACTCAGAGAAATTTTCAAGAAACAAGGAAAATTTTTCAACCTGCAGGGGTCACACGGCCGTGTAGCCAAGCCGTGTGGACATTTGATATAGGGACACACGACCGTGTTCTAGCCCGTGTCAGTGCCCGTGTAACTTACTAACTTAGGTCACACAGCCAAACCACACGCCCGTGTGCCGGGCCATGTACCCTTCGCAATAACCCCATACGTCTGTGTGCCAAGCCGTGTGCTAAACCATGTAACAGCCTGACTTGCAACCCTTTGAAAGCTACAGGGGACACACGACCGTGTCGCTTGGCTTTGTGTCATACACAACTAAGACCACGTCTATGTCTCTGCCAATGTGGACGAAAATAAGTATTTTACAAGCCATTTTTTTCACCCAAACTAGCATGTACCTATAACCAAAAATGCACATATGCACAAGCCTTAATAAGGCACCAAAATCAAGCATAAACAAGTCATATACATATAGTATAACATCATAAAACCAATATGCCCTTAGACACCTCAAATGACAATATATAAACATGTTTAACCATGTATTCAGTTTGGCCCAAATGACTAA
Source organism: Gossypium longicalyx (assembly GCA_025698465.1). Taxonomy (NCBI): domain Eukaryota; kingdom Viridiplantae; phylum Streptophyta; class Magnoliopsida; order Malvales; family Malvaceae; genus Gossypium; species Gossypium longicalyx. The sequence goes on along the minus strand of CM046997.1, from coordinate 14,585,027 downwards.
CTAACCTTCAACTAAACTTGCATCAATTCAAACCATTAAAGTTAACTTACCATAGTCTATCAAATGGTATAAAATATGACATTCATTCACTAACATTAATAGACATACACATATTTCATAACAAGATACTAAACCACAACAAGTTACAAGACTTAAACAATATGCATATTCATCTATCACAATTCAAACATATTAAGCCAAACATCAACCATAATAAGGCTAATATTTACATGCCATAAACTAAGCTCATATCATCATCAAAATGCTAAACCACAAGCCAAACCAAATGGCTATTTCAACAACCAAAACACATGGCCAACATTAGCCAAAATACCTATACATGCCATTATAACTAAAATTAAACATCCGTAAGTACCAAAAAAGCCGACAGATAGTGTGATAGATCTCTAATGACTTTCCAACCCGAACGAGCTTCCGACAACTGCAAAACACAGAAAAATAACACAAAGTAAGCATGTCATGCTTAGTAAGTTCGTAACACATACTGTCTAACCTTACAATACAATATATAACCACAAAGCATGTAAACCCAATCCAACATGAGAATAACTAATCCAAAAAAACTTATATATGTACATCCATACTCTAAATTTTCACAAGGTACACATTACCTACCTTTCATCAAACTAATGTAATTTACATTAAAAGCTCTTATCGAAGTTCAAATGGGGTAATAATACAATGGTTGACACATCCCTTTTCATAATTCGATAACTAAAGTTATCCCTTTTCATAGCTCGACAGCCAAAGCTATCCATTTTCATAATTTGATGGTCGTCACCATCCCTTTTCATTGTTCGATGGTCGTCACCATCCTTTTTCATAATTGGATAGCCGAAACTCTCCCTTTTCATAAATCGATAGCCGAAGCCATCCCTTTTCATAGTCCGATGGTTGTTACCATCCTTTTTCATTGTTGATAGTCGTCACCATCCATTTTCATAATCAATAACCGAAGCTATCACTTTTCGTATTCAATAGCCGAAGCTATTCCTTTTCATTCGTCGATGATCGCCATTACGCCATTGGATTTTTCCGTCAGCACTCAATTTAATATTATACAATAATAGCATTCAAATCATAAAATAAAAACAAAACTTAAACGTACGAACTTACCTCGACAAAAAACTTAGAAAAATGAATTTGACTAATCCGAAGTTTTTCTTTGCCTTAATCTAGAGCAATATATGGTTTATCTTGATCTAAATGAAAAAATTCAGCTTAATTAAATAATCATTCTATTCAATTTGACTCAATTTCATATTTTAGCAAAATTACAATTTTACCTCTATACTTTTGATTTCTTTACAATTTAGTCCCTAGGCTCGTAAAATGAAATTCATGCAATTTCAACCATACCCAAGCCTAGCCGAATATCATACAAGCTTATAGCAGCCCACACATTTCATTAATTCACAAATTACACCATGAATATTTCACATTTTTTAATTAAACACCTAATTGACAAATTTATCAAAAATCACTTAACAAAAGTTATTTATCTAATAACAAAGATTCATTTTCTTCCATTAAACATCAAAAAAAACTAAAATTCATTCATTTTAAAACCCTATACATTCAACAATTTTACAAATTAGTCCCTGGGCTAGCTAGATTAAGCTACAACGACTCCAAAAACATAAAAATCGTTTAAAATGGGACAATCAATACTTACATGCAAGCAAAATTGAGAAGGCCGAATGTTCAAGCTTCCATGGATGTTCTTCCTTTTGATTTTCTGTGGTGATAAACAATTTAGGAAGATGACAAGTTTTATTTCTTTTGTTTTTACTAAATTATTCACTTAATTACTAAATTAACCGTACTATTAAGCTTTAAATTTTCATAACCATTGTCCATATTTGTCCACTCAATATTTTAATGGTCTATTTACCACACTAAACACTCAACAATTTAATAGCATAACCATTAAATCCCTTTAACTTATAGAACTCAAGTTTTGCATTTATTGCAATTTAGTCTTTTTTATCGAATTAAGCATGTAAATGGTAAAATTTCTCAACGAAATTTTTATACAGTACTACTATCATGTTGTAGAAAATAAAATAATAATAATATAATTTTTTTGACTTCAGATTTGTGGTCTCGAAATCACTGTTCCGATTTCACTAAAAATGGGCTGTTACAACTCTGCCCCTAAGGGAATTTTCATCCCCGAAGATCTTACCAGAAAAGAGGTTTGGATATTGCTTTCTCATAGCTTCCTTGGGTTCCCAAGTGGCTTTACTAAAGCTATGTTCTTATTTCTCAATTGTTTAACCTCTCGAGTCAAAATTTGGATGGGTTCTTCACTGTACTACATATCAAACCAAATCTCCACATCCGTTGGAGAGATAACATGTGAAGGATCAGATCAGTACCGACGTAACATAAAAAAGTGAAAGAAATTATGTATCCTTTCTAATTCTAACGGAAAAGTTAATCAATACGCAACAGGTCTGATTCTCTCACTAATTTTATACGGCCCAACAAATCGTAGACTTAATTTTCTTTTACGGTCCAACCGAAGAAATTTCTTCCAGGGCGATACTTTTAGAAATACTCTATTGCCAACTTGAAATTCTATGTCTTTACGATTAAGATCCGCATAAGATTTCTGTCAACCCGAAGCTGCTTTCAAACTATCCCTAATCGCCTTTACTTTTTTTCCGGTCTCACAAATCAAATTAACCCCATGTATCTTTTTCTCACTGAGCTCAATCCAGTATAGCAGAGTTCGTCATTTAAGACCATACAAAGTTTCATACGATGCCATCTTTATGCTCGACTAAAAATTATTGTTATATGCGAATTCAATTAACGATAAATATTTCTCCCAGTTGCCTCTGAACTCTAATACACAGTAACGAAGCATGTCCTTGAGAATTTGAATCACTCACTCAGACTAACCATTGGTCTAAGGATGAAATGCAGTGCTACAATGCAATCACATACCTAGAGCTTCCTGTAATTTTCCCTAGAATCGTGATGTAAACCACAGATCTCTATCTGAAATAATAGAAACTGGCACCCCGTGCAATCTACCAATCTCATAAACATATAACTCAGTTAATCTTTCAAGGGAGAAATCCGTACGTATTGGAATAAAATGTGCTAACTTCATCATCTTTCTTTCTCGGAGATAGGGTAAACCTGATACAAAGTCCATAATAACTCGATCCTATTTCCACTTTGGTATCATCACTAGTTGTAACAATCTAGAAGGTACATGATGTTCAACTCTAACTTGCTGACATACTAAGCATCTAGATACAAAGTTAGAAATCTCGCGTGACATTTTCGACCACTAGTACATCTGTTTCAAATCACCGTACATCTTATTACTTCTCGGAAGAACAGACAAGCTATCATTATAAGCTTCATGTAAGATTCTCTGAATGAGCTTTGGATTCTTCATACGCAAATTCTACCTCTAAAAAATAAACAATCATTGGGTCTTATCTAAAATTCTGAGTCAAAAGTCGACTCACAATGTGCCCGTTTAGCTAGCAAATCGTCATCACATTTCTAAGTTTCACAGATCTGCTGTCTAGCCTTCAACTCGGGTAAGAACGATCCATTGTCAGATAATGTCAATCATGTATTCATCGCTCATAGAGCAAACAAAGACTTTCTACTCAAAGCATCAGAAACTACGTTTGCTTTTCCTTGATGATAATCAATGATCAACTCATAATCTTTTAACAGCTCGAACCATCTGCACTGTCTCTTTTTTAAATCTTTCTGTGACATTAGATACTTCAAACTCTTATGATCTGTAAATATATAAAATTTTTCACAGAAAAAATGGTGTCGTCAAATTTTCAATGCAAACACAATAGTTGCAAAATCTAGATCATGTATTGGATAATTCTTTTCATGTGGCTTTAACTGTCTTGAAGCTTAAGTTATTAATTTGCCTTCCTGCATCAAAACACAGCCTACATCATTTAAATATGCATCAATGTAAATCACAAATTCTTTACTCGATTTAGGCTGAACCAGAACTAGTGTCTCGGTCAATAGTACTTTCAACTGATTAAAACTTTGCTAACTTTTCTCGAACCATTCAAACTTCACATCTTTCTATAATAGTCACGTCATCGGTGTAGCTATCATCGAGAACCCTTTGACGAATCTTCGGTAATAACCAGTTAATCTTAGAAAACTTCTAACTTTAGATACGTTTATCAGTAGTTTCTAGTCAACAATTGTTGAAATTTTACTCGGATCAACTCTGATGCCTTCAGCCAATACTATATGTCCTAAAAAACTGACTTCTCAGAGCCAAAACTCACATTTTCTTTGTTTAACAAAAAATTGTTTATCTCGCAGAGTTTGCAACACAATTCTCAAATGCTCGGTATGCTCAGACTCGTCTCGTGAATAAATCAGAATGAATACCACAACAAATCTATCTAAGTACGGTCTAAAAATTATGTTCATTAAATCCATAAATACTGCAGCCGCATTAGTTAAACCAAACAGCATCACCAGAAATTCGTAGTGTCCTTACCTAGTTCTTAATGTAGTTTTCAGCATATCTGAATCTTTAACTCGTAGCTAATAGTAACCAGAACGAATATCAATCTTCAAAAATATTGTTGCACTTTTCAATTGGTTAAACAGATCGTCAATTCGAGGCAGAGGATACTTGTTCTTGATTGTAACCTTGTTGAGCTGACGGTAATCAATACACAACCTCATCAATCCATCTTTTTTCTTAATGAATAGAACTAGTGCACCAAATGGTGACAAACTGGGTCGAGCAAAAACCCTATCTGTCAATTCTTGCAACTGTGCTTTCAACTCTTTCAACTCAGTAGGAGTCAATCTATACAGTGCTATTGAGATCAGTGATGTTCTCGGTACTAATTCAATAGCAAACTCAACTTCTCTGTTTGGCGGTAATCTAGGTAACTCTTCTGGAAACACATCAGGATACTCGCAAACTACTGGCACTGATTCAAGCTTCGATTAAGATATTTTAGAGTCCACTACATACGTAAGATAAGTGTCACAACCTTTTCTCACATATTTCTATGCTGACATAGCTGAAATAACAATAGGTAACCCACTCAAACTGTCTGATTCAATCTAAAGTGTCTCACCGTTCTGACATTTCAATACAATAAGCTTTCATCTACAGTTCACAACAGCATCGTGTAAATTCAACCAATCCATGCCCAAAATCAAATCAAACTCGTCAAATTCCAATAGCATCAAATCAACAAAAAAATTGTAACCCCAAGTCATCAATAGATAGTTCTTGCAAACTTTATCAACTAAAACATGCTGAACTAGGGGGTTCGACACTTTAACCACAAATTCAGTGGACTCAACAGGAAAATTCTTGCTAGATACTAAATTCGTGTATACATATGAATGGGTTGATCCCGGATCAATCAAAGTAATCACATTAGTATCAAAAATAGAGAAAGTACCCGTAATAACATCTAGCGCAAAAGCTTCCTCACGTGCGCAGATAGCGTAAGCCCTAACTGGTGCCCGTGCTTCAGATCTCATAGCAAAGTATTTTGTTCCACCATAGCTACCACTCATGTTTCTAGGGTTGTAAGGTGGTCTACCTCTCGTGGCAGTGTTACTGGGTCACACATTTTGAACCTTCTTTTTCTCAAATATTTCTATGCAATCAAGAATAAAATGCTTAAATGAACCATATCTGAAACACGCCCCATCTTTAGCTCTGCACTCGCCAAAATGTTGACATCTATACCATTGACAATCAGGTTTATTATCTTTACAGCTACCTATGCTAGCCACAGATGTAGCTTGCGTTTGCCTTGACCTCTATCAGGGCATCCCACCAAAGTAATCGAATGACTATAGTGTTCTTTTGATCTCTTTGACTGTGATTGATACGACTTTAAGATCGACCTTTTTCTTGAATTTCTGGCTTCAAAATTAGCTTTTCTTTTATCTTTGCTAAGCTTCTCAGCTTTATGTGCTCTGTCAACTAAAATAATAAATTCTTTCAATTCAAGAATCCCAACTAGAAGTTTAATATCTTCGTTTAATCTGTCTTCAAACCGTTAACACATTGCAGTCTCGATTGGAATGCACTCCCGAGTATATTTACTCAATCAAACAAACTCTGGTTCATACTCTGACACTGTCAAATAAACTCTGGTTCATACTCAACCAAACAAACTCTAGAGAGTATGATACTGAGATATACCTATTAGATTTGTTCTAATATGATGATGTTATTATGACTTAAAGCTGTTCTGAATGATATGGTTATCACATTTATGAAAATTTGGATGGTCTATGCATGTTAGCTAAGTTGAAAACAGTTGAAGATATTATTAACCGAAGCTCTGGTTCTGAGTTCAGTTTGAATTGAGTAATGAATTTATGATTTTTTAGTTATGCACTATTGAACGGATTGGAATATGTTTATTACTAGAATGTAAAGTGATGGTTCATGTTTTCATACGGCTAATGTCACATTAAAAAGAACTGTTTGACTAGTGATTTAGAGACGGTCACTTTTATGTCTGTATTGAGAAATTGGTGATATCGTTTAATCTACAAAAAGTGTCACATGTTCCCTTATTTCAAGAATTAAAGTATCATATGTCATAGAAAGATCTGAATTTAAGATAGTGTTAAAGACTTGAACTATTGAAAGATCGCGAATAGTTATTAATTAATCTCTGGGAAAGTAGATATAGTTACAAATATTGAATGGAAAAATCTTTGTTTATTTTGTGAGTGGGTTACACGATTGATCTTAACTGATGATGATCTGATTTTAGCTAGATTAAAAGCTAAAGCGATGTTTTCATTGCAAGATTGAGAATCTCAGAAATGTGCTAATGAATGGTAAGTTAAACGAGTTTAGTATGAGTCAATTTTTTATTCTGAATTTCAAGTCTGACCTGATGATTGATGTTATTGTTCTGAGATAAAAATTGCGTGCAGATGAATTCAAAGCTTATGCATGAAATTTTTATACAAGGCTCAATAGTAGCTAGTTGGTTCATTTTGGGCGTAATAAAAATGTGCAGTTATTTGAAATAGATGTTTTGGTGATCGGGTATGTAACCTGATATTTTTGAGTTTATGCTCAAATGTCGATTTGATAATGGATAAAAGTTAAATATCAAGAGCATTCAAGTCTATTGCAGTCAGTGATAACCTTGATGTGATATGAGATAGAATTACTATAGATTTTGTATTTGAATTATCTTTATCTCTAAAAAGGAAGATGTTACCGGATTGTGATTGATCGATCATGTACAGATTTCTTGTTTAACAAACCAACCAAGTAAGATGTTTTTGGGATTATTCGATTATGTAAAGTATCAGTCTCCATTATTACGGATAGAGATTCAAGAGCTATATCCCAATTATGGAAAGAGCTACAGGAAACTATGAGTACGCAGTTGCATCTTGGTATGGTAATACACCTGTAAATCGGTGATAAGTCTGAGAGAGTAATTCAAAACTATGACGATATGCTCCGACACTGTGTGTTAAAGTTCAAAGGTGATTAGAAAGAGATATACGAGGTTGATATGATTTCTAATTCTAGGAAAATTAGTAAAAGTGATTCATGATAGTTGAAAGCAATTTCTTCTGGTAAGATTTTTAGGGACGAAAATCCCTAAAAGGGGGAGAGTTGTAGCAGCCCGATTTTGGGCCTAGTCGGAACAGTGGTTTCGGGACCACAAATCCGATGAGAAAAATTTTTATTTTTATTATACTTTTATGGTCTACGGTTTCATGGAATGATTCAGTGAAAATTTTGTTCGAAAATTTCGACGTTTGGGCACTCAATTTAGTCAAAAGGACTAAATTGTAAAAAGTGCAAAAGTTGAGTTCTTCATGTTAGAGGTGTCCAATTGTTATGAAATTTTAAATTGGGGGTCCTTAAATGGTAATTAGACCATTGGTTAATTTTTTGGACAAAAATGGATATGAAATAGGTGAAATAGAATATTTTTAAGTTAGGGGCATTTTGGTCATTTAGTAATTAAAATGAATTAAAAACAAAACTAAAAGCCAATTTTTGTCCATATTAAACCCCAAGGCCCAGTTTCACAAGGGGAAATCATGGCTAGGGTTTTTCAAGTTTTCAAGCTCGATTGTAAGTCGTTCTATCCTCGTTTTTAATAATTTTCACATTTTTTAGATCCTCATAACTCGGTTTAGCTATTTCTACCATTATTTTGAGCTAGGGTTTGTGTTTAAAATTTACCATGGATGACATACATGTGTTTTTATGTTTTATGGAAGAATATGAAAGTTTGGAGTGTGATAAACTACTTTTACTAAGTGATTTTTTATGAAATTTCATAAAAGGACCTATTTGTAAAAGTTGTAAAATATGTGTAGGAAATGTGATTTAGTGAAAAATGTGGGCTGCTAGGGAATATGAATCAGCTAGGCTTGGTTATTGAGAAAAATGGATACATTTCATTTTACGAGCCTAGGAGCAAATTTGTAAATATGTGAAACTTGTGCTATGTAAAAATGTAATTTTTCCATAATATGATTTTTGGACTGATTTGAATAGGATAATAATTTAATAAGTCAGATGTGATATTATAGATCAAGGAAAATGAAGTTCAGACTTAGAACAGGAGAAAAACAAGTATTGGACGGTTTGGTCATTTTCGCCATTTTAGGTCGAGGTAAGTTCGTATGTTAATAAACGTTATTGATTTGTGTTAATTATGAAATATTATTATATATTTGACTAAATTGTGAAAATTAAAGTAAACGTTCAAATTGAGTAAAAACGCAGGATCGATCACGATCGTTGCATAGTGAAATATGAATTGACAGTAAAAGACCATGGTTAGACCATGGCAATGTGCTAAGTGAAATAAGTGATTCGCATATAAGACCATATCTAGGATAGGACATTGTCCTAAGTGAAATAAGACCATGGCATCTAAGTGAAATAAGTCAATGGCATCTAAGTGAAATAAGTCCATGGCATTGTGCTAAGTGAGAAACTTCCTGGTTGAACCTTAGGAATAAAATAGCTTTGGACACAAGTGTGGTACTATGTGAAGGCCACTTTGTGAATAAAATAGCTTTGGACACAAGTGTGGTACTATGTGCAGGCCACTTTGTGAATAAAATAGCTTTGGCTACAAGGTTGGTATTATGTGAAGGCCACCTGTATCCATTATTATTTCGATGTGTTCAACAGGAAATGACTAAGTGTAAAAGAATATGACTGTGATGATTAAATATGAAAGAATTATGAACCAATAATATTATTTGATGTTGAATTGAAATAATCTGTTTTCGTTGAGGTTTAAGTGTATCAACTGACATAGCCAAGATAAAAAAAATGAAAGTATAACTGATTTAAGCGATACAGGTATGTACAAAATCTATGTGAATGTTGAATGAAAGTTAATACAAAGAAAATGTGAGAGTAAAATTTGCAGTAAAATAGTTTTGGATAGCAGCAGTTGTGTGAATTTAAAAATCATCAAAAATGGTGGAAATCAAATTAGAGGTTGAATAAGATATGAAATTAAATCTTATTAGGTCTATTCTAACATAAAAGAAACGGGGTAAGAAAAAGATTTTCATATTATGAGATATTTAAATTTTTCTGAGATAGGTCAGAATGATTTCGAAATCCCCTATTTTGATTTGGGAAAATCATTAAAAATTGTAAAAAAATAATTATGGGTTATAATTTATATTCATAAAATCCTTAATAAGTCTATTTAAAAAAAACAAATGGGAACATCATCTGAATCTCGTATGAGAAGACAATTAATTTTTAGTGAAGAGGGATCGGAACTGTCGGACAGCAAAACAAAGGAGACTTTAAAAAATAAAATGTACTTATTGGCTAAACCAAAAATTCTGAAAATTTTATGGTAAGAATATATGTGAGTCTAGTTTCTGGAAAAATTAGCAGATCTTAATTTGGAGTTCCATAGCTCAAGATATAAATAATTTTGTGATTGTGACTCGAGTAGACAATAGTAAATAGTGGAACTATGTGCAATTATGATTGTATTATCTTGAGAACATATTGTGAGAATTGGTAAAAGTTATGTTAATAAATTTCTTATTATTTACATACCAACTTACTAAGATAAATTGTAACACCTCATACCCGTATCTCACGCCGGGGCGGAATATAAGGCATTACTTAACTTGATTTCATGCACACAAACAATCTAGAGTCACTAAAACTCGGCCCAAATTAAAACTTTTTCAATTTCTACTTTAAACTTCTTCTACAGGCCTACGAGTCCCAAATCGACCATTGGAAACTAATCGGGACCATTCTGGGTCCTTAAGCCAACTATGAAAATTTTTCCTTTAAACAGGGCACACGCCCGTATGGAAGGGTAACACGCCCGTGTGACCATCTCGACATGGTCGTGCTGATGGCCCGTGTGGCTCACACGGCCTAAGAACTTTGGCACTCGCCTATGTCCCACATTCATGTGGAATTAAATTCTAATTCACACCTATAGGGGTTTTCACATGGCCAGACACACGCTAGTGTCAATGGCCCGTGTCCCTCACACGGCAACAACACGCCCGTGTCTTCGCCCGTGTGCAAAAACCTTGGTATTTTTTTCTGATGTCAGCATCCTCAGAATGTCACACGGCCATGGTACACGCCCGTATACTAGGCTGTGTTCTCCACACGGCTGAGACACACGGTCGTGTCTCTGCCCGTGTGTTTAATACCATGCATACTAACTTAAAATTTTTACGTGCAGGGGACACACGGCCGGACCACATGCCCATGCGGCTGACCGTGTGTCACACACAGCCTAGACACACACCCGTGTGTCTACCCGTGTGGACAATATAAGGCTATTTACCAAGCCTCATTGCCACCCTTGCCTACCTATTTTCATACAAATACCAACCAATACCAGAACAAGCATAATTTCCATAATCAAATCACCCACAATAGACATTCATTCAACCATGAAGATGCATCTTTTATAAACACAAAATGGATGTTAGCCATCATTCAAGGCTTAATGCAAAGTGTGGGATCTATCCCAAGCCAACCAATTTGGCCAATTCACAAAGACACAAAATAATAAGGTCTAGCCCTACACATACCATACTCAAAAATATAAATCCAACTATACCGAATGTTTCGGCTGATAGTGTGATCGATATCTCTGACTTCCGGTGATCCTTGAGCTAGTTAGGTAGCACTGAAAGGAAATGGAAAGGAAAAAGAGTAAGCGTAAAACTTAGTAAGTTGTATATAAACATGTATACTACAACATTTATATACAATCAACATGCTCATAACACCAAAGTCGGCATAAATATAACTTACTCATTACCATCCATACAAGTCACATATTATATATATTGAGCTCATATCTCATACATATCAATTAGGTACCTGTGCCATTCACAACACGGTTATACTTTCCTCATTAGCTCAAGAACATAACAATCACCGTTGAACCATTCGAAATATCACCGGGTATTCATTAAGCCTCAGACATGGGTAAGGTGCCAATGCCATATCCCAAACATGGTCTTACACTGGCTCATATCTCAAGTCGATCCCATGTCCCAGAAATGGTCTTACACTAACTATCATCTCGTAGCCGATGCATGTCCCAGACATGTCTTACACTGGCTTACATCTCGAGGCCAATGCATGTCCTAGACATGTCTTACACTAGCCCTCGTCTCAAGACCGATGCCATGTCCCGGACATGGTCTTACACTGGCTCTCATAATGTAGCCGATGCATGTTCCAGACATGTCTTACACTAGCCAACAATAACCCATATGTCGTGGCAAGGATATCCGACTTATTTTCTAGGTTCAAACGGAAACTCTACTATCTCTATTGTCATCATACCTTCTCAATTCCACAATCAAGCAATTTGTGCTATATTAATTCAAATACAATTTAACACATACATTAGCAATTTAGTTGTATTATTTACATACAACTTACTTCGGATTACAAAACGTACACGACTAGTCGGTTTAGTCGATTTGCTTTGCTTTCCCCCGGTCTAGGCTCGAATTTGGTAATTCTTGATCTATAATAGCAAAATGTAATCATTTAGTCTCTAAGTAGAATTAAGAAATCGAAAATTTGCATCTATAGTAAAATGACCATTTTGCCCCTAGATTTTGACAAAATGAAAATTTTACCCCTAGGCCCAAAAATCGATTTTTGTCGAATCTCTTTATTTCTCAAGACTAGATGAACCCTTTTTACTCTTATAAAAACTTCAAATTCTCACTATTTCACCTATTTATCAACTATTTTATAACTTATGCAAAATAGTTCCTTTAGGTGTTTTCCATGAAAACCCCTTCACAAAAGTTGTTTATAAAACAACTAGGACTCATATTCTTCCATAAAAACTCAGAAACTATCACAAATCCATTCATGGTAAAACCCTAAACTCTTAATCATTTTGCAAAATAAACCACTCATTTGAAAGCTCATGCTTCTAGGATCTCAAAAATATAAAAATCATCAACAAAAGACATGGAAATCACTTACTTGAAAGTGCTTCAAGTTGCTAAAAAATTTAAGCTTTCAAACCCCCTTTCATGGCTGATATTTTTGGTGGAAAGAGATGAGAAGAAAAGAAATTGAAAACTTTTTCGATTTAATTTATTTTTGGTCAAAATAGCTACCAAATTCCCACCTAACTTTGAAAATTGTCTCCCCCATGTCTCATGGCCGGCTATACTATCAATTAAGGGTCTATTTGCCCATTAAAGACCCTCAATTTTGATTCTCTAACAAAATAACACTTTTAGCTATCAATTTAGGATTTTTACACTTTATGTGATTTAGTCTTTTTTCGCAATTAAGCATGCAATCGCTAAAATTATTTCACCAAAATTTTTATGCACTCATTTAATCATGCCACAACACATAAAATAATAATAAAATAATTCTCTGACTCCAGATTTGTGGTTCCAAAACCACTGTTCTGATTAGGCCCTAAATAGGGTTGTTACTATATAGCTTACTCCGTTTATTTTCTGTGTTTATAACGTCCTCGGGTTAGCTCAGGTTCGAAGTCGCCAGAGAACCTATCACACTATCAAACTAACAAATTAGGTATTGATAATTCTTATACTTAAGGTCATGGCATGTTTCAGGGACTTGGTTATTTTTGTATGTATCATAATTGTTTTGGCTTAAAATGTTGGCCTATGCTATTTGAAAGTTCATTGTTGTGTAAGGCCATTTGATGTTGGTATATTAGCTATATTATCAGTCCATGATGGTGCATTTCAAGGATGTGTATGCTTACATAAGTGGATGAATGAGTAGTGATATCTGTGTGTGACATAAATTTATTCGCAACGGCAAGTCAGATTAGTGCACGGACTAGGGACATGGCTATGCGAGCCACACGGTCGTGTCCTAATATCACACGAGAGTGTGCCCCTGTTTTTCATTGAATTTTTCAAAGTTTTCTAAAGTTCTTGGTTTGGTCCCGAATCGTTTCCAAAGCATGATTTGGGCTTCGTAGCCCATATTAGGGACTTTAAGATGAAATGTGAAAAGTTTTAAATTTGAACGCAAATTCATGACCCGGTTTATATGATTACATGTGTTTATGTCTGGTAATGCCTCATACCCTGTTTCGGTGTCGAACATGGGTAAGGGGTGTTACTAAAGAAACCAATTTGATAGGACTATGATCTGAATAAGGACAAACCAAATTAAAAAGCTTATACTATGGGAAAATCCGAATCCATGCATTATTACAAAAAACACGATCAAGTCACTCCCTGACAACCAAATTAATTCCACGACCTCATTCCCAGGTATACTGAAACCCAGTCAAAGGAATCTCCACTAGCTTACAGTCTATAATACAATCTCAAAACCCATTCATCAATGACAGTGGATACTCAGACCCACCCCATTTGTCATTCTCTAAAAAAAGGTTATTGAAATCTCCTACACACACCTAAGGCAAACTTAAAGCTTATGCAAGAGTATGAAGCAATCCCAAACATTGATGTTGACGTTCTGTAACACCCCAAACCTGGCCTAGACGTTATGGCCAAATTTATGGCGTCACATTGGAGTGGGCTTTGAAAACATAGTCATATTAAAAAGGTTCATTTGGATTAAACCTTGTTGTGATTTTTATGAAAAACTAATTTATGGTGTTTATCGCCAATTTACCGATTCTTTTAGCAAAACATGACTCATTCTAACTCGTTATTACATTTTCAAACCATTGATCATTACGGAAGCTTTGAAAACAAGTTACATTGGATGATAGTTGAAAATCATTTACCTTCTTTTTAGAAAATCGAGTCCTACCGCTATCAGATATAACCCAATTTAATACATAACTAATTAAAGGTAAAATTTAAAATGGCCTTATTTCAAAAATTTAACCCCAAATGAAGCTACCATTATTAAAAAGTTCAATATGTAATATAACAATGGTGTGGCCTTTCCCGAGTCCCTCGCAACACCGACCCGCCTAAGGATTACCTGCGCAGATAAACAGTAGGATGAGTTTATGAAAACTCAGTGTGCAATTCCTATTTATCAAACAATAAGTCATGGAGTGAAAAACAGTCTGGGCCTAAGCCCATATCAATTGCAATCTCAGTGTGGCCTTAGCCCAATACAGTAACAGTATCAGTCATGCATTTATAGATCCTACCCAACCATCCTATACACTCCACTCCGTCCAGCCCTACACTCCATGTGGGGATTAAATTAACCCACCCATCCCTACACTCCAGTATAACGTACCGTTTATGGCACTATCAGTATTCACAACGGAGCTGCCAGTAATAGGCTTTATAGCCTCTCAGTACACTTCCTCCAATATCACATATCCCATCCCATGCAATGCAACATAATATGGATGCACATACAATAGTCATGGCATGCTCAAACAGTCATATATCATATAAGGGTATATCAGTCATTTACCTCATAGGGATATAACAGTCTTTTAAATAGATTAGGATCTAGGTATATTTACCGACCCTACAGTGGGTCCATAGTCGTCTCGAGCGACCCGTGCAACCCTAACAATCAAATAGTGACAAATAGGCCTAAGCCCATAATACGGCCCATGTGGACCCACACTCTTGTGAGGCCCAATAAGCCCAAATAATGGCCTTGGTCGTGCATGTTACATAGCCAGCCCAACAGTCTCCACACATTCATGCGGTTCGCCTGTGCGGGGCCCACAAGCCCGTGGGGCCTACACGGCTCATCTCGGCCCAAAATGGCCCGACCAACCCATGCCCACGAGATCGCTCGTGGTGGTCTCTACAGTCACATGCTCGCGTTTATGTGCTTAGACGACCACACGAACATGCGTTCGTTCGCGTGACATTGGTGAATACAGTTTTTTGGCTTTTGCCAAATAACGGTTGAGACAATGTGATTACACACCTGTAATGGAGTTGCAGCCGAAATGCCTCCGAGAACCAGAACCTATGGTCAACCACAACTTCTTATTAGTCTCAAACCCTCGTTAAACTAATACTATGAAATTGAACCACTTAACCAAGTCATACACTTACTAATCACTAAACACAACCTTCCCTTGATCTAACTCCACGTTCTCCTTCCAATGCTTTACCTTCACAAATACAGTTAACCTACACATGAACATCTATAATCCACACAAAGATAGCTACAACTTAAACCCTTACCGATAGAGTGATTACCACATGTAGAGGAGAAGTAGTCGGCCCAACCTTTCCTTATTGAAAACCAGTCCCTAACAAACATTCGGTAAAAACACTATGTTACACAACAATCATTTAGGTGAAGAAAATAAAAGAGAAAGGTACATTCGGCCCACAGAGGAAGAAGTCGCCACTTCTAGAGAAGAAACTTACCAAGATTTAGCTAAAACCCCAAACTGAAAAATCACCCAAATGGTAAAGGGATAATCGGCCAAGAGCAGCAAGAAGGAAAGAAGCGAAAATGAAAAGAAGAGAAAGGCAAAACCTGGGCCTAGACAGAGTTCGGCCAAAGAAGAAGCACAGCAATTGGTCAAGACAAGTTCACAGAGAGCAAGAGGGTAAGAAAGAAAAAATCGATTTCCAAAGCAAGGCTCAAAACCGAAGCGAAATTGAGAGAAAAGGAACAAAATATATTCGGCTAAAAGGTTACAAAAGAGAAAAGAATGATGGACAAAATTGATGCCAAAATTGTGAAAAGAACGGCCTAAGAACACAAGTGGAAAGGAGAGAAAAGCAAAAAAGTTGCCAAAAACCGCAAAATGAAAACAGCCTTGTGCATAGGATAATTCGAACCCAAGACCTCTAAGCACACCCACACGCCACTTACCATCCAGCTAACAGGCGTTACATTGCCATGTTTTTCTTATTTTAATTTAAAAGCTCATTAACAACTTGCAAGGGTTTACTCATAGCAAAAAGAAAAAATTTTGCTACAGCCTAGGTTTGAAGCCAGGCTTCTCACATTACTCAGGACCCTAACCATCACATCAAATAAACCAATATGCCACACAACACACAATTAAATTACTAAGGAAAAAAAATTAGGGCATTACACGTTCCACTTATGAAAGCCATAAAAACCTGTCAATCTACATTTGCCCAATCTGCCATAATCTAGAACAACATCAATATGATTCCTAAAGAAATAGTAACAATAACGTTGCTAGTAGTATTTCGAAAGAGCGCTAAATCCCCACTCCAACCCAATCTATCCACACAAAAAGAAGAACCAAAATGTAAAAGAACACAAATCTCTTCAATTTTATTAGCAAAAATAAGAGTATCAGATAAAAACAAAACATCGAGCTTATTACGAAGACACTAGGTACTTAAGGGACAATACTATTTGGGGATTGCTCAAACCCTAACAATTTCATGTTGAATAAATCATTGCTCCCCAACGGGTCCTGGACAAGGGACTAGCTAATAAAGAAGACATAGAAATATCAATAACATTCTTAGAAATAATCATCGCATATTGAATTTGGTCACCCACCATATTAGTCAACATTTCCCTTGGTCATTTCTTCACAACCTCTATATCCATGCATATATTCTCTAAGTCATCCACCTTAGACGTATCTTGGCTACATGAGCAACGCACAAAAGTTCCCTTAATAGGAGGCCCACACCATTTTTTACTCCAATAATAGTTGGCATATGCGCACATGATTGAGGAAAATATTATAAACAATTTTGAATTTTTTTATCCCCCTTATCTCATCCCATATTTTGAACTCCCTGATTTGATGCCCCAAAATCATGCTCCCCTAATCCACCATAATCAAGTCACCATTAAGAAACTAACCCATGTGTCTGTTTTCGCACATCTGATAGAATTTCCTTCTGCCAACCACGCACTACCACTTCATCTGGTGCCTCCAAAAGCTTTCAACAATAAGACTTACTATGTCTAATGATCCCATAAAAGTAACACAACAGCGTTATGCGCTTGTAACTAAAAGACACCTCAAAATAATTATTACATTATGAGCGAATGTGCTTCTTCCTTATGAAAGGCTCATTGATATTAAGCCTAACCCGAATATGCAGAAAATTATTCATAAAATCCATACAATTATTCAAATTGTAATCTAAAAACTACCCAAAAACATTCCCCAAATCCCTTGCAAATCCCTCTAAAACAAAACCTAGAGGGAAATCATGAACTTGAACCCAAAAACCAGCAAACAAAAAGACAACATGCTTTGAATCTTCTCTTTTCTCTAGTTGATGAATCCACATAATACAATTATTAAACGACACCCCTAAGATCATCTTTTTCAAATCTAAAACATGGAAGAACTAAATCAAATACAAACCTGAGTCACCCATTAGATTAATATTTGCTTCTTGCAAAAACTGCCATAACGAAAGCAACATACACTCCATAGCTTGAAAGTTTATCACCCGCTTACCCTTGAATTTACCCAATAGGAAAATATCATAGTCGATGCCATCTGACACCATAGTATCAAACTCGAACACCAACTTCAAGCCCTCCCTCTCCTTAATAGATAGATTCTGCATACCCTCTTTCATTAGCAAAACACAATATAAAACAAACCATCAAATAAGCTTCGACTAGGCAAGACAAAACCTGCACAAAAATGGTAGAATAAATTTAAACTCACACCTTCGAAAACCTAAGAAAAACAAGAGGCAAGACTCCTATGGAACGTCTTTAAAATTAAGGATTCTAAGAGGTAAAAAAATCACACATTAATTAGATTTTTTGAAACAAAATTATTTAAAAATATAAATATTATGATATATTTTTGGGGGGGGCATATAAAAACTACAGAAACAGAATGCTTACATAGAAATATTCAGATTCGAAAACTCCTTAAGACTATCCTCTTCCAGTGTTGCTTGAATCTCCACTAGAGGCTTATCCAATGAACATAAATGATCATCATTATTCAAAGCCAATTTTGCTAAAGTGTTTGCTACTCGATTGTTTTCTCTCAGGCTGTATCTCAGAAACCATCTATCTTTACTTGACAAAATTTGTTGAATTTGCCTAACCAATGATGAATGTGGTCCTGCTGACCGATTATCACAAATGGTATTAACAACCTCAAGATTATCGGACTAAATAACAACCTTGTATCCTTGTTTCTAGAGCAATATTAAGCCATCCAAAATGCCTCACTCTTCTACTTCAAATATCAAACACTTCCTGATAAAATTATTGTAGCCAAGAATCAACGTCCCCTTTTCATCTCTTACCACGCCACCTGCAGCTGATGTACTAGTGTTTGTCCTTACTGCACCATCTGTGTGAAGGAAACACCACATACCTAGGATATTCTTCTCCAGTTGGAGCATGAAGCCTATCATCGAGGTGGACTTATTTATCGAAGTATATTAATTTGCCTAGCTGAAAGAGATTTTAAGGATCGTGTTCGTATTCATGTACTTACCTTAAAAGATGAATAGATCTCGATTCTTCTAGATACACCATAAGACTAATCCAAAGAAACATACCCATCTTTGCTCTTTTGTGGTGTATTTTGTTTGAACCTATAAATTTGAAATTAACCAATCAGGAAATTTACCAGTGGAGTAAAAACCCTATTGATCTATACAAATGACTCGTAACCAAACATCCTTAGCGGTTGGGCAATCTCTGAGCACATGTAGAGCATCCTAAATTCTATGTCCACAAAGGGGACATAACTCAACTTGCCTAAACCCCCTCTGAACTCTTTCGGCATTAGTTAAGAGTCTTTACTTCAAAGCTAACCAAAGGAAATGTCTAACTCTTTGTGGACCAGAAAAGTTCCACATGTTGTTCCATATATTATCTTTAGAAGACTACTTCCTTCCTTCATCAACCAATACGCACTTTTGGTCGAGAAAGCACCTGATGTAGAACAAGCCTATATGATCAAATCTGATCCAGCAGAAGATAAAGGTGATAAGATGAATAATTTCTTCTGGCAGCCAAACTCTAAATAAATCAAGATTCCATCATCCATCTTTCAAAATCATCTTATTCAACTTGTAATTTGATACGACATTTGCATGAGTTGAAACTTGATTAATTAGAGGACCCACATTAGGAACCCAAGCATCCTCCCAATAGCATATATTAGTATCATCTCCAACGGACCATATCAGATTATCTTTCAGTAGAGGCCAAACTTTTGCAATGGACTTCCACATGAAGGAGTGTCTACTTCGCCCAATACTATCAGGTAATTTTTCCTTCATTCCATATTTTGACCTAAGAATTCAGACTTATAACGTGTCATTCTTAGTGACAATATTGTAACCAAGTTTCACTATGAAAGCGATGTTTTGATCATTACAATGTCGCAATCCAAAACCTATATGATATCACGGTTGACAGATATTATCCTAACCAACTAAAGCCAATTTCCTCTTTCCATCAGACGCACCCCAAATGAATTGTCTCACCATTTTCTAATAAAGTCACAAACACATTTAAGAACCAAAATTGACTGCATAAGGTAATTTGGGATTGATAATAAAATTGATTTCACCAGAGTCACCCTTTCTACAAAGGATAATTTCTTAGCATCCCAACTCGAAAGTTTAGTACGGACTTTTTCGACTAAAAAATTCAATGTACTATTTGTGACCCTTTAGTGGAAAACCAGAATCCCCAGGTAGCGACCAAGATCCTCAACTTGTTAGAAACCAAGGTTTGCACAAATTTCCTCCTTAAGCTCATTTTTAACACTACTCAAAAAAATAATGTTGGTTTTCCTAGCATTAACCTTATGCCCAGAGAAATCACAAAACTAGTCAAGAAAATCTTTGATAATTCCACAATAAATAAAATCCTCTTTACTAAAGATAACCAAATCATCTGCAAAGAACAAATGCAAGAGTGTTGGCCCTCTCCTGGATAATTGGATAGGATCTCAATCTCTGTCCAATATTGTCAAATGAAAGCGATATCTTAGTCATTCTATGCACAACACAAAAAGATATGGAGATAAAGGGCATCCCTGACGAATTCCTCTAACTGATTTAAATTTAGAAGTCAGAACCCCCTCCTATAGAACCTGTATGGTGGAGGTCGATATAGCAAACATGATAACCTTAACAAGATAATCAAGAATGTGTGCCGCCTTAAGAGAGAGGCTTCCACAGGATCCCATCGAACTTAGTTATAAGCTTTCTCCAGGTCTATTTTAATGACCATCCATTGACGATTACTCTTGATTCTCATGGAGTGCAAAACTTCTTGCGCAATGATCACATTATCAGTAATTTTTCTACTAGCAAAAATCTCGCTTGCTCTTGTCCTATAATCTTCGGAAAGTCCACCTTGAAACGATTGGCAATTACCTTCATGACAAGTTTATACAGAATAGAGCAAAGACTGATTGGACAAAAAATTGGTAAAATTTTCTGGATTAGGAGCTTTAGGAATTAACACAATTAGAGTGTTATTCATATCCTAGTCTATAGTATTGCCATAAAAAACTTTCCTAGTCCACTCTAAAATGGCTCCTCTGATATTATCCCACTATTTCTGAAAAAATAATGCATGATAGCCATCACTTCCTGGAGCTTTTAGCGGTGCCATGTAAAAAAGAGCTTTTTTTTTATTTCTTCATTTGAAACCGGTTTTCCAAGAAAATCTATATCATAGGGCGTAAGTCTCAGAAAAGCACTTGGGGAAGATTCCTCATTTGACTTGGTACCTCTTTCTACAATTTCTTGAAAAAATAACCGTTCAACTATGAAAATAATTTGTATTCCGATCTGAGGTACGCAAAGCTGTTATTCGATTAAAATTTTTTCTCTCAACCATCCAGCTATGAAAATACTTTGTGTTGCAATCCCCCAAACTCAACCAATCACTTCTTGATTTTTGCTTCCAAAGCATTTCCTCATGATAAAGGACATTTTCAAGCGCCTCTCAAACATCTAATTCACATTTAGCAAGTCTATTGAAGCCAGAAAATTTTATTGCTTTTTGTAAACCCGCCAACTTATGAATCAAATTCTTTTTTGAGCCGTAATATGACCACACACACATTTATTCCAATCTTTGAGTCTATCTTTGAAGCAAGCAATCGTGCTAGTCATGTCGCCATCAAAATTCCAGTTATCCACAACAAATTCTGAGAAATTGGGGTGTTCCGTCCAACCAGCTAAGAACCGAAAAGGCCTACCAAAAAAGGGACTGATGTCCGGATACAAATTAAAAAAAAAAGGGCCTATGATTCAATTTTATTCTTGGGAGATGGGAGACCAAAGAAGAAGGAAAAAAACTCCAACCACACCTTATTTCTTAAGGCTTGATCCAACCTCCCAAACAAATTACCACGATGCCAAATATATAGAAGACCCCTAAAACCAAGATCTTGAAGTTGCTCCAAATCCACAAACTCACCGAATGACGAACACCTTTAACCTCTCACCTGACCACCTTTTTTATCACTTGATGAGAGAATAGCATTAAAGTCCCCGATAGCCATCCAAGGATAAAAACCAAACAGAATAGAAAGTAATAAATCTCTCCAAAGTAGCTTTCTTTTCTATGTGTCAGGACTACCATAAACAAAAGCAATAAAAATAGACACAAATCGATGTATAGAATAGATACGAACCAAGATAAACTGGGAATGATTCACAATCACCTCAAGATCAAGGGTTTCCTTCCAACCTAACCATATACCTCTAGAAAAGTCAACTGCTTCCACGCAATGTGACTTTTCTAACCCCAAGTTTGCAACAACAACATCTGCTTTAACTCCACAACTCTTGGCTCAAGAATAATGATAATATCTGGTCTATATTGTTTACTATATTCACAAAATATTCGAGGAAATTTAACATTCGCATAACCCTGAACATTCCAGGAAAAGATAAATAAATTCATAATAAAAAGTAAAAAAGAGGAACAACTTAATGTCAACCGGTAGCAAAAATGTTCGATCGCTCCCTTTCTTCATTTGTCAGAATCTTAGCTTCTTGTCCATTTAGCTCAAGATGCCTTCAACATGGATCTGACAAAAAAGACTCGATGATTTCCCAAAGCCTTGAAGCGATTACCTGATCCCTTAACTGTATTATTCATATTAATTTTCCAAACCCCCTTGAAGCCCGAAGATTTCTCTCCAATCCGCTTTCTTTTTGTCGACCTAGAAGAACCTTCCGCATCAGCCAACCCGCTATTGACACTAGCTCCAGCTAAATTCGGATTCACCTTCTCTTGAAAAATAACTGCTGAATATTTTTTAACATTTAAAATACCACCCTTCACAACCACTACTTCTTCATTTAGCTCCTCAAAAGTCAAATTAAAATGCAAAGAGAGATCCTTATTACCTTCAACTGGAGTAGAAGAAAAATTACTTGCAACCGTTCCAAGAGTACCAGCCTTAGGAATGTCATTATTTACTGGAATCGTGGGAGCCTTTGAAATAATATTTTTCAAAATGTTTTCTACAATGGGTTCACCAGGGAAAGTATTTAGAACCTTTTTTTTTTTTTTTGCTATAATTGAGGGGCCCTTCGAAATTTCCTCTTCTTTAGACTCGATATTAACCACACAAGCCTCCACATCATTTTTTCTATGCACACCCGAATCAGATCCAACTATACCAACAGGCCTACAAATTGTTCCCCCCGATGTCGCCAGCCCAAAGTGATCAGCTACAAGTTTTCGGCCTTTAGAAAGTCCAAAGACCTGATGTTGTTCCTGCTGGGTGCGGTTAAATAGCCCAAGTGATTGGCCCATAATTTCTTTTCTTACCATTCCTTGAAACTTTTAACCCTTTTCCAGATTTACCCTCATAATCAATTAAAACCCATTTTCCATGCTTTTTAGATCCCAAGAAATCTTCTTTAACAGAATTTATTTTCACCTCTTCTGAATCTGGTGCCATTGAGATTGAAATATTAGAACCTGTGATTTTCTCCCCTTCTTTAGACCTTCCAAGTTTATTGGGTTCACGAGATTAGCACCTGGATTTTCACTCCACCAACATCCACGGGTTGTATTCTCCTTTTCTAGTCGACGGTTCCACAACAGTCAAAGCAAAGGCAGACGACTATAATAATACCTCCAATGCAGCAGAAAGTGGAGATCTATTCGAGTAAACCTCCCTGTTACGGCTATACCGTCCACACAAAAAGCACACCACCAGTAGGTTCTCATACTCAATTTTTTGTATCTTCTCGTTGATTAGAACTTGAGAAATTAAAGGTCTGTCAGTATTTATATAAACGACCATACGCGCATAACGCCCTCTTCCCTTGTTATCTGTATTGAAAACTAGTTTTGTCACTTTTCCGATCAAACCCCCAATTTCCCATAATATCTCCTTTCTGTAAAGAAAACTAGAAAGACCTGAAAACCTGATCCACACAAGGACAGAGTTAGGGTATAAGAGAGTTGGCAAGGTTGAACAGTTAAGTACTGTCCAAAAATGATCTAAGGGCCCTATGACAATATCTTCTCATATTCCTTCATGCTTTGAAACTTAGCTAAAAAATAGACAATCTCAATGTCCATCAATTGGAAAGGCTTGGAAGGTTTCCATAATCCATAAAGTCTATTCTGTAGAGCCAGAAAATGATGCTCGTTCCTAGTAACTTAAGTACCATTGTAGCGGCCATTTCCTCGACTAAGAGTTGGTGGATCCTTTTTGAAAAGTCAATAGAAAGGATGCCATTAACTATCGACTTCTTAACATTTCCATCTCGTAAAGCAAAGTCTTTGTCTGACAGATTTATTTCGTCCACCATTTTTTGTCCGTCCGATTTATTCCCTATTACCAGATCTTTCCAAGATAAAGTTGGAGTTGTCGTGGTATCCACAACCATCTCATCCTCTAAACCACTAGTCGATTCTTTGAAAATTACCTTTTTCGTGTTCGAATCCCCAAGGGGATTAGCCTCAGCGTCACTAAGAAATCCAAAAGAATAAGAAGAAGCCATCCAATATATAGTTAGACTTTAATTTTTATTATAATATATTTTTTAGTATACTATATTTTTTAGTATACTATATATAGACCATATATAAGTATTAAAAATATTTTAAACCTAACTCTTATTTAATTATTAGTTCTTTATAAAATAATAAACAACCTTAATTAATAATAAATATCATATTATTCTAAATATACACGCTATATATTATTATATATTAATTAATGGCACATAAATTATTTTATAATTATAATCAATATTATCATTTACATACATTAAATTATTTAAGCTTACTTATTAATTAACTTAATATTATATTCAAATTTTGACATTCTCCAAGACTCGTATTATTAATATCATAACTAATTATTATGAAAATGTTAATATAAATATAGGTATTATATTTTAAACACCATTTCAGTATAATTTTTATGAAATTTAACGAATTATAAAATTGCTTATTTTTCCCCTATGCTAAATAACTTAATTTAAATTTCCAGTAACCTACATGCCTGAGTAATTTAATTTAAATTACACGTTAATGTTTTTTATTTAGAGTAAACTATAAAAATAGTCACTCTTTTTTATCTCAGATTATATTTTAGTTACTTATGTTTAAAATATTACGTTTTAGTTATGTTGAAACCATTTTTTTTTTTTGAAAATTAGCTTTTGTTTTGAAAACGAAAATTGAGAGTCGCCACCAATTCTTTTTATGATGAGTAATCGGATCACCTCATAATTTGATCGTTTTAATAAAATGTTTGATTTATTAAAACAACAATTTTTGTCAACGAAGTTCAGAAAAATGGGTTCGGGAGTTGATTACGCACGATGAATGGTTAGCACTCTCGTAACACCCAAAATTGGTACCTAATTAATTAATTCGTGTCTTAGTGTCGAAAGTTGAAACTTGAAAATAATTTAAAGAATACGATATATCTTTTCATTAATATTAATTTTGCTTACAAATTGCTTGAAATAAACGTTAAAAGTCTTCTCATCTCGAGATGACAAAATGTCACATCCCGTAAGTTAGGACACGACATCTTGAACCTTTGAGAATAAGCTTGCCTTTATTTTTATTAGAAATCTTACGTATTTTAATTTTAAAAGATTATTCAATTGTTAGAGTTCAACAAGAAAATCAAAACCTAATAATTTAGGGTACGATTTTCTCGAATCTTTTAAATACAGAATATTGCCTATTTTTTAAAAAATTTGTTTTGAACAATAATTAGTGTAATATTAAAACGATAAGTATTTATCTCATTTTCGGTTATAATATAAAAGCGGCTAATTACATAATGCATGTAGCGATTTTAAAATGGTTATACGGATAGAATATTTAAATAACACATAATAAGTGAATAGTGGAATGCAATGATAATATTAATGTAACTATAATAATAGTAAGAATATTAATTCGTGGTATAAAATAAATAAAGTGATAAAATACATAAAAATAATAAAATAAAAATAAAGATGCTAGATGCTAGATGCCTTAAGACAATTATAAACTTAAACGATGCGAGAATGATAAAAGAAATGACAAATTAGTAAAAATAAGATAAAAGTAATGATAATAATAATGAATAAAATGTACAAGTAAAAAAAATTAAAAGTAAAGAAAATATATAAAAAGGGGGTAATAAATAAGTAGATGAACAGATATTAATAAAATAGTAATAATAATGAAAGCATAGACAAGAAAAAAAATCGATGAAAGGAAATAAAAATATTAACACATAAAAAATGACAGAACGATAAATAAATGAACATAAGGATTGAAGCAAAAATAAATAAATGAATGAATAATACATGGGTAAATGAGTAAATGAACAGATAAAGAAATGGAATAAATGGAATAAGGAATAAATAAACAAGTGAATGAATAAATAAAATGACAGAATTAAAATAAAAGGTCTTAATATTAACTAAAATGAAATTAACAGGACAAATAGAATAAAATAAAACAAAAAGGGTCTAAAATATAAATAATAAAATAATCAAAATAAGGTCAAAGACTAAAATGGAATGCGCAAAAAGAAATGGGGATTAACTGGGAAGGTATCTCAAACCCCATTGAATGCGCTGTATCCTTTGGTAAATCAAAGGACCAAATCAAAAATAGAATGATATTTCATGGCCAAATTTAAAAGAAAAAAAAAATTAAGACCTAAATAAAACGCTCGCAAAGAGACAAGGACTAAATGGGAAATTATCCCAGCCCTCAAAGTGGCATTTCATAAAGGATTGAAATGAAACGAGAGCAAAATTATGCGAAAAAATTTTAAATACACAAAGCATAAATAGGACTAGATTAAAAAATATAAAAAAGGCGGAAGGACCCGAGGGATAAATATCCCTTCCAAGCGAAAACGTGCGGATCCTAGGGGACGGATCGCGTCGCGCTGCGGGTTGCCAAAACGATGTTGTTTTGATGTCTGAACATCGGCCCAAAACAACGTTGTTTAGGTCGCCTATTTAAACCAAAAAATTCATTTCTTTCTTCAAAAAAAAAAAAAAAAAACCCTCTCATTTTTTCTCTGTAGCGGGCTCTAGGGCCAGCCAAGGATCCGGCCGTCGACCACCGTGGTGGCCACCGGTCACCGGCGATGGCGCCGCTGTTCACGGTGGCTGGAGAGATAAAAAAGGTATTTTTTTGCTTTCTAATCCCCATCTTTCATCGGAAATAGCGGCCTCCTTCGTCCCACGACGGCATAAATGCGAAAAGAAAAAGGTAAGGTTTCCACCCTTTTTTATTTTGTTTTATATTTTTATTAAAATAAATAAATAAAAACTAAAAATAAAATAACCACCTCTTTCAACTTTGAAGTCTATTTTTTTTATTAATGTCATCTGTAAAAAATACATCGATGATTTTGTGGCTTTTATAGCCGAAGATTTGATTTTACACTAATGTTTAGGCTATTGTTTCTTTGCTTTGTGTCCTTTTTGTTTTGCTTGTAGGTATTAGGGAGGTCAACGAAGAGGGGACTTTGCCATTTCGATGCAAGAAGGCCAGGGGTGCCAGGTCTCGGGCGTTGGGCGCGCTGCAGAGGCACGTGGGTGGCAGCAGATGGGTGCGACGCACATGAGGTATTAGGGTTAGGGTTTTTCTAAAAAACTTAATGTTGTGGGCTACTGGGCCTGTAATTTTTTGGTTTGTAAGATTTTGGGTTTGTAAATTTATTTGGGTTTGTAACTGGACTTTTTTTTATTTAGACTTTAAGAATTTTATTTTGTTTAGTTTGATGGGCCCAGGCAAATTGGGTTATTACAGCTGTCCCTCTTTGCTTATTGTCGTGTAACGAAGATGGAGTAAAGACCTTTAAGAAGGACCAATTTTACCCGATCTCCGAATCTCGACTTCTTTGGTGCTCCTCTTCTTTCAAGTAGCCTCATTCCAATCCACTGCATCTTTCGGGGTATAGGAATTGTTGCTTCGATCTACTCCCTTGTAAATTCAGGGAGATTAGACTTGTAGCTTTCATCTACTCCACTTTAACTTCAGGGAGACAAGATTTACTATCTTCAATCTGGTCCACTACAACTTCAGGGAGTTAAGATTTGCTATGTTCGATCTACTCCACTGTAACTTCATGAAGATAAGATCTGTAATTTCAATCCACTCCACTGCAACTACAGGGAGATACGATTTGTAATTTGTAGCTTTAATCTATTTCACTGCCACTTCAGATAAATAAGATTTGCTATCTTTAGTCTGCTCCACTGCAACTTCAGAGAGATAAGACTTATAACTTAAACCTGCCCTACTGCACCTTTAGGGAGATAATGTTTATGGCTTTAATCTGATTTACTGCAACTTCAGAGAGATAAGATTGCTATCTTTAGTCTACTCTACTGCAACTTCAGAGAGATAAGACTCGTAACTTCAACCTACCTTACTGCAACTTTAAGGGGATAAGGTTTATAGCTTTAATCTGCTCTACTGCAACTTCAGAGAGATAAGATTGCTATTTTTAGTCTGCTCCACTGTAACTTTAGGGAGATAAGACTCGTAACTTTAACCTGCCCTACTACAACTTTAGGAGGATAAGGTTTGCTATCTTCGATCTACTCCATTGCAACTTCAGAGAGATAAGATTTGCCACGATGATTATAATCCATCCCACTGCAACTCCAGGGGTATAGGATTTATGGTTTCACTAATCTGCTACACCAATCTCTAGGGAACATGACCTGTAGAGCTCATTTCATGGGCCTATTTATGCCTAGTGATTAGGATGTCATGATCAGGATGAATCGAATACTCCTAACAAGATGTGCATGAATGATATTTGCATAAATGCAGGTCATTTTTTAGAATGATCCTTTTTAATGCTTAGGTTGTCATTGCTTGTTATTTATTAAGGTTTTATCACTGATGTATTACTATGCATTCTTATTCAGTTGGTATCTTTGACATAAAATCTGAAGAAATAGTCACAATTTAGACAATTCTTTCTCAAATGTCTCCAACCCTTAGGCTCGGTTAGTTCTGAATAGTGGTCCCGTTTTTAGATCCTTATACTATTTAAAAGCCTTTTAGAGCAATATGTAGAACTCTTTTTACTTGAATATTATTAGTCCATTAATAGTTATTTCAATGTAAAAATGCTTGAAAAATATTATCGCAATAGACACCAAGAATTTTATTGAGAGTAAAGCTTGAAATGAATAGATTGATAAAAGATAGCAAATATTGCTGAAATACAAGATGAATAAGATGGAAATAGGTGCCCCAAATATCATAGCATAAGGCTCTTCGCGCTAACTTCTCGAGAACCCTTTTGAGCTTGATATGCGTTTTAGAAATCTAGAGTACTTTGTTGATGCCCCAAGACGTAACATCTCTCTTTCTTGTTAATTCTGATAAGATAGATTTCCATATGGCCTACCTTCGATCAAGATTTGAATTACCCTTTTCTAGGTTTTCAATTCAAAACCCCTTTGGTTTCAAGGCACCTTCTGCGGGTTTTCGTCTTGGCCTCTCCATTTTTCTTTTCTTTTTTTTAGGTGAAATATTTCTTGATTGAATCTAAGTTCACGGGATTGGGTAAGTTCTTGTCATCCATCTCAGTTAAAATCAATGCACCTTCAGAAAATGCCTTCTTTACCACATAAGGTCCTTCCTAGTTTGGCATCCATTTTCCTCTGAAATCCTTTTATATGAGCAGGATCTTTTTCAATACTAGGTCCCCCTCATGGAATTCTCTGGGATGAACCTTTTTGTTGTAAGCTCGTATCATTCGCCTTTGGTATATCTGACCGTGACAGATGGCTTTCAACATTTTCTCTTCAATCAAGTTTAGCTGATCATATCGAGATTGGATCTATTCTGTTTCATTCAATTTCAATTCTGCCAAAACTCGGAGAGAAGGGATCTCGACTTCAATGGGTAAAACCACCTCCATTCCATAAACCAAAGAGAAAGGCGTTGCCCTAGTTGAGGTCCTGAGAGATGTTTGATAAGTATAGAGAGCAAATGGTAATTTCTCATGCTAATCTTTGTAAGTCTCAGTCATTTTCCCCACGATTTTCTTAATGTTCTTATTGACTGCTTCCACCGCACCATTCATTTTTTGACGATATGGTGATGAGTTGTGGTGCTTGATATTGAACTGACTGCAGACTTCTGATATCGTATTGTTGTTCAAATTTAGTGCATTGTCGATATGATCCTTTTTTGTATTCCATATCGACATATGATTTCATTCTTCAGGAATTTGCTGACTGTCGACTTTGTAACATTGGCATATGAAGCGGCTTCTACCCACTTGGTGAAGTAGTCGATGACCACAAAGATGAATCGATGCCCATTTGAAGCTTTTGGCAAGATTGGCCCAATGACATCCATGCCTCACATAAAGAAAGGCCATGGAGAAGTTATAACACGCAGAGGCAAAGGAAGTACATGAATTTTATCTCTATAAATTTGGCATTTATGGCATTTTTTGGCATAATTGATACAGTCTCCTTCCATGGTGGACTAATAATACCTGAATCTTATAATTTGCCTGGTTATTGTAAAACCATTGGCATGTGTTCTGCAGACACCCTCGTGGACTTCTTCTAAGATTTTCTTAGCCCCGACAGCGTCTACACATCTTAGTAGCACCTGATCCTTTCTATTTTTATATAGAATCTCTCCATCTAAAACATAGTCACTGGCCAGTCTTCTTAGCATCCTTTTGTCATTCTCAGTTGCTTGGTTAGGGTATTCACGATTCTTTACATATCGTAGTATATCGTGATACCAAAGTGATCATCCTTTTCTTCTTCTTCTTCGATGTTGTAACAATGAGCCAGAGTATAATAAATACTCATCTGGATAGGTTTTACATCCTCTTATTTGTTCACTTTGATCATAAAAGCCAAGGTAGCAAGGTGTCAGTCATCTGATTTTCATCTCGTAGAAGGTAATAGAAAGTGATATCATCGAACTCCTCAAGTAACTCAAGAATCAGCCTTCGATAATTAATCAACTTAGGATCTCTGGTCTTCCATTCTCCTTTGAGTTGATAGATCATTAGTGTAAAATCTCCATATACCTCTAGCACTTTGATCGTACGTTCTATGGCTGTACAGATACCCATAATGATGCTTCGTATTCTGTCATATTGTTTGTACAATCAAAATCTAATTTGTTAATGAAGGGATAATGATCTCCGTTTGGGGATGCCAAGACTGCCTCAATTCCGTTACCCACAGCGTTTGAAGCTCCATCGAAGTTTAGCTTCCAAGGATGACCTTTTTGAGAGTCTTCTTCAGTGGTTGCCACATACATTAGATTTTCATTCGAAAAATAAAAGTTCAAAGGCTTGTAATTTTCTAGAGCTCTACTGGCCAGAAAATCTGCTATTACGCTCCCTTTTATAGCCTTCTGATTTACATAGACTATATCGAATTCATATAGCAGAATTTGCCACCGGACCATTCTTCCATTCAAAGCAGTCGACTTTATCATGTATTTTAGAGGATCCAGTTTTGAGATGAGTCAAGTTGTATGGTACAACATGTACTGTCTCAGTCTTCGGGTTGTCTAGATCAAGACGCAACATAACTTTTCGATTGGTGAATATTTTGTCTCGCATTCAGTGAATTTCTTACTGAGATAATATATTGCTCTTTCTTTTCTTCCTGACTCATCATGTTGACTAAGCACGCATCCCATGAAATTCTCGAATACTGCCAAGTACAATATCAGCAACCTATCTAGGCTAGGTGGCATCAGTACTGGGGCATTAGACAAGTAATGTTTGACCTTGTCGAAAGTCTTCTGGCACTCTCCATCCCAAACTCTGGGTTGTGTTTCTTAAGGAGACGAAATATGAGACCGCATTTCTCAGTTAGTTGTAAAATGAATCGAGCAATGTAATTTAGTCTTCTTAGAAAACCCCAAACTTCTTTTTGAGTACATGGTGGAGGCAACTGTTATATAGCTTTTACTTTGTCTAGGTCAATCTTAATCCCCTTTTCACTGACTACAAATCCTAGCAATTTTCCCGACCTAGCCCCAAAAGTACATTTTGCTAGATTAAGCTTCAGTTGGAATTTTCTCAATCTCAAGAACAATTTCCTCAAGACTTGTACATGCTCTTTCTCTGTTCGGTATTTTACGATCTTATCATCAACATAAACTTCAATTTCTTTGTGCATCATGTCATGAAACAAGGTTACCGTGTGCTCTTCGGTATGGTATCACTTTATAGCAGAATGTTCCCCACATGGTTATGAAGGAAGTCTTCTCAATGTCTTTAGGATGAATCTTTATCCGGTTATATCCAGAGAAACCATCCATGAAGGAGAACAGTGAGTAACCTGTCATGTTGTCCACTAAAGTATCGATATGCGGCAATAAGAAATTATCTTTCGGGCTGGCTTTGTTCAAGTCCCTGTAATCTACGCACATTCATACTTTTCTATCTTTTTTAGGGACGGGGACGATACTGGCTACCCATTCTGAGTACTTAACCACTTGTAAGAAACCAGCATCGAATTGCTTCTTGACTTCTTCTTTTATTTTTAGTAAAACATCGGGACTCATCCTTCGGAGTTTCTGTTGAACTGGTTTGAACTCTTCTTTTATGAGGAGCTAGTGTACCACAATATCAGTATTTAACACCGGCATGTCCTGATATGACCATGCGAAGATATCCTTAAATTTTTGGAGTAGCTCAATGAGGTCTCGCTTTGTCTCTGCAGTAATGCGAGCTCCAATCTTCACCTTTTTTTCCTCTCCTAAGCTCACAATTTCTGCTGACTCTTTGTAAGGCAGGATTTGTTTCTCATCTTGTTCTACCATCCTCAACAAATCAGGAGATAGGTTACAGTCTTGATTATCTTCAAAATCCTGAGAAGCCTTCATACACATCTCTTGTTCAAAAAGAGATTTTGAGTCAGTAGCAATGTCGCTCATATCATTGATATCTGGAGACCTATTATAGGGATAAAGAAAAACCCAAAGAATAAAAGAATTTAAGAATAATTATATATATGGTACAGTTATGAATGAAATGAAAGAATAAAAGAATATTTGCTCAAGACGATATGCAAATATGCATTTTTATTGAGATAAAGATGTTGGACATAAGCCTATTTCACAAAAGGATTCTTATTGCTCCTAGGCTTAGAGCAATATGTGTGTTTTGAATATTACTCTGAATTGGCTCTAAAAACTACAGGAATCTCTTCCGCAGTCCAGTTGTTCAAAACACTTCCAGGTTCATAGGGGCAAATGTCTAATAAATTTCATCCCCAAATTCTTTCTTCAGATATGGTGTTAATGTTCAGATTTCCAAACATTTCTTCAGCGGTCTCTTTTCTAGACATATTTTGTTTAGGGCGAATAGTTCCTCCTGACACGAAAGTCTTGGATATATAAGGAAAGGTCATCGGTTCCCACTTGACCTCTTCCCCGCTTAGTCGCGTTCTTCTCCTTTCTTGTTTCTTCTTCAGCTCTCTCTTCTTTTCTTCGCATCTGGCTTGCATCTTAAGCCAAAGCGGTCTCGTTTTTCCTTCAGCATAGGTGCCTCGACCTTTCCTTGTAGGCATTTTCCAAGTCCTCTCCCAAGCATAGCTCATTTCTCAACCGTCAGTTGCAGGCTCATCCTTGTAGTTCTGGAGATTTTAGGCATCGGGATCTTGTTCCCTTTGACAATGAAAGTTGTATTCACGAACTCTAGCGATTGAAAGGAACATTTTATCGCTTCCTCATCTGCCCCTATATATGGTGCGTCACTGGTTACGGATGCAATAATGTGTTCCTCCGCGTTTATCGTTACCCGCCAACCTTCTGTTACCAGTTTCAACTTTTGATGCAGTGATGAAGGCACTACCCTCACTGAGTGAATCCAATACCTTCCCAACAAGCAGTTATAAGAAGGCTTAATGTTCATCACTAGGGAGTCTACCTAATATGTGTTTGGGCCAATTAAAAAGGGTATTTCAATCCTTCCCATTACCCTCCTTTCTATACCATCGAATGCTCTCACTATGTTTTGGCATTTCTTCATATGAGAGCTATCCATAGGCAACCTATTCAGTGTGGATAAGAGTAAGACATTCAGGGCCAATCCATTATCAATTAACACCCCTGGCAGTGTATATCCCTTGCAGCGGGTGGTAATGTACAGAGCCTTTGTAGATCCCATGCCCCCTAGCGATATTTCGTCATAATTAAAAAAGATGAAGTTGTCAGCACTTATATTGTTGACTAGGCGGTCCAGCTTGTTTACAAAGATATTGTTAACGACATAAGTTTCATTTAGCACTTTCATCAATTCGCTACGATGTGTCTCTGAGCTTAAGAGTAAAGCCAGTACCGATATGCGAGCTGGTTGTTTGTGTAGCTACTCTACAATGCTATATTCACTACGCTTTAGGAATTTCAAGAATTTCTTAGCCTCTTTCTCAGTTATCGACTCATTCACAGGCGATTCAAGTCTGGCCGCCTTCTCTTTCTTTTGTTCAACTGCCAAGGCTTTTCCTTTTGCGGACTCAGCTTTTGTATTTGATGGATCATAACACCTCCCACTGTGCGTGTAGAAACCCACATCCTGGTCCTCACCTGAAGTGCCAATCGGATTCTCCTCTCTCGGGACCTTCACACTGCAGTCATAGTTTTATGGAACCTTTTTGCTATCCTTGTAGGGAAAAGCTACAGGTTTCTAAATTATGACTCTTGAAGCCATTTGTACTTCTATTTTATTGTTTTTTGGCCATGTGATAATCACTACCGGGTGATTGACTTTGTGGACCTTCTCTATTGATTCTTTTTCTGAAGCATAAACTTCTCCTTCTCTTGATCCCTTAACCTCTTCATAAAACTCTATCTCTTTATTGTCCATCAACATTTGCACTAAGGCTCTAAACTCAATACATATTGGATCTCGTGACCCTCCTTAGCATGGAACTCACAGTAATTCTCAATCCCTTCAGGTCTCTCTTCTGAATCATGTTTGATTAATCCTCCCTCTACTATTTTCTCCCAAACCTATTTCAGTGGGGTTTTTACTCTCACTACATCCGTTTTGGTTCTCTTCCCTCTATTATCGACTATCGCATTTACCCCTTTATCGGAATGACTGAGCAACGGATTTCCTGCCATATTAGGTCCTGATGGGTCGTCAAACTTCACAGTTCCCATCTTAATAAACCTTTCGATAAATTTTTTAAATGAAATGTAGTTCTCAATGAATATCCTGTGATTCCCACATGGTATTTGTATTGAGCATTTGAGTCGTACCATTTGGGGAATGGAGGTTGCATAGGTTTCAGGTAGAATGGGGATACTACATATACATCAAACAGACTCTGATACAGTTCCCTATATGTCATTGGTATAGGAGTGAACTGAAGCCTTTTTGTATTTGGTCTTGGATTGGATTCTGGCCTTAGAGGTCCCTGATAGCTAGTAGTCACCGTCTTTGGCTGGCCCACAGTAATTGGTTTTGAATAACCCTTGTATGTGCTTACATTATTCACCTCGTTTTCCTTCTTCTTCGGGGTTGATCTTTTGGAGTTTTTCTCCACATCTATCTTACCACTTATCACTGCATTTTTTATTATTTCACCTGACATCACTATATCCGATAAGCTCTTAGTAGCGCTTCCCAACATATGATTGATGAACGGGGCTTTTAAAGTATTAATGAAAAGTATTGTGGTTTCTTTCTCCAAAAGAGGTGGCCGGACTTGCATTGCCACCTCTCTCCATCTTTGGGCATATTACCTGAAGCTCTCATTTTGCTTCTTCTTCATATTCTGCAACATGATTCTGTCGGGTGCCATATCCGTTACGTGACCATATTGTTTCATAAAGGCCTGTGTCAGGTCCTTCCATAAATTAATTTGGGCACGGCTTAGTTGATTATACCATTTGGCCGCAGCCCTAGTCACGCTGTCTTGGAAATAGTGAATTAAAAACTGATCATTATTAACATATCCTGTTATCCTCCGACAAAACATCGTAATGTGAGCTTTGGAGTAGCTGGTCCTATTATATTTCTCAAACAATGAGGTCTTAAACTTGGGCGAGAGTGTAACACCCCTTACCCGTTACCGTCGCCGGAACAGGGTACGAGGTATTACTAGAACATAATACATACCATTAAACAAAACCGAGATAGAAATATGTCATCCAATTTGATAGTGCATCGTTATAACATATGTTTTGAACAATATTAATCAACTTCTATGGCTTGTACAAAGTAGTTGGTCGAGTACTGTAACCAATATTTTAAACCTAGGCAATTATGACACGTAACAAAATAATTAAGCCTACTATACATGCCATAATTCAAAATGTTTAGTTCGAATACCCTAAAGTATTGATAGTGCGGGCAGATCTTCACGATCCTTAACTCCTGAGCAAGTTGGAGGATACTACAAGACAAAAGAGGGAAAACAAAGTAAGCTTATAGCTTAGTAAGTAAGTATGTAAATAATAATTAAAGAATTTAATATGTTTACACAACAACTCAAGTATATCTACTTTAATTTCAATATTCACTCCACTTTGATTAAGCTGTCTTTCCTGCATTATGTTCACTAAATAAATCATAACTCGAGTTACAAAACTCGAAATTCAAATCCGTAAAATTTCCCGGAATCTAGACTCGTAAATCTTCTTGCTAATTTTTTTCTAGAATTTTTGGTTCAGCCGATTAGTACAGTTTATTAGTTAAAGTTTCCCCTGTTACACAGCTCGACTAGTCTGACCTCTGTTCACTACGAATTGAATTTCTCTCAGTACACAATTCAAATAACCCTGAAATTTGTTTCATTTAAAACTAGACTCAATAAGAAATTTAGGTATGTAAACTATATTTCTTAATTTTCTTTGTACAATTTTTAATTATTTTTCAAAGTTGAAACAGGGGATCACATATTCATCCTGAGCAAGTCACACACAATTGTAAATATCTCAAAATATAAAATTCCTTTGCTTGTTCTGTTTCTTTTATATGAAAGTAGACTCATTAAACTTTAATTTCACATCTCATTCAACCTCTAATTATGTTCCTCCTATTTTTGGTGATTTTTCAAAATCACGTCACTGCTACCGTCCAAAACAGTTTTAATGCTAATTTCACTCTTTCACACATTCTTTATGCTAACCTCATTTTATCTTACATATATAGATATACCACAAATCATTTTCACCACAATTCATTCATCACAAGTATAGGTCCATAACCACAACGTCACCACAAAACCATCCCGTTGAACAATTCGGATCA
The DNA here is from genome assembly GCA_025698465.1 of Gossypium longicalyx. Lineage (NCBI taxonomy): Eukaryota > Viridiplantae > Streptophyta > Magnoliopsida > Malvales > Malvaceae > Gossypium > Gossypium longicalyx. The sequence goes on along the minus strand of CM046997.1, from coordinate 14,547,840 downwards.
ATCCTCGATATTTAATGGTTTTAGCACACACACCCCACCATCATACTTCATTTAGTTCGGCTCTTTTGTACACATGGTGAACACTTAGTACCACTCATGCGACCTAGCCGATTTGTCTCGTAGCTCTCTTGTCTACATGGTGTCCTTCACTTGGAATCACGCATGCGACCTAGCTACATTTATCTCTTACGTAGCTCTCTTGTCTACATGGGATACATCCCGTATCACACATGTGACCTAGCTACTACATGGTATTTCGTAGCTTTCTTGTACATATGATGTGCACTCAAGATCATACATGTGACCTAGCTACGCTCCTCTATTTTATTCGATCTCTCCGAATGTTCAACCTGATCTCTCTCTCTATTATTTATTTCCATTCTTCCAATAGTCGATTTATATTTTAACATCAGCTAGTATATTTATATAATAGGCTGAAATATAAGAATGTAAATGAAAATAATGTAATGTTTACATACAAACTTACCTCGGTGCAAAATGTGGAAATTTTGCGATTTAGTCCAAAACTTTTTCCTTCCCTCGTTCGAGGTCAATTCCACGCCTTTCTTGATCTATAACAACACATTTAGCTCATTTAGAACTCATACTATTTATTTCAATCCAAAGATCACATTATGGAAAAATTACATTTTTGCCCCCTAACTTTTACAAAATTACAATTTTTCCCCTAGGCTCGGAAATTTAATTTCAGCCCTTATTCTTATGTTTTATGACATGCTGAACATTTTTATCTTCTACGACCACATCAAATTCTCACTCTAACACATAGTTGTGAACAATAGGTATTTTTACCGATTATGCCATTTTACTCGTTTTCACTTAAAACCGAGTAGCACAAGTTGTCTAACATAATTTAAAACCTCATATTCTATCATAAAACATCAAAATACACAAATTTCACCTATGGGTATTTTTCCAAATATGAACCCTAGGTTGAATTATTGTTAGCATAAGCTTAATCGGGCTACCGGGAATCCAAAAACGTAAAGAACATTAAAAACGGGGCTTGAAATCACTTACTATGGAGCTTGAAAGTTGAAGAAACCCTAGCTATGGAGAAAGGGAGAATTCGGCAGCAACTAAGGAGGATGATGACCAATTTTGTGTTATTTTTCCCATTTTATTTCATTTAATATCCAAATGACCAAAATGCCCCTCCTTACTAAACTTTCAAAAATTCCTTCCATGTCCTAATTTTGTCCATGAACTTAAAATTAGTCAAATAGCTATTTAAGACCTCCTAATTAATATTTTAAAGCAATTTCATACTAAAAACTTCTAAAATGTAAATTTTGCAACTTATTCGATTTAATCCCTATTTTCAATTTAAGCACTTTAGGCATAGAATTTCATCACGAAATTTTCACACAATCATGCAATCATATCATAAACCCCAAAATAATTATAAAACAATTATTTTTATCTCAGATTTAGGGTCACGAAACCACTATTCCGATTAGGCCCTAATTCGGGTTGTCACAGAGAGCACTAAATCTGGGACCAAACTCAGGTCCTTGACATCAATTCCATAATGATAATCAGCATTTTTCATTGCTCTAAATTTTTCTTCTAGCCATTTACATCGATCCTCAAGTTGCTTTGGTAGTTTCACTCTTATTTTTTCCATTTCTACCATATCATTTAGATCAAGAACAATAGGATTGGTTGGGTTATCCCCCGGATTGGAACCTGAGCCTGTTTGGTAGTTCATCCGCGCCGAGGTACCTGTCTGATATTGGGGCTTGATGTTAACGGACACCCTTTGTGGATATGCATTTGGTTGTGCTTGGGTGTTTGTTGGGGTAAAGCTTGGAGGATAAGCAGGGTCCTCATTATTATCTCCGGAATTGACCATAGGGCTCTTTCTTTTTTCTAGCCCTCTAGTCAGCAATTGGGTTAATTGGCTCATCATATTCCTTTGGGATTCTAGCATCTAATCCCTCACGTCTTATTGAATTTTGGCCAATTATTCTTGCATTTGTATTTACAACTGATCTTGCATTTTTTTTTGCATTTGCTCTAATCTTTCCAATCTTTGGTCCATTTCTTTGGTTTTGGCGCAAGTACTATAACGATGTTTGGTTGATTGACTCTTGTTGGTTTCCAGATTAACTGAAATAATTTCGTTTTAATTAGGGTCTTTTCGTGAAATTTAATGCATATGATGCAATATAATGCAAATGCATGAAATGAATGCAAAAAGAGGCATTGATTCTGATTCAATTCTGTTAGAACAACTTTACTAGAAAACAAATTTCTTTACATAAAACGGATTACATATATGGCTTTGCCTTAATGCTCAAAGTTTTAACTTTCCTAAGAAGCCAAGCTAACTCTCGGCCTCGATCTAACTCTAACTCATATTTTAAACTCAGTACATCAGTCTGGACTGCTAAGGTTTGTAAATGATCAGCCATCTTTCGTACTTGAGTCAAAGCTACACCCATAACGGAATATCTATCCCTGACATGATCTTGAGATCGATGAAGCTGCTCTTGCCACTGCTCGTCACTTGCTTCTAGGAGTTCAACTCGAAGTTCACAGTTTTATAGCGCGATTTTGAGTTCTTCTATCTTTCCTTTTAGCTCTTCAATTTTGTTTAAGCTCGTTTTCAGCTCAATTGTGGAGTTACGATTATGATATTGATGAAATAACCTTTCTAGCTCTACTACCCTAGCTTTTAATCTGACCTTTTTCATTTTAGCATTCCAATAGATCTCTTTCTAGAGCATTTTCTTGAACCTGGGCATCTTGGCATTTCTTTTCCCATTGATTAGCTCTATTCTTCTCTTCTTTAATCTCTTGCCGCCATTGTTGTGATGTCTTTCCCAACCCGGTAATCCTCATTGATAAACGCAACTTCTTATAATCTGTTTTCAGATAGTCTAGATCATATTCGGCCTTATTCTTTCCCTTTCTTAATTTCTCAACCACTAGCTTTTGAACATCAACATCTAATCATAACTGCATTGTTTCCTCCTCCAATTATTCTATCTTATTCCCTAGCTCCAAATTCATTTTCCCAAAATCCTGCTTTATGATCTCTAGCTCGGATGGGACTACTTGCAGGTGTTCTTCCATTGATCGAATGCCTTTTGGACTTGACACGGGGATGTTGTCATTGACTCTTTTACCCCATCACCAGTTATATTCGGGGGTTGTCAAGGGACCTGAAGCAAAACTTTTCATTCTGCGGGTTTGGTTCCAAGCATTAGATATCTCTCGAACCTTTTTTCTTGTAGTTATCACCCCTATACACAAACTCACACTGGGCCAATCATTGCATCGCTGGTACGAATTACCTTGATCTATATTGCTTCGACACCAGCAAAGGAGCATATCCAATAGCCCCCCATATCCCAAGTAGAGGGACCTAGTCGAAATCTCCACATCGATATAGAATCTCGTCAGGGATCATCCAAGGAGCTCTCCATTCGACGTCTTCATCCTCTAGACCCTGGAGAATTGCCATCTATTTCTCCTCCGGAATGTCGTCTCGTCTTGGAGTGGCTACAAATTCTTTTAACGGAGAGTAATTCTCGGAGAATTCTTGGTAAGAGACATTTTCCACTTTCCAAAAATGGCTGTGAAACCAAACTAGCAGGAGTTGCGCACACCCGATGAATCTTCCTTCACTTGCTCTTCGGCATGCACTCAAATATCTAAAGGCTTCGGCTAAGATTGCCGGTGTAACATCCCAAATTAGGGCTTAGTCGGAACAGTGGTTTTGGGACAAAAAATCTGACGTAAGAAAGTTTATTTTTATTATATTTTTATGGTCTACAATTTCATGGAATGATTTCGTGAAAATCTCGTTCGAAAATTTTGACGTTTGGGAACTCAATTTAGTCAAAAGGACTAAATTGTAAAAAATGCAAAAGTTGAGTTCTACATGTTAGAGGTGTCAAATTGTTATGAAATTTTAAATTGGAAGTCCTTAAATGGTAATTAGACCATTTTTTAATTGTTGGACAAAAATATATATGAAATGGGTGTAATAAAATATTTTTAAGTTAGGGGTATTTTGGTAATCTAATAATTAAAAGAATTAAAAAGCCAAAATAAGCCAAAATTGGCTGTCATCTTCTCCATCCAACCGAAACTAGCATGGACACCATGGCTAGGGTTTGGTTCAAGCTTCCAAGCTCATTTGTAAGTGATCCCAAGCCTCGTTTTTAATGTTATTTACATTTTTGAAGTCTCGACAACATGATCTACTCATTTCTACCATTATTTTGAGCTAGGGTTTATGTTTAAAATTTTACCCATGAGTGACATGCTTGTATTTTGATGTCTAATGGTAATGAGTGTTAGGTGTTAAATAAACAACTTTTACTAAGCAATTTTTGACGAAAACGTCCGAAAGGACCGTTTTGCAAAAGTTGTAAAAATGGTATAAAAGGGTATAGTTATGAAAATGGTTCGGCTAGGCCTATAGAATGGGAAAATTGAATAAAAATCATTTTACGAGCCTTGGGGCAAAAGTGCAATATGTGAAAGTTTAGGAGTCAAAATGCAAATTTGTAAAAATATGATTTTTGGACCCATATGAATGATGTGACTAATTAGTAAGCTAAATGTGATATTATAGATCAAGGAAAATGAGATTCGGGCATAGATTGGAAATGAATGAGATTATGGACTAAATCGGAATATATAGCCGTACTCGCATTCGAGGTAAGTTCGTATATCAATAATAATGCAATAATATCATTGTTTATGATTGAACTTAAATTGATGTGTTAACATTGTAAGGTTAATATTTATATAGTTGATATGATGATTGTACTATGTGATATATGCCTAAATGCAATTATGAGCAATGCCATGTTTGTTTCATGAATATGAGAATGGTGAATTCGTAAGCATGAATAATGTTATGGTCGTTAACCACGAAAATACGAGCAAGTACGATGGAGATAATATATTTAAGTGAAGAAAATCTCGTTTGAACCTTAGGAATAGTTAGGATATAAGTGACATATCACTAGGAAATAAGAGATTCGAACTCGTTGAGCTGGTCCGAGTTCGTGAGAAATCTGAACTTGTTGAGTTGGTCCAAGTTCGTAATATATGTAAGGCATCTGAGCTCGTTGAGTTGGTCCGAATTCATTATAGATGCGGGCATCTGAGCTCGTTGAGTTGGTCTGAGTTCATTATAGATGCGATGCATGTAACATCTGAGCTTGTTGAGTTGGTCCGAGTTCACTATGGATGTCTACATGTTATGAGGTAGCTTTGGCTACGTATGTACATGAGGCACTTATGTGCAAATTTTTCGCATATCCAATAGTACTCAGATGTGTTCAACGGGTAATGTAATGAATGTGATGAAAGTCCCGAGGAGGGCATGTTAAAGAGGTATGGTTATATGAAATACTACGATGAGTACAGGTACATATGCTAAACTAATGAATAATGTCGTGGTAAAGACAGATTTATGATGAGCAAGTATATATGTGTATATGATAAGTAAGCAAAAAGGGTTTGAATGATGAATAATCTTTATGGTTATGTTATTATGTCTTTGTGAAATTGAACATGAAATCCATAAAATGGTAAGTTTATGATTAGTTGAAAATGAACTTATGATAGTTACCATTATATTGCACTAAGACAGTGTTGGACATTATCAGTTGTGTGACTTTGAAAATTTACCAAAAATTTTGGAAATTTAATTATAGAATTAATAAGATATTATATTAAAGCTTATTGAATCTAGTTTCATATAGAAGAAACGTTGTAAGCAAAAGAGTTTCATATTATGAGATATTTGAACTTTTGTGAGACAGAGTTAAAGTGATTACGGGCTCCCCTATCTCAAATTTGGAAAATCACTAAAATTGTACAAAAATGATTATGGGCTAGGATTTATATGAATAAATCATTAATGAGTCTATTTTCAAGAGAAATAGACGGGAACATTAATCGAAACCCGTACCATGAGATAATCAATTTTTAGTAAAGAAAGGTTGAAGCTGTCAAGCAGTAGAACAGAGGTAAATTTAAAGAATAAACTGTACTTATTGGCTAGACCAAAAATTTTGGAAATTTTATTGTAAAAAGATATATGAGTCTAGTTTCAAGGAAAATTTACGGATCTTAATTTGGAGTTTCGTAGCTCCAGATATAAATAAATTAGTAACTATGACTCGAGAAAATAGCATGACCAAAAAACAAGTAAAAGTGTAATTATGATTATATTTCCATGGAATCATGTTGGTAATTTGCTTATTATTTTCATATGGACTTACTAAGCTTTAAGCTTACTCCCTTCTCTCCATTTCTTTAGTGTTTTCAGGTCGGCTCGGGGTTGGAGATCGCTGGAGGCAACCTTACACTATCAAGCTACCTCCTTTGGAGTATTGATGAATCTTAATGTCTTCAAGTGAGTGGCATGTATAGGGACTTAACTATTGATATGTGTTCTTACATTTTGGCCAAGATGTTGGCTTATATTAGTACATTGTATATAGCCATGAGATGTGGCTTATGATGGTTATGACTCGTAAGTCTATTTATCTAAGTTATGTATTGATGCCTGGTGATGTGGTCATATGATGATATTTGATTGATATGAATGATTAGTATTACGGTATGTATGCTTGTTGAATATCTTATGACCAAACGAAGTGGTCATAATCAGAAAATAAAAGTGTGATATGGCAATAAATCAATAATGCTTGAACATGAAATTGGTATGGAATGACTTAGGCAAGCATGGTATAAATGTATAAGTAATAATCAAAATGACATGTTCAATTGATTGTGAATTGGTGTGTTTAGACTTGGTATAAAATGAGTAAGCAAAACACATGTATGATGATATATGAATATTACAATTGAGTCTTAATAGAGGATGTTTAAACATTTACTTGATGTTACATTGTGTGTGTCTATAATGTATTTAAGTATGTGAGGTATTAATGGTAACAAAAAGGCTTGAAAAATAGCCTAAGTGCTAGCCACACAGGCAGAGACACGGCCATATGTCTCAACCTTGTGGGGGACACAGCCTAGTACACGGGTGTGGCCTGGCCGTGTGGTTCAAATTGTTTTGCTGACATCACAAACAAAGAGTTACACGGGCTGAGGACACGGGCATGTGTAACCACACGGCCCAACCCACACCGGCGTGTGACTCTCCAAAGTAAGAAAATTTGTTAAGTTGTCCAAAGTTTATCAAAAGTTCTCGGTTTAGTCCTGAACCACCCCGAAGTATGTTTTAGGCTTCGAAGGCCTATGTAAGGGACGATATGCATGTGTTTGAAAAGTTTTAATTTTGGACGAAATTTTATGACTCGATTTTGCATGTTTGTGAATGTTTAAGTCCGGTAACATCTCGAACCCTATCCCGACGTCGGATACGGGTAAGGGGTGCTACAGCCGGGACGAACGTGACCTTTTTATTTAGCCGATCAAACAAGTCTGAAACCTCCTCGTCTATGTGCCCTAGTGCTTTAGGGAAGATTACTAACCCGTAGATGCTCAAAGGAAGACATCAACCCTCTTTTTTTGTGTTCGAATATGCTAAGATCAAGTCCTGTAAACTTCTCCAAGGAATACACTTACTATCTCATTTTTGCTTGATCCGGGCTGTGACCTGTTACTCACTCATCCCCGTGATGCTCATAAACTTCTTTATGAAAGTTGGGACATTGACAGCTCTAGAATAGGCCTTGTCGGCTTGAATCTTTGGAAAACGAAGCAAGGTTGTATATTCCTCCATAGTAGGCACCAAATATGCCTTCCCAAAGGTAAAACAGCTGTAAGTAGGATTCCAAAATTGAGCCAAAGCTCTGAATAGGTGTTTATCCACTTTGACGTTGAGTAGATAAGGCAAGTTACCATAATTATCATAAAATAACTGCTTTGTTTCATCGTCCTATTGGTTCCACACCTCTTTCAACTCTTGGAGGTTATTTTGGGTTACATTAACACGAGTGAAATCCCACAATTCTGATATGTACCTTTCCGTCAGACTATCACCTTTCTCTAATTGCTTTTTCTCAGACCATATTCGGACAGCCGTATTATCTTCCACTTTATCAAAAAATCCGTTCTCCATGGAAAGCTTTCTATTTAGCAACTGAATGTGAATCAACACCTTTTTTATGATGAAAATGCCATGCAATCACAGTCAAAGCAAAACAAAACAAGTCAGTATACAAAGCTAGAATTCAAAATAAGCAAGAAATAATAAATAAAGCACCTATTCAGGTAACCACTAGGGCTTGGTGCGGTTCTACCTAGGGTAAGCTCTTAGGGCTCATTATATGCGGTTTGGTTCTAAAGTAAGGGTACCTGAACCGGCAGATTCCTCAATCTTCACCCATTATAGGCTCATGAGGACCGAGTTCAGTTCAGGGGAATACATTTCCCTATGACTATACGGAGATAAAAATCTCACGAAAACATAGGTACGGATGTATCCCAAAAGCGATCCCCTATCATATACGGAGGTGAAGACCTCATGAAGGAATAGTTTCTCGCTCCCACTTAAAAGGGTAAAATTGACCGATTATGCGATGCAATATGCAGAGATATATTAAAGGACTCGAACCAATAAAGTAAACATATTGAAATGATGCAGACCATAAAAATGAAATACAACGAAAGGATCGTAAGTTTAAACCGAATTCTCAATTTTTGACAAAAAAGACAAGAAATAATCAACTCGTAGCTTGACTCTCTTATTTTGTCCCCAGTGGAGTCGCCAAGCAATCGAAACTATTTTTTTTTAAATCGACTTTTTTTTTTGAAAACGAAAATTGGGAGTCGCCATCAATCCTTTTTATGAGGTGTGATCGGATCACCTCGTAATTTGATCATTTTAATAAAATGTTTGATTTATTAAAACAACGATTTTTGGTCTACGAAGTTTAGAAAAATGGGTTCCGGAGTCGGTTACGCAGGAGGAAGGGTTAGCACCCTCGTAACGCCCAAAATTGGTACCTAATTGATTAATTTGTGTCTTAGTGTCGAAAGTTGAAAACTTGGAAATAATTTAAAGAATACGATCCCCCTTTGCATTAATGTTAATTTTGCTTACAAATTGCTTGAAATAAACGTTAAAGGCCTTCTCGTCTCAAGATGACAAAATGTCACATCCCGTAAGTTAGGACACGACATCTTGAACCTTTGAGAATAAGCTTGCCTTTATTTTTATTTGAAATCTTACGTATTTTAATTTTAAAAAGATATTCAGTTATTAGAGTTCAACGAGAAAATCAAAACCCCGTAAGTCAGGGTACGATTTTTTCTAATCTTCCAAATACGGAACATTGCCTATTTTTTCAAAAATTTGTTTTGAACAATAATAAGTGTAATATTAAATCGATAAGTATTTATCTCATTTTGGGGTATAATATAAAAGCGGCTAATTACATAATGCATGTAGCGATTTTAAAATGGTTATACGAATAGAATATTTAAATAACACATAATAAGTGAATAGAGGAATGCAATGATAATATCAATGTAACTATAATGATAGTAAGAATATTAATTCGTGGTATAAAATAAATAAAATGATAAAATACATAAAAATAATAAAATAAAAATAAAGATGCTAGATGCCTTAAGACAATTATAAACTTAAACGATGCGAGAATGATAAAAGAAATGACAAAATAGTAAAAATAAGATAAAAGTAATGATAATAATAATGAATAAAATGTACAAGTAAAAAAAATTAAAAGTAAAGAAAATATATAAAAAGGGGGTAATAAATAAGTAGATGAACAGATATTAATAAAATAGTAATAATAATGAAAGCATAGACAAGAAAAAAAATCGATGAAAGGAAATAAAAATATTAACACATAAAAAATGACAGAACGATAAATAAATGAACATAAGGATTGAAGCAAAAATAAATAAATGAATGAATAATACATGGGTAAATGAGTAAATGAACAGATAAAGAAATGGAATAAATGGAATAAGGAATAAATAAACAAGTGAATGAATAAATAAAATGACAGAATTAAAATAAAAGGTCTTAATATTAACTAAAATGAAATTAACAGGACAAATAGAATAAAATAAAACAAAAAGGGTCTAAAATATAAATAATAAAATAATCAAAATAAGGTCAAAGACTAAAATGGAATGCGCAAAAAGAAATGGGGATTAACTGGGAAGGTATCTCAAACCCCATTGAATGTGCTGTATCCTTTGGTAAATCAAAGGACCAAATCAAAAATAGAATGATATTTCATGGCCAAATTTAAAAGAAAAAAAAATTAAGACCTAAATAAAACGTTTGCAAAGAGACAAGGACTAAATGGGAAATTATCCCAGCCCTCAAAGTGGCATTTCATAAAGGATTGAAATGAAACGAGAGCAAAATTATGCGAAAAAATTTTAAATACACAAAGCATAAATAGGACTAGATTAAAAAATATAAAAAAGGCGGAAGGACCCGAGGGATAAATATCCCTTCCAAGCAAAAACGCGTGGATCCTAGGGGATGGATCTCGTCGCGCCGTGGGTCGTCAAAACGGTACCGTTTAGGTCGCCTATTTAAACCAAAAAAAAATTCATTTCTTCCTTCAAAAAAAAAAAGAAAACCCCTCCTCTTTTTTCTCTGCAGCAGGCTTTAAGGCCGGCCAAGGGTCCGGCCGTCGGCCACCGTGGAGCCACCGGTCGCTGGCGACGGTGCTGCCGTCCACGGTGGCTGGAGAGATAAAAAATGTTTTTTTTTTTTTTTGCTTTTTAATCCCTAACCCCAAAAGTGCCATCTTTCATTGGAGATAGCGGCCTCCTTCATCCCACGACGGCATAAAACGTGAAAAGAAAAGGGTAAGGTTTCCCCCTTTTTTATTTTGTTTTATGTTTTTATTAAAATAAATAAAAAACTAAAAATAAAATAATCACCTCTTTCAACTTTGAAGTCTGTTTTTTTATTAATGTCGTCTGTAAAAAATACATCGATGATTTTGTGGCTTTTATAGCCGAAGATTTGATTTTACACTATTGTTTAGGCTACTGTTTCTCTGCTTTGTGTCCTCCTTTTTGTTTTGCTTGCAGGTATTGGGGAGGTCAACGGAGAGGAGACTTTGCCATTTCTGTGCAAGACGGCCAGAGGTGCCAGGTCTCGGGCGTTGGGCATGCTGCGGAGGCACGTGGGTGGTAGCAGATGGGTGCGGCGCACATGGGGTATTAGGGTTAGGGTTTTTCCTGAAAAACTTAATGTTGTGGGCTACTGGGCTTGTAATTTTTGGGATTGTAAGATTTTGGGTTTGTAATTTTATTTGGGTTTATAACTAGACTTTTTTTTATTTGGACTTTAAGAATTTTTTTTGTTTATTTTGATGGGCTAGGCAAATTGGGTTATTACAAGTTACTTATGTTATCGTTTTGTTACGAAGTGCTCACTGTACTATTAACCTTAGTTACCTCCCTAACGGCAGTCCAAATGAGTTTTAAATGCCAATTAGGATATCCAATTGCAGGGATGAAAATATGTAATGACCCAAATTTTACAGTTATCGGGAAAGTGAATTTTCGGGTCTCCGTTTCTGAAAAATAGATTCGTAGATATTTATTAAAAATATTTACGAAGTTAATCGAGTGGTTAATTAGAGTTTAATTAAGTGAATTAGCTTAAATTAAGGATAATTGGATAAAATGATTGAATTGAATGAAATGTGAAAGTTTAATTATAGAATAAAGAAAATTGAAAGGACTAAATAAGTAAATAAGCCAAAAAGAGTGCCAAGTGTATGGCAAAAATAAAATACAAGTGTAATAAATATAATACACACATTTGTAATACATGTATGTATTTGCTTATTATTTAAGTAAATATAATGTATTTATTATTATTAAATTGATATTATATGATAAATAAATAAAAGTAAGACAAATGTGTGGTAATGATTGGGTACAAGTGTATTAAAAAAAATACATACACTTGTAATGCTTGTATTTAAGTATTAATAGATATTTATTATTTATAAAAGGTATTTATTAATTAAATAATTATATTATAAGATTTTTATGTGAAAAATAAATTAAAAGTTGACAAGTGTATGAAATGTATAGTGACATGTGTAATATTAGTATATGTACATTTGTAAAATACATGTATATTTACTTATTACATAAGTATATTATTAAATTATATATTAATATTAAGTAAAAGATATTTATATAATAAATAGATTAAAGAAAGACAAATGTAATAATATATGTGTATACAAATGTAAAATAGATATTGGATATTAAATAGATATTTTATAGCTATTATTAAGTTATTATAATATATATATATATATATATATTTATATAAAGTTAAAGGAATAAAAAGAAAAAGAGAATGAAACGAAACAGAGAGCAGGGGAAAGAAAGAAGGAAGGAAGGAAGAAAGAAAAAAAAAGGGAAAAATTGGGATTTCAAGGCTTGAAAGTTAAATAGGTATGTCAATTTAGCTCTTTTTACTTGATTTTGATGTTTTAGAAACTTTAGAACAAGGTTTTGATGAAGTTAAGTTGATATTTTGAAAGTTATTAGATTATTAGACATTGTTCATGTTGAACAAGAAGATGAATTAAGGGCTAAATTGATAGAAATTCAAGTTAGAAATGAAATAAGGATTGAATTGTAAAGTGATTCATAAGTTTTATGCTTTAAGGACTAAATTGAAAGAATTTCGAAATTATGGTTTTATGATGAAAAATAGATAATTATGTCTAAGTTTGGTTAAAAATTGAGTAGAAATAAAGTATGAATTAAGATAGAAAAGTAAGTGAATTTAGTTAGGATTAAATTGAAATTAAAAGTAGAAAATCAACATTTTGTACTAAGATTATTTTGGACAGCAGCAGTAGTCTAAGTTTGAAAAATCACCAAAAATTGTATAAATTTAGTTAGAGAATGAATAAAATATGGAATTAAAGCTTATTGAGTCTAGTTTCTTATAGAAGAAACGGTATAAGCAATTGAATTGTAAATTATGAGATATAATGAATTTTGTGAGACAAGGTCAGAATGAATTCGGGTTCCCCTGTTCTGACTTTGGAAAATCACCAAAAATTGGAGAAAAATAATTAAAGGCTTAAAGTTATATTTTTAGAATTCCTAATGTGTCTATTTTCAGGAGAAATCAACGGGAATATTATCTGAGTTCTGTACTGTGAGATAATTAATTTTTAGTGAAGAAAGGTCGAAACTGTCAGACAGCAGAATAGGGGTGAATTTAAATAATAAACTATACTTAATGGCTAAACGAAAAATTTTGAAAATTTTATGGTAAGAAGATTTGTGAGTCTAGTTTCAGGAGAAATTAGCGGATCTTAATTTAAAATTTTTTAACTCAAGATATAAATTAGTAATGTATTAATGATTATGAATTGTATTACTTTCGTAGTCAATGTGGTACCGGAAATCTCGGCTAAGAAAGGACAAGACAAAGTCAACGGGAGTTAGCTCAGAAACTACGGTTTGTATTTCTATAATCCGAACCTAGTTATTACTTGTTATATTTTATTCAATGCTTTTAGTGAATGTTGAAGTGAGAATTATTGTGTTTGATAATGGAAGAGGGTTGATTTGGTATGTTGTGATTTTATTAAATTAATATTGAATTATATATTGATTGAATTTATTTTGATTGAATTATATAATAAATATGATTTATGTAAAAATTTGAATATTGAATGAATGTTATATTAAAAAATATATATTGATTGGAAATATGAGGAAATTGATATGAATATATGAGATTTGTGATATTTAAATATTTGATATTGAAAAGTAAATTGAATTGTGTTGAATTATGAATTAATATGAATAATTGAAATATATTTGTTGAATTGAATGAAAATGTATGAAATTATGAAAATGTGTGAATATACGTGATTATTAGAATGGTATATTGATGAAAAAATTATTGAAATTGGAAAAGTAAAATAATACCCTATTAACTTGTCGGACTAGATTGGATATAAATGGCATGCCATTGGATTTGTGATGTGATGAGGAGATTTGTAGTTCGGCCGAAAAGATGTTTCATATTATATACTTGATTTGTCCAAGAGGCATTTAATGCCTTATTGGTGTGTTTGGGAGGATATATTATACTTTGTGTGTTATGGAGAATTTATAATATTCCGAGTGTGTTTGGGTTGGATATTCGTGTGTTTGGTTGATCCGTGTATCCGTCTCGAGTCCGAGTCATGTTAATAGGGGTTATTAAATATAACAAGAATCGATTGTTACTAAATGAAGAATTGAAATGTGGACTGAAACACACGAATCGTATTATACAATGAAAGCTATCTGGGATAGCAAGTCGATTTGATATGAATGGTAATGACTGTTATTGAAATGGATATGTACAGTACATTGATTGAAAGGTGAATAGCTGAATATAGTTTATTGAAATTAAACAGTGAATATTATAATTGTTTAATGACTTGTGAATAAATTGTGGAAAGCTATTTAGGTTAGTAAGTGAAAAGAATGGAATAAATAATAATGGATTTATTTAAGAATTGAACAATTATGTTATTGTGTTTATTATATGATTTGTATAGAATTTATATGGTAAGTAGTTGAAATTTATCAATGAAATAAATAATTAAATAATTGTAATTGTTACTATGATCGTAAGTATTTGTTATATTATTAAATGTTCGGATTATAGAAATACCACTGAGTATACCTATACTCAAATTGTTTGTTTGTTTCGTCATGCGCGCAGTTGAGTAAAGATAGAATGTTGAATCAAAGATCCCAGCCGATCCCGAATTCAATAAGGTAAAGTCTATCAATTATTGGTAATGGCATGTACCTAGGGTGTCTTATGTGTGTGTCTTTTTGAAATTTTAAATGTAAGGATGTAATAAATAGATTTAGGTTTGGTTATAATATATAATAGAATTAAATATTGGATAATATGTAAATGTTTAAATTTGGCAAATTATGAGTGTATCTGGTTGTGTTGGTATTTACGTGTATATTAATTGTAAATGTCCGATAGGTCCGGTAATGCTCCGTATCCCTGTTTCAGGGACGGTTTTGGGTTAGGGAGTGTTACAAAATAGGTTTTTAATTAATTAAATTTAATTTGGACTACTACAAAGGACATCCAAGTTGACATTTAAAACCCATTTGGACTACCACGTAGGACTATCGTTAGAGAGGTAACGGAGCTTAATGGTAGAGTGATCACGTCGTAACAAAATGATAACGTAAATGACTAAAACATAACATTTCAAACATAAATAACTAAAATATAATCTGATGCAAACAAAAGTGATTATTTTTATAGTTTACCCTTTTATTTATATATTACATAATGGTTATATTTAACTTTTATTTTATTTTTTTATAATTATCATATTGTATTTTTCACATATTACCATGTCAATAAGAGCTACAAATAAGATACTATAATATATAAACAAAATAAATCTCGTTCTAAAATATTATAAACTTATATTGATTTAATAATAAAATATTAATAACATAAACCATTTTATTTTTATTTTTCCTTCCATTTCCCTCTCTCATCATTTTAATTATTTATTTACTTCCCATTCCTTTTCCCACCTGATTCCACTTACCACAAAACATTTAAAAATGCCGTATGTCAATATAAGAAGCAACAACATGTATAGTGTTTTTGGACATAATTTATAATGTTACGATATTATCATTTTCCATTATATGCTTTTTACGGATTTTTTAAATTTATGATTGTAACTAATAATCATACCAAACAAACCTAAAATATGATATATATATATATATATATATGAGATAATTCGATAATTTTTAGAAGTGTAAATGAATTTTGGTATAAATTTTAATTTTATGTAATTTTATATATTAAATGTCTTGATTTAATTTTTATAGACCACTAATGCAATTATTAATATAACATTATTTATCGTTAACATATTACATATACAAATAATTATATATGTATTCAATATAAAATTAAAATTGATGTATTTATTATTTAAATATATACAATTGAATCAAAATTAAAAATTTATATATACATTTGAATTACAATCAAAGTTTCATATGTATAATTATATCAAATTACACATTAAACTAAAATTCATGTATAGTTTTAATATTTATCCTTTTAATATTATTATACATTTCTATAATTTAACTTATAATTATAACATATATTCAAACTACTAGTTTACAACACCCTCGTAAAAAAATTTAAATGATAAACATATTTGTGATATAAAAATTAAATAAAATTTTAATTGAAATGGTAAAATTATATATTTAAGATTTATTGTGTCATAGGTTCAAAAAATTCATCATAATTGAGTTGTTATTCATTTTTTTTATATAAAAACGTATAATAATAAATAAATAAATAAACAAGAGCATTCTTTTAATAGTATAACTTACCTTATAGAAGGGTATTTTGATAATTTTCCAAATTAGTTGACTCTCATTGACTCATGAAACCAATTAAGTCGTTTAAGCTCTTGATTGAGATGCTGTCACAAATCAACTAGACACTAGCACTAAAAACTCCTGACTCGTACAAAATAACAAATATTAATACGAAGGTATTTTTTATATTTATATATATTTTTATAAAACATTATTATAAAGAGATTTGAACCTAAAACACATTTTAACTAAAACTAATACTCGGTTTGAACTTAAAATCCATTTTAAGAAACCATGTATTTATAAAGTTACACTATTAAAACCCACATATAATGAGATTTGAATTTAAAACCCATATAATATTTAAACTTTCAACTTTACCACTTAAAGAAAAGTAGAATTGTCCATGGGTCGGGCCACTCGGCTCTACTCTCGCTCGAAAAATAGGAGGGTTTAGGCAAAAATATAAGCCCGTTTAGAAAATGGATCAAGCCTCGAATAATATTTTTTTTAGTTTGGGTTGGCTCGAATTTTCAATAAAAAAATCCTTATTCTTCTATGTTTTGTTATTGTTTTCTTACTTTTTTTCACAATTTTGCTACCATTTTACTATTATGTTACTACTATTTTGTTATTAATGTTTGGATATTGTATAACACTTGTTTTATTGTTAATTTTGCTATTATTTTAGAGGTATTTGCTTGTTAAGTTGTACTTATCTTAGTGTTATTTAAGTATAAATATTTTTTTTAATTTTTTTTAATTTGGGAAACAATTATATTAATATTTTTAGTGTATTTAGTGTATTATATTTTTTAATTTTTATATAAAAAATAAAAATTAAAAAATTAATACAGGCGAATTAGACTTAGACCTATTTTTCAAGCTAAGCTAAAATCAAACCTATCAATCGGACCTAAAATTTTATTAAAACTTAATTCAACTTATGTGGAATTCTAAATTAAACATGCATAAAATATAAATATATACTCTTCTAATAAACATAATTTATACTAAATTTTCTCCCACATGAAGAATATGGTATCATTAAATGTGAGTTGAATGAGTTAACTAAAATTTTATAAATAAATCTTGATTCCAATTGAATCAAATTAAAATTAGAGTTGATGGCTCCACTCACATACCATTACACTAATTCAATTCCAGTAGAGATAGATTTTGTTTTACATTACGCAAATTCACACATTTACCAAGGATAATGACGAATATCCCATTTTTTGCCAGCTGTCATGTGGGTCTACTTATGATGCCAGCCGTTGTAGACCATTAACCACTTTGTTTTTATACACATCTTTCTATATTTTATATCAATTTTTTTTAAAAAAATTGATTTTTATTTATAAATTTTGAAGTCAAAATTGTATTTAAAAATATCTAATCTTTGTTCATGAGGGTTAGACACTACACACCTAATCATAGTTTTTAGGTTTGGGTTAAGTTTAGTACGAAAGATGGATCTAAAAGTATATACAAGTCCGATTCAGATTAAAAATGTTAAATCTGAATCTGATCTGTCCCACTCGTATTTATTTTTTAGATTATTTTTATATAAAAATAAATTTAAAAATATAATATATTAAGTATATCAAAAATATTAAAATAAATATTTCTCAACAAATTAAAAATATATTAAAAAAACCTTTATACTTAAATAACACTAAGATAGTTGTAACTTAGCAAAGTAGCAAATTTAACAATAAAACACGAGTTATACAATATCTAAACAATAATAACAATATAATAGCAATATAATAATAAAATGAAAGCAAAACAACAATGAAAAGATAGCAAAACAACTAATTCTGATCGGCCCAATCCTGAACAAAAATAATTTTACCTAAAACTTAACTCGTTTAGAAAATAAGTCTTATTTTTTTTGTCCAACCCTATTTTTTAAGCTTATTTTTTTATTCAAATTCTCTTACTTTTCGAATAAGCTCTCGAACTTGGACGGATGACTCAAGCCATGATTAGGTTGAAGATACTATTAACAAAAGCTAAGGCACTAGACCTTAAAAGGTTTGAATCTTATTCTTTCTTTGTTGTATTGTATATTGGTTAAATTTTATATTAGGATTCATCATATATATATATATATTTGCATATGTGTTATAGTTGTGAAACTTTTTAAAAAAAAAATTGTAACTCCAACACAATAAATTTGGGTATAAGCCTATTATTCATGTGGCGAGAAATTTGCGATAAAGATTCTTATATTAAAAATTAAATTATTTTTTATTTTTATTAAAATTTGAACAAATTAATTATTATATGTTAAATTAAAGAGTAATTTAATTTTTTTATTAAAAATTTTATTAATTTTTTAATGTATAAAAAAATTAATTTACTTTTTAATCTAATATATATATATATGATTAATTTACATTTTTTTAATATAATCAATATCATACAATTAAAATATAAATACAAATCCGAGTAAGAATAAATGTTAAACTATTTCAAACGGACAGACTAAGCAACTATTCGTTTACAAACGGCCTAGTGATTACAATCCAAAATAAAATTTACAAACTGAAGGAGCTAACTGGATAAAAAAGTAATCCTTGGACGCAAAGATTTAAAAATTTATTGCAAGCGCCACGTGGCGACGCGTATAATCTCTTTATCTCTCTCTTCCGACGGCGTTTACTAGCCAGCTACCATTATCACGTTTTTTTTTCTCTCTCTTTAGGTCAGCCGCTTTTCGCTCCCAATTTTTCTCACCTAAATTTTCCCAGGAAAGTTACGGAGAAAAAGAACAAAAGCGTTTCTCTTTCTTAAATTGATATTTTCGGAAACCCTATGCTGCTTTAGCTTGTTTTTTTGAATTTTGATGGATTCTGTTCCACATGCATCACTTACCTCGATTCTTTAGCAATAGAGTCGCCATGGACTCGAAAAGGAGCAGAAGAAAACCTAGACTCGAGCGACGCAATGCGGCGAAGGACATCGATTACGATGCGGGCTCGTTTTGTTCGTCTCTCGATGATTCTTCTTCTTCTTCTTCTCCTCTAGTCACACGATCGCTCGATTTGTATCAAACAAGCTTTCGTCTCGAAGGAACCGACGGAGAGTTCGATCGAATTTGTCGGAGCTTGGGCCTTAATGGTCCTGAAGATTTTTCAATCCCGACCGCCGCCTGGGAGGCCCGTAAGATCAGATCGTCGTCGGATCTTCTGCCTCGGTCCAGATTAAACCGGTTGGATAGTCCTAAAGAAGAGACAGCTCTAGTAAAAGGCGGCGCGGGCGCTGAAGTAACAGTAGATGAATTGGCTGAGAGGGTTTTGGCTACTGAGTTGACTCGGAACGACTCGTCCGAGTCGAAAAGGGAATGCTGCTTTTCTGATAAAATTGCGGTGGATAATACTACGACAACCGAATTGAAGTCAAGCACGTCTTGCGTTTCGAATATTGTTGTTGGAGGAGGGAATAGTGGAATTAAAGGGGATAGGCCACCGTTTTTAAAGCCACCTCCGGGAATGAAGCTAAAAGCGATCGATAACGGCTGCTCCACCTGGGATCTGTTTAGGGATTTCGGCCCCGATGACGATAGAGGGTGTGCGATTCCGGTTAACTCACATTCGTCTTCCGATGACGAAGAATATAAAAGAGAGGACGGTGAGTTTAATGAGGGAATTACTAAGGAGGAAAATTTAATGAGAATAGGAGACAATGCGGTGCTTTCAGAGTCTTGTTCTTTCACAACTTCGAATGATGATGATTCTTCGAGTACTACAACGGAGCCTATGTCAAATATTTCTCCTAACGGTAGGTTCAAAAGGACAATTACTTATTGGGAGAAAGGTGAGCTTCTGGGAAGTGGATCATTTGGATCGGTTTACGAAGGGATTTCTGAGTAAGTGATTTGATACTCTGCCTATAATATAATATCCATTTTCATTTAGTAGCTTTTGTTGCAAGATATTTTATCTTTGGGCACCTTATTTTATCTTTTGTTTCAAGCATCTAGGGTTAGGAAGTGTTCTTGGTCTTAGTTAAGCATTTAGGAAAGCGCCTCTATATGGCCGCTTTCTTCTTTAGAGAGCACCTTCTTACATGTTTGGCTTGATGGATTAAGGATAGTAGCATCTTAGGATTGCTAGATTTCATTTATATGGTGAATTCCAAATGTGACTACTTTTTGGACATCTCATGTTTCTGCGTCTTGAACATGAAGGTTTGATGTATTTTAGCCTGCACTATCATCTGTCTTTAAGTGTTACTTTGTTTTTGTTTTTTATTTTTGCTGCTTGAAGTTTTGCATGATTGGACCTACAGTTTTTGTGGGCAATTTGTGAATGGTAGTAAGTCCTGTTTTAGAAATAGATTTTGATTGTCGATTCGAGTATATGTTTTTGGTGGTATTATTTGGTTGGGAACTTGTTCCTTGGAGATATCTTGTTCTGTATATAGATTTCAAGATGATGAATTTATTGTTTACTGTTTTTGAAGACATGAGAAATATAATTAAGGGAGGCAACACTGCACTAGGATCTTTGAGATTTGGAACTAATTGTAGATATTTTGGATTGTTATAGGCTTTAAGCTATATGATGACATTTACTTGGGAGTTACAGAAAAAAAATCACTGATCATAATTTTTTTCATAATAGTGTACAAAAGCATATTTTATCCTAACCAGCAATTAATTGGTTTTCCACTTGTTCAGTAGATCATGCATTTCTTTAGGAAAGAGATGTTTTTCTTTCAGTCATGCTATACTAATAAGTTATCCATTCGTTTTCCTGTAGCGATGGATTCTTTTTTGCGGTGAAGGAAGTTTCGTTGCTTGATCAAGGAAGTCAGGGAAAGCAAAGTGTTATCCAACTTGAACATGTGAGACAGATCTTGGCTTTTATTTATTTAAATTTTCAGTTTCTTTTATGCTAATCAATCTTTTTTCTTGAAATATCTATTTTCTTCTTTTCTGTCCATTTAATTTCTCTACTTCCTTCTTTTTCAGGAGATTGCGCTTTTAAGTCAGTTTGAACATGAAAATATAGTTCAGTATTATGGCACAGATAAGGTACTAATTTGTCACATTTAGCATAATCACTTGAATTGATAACTTTGGTTATTCTCTGAATTTTGAAAATTTGATTACGCTTAATTTTGTTTTTAGTTTTCTTTTTTGAGTTTTAGGACAGAAACCTCTCTTTATTGGCTACTTACGGCAATAACTACTTTGTCATTTCATTTGTAATATTTTAGCCTCCTTTCCTACTTTTTTTCTCTCATCAAAATAGATATTAAACAAAAAATTCAAATATAGCCATTTGCAATGTTTTTTTTCTCTAAAAATTAAATTTGACAGAATGTGTATATCCACAGAAATTTATCATGGATAAAAGAAAACATTTGCTATCCTGTGGCCTACTGTAAATTTATCAAGGGAATTAATTTCTCTTGGACTTAGAATGTTTTGTCATCTGTACCCATTGAAAGGTTATATTGCTGCTGCCGTTTTAGGCTATTTTGCTAATCTTCTAGCATTAGTGCATTATTGCACTACAATTTGACTGTTACATATCTACCTCACCCTGTATATTCTTGCATTCTGAGAAAGGCCTTAATGCCAAAGTTTATGTTTAAATAGCCTTTCTTGTTTAGCTATAGAGAGATGGTTGAAAAGAAAAGAAAAGAAAAAGATTGTCAGTTCAATGCCAAATATTGAATGACTGTTGATGCATGTAAATCGCTACATTTATGTGTGCTTCTTGGAGTATTATCATGCTAGTTATGCAAGTGGGGTTGTTGAATACCTTGGCTTAACATGATGACCTTTTACTTTAGTTTTGTTAATTGTCTAACTTCCATCTTTCGATTTTTTGATTGTTGCAGGATCAATCAAAATTATACATCTTTCTTGAGCTTGTAACCAAAGGCTCCCTTTTGAAACTATATCAGAGATATCATCTTAGGGATTCTCAAGTCTCTGCATATACAAGACAGATTCTGCATGGATTGAAGTATCTTCATGACCGAAATGTGGTTCACAGGTAAGTCGAGACTTTTTATGCTGCTTCTCATTTTATCACTTTTTATGCTGCTTCTCATTTTATCTATTTATTTTGTTTGCTTGATCTAGGTAAATGTGAAATTTTACTGCCGCTTTAGTTGTATGTTCTTACATGCTTATATCTGCCAATGGCAAATTACTTCATATGGAAAATTTGCCCTTTTAATGTGAACTTTTTGCTTTACCCAAGATTCCTTATCTCTGTTGATATTCCTTCTCAAAAGGCATTTAAAAGGTCAAGAATGTGATATACTTTGATAATAGAAGTTTTTCTAAACATTTTACATATCATTTTGTATTTATTTTCCCTTAAAGGTTGGTTGCCTGCTTGATTTCTGTCCTTTTCCCTTGGTATTTGTTATAGTTTTTAACGTTGGAACCAAAAATTGTTTGTTCTATATTATGCTTAAGTTACTATGAACTTGAATTAATTCCTTGTTTGTTGATACAGGGATGTTAAGTGCGCAAACATATTGGTAGATGCAAGCGGATCTGTGAAACTTGCAGATTTTGGGTTGGCAAAGGTTTTTTCAACTCTTAAGACCCTGGTTTTCTTTCTTGTTTCTTAGTAGCTTCTAAAATGATCACAGTAATGATATTGGTGCTGGTGTTTGTCTTCAGGCAACCAAGTTGAATGATGTTAAATCATGCAAAGGGACAGCATTCTGGATGGCCCCTGAGGTTTGCTTCTATCTTTTCCACTCAGAAATGATATATTCTGTAATAGTTGTTGTTTGATGTGTGTTGAGCATCATATTTCCTGTATTAGTGATACTGCTCGAGATATCTAGCTTTGTTGGAATACTCAATGATGGCTATGGTGACAACAGAAATGATAGAATATGTTTTTAGCTAATATTCTCCTATACTAGAGATACTGGTGGTGGTATTTTAGCTTTTAGGAATAGTCAATCATGAATATGATGAAAAAAAAAACAATTTCTTGGCCAGTGTTTCTCTATATAGAGAAAAATGTATAAATCTCTCTTGCTGATCCAACATAATTTCCCAGGGCCTCATTTATATGAACAATGAATACTTATTTTTCAAAAAGTAAGTCTTTTTAGCCACTAGGAAATTTTGAACAAAGTTGTTTTTGGCTAGACAAATTTCATGGACTAATAGTTGCAAATGCTTGATTATGGCATTTCTCCCATTGTGAAAGATGCTGGCTCCTCTTGAGATCAGACCTAAATGGTGTTTTCTCTTAGATGAGTTTTGTTATGATCAGGGGTCTGAGATCGAGGTACTAGGCAATTAACAGGAAAATCAGATTCGACAGAAGGGCCTTTGGCCTTGTTTCCATTCCAAGTTTTGCCTATGGTGATGGAACACTAAGGGAGTTGCAACTTGTTTTATTCCTTAGTTAATTTCCTCATAAATAAAGGTTTACAATAAGAGCAACCCTAATTTCCTAGCATACAAG
This sequence comes from Gossypium longicalyx, assembly GCA_025698465.1. Classification (NCBI taxonomy): domain Eukaryota; kingdom Viridiplantae; phylum Streptophyta; class Magnoliopsida; order Malvales; family Malvaceae; genus Gossypium; species Gossypium longicalyx. The sequence goes on along the minus strand of CM046997.1, from coordinate 14,523,976 downwards.
GAAAGTTTTGTTTTCAGCTAATAGAGAAACCTTAGGAAATAAAAGAAATCCAGAATCACAATCCAACCAACCTCCTTGATTGCATATCAACCTCCTTGGATCTGTCCATAGTTAACAAGTTCCAGTGCTTTTTCCCTGGAAACACGGTTACCATTGTTGCCTTTGCTATGGTAGTTATTTACTTTGTGACACATACTACCAATAATGTTTTGTTGATCATCAGTTGTTGAATTACAGGTTGTCAACCAGAAAGGTCAAGGGTATGGACTTCCTGCTGATATATGGAGCCTTGGTTGTACTGTGTTGGAGATGTTAACCCGTGAAATTCCGTACCATCAGTTGGAATGTGTATGTAGCTTTTCTCTGTAATATAAATTATTAAGTGATCTAGTATAAAAGTAGAAAGAATAGGCAATATGGAAATTTGTATGTTTTCATCACCAAATGACGAAATGGCTTATAGAATTTTATGGCATGAAGTTGGGTGAATTCTGTCTTGCACTGTGATGGAGAGCTATGAACAAGTATTGTTGTTAAATTTTTTATATTCTCCGTTTTCATGCATGCAATTGTAGCTTGCTTAAATATTGTTATATTGTTAGTGATGTCTTGTGTAACTCGAAACAGATGCAAGCATTGTTCAGAATTGGTAAAGGTGAGCCACCGCCAATTCCTGATTCTTTGTCAAAAGATGCGCAAGAGTTTATCATGCAATGCTTACAAACCAATCCTGAAGCTCGGCCAACTGCTGCAAAGCTCTTGCAGCATCCATTTGTGAAGAGGCCTCTTCCATCGCACTCAGGCTCTGCATCCCCTCATCTTGGCCGGCGGTTTTGATTGTTCAGCCTTGAAACTAAATTGCAACAAGTTATGAGGTAAACATTTTCTGCTTGTGGTATATTTATTTCTTTCCTTGCTATTGAAACTAGTCTGTTCCTTTGATCAGACCTGGAATCTGCCATTTTGTCACAATATGTTGTGTTTTTAGATCCTAAGATGCCTAAAATATAAAGTGAAAATGAAAATGGTATATTGATTCTTGTGAAACATGAGTTTGTGAAAAGTTTGTTTGACTTCAATTCTTACACAGATGTTTATTCTCTTTGGGTGCCGCTATGTCCATGATGAAGAAGGAAGACAGCTTTTCGTCCATAAGCTCAAATGCTTTTTACCTTTTACTTTTGCCCCTAAAGACTAAAGAGTCAACACAAGGGTAGGAAAAAGGAGTATGAGGCATTCTATGGGCCCTTACGTCATTTCCGTAGATCGAAAACATCATGATCCCACTACAATGTTGTACAGAAAAGAACTGCTGTTGAATTATTTGTTGTGATTTTCTCTGTTCTGAAATTGCTTTAGTTTGTTTGTTATTTTGGGTGTAACATTATTATTTTATTAGGAGAAATTATTGTAAGAAATAGAGGCACGCACTGTTTATTTGTAAATATGTATCGCTCTAAATTTTTGATGGAAATTAGTACTAGTTACATTTTAAGTACAATATTCAACTTGTTTGCTATCTATCAAGGACTGGACGTTTACTTAGCTGCCGTCGGATGATGAAATTTATACCTTGATCTGAAGTAATTACATAATAGATGGAAAAACTTTGTCACATGGAAAAGAGTGATTCAACTGGATAAACTATGCTGATTTATACCATGAACTCGTCAATTTGGATGTTCTGGGTTGGGGCAGAAGATTACGAGGGAATGGATTTAAGTTTTATTAGCTCAGCTTGGTTGGCATTTGATGCATGATCCGAATCAGTTATGGGTGAGGGTTGACTGCAAAATATTTGGGTCATCATGATTTTTTTACCATTACAGGTAATAGCGGTAACTCCCATTTTTGGCGAAGCATGCTGGTGCAAAGGGTCTGGTGTGGCGAGTGGGTAATGGGGCTATTACCAGGTTTTGGCTTGATTGTTGGACAGCTGATGGACCCCTTCTGCAGCATTGTAAAGTGAGTTCGGAGTTGTTGAATGTTTCGGTTAGGGAGTTTCGTGAGAATCTTTCGTTACTTTTGCCTATGATAAACACAATGCTGCCGAGTCATATTGTTAGTCAAGTGCTTGCCAATCCGGGCCGAATTAGGGTGGAGCACGAGGATATATTAATCTGGTAGGGAACGATTTCTGGTGAATTCAGTCTAGATCAGCTTACCAACTTTGGATGGGGTGGGATGATGTGTCGGACTCGATCAATGTTGAGTTATAGAGGATACCAGCGCAGGCAAAGATCAAGCTGTTCGTCTGGCTTGTTTGGCAGGATAGGCTATTGACTAATGTAGCCAGGAATATGCCGGAGACGGAAGCATGTCGGTTTTGTGGTTGTGTGCGAGAGGATGTTATTCATATTCTTTGGGGTTGTAGAGCGGTTCAAGTCGGCTTTGTGGTTGTGTGCGAGAGGATGTTATTCATATTCTTTGGGATTGTAGAGCGGCTCAAGAGTTGTGGAGGCCTTTTTTTGGGCGACGAGCTTGTTGCGCAGCTTGATTCTTTATCTTTTGCAGATTGGTGGACGGTTTATCTTATATGATTTAAGAAGCGACGGGTTGGTGACTGGTGCTGGCCTCTATTGTTCTCAACTCTGTGTTGGCGGATATGGAAATGGAGGAACGAAATGGCCATTGCGGGGCACTCTTTGTGAAGCTCCAGGCTATTGGGTCAATCCTGAAGGAAGCTGTTGCTGCTGTTTCGGGTGCTGCTGTGCGCAGCAGGAAGCTTTTTATGCTTGGAGTAAACCGGTGGAGGGATGATACAAACTAAATACTGACGGACGAGACGGAGGATGGGTGATTGGCTTTACTGTTAACTTGGGTAGTTGCGACATTGTGTTGGCTGAGTTATGGGGTATCTTTCATGGGTGTAAGTTAGCATGGAATGTTGGCATAAGGTCTGTTGTAATCGAGTCGGACGCAGAGGCGTCGGCCAGGATGATCCAGCATGGAGTTGGTAGCTGCCATCCTCTGTTTTCCATATTTGAGGGTATTCATCATTTCCTACAAAAAGACTGGCAATGGAAATTGTCGCATGTGCCAAGAGAGGTGAATTTTGTGGCGGATTGGCTTGCAAATGATAGCTTATCACGTGAAAGGGATTTGGTTCCCCGGGTGTTACAAGCTTGTATTAGCCGATGCGGCGGTGTTGCGTTTCCTAAACTAATTCCTTGATTATTGTACTATGGATTGTCCCTCCTTTAATCACCAAAAAGAGTATTATCTTAAATATATAAAAAAATCTTTCAAATGATGCTCTTCGACATTTCTTCTCGGAAAAGTTATTAAATTTTATACACAATCTTCCAAATTAGCCTACTATCAGTTATGCATGGGAATAGATTGAAGATAATTTGACCCAAAAATGGCGGAAATCTTTAACGTGGATGGCCATCAATAGTTGCTACTTTCAGCAGTAGTATCGCCAGCACTTCCGAGCCAATGATGAATAAAAGTAGAGAGATGAAGCCGAAATCAAGGGGTATTCTCAATGGATCATCTTGAAATCAAGTGGAAACTAGTGTGGCTTGAACTAGATTATATCAATTAGTTGGACCGAACATCGATCGAGATATTAGTTCGAAGAGTGACAAAAAATGATTGACTGTAACTCGGTACGAACAGATTAAATCGAATTTAAAAACCAACAATTAAAATGGTTGAATCAAATTTTATATTTTTAAAATTTTTTAACAATTTATTTATTTCAGATTGAAAAGATTAAAAACTAATAATTTTACTCATTTCGTTATTGATTTGATTTCAAAAATATAAGTGGAAAATGCACTTTAACTAAGAACCACTTTTAGATATACGAATTTTTATTTTGGTCATAAAAGAAGGTATTCATTTCATGAAAAAACAAGATACATAGACATCAAACCATCACTAACAAGTATAATCTAACCACAGGGATGATAAAACATTAAGCCCAAACAAACTCAGATACAAAGCAACACGCAAAAGCCCAGCAAAATAAAACACAAGCCCAAAACTGAGCTCAAACCACAACCTCAAAATAGGAAATCCTAGCTGCCACGCTTGGGAAAGGGAGGGAGAGGAAGGTGGAAGCTGCACCTGACCCGCACAAGAAAACATCACCGGCGGAGACCATGCCGTCGAGAGAAACATAGCCCGCCAAAAAAGAAAACCGTTGAAGACAAATGAATTAGGGAAAGGTTTCGGTTGACACTAATATTGAATTTTAACAACCTCGATCCAATATCCCTAATTATTAAAAAAAATCGCAGTGTAAAATTGAAGTGAAAATTATTTATGTATTTTGTCTATTAAAACAACTCTTTGGTATGGAAATTTTGCATATTTTTGAGATCACTAGCATTAATCTCAATCAACCCAATAAACTCTTTAGTATGGAAATTTTGCATATTTTTTTAGTTATAATATCAATAGCAACGTCACATATAAATAATACTTAATTTTAATTTTTTTTTTTATGTTTAAAAACTCAATCTTCAATCTATAATCAAATATATATTACACAAAATATATGTTCAAATATAAATACTTTAGAACCTCATGTGATGGCTTCAGGTATGACCTGAGTTCGAGTCGCACTAATCGTGTTTATTGTTCGGGTTTTGCTCTATTATTACAATATCGAATAACATAAAACATAACTCAAATTTCTATTTTTATTTTGTTCAACAATATCACAACCAGAAATTTAATACACATGAGAGTTGGAGTCTAAGTGATGAATGCTTTCAATAATTCACAATAAATTTTCTATACTTAAAAGTAGCATTAAAATTTTTATACAAGGGGTCAGATTACATATTGCACTCTATTCAAAAAATAAACAAATTAATCTCTATACATTAGATCAAAAAGCAAATTTGTCCTTATATTAAAATTTTCATCTTAGGAGCTAGGTACTCATCCTTCCCTTATCATTACGGGTACCTAGCATTTTAATCTTAGGATGGATTTATTTATAGTGCTAATAGTCATATACTAATGATGTACTTTGTCTCATTGAACTCAAGACTTGATGTTATACCAAGCGTTGAGTCGAGTTTCTATCATGGGTGACTCTAATTAATGGGCTTGAGTCTCATCCCTTCTGAGGTCCTTTTTACTGTATCTCTAGCAAGACTTTTTGTCAAAGGATCCGCTAAATTTTCACTTGACCTCACATAATTAATAGTGATCACTCCATTAGAGATTAATTGTCGGACATAACTATGTCTTAATCCAATGTGTCTAGACTTTCCATTTTATACTTGGCTATATGCCTTTGCTAGAGTAGCCTCACTATCACAACAGATAGAAATAGGTGAAATTGACTTAGGCCATAAAGGTACATCATAAAATAAATTTCTTAATCATTCTGTTTCTTTAGATGCAGCGGCTAATGCAATAAATTCTGATACCATGGTGGAATCAGTAATACATGTTTGTTTCTTGGGACCCCAAGAAATGACTCCTCCACCAAGAATGAAAATTCATCCACTAATAGATGCATGATCTTCCAAACTTATAATCCAACTAGCATTCGAATACCCTTCTAAAACTGGAGGATATCCATTATAACACAATCCATAGTTAATAGTTTTCTTTAAGTACCTAAGTACTCTATTCAAAGCTTGACAATGCAAACTACTTGGATTACTTGTGTACCTACTCAATTTCCCAACAGCATATGCAATATCTGGTCTTGTACAAGTCATTATGTACATAAGACAACCAATGAGACTTGCATATTTCAATTGATCAATTTTCCTACCAGTATTAGATACTAATTTTATTTGAGGATCCATGGGTGTAGATGTTGGTATACAGTTGAAAAGATCAAACTTTTTAAGCTATAATGCTATAATTCTTGTACATTAAATCTAAGATCAAATTTTCGAGTTAGTCAAGTTGACAAATACTATTTTAGTAACTGAACTCAATTTGATTTTTTTCGAATTGAATCGAATCGACTCAAAAAATTTCGAGTCGAGTTAACGAATCCTATTAGTTATACTTAATGTTGCGTTTAGATGGACTGATTATTTAACTAGTGAACAAAGTACAAGATTATTTAACTACATGAACAATATAATGATTTTACCTTTTAACTTAATGGGTAAACATTTATCAAAACGTCGTAGTTTTGCCTTTTAACTTAATTATTTTGAATTTTAACTTTTAAAAAAGTAAATATTTATCAAAACGATGTAGTTTTGTCTTTTCTTATTCAGATTTTTAGATAACTCAAATTGTGTAATTCATATTCGAGTTAAACTGAAAAACTTAATTTTTTATTCAAGTTGATTAGAATAACTTGATTAACTCAAATAACTCGAACTATTTAATTGAAAATTTAAATTTTTTATCGAGTTTTTTGAATCGAACCCCTAATCTATAATTAGACCTGTCCAAGGGTAGAGAAGCCAGCCCAGTCAAGTAGGCCCAACTTGAGGATTTTCACACCTCAAATCGACCCTACCCAAATTCAGTTTAAATAATAAAAATAATTTTTTAAAAAATATAAATTTTAAAATTTTATTATTATTTTTGAATAGTGAAGCAAAAGTGGGTCGACTTAAAAACAGACATAAATTTTTTTTCGAAATCATACTTCAACCTGAGCTGACCATTCTATATATATATATATATATATATATATATATATATATATATATATATTGTATTCTTGTAAACCTTAAAGTAGTGCTGCAAAAGGTTTAGCTTTTAAAAAAAGAAGATCGCATGAAATTAAAGAAAAGGATTATTGGCGCAAAGAAAATATTCCAAAAGTCATAACCTGGAACCTACTGCACTTTTTAAGTTATGTGGACTCTGCAATATCTTTGTTGGATTCATGAATCAAAATCACCATAATTGTTTCATCCATTTTCTTCTTCTTCTTTTTATTTTATAAAAAAATGATGATAATCATTTCACCAAAAACCCTTTTTGGCAGAATCTTGAATACCAAACAATGTTGGTGATTATCATAAACTACAATAGATAAGTATACATATTGTTATAACTATCGAAATTTATTACTTTAATGGTAAAAATATCATAGAGGTTCTTACATTAAGTATTAAATTATAGTTGGTTTCCTGTAATAAAAAAAATAAAGTAAATTAATCATTGTACATTAGATCAAAGAGTAAACTGATATTTTCTATTAAAAAATTGATCCAAATCTACTCTTAAAAGCTAGCATGAGTGATAAAATAATCAAATAATTAGATGTTGATGTACAGAGACCAATTTTTAACATTAAAAGTAGATAGAAATTTTTAACATAATAATCAATTTACTTTTTTTATTTAATATACAAAGACTAATTTATCGGGAGCAAAATAACATTCAATTACCTCCATAATATTTTTATCTAACTTCATTAATGTCATGTGTCATTTTTTTTAAAAGTAAACACAGTGTCATCCTTTTTCTTTTCTTTTTTCTTTTTTACACTACAAGTTTAACTGTACCTGTATGTTATAACACCATCATTCCTGGAAACTTCATTTGGCATGTTAATAATAATAATGAGGCAATCACAATGTTTGCAGTAGCCAATCAACTTTGAACGCATGCTGAAGCACATGTTACCACCCAAGTGAAACAGCCTTTTTTTAACTAACAAATTGCATTTATTGAATAAAACTAAAAAAAAAAGAAAAGTGAAACAAATAATGAAGTAGGGAAGCAGCCACATAGGTATGAACCCGAAATATGAGGTGCCACTTGATCCATTCACAATTTGTGAGCTTATATATTCCCAGTTTTCTAGTCAAAGCTGAATGCAAAAAGGTTCAAAGTGTATATAACATTGAATCCTAATGTTGTATAAACCCCCATTGTATCTCCCCTTCCCACATTATCTTTGATATTTTATTATTTATTTTCCTTGGAGAATCACATCGTACAAAAATAAATGTGAGGAGCAGAGTAGTTTATAATTAAACCCAAAAAAGTGTTAAAGAAAGTTGGCCCTAAATCTATGGACCTCATTCAAGTATTGACACACAAATTTGTCTGCTATAAAGTGTAGTATGTCAGGCAAAGCAGTTGACGGGCCACCAAAAACCAAGGGAGCTTGGCTCATCGTTTCCCCCAAGAGCCAACGTCCCATTTCTTTTGCTTGCCCCTTTCTCCCTATTTCCTCCCTTCCCCAGTTGTGATCTTTTTTTCAATTCCCTTTTCACTATTTTTTTCCTCTTTCTTTCTTTCTTTTCTGATTTGATATCTTTTTTCTTTTATATTTCCTAATTACCTCGAGTTTTGATTAAATTTAGAATTCAATTCTTAAACAGGAAATAAATTTTTTCTTTATTTTATCTATTAAAAAAATGAGTAAATTTTTATAAAAATAAATTTTTAACAGTAAAAATGAATAAAAAATTTTAACAAAAAAAATTAATTTACTATTTAAACTAACTTATTTATTTATTGAGTAAAAAGATAAAATAGAATGTAAGTACTAAGTAGGGAGGAATTTTAATTTTCAACTATATTGTATTTTGTTGAGGTACACCAAAAACCCGCCCCATGTATTTTGTTTTTTGCTGGTTGGCCGTTGAGCTCTCCCATACGCCACTTCCCCCTCATTTCCACACCTTGTAAAATTTTATCCCTTTTCTTTTTTGTCTTACACATCTGTGATCTTAAATATATTTTTTTATTTAACAGTCATAATAACTATAATGGAAGGCAGCAACAACAAATAAGTGTAATTATAGCTTTAAAGATGAGTAAAAGCGAGATGTAATTTTATTTTTTAAATATTAATATAATAAACACAAACACCTCACTTAGGTTTTGTTTTCCCGAAAAATGTTAATTTTAAGTGTTTGACCTTGTTGTTGAAAGTTGAAATAATTATTTTTTAACGTGGAAAGTAAAATATTAATTAAGTTATATGATATTTAAATAATTTAATTTAATGATACGATATCTCTTGAATAATTAGTATAAATTATTTTTAAAATTAATTATACATAATATATTTTAAAATCTTAAAATATAATAAGAAATTATATTTAAATAATTTAATATAATGATACATAAAATATAAATTAATCTAATTTTTATATAACTTTTAATTATTTAATATAAATAAAGATATTTTGATCATTTCGTTTTCAAACGCAAAAGTCAAGATTTAGGTTAATTTAAATCTTACTTTTTGCGTTTGGATGAAAAAACACTTTTGACTCTAAAATCAAGTGTTATTTATTGTTTTTTGTGGTGGAAAAACACTTTACTGTAATGAAAAACACCCTTAACAAGTACAAGAAAACCATATAATAAATGATTATAAATCTCAAAACTATACATAAATTTTGATCAAACAATTTAATACATTAAATTTCATTTTGTGCAATTATATATTTATATGAAATTTTAATTTTAATTGCAATAAAAAATCATATATAAAATTAAATGTAGACAAAAAATTTACGTGAAAATTACAAAATTAAAATTTATATATCATATTATATATTATATATTAAATTAAAGCTTGTATTAAAATTAATTCATATAATAAACTTATATTTAATGCATTAAATTCTGATTTTTTTTCTTTTTTATGAATAATTTCTTTTTCGCAAAGATATTTGATGACATTTTAGATTTTCTGAAATCTAGTACAAATATTTTTAGACCATAAAATTGTAATCTCTTTGTCAAAAGATACGGCATTATATTGATTAACAGCCTTAGACCATTTTTTTCAAGTTTAACCCTTTTTTTATTGGTGCAAAAATGTCATGAATACTCGATTTGAATGTTATTCTCTAATAATAATAATAAAATCCACTTAATTTCCCATTATATATTTCAATAATAAAACCTATTCAATAAAAAGTCAAAAACTAGTCCCTCCAATAATAAGTTATGAAAGTTAAATACTTTATGTTCATCTAATACAAAATCATTAGTTAAATATTTTATGTTGTTGGTAATAAAGATATAAAAAGGTTATTACGTTACCAATAAATAGTTGAGTGTAATGGTAAGATATATTATATTTTTAAGAAAAAATATATATAAGTTTAAACTTTAAAAACAATATTATTGAGAGAGATAATTACGAACTTCAAACATAAACCGTAAAGATTTATAAAGTTAATTACAAAGAAGATATGTTAATATATATATATATATATATATAAATCCAAATGAATAAAACTCTGCCGTCAATCAATTCCGAAAAGGATAGACTACAGCTAATATTGGAAAAGTTAGTATTAAAAATATTTACCAATTTCTAGTGATACTAGTAAGATGAGATCTAAATGGAAAGAAAATTATGGTTAATTCGTTACATTTGTTTCTAAATTCAATAAAAAATGATGTTAGAAATGTTCAGAAAATATATATTCGTAAAGTAGAAATATAGTCCAACTTTTATGAATGTAAAAAATAAATTAGATTAGACGCTTGAATCCTCTAATTTTGTTTGTTTGCTGTGTTTCCATGTTGGTATACGCATGTCTGAGTATATTAAACTTTTTTTTTTTACACAATATTTAAAATTATCTATAGTCCTTCTCTAACTCATAAATAGGAGCATAATGCACATCGAGCTAAGACTCAATTGGCAGCTAATTATATATTGGATTTATTGTGTTCTATAATGTATTTATTATATGAAGAGATGAATAATCAAGATATTTATTTAAGTAATCCTTGTATATTTTTTAAAATATTGTAATTAAACAATATCATTTATTCATTAATCCGTGCCTATAGGCAAGGTTTAAGCAGAGCCAATAAATGATTTTCAACCTACACATATAAACATTGATTGAGCTGAATATTCTGCTTATTAATTTGGGTTTAGTTTTCGAGCCTAATTAATACTGATATTTTTCCCTCCACATACCAACTTCCAGATTTGTTCAAAAAAGTGTCCCAGGAATCATTATTTTTTTGGTCCTATTGATCAATTTTTTTAAAAAAAAATAATAAAATTTTAGTAGATATTTTATTGTATGTAAGTGGTGCATATTTATCAGTCTGTTGATGCACGGAAATAATCGTGTGGCTGGCTAGCTAACTGCTTTCTTAACTCAGCACAGCGAATGGAGCCGTGGCTCGGCGCGACGCCCGCATCTCATCCCCCGACAAAGAACACAGAATATAATTTCTCTCCCAGGAAAAAAGGGAATTGAAAAAGAAATACAAATATTTTTAAAAAAACTTCTTTTGATTAGAAAAAGGCAAATACAAAAACCATTTGAATTTAGTGACCAGGTTTACAACGCAATCGTGCAGAGGGTCCCATTTTATATGTTTATGGCCTCCACGAGCCTATTTAAACGCCTTCACCCTCCCCCAGTTTCTTCATTTTCTCAGTGAAACAAAAAAGAAAATCCAGTCAAGAAAGTGAAACAGAGAATTTTCTTTCTTGTTTTCAAGTAAATATTGAATCTCCATAGTTATGGCGGCTTCTGTTGATAATAGACAATTCAGGGGGCTTGAACCGGCTTTGAACGGCGTGTACACCCCCTTGAAGCCCGGTCCAACCCACCGCCATGTACACCAGGTTTTCCTCGACCATGATTATGAATCCTCCAGCGATGATGATGATAACGAGATCGAATATTACAAATCCATGGTCGCCAAATCCAACAACGAGGTTGAATCGTCGATCTTGGACCCTCGAGACGAAGCAACCGTTGATAACTGGATCGAGCGGAACCCTTTCCTGGTCCGTCTTACAGGGAAACACCCTTTCAACTCTGAACCCCCTTTGAACCGCCTCATGCACCACGGTTTCATCACCCCGGTTCCTCTCCACTACGTTCGTAACCACGGTGCGGTCCCCAAAGCTTCGTGGGATGACTGGACCGTTGAAATAACCGGTTTAGTTAAAAGGCCGATGAAGTTGACGATGGATCAACTCGTGAAAGAGTTTCAAAGCTATGAGTTCCCGGTAACCTTGGTTTGCGCCGGGAACCGTCGTAAAGAACAAAACATGATCAAACCAACGGTGGGTTTCAACTGGGGAGCTTCGGGGATTTCCACGTCGATGTGGAGGGGTGTACCATTGCGTGACGTGCTCAAACGATGTGGGATCTACAGCAAGAAACATGGCGCCCTCAATGTGTGTTTCGAAGGGGCTGAGCATTTGCCCGGCGGCGGCGGATCCAAGTATGGAACCAGCATCAAGAAGGAATTCGCCATGGACCCAGCTCGGGATATTATCTTAGCTTACATGCAAAATGGGGAACTTTTAACCCCGGACCATGGCTTTCCTGTTCGGATCATCATACCAGGGTTCATCGGCGGGAGAATGGTGAAATGGTTGAAACGAATCATCGTTACAACGAAAGAATCTGATAATTTTTATCACTATAGAGATAATAAGGTCCTTCCTTCTCATGTTGATTCAGAGCTAGCCAACGCTGAAGGTATTAAATGTGTTTTTAATTTTTTTACTGAGCAGTAAAATTATTTTGCATGGGAAATTTGGTGTTTTGATAATGAAACATGCTGATGTAATGTTTGCAGCTTGGTGGTATAAGCCGGAATACGTCATCAATGAGCTAAACATCAACTCGGTGATAACGACGCCTTGTCATGAAGAGATCCTACCAATCAACTCGTGGACAACTCAGAGGCCGTACACTCTGAGGGGCTATTCATATTCGGGTGAGTTCAAAACTTCGTTTTTACAAAGTGAATCTTCTGGTCTTTTTCCTTCAATTGGATTCCAACTGTACGTACTAAAGTCCCCGACATGGTTGGCTGTTAACTAAGGTCCATGCACCTCTGTAAAACTGGACTAGATTCAAGGTCAAAGCTAAGTAGTTGGATTGAAACTTGTGTGCTTGTGTCTGCAAGTTGTGGGCAATGAGAATCAGCCTTTTTTATGTTCCTTTTCCTCTTTTTTTTTGGAAGAGTCGTGGAAATGAAGTTAATCATCCCATAGCTAAACGCGCTTTATGTTGGTGTAAAATTGACGACAGGCGGTGGGAAAAAGGTGACACGTGTAGAAGTAACAATGGACGGTGGTGAAACTTGGCAAGTGTGCACGTTGGACCACCCCGAAAAGCCTAACAAATACGGTAAATTCTGGTGCTGGTGCTTCTGGTCGCTTGAGGTCGAAGTGCTTGACCTTTTGGGTGCCAAAGAGATAGCGGTTCGAGCCTGGGATGAGACCACTAACACCCAGCCCGAAAAGCTCATTTGGAATCTTATGGTAACACCCTACACTTCACTTTTTTTAACATGTTTTTAAAAGAATAAATTGCTCTATATTCTTGTTCTCTGTTCCCCACCAATGGAGTTAATGGGTTTAATGATTCACATGTAACAGGGAATGATGAACAACTGCTGGTTCCGTGTAAAAACAAACGTGTGCAGGCCACACAAAGGTGAAATCGGGATTGTTTTCGAGCACCCGACACTGCCGGGCAACCAATCCGGTGGATGGATGGCTAAAGAACGACACCCCGAAAACCCAACCATAAAGAAGAGTGTCTCTTCTCCTTTCATGAACACTGCCTCCAAAACATTTTCAATGTCCGAGGTCAATAAACACAACTCTGCTGATTCGGCTTGGATCGTTGTCCATGGTAACATCTATGATTGCACTCGGTTCCTCAAGGATCACCCTGGCGGCACCGATAGTATTCTTATCAACGCCGGAACCGACTGCACCGAGGAGTTCGACGCCATTCACTCCGACAAAGCCAAGAAAATGCTAGAAGATTATCGAATCGGTGAGTTGTTGACGTCGGGATATGTTTCCGACTCAGCGGGGTCCTCACCTAATACTTCCGTGCATGGAGCATCCAACATGAGCTTTTTAGCTCCTATTAAGGAAGTTGCGCCCACAAGACCTGTGGCGCTTGTTCCACGTGAGAAAATCCCATGCAAACTCGTCGAAAAAACATCCATCTCCCATGACGTTCGTCGGTTCCGATTCGCGTTACCGTCGGAAGATCAAGTGCTCGGGTTACCTGTAGGGAAGCACATATTTTTGTGTGCCACCATTGGTGATAAGCTTTGCATGCGAGCCTACACCCCAACCAGTAGCATTGATGAAGTTGGCCACTTTGATCTAGTCGTCAAGATTTACTTCAAAGGGGTGCACCCGAAATTCCCTAACGGTGGCCTCATGTCACAATATTTGGACTCTCTCCCCCTCGGTTCGTCACTAGACGTGAAGGGTCCTTTGGGTCACATCGAATACACCGGTCAGGGCAACTTTTTGGTTCACGGCAAACCCAAGTTTGCCAAGAAACTAGCAATGTTAGCCGGTGGGACGGGGATCACCCCCATTTATCAAGTCATCCAAGCCATTTTAAAGGACCCCAAGGACGAGACCGAGATGTATGTCGTGTACGCAAACCGAACCGAGGATGACATTTTGCTGAAAGAGGAGCTCGACGATTGGGCTAAGAAGCATGATCGGTTGAAAGTATGGTACGTTGTACAAGAATCTATAAGGGAAGGATGGCAATATAGCACAGGTTTCATCACGGAAAGTGTAATGAGGGATCACATCCCGGAGGGCTCCGGTGAAACCCTTGCGTTGGCTTGTGGGCCGCCGCCGATGATCCAGTTCGCCGTGCAGCCTAACTTAGAGAAGATGAAGTATGACGTCAAAGATTCTTTGTTGGTATTTTAAGGAAAATTCAGAGATGTTTAAATGTTTTTTAGTCACTGTTCTTTGTCTTGTATTCTTATTAATTTTTCCCATGGCGTAGCAAAGTTGTTGGGAAAACGATGTACATAGAGAAATCAAGGGTGTTGTAGTTTGAGAGAAGGGGAAAAAAAAAAAAAGTCTTCTTGTATCATGTTCTATATAGAAATTCGTTTCCAAATAATTGTCGAAGCGAGAAAAAGTTTATGGGTAATTAGAATTATTAAATTAATGACTTTGAAAACACTAATTTTTCCTTCCAAACAAAAATCAGAAAACATGATTTCCCAATGAAGACAAAAGAAAGTGGTCATTGTGGATTTACCAACCTGAATTTTATTAATAATTATATTATGACATACTATAAATTTTATTCATACACGAAAACTAAAAATTGAGAAATATAATCTCTACTGTTTTCATAATCACATGTGTGCGAAATAAGAATTATTATTTTCATGTTACAACTTAAAATTAAAAAAAAATAGATATTTTAGTATGATAAACTTGAATTATTAATCATTTATTTAGATTTTAAAATTATTATTTTATTAAATTTTATTATAGTTTTTAGATTTTTTTTAAATTTATAATTTTTTAAAAAATATAAATTTTAAAATTTTTATAAATATTTTGAATTTTAAAAATTATTTTCAAATTTTGAAATTTACTTTGATTTTTTTATAATTTTTGTTAAGAGAAAGACCAATTTGCTTATTTTCAAAATTTACACAGACAAAAACGATATCTATACTAATCTATTATTCGAATTGTAAAAATTCTACTCGACTCGAATTCAAAATCTAAAATTTCTTATTCAAGTTGACTCAAATAATTAAAATAACTTAAATAACTCAATTCGATTAACTTAAAATTTATTTTTTTAATTTTTTAAATCAAATTAAATTTTACTGGTTCTTATTTAAAAATACTTTATAGCATTTAAAAAAAAAATCTATCCGCCCCGTCTCCCCTACTGTTTAAAAAAATGGCTTCTCCTATCAAAATTTGCGATTTATAGGGGGGAAGTGTGATATTAAATAAGCGTGAAATAGATGGGACCAGGGTGGGTTTAGAATTGAACGCGGCGTTCGAGAGAAGGATGGTATATTGACTGACCCTCTAATTTAACTACAGCTAAATGCATGCATGGGGATTTGGTTCTTGGAACGTCCAAGGGTCACCCCTTTGCCTTTGTTTAGTTTCCGCGCTCCCTTCCCCCCTCTGTTCTTTTTGTCCTTTTACGCGTTATCTTACCTCCCTGCTTCCCTTTTTATATTAATAATACATGTTCCAATTACCAAGTTGGAATCAAACCAGCAAATCATTTCATGATGTCCCTCACCTCATCTCTTCCAACCCTATCTTTTTATACATTTTTACTTGACCCCCAAATTTATATTTAATAATTACATATTTTACTTTTATAATATTTTAATAATTTAACCGACATATTTCATGCTTCAATAATATAAATTATACACGCTAATTTTGAGGGTAAATTAAAAAAAATATCAATTATTCAATATATTTTAATATAAATGGTATTTTAGTTCAATATATTAGATATATCAAATTAACTTAACATTTTATATACATAAAAAGTATAATTGATAAATTTAACGATTAAATTATTAAAATATTAATAAAAAAAGAAATTATGGAAATGTATTTACATCTCTTAATTATTTGTGTATAGTAATTTATATTATATTTTAATTATTTTTCTGGTGTTTAAAACAATTTTTGTTGGTTAAAATAAATTGGATTCCTGGGAGCTCTACTGAATCTCAAATATTTTATCAAGTTTTTTACATTACTTGTTTTGTCGGTATACATTTAAATGAATCTTAATCTAATTATTTTAATCCAAGTTGTGGAAACTAAACCCTAATTTATATTATTCATTTTTTAAAAGTTAAAAGGTACAGAATGATGAGAGATAACATATTAAATTGTACTATATTTTCCAGTTTATGCACTGTGGGCATATGTTGCATCAATCAAGCAGATTCTGACAAATGGTTTTGAAATTGGACCTTAGGGTTTATAATTTTTTTTAATTTATTGATAATTATTTTTATATAATTCACACTGTTATGATCGACATCCATCATTAGATGATGTCCTGAATAAAATATCGTGTTATTTAGTAAAGCACCCATAGTTTTTATTTCTTTTATTTGTTGCTACAATGTTTTAATTATATAAAGTTTTGGTAGATACACAAATTTTAGTACAACACTTGCACTTTTTTTTTTTTATCAAATACAAAAAGTGGCTTTGACTTTAATAAAATAATACACTTTAATTTAATTAAACTATCTAGTGATGATCGACGTTGGTTCCAAAATAGAAACTTTTTAAATTTTTAAATTTGTAATAATAAAATTATGCTTTGACTATAGTAAAAATATACAATTTAATTTCAACTCTCTAAAAAATTTATAGACTTTGCCTTCTATATTTGGGACAAGCTAGAAATTAAATTAATTTAAAAAAATATTATTATTATTATTATTATTACATATTATATATAATTAAATTAAAACTAGGCTTGCAAATTTTAATAATTAGAGTCCAATTGCTGAAATTAATATTAAAAGGGATAGTTAATTAATTTTTATCTCCTAAATGTGAGATTTAAAATTGGTTGAAATGTAAGTGTGCATGTTCGTTGGTAGTGTAGAAATTAGAATATCAATATTAAAGTACACAATTTGAGCATTATCTCCAAAGACTTTGGATCATAATAACATTTTTATAGTTTATTAATTACAAGTATTTGCTTATATGTTTATTTATTTATTTAGTGCTCCAATGTCTAGCAGCCAAGGACAGCAATTTGTGCTGTCACTTTCCTAACACCATCAAATGTGTGTATATATAATAAGTTGCTTTTTTTTTTTTTTTTTACTTATTATAATAACATAATAAATAAATAAACGGTCTATATTATTTTTAAACAAAAGCGTTAAGCCATTCTTATATAATTGATCCAAAGGATTAAAAATATATTGAAAGGTTGTGATTATTGGCCCCTTTTGAAGTCATTTTGGCTCTCTAAGGGTTAATTATTTTGTTTATTTTGTGTTCTATATATATATATTTTTAAAAAATTTAGTACTTTTATTTCAACCCCGACACAATATTTCTATCTTCGTCCCTAAAAATATCTTGTCATCAAATGTTTTATAGAGCCGTCTTAATGTTGATGATAATCAAGTTTAACTAACCAATTGAAATTAGTGTCCTCAAAATACCAAATTTGACTGTGATGATCAGTATAGTAAATAATATAACGTTAGTGACTTCCAGATTGATAATCTTTTTTATATTCTAAGCCATTGATAAAGAATTTTCCTTTCGGTAATAACTTCAAATTTTTCAGATAGAAAAAGTATAGAAGGACGAAAGCAAATCCTATGGATGATAGAATTATATACATATGTACATGGAGGAGCAAGTGGGTGGACCAGTTGCTACTTCATTGTCTTTTTGTGTTTTGTTTTCTTTCTTCAAATATTTCATTATTATTTGCTTTCTTTATTTTTATCAATCACATTCAAATTACGTTATTATTTTATAAAAGGTCCAATTGTTTTTGCTCCGTCTCCTAACTTACAAGAAATGATTGTATGAAACTGTAATTCTACGTCATTCTTATTCCTCTCCGATAGGAGGATGACAAATTAAATTTTTCCTACTGATTTTCAACTCCTGAAAAATCTGATTTGTCATCCTCTTATTAGAAATTAGATAGAGATGACGTGAAATCATAGTTTTATACAATCCTTTCTCCCTAACTTAGATACCTATCCAATGATCGGATTATTTATTTAGCTCTTGAACCTATTTATTATAGATTACATATTTATGTATTTATATATATATATATATATATATATATAAACTGAATAGTTTATGTTAAAAGATATGGAAATTGGGATGTGTTGGATCCACCCAAACTATAAAAAATCTAGACCTCTACATGCATGGACATTTTGGTGGGTTCACTCTGTCTAATAGTTACAAACAGTAATAAATATGTCTTTTATAGTTGTTTGGCATGGTCCAATACTTAATTTCTTAGCCCCTTGAAACGCTGTGATGTCCCACTGATTAAAATATCAGAGCATATTCTAAAAACATAAGTCTGATGCTTCCATCTTCGTAAGCCCTTTCTAGCCTTGTTAGTGTTGTGCATGTGTTAGTATTAAAGTTAAGTAGTTTAAGGGAAATTATTATTTTTTGTTTGGATAATCGATTTTTTACATATGAAGATCTCCCTACTTCCTCCAATTTTCTCTCATTTTTTTGATAATCCGAGTACAGTGGTCGTTTTTGCAAATCTGGTCATGGCTCAAAGTTTAAATATTTTGATTACAAGTTATTGTTGGTAAGGTGCCTGCTCATGAACAGGTGGTTGACATGTTAACAAAGCAACTTACGACAGAAGTTGGGAGTAGTCGAAAAACCAAAGTGCCAACTTCTCAGCACTGTTAATACAAAAACATCGGAGCAGATTAGATAGTTACTACAACTGGCTGGTCGGCCAAACCAACAGGATAGGTAAGCAGGACGACAAACAACATTATGGCAAACTGACATTTCCAAGTGCAAAACTCCTTTGTTGAGAGATTTCAGGATGTGCTCGTCTCTCAATTCCCCCACTCCATACAATTCAAGGACCCAACCTTGTCTTATTGTCCCCAAATATTTCATCGTTTTTTGCTCATTAGGACCTGAAAAGATTTGTTTAGTCAAAACTCCAATCAAAGCCTAAGCCAGTCCAATTGTCTAAACCCCTTTTGCAAAAACCCAATATCCAATTTTGGACTAGTTCCCATCAGTAAGAGGCCCATTTTCAGGCTTGGTTTTGGGCCATTCAGTATTGCCCAGTTGATTTTAGGCCCACGAAAACGTGGCCATTGCAAGGGAGCGAGTACTTTTAATGTCTGTTTCCGGGGAAGAGGATAAGAGTTCCTACCAACGTCTGAAGCTCTTCTTCTCACCCTGTTTGGATACCGAGAAAATTGAAAGGAAAATGGCGCAAACCCTGGCGATGCCCGTTGCACCCTCTCTCTCCTTTATATGCAACAAAGTAAGCTCTATGTCTCTCTCCAACACTGCTTCCCTCCCCGTTTCAAACCCTCCCAAGGTAAATTTCCTTCTCATTTCTGTTCAATTTTATTCAACTTAAACGCTTGACCTTTTGTTTAAGTTTCCTTGAATTAAAATAAAAATCATAAAGATAAAGCAATTGCTAGCTGAAATCTTACTATTTCTGCGCATTTTTGCTCGTCGTCGTAAATTTTCAATCATGACAAATGGAAATTAGTTTGGTTTGCTAGATTGTTGCTTTAGGCTTAATAGGTTTTAGGGTTTAGGCAAAGTAAGGTTCCGTATATTTGGAAAATTCATATTCAAATTCTTAGTATGCTTAATTGTTGATAAAAAGGGGAAATTTTAAGTCATATTCCAAATGTAGAATTCAAAAGTTTGTGCTTTTCCTATAATTCACTTCACCCGAAATTTAATGATTTTGGAAGCTAAATTCTTGGTGAAAATGGTTGAATCGATTAGCATCATGGTCTAAGCATTGTATGCGTTCGTGTTGGCGGAGTGGAAATTCCAAACAACAAGAGAGTGGAATTCTCTCTGCAGTACATCCATGGGATTGGTCGTACGAGGGCTCGTAAAATCCTATGTGATCTCCAAATGGAGAACAAAATCACCAAAGATTTGTCAGAGGAAGAGCTCATTACGATTCGTGATGAAGTCTCCAAATATATGATTGAAGGCGACTTGGTAACTTGCCCATGTCCTTCTGTCTTGTTTTAAAGAGTGGCAACCATGAACGCTCATTACTAAGTAATTTCGATTTGCAGAGGCGGTTCAATGCTCTTAATATACGGCGATTGAAAGAGATTCAGTGCTACCGAGGGGTTCGCCATATTCAGGGATTGCCTTGTAGAGGACAGCACACCAAAAACAATTGCCGGACTTTGAAGGGTAAGAGAGTTGCCATTGCTGGTAAGAAGAAAGCCCCTCGTTGATCTTAACCGTTTTTGTTTCGATGAAGTGAATCATGTTGAATTTTATGTTTGATTCAAAATGAATGCATTGTAGCCTTGTAGTACAATATGGTTTGATTTGATATTGAAATGGGATTTGCACTGTCTATATAACTGCATGAGCCTTTCAATTTTATGTTCTGGGTTTCATCGGAACATAGCTTCTGCAATGCAAAGCATACGGTATGCCTCATCCCGATGCCTAGACAAAAACAGTTTCTTTGAATTTTCATTCTCGATTAAATATATGTGTTCAGTACTTGTGTTGATACATATTTCGCCGCGCTATACTTGTGTTAAATATCAAGTTAAACAGTTTGATCCTATTATATTAGCAGGTATAAAATGAATGCTTGCAGTTGAAGAAATTTGTGTCAATGCAGGTGATATTACTACTATTATTATTACTATGATCCCATGAACTCAACCCTGGGATTAGGGTTGTTCAGGGATCTAGCCCGGAACGTAAACTGAAAGTTTGAACGCTTCACCAAGGATTGCCGATAACTCCACTATGTCAATACTAATTGATTTTGAAACTCAAAGTCAAGAAAAACAAAGGTAATAACAAAAAATGGCCTTCCCTTTTTGGGACAAAAATAAACAAAGCTAGTCCAATTCATCCCATTCTTTTGTGCAAAGTGGATGCCTCTCAAAACTTTCCTAAGCTGGGTTTTGGGTAACAAAAATGGGCCTTTTGCCCCATAATATGAAAAAGAAGCAATGTATCTTCTTTTTGTCTTGGTCATTGCTTAAATATATTGTGAAAGTTTATTATAGATCAATGGGTGGTGGCATTTGGAATGATATGCCGAAAACAATCAATCAGGGATGAAATTTGTCAATAAAAACATGTAGGTCCCAGATTTCGAAGTGGCAGTAGAAAGCAATACACTATTATGAACAGTGTTCACATAAATTGTTGTCAACTCTTATCTTCTTTTGCTGAATTATATAAGCCACATGAATACCTTTCACTCTTGTGTTTGTGGAATTGTTTGTTGCTTATCCCGTAATGGATGCCATGTTCCACAGTCCTGGGATTTTAGGCTTTTCCCCTATCTTGTTACATTCATGGAAAATCAAGCAATCTTCATTAAGTATTATTAGTCTTACCTAGGCTTATTGACTGTCAACCCGCTCTAACTCGAATTGAGATGGAGTTTTTATAAAATTTTGATAATCCAAATTGTTTCCTCTAGTTAAAGTCATTTAATATATACTATTATATCCCTTACCCGAATAAGGACATGTGGTAAGCTAGAAGGTTGCTTGAATAGTAAATCCACTAGTTACTAATCGAAATGGTCACTCTCAAGTTTCACCTCCCATTCTAACAACCCAGGCAAGTAGGAACAACTTGTTGCCCAAGGCCCCTCGACCATCTATTAGGAACGTGATATCGTTGGGCGCCAAATTCCACGTGGGCTCAACTACTTCATACCGTCAAATCAGAATGAATGACAAAGTTGGTCTCATCAGAGACATCTTCATCCCATAGAGGACATCTACCCCACGCGTACTGCAATGATGGTTAAATGACAAGTTCACACGTTAGCAGCATCTTGCATGACTATAAATACCTCCAATCCATAAAGATACTAGCCTACACTCAACTTAGATATTCTCGACTTCTACTCTCCAAAGTTTACTCCACCTCTACTTTCTATAATCTCTAGGCCTCCACTTTGACTGAGAGAATCGACCTCCAGTAGCATAACCACTCTCTCCTCCATATTTCTTCTTTATTGTATCACTACATCAACTTATATATATTTGTATAAAATGATCTTTTTATAGTTTAATATAGTTTAAACATTAAATAAAATTCAAATATGGTCTAAACTGAGTAACCATTAAAAGGAAATTCTAACTGAGAATAGGTTGTAAATTTAATCTTGAAAAACTTATTATCCAAAAAAGAAAAAGAAAAGAGAGGCTAATGATTTTTAATATTAATGTGGCTTTGTTTCATGAAGTCTTCAAATTAGACAAAACGAAATGAGGCAACTTGGGGAAGAACAATTTATAGAAGTAAAGAAAATGGTATTTTACACTATGCCTTTTTGGAAGTTGAGACAAATATGATTGTGATTCCTTGAAACTGTCTCTATTCTTCCTTGGTTTTGAATTATTTAAGGAATATTGGGGTTTTATTTTGGGTGAAAAACAACATTAGCCTCACTTTTCTAGTTTCAAATAGGGACAGCTTAGCCAGGTAAGGGACACCACCTCTCAACATTATCTTTGATTTTCAAAGTGGAATGTTTGGTCGGTTGGTTTCCTTTCCTATGCTCCAGATTGCGCTGTCTTGAAGGAGGAACTCATTTTTCTTTAATGATTTAGAATTCGACATTTTCTGTATAAATTTTATTTGGATTGTATGTAGTTTACTCTTAAATTTGTATAAAAGTATTTAATTGATATTTAATTTTTTTAATTTAATTTGTATTTGAACTTATATTTTATCATTTAGATTGGTAATTTTATACTAATTTCGTTAGTTTGTGGTAATATATCACTGATTGCCAATCCGATGATGACAGATAGCGGCCTCTCAATTTTTCATGTAATGGATATAAATTAAAAAAATATTTTTTTTAAAAATACATATAAATTAATAAAAATATATTTTTTGCACATTACGAATGAATTTTGACAAATGATTGTTCAGATACATCTGAATCTGGACACTCATTTATCTAGAGTCATTTTAGATGTATTTTTTAGTAAGTTTATATATTTTTATTTTTTATAAAATATTATATTTTAAGTTATTATTATTTTAGAAATATATAAAATATAAATTTATAAAAATATATTCAATTAAATATATATAAAAATCTATAATATTTTGAGAAATATATAAAAATATATAATATATTATAAATTTATATATATATAATATGTAAATATAGAAAAGAGCTAAAATTTTATAAATTTATTGTCGAAATCATTTTTTATTTGAAAAACGGGGGTCGACTTTAAAACGGAAAACAAAGTCGCTACCAATCCTTTTTGTTTAGGTGTGATCGGACCACCTTGTAAAACATTTTGTTTTATTAAAACATCGATTTTGGCCTACGAAATTCAAGAAAACAGGTTCGTGAGTCGGTTACGTACAAGGAAGGATTAGCACCCTCGCAACACCCAAAATTGGTACCTAATCGATTAATTAATGTCCTAATGTCGAAAATTTGGAATAATTTTTAAAACACAATCCCATTTAAAAGTGTTTGAATATACCCGAATTGGACGCTAAGATTCTCTTACTCCAAAGGAATAAAATGTCACATCTAGCACGTTAGGATACGACAATTCAAGCCCTCGAAATCAAGGTCATCTCATAATTTCTAAAATTCATGCATTGAAATTGCAAAAGGGTACTCGGTTATTTGGTCAAACGGTAAATCGAAACCCAGCACGTTAGGGCACGATCTCCCGAATTTCCAAACACAAAATATTGCCTTTAATTTAAGAAAACATGGATGAAATTTCAAAAGGATATTTAGTTTTTCAGTTGAACGAAAAATCAAAACCCAACACGTTAGGGCACGATTTCTCAAACTCCCAAACACGAAATATTTCCTTATGTTGAGAGGATTTTTTTTGAAATGCGGGTGGTTATGAAATGAATGAAAATAAAAATAATTAATGCATAGAATATAAGTTTTATCATATAAATGAATTTTTAAAAAAAATATTATAAGCTGAAATTTAAAATTAATGCTATACAAAACAATTTAAAACCAAAATAAATACAAATATAATGTCAATTATGTACATAAAAACAATGATGTATGCCCATGCCAAATCTTAAGTAAATAATGTACATGAAGTGAAAAACTTAATAAAAATAATATATAAAATAATAATGGATGAGGGTATTTAAAAAAAATAAGTATATGGTAAAATAAGATTTTTAAAAGAAATAAATTATATATAAGTAAATTCTTAAGAAAATACAAATATGAAACAACATGAGATTAATAATGTACGTAGACAAAGTTAATTTTAATATAAATTTTGTGTATATAATAATATATAAAAGTGATCAAATTAAATATCATACATAATTTTAAAACTAATTATATGAAAGGTTTTTTTTTTAAAAAAAAAAAATAAGAATAGTGGAAATTAATAGTAATATTAAACAACTACTATAGTATATAAAAATAATAGTAAAATAATAATAGTATAATAATATTAATAAAAAGAATAATAAAAATAGTAATGGTAATAAAAATATATATAATAATAGTAATAATAATAATAATAATAATAATAATAATAATAATAATAATAATAATAATAAAAAGAATAAAAAAATAAAATAAGGAATGTAATAGTAACATATAATAATCATGAAATAAATAATAAAAAATTAGAAGATAATAAAAAATAATAAAAATAATCATATTAAAATTAATTAATCTAAAAAAAGCAAAAATAATGAAAAAAAAGTATATTGAACTTAAAATGGAAGTTTTGGGGTTAATCCGAAATAAAAATAAAGCGGATGGACCAATTTGCATGCGCGAATAACAAGGAGGGACCAAAAGGGAAATAATCCTTTTTCCTCCAAAACGCACAGCATCATCATAGGGCCAAATCAGAAATAAAGAAAGTTTTAATTGCAAAGATATAAAAAGTGGAAGGGCTAAATGCGCAATTAGCCCTTCCAATTAAAAACACGTGGATCCTAGGCTGGAGCGGGTCGGGTTAGACGGGTCAATGGCAAAACGACGTCGTTTTGGGCATTCGAGGCCAGTCCCAAAACGATGTCGTTTTGAGGGCCTATATAAGGCCAAAATCACTTTAAAAAAATTTTTCAACTCCTTTCAAAAAAAAAAAAAAAAAACTCCCCTTCCCCATTTTCTCTTTGCAGCCTAATGGTCCGGTCAGGCTCTGTTCACCGACCACTGTCGCTCGCCGCCGGCCTCCGTCGTCGGCGCCGAAGGTAATTTTTTTTGTAATTTTTATAAATAAAAAAGAAGAAGCTAAAAACGAAATAGAAAAGATAAAAAAAAAGAAGAAAACTTTAGCAAATATTGCTTTTGTTTTTTCGATCTTCCGTATACTTTTGCTTAGTATCTGTGTACATTCCTCAAAAAAAGCCCCTTTTACATTCGTTTTCGAAGGCTTTTATATCCTTTTTTTTACAACTGTTTGCAGGTACGTGTGCGAGTGTATCACTGATGTGGCGTGGTGGAGCAGCGCACGTCGCGGAGGGGCACGCGACGTGCGGCGCGGGGCGTGCGGGCGTGGGCACGAGCGGCGGCTTGCCTAGGGTTTTCCCTCTTTTTTTTTGCTGAAAAATTTTAAGTTTTTGGGTTTGTAATTTTGGGCTAGGGTTTGGGGTTTTTTGTTGGGCTTGTTTGGGTTTAATTTTTAAAGTTTTGATTTTTTTGTTTGTATTTGGTTTTTTTGGCTGGGCCACGGGCTGAAATTGGGCCCACATTCATAATTTATAAAAATATATAAAAGAACTAAAAAGTATGTCTACAATGAATGTGGACAACCATATGTTTAGTCTCTATTTTTTAAATAATTTTTTTATATTTTATTAATTATACATTTTCATTTTATTAAAAGTTTATATGTATTGAATTTTAAAATATTAATATAAATAACTTGATATTTTTTAAATAAAAAAACATATAAACTTACTAAAAATGCATCTGGAATAAATATAGACAAATAGGTGTCCAGATTTAAATGTACTTGGATAACTATTTGTTCAGATTCATTCTTGATGTGAAAAATATATTTTTTTGTCACAATTTTTTTTCTTGATAACGATTTTACTGGTACTGCCTAACACACCAGCAACACCATTAAATAATTTTTTTAGTATATACTTGTATTTTTACGAGTATTTTAAAAAAATACATACGAATGCCGCTTGACATAGTAGCAATATTAATAAAAAATTATTTTTTTTAAAAAGGTGATGATTACACGATGATTAGCCAAAAAGAAGAGGTGGTGCCACCGATATGTTAGGTGGCATTGACGTGAACTGTAACAAACAGCTCAATCTCATAATTAAATTTTCTCCATACCATTTTCATAATTAATTATTTTTTATATCATTTTTATAAACAAACTAAATTTTTTTACTAATTTTATTAAAAAAACAAAAAAAAAACTTTATAATAATATAAATTATTTTACACATCTAATTTTTTTTATTATAATTTCTTTAACTTAGTAATGGTTTCATCCTTTGACCCTAACACTAAATCAATTATATATTCAAATAATAGTATAGAGATGGAAAATTAATATTCTTTATCTTTGTGAAAGTAAATATTCTTTGCTGTGACTGATGATATTGATAAGATGTTTCAAAATTTCAATGTCTTTAGTTATTTCTACCATTATTTATGTTCGGGTTATTCGTTCGAAATTTAAAATGATTTGAATAAAAATATTAGACTTGAAAAATAGGTTTGAACAAAAAAATTAGATTCGTTTAAAAAATGTGTTGAACTCAGATTTAAACATTTAAGGCCCAAGCTCAGCCTAATCCGACTTATTTTTGAGTTTATAATACTTTATATTATATTATTTTTATATGTTATATAATTTAGAACATATTAAAAAATAAACTTATACTAAATATATAATATTACTCTAATGTAAATATTAAAATAATGTCAAGATGACTATATAAAAATTTTTAATAAATAAAAGATAAAAAATTATTAAATATTAAAATTAAATTAAATTAAATTAATATTTTTTAAAAATAATATGGACAGATATAAAATAAACTTAGGTTAGGCTTTTGCTAATATGGAGGGATTTGAACAAAATTTTATACTCATATTTTAGGTCAAACCAAACTTAAACAAATATAAAATATATTAATTCTATAAAAAAAAATCACTTTGAGTCTGATGTTTTTCTTAAAGAAAGTCAGATGATGTTTTCAATCTTTATTTTTTAATTTAATATTTGTATATTCAATGTAGAATTATTTTCCATTAAAACTTATTTAAAAAATATTTCATTATATATTTGTATTTGTGATAATTATATTTTAATATGTAATATATATGTTATATATTCAAATTAAAATTTAAAAATAATTATTATTAATTATTAATAAAATATTAAAATTTATTTCATATATAAAAATATTAATAATGAATTACAATAAATTTTAATATTTGTAATGAAACAACATAATATTAATATATTCAAACATCATTTAAATATATATTTTATATTTTCCAATATAATATTTTAAATGAACACTTTATTATTTTTTTAATAGACAACAATACTCAACACATTAATTTATTAAAAGCACATTTAAAAAAAATTATAAAACGTATGGAAAATAACTAAAACAAAACAAATTATCTGATGCAATTACGGTTTGATAGAGTCCTTCACCAAAAGTACACACGTGATTTTTTAGTACACTGACGTTTTGGGTTTCACAGAAGATTGGATAGAATGGGTCCCCCTCGTGTTTTTCACCTGGACTGATTGGGCGGTCAAGATTTCATCCTTTCGATACCTTTTTCAGATTTATTTTATAAAATAAAAAAAAAATCAAATTTATTAACAAGCATATATAACACGCACAAAACATACATTTCTCTAATTATAATTTTTGATGGAGTTAAAAAAAATTTTGAAGGAAGAAATTAAATTGTGTATTTTTATAATAATAAAAATATAATTTTATTATTTTAATAATTTATTTTTTTATAATTTTTAAAGAATTAAAATTAAATTTGTATCAAATCAAATTAAAATATAATTTTATTATTATTAGTTTAAAATTTTATAAATTATTAACAAAATTTTATGATTTGATACCGTAATTATCAATACGATAACATCTATACGGATAATTTTTCCTCTCAAGTTCATTCAAAAACTTCAGAAAATAAAAGAAAAAAACAAAAAATCAAACCTAAATTAACACCAATTTAATATAATGAGACATATTTACCTGTTTTATTAAATTTTTTTTTTTTAAAATATCAATAATCTGAAAATATCATTTTTGATTAGTGAATCGAAGTAAATGTTGGATCAGTTTTTGAAAATTGAATGTTTTTTTCTCATTTTCATAACATATACCTCTAATTGTTGCAAGATGTCGATGAGTAGCCATTGTTTCTGTTTAAGCAATACGAGCTGCTTCTGCAACGTGGCGAATTCATTCCTCATGATCTGTTCGCTATCTTCGATTGTCGCTGAGTCTAATCCTTCCTGCACCAGCCGTTGCCTCAACTTCTCGGTTGAAATCGCCACTTTGTCCACCATCGGCGCCACTACCTTACTATGGAACATCCTATGGAACATATCCTTAACAGCCTGAAGCGCCTCCATCCACGCTTCTCGATCGTCCTGCGACTCGGCTCGTAAATGAAGCATCTTCGTGCCGGTAAAGATTGAGAATCTCTTATCGTGTGATTTGCTTTGCCTGAAAGTAGAAACCTGAGACAAAAAATAAAATCAATAACTCAAAAATCAAATTCATTTTGTTTATTTTAAACCTTTTTTCTTGACTTTGACCTCTAGATGGACTTCACCGAAGGGTTTGCGATTGGTTAGCGAATTATTTGAAAAGGAATCGCGATGGCCGGAGATAATACGGAGAGATTTTTCGCCGATAACTTTGCATCCTTTTTCTGTTTCTTGGCTAACAAGGATCTTATCAGGTCCGCTGATTTTATAATACGATAAAACTCCGTCTTGCAAAACGAACCATCTCGGTTTCCATCCTTTCCCGTAATTCACCCATTTGTAAAGCATTCCCGATATCCCATTCCCTACGATGTCGTTTATCTTCAGATCCACTTGCAGCGGAGGGATCGGATCATCCGTTCCCTCTTCTCCCAAAGGTTTCTCGTTTCTCTGGCTCATCCGATTTAAATCCACCGGTCGGAGAGGAGGGCCAGGGAATGATCCAATACGGTGGAAGCACAGCAAAAAAGATGCTTTGGAAGAATTAGAGAAAAGCTGATGCGGCGACGGAGCAGGGCGGTTGGCGGTTAAAATTTGGCGGTATTGTTTTAAATTGGGTTTGCTTGGTAAGTAGTTGGATTGGCGCTTTGGGAAAGAGAAGAAAGACAGGAGATGGTTACTTCCACAATGCTTTTGTTTTTGTGGTGAGAATACCTTGCGGAGACGGTTACTGAATTATATTAAAAAACAATAGACGAAATGAAGGGATAACTGCCAGAAGATCGGTGGAGTAAGAGTAGAGGTGTGCATGGGCCGGGCTATCCGGCCTGGCTCGAAGGCCTGCCCGAAATGTGAGAAGGTTTGGACAAAAATATAGGCCCAAAAAAATGGGTTTGGACAAAAAAATAAGGCCCATTTAAAAAATGGGCCGGGCCTCGGGTAAGATATTTTTAGCCCGAGCCCAGCTCGACCCGGCCCAAATTCATTAAAGGACAAAAAAAATCTGCATTTTTTTTATTTTTGAATGTTATTTTCTTGTTGTTTTCTCCATATTTTGCTACCATTTTACTATTATGTTGCTATTATTATGTTGTTATTATTTGGATATTGTATAAAATTTATTTTATTGTTAATTTTCTTATTATTTTAAAGGCATTTGTCAATTTTTTTATTATTTTAGAAGCAATTGCTTGTTAAGTTGCATCTATCTTAGTGTTATTTAAGTCTACATATTTTTCAAAATTTATTTTCAATTTGTTGGGAAATATTTATTTTGATATTTTTAGTATTTTTGATGTATTATATATATATTTAAAAATAATAATAAAATAATATAAAAATTAATACGGTCGAGCCGGGCCGGGCCCGAATTTTAGTATTTTTATCCGGGTCAAGCTTGGAAAAAATTTTAGGCCTATTTTTTGGGCCCGGCCCGGCCCAAGCCCAATAAATGGGCATGATTTTACACCTCTAAATAAGAGGAGAGGAAAAACATTAAAATCATTTAGTAATTTTTTAAAAATTTAACTAATAATGTGAAAATAAATTTAATCATTTTATTTTATAAAATATGTTTTTAATTTTTAAATAATATTTTTACGTATGGTGAAAATATTGTAAAAATTGTATTATAATGTTGTATATTATAAAAATTTTAAAATAATATATGAATAACGGATACTTTTTTAACAAATTTATAATAATAGCAATATATAAACAAAAACATGTTAATTTAATTGTTTGTGCGAATAAGACTTGAAAGAAAGAAAAAAAAGATTTAATATTTAAGAAATTAAATTGCACAATTTTTTAATTTATATTAAATACTATGGGGGTGTCAATGTAAAATTGATACTTTAATTTATGTCAAACTGTAATTAGAGTAAAATAAAGAGGACCAACATAGTAAAACAAAAAGATGGAAGACCCTCTAAGAATAACTCAAAATAGCGAAGGGGTTTAAGTAGCAATTACTCCACCCGCTTTAACTATAAATGGTCTCTTATTTTCTTTTTCTTTCATTTTGAGGGTAAAAATAGTAAATACATTATTGATTTCCAATAACATGTTAATTAAAATAATAAGGTAAAAAATATATCATTGATTTCACACATTTATATATATATATATCTAGAAAATATATGTACTTAAAATAATAAGATAAGTAAATATGAAGGGTAATTAAAGCATATTTATTATAAATTTAGTAATAAAATTTTTAAAGGAATCAAACTATGTTTTATAGCAAAATAGCACCGTAAGTAATGAATATTTATGCTCAATACATTATTGATTTCTAATCCATGTTAATTAGTTGTATCTAAGATAGCGTACATAAATATGTTTTTTAAATATATGTATAAATATAAATAGTGAGAAATAGATTAATTAGATTTTATATATATTTATGAAAATTTTATTAAACTGTTATCTATCTCAAAATTTTTGTTTGTAATAATAATGAAACTAATAAAATAAATTTATTTGTCGGTTGAGTCATAGCTCGATTGGCATGGGCATTGTTGCCAATTTAGGAGGACGAAGGTTCAAGTATGCTAAAATGTATTATCTTTATATTTATGGGTTGGAGGGCCTATAGGTAGTTCTAAGCATTATGTCAAAAATATCATATATGAATACTTATCCATAACAAAATATATATTGCTCTCCAAATGACGAATTACGATATGGCTTCTGCAAATGACGTCAAAAGGTTGACAAAGAAGGTTAAACGTAGGACGGACGAACCATCAGATCCTAATGACCTAGTGGTAAATGAAAAAGGGATGATAGTGGAAGGGGCTGGTACCCAATCTGTATCTTGGAAAGAAAAGCTGATGGGAAGTTCTCCTATAAGGGCTAATGTGCAGCAAGAGGAGGACTTTGAGGGTGATGGGGATGCAAAGGCGAAGATTATATACGGTGTTCCATCCATAGCCTTTTCTGACCGGGTACACCAATTCATCACTAAGTGAATGGCACGAACAGTGATTGTCAAGCTACTTGGGAGAAAAATCTCGTATTTTGCTATGGTTAACAAATTGTAAGCGATTTGGAGAACAAATCAAACTTTGCATATCATTGATCTGGAAAACAATTATTTCTCGGTCAAATTTCAAACTAATGAGGAATATTTGGAGGCGCTGTCTGGTGGACCATGGACAATATTTAGGCATTATCTAATAGTGAGACCGTGGATGCTTGACATTTTCAATGGATTAACCTTATCCAACAAGTCTGATGGTTTGGATCAGATTGCCTGGGCTGCCAAAAGGTACGTATACAAAAAGCCTACTTTGGTTTATTAGCAATGCGATAGGGATGGTTGCAAAATTTTACCGAAATACGGATAGTACTTCCAGAGGTCAATTTCCAAGGATTGTAGTCTTTGTTGATTTGGGAAAATTGTTGGTTTTAAAAGTACAAATTAACGGGAAATTTCAGCGTATAGAATATGATTCGGTGCTACTCGTATGTTTTAAATGTGAGAGATTTGGTCATAAGAGCAACCTATGCCCTCACGAATCGAGGGAAATAGAGACTTTTAAAGGGTTATTGAAAAGTGGAGTTGGTAAGGATATCTCTATGAAAGAACAAGTAGAGGGTGAAAATTTGGATCTTGGATGATTGTGGAACGAAGACAACGATAGAGCTCTAAACTACCAGAAAAAAACATGTTGTTAGCAATAATCAAGGGGTATCAGGATCTCGGTTTAGGATTCTAAGCAGAAATCTTGAAAAATTAGATGGAAACAAATCGTCTAGCTTAAATGACAGAGTATAAAATAAGGAGGTTGGAGAGGAAATTGTGGAGAAAGGAGGGTTGACTAAAAGGAATTTTAAAGCTAGTGTGAAAAACAAGATGACTGTTGGTAGAAAAGGGATGGTTAAGGGTAAAAATAAAGTGGTTTCTAACCTAAATGAGCCAAAATGAGGGTCTAAAGTGCTATAACCTATTAGTAATACGATGACTCAGCCTAGGCTGAATGGTAACCCTTTTAAGGATGGTTCAAGGATGGGGCCATGAATACTGGACTCTAGGTTGGAACCAATACAATTTCGGGATGTTGAGAATGGGCTTTTTAAAGGAAAAAAATATAGTTCTTTCTTTGAAGTTAAAAAAAGGGGATTTTGGAGGAGGTAAATTCTTTAGATGTTCCAAAGTGTTCCAGTTCGTTTTCTAATTTGAGGAAGGATACTGGTCAACAACAATTTATGATGGTGAAGGGGACTGGTGAAAACATAAGACATGGCCCAAAAAAATCTTCGTATGTTGATAACCTTTCTATTCCGACTGATGTGGCGATTGAAGACCTTATTCAAGGTTTAAGCAAATCCATCGTGGGTGATATGGTCATGGTGAGGGGTGATACCGCATTAGTTAAGACGAAAGATGAGATGCTAGCAGATGTTAAAAAGGCATGAATGGGTAGGTACCAATTTTCTAATTATTAATTCGATAATGGTAGGTCTGAATTTCAAGGGGTTTTTCTGAAATTTTCATGGGTGTGGGCATACCCGTTTTATTATTTTTTTGGCTGAATATAGAAAGGAATTTAAGCCAAATTTTGTTGCTTTATTTGAAACAAGAATCAGTGGAAGTAAGGCTGACTCAGTGATAGCCAAGCTTAGGTTTGACAATTCTTTTAGAGTTGAAGCCACAGGATTTGTGTGGGGGGTATTTGGCTATTATGGAGCAATGATATTGATATTGATAACTTGAAGGTGCATTCAAAATTTATACATATGAGAATACAAGCTGATGGGAATATAACTTCTTTCTTGTGTACTGAAATTTATGCAAATCCTCAATGAAATACGAGGAAGGAACTCTGGAATAACCTGAATGTAATAGTTGCTGAAGTGGTGGAACCATGGCTTTTGGTTGTGACTTTAATGTCATTTTAAGCTGTGAAGAAAGGCGTGGGGGACAAAGGCTCGAAATTTGGGTTGTAACCACTTTAAGTTTTTTATTTCTCAATAGACACTCTAAGATTTAGGGTTTCAAGGATCAATATATACTTGGATTAGGGGAAATCTTTCTAAATGGCTAGACCGGGCACTTGGTAATGATCTTTGGTTATCTTTTACACCTAATTCCTATGTTTGCTACTTGTATAGGCTGAAATTAGATTATCGATTCATTATTGTTTCGGTTAGTATGTCTAAAGGAAGAGAGGGTGAGAGGCCTTTTCATTTCTTAGCAAGCTGGTAGACACACTCAAAGGTCTACGATGTCATTGCAAGATCCTAGAGATTCGATGTTAGCATTATTGAGAATTTAGGGATTTCAACTCAATGGATTAAAGAATGGAATAAGACAATATTTGGGAATATTTTTTCACAAAAAAGAGGCCCTTGAGAAAGTTGGAATGGGTTCAGGATAGGTTAAAACATTGTTGCTCTGAATGTTTAAAACAAAGAGAAGTGGAAATTCAAATAGAAATTGAACAAATACTATACCAAGAGAAGCTTTTGTGGTTTCAAAAGTCATGGTGTGAGTGGCTTTGAAATGGTGATCAAAACACAAATTTTTCTATGGCTGTACCATAAAAAGGAGGAAGCAGAATAGAATTGAGGCCTTGAAAATTGATGGATCAGAGTGGTGTTTTGATAATGAGCTTTTAAGGAATCATGTAGTTGGATATTTCTCCAAGTTGTATAAGTTGGATGATTACCAGATTGGAGATTTCCCAATTACAGGGTGCTTTCCGAGGGTTGGAGGGGAATTGCTTGAAACACTCTCTTACAAGGTGAGTATGGAAGAAGTCAACCATTCTATGTTTAGTATGACTACTCTTAACTCTCCGGGAATTGACGAGTTTCATGCGAAATTTTATCAAGATATTTGGGATATTGTAGGCGAAAGTGTTTTCGGGATGGTAAGAAATCTTTTCAAGGGAGGGGTTTTGGAGCCAAGCCTCAATAGAGCCTTACTGGTTTTTATTCCCAAAAACATTGGAGCAGAAACCATTAATCAATTTTTCCCAATTAGTCTTTGTATCGTGTTATATAAGGTTATCATTATGCTAATTGTTATTTGACTTTGTCGAGCTATACAAATTTTAGTGAAGCAAAATCAGTAAAGTTTTATTACTTCGCGAAGCATATCGGATAATATAGTAGTGGCACAAGAAGCTATTCACACAATGAAAAAGAAAAAGAGTAAAAAAGGGTTGGATGGCTGTAAAGGTTGACATGGAGAAAGCTTATGATCGAGTTAGATGAGATTTTTTACGAGGAACCTTGTTTGTAAGATTTTTGGAATCTCTTGTAAGGATTATAATTAATTGTGTTTATTTATTAGCCATGCAATTACTTTGGAATGGTTCTCTCATGGAGACATTTACCCCAACCAGAGGTGTCCTTCAAGGTGATCTCTTATCTTCGTATTTGTTTGTTTTAGGTATAGAACGCTTGGGACATTTGATCGATGTGGCAGTTGAGCAAAATTGTTGGGAACCGCTCATGCTTTCTCGTAGAGGCCTGGGAGTTCTCACTTGTTTTTCTCAAATGATTTGATACTCTTTTGTAGGGCAGATAGGAAAGATGTTGATTGTCTTAAGTATGTGTAACACCCCTAACCCGTATCCATCGTCGAACTAGGTTTAAAGGTGTTATTGAACAATCGAAAACATTTTACAAACAATTCATATACATTATCCACCATCATAATCAAACATGATCATAATGTCCCTTATATAGGTCATCAAGACCTTATATAGGTCATCAAGACCTTAAACATGCATTAGAAAGGGATTGGGACTAAACCGAGCTCATACAAAATTTTTCAAAATTTAAACATTTTTTTAAAGTTGTACAGGTCACACGCTCGTGTGAATAGGCCGTGTGCCTCACACGGCTTTAGACACACCCCTGTGTCTAGGCCGTGTCAAAACAGGGCATACATATTGACTTGTCCACACGGC
This sequence comes from Gossypium longicalyx, assembly GCA_025698465.1. Taxonomy (NCBI): domain Eukaryota; kingdom Viridiplantae; phylum Streptophyta; class Magnoliopsida; order Malvales; family Malvaceae; genus Gossypium; species Gossypium longicalyx. The sequence continues at coordinate 14,487,905 of CM046997.1, read as the reverse complement.
CACAAGACACGCTCGTGTGCCAGGCCGTGTAAAAATTAGGGAGGCTACTGACTTGAGTCACACGGCCAGTCATACGCCTGTGTGTCCAGCCCATGGTCGAAATTGACTTGGCCATATGGTCTAGCAAACGCCCGTGTGTGCGACTGTGTGGTCTGCCCAGGCTCATTTTGAAATGGCTCTCGAGTAACACAGTTGAGACACATGCCCGTGTCCCTACCCATGTGGGCAAAAATAGGCCATTTATAAGGCCAACTTGCCACCCATTAAGGGTCCTCCTTACAATCATCAAATAGGCACAAATTGTACATCAAATTCCAACCATTTCACAATCAAAACATACACCATTTATACCAATACATTAATAACAAATTCCATTCTCAATTCATCAACCAAATCATACCAAATCTAAACCAAAGTCATACCAAAGCATATGTTTCAATACTTCAAATTTACATCATACAATCTCATAACTAAACTTACCATTTTCTCAAATAAACATATATCAAAACTTACTAGAATTGACCATTTCATTTGGTCATCCATAAGCACATCACATATCATATACCAAAATCAAACATAAGATCAAACATAATCTAGCCATATCTCATGGCATGAGATACACATTACAAAACATACCTCAAAGTACTTCTAGCCTATACATGCCATACTTTAATATATACATTTTCAAAAGGTACCAAATTAAGGTTTGATAGTATGGTGACAATCCTCGACGATCCCCGAGCTCCCGATAGCTACGATATCTATAAAACAATGCAAACACACACAAAGTAAGCTTTCAAAAGCTTAGTAAGCCATATACAAATAAACTTATCATCTAATTCATATAAGCAACATCAATTTGTATATATTTCATAGCTAAATACTATCACATACCTCAATGTTCATATACATTTCACATATTCCAAATTCTTTAGCACATATATCATATTTTCTCATACATTTGTCACATATCATCACTTGTTCAGTAAGGTACATATACTTACCTTTCAACATCAAATATGATATACATTTCAAATATACCTGAATCAGATACATATTTCATGTATTCATTCATTTCTCGGAATGTCTGTTGAACCGTTCGGAATCATAAAGATACTCGGATAACTTGGAAAGCTCGTACAATGTCAATGTCCCAGACATGGTCTTACATGTAATCAAATATCGATGCCACTGTCCTAGACAGGGTTTTACATGAAATCAAGTACGATGCCAATGTCCCAGATGTGGTCTTACATGTAAACCATAAGTCGATGCCAACATCCCAGATGTGGTCTTACATGAAAACACATATCGGATCCTATACATGAAAACACATATCGGATCCTATGTCATGACATATGTATCCTAACTGTTCCTAAGGTTCGTACGGGGCTTTTTGGATGTCGGAACTTTGTCGATACTTTCTCGGATGTCTCATACTCAACTCATATAACCATTCATCAATGTTCACTATCATATAATCAATAATAATTCAATTCAAAATACATTTATTTGTATATCGACTTACCTCGTACGAATTCGGTTAGACGGAATCGGCTACTCGACGATTTTCGACTTTCCCCGATCTAATTCCATTTTCTTTTGTTCTTGATCTATATAAATTCAAATTTAAATATTTTATTCACCAAACCATTCAAATCAATCCATAAACACATATTTAGGGAATTTTACAAATTAGCTTTCACAATTTCACATTTTGACAATTTAGTCCCTAATCACAAAAATCACAAAATACTCTAAATTTCCTTGCACATATGCCTAGCCGAATTCTCATAGTACTCATACAAGTCCACACATTTCATTTATTTCACATTTTAGTCCTTCAATTTACAAATTTCACAATTTAGCCCATTTTACTCAAATTCATCAAAAATTCAAAGACAAAATATATCAACCTAACACATATCTTTTATTTTCCAACAACTAACATCTCAAAGCTCAACTCAAAATCATCCAAAAAAAAGAAATTGAGACATGGGCTTAGTAAAACACAAAGCAACGATCACAAAAACGTAGAAATTATAAAAAACGGATAAAAAACCATACATTAATCACAATCACAAGTGCCGAAACCCTAAGAGATTTTATTCTTTTCTTTTGTTCTTAAATTTTCGAAAATTACCACATAAAATAGCCTAATTTGATGTTTTGTATGATAATATTAACATAAATATGCATTTTACTATTTTAACCTTATTATAAACATATGTTAAACACATAATAAATGGTAATTAATGTCCATTCAAACTTCCAATGGTCAAATATCAACATAAGGACCTCTCATTTAGAAAGCCACGACAAATATGCACTTAATCAAATAGAATGCCACTTTTTCATTTTATGCGATTAGTTCTTTTTTGCAAATTAAGCACACAAACGATCAAATTTTCATACGAAATTTTCACACATGTCAATTCACATATAATAAACATGAAAAATAATATTAAAATATTTTTTAACTCAAATTTGTGGTCCCAAAACCACTATTCCGACTAGGGTCTAAACCGGACTGTTACAGTATGTGTTGGAAACTTTCAGTCACTTCTCTGGGCATTGGGTTAATTAGTAAAAGACTCAGGTTTATTTCTCAAATAATGTTAATATGGAGGAACAATAAAGGCTTTGTGCCAAATTTGGTTTCTCTAAAGTCGGTAATTTGGGAAGATACTTGGGAATACCCTTATTATTTGGTCGAGTTGTAGTTGGTTCATTCTAATTCATCATGGATAAAGTTCGAAATTGCCTTGGTGGATGGGATGTGTGAAAATTATCATTACTAGGAAGAATCACCTTGGTTAAATTAGTTCTAATGGCAATACCTAATTATTTTATTGCAATGACCCGCACTCCTATTTTGATTTGCAAGGAGATTGAGAAATTGGTTGGGAATTTTTATTGGGGGTTTTCAGTTTCAAAGAAAAAAATATCGCTTGTCAATTAGGAAGATTGCTGTAAACCTATGGTGAATGAGGGACTTGGGATAAGGCACATTGTTGATCAGAATAAACTTTTTCTATTAAAACTTGGGTATAACATGATTGCTAATCCCAAAGTTTTTTTGGTCAGGATTTTATGGAATAAATACAAAATACATGGGCTGATTCTAGATGGTATTACTCGTATTAACTGTTCCTATCTTTAGCGCTCATTCTCTAAGGTTTGGGATGAGGTCAAGAAGGGACTATTTTGGGTGGTAAATGATGGATGTGTGATTAACTTTTGGAACGACAATTGGGTAAGAGAAATGAGACTTTTAAAATATCATTTTAGTGGTCATAGGATTCTTGATGAAGCAACTCTAGTTTGTGATACGACTTTATCGAATGGTATATGGAATACACCGTGGTTATTAATGGTGCTTCCCTAACAAGTGGTTAAACAAACTAAGGCCTGCAAAGTACCAATGTGAGAAGCAAGGGCTGATATTCTTAGTTGGCGGTAGATGACAACAGGGAAATTCTTAATGGCAGAGTCTTATAAGCATCTCTTCTCTACTCATGCTTTGAGACATAATGAGGGGCATATATTATTTTGGAAGGTTCGGGTGCTTCAACAGATTCGAATGTTCCTTTTGTTGTTCCTCAGTGATAGGCTTCTATCAAATGAAGAGCACGCGAGATGAGGAATCGCACAATCCCATGCTTGTGAACTTTGCAGTGATGTTGTGGAGTCGTCGATGCATCTATTATAAATTGTGTTTTTGCCTTTGGTGTAACACCCCTTACCCGTATCCGACGCCAGAACAGGGTTCGAGGCGTTACTAGACTAAAACATAAACATTCACACAAAATCGAGCCATAAAATTTTGCCCAAATTTAAAACTTTTCATTCACATGCATATCGTCCCTTTTATGAGTTCTCGAGGCCCAAAATATACATTGGGTGTGGTTCGAGACTAAATCGAGAACCTTCAGAACTTTTGTGACACTTAGAAAATTTTCTTTTTTTGAAGGGTCACACGCTTATGTGGCTTGGGAGACACTCGTGTCCTCAGCCCGTGTAACTATCTGTTTATGACATCATCAACTAAATAGGGTCACACGGCCAAGTCGCACGCCCGTGTGCTTAGGCCGTGTGGCGAATTAAATTCTAAAAATCAAGTGTAGACTTCACATGGCCTGGGCACATGTCAATGCCCTGTGGCCGTGTCCTTCATACGGCTGAGACACACGATTTTGTGTATGCTTGTGTGTTTACTACTAAGCATTCTGTTTTGCATTTATTAGGGTGCAAGGGGCACACGGCCTGATCATACACCCATGGGGCAGACCGTGTGTCACACACAGCCTAGACACATGCCCATGTGTCTACCCGTATGGACAATTATAAGTCTATTTTCCAAGCCTTTTTACCACCCTTAGACACTCACATACTTAGGCATATTTCATGGCACACAACATGTCACATTTTGACAATCATTTATTCCTAATCAAGACTAATTCATGCCCATATAATGTCACCATTTCATATACTCTAATTAACAAGTTTACTTAAGGCATTCCACACCAACTTCATATCTAATCAATATTATTAATCTATTCTTAATTCACACATTTGAACCATGATCATAGCCTTACCAATTTGTCATCATTCATTCATCATACTTATATGCCATATCACATCATCCATCATCATCAAGCATCCATATCACCAAGACTTTGACCCATACATGCATAAAAAATTAGGTTTGCAACCTAATAATCAAAATGAACCACATCTCATGGCCTTATACAAATTAGACCACAAGCCATTCTAGGTTAACACACTAGGCCACGTTAATAATGACATAATTACTCAAAAGACAAAGTCCCTATACATACCATAGATTCAAACTACTTTAATTCATCAATACCCGTAGTGATAGCTTGATAGTGTGATGGCATCTTCGACGGTCTCCAACTCGAGCTAGCTAAATTAACCTATAAAAGATGGGAAAGTAAGGGGGTAAGCTTTAAAGCTGAGTAAGTTCATTTGCAAATAATAAAAAAGTATTAACATTCATTTATTTTACCTATCTATAAGAATATTATTAATACAAATTGTATTAATTTACATGATTACCACTTACTCATTCATAATGCTTACTCTATTATCTTATAAATACCATTTACATGCCTTGGCATTAGCCTAGCCACGATAGTCTCTCCAATATAACTTATCACATTATTTAACAAGTTCACATCATTTATGAGTAATCATAATTTCAACATATAGTTTAACCACCTTTCATTTGTCTAAGCCCGTATCATACTATATTCTCATAGTGACTTTATTCGGTAATTATAACTGTCTTTCCTTTTTCTCATATCCAGTGAAACACAATTTAAATAAATAAACAGTACAATATCACAATTCAATTAGGCTCATAAACCTATCACATGATTATTATCCAATCTTCTCATGCATCCATTCATCATGAATGTAGATCACTAATCACAAGGTTATCAATATCTCGTAAGCATAACTTATTCGTGTGCATACTTACCAAGAATTCATCATATACCGAATTCACTTTGCATGAGTTCTGTGTACATACCTGTACCACTCGTAACATAGTCACAAACTTTCTCGTTCTGAACATACCAGTTGAATACATTGGAATACTAAGGATACTCGGGGATCTCATACCGATGGTACCGTATCAATGCCATATCCCGGATATGGTCTTACATGAAATATCATATTGACGCCATGTCCTTGACATGGTCTTACACGAAATCACATACTGATACCATATCCTAAATATGGTCTTATACGGAATCTCGGTAACCCTAATATCATGACATTTGTACCCTTTCTATTCCTTGAAACTTTGTCAAAATCGTCATTAATCATTTCATAGAAACAAATATACAATTCAAGAATTATCAAAGCATTAAATACATATTAACTTAATGTTGAATTATTTACACACGAACTTACCTCGATATTTAACTTGTTTATTAGTCACATTATTCAATGTGACCCAAAAATCACATTATGGAAAAATTATGTTTTTGCCCCTAAAGTTTCACATATTTACACTTTTGCCCCTAGGCTCGTAAAATGAAATGTGTTAAATTTCTTTACTACCCATGCATAGCCGAACCATTTTCAAACTTATAGCAGCTCACGTTTTCCATTAAGACAGATATTTAACACAAATTTCATAACTTTTACAATTTAGTCTTTTTATACATTTTTACCAAAAATCAGTTAGCGAAAGTTGTTTCTCTAACATCAAACTTACATATTCCTCCATTAAACATCAAAATACATACATGTCACACATGGGTATATTTTTAAACATGAACCCTACTTCAAATCAAGGGTAGAAATAGGTAAATCGGGTTACGAGGACTTAAAAAATGTAAAGAACATTAAAAACGGGGATAGGATGCACTTACTATGGAGCTTGGAAGCTTGAATAAAACCCTAGCCATGGCTTCTCTTCTAATTTCGGCTGGAGGTAGAAGATGGACAAGGATTTTGGCTTATTTTCCCTTTTTAATTCATTTATTTACCAAATGACTAAAATGCTCTTAATGCCTTTCTTTCAAAATTCACCTAACCATGTCCATTTTTGTCCACCAACTTAACCAATGGACTAATTTCCATAAAAGGACCTTTAATTTAAAGTTTCATAACAATTGGAAACCTTTAACATGTAGAACTCAACTTTTGTAGTTTTACGATTTAGTCCTTTTGACTAAATTGAGTGCCCAAACGTCGAAATTTTCGAACGAAATTTTTATGAAATCATCCCATGAAATTGTTGACCATAAAAATATAATAAAAAATTAATTTTAATTTTTCGAGTTTGTGGTCCCGAAACCACTGTTTCGACTAGGCCAAAATCGGGCTGTTACATTTGGGGTGTGGATATTAGTTGTACCAACAAGGGCCTGAGACATTTTTTCGATTGGCAAGAGAGAGGTGGATGCTATGGGATATTAGAATAAAGGTAATTTGTTGTCTTTTGATGGAGAGTGAACTATTTTCTATTCTATTATCTGTTGGTTTATTTGGAAGAACGGAAATGGTTTTATTTTCTTTCATTCTAGCGAAAATATTTCTTAGCTAATCAATTCCACAAAGATATGGACAAAATATTTGGGGATAAAGAATTTTCTAAACAATGGGCTTGTACATCTACGACAATAAAATGTTGGCAATTACCTGAGGTAGGAGGGGCTAAAGTTAATGTTGATGGCTCAGTGGCGAGGCAAATTTTGAAGGGGGCAATTGGAGGGGTGGTTGGTTGGTTGGTGGGTTTCAAAATGACAGCTGAGTTGTCTAATATCTTGCAGGTAAAAGCTAGAGCTATTCTAGAAGGCCCGAAATTGGCTTGGGATCGGGGTTTCAGGCAAATTGAATTAGAATGTGATAATGCTATGTTGATGGAATTCATTCGAAATGGTTGGGCATTAGTGAGTAATGTTGGTGAAATTAAAGGCATTCATGGGTGGTGTTTGAAACCTCAGGAAGTTAAGTTTAGAAAAATTCAAAGGGAAGCCAACAGAGTTACAGATTGGATCGCGAAGGCAGATGATGGTGTGATGGATCAATTGATTATTTTTGAAGAACCCCTTAGGTATGTAAGGGAACTTTTGGAGGATGACACGTGTCAATCATTGTTGGTCACAAATAGAGCATATTAGTTGCTGATGTTATCTTAGATTTGTTATCTAAAGCTTTATATTTACAAAAAAAAAAAAAATCAAATATAATTAGAACCTATAATGAGATTATTAAAAAAAAAACCTATTTTGAAAACGTATTCATTGACATGAGATTATATGTAAAAATGAATATCCCCACATTTAACTCAATAGATTACCTTTGCCAGTATTCTAATTGGTATTTATAGTTGATTTTATCACTTTTAATTGAAATCTATTTTAAATTTTATCACTTTAAAAAAGTGTTTTAAATAAGATTTTATCACCTAAAATAAATGTTTCATTTCAAATCTCAATTTTAAATCTACATATGTTGTAATAATTATCAATATTTTAAATCCATTTAAAATTTTTTTTTATAAAAAAGCATTATTGATATAAAATAAATTAGTTTTACAGTTAGGTTCAACAATTAATCATTTTTCAATTTTTTTTCAAATAATCTAAATGTTTTTTAATTACCTAAATAATTTTTCAGAAGAAAAAAAACCCTAAAAATATATATTTTTTAAAATAAAATTTTTGGCTGTAAAGAATTTTTCAAAAACAAATTTGTAAAGTTAAAAAATTGATATTTAAATTTAAAAATTCTCTTTTATCTATTTAAAAAAAAATTGGCCATTTCCTTTTTAGGATTTTTCCTCTTCTTCAAATACATGTATGAAAATGTCAACTACGAAAAAGTAAAAAATAACTATGTAAATAGAAAAAAGTAATGAATTGAAATTTAGCCGAATTTCTAATTTAACACATAAAAATTATAAGAAAAGAATAAAAAAATAAATATGAAAGGAGTATTTATCTAATTTTAGAAAAAAGCATTTAAGGAGTAATTTAAAAAATTAAATTAAAATTTTAATGGGAAATTTATATATATCAAAATATATTTTAAAATTAAATATTTTGAAAAGATACTTTGGTTAGAAAAAAATATAAGATAACTTTTTAAAATGATAGAAATTAAACGGATTATGAATAATTAAATAAATCATTTAAAAAATATAAAAAGAGAGATGTATCACGTGTTGCAATATGGACTTGTATACCTAAACAAATATATAATTTTTAAATAAATAAGCATGAGTAGCGTTTTATAATATAAATCCATTTATTTAAACTCAATTCTTTTAAGTCAAAATTTTACTGATATATTTTGGGTTGAATAAATTTTATATTATTTAAGATAACCGAGCAACATATTCAACCATCAATATTAATTTAAATAATCATTTTAGTGAATAATAATAGACGTATTTATGATTTTATTTTAAGAGATATTTTTTTTTTCATTAAGGTCTTTAAAATTTTAAAATAAATTTATTTATTTGGATAGATATATTAGAAATTTTTAAAATGGAATTTCAGTAGTTTAATTTCTTTTTTGTAAATTTCACTTAAGAAAAGGATTTTCAAAATACACATGGTCCCACTATGAGATAAAAACTTAAACTTCAAAAACTATTTTATTCAATTTTAATATATATTTAGAATTTTATTTTATTAAATTTATTTTTAAAATTTTTACAAATATAATTATATCCATGTTGACTATTTTTATACCATTTATTTTTAATATATTCTTCTTTTATAATTATTTTTTAATTTATAAAATTCCAATAATTGCTTCTTCTTTTTCTAAGACACTTATTTATCCAAACAAAGCAATTATAAATGCTAATATTTTAAATTGATGAATTTTAAAATGTTAATATTTAAAAAATCTCAAAAATTTTAAAACTCTTTACCAATGTTAACTATATCAAAAGGCAAATTATAATCACTACAAAGAAAGGCCAAACAATTTTAAGCATGATACAATTATACAAAATAAATTTAACACAAGAAAATAATATAATATATTTATTAAAATTCACATAAAAATTAATTAATATTTTGGTTACAATGGTAAAGTTAATAGTTTATCATGCATGGTGCTTTAGATTTAAATCTTAATCTCATCATATTTCTATTGATTTATTATATAAAAAGACCAAAAAATACCATATAAAATTTAATTGATAGATATAAATATCTCAACATTCATATGTTATTAATATAGCCAAGGCTTAATTGGATCAGTGGTTAGAACTCTTGTCTAGCGCCTAGATGACACGGATCGGAACCCTTTCATCCTCTTTCCCCTCTCGTAATATTGTATGATCAAAAAGAGAAGAAGAAATAGTTAATGTAAATATAAAACTTATATATAAACATAAAATATCTTAAATATAAATATGATTATGATGGTTAAAGTTTACTATAAGTCTCTATATCATATCTTAAAGTTCATTTTAGTCTTTCTACCATTAAAAGGAACATTTTAGTCAACGCAAGTTAACTTTACCATTTATGTAATGGTGTGGCTTAACAATGGCTGGCATGACATTAAATTGAATTAAAAAGTTAAACAACAATTTTGAAGTAGCAGAGGTAAGAAATTGATTTTGCTTTTATCCTAAATTGTTTTTTGTTCTATTTTTGTTGTTGTACATAATGTTATGTTTAAATTATTAGCAATTTGGTCCACATCATTCACTACTAAGTCAAGTCATTATTGATCTTTTTAATTTGATTTAATTACAAGTTAGGCTAACGTGAAATGTTTGAATGGCGCGATTGATAGAGTGAAAATACATGAAATGGGCAGACTTAGTAAGTGTTTAGTATTCAAAGATGATAGAAACAAAATAACTTTAAATTATTTTACATGTTTACAAGTCTGCTCTTTGAGTAGCACGTGTATCGTCTAGCTAGTCTAGGGTTTCACAATTGGTTCTTTTCGCTGAAGTAATTTTCTACCACGTAAACATTTTTATCTTGTGATATTGATTTGTCGACAAATTTTCTTATTGTTTTTGTTCTCTTACTGCCGTAGAAGTTTTACTTTTCATGATTGCCTACTTCTCTCATTTTGCTCGTGGTCGACGCTAGATTTGGACATCTTTCTTCTAAGTTGTGATCGCAAAATATTGTTATTGTATAAATTCAAAATTTTGGTTAAGGCCAGACAGAGATGGCACTAATGGAAAAATATCTAGCTAATTTGAGTCTTGATGAGGAAGAAGATGAAGGCGTACAGTTTGAGACGGAGGCTAAACAATAGAAATCACTGTATGATTTGTGTTTGGTAGGTTGTTGTCTTACAGCAAGTGTGGTACACTTTCCAGCACTGAAAAACATGATGGCCAAGTTATAGTATCCACTGGGGGAATACAAATTTCTGACCTAGAAGAAAAATGTTATCTATTTAGATTCTTTTATGATGTTGATATGGAGCGGGTGATGAGTGAAACGCATTGGACCTTTAACAACCATATTCTTCTACTTTATAGGCTACGAGTTAGGAAAGATCCGAACTTAATTCCGTTGATATAGTCTGATTTTTGGGTGCATGTACATGATATTCCACCAGGATATTTTTCGGATTATGTGGCTCAACAATTAGGAGATTTTGTAGGCAAATTTCTGAAAAATGATACAAAACAAGTTACTCAAGGCCATAGGAATTTTATGCACATTAGGGTTTAAATAGACATAAGGAAGACATTAAAGAGGAAAAAAAAAATCATAATTCCCCAATTAGATCCAGTTTATGTGAAATTTAGATATGAAAAATTGTCCTTATTTTGTTTCTTTTGTGAAATTTTAAGACATGATGATAGGTTTTGCCGAAAAAGGATAAATTTAAGGGTTAAAAAAAGTGGAATATGGTTGGGATGCTTCATTAAGGGCACAACCAAAGAGAGTTGTTGTTACACCAAGCGTGTGGATAAGGGAGGATAATTTAGAAAGGAATTTCAGGAAAGTTTTTAGCAAGGAAGAGATGTGGAATAATGACAAAAAGTTGAGCAATTTTAATGGATATCAAGATATGAGGTTAATTAACCAAACTTGGGGAATTAACTTCGAGGGTAGTTGGAGGCAAGATAAATAGAAATGAGTGATTTGTCTCAATGAGGGGGGAAAAGAAGAGGTATCGTTGAAAATAGTGAAGGGAAGAAACAACATAGATCAGATAGTCAAGCTCAAGGAAGATGCACGTATGAAGGAGAGAGTAGACAAGGTGAACAACGAGGAATAACAAGCATGAACCAGATATCAACGACTGCCAATAGGTAAGCCAACTGGATGCAATGAAAATCCTAAGTTGGAATGTCTGTGGATTGGGGAGTCCATAGGGCGTTAGAAGACTTCAACATATGCTGAACTTTTATAATCCCTTGGTGTCTTATTTATGGAGACTAAACTAGACAATTTTTGAATGGAAAAAGTAAGACGACAGTGTGGTTTTTTCTATGGTATTGATGTCTCGACAATTGGAATTAGGGGCGGTCTAAGTCTAGATTGGAGAAGTGAGGTATCGATAATTTAAGGAGCTTTTCCAATAATCGTATAGATGTGAACATTGAGGATAGTGAAGCTAGGACAACTTGGAGGTTGACTAGATTTTATGGGGCTCTGGAGGCATAAGGAAGAAGTGAGGCATCAGATATTTTGAGGAGACTAAATTGTGAGCAAAAAATGCCATGGCTAGTTTGTGGAGATTTTAATGAGATTCTTTTTTTCTTTTGAAAAGGAGGATTGCCACGAGATGAAGGGTGAATGGAAGAGTTTAGGTCAGTTTTGAGTAATTACCAGTTAGAGGATATGAGATATGTTGGTAGATGGTTTACATAGGAATGAGGAAACCTCCCTCCAAAAAATATTAGAGAACGTCTTGATAGATAGATGGCTAATAAGGAATGGATTGACCTTTTCCTTGAATATATAAGTCGACATTTGTCTCATTCTTTTTCTGACCATTGTCCTTTATTTTTTAAACCAAAACAGAGGGAATTAGTAAAAAGGAGGGAATGATTTAGATTCGAGGCATGGTAGACCATGGAGATGTCTTGCGAAGAAGAAGTCAAGAGATTATGGATGATAAGTAGAGGTGGGGGTGGTAAAGAAACTAGAAACTATAGGAAAATGTTTGCAATAGGGATAAAAAAATCTAGAAGGGGATTATCAAAAAATTACTGGCTCGAATTGGGGAATTGGATGGCATGGATAGGACGAATGAAAACATAGCAGAATTAATTGATGTCGAAATTCACTTAAATTTGGAAATTGAAAAAGAAGAGAAGTATTGAGAGCAACGAGTGAGGATGAATTGGCTAAAAGAAGGAGATAAAAATACAAAATTCTTCTATAATTGTGCGTCTCAAAGAAGAAGGTGAACCGGGTTGAAGAACTAGCGGATTAGAATGGGCAAATAAATTCAGACAGGAGGGAGATGGCGGAAGTGGTAAAAAGATATTTCAAAAATTTATTTACTTCAGGAGGAATTAACAATACTAAATATATATTATCAGGGATTAATGTGCGCGTTTCAGAGGATATGAACAAAGAGTTGACAAAGAAATTCACGAGGGAAGAGATTGTTTCTGCTATTAAAAGTATGGAACCATCAAAAGCCCCTGGGTGTGACGGGTTCCCTGCACTCTTCTTCCAAAAATATTGGCATATTGTTGGGAAAAAGGTCAGCAATTTCTTTTTGGATATTCTGAATAATGGTAGCCCAATTGATGAAATTAGTTTGACAAATATAGTTCTTATTCCCAAAGTAGCAGGCCCTGTAAATCTAAAAATATTTTGACCTATTAGCCTGTGCACATTAATCTACAAGATTATATTAAAGGTGGTCGCTAATCAGTTCCAAAAAGTATTAGATGCTTGCATTGATAAAGCCCAAAGTGCTTTTGTGCGAGGAAGACTTATTACAGGTAATGTATTATTAGCTTATGACTTAATGTATACTCTAAAGTAGAGAAGAATGGGTCAAAATGGGAGCCTAACATTAAAACTAGACATGAGTAAGGCATATGATAGAGTGGATTGGCCTTTTCTAGAAAAATCTTTAGAGAAGCTTAGATTTGCAGAGTGTTTTGTGGCACTAATTACACGATGTGTTTCATCAATAAGTTACTCGGTATGTTTAAACAGTGAGCTAGGAGAAAGATTCAAACCGATGAGAGGGTTGCGCCAAGGCGATCCCCTAAGCCCATATTTATTTTTAATTTGTAGTGAGGGTTTATCCTCACTAATGAGGTTAACAACTCGAGAAAGCTCTATCAAAGGGGAAAAGGTGTGTCGAAAGGGTCTTGCTATGACACATCTTCTTTTGCGGATGATTGCATTTTATTTGGTGATGCAATAGAATAAGAATCACATAATATTAAAGTTATTTTACGAGAATATGATGTTTGATTGGGCCAACGTGTAACAGCCAGGTTTAGACCCAATTAAAACCACAAATCTGAGGTCGTAAATTTTTTATATTATTGTATGTGTTTACAGCATGTTAGAATGCATGAGTGAAATTTTCATAAATTAATTTTACCGATTGGTTGTCTAATTTGATAAAAAAGACTTAATCGCGTAAAATACAAAAGTGACTTTCTATTTGTTAAAATACTAATTTGCTATGGCTTATTAATTTATAAGTCCTTAAAATGATATTTGGCCACTATATAGGTAAGTGGACGGTAATGGACCACCATTAAAAGGTTTTGATATTAAATTACAAAGGTTAATTTAATAAGTGGCTTATTAATATGATATATAATAAAACAAAGCCACATTAGAGTTCATCTTTTCTTCATTCTTTCCAACCGGCAATAAGTGAGAAAAGGAGATTATAGAAGCTAGGGAAGAGGCCGGTTGCATGCAGTGGAAAAACCATGAAATTGTTTGCTTAGAAGCTAAAATTTTGAAGTGACAGGGTAACTCTTCTAAACTCTCCATTACCTATAGCTTTTTATTGATGAATTTTGGTTAAATTATTGATTTAAGTTCGGCCGAATGTGTGAGGGAAGAAACAAAAATTTGAATTGATAGAATCGGTGTTGGGAAATATTAGCAAGCTTTTCTTGAACTTTTATTTTTCTGTGTTTGCAAATTTGGGAAAACTGTTAGATGCTGTCCGAATTGTACCCCCTATTAGTATTGTTAATTACTGCTCTGTTATTACCGTTTGATCATGGTAGATACTATTGAATATTTCAATAATAAGGATACTTAAAAAAAGGTGTATGCATGCTGTTTTATGAATAGCTATTGGTGTATTAATGTATCAGTAAATTGTTGTTTAGATGTCAATAAATGTAGTCTGAGTGGTTTTAAATTCTTTTTATAATGGTTGAAGTTGTCAATGAATATATAGTTATGTATTTATCATGTTTGGAACTTGAGAAAAAGAGTGTTTGATGCTGTTATTAATGTAGCTGGGAAGATAATAAAAGACCAGATTGATGCTGCATGTTAGAATTAAGTGACCCAAATTTTTATTTAAATAAAATACGATGGAAAATAAAATAAAAGTAAAATCCATATAGAACTAGACTTCTTTTATTTTATTTTAGAATAAGGTTTTTTAAACTTTATTAAACTTCATCTATTTTATATTGATTAGGATAGGGTGTTTCAATCCTACTAGAATATGGCTTTACAAGCCTATAAATGAACATAGTCTATTCCTCTTGTATTGATTCAAAATTTTCGACATAGTGAATTTTCTTCTCCTCTGCTGCGTGGTTTTTCCCCAAAGGGTTTCCACGTAAAATTTGTGTGTTCTTTATTTAATTTAATTTATTCTTTTTTTTTACAAATTGGTATCGAGCTTAGGGTTATTCATCTCGATCACGGTAATGGCGTCTTTGAAGTATGAAATTCTGCTGTTGGATCGCAACACCAGATTTGCGTTGTGGCAAATTAAGATGCAAGCGCTTCTTGCACAGATGGATCTGGAGGATGCCCCGCTAGGATGGATAAGATGCCTTCGACATTAACATGATGAAGAGAAGAAGCGTAAGGATCGAAAGGCATTAACACAATTACATCTGCATTTGTCCAACGAAATTTTGCGAGGATGTGATGAAAGAGAAAATTGCCACGCATTATTATGGAAGAGGCTAGAACAAATATGTATGTCGAAAACTCTAACAAGCAAGTTGCATATGAAGCAGGCGTCTTTATGCTCATCGTTTGGAGGAAGGTGCGTCTGTACACCTAACACACTAACACTGCTTTAAAGAAATTCTCTCAAACTTGGAGGCCATGGAGGTTCGATATGATAAGGAAGATTTAGGGTTGATTCTACTTTGTTCGTTGCCCCGTCTTATTCAACCTTTAGAGACACGATTTTATATAGCCGCGAGTCTCTCACGGTTGATGAGGTTTATGATTCTTTAACCTCGTATGATAAGATGAAGCATCTTGTGGTTAAACCCGACTCTCGGGAGAGAGTCTCATTGTTCGTGGGAGACAAGATCGGAATGCTTGATGATGATCGTGGTAGGACACAAGAACGGAATCCTCGTGGTAAATTTAAGGGTAGATCAAGTCTTCAAACAGAGGTAAAACTTGTAACTTCCGCAAGAAGAAAGGGCACATTAAATCTGAGTGCTATAAGCTACAAAATAAGATTAAAAGGAGGTCGCGAATCAAAGGGAAAACAACCGAGAAAATTCCGTGAAGGCGATGTTGTAGAAGACTACAGCGATGGTGAACTTCTAGTCGCTTCACAATGATTCTAAAGTAAGCGAGAGAGTGGATACTTGATTCAGCTGCACCTTCCACATGAGTCCCAATCGGGATTGGTTTACAACTTACGAAACAAAGATCTCGAAGGTGTTATTTTGATGGGAAATAATGCTTCGTGTAAAATCACAGGTGTTGGAACAATTAAAGTTAAGATGTTTGATGGAGTTGTCAGAACACTTAGTGATGTGCGGCATGTTCCAGAATTGAAAAGAAATTTAATTTCGTTGAGTACTCTTGATTCAAAAGGGTACAGATACACAGCTGAAAGTGGGGTTTTAAATATTTCCAAAGGGTCCCTTGTTGTGATGAAAGGGCAGAGAAAGATTGCCAAGTTATATGTTTTACAGAGGTTCTATCATATCGGTGATGCAAATTGTCGCTTCCTCTTCCTTGTCGGATGATGATATTATTACTAACTTTGGCATATGCGCCTAGGGCATATGAGTGAGAATGGCATGGCAGAATTGAGCAAAAGAGGACTTCTTCATGGGCAAGGAATTTGCAAATTGAATTTCTGTGAGCACTGTGTTTTTGGGAAGCAAAAGAGAGTTCAATTCACTAGAGGAATCCATAACACGAAGGGAACATTGGAGTATATTCATTCTGATCTGTGGGGGCCATCTAGAGTGCCTTCCAGAGGTGGAGCTAATTATATGCTAACCTTTATTGATGATTTTTCCAGAAAAGGTTGGGCGTTCTTCCTGAAGCAGAAAAGTGATGTGTTTTCCGCATTTAAGTCTTGGAAAATTATGATTGAAAAACAGACGGGAAAACAGATAAAATACCCCCGCACAGACAATGGCTTAGAGTTCTGTTCTGATGAGTTTAATAGATTGTGCAAGTCAGAAGGAATCATGAGACACTTGACAGTTCGTCATACTCCACAACAAAACGGCGTTGTAGAACGAATGAACAGAAAGATCATGGAGAAGGTTCGATGTATATCGTCAAATGCCAACTTACCGAAGTCATTTTGGGCAGAAGCAGCGCCTACTGCATGTTTTTTGATCAACCGATCTCCATCCGTTGCCATTGAGAAAAAGACTCCACAAGAGGTATGGTCTGGTAATCCTGCTAATTATTCTTATTTAAAGATCTTTGGGTGTCCTGCATATGCTCATGTTGATAATGGAAAATTAGAACCGAGATCCATTAAATGTGTTTTTCTTGGTTATAAAGTTGGTGTAAAAGGGTATAAGTTATGGTGTCCTGAAAATAGAAAAGTTGTGATTAGTAGAGATGTTGTTTTTGATGAAACTGCTATGCTACCTAACTTATCTCTTAAAGACTCTTCCAATAAAGAAAATCAAAAACAGTGTAGAGCATCGAGTTAATACAGAGTCAACTCCTCAAGCCAAGACAAAAATTGAGAATAGAGTTGCTTCTTCACCACAATACTCTATCGCCAAAAACAGAACTAGAAGAGAAATTAAACCTCCAAAGAAGTATGCCGAGGCTGATCTAGTTGCTTATGCTTTAAATGTGGTCAAGATATAGATACGAATCAAGAGCCATCTAATTATTCTCGAGGTCATTAGTCATGTGAAGGCTCGAGAAAAGTGGATGTTTGCTATGCAAGAAGAGATGGAATCACTCCACAAAAAAGAGAACATGGGACCTTGTGAAACTTCCTAAAGGTAAAAAGGTCATTACGTTGTAAATGGGTGTTTAAAAAGAAAGAAGGGACTCCAGGAGTTGAAGAACCCAGATATAAAGCAAGGCTTGTTGCAAAGGGTTACAGTCAAATTCCAGGAGTGGACTTCACATATGTATTCTCCCCAGTTGTTAAGCATAGTTCAATTCGAGCTTTGCTTGGTATTGTGGCCATGCATGATTTGGAGCTTGAGCAGTTAGATGTAAAAACTGCATTTTTGCATGGAGAACTTGATGAGGATATTTACATGCAATAACCAGAAGGTTTTACAGTTTCAGAAAAAGAGGACTATGTTTGCTTGCTGAAAAAGTCCCTTTACGGTTTGAAAGAAACAAATCACCAAACACAGTGGTACAAGAGGTTTGATTCCTTTATGACTTCTCATGATTTCAAAAGAAGTAGTTTTGACAGTTGTGTTTACTTTAAGAAAAACAGTGATGGTTCTTTTGTATATCTACTTCTTTATGTTGATGACATGTTGATAGCAGCAAAAGATAAAGAAGAGATAAGAAAGGTCAAAGCCCAACTAAGTAAAGAATTTGAGATGAAAGATTTAGGACCAAAGAAAGAAGATACTTGGTATGGAGATTCTCGAGATAGAAAATCAAGTAAATTGTGCCTAAGTCGGAAGGGGTACATTGAGAAAGTTCTTTGCGAGTTCAATATGCAGAGTGCTAAGCCTGTTAGTACTCCTTTAGCTAGCACCCATTTCAGACTTTCATCGGTTTTGTCTCCACAATCGATGATGAGATTGAGTACATGTCACATGTTCCATACTCTAGTGCAAAGGGATCTCTCTTGTATGCTATGGTTTGTTCACGTCCAAATTTATCATATGCACGATCGATGCAGATTAGCGAGATACATGGAAAATCCCAAGAAAGAACATTGGAAAGCGATTCGATGGATTTTAAGATACTTACGAGACACTACGATGTTTGCTTCTGATTTTTGGAAGAACTAAAAATGGAGTCATAGGGTATGTTGATGCTGATTTTGCTTTGACCTTAATATTAGAAGAAGATCTCTCACAGAGTTACGTCTTTACAATCGGAGGTTGTGCAATTAGTTGGAAAGCCACTTTGCAAACTACGATTCGCTTTGTCTACCACTGAAGCCGAGTACATGGCGATTACGAGGCTTGTAAAGAAGCTATTTGGTTGAAGGACTATTTAGTGAACTCAATGAAGACCTTCAAATCAACACATATTTTGTGACAATCAGTGCTATATTTCTTACAAAAGATCAAATGTTTCATGAGAGAACAAAACACATTGATGTTCGGTATCATTTTGTTCGTGATATTATTGCTCGTGGTGATATTGTTGTGAGCAAAATTAGTACTCATGAAAATCCTGCAGATATGATGACTAAGTCACTTCCTATTACCAAGTTTGAGCATTGCTTAGACTTGGTTGGTGTTCATTGTTGAAGTTAAACCCTTAAGGGGTTTTATGGAAGAGGTGGAGAACTTGTTTATTGAAAGTTCACGATGAAGAACTTGTTCATTGAGAATTTGTGTCAAGGTGGAGATTGTTATAATTAAGTGACCCAAATTCTTATTTAAATAAAATACGATGGAAAATAAAATAAAAGTAAAATCCATATAGAACTAGACTTCTTTTATTTTATTTTAGAATAAGGTTTTTTAAACCTTATTAAACTTCATCTATTTTATATTGATTAGGATAGGGTGTTTCAATCCTACTAGAATATGGCTTTACAAGCCTATAAATAGACATAGTCTATTCCTCTTGTATTGATTCAAAATTTTCGACATAGTGAATTTTCTTCTCCTCTGCCCGTGGTTTTTTCCCGAAAGGGTTTCCACGTAAAATTTGTGTGTTCTTTATTTAATTTAATTTATTCTATTTTATTTTTTTCACACTGCATATGTATGACCGAATTCCTTTTGAGGTGTTATATTAATAATATTTATTAGTTGCAGCTTATGTGTAAAAATCTGAATGTTAAAGGGGTTAATGCAACTGTTATTAAAGTTATTAAATGAGGATAAAAGCAGAGTAAATGCTCCATAATTTATGTCTTAAGTGTTAGTTAATGAGTTGATTAAGTAGTTATCAACAGCCGTATGTTTATATTGTTTGGGCAGTTTATAGATTATTTATTACAACAGGAGAAAAATGTGATAATAATGCTGATTAATGTTGTTTAAATTGTCAAAGAGTGTAATTAGTGATTAATATGTGCTGCAATAATAAGTTAACTTTAATTATTATTGAAGTTTGTTTCGGTGGGTCAATTGGGCTGCTGGAATGCAGAATTTGAATGCTGTCTGAATTGATATTAAATACTCAATTATGTTGTCATGTTTTGATTTTGTGTATTAATGTTGTTTATTAAAGAGTATCTTAATGCTATATGTAAATCTTTGTGACTTTAAGTTTCATGAACTAATATAAATTCCTATTACATTCATGTTGCCCAAATTGGAATGAATTGGATAATGGTTGTGTTTGTGTTGACCATTTGTGAGGAATAAAGATGTTTTTATTAATTGTAATTAAATGATAGGATGGTTTGAGTTTGAACTTGATTTGATATTTGAGTTAGTTAATATATATTGATTAATTATTATGCTTTGATCGTGAAATAAATAGATCAATTATAAGTCAGGGATAAGAGAAGGTCGTGGAATAATCATCTGTGACTTGAGGTAAGTTTATAAGCAAATAAATGTTGTTAACTTTGAATAAATATTGAATTTATATGCTGAATTGAATTGTGTAAAAATATATAAATGAAAGCTGAATTTGAATATATTTAGAAGTTATATGTACAAGCTCGATTTGATTAAGTTACGATGTCTGAAAGCCCAGTTTGAACCATAGGATTCTGATATGTGTTTCCGAGTAAGACCACGTTTGGGACGTTGGTATCGATATATTTGTTTTCGTGTAAGACCACGTCTAGGACGTTGGCATCAATCTATGTGGTTACGTGTAAGACCATGTCTGGGACATCGACATCGTATTTGATTCGAGTAAGACCTTGTCTGGGACAGTGGCATCGATATGAGATAACATGTAAGACCACGTCTGGGACGTTGGCATTGTATGATATATGTGATTATCCGGGTATCTTATTCAAATCTGAATGGTTCAGCGGGCAAGGATAAGTTGTGTTTGAGAAAGTAAAATGAGCTAAATGCCAGGTATGATTTATCTTGTTATCTATGTGAGATAAGGCAAGTAAGTACTTGAATATTTGTGTTAAATTATGTATGATAGAAATGAAAAAAAAATTATGTAAGATTTGTATGTGTATTAGGCCTTATGAATAAATAATTCGAATATTAATGAAATGATTCTTCATTATGTGTATATTTGTGACCATGTATATTCGGCCATAAATTAAGTGAAATTATGTGGTATTAAGGTTTAATAAATGAGTATATGTAAACAAGTGTTTAAAGATTCGTTTTTATGCATTGATAATATGATTTTAATATTGTATGATACTTTGGTTTAGACATATGTATATACGGCTACATGATAAGTATAAGTATAAGATATTAAAGTTTGACTCAAGAATATATGTTTATGGGTGTGTATATATTCGATTATATAATAGTACTATGGTTTTGAAATTGAATGTACCTTGATAATAGATACAGTACATTCGTCCAAAGGATAAGTATAGTGATATCATATTGTGACTTATGTGCAAACTTATATATAATTCTGAAATGATCCATGAATATATGTATATGAGTTTATGTATAATTGGTTAATTATTGATATTGTGGCTTTGGGAATTTGAATGATATATTATTATTAGTTGTATGGATATTTGGCAAAATGGAAGTATATGTATTATATGAAATTATAAGTTTGAAGTTAAACGTGATTATGATAGTATAAATTGGTTTGGTAATTGAATTGTTATAGTCATTGAGTTATTTATTTGCTTATAGCTTACTAAGCTCTCAAAGCTTATTCTGTATGTTATTCCTATATTTATAGATTTTCAGAGATTAGCTTGGGTTGGAAGTCGATGGAGACGACATCACACTATCCAGTTATCACCTTAGTAAATAATATTTTGAGACTCGTTTATGTGGCATGTATAGGCTAGTCTTGGAGTTAATTATTTTGAATGAGTATGTATTTAAAGCCATGTGAAAATGGCTTGCTTATTATGCTTAAGTTTGGTTTTACATGTTCTTAATTAAATTGTTTTGATGAGTTTAGTTTTGGTAATCGGTTTAATGGTTAACTCATTTTGGAAATATGAAATGTAGTATAATTAGAATGATGGGTGATGGTATATTAACTTAATAGGTTCGATTGCTAAGTGGTAAGTCAATGAATATGTTTCATGATTGTTTTGGTTGATTGTTTTGGTATGGATTCAAATGGTAAATGATGGTAATGATTAAGTATATTTTGGGTTAGTTTTAATGGATAGTTAAAAAAGCCAAGTTGTTGCTAATATCAATATAGGTATATATTCATGTGTGGTTGTAAAATCTGAATATGATATTTAATTCAATTTGATATGCTTATGATATTGATTGTGGTGAGATCGAAATAAAGATTAGTTAATAGGATAAAATATGAAGTTTAGGTATATTAATATAGATATGGAATAGATGCACATGGGAGTGTTATTTGTGTTCAAGTGTTAAGTATGGCCTTTATTGTTAGGATGAACTACGAACTTGTATATATGCATCAATAGTATGTTCGGCCATGTTATAATGTATTAAAGTTTCATATGTGATTGCATAATAATTTATGTAATATGATTCAATTGATTTTATTATGAGCTTGTGCAGAAGTTATTAAATGATATGTTTCATATACAATTAATGAGATAGAAATTGGCATATATTTGAAGTATGAAGTGTAATGATATATGATGGAATATGATTTAATTATGAAAATGGCATTAATGTGATGGAGATAGGGAATTGAATATTGGAACTATTAAATATGTGAAAATGTCTTTGATATATACAAGTTTGGTTCGAATTTAGTAATTATGAAACATGAACAGTTGAATTTTAATATATGTTAGAACTGAATTAGTTGGAATTTTTGAAATGTGCTTATTTGTGATACATGTTCAGTAAGGTATGATTATTTCTGAATTGAAAATATGACTCATGTATTCGAATTTATAATAAATGAATTGTGGATATTTAAATTTGATAAGTTTTAAATATTTATTAAATTCTTTGGTGTATGAAGGTGAGGAATGATTGTACTGAATTGTGTTCTATACAGTAATGCCTTATAACCCTAATCCGATAACGGATACGGGTTAGGGGTGTTACATTTGATTGGTATCAGAGCTACAGTTTAATCGATTTTAGGACTAACGTAGCGTGTGAAAGTCTAGCTATACATGCCATATTAACATGTGATAGTGTGATATCTCCCGATTCTGACGAGAATTGTTTTAGCTAGACAGATATGATTTCCAACCGAGCTAATTCCGATAGCACAGAATGTTATACTCAAACGTTTGAGTGAAAATGTGTTGGTGATGAGTTGAAACTCATAAAGGTATGAATCAGAATGCATGATATTCTGCTACTGATAAATGTTATACTTATATAAGTATAGAAGTTGTGATATGTGGCCTATGATTACTATAAGAAATGCTTTGATTGTGAATTAGTGATTTGAGTTGGCATATGAACTATGTGTTAAAAAAAAAGATTTTAAGCAAATGTTTGTTAAATGCTTTGAGAATGTGAAATTAGTAAAGAATTAGCTATTTGTGATAGTATGTGATATGTGCAATTGTGTGTGAGTTAAATTCGAGGCTTTACTACTTCACCCCCCTCATCAGTAAAATGTTACAATGAAATCTGTAAGATTTAGGCTGAATAAGTTCACAAGTGTGAAGTTACAAAAATCTGTGTTCGGAAGATTAATAAAATGGTCAGAAAAGTGAATGAATCAACAAATGAAGACAATACTAAAAGAGATATTGGATAGTTTTGAAGACTATTCAGATTATGTAAATTCACTGTTACAGAATAAGTTAACTCCGATCAAATGACCTATTCAGGTATGTTATTTAAAGAAAGTATTAATTGGAAGCTTTTCTGAATTGATTTCTGTCAGTGAAGGGATAATATTTGAATTGTATTGATGGTTGAGTGCAGAGGTTATAATCAGGCAATTACTATAATTTCTTCTGGGTATTCTATGTGTACAACTATCCTCAGAAGTATATGTGATTGTTTAATTTCAGAAGGAATCCTTATTGTATGAGAACATTAGCTAAACATACTAATAGACGAAAGCATAATTGATCTGTTTGGGTTATGTTCGACATTGCTCCGTCTTTCTCTGGTATTTTATTCCAATGTGTGGATATGAAAGTCAACGGTAAAAATTTGTATAAGGCTAATATTCTGTTTCTACTGGCTATTGTTCTGTTGAATATACGTGAAGATTGTATTGCTTCTATTACTATGGATTTCAATATTTATAAGTGACATTGTTCTTTCTGGACATTTTCTGGGATATCATTGGGGCTAATATCATTCTATATGAGTTGTAAATTTTTCGATATTCTGTGTAGCTTCAAATGTTGAAATTTCGCTATCCTGGTTTTCTTGTGAATCTATGTGATTATTTATTAGAGATATCTATTTGACGAAAATGACAATATCTATTATAATCATAATTTCTATTCTGAAATTTGAAAAATATTACAGTACCGTTATTAGAATTATAAAAGTTGTGCTTCTACATTGGTTGATGTTCAAATCATATTTGATTTTCTTCTGTGTTCAAATGCTTTATAATAGCAGGGATATTATCTATTGTTACGGGTAAGACATCAGTCTTATTATGACATTACGATTTCTATTTGATGGTTGTGGCTTTTGTTTAATGATATATTTGGGTTATCCTTTTAACGAGAAGAAAAGATTTCTTCGCAAAAACTGATTCAGTGATTTAGTATGACTTGAATTATTTAATTGAAAAAAATAATCGGGTTATGTGTGTTTGAATCTATCCACTGGACCGAAAATAAACTTTGAATGTACATGTGTGATTTGAGGGATAGTTTGGAAGATGAATAATTTGTATTTTTGAAGATTTGATAAAGAATATGTATACTGGAAAGCTCTAAGATTATACAACAACTGCTACTAGAAACTCTCAGTAGTAGTTTATCTATTCATATGGGATTTACAAGATTCACGACAATCTGAGTTATGATATCGATTAATGAGTATGAAATGTGATATTTCTGACTTTGTTGATTATAGAAATAGAGTGTTGATGAACTTTGTATCGGGATTATCCTTATCATTGAAAAAGGTAGAATTATCTGAAATATTGTTAACTGCCTGAAGAAATCTCTCTGTATGAATGGTTTTCTCATTTGATAAAATAATTGAGTTATACGTTTTTGTGTTGGTAAATCTGCCTATGGTGCCAGTCACCATTGTTTCGGATTGAGATCTAAAACTCATATGGTAATTCTAAAAGAAATTACAGTAAGCTTTGAGTATGAGGTTGTATTGACATCAGAGAACGTAATTTAATTCTCGAAATTTTTGTTTGTCAAGGTGTTTTGGAGTTTGAAAGAAATTGAGAAAGATTGTTACTATTTGATAAGATATCATATGAATATAAAAACGACACGGTATGAGGTATCATATGTGGCAGTTACTAAACTCTGTTTTTTTTTTTAGAACCGAGCTTTATGAGAAAATGATCCGTGAGATTAATGTTATCAGAGAAATTGAGCAGAAATTAGCATCTTACTTATAAGATTAAAGAGATATGAAATCCGAAACCATGTGTGAATTTGAAATGTGCTAGGTGAGAACAGATCATTGATCTACTTCCTGGGAAAATTTTTGGGACGAAAATCCCTAAGGGGGGAGAGTTGTAATAGCCCGGTTTAGACTCTAGTCGGAACAGTGGTTTCAAAACCACAAATCTAAGGTCATAAATTTTTTATATTATTTTATGTGTTTACAGCATGTTAGAATGCATGAGTGAAATTTTCATGAATTAATTTTACCGATTGGTTGTCTAATTTGATAAAAAGACTTAATCGCGTAAAATGCAAAAGTGACTTTCTATTTGTTAAAATACTAATTTGCTATGGCTTATTAATATATAAGTCCTTAAAATGATATTTGGCCACTATATAGGTAAGTGGACGGTAATGGACCACCATTAAAAGGTTTTGATATTAAATTACAAAGGTTAATTTAATAATTGGCTTATTAATATGAAAAATAATAAAACAAAGCCACATTAGAGTTCATTTTTTCTTCGTTCTTTCTAACTGACTATAAGTGAGAAAAGGAGATTATGGAAGTTAGGGAAGAGGCTAGAATAATCTAGAACAATTCCTTTAATTGCTAATAATCTAGAACAATTCCTTTAATTGCTAAGTCTAAATTCAGCTGAATGGAACTTCAATGGACAGCTTCTTGATTAAGTAAAATGACTTGGATAAATGTGAAGACTTGGTAGCTCATTAGCCTTGTCTAGGTTCGGCCATGGCCTTAAATGGGGCATTGATGTTGTGTTGTTTGGCTGAATGATTATGAGCATTAAAGAGGGTCATTGAATAGCCTTTGAGGTGTGAAAAGTCCCTTGTGTGTGAACATGCCTAGCCGATTGGTCACTAGGTGTGAACACCAATTGTGAACGGTTTGATGGGGAACTTGGGGAGTGGTTTGGCCACCTTGGGAAAGTCAAAATGCTGGTGTCTCTTGGCTAAATAGTCACCTTAAGATACCATGGATTAGCCCTCCATTCAATGAAGATAAATGTACCTGCATCCTAGCATACTATGAACCAAGCCGTGCATGTACTTGCATTAAGTGCTCTCCTTCACATTCGGCTACACCTATACAACAAATAAACACATTAAATCCAAGGCATATTTAGCTAAATCATAATTAAGCATCATCTAGACAACTTAAATAACATACTAAGCTAAATTAAACACACTTAATTATGGACTAGCTAGTAAAATAAATCCGGCAAACTCAAACATGTGAGAACAATTAATGAACTGATTTGAGCTAGAGAATTCGGACATGAGCTATAACAAATTGAATAAGATAAAACTAATACTTAGTTTATTAAAATAATAAAAGAAATGAGCTGGAAAGAAACTAAATCGAGCTCAAATGAGCTGAATTAAACTTAAGTGAGCTGAAGTCAGCTTTCATTAATGAGCTGATTTGAGCTTCTCCATCACCAATGAGCTTATATTCATTCCAAAGTTGCGTGCATAAAGCTAAAATAGCTTCTTGAAGTCGCTTAGTTAGAGCTCGAGTCATGGGACCTTTAGGGAGCTCGATGGGATCGAAATTAAAACTTGTTGAGTTTCGGGGCGTGGTCACGTCATTCCCCCTTCTTCAAAGCGACTTGTCCTCAAGTCGAGCCACTTGCTCGTGAAAAAAGCGTTCGTCATCACAAGGCCCTTGGTTTTCGAATGAGGTAGAATGGCTCACAATAACATGAAAGTTACACAAGACGCAAAAAGACAAAATATTAGTCACAAACCCCCACTTTTTAGTAATGAGCCGTTTCAAAGTATCATTGTCATTATAAAGAAAAGGATTAGGGACATATCAAATTATTAACTTACAGACTCGCGCCAAATCCTTAGTCCAAACTAGAACAAGTAAACCTTTGCCAAATTCAAGTGTATAAATAGGTCTTACCTTGTCAAAATGGATCTTCAAGGTCGGCAAAAATGAAAGCAGAGGAATCAATTTGAAATCAGCTTGCACAAGTGTCGTTTTCTTAACTAAGTGCCAAACATCAATTAAGCACACATCGCGCTCAAACTTACCTTCACAAAGTTTGTATAGATTGATCTTTCTCATATTAAACAAATAAGATGAGATAAAGTAATCATTCAAGCAATCGTATAACCCAAGTCTCGCTTGATCAGACTTACATAAACATGCTGAATTTACAAAATAAAGCATAAACGACACATCATTATCACAATCAAATAAACTAGGCATTTTACATGTAAACCTTTTATCATACAGGCTCAAGATGTGCTTGTGATGATTTAATCTTACTTCATCCACACATTGGTCAACGCAAATATTTTCATTAAAGAAACTCTCCTAGCCTTCATTGAATACAAAAGAATCAACATTAATCAAATAAGGGCAAATAACCATATTAGCAATATAATCACAAACATTTAACTTTAGTTGTCGCGATTCAAAAATAAAGATGGGTCTTACCTTTTCAAGATGAAACAAGAATTTCATATACAGACACATAAAATGAACAAGGAATGATTTTAAATTGTAATCAAAATCTTCAAACTTCGTTTCCTTAATTAAAGTCCAAGCATCAAACAAACATAAATTGGTCGCTCAAAATTTAGGATGCTCGATTTTCCCACATATCGAACCAGAATGACAAATTCCAGGTTTGAACACATGAGTTTGATTACTTGTTCCAAAGTGTAACAAGGGCTTCATTTTTGTCAATAAATCAAACATGCCGAACCAAAAGGATTTGTGCAAACATAGATTCAAACAATCAAACCTCTTAACATTCGTCAGAACAAATTTGCACAAATTCAAGGATTTCACACAAGGCATTAAATGATTCACATAATTACCAAAATCAAACAACTTAAACGCTTTTTGTGAAAACCTGTTATCACGCAATATCATATTTGGTGTGTGTCGATCTAATCGAACAACATCAATAGATTTTTCATCACAAAACAAATCAAGAAAACAACTTCTCATGCTTCCACTTAGAACAAATTTATCAACCACAAACAAAGAATAACGATTAACCGTTTTAAAAACTAAGTCATCGAAAATTTTATCGACAACTTTCAAACCTGTTTGCCGTGGCTGAGTTGCTAAAGATTCCTTACCTTTAAGCACTTGTGGTTGGATTCTACCTTGAACCTTACCTTTTTCGATCAAATAAAAGCGTCTCTCACTGGGAAAGTATTAAAGTTGAAATTTATCAATCGAATCTTCAGAAACCTGAAAAGAAACAACATGAGGAAAACTCACATGTTGGTTAGTGGGAACACTCCTCACTTATTCTTTCTCCCTATCATCTTTTTCGTTCGTTTCTTTTTCTAACTCATTTTCAAACTTTCTTTATTTTTCACTCGTCTCTTTTGAAGACTCACTCTCACTTTTTATTTCAAGTTGCTTTTCTTGTTCGCACACTTTTTCTTTTCTTTCTTCGTACTCACTCTCTTTTTGCTCACTCTCAATCTCTTTTTTTCTCTCTTTTGTTTTCTTTTTTGATTTCATTTTCTTTTATCTTAATTTCATTCAGAATTCGCTCATTTTCTCGCATTATCTTTTCTTGCCTCTCTTTTCTTTTTATTTCTTTTTCTCTTTTCATTTCATTACAAGAAGAAGACAATAAGAAGGAATCAGAATGGCAAGTTTTTTGACGGAAAGAAGGGGAAGAATCTACATATAAACCATGTTCAACTCGTCGTGAATATTTCTCCGTGGATGATTGCCTTGGCACACTTGAAGAGTTACATCGATCTTCTCGTTGGTGTTCTCGAAAAATCTCAAACTCGAAGTTTGCTTCTCCTTGTCTCGAATTCCTTGACAAATAGGAATCTTGATAAGAATATCTTCTCGAATAGTCTTTTGATGTGTGTCGTCGTGATGATCTTAACTCAGTGTCTCGACTTGGTGAAATTTGCTTTCGTTGGCCTCTTACTTGATGGCCTAGCTTTTCTTGGATAAGCTTGATTTTTCGATCGAGCATGCACTCCATCTCTTTCATCAAATATTAAAATTCAGATTCTGAAAATTCTTCTCGAAACATGATTAATTGATGGAGGAAAAGGGATTAAAACAAAACAGAAAGTAAATACCTCACCACAAAAAAAAAAAACCTTCACAATTCACTCGAAAAGAAAAATAAATGTTTACACTCACGCTCGTGTTTACACTCGTTTTAGGCTTTTTTTTTCAACGCTCTAATGCACTCACATGCTCTTTACCTTTTACCACTTGATCTTTCTCTTGTAATTTTGTAGTTTGTCTTGTTAAACTTATTTGTTGCTTAGGGGTCAGTTTCAAGGTGGTTACAATGGTTATATTGTATTGGGTATAAGATAGGCTGAAACAAAATAAAATTGGTTTTAAGTGTGGCGTTGGGGTGGTGATAAAAGTAGAAGGACAATCTTTGTTTGATCAGGAATACACAAGATCGAATGAACGAATACTTCAACACGCTCTTTTTTTTTTTTACTATCAAATTTTTTTTTAACTTTGAAATTTCTTCTCTTTTTTTTTTTTTAATTACAATATGCTGGATACAATAGAGTACTTTTGATACACGAAATAATTTTTTTCTTTTTTTCGAAACTTTTTTTACTAACCTACTTCGAAATTGCTACGACCATCGGTACTTTTTGTTTTAAGTAGCTCTGATATCAAATGACGTGATCCAACTTAGTTGAATGAGTCGAGTCTACGTAAGTTGTACGATCGTCGACGAGAAGTTTCGTTCGGTGTTGAGAGAATGGTGTATTTTGGCTAAAATAATGAAATAGGTTCAAAAGGCTAGAAGGTAGTTAGGATGATTAGACTAGCAAAAACAATTGATGAAAGATAATTGGATGGGCTCGGTTTTAACAAAGAAAGATAGATAACATAGAAGGTGGAAATGGATAGTGAACTTAAACATCAAGAGTGATTTAACACTACAAAGAGTGTCACCCCGGTTCTTATATTCTTTAAAATGGAAAAATGGGTTGGTAGAAGGATAGGTGAACGCCACACCAAAAAGTTAGTGATAAATTCAAAAAGGGAGTTGGTTTGACGCCACTAGGACACTAGATAAGTCACTCAAGACTCACACGAAATAAAGAGGAAGAAACCTCACAAGAACAAAAGTTCATTCAATAAAATGTCAAAAGTTTTTTTACATAAAAAATGGGCTAAATATTTATAGCCTTACATGAGATAGCCGAATGGCCAAAATGACTAACTTAAAGGCTAAGTAATTCAGTTATGAAGAGGATAGAATAATCTAGAACAATTCCTTTAATTGCTAAGTCTAAATTCGGCTGAATGGAACTTCAATGGACAGCTTCTTGATTAAGTAAAATGACTTGGATGAATGTGAAGACTTAGTAGCTTATTAGCCTTGTCTAGGTTCGGCCATGGCCTTAAATGGGGCATTGATGTTGTGTTGTTTGGCTGAATGATTATGAGCATTAAAGAGGGTCCTTGAATAGCCTTTGAGGTGTGAAAAGTCAATCTTGAAAAGTCCCTTGTGTGTGAACATGTCTAGTCGATTGGTCATTAGGTGTGAACACCAAGTGTGAACGGTTTGATGGGGAACTTGAGGAGTGGTTCGGTCGCCTTGGGAAAGTCAATATGCCGGTGTCTCTTGGCTGAATAGTCACATTAAGATACCATGGATCAGCCCTCCATTCAATGAAGATAACCGTATATGCATCCTAGCATACTATGAACCAATACGTGCATGTACTTGCATTAAGTGCTTTCCTTCACATTCGGCTGCACCTATACAACAAATAACACATTAAATCCAAGGCATATTTGGCTGAATCATAATTAAACATCATCTAGGAAACTTACATAAAATACTAAGCTAAATTAAACACACTTAATTATGGACTAGCTAGTAAAATAAATTCAGCTAGCTCAAACATATGAGAACAATTAATGAACTGATTTGAGCTAGGGAATTCAGACATGAGCTGTAACAAATTGACTAAAATAAAACTAATACTTAGTTTATTAAAATAATAAAAGAAATAAGCTGGAAAGAAACTAAATCGAGCTCAAACGAGCTGAATTAAACTTAAGTGAGCTGAAGTTAGGTGCAAGCTTTCATTAATGAGCTGATCAGAGCTTCTCCATCATCAACGAGCTTATATTCATTCCAAAGTTGCATGAATAAAACTGAAATAGCTTCTTAAAGTCTCTTAGCTCGAGATCGAGTCATGGGACTTTTAGGGAGCTTGATAGGATCAGAATTAGAACTTGTTGAGCTACGGGGCGTGGTCACGTCATCATGTATATACATGTATGTCGACATTTACACATGCAAATGTCAGAAAGAATATGATATGTGATAAGAAGTCTTTTGATGACACTAAATGTGGACAAGCAAAAATTTTATTTGACTTCATATAAGTGGAATATGCAATTCATCAATGCAACAATAGTATACTAACAACATGTTTGATAAACCATTAAAAACCTTCACTTATTATTGCATTCAAACACGTTGGTGGTTTCTTATTACCAACATTCAAACCTATACCAACAAGACCAGCCATTGATTTGTAAGGTATATATAAGACAAGAAAAAATTTAAGGTTACTGGATCTTTAAAGAAAAAAAAAGGTATACTGTTGAAAATAGGGGGTTGAAAACAAAAGGAAATTACAATGCTTGAGGTGTGGATAGCATTGTCCTTAAAGATATTTGTGGACTGTATATCTCCTAGGATTCAACAAGCACTTCTATTTCTAAAAGGAAATAGGAAACGAGAAGAGCGTATAAAAAATACTTAGCTAAATAGAAGAGGAAGGGAGAAAGGGAAGGATTTCGGTAGATGAGAGAAATGCACATTGATTAATGATTATGAAGATTGGCCATGCATGCCTAAATTTAGAAAAGAAAATATGTATATTAGGAAATTTGGATTTTAATTGGTGTGAAAATCATTAGATTTTAGATAAGCCTATTTAATCAAAATAATTTAAAATAAAATAAAATAAAATAAGCAAAAAAAAAAAAACAAATTAGGTATTGTATCGTGCGTAAGGGAAATCAACCAATTTAACATTGGATTGAGCTTTCGATTCAATTCTCACGCGTGTGTGCCTATTTTCTAATCCTGGCTCTTATAAGCCCAATATTAAGTAATGCTATGTAAATAAAACTCACGGGGCATCTTTAGGGAACATAGGATTCTTTGAAATACACTACACTCCAAATAATATCATACATTTTTCAAATAATAATAGAAAAGATTTTAGCTAAGTACTTTAATATAATGTACTATTTTTGGTGTCCTTTAGACTATGAACCAAAACTTAGATAAATGAGACATAATTTACTAAACAATCGGTGAAACATAAATTTCTATGAACCAATTATTTATCATGTAAATTAGCATTCTCATTCATTACATTATACCTATGATTTGCTATTCAATGTGGTTATGCATTAATAGGTTGTGCGCATGCTTGATTTTCCATGAGTGCTCTAGAGGCTTTGTCATACATCTCATAAAAGAGGCTCAACTTCGTACTCATATAGGTCAATTCATCAAGTTTACTTGTTGATTAATACACCACCTATAAAGGATATGGATTTGATTAAGAGTTTTTACTCATCCTCATATTCGTTTCAATTTTAACATTATTTACACCATAATATAGGCATAATTTGTAATGCTTAACAAATCAACTAATGACTTCATTATTACTCATATGAACCTAATTCATGGGATCTCTAATCACATAGGTTCCAATCATTGTTGATATCCCTATTTGATAGTAATTATCTTGGCCTTGATGTTTCATTTACTAGTTTCTTCCTAGGGGTTTAGTTAGAAGATCAAGAAAATTTATCTCTACCTTCACGTAATCAATTGATATAACTTCATGTTTTGTAGCTGCTTGATCACATCATGCCTTGGAAATATGTTTATTTTTGCCATTGAAAGTTTTATTCTTTGTAATGGCTATTGTCTATTGGCAATCACAATGCATAGACACAGAAGTTGTTGGCTTCATGCCTAATGGAATACTTGCTAAGAAGTTTTCCAAACACTTAGCCTTATTACCATCCAATTCCAAAGTGATAAACTCAAATTCCATGGTAGATTTTGTTGGATAAAAACTGGTTCAAAAACGGTTTTCTTGCATAGCGAAAAATAAATTTTTTGAAAACTTACCCAGTTTGTGATATTTATAGCAATAAACCCTAGACTAAATTCACACTTGTGTTTTTGGATAGACGGGTCCTTGTCGTTCTTGGATTTCAACCAAATTATCTTTCCCGCTATTCTCGTACCACAAAATGCTTCGAGTGTAAGCTCAAACAAATTGAATCAAACACAGAACTAGAAATCGTTTTCTTTTCTTTAATGTGAAAATGAATATCTCTTCTCAAATAGAAACCGACAGAATCATTATTCTGAAAAATATATTTATTTTTTAGAGAATAAAAGTCTCTCTATTTTCAGACAGAATAATGATATCTTAAAGTTGTGTAAATAGCCCTACCGGTGTCATCTATTTATAGGGAGAGACTCTCGAACCCTTATTGAATTGTAGAAGTTTATTTCAACTAGAAAAACGAACTCCTAGTTTAACTAAAAGTATTGGTGGCGACAACCATAGTTAATATTACTAGGGTTTTCCGTTCACCTCTTTACCATAAGGGGCTTTTGAGCCTCTCCCATATTGAGTTCAATTACAAGTACTTCCTAAACTTTTAACCCAATACTTTATAATTCGATCCAACCCAATATTTGTTTTTTCTATTTCTCAAAATAAGCTTTAATATATGTCCAATTAAATAATCTTCTCAATCCAATTCTAATTCCGTTAAAATCATGACGAATTTACCATAAAAGAATCTATAAGAAAATATATTTAATATTTTCACATACAACGATTCAATATGACCAAAGGATTTATTTCAATTTTTGAACTTCATTTAACTCAAAAAATATAAATTTATTTTCAGGTTATTTCATTTTTCATTATTATTTTGGAGAAAACCATATTCATTTCCAAATGATTCCATTTCTCCATTTTCATTTTCATTTTCATTTTGGAGAAAATCATAATCATTTCAAAATGTTTCTTATTTCTTCATTTTCACAATTTCTACTCCTTTAATTCAACATGCAATTCATTTATGGTTTCAATGAGCTAGCGGAGGGATCGATTGGACATATGCAATTAAGGCTCAAATAATTTATAATTAGGTTTCAGCTTTTCACCTATTAATTATAAACTCATTTAGTCACGAAGTCATTCCACTATAGTATCGTGATTGAGCTCTCCCAACGGAATACCATTACAAAAGCAACTTGATCAGTGCTTCTTCAATGGCCTTGTCATAAGTGTGTTACCCTCACAGGATATCCTTAATCTCATTGGGATAATATCCGTTCTCCTAATATGATCTTATTTTATCTCAAGGTAGCCATTATATCTTTCTTCATGAAAAGTTAATCACTATCAAATAGTGATCAAGTCATCCATCATAAAAACGAACGACCCGTGGCCATATTTACTTTTCATCAACCATATAATGTCAATGAGAGGATATCATTTACACATGTCTTAGGCTATGAATTCCACTGTTTTCAATGACGCTACATACTGTAGAAGTCATACACCCAATGCACCAACTTTTGATTCCTTATTTATTCGAACTTAGGCTTTTACTTACATCAAAGTGTACGAGTCACGCATACATAGTTTGTCATACACTCAGAGTTTAGGTATGCCATATTATGAATGTCACAAATGAATAAATCCATAAACAAATTCAAAATCTATTCTTCTTCGGTCAAGTTCAATGTACTGTCAGTCTAGTCAGTCGCATCTATGTCTCTATCTTCTGAGAGTCATTCATTCAAATGCCCAAGACAAAGCATCTCTCTAATTGGACTTGACAGACAGCATATTAGTTTTTCAATCGATTTGCTCATTTTTTTCTTAGACTAATGACATGTTTAGGTTCGTCTACTAACACAAGTTGTCTTTCCGTATTACAATCAAACTATTTTATACCGTTTAGTATTAATTTAAACATTAAACAATTTATTAGTAACATTTGCTTCCGTTTTGCTTTGTGTGCAAAAATCATATCAGGACAATTATACAAAGTATATTAATGTAATCAATGAAATTGTTTTGTTAACCAATTTGTTTGAAAAAATTACAAGTTTACAAACAAATATACTGCACTCATGGCATCAGATCCAACAGTAACACCCCTTGTCCGGTCCGGTCGTTGGACCCAAACTATGAAAAGCTACCACCATTATCGAAGCTGGCCACATACAATTCATAGCAATTAATCCATTCCATCATTGATTCATGACATAATTTCTTACATAACATGATATACAATCAAAATTAGGTATCAATCAAGCTTACGAAAGCTCTTGAGTTATCCCGAGCATGAAAAAGGATCAAACTGCAAACTTTCAAAATCTAAGTATAGGTAACGATACCAAGGCTAGGTACCGATACCATTTTTAGGTTTGATGTTTCATTAAAAATCAGGTTAAATTAAAAGGTATCTATACTAGTTTTAAAGTACCGATACCTATCATTAGGTACCGATACCTTAATTTGGTTTCAATACCGTTTTGGCATTCTGTTTTGTAAAACTTTAAAACATAAGTTTAATAGTATTGATACTATGGTATCAAGTATCGATACTTTAGTCTAGTATTGATACCATATTGACATTCGATGTTTGAAAATCAACTGAAAAATGCAAAGTACCGATACCTTTACTTAGGGTATCGATACCTTGTTGCCAAAAATGCCAAAACTCCCTCATTTTGGCCCCTTTCTATGCCTAAACCAAACCTTACCTTAAATGGTGCCTTAGGCACACTTAAAACCTGCACAAAACAATCCCAAAGCATACACAAACATTCATTTATGCTATTCCAACATCAACTAAACTAATATGTTATAATTTGACACCATAATCTACCAAATATCTCATCTAAACACAACTAAACTTCCAAGTTATCAACCATTCAAAATAATCCAAAACATAACATATAATCATCCTTCTAAGCATCTAAACAATATGCCACAATTGGCACCAATTCATGAAACGCCCCAAAAATTTCTACTTTTATTTCTGTGAAATTTTGACACAACTGTGTATCTACTTCAATGGTTAAGTGTTCTGGAAGTGTCTGAGAGGTCCTAAGTTCAAGCCTTTGCTTGGGAAAATTTTGATATTTTTCTGATCTAAGCCTTGTGTTTAGGGAGTGGGATTATATTTAATTATTTTTAGAATCATATTAGAATGAGCCTACTGGTTCGAGTGGTAAGGGAGTCTGTGTGTTGTGTGGAGGTCCTATGTTTGAATCCCCATGTGAGCAAGGGAGTTTATTTTTGCCCGGTTAACTAGAAGAGTTTCAGTGGAATTAGAACTCTGAGGTAGTTGAGTTGAGATATTAGTGGGGGGATTAGGATATTGTTGTATCAGTTTTAACTTTTATTTTTTTCAAAGAATTTCGATTCTCTCTCTTTTCCTCTAAAAATTCTGACGTTGGTTTCGTATCCCCCATTATCTGCGTTTTTCTTTTGTTGTCGATTCAATTGTTCAACTTCGATTTTCTGGCTTTTTGATTGCTTATGTTGTGGTAAGTGGGGGTAAGGTTTTCCTTTTTAGTATCGTTCTTGTGATGATTTTTTCATTAGTTTAAATTCTGGGTTTTGGCAGCAATGATTCGTGAAGGACGAGGCTTTCCTCTTGCGGAATCTTAAGTGGAATCGTTCGGGGCATTGGGGTAAGTGTTGAATGCTCATTTTTTACTGTTGTCGGTTTTAAGATTTTAGTTTAATAGAGAATGATGACTGATTTTGGAAGGTTTGTGGTATTGATTTTAGATGCTAGTCTGTTCGAAAGTGTTTTTACTGTACCCAAAATACAGAAAAATGAGATTCGGCAGAAGCCAAAAAACCCCATTGTCGACATCACACGGTCGTGTGGTAGGCCATGTGATCGACGAAGGCTAGGCCGTGCGCAAGACACGACCGTGTGATGGTCAGAGTGTGGCCGTGCG
Organism: Gossypium longicalyx; assembly: GCA_025698465.1. NCBI lineage: Eukaryota > Viridiplantae > Streptophyta > Magnoliopsida > Malvales > Malvaceae > Gossypium > Gossypium longicalyx. Next base: position 14,450,169 of record CM046997.1, on the reverse strand, counting down.
AGCCATACGGGCTAGGCCAGATTGGGTGTGTGGGTTACACCAGCGTGTGGGTCCACACGGGCGTGTGATAACTGGGCCAGGCCGTGTAATCCACACAGGCAAGGCCAATCTAGGCGTGTGCGCACATTGTACTGAAATTTTTTGTAGGGTTGTACAGGTCATCCTAATTGACTGTGGGCTCACCGTAGGGTCGGTAAATGTTATCTAACCCTATAACCAAATGATCTGTTAGACTGAAATATGGTTATGAGCATGCCTATGTTTGTTTATGTGTTATCTGTTTATGAAAACATGTTAAGCATGAACTATCTGTTAATTATGTATGCATGTTCTGTTACTGTAATTGGGCTGGGATGATGTCTATTGGAGGAAATGTTCTGAAAAGCATATCATGCCTAATGTCTGGTAGCATGGCTGCATTATATTTGATATGTGCTGCATCGGTACAGCATGGTGTGCCGGGCCGGGTGAGTGTTTTAAACCCCGCATGGTGTGTAGGGATGGTCGGAGATGGTGTGTAGAGGATGGGGGTAGGATTTTGATATCTGATTTGCATATCTATAACTGTCTACATCTGAAATGGGCTCAGACCCGGATTTGTATCTGTATCTGACATAGGTTCAGGCCTGAATATGAATTTGTCTGATTTGTGATATTCTGTATGTTTACATGCTTAACTCAGTTGGGCTTTATATTGTGTTTGTGTAAACTCACCCCTTCTCTATTTGTCTGTACAGGTAACCCACAGTCTTAGGCAGATCGGAGCAGCAGAGGACTTTACGATGACCACTTATTTTTACGATTTTATTTTGTTTTACGGTTATTAAATTTTGGCATTGAGGTTGTATTTTCTGGGACTTTGGACTCTTTTAAACTGTGTGACGTTGGATTTGGGTTTTTGGTTTTTACTTATTTATAACTGTGATGGTTTACAAAAGTAAGGGTTTTCTAAAATCTTGAATGGAATTTCTAGACACAACGATTTAACAAACTTCCGCTACAAATACGTTCTATCTCCAAATGATTAAATGAAAGAGAGCTTTGAAATTAATAATAGCGATAAAGGCCAATGAACTGGAACGGTTTTAACTTAACGACAATGGTTCTTCAAATCATTTTCATGTGACACTTCCGAATTCGACCATAACATCTAGGCCGGGTTTGGAGTGTTGCAATTCACATCACACCTATTTATACCATTTAATGCACTTAACCATTCAGCTATTCAATTCAATTTATGATCAATTATGCAACTATAGATATCAAACATTCATATTATAACACATTACTCAACTTGTGCACATATACCATTTGCCATTTACATTATAAGTTCAATAACAAGTAAAGTTCCAAATCAAACTTGGCATTACAAGGTAACATGACAACCCTAAGTACATGCCACATATAATTGAGTTTAAATGATAAAAAATATATCAAATCAAGAGATAGATAGTGTGATCTCCTTGAGGATCTAATCGACATGTTCCACAAGTCAAAACCTACAGGAAAAGAAAAGCAATAAGGTGAGCATTACGAAATGCTTAGTAAGCTCATATGTATATAAACAATTAACTTACCTCATATAACAAATACATATGTGAAACTAATGTGTATAATCAAATTTACCTAACATATCAAAACATAATCACAAAAAGGTGAGCTTGATTTACATTCAATCATATAACACATCAAGTACAAGCATAACATATCATATCTTCTAAATCCAATTTAACCTTAACTCAATCATATGTATATACTCAAGCTGTCATTAAATCCTCCACTTTGCTACTTTTGATCATTAAGCACTTTACATGTTCAATTTCCACATTTTGTATCTTGTAAGTTACCCGATGAAACACCGTAAAAGAACTCAAATACACAAGTACTAATCACATCTGATGCTCATCTAAGCAAAACATATTCGTTTCTGTTAGGTTACTTGTCTGGGCTAAACCTTTTATAGACACATCAAATAGTCTGGCTAGGGTTGTATACGCATGTAAGGTTACCCGTCTAGGCTAAACCTATAAATGACATTAGGTTACTCGTCCGACTTAAACCTATGTCACATGTATGTTTGAGTCCGTAACAAATGATGGATCTCGGAATCTTCGAAAATCAACATGTAACCATGTGTATGATACATTTACAAAGTTTTATCAGGGTAATTTCCATCATGTAAGTTCATGTTTATTCATTTTTAATTTAATCCCAATCTCACCCTTTAGTACTAAATTGCAAACAATTCAAATTTCACTAGAACTTATTTATATTCACTATATAATATATATAAGGATCAAAACATAATTACTGTAACACCCCATACTCTAACCAACGCCGGGGTGGAGTACAATGTATTACCTAACTTAGTCTCATGCATTCAAACGACTTTAAGTCACCGAAACTCGGTCTAAATTAAAACTTTTTTCAATTTCTACCTTAAACTTTTATTTATGAGCCTATGAGCCCCAAATCGACCATTGAAAATTATTCGGGTCCTTAAAGCAATCTTAGGAAATTTGTCTTTAAAACATGGCACACGCCCTTGTGGAAGGGTGACACACCAATGTGACCATTCCGACATGGTCGTGCTGATGGCCCATGTGGCTCACACGACCCAAGCACTCTGGGACACGCTCGTGTCCCACACCCGTATGGAATTAAATTCTAATGCACACCTATAGGGGTTTTCACACGGTCAGACACACGCACGTGTCTATGGCCCGTGTCCCTTACACGGCCACGACACGCCCGTGCCTTAGCCCGTGTGCAAAATCCTGGTATTATATTTCTGACGTCAACATCCTCAAAAGGTCACACGGCCATGGCATACGCCCATGTACGAGGCCGTGCCTTCCACACGGCTGAGACAAACGGCCGTGTCTCTACCCGTGTATTTGTTACCATGCATACTGACTTGAAATTTTTACGTGCAGGGGACACACGGCCGAACCCGTGTGTCTACTCATGTGGACAATATAAGGCTACTTATCAAGCCTTATTGCTACCCTTGCATACCTATTTTCATACAAATACCAACCAATACCAAAACGAGCATAATTACTATAATCAAATCAACCACAATAGACACTCATTCAACCATGAAGATGCATCTTCTATTAACTCAAAATGAATGTTAGCCATCATTCAAGGCTTCATGCAAAGTGTGAGATCTATCCCAAGTTAACACCTTTGGCCAATTCTCAAAGACACAAAATAATGAAATCTAAGCCCTATACATGTCATATTCAAAAATATAAATCCAACTATACCGAATGTTTCGGCTGATACTGTAATCGATATCTCTGACTTTCGGTGATCCTTGAGCTAATTAGACGACTCTGTAAGGAAATGGAAAGGAAGGGGAGTAAACATAAAGCTTAGTAAGTTGCATATAAATTAATATACCACAACAATACATCGATAATCAACAAACTCATAATACCAAGGTAAGTATAGATATAACTTACTCAATACCATCCATACAAGTCACATATTATACAATGAGCTTACATCTCATACGTACCAATTAGGTACCTGTGCCACTCACAACACGGTTATACTTTCCTCATTAGATTAAGAACATAACTTTCACAGTTGAACCATTCAGAACACTACTGGATATTCCATAAGCCTTACACATGGGTAAATGTGCCAATGCCATGTCCTAGACATGATCTTACACTGGCTATCATCTTTGAGGCCGATGCCATGTCCCAGACATGGTCTTACACTAGCTCTCGCATATCCGTGCCGATGTCATGTCCTAGATATGATCTTACACTAGCTCTTGCATATCCGTGCCGATGCCATGTCTCAGACATGGTCTTACACTGACACACCTCGTAGCCGATACATGTCCCAGACATGTCTTATACTGGCTTACATCCCAAGGCCGATGCATGTCCAGACATGTCTTACACTGGCACGCGTCTCAATGTTGATGCCATGTCCCAGACATGGTCTTACACTGGCTCTCTTAATATGGCCGATGCATGTCCCAGACATGTCTTACACTTGCTCACATAAATGACCCAACACTGGCACGCGTCTCAATGCTAATGCCATGTCCCAGACATGGTTTTACACTGGCTCTCTTAATGTGGCCAATGCATGTCCTAGACATGTCTTACACTAGCTCACATAAATGACCCAAATATCACGGCATGAATATTCGGTTTATTTCCTAGGGTTCCATGAGATTTCTACTATCACAATTATCATTATGCATTCTCAATTCACAGTTAACCAATTCATGCCATATTAATCAAATGACAATTCAAACACATATAGTAGCAATGTAGTTGTATTATTTACATACAACTTACCTCAGATTACAAAACGTATACGACTAGTCGGTTTAGTCGATTTGCTTGGCTTTCCCCCGGTCTAGGTTCAGATTTGACAATTCTTGATCTATATTAGCAAAAGACACTCATTTAGTCACTAAACACGATTAGGCAATTTAAAATTCACATCTTGGGTAAAATGACCATTTTGCCCCTAGACCTTTGCAAAATGACCATTTTGCCCCTATGCTCGAAAATCAATTTTTATCGAATTTCTTCGTATCTCAAGCCTAGCCAAACTCTTTTTACTCTTATAGAAACCCTAAATTTTTACTATTTCACACACTTATCACCTATTTGCAACTTATGCAAAATAATCCATTTAGGTGTTTTCATGCTAAAACCTTTCATAAAAATTGTTTATAACACAACTAGGACTCATATTCTTCCATAAAAACTCAGCAAAAATCACAAATATATTCATGGAAAAACCCTAAACTCTTGTTTATTAAGCACAATAACCCTCTCATTTGAAAGCCTATGCTTCAAGGAGTCCAAAAATGTAGAAATCATTACGAGAAACTATCAAAATCACTTACTTGAGAGGGCTTAAAGTTACTGAAATTTTTGAAGCTTTCAAACCCCAACAATGGCTGATAATTTCGACTAAGAAGAGAGAAAGATGATAGCTTCTCTTTTTGTTTTATTAAATATCACACTAGTCAAAATTTATGACTTAAGCTTCACCTAATTTTGACCTTCTCTAAAATTTTGTCCCCTATGGCCAGCCATGCTATAGAAAAAGGGTTTAATTGCCCTTTAAAGACCCCCCAAATTTGGTTCTCTAGCTATTTGACACCTTTAGCTATTAATCTAGGACTTTTACATTTTATGCAATTTAGTCCTTTTTCGCAATTGGGCTCACAAACGTCAAAATTAACTCACCAAAATTTTCATGCACTAATATACATGCTGGATTATCAAAATAATAATAATATAATCTTTTTAACCTCGGATTTGTGGTCCCAAGACCACTGTTTCGACTAGGCCATAAATCGGGCTATTACAATTACACCATATGAACTTACCTGGCAAAAACAACAATTGATAAGGTATTAGGGACTAATTCACAATTTTCTCCTTTTCGCAGTCATCCTCCAATTGGTTTAAATCTCGATCTATATCATAATTCAATTAAATTATCAATTCCAAACATCAATGAACAACATACTATAGTTATGTATCAGTTCAATTTCATTTATTGAATATTCCTTCAAGTTTTTCATTTTATTCAATTTAGCCCCTAACACTAAAATTGCTATAACTTTCGAATTTGAGCTTCAATTTTGAAACTGATCTCAATTTAATCCTTCTATAATCCTCTATTATATATAATTATAGAAATTTTATGTCAATTTCGAAATATTTGTACTTTAGTTTTTAAGTTCAAAACTAACAATTTTCATTTTACAAACTAGTTCTTTTTTATATCTAAACATCAAATCTAACCAAGTAACACCAATTTTATCAAACATTCATCAATGACAACATTTAGAAACTTTAATAATTTTAAAAAATAACACACAAGTCAACTAAATCAAGCTCCTGAAACCTTAAAAACATAAAAGTATATGAAAAAAAGACTAAATTGAGTTACCTAATTAAGAGCCAAAAACTTCAAACCCTTGACAACTTCTCTTCAACGAAGCAATCTGCGGAAGAGATGAAGATGAACAATTGTTTTCTATCTCCTTCCACTATCACCTATTTGCTTTAATTAATATTTCAAATATATTTTATTTAATTTTGATTTTAAACATTATTTCATAAAAATTACTCCATCAAACCGGCCACTATATCACTAAGTGGCTAAATTGTTAATTTAGACTTTGGTTTAATTCTCATCTTAATCCTTTAGCCATTAAAAATTTATAATAATTAACATTTATCACTTTTACAATTTAATCCTTATACTTTAATTAATTATCAATTCAATAAAATTATAAGATCAAAATTTAATTAAAATTTATACTAACTTGTAAATATCATTTCAAACTCACTTGTCAAAAATGGAGTTTCGAAACCACCATTTTTGACTCTACTAAAAAATAAGCTATTGTAACTCTCCAATCGAGGATGAAATTTTCATCTGAGAATAAATTAGTTAATACTATTTATATTTTAATTATAATTTATATATTTGAAATAAATTTTAATAGAAAAATAATTATATGCTTAACATAAAAATTAAATAAAATATATTAGAGAACAAATAAAGCTAAAAGATGTCATTTTTATCCAAAATTACTTTAGAAGAGCAATGAGAGCGCCGTTTTCATTTTTTTTCCACCACGTTTAACTTTCATCTTGTTTACGAAAATCGGACGCCGAGGATTAGTCTTTCATTAGTCTAAAGCAAAAACCTTCCAGAGCTTACTAGTTCTGGCTTTGCTTGTTAATGGAGGAATTACAGGCTTCTCTTCAACCTCGAGGCTTAACCCTTTCAACTTTCCCCGATAAAGGCCGTTCCCTCCTCGCTGTCAGGGATTTCAATCCAGGTTTTCTTCACCAGTTTTTCGAAAAAAAAAAAAGACAAAAATCTGCTAAGTTTGATCTATTAATCTATCAATTGCATACGTAATGTGATACTTTTTTTTTAGATGATTCCTTTTTAGTTAAAATTGCATAAAGAGATTCTAAAAGAAGCTTTAATTTGTAGGAGAAGTGATTATAAGCCAAGAGCCATACGTATGCGTGCCAAACAACTCCTTAACCGAATCAAGGTGCGATGGATGTTTCAGCAAAAGCAATCTTAAGAAATGCTCGGCTTGTCATGTTGTTTGGTATTGTGGGAGCTCGTGTCAGGTTTTATCTATGTTCCAACTCAATTTGTTGAATTTCTTTATGAAATATATTGAGAATTTATTGATTGGTTAAATGGCTTATTTACAGAAACTGGAATGGAAGTTGCATCAGCTCGAGTGTCAGTTACTCGCTAAGCTTGACAAAGAGAGGAGAAAATCTGTTACGCCTACCATCCGAATGATGGTGAAACTTTACCTTAGGAGAAAATTGCAAAATGGGAATGTAATGGGGGACTTCTTGTTATTTGTTTAATATTTGAGAATAATGTGCTTTGTTTTTTTATGGGAATTATTAACATTTGCTTATGATTTTCAGGTCATCCCTGGTACAGCTATGGACAATTACAATTTGGTGGAGGCTTTGGTTTCTCGTATCCTTTGTTTTTTTTAGTTGAATTTGGTTGATTTTGCTATATTACATCTTAGTATGTTATCGTACCACTCAGCTATTTTGTTTAGCCTTAAATTGGAGAAAGACATGTCGGATATTGATGAGAAGCAGCTATTGTTATATGCGCAGATGGCTAACCTTGTTAACTTAATTCTTCAGCCCCCCAACATCGACATAAAGGAGATTGCTGAAAACTTTTCCAAGGTCCATATTGAACGGTTTTAAGCTTCTAATTCCTTAGTTTATCATTTGAGTCATAATTACTTGAAACATATTAAATATAATATGTTTTCCTTCCTCACTCACTCCAAGAAAGAAATTAATGAAGGTTATATCTAGGTACTATGTAAGCAGTCTTGCATTTCTTCCATGTGATCTTTTGCTATTTTATCATTAAATCTCTTAAATTTCAAATCAACAGGAAGAATGCAATCTGTTAGGAACTTATGGGTTGCTTAAAACATTATGCAGAAAAGGATCAAGGTTGTATAAGTTATGTTTCAATTAGATGGATGTTCAATCCAAAAGTAAGATTGGCCTGAATAAGCAGTCCCGGAATTTATTACAGTGTAATTTCATGCCTCTTTTATAGTAACAAAGTTAGGAATCTTAACAAGTTCTGTCTAAGCTGGATGAACATATGTTCTTATTTATTACTATGAAAATGGCAGTTTGCATGTAATGCGCATACCATTTGTGACAGTGAACTGAGACCGCTTGGGACAGGACTGTATCCTGTTATTTCTATTATCAACCACAGGTAACATAGCTTATCGATTCATGCTGTGGTATCTGTCACTGTGAGCTTGATGATTTGCTAAACAATTACTGTGCTGTAGCTGCTTGCCAAATGCTATCTTGGTATTTGAAGGAAGGTTGGCTGTGGTACGTGCTGTACAACATATACCCAAAGATTCTGAGGTGAGAAGTTTTTATTTTATAGTATCTGGTTTTATATTTTGTTTTAGGGACCTTTTTAGTAGGACATGTTCATGAGATATAGCCATATAGGTTTTTGAAATGGTCTGTCCATTTTTGACAAATATGTAGAAGAAAACCCTTTTGAAAGGTTCAGTTTCTTAAGGTTTGTATGAGGCCACCCTAGAGCTTACAATTATTTGTGTTATTTAGTCTTGATCCTAAAGCATACATGTCAGCTATTATTCTTATGCGGAGATAGAACTTGCACCATCATGATTTGTCCATGATTTAGATACTACCATTTTGTTTAATAATTTGGTTTTTCTATTTTTTAAAAAGGAAAATTATGGCTTCAGTATTTTTTTTTCCGTATTTCTATTCAGTCGTAGGTTTCCCATTGCTATCACTGTAAATAGTGCTGCAATACTTGCACAAGGAGGAGAAAGGTTTCTAGATGTTCAATGGCTAGTTTTGTCTTCTTTTAATCTTGTGATCTATTTGTGGTAAAATGTAACCTTTGCTCTATTGGATTTCTTATGACTTCCATTTTACACACTCTCTAGGTATCTCATTATTCTCTGTGTTGCAAACTATATCTGAGGCTTGAACCAACTTTGAGTTAAATACCAATCTCATGACAGAAAACGAAGAGGCATTACTAGAGATTTTTCATTTTTCAATTAACTAATTATTATCCTGAAGATCTTGTTAGAATAATTCTTTAATATCTCTGCATTTGCAACTGAACTTGCTATTCATTTTCTTTCTTTTCTTAGGTATCAATCAGTTATGTAGAGACTGCTGCAAGTACAATTACTCGGCAAAAGACTCTCAAAGAGCAGTACCTTTTCACTTGTACATGTGTTCGCTGTAACAAACTGGTATTTCCTTTGTCAAATTTTTTATCCTTCCAGTATGTGATTGAAGAAACTTAGAAAATAGATTCTTATTTTTCTCACTAATTAGTTTACACCTATAAAGAGAGGAATTCACACAAACAAGGAAAAAACATCCTAAAAATCAGTAACTTCCTAAGAATCGGTGGTCGAGATTAGTTTCTATTTACAAGAGATCTCCTAGTAATAAGGTAAGTTTTCTGTCCTTAATTTTAGGAGTTCCAACACTCCCCTCAAGCCGGAGTGTAGATGTTTATCAAACCCAGACTTGCCAACAACTTCTTCAAACATGTTTTTGTTCAAACTTTTAGTTAATACGTGCGCAACTTGTTGTCTAGTAGGTAGGTAGTGATGCACACTTCTCTTGAGTGTATCTTTTTCGCTATAAAAAGTGGCGATCTATTTCCACATGTTTGGTGCGATCATGATGCACGCAGGATTATGTGCTATCTTGACAAATTTGCTGGTTGTCACAATGACATTTTCATAGGCACAGTGTAAGGCACTTTTAGTTCCCCATAAGTCTTTGTATCCAAACTCCTTCGCATATACCATGAGATAGTGCTCGATACTCTGCCTGCTGCAGACTGCTGCGTGCTACAACAGATGTTTTTGCTTCTCCACGTCACGAGGTTACCCCAAACATAACTACAATAGCCACTTGTAGGCGTCTATCATTAACAGAACACCCCGATGCGCATCGGTGTAGACTTCCACATTCTGGTTTGCGATTTTCTTGAAATGCGTGCCTTTACCAGAGTCCTTTCGGATATCTTAATATTCGATATGCGACTTCCAGTGCTTCTCCTCGGGCATGCATGTCTTGGACCGATAACACTTACACTAAAGGCTATGTGCGGGCCGGGTGTGAGATAGGTAGATGAGTCTTCCTACTAGTCGTTGATATCTCCCCACTGTCGATTTCTTCTCCATCCTCATCGATTGCCCAATTTAAGGTTAAATTCCATAGGAGTTTCAAATTGGTTTGCAGACCCATCAAACCAACTTCCGACAAGAGATCAAGAACATATTTCCTTTGGGAGATGGAAATACTGCTTTGGGACCTTGCTACCTCCATACCAAGAAAGTATTTAAGATTCCCCAAGTCTTTAAGCTCGAACTCTATACCAAGGAATTCTTTCAACCTCACAATTTCGCTTGAGTCATCTCCTGTTAATATTATATCGTCCACATAAACGATGAGGATGCAGCATTTTCCCTTTTCCGAGTGCTTGTAGAACATGGTGTGGTCTGCCTGCCCTTGAATGTAATTTCTGCTGGTCATAGCTTTTGCAAATCGGTTGAACCACGCCCGTGGAGATTGTTTCAGCCCATACAAGGACTTCTTCAACTTACACACTTGGCCCTTGCTTTCTTCAAACCCGGGTGGGAAATCCATGTACACTTCCTCACTTAATTCTCCGTTGAGGAAAGCATTTTTACATCCAATTGAGTCAAGTGCCAATCAAGGTTGGCAGCAAGAGATAGGAGGACTCGAATGGTGTTTAGCTTGGCAACTGGTGCAAACGTCTCGTCGTAGTCAAGACCATAAGTTTGAGTGAAGCCCTTAGCCACAAGTCGAGCCTTGTATCTGTCAATACAGCCATCGGGTTTAAATTTCGTAGTGAAGATCCATTTGCATCCTACTGTTTTTTTTCCTTTAGGTAGATCCGAGACTTCCCATGTTTCATTATTTTTGAGGGCCTTCATTTCTTCCATCACAGCTTGTCTCCACTCAGTTGATTCAAAAGCCTCTTCTATATTTTTTGGAGTTTTTACAGAATCAACATTAGTCACAAAAGCTTTGTAAGACTTAGATAAATTTCCATAGGATACAAACCGAGAAATAGGGTGTTGAGTGCAGCTCCTTGTGCCCTTTCGAACTGCAATTGGAAGATAGATAGATGGTGACGGAGGTGAGACTTCTGCTTTGAAACGATCCTCGGTTGGGGATGCAATTGGCACTTCTTTGATCGATTTGGGAGAACGATTCCGTCGAGAGTAAACTTGTATTTCGGGAACTGTTTTTTTGTTGTTTTCCTTGATCGATCGTAATGTACTTGGTGGTGGTATTGTTATTGGGAAGGATCGGGCTAATTTCTTGTTCTTTGCATGAGAAAGCAGTCTCTAAATGGGATTACCACAAAGACCTTGGTTGTTAGACTTGTTTGTGATAGTAGTTGTAGGATCATGAGGTATAATGAGGAGAGTATTAAGGGTCTCATCTTCATTAAAAGTCTCCCCCTGAAGATGAGTTGCTGCAAAGTATGGTTCATTTTCAAAAAAGGTAACATCCCGAGAGACAACATTCGGCATAAGGTTGGTGAGTAACACTTATAGCCTTTTTGTGTGGGGGAATATCCAATGAAGATGCAGGTGTGGGCTCGAGGATCAAGTTTGGATTGATTTGGTTGATGGTTATGGACAAAAACTTTGCAACCGAATATTTTGGCTGGAAGATTAGGAACACGAAATAAAGGAAAGGACTTTAGAAGGGTATTTAGAGGTGTTTGGAAATTGAGGACCTTTGATGGCATTCGGTTTATGAGATAGCGAGCGTGAGGACACCTCTCCCACAAATATTTTGGAACATTCATGGTGAACATTATGGCTCGAGCTACAAACAAGGAGATGACGATTTTTTCTCTCGGAGATCCCGTTTTGTTGAGGAGTGTCAGGACAAGAGCTTTGGTGTATGAGGCCTTGGTCAGAAAGGTATGGGCTTAGGACAGAGTTAAAGTATTCTCTCCCATTGTCAGTGTGAAGAGTATGTATGGTAGAGTTGAACTGGGTTCGAACCATTGAGTGAAAATTTTGGAATACTTTGGGTGTTTGATTTTTCTTTGAGAGATAGACCCAACATACCCTAGTGTGATCATCAATGAATGTTATAAACCACCTAGCTCCTGTAATATTTTTCACTCATTGCTCCCCATAGGTCACTTTGTGGATTAATGAAAATGGTTGGGACTGGATATATGGTTTTAATGGGTATGGCACACGGGTATGTTTGGATAATTGGCAAATTTCACACTTCAAGGAATTAATACTTTTATTTGAAATAACAATGGAAGATGTTTCTTCAAATACAAAAATTTGGATGCCCTAACCTACGGTGCCATAACATAATTGTGTCCTCTTTTGAAGTGGATAGAGCCAATCCTCCTTGTGTGTTGTCTTTATTCCAAACATATAGTCCATCATCAACTTTAGCATTGCCAATCATCCTCCCGATTTACATTCTGTATCACACAACCAATTGCGAGAAAATTCAGCAAGAAGTTTTTCATCCTTAGTAAGTTTCTTGATTGAAAGTAAATTGCAGGACAAGTTTGGGACATGTAGGACTTTATTGAGAAAAAATTCTCTGTTATTTGTACTTCTCCTACTCCACCACGGTGAGTAAGAACCATCAGCTATGCGGATTCGGGACTTGTCATGACAAGGGGTGTAGGTGTGAAACAAAGTGGAGTTACTGTCATGTGATCGGATGCACCCGAATCGAGTATCCAAGAGGATTGATTATTTGATTCAAAGGCAATATTGAGGGCGTACCTTGGGTGGCTAGAGATCCATGAGCGATGGAAGTACCAAGTATCTTATGGAGAGTCTCAAGTTGGGTTTTGGTTAGGCGAACATCGAGAACATCATCTGCAGCAGTGGAGGAGGATAACAGGCGATCTTATTATCCTTCTCGCTTTTTTCGGGATAGCCATGAAGTTTGAAGCACTTTTCCTTTGTATGACCAACACGGTTGCAATGGTTACACCATGGCCTCGGTTGATTCGAATCATTTCCAGCACGTGGTTTTTGTGGTCGTGGACCTCTGGAGATGAGGCGGAGGTCTCGATGAGACGGTTGCCAAGAGTTGTCATATGTTTAGGTTCCTTTGAGTCTCCCATCATGACAAGACGCGCGCTTTTCTTCTCTTCTAACTTCGCAAAATGCTTCACCGATGGTTGGTAGAGGTGATCTCGCCTGAGAGTCGACCACGGACCTCATCTAACTCACGATTCAGTCCTGCTAGAAATTCATAAAGACGTTCATTGTTGAGATGAGTCATGAACTTGGTGTGTTCCAATCCTTCACTCCAATCGCCTCATAGTACATATCCAGCCTCCTGCCACAAAATTTTCAGATTGTTGTAGTAGTGAGTTACTTGAGTGTCCCTTGTCGGATATCCTTTAACTTAAGCTTGATCTCAAATACTTGGGAGGCGTTTCCAAGATCCGAGTAGTTTTCTTTGACTGCATCCCACATGTCTTTTGCAGTTTTGAAAAAAAGATAAGTGCGGCTTATATGGCCTTCCATCGAATTAATTAGCCAAGCCATTACTATCGAGTTGTTGAGTTCCCAAGTGGCATAAGTCGGGTCAGCTGTGGTTGGTCGTGGAATTTCTCCATTGATGTATCCTAATTTGCCACGACCACGAATCACCATAAGGACCGATTGAGACCATTGTAAGAAGTTCTTCCCATTTAGCCGATGATTGGTGATTATAAGGGAGGAATTAAGTTCACCTTGAGTGATTCCCTGATTATCATTCTGAGTTATTTGTGAAGTCTCAGTTTCAGACAGAGTTTCATTAACGTCACCCATTGAAGGAGGACTAAACCGGAGGAATTTTTAGGAAGTGAGATTAGAGACGAATGAGCAGGATCGAATGAATCCTAAAGCTCTTGATACCATGAAGAAACTTAGAAAATAGATTCTTATTTTTCTGCTAATTAGTTTACACCTATAAAGAGAGGAATTCACACAAACAAGGAAAAAACATCCCTAAAAATCAGTAACTTCCTAAGAATCAGTGACTGAGATTAGTTTCTATTTACAAGAGATCTCCTAGTAATAAGGTAAGTTTTCTGTCCTTAATTTTAGGAGTTCCAACAGTGATCTTGTTGCTTTTGGAATGATTCCTTTTTCATTCTTTAATTAACCTGTGCTTGTATTCTGCTTAAGGGTCAGTATGATGATCTCCAAGAAAGTGCAATTCTAGAAGGCTATCGGTGCAGGGATAATGGATGCAGTGGCTTCTTGCTTAGAGAATCAGGTATGTGGTTATATTTACTTCAAGACTGTTAAATGACCTAAACAAAATGTTTACACATTTTGTAATTTGGATTTGCAGATGAAAAAGGATTTGTTTGCCAACAATGTGGCCTCATTAGAAACAAGGAAGAGATAAGAAAGATTGCTAGTGATATCAAAGCATTGTCGGACAAGGCTCTTAAGTGTAGTTCATCAGGCAGTATCCTTCTCTTATTTTCTTTGTTTACTAACTGGTCATCGTTGGTGGAAATTCAATTAAATGTCATTGAATATAATCTCATTGGTGAACTAATCTCATCTGGTAATAATTTAATTCGCATTCATTGAAAGAAATGAATGAAAGTTTATTCTTAACCTGAACTTCAGATCTTCAGGAAGCCATTGTTTTGTATAAAAATATTGAAAAGCTCCAGAAGGAAGTGTACCATCCTTTTTCAATCATTTTGATGAGAACTCGGGAAAAACTTCTTGAGGTACTTCCTTGAGTCATGTTCACATTTCTGAGCAGAATGTAGCTTGAAGAAACATAGTTTAAAGATGATTCAATTTCATATGATGTAGCAGTAGGATTCTTATTGCTAATTCAGCTTCACATCATTACATATTCTTGTCTTGTTACTTCCCAATCTGATGAATTGCTAGATCATGTCAGAAGCTAAACTGAAAGCTAACACCTCTTGTTTCCTCTTCTATCAAACATCCTTTGGTAAAATAACATTGGTTTTATCAGCAATAACAATTGTGTTGATGTGTGATTTGATACAAATTGAATCAATTAATCCTGCAGATATTAATGCAGCTGGAAGAATGGAAAGAAGCTTTGACAATTTGCAGATTGACGATTCCGGTGTATGAAAGTAGGTCATCTTTCAACTTGAATCATTGACAAGAAACAAATTACAGATCCATTTAGTTGTCAATTAGCAATATGCGTTGAGTTTCTATTTTCCCTAAATATTGCGAGTTTAGCAAAATCTAGTGCTTTTAATCCCTAAGAATTACCCAAAAATTCATTTCTAAGCCTAGTTCTCACCTCAGCTCTGACATTTTCAACGTGGCCTTAAAAAAAGGACTTTAGGAAATGTTTGCGGTCTCTTTGATGACTATACCCTTAAAGTATATGTGGTGTAATGGTCCTGAGTTGAGAAATTATTGGCATCCCAATTTACCTTTCTGTTTCGTTGCAGGGGTTTATCCAGGATTTCATCCTTTGCTTGGATTACAATACTACAGTTGTGGAAAGCTTGAATGGTTAGAGAAATATCTTGCCCTTGTTATTGACTTCGTTCTCTGGTTCACTTCTTTCTTCCACTTGTTCGTCTTAGAAAATGTTAGTTATATCCAGCACCCTATAAGCTTTATAGAATGAACCGAGGCCATCACTTTCTATGAAGTTGTCTTTCAAGACCTTGTAGCAGCTAAAGTACACACTTTCGTCTGCTCAACATGAATGTGAAATGCACCAAATTTTATGACTTCCCATAGCTGTGTTCATCCAGGAATATAACCAAAAATTCAGAACTGCATGAGATTTATCGGATTATTACTTAATAAGAACTTCAGTATCTTTTAGCAACTTTTCTTGAACCTAGCAAAGTTTATTCCAAGGTCCTTTATAGGCAAATATGCATTCTTTTAGTTGTAGCTGGTAGATTTTGAGATCTTTAACAGGTCAATGAGTGGGCATGATCTTAAAATAACATCTCAAAGAATCCCTTTACAAATGGTTTGATAGTTTTACCTGGTTTTGGATAAAAAAACTACGATATTTATTAATGACAGGTTGCTAGGGGAGACAGATGATGCTATCAAGTCGTTCACCAAGGCGGTTGACATACTGCGAATCACTCATGGGACAAGTACACCATTTATGAAAGAACTGTTGATGAAGTTGGAGGAAGCTCGTGCTGAAGCGTTGTTCAAGCTCTCATCAAGAGAGGACTCATAAATTACGTTGCGAATGTTATTGGCATTGTCTTCAATGTGAAGCTTACAGGCTTGCATCAAGGAATGACTCAATTGTGCTCTTCAATATCCGGAAGCCAAGAGTTTGGTTTCTCTCGGGTTCATTGGAGTTTTTTCAACTTAAATGAGAAAAGGATTATGTATCCATTAAAAAATATCAGTATTAGCTAATGTTGTTAGAATTGGATTGGACTGTGATTAAACGGTGGTCTAATTGGTATAGTACACTATATGAAACCACCCACTTAGATAAACACCTGTTTCATCTTCTTCGTTTTTCGTTTTTTTATTTTAAAAATGATAAAATTTGAGTTTTCAATATTTTAGTTCTTTATAGGCAATATCATGAAGTTATTGCAGCTCTTACAAAAATAGCTTGTTTATATGTTACTAAGAAGGCTGAAATATGGTTGGATGGTTACTTGATGCAAAAGTTAAAAATAAGTTGGGCTAAGTTTTCCGTAGACTTTTTTAAGAGATTCAATGAAAGGACTTATTCTGGTGTCATAGAAGAGTTAAATCAATTGGTACATTATGGAACTATAAAAGAGTACAAAGCGAAGTTTGAGGAGTAAAAGCCATATATTCTTCAATTCAACCCACATTTACTTCAGATCTATCTTCATATCCATCTTTATTAGTGGTCTCTAAGAACTACAACTGAGGGTTAAAACCAACGAATCATCCACCCTAACTACTTCCTATAGGTTGGCCAACCTTCATGACCTTTCCTTTTAAGGTAAAAGTACAGTGGGCGTAGAGGTTATTATAGTAGGAGTTAAATTGTATTTTGTTCTCGTTTATTAAAAAAAGAGCAAATTAGGCCTTATACATTAAATCAAAGAGAAAACTAGTCCTTTTAGTTAAAATTTTCATCCATTTCTACGATTAAGAACTGGTGTGACTGATGGAATAACTAGATAGTTATACATGACATGCCACGTGTACCTCATGTTTGTGATATCCCGAATTAGGGCCTAATCGGAATAGTGGTTTCGAGACCACAAATCTGAGATAGAAATAATTATTTTATAATTATTTTGAGGTCTATGATATGATTGCATGATTGCGTGAAAGTTTCGTGAAGAAATTCTATGCATAAAGTGCTTAATTTGAAATTTGAGACTAAATTGAATAAGTTGCAAAACTTGCATTCTAGAAGTTTCTAGTATGAAATTGCTTTGGAATATTAATTAGGAGGCCTTAAATAGCAATTTGACCAATTTTTAAGTTTCTGGACAAAAATTGGACATGGATGGAATTTTTGAAAGTTTAGTAAGGAAGGGCATTTTGGTCATTTGGATTTTAATGAATTAAAATGGGAAAAATCAAGCCAAAAATCCATTCATCTTCTTCATGTTGCTGCCGAATTTTACTTGCTACCATAGCTAGGGTTTTTTCAACTTCTAAGCTCAATAGTAAGTCAATCCTAGCCCCGTTTTTAATGTTCTTTATATTTTTAAAATTCTCGTAGCTCGGTTTACCTATTTCTACCAATATTTTGAGCTAGGGTTTATATTTAAAAATTTACCCATGAATGATATGCATGAATTTTGATGTTTTATGGTAGAATATGAAGCTTGAGATTGTGTTAAACAACTTTTGCTAAATGATTTTACGTAAAAACTACTAAAATGACGTAATCGGTAAAAATACCTAATGTTCATAAATACATGTTAGAGTATGAATTTGATGTTGCTATAGAAGGGAAAAATGATCAGTATGTCATAAAACATAAGAAAATAGGATGAAGTTTAATTTCCGAACTAGGGAAAATTTGTAATTTTGTGAAACTTTAGGGGTAAAATTGTAATTTTTCCATAGGATGTTTTTGGAGTAATTTGAGTAATGTGAGACATTAATAAGTCAAATGTGTTATTATAGATCAAGAAAGACGTGGAATCGACCTTGATCGGGGAAAATAAAAGATTTCGAGCTAAATTGCAACCTTTATACATTTTGTACCGAGGTAAGTTCATGAGTAAATGAGGTAACATAATCGTTGTTTTAAGTAATTTAATGTTGTTTATATGATATGATGCTTATTATCATGAAATGTTATGTTTTGTGGTTATTGTTGAATAATATGTAATTATGTGAATTACTTGATGAGTATGAACTATCACTGAAGTATCGATTTTGACATTTCGTGGAAGATGGCAAAGGAGTATGATCGAGGAAAATTCCGTTTGAACATTAGGAATAAATTAGGATACAAGTGATATGTCACTAAGAAATTGAGATCCGAACTCGTTGAGTTGCGTTCCGAGTTCGTGAGAATTATGAGGCATCCGAACTCGTTGAGTTGTGTTCCGAGTTCATTATGGATGCAAACACCCGAGCTCGTTGACTTGCGTTCCGAGTTCATTATGGGTGAAATTATGGTAGCTTGATTTCGTGTATCCGGTTTATATTCTGATGTGTTCAACAGGTAAAGTTCTAGTGAAATGGAAGAATTCTCGAGATGAAAGTGACTAGTTGGTAAGTGATGTGGAACGGATACTTTGTACAGTTATGTACTTAACCCTCGGGTTGAGACTTCAATATAACAATAATATGGTAAGATCATGAATGAGAAGTATGATATGAATGCTTTGGTGATATTATGCAAATGTGAACTTCGTATTATTGCATGGTTATGTTACTTGCTATTTACATGTGAACTTACTAAGCATTTATGCTTACTCTCTCCCTTCCATTCCTTGTAGTTTTGACAAGCCGACTTGGAGATCAGGACAGTCAGAGGCACGCTCACACTATCAACGGACCATCTCGGTATAGTCGCTTGCATATTTTGAGAATATGGCATGTATAGCATTATAATCCTTTGTGTATATAATCTTATGATATGGTGAACGAGTGATGTGGAAATGCTTGTTGATGATTAGCTATTGAAATGGCTAATCAAAATTTATATTTAGTGTTATGTATGCTTAATGTATTACCTAATCCATGGAAAACCATAAAATGGTGAAATTGGCTATAAAATAGTGTCATACAGTAGCAGTGATGTGAATTTGAAAAATCACTAAAAATAGTAGAAATAGAATTAAATGATGAATAAAATATTTAATTTAAGCTTAATGAATCTATTTTCATGTAGAAGAAACAAAATAGGTAAAAGAGTTGTATTTTATGAGATATTTACGTTTTGGTGAAACAGGGTCAGAGCAATTTCTGGATTCCCTGTTTTGAATTTAGAAATTCACCATAAATTGTGTAAAAATAATTAGGACCCAAACTTTATATGTATGTATTCCTTATTGAGTCTTTTTTTAAGTGAAATAAACTGCATAGTCATTGGATTTTTGTACAGAAATAAATTTGATTCGTAGTGCACAGTATTCAGAGTAGCCGAACCTTGAAATAGGGGAGACTTTAACTAATAAACTGTACTAATTGGCCCAGCCAAAAGTTATATAAAAAAATTAGTAAGTAGATATATAAGTCTAGTTTCAGGGAAAATTTACGGAATTGGATTTTGAGTTTTGTAACTCGAGATATGATTTTTTTAGCGACTGTGACGGAGATGGATAGTTTACTACGAGAATTGTTTGAACTTGTTTAAATGCTAAAATAAGTTTTGTAATGTCTCATGCTCGACTCCGGCGACGGTCTCGAGTAAGGGGGCGTTACAATGTCAATGTACAACAACCAATTTTTAATAGTAGAAATGGATGATATTTTTAACAGAATAACCAATTTACTTTTTGATCTAACATACATGGACTTATTTACTCATTTTTTTAATAAAGGGAGCAAAATACAATCTAACTTCTAATATAAGGGCCTCCATAGTACTTTTACCTTCCTTTTAGCTAGAAGGCAAGAAATTTAAATAAGCCAACAAATTGAATCTAAGCCCTTACCAACACCCTTTTTCCTTTAACCAAAACACATACCAAAAACCTAACTATAGTACTCAAAACCAAACAATCAGCTCTACCTCTACTCTTAACCCAAATGAACCGAACAAATTACCAAACCCTTGCTGCAAGTGTGGGGGGAAAATTCACTGTTGAACACGTTTGTAAGAATAAATATTTGAATTCTTTGATTGTAGAAGAGTAGGACCAAGAAGCTATGTTAAGCAAAGAAGAAATAATGGAAAATACAATTGAAGTTCTAGATAAACAAGCAGTGCATGAAGGTGACAAAGAAAATTCCATAAATGTAGTAACTGGGAGTGTGGGGCGTAGCACATTCAGGATTATTAGGAAGCCAATCAACAACTTGGAGGACAATGGTAGCAGTTGTAACTTTTTCACACCAAGAATGGCCATAGAGGGAATAGAGCTACTACATGATCTATCACAATGGCTAATGGGGAAAACATGTTAGCATTGTTAAGTGCAAATAGCTTGATTGGGTAAATATAATTTTAGACAAAAAAACTGGCTACTGATTCAAGCAAAATAGAAGCCATAGTGAAATGGAAACTGCAAGAAATCTCAAATCACTTAGGGGCTTCTTGGGGTTGAAAGGCTGCTATAGGAAGTTTTTAAGAGGTTATAAAGCGCTCTATAAACCCTTCACTGAGATGTTAAAGAAGAAAGGTCTTTAGTGGAGTGAAGGTTTAGCTTGCTTCAAAAAGCTTAAGGAAGCTATGTGTAAGGCTCCTGTTTTGGCCTTACCAGTTTTTTCAAAAACTTTCTAGTTCTACTTGGGGACTCAAAAAGGTAGACCTATTACTTATAGTCTTATTGGTAGTATTAAAATGGAGGCATTATTTGGAGGGAAGGCTTTTTATCATAAAGATTGATTATGAGGCCTTCAAACATCTCCTGGAATAAAGATTCGTCACTTCAATTAAAAAAAAACAATGGCTTAACAAAGTTATTGGGGCTTGATTACATCGTCTAATACAAATCTAGTAAAAACAAAAAATAAATGCACTTTCCAGAAGATTTCAAGAGGAAGGTCACTAGCTATTATTGTCTTCCACAACAATAATTCTAAGTTGGGTTGAAGAGGTGGAGTTAAGATACAAAGATGATGAACAATATCAAAGTATTTGCTCTAACACTTGATCCGGTTCTACATTATACCTATTCACATGGGGTACTAAGGTATAAAAGGAGTTTGCATTGGAAGCTATAGTCGATTCAAGGAGCAAATATACAGAAAACTCATGATTCCCCAAAGAGAGTGACCACTCAGGGCTGCAGAGTACCTACTACAGAATTAGGTTGTACTTTTACTGGCCTAAATTGATGTATGTGTTCCTTGGCTACCTCTAGCAGAATGGTGGTACAACACTAGCCACCATACTACCATAGGCATGTTTCCATTTAAGGCTTCGTATAGTCATCAAGCACCTAAATCTACTTGGGATGCTAGTTCAAGGACAAGGGTTTCTACAGTGTAGGAGCCATTGAAATATGGGAGCAACTAAGGTCACTGTTGATCAACTTCCAGAAGCATAGGCTCGGATGAAATACTATGTTGATAACTACACGAGTGTAAGAGAATTTCAAGTAGTTGATGCAATTGATAGACACTTTTTAGGTCTTTCAGTTCAAGTGGAAATTATATTTAAGTAATAAAATTTCAAGAGTCCAAAGTTGATCCACAAGTAAGTTGATTAAAATTTACAAGATTTTAAGTATTTGTTAGAATTAAGTGACCCGAATCCTTATTTAAATAAAATACAGTGATAAAATAAAATAAAGGAATAATCCATATAGAATTACACTTCTTTTATTTTATTTTTAGAATAAGGTTTTTTAAACCTTATTAAATTCCATCTATTTGATATTGATTAGAATAAGGTGTTTCAATCTTACTAGAATATGGCTTTACAAGCCTATAAATAGACGTAGTCTATTCCTCTTGTATAAATTCAAATTCGACATAGTGAATTTTCTTCTCCTCTGCCCGTGGTTTTTTTCTGAAAGAGTTTTCACGTAAAAATTTGTGTATTCTTTATTTTATTTTATTTTATTTTATTTTCACAAACTGGTATCAGAGCTTCCAGGTTTTTTATCTCGATCACGGTAATGACGTCTTTGAAGTATGAAATTTCATTTTTGGATCGCAACACCAGATTTACGTTGTGGCAGATTAAGATGCAAGCAGTTCTTGCGCAGATGGATCTGGAGGATGCCCTGCTAGGGATAGATAAGATGCCTTCGACTTTAACAGATGAAGAGAAGAAGCGTAAAGATCGAAAGGCATTAACACAATTACATCTGTATTTGTCCAACGAAATTTTACAGGATGTGATGAAAGAGAAGACCGCCGCTGCATTATGAAAGAGGCTAGAACAAATATGTATGTCGAAAACTCTAACAAGCAAGTTGCATATGAAGCAACGTCTTTATGCTCATCGTTTGGAGGAAAGTGTGTGCAGACACGAACACTTAATGTGATGTTTAAAGAAATTCTCTCAAACTTGGAGGCCATGGAGGTTCAATATGATAAGGAAGATCTAGGGTTGATTCTACTTTGTTCGTTGCCCTAACCTTATTCAACCTTTAGAGACACGATTTTATATAGTCGCGAGTCTCTCACAGTTGATGAGGTTTATGATTCTTTGATCTCATATGATAAGATGAAGCATCTTGTGGTTAAACTCGACTCTTAAGGAGAGAGTCTCATTGCTCGTGGGAGACAAGATCAGAATGTTGATAATGATTGTGGAAGGACACAGGAACGGAATCCTCACTGTAAATCTAAGAGTAGATCGAAGTCTTCAAACAGAGGTAAAACTTGTAACTTCTGCAAGAAGAAAGGGCACATTAAATCTGAGTGCTATAAGCTACAGAACAAGATTAAAAGAGAGGCTGCGAATCAAAAGGAAAAACAACCAGAAAATTCCGGTGAAGCTGATGTTGTAGAATACTACAGCGATGGTGAATTTCTAATTGCTTCTGTCAATGATTCTAAAGTAAGCGAAGAGTGGATACTTGATTCAGGCTGCACCTTCCACATGAGTCCTAATCGAGATTGGTTTACGACTTACGAAACAGTGTCTGAAGGTATTGTTTTGATAGGAAATAATGCTTCGTGTAAAATCACAGGTGTTGGAACAATTAAAGTTAAGATGTTTGATGGAGTTGTCAGAACACTTAGTGACGTGCGACATGTTCCAGAATTAAAGAGAAATTTAATTTCGTTGAGTACTCTTGATTCAAAAGGGTACAGATACACAGCTGAAAGTGAGGTTTTAAAGATTTCCAAAGGTTCCCTTGTTTTGATGAAAGGGCAAAGAAAAACTGTCAAGTTATATGTTTTGCAAGGTTCTACTGTTACTGGTGATGCAGCTATCGCTTCCTCTTCCTTGTCAAATGATGATATTACTAAAATTTGGCATATGCGCCTAGGGCATATGAGTGAGAATGACATGGTAGAATTAAGCAAAAGAGGACTTCTTGATGGGCAAAGAATTTGCAAACTAAATTTCTGTAAGCATTCTATTTTTGAGAAGCAAAAGAGAGTTCGATTTACCAGAGGAATCCATAACACGAAGGGAACGTTAGAGTATATTCATTCTGATCTGTGGGGGGCATCCAAAGTGCCTTCGAGAGGTGGAGCTAATTATATGCTAACCTTTATTGATGATTTTTCCAGAAAAGTTTGGGTGTTCTTTCTGAAACAGAAAAGTGATGTGTTTTCCGCATTTAAGTCTTGAAAAATTATGATTGAAAAACAGATGGGAAAACAAATAAAATACCTCTGCACAAACAATGGCTTGGAGTTATGTTCTGATGAGTTTAATAAATTGTGCAAGTCAGAAAGGATCGTGAGACACTTGACAGTTCATCATACTCCACAGTAAAATGGCGTTGCAGAACGAATGAACAGAACGATCATGGAAAAAGTTCGATGTATGTTGTCAAATGCCAACTTACCGAAGTCGTTTTGGGCAGAAGCAGCCTCTACTGCATGTTTTTTAATCAACCGATCTTCATCCGTTACCATTGAGAAAAAGACTCCACAAGAGGTATGGTCTGGTAATCCTGCTAATTATTCTGATTTAAAGATCTTTGGGTGTCCTGCGTATGCTCATGTTGATAATGGAAAATTGGAACCGAGATCCATTAAATGTGTTTTTCTTGGTTATAAAGCCAGTGTAAAAGGGTATAAGTTATGGTGTCCTGAAAATAGAAAAGTTGTGATTAGTAGAGATGTTGTTTTTTATGAAACTGCTATGCTACCTAACTTATCTCTTAAAGACTCTTCCAATAAAGAAAATCCAAAGCAGGTGGAGCATCAGATTAATACAGAGTCAACTCCTCAAGCCAGTACAAAGAATAGAGTTGTTTCTTCACCACAATACTCTATTGCTAAAAACAGAACTAGAAGAGAAATTAAACCTCTAAAGAAGTATGTCGAGGCTAATCTAGTTGCTTATGCTTTAAATGTGGCTGAAGATATAGATGCGAATCAAAAGCCATCTAATTATTCTAAGGCGGTTAGCTGTGAAGACTCAAAAAAGTAGATGTTTGCTATGCAAGAGGAGATGGAATCACTCCACAAAAATAGAACATGGGATCTTGTGAAACTTCCTAAAGGTAAAAAGGTTGTTCGTTGTAAATGGGTGTTTAAAAGAAAGAAGGGAACTCAAAGAGTTGAAGAACCCAGATATAAAGTAAGGCTTGTTGCAAAGGGTTACAGTCAAATTCCAGGAGTGGACTTCACAGATGTGTTCTCCCCAGTTGTTAAGCATAGTTCGATTCGAGCTTTGCTTGGTATTGTGGCCATGCATGATTTGGAGCATGAGCAGTTAGATGTAAAAACTGTATTTTTGCATGGAGAACTTGAGGAGGACATTTACATGCAACAACCAGAGGGTTTTACAGTCTTAGAAAAAGAGGACTATGTTTGCTTGCTGAAAAAGTCCCTTTACGGTTTGAAACAGTCACCAAGACAGTGGTACAAGAGGTTTGATTCCTTTATGACTTCTCATGATTTCAAAAGAAGTAGTTTTGATATATGTGTTTACTTTAAGAAAAACAGTGATGGTTCTTTTGTGTATCTACTTCTTTATATTGATGACATGTTGATAGCAGCAAAAGATAAAAGAGAGATAAGAAAGGTCAAAGCCCAACTAAGTGAAGAATTTGAGATGAAAGATTTAGGACCAGCAAAGAAGATACTTGGTATGGAGATTCTTAGAGATAGAAAAATAAGTAAATTGTACATAAGTCAAAAGGGGTACATTGAGAAAGTTCTTTGCAGATTCAATATGCAGAGTGCTAAGCCTGTTAGTACTCCTTTAGCAGCCCATTTCAGACTTTCATCGGCTTTGTCTCCGCAATCAGATGATGAGATTGAGTACATGTCACATGTTCCATACTCTAGTGTAGTGGGATCTCTCATGTATGCTATGGTTTGTTCATGTCTAAATTTATCATATGCACGATCGGTCAGATTAGCGAGATATATGGCAAATCCCGTAAAAAAACACCGGAAAGCGATTCGATGAATTTTAAGATACTTACGAGGTACTATCGATGTTTGCTTACGCTTTGGAAGAAGCAAGATGGAGTCATTGGGTATGTTGATGCTGATTTTGCTGGAGACCTTGATAGAAGAAAATCTCTCACAGGTTATGTCTTTACAATCGGAGGTTGTGCAATCAGTTGGAAAGCCACTTTGCGAACTATAATCGCTTTGTCTACCACTGCAGCTGAGTACATGGCGATTACTGAGACTTGTAAAGAAGCTATTTGGTTGAAGAGACTCTTTAATGAACTCAATGAAGACCTTCAAATCAGCACAGTATTTTGTGACAGTCAAAGTGCCATTTTTCTTACAAAAGATCAAATGTTTCATGAGAGAACAAAACACATTGATGTTCGATATCATTTTGTTCGTGATATTATTGCTCGTGGTGATATTATTGTGAGCAAAATTAGTACTCATGAAAATCCTGCAGATATGATGACTAAGTCACTTCCTGTAACCAAGTTTGAACATTGCTTAAACTTGGTTGGTGTTCATTGTTGAAGTTAAACCCTTAAGGGGTTTTATGGAAGAGGTGGAGAACTTGTTCGTTGAGAGTTCGCGAAGAAGAACTTGTTCATTGAGAATTCGTGTCAAGGTGGAGATTGTTAGAATTAAGTGACCCGAATCTTTATTTAAATAAAATACAGTCGTAAAATAAAATAAAAGAATAATCCATATAGAATTACACTTCTTTTATTTTATTTTTAGAATAAGATTTTTTAAACCTTATTAAATTTCATCTATTTGATATTGATTAGAATAAAGTATTTCAGTCTTACTAGAATATGGCTTTACAAGCCTATAAATAGACATAGTCTATTCCTCTTGTATAAATTCAAATTCGACATAGTGAATTTTCTTCTCCTCTGCCCGTGGTTTTTTTCCCGAAAGGGTTTCCATGTAAAAATTTGTGTTCTTTATTTTATTTTATTTTATTTTATTTTCACAGTATTATATTAGAACAAATATTTAATATTTAATTTTGAAATGGAAGAAAATATGTTGAGGTTAAAAGATTCACTCTTTGTGTCATATTAAGATTAAATTTTAGTATTTAATGTTATTACTCAATTAGAATCCACACAAAATGGAGGTTCCAATCGCATGATCTAACAATTAAAATCCAATAATTAAACATATGAATCTATAAGCAAAGATACATATTAGATATTAGAAACTTGATATTTTATAAGGATAAAGAAATAAATAAACATTAACAATAAAATGATCTTGATCTCAACTCCAAAATGCTTCGTATTCCGAAACTAGAGGCTATTTATAGAGGTTTGGGAAGATGAAAATGACAATGCAAAGGACTTACTAGTAATAAATTGCTAGGACCACTTCTTTGTCACCTTTTAGAATAATTTTTCCCATGTTATTTGATGACTTCTTTGTTTAAGTTAACGACTCTCAATAGAAAAAATCAAAGAAAATTGATTGAAGATCTGCATATTGTACATTCACGGTGGAAATTATAGCTCCAAACTTCCAAGTATGTTAGGAGATATGACTCAAATATGAAAATACATTAAAACTGTCCATCAATGTGAAACTTGTATTGACAATTTCTTTCCAGACTTGTTTTACCTACAAATGCCACATAAAATATTTTATTGATTTAGTGTGAAAAACATAATACTGACAATGCAAACATAAAAAAAAAATCAAATCAATTAAAATTCTAAAACATATAAAAACACTCAAGAAACTAAATAAATATAAGTAAGATATAGCCCAAAATAATTATATAACGAGAACTAATCAGTAGTCTACTTGAAACTTTAGCCATATAGACAAATTTCACATTAAGGAATCTTAAAATATATAATCGAGCAGAGATGAGTTCAAGGACATGAAAAATCAAATAGGGACACCATTAAAAACTTAGCTTGTCAAACAAATAAGTTGCTAACAGTGAAGTTTTCGATCATTACCATTAACGGGCAATTCATTTCAGACCAAGCATCTTAGTGCAGTAGCAATTTCTATTGTACAGAGATGCAACACTGTACTAACCCAAATTATTATTGCATATCGGCTCCATAGAATCGAATGAAATGGCTGCGCCCTGATGGAGCTCGGAAAGTAAATGGCACTTTGGGGGAAGACGATGGTGATTGTGCCGTGACAGAGCTTGAAAAGTAATGGCTAGAAAACTCACACCCATTCGGTGTCGAGATCAGATAGGAGGGAAAACAGTGGTGGAAGCACATCGAAGGCCGGCTCCCACATTTCCTTTTATGTTATTTAATGTGTGGGGATTTAAAGGATTAACATAAAATTTTGTAATTTTTAAAAGAATTAAAAGAATAATTTTTTTTATTTGATAATTTTTTCATATTAGGTGAAAAGAATATTAACAAATTTTCTACTGGGATGATTATACTAATAAAAAAATAAAAAAGATGAACATAAAAACATACATAATCCTCTTCTTTCTTCCCTCAATTAGATTACTACATGGTATCATCATAACTAATTCACTATTCATTTTTACATTGGTAATGAAAATGGGAAAATAGTCAAATCACATCCCCATCGACTGGGTTCACTTAATTGGGATGGGATTTTTAAATTTGCCGATTTACGTTGCTGTTTAAGAATGTATGTTGACTTTGAAAGGTAACTTCCGTAGATTACAGCAGTGAAAAACAAATTTTATGTAAAAAAACAATTACATAAAATAGTAATTGGAAAGCTTATGGTAATAAGTTAAGATTATAAACTTCTCACCTCAATTCAATGTTGAACTCAAATAACTATGTCTGAAATTTTATTAGATTAATAAACATAATCCAAGGAGTTTTAAGATATTCAAAGATGGTAGGCAACCGAGATTAAGGCCGAAATTTCTGATCAAAACCTCAACCTTGAACTCATCTCCTATTTAGTTGAGTAGCACAACTAACAACTCCATCCCTAAATTTCATTAACCATCTATAAACTACATACCCATTACATCATTTTTATTCCAAATATATGTTATCAGCTATGGTTTACACAGTAAAAGTTCAATCATGTCAATAAAATATATCCATAATTGAAGGAGGTGATAAACTAGCGTTTAAGTTTTTAAGCATTCAAAAGGCTCCCACCCTGTCACGGGGAATCAGGCGAAGCTCCGAACCATGTTTCAGAAACACATTTCCTGCCAAAACCAAATCAAAGTTTACGTAAACGCAAATCGTAAACCTGTGCAAAATGTTACATGAACAAGGTTGGATCACAACTAAAATGAGATACGCTTTCCCTTACTTTTTCAACAAATTAACTGCCTTAACTATGAAATGACTAGTTTTGCTATGCAATTAGAGAATAGGAGATCGGACTCACTAAAATAACAGAGGATCGGACATAGCAAGTAAATGGTAAAATTAATTATATTTTAGGATTTGGTATTGCTGAGCTACGTACTTACTATCCTTAGGCTATTCATCCATCCTAAAGGTAATGGGAAAAGCGATGACACAACAGAAACGATGAGCTTTGGTTAGAGTCCAGAATAATAGCAAATAACTTGTACTAAAGGATAAATTTGCACTTAGCCAACAATCATCGCTACTAAAGGCATCGAGTACTAAAGGGTTTCAAAGAAGCGAGGGATCAGCATAAAACTGACCCATATTTCAGCCCAAACATATAGTGTTCGGATATTTGGTGCACTGATAATAAATGATCTTATTAACCCTCTACTAGAATATTTATACCAGAATTCTTACTAAAAGTCATGTGACTCAATAAATATTTAACAAAAAATACAAAACATAGACTCAAATAGAATAATGTAGAAAACAAAATTTAAATAATTAGACTAAATTCAATGCTCCTGCATCATGTAGTCTTGCTAAATTTTATGTAAGAATATTCCTAATCCTCTTAGGGAGGTCACAAATCTACTATTATACATTGGATTTTCCAGAGAAGAAAAAAAGGGAAGATGCTTGGTTCAAAGGTGACATGGTTCTAATTTGAAGTGCAAAA
This sequence comes from Gossypium longicalyx, assembly GCA_025698465.1. Classification (NCBI taxonomy): domain Eukaryota; kingdom Viridiplantae; phylum Streptophyta; class Magnoliopsida; order Malvales; family Malvaceae; genus Gossypium; species Gossypium longicalyx. Next base: position 14,420,357 of record CM046997.1, on the reverse strand, counting down.
TTTAAAGAAAAAGGAAAACACAATAAGACTCGATAAACACAAGCAAATAAAAATAAAACTCTAAAAGAACAAAACTAGTTAAGAACAGAGTAAGTGTAGGCGCACCTGCACTTTGCTGAGGATTGATTCCCACACCATCTGTATTCAGAAAGAACACATAATTCAATGAACCACATGCTTTAGGATTAGATATTTAGATATCAAACATCGTACATTTGACATGTCTGTCTCATTATAATTATATGTCAAATTCATATTTAAAAATGTAGGTTGAACTAAGCTTATTAAGAAAACAAATTATAGAAATGAGGGAGTCAAAGCAGCTTATAAAGATCTAACCACGGCATATTCTGATTGCAAAACAATTTAATGCATTTTTATCTTATTTTTCATTATTATCAACTCAGAACATGTAGACTCAGGTAACAAACATGGTTTACGAAAATTAGAGTTAAAGGTAAACAGATGAACCAAATTATTGAATGCCCTATCCATTTTGATGAGCTCCAAAAGTCAGTAAATCTATATCAGAACCAGGTCTCATAAAGTATAGATCCAAAGTTCAACCAAGAGAAGGCTCCATTTCAAACATTCAGAAGCTTTTAAAGGTTTTCTTCAGACCATACAGCATCCTCCCGTTATACTCACTAGCAAGATATTTTTACTGATCTGAATAGTCATTGGTAACACAATCTAGAAGTACATCTCAAAGAACTTGCACTCTGTAAGTTGCTATGCTGCTCTGACTATTTTTTCTTGAAATAGCAGTATCCGACACACATTCAGATATGGATACAAGGATATCAGCCTCCAAAGATCTTTCAAATACATTGAAGAAATTAGGAAATAATTGAGCATGCCCGTATTAATTTCATACCCATATCCGACATTCATAGAGGTGCACCTATGAAGAAACACACTCTATGTCCAAATCTATCAGATTACAGAACTCAATAAACGATTTTGATCACTTAAGTTTCATCATATGATAACCTTAAAATACCTTTTACTACAATGAATTCTGCCTAAGTCACTTCATATATTCTGAAATTAGTGTCTTCCCCCACCCCCCACCCCCCCTCATAAAGATGTAAAATTGTTCATTTAACACAGTTTCCACCTCTAAATTCCCGAATTCTTATTTAACAATACCGTGTATAATAATTAACTTAAAAATCACAATAGAAAGGATAGAAAATAAATACTTGAATAGAAAATTAACAAAAAGAAAACAGAAGCAAGGAATCGATTACCGTTGGTGATGATAGCGCTGGTTTGGGGAGGGACCTTGAATTCCTCGGCTGCGAATTTCAAAACAGCCGTAAACGGGGCTGCTTCAGGAACGCTAAACCTGAAATTCCGAAAATTATATAAAAATAATTCGGGAACGATAACCAGAATTTGAAAGAAAAATTAGTAAAAATAAATATTTAAATGAAAAAAACTCACACTTTGAAAGGGAGCTTTGGATCGGATGTAAGAGTGACTTTGAAAGACACTTTTCCACCACTCGCCATTTCTCCCTGTTTTTTTCTGTTTACAGATTTCTGAAATTTCATTTCTACGAACCAATTTATATATTTTATTATTCTCGCGTGATTGTTACGACAACTTGGATTTTGTAATAATATTCAGGTTGTGTTACCATATTATTTTATTCTAATACATCAATTATTTGGCTACTTCAACTAATATGTTTTGTTCAAATAAGCGTTTATATTTTTTTTTTAAATTGCCAATTTGATAAATCATTAATTAGATTGACATTTAATTTTTTAATTTGTTTGCTAATGATATTAAATTTTTAATTAATACAAAATTTTAAAAAAAAAAGTGTTGAATAGGATAAGTGCCTAATGTTGGAAATGCTAAATTGATTTTATTTTTTAAAAAAAATATATTTTAAATAAAGAATCTCTTTTTCTTTATTAAAAATAAAATATTGAAATTATTATATTTAACTTTATCTAATACTATCTAAAACAATAACCTTATATGTCATTAAAGCCTTTAAAAAATACAAATAATCAATTAAGTTTCTACATTAAATTCACACCCAATTAAGTCACTGTTGTTAATTAAAATAATCAATTAAGTCCCTTCGCTAACAGTTTCATCATTAACCACGTTGACTGTTAAAATAAATTGATGGATTAATCATATAGTGGCACGTGGTAGTTTCTAATTTAATCTAATATTTTTCTCAAATAAATATAAAATATAAAAATATTAAATATTAAAATTTTTATAATAAAATTATAAAAAATATAAAAATAAAAAACTAATAAATTATAAAAAATATTTAAAATTAATAAAAATATTTAAAATTTTATAAAAAAAAGTACTAGAATTCTATAAAAATCATAAAAATTATAAAAATTGATATAAATTTATAAAATTTATAAAAAAAATCATAAAAACTTGAATTGGACTGGATCAATTGGGTGAACCAATTAAACCAAAATCGACAAGAGTATTGCTCCAGAGAAAGCCATTAAACTGGTTGACTTGAGAATCGAATAGTTGAATCGATTTTTTTTATTTTTTAAAAATATTTTTAATGTTTTATTTAATTCAACTAGACGAATCAACCAAACTTACAAACTAGTGGCTTGATCGATTCAACCATCGATCCGATACTCAAAACATTGGTTAGAATATTTTATTCTGACATATGCTAGTAGTTGAATAATGAAATTTTAGTTTAATAAAATATTAAAAAAATAAAAAATCATTTCAACTGTTCAGTTCCTAGGTCAACCAGTCTAATGACTTTTAACGAACCAGTACTCTTGTCGATTTTGGGCTAATCGGTCCAATTCAAGTTTTTATGATTATTTTTATAATTTTTATAAGTGTATATCGATTTTAATATTTTTGTTATGAATATTTTATCATTAAGTGGATGTCTATCGAGATCATGGTAAGTTTGATTTATTTTAGGACCCTAATATTCATTAAAAGTAGAGATTTATTTTATTTATACTTCTTATCTCTATAAATATAAATTTTAGAGAAAATTATAAATAAAGAAGATGGAAAGAAAAAAAAACATTAGCCCGTGTGAAGACTCAAGCACAGAACCCCAAACAACCAACTCACCTTATACCATTTAGCTACTCCAAAGATTTGGTACTTTATGCGCCAAGAACTTTATATAAATCTATTTATTCATATCTTATCAAATTTATTCATTTGAGAAATGAAGATTAGATTTATTTTCCGAACTCTTAGATACAAGATGCTTGGATTCTCAATAAGTTTTTATTTAATGTTTTATATTGATATTATTTTTTTATTTTTTTTAATTATGATTAATTTGTTTTATTTTTATGTTGTTAAATATGTTGAAAATTTTGATCTCCGATGGATCTCGATTCTTATTCTTGATCTTGAATTTTATCAAGCAATTTTAAATTGGTAAGGAGCTTTGACATATTTTTATTAAGGTATAATTTTGATTACATTTTTTTTGTCATAAAAAAACTAGATAAGTTAAGTACAATTATCTAGTACTATCCATTGGATTTTCTGCAAATAAATGTAAGCCTTCATTTCTTTCAGCTTCTGAGTTTTCTTATCTGGGAATATACTCAAGATCCCATTACCTTACTTCCTGCAATAGTTGGTAATGCGTTTGATAAGAGCAAAAAACGATGTCAATATGAATGTGTCTTTAAAGGCCTGAAGAACCTCCATGCTATCCGTTCTAATCAACACTTTATCACAACCTATTTTGTAATAGAAGCATGCCATTTAGAATACCCCAAAATTCATCATTGAAAATAGAGCATTAGCCCAATATTTAATCTAACTCAATATTTGTTTTCTAATTCCTAAAATAAATATTAATTAATTAATTAATTTAATTAATTAATTAACTAAATTAACTTCTCAATTAAATAAATTTCTTAACCCAATTCTAATTCCGTTAAAGTCATGACAATTTTACCATAAAAAATCTATGAGGAAATATATTTAATTTCCATATTCAATGGATTCATGATGAATAATAAACTTAATTTCATTTTTGAACTTCAATTTTTTAATTAAATAACAATTCAAAAACCCTAAATTAATTCTCAAATCATTTTTATACTTAGTGAGAAAACACATTTATTTGTGAATGCGACTCGTTTCTCTAACTTTATCATTTCTATTCAGTTATGTTCATTTGGTTCTACATGCAATTTATTTCTGATTTCAACGAGCTAGTGGAGGGACCAAATGGACATATGTATTAGGGCTCAAATAATTTATAATAAAGTTCCAACTTTTCTTTAGTCACGAAGTCATTATACTATAGTATCGTAATTGAGTTCTCCTTAATTACATATCATTGCAAAAGGTACTTAATCATTACTTGTCCAATGACCTTGTCATCAGTGTGTTACCCTCATAGAATATCTTTAATCTCTTTGAGATAAATCCGTTCTCCTAAAATGATCATATTTTATCTCATGATGACTATTATATATTCCTTCATGAAAAGTCAATTACTATCAAATAGTTTTTAAGTCATTTTCACAAAGAAAAATGACTTGTGGCTACTTTTGCTTTTCAACTATCATGTAATGTCAATCAGAGGACCATTTACCCATTAGTTGGACTATGAATTTATCTATTGTGAATGATGTTAACTATTGCAGAAGTCATATACCCAATGCACCAGCTTTCGGTTCCTTATCTATTTGAACTCAAACTTTTACTTACATCAAAGTATATGAATTACGCATATATAGTCATTCATCCATTTAGGATTAAGGTATGCAACACGATGAATGTCATAAGTGAACAAATCTATAAACAGATCTAGGATATATTCTATTTGGGTCTTGTCCAATGTACTGTCAGTCCAGCTAGTCACATCTCTGTCTCTATCTTCTGGGAGTCATCCGCTTTGATGCTCAAGATAAAGCATCTCTCCAATTGGACTTGATAGACGACATATTAGTCTTTCAATCAGTATGCTCATTTCTAATTAGATTAAGGAAATATTTAGGTTCATCTACTAATACAAGTTGTTTTTTCGTATTACGATTTAACCACGTAATACCTGTAACACCCCTAACCCTTATCCGTCGCCGGAACAAGGTCACGAAGCATTATTGAGGTTTATAGATCAATTACAGAAAATTTCATATCATTTACTATTCATATCTGAAATCAATCATATCGTCCCTTAATTGGGTCCTCAAGGCCCAAAATACATGTTAGAATCAAATCAGGACTAAACCGGAAACTCAAAAAATTTTTTGCAAAATTTCAAAACTTTTACTAAGTGCAGGGACACACGCCTGTGTGGCCAATTCTGAGTATTCTGTTTCTTAATTTTTAAAATGCAGGGGATACAAAGCCAAACCACACGCTCGTGTGCACAGTCGTGTGTCATACACGGTTAAGACACACGCCCGTGTGTCTATCAGTGTGGACAAAATAAGGTCATTTCCAAGCCTTATTTCTCACCAAAATTTTACCTTGTATCTACATTATTACTTACATACATATACCAACCAATTCAAAACGTTAAAACCAACCCAACATTAACATTATACATGATATGTCATCACATGTATTCAAACTTACCTTTTGTAAGACATATATGTTTACCATAATTTAATCTAACCATATCAAGCACACACACATTAACCATATTATAACCTCATATATATATTAATTAAACATACCATCACTAGCCATTCCAAAGGCTATATTACAATTAACCATTTAAATGCCAACACTGGTCAAGATAGCTTATACATGCCATTATACCAAAATAAGTTTGTCATTTATACCAAAACGAGTTGAAGGATAGTGTGATGATGTTCCGACCGATTGCAACCTTTACGAGCTTTCGAGCACTACAAAACAGAGGAAAATAAGACAAAGTAAACATTTAATGCTTAGTAAGTTCGCATAACCGGAATTTTAACTTACTATTCATTTACATTTAAGGTAAACATACAAAAACGCATCCAAGCAATTTAGCTAATAGCCTAAAATACACAACTTCATCAAACATGTTAGTCATTATCCTACATAAATTTCAAGAATCAAAGATGAGCTCATCATATAGTAACTTTCATATTACATGTACATTTTCATGACAGATCATTTCAAGTTCAATTTAGCCATGTCAAAACTTTACCCGTTGAATTTATTTGAAATATCAATGGATACGCTCAAGTGTACAAAATTGAAAATCCATCAATTCATATCCAGGGGTACCTATTAGGGCACATAATCAGGAAGCACTCTCTCGATCCATATAACAAGTTGCTCATGTGAGCCATGTAATAGGAAGCTTATCTAGGCTATAACAGGAAACTTATAAGAGTTTAAAACAGGAAGCTCATTGAGTTTAACAGGTAACTCCAAAGAGTTATTATTAAAGAGCTCTGGATAGCCATATAACAGTAAGTTCAAGCAAGCCATATCTGGAAGCTCAAGAAGAGCCTATATCAGGATGCTCATAAAGAGCTGCGTTTGTGTCTGCAATATATGTAGGATCACAACCAATCGTATAACAGAACGCCCACAAAGAGTTGCGGTAGTCCGCAACACATGCAGGATCACTATCGATTAGGATACTCACAGGAACCATATAACAGCAAGCTCGAGAAGGCTTATAAGAGAATGCTCATAAGAGCTATGGTGTGTCTGCAACATATGCAGGACCGCAACCAATACGGGAAATCTTGTATCCATCGAATTTCATTTATTCAAACGAGACTTAACATTTATTGGGTATTATCATATATGTAACTGATTTTTATACATAAGACATTCAATTCAAACATATTAATATACATAATTTAGTTACACGAACTTATCTCGATAAACGTTCGTATATAAGAATCTACTAATCCAATACTTTTTGTTTTCCTCGATCCAACTCCGTATTAGGTCTATTCGGATCTATATAAATGAATTTAACATCAATTTAATCTATTTCATTATCAATTTAATTCGATTTATATCTTAGACAAAATTACCATTTTACCCCTATACTTTTCATAAATGATTATTTCGTCCCTAGGCTCGGAAAATGAAATTCGTGCCATTTAATCCTTATTCCAAGCCTAACTAGTTTTTACATATAACATTTACAGCACATATATTTCATAAAAATAAAAAAATTTCCATGAACTTTACATCTTTACAATTTAGTCCCTAAATCACATTTTCAAGAAAATTCAATTTACAAAAGTTATTTATCTATCAACAACCTTTCATTCTCTAGCATAAAGTTCAAAATTTCAACATACTCATCAATGGGAATTTTTAATACTTTGATAACTTTACAAATTGATCCCCAAAATAGCTAGATTAGGTTATTCTGATCTTAAAAATATAAAAATTACTAAAAAGGGACAAAATTACTTACCCAATTAGGCTTGCTTGATTTTCTTTCTCTTTTCTAGGGTTTCCATAGAATTTGGGGAAGGAGATGATATAAAATGATGATATTAGATATTTATTTTATTTATCATCTTTTATTTATTTTAATTTCCAATTTAGTCCTTTTTTTTTCTAATTTTCCATGGATGAATCATTAAAAAATATCTACTAATTTCTATTAATGGTCTAATTACCATATAAGGACCTCAAGTTTTGAATTCCATAGCTATTTGACACTTATAGCTACTAGAACTCTACTTTTGTATTTTATGCAATTTGGTCCTTTCCATAATTAAAAATGAAATCGGTAAAATTTTCTTATAAAAATTTTCATATGTCTTTGTTATCATAATGCAGATTATGCAATAATTTTAAAATAAATTCTCTTTCTGACTCGAATTTGTGGTTTCGAAACTACTATTTCGATTTCACTGAAAATGGGCTATTACAATACCGCTTCATATTAATTAAACATTAGATAACCGATGAGCCAATATTTACTTCCATTTTGCTTTGCGTGAAAAAAAATTGAGGACAATATACAAAGGGCATTAATGTAATTAATGGATGTTATTGTTAAACTAATTTGTTCGAAAAATACAAGTATATAAAACGAATATACTACCCTTAGAGCACTAGATCCAATACTAGTTTGTACTATACATTTATTAGTATGGTTAAATCACATACAATGGTAAACCAGAAGTTTACATTAGTATAATTGAATCACATGAAATATTAAACCATGAGTTTTTATTAGTATAATTGAATCACGTGAAATAGTAAACCATGAGTTTATATTAGAATAATTGAATCACATAAACAGTAAATCAAAAGTTTACTAGTCCAAATATATTAATTAGCTAACATGTTCGGTTAGACCATCTTGATCAATAATGATGCAACAAATAAGAATTTACATGAATATTTATTTAAAATCTAAAATATTTTCATATTAAAGATTTTTAAGTGTTGCTTGTTCTCAAAGAAGATATTAAAACCTCACTAATAAAAGTTGAGATTGAATCTCTTGCATTTCTAAAAGAAACATAGGCTCATTTATCCAACAAGTGGATATTTCGATCTATAATTTTGGTAGATGCATCTACAAGTTAATCACATGTGAGTTATCAACTCACAACCTGTAGTTTATGAGATTACTTGTTTAATGATTTGTTTACGAATAAAACTTTTAGATTATGCAATCAAGACGATGATGATTCTTGTTAATGTTGGTGAATTTATTACTTACTTTCAATGAATATTGTATGTTAGATTGTCAATGCAAGTAACCATCGCAAATGCCTGTTTATAAGTATAAAATGGTTAAACATAATTAATGATTAAATGCCTCCAGTTAATAGCTAAACAATTACTTTTGAGAACAAAACTTTTTGTTTATAAGGATGTGATATTTTATATGAATCAACACTTATATACATCATGCCAATAAATTGTGATAAGTACTCCCCGTTACAATTAGTTTTTGGTCAAGAGCCAAATACAACCCATTTTAGAATTTTGAATGTGCGGTATACATTTAAGTTGTTCCACCACAATTCACAAAATGGATATTCGAAGAATGTCGAGAATATATATTAATTATGAATCTCCTTGTATTATTAGATATTTTGAATAAATTGGAGATTCAATTACAACATGATTTGTGACTACTATTTGATTTGATAGTTTTGCCAATATTAAGGGAAGAGAAATAATAATTGGATGAAATAATTATTTAGAATGAATTATCATTATTTAGATCCTCGTAGAAAGTAATTTGGACCAGAAGTTCAAAAAGATAATTCACTTTATTACAACTTAACTGCTAGATGCATTTATTGATCTGATGAGAATAATCAAGTGTTATATACTAGCTAAGGTTTTGATTTGAATTGAAGTCCCAGTAGGACAATTTGTTAGAATAATTGAAGGTAATACATGCTTGAAGCATGGTAGACTGATTGGTTTCAAAGATGAAAATTCTTATAAAAGAAAAGAATAAATTTAGATGGTCATATAATGGAGGCAGACGCTTCAGAAGAAACCCAAGACATAACTAATTATTAAAACTCTAGAAGAGTTTTAGGTACCTGAAACTGAAAATGAAAATAGTAAAAATAAAGAGATCTCGATAAGTTATGTCTGTCGAAACTATTTTTTTGAAAAAGGATCGACTTGATTTTGAAAATGAAAATAGGGAGTAGCTACCAATCTTTTTTGTTTAGGTGTGATCGGATCACCTCGTAATTTAATTGCTTTAATAAAATGTTTTGTTTTACTAAAATAGCGATTTTGATCTAAAAAATTCGAGAAAACGGGTTCGGGAGTCGGTTACGTACGAGGAAGGATTAGCACCCTCATAACGCCCAAAATTGGTACCTAATTGATTAATTAATGTCTTAATGTTGAAAGTTGGAAATCCATAAAGAATTTAAAAATACGATCCCCTCTTTTTTATTAATGTTAATTTTACAAAAAAAAATGTTTGGATAAATCAAAGCAGATGCTAAAGACCTTCTTGTCCCGAAGTAATAAAGTGTCATATCCAGTACGTTAGAACACGACATTTTACCCTCGAAAACAAGCTCGTCTTTTGATTTTCAAAATTCATGCATTTAAATTTTAAAAGGATATTCTATCATTTGGGTCAAACGAAAAAAATCGAAACCCAGTACATTAAGGCACGATCTCTCGAATTTTTGAAACGCGGAACACTCCTTTGTTTTCAAATTTCTCTTTTGTACGAATTTGGATAAAATTAATGAAATATTCAAAAATGATATATGTTTAATTCGTTTGAGCATGAGCATGGTTAAAATATAAACTTGTATTTAATAAACAATGATGCAACGTGGATTTATAATGATAATGGCACAACATGTTTGATAACAAATATAAGACAGCAATCATGAATCAAGTATAAATACGCATAATAATAAATACGATGATATAAATGGCGATGATAGGAGTAAAAAAAAAAAAAAAAGAGATAAACAAATAAAGAAGACAAGCTGATTAGAAATAATAAAATAAGCAACACATGAATGAACTAATAAAAGGTTTTAAATAAAACTTAAAAGTAAGCAAATGAATAAAAAATAAATAAAAGAAGGAATTAAAATAAAACAAACAAAAGAAGGTAATGATGATGATGATAATAATAATAATAATAATAATATTAATATTAATAATGATAATAATAATAATAATAATAATAATAATAATAATAATGGTAACAGTACTAATTATAGTAACAATAATAATAATATTATTAAAAATAAAAAAATTAAAAATGGTAGTAAGTAAATAAATACAATGTATATACATAAGGCTAAATTTAAATATTTTGAAAGTAAAGGAATGAAAAAGAGACAAACAAGTATAAACAAATATGAAATTTAGGTAAAAAATGATAAACGAAAATAATAATAATAACATTAAAATTAACTAATCTAATAATAAAATAACAAAAATAACAAAGAAAGGATTAAATCGAATTTTAAAATAAAAAGTTGAGGCAAATCTGAAATAAAAAGAGAAAGGAGGGACTGATCTGAACACGCGTACAATATGGAAGGATTAAAAGAGAAATTCTTCCCTCTCTTCCAAAACGACGTCGTTCTCATGAGGCCCAAAACGTGATCGAAGTAAAATTATCAGGCCGAATTAAAAGAAACAAAAAAACAAAAAGGACTTAATTAAAACAGGTGGAAAAAGCGGAAGGACCCTTTGCATAAATAACCCATTTGATGAAAACGCGCGGATCCACCAGGAATGGGTCGGGTCAACACGCGGGTCCTAGGAGAAACGGCGCTGTTTCAGCGCCTAAATGCCTGGCCTGAAACGACGCAATTTCAGGCTCTTATAAAGGTCCAAATTTTTTTGAAAATTTTCATTTTTTCAGCTCTCAAAAAAAAACAAAAAAAATTGAAAAAAGGCTCTCCTTTTTCTCTGGTTTAACCCAGATCTCGACCAAGGAGCCGACAAGCCTCCGTCACAGCTCCGTCGTGGCTCCGTTGTAGCTGGTGGCCGGAGTCGCATAAAAACGGTCATTTCGATTCCCTCAGTCCCTCTTTTATTTTATTTAAAAAAAAAAAACTTATGAACCCTATGTTCGTTTTTTAAAATAAAATATAGATAAGAAAATGGGGCTCTCAACGCCTTTCGAACCCTCGCCTGAACCTTCATGGGTCCGAGGTGTTCCAACGCCGGCGGTGTTCGTCGGAGAAGAAGCCGATCGACTTAGGTAAGCCCTTTTTCTTTTTATTCCTTATTTTTTAACCTTAAATAAAAATGAATAAAATAAATAACAAATATAAAATATCACCTTTGGCAAAGTTTTTTTACTTCTATTTCGTTTGACAAGTCCCAGTGTCTGTAAAAAATACATTGAAATTCTTGTGGCTATATATAGTCGAATACATATTATTATTTCTTTTTGTTTGTTTTTATTGTCTGCCTTTGCGTGTTGTTGTTTCCATTCCTTTTTTGGTTTGTTTGCAGACTAGGGGGAAGGTCAACGAGCAAGGCTCCTCATTTCGGTGCAAAAGAATAAGAGGAGCCGAACCTCGGGTGTTGGACGTGCTAACGAGGCACGTGAGTGGCAGCAGGGAGGCGCGGCGCTGAAAGCTCAGAAACCCTAGGGTTTCTGAGTTAGTTTTGTCTTTTGGGCCTATTGGGCCAATAGGAATTGGGTCAGATTTTTTGTAAGATGGGTTTGGGTTTATTGGACTTGGACTTGGATTGTAAAATGGACTGTTTGGATATTTTATATATTTTGGTTATCTAACTTCGGCTTGGGCCGGGCAAAATAGGCCTGTTACAATGTCAATATAAGAAAATATGGAATTATGAGAATAAAAGTTGTCGACAACGATTCTGCGAGAAATAATATTGTTGAAATAATGCAAGAAAAAGAGCATCTTGAATAAATCTGTTAAGAAAGATAAACATGAAATAGATTGGCCAAAATGAAAAGAATTCAAGTAGAATTAAATTCGTGCAGTTTCTAGACTAGTAGTGCAAACATCTAAAGGTATAAAACCACTAGGGTACAAATGAGTAGTTTTACGAAAATGAAATAAGACAAATAAAGTTTTCCGCTAAGTCCTAACAATGATTATGAAAAGATATTCTCTAGTGGTGGATACAATAACCTTTAGATATCTTACTAGTGTTGTAACACCCTCATCACCAACCTGATTGTCAAGTCAAGGCATCAGGATTTCACATTCGTAGCCGAAGCAACTAAATTTCAGATCAATTTATCATATTATTTATTTAATGTAGATCATTAACTGATTTTAGTAATAATTAAATTTATGATAGAACTAATAATGAGTTAAAGGAGCTCATTAAAACATCCACAATTGATCAAAGGTCAAACTGTAAAGTTCATAAAATTTTTTGAATTGTCGTCACGACGTTGGGATTTTCACGTCATGACATGGCGAACTTATCATCGTGACGTTGTCTTCATTTTCTTACAAGTTTCATGCTTTATTTTTATCTATTTATTTTCATATATCATTACCTGAATATATATTCAGATGTCATAATCGCCACTTCATTTTACATATCATCCACTTACATCTATTTCTAATATCAAGTCCTCATAAAAACATGATATTCAATCAAAGATAACAAAGTATATAAAATTAACACAAATATTAAAGTTTTACAAATAAGACCATTGGAGGACTTACACTTTTAAAAGTAGTTTACCCATTTTACGTATATTTCATATTTATTTCTAAATTGTGCCAATCAATTTAATTCTTCATAAAATTTTAACAAAGAATTCAATATCACATCAATTAATAATTATTCACTTATTATTTGATCAATTCGTTTAAACATACTTACATGTATTAATCATTCCATCACTTACAACCATTTCAAAACATTTCAAATTCATCTACTATATATATATATATTCATATTTTTTTTCCTCCTCCTCCTCCTCTCCATTCCACATCCTTTATGTATATATTTGTTAGAATCTTTAACTTTTAGTATATAACATGATTATATGTAACATTATTTATAATTCCACTATTTACTTATGTGTTCATATCAAAGTTGTCCACTTGAGTCATAGTCACTAAATTATTTATATTTTGAGCTACATAATTCGAAAATTAAGATTCCCTTGATGTTTTTGAAACTAGACTAAAATATTTTTTCACCATAAAAATTTCAGAATTTATGACTTAGCCAGTAAGTACAGTAAATCCTTCAAATTTGTCCCTGTTCTGCTATTTGACAGTTTTGACCTTTCTTAACTAAAAATTACTTATCTCTTAGTATGAGATTTGGACGATGTTTCCGTTTATTTCTCTTGAAAATAGACTCATCAAGAATTGTAAAATATAAATTTAAAATCATAATCATTTTTATAAAAATTTTTATGATTTTGCAAAGAACATGAGAACCCAAATCCACTCTAACCTTGTTTCCTGAAAATTAATATATATCAAACTATAAAATTCCATTTCTTTCATCATTTCTTCCATATGAAACTAGTCTCAATGAGATTTAATTAAATATTTAATTAAATCTCTAACTAAATTTCTATAATATTTGGTGAATTTTCAAAGTTAAGTCAATACTGATGTCCAAACTGTTTTAATGAAAAAAATATTTTCTTTTCCATGGTTCTTTGCACTATCTTTCATTCATTCACACATAACTGTCATACTTTTGATTACTATGCCATTTAGACACTTATGTTTATATATAGATTACATATTCATTTCTTAATCTTAGTACTTTTCACCATACAAATCACATTCTCTCTTACCAATTTAGTGTTTTAAGTCTCTATTCGTCATCAAATACTTTCTATTTCTAGTATTTAGATTAAATATATGTTTCGTACATCTCACTCAAAACATCTTTCCACATATTTAGATTTAACCTTTACTTTAAATTAATATACTAAAACCTACTTCTTTTTATTATTATTATTATTATTATTATCATCATTTTAATACTCCTCAATATTCTATTTTATCCGCTTTATATCATTTTCTCATTTTACTGAAAAATCAATTATACATTATTCAGTTTATTAGTACTTTTATTATATATCAATTGTAGGGATGTTACAAGTGTAGTTGTTCATAAAAGATTTGGCATGAGTCTAATAGTTGTTGTTACAACCTTTTATATGAATCACTATATAGTGAAGTTTATATTAAAAATCCTTGAATGATTTAGAATGCCAGAAGCATATAGAAATTCCCAAGAAATTGTTCAATATGTTTGCATAAACACTTATATGAATTGAAATTATTTGGACCTATGTGGTAAATTTAACTTAGTGAAAATTATAAAATGATCCAAAATACCTATATATATATATATATATTTTTATAGAAGGATCATTATCAAAGTTTGTTATGATTATTGTTGGAACTCCTGAAGAGATCAAAACATATTTCCACCAACTTTCCTCACTTGTGGCATTCAAAAGATTGATTATACAAATGTTTATCAATTTCGTTTAAGTGATCATTTGAAAAGTTATTATTCAATATTGAAATATATAGAATATGAGATATTATGTGATATGGTCATGAGAAGGAGTAAATACGCGTTGCACTCTTTTTCCCTTAACCGATGTTTTATCCCACCAAGTTTTTTCTAGTAAAGTTTTTAATGAGGCAGCATGATATGCGTATTATAGATAAGTGTTTTCTTTTTCCTTCACTAAATTTTTTTTTTCCTATGGGGTTTTATTTTAATAAGATTTTAACGAGGCACATTATCTACCAAAGGACATTTAAGGCGGAGTGTTATAAATATCTTATCATTAAGTAGATTTCCATTAAGATCAAGATAAGTTTGATTTATTTTAGGACTCTAATGTTCATTAGAAGTAGATATTTATTTCATTTATACTTATTATACTTTGGAGAAACATTGTAAACATCCTCATTGATCAATAAAATTCATATGTTCTCTTTTGTTCTCCTATTTTTTGTTCTTTTATTCTTTTTATTATTTATTTCATAACAATTTTAATAATTTTTATTTTTACAATTTTTTATTATTTTGTAAGAATTCTAATACTTTTTAAATTTTAAATATTTTAAATAAGTTTTATTAATGTTATAATTTTTTTTATAATTTATTAGAATTTTTATATTTTTATAATATTTATAATATTTATATTATTATATAATTTTAATAAGTTTATATCAATTTTAATATTTTTAATATTTGTTGATTTTATTTTATATTTTATTTTATAAATTTTTTTATTTTTTGTAATTTTATCAATTTTAAGGGAAAAATATTAGATTGTGCCTGAAACTGCCATATGTCACCATTTGATTGATCCATCACTTTATTTTAACGGTCAATGTGGTCAATGATAGAAACCGTTAATGGAAGGGCTTAATTGATTATATATTTATAAATATTTATATTATTATATATTTTTTTATAGTTTTCATAAGTTTATATCAATTTTAATATTTTTAATATTTGTTGATTTTATTTTTTTATTTTATAATTTTTTTAGTTTTTGGTAATTTTTATCAATTTTAAGGGAAAAATATTAGATCGTGTTTGAAACTACTATGTGTCACCATCTGATTGATCTATCAATTTATTTTAAAGGTCAGCGTGGTTAATGACAGAAACCATTAACAAAATGACTTAATTGATTATATATTTATAAATATTTATATTATTATATAATCTGTTATAGTTTTAATAAGTTTATATCAATTTTAATATTTTTAATATTTATTGATTTTATTTATTGATTTTATAATTTTGTTGACATTTTTTTATTTTTTATCAGTTTTAAGGGAAAAATATTAGATTGTGCCTGAAACTGCCATGTCCATCTAGTTGATCTGTCAGATTATTTTAACGGTTAATGTGGTCAATGACTGAAATCATTAACGGAAGAACTTAATTGATTATATATTTATAAATATTTATATTATTATATTTTTTTATAGTTTTAATAAGTTTATATTAATTTTAATATTTGCTGATTTTTTTTATTTTTTTTAATTTTTATCAATTTTAAGGGAAAAATATTAGATCGTGCTTGAAACGTCCATGTGTCACCATCTGATTGATCTGTCAGTTTATTTTAATGGTCAACGTGGTCAATGATAGAAACCGTTAACGAAAGGGCTTAATTGATTATATATTTATAAATATTTATGTTATTATATAATTTTTTATAGTTTTAATAAGTTTATACCAATTTTAATATTTTTAATATTTATTGATTTTATTTTTATTTTATTTTATAATTTTTTTATTTTTTTGTAATTTTTATCAATTTTAAGGGAAAAATATGAGATTGTTCCTGAAACTGCCATGTGTCACCATATGATTGATCTGTCAATTTATTTTAATGGTCAACGTGGTCGATGACAGAAATCATTAACGGAAGGGCTTAATTGATTATATACTTATAAATATTTATATTATTATATTTTTATAGTTTTAATAAGTTTATATAATTTTAATATTTGTAATATTTGCTGATTTTATTTTTATTTTATTATATATATTATTTTTTTTTTGTAATTTTTATTAGTTTTAAGGGAAAAATATTAGATTGTGCCTAAAACTACCATGTGTCATCATTTGATTGATTTGTTAGTTTATTTTAATGGTCAACGTGGTCGATGATAGAAATCGTTAACGAAAGGGCTTAATTGATTATTTTAGTTAACAGTAAGGGCTTAATTGGACTGAATTTAATATAGGGGGTTAATTTATTGATTTTTTTTGCATTTTCTTAAGGTTTTTTGACATATAAGCTAAAATAATATAAAATATTATATTTATAAGATTAAAATTATAAAATAAATAATTTTCAAAAATCAAGATTTATTTTTATCGAACAAAATATTATATTACTGAATGGTTTTATAATATAAAGACCTAATACATTATTTGGTATCTGTGTTTGACACATTTTTTTAAAAATTTCGTATTTATATTTGACAAAAGTTGTACATTTTAATATCCATAAGATGAAAATATTTTTTTAACTCAAGAGGAAGGAGATAACAAGTGAGAGAGAAGAATGATATGTTTTTTTTTTTTTTTTTTTTTGTGCAATGTTATCACACAACGAAAATCAACCTATTTACACTACATCGACCTTTCAAAATTAGTTCTTGTGTGCATAAATCCAACTCATCAACTTGGCTTTTGTAAACTCAATTAGACCTGGGTCGATGCAAAATTGTAGGCCCATTTTCTAGGTCTAGTTCAGTTCTAAAAATGGGTCTAAAATTCTATCCAAACCCGATCTAAATTAAAAATGTTAAACCTGAGTCTGACCCGGCTCGCCTGTATTAAATTTTTTAGATTATTTTTATATAAAAAAATTTTAAAAAATATAATATATCAAATACACTAAAATTAGTAAAATACATGTTTCTCAACAAATTAAAAATACATTAGAAAAAGTCTCTATACTTAAATAACACTAAAATAGTTGTAACTTATCAAGTAAATGACTCTAAAATAGTAGCAAAATTAACAAAAAAAGTAAGAATTATATAATATCCAAATAATAACAATAAAATAATAGCAATATAATAACAAAATGATAGCAAAATAAAAACAAAACAACTTATACTGATCCAACTCGGTCAAAAAAAATTTACTCGAAATTTGACTCATTTTTGAAACTTATATTTTTATCCGAACCTTCATATTTTTCAAACTAGGTTTTAGAAGTAGGATGAGTTAATTAGCGGAATGAGACTTGATAGCTTATGTAGAATGGTATTAAGGTTTTGTTAATAAAAGTGATATTTTGTTGTTTTGAAACTGTTGTTGGTGGTGCAATCCATCACTTCTTTTTAATAAATTCCAGATTTATAACTCTGCCTTGTTTTTTTTTTTAAGTTTTAGCGCTGAATAAGAAAATTTAAGAAATCGGAAATTAATATAAATCTCTGTACTCATCCAAAACAATTTTAATCTTATTTTTTATTTAGTTTATAATTAATTTTTATTTTTATGATATAAAAATAAATATTTTATATTTAAAATAGTAAAAATAAATTTAAATTTTTTTATAAAACATATCTTTCTAAAAATATCATATAAAAATTATTAATTTTTTAATTTATTTAAAAATTTATCCTTTCTGAAAAGTTTATAAAATAAAATAAAAACTTTAAAACTTTATTAAATAATATCTGTAAAACAAAATTTATTTTATCAAATAAATTTAAAAATAAAAAAATAATATAAAGAAGAAATTAAAATTTTTATTAAATAATATTCAAGATGTATAAAACAAAAAATATTTTTTAGTATAAATTTAAAAATAAAAAAAATATTTGAAAAGAAAAAACACTGAGATTTGAGTTAATTTTTATGAACTAGTCGAAAATTCCATAAAAACTCAACCGAAGGTGTCGGGAGGGATAGGTTTGGATCCATCACTCGTGGGAGTTTTGCTGGATATTTATTCCCCTCTCTCTACCTGGGTTTCATCTTTGGGCTGTGTCGCAATGATGTTGTGATGCTAATTCACCCAATCTGCGGGTTTGGTGGCTGAAGCCGCCTTCATCAACGCTTGACCCACCCTTTCACATTTGTTTGTTCAGTTCATGGCTGCTCATCGGTGGTTGGCGGCAACTCCGATGAGTTATTAGGAATTTCGCCTTATTAGTCTATTTTTTTTTTCTTAAAAAAGAACCAAGTATTGTTAGAAAAGAAATATAAAAACTCCACATATGGTATCATAATTAAATTAGCATTTCACAAAAAAAAAAAAAAAGCCCATAAGTTTTATCTTCATTTCAGTCAATATTATTCACAAAAAGTGTTTTTCTCAGAGTAAAAGATAGCAATTAAAGAATAAAAGAATGTAATTGTAATTTTACAATTACAAATTACAAATTACAAATTACAGCCATTTTTTCTTAGAAAAAGATCCTCAGATTAATCATTAATAACAGTGCAAGCATTGCAGTCCACCAACTTCCCATCCATGGATTTAAGCCATTTGCTGCGTTGCACACAAGCTTGTGGTCATGGTAAGAACATACCGTTTGATTCCTGAAATCAACATCAAAACATTTCATTCTCACTTGATGTGATCAGTACATACAAACATGACTAGATTCTAATACATTTATTGTGGGTGAACACATAGTTATTAGGAAAATGATCCAAACCTGGATGAGCAGAAGGTGACAACATAATCAGTACCAGAACAAGTGAAAATACTGGTTGGATCATCATATGCGTAACTATATGCAGTGGGGCAAGCATCTTTGAACTTCTTGGAATAAAACGTAGGTTGACATATCACAGGGTTCCCATAAGTCCCTCGGCAGCAATACTCATCGGTGTTGAACACATCGCAGGCGCTTCGGCAACCAATAACCTTGCCGTTTCCGCCCTTGACGGCTAACTCCGAGGGGCAAGTTTGCCGCAGGTCCTTATCGCAACCCGCACTGCTGCAGTTGCCTTGCCCATTCATCGGTTTAACAGCAATCGGAAGATTGAATCCGTCCACCAGGCTCACATCGTAGTAATCTACGTTAGAAAGCGTAAATTCAGCCAGCGAAGCCGGGGTTTTCCCCGAGGCTGTGCACTTAAGGGTGTTACCGCAATCGGCTGTTTGGCATGAACCGGTTCCGCTTTTGTCGAACTTGCAACCGGTTCGACCCCATATTCGACCACTCCACCCCACTGGGGCTTGAAAAACAACGGATTGGCCGGATTTTAATTCGAAACCACCACCGTTGAAGTTGTCACCGGGGGTGACTCCAGGCCAGATTGTTTCCTTGCAGTAGTTTACTATGGTGAAGACTCTTGCACATTCATACACTTTTGGCCCTGCCAAATCCAAGAATAATAATAATAATAATCATGCAATGTATAAAATAATGTAGAGCTGTGGATGTTGGGATTTAGTACCTGATGAAAGCATTAGCAGTGTGAAAAGAAGAGGTGAAAGTAAAGGATTCATCTTTGTGTGTGTGGGAGGATGTGATATGAAGAATTTGGAGCAGAGATTTAAAGCAAAGGAGGGAGAAGAATACGTGCAGAGGGAGGGGAGGATAATTAACCATAGTTGGAAGGCTTTTCCCACATAAGGCTACATTGATTCTTTTCCTAATCCTTTCCTGCAAGTTTATTCAGGTTCCAAATTTCATTTCTCCTTCTATAATATGCATATTCTTTTACTTTTTAATCCACCCATTTACCCACTTCATGTTGCCTTATTCCTTATACCATAACTTCCAACTTTTTACAATTTTTTTTATTTTGGATAATTTTTTTGAGCCTATTTTTTGAGCCGAGTCAAACTCGAACCTAATAAACGGGTTTGAATTTTTAGTTGAACTCGACCTAAACTCGACCGAATCATGAACACCTCTAAACAAAACCCATAACTTATTATTTTTAATAATAAGTTGATGTACTTAATCTGGCATTAAGCTTTTTTTATTATAATTTTAATTCTTTTTAAATGGCAGGTTGGAATTTATTATCTTTTCAAATAAAAAAATTTAATTTCCAGCATGAATTTAATAGGTCAGGTCATCATTTAATATTTTTAATAGTGAAATTTTATCAGAAGATTTAATTTGCACATTTTTATAATGTATAAAAGTTAATGTCTATTTTTTAGTAGAAGAATCAAAATACAATTTATCCCTAAGTACATGAATTTTCTTGATGCATTTTCCAAGTTCGGCATATACAATTATATTAAATCAAAATTTTAGCATCAAATTACATAATAAATCAAAAAATAAATTATATTTTTGCTATGTTCCAACAACTATGGCAACATATAATACTACTGCAACTTTGTACTAAATACAATTACATCATACAAACATGTAATGAGGATCAAAAGTCATCTAAAACCAGTTACCAATACATAAAATTATTTATATAATATTTTTAACATAATCACAACATAAAAACACATGTTTACATGAATGATCATATACATTAAAGAAAAATGAAAGATTGTTTGCTTTGAAAATTCATTTAATACTCCTGAACTGAAACAAGCTAGATTCAGATCAGCGCCTATCCATGTCAGATACACCATGGTCCATGATTGATGATAAATCCCAGTTACCCATGGTTGATGATATAATTATCATATTGCAATTAACAATAATGCTGCAAATGATTTCTGTTATAGAATATATTTTAACCCGATCCAGAATCGGTATTTTTTTTTATATATTTCTAAAGACTCTTAAAATGGAGCTCTCTGAAAAGCTCCATTTTTCCTTTTCTTTTTCACAAGAAAACCCCTTTCTTTTGCATATTCTAACCGATAAACTGATCAACGGAACTACTAACCAAATCATATATCAACAACTTTTAATTTATGACAATAAAAAATATGTCAAAATTCGAGAGAGAAAAATAAAAGGGTTTATAGAGTTTCTAAAGTTTTTTATTTCACAGGCAGTCTATTGACACTAACATCTTATAAATTTCTTGCACAAAATAAAAATGAATTAGACACAACAATGTTTGGGAATTAGCCACCACAGCAAGAGCCGCAAGCAGGAAGGGAACCTGAAAATATAGTAGTGGCAAATAACAAATTATTTTAGTTGACAAATTGAAGGGGAAAAAAGAGAAGAGGAACATGGCCTGGTGATAAAAAAAACACTGATAATTGGAAGTTCCCAGGCATAATAATAAGGCACAGCACTTACAGCACTTACTATGATCAATTCCTCGAACATTGTCTAGTCCACGTGATGGTCGACGTGGGCCGCCGCCACCACCATAAGGTCCACTTCTTGGTCCTCCTGGACCACCATCCCATTTCTTGCTTGAACCAGAGCTTTTTCTATAGGCATCTGACTTTTCCATCTGATGCATATGCAACATTCAAGTTTCCAATTCACTGATGCAGATTAACCAACAAAAAAAAGGAACCCTAGAACTGACCACTGACAAAGAAAAATGAGAACTTACCGAGAACATGGTCGAAAAAAACACTCCAATAAAATTGATGATTGCCCAGAAGAAATCGATGATGGTCCTCAGTCGCCATATTGATCGCTTTGATTTCACAACACCTGAATAAGCATACACAAACAAATGTTTTACACAACATGAAGATAGGAGGGGATCGAGGTATACTAAAGTGATCAAACAAGTCAATTTTGTAAGATCAAAGGCAATATGTTGTAACTAATCTTCAAATAACTACTGCAGCTAAGAATGCTCAGCGATGATTGTCAGCCATAAACTCCATGAAAGAGTTACAAAGAAAATATTACTAGCAGTCACAAAGACCACATGTGGAAGAACATAAATAACCTCCCTTATTCATAACAGCATTAGGAATTAGGAAACAACTATCTTCGAAATAACAGAGATTTAGCAGGTACCACCCACTAGAGCAAAGAAATAGCACTAACTATGGAGGGGTTAGTAAACTGGGCTCTTCAAAGATAGAAAATTGAATCCTATGTTACCTGGAATGCGGATTAGTTTGATACGAGAAATGAAAACGAAAACGCAAATTCGTTATTTCTATAAAATGTAATTCGTTGAGGGTGGGCTTTCGTTTAGTAGGAATGAAATATGATCTATTGAAACTGATTTTAAATGTTACCATAAAAGGGGCTTTTTCAACAGACACTATCACAATTCTGGAACCCTGCGCAATTCATAAGTTAAAACCTCATTTCAGCAATTTAAAAGCCGCGAAACGAAAATAACTGGGTCGAATTTATATGCTAAAGAAGTCCGAAAAATAAAGATTGTTCCAAGCTAGAACAATTCTCATCAAAATTCATCGAAGTAACCAACTAAAACCTCAATTTCCATCATCCCACAAGAAATTACGATCCACAAAACATTTCATTGACTAAAAAAATCTGAAAAAAAAAACATTTCTTTTCTTTTCTCGTAACTAATTAGGGTTCAACGAATATTAGATTTCAATACAGGAAAAAATAACATAAATAATAAGAAATTATAGTGGGTAATAGATCTTGAACCACATTAAGAAAAAAAAAATCTAATGGCAGAAATAAATATAGTTAAAAGAGAAATTGACAAGAAGAGAGAAAGGATCCAAACCTCGCTCAACATAAGCCATGAGAAGAATTCCAGCGTCTTCTGGTTCTTTTTCCAAAACGAGGGAAAATTATAGGGATAACAACTGTGTTTTAAATAGGCGTTTTTAAAATATATATTTGATGAGCTGATTGATGGATTTATACGAGTATTATTGTTAATACGTGATTAGTTTGTGTTTAAGTATATTTTTTTTTTATTTATGTGTTAATAGTAAATATAATTAGAGTCTATAATAAGATTATTAAAAAAAATTAATGTTTTGCGGATCTTTTGTGTTACATTAATACAAATTTTGTTTAAAACAAAATGATTAGAGTATTAGTTCGAAGAGAGAAATTAATTCAATCGATTTATGAATCGTTTAAAATCAATTAAATCAATTTTCTCTATATTTTAAAATATTTTTGAATGAAACTTTAATAATTTATTTACTTAAATAAGCTAAATTAAAAATTGATCATCTAATCAATTCGACTATTGATTCAATTATGAAAACTTTAATTAGGACATGAACTTAATTGATATGTTGGCATTACTAATATGCAAGTAGTTT
Source organism: Gossypium longicalyx (assembly GCA_025698465.1). NCBI lineage: Eukaryota > Viridiplantae > Streptophyta > Magnoliopsida > Malvales > Malvaceae > Gossypium > Gossypium longicalyx. The sequence continues at coordinate 14,396,314 of CM046997.1, read as the reverse complement.
TTTGTGATTGGGTATATTAATTTATACAAATATTTTAACAACATTTAAGATTTCATTTAATATTTTTGTCAATAAAAAGTGCATAAAATTACTAAAAAGAAGTATGATACATAGGAGGACCGACTAAGTCAACATTAAAAGGAAAGGAAATACAATCTAGCATATCAAAAAGGACAACATAATATTAGGTCCCCAAAATCATAAACAAAAGCAATACAAATATTTCATTTTTTTTCTTGCAAGAGTGTTTACACATCAATTGCCTCCTTGAATAATATGACGACACTGGAACAACATTAACATAGTCTTAGAATCGTTAATCAATGAATAAGAATAAGATTTTTCGAAGAAATAGATTTCATAAGATCAATAGTAGAAAGAACACCACAATAGTGACAAATAATCCTTCTTCTAAAGTTTAGACTTCTCTTGAACTTCAATTTGTTTAAAGCATTCTCTAGAATAGTGGTTACTCCTTGCTTGTCCAAACACACTAGCGCTTTCTACAATATCCTTCATTTTATCTATGAAGCCTAGGCCTTCTCTCTTCTGATCCCTTTTTCCAGCTGCTAATTGTAACATTCTTAACATGAATCTGTCGCTTGAACAGGGTTACGAAGCATTACCGGAGTTTACAAATCAAACAGACAGAAAATACAAACATTTCATATCATATAACATTCATGTCAAAAACCAATCAAAGTCATACATATTGTCCCTTACACGAGCCCTCGAGGCCTAAATTACACATTAGAAACAAATTGGGACTAAATCGGATACTCAAAGAATTTTTCGGAAAACATTGAAATTTTTCAAAGCTGTAGGGGTAACACAGCATGTGGCCAGGTCGTGTGACTTACACAGTCAGGAGACATGCCCATTCTCAGACCGTGTGGGCATTCAAAATAGGGACACAGCCGTGTCCCAGCCCGTGTCCTTGCCTGTGTAACTCTCTGACTTGGGACACATAGCCAAGTCACACGCTCGTGTGCTAGGCCGTGTGAGCATACTGACTTGCACAATTTAAAAGATACAGCGGACACACAGCTGAGACACACGCCCATGTGGATGAAAATAGGTCATTTTCCAAGCCATATTTCTCACCCAATTTGGTACCAACTGATAAACATGTTAATTTGCATTTTTTGTGTGTTTAATTTGGTTTATTGTTGAATTGAACCCTGCTAATTAAGTGCTTTTATGATCTAATCTTGTCAGGGATGCAATCGGTCGAAAACAAGCTAAAAAGGGCCAAATTAAAAGACAATCATTAAATTGGGGCCAAATAAAAAAGATGGAGAAAGCCAATGAGTTATCAAATTTGTTGACTTTGTAAAAAGCCAAAAATAGGAAGATATTATTTAATTTTATTTTATTTTATTTTATTAAATTAGTTAGGATATTTTTAGTAAACCCCATGTATATAAATAGGGGTATTTTGTTCTTTGAAAATCAGCCATTCATTTTGTATTCCTACTTCACTTTGGAGTTGTATTTTCCTCTTTGCCTTTTCCTACTTCAATTGGGAATTGAATTACTTTTGTCTTGCTTTTACAAAGTTGGTCTAATTCTTTTTTCAAATACTTTTCCTTATCAATTTCCATCACCTTTCATACAAATCCCATCATCTTCCACAACCTTCAAGCATGAATAATTTCATGCTTCACTAAATTTTATCTTAGCTTTAGGCCGGTATTCTTTCCGGTCGAGAATCATGAGATTCGTGCTCGCACTAAAAATCCTTCCAAGCGGTATTCATTTTTTTCTTAAGTATCAGGATAGACCAATCATCCCTTAAAGTTAAACTCAATTCCAAGTCAAAGTGCATGTTGGGTTAGAGTCGTGTTTGCTGACAGTTGGAGAAACGAGTCGGCCGTGCTGTATTCGATTCTCCGAGAACAAATCAAGGAAGAAGTGATTGGATTTAAATGACCCATGCGGTTGAGGTCGTTAATTCAAGTTGGGTTCTTTAGAACACAAGGCTACCGGAATCTTCAATCAGGAACATTTGTATCTCGGTTAGATAATCGGTAAGGGTTGGTTTGCAGGTCGTACCAGGACCAACCACGAGAGAAAGAATTGGTGGTTAGGACATTCTTAATCACTATAACTAGCTTATCGTTTAGAGGAGAAGATCAATTTTCGAGGATCAATTCTTAACACGAAATTTACCGAGTCTAAGGCTAAGGCTTATCAATTTTGTTTACAAAATCCTAAATTTATTTCCAATTTACATTTATTTTCAATAATAGTCAATCGTTTATTTAAGCTGATTAGATTATTTTACTTTCTTAAACGCTCTCAAACTCCCCCGATTTAATTGTTTATTCTTGTTGCAGGTACGTTTGGCGTCGTAGGCATGACTCTTGACACGACCTTTGACGCAACAAGTATTCTGTTCATAAGTGAACACAGAAGTGATTATGACATCCAATCCCTGTGGATTCGACCCTATTACCACTCTTAGTACTGTTTAGAGTTATTTAGTAGGAATTATTTTTGGTGGATTCGACGCCCATCACCAACCTAAACGCAATAATTTGCACATCAACAAGCCATAACAACGCATTCAAATCAAGATAAAATCAAGTCTTAAACATGTATTATCACAACATACAACCAATATGTCCATAGGCACTTCAAATGACAACTTAAAAACATGCCAACCAAGTATCCAAACTTACCTAAATGACCCAATACATATATGCATATTCAAACCACATTTTACTTTTCATTATTCTACCATATTAAACACACATCAAATATGGTAAGGCCATATGTATATATACATTAAAATATACCAAACACAAGCCATGTAAGTGGCTAATCTCAACAAAATAATTATATGCAAACATTGACCAAATTAACCTATTCATGCCATTATAACTGGAATTAATTTACTGAAAGTACCAAAAGGACTGATGGATAGTGTGAAATAGCTCTGATCAGCTTCCAACCCGAACGAGCTTCCAAATTACTATAAAACGTGAAAAATAACATAGAGTAAGCATTTAAGCTTAGTGAGTTCGTATAACACGGAATTTAACTTACCATATATCCATAAAATAGGTAAGTAAACATAACATATCTCAACCAATTTGGTCAAAAGCCTAAACACATAATCACCACCATATTAGCCATGAACTTCACATATAAGATCCAACACACATGGTTGAATTCATCAAATAATCATATTTCATGTATTTCATGTAAATACCAGTGATAGTTCATATCGAACTCATATAATCTTGTAACAAAATTGTGCCCGTTGAACCATTTAAAATATCGTTAGATACACGGGTAGTATACACAAGGTGTACTGAACTGTAATCTGTCAATTCATATTCATATATGCTCATACGAGCTATGAATCAGTATGCTCTCACAAGATGTGAATCGGGAAGCTTATACGAGCTGTGGTGTGTCCGCAACACATGCAGGACCCAAACCAAATCGGTAACCCTAATGACATGTCATTTGTGTTTTACGAATTTCTAAGGTTCAAACGGGACTCGGTAATCGCCGGATATGCGATTGGTATTTATACATAGCAATTATACAAATCACATGCATATGATTCAATTAAAACATATAAATACTCAATTTAATTACACGAACTTACCTCGACAATTGTACGTAGATACGAAGGCGACTAATTAGATATTTTCTCTTTGCCTCGATCTAACTCTGTACGAGGTCTAACAGGATCTATACGAATGAATTTAACTCATTTTAATATATTTATCATTCAATTTAATCCAACATGGAATTTTGGCAAAATTACCATTTTGCCTTACACTTTTAATTCCTTTGTAATTTAGTCCCTAAGCTCGAAAAATGAAATTCATACAATTTAATCCTTACTTAAGCCTAGCTGATTTTACACATATTAGTAATAGCCCATATATTTCACAAAATTCACAAAATTTACCATAAATTTATCATCTTTTTCAATTTAATACCTAATTGATAATTCCATCAAAATTCTCTTTATAAAAGTTGTTTATTTAACAACAACCATTCATTTTCCATTATCAAACTTCAAAATTCAAGCATATTCATCAATGGAAAAACCCTTATACTTTAACATTTTTGTAAATTAATCCCCGAGCTAGCTAGATTAAGCTACTACGATCTCGAAACATAAAAATCATAAAAAAAGGGGGACAAAAATACATACCTTATTGAGCAAAATAAGCTTGCCCAAATTCAAGCTTCCATGGCTAGGTTTTTTTTCTTTCTTTTTTTTTTTTTGGTGGAAGATGATGATAACAGATTGTTTTATTTTATTTATTATAACTTTAATTATTAATTTCCAAAATTAACCTTAATATTTCATTCAATTTCCAATGATGATTATTCATACTTATCCACTAAGCACTTTAATGGCTTATTTACTATATAAGGACCTCCAATTTAAAATTCTATAGCTATTTAATACCTTTAGCTATTAGAACTCAACTTTTGCACTTTACGCAATTTAGTCCCTTTTATCAAATTAGGTATGTAAACAGTAAAATTTCTTAACAAAATTTTTATACAATATTTCTATCATACTATAGACCATAAAATAATATTAAACTAAATTTTTTGACTTCGTATTTGTGGTCCCGAAAATACTGTTTCGATTTCACTGAAAACGGGCTGTTACAGCTATCATCACATTCAATTTGTTAGTGCTACAATTGAATTATTTGAGAGTCGGTCTTGTATCCTTTAATTCTTCTTTAAGTTTCTCCATTGTTTTTTTATTATTCATTAAGCTCCATCATCTTTGCATTTGTTTGACCTTCAAGCATGGGAGTTCTTTCTTTAGAAAATCATTTTCAATTGAAAGCTTTGAGTTAACTTCACTGAAGATTCCATTTTTCTAACATAAGATTGTAGGCTTTCAGTAATTTCTCGTGTGCATTTTTTTCATTGCACTTCATTGATTCACAATCAGAAACATTTAATTCATCCACCTTCATTGTGAAAGCAACAAAATTGTTCAGATTTTCATTATCATTCTTTGATTCTGAGTTGGTTTCCTCATCACTCCAGATCACACATAAAGACTTTTCTTTCTTCTTTTTCAAGGTATTAGCACATTTTACTTGAATATGCCTAAAACGATGACACTCATGACATTGAATTCCTTGTTTCTTTTCCTTACTAGGTTCATTTGACTCAATATTGGTTTTGAACTTTCCCTTTTGGATAGCTTTAGATGCCTCAGAGTGTTTATTCTTTCCAAACTACTTCTTGGCCATCTTATTGAACCCTTGAGTAAGCAAAGCCAACTATTCTTACATCTCTTTGATAATAGTACTTTGTTTACTGGGCACAATTTCAACCACTGAAAAGGCAATGTTCTTCTTAGATTTCAATTTACCCTTTTTGACCTTTTTCATGTTAATCTCAAAGGTTTGGAGGGTTCCAATTAACTTATTAATCTTCATGGCATCTGTATCATTGGCCTGATCGATGGTTATTACTTTAGTAATAAACCTTTTACGTAATGACCTAAGAACCTTTCTTACAAGCTTTGAGTTTGAGTACTTACTTCTTAGGGGGAAATCATGATTGGTCAAGTCATAGAGTTTTACATAAAACTCTCTAATGGTCTTTGATTCATGTATCCTCAAAGTCTCAAATTTGGTTGTCAACATCTGAAGCTTGGATTTTTTTTCACTATATTGATCCCTTCATGCATTGTTTCTAGTATTTCCCAAGCCTCATTTGCTTTAAGACACTTTGAAATCTTCCTAAAATCTTGTGCATCTACCCCACATAAAATAGAAAAAAATGCTTTAAAATTGCCATTAACAATCTTTTCTTCATTAGTGGTCTAGGTTGCCTCAGGCTTGGAAATTTTTACTTCTTCACATTTAGTGAAAGGATAAGCCTATCCAATTAAAACTACTCTCCATGCTCATTCATCAGTTGACTTAATGAAAGTTTTCATCTTAGCTTTCTAGTAAGCTTAATTTGCTCCATCTAGCATATGGAGCATAAGACTGAAGATATTTCTGTTCCAAGCAAGTATATCAATAAGGATAATCACATTTGTGTTAAGTGAAAGGCTCTGATACCATTTGCAAAAATGAAGGGATACTTGTTGTGCAAAATAAAAACTATGGCTAAATTAGTGCTTGGAACTATGGCTACGGTTTCAACCACGAAACTAAAAGTTCATAAAAGATAAAGATGAACACCAAGATTCTTTACGCAGTTCGACTTTAGTCTACACCTACGAGGCCTAGTCCAAAGCAATGATCCACTATCTTTCTCACATTACAACCTATGATTTAAGTCCTAATACTAGTCTAACTCTCACCAATTTAGCAACCTCACCATTGTACAAAGACTAAATTACTCTCTCACTAAGCTTTTGTAACGACATGATAGTTAGGGGTATCAAAAAAGTGTATTCTCGGGACTCCATTCTCGAAAATCAGACTCATAAGTTAGTTGTGGAGTTAATTAGATTTTGGTTAAGTGAATTTGCATGATTTATAAGTTGTTAAGGTGTAGGGATCAAATTGCATAAGTATTAAAAGTAGAAGTATAGATTAAAATAAATTAAAGGGACTAAAGAAGCAATTATGTCTTTATTTCATTAAGCGAACGGAATTAATGATGCTTACATATTTATATATGTTAACTTATTATATATATGTTATATTATATAATAAGAAATGTATATATATATGTTATAATATTGATAAAATAAAATTAAAATAAAACAAAAAAATTAAGAAATAAAAGTGGATGCATGCAAAAATTTATCAAAGAAAAGAAATAAAAAGAAAGAGAGAAAAAGCAAAGGAGAACGCATGACTATAGGGACCTTAAGGTTCAAATTCAAAATTGGTTAGTCAATTTAGTCTATTTTCTTGTAATTTTTATTTTTTTAATCCCGGTGTTTAGTACTACTTGACCCATGTTGGAATTTTAGCATTAATTAAGATTTTAAATGTTGTTATTATTGAATAGTTTTGGTAATAAAGATTAAATTAATAGATTTTTAAGTTAGAAATGGAAAATGATTAAATTGTAGAACAAATTATAAATTTTGAGTAATAGGGACTAAATTATGAAAAAAATTAAAATTTAGGGGTATAATTGAAAATAGAGAGTTAAATTTAGTTTAAAGTGAAATGAGAATGAAAATATAGAGTTAATTGTGATGAATAAAAATTAGCCTCAGTTTAGGGACTAAATTGAAATTTAAGAAAACATTGAGTAAAAATTAAAATATTCAATGTGAAATTGAATAGTGTTATATTGATATATTTTAATTGTTTTAATTCTGTAGCTAACGTTGTACTGAAATCCTCGACTAAAAAGGGGAAGGATAAAATCTACGTCGAATAGCTCAGAATCCATTGTTTGTGTTTCTATAATTCGAACTAAGTTGTAAATTATTGCATTTTGAATTATTGCATGTGGTAAGCATTGGAGGTGAGAATTAATGTGCTTTAAAATTGAATTAAATTTATAGTTGATTGAATTGGATTGTTTTGACATATGTTATGAATGTATTAAGTAATTGGAAATTGAAATGAATATATGTTTAAATGTGATAATGTGCAAATATAAGAATTGAATATTGGTTGCATTTGGAAAGTGAAATGAAACCCTATTAACTGTATCGAGCTGTGTCGGATATAGATGGCATGCCACAGGATAGGAAGAGTTCAGGGATTTCTTCTACTTCAAGTCGATGAGGCACTAGGTGCCAATTTACTTCGGTTTAACCAATGAGACACTGGGTGCCAAATTGGTGTGTTGGTTGGATCCGTGTATCCGTTCGAATCCGAGTCGTGTTAATAAGGGTAAATAAATAATAAAATTCTATATTTGATATTGAAATGACATGGTATGTGAAATTGAAATGAAATAATGGATTGAAAAATGAAATGTGAAATATGTTGTGAACAAATGAAATATATGAGTTATGTACTCATGAATTGAATATGGAATGAGTTGTGCCATTGTATAAATGCAATGTTGATTGATATATGGAAAGCTATTTATATAGCAAGTGATGTGAATTAAGATATTTGTTAAAGCCAAATCAAGTATGAAATCATGTGAAAAATTGAGTACAACATGAAATGATGTATTAATATGCATGAAATTAAAATGATGATATCTTGTAATGGTATGCTTAGTTAATAGTGTGATTGAATAATTCAATTTGAGCATTCATGTATTATTATGTCTTTAAATGTCCGGATTATAGAAATATCATGAGCTTTACTCAGTGTACGGTTTTGTTTTCTGTGCGCAGGTTAGGTACTTCTCTTTTGATTGTCGACTCAGCATCCAGCAACGATCCCGACCTCAAATGTGGTGATGTTTACCTTTTGTGATGGCATGTACCTAGGATTCCTTAGTTGATAGTTATTTTGTAGATGGATTGTAAATGAAGTTATAAGTATATTGTTGGTTTGAGTATATAAGTATATGTTGTGATTGGAGCCATAATTTGGCATGTTATATTGAACCAATGCTTGTTAGGTGTATGTGAACTTAAGCTTGATGTTTAGGTAGTTATAAGCTAGGCTAAATTGAGTATTTTGGCATGTTTTAAACTTCGATTCGAATGATGCATTGTTGATATGTTTTGACGATATATCTAATGGCCTAAATTTAAGGTTATCGGAACAGTGGTTTCGTAATCACAAATCTGATTTAAAGAGAAATTTATTTTAATATTTTCGGATGAATATTGATATGATAGGAAAATCGTATGAAAATATTGATAGAAAAATTTTACCGATTTAGTGATTAGTTAGAAAAAGAAATTATTGAAGAAATTGGGTAAAAACAAGGTATCGAGACCTCGATCTCGTAAAACCAAGTCAAAAATATTTTTATAAATATTTATGAAATGTTAATAATGCGGTATTAAAATTTCGTTAGGAAATTTTAATGTTTGGGTAGTCAATTAAATAAAAAGAACTAAATTGGAAAAGGTGTAAAAGTGGCAAAGATGATTAAATAGCTTAAGTGTCTAATGAGAAAGGATTTAAAAGACAATTAGACCCAAAATTTATTTGGACTGGACAGCAAGGGCATGAAATCAGCAAGAAAATGGATGATTTAAGGGCAAAATTGGAATATTGCATAATTAACTAAATAAAATTAGGACTAATATGGAAATATCTAGATTTCTTGTGATTTCTCTTCATTCTCATAAGCCAAAACGCCATAGGAGGGGTCCTTTAAGCTGGTATTTCATAATTTTTGCACCAAGTGAGTTAATCCTTACCTTTTTCTTATAATTTTTGTGTTTTTAAGACTTTTACAACTAGGTCCTACTATTAAATTCATTAGTTTTTAATTTCATGGATGAAATTGAAAGTCACCATGGTGGAGTGCTGTAATTTTATAATGAAATAGCATGAAATTGAAGCTTTAATTTGTTTATGAGATGATTTTATTAGGTAATTTCAATAGAAATTGATTTTTAGGACCTAATTGTGAAAAATGTTTGGAATTAAAGTCTAGTGCTGAAATTCTGATTCCCAAAGGTTATAAAGTAGTTTAAAGTGATAGAATAAATTGTTAATTGAGAAAAATCAGCTCAATTGAGAGGTTAATTGAGTAGGGATGAAATTATCATTTATTAAAAGCTTAGGGGAAAATGGTAATAAACATCTTGCACTAAAACAGTTTTGGACAGCAGCAGTAGGGTAACTTTGAAAAATCACCATAAATTTTTTAAATCAAATTATAAGATGAACAAAATATTTAATTAAAGCTTATAGAGTCTAGTTTCTCATAGAATAAACGGTGTAAGAAATGGAATTGTAAATCATGAGATATAATAAATTTTGTAAGACAAGGTCAGAACAAATTCGGGTTCCCCTGTTTTGAATTTGGAAAATCACCAAAAATTGGATAAAAATAATTAGGGGTTAAAATTTACATGTTTAAATTATTAATGAGTCTATTTTCAATAGAAACAAATGGAAACATCATCCAAATTTTTTACTAAGAGATAATTAATTTTTAGCAAAGAAAGTTCAAGTGTCGGACAATGAAGAAGAAAGAAGCTTGTACTTATTATTGGTGAACCAAAATTCTAAAAATTTTATGGTAGAAATATATTTGAGTCTAGTTTTAGAAACATCAAGCGGTTTTTAATTTTAAATGCTTTAGCTTGATATATAAATAATTTAGTGACTATGACTCAAATAGACAGCTTTGAATGAACTATAAATAATAGTGGAATAATAGAGAATGTTACATATGAACATGAAATGTATTAAATTAATGATTAAATTTATTTATTTAGATTCAAAAAATTCAAATACGAAGTTAGATCGAGGAAAGGAAAAAGTTCGGGATTAGTAGATTTTTGTATACGAACAAGTATCAAGGTAAGTTCGTGTAACTTGAATTATATTCTTAAATGCTTGAAATGTATGTTATTGATGTGAATATGATTTGAATGTTCATTGTATGAAAATTGATGAAACATTGATATATTTGATAAAAAGGGGAATAAATCCTAGTAGAATGGAAGGAAAATTCGATGGATCTCTGAAAAGGAATTGACGGTAAAAAGGATCTAGCCCAGACAGGTGATCCTATCTTGATATAGCCCTCCTGAAAGATATGTGTAAAATAGATTTAGCCTGGACGGGTAATCCAAATTAGGGTCTAAATTTAGCCTGGACTTGTAATTCAAATCCAAGCTCATTAGAGTAATTGTCGTTGCAGGGGATTTAGCCTGGACTGGTAATCCCAACAATACTATATGAGTTTATATTATAGGGGATTTAGCCTGGACTGGTAATCCCACTATAAGGATGAGGTTCGCGAGAGTGCGCTCTTTGAAATGAAAATGTGGGCACATGAATATGAATTGACGGACCCGGAATTGTACACTAAAAGTGTACCTCTAAAAATCCATCGAAATTTTGAGAAATTCAACAGGATAAATATGGGAAATAATAAGGGTAATAGAAAACATGGAATTGATAAGCTCATCAATCATTAATCTTTATACTGAACTCATATGATTTATTTGATTAATGTGTTGGTTGAGTTTGTGTGTGATAAGTAAATGGCAAATTGAATGGATGTATGATTATTTATTGTTTTGTATTGAAAATATTAGGTAAGTATAATTCTTGTTACATTGGCTTACTAAGCACAACGTGCTTACCCTGTTTCTTTTTTCCCTGTTTTATAGTATTAAGAGCTCGAAGGTCAGATTGAGTCGGAGACACATCACACTATCAACCTCAACATTTTGGTATATCAAGAAACTTTATTTTGGAAATCAATGGCATGTATAAGTTAATAAGTTAAATGTTAATATGAAATGAATGTAAAGTTAGCCATTGGTATGGCTAACAAATCTTGGTTTTGGTATGTGATGAGGTTATCTTATGAACATGCATGAATCTGTCTTGAAAATATGTTGAATTGGATTGGTCTTGGTTTAAAATTGAAGGGAAGGTTAGATATTTATAAATGGGTTATATTGAGTTCATAAAAAAAATTGAGTTTTACAAAAAATTCCTTATGGTTTCGATTTAATTTTGGTTTGGTCTCGATGTATGTTTTGGGCTTCGGAGGCCCATCTAAGGGACGCCATAAAATGTTTTGGTAAACGAATAGTATTTAACTCTTAATAACAGAAAAAATTAATTCGGTAAACTCCGGTAATGCCTTATACCCTATTTTGGCGACGAATTGGATTAGTCTATAACACCCCCTACTCGTATTTGTCGCCGGAATAGGGTACGAGGCATTACCGGAGCTTACCAAATTAATATTTCCGTTATTACGAGTTAAATACTATTCATTTACCGAAACATGTTATGACGTCCCTTAAGTGGGCCTTCGAAGCCCAAAACATACATCTGGACCAAACCAAAATTAAATTGAAACCATAAGGAATTTTTCGCGAAACTCAATTTTTTTTATGAACTCAATATAATCCCTTTATAGATATCTAACCTTCCCTGCAATTTTAAACCGAGACCAATCCAATTCAACATATTTTCAAGATAGATTCATGCATATCCATAAGATAACCTCATCACATACCAAAACTAGGATTTGTTAGCCATACCAATGGCTAACTTTACATTCATTTTATATTAACATTTACTTTATTAACTTATACATGTCATTGATTTCCAAAATAAAGTTTCTTGATATACCAAAATTTTGAGGTTGATAGTGTGATGTGTCTCCAACCCAATCCGACCTCCGAGCTCTTAATATTACAAAATAGGGAAAAAAGAAATAGGGTAAGCACGTTGTGCTTAGTAAGCCCATGTAATAAGAATTATACTTACCTAATATTTTCAATACAAAACAATAAATATTCATACATCCATTCAATTTGTCATTTACCTATCACACACAAACTCAACCAAAACATTAATCAAATAAATTATATAAGTTCAGTATAAAGATTAATGATTGATGAGCTAATCAATTCCATGTTTTCTATTACCCTTATTATTTCCCATATTTATCCCGTTGAATTTCTCGGAATTTCAATGGATTTTTAGAGGTACACTTTTAGTGTACAATTCCGGGTCCGTCAATTCATATTTATGTGCGCACATTTCCATTTCAGAGAGCACACTCCCGCGAACCTCATCCTTGTAATGGGATTACTAGTCCAGGCTAAATCCCCTGTAATATAAACTCATAGAGTATTGTCGAGATTACCAGTCGAGGCTAAATCCCCTGCATTGACAATTACTCTAATGAGCTTGGATCTGAATTACTAGTCCAGGCTAAATTTAGACCCTAATTGGGATTACCCGTCCGGGCTAAATCCATTTTACACATATTCTTCTAGAGGGCTATATCAGGATAGGATCACCCGTCCGGGCCAGATCCTTTTTACCATCAATTCCTTTTCAGAGATCCATTGAATTTTCCTTCCATTCTACCGAGATTTCTTCCCCTTTTTATCAAATATATCAATGTTTCATCAATTTTCATACAATGAACATTCAAATTGTATTCACATCAATAACATACATTTCAAGCATTTAAGAATATAATTCAAGTTACACGAACTTATCTCGATACTTGTTCGTATACAAAAATCTACTAATCCCGAACTTTTTCCTTTCCTCGATCTAGCTTCGTATTTGAATTTTCTGGATCTAAATAAATAAATTTAATCATCAATTTAATACATTTCATGTTCATATGTAACATTCTCTATTATTCCACTATTATTTATAGTTCATTCAAAGTTGTCTACTTGAGTCGTAGTCACTAAATTATTTATATCTCAAGCTAAAGAATTTCAAATTAAAAAATGCTTGATGTTTCTGAAACTAGACTCAAATACGTTTCTACCATAAAATTTTCAGAATTTTTGGTTCAGCCAATAAGAACAGTAAAATCTTCAAACTTACCCCTGTTTTGCTGTCTGACAGCTTCGACTTTTCTTTGCTAAAAATTAATTATCTCTTAGTACAAAATTTAGATGATGTTTCTGTTTGTTTCTATTGAAAATAGACTCATTAATAATTTAAACTTGTAAATTTTAACCCCTAATTATTTTTCTCCAATTTTTGATGATTTTCCAAAGTCAGAACAGGGGAACCCAAATTCAATCTAACCTTGTCTCACAAAATTTATTATATCTCATAATTTACAATTTCATTTCTTACACCGTTTCTTTTATAAGAAACTAGACTTTAATTAACATTTTATTCTATCACTTTAAAATAATTTATAACTTTTGGGAATCAGAATTTCAGCACTAGACTTTAATTCTAATTTTTTTACAATTAGGTCCTAAAAATCAATTTCTATTGAAATTACCTAATAAAATCATCTCATAAACAAATTAAAGCTTCAATTTCATGCTATTTCACCATAAACTTATAGCACTCCACCATGGTGACTTTCAATTTCATTCATGAAATTAAAAACTAATGAATTTAATAGTAGGACCTAGTTGTAAAAGTCTTAAAAAATAAAAAAATTACAAGAAAAAGGTAAGGATTAACTCACTTGGTGCAAAAATTATGAAATACCAGCTTAAAGGACCCCTCCTATGGCATTTTGGTTGATGAGAATGAAGAGAAATCACAAGAAATTTAGATATTTCCATATTAGTCCTAATTTTATTTAGTTAATTATGCAATATTCCAATTTCGCCCTTAAATCATCCATTTTCTTACTGGTTTCATGCCCTTGCAGTCCAGCCCAAATAAATTTTGGGTCTAATTTCCTTTTAAATCCTTTCTTATTAGACACTTAAGCTATTTAATCATCCCAGCTACTTGTACACATTTTCCAATTTAGTCCTTTTTATTTAATTGACTACCCAAACATTAAAATTTCCTAACGAAATTTTAATACCACATTACTAATATTTCATAAATATTTATAAAAATATTTTTGACTCGGTCTTACGAGATCGAGGTCTCGATACCTTAATTTTACCCAATTTCTTCAATAATTTCTTTTTCTAACTAACCACTAAATCGATAAAAATTTTATATCGATATTTTCATACGATTTTCCTATCATATCAATATTCATGCAAAAATATTAAAATAAATTTCTCTTTAAATCAGATTTGTGGTTACGAAACCATTGTTCCGATAACCTTGAATTTAGGCCATTACATGGTCTTGGTTTAAAATTGCAGGGAAGGTTAGATATCTATAAAGGGGTTATACTGAGTTCATAAAAAAAAATTTGATTTTTGCGAAAAATTTCCTATGGTTTCGATTTAATTTTGGTTTGGTCCCAATGTATGTTTTGGGCTTTAGAGGCTAATCTAAGGGATGTCATAACATGTTTCGGTAAATAAATAGTATTTAACTCGTAATAACAGAAAAATTAATTTGGTAAACTCCGGTAATGCCTCGTACCCTATTCTAGCGATGAATACGGGTTAGAGGCTAATCTAAGGGATGTCATAACATGTTTCGGTAAACAAATAGTATTTAACTCGTAATAACAGAAAAATTAATTTGGTAAACTCTGGTAATGCCTCGTACCTTATTCTAGAGATGAATACGGGTAGGGGATGTTACAATATAAATGTGGTACCAATGAGGGTACATTGGTTAGGCACATAAGATGATTGTTTTGACATGTTTTGAGTATGTTTAATCGTGTTTTGAATAGGTTTAATGATTGGTTTTTGAGTTGCTTATTGCCCAAGCAAGTAGGAATTGGTAAACTTGTTGTTTAAGGTACATTTTAGGGCCACATGACCAGACACACGGGCGTGTGACTTGGCCATGTGAGACACACGGCTGGGTGACACAGCCGTGTGTTGTCTGTTGAGTGCTTAGGGAGCAAGTCAGCTAGCACACGGCCTAGCACACGGGCGTGTGGCTTGGCCATGTGACCCAAGTTAGAGAGTTACATGGGCACGGACACGGGTTGGAACACTGCCATGTGTCCCTATTTCGAGTTACACGGCTTGAGACACGGGCGTGTGTCTTAGCCGTATGACCCTACAGTTAAATTTTTCTAATTTTTTTCTCAATGTTTCAAATGTTCTCAAATTAGTCTCGAAACACTTATAAAGTGATTTTAAGGCCTTGAGGGTCTGAATAAGGGACGATATGCTTGTATAATATTGGATTATGCTATTTTTATTGAAATGTTTTGAAATAAATGATTTAGGTTATGTTTATTCGATAATGCTCTATAACCCTGTTTCGGCGACGAATATGGGTTAAGGGTGATACAGCTTTCCCCTCGAAAACTTAGCTTTGCAATCCAAGAAACTCTTTTGATTGCTTATAGAAACAATGCACATATTTGTACTACTTTAATCTCTTGGTTACTCTCGGTTCGTCTTTAACCTAGGCAAAACTTAAGTTTATATACTACTTAAGTTTTGTTTACATAAGAGTTATAACCTAATCACTTTTCTATAAAGTAAAGCTAAAAGTCAACATAAGATAATACTTCTATAAGAGTCTTGGTGTAATTGAAAATCTTCAACTATAGAAAATGACTTTACTTGTTTCACAAGAAAGCAATCTTCAAGTCTTCAATTTCAACACAATTGGTATTCATGTTTTGGGCATTACCATGTCCAAATATCTTCAAAACAAATAGCTCAATACTTTTGTTCTAAAATTTACCAACTTTGAAAATAGGTAAGGAAATGAAACAGTATATTTGTAGCCACTATTTCAACCACAGAAACAATCACAAAATCTTTCTTGCCCTCAAATGTGTCAACATCGTCATTACTTACAATTGTAGTTGTCGGAGATGCTGTAGCTTGTATGTCAACTGGTAAAGTGCAGAATATTTAGGTAGGGTTCAATATATATATTTATATCTGATCCAAGTCATATTATAAAAGTTCCATATCTACTAGAACTTGATATTTGTACTATTTAGATGACAAGTTTTAAAGTAATTTTAATTTTGTACATAGTTAAAAGGGTACACTAATCTCACGACTAAGAACATACATTCGTAAATCTATGAATACTAACAATTTCCCATATCTACTACAACCTAAAACTTGTATTGTTAGATGATTGGTTTTGAAGTAATGTTAGTTTCATACAAGGTTAAAAGGGTACACTGACCTCACGACTAGGAACATACAAGTTTAGTCCTATTGGCATACCAATTACATTATGACTAAGAACCACAAAAATATTAGGGCTACTAACAATTTCCCATATCATTTATGAACCTAAATTAACATAACAATCATTCATTCCATTCATGATATCATTATCCACATCTATTCATAATACAAAGAACACATACATATATGTACCATTTGTATTCAATCATCAACATCAAATAGTATATCTCAACAATTTATTTGTTATTTCATAATCTATGTTCTCTGCTCAAGATTCAAACTTTATTGAAAGTCCTTATTTCATTATCATTCTTTCATGAATCAAAATAAAACGTAGTGACTCATTTAATAATAACTTGGTTTAGCATTTTCATTAATATGTGCATTTTGAAATTTTTTTTATTTATCTTGTAAATATCAGAATCAATTTTTTCTACTTACCAATTCTTACGTCAAACTTCTTTATTATTAAGAATTTAGTCATTTATGAACCCTATTTGATGGCCTGATTGTTAGGGTGTTCACTGCCCTAGGAGTGGCCTGGGTTCAGTTGCGCTAGTCGTGTTTGTTGTTCGAGCTTTACTCTGTTATTGTAATTCTCCAAAAAAAAAAAAGAAAAAGAATTTAGTCATTCATTATTCCAACTAAATTTAAAGCTTAGGTAGGTATATTTCTACTTCTTATTGAATCCACCTATTAAGCATAACACAAAAAAATTTCATAAAGTATTTACATTTAAGTTTTACAAAAGGTAACCTCTTTTAACTCAAAATTCAAGTATTATCACAAGTCTTGTCTCATTCACAACTCTTCTTAAATTTAAAACTAATTTTGTATTCAATTTAATAAACTTCTCCTAACAAAGCTAAATTTCAATATTGTCATACTTTTGACTCAATCTCATTTATACAAAATTAATTATAACTCATTTATATTTTGTTTCTTTATTCCATAGTCACAATTAATATCATTCTTATCTCATTATCAAATAATAAGTATCATATCTTTTATGTTTAATTCATTCTCAATAGATATATATTTTTTGTTTCAAATCATATATAGAGGTGAGCATGGGCAGGGTCGGGTGGGTTCGGGCCCATTTGCTAGGCCCGGGCCCGGCCCAAAAAATGGACCTAAAATTTTGCCCAAGCCCGATTCGGATAAAAATGCTAAAACTTGAGTTCGACCCGTCCCTCCTATATTAATTTTTATATTATTTTTTATATAATTTTAAAATATATATAATACATAAAAAATACTAAAAATATCAAAATAAATATTTCTCAACAAATTGAAAATAAATTTTAAAAAAATGTATACTTAAATAACACTAAGATAAATGCAAATTAACAAGCAAATATCTCTAAAATAATAACAAAATTAACAAATGTCTTTAAAATAATAACAAAATTAACAATAAAATAAGTTTTATGCAATATCCAAACAATAGCAACAAAATAGTAGCAACATAATAGTAAAATGGTAGCAAAATAGGGAGAAAATAACAAGAAAATAATATTAAAAAATTAGATTTTTTTGTCCTTTAGTGAATTCGGGCCGGGCTTGGGCAAAAAATATCTTACCCGAGGCCCGGCTCGTTTTTTAAACAGGCCTTATTTTTTTCTAAACTTATTTTTTGAGTTTATATTTTTACCCAAACCCTCCTACATTTCGATCGGGCCGGGTGGCCCGACCCATGCTCACCTCTAATCATATATCTATATAAACAAAATAATTTAAACAACCAAACTTTTTAAAACAAGATTGTCTAACCATATATCTGACACTAAATTATTTATATTTGATTCTGTAAAATTCAAAATCAAGATTCGTTTAATGTTTTAGAAACTAGATTGAACAATCAAGATTCGTTTTTTTTTTTTTTTTTTGACATAGTCATTTATTTCACAATTATCACCTGCAATTTTCGTATTTGTTTTCACGTCTCACAATATATCAGCAAAAAAAAAAAAAAACTGAAATCATTCAAGCAATCTCCTCTGACTCCAAAGGGGTCAAATTCAAATTAGTACATAAATCCACCTAATCTCGATGCAGGCTGCTGAATGTACCTGGACACACTTCGAAATGCTTAGGCCACTTTGCTTTAAATCCCCATCCACAACGCCCTTATTTTTTAATTTCTCCAAGCATTTCCAAAAGGGTTATTCCGATTCTTCTTTCTTTAGGTCTAATAGGAGAATCAGCAATTACCCGTCTTTCATGGCTACCATCTCCTCCGTTTCCACCCACAAAGACCCTGTTTCTACTCACGATGCCACTCCCAATATCACCCACCAACCAGTTCAGGTGACCACTTCTTTTCCTTGATTTGATTTTCTTCATTGATTTTTAATTTTTATTCAGAAGGTTGCATTTATTGGGAGTATTTTTTGTTTGTTGGGTTTGGGGGGTTGATTTTGTTTCCAGTTGTTGTATAATTTGTGTAAGTCAGATCTTAATTTGGAGGAAAGTTTTTATTTTTATTTTTATTTTTATAATGAGATATTTTCTACTGGTTGGACAATGGGTATGTTCTTTGTTGAATTGTTGTAATGAAATGCATGTAGAGAACATCTAAATTTCTTGCTTTGAATCTTTTAAAAATTGCAAATTGGTTAGATTATGAGATTTTGTTTTATGAATTACAGGACATGATTAGTAGTATAACAAATTGAAGATCTATCATGTTGTTCTTTCAATCTCACATGGAGGTGCTAGTCAAAACCCGATTTCAGGATTATTTTCTGAATTTAGTAGAAAATGAGATTGTTGTTGCCATGCGTTTTTTTTATTTTAGATTTAACATTAGGGATCTGTAGAAGTATTAATTTGATTCATAGACCTATTAGCCCCCTTTTAGCGTTGAAGTTAGCACAACTTTTGCGGTTTAAAGCCGCGTTTCAAATGACGAAATTTTAACTTTTGCTGTTAAAATCATGGTTTAGCAATTCCAATAAGAAAAGTCAAACAAATGAAGATTTTGGACATTGAGCAATCTGTATATTCAAATAGTTTGTGTTATAAAGCAATATATATTTTCTGTCTAGTAACCTCGTATATTTTCACAGGTTGCGAAGCGATTGGAGAAGTTCAAGACTACAATTTTTACTCAGATGAGCATGCTTGCAATCAAGCATGGAGCAATAAACCTTGGCCAAGGGTTCCCCAACTTTGATGGTCCAGATTTTGTAAAAGAAGCGGCAATTCAAGCCATTAAAGATGGGAAAAACCAATATGCTCGAGGATATGGGGTTCCAGACTTTAACAACGCCATAGCTGCTCGCTTCAAGAAGGATACCGGACTTGTGATTGACCCTGAGAAGGAAGTTACTGTTACCTCTGGGTGCACCGAAGCTATTGCTGCAACCATGTTAGGCTTGATTAATCCAGGTGATGAGGTGATCCTCTTTGCTCCATTTTATGATTCTTATGAAGCGACATTATCCATGGCTGGTGCCAAAGTAAAATGCATCACACTGCGCCCTCCGGATTTTGCTGTTCCTATTGATGAGCTTAAGTCCACTATCTCAAAGAACACTCGTGCCATTCTTATAAACACTCCACATAATCCAACGGGGAAGATGTTTACTCGTGAGGAACTTAATACAATTGCATCGCTATGCATTGAGAATGATGTTTTAGTTTTTACTGATGAAGTTTATGATAAATTAGCATTCGAAATGGATCACATTTCAATGGCATCCCTTCCTGGAATGTATGAGCGAACGGTAACTATGAACTCCTTGGGGAAGACGTTCTCTCTAACAGGGTGGAAAATCGGGTGGGCTATAGCTCCACCACACTTGACTTGGGGAGTGCGGCAAGCGCATTCATTCCTTACTTTTGCTACTTCCACTCCCATGCAATATGCGGCTACAGTTGCTCTCCAAGCCCCTGATTCCTACTTTGCTGAGCTAAAGAGAGATTATATGGCAAAGAAGGCAATTTTGGTGCAGGGTTTGAAGGATGTTGGTTTTAAAGTATTCCCATCAAGCGGAACATACTTTGTTGTTGTAGATCACACCCCTTTTGGTCTAGAGAATGATATTGCATTTTGCGAGTATCTGATCAAGGAAGTCGGAGTTGTGGCAATTCCTACTAGTGTTTTTTACTTGAACCCGGAAGATGGAAAGAATTTGGTGAGGTTTACCTTCTGTAAGGATGAAGAAACTTTGAGGTCTGCAGTCGAGAGGATGAAGGAAAAGCTGAAGAAAAAGTGATTAAATGTATCGGAACTAGGTTTATCGGCCAAGGTATGTGACTAGATTTGGCTATGAGAACTTGTAATCCTTGAAAATCAAACTGGAGGTTTAGTAATGACTCAAACCAAACCTATAAATTTTATTCGAATAATAGAATTCATCGTAGGAGCGACTTCAAGCAATGTATGGTTCATGGATGAATACGCAGTAGATTGTGCTTAATCGAGTAACAGTTATATCTTGATGGATGCATATCGTTGTTTTATCGTTTTCCTATACATTTTTCCTGTAAGTGTCAAAGCATATGTCTAGAACTAAACAGTTATTTGAAGCTCAGTGAAGTTCAATTTGAATACATTCAGTTATTGGATGCATTATGTTGAGATTTGAATGGCGGATATCTTGAAAATATTCCGTAAGAAGAAAGGGCATTATAATCTTCGGAAAACAAAATCCCTTTGCAGAAAAACTTTCTCATCCTTTCCTTTGCATGGACGGTAACTGTGAATATATCATCTATGACATCACCCAGAAAAGTCGGTTGCTTTATTCAACCAATGAAGCCATACTTTTCTGCTAATCTTGGTTCATAGATTAAGTATATGTTGGGTTCTAAAATGATTTCTTAGCCAATTTCAAGATTTTTAAAAAGAAAAAAACCCAGATAGAGAATATGTCTCAAACTCAACCTGGGGAAAGGGTCAATGGAACCAATGGTTCAGCCCCAGGGAGGAACTACAAGCTTTATTGGTGCTACCAGTGTCGTCAATCTGTAAGGATTGTCCCTACAAATCCCTCGGAGATCATCTGCCCTCGATGTTCTGGCCAGTTCGTTTGCGAGATGGAAATTGATAGGCCGAGAATGGTTGTTGACTTCGCTGCTTCTGATCCCTCCCCTGAAGTTCGTCTGTTTGAAACACTCTCTCTTATCACGGATCCTCTGATCCTGATATCCAATCGTAATCGTGATTGTTCCAGTAATCAAGAACCTGTAGGTTGGCCTTTGCTTGGGCATCGTTTACTAGGACCCGAATCTGTAAATAATCCGCCTGAGTCTCTTCGAAGGCGTAGAAGCCATAGTTTTGATGGAAATGAAATTAGAGAACAAGAACCTGCACAATGTTTTGATAATCAAGAACCTTTAGGTTGGCCGTTGCTCAGAAGTTATTTACTGGGAGCCGAATTTGTAAATAATCCCCTTGAGCATCGTCGAAGTTGTAGAAGCCATAGTTCCTATGGAAGTGAAATTAGAGAACAAGAACACGTACAACGTTCTAATAATCAAGAACCTTTGGGTTGGCCTTTCCTCAGGCATCATTTCCTAGAAGTCGAATCTATAAGTGATCCCCTTGAGCATCGTCAAAGGCGTAGAAGCCATAGTTCTGATGGAAATGAAATTCAAGAATCTTTAGGTTGGCCTTTCCTCGGGCGTCATTTCTTGGGAGCAGAATCTATAAGTAATCATCTTGAGCATCGTCAAAGGCGTAGAAGCCATGGTTCCAATGGAAATGAAATTCTAGAATCTTTAGGCCGGTCAAAGGTGTAGCTTCCATAGTTCCGGTCAAAATGAAAATCAAGAACCTTTCGGCTGGCCTCTTCTTAGGCATCATTTCTTGGGAGCTAGATCAGTAAGTGATCCCTTTGAGCATCGTGGAAGGCATAGACTTAGTTCCGATGAAAATGAAATTAGAGAACAAGAATTTGAAGCTACACATCGCCCTAGGACTTGGATTATCCTTAGACCTGCTGGCCCTTATGGTCCAAGCATAGCTGAAAGGAGTTTGCGACAAGCAAACCTTGTACAGTCTGATATTGATCCGAGAAACTTCTTTTCTGGGCCAGGACTCGATGATTTGATCGATCAAATAACTCAAAATGACCGTCCAGGAGCACCTCCAGCTCCAGAATCGACAATCAACACAATTCCAACCGTGAAGATCACTGAAATGCACCTGATTGACAATTCGCAATGTCCAGTTTGCAAGGAGGAATTCACTGTTGGTGGAGAAGCAAGGGAGCTGCCTTGTAAACATGTCTACCACAATGACTGCATTGTTCCTTGGCTAAGGCTTCACAATTCTTGCCCTGTTTGTCGCCAAGAATTGCCTGTTAGCAGTGATGCAGAATCCAGTAATCGTCATTTCTCAGAGTCCGAGGTTTCTTCTGGAGATCGTGGACGATATCGGAGGCTTAGGCAGCTGGCTAGTAACCTATGTCCTTTCCATATAAGGCATCAGAGTTCTCCTGGCAATGAAAATTGATTTTCAATGATTTCATTGTCCTCATGATTCAATGTGATTTATATATTGTGTTTATCTTTGAACCAACTAGCAATGCTAATGGAACAGGCGGGTCTCCTCCATCATGCCAATGCTGACTATATCAATAACTCTGCTATATTACTTCATGTTGCCTCATTTCACTTTTTTATTTTAATATTATAAAAAATTCTAATTTATTTATAAATTGTAATTTCATATTCTGCAAAGATGAAACAGATTTTATGACATGAAACCACTTATGCAATTCAAAATAGAACATAACATGGGACTCGCTTTATAATCTCTCTGTTCATTGACAATTAACCTGTTACACAGAAAATCATCTTTAAATTTATTTCTCCCCAGCAGTTGAATCAAGGTCTAATCGATGCCGTATTCTCTAGGCCTTTTACATGCAGACGTGCTTGCTTGTCGGAATTCATGCAAAACTTTGTTGCAAAATGTGTTTCAGATGTAAAGTGTGAACAACTTGATTTAAATTTCAGTAATTTACCATGGTTTTTACATGTATGTCATCCAGAACTCAGATGTAACATCAAAAAATAAAAAATTGAGCATACCCATATCGATCATTAATGTGCAACCGAGACCCTGAGACAGAAACCTAAGCAGCAGCTACCATGGCTTGCCACTCTCTAATCCTATTATATAATTTAAACTGTAGGATCTCTAAAATCTCGAAATGCTGCATAAACAGCCTATTTATCTATTTCAAGTACATTAGATGCACCTTCAAACAATCAATTTTCCAGGAAAATAGCATGGCAATTATCAAAATAAAGTAAATGGCAGTTAAATAGCCATATGATTCTAAAAAACAGGGTAATACATAGTTTCAATTAAATGTCTCTGAACAATACAAGCAATTTTATATGATTCTAAAAACAGGGGCATGCATAGTTTCGATTAAATGTCTAAATGCAGATAAAAATACATAATAAAAAGAATGAACGTCATGATGAAAATTCTGGGTTTGATTGCTGTTTTTCAGCTTAGAAATCGTATTCTGGTAAGGAAAATGGTCCAAGGGAGATAAGCAGTCATAAATAAGATCAAAGACGCTTGGGTTGATAGTGAGTACCGGCATAAAACCCTTCTGTGTATGCCGTGTTCTTGAATATTGTCTGCAATGGAAGCCCATCATTTCTGTTAGAATAAACTTGAAAACTAAAATAAACAGGGAACTTGTGGGTTGAAGCGAAACAAAAAACTATTACAAAACCTGAACAGTTTCTTTAGGTTTATTCAAAAGAATCACCAAGAGTTATATACTAAATAATGAAGGAAATATTTAACTGTTACTGCATAATACTTACAGCGAGATTCTTTAGATCTTCTCTAAGACATTTTTTAATATTATTCGCTACTTCATCTCCTAATTGTCCACCATGTCGCTTGATGGAATCTTCGGAAATCTGTATTCAGTTCATAAGTCTAAGGGGGGAAAATAAAGAAGGAAAAATATCAGGTTGACAGAAGTATTAGAATTAGCTTACTTCTGATAGCAGTAAGGTAGATGTTCTATCCAGAAGCTCTTCCACAAATTTCCCAGCATCTGTGGAAGGAATCGATGGTCGAACACCATTGACAGATTTCTCCTTAACATTTTGCACAGCACTAGATGGCTTATCAGCTTTTGCTACATAGAGAGAAGAGAAAGGGTTATATTGTTTAGACCTAATTGATTCCTACATCACTATGTAGGTAATCAACAGCAGAACTAGAAACTCAATTATCATGCAAACAACATCACAGTTCTTCTCGAATTTCTGATACCAACAATATTGTTTTTTATTAACAGATGAAATGACAATCAGTGTTAATCCAGACAAGAAACAGATTCCTAATGTAAGATTGGCACCATTGTTTTGCAACCATTGACATTAAATCACCACCTCGATCAAAAGAAAAATAAAATTCACTTAACAAACCGTCAACAAAGCCCATTACCGCTAGCTAGATGCAAAATTTTGTCATATTTATCACAATCCTAAATTGAAACTATTAAATTCAGCATCATAAGTTGAAACTATTAAATTCAGCATCTTTGTGCCCAAGTTGTGCAACACAATAAAGTGATTAGTATAAAAGCTACAGCTATAAGAACAAATGGTAGGCTAATTCTTGGAACCCAAAACAGGTGTTGGTCTCAGGATCAAATAGAAACAGGGGAATGGTGATCTAGACTTCAAGCATGTCAAATTCTTAAAAACAATGTCAACAATTCATTTAAATGAAGCAATAGATAAAACTTAGTTTTGATTTTCTAGAAACATTACAACAGGAATAAAACTTAGTTTTGATTTTCTTGAAACATTACAATAGGAACAAAATTTAGGAAGTTGTAACTGGGGCAAGAAAGTGAGAATCTTACGGTAGAAAACAGAGTGGTAAATGACAATTCTTATGGATAAATTACCTGTAACTGCTGTAGAATTATTACCAGCACTAGGATGATTTCCAGATGAATCTTGTGAAGGAGTTTTCTCGGGAAGATCAGGCAGAACTGTGGAACCCGATGGAACTAAAGAAGCTAGATCAGGAGGTTGATCTTTTCCTACAGGAGGATTAGCCTACCAACAGTAAATGGATATTAGATTAGCTGAATTGACAAGTCATTACCAGTGACATGGGACACATCATGGAAAAAGTAAAATCACCTCCATATCAATATAAGTTGGGTCTCTCCCAATTGATTTAAGAAACTTGTCAAGACCAAAGGCATTAAGAGCTGGAAATAAATTATTGGAAGTTAGTTTAAACAGATACCGAAAAGATAAAAAGTTTTGACACCAAGGTATATAGAGCTATAACGACTAAGTTTCCTCATTGATTTCCAGTTATATTAAGCCAAAGCCTAGTAAATCAGTCCCTTTTTTCTATCATAAGAGTTCTATGCCTGAGTAACCCAAATTGCATACACCATGACACATACATTCATACTCGTAACAAATAATTGATAGGAAGAACTAAAAATGGGACACTAAGAATCGAATTGATGATTCAGCCTAACCAGCATTTTTGCTTATGTTGTCCATATAAAAAGGCAATAGGTTAAAACAATGCTAAAGCATAAGATATTTACTTCTCAACATATTCCATCTTGAAATAATCGCCTACAACAACTCCAATCATTTTAGGTAACAAAATAAAGCATGGAACTGAATACGAAAAACAAGGACGTGAATATATCTTTCTGCAAAAAGGTGAAAAAAAGGTGTATACATATATTCCAACTTACAGATTGACATGTCATTGGAAAGTGGGTGAAAGATGCAACGCTCTTGAGTTTTGAATCCTTTATCCAACAATAGCGAGACATGACTTTAAATGGAAAAAAAAAAGGGAACAGAAAATTAACACTAGAAATACAACGAAGAAAACCGCCAAAAAAGCAAACCTTTACAGACAAACTATTAAGCACAGAATCCATAATAGAGAGATAAGAGAAAGGGGAAGGAGAAGGAGAAAGAAGGGAGAAGAAACTGCACTAGAATTTAGGCCTAATGATCATTAACACTAGAGTCATCTTCTATTGCAGAAGGTTTTGCAGTGCTCGATACATTATTTTTCTTTGGTTTTCACATTGGCACAGCCACTTTCATGCACACACGAATGCAAAAAGAAAAAAAATCAAATTGGGTAAGAGGCCCTTGTACTATGCATTTATTCAGATTTAATCCCTCTACTATAATTGATCATTTATATCCCTCTACTTCTCAAAATGTGTATTTTCAGTCCTATGGCTTTTTTTTTTTTGTTTTGTTAATTCCGTAGCTTATTTTTTAAAACATGTGACATTGTCATTTTTGTACAATTAGACAAATTTTGCACATTTAAAGAAGACAAAAAAAGTGACTAAATCCACCAAAACAGTTTAATACAAGTTCTTTCTATACAATTTGGCAAAGGAAAAAGCTACAAAAGCTTCAAGGACTTCCCTTCTAATATATAAGCCAACAGAATTTACTTAAATGCAAGATCCTAGGAAGATAATTATCCATGTACCATTCAGCACTAAAATGAATGTAAATTCAAAGCTTGAAGGAAATAAAACTTAAATACCTTGCAGATTCATTTACTAGAGCAAATGGAGTAACACATCCAAGTGGCACCTTAAAAAAAAGAAAACAGAAGCAACATAAAATAATGAAATGCAAATACATATAACAATCATTATTGAAAGGGGGGGAGGGCGTGGAAACAAAAGCAACAATATAAAATAGTGAACTATAATCTTCTAATCATATATTTGGCACTCATTAATAAGCATAAACATTGATTACCAAATTTATTTACCTTCTAAGAAAAGAAGTAGCTTGTCATTTTTTCTTTAACTAAATCCATTAATAATAACATGACCTCCAAAAATTTGATAACAAACAAGTGTAAAAAAAACTTATATATTCGCCCACCTTAAGTATCTCACCCAATGCCTCTTCTGGAGCCATTCTTAGACCACCTTTTCCTAAACCAAGCCTCTGAGATAAAACTGCACAGCTTTGAAAGCCACGTGAAACCCACATTAACATCTCAAAGTCACTTCAAAATTTCCATATTGAGACCAACATATGAGACCAATAAACTATTTCCATGCATTATACAAAAAATAAAGCAGGAAAGAAAGTATGTACCTTTCATATCTACTTTCGTATCTGCAAGGGCAGACACAACATAGTACCTATGTTTTTTGTCCTGCATGGATAACCATTTGCAATCACTCAGAAAGTTTCGAATAATCCATCAGAAACAATGCCAATATTCATTTGGTGTATACCTTCAAGAACAGATTTTTGCTCAGTGCACCTCCCACATTCCCAACATATTTTGCCTGATAAGAAGAAAAATTTTAGAATCCATGAAACGCATGAGTTTGTCTACTCAAAAGGGACTCATCAGCTAAGTTTAGCACTCTTCTTTTACCTGAGCTTCAACAGTCAAAACAACAGGATGCTCATACTGGGAAAAATCAATTTGAAGCTCCTGAAAAAAATCCAATGCACATACCAGTCACTACAGATGCAAAAGAAGAAAAGCAACCATAAACTGAAGCAAGGCCATAAATTCTTGAATTCAATCATAACCAGATACAAAGAGAGAAATAGTGCTGAATCAAAACTATATAATTAGAAGGATTGCAATCAATGGTGAATTGCCATGGGAGTCACGGGCCATTTTGGAAACATCTTGAGTGAGTGTGTGCGCTAAACTAAATTAACTTGTTACCACCCCCAACCCCCAAAAAAATAAAAAAAATTTAAATTGTATATATTTAAATTTATTTATTTTGTTTATAATTTAATTTTGTGCATTATAAATTTAAATTGTTATTTGTCACCTTGTGTTCTTCAATTTTCATCTTTAAGATCACAGCTTTAAGCTATTGGTCAAACTACATACTTAGTTTCCTAATTGGCCCCCAAAATCAAATGGCAAGATCGGCCACTGGTTACAATTCACAATATTTCCACCAATTCATAGTGTAAATATCTATAAAAGTTCATAATTTTAGCAGAGAAAACCATATTGTAACAGCCTAATTTGTGTTTTGACACTTTATTTGCTCCATTCTTACCCTGAAAATAAATGAAATTAAATAAAAATAATGAAAAACCCAAATCACAATTGTAGTTTAAATAATGAATCATTTCCCAAAAACTGAATGGATATTGCGAATTAGATACTAACTGTACAAAGATTAGAACTAAAAGCTATCCAGAAATCAAAAAGAGGAAACCTTTAAACGAGCAAGCAGCTGATCCTTGGAATAACCCATTGTTTCTGTGTCGAAGCTGAAGACTGAAGTTAAGGAGATAAAAGCAAACAATATAGAAATCAGCGATGAGTTTGGAATAGGTTTATTTGGTACTGAAGTATTGAGGTGGATTTTGGTTTGGGCTTAAACTCGTTGGATCATTTACGGAAACTCCGTTGCCCTGGGCTTACAGTGCGATCTCAATTTAAGGTAAATTTTATTCTCACTCGAATAAAACTCACCCGTATTGAAAAACATTTCCATAATTTTTTAATCGAAGATACAAACTCAAGAGCATAAATAGTAGTATGAGAATTGAACTCCACCAGTTGGTAGTACAAACACAGTGAACTATGTAATGGTCTTAATGTTGATCATAGATCGTATACGATGCAGTTATCAATTTTGTTTATAACAATTTTGGATGCTTCATTTTTTTGTATTCAAGTGGTGGCACATGGAAAACATATTTATGGAGGACAGTCACTACTCGAATAAGGTCGGAGGGTAAAATTGTTGCATTATGGTGGATGAACAACACATTCAACATTTAAGATCCCATTGAAATTAAGCTATAATTCTTCTTGCGACGTTAAGTAAGGTACATCATTAGCTGAATTACTAAGGAAGACAAGTCTGATTAAATGGGATGAAGTACCAATGGTTGATGTACATGTTGTAGGATATTCTGCGATGCAATGATCATTCATCAGAAAATAAGTTATTCGATGGGGTAAATATGTTGTTGGGAGGGGATTTCAGACAAATATTACATGTTCCTTGGGGCAGGCGTAATGGTATTATTTCAACTTCTATATTATCAAGTCTCTAATATGAGATCACTGTGACATTTTCCAATTAACCATAAACATGCGATTTCATATGAATTCAACAACTTCTTCTATCTCTGCTTTCAATAAGTGGCTGTTGTGATGGTAGATTACCTACTATCAAACATGATGGGGATGATTCCACATGGATCTGGTTCATTTTGTGACATTGTTGAATCCACTTATCCCAATTTGGAAAGAAATTTAAAGAATTCAACGTTTATAAAGGATAGAGCTATTTTGTCACGTTTCAACAAATATTGAACTAACAATTTGTATTGTATCTTCCTAAATTCTTAAAATTCTTTGAAATTCATCAGAATTCTCAATCATAAAATTCAGTTAAAAGTTGGTCTTTTGATTATGCTTCTTATAAATATAAACCAAAGTCTTGGACTATATAATGAGTAACAAAATTGGGCTCACCATTGATTGAAGTAGAGAGATACTCATATTGGTTAATAATTTTTTATTCAAATGAAAATTTGTCCATCTTATATAAAATGACCATTCACGAAGATGGTTTCCCATCAAGATATGTTTTGCAATGATCATAAATAAAAGTCTAAGGGTAGACATTAATCAAATATGTTGGAGTTTGGTTGTCATGTATGGACAATTATATGTTGGAGTTACATCAAAAACATTATAAAACAAATACATATCAATTAATTAGTTATACTTATATTCATATGACTATTTTAATAATTTTCTGTTTTTTTTCAAAGGATATGATGCAGAGCTACAACTTCATTCCCTAACTTGCAGCTGTAGACGAGATTTGGAAATTGAAGGTTCGCATCATTAGAATATAAGATGTGGTTAATGTGCGACAAAATAATGAATTCATTGGCATTGGATTGATAATATTAGATGAAAATGTAAGTACAAAAAATTTTATTAACTTATTTTACCTATACTTCATCACTATTAATTAAATTATCTTTAAATTTTCTAATTTTTACTATTAATTACATATGATCATATTGTTGGGTTTTGGTGCCGTTAGTGTAGTATATTCTTCAATTTATAATTGTAATTTTTCGAATAGATTAATTTAGATGAAATTCCATTATACATTAATATCATTTGTATATATGTCTTTAATGGTTTTTGCATGCAAAGCAAAATGTAAATAAATATTGACTCATTTAATGTTTAACTAATATTAACTTGCATTATGTGGTCGAATCATAATGTGGAGGACAACTTATATTAGTAGATAATCTAAACAATCCATAGCCTAATTGAAACTAAGAAAATCGATTGAAAGACTATTATATTGTCTATTAAATTCAATTGGGCAGATGTCTTATCTTAGGTATCAGAGCGGATAATTCCTAAAAGATGGAGACAGATGTCATTGTCTCGACTGAAAATACATTAGACAGGACCCAAGTTGAATTTATCCTAAATCCGTTTATAAATTTATTCACTTGTGATGTTTATAGTATGACATACCTTATTTTTAAGTGGATGATGAATCATGTATGTGTGACTCGTATACTTTCATATAAATGTAAGCTCAAGTTCAAATATATAAATAACTGAAACCTGGTAAGTTAGGTATATATGACTTCCGCATGATATAGCATCATTCCACAACAGTGAAATTCATACCCCAGTAAAGGGTAAATGATATTCTCTCATTGATATTACATATTGATGAAAAATGAATGTGGTCATGGGTAATTTGTCATAAGACAAATGATTTAATTACTATATATTAGTAATTAACTTTTTCATATCGGAAGATGTAATGGAACCATGAGATAAAATAAGTCTATATTAGGAGAAAAAATTTTATCCCAAAGAAATTAGTGATATCTTATGAGGGTAACACGCTTATGACAAGGTCATCGGACAAGCACTTAGTTAGGGGTGAACAAAACTCGATTCAACTTGATAAAATCATTTTTTTTCAAATTTTGAGTTAATTGAGTTATTCGAGTCAACTCTAATAAGTAATTCATTTTTTCAAGTTCAAGTCGAGTTGAATTTTACAAATCGAATAACTCGAATAATTCAAATAACAAATTGATGTAATTACCCCTCTAGTCCCTGTTGATTTCGAAAATGAGCAAATTGGTCTCTCTCAATAAAAATAAATCAAAATAATTTTCAAAATTTCAAAATATTTAGAAAAAATCCAAATTTCACATTTTTTAAAATATAAAAAATTAAAAATTCTAAAACAAATTTAAAGAATATATGGAAAAATTAATTTTTAAAAAAATTCAAAATAATAATTTTAAGGGCCTAAACAAGTAAATTACCTATTCAAGTTTATCATTCTAAAGTATTTTAGTTTTCTCTTATTTTTCTTTGAAAGAGTTTTAAAATATATGTGGGTTCAAATTTATGTGTTCTAACATGGAAATAATTACCTTGTAATAAAATTTTAATTTAACTCGAATAATTTCACTCAATCAACTTGACTTGAATTTCATTTCACTTTACTCGATTTGAAAATTTCAAATCGAGTTACAATGTTGAAATGAGACTCATCAACTCAACTAACTCAAAGTTTTTCACTCAATTTGACTCGATTCGATCGAACGCTCACCCCCACACTTAATAAAGTAGCTTCCGTAATGATATATAATAAGGGAGGGTTCAGTCATGGTACTATAGTGAAATGACTCTATGACTAAATAAGTTGTAATTAATAGTTGAAAAGTAGGAACTTAGTTACAAATTATTTGAGCCCTAGTTATATATGTGCAATCAGTCCCTTTGCTAGCTCGAGATTACCTGAAACGAATTGCATATAGAATGAATGAATTTTGGAATGAATAAAAACGATAAGAGAAATAGATCGCATATATCACTATATGCAGTGAATACGTTTTCTCGCTAAGTACATAAAATAATTTAATTTCTTCAAATTATTATTAAATAATTGAAGTTCAAATTGAGAATTAAATTAATTTGTCATCATAGATTTGTTTAATAAGACAGTTAAATTAAGTTTCCTCATAGATTCTAGTACAGTAAAGTTGCTATTACTTTAATGGAATTAGAATTGAGTTAAAAAACAAATTAAGTTAATTAATTAATTATTTAATTAATATTTTGCGTAATAAAAAATAGTTATTAGGTTGGATAAATTATAAGTGTTGGATAAAAATCTGAATAACACATATAATTAGACTCAATATATGAAAAGCCCATATAGGCATAAATAATATAAGGGATGGCAAACCCTAGTGTATACTAGTGTCATGGGTTGCGCATGGGAGCCCGTAACCATGACACATTTGTGCGATCCATCAAGTGGGAAGGAGGTCATTTGGCTCGATCGGACTGGCCCGTTGCTTGAAGAGATTGAAAGTCCATCTACAAGCTTGACATATATAGAAACATAATCTTCGAGGATATGCAATCTTAGAAGATATGATTTTGTAATCTTAGAGATTTGATTTGTAGATACCTCTTAATCTTAGCCGTTGATGTACTTGATCTGTACAATTGGATTTGGGGAGGCTCAACTATAAATAGTGGCCTCTCCCCTCACTGTAAATCACTTAAGTTTTGATCAATAAGAATTCTTGAGAGCATTCACTCAGATTTCTCTTTCTCTTGTGTTCTTAGTTTTCTATGGCTTGTTCTTATTCCATTCTTCGTTCATCTTCGTTTGGCTTTGAGTTGCTTTCATTTGTGTTGGTTTTTGAGAAGTTCTGTTGAATTCTCATATTGTGAGAGTTAGGCTGACTTAGGCGTTTTTGGAAGCAAGAAACTACCTAAGGCCGCATGGATTGTGAGGCAAAATTTCTAAGCCCATGATAGTTGCTATCCGATCCAGGTTTGTGAAAGCACTGTTGAAGGATGTCGAAAAAAGTTCATGAGAATGAGCCAATGGAAACCCGTGGGAGGGTCAGAAAGGCTAGTCGATTGAGGGACATGCTGTCGAGCTTGGAAAATTGAGTGGTCAATCTCAAGGAGTCTGTTGGTGACATGAAAAAGACACTCAAAGTGGTTCTGACCCGTATGGAGGAACTGAGGGAATATAGCAAGGAATTTGTGTTGGACATTCTTTAGTCCACTTCGGATAAATTGACAGTAAGGGTCGAAGCTCTTGAGGTCCTAGTGACTGCCATGAAAGAGGAGATTGTTGAGCTTAAGGGGGAGCTCACAATCTGTAAGGTTGCCCTGAGAAGTGGGATGTTGACTTCGGGACCAAAACAATGTCATGTAGATGTTCCAAAACCTGAGAAGTTCAAGTGGGCTAGGTCTGCAAGGAAGTGGATAACTTCTTGTGGGAATTAGAGTAATATTTTCGAGCAATTGGCATTGAGGATGATGTCGCTAAGGTAAACACTATTTTGATTTACTTTATTGATATTGCTCTCTTGTGGTGGCGACGTAGGTCCACAGATGAGAAATGTGGAGGAAAGGCTATTGGGACTTGGGAGAAGTTCTAAAGAGAGTTGAAGAAGTAGTTTTATCCGTAGCTTGCTGAGAAAGAGGCTCGTGCTAAGTTGCGTTGGCTTACACAATAAGGCACCATTCGAGATTATGTTCAGGAATTCAATGAGTTGATACTTCAGATCTCAGACTTGAACAAAAAGGAAGCATTTTATTGGTTCGAGGATGGGCTGGAAATGTGGACTAAGCAAGAGTTGCGTTGCCAAGGTATCACTGATTTGACCGTAGCCATGGTTGAGATAGAAAATTTCTACGACGTTGGGGGAAGAAAGTTTGATAATAGTGAGTCTTCCAAGCCCAAGCCAAGACCCAAAGGCAATGGTGGGGGAGACAAAGATCAAGTAGAAAAGAATGGCGAAGGCTCAAGGGCTAGTCAAGGTAGACCATGGGATAAGAAAGGGCCAATAAGATGCTATCTTTGTCAAGGCCCACATAGGATAAGGGATTACTCGAAGAAAGCCACTTTTCATGCCATAGAAGCACGCGAAGAGGCCGAACACGATACCAAAAGTCTTAGTGCGGTATTGGGTGGTGTCGAAGACAAGGTAAGTAATAGATTGATGTTTGTGGACATCATCGTGGCATGCAGAAGATTGAATGTCCTTGTCAATACTGGTGCATCTTATTTATTTATGTCCGAAGAGATGGCAAAGGAACTCGGTCTCAAAATGGAAAAAAGATTCGGGTCGAATCAAAACAGTGAACTTGGGAAGCATTTCCATAACAGGTGTGGCTAAAGGAATGGAACTCAAGTTTGGCGAGTGGACCGGTAAAGCAACAATTAAGGTAATCCCACTTGATAATTATGATTTTGTAGTTGGATTAAGCTTACTTGATCGAGTTAATGCGGGTATTCATCTTTCTGAGAATTACATGACGATATTTGATTCAAACTATCAATATATGGTGCGAATGAAAAGAAAGGAAAGCATGGAGGGAAAAACATTGTCAGCAATCCAATTTTCCAAAAGAGTATGTAAAAATGAAGTCTCCTATTTAGCCACCTTGATGGACAATGTGGATAAGAAATTCGAGGGGGAATTTCTAAAGGAAGTGAAATAGTTGTTAAAGTCATTTCAAGATGTAATGCCCATGGAGTTGCCCAAAAAATTGCCACCTAAGAGGTATGTGGATCACAAGATTGAGTTGTTGCCCAATACTGAACTGCCAGTAAGGTCATCATACTGGATGTCTCCGCCCAAGTTGGAAGAATTGCGAAAATAGTTGATAGAGCTTTAGATGTCGGGTTCATTAGACTATCTAAAGCCTCATTTGGTGCATCAGTGTTGTTACAAAAGAAGCATGATGGGTCCTTGAGATTGTGCATCGACTATAGGGCATTAAACAAGATCACTGTAAAGAACATGTATCTTATTCTTCTTATTGCAGATTTGTTCGATCAACTTGGTAGCTCGAGATAGTTTACTAAGTTAGATTTGAGATCAAGGTACCACCAAGTGAAAGTAGCCGAAGGAGATGAGTCAAAGACAGCCTATGTGACTCTGTATGGGTCTTTTAAATTTCTTATAATGCCGTTCGGGTTGACAAATGCTCCAGCCACATTTTTCACCCTAATGAATAAGGTATTGCAACCCTTCTTAGATCGTTTTTTGGTTGTTTATCTTGACAACATTGTGGTGTATAGTAAGGCGTTTGAGGAGCGTGTGGGACATTTGAGGGAGGTGTTCCAAACCCTACGAGAAAATGAGCTATATGTCAAAGAGGAGAAATGCTCATATACCCAACGAGAAGTGCCATTTTCTAGGCCATATTGTGGGAGGTGGCACGATTTGAATGGATGCAAGCAAAGTTCGAGCAATTGCCGATTGGAAGCCACCAACCAAGGTGACAGAGTTGCAGTCTTTCCTTGGGTTAGCAAATTACTACCGAAGCTTCATTGAAGGCTACTCCAAGAACACTGCACCCTTGACAGACTTGTTGAAAAAGGGTAAAGTATAGGATTGGGACCCTCGGTGCGAGAAAGCCTTTAACCAAGTGTAGCGAGCAATGATGAGTGAGCATGTACTTGCTTGACCAGACTTTTCAAAGGCGTGTGAGGTACGCATGGATGCTTCAGACTATGCAATTAGGAGAGTATTGATGCAAGATGGGCATTCAATTACTTTCGAGAGTTTAAAGCTTAGTGAGACGGAATGAAGATACATAGTCTAAGAAAAAGAGATGACTGCTGTGGTGCATTGTTTGTGCACATGAAGGCACTATTTACTGGGTTTCAGGTTCATGGTATTCACTGATAATGTTGCAAATAGTTATTTCCTAACCCAAAAAAAGTTATCCCCCAAGCAGGCTCGTTGGCAGGTTTTCCTAACAGAGTTTGATTTTAGCATGAAATACAAACCGAGGAGTGCCAACATTGTGGCTGATGTGCTTGGTCAAAAAATAGAATTTGAAATGATAAGCCAACCCGATAGTCCCTTATTAGAGCGTATTCAAGAAGGGTTGTCCCACGATCCCACAACCAAGAATTTGATTGAGCTTGCCAAAGATGGAAAAACGAGACGATTTTGGCTCGAGGGAGAATTGCTATACACTCAGGGGCAACGTCTATATGTGCCTCAACATGGGAATTTGTGAAAGAAATTTATGAAGGAATGTCATGATTCAAGATGGGTTGGCCATTCAGGTATGCACGGCACTTTGGCTCTCTTAAAGGATCAGTTTTATTGGCCTCACATGGGTGATGATGTGGAGACCTATGTGAAAACTTGTTTGGTGTGCCAATAAGATAAGGTTGAGTTGAAGGCTCCTGCTGGTTTGTTACAACCTTTGCCCATTTCGGAGCGCTCATGGGAGAGTTTATCCATGGACTTTATTATGGGTTTGCCTAAATCTGATGGATTTGCAAGCATTTTTGTTGTGGTGGATAGGTTTTCGAAGTATGCAACCTTTATCCCCGCAACCAAGGAGTGTCCTGCTGAGGAGGTAGCTCATTTGTTTCTTAGACATGTGGTGAAATATTGGGAAGTACCGCAGTCTATCATCAGTGATCGAGATGGGTGATTCACGAGCCAATTCTGGATGGAGTTGTTAAGTTAATGGGCTCAAACTTGAACTTTTCAACTAGCATGCATCCACAAACCAATGGGCAAATTGAACGAGTGAATACTTTTTTGGAGACGTATCTTCGGTACTATGTGAGTGCCGTACAAAGGGACTGGCCAAAGTTGTTGGATGTGGCTCAATTTTCGTACAACTTATAACGATGTGAGGGAAAAAACCAGAGTCCGTTCGAGATAATGGTGGGGCAACAGCCACTTACACCCAATACTGTTGCAACTCGTTATGCAGGACCGAATCTAGCAACTTATCGATTTGCGAGAAATTGACAAGAGCAAAACGATTTAACTAGAGCTAGTTTACACAAGGCAAGTAAGCGCAACAAGAAGTGGGCAGATCAAAATCGAAGGGATGTGCAATTACAAGTTTGTGACTTAGTCCTTGCTAAACTACACCTAATTTTGTGACATAATGGTTTGCATAAGGGGCTTGTGCGACGGTATGAGAGGCCATTTCAAGTTGTGAAGAAGGTAGGCAAGGTGGCCTACAATCTTGAGTTGCTTGAAAAGCTCAAAGTCTATCTAGTATTCCATGTAAGTATGCTTAAGCCATTCCATGAAGATGAAGAAGACCCAAATTGAAGCAAGTCCGAACGAGCACCAATGGGGGTAAAAGTCACCTATAATCGAGAGGTTGAAAACATCGATGTGGATCGTGTGATCAGACGAAAATATTATAGACCGTGGCATGAATACCTAGTTCAATGAAAGGGATTTCCCGATAGTGAGACAAGTTGGAAACCCGTCGAAGCCTTATGGCAATTCCAAGACAAGATAGACTGGTACCATGCGGAGGACGCGATGAGGACGTCGCTAGAATCTGTGGGGGAGAATGTCATAGGTTGCGCATAGGAGCCCACAACCATGACACATTTGTAAGATCCATCAAGTGGGAAGTCATTTGGCCCGATTGGACTGGCCCATTGCTTGAAGAGATTGAAGGTCCATCTATGGAAACATAATCTTCGAGGATATACAATCTTAGATATGATATGTAATCTTAGAAGATATGATTTTGTAATATTAGAGATTTGATTTGTAAATACCTTTTAATCTTAGCTGTTGATGTACTTGATCTATACCATTGGATTTGGGGAGGCTCAACTATAAATAGTGGCCTTTCCCCTTATTGTAAATCACTTGAGTTTTGAGCAAGAAGAATTCTTGAGAGCATTCACTCAAATTATTCTCTCTTGTATTCTTAGTTTTCTGTGGCTTACTCTTATTTCGTTTTTTGTTCATCTTCGTTTGACTTTGAGTTGCTTTCATTTGTGTTGGTTTTTGAGGAGTTCTTTTGAATCCTCATATTGTGGGAGTTAGGCTGACTTAAACGTTTTTGGGAGCAAGAAACTACCTAAGGCCGTACAGATTGTGAGGCAAAATTTCTAAGTCCATGACACTAGGGCATGCCGCTACCCCCTAGTTCTACTTCAAGTTGAATTCATATTTTCTATTAAAATATTATTATTTAATTAGACCTTATTCGAACAAAACTCTTATATTATTTTTCTATAAATAGGAACTATGAGTTAACCTAAGGACATACACTTTTGAGCACCAATATTCTGTCGAAAAATAGTGGTAATTTATTTTAAGAATGAATTCTATTTTTCTCAATAATACTCATAGTTTCTTGTTGTCGAAACCATTTTTTTGAAAATGAAAAAGGTCGAATTTTTATTTTGAAAACAAAAATAAAAAATGGGAGTCGTCACCAATCTTTTTTATGAGGGGTGATCGGGTCACCTTGTGATTGATCGTTTTAATAAAGCGTTTTGATTTACTAAAACAACAATTTTGGTCTACGAAAATCGAGAAAACGGATTCGGGAGTTGGTTATTTACGAGAAAGGATTAGGACCCTTGTAACACCCAAAATTGGTACCTAATTGATTAATTAAGGTCTTAATGTCGAAAGTTGAAAACTTGAAAAGAATTTAAAATACGATCCCCTTTTTTATTAATGTTAATTTTACAAAAATGTTTGAATAAATCAAAGCGGATGCTAAAGACCTTCTTGTCTCGAAGTAATAAAATATCACATCTAGTACGTGAGGACATGATATTTTAAACCCTCGAGAATAAACTTGTCTTTTGATTTTCAAGACTCATGCATCTTAATTTTAAAAGGATATTCCTCATTTGGGTCAAACGAGAAAAATCGAAACCCCATAAGTTAGGGTATGATTTTCTCGAGTTTCCTAAATCTGAAATATTGACTTATTATTGAAAATTTTCCCTTTTTTACGAATTCAGGTAAAAATTAATGCGACATGAATTTGTAGTAAAAATATAAAAATAAAGCACGTTGTTAATACGTGTAACAAAATAATAAATGCCTTAATAAGAATTACAATATATAAGACTGAAAATAAACAAGTTAGAAATAATAAAAAAAAAACAAGTGAAAACTAAAAATTGGAAATTAAAAAATATTAAACAAATAAATAAATATTGTGTAAAACAATTTAATATTAATAATAATGATAATAAGTAGATAAATACAAACAAGAATATTATAATAATTATAATAGTAATAATAATGAACATCCTAAATCTTCCAAAGTGTATAAAAAGACATAAATGGATAAGTAAACAAATACATAATAAAATAACAAAATAATACTAATAATAGTTTAATTAAAAATTAAAAATAAGCTAATAAACAAAGAAATAAAGGAATTTTAAATAAAATGGTTTTAAAAATATTAATATAAATAAATACGAAAAGAAATATATAATATAATAATAACAATATAAAATTAATTAGTTTAATAATATGATGATAATAATAGTAATAATACAATAATAATAGTAAAGTGGAAAATAAATAATAATAATACATTAAGAAGAATAGTAATAATATATTGATAATAACAATAATAGAAAATAATAATAATAATAATAATAAATATTGAAAATAAAATAGCAAATTAAAATGTAAATAAAATTAAGGGAGCAATTTATGAATAAATACACAATAGATAATAATAATAATAATAATAATAATAATAATAATAATAATAATAATAATAATAATTGAAAATAAATATAAGCATAAAGTGCACCATAGATAAAAAAAACAAATACAAATATAAAAAAATAAATAAATAAGTAAAATAAAGTAGAGATAAAAAATAATAATCTAAAGAACCCAAATTAAATGAATAGGGACTTAATCGAAATTCAATCAGGAGTTTAGGGTGAAAATCGAGAATGAAAACAAGAGGAAGGATTAAATTGTAACACGCGAATAATAAGGGAGGGCTATATGCGTAATATTTCTGCCTCCCTAAATGCAGTGTTTCAATATGGATTGAAATGAAACGAGCGTAAATGTTTTGGGGCAGAATTAAAAAGAAAAAAAGAACAAGATTTAATTAAAAATAAGGGAAAATGCGGAAGAGCTCGAGGCGTAAATAACCTATTTTTAAAAAAACACGCGGATCCTATAAAGGGCGGGTTGGATTACGTCGTTTTGGGGCCTTTTGAACTATCCTCAAAACAGTGTCATTTAGCACCCTTATTTAAACCAATTTTTTGACCAAAAAAATCATTTAGCTCTCTTATTAAAAAAAAATTCTTCAAGACTCTCTCAACTCTCTCACTCTCTCCCCTTCTGACCGAACTCCGGTCACCTGGCCACCGCCCGTCCACCATTCGTATGCGGTGGCCAGAGTTCTAGAAAAAGGGCTTTTTTGGTATTTTTCCTTCCCTTTTTCCCCTTGATTCCAGAACTAAAGGCAAAAACCTAAAAAAAAAAAGAAACGAGCCAACGTCCCCTCGTACC
Source organism: Gossypium longicalyx (assembly GCA_025698465.1). Taxonomy (NCBI): domain Eukaryota; kingdom Viridiplantae; phylum Streptophyta; class Magnoliopsida; order Malvales; family Malvaceae; genus Gossypium; species Gossypium longicalyx. The sequence goes on along the minus strand of CM046997.1, from coordinate 14,355,381 downwards.
CCTTGAGACGAAGCCCAAACTCGAACCTTGAGAGGTCACACGGCTTTCGCAGGGAGTGAATCCCTGATAATGGCGAGATGCGGGGAAAATAGGTAGTTTTTAAACCCTTTTCTTAGTCTCGTGTTTTCTATCTTAAAAAAAATGAAATATGAGAGATCCCCTCTTAAAAACTTTAAGTATTTTTTTTTTGATTTCGTATATATTCCTCTTTGTCTGTGTTCGTAGTAGGAATACAATCATAATGAAAAATGGCTTTTAGAGCTGAATAAGAAGGAAAAAATAATAAAAAAATACAATATTCTCTCTCGTTTTCATTTTTCTGTTGTATTTGCATTGGTTCGCAGGTACAGAGGAGGTGTACGAAGGCTGTATGAGGGTAGCGTGTGGGCGTGTGGCAGTGCGTGGAGGTCGTACGGAGGCTGGGTTGCGACGCACAAGCAGATGGGGCTAGGGTTTCTATTGAAGTTGTTTGTGTCTTGGGCCGTTTGAGCTTTATAAGTTTTAGGTCCAGGGTATTATTAATTTTGGGTTTTAAATTTGGGTTTGGGTTTGTAATATTTTGGGTTTTAACTTTGGGTTATGTAATTTGGACTTTGATGATGGACAATTAATTAGGTTTTATTATTTGGATTTTTGGTTTAATATTTGGTTTTATTTTGGTTATTGGGCACGGGCCAAAATTGGGCCTTACACCAGTTTATAGAGAGAATTAACTTTCTTACTTAAAGTTAAATAAAGTTTCTATTCATTGTATTGTTTCAATTTATTTTGAGCCCACACTAGTTCGAGGATAGCGAAGAAGACTGAACGATTGAATGTTGGAAAAATAGGTTAAGAAAATGTTTTTACAATTACATTGTAAGATTTAAAAATTTCAAAACCGAGGTATTTTCTGATATTTATAGTAATAAACCCCAACTGAATATTACATGTACTTTGTGCGAAATGATTTTAAGTCGACCCTAGCTTTCAACTGAACAACTTTCTTTACTATCCTCGTACAACGAATTGTGTTGAGTGTAGACTTGAGCAACACGAGCTAAATCACTGAAAATAAACAAATTAATTACTTTCAATAGGAAAATAGTTTCTCTCTATAAAAACTAGTAAGGATCGTAATTCCCAAAAAATAAAATTCATTCTTAGTCAATAAATTCTCACTATTTTTTGGTAGAATAACAATAAATATAATGTTTCTGAAGTGTGTTTTTACGTCAATCGGTGCTTTCTATTTATAGAGGGAAGTAAAAGAGTTATGGTTGAATAAAAACTTGATAAATAATATTATTTAATAGAAAACACTCTCTTAGTCTAATTAAGAGAAACGGGGGCGGCACATACTCTTATTTTCCCTTAGGGTTGTTGCCCCTCACATCACATGAGGGATAAATTGTGCCTATCATGTACTAGGTTGAATTATATGTAATTCTTGGACTTTTGACCCATTGGTTTATAATTTAAACTAACCCAATATTTATTTTTTATCAATATAAATATTACCTATTCAATTAATTAAATTAACTAAATCAATTTCTTAATTAAATAATTTTCTCAACCAAATTCTAATTCCGTTAAAGTTATAACAACTTTACTGTAATAGAATATATGAGTAAATATATTTAATTTCCTTACTTAATAGATTCACAATGGCTAATTAATTTAATTTAATTTTCTAACTTTAATTATTTAATTATAATTAATTAAATAATAATTCAAAAAACTTTAAATTAATACTCAAGTCATTTCTATACTTAGTGAAAAAATACATTCAATGCAATTACGATTCATTTCTCTTACTTCATTGTTTCTGTAGTAACCCATTTCTGCCCAGGCTTTAAAAATAAGAATAAAAATAAATAAATAAATGTTTATTTATTACAGTCCATGTACAAAGCCCAAAATTACATTTTATCCCAATCGAATACTAAACCCAAACCCAAACGGACCGGTTACAACCCAATACTATAGCCTACTAACCCATTAACCTGTAACCTAGCTAAACTACCCTTAACCCAAAACTCAATGGCCCAAGCAGACCTAAAGCAGAGAGGCCCGGATGGCCCAAATGGTTAGCAGAACATGGGAGACCTAGGGTTTCAGAAACCCTAGGCGCCGCAATCATGTGTCCGTTCGTCTCGCAGTGACCCGAATCAATGCTGCCACCATTGTTAAGACTTCATCACCGCCGGATTTTTCGTTGTCAACTGCAAAAAAATGGAAAGGACGACAGCAGAAAATAGGAACAAAATACGGAAAAAAATCAAAAGATTTCTTTCCAAGATTGTAAATCATTTACAAAGGGCTATAAAAGCCTTTCTTTTTAATCTGTAAGGTACGTTTCTGATATAAAAAACAGAGATTCAAAAAAGGCACAATTTTACACAAACTTACAACACCAACAGTCGATTGAGAGTAAAGGTGATTATTTATTTATTTATTTATTTTTATTTTTTTACGGAGACATGCATACATCGAATAAACTACCGAAATATTAAAAGGGAAGAGGGTTACCTGTATTTCGCTTGAAAGGGCGAGGGTTTTAACCCTCCAACCACCGTGTATGGTGGCGTGTGAGGCGCGTGAGCCTGAGTTGCTCGGAGGCCGAAGGCCGAGACCGGAACCCCTCTCTTCCCCTCTGCAGAGAGTTTCAAACTTTTTTTTTAAAACCCGGTGTAAAATGAATTTTGGGCTTAAGTTTTGGTTTATCTAGCCTTAACGAAACGGTGCCGTTTTGGTTTAATCTAATAAGCTTAAAACGACGTCGTTTCAGGGCTCAGAATCCGCGTGTTGACCCAATTACCCGGGGAGTATCCGCGTGTTTTCGTAAAGTGGGGTAATTGCCCAACTGGTCCTCTCGCAATTTTAATCTTTATAATTTCATTTTATTTATTTTTTAATTTAGCCCTAGTATTTTAATTGTGATTCAATTTGGTCCTCACAGTGGCTTTAAAATAGTATTTGGGAAACGATGTCGTTTTGGGATTAGGGCTAAATTGCCCAGTGAGTCCTCTGAATTTAACGCGCATTTCAATCAGGCCCAGAATTTTTATTATTTTGCAAATAAACCCCCAGATTTCTTAATTAAATTTAATTTTAATCCTTTTTATTTTATATTATTTTAAAAAAATATTAGTTATATAAAATAGTATATATTATTCATTAAATTATTATTATACATTTTTATATTATTATTATATGTAGAATACTTATTATATTATTATTATTTTATATATCCCTTATCATATTATATTTCATTATATTCTATTTATATATATTTGTTACATATTATATTTTACTATATATCATAATATTTTTATATATTATATTATATACATTATATTATATAATTTTATATTATATAATTTATATTTTTATATATTTTTATTTGTAAATTATGTTATACACTATATATTATACTATATTTCCTTACATTACCTTTATTTTATTATAAAGTATACATCATTTTATTATTTATTAATTATATACATTTTTAAAAAAATTTATAAATAAATGTAATATTAATACTTAATACATTTTTTATATATAGTTATTATACCTTATAATATAACTTATATGTATGTATCATTTTTTAAAAAGGAGGGGGTTCTCTTTTATCGTTCTTATATTATTCAATGTATTTCTAAATATCTTGTTTTTTATTAGATTTATATTTTATACATTTTAATTTATTTATTTATTTATTATTAGTTTTTTCTCATTTTGATATAGCAGGTTAAACTTTTACATATCATTTGTTTCGTATATTTGCATGAAATTAATAATTTATGGTGATTTGCATAAGATATTATCATATATGTATATTGCAATTTTATATTTGTTGTATTCATTATGCACTACATTATGTTTTGTATGTAACAATAATGCATGAACATTTAGGTTATTTATGATGATATATGCCTAAAGTGGTAATGCATATTGTGTAGTTTATGCCATCATTATTATTTTCTATACTATATTTGCATGAAATGATAAAGCTTATATATTGTAATTAGGTTTATTCAATTTCTTGTAATATGTAAAACATATCATTACTTTTAAAACCAAAATTATATCTCATTTAATTTAAAAGGGGATTTTTTTTAAAAAATAAGGCAATGTTTTGATATATAGGAACTCGGGAAGTAGTGCCCTAACATGCTGGGTTGTGATTTCTCGTTTGTCTAAATATCTAAAATATCCTTTTAAAACGGGTTTTACAAATTACAAGATGATTTCAATTACGAAAGTTTAAAATATTATATCCAATCATGCTGGATGTGATGTTTGTACTCTTTTAAAAACGAAGGAATCTTGATTCTTTTCTCAAAACATTACGGCTTGAAGGGAATTTCATTTTTAGATTCTTTCAAACATCTAACACTAAGATAAAATTATTCAATTTGGTACCAATTTCGGGCGTTACGAGGGTGCTAATCCTTCCTCGTACGTAACCGACTCCCGAACCTATTTTCTCATAATTTCGTAGACCAAAACGTTTTATAAAGTGATCCAATCTCACTTTAAAAGATTGGTGGTGACTCCCGTTTTCGTTTTTCAAAACCTGTTTTTAAGGAGGTTTCGACAGCTTGGCGACTCCACTGGGGACTTAAGAGAGTCAAGCCAAGAAATTGATTATTTTATGTATTAATGTCGGAAGTTTGGAAAATTTAAAATGTGACCCTATTTTTACATGTGTTTGCTGCGTATGTTTGTTATCTTATGGCCGTACATTGTATTTGCATGACCGTTGTGGTCGCACCCTTAAGTGGGAGTGAGAAGCTACGCTTTCGTGAGGTTTTCACCTTCGTATGAGCTAGTGGATTGTTTCTGGGATACTGTACCTATGTCTTCGTGAGATTTTCATCTCTGTATGGCCATAGAGAGATGTGTCCCCCTGAACTGAACTTGGTCTAAATGAGCCTATAATAGGTGAAGACCGAGGAATCTGCTGGTTCAGGTACCCTTACTTTAGAGCCAAAACTCATATAGGGAACCTTTAAGTGTTTACCCTAGGGAAATAGTGATACCTTTAGAAAATTACCCTTGTAAGTATTTGTTTATCATTTTCTTATATATATAATACTGACCTATTTTTTTATTTTACTGTTATTGCACGTCATTTCACATTTAAAGGTGTCGATTCAAGGCTCGATTTCTAGATTAGAAAGTTTTGTAATGAGGAACGAATACCTTAATAAAGTGAAGGACAATGCTTACATGCATGCACACAGTCGAGAAAACCCAGTTAGAGAAAGAAGATAGTGCCACCGAGGGGTATACGTCAGAATTATGGGACTTCACCCGTGTTAATTCGACGCAGAATGAGTTACAGGAGCTGAGAGATATTTGGGCCCAATGGGATGACGAGGTTAAGCAGCTCTTCTATCAGAATTATGGAGACCTTCCCTATTTGCTAGACGTCAAGGTAGATAGGCACTTATTTTGAGCTATGGTACAGTTCTGGAACCCTGCTTATAGTTGCTTTACATTTGGTGATGTTGATCTTGTACCTACTTTAGAGGAGTATACGACTTTACTGTGTTGCCTGAGGATTCAAGGTTACAAGGCTTATGTTAGGCCTACCAGCCTTCCAGCTTTTACGAAGAAATTGGTAATGATTACTGAGATGAGTGAGCAGTGGGCTGTAGCTCGAATGCAGCAAAAGGGTGACAGTAAGTGCATTCCATGGGCCATTTTGAGGGACTTAATATCGACACATCCAAATGTAAAGAAAATGGTCGATGTTCTGGCTTTGAGTATTTACGGCATGGTAATTTTCCCAAAGGCGTTGGGGCATATAGATGAGGCGGTTACAGATTTATTCGATCAACTTGGTAAACAGAATACACCTGTGCCCGCAATCCTAGCTGAGACGATAAGATCTTTGAGCGTATGTCGAAAAGCTGGTGAAGGAAGGTTCATTGGATGTTTACAGTTGCTGTTGGTTTGGTTTCATAGCCACTTCTGGAAGCTCGATAAGGTTCCTTGCCGAGTATTCTTTGAGGGTTATTCTCCCTTAAAGGAAGCAATGCACATGCCTAGGAGAGATGACATTTCAGAAGAGAGGTGGATAGATATTCTGCAAAACCTTTGAGAGGAAGAAGCTATGTGGAAGGCTCCTTGGTTGGTTCTTAGTGAAGTCCTTTACCGATGTGGCAGTTTTGATTGGGTCCCTTTGCCAGGAATTTGGAGAGTTGTTGGATATACACCATTGCTTGTTTTAAGGCAGTATCAGGCGAGGCAGTTTATACCGACTACACAGGGTTTGGCTCAGAGTGATTTCCCTTATAAAAGAGATCACTATAAGAAGAAGATGCGAGAAATTTCTGAGGCTTGGAAGAAGCCTTTCTATATGAAGATCTTGACTGAAGGATCGACGTCAACCCTTGAGTATAAAGGATGGTTTAGTAGGAGAGTCAACGATAATGTCCCTAGGCCAATCTTGGGGGTGGCTCGATCATTAGAGGAGAGCTTACGAGTGATTCCATCAAAGTTGGAAGTTATGAAACAAGGGTTTGAAAGAAAGAATTCAGAGCTTGAAAAGAGGATTAAAAAGATCGAAGAAGAAAAAATGTGCTTAAGTCTCGACGTCGATGTTCAAAAAATAGAAGTCGAAAAGGTGAAAAAGGAAAAAAAAAATATTGAGGAAGATCGAGATGATTTAAAGACGCATTACAAGAAAGCCCAAGTAACGTTGAAAAGGGTCGAATTAGGGAGATCTTCAGAGCAGTGGCAGCATGAAATTCAGGAGGAAAAAGCCAAAACCGAGTATTGGGAGAAGAAGTTCCAAGAGATGCAGTCACGTAATCAGGCCTTAGAAAAGGAAAATCAAGGGTTAAAGGTGAAGGTGACAGAGCTTGGACGATCTCTTCATCATTATAGAAGCTGTAATTCCGCAGCCGAGTTAAAAGCAAGTCTAAACAAGATCGAAGAAATGAAGCATAATATTAGAGGGTTAGAAGTAGCACTACAGGACTGTGAGCTACGGATTGAGCAGCTCGAGGCAAAAGAAGAACAGTGGAAGGGAGAACTTCACCATCTTCGAGATCAAGTGAGAGATAGAGATCATGTCATGGAACAGGCCCTAGTTCAGATTCGAGAGGTTGCTGAACACTTGCAGGATTTGGCAAAACAAGCTAGAACGCTGAGTACAATGTATGAGTCATCGTCAGACAAAGGACGAGAGTTAGCATTATTATTGGATAGGGTTAAGACTCTAGGCCTACGGGCGAAAGTATATTTATAATCCGTTTTATGAAAAGATTTTTGTTCCTTAAATAACGTTTTTTAAAATGAAACTGAACCAGAATCGACATTTTTTTGCATTCATGCATTTGCATTTTATCATATCATATGCATTCAAGTGTATAGAAAGACCCTAATTAGTTAAAATTATTAGGGAGAAAGAGAGTAAGAGAAAGAAAATCTGGAAGCAACACATCCTTACGGTACACGCGCTAAGTTGAAAAATATGGACCAAAGATCTGGACAGCTACAGAAGGACATGCAGAACCAATTGCAGGAGCAATTGACAAAAATGCAAAATGACATGAGGGAGAAAATGCTAGAGGCTCAGAGGAATATGATGACTGAGATGACTCAGTTGTTAAGGGCCACTGATAAGGGAAAAGCCCCTATGGCAATCACTGGTGAGGAGGAAGAGGATCATCCTCCAGGCTTTACTCTACCCCACGGGCCTACACAAAACGAAGCACCTCTTAAAAGACCATCTGTCAGTATAAGGCCTCAACATAGGCCGGTTGATGCTGGGATCTATATGAATTACCCAACTGGCTCGGGATTCAATTTGGGTGATAACCCTACCAATCCTCTCATTCCTAACTTGGATATAGCTGAAAAAGAAGATTTGAGAGCCGAAGCTACAATACAGTTGGAGGAACGTTGCCGATTGTTGGAGGAGAAATTTAAAGCTTTAGAGAGTGCTGATGGGTATCATGGAGTTGATGCCAAAGATCTAAGTTTGGTCCCAAACTTAGTGCTTCCTCACAAATTCAAGATGCCAGAGTTCGAGAAGTACAATGGTAATACTTGCCCAGAGGCCCACATCACGATGTTCTGTAGAAGAATGACCGAATACGTAAACAATGATTAGCTGTTGATCCATTGTTTCCAAGACAGTTTAATTGGAGCAGCAGCCAGATGGTACAATCAGTTGAGCCGGGCCAGAATAAGTTCATGGAGGGATCTTGCACAGGCCTTCATGCAGCAATACAATCATGTGACTGACATGACTCCTGATAGGATCACTCTGCAAAACATGGAGAAGAAGCCTAATGAGAATTTTAGGCAATATGCGCAGAGGTGGAGAGATATGGCAATGCAGGTTCAACCACCATTGCTGGAGAATGAGACCACTATGTTATTCATCAACACTCTGAAAGCTCCATTTATTACTCACATGATTGGAAGCACTACCAAAAGTTTTGCGGACATAGTCATGGCGAGAGAGATGATTGAGAACTCTATAAGAGGTGGCAAAATTGAAGGTGAAACAACCAAAAGATCGGCCCCAAGGAGAAAAGATAATGAAGTGAATAACACAAGCATTTTCAATACAAGGGCAATCACAGTTGGTCAACCAAAAACAGCTGCGGTCGAGCAACAGAATTCTCAAAAGAAGGAGTTGAATGCAAGGCAGAATTCTGAAAGGATGCAATTCACACTTATCCCCGTGACGTATCGTGAGCTTTATCAAAGCTTATACGATGCGCACGCTATTGCTCTTTTCCACTTGAAACCACTACAGCCTCTATATCCTAAATGGTATGATGCAAAAGCCAGCTGCGAGTACCACACAGGAATATCGGGGCACTCGATTAAAAATTGTACCGGATTCAAGAAGGCCGTGGGGAGGTTGATCAAGATAGGGGTTGTGAAATTTGATAGTACCCCAAATAATGAAAACCCTTTGCCAAATCATGGCGATCAAGGAGTGAATGCCATTGGCGAAGCTAGTGAGAAAAGAATGAAAGAAAGTGTTGCTGAGGTGAGGATGCCTATGAAGGCGATTTGGGAGGAGATGATGAAGAGAGGGATGATAACCTCTAAGGGTGAAAGAGAAAGAACGAGGGACTACTGTGAGTTCCATGGAGAGGAGGGTCATGAGACCCAAAATTGCGAAGAATTCAGAGCTTTGGTGCAAGGCTTTATAGATAACAAAGAGCTACAAAATTTTGAAGGTAGCTCTTATAAAAAAGAAATATGTGTGCTGGAGGATGAATAGAAAAGAATCAGTCGGCCAAGGATTATTATTTCCTTGCAGGGGAATAATGAAGTAAGGACATAAACGGTGCCTAAGGTCATAATCCATAAACCTGTGTCCTTTCCTTATAAGGATAACAAGAGGGTACCATGGAGTTATAACTGTCAAGTGTCAATGCCAGAGAAGGAAGATATAGCCAGTACATCTAAAGATGTACAAGTTGAGGGTTCCCATACACGGAGTGAGAAGCGGTATGATACGGTGGGCGTCATAAAGGAGCCCACGAAAGCAAAGGATGTTAGTACGAAGAAGGAGAAAATGGCTGAAATGCCTGTCAAAGAGCTAGTAAAGGAAGAGGAGGCTAAGGAATTTCTAAAGTTCCTTAAGCATAGCGAGTATAGCGTGGTTGAGCAGTTACGTAAGCAGCCGGCTCGCATATCAGTATTGGCTCTACTTTTGAGTTCTGAGGCGCATAGAGAGGCATTGATGAAGGTGCTTAACGAAACGTATGTCACCCATGACATATCCGTTAATAAGCTGGACCGATTGGTGAACAACATTAGAGCGGATAATTTTATCTACTTTAATGATGATGAAATCCCACCGGGGGGCAGAGGGTCAACTAAGGCCTTGCACATTACCACCTGATGCAGGGGGTACACACTCCCAAGCGGGCTCGTTGATAATGGATCGGCTTTGAATGTTCTACCGTTGTCTACATTGAATAGATTACCTATTGACGATTCTCACATGAAGACATGTCAAAATGTGGTAAGAGCCTTCGACGATACAGAAAGGAAGGTGATGGGAAGGATTGACATCCCTTTAGAAATCGGGCCGAATATATACGAAGTAGATTTCTTGGTGATGGACATCAAACCTTCCTACAATTGCTTATTGGGCAGGCCATGGATACATTCAGTCGGAGCGGTACCCTCATCGTTGCACTAGAAACTAAAGTTAGTGACAGATGGACGGTTAGTAACTATCAATGGAGAGGAGGATATTATAGCCGCAGTTACTAGCAAGGCCCTTATGTCGAGACAAATGAAGAATCTATTGAGTGTTCCTTTCGCTCTTTAGAATTCGTAAATGCAACTTGCATTTCAGAAGAGAGTGAGGTACTGATGCCCAAGATAGCAAGAGCTACGAGGATGGCTCTACAAATGATGGCGGGGAAAGGGAGCCTTACCAAGAAAAGGGTTAAGAAAATACCTACAAGGAGGGACTCAAATCCCAGAACTTAAAGAGAAGAGAGATCGCTTTGGTTTAGGTTTCAAACCAGATTATAAGCAAAGGAGGAAGGAAATTAAGAAGCGCCAAGAGGGGAGAAGGGCGTTCTTTAATAGAAGAGAAGTGGAGTGGGAGCCGATGACATTCCCTCCAATATCCCAAACCTTCATATCGAGAGGGTTACTCATAGATGGAAGTCATCAAGTTAATGCTATACAAGACAAAGGATCAAAGCAAGGGAACCTTGAGGGCATTCGTCCTTATGAACCAGGAAGCTCTCTGAACAATTGGACTATGGAGGAACTTCCTGTAGTCTTTAGGAATTTTTCAGAGTAATTTTCAAAACATTCTTGTTACTCTAGGGCCTAGGAGTAATAGGATTACCTTTGTGAAATAGGCTTATGATCATCTATCATCTTTTAATAAAATATAACTTTTATCAATTTGAATGAGTATGGTTTCATTTTTATCAACCAATATTCCTTTAAATTTTGGTAATTCTTATTCTTTCATTTATAGCACATAAATAATCATTCTTCAATTCATTCATTCTTTGAATATTCTTTATACTTCACAGATCCCTAGATATCAATGACATGAGCACTGATATTACAAATCCTGATTTCTCTAGCGAGCAAGACATGTGTTTAGAGGAATCTTAGGATTTTGAGGATGCTCAGGATTGTGATGTGTCTCTGGATCTGTTGAGGATGGTAAAACAGGAGGAGAAACAAATCATGCCCCATAAGAAAGAGGCAATAGAGAATGTAGCCCTAGAGGAAGGGAAAGAGGTGAAAATTGGAGCGCATATTGCCGAAGACACAAGGTAAGGACTGATTGAGTTGCTACGTGAGTTCAAGGATATTTTTGCGTGGTCGTATCAAGATATGCCAGGGTTAAATATTGATATTGTGGTGCATCGTCTCCTAATAAGGCAGGAATGTAAGCTAATACAACAGAAGTTGCGAAGAATGAGACCAGACATCGTATTGAAAATAAAGGACGAAGTCAAGAAGCAGTTTGATGCAGGATTCTTACAAGAGGTGAAGTATTCTGAATGGGTAGCTAACATTGTACCAGTTCCTAAGAAGGATGGGAAGGTACGAATGTGTGTTGATTACAGGGATCTAAACAAAGCTAGCCCAAAAGATAATTTTCCTCTGCCTCACATAGACACTTTGGTAGACAACACAGCAGGATATTCGTTATTCTCCTTCATGGATGGTTTCTCAGGATACAATCAGATAAAGATGCATCCTGAGGACATGGATAAAACCACCTTCATAACTTTGTGGGGGACTTTCTGTTACAAGGTAATGCCCTTTGGGTTGAAGAATACAGGGGCAACATACCAGAGGGCTATGGTGACTTTATTTCACGATATGATGCACAAGGAAATTGAGGTATATGTTGATGATATGATCGCCAAATCTTGATCAGAGGAGGAACATATTAAAGTTTTAAAGAAATTATTCTTGAGATTAAGGAAGTTCCAGTTAAAACTTAATCCAGCGAAGTGTACCTTTGGAGCTAGATCGGGAAAGTTATTAGGCTTCGTAGTCAGTAAAAAGGGAATTGAAGTTGACTCAGACAAGGTCAGAGCCATACGAGAATTACCTCCACCACAAACTCAGAAGGAAGTTCGAGAATTTCTAGGAAGACTGAATTACATTGCTCGATTTATTTCACAACTAACTGAGAAGTGTGATCACATCTTTCGCCTCCTTAGAAAGCACAATCAAGGTACTTGGAATGAGAAATGCCAGAATGCTTTTGAAAAGGTCAAACAGTACTTGTTGAATGCTCTGGTGTTATCTCTGCCTAGTCCAGATAGACCACTAATACTGTACTTATCAGTATTCAGCAATTCCATGGGATGTGTGCTTGGCCAACATGATGAGTCAGGAAGAAAGGAGAAGGCGGTATATTATCTCAGTAAGAAATTCACCGAATGTGAAATGAGATACTCGCCTATCAAAAAATTGTGTTGTGCTTTGATTTGGACAACTCGGAGGTTAAGATAGTACATGCTATATCATACTACTTGGCTTATTTCAAAACTTGATCCTTTGAAGTATATGACGGAATCAACAGCGTTGAATGGGAGAATAGCGAGATGGCAAATTCTGCTTTCAGAGTTTGACATAGTCTATGTGAGTCAGAAAGCTATAAAAGGAAGTGCGATAGCAGATTTTCTGGCTAGTAGAGCTCTAGAAGACTACGAGCCGTTGAATTTTGATTTCCCAAATGAGGAGTTGATGTGTATAGCAACTACAGAGGATCATTCTTGGAAGTTGAGCTTTGATGAGGCATCCAATACAGTGGGAAATGGAATTGGGGCAGTCTTGGTATCCCCAAATGGTGATTATTATCCATTCATGTGCAAGTTAGATTTTGATTGCACAAACAATATGGCCGAGTATGAAGCGTGCATCATGGGACTCCAAGCGGCTATAAAGTGAAGAATAAGAACCTTGGAAGTTTATGGAGACTCTGCGTTGGTAATTTACCAGCTTAAAGGTGAATGGGAGACAAGGGATCCTAAATTGATCAATTATCGAAAGATAATTTTGGGGTTACTTGAGGAGTTCGATGACATCACTTTCAACTATATCCCGCGAGACGAAAATCAAATGGCAGATGCTCTAGCAACCTTGGCTTCAATGATTAAAGTGAATAAAGAGGAAGAGATGAGACCTATTCAGAACTTTAAGGCTCCAGCTCACTGTTGTAACATTGAGGAAGAAGAAAAGGATGATAACCCTTGGTATTAGGATATATTACGATATGTGAGAGATCGTAAATACCCAGAACAAGCAACTGAAAATGATAAGCGAACTTTAAGAAGGTTAGCCTGTGACTACGTTTTGGATGGGGACATCTTATACAAAAGAAGAAAGGACCAAGTACTATTGAGATGTGTTGACCCCGTGGAAGCTAAGTTAATCTTGGAGGAAGTTCACGAGGGTGTTTGTGGGACGCACGCTAATGGTTTTACAATGGCTAGACAAATCATGAGGTTTGGATATTATTGGTTTACTATGGAAGGGGATTGTATCAACTACGCTAAAAAATGCCATAAATGTCATATTTATGGAGACAAGATTTATGTACCACCTTCATATCTACATGTTATGACTTCTTCATGGCCTTTTTCTATGTGGGGCATGGATGTCATTGGGCCAATATCACCAAAAGCTTCAAATGGGCATCGCTTTATCTTTGTGGTCATCGATTACTTCATAAAATGGGTAGAGGCTGCTTCTTATGCAAATGTTACTAAGTCAGCTGTGAGTCGATTCTTGAAGAAAGAGATCATTTGTCGGTATGGGATGCCTGAAAGGATCATATCAGACAATGCATTAAACTTGAACAACAAAACGATATCAGAAATTTGCATTCAATTCAAGATTAAGCATCATAACTCTTCTCCGTATCGCCCAAAAATGAATGGGGTAGTAGAAGCAGCCAACAAAAACATCAAAAAGATAGTAGGGAAAAAGACTGAAACCTACAGAGACTGGCATGAGAAGTTACCATTTGTACTCTTAGCTTACTGAACGTCCGTCAGAACCTCCACTGGGGCAACTCTTTTCTCGTTGGTTTATGGGATGGAGGCAGTGCTACCCATTGAAGTGGAAATACCGTCTCTCCGAGTCTTGTCAGAGATAAAGTTGGATGAAGCTGAATGGATACAATCGCGATATGATCAGTTGAACTTGATTGAAGAAAAGAGGCTAAGGGCCATTCGTCATAGTCAGATGTATCAGAAGCGAATGATGCGAGCTTACGACAAGAAAGTGCGACCAAGAGAATTCCATGATGGGGATCTTGTACTGAAAAAGATCCTTCCCACTCAGAAGGACTTTAGAGGAAAATGGATGCCGAATTGGGAATGGCCGTATGTCATGAAGAAGGCCTTCTCTGGGGGTGCATTAATCTTAACGGAAATGGATGGGAAGAGTTTACCCAATCCAGTAAATTCAGACTCAGTCAAAAAGTACTTTGTCTAAGGAAGAGGAGAATCCATGGTGAAAACCCGCAAAGGGCGCCTTGAGTTTTCAAAAAAAAAAAAAAGAGGCCAAGGTGAAAACCCGCAAGGGGCGCCTTGTGACCAAAGGGGTTTTGAGTTGAAAACCCGAAAGGGCAGCTCAAATTTTGAAGAGCACACGGTAATCTTGCTATATTTAATTCAACGAAGAGTGAAGCGCGTTGCATATCGGGGCATCAACAAAGTACTTTGGATCTTTTAAACACATGTTGAACTCAAGAAAGTCCTCATGGAGCTGGTATATAAACGCTCAAGCGGCAATATCTAGGGCATCTAACTTTTGTCCTGTTTGCTATCTTTAGATTCTTTTTCTTCTTAAAGATAGGCTTTCAGATTAATTTCCTTTGTATTTTTGACAAATTTATTCAAATCTAATTATTCTCAAGATTAAATTCATCTTTCTTTATTCTTGAAGTGTGTTGCATTAAATGATAATAGATGAACTAAATAATTTTCACAAATGAAGTTTTGCTCATTACTCTGTAAGTTTCTAAAGAATATAAGAAACTAAAACAGAACAATTGTTCAAGAAATTCACGTAAGTGAGGTTCGAAAGAACTCGAGGGAATTTTTTCTTTAGTCTAAAATGATGATTAGACAAATCAAACGGTTCGATCCTAAGAGAGGATCATCTTACAGACATTTTTGGTGGGTCATAGCATTTGAAGAATGGTGCAAACCCACAGGCTGAGTAGGAATGTTACTTCGAGAGGAATAAGGATAAACTTCGACGAAAGAATGAATGGTGACGTCTGGAATAGGAGTCATGTTCATAAACATTTTGCATTATAACAGGTTTAATTAGGAGCATTTGATTCACTTCGATCATAGCATCCTAATCATTAGGCATGAACTCATACACATTATACAAGTTATGTCCTTCAAGGGACAATGAAGATTGATGCACCGTAACCCCCTAAGCAGTAGGATAACAGGCTAAAGCATAGCAGATTTGACCTTCAGGTGTTTACGCTGAAGTAGATCCAAGATGATTTAACATCTCTGTACTGTCAGAGAACAAATCGAAGAAACAGATTTGGCATCTCCATATTCAACGGAGAGCAGATCGAAGATAGCAGATTTGGCGTCTCTGTATTGTCAGAGAACAGATTAAAGATGACAGATTTGGCATCTCTGTATTCGACAGGGAGTAGATCGAAGACAGTTGATTTGGCTTTCACGTGTTTACGTTGAAGCAAATCTAAGATGATCTGGCGTCTCTGTATTCGACAGGGAACAGATTGAATACATAGTTGATTTGGCTTTCACGTGTTTACATTGAAGCAAATCTAAGATGACCTGGCGTCTCTGTATTCGACAGGGAGCAGATCGAAGACATAGCTGATTTGGCTTTCACGTGTTTACGTTGAAGCAAATCTAAGATGATCTGGCGTCTCTGTATTTGACAGGGAGCAGATCGAAGACATAGTTGATTTGACTTTCACGTGTTTACGTTGAAGCAAATCTAAGATGATTTGGCGTCTCTGTATTGTCAGAGAGCAGATTGAAGATAGATGATTTGGCGTCTCTGTATTGTCCGAGAGCAGATCGAAGATAGATCATTTGGCATCTCTGTATTGTCAGAGAGCAGATCGAAGATAGCAAATTTGGCCGAAGATAGCAGACTTGGCGTCTCTGTATGGACAGAGAACGGGTCGAGGATATCAACATGGCGTCCCTGAGTTTGCAGGGAGTAGGTTGAAGATAGTAGATGTTGCCTTCCTGAAGTTATCAGTGAAGCAAATTGAAGCTATCATATTTATGGTTCAATACCTCTGAAGTTGTAGATAGGTTGAAGACCATTTGAAGAAAGATATCAAGATTGGGCCAGACCGGGCAAAATGGGTCCTTTTATAGTCTTTGCTCTATTACCGTTACACGACAATGAGCAAAGAGGGGTAGCTGTAGTAACCCATTTCTGCCCGGGCTTTAAAACTAAGAATAAAAATAAATAAATAAATGTTTATTTATTACAGTCCATGTACAAAGCCCAAAATTACATTTTAGTCCAATCGAATACTAAACCCAAACCCAAACGGACCAGTTACAACCCAATATTATAGCCTACTAACCCATTAACCTGTAACCCAGCTAAACTACCCTATACCCGTTACGCCCTTAACCCAAAACTCAATGGCCCAAGCAGACCTAAAGCTGAGAGGCCCGGATGGCCCAAATGGTTAGCAGAACATGGGAGACCTAGGGTTTCAGAAACCCTAGGCGCCGCAATCATGTGTCCGTTCGTCTCGCAGTGACCCGAATCAACGCTGCCACCATTGTTAAGACTTCATCACCGCCAGATTTTTCGTTGTCACCTGCAAAAAAATGGAAAGGACGACAGCAGAAAATAGGAGCAAAATATGGAAAGAAATCAAAAGATTTCTTTCCAAGATTGTAAATCATTTACAAAGGGCTATAAGAGCCTTTCTTTTTAATCTGTAAGGTACGTTTCTGATATAAAAAACAGAGATTCAAAAAAGGTACAATTTTACACAAACTTACAATACCAACAATCAATTGAGAGTAAAGGTGATTATTTATTATTATTTTTCTTTTTTTATGGAGACATGCATACATCGAATAAACTACCGAAATATTAAAAGGGAAGAGGGTTACCTGTATTTCGCTTGAAAGGGCGAGGGTTTTAACCCTTCGACCACCGTGTATGGTGGCGTGTGAGGCGCGTGAGCTTGAGTTGCTCGGAGGCCGAAGGCCGAGACCGAAACCCCTCTCTTCCCCTCTGCAGAGAGTTTCAAACTTTTTTTTTAAAACCCGGTGTAAAATGAATTTTGGGCTTAAGTTTTGGTTTATATAGCCCTAACGAAACGGTGCCGTTTTGGTTTAATCCAATAAGCTTAAAATGACGTCGTTTCAGGGCTCAGGATCCACGTGTTGACCCGATTACCCGGGGAGGATCCGCGTGTTTTCGTAAAGTGGGGTAATTGCCCAACTGGTCCTCTCGCAATTTTAATCTTTATAATTTCATTTTATTTATTTTTTAATTTAGCCCTAGTATTTTAATTGTGATTCAATTTGGTCCTCACAGTGGCTTTAAAACAGTATTTGGGAAACAGTGTCGTTTTGGGATTAGGGCTAAATTGCCCAGTGAGTCCTCTGAATTTAACGCGCATTACAATCAGGCCCAGAATTTTTATTATTTTGCAAATAAACCCCCAGATTTCTTAATTAAATTCAATTTTAATCCTTTTTATTTTATATTATTTAAAAAAATATTAGTTATATAAAATAGTATATATTATTCATTAAATTATTATTATACATTTTTATATTATTATTATTATTATATGTAGAATACTTATTATATTATTATTATTTTATATATCCCTTATCATATTATATTTCATTATATTCTATTTATATATATTTGTTACATATTATATTTTACTATATATCATAATATTTTTATATATTATATTATATACATTATATTATATAATTTTATATTATATAATTTATATTTTTATATATTTTTATTTGTAAATTATGTTATACACTATATATTATACTATATTTCCTTACATTACCTTTATTTTATTATAAAGTATACATCATTTTATTATTTATTAATTATATACATTTTAAAAAAATTTTATAAATAAATGTAATATTAATACTTAATACATTTTTTATATATAGTTATTATACCTTATAATATAACTTATATGTATGTATCATTTTTTAAAAAGGAGGGGGTTCTCTTTTATCGTTCTTATATTATTCAATGTATTTCTAAATATCTTGTTTTTTATTGGATTTATATTTTATACATTTTAATTTATTTATTTATTTTTAGTTTTTTCTTATTTTGATATAGTAGGTTAAACTTTTACATATCATTTGTTTCGTATATTTGCATGAAATTAATCATTTATGGTGATTTGCATAAGATATTATCATATATGTATATTGCGATTTTATATTTGTTGTATTCATTATGCACTACATTATGTTTTGTATGTAACAATAATGCATGAACATTTAGGTTATTTATGATAATATATGCTTAAAGTGGTAATGCATATTGTGTAATTTATGCCATCATTATTATTTTCTATACTATATTTGCATGAAATGATAAAGCTTATATATTGTAATTAGGTTTATTCAATTTCTTGTAATATGTAAAACATATCATTACTTTTAAAACCAAAATTATATCTCATTTAATTTAAAAGGGGATTTTTTTAAAAAATAAGGCAATGTTTTGATATATAGGAACTCGGGAAGTAGTGCCCTAACATGCTGGGTTGCGATTTCTCGTTTGTCTAAATATCTAAAATATCCTTTTAAAACAGGTTTTACAAATCACAAGATGATTTCAATTACGAAAGTTTAAAATATTATGTCCAATCATGCTGGATGTGATGTTTGTACTCTTTTAAAAACGAAGGAATCTTGATTCTTTTCTCAAAACATTATGGCTTTAAGGGAATTTCATTTTTAAATTCTTCCAAACATCTGACACTAAGATGAAATTATTCAATTTGGTACCAATTTTGGGTGTTACGAGGGTGCTAATTCTTCCTCGTACGTAACCGACTCCCGAACCTATTTTCTCATAATTTCGCAGACCAAAACGTTTTATAAAGTGATCCAATCACACTTTAAAAGATTGGTGGTGACTCCCGTTTTCATTTTTCAAAACCTGTTTTTAAGGAGGTTTCGACAGTTTCTATTCATTTAGTTCTACATGCAATTCATTTCTAGTTTCAATGAGTTAGTGAAGGGATTGATTGAAGCTATATACTTAGGGATTAAATAATTTGTAATTAAATTCTAGCTTTTCAACTATTAATTATAAACATATTTAGCCACAGAGTCATTCCACTAAAGTATTGTGACTAAGCTCTCCCTTATTATATATCATTACAAAAACTACTTAATAAGTGCTCATTCAATAACCTTGTCATAAGTGTGTTACACTTATAGGATATCATTAATCTTTTGGGGATAAATATATTCTCCCAATATGATCCTATTTTATCTATGGTAACCATTACATCTTCCTTCATGAAAAATCAATTATTATCAAATAGTAATCAAGTCATTTAACACAAAGGCAAATGACTAGTGGCTATGTTTACTTTCCATCTATCATGTAATGTTGATGAGAGGATACCATTTACACTTTAGCTGGGCTATGATGTTCACTATTGTGGAACGATGTTACATATTACAGAAGTCGTATACTCAACGTACCAGCTTTCGATTCTTTATCTATTTTAACTTAGGCTTTCACTTACATCAAAGCATATGAGTCAAATGTGAGTGAGTCATCATTTTCTTTTCAATAGACTCGGTGTTAAAAATATTCTACCAAACTGGAAGAATCCAAGCCTATGAGAGACCCTCTGGCTGTGATGAAACTCCCTATGCTATTGATCATTTGTAGGTCTACTATTAGGAGTTGGATTCGGAACCGTTAATGAATGACTGTGTGTTCCCCAAAATTTCCTTCAGTACTTATTTACTGAAAGGTTTAAAATCGTTTATATAACTCTCCTCAAGGAAGGTAACATGAGTCGACACTATAATTGTTGCTCTTTTGGGATTTAAAATGAATCGCCCTTTGTTCTTTTAGGATATCCCACAAACATGCACAATTTTGTCCATGAATCACTACAGGAAATTATGCATTTAGTGGCGTTTTTAGTGGTGTTTGGAATAAAAACGCCGCTAAATTTATACATTAGTGGAGCTAAAAGGAAAACGCCGCAAAAGGTTTGAGCTATAGCGGCGTTTTGAAATGTACTAAAATTTTTCAAAACGGCACCGTTCAACTACATGGAAAAAAAATTTTAGTGGCGTTTTGCCTTTGAATGCCGCAAACGTGTTACGTTAGTGGCGTTTGTCGTAAACACCGCAAATTTGCAATACCTTTTCGACTTAAACCGGCGTCGTTTCATTACAGAGCATTAAAATTTTAGTGGCATTTTTTAGAAAATGCCGCAAAATTGCAATACACATTTGCATTAAACATTGACGTTCACAAAAGGGAATTAAACTTTTAGTGGTGTTTAAGAATAAAACGCCGTAACTTTGTTACATCAGTGGCACTTTACGCATGCGCCGTAAAATTTGAATAGCAAATCAACTAAAACGGTGTCGTTTCCCTATAGAGGAATAAATTTTTAATGGCGTTTTTCATAAACGCCGTAAAATTGCGATACCAAATTGCCCTAAATGACAAAGTTTTAATACAGGGAATTAAATTGTTAGTGGCGTTTTGGAAGAAAACGCCGCAAAAGTGATACTCTAGTGGCATTTTTCATAAACGTCGCAAAGTTACAATACCGAATAGACTTAAATGGCTTCATTTCACTACAAAGCATAAATTTTTTAGTGGTATTTTTCATAAAATGCCACAAATATGAAATACAAATTTCACTTAAACGCCGTAGTTTCGTTCTAGAGCAATAAATTTTTAATGGCATTTTTGACAACAAGCGCCATAAATGTTATACATTAGTGGCGTTTTCTATAAACGCCACAAAATTATTTGCCTGAACGACGTCGTTTGTCTACAAAGAATTAAGTTTTAATGTCGTTTTTACTGCAAACGCCGCTAAGGTTATGCATTAGTGGCGTTTTTCATAAACGCCGCAAAATTGCAATACCAATTTGACTTAAACGCCGTCGTTTTTTTAGCCCTGAAAATCCTTTAGTTTTTTCCCAAATTAGATTTCCTTGAAATTTTTCACAAAACCCTTTATTTATTCCCCAAATCCTTTAGTTTTTGATAACAAACACCGTAATAAATATGTTATTTTAAGGTTTAGGATTTAAGACTTGGAGTTAATGGTTTACGATTTAAGGGTTCATGTTTAATTAGTATTTTTAGGGTATATGGTTTAAAGATCAGGGTTTGCTGTATAGAGTTTATGGTTACAGTGTTTAAGATTTAGGGTTTAAAGTTTAGGGTTAATAGTTAGAGTTTAGGGTTTAGGGTTTAAGGTGTAGGGTTAATGATTCATGGTTTATGTTTTAGGGTTGAAAATTTTGGAGATTTACTAAAAAAGATAAGAAATCATTTTATTTTAGGGTTTAGGTTTAGGGTATACGATTATTTTCTTAATTACTTTTGTACAGTGTAATATATATTATTAAATTAATATCTAAAACATAATAAAGTAAAAAGGAGAGAGAAATTCATTATTTCCACAAAATCCCACATCTTGGTAATTTTAAATTATAAAATTTTAAAAAGTAAATATATTGTTTGAAACAAAACAAACATCATTTAAAGGAATTTAAGAAATAATTAAACTATAAAATAGTTGTATCAAGGGCATTAGCGGCGTTTATGATACAAACGCCGCAAAAGGTAAGAAATAGCGAAAAATGCCATAAAAATTCATTTCACTAAACCAAAACGGTGTCGTTTTGAATGGCCTTTTTAGTATCATTGGCGGCGCTATGTTAAAAATGCCACAAAAAATCGACCTTTAGTGGCGCTATGTTAGAAATGCTGCAAACCTTCATTCTTGAGTAAAAAGGAAACTACGTCGTTTTGCTCTCCTCTAATTCTATCCCAGCCATATGCCCAAAACCCTTTTTTTACCCCTAAAATATTTCCCCAATCTCTCAAATTTCTCCAAAACCCTAAATTTCCCGCAAACCAAAATTGACACCCATCTGCTGCAGCGCTTCCGACCTGAGCATCTGCATAGCTGTCGAGTGTCCCTCTGCTGCGTTGCTGTTCTCTGTCACAACCAGACGGTAATTTTTTTTCGTTATACACTCCTCTGCTGCATCACTGACTTTATAGGAGTTGGGTTTTGGTTTTGGGTTGGGTCGAGTGGCTTTGGTTTAGGTTTTGGAGGTTTGGAAATAGGGGAAATGGAGGTTGTAAGTGGTCTTGGAAATAGAGTAGGAGAAGAAGTAAGAGAATGAGTGTTTGGGATCGAGAGTGGACGTGAAAGGAGCTTTAGCATTGTTGTGGAAGAAGGAAAATTGGTGGGTAATGCCAGTCCTGGAAATGGAAAACAGAACTTGAAAGAGGAAGAGGGTGATTTTTATAAGTAAGAAATCAAAGAGGGATTTTTAGTTTAGACTGTTTACATTTTCAGCCAAAGAATGTGAGTAATATATTTTCTCCACAATTTGATTGTTAGTAGAAAAATAGATTAGTAGTTGTTTATTGCTTCTTTTCTAGAAATTCATTGTTGTGCATTGGCTTAATTTATTTTTTAGCCTTAATTCGATAATAGTTTTTAGGGATTTTAATATATATATTTTCCAGATTAATTCATTAAGGTTCAACGTGAAAACAATTGAGGCGTTTAGCTCAAAACAGAGAAGCTGCAAAAAAAAGCCGTCTTAGAAAGAAGGTAACATAAAAAAGACATATATACATTGAAAAAACACATACATTTGCTTGTTTTCTTACTTATGTGTCCATAACATATAAATTGATGCATATATATATATATATGTATGTGTGTGTGTGTGTGTGTGTATGTGTATGTGTGTGTTTAAATAGACATGTGTTCAACAACTAGAGTCGAGTAGAATAAAGCTAACTCAAGTTGAACAAGAACAAGAAAGTAGTGACTTACAATCAGCTTTGATAAATCAAGCTTGGTTTCTTGATGGTTTATACCTCTCATCTGGTTTAGCTTTCCTTTACATTGGTTAGAGTTCTTTTAGACATTCCAGTTTGTTGAAAATCAATGAGGGCTTACCTTTTCCCTATATTCAAAAAAGTAAAACTTATTAACATAGTAAAATATATTTATATTTATATTTATATTTATACAAATATCATAATCTTTATAATACCCAATTGAGTTATATTAAAAATTATAATTTAAATATGAACTTACAATTATTTATTTTTAAGATTATTACACCAAATTAAGCAATAATTTTTTATTTTTAAAATATTTTGATATTCATATTTTAAATAATTTACGTATAAATGCATATAGAAAAATTAATATAGAGACTGATTATATATTTACTTTTATTGATATTATTCTTTAAATATTTATTTATATTTTGAAATTAAATTAAACTAATATTGATATAATATAGTGACTAATATTTTAATTATATTATTATAAAAAAAATCAAACAAAGTATATTGTGATTTGATAATAATGACTTTAACACTAGATACCTTAGAAAAAGAATTCTAAATAGAAATTTAAGATATACAATGATTAGATTTTTATTTTCTCTTACTATTTTATTGTTTATTAGATTACTACATTTACATTTGAATTATATTTTATTTTTATATATTTATACTTTGAATTCAACTTTAAAAAATTGGTTAATTTTTGTATTTATTAAATTAAAATCTAACCATAACTTACATAACTTACATAGCTTACATAACTTATATAACTTACATAACTTACATAACTTACACAACTTACACAACTTACATAACTTACATAGCTTACATAACTTACATAAATATATATCATAACTTACATAACTTACGTAATACATAAATTTATACTTATAAAAAAACAACTTACCTGAATTAGTTTACACCCATTAGATACTTGATACTTGATATGTATTATCTATTTTAGTACAATGACATGGTTTAAATCAATTGAGAACATTTAAGTAACTGTAATTTATTGTCAACTTTAGACTTCAAGAACAACGAAATGGATAAGAGTTGGATGAATTTGTTAAGGGTAAGCAACGACTATCAAAATGGAGTACAAACTTTTCTAAATTTTGCATTTCAAAATGCAAGCCAAGAGAATATGATCCTTTGCCCGTGTAAGAAGTGTGACAACATCAATTGGCATTTTCGTGAAGTTGTCTATGAACATCTAATTGTTGATGACTTTATTCAAGGGTATAAAAAATGGATTTTCCATGGAGAGTGTACATCTAGTAGAACCTCTTCAACGATTAATCTGACTTATCCTCATAGTGCTTGCCATCAGTCTGTTAGAGAAGATGACATGGAAGGTATGTTGCGGGATGCATTTAATATGCACAGTCATGGTTTGCAATTGTTTCCACCTGACTTTATTGCATCCGATGATTGTAATATTGGTGGAAATGCTTTTACTGAAATGGGAAGCAGTGTACCTGATGAAGAGCCAAATAGAGAAGCAACGAAGTTCAACAAGTTACTTAATGAAATGAATGAAGAACTTTACGAGGAATCAAAATATTCAAAAATGCCCTTTTGCATTCGTCTATTTCACTTAAAATGTTTGGGAGGGTGGACCAAAAGCTCTTTTACAATGCTGTTGAAGTTTTTGAGAGATATGTTTCCGTTTGTAAAAATCCCTCATTCATGCAAAGATATGAAGAAACTGATAAAAGATTTAGGCCTTGGGTACGACAAAATTCATAGATGCCCAAATGATTACATGTTGCATTGGGGTGATCGGAAAAAACCAATAGTCTTGTCATGTTTGCTGTAAATCTCGTTGGATGAATATGAATAAAGAATATGTGAATGAGGATGAAGGTGAGGCATAGTCAAGAAAGAAACCAGTAAAGATTTTACGATATTTTCCACTAATACCAAGGCTTCAAAGGCTTTTCATATCGTTAAAGACAGCTGAGTCTATGACGTGGCATCATAATCAATGAACCGATGATGGATTATTAAGGCATCCTGCGGATTCTTTAGCTTGGAAATCATTTGACAGTAAATTTCCAAGCTTTGCAAGCGATCCTCGGAGTGTGAGGCTTGGGCTAGCATCTGATGGATTTAATCCTTATAAAATCATGAGCACTTCGTACAGTACTTGGCCTGTAGTGCTTGTTCCTTACAATTTGCCTCCATGGATTTGCATGAAGTAATCTTATCTATGATTATCCCTGGAGAGAAAGGTCCCGGAAATGATATTGACATTTATTTGCAGCCATTTATTGAAGAGTTAAAACAGTTATGGGCGGGTGTTGAGACATATGATGTATTGAGAAATGAGAACTTTTATTTACGTTCAGCTTTGTTGTGGACTATTAATGATTTCTCGGCTTATGCCAATTTATCTGGTTGGAGTACCAAAGGACGTTATGCTTGTCCTTGTTGTGCTGCGTAAACATGTTCGAAGTGGTTATATAATGGGAAGAAGTTCTCTTATATGGGGCATCATCGGTGGTTAGATGGAAATCATAAATTTAGATTTCAGAGGACTCTATTTGACAGTACTAAAGAGTTCAGAGGAGCTCCTGAGCAGACCATTGGATTTGAAATCTTGTTTATGTTAAAAGATATCAATTTTAGTTATGCGAAGATGAATCAACCACTCAACACGCAAATAAAGAGAAGATCGATAAATGAATTTGATGATAAATCTGATGAAGAGGATGATCCTAATGAGGCGGACTTGTGGAAAAAAAAGAAGTATTTTTTACTACTATATTGTGTCAAATATTAATTATTTTCTATTAAATAATATTTTTACTACTATATTGTAGGAACTCTCGTCTGGTCAAAAAGTTGGACACCTTCAGCCTTTTGACATTACACATAGGAAGAAAGATAGATCTCCAATGACTTCTGAAGCTGGAGAAATTATGGTATATTTACTTAATAAAATTTGATTTAGTTTAAATATTTATAATGTTTAATTATAATGGTTTAATTATAATGGTTTAATTCGTCGTTAGTAGTTTTAAATAATGTTAAGTTATGTTGTATTTGTTTTTATTATATATTTTGTTTCTAACTCTTTGATTGATTTATTAGGAGAAGCTAAAGGATAAAAAGGCGGAGTATGAAGCGATTGCTTTGAGTGATAGTTCTGTTAATCTTAAGGATATTGATAACAAAATTATTACTGAAGTTTTGGGTCCTGAAATGGTATGGTCGGGTTCGATTTCAAGGATCTGGTGTTAACCCAACCCAATATTTTAGATCCAGCTCGCAGCAATACATGCCTTCTGGGAGTCAAGCTCAAGCTGAAGTTTAGAGGTTAAGAGATCAGATGGCTCAGATGCAAGCGAGCACAGTTGAGCAAATTGCTCAACTTAAAGTAGAGGCAGCATCAAGAGAAGTAGAGGTTCAAAAAAAATGAAAAACTCCAGCTACAACTTAAAGAGGAGGCAGTAGCAAGGGAAGCTGAGCAAAACAGAAAATACAATGAACTCCAGCTACAGCTTCAGAATATGGTGAAGATGTTTCAGCAGTCGTAGAATCCACCATCTTAGATGTTTATTTTCTTATTGTAAGAATGTTTTAACAATATAACTTTTAACATTACTGTAAGAATATTTTGTTATTTCATTTATTAATTTAGATAATATATCTTTCATTGGATTTTTGAATTATCATTTAGATTTACTGTTATTGGTTGGATTTGATGTTAGAGGAAGGGTTGTATATGAAAGAAAATAGGATATTAGAAATCTGCTAAACTTAGTAAAAACGCCGCAAAAGAACATGACCTTTAGCGGCGTTTTTGTAAAAGCACCGCTAAAGTGTGAAAAGTGCCGCTAAAGGTCACGTTCTTTAGCAGCGTTTGTGTGAAATGCGCCGCTAAAGCTAAAGGTCACGTTCTTTAGCGGCTTTTTTACATAAACGCCGTAAAATATTAGCGACGTTGTCTTTAGTGACATTTTTTGCGGCGCTACTAAAGGAAAAAAAACGCCGCTAAAAACCTGTTTTGTTGTAGTGAATCCAACTTCCCTACGTCTTTGTCCAATACATGGCTGGTCATTCCCAAATCCTAAAATGTTTTTTGTAACACTCCATACTTGACCCTATCATCGGGTCCGAGCTATAGGATGTCACATTCGTTATCGGAGCAACTACAATCAACTATATTCCAATACCATCATTAGACATTCATATACGGGTATTACATGTATCAAACACAATAAATAATCATTTCCAAGTCAAATACGAGCTTACGAAAACTCAATACCATCTCGAGGTAAAAAAAGAACCAAAATGCAATGTTTTCAAACCGTAATAGGTGAATGTCATGACTTCGGTGTCACATTTTTGTTGTAGTTATTTATTTATGCATTCTATACTTTTTCTTAATAAATATATATGATATGATTTACTAACAAACTCCTTTTAATAGGAAGATGAATACAATAAACTGGAGAACATTATTGATGAGTTTATCCTCTCGAACTTATATCTTCCAATTGTAATAAACTAATTTCAACTTCGGACCTAAAAGCAATAAGTTCACAGTTTTATGGATGCACAAAGTTTATTATAACAAAGTTTATTATAATGATGAATCAAAATTTGTTCTTGAATGCATTAAAAAGTTACATTTAGAAGTTTGTTTGAAAAGTATACATTGATCTACATGATCAAATTTATTTTGCAATTTCTTAACAGTTCTATTGTCCCTGGATCTTTTCTTGACAAGGAAAAGGGAAAGATTGTTGAAGATAATAATAGATGTACAAGAGATAAATGAATGAAGAAGATGATTGATGAAAATTAACAACATAAATATACTATCACAAAAAGGAATTAATATGTGCATACAATCTCAACTTGTAAACTTTTCATTCACTATTTTAAATATTTACAACACACAAATGTTAAGGCTTCTCTTATAAATCCTAACCTCAATCTATGAAGAAATGAGAAGTTCAGCCAGGGTGAAGCTAAAAACCTTTTTCCTTTTTAATCACAATTTTGGGTTGAATATATTATTGATGTTTAGATCTTTCACATTAAAACCTAATTAAAATAAACAATTTCATTTGCAACCAAATATATTTATTATGTATATTATAAATTTCAAAATTCATAATTATCATTATATAAGACTCTAAATTTTTAAAACAATAATTTCTCGTGCATTGTAAGTGTGAAAAATGTAATTTAATATATTTTACTAGAAATTAAAAATATGATATAAAAATAAAAAAATATATATATTTTAAAAAACAACATGATTAACTCAAAACTACAGCCTAAATAAATAGAAAATATTTTTATCTCATCCTACATCCCAATTTCATCCTATAGTTTAAGTTGTAAGAATGCTGGTCTTTGGGCCATTCTGTTTGATTTTAGCAAACGCCCCATCGAATTTGGAGTTTTTCTATTGGGCCAAGTTATTTCAAAAGTATTAAATATGGGGTTTTGTTATATGGATGCATATGAATATATTTAATTATTATTAGAAATCCTATCATATGTGTAGGTGTGAAAATTATAGATTTAAAATATAAATGTTTGTTTAAAAATAACAGATAATAAATAATGTAATGTATGGTTTGAATCTAATTAATCATAATAACACATAAAATATGTACGAAATTAAAAATAAAAAATAAATTAAATTGTGAGCAAAACGAAATTTAAACATATAAATACAACATATTAACAATATTAAATGCACCACAATATATACACACAATTGATTGAGGTAATAAAATGTGCTTAATAAAAATTGAAATATATAAAAATATTAAAATAAAGTTTTAGTTGAGTGTAATTATTTGTGATTACATATAGATAATATGTTTGGCTAATTATTGTAATTAGTGGGTCTTATTGAATTGGATGTAATTGGAGCACCCTTATTACACTCTCTAATTTTTAGGAAAAATTGAGGATAAAAGCAATTAGGTGGGTAATTAAAAATAATTACACTCCAATCCAATTTCCCTATTGCTTTCCAAATATGTCCATACATGATTTAAATTTAAAAAATTATTTTTATACAACAATAATAATATTTTTAAGATATATATATATATATATTTGATTTTAAAATCTAAATATATATTAATTTATCCATCTCATTTAAATAATTTGATAATTTTATTGATGAGAGATAATTATCTATACATTTTAACATACTAAATAACTAAATTAAATGGTATTTATTATAAATTATTTATACTAAATTACATAGTATTTAATAATGAGTATCTAAATTTTGGTAATTAAAATTATCTCGAATTTAAAAATATCATGATGTTTTGTTTTCCCTAAATTTTGATAAGTAAGATTATCTCAAATTTAATAATATTTATTTTCTTTTATTTTAATAAAGAGTAGTACAGACTATTATAAAACAATTAATCTAAGAGTAGATAAATCGTTAAAGTGTTCATGCAGTACATTCAGAACAAAATCAAGAATTAAAACCAACGGTGAACAAGCATATTTTATAAAAATATTCCAAACAAATAACAATTCTTAGTTGGCCCCCAACCTTATTAATATACACATCATTAGTGTTTGCAAATTTGGAATTATACACAAATATCTAAATTCACAAAGTTTTAACAGATCCAGCATGATTAATAATTCCATGCAAACAAAAAGATGCCACTTCAATGGAAAACGATGAAGGATTGGGTCAATCATGGTTTTCTTTTCCCCCAAGCAATCCATGCAATTGGATTGTTTATATTGATATTAAACTCCTGCCTTTCTATGGTGCACGTTTGGGTTTGTCCTCAAAGGGCAAAACCACTCAATACAAGTATTTTTATTTATAATATTTACTCATATTTTATTTTAGAAATCAGTATTTAAATATGTCTTGGACATGATTTTTCTAAAAGAGAAATTTGAAGAGTTGGGTCAATATTTTATTGGAAGTGGTTGATGATACCATCATTGAATACAAGCTTAATACAAAATGATGAGAGTTATTGCAGCAATTGGTTGATTTGTCTTTGCTTTCATTTTCTTATGCCTTTATTTATTTCCTTCTAGTGGTTTTATTGTATAATCAAATATTTTATTAAAAAAATTAACAGGACATGATTCAGATTTAACACTGAAGATTCTAAAATTAACTTTTGCGGACATAATCAAAGTTTGAATGGGGAATCTTTAAGAATACATGAGAACATTTATCTTTCTTTGTATATACTAATTATGTTTAGTCTATTTGTACGAAAAATTATAAATTGATATAATTTCTGATTCTTTAATGTCTATAGTAATATTTTATACTAAATTTAAGTAATAAAATTTTAGATTGTTTAAGATGGATTTTAGTAATATAATTTTGGTTTGTTTTCAAATTAGCCCTTAAATTATATTTTGATTTTCAAACTAGTATTTAAAGTATTTTTTTCATTAGAAATCATACTTAAATTATCAATTTTGTCTCACTTTATCTTTTATATATATATATATACATATATGGTCAAATAAATCTTTTTTATTCTCTTGATCAGCCAACTATACTATTTGCTGAGAATTGCCCTCTAAGAACTTGCATAAATACATTTAAAATTTATCAATCAAAATACAACACCAAGAAACATAATCTTGATAACATGAGCTTCCATATCCTAGCTCAATTCCTTGTTAAAATTTGTCACCAACTTAAGGAATATTAATGTATAATCTTTCATCCATGCACGTCCTCTTATAGTAGAAGATAATGAAAATCATAGCTAACATTCTTTATAAAAAATTACAAAAACTAAAAAGCAAACTTGAAATAAAGAAGTCAACAAATGCAAAACAAATTTTATAAACTAAATAGTTCTAATGGTTCAACTTTAAGCATGGTGAGCCACTGCCTTTCAACAATGTTGATTCCTTACTCACTCACCATTTCCCTCACAAAACATTGAATTAAAGTGTCAAATGTCAGCTTCAACACGTTGGGACAACACCATTTAAAGGCAAACTTTTTATTTTCTAATCCAAGTGAATATACTTATATATGTTAAAGAAATATTGTAAACATTTACCAAAATTAATAGCACAAATTTTTAAATAATGTAAGAGAAAAAAAAATAAAGGACAAATTAAAGAATTTATGAAGCATTTAAAAAATGTAACTATAGAATGAATGCTACATATCATTCTTTATTTGAACAATATTAGAATTATGTTATTATTTGTTTGTTATCATTTATGATTTATAATATAAAATTATTATTCGAAACTATAAAGCATATAATAATTTTAAAAAAAAACTTCTAAGAAGTTAATTAATTTTTTTAGGGATATAGAAAAAGTTGATGTTAATAGTTACAAAATATTAAAATAAAAAATTACATGCTTGTTGTGGGGTAATTAAGGATATAATAATATTATCTTAAAAAAAATACTGATATTAAGAAAAAATAATTTCATTTCGATTATTTAAAAACAATTATAATTGTAAAAAAAAAAACTATTATATAAAAGTGGAAGATTCCTTTTGACCCTTAAATTTAAGTTTAGAAGCCTATTTTACCTCTATTTAATCCATAAAATTCCTTAGGAGAGGAGGTGGTTTTATATAATATATGAAAATTATTATTATTATTTTTAATGAAAAATGGAAGGTGTAGCTTGATATTATACAAAAATAATTGCATTTTGATTGGTGATTTAATAATAATTTAAAATATTATTATACTTAAATTTCTATAATGCCCTTATTCATAACAAAAGAGTGTTGATAATTTACCTATTTTGCCCCCATTAATTCTTAATGTCCGTAAATTACCATAATACCCCTATTTACTCCTAATAGCTCCCTTAGAAGTTGGCTTTATAATATATATATAGAGAGAGAGAGAGAGAGATTAGGCAGCCATTCTTTCAATTGATTGGATTTAGAAGCATCCTTGATTGACTCAAGTGCCCTACCATGCATCCTTTGATGAGTCAACGGGTCCTTAATTCCCAAGTAAATGAATTATTTATACAAACCCTTGCATTTATAAGATTTTATGGAAGTTAAAAGGTTTAATCTAATTTAAAGTTGCTCATAAGAATTAAATCTTAACGAAAGGATTTAAATAAAGACTTTTTATACATTAAATTCTTATGTATTTAGAATAGAAGTTATATATTACTTAAAAAGGAAAAAAAATTATAAACATAATTTAAAACATAATATACGGTTTATTTGAACACTTTTAAAAATCGTATTTAACTATTTGAAAGATTTAACCTTCATTTGAGCATATTTAAAAAAGGTTTAGTCATTATTTAGCTATTTAAAAAAAATTACTCTTAGATGAACAACCTATAAAAAAAATTGGGCATATTTTAATGTATTGTATAATTTTATATATTATATACTTGAATCATGTTTCATTAAAAGTAATATTTATTATTTTTATTTTATAAATTTTTAATGAAGTGATATCATCTAATTCAATCATATATAAAATATAAATCTTTTTAAAAATAATAAATTGATATGTTGCATTTTATTATTATTAAAAAAAAAACCATTAGTTACTTACCTTAACAAAGAAAATTTCATAACTCAATGCATGCATTCGAAAGAAAATGAATTAAACAAAAGTAAAAAGTAATAAAAAAAAATGGTCATCTATCGTTTCAAACATCAAAGAATATTAAATTTATGACAAATTTATATTTGAAAAGAGACAACAATACACTTAAAATAAATTTAAACTCATACTCAACCTAATAAAAAAAAAAATCAAAGATATGCCCAAACTCACAACTCATAATATATCCATAATAACTCAAATCTACCACAAAAATTAGTTATTTTATTTTAATAAAAAATATCAATATCAATATATTTTGGTGTATAATTTCAAGTTTATCTGTATCTACCTAATAACTTTACATATATATGGATAGTTTAATTTCATGTTTCTTAATAATATATATATATATATATCATAAATTTATAATATAGATTTTAAGAATAAGTATTATGTTGATATTATTTTTATTTTCAAACCAAATTTATATCATATATTAATTCTTATCTAAAAGAATTAAGCTCCAAAATTTAATATTCATTTATTACATCTTTTGATTACTAAGCTACGTTACTCAAGTAGTAGGTTATTTTTATTACCATAATTACCCTTAATCATTGCATCTGACAAACATTAGTGGCAATAGGAAAATACTTCAAAATCTTAGGCCGGAAATAGAGGTCATTTTTGTTTTTGTTAGAAAATACAACACATTAAAGAAATTTGTTTAGTTGAAAATTTTAAAAATAAATTTTGGAAAGTTAAATGAAAATATCTGAAAGCTAGAAAACAAAAACAAAGCTGTTTTATGTTATGAAATAAATAATAAAGTGAGTAAAGAAGAGGAGAAATTGGGAAAAAAAAAACCCTACTTTTATTCATTAATAGACATATGAAGTATAAATGGAATAAAACTCTATTTCTAATAACTATTAAAATATTAAAATATTTATAACACTCCCTCTTAAATGTCTATTGGTAGATAATGTACCTTGTTAAAACCTTACCAAGATAAAAACTATGCTGGAAAAAATTTCTTAGTGAAAGAAATAGAGTACACATATCTATAATACACAAAACATGTTGGCTCATTAAAAGCCTTACCAAAAAAACTCAATGTGATAAAACCTCAATTAAAGGAAAAAGAGTACAAGGTGTATTTACTCCCCCTCATGACAACATCATATAATATCTCATATTCTACGTATTCAATCTTTTCAAATAATTACTTGAACGGATTTGCTAAACATTTATATCATCATTTTTCAAAATGTCATAAGGAAGAATTTTGGCGAAACATATTTTGATCTCTTCAGGAGTTCCAATATTAATCTTAACATAACTTTGATCATGATCATTCTATACCAATACATATGTTCAAATCAATTCATATAAATATTTACACAGTTGTATTGAACAATTTCCTGAGAATTTCTATATGCTTCCAGCATTCTAAATCCTTCAAGGATTTTAATATAAACTTCCACTAAATAGTGGTTTATATAAAAGTCCATAACAATAATGATTAGACGTATGATAAATCTTTCATAAACTACCAGACTAAACGTTATTGCATCCACAACAAAGAATATCTTTTCAATGTTAGGACTTAGTAAAAAACTTCATTTTTCTTATTTCGCTTTTGTAGAATTACTCAATTAGTACCCCAGTGGCTTTATATCTTTAGATGTTTGGCCTACTAGTCCACAGACTTTACGAATTTAATTCTACTTGAATTGCGTATTCCCATTTTGACCAAGCTTTTCCATGTCTATATTTCTCAATGGATTTATTCAAGATCCTCATTTTCTTTCATTATCTCAATAATAATATTGCATGCAAAATAGTTGTTCACAACTTTCTATTTTCTACTATTCCATATTTTCTGATATTGACATAACTGATTGAGATCTCTTTTTTTTTCATAATTTCGATATTCAGGTACCTGAATCTCTTTTAGAGTTTTAATAATTAGTTATATTGTAACGACCTGATTTCTAGCGGTGCCGAAAAAAGCAGTTTCCAGACCCCTTTTTGTAAATCGAGCCTGTACATATTTTTATTAAATTTTAATAAAATATTTATGGAGTTGCTTTATAAGTGAATTGAATTTTAGACAAGTAATTTAGCTGAATTAGGGCTTAATTGAGGTTCAGGGACTAAATCGTAAAGTTTAATCGCTATAGATTTTTAATTAGTAAATGGCTTAAGGACTTAAATTGTAATTAACCCAAGGTCCAAAATAGAAATTATACCATGTTAAATTTCATGTAAGTGGATGGTATAATTATATAATTAATAATTTCAACTTAATATAATATATGCATGTTCTGTGGGAAAGGAGAGAAATACATCTTCAATTCATAAATTGGTTAATGAAATTAAGTTTTTTTCTTGTAATTTTTATGTTTTTGAGGTCATAAGAGCTTGATTTAGCTAGCCCATGTGCCAATTTTGTAAAACTGTTAAAGTTTTGAAAGGTGTCATTATTGAGAAATGAAATTTTTAGGTGTTAAACTGATAGATTTTAAGGTTAGGTGTGAAAAGGGACTAAATTGTAAAGGTAATTGATAGTTTTGTACATTAAGGACTAAAGCGAATAAAATGTAAAATTAATAGTAGGAATAATAAATAGGAGGTCCCTAATGAATAATAGTGAAATCGAATTTGAAAGTTATACTAGTCCCAGTTTTAGGGACTATATTGAATAAATTATAAAATGTGTATTTTTTTGTAATTGGTTGTGATTTGGATTGGAATTTAATGTTATGTATTGTTGAATTATAATTTGTAGCTGAAGAAGACACGAGAATGTTGAAAGGGAAAGGAAAGACGAGAGCCGACAATGAGTAACTCGAGTGTTCAGTTTGTATTTCCATAATTCAAATCACTTTAATTATTGCATAATTCTATTATTTAGCATGGTAAGATGTGAAGGTAAGCTAAGATTGGTTGGTTGAATTGAAATAGTATGATTATATTTGATTATCAAGATAAATGACTAAATTAAAAATAGTGTAACCAGATGAAATTGTAAAATTTAATTTGAATTGAGTTTATTCATGTTATGTTATGTATATAATGTTGGATTGGTGGATGAATTGAAAATGATGAAATGTAAATTGAGTTATATTATAAGTTGGATAATTGATTACCCTATTAATTGTTTGGGTAAAGTCGGATATAGTTGGCATGCTATAGGATAGATTGAGTATAAGTTACTTCGACCATAGGTCGATGAGTGCTGGGCACAATATTTACTCCAGTTTTACTGATGAGCTCTGGGTGCAAACTTATATATTTTAGATTTTCTGATAAGGCACTGAGTGTCAAATGGGGATGTTGGTTGGATCTACGTAGCTAAATTGGTGCCAAGTAGAGATTCAAAATGAAAGGTTGATAATGTTATATGAATTGAATTTCCAATGTGACAATGTATGAGAATCGAATTTATAAATCCAAAGAATTGATGTAAAAATGAAATGACTCAATCAATTTGATTTGGGAAATGGTATGTTAATTTGGTGTATCCTTATATTGGTTAGTTGAGCATGTTTTGAAGGAATCATATGGCTTAAATGATACCCTATGTTATAATGTTGATACTTGGTTTGAATGAATCAAGCTTTATCATTACACGTGATTTAACCATACAAATATATGCATAGTATAAAGTAAGATATTTGTTGATGGAAATCAATATAATGGATTTAATGTATAGAAATCAATTGTCTCCTCATCCACAGTTTCAGTAAGATAATTGTTACAATGTATATCTTTTTAAAACAAAATAATTTTATTTGAGACTGACTAGAACATAGTGCATCATTAATTATCCCTTTGTGTCTTTGGATAACAATGTATTAGCTCTTCTAGAGCATTGAATTAATTTTTTACTATGAAAAATTAACATGTTCCATTACCATATTGAACATAGGGTAACAATATATTAGTTTTTTTGGAGCCTTAAATTAATTTTGTACTACCAAAAATTGGTTCGTTCATTACCAAACAAGAAAAAAACAATTTTTTTATTCCTAAAGATAGTATGCACTGTTGTATTGTCTACAAGGCATATATTTCCTTCCTTTTGAGGAATATTAATTGAAGAATAAGATAATCAAGTGTACGACATGTACGTAACCAACAAATTTTCATAAGTTGTCCCTCTTCTTTGAAATGTTATATTGAGAACTCTTGTTGTTCTCTTATTTATCTTTATGTTTTCACTTCTTGTGGTAAGAAAATTTATTACTAATGAGATATCCAAGAATCAAGCAATGAGTTCCACAATTCACAAAAAAGATGCAACTCATACTTCTAAAAATCTTACATTTAACAAATACATACAATCCTAAGGAATATGACCATGAGATTGTATATAAATATCAAAATCAAATCATAGAATTGAAGTTTATTAACAGATAGCAAATAAATTATAGCAACAAGTTCCTCAATATGGATGATAAAAATCCTAAAAATTGACATGCTAGCATTTAAAATAATCACTATCATAGAGACAATGTCAATATCCCTTTATTATTTAGATCTGTCATGACCATCAATCTGATATGCCAAATTTGATTCAACATCATTCTTATTATTCCTTTCCGCATTGTGTCCCTTCTGTTCGATAGAATCTTAATAGAATTCAACTAAATGTTTAAGCGTACGACAGGTAAGCGACCAATGACCTTCGATAACGTAAGTTATCTCCACTCCTTGAAGGGTTTCCTTGGAATTCTTGTTCACCTCTTGCTAATTATCTCCATTTTTTCAATTTTTGTGGTGAAAAGAATTATTATGGTCACCATTTGACAATTATATAGTGCAATTTACCACATCCATGATTATGTATTTATTATGTATTGCTACATTCTCTTTAGGGAATAGAGAAGATCTAATATGGTGGACTTTATGACTTTTCATTTAATGGTTCGTTATTTTATTTAACCAAGTAACATGATATAAGTTCAAAATATTGATTAAAGTCTTTTCCACAATATTGCTACTGTAGGAACATATTTGAAGCACGAAAAATTGTGAAAGTTCTCTAACAAGTTCTCATTAATAATATTCTCTCCACATAATTTTAATTGATAACTTGTTTTAAATACTGTTGAGTTATACTCACTCACAATTTTAGAATATTGTAACTTCATGTGCATCCAATCATAATGAGCTTTTGATATACTTATCATATTCTAATGGTCATCTTTCTTTATCCAATCATAACCATAAATTATAATTAAATCACATAATAATATCACAAATATATATAATTTCTCAATGCTTCATTAGCAAACACCTACTTCAAATGATAAATATATTGATATATTATCTATTCTAGAGCTTCCAACTAATTTTGTACAACTAAATATTGCAATTATTGGTTTGTTTTAGTACCAAATAAGATAAATACTTTCTATCTGTAATAATAGTATAATATTTAGATGGACGATAGGTATATGGTCAATAATCTTTCATATCACATTGATAACATAAGTTATCTCTACCCTTCAAAGGGTTATATTGAGACTCCCATTTTTCTCTTAGGGTCTGTTTGTTTCATTGAAAATAACTCACTTTCTTGGAAAAGTTAATATTTTCTGGTGTTTAGATGAATTTGTGTAAAATATTTTCTGTTATTTGACAGATTTCTTAAAAATATTTCATAAAAGTAGTTTTCAATGAAACAAACGTACATTTGAGATTTTATTATCTTTTCATTGTTTAATTGAGTTATTATATATATATATATATATATATATATATATATATTACATTGTTTTTGCATATATTAAAAATATTTTGTTAAATTCAAATTCATTACAACGTCATTTTTTAGTTACATGACTACCAAGTGAGTATTTTTTAATTAAAAATGTGACATAAACAAAATTGACAAAAAAAAAATAACAATATCAACAATTGGACTTGATTTTCAAATCTAAAAGTAAAGAGATTAAATTCTTGAAAATAAAAGTACATAGACTAAATTACAAATTTGTGAAGGGTACATAGACTTATGACATATTTTAAATTTATTATTAATATATTTATAATTGTAATAAATATTTA
Source organism: Gossypium longicalyx (assembly GCA_025698465.1). NCBI lineage: Eukaryota > Viridiplantae > Streptophyta > Magnoliopsida > Malvales > Malvaceae > Gossypium > Gossypium longicalyx. The sequence continues at coordinate 14,316,649 of CM046997.1, read as the reverse complement.
TTATTAAAATAAAATTGAAATATTAAATAATTTATTAAAATAATAAATTATATTAATTATATTAATAATTTATTATATGGCTAAATATAAATAATTAAATATGTATGTTTAATAATATTAGAAAATATAATATTTTATGTTAATATTTTAATAATTTTAAATATTTATAAAATATAAATAAAATTTGTTATCAATATAATAATATTAAATTTTATTTAAGTTAATTTTTATATAAAAATAAAATTACTTTTAGATGAGCTCTTGTCCAGAAAATGACTTACGCTTTTCAAAATGATAAGTCATTTTACAGGAAAAAAGGCTTCTTTTACATTAACGTCTAAGTTATTTTCCGTTGACCAAGCTATTTTCTGTAAAACAAACATAGGAAAATATAAAAAATATTTTCCGTAAAACCTTTTACATGTAAACAAACAGATCCTTATTTATTACTATGTTTTCACTTCTAATGATTATTATTATGTCACTTATCACATCAATGATTATATCCTTAATTTTTTTGATTGCATTCACTTCGAAAAATGTAATAAATCTAATATGACGAATTTCTAAATGTCACAATAAATTTTTTATTTAAAGGGAATCAATATCACAAAAGTTTATTGTGATAATTCAATCATATTAATAACAAATAATATTAATAACCACAATCATACCTTAATTAAAAATATTTCGAAGCCCCTTACCAATTTAAATATTGCTCGATAAATCCAAAATCAATAACCAAAATCAATGTTAAGATCAAATATTTGACCATCATTAGAAAATAAAAATAAAAATAAAGTAAATCTAGAAATAAAATATTTAAAATAAAAATTTCCTCCAAATCCCACATCTTGTGTCTATAACCTTAAAAAATAAATTTGATGTCAATCCTCAAATGAATATTTAAAAGTTGAAGAGTGGCTAATGTCAAAGGGAGCATGTTTGAATCCTTTTGCTTCTGCTTTCTGCTTTCTTTTCTCCTCCAATCGGGATCAAGTTATAAAGTTTCTTTTCTGACGAAAACTGCCGATTGTTTTCCAAATATTGTGAATACCATCTTAAGAGTCACGATTGTTTTTTTCTTTTTTCTAAGGAAGATGGTAGGGCTCGTGTTTTAGCCCTTGGGGTTACGATGATATCCATTTAATAATAAAATATTTATAATAATTTTATTATTTTTATTAAAAATATTTTATAAAAGTAAAAATAATAAAAATGAGAGTTTTAATTTTAAATGAATTGATCTTGATTCAAATTTATATAAATTTGTCTAATGTTAAATTTGATATTCTTATTTAAATCCATATAAATGTAAAAGTTTTTATTTTATTTATGTTAGGGGAAGATAGTTGGTTTGATTATTAAAAAAAAGGAAAAAAAGAAGGAAAATAGAAAATTTGAGTGTGCAATCCCAAAAGGTTGAGGGAGTAGATATAGATTGGATGGCGTGTATTGGTTGATATGGGGAAGGGGCTTTTCATTCAAAATGACATAAAAATAAAAGTGCTTTTTGCACTTTGAATTTGCCATTCTGCTTTCAACTAAAACGACAAAACTCTTCCATATGTTTTATTAACTACTAAATTGTGGGTGGATTTCAATTTTGGCAGTTTAGTTTTACATACAAAATTCACCTCTTTATTATTTTATGTAATTATCAATGAATTTAGTCTTTTATTTTCCTCCTCCCCAAGTCCCTCCACTGCCACAAAACCACTAATTTCATTTCTCTTCTACCTTTCACCTTCTTTTTCACTTCAATCTTATCCATTTGTTGTATTTAAAATAAAGTTTATATATCTAAATTAAATTTTACAAATAATTAATATTATTTATTTAAATTTTATATTTCATCTATCAAAATATTATTAATGAGTTACAATAAATTATTTTTTTTAATGAAATATCATAATTTAAATGAATGTTTTTTTTTACTTTACAAAATTAAGTCTAAAAGAGATATTTTATTTCTCAACAACACTTTTTAAATCTTAAACCATACTTTTTCAAAAATATGAAGAAATATTTTTATAGCTAATATATATTTATTTATATAATATAACAAGATAAAAGATGTATGATATTGTGAAGTTGCACATCTCTATTTTTCTATTTAATTTTTAATTATCCATATTCAGGTTATAGGTAAAAATTTACGTTTGAAAATGTCAAGCTCTTAAGTTTAAAATTCATAATTATCTACTAAAATTATTATTCATTTGATAATTTAAATTATAATAATTTTTTATTTAATTATTAAAAAAAGAATAAGTAAAATTTAAAAAATAATAATTTTTACATTTTAAAATATCATCTCTTTATTTAGCCTTTAAATATTTTAATATATTTAAAAAATTATATTTTGAATTAAAAAGTATATATATATCTTAAAACTTAAAATATACCTAACAAAATTCAAAATTATCTTTTTACTTGATTGAAAATACAAAATCAAAATTTAAAAAAAAAAAAAACAATAAGCACGATAAAAGTAATATAATCAACAGAAGTAATGGTTTCAGAATATCTTTGGAGAGTTCATTAAAGTGAAAGTGAAGAGAATGTGAATAATTGCTTGACAACAATGGTGGAATGATTCAAAATATAGAGACTGAACTATCCACCTCTCTCCGTGGTATAAAGCTTGGAGTGTACTAACCATTTTTTTTTTTTTACTAAATAACCCAATTAATTAAAATTATTTAAATAATAATTTAGAAAATAAAAATATTGTTAAAACATATTTAAAATTTTAAGATAATGTTAAGAAATTAAGAAATTTTAATTATTACTTGACTTTTTGGCTAAATTTTTTAAATTAAAAATGTTTAAGTGTTAATCTGAATACGCATACTGTAAAATTTTTGTTTTTAATAGATTTTGGACTCATTTTTTAAAATTTGTTTCACAATTCAAAATAAAAAATGTTTCTTTTAACTAATATAATGAAAAGTTGATTTCATTATAATTCATGCTAAATTATTTTTTTTATTCTAATTGTAATTCTTGTTGACATGAAAATTCATTATTACTTATATTAAATATAATTTTTAAAAAATTAAATGGTGAAATAAATTTTAAAAAAAATAAAGCTTATTATGTTATAATTTATGCTAATTAGATTGTAAGGATTGTTTATAAGATTTTTAAAACATTTATTAAATAAAAAAATTAAAGGATTCGATAAACACTTTTTCATATATGTTTTAATTTAGGAAATTGTATATGTCATATACATATAATAATTTCAGACACTATTTCTATCAAATAAAATATTGAATTATAAAAGAAATTATTAAATGGTTTAAATTTATTTATGATATCAATTATAAAATATTTTAATTCATACATATAATTAAATTTTTGCATCACTTGGTAAAAGAATTAATTTAATAATATAATTAACTATTTTTAATTTATTTAATTTTATTTTAGTAAAACAGCACTACATGTTATGATGTAATTGATTAAAGGAATTGCTTTTTAGCAGAGCAATTGATTGGAGCATTTTGAGTAATGAAATTATAATTTACCTATCACTTTTTATCCTCCAAAAAAGATATCTAAATAATGGAAAATGTATTATAGTTCAAGCTTATAATTAATATCATATACTTTTTGCACCCTTATTTCTATAATACTTAATTTTACTCATAACTTATTTCTAATCACTAAATTAAAGGAAATATACAATGAAGCGCGCTCAAATTATTGTCTTCTTCATTGTTACAAAAACAACAATGTTAATTGAACTAACACTTAATTGACAAGATTTATTTCTTTAAAAATATAAATAAATCATTCATTTGATTTAACTATCATAATCTAAAGTTCAATTCAAGCGAATCTAGGTTTACTCTTAAAAGTGAGATCTAATGAATGTAATATTCAAATTTTAGTATAGACCCATACAAGTATTGGGTTATTCGTTCAAACTTAAAGTCTAGCTCAAAATTTGTGAGATCTTGGACATGAATATTATGCATGAAAACTAAGTTTAAATAAGAAAATCAAGCATGTTTAAAATATGAATTTTACTATGGTTTTAACATTGAAGCCTCGAGCCAAGCATAATGTACCCTGTTCAAATTTTATATTAAATATATTATTTTATTTTACTTTTTATATATTAGGTAATTGATATCTTATAATAATATATAATTTTATAATGCAAACATTTTTTAATAGTTTTAATAGAAGAAAAGCATAAAAACTTATTTAAGGTTTATAATTTGAGCCCAACCAAGCTTGGTGAAGTAAAAATTGTAGTAATACCCCCAACTTGAAACTAACACAACACAATCTATCAACACCTTTATATTTTGACATTTTCTGTAAAAAAAAATAAATTAAAAACTCATTCATTCTTGCTAGAAATGTCTCATGAGAGTATTAAAATCTTAATATATATTGTGATCACTACAATATTAAAGAGGAGATGAATAAAGAATGATGGGTGTGAAACTGTATCACATAAACTTCAATCATTACTCTAAACATGTGTCATCACTATCTCAATATTTAACTGACCTACACAATACCAATAATTCTACAAGGTTAATTTGTTCAATACTGAACCCAAAGTTCTATCGGGTTTGTTGCCACTTTTGCTTGTTGGTTCAGTGTCATATTTATGTCGTACTGATCTTGTTTGTACCACCTTCCTTTTAATTGAATAATAATGAATGGTTTAGCAAAAAAAAAAAAAAACACTTCAAAGGCAACTTTTTCACATACATTCCCCCCCTCCTCCCGTTGAATATGCACAAGTTACTCTTCATGAATATTGTAATTCTATGTATATATGGTTTGGTGTATCTGATTTGCCATTTTTTCATGTCAATGTACTGGAACAAGCGATTTGTCACCTTTTCTGGAAACTCTGGAATATTTTCATTTCGTTAAATATCATTCTGCATTGGTGATTTGCAATTTGCTGCCTCATCTACTATTCCCACTAACAAAGTTAAGATTGGATTGATTTTGCATTTGGATGAGAGAGATTGATTTGCTATCATAGCTTCTTCATCCTTTACTCAACATCAAGCTTGAAATGACATTTTTTTCTTTCCATTTTTGGACTGCTTTTATTATCATGATCTATAATATTTGCCAAACTTATCACATTGAGTATACATCATGTTTATCTGTTGTTTCTTTCTTTGAAGGAACAAGTACACGATTGCTGAAATCTTGGATTCCATTGGTTTTGTTATAGGAATACAATATCTAATTTATGTTCCCGGTCCTTGTACTTTTTGCATATTTAAAATTTAACTCTCTTACTTTTAATTTTAGGAATACTTTTGATGGGAATATAATTCATAAAATTGTAAAACAAATTTTGTTAAGTTTTTAGTAACTTGTCTACTGATGAAGGTTATAATTCTAAATCTAAATTACGAAATTTTACTATCTTATACTCAACAATTTTATTTGCTTATTTGACTTTTTATTTTTATAATATGGGTCACTTAACTAAAAATTTTTATTTTAAAAATATTGTGTAATCTAATTTAATAGATACCCTTTAATAATGTTATCAACTAGATTTTAATTATTAAATTAAAAGTTAAAAATTAAAAATTTAAAGATTAAATTTCAAATATGTAAAAATAACAAGCATGCGAAATTAGATCTCTATTTATTGGTAGTGGTTGCGGATATCAACCACGTCGAGGTGTGAGTGGTGGTTCATACTAATAGCAATGAGTTTGTGGCTGCTAATAGTGGCATAACGGAAAATAGTGATAATACCAGTCCACTACTGCCGTTATTATTGAGCCAAGACTTCCTTTATTTTTTAAGGGGGGTAGGTTATTCTATTATAACTTCCGTTAAGTTCACAATGACGATAAACACAAACTAACTGAAAATGCGACCATAAATATGATTTAAAACTAGAGGCAACACTAGGGGGCTAGCATGGCCCTGGCCCCATAAAATATAATATTTTACTGTTGGCCTTTAAGTTTTACAATTTTTTAATTTAATAATGGGTAAATTTACGTTTTGACTTTCTAAAGTGATAAAATTCTGATTTAATTTTTTAAAAATTATAAAGATATAAACTATTAAAATTGTAAAATTACATTTTAACTTTCATATACAATTTAATTCTGGCCCTTAAAAAATGTTCTTGACTTTGTCCGTGTTTAAAACCCTAATGAAAAGTATAAAGAGTAAGAGCAAAATAAGGCTTTATTTTATTTTATATAGGAGTAGTTTAAGGATGGAAAGAATCATGTGATGTGCCTCTCATATTCTTATATCTTAACAAGTTTATGAGGAGAATTCACAGTAATTACTACTAGTTTTCAACATCGTAACGTGAATTACGGATAAAGCAGAAGATGTTTCAAGAAATGATGAGACAAAGCATTAGTGAAACGAAAACAACAAAAAGCTCATATTTTAACAGATAAATTATTTTCCTGGAAAATCTTACACTGCCTTTTGTACTGTTTTTTCCTCCCCTGAATAAACCTAATTTTCTCCTGTGTAAAAGGAATCCATGATTTTTCAATTTGCTGGCGTAGTGTTCCACTATGCAACTGTATAACTTCACTTGAGTTTTGCATTTCTATTCTAATGGATCAGTGCCTACAAAGTCGATATAAATTGCATTTCCTTTGTTCAATCATTAATCCTTTTTAGCTTTTTCTACTGATCAACATTCAACATTACCACATTATATATTAAAGACTAAGAGTTTTTTTAATAAATAATCTAGATTTTATCACACCCACAATGAGAGTAAACGAAACTATTTTATATTAAAAATATATTCATGAAAATATTTTAGTAAAAGATTATTGGTAGAGTGGTAAGGGATTTTGTGACACCCTATACTCGACTCGATTTATCAGATCCGAGTATAGGATATCACAATACTTAACAAAATTTTTCAACTAACAAAAATCATACTAGATATACTTCTTATTTATTTAAAATCCTTTCTAAGTCGAAAGATTTGAATTAACTGTTTATCATTTGTAACAGACTTTTAAAAGCAGTATAAAGTATTACAACTTAAATTTTTATAAGAAAAACATATTTGTGGCGTATAATACTACTCGTCATCTGAAAACATATTCCCAAAAGTATCCCTCTATATGCATAACCTCGCACTACGATCAACCACTTTGGCGCATTCCTAGCTTGTTCTCTTCTGCCGAACTGGTTTAACTTAAGAATCTGTATTACAAATAAACATCCATAAGTTTAATGGAACTTAATAAGTCTCAACTAGTTTTACCTTTAACCGTTGATGTTGAATTTCTCAACTTAAGAATTCTAGACTTTCTTTCAGATTTTGGAGGATACTTTTCTGATTCTTGGCAGATAACTATACGTCAACCTTTAACTCGACCACCTTGTACACGTTCCACTCGATTGGCAGATTACAAACTTTCCACCTTATAGTGGATCCCATTTTGCAGTTACTTGGAGATAGAAATTTGATACATTTCTCAAGATGATATACCTACGGACACTACTTTTAGCGGATTCATATACTGGCTCTGGCAACTGTCGAAACACCAGTCACGCCACAACTTCTCGTCCATCTAGAAAACGAATTTGGTTCGATAAAGGTAATATTTTAGATCACTTAATAACAATTCGGATAACTTTAATAGAAAATGGGGAAACTTCTAGATTTGGTGGGCACTTACAACACCCATAATTACATATATGTCAAGCTCTCTTTCTGACTTAGCGAGTTATTATGGTGGATTCCTTAGTCGAGTACACTGCCGAGGACTCTTTCAGAAAATGCCTCAAAGGCATACTCAGATCTCTCTATAAAAACGGACTAACAACTCGTCACTTAGGCGTTACAAAATTCGCCTAACAGGCTTTCCAAACATTACACTACATAGACTTTACAAGTAACCTGCCACAAAGGCTTCCCAATAAATTACCACAAAGGTTGTACAGGTGACTTACCACAAAGGCTTTCCCAAATAAATCACCACAAAGGATTTACAGGTGACTCGACACAAAGGCTTCCCCAAATAAATCATCACAAAGGCGTCTCAAATAAATCCCTATAAAGGTTTCCCAAACAATACTCTACAAAGGCTTGATATGAATTTACGTATAAAGGTTGATGTTGAATTTCTCAACTTAATAAGTCAAGGTACCACATAAATTGTCGCGTTTGACGATATGAATTTGCCTAAACTCAATATCACCTAAAGTTTACCTATCATTTCCTTTGGGTCACGCAAAAACCCTAGTAGATAAATGCAGCTCAACTGCCATTTTTAAAATGTGCCATGACCATGGTCTTTTCACATATTTGCCACACTGGATTTTTATCATTTATTATTGTACCGATAGACCTCATGTTTACGATTCTAGCAAACTACATTTTGCCATACTAGCCTTTGTGTTTACTTCCTGGCAGATCTCATCGAAGCACCACCATGGGGTCTGTTATCGTGTCACATACTTTCCCGACACTCCGCCCAAACCCCCTTATCACTAACCATTCTTGGTCATGCATCATTTAAATAACATAATGAATACATTTACACAAATTTCACTCATAATCTTAACACAATCATACTTCCTAACACATAATTTCCCATGCATGCTTACCATACATCGTCATATTCATACAACCCATAATCTTAACAAAATCCCCATTGACAGATAGTTTACTAACGGTTCAACTACGTACGACCCTCATGCAGGGCCTTTCACTCACACCTTACTATTCTTACACCTTTTAACATCCTTACTCATCAACAACCATAACATACAAGGCTATAAAACTTACTAGAAGGTTGACTCATCCATTGATTAAACGAGGTCTTAACCTTATCTTAACGAAGAAGCATATAACATTTAGGTTAGAAAGAAGAACCACAACATAAAGTAGAAAGTGAAGTCATTTGGGATGTCTTCTCCCTTACTAGATATAAACTCATTATCTTCCTACTGTGGATGTTGACAAGCGACGATGCTTACCTAACCCAAATCTCTTGATTTGCAACAAAAAGATCTAGAGAAAGGTAAAGAGAATCTAACAAAGATCACCGTTACTGTTTGGCTAGTAACAGAATAGTAACGACGAGGGTCTAATCAATCCAATTGACTCTCAATTAATCTCATTATGAAAATCAACTAGAATAGTGCTCATGAAAACTGGGCGTACTATACCTTGATGGTGACTTATGTATGGTGTGGTCTTAAAGATAATCAATTCTCCTACAGCTTTCTCATACGCTTGACAGGCTCTTAATGCTCAACCAAAACTCTGGGGCGTACTTTTTCTTCACTTGAAGATACCTTATAACTAAATCCTTAGATACTACTAATGGATGGATACTTTAACACTAGTATGCGCTAATATTTTGACTCACCATCAAGCCAACATGGTGGCAGATTATGCTATCCTAGTGCACCAAACAATTTACATACATACTTATTCACTTTTTTTGATCTGCCATTTTTGGGGTGTGACAACACTCCCCTCTTTTAAGAAAATTTCATCATTGAAATGTTTATCAACCTGGTAACCTCATTACCAAGTATGCATGTCTAACTTTCTGGGTCAGCCATAGTATACTGCTTGGTGAAATGCCAACACATAGCCACAATAGACTTCTCGTTTAGGCGTATACTCAGAAGATTTCAACTAGTGTGAATGTAGACAGATAGTCTCGATTGGTGAATTCCAGACTCGTGGGAATAGTTGGCAGTTACTCTAGTGTTTTTTTTAAACATCTTGTAACGTTTGCCTTGACATGTGCCGAGCTGTGATTAAAGAATTCGAACAGTTGGTTTTAAAATTGAAACTTCTCACGGACGCTTGATTCTCTCTAAATACTAGGTGTTCAACACTTCCCCCAAACTATTTCACTAAATCATTGGAGCCCTAATTTTTGTCTTTGTCGAAGTCTTTTTGCTTCTTTTCACCTTCAGTCCGAAATTTTCTTCAAAGGTAATCTAATTTCTTTTTCTTTCTCATATTATTCAAAATGGTTAGAACTACCACACGTGGAAAAGGTCATGCCCAAAGTAGTAAAAGTGACAGCCTTAAAAATGCTGCGGTGATCGGACCTAGAGGTCTCAATGGTTCTCATTGTGTACTTGCTCCCATGTATGAATGCAACACCACCGATGAGGAACTGAGTCGATATCTAGTTGCCAGAGCTATCCTCCAACCAAACTTTACTTACAACTTCCATTTAGTTTAAAGGGAGTGTTACTAGAGTGACAACAACGAGGGTTTTATTCTTCCCCTCTTTCTACTTGAGGTTGACTTTCACTTGCTTCTTCATGCCTTCTTCTACTCGATGCTCAACGAATATGACATTGCACTAGGGTAGCTCTCTGTCCTTTCCTGATGGACATTGGTGGCTTATTTCATCGACTATTTCTCGTACAATGAGTCGTCTATTTTTGACGTTTCCAAAAGATCTATCAACTGAATATCAAAAGGTACAGTGCCTTGGCCGAGATGACTCACTTTAGTACACGCTAGGGTTTTGAGCCCATTATCCAAAATTGGGCCTCAAACCTCCATCTAAAAAAGACAAGTTCGTGAGGGTTACGTGCAAGCTCGAAGCTAGTTTTGGCTTTCCTACATTATGGTATATACCCTAAGAGGACACTTGTCTACAATGCTAGCATATTGATTCCGAGGTTGCTTGGAAATAATTTAAACGATTAACGAAGGGGCATATATTAGAATTAGGGGAGATCGTTACTATATGGAATGTCTTCCAATACTGTCTACAAGGGCTCACTCCAAACAATCATTGGGTGAATGATCTTTTACTTTGGGTGGATTCTCACAATGTCCTTTATGCGGCTCATTCATCATTATTAAAATGTGTCATGGCCGTGGTCTTTTCACATATCTACCACACTGAACTTTTCTCGTTTTTCACTATCCCAATGGATCTTGTGTGTAATAGCCCAATTTCGCTCGGGCCTAATTTACAAACAAATAAAAAAATTACAAGCCCAAATAAATAAAAGAAACCTAAATGCCCAGTGGCCTAATAACTTGAACTGTTTTACAGAAAGCCAAAAACCCTAGGGTTTTTGGCGCCGCTCCTCCCTCACAAGCATGCCACTGGAGGCCTATCTTCGTTGCCCGAGGTCTGACGCCTCTGCCACCGTTTCACCAAAATGGCAAGGGCATCCTTCTCTCCCCACCATTGACTCCACCGCTACTTGTAAAAAGAATGAAAAAAGGACAAAAGCATAAATGCAGGAGCAACAAAGAAATAGTAGATAGCAAAAGCAATAAAAAACAGAAAAATATATTTGTAATCAGCTATAAAAGCTCGAGATTTGAGATGTATTTTTACACACAGAGGAAACAATCAAAAGACAAGAATACAAAAAAGAGAACAGATTCAAAAGGTAGATTTTTATTCAACAATTATTTTCTCAAATATATATATATATATATATATAAAAACAAAAAAACCCTTACCGATCTTGTTGCACCGTCACTGTGGGTGGGTGGGTTTGTTGTCCTCGAGGAGAAACGACCCATCTTCAATATAGAGGAGTCCTTGATTCCCTCGGGGCTCCGTCGGAGGAGAGGGCGAGAGAGGGACATACCTAGAAGGCTGAAAGTCTTTTTTCTTTTTAAATACAAAGAGAACTACCCTCTAATCTAGTTTTCTTCTTTTTTTTTTTAAAAAAAATAATAAATTTTTTTAAACCCCAGCCATCGGAGGCGACGGTCGCCGTCGCCGATGACCGGTGGCCACGACGGAGGTTCACTATTCATAGGGTCGGACGAAGGAACAGCGTGAAAAAAAAGGGAAGAAAGAAACCCTTTTTTTTTTAAAAAAAATTGATTTAAATGATTTTTTTTATATTTTTAATTTTTATAGATCGGGCAAAACGATGTTGTTTCGAAGTAGCTCCAAATGTCCCCAAAAGACGTCATTTTGAAGCTGACTCAAAACCTAACCCGATTACATAGCAGGATCCGCGTGTTTTCATTGAATGGTCTAATTGCGGCCCTAGTCTTTCTGCTTTTAAAATGTTTTTCAATCCAATCCAGTCTTGTTTCTTTTTTCTTTTTTTAAATTTATACCCTGTGTTTTGGATTTTTTTTGTTTTGGTCCCTCTTGGAATGGTGTGTTTAGGGGTTTGGAAATATTTTCCCATTCGGCCCCTGCTCTTTTCCGCGTGTTATATTTCAGTCCTTCATTTAGGAATATTTTCCTATTTAGCCCCTATTTTTCTTTGCATGTTACATTTTAGTCCTTATTAATTAATTAATTATTTATTTATTTTTTTACAATTTATACTTTCTAATTTCATTTAAATTTTGATTTAGTCCTTTATTTTCAACCTTTTATAAACTATTTTCTTTTATATTTATTTATTATTTCTTTACATTTTCTTATATGTTTTAAAATTATATTATTCACATTTCCTTTTATTTGTGCATTTTTGCCTATTAATTATTATTGTCATTATTATTTTATTTTTATTTTTATTCTTGTTATTTTATTATTTCTCTTATCACTCTCGGCATTTTCCGTCATTTATATTTATCCTTTTAATTATGTTTTTATTTTGAGCTACATTATTTATTTTATTATTTAACTTGGTGTTACGATTATTATTGTCATCCTTATCGCTATTGATCAATGTTGTTATCATCATTGTTATAGTTATATCATCCATGATGCATTATTATTGCTATCACTATTATTATTATTATATTTCTTATATTTTATTTATAATATTATTTGAACTTGTATAACAATTTCATTTTTGCTAAGTATTCTATTATATTGCTTAGATAAATTAATGGCATATCATGTTAAATATCATATTCATTTTTACCCAATATATAGGAAATAATCAAAATCAAGGCAATGTTCATTATTCTTGGAATTAGAGGAGGCGTGCTCTTAACTTACAGAGTATGATCTCTTTCTGACACCGAAGTGATAGAATATCCTATTTAAAATGACAAAAAAAGATTTAGGTAGAGATCGAATGGCGATTATTCTAGTTTTCGAGATTTTGAAGTATTATGTCCTAACTTACGGGGCATGATCTTTCTTCTCGATCAACTTGAAATAAGGCCTTTTTGATTTAATTTAATTTAGCTAAATAATATCTTAATACAAAGAGGGATCGTGTTTTAAATTATCTTCAAATTTTAAATTCTCGACGCTAAGTAATAAACTAGGTACCAATTTTGGGTGTCACGAGGGTGCTAACTCTTCCTCATGCGTAACCGACTCCCGAACCCATTTTTGGGATTTTGTAGACGAAAATCATTGTTTTAGTAAATCAAACCTTTCATTAAAACCATCAAATTACGAGGTGACCTGATAAAACCTCATAAAAATGATTGGTGGTGACTCTATTTTCGTTCATTTTTAAATAGAAGTCTATTTCAAAAAAAGGTTTCGACATTGTGTTTATGGTCTTAGCAAACTACATTTCGCCATATTGGCCTTCGTGTTTACTATCCCATTAGACGTCATCAAAGCACCACCCGGGGTATGTTATCATGTCACAAACTTTCCCGACAATTCGCTTGAACCCGTTTATCACCAACCATACTCGGTCATGCATCACTCAAAAAACATAATGGATCATTTATACAAATTTCACTCATAATCTTAACAGAATCATACTTCCTAACACATAAATTCTCATACATGCTTACCACACGTTGTTAAATCTATATAACACATCGTACACTTCAATACATACATACAAATGCTTCACAGAGTACACACACAACCATACATACATACATACAACAACTTCTCAAGAAAATATGCACATTAATATGAATGTTGACCGTGCAAGGAATCATCATAATATATCGTGCAGAAGTCGGGTCTAGAGACTCACCAAAGACTTACCTTTTCTTCGACCTAGAGTTTTTGTTTCGATTGTCTTTCCCTATCCAATAAAAGCAACTGCTTGCAAGATCATGAAATTTCCATTAGAATCCCCATTTACAGATAGTTCCAACTATGTGCGACTCCCATAAAGGGCCTTTCACTCACACGCTATTATTCTTGCACCTTTTAACATCTTTACTCATTAATAATCATAACATACAAGGCTATAAGACTTACTAGAAGGTTGAATCATCCATTGATTAAACGAGGTCTTAGCCCTATCTTAATGAAAAAGAAGAGAATATTTAGGCCAGAAAGAAGAACCAGAACGTAAAGTAGAAAGTAAAGTCATTTGGGATGTCTTCTCCCTTACTAGATATAAACTCCTTGTCCCCTTACTATGGACATTGATAAGTGACGATGCTTGCCTAACCCAAATCTCCTAATTTCTCGTAAAAAATCTAGGGGAAGGTAAAAAGAATCAAGGGAAGATCTTCGTTACTATTTGACTAGTCACAGAAAGGGTCTAATCAATGCAATTGACTTCCAACTAATCTCATTATGAAAACCAACTAGAACAATGCTCACGTAAACCAAGTGTACTATACGTTGGTAGTGGCTCGTGTATGGTGTGGTCTTAAAGACAATCAATTCTCCTACAATTTTCTCATATGCTTGATAGGCTCTTAGTGCTTAACCAAACTCTAGTGTCGAAACCATTTTTAAATCGAGTTTTGGAAAATGGGAATCGACTTTAAGAACAACAAAAACAGGAGTCACCACCAATCTTTTTAGGTGTGATTGGATCACCTTATAAAATGTTTTGTTTTAAAACATTAATTTTGGGTCTACGAAAGTCGAGAAAACGGATTCGGGAGTCGGTTACATACGACGAAGGGTGCTCCACTCTATCAAGAAGTCCGTTCTCCATGATAAAACTTCCTAACTTAAAAATTGACCGTGAACCGATACCTTTGTAAATGCAAAATGACTTGCAAACAAAAGAAAAGAAATAGTCAGTATCACATGATATCAATAAATCTCAACGATATTTTATAAAGGTAATATCTAAAGTTCAACTCTAACTAAGTTGGGCTCTTATGGTTTTTCGATATGAGGTTGGTTCTAAAGTTTGAGGTACCCGAACCAGTAGATTCATCGATTCTCACCCATTATAGGCTCATTCGAATTGAGTTTAGTTCAGGGGAATACATTTCCCTATGGCTACACGGAGATGAAAATCTCACGAAACCATAGGTACGGATGTATCCTGAAAGTGATCCACTATCCTGCACGGAGGCGAAAACCTCACGAAGGCATAGTTTCTCACTCCCACTTAAGGGTGTGACCACAACAGTCATGCAAATGCAATGCGTATCAGAATATATAACATATGCAATAATACAAACACATGTAATGCAAAGAGGATTGAATTTCAAAACTTTTCAAATTTCCGACATTAAGACAAAAGGTAATCAATTATACGGCTTGACTCTCTTATTGGTCCCCAGTGGAGTCGTCAACCTGTCGAAACCATTTTTAAATCGAGTTTTGGAAAATGGGAATCGACTTTAAGAAAAACGAAAACGGGAGTAGCCACCAATCTTTTTAGGTGTGATTGGATCACCTTATAAAATGTTTTGTTTTAAAACATTAATTTTGGGTCTACGAAATTCGAGAAAACGGATTCGGGAGTCGGTTACGTACGAGGAAGGGTTAGCACCCTTGTAACGCCCAAAAATTGGTACCTAATTGATTATCATGTGTCTTTAATGTCGGAAATTTAAAAATTTTAAGATGCAATCCTCTTTTAATATTTTTGATTTTTGAAAATTAGGGTTTACTTGTATCAAATAAATCAAAATATTACGTCCAATAAGTTAGGACACAATATTTTTAAGATTTTTGACACTAAATTAGTCCCTTTTTTGAAATCCCTATCTCGAAACTACAAAACGCCACATCCAGTAAGTTAGGACACAATGCTTTGAAATTCCAAAACAGTTGCTCGTATTTCGAATTTTTTTTTAAAAACTTAGAAGGGTACTTGACTATTCGAACTCAACGAGAAAAATTGCAACCCAGTAAGTTAGGACACTACTTTTCTCGAAGCTTCCAAACACCAAGCATTACCTTTTTATTTTTGAAAACTTTGGAATCTTGTTCTTTAAGTAATGCATGAGGAATCATATTATCATTATGGAATAGAATATTGCAATAATAAGTGAATAAAACATGCATTTAAACGATGCAATGGCAATAATACAAAGATCATATACTAGATACATACATGTTAAAATTACATAACATCATATATATACAAGGATATTCATAGCATATATTGAAGATGAATAAGCAAAACATACAAACATACAACGTAATAGTTAAGCAATGATGCATGATATATAAAAAAAAAATGGTAATATAATATCAATGTATATGTTCATAAAATATAACATCTAATAATGATTATAAAATAACATTTAATACATAAATGATATATATACAATATAAAAGTATAAAAGAATTAGTATAAAAAAAACGAGTAATTGTTAACAAAATATACATATAGTACAAATAGAAATATGATATTTAATAATTTTAAAATAGTATTTAATATACAATATATAATATATGATAACAAAAATTTATAAAAGAATATTAATTATATATATAAAATAAAGATATATTGGTTTTTAAAAAAATTATAAAAATAAGACGTATGCAAAAGAATTTATAAAAGAATTATATAATATATAAAAATATCAGTTTAAAATGAAATAACACATAATACATAAATAAATAATTAATAATAAAATATGTATGTAATATGAGTTGAAAATATAATTTGATAATAATAATTTACAAATTTTAAAATTATAATATAATGAATAATATAAAATATAAATAATATAATAGATAATATACGATATACATATAAAAGATAGGTAATATATAATAAAATATAATAAATGTTATATAATAAAATAAAATATAAATATATAGGAAAATAATATATGATAAATAAAAATTTTTATATAGTATTTTTAATAATAATATGTGTATAGTTTTTTTTTAAAAAAAAACATATAAATTATATATATAAAAAAATAACAAAATTTGGAATAATAAAGAAAGGGGGTAAAATTGAATTTAAATAAAATTATAAGGCTAATTTGCAAAATAACAAAACATTCTGGGCCTGATTTGCAAGAATTAAAAAACGACTAATGACTCACTGGGCAATTTACCCTAATCCTAAACGACGCCGTTTCTTCAAAATTAATTTTAAAATCGTTAAGGGGATTAAATTGAAACAAAGCTAGAACATTGGAGCTAAATTAAAAAATAAATAACATGAAATTATAAAGGTTTAAAAAAACAAGAGGACCAGTTGAGTAATTAACCCAATCATCAAAAACACGCGGATCCTTCCCAGGTAATCGGGTCAACACGTGGATCTTGGGACCTTAAAACGACGTCATTTTTAGGCTTATTGACTTAAGCCAAAACGGTACCGTTCCTTTTAGGCTATAAAAGCCAAGTTTTAACCCTAAAAATCATTTTACACCGGGGTTTTTTAAAAAAAAACTTGAGAGTTCTCTGAAAAAAAAGGGGTAGTCTGACTTTCGGCCTCCGACTACAGTGCAGTGCTTGCACACGCACCTCAGGCCGTCGCACACGGTGGTCTGAAGGTTAAAAACCTTCGTCCTTCCACAGGTAACTTCTTTCCTTTTAAATGTTACTAGCTTTTTAAGAAATAATTCAAATATTCGCCTGAGAAGAAAAAAAAAGAAAAAAAGAAACGAAACATAAAAAAAATCACCTTCTAAAATATACTGTTTCTTGTTTCTTCTGTGGGTAATATCTGTATATATTTTATTTTTGTAAAAAAAAGTCCCCTTTTTACATCGTTTGATTTGGGCTTTTATAGCCACTGTTTTACTACATAAACTGGGAAAGAAATCTTCGATTTCTTTCCATTTCTTGTCTACTGTATCCACCGTATCTTTGACCGTGATCTGCTGAGATTCCTTTGATTTAGTTTCCTTTTTCTTGCTCCGCTTTTCGTATCTGCGGTGTTTCCTTTTTTCATTTTGCAGGTACCCAAAGATCTCAGTGATGGTCGTGCTGTACGTGACACGATTCGGGGCCGGATAGAGGGACGACCGGTGACTGGGGCACTGGTGGGCATTGAAGGCCCTCAGTACAGTGCATTAATGGCGGACTCGATTTCGGGGACTGAACAGACGCTCCTCGAATCCTCTAGAACCTATTGCGGCGCCACATTGTTTAGGAAACCCTAGGGTTTCCTGCTTCCCTTAAGTCATTTGGGCCTTTTGGGCTGTTTTAAGTTTGGACTAGCCTGATAGATGAGTTAAAACCGCCGTGTAATGTTAATCGTAATTGGGTCACGGTATAAGTGGGTCTGTTTGGGTAGTTTTAGGCACAAGGTAGGTAGTAACCAGTACACACGGGTGATGCTTCTGTATTTGAATCAAAACACTTGGGCTTTGTAATTGGACTTTTAAAATGGACATAAATATATCCTTATTTATTTTATTCTGCTTTCAGCCCGGTCAAATTCGGGCTACTACAGCTACCCCTCTTTGCTCATTGCTGTGTGACGAAAATCAAGCAAAGATTTAGAAAGACCAAATTTGACCGGTCTTATCATGGTCTTCAATCTGCTTCTTGTAAACTTATAACTGTCATGTTGATATCTTCGATCTACTCTTCGCCGAACACAGAGACGCCAAATCTGTTTCTTCGATTTGTTCTCTGATAATACAAAGATGTCAAACCATCTTAGAGTTGCTTCATCGTAAGCACGTGAAAGCCAAATCAGCTATTTCTTTGATTTGTTCCTTGTAAGCACAAGAATGCCAAATCATCTTGGATCTTGCTTCAGTGAAATTATCTGAAGGTGAGATCTGCTATGTATCTGATCCCTGTTGAAGTGGAGATGCCAGACTTCGATTTGCTCTCTGACAATACAGAGATGCCAAATCATCTTAAATTTGCTTCAACGTAAACACGTGAAAGCCAAATCAGCTATGTCTTCGATTTGTTCCTTGTAAGCATAAGGATGCCAAACCATCTTGGATTTTGCTTCAGTGAAATCATCTAAAGGTAAGATCTGCTATGTATCTGCTCCCCGTTGAAGTGGAGATGCCAGACTTCGATTTGCTCTCTGACAATACAGAGATGCCAAATTATCTTAGATTTGCTTCAACGTAAACACGTGAAAGCCAAATCAGCTATGTCTTCGATTTGTTCCTTGTAAGCACAATGATGCCAAACCATCTTGGATCTTGCTTCAGTGAAATCATCTGAAGGTAAGATCTGCTATGTATCTACTCCCCATTGAAATGGAGATGCCAGACTTCGATTTGCTCTCTGACAATACAGAGATGCCAAATCATCTTAGATTTGCTTCATCGTAAACACGTGAAAGCCAAATCAGCTATGTCTTCGATTTGCTCCTTGTAAGCACAAGGATACTAAATCATCTTGAATCTGCTTCAGCCAGATCTGCTATGCTGTGGCCTATTACCCTACTACTTAGGGGATTAAGGCGCGTCGTCTTTGATAACCTTGAATGATTATGCCTGATGATTAGGATGCTATGATCGAAGTGAGTCAAATGTTCCTAATTAAACATGTTATGATGCAAAATGTTATGAACATGACCCCTATCCTAGATGTCACCACTCATTCCTTCATTTGTCTTTTCTTTTCTCAAAGTATTATTCTTGCTCAGCCTGTAGGCCTGTACCCTTCCTCAAATGCTACGATCCACTAAGGACGTCTGTAAGATAATCTTTCCTTAGAATTGAATCGTTGGTTTTGTCCATTTTTCTTTTGGACTGAAAAGAAATTCCTCGAGTTCATTCATCCCTTACTTACATGAATTTCTCGAACAATTGTCCTGTTTTAGTTTTTTGTATTATCTAGAAATTTCCAGAGTAATGCGCAAAACTTCATTTGTGAACATATTTAGTTCATCTATCATTATTTCAATGCAACATACTTAAAGAATAATGGAAGATGAATAAATCTTTAAGAACAATTGGATTTGAATGAATTATCAAAAGATACAAAGGAAATTAATTTGAAAGCCTATCTTTAAGAAGAAATAGAATCTAAAGATAGCAAACAGGATAAAAGTTATGTGCCCAAAATATCGCCGCTTGAGTGTCTATACACCAGCTCCATGAAGTCTTTCTTGAGTTCAACATGTGTTTAAAAGATTTTAAAGTATTTTGTTGATACCCCAATGTGCAACGTGCTTCGCTCTTTATTGGATCAAATATAGCAAAATCACTTTGTACTCTTCAAAAATTGAGCTGCCCTTTCGGGTTTTCAACTCAAAACCCCTTTGGTCACAAGGTGACCTTTGCGGGTTTTCACCTTGGCCTCTCCATTTTTTTTTAAATCTCAAGGCGCCCTTTGCGGGTTTTCACCTTGGATTCTCTTCTCCTTTAGACAAATTATTTTTTAACTGAGTCTGAGTTCACTGGGTTGGGTAAAATTTTCCTATCCATTTTCGTTAAGATCAATGCACCGCCAGAGAAAGCTTTCTTCACGACATACGGCCCCTCTCAATTCGGCATCCATTTCCCCCTAAAGCCTTTTTGAATAGGAAAGATCTTTTTCAGTACAAGGTCTCCCTCGTGGAACTCTCTTGGTCGAACTTTCTTGTCATAAGCTTGCATCATTCGCTTCTGATACATCTGACCATGTCGAATGGCTCTTATCCTCTTTCCCTCAATCAAGTTCAACTGGTCATATCAGTATTAAACCCATTCAGCTTCATCTAATCTTATCTCCGTCAAAATTTGAAGAGAAGGTATTTCCACTTCAATAGGTAACACTGTTTCCATCCCATAAACTAACGAGAATGGGGTTGCCCCAGTAGAGGTTCTGACAGATGTTCGATAGGCCAGGAGTGCAAATGGTAACTTCTCATGCCAATCTCTATAAGTCTCAGTAATCTTCCCCACTATTTTCTTAATGTTCTTATTGGCGGCCTCCACTGCCCCATTCATTTTTGGACGATAGGGAGAAGAATTGTGATGCTTGATCTTGAACTGGTCACAAACCTCTGCTATTGTTTTGTTGTTCAAGTTCAATGCATTATCGGATATGATCTTCTCAAGCATTCCATACTGACAAATGATCTCCTTTTTCAAGAATCGACTCACAGCTGACTTAGTAACATTCGCATAAGAAGTGGCCTCTACCCATTTTGTAAAGTAGTCAATTACCACGAAGATAAACCGATGTCCATTTGAAGCTTTCGGTGATATTGGTCCAATGACATCCATGCCCCACATGGAGAAGGGCCATGGAGAAGTCATGACATGCAAATGTGAAGGTGGTATATGAATTTTGTCCCCATAAATCTGACACTTATGGCATTTCTTGGCATAGTTGATACAGTCCCCTTCTATAGTGGCCCAATAATAGCCAAACCTCATGATTTGCCTTGCCATTATGAACCCATTTGCATGCGTCCTACATACACCTTCATGAACTTCTTCTAAAATTAGTTTAGCTTCCATAGCATCGACACATCTCAAAAGTACCTGGTCTTTCCTTCTCTTGTATAGGACATCCCCGTCTAAGACATCGTCGCAAGCTAACCTTCTCAATGTTCGTTTGTCATTTTCATTGGCCTGTCCAAGGTATTTACGATCTCTCACATATCGTAATAAATCCTGATACCAAGGGTTATCATCCTTTTCTTCCTTCTCAATATTACAACAATGAGCTAGAGCCTCGTAGATACTCATTCGAATTGATCTCATATCTTCTTCTTTATTCGCCTTAATCATTGAGGCCAAGGTTGCTAAAGCATCTGCCATCTGATTTTAGTCTCGTGGGAGATAATTGAAGGTGATGTCATCAAACTCCTCAAGTAAACCTAAAACTACCTTCCGATAATTGATCAATTTGGGGTCCCTTGTCTCTCATTCTCCTCTAAACTGATAGATTACCAACGCAGAATCTCCATATACTCCTAGGGTTTTTATACCTCGCTCTATAGTTGCTTGAAGTCCCATAATGCATGCTTCATACTCAGCCATATTATTCGTGCAATCAAAGTCCAACTTACACGTGAACAGGTAATAATCGCCATTCAGGGATACCAAGACTGCCCCAATTCCATTTCCGACTGCATTAGAAACCCCATCAAAATTTAACTTCCAAGGAGAATCTTCAGTTGTTGCTATACACATTAACTCCTCATTTGGAAAATCAAAGTTCAATGGCTCATAATCCTCTAGAGCCCTACTGGCCAAAAAGTCTGCTACCGCACTTCCTTTTATAGCCTTCTGACTTATGTAGACTATATCAAACTCTGAAAGCAAAATTTGTCATCTCGCCATTCTCTCATTTAGAGCCGTTGACTCCATCAAATATTTTAATGGATCAAGCTTTGAGATAAGCCAAGTGGTATGGTATAGCATGTACTGTCTTAATCTCCTAGTCGTCCAAATCAACGCACAGCACAACTTTTCAATTGGTGGATATCTCATTTCACAGTCAGTGAATTTCTTACTGAGATAATAAATTGCCTTCTCCTTTTTCCCTGACTCGTCATGCTGACCAAGCACACATCCCATAAAATTACTGAACACTGACAAGTACAGTATTAACGGTTTATCTGGGCTAGGTGGAGATAATACCAGAGCATTCAACAAATACTACTTGACCTTTTCAAAAGCATTCTGGCATTCCTCATCCCAAGTACCTTGATTGTGTTTTCTGAGGAGACGAAAGATATGATCGCATTTCTCGGTCAGTTGTGAAATGAACCGAGCAATGTAATTTAAACTTCCTAGGAATCCTCGAACTTCCTTCTGAGTACGCAGTGGAGGTAACTCTCGTATGGCTCTGACCTTATCTGAGTCGACTTCAATTCCCTTTTCACTGACTACGAAGCCTAATAACTTTCCGAATCTGGCTCTAAAGGTACACTTTGCTGGATTGAGCTTCAACTGAAATTTTCTCAACCTCAAGAACAATCTTCTCAAGACCTCAATGTGCTCGTTTTCTGTATGCGACTTGGCAATCATATCATCAACGTAAACCTCAATATCCTTATGTATCATGTCATGGAATAAGTTTACCATGGCCCGTTGGTATGTTGCCCCTGCGTTCTTCAGTCCAAACGACATTACTTTGTAGCAAAAGGTTCCCCATAAGGTTACGAAGGTGGTTTTATCCATGTCCTCTGGATGTATCTTTATCTGATTGTATCCTGAGAAACCATCCATAAAAGAAAACAACGAATATCCTGCTATGTTGTCCACCAAAGTGTCTATATGTGGCAAAAGGAAATTATCATTGGGGCTAGCTTTATTTAAATCTCTGTAATCAACACACATTCGTACCTTCCCATCTTTTTTATGAACTGGTACAATGTTAGCTACCCATTCGGAGTATTTCACTTCTTGCAGGAATCTTGCATCGAACTGCTTCTTGACTTCATCCTTTATTTTCAGAACAATATCTGGCCTCATTCTTCGCAACTTCTGTTGGACTGGCTTACAATCCTATCTTATCGGAAGACGATGTACTACAATATTGGTACTCAATCTGGGCATATCCTGATATGACCATGCGAAGATATCCTTGAACTCTCGAAGCAACTCAACCAGACCATGCCTTGTGTCCTCGATAATCAGTGTTCCGATTTTCACCTCCTTCCCTTCCTCTAGGGCTATATTTTCTATTGCCTCTTTCTCATGTGGCATAATTCATTTTTCCTCCTGTTTTACCATTCTTAACAGATTAGGAGACACATCACAATCTTGAACATCTTCAAAATCCTGAGATTCCTCTAAACACATGTCTTGCTCATGAAGAGAAATCGAGAGTTGCAGATCGATTGCTCATATCATTGATATCTAGGGACCTATGGGGTATGAAAAGAATATACAAAGAATGAATGAATCTAAGAATGGTTATTTATGTGCTATGAATGAAAGAATGAGAATTGCAAAAGTTTAACGAAATATTGATTGATAAAAAGAAACCATATTCGTTCAAAATTATGTTTTATTAAAAATAATGATAGATGATCATAAGCCTTTTTCACAAATGTAATCTTACTACTCCTAGGCCCTAGAGTAACAGACATGTTTCGAGAATTACTCTGAAAAATTCCTAAAGACTACGGGAAGGTCCTCCGATCCAATTGTTCGTAGAGCTTCCTGGTTCGTAGGCGAATGCCCTCAAGGCTTCCCTGCTCCAATCCCTCATTCTGTACAGCATTAATTTGATGACTTTCTTCTACCAGTAACCCTCCTGACTTAAAGGATTTGGATATAGGTGGGAATGTCATCGGTTCCCACTCCACTTCTCTTCTATTCAAACGCGCCTTTCTTCTCGCTTGGCGCTTCTCAATCTCTTGCCTCTTGTTCTTATGGTCTGGCCTGAAGCCCAAATCAAAATAATCTTTCTTCTCAATCAATTTTGGGATTTGAATCCCTCCTTGCAACTGTTTTCCTAGTTCTTTTCCTGGCAATGCCCCTTTCCCCATCATCATTTGCAGGGCCATTTTTGTGGCTCTAGACATTTTGGGTATCGGCACCTCACTTCCTTCCAAAATGAAAGTTGCATTAATGATTTCTAAAGAGCGAAAAGAACACTCAATAGCCTCTTCATTCGCCTTGACATAAGGGACCTTGCTAGAGACTGCTGCTATAATGTCCTCCTCTACGTTGATGGTTATTAACCGTCCATCTGTCACTAACTTCAATTTTTGGTGCAACGAGGAAGGCACCGCTCCTGCCGAGTGTATCCATAGCCTCCCCAATAAACAATTATAGGAGGGCTTGATATCCATCACTAAAAAATCAACTTCATATGTATTTGGCCCAATTTCCAAAGGGATGTCGATTCGTCCCATCACTTTCCTTTCAGTTCCATCAAAGGCTCTTACCACGTTGTAACATGTTTTCATATGCGAACTGTCAATGGCTAATCTGTTCAATATGGATAATGGAAGGACGTTCAAAGCAGATCCGTTATCAACGAGTACACTTGGCAGCGTGTATCCCTTGCACCGAGTAGTGATGTGCAAGGCTTTGGTTGACCCCATGCCCCAGGCGGAATTTCATCATCATTGAAGTAGATGAAATTGTCAGCACTGATGTTATTTACCAACCGATCCAACTTGTTAATGGATATGTCGTGAGTGACATATGTTTCCTTAAGTACCTTCAACAATGCGTCCCGATGCACCTCAGAACTCAAAAGTAAGGCTAATACTGATATACGTGCCGACTGCCTACGCAACTGATCAACCACACTGTACTCGCTATGCTTAAGGAATTTTAGAAACTCCTTAACCTCCTCTTCCTTTACCGGTTCTTTGACAGGCCCTTCAATCTCTTTCTTCTTCTCAATGTCAACATCCTTTGTTTTTATGGGCTCCACTCTGATGCCCCCCATCATAACGCTTCCCGCTTCGCGTATGGGAACCTTTATTTTGCTCGCTCCTAAACGCATTGGCTATGCTCTCCCCCTCATGTACTATTACACTGCAGTCATAGCTCTATGGCACCCTCTTGTTATCATTGTAAGGGAAAGGAGTGAGTTTATGGATGACGACCTTAGGCCCGGTTTGCGCCCCTACTTGATTATTCCCTGGCAAGAAAATAATAATTCTTGGTCGCTAATTCCTTGTCGTTCATTTTCCAGTACACATATTTGTCTTTTGCAAGAACTACCCTAAAAAATCTGTAGCTCTTTGTTAAACATAAGGCATTGCACCATGGCCTTGAACTTCTCACAAATTTGGATCATATGACCCACCTCTCCATGGAATTCACAATAATTCTCTATTCCTCTTCTACCTTTTCCAGAGTTCAACATACCTCTCTTCACCATCTCCTCCCATATTACTTTCATGGGGGTCTTCACCTCAGCAATATCTTCCTTAATTTCTCCTCCCCTTGTTTCATTGATGACATTCACTCCTTGATTGCCATGATCTGGTAACGGATTTTCAGTATTAGGGGTACTGTCGAATTTCACAACCCCCATCTTGATAAGCCTCTCCACGACTTTCCTGAATCCGGTGCAGTTTTCAATCGAATGCCTCGGTATTCCCGCGTGATATTCGCATTTAGCATTCGCATCATACCATTTGGGGTACGGTGGCTGTAGTGGTTTCAAGTGAAATGGAGCAATGGCATGTGCATCGTATAAGCTTTGATAAAGCTCACGATACGTTACAGGAATAGGTATGAATTGCATCCTCTCCGAATTCTGTCTTGTATCCGTTTCCTGTCTTTGAGTACTTGTTGCTTTGCTTTGGGTTGACCAACCGTGATTGTCCTCGAGTTGAGGCTATTCATATTATTCACCTCATTGTCCTTTCTCCTTGGGGCCGATCTTTTAGCCACTTCCCCCTCAATTTTACCGCCCCTTACGGCTTTCTCAATCATCTCTCCTGCCATAACTATATCTGCGAAACTTTTCGTGGTGCTTCCAATCATATGAGTGATGAATGGCGCCTTCAGAGTGTTGATAAATAACATGGTGGTCTCCTTTTCCAACAGTGGTGGTTGCACTTGCATTGCCACCTCCCTCCATCGTTGTGCATATTGCCTAAAACTTTTATTAGGCTTTTTCTCCATGTTTTGAAGTGTGATCCTGTCTGGCGTCATATCAGTCACATGATTGTACTGTTGCATGAAAGCCTGCGCTAGATCTCTCCATGAACCAATTTTTGCACGGCTCAACTGATTGTACCATCTAGCCGCTGCTTCTACTAAGCTGTCCTGAAAACAATGGATCAATAATTGATTATTGTTCACATATCCAGTCATTCTCCTCCAAAACATTGTTATGTGTGCCTCTGGGCCAGTAGTCCCATTGTACTTTTCAAACTCCAGCATTTTAAATTTGTGAGGAAGCACCAAATCTGGGACTAAACTTAAGTCTTTGGCATCAATCCCATGATGACTGCCAGCGCCCTCCAAAGCTCTAATTTTCTCCTCCAACCACTTGCAACGATCCTCCAATTGCTTTGAGGATTCAGTTGTCATTCTTTCTTTCTCTATCAGATCCAGATCAGGAGTGATAGGGTTGATCAAGCTATCGCCCAAATTATTTCCCAACCCAGTTGGGAAATTCACTGGGATTCCAGCATCAATCGACCCATGTTGAGGCCTCACAGTGACAGATGGCCTTCTAGGAGGTACCTCGGTTTGCAGTGTCACATGAGGCAGAGTAAAACCCGGAGGAGGACCCTCATTCTCCTCTTCAGTGATTGCGATGGGAGCTTTTCCTTTATCAGTGGCCCTCAGTAGCTGGGCCATTTCAGCCATCATACTCCTCTGAGCCTCTAACATTTGTTCCCTCATGTCATTCTGCATTTTGGCCAACTGCTCTTGCAATTGGTCCTGCATATCCTTTTGCAATTGCTCAAACCTTTGATCCATGCTCTTAGTTTTAGTGCGAGTGCCATAAGGATATGTGACTTCCAGATTTTCTTTCTACTTTTAGAAGTAAACTTTAACTAATTAGGGTCTTTCTATAACTTTGAATGCAAACGATGCAATGAAATGCTATGAGATGCAAATGCATGAAGGCAAAAAGGATATCGATTCTGGTTCAACTTCATTTAGAAAACTTTATTTAGAAAAAGAATATCTTTACATATAAGAGGATTACAAATACGCTTTCGCCTTAAGGCCCAAAGTTTTAACTCTATCTAATAAAAGGGCTAACTCTCGTCCTATATCCGACGACGATGAATACATCAGACTCAATACATCAGTTCGAATTGCCAAGTCTTGTACATATTCAACAACCTCTCAAATCTGGGCTATGGCTTCACCAATGACGTGATCCCTTTCTCTGACCTGTCCTCTAGACTGATGAAGCTCTCCTTTCAAATAATCTTCTTGTGCCTCTAGCTACTCAATTCGAAGTTCACTGTCATGCAATGCCACTTCCAAATCCTTAACCTTACTTTTTAGCTCCTTTAACTCGACCGTAGAATTATTGTTTTGGTGCCAACGTAGAGATCTTCCAAGCTCAGTTACCTTAGTCTTCAACACTTTATTCTCTTTCTCTAATGCCAAATTCTGCACCTGCATCTCTAGGAACTTTCTCTCTCAATACTCGACTCTAGCCTTTTCCTCTTGGACCTCTTTCTGCAACTGATCTGAAGATCCTCCTACTCTCGCTCTCCTCAAGGATACTTGTGCCTTTTTGTAATGCTCCTTTAGATCATCTCGATCTTCCTCAATCTTCCTCTTTTCTTTCCTCTCTTTCTCGACCTCCATTTTTTGGACGTCGACGTCCAAGGTCAAATACATCTTTTCTTCTTCGAGCTTTGCTACCCTCTTCTCGAACTCTAGGTTCTTTCTCTCGAACTCTTACTTCATAATTTCTAACTCTGAGGGCATTACCTACAAATATTCCTCTATCGGTCAAGCTCCTTCCACGCTTGGCTTAGGGATGTTATCATTAACCCTTCTGCCTCTCCATTCGACGTATTCTGGTGTCGTAGCAGGGCTAATAGCTACTCCTTTCAACCGTCAAGTCTTTTTTCAAGCACTAGAAATTTCGCTAACCTTCCTCTTGTAATTGGCTCCTCTGTATACAAATTTACTTTGAGCCAACCCATGAGTCGCTGGCACGAACTGTCTCAATCCATGCTACCTTAGCACGAGCAAAGGGGCATAACCAATGGCACCCCAAATTCCCAACAGAGGGACCCAATCAAAACTGCCATATCGGTAAAGAATCTCATCAAGAATCATCAACGGAGCCCTCCACTCGACATCTTTCGATTGAAGGTTCCGAAGTAGCGCTATCCAATTCTCTTCTAGAACATCAACTCTCCTAGTTGAAGCTACTATGTCCTTCAACGGTGAATAATCCTCAAAGAAGACCCGACAAACCACCCTATCTATTAATTGGAAATGACTGTAGAACCAAGCCAAAAGTAACTGAGCACACCCTATAAACCTGCCAGCACCAGCCCTCCTACATGCACCCAAAGGCCTGAATGTCTTCGCCAAAATTGCAGGGACGGAAGTGACCTTTTTACTGAGTCGATGAAAAAGATCCGTGGTTGCCTCATCCACGTATCCCAAAGCCCTAGGGAAAACCATCAATCCATACAAACTTAAGGCAAAAACATCTACCTTCTTTGTCTCATCGGGGTGTGTCAAAATAAGATCTTTCAAAGTATCCCACGAAATGCACTTGTACTCACCCTTCTCTTTGATTCTGGCCGTGATCCACTGCTCGCTCATCCTCGTAATAGTTATTAATTTCTTCCAAAAGGTAGGGACACAAGCAGCTCGAGAATAGATCTTATCACTCTGAAACCTGGGACAACGAAGTAAGGCAGTGTACTCCTCCACAGTAGGTACCAAGTCTACTTCCCCAAAAGTGAAACAACTGTACGCCGGGTTCCAAAATTGAGCAAGGGCTCGGAATAAGTGCTCGTCTACCTGAACATCGAGAAAGTAAGGTAAGTCTCCGTAATTACCGTAGAATTACTGTTTAGTCTCATTGCCCCACTGATCCCAAATCTCTTTAAGCTCCTGCAGATTATTCTGTGTGACACTGATACGAGTGTAGTCTAATAGCTCCGACATATATCCCAAAGCTATACTATCCCCCTTTTCTAGTTGAGTTTGCTCAGACCATCTATGGACGTTGGCGTTGCCCTCCACTCTATCAAGAAGTCCGTTCTCCATGATAAAACTTCCTAACTTAGAAACTGACCATGAATCGATACCTTTGTAAATGCAAAATGACATGCAAACAAAAGAAAAGAAATAGTCAGTATCACATGATATCAATAAATCTCAACGATATTTTATAAAGGTAATATCTAAAGTTCAACTCTAACTAAGTTGGGCTCTTATGATTTTTCGATATGAGGTTGGTTCTAAAGTTTGAGGTACCCGAACCAGTAGATTCCTCGATTCTCACCCATTATAGGCTCATTCGAATCGAGTTCAGTTCAGGGGAATACATTTCCCTATGGCTACACGGAGATGAAAATCTCACGAAACCATAGGTATGGATGTATCCCGAAAGTGATCCACTATCCTGCACGGAGGCGAAAACCTCACGAAGGCATAGTTTCTCACTCCCACTTAAGGGTGTGACCACAACAGTCATGCAAATGCAATGCGTATCAGAATATATAACATATGCAATAATACAAACACATGTAATGCAAAGAGAATTGAATTTCAAAACTTTTCAAATTTATGACATTAAGACAAAAGGTAATCAATTATACGGCTTGACTCTCTTATTGGTCTCCAGTGGAGTCGCCAAGCTGTCGAAACCATTTTTAAATTGAGTTTTGGAAAATGGGAATCGACTTTAAGAAAAACGAAAACGGGAGTCGCCATCAATCTTTTTAGGTGTGATTGGATCACCTTATAAAATGTTTTGTTTTAAAACATTAATTTTGGGTCTACGAAATTCGAAAACGGATTCGAGTCGGTTCACATCTGAGGAAGGGTTAGCACCCTCGTAACGCCCAAAAATTGGTACCTAATTGATTATCATGTGTCTTTAATGTCGGAAATTTGAAAATTTTAAGATGCAATCCTCTTTTAATATTTTTGATTTTTGAAAATTAGGGTTTACTTGTATCAAATAAATCAAAATATTAAGTCCAATAAGTTAGGACACAATATTTTTAAGATTTTTGACACTAAATTAGTCCCTTTTTTGAAATCCCTATCTCGAAACGACAAAACGCCACATCCAGTAAGTTAGGACACAATGCTTTGAAATTCCAAAACAGTTGCTCGTATTTCAAAATTTTTTTTTAAAAACTTAGAAGGGTACTTGACTATTCGAACTCAACGAGAAAAATTGCAACCCAGTAAGTTAGGGCACTACTTTTCTCGAAGCTTCCAAACACCAAGCATTACCTTTTTATTTTTGAAAACTTTGGAATCTTGTTCTTTAATTAATGCATGAGGAATCATATTATCATTATGGAATAGAATATTGCAATAATAAGTGAATAAAACATGCATTTAAACGATGCAATGGCAATAATACAAAGATCATATACTAGATACATACATGTTAAAATTACATAACATCATATATATACAAGGATATTCATAGCATATATTGAAGATGAATAAGCAAAACATACAAACATACAACGTAATAGTTAAGCAATGATGCATGATATATAAAAAAAAATGGTAATATAATATCAATGTATATGTTCATAAAATATAACATCTAATAATGATTATAAAATAACATTTAATACATAAATGATATATATACAATATAAAAGTATAAAAGAATTAGTATAAAAAAAGCGAGTAATTGTTAACAAAATATACATATAATACAAATAGAAATATGATATTTAATAATTTTAAAATAGTATTTAATATACAATA
Source organism: Gossypium longicalyx (assembly GCA_025698465.1). Classification (NCBI taxonomy): domain Eukaryota; kingdom Viridiplantae; phylum Streptophyta; class Magnoliopsida; order Malvales; family Malvaceae; genus Gossypium; species Gossypium longicalyx. The sequence goes on along the minus strand of CM046997.1, from coordinate 14,285,352 downwards.
TATAATATATGATAACAAAAATTTATAAAAGAATATTAATTATATATATAAAATAAAGATATATTGGTTTTTAAAAAAATTATAAAATAAGACGTATGCAAAAGAATTTATAAAAGAATTATATAATATATAAAAATATCAGTTTAAAATGAAATAACACATAATGCATAAATAAATAATTAATAATGAAATATGTATGTAATATGAGTTGAAAATATAATTTGATAATAATAATTTACAAATTTTAAAATTATAATATAATGAATAATATAAAATATAAATAATATAATAGATAATATACGATATACATATAAAAGATAGGTAATATATAATAAAATATAATAAATGTTATATAATAAAATAAAATATAAATATATAGGAAAATAATATATGATAAATAAAAATTTTTATATAGTATTTTTAATAATAATATGTGTATAGTTTTTTTTTTAAAAAATTACATATAAATTATATATATAAAAAAATAACAAAATTTGGAATAATAAAGCAGGGGGCTAAAATTGAATTTAAATAAAATTATAAGGCTAATTTGCAAAATAACAAAACATTCTGGGCCTGATTTGCAAGAATTAAAAAACGACTAAGGACTCACTGGACAATTTACCCTAATCCTAAACGACGCCGTTTCTTCAAAATTAATTTTAAAATCGTTAAGGGGATTAAATTGAAACAAAGCTAGAACATTGGAGCTAAATTAAAAAATAAATAACATGAAATTATTAAGGTTTAAAAAAACAAGAGGACCAGTTAAGTAATTAACCCAATCCTCAAAAACACGCGGATCCTTCCCAGGTAATCGGGTCAACACGCGGATCCTGAGACCTTAAAACGACGTCATTTTTAGGCTTATTGACTTAAGCCAAAACGGTACCGTTCCTTTTAGGCTATATAAGCCAAGTTTTAACCCTAAAAATCATTTTACACCGGGGTTTTTAAAAAAAAAACTTGAGAGTTCTCTGAAAAAAAGGGTAGTCTGACTTTCGGCCTCCGGCTCATGATGCAAGATGCTTGCACACGCGCACGCCCACGCGCACACGGTGGTCTGAAGGTTAAAAACCTTCGTCCTTCCACAGATAACTTCTTTCCTTTTAAATGTTACTAGCTTTTTAAGAAATAATTCATATATTCGCCTGAGAAGAAAAAAAAAAGAAACGAAACATAAAAAAAATCACCTTCTAAAATAAACTGTTTCTTGTTTCTTCTGTGGGTAATATCTGTATATATTTTATTTTTGTCAAAAAAAAGTCCCCTTTTTACATCGTTTGATTTGGGCTTTTATAGCCACTATTTTACTACATAAACTGGGAAAGAAATCTTCGATTTCTTTCCATTTCTTGTCTACTGTATCCATTGTATCTTTGACCGTGATCTGCTGAGATTCCTTTGATTTAGTTTCCTTTTTCTTGCTCCGCTTTTCGTATCTGCGGTGTTTCCTTTTTTCATTTTGCAGGTACCCGAAGATCTCGGTGATGGTCGTGCTGTTCGTGACGCGATTAGGGGCCGGATAGAGGGATGACCGGTGACCGGGGCACTGGTGGGCATTGAAGGCCCTCAGTACAGCGCATTAATGGCGGCCTCGATTTCGGGGACTGAACAGACGCTCCCCGAATCCTCTAGAACCTATTGCGGCGCCACATTGTTTAGGAAACCCTAGGGTTTCCTGCTTCCCTTAAGTCATTTGGGCCTTTTGGGCTGTTTTAAGTTTGGACTAGCCTGGTAGATGAGTTAAAATTGCCGTGTAATGTTAACTGTAATTGGGTCACGGTATAAGTGGGGTCTGCTGGATAGTTTTAGGCCTGCTGGGTAGTAACCAGGTACATGGGTGATGCTTCTGTATTTGAATCAAAACACTTGGGCTTTGTAATTGGACTTTTAAAATGGACATAAATACATCCTTATTTATTTTATTCTGCTTTCAGCTCGGTCAAATTTGGGCTACTACAGCTAGGATGTACTCTTTCTTCACTTAAAGATACCCTATAACTAAACCCTTAGATATTGCTCATGGACGGATACTTTAACACTAGTATGCGCCAATATTTTGACTCACCATCAAGCTGGCAGGGTGGTGGATTATGTTATCCCAATGCGCCAAACAATTTATATATATACTTCCTCACCTTTTTGGATCCATCGTTTTTAGTGTGTGACAAATTTTATATAAATTTGTTGGTTTTGGGTTTGATTCTCAAATAATATTTTGTAGTTATTTTATTTGAAGACTATATAAAAGTATGAAAAAAAATAAAAATACCATTATAATAATATTAATTACCCTTTAAAATAAAAGTATTTTAGTAATTTCGCAATAGAGTTGGTGTCGAGTTGACTCGTGACACCAACTCAATCAGCCATTTAATATAAACTAGAAACTTTATCACATGCGTATGTGTGTGAAAATAATGTATTTGAAACGAAATTTAAATAATAAAAAAAACACATTGAATTAATAATATTAAATGAACACAATTGTTTATAAATTTTTTATCATCAATCTTGAGTTGTTGTTGAGTTAATTTGTGACTCTAACTCAATCAACAACATTATTAATATTATCGATATATACAAATACATAAAAATTTGTATTTCATATAAAAATAAAGAATTGCTTTAGTTTAAATGGTAACTGAAAAAGTTGTATATGTATGATGTAATTGGTTCAAGTTTTATTATGGATAAATTTTTTATTAATTTATAAATATATAAAAAGATAAAACATCCAAATTATCATATAATTTACTTTGCAAACAAAAAGAGACGTATGTTAACAGAATATAAAGTGTAAAACGATGTTGGGTGATTTCAGACGAATTTGAACTAAATTAGGTTAATGAAGTGTAGATAATGATATGATAATAATTTCAGCTGAGAAATCCAACATGGAAGATACGTATGGTATTAGCATTTGCTTTGAACGTAGAATTCCATACACGGCAACTAAAATAACATGAAAAGTTTAATGGAAAATTATTAGTCCCCCATTGGACCTAAAATAAATTGAATAGCCTACCTAATTCCCAATTATTAAAGCAGTTTTTATAAATAATTCATCCATTTGTTAAAGAAGAAAATTTTGGGGTTTAATATCTCACAAAAACAAAGCCCCTTTTTTAGGAGTTTTCGTCCTATATCTACCTCTCTACTTTTTCCTTTTTCTCACAGCCACAGCAAAGCGTCAATTAAGCTTTTTGAATAATTACTAAAATATTATTATTTTATAAAATAATTTATATTTTTTTATATTTTATATAAAAATAAAAAAAATATTATGTAATCAAATCTTCTATATTAAATTTCAATAAATATATTTTTTACACAATTTTACTTTTTATTTATATTATGGGTGTTCTATAATCTAATAAACAAAGAAAAGAAAAAATAGTTATAATTTTTAGTTTCCTTTCAAGAGAGAATTCCCACCATATTTCACTTTCATTTAAATCATTTAGGCATAATTGAATGAAAGTGTAATTATTAATATAGTAATTATATTATTTTATAATTATAAAGAATTATAATTTTTTAAATGTGTTTGACTGGCAGAGCGTAATTATATACGTAATTTTCTATGTCATTTTTTGCACTACGAATTGTAATTACACAGTTACACAATTTTATTTTTTAAAAATATAAATTACTATAAAAAATGTATTAGCACAAACAAAGTAACAAAATTAAAATCAAATAATCACATGTATTACATTAGTCCAAGAAAAGTAGTTGATAATATAATTACCAATAAAAATAGCAAGAAAAATGAACATTATATGCAATTTTATCTAATTATTATAGTGTTCCATATTTGTTGGGTTATTCTCTCTTTAATAATTAACATAAGCTTCTTTTCATCATATGTTGATCTTTAATTGAGTTCATTATCTAAATCTTATATCATTAAGATTATCGATAACTCTTACTTCTATGTACTTTTTAAAGCATGAGTCATCTCAAATCCACCTATGAATAAAGTTTTTAAGTCTATAACATGCTAGTACGATCCAACTTTGTTTTTTGTTATGCTATACTAACATGATGTTGTTAATATTGGAAATATTCTTTTTAGAACAACAAATGTTCACTCAATCATATTTCAAAGCCTTAAATGTCTTAAATTAAAGAATATGTGAGCCATCTCTGGTACTTTTGTACTTGTGTCTAGCTTCATTCTCTTAAATGGTATCATATACCATGATATGGTGCAAAAAAAACCTTTTGTATTTGCATAATTAACACCTACCATATAATATTTGGGTTCACGATGCAAATAGCTTGTAGCTTAAATCATAAAAACTTAAATAAACTTAGTTTGGAGAAAGACTTATGTTAGATTATAACTTATAACCCTTTTTTATAATATATAAATTATGTAAAAAATAATATAAAATTTATAATATATAACCTTTATAAAAAAAAGTTTTATAAACTTCTTATAAATAATATAATTTTTTGTTATAGCTTTAACTTTAAAAAGTTATTTTTTTTCCAAATAAGTTATGATAAAAAATTTATACCATTTTCTTAGGAATAAGCATATTATTTTATATGCATAAATAATTTGTGTCCATATTTTTTGATCATAATTTTTTTTATAAATAAATATACTACAACACTTTTATAACATGTAAATTATTTTTTATAATAAAAATATTTTGTCATAATTTTAAAAAATTAGGATTTAGATAATATAACTTTTTGTTATAACTTTATAAATTGCACAAATTATTTTTATAATATAACTTTTTAAGATTTATAATATAATAAATCTTTAACAATAACCATCCCAAACATTTATACGTATTCATGCTTATAATATAAAATTTTATAACTTAAACTTATATATAGATCTGTCCATGGACTGGCCCAAAGGCTCGCTCGAAAAGCGGGAGGGTTTGGACAAAATAAATAGGTCCAAAAAATAGGTTTGAGAAAAAAAAAAGGCCTCGGACAAGACCTTTTTGGCTTGGGTTGGCCCGAATTTGCAAAAAGAAAAAAAATTGTTATTTTCTTGCTATTTTCTCACAGTTTTACTGTTATTTTCTCATTGTTTTGCTGTCATTTCATTATTATGTTGCTGCTATTTTGTTGTTATTGTTTGGGTGTTAGAGTTGTGCATGGGTCGGGTCGGGCCCAGATAAAATTTTAGGCTCGTTTTCTAGGCCCAAGCCCGGCCCAGCTTAAAATATGGGCAAAAAAATAATCCAATCCCGACCCGAAATAAAATTGTTAAGCCTGAGCCCGGTCCAACCCAACCCATATTAATTTTTTTTTAGCTTATTTCATTAAATAAAAAAATTTAAAACATAATAAATCAAATACATTTAAAAACATAAAAACAAATATTAAAACAAGAAACAAATAAAAAATGAGAAACAATTCTTAAAACAATACACAAATTAAAAATATAACAAAAAGTGATTATATTAAAATTGAAAATAAAATGTAAATATGATTAAAAATAAAAAATATATATATTTAGTATATAATTCAGGCTGTGCCGGGCCGGGTCTGGGCCAAAATTTTTTTACCCGAGGCCCGACCCATTTTCTAAACGGACCTCATTTTTTTACCCAAACTCATATTTCGGGCCTATATTTTTACCCGAACCCTCCCATTTTTTGGGCGGGCCTTCGGGTCGGGTCGAGTAGCTCGACCCATGCACATCTCTATTGGGTATTGTATAACTCTTATTTTATTGTTAATTTTACTACTATTTTAGAGGCAATTACTTATTAAGTTACACCTATCTTAGTGTTATTTAAATATAAACATTTATTTTAATGTTTTTAGTATTTTTATTGTATTATATTTAAAAATAATAATATAAAAAATTTAATATGAGTGGGTTGGGCTGGGCCCGAGTTTTAGCATTTTTATTTGAGCTGATCTTGGACAAAATTTTAGACCTATTTTTGGGCCAGGCTCAAACCTATCAAATGGGCCTAAAATGTTTTCAAGGCTCGACCCCATTTGGCCCATGAACAGGTCTACTTATAAAAAAATAATTTTTTAAAATTGAATTTGGGTGTAATTACTTGCATAATTACTTTAATTTTCAACCATAAGAATTGGAAAGTGTGATTAGGATGCTCCAATTACACCCAATTCAGTAGGACTCACCAATTATAATAGTTACCCAAATATGTCTCCTTTGTGTAATTACAAGTAATTATACCTAAATCTAATTATTAAGTGGCTTTCCAGACACCACCTTAATATGACCACATTTTTTTAAAATAATCAATTCTATTACACATCACATGTGATAATTAAATGATAAGAAATAATTATACCCTAAATTATAGCCTATTGGTCGGGTGTTCACTTTCCTTAACAAGAACTTCGATTCGAACTACAATTATAGAAAAAATGGTAAAAATAATTTAGCAATTTATTAATGATTGAATTAATAAACAATTGGCTTTTCTCTAAAAATGTTATTACATGAAAGTGACATATGTTACACTCATATTGTTTTTATTGTAACTGTGTTCATAAATCAAGTTGGATCGAAACTTAATTTAAAAAAATTTAGGCTCAAACTTGAGATCGATTCTAACTTATAAAAAAAAAACCTATTTCATAATTTTTAAAAAATAAAAAATTATTATTTTATATTAATATATTTTTATAATTAAATTTATATAATGTTTTAAATTATTTAATTTAGATTTGGGCAAAGTGGAGGATAAAATATATTTTGCAAACCTAAGCAAGGGGGCCACCTGACATTTGGACAAGTATATTCTATTGATGTTTTGTAAGATGTCAGCTTCAACTAAATGCTCTAATATATAATTCAACAAAAAATTCCAAGATTCCCAGTAAATCTTGGTCAGAATAAATGGAGTTAATGTTTTTAAGGATCCTAATATCTTTTGACTAAAATATTAATAAGTCCCTGAACTATACTACTTTATCTATACATGTCCTTCTATTTTCTTATCCCTGAATAAATTCTTATTCTTTGATTTGTAATTGAGTAATTTTCTAAGTAAAAGGGATCTATTTAGGTATAACTTAAAGAGTGGGGTTATATTTAAAAGAAAGGTCTTAGGGCCTTCCTTCATGACACGTGCCATCCACTTCTCTTTCCTTTTTCTTTTTGTCCTTCTAAGATAAATGGTCAAATTTCAATTCTAGTCCCTTTACTATAATCATATGTGGGATCTACCTCTTATATGATAATTTCATTTATTTTGCTCCTTCCTTTTGTTGACATATGTGCGATTCTCTTATTGTTTTCTTTACATTAAAAGAAAAGGTTAAATTTCAGTTGTAGTCCTATTATGCATGAAGTTAATATTTAATTCCTATACTTTAATTTCTAACATAGTTTGGTCTTTATGTTTTTATAATGTTATTAGTTAGTCTAAATAATTAACATTTTTATTAAAACTCTACGTAATTATATATAATTTGAATGCTTCAAAGGTTTTAGAAAGTGACACATCTTTTAGGTTTGCGTTGCCTTTTTATTACATTAAAAGACAATAGTCAAATTTTAATTTTGGCCCCTATACTATGTTGAACTTTAGATTAAATGCATATACTTTCATTTTTTATATGATTCAGTCCCTCTACTTATATGATGTCATTAATTAGTCTAAATAGTTAATATTGTTAAATATTTCAATTATAATGCTAAGTCTTTTCTTAAAGAACGCTATTCCAAAAAAATATTTATTTCATCATGACATGTTCAAATGGACTTTTTTGAAAAAAAAATTCACATCAACATTTTCAACCGCAATTCTTTTGTTACATCACTAGCAAGAGATTTTTTTTTAATTTTAAAATGTCACATCAATGAATTTAATAGACGAATTTTAATGGTGGTAACAAGTGGACCTGAATTTTTAGATTTGAAAAGTAGAGAAGCTAAATTTCTAAAAATAAAAGTGAGGAAATTAAAATTTAAACGTACGAAGTATATAGAGATTTAGAGCATACTTTAACCTCCAAATTTTTACTCCATAGTTTAGCACAAATAAATATTTAACCCAATGCAAAGCATGGATAACCATACTAGTTTAGATATAAGTAAAAGGTTAAAGGTTCATTACAGTTAAAATTTTAAGGGTTCGTCTAGATGCACAAAAAAATATGAGGACTTTTTAAAATAAACTAGTAAACTTTAAGGACTTGTTTATTAGTTTAAGCTATACCTTTTTATACTTGATTTTTATGTAATTCTAATGAATAGTGATGGAAAGCTGTAAAACAAGTGTTTCTATTACATGAATATCACCGGAAAAAAGGTGATAGGAAAACTTGCCAAACTATTGTCAAGAGTGCAAAAAGCCTTTTAATTAGGGTCTTCTCTGCAAATTGTTACCCCCCAAAAAACTGTGGAAACAAGACATGAATAATGTGTTAAGGTATAATTGAGTGGAGCTGAGTTCAAATAGTGATAAGCTTGAGATCTAGTTTGATTTGAAACTTAGTGTTGGATACTCAAATTTAAACTCGATAGAACCTCACTTTTTAAGCTCAAGCTTAGAGAGAATTTTCTTTAATTTTTAAATTACTATTTTTAATAAAAGTTGTTTTTTGAAAAATATTTATTAATAAAAATTATTTAATTATAAAATATATAAATTCTAATATATATAAACTATATTTGATGTACTGTTAATACATAAATTCCATGCATCGTCGGTAAATCATATTAAATCACCTCATCAATAAGTAAAATAGAATAAATATGTTATAATGCCCCATACCTGACCCGATCGTCGAGTCCAATCCTCAGGATGCCACATTCATTACCAGAACAACCACAACCAATTACAACACCATTTAACAATTCTTGCATGCTTATAAGTATAATACACATTCATAATATGCTACATAATCATTTTTGGGTCTTATACGAGATTACAAAAACTCTTTTACTAACTCGAGGTCAAATCAGGACCAAATTGTAAGATTTTCAAACTATCAGGATGATGTTGCGAATTTGGAGATTTCAGGTCGCGACGTAACTCATTGACTTCCCTTGTCACGATACAATGGGTATTACGCCACGACCTTATCAAAACAGTGAGTGTTGATTTTAGTCGTGACGTTAGGAACTTGTTCGTTATGGCGATACCCCTTGTTGGTGCATTAATCATTTTGGAACAAGTTCAATACTTACAATGTAAACCATATTTCCATATAATGTTTCAACCCAATTTCAACAAGTAATCACATCATATGAACTTATGCAATTAAAGCTCATAAATCTTTTGAAACTAAAGAGTTTAGATGATATTAAACACAAGACCATAAACTAGGTATAACTAGGCCTTTCCAATCTTATCTTACAATATCTACCATAACATTCATCTCATAAGTGACTATTACATAAAGAGACACCCTATATACATGCCACAATAATAGGTATCAAAATGAACATATTTTTTCCGTCTTGTTGATAGTGTGGTATCCATACAAAGTTGACTTTGAGATTTCCGATAACTAGGGAATCTACATGTAAGAAAAATAATGATGGGTAAACATTCAATGCTTAGTAAATTCAAATAGAATTTACTACACTTACCTTGGTCATAAGTGAGCATGCTATATACCAAATAAACTAGACATACATCTAGCTAAAACAAGGCACATAATATAACAACATTGTGAGCATAAGAAACATATATATATTCAAGTGTATCAAACATTATAACCATTACCAAAACATCATAAAAGTGTACTAATTCTCATAAGATCATCATATTCTCAATTTCATTCACTAAGCTACTCACTCATACCATTACATTTATAATTACATGCTTAAACAATATAGCAAATCAAGTTCATATTTCGTTACTTGATTTCAAGATTGAATTTAATGTTTCACCTAATTCACTCTTAGAAAATATGGACTCGGACACGTAGGTTAACTACACCACACCAAGATAACTCATATAAGCATAGACTACACCACGCCAAAGCACAAAAGTGCTAAGTCCGTAGGTACCAAATAGATAGCTACTCACTCATACCATTACATTTATAATTACATGCTTATACAATATAGCAAATCAAGTTCATATTTCGTTACTTGATTTCAAGATTCAATTTAATGTTTCACCTAATTCACTCTTAGAAAATATGGACTCAGACACGTAGGTTAACTACACCACACCAAGATAACTCATATAAGCATAGACTACACCACACCAAAGCACAAAGGTGCCAAGTCCGTAGGTGCCAAATGGATATTCATATGCAAATACATCTCTCCACCATACTAAGGTCTTTGAAGAGACAATGAATAATCGATGGTCCGCAATAAATACTGGATACTAAATGACATATCATAGTCTCCACATCGTCAACAAACTCATACAAAAGTGCGTGTATGACCCTATTGGCATGCCAACTATATCTTAACCTTTCTATTAAGTTTACATGTGCATCAACCATTCATATATGCATAGACATAAGTTGTGACCATCACATTTCAATTTCTTAAATTCATCGATTATATTTAAGTACGAATCACACATGTAACTAGTGATACCTTTAAAGATCTTTTTCCATTCTTCTCATTACAAATCAATAGCCATAGCATTATTCAACTAATCACAACTCACCCCTATTCATTTATGTATCCTAGCCAAAAATGTCATTTTGCACTATAATTTTAGCATAAGTTTAACCATAGATGAAATGAAAATAAACACAAACATACCTATCAAACAAGGAAGGGTAGTAAGTTCTATAAGAACTTACATTTCAAAATAAAAAAATGAGTAGATCTTTTGAGGCTTATTCCACAAATTTAACCTTTATTTTACAAGCTCCACTTTCCAATTCTTACTCTATACAAATATGTATATACATACCAAATCAATATCATAAATTAACATATAATAGCCATTCAATGACTCGCCAACAATGTAACACCCCGAATTTGGGCTTGGAAGTATTGGGCCTTGAGTTTGGGATCAGGAAGAAGACGGCCCAAATAATTTGGATAGTATTATTATTATTATTATTATTATTATTATTATTAGTAGTAGTAGTAATTAAATAAGTAACGAAGGATTTATAGTGTGAGGAAAGGTCCGCGGCTCGGCCCATAGCTTTAGCAAAATTGTTTTAATTTTGTCTCTTAGGAGAATCTGGGCAGTAGGCTTCATTAATAAATTAGAGCTAAGTTTTAACACAAAAGAGCCTCTAGTAAAGTGGCTAAGTGACGCCACTAGAGAGCTATAAAGGTGGCGTGTAAGTGGATAAGGGAAGACTTGGGATCGATTCCCTGTGATGGCAAATATGATGCTAATTTTTATACTTTGAGCATGCAAGAGTTGTAGCCGAATGGAACTCTCTGGGGGAGAGTTTGAATCAATCAAATGCTTGGATTAAGGAGGGATAAGGAGAGATCTTAGGGATTTGAGAGGGAGATAGAGTTGGCCGAATAATGGGGATTAGAGAGGGGATTTCGGCAGAGGGGTTTAGTTAGGGATTTTCGGCACTTGGGTACTTGTGTGCCGTTTTTTTCCTTGTGTTTAGTATTTTCTTTTTCTTTTGCAGCCGAATCTATCATCTCTCATCTCATTTTTTCTTCCTTTTTCTTCTTCCAAACCAGCCCACTACTTCCCTCCATTCATCGATCGTTTCTTTCCCTTACCTCCACTTCTGCCGAAATACCGCAAAAAGCCAAAATCTGTGAAGCTAGATGGTGCCGATTCTTTGTTGACCAGTAACCCTTTTTTTCTTTTCACTTTTTAGTGGTCAATTCTCTTATCTTCTAGGCATAGACGGATTCAAGAAGAGAAGATTATGGTAAGTGCTCAAACTTTAAACGATTCCTATAATAATTGTGGACAAAAACCGAAACCCCTATAGTTTAGGAGATGGCCGAATGTGGGTATAGGCTCTATTGGGTTCTTCTTTTAATCTTTTTATGGTTTGTATAGTGGAGGAGCAGCAAGGCGTAGGGTTGAATTGGATTAGCTTGGATCATCGGAGTGACTAGATCTAGTCATCAACTTCGGCAAAGGTATGGATTCTAAGACCATTATGGATGGTGGCCGAATGTGTAAGTGTTGATAATAGATGGTTCTCGTTTTGGTTTAATTATTGTGAGCTGATCTATAAGTGGTTGATTATAGGAGAAATCATGTAGGGGATCTCATCAAGGAATATCGCAAATCAGGTGTGTAACGAACCCTCTTTCGTAGCTTGTTTCGATAAATACCGAAAAGCCAAAATGCCGAAATTTTGGCATTTCGAGGACTTGTGAGCAAGCGAACGCTCATTGGTTAGTTAGATTCGCTAAGTTGACGATTGGGAACGTTGGAAAAGGTAAGAGCATGATTTTTGGCATTCACAGTAAGTTGGGCCTCGAGGGACTAAAATCGGGCCCAATGGGTTTTCGGGCCCATTTGGGTAAAATTGGTGGAAAATGAAAACCTGTTAAATGGCGTGTTAAGACTGGTAACACCATTATGGAAAATAGGCTAAATGGGCCTAGATGACTAAATCAGCTATGTAGGGCCCATTAGGGGTTTTTAGCCCAATAACTCGGTTTCGCTAAAAATGGGCCAGAATCGTGGTTTAAACAAATGAATAGTTAGTAACTAATAATGAACATGGAAAATCCCTAATATTTGGTAAGATTACAAAATTACCCTTATAATATGAAAATGACTGTTTTGCCCCTAGGTAAAAATGACCATTATACCCTTAGGGTTAAATTATGAATTTGATACATGGGATTTTAATATACATGATATGTATGATATGCACATGATATGTATAATATGCACATGATATGTATGATATACACATGATGAATTCATAATGCATTGGGTTGGGTTTTTTTATATGGATGGAGGAAGCGCAAAAGGGCTATGCCCCAGTTTACCGAAAAGGGCTTTTGCCCCAGTTATTAAAAGGGCTTTTGCCCCAGTTTATCAAAAGAGCTTTGCCCCAGTTATCAAAAGAGGCTAGGCCTCCAAGATATGATAAAGCAACTATCTTTGCCGCGATGAGAGAGTATTGGTTGGGTAGGTTGAGTTATTCCCCACATGGAGAGCTTGGTTGGTACGGGTGGAGAGTAGCGGATGGTGGATTGAGTAGTCTCCCAAAATGGGTTGCATTCTTTCATTGACTTTGCATATGATATTGAAATGGGCCTATGGGCCATATCGTTTACAGTAAAGGCTTCGGCCCAGTGTTATGAAATATGAGGCTTCGACCCAGTGTTATGAAATATGAAATATGAAAAGGCTTCGGCTCAGTATATGCTGAGATAGAGTTTGGGCTTAGGCCCAGTAGGCTGATATCGTTCTGGGCTCTGAAAGGGGCTTGTTGCGCATTGAGTTTCCAAACTCACCCCCTTTCCTTAACCTTGCAGGTGAGCCTTGATTTGGGGACTTGGAGCCGGAGAGGATTCAGAGTGGCCATGGTGATCGCTTTTGGGCCTTTGAATAAGCGTTTGGTTTTCTTTAAGTTTACTTTATGTATTATTTATTTTTGGGTTGTAATAAGGCCATTTAACTTTTTTTCTTTTTTCTTTTCAGAGATTATTTTATTATTAATAACTTCAAACTGGTTGATATTAATTCAAATGGGCTAGACTTAGGACGTGTTTTCAAACGATACTTGTTTTCAAAATAACACAACGCCTCGATTATCTGATTTATCAAAGTTATTCATTTAAATAATCTACTCGATGTAACCAAGTGTGGCAATGGTTGTGGGCAAGTCTAGGATTGGATCCAATCGAAGAGCTTGGTATTTAAGCAGCCTTCATGGCTCACCTCCTTTGTTACGGATTCCTACCTGTGCCCAATTTCCATTCACTTTTTTAGCTTAACAAAAGTCGGTTTTTAAACACTAAAACGAAACATGGATTTTTAGACTTTTATGTGACACGTCAAATTCGGCCATAACGTCTGGGTCGGGTTTAGGGTGTTACATTTAGTGGTATCAGAGCCAAGTTGTAACAACTCAGCTGTGGATCGGGTCCAAAAATCTTTTCGAAAACTTAGGCCCAAGAAGGGTATTTTTGGAAATGGTATTGGGAAGTTCTTTTCAAAGATGTTTTACAAGGTATACATGTTAAAATGGTTCAAGTTTTTCTGGTTTTTAAAATGGGGCTAAAATCAAGAGTTTCAAAACAAGGGTGTTATAAGGGTGTTTCAAAATCAAAATTTTAAATTTCTATTTTCTGTGACCAAATACATGGTTTTTTTGGTTTTAAAATGGTTTGGAGAAAGAAGTGGCACTGAATCCCCGGCATCAAGTCTGTAAGTATTCCTGTTACTCATACTACATTGTATTAAGATATTACTGTAGATAGAACTGAGACCATATCATGACATTATAGCTAGGGCAATACTAAAAAGCCCTAGAATACTGAGACTATAATTAGGCTATGATTCTGTGAAAATAGAAACTCTAAAATACTATCTCTGCATAAGACATATGAATAAATGGTAAAATTTTTGAGACCTTTATAGTTATTTGATATGTGTACTGGTAATGTAGAGTGTTGATATGGATTCTGAGGGTAAGCAAAGTCTGCCAACTTCGGGTAGCGGCAACTCGGAGCTTAGGACTGAGGCACTGGCCGAGTTAGTAAGGAAAGTGGTAGAGAAAGTATTGGATACCAAAATTAAGGAAATCAGGGAAACGCTTCAAGCAGGGTGCTTGGAGTGTAAGAAAAGGAAGGATCCTAGTTCTCAGAGAATAGAGCCTCGTTCTGTGAAACATGTTAAGAGATGATCAAACTTTCCAACCTGCAAGAACTGCAACAGGCGTTATCCGGGTGAATGCCATAGGAAGACAAGAGCATGTTTGAGATGTGGGTCCAAGGAGCATCGAGCTCGGGATTGCCAAGTTTATATTATTTAAATATGTGTTACGAGTTGTATGCGTGCTTGATAAACGTTTCTTTACTCTGGTAATTAAATATTCTAGGTCGTACTAAGAATTATTTTTTTAGAGTGCACAACAGAAGCATAGTGGTTTGACTTGAGTAATACGGTTAGTTGGTAGTTTGAAATTTCGAGGACGAAATTTCTTTAAGGGGGTAGAATTGTAACACCCCGAATTTGGGCCTGGAAGTATTAGGCCTTGAGTATGGGATCAAGAAGAAGACGGCCTGAATAATTTGGATAGTATTATTATTATTATTATTATTATTATTAGTAATTAAATAAGTAACAAAGGATTTATAGTGTGAGGAAAGGTCCGGGGCTCGGCCCATAGCTTTAGCAAAATTGTTTTAAGTTTGTCTCTTAGGAGAATCTGGGCAGTAGGCTTCATTAATAAATTAGAGCTGAGTTTTAACACAAAGGAGCCTCTAGTAAAGTGTCTAAGTGATGCCACTAGGGAGCTATAAAGGTGGCGTGTAAGTGGATAAGGGAAGACCTGGGATCGATTCCCTGTGATGGCAAATATGATGCTAATTTTTATGCTTTGAGCATGCAAGAGTTGTAGCCGAATGGAACTCTCTGGGGGAGAGTTTGAATCAATCAAATGCTTGGCTTAAGGAGGGATAAGGAGAGATCTTAGGGATTTGAGAGGGAGATAGATTTGGCCGAATAATGGGGATTAGAGAGGGGATTTCGGCAGAGGGGTTTAGTTAGGGATTTTCGGCACTTGGGTACTTGTGTGCCGTTTTCTTCCTTGTGTTTAGTATTTTCTTTTTCTTTTGCAGCCGAATCTATCATCTCTCCTCTCATTTTTTCTTCCTTTTTCTTCTTCCAAACCAGCCCACTACTTCCCTCCATTCATCGATCGTTTCTTTCCCTTACCTCCACTTCTGCCGAAATATCGCAAAAAGCCAAAATCTGTGAAGCTAGGTGGTGCCGATTCTTTGTTGACCAGCAACCCTTTTTTTCTTTTCACTTTTTAGTGGTCAATTCTCTTATCTTCTAGGCATAGACGAATTCAAGAAGAGAAGACTGTGGTAAGTGCTCAAAATTTAAACGATTCCTATAATAACTGTGGACAAAAGCCGAAACCCCTATAGTTTAGGAGATGGCCGAATGTGGGTATAGGCTCTATTGGGTTCTTCTTTTAATCTTTTTATGGTTTGTATAGTGGAGGAGCAGTAAGGCGTAGGGTCGACTTGGATTAGCTTGGATCATCGGAGTGACTAGATCTAGTCATCAACTTCGACAAAGGTATGAATTCTAAGACCATTATGGATGGTGGCCGAATGTGTAAGTGTTGATAATAGATGGTTCTCGTTTTGGTTTAATTATTGTGAGCTGATATATAAGTGGTTGATTATAGGAGAAATCGTGTAGGGGATCTCATCAAGGAATATCGCAAATCAGGTGTGTAACGAACCCTCTTTCATAGCTTGTTTCGATAAATGCTGAAAAGCCGAAATGTCAAAATTCTGGCATTTCGAGGACTCGTGAGCAAGCGAACGCTCATTGGTTAGTTAGATTCGCTAAGTTAACAATTGGGAACGTTGGAAAAGGTAAGAGCATGATTTTTGGCATTCACGGTAAGTTGGGCCTCAAGGGACTAAAATCGGGCCCAATAGGCTTTTGGGCCCATTTGGGTAAAATTGGTAGAAAATGAAAACCCGTTAAATGGCGTGTTAAGACTGGTAACACCATTATGGAAAATAGGCTAAATGGGCCTAGATGACTAAATCGGCTATGTAGGGCCTATTAGGGGCTTTTAGCCCAATAACTCGGTTTCGCTAAAAATAGGCCAGAATCGCGGTTTAAACAAATGAATAGTTAGTAACTGATAATGAACATGGAAAATTCCTAATATTTGGTAAGATTACGAAATTACCCTTATAATATGAAAATGACTATTTTGCCCTTAGGTAAAAATGACCATTATACCCCTAGGGTTAAATTATGAATTTGATACATGGGATTTTGATATACATAATATGTATGATATGCATATGATATGTATGATATGCACATGATATGTATGATATAAACATGATGAATTCATAATGCATTGGGTTGGGTTTTTTTATATGGATGGAGGAAGTGCAAAAGGGCTATGCCCTAGTTTACCGAAAAGGGCTTTTGCCCCAGTTATTAAAAGGGCTTTTGCCCCAGTTTATCAAAAGGGCTTTGCCCTGATTATTAAAAGAGGCTAGGCCTCCAATTATATGATAAAGCAAATATCTTTGCCGATGGAGAGTATTAGTTGGGTGGGTTGAGTTATTCCCCACATGGAGAGCTTGGTTGGTACGAGTGGAGAGTAGCGGATGGTGGGTTGAGTAGTCTCCCCAAATGGGTTGCATTCTTTCATTGACTTTGCATATGATATTGAAATGGGCCTATGGGCCATATCGTTTCTGATAAAGGCTTGACCCGATGTTATGAAATATGAAAAGGCTTCGGCCCAGTGTTATGAAATATGAAATATGAAAAGGCTTCGGCTCAGTATATGCTGAAATGGAGTTTGGGCTTAGGCCCAGTAGGCTGATATCGTTTTGGGCTCTGAAAGGGGCTTGTTACACATTGAGTTTCCAAACTCACCCCCTTTCCTTAACCTTGCAGGTGAGCCTTGATTTGGGGACTTGGAGCCGGAGGGGATTCAGAGTGGCCACGTTGATCGCTTTTGGGCCTTTGAATAAGCGTTTGGTTTTCTTTAAGTTTACTTTATTTATTATTTATTTTTGGGTTGTAATAAGGTCATTTTAACTTTTTTTTTCTTTTTTTTTCTGAGATTATTTTATTATTAATAACTTCAAACTGGTTGATATTAATTCAAATGGGCTAGACTTAGGACGTGTTTTCAAACGATACTTGTTTTCAAAATAACACAACGCCTCGATTATCTGATTTATCAAAGTTATTCACTTAAATAATCTACTCGATGTAACCAAGTGTGGCAATGGTTGTGGGCATGTCTAGGATTGGATCCAATCGAAGAGCTTGGTATTTAAGCAGCCTTCATGGCTCACCTCCTCTGTTACGGATTCCTACCTGGTGCCCTGCTTCCATTCACTTTGTTAGCTTAACAAAAGTCGGTTTTTAAACACTAAAACGAAACATGGATTTTTAGACTTTTATGTGGCACGTCAGATTCGGCCATAACGTCCAGGACGGATTTGGGGTGTTACAAATAATGATTCCATGAGATGAATGACCTTAATTAATCCATTTTTTTAATACACTCGTATTTTACATTTTACTCGTTTTAGTCCCTATACCCGAGATATGCATATTTTTCAATATTTAGCATCAGATCAAAATCCAATTTCACCTTTTTTTATTGGGGACCCTATACTTTCTATTTAAAACATAATTTCATGACATATTTTCTATTTATTCAATTTAGTCCCTAATGTTTCAATGTTATCAGACAAGTTAAATTAACTTTACAATTTAGTCCTTATCATGATATAAGCTTAATATATATCAATTCCAAGCCTAATTCATTAATTTCTCTATAATTTCATCTTGCTAAAAACTTAACAATTGAAAAAATTGATACATGGGCTAGATAAATCAAGCTGCCATGTATAAAAATTACATGAAATTAGTTTAATTACCTTTCAAATGTTGGTGGCCGAATGCTGAAACAGGAGAATGGTTTTCTTTTTTTTCTTTGTAAGGGGGGATGACTAAGCAATGAAGAAGAAGATGGTGATTTCTCTTTCTTCCCACTAAGGTTGGTATTCATAACTTGTTTAGTGCTTAACTAACCTAACAAATTATACTTAGTTAATTTATTAAAACTTATTTATTTATTTACATAATTAAAAATAAGTGGAAGACCATCAATATACACTATCTAATGATGGAAAATGGTTAGTTAACCATTTTGATCATTCGAATAATTGTTATCTAGGTGCTTAAGCCTTTTCTAAATTAAAACTCAATAATGATTGAAGTTTTACAATTTAGTCACTAAATTTTAATTAACTAATTTCTAAGTTAAATTACTTAACCAAACAAGCATGATTTATTCTAATTTGGCAGAAGTGTTCTAAACACTAAGTCTGCCGAACATAAAGATGATGACCCATCATATATGATGAAGTGATGCAGAGTGTTGATTCTAAAATCTGGGAAATAGTTATGAAAGCTGAGATGGGTTCTATGGATTCCAACTCATTGTGAGAACTTATAGACTTACAGAAATGGATAAAACCCATAAGGTGTAAGTGGATTCATAAGTAGAAAAGAAATGCAGATGGAAAAGTGGAAACTTACAAGGCAAGACTTGTAGCAAAAGGTTATACTAAAAAAGAAAGTATCGATTATGAATAAACTTTCTCTCCGTTTTCCATGCTCAAGTCAATCTGCATATTGTTATCCATTGCGACAACTCTCAATTATGAGATCTGGCAAATGGATATCAAGCCATCATTCTTGAACAAATATCTTGAACAGAGCATCTATATGATGCAACCCACCAGATATATAACTAAAGGAAATGAGCATAAAGTTTGTGAATTGCTTAGATCTATATCTGGACTTAAGCAAGCATCTTGCTCACAGAATTAAAGGTTTGATCAAGTAATCAAAACTTTTGGATTTGAGAAAAATGTCGATGAACCTTGTGTTTATAAACATATTGGGGATGAAAATGTGGTCTTTCCCATTCTATATGTTGATGACAATCTACTCATTAAAAATGATTTAGGAACATTGTCATTGGTTAAATTGTGATTAACTCAATAGTTTAACATGAAGTACTTGGGAGAAATTAACTTTTTTCTAGGTATTTGAATGCTAAGAGATTGAAAGAACAAAGTGATAGCATTATCACAAGTTTCATACATAGACAATGTAACAACTTGATTTTCAATGGTGATAGAATGGTGGTTTTGGGACCACAAATTTCTATCATATCGACTCGTAAATATTATTTTTATAATATTTATAGAGTCATTAGAATTGTATTGAAACTTGGTTAAGAAATTTTAACATTTAGATAGTTAATTGAATAAAAAGGACTAAACTGAAAAAGGTAAAAAAATTAGTAAATCTTGAATTACTATCGATTTGATAGTTTAAATTTGAAATAAAAAGGGACTTAAATAATAATTAGTCTAATTTAATATAAATGGACCATAATAGGTTTTCTAAATGGTCGTTTTATAAGGCTTTAATTAAGGGTAATTATGTAATTTGGTAAATAAATTAAAGTTTAATTAAACAAAAGCCAAAATCATCATTTTCATGTTCTTGCCGAAAATCCTAAGGCATTTCACCGTTTTTGGAAGCTTTATATTGGGCTAGCATAGGAACTTTGCATGTAAGTCCTTTTTAATCTCGTTTCTTGTAATTTTTATATTTTTGATATCGTTGCAAATAGGTCCAGCTAGCCCGTACCTTCATTTTTTATTCTGTTAAAAATTTTGGAAGTTTACATTGATAAATATTGATTTTTTTTATGAATACCATGTATTTGAACCTTTGATTGTGTTGTTTAATGATTTTGTAAAGTGATTTTTGTTAAATTTTGATTTTAGGATTAAATTGTAGAAATGACAAAATTCTAGGGTTTGGAAGTGAATTTAGGATTCATTGGGGGCTGTTTAAGGGCCAAGTGTTTGTGGATGAAATATTTACTTGATAAAAATAGCTAATTTGATGAATTTGGGGTTGAGGGACTAAATTGCAAAAAATATAAAAGTTTGGGGTAATTATGTAAATTTTAAAAAATAAAAGTGTATTAGTTGTAAAATAGATTGGAATATGAAATGTTAGCTGATAATTAAGAAATTCTATATTTTAGATTAAGATCTCATAGATACTTGTGGAAAGGGAAAAATAGCGGAATAATCTCTAAACTTCTGCAACTATTACAATTCAATACAGGTAAGTTCGTATGGTTTAAAATTTAATATTTATATGAATTTTTGAGTAGATTAACATGGTACAATATATATATATATATTTAATTGTTGATAATAAATGGTTATTTGAGATATATTATTAATTTTGATGCTCGATTTGGATTGAACGCGGGATAGAGTACAATCGTGATTTGGTGTGTTATAGGGGATTGGAGTGGAGATGGTATTGGAGGGATATATTTGGATATTACCTGAGTAAACCGAGGTTCATCATTAGTTGCAAACTCTCGTGTTATACTCTCTATTTGGTGTGTTTCGGTTGGACTAGCTCTTATGAGCATCAGTGTGTTTTGGTTGATCTAACAATGTACTCTTATCCATAAGTCGTTCGTCGGATTAAAAATCTCAATAAGGAAACTTGTTGAGTAATTTTGATGAAATCTATATATATCTGAGCTTTGAATTGATCATTTATGATTTACCAATTGGGATTGTGAATGATAGGAAACTTTCATGATTGTTATACTTTTGACTTGTTATACTTACTTCGGTAAGATTTATCATTTTAATACATCAAACTTACTAAGCTTTATTGAGCTTACTAGTTTTAATCTTTGATTTTGTAGATACTTGGAAGGTTAGATGATTGGATCAACACTTAAGTCACACTATCCAGCTTAATTCAGTAGTTTTTGAAACATTTATTTCAGATTATATGACATGTAATAGGTTTGAATGTTAATATTCATGTTTTGGATATGTAAAGAGTTAAGTATGAAGTTGGTTGTGTAACTTGTTTGGATGACACCTTTTTGTTACTTTTGATATCTTAAAAATATGTATTAAGTGGCTATGTGATGCATGTTAAGATGACCAAATTAGTATGTTATGAATTGATTATAGTATAGCTAAGATATGGTATTGAATCTAGAATGGTATGGTTGGAAAAAAGTTAGTTGATGAATGGTTAAGAATACTCATGTTTAAGTATGTTTAATATATATATCTGAGGTGCCTACATGGCATATTGGTTATATAGATTATTAGCTTATTGTATGGATAATTTTATACAGGTTTTAATCATGTTTTGAAGCCTTGGTCATGTGTGCAAGTGTACTTAGGCTTATGCTTGTAAAGGGTGAAAGGAATGGCTTGATTTTGGCCATTTTCTAGTCCACACGACCTAAGACACGGGCGTGTGTCTCAGCCGTGTGTGACACATATCCATGTGAAACGGTTGTGTGTCCCCTGTAGGTTTTGAAGGGTTGCAAGTCAAGCAGTACACGGCTTGGCACACGAGCATGTGGCTTGGCTGTGTGACCCAAGTCAGAGAGTTACACGAGCACTAACATGGGCTGAGACACAACTGTGTGTCTCAACCGTGTGAGTCACACGCCTAGCCACACGGCCGTATGACCACTATAGTCCAAAATTTTCAACTTTTTCCTAAACTTTCCTAATGTTTCTGATTTAGTCCTGGACTGTTTCTATTGTATTCTTAGGGCACCGAGGGCTCGATTAAGGGATGTTATGAATCTATTTGAATGGAATTAAGTTATGCTTGTATAGACATATGAATTGAATGATTTATTTTTCTGTTTATTCGGTAATACTCCGTAACCTTATTCCAGCGATGGATACGTGTTAGGGGGTGTTACAGACAAGATATTGAAACATTATGCAATGACCAATTCAAAGAAAGTAACTTAAAATTTTGTATCGAGATTTCATCTTTCTTTGGAGGACTATCCTAAGACAATGGAAGAAAGAGAAAACATGAAAAAGGTTCCTTATGTTTTTGCAATAGGAAGTCTCATATATGCTATGTTATGCACACATCCAATTTCACAGTGGGGTTCGTGAGTCGATATTATATAAATCCAGGTCCAAGACACTAGCAAGTGGTTAAGCATATACTTAAATATTTACGAAGAATGAAAGATTATATGTTTTTGTATTTCGGAGGAGATCTTAATTTTGTTGGATATACTGATTACGACTTCAAAACATGTCAAGATTTGAGAAAATCGATATTGGACTATATTTTTGTCTTAGATGACAAGTTCGTAGTGTGAATAAGTGTCAAGTACGGTTACACTATTAACTTCACTATGAAGTATCAAATATAAGATATGGAAAAAACTATGGCACTATAGCAATACAGATATAACTAAACCCCAAAGAAATCACATGAGGACAAAACACATTGATAGAAAGTATCATAATGGAGGCTGTGGTAGAGAAAATCGTGGATGAAGTCAAAAGTCGCATTAGAGGACAGCCTTGCAGACTTGTGTACTAAAACTCTACTAGCTAGAGGGTTTTAAGAAACACGTGGAGAGCATGTGAATACGGAATATAACTCATCTACTTTACAAGGGCAAGTGGGAAATTATTTGATCTGGTGCCCTAAGTGTAGTATATTCGTTTGTACACTTGTACTTTTTTGAACATATTGGTTAATAAAATTATTCATGAATTACATTAATATTCTTTGTATATTGTTTTCACTGGGATTTTAGAAGTAAAGCAAAATAGAAGCAAATATTAAATCACTAGTTATGTAACTCTCAATTTTCAGGTTTTCTGTGTTTCTGTGTTTTTTTTTTAAATTTGGGTGTGTTCTGGTTGGTTAAAATATATATTTTAGTAGGTTAGTGGGCCTTTGGAAGGCCCAAAATTAAGTTAAATCTGTGGTAGTCTTCGGAATTTTGATTTTAAGAATAAGTGATGCAATTGGCGTTTGGGCTTTTAAGAGTAAAGGGGTAAAAGATGACATAAAAAGGAGTGTGGTGTAGTGGCAAGGTAGTGCCACTTAGGGGACAAGGAAGTGACGCCATAGAGAAAGCAAGGGGTCCAAGGTTCAAGTCTTGGCTCTTGCAATTTATTTTGGTTTTTCTTTTGAATAAATCTGGAAGCAAATAGGTGCGCTTTAAAGTTTAATGTGTTGGACTTATTACACAAATGAGTTGATGGCCTAGTGGTGGTGGCGTGATTTGTCATGTGAGAGGACTTTGGTTCGAATCCCTTGGCACGCAAAGGTTGATTATTTTGCTATGTTGGGACGGCAAGAGTTGGTGTTGGTTTCAAACTCTGATGATGGAGGGATCCCACATCGGGAAGCTAACGTAAAAGTAGATGGAGAGCTGGCTTTAAATAGAGCAAACCATGAGGAAAGTTGGCATACCCTTCTTGGCTGATCCCTTTCGCTTGGTGGCGTGCTCGTTTGGGTTGGGCGTCAGCTAAGAGTGTGGGAGCGCAGATTAACTGCAGTCTCCTAACAGGTGTGTATTTCTCATTACTCTAGCAGTAGGACAGCTATTTCGGGCCACGATGGGCTGAAATGGGCCATGTAGTCCCAATGGGTCCGTAGGCCCAAGTGGATAAGTTGTAGAATTACTAAAATACCCCTGTAGGGTAAGACTACCGATTTACCCCTGGAGGGTAAAATGACTATTTTGCCCTTCGTGCGTAAATGACTAACTTGTGTAATGATTGGGTTAGTTGACGTGGATTTATGGTAGTTATCGTTAATTCGCAAGTCTAATGTGTTAGTGATCGATCGTAGGATTATCGCATGGGAGATATCGTCATCAACCAGGTGTGTAAACGACACCCTACCTTAGACTGAATCGGTAAAAGCCGAAATATCGAAACATTGGTATTTTATGAACTCACGAGCGTGCGAGTGCTCGTGAGGCAGTTGTTAATGAATATGGTGCATTTGGATGATTAGAGTACAGAGTGTGCATTTTCGTGCACAACGGTATTTTTGGGCTTAATGGGCCGAAAACGGGTCAATGGGCCAACAGGCCCACTTTGGTAAAAAGACGAGGTAAGTACTTCTGATTACTTGGTAAACGTTAGAATGAGCATGAAACCCTAGCAATAGGTAATAATTACTGAAATACCCTTATACATGAAAAATTACGATTTTACCCCTAGAGATATTTTATTTTATCTGAAAAGCATGATGTTTTGTTTTACGTATGCGTATGCCATGACATATTATTCATTTGCATGGGAAATGGATTTATATTGATCGGGAAGCGCGTTACGCGACCTCATTTGCAATCGTGGCCTCGCCACATATATCTGATACGGTGACTTCGTCACAATATCCGCGACCTCATTTGCAATGGTGGCTTTCGCCATATATATAAATATATATATATATACGCTTCCGTGGCCTCGCCACAATATTTGTATCTGGTGACTTCGTCACAATATCTGGCAGCCTCGCTGCAATTTCTATGGTGTGTAGCGGTTTGGTGGGTCGAGTAGTCTCCCACATGGTGTAAGGCTGATGCGGGGGTGTTATGGATGGCTCTGGGTTAGGATTTCTGCATTCATGATATATTTGTTCTCAGATATCGCTGTGGGGCTATGAGTTTCATTCTGATTTCTGTATTGGGCCAAGGCCCAGATAAGTCTAACTTTGAGGTTTGATCTGGTTTGGGCTATGGTTGGGTTATGTTACACACTGAGTTTACCAAACTCACCCTTTATTTTTATCTCTGCAGAAAAATCCCCAACCATAGTGGGCTTGGAGTGTGAGGGATTCGGAGTGGCCACATCATCCGCAAAGTTGGTTTTTCTAAGTTAGTTTATTTTTATTATTTTTATATTCGATTTAATTTTGGGTTTTAAGTTGTAATAAGGCATTATATAAATTTCTCTTTTCGCTATGGTTTTTATTTTACGATTATATTTATACTATGTCGAAATCAAGAGTGTTAGGTCATGCGAGTTTTCAAAATTAATGAACGTTTTCAAGACTCAACAAGCACGACAAAGGGATAACCTAAAGATTGATAAATCGACTTTTCATTCAATTGATGTTTTTACAAAGACCACTCTAATCACTTAAACCAATGAATGCATACTAAGTCTTAAGTCCATGTGACACGTCAGATCTGGCCATAACGTCTGGGCCGAGTTTGAGGTGTTACATTTAGTGGTATTAGAGCCAAGTTGCAACAACTTGGCTATGGAACGGGTCTAAAAACGAGAGTTTAAAGAAACATTGAATAAAGGTTTTTGAAAATCATTTTTTTAGGAACTTTATTATAAATTGTTTTCGAGAATGTTTCTAATATTTTCTCTTTACAAATAGATGATTTTAAAGATTAAAATCAGTTTTCTAAAATTAGTTTTTTTTAGAAGGTGGCACACCGAATCTTCGGCCCAAGTCTGTAAGTTTTCTGAGCCTTTCTGATTGTTTCTGAAATATCTGTTATATGCTTGTACAAAACCTTATCATGGTACTTTAGTTAGGGTAACACTGGAACTATAGAAACTCTGATAAGTAGACTGAGACTATAGCTAGGCTATCACGAAAGAAAACAATCTCAAACTCTGAATTATTATTATTCATAAGACATCTGTAATAAACACTGAAATATTAAACTGATTCATAAAATTCTTAATTAGATAATACAAAATGAGAACACGAGCAGCTCGTGGAAGAGGCCGTGTACGTTGCCAAGGTAATACTCAAACTGAATCTTCGTCTTCAGGACATGTGCCGACAGCAGATGCACCAGTACCACCGGTAACGGAGGTAGAGTCTCATGATCGAGGTGTCAGGGACGATGCTCTGTCCCAGGCGATGCTTCGAGTTTTGGAAAAGGTTGCTGGGGCAAGTACGGGAAATGAAATTTGGGGGTCTATTTCTGAGCGGCTCCGGGCCAATGGAGCAGAGATATTTAGGGGTGTATTTGGTGTAGCTCCGAATGTGGTTGAGTATTGGTTAGAAGCCACAGAGCGGATTATGGATGATCTGGACTGCTCTGTGGAGCAGAAGCTGAAGGGAGCCATATCGTTACTCAGGGATGAGGCTTATCAGTGGTGGCTCATGGTGAGAGATGGAACTCTTGCTGACAGTGTGACTTGGGAGCTGTTTAAGACAGCCTTCAAAGGAAAGTATGTTGGGACTAGTTACGTGGACGCTCGCCAGAAAGAATTTCTGAACCTGGTGCAAAGGAGTAAGTCAGTGGTTGAGTATAAGTCTGAGTTTCTAAGACTGAGCCGGTATGCTTCTGAGATTGTCGCTACAGAGTATGAGCGTAGCGTACGCTCTGAGGATGGTCTGAGATGAACTTAGGGTGCTGATTGCTCTGCAGAGAGAGCGTAACTTCGCTGCTTTAGTGGAGAAAGCTAAGATAGCTGAGGAAGTGAAGTGTACTGAAAGACAGAATCATGAGAAAGATCAAAACCGTTTTAGGAGAGATTCAGGACTTTCAGGTGGTATGAACAGGAATGTTAAGAGAACAAGGGTAATGGAGCCAGTTCAAGCAGTACCGATGAATGTTGTTAGACCGCAAGGTTGTAGGATTTGTGGGAAGATACATATGGGCAAGTGTCAGAAACGTTCTGGTGCTTGTTTCTGATGCGGATCTATGGAGCATAGGGTTAAGGACTGTCCCCAGAAACCAGATCAGGTTCAAGTTTTAGAGCAGAGGGTCACTCAACCAGTGAGGGGTAGGCCACAGTTTCTGAGAGGACATGGGCAAGGCAGAGGTGGTAATGAAAATGGTCAAGGAAGAGGATTGCCTGGCAGGGGTGCTGGATTTGCTGAGGCTCGTCAGTCGACGTTGGTGTATCACGACTCGTCACCGAGAGGAGGTGATGCACCGACGCGTCATAATCGATGCGTTCGATTTCTAGTATGCCATACACTGCATTGATAGATGTTGGATTTACACATTCGTATGTTGTATGTGCTATATCTGGGTCGCTAGGTGTGCGCTCTGAGGTGACCGTGAGTGGGGTATCTGTACTAAGTCCTTTGGGTCACTCGGTTAGGGTAGATAAACTGTATAGAGATGTGCCTATAGAAACTCAAGGAAAAGTTTTCTCTGGAGATCTGATGGAGCTACCTTTCAGAGAATTCGATCTCATTTTGGGAATGGATTGGCTTGTTAAACATAAGGCTATTTTGGATTGTGCTACTAAGCGAATGATGTTAAAGACCACAAAGGATGAGGAGGTTTTGGTGATAGGCGAGCGTAGGGATTATCTGTCTAATGTGGTGTTGACATTGAGAGCCGAGAAGTGGATTCGAAAGGGATGTGAGGCTTATTTGGCATTTGTAAGCCAATCGAAAACTAAGGGTCTGACAGTGGATAAAGTTAGAACCGTCAAGGATTTTCAAGATGTTTTTTCAGAGGAGCTTCCGGGTTTGCCCCCGAGTCGAGAGGTTGAGTTTGGAATCGACTTGTTGCCTGGAACGGTACCGGTGTCCATTGCACCTTATAGGATGGCACCGAAGGAGTTGGTGGAGCTGAAAGCCCAAATTTAAGAGTTATTGGATAGAGGCTTCATTAGACCAAGTGTGTCTCCGTGGGGAGCACCAGTGTTGTTCGTTAAGAAGAAGGATGGGTCAATGCGGATGTGCATCGATTATCGGCAGTTGAACAAACTGACGATTAAAAACAAGTACCCACTGCCGAGAATCGATGATTTATTCGATCAACTTAGAGGAGTTTCAGTATTTTCCAAGATTGACCTTCGATCTGGGTATCATCAGTTGAGGGTTAAGAAGGTGGATATTCACAAGACTGTATTCAGAACTCGGTAGGGTCACTATGAGTTCTTGGTTATGCCATTTGGGTTGACGAACGCACCTGCGGCATTTATGGATCTGATGAATCGAATGTTCCAGCCATACTTGGATCGATTCGTAGTCGTCTTTATCAACGATATTCTGGTTTATTCTGAAACTGAGGAGAAGCATGATGAGTATCTTCGTATTGTGCTACAAGTGCTGAGGGAGAAGGAGCTTTATGCGAAATCCAGTAAGTGTGAGTTTTGGTTGAGAGAGGTAACTTTCTTGGGGCATGTTGTCTCTGCTGAAGGGATCAAGGTGGGCCCTCGAAAGATTAAAGCGATTCTGGAATGGAAGCCACCGAGGTCAGTGGCAGAAATTCGAAGTTTTCTGGGTTTAGCTGGGTACTATAGATGATTTGTGGAAGGATTTTCTGTGATGGCAGCCTCTTTGACAAAGCTTATAAGGAAGGGAGTACCGTTTGTTTGGACTGAGAAACAACAAGAATCTTTTGAGAAGCTGAAAAAAGTTCTGACCGAGGTACTTGTACTGATTCAGCCGGAGTCTAGAAAAGATTTTACCGTATACAGTGATGCATCACTTGTAGGGTTGGGCTGTGTGCTGATGCAAGAGGGTAAAATGGTTGATTATGCATCGCGACAGCTTAAACCACATGAAGTTAACTATCCTACTCATGATCTGGACTTGGCAACGGTAATCTTTGCGCTTAAGATTTAGAGACATTACCTGTACGGAGAAAGGTGTATTATATACACAAATCATAAGAGTCTTAAGTACTTGCTGACTCAGAATGAGCTGAACCTTAGGCAGCGGAGATGGATAAAGTTGCTTAATGATTATGACTGCACGATTGAGTATCACCCAGGCAAAGCTAATATGGTGGCTGATGCCCTAAGTCATAGAACTGTATCTGATCTGAGAGCCATGTTTACTCATTTGAGTATGTATGACGATGGTAGTCTATTAGCAGAACTGCAAGTTAGGCCGACCTGGGTGGATGAGATTAAGGAAAAATAGTCAAGGGATGAGTCTCTGGTTTCTCGATTCCAGCAGGTTAAGAATGGTGATACTTCTAAGTTTGGACTGAACAGTGAGGGAGTTCTGTGTTACCGAGGTAGAGTTTGTATTCCGAAGGACTCTGACTTGAGGCAAGCAATTTTGAAAGAAGCTTATGGAGGTCTGTGTGCTATGCATCCGGGAGGGAATAAAATGTATCGCGACTTAAAGGAGTTGTATTGGTGGCCTGGATTGAAGCAAGAGGTAACGGAATTTGTGGGAAAATGTCTGACTTGTCAGCAAGTGAAAGTTGAACATCAATTACCTTCCGGACTTTTACAGCCAGTGAAAGTACCACTTTGGAAGTGGGAGAGGGTAACCATGGATTTTGTGAGTGGGTTACCCTTGACTCCGTCGAAGAAGGACTCGATTTGGGTAATTGTGGATAGGTTGACCAAATCTGCTCATTTTATACCTATCCACACTGATTATTCACTTCAGAAGTTAGCCAAATTGTATGTGGCGGAAATAGTGCGACTCCATGGAGTGCTAGTGTCGATTATCTCTGATCGAGATCCTAGATTCATATCTCAGTTTTGGCAAAAGTTGCATAAGGCTTTGGGTACGCGGTTGAACTTTAGTACAGCCTTTCATCCTCAGACTGATGGTCAGTCGAAAAGGGTTATTCAGATTCTGGAATACATGTTGAGGGGATGTGTTATCGACTTTCGAGGTAATTGGGGGGATTACTTACCGTTGGCAGAGTTTGCATACAACAACAGTTATCAGGCAGTATTTGAATGGCTCCTTATGAGGCACTGTATGGGCGAAGATGTCGTACACCTAGTTGTTGGACTGAGTTGGGTGAACGACAGGTTCTTGGACCTGAATTGGTGGCAAATACTAAGGATAAGGTCAAGTTGATTAGAGAGTGATTGAAGAAATCATCTGATAGACAGAAGTCATATGCAGATTTGAAGCGCAAAGGGATTGAGTACTCTGTGGGTGATATGGTCTTCTTAAAGGTTTCACCTTGGAAGAAAATATTAAGGTTTGGGAGGAAAGGCAATTTAAGTCCGCGGTTCATTGGGCCTTATCAGATTCTTAAGCGAGTGGGTCTAGTGGCTTATTAGTGGAGCTCCCTCCAGAGTTGGATAGGATTCATGATGTCTTTTACGTCTCCATGTTAAGGCGGTATCGTTCTGACTCTATTCATGTTGTGCCGGTTGCAGAGATCGAGGTCCAAATAGACTTGACTTTTGAGGAGGAGCCTGTGCAGATTTTGGATCGAGATGTTAAGATTTTGAGGAGGAAATCAGTTCCGCTAGTAAAGGTGCTGTGGCGTAATCATGGCAGAGAGGAAGCTACTTGGGAGCCAGAAGTGGCGATGCGTCAACAATATCCTCATCTGTTTGATTCAAGTAAAATTTCGAGGACGAAATTTCTTTAAGGAGGGTAGAGTTGTAACGCCTAATTTTCGGGTTTTCTGTGTTTCTGTGTTTTTTTTAAATTTTGGGTGTGTTCTGGTTGGTTAAAATATATATTTTAGTAGGTTAGTGGGCCTTTGGAAGGCCCAAACTTAAGTTAAATCCGTGGTAGTCTTCGGAAGTTTGATTTTAAGAACAAGTGATGCAATTGGCGTTTGGACTTTTTAGAGTAAAGGGGTAAAAGATGACACAAAAAAGAGTGTGGTGTAGTGGTAAGGTAGCGCCACTTAGGGGACAAGGAAGTGACACCATAGAGGAAGCAAGGGGTCCAAGGTTCAAGTCTTGGCTCCTGCAATTTATTTTGGTTTTTCTTTTGAATAAATCTGGAAGCAAGTAGGTGGGCTTTAAAGTTTAATGTGTTGGACTTATTACACAAATGAGTTGATGGCCTAGTGGTGGTGGTGTGATTTGGCATGTGAGAGCACTTTGGTTCGAATCCCTTGGCACGCAAAGGTTGATTATTTTGCTATGTTGTGACGGCAAGAGTTGGTGCTGGTTTTAAACTCTGATGATGGAGGGATCCCACATCGGGAAGCTAACATAAGAGTAGATGGAGAGCTGGCTTTAAATAGAGCAAACCATGAGGAGAGTTGGCATAGCCTTCTTAGTTGATCCCTTTCGCTTGGTGGCGTGCTCGTTTGGGTTGGGCGTCAGCTAAGAGTGTGGGAGCGCGGATTAACTGTAGTCTCCTAACAGGTGTGTATTTCTCATTACTCTAGCAGTAGGACGACTATTTCGGGCCGCGATGGGCTGAAATGGGCCATGTAGTCCCAATGGGTCCGTAGGCCCAAGTGGATAAGTTTTAGAATTACTAAAATACCCCTGTAGGGTAGGACTACCGATTTACCCCTGGAGGGAAAAATGACTATTTTGCCCCTCGTGCGTAAGTGATTAACTTGTGTGATGATTGGGTTAGTTGACGTGGATTTATAGTAGTTATCGTTAATTCGTAAGTCTAATGTGTTAGTGATCGATCGTAGGATTATCGCATAAGAGATATCGTCATCAATCGTCATCAACCAGGTGTGTAAACGACACCCTACCTTAGACTGAATCGGTAAAAGCTGAAATATCAAAACGTTGGTATTTTATGAACTCGCGAGCGTGTGAGTGCTCGTGAGACAGTTGTTAATGAATCTGGTGCATTTGGATGATTAGAGTGCAGAGTGTGCATTTTCGTGCACAACGGTATTTTTGGGCTTAATGGGCTGAAAAAGGGCCAATGGGGCAACAGGCCCACTTTGGTAAAAAGACGAGGTAAGTACTTCTGATTACTTGGTAAATGTTAGAATGAGCATGAAACCCTAGCAATAGGTAATAATTACTGAAATACCCTTATACATGAAAAACGATTTTACCCTTAGGGATATTTTATTTTATCTAAAAAGCATGATGTTTTGTTTCTGTGTACGTATGCCATGACATATTATTCTGTTGCATGGGACATGGGTTTATATTGATGGAGGAAGCGTTCTGGTAGCCTCACTGCAATCTGGTGGCCTCGCCACATATATCTGTTCCGGTGACTTCGTCACAATATCTAGCAACCTCGCTGCAATCTGGTGGCTTCGCCATATATATAAATATATATATCTGTTCTGGTGGCCTCGCCACAATATCTGTATCTGGTGACTTCGTCACAATATCTGGCAGCCTCGCTATAATTTCTGTGGTGTGTAGCGGTTGGGTGGGTCGAGTAGTCTCCCCACATGGTGTAAAGGTGAGTGCGGGGCATTATGGATGGCTCTGGGTTGGGATTTCTGCATTCATGATATATTTGTTCTGTATCTGCTATGGGCCTATGAGTTTCATTCTAATTTCTGTACTGGTCCAAGGCCTAGATAAGTCTGACTCTGAGGTTTGATCTGTTTTGGGCTATGGTTGGGTTATGTTACACACTGAGTTTACCAAACTCACCCTTTATTTTCATCTCTGCAGGAAATCCCCAACCATAGTGGGCTTGGAGCTGTGAGGGATTCGGAGTGGCCACATCATCTGTAAAGTTGGTTTTTCTAAGTTAGTTTATTTTTATTATTTTTATATTCTGATTTAATTTTGGGTTTTAAGTTGTAATAAGGCCGCTATATAAATTTCTCTTTCTGCTATGGTTTTTATTTTCTGATTATATTTATACTATGTCGAAATTGCTAGTGTTAGGCTGTGCGGGTTTTCAAAATTAATGAACGTTTTCAAGACTCAACAAGCACGACAAAGGGATAACCTAAAGATTGATAAACCGGCTTTTCATTCAATTGTTGTTTTTACAAAGACCACCCTAATCACTTAAACCAACGAATGCATACTAAGTCGTAAGTCCATGTGACACGTCAGATCTGGCCATAACGTCTGGGCCGGGTCTGGAGTGTTACATTTAGTGGTATCAGAGCCAAGTTGCAACAACTCGGCTGTGGAACGGGTCTAAAAACGGGAGTTTAAAGAAACATTGAATAAAGGTTTTTGAAAATCATTTTTTTAGGAACTTGATTATAAATTGTTTTCGAGAATGTTTCCAATATTTTCTCTTTACAAATAGATGATTTTAAATATTAAAATCAGTTTTCTATAATTAGTTTTTTTTAGAAGGTGGCACACCGAATCTCCGACCCAAGTCTGTAAGTTTTCTGAGCCTTTCTAATTGTTTCTGAAATATCTGTTTTATGCTTGTACAAAACCTTATCATGGTACTTTAGTTAGGGTAACACTGGAACTATAGAAACTCTGATAAGTAGACTGAGACTGTAGCTAGGCTATCGCGAAAGAAAACAAACTCAAACTCTGAAATATTATTATTCATAAGACATCTGTAATAAACACTGAAATATTAAACTGATTCATAAAATTCTTAATCAAATAATACAAAATGAGTACACGAGCAGCTCGTGGAAGGGGCCGTGGACGTGGCCGAGGTAATGCTCAAGCTGAATCTTCGTCTTCAAGACATGCGCCAGCAGCAGATGCACCGGTACCACCGGCAACGGAGGTAGAGTCTCATGATCGAGGTGTCTGGGCAAGTTATCTAATTTTTAACTAATATTAAGCGATATTACGTGGTCAGATCGT
Source organism: Gossypium longicalyx (assembly GCA_025698465.1). Classification (NCBI taxonomy): domain Eukaryota; kingdom Viridiplantae; phylum Streptophyta; class Magnoliopsida; order Malvales; family Malvaceae; genus Gossypium; species Gossypium longicalyx. The sequence continues at coordinate 14,251,469 of CM046997.1, read as the reverse complement.
AATACATAAATACAACTTATATTAATAGACGAACTTAAACTTTCCCTTAGTCTAATCGAAAATGAGAAAATCGATTTAGAGAATAATATGTCGTCTATCAAGTCTAATTAGGGAGATATTTTATCTTGGGCATCGAAGCAATGACTCCCAAAAGATAGCGACATAGATGTGACTAGATAAACTAACAATACATCGGACTGGACCCAAGCAGAATAGATCCTGAATATGTTTATGAATTAATTCACTTGTGACACTTATAATGTGACATACCTTAATCCTGAGTGGATGATGGACTATGTGTGCGTGACTTGTATACTTTGATGTAAGTAAAAGCCCAAGTTTTAATAGATAAGGAATTAATAATTGATGCATTGGGTATACGACTTTTACAATATGTAGCATCATTCACAATAGTGGAGTTCAGAGCCCAAGATATGGGTAAATGATATTCTCTCATTGGAATTACATGGTAGATGAAAATTAAAAGTGGCTACGGTTGTGTTTTCTTTTTATTTTTATGAATGACTTAATTACTATTTGATAGTAATTGACCTTTCATGAAGGAAGATGTAATGGTTATCATGAGATAAAATAGGATCATATTGGGAGAGTAAATTTATCCCAAAGAGATTAAAGATATCCTATGAAGGTAACACACTTATGACAAGGTTATTAGACGAGCATTGATCAAGTTGCTTTCATAATGGTATGTCATTAGGGAGAGCTCAGTTACGATACTATAGTAGAATGAATTCATGACTAAATAAGTTTATAATTAATAGGCGAACGTTGGAACTTAATTATAAATCATTTGAGCCAAACTTACATATGTCCAATAGGTCCCTCCACTAGCTCATTGAAATCGGAAATGAACTCATGTGGAATCAAATAAACAGAAATGGATAAAAATGGTAAACTTAGAGAAATGGGAAACATTCGGAAATGAATGTGGTTTTCTTACTAAGTATGGAAATTAACTGAGAATTAATTTATGATTTTTCGAATTATTAATTAATCAATTAATTGAAGTTCGAAAATGAGATTAAATTAATTAGTCATAGTGAATCCGTTGAATGTAGAAAAATTAAATATATTTTCTCAGATTTTTTTACGGTAAAGTTGTCATGATTTTAACGGAATTAGAATCGGGTTGAGAAAATGATTTAATTGGGAAATTAATTAATTAATTTAAATTAATTTAAAAATTTTATTTTGAAAAATAGAAAAACATGTATTGGGTTGGATTGAATTATAAAGTGTTCAATTAAAAAGTTTAGGAAAAACTTATAATTGAACCCAATACGGGAAAGGCCCAAAAGCCATTTATATTAATTACAAGGAACGACAAACCCTAGTATATTTAACTAGGGTTGCTGCCCCTCTCTCTCCTAGTTCAACTAGGAAGTTGTTTTTTCTATTTAAATATACTTCCACTAATTCAACAAGAGTTTCACTTCTTCTCCCTATAAATAGATGGAGCCAGTAAGGCTAAATACACAATAGTTTTACACAACTTTAAGATATTGTTATTCTGCTCGAAAATAGCAAGAATTTATTTTGTAAGTATAAATTCTATTTTTTGGAATAAAAATTCTACTGATTTCTAATGAGAGAGATTTATGCTTTCCCGCTGAAAGTAAAGTAAATAATTTCTGGTTCAATATTTGATTCGTATTCGTTCAAGCCCACACTCAAAGTAGTTTGTGGTACGAGAATAATGGAAAAGGTCATTTGGTTGAAAGCCGGGAACGATGAAGATCCGTTTAGCCGAAAACACATATGCGATTTTAAGAAAAAATTATTATTATAAATATCACAAATAGGTTTGGTTTTCAAATTTTTAATTATTTATTGTGTAAGAAAATCAATTTTGAACTAGATTTTTTTCCAACATTTTTTATTTGCGAGAGTTAGTGATAGTGTGAACAATATACGATACCTCCTATAAGTGTCCCTCATGTGTGGGAGCAAGACCCTCATAAGCCTTCCCCATGTATGGGAGCAGGACTCCTGTAAGCCTCCCCCATGTGTGGGAGCAAGACCCCCTATAAGCCTTCCTCTATGTGCGGGAACAGGACATTCATTACTTTCCACGTAGTTTCAACTTGGATAAGCCAACAGTAGTGTGAATGACATAAGGTACCTTTTATAAGCCTCCCCCATGTGTAGGAGCAGGATTCCCATAAGCCTTCCTCCAAGTGCAGTAGTAGCGACTGACCTCCAAATTGGGTTAATGCATAAATTTTATAACTATGAGCATGCACACTCAACACTTATTCAATTTTTACTTGTTAAAAGCCGAAGCCAAAAGTTATATTCACTACAATTATTTATAACGACGAATAGTCCTCCCGCCCATATTTCAATAGATAGTTTGCTCATTTTACATTTTACATTGCCAACGATCGCTAGTAAACAATTAGCACACCTATTTTATTTTACATTTCCAATAGTCGCATCCATGATATATATACGTCTCGTCTCTATTGGATAACTCCATATCATTTAATCGACAACTACATCACTTGAGTAGACATTATACATTCTTAGATTCTCAATCCAATAGACCTACCGCCAGCGGAAGCAACTTGGAAATGGTCTTGAGGCAAGCTACTTTATAACCTACCTCTCGATTGGGGGGGACTATTGTTATACCCTTACCTTGATTGGGGCAAATGACAGCACAAGAACCAACTAAAGATATAACAGCCCTATACTCGGTTTGACCTAAGGAACTTGACATATGAATATTGGTTTTTCATTTTCATTATGGATCAGAGTTATTACTCTTAATCCAACCTCTTAGAAACCTATTGGCCCAGCCGCTGCCAATAGTCTCCTCGAGGTAACTATTCTTTCCAAAGTTTGCCTCTTTTATTACACAATTTACAGCTTTGCTATTTCTTCTTCTTTTCACACTTTAGATCGCTCTTTATTCACGAATTCTTAAAATCATTTTGCTAACTTTTTATGTTCTCTAAAGTACTTACACTATTTTTCATGGTCAATTCTATTCTTATCTTTTATAATCTATTTTGAAATTTTTTTTATATTCAATTTATCCTCTTATTAATAATACCCATTACAAATTATTTCTTAGTTTTCTCAACAATTCTGAACAATCCTTTATTCCATATCTTTTAGAGTCATACTTACAGCATCTTTTAGAAAATATCCAATATTCTCCTCAATGAGATTTTCTTTCTCTCATTTATCACAAGATCGAATAGTTCTTTTCCTTAAACCTTTAATACTTGCCTTGGAGATAACCTGAGACCCTATTTTATCTTACTCTTTATATTCGTATACAAATACAAATTTACAAGCTTCTTTACCTTTCTTAGTTGATCGTGATAAAATTGAACTTGTCATCACTCTTTTACTTAATTCTTTTCTCTTATTCTCTTATTAATATTGATTATTTACTTAACTAAGGTCTTTATTTATTTTTATACTTCTTTCTTAAAAAAAATCATTTTCTGATCTTCAAAATTGGAAAATATTACTATTCTATTCCACTACTCATATTTCTATTGTCTTTTCTATTTTCAAAAGACTAACCTTATATTAATATACCAAACTTTTCATTCAAAAGCTCTGACTTTCTAAGTTCTCATTTTGTACATGTACAACTATATATATGCTCGTTTTCTTTCACATTCACTAGTCCCTAACTTTTACTTTGTCTTTACTTTTAACCACTTAAATCCATTTCTGCATTTTCTTCCATCTCTGGTTATGTATCTTCCCTTAGAAAATTCTCTATATTAAGTTATAAGTTCTCTTCAAATTCATCTTTTACGATCCAATTTGGAAATTCCTTAGGAGCTTCTTTCTCTTCCATCTTTATAACGAGTATTGAATCTATAATTCTCTTGGTAATTTCCTAACAACTAATTTTTTCATCCATGGCATGTCAAAGACATTTTGCTTCCCAGTCAACTTTCGTGAACTTACACTTTGTCTCAGTATTTTCCTTGCTCCATGAGAGATTATAAACTTCACGTAGTATATAACTATATTCCAATAAGTTCGTGGTACCAATGTCTTCCAAAGTTGGTCTAAAATCATTTGATGCTCTTGTTCTATTAATGTCTCTCTAAGGGTCAAGTATTGCACTTTATTGTTTCTAATCAGTTCATAACCCTTCCATAACACCTCTTGCATCTTTTGATTTACAGTAATAAGGTGTTGAATAATGTCTTCTTCTGGTTTCATTCTAAAATCTTGCATTTCTCTCATCATCCTATCAACTTTCTCCTTCTATGCTGAAGTTGTTATATCATCAGACAATATCAGATTTATTGTCATTTCTTCCAATATCTATGACAGAAAATAAGTTTTTATCAAATTTTAGTATTTATCTATTTCTCTCTTGAGTCATTACTAACTAATTTAAAATCATTTCCTTATCAGTAACAATTCAAATTTTCAAACTTATCAATACTTTTAATATTGATATCACATCTTATCACATCAATATATCCTATATGGCATGTACTTCTAGACTTGTTCTTTACCCAAAAATCAGAAAACGAAAGCTCTGATACTACTAAATGTAACACCCCTATACCTGACTCGACCTAAGGAACCTGATATAGGAATATTACATTTGGTGCCAAAGTGATTTGGGCTAATCACTAATATATTTGAACATTAAAAATAATAAATTTTTATAACTTATATTTTAGTCCCTACTACTTGAAACGCACTCGATCTTCCAAAGTACATGCCATTCTATTCAAATATTTGAAACATACTCTATTGGCACTTGGAGATGTGATGAGATGGATACTCACAACCTCAATTACAACTCTTTAAGATCATTGTACCTAACCTGTGCACGGAAAACAAAACCGTACGCTGAGTAAAACTCAGTGGTATTTCTATAATCTGAATATTTAAAAAACAAGATAATATAATATGCACATTTTAATTATAAGCACAATTGAATATTAAAAACCACATTTATTCATACAATGGCATTAGTCAATTAATTATTAAATTCAAAAATACATCATTCATACCATAATCAATTCTCATCATTTGCTATATAATAGCTTCTCACAATATGATACACATATCATTTAAACAATTATATTGTTCATTCTATATCGAATTCATGAATACACAATTCACGTGTCTCAATCTATATTTCAATTCTCTGTCCCATTTTCATTCCACATACAATATCATTCGATATCAATTATAGTGCCATTTCATTTAATTACCCCTATTAACACGGCTCAGACTCGGATGGATACACGGATCCAACCAAAACACACCAATTTGGCACCCAGTGCCTCATTGGATAATTCGAAGTAATAATTTGACACCTAGTGTCTCATTGGCTAAACCGAAAAAAATTGGCACCCAGTGCCTCATCGAATTAATCCAAAGTAGTAAATAGACACCTTGTGTCTCATAGACTCGAAGTTGAGAAAATCTCTGAACTCTTCCAATCCTATGGCATGCCATCTATATTCGACTCAGTCCGATACAGTTAATGGGGTTTAATTTCACAATTCAAAAACAATCAATATCCAATATCAATTTTTCATATAATCATGTATACATATAAATTCAATTCAATATCAAAATGCCAAATACTCACCTCAATCACTTACCATAAACATTTATCAAAATACAACAATTAATAACTAAGTTCGGATTATAAAAATGCAAACCATAAATTTCGAGCTATTCGATGTCAATTTTATCTTTCCCCTTTTTAGTCGAGGATTCTGGTATGACGTTAGCTACGAAATTAAAACTATTAAAATTCATCAATACAACACAATTTAATTTAATATTGAAAATTCCAATTTCTACTAAATATTTGCCTAAATTTCAATTTAGTCCCTAAACCGAGACTAATTTTATTTCTTCACAATTAATCTTATATTTTCATGCAAATTCCACTTTAAACTAAACTTAACTCCCTATTTTCACTTAAATTCCTAAATTTTGAATTTTTCACAATTTAGTCCCTATTACTCAAAATTTACAATTTATTCTACAATTTAATCCTTTTTCATTTCTAACTTAAAATTCTATCAATTTAATCCTTAATACTAAAATTATTCAACATATACAACACTTAAAAACTCAATAATTTATAAAATTTCAACATGAGTTGGGTAGTATTTAATACGAGATTCCAAAAAGATAAAAATTACAAGAAAAATGGACTAAATTGACTAACCAATTGTAATTTGAACAATTGAAGCCCCTAGGTGCGTCTATTTCTTTCTCATTTTCTTCCCTTTTTTGTTCTTTTTCCTTTCTATTTTGTTTGTTCTTTTGATTTCTTTTTCTTTCTTTATTCATTTACTTATTATAATATAGATTTTAACTTTAAATTTTATATTAATTTTCACCTTATGCCGCCTCATTTTAAGACAATGGCATAATTGCTTCTTTAGTCCCTTTAATTTTTCTTTAATCTATAATTCAACTTTCACCCTTTATGCAATTTAGTCCTTATACCTAATTACTCGTAATTCATGTAAATTTACCTAACCAAAACCTAATTAACCACACAACTAGCTTGTTTGATTTACGGTAATGGAGTCTTAGAAATGCACTTTCCAACACATGTGGCTATCGGGTTGTTACAAAGGAGACCTATAGGCAACCCTCACCTTGTACTGTTGGATGGTCGCTCTGTGATTGACTACCCGCGTACCTCGTACTCCTTAGAAGTGGTTTGTTCATCTTTAGCCACTTGATCGAATCCTTTGTTAAGCCATTTGTTTCTAACGAGTGCACTCTTCTCAAAAGGATCGCTTGGGAACTATCACCCACCTATAAATACCCCCAAAGCTCAACATAGAAAGGGGACATTGCTCTCTTTTCCTCCCAACAAATGCCAAGAAGCTAAACCCTCATCTCTCATCTCTCTCCTCTCTCCTCTCTATTCACCCCAATACTCTTTGACTTTTTCTACTCTCGATCCCAACATGGGTGAATCAACCTCCATCAACATCACTACACTCCTTCCTCTTCCTCCAACCTCGTTAATATTGCATATAACAATTATATAAGATAAGTTTAATATTTATAGAAAGTAAATATTTTATAAATCTCATAATCATATAAAAATTTTCTTTTTATATAACAATATAATAAATTAATAAATTTATTATCCATAAATATATTTTTAATTAGTATTAATATTTAATAATTTAAATATGTTTTATTATTTAATATAAATAGTATAATTTTAATTATTTATTATTAGATTATGACGCATCATAATGTGCATGAAATAATTTATGTAATAAATATTATCAATAGTTTATATAAAAATTATATGCTGGTCTAGTTGAAAAGTGTCGTTGGTTTAAACCTCATCACCTTCATAATGATATAACTTATTTTATTTTTAAAAAATGGTTCTTGATCATTTTTCAACTAGGTTAGAACTAAGTTGATTTTGATACCAACTCAATTAGGGACTTTATCATAGTATAAATATTGTAAGCTCATTGTAAACTAATGTCTTTAATGACTATTTTTTGTTGTAATATTATTTGACCATTGTGTTTAAATCCAAATATATATCTTACTACTAATTTTGATCTCGGGTTAAAACGAGTTGATAGTTGATATCAACTCAATTAAAATCTTTATCATAATATAGATTATAGTATAGTTATTGTAAACTCATTGTAAACTAATATCTTTAATGACTATTTTTTTTATAATAATATTATGTTACCATTATGTTTAAATCCAAATATATCTTGTCGAAACCATTTTTGAATCGGGTTTGAAAAAAAACGGGGTTCGACTTTGAAAAACGAAAACAGGAGTCGCCACCAATCTTTTTAGGTGTGATTGGATCACCTTTTAAAACATTTTGTTTAAAAATCATTAGTTTCGGTCTACGAAATCAAAAAACGGGTTCGGGAGCCGATTACGTACGAGAAAGGGTTAGCACCCTCGTAATGCCCAAAAATTGGTACCTAATTGATTATCAAAATGTCTTTAATGTCAGAAATTTAAAAAACTTAAGATGCAATCCTTTTTTAAATATTTTTTACTTTGAAAATTAGGGTTCACTTGTATCAAATGAATCAAAATATTACATCCAATAAGTTAGGACACAATATTTTTAAGACATTTGACACTAAGTTAGTCCTTTTGGAAATCCCTATCTCGAAACAACGAAACGTCATATCCAGTAAGTTAGGACACAACGCTTTGAAATTCCAAGACAGTTGCTTGCATTTTGAAAACCTTAAAAACTTAGAAGGATGCTTGATTATTCGAACTCAACGAGTAAGGTTGCAACCTAGTAAGTTAGGGCACTACTTTTCTCGAAACTTCCAAACACCAAGCATCGCCTTTATTTTTCTGAAAACTTTAAAGTCTTGTTTTTAAAATCGGTGCATGAAAGAGCATATACGAGATAACATGTTATAATAATAGGTAGATAAAAGCACAATAGCATAAATATCATACATTAACTAACATATATATATAAGAAATAAAACATGGCAAATTTTAAATAAGTAAAATATACATAAAAAAACAATATATATATTTAAGAAGAATAGGTAAAAACCCATAAACATGTAATTCAACATATATTTAAACATATTAATAAAAAAAATGATGCATGATATACAATTTGACACATATATATAAATAATAATAATATGCCAAGCACTCAACATTTAATTATGAGACCAACATTTCATATATTGACATAATATATAAAAAAGGGTTGTGTATATATATTAAAATATAAATAAAGTGAGTAATTTTTTTTAAAAAAATGTGTGAATTAAAATCAAAATTTTGGCCATGTAATGATAATATAGTATACATAATAACTTTAGTTTTAGGATTATAATAAAAATAAAAATACTATGATATTGTACTATGTAAAATATAAGATAATAAACATATTTAATAATACATGAAAACATAGTAATTAATAATGAATTTTGAAATAGTATAATAATATATAAAATACTAATTTTATAGTTTTGGATAAAAATATACATAGGTTTTAAAAATATAAAGGAAATAATAAATAAAATATTTAATATCAATTTAATATGAAAATAATAATGTGAATAGTAATATACATGAAAAAATGTATAATAGATAATAATAATATGAAATAATATATTGTCAAAATGTAAAATAATATAATAATATAATAATATATAAATATTATGTGATAAAAATATAATATAATAAATACTAAGTAATGATATATGTTAAAATATATGTTGATATGATAATAGAAAAATATAAAGTAATATAATATAATAAAATATAAATAAATAATTATAAAAAATATATAATACATATATTCATATTAAAATAAAATAATATATGTATAAAGTTTAAAATAAATAGGTTATAAATGAGTTAAAAGGGATAAAAGTGACTAAAATTGAACATAAATAAAAGTCAGTGGCTAAGTTAATAAAAAAAAAACTGAGATCGGACCTCATTGAAACGGCCTTAGAGAGGTTTCTGTTGGGACTAAATTGAAACAGGGATAAAAATTTGGGCCAGATTTAAAGGTAAAATAAACCTAATAAAAAAAAGAAAAATGCGGAAGGACTAAAGGGATAAATATCCCAATAGTTAAAAACACGCGGATCCTTCGGGTCGGATCGAGTCGAATTTTGGGTCTTATATAAACCCTTTTAACCCCCAAAAATTCATTTTAAACTATCTCTTTTAAAAAAAAAACCCAAAAGCTCTGAAGAGTCCTCTGAGCTCCAGCCAAGGGCCATCACGGCTCTGGTCATCGGGCCTTCACACGCACCTTACGCACCACCATATACGGTGGCCGGAGGTCCAAAAGTTCCTCCTTTCACCGGTAAAATCTTCCCCTTTTCTTTTTGTGTTGTTATTTCGTAAAAAAAACTTAAAAGAAACAAGAAAACGATAAGTTTATTTTGATTTAGAAACTGTTATTTAGAAGCGAAATATGAACTGCTGCTTTGTTGTTTTTCGTTATTGTATATGCTTGAAAATGATATAGGAGAGCAAATAAAAAACAAAAAAAAAACCTTTGATCTTTAAAACGCTGCTGAGATTTTTCTTATTAATCTCTCTTTCGATGTTTTTATTTCTCTCAATATCTCTCTGTGTTTTTTTTTTTTAAAAAAGGATTCTCCTTACAGGTTACAAAAGATGGCTTTATAGCCAGTGTTTCATTACATAAGCTGGGAAAGAAATTTTTGATTTCTTTCCATTTCTTGTCTACTGTATCCACCGTATCTTTGACCGTGATCTGCTGAGATTCCTTTGTTTTAGTTTCCTTTTTCTTGCTCTGCTTTTTCGTATCTGTTGTGTTTCCTTTTCCATTTTGCAGGTACCCCGAAGATCTCGGTGATGGTCGTGCTGTTTGTGGCGCGATTCAGGGCCAGACGGAGGGACGACCGGTAACCGGGGTACTGGTGGGCATTGAAGGCCCTCGGGACAGCGCATTAATGGCAGCCTCGATTTCGAGGACTGAACAGACGCTCCCTGAATCCTCTAGAACCTATTGCGGCGCTACAGTGTTTAAGAAACCCTAGGGTTTCCTGCTTCCCTTAAGTCCTTTGGGCCTTTTGGGCTGTTTTAAATTTGGGCTCGCCTGGTAAATGGGTTAAAACTGCCGTGTAATGTTTAGTTGGGTTAGCTGTAATTGGGTCACGGGAGTAAGTGGGTTGCTGGGTTTTAAGTATTTGGGCCAATAGTGTTTAGATATTGGGCTTCGGATGTAAATGGGTACACGGGTAGCGACCGGATTAAATGTTTGGGCTCTGTTGTATTTTGGTGCTTTGTAAATGGACTCTTAATTAATATTTATTTGCCCATTTATTTTCTTCTGTTCAAGCCCGGTCAAATTTGGGCTACGCAGCTGCCCCTTTTTGCTCATTGCTATGTGACGGGAATCGAGCAAAGATTTAGAAAGACCAAATTTGACCAGTCTTATCAAATCATGGTCTTTGATCTGCTTCTTGCAAACTTATGACTGTCATGTTGATATCTTCGATCTGCTCTCTATCGAACCCAGAGACGCCAAATCTGCTTCTTCGATTTATTCTCTAACAATACAGAGATGCCAAATCATATTAGATTTGCTTCAGCGTAAGCACGCGAAAGCCAAATCAGCTATGTCCTCGATTTGCTCCTTGTGAACACCAGGATGCCAAATCATCTTGGATCTGCTTCAGTAAAATCATCTGAAGGTTAGATCTGCTATGTATCTGCTCTCCATCGAAATGGAGATGCCAGACTTCGATTTGTTCTCTGACAATACAGAGATGCCAAATCATCTTAGATTTGCTTCATCGTAAGCACGTGAAAGCCAAATAAGCTATGTCTTCGATTTGTTCCTTGTAAGCACAAGGATGCCAAACCATTTTGGATCTTGCTTCAGTATAAACATCTGAAGGCCAGATCTGTTATGTGTCTGCTCTCCGTCAAATATGGAGACGCCAAACTTCGATTTGTTCTCTGATAATACAGAGATGCCAAATCATTTTAGACTTGCTTCATCGTAAGCACGTGAAAGCCAAATCAGCTATGTCTTCGATTTGTTCCTTGTAAGTACAAGGATGCCAAACCATCTTGGATCTTGCTTCAGCCAGATCTACTATGTTGCGGCCTATTACCCTACTGCTTAGGGGATTAAGGCACGTCGTCTTTGATAACCTTTAGAATGATTATGCCTGATGATCAGGATGCTATGATCGAAGTGAGTCGAATGTTCCTAATTAAACATGTTATGATGCAAAATGTTATGAACATGATCCCTATCCTAGACGTCACCACTCATTCTTTCATTTGTCTTTTCTTTTCTCAAAGTATTATTCTTGCTCAGCCTGTGGGCCTGTACCCCACCTCAAATGCTACGATCCACTAAGGATGTCTGTAAGATAATCTTTCCTTAGAATTGAATCATTGGTTTTGTCCATTTTCCTTTTGGACTGGAAGAAAGAAATTCCTTGAGTTCCTTCATCCCTTACTTATGTGAATTTCTCGAACAATTGTCCTGTTTTAGTTTCTTGTATTATTTAGAAATTCCAGAGTAATGAGCAAAACTTCATTTGTGAACATATTTAGTTCATCTATCATTATTTCAATGCAACATACTTAAAGAATAATGGAAGATGAATAAATCTCTAAGAATAATTGAATTTGAATAAATTATCAAAAAAGATACAAAGGAAATTAATCTGATAGCCTATCTTTGAGAAAGAAAAAAAAAAGGATTCTAAAGATAGCAAACAGGCAAAAGGTTAGATACCTAGATATCGCCGCTTGAGCGCTTATACATCAACTTCATGAAGGCATGTGTTTAGAAGATTCAAAGTACTCTGTCGATGCCCGAGTATGCAACGTTCTTCGTTCTTTGTTGAGCAAGATTACCGGATGCTTCAAAATTTGAGTCGCCCTTTCGGGTTTTCAACTCAAAACCCCTTTGGTCACAAGGCGCCCTTTGCGGGTTTTGTAATGGCTTAAATTCAAGGTTATCGGAATAGTGGTTTCGTAACCACAAATCTGATTTAAAGAGAAATTTATTTCAATATTTTTGCTTGAAAATTGATATGATAGGAAAATCGTATGAAAATATTGATAGAAAAATTTTACCGATTTAGTGGTTAGTTAGAAAAAGAAATTATTGAAGAAATTGGGTAAAAACAAGGTATCGGGACCTTTATCTCGTAAAATCGAGTCGAAAATAATTTTATAAATATTTATGAAATGTTATTAATGTGGTATTAAAATTTCGTTAGGAAATTTTAATGTTTGGGTAGTCAATTAAATGAAAAGGACTAACTTGTAATAGGTGTAAAAGTTGCTAGAATGATTAAATAGCTTAAGAGTCTAATGAGAAAGGATTTAAAAGGCAATTAGACCCAAAATTTATTTGGGCTGGACGGCAAGGGCATGAAATCAGCAGGGAATTTGATAAATTAAGGGCAAAATTGGAATATTGCAAAATTAACTAAATAAAGCTAGGACTAAATAGGAAATCTCTAGATTTCTCTTCATTTCTCTTCAATTCCAGCAGCTAAAAACGCCATAGGAGGGTTCTATAAGCTGTTATTTCATAATTTTTGCACCAAGTGAGTTAATCCTTGCCTTTTTCTTGTAATTTTTGTGTTTCTAAGACTTTTACAACTAGGTCCTACTATTAAATTCATTAGTTTTTGATTTCATGGATGAAATTGAAAGTCACCATGATTGATTGCTGTAAGTTTATGATGAAATAGAATGAAATTAAAGTATTAATTTGTTTAAGAGATGATTTTATTAGGTAATTTCAATGGAAATTGATTTTTAGGACCTAATTGTGAAAATGTTTGGAATTAAAGTCTACTTTTGAAACTCTGATTCCTAAAGGTTGTAAACTAGTTTAAGGTGATATAATAAAGTGTTAATTTAGAAAAATAAGCTCAATTGAGAGGCTAATTGAGTAGGGACGAAATTCTCATTTATTAAAAGCTTAGGGGAAAAATAGTAATAAACAGCTTGCACTAAAACAATTTGGACAGCAGTAGTAGACTAACTTTGAAAAATCACCATAAATTGTAGGAATCAAATTAGAAGATGAACAAAATATTAAATTAAATCTTATTGAGTCTAGTTTCTCATAGAAGAAACAGTGTAAGCAATGGATTTGTAAATTTTGAGATATAATGAATTTTGTGAGACAAGATTAGAATGAATTCGGGTTCCCCTATTCTGACTTTGAAAAATCATAAAAAATTAAATAAAAATAATTAGGAGCTTAAATTTATATGTCTAGAATACTTAATGAGTCTATTTTTAATAGAAATAAACAATAACATCATTTGAAACTTGTATGAAGATATAATTAATTTTTAGTGAAGAAGGGTCAGAACTGTTAGACAGTAGAACAGGGGTGACTTTAAAGAATGAACTGTACTGATTGGCTAAACCAAAAATTTTGAAAATTTTATGGTAAGAATATATATGAGTCTAGTTTCAGGGAAAATTATCGGATCCTAATTTGGAGTTCTGTAGCTTAAGATAAAAATAATTTAGTGACTATGAATTAAGTAGACAGCTTTGAATGAACTATAAATAATAGTTGAATTATAAAGAATGTTGCATATAAACATGAAATGTATTAAATTGATAATTAAATTTATTTATTTAGATCTAGAAGATTCAAATACGAAGCTAGATCGAGGAAAGGAAAAAGTTCAGGATTAGTAGATTTTTGTGCACAAACAAGTATCAAGGTAAGTTCATGTAACTTGAGTTATATTCTTAAATGCTTGAAATGTATGTTTTTGATATGAATATGATTTGAATGTTCATTGTATGAAAATTGATAAAACATTGATATATTTGATAAAAAAGGGAAGAAATTCCAGTTGAATGAAAGGAAAATTCGATGGATCTCTGAAAAAGGAATTGACGATAAAAAGGATCAAGCTTGGACGGGGTGATCCTATCCCGATATAGCCCTCCCAAGAATATGTGTGGAAAATGGATTTAGCCAGGGACGGGTAATCCGAATTAGGGTCTGAATTTAGCTTTGGACTGTAATTCAGATCCAAGCTCATTAGAGTAATTGTCGTTGCGAGGGATTTAGCTTTGGATGGTAATCCCGACAATACTCTATGAGTTTATATTACAGGGGATTTAGCCTGGACTGGTAATCCTACTGTAAGGATGAGGTTCGCGGGAGTGTGCTCTCTGAAATGGAAATGTGTGCACATGAATATGAATTGACGGACCCAGAATTGTACACTAAAAGTGTACCTTTGAAAATCCATCAAAATTTCGAGAAATTCAACGGGATAAATATGGAAAAATAACAAGGAAATAGAAATCATGGTATTGATGAGCTCATCAATCATGGTATATATTATTGGTACATGCAAATTATTGTAATAACTTGAATGTTGAGTTTGTGCATATTAGGGTAATAATGCATTGAATGGATATATAAATGTTTATTGTATTGTATTGAAAATATTAGGTAAGTATAATTCTTGTTACATGAGCTTACTAAGCACAAAGTGCTTACCCTATTTCATTTTCCCCTATTTTGTAGTGTTAAGAGCTCGGAGGTCGGATTTGGTCGGAGACACATCACACTATCAACCTCAGGATTTCGGTACATAAAGAAACTTTATTTTGGAAATCAAGGGCATGTATAAGCTAATAAAGTAAATGATTTTGTGAAATGAATGTAGAGTTAGCCATTGGTATGATTAACAAACCTAGTTTTGGGTATGTGATAACGTTATTTTATAAATATGCATGAATTTATCTTGAAAATATGTTGAATTGGATTGGTTGATGTGGATTGTTTTTGGTTTAAAATTTCAGGGAAGGGTAGATATCTATAAAGGGGTTATATTGAGTTAAAAAAAATTTAATTTGTAAACTCCGGTAATACTTCGTACCCTATTCCGGCAATGAATACGGGTAGGAGTATTACAGGTTTTCACCTTGGCCTCTCCATTTTTCTCTTTTTTCCTCTTCTTTCTTTCTCTTTCTTTTTTTTTTTTTTGATTTTCGAAACCGCAAAGCTCCCTTTGCGGGTTTTCACCTTGGATTCTCTTCTCCTTTAGACAAAGTATTTTTTAACTGAGTCTGAGTTCACTGGGTTGGGTAAACTTTTCCCATCCATTTCCATTAAGATCAATCCACCGCCAGAGAAAGCTTTCTTCACGACATACGGCCCCTCCCAATTCGGCATCCATTTCCTCCTAAAGTCTTTTTGAATAGGAAGGATCTTTTTCAGTACAAGGTCTCCCTCGTGGAACTCTCTTGGTCAAACTTTCTTATCATAAGCTCGCATCATTCGCTTCTGATACATCTGACCATGTCGAATGGCTCTTTGCCTCTTTTCCTCAATCAAGTTCAACTGGTCATATCGGGATTGAACCTATTCAGCTTCATCTAACCTTATCTCCGTCAAAATTCGAAGAGAAGGTATTTCTACTTCAATAGGTAGCACTGCTTTCATCCCATAAACTAACGAGAATGGGGTTGCACCAGTAGAGGTTCTGACAGATGTTCGATAGGCCAGGAGTGCAAACGATAACTTCTCATGCCAATCTCTATAAGTCTCAGTCATCTTCCCCACTATTTTCTTAATGTTCTTGTTGGCGGCCTCCACTGCCCCATTTATTTTTGGACGATAGGGAGAAGAATCGTGATGCTTGATCTTGAACTGGTCGCAAAACTCTGCTATCATTTTGCTGTTCAAGTTCAATGCATTATCGGATATGATCTTCTCAAGCAATCCATACCGACAAATGATATCCTTCTTTAAGAATCGACTCACAGCTGACTTAGTAACATTCGCATAAGAAGCGGCCTCTACCCATTTTGTAAAGTAGTCAATTACGACGAAGATAAACTGATGGCCATTCAAAGCTTTCGGTGATATTGGTCCAATGACATCCATGCCCCACATGGAGAAGGGCAATGGAGAAGTCATAACATGCAAAGGTGAAGGTGGTATATGAATTTTGTCCCCATAAATCTGACACTTATGGCATTTCTTGGTATAGTTGATACAGTCCCCTTCCATAGTGGCCCAATAATAGCCAAACCTCATGATTTGCCTTGCTATCGTGAACCCATTTGCATGCGTCCCATATACACCTTCATAAACTTCTTCTAAAATTAGTTTAGCTTCCACGGCATCGACACATCTCAAAAGTACTTGGTCTTTCCTTCTCTTGTACAGGATATCCCCGTCCAAGACATAGTCGCAGGCTGACCTTCTCAAAGTTCGTTTGTCATTTTCATTGGCCTGTTCAAGGTATTTACGATCTCTCACATATCGTAATATATCCTGATACCAAGGGTTATCATCCTTTTCTTCCTTCTCAATGTTACAACAATGAGCTGGAGCCTCGTAGACACTCATTTGAATTGGTCTCATCTCTTCCTATTTATTTGCCTTAATCATTGAGGCCAAGGTTGCTAAAGCATCTGCCATCTGATTTTCGTCTCGTGGGATATAATTGAAGGTGATGTCATCGAACTCCTCAAGTAACCCCAAAACTACCTTTCGATAATTGATCAATTTAGGGTCCCTTGTCTCCCATTCACCTCTAAGATGATAAATTACCAACGCAGAATCTCCATATACTTCTAGGGTTTTTATACCTTGCTCTATAGCTGCTTGAAGTCCCATGATTCATGCTTCATACTCAGCCATATTATTCGTGCAATCAAAGTCCAACTTACACGTGAACGGTTAATGATCGCCATTCGGGGATACCAAGACTGCCCCAATTCCATTTCCGACTACATTAGAAGCCCCATCAAAATTTAGCTTCCAAGGAGAATCTTCGGTCGTTGCTATACACATTAACTCCTCATTTGGAAAATCAAAGTTCAATGGCTCATAATCCTCTAGAGCCCTACTGGCCAAGAAGTCTGCTACCGCACTTCCTTTTATAGTCTTCTGACTTATGTAGACTATATCAAACTTTGAAAGTAAAATTTGCCATCTCGCCATTCTCTCATTTAGAGCCGTTGACTCCATCATGTATTTCAATGGATCAAGCTTTGAGATGAGCCCAGTGGCATGGTATAACATGTACTGTCTTAATCTCTGAGTTGTCCAAATCAGAGCACAGTACAACTTTTCAATTGGTGGATATCTCATTTCACAGTCAGTGAATTTCTTACTGAGATAATAAATTGCCTTCTCCTTTTTCCCTGACTCGTCATGCTGACCAAGCACACATCCCATAGAATTACTGAACAATGAGAAGTACAGTATTAACGGTTTATATGGGCTAAGTGGAGATAATACTGGAGCATTCAAGAAATACTGCTTGACCTTTTCAAAAGCATTCTGGCATTCCTCATCCCAAGTACCTTGATTGTGCTTTTTGAGGAGGCGAAAGATAGGATCACATTTCTCGGTTAGTTGTGAAATGAACCAAGCGATGTAATTCAACCTTCCTAGGAATCCTCGAACCTCTTTTTGAGTTTGTGGTGGAGGCAATTCTCGTATTGCTCTCACTTTGTCTGAATCAACTTCTATTCCCTTTTCACTAACTACGAAACCCAATAGCTTTCCCGATCTAGCTCCGAAGGTGCACTTTATTGGATTGAGCCTCAACTGAAACTTCCTCAACCTCAAGAGTAGTCTTCTCAAAACTTCAATATGTTTTTTCTCTATTTGGGGCTTAGAAATCATATCATCAACATACACTTCAATGTCCCTATGCATCATGTCGTGGAACAAGTTCACTATGGCCTGCTGGTAGGTTGCCCCTGCGTTCTTCAATCCAAACGGCATTAATTTGTAGCAGAAGGTGCCCCACAAGGTTATGAAGGTGGTTTTATCCATATCCTCTGGATACATCTTTATCTGATTGTACCCCGAGAAACCATCCATAAAGGAAAATAACGAATGTCCCGTCGTGTTGTCTACCAAAGTGTCGATGTGCGGTAAAGGAAAGTTGTCTTTTGGGCTAGCTTTATTCAGATCTCTGTAATCAACGCACATTCGTACCTTCCCGTCCTTCTTAGGGACCGGCACAATATTAGCTACCCATTTGGAGTACTTGACCTCTTGTAAGAATCCTGCATCGAACTGCTTCTTAAACTCATCTTTATTTTTAGAACAATGTCTGGCCGCATTCTCCGCAACTTCTGTTGGACTGGTTTGCAATCCTGTCTTATCGGAAGACGATGTACTACAATATCGGTACTCAATCCGGGCATATCCTGATATGACCATGCGAAGATATCCTTGAACTCTCGAAGCAACTCAACCAGACCATGCCTTGTGTCCTTGGTAATCAATGTTCCAATTTTCAACTCCTTCCCTTCCTCTAGGGCTACATTTTCTATTGCCTCTTTCTCATGCGGCATAATTCGTTTTTCCTCCTGTTTTACCATTCTTAACAGATCAAGAGACACATCACAATCTTGAACATCTTCAAAATCCTGGGACTCCTCTAAACACATGTCATGCTCGCAAGAGAAATTAGGAGTTGCAGTATCAGTGCTCATATCATTGATATCTAGAGACCTGTGGGGGTATGAAAGAATATACAAAGAATGAATGAATCTAAGAATGATTGTTTATATGCTGTGAATGAAAGAATGAAAATTGCAAAAGTTTAATGAAATATTAATTGATAAAAAGAAACCATATTCGTCCAAATTGATAATAAAGTTATGTTTTATTAAAAAAATAATAGATGATCATAAGCCTTTTTCACAAACGTAATCTTACTACTCCTAGGCCCTAGAGTAACAGGCATGTTTTGAGAATTACTCTGAAAAATTCCTAAAGACTACAGGAAGGTCCTTCGCAGTCCAATTGTTCAGAGAGCTCCCCGATTCGTAAGGGCGAATGCCCTCGAGGCTTCCTTACTCCAATCCCTCATTGTGTACAGCATTAATCTAATGACTTTCTTCTACCAGTAACCCTCCTGGCTTAAAGGATTTGGATATAGGTGGGAATGTCATCGGTTCCCACTCCACTTCTCTTCCGTTCAAACGCGCCTTTCTTCTCGCTTGGCACTTCTCAATCTCTTGCCTCTGGTGCTTATGGTCTGGCTTGAAGCCCAAACCAAAGCGATCTTTCTTCTCAATCAGTTTTGGGATTTGAACCCCTCCTTGCAACTGTCTTCCTAGTCCTTTTCCTGGCAATGCTCCCCTCCCCATCATCATTTGCAGGGCCATCCTTGTGGCTCTAGACATTTTGGGCACCGGCACCTCACTTCCTTCCAAAATAAAAGTTACATTGATGATTTCTAAAGAGCGGAAAGAACACTCAATAGCCTCTTCATTTGCCTCGACATAAGGGGCCTTGCTAGTGACTGCTGCAAAAATGTCCTCCTCCGCATTGACAGTTATTAACCGTCCATCTGTCACTAACTTCAATTTTTAGTGCGGAGGGCACCGCTCCTGCCGAGTGTATCCATGGTCTTCCCAATAAAAAATTATAGGAGGGCTTGATATCCATCACCAAGAAATCAATTTCATATGTATTTGGCCCAATTTCCAAAGGGATGCCAATTCGTCCCATCACTTTCCTTTCGATTCCATCGAATGCTCTTACCACATTGTGACATGCTTTCATATGTGAACTGTTAATGGGTAATCTGTTCAATATGGATAATGGAAAGACGTTCAAAGCTGACCCGTTATCAACGAGTACACTTGGAAGCGTGTATCCCTTGCACCGAGTAGTGATGTGCAAGGCCTTGGTTGACCCTATGCCCCCAGGTGGAATTTCATCATCATTGAAGTAGATGAAATTGTCAGCACTGATGTTATTCACCAACCGGTCCAACTTGTTAACGGATATGTCGTGGGTGACATATGTTTCGTTAAGTACCTTCAACAATGTATCCCGATGCACCTCAGAACTCAGAAGTAGGGCTAATACTGATATACGCGCTGGCTGCCATGCAACTGCTCGACCACACTATACTCGCTATGCTTAAGGAACTTTAAAAACTCCTTAGCCTCCTCCTCCTTTACCGACTCCTTGACAGGCACTTCAACATCTTTCTTCTTCTCAACGTCAACATCCTTTGTTTTCGTGGGCTCCACTCTGATGCCCCTCACATCATAACGCTTCCCACTTCGTGTATGGGAAACTTCATTTTGCATGCCCCTAGACGCACTGACTATATTCTCCCCCTCAGGTACTGTTACATTGCAGTCATAGCTCCATGGCACCCTCTTGTCATCCTTGTAAGGGAAAGGAGTGGGTTTATGGATGACGACCTTGGGCCCGGTTTGCGCCCCCACTTTATTATTCCCCAGCAAGGAAATAATAATTCTTGGTCAGCTAGTTCCTTGTCGTTTATTTTCCAGCACACATATTTGTCTTTTGCAAGAACTACCCTAAAAAATCTGTAGCTCTTTGTTAACCATAAAGCATTGCACTATGGCCTTGAACACTTCAAAATTTTGGATCATATGACCCACCTCTTCATGAAATTCACAATGGTTCCCCATTCTTTCTCTACCTTTTCCAGAGCTCAACATACCTCTCTTCACCATCTCTTCCCATATTACTTTCATGGGTGTCTTCACCTTAGCAACATCTTCCTTGATTCTTCCTTCCCTGGTTTCATTAATGGCATTCACTCCTTGATTGCCATGATCTGGTAACGGATTTTTAGCATTAGAGGTATTGTTGAATTTCACAACCCCCATCTTAATAAGCCTCTCCACGGCCTTCTTGAATCCGGTGCAATTTTCAATCGAATGCCCCGGTATTCCCGCATGATATTCGCATTTAGCATTTGCATCATACCATTTGGGGTACGGTGGCTGTAACGGTTTCAAGTGAAATGGAGCAATGACATGTGTATCGTATAAGCTTTGATAAAGCTCACGATACGTCACAGGGATAGGCGTGAATTGCATCCTTTCCAAATTCTGTCTTGTGCCCGATTCCTGTCTTTGAGTACTTTGTTGCTCGACCGCAGCTGCTTTCGGTTGACCAACTGTGATTGCCCTCGAGTTGAGACTATTCATGTTATTCACCTCGTTGTCCTTTCTTCTTGGGGCCGATCTTTTAGCCGTTTCCCCCTCAATTTTACCGCCCCTTATGGCGTTCTCAATCATCTCTCCTGCCATAACTATATCTGTGAAACTTTTCGTGGTGCTTCCAATCATATGAGTGATGAACGACGCCTTCAAAGTGTTGATAAACAACATGGTGGTCTCCTTTTCTAACAGTGGTGGTTGTACTTGCATTGCCACCTCCCTCCATCGTTGTGCGTATTGCCTAAAACTTTCATTAGGCTTTTTCTCCATGTTTTGAAACGTGATCCTGTCTGGCGTCATATCAGTCACATGGTTGTACTGTTGTATGAAGGCTTGTGCAAGATCCCTCCATGAACCGATTCTTACACGGCTCAACTGATTGTACCACCTAGTCGCTGCTCCTACTAAGCTATCTTGAAAACAATGGATCAATAGTTGATCATTGTTCACATACCCAGTCATTCTCCTACAAAATATTGTTATGTGTGCCTCTGGGCAAGTAGTCTCGTTGTACTTTTCAAACTCTGGCATCTTAAATTTGTGAGGAAACACCAAGTCTGGGACCAAACTTAAGTCTTTGGCATCAATCCCATGATGATTGCCAGTGCTTTCCAAAACCTTAAACTTCTCCTCTAACCACTTGTAACGATCCTCCAACTGTTTTGAAGATTCGGTTGCCATTGTTTCTTTCTCCATCATATCCAGATCAGGAGTGATATGGTTGACCGGACTATCACCCAAATTAATTCCCAACCCAGATGGGAAATTCACGGGGACTCCAGTATCAACCGGCCAATGTTGAGGCCTTATAGTGACAGATGACCTTCTAGGAGGTGCCTCGGTTTGCAGTGGCACATGAGGTGGAGTAAAACCCGGAGGATGATCCTCACCTTCCTCACCAGTGATAGCCACGGGGGCTTTCCCTTTATCAGTGGCCCTTAGCAGCTGAGTCATTTCAGTCATCATATTCCTTTGAGCCTCTAGTATTTGCTCCCTCATGTCATTATGCATTTTGGCCAACTGCTCCTGCAATTGGTCTTGCATATCCTTTTGCAATTGTTTGAACCTTTGATCCATACTCTTAGTTTTAGTGCAAGTGCCGTAAGGATGTGTGATTTCCATATTTTCTTTTCTACCCCTAGAAGTAAACTTTAACTAATTAGGGTCTTTCTATAACTTTGAATGCATATGATGTGATGCAATGCAAATGCATGAATGCAAAAAAGGCATCGATCTCGATTCAATCTCATTTAGAAAACTTTATTTAGAAAAATGATATCTTTACACATAAATGGATTACATATACGCCTTTGCCCTAATGCCCAAAGTTCTAACTTTATCTAATAAAAGGGCTAACTCTCAACCTTTATCAGATGCTGACTCATACATCATACTCAACGCATCAGCTCGTACTGCTAAGTCTTGAACATATTTAGCAATCTCTCGGATCTAAGCTACAGCCTCCCCAATAACGTAATCCCTATCTCTGACTTGACCTTTAACTTGATGGAGCTCTCTTTTTAGACAATCTTCTTGCGCCTCAAGCTGCTCAATCCGAAGTTCACCATCATGCAATGCCACTTCCAAATCTTCAACCTTACTTTTGAGCTCCTTTAACTCGACCGTAGGATCATGGTTTCAGTGCCAACGAAGGGATCTTCTAAGCTCAATTACCTTAGTCTTCAACCCTTTATTCTCTTTCTCTAATACCAAATTCTGCGACCGCATCTCTTGGAACTTCCTCTCCCAATACTCGGCTCTAGCTTTTTCCTCTTGAACTTCTTTCTGCCACCCCACTCGCTTTAAAGATACTTGTGCCTTCTTATACTCCTCTTTTAAATCATCTCGATCTTCTTCAACCTTCCTCTTTTCCTTTCTAACTTTTTCAACCTCCTTCTTTTGCAGGTCAACATCTAGACTCAGGTACATCTTCTCCTCCTCAAGCTTTTCTATCTTCTTTTCGAGTTCCAAATTCTTTCTCTTAAATTCTTGCTTCATGATATCAAGCTCCGAGGGTATCACTTGTAAATATTCCTCCATTGGTCGAACTTCCTCCATTTTTGTCATAGGAACATTATCGTTAATCCTTCTACACCTCCACTCGACATATTCCGGTGTCGTAGTAGGATTAATAGCCACTCCCTTCAACCGACAAGTCTTGTTCCAAGCACTAGAAACCTCGCTAACCTTCCTCTTGTAATCGGTTCCTCTGTATACAAACTCACTTTGAGCCAACCTATGAGTTGCTGGTACGAACTGTCTCAATCCATGCTGCCTCAGCACGAGCAAAGGGGCATAACCAATGGCACCCCAAATTCCCAACAGGGGAACCCAATCAAAGCTGCCGCATCGATAAAGTATCTCACCAGGAACCATCCATGGAGCTCTCCACTCAACATCCTCCGACTGAAGATTTCGAAGTAATGCTATCCAATTCTCTTCTGTTACATCCACTTTCCTAGATGAGGCTACTATATCTTTCAACAGGGAGTAGTTCTCAAAGAAAACTCGACAAACAATCCCATCAATCAATCGGAAGTGACTGTAGAACCAAGCCAAAAGTAACTGAGCACACCCTATAAACCTGCCTGCACCAGCCCTCCTACATGCACCTAAGGACCTGAATGTCTCCGCCAAAATCGCAGGGACAGAAGTGACCCTTTTGCTAAGTCGATGAAAAAGATCCGTGGTTGCCTCGTCCACATATCCCAAAGCCCTAGGAAAAACCATCAGTCCATACAAACTTAAGGCAAAAATGTCTACCTTCTTCGTCTCATCGGGGTGTATCAAAATCAGATCTTTCAAAGCGTCCCACGAAATACATTTACACTCACCCTTCTCTTTAATTATGGCCGTGATCCACTGCTTGCTTATCCTCGTAATGGTCTTTAATTTCTTCCAAAAGATAGGGCCACAAGCAGCTCGAGAATAGATTCTATCACTCTGAAACCTAAGACAACGAAGTAAGGCAGTGTACTCCTCCACAGTAGGTACCAAGTCTACCTCCCCAAAAGTGAAACAACTGTACGCCGGGTTCCAAAATTAAGCAAGGGCTCGGAACAAGTGCTCATCTACCTGAATATCGAGCAAGTAAGGTAAATCTCCGTAATTATCGTAGAATAACTACTTGGTCTCATTACCCCACTGATCCCAAATTTCCTTAAGCTCTTGGAGATTATTTTGTGTGACACTAATACGAGTATAATCTGACAGCTTCAACACATATCCCATAGTTATACTGTCTCCCTTTTCTAGCTGAGTTTTCTCTGACCATCTATGAACATCGGCGTTGCCCTCCACTCCATCAAGAAGTCTGTTCTCCATAATAAAACTTCCTAACTTAGAAACTGACCGCGAATCGATACCTTTGTAAATGCAAAATGACATGCAAACAAAAGAAAAGAAATAGTCAGTATCACATGATATCAATAAATCTCAATGATAATTTATAAAGGTAATATCTAAAGTATAGCTCTAACCAAGTTGGGCTCTTACGGTTTTTCTATATGAGGTTGGTTCTAAAGCTTGAGGTACCCGAACCAGCAGATTCCTCGATTCTCACCCATTATAGGCTCATTTGAAACGAGTTCAGTTCAGGGGAATACATTTCCCTATGGCTACATGGAGATGAAAACCTCATGAAACCATAGGTACGGATGTATCCCGAAAGTGATCCACTATCCTACACGGAGGCGAAAACCTCACGAATGCGTAGTTTCTCACTCCCACTTAAGGGTGTGACCACAACGGTCATGCAAATGCAATGCGTATCAGAATATAGCAACACATGCAATAATACAAACACATGTAATGCAAAGAGGATTAAATTTTAAAATTTTTAATTTCCGACATTAAGACAAGAGATAATCAATTACACGGCTTGACTCTCTTATTAGTCCCCAGTGGAGTCGCCAAGTTGTCGAAACCATTTTTGAATCGGGTTTGAAAAAAAGGGGTTCGACTTTGAAAAATGAAAACAGGAGTCGCCACCAATCTTTTTAGATGTGATTGGATCACCTTTTAAAACATTTTGTTTAAAAATCATTAGTTTCGGTCTACGAAATCAGAAAACGGGTTCGAGAGCCGGTTACATACGAGGAAGGGTTAGCACCCTCGTAACGCCCAAAAATTGGTACCCAATTGATTATCAAAATGTCTTTAATGTCAGAAATTTAAAAAATTTAAGATGCAATCCCTTTTTAAATATTTTTGACTTTAAAAATTAGGGTTCACTTGTATCAAATGAATCAAAATATTACATCCAATAAGTTAGGACACAATATTTTTAAGACATTTGACACTAAGTCCTTTTGGAAATCCCTATCTCGAAACAACGACATGTCATATCCAGTAAGTTAGGACACAACGCTTTGAAATTCCAAGACAGTTGCTTGCATTTTGAAAACCTTAAAAACTTAGAAGGGTGCTTGATTATTCGAACTCAACGAGGAAGGTTGCAACCCAGTACGTTAGGGCACTACTTTTCTCGAAACTTCCAAACACCAAGCATCGCCTTTATTTTTTTTGAAAACTTTAGAGTCTTGTTTTTAAAATCGGTGCATGAAGGAGCATATACGAGATAACATGTTATAATAATAGGTAGATAAAAGCACAATAGCATAAATATCATACATTAACTTACATATATATATATAAGAAATAAAACATGGCAAATTTTAAATAAGTAAAATATACATAAAAAAAATAATATATATATTTAAGAAGAATAGGTAAAAACCCATAGACATGTAATTCAACATATATTTAAACATATTAATAAAAAAATGATGCATGATATACAATTTGACACATATATATAAATAATAATAATATGCCAAGCACTCAACATTTAATTATGAGACCAACATTTAATATATTGACATAATATATAAAAAGGATTGTGTATATATATTAAAATATAAATAAAGTGAGTAATTTTTTTTAAAAAAATGTGTGAATTAAAATCAAAATTTTGGCCATGTAATGATAATATAGTATACATAATAACTTTAGTTTTAGGATTATAATAAAAATAAAAATACTATGATATTGTACTATGTAAAATATAAAATAATAAACATATTTAATAATACATGAAAACATAGTAATTAATAATGAATTTTGAAATAGTATAATAATATATAAAATACTAATTTTATAGTTTTGGGTAAAAATATACATAGGTTTTAAAAATATAAAGGAAATAATTAATAAAATATTTAATATCAATTTAATATGAAAATAATAATGTGAATAATAATATACATGAAAAAAATGTATAATAGATAATAATAATATGAAAAAATATATTGTCAAAATGTAAAATAATATAATAATATAAAAATATATAAATATTATGTGATAAAAATATAATATAATAAATAATAAGTAATGATATATGTTAAAATCTATGTTGATATGATAATAGAAAAATATGAAGTAATATAATATAATAAAATATAAATAAATAATTATAAAATATATATAATACGTATATTCATATTAAAATAAAATAATATATGTATAAAGTTTAAAATAAATAGGTTATAAATAAGTTAAAAGGGATAAAAGGGACTAAAATTGAACATAAATAAAAGTCAGTGGCTAAGTTAATAAAAAAATAACTGAGATCGGACCTAATTGAAACGGCCTTAGAGTGGTTTCTGTTGGGACTAAATTGAAACAGGGATAAAAATTTGGGCCAGATTTAAAGGTAAAATAAACCTAATAAAAAAAAAGAAAAATGTAGAAGGACTAAAGGGATAAATATCCCAATAGTTAAAAACACGCGGATCCTTCGGGTCGGATCGGGTCGGATTTTGGGTCTTATATAAATCCTTTTAACCCCCGAAAATTCATTTTAAACTATCTCTTTTTAAAAAAAAAAAAACCCAAAAGCTCTGAAGAGTCCTCTGAGCTCCGGCCAAGGGCCGTCACGGCTCTAGTCATCGGGCCTTCACACGCGCCTTACGCACCACCGTATACGGTGGCCGAAGGTCCAAAAGTTCCTCCTTTCGCCAGTAAAATCTTCCCCTTTCCTTTTTGTGTTGTTATTTCGTAAAAAAAACTTAAAAGAAACAAGAAAACGATAAGTTTATTTTGATTTAGAAACTGTTATTTAGAAGCAAAATATGAACTGCTGCTTTGTTGTTTTTCGTTATTGTATATGCTTGAAAATGATATAGGAGAGCAAATAAAAAACAAAAAAAAAAAAACCTTTGATCTTAAAAACGCTGCTGAGATTTTTTCTTGTTAATCTCTCTTTCGATGTTTTTATTTCTCTCAATATCTCTCTGTGTTTTTAAAGAAAAAAAAAGGATCCCCCTTACAGGTTACAAAAGATGGCTTTATAGCCAGTGTTTCATTACATAAGCTTTTCTTGTCTACTGTATCCACCGTATCTTTGACCGTGATCTGCTGGGATTCCTTTGTTTTAGTTTCCTTTTTCTTGCTCTGCTTTTTCGTATTTGTTGTGTTTCCTTTTCCATTTTGCAGGTACCCCGAAGATCTCGATGATGGTCGTGCTGTTTGTGGCGCGATTCAGGGCCAGACGGAGGGACGACCGGTAACTGGGGCACTGGTGGGCGTTGAAGGCCCTCGGGACAGCGCATTAATGGCGGCCTCGATTTCGGGGACTGAACAGACGCTCCCCGAATCCTCTAGAACCTATTGCGGCGCTACAGTGTTTAGGAAACCTTAGGGTTTCCTGCTTCCCTTAAGTCCTTTGGGCCTTTTGGGCTGTTTTAAATTTGGGCTAGCCTGGTAGATGGGTTAAAACTGCCGTGTAATGTTTAGTTGGGTTAGCTGTAATTGGGTCACGGGCGTAAGTGGGTTGCTGGGTTTTAGGTATTTGGGCTAATAGTGTTTAGATATTGGGCT
Source organism: Gossypium longicalyx (assembly GCA_025698465.1). Lineage (NCBI taxonomy): Eukaryota > Viridiplantae > Streptophyta > Magnoliopsida > Malvales > Malvaceae > Gossypium > Gossypium longicalyx. Next base: position 14,223,089 of record CM046997.1, on the reverse strand, counting down.
TCGGATGTAAATGAGTACACGGGTAGCGACCGAATTAAATATTTGAGCTCTGTTATATTTTGGTGCTTTGTAAATGGACTCTTAATTAATATTTATTTGCCCATTTATTTTCTTTTGTTCAAGTCCGGTCAAATATGAGCTACTACATATCTCATTACTAATTTTTATCTTAAACTCCTTTAAATCTTACAAAAATTAATATCACCACCCAACCAAATATTAAGATTCCATTTACGTCATGAAATTGCACTGCCTGAACAAGGTTGAGTGATATATTCGAACAAGAAGATTGAAAATCGCTGTCAAAATTCATATCTAAAGAGAACCTATGACGAAAGCTGTGGAATCTATACATATATATACATATACTCTTTTGGAACAAAGCATTGACATATGGTGATACGTTGTGGCAGCCGATCTTGATTTGATGTTGGTGTAGACATATGATATGGTATTCTGTGCATGCCGTTAGGGTCGGGTGAATTCGAATAATATTTACATTTCTTTTTTATGCATCAGAATATATATCAAGCAGCAAGCTGGTGGGTAAATTATCACACAAGTAGATATATTAAGAATTAAATTATATTTTACTCTTTTATTAAAGAATTAGATAAATTAATTTTTATACATTTGATTAAATAGTAAATTAGTTCTTTATGTTAAAAATTTTATACATTTCTACTATTAAAAAGTTGTGTGCCTAGTGAAATAACTATACAGTTACACATAGCGTGCTACATGTATCTTATTCTGATATATAATTATTAGTTTTTAACAGTAAAAATGGATAAAATTTTTAACAGAAAGATCAATTTGTTCTTTTCTCTAATATATACATTATTCATAATATGCCACGTATACCTTATTCATAGTACTTTTACCCAAGCTGGTGCTTATGACAATCACAATAATCGTCACAGTTTTTTCTTAATTGGAACTCTAAACCCTAGCTAGAATCATTTTCAACTCAACTTTTAGATTAAATCTATTCATGGATCAAATAATTTATTTTGAACAAATTTAAATAAATATTTTTTTTATGTATTGAATTGGTTTGATTTGTTTCAAATTCAACTTAAATAATAAAATAATTAAAATTAATTAAATATATATAAACAGTAATATATATTTTTAATATTTTATTAATTTTGAACAATTAATGAGTTGTCAAGTCGGTCGAGTCGAACATAAAATATGCTTGAGCTGGAAATGCTGAGTTTTTTTTTTTTTTTTTGCAAGTTACAAGCAATTACATTGTTACGGGGAGGAATGAGTTTTTAAAGACCGGATCCAACCCTAAATTTTATGCCAATTAATTTGAAGCCTAAATAAATTTTGTCATTCACCTAGTAGCCTCATTTAGGGTAAACGTTGAATCAAATTGACTGTAAAAATTTTGAGTTAGTTTAATTAAAAAGTCTCATCTTATCTCTTAACCTGGTTTGAAATTTTCAAATCGAATGAGTCGAGTGAAATTGTTCAAGTAAAATTAAATTAAAAATTTTAAACTTGTAAAATTAAAATATTGTTACAATTAACTAATTCCAAGTTAGAGAACATAAATTTGAAATAATATATATATAAACTGTTTCAATGAAAAATAAGAGAAAAAAAAGATGCTTTAGTATGTTAAACTTGAATTGGTAATTTACCGGGTTAGGTCATCAAAATTAATATTTTGAAAAAAATTTAATTGTTTTATATATACTTCATAGTTTTTATAATTTGTTTAAAATTTATATAATTTTGTAATCTTCATAAATATTTTGAATTTTTAAAAATTATTTAAATTTTTTTTTTTTGTAATTTCTGTTTAGAAAGTTCAATTTATTCAATTTCGAATTTTACAAGGATCAAAGGGATATTTATACCAATATGTTATCGCGTTATTCAAAATTTAAATTTAGCTTGAATCGAATTCAAAAAATCAAATTAATTTTTTGAGTTAACTCAAAAAAAATTGAATAACTTGATTCAGTTAACTCAAAATTCAAAAAAGAAAAATTAATTTTTTGAAATTGAATCAAAAATTTTTTTAATTATAAATATTGAGGTAATATACAAGAGTGGATTTTGAAAATCAAACTCAAAGTTTTAGGTGAGAATTTCCAAAGGGTTCCTTGAAAGTTGATTGTTGTGAAGACATTGAACAAAATGTTAAAAAGCAATAATAAAATTGAGAAATTCAGTGGAAGTAAGTGATAAATTTTTATATAGATAGTTTTCTTTAAATGTAGTGGGTGTATATATGTGATGCGAATGTATTCTGAATATTAACTCTGGGTGACTGGAATAGTGTAAGAAAACTACAAATGTGTTGCCAACTCTCGAACAACTATAATTGACATATGTCTATGGAATCTCTAGGACATGGGATTCGACCAACCCAATTTGATTCTCGGGTATGGAATCCGAACGCCAAACCATGCATCCAACTTTGCATTTTTCCCCCCATGTGGCTTTATGCTCCTTATTCAACATTATTATTATTATTATTATATAATTAAATAATATCCATATTAACTCATTTAGTAAAATAATAACAACAAAATAAATAGAGGAGTCTTAGTTTTAATAAAATAAAATTAATTTTATTTTTAAAAATTATTTTTTCAAATAAAAATAACTACCCCTTTTTTCATGTATTTTTTTATCAATAATTGTGCAACATTTTTTTATATTTTATCTATAATTATTATCATTTTAAAAAATATTAATTAATCATTTACCTTATTTATATTTTTCACTCATATAGTGATTTTTTTTATCGAACCCATGTAGTGGTTGTGTGACAGGACTAGTGGTCATATATATTTTTTAACTATGAAATTTTATTCTTCACTTAATTATATCAACAATATTAGATGCAGTGGTAAAGCACATTACATTATTAAGAAAAAAAATTCAAGTTTAAATCTTAAAAATAATATTATTAAGAGATATAACCACAAATTTTCGAATAAATTAATCTTCGTGAACTATAAAATTTAATGGTTTCTTCGAAATTAAACCCACCTATAATGCAATGAAATCAATAAAATTTATCCTTTCATTTTTTATTTCTAATCTCACCACAACATGAGTTTGGAGGCTATTTGGTACTACTCCTTTAATGAAGAAAACTTATCCCTCGAAGTCCAATTTTCAACTGGAGCACAAGGCGTCCAGTGAAGCTGCCACCCATCCTGTGGTGTCCTTATATTTTTTACACTCTAAATATAGTTATGTTTGGGTCGGGATAATATTCAGGTAAAGTTCTTTCAACAATGTCGATTATAATATTTGAATTTATTCCAAATATTTGGAGAAGAAGTCCACTTCCACTTATTCCAACTAAATAATTTTTAATATTTTATTTCTAATATAAATATAATATAAATTTTAATATTAATAACTTTTAATTATTATTTAAATTTATACAATTTAAATTTTATTATTTAATATAGACATGATTTAATTATTTTTATCATTTTAATATTATCACTAAAAAAAATGTCATTTACTGACAAAAGCCTATACTGGCGGCTTTAATCCATTGGTGTAAATAATGTATATTGATGGATTTAAGCCGTGAATATTTTAACGATATTTACCGATTGTTTAATAAGTTTGACCGTATAGATATTGCTTATTCAGACTGAAGATAAAATTGTCAGTAAAAATGAACTTTTACCGGTAAATTGTAGTACGTTAGTATAAGTATGGATAGCATACAAGCGCCATTTGGTGGGAGGATTTTTTAATAAACAATCTATTTTTATTTTTTTAAGAATGTATAGACATTTAAAATTACTAAAAAAATTTAACCCAATTTGATTTTATTTTTCAAACTAAAAAATCCCATTTAGTAAATTCCCAAAAGTCGTGTAAAAAAAACCCAAATTAACGCCTCGTCTTTAATTTCTTTTTTGTTAACTTTTAATCTAGCCATCTTCAGTGAGGGATTTTCGGATGTAGTAGCTTTTGTCAAAGCCTCATTTGCTTCCCTTCTTATCCCTCTTGCTATCCTCAAAGCTATTTATGGTGAATTCCAACTCCTTAAACCGGTGATGCACCTTAATACAAAAAAATTGGAAACATAAAACAAGGAATAAGAATTGAAGAAAGGAGAAAGAAGAGGGAAGAAAATTTGTATGCAACTACAATTGATAACCTCTCTTCCCTTTTACAACAGAATATAAAGAAGTAAAATGAAAAGGAATTTTGTTTCAAAAGTAATTAGTTAACTAACAGTACTACCGCTGGCCCCAAAACACCTCGTTTTCATTAAGTACTGCGCACTGTTTCATTAACCTGGCTATACTAAAATGCACGATTCCACCTATTTGTTTTAGTTTTTTTATTTCAGTTTTGACCCATAACAATTACCTCATTCAAACGATCTTTGTCCTCATGGATCAATATAAGGGAAGATATCTCTTAGTTGTTGCAAGGATTCCCTGGTGGCATCATTTGGAAACGAGTTGTCTCACTCCACCAACACCTCCGTGATTGCGTTGTTCTATCTTTTAACCATTTGATGATCCAAAATCCAAACAGGTTCTTTAGCCAAGTTCCCTGGATATTAACCATCGGTAAAACAACTTGGACTAGGGCTGCTCCTACATGTTTCTTAAGCTGTGAAACATGAAAGGTGGGGTGCACTCGAGATCCCTATGGTAATTGTAGTCGATAAACTACCTTTCCTACTCGAGCTTCAATAACAAAAGGGCCAAAGTATTTAGGAAAGAGCTTCTAATTTAGCACCCTCTTAACAAAATAATGTCGATATGGTTGTAATTTCAGATAAACCAATTCTCCCACACTAAATTGTCTGTCGCTCATGTGTCTATTTTTTTTGTTGTTTCATCCTATCGTGGGCATGCTTCAAATGGAATTGCAACAATTTTCTAGTAACTTATCAGTGTTGGAGGCTATTGTCCAAAGTGCTACTGGTGATGCTCCAGCAAGGTAAGGCATGTGGTAAGGTGGAGTTTGACCATACAAGGCCTCATAGGGAGTGACTTGGATGGATGAGTGAAAAGTGGAGTTGTATTACCATTCAACTAATAGAAGCCAATACTACCAGTCATTAGGCCTCTCCCCAAACATGCACATTAAATATCCTTCAAGACATTGATTCAACACCTTAGTTTGGACACCAGTCTCAGGATAATAAGCAGTGAAACGTTGTAACTTGGTTCCCAGCCTCCTGAACAGATCCTACCAAAAGTTGCTGATAATTTTTTTTTATCTAAGATAATTAAATCAGGAATCCCATGCAATTTATCAATGTGGTCCAAGTACTCCTATGCTATTGCGATAGTAGTGAAAGGATAGGAGAGGGCCAAGAAATGACCATACTTGGTGAGACAGTCTACCACAAAAAAGATGGCATTTTTACATTTGGAATAAGAGAGGCTTCTTATAAAATCCATGTTGATGGATGGCCAGGCCCTACCAGGTACTAGTAGAGGTTGCAACAACCGTGGCTTGGCCACATTCATATATTTGCACCTTTGACATGTAGGGCACGCTCTTACCCACTTCTTGACATCTCTAGTCATCTATTTTCTAATACAATAAGCTTGTTATTATATTCTTTAAAGCATAATCCCTAAAATGTCCCCCAATGACACTAGCATGAAAGTGCTGAAACAAATCTTTCTTGAGCTCTTTAACATTTCCCATCACAATCTTCCCCTTTCTTCGTAGAAACCTCCCATCTTAGGAGTATTTAGGGTTCTTGGTGCAATGGTGTTGAACCTCTAGAAAAAGTTTGTTAACCTTAACATTAGACTGATAATATGTTTTCACCCTAGATAATAAACTAGAACTAATGGTAATGCCAAAAAATTACAGTAACTGCCCATGCAATAAATACTAGTTTCTAGATAGTGCATTAGCTACAGTGTTGCTCGAGCCCTACCTATACACCACTTCGTAGTCGTAGCCCAACATTTTAGCCACCCAACACTACTAGAAAGGGGTAATTGCAAGCTATTCAAACAGAAAATGCAAACTTTGGTGGACAGTTGTTCTTTAGAAGTGCCTTCCCACCAAGTATGCATGTCATTTCCTGACAACCAACAATATAATAAGCATTTCCTTCTCATATATAGACAGATATTGGTGCCTAACCCTAAGGCCCTTGCTGAAGAAAGCCATTAGTCTTTCTTTTTGTTAAAGCACTACTCTTACTCCATACCTTGATGCATCAGTATCCACACAGAATTCAAGTTAGAAATCAGAGAGTACAAAGACCGATGTTAAACATAATGTAGCAGTAACTTGATAACTCCATCCCTAACATTTTTCTTAAATAGATTGGTCAAAGGTCTTGTCATTATGTCATAGTGCCTAATGAATTTCCGATAGTATCCTAAGAGGCCCAAGAAACTCTTCAATTCTTTGATGAAAGTAGAAATTGTTCACTTGCCTACACACTCCACCTTGGCTTGGTCTATGGTCATTGTTACTTAAGAAATGATGTGGCCAAGATACTCTATTTGGACAGTGCCAAAAAAATATTTGCTTGACTTAGCATAAAGTTAATGCTACCTTAATATCAAAAAAACTTCTTTAATGTGGGCAATGTGCTCAGGCCAAGTAGTGGAATACACTAGTATATCATAAAAAAAGGCTAAAACTATCTTCTTAAAAACGACATTCATAAGAGCCTAGAAGCTGGAAGGCACATTGATGAGCCCAAAGGGCATCATTAAAAACTCATAATGGCCTTTACGAGTTTTGAAGGTTGTCTTGTGAATGTTAGCCTCACACATTTTGATTTGGTGATACCTTGGTCTTAATTCTGGCTTGGAAAAGACATTAACATGTCCCAATTCGTCCAAAAGTTCTTCAATATTGGGAATAGGGAACTTATCTTTGATGGTTAGTTGATTAAGAAGGGAAGGTGGTAGTCTATGCAACTAAAGGTTCATAAGCATAACTACCCAACCCATGATTTGGAGTTAGCAGCGGTGGTGTTCACACTTAAGATTTGGCGACACTACTTGTATGGTGAGAAGTGTACCATTTACACTAATCACAAAAGTATCAAGTATTTACTTACTTATAAGGAGTTGAATTTACGACTGTATGATAAAGTATCACCTTACAAGGCCAATGTGGTAGCAGATGCACTGAGCAGGAAGTCAATGAGTGAGCAAGCTTTGTTTGCACAACTAAGTGTAACAAGTGATGAAGGATTGCTTTTGGAGCTACAAGTGTGACCAACAGTGTCACAACAGATCAAAGAGAAGCAAGCCTCAAATGAACAGTTGGCGAAGAGGGTTTGCTAAGTGGAACAATGAGTGCGAGGGGACTTTGCACTTGACAATGAAGGGATACTCTGTCTCCGTGAAAGATTTTGTATGCCAAGAAATAAGGAGCTGCAACATGCTATCCTCAGGGAAGCCCACAATAGTCCATATGCAATGTACCCAATAAGTAACAAGATGTATCGTGACCTTTGTGAACTCTATTGGTGGCCTGGTCTAAAGCGAACTGTTACAAAATTTATAGAGAAGTACCTAATTTTACAAAAGGTCAAAGCAGAGCATCAGTATCCTTCAAGATTGCTTTAGCCACTCAAAATTCCAGAACGGAAGTGGGAAAGGATCACCATGGATTTTGTGTTAGACTTGCCACTGACTGCGACTAAGAAGAATGTAATTTATGTGACTATAGATCGTCTTACGAAGAGTGCACATTTTCTAGTTGTTCGCATGAGCTATACTTTGAAAAGGCTAGTAGATATTTACATTGCTAAGATAGTGAGACTGCATAGTATGTTAGTCTCCATTACTTCCGATCGAAATCCTCAATTCACTTCGAGATTTTGGAAGAATCTGCAAAAAGCTTTAGGTTGGAAGCTTCAATTCAGTATTGCTTATCATCCTCAAACAGATAACCAATCTGATAGAGTAATACAAATGTTGGAAGGCATATTGCGAAGCTGTGTTTTGGAGTTCGCATGAAGTTGGGAACATTACTTAACATTGACAAAGTTCGCCTATAATAATAGTTACCAAGCACGTATTTAGATGGCGCCTTTTGAAAAAACGTATGGAAGGAGGTGTCAAACACTCCTATGTTGGGCTGAGTTGGATGAAAAGTGAATAGTTGGCCCTAAGTGTAAGTGTATTGTTTCTAGTCTATGTCAATCCAATGACTAATGTGATCTCTGAAACTTCTGGAACTCCTGAGCCGAGTTCAGGGTGTCACACAATCTCATAGCCTATCCAAAGAGATCCTAGATCAAAACTTTAACAATATGATGTTATATGTTCAAATCCCACATTAAAAATGTATTCTGTATAAAAAGATAAAAACATCCTTATATTAAAAAAATTATTTAAACTTTTAGTCGTTTTTCAATTCCAGTGATGATAACAAGTCAATTAAAAGTTGATTTTGATATATAACTTTCATTATTACATCTACTTATTTCTAATGATTAATATTTTCAATTGAGTAACACATTTTTTTTTCTTTTTTAAAATCTACGAGTGAGTTAAAAGATAGTTAATGGCATGAGAATTAGACCTCATATGGATTGAAGAAAAATAAAAATATGCATGCACTTGACTTGATTGCTATCAACCATGGAAATAGATATTGTTGCCTTTCGTTATATTATTGTAGACAAACCCATCCTATAAATCAACTAATTTAAGTAATGGGTTGATTATTGATATTTGCTCAGTTATCATAATCTAGTAAATATTCCAATTCATTTACTTTTCCCATTTGGTTGAAAAGAGAGAAAAAAGAAACTTGAGTAGTAAAGGAGAATTTTTTTTTTCTTCTTTTATTCACATTGGAATTGATAGATAAGACATGACAAAATTTTGGGCGAATTATGAAAAGATGGAACAAAGGGTTTGTTCCAATTTTTTGCTACATAGAAAGCAAATGAATTTATTGACAATGAAATGAAAATTTTAAGGCTTTGGCCAAAATTAAAAATGAAGAGGCAAAAGCAGCCAGCAGGGCCATGGGGAGTAAAGAATATATATATTTTTTCCCTTTTTCTTTTGTCACATTTGAAATTTTTTATTGAAGAAAATAAAAGGAATATTGATTTCATTTTCACACATATAAATTGGAAGTCAGAGATACTCTTAATCTAAGTGATTAAATGATAATCACCAAATCATTCCCTAATGTTTAGGAAGAATTTTTGAGCTTCAAATTCCCACATTCATGCATGAGGTTTATGAAATGCCTCCCCAAAAGTTCCTCAAATTTGACTTCAGCATTATAAAGTTCTCATAAATAAAAGTCAAATTCATTTGTACTAAACTGGATTTTTTTAACTAAACTGGATTTTTTTAAGTAATTTTCTTTTATATGAGTGTAGTATTATGATTCTTAACTTCTTCTTTTTTTTTGATATAATGTTTAAAACTGTCCATAGCCCCTCCAACCTTTCAATAAAAGAATAATGCGTTTCAATGCACTCGAATCCACATATTCTTACACTAACAGCAATACTGATGCCAATTAAGTTAAAGACTCAATCGACCACTAAATTGAATTCTTAAATTACTTTTACTTTGAGGGTAATAACTTTACTAAGGTTTGAGTTATTTGATTTTAAAATTGCTTTTTTCAATGTAAAAAAGTTAGAAATTATAACTCTTACATTTGACTTCAAAATCTGTTTATTTTAATATTACTTATGATTGCAATAATATTATTTTATTAAAAAATATTTTTGAAAAATAATTAGAAACAATATAAAAACACTGAATCATAGTAAATTTTATGAAAAGGAAAAGAAGAGAGAGTTACTATTATATTTTTAATACAAACAAGTTAGAAATGGTGGCCAAACATTCATAGCACCCAAACAATCAAACACATAAAGCCAAATAGCTTTTGCATGCATCATACGCACTTAACCTAAACATCATTTGGTGGTCAATGAATCAAATACCCACTTCCCTAAAAAAAAAGCATCATATTCATAAAGATCCATATAAACATATTTCTTTCTTCTTTTTTTTCACTATTCTTTTAAATATATTTTTTTCTCTTATTCTATTATTAAAGTGAAGGTTATGAGAATAGTGCTGAATCTTTTTGCTTAAAGGATAAGGTAATCGAAATTGAGAGTTAGTGCAGCCCTTATATTATTGGTATCTAAATTTGGAAAAGAAATTACAGATATTGAAATTCCGACTTTAAACTCATCATGGGTTTCACTTACTTTGTTTTGTTGCCTATAAAAGGACCATTTCTCATTCGTGAAGTTGGCAGCCTAAGAGCAAAGTAGAGAGAGAGGTAGTAGAGAGAAAACCAATGGGAGGCCGATCGCCATTTGCAGCTTTGTTTAATGGGTTGAACACAATGAAACCATACCTTGCAATGGTCTCCCTGCAGTTTGGATATGCAGGGATGTACATAGTCTCCATGGTTTGTTTGAAGCATGGAATGAGCAATTTCATCCTCGCCACGTACCGACATGTCGTCGCCACCATTGTCATTGCACCCTTTGCCATTGTTCTCGAAAGGTTGTAATGCCACCTTGCGGTTACGATTTAAACCACAATGGCTCCTCTATCACGAACGCGTTCATATTTCTTCAACTCCCTTAACCTTACCGTTTCTTTCCATTCTTTTATGCAGGAAAATAAGGCCAAAGATGACCCTCCCTGTCTTCCTCAGGATTGTAGCTCTTGGTTTCCTAGAGTAATGCTCTAAACTCCCTTCCTTTTGTATCTTCATGCAAATTAATGCATAATTTCATGCATACATATAATAAGTAATTAAACATTATTGATGGGATGTTTCAGGCCAGTGCTTGACCAAAACTTTTACTATTTGGGGATGAAGTTAACAACAGCAACATATTCATCAGCTTTTGTCAACATGCTTCCTGCTGTTACCTTCATATTGGCAATGATTTTCAGGTGAGAAAAAACATGCCATTGCACCCCACATCAAATAGCTTAAAATTTTCCATTAAGATATTAAAGGAATTTATCGGTCGAATTCAGGTTAGAGAAGGTCAATGTGAAGAAAATAAGAAGTTTTGCAAAGATCATTGGAACAGCAATTACAGTCATAGGAGCAATGGTGATGACTTTATACAAAGGTCCCATTATTGACTTCATCAAGTCAGGGGGAGCTGTTCACCAAGGAACCGTCACCGAATCCGCAGATAAACATTGGGTTACTGGCACAATACTGCTTCTTGGAAGCATCTGCAGCTGGGCAGGCTTCTTTATATTGCAAGTGAGTCCGAATCCGATGAACCCTTGAATGAAAAAAAAAAAAAAAAAAAACTAAAGTTTATTGAAACTACTTATGTTTGATCTAATGCTTTTGTTATGGTTTCTGGTTCAGTCCTTCACATTGAAGAAGTACCCTGCAGAGCTATCCCTTACAGCATGGATATGTTTCATGGGGATGATTGAAGATGCAATTGTATCACTCATTATGGTTCGCGACCTAAGTGCGTGGAAACTTGGGTGGGACTCGAGGCTACTCGCCGCATCCTACTCTGTAAGTGCCCCCTACATAGCCTTTTTTTCTTGGCAGCCATGATCATGCACATGAAACAGATATATATCAACACTTTTAATATCAAAATTTGTGATTGATCAGGGGATAGTGAACTCCGGGATTGCGTATTACGTGCAAGGAGTCGTGATCAGGCAACGAGGGCCGGTTTTCGTAACATCTTTCAGTCCTTTATGCATGATCATCACTGCAATACTAGGGGCAATTATTTTAGCAGAAAAAATCCACCTCGGAAGGTATGGTGCAAAGTTCTTTCATTTGTTTTTGATAAATATTGACACCAGAAGCATATATTCTATTCATCCTGGGATGATAATATCAAAGTTTACAAATTAAAACATAATATATTTTGCTGATAGTGACAGAATTAATGCATTTTTCAAGTAGCTTCGTTTGCTTTATTTAACCATTAAACAACTTAAATATCTTATTCATTAGTGGATTCTCCATTGTTTTTCTCATTATTTTTCTTCTTTTTTCATAATTTCAGCATTCTTGGAGCTATTATCATAGTCACGGGCCTCTACACGGTGGTGTGGGGTAAAAGCAAAGATGGGGAAAACTCGGAAACAGATGTGAAATGCAATGGCCAGCAGGAATTGCCTATCACAGGCAATGCTAAATCAATCACTGATGATGATGATGATATTAATGGACCTACCAAAATTGTTACTATTCCAGTTTCAAACACCCCCTTCACTCAAGGAACATAAAAAATATTCCCTTCCAGGTGTTTGATTAATTTCCTAGCAGAGTTGCTCTTCCCCCAACCGATAAAAAAAAATTAAAAATCACTATGTAACCATCCCTTCCCCTCTCTAACTATGTAACCATCCCTTCCCCTCTCTATCTCTATAAGCTGCTCTGAATCTAATGTAATTTAGCTAATTATGTTTTGATTGTACTCTTGAGGCTTCTGAACTTGGTGCAGTAAAAATTAAAAACCATGAGTGGTTTGCCTATGTTCTTTGTCCAAATGTTTCATTTCCGTACTTTTAAGTTCTTTAGCTTAGTTCTCATTATATGCTATAGCAGTCTACTACTGCAAATACCCAAAATAGCAATCAAGCAGCTAAATTTGTTCCAGGTATCTCAATTATTCCAGGTTCATCAATTTTTATATATTCATTGGAATATTTTTTATTTAGCATCCTGATAGCTACATAAGCTATAACTTGATTGAAAATGGCTTGGGAAAGAATCAAATTCCTCGTGTAACTTGCCAATGTGAAGAATATGAAAAGAAAAAAAACGTTAAATTCTGTCTGTAAATTTTACAATGTACTGTAGATTTTTTGGTTATTTTTAGTATATATTTGTACTTTGCAAATTTTAAAATTTCAGTCTTCACCAACAATAATTGTTAAATTCATTAAATAGAGTTCAGTTATTTCTAATTCTAATGTGCCAAACATATAACTATACGAGTAATGTCATATCTGCTTCTTATTTTCACATATTATTCACTAAAAATCTAATTAATTGATTAATGTCTATCATTTGCATCAAGAATGAAATTTCAAATTTCGAAAAGTATAAAGATTTAGAATAATTCAATTGGAGAAAATGAACTAAATCTATAATTGTATGCATAGTACAAGACTAGTAATTGAATTTAACTAAATAGATTCTATTGTTAATATTTGGGTCAAGGCTAAAATTCTAAAATTTAAAAGGTATAAGGATTAAAAATATCAATTTGAAAAGTAGATGGAGTAATACTAGAATTAAACAAAGAAAAACCATCAACTATTATTATATTATTGTTTTTGAACTAGTGACATAGGAGGTATAACAGAAAGAGGTAAGAGTCGTGAAAATATTTGAGCATATACATATATGAGCCTAAGTTGGAGTAATGAACCTGTTTCAATTATAAAGTTCATATGGAACAGTTGCAGAGAGAGTCCCCGGAATCTTGCAATGCATTGAAAATGGCAAGTACCAATTATGTTATGAATTTTGATGAGTACAAGATACGAGTGTATTTTTATATTAAAATAAAAATTCAAGGTTTAAAATTTAAAATTTACTGTTCTGAAGAATATTTCGTGGATAGCCTATATTTCAATTTTAAAAAGCACTATTTGTTTTGAAGAAAAACAAAGAGTAAGAAGCACTAAGCTATAAGGCCTATGAGAAGCGTTTGAGAGAGGAGAAAAATGAAACTAAAATGTGAGATGATTTTAGAAGGTTGGTAATGATAGTATTTATAAGTACCATGCATGCCTAAATTTAAGACAAAAAGTTGTATGCCTTTGGAAATTTCAACATTAGTCAAACAAGTTGAGACAACTGAGAAAATAAAAAAACGGACTGAACTTCGCCTTGTATCACATGCTAGGGGCAGAGAAAACTGATTTGAACTCATCATCTTCGTCTTCTCATTTGGGCATTTACAAGCCCAAAGTATGTAATGCTTTAAAAATAAATTTTAACAGGTTTAACTGAAGGATGTGAGACTCTTCAAAATACATTATACTCCCAACAATCCCTACATATTTCAAAGAGTAATGGTAAAAATTTTAGCTGAGTACTTTGATATACTGTAGTGATTCTAGTATCCTTTAGACCATAAACCAGAACTTAGGTAAATAAGATATAATTTACTAAATAATTGATGAAACTTTGAGTTACTATAAACCAAAACTAACATTCTCATTGATCACATAACACCCATAATTCATTTTTTAACGCAGCTGTGCACTAATAAGCGATGTGTGCAATGACGGAGCTAAAAGTTTTTCTTGGAGGGCCGGAATTAAATTGTATATTTTTACAATAATAAAATTACAATTTCACTATTTTAATAGTCTATATATTTATGATTTTTAATGGATTAAATTAAATTTTTATCATTTTTGAGGGGGCCAAAGTGTAATTTTACCATTACTAATTTAAAATTTTATAATTTACAAAGGGCCTAAATGAAAAATTTTCCATTTTAGGGGGGTTCGAGACCCCTGCCAACCCCCTAGCTCCACCACTGCATGTGTGTGCTTAGATTTTCATGAGTGGTCTAAAGACTACCTAAATCTCATAGAAATGGCCTCACTTCACACTATTATAGGTCAATCAATCAAGTGTATTCTTCATATCAATACACCACTTATAAATGATATGAATTTGGTGAAGAATTTTACTCATTTTTACTTTCTTTGCAAGTTCCAACACTATTGACACCATAAGAGGGACATAACTTTTTTTTATAGTGCTCAATGGATCAACTAATGATTTGTTATTATCCATATGAACCTAATTCTTGGGATTGCCAATCTTATAGGTTGGGTTACAATCATTATTGTTATCACAATTAGGTAGTAGTTCCATTTCCCCTCGATGTTTCATTTATTAATTTCTTCCTTAGAGGTCTAGTTAGAGGATCATTAACTACCATCATATAAGTCATTCAGTACAAATTAAAATTTTCTTGAGCTTTATACGAACTTTCATAAGCTCAAAAGTTGACTCGAAATCGAACAAGGACCAAATTGCAAAGATTTCAAATGTTCAAAACAATGTTGTGACGTGAGGAAGTTTTTTTGTTTTGACGTCGACAAAACAGTTTTTCACTTCAAGACATCAATCTGCTCGACATTGCAACGTCACTCACTGTTTAGCCTCATTAAGATGACGGGGTTCCTCGTCTCAATATGACATTAAATGCCTTTTCTCGTCGGGATAACCACCAAACGGCGTCACGACGTGAATCCTATTTTTGGTATATTAAGGTCATTTGTCACTTATTTCATATAATCTTTCAAAATAGCCAAAAGGGTGCATTAAACACAACCTATACCTACTCCAAAAAAGTCTAAACCAATATGCCACAATTGGCCCCAATTCACAACAAAGATACATGAAACATTCCAAACCATTCCAGCTATTTATACCATTTTATATCACTTATCCATTCAAAACAACAAGTTAATTCAAGCATTTCAAACTTATTATAAGTACCTACCCATATATGCATATTAATATACAAAAACTTTAAACATGGGCAAATTAACATCACCATAAGCACTCAAACCAACTATGTCTCAAATAAATTTAACATTACAAATAACTTGACACTCTTAAGTACATGCCACATATAACCAAGTTCAAAATGATCAAAAGGCTACTGGAATGAGAGATGGATAGTGTGAACTCCAAAATGATCCGATCGTCATGCTCTGCGGTCAGTAATCTACAAATAAGTGAAACCAATGTTAAGTATATCTAATACTTAGTAAGTTCATTTGAAATTTAACTTAACTTGCCTAAGTATTATATCATTTAATCAATAGGAATTCAAAGGTGCACAACATGATAATACTTTAACATCCTTAAACCTATTTGTACAATTCACAAAACCATCATCAAATTAGCATATTAGTACCATAATCTCAAAGTGTTTAAATCATATACATATACCTTATAATACTATACCATTCCAACTCATACGATATTACAACCATGTCAACTAAGTTTCTTATTAGACTTTCTAACCATTCCTTTATCAACTTGTCCATAGCTTTGCCGGAGAACTATGATAATTTAATTTCGGATATCCAGGACTGAATTGCTCACATAAGTTGTAACATATACTTTGCTCACACAAGCTGTATAACTCGGGTCTTCTCACACAAGTTGTAGGTTGGGATTGTTATGCTAACTCTATTCAATGCTGCTTGCACAAGCTATAGAGAATCCGCAACATATGTTGGATCTCAACCATCGATAAAGTAGTCCTTAACCATCACCCAATTCCTTTAAAACAGTAACGGTTTGCTATTCGTATCGTAACATTTACTAAATTATCATAGCATTGTTCTTTATACTTTCTTTTTAATCTCTCTAATATAATCATTTATACATATCATTTTACTATATAAACATTTCATAACCATCAATTGCCATGTATTTATTCAAAAACGTTCTATATTACCTATTTTACAATTTAATCCACTGAGTATTAAAACTTAACATTTCCACAACAACTCAACTACAAACAAGATATTAAAACACTTTAATAATTGAAATTAACATAATAAGTTACATACGAAATTACCTGGCAAAACGACAACTGATAAGGTGTCAAGGACTAATCTATAATTTTCCTCTTTTCGCGAATATCTTTCAATTGGTTTAAATTTCGATCTAAATCATAATTTAATTCAATTATCAATTCCAAAAATAATTTAATAACATACTACAATTATATATCAGTTCAATTTCATTTATTGGATATTTCCTCAAGTTTTACATTTTATTCAATTTAATCGCTAAAACTGAAATTGTTATAACTTTCAAATTTGAGCTCTGATTTCAAAATCAATCTCAATCTCATCATTCGACAAACCTCAACAACCTATACTTACAGAAATTGCATGCTAAATTCAAAATTATTGCACTTAAGTCCTTATGTATAAAATTACTGTGTTTCACTTTACAAACAAGTTTTTTTTTCATACTAAGCTCAAAATCTATAAATTTAGTACCAAAAGCTTCAAGATTAAACAATGGAAACTTTTTTAAACTTTAACAGTTTTAGAAATTGATCAACGAGTTAGCTAAATAAAGCTCTCGGAACTTCAAAAACATAAAAATTATAAGAAAATATCTTGAATTACCTTAGAAATTAAAAGACCTAAGCTTGGACGGTGGAAATCATATTTCCCCTTCTTTTAATCGATTTTGGGAATATGGAGAGAATGTCTTTCATTTTCTTTTTAATATTCTTTTTATACCAAGTTTAATAATTAATTAACCTCAATTAGCATAATTAATCTTTGATTATTGAAAAATAAGTAAGTTTAACTTAATGTAGCGGAAAAATACATCATCCTCTACCAACCATCAAAGAAAAAAAGTCTAATTGCTAAATTAGTCCATTAACTGAAGAAAAATCTATAGTGATTAGATTTTTACCCTTTTTACAATTTAGTCTTTATACCTTAACTAATCACTACTTTGACAAAATTTAATTCATTTATATAATAACTATTAAATATTTACGAGCTTGGTTTACGAAAATGAGGTCTTGGTACCTCATTTTCTAATACCATTGACTTTAGGATCGAAACACTTGTACCCTGACTAACTATCTCATTGAACAAATTTATTAGACCAAAATTCAATATAATTCTAAAATAAAGTCTTAAATATCAGTAAAAAATTTACTAACTCGATCATCGGAAAACAAGGTTTCGAAACCACCGTTTTTGGCACCACTAAAGAACGGGTTGTTACATTGACCAAATTTACTTCTAACTTCACGTAATCAATTGATTTAATTCCATCTTTTTAGAGCTAGTTAATCATCTTTTTAGACCAAATCTACTTAGTCAACATATAACATATGTTATATTTGGTCGAGTAAACTTTAGTAAATGCATTAGACTTCCGATAATCTGTGCATACTCAGACTGAGCAATAGGATCGCCTTTAGTTTTCCTCATTTTAATATTAGCATCATAAGAAGTACTTAATGGGTTCCACATCAAAGTGTCTAAACTTTTTTAGAAAATTTTCAACATAATGTTCTTTTGACAACATTATGCTAGCACCTTCCTTATGATTTTAATACCCAATATAACATTTGTTTCACATATATCTTTCATGTCAAATTTGAAAGCATGAAATATCTTTCTGTCAAGTACTAACTCATAATTAGTTCTAAAAATTAACATATCCTCAACATACAAACAAATAACCACACAATTATCATCAAGTTTTATATATACACATCCATCTACTTCAACAGAAGAAAAATCATCATTTACTAATATTTGATCAAATTTCTCATGCCACTATTTAAGTGCTTGTTTCAAGCCATATAAGGATTGGAGAAATTTACACACTTTATTTATACACAACCTTCAGATTATTTCATATAAATTTCTTCTTCTAAATCTCCATTTAAATTTTTTTAACATCCACTTAATGTATAAAAAATAGTTGTGTATAAAGGCCAAAACAATTAAAATTCAAATTGAAAAAATTCTTGTCACTAGAGCAAAAGTATCAAAATTTTCTATGTTTTGTTTTTGTGTAAAATCTTGTGCAACAAGTCTAGCTTTGTATTTTTCAATAAACCCATCAAGTTTAAGTTCCTTTTTAAACATCCATTTGCAATCGATACATTTTTCTCCAAGAGACAAATCAACTAATTCCCAAGTTTTTTTTTATAAATTAGAATTTGATTCTAAAAAGGAGCATCAGAAGAAGAAATTGCTTCAAAATAAGTTAATGGATCATTTCCACCTAATAAGTGTAAAAATGACTTACAAAAGATTTTTCAGTTCTAGGTCTTTTAGGTCTTCTCAAATGTTAATATTCACAATCATTTTGTGTAATATGTGCATGACAAATTTTATCAGAATTTAAAGAAAAAACACGTTAAAAAAATTAGCATTTTTTGTCTTTAATATGGTATTGCGATCAAAGATTATACTATCCACAACAAGAAATCTATATGCAATGTTATGTTCATTATAACCAATGAACATGTAATAAAAAGTTTTAGAACTTTTTTTCTTTTTTTTACTTAGGCTCAAGTAACAAAACTTTAGCTAGACATCCCACACTATAAAAATTTTAGGTTAGGAAGATAATTCTTTCATAGTTCATAAGGAGTCTTACTAGTTCTCTTATAAGGGATTTGATTTTGTAAGTAACATGCTGATAAAATAACTTTTCCCTATAAATTTTCGGATGCATTAGAACTAACAGGCATACAATTCATTATTTCTTTAGATGTTCTGTTTTTCTTCTTGCTACATGATTTGATTTAGGTGAATAAGGTGGAGTTACTTCATGTATTATGCTTACTTTTTTTTCACTAAAAATTTTAAACAAAACATATTCCCCTCCTCTATTTGATTTAACTTTTTTAATCTTTCGTTTTAACATATTTTCTCTTTTGGCCTTATACTTAAGAAACATATCAAAAGCTTCATATTTATTTATAGGAAAATATGCATTAATATATCTTAAAAAAATCATTAATAAATGTTACATAAATCTTTTACCTCCTTTAGTCATAGTTTGTTTTAAGTTTCCTAAATATGTATGGATAAAGCTTAAAAGTTATGTTTCTCTAAGTGTTGATGAACAAGTTTTCTTAATCTACTTTGATTCAACACATATTTCACATTTTACATGCAAATATTATTATTACTAGAAATCAAACAAAGTGGTTGCATATTTTTAACATAAGAAATATTCACATGACCTAGTCTAGTAAGCCATAAATAATATAAATCAATCAAGTAAAGAATTAGCTATTCCATTATTATTTCACAAACATTAAGAACAAACAACCCATTATCATAATAACCTTTACCCATAAAAACATTGTTTTTAGTCATTATGACCTTATCAGACTCAAAGGAGAATTTTATCCCAATCTTTCCTAATAACCCAACAAAAACTAGATTAGTTCAAAAACCAAGAACATGGAGCACATCATTTAAGACAAGGGTTTTTCTAGAAGTAAATTTTAGCATGACATTACCTTTCCTAAGCATATTTATTATTTGTAAGTCTCCAAGATAGACTATTTCTTCTCTTTTCTCCACTTAGAAGTAGAAGGTAAACGCATTTCGATTGCTACGAATGTGTCTAATGGCCCAAAAGTTTATCACCCACTCTTTCATATTTGTCACAATGTGGACTTGAGAAATGTGCAGCTGATGAAATTAGAGATGAATACTCTAAGGTATTGAGAAAAAAAAAATCTCTAAATGTATGTATTTCTTAGAAATATGTACAACTATATATACATGAAGATTGAATCAACTTAAGGAAAAAATATCTCTTAATTAGAATCTCTAAAAATCTTTTGTAATCTCTAAATATACTAATTAATGCTATCAAATAATCAAAAGATTCTTAACATTCCCATTCAATTTGGTGCATAGATGTCTCGCATGCTCAACTTGCAAAAAGGATTATGATAAGTCTTACAATTTAGCCTTTTAGTAAAAACATCTGCCAAGTATTTTTCAGATGTTAGATAAGATAGACTTAAGGCACTACTGGTTACTTTTTCCTTGATAAAATGACGATTTATTTTGATGTGCTTGGTTTTATCGTGCTGTACTAGATTTTGAGCTATGTTGATAGCTGTCTTATTGTCACAGTACAAGGTTGACCCATTTTTGTTCAAAAACTTTAGCTCTTCCAATACCTTTTGCAGCCATAAAAGCTTACAAACACCTTGAGCCATAGCTTTATATTCAGCCTCTGCACTCGATTGAGCCACAACATGGAACACCCCTAACCAGTATCTGTCGCTGGAACAGAGTTACAGAGAATTACCAGAAATTTCACATCAAACGAATACAATTTTTAAACATTTCAAATCACATCATTGATCATATTAAAACAAATCCAAATCATACATATTGTCTCTTATACAAGCCCTCGAGGCCCTAAATACGCTTTAGAAATAAGTCGAGACTAAATCAGAAACTTAGAGAATTTTTCAAAAAATTTGAAAATTTTCAAAGCTGCAGGGGTCACACGGCTGTGTGGCCAGGCCATGTGACTTATACGGACAAGAAACACGCCTGTGCGGGCATTCGAAGTATGAACACACAGTCGTGTCCCAGCCCGTGTCTGTGCCCGTGTAACTCACTGACTTGGGTCACATGGCCAAGCCAAACTCCCGTGTGCCAGGCCGTGTACCTTTCGAGGTAACATCACACGCCCGTGTGCCAGGCCATGTAATAGCCTGACTTGCAACCCTCTGAAAGCTACAGGGGACACACGATTGTGTCACCTAGCTGTGCATGACACACGGATGAGACACACGCCGTTGTCTCTGCCCGTGTAGACGAAAATAGGTCGTTTGTATAAGCCATTTTTCTCACCCAACTTGGCATATACCTACAACCAAAACTGCACATATACACAAGTCATAACAAGGCATCAAAATCATACATAAACAAGTCATATACATATGGTATAATATCATACAACCAATATGCCCTTAGGCACCTCAAATGACAATATGTAAACATGTAAAATCATGTACTCATTTTGGTCAAATTGATCAACTAACTTCCAACTAGATTTGCATCAATTCATAGCATTGAATTCACTTACCAAAACATACCAAATGGTCCTAAATATACCATTCAACTACTAGCATCAATATTCATATATGTCATTCATAACCAAATACCAATTCACCACATTCCCAACAAGTCACAAGACATATATAATATGCATATTCACTACTATCATTTTATCATCCATTTCTCAAACATAACAAGCCAAGCATCAACCATTTTAAGGCTAATATTTACATACCAAATCTATATCTATTACACCACTAAAATACCATAACTTAAGCCAAACCAAATGGCCATTTCAACTTCAAAACACATGGCCAACATTAGCTAAAATACCTATACATGTCATTATAGCCAAAATCAAAACAACTGAAAATACCAAAAGAGTCGATGGATAGTGTGATATAGCTTTGACAAGCTTCCAATCTAAACGAGCTTCTGATTCACTATAAAACATGAAAAATAATGCAGAGTAAGCATTTAAGCTTAGTAAGTTCGTATAACTTAAAACATAACTTACCATTTAATCAAAAAATAGGTAAGATAAACATAGCATATCCCAACATGATTTGGCCAAATGCCTAAGCACATATACACCAACCATGTTAGCCATGAAAATACATATACAAATTTTAATAAAACAATTAGAAGGCAAGCTTATTCTCGAGGGTTCGAATGCCGTGTCCTAACTTATGGGGAGTGACATTTTGTTATCTCGAGACAAGAGAGCCTTTGATGCCCGTTTTAATTTATTCAAGCGTTTTCTCTTTTAAATGATATTAACACAAAAGGATCATACTTGAAATTCTTTTCGAGCTTTCAACTTTCAACGTTAAGACATTAATTAATCAATTAGGTACCAATTTTGGGCGTTACGAGGGATAACAGTGTTTTGATGCAAGAAAGTAAATAAATGGTTTATGTTTTGGAAAGCTAGAATCACATGAGAAGAATTATTTGATACCTGATTCGAAAGTGGTAGTTATTGTTCCTGCATTAAAAGATCAAGATATGATGATTAATTATCATCCGAGAAAGACAAATGAATGTAAGTATATTCAGAATTAAGAGTTTTGTTTTGTGTTACAAGTTGTGAATATCCGACTGTTATCATCTGAAGATGAATCAATTTTGGTAGAGATAAAAGTTAAACCGACTTCTTTACAACAAATTTGTGAAGCTTAGAAATGTGGTAATGAGTTATCGGTTAAATGGGTATAGTGTACAGATGATTTCTGATTAAACATTTCGGATTGGATATGATAGTTGTTTGCTATTTAGAAATAAAAGCTTAATAGAGGAATTCAGAGCTTAGACATAAGAATTTGCATGAAATTTATAGCAGTACTATGTCTATGCATTTTGGAAGAAATAAGATATACAGTGATTTGAGACAGATGTGTTGAAGACTTGGAAAGAAAAGCAATACTTTGAAATTGTATATAAATGTTTATATCGAATCTGAGATACCTTCGTAATCATATTCTGACTAGAAAGGATATCAGAATGGAAATGGGATATAATTTCTATGAGTTTGAATTGGAATTATCTCGATCTTCGAAAAAGAAAGACGGTATTTGAATAATCGTCGAAGGTATGGCAAAGTCTGCATATTTTATTCAGGTATGAATAAATTTCTTACTTAATAATTGCCTAAAATATAGATTTCTGAGATTATCAGATTACATGGTATGGTGGTTTCTATCATTTCTGATTGAGATACGTGGTTTATATTGTGATTATAGAACAAGTACAAGAAGTTCTGGGTATGCGATAATAGTTTTCAACACTGTATGAAGTTCTGAATGATTATGAATGTAAAACTGCATGGAATCTGATTGAATATAGTGAGAAAAAGAATATGCGGAGCTATTTAATTCGTGAAATTGAAGAAAAAATGGAAGTAATTCAAAACAGACTGAAAGCAGCTTTTGATAGACAGAAATTGTATGTAGATTTAAAATGTCAGGATATTGAGTTCTCGTTCTGTTGGGCTACGTGAATCTGTGGAAAGATCGGACTGGTTAGGTAATATATTGGATGGTTTAGCCTCTGAAGTTATGGAAATTTATGGGATTTTTCAGGACTTGGTGTTCAAATGATATAGAACAGATTTCTTACATGTTATCTCGAATAAAGGATAATGAGATTTGATATGATTTATCGTATGGAGAAAAAGCCTGTTGAGATACTCGCTTGAGTAAGTGAAGCCATGATATTGAGGAAACAATACGGGAACCGAGAGAAACAATGAGATCTTTGTACCCCTACCTCTTTTCAGGCAAATTTCGAGGACGAAATTTATTAAAGGGGGGAGAATTATAATGACCCAAATTTTATCGTTACCGAAAAAGTATATTTTCGAATCTTCGTTTCTGAAAAATGGATTCATAGATATTTATTAAAAATATTTACGAAGTTAATCGAGTGGTTAATTAGAGTTTAATTAAGTGAATTAGCTTAAATTAAGGATAATTGGATAAAAGGATTAAATTGAATGAAGTGTGAAAGTTTAATTATAGAATAAAGAAAATTGAAAGGACTAAATAAGTAAATAAGCCAAAAAGAGTGCCAAGTGTATGGCAAAAATAAAATACAAGTGTAATAAATATAATACACACATTTGTAATACATGTATGTATTTGCTTATTATTTAAGTAAATATTAATGTATTTATTATTATTAAATTGATATTATATGATAAATAAATAAAAGTAAGACAAATGTGTGGTAATGATTGGGTACAAGTGTATTAAAAAAAATACATACACTTGTAATGCTTGTATTTAAGTATTAATAGATATTTATTATTTATAAAAGGTATTTATTAATTAAATAATTATATTATAAGATTCTTATGTGAAAAATAAATAAAAAGTTGACAAATGTATGGTATGTATAATGACATGTGTAATATTAGTATATGTACATTTGTAAAATACATGTATATTTACTTATTATATAAGTGTATTATTAAGTTATTATTATTATTATATATATATATATATATATAACAAAACAAAGAAAAAGAATAGAAAGAAACAGAGAAGAAACGAACAAGGGAGAAAGAAGGAGAAAAAGAAAGGAAAGAAAGGAAATAGGGGAAATAGGGATTTTGAAGCTTGGAAATTTAATAGGTAAGTCAATTTAGCTCTTTTTACTTAATTTTAATGTTTTAAAAGCTTTAGAACAAAGTTTGGATGAAATTAAATTAATATTTTGAAAGTTATTAGATTTCTAAATATTGTTCATGTTGAATAAAAAGATGAATTAGAGGTTAGATTGATAGGAATTCAAGTTAGAAATGAAATAAGGATTGAATTGTAAAGTAATTCATAAGTTTTGTGTTTTAGGGACCAAATTGAGAGAAATTTGAAATTATAAAAATATGTTGAAAATTTAATAGTTAAATTTGAGTTTGAATAAATTTGAATAGAAATAAAGTGTGAATTGGTGTTGTAAATTTGGTTATTAACAGTTTACACCAAAACAGTTTTGAACAGTAGCAGTAGGCTAAATTTGAAAAATCACCATAAATTTTGAAAATCGAATTAGAGCATGAAAAAAATATTTAATTAAATCGTATTGAGCTTAGTTTCTTATAGAAGAAACGGTGTAGGAAATTGAATTTTTAATTGTGAGATATAATAAATTTAGTGAGGCAAGGTCAGAATGATTTTGGGTTCCCCTATTCTGACTTTGGAAAATCATCAAAAATTGAATAAAAATAATTGAGGTCTTAAATTTATATGTTTAAAATCCTTTACGAGTCTATTTTCAATATAAAAAAGCAGGAACATCATCTGAATCTCGTATAATGAGATACTTAATTCTTAGTGAAGAAGGGTAGGAACTATCAGATAGCAAAACAGGGGTAAATTTAAACAATAAACTGTAATTATTGGCTTAACCAAAAATTCTAAAATTTTATGGTAAGAAGATATGTGAGTCTAGTTTTAGGAAAAATTATCAGATCTTAATTTGGAGTTTCTTAGCTCAAGATATAAATGATTTAGTAATAATGACTCAAGTAGACAGCTTTGAATGAACATATAAGTAAATAGTGGAATTATATGTAAAAAAGAAGGGTTAAATTTGCATGTTTAGGCTCATGGATTAAATTGAATTGTGTTGTATTAATGATTATAAATTATTATTTTCGTAGTTAACAAAGAACCCAAGACATCGGCGCACAAAGGAAAGGAGAAAGCTATTGAGGATTAAAACGAGAAATTCACGGTTTGTATTACTATAATTCAAATTACTTTTTATTAAATATTTTATATAAATTCTATATTTAATAAGTGAGTTATAAGGTAAGTATTGATATTTGAGTTGAATGAGAATTGAATTGAATGGTGAATGTGTATGTATAATTGAATTGTAAATTGATTTGAATGTGAAATTGTAATTGAAAAGTGATCTTGGATTGAAATGAAAGTGAATTGAGAATTGAAATACCCTATTAACTAGTCGGGCTGAGTCGGATATAATTGGCATGCCATAGGATCTAGAAGTGTACGGGACTTGCCGGCTTTACTGATCAGGCACTTTATGTGTCGTATTTCAAGCACCTCGTGTGTCGTATCAAGCACTTCGTGTGTCATTTTAGGCACTTTATGTGTCGTATACTGATCAGGTACTATGTACCGTTTTAGGCACAATGTGTCATACGAGTGTGTTTGGGTTGAAATCCGTGTATCCGTCAAAGTCCGGGTTTGTTAATAGGGTGAACAACTGAAATGAGAAATTTAAAATAAATTGATTGATTATATTATTGAAATATTGAAAGGAATGAAATTGAATTATGGATTGAAATTGAGATTGAAAAATGAAAGGCATGAACTTAATGTTCATATAGTGATTGAAATTGTTACATGTGACATGTGATGGAAATTGAAGAATAGCTAAAAACTGTATTGTTATTATTAATTAATGAAAGTTTAAGAATGAATTGATATTTGAGAAATTGGATAGTTACATGTTTGGTAATTATAATTCTTTATTGCTATTATAATTTGAATTATGGTAATACCACTGAGTATGGAATACTCAGGGTACGGTTTATTTCCATGCGCAGGTTAAGTTAAAGTGAGAATGTCGAATCAGCATCCCAGGTCGATCCCGAATTCAACGAGGTAAAGCGTGTTAATTGTTGATAATGGCATGTACCTAGGATGTCTTAAGTGTGTTATATTGGAATGTGATTGTAATAGTGAAATAAGTAAATTATGGTTGGCAATGGTATATAGTATGAAGTTGAAATAATTGATAAAGTAAGTGATATACTTAAAAAGATTCATTGGATAGGTTATAAAATGTTTTAGATTAGTAAGATTTGAGTATATTTAAGTGTATTTGGATTATTTGAACGTTGGCAAATTGTATTGGTTGAAGTTTTAATTTGCAGGGTTAGAAACATTTATTTTAATAAATGACTTTAATTGAACTGTACAGACCGATAATGCACTGTAATCTTGTTCCGGGGACGGATAAGGATTAGAAGGTGTTACAATTAACCAGTTTCCACGTCTCATTCTTTACTAAAGCATTCATTTCTTCAATCATAGCCTTTTTCCATCTTGGATCAGTGATAGCTTCTCTCCAATCCTATGGAATAGACATAGAGAACAAAAACAAATCAAAAGCTCTATAGGATGGAGATAAGGAATCATAAAAAAACAAAGTGAGAGATAGGATGTAAAGTGTAAGTTATAACACTTTTTCGTTGAGCTATTGGTAATTCCAAATCAGTAGCAAATGAAGGTAAAGAAAACTCACCTGACAGTGAAGAGTCAGGGCATAAAATAGATTGTATGATGGAATCTTCTTTCTTGCCTTTTCTAACATATGTCCTTAAATCATGCCTATCCAATAAACGCCCACTAGTCTTCTTTGGAACCAAAGTCTCTGCTGGAACTAAATTCTCCCTCGGAAAAGTAACAGAACAAGGTGTTATCTCTTCTTTTAATAATCTCCCCCTGAAGAGATGGTTGTGATGAAAAAAAGCAGGGTTCATCCTCACGAAATGTTACATCCATACTTAAATAATACTTTCTAGATGGTGGATGATAACATTTTTAACCCTTTTATGTGGGAAAGTATCCAATGAAAACACATTTAACTGCTCAAGGATCTAGTTTTCTCTCATGTCAAAAATGAACAAAGCAAACACAACCAAAGACCTGCGGTGAAACTGGGTAATCTGTCTTGCTTGTAAGGTTTCTATGGACTTTTAAAATCAAGGACCCGAAGAGGCATCCGATTAATAAGATAAGCCACAACCAAAATTGTATCCCCACAATAAGACTTTGGGAGATTCATAGTGAACATAAGTGATCTAGCAACCTCCAAAAGATGCAGAATTTTTCTTTCGACAACACCATTCTAAGCACTTGTACCTGGACAACTGGTTTGATGCAAAATCCCATATGATTCCAAATAATCATTAAATTTATACTTGATTTCATTATCAGTTGGAAAAATCTTAACCTTAGCATCAAATTGAGTAGTAATCAATTTATGAAAAGGACGAAATCATAAGAAAACATTACTTTAGACGTTAATAAAAATACTCATGTCATTCGAGTGCAATAGTCAATAAAAGTAACAAACCAACGATTTCCAAATAAAGAAGTAAGGCAAGTAGGGCCCCAAACATCCGAATAAATAATCTCAAAAGGAACAGTACTTTTATTATTATGCAAAGGATAATTGTTTCTTGTATGCTTGGAAAACTCATATGCATCACAAACTAAAGAGTCTAACTTAGATCTTGAAAACAAATTAGGAAACATCTTGGCAAGAATAGTAAATGATAGATACTCTAACCACCTATGCCACTGAATTATCTCCCGATTGACATCTTTATTGTCTCTAAATAATGCTTGAGACATACTGACTGATCGATCCAGAAGATATAACCCATTGCACAATCTACCACTGCCAATCATCTTCCATGTTTGGAGGTCCTGAAAGACATAGTTGTCAAAAAAGAATTTAAGTTTACAATTTAAGGCTTTAGTGATAGTATTAACAGATAAAAGGTTAACTGGGAATTTAGGGACATGAAGGACAGAGGATAAAGTGATACTAGGAGTACATACAACAAAACTTGTTCTAGAGATAGAGGTAATGGAGCCATCGACTAGTCGCACACTATCATTAGATGGACAAGTAGTATAGTTAAATAAGCTTTTGTTTGACCCTGTCATATGTCTATTCGCATTGAAATCAATAATCTAAGAGTCAGAAGTAGATGGAGCATTTAAAAAAGTACCTGTTTCGCATTATTAGACTTGGAAATCAAGGTAGAGCCCAATTGAGACAAGATGCATCAAAGATGTTGAATCTCGTTCGAGGTAAAACTTCCAGCAGAAGTGGACTTATCCTCTGTTGTTATAGAGTCTGAAAATTTTTCCTGAGGCCGAGAATTACCCCCTCGTTTTCCACCACAACCTCAGGTGGGTCGACCACACACTTTCAACATGAATCTTTAGTGTGTTGAGGCTTACCACAGTAGTCACACGTCAAGTGATCCTTAGCAGACTTAACACCCGATGGACCATTCTAGTTAGCAATGAGGCCAACTTTCTCTAAAGGTGGATTATAGAGCATAACAACAAGGCGACTTTCCTCCTGTTGCACATAGGAGTATGCCACATGGAGAGAAGGGAATGAAGCCTTGACAAGAACTTGAACCCGAATCTAATTATACTCAGTATTTAACCCAGCCAAGAAATAAAAAACACGCTCCTTTTCCATCATTTTCTAAAATTTTCGTCATTCTTGGCATAATCCGCTTGAAAATCTTGATAATAATCAAGTTCCTACCACAACCCACTTAATTTAGTAAAATATTGAGAAATCATTAGCTCCCATTATTTTGTACCATGGACCTTATTATGAATCTCGAAAATTTACGCATCAATCCCAACACAATAGTAGGTAAGAGAAACAACATTCCAAATCTTTTACGCAGTATCAAACAACAAATAGGTTTTGGAAATATGGGGTTGCATAAAGTTGAGCCATGCCATAACAAGAGAGTTCATTAAATCCCATTGACTAAAGGTTGAATAAGTGAGTTCAGGTTTTGACAATTTATCGGTGAGGTATCCCTGCAAGCCACGAGGCCTGATAAACAACAAGCAGGACATTGACCAAGCAAGGTAATTATGTCTATCAAGCTTCTCAAGGCTAATTTGCAACAAAGGATTATCGGTTGGAATCACGAGCTTCTCGTCTGTAGACATAATGCTAGAGAAAAAATAACTAAACCCCAAAAAAAAAACTGCTTGCACAGTTAGAACAAAAAACATCAAATAAATCCCACAAAAAAAACTGAGCCAAAATACACCACCACTTAGAAGAAAATGACCAGAAAAGAGCAAAGAACACGGCGACGGTGTCAAAAAAAACATAGCAGTAGCAGGTGAGGTCCACGCACGGTGCATGAAACAGAGTTGCAGAAGTTTGCGACGGTGCATGGGGCCCTTGGACTGGTCTTTTGGTCATCGGAGTTTAGGGTTTCGTCGGTGAGTGGCTGCCGACTCCAATGGTAGGGGCAATGAGAGAAAAATAAGGCTAGAGTGGAAAGTACCAAATTTGTGTTTCTAGGGTTTTGAAAAAAATTGAAAACCAGAAAAGAATCCCAAAAATTAAATAAAAAATATGATACCATGATGAAATTAAAGATGAATACTCTAAGGTATTGAGAAAAAAAACTCTATCAAATTATGTATTTCTTAGAAATATGAACAACTATATATACATGAAGATTGAATCAACTTAAGGAAAAATATCTCTTAATTAGAATATTTAAATATACTAATTAATGCTATCAAATAATCAAAAGATTCTCAACACCAACACAATTATGTCATCTTCTTTGACCAAATTAACATTTGGCTTAGTAGGATTATCATTTCTCCTCTTTCGCGCGATGTCTACATTAATATGCATGGTGGCCTGATTTGCAACAAATAAAGCAATTTCTTTTTTTTTCTTGAAGGCAAGGTTTTGTGTTTTGGGGTTATAAATATGTTTTTTTTTTTAAATTATACCTCTCTTAGGTTTACAACCAACTAAGTTGGTGTCCTCTTATGATAATATGGGTGATTAGATCCACCAAAGAAAGTTGCTTGTACTTGTGTTTAAGTTGTTGCTTATAGTCATACCATGATAGGGGCAAACTCATCAATCTGCAAACCGACAACAAACTCTCTGGAAAGATAATGTTTTTTAACTTTAGATCTTTCAGCAGCTTGTGGTACTCATTGATTTGCATATTTATATCTTTTTTCATCGAACATCTCCCACCAATAGTACTTTCTGATGATAATTTTCTACTTACCAGCATCTCAGCAATGTACTTGCTAATCATATTATCTCATACTTCTTTTGTTTCCTTGTACAAACAATAAACGTAAAAATGTTCATTTGAAAGAGTTGAAATTATGGTGTGTTTGCATACCTTGTTTGCTTGCACCTATATTTCTCTTTATTTATCTAAGGCATCAGATGTTGGCATTTTTGTAAGTGCAAACACAACAACATATATGTCAAGTACAAAAAAGATGTTAGGAAATCATTTTGCATAAAAAACAGTAGGCAACATTGAAACTGGGGTAGTAATAGTAGCAACATACGCAACATTGCTTGGAATGTTGACATTGTTGGCAACAACATCAATAGAGGAAGGGATGTTAGCAACAATGTTTGAAGTTGGATTCGATAATATCCTTAAGATTGTTGGAAAGTAAAGAATGATGGTTGAATATAAATGGTCAGTTTCCTGCTTGAAGCGTGACTAA
This sequence comes from Gossypium longicalyx, assembly GCA_025698465.1. Classification (NCBI taxonomy): domain Eukaryota; kingdom Viridiplantae; phylum Streptophyta; class Magnoliopsida; order Malvales; family Malvaceae; genus Gossypium; species Gossypium longicalyx. Next base: position 14,191,690 of record CM046997.1, on the reverse strand, counting down.
CAATGTCCTTAAGGATATTTCGCAGGTAGTATATCCTATAGGATTCAACAAACACATCTGTTTTGAAGAAAAACATGGAGAAAGAATGACAAATTAAAAGCATTAAGCAAAATTTAGTAAAAAATGTTTTTTAGGAAATTTGAATGTTAGTAAAATAATTTGAGAAAATCTAAGATAGAGAAAATTATGGATTTCCAAATAAGCACTTTGAACCAAAATATAAATAAAATAAAATTATGATAAAGCAAATCAGATAGTTGAGAAAAACAAGGATTTTCATAAAACATTATCATGAAGTAAAAATAAACCAAGCTTCGTTTTGTATCGTGCAAGGGGATACATCGATTTACATTTAATTGAGCTTTCATGCACAATTCTTGTGCACACGAGTCTATCCTTTCATTTTGGCTCTTACAAACCCAATAATATGTAATGTCTTATAAATAAAACTTAAGGGACTTAACTAAAGGATGTGAGATTCTGTGAAAGACATTAAACTCCCAACAAATGATATTAGAATATATTTTAATATTATATATAGTTAAAAATGGATGTATGGACTAAGTAAAGTTTGATTTTTTTTTATTCAAGTATAAATTAGATTAAGTTTGGACTGACGTGAGCCATTAAATTTTCTTAAACCAAATCTTAGCCTTACAAACAATGACGTAGGTCTCTAGGTTGGTTATTGATCGCAGCTTTTTTCAGTAGTATTCCTTAATTTTTTTCTTTTGTTTTTATTTTCAGTCTACTCTGTTATATCTTAAAGCTTATAGTTGTTGTTATTTTAGTCCACACTATTATGATTTTGTTTTTGTTAAAATTATTTTCTCTAAAATCTGTTGTAGTTCTTGTTCACTTTGTTTTCTCTAAAAGTAGTGGTGGTTTTGTTTTTACTTGCTATTCATGTTGTGGCATATATATAGGATTTGCCAATGTAAGAGTGCCGCTAGATCTATTAGGAATCATTCTCAAATGACCTTATCATGATAGAGCACGGTGACGGTGTTAGTAAAATTGGACTCCAAGATGGTGATGCGGATGATAGGTCATCTAGGACTTGACCTTTTGTGCATAATTGATACAATGGATCTCTTGGAGCTCTTGGCAGTGGTTTCGTAGTTTATTGGAGTTCGTCATTAAGTTAGTTTAATGATGACAAGACTAAAATGAAATTTTCAAAATTTTGATTCATGTGATAATTACTATCAAATTGTCTTTCTCCTAATTTTTTTTATACAAAAGATATTTTTCATAATTCTTATTAATAATAATATTTTCTTTAAAAAAGACTTTGGATTGAGTAATAAATTATAATTATTCAATAATGTGAGTGAAATTGAACTTATTGGATCAAGTGAGTAACCTGACACGTCTAAATTTAAAGTTTGAAATATCAAATTTTACTCTAAAACATAATTAGGAAACAAAAGAATATAATTGTCACTAACATTTATGTTTACGCCATAATTAGATGTTAAATTACTACTTTTTCATTGCAAATGTCAAAATGAAAATGGAACCCATTGGGCCAAAGCTATATGGTGTAACCCAATATGGTGTATACGTAACTATATAACCCAATAAGTAGGGCGGGATTATTAGTGTGACCCGGTATTTCCAGTCTACTTTACTTACTCCTTACTTCTTATGCAAAATCCTATATGGTTTGGTTCAAACAAAAAAAAAAATCTATTTCTAGTGAATTAATTGTCAGCCAAATATAACACTAAATTATAATCATTCAGTGGTAATAAGTTTAATATTTTTTAAGTAAAATAATGAAATTATATATTGAAGTGGTATAAAAGTAAATATATTTTACTTCAATTAAAGTTAAACATTTTAAATTTATATTTAATTCAATTGTATATTAACATTGAGATAAATTCATTAAATTATTTTATTCAGAACTAATTAGTTATTACTGTTTACAAGGTTGTGATGGAAATAAATTTCATTAAAATATAAAAGTAAAACAAAACATGTATTTACATAAAAAAATAATAATTAAAAACAAAAGCTAAAAGAGATGACTACAACAAAATATAATTATTTTATACTATAAGACATCAGTTTAAATATTAGCAAGAGATGTGTGTTCCCGTCATGAATGGAAACCTCATTGTGATGATGATTTTGGAATGTCTTTTACCATTGTTCATCAACAATCTCATTTCACGATTAACTATTCTTAGTAAATAATAGTTTACCTGACCTCTAATCAAAATTTGTATGTTTTGGATCTTTAAATTTTATAAAATTATAATTTAATATATACTTTAGTTTCTTTAAAAATAATATTAATTAATTTAATTTTTTTTAAAGATATAAAATTATAAGTTAATAAAATGTTAAAACTACGTTTTATTGTTTATATATCTTTTAAAGATTTAACTCAAGTTTTTTATTTTGCAATTTTAACACATCCTATCACTTAAATATTATTTTAAGGAGCCAACAGAAGTATATGAAGACGATACTTTAGTTGATGCACTACAGGAAAACAGGGTTTTAGCGGCGTTTTTAGCGGCGTTTTATCAAAAAACGCCGCAAAAATTGTAAAACACAGAGCAATAGCGGCGTTTTTTGGTAAACGCCGCTAAAAGTCGGAGCAATAGCGGCGCTTTTGGTAAAACACCGCTAAAAGTCAGAGCAATAGCGGCGCTTTTGGTAAAACGCCGCTAAAAGTCGGAGCAATAGCGGCGCTTTTAGTAAAACGCCGCTAAAAGTCGGAGCAATAGCGGCGCTTTTGGTAAAACGCCGCTAAAAGTCGGAGCAATAGTGGCGCTTTTAGTAAAACGCCACTAAAACTAAAGCATCAGCGGCGCTTTTAATAAAACGCCGCTAAAAGTCATATAACCCTTAAAACCCTAAATCCCAAAAAAATTATGAACACTAATCTATAACCCCTAAAATACTAAACCCTAAAAACCCTAAACCCTAAACACTAACTTCTAAAACCCTAAACCCCAAAAAAATCACATGGATGTTGATGTGTATATACATATATATTAATGTAAAAGCTTATGTTCATAATAAATTATGGAAGCAATACTTAATATCGATTAAATTTATTTTTTGGTTTACGGTTTAATATTTAAGGTTTAAGGTCTATGGTTTAGGGTTTTATGATTTAAGGTTTAATGGCCATGGGTATATAGTATGTTAATCTCAAGTGAATCATATTCAATAATTAAATCCTAAACCCTATAATTAATTATTGTTATCGATAGTAGATATTATTGATTTTGATAAAAAAAAATATTTTTTATATGTATTAATAAGGTGTTATATTGTTTAATGGATTGAAGGGATATTTTGTGGAAAATGTTTTAAATGATAAGTTTACCTTTAAATTTTATTAATAGTTTTTTGTTTATACTATTTTAATATTTATCTATCCTGATTAATTAAAATATATATTTATTTATACTGAACGAAAATTCTCTCAGCACTCATTTGTGTCTCTACGTTTTTCATTTTCTTTTACACAATTATTGATATAACATCATTTTATATTTATATATTGCATGGATACATAAATATTTATATTTATTCAATATAAAAATATATTGATGTATTTATTTTTTTAAATGTGTATGATTAAATCAAAATTAAAGTTTCAACTATACATTTAAACCACAATTAGAATTTCACGTCTACAATTACACATTAAACCGAAATAAAAATAAACTCAAAAAATTAAAAATAAAAAAATAAAAAATAAAAATAAAAATAAAAACTTAAAATTTAATATTTTAGTCCATATTTCAATTAAAAGTTCAATATTCAAAATTAAAAAATTCCAAAAGAGAAAAATAAAAAATATGTTAAAAATAAAAAATTTAAAATTAATCAATAGTGGCGTTTTACCTTAAAACGCCACAAAAAATTGAGTAGCAAAAAAAAATCACCAATTTTTGATTACACACTCGTTAGTCCCTAAATCCCCCAAATAACTCTCAAAATTTGCCCCCAAATTTCCCATTTCCAGCAACACTAAGTCAATACACCTACACTAATTGCCTAAGTCCGTAGCTTGGAGCTTGTCCCCGACCGCTTCCTCCACTAATTGCTCTAAGAAGCCGGCCGTAAAAGAAAGATCTTCTACTTCAACCTGGCTTCGGTTGACCCCCTTTCGGTGGTAGTAAGAGCATAGTCTTGGGTTGGTGCTTGAAGTAAGGGTCATCAAAGAGACGGATCAGTTTCCTTTTAATTTTACCGGTGATTTCTATGGCAATGGAAACCCTAGATGACGAGAAACCGGAGGAAGAGGAGGTGATAGATAAAGAAAATGAAGAGGGAAGTGAAAAGGTATGCTTTCTTTTCTTTATTCACATCAAAAACATCAAAAGCTTGCTTCACTTCTTCCAAGCTTGGCTCTTGTTCAAACAACCTTGAAATCTCCTCACAATCGTATGATTCATTCAACTATTCTTCACTTTCTTGGCTGCAAAAAATCCCCAGTTCCATCCAGTACCATCTGTTGCTGCAACAAAGGCTTCTCTTCAGCTTGATCGGATTCAAGGGAAGAGAGGAATTTGGTTTTGTGGAGCATACCTGGGTGAGCAGATTCTCATTATAAAAGACCATTGCAGATCGTCTTTGTTTTGTTAATCACATTTTACTTTTCAAAATTCCTTTCCGTAAGTTATTTAAGTACAGAGTATACATATGACTTACAATAAATATGAACATGAATAAATATGTTTCTCTAAGGCTCACATTGTGCCTAAATTTTCCTTGTTAGTCGATTTAGTAGTGTTTTAATTTGCTGATTGCCCGACATCCAAAAACTAAAAGTACTTACTATAATTTGGCTCAAAACTAGGAAACTTCACTTTCAAATAATTCATCATAGTAACTCAACTAACTTTCTTTTCGTGCTATGGCTTCCATGAAGATGGATTAAAGGTAGTGATTACTTTTAATCATAAATTATTTCTTACCTTACCATGTTCTCAAACTAATATTGATATCCCATTTGACTAAAGGATGTCTCCTAATATATATACTTCACCAAGGTTTTTACTTTTTTTCAAAAGTATGTATTTATTATAACGCAGATTCACAAGTGAGGTTCACTTCTTTCCAGTCGGGATGATTGCCGCAAACGGTCTGCATGGGAAAAAGTTGTAATATTCTGAGCAATCAAAGCATATGGTGCCCTCTCCGATGGAAACAGGGGCACGCTCTTTTGTTACTAGATTCCTCAGTCATTTTATATCAACCTACTGTGTGATGTGAGTTCCTCCAATGTCCTACTTTGCTTTCTGGTTGTTGTTATGCATTCTAATGTGTGCACACTTGTCAAATTATAAAATCATTATGTGCTTTGATTGCCAAATATAGGATAAAATATACCGTATCCACACTCTCAATAATGTATATGTCAAACTATGTATAATGTATTGAACTTATGGATACGGTTTTCCTTATGCATGATATTTCAAACTATTAATGAGCACTAAGAATTGCTTTTTCAGTTATGATGAGAGAGGCATTTAGGCCTTGCAGATTCATATATCAATGGGGATTTTTCTTTTGTTGATAAAAAAGATGGTCTGCTCAACCTTGTAATGGTAAGAAAATGACACAATCATAACAATGTGTTATAATAACTACCGGTATCTGTTCATAAGATTTGCCTTGTTACCTGCAGATTCTTATCGCCAACAGAAATTTGATTTCTTCCAACTCAAAACTGAATAAGAAATGGTATACTCTTACTTGGAAACCCAAAGATGATAAGCATATTCTTCACCTAAAATCCCAATTGAGATAGAATATCTAACCCTTTATGTTAAGGGGTTGGTGGACACCATTGTTGTTTACGGCTGCTTTAACATCAGCCTTTGTTGCAGCAACAGATGGTACTGGATGGTTTTTTTATTAATATCGTTGTTCTTCAATTTCTTTTTCTTTTTCTTTTGGTTTGCACTTGAATCGTTCAAGTGTCGTATCTGCAAATACACCCTCCAAAATTTGTCGTACTTTTCCTGGAAATGGAAGATGTCAAAGGTTAAGTTTCAAGACCAAAGTCATGGTTTCATTGAAGGAAACGTGATTTGACAAAGAATCGACTAGTATCGCGACAAGATAGGTAATCGCTTGCTTGTCTTATTAGATATCCGATTTCGTGGAAAACAATCTTGGAAGCCATGGTTTCTCTTAAGCTATTCAGTGAGTGAAATATGGAGAATGAAACTCGCATCGCTTCTAACCTCGTTATAGTTCATCCGGCTTTTGAAGCATCGTATGATTTTTTTTTTTAAAATCATCAAATGAAATTAACATGCCATCTGTATTTCATGCATTCTAGAGGTTCTTCGGTCTACCATGTATTTAGACAGATAACGGTAACAGTCTATCAAGTTTGGGTTAATTATATCCACTAAGCTGAAGCTTTTTGTTATACTAATAACTATTTCCCTATTACAGAGCACGCCATCTTTGTTGCCCTCCATATTTCCTTGGAATCGTAAGTAAAACAACATTGCATTCTCTTTTGGTATGGTCTCTCATAAATGTCGAGCTATTATTTAATTTTTGCAGCTATTTCGTGCTAATGATGTACGTATGCATTTCCTTTTGTAGCAATGGATATGCAACTACCAAATTTTATTCACCAAAGTCTGCAAGTATGGTTTGCTTTCTCTTTCATTTTTTTCTTTCTCTAATAATTCTCCTTAGCTTTGTATTCTTCTCTGTAATAAACGATGAACCATTTGGTACAACAAATGCGGACGGCTATTGGCAATGGACAGCAATCACTTTAATCTTACCTCCGTACATCGTCCCTTATCGAACTCTTTCTGTTTCAAAACAATCATCGACTCAATCTATTTCCTCAACATTAGATCAAGGTTCTAATGCCCCTGAAGCTTATCATATCGGTTGCTTCTGGATAACACGTAAGTTCACTCTACTTTCATTAACTAAGGTATATTAGCTAAAGCTAGGAAATAGAAAGATCAAATTGATACTAGTGAGTGATGAAAACAAGGTTTCTATATTTACTTACTTTAGGTGATCGAATGAGAATGTTTTAGGACATGTGTATTACATGATGTGATATGCAAATATGCTTGTGTGTAATGTACGCATGCTAAAAAAAGACATGGATTTAATTATGTTCTGGCGTTGATTTTATTTATGCATGCTTAATTTAGTAAAAATATTGTGTATTCATGGAATTTTTGCAACGATTCTTTTTATATAAAAAGTAAAGGAGAATTCTGGAATTAAGATGAAATGTAAGATTTTTAGAAGCAAATTAATCAATTAATACTTTTAATCACATGTATTAATCTATTACAATTTATTCTTATTTTGTTTTATTTATATACATGGTTCCCACAGGAATGAAATTTGATAACATTAATTCATGAAATATGATAAACCCTGTTTTTATATATTCTGAAAGCTCAGAAGAAGGCACTACTGGATCATGTAAAGTTTTATTTTGGCTGCTAACAACGAAAAGGTCTTCTAATTCTCTCATCAAATGGAATTAAAAAGATGAAGTGAAGCTCTCTATCAAATAACTTGTTCACTTAAATTCTTTTTACTTGCCATTATAGATTTTGAACTACTTTAATCTCTGAACTGTTAAAAAGCTTAGCTTGTTTTCTTGCTTGTGTTTGCCATTCCAATCTTATCAGGATGATGCAATATGTGCCTTCCTATGTGATAATAAATTTGAAACCAAATTCCACAGTTTCGCTTTCTTTCATGTTTGATGTGCTAGTATCTTTAGGTTATCTTTGAATGATAGAAATGAAATGATTTGTTTGGTTGGCTTGATATATATCTATATTTAATGGTAATTGGAGATATGTTTTGAGTGATTAGGAATATTAGTCCTTCGGTGCATACAGGACCAGCTTCTATTAGTAGTAGTAGTTTTAAGTTGGTTAAGTATTTGTGAGGCAATAGTGTTCCCGAGATCTTATAGATGATGATTGAACCTTCACGAGAAAGGCAAAGATTGAAGCTCAAATCTTAGTCTGCTGACGAAGAAAAATGAAGGCAGAGGTTGAGCCAAAAAGCAACGGAAAGAGAAGAGAAGTCTGCTGGAATTACATTACAAAAGGTTTTTATCTTTTCTTGCGTTTTCTTTTTGTCCTTATTATGTTTATATAGTGGAGGGTTTTAGAGGCTAGAACACTGTAATACCATATAGTATATACAAAATATGAAACAGGCCATGCCATTATTTATTAAACAGTTAAAAAACCAATTATTTTTTTCCCTTTTTCTTAAATTAAAGACCATGCCATTAAGGTAAATGCATATTATTGTTAACTATTAATTATATTAACTATTTATTTTACATTAAATTAATGTTTAAACATAAAAATAAAATAAGAAACAATCAAACCAACCGTTTTAACTTTGTGGTCCAGTTTATTTAACATTGGCATTTATGTCCTTTAATGTCGAACTTCTACATTTATGTCTTTCATTTTGAATTTTTAGATGATAGTAGTGTCAATCAATTCTTTGTCCCTTGTTATGCTATTAGTTCCTTTGTTTTGCATTTTCTTTTTTTCTTTTTTTGCCAAAGCCACTTGTCACAGGTGTCATGTTTTTTTATGCATTTCCTTAGCTATGGGGTTTTGCTTGGTAGTTATGCAGCTATTTATTGAAAGTTGAAACTCATGCCTGTTTTATGAATGCTTACATGCATGGCAAGCTATTGTTAGCCTTTCTTTCTATTATGTTTGTTGCTTTGTATTAGCATTCTCTATGCTACTTGCCCTGCAAAGTTCCAAGTTTCCATTTTTATTAAAGATGGCAATCGGGTATTTGGAAATGTTAATTATCTGATCTTTGGCAATTTTGCCCAGCAGAATTAAGCTAATTTTATGGTTCTATATTTAATTAATGCATGACTGAGCAATGCTTCCTTTACAGGTCAGTTTCCTGTTTCTTTGTCATGGATGGATGTATTTATTGGAAAATGGGACAAAGTAACTTAATACAAAGAAATTTTACATTTGATTTTCTATGCCTTTTAGATCACCTCTAATTTTAAGATTGATTACAAATGCCTTTTTTCATTTTTTACAACTTTTTCTGACCAACAATTTATTTGTTACATATATGTTTTATTTTATTTTAATCGTTAATTGTATGTCACTAATGCTTAATTGTTATAATTTTTTACATAAATGTTTTTTTTTTTTACTCGAGGCTAAGAAGTTAGCATCACAATATCAAAAGGAAGCGGACAAATGCAATTCGGGTATGGAGACGTGCGAAGAAGTAAGGAGAAAAAGTGAAGAAGCAATCATCGACTCAAATGAAATTAACAACAATGTGGGAAATAAGAGCTCAAATCGTAAAGGGTGGAGAGAAAAGGTCGCCAAATCTAATGCATTTCCTTATTTCATTTAAGTAACTTCATTATAATGTTTTATTTTATTGATATTTTTATATTTAATCTAGTTTTTATTATTTATTTTAGTTTTGATTCTAAATTTTTATTTTTATTTTAATATTTAAGATAACTTGAGTTCTAACTTTTGGATTTTAATTGTGTTATTAATTTATTATTTTAAATTCTAAATTTAAATTCATTAATTTTTGTATTTAGTTTTAAAGTCAAAATTTTAATCGAAAATTTTTATATTTATATCATTCAATATTTTGATAATGAATTTTAAATTTTTTATATTTTTCACGACTTTTATAATATTTTATAATTTTTTTTTGAATTTCATGACCTTTAGCGGCGTTTTTGGAAAAAGTGCCGCTAAAGGTCATTATCTTTAGCGGCGTTTGTGGGAAAGCGCGCTAAAGGTCATGACCTTTAGCGGCATTTGTGGGAAAAGCGCCGCTAAAGGTCATGACCTTTAGCGGCGTTTGTGGGAAAAGCGCCGCTAAAGGTCATGATCTTTAGCGGCGTTTGTGGGAAAAGCGCCGCTAAAGGTCATGATCTTTAGCGGCGTTTTTTTCAAATAAACGCTGCAAACTTTAACGGCGTCGACAATAGCGGCGTTTTTTCAAATAAACGCTGCAAACTTAAAAGCGCCGCTAAAGGCCTAAAAAACGCCGCTAAAAGTCAATTTTGCTGTAGTGATGGGTGGAAATTTAAACTCATAACAATAAAAGCTTGTAACAGCCCGTCTCGTCGTAGATCGTATCGATATGTTGCTTGGTGCATAGTTGAGTAAGCCAGGGTAGAAAAAAAAAAGATGAGATTGGTGAATTATTCGTTAAGCGTTGGGGTGGTGTATTGTGTGGATTCGACAGTGTGCCCATTTATGGAACGCCTCACTGGAATTTGCCATTTGGCATACTCTTTTGGGAGATAATCCGCCAACCCTAGATACTTTAGGGTGAACTTGTTATTTCGCAGATCAATAGATTTGTTTTTCGTGTTTTAGTGTGAAATCGCTCGGTGAGTATCGTTAGAGTTTAGTTGAGACCTAGTTAAGATTTAACTAGAGTACTGTAGATGACAGCTTTATATGTTTAGGTAGCTAAATGATTTGTTTAGTTGACTTGTTTTAGTGTGCAATCAACATTTTGCTACTCATTAACCTGATTAGTGGTAATGGTTATGTTTGTTAGATGATTAGGTTTTTCAAAATTTTAAATAAGTCTATTCTCAGATTTCAAGGGTTATAGTAGGATTTTCTGACCCTCCCATTAAGCTTTGTCCCTGTTGTCTGTGCTATATAAAGATGTCAATGACCAACATGTTTCACCTTTGTTTTTCTTAAAATAATTAATAAATTTTCCTAATATATTTTATCACTTCTAGTTATAGTTTGTTTTAAGTCTCTTAAGTGATTATGAATTAAACATTTTTGCTAATATGTTTTAATTAAGCATGTTTTTCACATTTTTACATACAAGTATTGTTAGTACAAGAAATTAAACTAAGTTAAATAATCCTTTTAACATAGAAAAACCCACATGTTCTAATCTAGCATGTGGTAAATGATAAAAATTAATCAGGTAAGTAGAATAACTAGCATTTCCATTAATTCTTTTAGAAATATTGAGTACAAATAATCCATGGTTACAATAGTCCTTTCCCATTAAAGTGTTATTTTTTAGTCTTTATAATCTTATTAGATTCAAAGAAAACTTTCACCTCAATTTTTCTTATTAACCTAATAAAAATCAAATTGTTTCGAGTATTAAGAATAAGAAACACATTAATTAAAGTTAAGGTCTTTTCAAATGTAAGTTTAAGCAAAACTTTATCTTTTTTTAAGCACATGTGTAGTTCATAAGTTTCTAAGATAGACAGATTCTTCTCTTTCCTCCACTTGAGAGGGGAACAAAAAAACATTTCAATTGCCACAACTTTGCCTAGTGGCACCAAAGTCTATCACCCTCTCTTTCATATTGGTAACAATATTGACTTGAAAAATGATCATAATAATTATGTTATCTACTTCAACCAAATTAGCATTTAACAAAAATATCATTTCTCCTCTTTCGTTTCTTGCATTGAGATGCATAATGACTTAGTTTGCCATATATGAAGCGGTTTGATTTTTTCTTCTTCTCAAAGTTAGTGTTTTGACCTTTGGGCTTATAATCATAATTTTTTTGTTAGGTCTATGTATGGTATTCTTTTTGGTACAATAGAGATCTCATATCAATCAATTTAAAATTCACCCATGTTTGTCACTCAGTTAATGGTGTGATTGACTATATATCCATTTCTTTTAGTACTATTATATTTTTTTTATTAAAATTTTAAATATAAGTTACTTAACATATTTTTAAATATTATATCTAATTTTTCATATGATTTTGAAGTATATAATATATAAAATAAAAAACAACATATTATAAATATGAAAATAGATTAGATCATACCAAATTAAGCTTGAATATGAATTCACAAATTTGACCTATTTTTTTTTTATCTAAAACTATTTTTTGAGATTGATATTTTTGTGTAAAACCCTCCTAAATATTGGATCAACATTTTGATGAATAACCGGAGTTAGAATAATGAATATTCAAACTAAGGAAAGATATATTGAGGTGACAAAATTTTAGAGGTCAATGAATAAAGAATACCATACATTTAAGTAAGAAAACATAAAATACTAGCCCATTAAAGGAGGAAAAAAGACATCCTGAAACCTAATCGTTGGACACCGAGATACTTGGTATTCTTACAATAGATGTATTATTTTTGTTTTGATATTGCTACATAACTATGTTATGATATATCATTTTGAATTTATTGATATATTTTTAAAAAAAATTTATATACACATGTAAATATATTTATGTAAAAATATTATTATGTTCATTAACGCAATTAAATAATTATATTTTATTTTTAAATGTAATTATAAACAACAAAAATAAATAGGATAAAAATAATAATTTAAAATATTAAACTGTATAAAGAATTACATATTGGTAGAGACTGAAACGTACCATCGTATCGAAATTAAAATTAAGAGTAATTTATAAAAATAGTCACTTTTGTTTGCCTCAGGTTACATTTTAGTCACTTATGTTTGAAATATTACGTTTTAGTCACTTATGTTATTATTTTGTTACGAAGTGATCACTTTACCGTTAAGTTCCATTATCTCTCAACGGTAATCCTACGTGGCAGTCCAACTAGATTTAAGGTGCCAACTTGGATTTCTAAATGGGATGAAAATAGATTTTTAATTAAAAAAATTAATTAATTAAAATTTTTAAACCTAAACCTTAACTAAAAAAACTGTTCATCTCCTCTTTTTTAACTAAAAAAACTATTCATCTTTTCTTTTTTTAATTTTTCTTCCATCTCTTCTTTTGTTCAGTGGGGGTTTTTTTTTCATTTGACTAGAAAAACTATTATTAAGATCAAAATAGTTGAAATCAAATTGACTGCTTCATAAAGATGGATTCAATGGAGGGTTCAGGTATGTCTTCTTTTTATTCCTCTATCTCTTTTATTCAATACTGAAAAACAAAATATTAGATTTTTTATTATTTAATGAAAACCCTAAATTAAAATTCTTGATATTTTCTTCTACTTTTTGAAATTGTTTGTGAATATGTATTTTATGAACTTGAGAAAACGATTCAATGATATGAAATATCTACTCGACCATGATGGATTTACTTGGGATGAGAAGCGACAGATGATAATTGCTGATGACCATTTCTGGGCCATTTATCTGAAGGTGTTGCTTGACCAAATTTTCTTCCACACAAAATTTGCAATGCCACTAATCTTAGCTTACATTTGTCTTCTGCAGGAACACCCTAATGCTAAATCATACTGGACCAGAAGACATATCTAAACTCTCCATTGAATCTATATTTATGAAGTAGTCAATTTGATTTCAACTATTTTGAGCTTAATAATTGTTTTTCCAATCAAATGAAAAAAAAACCCATTGAACAAAAGAAGAGACAGAAGAAAAATTAAAAAGAGGAGATGAACAGTTTTTTTAGTTAAGGTTTAGGTTTAAAAATTTTAATTAATTAATTTTTTAATTAAAAATCTATTTTCATTCCATTTAGAAATCTAAGTTGGCAGCTAAAATCTAGTTGGACTGCCACGTAGGATTACCGTTAGAGAGATAACGGAACTTGACGGTAGAGTGATCACTTCGTAACAAAATAATAACATAAGTGACTAAAATGTAACTTAAGGCAAACAAAAGTGATAATTTTTATAAATTACCCTAAAATTAATTGTTTTGATTTATTACGGAAACAGAAGGTTGCGATGACTCACTTGGGGTTGATATCCTGGGCAAACCAATGTAGTTGCCAGTCAGTCACTTGTCTGAATCAGCAACTTACAAGGCAGTAATGAGTGAAGTTAGATGAGAAGTGTTACCATAATTCAGGGCAGAAATATTAAATCGTGTCTCTTTGTTCGTGGCATTTACCCAGCATATATAAAAGGGAGGATAAAAATTATTAACCATTCATTTAATATTTTGCTCTTCACAAGCTACCCAAATGAGGCAAGCAACAGGACTTTTTGTTTTATGGTGTATTTATATTCATCATAAATGCTGTGGCTCTTCTTCTTTCTCTAATCTTTACCTCCATTTTTTTATTTTTTATTTTTGAGAAATCGAATTTATAGTTTTAACAAATGTTCAACTTTTTCATTACATTTATTTAAATATCTATTAACATATATCATTTTAAATTTATTGATATTTTTAAAAGAAACTATTCATATATATATTAAATCTTTTTATGTATATAAACAGGAGAGAAGTGGCTATTTTAACATTTGCATAAATTTGATTATATACATATATGTTGGCATTGTGTCTTGGAATGCAATTTCAAAAAATAAAACTAGATTTGAGAATTTTTTTTTTCTTCGTGTATATATATATAAATGGTAATTTTGTGTATGTAAAAAAGTTATTTGTATTAATTTTATTTAATTTAAAACATTTATTTACAATTAAAATTGGGTGAAACAAACCAATCAATTACCTATTAAAATAGTATATAATGATTAATACAAATGAAATTGGTGTAAAATTGAACACCTTAGTAATATTAAAAAAAATGTGTCAATAATGCTAAGTATGTTTGATTAAGTTACGATTATAACAAGATGAGAACAACTTTTTATACAACGCACACATTATTAAGCAAATTGGTAACAGACAATTCTCAAAATTAAAATCCACAGTAGTAATATAAGTGTAAACACTATTGATCAATATCGAACCAATCATCGAGTTGATAAGATAAACATTAAATCATGTTAAATATGCTTCAATGGATGGTTGAAAGCTGAAACAATATGTTGCTTATATTAATTAGGTAGGGTTTAAATAGTGCTTCTCCATTAATAATCAGTATTAATTTCTTCTTCCCCTATTTAATAAGTTAACTATTTAATTTTTTTTTTCAATTCTTTTTAGTTTTCTTTAAATGAGAGGTATTCTCAAATTGTTTTTTTATATTAATTTGATGCATGCATGGTTTTATTCCCAAAGAATTAGTAGCCTGGTTACAAGAAAAATAAGTTAACTCGATAATTTATCAAAAAGGAAAACTTTATTTATATTTATATTTAAAAATATTAGATAACATCATTTGGTTCATGGAAAAAACAATTCAATGTTGGTGCATGTAATATAAATTCTATTTTTTCTAATCATTCATGCTACATTTGATAAGGATATTATTGTTTTTACATATGTTTTAGTATATGAATTTATAATAAATTAATTTGATTGGTAATATTTAACTACTCCTATAATTTTTTTTTAGCAAATAGGAGAAAAAAAATGTTTATTTTGAAGCTATCTTATTTTTTACAAGAACTTTTCCTCTCTCTCTTTTTTTTTTAATTTCAAATTTAAATTTATACTAACTATTTTTTATTTTATGTCTCATTATTATAATACATATGTAATAAATAATATTTTTGTTTATATTATTACACTCATGACCGGACAATCCATTAAAGGAAAAAAATTCAGTATAGTTAATTATCAAAAAAGGGGAAAAATTAAAAAACACTGTCATAAGGGAGACATCTTGCCTAGCAAGGTTGAATGTATAATTCTTTTCCTTTTTTTATTTGTATTATTTGTTAAATTATTTTAAAATATTTTTTAAGATTTTTAATAATATTAATAATTTATTTAATAATTCTTAAAATTTTAAATATTAAAAAATTAATTATTAATGTGACAATTCACGTGTGTATCATGTTAACTTTTCTATTTATTTTGAGATGATTTGACAAACATCGTAAGATCAATAGCAAAAAGGGCGAAAATTAAATGGAGTGCAAAAATATTTTTTTTTTTATTTTTAAGTTAGAAGGTCAAATAAATCATTATGTCAAAAAAAATTATATAACAACTAGAATATGTAAAACAAATTAAACTATAAAAATTAAAGTTTATAATACTGCGTCTATGTCAATAATTTTTTTATGCCATGCCACCCATAATTCCTTCTTAACCTTTAAACCAGAAGAAAAGCATGTTTAATCAGGCTCAAACTCACATCCTCCTAATTGTTGCAATAGCAATAGTGTCAACTAAATATATGTCAGATAAATTGAAATTTTAAATGCTAAAAAATTAAGTATTGAATTTTTTCTGCTAAATTTATATTAGAAATTTTTTTGGTAAATATAAGTATTGAGTACAATCATATTATTTGATAAAAGTAAATATTGATTTTTTAAAGATTTTTTTTTTAATTTTAATCTTATTAACATAATATTTTATATTATTTTGGATAGTTTGAATGAAGGATAAGTAGGTTAATTTGAATATCTCATTTTTTAACAAAAAAGATAATTTATTTAAATTTTTTAATAAAATAAAATAAACTTAATTTTTTTATATTAAGTGATAAATAGCTACCTACCTATCTTATTCAACACTTTATTTTAAAAAAAAATTATATTAAGTAAAAAATTAAAATAATTATCAAATGCATTTAAAATATTAAATGTTGAAAATTTTCATTTTCATTCAAATGAAAATTTTCAATAATTTATCACCCCTAAAATAAAATTCAATTTACATCTCAATAAATGTTATAATTAACAATTTTGAAATCAACCTTTCTAAACTTTGAGTTCAACTAACTTAAATTTTTAATTAATTAAATTCTATTAAAATATATTTTGAAACTAATTCATTGAATATTTTTATAATATATAATTTTCAAAATTTTATCCATCATAAATTTTAAAGAATAAGATATTAAAATTGAAAAAAAATAACTATCAAAAGTAAAAATTTGAAAAATTTAGTGGAATAGAGATAGTATAAATTATTTGATATCCTAGTGATGGAGTTTTTAACTCCACAAGTAAACTTTAGAAATTACCAAATATCCTTAATTGAAACATGTGGCAGTTTCTTAAGTTAGCTTGCGGAGTTAAAATTTTTTTATCGCTGATGTATGAAATAATAATCATGAATGAATATTTGATACATTGATAGTTTACTTTTTTTTATAAATTTTATAAACAATCTTAAAAATGGACATGCCTCTTCTTTTAAATATATATATATATGTATATATATATATATTAATAATTTACTATACCTTATAGAATACTTGTTAACCTAAACCTTAC
This sequence comes from Gossypium longicalyx, assembly GCA_025698465.1. NCBI lineage: Eukaryota > Viridiplantae > Streptophyta > Magnoliopsida > Malvales > Malvaceae > Gossypium > Gossypium longicalyx. The sequence continues at coordinate 14,174,610 of CM046997.1, read as the reverse complement.
TTAAAAAGTTTTTTCAATAATATTTATATATTATCATCATGTGCATTAGCAAGAAAAAAATTACACAAATAGGATTGTAGTGGTTGCAAATGCCACATCTTATATATAATATTTAAATCAGGAGCTTCTTTAATAATAATAATAATAATAATAATAACAACAACCACCCTATGTGGATTTATAACTCTTTTTTCCTTTTTTTTTTTTTGTACATTTGGACGGTCTTATATTTAAAAACATTTTATTATTTATTTACTTTTGAATTTTAATTAATTGGTTCTCTCTTTAATTTTATTTTCATATATCTTTTCAAAAATATTTTATAGTAATCTTTAAATAATGATGATGCCCTTTTAAATAAAATAATATATATTCAATTCACCTTAAATCATAATCAGTTAATTTAATTTTTAATTAGATAAAAAAAAGGAATATTTACTCTGTTTTTCAACGTAAAAATGTTTAATATACAGTCTACACTCTGTGTTCAAAATAAAATTCTATAAATGATTATTTGATTATACTATTATTTACCATTATTCACTATTACATAACTAATATTCTTTTATTTATTATTATTATAATTATATTTAATTAATATGATTACAAATATTAATATAAAATTTAAATTTATTGTTATATTTTGTAAATATATTTGTGTATTTCAATATTTTTTTAAAAGAAATTTAGAATTAGGATCAAATTAAAAATATTTTTAAATTTTGAGGGTTAATTTTTTAAAAAAATTATGACTAAATTGATATAATAAATAAAAGTTGAGGTTTAAATTTGTTATTATACCAATTTTTTAACTGTCACATTAGCTTGTCGTTTGTTATTTTAATGGGAATGACCAAAACGACTAAACTATACAACACGAGTACTTAAATTTCAAACTTTTTGTAACCTCCCCAACCTGGCCCAAACGTTAGGCTTGAATTCGGAAGATTACATTAGCCATCGTAATGGCCTTAACAAGATTATAGGAGTTTAAAAATAGTTTTTTTAAACACTTGCTTTAATTTCTAAAGAAAATTTAGAGCTATTTTAGCATTGCTTTTGAAAAATATTTTTAAATTTTTTTGTGAAAAAGTACTTTTGAGAAATACTTTTAAAAAGTTTGATTTAAGATTTAAGTATTTAGCATTACTGTCAAAAAGTGCTTTTGAGAAATAAAATGTTCATTTTAAACATGATATTATAAAGTAACAATTATGCATTAAATAATGTTCAAATTAATTAATACTATGATATTTTAGTAAGAATATAAAAAGTATTTATTATAACTTTTTTTTGTTAATATTTTAATATATGAAATATAAATTTTAAATATTGTTAAGGAACAAATATTAATTATTTATAAAATTTAATTAGAATATATAAATTATATTTTAAATATTTAAATATAAGCATTAAATATTTGTAATTAAATATTAACACATTTATATTATTTTATTTTAAAATGTAATTTGAATATATTATCCATATTAGATATTAACATAACATAGAAAACATAAACCTAACGAATTAAAATATTACATTTATTTGAATTAAAGTTTAAAAAATGGATAATACTTATATACCAAATATAAATATTAAAAATTTTACATTAACATTTGCATTAGGGGTGAGCAAAACTCGATTCCACTCGAAAAAATTGAAAAAAAAATTAAATTTCGAGTTAAACGAATCGAGTTATTCGAGTCAACTCAAATTTTTTTTTCGAATTTCGAGTTCGAACCGAGTTGAGTTTTCAAATTCGAATATCAAACTATAATATTTTACATTTTCACCCCAAACTCCCAAACCTTTTTACTTTTCCATCAAAACTTTTACTCCTTCCCACTTTCTCCCCAAAACTTTTACTCCCCTTCCATCCCAACCCCCTAATCTACCCAAAATTCATTTCCCACCAAAATTTTACTCTCCCATTTACTTTTTTCAAAATTTTACTCCCAAAAACCCTCAAAACTTTTTATTTTCCCCTAAAATTTTTACTCTCTCCCACTTTCCCCCTAAAATTTTTACTTCCTTCCCATCCCACTTCTCATCTACCCCAAATCCACCCCCCAATTTTTTTTTAAATATTTTCAATCCAAAATTTTACTCCCCTATTTACTTCCCCTCAAACTTTTATTCCCCAAAACTTTTTATTTTCTCCCTAAACTTTTACTTCTCACCCTTTACTCTCAAATAAAAAATCAAAATTATCCAAAAAAATTACTAAACATAAATAAGAATAATTTTATTTATATCTACTATTTATATTATTAAATTAAATTTCACATTTTATATTTTATATTTTTTATATTATTGAATTGTTTAGTCATATTGAATATTTATATTAAAATTAAATTATTAATTATGCCATTAAATATTCATGTTAAAATTTTATATTGGTATCAATTTTACATTTTATCTTTAAAATAACTTTTATTAAAAAATCACATTTTTACATTTAATATATTTTTTAATTCCAAAATACACAGTGACAAGAATCTGAAGATAATTGAAACAACTAAGCAAACAAAGAAGCTAACCCGTATGTAAAAGATTAATAAATAAATTATGAGGTGATGAAAGTTAATAAAAATTTTGATTAAGGTGGACAAGTTTTATTACGATGGGTGACAGTGGTTATAAGGACCCAAAATTATTTTATAAAATTTAATTCGAACAAATATATTCGATTCGATTCGAATTCCATCTCACTCGACTAGATTCGAGAAAGTTTCAAATAAACTTAGAATGATAAAATATGATTCGTCAACTCGATTAACTCGAAATTTTTTCATTCGATTCGATCGAACGCTCACCCCTAATTTGCACTTTAAAGTGAATTCATTAAATTAGAAGTTATAGCATCTCTTGTTAATTCCATTTCAAAACCACTAGAATTGTTTGACTCATCATCATTAGCATCACTTTCTCCATCATGCACATCTTCTGGATTAATAATATTCTCATATGTCCTATTAATATTTTCGTATTCCTTAAAATCCATATCATTTCGACAGGCATGTTTTCGGATAAAATTGTGTATCGCTAGTGTAGCAACAATGATCATCGTTTTCTTTTCAAAACTATAATTTGGCATATCCCTTAAAATGACCCTTTTTTTTTTCAAAACACCAAAAGTTCGTTCAATCACACTACATAATAATGAATGTGAATGATTGAATATTTCTTTTTTACTAGCTATAGGTTTACCTCTACGATAGTCAGGTAAATAATATCGTTATTCTATATGGTCCAAGATAACCTTTCATTTGAGGATATCTAAAATCAATAAGATAATATTTTCCTACATGTCATAATATGATAAACAATTAATTCAAGAGTTTTTTTTTAATTATCAATTAAAGAACTTGCACTTTATTAGTTTAAAAAAAAAGAAATAAATGAAATATCTTACCATTTGGTGGGTGAGAAAATTTGTATTTTGAATCTCTAATTGCATCAAGAAATATTCTAATGTCATGCGTCGATCCTTCCCATCCAACCATAACAAAAATGAAGCACATACTAAAATCACATACTACTATAAAATTCTGAGTCGAGACACCTTTTCTTCCAATGTAGGAAATTTGTTCATTTGGTGGAATAATTGAGACAATATGAGTACCATCAATTGCACCTATCCAATCCTAAACAAATAATCATACTAGTCTTATGCATATTTTTAATCAACAAAAAATATAAAAATATAAAAATATAATTTTAAATTTTAACCTTAAAATGCATCATATATGTAGAATCATTACGTATTTGTTCGGGTATTGAGCTAAAAAAATGATTATCAGGTGCAATTAAATCAATGGTCATCCTTGAAACTTTCTCAAGCACAATTACAAAGTATCGACTTATTATTGCTCCAGACCTTTGAAATATTTCTCGGTATTGGGAAACTTTTACACTGGTGCTCAAGATGTACAAAAAAATTCCCAACATTTCACGAGAAGATATGTGTCTAGAAGTTTGCAAATTGTTTCTTATCTCCAAAGCTCTCAACAAACTTGTGAATACAATTTTTGAAATCCTAAAATTAATCATACAACGTGATTCATGATCATTAAGAATCTCTAGGATACATGCCTCACCTAACTATTTTGAATCTATGCATGGTTGCTTCAATATATACTTCTCATAATATAATTGCACAGAAGAAGATGCAACAACAAATAACTGGTTAAATTATTCCATGAGTTGTAAAATCTCTTTCTTTTCCCTTTCGCATCACCTGTTAACAAATTTTATATCCAAAATCAAACATAAACAACTACTGATAAAACTAGATTACACATAAATAAGTAGAACATAAGTTTAATATTCAAAAATCAAACATAAACAACTATTGATAAAACTAGTTTAGCATTGTTGTTTAGTCACATAGAAGATATCTCTAGACCCTAGAAGACTAGAAAATTTTCAACTCTCCTCCATTTTCGTTTTAAGCCACAAAGCTCTAATCTTGGGATTAATTGATAAAAACATAATTCGCTTGTCTTTATTGAGTAATAATTTCAGTGAGAAAAAGTATAGGGGATTAGCTTTTGGAACTTTCTCCGACATGCTATCAAGCACTATGACTGCTTGTGGAATACCATATGGATCCATAGCATGAGCCAAACTACATGTGGCTTGACTCATATTATCAACTACATTGCATAATTTTTCAATCTGATCGAATAATCTTGTAACCCCTCTAATTTGCTTTGAGGATTTCTTCCTTCCCATTTTAAAATGTGAAGTAGATATATCAGGTGTTTTTCTTTTTTGACCGTTTCTATCAATGTGAACATCGTTTGCAATGTTTCTCTTTAATTATGTCATTGTTAACATCCTCAAAAAATTCACTATGAAATGTACTAGAAGAAGGTGTCCATGCTTTATTATCGGTTGCAACTACCCCCATGAACGTCTGGTCCAAATTCCCTTTGAGTTCAGGATTAATGCTTGATGTTCTAAATTTTTGAGCTTCAGGTACAACCTATATATAAATTGGTAGTTTAATAAGAAATTGTCAATAATCTCATAAATAAGAAAAAACAAAAAAAAAATGTTAAAAGTTATTAATGTAACTTTAGCCTACTCTTTTTCGCAATCTCAAGGCCTGTCTCTGCCTCCAGCGAAGGGCATATTTCCTTCAAGTGACCATACTTTCCACATGAAAAGAATATGGTTGGTGAGGGTTCATACACCACCTATATCAGCTCTCCTTTTACAATACTTGGGACAGCAATGGTCTATTAAGATATACAAAAACGACCATTCTAGCAAATCAACATATGGTTTTACTATCACTGTTGAAATCAAGTTTGGCCATTTTGTCCACCAATTCTCCCATAGCTTCTAAAATTCTCTTCTTGTAAATAAAACCCAGTAGACTCGGCATTTTAATCCATGCCAAAACTATATTGTAAAACCCCTAACCCAAGTCTGTCTCTGGAACAGGGTTACAGAGCATTACCGGAGTTTACAAATCAAACAAATAGAAAATGCAAACATTTCATATCATATAAAATTCATATAAAAAACCAATCAAAATCATTCAATTTTCCCTCATACAAGCCCTCGAGGCCCAAAATACACATTAAAAACAAATCGGGACTAAATCAGAAACTTAGAGAATTTTTTGGAAACACTTAAAATTTTCAAAATTACAGGGATCACACGACCATGTGGTCAGGTTGTGTGACTCACACGACCAAGTGACACATCCGTGTCTTAGGTCTTGTGGGCATTCGAAATAGGGACACACAGCCATGTCCCAGCCCGTGTGAGTATATTGACTTGGGTTACATGGCCAAGTCACACGCCCGTGTGCTATGCCGTGTAAACATACTGACTTACAAACCTTTACAAGCTATAAGGGATACACGGCTATGTCACCTAGCCGTGTGTCACACACAGCTGAGACACACGCCCGTGTCTCTGCCCGTATGGACGAAAATATGCTATTTTACTAGCTATTTTTCTCACCCAACAAGGCATGTACGTACAGTTGACATTGTGCATATAAACAAGTCATATTATGGCATCCAAAACAAATAAAATCAAGCCTTAAACATGTAGTATATTCACATACAACCAATATAACCCTTAGGCACCTCAAATGAAAAATATAAACATGTTTAACCATATAATCCAAGTAACCAAGTAATCAACCAACTTTTATATATAATTGCATTAATGCACAACCTGTAAATCATTTACCAAAACTTACTATTTGGTACCAATTGTACCGCTTATTCAATGGCATCAAATACATATACACTTACTATAGCATAGTACCAAATCACACAAAGTTATAGCATGTACCATAAAACACATATACCATATACATACTCAACTATCATTTCATCTTCTATCATTCAAACAAACAAGCCAAACATTAACCATAATAAGGCTACTCACATAAATGCCAAACTTTGCCATTATATCATTAAGATACCAAAAACCCAACCAAGTCAAATGGCCATTTCAACATTCAAACACATAGACTGACGTTAACCAGAATACCTTTATATGCCATTATAACCAAAATCAAAACATCCGAAAGTACCGATAGAACATACGAATAGTGTGATGTAGCTCCGACAAGCTTTCAACCCGATCAAGCTTGTGATAATTTGTAAAGTAAAAGAAAAACAACTACGTAAGCAATGAATGCTTTGTAAGCTCGTATAAACTTTAAACATAACATTCCATTTCATCAATGAACTTTATAGATTAAATATAAACCTATACCAATGCCTCAAGATTTGTCAACTACATAACCATCAACTCATAAATGAGTAAGTATATCAACATCATATATATATTTTTCATTCCTAACTTAATAAGATTTTATAAACATTATACGCCATTATTAACCTTTTCATAGAACTATGAATTACTTCCTTTACTTACTTTCCATTCCATTTAGTAAGCAAAAACTTAAATAACAACATCAACTCACTGATTAGTATATTTATTCACATCATAGGTAAGTTCATCCATAATATACGAAATTTCTCATATATAAGTACATCATTCAATTCATCAATCCCTTTTTCGACATATCACATTTCAATAATGAACTTACCGTTTCATTACCTTTTCTTACCCATTTCATTTGTATAATATTAGATATAAGTATAAATATCAATCATGATCTCAAGCTTGACATAAGCTTAATCGCCGTCATCAATACACAAGTTAGTGCATTTAAGTATACAACTCATTTGGAGCCCAATCACATGATAAACCATTTTATAAGAAAATTCACCTTTTGAATCATACCAACTTTTCATGAACATAAGCATATTCCCATTTTTTTTTATTTACCATTTCATTGTATATCATTAATATTAAACATGATATAATGTAACCATAAGCTTACCATAAACCTAAGCATCATCCACAATCTCAACTATTGAATTCATTTATGTTCAGATCAATATTTAATAAATAACAAATCATTCAAAATTCATTAAACAGATTACCTTAACGGGATTTTCCATTCGAAGAATGACTTAGGATAAGAGTACATCATCAACAGAAGTTCATAGAGCTGGTCCACCAGAACAAGCCAATAGAAGCTCGTAAGAGCTGAACAGAAGCTTGTAAGAGCTGATCCACCCAAATCACTCCAAACAGAAAGTAAAACGAGAGAATTCGTAACAAATACTGAACCCCGATTCACTTGGGTAATATGTCGATATCTCTCTCCAATACCATCTCCACTCCAAACCCCCGTCATACACCAAAACGTAAATGTACTCAAATCTCGCGTTTAATTCAAACCGAATATCCAATTCAATATTATAATTCAGACAATAATTCATTTCCAACAATAGAATATATATATATATAATACCAACCACCAGTTATTACAAATGTTAAATTTAACCGTACGAACTTACCTAGCTAAATTGCAGAAATGTCAAAATACATGGGCATTTTGGTAATTTTTCATTCTCCTCGATTTTCCACTCGACCTTGATATGCATTATAAAAAGGATAGTTGAAACTTGAAACTTCCATGGTTTCTTTTTTTTTTCTTTTTACTCGTGAAGAAGAAGTCACCAGAATAAATGCAAACATTTTAGTTTTAATTTAATTTAATTTAATTATCAAATTACCATTTTTCCCTTGATTAAATAAATAAATAAAACACCAAAGTCATGTCCATATTTGTCCATCACATAAATATATGGCATAATTACCATCAAAGGTTTAATTTCACAATTGGTCTTTCAATTTAATTAAATTCTAACTAAATAAACTTATTTACAATTTAATCCCAAACTAATTAGGACTAAAAGAACAATTAATCCAAAAGCTAGTGGATTCAATCATAATACCACAGCTTGGAAACTTTAACCATGGTTTAATTACCATTTGAGTCCCTTTTACTTTATTCAATTAACCATTTAATCAAATAGTGATTAAATTTTATATTTTTTACAATTTAGTTCTTTTTAATTAATTAACTATCAAAACATTAAAATTTTTCAATGAAACTTTAATAACACCTTAATGATATTCCGTAAATACTTATACGGCTCGATTTATAGAAACGAGGTCTTGATACGTCATTTTCTAAAACCACTTGACCTTAGGGTTTTACCACTTGAACTTAATAAATCGCTTATAAAACAAAAATCATTATATAAAAAACCTTTTCAAAATCAAAATTAACTCGTAAATATTAAATACAATATTTACGAACTTACTCGTTAGATTTGGTGGCCTTGAAACCACTGTTTTCGACACTAATGAAAAATGGGCTGTTACATACACTTGGGTAAGGTTTCTTGGGATTGAAAAATTTTGTCCATGGCTGAACAGTGAGATATTGACCATAAATTATCCATGGTCATTGCGTGAGAACTTTACTATAATCTTCAATGTACTGAAATTTAACCAAGAAATATCCGTTCTCAATATCCATTAGATGGAAAGGTTTAGAAGGACGCCATAGGTTATTGACTTGATTAAACAAGAATGCGTATCCAATATTTTTCCCCAAAAGCTTCACCACAACTGTTGTTCCATATCCTTGAAAAGGAGCTATTGGATACGATCTGAAAACTCTATACGATTCGAAAACTCTATCGCCAGAATTCCATTGACTATGGATTTTTTAACATCTCCTTGAAAAAAATTCCAAATCTTCAACGATATCAATTGCAGAAGATCGAGACCCTTCCTTATGAACTGAACCCCTTTCCCCATTAGCATCTGTTTCCAGGATACTTTTGGTAGCGAATCCAGATCCACGACCATATTAGCATGATCTTCACCATCACCTTCTTTAAATTGGACTTTTTTTTGTTTCTCGGTCAATAGCCGACCGAGATTCAGAGAGCTTATCATTTTCTAGAGAAATATCCATTTAAATATATTCAAATTTTCGGTCTTGTTTTTGAAATTTGAATCAATATGCTTCGATGTTTTAAAACGTCTCATGCTAATTTAATAATATGTTAAGTTAATAAACAACTTACCAACACAATATATACCACATATTCTTAAATATTCATAGGGGCGAAGTCAGAACAAATTTTTAGGGGGTCGAATAAAATTTTAATTTTTTATAGTCTATCTCTTTATAATTATTAAAGAATTAAATTAAATTTTTATAATTTTAAGAGGGGCTAAAATATAATTTTACTTTTAATAATTTAAAATTTTTTAAAAAAATTAAAAGGTTAAATTGAAAATTTCTATGTTAAGGTAGCCTTCTGTATCCCCCTCTGAATATTCACGAGGGGTCCGATCCTCCCACCTTATTTTCTGGCGTTTCTTCTTTTTTTTTTTTTGGGTACAGTAATTTATTTTAATAGATTTATTAATTATGGCATAGGCCGTTGACCGACGTCTGGAAAAATACTAATTAAATTTTCTTTCGTTTTACAAATGTACGAGTTTCTTTCTTTATAAATTAGTGCGTAAAGATATTTTAAATTATTAAAATACATGTAGAAAATAAGATATATAATTATGATAAATTAATAAAAGAAAATCAATCATTATATGATTTGAACACACCGCTTCAAGCTCATTAAACCTTCGCGGCTAAATAATTATGTTCTCGTAATTATAAAAAATTGTAATTTTTCTACGTGTTTGATTGATTGAGTGTAATTGCATTTCAATTCTCTATATTATATTTGGTAGTACAAATTTTAATTATACAATTACATAATTTCTATTTTTAAAAATATTAATTACTATAAAAATTATTAGTATGATAAAAGTTATTTTTAAACAAGTAACAAAAATTAAAATCAAATCATCATATGCATTATGTTAGTCTAAAAAAATAGTTGACAATATGATTACTAATAAAAATAACAAGAAAAATAAACATAATATGCAATTGTATCTAATTTTTCTAGTGCATGTTGGGTTATTCCCTCTTTAATATTTAACGTATGCTCCTTATCGTTATTTGTTGGTCCTTGATGGAGTTCGTCATCATCTAAATTTAAATCCGCATCATTATGATATTCATGTTCTCATTCTTCCATGGAGTTTTCGAAGTATAGATCATATTAATTTTACCTATGATGAAGTTATGAAATATGCAACATGTTAATTTGATCCAACCTTGTTTTTTTATGCTATACTAACGTGACATTAATATGGAAATTATATTTTTAGAACAACAAATGTTTCTCAACCACATTTCAAGGTCTTGAATATATCAAATTAAAAAGTTTGCAAGCTGTCTATGGTGTTTGTGTCTGGCACTATTCTTTCAAATGGTATCATATCTCATGATATGGTGTAAGAAAATCTTTTGTATTTTGTATAATTATCACCGACCTTATAATATTTCGGTTCGCAGTCCCAATAATTTGTAGTTTTAATTACAAAAAACTTATATAAACTTAATTTGGAGAAAAACTTATGTTAGATTATATCTTTTTTTATAACACATAAATTAAGTAAAAAGTAATATAAAATTTATAAATAAGGTTTTATAAAATTTTCCAATAATTTTCATAACATTTCTTATAAATAATATAATTTTTTGTCATAACTTTATGAAATTATTTTTTATAAATAAGTTATGATAAAAAAAAACTATAACATTTTCTTTAAATAAGTATATTATTTTTATAATATATAACATGAATATATAAATAAGTTATGTACATAATTATTTGTCATAATTTTTTTATAAATAAATATATTATAAAACTTTTATAATATTTAAATAATTTTTTATAATAAATTTTTTAGTCATAATTTTAGAAATTTATTAGGATTTAAATGATAATTTTTGTTATAACTTTATAAAATACATATTATTTTTACAATATATTATTTTTAGAATTTATAATATAAAAATTTTTTATTGTAACCATCCTAAACATTCATTCATGTCATGCTTATAATATAATTTTTATAACTTGTATAAAATTATTTTTTTAAAATTGGATTTGGATATAATTACTTGCATAATTACTTAAAATCTCACCCTCCCCTTAAGAATTGAAAAGTGTAATTAGGGTGCTCCAATTACACCAAATCGGTAGGACCCACCAATTATAATGGTTACCCAAATATGTCACTCTCATGTAATTATAAGTTATTACGCCTAAATCTAATTACTAGGTGGCTTTTCAAACACTGCCTTAATTTTATCATTTAAACCAAATCATCATTTGGTTTTATATAAACTTTTAATAATTATATTTGTTACATAAACTTTTTCACTTACATTATGGATATGCTAGAATTTAGTACTTATATTAAGCCTTCTTTGTGTGTCAATTAGGCACACCAACTCAATTCAAAAAATTGATAAAATATATTGTTATATACAAAGTAAATTATACTATTATGAAGGTGTTTTTTATTTTTTTTATATAAAATAAATAAATAATCAATCATGGTAAAATTTGAACTCATGACAAAATGGGTTTTAACTTTTTTAACTCTAATATTTCAGCCAAAATTTTATTTATTTTTAATATAAACTTTTGATAAATATATTTGTTACATAATTTTTTTCACCCATATTATAAGCACGTGTTTATATACAAAAAATAATGTGGATTAGAAAATTTATAAAGGTTATTTATATATATAAAAAAAACTACTAAATTTACGTTATTTATAAAAAAATATTATTTTGTAATTCGACAAAATATAATATATTAAAAAATAATGAAATAATTTGTAATTAATGTATCACAAAACAGTCATTAACCAAGCAAACTACTTATAGTACTGGGTTTGAAATGATTAAATTAATGTTGTTTATGAGGTTCTTTAAAGAGTTAAATTAGTTGAGACAGTCCATATTTTTTAGTAAATAATGTAATTTTGTCCTTTCGCTAAATAAATGATAAGACGGGTCAACTTCAAATTTAATGCTTTACATATAAAAATTTTGTTGTAATTTATAAATATTGAATTTAAGTTATAAAATATATTTGGTATATTACTTAAAATTAAATATAGAATATATTTAGATTATTCAATAAAAAATAAATAAAATAAAAATATTTGAATTTATTCTCTATTGAGCCATAAGTAAGTCCCTGTCTACTTCTCATTTTCTACACTTTTTTATAGAAAAAAAAATTCTATTTAGTAATTTTCATTGTGGGTTATCAAACATATTTTTTTTAAAAATATTAATTTTCAATTAATTTATTTTTTAATACTTTATCAATAGCTAGTTAACTTTTTTTATTAATATCTTAGTTGTATTAGCTTTAGACTAGAGATGTTCATGGATCGAGTCTGGCCGGGCCCAATCAAAATTTTAAACTTGTTTGCTAGGCCTAGCCAACTCGTATTAATTTTTTATATTATTTATTATATAAATTTCTTAGAAAAATATAATAAATCAAACATACTAAAAATATTAAAATAAATATTTCTCAACAAATTAAAAATAAATATATATGTATACTTAAATAACACTAAGATATGTACAATTTAACAAGCAAATGCCTCTAAAATAGTAGCAAAATTAACAATAAAATAATAGTTATACAATATCCAAACAACAATAATAAAATAGTACTAACATATTAGTAAAATAGTGAAAAATAAAAAGAAAATAGCAACAAAAAAAAGTAAAAAAAGCAAGGAAAAGCAGCAGTATTAGGGCCGAGTCGGACAAGGTTTGGACAAAAAACCTTACTCGAGACCCGGCCAATTTTCTAAACGAACATTATTATTTTGCCCAAACCCATTTTTTAGACTTATATTAGTCTACTTTAGACTAATGTATAATTAATTAATATATTTATAAAAAGAAAGATAATTAGAATTGTACACGTAATCTTTTAGAAGTTTTGTTAGAAGAATGGATCCCTTTTTTAACTCTGAAATCTTAGAAAAATACGTTTACATATTTCTGATTGTAATAACAATAATTGTGCCAATGACAATACAGTAAGCGCATAAATAAATACTTTAACAATCTTCTCTCAATATTAAAGGCCCCCAACTTCACCTATAACTTAGAAATGACCTGTTATTTGTAATCACTAGTCATTGCCACCCAATTTAAGGTTTTTGAAGTGAGAGGAAGATGGCAAGTTCATCTTCATTTTTTAGGCAGCTAAGTAGCAAACAAGGTTGGAAATCTAAATCCTTGCGTTGGGGAGTGAACGACAAGAACAATATTTGTGGTGGGTGTGAGACAAGCTTAAAAGCTCATCAAATGGAAGGTCTTGACATGTACGGCAATGGTGGTGCTGGTAGTGGTGATGATGGGTTGGTTTTAAGGAAGAGAGTGATGGTTTTAGTGGACAAAAGCTCACATTCTAGGCATGCAATGATGTGGGCACTCACTCATGTAGCTAACAAGGGTGATTTGCTTACTTTGCTTCATGTTATCCCTCCAACCCCCAACTGTTCACACTCCCCTTGTTCTTTTACTTATCTTGCTAACTCTCTTGGCTCACTCTGCAAAGCTTGTAAACCCGAGGTACCTCCAACTATTCTCACTTCTTGGGTTGTTTTGCTTCATTTCTTTTCTTTTTAGAAAAGGGGGTGCATCCCTCTTCTCTTCTCGTTAAGGGAGACAATAGGGTCGCAATGAAATGAAGGAAGTGGATATTACTAAATTTATCATTTTCCCACAGTGGAAATACTTTATATCGCCATACTTTGCTCAACTATAGGTATATCCATCCTTAAAAACCACTATCAACAACGCATCCATCTTTATTTCGCTCCACTCCAATTTGATTTTTCTTTTTTTAATAATTAGACTACACATTTATTTATTTATAATTCTTGTTTTTAATTAATAATTTTTTGGATAAAATAATAAATATAGAATTATATGAAGAAAATGTATTGTTTCATTATATTAAATATATTTTTTTCTTTAAAAACATTAACGATATATATTTTTATATACCAGCCCCCCCGGTCTCCATTGTTCAAAAATGACCAGCTTTATTTGGAGCAGAGCAAGTCTAAAATTTATTTATTTTTATAGTATTCGGTGAAGATTGATTGGATTTTCCATGGGAAACCAATACGAATGAAAAACAGGTAGAAGTAGAAGTATTGATAATCCAAGGGCCGAAGCTGTGGACAGTGAAGAGCCAAGTGAAAAAGCTAGGGGTTTCAGTGTTGGTAGTGGGTCAGAGAAGGCAATCTCTATTGTTAACCTTGTGGTGGGTCTTTATAAACCTCTGTTTTGAAAATTACACATTTCTCCATCTCACTCTCATCTTTCATGGTTGGGTTTGCAGTCTAGGTGGGAGCAGGCAGAATGATGAGTTTGTTGAGCAATGTATCAAAACTATAGATCGACATTGCCTTACCATTGGGGTTAGGAGGCAGAGCAATGGCCTCGGTGGCTACCTTATCACCACCAGGTGGCTCAACAACTTTTGGCTCTTGGCTTAGTTTCACACAACGTTTGCTCAATAAAATATGATTTGTTGCTTATGTTCACTATTCCTAACTTGTTCAGGGTTTATAATTGGTTGATTTCTTATTTATTGTAATGAATTTTATGCTATTTGTGACATGAAATATATAATATTGAAATGATCAAATGTGATAAAATTTTGAGTGATTCTGTTTTGAAGATACATAAAAAAAAAATCAATTTAATGAAATAATTTTTAATTATTAAATAGTAATTTAGATTCAATCTGATATTTTCATATAAATTTGTTAGTCTTGTGTTTGATTCTCAAATGATATTTTTCAATTGTTTTATTTGAATATTATATGAAAGTATGTGAAGACAAAAATATCATTATAACAATATTAATTACCTTTTAAAATAAAGGGTATTTTAATAATTTTATAATTGAATTGATATCAAGTCGACTCATGACACTAACTCAATTAACCATTTTATATATAATATAGATATAAACCAAATATTAAACTAATTACTCACGTTAATACACTAACTTTTCCTCCTATGGTATAATATATAAATGTTTTCACACTATAAAAAATTAATAATTTACATTCCACTAATAATTAAAATTAAGTTAAGTATATATAAAAATAGAATTTCACACATAATATTTATATTTTAAAAAATCAAAATATTGTTTATTTTTTCGTTCACAATTATTTAAATTCAGTCTAATATTAATTATTATATTTTTAAATTTAAAGTTTTAATTTAGTAACTATATCGTTAATGAAATATTACAAATTTTATTAAAATTTTAAAAAATAATTAAATGTAGTTTAATTAATACATATAAGTGAGACTCAACCCTATGTCTTAGTTAAAACTCAATTAAGTTTGAGTTTGATTAAAATACAAATTAAACTGAACAAGTTGATTTGATTAAGCTTATTTATTACAAAAATTAATTTAATTCGCATACTTTATTATTTTTGTTTAGTTTGAAATTATTTTTTAAATAATAAATTTCAATTAAACTCGAAAACCTTTCGAAGTCAAGTATTAAAATCAACCTAGAATTCAACTTTAACAGTAATATATATATATATATATATATATATATTGAGTAAAATCCAAAAAACTTGCAAGGAATCAAATAAAGAGATGTATGAAACTTAATGATTTTCAGTTCATTGAGATCAAAACTATGTTAAAAAATTTTCCGACTATATGAGAAATCAGAATCTAATGTAAATCCTCACATGGTGACTCAGAGCATCCTCTGCAAACTATGCCATATTTTTTTTATCCCTTTCTCCAAAACCCAACAACCCCATGTCATAACATACATAATCAAACCTTATCATCTAACTTTTCATTATTTACAAGGGGAAGTAGTTCCATCTTCTTCCTAGGTGTCCGAGGTGTCCGGGGTGTTCCTGGAGTCTGTTGAGAGAGCATATGTCGCACATATCCGTAAAATGTACATCCCAACAGTGTGATACCACAGCCAACAGCATTAAGACCCGAGATTGGGTTCCGGAATATCAGCCATGAAATCAACACGGCAACTGCTACCTGTATATGAAAAACATAAGAATGTTGAATGCTGAATTCGAAATGATAAACCGGAAATCTTTGAGGTGCCAGAAGTCTGCAACTATATTATACAAAACAAGATTTTCCAGATACTGAATGATATATGCGACAATTAGACAATGAATTTTGCATAAAGTTCAGTATAGGACAATCACAAATGGGCTCGAAAGATAAAGTGAGAGTAATGAGTAATATAACAGAACCAGAACACAAGATGGATCTATTTTCACTCTACAAATCTCACCTTGAGGTTTCCGGCAACGTTAAACGTGACAGCAGTAGTTGAGTGAATCACATAAAAAATGGAGAAGTTAAGACAGAAAGCCAGCACTCCTGAGCTGAAAATAATGATGAGGGCTGCCCACGGGGCAGGGTGAGCATGAAACCAATCCATTACCCCATTTCCTTCGAGTAACAGTGCTGGTACTGCCAAGATCATGGTTGCAAAAGGTGCCATGTAGTAAACCGTGTTTATGCTACAAGAGTAAACAAAAAACCAAGGCCAGAAAACATGAGTTAATATATTCGACCGAAACCTTCTCCAGCAGTAAATAAGACAAGAGTAGCTATGATTCTTAAAGATACAAAGGGTTTATACTGCAATCAAGGGAGACAAAGGGTTTTGTCATCCATAAGTGAAAATCTGGGCTATCAGATGATGATGGCCAAAGTAATGCCAGTCATTCTATTAGTTAGCCAAAACAGCATAACAAAATGAGAAAATAGGCATGGTTGTGTGAAATGCAAACAGTGGACCAAAGGATGACCGAGAAGTATCATAAAATTATATTGAAACAACACTCGGTTAAATGCAGAATTATCTAAATTTATGTGTTAACATTATAAGAATTTCCAAGGCTCTATACATTGAATCTGTCCTTAACTTCAACCTAGTTTTTCTTAACATAACCTTTTTGAAACTATCAAAGATGATCAAAAGGACAAAAAACAATCACGAGAATAACATAATTACCTGTCGAACTTGTATCCGTGCAGTAGAGATTCAGCAAGGATAGTCTTTGTAGAAGTAGCTAAACATCCAAATAAGGCAGCACAAAACCCAAACATGTTAAAACTAAGTTCTGTAACAGATGTTAGCAGAATTCCTCCGACAATAGGAACCAAAGAGGCCCAAATTCGCCTGTCAAAGTACTTTCTCCAAACTAGCCACTGCAGAAAAACTGGTAAAATGTACAAAGATCAGATATGATGATGATATGCAGTCAGTTATAACAAGGTAAGGTGCCCAAAAGTGTATAATCTATATATCTCACCCGTGGTTGCAGGAGTGAATGATTTGATAGTCTGCATGAAAGAAACCGGGATATAGCGTAAGCTAACATTTCCCAACACTATGTTGATACAGAACACGAAAGACATAGGAAATATCCGTTTCCAGCGATCTTCAGGATCAACCGCTATTAGAGGTTTGAGCTTTAGCACTTTGATTACCAGATATGCTCCGATTGACGAGCATATGAAGTGAACGCATGATACTGAAAGGGGAAACTTGAAATCCAATTTCTGTGAAAGAGGGGAAAAAAAAGCCATGTCCTCAGACCTTCGACTAAAGTATAAAAAATAATCAACCAACTCAATCAAAATGTAATTGTCAAGACACAAATTGAAGGATAATGTTCAATCCACACTACATAAACGAAATAAACATTATAATACCAATATATGTGGAACCATACATATATATGTATGTATGTTTATATTCCTAGATCTGCTATAATGCACCTAGACAGAACTCAAACTGAATCCAAATTCCTCTAACATGAACAAACTGGTAGACTAGTCATGACTCATGAATCTTTCTTCTAAGATGCATCATCTAAGTTGATAAAGATGGACTTTTGATATTGTATAATTCACAAATTAAATTATAACAGTTAACCCTGGAAGCCTGTTCAAATTTTAAAACTTCTATAAAACGTATTATTTTGCAAATTTATTGAGCTTAGCCACACAACTAAACAGAAATCTGTACTAATGAAATAATTAGATTAAAGAATAAGAGAATTCAGCGAAAACCCAATATCAAAATCAATAAATGAAGTTAGAAACAAACCTGAAAGATCCATCTGTTCATGATTATAACAGTAACATTAAAACCCCACCATTGGAGAATCGCAAGAAGAGATCTGAAAACACCCCACTGCAGGAATCTCCCTTCTTCCATCACTCTAACCCACCTCTCTCTCTCTCTCTCTCTCTCTCTCTCTCTCTCTCTCTCTCTGTGTCTCTAGCACAGAAAGAACAAAAAACCAGATCACCAAATTCGAAACCCAGCACAGAAATTTTGCTCTTAGATTATTGAAAGGTTTATATAAATAGAGGGAGTTTAAAAAAGAAAGCTAAAGAAACTGAGAGAGAGGTTGTAACGGTGGAGAAAGGCCTTCTTCCATGTGATTCTCTCTCTCTCTCTTTGCCTGGATTGAAGTTTAAACGTTATATATTGGCATGGAAATTTCGTTGATGATTTTGAAATGAGGGTACTAGTCTTCATAAGAAAATGGGATAAAAGCAGCCATTCGATGAATATACTTTTATTTTGACTGGTGACGTTGACTAGAGTTTCTTACATCCATATATTGTCTAATCATACAACTGGTCTCACTTTGATCAAACCTCGTATCACAAACCATTTGTCAATTAAATTTATTATTACTATAACGTAATTTTACTTATTTATTTTTTTCAATTAGGTGTGAAGTAAGTAAAGATATTTCTCCTTTAATGCAAATTAAGTCCTCGCCCTTAAAAACTATTAATCAATATCTTTTTTACTTTTTCATTTTATTTTCCAATGAGAATAACCCAATTAATTTATTTTATTTTTAATAAAATCCGAAAAACTAAAAATTATGACTTTTTATGCTCTATTCGTATCTCTTATAGGTATTTATTTATTCCTTTTCTATTATTTGTTTCATATTTCCTTCTAAATATCAATCAAAAAAAGAAATTTCCCATTGGAAATTTAAAAAGATAATTACTATTTTTTTTTAAACGAGAATTCTGTCACTTTTGAAAGTATTTGTTATTCATTGGAATATAGGTTTAAATTTCAAAGTGGTATTTAAATTATATATTTTTTTTTAAGTTGGTATCTATTTTTTTTTTGTCACAAATAATATTTAAATTGTATTCCATTACTCAAAAGTGATATCTAAACTATATTCTATTACTCAAATTAATCTAACTGTTAAAAAATTCTTAACTAATTATTTTGTGACATGTAATACTTTATTAAAATTAATTAAATAGAATTAAATTATAAAGAATAAAATTAAATTAAATTAAAACTTTTCGATTTTTTTTAATGCATTTTTTTAAACTGTTAGATAACCTTTTTTTGCAATTCTCTTGCTCTTTTGTTTTTTTCCTACTTCACTTGTCCAGGTATTTGGATTTCATGTTTTATCAAGTTTTTTTTTTTTTTTTAAGTAATAGAGGATCACTCAAAATTAAGATGGAACCTATATAGAAAACAATGAAGAAAGTTATTTTTAAGAAAAAAAATGCATAGGTTTTGAATTTGGGTGAGAAAAGTATTGAATTCAAGATTTAGAAAAGAAAAATAAGCTTGTTGAAAACAGAGTTTGGATGAGTTTTTTAATAGGTTCTTGAATTTTCCGTCATCGGAGTTCTTAGATGAAAAACAAAAGAGATAAATATGTTTATAATTTTTAAAAAAATTCTGAAAATAATATTTAATGTTTTTGAGTTTTTTAAGTTAAAAATTGTTACGTGTCACAAAACGATTGATTAAGAAAATTTTCTTAATAGCTAAGTTAGTTTAGGTAACGAAGTATAATTTAGGTATCACTTTAAATAACAAAATATAATTTAGGTGTCACTTTTGACCAAATAAAGTTCAGATTCAACTTGGGAAAAAGTGAATAATTTAGGTACGACTCTGAGTAACGAAGTATAATTTAGGTACTACTTTGATAAAAAAACTTAGATATCAATTGAGAAAAAAGGTATCGATCAAATACCATTTTGTGATTAAAGTGTAAAATATATAGATGGTAGATTAAATACACGTTTTGTGATCAAGTACCTGCAGGGAGTGTTTTCTCTCTAGCCATTTCAACCTCCCATCCAACTCTATTGTTTTTGCCTTTGAGCCCTTGCAACCCAAGATTTTCGGGAAAAAAAATCCTTTTTTACCCTCCCTATCCCTTATATAAATACATGTTCCCATCCTGTAACACCCCAAATCCAATCTAGAAGTTGAGATCGAATTTGGAGGTGTTACACCAACACATTGAAAAAATGCTTTCAGTAAGTATTCAAAAAACCTTCAAAAGATTACTTGATTAGTAGCCGAAAATCTTTTCAGAGTTTTAATTTTGAAAACTAAAATCCATTTTTTCAACTTGAAGAATTTTGTAGTTTCACGATTGAGAATATCCGTTACCAACGAATTAATAACAACCCAAAAACGAGTTCAGAAACAAATTACAAATCTAAAGTTCAAACCAAAATAATTACGAAAATGATCGTATTTTCATACTTGCGAAAACAATCTAAGCTCCCACACGCCATCCGTTCCTAATCAGAGGGTTACCTAAACAATCGAGAACAAACAGAAGGGTGATCTATGACGTTCAGTGAATAACCCAAATCAAATGAAGACCAAACAAAACACAATATACAAATCAGAATGATGCAATGAATTCAAAATGATCATATAACCAGAACGAAACAAAATAGAAGATCATAGAGATTTCCATAACAATTGTATAATAGAATAGATGATGTATGAGTATGCCAATCCAGTATTCTTCATAAAAACAGAATACAGATTTTTCATAAAATATCCTACCCAACTCCGCTACACACCAAAGTAGAGTTTCCCTTGAACTTATCCAACCAAAACACACCAAATAGGTTACCCTGAGTTACCTGGCAACGATGACCCGCTACCCCAGGTTGCCCAAAAATGATGGTGTATCACATTTCAGTTAAACTGCCATATTAGATACAAATATGGTCAAGCCACTATGTTGCAGCCTAGTTGCCAGAACAAATATTATGGATAACCTACCAAATAGTGCAAATCATTAAACTACTAGAACTATCTCCTTTCACATTATCCCAAACCCCATGCGACATGTCATGGCATGCAAATACAGAATCAGAGTAATAAGCATGTAGGTCATGCTATCATACAATGACAGAAACTGAAGGCATGGGAGTCCATGCTTTGTACTATAGATTTATCAAACCTCAATAGACCATATTAGATTTGCCATGAGGTCAAATGCATGGTTATAAAAATCAGAATCAGTACCAAACAATTCAACATATTCAAATATCACATACTCTTAAACAACAGAGTAACACATAGGTATACCATAAAACTTAACATAATATGAATCATACTTGGATAATTCAAATACCTTAAATAAGAGCACATTACACACTAACGGATCATACTTACTTGGGTTAAAACATTTCATACATACGTACTATTAACAGGTTATTCATTACTAGTTTATCATATATCAAGTCATATAGCCTAATTCAGATCATACGAGCCTTACAGTAGGCTTACGTTTGATTCAAACAATGAATAAGACTCTAGGAAAAGTTTTTTATTTTTAGCCCACACGTCTGTGTGAATTCACAAGACCGTGTGAATTCACAAGACCTGGGTGTTTGGCCTGTGTGGTTCACACGGTCTAGCACAAGCCCGTGTGGCCTTCTTAACATCTTACACGGCCTAACACATGCCCATGTGACACAAAACTCAAAATATCTCTCACATCGCCTAAACACATACCTGTGTCTTTGGCCCATGTGACCCTATTTCTAAAAAAGTGAGTTACATGACTTGGACACACACCTTTATCCCTGGCTCATGAGCCTCTAATTTCAAAACAGTAAGTTACATGGCATACGACATGGCCTACCACACAGCTTTGTGGCATTGACAACCATGTTTTTCTGTGTTCAAAAATCATAGAAAATTGGATTTTTGTTACACACCTGATATGGTTTTGATGCAAAAGCAACACAGACGATTTCGAAACCGACAAAAAAATTGAACCCAGAAGGAGAAGTCAGACCCCGTACAAAACCAATTTAACACAAGATAACAAACAAAAAGACAATTTAAAGAGAAGAAATTCAAAATGAAAAGAAATAAAACAAAGAAACAAAAATAATAAAAATAAATAAATAAAAAAGTCAAGAACCCCAAAAGTTTTCTGAGGAAGTTTAGTTAACTTAAAAAGAAATAAAACTACTTCTCAAGGCAGATAAAAGAAAAGAAAACTTTCATAAGGATTCAAACACAAGACCAAAGGGTATACAAAAGTTTAACCATTGAACCAGCAAGTTCATTCTTGTCATCAATTGATCGAAAATAACTTATAACCTAAATGTCCCAAGATAGGAGTTTAATCAAATAGCAAAAATTCAAGAGGTAGGATTCGAACTCAGAACCTCACACCTATAAGCACAACACTTAACTACTGAATCAGAACAACTTGCTTGCAAACTTTTCAAAATCTTAACTCAAAATCGAGAGACGACACTCTTGGTTTCATTAACTCAATTTCTTCTAACTCGAGTTTTGGGATGTTACACATCTCCTAATTTAACATCCTAAATTATTTTTTTCTTTTTTCTTATGTGTTGAAATTTTCAAGTTTAAAGATTTATTTTTCTCTCGCTTTGAAGGAGACATAGTCATAGCTTTAAGTTGTGTTTGGGTTCACGGTGATGTCATGGAGCTTGGTAACCTACAAAATTCACTTGCTGTATGAGTATGGCGTCATCACTCAAAAAATTGGGATCTCTTTGTAACTTGAAATCCAATTTGGCGATGATTATATCGTCTAGGGTTGAAGTGTAATTAGGGCTTTAAGGTTACAAAGGTTATGCAGTCAAAGGATGGAGCACAAAAAGGTCTTAGTTTACAGTAGTTATGCAGGCATGATAACGAGTTTCTCCTCGTTAGAGGATCATTTTTATAAAACCCACACAGAAGTGCGATGAAGAAAAATGCAAGGGCCTTCTAGTATAATCAAGTAATTCATGTTGTCCATGTCCACCAAAGATAGTGACCCGATTAGTAAAACCTTTTACACCTCAATTATGTCACAGGTTATAATAATGGGGTCATCGCCTTTGGTGGACATGAATAAAATGAAATACTTGAATATATTAAAATGCCACTGTATTTTTCTTCCTTATACTTCTGTTTGGGTTTTATAAAGCATCCTTCTCTGATGAGAAAAAACTCGTTGTCAAGCCCATATAACCACTGCCAACTGGGCCCCCCTTTATGCTCTATCTTTTGACAGCATAACCTTTGTAAACTTGAAGCCCTAGTTACACTTCAACCCCAAGCCAAATAATCATTGTCAATTAGGACCTTGATTTGCAATGCGATCTGGCTTCTAGGCTGATTGTAACACCCCAAACCTGGCCTAGACGTTATGGCTGAATCTGGCGATGTCACATGGAATAGAATTTGAAATCGAATTTATCGAGTTAAAACCGTTTCTGTTTATTAACTTCTTTCTATCTTTGATCAATCTCAAAACTATTTTCCCGTTAATTAGATTCATTTAAGATCATATTCTGTAGTGGAAGTTTTAAAACTATGACATTTAAAGAAAATCATTTACGTTTAGGAAAAATGTCGTTTTGAATTAAACCAAGTTTTTGTTGAGTTTGCAGTTTAAAAATCCATGAAAACAGTGAAAATCCAAAGTAAAAGCAACAGTTCAAAAGTCCAATTTACATCGAAAATTACCCTAGAACAAATAGGAATTAAAACCATAAATGAAACTAAACCGTTCAATAAACATGTGGTCACCGTTGAGTCCTCCACCGCACCAGTCCATCTAAGTCTAGGGATTACCTATACAGATAAAACAGAAAGGAGTGAGTTTACGTCAACTCAGTGTGTAATCCCTACAGAAGACATGCATACGGTCAAACAACAGTAATCAGTCAAATGCAGTCTGGGCCTAAGCCCCTTTACAAATTCAGTTTCATATATAACTTAGGGCCTTAGTCCATCTCAGATATAGATGCATATAGCAACAGAAATCAGAGTCTTACCCACCAGCCTCTACACACCATCTCCGACTATCCCTACACACCATGTGGGGTTTAAATCACCCACCCAGCCCTACACACCAAGTCGTACCGAATGCGGCATATATTAGTAATATTGCAGCTGAGCTGCTAGATAATAGGCATGAAAGCCTTTCAGTACACTTCCTCCAATAATCAATCATCCCACCCCAATGCAGATGTAACTAAACATGCTCAATGCAGATATATAGAATATATGCTTACATGAAAAAATTCAGTCATCAGTCATACATACAGATCAGTAAACATGTCTAGATTTAACATGCTCAATACATACATTATATATTCAAATCACACGACTTAAGGTATAAGTAGCACTTACTAACCTTTCAGTTGGTTCACAGTCGACTTGGGCGACCCGTGCAACCCTAGGAAACATTTTAGCTAAATGGGCCCACATGCCCGTGTGGCTTATACGCCCAGATTGGCCTTGGCCAGTGTGGATCACACAGCTTGGCCCAAATTCCACACATCCGTGTGGACTACCTGTGTGGGCCCACATGCCTGTATGGCTCACACGCCCAATTCAGTTGGGCCCGTGTGGCCCACACTGCCACACCCTGGCCATCATACAGCTGTGTCTTGTGCACGGCCTGGCCTTCATCGATCACATGACCATGTTGTCGCGCACAGCCTACCACACGGATGACCATACGCCCGTGTGGCGTAGATAGTGGCATTTTTTGGCTTTTGCCAAAAGCTCAATTTCTGCATTTTGGGTACACACCTGGTATCGTTTCATTACAAAAACTATCCCGAGCATTCCAGAACCTAAAATTGACAATACCAAGGTTCGAATTTATCAATTTTAACAAAATTAAAGCAGAAATACTTCACGATTACAGCCTTACAATATCACTAAACGCACTTGAATACTTACCGCTATTGAGCTAAAATCTCTAACCCTTAAATCGCTGCTGAATCCTTAGCTAAAACTTGTCCTTCGCCTAAACTGAAAGCAACATAAACAAACCCCTCATCAAACACTTAACCAAGAACATCGAGATTAAACAGAATAGGAGTTACCGAACGAAATCAGCAGGAAATTACACCGAAAGAGAAACTAATTAAAACTGAAAAGGAAAATGGGAAGAAAATCAAAAGAAATTGGATGGAGAAGATGGAAGCACAGAAACGTAACGAAAAGAAAAGAGCTTTTGGGGAAAATAAAATAAAAGTAAAAATAAACTTTGATATCCCCTAACTCCCCACTACTCAGGTTTCCTAAAAAAACTGAAACTCTATAAGCCAACGGAGAAAAATATTAACAATCCCGCTTGTGCCAAGATTCGAACACAATACCTCCAGCAACCCACACTCTATCTAACCACCAAACCAGTAGACCCATTCTAAAACGTTCTTATAAATAATTAAATATAAGCCTACACTCCAAACGCAAGGCTTAGATAAAAAAAATATCAAAATTTGCCAAATGCTAGGCTTGAACTTGGGACCTCACACACACACACACACCTAGAACACTTAACCATTGAAGCAGATACACAATTGTCACCATTTCACAAAAGCAGAAATAAAAATTTTAGGGCGTTACAACTCTACCCCCTAAAAGAAAATTTCGACCTCGAAATTTACCTGATCAGAACAGATGAGGATACTGCTAACGCATCACATCCTCAGGCTCCTATATGGCCTCCTCAGTGTTGTTATTTCACCACAACACCTTCACTAATGGAATAGACTTCCTCCTTAGAACCTTAACATCTCGATCTAGGATATGAACCGGTTCCTCCTTAAAGGTCAAATTTGGCCTAACCTCAATCTTTTCAACATGGACAATATAAGTAGGATCAGAGCAGTAACGCTTCAACATCGAGATGTAGAATACATCATGAATACGGTCTAGCTCTGGAGGTAACTCTAACTGATAAGTAACCGACCTCACTCGCTTTAGAATTTGGTAAGACCCAATAAACCTAGGGCTCAACTTGCCCTTGCGGCCGAACCTCAGAACCTTCTTCCATTGCGGGAATTTAAGAAACACGAAGTCCCCCACAGAATACTCAATCTCACATCTCTCTAGATCAGCATAAGATTTCTATCTATCAGAAGAAGCCTTCAGTAGAACCCGAATCAGTCGAACCTTATCCTCAGTCACAGAAACCAACTCAGGACCCAAAACTCGACGTTCGCCCAACTCAGTCCAACACAAAAGACTACAACACTTACGACCATACAGAGCCTCGTAAGGTGCTATCTGAATACTCGATTGGAAGCTGTTATTGTTGACGAACTCGGATAACGGTAGATAATCCTCCCAACTACCTCGAAAATTGATAACACAACTCCTTAGCATATTCTCCAGTATCTGAATCACCTTCTTGGATTGACCATCGGTCTAAGAATGAAATGCAGTACTGAAGTCTAAACTTAAACTCAGTACCTCATATAACTTTTTCAAGAACTAAGACGTGAAGCTAGGATCCCTATAAAAAATGATTGAGACCGGTACCCCATGCAATCTCACTACGTCAGAAATGTAGAGCTTCATCAACTTTTGCAGTGAATAATCAATTTGAACCTGAATAAAGTATGCAGACTTGGTCAATCAATCCATGATAACCCAGATAGAATCCTTCTTAGTGGGTGTCAAGGGCAACCCACTAACGAAGTCAATCGTTACTCGCTCCCATTTCCATAATGAAATCTTAATCGGCTATGGCAACCCTGAAAGTAACTGATGGTCAGCCTTAACCTGTTGGCATATCAGACATCGTACTACAAAATCAGTAACCTCACGGTTCAAACCTAGCCACCAGTACAGTTCTCGAAGATCTCAGTACATCTTATTCCCACCAGGATGCATAGCATGAGGGCTACTATGCATCTCTCTCAGAATAGACCGCCTCAGATCAATATCATTCGGTAGACAAATTCGACCACAGAAACAGAATACCCCCTCATTATTCAGCCCTAAGTCCGTAGTGTTGCCACTCTCAACCGACAGAACCGAAGACCTAACGATTCATCCTCTTAACTACCTATCCCGGATATGTTCTATCCAAGTTGGTTTAACCTGCAGCTCAACTAACAAACTTCCGTCGTCAAACAAACTAAGTCGAGCAAACATCGTTCTTAAATCAGTCATCGCCCTACGGCTCAACGCATCGGCCATTATATTGGCCTTGCTAGGATGGTATTCAATTGTACAGTCATAATCCTTAAGCAGCTCAAGCCATCTACGCTGCCTAAGATAGTGTACTTCTCACCGTACAGATAGTGCCTTTAGATTTTCAAGGTAAAGACTACGGTGGCCAATTCCAAATCATGCGTCGGATAGTTTGCCTCATGCGTTTTGAGCTGACAAGACGCATATGCCACAACATTACCATCATGCATCAGAACACAACCCAAACCCACATGGGGCACGTCACTGCAAACCAAAAACTCCTTTCTAGGTTTAGGCTGTATTAGAATAGGAGCCTCAGTCAGAACAGTCTTGAGCTTCTCGAAGCTCTCCTGCTGCACATCAGTCTAGACAAACGAAACACTCATATGTAGCAGCTTAGTTAAGGGCATTGTAATTAGTGAGAAACCTTCCATAAATTGTCGATAATAACTCGCCAAGCCCAAAAAGCTGCAGATCTCAGACACGTTCTTGGGCTGCTTCTAATCCAGTACAGCTTCAATCTTTCGAGGATCAACTCAAATCCTCTCATAAAAAATTACGTGCCCAGAAAGGTGACTTTATGAAGCTAGAACTCACACTTACTAAATTTAGCATAGAGCTACTTCTCATGCAAAATCTGAAGCACAACTCTAAGATACTCATCATGCTCATCTTTCGTCTTAGAGTAAACCAATATGTCATCGATGAATATCACAACAAACTGAACTAGATAGGGCTAAAACACCCGGTTCATCAGATTCATAAATACGATCGAAGCATTAGCCAGACCAAAGGTATAACTAGGAACTCGTAATGTCAATAACGAGTCCTAAATGCCATCTTATGCACATCCACCTCCTTAACCCTCAACTGGTTATACCTTGAACGCAGATCAATCTTGGAGAATACAAAAGCCCATCGGAATTGATCAAACAGGTCATCAATCCTCGAAAGTGGAGACTTGTTCTTAATGGTCAGTTTGTTCAACTATCGATAATCTATGCACATCCTCATGGTCTCATCCTTCTTCTTCACGAATAAAACTGGTGTTCCCTACGGAGACACACTCGCACGGATGAAACCACGGTCCAACAACTCTTGAAGTTAAGCCTTAAGCTCAGTAAGCTCCTTCGGTGCCATACGATAAGGAGTGATAGACACTGAAACTGTACCAGGAAGAAGCTCAATCCCAAATTTCACTTTTCGATTCGGAGGTAAACCCGATAGCTCCTCAGAAAAGACGTTCGAAAAACCCCTTACAGTTCTGATGTCCTTCACAGTAGAGTCCCAAGAAATGGAAACACTAAGATAGGCAAAGAACGCCTCACATCCTTTATGAACCAGTTTTTTTGCCACCAATGCAGAGATCACATTAGCCAAATAATTCTGACATTCTCCAATCATAACTACCTCATTATCCCTTTCAGTTCTCAAGACAACCTTCTTAGTCACACAATCCAGACTAACACGGTGTTTAACTAACCAGTTTATACTCAGAATCAAGTCAAACTCCCCAAACGGAAGCTCCATCAAATTAGCTAGAAATACCGACCCTTGAACCTCTAGCGAAACATCTCTATACAGTTTGCTAACTCGAATCGATTACTCCAGTGAGCTCAGTACAGTTACCTCACTAGAAGTACTCTTAACCAAAATCCCCAAGTTCCCAGACACAGTGCTAGCTACATAGGAATGTGTGGACCCTATGTCTATCAAGGCAAAGTAAGGTACATCATAAATTAAGAATGTACCGGTAATGACGTCTAGAGCATCTTTGTCCTCTCGACGACGAGTAGTATAAACAAGAGCAGGCTATCTCACCTCAGTCTGTTTAGCACCTCTGCCTGGTGTTCTCTTTCCACGACCGATACAGTTACCACACCTAGCCTGACCCCGGCCCCTCAGTGGCTGCTGAACTACCCTCTGTGGCTGCGCAGTACTAGAACCCAGAGTTTGCATCTGATCGACCCTCAGCGGACACTCCCGAATACGGTGCTCTAGTGACCTACATCTCAAACACTCGTCCTGATAGCGTCTACCACAATCTCCACACAGCTGCAATCTAATAAGAGCAACAAGGGGCCCAGCTCTAACTGACCCATTAGTCCTGACCTTTTTCTTAGACCTCTGTACTAAACTTAAGGGCTCTGAATCCCTCTTGTTTTTACCTCTCTCATAGTCTCTGTTTTGGTGCTCAATGCGCTTAACCTCCTCGGTGATCTTCGCATTCTCTACCAGAACGAAAAACTCTCGCTCCCTCTGCAGAGCTATCAGTATCTTTAAATTATTTCTAAGGTTGTCCTCAAAATAGACGCATCTCTCATACTCAGATGCCACATACCTCACGCATAGTGGCTCAGTCTTAGAAACTCGATCTCATACTCAACCACTAATCGGACTCCCTGAGTGAGGTTCAAAAACTCACGCTTACGAGCATCGATGTAACTAGCTCCTACATACTTCTTTTGGAAGGCAGACTTAAAAAACTCCCAAGACAGACAATCGGGCTGTGTGCCCTCCTTAACATTCAGCCACCACTAATAGGCCTCATCGCGAAGTAAAGAGACTGCACCCTTCAATTTCTGTTTAGGGGTACAGTCCAAATTATCTATTATCCTTTCAATAGCCTCCATCTAGTACTCAGCCACATTAGGGGTGACTCTAGTGACACCTCTAAAAAGTTCAGCTCCATTGGACTGGAGTCGTTCTATAACCGACCCTCAGCCCCCAGATCTAGTGTTGGGCCCAGCGACCCTCTCTAGTATCCTTAACATAGCCCGAGACAATGCGTCGTCCCTAACCATGCGATCTTGTGACCCACTCTCAGTAGCAGGTAACACTAGTGTCTCACTAGTGTCCAGGTTTGGCATGCTGCCTAGAGAAGAAGACTCAGCTCGAGCCCCTCTACGGTCTTTATCTTGGCCTCTAATACCCAGTCCACGGATATTTCGTGCACTCATGTCTATTCGAATTGATCTGTATTACGAATTTTATGAATTAGTTATGGTTTCAGTATTTATTAACAGATGTTTTATGTAAAGCAGTGTAATAAATTCAGAGTTTTTTTTTGCAAGTACAGTCTCTATCAGTTTAAGTTCCATTATAGTTTCAGTATACACTAACTAGAGTGTTTTCAGAATATACTATCTATAATAACAGTTTATCAGAATACTTACAGGATCGACGCTGCAGACTCGGTGTACCACTTTCCAAGTCAAATCATTTGAAAATCTGTTCTTTAAAAACCAATCCACAGTCGAGTTTTGTAAATTGGCTTTGATACCACTAAATGTAACACTTCAAACCTAGCTTAGACGTTATGGCCGAATCTGGCGATGTCATATGAAATGGAATTTAAAATCAAATTTATCGAGTTAAAATCGTTTCTGTTTTTTAGCTTCTTTCTATCTTTCATCAATCTCAAAACTATTTTCCCATTAATTAGATTTGTTTAAGATCATATTCTATAGAGGAAGTTTTTAAAACCGTGACATTCAAAGAAAATCATTTGCGTTTAGAAAAAATATCTTTTTGAATTAAACCAAGTTTTTGTTGAGTTTGCAGTTTAAAAATCGATGAAAACAGTGAAAATCCAAAGTAAAAGCAATAGTCCAAAAGTCTAATTTACATTAAAATATACCCCAGAACAAATATGAATTAAAACCATAAATGAAACTAAACCGTTCAATAGACATGTGGTCACCGTTGAATCCTCCGCCGCACCGATCCATTTAAGTCTAGGATTACCTGTACAGATAAAACAGAAAGGGGTTAGTTTACGTAAACTCAATGTGTAATCCCCACAGAAGACATGTATACGGTCAAACAACAGTAATTAGTCAAATGTAGTCTGGGCCTAAGCCCCTTTATAGATACAGTTTCATATATAAATTAGGGCCTTAGCCCATCTCAGATACAATATGCATATAGCAACAGAAATCAGAGTCCTACCCACCAGCCTCTACACACCACCTCTGACCATCCCTACACACCATGTGGGGTTTAAAACACCCACCCAGCCCTACACACCAAGTCGTACTGAATGCGACACATATTTGTAATATTGCAGCTGAACTGCTAGATAATAGGCATAAAAGCCTTTCAGTACACTTCCTCCAATAATCAATCATCCCACCCCAATGCAGATGCAACTAAACATGCTCAATGTAGATATATAAAATATATGCTTACATGCTAAAATTCAGTCATCAGTCATACATACAGATCAGTAAACATGTCTAGATTTAACATGCTCAATACATACATTATATATTCAGATCACACGAATTAGGGTCTAAGTAACACTTACCGACCCTTCAGTAGGTTCATAGTCGACTTGGGGGACCCGTGTAACCCTAAGAAGCATTTCAGCTAAATGGGCCCACACGCCCATGTGGCTTGCCCGTGTGTGCCTACATGCCTGTGTGGCTCATACGCCCAGATTGGCCTTGGCCAGTGTGGATCACACGGCCTGGCCCAAATTCTACATGCCCATGTGGACTACCCGTATGGGATCACACGCCCGTGTGGGCCACACGGCCACACCCCGACCATCACATAGCCATGTCTTAAGTACGACCTGGTCTTTTTCGATTACACAGCTGTGTTGTCGTACACGGCCTACCAAACGGGTGACCACACATCCGTGTGGCGTCGACACTGGTCTTTTTCGACTTTTGTCAAAAGCTCAATTTTTGCGTTTCGAGTATACACCTGGTATCGTTTCGTTACGAAAACTATCCCGAGCCTTTCAGAACCTAAAATTGACAATACCAAGGTCTGAATTTATCAATTTTAACGAAATTCAAGTGGAAATACTTCACGATTACAACCTTACAATATTAGTAAACGTACTTGAATATTTACCGCTACCAAGCCAAAATCTCCAACCCTTAAATCGTTGCTGAATCCTTAGCTAAAACTTGTCCTTCGCCTAAACCGAAAGCAACATAAACAAACCCCTCATCAAACACTTAACCAAGAACATCGAGATTAAACAGAATAGGACTTACCGATAGAAATCAATAGGAAATTACGCCAAAAGGGAAACTAATTAAAACCGAAAAGGAAAAGGGGAAGAAAATCAAAAGAAAGCGGATGGGGAAGATGGAATCACAGAAACATAACAAAAAGAAAAGAGCTTTTGGAAAAATAAAATAAAAATAAAAATAAACTTTGATATCCCCTAACTCCCCGCTACTAAGGTTTCCTAGAAAAATTGAAACGCTATAAGCCAACGGAGAAAAATATTAACAATCCCGCTTGTAACAGGATTCGAACACAAGACCTCCAGCAACCCACACTCCATGTAACCACCAGACCAGCAGACCCATTCTGAAATATTCCTACAAATTATTAAATATAAGCCCACACTCCAAACGCAAGGCTTAGATTAGAAAAATATCAAAATTTGCCAAATGCTAGGCTTGAACTTGGGACCTCACACACACACACCTAGAACACTTAACCATTAAAGCAGATACACAGTTGTCAACACTTAACCATTAAAGTAGATACACAGTTGTCACCATTTTACAAAAGTTGAAATAAAAATTTTGGGGTGTTACAGTGATGGCTCCATACTCATATGGCAGATGAGATTTATAAGTCACCCAGTTCTACGGTACCACCGTAAATTCAAACATTCATTAGAACTATAACCATGTCTATCTCAAATGAATAAAAATAAATTTACAAACTTTTAATTTCCAATTATAAGAAAAAAATAATTTTCACCTAAGTGAAAATGTGCCCTACAGATAGAGTAGTGAAAACGTTCCTGTAGTAGGGGTGTGCAAAATTCGGGTAAAACAAAATAAAATTGTTAACCGATTGAATTTAGTTAATCGGTCGGTTAACTGAATTAATTCGGTCGGGGGTCGATTAATAATTTTTTGAGTTTTTGGTTAACGATTAATTTGGTTCGAAACCGGTCGGTTAATCGAATTTTTTCGGTTTAACTAAAAAAATTAATAAATAAAATTACAATATATAAATAACCCACTATTCATCCAAACCCAATCCAACATAAACCCAAGTACCAAACCCAACCCAACCCAATTACCCAACCAAATCATAAAAATTACAAATAATTTAATAAATAAAAATAAAAATCTAAAACTAAAAGTAAAAGTCTAAAGTAATAGACGACAGAAATAAAAAAATCCCTAACTAAGACCCTAATCTTCAAAATCCCTAATTGAAATCTTCCAGAATCTTTCTATTGTCACTGCCAAGCCAACCACCTTCGTGAACTGTCCGGCCTCTACCAGGTCACCATCACCGGCGAGTTGAGGTAGGCTTTTACTCTTGAAAATTTGTGCACTATTTTACTGATTGCTTATTCTACATCTTGACCAAGTGTCTTGAATTCCTTCCATCACATTTAATCTAGTTCGCATCGCCGGATTTTCCCTATGTTACTAGTCATTTGTGGGAATGCCCTTATTTGTTTTTGGAGAAATGTCTCTTTCATCCAGAAGTGGCAAGTGTATATATAGTAGTAGTAGTCTAGTAGGGAATTCAGTTTTATGAAAATGCCCTTATTTGTTGCGATTGTGGTGTGTTGGTGTCTATAAAATGCTTGTTTACTCATGCATTCCTTGGAACCTTGGGTTCGAAGCATGTAGTTAAAACTCCATCAATAGTAGGAGTAAAGAAGAGTTATTAAGAAAATTTAAAGTATCCATTGTGGTATATGTATGAAAGCCCATTTTTATCTCAGTTTCTTTGTAAGAAGCTCATGGTACAGTAAAAAAAAAACAGAAAAAGGCTTAAACCTAGTAAGACATTTGCTAAAATATTAGCACCATGAGAATGGATATGATAGCAGATAAAAGACAAAGAAAGCCAGATGTAAAGGGCTATTGTCAATTTCTAAGGTTTTTTGTTGGTTCAAACAATTCCTAAGCTTTTGTATGTTTTAAGTAAAATAAAAGGAAATATTTCAATAGCTCAAAACAAAAGTTCAGTTAATTTGGTTCGCCAGGTTAAAAATCTTCACTTGCAAAGCAAAGCACAACCATTGAAACCAATTAAGTCTTTAATATTGTAAAGCAAAACATTAACACGGAAGCAAACTGACTAAGAAACTACAGTTGTTAACATATTGGATATCTTTTAAGCCGATGAATAACAGAAGCAAACTATATTTTTTATTTTATTTTATTTTGTCATGATTCCATTTTTGAAATGTTGTAATTTATTGTTTGGAATCATGGAATATCTTAAGCTGTGGATTGCCTATTAATCTCCTTCATACACATTCCTTGAACCTACAGTCTTGATATCTTCAATGTTAACTGTTTGGATAATCTATATTGTTCAAGTGTAAGTTTGAAGTTGTAAGTTATATGGCTTTTTTCAACCCCTCTTATCCTATCCACCTATTTAAAAATGAAGCAGTGAAGCTTTGAACAATATAGATTGTCCATCATGATTTTTAAATGACTACAGTTCTTTGACTTAACTGCTTTGACGCTAACTAATCATCTGGTGTTATTACATGTTGGAAATTAGGGGAATTTCCATAAGATGTAGTTCCAAACTTAAAAATCTGAACTTAACAGAGAATGGATGTGATTCTTTATAATGCTATGAGAAATTTTCTTAGGGTGTTCCAAATTTATTTTGTCTATTTGCATGAAGCATGATTGTAATGCATCTAATCTAATCATTCTCATAAAATCTCATTCACCTATGCAACAATCTGGATAAAGATTAAGAGGACCAAAAATGTGCATTAATTGAGTTCTCTATTGTATTCTTTTGGTCATTTTATTTTATTATATAAATGAAATAGATCAACAATGATGACTGAATTGCTATTGGTGTGAACAATTTTGGCTCAGTAGTATGTTAGTGCATGACAGTAATGCTTGTGACTTTGTTAGCTAAATTTTAATTCATTCACATGGAATTTAAACATTGTTTCTTCATCATATTCAAATGGGGAGGCTTTGAAACACTACTTATGTTGAATAAAAGCAGAATTTATTTCTCTAAAACTCAATATCAAAATATGTTTAATATTATAAATGTATTTTAATTTATTATATAATTTTTATCCTGGCAGAATGTCCACCGAACCAACATTTATTGAGGGTAGTGTTACACCTCCTACTTCGATAGATTCTGAAAATTCAGGAGTTGGAGCTTCATGCCAGGCAAAGGGGGTTACTAGGAAAAAAAAAGCCACTTCTCAAAGGTCAGAAGTTTGGTCTCACTTCACTAAGATTATTAATAGTGAGGGTACAAGTAAGGCAAAATGT
Source organism: Gossypium longicalyx (assembly GCA_025698465.1). Classification (NCBI taxonomy): domain Eukaryota; kingdom Viridiplantae; phylum Streptophyta; class Magnoliopsida; order Malvales; family Malvaceae; genus Gossypium; species Gossypium longicalyx. Next base: position 14,138,633 of record CM046997.1, on the reverse strand, counting down.
AATTATTGTCAAAAGAAATTTTGTTGTGATATGAAAAAAAATGGTACAGGGTCATTGAAATATCATATTGGTTCATGTAAGAAAAATCCTAGTAATGTTGTTGACACTAGTCAAGGACAACTAGTTTTACTTAAAAAGGGAGTTGAAGGGGGGAAGGGCATCTTTCAACTTGGAGATTTGATCAAAAAGCATGTAGGAAAAGATTAGCACAAATGATTGTGATTGATGAATTACCTTTCAAGTTTGTTGAAAGTGAAGGCTTTAAGAAATTTATATTTGTGGCATGTCCTAAGTTTCATATTCCTTCATGAACTACTATGACTAGGGATGTTTATCAATTGTATTTAGATGAAAGGGTCAAGATAAAACAACTTTTGAAAAGTTCTTATTTTAGAGTTTGCTTAACTACTGACACATGGACTTCTTTGTTAAGAGTTAATTATTTGTGTATCATTGCTCACTTTATTGATAACGATTGGAAATTGAATAAAAAGATTTTAAACTTTTGTCTAATTTCTAGTCATAAGGGTGAGTCCATTAGGATAGTGATTGAGAAATGTTTGTTGAATTGGGGGATTGATAAGTTGTTTACTGTTACTATTGATAATGCAAATTCAAATGATGTTGCTATTTGTTATTTGAGAAAGAAATTTAACCCTCGAGGGGATTTAGTTCAAAATGGTAAATATCTTCATATGAGATGCATGACACATATTGTGAATTTGATTGTTGTTGAAGGTTTAAAGGAAATGAATAAATTTGTTGAACGTGTTAGAGGGCTGTTAGATATTTGAGACAATCTCCCGCTAGATTACAAAAGTTTAAGAAGTGTGTTGTGGTGGAAAAGATAAAGTGCAAGAAGATGTTGTGTCTTGATGTTTGTACTAGGTAGAACTCGACCTACTTAATGTTAGACACTGCTCAGAACTTTGAGAGAGCTTTTGAGAGATTTGAAGAGCAAGATACAAATTTTAGGGCTGAACTTGAAAGGGGAGAGGGTTGGCCTAGTGTTAGATGACTGGGCTAATGTTAGCAACTTGAGGGATTTCTTAGAACACTTTTATGAAGTCACTTTGCGTATATCTAACACTTCATATGTCATGTCTAATAATTTTTTTAACAAGCTTTCTGAAATTGATATTCTTTTACAAGATGCTCAGTTAAATAATAATGTTGATTTCAATGTTATGGCCATCAAGATGAAAGAGAAGTATGATAAGTATTGGGATGATATTGATAAGATGAATTTGCTTATGTTTGTTGCTTGTGTTTTAGATCCTAGACAAAAACTAAAGTATATTGAATTTTCACTTAGTGAAATGTCTAGTTCTGAAAAAGCTTGTGAAATGATGCAAAAATTGAAGGAATCTTTGTATGAATTGTTTGATGAGTATAAGCCTCCACTTAGTGAAATGTCTAGTTTTGAAAAAGCTTGTGAAATGATGCAAAAATTGAAGGAATCTTTGTATGAATTATTTGATGAGTATAAGCCTCAACTTCATAGTACTTGTAGCCAATCAAGTGTGCCAACACATGTTTCTCTCGGTGAACCACAACAAAAAATGAAAAGGCAAATGCAAGCTTTGTATAAAAAGTGTGAGTTGGAAAATGGTGGTGAGGATAAAACATCTGAGTTGGATAAATATCTAGCTGAGGCTAATGAGAAATTTGTTGTATATTTTGATATTTTATTGTGGTGGAAAGTGAACAGCCCTAGATTTCCCACTCTTTCAAAAATGGCCAGAGATGTGTTAGCTATACTGGTTTCTACAGTTGCTTTAGAGTCTACATTTAGCACCGGTGGACGTGTGCTTGATCAATATAGGAGTTCTTTAACTCCTAAAATTGTACAAGCTCTTGTGTGTACTTAAGATTGGATTCGAAAATCATCATCACAAGAAGACATCAAAAAGATTGAAGAACAAATCTAAGAGCTTGACAAGATTGAAAATGAGATATTTATTGTTTTATTTTAATAGTTTCAATTTTTTTTACCATATCACTCCTACTTATTTAATTGATTCAATGTTTAGACTTTTCTTGGAATGCATTAGAGCCTACTCTAAATTCACGAGCTTTCGTGAGTTGAAGAGTATGCTTACTATCTTATTCTTGTTAACTTGCAATCTATTCATTTGTTTATATTATTTGATTTTTTAAATGCGTATATTTCTATTATATGCTAATTTTTTGCACATGTTTTTTTTGTAGGTATAATGCAAATAGAGATCTTTTGGAGAGAAGAAATGGATACAAATTGAGAATATTAAAGACTTACATTTCAATTATGTGTTAATTTCAAGACTTATGTAATATTTTTAATTATGTAGTGATTCAATACTTTAATTCGGTTGATTCGGTTAATTCGGTTAATTTTATACTTATTTTAACAAAAAATAAAAAAAATATAATTTTCGATTCGGTTAACGGTTAAAAGTTTTGAAGGGTTGGTTAATTCGGTTAATGGTATTTCAGATCGGTTAACCGATCGGTTAACTGACTGAACACCCTGACCCTGTAGGATGCGTTTTCTTTTCTCTCTCCAAAAATAATATAAATCAATAAATTTTTAAAAATTCAACCTAATTTCTCAAATAATTTTTCTCACCATATTTATATAAATTAACCTTTAGGAATGTAGTGTCTAAAAATTTCAAAGTTAGGCAATTCATTAGCTCAAGTTAGGCGATTTATAAAGTCAACGCATTGGCTCCTTGGTTGATTTTGCAGAAATGGATGGAACAATGTAATGAAGGCGTGTTTTACGGGTGAAATTCCAATTTTGATACATCTTATTCTGTCCTCATCAACTAATAATTACTTTGTAAACTTAGTGAAATTAATAAAGAAATGAAGCTGCTTTTTCTGTTTTACTATTCTCATATAATTTCTAAAAAAGTTCAAAATTTTAAATAACAATAATATCATATTTGGTTTGTTTGGTTTGGTTGATTCTACTGCACTATCACGCCTGTGCTGAATACTGGCTTATTCTGGCCATGATCGTAAAAAACAATTAGCCTATGTTCCAATTTTACCCTCATAATTTATTCCATTGTTCAATTTTAAACCCGAGGCCACTTTTATTATTTTCTCACATTTGGAACTAGACTTGATCATGAGTCGGGTCGGACCGATGTAAAATTTTAGACTCGATCTTGATCTGAAAATGAATTTAAAATTCTACTCAAGCTCGACCTAAATTGAAAATATAAATCCTTAGCTCAACCTAGCCTACCCAAATTAATTTTTTTAGGTTACTTTTTCTATAGAAAACAAATTTAAAAAATATAATTAATTAAATTCACTAAAATTATTTAAATAAATATTTGCCAACAAATTGAAAATATATTAAAAATACGAATATTATCAACTCTATTTATAACCTCCAACTTAAATTAATTTTTATGATTTAAGATTTCATATTTATCTTCAATAATAAACGATTTCTTGATGTTGTGAATGTACCTGTTTCTTCCCTTTGGTTACGGAAGTGTGGGATAAAGAAATTTTGTTGTTCCTTGAGGTTTAATGTTTATTTCCTCCATTTTAAGGTGTAATCAACTTGTCTGCTTCTTTGAATCTTCAACAAATCTCAAAGCCCTGAAATTTCATTGTTTTCCTATTTAAACTATTAAAAATTTTACGAACTTTTTGTTATTTGGCATAGTAAAGTTGAGGAATTTTAGGTGATTTGGTATATTTAAAAGAATGTTTTTTTTTTCTCTAAGCAGTTTGTTTCTTATATTTTGTTTTGTTTAGTTGTGGTGTGAACTTCTGAGCTGGCTTTCGCTTGCTTTTTTGCCCGTCCCACTAATTCTTTCTTTCTTTCTTTTTTCTTCTCATTCACTTCACATGTCTTTTCTCTTTTCAGTTTACAGATATATTTTGTGGGTATCTTTGTTATCTACACAAGTTATGATGGATAGATGACGATATTTGTCGTTTGTTAAAGCTCCACCGGCCACCAATAGTTTTTTTGGAAAGTGGGTGGCTCTTCGTCAATTTCTTAATTTGTTTCTGTTCTGAGAATATTTCAGAATAATAAATGATTTCACGAGTCGATTTGGACTCGTGTTGTCTTAAGTTTTATAATTTTTTTTATTTTTTTCTATTATTTAATAAGTCTTTAGTTTTAGGAGTTTTTGTCTACTCTTGTAGCATGGTTTTTAGTCTTGATTATGCATGTAATCTTAGTTTTACAAGTGATTTTAGGGATAATTTTGTTGTCGTCATCTATAGTTTGGTGAAAGCTCGATTTTTTTGTCGATTTTTGCTCGCTACTTTGGACCATTCGGGACTAATTTTCTTATATTGTTAAGTGCTTGCAATCACCCCAGATACGTCGTGCTTGAGTTGTGACAAAGTTAAATTACCAACGTGTCAGGATGTTCTATTGATTCTGAGGCTAAAGCCTTTGCTGTGTTGATGGAGTTTGTTCTTCCCCATCTAAGACCAGTGTTTGTTAATTTTTTCCCTAAATTTATATGATTCCATTCATTGAATGAATTAATGAATTTACCATTAAAAAAAAACATTATTTTCCTTAGCAATATAATACCCGATATTTTAGGTTTAAAATCACAAGGTTTAAACCATTAAATAGTCAACTTTGCATTGTTTTCCTTACCAATATAATATTCAAGATTTTAGATTTAAAATCTCAATAATTTTGACTTGAACATTACATACCAACTTTATAACAATAACCATTTAATATTTCCAATGTTAAAAACTTAATATTTAATTTCATATTATTTTGCCTACCAAAAAAATAATTATAAATTCTATTTGCCTGTACCGAACCCATAACACTTAACCCTCATACTCTCTTCAAACATCCAATCATTCACCCTCAAAATATCATTTTTACTTTCTTTTCCATAACATTTATAAACCATCACCATGGAAGGAGGCTCTTCATCTTGAAACTCAAAATCGGATTGGTTTGGAGGAAGACAATATAAATAACATGTAAATTAGAAATCTATTTTCGTTTTATAACATTTAAACTAATTTTATTACTTACACATATTTATTATATTTTAGAGAAGTTTCTCCAACTGCATATTCGAAAAAAAAGTACAATGGAAGTTGATTCTAATTCTTATGAAAAAAATTTATTTTAAATAAGGGGAAAACTTAAAAAGAAAGATAAAATCCAACAAAGGTGAAACAACTTCATTCCTTAAAATTACCATTTTAATATATTTTTTTACTATTTATCGTTTACTATTTTTGGAAAAGAATCAATCGTTGAGTCACAAAAGCAATCTTTCTTTGAGTTATGCATACAGCGATTTTTGGAAAAGAAGAAATCTTTCAACAACATGCAAAAAAACATTCAATTAAATAATGTTTTCCTTCTTTGAGTCAGAGAGGAATGCAAGAATGCAACTACTAGATGGAAGGATGAGGCCAACAAAAACATTGATATTAAAATATCCCACTATTTATCAATAAAGGTTGCTCCATAACTACTATTACGAAAAACATGTGTTGGAGAATTCTTTGAACCTTGGAATTTTGTGTTCGATTTGGTGTCTTAAGTATAGTATTTTCGTTTAAGTATATTTGTAAATTTTCGAACAAGTTGGTTAATAAAATTATTCATGAATTACATTAATAATTTGTATATTGTCCTCACATGGTTTTTGCATGTAAAGCAAAATGAAAGCAAATGTTGCTCACTGATTGTCTAATATTTAACTAATACTAAGCGGTATTACGTGGTCAGATCGTAATATGAAAAGACAATTTGTATTAGTAAACGAACCTAAACATGTCTTTAGTCTAATCGGAAATAAGCAAACCGATTGAAAGACTAATATGTTGTCTGTCAAGTCCAATTGGAAGATGTTTTGTCTTGGACATTAGAGTGGATGACTCTCAGAAAATAGAAACATAGATGTGATTGACAGGACTGATAGTACATCAGACAAGACCCAAGTAGAATAGATCCTGAATCCGTTTATGGATTTATTCACTTCTGACGTTCATCGTATGACATACCTAAATCTTGAGTGGGTAACTGACTATGTATGCATGACTCGTAAACTTTGATGTAAGTAAAAGTCTGAGTTTGATTAGATAAGGAACCAAAAGCTAGTGTGTTGGGTGTATGACTTCTGCAGTATGTAGTGTCATTCACAACAGTGAAATTCATAGCTCAAAACATGGGTAAATGATATCCTCTCATTGGCATTGCATGTTTGATGAAAAGTAAATATGGCCACGAGTCGTTCATCTTTGTGATGAATGACTTAGTTACTATTTAATAATAATTGACTTTTCATGAAGGAAAATGTAATGGTTACCATGAGATAAAATATGATCATATTTGGATAGCAGATATTATCCCAAAGAGATTAAGGATACCCTATGAGGGTAAAACACTTATGACAATGTCATTGGACGAGCACTAAGTAGATGATTTCGTAATGGCATGTCGTTAGAGAGAGCTCAGTCACGATACTATAGTGGAATGACTTCGTGACTCAATCACGATACTATAGTGTAATGACTTTATGACTAAATGAGTTTACAATTAATAGACAAAAAGCCAAAATTTAATTATAAATCATTTGATTCCTAATTACATATATCCAATCGATCCTTCTGCTAGCTTGTTGAAGGAATTGCGTGTTGAATTGAAAATGAACAAAATGAATAGAAATAGAGAAATGAAAAATATTTGGAAATAATTATAGTTTTCTCCGAAACAGAGAAATGAAATCATTTGGAAATGAATGTGGTTTTCTCAAAATGGAAATAGAAATAAAAATGAGAAATGATTCATTTGCAAATATACATGGATTATTCAGAAATGACCGAAAGAATAAATTTATTTTTTTAGTAGGCTTAAAGCCCAAAAATGAAAATAAACCATTCAGCCATAGTGAACAAGTTGAGTTCTGAAATATTAAATATATTTTCTTGGAAATTTTACTAGGGGTAAAATCGTCATAATTTTACTGGGGTAAAATTGGCATGAGAAAACTAATTAATTGGAAAATTAATATTTATTGGGTTGGATTAAAATAAAGTGCTAGATTAAAAGTCTAGAAAATACATATAATTGGGCCCAATACAATGAGATGCCCGAATCCCTATAATAATACATATGAGGGGAAACACACCCTATTAGCCCATTTCCCTCTCCTAGTTGGACTAGGAAGTTGTTTTTCTAATTGAAATAAACCTCTATAATTCAAAAAAGGTTCTACCTTCTCTCCCTATAAATAGATGGCATCGGTAGAGATATTTACACAACTTTAAGAGATTGTTACTTTACCAAAAAATATAGACAATTTATTCTCAACTATTAAACATATTTTTCCAGCAATCCTACCAGTTTCTATTAAAGAAGAGAAATTTTTTGTTTTCACCCCAAAAGGAAAAGAAAACTTTTTCTAATTTTGTATTTTGATTCAATTGGTTCGAGCCCACACTTGAAGTAGTTCGTGGTATGAGAATAGCGGAGAAGACCGTTTGATTGAAAGTTGGAAAACATCAAGAATCCACTTATTTAAAAACACATGTATGGTTTTGTTTCATGGTTTATTGCTATAAATATCATAAACTGAGTCGGTTTTTAAAATTTTAATTTTTCACTATGTAAGAAAACTGTTTTCAAATTAGATTTTTTTCATCACTTTGGAGCACCAACATCAGTTTGCCGTAATTGTGGTTCGGTGATATGGTATGAAGAATAGATCACATCAATACAAGACAACCTTGATTTATGTTATGTTGCATGGATGGAAAAGTTGTATTGTCACACCTGGTTCCTAATAAAGTTCAAAATTAAGAAAAAGTTTGGAGTTAATTGAAAATGATAGTAAGTTCGATGGCCTCTACTGAAAAATATGGAAATTCTAGTTGTTGAAAGGTAAATACTTGGATCTTAATCCTAGTATAGTTTATTTAGAACTGTCTGGTTTCTTAGTGGGATATAAATTGATTATTGATGGATGGCTTAAATGGAGCTTTGGTGATCGTGCGAGAAGGGTTATATATATGTGAAATTCTTATTCAGTATATAAAATTCTTATCAATTATGTTTTCCTTCTCATCTACATCATCTTCTTTGGTTGCTCCGAAGAATAGAAAGTTAAGGAGAGTCATGCATGGGGCAGTGATCATGAGGTTTAAGTTTGGAATATAGTGAATCCAATGAACTGATAAGCTTCTCGATCTTATTGTATTCACGAAATTGAGAAAAATAAAAGTTAAAGGTTTATGAAATCTTGGGAAATTTCTGTATGAAATTGGATTTTGGGATTTAAAGCTTGAATGCCTTTGATTTAATCGGTATATTTGGTTGTCATGCTTAGCTGCAAGGTAAAAAAAGGATCTGGCATTCAGGCAAGCTAAGCTGGCAAGGATGAAGGATAGTAAGTGAGTTTATGTACTCCACTTTGGGTGTGTGCTTATTATTGTGTTGTTGGAATGCTCTGCTTGTATGTCTGCTCTGAATTCAGTCTGAATTCCATGTTTGTACATGACTGCGATGAATGGGTAAGTTATGCATGCTTAATGCTGTGAAAATATATAAACGATTGCGAGTATGTTTTTCGAATGCAAGATGTGGTTATGTATTGACATATTGATATATGGTGTACTACATGTTATAATAAGTGAACATGGTTAGCTATGGCATAATCTAGTGGTATTGAAGACCCATTCTGATTCTTCAGAATTAAAAGTACATGGTTAGCCATGGCATAATCCAGTGGTAAATAGGTACACCTTATGGTGAAAATGAAGTTTGCCAAGACAGCAAACAGTGGAGCTTTTCAGGGCATAAAAAGGGAAGTCACTGTATAACTCGCGTGGCAAGTAGTCTGACATGATAATCATGGTATGTATGAGAATGCTGGTAAGTGTGTTAATAAGAGTATCCACCAAAATGAAAAGGTAAGAGAAACCAATAGAAGCATCTTAAATGCGGGCATATATGAAAGGAATGAGTATTTTCTTCAAAATATTTGCAAATAAGTATCTGCCATTAAGAGTCCACTAGAGTTGAAGTATAAACCATAATTGGATATGAGGTAACGATACGATTCTTTAGGTTTTAGATTCTAAGAATTTCTGGGTAAAGATGTTGCCAGAAAACGAGAAGTCTGCCAAAGACTCTCTTAAAAGGGAAATCTGCCAAAGACTATCTTAGGTGAAATATTTGCCGAAAATTTACAAGGGAAGTGGATATCCGTTCGGACTATCTAGCGTGGGGAAGTCCACTTAGGACTATCAAGTGTAGAAGTTCGCGAAGGATAATCTAAGAAAGAGATAGCCCACTAGGAACCAACTGTTGTTGGGAATATAATGGTAGATGGTCTGAAGTGGGAAAGTCCTACGAGACTATCTTATAAATACGAGTCTGTAAAGAAAGATGGGTGCTCATCTATTAGCCAAATCTCATATTCAAGACCACAAATGAGGATATTAGAATGGGTCTTCCTTTAAAGAAGGGTCTATGCATAGGCTAACTCATAAGAAGAAAATCATTGGGGTAACATGGTAAGTCTATATTGAATTCATTGTGAAATGAAGGGATCAGAGTAAAGATCCACCGTTATGGTGAAGACATCTGCAAGTTCACCAATGGTAGTCGTCAATCCGTATATTCGTGTTTATGGTTACCTTTGATGAGTCGAGCCAAGAAGGTAAAGTGAAAGCATGAGTTGGAGCTAGACATGGTTAAGTCCTAGAAAAGGGTTGTTTAAAAGAGTACACCTATGATTAAACAGGTCAAAATGCCCACCAATGATTAGTTCAAAGAACACATAGGCATCAACTACACCGGTCATACTGCGAAATCTCCTAAGTTAATCAGTGAGTTTTAATTTTGTGCTCTTATCCTTATTTACCCAAAAATTGAGTCTTTTATGATTATTGCTACACAGAATATCACTAAGCTCATATGAACTTACGAATGTATTTCCTTATATGTAGGGTATACGAACTAAGTTCATATAGAGGGGCACCCTTAGAGGCCATGTCTTAGGGGTTGGATAAGTGTATTATTTCGTATTAAGTATAAAGTCGTAGTAAGTGTAAATATACGGGCCTAGTATGACAAAATGATTGTAAAAATTTTAGTACTTATATAATAGAGAATTTGTTTGAAGTTAATTATTAAGGCGAGTTGTTAATCAATGATTTAGAATAAAGTTGAATGGTAAATGTGGGTTTACAATTTGACGTTGTCTAAGTCTATAAATAAAAAAAGATAGAAAGACAGTTAAGTAATAATATTTAATTGTAACATTCGGTATCTGGACCCGGCGTTCGGGTCAAGTATAGGTGTTAAAATTTAGTGGTATTAGAGCCTAGGTTTAGTCAATCCTTTAAACATAGGAAATTGAGGAGCAATGTAGCAGCTCGTTTTCAGTGAAATCGAAACAGTAGTTTCGGGACCACAAATTTGACATTGTAAAATTTATTTTATTATATTTTATGGTCTACAGCATGTTATTAGTGTCGTATAAAAATTTCGTGAAGAAATTTTATCATTTGCATGCTTAATTTGATAAAAAAGATTGAATTTCAAAAGGTGCAAAACGTGAGTTCTATAAACTAAAGGGATTAAATGGATTTAATAATAAAAGGTTGGAGGGCTTATGTTGTAATTAAACCATCCATAATGTGAATGGACAAGTATGGACACTTTTTAGGTGATTTTCAAGGCTATTAATTAAGGTTAATTTAGTAATTTAATAAGAATAATATAGTAAAATAATTAAAACAGAGATATCATCTTTGTTCTTTCTTCTCTACACCGATTTTCAAACTAAAGAGTAGCCATATTTTAAGCTTCAAGGTTCGACCATAGCCCATCATTGCATGTGAGTGATATTTTATTTCATTTTTAATGATTTCTATGCTTTTGGAGTCGTTGTAGCTTAATTTTGCTAGCCCGATGACTAATTTGCAAAACTGTTAAAAGTCTAGGGTTTTGTGAATGCATGTTAGCTGTTTTTCATGTTTGATGGCTGAAAATGAATGCTTGATGATAGTTGAACAACTTTTGTAAATGAAATTTTGATGAATTTGTCAATTAGGGGTTAAATTAAAAAAATAAAAAATATTCAAGGTTAAATTGTGAAATAAAAGAACTGTAGGGCTTGCTAAGGGCATTACTGATATTTGGCTATAGTGGGATTGTATTAAATTGCATGAATTTTCATTTTTATGAGCTAGGGACTAAATTGTATTGAATTCAAAATTTATGGGGCAAAAGTGTAATTTTTCCAAAACATGATTTTTGGATTAAATTGAATAGAATGAAGTTTGAATTAGTTAAATTTGGTTATATAGATCAAGAAAAGCAACGTAAGGATTTAGATCAAGGAAAATAAAAAGTATTGGATTAATTGATCGTAATTCTCCGTTCGTGTTTGAGGCAAGTTCGTATGTTTAATTAGCATTGAATTATGTTTGATTTAAATGCCTTTATGTTACATTCTTGATATTACGACTCTACGAAAACATCCAACGAAGTTTTGACGACTTTCGTATCCCGTTTGAACCTTAGGAATATATAAGATACAAATAACATGTCATTAGAGGTTACCGTGTTTTGGGTGCTGGTCTTGTACGTACTATCGGTGGCTGAGTTTTTAGCTTGTGTTGTAGTTACTTAACAGTTTGTGTGAGCAGTACCGTGTAGCTATATCTTAACTGACAGCTTGTGTGAGCAGATCTATTTCTAGCTCGAGAGAGAGCATTGATATGATATATGAGTTAGTAGTGGTTTCGACCATATGTGGGCACTTAGTGTGCGAGATTCCTGCATATCCAATATTATTCTAGTGGTTCAAAAGGTATGAAAAATGGAAGGTTTGACAAATGCTCCAGTAAGTGATATTATGAAAGTATAAAAAGGTATGAGTTGTTAATGATTGAAATATGTTCAGCCTTTTGTTGAAAGTATGAATGCTTTGAAGTAATATATATAAAAGCTACGATATTATGAGTTGATTTGCTATGCTATGTCATTTGCTAACTTGAAAGGTTGTTGTTGCTTAGGCTAATTCCAAACCATGTTGGATAGTTTCAAGTTGATTATTATGCTTATAAGTTGAAATGGTAAGTTTTCTTTATGAATTACGAACTTACTAAGTAGTGCATGCTTACTTTGTGTTAATTTCTTTGTGTTTTTAAATAATTAGAAGCTCGTTCGAGTTGGAAGTTGTCAAATATTTCATCACACTATCCATCGGTTATATCGGTATATTTTGAAGATTTTGAGTCATGGTTATAATGACATGTATAGGTGTTTTGTTTGATAAATTCTAGCCATTAAGTGTGGATTGTATATATATGACATTATGGTTGATGATCTATTTAGTATGATGTATTTTTATGTGGTATCTTGTGTGGTTGGTAATTTGATATTGTGTTGGCTAAAATAATGATATGGAAATGTTATAATATGAGTTGGTGAATGGTGAAAAAAGGGATAGTCTATAATGTTGCTAATGGCTTGATTTAGTAGTCTGAAAATGATCATCTTTTGGTCAATTTGGTATGGTATAGGTTAGTTGTGAATATGACTATTTTGTACTGATTATGTATACATATTTGGTTTATGAACATTGTGGAAAATATAGCATTGGGATGATCCAATTAGTAGTTTAGATGTGGAATGAAATGGTTACGTGTTTAAGTAAAATTCACTTGTTGAAATTGAGGTGACATTTTGGCATATTAGTTGAATGGTTAGTTTCTAGGTTGTTTAAGCTTGATTTTTTCATTTGTTAAGTGTGTTTTGGATGTTTGATTTTAGGTGCATTTGGCTTGTGTATGAGATGGGAAATTGGGTGAGAAAAATGACTTGAAAGTGGCCTATTTTTCGTTCACACGAGCAGAGACATGAGCGTGTGTCTTAGCCATATGTGACACACGGCCAAGCGACATGACCGTGTGTCCCCTATAGCTTTCAAAGGGTTGTAAGTCAAGCTGTTACATGGCCTAGCACACGACCTGGCATATGGGTGTGTGAGGTTATTTCGAAAGGTACGCGACCTGGCACACGGGTGTGTGGCCCAAGTCAGTGAGTTACACGGGTACGGACACCGGCTGGGATATGGCCATATGTCCCTATTTCAAATGGCCACACGGCCGTATGACCTTTGCAGTTTGAAAAAAATTAACTTTTTCCAAAAAAATTCTTATGTTTTCGATTTAGTCCCGAATTGTTTTCAATGTTTTTTGGGCCTCAAGGGCTTGTATAAGGGATCGTATCTATGTTTTTGATTGATATTATTATGTTTTACCTTGTGATTGTTTATGAATTAAATTGTTCATTGTATGACGTTATGCTTTGGTAATGCTATGTAGCCCTAATCTAGTGTCGGATATGGGCTAGGGGTGTTTCAAATTACCCCTATATGCATGTTACTTTAGGTCTGGCTTAGCCTCTTAGATTTAAAATAGAGATATCATATGTGTTATGTGATTAGGTACAAGTTGGCGAATCATATTAAGTTGATATTAAACGTTTTGGAAACCATAGAAAGAAAGGTAAGAACAACGAAAATAAAAGACAAGTGAAGAAATGAAGGAAATTCTATCAAAGAGAGAATTAGTACAAATGTAGAATAGAGAAATTTTAATTTTCCCTTTGAGTAGGAAAATTAGCGACATCTCTTGGGTTTTCATTTTCTGTGTCAACATCTTCTAAGGAAGCATAGTTGGAAAACTTTAATTCTTGATCATGAAAGAGTTTATCAGATTTCTTCCATTCCCTCTGAAATTTTTCCCATTCAGCCCCTTGGGATTTAGAACGTTGAAGTCAAGGTAGGTGTTGGTGAGTTTTCACATGTAGTTAATGTTCACACAACACAAATTGAAGGGACCTATAGTGGCTTGTGCATTCGGCACTAAGTTGGACCTTAAGTTAGGCAGAAATGCTTGAATGTTTGCGTTGGTATTTGCTTTACACTTTTTAAAGCCTTTTTATTTTTCCTTTTCACCTGCTCCTTCTTGACGCGATGTTGTTCATCGAGGGCTTCTAGTTGGCTTCCAAATCTTTTGCATGGACTTTCTGATATTGATAATTATTCTCTCAAGTGGAGATAGAAAGTGTAAGCTCATGATTTTGATAAGATTGGCAAAGATGGTTAAGTGATTGCTTGCCAGGATGGATGGTCCTCTCAAACTCTACTTAGCCTTGTACTCAGCACAAGTTTTTTGAAGGGCCCAGCTCATGAGCCCACATTCCGCTGCCAATATGGAAAAAGAACCAACAAACTCTAGAAGTGTAGGTTTATGAACATCACTTGATGGAGAAAAGGGGTAGGTGAACTTTTTTAGCTCTAGGGGCAAATCTCTGTTTTGCTGGACAATGAAGGGAGAGAAATGATATTACCTCACACCAATGTGCTCCTTCCCAAAGAAGAATGTCTAGACCTCGCTAGAAGAAGGAATGTAGTAGAGAGCACTAATTGGGGAAGTATGAGAACTTGGACGAGTGACGTTTAAGTATGGAAACACGAGAAAGATGTCGAAATATGTGTAAGAAGGTCTGCATCATTGGTAGGCTCAGTGGGAGGTTTAGTGTTGACTGGGGACGAACAAAAGGTTCTCTTTCCAAGATTACTGGTTTCTTACTAGGCTTGTGGCAAACCAATCTATTCCCATTACTTCCTCTAGCACTAGAGGGCCTTCTTTGCAACCTCTACCTTTTGTAGCTACTATTACCTACCCGTGCCATAGCTTTAGTTGCCCCCATAGCCTATTACACACTCTACATGAAGGCCTCCACATCCATGTTTGTTTGATTACAGAAAGAACTAAGGAACGTGAGAGAACCTGCAGTAGAAATAAAAGGGTCAACAACAGTATCAACCAAGGTTCTACATGATGAATCATCCCTAATGCTCGGTGTTGAGGTAGACCAACGTCGAGGAGGTATATTGTAAACTGTATAAAAAAACTAATAGACTCCATATTTCTTTCAAAAAGTGCCCAGGCTAACTCGTTGTTGGCCCCAATTGGCCACACCTCTTCAGTGGATTTCACCACCCTAGGGTTCACGCCTAGATAAAGATCGGTTACCTGCAAACCATTTGGACTTCTTCCCTATAAAAAGTAGCGAAAGACATTCCTAACTGTGAGGAGCCTTTTAAATTCTAAAATGTGCCTAAGGCTCAACCTTTCAACTTGCTTCTGGATAACCTTTGTGTACAAGGGTTAAAATTGCAGGCAAGTGGATTCTTTGGGAATTGACCACTTAATGGGGAAATCGAACCCACTATGTAACACTCCAAACCTGGCCCAAACGTTATGGCTGAATCTGGTGTGTCACATTGAAGTATTTTAGCAAAAATCGTGTTTTCATTGAAAACCCTTCTTAAAATAAAAGAAACCTTAATTAACTTAAAAAAACACACCTTCTGTTGCAAAAACCTTGTTGAAACATTTGATTTAAAAAAACTTATCATCTAAAAATTTAATTACGGAAACGTAAAAAACATACTATAATTTAGAAAACCCATGTTCAACTTCTTATAATTACATTGAAAATAATACTAATTCAAGTAATAATAACACAATGAAAACCTTATTACAATTTGGTCTGGAACATACTTAAAAAGAAGTAAAAACTTAAATGCTTGAAAAAAAAATCCAAGTCCAAATCATCTTGCTACCTGGCCACCCAGAGTCCTTCTAAATATCGAACCTTCTACTGAGCATCACCTGAAAATAAAATAAAAGAGGGGGTGAGTTTTCGCAAACTCAGTGAGTACAACCCTCGACAAAAAAACAAGCATTCAAAAAAAAATCATTCATCAATCACGCAATGCAATCCCATCCAAATTATCCATCCGCTACACACTAGCTCCGTCCCCCGTCACACCATGTGGGGATATAAATATCGACCCACCCAACCCACACACCATGGTATCCCGGTTGCGGAACTCCATTCATTTCCATATTGGGCTTTAAAAGCCATCGGTGGATCCACGATTGTCAAGCAACCATGCGATCCTCATATACTTCCTCCGTTCCATAATTCCCAACCCATATGCAACCTAAGAGGAATATCATATGTATGCATGTCGCATCCACAAAACTTGCATTCAACACCTAGGGATATTTTGGTCATTTTTGCCCTTAGGGGTATTTCGATAATTTTCCTTTAACTACGGTTTTCACTTATCTTGGCCCGTTAACAAGTCCCGTGAGCTAATATAAACGAATACTATGCAGCAGGTAGGAATCCAGAGAAGAGGAGGTAGGTCATTAAGACCGTTTAAGTACCAAGCTTTCCCTAGATCCAATCTTAGACATGCATATACCCGTTGCCACACCTTAACCCTTTGACTTGTCCACGGTAGCAATATATTAATTCAGTCTTATGTGGATATCATATACTAGGCCCAAAACCCCTTATAAATCCCAAACAATTTCACATACCTGTATCTGACCCATTAAGCCCAATCATATTCATATGGCCCATTAGGCCCAAATCACCTGTATATGGCCCATTAGGCCCAAATCACATTTATATGGCCCGTTAGGCCTAGTCACATTCATATTCATGCCCACATACAAATTCCTATCACAAAGCATCAATACTCAATTTTTGCTTATTCTGGGCCTAACAGCCCATTGGGCCCATTTAGCCTATTCCGGTCCACATGGCCAAATCACAACTCAAGTCCACGGAATCACCCATGGACCTCAAGCAACCTATCGGTTTCCCCCTTACGAGTGTTCGCGCACTCGCAAGACTACCGTAGCCAAACTTTTGGCTTTTTGGCATTTCAGCTTTTCAGCTTTTGCCGATTCATTGTGTGTGTGCAGTGTATGCACACACCTGGTAAGCAAGCGTGATGCGATCTCCTTAGCCCAAACCTACAATTGATATCACCCTTCAATTAATTGCATGCTTAATACTTATTTACTCAAAAACCGAAACCTCACCTTAACCTTACCTTGAGCCCAATCCTTAACCGCTTTTTCCTTGATCACGTATTTCCTAGATCTGCACAAATCTTAACTATTAAAACCCGAATAATAGGTGACTCGTATCCAACACAATTCTCCTTACCATAACTATGACCATTCGGCCACCTTAGCCAATGGGAGAAGATTACTTACCAAAACCGCAACACCTTAAGGAGCAATTCGGCAAAGAGCTAAAAACCAAGATCCGATACTAATTCCCTACCAAATTTGATTAGAAAGAGTGAGGGACAATAATCGATACTAAACAAAGAAAAATCGATTGGAAGAGCAACACTTACACTAGATTCGGTCAAAAAATATTCAGCCCTTAGAAGATTTAGTTTTTCGGCTTTTCAAACTAAGTATGGTGAATAAGGTTTATTTGGTACAGATTAAAGAAGAAGAGTAGTAGAAGAAATCGATAAAGAAGATTGTGTAGAGGAGAATAGAAATCGGTAGAAAGAAAAGAAAGTAAAATAGAGGGTTTTTGACTTTTTGGATCTTGAAGAGAAAAGGGTTTCTAGCACAAAGTGAAGGGAAATTCGTCATTAACTTTTCAACCCTCCCATTCGGCACTTATTTATAGCCCTATAGCCGAATTCTTCAAGCCCAAGTTCCTAATTCAGCTCCACTTACTCCTCACTTCTCATCTCCTCATTTTTCTCCCTGATAACCCCTTGATCCTTTCCTTAATTTTCTTTTTTGAACACTCTCCTTAGAGTCCATCTTCACGCCACTTCCATCCTTCTAGAAGGCCAAAATTAAATTCTAAAAATACTAAGCTAGGATTCGAACCTTGGACCCCCTTGCTAGCTACTAACTCCACCTCACTACACCTTATGTGGCGTCACTTAGCCACTCCACCATAGGCTCTTTTTGTGTCCAATTGTTTCTTCATTTATTCAAAAGCGCAACTACTAGCCAACTCTGATTCTTTTAATAATTAAATTATAATTTCTTCTACCCCTTAATTCGAACTCAACCTTAGCTAAGACCTACTAAAATTATCGCTTGGATAAGAATAATAAACACAATTTTCATCAAAATCAAAAATAAAAAAAATTCGGGATTTCAGGATTTTTGGATTTCGGGATTTTTGGGGCGTTACACACTAGGGAGCTTAATTCTCACCAAGATGAATTTGTTGCAGTTTAGGTGACAGTTTGAAGCCGAATTCTTGAAAATAGGTTCATAGCCTTGGAAAACCCTGAAAATCCCAATTGAGGGCCCTTGAGTTTGGACTTTCAAATGATAGAAGTGTTGAAAGACGCCAAGCATGGGTGGCTTATTTTGAATGCTACAGTCTAAGAAGTACGCCACCAAAGTCCACCGGGATAGACCATACAACTGCCTTGGCGTAATATTGTACTCATCGAGGATTTTGAAGAAGAAGGGGTGCAATGACAGGTGGAAGCTAGTCTCTAATAGATAGAGAGAAAATATGAGACCTGCACTAGAATCATTTAGACATCTCTCCCCGTAGATGATTTTGAAGTAAGAAACGAAATTTAACAAACGAATACCTCGGGCTACCAAATAATTCACCATTTCCTCTTAGGTGGTTAGACAACTATATAGTGGAGACATTGCTAAAGTACTAGTGTCTTGAAACTGTGGTTCATTATCACTTGTAACCATTGAGTTGCCATGTTGACCTCTTTGACTTTTGTGCTTGTAACCCCTGACCCTCCCCCTTGACGCTAGTACAATTCCAAATAACTAAAAAAGGAATGAAAAATTGGTGTAGAAAACTAAAGAATTACCTTGAAACTGAATAATGCTTATAAGGGAAAGATAAACTCCAGCGACAGAATTAGGAGAAGAAGAAAGAAATAGGAGAAAATGAACTTAAGGTTAAAGTAAGAACTTAAATGACAAACAATTTAGGGAAATATGATTTCTGATGTAAAGATTCCTTATTTCTCTACATCTCGATATATATAGCCAATTGTCTACACGAAGTTTCAAATTTGAAATAAACTGTTCAAGTCCTTAAATATTCATTTGACACCTGTTGGTATAAAAAAAGTAGGAATATCTACTAGAGCCAGTTGTCTAACAAGTACTCGCCAATTGATATCTACTAGAGCCAGTTGTCTAACAAGTATTCGCCAATTGATATTTATCAATAAGAGTATCCGCCAAGTAGCACTACGGTGCGCAATTATCTGGTTCAAGGTGTAAGTCAAGGTTTTGAAGGATAATTGTGTGCAAGATTTTTGCATCAAGATGAGTATTGATGGATCTTCCAATTGAGAGGAGTAGGTTATAAAAAATCTATGAAAGAGCAAAAACGCTAAATAATTAGGGAAAAGTGAAAGGTGATTACCTCGGGGATAAAATGATCATATTGAAGGAAAAAAATAATTGCTTGGAGTCTAGTTTTGGCTTCAGTCATGACAAGAAATTTCGATGATGAAATTTTTCTTAAGGGTGAGAAACTTGTCACACCTAGTTTCACATAAAATTCGAAATTAAGGAAAAATTGAGAGTTAATTGAAAAAGATAGTAAGTGCGATGACCTCTACTGAAAAATATAAAAATTCTAATGGCTGAGAGGTAAATAGTTGGATCTTAATCCTGGTTTAGTTAAGTTAGAACCGGTTGGTTCCTTAATGGGATACAAATGATTACTAATGGATGGCTCAAGCGGGGCTTTGATGATCGTGCAAGAAGGGTTATATATATGTGAGAGCCTTATTTAGTAGATATAATTCTTCTCAATTTTGTATCCCTTCTCATTTGCATCATCTTCTTCGGTTGCTCTGAAGAAGAGAAAGTTAAGAAGAGTCCTGCATAGGGTAGTGATCGTGAGGCTTAAGTTTAAAATATAGTGAATCCGGTGAACTGGTAAGCTTCTCGATCTTACTGTATTCGTGAAATTGAGAAAAAGAAAAGTTAAGGGTTTATGAAATCTTGGAAAATTTCTGTATGAAATTGGATTTATGGATTTAAAGCTTGAATGCCTCTGATTTAATCTATATATTTGGTTTTCATGCTTAGCTATCAAGATGAAAGAGGCTTTGGTATTTGGGTAAGCTAAGCTAGCAAGGATGAATGATAGTAGGTGAGTTTATGTACTCCACTTTAGGTGTTTTCTTGTTGTTGCGTTCTTAGAATGCTCTACTTGTGTGTCTGCTTTAAGTTCAGTTTGAATTCATGGTTGTATATGATTGCGATGAATGATTAAGCTATGCATGCTTAATGCTATGAAAATATATGAATGATTATGAGTATGTTCTTTAAATGTAAGATGTGGTTGTGTATTGATATATGATGTACCACATGTTATAGTAATAAGTGAATTGCTATGCATGAAAATTATGTTTATAAAATGCAGAGTACGGATGGAGTTACTTTAGCAGGTAGTTAAATACAAGAAATTTCAAAGGAATAGATGGATTGAAAGGGGTTTCAAGGGAGTTTGATGACATTGTGGAATGATTATCTATGAGTTCTTGGAGGCAACATTGTGTAAACGGTATATAGGTCCTTGAGGCGACACCGTGCAAACGTTGTATAGGTCATCTGAGGAAACACCGTGTAAATGGTATAGAGGTCCTATGGAGCGACAACTCGAAAATGTTTTACTGATTCTTCGGAATCAAAAGTCCATGGTTAGCTATAGAATGATCCAGTGGTGAACAGGTACACCTTATGGCGAAAATGACGTCCTCTGGGACAACGAACAGGAAAGCCTATCAAGGCATAAAAAGGGAAGTCACTATATAACTCATGTGGTGAGTAGTCTAACATGACAATCATGGTACGTCTGAGAATGCTGGCAAGTGTGTTAATAAAAGTATCTGCTAAAATGCAAATGTAAGAGAAACTAGTAGAAGCATCTTAAACGCGAACATATGTGAAAGGAGAAGGTATTTCTTTCAAAGCATTTGCTAATAAGTATTCGCCATTAAAAGTCCGCTAGAGTTGACGTATAAACCATCATCGAATTTAAGGTAACAAAACGGTTCTTCAGGTTTTAAATTCTAAGTATTCATGGGTAAAAAGGTTGCTAGAAAATAAGGGAAGTCTGCCAAGGACTCTCTTAAGAGGGAAATCCACCAAGGACTATCTTAGGTGGAATGTTTTTTGGGAATTTACAAGGGAAGTGGATCTCTGTCAAGACTATCTAGAGCGGGGAAGTCCACTTAGGACTATCAAGTGTGGAAGCCCGCTAAGGATAATCTAAGAAAGAGATAGTTCACTGGGAACCATCTGTTTTTGGGAATATCATGGTAGATAGTTTGAAGTACAAAAGTTCTATAGGACTATCTTTCAAGTACGAGTCCAAAAAGAATATGAGTGCTTATTTATCACTCAAATCTCATATTCAAGATCTCAATTGAAGATATTAGAATGAGTCTTCCTTTAAAGAAGGGTCTATGCACAGGCTAAGTCATAAGAATAAGTCTTTCTTTAAAGAATGAGTCTATATTAAATTAAGTATGAAATGAAGAGATTGGGGTAAAGATCCACTGTTATGGCAAAGACATCTGCAAGTTTGCCCATAGTAGTCGTTAACTTGCATATTCACGTATATGGTTACCTTTGATGAGTCGAGCCAAAAAGGTAAAATGGAAGCCTAAGATTGAGCTAGATAGGGTAAAGTCCTAGAAAAGGGTTGTTTGAAAAAGTACACGTATGATTAAATCAGTTGATATGCCCACCAACGATTAGTTTAGAGAACGTATGGACATCAACTACGCAAGTCATACTGTGAAATCTCTTAGGTCAATTAAGGAGTTTTAATTCTTTGCTCTTATCCTTATTTACTCGAAAATTGAGAGCCTTTTATGATCATTGCTACACAAAATCTCACTAAGTTCATCAGAAATTATGAATGTATTTCCTTGTATGTAGGGTCAATGAATGACTCGAGGGTCGTGTGGAAGGACCAAGCCAAACATCGGCAGATTCACATGAAGGGCATAGTAGTTGTTTCATGTATATATAGGGGCACCCTTAGAGGCCACGCCTCAAGGTTGGATAAGTGTATTGTTCTATATTAAGTCTAAAGTTGTTATAAGTGTAAATATACGGGCCTAGTATGGAAAACTTATTGCAAAAACTTTAGTACTTATATAATAGAGAATTTATTTGAAGTTAATTATTGAGGCATGTTGTTAATCAAGGATTTAGAATAAATTTGAATGGTAAATTTGGGTTTACAATTCGGCGTTGTCTACTTTTATAAATAAAAAAGATAGAAAGGCTATTAAGTAATACGATTTAATTATGACATTCGGTACCAGGACTCGGTGATGGGGTCGGGTATAAGGTGTTACATGTACTACAAATTATTAGAGAACCACAAAAATTCTTAAAACAACTATTTCAACATAATTGTGCTACAAGGTTATTGAGATTTAGAAAAAACATTCAAGGTTATAACTCGATGTTTACATTCACTTCGATTGGTGGTGTTGTTGATAACACCATCAACAATGGTAGGGGCCCATATGTTTTCAAAGTCAGAGGGAAAAACTATCATAAGATTGGATCACTGCTTCCAAGTAAAGGTTTTAGACTTGAGTTTGCATAACTGTACGTTTAAGACACTAAAAATGAAGTTAGCAATAGGATCTCAAGCATTGGAAAAAGCAATTCAAATGTTACTTTAGATCCTAAAATTATTTCTAGTCTACTTAAAAGATGTTTGAAAAATGTACAGTTGGAATATTATGCTTATTGACTTTAGTTTAGGAAAAATGAAGCATACACCTTGATCACTAGTTGTCGATTAACCCAACAATTTATATACGATGCCGAGTCTAAGAGATTTTATTATGCTTTGTGATCTCGATCTAAATTGAGAGTTGACATATTGCAAGGTTTAGAAGATGTTGTACGAGGAGATACATCTTCTTCATTTGCTAGTAAAAGAATTATATTGCCTTTCTAGATATTATATTTTTTTCAAAACTAATAGAATTTTTCCCATTATTCTATTTTGTAGTTGATCATGGACAAATATCATAATATTTGTCAACTATCATCCATTATTGAGTTCTAGAAAATCAAAGTACGTGTTACTTGTATGTGGGATGTTGTGAACGTATCAAAGCAAAATGAAATTATAGGATTGGGTTTGATACTATTGGATGAGAATGTAAGCATTATAATAATACAAACAATACATTCCTATTTGTTCTATTGTATTTTTCTTAACATATTTACTTATTTATTATTTTTTTACCATTCGTTACAAGATGATCACATATATGCGATGATGTACAAGGAACTATTAGAGAAATATTATCAATTGTTGGTTGAAGGAATGTTTACAGAATCCAAACATTTAGGGTTTCAAATATGAATAATACCTATAAAGCCATCACCAACAATAAGATAAAGGGAAAATAGAAGAACATAGTATTCAAGTTGTTTGACTCAAGAAATAAATATTTGAATTTGACCTGAAAAGAAGAAACCAATTAGATTTAGGAAAAACAAGAAAAATTGTAACGACTCAATTTTTAGTGGTATTAAAAAACGTAGTTTCAAGACCCCATTTTCATAAATCGAGTTAACATTTATAAGGTTATTATATAAAATATATTGAAGATTGGTGGAGGAAATTTTTCAATTAAATAATTAATTAAGTCTCAGAGACAAGGAAAATTTTCAATTAAATAATTAATTAAGTCTCAGAGACTAAATTGTAAAAGTTTAATCACTATAGATTTTCAATTGACAAAAGGCTTGAAAACTTTAATTACAATTAGCCAAATGTTCAAAATGGTAATGGAACCATTTGTAATCAAGTGTTAGTGGACGATGATGGCATGTTCATTAGGCATTTTATTGATTAATTTTGTTAAACTAAACGTGATTATTGATATTAATTAAGTTTTAATTAAGCTATAAAGACTCAAACAAGTGGGAAGAAAGAGAGATTTGTCATCTGCCTCATCTCTTCTACTTGTTTCAACATACGAAGAAAATGAAGAATGTAATGACCTGAATTTTACCGTTACCGGAAAAGTATATTTTCGGGTCTTCGTTTCTAAAAAATGGATTCGTAGATATTTATTAAAAATATTTATGAAGTTAATCGAGTGGTTAATTATAGAATAAAGAAAATTGAAAGGACTAAATAAGTAAATAAGCCAAAAAGAGTGCCAAGTATATGACAAAAATAAAATACTAGTGTAATAAATATAATACACACATTTGTAATACATGTATGTATTTGCTTATTATTTAAGTAAATATTAATGTATTTATCATTATTAAATTGATATTATATGATAAATAAATAAAAGTAAGACAAATGTGTGGTAATGATTGGGTACAAGTGTATTAATAAAAATACATATATTTGTAATGCTTGTATTTAAGTATTAATAGATATTTATTATTTATAAAATGTATTTATTAATTAAATAATTATATTATAAGATTTTTATGTGAAAAACAAATAAAAAGTTGACAAATGTATGGTATGTATAGTGACATATGTAACATTAGTATATGTACATTTGTAAAATACATGTATATTTACTTATTATATAAGTATATTATTAAGTTATTATTATTATATATATAATACAAAACAAAGTAAAAGAAAAAGAAAAAGAATAGAAAGAAACAAAGAAGAAACAAAACAGGGGAGAAAGAAGGAGAAAAAGAAAGGAAAGAAAGGAAAAAGGGAAATAGGGATTTTGAAGCTTGAAAATTTAATAGGTAAGTCAATTTAGCCCTTTTTACTTAATTTTAATGTTTTAAAAGCTTTAGAACAAAGTTTTGATGAAATTAAATTAATATTTTGAAAGTTACTAGATTTCTAAATATTGTTCATGTTGAATAAAAAGATGAATTAGGGGTTAAATTGATAGGAATTCAAGTTAGAAATGAAATAAATATTGAATTGTAAAGTAATTCATAAGTTTTATGTTGTAGGGACTAAATTGATGAAATTTCAAAATTAGGAAAATATGCTGGAAATTTAATAGTTAAGTATGAGTTTAGACAAAATTTGAATAGAAATGAAGTATGAATTGAGATAGAAAAAGTAAGTGAATTTAGTTAATATTAAATTGAGATTAAAGTAGAAATTGAATAGAAATTGTATTAATTGTATATAAATTAGTAGTGAATTAACGAATATGAATTGTTTTAATTCCCGTAGCTAATGTTGTCTCGGGAAATCTCGGCTAAGTAAGGAAAAATGGCAAAGACAACGGGAGTTAGCTCGAAAATTACGGTTTGTATTTCTATAATCCGACCTTAATACTTAATTATTGAATTTATTACTTGATAAGCATAGTAAGTATTTAGAGGTAAATATTTGAATTGGAATAAATATTGATTGGAATTAAAGAGTGAATTTTATTATTAATTGTTATATTTTGAATGAATGTTATGGTAAATAATTAAAGTGTGAATTATTGGTATTGTGTTTATTATTGAAATGAATTGATTTGAAAATGTGGTAAAATAATTATGAATATGTGTTTATTGTGAAATTTGATTATATGTCATGAAAAGTGAATTGAATAATTTTGAATTGTATTGATTTATTAAATTATGTGATTAATTGAAATATATACATATTGATTGAAAATCGAAAATTGGTTAAATACCCTATTAACTAGTCAGGCTATGGAAGAGTACGGGCTTTGTGGGCTCATCGATCGAGCACTTATGTGCCGACTCATCATTATCATTACGATTCGACACTTTGTGTGTCGGATATTGTTATTGTTACTGTTACCGTTACTATTACTGTTTTGGATTTGTTTCGATGAGGTACTCTGTGTACCATCTTCATTATCGTTACCATTTCAATTTGTTCGATGAGGTGCTCGTGTACCGTCATCGCTCATCATTCATATTCTTCCGCTTGGTCGATGAGGCACTATGTGCCGTATTGGTGTGTTGGTTCGATCCGTGTATCCGTCTAGGTCCGAGCCATGTTAATAGGGGTAAATAAAGGAACTGGAAAGATCGATTGTTACTGAATAATTTAATTGTTACTGTATATCTGATTTTTACTGAATAATTGACTGTTACTGGATAACCAATTAGTTGATTGATACTGAATAACTGATTATTATTGAATAATTTATTGTTACCGAATAACTGACTGTTACTGAATAAATAATTCTTCTAATTGACTGATTGTTAATGAATATTACTGATTGATTAATTCCAATTGAAAAATAATAAATGATTTTGAATTTAAAGTAAACCAAAACATTGGTTGGAAAGTGAATGTTTGAATATTCATTGAGTTTGAATAGTTCAATATATAAAAATTAATATGTTTTATAATTGTTTAAGTGTTCAGATTATAGAAATACCACTGAGTGTATACTCAATGTACGGTTTGTTTCCGTGCGCAGGTTAAGTTAAGGCTAGACCGTTGAATCAGCATCCTAGGTCGATCCCGAATTCAATGAGGTAAAGTATGTTGAGAAATGGTAATGGCATGTACCTAAGATGCATCTAGGTTGTGAAAGTATTGATGAAATAAATAAATTATGGTTTGTAATGGTATATAGTATGAAGTTGAAATAATTGATAAAGCAAGTGATATACTTAAAAAGATTCATTGGATAGGTTATAAAATGTTTTAGATTGGTAAGATTTGAGTATGTTTAAGTGTATTTGGATTATTTGAATGTTGGCAAATTGTATTGGTTGAAGTTTTAATTTGCAGAGTTAGAATCATTTATTTTAATAAATGACTATAATTAAACTGTACAGACCGGTAATACCCTGTAATCCTGTTCTGGGGACGGATATGGGTTAGAGGGTGTTACAAAGAAAACCAATTTTGAAGCTAAACTATTTGACCATTAATTGGTAAGTAATTTCTAGTCATTTTCTTGTAATCTTTATGAATTTGGGGTCTTGAGAGCTTGATTTAGCTAGCCCATGTACCAATCTGTAAAATTGTTAAAGTTTTAGAAAGTTGTCATTATTAATTTCTTGAAGAATCATGCTTAAAATTGATAGATTTTAAGTTTAGAATATGAAAAAGACTAGATTGTAAAGTTAATTTAGCTTATTGTTAACTTTGTTACATTAGGGACTGAATTAAATAAATGTAAAACTTGGTACGAAATTATGATAGAAATAGATAAAATAAGGTCCCTAATGAGGATATATGAAATCAAAATTTAATTCGAAGTTAGGAATCGAAAGTTATGTTTGTCCCGAGTTTATGAACTAAATTGAATAAAATATAAATATGAAGGGAATCGAAAAATAGAATTTCATAATATCATACATATCATGGTATAGTATGGAAGTGTTTGATATTGACTGGTGACATGAAATAATTGTATAGATCAAGAATCAGATCGAGGTAGAGTTGATAAGAGAAAATCTAAAATTACCGATTAGCCCTTGAAGAGTCAACTCGTTTTGGTGTTTCCAATAGGTAACTTCATATAGAATTTACTACCCTTTGTTATGTTATGTTATGAATTGTGTTTGATTTTATCTATATATTAAATTTAAGTAGAATTTAGTGAATTTGGCATATGTGGCTTAAAATGGACTGAGTTGAAAAGTCATGTGAATATTGGCTATTATGAAATAGTATAGGTTGCAAATGTGAATGTTTATTGATTATAGAACTCGTAAATGAAATACGTAATCATGTATAGGGATTGGTAATGTCATGTATACTAAAATGATGCCCGTGTGAACTTAGTAAAAGTTTAGGATGCATATGGCATACCATTAGGGTTATATATGTGCTTGATCAGAGATTTTACATGTTATAACAAGGTCTAGTATTTGTTGTAGATTCTCAGATTATATGTATCGTAAGTTTAGCCCAGACGGATAACCTCGATATAATGTCAACTTGTGTGAGCATTTATTCACTCGTGTATTCGAGCCTGTTTTACTGTAGTTCCATCGTGTGATATTCAATTGAATAGAAATGCAAACTTTAATGTTAATTGGAAATGGGATAGTATATGTTTGATACTTAATATGTGATAAGTAAATGATTTCTTTAATATTCATGATATTTCTCATGACGTATAAGTATGACTAACCTATTTGATTGATAATGTGGATATATATCTAGATATACCAATATGTGCCAAGAATAGCCACTTTTGAATGCCAAAATGTTTGATATGTTATTATACTTTATTGGATCAAGGTAAATTTAACAATTACATTTGAACTTACTAAGCATACTGATCTACTGTAATTCGGTATAACAGATTAAATTAGTTTCCTTTTGAGGAGCTTGAATACAAGCATTTTTTATTATGTTTTAGTTGAGTTTTTATAATTTAATTTACATTCAATAAAAAGTGTAATTTGAGTCTTTTATTAACCTTAGGGGCTGAATGAGGCATAATGGTGAGCTAATATATTTTGTGAGTGTGCAGGAGACCATTAGAAGGCGTACCAACTCAATACTAGCCCTTGTGTTGCAACATGGGGAGTTTGATGTCTTAACATAGGAAGCAGAGCACAAGAATCCCAAGATTGCCTTTAGTGTCATGACACACCCTTGAAGCTACCCTGAGTACGAGCATACAATCTTTGATGTCGCGACACATGCATTAGGGTGTCGCGACATTGGTCCTATACGAGAAATACTTTTGAGCCAGGGATATTTTGGTTTGCATAATCAAATAATTAATACAAGAGCGTCAGGTGACCTACGTTTGAGGACAATGGAAACCCTAAATATATAAATAGTCTCATGAAAAATTTGTTAAAAGACAACTTTCATATTTTATAAATTTGTTTGTAATTTCAGTTTTAAAATTTTCATTTTTCTTAGGCTTTAAGTTATTTTCAATTTTGCTATTTGCATTTTTTGGGAGATCTCATTTGTGGAACTTAATCAACTCTTTGTGGATTAGCTGTTTGCAAGGTTTTCTTAGTGAATTAGCTATTCGAGAAATGAAGAACCTAAACCCTAGGCTTGACGACCCTAGGAAGTCATCAGGTAGGAATAAACCCAAAATTGATATGTCTATCCGTGAACGCCTCAGCCCCGAATCGATCTCGATTGTGAGGTCAAGAGATAAGTAGTTTTTTGCTTACTCATTATTCTAGTGGAAGATCGAGAGGTCCTGCTAGTGTAACGACTAGTTGATTGAACAGGGAACCCGAAACAACATTTAGTTATGATTATCGAAGCGAGCTAATCACCCATGCTCAGATTTGATTCAATTTCTATATCAGATTTCCCAAATTCTTTTCCTTTATATTATTTTATTCTTTATTTATAAAAATACAAAAAATATTTCATTATATTTATTCGTAATATAATTTATTTAAAGTACTAATTAGCTCTATTTGTGCTTAGGCTAGGATTAATTTAGTGCTCGCCTTCCTTGGGTACTATCCTCGGAGTACTCAACTACTTCATTGTAACTGGTTACAACTTGACCCATATACTTGCAAACACTGCCTGTTTGATATATTTTGTGCAGGATTCTTACTTTGGACGTTGGTATGTTTGGAGGCGGTCACATACTTAATGCATACCCTGGTTGTTTTATTTCCCTATAGATTGTCACCTTGTAGAACTTGCCGAGTTAGGTTAGCGAAGAAGCTTACACTGTCAAAGATGGTAGATTTATATTCATTTCGAGTAAAGACATTGTGGCATGTATATATATAATGTCTTTGATATGTAAATGGTTATTTTAAGTTAGTTGTGGTATGGTAAAGTGACAATGGTTGAATTTGAATGTTTAACATGGTTGAATTTGAATGTTTAACATAATATGTACCTTATAGTTGCATGTTTTGGTCAAGGTTGATGTCTTGGTGAATAACGAACTCAAGCTTGGTATGGTTTAATGTGTTAAAGGTTGCAAGTGTATAAATTGAAACGACAAGGTTGATGAATAGTTGAAATTGGAAATCTTGATGATTGATTATGGCATGTGAATAGGTAACTTGACATATATACTTGTGTTGGTTTAGTTTATGATAATTTAAATCTTTGATGCACAAAAATGTGAAAGTATGTATGTGTTAAAGTTGTTTGATTTAGTTTGAATTGGCTAGATGGACAAATGATGATTATGGATGGAATGTTATGTTTAAAAGGGTTGGTTTAAATGTTTTAGACTTGTTTTAGTTTGTTTGTCACTTTTTGGTATAGATAGAATTTGGATATGAAAGAATTTGTTGATAGTTTGTGTTGGAGACACTTGAATTAGGTACCAAATAGATATTTTGACAAAAATAGGGGCAACGTTGCGATGAGGAGTTTTTGACATTGCAATGTCACTTGAAAGTGAGTGGCATTGCAACGTGATTATACGTGTCATCGTGATGTGACTCATTGAGTTGGTGACATCGTGACAAGGAAGTTTTGAAGTCGTGACGAGTTGATAACTTTACATTTTGGTCTTAATTCATACTCGACATAGCAAAATGACTTTCGTAAGATCGTGTGAGACCCATAAATGATTGTGTAACCTATTATGAATGTGATTAATACTTGTTTGCATGTTTGGATGAATGAATAGTGTATAATTGTTTGTAGTTGTTTCGGCAATGAATATAACATCTAGTAGCTTAGACTCAACGATTAGGTCGAGTAAGGGGTGTCACAAAAAAAAACTAAAATAAGAAATTGAAGAATAAAGAATAAATATTCAATATAATAAATAAAGAAACGATATTATAAAAAGTGGAAGATGGATCGAATAAATTGATAGATATGATGGAAAAGTGTCTAATTAAACCCTTTGAGATATAAACCCAACAAACTCAATCAATGACTAATCAATTCTCCAAGAAATAAACATTTTCAAATTGAAGGATGAAGAATGAATTTTCATAACTCCTTGAAGAAAAGCGAGAAGAAAATTGCTTTTAAATGTTAGAAGAAAACAATCTTGCACAATAAACTAACTCTCAGAGTTGGAAATTTTGTTAATAAACAAAAACAATTATGTATCTAATGAACAATAAAGATGAATTTATATAGGGTAGATAAGTATATCCAAATAAACTCTCAAGTATACCAAAATTCTAATTAATCTAAATAAGAAGTAGGTTTAAACTAAACTTTCTTGTTCACTAAGAAACATAAAACTTCTAAATAACTTAAATACTTAAAAAATATATCCAAAATTTGAAATAAATAAATAAAAACATGATAAAACCTATTAAATACAAAATTAAGCTTATATATAATAAAAATTAAGCTTAAAAATCAAACAAATATAATTTAAACTTGAATTAAAAGCTTGAAACTCGTAATTTTCGTAATAATACCATCTAGAAATTCTGCTAGCCCAGTCTTCACTAAAATGGTAATAACTTGAGCTTCCAAACTCGAAATTGAGTGATTCAAAATGAATTGCAAAGTTAAGAGATAAATCTTTAAACTCTATGCAGACATCTCAACCTAGAAATGCCTAGATCCCATCTAAAAAGTTGTCACAAGGCGGTTGAGTTTCCAAACTTGAAAATTGGCAACTTTGATGATGGAAATTTAATAAATTTCACCCCATCCATATATGTATCAACATAACACTTACAAAGACTGGATCGACTTCATATGATATCTTTTTCGAAAATAGGAGAAATACTTTGACATATTTTATACAATGTCAAGTACTTCATACGATGTATGTATTCCTACGAGTTAAATTTTTATCCTTATTATCCCTTGGTAATTCATGTTTATATTAAAAGTTATTAGATTCACTTATTGGCATCCATTGTCAAAGTAGATATCCTGACAATACCCTATGTTCAACCCTGAATGCATTAACATGACGTCATGACTTCAACTAAGGTGAGTTGCAACCCAGTCGTGACCCAGCCACGACCCAGAAGACAGGAACTTGACGTCGCACTTCAACAGGGGAAAATCACAAACTTGAAAACAAAAGGCTCAATGCCGCGACCTTAGTAGGGGAGATCCGTGGCTAACAGAGGCTTAATGTGGCGACAGTAGACATGAGATAAGGATGGTTTTTTTTTTGTCCTGCCTTAGTCATTATAAAGAGGTTAAAGAATATGAAGTTGGATATAGTTGTCCGAATGTTTAAATCCAATAAATCTTTCGATGCTGAAGTAAATGTTAACCTTATTTTTAATTATAATTATAATTATATTACGTACCTTAATAACAATTTTACTAATACATAAATATAAGTCTTATATAATCTTTATTTCTTACCATTCCTTGATTTTAATAACAATTTTATTGATGTTACAATTATTTAAAAAGATTCTCTTTTTGTAACACCCTGGAATTTGGGTTTAGATGTTTTGGGATTTGTAGGTCGGGTCAGGGGATAAATCAGACAATTGGGTTTTTAGTTGTGTTTTATGTCAAAATGGTCCTGCTGGTCTGGTGGCTAATTGTGTGTTAGTGTACCTTTAGGTCTCGAGTTCTCAAGTGTGTTTTGAGGGACTATTTTTTTATTTTGTATTGTTTTGTTTTGTTTTAAAAGTCTAAATACTTATTTATTCATTTATTTATTTAATTTTGTTTTGAAAGAGGCCAAAATTTTCTCACGTTCCCGTCTCCCGTCTCTTGTTTTCTTTTTGTTAGTTTCTTCATTCCCTCTATCTCTGACTTCTCACTTTTCTTCTTTCCCATTTTTCCTTCTGTTCATCTCCAATTATTTCTAGTTGTTGTTATTTATTGTTTTATAATTCTGTTGACGGGGGTTTTCCGGGTAAGAGTAGCTTGAGTTTGATTGATTTGATTTTTATCAAAACTGATATTGCAATTTCATGTTCTGATGGATTTTTGTTTTTGTGTATGTGTGTTATTCTGAAGTTCGAATTGAGGTTGTTGTGGTGTTATAGTTGTTAATAAGGTGTGTTCGAAAACTCCTCTATTTCATTATCAAATTGTTGTTTGGGTTCTGTTGAATTCGACAATTTCTGGTGTTCCGAAAAAATGGTGAATGATTGTACTGTATTATTGTTGTTATGATAGAAGCTTGTATAATTTGGTGTATTTTTGAGTTATCAATGGTTAGGAAGCATTTTGAGAGGAAAAACACATTTTTTAGGCTATATTAGGGTGGTTTCGAGACTACTCTAGTGGCCACACGAGCGTGTGCCGCACACGGGCGGTCCACACGGCCGTGTGAATTTGGGAAAATTTTGGTGCCATACTACTGTATGGCTGATTTGGGGATTTTTAGTCGATATTCACATGGACGTGTGTTTTGGACACACCTTCGTGTCCAGTAAGCACACAGGCATATGAGACTTTCACACAGCCGTGTTTGCCCCACACTTTATTTTAGTTATTTTGGACAAAGAGTTACACGGGCTATTCATACGACCATGTCTCTAGAACACACGGGCGTGTGTAATAACCACATGGGCGTGTAACTTCTTTACATGGACGTGTAGGCTTCCACATTGTCGGGGCACATGGCCGTGTGACCCTGTTTCACAAATTTTTATTTTGTGTTAGATTATGACTTATTTGTGTTCCTGTGGAAAGTTTACCAACATTGGAAAACTTTGACCAAATGGCTAATCAATAAAGGATAAAACAAATTGCAAAAATAGTTGATTTACTAAATGTCACACAACACTCAGTTTATTTTTCTTCTCTCCATCATATCTATCACCATTTCACATTGTCCTAAGAATATACTTATTTTTCCAAATAAAAGGAACTTTAATTCAACATTTCAATTTCATTATAATTTATTAAATCAACAACTAGATCTTTTATGATAAAATTGCCTTAAACATCTTAATTATATATTTTATTCATCTTTGCGCAAATTATTGCTTATGTAGTAATGGTAATTCACATAAATCACATAAATCAAATTATGTGTAAAAATTTCCATGTAAATTTTCCATGTAATATGATTTCATTGACTACAATACAAAATTTTAAATCTTTATTTTTATATATTTGCATCAGTTATAAGGAGGACTAGAGGATAATTAAGGCCATATGTATATATTTATTGTGTAATCCTAACTCAAATATATTCTCTTTGACATGATGCAGTAAGTTCAAATCTTTGTTGAGGCTAACTACTGATAGTTGATGTGTCATCTTGGTAGCTAAATTTCATGCCATTATTTTCAAAAAAAAAATCTTTTAGATTCTTCTCCATTTAATTAGTTAACATGAAAGAAATGGGTGAGAGGGTTTGATAATCATACATATTCCTTAGAGTAATTGAAGCATTGTACTATTTAGGTGAAACTAAATTTCTAAAAACTAGAAGACATAATATTCGTTTTGCTTTGTCCTCTTAGACATTATGTGACTTTTGAGAAATGAGCTAGAAAGTCATTACCATAAAGTGTTGATATAGAAATGTTAACAATAATTAATTTACAAATCTCTTAAGTAAAGTTATTCTTGTATAAATATTTTAAATTGACCATCATTGAATTCAACCTCCAATGACAATGTTCTTTCTATCATAACACAATTTTTAGGTTATAAGCAGTAATAATTGATGTAGGTCTAACAAATGAATGGTTCTACAATGCTTGCAATAAATGCTTAATCCCTATTCAAACTTATGTTGACAAATTTTGGTGCGTTAAGCATTGTGAAAGAACTCAACTATTATTGTATGTTAACACACTATTATGCAAAACATGATATCAACTTCATGTCCTTCTTACTTGCAAGTGTAGAGTGTATCTACTAATTGAAGACAACATCAGACAAATGGTGTTGATGATTTTTGTTGAAGATTTGCTTCAGCTACTATAACAAAACAATCTAGCTAATTTTAGCAAGTTATGATTTGTTGTTGATGTTTAGAGTTTTTTTTTAAATATTATGAATTTTTTAGTAGCCTATTTTTAGTCAAGGTTGTTGATTTTTTTTCCTATATAAACACTAGTTTTCAGTTAAGTGAAATATACACTTTTCATAGAAATTATTTCTACTTTCCTTTTGCCTTTGTTATTTTCACAACAATTTTTTCTCAAAAACTCTAATAAATTGGTAGCAGAGCTATCTTCCTAAAAAACTTGTAACTAAGAGAAAATATTTTCTTCCTTCTTCTTCTATAGATTAAAAAAATCACTTTCACTAAACTTGCATCGCCTGTCTTCAATGGTGAAGTTTACTATATCTAGGCAGAAAGGATGGAGGCAAATAATCTCTAGGAAGCTGTGGAGGAGGACTACAAAGTTCCTTCATTACCTGCCAATCCAACTATGGCGCAATTCAAGAATCAAAAGGAGAGGAAATCAAATGAAAGAGTTCCGTTATTTGTTGTAGTCTCATATGAAATCTTTCTCAGAATCATAACATGAATTTAACCTTTGAAGTTTGGAATTTCTTGAAGGAGGAGTATGAAAGAGATGAAAGGATTAAATGCATGAAAATGTTGAACCTAGTTGGAGAATTTGAACTCTAAAAGATAGACTTTGGGATAGTGAAAGAGTACTTTGACAAATTCTTGGAATAGCAAACAAAGTAAGATTACTTGAATTTGAATTTCTTGATTTCAAATTTATTCAAAAAAAATATTGTATCTGTCAAAGGTTAGTTTGGTAGAATTGATAAATGCTTTCCAATCACAAGAGCAGAGAAGGCACATGAGGTCTTATGGGTTTGTTGAAGGTGCATTAGTTACGGAAGCTTAGTACTGTCAAGGAGGAAAGGGAAAGAAACATGAAAATAACAAGAAGGGAAATTTAGGTTCTAATTCTTCCATTACAAACACCTGAACAAAATTTGATTTCCCTCATTGTAAACATTGTGGAAGAAAATGTCATCCACCTTTCAAATGATGGAGAAAGTCAGACCAGTAATGTGGAAAGTGTAAGAAGATGGGGCATCACCAAAGAATTTGCAAAAGCAATACTCAACAAAAGACTGTTGCATAAGTGAATTTGCAACAAAAGAATGTTGCTCAAGTTACTGACGAAGAAGAGGGGGAGCAACTCTTTGTGGCCAATTCTTTTACAATCTGTCATTCAAGTGTGAAGTGGCTCATTGACAGTGGTTGCACTAACCATATGACTTTTGATCGTGATATTTTCAAAGAATTGGATACTTCAGTAGTTTCCCAAGTAAAAATTAGCAATGGAGTAAAGGGAAAATGCATAGTTGTAATTTAAAGCATTTTAGGTACAAAATTTATCTAAAATGTGTTACTTGTACCTAACATTAGTCAAAATTTGTTGAGTGTTGGCCAGTTAATTCGAAAGGGTTTCAAAGTTATCTTTGAAACAAATCGGTGTTTAATCAAATATTAAAATGACAATGATGTATTCAAAGTAAAAATAAAAAGGGAAGAGCTTTGCACTTGATCCATTGGAGTAGGAGCGAGCCACATTCTCTGCAACAAATGTCCATGCTAAAGTTTGGTATAAGAGACTTAGAGATTTCAATCATGCATCTATTGTGAATTTGCAAAAAAAGGAATTGGTTCAAAGTCTCCCTTGTTTTGAATATGAAATTTCATATTGTAGAGCTTGCCAACATGAAAAAAAATTGAGATTTCCATTCAAGCAATCAACTTGGATATCTATTGAAAAGTTACATATGATACACATTGATGTGGCTGGACTTCACAACACTCCATCCCTCAATGGAAGTAGTTTCAAAACAATGACGAGGGTAAGTTGAAATTTTAGCGATACTATGCAAAAGAAAGCATTTCCAACTGTATCAACTGATGTAATATTTGCTTTGAGTCATTCTCCCAATTAAAAAATTGAGGCAAATAATCATATTGCAAATGTCAAAGGAGATCCTAAAGTTTCTTCCATGAAGGAGATTGTTGCACATGAGACTGCATTGTTGCTGGAGCAGCAAAATTGCCTATTTGTCTGTGACCTTGATAATAAATTTGAGAAGGGGTTAATTGTTGCTGCTAAGTTGTTTGAAAAGGCTAAACTCAAAGAGGCAACATCACTGGGGAAACATGTTTGTTTGAAAAAGCTTAGAGATGCGCTGGAATCTTTAAAAGGATGTGTGACTCAAAGAAACAAGGATGATGTAGAGGAAGCTATTGCCATGTTGGAAGCTTTGAAAATTGAACTTAAAAAGGTAGAAGTGAAAAAACTAGCAGCTTTGAGATTTTGCTCATGTTGAAATTGAGAAAGCTAGAGCAACAACTTAGAGAGTGGAAGAGATCTTTAGGAGAAAGAACAAATGTCTTGAGCTTTAGCCAAATAGGACTTGAAAGAACTAATGAAAGAGGTTCAAGAGGCTAGACGGATCAAAATACTGCACCAACCAAGGAAGGTAATGGATACAGAACATGAGCTTTATGCATTAAGGGTTGAAGTCTAAGCATTCTCTACTGCTTTAGAAAGAGCTTGCAAGAAGCAAATTTGAGTTTCTTAGAGAGAAACTTGGAGTTTGCAACAATTGAAGTAAGGAGGAGTGTTGAAAATTTGCTTCAACTACTACAAAAAAAAAAATAATCTAGCTAATTTTAGCAAGTTTTGATTTGTTGTTGATTTTTATAGATTTTTTAGAGATTATAAATATTTTAGTAGCCTATTTTTAGTCAATGATAGTTGAATATTTTTACTATATAAACACTAGTTTTCTATTCAATAAAATTTACATTTTCCATACAAATTATTTTTACTTCCCTCTTGTCGTTGTTGTTTTCTTTTCACAGCAAGTTTTTCTCAAAAACTCCAACAGTTTTTGACAAGTCAATCAAAAAATTAGCTAGAGCCACTTTTATAAAATTGCTACACTTGACCCAAATCAATAAGATGACCATTTCAGGGCCGATAAATTCCTTAAAGAAACAAATTAGAACACTGGACATTGTCTTGACTTCAAAAGCAATGAAAACAAGAATCGTAAACTACAAGTTGTACGACTATGACGACTTCAAAGGAAAAAAATAAAGAAAACAAAGGCACTGAGGAATCATTTCTAGAAGACTATCCTTCAAAGAGAGCTCAAATTAGGTATCACATGATAAACCAAAAAACACACATACACCAATATTACAAAAAAGTAACATCCTTTCCACTTAAACTTTTTATTACTATTATTAAGGATTTAAATAGCGGTCAGATAGCGGAATAGCAGTCACTATATAGCGACAGTGACGCCATCTGAAATCACTACTGCTGAAAATAGCTGTGTGAAGCAGAATCACACCAATAGCGATAGATCACGGTCGCAATTTAATGGGTAATGGCCAATTGTGGTAATAACGGGCTGCTATTCTCGTTATTGTTCCATTACAGTAAAATTAAAAAAAAAAGAACAACTCCTTAAAAATATCAACAGAAATATAATAAGACAAAACCACAAAGGGAATATATTCTTCACCTGCAAAATTAGATAAATTTCAATCAAAAAAAGAAAAAGCAGTCCAAAATCAACAGAAAAAAAAAGAAATCCAAAAGCAATAGAAAAACATGAATCAGTATAAGAAATTTGTTCAAAAAATAGAAAAAGCATTCCAAACTCTAAATAGAAAAATATGATCCATGATAGGAAAGGCGGTAGAGATTGTGGTGAGATGCGTGTTTGAGTTCGAACTTGGTGGCGTTTGGTAAGTCCGATGATCTTGGTGGATTTTAAGGAGATTGGAGAATGGCTGGACAGTAACTGGATGATTTCAATGGGCATTTGGTCTCTTGTTTCACTAATGCAAAAAAGGTGTTAATTGTTTTGCTAGAGAAAGAAGGGGTTTTAGGCTTGGTTTGTTCTTTTTTTTTTATGTTTTTTTTTAATTTTTGTTTGCTTCATTTTCAGGTTTTGTTTTCTATTTCATGCATTTTATTTTTTATTTTGATTATGTGTTTTTCAAGGCACCGTTTGGGTGACCAATGAGGGATGGTGTAACGCCTCAAAATCTTTAACTTTTGTTTTGGATAAATTTTTTCATTAGTTGGTACTTAGTTTAGTGGTTAAGTGTCTTCAATGCGGGTTGAAGGGCATTGGTTTGAGTTTTTGCATGGGAATGGGGTGTTTTTATTTTTTTAAAATATCTTTAGGGGTTGCTTAGTTGGAGAGTTAGTGTTTAAGTTGAAATCCATTTAATTTGTTAGGGGTTTAATTATTGTTGGATATTAATTACTAAATTAAATGGGTTAGTTTTTATTTTAGCAAAACCACTTTTCCACGTTCCTGCTTCTGTTGTTTTGATTTTCACAATTTGTTCTTTGTTTCTTTTTCTTTTTCTTTTCCTTCCAAGTCCCCACGCCACCATTCTTCTTTAGACCTGTTCTTAGATTTTCTTTGTTTCATTTTTTGTTCTTTCATTTTTCTTTTATCAACATCTCCTAGTCCTTCTATTGTGCATTTCGTTTTTGGCGTCTGTGGTTTGTGTGGGTGCTCTTGAATCTTGTTTATGTATTGTAAGTAGGGTTTATGCTTACTATTTATCTTTCTTCTTTTCTTTTTCTCAGTTAATTTTGGGTTGAAAGCATTTTTCATGTTAATCGATTGCATTTTAGGTGAGGTTGGAGAGGCGATTGATCCCTCAGCAGTTTAGGATTGTTGGTGAACTGCTGTTTTCTGAAAGGTGAGAAGTGCATTTGAGGTTTAATGTCAAATATTGATGTTAGTACGTTGAAGTTAGTTTCGTAAACTCAATCTTTGCTTGACTAGTATTTTTGGGTAATTCTCAGACTTAGGTGGATCGATGTAATTGGGAGCTCGGTTAATGTCATAATCTATTTAAATTTGTTTTATTTAAATTTTGGTATTTGGGTTCTACAAAATTTGGACTTTCTGGACTTTTCTTTTGGACTGTTTTAGATTTAAAACTTTATTTTCGTATTTTCCTTAATACTATTCAAACGTTTTAGTCAACAAAAATCACTTTTCTGCAAAATGAAAGATTTTCAAACAATGAACTACGTTTTCCAAATGTCACTTTTTAAGAAGTTTTCGCTACAAAAATGATGAGTTTTTGGAAAATAAAAGCAAATAATGTTTTTAATAAAATAGTTAGATAAGATTTAATTTTTGAATAAATTCGGGATTTTGAGAGTTTATGGTGATTTTTCAAATACTCGAAAACTAAATTTTCAACCATATTACGTAACAATGTTAGATTTGGCCATAACGTCTAGGTCGGGTTTGGGGTGTTACAGATGGACAGGCAGGGTCAAGGTAATTAAGGCCTATAACCATTTTCATTTCTCTTTTTTAATAATAGCATCAGTTGTTATTTTTTAAAAAAATAAATTATGAATTATGCAATAAATTTAATATTTCAATGTTAGTGACGTTTACTTTTTTTGTATTATATTGTTGATAATATACGTAATGAATTGCTTATATTTCTAAATATAATTTTATGTTTCTTGTATATAAATAAAAATAAAGCATGTCACCACGTGAAGAGTTCCCGACTAAAGGATTGAAGGGTGCACTAAGTAATGATATAGGTTGGCACTTTGAAACTTCAGTGCCAAATACAAAAGGAAATGTCGTATGTAAACTTTGTGGTAAAGTTGTGAAAAGAGGAATAATACGATTTAAAGAGCACATTGCTCATAAAACGGCAAT
This sequence comes from Gossypium longicalyx, assembly GCA_025698465.1. Classification (NCBI taxonomy): domain Eukaryota; kingdom Viridiplantae; phylum Streptophyta; class Magnoliopsida; order Malvales; family Malvaceae; genus Gossypium; species Gossypium longicalyx. The sequence goes on along the minus strand of CM046997.1, from coordinate 14,098,246 downwards.
TTTGCACCATACCCTAATATTACTGGTATGTGATACTTTATTATTATTTTTAAAAGTTATTGTAAATTTATCAATAAAGATTATACATGATTAATAATAATAATATAAAATGTAAATTATTTTTATTTTATTAGCAAGTGTCATTAGAGAAAGTATGATGAATATACTGAAAGAAAGCAACATAAAAAAATAGACAAAAAAGAGGAGAACAAATGAATTCTTATCTCAATTAAGATGAGAGGAGGATGAACACGAGGAATTCATTGATGAGGTTTCTACTATAAGGCAAGCAACTCAAGAAAGTATCCAATCAGAACACGAGTAGCATAGAAGGGAAGAACTCAAACGAAATAGTTATACTAGTGCTTGGTAACATTTATGAAGAAAGGCGATCTTATCATGGACCAGTTGGAGAAAATCATAGAGAAAGAATAAGTAAATCCATCGCAAGTGAGTCTGAGTTTACCTTAAGGTAAGTTATACCTGAATTGGCTAGAAGCAAAACCTCAAAGCAACTAAAGTCTAGTGGCTCTTTTTTAAAGACTTTATGTAGGAAGATATGTGAAGCGGTATCTAAATTTTTAATATATGAACGACTTCCTTTTCAATTAACAAGCTCTCCATGGTTGTATAACTTAATTCAAGTGTCAATAGAAGTTGGACAAGATGTAAAGCTCCCAACACCTTATGAGGTTTCAAATGTATACTTGGAGTTAGAGTATCAACGAGTTCATGATTGGATAAATGGACTAAAGACTCATTGGAAAGAATTGGGAGCAACTCTAACGTGTGATGGTTGGACCAACAATTTGAATCAACAATTTGAATCAAATGCACATCATTAATTTCCTTATTTATTTAAGTAAAGAAACCATTTTTCTGGAAATCTGTGAATGTCTCGAGTGTTCGTCGTAGAGATGCTGAATTTTACTGCAATTTGTTAGATTCAATTGTAAAAGAAATTGGAGAAAGTTACACTATCCAAATAGTCACTGATAATGAGGCAGCAATGAAAGTCGCTAGAAAAAAATTAATGTTGAAAAGAAAGCATCTATATTGGACCTCATATGCAACTCATTGTTAGATTTATGCCTTGAAGATATTGGGAAAAAGCTTAGTGTAGCAAAAGTGCTAGATGATCCTAAGAAAGTGACTTGCTTTATATACAATCACATTTGGACTGTTGATTTGATGAAGAAATATACACAAGGGAAGCAAATACTTCGACCCGCTCTTACTTGATTTGCAACTCATTTTATTCAAGTTGAAGAGATAACAAGGCAAAAGCAAGGTCTGAGAGAAATATTTAATTCAAAGGTCAGTATTTTATAATTAGTTAATATAATTACTTAAATATTGCAGCCTTCAATGATTTTATTAGTTCCAAATAATTTAAATTATATTATTTTAAAAATTTTCTTATGAATATATAGGAATTTAAAGAATCAAAATGGGGATTGAAAAAGTCAGGGCCTGTTTATGAAGTCAAAAAAATTATTTTGGGAAAATATTTTTGGAAAAAAGCCAATGACCTCACAAAATTTTATGAGCCCCTAGTAAAAGTATTGAGACTTGTGAATGGTGATGAAAAACCAACAATGGACTTTATTTATGAAGCTGATGATAGAGCTAAACGAGTAATTCTGCAAGATTGTCGACATTTCACTGAGTACAAAAATATTATTAACAATAGATGGAATTTTATGCATTTTGACTTAATTCAGCTAGTAATGTAACACCCCTAACCCGTGTTTATCACCAAAACAGGGTTACAGAGCATTATTGAAGTTTTCAGAACATTTACAAATAATTCATGTTAATTACTATTCATTTTCCAAGATTATTCATAACGTCCCTTAAATGGGCCCTCGAAGCCCAATATAAGTATTAGAATCGAGTCAGGACTAACTCGGGAACTTAAAATTTTTTTGTGAAATTTTTAAAATTTTTCTTAGATGCAGGGCACACACGCCCGTGTGACCCAAAGACACACCTGTGCTACATGCCGTGTTCGACCCAGTGTAACTCTTTGACTTGTACCACACGGCCAATCACACGCTCGTGTGCTAGGTTGTGTGGTAAATTCAATTTTCCAAAATTAAGTGCAGGTTTCACACTACCAAGTCACATGCCCGTGTTCTGGGTCGTGTAGCACACATGGCTGAGATACACGCCCGTGTCTCTGCCCGTCTGCTCAATTCTGAGCATTCTGTTTCTCAAATTTAAAATGCAGGGGACACATCACCTAACTACATGCCAATGTACCAGGTCGTGTGTCACACACGGTCAAGATACACGCCCGTGTGTCTACCTGTGGGGACAAAATAAAGCTATTTCCTAGCTTTATGTTTCACCCAAACCTTGCCAATAACCTACACCAAAATTTACATTCATATACCAACCAATTCAAGCATCATAACCAAGTTAATTCTAACATCTAACATGATATATCGTTTCATACATTCTAGTTTATAATCTTACCCTTTTTGAGAACATATATAATGACATAATTTTAATCAACCACACTTAACACATGGATATTCATCATGATATAATCTTATAATTTTATCAAAACTTATCATTACTAGCCATTCCAATGGCTAGTTTACAAACCATGTTTATATTCCAACTATGGCCAAGTTATTTATACATGCCATTATACTAAAATAAGGTTTCTATTTATACCAAAACAAGCTAGTGGATAGTGTGATGATGCTCCAACCAATTTCCAACCTTCGCGAGCTTTTGTGCACTATAAAACAGAGAAAATAAAACTTAGTAAGCATATAATACTTAGTAAGTTCGTATAACAAGAATTAAAACTTACCAATCATATTTATAACAATAAGCATACATTTAACATGCTTTTCATCAATTTGGAAAGTTTACCTAAACACATATACTCAATCAAGCAAATTAGTCATAAAATACATTTACACATTAAATAAGCATAGATGAGCTTATCATATAACCTTTCATCAAATAATTCAGAAGCATTCAGGGCATATTTCTATTTATCTCATCATTTTCTCATGTCGGTAGTTTTATCCGTTGAATTATTGAAATATCAATGGATACTCAAATAGTACACTCAATGTGTACAAATTTGTAAACCGTCAATTCTTAATCAGGGGTACCCAGTAGGGCACTTATTTAGGAAGCACACTCTCGAGTCATATATCAGGATGCTCAAATGAACTATATAATCATGTAACAAGACACTTATCTAAGCTAATCAGTAAACTTGTAAGAGTTTTACTCAGGGAGCTCATATAGCTTATCAGATGTCTCTGAAGAGATAATATCAAAAAGTACCAGATAAGGTAATAGGGAGTTCAAGTGAGCTTAATAGGACGCTCATGAAGAGCTACGTTTGTGTCCGTATTATAGATCGGATCACAACCGATTGAAATATGTATCAAGACGCTCACAAAGAGCTGCGATAGTGCGCAACACATGCTAAATCACTATTGGTTAGGATACTCGTAGGAACTATACATCGGGATGCTCGAGAGGGCTATACCAGGATTACTCGTTCGAGCTAAATCCTATCTGCAACATATGCAGAATCACATTCATATGCGAAAAATCACATGTATCCATCGATTTTCATTATTCCAACGAAACTTGACATTTTAAATACATTTTCAAATCATGTGATCATTTCATGTATTTATAACATTCATATAAATCATATAAACATATACCACATTCAAACCATATTCAACATTCATTTGAAATATATTAACATGCATAATTAAGTTAAACGAACTTACCTTAACAGTTGTTCATACAATAAATTCTACTAATCCGAAACTTTTTCTTTTCCTCGATCTAGCTTTGAATTTGAGTTATCTGGATCGAATTAAGCTTGATTAGTTTCTTCTCTCTCTCCTAGGGTTTCCATACAAATTTTGGGGAAGATGATATAAAAAAAGATGATATCTCTATTATCATCTTTTAATTATTTTAGTTTCCAATTTAGTCCTTAGCCTTTTCTAATTTTTCCATGGATGAATTAACAAATATATCTGCTTACCTTATAAGGACATCAAGTTTTGAATTTCATAGCTAATTAATCCTTCTAGCTACTAGAATTCAACTTTTACATTTTATGCAATTTGGTCCTTTCCGTAATTAAGCACATAATCGATAAAATTTTCTTATCAGAATTTTCATATGGTATTCCTAACATAATGCAAACCATGCAATAATATTAAAATAGATTTTCTTTCCGGTTTGGATTTGTGGTCTCGAAACCACTGTTCCATTTCACTGAAAATGGGCTATTACAAGTAAGCTAAAATATTTCATATAATTAAGAACTATTTTTATATTTTATTATTTTAAGCTTTAGATTATTATTATTTGATGATATTCTTATAAATTAAGGTTAGGTTATTTTTTCAATCCTCAATTTCAATTTGAGGTGGAGCATTTTGAGAATGTACTAATAGAAACATTAGAAGGTACAAGATCAATAATTGAAAGATTAGAACCTTCTCTTGATACTCAAGTCAGAATGGTTAATCAGGTTAGATTCAAGTACTATTATTTGTAACTTAGTTACATAATTTGAAATTGAATTATTTTTTTCATTTTTACTTTATCTTTTATTTATGCAGTTGTTACTATTTAGAGATAAACATGAGAAATTCGGTACCCCACAAGCACAAAGAGCTTGGAAGCAAATGAATTTGGGTAAATAGTTAATTAAAATATTTAATTTAATTTAATTTATATTATTTAATTATATTGTACATTTTGAAGTTATTTTGAAATTTAAATAATATTATGTAGCCGAGTAGTGGATAATATACGACATGTGTTCCTAAGTTACAAAAATTAGCAATTAAAGTGCTTAGTCAAATAACTTTTACATCAAATTTTGAACAAAATTGGAGTACATTTAGTTATATTCACACCAAGACAAGAAATAGGTTGAAGTATAAAAAACTTGAGAAACTAGTATTTACATACTATAATATGAGGCTTTAGATAAGGCATAAAAAAAAAGAATGAGCATTGATGATATAAACGCTAGTTTTATTCCTATCAGTCTTGATCATATCTTTGAAGATGTTGATCCACTGTCAGAATGGCTTCAAAAGAAAGAGAATCCACTGTTAGATGGTGAAAATGCCAGTGTGTTGCCTATGGATACCTCTGATGATGAAATGAATGTTGATTAATCTCAACAACAAAATTTGTCTCATTCAAGTTCTAGTGCAACACCAAGTTAGAGTGGCGATGGACCCGATGATGGTAGTTTAAGTCCAATTGATGACGATAATGGACATAGTGGTGATAGAAGTGAAATTAGGTCTTCTAGTCGGTATGGAGAAGAACATGGGGTTGGTACCACTAGTGGACATTTCCGTGATAGATTAAAATTTGATGGAAATATGTTTCCTGAACCTAGGAGAGATTGAAGTGAACCTAAAGCTCCATCAAAAGGAAAAGGCAAGAAACATACTTCTGTAAGCTCTTCATCTGGTAAGAGATCGAGTTGTAGTAACCTTGGGTATAGTGATTCATCTATTAGCACTCAAGGTTTTTATCCACCAGAACAACCTTCATATTTTTAACCTTCACATGGTTATCCACAACTGTATGGTTATTATCCACCATTTCCTAATTATGGTGTGTCATATCAGCCTCAAATGCATCCTCCACCACCAATATATCACCTACCTCCACCTCTCATGTATCATTCTCCTCAAATATATCATCCATATCAATTATATGAAAACCAAGATGAAAATTTTACTTTTTTTTGGATATATTTTTAGACAAAGGCCAGGAGAATAAAGTCAAGAACGCTCTCAAAGTGAACGTGAAGGTGAATGATCTGATTGTAACAGCCTGATTTTAAGACTAGTCAGAACAGTGGTTTCAAAACCACTATTTCAGGGTCAGAGAAATTATTTTTAATGTTATTTTATATGTTATAGCACGATTATATGAGTGCATGAAAATTTTGGTGAAATAATTTTAGCGATTTCATGCTTAATTGCGAAAAAGGACTAAATCGCATAAAGGGCAAAAGTTTTGTTTTGCTAGCTAAATATGTTAAATAGCTAGAGAACCAAAATTTAGGGTGTTTAAAGTGCAAATAGACCCTAAAAAGGGGTGCTTGTTCGACTATAGATAGAAAGAAATTGAAAAGTCAAAATTGGTGGGTATTAGGTAGCTTATTTGGTATTAAAATAAAACAAAAAGAAAAAAAAGATGTCATCTTTTCATCTTTCTTCCTTCCTCCACCGAAAATACCAGAAAAATAGGGGTTTTGAAAGCTCAAAATTTCAGCAAATTTCTTCCCTTGTAAGTAAGTGATTTTTGATGATCATTTTTGTTGATTTTTGTGTTTTTGGGACCCTTGTAGCATGAGCTAACTAAAGGAGGGACTATTTTGCAAAATTTTGAAAATCTAGGGTTTTACATAAGAGAAATTATGTTTTTTTGCTAAATCTTTATGGAAGAAAATGAGTCTTGGTTGAGTAATAAACAACTCTTGTGAAAGAAGTTTGCATGAAAACACCTAAAAAGGGATATTTTGTAAAGTTGTAAAATAAGTTGTAAATGTGTGAAATAATTGAAATTGTGAGTTATTATAGTTATAAAAAGAATTTGACTAGGCTTGGTAAAGGAGGAAATTCGATAAAAATCGATTTACGAGCCTAAGGGTAAAATCGTAATTTTTGTAAAGTTTAAGGGCAAAATAGTCATTTTGCCAAATTGTGAATTATAGAATGTTTTAATTAATTTAATGATTAAATGAGTCAATTTCATCATGTTAGATCAAGAGAATCGAGATTTGAGCTTAAATCGAAAAGTACGAGGTTATGGACTAAAATGGAGTAATTAGCCGAAATTGCATTCGAGGTAAGTTCGTATGATAATAATAGTGCGATGTTATGTTTGAATTATAATTCTTTACTATTATTGCATATATTGTATGATTTAATATATATATTGGAAAAGTTGATGAAATGGTGTATAAGATGTGGAAAGATGACATGGAAGAATATTACATGAAATGCAAGAAAATGTTGATCCATGACAAGTGATATATGCAATATGTGATATGTGTTATGTAAATTATTAAAAGCTTATTTGCTATTTGAGTTATTCATTATTATGCTATGAAAGGGCAATTGATACTATGGATAGTGAGATGGACACTTTGAGTAAGTTCGACAGAGATAGAGTATAAAAAAAAAATCTCGTTTGAACCTTAAGAATAGTCTAGGGTATAAGTGACATGTCACTAGGAATTAAGAAATTCGAACTTTTTGAGTTAGTCCAAGTTCTTGATATATATGAGGCATTTGAGCTCGTTAAATTAGTTCGAGTTCATTATGGATGCGATACAAGTAATTGGGTTCCAGGCAATGGTCTTGTGTGTCCTACCGGTGACTAGGTAATCCTTGAGTTGGTCGGATACCTGACAGCTTGTGTGAGCAGCCAGTATAGCTACACCTTGACCGATAGCTTTTATGAGCAAGCCCGTGATTAGCTCCATTGCGAGCGTTACATGTTATGAGGTAGCCTTGGCTACGTGTGTGTATGTGGCACTTATGTGCAAGTGTTCCGCGTATCCAATAGTATTCTGAGTGTTCAACGGGTAATGCAATAGATGTGATGAAAGTCTTGAGGAGGGCATGTTAAAGAGGTATGGTTATATGATATATTATGATGAGTACATGTATGTGCACCAAACTTATGGTTATTGAGACTTTGAAATGTTGAGACATCGGTAAGCTAAGATGTATGAATTATGATTATAAATTTTGTTGCAATATCATGTTAACTTATATTGTGCATTTGAGCATGGAATTCATGAAATGGTGAGTTCGTGATTAGTCGAAAGTGAACTTATGATAGTTATCATTATATTGCACCAAAATAGTGTTGGGCAGCAACAGTTGTATGACTTTGAAAATCCACCAAAAATTGTGAAAATTAAGTTAGAGGCTGAATAAAATATGAAATAAAAAGCTTATTGAGCCTAGTTTCACATAGAAGAAATGGTGTAAGCAAGAGAGTTTCATATTATGAAATATTTAAATTAATATGAGGCAGATTCAGAATGATTTCGAAATCCCATGTTATGATTTGAGAAAATCATTGAAAATTTAAAAAAAAATAGTTATGGGTTATAATTTATATTCTTAGAATTCTTAATGAGTCTATTTTCAAGAGAAATAGACAATAATATCATTCGAGTCCCGTATTATGAGATAATTAATTTTTAGTGAAGAGGGATCAGAACTGTCAGACAGCGAAAAAGAGGTAAATTTAAGGAATAAAATGTACTTATTGGTTAGACTAAAAATTCTGAAAATTTTATGATTAGAAGACATGTGAGTCTAGTTTCAGAGAAAATTAGCGGATCTTAATTTGGAGTTCCGTAGCTCTAGATATAAATAATTTAGTAACTATGACTCGAGAAAACAACTTAACTGGAACATAAGTAAAAATGCAAATAGGGTTGCATTACCTTGAGAAGCAAGTTGATAAATTGCTTATTATTTTCATACGATCTTACTAAGCTATAAAGTTTACCCTCTCCTTTTCATTTCTTTAGTGTTGTCAGGTTAGCTCGGGGTTGGAGATCGTCAGAGGCAGCATCACACTATCAAACCATCACCTTTGGAATATTGACATATGTGTATTAAGCATCTTCAAGTGAGTAGCATGTATAGGGACTTAGTTTTTATGATAGATGTTGTTATGATTAGCCAAATGTATTGGCTTATATTGATTCATTGTATATAGCCATAAGATGTGGATTATAATGATTGTGGTTTGTAAGCCTAGTTATTCATGATAAGTTCTACTGCTTGCGATGCAATGATGTTTTTATGCTTGTGGGACATGCATGATTGGTGTTAAGACATGTGTGCGTGATAAATTCTTCATGACCAATCAAAATGGTTATAGTCATGAAGTAATTGTATGGTATAGAAATAAGGCGATGATGATTGAACATGAATGCTTAATGTTTAAATAAGGTTACTTGACAAGGTCAATGAATATGGATTAATGTGTCTAGGCTTGATATTATATGAGTATGTGAAACTTACGAATGATAGCATGTTAAAGCTGAGAATACACCTTAGTGAAGTCTGCTAAATCATTAAAATGATGTCATGATGTATAACTTTGATGTGTGTAAAGATGTGAGGGATTAATGGTAACAAAGGCTTGGAAAATAGCCTAAGTGTTAGCCATACGGGCAGAGACATGGTTGTGTGTCTCAATCGTGTGGATGACACGGCCTAGCACACTGGTGTGTGGCTTGGCCGTGTGGTTAAATTTTGGTTACTGACGTCATAGTCAGAGAGTTACACGGCCTGAGGACACGGGCGTGTCCTAGGCACAAGGGTGTGTCCCTATGCTCACACGAGCGTGTGACCTTGTTTCATGAAAAGAAATTTTCTAAGTTTTCTCAAAATTTTCTAAGGTTCTCGGTTTAGTCCCTGACTACTTTCAATGCATGTTTAGGGCATCGTAGACCATGTATGTGACATTATGCATGTGTATGAAAAGTTTTGAATTAAAAAGAAATTTTATGGCTCAGTTTTTGCATGTATGTGTATGTTTAAGTCCGATAATACCTCGTACCTTGTCCCGACGTCGGACATGGGTAAGGGGTGTTACACTGATCCTCTTGTCATTCCACTAATTGGTGAAAACTAAATTGTACCACTACCACTATTTGTAATGTATGTTTTTTTTAAAGAAAACTTTTGTTAATATTTTTAATTTTAATGATATTAAAATATTTAAAATATATCTTTGGATAAATGAATGGAGTATATTTTATGAAAAGATAATTAAGAATTGAAGCATGTTAACTATATATGAAAGTAGAATGAGAGTGAGAATAAGTGGTAGGAAATAGGAATAATTAATGAGAACCTATACATTTATCCATTTCTTTTTTCATTTTGCAGCATAGAATGTTTTGATATCTTCACCATCTTCAAAGCTGTTAAGAAATATTGAAGACCTCTCTTATGTATGAATTTTTAATTATTTTATCTATAAAAATTTTCAAACTTATTAAATATGATTAATGTTTAATATTTTCTATATTTTTACTTTGTTATTAGTTAATATAATATTCTTAAAAAATTCGTAAATAAATATAAAAATGTAAAATTTGTGTTATCATATTAAAAAAGTTCATAAGTGTTAGAAAACATTCTAAAAATCATTAAAAGTGACTTTTTATAATTATAATTATAATTATTATGCTTTACAATAAGTTGTGTGAATTTTAAAAAAAATTGCCGACCGTGATATCCGCAGTGACCGTAACAGTATCCGTTATGTCCGCAACCACAACCAAAAATGCAGCCGCAACCGCAATTCAAATCCTTGATTATTATCTTAAAACAATCCTTTAGGAGGTCCTAAAGAGTGTAAACTGGACCAGCCATACACAAAACCAACTATCACATTGGAAGCCAACACAAATGCTACCAATATCCAACCCTCACAAGAAGCAATATCCTCTGCTTTTTCCTGGGAAATACCGAAAGACATTTTGGACAAAGGTATGCTTCTCACCTTTCATTCTCTGCAAATTATAACTGAATGAAAGCTATCATATCAACTTTGAGTACCTACAAACTCACTTCTTTGCATTCCCAATATTTCAATTTCCTCCTTTGCACGTTGAATTGCTACCTTACGATAGAAAGAAATCTTAAACGACCTAAATTTTGCTTTGTCAGCCGCTTTCTTTAAACTCATTCAACTCATGTATAAATTTGTTTTCTACCACACTACCATCTGTCAAACTTTTCTTGCATGCTTCATCCCTACATTCAAAGAAGTGTGCTTAGATTCTTCTCCATGAAATTAGGCCAACTCCTTTTGCAATAACTAGGAAGCTACGATAAAGATATAATAGGTGGGGAAGCTATGCTACATATATGATATAACTGCCAGCAGTTAAAGCCTCCATCCTAGTAATTTTTTAATTCTTCATCCGCCAAAAATCATTTTTCATATCTCAAAAATATCATCATTGTAATGTATTATTTTGCAAACTTATGCATTGTAAGATAATTTTGGTAATTAAATTTGGCAAAATATGTATTTGACTAGTTTTTATATTAATTATTGGTGATTCAAAGTTTATATAATAATTTTGACAATTAAGAAAGAGTAGTCTTAGGAAAATGAAGTAAATGCTCACTAGTGATTGAATTGGTTAAACCACTCAGATCACTAAATCAAAAAAATTCTCTAATATAAAATATTTTTTTAAATAAAATTAAAATGTCAAAAAATTCTCTAATATAAAATATTTTTTTAAATAAAATTAAAATGTCATTCTTTTTTTTATCTTAAAAATGCCTCTCTTTTTTTTTCTTTGATTCCGGTGTGTTTATCAATCAATTCATTTAAATTTCAAACTTCCAACATGATTTAAAACTATCAATTTTTATTTCTTATAAAGAATCTTCTTCTTTATTCTTATGTCTCAATGTTTCAACTCTCTTTTTCTCCATTCTCCAGATTGTGTTTTTTTAATCTATTCTTATCCTTTCTTTGTATTCATCCATCATCTTCTTTTTCTTATTTTACTTTCACCCATATTCTTTACCAATGATGAAGTTTCATTATTTACTTTTTTTTCCCTAAATCTCTCAAAATCTATCTATATCTATATATATATATATATATATATATAAATTCTTTGTTTTCTCGGTTCATCTTCTTTTCATTCTTCTTAATATGGAGAAGGTTTCTGATTCTCTGAATGCTCAGTAAATCAATTTCACACCTGAATAGATTACGTTTCTTTATATTAATTTTTGGGTTACTTGATTTGCATGTTTTTTTTATTGACATATCCAGTTCGTGGTTAATAATTTAATAACTGCTAAAAATGGATGGCGGCTCAAACGACTGAACCTCAATTGATTCTTAGCTGGATTTAAATAACATTGAGTGGAGTTTCTTTTCTTTTTTTTTCAAACCTTACTAATGTGTATATTATATATATATATATATATAAGTGGAGGGTTTCACTTATGCTGTTGTAAAGTTATATTAATTTTTCACTCTTTCATATCTCTTTATACAATTACTATTTTAACAATTTAATTATTGAATTTGTTGATATAATTGTATGTGTTATGCATGTAAATTTTCAAATCATTCCAATTTTTACCAGATTGATCTAAAGTATTATATATATTAATATTTTTCAATGGTTGAAAGTTTTTTACATAAAAAAAATAAACATGTATAATCTATGTGAATGAAATATAAAATATGACGATTGAATTATTAAAATATTAATTATATAAAAAAATACGAAAATATATAAAATTAATTTTACATCGGTGTGTGGAGACATTTTCATTAGATATTATATAGTAATTAATGAGTGTTATATTATATTTCCAAATATTTAGATAATATTATATTTAAATATTTTTAATTAATTTATAATTTAAAAATGAGATCTACTTTTTATAATAAATAAAAAAAACACTGAGATTATATGCGAACAGTTCAAGAAATCAAAATTTTCTGTTATTATTATTATTATTTGTTGTAATATATGATATATAATTTCAAAACTTGACCATATGCGATGCAATAAAAAATAAATTTTCAGTCACAAATTTATATTATATTTATGTTATTTTATGACATCACTTTTGTATCATATTTAATTATGGGAAAAAAAGCCATAACTTAATAATTTTACAATTTTTTTAGATTATTAAATCAAATGAAATATGAAGTTGAGACTTTTATTTTCATTTCAAATTTTTTTCTACTTTCTCAATTTATCTTCTTTATTTTACCCTTACTTTGATGAATTGAAATTTGTAATCTTCTTTGTTTCTTTCGTTAACTAATGCTGTACATGAGCAGCATGATTTATCTAGCCTACTCTACTCAGCTCTACTTGAATAAAGAATTTTTGTTACAGTTTCACTTCACTTGTATTGAAATAAAATTATTTTTAAAATATTTTTATTTAAATTTAATTATATAAAATTATATCTCTTTAATATAAAATAAATTAATATATTTATTTCTTTAAATGTGTATGATTAAATCAAAATTAAAGTTTCAAATATACCTTTAAATCACAATTAGAGTTTCGCGTGTATAATTATATCAAATTAAAGTTCATGTATACAATTGCACATTGAAATTATGTATAGTTATATAGAGTTTGAAAGAAAACTTAATGATGTGAATTGCAGCCATGTCCTTGCTTTCATCAGGAATAGCCTTACTAATATATATCGAATCCTATAAGTATACATGCTTGGATGCTGAAATTACTTATGTTTCCTTGCCAGTAGAGGATCTTAGTATTTGGCATTGTCCATTAGCAAGAGATCATGATTTGGATGTGCAACTCTAGCTTTGGCCACTTATTAATATGATTAAGGTTGGAGAAGTTGGTCACTTAACTAATATTGCTACTTACAATTTATTTGGACCAATTTGATATTTTTACTTGACCAAGGTTGCCCCCAAAAGTAAACACGGTTATGGTAATGCATTTACTAATTTCCATGTAAAAATAGCAACACATCGAAACAAAATAAAATTAAAGTACCAAAATGAATGGAATTAAAAGTTGAGTGCCAAAAATTACATTATCTTATATATCTATAATAAAACAGAGTTCACCCGACCCGATTCATCGACACATACTCTCCGCAATATAAGCTAATAGATAGATACCACTATCTTAAAACAGTTTACTTCCTCTCTTTGCTCTCTCTTCTTCAATTTACTTACCACTGACGACGCCATTTTATCATGAATGGGTATAAGGATGACAGTTACAGCTGCTATTTCCATCCTAAACAACAGGTTATCGGGGTTTGCCCTTTGTGCTTAAATGATAGGCTTCTTCTCCTAGCTTCAAAGCAACCCCGACACTCTTCTTCTTCATCCTCATCTTCTACCAGAGGCAGCCATGGATTTATTCAAGGTTTTTCACTAAAGAAACCACCCATCAACAAGCTCCCTAAGATCTTTGCTTTAGGCTCATTGCTCAATCGTCTTGAGTTCAAGCATTGGAAACCTGGAAATTCTGATGATGATGTTCTTGATGTTTCAACCAGTCAAGAAGGTATTTTTACTATTTTTACCTTTCTAATTTCTTCCCCCTTTTGTTGTTCATGCAGAAGTATTGTTTTTGTCTTGTTTTTTTTTACTTGAATTTCTATCAACATAAGGGAAAAGAATAAATCAGAAAATGACATGAGGGGAAAAAAAGAGATGCATCACATGCATGCATATATGATAATGTGTGAGTTTCTTTTCCATGCGAATATTATTAAATAAAAAGGCATTATATTAATTCAAGAATAATATCTTTGAAAATACTATGATTTTCTAGGGATTTCAGTTCTTCACACAATTCTATGCAAATTGGCTTTTGTTTCTTATCTGTATCTGCAAAATCTACAGAAAGCTTTGTAGGTAATGCAAACAGAAAACTTTGTGAACTTTCCTGTATGATTCCAGATGTAATCAAATCAAATCAACATTTTACCGTTTCTTTGTTGGAATCATGCAAATCATTCAGCTACCTAGTAAGAACTAAAATAATAAAGACATCAAAGATCATACAAATTCATCTGAATTTGAATCCACTGAGGGACCCCATTCATGTCAATTCTTGCCAATCATGTCATCAGCATTTGAACTTTCGGTAAAGATGGCTGCCCTTATACATTGCTTTAGTTTTCACTTACTAATTCATGTAGCTAACTAGTTTGCCAAATTTGGGGATGCACTAGAATACTTATTACTTTACCTTACCATATTACCTATGTAACTATATTACTCCGACTTGGTTCTCTCATACATAGATTTGTGTCCGACTCTATATCTTTGTGTCTCAAATTTTTACTTTTACAGACTCCTTTATCTCGATCAAGTTTGAAGAGAATGGTGTTGGTTCATGGGAAAATGGCAAAGTTTCCAAGGGCTCAATTGAGCATTGCAGCAAGTCCTGGAACCCCACCTTGACAAAGGGGATCACCAAGGAACCAAAGGTGACCAATAAGACTGTGATAGAGCATGCGAAACCGCGTGCCTCGCTTAAGTGGCGAAAGTGGATTGGTCACCTGTCCCAGCTCATCAAGTGGAAGCGGTCCAGCAAGGCCAATGTGTGCCACATGGGAAGTAAGGTAAATGGAATCAACTTGATGGGGAAGGACTGGATAAGGACTCTGACAAAGAGGACCAAAGAATAAAGAGTGTTTTAGTAGAGAAAGGGACACTAAAAACCTCCACCATGCATACCAATTTGTGAGTTGGGGCTCTCATTTGTGATAGTGAAGTTGTATTACAATCGAGATATATAGTAGAGTCAAAATATACTTTTGCTACCTAAAAGAGCTTTTGGCTTAAAGTTCATTGGCTTCTTGTATTTTGCTCTTAATTCTGATAAACTGAACAGGGTGTAAAATGATTGCTATACAAAAGAAATATTTGTAGAAGTTGAAAAGCAAAACTCCCATGGCATTTTCAAAAAGTGAGGAACAATTGGAGCATAATTTCATAGGGTCCCAAGGGGCAACGTGCCCTCAAAATAGTGGTATAAGTGGCCTTATTGAGAGTGAATCTGTTCCTTATTCTAATCTCTTACTGTTGAGTTATATTCTAGAGTGTCATCAAACCCTCTACTGTCCGTGACATGTTTCATGGAATTAGAAAGTTCTAAAGTTTTTATCATAGCTCCTGGGGAATTCTGCTCCCTGCCATGTGCGAGTAATTATGTTTCATTCAAATATATCAATTTATTATATGTTTAATACGTGTATATTTAATTTTTTTCTTTTTTAATTTTACACATATTTAGAATCAATTCTTGAAGAGTTGCATCTTAACACCCATATAAAAAATATGATTGATACAAATTGTAAGATTTAAATAAACAAACACTTGTGAAATGTGTGGAAGTTTAAAAGTAAACAACAAAATTTTCAACAACTGTCTTAGGATCAAAATTATATGCAGAAGCGATTTAATCTTCAATTATAGCATTTGATTGAAGTAGACTCTGTATGTTGAGAGAATTTTCAATAAATCAATAGATATAGAATGTCTCTATTTTAAAAGTTAAAAGTTATGGTTAAGAAATTTAAGGGTTAAATTGATAGAATTTGTAAATGTGAAGGATTAAATTTATTAAATTATTTAGAATTAGAATTAAATTGATAGAACATATAAATACGGAGGACTAAATGTGTTATTATACTAGATAGAAAAAAGGCTTTCTGTTATCAATTTAACAATAGGTGACCAAAACAGGAACAAATTCAAATGTTCGTCCCTAAATTGAAAAATATTAAAGTTGGGTGACCAGAACAAAAACACGGGCATAATTGGACCATTTGTATAGTTTACCCTTAGATTTACTACTTTTCATATCTTATGAAAAAGTATTTAGGTTACTTCGACACCAATGATGTAGTCAAACTCATATAGGTATATGAAAGCTATATGCATAAACAAACAAATGAATATGTCTAACCCTAGCTCGCCGGAATCTCCAGCTGCCTTATCTGTTGAAGAGAAGAAAGAACTTCTTCGAAGCACGAAGAAGGTTAAGGCTAACTCTAGTGAATTTCCTTCTGCTTCACGTAAGGTTATAATGTATAAAGACTTTGTAGGTAGCAAATTTAAGAACTACGAAAGCTTCTTCTTGGATAACAATGACACCATTTGTAACATCCCAAAATAGGGCTTAATCGGAATAGTGGTTTCGAAACCACAAATTCGATGTTGAAATATTTATTTTATGATTATTATGAGATCTAAAATATGAAAATATGCATGTGTTAAAGTTTCATCAAGAAATTCTATGAGTAAGGTGTCAAATTGGAAAATAAGAACCAAAATGAATAAATTGCAAAACTTGGATTCTAGAAGCAATTTGTATGAAATTGCTTTAGATTATTAATTAGAAGGTCTTAAAGAGAAATTTTTCCAATTTCTAATTTTTTGGACAAAAATGGGCATGTATGGATAAAATTTGAAAGAAATGGCTTAAGGGTATTTTGGTCATTTGGCTAATTAATGAAATAAAATGGGAAAAATAAGTAAAAAAATCAGCCATTTTTCTCCCTCATGAAGCCGAATTTCTCAAGTCTCCATAGCTAGGGTTTTCAACATTTTCAAGCTCAATAGTAAGTGCTCCCAAGCCCCGTTTTTAATGTTCTTCGTATTTTTGAAATCCTGGTAACTTTCTCTATTTCTACCCATATTTCATGCTAGGGTTCATGTTTAGAAATTTAACCATGCATAATTCACTTTTATTTTAATGGTTTATGGAGGAATATGAAAGTTCAAAGGATGGTAAATAACTTTTACTAAGTGATTTTTCATGGAAATGGCTTTAGGGACCATTTTGTAAAAGTTGTAAAAGTGGGTAGAAAGATGTGAAATAATGGAAAATGTGGGCTTCCATACGAGGGAAAAACATTCGGCTAGGCTTGGATAATGTATAAATTTTATGCATTTCATTATACGAGCCTAGGGATTAAATCGTAAATAACATGAAATGTTAGGGGCAAAACAGTCATTTTGTCCAGGGTGAGATTTAGGATAAAAAAGAATGATGTGAGGTATTAATAATTCATTTTTATTGTTATAGACCCCGAGGAATAAATTTCGGAGGTCGATCGAGGAAAACGAAATGTTTCAGAATAACTAAAACACGAAACCAAAACGAGTACCAGGTAAGTTCGAATAACTTAAAGTAAACTCTTAATATGCTTAATTGCATGTATTATGAATGTATTAGATGTAATGATGGTATAAAAATCCATGAAATGTGTTAAAAACAATAACATGATAATAAATGTCCCGGTTGAAGTCAAAAAGGGAAATTCGACGGATAAACCATGGCTTACATGACTTGGGATCCTACATGTGTTGCAAAAAAGGATTTAGCTCGGACGAGTAATTTGTTGATCTCAATATAGAAAGGATCTATCTCGGACGGGTGTTCCTTGAGTGATCAAGCCTCCCAAAGAATATGTGTGCATTATGGATTTAGCCCGGACGGGTAATCCGACTAGGGTCTGAATTTAGCCTGGACTGGTAATTCAGATCTGAGCTTATTAAGGGTGTTTGTCACTACAAGGGATTTAGCCTAAACTGGTAATCCTGACATCACCCAATGAGTTTATATGACGGGGGATTTAGCCTGGACTGGTAATCCTGCCGTAAGATGTGAGGTTAGCGGGAGTGCGTACACGAGATGATCGCTCTTATGACTTGACGGTAAATGGATAATCCATCGAGATTTTCGAAAAGCTCAACAGGATTAACATGAGATATAAAAATAAAAATGTTGGATGATGAGCTCATATAAGACATATTTCATAATATATTGTTATGAGACTAACCTGTTGATTGAGTGCATGTGATAAGAAAACCATTTCATGCTTGTTGGTTATATTGCCTAATATGGTTGTATGCTAATTAATCAGTATGTTTACTTTCCAGTTATTCAGGCTTGCTAAGCATGTAAATGCTTACCCCTCTCTTTTCCCTGTCTTACAGAGCTCGAGGACTCGTAGAAATTGGAAGACGATTGGAGAGTCAACATACTATCATCTTGTCTAGCTTTGGTATATAGATACTTTTATTTTGTTCAATGGCATGTATAGGGCTTTTGTTATTTTGTTATATGTGTCATTTGATTTTCCAATATGAAGGCTTGTAAAGGTATACATATTCACTTGTAGATGGCCATGGGAATTGGCTCATTTTGATGTAGGTTATGACCTACAAATTTGTACATGTTTATGTTCAATTGTTCTAGTGAGTATGAAATATGATATATCACATTTAGATACATGTAATATGACCAAATCACATGGGATGGCTAGGCTATAATTAGCAATGAGTTATAATAATGAGCCAATCTTAAAAGTGTTATAAGACATAGAAATCCTTAATACAAAAGGGATAACCTAACATGAGTAAAATCGATGAGATGAGGTTTACATGCAATGAGGTTTATCAAGGTCGTTTAAAAGTATAATTACACCATTTAAATATTATTAAAACCTATAAGTGTGTATGGATGTTAGAGGGTGACCAAAGGCTTGAAAAATAGCCTAATAAGGTCCACACGGGTAAACACACAAGCATGTGTCTAGGCCGTGTGTGACACACGGATAGCCCTATGGGTGTGTGGTATGGTCGTGTGTCCCCTGCACCTAAAATTTTTAAGTCAGAATGCATGGTAGTAAATACACGGACAGAGACACGACTGTGTGTCTCAACCGTGTGGTGGACACGGCCTAGCACACGGGCGTGTGTCCTGGCTGTGTGCCCCTAAATGTATGCTGATGTCATAAACAGAATGCTCAAGTTTTTGGACACGGGCGACAACACGGGTGTGTCTAGGCCGTGTGAAGGACAAGGGCCAGGGACACGGGCGTGTGAAAACCACACAAGTAGGGGACACAAGCGTGTCCCAAGGCACATGGGCGTGTGCATTGTCTCCACACGGGCGTGTGAGACACTAACCTAGAAATTTTCTTAAATTTTCCTTAGGACCTCGATTTTGTCCCAGACTATTCTCAATGTCTGTTTAGGGCCTTGTAGGCCCATAATAGGGACACTAAGATGTGGTTTAATTGGTTTTAATTTGAAACAAAATTTCATAGTTCGCATTTTTTGAAAATGTCTGAGTACATGTATGGTAACGCCTCGTACCCTGTTCCGGCACCGGATACGGGTAAGGGGTGTTACACCATTGAGGAGGAGGATATGGTTGACCACCATTCTAATCCAGACCAAATATTGGATGTATATGGAAACATTTCCGTTTGGTTTTCGAAAGAGGAAAAAACTTGTATCTGTAGGAAATGGGAAAAAAACCCTTATTATCAAGGTATTTGGTAAAACCTTTGGTTACCAACATCTACTCCTTAAAATCAATCAAATATGGAAGCCATCGAATGCCTTGCAACTGATTGAATTGATATTTGGTTTCTTTAGGGTCAAATTTATGTGTGTCGATGATTTCGATGTCATTGCCAAAGGTGGACCTTGGTTTATTAATGGATGTTTCCTACCCATGTGAAGATGGCATCTAAACTTTCGTTCCTCGGAAGAAACTTTACACTCGGTTGTGGTTTGGGTACACATTATTGAACTCCCTTTGGAATACTATAATTCTGAGGTCTTGGTTAAGATTGATCATAGTATAGGTACTTTATTACAGGCTAATAATGCCAGAAGTTCTGAGATGAGAGGTAAATATGACCGCTTTCGCATTCAAGTCAATATTGTGGATCCACTTAAGAAATGGCTAAAGATGGATGGTAGTATGTGATTGATTCAATATGAAGGGTTAGAAAGCTTATGTTTCCAATTCGATAAAATCTGTTATCAATGTAAGGTTTGTCCACAATTGAGAAATAAAAGAATTCTCCTAGTAAAATATTGTGGAAGAACTACAATACGGAGGAAGCCACCTAAGAGAGAGAGAGAGTTCGATGATAGAGTAGTATCCTTAGCTATTTGTAGGTAAGAATTTTGAGAACAAAATTTTCCAAGTGGGGGAGAGTCGTAACATCCCGCCCGACATAGATCATATCGATATGTCGTTGGCATATAATCGAGTAAACTAAGGTAGAAAAGTGGTAAATTATTTGTTAAGTGTTTGGATGGCGTATTGCGCGAATTTGACAATACGTCCTTTTGGGGGACACCTTGCTGGAATTCACCATTTGAAGAACTCTAAGGTTTGGCGGACTCTATTATAAGACGATCCGCCAACCTCAGATGTCCAGGGCAAACTTGATAGTTCGCGGAGCGATAGAATTGTTTTACGTGAAAACAATAGCTTGATAAGTGTCATTAGAGTTTAGTTGAAACCTAGTTGAAATTGAACTACAGTACTATAGATGACAAACTAATATGTTTAGGTAGCCAAATGACTTGTTTAGTTGGTTGCTTAAGTGTACAGGCAATGTTTTACCACATTGATTAATGGTGTAACACCCCTAACTCCTATCCGTCGCCGGAACAGGTTTACGGAGCATTACCATTGTTTATAGATCAATTACAGAAAAATTCATATCATTTACTATTTATATCCGAAATCAATCATATTGTCCCTTAAATGGGCCCTCAAAACCTAAAATATGCATTTAGATCAAGTCGGGACTAAACCAAAAACTTAGAGAATTTTTCGCAAAATTTCAAAATTTTCTTAAATGCAGGGGACACATGCCCACATGGCCAGGCTGTGTGGCTTACACGGCCAAGTGACACGCCCATGTCACAGGCCGTGTAGGCATTCGATGTGAGGCACACGGCTGTGTCCCAACCCGTGTTCAAATTAAGGTAGCTACTGACTTGGGTCACATGGCCAAGCCACACACTCGTGTAATAGGCCATGTGGACAATTTAATTTCCATTAATTAGGTGCAGGGGTCACAATGCCAAGTCACACGCCCATGTGTCACACGGCTGAGACATACACTCGTGTCTCTACTCGTGTGAAATTTCCTGAGCATTTTGTTTCTCAATTTTAAGGATGCAGGGGACACACAGCCAAACCACACGCCCATGCGCATAGCCATGTGTCACACACGGCTGAGACACACACCCATGTGTCTACCCGTGTGGGCGAAAATAGGCTATTTTCTAGGCCATTTTTCACCCAATATGCCTTTCACCTACAATAACATTTAAACACGTCCTCAAGCTAATTCATAACCCTTCCAATCAAAGCCAAAACTAAGTCTTATGCATTATATATCATGACATTTGTTTAAACATTCAACTTATTTGATTATATACTCATTTAAGCATATTTATACCTAAAATACCAATTCAAACACATTCACATACCAAACATAATATCACCTCATGCATATACATCAAACACATCATCATTAGCCATTCCAATGGCTAATTACAACCAAAACATTACATCATTTGGCCTAAACTTAGCCTATACATGCCATTATACCAAAAGTAGTTTTACTAATTATAGCAAAGTGAGCTGAAAGATAGTGTGATCTTGCTCCGACCCGCCTCCAAACTTTATGAGCTTCTGAGTACTATAAAACAGAGAAAATAAACAAAGTAAGCTTTTAAGCTTAGTAAGTTCGTATAATGAGAAATAGACTTACCATTTATTCACTTTTAAAATAAACATACAAGTGCATCCAAATCAATTAAATCAATACCTAGATACACATACATCCTCATCAAACATGTTAGTTATGTAATTCGCATAAGTTCCAATAGACAAGAATGAGCTCATCAATATTCAATTTCCACATACATGTATTTATCACTCTAAGTACCCAAATGAACATGTACACATTATATCCTTGTATTTCAAGTATTTCTCATAATAATTTATCTTGAAATTCATATCATCTCATACCGAAACTTTACCCGTTGAATTATTTAAAAAATCGATGGATACATGGGCAGTACATAATAAGTATACAATATTCAGGATTGCTTATAAAAGAACATAAATGGGAAGCTTATCTAGGCTAAAACATGAAGCTCATAAGAGCAATATTCAGAAAGCTCGTGCGAGCCTATATGGGTAGCTCTAAAGAGTCATTAATCGGGAAGCTTCGAATATCCATATATCGGGAAGTTCAAGTGAGCCATATCAGGAAGCTCACAAAGAGCTAATTAATAGGAAGTTCACAAAGAGCCATAATTGGGAAGCTCATAAGAGCTAAAGTGTGTCCACAACATATGTAGGATCACAACCTATTGGGACGCTCCGAAGAGCTATTAACGAGAAGCTTGCAAGAGCCAAATAACGAGAAGTTCATGAGAGCTAATATCGGGATGCTCTTTTGAGCTATGATGTGTCTGCAACGTATGCAAGACCACAACCAATACAAAAACCTTGTATCCAATTGATTTTCATGTATTCAAACGGAATTTCATATTTATCAGGTCTTGTTGAAAATATATGTTTAATTGCATAAATATGGAAATACACCATTCACATATACAACATTTAATTTAAACATATAAATGTACACAATTTAGTTACACAAACTTACCTCGACACTTATTCGTGTACGAAAATCTACTACCGACACTTTTTCTTTTCCTCGATCTAACTCCTTATTTGGTCTTTTCGGATCTATATAAATGAATTTAACATCAATTTAATACAATTCATATTCAATTTAGTCCAATTCACATCTTAGGAAAAAGTACCATTTTCCCTATAATTTTGATTAATTTCAATTTCGTCCCTAGGCCCGAAAAATGAAATTCATGCAATTTAATCATTGTTCCAAGCCTAGATGATTTTTACAAATAACATTTACAGCCCATATAATTTACAAAAATAAAAAATTTTCCATGAATTTTTCATATTTTCAATTTTGTCCCTAAATCACAATTTCATGAAAATTTCCTTTACAAAAGTTGTTTATCTATCAACAACCTTTCATTTTCTACTATAAATTTCATAATTCATGCATATTCATCCATGTCAAAACTTTAGTACTTTAATAAATTTACAAATCGATCCCAAAATAGCTAGATAAGGTTACTACGATCTCAAAAAATAAAAATTACTAAAAACAGGACATGATTACTTACCCAATTAATCTTGCTTGAATTTATCTCTCTTAGCTAAGGTTTCCATAGAAAAAATTTGGGGAAGATGATGAAATAAGATGATATTTTATATTTTAATTTAATTATCATCTTTTATTTTTCTACTTTCCAATTTAGTCTTTTTCTTTTCTTAAATTTCCATGAATGAATCATCATAATATCTAATAACTTCTATTAATGGTATAATTTCCTTATAAGGGCCTCAAATTTTGATTTTCATAGCTATTTGATCCTTCTAACTACTAGAATTCAACTTTTGCATTTCATGCAATTTAGTCCTTACTAACAATTAACCATGAAATTGGTAAAATTTTCCTATCATAATGCAGATCATGCAATGATATTAAAATAATTTTTCTTCCTAACTCAGATTTGTGGTTTTAAAACCACTGTTTCGATTTCACTAAAAACGGGTTGTTACAAATGGTAGTAGTTGCGTTTGGTAAAAAATTAAACTTCAAATTTTGTTAGGCAAGTTTAGTTTCAGATTTCAAGGGTGATAGTGGGATGTCTAACCTTCCCACTAAGCTTATTTTTCGTTGCTTGTGCTAGAAAATGATGTTTATAATCGACATGTTTCACCTTTGTTTTTTCTTTGTGTTCTTCCCTACATCTCTAAGAATTTTTTTTAGTTATCTTTGTTAGAGGAGATAAGGAAGGTTTATAGAAGCTTGTCAAAATGCCATTGATAAGTATCAGTTGACTGGTAATTTTCTGGGAATCCCTTAGGTTGATGACGAAGGGATTTTTTTTAGTTATCTTTATGTTAGTGCATGCATGATCTAATTTTAATAGATAAATGGTTTGATAATTATGACTGTTTAGCTCAAGAAGCTAGTAAAGGTCTGAGCAATTGAGGCAAAGGACTAGTAAAGTATATTCTGGCTTAGAGTTTTTAGTGAGTTCCTTCTTACTTCCTTTGAGTTATGAAACCCTATGATATGTGGTTGTGTAAGGTAATTTTTCTCTGCTGGAGATGGGTCAATGTCATGTGTATTGATGTATGTGTAATAAGTTAGTGTTGTGTGTGCGAGTATGGCCATGGTCAAGGTAAAAATACCCACCTTGTGTGTGATCCCAGTACCAGATTGTTTGTGACATGTAAAAATATCGAAAAAAAGCTTTATTTGTGATGCCTCTGATAGGGAAATTTTATTACAAACCAGACTGACATATCACGGCTCGTCCTTGCAAGAGAACACATGTTCAATTTAACAAGGAATATGAATATAAATATGATTATGGCTGATATGCGATTTTGATTTCTGAAATATGGGTTCGAGGCTGGCACAAGGTTGGGTCATAAGTAAACATACATGATTGAGCGAAGTATGTATAAGTTGGCAGTATGTATCCGTCAGGGGTACTGTGTACGTTATACTGGTGAAGGGTTGTCGCCAAAGAACTGTACTGGAAACTTGGTGTATTGTGTCTGTAAGACTGAGTCTCGAAATTGTCTTTATCTTTAGGTTTATTTCTGGTAACCTAATAATCATTTTATGTTTATTTAGAACTTATTAAGTTCAAATGAACTTACTCTGTTACTTTTCTTCCTCAAGCGTTTGAGTAGTAGAAGATCAGTAGAAAGGGACTATGCCAAAGTTGCGTCTCCAAGTGAGCCACTTGTTAATTTTTGTACCAAAAAATTTTTTAATCCGTCAATAACACCCCAGCCTGTTGGGTGGTATGTCTGGTTGAATTATATACGCCAAGTCTTCCTAACGGGTGAAAGGATGTTACAATTGGCCTTGCCAAATGAGTTTGCGGATTCTCTTACAAAAAAATAAGGAGTTAAATTCTAAGCCAGAAATCTCAATTTCTTAAGCTTTATGTAGTTTTACACAAATTTTATGTACAGATCTCTCTAAGTTCTTCGAAACTTATAAAAAAATTACTGATTGGGTGCAGGGTAGATAAAGACTTTATATCTAGAGAAGGGACCAAGCCAGACCCAACCAATGTTGGATATGGGCGAGGAGGACATTTCATGTATATAGAAGGGTACCCTTAGAGGCCACGCCTCATAAACTTAATTAGTTACACCTGTATTATAGTTTTATTGTAAAGTTTATACATGTATGTTAATTTATTGAGACAGAAAGTTGTAAGAAATTAACACATGTACGTTACAAGCTAGAGTAGAAGTCAAATTTTGAAATTCAATAATGTTTAGGTGTGTAACTCCATTAGGTTTGAAATGTTGTTAAATTGTTAGGGTTAATGTAACATCTGGTACACGGGCTTGTCAATCTAGTCAGGTATAGGATGTTATACTTTGCATGGTCACCTAGTTAATTGGGATATAGTCACTCGTCTCAAATTGGATTATGGTCTAGGTTTACCCCTTGAGAAAGTAAAAATTTAGGGCCTGTTTGTTAAGTGCGGTTTACATATCCTTCAGGAACTTGAGATGTTATGAGCCAAAACCCTTGTCACTAAATACATTCACAACCTTCAAAATCCCCTTAGTCTAAAAAACGTCTCTCCCATCTTGTCTTCTTTGAGAAAAGTTAACCCAATTCTTAATTATGGCCTACTTTGGATTATCCGTAATAGAAAATTTGTTAAGTTCTAGCATGATAATTGGATGGGAACCAATCCCTCATGATGGATTTTTCAAGGCCTGTTGTCTTTCTCAGAAGAATTTCAGATCTTTGACCAAGTTTGTATTAAATGGTTAGAACATAGGTCTAATCTCTCTGCTTCTGGCTTCCTAGAGATGTAATTGAATGCCTTCTTAGCCTTTGGAGAAGACTTTATAGGTTGGGGTCCGTCTAGGTCAGGATCCTTCATTTTAGCCAACATATATTTGCTAGCTCTTAAAAGGATTATGGGAATCCCTTACATAAGTTGTAACACCCATAACTTGTTTCCATTGCTAGAATAAGGTTACAGAGTATTACTGTACAAATCAGACATTTTAAAACAAATAACATTCAATTATCAAATTAATTATACAAATATGTATGTAATTCAAAATGGAAAAAACATATATTTATGAACCCTAAATCAAGCCTACTAGGTCTTAAAAATAGTTTAGGAACAATCAAGGACTAATTCGAAATAAATCAGAAAGTTTAGGGAAAAACTAAAAAAATTCACTTCAAGGGTCACACAGCTGTGTGACAAGGCCTAAACCGTGTGGCTCCCAACATGGCCTTATGGCTAACCCACACGCTTGTGTACTCACCCGTGTAATTTACTAACTTAGGTCACACAGTCGTGTCGCAAGCCATGTGCCAGTCCATGTGAACCCTGCACCAAACACGCTCAGGGCACACGCTTGTGTGGGTTGCCCGTGTGTGACACATGGTTATGTGACAGCCCATGACCTAGGCCGTGTGTGTCTAGAAATGTCTTAAAATAAGCTTAACTTCCATCCAATTGCATAAGTACGTATACCTTCTCGTGACACATGATTTCAAGTTTCAAACACATTCAAAACCAACATATCATGTTAAATTAATCAACTGTAAACACTATTCAGTATCATGCAAGTCACCCACGTCTCAAGCAACTAGCAAAACAATAACTTAACTAGACTTCCATACTATCACATTTGACCACATATAGCTTACATATAAGTTAACATTCTTACCATTTGGTACACAAATACATACCACATTAGCTACTCATTTCACGATATTATAAGCACCCACATGCATATTACAACCATACATACGAACCATTTCAACCATGAGCAAATGGTCCTACTACATAACATTACCATATTTTCCTATTACATGCCATATAAGTCAAGTTTGAAATCAAAATCTACCAAAAATATTCTAGATAATGTGGTCTCCTCAAGTTGATCTGATTTCTTGACTTACACAGAACGTATCTTCAAGGAAAAGGTAAAGACACGAGTAAGCTTACGTAAAGCTTACGTAAAACTTAGTAAGTTTGTAATAAACTTAAATTTTAGCTTACCGTAAAGGATAAAAGTTTTAAAATTTTACAAGATAATTTAATACCATGATCATGAGTTCGTTAATTACCTATACACATCAGAAGTCTCACAAGGTTAGTGAGTTCATGTGTAAAACATATAACTTTATCATGATATCAAACTTATACATGAAAAACACATTTGGTATATAAACCAACTATCATATATGCATTTAACACTCACATTCCATTTAAAATATCTATATCCAATGTCCCAATCCATACATATATTTTCACATAACCATTTCATGTAATCATTCCTTATAACCATGTCGTATAATCATATATATAACTATTTCATCTAACGTTTCATTTTACCATTTCATTTACATATATGACACCTAATCTTTCTGTACAACACATTTTGTTTCAATAATTCCTATAAATTTATTCATTCATTGTTTAATACCATATAACTATTTTGTATATTTCGTTTCATTTTATACATTTAACACTTGATGAACCAAATGAAATAACGTCGGATATACGGGAACCATTCTCACACAAAGTTTGCCTGTAACTGTAATTGTAACCGCTCTCACAGCTATATCTGTAAATTCTCACACAAGCTGTAAAATTGTCCTGCTCACACAAGCTATAGATGTTGGGCTACACGATGCTATTCACACAAGCTGTGGGGAATCCACAACAAATGTAGGACCTCAACCATCGGTAGGACATCTACGACCAGCACCCAAAGCTGTAATAACCCCTAATGACATGTCATTTGTATCCTAAATATTCACAAGGTTCATACAGGTCATAAACCATGTCCATTTCAATTAACTTTCCGCACATTATATCATTACGAGCAAATATCCATATAGTTCTTATTTATCAGACATAGCATCGATTTAACTAACAATGTAATTTAGTTCAATTTACTAATTGCCATATATCAATCAATTTAATTCATTCGTAATATAAATATTAACTAACATATCATATAATTATTTAAGCATTTGTCTGTCACATGAATTCAATTATATCATTTCTTCAATTTTAAACATGACCCTCAATTATAATTTCATTTCAATTTGATTCAATTTCGTAATTTAATATTTACTATACAACATACTTAAATATTTAATAATTTACAAAAAAACAACTAAATCAATAACTTTATTGTGCGAACTTACCTAAATTGATTCTACAGCAAACACGACTCCAAGGACTAATCAATAATTTTTCTTTTTTCCCACTTGTCTATCGATTGATCCATTACTTGATCTATATATAATAATCTCATTCAAACAACTAAATCAACAGAAAAATTAAATCATTTTATGCAATTAAGTCATTTTTTATATTTTTACAAAATTACCCTAACATTTCACTTTTATGCAATTTAGTCCATAAATCCAAATCATGATTTTCAACCAAATTCAAGCTTAGCCGAATTATTTGGGACCCTATTACAGCCCATATTTACTATTATTTCACATCAAGTCCTCGAAATTTTATTACAGCCCATATTTACTGTTATTTCACATCAAGTCCTCGAAATTTTATTACTTAAACATTTTATTCCTTAAACATTAAAATTACCCAAATTTACTTTTCAAAATAGTCCTATTTATCAACCAAGCAAGAATATCCAAAACTAATCAATGGCATAATCCATAATCTTTAACTGTTTTGAAAACAGAGATACGGGTTAGCTGGACCTAGTTGCAATGATCTCAAAAACATAAAAATTACAAGAAACTTGTTAAAATCAGCTTACCAAATTGAAAGATAAGCTTGGTCGAAGCTTCCCAAGCCTTAACAATGATGTTTCAGCCTTTCTCCCCATGAAGAAGAAAATAAAATGTTGATTTAACCTTTTAAGTTCTTTAATTTAACTTACCTTTTAACTTTTTTACTAAATTACCCTTTTAATATAGCTGTAAAATTATTAAATCATGTACATAAATGTCCTTAACATAAGTATATGGTATAATTACCATCTAAGGAGGGTTCAATTGCACAATTGGTCTTTCAATTATTTTAAGTTTTTAACTAAATAAGCTTAATTTTAATTTAACCCTAAACTAATTAAGACTAAATTAGCAAATAGCCTAAAAGTTAGTAGATTTAATCATGTCACCATCGCTTGGACTTTTTTGCCATGGTTCAATCACCATTTTGGTCCCTTTAGTAGTTTAAATCTATAGCAATTAACTTCTACCTCTTTATTTAATCATTTTACCTTAATTAAGCAATTAATCGTAACAATTACCGAACCAAACTTCAATTCACCTATAATAAGACACTGTAAATATTTAATAAAATATTTACGGCCTTAAATTACAAAAACAAGGCCCCAATACCTCATTTTCAACAACCACTTGACTTTTGGACTAAACCACTTAGACTAACCATTAATTCAACTAATTAAAATTCATCAAATTAAAATTCAATATAAAATTATTATTGACTCATATAATTTAAATATTAATTATACGAATTTACTCATCAGATTTATGGTCCCAAAACCACTGTTTCTGACACCACTGAAAAACGGGTTGTTACATAAGTAATAGCTTATGGGTTTCAATCTAGAAAGCCAAACTACCTCTTAAAGTAAAATTCTTCATCTGGAACTGTGGTCACAAAGCTCTACCTACTAAACACTTCTTAGTCCGTAGAGGTTGTGCTATTAATGATCAATGTTATTTTTGCTCTTCTGCTCAAGAGACTATCCTTCATTTACTCAAAGACTGGCTTTTCACCATTGCATAATGGAAGGCTATTTATAGCCATGTTCGGTACACCATCAAGATAATTGGGAAGATTGACTTCAGGCTAACATCTCTTCTAAATTGTGGGCACAATCACCCCACTTTCTTTAGTTTATCATTTTTTTTTTTGCCCTATAGGAACTCTAGTGTAACACCCCTACCCCGTACCCCTCACTGAAACAGGGTTACGGAGTATTATCAAAGTTTATAGTACAAACAAACAGAATTTCAAACATTTCATAACATATCAATATTCATATAGAAAACCAATCAAAACCATTCATATTGTCTCATGTACGAGCCCTCGACCCCCAAAATATGCATTAGAAACAAATCGAGGCTAAATCTGAAACTTAGAGAATTTTTCAGAAAACATTAAAAAATTTCAAAACTACAGGGGTCACACGGCCAAGAGACACGCTCGTACCTTAGGCCATGTGGGCATTCGAAATAGGGACACATGACCGTGTCCGTGCCCGTGTAACTCTCTGACTTGGTCACACGGCCAAGCCACACGCTCGTGTGCTAGGCCGTGTACCCTTCGAAGTAACCCCACACGCCCGTGTGTCAGGCCGTGTAATAGCCTGGCTTGCAACCGTTTTGGAAGCTACAGGGACACACGGCTGTGTCACATGGCCGTGTGTCACACATGGCTGAGACACACGGCCGTGTCACCTGACCGTGTGTCACACACAGTTGAGACACACATCCGTGTCACCTGGCCGTGTGTCACATACAGTTGAGACACACGCCCCATGTCTCTGTCCATGTGGACGAAAATAGGTTAATTTACAAGCCATTTTTCTCACCCAATTTGACATCAACCTATATCCAACATTGTGCATATAAGCAAGCCATATTAAGGCATCCAAAACAAGTATAATCAAGGCTTAAACATATGGTATATTCACATATAACCAATATGCCCTTAGGCACCTCAAATGAAAATTATAAACATGTTTAACCATGTATTCAATATAACCAAATGTTCAACTAAATTATATGCATAATTGCATCATTACATATCATATAGATCACTTTACCAAAACATACCAATTAATGTTAAACATACCCTTCAATTTCTAACATAATTAGACATACATGTCTTACACAAAAAGGTACCAATTCACATCTAATTCATCAACTTACAAAACACTTATACAAAATGCACGTATAACTATCGTTTTACCTTTCATCGTTCAACCACCAATCAAGCCACACATCAACCAAATTAAGGCTACATATATATATACCAAAATATACCAAAACACAAGCCAACTTAAATGGCTATAATCACAACAAAACATATAGGCCAACATTAACCAAAATAACCTACACGTGCCATTATAACCAAACTTAAACCAACTGAAAGTACCGAGTGAGCTGATGGATAGTGTGGCATAGCTCCAACAAGCTTCCAACCCAAATAAGCTTCCGATTTACTATAAGACATTGAAAATATACAAAGTAAGCATTTAAGCTTAGTAAGTTCGTATAACATAGAATTTAACTTACCATTTATTCACATATAAGGTAAGTAATTAAAGCATATCCCAACATATATTGGCCAAATGCCTAAGCATATATACCTCAACCATGTTAGTCATGTAAACACATATATAAACCAAGTCATGGATGAGCTCAACAATTAATCAAATTGCATATGCATGTATCATCCATTTCATATACCCATATACCATATAATATCATTTTCTATGTAATTCACATCTATACTTGTAATAGTTCATATCAAACTCATGTTATATCGTATCAGAACATTGCCCGTAGAACCATTTAGAATATCTTTGGATACTCGGGATAGCTCACACATAGTGTGCTAATCTGTAATCCGTCAATTCCTGTACATGTATGCTCATACGAGCTATGAATCGGTATGGTCTCACGAGTTGTAAATCGGTAAGCTCATATGAGCTGAGAATCGATAAGCTCTCACGAGCTGCAAATTGGTAAGCTCATACGAGTTTTGGTGTGTCCACAATACATGTAGGACCACAACCAAATCGGTAACCCTAATGACATGTCATTTGTATCCTACGAATTCCTAAGGTTCAAACAAGACTCGGTAATCGACATACATCATTGGATATGCTATCAGTATTTATACATGGAAATTATACAAATCACACACATATAATTCAATTAAAACATATAAATACTCAATTTAATTACACGAACTTACCTCAACGAGTAAACGTAGATACAAAGGAGATTGATCCGAGATTTTCTCTTTGCCTCGATCTAACTCTGTATGAGGTTTAACTAGATCTATATGAATAAATTTAACCCAATTCAATATATTTCACATTCAATTTTGTCCAACACATATTTTTGGTAAAATTACCATTTTTCCCTTATACTTTTAATTCTTTACAATTTAGTCCCTATGCTCGAAAAATGAAATTAATGCAATTTAAACCTTACCCAAACCTAGCCGATTTTTATACATATTATTAGCAGTCCACATATTTCACAAATTCACAAATTTTACCATAAATTTATCACAATTTTCAATTTAGCCCCTAATTGATAATTTCACCAAAAATTTCTTTACAAAAGTTGTTTATCTAACAACAACCATTAATTTTCTATAATAAAACTTCAAAACTCATATATATATTCATCAATGGTAAAACCCTAATAGTTTAAGAGTTTCACAAATTAGTCCTCGGGCTAGCTAGATTAAGCTACAAGGATCCCAAAAACATAAAAATCACTAAAAACGGGTTAAAAATTCATACCTAATTAAACAAAATGAGCTTCCCGAAACCTAGCTCCCAAAAATGGCTTTCTTATGTTTGATATTTGGTTGGGAAAGATGATACAAAATGATGTTTTAATTTGGTTTTATTTATTATTAACTTTAATTACTTATTTCCAAAATTAACCTTTATAAGCTTTAATAATTACACAAAATGCCAAGCCATTATCATCCACTAGCAAACTAATGGTCTAATTACCATATAAGGACCTCCACTTTAAAGTTCTATAGCTATTTAATACCTTTAGCTATTAGAACTTATCTTTTGCACTTTACGTGATTTAGTCCATTTTATCAAATTGAGCATGTAAACAGTAAAATTTATTAACAAAATTTTTATACGGTATTTCTATCATGTTGTAAACAATAAAATAATAATAAAATAAATTTTCTTACTTCGAATTTGTGGTCCCAAAACTACTATTCCGATTTCACTGAAAATGAACTGTTACATCTAGTTATGTCAAAAAGCCTTAATCTTCAATTAGTATAGATCTGTCAATGGCTTCGTTCAAAGGGTCCTTTGAAATGCTTATGAATTCACTACTTTCTCCCTATTAAGAAGCACAGGGTCTCTTTGACTTTGTCATTATCTCTTGGAATCCCCCTTGTGTGGGATGGTTCAAGCTTAATACGAATGGCTCTTCTCTAAGCAATCCAGAGAAAGCAGCTGTAGGTGCTCTTATTCGGGATCACTTGGGTAATTGGGTGATTGGAGTTTACCATTACAAATTGACCCTTGCCCATGACCATAATATTCTCAACATTGGAATTGAAGTAGATGCTACTTTTGTTCTTTCCTTTATGCAAAAATCGACTAATCAGAATTTTGTGTTATCTCATTTGATTGATGAATGCAGGACGCTCCTCCATTCTGTGAGTTCTAGCTATTGGAGACATGTATTTCAGGAAGAGAACAAATATGCAAATGCTTTAGCCCATTTAGGGAGTAGTTTTTAGTTGTTTTTATCTTTAAATGAACTTTTTACTTTTGGATTATTTTATGTCTATTATGATCCCTCTAATCGCCTTCTCTTAAATGATGTTTGAGGGTTCCTTTTCTGACCAAAAGAAAAACTCATTTTAAGTATACCACATAATCAGTTGAAATTGTTAGATTTTTCACTTTAAAAGATTTTCTCAAACCAACATTAATGACCTCTTGCAGAGGTTGTTGTATAGTTGGTTCTTCCTCTTCTGAAAATTCAACTAATTGTTGATATAGATGTGTGAGGTGAATATGTAAAAAATAAAAATAAGAAGCAAAGTACTATAAGCCAGTTATCGAACCGGTGCTAGTACCTTGCAGGACCCTTGGTTTGTTCAGAATGACCCCTCACAAGGGCAATTGGTCCCAAGTTCTGACTCTTGCGCAAAGGGACCCTTGTGGATGTTGAGAAAGGGCCTGAAATGGAGTGGACAAAAACCCCGACAAGACATAAATCTTCACCCACCTCCTTCTACACATTATTAGAAGAAGAAAAAAAATGAATGAATCATTCCCACATTTGATTTGTTTAAAAGGAGTTTGTCACTAGAATTTTCTTTTCCTTGCCTTAAAAATATAGTGTTACTAGGCTTGCAATTATTAGATATATGTTGGATGAATTTATTTGACTTTTTTAATTTTTCTTATATTTAAAAAATATATTTGAAATATTTTCTATATTTAGTCCTTAGTATCACTTATCATTTGAGACCTCAATTTAACTGTGAAAATAAAATTCATTAACATTTGTTTGAAGGTATTTTTGTATTTATTATTTTTATATTAAATTTAGAAAAATAAATTTACAATTTAAACCTAAAATATTTTAATTTTCAATATCTTAAATTAATCATTTCAATTAAACCTTTGCATTTAATTATTCTATCCAAATCATAATTAATATATAAAAGCGAATAGGGAAACAAATACTTGAAGCGGAGTTAGAGCATAATGCACAAAGCGCATTCCCATCAGCTGACAGAGGAAATAGAAAACCAAGAATTTCCCAACACTAAAACAAAATTTTAAATCATTTTTAGCCATTTCTCCACATGAACAAAGTAGCTTGTGTTTATTTGGAATGGGAAACTTAGTAATAGCGTGCTAAACACTACTTTTTCCTTCTACCCATTTTAATCACTACTAAACTTAAAAAGGTTTAGTTTGAAAATAAGTGATGTGTTTATTTCCTGTAAGGTTAAAAGTAGTAATGACA
This sequence comes from Gossypium longicalyx, assembly GCA_025698465.1. Classification (NCBI taxonomy): domain Eukaryota; kingdom Viridiplantae; phylum Streptophyta; class Magnoliopsida; order Malvales; family Malvaceae; genus Gossypium; species Gossypium longicalyx. The sequence continues at coordinate 14,062,934 of CM046997.1, read as the reverse complement.
GTAATATTAATTACTGTAATAATAAAATTAGAAATAACGGTAAACGTAATTATAGAGATGAGATGAGAATAAAAAAATGACTAATATATTAATAAACGTTGCTATTAAATTTATATTTGTTAATTATATTTTTACTTTTCGTATATCTATTTTTTAGAGTAATTTATTTAAATTTTGATTAATTATATTTTTATTTAGTTTTAAATACATTTTTAATATATTTATAAAACTAAAAAAAAAAAAAAGTGTGCCCAAGGATAAAAAAAGAGTTTATTCAACTGGAACTTCACCCTCCAGTGGAAATAAAGAGCTTCAATGCAATAGATTTGCTCAAAACGTGGTTCATGTTTTGTCTCCCAAACAATATTTTTAACCGGTGAAAAAGAATAAATTAAAATATTCCTCCTATATTCCATCTAAGTTAGTATATTTCATTTCCTTCACTTAGACAGCATTGGTTTTTTTTTTTTTTTTTTAAACTTACAAAACTAAGTTATATTGTTGGAAAATGGAATTATTAGCTTTAATGAGTGCTAAGACTGCTTCTGAGGGTTTCAATTAGTTGAAGGTCTTTCTTTTCTCCGACAGTCAATTTAGCTATAAAATTAGCACTTTGATTTTGCTCACTAGGAATGTAGCATAAGATCTAATTGTTTTTTTAAAGATAAGATGCGTTGTATCCTTCTAATAAGAGTAGAGTGTGAAGACTTCAGGACACTTCCGCAAATAGACAGCATTGGGCTTTTAGTTATATAGATTCTACAAATTTTAAAAATTAACAAAACTATTTATTTAAATATATTTTTTTATTATTTTAATTTATGTTTAGATTTATTAATATTTAAAATAAATTTTACATGATATTAATTTATATTAAAATTAATAAAAGTTAAATATATTTTTTTATTAATTTGTTTAAGTTTAATTTGAACTAGATTTTATTATAATTTGTATCCATTTATTTAAATTTAGATAAATATATAATAAATAAAATATAGTAGACTAATTTTCAATTAAGTTAGTAAATTATGTAAATAGTTGTTTTGGTGGAGAGAGAAAATATTTTAAACAAATAAAATGGAATTTACAATAAGTGGTTAAGGAATAATGGAACAAAGTGTGAGTTTATTTCACAAAGAATGGCCTACAAAAAAAATATTTTCCCTAATTTTTTGTGTTTGTTTTATGAAATATAGTATGGTGAATAAAAAATTATCCTTTTTAGGAATTTTCCCTTTTAAGAGAGTATTAAAAAAAGATCCCTTTATGAATAACTTAATTTTTATATAAAAAATAAATTGAACCAAAACAAATATTATTATGTGAGTAATTTTTAATTTTAATTTTAACTTTAAAATATATTTACAAATAATAAAATATTAAACTCAAATATTATAATTGTGAATATTATTAAACATGCATATTTTATATTTAAAAATATAAGAAATTATTAATTATATAATAATTTATTTTAATAATAAGTTTTAATATTAACAATAATTCTAAATTTAAATATTTTTAATACTTTATATTAATATTTTATTAATAAATATATATTACTATCATATATATCATATAAAAGAAGGTATGGAAGCATATATTAAAATTTAGCGTTTTAAGTTTTTTTAATTCCAAAATACTTCCTTTCTTTTAATTATATTTAAAATGGGTCTATTTTTTAATTTAAGTTATATATATATATATATATATATATATATATATATATATATCTTTTCCATAACTAATAATAAACAGATTCAAACATCAAGCATTAAATTATATTTAAATTTTAAAACTAAAATATCAACACAAAATTACAAAACAATATAATTGCATTCAACAGCCAGATATAATAAAGTCTCTTTGTTTTTTTTTTAGTTCTTACAAAAAAGAAATATTGTTTCAACATAAAGATTTTTTATATACTCAAATGGCATCTTCCCCTTCGGAAGCCCAACTAATGAAGTTGAAAGTAACCCATTAAACCTTAAAATGACATCATCTTATAAAAAAAATAACTTCTTTAATTTTTATTTAAAACGAAAAAGTTAATTTGTTTTATCCAAAAACCATTTTGCTACACCAAAATTGTGTATATATATATATATATATATTACAAAAGCATCCTATCTTACTTCTATTTTTTTTTATATTTAATGATTTTTTAGTTTTGTTTTATTTTATGTGATTTATTTAAAAATTTTCTTGACACTTGGCAATGTGTCATTGGTGGTATATTTATTTAACAAAAATTTGGGTTAGTGAAGGAAATTAAAGAATTAAAATAAAATGGCCAAATAGATCACAAAAATAAGGCACAAAGGCACAACTGATAAAAAATAGTAAAAGTATCAAAGTGATAACTTTGCTATAGTTAAAGGGCCAAAAGAGGTATTAAGCCTATTTAATTTTAATGTATATTTTGTATTGTTAAAGTTATCATATTTTTCTCTTTACTTTTTCTAATTATTGTATTAGTCAAATTTGAGTTGTTAAATTTGTAAAAGAAAATATTTCAATGTATTAATATCAATTTTCAATTCTTTTTATCATATTTGAGTTTTATATAAATATTATTATTTAGTTCATAATTTATATTACTCATACTAAAAAATTTCATTTAGTTTTAAATACAATTTCATATTAAAATTGCACATTTTGCTATAAAATTTTATTACTTGTTTTTTATTCTGAAAATGCTTCTAATTTCAAATTATATTTTTTTTATAAAAAAATTTAAACAAATTAATATAACATATTGAAATAAAAGCAAATAAAGACATACATTCAACTCGTGCATCACACAGGTAAAAAAAAAACTAATTTAATATTATAATTTAAATCTTGGTTAATTAGATGTATCCCTTTGAGCTTCGATGTGACATTATCTACTATCATGAATGTAATATATAAATTTAAATTTAATTAGGTTGATACTATTATAAAATAAATTTTGGTTGTCAAAAAAAATATTTCTATAATATTTTGTGACAAATATAATTTATATTGTGTTTATTTAACTGAAAACAACATCCGAACAAATTTTCCAAACAAAGAAAAATATTTTCCAAACAAAATTTTCCATAAAATCAATTCATTTCTAAAAATTCATTTTTTTTTTTTTGACAAAAATAACATATGTGTGGTTGAGAAAAAGGCCAAGCAAAGGAAAAGACTGAGAGAACCCTAAAAATAATAGAACTAAGAAAATTTTAAAATACCGCAAGTTATAAATGATATTAATGCCTTTTCCAGTTTATAGTTTGTTAGAATATGACTACACAGTTGGCATTATTTTTTTTTCAGTTACAAAAGATATTAATTTTTTTAAAAGAAAAGGTGTAACACCTCCTTACTCGTTCCCACAACCGGTTTAGATACAAGATACTACCATATAAATGCACACATATTTTGAGGCTTTAAAAATAATTTAAAATTATTAAGAAGTGATTAGAGGTGTTGAAGACCTAAAACAGTGCAGTTGGACAAGGAAGCCTTCACTAGTTTTCTTGTGCTCCTATAGCAACTGCGGGAGGCTAGGAATATGATTGTTAACTAGGGAGAGGCGTTTCCTATCAACATGAGTTCCTGGTGCACAATCTCTTATATACACTATTGGTTCTTAAACGTCTGTTTGTGGCCCGATGGTCTCCACCTTGTGAAGATGCAATGAAAATTAACGTTGACGCGGCATGGAATGCAAAGATGAGATCAACTTTTTGTGCTGCCATTGTTCATGACCATGAGGGAATAGTGATAGCAGGATTTACTTGCTCGATTGTGGAGGCATTTGATGCTCCTTCGGCTGAAGCGCTTACTTTATTTTGCGCCACTAAGAAAGCCCTTGAGAAAGGTTTTTTAAGAGTCCTTCTAAAGTCCAATTGTACATTTGTTGTTAATAAGTTCAATAGTCAAGTACTAGATTTATTTTGTATGGTCGTAATGTTAGTGAGGCCCTAGCTTGTTGTAATGTTTGATGTTGTAAGTTTTTTTCTCCATAATTTAGCCAATCATGTCACCCATTGTTTGGCACATTAGCAGATGGATGAAAATGGTGTTTTAGATATCGATTTGAATTATCCAAATTTCATCCACCAATTACTATTAAATGATGTTTCATAGTATATAACTTTTTCCCATATTGGGCTTTTTTCTTCAAAAAAAATATTATTAGTATTTTAAGGTCAATCTAGTTTCAATGTGTGGCCAAAATTTATTTTCAATCTTAAAAAATTGGTTTTTATGTCCCAATTATCATCTCATCATCACCTACTTTTATACACTTTAATATTTTAACATAATTGTGTGCAAAATGATAAAAATGTTGTATGTGGGTATTTTATGTGGTACCCTATACTCGGTCTGATCGTCAGATTCAAATATATGACATCATATTCATTATCGAAATAATTCAAATTATTTCAATAAATTTTACCAAATTTAATTCATATTTACTTATAGCAAACATGAGGTATTTAAATTTAATCGTTAGGCTTTGTTTGATCCAATTACATATAATATGTATGAATTGAGTTAGATTACATCAACAAATTAGATTAAAATTAAATATATTAGAAACTTATTTTGAAGGTTTTTTCTTTTTTTTGAGAAACCACTTCTCAATGCCTTTTGGTTCCTAATTTTATGTTCCAATAGGTCAAAATTGATGTTTTGATGTTTACCAAATCTTATATTTAACTAAACATCAAAATCTTGATTATAAAGTTAAAAAGGCAAGAAATTGGAAATAAATAAACGAATAGAAAAACAAAAACAAAGAAATATTATATATTTATTTTCTGTTTTAAAAATAGAAAAACTAAAATAACATCACCTTCTACAGCAATGAGGTAGACACTTATTACATACAAGAGAAGCTAGTTAAATTTTGGTTTATTCATGTGTCTATATGCTTTAGCAGAAAGTGTATTTTCAATTCCTCTAGCTCTGGCATGCCTGCTTCAATGGAACAGCCGGATCGGAGAACGAACCAGTCGAAATTTGATCAAAAACGAACTTGTTAGCTGCCTCAGTAAAGTGAATTCCATCCCAAACCACACGAACAGATGGATTATCACATGAACCCACAAATATCTCTGTACCATTCACCGTAATTGTTCCTCCACATAGAACTGCAGCACTGTAGTTGTACTCACCTCCATAGCCACAACATGTCACAAGTGGAAGTTCAAACCCTGAAAAATTAGTCCAGAATCAGATATAAAGCTCAAACTCGGGCAGATAAAACGCCCAACAGAAGTGCCAAACACGAGTAATTAGTCAAATTACCATGTTTTTGGGGTTCAGCAAACAGAGAATACTTCACAGAATAGATGTCTACATATGTAAATGCAGCTGAAGGGAATTCATTTCTGAGTTGAGCTATTGATTCCTTTAGCTTCAGATTGAAATACTGAGCCACTTCATTATAAGGCTTTAAACAACCAGCAGGGTCCTTTTCAGCTGAGGCAAATGCAACCAAAACATAAGGCAAACAACCGATTGGTCCAGTGTTGTGAACCCAAAAGAATCTTGCTCCTAAATTGTATATATTCTGCAAAAAAAAAAAGTTGACCCCAGAATTATTAGGTCAAAATCATTGAAATTTTAACTTGGGTATTTGGATCAAATTTCTGAATAGGATTATACCTTAATATTTGCTGAGAACTTGTTGATTATATCAGGAATAGAAGCATTGACTTCTTGTATAGTCAAGTTTGAAAAGAACCCTTCTCCAAGATCGTTTTGGCCAATATCAAATGTGTATAAAGCTTTAGAAAAATACTCTTCCCTGGGCATTAAACTTGCCAACAACCCTCCTATGCATGGAAAAGATCACAGTTGGTTCAGGTAAAGCATCTTACGTATTTAGAGTTTATATCTTAACATTTACAATCCCAGGTCATTTTTTAAATAATAAAATGCTACTTGAAATATATACTAACCTTGTTTCCTAATCATTTGAGATCTGACTTTGAATTGCTCAAACTGTGAGTACTGAAGCCCCAAATAGAATGGACTGAATCCACCATTAGGGATAACACTAATAGGTAATCTGATTGTAGATGCTGCGGTGGCAAAGTTTATGCCATGCGAGAAATTGGTCCCCACTGAATCAAGATATGCATTAATAAATGGCAGATCAAATGCCTCAGCTGCCAAAATAAACCATAAAGTAAGAACATCACTGTTATCCATAATTAATCCTTTCCAACGTGAGGATTATATATATGAAAATATATTTGATAGATTAACAGAATTTCACAAATAAACTTAAGACGATGAGAAGTATTCTTTTAAAGTGCAATAAATATTTATTTTTAAAAAAAAATTATTTTCTGTGTACTAAAGTATATATATATGTATTGTTATTTTCAAACATGTGGTAATAGCGACGGCGAATGAAGTTATAACATACCTATGAAATCAATGATGAGCCGCCCATCGGAAAAACGGCGAGCAGGCATGTGAAAGTAGGTATCTCCATAAGGAGAAGTGGGTGGAGTGAAGGCAGAAGCATATCCGCCGGTGTCGGAATTAGAGTCACCCAAGTTAAACACAGCTGGGAAATCGCAGCTTTTATGAGAAACCACAGGGTTCAAAATGGAGACAAGGAGCATGAAAAGGAAGACAGACATATTGGAAAACTCGGAGAGCAGTAAAGACAAAGATATGGTTTTGGGATACAATTGAAAAACAGAGACATGTTTGGTTTTGTTCAGTGATTCAACTGTAGAATTGTAGAATTTTCTTCACAAAATGGTCCAACCTTGCAGGGACATTTATCTTGGCTTCCCCAAAGTGTTTGATGATTGGAAATTTTTGATACATTTATTACTCATTGATTTCTTTGACAAGTATTAGAAGAAAATATGTAATAATAATTAAAAAATCTGTTTTACCACAGTTCTGTTTGAATACCCCAAAGTTCCTTAACCGACACGACACGTATTCCATTTCTTGTCTTTTTTTTTTTAAGTTGGATCCGTGGGTTGGGTAATAAAGTAGCTTATTCCTTTTCTCAAGTAATGTTATTAAAAGCAAATCACATAAAATGATATAATCTCTCTTTATCTATTGCTTCGATTTTGCATTCTGATAGGATAGTAAGTTGTGGATGTATAGGTGAACTCAATTGACAACCATTTTATTGTTGGACATAATCACTATAGCTGCATCAATTATTACCATTTGTCTTCTTAATTGCATTAATCGATTTGTAGTTCTAAGTATCTTTTTGTGCATTTTATTACTATCATAAAAAACATGAAATTTTATTACAATTAATCAATAAATAAATTATGAATCTAAAATATAATTTATCTCTCAACTTTATAATTTATACTTATTTAGTATTTAAATTTATTTTTAAATTTAATTTAAACTTGAAAACTTGTTAGTTAAAGTGGTATTTTTTTTAAGTATCATTTATTTTTATCAATTCAACCAATCCTTTCACCACGTGTATTAAAAACTTAGCATTATTAATCAGGTACTTAAAAGAAGTACCACTTTAGCTAATCATTTCTAAATTTAAATAATAAAAAAAGTTTAACTATAAGTTTCTAAATTCAAGAGTAAAGTGTAAATTTATTAATATTATTTAAATAATTTAAAATTTTTATTAATATTGAGACTCTAAAAGATATGATGATAAGGGTCTATATAATAATTATACGTTACTTTATTAATATTGTTTAAATAATTTAAAATTTTTATTGATGAAAGATAGGTTTTTATATATTCTGATTTAATAATAGTTAATTAAAATATATAGTATTTATTATAAATTATTTATATTAAAGTTAATTTATAATATTTATTATTAATAATTTATACTTGGTCAAGAATCAATACACAATAACAATGATTATATGTTTAATGTTAAAGAGTAATTAACTCAACAAATATGAAATGCTAGAGAAATTAGATAAATTGCTTAGGATGTTTACTTTTCTTGTTAAATTATTTTAGTAATCGTATTGTCGAGTACGTTTTTTAAACTAACATATTATATGCAATGGTTTGAGTTAGGTTTTTGTTACTTGTTTAAAAAAATTTATCAAGTATTATTGATACTTTTTATATAATTAATATCTTTTTAGAATTTTAAATTATGTAGTTTTGTAATTATAATTTATACTATAAAACATGATATAAAAAAATTACAATGTAATTACACTCTAAAAATCAAACACATTTAAAAATTATAATTACTAGTAATTATAATTTCATCTAATTAGTATTTGGTGTCCAAATATACCCTTAGCATTTTCGCCCATCTTAAGTCAAATTTCAAGAAAATATGTGATTTTTAAGAGTTGACTTTTAATTCCCTTATTATTATGATCATTTGATCACTTAAACAACTTCTTTCCCTAATTCATTTTTTGATGACTCATAGTACAGTATACTACTGCATACCCTTTCTTTATGACTTTATGCGATTGAAATTTTAATTGTTTGTGTTACTCATTAATTTTTTAGGTGCATTTCCCTCACAAATAATTGGATATTGTTAATTACCATCTCTATTTGTAATTGATTATTACAATTATATTTACAAAATTCCAGTGACTTGATTTGACTTTTGAAATTAGCAAATGTAAAAACAAATATTGAACTTGGAATTCTTCTATCAGGTGCTATTATTTTATTTTCTTATGTTACTTCAGTATTTGATTTATCTTTTATATACAATGTTACCTAAAAAACATTTATCTGGAAGTGAAAAAAGAAAAAAGAGAAAATGTGTTGAAGAGTTAAAAAAATCACAACGTGATGCTATTGATAAATTTATTTCTAAAAAAGTAGTTTCTAATGAAAATTTTGATCAATCAAATGAAAGTTTGCACAATAATGTCAATGAGAATGATGAAATTAATTATCCAAATGAGCTTAATGATGTGCCAAATGTATCCAATATTGAAAATATTGATTTTAATGAAGAACAAACAATTCCTCCTGATATTGGCATTGATGAAGAAAAAACAATTCCTTCTTTGGATATTTATGATCTTAGAAATTGGGATAATCTTGATAACAAAATAAGGAACATTTTAGTTGAAAAGGGGTCTATATTAAGAGAAATGAATCTTGATTTTCCTTTCGATAATAATAATAGACATTTTTCATATGCTTATTTTTCTAGGAAGTTGAGTAATGGTGAGATTAACAATAGAAAATGGTTGGTTTATTCCAAACATGTTGACAAAGTATTTTGTTGTAAGTTGTAAGTTGTTTTAATCTATTAGTATCAAATGTTTGTTAGCAAATGATGATTTAAGTGATTGGAGGCATATTAGTGAGAGGCTCAAACAACATGAAAACAGTCTTGAGCATATGACTAATATGAATACTTAGAATGAAATGATAGTAAGGTTGGATAAAAATGAAACAATTGATAAAAGCTTGCAAGAACAAATTATGAAAGAGAAAGAGCGTTGGAGGCAAGTTTTACTTAGAATATTTTCAGCTGTGAAATGTCTTGCTACTCATAATTTGGCTTTTCGAAGATCCACTGAAAAATCTATCAAGATAGCAATGGTAATTTCTTGAGATTGATTGAAATGATTGTGGAATTCGATGTGATAATGCAAGATCATGTTAGACGCATTCAAAATCGTGAAATTCATTATCATTATCTTCGGCATAAAATTCAAAATGAGTTAATTTCCCTTTTGGCCGGTAGCGTTAAAAGTTCTATAATTAAGACCATCAAAGAGGCAATGTAACACCCCATACCCGGCCTAGACGTTAAGACTAAGTTTGGAGGTCACATCAAAATGTTTAAGGGAAAAACCAACCTTTAAGTAATTTAAAATTCGTCATATAGAAAACAAATAGCCAGTTAGACAAACATGAAAATCCAAGCTTACGAACCTTCATCCCAAATAAAAACATACGTCAATACAAATTTAAACAAACAATAAAATATTTAGAAAAGAGATGTGACCGAGCTCTTGACACGCCGAGCTTCCTATATCGATGGGTTACCTGCAAATCAGTTAACAATTAAAATGAGTTTATAACGCAATGTGTGCAACTGATATATATATATACAAGACAACAATATAGGTACAACCGTATTTGCCTAAACTCTGATACAGAATCAGAAATAGATTATACTCAGTAATATCGTAACGATTCAGATAAGATGCAAACAGATCAGATACAGATGCAGAATAGATCAAAATCAGATGCAGTTTCCTGCCTCTATCCGCTACACACAATCTCCGACCATCCCAACATACCATATAGGGTATTAAGTACCCATCTAACCTTACACACCAATTAGTGTCAGTATGTCACATTACAGAGTGATTATAGATTAGCTGTCAAATCAGTATGTGATAAATCGACAGAATCAGATATAGATTTGTGGCTTAGCCACTCAGTTCAGTAGATCATTAAACTGTCAACACTTCCTTCTTTATACCATTCCCACCCAATGCAAATACAGGTTATAGATATCAGATATCAAAGATGTACGTACAGTTATCCAATATAATTCATAATCAGATAATAGAGATCATTATTATTTAACAATTATCGTATCAAGTATACGTACAAATAATCGATTATTCATCCTTAGAAGATTGGATATCATGTTATACAGTCTAATTCAGATCTTATGGACCCTAGGAAGGCCTATGTTTGATTTGAACAACTCTTATCGCCTTAAGAAAAATTTTAATATTTTAGACCATATATCCGTGTGGATTTACATGGCCTGGGTGTTTGGCCGATGTGGTCCACACAGTCATGTGGCTCAAAACAGTAAGTTACACGGTCTGACACACGGCCAAGCATATGCCCGTATGGCTCAAAACCTCTCACACGGCTTGGATACACACCAGTGTCCGTGGCCCATGTAACCCTAAATCTAAAATAGTGAGTTACACAACCTGGACACACGTCCGTGTCCCTAACCTATGTGACCCCCAAATACAAACAATGAGTTACACGGTCTGGACACACGCCCGTTTTCCTAGCCCGTGTGACCCCAATTCATAAATAGTGACTTACACAGCCTGCCACACGATCATGTGGCGTTGATAGCCATATTTTTCAACATTCAAAACTAGTAGAAAATTGGGTTTTCGGTACATACTTGACATAGTTTTAACGTAGAAGCAAAACAATAACTCCAAAACCTAATAACGTACAACCAAAGACCAACTCAACAGTTAATTTGCATCAAATGCTAAGATTAGGGTACAATCTAAACTTATGTCGAAAGCTTCGGCAAAACTTCCAATTCGAGAAACCTCACATTACCTCGTACATTGTAGTGAATTACAAAACTAGCGTGTTGGATGAACATCACTCATAAGATCTTCTCCTAGAATTGAACATTCAAATCGAAAATTCAAGCAAAACACATTTCAACGAAACTTAACCAAAAACAAGCGAAACATGCAGAAACAACAAGAAACTACAACCGAATTTACAAAAAACCTTTTGATTAACGTAATGAACAAACTAAAGCCCTCAATTGCCACTGATAGTAAGATTATAACAACAATTAAGTGAAAGAAAGAAACGAGAAAAAATAAAAATGGAGAAGAAAAAGGGGAAGAAAGAGAAGTGAACGTCAGCTTAATTAATTAAATTTAAAAAACAAAAACTAAACGAAAAAAAAAAAACTAAAATGGTTTACTCAAAGGCATAAAAATTACTTCCTCATTGCATGCACAGGGACTCGAACACAAGACCAAAAAATATACAAAAGTTTAACCATCGAACCAGTAGCCTCATTATTGACATAGATTCACACAGAAATAAACTTAAGTCCAACATTCAAGGATAAGGGTCAAATCAAGCAAAACAACAAAATTCCAAAAAGTGAGCTTTGAACCCATGACCTCTAACACACAAGCGGAGCACTTACCCACAAAGACTTAATTATATCAGAATTTAACAAACAATATTCAAATTTTTAGGGTATTACATACAAAATATTTTTCTATAATTCTTGATTGTACCCTTGATATTGGTCATTAAGAACAAATGACTCTAATAGTACAATATGTGAATATGTCAACTAATAAAATAAAAATTGAGGAGTACTTTTGTTACAACCTGTTTTTAGTCAAATCAGAACAGTGGTTTCGGAACCACAAACCTGAGGTCAAAATATTTATTTTATTATTATTATAATTTTTACAACATAAATATGTGATGGCTTGAAAGTTTCGTTTAGAAATTTTATTGTTTGAATAGCCAATTTGATAAAAAAGACTAAATCGCGTAAAGCGTAAAATTTGTGTTCTATTAGCTAAAAGTGTCAAATAGCTATAGAACCTTAAAGTAAAGGTCCTTAAGTGGTAATTAACCCATTTGAGAGTTAATGGATGATAGTGTAGTGGTATTTGGTGTAGTTATTAAATATTTTTAAGGTTACAATTGGTATTTAGAAATTAATGTATAATTTAATAAAACAAATGAAAGTATTCTTCCATTCATCTTCTTGGCTGAAATTTAGGGTTGGAGAAAGCAATTTTTATGCTTTTGAATTTTTCACCTTTAATCTTGGCAATTAGGTATGTATTTTGTCCAATTTTTAATGATTTTTACGTTTTTGAGATTGTTGCAACTAGGTCTAGCTAGCCCAGGGACTATTTTGAGAAACTGTTAAAGATTTTGAATGATTCCATTAATGAATACATGTGTATTTTGAAGTTTCTTGATAGATTATGAATGTTTGTTGATAGATATACAAGTTTTGTTAAGTGATTTTTAGTGAAAATGCAAAATAGGGATTAAATTGAGAAATGTTGAAACTTTGTAATTAAAATGTGAAATACATGAAAATTATGGACTTCTAGGGGTATAATGGTAATTTGGCTAGCATGGGTTAGTCTTGACTTTCATGAATTTGTGATTTTGTATAATAAGGACTAAATTGTTAAAATGTGAAAGTTTAGGGGCTAATGTGTAAAATAGCTCAAATACATATTTTGGATTGAATTAAATAATTAGAAGAATAAATAAGCTTATTTTGATTACTTATAGATCAAGAAAAGAGGGATTCAAACTTAGATCGGGGAAAAAGTAAAGTAATTGAATAGTTGGTCCATTTCATCATTTCCGTACACGAGGTAAGTTCGTATAATTGAACTTAAATGTGCATTTATTTAATTGATGGATGTATTGGGATTGTATTTATCTTATTGGTAAAATTTGGAAGATTTCGAATTAAGTGTACGATTTAAGTAAGACGAGTTGCCAAATAAGACCATAGCTGAGCTATGGCAATCGGATAATAAGACCATAATCGGGTTACGACATGTGAATGTAAGAGCAAGGCAGGGCCATGGCAATGTATGTGTAAGACCATAGTTGGACTATGGCATCAAAAAATCGATGTACTCGTACAGTAAGCATTTTATGAACTTGGAGTGATTTGATAAGTGAATTGGTGAGAAATAGATACATATTGGTACAGGTATGTACGAAAAACTATTTGAATAACGAGGTAATGGAAGTTGAGAACTTTATGTTAACTTAGTGATTGATGCTTTAATGCAATTTATGTCATCTATTTAGAAATGTTAATGAATGATGAGGCTATTTCATTTTTACATACGAACTTACTAAGGTTTATAGCTTATTTTGTTTATTTTTCTATGTTTTATAGTATTTCAAAGCTAACTCGGATCTGAGGATCATCAGAGACTTCATCGTACTATCGGACATCTATTTTGGTACTTTTTGAAGTTGCGTATATATGGTATATGGCATGTATAGGCGGTATGTTTGATGAAAATATATTGTGGCTATTTGAGTTGGCTTGCGATGATGAATTTGATGATGTTTATAAATGTGCAAATGGTTCTATTTTGAGTTTGGCAATTGACCTATATTGTGTGATTAAGGTTGATAATTAGGGAAGCTATGTGCTTATGAATGGGTGAATGATAATGCATGTGTGGAATGGTTTAGTTAATTGAATTGTATATGTGAATTAGGTATATAAATAAATGGTAAATTGTGACTTATTTGTGACTTGTATTGTTGATAATGAATTGGTATGAATTGAATGTTGGTTGATGATATTTGGCTGCTTATTTGTGTCTTGAAATGGAACTATTTGAGCTTGTAAAGTTATGTGCAAAATGAGTGGCAAAATGGCTTGGTAAATAGCCTATTTTTGTCTACACGAGCAGAGACACGGGCATGTGTCTCAGCCGTGTGTGACACACGATCATGTTACACGGTCGTGTGACCCCTGGTGTTGAAATTGAAATAAGTTAGTATACCCTACAAGATTGGCACGGCCTAGCACAAGACCTGGTATACAGGTGTGTTTGGCCATTTTTAGGGCATACGAGCTAGCCACACGGACGTGTGTGTTGGCCGTGTGACCTAAGTTAGAGAGTTACATGGGGTCGGACACGGGCTGGGACACGGCCATGTGTTTCTATTTCGAATGTCCACGCAGCTTGTAACACGGGCGTGTGTCCCCTGTTTTGAGAAAAATTTTCAAATTTTCGTGAAAGTTTCGTGAAAGTTTCTTGAGTTATCGTTTAGTCCCGAACCACTCCCAAAGCATGTTTAGGGCCTAGTAGGCTCGTGTAAAGGATAAATTGTTTGAAATTGAAGGATGATTGTTTGTAATGATTGAATGTGTGAGAAAAGTATGTTTAAATGTATTGTAAGTTCAGAAATGCTTTGTAACCTTATCCTGGCGTTAAATATGGGTGAGGGGTGTTACAATTTTCTAGAGTTTTTGAAGGTGAATGATACATCTAGATTGGGAATTTTTAAAGAATTAGAAGATGTTTTGAAGTCTTTTTATCTTAATGTTGATGATGTAATGGGTCAAGGTTATGATAATGGTTTCAATATGAAAGGGAAGCACCAATGTGTTCAAAAGTGGTTTCTTGAAATAAACTCGAAAGCATTATATATGCCTTGTGCTTGTCATAGCTTGAATCCTAGTCTTAGTGATATGTGACCCATCGCCAAATGTGATAGTTAATTCGGGTTAATTCCGCACTTAAGAAGTTTATTTTCTTGACAATTTAGGATTTTAATTTATTTTTTCAGTATTTAGGCCTTTGGATTAGAAGTTAATAAAAATAAGTATTTTTAACACATTTTGTAAGTGTTGTGCCCCAATAAGCCGACACGGGCCTTATGTTGTGCTAATATGTTCAATTAAGTGTGTAGGATGAAGATATAAAGGCCCAATTGACGTGGAAGCAAGAGACAAGTGATGTATAAGCTTCTGAGCCATCAAAGCACCAAAAAATCAACTAAGGCTAGAACTGGGTGTCGTGTCACACCATAGCCTTGGTATGGTGTGACAAACATTGACGTCCTACCCAGGTAATTTGGGGTTTTTTTATCCTTGCAATCAAACTTATACAAAAACCTAGGATGTGCCGAAGACCTAATTTGGACTACCAACACCTCTATAGATAAGGCATTAGGGGTTGAATGTGATCAAGTCATCCTAGACGCCTTCAAAAACCCTCGTAGTTTATTTAGATTTTTTTTATTTTTAGATATTTTCTTTTTTTTATTGAATCGGTTTTGATTCAGTGACTTGTTTATTTAATTAAAGTATTTCATTTATATTCTTCTTGCACTTGTTTTATTTTGTTTTCCAATCGAAAGATTTGCTAAGCCATTCCCTTTTGGATATTCAATCAACAATTATTTAAATCTCTTTTTTCTCCAAATCAATCGTGTTTCTTACATTGTTTATTCAATTGAAGTTGAGATTATGATAACATGAATGGCTAAATCCCTTAGGGGAAATTAACGAGTGGATGAGGATGTGACTGTCAGAGGATTTAGGATTTCTAGAGATAGATAGATTGATATAAATTACATATTCTTAAAATGTTAGGCTTGACAACCCTAATAAGTTATCATAAGGTAGACGAGATTGGAAGATGAAGTCGAACCGAGTAAATCGTAATTTATCCTGGTTAAGAAAGTGATGTCAGGAGATAAGTGAGTATCAACCAATCGGTTAAGTTAATTAGAGTCGATGGGTAATATTAGTCTTAAACGATGGCTAATCTAGTTTAGAACCCCAATTTGAAGTTAGTCGCAAACCTTGAAGCGATTCAATCTTCCTAATTGGTTTATTGGTTTAATTTATTTGTTTATATTTCTTTCTTTATTTAATTTTATTGTTAGTTAATTTTAATCTTTTTAATCTACTTTACTATCCATCGTAATATGGGAGTTAACTATTACTACTTAGAGTTAGTATCGTAAAAAAAGTATTTTCGTTATTTGTTCCATCCCCTCTTGGATACGATCCTCGGAATAGTTCTGGTATTTTGTTATACAACTATATTACAATTTGACCCGTGCACTTGGGGTCACCGCCATCAAGTTGTTAACGCCATTACCAAGGAGGTTTCAGTAATAAATTTTAAAAATAATTTTTTGTAATTAATAAGATAAGTAGGAATGTTAGGACTTATAAATACGATTTTAATTTTTTGTTAGTTATTTTTATTTTAGGTTGTGTATGACCCAAAGCTCCAGCACTCTAATTGAACCCAAAGCTCTAGCACTCCAATTGAACCTAAAGCTCCAGTGTTTCAATTGAACCATATTCAAATCTGGAGCGAATACTCAGGTTCAACTGTCAAATAATGGATAATGATCCACCTGCGATAATAAATTTTCCTAGTGAAAATACGTTGTTTGAAGAGCCACGAGAACCAGAAGGAAATAATGGGGAAGAAGTCCCAATGGCTTAGCGAACGTTGCGTGAGTACGCCTTACCTACCTTAGACACAATGCGAGGAAGCATGGAGTGGATAACGATCAACGTTAATAAGTTTGAGATAAAGACGACCACAATCCAAATGATTCAAAACACATTGCAATTCAAAGGGAACATAGTTGAATACCCGAATCAACACTTGAAGCGGTTCCTTCAACTATGTGACACATTCAAATATAACGGAATATCTGACGACACTATACGCCTTTGTTTATTCCTATTTTCATTATGTGATAATGCGGCCAATTGGTTAGACTCATTAGCACCGGGTTCTATTACCACATGGAACGATCTCGCAAAAAAATTTCTTCATAATTTTTTTCCCAATTAGTCAAACCATTCAACTCTGATGGGAAATCACAAACTTCAAACAATACAAAGGTGAATCTTTGTACGAGGCATGAGAGCATTTTAAGACGATGCTAAGAAAGTGCCCACATCATGGATTGCAAGCATGGCTCCAGATACAAATATTCTATAATGGTGTCAACAGACACATCAGATCTAGCCTAGATGGACCATCCAACGGATCTATCATGTTTCATACATACGAACAAGCTCATAAAATCATAGAAGACATGGCTATGAATTCGTATATGTGGCCTAGCGAGAGATTCATTGTAACAGCCCGTTTTCAGTGAAATTGGAACAGTGGTTTCTGGATCGTAACTCTAAAGTCGAAAAAAATTATTTTATTATTATTTTATGGTCTACAGCATGACAGAAATACCGTATAAAATTAAGAAATTTTACTGTTTACATACTTAATTTGAAAAAAAGGGACTCAATTGCGTAAAGTGCAAAAGTTGAGTTCTAATAGTTAAAGGTATTAAATAGCTATAGAATTTTAAATTGGAGGTCCTTATATAGTAATTAGCCATTAAATTTGTTAATGGATAAGCATGAATAGTCATCATTGGAATTTGAATGAATTATTAAGGTTAATTTTGAAAATTAGTGATTAAAGTTATAATAAATAAAATAAAATAAATTATTATCATCATCTTCCACCAAAAAAAAAAAAAAACTAGCCATGGAAGCTTGAAACTTAGGCAAGCTTATTTTTCTCAATTAGGTATGTATTTTTGTTCCATTTTTTATGATTTCTATGTTTCCGGGATCATTGTAGCTTAATCTAGCTAGCCTGAGATAATTTGCAAAACTGTTAAAGTATTAGAGTTTTGCTATTGATGATCATACTTGAGTTTTAAAGTTTGATGATAGAAAATGAATGGTTGTTAGATAAACAACTTTTGTAAAGAAATTTTTGGTGAAATCATCAGTTAGTGGCTAAATTGAAAAGGTGATAAATTTATGGAAAAATTTGTGAATTTGTGAATTATATAGGCTGCTATTAATATGTATAAAAATTGGCTAAGCTTGAGTAATGATTAAATTGCATGAAATTCATTTTCGATCCTAGGGACTAAATTACAAAGGAATTAAAAGTATAGGGCAAAATGGTAATTTTGCCAAAATTTCCATGTTGGATTAAATTGAATGAGAATTATATTGAAATGAGTTAAATTCATTCATATAGATCTTGTCAGACCTCGTACAGAGTTAAATCGAGGCAAAGAGAAAATATCGGATTAGTTGCCTCCGTATCTACGTACACTTATCGATGTAAGTTCCTGTAACCAAATTGTATATTTATATGTTTTAAATTGAATTATATGTATGAGACTTGTATAATTACCATGTATAAATACCAATCGCATATTCGATGGTTATTGAGTCTTGTTTGAACCTTAGGAATTCGTAGGATACAAATGACATGTCATTAGGGTTACTGATTTGGTTGGAGTCCTGCATGTGTTGCGGACACACCACAGCTCGTATGAGCTTCTTGATTTGCAGCTCGTATGAGCTTACCGATTCACAGCTTGTGAGAGCATATTGATTCATAGCTCGTATGAGCATATATGTACATAAATTGATAGATTACAGTTCAGTACACCTCGTGTGTACTACCCGTGTATCCAATGATATTTTAAATGGTTCAGCGAGCAATGTTTTGTTATGAGATAACATGAGTTCGATACGAACTAGTATAGGTATACACATGAAATACATGGAAATGATATTACATATATCTTGAAACATGAAATGGATGATACATGTATATAAAACTTGCTTAGTGGTTATGTACATCCATGTTTATTGGCTATTATATGTGTTTTACATGGCTAACATGTTGAGGATATGTGTTTAGGCTTTTGGCCAAATTGGTCTGGATTTGTTTTGCATGCTTACCTTAAATGTGATTAAATGGTAAGTTAATTTTTTTGTTATATGAACTTACTAAGCTTAAATGCTTACCCTGTGTTACTTTCTGTGTTTTATAGTAATTCAGAAGCTCGTTTGGTTTAGAAGCTTGTCGAAGCTATTTCACACTATCCATCGGCTCTTTTGGCACTTTCGGTAAATTAATATCGGTTATAATGGCATGTATAGGTTAATTTGGTCAATTTTGGCATATAAGTGTTTTGTTGAGATTAGCCACTTAAATGGCTTGTGTTTGGTATATTTTGATGTATATATATATGTGGTCTTATCATATTGATGTTTGTTAGAGTGGTATATTTGGTACCATTTGGGATTATACATATATGTATTTGGTTATTTAGGTAAGTTTGGATACTTGGTTGACATGTTTTTAAGTTGTCATTTGAGGTGCCTAAGGGCATATTGGTTGTATGTGATGATATTACATGTTTTAAAATTGATCTTGGCTGGTTTTGGATGTCTATTTATGACTTGGTTATATGCAAATTGTTATGTTTAGGTTGGTACCAAATTGGGTGAGAAATGTGGCTTGGAAAATTGTCTAGTTTCGTCCACACGGACAGAGAAACGTGAGTGTATCTCAGCCGTGTGTGACACATGGCCAAGTGACACGACCGTGTGTCCCCTGTATCTTCTTAAGAATGCAAGTCAATATGCTCACACAGCCTAGCACACGGGCATGTGGCTTGGCCATGTGACCCAAGTCAAAGAGTTTCACGGGCACAGACACAGGTTAGGACACGACCGTGTATCCCTATTTTGAATGTCCACACGGCCTAAGACACGGGCGTGTCTCTTGGCCGTTTGAATCATACGGCCTGGCCACACGGCTGTCTGACCCCTGCAGCTTAGAAAAATTTTAATATTTTCTGAAAAATTCTTTGAGTACCCGTTCTAGTCCCGACTTGTTTCTAACACGTATTTTGGACCTCGATGGCTCATATAAGGGACAATATATTTGATTTCGATTGGTTTCTGACGTGAATAATATATGATATGAAATGTTTGTATTTTCTATCTGTTTGATTTGTAATATCTGGTAATGTTTCATAACCCTATTCTGGTGATGGATTCGAGTTAGGGGTGTTACATTCATATACCAATCCAAGTCACCAACGGTAAAAGTCGTGAAGGTGAGTGGAGCCATACTGCAAAAGCTAACTAGGGGAGGTGAGCTACGTGAATAATAAGGGTCAGGATCCCTATTTAAGTACCTGCAATCTCCATTGGTGGGATCATCCGGACCTCAAGTGGATAGGCAACCAAGGAGGCGCCAATCAAGCACAAACTCAACAAAACCCTACTTATCAACTTCCGCCATTACAACATAGATTCATGGGAATTGACCATGCTACATGTGGTCAAAGATTTGACTAATTAGAGAGGGATGTACAAACAATAAAGACGAATATTCGACAAGCCCAAACGGCATGTGGGTGACTCAAATCTTAGATGGGTAACCTCTATTATCAAATGAGCCAATTAATGGAAATGTTCCAAAAACAAAATGGTTACAGTCTTCCAAGTAACACGGAGAACAACACTCGGAGAGAGGGGAATGAGCATGCAAAAATGATTACATTGCAATTAGGCAAGGCATTAAAGCCGCCAATCATGCCCATTCATGAAGAGAAGGAGGTTCACGAAGAGGTTAACGAATCCACGAAAGAGGAGCAAGTTGAACACCATGAGCCGATCGAGGAGGTAGCCGAACAAGTGTCAAACCTAAGCACAACAAATGTACCATTTTTTGACACGATTAGAGGACAAGAAATAGAGAGACGAGGTAGATTTTATAAATTTTATGAATTTATTGAAATATCTCAATATCAATTTTCCACTATTAGAACTTATTGACAAAATCCAAAAATATTTCAAGTATTTAAAGGAAATCAATGCCTCGTATAGCGCACTAATTGCAAAGAAAATACCCCCGAAGTTAAAATATCTGAGTAGTTTTACAATATCAATAGAGATAGGGGAAAAATATTTTAGCAAAGCCCTTTGCAACTTAAGAGCTAGCATAAATTTAATGCCCCTATCGATCTATTGAAAACTTAGACTCGAGGATATCAAAAACACCTCAATAACGCTACAACTTGTAAATAGATCCTTAGTACACCTAAAAGGAGTACTCAAGGATGTATTGGTTAAGGTACGGGGAATTATAATGCTCATCGATTTCGTAGTCCTCAACTTCAAAGAAGATCGAGAAATCCCCATTATGTTGGGAATGCCAATTTTGGCCATTTCTAAATCAACAATCGATCTCGAGCGAAATGAGCTAATAATAAAGATCGATAAGGGGTTGCTTAGGGGAAAATGTTATATATTATTCAATTTAACCCCTAACAACCTCAATCAAAGGTATTTTTTGAGTCATGAAGATGTAGGTACCTATAAAATAAGAAAAGGAGATAAATGGCAAGACTCTAGTGGAAAGAGAGGCGATATGAGGAGCTAGGACAGGAAAGACCGACAACTAAAGTCAATGGTAAAATACAAGTTCAATAGCATAATATAAATTTTAACCATCAAATTTTATTTGTAAATAGTGTATATTAATGTGTTTTCGAATTATTAGAATTAGGAATTAACCTTTTTATTTTGTTAGGAATTAGTAGGAGATAGATTTTTTTAGCACAATGGAAGATCTAGATGTTAGTAGAACGCATGCAGGGGCAATCGAGGACCTTCTACAAGTTCTGGAGAGGGCAATTTGAAGTCGTATTGACACACAATGATTTCATGGCACGACACAACCTAAACATGCCAAAATTCATTGTCGTGTTGTGCCACACCATATTTATGGCACGACACATCTTTAAATTCTATATACATAGGGGTAAAAATTACTTTCGTGTTGCACTATACATACTCTTTGGTGTGACACATAAACCATTTTTGGCAACTTTTCGTTCTTAATTCAATGTGATCTTCAGATATTTTCACCAAGATTGGACAACAAGTAAAGTCCTATACGGCTTCTATATATTTCCTTTAGCAACTACTAAACCATTCTAGTTGTCATAGCCACCCAAATCAATGTTTGCCAACATTTTCTTCAGAATTTTTCAAATTTCCCTATTTTTTTTCTATTTCCAAACCTCAAGCCATGCATAGCAATCTTTTTAATAGTGAATCCGTAGTGGATAGCCACACCTACCTTCAAGAACAGGAGCTCGAAAGCAACCTTCTTGCAGCTTAATGCAAAATACCATTGCAAGAACGAGTTTCGAATCCTTGGACTCATTGAAGAATAAAATGCGTGAGTTAATCCAATACCATCGATGGGAAAAGTTCTGTACAACCCTGGCCAAGTCAATGTACCTTCCAATCATGCACGAAATTTATGTCGCTTTGAAGGAGGCAAATGCGAGTAGGCTAATAGAGGTACCATGGATGCAGTTCTCAGTCCGAGGAAATGAGATGACTATCTCGCCACCCAAGATAGCAAGGTATTATGACGTTCCGCTATATCTCTGTGATTTTGTTCAAAAAATTTACCTAATGTATTTCCCGAGAGAGAATATGAACGTCATAATTAAATTCTTAACGGAAGGGAAGGGTAAGTGGAAATGCCACTTAGGTGTGGATTATCTTATATCGTTCTCTCAAATGAAGTTAACTTCGATGGCGCAAATATGGTTGAAATTCATTAATACTCAAATTTTCCCAGCGATGGACATGTCCAACATCAACACGTTCCAGACAACCTTGTTATATGCAATTATAAACAGATTTGTGTGGGAACGTGGATATATCATAGCATACTCCAATGTTTTTGAAAAAACGAAGTAGAATTATTGTTCTTATACTTCGTAGCATCTATATGCTGATAAGCGAAGGTGCCGATGGGACGACTGGGTCATTTTTTACAACCAAGTAAGTTTTCGATCTTGGAACCAAGTGTAGAATACCTTAAAGGGAATCAAAAACAGAAGAGGGAAACAAAAACCAAATTATGTCAAGACGACAATGTGTTACCCGATTCGTAATGGATCATTCGATGGATGCAAGAAGCCGAACTAATCTTTGAAGACTATGCAAGGAAAAGCGGGTTGAAGTGACCACAATTCCCAGAAGCCAAGTACGAGGTAGTGACCGAATCGAGCAAGGTGAAGAAAGAGAGGGAATTGAAGGAGGAGGAAGATCCCAGAGTAGATTCGGATGAGGAACCAGAGGAAGAGTTGGAAGGTGAACAATGCAAAGTGAATGAAACATTAGATCCTGCCTCCGACTAATTTTAAAAAATTTCATTTAAGTCTCAATTTTTCTTAGAATTTGGACTTAATATTTAAAATGCCTCTAAAGTTAGTTTTTAAGTATTTAAGACTTTAATATTTTAATATATATATATATATACATATATATATAGTGTGTGTGTGTGTGTGTATGTGTGTTTAGTTTTTCTTAGTAGGAGCCCCAAGTATTTTACGACACGACACTATAGAGCGAAAACTAAGAAGAAGGAGAAGTCTCATAAATTATTTAGCACGAATTAAGAAAATCGAGTAATCTCTTCCCTTAATATTATTAATTGCACATTTGGGACAATGTGCCAAATAAAGTGCGGGGGATGAATTAGGAAAATTTTTAAAATTTTTAATTTCAATTATTTTCTTTTTCTTGTTTTTAGTTTTTAGTTTTAAATTTTAAAATTTTCTTTTAATTGCATGTTTGTGCTTGAGCTTGTAGAAATACAGGTGATTAGTTAGAAGCATATACCTAGGTTATTTGTTTAAATTGTAAATTTAGCTTAAGATTAAAACTAATTAGTTTAGTTTATTACAATGTAAATAGGTAAAAGAGATTAAATATACCAAGTGATAAAGGTAGATACAAATAGGTAATTATATTTGTAGAAATATAGGATGTTCGAATTTAATAGAAAATATTAGGTAAAATCCATTGTAACTCTTATAAAAAGTACCCGGGAAATAAATTTTGAGTATATTGGCACATAAAGTAAAATATATATATTTATCATAAGGGCTATCAGGGAAATATTATTGCATTAGAGTTCAAAGCATGGGCCAAAATAAACTAAATAGGAAAAAAAATTCAAACTTACTATACTTTACAAAAATAAATATTACATCGTATATACATTTTGATGGAGAAATATACTTAATTTTTTTTTACTTGTTTACTTTGTAATTTTTTGAACTAATCTATTTAGGTGTAAATAACTTTAAATTATTTAAAATTCTAACTAGAGTTACCCATTTAGGCAATTTCTTCTAGTGTCGATGCTCTAACCCAATTTCGTGTATTAAGCTAGCTTAAGTACAATTTCTTTTCTTTGCATGTTTATTTCTTATTTTTTGGTTTTTATTTTGTTTTTGGGTATTTTGTTTAAGGACAAGCAAAGACTTAAGTGTCGGGGTATTTAACCTATCGTCAAACGTAGTAGCCAATTTGGGTCAATTCTGCACTTAAGGAGCTTATTTTCTTGGCAATTTAGGATTTTAATTTATGTTTTCAATATTTAGACCTTAGATTTAGAAGTTAATAAAAATAAGTATTTTTAACACATTTTGTAAGTGTTGTGACCCAATAAGCCGACAAGGGCCTTAGGTTGTGCTAATGTGTTCAATTGATTGTGTAGGATGAAGATATAAAGGCTCAATTGACGTGGAAGCAAGGGATGAGTGATGCACAAGCTTCCCGAGCTCTCAAAGCACCAAACAATTGACTAATACTGGAATTGGATGTCGTGTCATGCCATAGCCTTGGTGTGGCGCAACACACATCGATGTCTTGCCCAAGTAATTTGGTGTTAGTTTTATTCGCGCAATCAAACTTATATGAAGACCAGGACGTACCGAAGACCTAATTTGGGATGTCAACACATCTATAAATAAGGTGTTAGGGGTTGAATGTAATCAAGTCATCCTAAGCGCTTTCAAAAACCCTCGTAGTTTAGAATTAGTTTTAGATTATTTTTTTTGTTTTTAGATACTTTCTTGTTTTTCTTCTTGAATCAGTTTTGATTCAAGGACTTGTTTATTTAATTAAAGTGTTTCATTTATATTCTTCTTGCACTTATTTTATTTCGTTATCCTAATTGAGAGATTCACTACTCTGTTCCCCATTCAATATTCAATCCAGAATTATTCAAATCCCTTTTATTCTCCAAATCGATCGTGTTTCTTACATGATTTATTCAATTGAAGTTGAGATTATGAATAACATGAGTGGCTAAATCTTTTAAGGGAGATTAATGAGTGGATGAATATGTGACTAGTAAAGGATTTTATGATTTCTCGAGATGGATTGATTGGTATAAATTACTCGTTCTTAAACTTTTAGGCTTGACAACCCTAATAAGTTATCATATGGTAGACGAGATCAGAAGATGAAGTCGAACAGAGTAAATTGTAATTATCCTGGTTGAGAAAGTGATGTCGGGAGATAAGCGAGTATCAACTAATTGATAAAGTTAATTAGAGTCAAGATGTAATAATTGTCTGAAGAGATGATTAATATACTTTAGAACCCCAATCCAAAGTTAGTCGCAAACCCTGAAGCGAGTTAATCTTCCTGATTGGTTTATCGATTTAATTCATTTGTTTTTCTTTCTTTATTTTTGTTTGTTAGTTATTTTTAATCTTCTTAATCTACTTTATGATCCATCATAATATATAAATTAACTATTACTACTTAGACTTAGTATTGTAAAAAGTATTTTCATTATTTGTTTCATCGTCCCTTGGGTACGATCCTCAGAATACTTTCGGTGTTTCGTTGTGTAACTATATTACAATTTGACCCGTGCACTTACGGACACCGCCATTCTCAATTCTTATATTTTTGATATTATATTTGTTCTATAAACGAGTTGTCGTTTATAGGCAGTCAATATGACACATTCTTGCATTAGAGTTATTCCATTTTTTGGAATTGTTCAACGCATATATTCATTATTTTCGGGTTTTAAAAAAAGATGGAAAATTTTTCTTGACAATGCCCCTAAATTAACTATGAAATTTTGATCTAATACTTACTGGGAGAGTTGAATTAAAAGTGTTAAAGCTATTAGATTTCAAACTCCCCAAATAAGATTAGCTTTGTCGAAATTATATGAATTTTGTGATGATGTAAAGTCAAAGAGTGAAGTGGAGAGTTTAGTCAATGCACTTGAGAGTTTTGAGTTTTTTTCTTGGTATGGTAATTTTGTATGAAATTTTATTTGCTATAAATATGGTGAGCAAGAAATAGCAATCTAAGTTTATGTGCATTGAAACCACCATAAAGTAATTAGAAGGTGTATTGTCATATTTTGAAAAGTATAGAGATGAAGGCTTTACTTTTAGTATGAATATCGCTAAAAGTATTGCACTTGATATGGATGTAGAGTCTACCCTTCCAACAAAGTATCGTGTTGTTAGAAAACAAAAATTTGATGAGAATAACCAAGAAGATGAAGAAATTTAGTCAGCTGATGAATTATTTAGAGTTGATTGTTTTTAGTTATTGTAGACATGGCAATTACTTCTTTGAAGAGCAGATTTGAGCAACAAAAAACATTGAAAGTATTTTTGGGTTTTTGTTTGATTCAAACAAGTTAAAGTCATTGGATGAAAAGGAAATGAGAGAATGTTGTGCTACTTTTCACTCTACCTTTTCTCATGGTAATTCATCAGATGTTGATTTAAATGATTTTTTCTCTGATTGAAAGTGTTGCAATTTACTTTACCAAATGAATTAATGTCAGCCACTGAAATTCTTAAGTTTATCAAATCTGCAAATTGTTATCTGAATGTTTCAATCGCTTATATTTTTTTTTAATGATCTATGTGAC
Organism: Gossypium longicalyx; assembly: GCA_025698465.1. NCBI lineage: Eukaryota > Viridiplantae > Streptophyta > Magnoliopsida > Malvales > Malvaceae > Gossypium > Gossypium longicalyx. Next base: position 14,036,079 of record CM046997.1, on the reverse strand, counting down.
TGTGGCATCATCTGAAAGAAGTTTTTCAAATCTAAAGTTAATCAAAACCTACATGAGGTCATCAGTGTCACATGAATGGTTGAATGGTCTAGCAATTTTATCAATTGAGAAGGATTTTTGGAAAATATTGATGTTGATGTTATCATTAATGATTTGTCATCTTGAAATGCTCTTAGAACCCATTTTTTATGATTTTTTTTGTGTTTTTGTAGTTAATGATATAGGAGTAGATTGAACGATTTTTTTTTTGTAGTTAATAAAACATATAATTTTAATGAAATTACTAGTATATATTTTTATTTTATTGTATTACATTTTATAAAAAAAATTTTAAAGAGGTCCCAAAAATGTCAAGAACGAGTCTAAGAGAGGGATGGGATATCCTTGCACAAGAAGGGTGGTAGAATTCACCAACATCATTCTACCAAATTCTACTTTTCTATTTTTCGATTAACTTCTGCTTTATTTCTTTGATTATTTTCTTTGAATATTTTCTTTTTATCAGTAACTAAAATCTCATTTTGGCATTGAGCCAATAATCAATCCAAGAGAGAACTATGAGGCTTGGAACCACGCTTAAATCTTTCACTTTGGTATTCGTTATTTCTCCAATTTAGGAGATAGATTTAGTCACCTCACAATGTTGTTATACCATAAAGTTAAGAAGGGCCCTTTGATTCGATGTTGTGCGACATATAATTGGAAGACCTGATAAGATCCGTATTTGTCATATTTGGTCTACCGAAGAAAAATCGACCCAAACAATTGAGTGAGCGGTTGGATCCGTCAAGGGAATTAATGATCGAGTTTAATTGGCCTGCGCAATTGAGGCTGTTGATTCAAGTCGGATCCTTCTTGTTCGCAAGGTTGCCAAGTAATTAAATTGTAGAAGCTGATTTCAAGGTTGTTCACTTGGTAAGGATTAATTGTTGGGCTATAGCCGCAATTAATTTACATACGAAAAGGTTAGTGGTCTGAGATTGTTCCTTGATCACTATAACTAACTTATCAATTGGAGGAGAAAATCTATTGTCCAAAGTTAGTTCGAAGCTAGAGTTGAAATCGTGCTAAAAGCTAGAGTGTTGACTCATGGCTTACTCAGTTTTAATTTTATTTCGCCTAATTTATTTTAATTTTTTAATTTTTGTTATTTTATTATAGTTAGATTTAATGTCTCCTTTTTATTTCGCGTACAAATTAACACGTCATGAGCACAAAATTTGACTACCAACGATTTTAGATATCCTAATCCTTATGGGATCAATCTTACTCTTTATATTATTATTTAATATTCTCTTTGGATATAACAATTTATATTTATTAAATTCGACAGGCATCACCACTAGAAGTAAGGTGGAGATTTCCCCTCTCTTCCAGCAAATATAAATCCAATTTAAACATCATCAAGGATTATGAAAGAAGTCAATCACCTAACTAAAATGGAAGTGGAAGTGAATACCTGCTTGATTTAGCCTTAAATCTCTCCTTATTTTATTTATTTCCTAAGTTGATATTTGTACAAAAACAAATATAAAGTACTGGACATTGAAATTAAAATATTAATAATAATAAATAAAATATTGGTGGAAGTGGTTATTGGGAGTGCTATTATGGTTGCAAATTTAGTAGTATGTAGAAAATCAATTAATCCATTAAATTGAACTGTCGAAATAAGTTGATTATTTATTTATTATATATAAGTAATTGATTTTGATGCTCCATTTTTTTATCTTTGAATATACAAATTGTCCTTTTATTAATAAATCTGATTTTAAATATGTAAATTGTCTTTTTATTAATAAACCTTAAATCCATCTATATTAAACACAATATACAAATGCTCAATACTTATATAAAACTCAATTACCCAAATAATTTAACCTAAAATTCAAAATTAAAACTTACATCAAATTTATGAACAGAGAAAAAAAACATTTTGTTTCATGATATAATACTGATTTATACGTATTTGAATCATCTAATTAGATTGATTAAATTGGAAATTGATGGATAATATTAGCATAAAGTAAAAGAATTGAATGGCATGTGTGCAAATTATTTGGAATTGGTAAGAAAAAGAAAACAAATAATTTAGTTTTTTTTGGATAAAATTTTAATTAGTGTTGAAAGAAGGGTGACTCAACGCAGTGAATGCGCATATGAAAGTAAAAACTGTAAAAAGAATAAAATGTGAAATTCAAAGAAAACTGAAATGATTTGAACATAGAGATAGGGAGATAAAGAAAGATATCTAGAGAATCCGAGCTGGCTCGCAAGTAGCAGAGATATGAAGGCAAATCCCTACAATATAACAAAAGATACTAGTAGCCGTCAGTAGCTTGTGGAAACCCAACATGCCACGTGTACGACACATATGTCCACGTGGCATCCCATGGAAGGCCTGCCTAGATCGCGCGCATCACCAACCTCTTATCCAACAAAATCCCATTTTGTTTTTGCCTTACACACTAACTCTTCTCTCTCTCCCTCTCTCCTTCTTCCTTTGCCCTCAAACGGCTATTCAAACATATTTTCTGTTTCTTTTCCTTTCCGAAACGCCATGACCGCCATAGCTACTGCTGGTGCTTTGTCTTTGCCAATCTCTTTACGCAGATTATGCAAGTTTAGTTCCAAAAAGGTACACCTTTTCTCGCTTTTTATGGGATTACTTTATCTGGGTACTCCTTGAATTCTTTTATTATTGTTATTATTATTTTGGCTTTGAAGCCTTAAAGATTTGGTTTTCTTTTATCTGTTTTTAGGCTGAAGAATTCTGGGTATATTCTAGATTTTGTTGAAGCTGCATGATCCTTTTAACTTTTTCACACTTTTGTAGGCTTAGTATAGGCACTTTCATGCACTAGTGGACAACAAACCTTAAGCTAAGTAAATGTACAAAATTTCCGCTAAGTTTCCTAGTTTAGCGACTCAAATGAGCTTATTGCTTTGTTAAGTCTTCAGTTAGCTTAGATGGTGTTGTTCTTTGTTTTGCTTATCTTGCTTGAGTATTTAGGGTTAATCCAAATTTCCAAATGGCTTATATTTCGAGATTGATGCAGTTTCAGGGTATTAAAAGAGGGTTTAGGGTGTATGCGGTGTTTGATGAGGAAAGTAGCTTGGAGGATAAGAAGAGCCAATGGGGCACTCTTTTTGATGTCGAAGATCCAAGGTCTAAAGTTCCACAATGTAAAGGGAAGTTCTTAGATGTGTATCAGGCATTGGAAGTGGCTAGATACGATATTCAGTACTGCGATTGGCGAGCTCGGCAAGATTTACTTACAATCATGCTTCTTCATGAAAAGGTCCTTCTTCAATCTCAATCTCATATGTTCTTAGAACTTGTGTTTTGGCTTGTAAAAGTTGTGTTATCTACTACTAGACCTACATTTCCGAACTTTGTGTTACCTAAGTTTTTGTTGTTTTATTGTGGTTGTAGGTAGTGGAAGTGTTGAATCCTCTAGCTCGTGAATACAAGTCTATTGGCACCATGAAAAGAGAGCTTGCAGAATTGCAAGGAGAACTAGCACAAGCTCATAAACAGGTAGGCAAAATCAGCAGTTAATGAAGCTGTTATTCGTATAATTTATTAGGAGATATTTTAACCAATTCAATGGTTATGCATACCTTCTCTTTTTTTCCAACAAATAACTGGTGTGAGACTTGCATTAAGTACCATAAGTATGGTTTTGGCCTATTTTGAATCTGATCAGAAAGAAATATCAGGTACATATATCTGAAGCAAGGGTTGCTACCGCTTTGGATAAACTAGCTTACATGGAGGAATTGGTTAATGATAAGCTGTTAGAAGATAGAAATGCAACAGGGTCCGATGTAGCATCCCCTTCTTCTAGTACATCAACACAATCTTCGGAAGTGAAGAGGAAGTTGCCTCGAAAAAGCTTGGATGTGTCAGGTCCAGTTAAACCATATCACCCGCGCTTGAAGAATTTCTGGTATCCCGTTGCTTTCTCCACGGATCTGAAAGATGACACTATGGTAAGCTATATTCAAAAGTACAAGTTTTTTATCATCCAATGCTGCAGCATATCGACATATTCTCACTCTACGTTAATGTCATATTACTTCTCATTCCAGATTCCGATCGATTGTTTTGAAGAGCCATGGGTTCTTTTTCGTGGAAAAGACGGGAATCCAGGATGCGTCCAGAACACTTGTGCACATAGAGCATGTCCTCTTCATCTTGGTTCAGTTAATGAGGGTCGTATCCAATGTCCCTACCATGGTTAGTATGAGTTCAGGGATTTTACATATTAAAAGCCAGATAGAGATCGATGAATGATTTACATGTTATATATGGTTTGAATGAGATCTGGTCTTGTATCATTTTCTATATATCAGGCTGGGAATACACAACAGATGGAAAATGTGAAAAAATGCCATCTACACGATTACTTAATGTGAAGATAAGGTCATTGCCATGTTTAGAGCAAGAGGGAATGATCTGGATCTGGCCTGGAGATGACCCTCCTACGCCAACACTTCCTTCCTTACAACCTCCTTCCGGATTTGTAATTCATGCTGAGGTACACTTTAGATGTTTTAAAACACTATTGTAATTGCAAGAATCATGTGAACTTTGTTTAAGTGACTCGATGAAAAGTCGGACAACTTTAAGCAAAAGCACACACTATCTCACCTCAGTTTCTTTTATATGCTGATAAATGCCAGATTGTCATGGAACTTCCGATTGAACACGGACTACTTTTGGATAACCTTTTGGATCTCGCTCATGCACCTTTTACTCACACTTCCACATTTGCAAAGGGATGGACCGTTCCAAGGTTTGTTTCTGCAATCAGATTGGGAAAAGGTTTATTGCTGTTGTATTTTAGTTTTGAAGCGGAATGATCTTATTTTAACTTGTGCATGAAACTGTACGGATGGATGAATGATTAAAAGTCTGGACTTCCAGACATCTTACTTGACAGAAAAGTTACCATCGTATCGAATGCTTAGGAAAAAAAAAACATTCATGAGGATGAGATGCGTTGTTGTTATGCTTTGCCTTCACCCCGTAATTGTGAATTGTTTTTATATCATTGACTCCTAAATATCTTGCACGTTAGTAGTACAGATTGAGTAGATGCTAAAAATGTATGATTGGTATCGATTTTGAATATATGATATTACTTTGTGTAATCTGAAAATTGCAGTTTGGTGAAGTTTTTGACACCTGCATCGGGTCTCCAAGGATACTGGGACCCTTATCCCATTGATATGGAATTTCGACCACCTTGTATGGTGCTATCAACCATTGGGATATCAAAGCCGGGAAAACTCGAAGGACAATGTACCAAGGAATGCACAACACACCTTCACCAGCTTCATGTATGCATACCTTCATCGAGAAATAAGACGAGATTATTATATAGAATGTCACTCGATTTTGCTCCCGTGTTGAAGCACATTCCTTTTATGCATTATTTATGGAGGCACTTCGCCGAGCAGGTAAAAAAAATCTTCAATATTGTCTTTTCTCTGTATTATCATTTACCGGTTTTTGAATAGATGTCTTATCTATCAGCCATGCTTGTCGCTAATTTGTTCCTGCATTTATGCATGATCAATTCAGGTCTTGAATGAGGATCTGCGACTTGTAATTGGCCAGCAAGAGCGAATGATTAATGGGGCAAACGTGTGGAATTTGCCTGTTGCCTATGATAAACTAGGAGTGAGGTACAGATTATGGAGAAATGCTGTCGACCAGGGAGATAAACAATTACCCTTCAGCAAACCAATGTAAATTCCAACTCTAGCAACCGATTCCCATTCTTTGGACCGACTCTCTGCACACTTGAACATGCTTAGTAGGCGATCTACCAGAATTGAAGATACTTTTTTAAGGTTTGGCATTGGCACAAGGTGGACAACTATGAAGATTCAGCAGACACTCTGATAAACCAACACGGATACGAATTGATCTCTACAAACAAGCCAGCCATTGTAAAATTATAGAAACTGTACACTGCTTTTATAGTTTTTGTGTACAGTCAAAAACACTTTTTTCTTTTTTATCTACCAACGATAGCCCTGAGTCCGACCAGACAGTTGATTGGAAAATTTTGGCCCTAGAACTTAGAAGCCAATGTTGTTAATCTCGTGTCCAGCAGCAAACATCTTTGTATTATAGTAACTGATGTTTTAATAAAAATTCCCAAGACTTGCAGTTCATACGCTCACATGTAGCTCTCGGAGTCAACCTATTGAACAACATAACCTAACCTAGGCTCTATTACCATGTTAAGCATCCAAATTAAAACCAATTGGCTACAGTGGGAGGGCTCATCTTAAATACAAGAGTAAGGTATACTAAATAATGTGGACAAACGTCACTTAACGATAACTAACTACTTAATTACAAATAATTATCTATAGAAATGAAAAATAGAAATGAAAACAGTTAAAATATGAAGCCAATATGCATTCTCAAACTGCACAGCAAAGTTTCATAGAGATGGACACTCAACAACCCAAGCTTACATTCCTTAAATACAATGAAGTTTTTATATCAGTTACTATACGAAGACTACACGCACCCGTTAACTTGATTCAGGCATGAAAAGACCTTAGCAAGCAGGCCTATATGTGGACTCCCATGTACCAGCAACCAAAAGGTAAACTAAAAAGCCTGGAAAGAAGTCATACCGGTTTCCAAACTGTCAGCACTTCTTGAAACATATCCAGCATCAGTTCTCGGTCTGCCTGCCTAAAAAAGTTATTGATTTCATCTCTAACATCGTATATCTTTCCGAAATCAAACAAGTATGTCATGCACCCCTTTTTCAGCTTGGTCAATTGGTAAAGCCAAGCCTCCTGCAGCCTCTCAAGGACATTCTGAGAGTTGATGTCTTCTAGAAGGCTTTCCTCACAAGCATCTTTGAGATCGACAATGTCGTATTTATTTGCCGCTCCCAGTAATGGCAGTCGATGCTTCCAAAAGTTCTCTTGGTTTATTGTTCCATACAAGTAATTGAGAAGGGCCGTGCAAGACTCCAGTGACATGTCATCTATATGGATTGTGGATGACTCCTTTTCCTTAAGGTTGTGATGGAACATACTCTCAAAAACAGGAGAACCTGCAGATAGAACTGCTTTGTGTGCTCTTAGAGTACCTTCAGCAGTCTTGATAGTAACATCCGCATGAAGACCTTCATCAAGCATGCGAGCAAGGCAGCGTAGGGTTGTTTGAGTTGACATAGACTGGATTGCTCCATCCATAGGCCATATTGAAACAGTTTCACCACCCTGGGATTTAACAACTAAAGGGTTAAGAAAACAAGTTATCTGTTGACATATAACAGGAAAAAAATAAAGAAAAAATAGCTAGAAGAATAGTTACTTGCTGTGTGGGAAAGCTTCACTGATATAAAACAATAATGAGTTTAAGAAGGGCTTTAAGTAATGACAGGATAGGCTAAGTACCAGACTGCTGTAATATTTGTAATTGCCACCTGCCAGAGACAAGAACGACTGGCAATAGTTTTGAACAAATATTCATCCCTTACAAAAAGAAGGTACTCTACTACCTTGTTCAACTAAAAGGAAGACTAGAAGGGAGAAAAAAGAAGGAAATAAGCATACAAAGATTTATCAAGAAAAATGTTATTTTTCCTTTATTTTTAGTTTCAGACAAGGTATTTCCTCTTTGGAGAGGCGATGTGGCTCTTCAAACACAGATTAACATGCCTTCCCAATAAGGAGAGAGAAGGAGATAAAGAAGTAGAACATATTTACTGACACTACTCTTATACCACATGAGTGAAAATCTAAAGAAGCTCACATTTATGGGGCAGATCCTCAGGTCCAGGAACTCAACATCAATAATGAAGCGTCCATGGAATGTAGAATCAACAGGCCAATAAAAGTCATCGCATGTTCGCAGCGGTCTATCATGAACTGCAGCACCAAGTAGACAAATAAGTGTCAATTACATATTCTCAAAGCTGCATAACAGAACAAACATGCATAAAAGCATGTTGAGAAAGCAATTTGAGGTATTGTTGTTTCACTGATGAAAAAGTTATAGGAAAGTTCAAGAGATCAAAGGCACAAATAGACATTAAGTGTGACAATCCAAATCATGGTTACTCAAGTCCGAAGTTTTCCTGACAATATAAGGGACAGTTAGATTTACGTCAGCATATGGACTCATCACAAGAAATAATAATCAAAAGATCCAAAATTTCCTTTCTTCGTTCTCACATCAGTATAAGACAAAGTAACCAACTTTGACTAGTCAAGTGCTTCTATTTCCCTGTTTTTTCACGTCCAGGAAGATGAAAATTCTATCCATTCAAAGGTGAGTGTTTCTATTTCATCTATTCATCTATTCGTTCTGCACCTCAAATGAACACTGCCCATAACCAAGAATCACAATCCAATTTCAATTATCATTTCCATTCTAAAAGTTCTATTAAAAAGAAAAACAACAGACAAACACACCAAAGCACAAAGGCACTAATGTCACATGTTCTAGATGATAAAACTCCAATTCCAAAGCTTTTGGGTAATTGATCATTCAACTATCTGTTTCTGATAGAATTAGAGCTGATATATTGTGTTAAAATCATTAAAAGCCTTATCCTTTTTTCTGTCATTTATTCATCCAGCAACACTCTTCACTTGATCTTCGGCTTCTACCTTTCTTCTAAGCTTGAATCCAAATTTAGAAGCCATTAAATTATTCATCCAGGAATAGATGTGAATTATAGCATTAAATGGTGAATATAAAAGTTTGACCTTCCTATCAATTTTAGGCATTTAGAAAACTGGTTGCCAATTGTCTCTGTTATACATACAAAAAAACACAAGCCAAATAAACAAAAGCAAAAGATGAACTTATCGACTGAACCACAAGTGGAGTGACAAAGAACTTGTATTCAAATCTTCAGTAACACACACACACACACACACACACACACATAAACAGGGGATGTAAAAAGAGGGAAAGTAAGTAAGGCAAACCTGGGGAGATATAAAGTCTACGATTAGCACCAAGATTAGAGATCCTGAGTATGAATTTAGCATAAGGAGGCTGCTCCTTAGACACACGAGATGGCTCAGGAAATAATCGAATATACATATATCGATTCTTCTCTATAGACAAGTGCCTGTTTCATTAAAGTCCATCAAATTCCCCAACGAATCAGTCAGAGTAACCAAGCAAAAATTAAAAAAGAAGAAACAATTTAGGAGAAAGAAAAATCTGGGGAGTAGATAAAAAAAAGGAAAAAAAAGGTACCAGTTCCAAAGACCGACCTTGAAGGGGTCGGATTTTTTGTAAGAACAAGGACTAAAGTTGTCGATCCTCCATTGAGCTAATCTGGAGATGGTTTCGACCTTTGAATCACCCATTTTTGTATGTGAGGGATTTCTTGGTTTTGCTTTGCAATTTGTATGAGTAATATAGCGTTGCCGTAGAGGCAGAGAAGACGTTTCTTTGACGCCCCTTCTGTTTGCAAAGTCGAATGCTTTGTCTACTGATAAAATGGAGAACCCTTTTTTTTTTTTTTTTGGCAGTTTCAGTAATTAACAAATATCATTGAAAATTTTAAAAATAAAAACAAAAACAAAGGTTTAACTACAAATTTGGCCCTCAAACTATATTGTTTTTTCGTTTAGGGACTTAAAAGTTTTGAGGTTAAAAAGTGGTTCCTAAACTATAGTCTCATTTTAGTATATGACATTCAATAAATATGCAACACGTCTCATGCTCTTATTGCTTTGTATGATGATTTGACATAAAATGAGATAAATTTGATAATTTAGATAACACCTACAATGAAAAATTTTAGATACTTGAGTAAAAAAAAAGGGCATGATTTAAGGGCCAATTTCATATTTATGCCAAAAATAAAATATAAAGCTTTTCTTTTTTTTTATTGCAAAAACCCGACATTAGAATTAAACCAATTTAAAGTTTTTAACTTCAGATTTCAAAATTGAGAGTTCTAAACCTTTACTAAATTATGATATGTCACAAAATGAATGAAATTTTTTTTAAAATTATTATATACTATAATGGTTCAAAATGAAAAAAAAAAAAAAGGTTAATGCTTAATGCTTAAATGAAAAACAAGAGTAAATATGAAAATTACACTCTAAAAAATAAAATAATACTTCTTAAAAAAGGGAAAAAAATAAATTAAAACATGAGTAGCTTTTTAAAAATAAATACGTTTAATTTTAAATTTTTAAATAATTTTCTAATTTTTTTGGTTTTTTTAATTACATTATTCGTTAAGTGAATGAATTCGATAAAAGTATCCTTTAAAAAAAGTTCTTTTTTTCTTTTTTCATTTAAAATATTTCTCAAAAGTTACAGAAATTGATTGGCAAATACTTAAAAAAAGTAAATCAATTTGATCGGTTTTTCTTATAAAAATAAAATTACTTTACTAGAAAATAGTGAATATTTGTTTATATATGGAAGTTGTATTCAGCAGCGAATCTAATGGGAAATATGGAGCAAAGCTCGATTATAGTACATCATCAAAGCTCTACTTTATTCTTTATTATTATTATTATTCAATAATGATTTTAACTTAGGAGAGGCGCACACCCCATCAATAGCATTCAATTTGGGTTCAAAGGTCAACTTCATTATGCATAATAACTTTATTTTTCAATATTTACATTTTTTTTAATTTGATTGGTTTAGTCAAATTACTTAATTTTAATAAAAATATTAATTAAAATATTATCTTTTTAATAATGTTGATATAGCAACCCATGTAATAGTTTATCTTTATTTCATATTGACATGATATTATTTGTTTTATATGTCACATCAATAAATAATTTATAATTTATAAATATAAAAAATAAAATAAAATAAAATAAAAAGTTGATAAAACTTTTAAAAATATAGCATGAAGTACATATGAAATATTATGGGGGATACCATGTTTTAAAATTTAATATTTTGGTCAATACTTTCGTTAGAAACATCGACTCTTTTTAAAAAGTTAAATTCAAGTTTTTTTTTTAAAAAAAATGTTGAGATCAAATTTTACTTAAAGAAAAGTAAAGACTAAATTGATAAAAATATAAACGTTAATAATTAAATTTATCATTATGCTAACATATTGCCCTTACAAGCATAACATCTACTAACTAATAGCGTAAATTACACAGATAATCATCTCACTATCAAAAAAAAAATTATTTTAAGCATCTAAAATAAAAAGATTGTAATGTAAACATTTACGCTACATAGTTTGGTCATTTTGATCACTCTCGTTAAAATCACAAATGGCAAGCTGATGTGGCAGTTAAAAAATAGTATAATAACAAATTTAACCCTCGACTTTTATATATTATATCTATTTAGTCATTATTTTAAAAAATTAGCCTTCAAAATTTACAAATATTCTTAATTTGATCCTAATTCTAATTTTTTTTAAAATATATAAAAATACATAAGCATTTTCAAAAAATATAATAATAAATTTAAATTTTATATTAATATTAATATTTAAATAGAAATAATTATGTTAATATTAAATAAATAAATAAAAACCTCCCTCTCCCTCTTTGCTACTGTAGTAAAAAACCTAGGTTTTAATGAAATTCATGAACAAAATACAAATGACCAAGCTCACTCTAATTAACTTCTAACTAGGATCCCAACCTTTGAATTGTTAATATATTTTTCTAAAAGTAAGAAATTTGTTTTGGTAGTTCCTATTCTTTTGTAGGTTGTTTCCTAATTTTAGGAGAAGGTTGTTATTAAAATTACCTATATAAAGGTTGTTATTTAATAAATAATATATATACAGTTTAGCTTCCTCTCCTTCAAGTTTATTTTTCTTATTAAAGTCCTTTATTCAGTTTTAGCAAAAACTCTCAGTTAACAGTGGTATCTGAACCAAGTTATATATAAAAAAAAGGCAGTAACTTTTAGTATTCAATAGCGTTTAAAAATTTCGTGCAACTAGCAATACCTCGCTTTGATAGTCATTATGATCACTAGAGCATGCTAATAGAGAATTTTCTAAGATCAAAATAGTATTGGCAAGTTGTCTCAAATGGAGTGCCAAAGTCCACAGCAACAATGTCAAACATAGAAATAAAAGGGATGAAGTTGAAGGATCTTAAGGACAAAAACTACTTGTTTCAGGCTATTGAATGTTTAATCTTGGAGATAATTCTTTATAAAGATACCTCCAAGCACATTTGGGACCATATGAAGAAAAAATAACAAGGGTCAAGTAGTATCAAGAGGCAATAGTTTCAAGCTCTACGATCCGAATTTGAAACATTGCAAATGAAGACTAGAGAATCAATTTTTTATTTTTTTCTCAAGAACAATGGCAATAATCAACAAAATGCGAATCCATGATGAAAATATTGAGGATGTGACTGTGGTTGAGAAAATTATGCGATCAATGACACCAAAATTTAAATATGTGGTCTGTTCTATTGAAGAATCAAAAGATCTTGACACTTTTTCTCTTAATCAGTTATAAGGCTCTTTATTAGTTTACGAGAAGAAAATAGTTCAATAGGACAAGGAGGAGCAAGCACTGAAAGCTTTTACAAATCACGTGTCTTCACCTAGTTGAGAGGTTGAGGTGCTAGAGGAAGAGTCGAGGCAATAAAGATGGTGGCAGATATCATCAACACAATATGAATGATTAAGATTCATCTCAAGGCAGAGGCAAAGGATATGATCAATTCTTCAAATCGAAAGTTGAGTGCTATAGATGTCACAAGCTTGTGCATTATCAAGCCAAATGTCAAACCAAGTTTCCTCGAGACAAGGAGAAGACCTCAAAATCAAATTTTGCTACACAAAAAGAAAAAGAAACATTGTTAATGGTAGCTCGTGAAAATGTGAACAAGACTAAAATAGAAGTTTAGTATGTAGACACAGACTGTAACAACCATATGAATGGTAGTAAATCTATTTTTTTTCTCATTTAAATTAAAATTTTCATACTACTGTCATTTTTGGGGATAAATCTACTGTAAATGTCATGGAAATTGGAAATATTAAAATCAACACTAAAAAATGGCTTTATAGAAACAATCTCTAATGTCTTCTATGTTCCTGATTTGAAAGCAATTTGCTTAGTGTTGGTCAGTTGTAGGAGAAAGGTTATGTTACAACCATTCGGGACAAAACTTGTGAAATATATGATCCTTCAAAAGGTGCAATTGCCATTGTTCAAATGAGCTCGAATAGATTGTTTCCATTACAGATAAAAAGTGTTCAAACCTGTTTGCAAGCCAAAGTAGATGAACCATATGGAACTTTCGATTTGGTCGTCTAAATTTTGGTGGACTAAAAACACTCCAATGGAAGAATATGGTGATAGGACTTCCTCAAATCACTATTCAAGTTGATCCAATATGCGAGGAATGTGTTGTTAGCAAACAACACCGATCTCAGTTTCCACAAGGAAAGTCAGGGAAAACAAATAAAGTGTTGTAGCTAATTCACTCTAACATTTGCAGACCAATTAATCCAACATCAAATGGAGGAAACAATATCTAATCACTTTTATTGATGATTATAGTCGAAAAATAATAGGTGTTCTTCTTGTAGAATAAATTAGAAGCCCTCATGGTATTTAAAAGCTTCAAAGCTCAAGTTGAAAATGAAGAAAAGAGTTTTATTAAGACATTGCAGATTGATTGTGTAGGAACTCAAAGGAATTTGAGACATTTTGCACTGGACAAGACATTCGAAGAGAACTCACCATTGTATACATAACACAGCAAAATGGTGTATCAGAAAGGAAAAATCAAACTATTCTCAACATGGTGAGAAGCCTGTTGAAAAAGGGGAATATTTTGAAGACTTTCTAGGCAAAAGATATAAACTGGAGCATTCATGTTTTTGAACAGAAGTCCCACCTTTTCTATTCAAAACATGACGCTGGAGGAAGCATGGAGCAGTAGAAAACCAGCCGCAGATCACTTCAAAACTTTTGGGTGTGTCGCGTATGTATATGTTTTGGATTAGAAAGTAGAAAGCTTGATGATAAGGGTAAAAAATGTACTTTTTTGTGTAAGTGAGACAACCAAGGCATACAAATTGTTCAATCCATTCACTAAGAAGATCATCATCAGTAGAGACGTCCTTTTTGATGAAAATGCTACATGGAATTGGACTGAAAATGATGTTAAAAAATAAGAAATCCCCACAAATTTTGATAGTGATGAAGATAAAATTGAAGTTGCAACTCAATAGTCAAATTCAAATACAATTGATCATCACACGCATCTTTCTTGTGAAAATCACCTAGATAATGACGTAGTCATCCATGAATCTTCAACCAAGAAAGTAACCAGCTTGGATAATCAATTATGTAAGTGGAGATATATTATCTGGTGATGATGATCAAATTGCCCATTTTGTTTTGTTTGCATATTGTGATCCCCTTATATTTCAAGAAGCTGTCAAAGAACAAAAATGGCAAAAAGCCATGAAAGTGGAGATCAACTTAATAGAAAGAAGCAACACTTGGGAGCTGACAGAACTTCTAAAAGGGCAAAATGTAACCTCTTAAACCCGACCTAGACGTTATGACCGTATAACACCCCTAACCCGTATCTATCACCGGAATAGGGTTACGAGTTATTACTGGACAAGACACAAATTCTGAACAATCGTATGCGTACACTTGCTCAAACTCTTAAAACAATCAAATATTAACATATATAACTAATTTAAATTCTTTACGAATCATATCATAACATTTTTCAAACATATATCCAGTTATATAATTCATAAGCAAATAATACCAAATATATCATTTTACCACATAACATATGCGCATATCAAAGATATTAAATAATTCAATCAATTATTACAAACATGAATTATATAAAGTAAACAAATTTAAGTACATATCATTTTTAGCAAAACTCTATTCGGCACAATAAGGATATAATACATTTAACCAAATCATTCATGGCATAAGTACATTACTATATATATATGGTTTCAAATGACTAAATCATAAACAAGTCTATTTATAAGTTCCTCTAAGTAGATTGTGCAAGACTAAAAGGTCTTGTATCAATTTAGACATATATTAAAAGAAGAATGGTGTAACCATCAAAGTACATATAACCATTCACATTCACCTATTTTGCATAAAAACAATCATGATTCCTTATAACTTAAATTACTATTCATTTGGTCATTTCACAAAGCCTTAGCCGAATGTAATCATGCTTATTACTTATGTTTATTTTAATGTCCACTTTCAACTTTACTCAATCACATTACGTGCATGTAATCTCACATAGAATCAAATCCATATATTAACCATAATTTGCATTTCACATCAAACACATCACAAATATGTATATATATACATATAACATAGCAAACACTTGTTTAATACTTTAAAATACCAAAACCGAATCTAAACATGTTAATATCACTTATCTTGCAAAATAACAAAGGTCATATTTAATACCAATTCAATGATTACATGTTTGGATAAGCACATATAAATATATATATATCAAACCAACACATCATATGCTTATATATATAAGTGTCGAATCATGATTAATTTACTAATATAATTCATATTCATTTCTTCACTTAATGAAAGCATATTGAACTCACTTTTATCACATGCCATAACCGAATCACCTTGTTACCAAAATACATGGCAAAACTAAATAAAACATGTTTCACACATATAGATATACATAACATTGCTGAATCATCAATTCAATAATTTCATTACCTAAATTCAACATTTAATTGAATACACTCATCAACCAAATTAAATCATTACTATCAAATAAAAGACATAGATGAATCATTAAACAATAGGTAACATATCAAGCATAATTCATACTTATATATATATATATATATATCATAGCCGATTCAACCATACCAAATAAAATCATCATTTGAGCATAGCATACAAATCAAACTTAGCACACACAAGAACTATGATCAAGATAGCAAATACTTATATATCAAATTAGCCATTTTCGCATGGCATATTATATACAACACTTCAAACATATCCGAAAAGTAGTATAGCCTATACATGCCATAGGTTTGAAATTTAGCTTTTAAAAATACCGATAAACAGATGATAGTGTGATAGACTTTGCTGACTATCCCCGTGCCCGTAACTAGTCTCCAAAATCTATAAAACAAAAGCAAACATACACACACAGCAAGCTATCACAGCTTAGTAAGTCATAAGCAAATAAACATCTCAATGACATAATCAATTCAATTTAACCAAACCAATTCATGCTATCATAATGACATTTAATCTCAAACTTGCAAATTCATATACAACATATACATTCATGTATCAACTTTAACTTGGCCGAAATACATATATATCCATTATCAAAGTTAAAATTTACTTCCAAGGTCATAATATCATCATATAGATGAATATATATACACATTAATATATGTATACACATGTTTCACACTTTAATATCACATACTTATATCATTTTGCCAAGTATAGATTTGCATTCAATATATATAACCAACTATATAACATGGTTCACATCATCACTTCAAATACCAAAACTTACCTTAATTTCAATACATTAGCTAACACATACCTGTACCTTTTAATTCGATTTCGCATTCGGTCTTTACTTAACATTGCCCATTGAATCATGCAGAATTAAATAAGATACTCGAATAGTCTCACATATCGTACAATGCCAACGTCTCAGACATGGTCTTACATGTAATTACATATCGATGCCACTGTCTCAAACAGGGTCTTACTCGTAAACACAAATAGGAATCACATATCGATGCCAACGTATTAAACGTGGTCTTATTCGCACACACATATCGGAATCACATATCAATGTCAACGTATTAAACGTGGTCTTACTCACACACACATATAGGAATCACATATCGATGCCAACGTATTAAGCGTGGTCTTACTCGCACACACATATCGGAATCACATAGCGATGCCAATGTATTAAACGTGGTCTTACTCGCACACACATATAGGAATCACATATCGATGCCAACATATTAAATGTGATCTTACTCGTACACACATATCAGAATCATATATCGATGCCAACATATTAAACGTGGTCTTACTCGCACACACATACCGGAATCACATATCGATGCCAACGTATTAAACGTAGTCTTACTCACACACACATATCGGAATCACATATCAATGCCAACTTATTAAACGTGGTCTTACTCGTAATCACATATCAGAATTGCATATCGATGCCAACGTATTAAACGTGGTCTTACTCGCACACACATATCGGAATCACATATAGATGCCAACGTATTAAATGTGGCCTTACTAGTAATCACATATCGAAATCACATATCAATGCCAACGTATTAAACATGATCTTACTCGCACACACATATCAAAATCACATATTGATTCCAACGTATTAAACGTGGTCTTACTCGCACACACATATCGAAATCACATATTGATGCCAACGCATTAAACGTGGTCTTACTCGCTTACACATATCGGAACCACATATCGATGCCAACATATTAAACGTGGTCTTACTCGCACACACATATCGAAATCACATATTGATGCCAACGTATTAAACGTGGACTTACTCGCACACACATATCAGAATCACATATCGATGCCAATGTATTAAACGTGGTCTTACTCGCACACACATATCGAAATCACATATCGATGCCAACGTATTAAACGTGGTCTTACTCATATCGAAATCACATAACGATGCCAACGTATTAAATGTGGTCTTACTAGTAATCACATATCTAAATCACATATCGATGCCAACGTATTAAACTTGGTCTTACTCTCACACACATGTCGAAATCACATATCGATGCCAACGTATTAAACGTGATCTTACTCATATACACATATCAGAATCACATACCGATGCCAACGTATTAAACGTGGTCTTAATCGCATACACATATCAGAATCACATATCGATGCCAACGTATTAAACGTGGTCTTACTCGCACACACATATCAGAATCACATATCAATGCCAACATAATAAACATGGTCTTACTCGCAAACACATATCGAAATCACATATCGATGCCAACGTATTAAACGTGGTCTTACTCGCACACACATATCGGAATCACATATCGATGCCAACGTATTAAACGTGGTCTTACTCGCACACACATATCGGAATCACATATCGATGCCAATGTATTAAAAGTGGTCTTTCTCGCTCACACATATCGGAATCACATATCAATGCCAACGTTTTAAACGTGGTCGTACTTGCACACACATATCGGAATCACATATCGATGCCAAAGTATTAAACGTGGTCTTACTCGTACACACATATAGGACTCACATATCAATGCCAATGTATTAAACGTGGTCTTACTCGCACACACATATCGGAATCATATATCGATGCCAACGTATTAAACGTGGTCTTACTCGTAATCACATATCGAAATCACATATCGATGCCAACGTATTAAATGTGGTCTTACTCGCACACACATATTAGAATCACATATTGATGCCAACGTATTAAATGTGGTCTTACTCGCACACACATATTGGAATCACATATCGATGCCAACGTATTAAACGTGGTCTTACTTGTACACACATATCGAAATCACATATCGATGCCAACGCATTAAACGTGGTCTTACTCGCTCACACATATCAGAATCACATATCGATGCCAACGTATTAAACATGGTCTTACTCGCACATACATATCGAAATCACATTTCAGTGCCAACGTATTAAAAGTGGAATTACTCGCATACACATATCAGAATCACATATCGATAGCAACGTATTAAACGTGGTCTTACTCGCACATATATATCAAATAACATATCGATGCCAACGTATTAAATGTGGTCTTACTCGTAATCACATATCGATGCTAACGTATTAAATGTGAGCTTACTCACACACACATATCGGAATAACATATCGATGCTAACATATTAAACGTGGTCTTACTCGCACACACATATCAGAATCACATATCGATGCCGATGTATTAAACGTGGTCTTACTCACACACACATATCGGAATCACATATCGATGCCAAAGTATAAAATGTGGTCCTACTCGCACACATATATGAGAATCACATATTGATGCCAACGTATTAAATGTGGTCTTACTCGTAATCACATATCGGAATCACTTATCGATGCCAACGTATTAAACGTGGTCTTACTCGTAATCACATATCGAAATCACATATCAATGCCAACGTATTAAACGTGGTCTTACTCGCACACACATATTAGAATCACATATCGATGCCAACGTATTAAAGTGGTCTTACTCGCACATACATATCGGAATCACATATCGATGCCAACATAGTAAATGTGGTCTTACTCGTACACATATATCAGAATCACATATCGATGCCAACGTATTAAACGTGGTCTTACTCGTACACACATATCAGAATCACATATCGATGCCAACGTATTAAACATGGTCTTACTCATAATCACATATCGGAATCACATATCGATGCCAACGTATTAAACGTGGTCTTACTCGCACACACATATCGTAATCACATATTGATGTCAACATATTAAATGTGGTCTTACTCTCACACACATATCGAAATCACATATCGATGCTAACGTATTAAACGTGGTCTTACTTGTACACACATATCGAAATCACATATCGATACCGACACATTAAACGTGGTCTTACTCGCTCACACATATCAGAATCACAAATCGATGCCAACACATTAAACATGGTCTTACTCGCACACACACATTGAAATCACATATCAGTGCCAACGTATTAAACGTGGAATTACTCGCACACACATATCAGAATCACATATCGATGCCAACATAATAAACATGGTCTTACTCGCAAACACATATCGAAATCACATATCGATGCCAACGTATTAAATGTGGTCTTACTCGCACACACATATAGGAATCACATATCGATGCCAACGTATTAAACGTGGTCTTACTCGCACACACATATCGGAATCACATATCGATGCCAATGTATTAAACGTGGTCTTACTCGCTCACACATATCAGAATCACATATCAATGCCAATGTATTAAATGTGGTCTTACTCGCACACACATATCAGAATCACATATCGATACCAATGTATTAAACATGGTCTTACTCGTACACACATATCAGAATCACATATCAATGCCAACGTATTAAACGTGGTCTTACTCGCACACACATATCGGAATCACATATCGATGTCAACGTATTAAACGTGGTCTTACTCGTAATCACAAATCGAAATCACATATCGATGCCAACGTATTAAACGTGGTCTTACTCGCACACACATATCAAAATCACATATTGATGCCAACGTATTAAATGTGGTCTTACTCGCACACACATATTGGAATCACATATCGATGCCAATATATTAAACGTGGTCTTACTTGCACACACATATCGAAATCACATATTGATGCCAACGCATTAAGCGTGGTCTTACTCGCTCACACATATCAGAATCACATATCGATGCCAACGTATTAAACATGGTCTTACTCGCACATACATATCGAAATCACATATCAGTGCCAATGTATTAAAAGTGGAATTACTCACACACACATATCAGAATCACATATCGATGGCAACGTATTAAATGTGGTCTTACTCACACACATATATCGGAATCAAATATCGATGCCAACGTATTAAACATGTTCTTACTCGTAATCACATATCGATGCTAATGTATTAAATGTGAGCTTACTCACACACACATATCGAAATCACATATCGATGCCAACATATTAAACGTGGTCTAACTTCACACACACATATCGGAATCACATATCGATACCAACGTATTAATCGTGTTCTTACTCGCACATACATATCGGAATCATATATCGATGCCAACGTATTATACGTGGTCCTACTCGCACACACATATCAGAATCACATATTGATGCCAACGTATTAAATGTGGTCTTACTCGTAATCACATATCGGAATCACATATCGATGCCAACGTATTAAACGTGGTCTTACTCGTAATCACATATCGAAATCACATATCGATGCCAACATATTAAACGTGGTCTTACTCGCACACACATATCAGAATCACATATTGATGCCAACGTATTAAACGTGGTCTTACTCGCACACATATATAAGAATCACATATCGATGCCAACGTATTAAACGTGGTCTTACTCGCACACACATATTGGAATCACATATCGATGCCAACGTATTAAATGTGTCGTACACACATATCAGAATCACATATTGATGCCAACGTATTAAATGTGGTCTTACTCGCACACACATATCAGAATCACATATCGATGCCAACGTATTAAACGTAGTCTTACTCATAATCACATATCGGAATCACATATCGATGCCAACGTATTAAACGTGGTCTTACTCGCACACACATATCGTAATCACATATTGATGCCAACGTATTAAATGTGGTCTTACTCTCACACACATATCGGAATCACATATCGATGCTAACGTATTAAACGTGGTCTTACTTGTACACACATATCGAAATCACATATCGATGCCAACGCATTAAACGTGGTCTTACTCGCTCACACATATCAGAATCACATATCGATGCCAACGCATTAAACATGGTTTACTGGCACACACATACCTAAATCACATATCAGTGCCAACGTATTAAGCGTGGAATTACTTGCACACACATATCAGAATCACATATCGGTGGTAACGTATTAAACGTGGTCTTACTCGCACACATATATCAGAATTACATATCGATACCAACGTATTAAACGTAGTCTTACGCGCACACATATATCAAAATCACATATCGATGCCAACATATTAAACGTGGTCTTACTCGTAATCACATATTGATGCCAACGTATTAAACGTGAGCTTACTCATACATACATATTGGAATCACATATCGATGCCAACAGATTAAACGTGGACTTACTCGCACACACATATCGGAATCACATATCGATGCCAACGTATTAAACGTGGTCTTACTCGCACACATATATCAGAATCACATATCGATGCTAACGTATTAAACTTGGTCTTTGTAACACCCTCTACCCATGTCCAACGCCGGGATAGGATACGAGGCATTATCGGACTTAAACTCAACCAATCATACAATCCGAGTCATAAAATTTTGTTCCAAGTTAAAACCAATCAAATATATATTAGTGTTCCTATTATGGGCCTACGAGGTTCATAACATGCATTTAAAATGGTCCGAGACTAAGCCGAGGACTTTGGAAAGCTCTAGGAAAACTTAAAATCTTTTTTCTCATAAAACAAGGTCACACGCCTGTGTGGACACTAAGGCACGCCCGTGTCATCAGGCCGTGTAACTCTCTGTTTATGACGTCAGCATACAATTTGAACCACACGACCAGGTCACACGTCTATGCCACCAGGCCGTGTCTCTAACACGGATGAGACACACGGCTGTGTCTCAATCTGTGTGGCCAACACTTAGGCTATTTTCTAAGCCTTTATGTTACCTTTGATTCCATAATTTATTACGTACATTAAGGACACATATCATGACATCATTTTAATGATTTAACCTCCTTCATTAAGATATATTCTTAACATCAACATGTCATTATTCATGTATTTCGCATACTCGTGCGATATCAAGTCTAGATGCAAACATCCATGACCATTAATCTGAATATTGTACCACCTTTATTGACAATCTAGAATTATTCACTTATCACTTGTGTCATTAGACCTTAAGCATTCAAGTTCAATCAACATCATCTTATTTTTATATCATGCACTTTTTCATAGCAATGATCGGTTCGATTGGTCATGAAGCATTCATCATACACACATGTTATACACCAACATGCATTTTCAACAAGCATATCCACTTCACAAACATTAGGACTTAACATGGATAAATAGGCTTACAAGCCATAATCATCATAAGCTACATCTCATGGCTATATACAACGAATCATTATAGGCCAATACATTTGGCTACTCATAACAACATCTATCATAAAACTAAGTCCCTATACATGCCACTCACTTGGAATCGCTAGCATATATATATATATTAATATTTCAAAGATGATGTCTCCATAGTGTGATGCTGCCTCCGACGATCTCCAACCCCGAGTCGACCTGAAAACACTAAGGAAATGGAAAGGAAGGAGTAAGCTTTACACTTAGTAAGCTCGCATGAAAAATAATAAGCAATGTGATAACATGCTATTTTTAAATTCTTTCTATTTATTCAAAGTCCAGTCAAGCTATTTTCCTGAGTCATGGTCACTAAATTATTAATATCCAGAGTTACGAGACTCCAAATCAAGATCAGTAAATTTTCCCAAAAACTAGACTCATATATCTTCTTACCATAAAATTTTTGGTCTGGTTAATAAGTACAGTTTATTCTTTAAAGTTACCCCTATTTTGCGGTCTGATAGTTCTGACCTCTCTTCACTTCGAATTTATTATCTCATAGTACGAAACTTGGATTATACTCCTGTCTATTTCTCTTGAAAATAGTCTCATTGAGGATTTTAGGCATATAAATTATAACCCATAATCATTTTTTTTTACAATTTTTAATAATTTTCCAAACTTAAAACTGGGGAGTCCGAGATTACTCTGACCTTGTTTCACAAAAATTCCAATATCTCATAATATGAGATTCCTTTTCTTACACCGTTTCTTTTATCTAAAGCTAGACTCGATGAGCTTCAATTTAATATTTTATTCAGTCTTTAATTCGACTTCTACAATTTTTAGTGGATTTTCAAAGTTGGACTACTACTATTGTACCAATTTATCTTAGTGAAACATGAGAATAACCACCACAAATTTGTCATAGAAATTATTCTCATAAACATCATTCATTCATTTGCACTATCATCACAAGTCCATTTCATTTCACATGTCAAACACGTGCTCATAGGTTTCGAGCACTTACCTGTGCTATCCTTTAGCACTGCACTCGTCCAAACATGACAACTCTTATGCATCATAATAGTATCATATAACATACATGATGTATCATGGCAAGAACTTTTTATTTCATTTCTCATATTAATCTTGTTGAAATTCTCGGAATCTCGATGGATATCCCATTCACCGTCAATTCATACAAGTGATCATTTCAAGTACGCACTCCCGCGAACCTCGCTCTTATGGCGGGATTACCAATCTAGGCTAAATCCCCCGTATTAAAAACTCAAAGAGTAAATGTCGAGATTACTAGTCCAGGCTACATCCCTTGTAACGACAAATACTCTAATGAGATCGGATCTAAATTACCAATCCAGGCTAAATTCAGTCCTTAATCGGATTACCCGTCTGGGCTAAATCTTTTCTATACTAAGATCGATGAATTACCCATCCGGACTAAATCCTTTCTGCAACACATGCAAGATCTCATTTCTTATTTCAGCACACATATTCTTCGGGAGGCTCGATCACTTAAGGAATACCCGTCCTGGCTAGATCCTTTTTACCATCAATACATTTCCAGGAAATCCATCAGTTATTCTTTTTTATTCTATCAGGATTTTCTCTTTCCATCAAGTATATCTACATGCATAGATGATCATGCAATGTACATTTCAATCAACACATTTTCATGTTTATTAGAGCATAAATCATACAATCAAAATAACATGTCACTTTGTTTCTATACAAACATACTCATTTCATTTAAAATATCACATTCCATCAAATTTCCATACAATCATAGCAAGATATATTTCATGTATAACCATAATAACATGAGTAATATGCTTATTAAATCACGCGAACTTACCTCGAATACGGAAACGAAAAAATTATCATTTTAGTCCAAAACTTGTATTTTCCTAATTTAAGCCCGAATCTCGATTTTCTTGATCTAGCATTTCAAATATAGCCTATTTAGGACTCAAATTATTCAAATTGACCCAAAATCATATTTTGGCAAAAATTACATTTTTGCCCCTAAACTTTTTCAAAATTACACTTTTACCCCTAGGCTCGTAAAATGATTTTTATTCAATTTCCTTGCATTTTAAGCCTAGCCGAATCATTTTCATAACTATGACAAACTACAATTCTCATCATAACACCCTTTTATACCATTTTTACAACTTTTACAAAACGGTCCTTTCAAACGTTTTCATCGAAAATCGCTTAGTAAAAGTTATTTATTTAACAACCAACACTCATTTTCTACCATCAGACATCAAAATTCATGCATGTCACACATGGGTAAATTTTTTTAACATGAACCCTAGCTTAAAATATGGGTAGAAATGAGTAGATCATGTTACCGGGACTTTAAAAATGCAAAGAACATTAGAAATGGCGTTCGAGATCACTTACTATGGAGCTTGGAAGCTTGAAAACCCTAACCATGGCTTCCTCCTTGCAAAATTCGGCCAAACAAGAAGATGGACAAGGGTTTTTGGCTTTTATTTTGTCTTTTAGTCCATTTAATTACCAATTTACCAAAATGCCCTTTTTACTCATCTCTGAAAATTTACCCTTCCATATCCATTTTTATCCAAAAAATTATCCAATGGTCTAATTACCATTTAAGGACCTCCAATTTAAAATTTCATAACAGTTAGACACTTCTAACATGTAGAACTCAAATTTTGCACTTTTTACAATTTAGTCCTTTTGACTAAATTGAGTGCTTAAACGTCAAAATTTTTGAACGAAATTTTAACGAAATCATTCCGTGAAATCATAGACCATAAAAATATAATAAAAATAAAATTTCTTACGTCAGATTTGTGGTCCTGAAACCACTGTTCCGACTAGGCCCTAATTTAGGATGTTACAGTCTTACTCGCACACACATCGGAATCACATATCGATGCCAACGTATTAAACATGGTCTTACACGTAATCACATATTGATGCCAAGGTCCTAGACGTGGTCTTACGCGTAATCACATATCGATGCCAACATCCTAGATGTGGTCTTACATGTAATCATATATCAATGACAACTTCCCAAACGTGGTCTTACACGTAATCACATATTTGAAATCCTATGTCATGACATATGTATCCTAGCTATTCCTAGGGTTTGTACGAGGCTTTCGGACGTCGTATCTCGATCTAATCGAGTTCGTAAACATAGCTCCTAAGCATATACACATTCGGCTACCACATATATACTTTCACATAATTCATTTCAGCATATATAGCTCGTATTTATTTAAAATTTACAACATCTATTTGTTATAAACTTACCTCGGACAACGATAATCGGAACAGAACGATTATTCGATAACTTTGGTTTTCCCCCGATCCAAATCTGATTTCTTTGGTTCTTGATCTAAACATATTCAAAATAAACTCATTCAAACATAATTTCATTCAATTTAGTCCAAAAACACATAAATGAGCAAATTACCATTTTACCCCTGACATTTTACACTTTTTACAATTTAGTCCAAATTGCACAAAACACAAAACATGCAAAATTTGCACACACCATGCTTAGGCCGAATGTTACCCATGCTCATACAAGTCCATACATTTCATTTATTTCACATTTTAGTCTCTCAATTTATTATTTTTGCAATTTAGCCTAATTACTCAAATTCATCAAAAATTCCAATACAAAATATATTAATCCAAAATATATCTTTCATAATTCATCATCTAACATCACAAAGCTCAATTATTCATCAATGGTATAACTCAAAATATTCATCAAAATCAAAAATTCAAGCATGGGCTTTGTACATTACATTACAACGATATCAAAAACATAAAAATTATAAAAAAAACCAAGCTAGTTACTGACCTTAATCAAGCTTCAACCATGGCCGGTTAAAGCTTTATTTTTCTTTCTTTCTTTTTCATATTCGGTCAAGTAGGAAAGATGAACACATGGTTTTGATTTTTTTTATGTTTTATTATTATAACATTATTATCATTTTATTTATTTAACCTTTGTTATAAAATAATAAACCATTATAAACCATGTCTTAAATCGTCCATCACTTTAAATATGGTAATATTGCATTATAAACACCTCAAATTAAAAAGGCAACAATAATTTAGCCCTTTCAAATTTAACCATCAAATTTTCATTTTGAGCGATTAGGCCCTTTTATTAAATCGGGCACTCAAACGACAAAATTAAAACACGAAAATTTCACGGATATAAATTCACACATAATGAACACATAAAATAATTTTTAAAAATTTTTCTGACTCAGATTTGTGGTCACTAAACCACCATTCCGAGTAGGGTCTAAATCGAGCTGTTACAGGCCGAATCTCAAAGATCACATTGGCCATGTTAATGGCGCAGAAAACCCTTTAACTAATTTCTAATTATCGTATTTAATTTTAAAATGTCATCTTGATTTGCTTTGAAAGAGGCCATATATTGTCTATAATTTTCCTTCTGAAAGAGTTCATCGAAACTGTCTATCTTTTAGAAAAATTCAAGTATTGATAGTTTTCATAAAATGTAGTTTTTCAATTAAAACATCGTAGCGGACAATTTATATATTTCAAAACTTGTTCGTCATTTTGAAAATGTAGATATAATATAACTTATAAACCATCAGTTCCATGAGCAAGTAGTGTTGAGTTTTGGAAATAGTGTATCGAGTTTGAAAACACTATCATTGAGTTGGATTAACCTTCTTGTGAAAAATTTATCATTTAATTATTATTTGATAAAAACCTCTTAAGGACTAGTTTAAAAATGAACGCCATGCAAAACCATAAAAAAATCACAATAAATCCAAAGCCCAAAAGAAAGTTCAAGTCCAAAACCAAAGTCTAAAGCAATTAAACACTTCCCAAAATAACGAATACCAAAAATATAGTTTTCTGAAAAATGACCGAGAGCACATCTGTAGTCGAGCCTATTCTAACCTTGATTATTATTTGAAAAATCAGAATTTAAAAGGGTGAGCTTAAAAAGCCCAGTGTGAGTTACAAATCATAATAACATAATTTAACAAATAACAACAATAGTGTAAACAGATCATGAACATACAAAACATTTAGTTGTAAAATCACATTTATCATAATGCATAGTGACAATGTCAATTAAACACTTTTTCAGAAATCAATGCAGATTTTCAGAAACAGGTCCTACCCATCTCTGCTACACACCATAATGAGTTCCCTACAATTCGTCCATCCAATAACATACCAATAATGTGGACAAGCCACCGAATAGTGCAGTCGAGCTACTAGAAATAGAATATTGTCATTGAGCCACTAGATAATTTGCAAATATACTGCCAGATACAAAATATTGTGGTTAAGCCACCAGAAATTCACAGTTATATTGTCAGATACTTCCTTCGTACATATTTTCCGAACCCCATGCATGTGATATGGCATACAGAATAGATTTTCAGTAGACATGCTTTACATGTAAATTCAAATCTCAATACGATTTTCATAGTGGTATGCTTAACATGCGAATCAAAATCAGAAATATGGCATGCTTAACATGCGAGTCAGAATATTAGAATATTATCATGTTTATTATGTGAATCAGAATATCAATATTTCAATATCATGCTTATCGTACATACATATTCAAATCGCCATATATCACATATCATGAGTATTAAGAATCACATATTATCACATTTAACAGAAAAATCACCAAATCACATATCAACAACATAGGTCTGAAGTTTCGGAAACACTTACTTGGAATCCTTTTTTATCGGATTTTATCAATCCTTATGAATACTTAATGTATTCGCCCAATATCATATTTTAGAAACTTATTTAAACATCAATTAAATATTTCTCCATTATAAACATTTTATATTGATTAATTATAATATTATTTATTTAAACCAAATGGATTCCCATACTTGATTTCGCAATTCCGATAGCAACAACTTTGTTTCCACTCTAAGGGAGGAGATCGAATCTTAAATCTCAATCGACTAACAAACGTACTCTTCAAAGCAATGGGGTACAGATTTGGGATTTATGAATTTCAATAAAATCAAAAGGATAGGGGCTTCACAATTTCCCACGATGAACCAATTAAAGATGGGGTTTGGCACTATCAGAAAATAATAAGATGTAAAATAGAAAATAAAAAATAAAATAGGAAGTAACCATTTAATAAAAAAAACAGAATTGGATGCTCAGAAAAATTGATTACGAGTAGAGAAGGAGAAAAGAAGAAAAACAAAGAATTTTTATGGTGGCTGATGGTGGCGGTATGGTGGAGGTGTGGTGGCCTTGTGTGGTGGTGGAATGGAGGAGAAATGAGGATAAAAGGGTGTCCAAAGTGGTAAAAAGGAAGAAAAAGGAGAGTATTATGGGAATGTTGACCTTGTAGTCAAGGAAAGAATCTTCCCTAGTATGGTAATAAGAGTTGGATGGCAAGAGTGTTCACACATTGCTCAAATTGAGCAAAAATTTTAATTAAAAATATGTGCTTGTGAGAGCTTGAACTTGGGAAATTTTGGAAACAAATGACACACTTAACCACTAAGCTATTTAACTCATTGTGACATAAACTAGCGCTAAATAATAAATAAAATCTAGGGCATGAAAACTCTACCCCCCTTAAATTAAATTTTATCCTCAAAATTTACCTGGTCCAAACAAGTGAGGGTAGTGGCGATGCATCGATTCCTCGGGTTCCCAAGTGGCTTCGCTAACACCATGATTTCGCTATAAGACTTTCACTAGAGGAATTTGCTTTCTCCTCAATCTCTTGACCTCGTAGTCCATAATCTATACTAGTTTTTCTTAATAAGTTAAACTAGGTTTCACCTCGACCTCACCGATCGGAACCATGTGAGATGGATCAGAACGATATCCCCTCAACATAGAAACATAGAACACGTCATGAATATGGTCTAATTCCAAATGTAACTCTAATTTGTAAGCCATCGGTCCAACCCTCTTATGAACTCTATATGGTCTAATGAACCTCGGGCTCAGCTTGCCCTTACATCCCCAACATTGAACTTGATATCTCTCTGCCTTAAGTTGGCGCAAGACTTCTGTCGATCAGATGTTGCTCTCAATTGACCCTGAATTAGTTTTACCATATTCTCGGTCTTTTACAACAAACCTGAGCCCATACTTTATTTTCTCCCAATTCGGTCTAACACAGAGGTGTACGGCACTTACAACCATACAATGCTTCGTAAGGAGACATTTGCATGCTCGACTAAAAACTATTATTGTATGCAAACTCGGCTAACAACAATTTTTCTTCCCAACTTCCCTTGAAGTCAAATACACAACCCTTCAACATGTCTTCCAAAATCTATATAACCCGCTCGGATTGCCCATCAGACTGGGGTTGAAAAGCTGTACTAAAATTCAATTGAGTTCCTAAAGCTATTCAACTTTTTTCAAAATCGAAATGTAAATCGAGGGTCCTGATAAAAAATGATGGACAATAGTACACCAAGAAGCCTCACAATCTTGGAAATATACAATCTCACCAACTTATTCAATGAGTAATCCGTATGGACAAGTAGAAAATGTGCTTGTAATAGGCCTATTTTGCCTGGCCAAGGCCCAAATTAGATAAAAAAAACCAAATAAATAATTAAACAAGTTCAAGTCCAATTGTTACAAGCCCAGAGTAATAAAAAATGCCTAATGGCCCATATGGCCCAACATCTCAAGCTAGCAGGAAACCTTAGCTTCCCCATGTACGCCGCAGCCTCCATGTGCACCCTTGGCGCGCACATCTCCCAAGGGTCGGTTCCCCTGGCCACCTTGCACAAAAATGGTAAAATCCACCGTTGACCTCGCCAAACTTGCAAAAGAAACACAGAAAACACAAATGAATGGCAGAGAAACAACAACAAAGAAGAAGAACACGTAAACGAAAAGAAAATATTGTATTTATTTGGCTATAAAAGCCACAAACCGATGAATGTAATTTTTACAGACAAGAAGAAATACAAAAACTAGAAATTTGAAACAACAGTGATTAAAAAAAAAGTAGCCTATTCATCTATTTATTTTAAAATCTGAAAAAGAACAAGTAGAGACAAAGAGCCTTACCCATCGTCCCATCTTCTGTCGCCGTTTAGGGCTATCTACGGCAGTCGAACATCTTAGAATCTGTTAGGATTCCGTTGGGAGTTTGACGGACGGGGTGGGATCGGAGGATTTCCTTCGCTTTTCTTCTATTTTAGGAAATATATATATATATATATTTTAATCGGGATCTGAAGGGTTTTTAGAAATGGGACTAAAAGGGGATTTTTTGGCGAACTCCGGCCGCCGTATGCGGTGGCCATCGTCACCGGCGGTCGTGGCGGAGGAAAGATGGCTCGACGACCGGAGAGAGGGAAAGCTAGAGAGAATTTGGATTTTTTTTTTGGGATTTTTCTTGAAAAATGAGGGGAAGTCTTATTTTTTTTATTTTTTGTATTTATATTGGGGTAATACAGTGCCGTTTTGAACTTGTACATTAGTTGCCAAAATGACACCGTTTAGGCCATGACCCGAAATTCGACCCGAATACCCCCTAGGATCCGCGTGTTTTTGCGTGGAGGGGAAATTTACCATTTTGATCCCTCTGCTTTCTAAAGTCTATTCAATCTGATCCCATTTTCATTTTTCTAATTTGGCTATGCAATATCATTCTATTTCTAATTTGGTTCTTTGATTCGCCAAAGAATATAGCCGATTCAGTGCGGTCTGGGGTATTTTTCCAAATAAGTCCCCATTTGTTCTGTGCACATTCTATTTTAGTCCTTGAACCAGTTTTAATTATTTTGTTATTTATATTTTGACCCCTTTTATCATTTATTTATTTCGATTTGTCCTTTTGATTTTATTTAAGTTTTAAGTGAGCCTTTTTTATTTTAAATCATTTACTTATTTATTTATTTATTGGCTTGTTTAGTTATTAAATATCTTTTTATTTTATTTATTTGTTTATTCATTCACCTTCTTATTAATATATTGTTCATTCATTCATTCATTCTTTTTATCTTTGTATTCACTTATTATTCTCTCATTTTTTAGTTTCTTTCATTACATATTCATTTTATTTATGTATTATTTACCATTGGTATCTTATCATCTATTATTATCATCATTATTATTTATCCATCTATCTATGTATTGCCTATTATGTATTCATATATATATTATTCTCACTACTATTATTTTTATTATTTTATCTGTTATTATTATTATTCATTTATGTATTTTATTACAAATTGTACTTCTAATTCTATTTATATCTCAATTCGGTCCTTTTATCTTTGATATTCTTTAATTATTTTCCTTAATATTTATTTATTGTATTATCCCTTTACTCACACATATTATTATTATTTATTTACTTATATATTTTATTCCAAATTTGTGCCTTTAAATTTTATTTATATTTTAATTTGGTTCTTTATTTTCAATATTTTTATAAACTATTTCCTCTTACATCATTTATATATTTATTTTATTCATTTCTTTGTTTTAAATTTGTATTGTCTTTTTATGTGTATACTTTGGTATTATTACCATTATTATCTATCTCATTTATCCTTGATTGTTCATATTATCGTTAAGATGGTGTACATCATGTGATGCTCTTAAATTGTTTTTATTAGTTTGTGTCATTGATGTGACATTTCATTTATATCATCGTCCAGTTTTCAATATCGCCATTTCATCATTTCGTCAAAATTGTAACACCCCAAACCCGGCCTAGACGTTATGGCCGAATCTGGCGATGTCACATGAGAGTGTTTTAACTAAACCATTTTGATTCATAAACCATATCATTTGTTGTCTTTTTCTTAGTCGATAATCATGAAAAAAGTCGTATTGTTTTGAAAATGTTTCTTTATCGCGGAAGCGTTTGAAACTCAATTGTTGATTTTTATCTTGAGAACTCATTTTTATTTATGAAAATTCTTAGTTTATTTTAGGAAAACCATAATATTCATATTGTATTTTATAATCCACATCCATAGTTCAAAACCCAATTAAAATCCAAAATTCCAAATCCAAAATCACATCAACACTCAACAAATAATAAATAAACCAAAGTAAAGGTCATAACCAAAATCTATGCGGACGTGGTCACCGTCGAGTCCTCCTCTGCACCGATCCGCCTACTACTGGGGATTACCTAAACAGATAAATAAATAAAGGGGTGAGTTTCATAACTCAGTGTGTACAACCCCACAGTATAGCATGTATACAAACATATAACAGAATACAGTCATAAATCGGGCCTGGGCCCTTACAGAATCATTATCGGATACAGTCTTAGGGCTTCAGCCCATCTCAGATATAGCATGCATAACAGATCAGAACAATATAATATGCCCACCGGCCCTGCACACCATCTCCGTCTAACCCAACAC
The DNA here is from genome assembly GCA_025698465.1 of Gossypium longicalyx. Classification (NCBI taxonomy): domain Eukaryota; kingdom Viridiplantae; phylum Streptophyta; class Magnoliopsida; order Malvales; family Malvaceae; genus Gossypium; species Gossypium longicalyx. Next base: position 14,002,717 of record CM046997.1, on the reverse strand, counting down.
ACCATGTGGGGATAAAATTGACCCACCCATCCCTGCACACTATATATAGGGATACAATCGACCCATCCATCCCTACACACCATAAGGTACTGCAATGCAGCACATATCGTAAATATGCAGCTTAGCTGCCAGATATCAGGCTCATGAAGCCTTATAGATACTCCCTTCTCTTCATCAAACCCACCCCAATGCAATGCATCATACAAATATGGCATGCTATAATGCAGTCAACAGATCATACATTTACTTTCAGAACAGATCAGATAATCATGTTGGGTATAACATGCTAACATATACATCACAGAAGTAAGAGTTTAGATAAGGCTTACCGACCCTATGACAAGTCACAGTCGACTTGGGTGACCCGTGCAACCTTACAGAACATTTCAAATTAAAGGGGATCACACGCTCGTGCGCCCTGCCCGTATGGGCCCACACGCCCGTGTGGATCACATGACCCAAATTGGCCTTGCCCATGTGGATCACACGCCCGTGGGGTTTACCCGTGTAGGCTCACACGCCTGTGTGGCCCACACGGCCTATTTGCCTGAGCCTGTGCTTCGCACACAGCCCACAAGCCATCACACGCCTGTGTCTGTCGTACCCGTGTGGCACGCGCACTACCTGGCCCGTCGAACACATGGTCGTGTATCGCCACACGGCCTCTACACGGGCAGTTCACACGCCCGTGTGGCGTCGACAGTTTTGATTTTGGCTTTTGCCGAAACCCATTTTCTGTGCAATCGAGGTACACACCTGGTATCATTTCAAAGCTTACGCAACCACGAGTACTCCAAAACCTAATATCGAACATTAGGTCACTTCTTTAGTCACTTAAACCGAGTTACTAAGGACAGGAAAATCCTAAAAGTTATCGATGACCTTACCTTTAACGAACAACGACAGTTCCTTGCTTATTAGAACACCGTTTACCAATCCACAACACCTTGGTTGTCTCCTAAACAAAAGAATAGTCTCTTAACAACCCTATAATAAAAAAGTGAGACCTAAAAGTATCCCTACACTTACCGAATTCGCACCAACTGTAGAGATGGGTAATAATAAAGAAAAATGACCAAAGACTAATATTGTCAAGAAATAAGATCGACAGCAACAGGGGATTTTTTGGCTGAGGAAGAAAAAGAAATAGAAAAAAATGGAGACGAAAATTTGTAGAGGAAAAATGGCAGTAGAAAACTTTTTAGGAAAAAGAACTAAAATCTAATAACTTCCCTATCTCAGTCCCTTTAATTTTCTCCCTCAACTTCCTTACTAACAGAATTTTGGTCCATCTCAAACTCCTACACGTTAATAGCAGCAAAATAAATCCCTTGCTCGCACAGGGATTCGAACTCCAAACCTCCAAGCACTTAACACTCCACCTAACCACTAGACCAGCAGGCCCATTCTGATATAGTCTTACTAACATTTAAACTTAAGCCCACCGAACAAGAGTAAGGCTTTATTCATCAAAAACCAAAATTTAGCCCAAGTTAGAGCTTGAACTTGAGACCTCTCCCACACACCCAGAACACTTAACCACTAAAGCAGACAGACATTTGTGTCAAATAATTACAGAAACAATTTAATAAAATCTGGGGCGTTACAACTCTACCCCCTAAAAGAAAATTTCGTCCTCGAAATTTACCTGATCAGAAAAGGTGAGGATACTGCTGACGCATCGAATCCTCTGGCTCCCAAGTGGCTTCCTCAGTGCTATGATTCCGCCACAACACCTTTACTAAAGGGATAGATTTCCTTCGCAAAACCTTGGTGTTGCGATCTAAAATCTGAACCAACTCCTCCTCAAACGTCAGATCTGGCCTAACCTCAATATCATCTACAAGCACAACATGTATGGGATCAGAGCAATAGCGCCTCAACATTGAGACGTGAAAAATGTCGTGAATACAATCCAACTTTAGAGGTAGCTCTAACTGATATGCGACTGGCCCCACTCGCTTTAGAATCTGGTATGGCCCAATAAACTGAGGACTCAGCTTACCCTTGCGTCCGAACCTCAGAACCTTCTTCCATGGCAAGACCCTAAGGAAAACCATGTCCTCCATAGAATACTCGATGTCCTTCCTCTTCAGATCAGCATAGGACTTCTGTCGACGTTCTCGAATCAAACAAACTTTATCCTCAATTTTTGATACCAACTCCGGACCCAGAACTCGTCGCTCATCCAACTCAGTCCAGCATAAGGGAGTACGACACTTACGACCATACAGTGCCAAGTAAGGTGCCATATGTATACTAGACTGATAGCTGTTGTTGTAAGCGAACTCTATTAGAGGCAAGTACTCCTCCCATCTACCCCGAAAATCGATAGTACAACCCCTCAACATGTCCTCTAGTATCTGGATCACTCTCTCTGACTGACCGTCTGTCTGAAGATGGAAAGTAGTACTGAAGTCTAGCCTCAAACCCAAAGCCTTATGAAGTTTTCCCCAAAATCGAGACATAAAATGATGATCCCTATTAGAAATGATCGAGACAGGTACCACATGCAGCCTCACTATCTCAGAAATGTAAAGCTTAGCCAACTTTAGTAGAGAGAAGTCTATCCTAACAGGAATGAAATGTGTCGTCTTGGTTAATCAGTCCACGATGACCCAAACAAAATCCTTCTTAGTGGGGGTTAGGGGCAACCTACTAACGAAGTCAATTGTTACTCGCTCCCATTTCCACATCGGTATCTTAATCGACTGTAGCAAACCCGAAGGTAACTGATGCTTAGCCTTAACCTGTTGACAAGTCAAACAGCGAGCAACAAAGTTGGTAGCCTCACGTTTCAATCATGGCCACTAGTACAACTCTCGGAGATCTCAATACATCTTGTTCCCTCCGAGATGCATAGTATAAGGGCTACTATACGCCTCTCTCAAAATTGACAGTATCAAACCTTCATCATTAAGTACACAGATCCTACCTCGGAAGCACAATACCCCATCATTATTCAGCCCAAAATCTGTAGTAGTCTCAGTCCCAACCTGACGAAATCGCATCCCGAGAGTCTTATCCCCTAACTAATTAGCTCTAATCTGCTCAATCCATGTCGGCTTCACTTGTAGCTCTGCCAGAAGACTCCCATCGCCAAAAAGACTCAGTCGAGTGAATATCGCTCTTAAATCAGTCATAGTCCTACAGCTTAATGCATCAGCCACCACATTGGCCTTACCAGGGTGATACTCAATACTGCAGTCGTAGTCCTTAAGTAGCTCAACCCATCGACGTTGCTTAATATTTAACTCCTTCTGAGTGAGGAGATACTTGAGGCTCTTGCGATCAGTGTAGATGGTATACTTCTCACCGTACAGATAATGCCTCTAAATCTTAAGAGCAAAGACCACTGCAGCCAGTTCCAAATCATGCGTTGGATAATTAGCCACGTGAGTCTTGAGCTGACGAGATGCATAAGCAACTACCTTACCATCTTACATCAGAACGCAACCCAAACCCATATGTGACGCGTCACTGTACACTATAAAATCTTTACTAGGCTTAGGTTGTATCAGAACTGGAGCCCGAGTCAAAACTGTCTTGAGCTTCTCAACACTCTCCTGCTATACGTCAGTCCAAACAAAAGGAACTTCTTTACGCTGTAACTTAGTTATCGAAGTAGCTATCAAAGAGAACCCCTCTACGAATCGACGATAATATCCTGCCAACCCTAGAAAACTTCAAATTTCTGAAACATTCTTCGGCTGTTTCCAATCCAACACAACAGCCTCAATCTTACGAGGATCAACTCGAATCCCCTCAGTAGAAACCACATGCCCAAAAAAGGTTAACTCCCTAAGCTAAAACTCACACTTCGTGAACTTTGCATACAGTTGTTTCTCACGAAGAATCTGTAGAACCACTCCTAAATGCTCATCGTGCTCATCCTCAGACTTAGAATACACCAAAATGTCATCAATAAACACCACCAAAAACTGATCCAAATAGGGCTGAAACACACAGTTCATCAAGTCCATAAATGCCGCTGGTGCATTAGTCAACCCAAAGAGCATAATTAGGAAGTCGTAATGCCCATAACGAGTCCTAAATTTCGTCTTACGCATATTAGCCTTATTTACCCTCAATTGATGATAACTTGACCGTAGATCAATTCTAGAAAACACTGAATCTCCTCTAAACTGATCGAATAAGTCATGTATCCTCGGAAGTAGGTACTTATTCTTAATTGTCAACTTGTTCAATTGACGGTAGTCGATACACATCCTCATTGTACCATTCTTCTTATTTATAAACAGAACAGGTGCTCCCCTCAGAAACACACTGGGACGAATAAACCTACGATCCAATAGCTCCTAAATCCGAGCCTTAAGTTCTGTCAGCTCCTTCAGTGCCATTCGGTAAGGGGCGATAAACACTGAAGCTATACCAGAAATCAACTCGATCCCAAATTCTACCTCACGATTCAGAGGTAATCCTGGTAGTTCCTCTAGAAAAACATCTAGAAAGTTTCTCACCGTTTGGATGTCCTTAACCGAAGAGATCTCAGAACCAGCAACACTGATATACGCCAAGTACGCCTCGTACCCCTTCCTTACCAATTTTTCTACCACTAATGCAGAAATCACATTAGTCAGATAATCTCGTCATTCCCCAATCACGACTACCTCAATACCCTTATCGGTCTTAGAATAATCCTCTTTTCAGCACAACCCAGACTCACTCGGTATTTAACCAGCCAGTCCATGCCCAAAATCAAATTGAACCCCCAAAAAGGAAGCTCCATCAAATCAGCCAACAGTATCTTTCTTTGGACCTCTAACGGTACGTCTCTATACAGTTTGTTAATCCCAACAGACTGCCCTAACGGACTCACCACTGTTATCTTACTAGAAGTGCTCTCAAACGGTAACCCCAAGGTAGCTACATAAGAATGTGTAGAGCCTATATCTATCAATGCAAAGTAAAGTACTTTAAAAATTAAGAACGTACCCGTGATGACTTTCGGAGCATCTCCATCTTCACGACATCGAGCAGCATAAACTAGTACAGGCTACCTCGCCTCAGTCGGCCCAATACCTCTGCCCAGTGCTATCTGTTCTCGGCCCATGCCGTTACCACCCCTTGTCTGACCTCGGCCCATAGGTGGCTGCTGGACTACCCTCGGCGGCTGTGTCATCTCCGCAACCGGAGCTTGCATCTGATTACCCCTCAATGGACAATCCCTAACTTGATGCTCAGTCGACCCACACCTCAAAAAAGCCCGAGTAGCTCTCCAACACTCGCTTGGATAGCGCCTATTACAAAGCTGGCACATTGCCACCCCAATAGGAACAATTACAGTAGGCTTAGTTCTCACGGGACCATTAGTCTTGGCCTTTTTCTTAGGCCTTATCCCAGCATCAGAAGACTCAGAATCCCTCTTAACCTTCCCTTTCTCACGGTTTTGGCGCTCAGAGCACTTCACCTCCTCGGTAATCTTAGCCTTCTCGACCAAGATCGAGAAATCTCGCTCCCTCTGAGGAGCTATCAGAACTCATAAATTATCTCAGAGACCATCCTCGAATCGAACACAGTGCTCATACTCAGCCGTCACCATACCCCTCGCATAGCGACTTAGTCTCAGAAATTTAACCTAATACTCGGCCACTGTACGGTCCCCTTAAGTGAGATTCAGAAACTCAAATCGCTTAGCGTCAGTATAACTGGCTCTCACGTACTTACTCTGATAAATGGTTTTAAACAGATCCCAAGTCAGTCGATCGGGCTGAGTGCCTCCCTTAACAGTCAGCCACCACTGATACGCCTCATCTCGCAGCAACGACACAACTCCCTTGAGTTTCTGCTCATCAGAAAAGTCAAAATCGTCCATTATACACACCGTGGCCTCCATCCAGTACTCGATCACACTTGGAGCAACTCCAGCGACACCCCTGAATATCTTAGCCCCGTTTAACCGGAGTTGTTCCGTAACCGACCCACGGCCTCCAGACCCAGCATTAACCCTAGCGACCATTTTCCAGAATTCGTAGCATAGCCTGGGACAGTGCGTCGTCCCCAACTGCACGGTCCTGACACTCAGCACCAGTCTCCGTAACAGGTGACACTGGAGTCTCGCTAGTGTCTATATTAGGGATCGTATTAGATGCAAAGGACTCAGCTTGAATCCCTCTACAGCCCCTACTGCGGCCTCTAGTACCCCGTCCACAAGTACCACGTGTGCTCATAGTAATTTTGAATTAATCTGTATTAAAAATTTTATGCAAATTAGTTTACAATTTCGATATTTTGTTAATAGATATTTTATGCAGTAAAATTTATCAAAGTATTCAGAGTCTGTTATCGCGAGTCGCAGTTTACTACAGTTTTTAGTTTACACTACCTAAAGTGTTTCATTAACGTACTACCCACAGTAGTCTCATAACACATACACAGTATTTCAGACAGATACAAACAAAATTTCAGTATAAGTATGCTTTCAAACAGTACTTATCAGAGTTTCAGAGAACTTACAAGATCAATGCTGGAGGCTCAGTGTACTACATACTTGTTATAAAAAATATTTCAAATCGTTTTACAAATCATTTTCTTAAAACCAAATTTTGAAACCCAAATCCACAGTCGAGTTTTAAACCTGACTCTTATACCACTAAATGTAACACCCCAAACCCGGCCTAGACGTTATGGCTGAATTTGGCGATGTCACATGAGAGTGTTTTAACTAAACCATTTTGATTCATAAACCAAATCATTTGTTGTCTTTTACTTAGTCGAAAATCATGAAAAAAGTCGTATTGTTTTTAAAACATTTCTTTATCGCAGAAGCGTTTGAAACTCAATTGTTGATTTTTATCTTGAGAACTTATTTTTATTTATGAAAATTCTTAGTTCATTTTAGGAAAACCATAATATTCAGATTGTATTTTATAATCCACATCCACAGTTCAAAACCCAATTAAAAGCCAAAATTCTAAATCCAAAATCACATCAACCCTTAATAAATAATAAATAAACCAAAGTAAAGGTCATAACCAAAATGTATGCAGACGTGGTCACCGTCGAATCCTCTTCTGCACCGATCTCCCTACTGCTGAGGATTACCTGAACAGATAAATAAATAAAGGGTGAGTTTCGTAACTCAGTGTGTACATCTCCATAGTATAGTATGCATACAAACAGATAACAAAATACAGTCATAAATCGGGCCTAGGCCTTTACAGAATCATTATCGGATACAGTCTTAAGGCTTTAGCCCATCTCAGATATAGCATGCATAACAGATCAGAACAACATAATATGCCCACCAGCCCTGCACACCAACTCCGTCCAACCCAACACACCATGTGGGGATAAAATCGACCCACCTATCCCTGCACACCATATATGAGGATACAATCGACTCATCCATCCCTACACACCATAAGGTACTACAATACAGCACATATCATAAATATGCAGCTTAGCTGCCAGATTTCAGGCTCATGAAGCCCTATAGATACTCCCTTCTCTTCATCAAACCCACCCCGATGCAATGCATCATACAAATATGGCATGCTATAATGTAGTCAACAGATCATACATTTACTTTCAGAACAGATCAGATAATCATGCCGGGTATAACATGCTAACACATACATCACAAAATTAACAGTCTAGATAAGGCTTACCGACCCTATGACAGGTTACAGTCGACTTGGACGACCTGTGCAACCTTACAGAACATTTCAAATTAAAGGGGCTCACACACCCATGTGCCCTGCCTGTGTGGATCACACGGCCTGGCCCAGATTCCCATACGCCATGGGGTTCACCCGTGTGGGACCTCTCCCACACACCTAGAACACTTAACCACTAAAGCAGATAGACATTTGTGTCAAATAATTACAAAAACAATTTAATAAAATCTGGGACGTTACAAAAATCATGTTCCGTATAAGAGAAACATACATCATTTAAATATCACATTTGTTATTATTCAAAATTTTCATAAAAAAAGGGGCAATATTACGCGTTTTGCAATTTTGAAAAAAATCGTACCCTATCTTACAGGGTTTCGATTTTCTCGTTAAACCTAAATAGACAAATATCCTTTTAAATTTCAAAATACACGAAGGTCCGATAAAAATTAAAGACAAACTTATTCCGAAGGTTCGAACGTCACATCCTAACTTACGAGATGTGGCATCTTGTTATCTCAGGACAAGTGGGCCTTTGATGCTCGTTTCAATGTAATTCAAGTGCTTTTAAAACTAACATTCATAAAAAGGAATCGTATTTTAAAATTTCTTTTAAAATCTTTTCAAGTTTCGATATTAAGGCGATAATTAATCAATTAGGTACCAATTTTGGGCGTGACGAGGGTGCTAATCCTTCCTCGCACGAAATCGACTCCCGAACCAGATTTTTCAAATTTTATAAACCAAAAAAATGTTGTTTTAGTAAATCGAGATATTTTATTCAAAAAGACCAAATTTGTAGGTGATCTGATCACACCTAAATAAAAAGGATTGGTGGCGACTCCATTTTTATTTTTTTCGTTTTCAAAATAAAAGTCGACCATTTTTTTCAAAAAAAATGGTTTCGACTGTGCTGACTTGGTCAGTCGATACACTATAACCTAAACAGAATCTTTCTTAGTCGGTATCAAGGGTAACCCACTAACAAAATCTATGGTCACACGCTCTCATTTCCACTGAGGGATTTAAATAGGCTGTAACAAACCTGAGGGAAACTGATGCTCAACCTCAACTCACTGGCATGTCAAACACTTATTCACATACTTGGTTACATCACACTTAAGCCCTAGCCGCAAATAAAATTCTCTCAAGTCTCAGTACATCTTATTCCCTCTAGTATGCATAGCGTATGGGCTACTATGCGCTTCCCGAAGTTTGGACTGCCTCAACTCTCAATAATCAGACATACAGTATCTATCATAGAAGTATAAAACTCTAACAGAATTAAGGCTAAAATCAGAATTCTTACCTTCTTCAACCTATCTGAATTGAGGTGTGAGAGACTCATTAATAGATTACTTCAATTGAATCTCATCCATTAAGGTAGGCCTTACTTGCAACTCCACAAGTAAACCTCCATCATCAATCAAGCTCAATTTTGCGAACATTGTCCTTAAATCAGTCATCGACTTTCTACTCAGTGTATCAGCAACAACATTTGCCTTTCTTGTATGGTACATAATGGTACAATTGTAATAATTGAGCAGCTCAATCCATTTCTTTTGTCTCAATTTCAACTCCTTTTGGGTGAGGAGATACTTAATACTCTTATAATCCGTGTAGATAATACACTTTTCACCATAAGAAAAATCCTTCCACAAACCTCCTATAGTAACCAGCCAAACCTAATAAACTTCAAATTTCACTAACATTCTTAGGTTGTTTCAAGTCCAAGATTGCCTCAATTTTCTTTGGGTCAACACAGATAACTTCAGCTAATACCACGTGTCCCTGAAACATCACTTTGTGGAGCCAAAACTCACACTTAATCAATCTGGCATATAACTATTTCTCTTAAAGAATTTGCAGAACTACTCTCAAATGTTCATCATGCTCTTTTTTAGACTTGGAGTATATCAAAATGTCGTCGATGAAGACCACAACAAACTATCAAGGTAGGGTCGAAAAACCCAATTCATTAGGTCCATAAAGGCTGGCGGAGCAATCGTGAGACCAATGGGCATCATAAAGAACTCTTAGTGACCATACCGAGCCCTGAAAGCGATTTTAGGAACATCCATCTCTTTCACTTTTAACTGATAATATACAGACCTTAAGTCGATCTTAGAGAACAACTTTGTACCCCTGAACTAATCAAATAATTCATCAATCCTTAATAAAGGGTATCTATTCTTAATGGTCAACTTGTTCAGTTATCGATAATTGATACATAACCTCATGGACCTATCCTTCTTCTTAACAAATAGAACTGAGGCTCCCCATGGTGACACACTCGATCTAATAAATCCATGATCAAGAAGCTCTTGTAGTTGTGCCTTAAGTTCCACTAGCTCTTTGGGTGCCATGCGATAATGATCAATGGACACCGGAGCTATTCCTGTCAACAAATCAATGCCAAATTCTACCTCACACTCTGGAGTTAATCTAGGTAACTCTTCTAGAAAGACATCGGGATAGTCTCTCACAGTATAGATGTTCCCAACAGATGACCCATTGTCACTCGTATCTAAAATGTAAGCCAGATATGCCTCCCATCCCTTACGTACCAACTTTTTAACCATTAGAACGAAGATCACGTTAGATAAGTAATCTCTATGCTCCCCAACCATCACTATTTCTTTCCCAACTATACTCTTCAATGTAACCCTTTTTGTAGCATAGTCCAAACTGACTTTGTGTTCAACCATCCAATCTATTCCAAAAATGAGATCAAATTCACTGAAGGGTAATTCTATCAAGTCTGCAGGAAATACCTCTCCTTGAATCTTTAACGGACACCGCTCATACATTTTATTAACATAAACAAATTATCCTAAGGGACTAAGTATAATCACTTTGCTAACAATATCCTCTACTTCAACTTCCAGTTTATTAACCATTAAGCATGAAACTTATGAATAGGTTGATCCAATGTCAATCAAAGCAAAATATGGTACATAATTAATAGTAAAAGTACCTGCTATGACATCAATGGCGTCACAATCCTCTCTGTGTCTAGCTGCATAGACCAATGCAGGCTATCTAGCATCAGCTCAGCTAGCACCCTGACCATGGGCTTTGTCTCTGCCTAACATTACCACCCCTATTCGAAGCATGACCTCATGAAGGCTACAGTCTAACTCTTTAATTCTGAGCACGATTCTAATACAATGCTTACATCTATTCATTTTAGAGCGGATAATCCTTAATTTTATAATCCAAAGATCCACATCTAAGGCATGCTCCCAAGCTCCTCCATCATTCACCTGGATGCTTCTTGCCACAAGTAGTACAATATTGGGCTCTCTCACTATCATTAGCTACAGAAACATTTTGCCTAGGTCGATCAACTCAAGCTCACTTATTAGGTCGTGGAGCCTGAACAATAGGACTAACATCTCTCTTTGTAAGGATTCTAGCTCTATCCCTCAATTTGCATTCCAAACGCTTTACTTCCTCCACTATCTCTATTTTCTCCATTGACATTTAGAAAACCCTTTTCTAAAAAAGGGGCCACTTATACCATCAGCTCGTATCTCAGCCCATTCTCAAATCTGACACACTTGTCTTGCTCCGTCGTTACCATCTCAGAGCATAGCAACTTAGTTGTAGAAATTCAGCCTCATACTTGACCACAGATCTATCCCTCTGTCTCAATGAAGTCTAGTCTACGAGCCTCAACTTAACACTTAACCACATACTTATTCTAGAAAGGCTCCAGAAAATACTCCCAAGTAAGTCTCTTAGCTTGGGTACCCCTCGCAACGGCTTGCCACTAGAGATAAGCATTATCCTTAAGTAGCGGCACTAAACCTTTCAATTTCTATTTTGAGGTAAATTCCATGTCATCCAGAATACTTTCTGTGGCATCTAACCAGTATCCTACCACGGTGGGGGTTGTCCTAGCAACGCCTCTGAACAACTCAGTTTGTTAGCTCGGAGCCACTCTGCAATAGTCCCACAGTTTTCAAATCCATATTGGACCCCAACAACACATTGTAGTACCCTAAGCATAGTCTGCGATACAACACCATCAACAAGCTTCAAATGATCCTCCTTCACAGTATACGTATTCTCGACCTGATCAGCCATTGGCTCGAGTTCAGTCACGGGCTCAGGTGTCGCACTCGTGACGCAGACAAATCAATTTGGGTTCCTAGACCCTACTCTCCACGAGCTCTCATACCCTTAGTATGAACACCTTGAGTACTCATCTTTTGTTATCGAATTTTTAAGTTTTATGCAATTTTATCTATCAATTAGAAATGAACCTTTATTATCAATTCAGAATGTTTCAATTCTTAAGTTTCATCACTATAGTATCGGTATCTATAGTTTTTAGTATCTAAGTCTCATAATCTATATTATTCTATAGTTTCACAATAAGAATTCACTAAGGCTGAAGTACTTATTTGGGCCAACTTTAGAGTCTCAGATTTTTCGAATATAATAAAATTTTTTAACTAAGTCATGGATTTTACCTAAAATACCCTTTTTCACAAATATACATGTATTTTTGAAAATAAATCACAACTCGAGTTTTTAAACTGGGCTCTATACCACTAAATGTAACCTCTTAAACCCAACCTAAACGTTATGGTCGAATCTCGAATATCATATTTGCCAAGCTAATGGCACAAAAAACCATTTAACTATTTTTTAAAAGTCGTTTTTAATTTTAAAACGTCATCTTGATCTGTTTTAAAATAGGCCATATATTGTCTATAATTTTCCTTTTGAATAAGTTCGTCGAAATCGTCTATCTTTTAGAAAAATTCAAGTATTGATAGTTTTCAGAAAATGTAGTTTTTCAGTTAAAACATCGCAGCGGACAATTTATACATTTCAAAACTTGTTCGTCATTTTAAAAATGTCGATATTATATAACTTGTAAACCATCAGTTTCTTGAGCAAGTAGTATTGACATTTGAAAATAGAGTATCGATTTTGAAAACACTATCGTTGAGTTGGATTAACCTTATTATGAAAAATTCATCATTTAATTATTATTTGATAAGCACCTCTTAAGTATTAGTTTAAAAACGAACGTCATGCAAAACCATCCAAACACCACAATAAATCCAAAGCCCAAAAGAAAGTCCAAGTCCAAAACCAAAGTCTAAAGCAATTAGACACATCCCAAAATAAGGAATACAAAAAATATAGTTTTCTGAAAAATGACCAAGAGCACCTTTATAGTCGAGCCCATCCTAACCTCAATTATTATCTGAAAAATCAGAATTTAAAGGAGTGAGCTTAAAAATCCAGTGTGGGTTACAAATCATAATAACATGATTTAACATATAACAACAACAGCGTAAACATATCAAAACATACAGAACATTCAGTCACAAAATCACATTTATCAGAATGCATAGTGACGATGTCAATGAAACACTTTTTCATAAATCAATGCAGATTTTTAAAAACAGGTACTACCCATCTCTGCTACACACCATAATGAGTTCCTTAGAACTCATTCGTCCAATAACACACCAATAATATGGACAAGCCACCGGATAGTGCAGTCGAGCTACTAGAAACAGAATATTGTGGTTGAGTCGCTAGATAATTTACAAATATACTACCAGATACAGAATATTGTGGTGAAGTCACCAGAAATTTGCAATTATACTACCAGATGCTTTTTTCATACATATTTCCCAAATCCGATGCATGTGATATGCCATGCAGAACAAATTTTCAGTAGACATGCTTCACATGCGAATTCAAATATCAATACGATTTATCATAGTGTCATGCTTAACATGTGAATCAAAATAAGAAATATGGCATGCTTAACATGCGAGTCAGAATATTAGAATATTATCAAGTTTATCATGTGAATTAGAACATCAATAGTTCAATATCATTTTTATCGTACATACATATTCAAATCGCCATAAATCACATATCATGAATATTAGGAATCACATATTATCACATTTAACAGAAAAATCACCAAATTACATATCAATAACATAGATCTGAAGTTTCAGAAACACTTACTTGGATTTTTTTTATCAGATTTTATCAATCCTGATGAATACTTAATTTATTCGCCTAATATCACATTTCAGAAACTTATTTAAGCATCAATTAAATATTTCTCCAATATAAACATTTTATATTGATTAATTATAATATTAATTATTTAAATCAAATAGGTCCCCACACCTGATCTCACAATTCCAATCGCAACAATTCTGTTTCCACTCTAAGAGAGGAGATTGCACTCTTCCAAACAGTGGGGTACTGATCTGGGATTTACGAATTTCAGTAAAATCAAAAGGATAAGGGCTTCACAACTTCTCACAATGAACGATTAAAGAGGGGGATTTGGTACTATTAGAAAATAATAAGATGTAAAATAGAAATTAGAAAATAGAATGGGAAGTAACCCTTTAATAAACAAAAAAAAATCAAAATTAGATGCTTAGAAAAATTGATTACGAATAGAGGAGGACAAAAGAAGGAAAACAGAGAATTTTGGTGGTGGCCAACGGCGGCGGTGGCAACGTTGGGAGGTGGTGGTGTGATGGAGGTGCAACGGCCTTGTGTGGTGGTGGAATGGAGAAGAAATGAGGATAAAAAGGGTGTCCAAGGTGTTGAAAAGGAAGGAAAATGTACTTGTGGGGGCTTGAACTTAGGACATTTTTTAAACAAATCACACACTTAACCACTAAGCCATTTAACTCCTTGTGACATAAACTAGCATTAAATAATAAATAAAATCTAGGGCGTGACACAAAAATCCATTGATTTGAAATAGGTTATAAAACAAAATTCAAGAAGAACGATGAAATTGATCTGCCGTAATTTGGTATAACAGATTAAACTAGTTTTCACACTTTAGGAGCTTGAACATAAGCATTTTAGTAAGTTTAGTTAAATTTAATAAAATTTGAAATTATAGTCTTTTATTGACCTTAAGAGCTGAATAAGGCCTACGGATGAGTTAACATACTTTGTGAGTGTGTAGGAGACCGTTAGAAGACATATTAACTCAACACTGATCGCTGGGTTGGAACACGGAGCATACAATATCACAACATAGGGATTAAAATAAGAAAAGTCCAAAAATGGATTTAATGTCGTGACATAGCCTGAGGATGTTATGACATACCCTTGAAGTCACCCTGAAGCTAAGCATACTGCCCTCGATCTCTGTGTGGAAATTAATACAAGCCAAAGGTGTTTTGGTCTGTACAATTCAACTTTAAGTTCGGGAAATCAGTTGACCTAAGGGTTAAGGATGACGACCATTCTAAGTCTATAAATAGGCTTAGCTAATACATGTTATATACACCTTTTACAATTGTATAATTTTCTCCTTAGATTTAGATCCTAGTTTTCTCTTTTTTTTAGGTTTTAGATTTTTTTTCCGTTCTTGTTATTTACTTTTTAGGAGAAATCAAATTCAAAAATTATTCTCAAACCCTGTGAGGATTCTGCGCTTAAATTTAATACAAATCAGGCTTCTTTTAAACTCTATTCTTGAAATTGTTTTTTATGTTCATTCTTTCATTCAAGTTTATATTGTTTACTAGATCCATGAGGACCTAATCCTCTTATCAGGGATTAGTGAGTGGAGGAATGGATAATTAACTATTTTGTAGAAATTTCTTAATAGATTAGCTGTTTAGAAAATGAAGAATTTAAAACCCTAGGCCTGACAACCATAGGAAGTCATCAAGGTGGGAATTAACCCAAATTTGGTATGACCTATCAATGAACACCTTAACCCTGAACTGGGCTAGACTGTGAGGTTAGAAGATAAGTAGTCATTGTCGATTAAGTATTTTAGTGGACATATCGAAAGATCCTACTAGGTATTGACTAGTTGATTGAACAAGAAAAGCCAAGATGACAGTTGATTAAGATTACCAAAACGAGCTAGTCAGCCATGACCAAATTTGATATATATTTTCTTATTTGATTTATTGCTTTTCATTTATTTAATTTTCTTCTATGTCCTTTATTATTATTAGTATAGTTTATTAAAAACCTTTCTTTTAACCTTTCGTACTATAATCCAATTAAGTATTAATTAGATCAATTTATGTTTAAATTAGAATTAATTTAGCACTTTTCTCCCTTGGGTACGATCCTCGAAATACTCACCTACTCCATTGTAACTATATTACAACCTGACCCTTATACTTGTGGATACCGCTTTTTCACATCTTTTGTGCAGAATTTTTTCTCTAGACGTTGGTGCGTCTAAAGACAGCTATAAATCAACAAGCGCAAAGCCCAATTAATCGCCAAGGTATACAAGTAGGAGTTTGAGATTTATTACAAAGAGATAATTTTCGCCAGTTGTAAGGTTGGATAGTCTTCATATGGTTCTTTCCATAACTGCTCGAAATTTGTGAAAGGTTTATCAGTTAGATGTAAAGTCAACCTTTCTACACGAAGAATTGCAAGAAGAGATACACATTGACCAGCCTCTTGGTTTCATGAAGTAAGGCAATGAAAGTAAGGTATGCAAGCTAAAAAAAGTACTATTCAAGCTAAAACAATCTCTAAGAGCTTGGTATAGCCTTATAGATGCTTATTTTGCAAAAGAAGGTTTTTGTAAGTGTTTGCATGAACACACACTATTCACAAAATTATATGGTAACGGAAAATTACTTGTAGTCTGCCTCTACATTGATTATTTAATTTATATTGGCAATGATGAACTAATGATTGAGTCTTTTAAGGAAAATATGACAACTGAGTTTAAAATGATTGATTTGGGATTAATGCATTACTTCATTAGTATAGAAGTTGTGCAATTAGATTCTAGTATGTTCATTTCACAAACTAAATACATTCTTGAGGTTTTGAGCAGGTTTAAAATGCAAGGTTGCAACCTGACTTGTACTCCAATAGAGTTTGGCATAAAGCTAAGAAAAGATGATGGAGCTAAGAAGATAAGTGCTACTTTGGTCAAGCAAATGGTTGGAAGTTTAATGTATATAACTTCCACAAGACCTTACATCATGCATGGTGTTAGCTTAATTCGTCATTATATGGAAAATCCAAGCGAGAACCATTTGTTAGCTGTTAAAAGAATCTTTAGTTATCTTAAAGGTACAACTGGCTTTTGTATTATGTACAAAGCTGGAGCGAAAAGCTCCTTAGTGTTGGATCTGATGCCCTGAGTGTAGTATATTCATTTGTAAACTTGTAATTTTTTTGAATAGATTGGTTAATAAAACAAATTCATTAATACACTTTATATAATTATCATCATATGGGTTTTGCACGCAAAGTAAAATGGAAGCAAATATTGCTAATTGGTTGTTTAATGTTTAATTACTAAGCGGTATTATGTGGTCAGATCATAATATGGAAAGACAAATTATATTAGTTAACAAACCTAAACATGTCCTTAGTCTAACAGAAAACGAGAAAATTGATTGAAAGACTAATATGTCGTCTATCAAGTCCAATTGGAGAGATGTTTTATCTTAGGTATCAGAGTAGATGACTCCCAAAAGATAGAGACATAGATGTGACTGACTGGACTAAATAGTCATCGAAATGGACCCAAGAAGAATAGATCCTGAATCCACTTATGGATTTATTCACTTGTGATGTTCATAGTGTGGCATACCTAAATCTTGAGTGGATGATGAACTATGTATGCGTGACTCGTACACTTTGATGTAAGTAATAGCCTGAGTTCGAATAGATAAGGAACCAAAAGCTAGTGCGTTGGGTGTACAACTTTTACAGTCTATAGCATTGTTCACAATAATGGAATTCATAGCCCGAGACATGGGTAAATGATATCCTCTCATTAGCATTACATGGTTGATGAAAAGTTAAAATGGCCAATGGTGATTCGTCTTTGTGATGAATGACTTGATTACTCTTTGATAGTAATTGACTTTTCATGAAGGAAGATGTAATGGTTAACATAAGATAAAATAGGATCATATTGAGAGAATGAATATTATCCCAAATAGATTAAGGATATCCTATGAGGGGAACACACTTATGACAAGGTCATTGGACAAGCACTGGTCAAGTTGCTTTCGTAATGGTATGCTATTGGGGAAAGCTTAGTCACGATACTATAGTGGAATGACTTCATGACTGAATGAGTTTATAAGTAATAGGCGAAAAGTTGGAACTTAATTATAAATCGTTTCAGCCTTAATTACATATGTCCAATCGGTTCCTTCGCTAGCTCATTGAAACCATAAATGAATTGTAGGATGAATTAAATGAACATAAATGGATAGAAATGATAAAGTTAGAGAAATGGGTTACATTCGAAAATGAATGTGATTTTCTCACTGAATATGAAAATGACTTGAGAATTAATTTATGGTTTTTTTGAATTATTAATTAATTAATTAATTGAATTTCAAAAATAGATTTAAATTAATTTTTTCAAAAATGGATTTAAATTAATTTTTCATTGTGAATCCAATTGAATGTAGAAAAATTAAATATATTTTCTCATAGATTCTTTTATGGTAAAGTTGTCATAATTTTAAGAGAATTAGAATTAGGTTGAGAAAATTATTTAATTGATAAATTCATTTATTTAAATTAATTGAAAAAATAATATTTAATTTGGAAATATATAAAAACATGTTGGAATAAATTATAACGTGCTGAGTTCATGTTAGGAAGTACATATAATTAGACCCAGCATAAGAGAGGTCCACCCCCACTTATATGGAATACATGGGACAACAAACCTTAGTATTCCCATATAAGGTTTCTACCCCCACTCCCTAAATAATAGGGAGTTGGCTATTTTTTCTGTCAAAATAATATTATTTGTATTCTACCACTTCAACCAGGATTCTACTAACTCTCCTTATAAATAGATGGCATTGGTAGGCTTTAAATCACTCCAACAAAAGGAAAAAAACACAAGTTTCTCTGAAGTTTTCAATATTGCTATTTTGGCAGAAAGTAGTGGAAATTTATTTTAAGAATAAATTTTATTTTTTGGGAATTGCAATTCTACTAGTTTCTATTTAAGAGAGATTTACTTTATCACTGAAAGTAAAGAAAATGTTTTTGGTTCTATGTTTGATTTGATTTGTTTGAGCCTACACTCGGAGTAGTTCATGGTACAAGAATAGCATAGGAGATCATTTGGTTGAAAGCTGGAAACAATAAGGATTCGCCTATTCGAAAACACATGTATGAATTCGGCCTAGGATTTATTGCTATAAATATCACAAATCGTGTTTTTTCAAAATTTTTATTTTTTGTTGTGTAAGAAAACCTTTTTCGAACTAGATTTTTTCCCAAAAATTAGTATCAGAGCATCAATTTGTGCTATGTTTATAGTGTAAACCAAGACCAAGACCAAGACCAAAATTCTCTCTCTTCATCATGTATGATTATATTTGATAAGATGTGGCATTCTTGTAGTTGTATGCATGTTTAAGTGAATGTATGTATGTAATTATTTTATTGCTGTGGATGATAAAGTAATTTTACAAAAGTTGTGATTCCTAGAAAATAAATGTAGTTTATTATTATATTGGGAATTTATATTTTAGATCGTGGACTATCATTTTCATGCGGGATTAATTTTATTAGTTTATAATAAAATATGTGAGCCAAAAACAAACATACAAATTTTTTAATATTTTTCAGTGGAAATCAGAGAACCGGAATGCACCCAGATTGATCGAGACGAAGGAAATTAAACCTAGCTAAATTGACAAGTGATCGATGGTGGTCCGTCGATGGCTGGCGATGGATTGGCAATAGTGGCTAGTGGTAGTTCGGCGAAGAAGACATAAACGTGAACCGATACCGCAGTAGAAGTCTGTGGTGGCAAAATTGAAGACCCAAAGTATGCTTTGGGGTGGATCTTGTAATTTTGTAATTTTTTATTTTTTTAGGATGGAATCATGGAAACTTTGGCTTGCCAGAGTAATTTAAATTTTTATGTTTTTATGTTCATGAGGTAAGCATGATGATATTTATATGGCTGCGAATGTATGTTCATGTATATATGAGATAAGCATTCCATATATATTAGGGAATAATGCCACATGTACTTGTCATGCATATATTGATCATTCGTAACTGAAACCAGACATTAAAAATCTTTCATGTTTTTAACATATTAAGTGGAAAAAAGGTCCCCAAAAAGACCTACGACCTCTATCAATGGTTTCTTATGATGACATGCCAATTTAATTACCCCACGGTAGGATTGTTATGTGGATCTCACTGAGGAAATTACCTGAAAGTAAGTAGGACTCTCTTCATTCCTATTATAATTGGACAGACCTCTATGGTAAGTATTATCATACAATATAGCAAGATGTTCTATCTTCAAATAGAACAACTAGTCACAGCATGCTACTTGATGAGATTGTCCCATGATGTAATAGATGTTCAGTTGATGATTATACACTCAAGATCTTCTAGTTAAGTAACTCCCCACGGAGCTCTACTTATGTTAGAAAGATGACCATGTTGGAAGATTGGTTTTGGAAAACATAGCGAAAATTAGGTTTAAGAGAATACTAGAGTTTTAAAAAAAATTCAAAAACATGAACTTGTGTGTTATCCAAAGTAATAAACATTTAATCAAAATTCATACCTTTTGATTCATCTAGGATAAACGCTTCAACCAAGTGAATTTCTTTGCCATCCTCAAGCTCACATTTTCTGAGTGTGGGCTCACTTTGAATCATAAATTTTTTTTTCACAAAATTACCAACGGGAAAATTTTAGAATTTCTCTAAACTTTTGGGGTCAAGTTGTAAATAAAAAATATCTATAGAAATATTTTGAAATAATTTCTTCAGATATTTTTATCTACAACTTTTCTTGAATTCAAGTGTGTGAGAATAATGACTCAAACTCTCCTTATATAGGGAGAGTTTAGAGAGAGTTCAACTAGGATTGAAATTACTCACATTGATATTAAATTAATAAAATAATATCAAGATAAATATTAAATTTATTTTAAAATTAAAATTTAAATAATATTATTTTTTGGAAAAGTTAATTCAAAATCGAGTAACCTGGTAGTGTCTTTTTTCTCGATTACCGAGTCTGCCTAGGCCGATCATTCGCACAACCAGTCGCACTAGATGCAACATCCCTCAACTAGTCATTTGCACGCTTGACCAAATACTACTGATGGGGTTGGCCGAGACCCCTAGTAGGCTGTTCAAATAGCATGCTGCCATGGCCGGGGCACCATCGACTAATCATTCTCATGCCTGGCTAGTGTGACAGCCGGTTTGGTTCAGTTCAGTTCAGTTCAATCAGTGGTTGAACTGTCGACCCAGTTTCATACATAGGTCAGGTTCAACCATTTTTAGGTCTTGGTCTCGGTTTTTGGTTATTGGTTCCAATTTTTTATCTCGGATCTAATTTTCAAGTTCAATTACCCATTTGGCCAATTGCCTGACTTAAAAATTAATTTCCAAAAACATCATATTTATATTAATTAATTTGATTAATTTAATTTTACTTGATAACAACTAATTTTTTCAAAAATCACTGAGATTTTTCAAATTAATTTTTTAAGAAAATTCTTTAATAAAATTCTTTAGTTGAATAAAATCTCGTGACTGCCTAATTTAATTCCATATAGAATAAATCAACTCAATTAAATTATTTCTAAAGTAGTAGAATTTTCTTCTAATTCAAATCCAATTCGATCGAGCTTTTTTTCAACTAGCGGAGGGACCAATCGGACATATACAATTAGGCTTGAATAATTGCAATTTTATCCAGAAGCTTCATTCTGATAATTCGTAATATACTTAATCATGGAGTCAATCCACAAGAAATACCAAGATTGAAAACTCCTTATTGTATACTCTTTACGAAAGTAATTCATTCAACTGCTTTGTCCAGTGACCTCATCATGTGTGTGTTACCTTCATATGATGTCCTTGATTTCTTTGAGTTAAATTGTAACACCCCTTGCCCGTATCCAACGTCGAGATAGGGTTCGAGGCGTTACTTGTAATTCACCTTTACAAACTTACATAATGGGGTTACTAAATTTCGTTCGTAATTTAAAACTTTTCAAACATGTGCACTTTGTCTCTTATACAGGCCTCCGAGGCCTAAAAACACTCCTAGGGGTAGTACGGAACAAAATCGAAATTGTTCGATAGACTTGGGGCACTTTAGGAAATTTTCCCTTAGTTGAAGTGTAACACGCCCGTAAGGCTTAGAACACTCCCGTGTCCTTTTTCCAGTATGCAACACGGCCAAGGCACACGCCCGTGGGCATAGCCCGTGTGCTATCCTGATTTCATTCACACCATTCTATTAAATGAACACGGCCAAGGTACACGCCCGTGTGCTTAGCCCGTGCTCTATGCTGACTTAAAATTTCAGGTGCAGGGGACACACGGTCATAGCACACACCTATGGGAGTAGCCCGTGTGTCACACACGGCCTAGACACACTCCCGTGTGTCTACCCATGTGGACCTTGTTAGGCTATTTTCCAAGCCTTAAGTCACCCTCTACTAGCCAATTACACTTATAGATTACTATAGTGCATATTTAGGCCAAATTATCCATTTGTAAATATGAAACTTTGATTAACCTCATTGTATGTGAACCTCATGTCATTGGTTTCATACATGCTAAGTTAATTCTTATCTTGCATTTAATGATTTATATGTCTGCTTGACATATTAAGATTGGCTTGTTATTATAACTCATTGCCAATTATAACTAAGCCATCGCATATGAATATAAACATGCATAGATTTGTAGGGCATAGCCTACTTCAAAATGATCCAATTCCCATGACCATATACAAAAAGATAAACATATTTTTACATGCCTTCACTAGGCAAATCAAATGACATATATATAACAAAATACTCAAAAATCCTATACATGCCATTGGACAAAATGGAAATGTCTTTATACCAAAGCTTGTCTAGTTGATAGTGTGTTGACTCTCCAATTGCCTTCTAATCCTTATGAGTCCTTGAGCTTTGAAGAGCAGGGAAAAGAGAGGGGAAAGCATTTACATGCTTAGTAAGCCCATATAACTGGAAAGTAAACTTACCAATTGTTTAGCATACATCCATAATAGATAATGAAACCAATGAACATGAAAATGGTTTCCCTATTACATGCACTCAATCAATGAGTTAGTAACATAACAAATACCATGAACATTTTTATCTTAAATGAGCTCATCATTTTACATGTCATTTGTACATATACCTTGTGATAGTCCCGTTGAGTTTCCAGGAAATCTTGATGGATTATCCAATCACCGTCAATTTATACGAATGATCATTTTGAGTATGCACTCCCGTGAACCTCACATCTTACGCTGGGATTACCAGCCCAGGCTAAATCCCCCGCAATATAAACTCATAAGGTGATGTCAGGATTACTAGTCCAGGATAAATCCCTTATAACGACAAACACCTTTAATGAGCTCGGATCTAAATTACCAGTCTAGGCTAAATTCAGACCCTCATCGGATTACCCGTCCGGGCTAAATCCACAATGCACACATATTCTTCGGGAGGCTCGATCACTCAAGGAACATGAGTCTAAGCTAGATCCTTTTTATACTTGAGATCTTTGGATTACCAGTCCAGGCTAAATCCTTTTCTACAACACATGTAGGATCTCAAGTCTCATGTAAATCATGGTTTATCCATCGAATTCCCTTTCCAACCTCAACCGAGACATTATCCAACAATTCACTATTAAAGATGAAATTCATGCATTTTCTTTCCATCAACAGTGCAATTATCATGCATTCACAAAATATACAATTATGCATGTTATAGGTTTACTTCGAGTTATCCGAACTTACCTGGTATTCATTTCCGGAGTTATGTTTCAGTTATTCCGAAACCTTGCATTTACCTCGATCGACCTCCAGAATTTGTTCCTCGGGGTCTATAACAACAAAATTATATCATTAATTCACTACATTACACTTTTCAAGTTTAATTTCTACCCCCAGTCCAAATGACCGTTTTGCCCCTAACCTTTGACATTTTTACTATTTAGTCCCTAGGCTCGTATAATGAAACACATGCAATTTCTATCATACCCAAGCCTATCTGAACACTTTTCCCTCATATGGTAGCCCAAATTTTCCAATATTTTCACATTTCTACCACATATTTTAAAACATTTGCAAAAAGGTCCTTTCAAGGGTTTTTCATGAAAATCACCTAAGAAAAGATGTGTAACACACCTTCAACTTTTATACCCCTCCATAATCCACCAAAATACAAGCAACTCATGCATGGGTAAATTTTTAAACATGAACCCTAGCATGAAATATGGGTAGAAATGGAAAGATCAAGCTACCGGGATTTCAAAAATACAAAAAACATTAAAAACGAGGCTTTGGAGCACTTACTATTGAGCTTGGAAAGCTTGGAAACCCTAGATATGGAGAATATTCAAATTTTGGCAATCATGGAGAAGAAATGGCTGATTTTTGCCTTCTTTTTCCCATTTTATTTCATTAAAATGCCAAATGACCAAAATGCCCTTAAGTCCTTTCTTTAAAATTTCATCCTTGCAAGCCCATTTTTGTCCAAAAACTTAGAAATTGGGCAAATTGCTCTTTAATACCTTCTAATTTATAATCTAAAGCAATTTCATACAAATTGCTTCTAGAATCCAAGTTTTGCAATTTATTCAATTTAGTCCCTAATTCCCAATTGGACACCTTACTCAAGAAATTTCTTCATAAAACTTTAACATATGCATAATCTCATATTTTAGGTCTCATAATAATCATAAAATAAATATTTTGATGTCGTATTTGTGATCCCAAAACCACTGTCCCGACTAGACCCTATTTCGGGATGTTACATAAATACTTTTACTCAATACAATCTTATTTTATCTCATTGTCACCATTGTGTCTTCTTAATGATTAATATGATCACTGTCAACTAATGACTATGATAAATTGCTCGTTTGAGAACAAGCAACCCGTGACCACGTTTCATATTTTATCAATCCACACAATGCCAATGAAAAGATATCATTAATTCTTTAATCGAGTTATGAATTCTATTGTTGCTAGTAAAGCGATGTCATACACAAGTAATGTACCTAACATACTGGCTGTCGACTCGATCATCTTTAAAGGATAAGCATCCACTTATATCAAAGCACATGAGTTACAAACACATGGTTAGTGACTAATTCAGGATTTAGGTAAGTCACACCATGAATGTCACAAGTGAATCAATTCACAAACGAATTCAGAATTAATTAAACTTGGGTCTAGTCCAATATATCATTCTTTCAATGGGTACATCTATGTCTCTACTTGTGGTTTCAACTGCTCTAATAGCTGAGATTAATCATCCCCCTAATTGGCATTGTAGATGACATAATCCTTCTAATTATTTGAATCAAATGTTCACTTTGATTCTTTTACAAGATTATAGACTCGTTTAGTTTATCTAATGAAGTAAGTTTTCTTTCTTGCAATGTAAACATTCTTACAGTGCCTTTTATCATCGGTTTGAACTTAGACAATCAATGAGCTAATATTTGTTTGTTACAACTACTCTATGTATGCAAAACATGCAAGACAGAAATACAAAAGATATAACAGTGAAATGTGAAATTAGATTTATCTATTTATTCATTGTTCAAATATATAGAAAACAATTACATGTTTACTACAATATGGACAGATTTCCCTATAAGCCAAATGTTACATGACTATTAGTACATGTGAATATTTAAGGAATTAGGTTCATGTGCTAATTGGAAGGAAATCCATGTTCTTACCAGTTGATCATGATCATCCCATAGTAGCTTGATTCAATACATGTAGGAATTATCATTGCAACAACTTACAAATGTTTTATAGGTTTAATGTAAGACACATGCATCGTTTTAATGCATATCGTAATGTTGGAAAATGTTTTCAAACATTTTCTTATACAAAGATATTAATAAATAAATATTTTATCTTTTAGTTAAAAAATGACACATACTTCCTTATTGAACATACTCACTACAAACTGAACGAAAATAACTATAAGGAATGGAAAAGGAACCTGATGATTGTCCTGAGCTATGAGAAGCTTAAAATAGTTCTTGATAATAAGTGCCCTCTGACCACTCATGTTGAGGCTAGAAAATGCAGGGAGGATTCTGATTAAATAACTCATTGCTATACGTTGGCAAGCGTGACCAACATCCTATATAAGTAATTGGAGAGCTATAAGACTGCCAAAATGATTATAGATAAGTTAGAAGACATGTTTGGAGGGCAAGTTACCTTGACTCGATAGTATACTATAACTAGCTAGATGAGTGCCTAGCCAAAGCCCGACACTTCGGTCAAAGACCATATGATTACTCTTATGGGATATTTTTCCGAGGCTATGGATAATGAGGCCAATTTAGACCAGAACACCCAAATTAAGATGGTGATCAAAAGTTTGTCCAAAGATTTTGTAGGTTTTCAGGCTACAAATTGTGGTCAACCAGTTCAAAAAGCAAAAGCAAACATATTTGTCACTTCTTCCTCAAAAGGGAAGGGAAAACACGCTAAGAAATGTAAGACTAAGGTCTCTGAGCAACCAAAAGTGAAAAAGGAAGAGAACCAGAAAGCCTAAAGAAAATGCACTTCAAGATGAAATGTAAAGAGTGGAAGGAATATCTAGCCTTCATAGGCCTGGGTATGTAACTCTCTATAATAGAAGCTTATTTAGTAGAGGATTCAATAGACCACTGGGTCATTGATTTGGGAGCTATTAATCATATTTGTGTTTCTCTATAGAGGATTCAATAGTACAGGATTTAATTTATCACCTTTTTACTTAAATTCATTGTTAAAACTAAGTAATTGTGTAATAAATTAATGAAATATGTGAAAATGTGAAATTAGGACATAGAAATTATTAAAATGTGATTTTATGCTTTATTTTATAGTTTTCATGCATAAAATGACTTATTTTATATTTATTTGAACATATTATATTTTTAAGACATAAAATGGGCCATACATGATTAAATTAAATAATAAAATATAAAATTATATTTAATAATTCATTTTAAAATATTTCATTAATAATTTGGGTTTTAATTAATTAATTATTTTATTTTTTGGTACTTTAATTTATTGATTTATTTTGGATAGGTCTAATAGCTTTGTT
Source organism: Gossypium longicalyx (assembly GCA_025698465.1). Taxonomy (NCBI): domain Eukaryota; kingdom Viridiplantae; phylum Streptophyta; class Magnoliopsida; order Malvales; family Malvaceae; genus Gossypium; species Gossypium longicalyx. The sequence goes on along the minus strand of CM046997.1, from coordinate 13,975,945 downwards.
GGATTACAAAAACTAACCAAATTGAAGACCAAGTCAACCCAATTTTGGCTACACATGGCTGTCCACATAAACCACTTTTTGGTTTAATTACACAAGGTCCTTGCAATGTTGAAGAAATTAGAGATTTGCCTGAAGATTTACACTTGACTGGGTCTCAGTCTTGAGTTGTTATGACATTTAAATTACTTAAAAATCAAGCAAAATTCAACTCAAAATCCACTAATCATGGCCGACCACTCATTGAAAAAGCTTGAAGAGACTAAACCTCTCTATTTTTAGCAAACTACTCTCCTCTCTTCACCTATAAATAAGACTTCATTTCACCATTCCTAATCATCTCTCATCATTCTCTCTTTTCTCATAATTCTCTTTAGCATTTTCCCTTCCCCACGCCTAGCATCATCTCTTCATAGAGATTTTAGCAATTAAGCCTCTTAAAGAGCCCTTAGTCGGCCACCTTGGAGAGCCATCAGTGAAGGAGTAAAGCGAATGAGTCTTGCCGGTCAGAGTCTTGGGTGACTGCCACTTTGATTTGGGTTTAATCTTTCTTTTCTTTGATATAATCTGAAAATTTTTGCTATGTGTTATTTGTTCTTGTTACAACAATGTTAGCATAATTTTATTTAAGCTAGGATGATTACTTTGATTAAATAATATTTATTTGATTCATGCTTATAATGTTTGTGCCTCAATCGATCATGTTTTCAATTAAAATCAACTCTGTATTTCATTCATACGTGATTGAAATGCACCTGAATTAGCTGAGTGATCCTAACCAAACGACAGCAAGTGGACACATAATTGAAATGTGTATGCTCAATTTAGATCCTAACCCGATTAAATTGTAGGTTGCAAAACAACTCTAACCAAGCTCTGTTATCTGCATAGTTGTTAGATTTGTGTGATTAAACTACTTCAAACCTAACACGTCCCTGTTACCTCACATAAATGCTAAGAAACCCTTAGTAAATAAGGATCAGTAAAATGCATATTACTAAGTAAAGGATACCGAAAGGACCTAATGTGGTTTCCAAACTCATGAAAAATCGAGTTGCCATGGAATGTTTTTCTGAATGTTATTAAGCATGTTGATAATAAATTGAGTTTAATTAAAGTAATTGTCCTAGTTTATTAATGTTATAATCGTTGCAAATTGTGTTTAATTTTGCTAAAATCTATTTCATTCATATAGTGTGCATATTTAGGATAATTTGCATTGGGGATCATTGCATTTAGTTTAATATATTTAATTTTAATCATCACTTCTCAATCATATTGTGTTTTTATTTACCAAGTTGTTAATATAATTTTACAATTAAGTGATTTAACACAAATACAATCCTTGTGGAGACGATAACTCGATACTTACTTATTACTTGATAACGACTATGTACACTTGCACAAAGCTACGCGTTATAAGGAGACGAAAGATCTCAAAGATAAGAGTTTATCATTGTAGATTGGAACCAGAACAACTGTGAGAGCTGAAGCAGTGGGAGATGTACATCTTTAGTTTGATAATTTAAGGAAGATTATTTTAAAAGATGTTTTCTATGTATCAAGTTTTAAATGAAACTTAATTTCGGTTGCATGTTTATATAAAGACAGTTTGACCTTGAGTTTTAATAGTAGAATTGCAATATTTAGAAATCACAATCTTATCAGTAATGAATAGATTTCAAATCATCTCTATTTTATAAAACCAAATATGCACACAATACATGAGACTGAAATAACGAATAAAATACTTAAAACTTCTCACTTTAATGAGACGTACCTTTGACATTTGAGACTTGGTCATATTAACCAAAGAAATAATCACTAGAGTTGTGAAAGACAACATCTTAAGTTTGCTTAAATAAATTGATCTTCCACAATGTGAATCTTGCTTAGAAGGTAAGATGATCAAGCGATCGTTTAATGCAAAAGGAATAAGGGTTGAAAAACCCTTAGAACTTATGCACACGAACATATGTAACCCCATGAACGTCAGTGCAAGAGGTGGTTATGAGTATTATGTAACCTTTATTGATGATTATCCCAGATATGAGTATGTGTACCTAATACACCACAAAGAGTGAAACCTTTGATAAATTTGAAGAGTTTTGTGCGAAAATGGAGAAACAAATAGGTTTACCCATAAAGACACTTTGGTCTGGTCAATGTGGGGAATATTTATATGATGAGTTCTTAGGGTACCTCATAGGGAATGAGATTCTATCTCAGTTGAATGCTTCAGGCACTCCACAACAGAATGACATAGTAAAGAGAAGGAATCGAATATTGTTAGACATGGTATGTTCAATGTTAAGTTATTCGAAGATACCAATCTCTTTTGGGGGATATGTGGTACAAACAACTTGCTATGTTCTAAATGGTGTGCCAACTAAGGCAACATCAAAAAATTCATATGAATTATGGCATGGCAATAAGTTAAATCTTAATCATTTAAGAATTCGGGGATGCCTAGCCCACATATTGGATAAAGATGCAAGGAAGTTGGACTCACAGACAGAATTATGCATGTTTGTAGGATATCCAAAGGGAGCAAAGGGTGGTTTATTTTATAACCCGAAAGAGCAAACTATAATAGTGTCTACTCATGCTACTTTCCTTGAAGAAAGTTACATGAATGACTTCAAACCTCGAAGTAAAGAGGTATTTAAGGAACTTTTAGGAAATATACATAACCCTACGAAAATGGTTCTAGAGTCAACTCCTAATAGTGAACCTATAAATGATCAGCAACTGACTGCACACGCTTGTTTGCAAAAAACAAACAATTTTGTAAAGCAATTTAAAAGTGCGATTTTAAGTACAAGCATACAATGTTAGTTGTAATATTTGTAGTGTCAATGGGACACTTCGAGTATCCCAAGGTTCGAACCCAAAAGATTTCTATTTGGTTAAATGTGTTTATCAAGTTAATTACAAGTAAGCAATTACTAACCTAATCAAGTTAGAAATTATTAGTGCAAGTTCAAATAAAAATTTGTTTATAAACTAAATTTAAATTATCAATTAAACTAACTAATCTAATTTTCTTCCTTGTTGTTTTAGAAAATGTAAATGATAAACCGATGGTCGATTGATTCATTAGTTATTAACTAAGCTAATAAATCTATACCGATTATATTGATAGTCATTCTTAGATAGGAACCTCCTATCGGTCTCATCCTAAACTAAAAGATACCACCTAGGTACTCCTCTTGGTCTCACTACTCGGCAAAATTATATCAAACTATCTAAGGATAAACTCTCCTCTCGGTCTTGTTTATCTAGATTTTCCACTAGATGTGTCAATTCTAGTGTATTAAGCATTTTGATATAACTGAATAATCAATACATCAATCATAACTATTAACTTAACTAACAAATAACTGATCAACCAACCATCAACAGATTTAGCACATAATCAAACTTAAATTCCTAACAAGCATTTTATCAAACACATGGTAAGCATAAAATAAGAATAAAGAGTTTGAGAAATGTTCATTTAATTGATGGAACTCCAATGAATCCCAAGAGTTTGATTATCTCCCTTTTACATAGTCTTTAACAATAAGAAATAAAATCAAGAACAAAAATAGAATCTAATCTAAAAAGAAAAGAAAAACTTAATTTAAAAATGAAAAGAAAAGAAAAGAAAACCTAACCCTAAAACTATGGAAAACTAAAGGAAACTATCAACCAACAATATCTGAAAACAAAGGCTTATAAAGTTGTATTTATAGCCTACTAACATTGACCATTATGCCCTTAAATGAAAAATAGACTTAAGCTTATTTGGATAAAAAATTGCCCCTACAGTTTTTTTCACTCGCCAGGCAGTGGTATCACAATATCCACAACAATCTTGAAATGGGTGGTCTTGGGATGTCTCGGTATCACAATACCCATTATTTAGTATAGCGACATCATTGTATCTAGCCTCGATTCTCTTCATTTCAATACTGTCATAGGTATCACAACTTCCATGCTTTGTTATCGCGATACCCCTCTTCTAGATGTTTTCTTCACATCTGGGCCACTATCGACTCCCTACAACACTCAATCAACTTGTTAGGTTCCCCATGGCATGATTGACCAATTTGGGTCTAAAAATAGCTTAAAACTAATAAAAATTTATGATAAAACTAAAAATTAACAAAAACAATACAAAACATCCAAATTGCTCGAGAATAAGATTTTTAAGTGTAATGGAGAGCCTAATTTGATGTATCAAATTACGAAAGATCAACAACATAGGGTGTTTCATCATAGTAGGAGGATCTCTTGTAGGCCCGAGTTCTTCCAATCTAGCGGAAGTGTTTTTAACATTAAGCTTGTCGAACAGGAAGATGATGACCCACTTACATATGATGAAGTGATGTAGAGTGTTGATTCCTAGCTCTAGGAAATAGCTATGAAAGTTTAGATGAATTTTATGGCTTCCAACTCATTTTGGGAACTTGTAGACTTAGCAAAAGGGATAAAACCCATAGGATGTAAGTAGATCTACAAGAGGAGAAGAAATGCAGATGAAAGAGTAGAAACTTATAAGGCCAGACTTGTAACAAAAGGTTATACTCAGAAAGAAGGTATTGATTATGAAGAAACCTTATCTCTAGTTTCCATGCTCAAGTCAATCCGCATATTGCTATCCATTGCTATCCAACAGTTTAGCATGAATGACTGCTAATTTTGTTTTAGGCATTCAAATCCTAAAGGGTTGAAAGAACAAAGTGATAACACTATCTCAGACTTCATATATAAACAAGATATTAGAGTGTTATGTAATGAACGATTCGAATGAGGGAAATCAATCCTCCATATCGAGATTTCATCTCTTTTTGGAGGACTATCCTAAGACAAAAAAAGAAAGAGAGAACATGAGAAAGGTTACTTATGCTTCGACAGTAGGAAGTCTCATGTATGCTATGTATGCACACACCTAGATATTTTCTTTATAGTGGGGTTGGTAAGTTGATATTAGGTGAATCCGAGACCAAAAAATTGGCAAGCAGTTAAGCATATACTCAAGTATTTACAGAGAACGAGGAATTATATGCTTGTGTATTTCAAAGGAGATCTTACTCCTATCAAATATACTTATTCTGACTATTAAAAGTATCAGGATTCAAGGAAATTGACATCGGGCTATGTTTTTAGCCTATGTGGTAGATCCATTGTGTGGAGAAACGTAAAGAAGAGTTGTACTACTGAGTCCATTATGGAGGCTGAATATGTGGTTCCTTCTGAGGCTATCAAAGAAGGAATATGACTTTGAAAGTTCCTTATGGATCTTGAAGTCGTTCCTGGTATAGGAAAAGGTATCACACTGTATTATGATAATAGTGCGGCAATAGTTAATACCAAGGAGACAAGAAATTACAAGAGGATAAAACATATTAATCGAAAGTATCATATCATAAGGCAGACAATTGCGGAGGAATCGTGGATGTTCAAGGTCACATCCGAGGACAACCTTGCAGACCTGTTTACCAAGACTCTACTAGCTAGGATTTTTGAGAAAAACGTGAAAAGCATGAGAATGCAAAATATGACTCATATGCTTTACTAGGGAAAGTGAGAGACTATTGGATCTAATGACCTGAGTGTAGTATATTCATCTGTAAACTTGTATTTTTTTTAACAGATTAGTTAATAAAACAAATTCATTGATTGTGACATTGTTTAATAAAATATTTTTTTTCGAAAAAGTTATAAGTTTACAAACGAATATACTACACTTAGAGCACCAAATTCAACAGTATCATGGTCATCAAAGAAATAACAGATTGTGACATTGTCATCCATAGAAGTCGACTTTGTTGCAGCAACTTTATCCTCCTTTCAAGCTGTTTGGTTGAGAATATTGCGTGAGACACTTCAGTAGCATCAAAAGGAAGCAACAACTATCTACTGTGATAATATTTTAGCAATAAAGATTTCAAAAAATCTAGTTCTTAACGGGAGAAGCAAACATAGAGATGTCAAATACCATTTTATACGCAATTTGTGTAATAAGGGTGTAATTGATTTAGTGTGCTATAACAGTGAAAGTCAAGTAGTTGACATACTAACAAAGCCATTGAAACAGGATGTATTTGAGAAAGTTGGAAGGATACTTGGAGTATGCTCTTCAAAAGAAGCTGCAATTGATGATTATTTGATACTCTTAAATTGATGTCTACAGACATCAGATTAATGGAGGATGTTAATATATTTTTTTTAAAAATAGGAGATTTATTTTGGTGGTTCCTATTCTTTAGTGGGTTATTTCCTAATTTTAGAAGAAATTTGTTATTAAAATTACCTATATAAATGTTACTATTTTATGAATGATTTTTACAATTTAACTTCCTCTCCTCTGAGTCTATTTTTCTTATTAAAATCCTGTATTTAGTTTTAACAAAAAACTCTAGATTAACATGAAAACACACCAATTTCTGAAGTTAACCCTTTTCCATGAACAATCTCCTGGCTTTTAGTCATTACCCCAAAAAAAATATTCTTCAATTAATTAATTGATCCACAAATCAACAATAATACATTCCATTAAAATAATAAAATAGTTTGAACAGAAACCAACATAACTTTTAATAATAGAAAACCTGGGTTTTATATACAACAAAAGAGAGGGAAAGGGAGAGGGGACGGTGGGGGAGGCAGAAGGAAAGGGTGGGAGATTTTTATATTTATTTAATATTAATATAAATATTAATATAAAATTTAAATTTATTATTATATTTTTTTGAAAATATTTATTTTTATATATTATTATTTCTTGTGAATAACATTTTTTATTTTTATATATTTTTAAATTTATCATTATATTTTAAAAAAGATTTATGTATTTATATTTTTTTTTAGTTTTTTGAATTAGGATCAAATTGAGAATATTTGTTATTTTGGAAGGTTAATTTTTAAAATTATGACTAAATCGATATAATATGTAAAAGTTTAGGGCTAAATTTGTTATTATACCAATCTCTTGATTACTACATCAACTTGCCATTTGTGATTTTAACGGAATCAAAATGACTGAATTATGTAATGTGAATGCTTAAATTATAATTTTTTTAATTTTAAATACTTAAAATAAATTTTTTTAATAGTTAAATAACTATTTGTATAGTTTACCTTAACTAATATTTCTTTTTCTCAGTTGAAGAGTGAAATCTTAGATGTTAAACCGACCAATAGGAGAAAAGAAAGGAAGGGGAGAAAAAATAGAAATTTATTTATTTTGGTGTGTTTCTGTTTTCATATATTTAAAGAATTATATTAACTTATTATTATAAATTTATTATATTTATTTGTGTTGATTTTATTTTTCATTCCATTTTTTATATATGTTTGTATTATGTGTTAATTCATTTAAAATTTTGCTTTATTTATTTTCATTAATTAATATAGAGAAAATTATAGTTTCATGTTGTGTAGTTGTTAATGATTCAGTTTTAAATTATTTAAATAAGTTGTCATAATAATTTAATTTAGAAAACATAATAATATTTGATTTTTTTAATTTAATTTTTAAAGTATGAATTTATAAAATCGGTTCACACAGTGATTCGTTGGTTCATTTAAAATGCACATTTGACTAATCAAGTAAATATTCAAAACATAAAATTATTTAAATAATTATTTTAATTTTAATTTTAAATTATATATTTAAAAGATTGAAATGCGTGTCAACTTCTACGTAATTTTATTTAAAAATAACTTTATGTGACTATTTATTATTTTAATTTAGATTATGTAATTAAAGTGTTGGTTTGTTTGTCAAGTTTTTAGGCTCAAAAATATCATGAGAGGGAAGATGAATTGATATTTTAAAAAATTTTCTAAACTTTTCTAAATAATGAAGGAAGGAAAAAATCTTTCCCTTTTTGAGGAGAAGATATAACATTGATAATCCTTATATTTTCCATAAGGATGAGATATAACCTTCTCACTAGTTTTATTGACTAAGCTAAAACCCTCTAGTTTTTACGAGGCTCAAATATAACATTTACAAATTACTTAAGGTTTTATACCTTGAAAATTTTAAGTAGCTCTCACAATATAAAGAAAAGATGTAAACAATGAAGACCTCTCAATGTTGTGTATTTACAAGTGATAAGTGCTCACTCTCTCGAAGAATTGAAATGAGAATGATAAAAAAAAAAAAATCTAACAATAAGCACCTAAGATATATGTACAAGAGAAAATTAGAAAATGAAGGATTTAGGGCTTTTCTCTTTATTTTTATGCATGAATGGTCATCTCTTGTGTCTTGATGTGTATATATAATAAGGAAAAATTTTGTGATTGTTTATAGCCGTTGGAAGCATTGCAAACAAACTTGTATCGATACAACTCACAAGATGTATGGGTAGAAGTGGACTTGTGCGATACATCGTACAAGATGTATGGGTAAAAGTCCCCAGAGTTTCACAATGTTGCTTACCGACTTAGTTGTATCATACAACTAGGTTAGGGTATCGATACTACGACCCAAACTTGTATAAAATGAGTTTAAAACACTTAAAAACATTTTGGATTGACTTAGAAACATTTAGATAAATTAAAACACTTTTGAAACATGTTTTTGAGTACTTTTACAAGTCTTTGAAATGCTTTGAATATGTTTAACAAAACTTTCAATAATTATTTTCACCAAATGACTTAAGAAATATAAATAAAAATTTATCTTAAATGTTGTTATATCAAAAGCTTGGGACATCAAAACTAACAATCTCCCCCTTTTTTATATTAAAAAATTCAAGATAAATTTATATTTTGAAAGACTCCCCCTAAATCATTTAGACATTTTCAAAACACAACTCCCCCTTAATAAATTATTCTTTGAAAAATTGTAAGCATAAACACTTAAACAATAGCACTGAATTTCAATAAGAGATATGACAAATAGGCAACATTAAATAATAATCTTTTGGTATATTAAAAAGCAATTAAGTCATTTGAAGAATGATACCAATTTTAAAGATATTTTAAAAATCAAAGCTTAGGGAGAATAAAAATGGATGCAATAACATAATGAGTCATAATATATTCATGTAAGGATCATGTGACTTGCATTCTCACAAATAAACAATGAACTTCAAGAAACAATGATATAACAATGAAGCATACTCTAAATTTATTCATAAAGAACATTTTATGCAAAATTCTAAGGATTATACAAATAGTTCATAATTGCATAAAGTTCACCTAAATTCATGCCTAATGAAAAATATCAATTGATACTTAAACAAAGATACCAATTATTAACAAGAAATGTGAACAGAACATGAATTAAGAATAAAAGAATTGCATGCTAAGAATAATTGGATATAATCACAATCAATTCCTATTTCTAGTACTCCCCCTTACAAGATGCATATCCTAATGATTTTCTCATATTTTCTAGATACCAATTATTAATGAATGAAAAATGCAGTGGCATCAACAAGAAGTGGATATCAAAAGGTTATCAAAGCTACAATTACCACATATGAAGAGCATAAGAAGAAGAAATTCATATACGCATACATTATTCAATGGACAAAACATACAGACAAACAAGAAACATTTCATTTAATAAGTATACATAGCATCACACAATTGCACCATGCTTAGCATAAAATTAAGGTTCTCTAAAGCATAAAACATGGCAAAGGCAGCCATTCAATATCACGGAAATGTAACCTTACAATGGATACCAATGTGAGTGTTACGTAAAGGAGGTGATCATGTTGGATTTGGTGCCCTAAGTGTAGTATTTTTGTCTATGTATACTTATATTTTTTGAACAAACTGGTTTAATAATAAATATCTATTAATTACATTAATACTCTTTATATACTATCCTCAATAGTTTTTGCATGAAAAGAAAAATGGAAAAAAATATTGGCTCAATGGTTATCTAATGTTTAACTAATATTAAACGGTATTACGTGGATAGATCATAATACGAAAAGACAACTTGTATTAGTAGATGAACCTAAATATGCCATTAGTCTAATAAAAAATGAAGAAATCGATTGAAAGACTATTATGCTATCTATTAAGCCCAATTTGGGAGATATTCTGTCTTGAGCATCAAGGCGGATGACTCCCAGGAGATAGAGACATAGATGTGATTGACTGGACTAACAGTACATCGGATAGAACCCAAGTAGAATAGATCCTAGATTCGTTTATAGATTTATTCACTTGTTACGTTCATAATGTGGCATACCTTAAATTTTGAGTGGATGATGGACTATATATGCATGACTCGTATACTTTGATGTAAGTAAAAGCCTGAGTTCAAATATATAAGGAACTGAAAATTGATGTGTTGGGTATACGATTTCTACAGCATGTAGCATCATTCACAATAGGGGAATTCATAACCCAAGAAATGGGTAAATGATATCCTCTCATTGGAATTACATGATAGATGAAAAGTAAATGTAGCCACGGGTCGTTTGTTTTTGTGATAAACTTGATTACTATATAATAGTAATTGATTTTTCATGAAGGAAGATGTAATGATTATCATAAGATAAAATAGGATCATATTGGAAGAATAGATTTATCCCAAATAGATTAAGGATATCCTATTAGGGTAACACATTTATGATAAGGTCATTGGACGAGCACTGATTGAGTAGGTTTCGTAATGGTATGTAATTAGAGAGAACTCAGTCATGATACTATAGTGGAATGACTTCGTAACTAAGTTTATAATTAATAGGCAAAAAGTTAGAACTGAATTATAAATAATTTGAACCCTAATTATATATATCCACCCGGTCCCCCCGCTAGCTCATTGAAAACATAAATGAATTTCATATAGAATCAAATGAACAAAAATGAATGGAAATGATAAAGTTATAGAAATGGGTCACATTCGGAAATAAATCTGTTTTTTCACTAAGTATAGAAATGACTTGAGAATTGATTTAACCTTTTCAAATTATTATTTAATTAAATAATTAAATTTCAAAAATAAAATTTAATTAATTAGTCATTGTGAGTCTATTGAATATTAAAATTAAATATATTTCCTCATAGATTCTTTTACGGTAAAGTTTTCATAACTTTATCAAAATTAGAATTGGGTTGAAAAAATTATTTAATTGGAAATTTAATTTACCTGATTAAATTAATTTATAAATAATATTTATTTTGGAAAATAGAAAATGATGTATTAAGTTGGATTAAATTATAAAGTTTTGGTTAAAAGTTCAGGAAACACATATAATTAGATCCAATACAGGAGAGACCCAAAACCCCTAATTATGTATTCTACTTAGAGTAAAATATTGTTTTATATTAAATAACTATTATTTGTATTTTACTAATTCAACTAGGATTGTTCTATCTATTCTTATAAATAGATGGCACTGGTAGAGCTATTTACACAAGTTTCACATAACTTGTGAGATATTGTTATTCTGCTAGAAAGTAGAGATAATTTATTTTATAAGTATAAATTATATTTTCTTGGAACAATAATTTCTATCGATTTCTATTGAGAGAGAATTATTTGCCTACTGAAAGTAATAAATTGTTTTTGGTTCTGTGTTTGGTTCGTGGTTTTCGAGCCCACACTCAAAGCATTTCATGGTACAAGAATAGTGGAAAAGGACGTTTGGTTGAAAGCTAGGGATGTTTAGGATCTGTCTCACTCAAAGCATAGGTACTTTTAGAGAAAAACTTTATTGTTATAAATATCACAAACCGACTTGGTTTTCAAAATTTTATTTTTTTGTTGTGAAAGAAAATCGTTTTTCAACTGGATTTTTCCAACAATCATGACATATTAGCAAGAAAAAAATCAAATAAAAACATAGAATATGTCATGGCAAAGGTATCTAAGGATATGGCATGTTAATGCAAGATACCAATGTGAAGAGTTCTAAATCCTATGTCCTAACCTAAGACTAAATCTAAGCCTAAGCTTTTAAGTTTAATCCTAAGTTCGCTAATTTATGACTAATTCTAATCCTATAGGATAATTCTAATCCTAAGTCTAACCTTAAGACTCTAAACGAATTCTAAAGTAAGAGCAAGTACCTTACACACAACTTAAATAATCTGGTAATCAGATCTTAAGAAAATATTTCAAAACTTTAATACTTTGTAAAATGGCCACCAAAGGTTCATGACATGATAAAAGTATTTTTGATCATTTTGGACATTTCAACAAAATTTAATGGATAAAACAAATTTGCTCAAATGACACTATGGCCTTAGTTTCAAGAAATTTAAAAAAATTATTTTTAAGCCTTATATTTTCTTGAAAAAATTTCAATTTTATTGAAAAATTCAAGCTAAGATACTCCCCCTAAGTATATATATATATGTATGACTTGACCATATACTCCTATATGTTCCTACAAAGAAAAAAAATGCAATATGAACATGTTAAAAATTCAAATATGGTTGAATCCAAGAATGCAAATATGCTCCTATGAACAAAAAAAAAATACAATATGAACATGTTAAAAGTATTATAACAAATAATGAACCATAATAATACAAATATGGTTGAATCCAAGAATCACTAGGTGACCTCTTTTTGTGAGCAAAAAGCATCTTAAACCAAAATACTAAGTGATCAAAAAATTTTCAAATAAGGTATATGCACTTAGTACAAGGCATATTAGACACATGTCACATATTTTGAACATACTTGCATACAAATGAACTTATATACAACCTATATTAACCTAGATCTATCTATTGACAATCAATATACTAAAATGTACACTACATACATGGATCAAACAAGGCTTAACTTTAAATTTTAAGAACTCATTTTTACTTTGTAAATGACCATTAAGGAAGTCAAAACTTGATAAACATAATTTTAATCAACTTGAACCTTTCCAACAACTTTTAAAAAATGAAGCAAATTTGGTCAAGTGATCAAATGACCTAATTAACAAAGAAATAAAAAATTGAAAGCCTATTTCCTTGAATTTGAACTCAAAATGGACTGTTATACCAAAATATCATTTTAACTCTTTAAACCATTTGGTGAAGTCTTATAATTCATTTAATATGTGTCTAAATGGTTTCCATGTTCATAAATCATTAAAGTCAAAATTTAATCATTTAAGCTTCAAGAGTTCTACAAACTTGCTTTTGAAAGAATTAGAACTCAAATTATTTCAAGTTTGCCAAATTTCTTTGTCTAAGCAAGCTCAAAACCAAATTCTCAAAATGTTCAAACCATTTTATCAAAAGCCACTTGCTCAAACTAATTTTCAAATTCTTTTTGCAAAAAAATGATTTTTTTCAATAACAAAATTATTAAGCTTTGTATGCTCCTCCTAAGGTGTGTAAAAAATGTAATGTATTCTAATATGCATACATCCTATAAACATCATCAAGTAAATCATATAAAAATCAACCAATTAACCACAAATTATGCTTGAAGAACTTAAGAATATTCTAAACATGATATCAATATTATCCATCAATTAAATTTCAAATCATGTTTAGAAACAAAAGCATCAATAGGCAACCAATTTAATCATTTTCAATAAAGTATTGATTTAGAGGTTACCCATCCTTCCTTTGTGTGCTAAGAGCATCTACATTTTTGTGCTTTGCTTATCTTTGCTCCAACACATCTACAAGAGACATTCACTTGGATTTTGGTATCCAAATTGCTTTGGGTCCTTCGAGTTTAGTTATCATGTCTCTAATTCCTTTTGGAACCCATACTTGTCTAATTTTATATTGAATTATTTTGCTATTGGATAAGTATGTAATGTATGACCATGGAAATGTCAATGTTCACACTTTTTCATTTTTGATGTAACATCCTGAAATAGGGCTTAAACGGAATAGTGGTTGCGAAACCACGAATCTGAGGTCAAAAATAATAATAATAATAATAATAATAATAATAATAATAATAATAATAATATTCCAATTAATTTTAAGGTTTATTCATTTATTGAATAATTTTGTGAAAATTTCGTGAAGAAATTTTATGTATAAGTGCCTAATTTGATAATTAGGACTAAATTGTAAAATTAGCAAAATGTGTGTTTTAGATAATAAAGGGGATTTAATTGAAATGGTTTCTTAAAGTGGAGGTACTTATTTAGTAATTATACCATTATATTTAAGTTTGGACAAAAATGGGCAAGAATAGGACAAATTTGAAAGAAAAGCCTTTAAGGGCATTTTGGTCATTTAGTAATTAAAAGAATTAAAAAGGGAAAATAAAGCCAAAATTGGTCCATCTTCTTTATGGAGTCCAAATATAGCATGGGGGAAGCCATGGTTAGGGTTTTTAAGCTTTTCAAGCAACATAGTAAGTGATTCCAAGCCCCGTTTTTATTGTTCTTTACGTTTTTGGAGTCTCGGTAACTTGATTAAGCTTATTCTAGCAATAATTCATGCTAGAGTTCATATTTGGAAAAATACCCATAGGTGAAATGTGTTTATTTTGATGTTTTATGGTAGGATATGAAGCTTTAAATTGTGTTAAACAACTTTTGCTAAGTGATTTTACGTGAAAACGAGTAAAACGACATAATCGGTAAAAATACCTAATGTTCATAAGCACATGTTAGAGTGAGAATTTGATGTTGCCATAGAAGGTAAAAATTATCATCATGTCATAAAACATAAGAAAATGGATAAATTTTAATTTCCGAGCCTAGGGGCAAAATTGTAATTCTGCAAAGGTTTAGGGGCAAAATTGTAATTTTTCCAAAGTTTGAGTTAAGGAATGTTTTGAATATTACATTAATTAAATAAGTTAAATATGATGTTTTAGATCCCGAAAAGTGAGATTTAGACCTAGAACGGGAGAAAAACTGAAAATCGGGAAAGTTGGTAAAATGGTCGTTTTGGTATCGAGGTAAGTTCATATGTTTAATAAGCATTTAATTGTGCATATTTGAATGATAAATTGATATTTTGGCCATAAATACTTTAGTATTGAGTTTCAAATATAATGATTAATGTTCGATAATAATTCGATATTGGAAAGAAAACTTGTATAATTTATATGTAAGACCATATTTTGTATTATGGCTTTGTATGATAACAAGAAAGTATTGACTAGCATAGTTTGATGAGAATAAATTAAGTTGATGATATGATGAGATTGAGAATGTAAGTATGTAAGTTGAGTAGCATTTTATTATTATGCAATTACTGTTATTAGTATTGATATTATTGAGTTATGCGGCTAACCTTGAGAATTTGAGCAAGTATGTTTCAACTATGACTTGACAAGGCATTGATATCTCAAAGTCCATGGTTGTACCATGGCAATTAAGGAAGAATTGACGGAAAATTCCATGTTCATAACATGGCATTTAAGGAGGAATTGACGGTTAAGGATACCATGTCAAGACATGGCATTGGTAAGGCAAGGATCCCGTGTAAGACCATGTCAAGACATGGCATCGGCATTGATTAAGTACTCCATTTAAGACCACATCAAGATATAACAGTGGCACAAAGATAAGGATACCATGTAAGACCATGTTTGGAACATGGCATTTGGTAAGACAAGGATACCATGTAAGACCATGTTTGGAACATGGCATTTGGTAAGATAAGGATATCATGTAAGACCATGCCAAGGCATGGCATTGATAAGTTCTATAAGGCAAGGAAATCATGTAAGACCATGTCAAGACATGGCATTGATGAGTTACTATAAGGCAAAGGTCCCATGTAAGACCATGCCAAGGCATGGCATTGGTGAGTTCATAAGGCAAGGATACCACGTAAGACCATGTCAAGACATGGCAATGGTAAGTTCAAAAAGGAAAAGGTTCCCGAGTAATCCAAAGAGTAAGTCAAAGAAACGACAAGGTGAGAACATGAAGAAAGAGTACAGGTATGCATTTAAGGCTTATTTAATATTGAGATTGTATGTAATTGAGATTATCAAGTATTAAGTAAGTGATGAGTTTTCAGTTATGCTTGTGACACTTTATGACATGATTGACAATATGCCTATATTATGAAAGAGTACTCATGTGTTAAGTGAAATGTTGCAGGTACGTAAGCAAGCTATTAAGTAAGGTGGCTTTTGTATTCTGAGCCTTTGGTAAGGTTACCGATGAGTAAGATGGGAAAGTAAGAACTAAACATTATTTAAGCAAATTATGACAGCATAGTAGTAAGCTAAATTGATTGCTAATGCTTATTATTTTACATGCGAACTTACTAAGCTTTATAAGCTTACTTCTTTCACTTTCTCATGTTTCAGAGTACTTAAAAGCAAGCTCGGGTTAGAGGTCGTCGGAGATCACTTCATACTATCGACTATCAAGTTACCAAATGGGTATCTTCATTTACAAACGTTCTAGTTTATGGCATGTATAGGGACTTAGCCTTTTTGTGTGTATGTCCTTATGATATGACTAAAGAATGGTATGTAAATATTTGATAATGATTAGCTATTGAAATGGCTAATGAATAACATGCTTCGGTGTTATGTATGCCTAAATGGTAGTTAATACAAAGAAATCATGAAAAAGTGAAATTAGCATTAAAATAGTATTGAATAGCAGCAGTGACGTGAACTTGAAAAATCACCAAGAATAGTATAAAAGGAATTAAGTGATTAATGAGATATAGAATTAAAGCTTATTGAGTCTATTTTCATATGAAAGAAACAGAGTAAGCAAAAGAAGTGTTTATTAAGAGATATTTAAATTTTGGTGAGACAGGGTCAAAGTGATTTCTAAATCCCCTATTCTGAATTTAGAAATTCACTAAAAATTGTAAAAAAACAATTAGGAGTTATAATTTATATTTATAGATTTCTTATTGAGTCTACTTTTAATGGAAATAAACGTCATGGTTATTTGAATTCTGTACAAGGAGAAAATTAATTCGTAGTGAACAGAGGTCAGAGCAGCCGAACACTGAAATAGGGGAAACTTTAACTAATAAAATGTACTAATTGGCTAGACCAAAAATTCTGAAAAAAATTTAGTAAGAATATATATGAGTCTAGTTTTAGATAAAATTTATGGATTTGGATTTCGAGTTTTGTAACTCAAGTTATGATTTATTTAGTGACTATGACGCAGATGGACAGCTTATTTATGAAAGATGAAATAAATTGTTTCGATTTGTCTAAGTATTTGGAAAATTTTTAATGTTCCCGGTTTAGTTTCGAACCATTTCAATTGCACGTTTTAGGGTCTCGAGGGCCCTTTTTAGGGACATATTGAATGAATGTGAATAATTTAATTTTAAAAGCAAATTTTATGCCCCGAATTAGTAAGTTAAGTCAGGTAACGCCTCGTGCTCGACTCCGACGATGGTCTCGGGTAAGGGGTGTTACATTTGATGAGTTTTCTAATATTTTTTTCTTTACCCAAGATTTCAGGTTTCATTTTCAAATCAAGATTTTATTTTTCAAATGTTAACACATTTAATTTTTAAAGCCTCTAAATAAATTTTCAAAATTTTATTTTCATTTTCAAACCATATTTCTTTTTAAAAGAAAATAATTTTCTACTTTAAGTTTAGAAATCATTTTCTTGTGCTTGAAATTCATGGTCTCAAATTCCATAACTAACTTATCAAAAGCATCTTGTAACTTATTAAATTTATAAAAATTAAAATTATATGAGTTAGAATATACCTCTTGATTTTCAAGAGTACACATCACCTTTGGATTTGAATGGTGGATTTCACTTGTTTGCTCGTCTTTGCTTTCCTCATCACTAGTTGAGCTTTCTTTGTCAAAATGCTTTTTAGTCTCATTTTCTTCCTTCTTGTCTCCATAGACTTCCTCAAGTCTAGTCCATATGCCTTTGGCACTTTCTCATGAGAAAACTTTGTTGAAGACTTCTTCACTCATAGCACAAAGGAGTGTGTGTATAGCCTTGAAGTTGGATTGAATCTTTGCCTTGTCATTTTTATCGCATCTTTCTTCCTCATTGGTTACCTTTAAGAGACCTCTTAGAATAATCCTCCAAGAACCATAATCAAATACTTAGGCAAAGAATTTCATCCTTAATTTCCATTGAGAGTGGTTGACAATATTAAGCAAGGCAAGACACATGATGGAATGACTTTCATCCATAACTGTTGACCTAATTGTTGACCTAGACTCAATAGCCATCTAAACCTAGTATTTTCAGCTTTGAATCGCTTCTTCTAGTGGTTAAACCTTTGATGGAGATCAAGCTCTAATATCAATTGTTAGACTCCAAAATACCAAGAGAGGGATGAATTGGTATTTTAAAAATCTTTGCAAAATTTTCTAAATAATGAGGGAAGGAAAGAAAAGCTTGGACAATTTGATTTATAGTTGTTCGACCTGTAACGCCCCAAATCCCCTAATCCCTGGTAAAATTATTTTTGTGTGTTTGTGATGTGAAAGTATGTCTGGCTTAGTGGTTGTGTGCTCTGGGAGTGTCTGGAAAGTCATACGTTCAAGCCTTGGCTTCCACAAAAATTTTGCTTTTTAAGGATAAAACCCCTATCTTTGGTCAGTAGGGTTATAAGTTTATTTTGGTAAAAACATGACATAAATGGCCTGCTGGTCTAGTGGATAGTGGCGTGTGGAGTGTGCTAGTGGTTTGAGGTTCAAATCCCTACTTGTGCAAATGGAGATTATTTTTAATGGTAGCCATGGGAGGAAGTTGTGTTTGACTGAAACACCAAGAGTTTGAACAGATTTGAATGGGGTTGTTGTTAACTGAATCTGAGGAGATGGATGGGAGGAAATTAAGGAGAAAATTGAGTAAGTTCGAATTTGGAGGAGAGTCATGCTGGGTTTGAACTTTGGCACTTAGTGTTTCGGTTGTGTAGGAATGTTGAGGAGGTGTTTAGTATGTTGAAGGCTGACCGAATTTGTTGAGTTCTTTTGGTCAAAAATTCAGCTATAGTAAAGGGGTGCCGAAATTAATTCTACTTTGGGTGCCGATTTGTGTTAGCTAACTGAGTGCCAGCTTCGTTCTCAATATCTCGAGTTGGTAGCTTAATTTCTTTTGTTTTATTTTCTTTAGCTAAATACTCCTGAAAACTTTTCTCAATCTCTTGATTTCTCTTTTTGGTAGAATACCTTAGTGACCTTTTCTCTTCATCTTTTTTTCTTCAAACCGATTATCTGACATTAGTAAAGGTTGATTGTTCCGATTGAGTACCTCCTTCTTCTTCTTCTTCTTCTCCTCTTCTCTGAAGCTGAATACTTTTTTTCTGATTTTTTTCTTTCTTTCTCTGTTGGGCCGAATACCCATACTCTCCCTCTCTCAAATCTTTTTGTTCTTCTTGCTTTGGCTGAATCTCCTTGATTGACTGTTTCCGAAATTCATTTGATTTATTGGTGTGTGGATTCTATTGTAGAAGCTTAGGTCGATTACTCTTCTCTTTGCAAGTGGTCTAACCACTTTTGGGGTCAAAATTTTGGAGCAATACGTGGGTGTTAAGTCAATAGGGTTCTGCGATTGTTGGATTGGTAAGTGTCAGTGAATCGATTGAATCCTTTTCGATATTGTGGTTTAGAATAACGATGGATTTAGTCTAATGAGAAGTTGTAGTTGATCATAGGTTCTCGATATCAGAAGTGGTTCGACTACAACATCACAACAGGTGTGTAACACTACCATTAGATGTGGAACGGCAAAAGCTAAAAAGCTGAAAAGTTGAAAAGTGGGTTGTTGACACCACACAGGCGTGTGGTCACCCATGTGCCAGGCCATGTAACAAAACATGGTCATGTGGTCAATGAGATGGCCATGGGAATTTTCATGGGTCGAAACAATGTTGGGCCGAACTAGGCCATGTAGGCCCAATGGGCCTATGGGCCTCACACGGGAAAATTGCTTAAGAGTGTGGTAAATATCGGGCCAGGCTATGTAAACCACACGGCTAAGGCCATTTCTGGGCTATGTGGGTCATACGAGCATGTGGGCCACATGGGCCCGCAATATGGACCGTAGGCCCATTATCACTGATTGACTATCAAGGTTGCACAGGTCGCCCAAGACGACTGTAGACCTACTATTGGGTCGGTAAGTGTACCTGGACCCTTATTTTTGTAAAAGACTGATATATCCCTATGTGATGTATGTCTGTTTGAGCATGCCATTTATACTGTATATACATTTATATTATATTGCATTGCATGGGGTGGAATATATGATTTTGGAGGAAGTGTACTGAAAGGCTATAAGCCTATTACTGGCAGCTCAGCTGCAAATACTATTTTAGTGCTGCAACCGGTGCTACTTGGAGTGTAGGGATGGGTGGGTCTATTTTATCCCCACATGGTGTGTACGGTTGGTACGGAGATAGTGTGTAGAGGCTGGATTAGGTAGGATTTTCTGATTGTATACTGTATTGATACTATAATGGGTTTAGGTCCCATTGATACTGTTACTGAAATGGGCTCAAGCCTAGAATGCTACTGTTACTGACATGGGCAAAGGCCCTAATTGAAACTGAAAGGGCTTAGGCCCAAATTGTGTTTACTCTGATTGATTGCTATTATGGGATTACACACACTGAGTTTTCGTAAACTCACCCATTTGTTAACTGTGCAGGAAATCCCCAGACTTAAACGGATCGATGCGACAGATGACTCAATGGTGGCCACTCGACTTAGTTAACTTTTAATATTATAATTAAGGTTATATTTTTGGGTTTTTCATCATGTAATAAGGCCTTTTGGGGTATATTTTATTTTGGTATTTTACTCAATTAATTTGTGATTTACAACTGCTAGCAGTAGGAAAAACGCGAGTTTTTAAAAAGTCAAATGTTTTCAAAACCACCACAAATACGTAATTCGTTTTCAAAGCTTCCGTGAATAACAAGCCGTTTACAAAATTAATAACGTTTTATTAAAAGAAACCTATAAAAGTACAAGTCCCGCATCATGAATGAGCAATAAGACTTAAAATCACCTTTCAATCTATACAAAGAGGCTAGTTAAAGATAGGGTTTTTAAATGACGAGCCTTAGATTTCGAAAAACACTTCAATGTGACATCGCCAGATTTGGTCATAACGTCTGGGCCGGGTTTGGGGTGTTACACAACCCCAATTGCCTTTCTCTACTACCTTGGTATAGCTCAACCAAGGACTTACCAATTCACAATACTTGAAATTATTACCTTTCAATAAGAATGTATAACCTTTACAATCTTTGTCTTTTTCACTATGATCGATAGAACCTTCATCCTAGTTTTTGTGGCTAAATTAGAACCATCTAGTTTTTACAAGGCTTAACTATAATCCTTTACAAATTACTTAATGTCTTGCAATACAAAGAAAATATGTAAATAATGAAACCTCAAAGGTGTGTGTTTACAAGTGTTAAGCTCTCTCATTCTCAAAGAATTAAAATGAGAATGATAAAAAGATATGTACAAGAGAAAAATAAGAAAATGAATAATTTGAGGCTTAAATGAATAATTTGAGGCTTTTCTCTTAACTATTTTTAGATGTTTATCTCTTGTTTCTTGAAGTGTTCTTAATGTGTATATATAACAAGGGAAAATTTTATGATTGTTTATAGTCATTGGGGATAATTTCTAGTCGTTGGAAGCATTATAGACAAACTTGTATCGATATAGCTCACAATTTGTATGGGTAGAAATAGACTTGTATCGGTGGAAGTGCGTTGATACATCACATAAGATGTATGGGTTGAAGTCCCCAGAGTTTCACAATTTTGCTTTGTATTGATACAACTAGGTCAATGTATCGATACTAAGACCCAGACTTATATAAAATGAGCTTAAAACACTTAAAAATATTTTGGATTGACTCAAAAGCAATTAGGCAAATTAAAACACATTTACAATTTTTTTTTAGTACTTTTACAAGTCTTTGAAATGCTTTGAAAATATTTAACAAATTTTTAAATAATTATTTTTACCAAATGAGTTAGGAAATATAAATAAAAAATTATCTTAAATGTTATTATATTAAAAAACTTGGGACTTCAAAGCTAACACAAGTCTTAGATATTTATTCATTTCTCTTGGAATCTTTACTTGTATATATTTAATCAAGTTATTCGAAACAACCATTTGTAGATTTATCCATATATTTAAAAGTATATTTGGGTAAATAATTGTAAAGGAAAATTAAGGGAAAAAAAAGTAAATGAAAAGAAGGGAAGGCTAAGTAGAGGAAATAATATATGTTTTTTTTTTTTTTTTTTTTGTTTCGATAGTTAAAATCAATTAAGTCAAGGAAAGTCAAGGAGTTTTCACTAAATTTGTTTGATTAAATTGTGAAAGTTAAGGAAATAATTAATTATAATATTTTTTTTCAATTATATATTTCCTATAAAATAACTTACGTATCGAAAAAGTTAATAGGATAAAAATGGTATTTTGTATCTTAAAAGAAACAACACTTTCATTTCCCCAGCATTCTCCCCAAATTGGGGTAATTAAAAACTAAGTAAACTCAAGGAAAAGTAAATGATATTCAACTCTCTTTACTTTCCCCTTGCTTTAAATAAATAAATAATAATAACAATAAAAACTATCTGAATCATCTCCCTTGCTTTTCTTTCCATTGTTTTTATTCAATCCAAACATAGGGTAAGTTATTTATTTTAAAATATTGATACACAATAATGTGTACACATTATTTAAAAAGTATCATAGTTGAGAAAATCAAAATTTATTGCAAATCCAATTAATAAGATTAGAAAATCATAAATTAGAATTAGAAACTTCATTTCTTAACTAGATTTTTAGAAATCAAATAAAAATTCAAGTAAGAACTATTCCTCTCTAAATTTCCATTTTCCTACAAAAATTGAGAAAATAATAAAATAAAAATAAAAAGTGAGAAAACATATTTTGATCTTGAAAACATTAAAAATCTTGCTGGAAAATGAATTTTACCTTTCAAGATTGATAATTAGAAATCAAAGCTTTGAAAAATTGTAGAGAGATTTGAAAGAATTTAGTGAAACAAAAATGTAGAGAAAACTTAGAGCTCTTACAAATAAAATAAGAAAGAAAAACCAACTGGACACCATATTAAAAAACTACCAAGGTCAAACTACTATTGGGGTCTTATGGGGAATTACCTTTTAAAATTCCGAAGCTTTAAAATCCAACTTTTTTAAATTACAAAATTATCCAAATATTTTTGTACAAATTTTACAATTTAATCTTAATATTTTTTCCTATTAAATTAATTCTCAATAAAGCCTATCAATTTCACCAATTAACTATCAGTTAATAACCCACTACTACTGGACACTAATTCTATTCAAAACTTTCAATTTCACTTCCCAGAATATTTTGGTTCAAAAAGTCTAGCTCAAAATTGAATTTTTGGGCACAAAAAAAAAAAAAAAATCAGATTGTTATAGAAAATCCTCGGATCTATGCAGCAACAAAGCCCTTCATACTTAAACGCAATATTACAATGTAGTTACAAACACAACTTCAAATATGCAAAAGACAACACCAATAAACATGTGATACCCTAGGTACCAAAGTCAAAGAGTGTTTTAGAAGAATTAGTAACATTTTTTCTTTAATTAAAAAAATGCCCTTCATATTGAATTCGAGTCAAAATTTTGAGATACTTCTTTCAAACTTCATTTTCCCTATGGAGTAGGCAACTTTTTCTTTTTCAACTTCAATAACTAGTTTATTGAATGTCTCAACAACACCAACACCATCAGAATCTTCAAATCCCTCAACCTCTTCCATAGCAACTGGGAGCGAAGAGGCCCCAACTTGGGTAGTGAACAAAACCTTTGTAGTTTCTCTTTTCCTGATTAAATAAATTTGAACTTAAAGCTCAAACATAACCAAAATCGAAACAACAATAATGGTTAAAAACATTTATGCTGCTTACGAACTTCCTATGACAAACCTTTGGTAAGAATCAAATCAACTAGAATGACACCTCTAATCCATCCAAAACAACACCTTTAGCTTTTCAATGGATTAGCTTCACAAGGATGTGATGTTGGATCTGTGCCCTGAGTGTAAAATTTTCTTGAACAAATTGGTTAATAAGACAATTCATGGATTACATTAATATAGTTTGTATAATTCTCCTCATGTGCTTTTTGCATGTAAAGCAAAATAAAAGCAAATATTGATTCACTGGTTGTCTAATGTTTAAACTAATACTAAGCAGTATTAAATGGTCGGAGCGTGATAAAGAAATACAACTTCTATTAGTAGACGAACCTAAACATGTCCTTAGTCTAATCGGAAATGAGAAAACCGATAGAAAGACTAATATGTCTTCTATCAAGTCTAATTGGGAGAGATGTCTCGTCTTGGGCATCGGAGCAGATGACGCACAGAAGATAGAGACATATATGTAAATGGCTAACTGTACTGATAGTACATTGGACTAGACCCAAAAAGAATAGATCATGAATCTGTTTATGGATTTATTCACTTGTGACATTTAAAGTGTGGCATACCTAAATCTTGAATGGATGACGAACTATGTATGTGTGACTTGTATACTTTGATGAAAGTAAAAGCCTAAGTTCAAATAGATAAGGAACCGAAAGCTGGTGTGTTGGGTATACAACTTCTGCAGTATGTAGCATCATTCACAATAGTGAAATTCATAACCCGAGACATGGTTAAATGATATCCTCTTATCGACATTACATAGTTGATGAAAAGTAAACATGGTTGTTGGTCGTTCGTCTTTGTGATGAATGACTTGATTACTATTTGATAGTAATTGACTTTTCATAAAGGAAGATATAATGTTTACCATGAGATAAAATAGAATTATATTAGGAGAATGAATTTATCCCAAAGAGATTAAGGATGAAGGCAACACACTTATGACAAGGTCATTGGACGAGCACTGATTGAGTTGCATTCGTAATGGTATGCCATTGGGGAAAACTCATTCATGATACTATAGTGGAATAACTTTGTGACTAAATGAGTTTATAATTAATAGGCGAAAAGCTGAAACTAAATTATAAATCATTTGAACCCTAATCATATATGTCCAATCGATCCCTCCACTACCTTGTTTAAACCAGAAATGAATTGCATGTTGAATCAAGTGAACTAAAATGGATAGAAATAGTAAAAATGAAGAAATGAAAAACATTTGGAAATGGATATGGTTTTCTCCAAAATGAAAATGGAGAAATAGGAAACATTAGGAAATGAACGTGGTTTTCTCTCAAATGAAAATGAAAATGGAGAAATGGGGAACACTTGAAAACGAATGTGGTTTTCTCCAAATGAAAATGACTCGAAAATGAATTTATGATTTTCAAATTAAATGAAGTTCGAAAATAGAAATAAATAATTTGGTCATAGTGAATTTGTTGAATGTAAAAATATTAAAAATATTTTCTCATAGATTTTTTTAGGGTAAATTCGTCATGATTTTAATAGAATTAGAATTGGATTGAGAAAATTATTTAATTAAAAAATCAATTTATTAATTTAAGTATGTTTATTTTGGGAAATAGAATAACAAATATCGGGTTGGACCAAACTATAATGTAATGTACTGGGTTAAAAGTTCAGGAAGTACTTATAATTAGACCCGATATGGAAGAGGCCCAAAAGCCCCTCATGTTTAAGAGAGGGACGACAAACCCTAGTTTGTTTAACTAGGGTTACCGTCCTTTATACTTTTATTTTCTGAAATAACAATTCTACCGGTTTCTATTTAGAAAGAATTTTATTTTCCCATTAAAAGTAAAGTAAATAAGTTTTGAATTTGTGTTTGATTTGAATTCATCCAAGTCAACATTTGAAGCAATTCGTTGTAAAAAAATAGCAGAGAAAGTTATTCAGTTGAAAGTTAAAAACACTAAGTATTTATCTAGCCAAAACATAAGTGCAATTTCGATAAAAAAATTATTTTTATAAATATCACAAATTGACTTGATTTTTAAAATTTGTATATTTTGCTGTGTAAAAAAAAACTATTTTTGAATTGGATTTTTTTCCAACATGTGAATGGTTCAAGTGGTAACTTGGCCAACTTTCTCCTTAGATATGGGTAATTTGACGTTACACTTTTACTTTTTGAAATTCCAATGCACATTAAAGCCCAGCCTACACAAGAAGACTACCTTACAAAAATATGTTGATTTTTAGTACAGTCATGGTCTTTTAAACTTGTGGACATCTTTGCCCATCTGGGTTGCAGATAATACATATGGACTTCAGTTTACAATAAAATAAATGGGAAATGACTTTGATAGAAAGACTCCATTTCCATTCACAACACCTAATAAAGTAAGTTACAAGGTTGACCTAACCCTTGGGCAACAACTAATTAAAGGTTTAAGCCATAAAGGTTTAAAACCTCATTTAAGAAAGGGTGGAGAGTAAAGTGAAAACCTCGCCAAATCTACAAATAAAAGCATAGTCATTTGTCATCTCTTTGAAACTCGATTACAGTTCTTACCCTCAATTGTGAAATCCTCAAGGATGTCCTCAGAACCACTTATCTCGTCTTTTTCTTTTTTTTTTAAAACAATGAACAAACTTCATATCCACATTCTAGGAAAAGGTATCAGTTGCAGTAGATGGGGATGCCCTTCTAGTAGTTTTCCTTCTTGTAATGCTAGCTATAGATATGAGAAAAAGAAGAAAACAAAGTAAAGCAACAAAAGAAGTATCAAAGTAAGGAAAGAAAGCAAAATAGAGCAGTAGAAAATGGAAGAGGCAAAAAGAAAAAAACCAACTTAGGTCATAGAAGAAACCACAAATAAAGCCTACAAATTCTTTTTTTACAAGAAACGTCCTCAAAAGCAGTTTTCAAAATTACAGAAGCAATGATTTTGTACCAAATGAAAAAGGCTCTGTAAAAGTGTGAATGTATGAGCCGTCAATTGCGCACACTTGGCACTTCCCCACCAATCTTTATAGTCTTATAACTCTTAGTATTAACAATTGTGTCTTACTCCAGAGTATATTTATTATGGCGGTTTATATTTAGTTTGACTTAAAAAATATGTTTGGATAAAAAATAAGATTTATTTTTTAAATGGGTCAAGTTTTACATAGGATTTTTTATCCGAACTCAACTCAATTTAGTCCGAATAAGTTGTTTTGTTGTTTTTTTGCTACTATTTTTTTATTATATTGTTAATATTTTATTGTTATTATTTAGATATTGTATAATTTTTATTTTATTATTAATTTTACTAGTATTTTAGAGACATTTATTTGTTAAGTTATAATCATTCTAGTGTTATTTAAGTATAAAAACTTTTTTAATGTATTTTTAATTTATTAAAAATATTTATTTTAATATTTTTAGTGTATTTGATTTATTGTATTTTTTAAATATATTTTTTATATATAAGAATATTTTAAAAAGATTAATATGAGCGGTCTAGGTCAAAATTAAATTTAATATTTTTAATTTAAGTTGGACTTAAATAAAATTTTGAATCTAATTTTTAAGTTAAACTGAACCCAAATCTAAAAAATAGATCTAAAATTTTAGGTGAATTTAACTGAATACTCCAAACCATTAAAGGCACATATGCCCTCCAAAATGACGGATAAAACCACTATACCTTTTCAAATCTTTTCAAATCATTACAAAGCAACGCCATGGAACAACAATAGGCGTTGGTCTTCCACAGGCCACTTTAAAATCTATTTCATGCCATTGCTAAGCCATAACTAAAGGTTACGTTTGGAGTAGAGTTGTAATGGAATGCTATTTTGAGAAAATAGATTAAGGTTATAATAAAATGAAATGAAAATAATAATAGTTTAATTGGATAAAATAAAATAAAATAATAATAATATTTTTGTATTCGGTTTAAGGGAGTAAGTGATATAATAGTTTAAGAATAAATATGTAAATAACAAAAAAAAAAACCTTTTAACAAAATTTCTTTTAAATATTATTTAATACACGAATTAATATTTTAACAAATTATTTAAAACCCAACTGGCTATAAAATATTTTAAAATTTTATAAAATATTTAAATATTATTTTTACATATAACTTTCTGTTGTTATTTTAATATTAATAAAAAAACCTTCATTATTTTCTTTTTCTAAATCCTCTCCCCTCTCTCTACCTTCTCTAGAACCTTCATCTTCTTTTTCAGAAAAGTATAGTAAAAAACCCAGAAAAAGGCCGAAAAATACATTGTTTTTCAGTTTTAATAGCGTCCACTGCTAGCCACTGTATTCACTGCCATCAGCTACCATGTTCTCGCGCTGAAAATTCTAGAAATTTCATCTCCTGATTTCTATCATGCTAGCTATTTCTCTTTCTTCTTTATCATCAACCTACTTTCTTCCTCTTTCAATAATATTTTCTTGCTTGAAGATCAACAACCCAAAACTCAAATTTCTCCAGTTTTCATGTTCTTTTATCTTTCTTTTTTCTGATTTCTATTTTTTTTTTTTGTTCATTCTCATTTTTCTTAATTATTTAAGCCTTCAAAGGTTGTTTTACCTATTTATGAGTTATTGATGGTGTTGATTTTATTTTCTAAAGAGCACTTGGTGCAAGGGTGTTTTGGTCAGGCAAAGAAAATGCCTATTACGAAAGGCATTGAATTACCCATTTAGAGGGTGCAGGTCTGAATTGCTATTTAGCCCTCATTTGGGTTTCTTTGTAATTAACCTATACTGTGGGAATATCATTCAATGAACCAGACAGAAGAATCTTGACCCTTCAACGAATATGCCTAGAATGAAACACATTGTAAGTGTGTCCAAACCCAAATGCAATAAATGAGCCCAGACCCTAAAACACAATATATGCTCAACAAGATGAGTAGAAAAACTTACAATATTAAACCCAATAAGATTATTTGGACCAAATAAAATGAAAATAAGCCTAAAAGCATTATAAAAAATCTTCATCCCTCACAAGCCTAGAATGATTATACATATATTACCCTTAATGCTTCTCCATAGAATAATAGAATAAAAAATCTTCATCCCTCACAAGCCTAGAATGATTATACATATATTATACATACATATATTACCACTTTTTCTTTCCCTTCTAACCTTCCTGACTTAAGCATTGGATTGACATAAACAATTACATTAATTGAACTTGATGACGTATATTCACATGTGACATTATAAGTTTTAATTGTTTTCTTTACTAAAAAAATACAAAATGACATTTAATATAATAGTAGAAATAATGATGTGACTCAAGTAATTGCATTATAAAACAAAGAGAAATATAGAATGAACAAGAGAGATGAATACAATAATGAAAGAATAATTCAACTTTTACTTGGGATATCTGAAAAAGTCTATATTTGTCCTCTATTTATAAGGCATCAATCGCCATAGGTTATGAAACTCAAATAAATATAATTAAGTTACCCTATAATTTTTTACGGGTTACAAGAGTTAGAATGAATTCTTGGGGTTATGGGAGCTACATGGACATCCATTTTACAACACCCTCTTGGATGTCCATTAATGAAAAATGTGCCTCGTTAAAGTCTTATTAGGAAAAATCCTATGGGATAAGAAACCTAAAGAAGAAAAAAGAGTACACAATCTTCTATTACAAGTTGCCTCATTAAAAACCTTTATTAGTTAAATCCAGTGGGACAAAACCTTGGTTAAAGGAAAAGAGTGCAACATGTTTTTGACTCCCCTAGTGACAACATCACATTACATCTTTGAGTCGATGCATTCTAATCTTGTGTAGTAGTATTTGAAATGTTGAAGTTGACAATGCGTTGATAAAAAGATCTGCTAAATTATCACTAGAATGAATTTGTTGAACTTCTCTATCACCTTCATTTTCAAGATCATAGGTGAAGAATAACTTTTGTGAAATATGTTTTCTTCTGTCACCTTTGATGTAACCACCCTATAATTGAGCTATACATGTTGCATTATCTCCGTATAAAATAGTTGATATCTTTTCCTGTAAAAGCAAATTACATATCTTCTAGATATGTTCGATCAATAACTTTAATCAAACACACTCTCGGCTTGTCTCATGCATTGCGATTATTTTTGTATGATTTGAAGAGATGACAACTAATGTCTGTTTTGTTGAATGCCATGATATGATAGTACCTCCACATGTAAATAAATATCCCGTTTGAGATCAAACTTTATGCGGATTCAATAAATTTCCAGTATCAGCATAGTCGACTACTAGGGATTTTAAATCACTTGAATAAAATAACCCCATATCAATGGTCTCTATAAGATATCTAAATAAAATTTTAATTTCATGCCAATTTCTACGTGTTGGAGAAGAACTAAATCTTGCTAACAAGTTTACAACAAAAGTTATATTAGGTCTTGTGTTGTTTGCAAGATACATCAATGCCTCTATGACATTTAGATATGATACTTCAAGACCAAAAAGGTCTTCATCATTTGAATAAATTGATATTTATTCACATCTAGCAATCATACAACCATTGGGATACTCAATGGATGTACTTTGTCCATGTAAAATTTCTTTAAGATCTTTTCTGTATAAGTTGACTAATGTAAATAAATTCCATCTTTTAAATGCTCGATTTGCGAGCCAAGAGAAAACTTTTTTTTTCCAAAATCTTTCATCTCAAATTCTTTCTTTAAACAATTTACTACATTTTGAAGCTCTTCAGGAGTTTCAATAATATTTAGATAATAAACATAAACAACAATTATCACAAAATCTGATCCAGATCTTTTTATACAAACACTTGGAAAAATTTGATCATTTTTAAAACATTCTTTCAACAGATATTCACTAAGACGATTATACCATATATGCCCAGATTGTTTTAATCTATATAAACTTTTCTTTAATCTGATTGAATAATTTTCTCAAGAAACTCTATATCCTTCTGGGATTTTCATATAAATTTCATTATCAAGTGCACCATACAAATAGTATGTAACAACATCCATTAGACACATTTCAAGTTTTTCACATACTGTCAGACTAATAAGATATTTAAATGTGATTGCATCCACCACAGGAGAATGTCTCTCTGTAATTAATACTGGGCCTTTGTGAAAACCCATTGTGGTACAAGTCGTGCTTTATATCTTACGACTTCATTTTTCTTATTTTGTATTCGCACGAATACCCATTTATATACTACTAGCTTTACATATTTAGGTGTTTGGGTTACAAATCCAAAAATCGTTCGTTTAGAAAGTGAGTTCAATTATGCTTGAATTACGTCTTTCCAGTTTGGTCAATCTAATCTATTTCTATATTCCTCAATACATTTAGAATCAGGATCCTCATTTTATTTTACTATTTCAATAGAAACATTATAAGAAAAATTGTTGTCGACAACTATATTTTTCTAGTTCTATTTTTTTTCCTGAAGTAACATAACTTATCAAGATCTCTTCGTTATCACTATTTTCAGTTATCTAAACCTCTTCTGTTTTTTTTTATATATATATCTTTGGCCTCTTCTTGCACACTTGCCTTCACAATATGACCATATTGAATATTTGCTCATTTCCTTTGACGAGGATTTTTATCTTTGGAGCCGACTGATCTTCCATGCTTCAGGTGTGAATTACTTTCTTTTGCACTAACAGTTTGTCCTATTAGGACATCAATTCGTATTGGAATATTTTCAAATAGTATGTAAGATTTGTAATTCTCTTTAGGTTAGTAATTGAATCTGGCAGATTATTTACAAAATGAATTATCTAGTGAACTTTTGGTTCACATTGCTTAGTATGAGGATCTTAGATACTGATAATTCATTCCAAGTATTTTATTCAATCAACTTTTTATTCTCTCCCTCTAATGTTAGGAAAACAATCTCATAATAAATAACAAATTATGTCATAACTAAATCTCCAATTAATATCTCAAAAATATTTATTAATAGAAGAAGATTTATATCAATTTACGTTTCCAACCTCTTATGAGGACTCACTTATCTTTGTGCATTGTGGTAGAGCAATTGAAATATATACTACACATTCAAAAATTCTAAGATGGGAAATATTTAGCTCCTCAAAAAACCAATTGTAATGGGGAGTATTTATTATAATTTGCTAACCTGATGCGCACAAGTGTTGTTGCGTGCAAAATAACATATTCCTAAGTTTTAACAGGGAGTTTTATTCTCATAGGTAATAATCTAACTATTAGTTGGAGGCGTTTTGATAAACAATTTATCTAAACTATTTTGTGTGTGGGCATAAGTTACAGAATGCTCAATTTTTATCCCAAATAATCATTAAAAACTTGAGACGAAAACTCACTAATATTAGGAAGATGAATTGTTTAAATTGTATAATCTAAAATTAATTATTTAAACAAGCAATCTAGCAAATGATAGGTCACGAGTTGATAACACATGTGATTATTTTGTAGATGTAAGACATTAAATCTCAATTTTAACTATTAAGTTTCTAATAAGCAATTTTCATTGAGAACGAGCAACACATGAGAATTCTTTTAAATTAAAAAAACTTTTTGTTTCTTTAATCGATATTCCTATGATTCTCAATTACTTTTCTCATCATATATGATCCAAGATGGTCTAATCAATTATGACAACACCAGTGAATGTTTTGTCCCTATCTCATGTGTCCATCATGTAAATGTAATGTATTCCTTCAAGAAATATTTATAATACAAATACATGAGTATCTTTTGTCATTTTTGTACATGATTTTATTGTAAAACACAAAAATATTTCCTTCAATATATATATATATATATATATGTTCTCAATCTAAAATAATAATATGTTCTACAATATTTTGTATCACAAGGAAGTGCAACATTAACTCTTCAAAGGATTTTACTATTTGATGTAAAACTTTAATGAATGCATAACTTATTTTAAATAATATGCAATTTCGCAATTCTTTTCAACATGGATGATAAAAACTTCAGATTTTTTAAAAACTTTATTTATTGATATAAAAGAAAATATATATTTGTATAAAAAATAAGTATAAATAAAATATATGTTAAACATATCAAAGAATAAATTCATGTTATTACTCAATCATTTTAATAAACATGCGGTTAGATAATTTTTTATATACCATAACACAATAAAATACAAAATATTATAAGGTCATAATAAGATATTAAAATTGCAACTATAGAGGTTTAAAATTAAAATCTTCTAACCCCTACCTCTTATAGCTTAATTTCAATTCAAATTTTATTATCATGCATTATGGAGTATCTTTTATATATATACAAGACTTTACAAATTTAATGTTTTAGACATGCTACATGCATGTACATGATACATTCATATTTATCATAATGTTTATTAGCATCATCTTTTTTTTTTAACCTTATACTTTTCTACAACTAGTGGAATTATAATGTTAATATAAATTGTGACAATTGATAATTTCATGGTCATTCCTTTTATTTTGTATTCACTATGACTTTTACTTCTGAAAATGTTTAAACCAATGAGAGATTCATAATATCATTAACTCAACAAAAGAAATATAATTTCTATAAAATTATGTGCAATACTTTCTTCAAGGAATTTGTTAAAATTTTCAAATATCTAAATTGATTTAATAATCAAATGTGATCAAATGTGATAAATCACATATGTCAAATAATCTGAGTATCACATAAATATTTCTGTTCTCTTAAAAGGGCTATTTGGAAAACTTTAGTGATACTCTTATTTAAATTTACCAGTCCACTTTATAGGAGAGATAAAAAAATTATAATCACTATAACTATAGTGATTATTATACCCATACTAGCCCATCAAAGACCATGCTCATAACCACAATTATGACTTTGTCCTTTTTAAAGATTGATCATGTAATACCACATTCACTTCAAGGAATGAAGCATAGTGAATGATAATTTTTTTTTCATTATCACAATTTTCTTTCAAAACTAATTCATAACTTTAAAGAATCTTTTACATGCTTTCTTAGTGAAGTTGTATAAAAACAATCCATGATTAATATCACTATATAGTCTCAAGCATGCATAAATTTGAATTCCAAACTAATCAT
Source organism: Gossypium longicalyx (assembly GCA_025698465.1). Taxonomy (NCBI): domain Eukaryota; kingdom Viridiplantae; phylum Streptophyta; class Magnoliopsida; order Malvales; family Malvaceae; genus Gossypium; species Gossypium longicalyx. The sequence continues at coordinate 13,942,049 of CM046997.1, read as the reverse complement.
TGTATATAATACACATTTACAATAGATGAGAAGATATAAGAACAATTATATATTTTAATCAAAATTAAATCTAAACTAATCAATTCTATAAAAAAACCAAAAAAAAAAAAACATATACACTACAGCAAAACTGACTTTTAGTGTCGTTTTTTAGGCCTTTAGCGGCGCTTTTAAGCGCCACTAAAACTATTCGCGGCATTTTTTCAAGCGGCGCTTTTCCCACAAACGCCGCTAAAGATCATAAAAATTAAAAAAAATAAAATATTATAAAATATTGTAAAAGTCCTGAAAAATATAAAAAAATTAAAATTCATTATCAAAATATTGAGAAGAAGAATAATCTATGATATAAATACATCCCGCCAAACAAAATACTGCACTTAAGGATGAATGAAAGACATTAATGATATATAAAATCATTGTTTCTAATGCATATGTAGAAATCAAGCCATGGTGTGCACCAAGGATCCGGCTCTCGTAATAGCACCAGGCCTTGATCAAAATAATACTGCGTTTGAAAAGATGATCTTTTCCAATTAGCTGGTTAACCTGAAAAACAAACAGTTCAAAAGAAGTCATGTGTCAATTAAACTTGCCACCCTTGATATTGCTATAGGAATTAATGCATGGAGAGTGATGGAGATGGGATTGGGGATTCCTCAAGGCTGCAGCAGTAAATTTAAGCAACAGTGTGGGAAAAGGTGAAATGAAAGATTTTAGACTAAATCCAAAGCATTAATTTCTATTAAATGAAAACAAACAAACAAATATAATTGTTAAAGAAACATTAATTTCTCTTAAATCTGGTAAAATCTTAAAGAATTTAGAAATGAATGAAATATAAGGGGGAAAAGAAAAAGGAAAAGCTAAAATTCACTCTGTCGGTTAGTAGTGATATGGAAGACAAAAAGGATAAAATGCCACATACCAAACGAAGATCATAAAACTACTTAGAATTTAATGCCAGAAAATGAAACAATGTACCATTTAGAATTATACTTTTGAATCATCTTTTGCATCAAGTGAATTATATGAATTATGATTACCACATCCACAATGTTTGGAATGGAAACAGATTCTAAACATATCAATGTTGGATAGGATTAGATGATACCTTCTCCAGAAAGCAAAGTGCAGATAGACCAGCCGTTTGATTGAAAGAGATGTCCACCGATATGTCATTCACAGTGCATTTCACTATTTTAACCTGAAATCAAATTCCAAAATAATCGAAATGAGCTCAAGATGATTTTAAGCTATATTTGCTGCTTACGTACATATACTAATATGCAATAAATACCATTTAACTGCACGGGAACAACGACAAAGATGCAGCTAAAAATTTAATATCAGCATAATAGCACAAATAGAAGTTGTTGCCAAGTGTCCAACAGCATATGACTTATGTGGTTTTATTCAATATCAGTTAAGCGCCTAGTCGTTTGCTACCCTAATTTCCGTTATCTACATTACAGGAACGTCTTTTAAATTTTTACACGTGACAGAAAGTTATAAAGGGTGCTACCTTAATCGATTAGCATTGGGATGCAGTTTCGATGCTATGTCCAATAAAAGCGAAGTTAAGGAAAGAAATAAATCAGATGAAAAACACAATCCTTTAGATGTACTTGATGACAGCTGCCATTATCTAGTTCATACACATGAAACGATATCAAGCTCATAAATGGAATATACTACATAAGTTTTAGATCCAAGGCATGGGGTCATCTCTTACGTTAACTTGCTAACCTATGACGAGCAATCCTACATATCTCATTCTTAAATTTCTCATACCTCTGAGCATCTTTCAAACTTGGCAGCAACTAAACAGCCATGGGATAGAAAAGAAAAATGATAAGTGCCAAATTCAAGAAAGATGCAAAGTAACAAAGTGGAAGTTAACTATATCTTTAATTGAATTACAAGGTATCACAAAAAAAAAAGAATAAAATCAATCAGAAAGAGTTATACCTGTGCACGAATATATTGAACATCCTGTACTAGAACCTCAGAGTTCTGCTGGTTATCTTGTAAGATACTGCAGATATATCTTGCCAAATTTTCCTCCATATTTTGATGACTAAGAGCAGTCAAATCAATATCTCCATCAGGAAGGAAGGTTTTCAACGGAACTGGGCCAAATGGGAACACCTGAAAAGTGTGTGAGACGGTAAAAGAACTGCAATGGAATGAAAAATGTAAAGGTATATAATTACTGAAACGAACTGACCTTGACCACTCCAATGATTATTTTCTTTTGAACCTATAGAAGTTACTATGGCTCATACCTTGAATCTTATCAATACCACTTGAGCTCGGCCAAGTGACAGGAGTCAACTACTTTAACACCCATAAGTTATAGTGGTTATGCATTTCCTTTACCTTTTGCCATGTCTTTATTAGATTTTTATAGGAATATGCACCTTTCTTCACTTAGATTTGCACTTTTCTATTTACACCTCAAGCCATACAAGGTCATGGTGCCTTTGGAGCAACTTATACATTTATCAAGGCTGATATAAAGCTTGCACATATGTGTATGCCTTTAATCCAAATGTGCTTCGCAAATGATACTAAAAGGACTGGCTATTAGGTTCTAGAACTGATGCCAAATTGTGTTAAAAGTTAAAGAAACAAATAGCTGTATGACTATGCTCACAAGCAGAGTATATAAATGCTCAGTGCTCCTGCATATGAAAACCCAGCAGAGTATATTTGCCTATCTTTCATTCCTCCACGGCCTCTTCAAAAGTGAATAGTGTTGCCTTCGTGACAAAAAAGGAAGGATAAAAAGACACAGTTAAACCATGATTTTTTCAAGTAACAAGTGAATAGTGTTGCCTTCTATCCAATCAAATACAATTTTATCACAGTAATTTCTTTCTTCACAAAGAGTTAGCAGATTTCAACTTTAAGCAGCAAAACACCACTAATGCAACATCCACATCTCAATTTCATGCATCAAGAAATCAAGGAGCGTGTAATGTGTAAATCATGCATCCGACATGCCAAAACAACATCAAAGAAAACCCGATGATTTTCCAAAATCAATGTGCACAAACATGTACTGAGAGCAATGTTATATTTATTATATATATGTTCCTCCATTTTTGTTAATTTGAATCTGAGGCATTTAACCAGACCGCCAGTTCCGAGTAGCACCTATCCATTCCAAATCAAAGCAGTTCTCAATAGATCTTAAATTTAACTCATCTTCATCAAGCACATTATTTCTACCTACGATCTAAAGTATGAAGGTGTAAAGAAATATCACTTACAAGCCCAGACTTCTAATTCTCAATTAAAACTGTAAATCTTTCCAGCTGTACGGAAATTAAAAGTGACCAACCCTAAATCTATGAACAATGGAATAAAAAAAGAACATTACTTTCTTTCCTGAAAAATTAAAATCAGAGATCATGGGAAACTAAAATTAAGAAGAAAAAAGACCATAAAACATTCTTAGTTGGACAGCTTAGAATTAAATATATTAAATAGATATTGATCTTCCTTGTTTCTTTCAAATTCTTTTCTCTCATCCCTTAAACATACTCATCAATTATCCCAAAATTAAACGATAGAAAAACCCTAAAGCAGGAACCCTTAAGTTCCCAATCATGTAATGGAGCAGAAATATAGATAAATCAACCGCCATTTTCAAGTCAGAAGCGACAGTGTGAAACCTTCTTTCAGTGGACAGTTGCTTAAATTTCAAAAGAGATTCGAGCATCATTACAGACCGAAACAAGAACATTGACGAAGCAAACAGATAAATTTAAAAAAGAAGAAGAAAGACTAACCTCAAGCGCTTTCGGACGGTGGAGCAAGAGCAAGAGAGCAAGAGTTATGAATCTTATGGCTACCGTAGGAGAGAAATGAACACTCGAAAAAATTCCAAGAATGAAACACTTATGAATCTTAAGAAAATCTCATATAGAAACAGCTTAAAGGAATGAAATAGCAGAAATAACGTAACATAAAATCCTACAAAGGAAATTGACAAACAGAAAAGAATGAAAAATAAAAGAAAAAGGAAAACATTTTGAATCGTTGTGTAGAGTTGGAGGGATGTCAAATTTTGGGAGGATTAGAGGCGGGATCTGTAAAATCAATTGAAACGGTGCGTGGTGAAAACAATTGAAACGGTGCGTGGTGGGAACAATTGAAACGTGAGTTTTGAATTAGTAATTCATCAACAGTTTATGTATTTTAGCTTCGAAAACTTTGAAAGGCCATAACTTTTCGCTCGGTTGTCCGATTGAGACGATTTTTTTTTTGATTTAGAATAACTTATCGAGATATACGCGCTGAAAAACTGCCAAAGGTGGTTTGCCGCACTTTTTGTCGAAAAAGATTTTTTTCCTCTAAATTTTGATATTTTCGGTTTAAAATTTAATTTTAAAACATTCAAATCATTATTTTCCTTACTTATTCGAAGTAAACACCGGATTTTTTTTACAGAATTATTGTATTATTTTTTTAATTTGACACGTGTATGGAATAGGTCCGATAAATCATTAGAGCGTAACGTAATATAATTAAGATAATAATAATACTCTTATAATATAACAATTAGTTAATTTAGCTTAGTTGGTTAAGTTTGCTTGCTTTTTACCTTAGTACCTGGGTTCAAATCTAGTTGTTAGCAATTTTGAGTCTTTTTTGTACCCCTCCGTACCTTGCTCTTTTTTGTACTTGCATTTATTATTTTTAATCAATTAACTCTTCAATATTATATTAATATATATTATTAGTACAATAATATAGATGGATTGACAATTTGAGCTACATATTACAGTAATACATTAACATTAATATACAGGCACATAATACATTAATATATATTATTAGTACAATAGTATAGAAGGATTCACAATTGATATACGGGCACATACATAATTTGAGCTACAATATTATGAATATTAAATCACTAAAGCTAAAATTTTAGAATTGTTGTATAAATTTTTAAAATTTAATAAGTGTAAAGGATAGGTGCAATAAATTATACATAATACAAGATTTGTGTTTTTAAGATATTATTAGAATAAAAAAATAAATCTTATACAAAAATAATGACGGTACTAAAATATACAAAAATATTGCACATAATTCATTCCTTGTTTCACTGTAATAATCTTACAATGGTATTTCTATATATTCATTTTTTTTTTTTGCAATTCAATTTTGTTTTCCTCTATTGTTTCATGTTCACTTGAATGTGTACATTTGTCCACTTCTCAATTGTTTTGTACACTGAAAGTTTATCTATTATCTCTTATATAATTTAAACTATAATCATAAGTTTAATATATTCAAATTAAGATTATCTCTTTTACAATTATATAAGAAATCATTTAATATATAAATTAAAAAATACTAATTAATCTAAACCCTAAACCTCTTAACCCCTATCCCATAAACACTAAACTCTAAACCCTTAACCCTAAACCCTTACACCTTAAACTCCAACCCTAACCTCTAAACCCTAAATCATAATCCCTAAACTCATAATTCATACTAAATCATAATCCCTAAACTCATAATTCATCATAAACCATCAAATACTAGTTAACTCCTAAACCTTAAACCCTAAATCATATATCTTAAACCATAGTTAACTCATAAACCTTAAACCCTAAACCATATATCTTAAACCATAAGCCATAAACTATAATGATAATTAATTTGATATTTTAAATTCAATACTATCTCTTTTACGATTATATAAGAAAATATTTAATATATTGTATAACCATAAATTTTAATAATTATTGTTTTAGGGATTATATAGATTAGTGTTTATGATTTTTTTGGGTTTAGGGGTTATATGACTTTTAGCGGCGTTTTACCAAAAGCGCCGCTAATGCTCTGGTTTTTAGCGGCGTTTTTCCAAAAGCGCCGCTATGCTCTGGTTTTTAGCGGCGTTTTTCCAAAAGCGCCGCTAATGCTCTGGTTTTTAGCGGCATTTTGCCAAAAGCGCCGCTAATGCTCTGTTTTTCGCGGCGTTTTTTAGTAAAACGCCGCTATTGCTCTGTTTTTAGTGGCGTTTTTGATAAAACGCCGCTATTGCTCTGTTTTTAGTGGCGTTTTTGGTAAAACGCCGCTATTGCTATGTATTTTACAATTTTTGCGGCGTTTTTTGATAAAACGCCGCTAAAAACGCCGCTAAAGCCCTATTTTCCTGTAGTGATACCTCCATATAGAAAGCCCAACAATTAAACTCGAAAAGGGATTAATAAATTCATAGAGATGCAAATAGAGAATTATATAAATTTAACTTCTTAATAGAAATCGAATCAAATTTTGAAAAAAAAAATTGATTAGACTTACTTAAGTAATTGTGAATGAGACGCAGAGACTATCAACATTCTTTGTGGTAAAAAAAAAAGTGTCATCCCCAAGCAAATCTCAAGCAGGCACTCACGATTTTTTATCCAAACAATTTAATTTTAATGCTTGGAGTCCAAAAAATTTTTGACGCAAACTAAAAACCTATTACTCTTGAATAAAATCGGATTGATAACGTATTATAAAACAAAGAGAAATATAGAATGAACAAAAGAAAAAAAATATAATAATAAAAGGATTCAACTTTCACTTGGGATATCTAAAAAACTATACGTGCCCTCTATTTATAGGGCCTCAACCAATATAGGTTACAAATCTCTAATAAATATAATTAATGTACTCTATAAATTTTTAAGGGTTCCAGAAGTTAAAAAAAAATTAATTGTTTGGGGTTATGAGAGCTATATTAACATCCATTTACAACAAAAAGGAATTTATTACTTTTTACTAGATGTGATAATAATTTCGAGCTTCAGCATAACTATCACACATTAATATTAAAAATAATTAAAATAAAAATACAATAAAAAGTGAATCCGATAAAAATATATAAACTTGTACAAAAAAAATTATTAAATTATTCAACTTAATTACAGCATAAAAATCAATTCAAAGCAGCCAGCAAGAACATAAAAAAATTGGCGTAAGAGACATTATAATGAGCTACAAATATCCTGACTTGATTTAACTTACCCGGATCGGATATTACTTAAAGCCATGTCCACATTAAACCATTAAAGTCCTAATGCTTCTCCAAAAAACTTCTCTACAGCTTCCACAGTAAAGTCCTGCAAGCAGATCCCTTGTATAAAATAGCTAAATTGCAAGACAAATCAAGATTTCGGATTTTAGTGATAAGTTAAATTGATTGAACCAAAAATTAATGATTAGTCTAATTCAATAACTATAAAAATATTAGATAAATGTTCAACTAGTAAAAATCTTGGATGTTCGAGATATGACTTTTAAAATATTACTCGTATCTAACATTTAAATCCAAATCCAAGTAACATATACAGTGAAAGAATCAGAGAGAGCTTACAATTGTTATCTTATTTTGAGGAATTATACCACTGGCATCTTCAGCAGACTTGATTTCAACAGAAGCAGGACTAATTTGTTCCTTCAAATACTCCACAATATAATCAGCTCGGCGTGAGTCTCTGTATTCTTGAATCATCTGTCCTCCATTTCTGAAAATTTTAACCGTAGGATAACCCCGGATTCTATATTGCTTTGCTAAGTATTTGTTTGCTTCATCATCGGCATCAAATTTAGCTAGAATAATTGGAGGGTGGTGGTTACTCAGCACAGATGCTGCTTTCTCGTACTTTACATATAGCAATTGCAATAGTTTAGAAGCCAGTTAGGCGTACAAGTTATCAACTAAAATTCAATACTTAAAAGAAAATTTTATGATCTTTTGCTTACCTCTGGAGCAAGAGTCTGACTGTGCCGACACCTAAAAGTAGAGGTAAAAGGAAATTTGTTTAGTGCTTAATAAAACATAAAAGGAACGGACAAAGGATCTCAAAAATCCAGCGATGATGCTAGGAACTTCGTGCAAGGGACCCGAGATTAATATATATATATATATATATAATTTTGAGGGGCAAAATTTAAATTTTCATTTAAAAAATTAAATTAAATTATTAATATTTACAAGGGATTAGAAAAGATAATTACCCATTTAACCAAATAACCCTGGCTTAGTCCCGGTAAAGAATTGAAGCATTTCAATACCAATCAGGGGCGTAGCCGGGACTTGGCCTCCCTGGTTAAATGGTAGAATTGCTTTTTGTTTTTTGTTCGATTCAAAATTAAAACATTTATTTCAAGCTTTCTTAGCCTTAGTTAAATAGAAATTTTGGATGTTTGGTCGCTCACAAAATAAATAATTTAATTTAATTTAATTTAAAGTACTTTTTACACAAAATTTTTAGCTTTGATCCTAATCTCAATCCCCTAAACAAATTTCCTAACTTCATGTCGTACTACCAAAATTAAGTAATCAAAATATAAAACATATATCTGTCGATTATCAATAATAGTAGAATTGTTTTATGAATAATACAAATCTAAATCAACTACCAAATCAAATTCAATGCATACATTTTAACCAAAGAAGATAAGAAACACAGATTTAAGTCTAATATAAATATATAAGAAAAAGAGATGAAACAAATAAGATCCAAACAGTTTAGGGGGGGAATTGAAAGAAAAAATGAAAGGCATACCAAGGAGCGTAGAATTTGACGACGACGAAATTGTGGTGAGTAACGAAGCGAGTAAAGTTAGAGTGATCCAAAGTCAAAACGAACTCTTTCGATTCACTCTCTTTGGCTGAGATCGCAGTTAGAGAGCATAAGATTGCGGCCAAAGCAAACCAAACAAAAAAAATTATCGCCATTATCGCTGCTCTTCTCTGCTTTTCTTTTCTTTTCTTTTCTTTTCTTTTCTTTGCTTTTGTTTTACAGGAGGATTTTTTTGAGTATGCTAGTTTAGAGAGTGAAGAGCAGGCAAAAATCGAATATTTATAGGTCACGCTTCTCGATCACGTGGTGACTTGCTACTCCCTGTTGATGTGGCGGTTTCCACGTGGATGATGTTATTGGATGATGATTATAGTGAAGGCAAGTATGTTTTAGGGATAATTAAGCATATGTGCTTGTTTTAAAAATTATTTAAGGTTTTAGGGTTTTTTTTTTTCTTTTCTTAGAGAAATAGGTTATTTTTGCGAAATGTGGGTGCCAAGTAGTCAAAGTGCACTCTGCAGTTGATTTATTTAAAAACTAAAAAATATATATAATTTAATGGTTAAATTTTTAAAGTTTAAAAAATTAAGTATGAATTAATTGTTATTGAAAAAAAATCCACAATGATTAATTTTTTTTTTCTTATATGTACCCTTTACACTTTTAATTTTTTCCAGTTAGTTTTATTCATGTAATCTTTCAATTCTTATCAATTCACTAAATTCTTTTATTCTTAATTTTCTATCCTAATCTCTCAAATTTCTTTTAAATTTTTCTTCTCTCAATTTTCTCTCCTAACTGTTTGTAATATCTTAGATTTTATTCGATTTCCATTATCTTAAATATTTTAAAAATGTCAATGCCTCTAATCCATTTAGACCACAAACACATTTTCAACATCCAATTACAAATGGTAAAAAAATATGATTATATTTTTATTTTAATTAATATCATTATTAAGTTATTAATATTTTTTTAAAACTTTTTATGTTTATATAATCAGGACAAAGATTGGATTATCAAAACATATATATACAATTTAAGCACGAGAGCATCGCCTGTTATTAACTAATACTTGGAAGAGATGAGATTCTTACACATGTCTTGTATGCTTGGCGGGACTAAATTAGAGCCCGCACTTATTAGTGCTTTGGAGACTCGAGACACACATATTCTATCTTCTGTGTAGTGAGTTGTACGATTACACCCGAGGATGTGACATTACAACAGGTCTATCCGTTGATTGTTGAAAAAATTTTGGTTCGAAAATAGTTTCCTTCCACAACGGAAAATAAAATTTTTAGCAACTAACCCGATTTGTTTTATTTATAGTAATAAACCCTAAACTGAAATCATACATGTGTTTTCGAATAGACAAATCCTTATCGTTCCTGACTTTCAACCAAACGATCTTCTCCACTATTCTCGTACCTTGAATTACTTCGAGTGTGGGCTCGCACAAATCGAATCAAAACACAGAACTAGAAATAATTTTCTTTTCTTTAGTGTGAAATCGAAAATTCTCTTCTCAAATAGAAATATAAAAAAAATGTTATTCTAGAAAAATAGATTTAATAGTTGAGAATAAATTCTCTCTAGTTTTTGGCAGAGTAACAATATCTTAAAGTTGTATTAATAGCCCTACCGGCGCCATCTATTTATAGGGAGAGAAGATAGAACCCTTGTTGGATTGTAGAAATTTATTTCAACAAGAAAAATGAAATCCTAGAATAGCTAGGATGTAAGGGCGATAACCTTAGTTAATAATACTAGGGTTTGTCGTCCGACCTTATAACATAAGAGGCTTTTGGGCCTCTTCCATATCGAGTCCAATTACAAGTACTTCTCGAGCTTTTAACCCAATACATTATAATTTGATCCAACCCAATATTTATTTTTCTATTTCCCAAAAAATAAACTTCAATATATTTCCAATTAAATAATTTTCTCAACTCAATTCTAATTTCGTTAAAATCATGAGGACTCTATCATAAAAGACCAAATAATTCATTTCCAGTTTCAAACTTCATTTAATTCAAAAAACATAAATTTATTTTTCAGGCTATTTTCATTTTCATTTTGGAGAAAACCACATTCATTTCCAAATGATTCCATTTCTCCATTTTTATTTTTATTTTGGAGAAAATCATAACCATTTCCAGATGTTCCTATTTCTCTATTTCATCATTTCTATTCATTTGATTCAACATGCAATTCATTTTTGGTTTCAACGAGCTAGCGGAGGGATCGATTGGAGATATGCAATTTAGGCTCAAATGATTTATAATTAAGTTCCAACTTTTCACCTATCAATTATAAACTCATTTAGTCACGAAGTCATTCCACTATACGATCGTTCTGAGCTCTCCCCAATGACATACCATTACGTAAGCAACTCGATTAGTGCTCGTCTAATGACCTTTTCATAAGTGTGTCACTCTCATATGATATCCTTAATCTCATTGAGATAATATCGTTATCCCAATATGATCCTATTTTATCTCATGGTAACCATTACATCTTCCTTCATGAAAATTCAATTACTATCAAATAGTAATCAAGTCATTCATCACAAAAATGAATGACTCGTGGCCACTTTTACTTTTCATCAACCATATAATGTCAATGAGAGGATATCGTTTACCCATGTCTCAGGCTATGAATTCCACTGTTATGAATGATGCTACATATGCAGAAGTCGTACACCCAACACACTAGCTTTCAGTTCTTTATCTATTCGAATTGAGACTTTTACTTACATCAAAGTGTTCAAGTCACGCATACATAATCTGTCATTCACTTAGGATTTATATATGACACACTATGAATGTCACAAGTGAATAAATCCATAAACGGATTCAGGAACTATTCTTCTTGGGTCCACTTCGATGTACTTTTAGTCTAGTCAGTCAAATCTATTTCTTTATCTTCTAAAAGTCATCCACTTTGATGCCCAAGATAAGGCATCTCCCCAATTAGACTTGATAGATGACATATTATTCTTTCAATTGGTTTGCTCATTTCTCATTAGAATAAGACATGTCTAGGTTGTCTACTAATATAAGTTGTCTTTCTGTATTACGATCCGACCACGTAAAACCAATAAGCAACATTTGCTTCCATTTTGCTTTCCATGCAAAAACCATATGAGGACAATTATACATAGTATATATTAATGTAATTAATGAATTTGTTTTACTAACCAATCTGTTTAAAAAAAATTTCAAGTTTACAAAATAATATACTACACTCAGGGCACCAGATCTAACATTAATGGGCAAGTCGTTACGAGGGTAACCAAATAGATATGAAATGGTTAGAAAAAAAATTATCACATATTGACAACTCTTCTAGTGTGGTTGAAAGACAATAATTTGCTTGAGCATTCATATTGAGGTTGATCAAGGGTCTTCTAGTGCTAGATAGATCTTGAAGTTAGGTACATTTAAGATGGCTCCTTGATCTATTGCGATTCATTGCAGCAAATTAAACCATTTTCTATACTTGAGGTGCTTATATAAAAGCAATTTAGTCATGCTTTCACTCAGTTTTCACTTTTGGTTAATAAATAATAAAACGTGTAAATTGAGCTATTTATATGACCTTAGAGGCCAAAATTGGCCTAAAGGAAGGCTAACGTATTCGATGAGTGTATAGGACATCATTCAAAGGCATAAGAACACAAGAATGGTCGCGATGTTGCAAAATGGAGTGTCAATGCCGCAACATAGTGAGCAAAGCACTCAAAAAGAGAAAACTACCTTCAGTGTCATGACATAGCCAGAAGGTGTCACCACACAGCCATGTAATCAAGCCTCAACATGTAAACTACCATCAATGTAGCGACATAGACCAGAGGGTGTCGCGACACCTTCTTGAAAAGAGAATTAATGAGCTAAGGGCATTTTGGCCCGCACAATAAACTTTAATACAAAAACGTTAGCCAAATTAGGTCAACGGGCGATGCCATCCCTAAGCCTATAAATAGACAACTCTAAACACTACATAAACAAATTTTATTCAAGTTTTAGGTTATAGTTTTCAATTAGCTTTATTTTCATTTTCTCTTTAGCTATTTTGTACTTAGGTTGTTTTCATTTGTAATTCCATTCTAGTTTTTATTTTCATTCGTCGTAGAACTTGATTTGAGGATTTATCAACTTTTCTTAGATTGTTGTTTGTGTAATTATCAATATATATTAGGATTTTTCTTCAACTCTATTCTTGATCCATTATTTATGTTCTTTTCAATCAAATTGATGATGTTTATTAGATCTATGAGGAACTAATCCCTTAGTAAAATATTAGCGAGTGGACGTGGGAGTAATTGACTTGTATTTAAGGTTTCTTAGTGGATAAGCTGGTTGGGATAAGAAGAATTTAAAACCTTAGGCCTGACATATCTAGGAATTCATCTAGGTAGGAATGAACCCAAAATTAGTATTGCATATTCTTGAACACCTTACCCCAATCTGGTCTAAATTATGAGGTCGATAGATAAGTAGTTCTTGTCGACTCAGTAGATTAGTGGAAGATCGAGAGATCCTACTAGGTTAATGACTAGTTGATTGAATAGAACCCGAAATAAGAGTTAGTAATGGCTACCGGAGTGAGTTAGTCCTCCTTCATTAGAATTTATAAAGTCTACAAATTATTTTCCCTTCTTTATTTTTATGCATTTTAATTATTATCATAAAATATGATTTTTTATCACCTTAGAATTTATCGTAATATAGTTTAATTAAATTACTAATTAGATCTGTTAAAGTAGAAGTTAGAATTAGTTTAGTTTCGCCTCCCTTGGGTATGATCCTCAGAGTACTCCAATACTTTGTTGTATAAATATATATTACAACCTGACCTGTATACTTGCGAAAACTTCCTAACGGTAATATTTGATTGTAGGATTTACACTCTAGATGTTAGTATGTCCGGAGGCGGTCACTCTTACAACTAATCGACCTAAAAGAAGTCAGGCGACTCAGCTGGAGATCAGTTTTTCTTGCCACATTATACCGAAAGATGTGTCAGGAAATTGAAGCACAAAAAATTAAAATCAGTAGTTGTTTACTCTTTCTTTAGGTATAGGCATGGTACCACTTACCATTTTTATGTCCCCGAGTAAACTTCCCTTTATCAATACCCATTCGTAATAAGGTAAGATTCATTTAATAATATAATTATCATATTATTTTTTTCCCTTATTATATTTTTGGAATAGCATTATTTGAACAACTGGAACAATGACGCGAGTCATGTGTGCATACCAAAGGAGCTTGAAGATATCTGGTTATTGTTAGATCCACGATCAGAAATTTAGGTTAGTTTTTCAAATTTTCAATTACATAATAATTACGTAAGGATTTGAAAGTTAATATTAGATACATAATAAAATTTATAATTTTATACTGTAGTTTGAATGGATGTCATACTCTGACACAAGAATTTAAGAATGCATCCTGATCGAATTCGAGAGGAATCACAATATCTAACACGTCAAAGTGTCGTTGATAGTTTTTGCAACAGTTAAGATGCTTGAATCTGATCGAGTGATATGCCAGTTTGGGTTTGTGAAAAATATTCCGCCCTCACCTCAAAACCTCGATGAACTTCACAAGATTTACTTGCGGGGGAGAATCGAGATTAGCTTAAATTTGATGCTAAGTATATCTAATTGTGGGAACATATGTACAATTTCATATCTGTGTGAACCAATTGTCAAACTGGATATGGCAATGTCTTTGGATTACATGACATGGTTTAGACTTCATGGTAAGCCATATCTATTGTTGAAGGAGGAAAGAAGTAGATAAACTCATCGTAGAAGGCTCACGCGACTCCATATGAGGCCATAATTAGGAGTACATGCATCAAGTTCATCGTCATCAGCTCCAACCTTGAATTCTTTATTGATGGATACAACTTTCGATCAGCATGGTTCATTTTTTTTGGGTGCATTTACTAACCCCATGTTCTTCATACAAGCACCAAATTATACACCATTATACCTTACATCAACAACTTCTTGAGGAATATTTTTGCATTACCTCTATCCGCAGGAGCATATTACACGCCACTGCTATCAACAACACCAATGTATCCACCATCGCCTACAATTCCAACATTCTGAGTAGTATCTAGTTATTCAATACCATATATTTCTTCTTCGATAATGTTACAAACACCATTAGAATCACTATTCTTTAGAGGTGGGCCATCTTCAAAACCACATACTAATACAATTGACGATATACAATGACAACCTAGGACGCAAATGTAATCTAACATAGCATAACAAGATGAAGATGAAGAATAAAAAGATAATGTTGGAGATGGAAATGAAGATAAAAATTAAGATGGAGGTGGAGGTGAGGTGGAGGTGGCGATGGAGGTGGAGATGGAGATAAAGATGAAGATGAAGACGACGATAACTAGCTGAAACCTTAAGCATGACGAAACTCTCCTTGTTACGGACACCTATCAAGTTGTGTCACACATTCGGCTTAATGAGAAGATGATTTTTTTATTTTAATTTTTTTCATGTACACCATCATTTAGTTTGTTAAGTTTTAATTTTATTTTACATAAGTAATGTTCCTTTAATATTTGAATTGTATTTTTATATCAATAATTTACTTATTTACATTTTATCAAAAAAATTGTTTGTTTTTTGTATGTTTATAAAAAAAATGAATAAATTTTTTAATTAGATCTTCGCCTCAATGTTGCCCCTAAATGTGGACATGTTTTCTTACTATGTCTTAGGTTCCTACAAAAATTGTATATCCTCGGTTGGTCTATCTTCTCCTAAATATCCATATTGTTACATATCTGACTAGATTTTGGTCGACCTTTTGGCTTGCGACGCAACTCAGTATGCAGTAGTAATTTGAATTGAGCATTCCAAATAGACGACCATCTTCCCTCATTTAGGACTGGTGGGAATTCAGACTTTCATGCTTTATATATCCGTTTTAGTTTGTACACTTCATCAAATAATTCATGCAATCCAAATGTACCGAGGCATATGCATCAATTGTACATGCACATGGAAAATGAAACACTTGAAACCTCTTATAGTCATAAGTCCTTTGTTTCAGGTATACATGATACGATCCCCGATGATACCCTTATCTGGTCTATGGAATTTCGTAACTTGAAATATTTCATTTGGATGCTAGTGCACACTATAGACATAGAGTTCATTCTTGTTGCATTTTCTGCCATATCTTTCCTCACTTCCTCACACCAAATTTGTCTGCCCTTTATCTGTCCTACATATTTTTTAGCTCGCTTTGGAAACAAGGCTGATAAGTAGAAGTATATTTCTTAGACCACCGATGTTATCATCAAATGACGTGTCATTTTTAATACGACATTTATGCATTCAACTAGGTTCGTTGTCATATGTTTGTATTGTAGACCTCTATCATATGATTGAGTTCATTATTCCTTAGGTATCCCATTGAGGAATTCTGTACCATATTTTTTTACTACACACAAATTCTTCAACATTTAATGGAATCAATGTTGGACGAGCTGATACCCTGTTGAAGAAAATAAAGAATATATCTATGAATGCAAACAGTGTGTTAAAGAATGATATAGAAAATAATATTTACTATGTACACATGTTAATGACACATCATCGCTCATCATCCATGTGAAATTGGCTTATGTAATTTGACTGGATATGACATATACAATACCTATGGTGTGTATGATCCCATAAGCTTCCACATCGATCAATTGCAACCTATATTCCTAGTGCCCTATAAAAAATGATGCATATATCGGGTTGTGGCACAACATGCCTTCTCAAGTTAGTCAAGAAGATGTCCCAAGTATCGATGGTTTCTTGTTCAACAATTGCAAAAGTTATTGGTAGAATTTTTCGATTACCATCCTGTGTAACAACCAACAATAAGTGATGCTTATATCTCTTATACATGAATGTGTTGTCAATTTGGACTAATGGCTTATAGTATCAAAATGCTTCAATGTATAGCTTGAATGTCCAAAAAAATCGATGGAAAATTCTTTTGCCTTGGGCCATTTAATTTCTATGCTGCACAAGTTCCGTTTACAGATTGATAACGATACCTGGGACGTAGTGATTCAGTACCTTAAACCATTGCCACGAATTATGACATGATTGATCCCACCCGTTATGCATTTTTCCATTACCTTTTTTTTTGCAACCCATGTCTTGTAATATGACATGATGTAATTGTACTCATTACAAATATTAGTAATCAAAACTAGTACGAGAATCGTAGGATTTGCTTTTACCATAGGTAAGATAATTTTAGACATAAGGTCAGAATCCAATTTGAGATGATCTTGTGACTTACCTGCAATGACACAAGTATTTCACCATAGGTAAGACAATGTTAAAGATAAGGTCAGGATCCAATTTCAGATGATCCTTTGTCATACTTGCAACAACACAAAGTATGTGGAGTATCATATTTCATCATTTTCTAGAACCCCATCTTCTTTCTCACAGATGACATGATTTTCCATGGACATTTACTACCATGCATTGTACACTTCGCCTCACAATTTTGTAACATAAAAATTGACCCCATGTTTTATGCTATACGACTTTGTTGTAGCAACAATATCTTTCAAAGAAAACTTCATTCCAACTTGTAAATCGTCAAAATTTGTAGATTAACTCTCACAACCCAATCTTCTATGATGAAGTTTGGAAATTCTAACTTATCTTTAGCATCAATGATGACATTAAGCATGTGGGATGGAGGTTCATACACTGTAAAATCTGGTTGGGTTCCTCTAACATTGTTTGGATGTTTACTGTCAGAATCACTCCCTTTTGGTTCAATAGGAGCGACCTCTAGTTCAGAAAAATTGTAGCAACACATTTTTTGTGGTGTCAAAAGTAGTGGTTTTAGGACCCCAATTTCGACGAGTGAGGCTGTAATTATTTAATATTTACAAGACAATATTAGTGTTATATTAAATTTTTATTTGATAAATTTGTTAATTGGACAGTTAGTTATAAAGTACAAGTGGTTCGACCCTAAAATCGACGGCTTTGGAAAATGAGGTATCAGGACCTTGTTTCCGTAAATTGAGCCTAAAAATTTTAGTGTTTGGACGATTAATTAAGGTGCAAAGAGTAAATCATAAAAACCATAAAAGTGGATCTGTAACACCCCAAACTCGGCTTAGACGTTATGGCCGAACTTGGAGGAATTACATTTGTTTGTTTAAAAACAAAAATTAAAATCTAGCTTTAGAAGTCATGTGATTCAAAAATATTACTTTTGGCAATACTCTTACATGTTATTTATTTTACGGATAAGCACATAATTTGACACTAAATTTTGCAGCAGAAATTTCAGAGTTGATATTTGAATTTCGTGATCTCGATAAGTGAAAACGTATAATTTTTTTGATTGTTGTATTCTCAAACTTACGTAATTTAAATTTCGTAAAACCTATTTTATACTTGTAGTAAAAAATCCTTAATTTGTTAAATTTTAGAAACCAAGCATCTATATTTAGTTTGCAGAAACTATGCGAAAGTTTTAAGGAAATAACAAAAACTATCACAAAACCTGAAACAAAAAATTAAATCTAAAAATTAGTCCAAAAACCAAATCCAGAAAATTTATTTATTAACAAAACCAACCATTTTATGCGAGAAACCAATCTAAGTTCCCAAATGCCGCCCAATCTTAATTCTGTCGATTACCTGAAATGGTGAAAAGAAAATGGGTGAGCTATAAAGCTCAATGTATAACTTAACTCAAATATGAATCACAGATAGCACAATAAATAGATTAAAATGTCACAGAGAACTCATCAAACTCGAATGAGAAAACTATGCATGCATGGTTATGCAAATGTAATGTTTCAGAAAATTAAATTTAGTTTTTTCAAAAAACTTCCTACCCTTCTCCGTTACACACCAAATTAGAGTTCCCTAGAACTCTTCTGTCTAAAAACACACCAACAGATAATTGTGGGCAACGCCACCAGAGTTGTAGTTAAAACTACCAGATCAGATATATGTGGTCAAACCACTATTTTGCAGCCAAGCTGCCAGAAAAAATATGTGTCATCGAGCCAATATAAATGCAATCAAGCTGCCAAAGCGGAAATGTGGTTAAACCACCAGATATTGTAGATCATTAAATTGCCAGAACTTTCTCCTTACCATATTATCCTAACCCCATGTAGTGTGACATGGTATGCAAATACAAAATCTGAATGAAGAGCATATAAGACATGCGGTTGTACAATAATAGATATCAGAAGGCATGGAATTCCACACTTTGCAAAACAGATGTGTCACAAATTCAACAAAAGCAAATTAGTTTCGCCACAATGTCACATGCATGGTCATATAGCAGATTTAAAGATATACAAATTATCATAATCAAACATCATATGCTCATATACAAACAGAACAAAATAGAAACATACCATAAGAATTATTAGTATACTGATCATGCAAATATATTTCACATACCTTTTCCATAATACTTGCAGTATCATACTATCAGATATCATGTTTTCAAGTCCTATTTATACAATATGGACCCTAAGGAGAGGCTAAATACGTATCATAGATAAATACGACCTTAGGTGAAATTTCCAAAAAATGGGCCCACAAGCTTGTGTCGCCTACATGACCCAATTAACCTAAACCATATGACATACACGATCGTGTGACGTCGACAGTGGGTTTTCGGCATCGCACCGATCATTGTTTTTCAGGTTTTTTGTTACACACCTGATTACTTTCTAATGCAGATACCACGACACACTTTTGAACTCCTAAACGACATTTGGAAAATGATCAATTAACACAAATCACTATGAATGTAATAAAAAATTCAGCCACAACTGTTTAACTTTTATACCTTAACCAAAACACAAATCAGCCTCTCGACATTCCAACACTTACCCAAATAGTAACAATAGTTCCCAAAACATCCTAACTTACTGGATGCACGTCGTGCAAATCACAACCCTCACCTAATAGATTCCTACACAAAAGAGAACGTTACAAATACCATCAAAACCAACCAAAAGTTACCCAAACAACTTACTCACGAGCATCATTCTTATGAGCAAAATTAATGAAATGAAACACCAACTTGCACGACACTTACCAAAATTTTGAAGCTCCAAAATACACCAAAGATTTAAATCAGAGTTAGGAACGGTAAACAAAAAGGATGAAGGCTAAAATCTCACAACGAACTATTGAGAAGAAAGAAAGGAAAAAAAAAACTATAATCTGGCCACAAGAACAATGCAAAACCCAAAAAGAAAAATAGAGAAATTAGAGAAGAAAAGAAAAGTGGAAGAAAAAGAAAGAGAGAAACTTGAGAGAGAGTGGAGAGAAATGTGGGAGATTTTTTGGGAAAAAAATATTTTTATTTTATTTTATTATTTAAAAATAATAATAAATAACTAATCAAATATTTTGATAACTTATCAGATTATCCCGAATTTGAATTTGATCCAACCACATTCACATGGGCGACACAATGCAAGGGAATAAAAATATTTTTGTTTTGCACACATAAGGATTCGAACACAGGACCAAAGGGTAAGCTAACACCTTACCATTGAACCAGCAGGTTCATTCTATTATTAGCTAAGCAAAAATAATATTTTAACCAGAAGTTCAAAGATAGGGGTTTGGACAAAAATTAACAAAATTCAAGGGGAAGTGATTTTAACTCAAAACCTCACACACACTAACACAACACTTAACTACTGAACCAAATCAATTCACATGACAAAATTTTCACAATCTTAACTTAAAATTAGGACCTCACCACTCTTACTTCATTAACTCAATTTCTACTAACCCAGTTTTTAGGATGTGACAGATCGTTATTGATTTTTATTGATTAAAAGGTTTAGATAATGTTATTTAAGGGACTTAAATGACAATTGGGCCATAATGAATTACCTTGGACGGTTAATGCTTCATAATTAGCCATTTATATGTTAGTATTAGTGTTAAAATATTAATTAAAATGTAATAAAACATAAAGAAAAATCATCATCTTTTTACTCTTCTTTTTCCATCAATATTGTCACCATTGTTAAAGGAAAGAAAAACTTCAAACCTTCAAGGACATTCGACCCTTGCATGTGAGTATTCCTAAGTCCCGTTTTTTCATAAATTTTATGTTTTTGATATCGTTGTAACTCAAATTAGTTAAATTGTACCTCAATTTTTGAAATTGTTAATGTTTTAAAGTATCTATATCGATGGTTTTTTATGTTTTTGATGTTAAATATCTTGGTTGTAAGCTTAGATTTGATTATGGACTAAATTGTAAAATGAAATATATTAGTTTTGAGTTTAGGGACTAAAATAAAATTATTTCAAAATTTACATGGAATTTATATAATTATTGAATTTATAGGGCTGTAGAAGGATGAAATTGAAATTAGATTGTACAACGAGGTTTAAATGTGAAAGATATGATAGTTTCGTGTTTAAGGACTAAATTGCATAAAATGTGAAACTTTGGGAAAATTGTGTAAGATGAAATTAAAAGGTCATATGCATGTATTTGAGTATTATAAGGTGTTTGGAATTGATAATTTGACATTAATCGTCATTTAGATCAAGATTTGGATCGACTAGAGAGTAATCGAGAAAAAGGCAAAAAATTGTTGAATAGTCCCTGCGATTCAATTCGCTAGCTGATTTTATTAGGTAAGTTCATATAGTAAGTGTATTTTTTAATGAGTATTATTTGTTTTATAGACGTTTTATTGTATGATATATTTTGAATTATTTGTAAAATTGTACACAAAGTGAGTTTTGGACTAAATTGTAAAGTTTTGCGCATGTGATAATTACAAATCATGTGAAATATTGAATGAATATGATATGTTATGATATATAATTTGGTTCATGAAAATTTTTCTGCAATGTAAAGGTTCTGAGTTCTGTATAACTACCCATTTGAACTTAGTAAACAATTAGGATATGATTGGTATGTCAATAGGGTTAGTTGTGTGCTTGTGCGGGTTTGCACTTCGGTGCCTCTTTTTGCAATACGGTACCTTTGTGTAGAATTAAGATACTCTTTGGTGTGGTGTAGATGCCCTAATGTTCATTGAGCTAATCTGATTAAGTAAAAAGGGTGAGTGATTTGGATATATGCTAGGTTTTAAAATGTCTTGTAAATTAGTTGTATTTGTATATTTCTTATAATGGATTCAGGCCTCAATTCCAATGTTTGAGTCTGTAAATATTATTTATTTAATATTTAAGAAGTTATTGAAGTGTCATATTAAGATTTGGTTCGGTAATTTTGACGTTTGGCTACTCAATCAAGGAAAAATGACTAAATCGTAAAAACTGAAAAAGTTAATCGCTATTAGTTTATATGGGCTAAATGGGTCTAAAAGAATAATTGCATGGTTTTAAATGGAAATTATGCCATATTTGCTTATAATTAAAGATTATTAAGTGTAATTTTGATTTAAATTATATGTAAAATAGTGTTAATAATAATATTACTTAAAACATAAACAAAATATCATATTTTTCTTTCTTGTTTCCATGCCACCTGTTTCCACCAATTTTGAGAGCTTGGAAGTTTGACCAACTCTAGTCCCTTGCATGTAAGTTAATTTTAAGTTCGTTTTTAATAAATTTTATGTTTTTAAAATCATTGCAGCTTATTCTAGTTAACCAGGGACTATTTTATAATATTTTCAAAGTTTAGAAGAGTTCCCATTGTTTTTCTTAAAGCTTATGCACGATTTCAAAATATGAGTTTAATCAAGATGACATAATTGTGTTAGTTTAATTACATTTCTTATCTTAGAATTATTAAACTCATATTTATATTGTTGCAAATAAATTCACGGCAACTTGGTAATTTGCTAACTTATGA
Organism: Gossypium longicalyx; assembly: GCA_025698465.1. Classification (NCBI taxonomy): domain Eukaryota; kingdom Viridiplantae; phylum Streptophyta; class Magnoliopsida; order Malvales; family Malvaceae; genus Gossypium; species Gossypium longicalyx. The sequence goes on along the minus strand of CM046997.1, from coordinate 13,919,533 downwards.
ACATACTCACTTACCAAAATCCATTCATCTCTTGGACATATCTCTATGTCAATTCAATCAATTAAAAAAATCTTAATAGACAAATATGTTGTAGAGCATACATACTTATTAAATTGAAATAGTCTCTTAAACATATCCCTATGTCAATTCAAACAATTAACTCTATTTAATAAGCACATAAAAGACTATGTGAGGTAACAAAGTATCCTTACCTTGAAATAGTTTAATTACAATAATCTTTCAAGTTATGCAAGGCAATTGTATCGTTAGATATCGTTGCTAATTTAACCCTCAGCTACCTTAGATGATTAAACATGCACTGATTAAGTACTGTGTCTATTAATTACAATTTTAATCCGTTTAAATAATTAATTCATTAGTTACCTAACAATTGTAATGAAAGAATAACTTAGTCATGATTTTACTTAATCAAGCATCTTACCGATGCCTATAACAACATAAACATAATTTTAACAATTTAAGAAGACAAAATGCAATCAACCTAATACAAATTAAATTCAAGCTAAATTGATTAAATTAACCATTCCAACAAAATAAATATTCATAGATATATTCATCATAACAACAACAAAAATTAAAGAGATATGGAACAAGAATCAAATCCGGTGTTTTTCTGTGGCTTGACTAGCTTGCACCGTTCTCCGTTCTTTGTTGTCCTCGTCGATCAAAGTTGCTATTAACACTTCAAATTTGCTCCAAAATGGTTGATGAACACCCCTTTTCCAAGGGAATAAATTAGCAAGAGAGCAAGAGAATTTAGAATGGCAAAAAAGAGAGAAAGTGGAGAGAAAAGAGAAAAGATGTGAATGAATTGAGATGTGTTGAATGATCAGCCAAGGGGGTTTTTATAGCTGAATGTGGTAGCTGAAATTTGCTAAAAATAGCAGCCAAAGAGCCACCCCTCGGCCGGCTTCCTATGTGGCAAAGTTGATGTCTTCAACTTTGCTAAAAAAGGCTTGGGGCAAATCTACAAAGCCACCAATTGTGTAGGGGTTTAATTGCAATTTGAACAAGTCTTTAAGGGCTTCTTTGCAGCTTAAATAATCAGCTAATGAGCTGAATTGGGTCAGCACTTGGACGGTTTTGGGCTGTCCTTTTCTTCGCCGCTTCAGTTCAATTGGACCACTTTTTCATAATTAATTAATCATAATTTATTAACCCAAATTAAATTGGATATAAATTAAAATTAATTATATTATGAATAAATAAATATAATTTTGGACCGTCTTAGGTTGAAATTTAGTTCGCCTCAATACTTCAAATTGCTTCTCGATTTTGTGCTTCTAGCAATGTCTACCGAGCCATTTTTCGACCATTGTGCAAATCTGTCGAAAATAACCAAAATTCATCAAAAATAATTGTGAAATTAACTAGAATTTAACATGTTCATATTTTAAGTGCACTTTAATTATTTTATAAAAATTAATTATTTTTCGACAAGAATTTAATCAAATTTGCATGAATTTAAGTTAAAAAGGGTATAAAAAAGTGTGTAAATTTTTTTGTTTCCACACCCCCAAACTTAATTCATTGCTCGTCCCGAGTAATGCATAAATTGAAAAGAATTTCTCATAAACACCTTTGAAAAATTCTTTCAGAACAACATTTTTCCCAGAATTATGAATTTAATATACTTATGCTCAAAAACAAGAAATTTGATAGTTATGCTTACTTATGTATACATATCGTTCAAATTAATCTCAATCATTCTTATGATAACAAAAATTAGACTAAATGCTTCCTAATAAAGTCATGTTAAACCTTACCAATTTAATTTTTATTCCCTTATTCAAGATTAAGCTGCAATCATTAAGTTTAACTTATGCCTTCATATGTTGAGCGTAGCAATTTCTCTCCACTAATGGAGGTAGCATTGAAACTTTGAATTAATAGGTCTTTAACAAGGTTGTAACATGGTTAGGCTTAAGGGTAGGTAAAAGATAAATAAATTTAGGCTTTTAAACCCTAGACTCAGCTTCAATTGGACTTTTGGAATAATTTCCCTCAATACACCAACTTACTTTGCTTTTATATGCTCTTTTGGACATCTTATTTTAAGAACTCATGCTCTTTTTGTTTTTACACAAGCATTTTACTGAATGTATTACAATTTTAGAGCATTTGATACTTCTTTTCAACTCCCCCAAACTTATTTTTAAAGAATACTTTGAATAGTATCAAGATTGTAGAAATATCAAGATTCAGGGGCATTTTGGTAATTTACCATTTTTCCAATTTTCACCCGATCTTAAATTGAAAATTTCATTCAATTTATTAATTTATATAATAAAAAAATTCATTCCCTTCAATTTGGTCATTTTGACATTTTTACAAAATTGCCCCTGAAGTTTTACTTTTATTCAATTTAGTCCTTAAGCCTAAAACATGCAAATTAGCCATGCTAGCTGAATATTTATATATATTTTCCTCCTCCTCCTCTCCATTTCACATACTTAATGTATATAACACACTTGTAAGTAACATTATCTATAATCTTTATTATTTACTTTTATGAATATTCAAGCTGTCCATCTGTGTCATAGTCACTAAATTATTTATATCTGGAGCTATAGAACTCCAAATTAAGATATGATAATTTTACCTGAAACTAGACTCACATATATTCTTACCAAAAAATTTTAAGAATTTTTGGTTTAGTCAATAAGTACAGTTTATTCTTTAAAGTTATCCATGTTCTGCTGTTTGACAGTTCTGACCCTTCTTCACTAAAAATTAATTATCTCCTTGTACAGAATTTGAATGATGTTCTCGTTTATTTCTATTGAAAATAGACTCATTCAGAATTATAAAAATATAAATTTAAACCAATAATTATTTATCTCCAATTTTTGATGATTTTCCAAAGTCAAAATAGGGGAATCCGAAATTATTCTGACCTTGTCTCACAAAATTTATTATATCTCATGATTTACAATTCCATTTCTTACATAATTTCTTCTATAAGAAACTAGACTGAATAAGATTTAATTTAATATTTTATTCATCCTATAATTCGATTTTTACAAATTTTTGGTGATTTTTCAAAGTTAGACTACTGCTGCTGTCCAGAACTGTTTTAGTGCAAGATATTAATTACCATGTTTATAACACTCTTATTTTCTTTTTCTACACTATTTCTCATCACTTTCTCTTATTTTCTCTTCACTAACATGACAAGAACATAAGACCATATATAAGAAAACTCTAAATCAACATCAATTCCATGCTTTTTCAACAATATTAAACTTAAAATTATATTGAAATCTTGATGTTCGTACCTTTTCTTATTGACTTCAATCTTTAACTTGATTTTTCTCTCTCCTCAAGCTTCTATTTCTTGAATCCAACCTGATATTCTTGCTCCCCATCATCTCCTTGCTATCTTTCTCTTTTGATGGCTATGGAAATTCTTTCAATTTTTAGGTGAAAATAATGAATTTTTGGTGGAAGGACTAAATTGTAAAGAAAGAAATCTTCTTTTCTTCTTCTTCTTCTCTTACGTTGGTTTGCATGGGAAAGGAAAGATGATGATAATTCTTCATCTTTCCTTCCTTTTATACTAAATAAATAATAATATAATAATAAATATCTCATAAAAATATTAATAAAATAATATTTATCTAATTAATTAATTTAAAATATCATCAACATAATCATTACATTCTAGAATTCTCTGTCTTACTAATTGACCATTTTGCCCTTAATGATCTTTTAGAATTCCATCCTTGAGTCATCACTTAATTTGGTAAAATTGTGATTTAGTCTCTCATAATTTTTCACCTATTCAATTTGGTCCTAATTCATCAATTTTCATTGGTTTCTAGATCATTCCACCCTTAAAATATTTGCACCATTAGTCCTTCAACTTTTTTATATTTACACTTCAACCCTTTAAATTTTGAGTATTTACTCTTGTGCAACATGACTTTTCTCATCTTTGCAATTTAGTTCTTTCTTGAATTAATATATCATAATATACTTCCCAATATTGACATAACTCAAAATTTCCTTTTTTTGTCACTTTATTTCCTTATTTTACTATATCACGGATAATATTTTGCTGTAAAAATTTTTGGGGGATTACAAAGGGCACGATAGCAGGCAGCAGTATACAGAGTCTCGTCGAGCAGGCCTGGTGTGAGCGTGCAGATGCTAGGCGTAGGTGCGGGACACGGCCTGGGTAGCTGGGGCTGGAGCAGCAGGCGTTGAGTAGGGCCGAGCGCGCGATGCAACACGTGATAGGCAAGCGTGCTTGAGGTCTACTGGGCTTGTGTTGGCCGACTGCTGGGTAATGTTGTGGCTAGGAGCCTGCAGCAGTTAAGGGATTTGGTGCTTTGGGGTTTTGAGTGATGAATGAATTTAGGGAAGTAAGGGTGGAATTTATAGTGAGAGTAGTAGGAATTAGAGTAGAATTCTTAGTATAATTTAACAATTAAAAAAAATTCTAATTCTAATTCTAATTCTAATTCTACTCAAAGTTAACAACAATTAATAATCAAATATATGCATATTAATTTATTAATGCTATTAATTTATTAAAACAAGATTAAAATTAAACTAATCCTATTTTCATGCTAAGTTGATAAAAATTAATATATCAATTATAATAGATATAATTATATATTAAAGATTATCATCTTATTATTAAAATTTTTTTATTTAGAAACATTTATTCTAGATGCCTTCTTAAAATATTTAAAAAAAAGGCATCTAATTTTTATTATTTACGAAAAGAGTAACCAAATTTTAAAAATAATTCAATTAAGTCCCTAGACTTAATGAAAATTTGAAATTGAGTTGCAATTTAAAACTTGGATCAAGATTGACCTTTTTATTTGAAAAACCAAAAAATTAATTTCTATTTAGGGAATAATTTCTCGGAAAATTATGTTAAAATCAATTCCCAGGAAAGATTGGAGGGGTCACAAGCGGTCCCGCTTAAGTTCCAATCTCTTAGACAGAATTTATTTAAACATACTAATCCCAAAAATATACCCTAAATCATTTATTAAAAAGGAAAATAAGAAAATTTAAACATCCGATAAAATGAAGAAATTTGATTCCGTTCAATCTTATCTCCCCAGTAATGTTTCAGACGCTGAGCATTAACTTGAAAATTACCTCCCTCACCTTGGAGTTCAACAACTCCGTATGGATAGACGCGATGAATCGTAAATGGACCAGACCAATGTGATTTTAGTTTACCTGGAAAGAACCTAAATCTAGAATTAAATAACAAGATTTGCTGAATTGCTTCAAATTCTCGAACTCCAATGTGCTTGTCATGCCATCTCTTAAGTCTCTCCTTTAGTAATTTGGCATTTTCATACGAGAACATTCGAAATTCCTCTAGCTCATTGAGTTGGAGCATCCATTTCTCTTTAGCAAGCTTAAGATCCAAGTTGAGTTGTCGAAGGGCCCAGTAAGCTTTGTGCTCTAAGTCCAAGGGCAGATGACAGGCTTTCCCAAAGACCAACCTATAGGGTGACATCCCTAAAGGTGTCTTTGTATGCTGTCCTGTAAGCCCATAAAGCATCATCCAGTCTTTTGGACCCATCTCGTCGGTTTGGGCAAACTACCTTCTCAAGTATGCCTTTGATCGCCTTGTTTGCCAGTTCAGCTTGCCCTTTCGTCTGCGGATGGTAAGCTGTAGCGACCTTGTGTTTCACTCAATGTTTATCTAATAACCATTTCAAACACTGATGGCTCTTGGGGTTCCAAACATTGTGAAAACATGTTTCTGCAAAAACTTCATCACAACCTTAGCATCGTTTGCCGGATAGGCTTCAACCTCAATCCACTTAGAGACGTAGTCTACGGCTACCAAGATGTATTTATGACCAAAAGACAGAGGGAAAGGACCGAGGAAGTTATTACCCCAAACATCAAACAATTTTACCTCAATGATATTTGTTTAAGGCATCTCATTTTTGTTGGTGATATTTCCAACCCTTTGACATCGATCACAACTCTTTACATAAGCATATGCGTCTCTGAATAATGTTGGCCAAAAGAATTTGGCTTGTAGTACCTTGGCTACAGTACGTGTACCTCCAAAGTGTCCCCTACTCGGAGCTGAATGACAATGGTATAAAATCTTATATACTTCATCTTCTGCCACGCATCTCCTGATCATTTGATTAACACATTTTTTAAACAAATACGACTCTTCCCAGAAATAGTACTTCACATCGTGAATAAACTTTTTCTTTTGAAGATACGTCTTATTAATCGGCACCAAACCACAAGCTAAAAAGTTAGCAATATCAGCAAACCAAGGAGTATTATGGACATGATTTACCTTTAGTATGTATTCATTTGGAAATGTCTCCTGAATCGGTATAAGTGGAGAATTCCCTTCTTACGGCTCCAATCAGGACAAGTGATCTACTACTTGATTTTCTACTCCCTTTCGATCTTGAATTTCTAGATTGAACTCTTGAATTAGAAGTACCCACCAGATCAGTCTCGGCTTAGCATCTTTCTTGACAAGTAAATACTTAATTGCCAAGTGGTTCGTATAGATAGTCACTTTGGTACCTACAAGATAAGATCAAAACTTGTCAAAAGCAAACACAATAGCAAGTAACTCTTTTTCTGTTACCGTGTAATTTAGTTGAGCTCCTGTTAGAGTTCGACTCGCATAATAGATTGGATGAAAAAATTTGTTCCTTCGCTGGCACATGATAGCTCCTATCGCGAAGTCACTTGCATCACACATCAATTTGAATGGAAAATTCCAATCTGGTGTGACGATTATAGGTGCTGAGACTAGTCGGCTTTTCAAATCTTTAAAAGCTCTCAAACATTCTTCATCTAATTTGCATAAGGGCTTAGCAATTTTGGAGAAGTCCATGATGAATCTTCGATAAAAACCGATGTGGCCCAAAAAGCTCCTAACACCCTTTACAGATGTTGGAGGTGGGAGTTTCTCAATAACATCTACCTTTGCTTTATCAACCTCTATTCCATGTCTTGTTATATGATGCCTTAGAACAATCCCTTCTCGTACCATGAAATGGCACTTTTTCCAGTTGAGTACTAAGTTTGTTTCTTCGCATCGCCTTAGTACCTTGGCTAGATTGGCTAGGCAATCATCATATGCATCTTCAAATACTAAAAAATCATTCATAAAAACTTCTAAATACTTCTCAACCATGTCAGTAAAAATAGACATCATATATCTTTGAAATGCAGCAGGTGCATTACATAAACCAAATGGCATATGTCTAAATGAAAATGTACCGTACGGGTAGGTGAATGTTGTCTTGTGTTGATCTTCCAGTGCTACTGTAATCTGATTATAGCCCAAGTATCCATCGAGAAAAAATAATAGTCTCACCTTGCGAGTCTATCCAGCATCTGGTCCAAAAAGGGCAAAGGACAGTGATCTTTCCTAGTCGCCTTGTTTAGCTTCCGATAATCAATGCAAATTCTCCATCCCGTAACAGTTCTAGTCGGTATCAACTAGTTATTTTCATTTTCAATGGCCATGATACCTCTTTTCTTTGGCACGCACTGGATCGGACTTCCCCATGAACTATTTGAGATGGGGTAGATTATACCTGCATCTAACCACTTGATGATTTCTTTCTTGATTACATCCTTCATAATGGGGTTCAGTCTTTGTTGTCCATCAATCGTCCCTTTTTCGCCATCTTCCAAGATAATCTTGTGCATGCATACAGATGGACTAATTCTGCGAATATCGGCTATGGTCCATTCGATAGCCTTCTTGAATTGTTTCAACACCAGGATGAGTTTCTTTTTTTGCTCACTAGTTAATTCTGCTAAAACAATCACAGACAAAGTAGAAGCATTACCTAAATAAACATATTTTAAATGTGAAGGTAGTACCTTGCGTTCTAATTTAAGTGGCTCATTGATTGACGTTTTTGGTTGGGCATAATCTTTTTTCTATAATTCCAAAGATTCAAAATGAGATTGCAGATTAAATCCCTTTTGGTTAGTTTCTAACAACGCTAAGTATTCATCCTCCTCTTCATCATTCGGAGGATTTGATGTCAAAATTTGTTCCAACGGATCCTCAACATAGTTGAGCTCTTTCTCCACTATTAAATCCTCTGAATCGAATACTGTAGAACAATCATCAATTGTGTCAGGAAATTGCATAAACTTAAAAGCGTTAAATGTTACCTGATTATCCTCAACACGCATAGTAAGCTCGCCTTTCTGCACATCAATAAGGGTCCTTCCAGTTGTTAAGAATGGTTTTCCTAAGATAATTGACACTTCTTTTTCTGCTTCAAAGTCTAGAATAACAAAATCAGCAGGGAAGATAAATTTATCTACACGTAGCAATACATCATCGATTTTCCCTTCTGGATGTGCTAAGGATCGATCTGCTAATTAAAGTGTAACTGTAGTAGGTCTAACTTCACCTATCCTCAACTTCCTAAATATTGACATAGGCATCAAGTTAATACTCGTACTTAAGTCACATAATGCCTTACCACAATATATTGCTCCAATGTTGCAAGGTCTGGTAAAACATCTAGAATCCTTCAACTTTAGGGGTAATTTGTCTTGAAGATATGCACTGTATTCCTTCATCAGAGCTACCGTTTCAAATTCTCCAAGTCTTCATTTTTTGGATAGGATATCCTTCATGAATTTGATATAGTTCAGAATTTTCTCAAGTGCTTCAACCAACGGGATGTTGATATGAAGTTGCTTGAGTACGTCTAGGAACTTCTTGAATTGAATTTCCTGCTTTTGCTTCTGAAGTCTTTGAGGGTAGGGTGGTGGTGGTTTCTTTACTGAAACTGGTTGATTCGTCTTCTGTGGCAATTTTGCATCTAACAGAGTTATTAGTTGATCAAAATTAGCTGGTTCTGAAAATACTTTGTCGGGTTTTGCAGATTCTGGTTCTTGTGAAACTAGAATTTCAATACTCGGTTGAACTTCATCTGAATCTTGAGCGTCAGCTTGCTCTTTTTTAGCTTCGATGGTGTTGGGCTCTACTATCTTTCCACTCCTCAATGTCAACGCTTTGCAATGCTCCTTCCCTGGATTCCTCAAATTCTCCATATCACTATGTAAAGCACCTTATGGTCAGTTCTTGAGTTCAGTAGCAAGTTGGCCCACTTGATTCTCTAGATTCCTTAGAGTGGCATCGTTTTTCACTATGTATGCCTTCAATAAATTCTCTAAGCTATTAGATGATTCAGCTTGAGCTGGTTTTTGAACTTGTTGAGGGAAACTAGGTAGCTAGGTTGGTCTAGGTTGGGCGTAAGTGTTACTGGTTCTAGCCCCTTGGTTACTCTAGGAAAAATTAGGGTGATTTCGCCACGATGGGTTATAGAAACTGGATTACAGTCCTTGCCTTCCTCGATTTTGGTTCTAGTTACCCATGTAATACACGGATTCTAGGTTCGATGGACATTCTTCAAACAAATGTCCTTCCCCATAATAGACATAGGCTATACTTTCAAATTGATTTGGTGGTTGTACTGCAAAACTATTAGACCCATTAGTAGTAAGGTTTTTTAACATTGAGGATATTGATGATACCTGATATGCGAGTGAAGTAAGAGCGTCTACTTCATGTATTCCAGCAACTCGTCTTCCTAACGTTGCTTGATTGGTTGGCCATTTGTAATTGTTGCTGGAAATCCTCTCAACTATTTCAGAAGCCTCATTATAAGACTTAGAAATAAGAGCAACATTAGCAGAAGCGTCCACTACCATCTTCGTGTGACAATTCAGACCATTATAAAATGTCTCAAGTTGGATGCAATGTGAGATTCCATAATGAGGGCACTTCCGTTATAATTCTTTGTACCTTTCCCAAACTTCATACAAGGACTCATCATCCATTTGTTGGAAAGCAGTGATCTCGTTCCTCAACTTAGCATTCTTGTTAGGCGGGAAATACTTCATGAGCAATCTTTCTACTAACTCTTGCCATGTGGAAATTGAATTTGGTGGCAATCAGTTCAACCAGGCTCGAGTTCTGTCCCTTAGTGAATATGGGAATAGCTTCAATTGTAATGCATCTTCGGGTACTCCAGCTAGTTTGAAAGAATCGCTTACCTCCATAAATAGTCTTAAGTGTAGGTGAGGATCTTCGGTAGGCATTCCATTAAATTGGCCTATTGTTTGAAGCATCTGGAACATGATTGGCTTCAGCTCGAACTATTGTGCCTCAATTTCGGGTCTCCTAATACCCGGATTAAGATCATTAAACACTAGCACGACATATTGTCTTAAAGCTCTATCCCTATCGTCAGCAATAAGGATAGGATTTTGAGCAGGGTTTGTTTCATTTCCTTGGATCAGTTTTTCAATGTTTATCTCTTCGGTCCTTCTCTGACTTTCTTGTCTTCTTCATTGTCTAAAAGTTCGTTCAATATCAGGGTCTACTGGGAGTAAATCGATGATTCGATCAATACTCATAAACACTTGAAATAATCACAGAAAAATAATTAAGTTAGAATTTTAACAGAAAATTAAATCAAAATGCAAAACTAACAAATTCACAAATAATAACTTTAAAACACAGTCCCCGGCAATGGCACCAAAAACTTGGAATGACGAAAATGTGTAAGTATACACAGTCGCAACAAGTAATAAAGTGACAAGTAAATGTTGAGTTATCATACCCATAGGGACTGTGAAAAGAACTATTTATGAATGTTTTTTAAAACACTTTGGTAAAGAAAAATATTTTGTTTGAAGAGGGTGATTAAAAACTAAGATTTTAAACTAAGTAAACTAAATAAATAAATCTCAAATGCACGATTTCAAAATACGATTTTAATTAAGATGACATAATTGTGTTAGATTAATTACATTTCTTATCTCAGAATTATTAAACTCATGTTTATATTGTTACGAATAAATTCATGGCAACTTAGTAATTTGCTAACTTTTGAACATACTTACCAAAATCCATTCATCTCTTGGACATATCTCTATTTCAATTCAATCGATTAAACAAATCTTAATGAGTACAAATGTTATAGCACATACATACTTATTAAATTGAAATAATCTCTTGAACATATCCCTATGTCAATTCAAACAATTAACTCTATTTAATAAGCACATAAAAGACTATGTGAGGTAAAAAAGTATCCTTACCTTGAAACAGTTTAATCACAATAATCTTACAAGTTATGCAAGGCAATTGTATCTTCAGATACCGTTGCTAATTTAACCCTTAGCTACCTTAGATGATTAAACATGCACTGATTAAGTACTGTGTCTATTAATTACAATTTCAATCCGTTTAAATAATTAATTCATTAGTTTCTTAACAACTGTAATGTAAGAATAACTTAGTCATGATTTTACTTAATCAAGCATCTTACCGAGACCTATAACGACATAAACACAATTTTAACAATTTAAGAAGACAAAATACAATCAACCTAACACGAATTAAATTCAAGCTAAATTGATTAAATTAACCATTCCAACAACATAAATATTCACAGTTATGTTCATCATAACAACAACAGAAATTAAAGAGATAGGGAACAAGAATCAAATCTGGTGTTTTTCTATGGCTTGACTAGCTTGCCCTGATCTTTGTTCTCTGTTGTCCTCATCGATCAAAGCTACTATGAACACTTCAATTTTGATCCAAAATGACTGATGAACACCCCTTTACCAAGGTAAGAAATTGGCAAGAGAACAAGAGAATTTAGAATGGCAAAAAAGAGAGAAAGTGGAGAGAAGAGAGAAAAGATGTGAATGAATTGAGATGTGTTGAATGATCAGCCAATGGGGGGTTTTATAGCTGAATGTGATAGCTGAAATTTTATAAAAATAGCAGCCAAAGAGCCACCCCTTGGCCGACCTCCTATGTGGCAAAGTTGATGGCTTCAACTTTGCTAAAAATGGCTTGGGGCAAATCTACAAAGCCACCAATTGTGAAGGGGTTTAATTGCAATTTAAAAAAGTCTTCAAGGGCTTCTTTGCAGCTTAAATAATCAGCTAATGAGCTGAATTGGGGCAGCACTTGGATGGTTTTGGGCTGTCCTTTTCTTGGCCAGTTCGGTTTACTCGATTCGGTTCAATCGGACCACTTTTTCTTAATTAATTAATCATAATTTATTAACCCAAATTAAATTGGATATAAATTAAAATTAATTATATTATGAATAAATACATATAATTTTGGACCGTCTTAGGCTGAAATTTAGTTCACCTCGATACTTCAAATTGCTTCTCGGTTTTGTGCTTCTAGTAGTGTCTGTCGAGCCATTTTTCGCCTTTTGTGCAAATCTGTCGAAAATAACCAAAATTCATAAAAAAATAATTATGAAATTAACTAAAATCTAACATGTTCATATTTTAAGTGCACTTTAATGATTTTATAAAAAATAATTATTTTTCGACAAGAATTTAGCCAAATTCGCATGAATTTAAGTTAAAAAGGGTATGAAAAAGTGTGTAAATTTTTGTGTTTCCACACCCCCAAATTTTATTTGTTGCTCGTCCCGAGTAATGCACAAATTGAAAAGAATTTCTCATAAACACCTTTGAAAAATTCCTTCAGAACAACATTCTTCCCAGAATTATGAATTTAATACACTTATGCTCAAAAACAAGAAATTGATAGTTATGCTTACTTAAGTATACATATCGTTCGAATTAATCTCAATCATTCTTATGATAGCAAAAATTAGACTAAATGATTCCTAATAAAGTCATGTCAAACCTTACCAATTTAATTTTTATTCCCTTATTCAAGATTAAACTGCAATCATTAAGTTTAACTTATGCCTTCATATGTTGAACGTAGCAATTTCTCTCCACTAATGTAGGTAGCATTGGAACTTTGAATCAATAGGTCTTTAACAAGGTTGTAACGTGGCTGGGCTTAGGGGTTGGTAAAAGATAGATAAATTCAGGCTTTTAAACCCTAGACTTAGCTTCAGTTGGACCTTTGGAATAATTTTGATGATCGTTTTACGAATCAATAAACTAGACTACGATCACGACTTAGGCAAGCGCACTTATCGAATGGTAGTATAGCTATGGTGAGTCCAAAATATCGTATCCACAAGGACTAAAAGTACTAGTATGAACTATATTTCTATTATTTAGCCTAAAATATAAGGGATTTGTTTTAATCTAAAATTAACTAACTAATTAACTATTGAATGCGAAAGAGAGTAAAGAAAATAATCGAATAAACCAATAATAAAGACAATACCCAAGGAAGGATCCACCTAGACTTCACTTATTATTCTGACTCTGAATCAAACGATTTATTCACTTGTCTTGATCCTTAGAAATCCCTAAATTATGTTAATATCTCTTTTGGGACTAAGAACAACTGACTCTAGGTTGATTAATTGAAATCTCTTTCTAATTAAAACCTCTATTGTCGCATTAACTCGATTTATGAATTCCCTTATTAGATTTGACTCTAATCCGGCAGATTTATGTCGCCCTATTTCTAGGGTTGCATGCAACTCCGCTTAATTATGTGAGATCTACTCTTAACAAGGACTTTTACTCCACTGAATAAGCACATCAAACTTGAATTAATATCCTGAAAATATTAAAGAAAGAATTAATAACACATAATTAAGAACAAGAACAAGTATTTATCATTAAATTTAGAACATTAAATAATAAGATCCGTCTTAGGTTTCATCTTCCCTAGGTATCTAGGGAATTTAGTTCATATTATAATAAGAAGACATCTCAAATTTAGAAAAACAACAAGACATAAAAAAACCCAAATAAACTTCGAGAGAATTTTGAATGGAGATCTTCAATCTTGAAGTGGATTTGCTTCTGAGATGATTCAAACGGCTTCTTTCAAGTAATTTCTGCTTCCTGCCCTATGTGTCCCCTTAGGTCATCTTCTAGTACGTATTTATAGACTTTAGACTGCTCAGAAACCCTAAAAATTGGCTTTTTTGCGTGTATAGGAAACAGGGAGTGATATCGACACGGGCTCCTACATGGGCGTGTGGCCAGCCCGTGTGAGCCACACGGGCTTGTGCTCATCCCGTGTGGAATTCATCTTGGCCGTGTGGATCTTTCAATCAGCCCATTTTGTCCGCTTTTGGCCCGTTTTCTGCTCATTTTGTTCCCCTCTGCTCTCCTGAGTGTAAAGCATGAAATTAAAGGATTAAGAGCATCTAATTCACTAAACTATATGATAAATCATCCAAAAATATGCTAAGTATGGGGTTAGAATGTGTTACTTTTATGGTTTATCAAATATCCCCACACTTAAGCGTTTGCTTGTCGTTAAGGAAAATCCTCAACTCACAATTAAAATTAAACTCTCTCAATTCATAATTCTTATCAATAATGTTTTATCATAATTTCACAAATAATCACACATTGATAATTCAACTAAAAGAGCACTAAATGCACAAGCAATCCAAGTCTACCGTTTTTTAAAGTATGAAAACATAGGTATTTCCCCTTATCTCAATAATTACCTTTAATCTAAAACTGATAAGATTTGACATCCTCACTAAAGATTCACTCAAATCACTCAAAGTGTTTAAGGTTTAAAAATTAAGCACTCAAGAGTCAAACATGAAAGGTTATTACCATAAGCATGCATGAAAATCAAATCTCCCCCACTATAAATGAGATGATACGCAAATCAAAAGGTCTTTAAAGGGTTGTAACAGGGCTTGGGTTGGAGGTGTGGATAAAGGCTGAACAAGAAGGTTAGAATCGAGATTGAATTGATAAATTACCTAACTAGAAAAACTAAACTAATACTAAATAATTACATCAATCGAAATAATTCAAAAATAAAACATGAGCTTCTTCTTAGAATATTAACTACTTAAGCTCAAAACAAAGAACAATAACAATCAATATATACGCAATTTTTTTTCACTTTTTTTTTTGAATGAATGAATAATAAGAGAAAATTATACAACTAAAATAACAGAACATAGTTGGGCAATTAACCAAATCAAATCTCGACAAAAAGGGAATCAATAGAATAGGAAAAATTCTTAGTGAATCAAAAAGTATGATGTATGGGTTAATATTAAGTGTAAATTAAGAAACGGTTTGTTAGGCTCAAAGGGGTTCACTAAGGGTTAATTGTGAAGATAGACTTTTTGTGGGGTAAGTGGGTTCAAACCTAGGTGCCTTTATCATCTCAGTATATCAAATCAAAGGTGTGGTCTCAACATGTATAATCGAAGCAAGTTCTAGAATAACAATTCAATATTGACACACTCATAACCAATAATAAAGTGAGCAATAAAAATGTATGCTCTAAAGGCTCAAAATATCACAAAAATTATGGCTTTTGATGTCAATCTTGCAAATTTCAAACTTTAAGGTAATACCTCAATTTAGGGAAACATCCTAAAAATTTTAAATTTTGAAAAATAGACTTGTCATGCTTGATTCTCTAGTATCTTAAAGTTTAAACCATCAATGCACAATTACCTATGAATTTAATAAAAAAAACCTCAATGGAAATCTCAAATTAATAAGAGTTCATTCTAAAAGTAATATGAGAAAATTACCTAAACACAAAGCACAGCTCAGAGATTTTCATATAATCATATAAATAACCTCCCTACACTTAAGATGTACATTGTCCTCAATGTACGAAAATAGATAATCATAGTAAAAATATAAATATCATAAGAGAGGAAGAGAATTGAAACTGCCCTGAATTTTTGGATGAAATTCCCGAAATAGTGAAAAGCAGAATTGTAGATAAATGTAGGGGTATTGCAAAATTCTGAGCAACTGATAAGAAGATGAACACAAAATTGAAGAAGATTAAGAGGGTTACTCGATTAGGAACAACCATAATAATTAAAATAGAGTTCAAAATATAAAGACAAAATAAACATAAAAATAAATATAAATATAAATATAAATATAAATATAAATATAAAGATAAAGATAAAGATAAAGACAAAGATAAATATAAAGATAAAGATAAAAATAAAAATAAAAAAAAACATAAAAATAATCGGACTCAATGGTCCTCATCATCATACTGATCATTGTCACGAGCTGGTGGCGCTGGAGGAGCGATATGAAGATACTGGCAGATCTGCTATAGAGTCGCATCAATACTGTCGAACCTCTAAGCACAGTACTGATGAAAACTAGCAAACTCCTCGGAGGATACTCCTAGGGAGCTAGCAGCAGAGGGAGCATGTCGGTGACTCGATGGTGGAGGCTGTGGTGAGTCCTCGTGATAGGGAGGAGCATCATCAGTGAAGTCCTCTGGGTCATGCTGAATGTCAGACTGGACTAGTCTGTACTGAGGGGGGTCCACTCCACGTCGCCGCTCAATCATCCTCATGTGGATCATGCGAGAGATGCTCTGAGGGGACATCTGGCCGACAAGAGTACGTGTCGAGGACTGCTCCGGTGTGTCGAGAAGATCGAAGTGTCGAGCGAGGCAAGTCACATAAGGGCCTAGACAAATGGGACCCTTCCTGTGGTGATCTATCTGATGGCAAAAGGCGAGAGTGATGAAATAAGCTAAGTCGAATATGTGGCCGGTCGCCATGCTCCAGAGATAGTATGCGTCAGTAGTGCTCACAACTCCTGTGCTTTCTCTCTTGCCAGTCAAAGTGTGAGCTAATAAGGCATGGATGTATCGTAGAGCCCGAGAAAAAGATGTCGCTTTCGAGTGACTCACGCCATAAGGGATCTGACTAGCTGTGAGATTGGTCCAACAACACAATGGTGAGTAATGGATGTGATGGTGAAGGTGAGGAAAGTTATCAACACCCATAAACTCATCGGTGTAAATGCCTAAAGCTGTGCCAAACTCAGGGACGCTCATATGTCGCACCAAGCCACCAAGTCAGAATGTAATGGTACCATGCTCGAAATGCAATGACATCACGCGCTGAAGGTAAAACATCGAGCAAAACTCCAAAGTAAGCTCCATATTTGTGGGCTCGACAATATCAAAGAAACGGTCTCATGGTGCTGTAGTCATGAAAGCGCGAACCTCATCAGCTAGTCCTACTTGCTCCAACACAGCCTGGTCAATGTATCGGCCCAGACCTAGTGGTCGCATGCGCAGGAGCTGAAATAAGTCCTCAGGTGAATCTGCAGAGAATCTAAGATAAGGATGCCGAACCTCAGTAGAGGCACTCGAGGAGGTCGCGTCGGGACCCTTCCGCTTTTTCGAAGCGGGGGCTGTGGTCTTAATCTTGCCACGAGTATTTGTCATTGTGTACCTGACAAAGAGTGAACAAAAAAAAATATTAACTAAATGAATCAACAGAATAAATGTAGGCTAATAGGAAATAATAATCCAAGTTGAACTCATCATCTGGGCTAAATAGATAAATGAAATTGGACAAATAATCAACCCAAGAGACAATATGCTAAAAACTAAAGATAACTAATAATAAGCAACAAGATTTAGAAAAAAAGCATAGTAACAAGAAAAGTCAACATAAAATTAGCAGTAAGAATCCACTAGAACTAATATAATGCAACCAATAACAAAAATAAGGATGAGAATAATAGCAATCTAATCTATCTCTAATAAATAGAAGAAAATATTATCACATAAGAACAAAATTGCTGAAATGGATAAAATATGAAAGAAAGTGAACATATGGCCAGATATGAAGAATGAAAATTCAAGAAACTAAACAATCGAAATCAGTAAAAAAATAAACTCATAATAATGACTAAAGAAATAATAAGAAAATAATAATAATAAGGGAATAAAAAAGTATACTAAGAATAATAAGAAATAAAAATAATGAGATAAATTAATAGATAGAAGTAAAGGGAAGAGAAAGGAGAACCGACGGCCGGTGGTCGTAGGTACGGATGGCACAGGGGGCGATGATGGTGATGGGACAGTTGTGGGCGTGGCAGTTTGTCGGTGTGGGTAAGAGGAAGGAGGGGCTAGGGGAGGGACTGATGGGGGGAATAAAAGGAAAGAGGAGAAATAAAAGGGAAGAGAAGAGTGAAGAAAGAAGAGGAGAGGGGTGCAGGAGGAAGTCGGGCTAGGTGGTGGGACGGTTGTGACAGTGGCTGGAAATAAGGATTAAAAGGGCTATGCCGGCTATGACATTTTGAGGAAGAAGAAGACAAAAAATGGAAGGGCAAATTAGGGTTGGGGGATTTTATGGGCGACACGGTCGTGTCACACACCCGTGTGGCTCGAATTCCAGCCCGTGTTCATCAAGGAAAGTAATAGTCCACTCATCATACGGCCTTGGACACGCCCGTGTGTCCAGGCCGTGTGGTTCACACGGTCGTATTTCACGACCGTGTGCTATATTGTTCGCTTCTCCCACGCTCAAATGGCCTCACACACACTCATGTGTCTGAACACATGGCTGTGTGCCTCGCCCATGTAGCTCTCTGGCTTGGTTAAAAATTGAAAATTTTAGCTCTAGCTTTCACATGGCCTAGGATATGCCCATATGTCCAGGCTGTGTGGTCCACACGACCATGTCGCACCCCCATGTGGCCTATTTTAGCCCGTGTCTTTGTCAATTTTTTAAGGATTTTAAATCCTGTTTCCACACGGCCAAGGACACGCCCGTGTGTCCAGGCCGTGTGGTTCATACGGCCATGTCGCCAGGCCGTGTGACTTACTATTTAACCCCTATTAAAGCACACTGCCTGGGACAGGCCGTGTGGGTCAAAACCTGCATTTAAACACGAAAATTAGATAAAAATAAACTAGTTATTGGTGTTAGTGCTTGGGTTGCCTCTCGAGAAGCGCTTATTTAGAGTATAAGCTCGACTTACCTCTCATTCACATGGTCACAGTAGATCACGAAGTCGAGACTCCTCTTTCTCGCTGTCAATTCCTTTATTTAAATAAGGTTTAAGTCGAGTACTATTTACTTAAAAGTGTTAAAATGCGAATGGGTTACCTCGACTGTACTGTATAGAAAGATATTGATTATCGTCAAAGGAATTGCTCTGTTTGCATTAAGCTCTGAAGTGAAAATTCGAGGGTCAGTTTCATCTAATGACACCTGGTCACCTACCTTGAATTGGTTCGTCTCGTCTTTATGCTCGTCATGGTTTTTTTTTATTCGGCATTGTGTATTTTTGGGTTCTCCTTGACATGTATCTGCCATTCGTCTAGTTCATCGATATGAAGCCTCCGTTCTTCATGAACAGTTCTAATGTTCTTGAATGAACTAGAACATGGCTCATTTGTGTTACTTGAAAATTTTTTCTGCAAAGAGGTTGAACCACATGGTTAATCTTATTGTCAGGATTTAGAAAATTACATTCATCACTCAATGTCTTAACCGAATCACGAGCCTGAAGAGTGATTGTTTCATCACCTACACGAAGCGTTAGTTCACCTGTACCAACATCTATGATAATTCTGGCAGTTGCTAAAAAAGACCGACCTGGAATTAAAGGTAAGTCACTATCCTCATCAATGTCTAGAACAATAAAGTCGATTAGGAATATAAATTTATTAATCTTAACGAGTAAGTCCTCAATGATGCCCCTAGGAAATCTAATAGTTTTATCCGCTAGTTGAATACTCATCCTAGTTTGTTTGGGTTTCCCAAGACCTAGTTGTTTAAACATTTTATAGGGCATGACGTTAATACTTACCCCTAAGTCAGCCAAAGCATTATTAACAGCTAAACTACCAATTAAACAAGGAATAGTAAAACTCCTTGGATCTTTCAACTTGTTGAGTAGTTTGTTTTGTAGAATTGTTGAACAAACTACATTTAATTCCACATGTGATGAATCATCTAACTTCCGTTTGTTTGCTAGAAGCTCTTTTAAAAATTTAACTGAGTTGGGCATCTGCGAAAGAGTTTCAATAAATGGTAAGTTAATATGTAATTTTTGTAAAAGGTTAAGAAATTTACCTAATTGTTCATCTGTGCAGTCTTTTTTTGTTGCGTTAGGATATGGAACGCCAGGTGTATATTCTCTGCTTATCGGTTTTTGTTTATTCTGGCTTTCATCCATCTTATCATGACTTACCATAATTTCTTGCATTGGGTCTGGTTTAGAGTCAACTAACCCTTCTTCATATCGAACAGTAATCGCATGGAGCTACTTTCTTGGGTTAGTCTCGGTGTTGCTAGGCAAGTTACCTTGTGGTCTTTCTGAGATCAGCTTAGCAAGCTGACCTATTTAACTCTCGAGCCCTTGAATCGATGCTTGCTAATTTTTAAGCACTGTTTCGATGTTTTGGAAACATGTTTCTGACACCGAGATGAATTTTGTTAGCATCTCCTTAAGGTTCAGCTTCTTTTCTTGCTGGTAAGGTGGTTAAAAGCCTGGAGAGGGTTATGGTCTTTGATTGCCTTGACCACCCCAAGAGAAGTTGGGATGGTTCCTCCATCCTGCATTATAAGCATTACTATAGGGGTTATTCTAAGGTCTAGAATTGTTACACATATAGTGGGCTTGTTTGTTCGTAGTGCTAGGGTCGTAGGCTAAGCATTCTGGATTATTCATTCCCCCTCCACTCGTGTCACACTGCATCACCGGATATACCTGTATAGAAACACATAAACCATCAATCTTTTTATTTAAGAGCTCTACCTGGTTTGGTAACATGGTGACCGTGTCAAGGTTAAAAACAACGACTGCTTTATTAGGCTTTGTCCTCATGACTTGCCACTGATAGTTATTCAGTGACATCTCTTCAATAAATTCATAAGCCTCCTCAGGTGTTTTGTTATTTAGGGTCCCGCTGGCGGCTGCATCGATTAACTGCCTTGTTGAGGGGTTCAAACTGTCATAAAAAGTTTGAACCTATATCCATAAAGGTAACCTATGGTGAGGGCACCTTCTCAATAAGTCCTTATACCTTTCCCATGCATCGTATAAGGTCTCTAAGTCCATCTGCACAAAAGAAGAGATATCATTCTTCAACTTTGTTGTCTTGGCCGGCGGAAAGTATTTCAATAGAAACTTTTTGGTCATTTGCTCTCATATAGTGATGGATCCTCATGGTTGAAGGTAGAGAGTTCAACCATTGTTTAGCTTTATTCCTTAATGAAAAGGGAAATAACCGAAGGCGAATGGCATCATAAAAAACGCCATTAATTTTGAAAGCATTACAATATTCTAGAAAGTTAGCCAAATGAGCATTTGGATCCTCATCTTGCAAACCATCGAACTAAATAAACTATTGAATCATTTGAATGGTGTTCGGCTTTAGTTCGAAGTTATTTGCAGCAATAGCAGGTCTCACAATACTCGATTCAGCCACTGTTAAATTAGGCTTAGCATAGTCGTACATAGTATGAGGAGTAGGATTTTGATTTACAGGATTCGCGGCAACAATAGGAGGTAGCAGATTATTCTGATTTTCAGCCATCTTCTCAGTAGTATTGGTGTCGTCCTCGTGCTCTTCCTCTATATAATGTAGACTTCGCTTTATTTCTTTACGATTTCTGCGAGCTGTGCTTACAATTTCGCTGTAAAAAAGCAATGGCCCCAACGAATTTCTTCTAGTCATAAACTAAAGAAACCTATCAGAAGAAAATAAAATATAAGTTAGTAAATTAAAATAAAAACAAAAATAAATTTCAATAAAATAAAAAAAAGGCTAAAGTAATAAAAATCAAGCATTCCTAATATCTTAGTCCCCGGCAACGACACCAAAAACTTGATGATCGTTTTATGAATCACTAAACTAGACTACGATCACGACTAAGGCAATCGCACCTATCGAATGGTAGTATAGCTATGGTGAGTCCAAAATATCTTATCCACAAGGGCTAAAAGTACTAGTATTAACTATCTTTCTATAGCCTAAAATATAAGGGATTTATTTTAATATAAAAATAACTAACTAATTAACTACTGAACGTGACAGAGAGTGAAGAAAATAATCGAATAAACTAATAATAAAGACAATACCTAAGGAAGGATCCACCTAGACTTCACTTATTATTCTTACTTTGAATCAAATGATTTATTCACTTGTCTTGATCCTTAGAAATCCCTAAATTATGTTAATATCTCTTTTGGGACTAAGAACAACTAACTCTAGGTTGATTAATTGAAATCTCTTTCTAATTAAAACCTCTATTGTCGCATTAACTCGATTTATGAATTCCCTTATTAGATTTGACTCTAATCCGACAGATTTATGTCGCCCTATTTCTAGGGTTGCATGCAACTCCGCTTAATTATGTGAGATCTACTCTTAAACAAGGACTTTTGCTCTACTGAATAAGCACATCAAACTTGAATTAATATCCTGAAAATATTAAAGAAAGAATTAATAACACATAATTAAGAACAAGAACAAGTATTTATCATTAAATTCATAACATTGAATAATAAGATCCGTCTTAGGTTTCATCTTCCCTAGGTATCTAGGGAATTTAGTTCATATTATAATAAGAAGACATCTCAAATTTAGAAAAACAACAAAACATAAAAAAACCCAAATAAACTTCGAGAGAAATTTGAATGGAGATCTTCAATCTTGAAGTGAATCTGCTTCTGAGATGATTCAAACGACTTCCTTCGAGTAATTTCTGCTTTCTGCCCTATGTGTCCCCTTAGGTCATCTTCTAGTATGTATTTATAGACTTTAGACTACTCAGAAACCCTAAAAATTGGCTTTTTTGCGTGTATAGGAAACAGGGAGTGATATCAACACAGGCTGTCACATAGGCATGTGGCCAGCCCGTGTAAGCCTCAACCCGTGCGGAATTCATCTTGGCCATGTGGATCTTTCAATCAGCCCGTTTTGTCCATTTTTGGCCCGTTTTCTGCTTCTTTTGTTCCCCTCTGCTCTCCTGAGTATAAAGCATGAAATTAAAGGATTAAGAGCATCTAATTCACTAAATTATATGATAAATCATCCAAAAATATGCTAAGTGTGGGATTAGAATGTGTTACTTTTATGGTTTATCAAATTTCCCTCAATACATCAACTTACTTTGCTTTCATATGCTCTTTTATACATCTTATTTTAAGAACGCATGCTCTTTTTTTTTTGTTAACATAAGCATTTTACTGAATGTACTACAATTTTAGAGCATTTGATATTTCTTTTCAACTCCCCCAAACTTATTTTTAAAGAATACTTTGAATAGTACTGAGTCTAATGTTTGGGACAATTTTAAGATAGTTAAGAGAGAAGTGATGGCTAAATTTGCAAGGGTTCAAATAAAATTAGGCCATATAGTCTCAATGTTAGGTTTCAAAGGATAAAAATTTCATCATGGTTGGCTTGAAAGGCTCAAACGGTCCAAACAAAAGTTGCCTAAATCATTTTCAATGTTCCATGCTTTCTAAGATTTCGCCTCAAGAAACTACTAAGTCAATTCTAAAGACTTAAACTTTCATGCATGCCTAACTTTCGTAAGGAACTAAAAATTTACGGTACAATTTGCATGCTTTATTAGAAATACATTCATATCATTATTAAGCTAACATAATAATTTATTGAAATAATAGAACTTTATTTATACTAAAGTTTAGCATACTTAACAAAATTTCCAATTATTGAACAAAATATAGCCTAATCATAATTAAAAGAAAATTTTATTCTGATTGGAAATTATTCAATTTTTCGGTCCCCCTACTTAAGATGAACAATGTCCTCATTGTTTAAAGTGAATAGATACTATACACCAGGTAGGATTCTAGAAAAGAGGAGGTAAGTCAAATTGACTGCTTAAGTACCAAGCTCTTTTGCTTTATTATGCCTCAATTTTGGGTCTCCTAATACCCAGATTAAGATCATTAAACACTGGCATGGCATACTGTCTTAAAGCTCTATCCCTATCGTTAGCAATAAGGATAGGATTTTGAGCAGGGTTTGCTCTATTTCCTTGGATCGAATTTTCAAAGTTCATCTCTTTGATCCTTCTTTGACTTGCTTGTCTTCTTCACTGTTGAAAAGTTCGTTCAGTCTCAGGATCCACAGGGAGTAAATCGATGATTCGGTCAATACTCATAAACACCTGAAATAATCACAGAAAAATTAATTAAGTTAGAATTTTAACAGAAAATTAAACCAAAATACAAAACTAACAAATTCACAAATAATGATTTTAAAACATAGTCCCCGGCAACGGCACCAAAAACTTGGAACGAGGAAAATGTGCAAGTTTACACAATCGCAACAAGTAATAAAGTGACAAGTAAATGCCAAGTTATCGTACCCACAGGGACTGTGAAAAGAATTATTTATGAATGTTATTTAAAACACTTTGGTGAAGAAAAATATTTTGTTTGAAAAGGGATATTAAAAACTAAGATTTTAAACTAAGTAAACTAAATAAATAAATCTCAAATGCACGATTTCAAAATACGAGTTTAATCAAGATGACATAATTGTGTTAGATTAATTACATTTCTTATCTTAGAATTATTAAACTCATGTTTATATTGTTACGAATAAATTCACGGCAACTCAGTAATTTGCTAACTTATGAACATACTCACTTACCAAAATCCATTCATCTCTTGGACATATCTCTATGTCAATTCAATCGATTAAACAAATCTTAATAAGCAAATATGTTATAACAAATACATACTTATTAAATTGAAATAATCTCTTAAACATATCCCTATGTAAATTCAAACAATTAACTCGATTTAATAAGCACATAAAAGACTATGTGAGGTAACAAAGTATCCTTACCTTAAAACAGTTTAATCACAATAATCTTGTAAGTTTTGCAAGGCAATTGTATCGTCAGATACCGTTGCTAATTTAACCCTCAGCTACCTTAGATGGTTAAACATGCATTGATTAAGTACTGTGTCTATTAATTATAATTTCAATCCATTTAAATAATTAATTCATTAGTTACCTAACAATTGTAATGAAAGAATAACTTAGTCATGATTTTACTTAATCAAGCATCTTACCGAGGCCTATAACAACATAAACACAATTTTAACAATTTAAAAAGACGAAATGCAATCAACCTAACACAAATTAAATTCAAGATAAATTGATTAAATTAACCATTCCAACAACATAAATATTCCTAGATATGTTCATCATAACAATAACAAAAATTAAAGAGATAGGGAACAAGAATCAAATCCGGTGTTTTTCCGTGGCTTGACTAGCTTGCTTCGTTCTTTGTTCTCTGTTGTCCTTGTCGATCAAAGCTACTATGAACACTTCAATTTTGCTCTAAAATGGCTGATGAACACCCTTTTTCCAAGGGAAGAAATCGGCAAGAGAGCAGGAGCATTTAGAACGACAAAGAAGAGAGAAAGTGGAAAGAAGAGAGAAAAGATGTGAATAAATTGAGATGTGTTGAATGATCAGCCATGGGGGGTTTTTATAGCTGAATGTGGCAGCTGAAATTTGCTAAAAATAGCAGCCAAAGAGCCACCCCTTGGCCGGCCTCCTATGCGGCAAAGTTGATGGCTTCAACTTTGCTAAAAATGGCTTGGGGCAAATTTACAAAGCCACCAATTGTGGAGGTGTTTAATTGCAATTTGAACAAGTCTTCAAGGGCTTCTTTGAAGCTTAAATAATCACCTAATGAGCTGAATTTGGTTAGCACTTGGACGGTTTTGGGCTGTCCTTTTCTTGGCCGATTCGGTTTACTCGGTTCGATTCAATCGGACCACATTTTCATAATTAAGTAATCATAATTTATTAACCCAAATTAAATTGGATATAAATTAAAATTAATTATATTATGAATAAATACATATAATTTTGGACCGTTTTAGGCTAAAATTTAGTTCACCTTGATACTTTAAATTGCTTCTCGATTTTGTACTTCTAGTAGTGTTTGCCGAGTCATTTTTCACCCTTTATGCAAATCTGTGGAAAATAACCAAAATTTATCAAAAATAATTATGAAATTAACTAAAATTTAATATGTTCATATTTTAAGTGCACTTTAATTATTTTATAAAATTTAATTATTTTTCGATAAGAATTTAATCGAATTCGCTATGAATTTAAGTTAAAAAAGGTATGAAAAAGTGCATAAATTTGTATGTTTCCAATCAAGCACATAAAGCAAAGGAATTAAGTAAAGAAAAGAGACAAGTAGAGAGGGAAGCCCGGACTTCTAGTAAAAGATTTATGGGCAAGCCACAATCATCAGCTTCAAAGAAATCAAAGAAAAACCATGATTGTTCTACCACATCTGTGGGGTATTATGCAAAAGAACGAGGCTCTCAACGCTCTAATCCGAGATCTTCGTCCCCATCTGTAACAAGTGTAGAAAGTGTTGGAAATCTCGAACCTAGATGTAACCATTATAATAAATTTCATTTTGGGGAGTGTCGTATGAGAATCGGGGCATATTTTAGATGTGGTTCATTTGACCACTATCTCAGAGATTGTTCGGAAAAGCCTGAAAAGGAAATTGTTCAGACTTCAAAGGCTGAAATTTATGGCAGAAAATTTAATGTTGTTGATAGATAAACAACTTTTGTAAAGTGAATTTTGATGAAATTATGGTTTTAGGACTAAATTGTAAAGTTGAAAAATTCATGGAAAATTCTAAATTTTTATGAAATACATGGATTGTAAATGTTATATGAAAAATTCGATTAGGCTTGAAATAAGGATTAAATTGCATGAATTTTATTTTCTGAGCCTAAGGACAAAATTGAAATTATTTAAAAGTATAGGGGCAAAATGGTACTTTTTCCTAAAATGTGAATTTGATTGAATTGAATATGAATTTAATTAAATTGAGTTAAATTTACTCATATAGATCTAGATAGACCTAGTAAAGAATTCAATTGAGAAAAATAAAAAGTATCAGATTAGTAGATTTTCGTACACAAACAAGTGTCGGGGTAAGTTCGTGTAATTAAATTGTGTATATTTATATGTTTGAATTGAATGTTGTATATGTGGATTGTATAAATGTCATATATATATATATATATATATATGAATTTATTACATATCTGACAAAACCCGATAAATGTTAAATCCCGTTTGAATAATGAAATTTGATGGATACATGATTTCCTGAATTGGTTGTGGCCTTGCATATGTTGCGGACACACCATAGCTCAAAAGAGTATCCTATTATAAGCCCCTCGAGCTTCCTGTTACATGGTTCCTGGGAGCATCCCGATCGGTATTGATCCTGCATGGGTTGCGGACATACCGCAACTCTTTTTGAGCGTCCTGTTATATGATCGATATTGATCTTGCATATATTGTGGACATGCCACAGCTCTTTATGAGCATCCCGATATAGGCTCTTTGTGAGCATCCTAATATGGCTCGCTTGAACTTCCTGTTATATGGCTATCCAGAGCTCCCTAATAATAACTCTTTGGGGTTACCTGATAAGCTCACATGAGCTTTCCGTTATAAACTCTTATGAGTTTTCTATTATTCAGCCTGGATATGCTTCTTGTTACATGGCTCACATGAGCATCCTGTTATATGCTCGAGAGAGTGCTTTCTAATTATGTGCTCTAATGAGTACCCCTGAATATGAATTGACGGATTATAGATTTGTAAACTTTGAGTGTATTACATGTGTGTCCATCGATATTTCAATTAAATTCAACGGACAAAGTTCCGACATGGGTTATACTAAACCTAAAATGATTTGTTATGAAAGTATATATGTTATATGAAAATATGATGAGAAAAGTATATGAATATGAAAGTTATTACATGATGAGCTCATTCATGTTTCTTGGCAATTGTGTGAATTACCATAACTAACATGTTTGATGAAAATTGGGTATTTAGGCTATTAGCCGAATTTCTTGGATGTATTTTGTATGTTACTTTAATGGAAATGAATGGTAAGTTAAATTTCGTTATACGAATTTACTAAGCATTATATGCTTACTCGATTTTTTTATTTCCTCTATTTTATAGTGCTCGGAAGCTCGTAAAGGTTGGAAATCGGTTAGAGCATCATCACACTATCCTACAACTCATTTTGATATAAATAGCAAACTTATTTTGATATAATGGCATGTATATGTCAAATTGGCCAAATATGGCATGTAAAGGTTAGTTGTAACTAGCCATTGGAATGGCTAGTAATAACATGCTTGATGTATATGTTTGAGGTTATAATATGATTAATATACGTGTGCTTGGTATGGTTGAATTAAATTTTGGTAAGCTAGAATGTTTACACAAATAGGTAGATTTGAATACATGAACACATGTGATGATATGTTTTGCATAATGCTTAGACTTTGCTTGATTTTAATGCCCTGAATTGGTTGGTGTTTTGTATTTAAGTGATATGGTAGGTGGAAGACAAATTGGGTGAGAAATAAGGCTTGGAAATGACATTATTTTGTCCACACGGGCATGTGTCTCAGCTGTGTGTGACACACGACCATGCGCACGGGCGTATGGTTTGGCTATGTGTCCAGTGTATCTTGAAAATTAAGAAATAGAATGCTTCGAATTGCTCACATAGGCAGAGACACAGGCATGTGTTTCAGCTGTGTGTGACACATGACCTAGCACACCGGCGTATGGCTGGCTGGGTGACCCAAGTCAGAGAGTTACATAGGTAAGGACACAGGCTGGGACACAACCGTGTACCTCACATCGAATACCCGCACAGCCTTGGACAAGGCATGTCACTTGGCTGTGTGAGCCACACGGCTTGGCCACACGGATGTGTGTCTCCTGCACCTAGGCCAAAAGTTTAAAATTTAGCAAAAAAAATTTTGAGTTCTCGGTTTAGTCCCGACTTGTTTCTAATATGTATATTGGGCCTCGATAGTCCATTTAAGGACAATATGATTGGTTTCAGACATGAATAGTAAATGACATGAATTAACTGTGTTTATTCTGTAAACTCTGGAAATGTTTTGTAACCTTATTTCGACGATGGATATGGGTTAAGGGTGTTACAAAATCAATATACTTTCATTTGGTATTTTGGCTTAACCTTTTTGACTCCTCGATACTCAATCACATCCTCCCTTTTGACGATTGAATGCGCCCCTAAAGTCTAATATTTAGTAATTCCTTAACTCTTTCTTCTGTATCGAGGATCATCAAAAAAAGCAAGAATACTTTTTCTACTGAAAATACCATTCATGGGTATTTCCATCAAGATACCGAAATGGGAATTTAGCATTAGTTCTTTCTCTTGGTCTTGAATCAATTAAAATGGAATAATAAATCTATTTCTTCGTCTCTTTGCCTATAAATCAGCATTCTCGTGGAGAATAGTAGAATATATGAAATCACAATTCCTAGTACCTATTATTCAATTTAGATTTAATCTGTACAATAAAAATTAACACGAAATCATCAGCAAACCTAAGGTTAATGATGACGACCAGCCCTAACTCTATAAATAGGCTCAGTTAACACTTGTTAAGGACAGATTTTCAAATTCTTAGTTTTTTGCCTATAATTTAGGTTTTAGTTTTTCTTTCTTTTAGGCTTTAGATTTCTTTTTAAGTTATTTTCAATTCATGTTCTTCAGGGAACTTGATTGGTAAACGTAATCAAATGCTTGTGGATTTCTACACTTCATCAATATACAATCAGGACTTTCTTAAAATCTATTCTTGATTTGTTATTCATGTTTTATTTATAGTTCAAGTTTATTATGTTTATGGATTTCATGAAGAACTAATCCTCTTATGGGGGGTTAGTGAGTGGGGGTGTGACTAACTAATTACTATATAGGGTTTTCTTAGCAGATCAACTATTTGGGAGAGGAAGAACTTAAACCCTAGGCTTGACAACCCTAGAAAGTCATTTAGGTAAGAATTAACCCAAAATTGGTATGGCCTATCCATGAACACCTTAGCCCCGAACCGATCTAGACTGTGAGGTCAAGAGATAAATTATTCTTCTTAACTCATTAGCTTAGTGTAAGATCGAGAGATCCAACTAGGGTAGCGATTAGTTGATTGAATAGAAACCCATGTTTAGATTTGGTTAAGTTTAGATTTTAGTCATCTGAAGTTCACTTTATTTTTATGCAAGTTTTTTTTATTTCTTTATTATAAAAAAACCAAAAATCCTTTATTTATATTTAATTGTAATATTATTTATTTAAAGTACTAATTAGATCTATATTCATTTAGGTTAAAGTTGATTTAATACTCACCTCTCTTGGGTGACATTGTAAACTACCTAAACTGTAAAGTTTAAATGATAATTTTTATACTTTAATGACTTAACTAAACCAAATGTAAAATTTACTATAAAAATTAGAAATAGGATGTCCCTAATGGGTAATGATGGAATCATATTTCAAATTAGAGTTTTAAATTGAAAATTAGATTAGTCCGGTTTTAGGGACTAAATTGAATAAATTAAAAATTTTGTATAAATTGATAATTGGTTGTAAATTGACTGTTTATTGATATTTCTATATGTTTATATTAATCGTAGCTAATGTCGACCCGGATTTGTCGAAAGGGAAAGGAAAATCCAAAGTTGTCAATGAGTAGCTTGGAATTTTTGATTTGTAATTCTATGATTTGAGAATCTTTTAATTGCTACATATTTATATCATTCTTCATTATAAAGAGTTGGATGTGAGTATCGATGACTTCTTGAACTAAAATGATGCGATTCAGATCGAATATTGAAACAGGGGCTAAATTGACTAGAATAGAGAATTTCGTGACTTGTTTGATATATGCAATTGATATGAGATTTTGTTGGAACATGATAAATTATGTATTAAACTGATGAATTGTTAATGAATGTTGTATGATAAAGCATAAATGGAATTGTATATGAAATTTGAAATTCGATTACCCTATTAGCTATTCAGACTATGTCGAATATAGTTGGCATGCCATAGGATCAGAGTATTGAGTAAAACCATCGTTGTCGGGCAATCCAAAGTGATAGATATTATACATTGAGTCATTGTTACCAAGCAACCTGGGGTGACAAATTTGGTTAGTTGAGTAAACTATTGTTGTCAAGCAATTTGAAATGGTATTATATATCATTATAGCATCATTATTGCCAAGCAACCCGGGGTGATGGATCTGTCTATCCATACCGAGTCTGTGTCAAGTTAATGGGGTTATAAACACAAGAATTGGTAACTGGTAAAGTAATGAAATGTGATGGAATTATGAAATGTGATATTATTTCATTTGATTTGAAAATGAGCCCTAGGGTCTGAGCATGTATAAAAGAGCCATTAGGCTTAAAAAAAATTGAAATATCAATATGAAAGGGATATATTTACTTAATTGATGAGGTTGAATACTAAACTAGTTGTTTATGAATTGAATGATAAATGTTATATTAATTTGCATATGCATATACAGTGGATTCTATGTTAACATGAATATAGGTGTAATTGGTTTGAATTGGCAATTGAAGTATGGAATTGTTCAAAGTAATACTCAAGCTTTAATTTTGAATTGAATAAATTCATATTAGCTTATACTTGTAATCCAATATCTTGAATCATAAATTTACCATTAAGTGATTTGCTCAGCATAAGGTTTTGTTTTTTTATGCGTAAGTAACTTAGATTCATAGTAGATCATGATAAGGTCTTCTTAGCATCCAGAATTTGAACTCGACTTAGCAATGTTTGTGCATCTTTTATGTTTATAGTTGGCATGCACCTAATAGGTTAAGTTTTGTTGGGATAGAATGGTATTTATAATTAAATGTTGCATTTTGATGTTTTAAAAGTGATATATGTGGTTGATGTGTATATGCATTTATTTGTATGCAACTTAGAATTCTCATAGTCTGATTAAGGCATGAGATATGTAATGGTACCTTGAATGAAATGTATGAATGAACCTAATAAATGGTTGATATGTCATATTTCATGATATGCAATTTGGATTTGCTATGGTACTATCAGGGAATGATACATGAAATGGCAGCTTAATTATAAAGTGAAGAATGAATATGTATAGGTTTGCATCTAGAATAATAAGAATACTAGGTAAGTTAGTGAGAATGATTGGATGATTGGAAGTATTAGGTAGTTAGAACATGATGTTGATATGAATTGAAAGTGTTATGGCTTATTATGGAACCTATTTTTACTGTACATTTGGTCAAAGAGAAGAAAAAAAAATAAGGTTAAATTGAATATGCATTGGTGTATCTTAAAATTGCAGGTTGTGAGTTGGTATTGCAGAAACAGTATGTGACATCGTGACGTCAAATGCATGTCGTCGCGACAAGAAATGGCCTATAATGTCACGTTGAGACGAGAAACACTGTCGTCTCAACAAGGCCAAACAGTGAGTGACGTCGTGGAGACTGACGTTGTGACATGATAAATTGTTTGGTGAGTTACGATATGGTAATGATGACGTCACGACATTAACCCTGTATTTTGAAAATTTTACAATTCAGTCCTGATTTGATCTCGAGTTAAATTAAAAGCTTTCGTAAGCTCGTTTAGGACCCAAGAATGATTCTATATTGTATTGCTTGTTTATAATTCTTATGAATAATAGCTTGATGATGTGAATTCGTATTTAATTTGATCGTAGTTGCTCCGGCAACGAATGTGGCACACTGTAGCTCAAACCCAATAATTGGGTCAAGTATAGGGTATTACAAACGAACCCTAGGCAGAGAGTCACGTCCCGATGAGGAGCTCCCCAAAGTCGCGACATCAATTCGAAATTTTGTATCATTTACAATTTGATCCATTTCAATCTCGAGTTAATAAAAGAGCTTTTGTAGGCTCGTCTAAGGCCCGAAAATGATAATGCATTGTTTAATTAGCATGAATTACTTGTATTTAAAGGTATATTGACATTAAATTGGATGTTATTGATTGCAGTTGCTCTGGCAACGAATGTAACACCTTGTAACTCAGACCCGACGATAGGGTCGGGTATTAGGGTGTTACAAATAAAATGCTTACGTGTCTAGTAAAGACACTATTGACTTGTCATCATTTTAAACACGCCACATAAAATTATTTATGAAGACCTTTTACTATAATATATGATATTTCTTCAAAAAAATATATAATATATGATATGATATAATTAGTGATGAAATTGAAATTTTTTTTAGCTTGATGTAATATTTATTTAAAATTAAAATCAAATTGTTAAAATATGTAAATATTGATAACTAAATATATTATTATAATAATTATAAAATATAATATCATCATATCCAAAAACATTTTACATCATAACAAAACCAGATGGAAAATATTAAATATTAACGGTGAAATTGAAAGTCTTTATAACTTAGTTACCGAAAGAAAAATACACTAATAATTATTTAACTAAAGATGGAATTTACCATTAATTTTCTTTTTTATATTTTTAAATCTTGCTTTCTTATAAAGACAAGAATTATATTGAAATTCACGTCAACTTAACATTCCAGGTATGATTTATTTACATTTTTAAATTCAAAATTAGATCTGAAAGTCCAAAGTTAAAAAGAAATTTTAATTTATCTTTTTAATCGGTTGTATAGGTCCCCATCAGAAGGTGAAGGTTTACCTTAATAGATCACAGCAGAGGAAAACGCCAGAGGTATGGCCCGGGTCACGGGCTCTTGTGCTATATATCTATATACGATTATACGCAGTTTCGTTGTTTTTGAGCATATTGGCAAGAAAAAGAAAAGGTGACGTAAGACATCATCATTATCAACGCCGGCAGAGTCCAATCAATTCAAATTCCTCATTTTTTTTTCCTTGTTCTCGCCGGTTCCTTTTAAGATTCATAGTTGGAGCGTAATTTGATTGATTATTTGGACGATAATGACGAGCGAAGTGGAGAACAAGCCGGTTTTTTGTACGGAGTCGGCGAAGGAGTTGGTGAAGGAGTTGAGAGCTAGCTTCGCAACCGGAAAGACTAAAAGCTACGAATGGAGATTGACTCAGTTGAATGCCATGGTGAAGATGATGGAAGAGAAGGAGCCGCAAATCGTTGCCGCTCTTCACGATGATCTTTCCAAGCCGGAACTCGAATCCTCCATCTATGAGGTCAAACCTTTTTATTTCTTTTTAATTTTGAAAATTTATTTTCCTGTTATTCTTTCTTTTTAAAAAAAATTGATTTTGGATTTGTTTTTTAGTTAATTAAATTTTAAAATGGATGAGAAGTAGAATTCAATGAAGTTATTTCACGTACTGAATTATAGTATTAGTTGTTTAGTACAGAGTCTATAGGCGGCTGTAAGTCAGCTCTGGACAATTCTTGACTGGCATTTAATTATATCTAATCATAAAAACTTTACTGTTGGACTTGGTTATTGAATGAATCTGAATTTCAATTTTAAATTACTAAAACTTTGTTATTAATTATTGACCAGTCTCCAGATTTGAATATTCATAAAATAGATTTGATGGCTTTATTTGGTTACTGATAAACAACTTCAACTACTTTGTCTTTAAAACTAACGGTGCTGTATGGGGGGTTTATTTAGTTTTTCATGTCTAGATATACATTTGTATTAATATTATAAAATTTTATGAGAGACCCTGTTTCGTGTCAAGCTCCAACTCGAGAATCGTGAAATACATGAAGAGAACAGTTGGGAAGTTTTAGGAATCCTCTCTCTATTGTTGCTGGTGTGCAAAGGTTTTAGAAGTGTTTAAATACGTGACAGAATTGAAATCTTGATGGGCACAAGTAGCATTTATGGCATGCTGACAGTTAACTTTGTCATGAAAACGGTTGATCATTTTTCTGACTTTAAATGATTGCTAGATATATGCAGTGTTCCAAACTACTAGAACTCAAATACTTGAATATTTATTTCTAATCCAACTTGCTCACATGGTTAAAATCTCCAGCCACATGATGTAAATATCGTAAGAAATATTTTCTTTTTTGGCCCTTTTTTTTTTGTTCAGCCTCTATAGTATACTTTTATCAGTGAAGATTCTTCAAAATTATTAATTATTTGGAATATGTCTGGGCTTGGGGTAGATAGTCCCTGCGCTTGCCCATATTTAGTAGAGATCAGGATTAAGGATAATAAGTAACGGTTAAACTTCAATGCAGGAATGTATATCAGTAGGTGGACAGGATTTAGGAAAAAGAAAGAGAAAGAGAGATGTCTTGCTATTTACTGTTATTTTGAATAATTATAAGTTGGTGAGTGGAGCTTTGACTGAGATAGACTACTGCTGTGATGATAATTGTAGTTTTGATTAATTAATGTGGGGATACTTAATAATGGCATGAAAGCTAAATGAACTTTGATTATCGCCAATGAATACTTAAGGAGGTTTTTGAAAATTGTCATCTGTTTATAGTTACAGTTGTTTGCCACTTGTTTGAAAGAAACATTATTTGAGCCAAATGCCTAAATTATATATATTCAGTCTCTGAATTAAATGTGGAGGTTAGTGTGGTTTACTTTAAGATAGTTATATGCATCATTTAAGTCAACCTTTTGTGTTATGTTGATTAGATTTAAGAGCTAATGATAATGAATGTTGGACGGTAAGCAAATTTTCTTTTGAGGTTTCCTAAATGGTTGTTCTTGGCTTAAGTGTCACTTTTTGGCTGAAGATAAAAGTCGGTTACTTTTAGGTTTTTAACTTGGAAAATTAATATATTAATTTACTATTGTTCTGGAGCAATTTATTTTTATCATACAGGCAAGTTTATTTTGAGATGTCATCCTCTTGTTAAGTTTGTGTAATTCTTGATAGTTGATATCTTTGTTTTAACCCTAAATGCCACAATAATTAGAAAACAAGAACTATGGAGAAGGCAACAATATTTGAGTTATTTATATTTGGCCTCCCGAGTGTGCTCTTCGTTTCTATGGAACTCCCACATAAAATAAGTAATCTTTTTCCTCTGATATTGACATGGTTGACACTTCAGATAGCGATGCTAAAGAACTCATGTAGATTGGCAGTCAAGAACATGAAGCATTGGATGATGCCAGAAAAGGTAAATATTTGGGATACCTCTCAAATGGGTGGAAGCTTTCATTTAGTTTTCTTTTTGGCATTAAAGAGTTGAATATGATTAACCTGCCTTTCTTGCAGGCAAAAACTTCATTGGTTACATTTCCTTCCTCTGCTGAAATTGTATCTGAACCATTGGGTGTGGTGTTAGTAATCTCAGCTTGGAATTATCCTTTTTGTATGTTAAACTCCCTGGTGAACTTGTTTACAGTCATGTTTTCCTTTTTCTTTTAATTCCTAAATTTTGTCGCAATGATGACTATAATTGTATATCTTCTTTCAGTGTTGTCTCTAGATCCAATTGTTGGAGCTATTGCAGCCGGTAATGCTATAGTCTTAAAGCCGTCAGAAATTGCTCCAGCCACATCATTGTTGCTTGCAAGGCTAGTAGCTGAGTATTTGGATAGCTCTTGCATAAAGGTTGTTGAAGGGGCTGTTCCTGAAACAGCAGCACTACTTGAGCAAAAGTGGGACAAAATACTGTATACAGGTCCTTGCTTATTATTGTCCTTCTCCTCCAGTTCAATCTTTTATGTCTTAATACACTTGGGCAACTTTATTTAAGGTTCATATGTGTATGCTTCTAGAAGTTTGTGATCAAAGTTGATGTTATCTTTCTATTACTTGTTATCAAA
This sequence comes from Gossypium longicalyx, assembly GCA_025698465.1. NCBI lineage: Eukaryota > Viridiplantae > Streptophyta > Magnoliopsida > Malvales > Malvaceae > Gossypium > Gossypium longicalyx. Next base: position 13,883,088 of record CM046997.1, on the reverse strand, counting down.
CCACAGTTTGGGTCCTATTATTTAATTTAATATTATTAAATATTGTATTAGATTGAAAAATAAGAACTTCGAATCTTTTTCTATTTACTTCATGTATATCAGAAAAAGATTCGAAGTGGATTTCTCATCCCGTGAAATGAAAAAATAGCATCTGGAGTTTTTTTTTTTTTTTTATATTCATCTGAAGGAAATATGAGAAAGAAAACAATAAATAACAGAAATAAAATGAAGGAAATATATATATCAGACTATAGTAATTTAATACACATAGAAATTATAAAAATACATAAAAGTATTGATTTTTATCAATTTCACAAACAAGATCCAAGAATAATATTAGTTGATGGAGGAGGAGGGGCAGATCTGGGGATCAAGCTTTGAAATCTTAAATGTCTTCTGTGTGGATTCGGGACTCTTTATCCATCATAGATTCATGGTGAGGAGCCATATGGTGTCATGGTGACATAGATCATTTAAGATTGTTTCCTTTTTAGCATTTAGTTTAGATGTTTACCTGTAGCTTTGATCTAGTGTAGATGACTCTATGAATGAATGCAGTGTTAGATGCAAAATCTGGTCTTATTCATGTTTGGCCAGTATATAACTCGGAAATCTTTTTCAATGGCTTATCTTATAAACATTCGCTCTAGATTCTCCTGGCTAGCTTTTTCTCTCTCTAGGATTTATAGTGATGATTTGTGGTTATGATTCAGCACTGGCTCCCTGGCCAACATACTGTGACTTTTATCCCTTATCTGGTTTGGAACCTGTATGAAGCAGAAAACATCAGGGCTTAGTGAGTTTGGCTCTTTCCACTGAAATCTCTCTTCAACATGAACATTTTCAGATCCTTGGTTAGTTGATTAGACGCACACACAAACAGAAATTAATGGACATTTATAAGATAGTTGTATAGACCCTTGGTTGGCAACAGCTACCGTGTTCCCCTGATGGTGGTTATAGAGAAGTGTCATTGAGACTATCTAGACTTTACTGGGACATGTAATTCTTCACTATGGAATATGGAAAGAACTGAAGCAGGTTTTGAGGGATTTATCTTGGGTTTGCTTTGGTATTTTAATTGGATCCTCTATTGTTATGCTGTCTTCAGATTCTTTTCTCAGCCATGTAATTTCACAATGTCTTAAATTGATTTTTTTCCCTTTTTTCATAAAGATGAAACATATTGCAAAGTTTTAGTGCTCTCCCCGAAGTTCTAATTTTCAGTGCGTGGTTATTAATAGATGCTTTAGACATTGACACACTGATGGTATTTCTGTTCTGATCTCAGATCTGATAAAAAGTCTTATGAACTAAAACATACTTGAATCTTTAGGCAATGGAAGAGTTGCACGCATTGTGATGGCAGCTGCTGCAAAGCACTTAACACCAGTTGTTATGGAACTTGGAGGAAAGTGTCCGGTAATTGTTGATTCAGACATAAATTTACAGGTAAGCATAGCGATATAGCGTTTAGTTTGCTACCAGGTCTGTTGACTTGCTTAGTGACATGTTTTCGTGTATTGTCAGGTTGCAACTAGGCGGATAATTGCAGGAAAGTGGGGGTGTAATAATGGGCAAGCATGTATTTCCCCTGATTACATTATTACAATGAAAGATTATGCTCAGAAGCTTGTAAGGTTGCCTGTATATGTTGACATTTGTTATCCTTTTATTCTCAATCATTCCTAAGCATTTTTCATCCTACAGATAGATTCTTTCAAGTGTGAATTGGAGCGGTTTTATGGAAAGAATCCGTTGGAGTCAAAAGACTTGTCTCGCATAGTGAATTCTAACCACTTTGCTCGCTTGTCAAAGCTCTTGGATGAGGATAAGGTTTCTAGTAAGATTGTCCATGGAGGTGAAAGAGACAAAGAGAACTTGTGAGTTCTTTCTGACAAGGGTCTTGCTTCTTTGCATTTCAAGTTCCCTGAGCGTTTTATATTGTTAATATGCATTTCTTTCTTCCAATGGCAGGAAGATCACTCCCACTATCTTGCTTGATGTCCCACGAGATTCTCTAATCATGAATGAAGAGATATTTGGTCCGTTGCTTCCAGTTTTCCTGGTAGGAACTAAAAGGAACAACATTTCGCTATTTACTTTTTAATTTTCTGTTGTTCCTGTTTGTAGCATTGTCCTTGAAAAGCCCAGTTTATGAATTTTCTAGATGAAAAATTGCCTAGCAGAAACAAACGAAATCATTTATTTCATCTGGGAAATCGAAATGAATAATTAGCTCGGTACCCTTCTACTTCAATTCTAGAGATTAAATATAGGACATTTACCATAACTTTCTTGTGGTTGGTTTATAACAGGTTGACAAAGTGGAAGACAGCTTTGATGTGATAAATTCAGGAACAAAGCCACTAGCAGCATATCTATTTACCAATAAGAAGAAGCTGAAAGAGAAGTTTGTTGCAACAGTCTCCGCAGGGGGTTTGGTCATTAACGACACTACTGTACATGTAATTATACTACTAACTTATTGACTTGATATCCACATGCATGCATTATTACAGTTTAAATTTTAGACATATTTTACGTATGTTGCTCCAACTTTTTTATTTTCTTATTTGCTGGTCAAAAGCATTGATTCATGGAAAGTTGTTTCTTTTGATACTTGTACCTTTCATAAGCTCATACATGGATTTGGTGCTCTTGAGCATTGTATTTGGCATTAGCTGATAGGTTGTACGTATGGGTTTTGGACTATATTACTTGGACTGAATGTGAGTCTCAGATACAAGTATGCTCATTTTTTACCTAATTTTTTCATATATTTGGAAAATTATACCCCTATGCCTATGTTGGATTATGTGTCAAATACAAGTGTTGAGCACGGGTAATTCCTAGGGACTAGTGTCTAACACTTGTGCCCCACTCATATTCAGATTTGGATACGAGAGCATGTTCTTCTATATATATATATAAAAAAAATTATACATAATAGTATTTGACGCTCATCACAAATCCGGGGGTATCTTTAACTAGATTTTGATTTCAATAATTAATGAATGTTCTAATGAAGTTCTATTAGCAGCAATTACTAATTTCTTCTTTTTGATTACTCAACAATGTTGAAATCAGTTGAACGCATATGGTATGTTCCTACTTGTTGAAAAATGCACTCTGACAAATTCATTTTTATTTAATATGAGAAGTTACATATTGTGATACGTACCTAATATCATTCAGCTGGCTGAACCCACACTACCATTCGGAGGAGTCGGGGACAGTGGAATGGGTGCATACCATGGGAAGTTCTCCTTCGATGCTTTTAGCCATAAGAAAGCTGTTCTTTATAGAGGTTTCGCTTGTGATGCATTTGTCAGATACCCGCCATACACGAGGGGAAAGCTGGGATTGTTGCGGGCTCTTTTTGATGGAAGCATCTTAGGCATCATCCGCACTTTGCTGGGATGGTCCAAGGCTTGAATAACAACAGGTATGGGTTGTTTTTGTTGTAGATTTTCATGAGTAATTTAAGGCACTCAATTTCAGTGTATTATATCTAAGCATCAATTCAGCGTTATCAAGGTAACAGGACAGGAAAATAAGTAAATGACCCTTTCTTTTTTTTTTTCTTTTTTTTTTTTTTTTTTTTAAAATCAGTGTTTATGAAGGGTCTATGGATCAGACTGGGTTTAGCGGGTTTGGGACTGTATTGTTTGAATTGGATCGGATTGGTCAGTTGGACCGGTTAGATCAGGAACTATTTGAGGTATTGGTTCAAAGAGTGACTTTGAATTGGTTCAAGTTTTGTATAAACGGTTACTATTGGTTTGTACCCCCTTCTATATAGAAGGGGTTATTTACGACATTTGTGTGGCAGTTTATAGTGTTTCGTGATATGTAATGTATGACGTGTATGTGTATTAAGAGTAATTTATGTTCCTATTAAAGAAATAGTCTTTTATTAAAAAATGCATTCAATCCATATTTTTTTTATTTAAATATTCTGTAGTTTTTTTTTCTAAAAGTAAATTAGACACAATGTTATTAAATGATTAGTAAGTTTTATGTTTGGTCACTAAATTTTAAAAAGTTATAGAATGGTTATAGAATTATTCGAAAGTTTATTTAAGTCACTTGATTGTTAATTTTTTTTTAAAATTTCGATTAACGAGGTCCAAGTTACAATTTGACAAACGAGACAATGGATTAATATTCATTGACTAGTAGAAAAATATATTTTAGATCCAAAGTCTGATTGTTAGTGTTGAATATTAGAGAAAAAAGTTATTTGAATTTCAAACTATAGATTTGCGACGTTTAAAACTATTTTATAAAAGAAAATTAAATTGTAGAAAAGTAGGGAAAGGGAGAGCTTTTAATTAGTATAGGCAATGTGAATAGAGAAGACTATATAGTAACAATTTAACAGTTTAGAAAATTAAATGAAAACATTTAAATATTTTGTTGTGAATTTTTTTATGGTGTGCAAGTGCACATAATCCATAGCAAGTAATATAGTAGTGAAAACTAGAGTTATCATCTCTATAAGGATCTATTTTAGAACATAAATTGCAGAATTAACAAATGGCAACTTAGAAAGTAAATAAAAATTCGATTGAATGCAAAGAAATATCTAAAACAATTTAAAAACAATAATACAAATTAATAGTAATGAAATGAATAGCCACAATAATTATTTCCCCTTAATATGCAACTATTGGTAGTGATGTTGCAGCGATGTTGTGGCATTATGATAATTTATTAATTCAAAATCAACAGTTTATAGGCTTCTCTTGAAGTCACTATGTTCAATTCTTTAACTAATTTAACATATGTCTATACCAATTTAATGTCAAGAATCCAATTGCAAGCATATTCCTATAAGATTATGCACGATAAAAATAGACATTTATATTATTACACATTTAAAATCAAAAAAATTAAACGTGAACCATTCAAGTTTTACGTCCATTAATCATAACCTTTTTAGAATTATCAATTAGCTCAATTACCCACTAATGTTGATCAGGCGATAGCAAGCATTAAACATGAATAACACTTGAATGAATATGTAACACCCTCATACCCGACCCGATTGCAAGGTCCAAGCTAGGGGATGCCATATTCGTTGTCGGAGCAATTACGATCATATACATTCAATTTATAACATTAAAAGGGCTACATTCAAACAAAACACGCATTAAACATGGTATTCAATAGTTATCAGGTCTTACTCAAGCTTATGAAAGCTCAAAAATCAACACGAGAATGAATAAGGACTAAAATGTAAAATTTTCAAATTTACAGAACTAACGTCACGACGTGAGGGTGTTCCTCGTCGCAATCTAACAAACTGACTTGGCCTCATTGTGACAACAGGGTCCCTCATCTCGACATTGCCTGGTTCATTTCCATCCCGATGACAACCATACAACGTCGCAACATGAAACTCCCGTGGTGACATCGTTCGAACGATGTTGCGATGTCACATACTATTTCTGCAAAAATCATACAATCTTCACAAGTAACAAACTATAAGCTTCAAGTACTTAATATACTCATTAGATACCAATCCCACCTAAGCCAAAGCTCACTAAAACATGTCAATCTAGATCATTTATTCATTTCAATTTAAAACATTCCAAATCATCACATACAACTCAATCTTTTATCAAAGTTCACACCATAATTCCACACTTTTCCATTTGACCAACAACCATATCATGGAACACTTCTATACTAATCTAATCACAAGTAAACATACATATTCATGACTTAAGACAACTAAGATACCAATTTCATACCTAAACATTATACATAACATCTAACAAGCTTACATACCAACCCATCTACTTAGCCAACTTACATATCAAATAAGGTGACGAGCTTACACCTAAGGTTACTACCAATAATACCAAGCATAACTTATTGGATGTTGAAGTCAATACTCGATACTTTTCTTTAAACCGAACTTGCGCATGAGAAATAAATTGTATGACAAGTATATCACTCAACAATATTCCTATAAATCCGAAACAATATAAGGATATGGTATAATTCACAACACATAGAGTTGTTATCTAAGAATCTTTTTATTTATATTTCAAGCATGAATTCATCATTCAATATACATTTCTAATACGTAAAATCTCAAATTGTGTTATCTTCTCAATGATATTCTGAACTCACAAGCTCATTTTCAACTCATTTATATCTGCCACCCTAGATTGCCTGGCAACGATGGCTTACCACATTGGATTGCCCGGCTATGATGGTTTTCTCATTCAATTCTGTCATCCTGGGTTGCTCGGCAATAATGACTTACCACCTCAGATTGCCTGGCTACGATGGTTTTCTCATTTAATTCTACCATCCTGGATTGCCTGACAATGATGACTTACCACCCTGGATTGCCCAAAAATGATGGTTTTCACTATTCATTTTAATTGGTCCAATCGCCTTCTTTAACTTCTAAATTCCCATAATCAAACAATCAACCTTTATCAAATCTCAATTACACCAAGCCAATTCAAATTATTTTTACTAACTTACCTTAACAATGCACAATATAGACTAACATGAAATTGCGAAAATTATATAGGTTTTAAATCATAAAAATACATAGTGGAAACTTTGAGTTATTCGTCAATGGCTTTAACTTTTCCTTCCCTCTCGAGGAATCTAGACTGACGTTAGCTACGAATTAATATAAACACATAAAACCATCAATATACAACCAAATTCATACTCAATTGTCAGTTTATACAAAAATCATTTTATTTAATTTAGCCCCTAAAATCGAAATTGTCATACCTTTCGAATTTGAGCTTCAATTTCGAAACTGATCTCAGTTCCATCCTTCTACAGCCCAATATTATCTATAATTATAGAAATTTCATACCAATTTCGAAACATTTACACTTTAGTTCCTACGTTTAAAACTAACAATTTTCACTTTACAAATTAATCTTTTTTCATATTTAATTTTAAAATCTAACCATTTAACACCAACTTCAAGAAATCATCAATGGATTTTTGAAAATTTTAACAGTTTTACGAATTGATATACGAGTTAGCTAAATCAAACTCCTGGAACCTCAAAATCATAAAAATTACAAGAAACAGGGTAGAAATTGCTTACCACTCAAAGGACTAAAGTTTGGAAAGTTACAATCTCTTTCTCCTTTTTTGTTTTGTGAAAATGGAAGATGAACATAAGAATGTTCATGTTTTTTTAATTAATATATATACTTTAATTAAAATTAATTAATCATGCTTTACCTTAATTAAACTTAGTTAATTAAAGCTTAATCATACTTACCCAAGTTAGTGGATGTCAACATCCATTTCCACCATCCACTTAATTGAAATTGGTCTATTTGTACTTTTGGTCCTTTAGCAATTTAAAAATCTACAATATTGGACTTTTACAATTTAGTCCTTATACCTTAATTAATCACTAATTCAGCTAAATTGTCTATCCAAAATTCAATTCACTAATATAATAGCTCCATAAATATTTTTATTAAATATTCATGGAATCGATTTATGAAAATGGAGTCCCGAAATTACATTTTCGATACTATTGACTTTCAGGTTGTTACAAAATAAACCTCATTTATAACAAGCATCCCTAGTAAAATACCAATAATCCTATATTAGGGTTTCATAATTATTCTAGCTAACAAACATTTAGCCCATAATCACCAAATTAAAAACAATTAAGAACAACTCAATCATGGTTCACAATAGCAAAAGAAAAAAAACTAAAGGCAAAGAGAAAATTGATTCTTTTTCTTTCTCAATTAAGGTGGTTCTCCTCAATTCATTCTTCTATTTCTTTCTCTTCTTCTCTCCTTCTTTTCCACCTTTCTTTCTTTTGAAAATTGATATTTTTCTTTATGCACCAGACAACTCTCTGTCTCTCTCTATATTCTGAAAGTGGTATTTATATCCTCCAAAAGATTTTAGGCTAGGTCAACTCACTTTCTATTCTATTTTTGTCCTCTTGGGAGTGTTTAAGTCTTTACATTTTTGTATAGCCATAATCATTTTGATTCTTGGTCATCATCAACACTTGCTTAAGAGAAGGGTTAAGCCCAAAAGCTAATGTGGCGTTCTTTAAACGTGAGGTCTCCAATCTATTCCCATCAGGTTCGATGTTGTAGTTTTGCTGTAACACTGGGGCTTTAAATGTCAAAATTCAACATCTTTTCTCTCCATATTTCCATTTTTCTATTATCCCCACCTTCAAGAATAAAATTTCACATTTTCAGTGTCTCATTTGACAGAAATACATTATTAAAATAAAATTTTCAAAAGTAAACTACTTAATACAAACATAATTAAAACAACTATAAAAACACTCTAAACCACTCTAACTTGATTGAAATATAAGCTTAAAAGTAATAAAATAACTTTATACCCTAGAGTTGTCACACCCCCAAACTCAATTCACTTCTTGTCCCGAATGATGACATTATCTAACCTAAGAAACACAACCCAAATAACAAATTACACACAAGAAACACATCGAGACTCAAAAACAAAACAAACAAGACTAGCCAATCATAATCAACTCTCCTAAGTGGTCAAGTAACAATGATATAATGCTCTCAATTCAATTTTTCAAAAATCTAACTCATGTATATTTATAAGTCAAATTCCTTAAGAATTAAAATGCTAACACAGCCATGATTTGAATGCGTTCCCCCTCAATGTATGAATAGTTTTTCCCAATCAATCTTTATTCCTTAGATGAAGCTAAGCAACAATCCTAAGGTTCAATTCATGTCTTCATAAGTTGAACTCAATAACTCCTCTCTACTAATGTATTTGGCATAGTGATATAGATTAATATGTCTTCACATAGTTGTAATGTGGCTAGGTTCAAGTTATGGATTAAGATGGAAATTTATAGGCTAAAAACCTTGTAATGGGCCAATTTAGCCCGAGCCCGTATAAACACAAAACCAAAAAATAATAGACACAGTCTATTAAATATCCTGGCCCGGTTACATAATCCAAGTCAGACCTAATACAAACTAACCAAACCCAAATTTAAAGCCCAATTAACAAATCCCTAACAAAAAATACATGGCCTGATGGCCCAAAACCTAGACCTAAGTTCGGCCAAACGAAACCCTAACAGCCTGGGCTTGCGCCGCAGCAACCCCAACAGCCTCCAGGCGTCGTACGCTCCTCCAGCAGCCACTCCCATGCCCCGTACGCCAGCACACGCTCGTACCTGCAAGAAGACAAACAGAGCAGTAGCCAATACGAAAGAAAAGAAAAATTGTATTTTTCTTTATTTTTTGTTTATTCGGCTATAAAGCCAATGATTTCTGATTGTAACTTTTTTTAACACGCAATACAGACACACATTTGGCAAACCAAATACAAAGAAAAAGTAACCAAAAAGGTGATTTGAAAGGTCTTGTATTCCTTTTCTTTGAATCGATTCCATCTTCTTCTTTTTTGTTTTGTTTTTTAGCATTATGAAGTAAAACAAAGGACTTACCTCGCTACTAGGCCGTCGATCCTCCCTTGCTTCGTCGAAATCGAAGTTAAAGGGAGAGGATTTTGAGGCTAAAGAATAATATGATGAAGCCAGAAGCACGAAACGCCGTCTCGATGGCGGTTTGGGTGTTTGAGAATGGGCTTTAGGGTTCGGCAAGATGAAAAGGGTAGCAAAGAGTGGAAGAAGGAGGCTAGGGTTCGGCTGAGCAGGATTAAATGAGCTTTTTAAGCAAATCAAGAACGGCGCCGTTTGAGCATGTTTTGATAGCTCTAAAATAGTGCCGTGCAGACCAAACCCGACCCGATCTGGCTCTTACCCTCAGGATCCGCACGTTTGCCGCTATAAAGGGAAAATTGCACATTTACTCCCTTCCTTTTGCACTGGTGCTTAATTAGATCGAGTCCAGTTTTCTTTATTTTTTTTATATCTGCCCTGTAATTTGTACACATTTGTGCTTTGGTCTGCGCTTCAGCGATGCGTTTTGTGGCATGGGTTATTTCCATCTTGAGTCCCCACGCATCTTCGCGCATAGTATATTGGTCCCTATAGCTATTATTGTTTATTTCCGAATTACCCCTTGGTTTTAGTTTAATTTTAATTAAGTTTTTCTTTGTTTTATACCCCTTTTTTTTATTCTTAATCAATTATTTTTACTTTTTAAATCACTTTGATAATTGTTTCTTCATTATTGTAAATGTTTTTTTTTGTAATGTTATTATCACATTTTGTACATTTTAAATGTTTATTTCCTTTGTATTGTTATGCATATACGTATATATTATAATAAAGTTAATGTATTTTCATACATATAATGACTATTTTAATATATATTTTTTCTATTCAAATATGCTTTGTATATATGTTTCACATAAGATTTAAGTTATTTTATATCCATTTATATTAGTATATGTATTTGATTCATACACGTTATTAAGTATGTATATACATTATCTATAAATTTGCATGTACTTACCTTTAGACACATACATTCTTTCTTTTGAATCCATGCGTGTGTATATATATATATATATATATATATATATAAAACCTTATGTATATTTTCATTAAAAAAAATACCTTGCACATATTAGTATGTTTTAGTCCATTTTGTTTATGTATATGTATATTTTGTACTAAAGTTGGTTTCATTTCATATGTACATATACTATTATCAATTCTTTTTCCTCGTATTTTATATAATCCTACGAAACACATCTCTTAAGTTATTATTATATGTATATATGTATATATTAATGCTTATATTTGATCTAGATAGATATTATTTAATTTATGAATTTTACATAGTTTTCCTTATTATATATATATATATATATATATATATATATATATATATATAGCACATTCTTAAAGCTATTATATAAATTTTTTTATAACATTCATTTAAGCATGCATGTATTTCCATGTTTTTACAAATAATTATTTTTAAAAATTATTTATATATACACATAATTTGTAGAACCGTTATGTTTTTTAAAGACTATATCATATTATACATTTTTGTTATTATTATTTGTAATATATTTTACACATATTTTAAATTTTTCATACTATAAATCCTCGTTTTTAAAAAAAAAAACCAATATTATTTAATGTTTTGGCATGATATCCAATTAATACATTCATTTTATAATATGTATCAAGTGTATATATCTAGTTTTTTTTAATAGATTTAAAGTGTCTCAATTCATTAATTCGCATGTCGCATAAATTATTGGTTCATTAGATTGCCTTTATTCCGACATCGTTTTATACTACTTTGACTCTTAAATTCTATTCCGTTTTGCATATATTTTGTCGGTTGTTCTATATTGTAGCATATACATTATCATCGTGTGGTATTCATCCTGTTGATATATCAATTATTATCATTACGTGATTGAAATTAGGTTAACTTAGATTAATTATATTTAATTGCTTGTTCTGCTAATTGATTAATATTTTCATTCGTTAAGCATTGTATCTCGCATGTACATATTACCCCATTCATTGTTTTCCTTTTGATTTTTGAAATGTGTTTCTAAAACCCAAGTTTTATGACTAACTTCGCCTCATTTCAAATCGAATTAGTACGTCCTAAGCTAGCTTTATAATCATTCATTCAAAAATTCTTCAAAACGAAGACGAGATTCGATGTTTGGCAATTCGCGGAATCGTGCCCTAATGTGTTGGGTTGCAATTTCGCGTTTGCTCAAAATAATCGAGTACTCAAAATAATCGAGTATTCCTTCAAAATTTCATTCATATCTCCTAAAAATTATTTAAAACGAAGGCAATATTTGGCGTTTGACAATTCGAGAATCATGCCCTATCGTGCTGGGTTGTGATTTCTCGTTTGCTCAAAACGATCGAACATTCCTTTATATTCTCACTCATGTTTATAGAAAATATTTAAAAACGAAGACGATATTCAATGTTTGGCGATTTGAGAGTCGTGCCCTATCGTGTTGGGTTGCGCTTTTTCATTAGTTCGAAACAATTGGACACCCCTTCGGAATTTTACTCACATTTTCTAAAATATTTCAAAATGAAGGTGATGTTCGATGTTTGGCGAGCCCTATCGTGTTGGGTTGCGCTTTTTCATTTCTCCAAAATAATCGAATATCTCCTCGGAATTTCACACGTATTTTATAAGGTAAGGCAATGGTCGATGTTTGGAAATTCGAGGAATCGTACCCGACTGTGCTGGGTCTCGGTTCTCCATTGAATTAAATAGTGAGCATCCTTTTGTGATTTTCAAATTAAAAACTTTCGGACGTCGAAACAAGAAGATTTCTGGCAACTGACTGGGGTTATTCAAATGTTATTTAAAAAGGACCACATTTCAAGAACATTTTTAATTTTAGACATAAGGACAGTTTAATCAATTTGGTACCAATTTTAGGCGTAGCGAGGATGCTAATCCTTCCTCATGCGTAACCGACTCCCAAACCCGTTTTCTCAAAAATTCGTAGGCCAAAATCGTTGTTTTTAGTAAACCAAAAAATGTTTTATTAAAACAATCAAATTCTTAGGTGACCCGATCACACCAAAACAAAAGATCGGTGGCAACTCTATGCATTTGTTTTTCAAAAGTCAATTTCCCCCTATTTCTATATAAAATTTTTAAATCGAGGGATGGTTTCGACAGCTTGGCGACTCCGCTGGGGACGAGAGAGTCGAGCCATAAAAATCGATTATTTACTGTCCTTTTGTCAAAAATTGAAAATGTATTTTAAAAAAATCATGTATCTTTCGATTGCATTCGATTGTATGATTGTTTTGGTGCGGATCTTGTAGAATAGTACTGCATTTCATTGCATGACCACTCTGGTCACACCTTCTAAGTGGGAGTAAGAAACTACGATTTCGTGAGTTTTCACCTCTGCATGGGCTAGTGGATTGCTACCGGGGTACATCCGTACCTATGATTTCGTGAGATTTTTATCTCCGCATGATCATAGGGAAATGCATCCCCCGAACTGAACTCGATCTATATGAGCTTATAATGGGTGAGGATTGAGGAATCTACTGGTTCGGGTACCCTTTTTCCTAGAACTAAACCGCACATAGTGAACCTTAGGAGCTATCCTTGGGTGAAGCCGCATCGAGCCTTAGTATTTACCCGTATATGCGTTGTTTATGTGCTTGTATTTTATCACTATTATTTGATACTAATTGGTGTTTTGTTTTGATTGTCTTTTTTTACATGACATTGCATACTAAGGAGGTTGTTGATCCGTATTCAATTACTAAATTAGAAAGTTTGACATGGAGAACAAATTTCTTAGTAAAGTCGAGGATAATGCAGCTGTTCGTGCATGGTCAGAGAAGTTACAATCCGAGAGAGGGGATAGCTTGGCAGAAGGGTATATCTCCGAGTTGCAGGATTTCACTCGCGTCAATGTGGTACAGAATGAGCTGCAAGAGTTCAGAGACATTTGGGCTAGTTGGGATGAAGGGATCAAGCAGTTGTTTTACCAAAGCTATGGTAACATATCCTACCTGCTAGACATTAGAGTGGATAAGCATTTGTTCTGAGCCTTGGTGCAGTTTTGGAATTCTGCGTACATGTGTTTCACTTTTGAAGAAGTGGATTTGGTACCTACCATGGAGGAATACACTACGCTGCTTAGGTGTCCAAAGATTCAGGTCCGGAAGACTTATGCCCGTGTTTTTAATAGTCAGACTTTCATGAAGAAACTGATAAGCATTTCTAGGATGAGCGAGCCTTGGGTCACCGCTCGGATTCAGCAAAAAGGAGATATCAAATGTATCCCTTGGGAGAATTTACGAGATTTGATCTTGACGCATCCAGATGAAAGAAAGAGGGTCGATATATTTGCCTTAAGCATCTACGGATTAGTCATCTTTCCTAAGGCTTTGAGGCACGTGGACGAGTCATTCATTGACTTGTTCGATCGCCTTGAAAAGGGAATCACACCGGTACCGGCAATATTGGCAGAAACGTTCAGATCTTTGTGCTCATGTCGGAAGACAGGCGAGGGGCGATTCATTGGATGTGCTCAACTATTGATGGTATGGTTTCATGGCCACTTTTGGAAGGTAGACAAGGTTTCCTATCGAGTCTTTTCCGAAGGTTATTCCCCTTTGAAAGAAGAGGCAGCTATATAAAGAAGAGAGGATATTTCAGAGGAGAAGTGGATGGATATTCTTCAGAACCTCAAGAAGGAGGATATCGAGTGGAGAGCTTATTAGATGGTTCCTGATGAGATCATGTACCGATGTGGTAACTTTGATTGGGTGTCGTTGTTAGGAATTTGGGGAGCTACCGGATATACTCTATTGATAGCCTTGATGCAATATAAGTCGAGGCAGTTTGTACCCACGACCCACGGACTTGTTCAGAGTGAATTCTCTTTTAAGGGTGCTCATTATAAGAAGAGAGTTCGGGAGTTATCGGATGCTTGGAAGCAAACTTGTTGGATGAAGAGGTTAGCCGTCGGTCCCATGGTAACACCCGAGTACAACGAGTGGTTTAAGAAGAGGATTAATGATAATATTCCTAGGCCAAGCTTGGAGATTGCTTGACCTATCGGGGAACAATTACAAGTCGCCCCATCAGAATTGGAGATTATAAAGCAAGATTTCAAGAAGAAGAGTTTGGAGCTTGGAAAGAAGATCGAACAATTGGAGGAAGAGAAGATGCACCTGAGATTAGAAGTTGATGTTCAGAGGTTAGAGGCTGAGAAGTGGAGAAAAGGAAAAACCAAGGCATTCATGCATTTGCATTACATCATATCATTATGCATTAAAAGCCATAAAAGTTTTCTAATTAATGAATTAAAAATTATTTCAGTAACCTGGAAACCAACGAAAGCCAACCAACCACACACCCCTATGGTACAAGGAAAAAATCAATGGATAAGAGACTCGAGAAATTGGAGCAGATGCAAAAAGACATGCAAGAACAAATGCAGTCACAGATGCAAGAGCAGCTAGCCAAGATTCAGCAAGAAATAAATGAGCAAATGATGGAGTCCCATAGAGAAATGATGTCCCAGTTATCCAAATTACTGTCGGGAGGAATGGATAAGGGAAAGGGCCCTATGGACCAAGTTGAGGAAACTAATAAGGATCTCCAATACCCCCTAGCTTCACTCCGACACATGTACCGATGAAGCCCGAGATTAATTTACCGAAACCATCTGTCATGATCATGCCCCAGTAGGTTCAGGCCGGAGCTTCAATATCGATGAATTTCCAAACCGGCTCAAGCTCTAACTTTGTCAACAACCCAAACTATCCGCCCGTTCCTGACTTGGATGAAGTTGCTGAAGAAGAAAAGGCGAGGATGGATTCGCAAAAATAATTGGAAGAACGGTGTAAATGGCTTGAGGAGAAATTCAAAGCCATGGAGAGTGCGGATTATCATCAAGGGATTGATGCCAAGGACTTGAGTCTGGTCCCAGATTTAGTCCTTCCCCCTAAATTCAAAATGCCCGAATTCGAGAAATACAATGGAACAAGCTGCCTTGAAGCCCACATCACTATGTTCTGCAGGCGAATGACGGGATTTGTTAACAACGACCAACTGTTAATCCATTGCTTTCAAGATAGTCTGGTCGGGGCGGCGTCTAAGTGGTATAACCAATTAAGCCGCTCTAAAATTAACTCATGGAAGGACCTGGCTCCGGCCTTTATGAAGCAAAGATACAATCATGTGACGGACATGACCCCGATGAATCACTCTTCGAATATGGAGAAAAAGTCAAATGAAAGCTTGCACAAGATGCACAAAGGTGGAGAGAGGTGGCCATACAAGTTCAAACCCGCCACTTCTAGAAAAAGAGACGACAATGCTCTTTATTAACACCTTGAAAGCCCCTTTTATCACGCATATGTTAGGAAGCGCCACCAAGAGCTTCTCTGACATAATGATGACGGGGGAAATGATCGAGAATGCTGTAAGGAGCGGCAAGATAGAATCAGGAGAGAGTGCTAGGAAGTCAGCCCCGAGGAAAAGAGACAATGAAGTGAACAACACGAGTACATTCAATAAGGGGCAGTCCAAGTCAATTACCGTAAATCAACCCAAAACGGTGACTACCAATCAACAAAGCTCTGTAAGACAAGAATCCAATGCGAGGAAGAACACAGAAAGGCCACAATTCACCCCTATACCCATGACGTATAGGGAGTTGTCCCAGAACCTGTTCAACGCTCATGTAGTATCCCCTTTCTACCTGGAGCCACTGCAGCCCCCGTATCCCAAATGGTATGACACAAATGCCCAATGTGAATACCACGCGGGAATTACCGGGCACTCAATCGAAAATTGCACTGCGTTTAAGAAAGTAGTCGAAAGACTCATTAAGGTGGGGATCGTGAGATTTGACGACCCAGCCACGCCCAATGTAGCAGGAAACCCACTCCCCGATCATACCGACCAAGGATTGAATGGGATAAGTGAAGGCTTGAACAAGAAGACCAAATATGAGGTGGCAGAAGTCAGGACCCCGTTGAAGCGGGTATGGAAGGAGATGGCCAAGAGAGGATTGATAGCGTTGGATTCGAGGGAAGAGTTCGAAGAAGAGAGAAACTACTACGAGTTTCACGACGAGGTGGGGCATGAAATCCAAGATTGCGTGGAATTCAGGGCTCTAATGCAAAACATGATGGAAAATAGGGAAATTAAGTTTTATGAAGAAGCCAAAAACCCCGTAGACGGAGATATATGCGCATCAGAGGGAGAACCGACGGCACAGAATCGAACACCTAACTATCCCGTGGTGATCATATCAAGACCCAAAAATAATGAAGTTAGAGTACAAATGCCACCGAGGGTCATAATCCAAAGACCTGCAGTCTTCCCCTACAAAGACAACAAAAAGGTCCCATGGAATTATGATTGCAGTGTGACGATGCCGGGAAAGGAAAGCCTCGTGGATGCTTTAAAAGAGGGTCAAGACAAAGGCTCCTATACATGTAGCGGGAGACGTTACAATACAGCAAACGAGGAGGTACAACCCGTAAAAGGAAAAGCCCCAATGGCCGAGGAAATGAAAGAAAAAGCAACCAAACCTGTTAACGAGCCAGTTAACGAAGAGGAGGCCAAGAAGTTTTTAAAATTCCTAAAACATAGCGAATACAGTGTGGTGGAACAGCTACGTAAACAACCAGCCCGTATTTCGGTGCTGGCCTTGCTTCTAAGCTCAGAAATTTATCGTAGTGCGCTAATGAAGGTCTTAAACGAGACATATGTTGCCAACGATATCTCTGTTAACAAGCTGGACCGTTTGGTGAGCAACATAAGTGCCGAAAATTATATCTTCTTTAATGACGACGAGATACCACCCGGGGGCATGGGGTCGACTAAAGCCCTGCATATCACCACACGCTGTAAAGGGTATACGCTGTCAGGCGTACTGATTAACAATGGATCAGCTTTGAACGTCCTGCCATTGACCACGCTGAATAGATTACCTATAGACAGCTCTCACATGAAGGAGTGCCAGAACATAGTGAAGGCATTCGACGGTACGAAGAGAAAGGTGATGGGCAGAATCGAGGTACCTCTTCAGATTAGGCCAAACACATATGAGGTGGATTTCCTCGTAATGGATATCAAGCCCTCATACAATTGCTTGTTGGTGAGGCCCTGGATACATTTAGCTAGGGCAGTGTCTTCCTTGTTGCATCAAAAATTGAAGCTAGTATCGGAGGGGAGGTTGATAACGATTAAGGCTGAAGAGGATATTATTGCAACTGTGAGCAATAATGCACCCTATTTGGAGATAGATGATGAAGCGATCGAATGCTCATTTCGATCTTTAGAATTTGTTAATGCGACATTCATCACCGAAGGAAGCAAAATTCTGATGCCGAAATTGTCCAAAACCTCGAGGATGAGCCTCCAGTTGACGATTGGAAAAGGGGCCCTACCCGGAAGAGGACTTGGGAGACATCTGCAAGGAAGGGTGGGAACGCTAATGCTGAAAGACAAGAGAGACCGCTTCAGCTTAGGATTTAAGCCGGATGCGAAACAAAGGAAAAGGGAGCTAGAAAAGAAGCAAGAAAGAAGAAGAGCACGGTTAACGGGGGAGGAAATCAAGTGGGAACCAAAGATATTCCCCCATATATCGAAAATATTTGTGTCCGGGGGAATCATTCATCCCGAGAGAGACACACCAATGACGGGAGCTATAGAAGAAAGGCTGGAAAGCTTGGACATCAACGTCATATGCGAAGAAGAGACTAGAAGAGAGAATTTGTCGGGCATTTTCCCCTACACACCTGGAAGTATTTTGGACAATTGGACTGCGGAAGAGATTCCTGTAGTTTTTTAGAACGGATTTAGAGTAATGTCTGAAACACACTTAGTGCTCTAGGCCTAGGAGTAATAAGAATCTTTTGTGAAATAGGCCGATGTTTAAAAACGACATTTCAATAAAATGCACATTTGTTATCATTTTGAGCAAATGTCCACTCGTCCTTTCAATTTCATTCATAACCATACAAATGATTACTTTCGGATTCTTTTATTCTTGAAACATTCTTCTAAATATTCTTTCATTCGTCATTCATAATCATACTACGCAAATAAATGTTTCAAATTCTTTTGATTCTTTGTATCTGCCTTCGTCCTCATAACAGGTCTCCAGATATTAATGATACGAGTGACACTGCTAGCAACTCAGAATTTCCTTTCGAGCAAGATATGTGTATGGATGATTCTCAGGATTTTGAAGATGACCAAGGTTGTAACCTATCTCCTGATTTGTTGAGGATGGTAGAACAAGATGAGAAACAAATCCTACCTCACAAAGAATCAGTTGAAATTGTGAGCTTAGGAGAAGGACAAGAGGTGAAGATCGGAACGTGTATCACTACGAAAATGAAGCGAGACCTCATTGAATTACTTCAAGAATTCAAAGATGTCTTCGCATGGTCATACCAAGATATGCCTGGGTTGGACACTGACATTGTGGTGCATCGACTCTACATAAAGGAAGAATGTAAGCCAGTTCAACAAAAACTCAGAAGAATGAGGCCCGATGTCTTGCTAAAAATAAAAGAAGAGGTTCGAAAGCAGTTTGACGCTGGATTCCTGAAGGTGGTAAAATACCCAGATTGGGTGGCCAACATCGTCCCTGTCCCTAAGAAAGATGGAAAAGTGCGAATGTGTGTAGACTACAGAGATTTGAATAAAGCCAGCCCGAAAGACAATTTCCCACTGCCTCATATCGACACCCTAGTGGACAATATGGCGGGACACTCACTATTTTTATTCATGGACGGTTTCTCCGGATACAACCAGATCAAGGTGCATCCGAAAGATATGGAGAAGACCACATTTGTAACCATGTGGGGCACGTTTTGCTACAAGGTGATGCCGTTTGGACTAAAGAATGCGGGGGCAACCTATCAAAGAGCCATGATAACCCTTTTTCACGACATGATGCATAAAGAGATTGAGGTTTATGTCGATGATATGATTGTTAAATCTCGAACAGAGAAGGAGCACATACAAGTCCTAAAGAAATTGTTTTTGAGATTGAGAAAATTTTAACTAAAACTCAACCCCGCAAAATGTACCTTCGGAGCCAAGTCTGGAAAGTTGCTCGGATTCGTGGTTAGCGAGAAAGGAATCGAGATCGATCCAGACAAAGTTAAAGCCATACAAGAGCTATCCCCGTCGCGCACTCAAAAAGAAGTTCGAGGCTTTCTAGGAAGATAAATTACATTGCTCGGTTCATTTCACAACTGACCGAGAAATGTGACCCTGTCTTTCACCTCCTCAAAAAACACAACAGGTGAATGGGATAAAAATGCCAAAGGGCTTTCGACAAGGTCAAACAGTACTTATCCAACGCCCCGGTGCTGATGCCACCTAATCCCGATAAGCCGTTGATATTGTATTTGGTAGTATTCAAGAACTCCATGGGATGCGTACTAGGTCAGCATGACGAGTTAGGAAAGAAAGAAAAAGCTATTTACTATCTCAGTAAAAAGTTCACGGAATGTGAGGCAAGGTACCCGCCAATAGAGAAGTTGTGTTGTGCCCTAATTTGGACAACCCGAAGACTGAGGCAGTATATGTTGTATCACACCACTTGGCTCATCTCAAAATTGGACCCCTTAAAGTACATGATGGAGTCAACAGCTTTGAATGGAAGGATAGCCCGATGGAAGATTCTGCTTTCTGAATTCGACATAGTCTATGTGAACCAAAAAGTAGTAAAAGGAAGTGCAATAGCAGATTTTCTGGCCAGTAGAGCTTTGGAAGACTATGAGCCTTTAAACTTCGACTTCCCGAATGAAGACCTAATGTGTGTTGCTACCACTGAAGAAGGTGCTCTGGAAGAACTTCCTTGGAAATTAAACTTCGATGAGGCGTCAAATGCTGTGGGCAATGGAATCGGGGCCTTCTTAGTATCCCCAAACGGAGATCATTATCCATTCACTAGTAAATTGGATTTTGATTGCACGAATAACATGGCAGAATACGAAGCGTGCATCATGGGTATCCGTGCAGCCATAGAACGCAAGATTAATGTGCTAGAGGTATACGGAGATTCTGCGCTAGTGATTTATCAACTCAAGGGAGAATGGGAGACCAGGGACCCCAAGTTGATCGATTATCAAAAAATGATCCTTGAATTGATTAAAGAGTTCGATGACATTACAATCTGCTACCTTCCACGGGACGAAAATCAGATAGCCGATGCTTTGGCCACCTTAGCTTCCATGATCAACGTGAACAAACAAGAAGATGTCAAACCCATCCGGAGGAGCATTTATGAAACTCCGGCCCACTGTTACAGTATTGAATAAGATGAGTAAAAAGATGACCATCCTTGGTATCACGATATATTAGAATACGTGAAGAATCGTGAATACCCGAACCAGGCAAGCGAGAATGACAAAAGGACGCTGAGAAGATTGGCCATCGACTATGTCTTAGATGGGGAGATCCTATACAAAAGAAGAAAGGATCAAGTGCTACTAAGATGTGTAAATGCTGTAGAGGCTAAGAAAATCTTGGAAGAAGTCCATGAAGGTGTCTGTGGGACACACGCTAATGGCTTTACAATGGCCAGACAGATTATGAGATTCGGGTATTATTGATCTTCTATGGAAGGAGACTGTATCAATCACGCCAAGAGATGCCATAAGTGCCAAATCTACGGAGACAAAATTCATGTGCCTCCTTCACCGCTGCATGTCATGGTTTCTCCATGGCCTTTCTCTATGTGGGGTATGGATGTGATTGGACCAATATCACCGAAAGCTTCCAATGGGCATCGGTTCATATCTGTGCTTATCAACTAGTTCACCAAATGGGTAGAAGTCGCTTCGTATGCTAGTGTCACAAAGTCAACAGTGAGCAAGTTCCTGAAAAAAGAGATCATATGTCGATATGGAATGCCGGAGAGGATCATATCTGACAATGCATTAAACTTGAACAACAGTACGATAGCAGAAGTCTGCAGTCAATTTAAGATCAGACATCACAACTCGTCACCATATCGCCCGAAGATGAATGGGGTAGTGGAAGCAGCTAATAAAAATATTAAGAAAATCGTGGCGAAGATGATCGAGACTTACAAAGATTGGCATGAGAAGTTACCGTTTGCCCTCTTTGCTTATCGAACGTCATCAGAACCTCAATTGGGGCAACCCCTTTCTCTTTGGTCTACGGAATAGAAGTGGTGTTACCGATCGAAGTTGAGATCCCATCCCTCCGAGTGTTGTCAGAATTAAAATTAGAAGAAGCCGAGTGGATCTAGTCTCGATATGATCAATTGAACCTAATTGAGGAAAAGAGATTAAGAGCTATCTGTCATGGTCAGATGTACCAAAAACGAATAATGCAGGCTTATGACAAAAAGGTTCGCCCTAGAGAATTCCACAAAGGAGACCTGGTTTTGAAAAAGATCCTTCCCATACAGAAGGATTTTCAAGGGAAATGGACGCCTAATTGGGAAGGGCCTTACGTGGTGAAGAAGGCTTTCTCTGGAGGAGCATTGATTCTAGCTGAGATGGACGGTAGAAACTTGCCCAATCCTGTAAACTCGGATTTAGTCAAGAAGTATTTTACCTAAAGAAGAGAGGCTAGAGTGAAAACCTGCAAAAGGGCGCTCTGAAATCTGAAAAAAAAAAACGGAGAGGCCAAGGTGAAAACCCGCAAAGGGCACTTTGGAACCAAAGGGGCTTTTGAGTTGAAAACCCGAAAACGGGCAGCTCAAATTTTGAATATGGGGCATATGGTAGTCTTGCCCTTCCAAAATCAACAAGACAGGAGAACAGTACACCTAATAACATTAACAAAATACGCAGAATCTCCTGAATACACATTTGGTTCAAAGGAGCCTTTAAGAAATTGGAATAGTGAAACTCGTGCTGCGATATCTGGGGCACCTCTTTTCTCATTTTTATTTTGCACCTTATCAGATTCGTATTCCTATGTATTCACATCAAATTTTGCTTAATAAAATTCTATTTGTCTATTATGATAATCTCTTTCGAGCATTTTTGTTAAAATCGAGATTTTTAGACATGTAATATTTACACAAAAGATGTTATGCATATTACTCTGGAAAAGTTTCTAAATAGTGCAAGGACTCAAAAGCAGGGGCCACTAGTCGAACTAACTAGGTTCAAAGCTGAAAAACATTGAAAAAAGAGTAGTCCAAATTAGGACTATTTCTTCAAATTTTCTGTCAGAGATAACGGCTAAGCAGGAAAGCACGATAGCACATCAATGATAGAACTCGGACGAATTATGAGCAATGATACCTTAAGCGTTTAAAAAGGAATCACTCTCATAACATTTCTACATTCATAATCATTCATTTAGTTAGGAGCACTTGATTCATTTCGATCATAGCATTCTAGTTATTTGACATAAACACCACGTATATTCAGGGGCATTGGATTCATTTTGATCATGGCACCCTAATTACTTGGCATACACAGATACAGAAAACCAATCCTACAAGTCATGTCTTTAAAAGACAGTGTAGCGACATTGGTTGATCCTACAGATCCTGTTTCCCTGAAGTTGCAGTGAAGCAGATCAAAGACGACGAATCTGAGCTTCCTGAAGTTGCAGTGAAGCAGATTTAAGTCACTAACCTAGCTCCCTAAAGTTGTAGTGGAGTAGGTTGAAATTGTAGATTATGTTTCCCTGAAGTTGCAATGAAGCAGATCAAAGACGGCGAATTTGAGCTTCCTGAAGTTGCAGTGAAGCAGATTTAAGCCACTAACCAAGCTCTCTAAAGTTGTAGTAGAGTAGGTTGAAATTGTAGATCTCGTTTCCCTAATATTGCAACGGAACAGATCAAAGACGGTGAATCCAGGCTTCCTGAAGTTGCAGTGAAGCAGATTTAAGCCACTAACCTAGCTCCCTAAAGTTGTAGTGGAGTAGGTTGAAATTGTAGATCTCGTTTCCCTAAGATTGCAATGGAACATATCAAAGACGGTGAATCCAGGCTTCTTGATGTTGCAGTGAAGCAGATTTAAGCCATCACCCTAGCTTCCTAAAATTGTAGTGGAGTAGGCTGGCGATTGCAGATCTCATCTCCAATGGAGCAGATCGATGAAAACGAGCCTTAACCCTCTAAGTAGTAGGGCAACAGGCCAAAGATTGCAAGATTTTGTCTCCCTGAGGTTGCAGTGGAGCAAAGTCAAAGTCACAATTCTTATCTCTCTGAAGTTGCAGTAGAGCAGGATAAAAACACACGAAGCATGTCTCCCTAAAGTTACAGTGGAGCATATTGAAGCTACTTGAGGAAAAGAAGCGCCAAAAAGTCGAGACTCAGCAGGTCCTGGCAAAATTGGCCCATTTATAGTCTTTGCTCCATTCTCGTTACACGACAATGAGCAAAGAAGGGCAGCTGTAATGGGCCAATTTAGCCCGAGCCCGTACAAACACAAAACCAAAAAATAATAGACACAGCCCATTAAATATCCTGGCCCGGTTACATAATCCAAGTCAGACCCAATACAAACTAACCAAACCCAAATTTAAAGTCCAATTAACAAATCCCTAACAAAAAATACATGGCCCGATGGCCCAAAACCTAGACCTAAGTTCGGCCAAACGAAACCCTAACAGCCTGGACTTGCGCCGCAGCAACCCTAGCAGCCTCCAGGCGTCGTACGCTCCTCCAGCAGCCACGCCCACGCCCCATACGCCAGCACACGCCCGTACCTGCAAGAAGACAAACAGAGCAGTAGCTAATACGAAAGAAAAGAAAATTTGTATTTTTCTTTATTTTTTGATTATCCAGCTATAAAGCCAATGATTTCTGATTGTAAATTTTTTTAACACGCAATACAGACACACATTTGGCATACCAAATACAAAGAAAAATCAACCAAAAAGGTGATTTGAAGGGTCTTGTATTCCTTTTCTTTGAATCAATTCCATCTTCTTCTTTTTTTGTTTTGTTTTTTAGCATTATGAAGTAAAACAGAGGACTTACCTCGCTACTAGGCCGTCGATCCTCCCTTGCTTCATCGAAATCGAAGTTAAAGGGAGAGGATTTTGAGGCTAAAGAATAATATGCCGAAGCCAAAAGCACGAAACGCCATCTCGATGGCAGTTTGGGTGTTTGAGAAGGGGCTTTAGGGTTCGGCTAGATGAAAAGGGTAGCAAAGAGTGGAAGAAGGAGGCTAGGGTTCGGCTGAGCAGGATTAAATGAGCTTTTTAAGCAAATCAAGAACGGCGCCGTTTGAGCATGTTTTGATAGCTTTAAAACGGCGTCGTGCAGACCAAACCCGACCTGATCTGGCTCTTACCCTCAGGATCCGCGCGTTTGCCGCTATAAAGGGAAAATTGCACATTTAGTCCCTTCCTTTTGCGCTGGTGCTTAATTAGATCGAGTCCAGTTTTCTTTATTTTTTTAAATCTGCCCTGTAATTTGTACACATTTGTGCTTTGGTCTGCGCTTCAGCGATGCGTTTTGTGGCATGGGTTATTTCCATCTTGAGTCCCCACGCATCTTCGCGCATAGTATATTGGTCCCTATAGCTATTATTGTTTATTTCTGAATTACCCCTTGGTTTTAGTTTAATTTTAATTAAGTTTTTCTTTGTTTTATACCCCTTTTTTATTCTTAATCAATTATTTTTACTTTTTAAATCACTTTGATAATTGTTTCTTCATTATTGTAAATGTTTTTTTTTTGTAATGTTATTATCACATTTTGTACATTTTAAATGTTTATTTCCTTTGTATTATTATGCATATACGTATATATTATAATAAAGTTAATGTATTTTCATACATATAATGGCTTTTGACTCTATCCTTGTATTTTAATATATATTTTTTCTATTCAAATATGCTTTGTATATATGTTTCACATAAGATTTAAGTTATTTTATATCCATTTATATTAGTATATGTATTTGATTCATACACGTTATTAAGTATGTATATACATTATCTATAAATTTGCATGTACTTACCTTTAGACACATACATTCTTTCTTTTGAATCCATGCGTGTGTATATATATATATATATATATATATATATATATATATATAAACCTTATGTATATTTTCATTAAAAAAAATAAATATACCTTGCACATATTAGTATGTTTTAGTCCATTTTATTTATGTACATGTATATTTTGTACTAAAGTTGGTTTCATTTCATATGTACATATACTATTATCAATTCTTTTTCCTCGTATTTTATATAATCCTATGAAACGCATCTCTTAAGTTATTATTATATGTATATATGTATATATTAATGCTTATGTTTGATCTAGATAGATATTATTTAATTTATGTATTTTACATAGTTTTCCTTATTATATATATATATAAGCACATTCTCAAAGCTATTATATAAATTTTTTTATAACATTCATTTAAGCATGCATGTATTTCCATGTTTTTACAAATAATTATTTTTAAAAATTATTTATATATACACATAATTTGTAGAACCGTTATGTTTTTTAAAGACTATATCATATTATACATTTTATTATTATTATTTGTAATATATTTTACACATATTTTAAATTTTTCATACTATAAATCCTCGTTTTTAAAAAAAACCAATATTATTTAATGTTTTGGCATGATATCCGATTAATACATTCATTTTATAATATGTATCAAGTGTATATATCTAGTTTTTTTTAATAGATTTAAAGTGTCTCAATTCATTAATTCGCATGTCACATAAATTATTGGTTCATTAGATTGCCTTTATTCCGACATCGTTTTATACTACTTTTACTCTTAAATTCTATTCCGTTTTGCATATATTTTGTCGGTTGTTCTATATTGTAGCATATACATTATCATCGCGTGGTATTCATCCTGTTGATATATCAATTATTATCATTACGCGATTGAAATTAGGTTAACTTAGATTAATTATATTTAATTGCTTGTTCTGCTAATTGATTAATATTTTCATTCGTTAAGCATTGTATCTCGCATGTACATATTACCCCATTCATTGTTTTCCTTTTGATTTTTGAAATGTGGTTCTAAAACCCAAGTTTTATGACTAACTTCGCCTTATTTCAAATCGAATTAGTACGTCCTAAGCTAGCTTTATAATCATTCATTCAAAAATTCTTCAAAACGAAGACGAGATTCGATGTTTGGCAATTCGCGGAATCGTGCCCTAACGTGTTGGGTTGCAATTTCGCGTTTGCTCAAAATAATCGAGTATCCCTTCAAAATTTCATTCATATCTTCTAAAAATTATTTAAAACGAAGGCAATATTTGGCGTTTGACAATTCGAGAATCATGCCCTATCGTGCTGGGTTGTGATTTCTCGTTTGCTCAAAACGATCGAACATTCCTTTATATTCTCACTCATGTTTATAGAAAATATTTAAAAACGAAGACGATATTCAATGTTTGGCGATTTGAGAGTCGTGCCCTATCGTGCTGGGTTGCGCTTTTTCATTGGTTCGAAACAATTGGACACCCATTCGGAATTTCACTCACATTTTCTAAAATATTTCAAAATGAAGGTGATGTTCGATGTTTGGCGATTTGAGAATCGAGCCCTATCATGTTGGGTTGCACTTTTTCATTTCTCCAAAATAATCGAATATCTCCTCGGAATTTCACACGTATTTTATAAGGTAAGGCAATGGTCGATGTTTGGAAATTCGAGGAATCGTACCCTACTGTGCTGGGTCTCGATTCTCTGTTGAATTAAATAGTGAGCATCCTTTTGTGATTTTCAAATTAAAAACTTTCGGACGTTGAAACAAGAAGATTTTTGGCAACCGACTCGGGTTATTCAAATGTTATTTAAAAAGGACCACATTTCAAAAACATTTTTAATTTTAGACATAAGGACAGTTTAATCAATTTGGTACCAATTTTGGGCGTAGCGAGGGTGCTAATCCTTCCTCATGCGTAACCGACTCCCGAACCCGTTTTCTCAAAAATTCGTAGGCCAAAATCGTTGTTTTTAGTAAACCAAAAAATGTTTTATTAAAACAATCAAATTATTAGGTGACCTGATCACACCAAAACAAAAGATCGGTGGTGACTCTATGCATTTTTTTTTCAAAAGTCGATTTCCCCCCCCTTTTTCTATATAAAATTTTTAAATAAGGGATGGTTTCGACAAACCTTAGAACTTAGCTTGCTTTGGAGCTCATGAATAGTTATGCACAAACCCTTTAAAAATGGAGATATCCTTCAAAGTTACCTAATTCTTTCCAATTTCCCCAATTACAATTATATGTTCAATAGTAACAATACAAAACAAACTTTCACAATTTGTTTTCTTCTTTTGTTTTTCTTTTTTTTTTAATAACTAAAGATAGTCAAAACTAAAGCTAAGATAATTTGAGCATACACTAGCATATGATTTAACACTAGGAACATTCAATGAGAAAAAGATATCTCTCTCTAAACTCTTCCAAATCTTTAGCAAAATGATATCCAAGACAAGCTAAGTGTAAGATTTGGTAGAAAATAAATTGGAATGCTCAAAAAAGGGGAATAGCTACTTAATGTATGGTTAAGTCAATAAAAATAGGTCATTAAGCTGAAATTGGGGTTTCTAGAGATAACAATCAACAAGGTAGGCTTGAAAAGGCTCAAACAGTGCAACAAAATTGCCTAAATCCTCTCGAAATTGCTAAGCCTCCTAGGATTTCACATTAAGAGGATTATCACTCCAATTCTAAAGACTTAAACCTTTATGCATGTTTAGATCTCTCTAGGAAATTAAAATTTCATGGTTGAACTATGTGCATTCACTGAGGTTCACATTCGCACCATAATTCGGTTAGCATCAGAAACTTTAAGTACTAAAGGCTCACTCCTATACAAGAGTTATCATTATTATGCAATTATTTTTATCATTAAGCTCCCTTACTGAAGAGTCAATTCCAATGCAACCTAGTCTTCATGTAAACACCAAAATTTTGGAAAATAAAGGCAATTGACAATTAAAGGAAATTTTATACACTAATGAATCGTGTGCGCAAGAGCGGTCGCCCTTTTGGATTTTTTAATTTTTCAAATTAATTATATAATTTTTTTATTATATTCTTGATTCAACTCTCATTTCTTAACAACTTGTTTTTATTGGCTTTAGTTTTATGTATCATTTATTGGAAGTGTAATTTTTAATTCTTAAATTTAAAATGTTAATATTATTTATACCAAATATTGATGTAAATTAGGGTTTCAAATTTAATATTTATAGTTCAATAACTATATTTCACTTTTTTTCCTTAAAAAAACTATATTTCGTGTTCAAACTAGAGACATTTTATTAGGTCCTTGTTTATAATTATTTAATATATTCTCTAAACAACTTTTTAATTTTTTTCTATTTTTTGTCCCTAAGTCAGGGAAACGAGTCTAACATCAATGACTTAACCCCCTCTAACCTCTTACATCATTCCAAAACAATTTTTTAAAAGAAAAAAAATAAAAGGCATTAATTACACAAATAAAGGTTATTTATACGAAAAATAACAATTGAAGTATAGTTGTGTCATGCCCGAAACTGTTACATTAAAGTTTGGTGTTGATTTCAGGGATGACAGTTATTAAATGATTATCTTGAATTAAAATCCACAGTAAGCATATATATCAAATTATGAAACTTTTGGTTCATGAGGGCCTCAGTATGATTTATGGAATTTTGTGAAGCTATTTGGTAGATAGTTGAATTTCAATTTTGGTTCCATTGCATTTGAACTAGATAGATTGAGTGGGGAACAACATAATTACCGCTTAAATATTTTATATTTGAATGTGGGAATTAGTGAACAAAAGTGAGATGGGTATAAAGAGGAGAAATAATCATTTTTATTTTTCTCTTCTTTTCTAGAATAGTAAAGAATTAAGGAGCAATTTGCATGAAGGGAAAGTAGGTATATTAGCTTGAGAAAGTAAGAATTTGGTGAGTTGATAATCTTTCTAAGCTT
Organism: Gossypium longicalyx; assembly: GCA_025698465.1. Classification (NCBI taxonomy): domain Eukaryota; kingdom Viridiplantae; phylum Streptophyta; class Magnoliopsida; order Malvales; family Malvaceae; genus Gossypium; species Gossypium longicalyx. Next base: position 13,853,696 of record CM046997.1, on the reverse strand, counting down.
TCCTATACCTTTTTTAGTGAAGGTAAAAGGTAAGAAAATGATAAGCTACAGTATAATTCATGGTTGTGAACATAACCTCATTAGATAACCCATAAAAATGTTTTGCATGTTAATGGATTTTGTTTGTCTAACTTGTGAAAGTTGGTTTTGATTGATGAATGGTTATTTTGTTAGTTAACCAAGAAAGAGGCTGGAGTGACAAAGGAAAAGCTAGACTGCTGTAGGGTTTTAGCATTTGGGTGTTCTATGGCTGAGTTTCTGAACTTTAATTTTTAGTTTTCATTTTGCATGTGGCAAGGTTATGTTTGATGAAAAACTTAACTACACAATCTAGAGATATAGAACCTTGATGCTGCTGTATGAAAGTGATGTCAATGTTGTTCTATTTTGAAAGTGAATATGTAGTTTAAGTTGAAGATTTTGGTGTGTATAATTATTGTCTGCATAATTCGGGAAGTAAATCGGTAATGAACTATTATTTGTTTATAAGTTTACGGTTGTTCAATGAATTTGATTAGATGGTATATGAATTGCTCTTATGTTGGCAAACTGTAAATTTTAAAGTAGAATGCAAGTTAATTAAGAATGGCGTATGCTTTCTTAACATTTAAAGCTGTGTCCAACATTAAGATATATTATGAATAAAGTATCAGTGTTGTGGTGGAATGTTGATTGAAAAAGGATTGGCATTTTGGTGAGATTTTTCCTCAAGTAGCAAGTTATGACAATCTGCAAGGATTTGTCTTAAAATGTACAAGTAGCTATTCACAAGTCTAGTTCCTTTAAATGAAATTTAGTGGGCGTGAGTCTGCCAAAACCATCACTCAATCAAGAGTCTACATGGATTACCATTTAGGCATGAGTTTGTCGAGTTGCCCCTAATTATGAGTTTGTTAGGACTATATTACAAGATAAGGTAGTCTGTAGGACTTGTCCTCAAGCTTCTAGACCAAGTCAATCCTCTAGGACTCCACTATATGAAAATTAATGGAAATAAGTCCTCCAAGCAAGTCCATTCGAACAAGTTTGCATAGTGCGAGTTTGCGAGTCTAAGTTCTCCAAGCACGATTGCACAAGAAATATTTATTGAATGAGATTCTGTAAGAATTATCTTTAAGAATAGATTTGTATATACGAGGGCAAGTACAAATCCAAAAACCTGAGTCTGTAGGTACGTGTCTAATAAATGATAAAACTAACATATTTTAATTTCATTCTTAATGCGTTTTTGGATTATTATTTATGTAAATTGGTGAATTTGATGTTCTTAATCCTTTGAATTCATGTTCTTATACTTAGTTGAGAATTCAGGAGTAGAAGGAGTGAAAAATGAGCAAAAATCAGAGAAAAAGAGTAGATTTTAGGAGCCACACAGGCTCGGCACATGCCCCTGTAAGCCACACGGGCTGGGCACACGCCCATGTGCCAGCCCATGTCAATTTTGCACCTTGCTTCCCAAACACACGAAAAAAACACAACTTTTAGGCTTTCTGAGCATTCTAAAGTCTATAAATACCAAATAGAAGAAGAGATATGAGAACCATCAGAGAAAATCATAGAAAACACTCATGGAACACCATTGGAGGCACTTCTGAAGTAGATTTCTATCAAGATCGAAGACCTCCTTTTAATTTCGTCTAAATTTTTTATGAGTTTATTTGCTTCTTATGGTTTTTATAACTTTGAGATGTTTTTATTCAGAATTATGAACTAATTCCCTAGATACCGAGGAGGATGAAACCTATGACGAATTCTATTATTTAATTTCTGTTTTACATGATAAATACTTGATTCTTATTCTAAATTATGTGTGCTTATTTCTTATTTTAATGTTTTTGGGATATTAATTCATGTTTAATGTGCTTAATTCAATGGAGTAAAAATCTCTGTTTAAAAGTAGATCTAGCATAATTGAGTGGAGTTACATGCAATCCTAGAAATATAACGACATAAATCTACCGGATCAGAGTCAAATCTAATAGGGGAGTCTATAGATCAAGTTAATGCGACAATAGGGGTTTTAATTAGAAAGAGATTTCAATTAATCAAACTAGAGTCAGTTGCTTCTACTCTCGAAAGAGATATTAACATAATTTAGTGATTTCTACGGATTAAGACACCAAGTGAATAAATCATTTAAATCAGATTATTAATAATAGAAAAAGTCTAGGTGAATTCTTTCTTGGGTACTGTTTCTCTCATTGGTTATCTTTCAATTATTTTCCTGATTCGTTCTCTGTTGCGTTCTTAGTTAAATTAGTTTAGTAATTTTAGATTAAAACTCATCACTCTAAATTGTCGGCTAAATAACAAGAAAACAGTAATTACTAGTAATTTTAGTCATCGTGGATACGATATCTCTACTCACCGTAGCTATACTATTGTTTGATAGTTGCGCTTGCCTTTGTCATAAATTTTAATTAGTACAAAAAACACACATTAAGTTTTTGGCATCATTGTCGAGCACTAAAATATTAGGAACACTATTTTTATTAATTTAGTCATTTTTATTTTATTTTATATTTTTTTAGTTTAATTTTTACATTCTAATTTTTTTCTTCTATTTGCTTTTAGCAGGTTCTTTTGGTTTATGACTAGAAGAAACCCGTCGGGACCATTACTTTTCGACTGTGAGATTGAAAGTACTGCTCGTATAAATTGTAGAGAAGCAAGGCAGAGTCGACATAATTTAGTAGACGAACAAGAGGACATTGTTATTACTAAAGAGATGGGTGATAACTAGAATATTCAGCTACCTCCTGCAGTTCCTGCTCATGTTCTTATTACTATGTATGATTATGCCAAGCCTACTCTGACTGGGGTTGAATCAAGTATTATGAGACCCACTATTGCTACAAATAATTTTGAACTAAAGTCAAACGCTATTCAGTTGGTACAATAGTTTTTTTTAGTTCGATGGTTTGCAAGACAAAGATCCAAATACTCATTTGGCCAATTTCTTGGAAATCTGCGACACTTTCAAGATAAATGGCGCATCGTTTATGATTATTCCCTTTCTTGTTGAGGAACAAAGCTAAACAGTGGTTAAACTCTTTACCACGAGGTTCCATCACTACATGGGCTCAAATGATCAAGAAATTTCTACTAAAGTACTTCCCACCGGCTAAAACAACTAAGTTGATGAATGACATCTCTTCTTTTGTGCAGATCAATTTAGAGACTCTATATGATGCATAGGAGAGATATAAAGATCTATTAAGACGGTTCCCTCATCATGGGTTACTTTTATGGTCGCAAGTTCAAACCTTCTACAATGGTTTGAATCCCTCAACTAGGTAATTAATCGATGCGGCAGTCGATGGAACTCTGAACAATGAAACACCCGAAACGACTTATGAATTAATTAAAGAGATGGCACTGAATAATTATAAGTGGCATGTCATGAGGACAAAGCCGATAAAAGTTACCAGTGTTTTTAACTTAGATGCGATCACCATGTTATCAAACTAGGTAGAGGTATTAAATAAGAAAATTGATGGTTTATATCTTTCTACGTAGGTACATTCGATATGCAATGCGATACAAATAGAGGTGGAATAAATAATCTAGAATGTTTACCCTTCGCTCTTAGCACAGAGAATGAACAAATCAATTATATGAGTAATAATTCTAGGCCTCAAAATAACCCATATAGTAATAATTATAATGCAGGTTGGAGGAATCATCCCAACTTGGGGTGGTCAAAGAAATCAAATAGCACAACCCTCTAGGCTTCCAACAACTACCTTATTAGCAAGAGAAAAAGCTGAACCTTGAGGAGATGTTTATAAAGCTTATCTCGATGTCAGAAACTCATTTTTAAAACACTAAGGTAGTGCTAAAAAATTAGCAAGCGTCAATTCAAGGACTCGGGAATCAAATAGGTCAACTTGCTAAATTAATTTCAGAACGGCCACAAGGTAGCTTGCCTAGCAATATTGAAACTAACCCAAGGGAGCAACTCCACACAATTATTGTTCGAAATGTAGATGAGTTAGTTGAATATGAACATAAAATAAGGTAAGAAAATATGGCGAACAAAGATAAGGTTGAGGAAGATAAGAAAGAACAAAAGCCAGCTATCAAAGAATATACACCTCTAGTGCCATATCCTAACGCGACAAAGAGAGACCACACAAACGAATAATTTGGTAAATTCCTCAAGCTCTTAAAAAAATTACATATTAACTTACCGCTTGTTGAAGCTCTTTCGCAGATGCCAAGTTACATTAAATTTTTATAGGAACTATTGGCAAACAAAAGGAAGATAGATGACTCGTCGACTGTGGAGCTCAACGCTGTTTGCTCGGCCATTCTTCAGAATAAACTACCCAACAAACTCAAAGATCCAACCAGTTTTACTATTCCTTGTCTCATTGGTAGTTTAAATATTGATAATGCCTTAGCTAATTTAAGGGTCAGTATTAATGTCATGCCCTGCAAAATGTTTAAACAACTAGGTCTTGGGAAACCCAAACACACTAGGATGAGTATTAAATTAGCAGATAGAACCATTAGATATCCTAGGGTTGTTATTGAGGATATGCTTATTAAACTAGATAAACTCATATTCTCCATTGACTTTATTGTGTTGGACATAGATGAAGGTAGTAAGATACCTTTAATTTTAGGTTGTCCATTTTTAGCCACTGCCAGGACTATTATTGATGTTGGTATAGGTGAATTAGTATTTCGTGTAGGTGACTAAATGATTACTCTCCAAGCACATGATTCTGTGAAAGTCTCTAGTAAGCGAAGTGATATGAAATGTTTTGTTAATGTGAGTAACCATGTGGCTCAATCTTCTTTGAAAGAAATCACTTATAAAAACATAATGGAGCCATGTTTTGGTGAAAGTAACAAAAACAACATAACATATGAAGAAAGCACGATAAAGAGCCAAAGCGATGCCATGTGGAGCAAGTGAATGGGACGAACCAATTTAAGGTTGGGGACAAAGCACTGCTAGACAAAATGGATCCATGAATTTCTCCTTCAGAGCTTAAGTTGAACGGATCAACCCCATTTACTATACAAAATATCTTTCCATACAGTACAGTTGAGGTAACTCATTCTGATTTCGACAGGTCTAAGGTAAAAAATACTCGACTCAAACCTTATTTTGGTAACAGAATTGATAACAAGAAAGAGAAGCTTCGGCTCCGCAAACCACCATGACCGCGTGAATATAAGGTAAGTGGAGCTTAGACTCTAAATAAGCATTTCTCAGGAGGCAACCTGAGTGTTTAACTCTTGCTAATTCTTTTAATTTTATGGCATGCTAATTTAAAATTAAATTAAAAAAATGTTTTTGACCCACACAGTCTGGACACACGGGCATGTCCCAGGCAATGTGCACAATAGGGGAATCAACAGTGAGTCACACAGCCTGGCGACATGGCTGTGTGACCCACACGACCTGGACACATGGGCGTGTCCTAGGCCGTGTGCATAAGGGAGCAATTGATAGAGAGTTACACGCGTAAAAAATGGCCATGTGAGGCACATGGCCTAGACATACGGGCATGTCCTTAGCCATGTGGGTCTTAAGACTTAAATTTTTCTAAATTTTGATTATTACACAGCCTGAGGTGGTCCACACAGCTATGTAGCACACACAGCCTGGACACATGAGCGTGTCCTAGGCTGTGTGAGTACTGGAGCTAATTTTTCAATTTTAATTTCAAGTTAGAGAATTACACAGGCAAGAGACATGGCCGTGTGCAAGACATAGACAGGATACACAGACGCATGTGAGACCGTGTGCCCCACACGACCTCTCATATGAGCGTGGGAGAAGTGAATGAGATCACACATGGCCTGGCATACGGTTGTGTGTGCCACACAACCTGGACACACGGGCGTGTCTGAGGTTATGTAAAGATTGGGTTTGGAATTTTGAATCGCACACGGGTTGAGAAGGATCCACATGGGCGTGCGACATGGCCATGTGGCCCAACACGAGCCCTTACACGACCGTGTCACCCTTTTTAACCCATACCCTAATCTTTTTTTATTTTTACTTTGTCTTTTTCCCACCCCCAACACCTTAGTTGGGTCGAACCCCCCCATTACCCGTCTGGCCAAGTTCCCCTCCACAACCCCCTACGTCACCTTCGAACCACTCCCTCACTAGACCGGCCATCTCCCATACCCCTATCGCATGAACCCTCGCCCTTATCCCCTTTCCTTTTCCTCTTTTTCTTTCCCCCTCTCCTCTTCCTTCCCCTTCCGGTTTCCCTTTCTCCCTCCCTTCACATTTTCATTTTCCCTTTTCGACGCCCTTCTCCATCGTTGAGTAGCCCACGCGCACAAACCTTCCCCGCACTACCATCCTCGAGCCACCACCCCGCACGGCCTCTCCCTCTTCCACCTTGATCTTTCCCCCTCACGAACTAAGCCCCCATTCCTTTTCGGCCACCCCTCAATCCCCGTCACCACCCTTACCCCGACTGACCGTCATCCCGTTGCCAACCAGTCGTGTCCGCCACATGTGCCACCGTCGATTCCCTATTTTGCCTTTTCCCTCTTTTTATTTTTTATTATTTATTGAATTTATTTATTTATTTATTTATTTTATTTATTTTATTCTTATGCCTAGCTTTATGTTTCTTTTATTTCATATATTCTAGTTAGTAATTTTATTCTTATTAGTTTTAGTATTTTTATTTATTTCTTTACTTATTTTTATTATTTTTATTATTTCTATGTTTATTTTAGTTATAGTAGTATTTTTTTGGTGACTTGAATTAATATTTTCTTTCTCTTTTCTTTTAGTTTTTTTATTTTATTATTTTCATTTATTATTATTAATTTTTATTATTACCTAGTTTGATTACTGTTATGATTTTGATGAATTATTGTTTATTCTGTTAGAGTTTTGTTTTTTATTGTTCTTCTTCTTATTATTATTTTATTAGTATTATTATTACTCTTTGTATATTATTGTTGCTTATTTCATGTGTCGGTTGGATTCAAGTATTTAGTTGTGTGTTCAATCTTGTGACTGTGGATTTTCTTGCAATATGATTTTCGTTTTAAGATTATTTGAACTAATCAATTGTGTTGATTCGTGTTTTTACCTTTAATATTGAAATTGTTATTTGGTCCTCTTTTATTATAGATACACCATGACTAATGCACACAGCAAATCTAAGGTCGCCGTCCTCGTTTCAAAACAATGGAAGACTCCGACCTCCTCCTCGGGCACTTCCGTTGATGCTCGTTATCCATTTTTACGATTTCCACAGGGTCCCTAGGAGGACTTATTTCAGCAACTCCAATAGCGACAATTTGTATTAGGCCGATGTATTGATTAGGCCATTTTAGAATAGGTCCAGATAGTTGAACGAGTCCGCGCCATCATTGCTAAACCTCATTGGGACCAATTCTTCTCCATCGTCGAGCCTACCTACTTGGAGCTTACTCTCGAATTTTGCTAGACATTCCTTTTATAGTAGGTGATGTCGACTCATGAAAAGTTAGGCACTATTACCTTCAGGCTCGGCGGTACGACGCGTCCTATGTGCGTCCTAAAGTTTAGAGCTACATTAGGACTATACATTGTGGAGTTCATAGGTATCGAGAGGTTTCTCCGATTATACCGGCACATCCACTACTTGCCATCTCTTTACTGGGTAGACTTTACGGCGAGTACGACGCCTTATGACCCGAGTCATTCGAAGGTGACTTCTCTTCCTCTAACCTTGCACTGCATTCATGCCATCTTGGCTTACACATTGACCTGTAAGAGAGAGAGCACTAGATTCGTTGGTACAATCGACGCATATTTTTTGTGGAGCATGGCCACGGGGTGCACATTTGATCTTGCTTATTTTATCGCCCTAGCTATCCGGCACAGTAGGAAGGGTCCTATCTGTTTAGGCCCTCACGTGACTCAACTCGCACGCCACTTTGGTCTCCTCGACACACCAGAGTTGTCCTCCTCCCTTACACTAATTAGATAGATGTCCCTGTAGGGATTATCCAGTATGAGTCACATGATGATGATCGAGCGACTGCGTGGAGTGGGTCCTCCTCAATACCGATTATCTCATTCTGACCTTCAAGATGAGCATACGAACTTCACTGATGATGTCCGCTTCCACCACTAGAATCTACCTCATTCTCCATCTCAGAGTCCCCGTCCTACTACATCTGCTGCCACCTTAGCAGACCTCTCTAAGCGGTTCACTTGCTTCGAGTAGCACTGTTTTTATCGGTTCGACAGTATTGATGTGACCTTGCAGTAGATTTGTCAGCACCTCCACATTTTCTCTTCAGTGCCGGTGATTCACGATAACGATGCCTCTGACGATAAGGATTATTGATTTTATTTGTTCTTTTTAGTTTTATTTTTACTTTATGTTTATGCTTATGTTTATTTTTAGTTGTTTTATTTTTATTTTCTTGGACTTATTTCGTTTACTATCTTTTGAACTATATTTTTATTTTTTATGATTGTTCTAATCGAATTTGTAACCTTTTAATCTTCTTCATTATTTATTTTTATTTTCTTATTAGTTTGCTCAGAACCATGCACTACATTTAGATTTGCCTACAATTCTGCTTTTCACCATTGTGGTGATTTCATCCAATATTCAGGGCAGTTTCAGTTTTTTCTCTCTCTTATGATATTCTGCTTATACTGTTCTTATATCTATTTGTACATTGAAGACAATGTACATCTTAAGTTTGGGGAGATTATTCATGTAATTATTAAAAAATCTCCGAATTATTTCTTATATTTAAGTAATTTTCTTATACTTCCATTAGAATGAATTTTTTTTATTTATGATTTTTTTTGTGTGTTTTGGGTTAATTTATAGATATTTTTGCATTGATTGATTTAAACTTTAAGACATGAGAGAATCAAGCATGATAATTTTTTTTTCAAAAATTAAAAAATTTAGGTTATTTCCCTAAATTAAGGTATAATCTTGAAGTTTTCAATTTGCAAGTTTGACATCCAAACCATGATTTTTTTTTTTAAAGATTTTGAGCCTATAGAGCATACATTTTTCATGCTCATTCTATTATTGGTTATGAGCATGTCAACTTGATTTGTTATTCTAGAACTTATTTCGATTATACATGTCGAGATCACACATTTGATTTGATATACTGAGATGATAAAGGCACTTAGGTTTTAACCCACTTATCCCATAAAAAGCTTACATTTTTAATTAACCTTTAGTGAACCCCATTGAGCCTAGCACACTGTTTCTAGATTAACCCGTTAATTTTAACCTATGACCTATTTTTTGCCGTTGTAAATCTTTCATGTTTTATTGACTCCCTTTTTATCGAAATTTGATTTGGTTAGTTTCCTAACTATGCTCTTTTGTTTGATTTGTTGAATTATTTCTTATTGTTCTAAAAAAATAAAAAAAAGATCAAAAAAATATTGATTATTAATTAGTTATTTGTTGATTGAGTTTGAACAGTTAAATTCATATTTTGATAAGAAGCTCGTTTTTTTTCTTGAATACTCTTGATTGATGCACTTGTTTTTAATTTAGCATTTGTTTATATTTTTTCTAGTTTTTTTAATTTATCAATTCGATCTCAATTATAACCAATTTTTTTGGCCTTTCTCCAAACCTTTAACTTAAGCCCTATTACAACCTCTTAAAGACCTTTTGATTGGTGTGTCATATCATTTTATAGTGGTGGATTCAAGCAAGCTTATGGTAATGACATTTCTTGTTCAACTGTTGAGTGCTTATTCTTGAACCTTAAACACTCTGAGTGATTTGAGTGAATCTTTAGTGAGGATGTCAATTCTTGTCGATTTTTAATTAAAGGTAACTATTTAGATAAGAGGAGATACCTATATTTTCGTGCTTTAAAAATTTTTGACTTGGATTGTTTGAATCTTTAGTGCTCTTTTAGTTGAACTGGCAATGCATGATTATTTGCGAATTATTTTGAAACATTATTGATGAGAATTACAAGTTGAGAAAGATTAATTTTAGTGTAAGTTGAGGATTTTGCTTGAGAACAAACAAACACATAAGTGTGGGGATATTTGATAAATGATAAAACTAACATATCTTAATCTCATTCTTAATGTGTTTTGGAGGATTATTTATGCAAATTGGTGAATTTGATGCTCCTAATCTTTTGAATTCATGTTCTTATACTTAGGTGAGTATTTAGGAGTAAAAAGAGCGAAAAACGAGTGAAAAACGAGCGAAATTAGAGAAAAAAGTAGATTTCAGGAGCCACGCGGGCTGGACACACGCCCATGTACCAGTTAGTGTCGATTTCGCACTTTCCTTCCCAAACACGTGGAAAAACACAAATTTTAGGCTTTCTGAGCATTCTAAAGTCTATAAATACCAAATAGAAGAAAATATATAGAAGCCATTAGAGAATATCATAGAAAACACTCAAAGAACACTATTAGAGTCACTTCCAAAGTAGATTTCCATTAAGATTGAAGACCTCCTTTTAATTTCGTCTGAAGTTTTTATGAATTTCTTTGTTTCTTGTGGTTTTCTAACTTTGAGATGTTTTTATTCAAAATTATGAACTAATTCCCTAGATACCTAAGAAGGACGAAACTTATAACGAATTCTATTATTTAATTTATGTTTTACATGATAAATACTTGATTCATGTTCTCAATTATGTGTGCTTATTTCTTGTTTTAATATTTTCAGGATATTAATACATGATAAATTTTTAGGCATCAGAGGGACACACGGCCTGAGCACACGGCCATGTGGCTAGGCCGTGTGGTATACTGATTTTTTTTACCATTTTTAAACAATTTTCACATGTTTTTGACATACGACCGCGCTTAAAACCCGTGTCCTTCACACGGCCAAGACATACGGCCTTGTCTTTTGCCCATGTACTATCCTGACTTCACATTTAAGGATGCAGAGGACATACGGCCTAACAAAGTATGCCCATGTGCAAGCCGTGTCTCTCACACGGTCTAGTCACACGCCCGTGTGACAAACCGTGTGGGCTCTAAATGAACTTTAAAGATTAGATTTACCAACCCTGCAAACTTTAAACAACAAGCAATCTAATATTCAAACTTTCAACCAATCCAAAATATGATAAACACACTTAATACTTATTGAACCATTATACTATAGACTAACTCTTATATTTAATAACCCTTAAACAAACTACTTCAAAATTGGCACCTAAATACCATTCAATTCAATTCAAAAATGACTATATTATAACACATACATTACATCCATTAACTATCTACTAACATTTTTCACTAATTTCACTTATAAACAAGTTAAAATCAAAACAACCTAGGTACATGTCATTTCTCAAGGTAAGATACATCACCAAATATTTGAGTACGAGAGTAGGCTTAAATGCTGAAACAATATCTACTTTGTATCTAACCTGCGCACAGAAACAAACCGTACACTGAGTATACACTCAGTGGTATTTCTATAAACTAATGCTTAGAACAATAATAAGCCGTATATATGTATTGTAACTCAAAACTTTTACTTTCATAATCTTAATAGTTTAATCACTTACCTTCAACTTATAGCTCTTAAATGTAATTAAGCAAGTTTTTGTATACATTTCATATCATTCAATATCTTTCAACAATCGTATAACAGTTACAGTCACATAATCAATAGCAATCAGTCTTTAGTACTTTCATTTACCCCTATTAACATAAATCGTACCTGGACGGATACACGGATCCAACCCACACACCGAGATATCATACAATGTTTCATCGGTCGAAGCTGGAATACACCGTAAGGGTAACAATATAGTAATAATGCGATAAGAACGCAATAAGAATAACGATCAGTGCACAGAGTACCTCTTCGAATAAATCCGAACGATGATGATGAGTCGACACATATAGTGTCTCATCGACACACAGTCGGAATATCCCTAAACACTTCCAATCCTATGGCATGCCAACTATATCCGACTCAGCCCGACACTGTTAATAGGGTATTTGAATCATTTCATTTTGGAACAGAAACAATAACAATTTTTATCACATCATTTATCATACATACTAACCATTTAAAAATAACGATTACAATTATTAAATTATTAAGTATAGTTTATAGAAATACAAACCGTAATTCTCGAGGTTACTCGATATTCTCGTTTACTTTCTCCTTCCCCTTTTTCGATGACGTTTCCGGTGCTACGTTGGCTACATAAAATTTAACATTTAAAATTATCAATGCATGTTATCTAATAACATACTCTTTTATTTCCATATAGCTTTACATAAATTCCAATTTAGTCCTTCCACCATAACCATTCTTTTTCTTCAAAATAAATCCTATATTTTCATTCAATTATCATTTTAGACTATTCAACTCTTAAATTTTACAGCATAAAACATTAATTATAGAATTCTCTCAATTCAATCCCTACTATTTCAAAACTTATATCTCTTTTTTACAATTTAATCCTTCTCCCACTTCTAACTTGAATTTCTGTCATTTTATCTCATAATTTACTCAATAATTCAACTTAATCAACATCTAAAAATTCACTATCTTCCTAAATTTCAACATAGTTCAAATAGTATTTCTTCCTAGGATTCTATAGACACCAAAATTACAAGAAAAGGGATTAAATTGACTTACCAATCAAGCTTGAAACTTTAAAACCCTAAATTTTCCTTTTCTTTTTCTTTCCCTTTTTCCTTCTTTCTTTCCCTACTATTCGTCACTTTCTTTCTCTTTTTATTTATGTTTTATTTCTTTTTATTTTCTTTATTCATTCTTTAATTAATTAATATATTATAATTATATAATTTAATATAATTTACTTTATTTAATTATTTACTTATATAATAAGTAAATTCATATATATACATACATTTGTACCAGTTAAAATATTACATATATATTTTTACTTACTACACACTTGTCTCTTAAGGTTTATTTGCTAACTTAGTCCCTTGACTTTTCTATAGTTTATAATTAGACTTTCACACTTTATTCAATCTAGTCCTTTCACTAAATTAACCGTAATTAAGCTAAATTTGTTTAATTAAAATCTAATTAACCTCTCACTTAATTTCGTAAATATTTCTAATAAATATTTGTGAATCTCATTTTCAGAATTGAAGACCCAAAAATTCACTTTTCCGATGACCTTAAAATTTGGGTCGTTACTTTCTCCCCCTTAATAAATTTCATCCTCGAAATTTACCTAAAAAGAAATAGGGGTACTGTGATCTTATTGTATCTTCCGGTTCCTATGTTGCTTCTTCAATATTATGACTTTTCCATAACACTTTTACCAAGGAAACTCGTTTATTGCGTAATTTCTTTACCTCACGTGACAATATATTAACCGATTCTTCTTCATATGACAAATCAGGTCGAATCTCTATATCTTCAGTTGAAATCACATGAGATGGATTTGATCGATATCTTCTTAACATAGAAACATGGAAAACATCATGAATTTTCTATAATTCAGGACGTAGAGCTAAACGATATGCCACCGGTCCAATTCTCTCTATAATCTCATACAATCCAATATATCGTGGACTCAATTTACCTTTTCGATCGAATCTCAAGATTTTCTTCCAAGGAGAGACTTTAAGAAATATTTTGTCTCCAACTGAGTACTCAATGTCCCATCGTTTTAGATCTGTGTACGATTTCTACCTATCAAAAGATGCTTTCAATCTTTCTTGAACCTTTTTAATAGTGCTTTCTGTTTCTTGAATCAACTCTGGACCAACTACTTTTCTTTCATTCAATTTTGTCCAACACATTGGTGATCGACATCTCCGACCATACGAAGCTTCATACAGTGCCATTTGAATACTTGATTGGTAATTATTATTATATACAAATTCAGCTAACAGTAAATAACATTCCCAACCTAATTCAAAATCAATGATACAAGCTCGGAGCATGTCTTCTAAAATCTGAATAACTCGTTTTGACTGTCCATCAGTTTGTGGATGAAAAGCTGTACTAAAATAAAGTCGAGTACCAAGAGACTCATGTAACTATTCCCAGAACCTCGATGTAAACCGTGGATCCTGGTCAAAAATTATCGATACAGGAAGACCATGTAATCTCACAATTTCTCAAATATAAGTTTCTGCCAACTTTTGAAGTGACCAATCCGTTCTGACTGCTATAAAATGAGCTGACTTTGTGAGCCGATCAACAATCACCCAAATAGCATTTTTCTTACTTGTTGACAATGGTAACCCAATTACAAAGTCCATTGTGATACAGTCTCATTTCTATTCAGGAATATTAATAGGCTGAAGAAAATCAGTTGGAACCTGATGTTCAGCTTTGACTCGCTGACATGTTAAACATTTAGCCACATATTTCACTATATCTTTCTTCATACCCGGCCACCAATACATTTCCTGTAAATCACGGTACATTTTTGTTCCCCCAGGATGTAATGCAAACTGACTATTATGAGCTTCTTGAAGAATCAATTCCTTTATTTTAGAACTGGTTGGGATACAGAGTCGATTCTAAAATCTCAGACAATCATTTTTATCAATACTAAAGTTCCCTGGTGTACCGTTCTGTACCATCTCTCTTTTCTTCATTAGTTTGTCATCTGTCAATTGTGCTGACCTGATCTGATTAAACATTATCAGCTTTACTCTCAATTCAGCTAAAAGGCCTTCATCATCTGTGATACTAAGTCGTGCAAACATTGTTCTTAGTTTAATTGCAGCCTTTCTATTCAGTGCATCAGCTACAACATTAGCTTTACCCAGATGATAGTCAATAACACAATCATAATCTTTTAAAAATTCTATCCACCGACGTTGTCTCAAATTCAATTCTTTCTGTGACAGAAGATACTTAAGACTTTTATGATTAGTGTAAATATAACACTTTTTGCCATGTAGGTAATGTCTCCAAATCTTCAAGGCAAATATCACTGCTGTTAATTCTAGATCATGTGTTGGATAATTGCATTCATGCGGTTTCAATTGCCGTGAAGCATAAGCAATTACTTTTCCATTTTGCATCAGTATACACCCGAGACCATTTAAGGAAGTATCAATGTACACAACGAAATCTTTTCCTGACTCTGGTAAAATCAACACTGGTGCCTATGTTAACATTTGCTTCAACATTTCAAAACTCTTCTGACACTACTCACTCCAAATAAACGGAACATTCTTTTGCAATAACTTTGTCATTGGTAAAGCTATTTTTGAAAATCCATTCACAAAACTTCTATAATATCCGACCAACCCAAGGAAACTACATACATCTGACACATTTCTAGGAACTTTCCACTGAAGTATGGCTTCAATCTTCTTTGAATCTACTCTTATCCTATCTACTGATACTATATCACCAAGGAATACAATCTCCGTTAACCAAAACTCACACTTACTCAATTTCCCATATTATTGCTTCTCTCGCAATATTTGTAAAACAATTTGGAGATGCTGTTCATGTTCAATTTCAGACTTCGAATATACCAAAATATCATCAATAAAAACCACTACAAACTAATCCAAGTAAGGTTGGAAAATCCAATTCATAAGATCTATAAACGTAGCTGGAGCATTAGTTAATCCAAATGGCATCACCAAGTATTCATAGTGTCCATACCTTGTACAAAATGTTGTCTTCGGTACATCACTCTCCTTTACCTTCAACTGATAATATCCCGACCTCAAATCAATTTTTGAAAACACAGAAGCTCCCTTTAATTGTTCTTAATAGTTACCTTATTCAACTATCGATAATCAATACACAACCGCATCAAACCACCTTTCTTTCTAACGAATAACACTGGAGCTCCCCACGGTGATGTACTAGGTCGTATAAAACCTCGATCCAACAAGTCTTGCAGTTGTACTTTCAGTTCCTTCAATTCAATAGGTGACATACGCTATGGAGGTAGTGACACTAGATCTGTACTTAGATATACTTCAATTATAGACTATACTTCTCGATCAAGAGGCAACCCAGGTAAATCTTCAGGAAACACATCAGGAAATTCACATATAGTTCAAATATTGCTACACTGACTTCCAACTGAATCTGAATTGATAACATAAGCTAAGAAAACTGCACATCCTTGATTAAGAAGCTTACTAGATTTAATTGCTGTAACACGAACAGTCCCACTGGTCTGAATACCTTTTACTTTGATTCGATCACCACTTTCATTCTGAACAGTGAAATTCTTTTTATAACAGTCCAAAATTACTCTATGTTCTGACAGCCAATCCATACCCAGTATAATATCAAAGTTGCCGAACGACATAATCAACAGATCAACAAAAAAGATTTTATCCTGAATCATTAATGGACATCCTCGACATATCTGATTCACTAACATAGTTTGCCCCAATGGACTAGACGCTTCTATCGTTACTTTAGACAATTCAGGTTTTAAGTTTCCTATCTCAACCAGTTTTGTATTAACATAAGAATGTGACGATCCTGGATCTATTTAAACATAAACGGGTTCTGAATGTAATAAGAATATACCTGTTACCACATCATGAGCATCTCCCTCATCTCGAGTTTTTACAACATATGCTCGGGCTGGAGCTCTTACTTCAGATTGTTGTATAGTATTTTCACTAGTTCTTCTAGTACCTCCTCTAGTAAGTGGACCACTTTGACCTGAACCTCGACCTCTAGATGCAGATTCTGATCTCTGAGAAACCGTTAGAGCTGCTTTATTAAGCTTCAGGCAGTCCTTTACAAAATGATCAGTGGATCCACAACGGAAACAGCCTCTAGATAATTTTCTACATTCTTCTCTATGTCTGTTTCCACAATATTCACATTCTGGAATTTCAGTGTTCTGAGCTGGACTTCTAATACTGCCAGTAGATACATTAGTTTGTCTCTTTCGACTTCTGTCTCCTCTTTCTGATCTTGAACTGAATCTTCCACTACCACGAGATTCCTTTGATCATTTGAATTGCGGACTTGAACTAGCAGTTCCAGGACGTTTTCCAGCTGAACGGGCAATTTTGGACTTTTTACTCTTTCCCAACACTTGCTCAATCATTTTAGCTCTTTCTATTAAGTCTACAAACTCTATAATCCGTAAAGGCATCAATTGCAGTTGGAATTCATCTCGCAGTCCTCTTAGAAATCTCTTACATCTATTAGCTTCAGTCGGTACAAATTCAGTTGCATATCTACTCAGTCTCAGAAATTCCCGTTCATAATCCACTATGGACATATCTCCTTGTTTCAGCATCAAAAATTCCTATTTTCGGTCTTCCATATATGTCTCTCTCAAATACTTCTTCTAAAATTCCCGTTGAAAGAATTCCCAGTTTATCTGTTCTTCCGATATATTCTGAATAACTGATTCCCACCATATGTAAGCCTCTTCTTGTAACAAAGAAATAACACATACTAAACTTTCCTGTGGTGTGCATTCTAATTGCTTCAAAATTCTCTTGGTAGCCTCTAACCAATTTCTAGCTGTTATTGAATAAGTTCCCTTTGATCCCGAAATTGCAGCAGCTCCATACTTTCATGAGCCCTTAATAGGAATCGCTCGGGTTAGCGAGGGTAGAAGTAATGTAATGAGCATACTTCCAACCGCTTTTTGAAGAGCTTCAGCAATCATTCTAAATATTTCTATATTATCCTTTTTAGTATTAGGTGTTTGGTTACCTACCGGGTTTACACTTGGGGTTGCAGATTCAGACTCATTTACATCACGTGATTCATCTCTACTGTACATTTCTTAATCAGTACCCTCGATACTTTCGTCAAACATCTTTTACTCACTATAAAACAGAGTTAATTTATCAGTATATATATATCAGCATCCAATCCCGACTCAATTTAATATAAAAATGACATGTACCTCTTTACTTCTTTCAATACTCAACTTAATCCTAAAACCGACTAAACTTGGTTAACTCTGATACCACTAAATATACCATCCTTAACCTGTATCCGTCATCAAAATAGGGTTACGAGGCATTACCAGACTTATACACTAACATTTATACAAAATCGAGTCATAAATTAGGATTCCATATCAATTCTTTATCAAATTTTTCACCAAAAAGTCCTTAATATGGGCCTACGGGGCTCAATACATGCTTTAGAAGTGGTTCGAGACTAAACTGGCAACTTTAAAAAATTTTCCTTAAAGATAGGGGCACACGCCCGCGTGGCCTGGAACATGGCCGTGTGGCCTGTCCGTGGGCAGATCTGACTTGCAAATTTTTAGGCATCAGAGGGACACACAGCCTGAGCACACGCCCATGTGGCTAGGCCGTGTGGTATACTGATTTTTCACCATTTTTAAACCATTTTCACATGTTTTTGACACACGACCGTGCTTAAAACCCGTATCCTTCACACGGCCAAGACACACGGTCTTGTCTTTTGCCTGTGTACTATCCTGACTTCACATTTAAGGATGCAGAGGACACACGGCCTAACAACATGCCCATGTGCAAGCCGTGTGTCTCACACGGTCTAGTCACACGCCCGTGTGACAAACCGTGTGGGCTCTAAATGAACTTTAAAGTTTAGGTTTACCAACCCTGCAAACTTTAAACAACAAGCAATCTAATATTTGAACTTTCAACCAATCCAAAATATGATAAACACACTTAATACTTATTGAACCATCATACTATAAAATAACTCTTATATTTAATAACCCTTAAACAAACTACTTCAAAATTGGCACCTAAATTCCATTCAATTCAATTCAAAAAGGACTATATTATAACACACACACACATTACATCCATTAACTATCTACTGACATTTTTCACTAATTTCACTTATAAACAAGTTAACATCAAAACAACCTAGGTACATGTCATTTCTCAAGGTAAGATACATGAATGCTGAAACGATATCTACTTTGTATCTAACCTGCGCACGGAAACAAACCGTACGCTGAGTATACACTCAGTGGTATTTCTATAAACTAATGCTTAGAACAATAATAAGCCGTATATATGTATTGTAACTCAAAACTTTTACTTTCATAATCTTAATAGTTCAATCACTTACCTTCAACTTATAACTCTTAAATGTAATTAAGCAAGCCTTTATATACATTTCATATCATTCAATATCTTTCAACAATCGTATCACAGTTACAGTCACATAATCAATAGCAGTCGATCTTTAGTACTTTCATTTACCCCTATTAACATAGCTCGTACCTGGACGGATACACAGATCCAACCCACACACCGGGATATCATACAGTGTTTCATCGGCCGAAGCTAGAATACACCGTAAGGGTAACAGTAACAGTAATAGTAACGAAACAGTAACAGTCAGGTATAGAGTACCTCTTCAGAATGAATCCGGAATAGTAACAGTAGTCGACACATATAGTGTCTCATCGACACACAGTCGGAATATCCCTGAACACTTCCAATCCTATGGCATGCCAACTATATCCGACTTAGCCCGACATTGTTAATAGGGTATTTGAATCATTTCATTTTGGAACAGAAACAATAACAATTTTTATCACATCATTTATCATACATACTAACCATTTAAAAATAACGATTACAATTATTAAATTATTAAGCATAGTTTATAGAAATACAAACCTTAATTCTCGAGGTTACTCGATATCCTCGTTTACTTTCTCCTTCCCCTTTTTCGATGACGTTTCCGATGCTACGTTGGCTACATAAAACTTAACATTTAAAATTATCAATGTATGTTATTTAATAACATACTCTTTTATTTCCATATAGCTTTTACATAAATTCCAATTTAGTCATTCCACCCTTTTTCTTCAAAATAAATCCTATATTTTCATTCAATTATCATTTTAGACTATTCAACTCTTAAATTTTGCAGCATAAAACATTAATTATAGAATTCTCTCAATTCAATCTCTACTATTTCAAAACTTATATCTCTTTTCTACAATTTAATCCTTCTTCCACTTTTAACTTGAATTTCTGTCATTTTATCTCATAATATTCTCAATAATTCAACTTAATCAACATCTAAAAATTGACTATCTTCCTAAATTTCAACATAGTTCAAATAGTATTTCTTCCTAGGATTCTATAGACACCAAAATTACAAGAAGATGGATTAAATTGACTTACCAATCAAGCTTGAAACTCTAAAACCCTAAATTTTTCTTTTCTTTTTCTTTCCCTTTTTCTTTCTTTCTTTCCCTAGTATTCGTGACTTTCTTTCTCTTTTTCTTTATGTTTTATTTCTTTTTATTTTCTTTATTCATTCTTTAATTAATTAATATATTATAATTATATAATTTAATATAATTTACTTTATTTAATTATTTACTTATATAATAAGTAAATTCATATATATACATACATTTGTACCAATTAAAATATTACATATGTATTTTTACTTACCACACACTTGTCTCTTAAGGAGTCCCTTGACTTTTCTATAGTTTATAATTAGACTTTCACACTTTATTCAATCTAGTCCTTTCACTAAATTAACATTAATTAAGCTAAATTTGTTTAATTAAAATCTAATTAACCTCTCACTTAACTTCGTAAATATTTCTAATAAATATTTACGAATCTCATTTTCAGAATAGAAGACCCGAAAATTCACTTTTTCGATGACCTTAAAATTTGGGTCGTTACAAAAAGTCCCTATTTAAGAGTAGATCTAGCATAATTGAGTGGAGTTGAATGCAATCCTAGAAATAGGATGACATAGATCTACCGGATTAGAGTCAAATCTAATCGGGGAATCTGTAAATCAAGTTAATGTGACAATAGGGGTTTTAATTAGAAAGAGATTTCAATTAATCAACCTAGAGTCAGTTGCTTCTACTCTCGAAAGAGATATTAGCATAATTTAGGGACTTCTATGAATCAAGACACCAAGTGAATAAATCGTTTAAATTAGATTAATAATAATAGAAGAAGTATAGGTGAATTTTTCCTGGGTATTGTCTCTCTCATTGGTTATCTTTCGATTATTTTCCTAATTCTTTCTCTATTGCATTCTTAGTTAAATTAGTTTAGTAATTTTAGATTAAAACTCATCACTCCAAATTGTCGGCTAAATAATAAGAAAATAGTAGTTACTAATAATTTTAGTTCTCGTGGATACGATATCTCTACTCACTGTAGCTATACTATTGTTTGATAGGTGCACTTGCCTTTGTCATAAATTTTAGTTAGTACAGAAAACACATATTAGTGTCCGTAGACATAAAACTACGAATGCGATTCCACAGGTGTGTGTGTCTGAGGCGTATTAGTCATGTATGACTTTGCCAAGATAATTCACCCTGTATAAGTTGCATTAGGTAAATCCACCAAGATTTATCGTAACACACATGTTCGGAGAGAGTTAAGGCGAACTGTTATTTGAACAAAGTGAATTGTATGCGTCTCGCTTATATTCATACGTGAACTGTTAGTTGTCTTTATGCGTAAATTATTCTCCATACAAGTTGTATGTGTGGGTAAGTAAATAATACGCGTACTCCCTAAGTTCATCAGGAACTTATCATGTTTCTCGATTTATTTCTTCCTGGTATTAAAAGCCATTTTGAACTTCAAGGAAGGGACTAATCCAGAAGTTGTGGGTTTTAGTTGTGAGCCTTTGATTTGTATTTAGTAACATTTATATATCAGGGTGGTTCGCAGGCTAGTAAATTAAGAATTTGATTTCACTGTACTTAACCGAAACTCTTTTGAATTCAAGACAGTATTTATGGTTGGATTAAATATACATTTTGTAAATTTTTAAGTAAGTGCCAACTCATGCCATTGTACATTTCAATATATTGAATATTTCAAAAACTGTTTAAGTTTCGGTGGTGACATCATTTCGTTCAGGTCCAATGATCGAACTATACAAGGGGTATTACAATTTGTGTTATAAGATTTTTACTGAAGCATTCTATGATGTATCACTTAAATTTAGTATGAATTGTAAGTTTTATTTGTTCATCATACAATATTTAAAAAATTATTAAGTTCTTGATAATTGTTATGTATCTTATGTCAATTTTATTGAATAATTGATGCAATTTTAATAGAATTGCTTAATTGTTATTTTAGGTTATATGATCATGGGAAATAAAAATTGAATCTTTTTCTATAAAGAAATGAGTGTTCGAGAGTGGTAATAAACCACTTGCTTTTCTCAAGAAAAGAGTAATTTTCTTCTAATTTACTTGGTGGCATACATTAAAAAGAACATAACTCGACAATTTTTAACTAGTTGAGTTTAATAAAACATCAAAAAGTACAAGGTAGAAACAGTATTATATCTTAAATTACTTCGATTTATGTTTTCTTTATAAATATATTAACATTTAATAAATATTAAGTTTTATTATTATTGGATTATATTTTGCATTTCACCCGTTTGAATCAAAATATAGATCCCGCCCATATGCATATATCATATTATTAATTTATAAATAATATTTCATTACTTATTGTATATATATTTTTTGGAAAAAAAGTTATTGTAGAAATTAATCACATGCGTTTGCATGTGTCCCGCTTACTTGGTATAGAAAAAATTCAGTCACTCTGTAACGTGGTCTAACCATAATATTTTTATTGCAAACAATGATTTTAAATTGTTGGAATATATGAGATAAAGGTTTATAATTTTATTAAATTTATCAAATTTTTTTCAATTGATTCTATCATCTTTACCTTTCAATTTTTATCTAAAAATTATTAAAAAAAATTAAGTGATGATAAGAATCACACGCATAACCGATTATTTACACAATTTTGTTTTTAATAAAAAATCATCACTTTAAATTTTAAAAATATTATTGTTAAATTTTATCATTAAAATAAAATTATTATATTAATATTTTATTGAAATAGTAAATTATATTAATTTATATTAATATTTTATTATATTATTAAATATAAATAATTAAACATGTATGTTTAATTCATTTTGTTTAATTCATTTTTTGTTAATCTATAAATTAATTTTTATTGATTGAACTGTTTTTTATAAAATAAACACAAAAAATTACTTTATATAAATTATTTTCTCTGAAACAAATGCACAAATTAATTAATTCATAACAATTAAGGGTAGTGGAATTGTACTTTAATCAAGCTCTTAGATATTGCACTAAAAGATTATTGACAATTGATTCTGTATTTAGTTTTATTTTGGCAGAAAAGAAAATATAGAATCGATTTTGGATTCCAAATTCAATGCATGTTTCAAAATCAGCAAACAGTGTATCCAAGTCAACACTCCAAGTCGTCCCCTAAGCTCCTTAATCCCCAAGTTAAAGACCAAATGCTCATCTTTGTCAATATAAAAAGAGCAAATATAATTATTAATTTCCAATAATTAATATATGTTTGTCACACGTAACATGTTATATTGTAATGCCTCAATTTTCTAAATTGTTAAAATTATGTTAAGTAATTTAATCTGATCTAGTGGTTAAGTGCATTGGAAGTATGCTTTAGGTTTTATATTTGAATTTCTTCTTTTAAAAATTCTTTCATTAATTTTGAAACTATATCCGACTTAGTTTATAAGAATTATTTTTAATTTTTATAAGATTGTTATTAAAAATGAGCTTGATGGTTCAATGGTAAGGTTTTAACTTACCTATAAATCTGTGTTTGAACTCTTAACAGCTTGTTAGGATAACAATTGATTAAATTTGATAATATTTGATTAGTTAAACATTTTTTTAGTATTATCTGTTTCTTTTTAAATAGAATTTTTGGGAAAAAATCCCTAAAATTCATCCTTTGTTAACCGTCCAACTCCCTCAATCCTTCCATATTCTCCATTATTCAATTTTTTTTTTTATTTTTCCATTTGGACTGGTTAATTTCTTTTGCTAATTTTCTCTACTGCCGATTTTTGCTCTTACTTTTCATCTCCATTTTTGTTTTGATGCAGTTGTAAACCAACTAAATATTTGACTAAGGTAAGTGCATCTATCAATTAATAGTATAGTTACGATTAGCAAAGATATCGTTCCCACAAAGATTAAAAGTACTAGTAATCACCGTCTTTCTATTATTTAACCGATAAATTCGAGTGATTGATTAAAACTAAAATTAACTAAATTAATTAACTACGAACACGACAAAGAACAATTCAGGAAATAACCTATTAACAACCAAGAAGCAAAACAATACCTAGGAAAAAATTTACCTAGATTTCATCTGTTACTATCAATCTAAATTACGCAATTTCTTCACTTAGTATCTTGATCCGTAGAAATCCCTGAATTATGCTAATATCTCTCTTCAAGAATAAGAGCAATTGACTCTAGGTTGATTAATTGAAATTTCTTTCTAATTAAAACCCCTATTACTGCATTAACTCGATTTATGGATTCCCCTATTAGATTTGACTCTAATCCGGTAGATTTATGTCGTCCTATTTCTAGAATTGCATGCAACTCCACTCAATTATGCTAGATCTACTCTTAAAGGGGTCTATTACTCCTATGATTTAAACACATCAAACATGAATCAATACTCTAGAAATATCAAACCAAGAATTAAGCACACATAATTGAGAACAAAATCTAAGTATTTTTTGCGTAAAATAAAAATCAAAAGACATAATTCATCATAGGATTCATCTCCCTAGGTATTTAGAAAATTAGTTCATGCTTGAAAATAAAACTATCTAAAACACAGTATAACCACAAGAAATAAAGAAACTCATGATGGCTTCTTGAGAAATCAACTGGGAGTCTTCAATCTTGACAGAAATCTACTTCAAAATTTGTTTCAATGGTATTTTTCCAGTTGTTTTCTTGAATATTCTATGTCGGCTCACTCCTATCTTCTTATTTTTTGTCATATATAGGTCTCAAAATGCCCGAAAAACCCTAAAAATCTCATTTTTCTACTGTCTGGAATGCAATTTGCGAAATCGACACGGCATGCCACATGGAGGTATGGCTCACACGACCATGTGTACAAGTCATGTGGAATGGTTCAGCATGTATGGCTCTTATAACTCGCTTTGATTTTTCGGTTTTCACTCCTTGTGCTCCCAAATGTTCTCTTAAGTATAGAAATATGAATTTCAATGATTAGGAGCATAAAATTCACAATTTACATCAAATAATCACCCAAAAACACATTTAGAACGAGATTAAAACATGTTACTTTTAGCACTTATCAAATATCCCCACACTTAAACGTTTGATTGTCCTCAAGCAAAATTCTCAACCCACAATCAAGTTAACTTCCATCAATTTATCATTTTCACCAATAATGTCTTAGGGTAATCTACAGATAATCATGCAATGAAAATTCACAGTAAAATGACACTAAACAGCACAAGCAATCCAATCAAAGAATTTTAGGCTTTAAAAAACATTAGGTATCTCCCCTATCTCAAAAATTACTTGAAATTCAAACTCAACAAGAAATAACATCCTCACTAAAGATTCACTCAAAGTACTCAAAGTGTTTAAGGTTCAAACAATATGCACCCTACAATCAAACGAGAAATGTTATTACCATAGGCTGGCTAGAAAATCAAATATCTACCACTATAAATGAGATGATACACTAATTAGGAGGTTTTTACAAGGTTATAATGAGGCTTAGGTTAAGGATATGGAAAAGGTTAGAAAATTTGGTTTTACAAAATTGTCATTACCATAATTTTCTTTCAATTTTAACTCCATTACTGTCCATTATCTATCAACAAGGTCTAATTGCCTTATAAACCCTCCCTCCTTTATTAATTAATCTATAAAGTCACCTAATTGCAATAATTGCTAAGTTTTTCTCCTTTTACAATTTAGTCCTTTTTCATTAATTAGTTATCTAAACATTAAAATTTCTTAACCAAATTTTAATACGACTCTAATGACTTCGTAAATATTCTATAAATAATATTTACGGGCCAATACGATAGAAATTTATGGTCCCAAAACTACTATTCCGTTATCACTAAAAACGGGCTATTACATTTGGGGTGTTATATTTGGTGGTATTAGAGCTTAGATTCTAAACTCAGGATGTAAAACTTTGGGTTCAAATTATTTTTTTAATTTTTTAAGTATTCAACTTTTTTTATTAAATTGATATTTTGATTTTTGTAAAGTGAAACCGAGACTCCAGTGTCGGTCCAAGTAAGAAACTTCAAACTTTAGATACACTTTAGATACTTTTACATTAGTTATTTTAGGAAAAATTGTTTGCCTCTAGAGATTATAGAAAATTAAATATTGTCTAAACTCTGATAAGTAACTTTGATAAAACTCTAAACTTAGGATTTTCAATAAACCTAAGCTAATTCATAAAAATTTGAAATTGTAGATAAGATAATGAGTACGCAGGGAATCCGAGGACGTAATCATGGGCACGGTGGCCGCCGTAGGGGGTTCAAGCTAAGCCAACTTCTATGGCCAGCATGCCCAATTTAGATACGAGTGAAACTATTGGGACACCTACTGTTGAGACTGAGTCTCAGGCTCAAACTGTTGGGGACGATGCATTGTCTCAGGCTATGATAAGGACTTTAGAGAAAGTTGCTGAGGCCCAATCCGAATCAAGGGGCTAAGAGTCAGTAACTAAGCGACTCCGAGCTAATGGTGTTGAGTTGTTTTGGAGTGTCATTGTGGTTACCCCGACTGTAGCCGTGTAACACCCCTTAATCCTTATATGTTGCCAGAATTGGGTTACGGAGCATTACTGAACTTTTCAGATCAAATATGAATATTTATATAATCATTTAGTATACACATTATAATTTAATCATATTGTTCCTCTATTGAGCCATCGAGGCCCAAAATATATGTTAGAAACAAATAGGGATTAAATTGGGTACTCCAAAAATTTTTCGTGAAATTTAAAAACTTTTCCTAGATACAAGGCACACATGCTCGTGTGGTCAAGGGGCACGCCCGTGTGACCATAGGACACACCCTTGCCACAGGCCTTGTCTGACCCCGTATAACTCTCTAACTTAAGCCACACGACCAACTGTACACCCGTGTGCTAGGCCGTGTGTGTCACACAACTAAGACACAGGCCCGTGTCTCTGCCCGTGTGAAATTACCTAGGCATTCTGTTTTGAAATTCTAAGGTTATAGGGGACACACAGCCAAATCACACACCCGTGTGTTAGCCGTGTGGACTCAAAATGAACCTTAAGCATCAAGTTTACCATACCCTGCAATCTTAAACAACAAGCAACTCAAAAACCAATCGTTCAACCAATCCAAAACACATTCAAATACATCTAAAACATGTCAAAACTATCAACCTAATGACCTATCCAAAGTATACTCATAGGTATTTCACATATATTATCCAAACAATCCATTAAAAACACCATTCAAGCTAATTTAAATTTTCATACCATTTCAACCTAAATTTTTACCTATTTCATACTTATTTATACATAAAATTAAACATCACACATATATTCATTTATATAAGTAACCAATATCATCTTATAATAATATTTACATTCATTTTTCCCAAAATGACAACTTAAAACATCCTAGGTACATGCCATTACCAAAAAGAAGTATACATCACCATATTTTGAGATCGGGATTGTTGTGGATGCCAAATCGACGATCAACTTTAACACCTAACTGCGCACGGAAAGCAAACTGTACGTTGAGTATAAACTCAGTGGTATTTTTATAATTCGAATGCTTAAAGGTAAATTAATATAACATATACATTAAGTCATACAATAACCATAGTTATACAATTAATCAATTCATAGAGATGCATTTATAACACATTCAATTCTTATCATTTGCCATCCCAGATAGCTTTTCACAATGTAGACTCAATTCATTTGAGCAACAAAGTTGTTCATTTGTAGCCAACTCATAAATTCACAATTCATATGTTTCTATCCATGTCTCAATTCATCATTCAATATCAATCATGTCACTATTTAATTCAATTACCCCTATTAACATGACTCGGACTCGGACTGATACACAGATCCAACCAAATACACCATTTTGGCACCTAGTGCCTCATCGGATAATTCGAAGTAACAAGTTGACACCTAGTGTCTCATCGGCATTTCCGAAGTAAATTGGTACCCAGTACCTCATCGAAATTATCCGAAGTAATAATGTAACACCTAATATCTCATTGACTCGAAGTCAAAGTATCCCTGAACTCTTCCAATCCTATGGCATGCCATCTATATCCGACTCAGCCCGATACAGTTAATAGGGTTTCAATTCACTTTTCAAAAGTCACATTAATCCAATATTCAAATATCACAAAATCACATACTTTCAATTCAATGTCATAATACTATTTACTCACCTTATTCACTTTTCATAAACATTAAATAAAAAATATAACAATTAATATTTAGATTCAGATTATAGAAATACAAACTATAATTTTCGAGCTACTCCTCGTTGACTTTTTCTTTTCCTTTCTTAACCGAGGTTTCCAGCACAACGTTAGCTATGGAATTGAAACAATTGAAATTCATCAATACAATACATTTTCACATTGAATATTTCAATTTGTACTCAACTTTTGTCTAAATTCCAATTTAGTCCTTAAACCAATACTAACTTTATTTCTTCAAAATTAGTTTCATATTTTCATTAAATTTCCACTTTAGACAAAATTCAACTCTCTAATTTCACTTAAATCCCTAAATTTTGAAATTTTCTCATTTTAGTCCCTTTAACTCAAAACTTATACTTTATTTTACAATTCAATCCCTTTTCCATTTCTAACTTAAAATTCTATCAATTTAGTCCCAAATAATCAAATTATTCAACATGAACAACATTTAAATATCCAATAATTTCTAAAATTTCAACATAAATTAAGTAGTATTTGATATTAGGATTCTAAAAACATAAAAATTACAAGAAAAAGGACTAAATTGGCTTACCAATTTGAACATTAAACCCTAGTTTCTCATTCTTTTTTTATTTTCTTTCTTTCCTTCTTTTTCTTCTCTGTTTTTCGTTTCGACTTGTTCTTTTTTTTTCTATTTCCTTTCTTTTATTTTTTTATATTTAATTATAATAATATAATAATATTTTTTTACTTAAATAATAAGTAATACATATATTATTATATACATATGATTATTATTTTTACATATGTATTAATCCTACACCATCCACTTGTAAATTTATGGTTTAATTGCTTATTTAGTCTCTTTACTTTTTTCTTTAATCTATAACTAAACTTTTACCCTTTATGCAATTTAATCATTATACCTAATTACTCTTAATTCAAGCTAATTCACCTAGCCAAAACCTAACTAACCCGAAAGTACACTTTTTGATACCCATGACTATCGGGTCGTTACAGGCTGAGTATTGGTTAGAGGTTACATAGAGGATTACGAATGATTTAGGCTGCACTTCTGAGTAGAAATTGAAGGGTGCAAGATCTTTACTTCGCGATGAAGCATATTAGTGGTGGCAATTAGTTGAGCGAGGCACACGGGCTGAACGTGTGACTTGGGCTTTCTTTCAGAGTGCGTTCTAAAGAAAGTATATAGGGCGAGGTATATTGAGGCTTGTAGGTTGAAGTTTATTGGGCTTAAGTAGGGTGAGAGGTTAGTGGCAGAGTATGAGGTCAAGTTTATTAGACTGAGCAAGTATGCTTAGAGTTTAGTAGCAATTGATTACGACAAGAGCATTTGATTTGAGGATGGTCTTCACTACGATTTGAAAGTTTTGGTTGCTCCTCAGTAGGAGCGGTCTTTAAAGCATTAGTGGAAAATACCAAAGTGGTTGAGGAGATTAAGCGCATGGCGCAAGAAGAGGGAGGACGAGAAAAATCAAAGTAATGATAAAAGGGATTCGGATCCCTCTAGTTTAACTTTGCGGCCTAAGAAAAATGCCAGATTTGATAAAGCTCAGCAGGTCGAGGCGGCTGTTAGTGTTGAGTGAGTTTCAATTTATGGGTATTGTAATAGATGCCATTCGGGAGATTTGTGGGTCTACTTAGCATCAGATTAGTAAGTGTCCTTATTTGGTTAAGCCGGTGCGAGCTCTGGTTCACAATCATGTTCAGCCTCAGAAAGCAGTTCAACAGCCTGCTAGAGTCATGGTCAGTTCAGTGGTGGTAATGGAGGTGGTCATGGACAGAGAGCACCATGTAGAGGTGCGACTCAGACTAAGACGAGATAACCAATTTTGGTATATGTGGCGAGGCACCACGAGGATAGAGATGCGACTAACATGATAGCCGGTAAGCTTGCTATGCACTCGCATTTTTATTTTGCTTTGATTGATAACGGTTCTACACAGTCATACATTGCTAGTAGTGTGTCTGGTAATTTGGAGATTTTGGCTGAGGATACTAGTAGTGAGATTTCTATGGTTAGTCCGTTAGGGCAATTAGTGTAAGTCATAAGGTATTTAGGAGGTGTCCACATAAGATTCTGAGGTTTGTGTTTCTGACTAATTTGATAGAGTTTTTTCAGAGAGTTTGACTTGATATTGGGTATGGATTGGTTGGTGGAGCATCGAGTCAGTTTAGATTATATTTCTAAGAGGGTAACTCTAAAGGTTGGGAATAGAGAATAAGTTGTGATGGTTGGCGAGCATCAAGATTACCTCTCTAATGTGATCTCTGCAATGGTATCCGAGAAGTTGGTCTAAAAAGGGTGTGATACTTATTTGGCATTTGTGTATGACACGAGTGTGGTGGGTTCAGTTGTGGAAAGAATTCAAACAATTAGGGGTTTTTCTGATGTCTTTTCTGAGGAGTTTCCTAGGTTAGCACTAGATAGAGAAGTTGAGCTCGAAATTGAGATTTTGTATGGGACAGCTCTGGTGTCCATCACACCATACCGTATGGCACTGAATGAGATAAAAGAATTGAAGGTACAACTTCAGAAACTTCTCAATAAAGGGTTCATCAGACCTAATGTGTCCTCGTGGGGAGCACTGGTTTTTTTTGTCAAGAAAAAAGATGCTACCGTGAAAGTGTATGTGGATTATCGACAATTGAATAAGTTGACGGTAAAGAATAAGTACCCCCTTCCAAGGATCGATGAATTGTTTATTCAGTCTCATGGGGCATCTGTGTTTTCAAATATTGATATCCATTCTGGGTACCATCAATTAAAGGTTAAGGAGTCCGATGTGCGTAAGATCACCTTAGGGATTAATTATGGTAATTCTGAGTTTGTAGTTATGCCATTTGGTTTGACAAATGCTCCAGCTGCATTCGTAGATCTTATGAATCAGATGTTTCAGCCATATTTGGATCAGTTCGTCGTAGTGTTTATCGATGATATTCTGGTATACTCTAAGACTAAAGCTGAGCATGATGAGCATCTTAGTGTTTATCCAACGTAAGCACTCTTTTATCCTTATGTTTTTGTCATTCCCATCTTTTGTTACTGTCGTTTCCCTATTTTGGGTGTCGGCTCATTGTAGATTGAAGTGTTGGGTTAAGGTGTTATATCACGGGTAAGAACAATGGCATTTTCTTTAGTAGTGTAGTATCACTTTTGCTATTTTGTGCTAATGAAAAGTAAGTGATCTCTTAAATTAGTTGTGGTGTCTGGTTTGATCGTTTTAATGTACTGATAGGAGATAATCGTGCGACGCTCAACGATCTTTCGACGAATTAAGTACGGGTTAAAGTTGTTGTTTTCCTTAAGGTGAGTGGTGAAACATCAATCTTAGGGTACGTTTGGTTCACTGTAATGAAATAGGACTGTAATTGAATAGAGCTGTAATGGAATAGAGCTGTAATCAAAAATTTAATTGTTTGGTTGAATGGAATGGAATAGAGATGTAATAGAATTCTTGTGTTTGGTTGAATGGAATAGATGTTGTAATAGTATAAGGAAAAAGACTTAAATGACCAAAGTACCCTTAGCAAAAAAAATTTTAGATAGATGATTATTGTTATTGTTATTAAATTTTAATAAATTTATTGTTAAATATATTTTATTAAAAAATAACAATATTTTAACCATATTTTAACATAATTATTATTAAATATAATTTAATAAAAATATAATTTAATAACATTCTTAATATAATTATTATATGAATTAAAAAATCATAATATATAATACTATAAAAATAATATATAATCTACTTTATTATTTTTAAACTGCAATACATATTTAATGTGCTAAAATATCATTAGTGAAACAAATAATTTAATTATTCTACGATAAAAAAACAAAATATTAGAAGTAATGATCTGAAATTTTGCTCAATGCGCGATAGCGCCCATCCTTAGTTCTACTTCATATAATGATGAATATAATTTTAAATCTCTTGAATGGTGACTAATCAACACCATTCATAACATTGGAATAAGACAAAAACATTAGAGGCAATGCATTTAATTTCACCTTCAACAATAATGATGAAAGCTATGTATTGGTTAAGCTAACTATCTTTTTGGAGGAACCATTCAGATTAGGGAAGCCTTTAGGGATGAGATGTTGCTCTGTTAAGGTAATTATCATATGTTTTCTATGATAAAGGTTGTTTGTTTCTTTTGCTGTAATAAAAACAAATATTATAAACTTTGGCTCAGTAGTAATACCATTGAACTGGTATGGTTAAGATCATATTGATTTGATCACTTTAACTTTTATTCATCGATATTAACCATTAAATGGTAATCTCAAAGGGGGATAGGTTACTTTCTTTTATAGTACTACATACACTCCCAAAGAAACTAAGTAAATTGGAGAGATTTGATTTGATATGATAATTTATTCTTGAAAAAATAGGTTAAACAAAAATCAATCATGTAGAAACATCAACTCGAGCTTCAAAATGATCGATTCCACTTCTATTCTGCTGTTTACTTCTCCTAAGAATAGAAACCCGAATCAAGAAAAAAAAGCATAAACAACAGATAGAGAGTACATAAATCTTTTCATCTCTAATGGTTGTCAAAGCATTGCCAGAAATAAATGGAACTTCATAACCATACATAAATAATGCAGTATCTTAACCACACCTTATAATTTGCTACATCAATAAATATACCATCTACTCCAAAAACATGTTTTAATTGCGAGCATCATACCTTAGGCCTTTCCATGCCACTTCCAAAATATCCTATCCCAAAAGATAAGGATGAGTACGCAGCTACAATTTCTATAGCTTTTAGTTTTGGAGGATTTCTTGGAACCCAAACCAATAAATTCACATATAAAAACTAATCTGATAAATGTAAATTTTTTTTGAAAGATATATTCTGGTTTAATTGAGATCTGATAGGAGCATCTGCTTGCACGATTAAAATCCCAGCACTTTTATCAGTATCATCTTGATTACTATCTTGAGCAACAAAGCGAAGAACTTTCATGCAAGCAGAGGCAGGACCTACCTGTGAGCTAAGGATGAAAATGACCTTATTAGTACCCCAAGTATTGCAAATTGCAATGAATCTAATGTATGTTTCAGAGGCAGCCAAAATTATTTACTTGTGTCCTTCATTTCTCTTTTTAGCTTACCTTAAATATTCTAAATGGGATCAAAGATGATAAATCTTCGAATTTAAGCAAATAATTTAAGATCGAACAAATTCAACTTCTATTATATAATTTATCACTTCTAGTTCTCACCAAGCATAGACCGTTACCGATTTCAACACCCATGCTCGGAATCAAGTAGACAATTAATGTTTTAAAAGATCGTATCCTATTATACTACTTTTGTATTAATAGAAAGAGATACAAGTAGAGAAAACCTAACTCAACAAGGTCTATTTAGGATAACTGAAACTTTTTTCATGTAAAGGGAACAAATTCCTGTTAGGCATATAAATCCAAAAGAATCTTACAGTGACGATAAGACACAGCACTCCTGAGTTGAAAATCCTTTCATTAGGTATTCTCTAGCACCGCTAACACAACAACCAACTATGAAAGGAGCCCCAAAGGGTCCTTTTGAGGAGGCCCAATAGGCTGCACCATACATTGTTGCTAATCCCACATGACCAGAGACCTGTCACAATTGTGGGAAAAAAGTGTCTCATAAATTATATAGCCTCAAATAGGAATGAACTAAGAAATACAGTTTCATCCAGTAATTATCACCTTCAGTGCAATACCACCGCTAGAGGCTCTTATGCTATATTTCCTTCAGTGTCAACACAAATGACTCCCACAGTGTCCATGATATTGTCTTCTGATGGACTGAGCATACATGATTGACCACCATTGTTGCCCTCCAAAGTATCACAAGTTTGAGCATGTAAGCCTGACATACAGATGCATAATTTCAGTTAAAAATATTGTCCAAGCTTATTGATATGAAATACATCTCCAAAATTATTTGGTGGGGCAAATCTTAAATGAAAATGATCAAAAATAAGTACATGCAGAAGAGACTCAAAGAAACATCCACCAATTTTGTAAGCAATCAAATATCAGTGAAATCAATACAATTCACACTACTAATTATAGATATACAGAGTCTTCACTGCTAAGAGAAAATCATGAATGCTGGTATAGATGCCAAGATTATTGAAACACTAAGCAATCAAATAACCCATCAAATAACTTATGATTCTCTAAGCATTAAGATTAAAAAATAAACAAAGTGTATTAGCACATATGTCAAATTTCTCTTTAATTTAACTTTAATGGTTTTCTCAACTGAAATGCTTTGTTCAGCTTACACTGTAACTAGCCCAACATTTCAGAATAAAAATTGAAAAAAAAAAAAGAAAAGAAAGCAATGGCAAATTTACTAATAAAATGATTTCCTCATCTCCTCCGCCTCTGTTTTATTTTTCTTTTTCTTGCTCAAAAACTCTGTAATTGATTCAAAGCTTAAAATCCAAAACCCCTTCAACCCATTTACCACAAACAACAAATTCCAACCTGAAATTGAAATCCCTTACTATTGAGACAAGCAACCTGGAATCCCTTACAATAAACAGAAATGCCCAATAATTCGAATAAACCAAGCTTAGCTTTCTAACCCTAAATTGTCCTAAAATAATTGGATCAACCAATCGACCATTTTTTTTTTGAAAACTCATTTGTTTCACAGCCCCCTTCTAGTGAAATACAAGCAGAGAAGCAAAGAGATGAAATTCTCACAATGGAGGTGAGATTGATGGGAATAATAACCTTACTCGTCTCAACTTTGGGGAAGCTTTTTACAATGTCGAGATCTCTGTCGGTGATGGTTGTGAGATGAGAATAACTAAACGAGAACTAGGAGACAGGGTTGGGGTATGGTGGCTTGAGGTGTTTACTGAGGGAGAGTGGTAAAGGGCAAGAATGGGAGGTTATGTTTTTTTATCTTATTTGGTGGAGGCTCTGTATTGCTATTTTTTAGATCAGGTGGGGAATGGCTATTAAGGAAGGAGGCAGAATGAGAGATGAATGAAATTCTGTCTAATGGAGGATTCGGTGAACCAAACTAATGAATAATTGCTTATCACCGAATCATCCAGGAATAGTTTGGCTATTCGTGCCAACCAAACGTGCTGTTAGGGATTGAATTTTTGGTGTTAAGCGTTGAATTCGTGTCTCGATTTCATATTAGAGTTTTTATTAATCCTAGATGTGTATGTTGTGTTCAGGATCTCATTGTTGTGTTAGTGTCAATATTGTAGTAGCATCAAGTGTGTGTTTCTAACCCAAAAATATCAATTTAAAACTCGAAAAATCTAGAAAATTAAGTTGTTTTTTAGCTGCAGCATGCATCACACGGCTATGTGGCAGGCCGTGTACACCACACAGGTGTATAGTTGGCCACGTAGAGCGCACGGGCGTGTGCGATTACACAGGAAAATGAGATAGGGTGTGTGGACTACACGGTCTGGCTTATTGGGTTGTGTTGGCCCATTTTGGTCTATTTGTGGGGCCCATTTTGGCCCATTTTATGTAATTATATGTTAGTAAGCATGGTTGTGATTAGTAACTCCGTTTAAGTTTTGTGATAAGCCTGTATTAATGACACTGATGAACATGTCATATTTCTGTTTCGATAATATTATACGTTGCATGAGATATTAGTATGATAATGCATGTACATTGGGGTGGGATAGGATATGTGTTGGAGGAAGTGTGATTTTGGTAGTATTACTGTATTTCTGGCGGTATATTCGTAATATCTATTTGGCAGCTCAGCTGCATAATTTCTGAGTGGCATACGACCACGACATGGTCAGATGGATAGATGGGCTCTTGTAGTCCTAATTGGTGTGATAGGTTGGACGGAGATGATGTGTAGCGGAGGGGGTAAAATTATTATGTTCTGATATGTTATTCTAATATTTGCATATAAGCATGTTCTGTACGATTTCTGTATATGGTCAATGCATTCATTGGACTTTTAGCTCACTTTGTTAATTTACCATTTTTCAGGTAATCCTCAGACTTAGGATTTGGCGGCAATCTCGGAGCTCGGTTTGGTTATTTGAACTTTAATCTAGTTTTGGAACTTTATTTCAAACTTTACAGGTTTTTTAAACTGTTTAATTTGGGGACATTTACTTTGATTTTGGGTTTTGCAAAATATTCTTTTAGATGGTTATTTTTTATAAGTCGGCATGATTTATGATCGACTAAACGAGTCGAACGATTTGTTAAATTTAATGTTTTCCCAAAACAATAATTCTAAGAGATCTTTTCGTTGCATATATATATAATCGAAACGTAGTGTTTTACGAAATAAGGAACTATGGCAAAATGGTTTCAAATAACTAATTATATAAGCAAATATTTCAAAATACACTCATACGTTATTGTGACAAATATTTTTTGTTAAAATCAAAATGATCAAAGCTTTGGGTATCATTGTAGCCTTCATAATTCGGTAATGACGTCTAGGTCGGGTTTGGGATTTTACATATATCGAGGTTGTTTGAATTGAAAAGAAATGGTCGAATTAGTTGGATTGAGAATCGGTCAGAATACGGTTCAAAGAAGGACATTGAAATAGTTAACTCTAGAATTGATACGAACCAGTTGAATAGAATTTTTAATTTTATTCTTTTATGAATTTTTTAAATAGTATTCTTTTATGAATTTTTTAAATAGTCTTTTAATTGAATCGAATAGACCGGTTGAAGCGATGAACTGATAGCTTGACCAATTCAATCACTGATTTGATTATGAATATGATTGAATTTAATGTTTTATATATTTATATAAAATTTAACAAATTAATCATTTATATAAAATTATTAACATATTCGTGTTTGTATTATTATTTTTATCTTATATTTTTATACTTGCATTTGAGTATTTATAGGTAGGTGAAATTTTGTATTAGTATCAAATTAAAATTAAATTTGTATTACTATTAAAATAAAATTATTTATACAGATTGACCGAATTAATCAGGTCTCAACTTAGTTAAAATTTTATCAAAAGTTCTTTTCTTTTATAAAATAACAAATATAATTTTGAGGGTATTTATATTTTTTTTTTGTATTTTAGTAAAAATAAATAAATATATATATAGTGGGAATATTAGAGATTTGAACCCAAACCATAAAATTTTTTATTAATTCAATTTTATTATTTCAATCAAAATCATATTTAATTTTTATATTATTTATATATATTACAATAAGGTTTTCACCTACATTACGGATGTATTATAATCTAATAAAATTTTTAAGATCTAAAGTTAAAATTTTTATATTAAAAGATTCAAATTATATTATTAAATTTTGGAAGTGAACAAAAATATAATTTCTTTATTTAATCAAGAATGGCGAAGGCTTCTACGTGCCTCACGGCTTCTTCTTTAGCACCATGTTCAAAATAATAATAATATTATGAGGGATGGAAACAATAACAATAACAAAAAAAGATAAAAATCATAAAAAAGAGTAACAATAAAGTTTAATATACATGTAATTATTAAGTAATGTTTACAGTAATTTATAATATAATTTAAAACGCATGGAGCAAAACAGTAATTTATCCAAATTAAAAATAAGTAACTCAAATGAAAGTATCGGGTGTAAATAAAAAATAAAAAAAAACCTCTAATGTGAGTATGCTTGTTTATTATTATTTTTATATAGAATCTTGTAATATAATATACATGTATATATGATATGTAATTTTCTAAGTATTTGTTTTGCATATATAATTTAATGTTTTTAATTCTCAATTTTTTATTCTCACTTTATGTACAATTGACTTTAATTTAATGTTACAGTAATTAATTTCACTGTCACCATTATTTTTAATCTTATTATCTATTTAAAGAGACACTTTAAATCAACTAAAATTTATAGTCAAATATAACTTGAATTAATTGATTAAATCTTAATCTAATTAACATTGTTGTTGCAATAACTTGAAATACATCGATTTAAACAAGCTTAAGTGCATAATATTTTATATTATATTTTAAATTTTTAAATGGTTCGAGTAATTTAGATAATGGTTCGAGTATACTTAAAATATACTCCATTATTCAAATTACTCGAACCAATTAAAAAATTATATTAACCAATCATCTTGTGACACGTGGCAATTTTAACTAAAAAATTCAAAAAGTTTCAATAATCTTTCCTTAAGCATTTTTTTTTTTTATAAAAACTTATAAACATATTCTCTCTTTTTTTTCACCTAATAACTTGGGTGATAAAAAATTTAAAAACCAATAAAAAAAACTCATCAAAACCTAGATCTTACGAGTTTCATCTTTTGTTTTTAAATCTCGATTTTAAATCATTTCTCATCCTATCAAAATCTATGTACTGTTTTTTTTCTTAAAAACAATTTTCTTCATTCTTTTTTTACATATTTTGCATAAAATAGCTAATATTTATAATGAAAAAAAATCTGAAATCCAAATAGTAAAAAGAAGTTGAGTGGAAAATTTTGGTAAGAGGATTGTAAAGAAAAATTACCTAACAATTAAAAAGAATACATTAAAAGAGAAGAAAGAATGTGAGGAGGGAGTGTGCGTAAAAAAATAAAAGTTTTAATGTAATTAAAATTGATTTTTTATAATTTAATTTTAATTTAAAAGTGTCATGGAATAATTTGGATAGTGAGTATAGTTTAAATATCAACTTAATATAAACTTAATTAATAATTAAATAAAAATAAAAGTCAATTTTATTTTATTTTATTTTCTCACCACTGTAGGAATAAAAATTTTCGAGTTACATAATCACTTAATTTTTTTTCATCTGATAAGCTTCCGCGTAGAGAAACGCGTAAGGCGTAGTAGTTGAATTGAATTGAAACTACCACATCCCTAAAGATTCCATTCCCCTTTCTAAATCCTCTCTCATTTTCCATTTTGATAATTTTTTAGTTAAAAAAAAAAGAATAAGAAATTGAAAAGAGCGCGCGTAAAAAGTCAAAGGAGCCCAAGCAGTCATCTTTCACACCTTCCTGGCTAAGTTCTTCCAGACTTTTCAATGGTTTTTTAAGTACCCTTTTCGTCTCTGATTCCCAAAATTCCATTCTTTCTTTTCTTTTCTTTTCTTTTCTTTTCTGGTTTTTTTTTTTTTTGTGCGATTTTTTTCGATTCTATAGCTGAAATGGCTGATCAGAAAATGAAAGAGAGAAGAAGAGTGTCATTGATGATCATGGTGTTGATCTTTCAGGTTCTTTCTGCATCTCTTCACGGCTGTATTGCAGCAACCGGTCAAGGTCAACCTCCTAGGAAGCCTACCTCAATCCATCCTAGGGCCGGTGTTCGCTCCTCTGTTTTTCTTCCTGTTTCTGGCAATGTCTATCCTCTTGGGTACTGCTTTCTTTTTTTAATTATTGTAAATTTTTTGTTCTCTTGAAATGTTGATTTTCTCTAGTTTCTTGGATCTTTCCAAGTTTATTTATTTTGTTGGTTTCATCAATATGCTGCTTTTGTTCTGAATTTGATAATCTGATAAATATGTTGGTTAATTTTGTTTAAATATTTGTCCTTTTGGATCCTTTGTTTTTCCAAGTTGAATTCTTTGGCCAAATCAGCAATTCCCCATTATAAGTTGATAGCTTTTTTGGGTTTCTAATTGTTTTGAAATTTGATTGTTCATCATAATTTCGGCTTGAATTTGCTCTTTATGTAGAGTACAACATTACTGAACTTCATGGAATTTGTGTTTCTATCAATCATCAGGTATTATTCTGTGACAATTGGTATAGGCAACCCACCTAAGCCATTTCAACTTGATATTGATACCGGCAGTGACCTCACTTGGGTCCAATGTGATGCTCCTTGTACTGGTTGCACCTTGGTAAAATTTCTCACTCAAAATATGATGATATGCACTGCTAGGTTCTTATTATGATTAATGCCTTTGATCTTCATGATTTGCAGCCTCGTGATCAACTTTACAATCCGTCAAAGAACAACTTTGTGGACTGCAAGGACCCCATATGTCTTGCAGTTAACTCTCCCAGTCCACCTCAATGCAAGAACCCTAAGGAAAAATGTTGCTTTCAAGTTCAGTATGCTGATCATGGTTCAGTTCTTGGTTTCATTGTCTTAGACACCTTTCCCCTACGACTTGTCAATGGCACCCTTTCTAAACCTCATTTGGCCTTCGGGTAGTTATTTCGAACTCTTCCTCTCATTTATGAATTCTGGAAGTGATTTCAACCATCTGTGTTTTTTTTCCCCTCATCCATAGGTGTGGACATCGTCTTCAAAACCGCGGTCTTCACCCTCCAACTCCTACTGCCGGAGTCCTCGGGCTTGGCAAAAGTAAAGCAAGCATCTCATCACAATTGAGTAGCATGGGTGTAACCAAAAATGTGTTTGGCCATTGTCTCGGTGATAATAGAGGGTTTTTGTTCTTTGGGGCTGATTTCGTCCCAAAATCGGGAATGACTTGGACGCGGATGTTACAATGTTCCTCTGAGTAAGCACAATGAACCAATATACTGGTTCTAGTAAGCACAATGAATCAATATACTGGTTCTTTCTTATTGCCTCTTAACATATGTTTCTTTCTTCTTGATTTTCATTTCAGTAAACATTATTCATCCGGTCCGGCAGAACTTCTTTTCAGTGGGAAGCCTACTGGTATTAAAGGCGTTAACGTTATCTTCGATACTGGTTCCACTTACACTTACTTGAATTTAAAAGTTTATGAAACCGTACTTAATCTGGTGAGACATCAACAACCATCAATGCATAAAACCTTATGAATGCAAACACATTAAGGGAATTTGATTGCTCGCTTCATTTTTCAGATAAGGAAAAATCTCAGTGGAAAGCAACTACATGATGTGAAAGATAAAGCTCTACCGATCTGCTGGAAAGGCACTAAGCCTTTCAAATCTGTGCGAGATGCTCGGAACTATTTCAACACCTTTGCATTGACTTTTACAGGCTCAAGTAACGTTCAGCTAGAGCTACCACCTGAAAATTATCTCATTGTCACTGTAAGTACCTGAAAAAACCCCTGCAAACAATCAAACTTACCGGAAGTAAGATAATAAATCCATAGAATCCAATTTAACAAGTTCATGCTTCTCAGGAACAAGGAAATGTTTGCCTTGGAATTCTGAATGGCTCCCAAGCCGGACTAGGAACTACCAATGTGATTGGAGGTAATAAGAGCGTGTATGCGTATATATATTCATGTTACTTGGAATATATGAACATTGGGTTGTTTCTGCTGTGCAGATATTTCATTGCAAGGCAAACTGGTGATATACGACAACGAGAATCAGATGATAGGATGGGCTAATGCGGATTGTAATCGCAAGTTTGGCTGATTTTGAATCTTTTTCTCTTGTAATATGCTGTAGGAACTTGTTTGGAAAAAAAAAACTAAATAAAATGCAGAAAAAAAAATACATAGCTTCTTCATTTAGCAGAGGCCGGAGGGTACATAGTGTTTGTTTAGTAATAGAAGCCTCTCTTATTTCCATGATTTCTTTACAGTTTGGTCATTTACAAGAAATTGAGTAATTATGATGTCATGAATTAAATTACTAAAATACTTTGAAAAATAATAAATCAAACTATTCTATAATATTAAAAAAAATATTTTTTTTTCTTTTAAAAAGGACAAGTTCTAAGAAAAAAAACCCTATCAAAAGACTCCAGTATTCACTATTTCATTTTGATTTTCTTTTCGGTTGAAAAATTATTCTTTCTTTACAACACTATAATTTTTTTAGCCATTAATTTTTATAAGAATAAAATAACTCTTTTCATACTTTTATATTTTTTTTATAATTGAGGGAGAGAAATAGAATTATTTGGAATGATATATTTCTTTTTAACGTTGATTGAATGTGTGAAAAAAACTTCCAAAACAATAAACATTTGATACATATTCCAATAATCAGTTTTTATTATTTATTTATTTATTTTAATAAAACGACATCATTGCCATATTAAAAAATATTAATGATCAATATATTATGTGACATTTTTTATGAACTTAAAAAATTTAAATATATTTACATAATCTTTGACGCCAATATTTGTATTTTTAAAAAATTGTGTTTATTAACAAGTTTTTTTTTTATCAATCACTCTTATAATAATAATAATAATAATAATAATAATAATAATAATAATAATAATAATAATAAAACAGTATATTTTCCACAAAGTTCCGAAAATCGATTTGTCTGATTAAAAAAACAAATATTTTATTTACAAAAAGGAAACGTGGAGGCTGTAGGAAGCTGCAAACTCACATTTATAAATTCACTTAAAACCCAGAAATTAAATTCCTTTTTTAGCTGTTTCCTAAATCCTTTCCTTCGCAAAAATCCCCTTTTTTAATCCAAACAAAACGCCCTTTTGATTCTTCCTTTTTGCTCTCTTTTACCTTTTTAGCTTGTTAGATTCCCAAGAATCCAACTTTCTGTCCAAGTTTTAAAAAAAAGAAGATGGATGTAAAGAAAAGCAAAGCAACAGTGGCACTGATGATGATGATGTTCATGATGTTGTTTCTTGTAAATTTTCCAGGGTGTTTCTCGGCTGTCAGTCAGCAACCCATCAATAAAAAGTCAACCCATCTTAAGCCTCATAATGGGTTTCATTCATCTTTTCTTTTTCCTGTCACTGGGAATGTTTATCCTCTTGGGTACGTTCTCATTTTCTTTGAAATGTGAAATTTGTTTATGTTTGCTTCGCTCGATCTTTGGGTTTCTTTTAAATATTTTTTAAGTCTGGTAATTGTTTGTTTTATTGTATGAATGAGATTCTTTATTGATTTTTCTTCTCAGTCTTTGTTTTCTACTGAGAAATCTTAGTACCATTTGATCAACTTGATTAGTTCTTGGGTAAGCTCTTTCTTTGAATTAGGCTTCTTGAAGTTTTAATTTTTGTGCATGTTTGGCTTTATATGTACATGTTCTTCTGAATCTTGTATATTAATTTGGCTATAAATTGGTCTCTTTTTAGAGATTATTTATCCTTTTGGAAGAAATTCTTGAAAATTTTCCTTGGGTTTTTTATCTTAGGGTCTATGAGAGTGTAGTTTCATTCAAATATAGTTCCTCTGTTTGTCTCTAGAATCTTTAGTGCTATTGTTTTGCCATTGTCTCAAATGATTGAAAACCGTGCTTTTGTGCAGTTACTATTCTATATCACTGTCCATAGGCAATCCACCCAAGGTTTTCGAGTTCGATATTGATACTGGCAGTGACCTCACATGGGTCCAATGCGATGCGCCTTGCACTGGTTGCACCAAGGTAAAATTTTCGATAGATGTTGAATCCTATCATGTCCTGAATTATATCTTGCTATGTCTTTGTCTCTGTAGCCAATCGATCATCTTTACAAGCCCCAAAAACACATCCTTGTAAGCTGTGAGCATCCTTCCTGCGGCGTGGTTCACTTCCCTGAAAGTCCTCACTGCGAGAAACCGGATGACCAATGTGACTTTGAGATTGACTACGTTGATCATGGTTCAGTTCTTGGTGTGGTGGTCGCTGATGTCTTTTCTCTTAGATTTATGAATGGCTCTCTTATTCATCTCCCATTGACTTTCGGGTGTGTATTTTTTGCTCTTTACATCAATAAGTAACCTAAACCATAATGAATATAATTTCCTGATATGTTGAAATGGCTGCGGAAGTGCACATTTCCTTATAACCAATATCGTATTTTCTTATCCTTTTTCAACAGATGTGCTTATGATCTGAAAAATCCTGGCCCATACGATCCTCCAGCAGCTGGAGTCCTCGGGCTTGGCAATGGCAAAGCAAGCATATTGTCACAGCTGCGAAGCTTTGATCTCACAAGAAATGTATTAGGCCATTGTTTAAGTGGGA
Source organism: Gossypium longicalyx (assembly GCA_025698465.1). Classification (NCBI taxonomy): domain Eukaryota; kingdom Viridiplantae; phylum Streptophyta; class Magnoliopsida; order Malvales; family Malvaceae; genus Gossypium; species Gossypium longicalyx. Next base: position 13,809,570 of record CM046997.1, on the reverse strand, counting down.
AAGGTGGAGGATTTTTGTTCCTAGGAGATGATCTCGTCCCTTCTGGAATGTCTTGGATGCCTGTATCGGCCAACTCGTAAGTACTATTAAGTTCCAGCCACTTCTCGTACCCTTAACATTTGTTTTCTCATCTCTGTTTCCTTTATCATTTTGTTTCAGTAAACATTATTTGTCAAGTCCAGCAGAAGTCTTCTTTGATGGAAAGCCGACTGGTATAAAGGACCTTAAAGTAGTATTTGACAGTGGGAGTTCGTACACTTACTTTGGCTTCCAAGTTTACGAAGGAGTGCTCAATCTGGTAAGTAAACGAGTGGGAGTGTTCCTGTTGAGAGTAATCTTTAAGCTTTTCTTAAGGAAATCTTGTATTTCATGTCTCAGGTAAGGAAAGGCTTAACCAAGAAGCCGTTGGACACAGTGCAGGATAAAGCTCTCCCAATCTGCTGGAAAGGAACGAAACCTTTCAAATCTGTTCATGATGTCAAGAACTATTTCAGCACCTTGTCACTGAAGTTTAAAGACACCCAGAATATTCAGCTAGAGTTACAGCCGGAAGCGTATCTTATTGTCACGGTAAGCAGATCCCTAGTTCTCCAACAAAATGATATTAATGGACACGGTTACAACAACACTTCTAACATGCTCTTCCGTTTTCAGGAAGATGGCAGTGCTTGCTTTGGAATCTTGAATGGCACGGAAGCAGGATTGGGAGACTTGAACGTAATAGGAGGTGATAAATAATATTAAGAATCGTTTCCACCATTTTCGTGGTTCTTTGTTATCTAATCTTCCTTATTCGTTGTTTTTTTCTCCTCAGACATCTCGTTGATAGGCAAAATGGTGGTCTACGACAATGAGAAGCAGCGGATTGGCTGGATATCGGCGGATTGCAACAGGCTTCCGTAATCCTGAAACCCTTTCATTCTCTTAGCATTCACTTATAATTGCATTCATCATTTTCTTACCCTTTTTCTTTCTGGCAGTAACAGTTTGGACAGTAATTACAAAGAAGATATTCAACGACCATATGCTGCAAATTTTGGTATTTTAGAAGAGAATCATCCTAAAACACAAGGTTCGAGCGAGAGCAATGTTCGGGTGCGCAACCGAGAGCTCTGATAGCAAAAAAGAGTTGTAAAAGGTAGGGTAAAAAGTATGTTGGGAATACATATATTTGTTCGGTAATACAAGGTATAAAAATGTAAATGTATTAATGGCAGATACAAAAAGGAAATAGTAATTTTTGTTCACATATAGATGTTACTAGAAACCTTGATGTGTTCTTGTCAAGAATTTGCAATATTTGAAAGATGCATCACTGTGTTTAATTGGCTTTTAAACTCCTTTTATATAATATATAATTGAATGAATGTATGTACAACAAAATTTCCAATCATGAAACTCTATTTTTACTACTAAAATTTGATTTCGGATATAATAATGTTATTAATTTTTTACTTACGCAAAGTCCATGCTTATAACCTACTATAATTTGATTGTCGATAAATTTAATCCATCTTTTGTTGAAAGGAATTACATATAAATGATTAAGTTATTGATTTTTACTAATTTATATATATATATTATTAAATTATTTATTTTTATTAATCTTTGCATTTACATATAAATTGTTGAATTACAATTTTTAAATCAACGTTTAACAATGTTAGTCAATTGAATTAACTTCTCAATTTTTATAAAATATTAAAACCAAATTTTAATATATACTGGTGTAAACTTTAAATAGTTTTACATCTTTTCATAACTTTTTATATGAATAATATTTGAACAATTCAATTGTTGAATTCATTAAGATAGTTGTACTTTTCATGCATATAATTTTTTTAATCAATCTAATATTTCTATTATATCGATTGAAAATATTGTCTATATATATATATATATATATATGTATAATAGTTGGAATTTTTTACACAAAACAAGTAGATTTTTATTTTATTTCAATCTTGACATATATGAACCACATGAGTAGGGTATAAATTATGACAGTTGGATTATTAAAATATAAATATTAAAACAAATTATGGAATGATGTAAAGCTATTTTAATTATACACCAGTGTAAGTAAATTTCACTAACACTAAATGACAGAAACTCACATAAACAAATCATTTTCTTATCTTGATTAGAACAAGTAATTAGCACCCTTTTATACTAACAGACTAATTGACTTGACAAACTAGCTAACTAATAGTTGTTATCTAACATTCTCCCTACTCTCTTTTTCAAAAACAGTAAGAGCTATAACACTTAATTGATCTCTAAAGCGTTGAAAACTCCCAACAGACAAAGGCTTAGTAAGAATGTATGCAACCTGATCATTCTCTGGTACAAAGTTAACCTGTAGTTGACCACACAACACTCTATCACGAATAAAGTGCAAGTCAATCTCAATATGCTTGACTCGAGCATGAAAAACAGGATTTGCTACAAATGAGACAGCACTCACATTATCACACCAAATTGTTGGCACTCCAGTAGACATAACTCTAATTTCTGTAAGCAAAGATTGAAACCAAGCAAGCTCAGAAGTGGCATTGGCTAGACTTCAATATTCTGCCTTTGTTGTAGAAAGAGACACAACAGTTTGCTTTTTGGAGGACCAACCAACAAGATTAGCTCCAAGATACACACAGTAACCAGATGTTGATTTCCTATCCTCCAATGAACTTGCCCAGTCTGCATAAGAGAAGTCTGTTAAGGTAATTGCAGATGGTTGAAACTTCAACCCAAAATCAGTAGTGCCTTTAACATATCTTAGTATCCTTTATACTGCACACCAATGCTCATCATGAGGAGAGTGCATATACTGACTGACCTTGTTGAAAACAAAGGAAATGTCCGGTCGAGTTAAGCATAGATACTGCAATCCGCCCACAACCTGTTGATACAAAGTTCAATCTGATAGCTTGGTTCCAGTGAGTGAAGACAATGTAGGCACATTAACCATTGGAGTAGCCACTAGCTTAGCATTGCTCATGTTTTCCCGTTTTAACAACTTACGAGCATATTTCTGCTGTGATACATACATGCCACTCACTCCTCTGCAGACCTTAAGACCAAGGAAATAATAAAGATCCCCAATATCATTAAGAGAAAACTGTTGATGCAAGGCTTGAAGCACAACAATTATATCTGTTTCTTAGGCTCCTGTGACAAGTATATCACCAACATACACAAGAAAAAACACACATCCAACTGAGGTTTTCTTAAAAAATAAAAAGGAGTCAGCTCTACAACTTTGAAATTCCAATTCAACAGTCAAGAAGTTCTTGAGTGTATCAAACCAAGCACGAGGGGCTTGCTTAAGTCCATATAGTTATTTTTTTAGCTTACACATTAGAAAATTACCTTCAGAATCACAAACCTCAAACCTAGGAGGCTACCTCATATAGACTTCTTCAAGTAGCTTTGTAACACCCCTAACCCGTATCTGTCGCTAAAATAGGGTTTTAGAGCGTTATCGAAATTTATAGATCAAACAGATAGAAATTTCAAACATTTCATATCATATAATATTCAGGTCAGAAACCAAACAAACTCATACATACTGTCCTTTATTCAAGCCCTCGAGGCCCAAAATACGCGTTAGAAATAAATCGAAACTAATTCGGAAACTCAAAGAATTTTTCGAAATACATTAAATTTTTTTTTAAAGCTGCAGGGTTCACACTACTGTGTGGCCAGGCCGTGTGGGCATTCGAAATAGGGACACACGACCGTGTCATTGCCCGTGTAACTCTCTAACTTGGGTCAAACGACCAAGGCATAGCTCGTGTGCCAAACCGTGTACCCTTTTAAAATTGCCTCGTACACCCGTGTGCTAGCCGTGTGTACCCTTTTAAAAGGTGCCTTAAATAATCAATTTACCATTTTCTACATGCTCGGGCATTAAACAACTTAAAAACCATTCGTTTAACCAGTTCAAAACATGATCAAATACATTCAAAACATATCAAAACAATCATTCTAGGTTCCTAGCCAATGTACCCTCATTCATATAATATTTATATCATCAAAACATATCATCAAAGCATCATTCAAATCCAAATTATAAACATATCAAATTCAAATTTTATCTTTCCCATTTTTAGTCGAGGATTCCGGTATGAAGTTAGCTTCGAAATTAAAACAATTAAAATTTATCAATATAACACAATTCAATTTCATATTGAATTTTTCAATTTTTTACTCAATATTTGCCTAAATTTCAATTTAGTCCCCAAACCGAGACTAATTTTAATTCTTCACATTTAATTCTATATTTTCATACAAATTCCACTTTAAATTAAATTTAACTCCCTATTTTTACTTAAATCCCTAAATTTAAATTTTTTTACAATTTAGTCCCTATAACTCAAAATTTACAATTTATTCTACAATTTAATCCTTTTTCACTTCTAGCTTAAAAATCTATCAATTTAATCCCTATTACTAAAATTATTCAACATTAACAACATTTAAAAACTCAATCAATACTAAAATTTCAACATGGATCGGGTAATACTTAATACCGAGATTTCAAAAACATAAAAATTACAAGAAAATAGGCAAAATTGACTAACCAATTAAACTTGAAAACTTTGAAATCCCTAAGCCTTCGCGTGTGTTTCTTTCCCTTTTCTTTCTTTTTCTTTCTTTCTTTTCTTTCAAATTTTGGTTTTGCTTTTGTCTTTCTTTATTTCTTTTATTACTTTTGTTTTATTATAATTATATAATATATATATATACTTAATACTTAAGAAAACTTTAATTATTATAATATATATAATAAATTTACAAATATCTTACCTAATGTCGTCCCACTAAAGAAACAATGGTAAATTTATTCTTTAGTCCCTTTAATTATTCTTTAATTTATAATTTAACTTTCACCTTATATGCAATTTAGTCTTTATACCTAATTACTTTTAATTTATGCAATTTCACTTAACTGAAATCTAATTAACTACACAATTAGCTTCGTAAATATTTATTAAAAATATTTACGAGTCTGACTTACAGGAATCAAGTCCCAAAAATGTAATTTTTTTAATTTGGTCCTTTTTAATTAATTAACTATCGAAATGTTAAAATTTCTCAGTGAAACTTTAATACCACCTTAATGACACTCTATAAATATTTATAAAAATATTTATGACTCGGTTTATAAAAATAAGGTTCTGATACCTCATTTTCTAAAATCACTTGAACTTAAAAAATCACTTATATAACATAAATTATCAAATTAAAAATATTTTTAAAAATCACATTTGACTCGTAAATATTAAATAATAATATTTATGAACTTACTCATCAAATTTGGTGGCCCCAAAACCACTGTTTTCGACACTACTGAAAAACGGGTTGTTACAAGCTTGCCATTTAAGAAGGCGTTGTTCACATCTATTTGGCGAATTTTCCACTACTGAGACACTGCTACAGCAAGCATCATGTGAACAGTGTTGGCTTTAACAACAGGACTGAAGGTTTCATAGTAATCTGAACTATTAGTCTGAGAAAAACCTTGTGCCACCAATCGAGCTTTATTCCTAGCAACACTCCCATCCTGATTCCTCTTCATTTTAAACAACCATTTACATCCTACTAAATTTCGATGCTCTGGAGTAGGTACCAACTCCCATGTCTCATTCTAGATTAAAGCATGATACTCTTCATCAATAGCTTTTTACCATGAAAGGATCATCATGGCTTCATGAACACTTTTAGGTTCAATCATACTTAATTTAGAAATATAGATCTTAGGCTTAAACACTCCCACCTTACTTTTTATGACCATGGGATGTACATTACTAGGCAAAGATTCTGCAACATCAACAGGACCTGCAGCATGCCCAGGTTCAACATTTGCAACATGCTTAGGCAAGAATTGGACTTCAGTGTCGAGAGTCTGATCTGTATCATTAGGTTACACATATTGAAGCCTCTCACTAGAGGGAGAGGAGCTACAAACCTCAACAGCAGATGAGTTATCAATTATAACACTTTGACATTCAAAGCACTGGATAGAAATCACATTGCCTGAGCATTTGCAGGGACCATCACAAGAATGATATGAGTATGTTTGATTACTTGGCTGGTATAAAGCAAGCGTGGTGGCCCCATAACCCACAGGTCTCATGATCAAAATTTGACTCTGATACCATAACAACAAATGACAAAAACTCACATAAAGAAACAAATCATTTTCTTATCTTGATTAGAACAAGTCATTAGCACCTTTTTATACAGCATTGAGTAATAACTATCATAATAGAGTAATAACTACCTAGCTAACAACCAACTGACTTCAACTAACTGACTTGACAATTTAGCTAACTACTAGTTGTTATCTAACATTCACCCCATATACACACACATATACAATATATTAAGTGGTTGACTGAATTAGTGTTACACATTAACTAGGTTCTAACTTAAAAAATTATTAAATACCAAACCATTTTATAAAACAACAAATATACCATGAGACTTTTTTGGATTTTTATATTTATATATAAAATTTAAAAAATACACATAATGATATTTGAACCCAAAATACTATGATATTTGATATTTGATATTTTAATTTTGTTATTTAAACCAAAATCTTATTTTTTATGCAATTTTTTATAAATACATTTTATATATAATTTCTTTTTCATTCACATCATGGGTGTATTATAATCTAATAATATTTAAATGCTTAACTCACTTGGTGTCATGAATTAATTAAATATCAATTCAAATAAAAATGATTGAAAACTCATTCTTTTTACAAAATAACAAATATAATTATGAAAATTTTTTTATATAAAATTTATAAAAATTAATTTAAAAACAAAATAAATTTAGAAAAAAAATACTCACACTTGAACTTGAACCTAGAAAGCCGTAGTCTCCAAAATTTCTAATTGTTCTATTTCAACCAAAGGGCGATTTGCTTTTTTAGATCAATTCTTATAAATATACATTTTATGTACATAATTTAATTTTAAAAAAACTAATATTTTTTTCATTCTTTTAAAAAATATTTTTTCCTTTTAAAAAACTAATATTTTAAATTTTGTAAAATAAAAAAAAACTATATAACTATATAAAAAATGAAGGTATGGAGGCCTGCATTATGTTGAATACATTACAAGAAAATGGTTAAACCTAAGTGAGCCTCTTTATTATGCTTAATTATAATTTTGATTCTATAATCTTTAGTTGTATACAGTTAAATGGTATTTTACATTGTTAAATATAATTTGAATATATTAAAAGGTGTTAAAAAGTTAACATATGCTTTAAATTTGCCTTGCTATTCTTTTTTTCACATTATAAGAAAATGTCAAATTTTTGTTTTGACCTCCATATTATGTTGAACTTTGAATTTAATCCATATATTTTAGTTTTTGATGTAATTTGGTCCATCCACTTTTAACTATATTAATTAAAATGTTGATGCCAAATTTTTTTTAAAAAATATCAATTTATTTTATTATGACAAGTTCAAATTAATGTTAATTATTAAGTGATTTTTTTATTTCAAAATGTTAAAACTAATGAATTTAATAAAAAAAATTTAACAATAATAATTATGATTTAAATTTTAAAATTTTTTAAAAACAAAAAGAAACTAAATTCCGAAAATATAAATATTAAAATCTAAAATATATTTTAATCATCAAATTTTAGCTCTATGATTTTATATAAACAAATAATCAACAACCTCCCCCCGGCTTTCCCGTTCTATCTACCAATTTCAAAGTTTAAGCAGCTTCTTTTTATCTACGCGCACGCCTACCGGTACACTCATGGACTTTCAGTCTCGTGTTACCCAGCGATACGCCAAAACAGAGTATCCCTTCAATTTCATCGCCCAATTTTATTTTCTCCTCTAAAACGGCTTCTGCAGATACATAAAGATATCCTGGTATGGCGACAGCTGATTACTACTCTGCATCTGTGAAGCAAATCCGATATCCATATTGGCATCCAAGTAATTATAAGCGAAATCCAGGGCATTATTGTTGGCCATTCCCAATTCTTCCTTCCATTTGGGAACGCTTTGAACCTCAGTCATGAATTCCCGAGACACCGCATGTTCCGAACAGCTCGAGTCCGTGTGAACCCTCGGGACCGACTCCGATGAGTCGAAATACACGTAATCGTTACCCATCGCCATCGCCGCCGGCGGAAATTCACACGTCTCCACGCCTAGTGTCCCAATATCCGGCTTACTCTCCTCAATCTCCGTCACGCTAGCTTTTTTCGTAACGCTTCCTCGCGTTGGTTGTTTTTCGATGCAACCTTTCTTATTGTAAATCCGGCACAGCACCCAATCGTCCAACTGATGGAAAAGAAAACAAAACATTTGATTAATTAACTAACTACTGTTATTATTATTAATTTAATTGAAGTTATATAATTGTTTGGTCTGTTTTTGTATGTTGCTGGACCACACTGTGTACGACCAGCGTTTTCTTTGTGTGGTTCAAGTAGGGTAAGGTCACTTCGCCTTCACGTCCCAGTCCAAACAATTATCATGCATATAAATCACCGCTTTACCCCCCTAATATTTTAACCACTGAGGTGAGAAAGTGTATTTGTATTGTACCCTTAGGCTGTTCTTCTTGCGAACCGACCGGTCCACGTCGGCTAATCGATACTCATGCATAATCCAATTAGTTTTCTCTCCTTTCGGAGCTTTCCCGGAGTAAAACACCAAAGCCTTTTTAATACCGACCGGTTTCGGTTGCCCAATCGGCTTATCAGCTCCGGTTGCCTTCCAGTACCCAGACCTGGCCGCACGGTTCGGCCTTGAACCGTTCGGATATTTCCTGTCTCTCGGTGAAAAGAAATACCACTCTTTCTCACCGTACAACGCCAAATCTATAAATTACAAATCAAATTAATATAAAACCATACGAAAAATAAAAACGTTATACGGAAATTAAAGAAAAGATAAAAAAAATTACCAGGAAGATCCCAAGGATCGTATTTGTAAAGATCGAGTTCGGCGATAATAGGGACGGCGATAGACTGAGACGCACATTTACGGCAGAGATAGTGCATCACCAGTTCCTCATCCGTTGGATGGAACCGAAAGCCAGCGGGTAACTGTAACTGTAACTCCGTTGCAGTCATTTTTTTTCTGACGTTTTTAACCTTTCAGGTATACCTGACCACTTTCTTTTTTCCTCTCCTCTCCTCTCTCCTATCTTTTATGTGGCGACGGCGCTTGAAACTTTAGAACATAAGGGAGGAGGAGGAATTTATAGGAGAAGAGGGAGGGACACGTGGCGTAGAGAGATGGAGAGTGGTAATAGAATCGACGTGGGTGATGAGGTTTTGTTGTTTTAATTCATGGAGTGACGAAAGCATGAAGGGACACGTGGAGGAGGTGGAAGTGAAGTGCGTGCGTGTGGACATCTCACGTGCGCGTGATTTTGTCACTGCTTACGCTATTTATTTTGGACGGGAGTTCTCAGAATTAAGCAACATAACACAAAACGACCCTGGAGATTTGTGTAATGAGATGGGTATGTTTTTTTCTCTCCCCATATTTTATTAGTCTATTTTTGAAGGGTTTAGGTTATGAGCCGACAGTTTAATCGTGGATTCGGACTAGCAAGTCGGCTCGCTCGCCCAATCATCGCTATTAGCTGAGCTATTATTTTGACTCTGCAGTGCACCTGTTTACGTGCCGGCGACGAATGCCCTCCAAAAATAAAAGATGCATAATTCCGAAAAAGGAAATTAGCTTCGCTCTTGCATGCTGGGTGGTCCATCTGATATCAGTTAAGAATATTTACTGCACCCGAACTTGATTGATATAATAAAAATTAATTTTAAACTTAAAATTAGTTATAAAATATAAAATATATTTAATATTTTATTACTTTATGAATAATAATAGAATAAGGGTCTTTTTGAATGAACAATATATTTATATATAGTTAATATAAAAACAGAGATAATTGTGAAATTAAATACTGTAATAATATTATAGCATAAGGCAATAAAAAAATTAAATGCAAAGTACTAGAAATAAACACTTATTCAAAAGGCCTTAAATTGTCAATCTACACCGAATTAAAACTTAAAAAATAAAAAAAAGAACGAATAGTGACTCGACCTTCCTCATAGACAAATTACTAAGTAATATAATTAGTGTTTATGAAAATAAATAAATAAAATAATGACTTCAAACTTTCTTTACTGAATTCAGATACTAAAACATATTTGAATTAGTATCGCAGTCGTATATATTCTTTTGAAAATTGTATTTATGATTCGAATGAGATTTAAAATTTTATTCTTTTAGTTTATATTAAAGATAATGACATAAAGTATTTCAAAAAAGATAATGACATAAAGTTGGACTTTTTTTTAACTACCAACTACATTATTAGTATTTGTTTGAAATTTCAGTTTTATATTATAAAAATATTTTTTTTCTTAAAGTAATAGCTTCTTTATGAAGAAATTCGTAAAATAGTCTGTAAATAATTTTTTTTTTAATGAGACATCTATGACAACATGAATGATGTTTTTGTAAGAAAAAAACTTTATTAAAATATGGTAGATGTATGTTTGAATCTACTTATTGTTTGAATTTTCTGACTTTTTTCTCAATTTATAAATTGAGAAATATATTAAATAAATCTTTGAATTCTATCACGTTATTTTAAACATACCTTTTATACTTTTATTATACCTAAACAAGTCTTTATACTATAATTGGTACTTGAATAAGCTTTTAAATTTTAACTGGCACCTAAATGAGCTTTTTAAAGTTGAATCACATGTTTCAAAGTTCAAACATAAACAAAATTAGTTTGAATATTTGTAGTTTATTAAAATATTAAAATATAAAAAAAAATTCAAAATTTGATAGCAATGTTATTGGACAATGAAAACGAAAATTCGAGATAGAATAATTAAAACATAATATAGAATATATATTCATATAAATAACATAAACAAATACATAAATTTTTAAAAATTCATAGAAAATTTAGGATTGGTATGTTATAAATTATTTTTACATTAAAAAAAAGAATTTTATACATAAACAACAAGATAATATTTTGTTTGTTGTATCTAAGCTTTTGTACTCTATGGTTACTATTACATCTCACGTTGAGTTAATTTTTTTTTGGTCGATTTATTATAAAATAAATATTTAAAAATTAAAATATATTTTAAAATTTTATATTATGTCAAAAAATAAAATATAAACATTAAATATTATATTCGAATGTACTATAAAGACTAAAATTAAAATTTAATCATTTTCCTATATCATGCAAAACTAGAAAAGAAAAGATGACCCACATATCAACAAAGGAAGGTCCAAATATAAATGCATATAGATTAAGAAATTTATTAAGATATAAATTAAAGGTTAAGGTTGATTAGACTAGGGATATTGAGGTCTATCTATGCGATGGATAGTTGAAATGGGTCAATTGGTATTTCTGCAAGGTGGAAAACACATTGGAGGGCACCAAAGTTTGTACAATAGAGCGCCCTTCTATGCTTAAGTCAGTAAGAATCTAAGAGAAAACTGAAAGAATGGTACAAGGTTGTTAAATTGTCATACTTGATCTACTTCATAATCTCGGTAATTATTATAGATCTCTTTGGAGTTGTCAAAAGCTGTGTGAATCTAAGTGTCACTCTTTATCCATTTTTTTTTTATGGGGGTTAGCCCATGCTTTATTTGTTGAGTGACTAAGCTAATAGAGTTTCTTGTAGAAGCTTATTTGGTCATCAGTTGAAAGGATTTGTGGTAACACAATAAAAGGTAAAGAGAATATTAAGCAAACTTAAATTAATTTTTATTTTCATATTTGTGGATGAACATACATTTATACACTTGATTTCTTAACTATTGTATAACAGTTTAATTGCAAAGTTGTTATTAACAGAATTCTAGAGTACCTGTAACTAATTAACTAATTTGTGAACTCTAATATTCACCCATCTACCCAATCTTCGAAACTCGTAAGAGCTGTCGAAGTTTACAAAACTGCGAAGCAGACAATGGTTTAGTAAGAACGTCAGCAACTTGATCATAGGCAGGAACTTCTCCGGCGATAAGAGACCCATCAACAACTTTCTCACGAACAAAAAACAAATCAAGTTCGACATGTTTAAACTTTGAATGTAAAATCGGATTTAGCTGCTACTGCCACAGCACTTGAATTATCATGCCATATTATTGTTGTATCAACAGATGGATACTGAAGTTCACACAACAAAGACATCAGCCATGTAACATCCGCAGTGGCAGCCGCCAACCCGCGATACTCTGCCTCAGCGATGGAGTGAAACACAACCTGTTACTTTTTAGAACACCAAAAGACAGGGCTATTACCAAAATAGATACAGTACTCTGTAATAGATCGTCGATCATCAAAGTCTAACCCCCAATTAGCATCAGCATATCCAACCAATGACAGCCTCTCAAACGATTTGACAAGCAGACCATAATCAACCATACCACACAAATAGCATAAAATTCATTTGAGTGCCACAAATGAACATCTGTGGGACCATGCATGAACTGATAGATACGGTTCACAACATAAGCAATGTCAGGCCAAGTCAGCACGACATATTGCAAAGCACCGGTAAGACTACGATATTCTCCAGGATCGTCAATCGGAGTACCCATAGTTTTGGACAGAAAAGAATAGCTAACCATAGGTGTATGAACAACCTTAGCATGAACTAGATGATAACGATCAAGCAAGTCAAGCACATATTTATGTTGACATAGATGAAGAGTTCCGTCAGTCAAGCGAGTGACCTCAACACCCAGGAAATAATGGAGATCCCCCATGTCTTTAAGGGAAAATTTAGAATGAAGTTGTTTAACAAAAACGTCAATATCAGGAGCTGAACTCCCTGTAATGATAATATCATCAACATATAATGACACATACATACGAGCCACATCAGTAACACGTATAAATAAGGAAGCATCATATTTGGACCCAACAAAACCTATGGAAAGAAGATAGGATTTCAACTTATCAAACCTTGCTCTTGGAGCTTGTCGTAACCCATACAACGCCTTCGTTAATCAACAAACCAGAGGTCACCCATCGACATCATGTTAAACATATCTAGGAGGTTGATGCATGAAGACTTCCTCGGTGAGCTTGCCATTAAAAAATGCATTATTTACATCTACTTGCCGTAGTTGCCACTATTGGAACACAATAATCAATAGAATGGTCTGGATGGTAGTTGGTTTAACAATGGGACTAAAAGTTTCTTGAAAATCACACCCCAGTACTTAAGAATAGCCTTTCGCTACTAATCTTCCCTTCTGACAAGCAATAGTGCCATCGGGATGTCGTTTAATTTTAAATAACTATTTGTAATCGATTGTCTTTCTTCCTAATGGCAAAGGAACTAACTCCCAATTGCAATTATGAATTAACGCATCATACTTGGCTAGAGTCACTACTCTCTATCTCATGAGAAAAAGCTTCATCAATCATACGAGGCTCATGTTCAGCGGTTTCAACAACTAAAACTTTGGGTTTGAAAATACTAGCTTTAGACCGTGTCACCATATGATGTGTATTCCCAGTAGGTTGAGGAGGATCTACTACAGTGGTGGAAAACTCTGGTGTGGGAGAAGGGGTGTTTCCAAGTTGTGGAGAAAGATTGACCATATTAGAAGGAACCACTGGTGTGTATGAGAGAGTAGAAGTATAATCCAAGCGAGTCGAATCATAAGGTAAAGCCACAAGATTTTTTATCTTCTGACAAGGAAAACTAGAAAAAGGAGACTGCAACTATACAAGAAGAACGTACGTGGTAACACAATCATTTGTTACAGGATATGATAAAGGATACTCAAGATATAGAAACTTACTTTCATAAAATACCATGTTGAGAGATGACAACCTTCCTATCAGGCGTAAGACATTGGTAGCCTTTATGATGTGGACTATATCTGGGAAAAGTGCACGGCTGATATCGAAACTCCAACTTATGTTTATTAAAAGGACGAAGGTATGGAAAACAACAACAAAAAATGTGAAGATGATCATAGGTTGGCGATTTTCCATAATGTACCAAATATGGAGTATTACCTTGCAAGATTGGAGTGGGTAACCGATTTATGAGATGAATGGCACAAGTAAAAGCATAACCCTAGAATCGCATTGGTAAGTGCACTTGAGCAAGGAAGGTGAGATCAACCTCAACAATATATTGGTGTTTCCATTCAACCACTCTATTCTGTTTCGAAGTATGCGGACACGAAATCTGATGAATAATCCCATGTTGTACGAGTAACGACGTGAAAGACCGAAACTCACCACTCCAATCACTTTGAAATTGTTTAATGTCTTTCTTAAATTGTGTTTTAACCATTTGCCGGAACTAAATAAATCAATCAATTGCTTGAGATTTACGTTGAATGAGAAATAACTAGGTAAAACGACTAAAAACATCAACAAATGACACATAGTACCAATTACCACCACAATCAATAGCTATAGGTCCCCATAAGTTTGAGACAACTAATTCAAATGGCATAGTACACACAGCAGTGGAATTAGGAAATGACAACTTATGTGACTTTTCTTTTTGACATGCAGTATAAACATGAACAAGATTATTTTTATTTATGACAATATTACAATCTTTCAAAACAATCTGAACAATCTGAGCTAAAGAATGACCCAAACGACGGTGCCAAAGTTCAAATATACCATCAGTCGAGGAACACGATCGTACGACAACGTGATGTGTTGACGGAGTACCACTGGTATTATTTGAAGCAACTGATAAAAACCTATAAAGTCCATCATGCGTGTGGCCTACAGCAAAATGTCTTGAGTTTGAATGTCTTTAACCACATATTGAAAAAGATGAAACTCAAAATAAACATTATTCTCTCGAGCAAATTGAGAGACATACAACAAATTTTTACAAATGTGAGGCAAATGTAAAACGTTAGACAAATGCAACAATTTAGCTTATAAATCTAACATAGAATTATCCACAGATGCAATTTTAGCATGTGTTCCATCACCCATTAACAGTAGAATAGTACCTAAATACAGAGTAGAGTTGTTTAGGGCGAACGCCTCTTTACACAATGATGAGTCGCTCCTGATTCAGGATACCACAAAGTCAAGTTACTATTCCCAACATGTGTAGGAATGTACGGCTTGTCAGAACCAAACGTATGAGCTCCAAAACTCAAGTCAACACCATAATCGATCGTAGCCATATTAGACTAACTGCCATTTGAGTATTCAGACCGTGAAACATTAAGAATTTGTGGAAGACCCACACACTCGAAAGAACCTGTGACACGACTAGAAAAAAATGGCCAGACACCGACATTATGATTCGAGCCTTGAAAATACCTCACTTGGGGTTTTGTGTATCGTGGACTATCTATTTCAGCTACAATATGAGACCCAATAGGATTATAGGAATTAAACGCAACATGCCTACCCAAGTGAACATTATGAACACTTGGCCTATTAAATGGCCCACTCGCATGTCTCTTTGGGTAATAACCCTCACCATCAATATCCATATTAGGGTAAAAACCCTTTTGTGCAGCCGTCAGTGAAGAAGCACCATACACCGCTCCTTGCCCAGGCATTGGACCACGAAAGTGCCGCCAATTAAATCCTCACGGCACCGGAGAAGCCTAATCACAGCCTCATAAAACGGCAGGCGCACGAG
Source organism: Gossypium longicalyx (assembly GCA_025698465.1). Lineage (NCBI taxonomy): Eukaryota > Viridiplantae > Streptophyta > Magnoliopsida > Malvales > Malvaceae > Gossypium > Gossypium longicalyx. The sequence continues at coordinate 13,793,850 of CM046997.1, read as the reverse complement.
GCTGCGCACCAAACACCGCGCCATGCTCAATCAATAATTCAATATAATTTGGCCGATCGAGAGGCTTCCGTGAAATCGTCAAAGCTAGTGGACCACCATAATGAAAATCGAATTGATAATAGCATCACTTTGCCAGATGCCAGAAATGACCATAGATTTGGCACTGCATACACCCTTGATTGTTTTGTCTACGACCACCAAAGGTCACATGGCCACCTCTCTTAGTCATCGCCGTCCCTGAAAATAGAGGATTCAAAGTTGTAGATCCAACCAAATTCACCTGAAATAGGGATTCTAGCACCATCTTTTGCTATCTATTTTCGTCCTCTAAAAGGATATCAACTAATCTCCTCATGGGCATAGGTTTAAACGAGAACGATGTGAGCGTAACCACTAAGTTGAACTCTGACGAAAGCCCCATGAGGACTATCACGACTCTTTCAGAATCCAAGGTCTAGTGCCTTAAAGCCTCAAGTAATGCACAAACATTCTGTATTTTAGCAATTTATTCTTTAACTGTCATAGTACCTTTTTTAAACTGAATGCAACTCATGTTTGATTCTGGACAACTTAGCTCTAGTAACAACAGTAAAGAGACGATTCGCAATGCTCCAAACATTATTTGCGGTAATCATACTTGTAAAACAGAACAACAACAGACTACTAATCATGGATAACAACCACGACGTCAGTAATTTATCTTGTTGATAAAACAAAAAAAAAACCTCAAAGTTGAGAACTAACTTTTCTTCTTGATCTGGTACAAACTGTGACGAAATTGGCAGTGTTCCATTCACAAATCCAGTAAGCTCATACCCATCAATTATCAGTTTTACATGATGTTACCATTGAATGAAATTGCTTTCATCGAGCTTAATTGTATCATGTCAGGGGAAGTTGTGGATTAACCGAGATTTACCAAAATCAACATTGAATGATGGTGTTGGAAGTGGAGCCGAAGGAACTGGCTTTGGATCATGATGAGCAGTGGCAAATTCTTCTGAATTTGCCATAGTAGGTAGTGGAAGAGTGTGCCCATGACTTAGGCAGATGATACCATGAAAGGATTTGTGGTAACACAACGAAAGGTAAAGAGAATACTAAGCAAATTGAAATTCATTCTTATTTTCATATATGTGGATAAACATACATGTATACACTTGATTTCTTAACTGTCGTATAACAACTTAACTGCAAAGTTGTTATTAACAGAATTCTAGAGTACCTGTAACTACTTAACTAATTTGTGAACTGTAATATCAGTTAATTAAGTTCGATTAATGGAATTAATTGAATTTGGTTTTTGAATGTTAGTTTGATTATTAACAAAGCTTAATCTTGTTAAAAGGTTTCATGCTTTCTTTTTATTTGTTTTAAACTTTAATTTGTCAATTTGATATTAGTTTGATTAGTTAGCAATATCTTTGTCATGATTTGCTTTTAAATTTTAGTTATCGAAATTATTTTAATTTGGTTAATAAACTTAGATTTGATTAATGGTTCATGAATTTTAATTTTTTTATAAAATAAAGAGATATAAGGAGAATAAAGAATAAAGAAAATATGAAAGCAACAAAGAATGTACTTTATTGATCAAAATGGTTGATTACAATGCTTCATCAGAGTCTCTATTTATAGGCATAAGAAGTATAAAAGAAGTAGAGATCTAATTCTAATAACTATTAGAATTTAAAGTACATTAAAACTTTATCTTGATCATAATGGACATCCACTTAATAAGATATTCATAACACTCCCCCTTGGATGTCCATTGATAGATAATGTGCCTCGTTAAAACCTTATTAGGAAAAACCCTGTGGGATAAAAACCTAATGAAAGAAAAAGAGTACACAATCTATAATACGCATAATATGTTGCCTCAATAAAAACCTTACCAGGAAAACCCAATTGGACAAAACCTCGATTAAGGGAAAAAGAGTGCAACGCATATTTTCTCACCCTCATGAAAACATCACATATTTTCTCATATTCTACGTATTCAATCTTGAGTACTAGTTTTTCAAATGACTATTTGAATGTATTTGCTAAGTATTTATATTACCATTCTTTTAAAAGTCATGAGTGAAGGAAATTTGGGGAAATATATTTTGATCTCTTCAAGAGATTCAACAATAATCATAACAAACTTTAATCATGATTCTTTTATAATAACACAAATAGGTATTTTGGATCATTTTATAATCTTCCTTCAACTACTCAAATTTACCACATATGTTCAAATTATTTCAATTCATATAAATGAATAATTTCCCAAGAATTTCAATATGCTTCTAGCATTCTAAATCCTTGAAAGATTTTAATATAAACTTTACTATATAGTGATTCATAAAAAGGTTGTAACAATATCCATTAGATGCAAGTTAAATCTTTTATGAATTGTCAATATAATAATATATCTAAAGGTTATTGCATTTATAATCAATGCTAGAACTTAGCAAAAAAATTCATATTTTTATTCCGCTTTTGCAAAACTACTTTAATTGCACCCTCACTAGCTTTATATCTTTAGATATTTGGACTACTGGTCCAAAAACTCCAAAAATTTAATTATACTTGAGTTGCGTCTTTCTATTTTGATCAATTTATTTTATATCTATATTTCTCAATAGATTTATTCAGGATCCTCATTTTATTTCATTATAATAATACTGCATGCAAAATTATTGTCGACCATTTTTATTATTCGGTTCCACATTTTCTCGAATTGACATAACTTATTGAGATCTCTTATTTTTATTATTTTAAAATTCGGTTTCAAGTACCTGAATATCTTCTAGAGTTTTACTTATTATTTTTGTCTTGGGTCTCTTTTGGAGCACCTGCCTCCACAATGTGACCATCTAGAAGAATTTTTATATTTGGAATCGATCATTCTATTATTTATTCTAACTGATTGTCCTACTGGAACTTTGATTCAAATTAAAATATTAGATGATATATAACACTTGGTTATTCTCATGAAGTTTGTAAATACATCTAACAGTTAACTTGAAATGAGTTATCCTTATTGAACTTTTGGTTCAAATTATTCTCCCCTTAACTCATTACAAGTTATTATTTCTCTCCCCCTAATGTCGGGAAAATTATTGAATCAAAATTGTAATTATAAAAAAACTTGTAATTAATATATATTTCCAACTTTCTTTGAGGATTCACTTATCTTTGTGCGTTATGGTGGATCAATTGGAACATATACGCACAAACAAAAATTCAAAGATGAGAAATATTTAGCTCTTGCTCAAAAACCAACTGTAATAAGGAGTATTTATAACTTATTGGCTTGATGCATACAACACGTAAATCAATATAATCTCGTGTTGAAATAGAAAGTTTGTTCTCATAAATAATGATTTAGCTATTAATTGGAGGCATTTGATAAACAATTCAGCTAAATCATTTTGTGTGTGAACATAAGCTATAGAATGTTCAACTTTCATCCCAATTGACATGCAATAATCATTGAAAACTTGGGATGTAAACTCACCAACATTAACAAGATGAATTGTCTTAATTGCATGATTTGAAATTATTTATTTAAACAAGTAATCTTGCAAAACGACAGGTTGCAAATTAATAACACATATGTGATTATTTTGTAAATGTATCTACCAAAATCATATAATATCAAAATCATCCACATGGTGGATGAATGAGCCCATATTCATTTCAGAAATGTAAGACATTAAATGTCAACTTTAGCTAGTGAGTTTCTAATAATCAATTTTCATTGAGAACAAACAACAAATGAGAATTATTTAAATTAAAGAAATCTTCTGGTTCTTTAATTGAATGTCCATATAAATTCTTAACTAATTTCCGCATCATATATGATCCAGGATGGTCATGCCAAGTAGTAAACGCATTTGTATTAGTAAACTTCTGGTTTACTTTAACATGTGTTTTAATTGTACTAAATTGTAACAAATTGATAATTTTATTATCATTCCTTTTAATTTGTATCCACATATAAGTTCTATTGTAACATTTACTACTGGAAATGTCTAAATCAATGTGAAGTCTATAATGTCACCAAGTCAATAAATATAATTTTCAAATAATTGTATGCAATATTTACTTCAAGAAATATGCCAAAATCTTCAAATGCCCAAAAATCTATTAATAGCAAACTTTGAGAGTGAATCTTATTTTCCAAGAGTACAATAGGTACATAACCAATGACTTTTCATACATAAGTTTTCTCTCTTACAAGTTCTCATCAGTAATATTTTACTATGTAATTTTAATTTAGAATTTATTCTAAATACTGTATATTTATACTCACAGTTTTTAAAAAATACTTGCAAGTTTAGATGCATCCAACCATAATAAGCTTTAGATAGAATTATCATATTCTATTGCTCATGAGTAGATCTTTCACAGTCAAATATTTTGCTTTCAACCCTTTAATAGGGATGATGAAAAAAGAATATCATAAATATTATAAATTAATAACTCAATCCCCTTTTTTTATTCATATGAAATATAATATTTTCCTCATTCACAATCTCAATATAGGATCCATTACAAATAACTTTTAAAAGTAATGCAGTAAACATCACAAATTTTGTACTTTTTAGATAGTGATATAGTAGCTCTTCTGAAGCTTTCAACTAATTTTGTACTATCAAATATTTGAATAATATTTGTTTGTTTCAATACCAAATAAGATAAATATTTTCTATCTATAATGATAGAATTCATTCCTACATTTTCATATCCTTCCTCAAAGAATATTAACAGAAATAAAATATTTGGGCATACGCCACATATGTGGCCAATAATATTTCATATCATATATTGATAACATAAGTTATCTTTACCCTTTAAAGAGTTATCTTGAGAACTCTCATTGTTCTCTTATTTATTACTATGTTCTCACTTTTAGTGGTCTATTAGTGTATCATTTATTTTCTTTATGTTTACATTCACTTCGGGGAATGTAACAAATCTAGTAGGAAAGACTTATAAACATCCCAATAGATTCTTTATTTCATAATTACCGTCGCAAACATGCATGAGATTTCAAATCAAAATCTATCTATGCATGTGTCATGATTAGTCTCTAGTTATAATAAGCAATAAATAAAACATAGTAAAATATACTTGAAAATCTTTAACATCATCGTCATCACTAGAAGGTATGAGATAGTTCAAAAATATTCTTGATTTCATATAGATAATGGTATCAAATCTTTCACCATCCTTAAGAACAAAAAGTAAAATAAGTTAATCAAAATAATGATAACATATAATAAAAGAAGAATGAAAAATAATAATCTGATATGAAACATTAAATAAAAGAAACTTCCTGTAAAAATTTTGTATCTTGTTGTCAAAGATATTGAAAATCATGAAAGATAAATTTGATCGTTGATAAAAGGAACTATCACTTTGAGCAAGATCGTGCTGATAACGTGTTATAAAATAAGAGAGATGAGGAGAATAAAAAACAAAGAAAATATGAAAACAACTGAGAATGTACTTTATTGATCAAAATGGGTGATTAAAATGCTTCATCAGAGTCTCTATATATATGCATAAGAAGTATAAAAGAAGTAGATATCTAATTCTAATAACTATTAGAATTTAAAGTACATTAAAATTTTATCTTGATCATGATAGACATCCACTTAATAAGATATTCATAACAAATTTCAATTAATTTGATTAATGAAACTTTAGTTTTGTTATACCTTATGTCCCAAGTACATTTTTTATTGAAAGGTTTCACCCAAGCTAAACGGAAAGGAAATTCACCACAGTTTGCTCAATCTTGATGTATTTATCTTTCACCAATTACCTAGGAGCCACCTATATGAATTCAATATTTCAAAAAAAAGAAAAAGAAAAAGAAGGGTATAGAGGCAAATGAAAACCCGCTTCAAATACATATAAGGGTAAAAGAAGTCAGTTATTTTCCCTCTTATGGTTGTTCATCAGTTATTTTCCCTCTTATGGTTATTCATTTCACAATATCGATTTTTCCCTTTCACAATATCAAACTTATATATGAAATTATCGAAGCATGTAATTCTCCTACATTCTAACAGTTTGCACATCTCTTCTAATGTTGTAGAACACTCGAATTCCTCACTCTTAGTGGGAACACTAAACATCCTAGGGCCATGTTTCAATAAAGATAAAATTAAAACTAAAAACAGTATAAGAAAAGTGAAAACAGTTGAAACCTACCAAAGAAAATCACACCACAAGAACAAACGAGAAAAAATGCAAAAACTAGGAAACTCAGAAAACAAAGATGAAATAAACTACAAACCATTATCCCTATGTGTAAGTTAAAACAAAACCCTTCAACTCCCTCGAAACTTATTAAGTATGTTACCACACACTCAAGCGTGCACCATTCCCCATATACTAAAAGTTGCTCCAATTAGAACTTGACATGTGCATTCAAATAGTAATAGTAATGACGGTTTCATTGGAAACATAATAAATACACTGTAACATATTACACGTTTAAAAAACTTCATCAATAAATATATACAAATTTACATACATGAACCTATTTACCTTGCCATAAAATCAACAAAGTTAAAACTTTCAATCATTAGAAATTCAAATTTCAAGTTTCAAAAATAATCTTATCAAAAGATAAAATAAAGGCATCAATAAAATACATAATACTACAGAGCGAACTTCCCTAAACCTTCACCATTTGCACCTATAGTGTGACCTTTCCTAACAAGCTCGCGAATGTCACTTTATAACCTTCTCTCACCTGGGGGGACAATTGTTATACCTTATGTAACAAGCCTCACGAACCTTATAGTTTACCCCGCGAACTTGACAATGTACCCATATAGAACCTGATACGTGTCTCTCAATTAAGCTAACAACATGGCAGACTTTGGGTTAATTTGCAAACCTCAGGTTGGCGAACTTTAGGTTAGGCATCTCAAACTATATAAGGACCACGTGGAGACTCAAGGTAATTGATTGCTAGTCATTCTAAAACTTCTTATCCTAGAACACAACATCACCGTCATTGCTAAGAGTACCAAACTAGACTTCAGTGTCAGTGCCTCAAGACACGTAGCTAAGCTTGTCCCCACTATGAAAGGGCCATACAAATTGCTTATAAACACTACGTACTCACTTCCTCCCTTCCAACTATTGAACTTTTCCTCAAATAAATCTCTTACCCAACATTCACCTTACCTTTCTCCCTTCGATTAGTATCTTCTTCCCTTGTTCATTTTACTGGTTAACAGATTTAATAATAACTAAACCAATTGAATGAATACTCCGAATTTGGATACAAATTAAAGATTAACAACTTATAATTTGAATGTGACTTAAAATTTAAGAACTTATTTGAGTGCTAATTAAAATTTAAAGGCTTGTTTAGAAGTATAAAATCTAATCTTAATAAATGAAAAAAAGTTAAAGGATTTATTTATCAAATTAGTTGTATTTTTTTAACAATTTTTGTTAAAGAAGTAAGACAACTATAAACCACTTTCTTTCCTTTTATTTTAGTCAAATTCTTGACCTTAATACATCAAGTCAAACTACAAAAATATGTATGTATTTTGTTATATAATCCCTACTTTAGTGTAATTAATCAAACCACACCAACTCAAATATTAGGGGCAAATTTAGAATTTCTAGTGTTGAAATTTAATTATAATTTATGAGAGGTCATAATATAATTTTATCATTTATTAATTTATAATTTTATTATTTATGAAGAGACTGAATTGATAATTTTTCACTTTTTGGGAGGGCCACAACCCTTGCCAGCCCTTAAATTTGCCCCATTAGTTGTTCAAATTAAGATAGTTAATATTATACCGATATATGTGCTTCTTTTCTGTTGGTATTGGCAAGTACTGATATCGGTCAGTTTCAACGTACTATTTTGAATTTGTCGCTATTTTTGAAAAATATTTTATATATGCATATAAAAGCATTTAAAAACATCAAATAATGAGATTAAAAATCTCAAATATAAAATACTCATAAAAAATAAAGTTTTGGTTGAAATGATAAAGAAAATATTTTAAAAATGTTAGTGGCATAGATTCAAATCTCACCTTACTTAAATTTTAAGATACAGAAAAAAAAACTCATTAATTATATAAAATATAGTTTAATAAGCTTCATAAATACAATCCATGATTAATCAAACTAAAAAAAAAAAAGAAAAAAATTATTCCACAAATTTAATAATAAGATCATCTCATATTATGCATATATTAATTCTTAATTCAACAAATCCAAAATAAATAATAAAAATTTAAATTTAAAATATATTTTAAAATAAAAGTTTTTGGTACGAGCAGTACGGGTAAAATCAACTGGTACTAACCAAAATTTACATCGGAACAGAATCTAAAATTTATTATTTTAATTTATCAGAACGAAGCATTCCAACCGATACGAGTGGGACCGGAACAATACCGACTCCCATAGTTCAAATACAAAATAATTTAATAATTATAAAATGAAATTATGAAATATAAATAATTGTGCTTTTTTTTTTTCTAAAAATTATAATAAGTACATATTAAATTATGATATTATCTGAAATTTTGCATGTTTTTTTTATTAATTAAAAGTAATTATTTTGGCATAAAAAGCTTAGTGAGTGCACGTTCTAATATGTGGTAGTGTGTTAATCATAGGATGACGTTTCAAAGAAAGATCATGAATCACGTCTACCCCCAAAACACGTGACCCTTTGTATTTTCTTTTTCCCTTTTTATTTTTTTTGGTAATAAAACCAAATCCTTATTTGTTGACTTGAAAAATTATTACCACAAAAATTGTTGAACACAATTTGACAAATTCCGATTGAGTATTACAACATTTTATTGAAAGAACATAAAAATAAATAAATAACGAAATAGTTGGATTTTACAAATAAATTATAAATTAATAATTATGATAAAGTTTGATTCATTTAAATGGATAATTATCACGAATAATGTTATTATGTTCCATTATTTCCAAATCTATAAACTATATATAAAAGAATCCTTTCACACTTTCTTACAATCACACACATCTTAATTTTCTTTTCTTTTCTTTTTTACAATTTTAGATAATGGTAAGATTTCAATTTTTAATTTTTTTATGTTTTTAAATTTATATAATAATTGTTAAAATTTAATGTTGGTCCTTATACTATGTTTAAATTTAAGATATGGTTTTAATGTTTTAATTTTTAACATAACTTGACACTCCACCTTTTACAAAGTCATTAGTTAATCTAAATACATTGTTTTAATTAAAATGTTGATGTGAATTTCAAGCATCGTTAACATCATTAAATTTTTTTGTTAAATTTAGATCCATTATAATGTCATATTTACCAATTGATTTTTTTTAAGTTCAAAATCTCACGCAAATAAATTTAATAGAAAATTTTTAACGTTTGTTAACTAGACTTAAATTTTTAATTTTAAAAATTAAAGAAATTAAATTTTTGAAAATAAAAATATGAAAATTAAATTTCAAATATATAAAAAATTACATAAACTTGTAACATAGTATAACCTTTAAATTTAGATTTCATAGTCTTACCCAAAAAGAATTAACTTAATTAGAAGTGTGAGAGTAGTATGTTGAATATTATAATTTAAGTACACTTAAACATATATTTTATACTTTTTGTTAAATAGATTATTATAAATAATCATAATTTTATAAATAAAAAAAAAACCGATATTAGTTCAATTATAATTTTATGATGGTGCTTTTTATAAGTTAATTAGATCGCCAAAAAAATATAAATCTTGTTTAAAAAGTTAAAAAATGAATTGAATTATATAATTAATTTTTAGGAGGAACCAAAATTACAAAATTTCTATTTATTTAAGTTATTGAAAACTTAAAATGAAGAACTACTACTAACAATTTTCCATTTTATAAAAAAATATATATATAAAAAAAAAAAAACCAAGGCTTCCATCTAATTCTTTATTATTTGTAAAAACTTGATTCATCACTTTAAATTGGAACATCGAAAAAATGGATCTACGACCTTAAATAAAGGGTTGAAATTATTAGGGATTTGGCTGCAACTAAACTCAATGGGGCCAGAACTAATAGTTTTCACATTGCCAAATTGATGAATTTTCAACCCGAATTGTTTTCATAATCATTTTACTCGTTTTATACCAAAAATAAATTTCAAAACCATTCGGTGTCAAGGTCGGTCCAGTTGGATAAGGATGAAGGAAGTTGCTCGGCATGCGCCGAAACCGCCCCCCTTTTTTTCTTTTTTCCTGCTTCTTCCACTCCACTCCGTTTTGTCTTCTTCCACACTCGTAAATCATTTCACCATACACTTACATAACGTACCTACAATCCTGGAGTCAATAGTTTGCTACCGACGTGGCAGTATCACCTTTTAATTTCGGTGGCCGTTACGGAAAAAAAATCATGTCTGTGTCCATAGTCAAAGATGCTGATATCGTAAAACCAATAAAATGGTGACACGTTATTGTTGTCAGAACCGGTCTCGTCACATTCTTGTCGTAGCCGCTCTGTGTAACTTATTGGTAGCTAAATGACCAATGTCCATGTCAGCCACGAGATAAAAGGAGCATTGAGTCTGTAAATGTGCACGTGGGAAAATAAATAAATAAAAAATGGCACATTTTAGTTAAAACAATAAAAATATTAATTTACATGAATTTAAAATATTTTAGTCATGATTATAATATAATAAAATATTACAGATCATTGTTAAAATTGGCAAATCATTTATATGTTTTTTTTTTTTTAATGATCAGAGGTGTAATTTGTCAGTTTTTACAATCTCAAATTAGCTTTGTTAGACTGATATTATTTTGTTATTACTTAAATAATATTCAACTTAAAATTTCTTTTGTTAGCGGATGTACATGTTATTTTGTTTTTAAATTCTAGCTTTATTTATACCCACATTAAGATTTATTTCATGGTAATTTATTTGTCTCTTTAAATCATCATCCCAATATTTTAAAATTATAATGTTAATTTTAGTTTTCAATATTTTTATTTTTTTGAATTAAATTATATTTTAAGGAAAATATTGACAAAACGTTAATTCTTTAATGATGTTGGTGTGGCAACTAGCTTGACAACCCACTATTCTTTATGATAACATAATACTATTTATCTTATATGTTATCTAAACAAACAATTGTAAAAATATAGAAACTAAAAAAAAAACAAAAATTTTATAAAAATTCAAAATAATTATAAAATACATGTTGATTATCATGTTGGTTATAATGTTTGAAAACTTATCATTTTTATTGAGAAGTTATGTCTTGTATTTTTTGTCTTTTTTTTTTTTTTTTTGCTAGTTAAACTTTGTTCTTAGTTTTTTCATTTAAACTCTTATTAATGTAGGTTATTTTAATACTATTCGACCTATAAATTTAGCCTATAAATAGGTCCTTTTTCTATCCTAGAAAAAAACTCATAGGTATTAGTTTTCATAAACATTCAGAAAATTTTGTGTTTATATTTTGAAGGTATTTCTTGAGTTTCAAGGTTTAGTTTTATCTCTATTTTTATACTTTTCATTTTTACGGTTATAATAAAATTATCTTTACCCATAATTTTTTATCCTCTTCAGAGGGGGTTTTTTCGCGTAAATTATTTGTTTTTGATCTTTTAAATTTCTCTAATATTTTATTTGTTTCTTGTTTAATCAAATTTATTCCCAACATTAATCAATATTTTTATTAAAAAATAAATAAATATTTTTAATTTAGATTAGCAAATTCGATTTTTTTAAAATATTAAAAAGTAAATTGTAACTAAAAAAATAAAAACCAAAATAATAAAATATGTTAACGATTAAAAGAACAATTTGTCAGATTTTATAATCAGATATACTTGGCAAATTTTCTGAATAAGAATATTTGACAAGTGAAAAATTCATACACTAGAGGCACAGTGTTTGTGCAGATTGTCCGATGGCGGCGCCGAATCCAAATAAAAAGGTCGGCATGCAGTAATAGAGTTTTCACGCCCCCACGATGTTCAATGCCATCTCAGTTCTCATCCAAAACATCCCATAATATCACATCCACGATTATAATAATACGAAAACGATATTTCAAAAAAGGTAAATTATACGTTCAGTTTAAAATAATTTTTATTTCGGTAACTTTAATTTTTTTTAATGTAAGTATTCTAAGAAAAATAATTATGTGAATTACTTGTTGCACAATTGTTAGCAAAAACACAGTAATAAAAAATTTATTTAAGTATATTAATTTAAATCAAATAAATCACAATATTATTTAAAATAAATGTTTACTGTAAACAGGTTAGAAATCGATTTAGAGTTGAGGCCTAAAAAACATAATCTCCTTAAGACAGATTCGACCGCTTCTTTTGTGTTGGAGAAACGTCGGACGATTGTCTCCCAGGATACAACAACTAGATGAACACCACAGCAGCTCAGCTGCGTGATCAACAAACTAGAGAAAATTTCAGAGGAAATTATCATAATTCAGTCTTACTGTGTTCTTATTATTTTCGTCGTGAATTAAGGCCATTAAATCCAAATTAACGTCTGAATTAAAGAACATTAACACAGAACTTTTAATTCTAAATTTGAATACTTTGCTGAGGAAAAGAAATAAACACGTAGTGGGTCAAAATATCTACAAGCCTAGAAGGGGCCCGATCGGTCGAACATTTCACGTCGCTCATGTCATGCGGGTGCGCCCCCAACCCCAATGGATTTGGATTTGCACCCCCTGCGTGTGAGGGAAAGCACTAGTTTAGTCATTCAATAACCACCAAATTGGTTTACATATATATATATACAAGTTCCACACTTGATTCCCAATCAATGTGGGACTAATGCTTTTCATTTTCCTCAACATAATTCACAAGTAGCTTAGTTTAAGCATCAATTTCTCATTCATCACTCAACCATTTTGAGCATATACATCCCATTGTAAAGGTCTTCTGGGGTAAAACATAAAATGATAACTTTATAATTCAAAACTCCTCATTTACCAATCGAAAATATGCCTCAAAGATTCCAAAAAAAAAAAAAAAGAAATCATATTTTTCCAACATTACTAATTGTTGTTAAAAATTCCATTAGTCGTTAACATATTATAGTTATCAACAATCTTCTCTTATCTGAAAACCTCAGAATCCCCTTCGTGTTGTTGTCTAAGTTCTAGTACTATCGCTTGACCTCCGATTACCTTTTTTGACCATGATCATCGTCGTTGTCCCCTTTCTCTTCTTTATTTTTTTTTCGTTTTTAAAACTCTTGACTTTCACTTCCTAACTCACCATTGCCACTCACCGCTTCCCAAATCATCGTCCTATCAAACCCTAAACTAACCCATGAAAGAATGAGGACTCTTTCAATCAGTTAGACAACAATAAGGTCAGTTCCAAAAGCAAGAACCTAAACTAAAGTATGATTTTTTCTTTTAAGTTTTCTTATAATTTTGGGTTTTTTCTTTTCTTTTTTAAACTCATATTTTTCATTTGTTTTCTGCATGTTTTTGATTATATGTCAATTTATGTGTTCTTGCAATGGTCTTTTGCTTCTTGCATGTATAGGCTTAAAAATGACATGGGAGGGAATTCTTAACAATCTGATGCATTTAAAATTCTGTTATGTTTATTGGTTTTGTTTTATTTTTTTGATCAATACGCTAAATTTTGATGTCTTAGATACTTTAATGAAATGGTGTGCTACGGTCCGAGGTATGTAGCAATTAAAACAATATGCTTTTAAGCTTTGTAACAATTAAATGAAAAAGTCTGTATGAGATGCACAACTGTCAAGTAACGGTTTGCTTAACTGATTCCCAAATTGTTGCTCCTTTCCCTCTTAAGCATGTATTGACAGGTATGGCCATTATGACAATTCAACACTAATTTTGCTTCTCTACTCTTTTTTCTTCTTCTTCGATCTCTTTTATGCCTCTTCTTTTCATCTTGCTACTGTATTTTTGCTTAATTTTCTTCCATAATAAGGGTACCAAAACTTTCAATCCTCTATAGCCAGTGAAGGTATAACCACGTGGCTCCAAGAAGAGATGGGTCATCTTCAACAAGAAGTGACCCAGCTTCAGATAGAGCTCTCTCAGTGGGATATCAAACTTGATTCTCACTTGAAAGAGCTTAGAAATGAGTTTAAAGGACAGATCAAGGCAGAGTTGTGGACCTTGTTCGAGCAATACCTAGGTTACCCACCTTCTGTGATAACCACAGGATTTGTTCAGGACAAGGGAAAAGGGATTTTGGGTGGTCCTCCTCCAAGGTTTCCTCCAAAAAAGGCCATGGTCATTTCTCCCATGGTAGATCTAGCTTACATGGGAACTCCTTCACAAGTTGGAAGTGTGGAAGCTCCATCTATGACCATGTAAGATCTTTATTGTTTGAAATTGCTATGTATGCTCACGGTTGAATATGTAATTAAGTATTTGCATGTGTGTCGATATGCATAAAATGATTGTGGTAATACATATCTAATATTGGCATGCTCCATGTTATTACATTTATGTGATCATATGCCTGTGCTTGCGTGTTTATAAAATTGTAGAGTATAGAGGGTAAAGTGTTGACGGGTTAGATGAAGTTAGGATTTGGGAATGAGAATTTCTATTTACAGCAATATGGTGTTTTTGAGTGCAAACTGTGGTGTGCGAAATTTCGGGCCTTGCGGAGGGACACTGCGATATTCAAGCATCAAGGTTAACAGTGGCAAAATAAAGGAATGGGCAGATGGTGTAACAACCCGTTTTTAATGGAATCAGAATAGTGGTTTCGAGACCACAAATTTGAGTCAAAAAATCATCTTAATATTATTACATGGTTTGCATTATGATAGGAATGTTATATGAAAATTTTGATAAGAAAATTTTATTGATTACATGCTTAATTATGGAAAGGACCAAATTGCATAAAATTCAAAAGTTGAGTTCTAGTAGCTGTAAGTATCAAATAGCTATGGAATTCAAAACTTGAGGTCCTTAAATGGTAAATAAACCATTAAGAAAAGTTATTAGATATTTATGATGAGTCATCCATGGAAATTAAAGAAAAGAAAAGGATGAAATTGGAAAGAAAATGATAATAGGAAGATAAATAATAAAAGAAAAGAAAAATATCATTATATATTATCTTCCCCAAGTATTTTCTATGGAAACCCTAGGAAAGAGAAAAACATTCAAGCAAACTTTCATGGCTTAATTGGGTAAGTATTTTTGTCCCATTTTTCGTAATTGTTATATTTCCGAGTTCGTAATAGCTTAATTTATCTATTTTGGGAATTAATTTGTAAAGATATCAAAGTATAGAAATTTTTCCATGGATGAATATGCTGAAATTTTGAAATTTATGGTAGAAAATGAAAAGTTGTTGATAGATAAACAACTTTTACAAATAGAATTTTGATGAAATTATGATTTAGGGACTAAATTGAAAAATTATAAAACCTACGGAAAAATTCTGATTTTTGGTGAAATTCATGAACTGTTATTAAGACATGTAAAAATTGGTTAGGCTTGAAATAAGAATTAAATTGCATGAATTTTATTTTCCAAGCCTAGAGACAAAATTGTCATTTATGAAAAGTATAGGGGCAAAATGATAATTTTTTCTAGGAAGTGAATTGAGTTCAATTGAGTATGAAATGGATTAAATTGATGTTAAATTCATTTATATAGATCCGGAAAGATCAAATAAAGAGTTAGATCGAGGAAAAGAAAATGTGACAGATTAGTAGATTATCATATACGAACAAGTGTCGAGGTAAGTTCGTGTAACTAAATTGTGTTTATTTTTATGATTGAATTGAGTGTGGTATGTATTTATGTGAATTATATAAATTTTATAAATGTATGGAATAATTACATGTCCAATAATGTCCAGAAAATGTTAAGTTCCGTTTGAATAATGAAATTCGATAGATACATGATTTCCCATATTGAATGTGGTCCTGCATATGTTGCGCATGCAATATAGCTCATTTAACAATCTCATTTATAAAGCCTCTCGAGCATCCTGTTATATAGTTCCTACGAGCATCCTGATCGGTAGTGTAACAGCCCAATTTCTGTGAAATTAGAATAGTGGTTCGGGACCACAAATTCGAGCCTAAAATAAAATTTATTTTTTTATTACATGGCCCGTAATATGATAGAAATGTCATGTGAAAATTATGATATGAAAATTTTATCTATTAAGTGTTTAATTACGAGAAGGACCAAATCGTATAAAATGCAAAAGTTGAATTCTAGTAGATATAATGATTAAATAGCTATGAAATTCAAAACTAGAGGTCCTTATATGATAATTAGACCATTAAAGAAAAGTATGTAGATTTTTGGTGACTCATCCATGAAAATTTAGAAAATGGGTAAGAACTAAATTGGAAAGTGAAATAATTTAATTAATTAAAAGATGATAAAAAGAAATATCATCTTATTTTTCTCATCTTCTTCCCCAAAAATACATGGAAACCCTAAGAGAGAGAGAAGAAACTTTCATGGCCAAATTGGGTAAGTTTCCTTGGCTCGTTTTTAGTAATTTTGATATTTTTAAAACCGGGATAGCTTAATCTATCTATTTGGGGGATCAATTTGAGAAGTTATCAAAGTATGAAAAATGGGTCATGGTTGTATATGTTGAAAATTAGAAATTTATGGTAGAAAATGAAATGTTGTTGATAGATAAATAACTTTTACAAAGTGATTTTTGATGAAAACATGATTTAGGGACTAAAATGTAAAGTTGTGAAATTGAAGAAAAATGCTGAATTTTTATGAATACATGTGCTATAAATTTTTTAATGGGGTTTTGGTTAGGCTTGGAATAGGGAGTAAATTGCACAAATTTTATTTTCCGAGCCTAGGGATGAAATGGGAATTTATGGAAAAGTTAGGAGCAAAATGGTAATTTTGCCTAGGATGAAAATTAAGTCCATTTGAATGTGAAATATGGTAAATTGATGTTAAATTTACTCGTATAGATCTGGATAGACCAAATTCAGAGCTAGAACGAGGAAAAAGAAAAATGTCAGATCAATAGATTTTACGTACACGAACATTGTCGAGGTAAATTCGTGTAGCTAAATTGTATATGTTTTTATGCTTGAATTAAATGTTATGTTTTTGAATTGTATAAATGTCATAAATATGTGAAATGATCACCTACTCGTTAAAGCCCGATAAATGAAAGTGCCCGATCAATTATAATACCCGACAAATGATAAATGATAAAAATGTAAATTTTATGCTTGAGTTGAATGTAAACATTAAATTGCATAAATGCATAAATATATGATATTAACCATATGCTTGATAATGCTTAAAAGAATGCTAAATTTTGTTTGAATAAATGGAAAATTCGATGGATATGTGATTTTCGAAATGAATGAGGTCCTGCATTTGTTGCGGACGAGATTTAGCCAAGACGGGTAATCCTGATATGAGTCCTCTTGAGCATATGTTATGGATTGGATTTAGCGCAGACGGATAATCCAGATCAGGCTCTTTAGAGCATATGTCATAAAAAAAGATTTAGCCTGGATTGGTAATCTTGTTGTATACATGTATGGCTCGAGAGTGTACTCCCTGATATAATACCCTATGGGTACCATTGGACATGAATTGACGAATTCTGATTCGTACACCTCGAGTGTACTACCTGTGTATCCATCTATAGTTCAGATAAATTCAACGGGTAAAAGTTCTTGACATGAGAAGATATGAATAAGAAATGAGTTATTACACATATCGGCCTGGAATACATGAAAATGACGATACGTGATAATTGATATATGGAAATATGAAATGACGATATTGTACATGGAATTTATTTGATGAGTATGTACATTCTTGATTATAGACTTATACACCTTGAGTGTAGTAATCTTGACCTTGATATTTTGAGTAATATGAGTAATGTTCTGATATGAAATGATTTGAACTCGAAATGAACTAGTATGAAATTATACTCGTAATAATGAGATAAATTATGCATGTTGAATGAATACATGTTGTGGAAAGCATATGTGCTTGGAATTTTGATTGTTGTTGAGCCCATATATGTTTTGATGTTATTATGGATTATATGACTAACAAGGGCAATGGGGATGTGTGCGTAAGGCTTGAGGTCAAATTGATTGAATATGCCTTGCATAGTTACCTTATAATAGAATGAATGGTAAGTTAAGTACCATGTTATACGAACTTACTAAGCATTTTATGCTTACTTAGTTTTATTTCCCTATTTTAGAGTAAATCGGAATCTCGTTGTAACATCCCGAAGTAGGGCCTAGTCGGAATAGTGGTTTCAGGACCATAAATTTGATGTTAAAATATTGGTCTTATGATTATTATGAGGTCTAGAATATGAAAATATGCATGTGCTTAAGTTTCATGAAGAAATTCTAAGTGTAAGGTGTTCAATGGGAAATTAGGGACCAAATTGAATAAATTGAAAAGCTTGGATTCTAGAAGAAATTTGTATGAAATTGCTTTGGAATGTTAACTAGAGGCCCTTAATGAGTAATTTGTCCAATTTCTAAGTTTTTGGACAAAAATGGGCATGCATGGAAAAATTGGAAAGGTTAGTAAGGAAGGGCATTTTGGTCTTTTGGTTAATAACTTAATAAAAAGGGAAAATGAAAGCTAAAATCAGCTCATTCTCTCCATCTTGCTGCCGAAAATTAGGGTTTTCGATAACTAGGGTTTTTCAACATTTCAAGCTCAATAGTAAGTGCTTCCTAACCCCATTTTTAATGCTCTTCGTATTTTTAAGATCCTCGTAACATTCTCTCTCTATTTCTACCTATATTTCATGCAAGGGTTCATGTTTAGAAAATTACCCATGCATGAGATGTTTGTGTTTTGATGTTTTATGAAGGAATATGAGGGTTTAAAGGATGGTAAACAACTTTTACTAAGTAGGTTTCTATGGAAATGACTTAAAGGTATAATTTGTAAAAGTTGTGAAAATGGGTAAAAAGATGTGCAATGAAGGAAAAATATGGGCTACTATAAGAGGGGATAACATTCGGCTAGGATTGGATAGCTAAGGAATTGCATGTATTTCACCATACGAGCCTTAGGACTGAATTGTAAATATTGTGAAAGGTTAAGAGCAAAATGATCATTTTGTCCGGGGTGAGTTTTAGCCCTAAATCGAGCAATGTGATGTATTAATAGCCTAATTTTATTGATATAAACCCTGAGGAACCAATTCTGGAGGTTGACTATGGAAAACGAAAGGTTTCGGATTAACCGAGACACGAATCCAAAACGATTACCAAGTAAGTTCGTATAACTCAAAGTAGACTCATAATGTAATTAAATGTATGTTCTTGAATGCATGATGAATTTTGATATTTATTGCATGATAATCTATGAAATGTGCTAATGTAAATAAATTAATGATATTTGCCCCGGTTAGAATGAAAAGGGAATCCAATGGATAAACCATGGTTTGCATGATTTGGGATCCTGCATGTGTTGTAGAAAAGGATTTATCCTGGGACGGGTAATCCGTTGATCTCAATATAAAAAAGATCTAGCCCAGACGGGTGTTTCTTGAGTGATCGAGCCTTCCGATGAATATGGATGTATGAAAAGGATTTAGCCCGGGACGGGTAATCCATTGATTTTAGATTTTTAAAAAAAGGATTTAGCCCGGGACGGGTAATCCATTGAATTTCATAATAGAAGGGATTTAGCTCGGACGGGTAATCCTAATTGATCAAATAAACTCTAGACTGGCCACCCAGATTAACTCTAAATGAGATGCTCCGTTATATTAAGGATTTAGCCTGGACTGGCAATCTTGGCATCACTCTATGAGTTATTTCTAAGGGGGATTCAGCCTGGACTGGTAATCCCACCATAAGACGTAAGGTTCGCAGGAGTGCGAGTTTGGAATGATCACTAGTATGACTTGTCGGTAAATAAGCTATCCATTGAGATTTTTGAGAAATTCAACGAGAAATTTAACATGAGAGATAGAAATGGAAATGTTAAATTAATGAGCTCATCTCAGATAAATGATATGATGTATTGTTTTGAAACTAACTTGATGATTGAGTGCGTATGATAGGGAAATATTTCATGTTGTTGGAATTATTATCTAATACGGTTGTGTGCTAATCATCCGGTAAGTTTACTTTCCAGTTATCCACACTTACTGAGCATGTAAATGCTTACCCCCTCTCTTTTCCTTATCTTACAGAGCTCGAGGACTCGTGAAGATTGGAAGACGATAGGAGAAGTCAACACACTATCAACTCGTCTTTGTTTTGGTATATAGAAACTTCTATTTTGTTATAATGACATGTATAAGATTTTTGGCTATTATGTTATGTGTGTCATTTGGTTAGCCAATGTAAAGGCTTGAATGATATACCTATCTCTTTTGTATATGGCCATAAAACATGGCTTATTTTGATGTAGGTTGTAACCTGCTAATGGTGCATGTTGGTGTTTAAATATCAATGAGATGGTCCAATGTGGTGGTATAACATGAATGGAATGAGAATGTGGCTAAATCGCTTAGAAGTAGCTAGGTTATAGTTGAAAATGAGTTATAAAACGAGCCAAGTCTAAATGTGTTTGATGATATGCTAATCCGTGATATAAAAGGGTTAATGTGGCATGTACTAAACCGATGATATGAGGTTGACATGCATTGGGTTATGCCAAAAAAAATTTAAATTATAATAAGGTTATGTTAAACATCGTTGAAGTCATTAAGCTTGTATGTATATTAGAGGGTGACCAAAGGCTTGGAAAATAGCCCCAAAAAGGTCACACGGGTAGGCATATGGGCATGTGTCTAGGCCGTGTGTGACACACGATTAGCCCAATGAGCGTGTTGCGTGACCGTGTGTCCCCTGCACCTAAAATTTTGAAGTCAGTATGCATGGTAGTAAACACACGGGTAGAGACACAACTGTGTGTCTCAACCGTGTGAAGGATACGGCCTAATACACGGGCGTGTGCCTTAGTCGTGTGCCTCAAAATGATTGATGATGTCATAAACAGAATGTCTGGGTATTTGGACATAGGCTACGACACGGGCGTGTCGAGGCCCTGTGAGGAACACAGGCAAAGGACACGAGCGTGTGCTTGGCCGTGTGAAAACCTCTGTAGGTTCGAAATGAAAAATAAATCCCAATAATTCAACACGGGTGAGACACACGGGCATGTGCATTGCCTCCACATGGGCGTGTAAGGCTCAAATTTAGAAATTTTTATAAAATTTTCTTAAGCCCCCGGTTCAATCCCGGACCATTCTTAACGTATGTTTTGGGCCTCGTAGGTCCATGATAAGAATAATGTAATTTAGTTTGATGGATTTTGATTTTAAAACGAAATTTTATCGCCTAGCTTTTCACGATTTCCTGAGTAAATGTCCAGTAATGCCTCGTATCCTATCAAGTCTTGAGTACGGGTAAAGGGTGTTACATTTAGTGGTATCAGAGATATAGTTTAGTCGATTCTAGGACTAACGTAGTATGTAACGAGTATAGCTATACATGACATTATACAAGTTATGATAGTGTGACATCTCCTAAATCTTTTAAATTGTATTTGAATATAGTAAATATCTTCCAATCAAGCTCAAGATAAGTCTGAGGGAGCCAAGAGCCATGCTCTAACTTCCGTACAATGAGCTACTACTAGTAGTAATAGAAGGCCTATGTCTAAAGGCCGGGATGAGGCAAGAGCTACCTTCTTTGATATGATGGATAAATGATTTGGGGTGTACCTGAGAAACTACCCCAATATACCACGACCTCCTCCGCCCCCTGTTCGACCCGAGGAAGAAGTGCCACGAGGCATGACACCTATGAGAATTGGTAAGGCCCCGGTGGATAAACTTAGAAACTATGGGGCTGAAGAGTTTAGAGCTAAGATGGATGATGATGCTGAACGGGCCGAGTTCTGGCTTGAGAACACTGTAAGAGTTTTGGATGAATTGTCATGTACACCCGAAGAATGCTTAAAGTATGTTGTATCTCTTCTAAAAGATACTGCATACCACTAGTGAAAGTCAGTATTCTCAATGGTACAGATGGAAGATGTTACATGGGAGTTCTTCCAAGTTGAGTTCAAAAAGAAGTATGTCAGCCAAAGGTTTCTGGACCAAAAAAGAAAGGAATTTTTGGAACTCAAGCAAGGAGATCGAACTGTGTCAGAATATGAACGGGAATTTGTCCAACTGAGCCAGTATGCTCGAGAGTTGGTCCAGACTGAAGTGGAAATGTGTAAATACTTTGAGAAAGGACTAAACGAGGATGTTAAACTATCGATTGGAGTACTTGAGATAAGGGAGTTCGCTGTGCTGGCCAACAGAGCCAAAAAAGCTAAAGAATTAAGAAAAGAAAAGAAACAAGCAAAGAGGAAAGGCCGAGTTCTGAGTAAAGAATTCGTGGGTAAGACATATACAACTTTCACAAAGAAGTCAAGAAGCCACCAGGAACGTTCCAATTCATTAATGGGATATTCGGGCAAAGTAAGAAGTTCTAGGCGTCACAACCCGAAGTCTTCCTTCCTTAAAGTGTCTAGTGCGGGGAGTGTGGAAAATCAAAAGCCACGGTGTAACAATTGTAATAGACTCCATTTCAGAGAGTGCCGAAAGAGAAATGGAACATGTTTTAGGTGTGGTTCTCTCGACCACTTCCTTAAAGATTGTCCGGAATGAAAGGACAGGAAGATCGAGCAAACTTTGAAACCAAATGCTCCTATCTCTCAAGGCAAGCCTCCAAGATATCCTGAAAGTGGTAGCGATGGTCGTAATGTTGCAAAAGACTCTACTGTCGGATCTGAGGCTCGAGCCCCGACAAGAACTTATGCATTACGTGCTCGAGAGGAAACATCTGCTCTCGATGTCATCATGGGTACATTTTCTATCTATAATACTCGTGTCATTGCCTTAATTGACCCAGGATTGACCCATTCATACATTTGCATGGATTTGGTGTCTAGCGTGAATATGTCTGTGGAACCTATGGAATTTGTGATTAAGGTGTCAAACCCTCTAGGAAAGTCAGTCCTAGTTGATAAAGTCTGTAAGAGTTGTCCCTTGACGATTCAAGGTCATTGTTTTTTGGCTAACCTTATGTTATTACCATTCGACGAGTTTGATGTAATACTTGGCATGGATTGGTTAACTGTGTATGATGTGATTGTAAATTGCGGTAGCAAGTATATTAAATTGAAATACTAAGATGGTGAGGTTCTCCGGATTGATTCGAGTGAGTTGGATACTCCGGCGGTTGTAATTACCTCTATGGTGGCTCAAAGGTATGTGAGAAAAGGGTATGAAGCTTACCTTACTTTTGTACTAAATACTAAGGAAACAAAGTTGAAGATTGACTCTGTATTAATAGTGTGTGAGTATCCAGATGTGTTTCCGGAAGAGTTGCCCGGATTACCTCCTAAAAGAGAGGTAGAGTTTGGTATTGAGTTAGCACTGGGAACAGCGCCTATTTCCATTGCCCCATATAAGATGGCACCAACCGAGTTGAAAGATTTAAAGGCACAGTTGCAAGAACTGACAGATAAAGGTTTTGCAAAGCCGAGTTTTTCGCCTTGGGGTGCTCCTGTATAATTTGTAAAGAAGAAAGATGGTTCGATGAGGCTATGTATAGACTACTGACAACTTAACATGGTAACCATCAAGAATAAGTATCCTTTGCCTAGGATTGATGACTTTTTTGACCAATTGAGGGGAGCCACTGTGTTTTCTAAGATAATCCTAAGACCCGGCTACTACCAGTTGTGAGTTAAAGAGTCGGATGTGCCCAAGACCGCTTTCAGGACGAGGTATGGTCACTTTGAGTTTCTTCTCATGCCTTTTGGTTTAACGAATGCCCCAACTGCGTTTATGGACTTGATGAATCGTGTTTTTTGACCCTACCTAGACAAGTTTGTTGTTGTATTTATTGATGATATCCTGATTTACTCCAAGGATGAGTCTGAACATGCGGAACATTTGAGAACTGTTTTACAGACTTTGCGAGACAAGTAACTATATGCTAAGTTTAATAAGAGTGAGTTTTGGCTCCGAGAGGTAGGATTCTTGGGTCATATTGTTTCGGGTGAAGGCATCCGAGTTGATCCAAGTAAGATATCTGCTATTGTCAAGTGGAAGCTGTCGAAGAATGTAACCGAGGTTTAAACCTTTTTGGGCTTAGCCGATTGCTATCGGTAATTCGTGAAAAGATTTTTGATGATTACGACTCCTTTGATGAGATTGCTGGAAAAAGATGTCAAGTTTGAATGGTCAGAAAAGTGTCAGCAGAGCTTTGAGAAGTTAAAGACCTTGCTGACTGAAGCTTCAATTTTAGTGCAACCCAAACCGAGAAAAGAATTCGTAGTTTATAGTGATGCATCCTTGAATGGACTGGGCTATGTGTTAATGCAAGAGGGAAAAGTGATAGCCTATGCTTCGAGGCAATTGAAGCCACACGAGAAGAATTATCCGATCTATGACTTAGAGCTTGCCGCCATCGTCTTTGCTTTGAAAATTTGAAGGCATCATTTGTATGGTGAGATTTACCGTGTATTCACAGATCACAAGAGCTTGAAGTACTTGATGACTCAAAGAGAATTGAATTTGAGACAATGGAGATGGTTAGAACTGAGTAAAGATTATGAGCTGATTATTGATTACCACCCGAGAAAAGCGAATGTGGTCGCCAATGCACTAAGCAGAAAATCTTTGCTTGCTTTAAGAGCTCTGAACATGCAGTTGGCGTGGTCTGAAGATGGTTCAGTTTTGGTAGAGTTAAGGGCTAGACCGACATTTCTGTAAGAAATTTGTGATGCCTAGATTTATGATAGTGATTTGCAAGTTAAGAGAATTCAATATGAGTCGGGCATTGAATCAAATTTTTGGACCAGTCTCTATGGTTGTCTGATGTTCAGAGATAGGGTACATGTACCGAGAAACGATGAACTTATTCAAAAAATTTTGCAAGAGACGCATGATAGCCGTTCGTCTATTCATTCAGGAAGTACCAAGATATATAATGATTTGAGGAAAATGTACTGGTGGAATGGCATGAAAAGAGACATCTCTAAAATTTGTATCGAAATGCTTGATATGTCAGTAAGTCAAGGCTAAACATCAAGTGCCTTCAGATTTGTTACAGCCTGTGATGGTCCCCAAATGGAAGTGGGATAAGATTACCATGGATTTTGTGACAAGACTACCGTTGACCCCGAAAAAGAAAGATGTTGTTTGGGTTGTGGTTGACAAGTTGACAAAGTTGGCTCATTTCGTTTCGGTAAGGACAGATTAGTCATTTGACAAGTTGCCTGACTTGTACATATCCGAGATAATGAGACTACACGGGGTACCGTTATCAATTATTTCAGACAGAGACCCAATATTCACTTCAAAATTTTGAAAGAAACTACAAGAGGCTTTGGGTACAAGATTGAGTTTTAGTATGGCTTTTCATCCACAGACTGATGGTCAGTCTGAGCAGATGATTCAGATTCTTGAGGACATGTTATGGTATTGCATCCTTGAGTTTTAGGGTAGTTGGGAAAAATGTTTGCCTTTGGTGGAATTCACCTACAACAATAGTTTCCAGACAAGCTTGAAAATGACACCCTATGAGGCCTTGTATGGCAGAAAGTGCCGAACTCCACTGTATTGGATAGAACTCAAGTAAAGCCAGATTCGCGGAGTTGACTTAGTTAAGGAAACTGAAGAAAAGGTTAAAGTGATACGGGATTGCTTGAAAGCAGTATCAGGTAGGCAGAAGTCCTATGCTTATTTAAAAAGGAAAGAGATTGAATTCCAAGTTGGAGATAATGTGTTCTTGAAAGTGTCTCCATGGAAAAAGGTATTGAGATTTGGCCTGAAAGGCAAGCTGAGTCCACAATTTATCGGACCTTATGAGATCACTGAAAGAGTTGGACTAGTAGCCTACTGTGTGGCACTGCCATCCGAATTGGAAAAGATCTACGATGTGTTCCATGTATCCATGTTACAGCGATATCGATCAGACCCCTCCCATGTGATTTCACCGATAGAAGTTGAGATTAGACTGTACATGACCTATGGTGAAGAACCGGTTAAAATTTTGGTTCAAGAAGTCAAACAACTGAGGAACAAGAATATTGCCTTGGTAAATGTATTATGGCATAGACATGGAGTGGAAGAGGCTACATGGGAACCTGAAGAAACCATGAAGAGCCAATACCTGAACCTGTTTACCGGTAAGGCTTTTGAGAACGAAAATCCCTTAAGGGAGAGAGAAATGTAACATCCCGAAGTAGAGCCTAGTCGGAACAGTGATTTTGGGACCATAAATCCAACGTTAAAATATTGGTCTTATGATTTTTATGAGGTCTAGAATTTGAATGTGCTAAAGTTTCATAAAGAAATTCTAAGTGTAAGGTGTCTAATGGGAAATTACGGACCAAATTGAATAAATTGTAAAATTTGGATTCTAGAAGCAATTTGTATAAAATTTCTTTAGAATGTTAATTAGAGGTCCTTAATGAGTAATTTGCCTAATTTCTAAGTTTTTGGACAAAAATAGGCATGCATAAAAAAATTGGAAAGGTTAGTAAGGAAGGGAATTTTGGTCTTTTGGCCAATAACATAATAAAAAGGGAAAATGAAAACTAAAATCAGCTCATTCTCTCCATCTTGCCGTCGAAAATTAGGGTTCTCCATAGCTAGGGTTTTTCAACATTTCAAGCTCAATAGTAAGTGCTCCCTAGCCCCGTTTTTAATACTTTTCGTATTTTTAGATCCTCGTAACATTCTCTCTCTATTTCTGCCCATATTTCATGCTAGGGTTCATGTTTAGAAAATTACTCATGCATGAGATGTTTGTGTTTTGATGTTTTATGAAGGAATATAAGGGTTTAAAGGATGGTAAACAACTTTTACTAAGTAGCTTTCTATGGAAATGACTTAAAGGACTAATTTGTAAAAATTGTGAAAATGGGCAAAAAGATGTGAAATGAAGGAAGAATATGGGCTGCTATAAGAGGGGATAACATTCGGCTAGGCTTGGGTAGCCAAGGAATTGCATGTATTTCACCATACGAGCCTTAGGATTAAATTGTAAATGTTGTGAAAGATTAAGGGCAAAATGGTCATTTTGCTCAGGATGAGTTTTAGCCCTAAATCGAGCAATGTGATGTATTAATAGTCTAATTTTATTGATATAGACCCCGAGGAACCAATTCTAGAGGTCGACTGTGGAAAACGAAAGGTTTCGGATTAACCGAGACTCGAATCTGAAACGATTACCAAGTAAGTTTGTATAACTCGAAGTAGATTTATAATGTACTTAAATGTATGTTCTTGAATGCATGATGAATTTTGATATTTATTGCATGATAATCTATGAAACGTGCTAATGTAAATGAAATAATGATATTTGCCCTAGTTGGAATGAAAAGGGAATCTGATGGATAAACTATGGTTTGCATGATTTGGGATCCTGCATGTGTTGCAGAAAAGGATTTAGCCCGGGACAGGTAATCCGTTGATCTCTATATAAAAAGGATCTATCCCGGATGAGTGTTTCTTGAGTGATTGAAGCTCCCGATGAATATGGATGTATGAAAAGGATTTAGCCCGGGACGAGTAATCCATTGATTTCAGAATGAAAAAAAAAAGGATTTCGCCCGGGACGGGTAATCTATTGAATTTCAGAATAGAAAGGATTTAGCCTAGACGGGTAATCCTAATTGATCAAATAAACTCTGGACTGGCCACCCAGATTGAATCTAAAAGAGATGCTCCGTTATATTGAGGATTTAGCCTGCACTGGCAATCCCGACATCACTCTATGAGTTATTTCTAAGGGGGTTCAGTCTGGACTAGTAATCCCACTGTAAGACGTAAGGTTCACAAGAGTGCGAGTTTGGAATGATCACTAGTATGACTTGTCGATAAATGAGCTATCTATTGAGATTTCTGAGAAATTCAGCTGGAAATTTAACATGAGAGATAGAAATGGAAATGTTAAATTTATGAGCTCATCTAAGACAAATGATATGATGTATTGTTATAAAACTAACTTGACGATTGAGTGCATATGATAGAGAACTATTTCATGTTGTTGGAATTATTGTCTAATAGGGTTGTGTGCTAATCATCCGGTGAGTTTACTTTCCAGTTATCCGCACTTACTAAGCATGTAAATGCTTACCCCCTCTCTTTTCCTTGTCTTACAGAGCTCGAGGACTCGTGAAGATTGGAAGACGATAGGAGAAGTTAACACACTATCAACTTGTCTTTATTTTGGTATATAGAAACTTCTATTTTGTTATAATGACACGTATAGGATTTTTGGCTATTATGCTATGTGTGTCATTTGGCTAGCCAATGTAAAGGCTTGAATGTTTTACCTATCTCTTTTGTATATAGCCATAAAACATGGCTTATTTTGATGTAGGTTGTAACCTACTAATGGTGCATTTGGTGTTTAAATATCAATGAAATGGTCCAGTGTGGTGGTATAACATGAATGAATGAGAATGTGGCTAAATCACTTGGAAGTAGCTATGTCATAGTTGGCAATGAGTTATAAAATGAGCCAAGTCTAAATGTGTTTGATGATATGCTAATCCTTGACATAAAAGGGTTAATGTGGCATGTACTAAACCGATGATATGAGGTTGACATGCATTGGGTTATGCCAAAAACGTTTTAAATTATAATAAGGTCATGTTAAACACCGTTGAAGTCATAAGTGTGTATGTATATTAGAGGGTGATCAAAGGCTTGGAAAATAGCCCCAAAAAGGTCCAACGGGTAGGCACACGGGCATGTGTCTAGGCCGTGTATGACACATGGTTATCCCCATGAGCGTGTTGCGTGATCGTGTGTCCCCTGCACCTAAAATTTTAAAGTCAGTATGCATGGTAGTAAACACACGGGCAGAGACACGGCCGTGTGTCTCGACCGTGTGGAGGATACAACCTAGTACACTGGCGTGTGCCTCAAAATGATTGATGACATCATAAACAAAATGTTCAGGTTTTTGGACACGGGCTACGACACGGGCATGTCGAGGCCGTGTGAGGAACACGGGCCAGGGACACAGACGTGTGCTTGGCCGTGTGAAAACCCTTGTAGGTTCGAAATGAAAAATAAATCCCAAAAATTCAACACGAGTGGGACACACGGGCGTGTCCCTAAGCACATAGGCGTGTGCATTGCCTCCACACGGGCGTGTAAGGCTCAAACCTAGAATTTTTTATAAAATTTTCTTAAGCCCCCGGTTTAATCCCGGACCATTTTTAACGTATGTTTTGGGCCTTGTAGGTCCATGATAAGAACAATATAATTTGGTTTGATGGATTTTGATTTTAAAACGAAATTTTATCGCCCGACTTTTCGCGATTGCCTGAGTAAATATCCGGTAATGCCTCGTATCCTATCCGATCTCGGGTACGGGTAAGGGGTGTTACACTCGTTGGATTAGAAGCTTGATAAAGATCACTCACACTGTCCATTAGCTCATTTCGGTACATATGGTAAATCAATTATGGTTGTAATGGCATGTATAGGATATATTGGCCATATTGGCATGTAAATATAAATGATGCTTGTAATCTAACCATTGGAATGGCTAGTAATGGTTTGTTTTAATATACTTGTAATGTCAAACTATGGTAGCTACATATATGTTAAGTAGCTGATCAAACTATCTCTAACTTGAGGACTTAACTAAGGTAAGATTATAGACATGTATGTAGAAATGATGTACCATGTTGAATGACGGAATTTGCTTAAATTGAATGCTTGGAATGGTTGGGTTGTACTTGGTATGTTTTAGTGCAGGAAAATGGTAAACTTGGGCGACAAATGAGGCTAGGAAATAGCTTTAATTTGTCCACACGGGCAGAAACACGGACGTGTGTCTAAACCGTGTGTGACACACAACTGGGTACATGGGTTGTAGTTGGGCCGTGTGTCCCCTGCACCTAAATTTTGAGAAATAGAATGCTCAGAATTGAGCACACGGGCAAAGACACGAGCGTGTGTCTCAGCCATGTGTGTGCTACACGGCCTAGCACCTGGCTTGTGGCTTGGCCGTGTGAAACCTGCATCTAATTTCGAAATGAATTAAATGACCACACGACCAAGCACACGGGTATGTGGCATGGCCGTGTGCACAAGTCAGAGAGTTACACGAGGTCGAACATGACCTCTAGCACAGGCGTGTCCCAGGGTCACACGACCATGTACCTTGGACCACACGAGAGTGTGAGCCCTGTAACTTGGAAAAATTTTAAAAATTTCACGAAAATTCTTAGGGTTCCTGATTAAGTCCCAATTTGATTCTAATGCTTGTTTTGGTCCTCGAGGGTCCATTTAAGGGACGTTATGAATAATCTCGGTAAATGAATAGAATTTGACGTAAATTATCTGTAAACATTCTGAAAAACTCTAGTAATGCTTCGTAAACTTATTTTGGCGACGGATACGAGTTAAGGGTGTTACAGGTAGTGATTCTATATGTGTTGCGCACTACCGCAACTCTTTGTTAGTGTCATGTTACATGATTCACTCGGTTGTGATCCAGCATTTATTGTGGACATAAACGCAGCTCTTCATGAGCATCCTGATATAAGCTTTTATGAACTTCCTGACATGGCTCGCTTGAACTCCCTGTTATGCTATCCGGAGCTCCCTATTAATAACTCTTTGGAGTTACCTGTTAAGCTCAATGAGCTTCCTGTTCTAAACTCTTATGAGTTTTCTGTTTAGCCTGGATAAGCTTCCTGATACATGGCTCACATGAGCATCCTATTACATGGCTCGAGAGAGTGCTTCATGATTATGTGCCCTATTTGGGTACCCTTGAATATGAATTGACAAATTTTAGTTTTGTACACTTTAAGTGTACTACATGAGTGTATCCATCGATATTTCAAATAAATTCAACGGATAAAGTTCTGATATGGTTAAACTGAACTTGAAATGACTTGTCATGGAAATGTACATGTAATATGGAATAATGATATGGAAAGCATATATATATATATAAGTCATTAAATGATGAGCTCATCCATGTTCTTGGTATTATGCAAATTAATTGACTAACATGATAGGTGAAGTTGTGTGTTTTAGTCTAATAGCCAAATTGCTTGGATGCATTTTTGTATGCTTATCTTGAATGTAAATATATGGTAAGTTAAATTCCTGTTATACGAACTTACTAAGCATTTGAAATGCTTACTCAATTTTATTTTCTCTATTTTATAGTGCTCGAAAGCTCGTAAAGGTTGGAATCAGTCGGAGCATCATCACACTATCCATCATCTCCTTTTGGTATAAATAGGAAACTTACTTTGGTAATATGGCATGTATAGGCTAATGGTGTCAAGTGAGGGTATGTAAATGTTTTGATTGTATGTAGCCATTGGAATGACTATTGATAACATATTTAATATATTTATGCATGAAGTTATACTATGCTTGGTATGTGAGTATGCATGGATTAGTATCTTAGATATAATCACACTTGAGTAAGTATATGATTAAAAAAAGAAAGAAAGATGATACTTGAAAGCATGAGTAAATGTGTCATGTATAAAACTTGATCATTAAATTGATTTATATGTCTTGAATTGGTTGGTGAATATATTGAAGTGTTGATGTAGGTGCAAGATAAAAAGGGTGAAAAATAAGGCTTGAAAGATGGCCTTATTTTGTCTACACGGGGCGTGTCTCAACTGTGTGTGACACACGGCCATGCGCATGGGCGTGTGTCCTGGTCGTGTAATCCCTGTACCTAATTTTTGAAAATTAAATTATCCACATGTTCTAGCACACGGGCGTGTTGCTAGCTGTGTGACCCAAGTTAGAGAGTTATACGAGTAAGGACACAAGCTAAAACATGGCCGATGCCTCACATCGAATGCCCACACGGACCTGGGACACAGGCATGTGTCTTCTACACCTAAGAAAAATTTTAAGATTTTGCGAAAATTTTCTGTGATCCCGGTTTAGTTTCGACTCGATTCTAATATATATTTTGGGCCTCGAGGACCCATATAAGGGACATTATGATTGATTGTGATTGATTTTCTGAAATGAATAGCAAATGACATAAATTGATTGTATTTGAATTGTAAACTCTAATAATGTTTCATAACCCTATTTCGGCGATAGATATGGGTTAGGGGTGTTACAGATGGATAGGGAAATGGAATTCCATTAAGATTCTGCCATATGGTGTTACTGGGTGCAAACAATGATGTGCCAAGCTTCGGGCCTTGCGGAGAGCGACACCGTGACGACGATAATTAGGTTCTATAGAGCAACACCGCGGTGGCAGTCAACAGGCTCTATGAGGCGACACCACAATGACTGTAAGGTCCTTCAGGGCGACACCTTAAAGAGGTTTAAGGTGTAAGACCATAGTTCGACTATAATAACCAAAATAGTCTGCTGAGACATTGAACACGGAGTAGTTCGCCAAGATGTTAAACATAAGGTATATTGTGTAATACCATAGCTTGACTTCGGCAGCATAGAGAGTCCATCAGGACATTAAAAATAGGGCAGTCCCCCGAGTTAGTAAACACGGTAAAGTCCGTTAAGACATTAAACATGGAGCCTGATTACTAAGACCATAGCTTGACTATGGCAGCGTAGAGAGTCATCCAAGATATTAAAACACAATTAGTCCTTTAGGATGGTAATATGGAATAATCCAGAAGGAAAAGAAAATGGGGTGGTCTGCTAGAGCAGTAATCATGAAAAGATCATACAAATAAGGAATAATACAAGTATTGAAAATCAAAAGCTAGTTAGCGGGTTTAAGGAATCTGCCGAAAAAGGGAAAAATAATAGAAATATAAAGGTTCTGTCGAAACGGTAGGCAAAAGGTCAGTAATGCATAGGTGTTAACCCAACTAAAATCAGTTATGGGAATGAGATGCCTATAATGCCTTGTATATAAGTAAACGAAAAAGGAATTAACTGAGGATCACGGATAAGGCTCCACTATTGAAAACTACCAATAAAAGCTTAAAGAAACTTTGTATGCTAGAGGAAGACCTTAGAAGGTTACAAAAAAAAATCACTTTTGAAATGAGGCTTGTTGAAACCAAATTTTGTGCAAGAAAGTTTGATTGTATGTACTTCGAATTGTTAAATTGGTAAAGAGTTGTTAGCTAAAACCCATTGATAGAAAAAAAAATAATCCAAGTGTTAGATATGTTTGTCAAGACTATACCTCTTTAAGGAAAATATTTGGCGAATATATCCGCTAAGGAGAAGTTCCATAGGGAACCGTCATATAAGGGAGACCAGGAACTAGAATGATTATTCAGATAACAGTCTACTAGAAGCTGTAAGTCCAAACGGTCCAATACAAAAGGACTTGTTACACCATAAAAGCAAGGTATCGCAAATAGAGCGGATATCAAGAAAGTAATCCAACCAATATTTCTACCCAAGTGTAGGGTAGAAGTAGAAGAATGAAATACATAGGGTTAGACTTCTAGTTTGGCATGGGTCTTTTCTTGTAGGCCTTATAGGTAGAACATCAGATGATTCGCTAGAACTATAATAGGATGTTGAGTCAGGATAAAGTTGGATGAATATTCATGATAAGAAGTATGAAGAACAATGAAAAAAGGTAATATTGAATGGAAAAATGATAATCCGCAAGGAAGATAGATCATCCAAGATCTATCAAAATTGATTGAAGGGTCACAAGCTCAACCAAGTAATGATCGATCAGCGATTAACCTGCCAATGAAAAGTTGTGGAAGTCGAATAGGAGTCCAACACTCCAGATAATGCATGAATGTCTAAATAAGCAGGGAGTTAGATTAATTTATTTTCTTTTAAGTTAATTCCCCAGAAGGAATGGGATTCATCGTATTTATATATATAATGACAAAGAAACCGAAAGTTTGAGATAGTAAACTTTTATTTTAAGGTTTCTGGTGTAAGAAGTATTCATTATTACTTAATAAAGTTAATCCTCAAAAAGGTTAAGTTTAAAATTTGTGTTTAGCCCAAACAGGTCCATATGTAGCACTCTATACCTAGATTCGGTGATCGGGTCAAGTGAGGGTGTTACACATCGTATGAGCTTACCTGATTAAATTAGCAGACAAGTTGAATTTTAAGGACTAATCGATAATTTTTCCTTTTACCCGGTTATCCTCGATTTGGTTCAAATCTTGATCTATATAATTATTCAATTCAATTTATCAATTATACATCTTATATAATCCTATTTTATGCATGCGTCAATTCAATTTCATTATTCGAATGCCCCTAAAATTTTATATTTTATTCAATTTAGTCCCTAAAACAGAAATTGCCATAACTTTCAAATTTGAATTTCGATTTCGAAGTTGATCTCAATTACATCCTTCTATAACCCTCTATTATAAAAAAATCACAGAAATATTGCACCCATTTCAAAATTTATGCACTTTAGTCCCTATGTTAAAAAACTAATAATTAAATTTTATAAACTAGTCCTTTTTCAATCAAAAGCTTAAAATGTAACAATTTAGTACCAAAAAAATTCAAGAAAACAATAATGAAAACTTCTGAAAACTTCAACAGTTTTGCAAATTGGTACATGTGCTAGTTAAAGCAAGCTCTCGGGACATCAAAAACATAAAAATTACAAAAAATGACTAAATTGAACTTACCGTGCATGGACCAAAAGGTTTAAGCTTTAAGAATGGCTTCTTTATGTTTCTTTGGTGGTTTCGGTGGAGAAAATAACAAAAATAAAAGATGATAACTTTTAATTTTGACTTATATACTTATAATTAAATTACTTAATCTTAATTTAATCTAATTAAACTTAATTAAATTAATGTTTAGCATGATTAACAAATTTAATGGCTTACAACTAGCCTCCGCCACCGTTTGTCATAATAAAAAGGGTCTAATTGCTCAATTGGTCCTTCGGTTAATTATAAATCCATAGCAATTAATTTTTTACAACTTTTACAATTTAGTCATTATAGCTTAATTAACTATCCATTTGAAAAGATTAAGGGACTAAACTTTAATTAATCTTTATACTAACATCGTAAATATTACATTGAAAATGGGGTTCTGTAACCATTGTTTCCAACACTACTAAAAAATAGGTTGGCACAAGAGGTTATTCCAAATTTCCAACCATATTCCCTACTTCTAAGGTGACCTCAACTAGTAGCCACAATTTGGCTTTTGGGGCTTCCTTCAGCTACTAATGGTCACAAAGGGCTTACTAAGGGTTAGTTTAGCAATACTTTTGAGAAGTGTTTCTAAAAAGTGATGTGGAAAAATGATTTTGAGAAATATTTTTGAAAAGTTCCGTTTAAAATTTGAGTGTTTAGTATTACTATCAAAAAATATTTTTGAGAAATAAAATGTCCATTTTAGACATGATGTTATAAAAAAACAAATATGCATTTAAATAATCAAGTTAGTTAATATTATGATATTTTAGTAATAATATAAAAAATAATTTATTATAAAAAATTTTAATATTTTAATATATGAAATATAAATTTTAAATATTTTTAAGCAATTAATATTAATTATTTATAAAATTTAATTTGAATATATAAATTATATTTTAAATATTTAAATATAACCAATAAAAATTTAAATATATAATATTATATGTTTAAAATAAATTTCAATAGGAAAGTAATTACATACTTAATATAAATATTATATAAAATACTTTATAAGTGTTAAACTTGTCCTTCGTTCCTAAAAGTGTTTTTGCTAAAAACAAGAGTTAGAAAAAATTGTTTTTGCTTTCTAGGTCAAAAGCGCTTCTGACTCCAAAAGTTGTTTGTTTAGTATTGCTTATGGCTCCAAAAGCACTTTTGACCCCAAAAGCACTTTTTAGAAGTAATGCTAAACTAAGCCTAAATCCCTCTCCCAGGTTGACATGAAAGATAAGAGAAGAAAATGGTTTTGTTTTTGTGTGCAACCAAGTACACTCTTGTTCACAAGTGCTTGAAGTCTCAATTGTACCAATTGATCTTAGAACCTTAATTGGATGCTGAGGGAGAGACAAGAAGCCCTCATTCTAAAGACTTTCAAGATTGTCCAGAGCAACTTGAGCCTAATGATCAGGAGGAGGATACCTTTACACCTCCTATCCTTTCCTTACATACCATAAAAGACTCTTAATGCCCTAATACCATGCAAGTTTGTAACATCCCCACATGAAAAAAAAAGAATATTTATGGTAGAATTCCTTGAGTAAGTTATATATAAATAAATAATAGTATAAAAAATTGTGATTGTTTATAGAGGAAATTGTTAAAGATGAAAACGTAAAGAATTATTAGCCAGAGCATGTGGTTAGGCTAAAAATTTGGTATCGAGTTTAGGGACTAAATTGAATAACTTAGGAAAATATAGGGAATAAAGTGTAATTATCCCATTTTTATTTTAATGAAAAAGGCTTGATGATAATTTTATCATTACTTAAAAAAATCAATGGTTTCATGATAGCTTTTAAATGATATTTTTATTAAATAATAATTATTTAATATCTTATTTAAAATAATATTTTATTAAGTAATATTATAATACATGTAAAAGAAAGATGACCACCTTTCTCCAGGGAAGAAAAAAAAAATTCTTTCATCGTTGTCCTTCAAATTCAAAATTTTCATAGATTTTGAATCTTTGAAGCTTGTTTTACATATATGTACCAATAATTTTTTATTTTATCAAGTATACTGAAAGTTTTCATTAAAGGATATTAATGGAAGCTTAGAAAATTTAAGAGAAATATGTATATTTTTGGATAGGAAATGACTAGAAGTTGAATTCTACCTTGTTAGAAGTGTGAAAAAGAAATAAAAACGGATAGAAAGTCTACTTGGTAGATTCGACCATGGTGAAGGGGAAGTAGAGAACCTTGGACACTTTGTGTAATATTGGTGCTAAATGATAGCTTGTGAAGCAGTGAGTATTCTAGTGAAGACGAATTGAAAACGAATAATCGAGTCGAAATATATGTGAATTTCAGACTTGGAAACTTAAGTTGTCAACTTGATGAACCATGCATATTTAAGTTTTTTATTATTAGTTTTAGTATTATAATGGATAAATGATATTATTTCGTACTGAATTGCTACTATTGTAGCTAAAAAAGAAGTGAGCATCTCAAGAGAGAGGCAAAGAAAATGAGTAAAGCGATCGAAACTTCAGTTTGTGCTAATATCCTATTTTCATTACAAAATGCTTTAGAATATTTATTTTACTATGACTAGCTATATTAATTTTATTTTTATGAGTCTGAATGATTCAAATAATATTTATAAAATTATGTTTCAATATGAAAACTATGCTTTCAAATGATTAAATTAGCAAATTCTTAAATATGAATTGAATTAGAAAATTATGATTTTAAATGGTTGAACAAGCAAATGTTTAATATGTTTTTGAATTGGAAGCCTAATTTTACATTAGGTGATATGTGATTTGAACATGAAACGAAATTGAAATGAGAATAATATGAAAATGGAATTGAAATGGATCATGAAATTTGGTTTTTACCTCATTACACTAAGTTAGACTAAATAGGATATAGTTGGCATGCTATAAAATCTTTACATGAAAGGATTTAGAACTCTCCAATTCCCAAAGGGTCTTGGGCACTTACAATTCCCAGAGGGTCATAGACTACTCTGATAGCCTGTCGTTGCCGAACAACTCAGGATGCCAGAATTCCATCTCTGGTTATGATTCTAAACCTTAGTACGGGGACTAAATGGAAAGAAAAATAAAAACAAAAGTTGATTTTATTGAAAATTCCATATTGTGTGAATTAAATTAATTACGTAATTTTGAATTTGTTTAAAAAACTTATAATTCATTCAAGTTGTAAATATTCTAATATGAAAATTTCTCATTATTAGAACTTTCTTTTATCGTGATATTACTAATGTTATTTATAATTAAGTTTTGATATTTTTTATCAAATAACTTATGTTCAGTACTTTATGTAATGAATTATCTCTGGTTTTATGTTCAAAGTGTAACACCCTAAATAATTTGAGTCTGTTTTTTGTAAAATTTAACATAAATAAGTATCTGTTTTAGTGGTTAAGTGTTTTGAGTGTGTGTATGAGGTTTTGGGTTCAGGTCTCACATTTGGAAATTTTGGTTATTTTGGTTATTTTTTTATCCTAGCCTTATCCTTGGTAGGTTGGGTTATATTTTATTTTTAGTAAACTCATATTAGAATGAGCCTACTAGTTCGAGTGGTAAGGAGTTAGCTTGTTGGAGGTCCTATGTTCGATTCCTTGTGAGAGCGTGGTTGATAGTTTTGTTTCGGTTGTGAGATAGAGGTTGGGTGAAAGTGAATTTCTGAAGGAGTTGAGAGTTAGTAGGTTAGTGGGATTTAGTGGTTAGTGGGAGGTTAAGATAGATATTATTTGATTTAATTTGATTTAATTTTATTTTTTTTCAAAATTTCAATCTTTTCTCTCTCTTCCAAATTTCTAATGTTCGTTTTGCTTTCTTTTACCCTTCCCTTCTTCTGTCATTTTCTTTTTCAATTTGTACCCTCTTTTTGTTCATCATGTGCAATTCGGGATTTCGGTGTTTTGTGTGGTTAGGTAGTGAGAGGTTTTCACTTGTAGATTGGTTCCATATTAGTAAGCTATTGGGTTCTTCTTTTCGCTTGTATTCTTAGTGTGGGTTGTAAGGGAAAGTAATTCTCTGTAAACGATTTGTATAGGAGAAGATAGTGAGACAGTGGTCTCGCTCAATTGGGTTAATCTGTGCGCGTGGTCGGGTTTGATAGTGGTAAGTGTATGCGCTTTACTCGGTTTTGTATTGATGATTTTGTAATTAGATTGCTAAAAACGGTGTTTGGTATACTATTTTTAGGTTTAAGAGGTCTTGGGATTACTTTCGCATCAAAATCGAACCAGGTGTGTACTCTTAACACGAAAAATTGAGTTTCGGTGAAAGCCAAAAATGGGGTCTATCGACACCACACGGGCGTGCAACCGGCTATGTGGTTGGTCGTGTGCGAGACACGACCGTGTGACTAGTGAAGATGTGGCCATGTGCAAGACACGGCTGTGTGATGGTATGTGTGTAGCCGTGTGGGCCACACGGGGGTATGGGTTTTGGGTCAGGCTGTGTGGGCCCACACGATCATGTGGGCCCATAATTCTAAAATTTTCACTAGGGTCACACGGGTAGTTCCGATCAACTGTGGGCCTACCGTAGGGTCAGTAACGGCTAACCAAACCTTAAATCATGTGATCTAGTATTCTGGTAGTCTGCTCTGAGTAGGACATTGATATGTTATGACTGTTCTATTTGAGTATATATGTTATTTGTACACGAGCATGTTAAGCATGATATTTCTGTATCTGTATTCTATAATTTTTGGGATTCTCTAGACTATATGGTTTAACTGTTGGATTTGAATTTTGTTTTCTTTTCTTTTCTTCAAACGATGACAAAAACACTTTACGCAAACAATGGTTTTAACAAATGGTTTTTGGAAAAATGAGCTTGGTTTTGTTTTAAACGATTTTTGAACTTCCGCTGTGAAATAAACGGTTGATTTCAAAGAACAACTGAAACGGTTCCAACAATGTATATGTATAAAAAAATGTTTTATAACATTTGGACGTTTGATTAAGTAACTGATCGTGGTTTTATCGAGATTTCGTCAGTTTCAAAATCGTTCTTCATAACACTCTTAGGTTTGGCCATAACGTTTAGGCCGTGTTTGGGGTGTTACATTTAGTGGTATCAGAAAAGAGTTGCAAAACTCGGGCTGTGAATTTTGGGTTCCAAAATTGTATTTTGAAAAAGAACTAGTTTTCAAATAATTTGGACCATTTTGAGTAAGTATGTGGTACACCGAGTCTCCGGCACTAATTCAGTAAGTATCTTTGAATTTAGAAAACACTATAGTTAGCACTTTCTAAAAGTGCACTGAGTTAAGTTAGAAATTGAAACCTTTGAAATACTTCTGAACTTTTAATAAATTAAGCATAAAATATCTGTTAATAAACACTAGAACTGATGCATAGAAGTTTATAATGGAGATAAACTTAAAATTATGATGAGCGCTCGTGGAACTTGGGGTCGTGGTATTCGTGGGCACGGCGGGCGCGGTAGGAGGCTCGAGCTGAGTCTTCCTCTCTGGGAAGTATGACGAACTTAGATACGAGTGAGACACCAGTTTCACCTGTTATTGAGACTGGGTCTCAAAGCCACTCGGCTGGGGATGACGCTCTGTCCCAAGCCATGTTGAGACTATTGGAAAGGGTTGTTAGACCCCATTCTGGATCCGAGGGCCATGGGTCGATAACTGAATGACTCCGGTCCAATGGAGCTGAGTTGTTTAGGGGTGTCACTGAAGTCGCCCCTACTGTGGCCGAGTATTGGTTTGAGGCCACTGAGAGGATTATAAACGACACTGATTGCACACCTGAGTAGAAATGATAGGGTGCAGTCTCTTTACTTCGCGATGAGGCATATCGGTGGTGGTTGTCAGTTGAGGAGGGTACTCAACTGGATCATCTGAACTGGGACTACTTCAAGACTGCCTTCCAGGGAAAGTATGTGGGTGTGAGTTATGTAGATGCTCATAGGTGTGAGTTTATGAATCTCACGTAAGGTGATAAGTTTGTGGCCAAGTATGAGGTTGATTTCTGATATTAAGCCGCTATGCTTGAGCCATGGTGGCATCTGAGTATGAGAAATGTGTCCGTCGAAGGATAGTTTGAGGGTTCTGATTGCTCCACAGAGGGAGCGTGAGTTTGCTGTTCTGTGGATAAGGCAAAGACCGTCAAAGAGGTTAAGTGAATGGAGAGCCAGAATAGAGATCATGAGAGAGGCAATAATAAAAGGGATTCGAAGCCCTTTAGTTCTGTTTAGAGGCCTAAGAAATGGGCAAAACCTGATAGGCCTATTACAGTGGAAGTTCTTGTTGCTCCTACTGGGATTCAGCCTTGTGTTGATTGTAGTAGGGGTCATCCGGGCGAGTGTTGGAGGAGATTAGGGGCTTGTCTGCGATGTGGGTCTTTGGAGCACCGGATTAGATAGTGTCAACATCATGCGAATCAGATACAAGTTATAGGATCGGGTACTGTTGTAACACCCCCTAATCCAAACCGTTACCGAAATAGGATTACGAGGCATTACTAAACTTATACACTAACATTTATACAAAAACCGAGTCATAAATTTGTATCACAATTCAAATTCTTGCAAATTTCATCATATAGTCCCTAAAATGGGCCTACGGGACCCAATAAATGCTTTAGAAGTGATTCAGGACTAAACAGGCCACTTTGGAACTTTTTCCTTGAATATAGGGGCATGACCGATGAAAGGCCTAATGACTAGTTCTTGTAATTGGCTTTAGTTGAATGGTGGTACAACACCACCTATCACTCAGCCATTCAGTCCATACCATATGAAGCCTTGTATGGACAAGAGTCACCCCACCATCTGCCTTATTTAGTTGGTTCTTCTCCTGTAGATATAGTGGATCGTAGTCTTTAACAAAAAGATGCAACAAGGCAACTTCTCAAGTTTCATTTAAGTATGGCTCGAGATAGAATGAAATAAATAATTGGTTGTAGAATGAGTGATAGAGAATTTTAGGTCGGTGATTATGTGTATTTGAAGGTCCAGCCTTATCGACAACATACACTGAAGAGACAAATGAATCAAAAGCTCTCTCCCAAATTCTTTAGTCCATATGTTGTGAAAGCTCGAATGGGAAAGGTAGCTTATTGTTTGAAGCTACCAATAGGGTCTCGAATTCACCCTACCTTCCATGTTTTTCAGCTCAAGAAACGTATTGGGAAGGCCCTAGCAGAAGCCAACTTACCACTGGTACGCACAAATGGGGCCGTTCTAAAAGAGTTAGTTCGAGTGGTAGATAAAAGGATGGTGAGGAAAGGAAATCATACTACAATCGAGGTTTTGATGGAATGGGCCAACATTTTTTCCTAAAGATGCTACTTAGGAGAATTTATAGGATTTTCAACAACAATTTCCACTGTTTTATCCTTGAGGACAAAAATCCTTTTTGGGGATGTGAGTAATTGATATGGGAGGGAATTCTTAACGGTCTAATGCATTTAAAATTATATTATGTTTGTTAGTTTTGTTTTATTTCTTTGATTAGATACTTTTGTGAAACGTTGTGCTGTGGTCCAAGTTATGTAGTGATTAAAACAACATGTTTTTAAGCCTTGTAACAATTAAATGAAACGATGCGTATAGGAAGCAAAACTGTCAAGTGACGACTTGCTTAACTAATTCCCAAACTATTGCTCCTTTCCCTCTTAAACATGTTTTGATAGGAAAGGTTGTTATGAATATTCAACATTAATTTTGCTTCTTCACTTTTCTTCTCATCCTTCAATTTCTTTTATGTCTCTTCTTCTTGTCTTGCTACTGTATTTCCTTATTTTTCTTCCATAACAAAAAATTGAAATAGTTCAAGTTTAGTTTGTAAACAAAATGAGTTTTGCTCATCAACCATGTTGTTTAAGTAGTTTTATGTATAAAAAAAAATGGTAAAGTTATGATTTTCTTTTTTAAGATTAAATAATTACAATAGAAAGTATTCATGAAAGGAGACAAGTTTGTGGTTTTAATGTTGTTTTATATGTTTAAAAGTTTTGGGTTTGATGATTTTAGTGACAAATGAGGTGATTTAGAAGACAAACCGAGGGAGAGAGAATGGAAGAGTTGGGGTTTTTTAGGAATTTGACCCTATAAGCTTAAAAAATTATAAACATAATTCAACTTTAAGATTAATTATGGGAATGACTTGATTTTTAGAGTAGAGTTGGGTGTCGCAACTTTCCCAAGCAGCACCACCCTAAAAATCCCCCCCCCCAAAATAATTTTTTTAGTGCCACCTAACAAATTGGCAACACCAGATTGAAATGTGCTGGGGCAAAACATTAAGGAACCTGATGAAGTAAATACCCTTTTTAGATTGGCTGAAAAAAGAGTGTCGCATGAGAGTATGGCAGCACCTAATAAACTTTTGGTCTATTTATATGTTAAGTATGTCCCCTTTTGAGATTAAATTTAAATAGCCCTTAAAAAATATAAAAATAACGATAATAAATCCTTCTCATTTTTTTTTAATTTTTTTAAAAACAATAAACTTAAAAAACTATATAAAATTCTTATTTAAATTACCCAATATTTCTCTCAAAAAATTTCTTCAAGTTTATTTAAATTTAAACATTTTCAATTCATTCCCTAGCATATTTGAATTTAGATAAACTTGAGGAATTTTTTTGAGACACATTGGGTAATTTAAATAATAATTTTATATATTTTTTTTATTTTTATGTTTTAAAAAAAAAGATAAAGATTTATTTTTATTATTCTTATATCTTTTTGTTATTCTTATACCTAACATGTAAATAAATCAAAAGTTTAATTAGATGCCGCGATACTCTCATGCAACACTTTTTCTCAGTCAATCTAAAAAAGATAATTACTTCATCAAGTCCTTGAACATTTTAATATATACTTTAGTCCGGTGTCAATAATTTATTAGATAGCGCCAAAAAAAAATATATTTTTTGAAAGATATTTTTAAGATGATAGGACTTGAAAAAATAACGAAACCCAACTCTTATGTAAAAATCAAATCATTTTCATCATTAATATGTTATTTTCATAATTTTTTAAACTTGAGATTTCTAAAACATCCAAGAGTCGGCCAACTTGAAAGAACATTTACAGAAGAATCAAGCTTAGGGCTCATTGAAGTGACAGTGATGTAAGGATAAATTTAAGTTGATGAAACCGATATTGAGGAAACTATTGACAGTGTCCATGGTAGAAAACAAAACAATAATTAATTCAGTAATTAAATTGAGAATAAAAATTTAAAATTATCATGAGTACCGACCCTCTTAAAAAAAATTAAAAAATTTCAATCCAAATTTTGCATTTTAATTTTTAAATCGAATATGAAACCAAACTCATTCTTTAATAAATATCACAAAATTGGATTCGAGTTCTAAAATGGAACTCAAGGGAGAATATTAAGCCACGAATTTCGAATTTTCTTTTAGCTTAGTTGTAACTTGTAAGTCTAAAATTTCCATGCATCTTATCTTTAAAGAAACAATAGAAAAAAACAAATTTAACTCGCGAAATGCACTACAAATCCATCATTGCTCTCAATAATGTCGAACTTGGTCTATCAAATTTATAACGAGTACATCAGAATCCAGCAACACTCTA
Source organism: Gossypium longicalyx (assembly GCA_025698465.1). Taxonomy (NCBI): domain Eukaryota; kingdom Viridiplantae; phylum Streptophyta; class Magnoliopsida; order Malvales; family Malvaceae; genus Gossypium; species Gossypium longicalyx. The sequence continues at coordinate 13,749,591 of CM046997.1, read as the reverse complement.
GAGTCACAAATTGACTGAAATAGTTTAAAAAGAGTTTGGGAATGAACCAGTTGGCGGCATTCAATCCATCCTTCCCTTCAAGATCCTTTCCTTTACTTCCGTAGGCGTCCTGCAAATCGTATACATATATCAAATACATCACAACTGTGTTAACTGGACTCCAGTATGAGGGTCTCATAAGAGCATGTTCAACTCTTTCTCTATGGATTTGATGGATATCAAGAGGATCATATCGCTATGGTTATGTTTGATATGCATCGGACATCAGTGTTCTCTCTACTGCAAATATTTAAGGTGTGCTTGGAAGAGTGAAAAAGTGAAGAAAATCAACAAAGGAAAAAATAGGAAACATGATCATTTTCTTTCCTCTTGAATATAAACAAATCATTCAAATTTGCAATGATAAGATGAGAGGAAATAAGAGAGATGTAAGTTTAGTGTACAAAATTATGCATTTTTAAAATCTTTTTTTTTTTTACTCTTATTTTTCAACTCTACCGAGCATTGAATGGAATGGAATTAGTTGTCTTCTAATTTTGCCATCTTTCCTTTCAAGCAAACTAATGGAAAGAAAAATATATTTTCTATCTTTCTACTTTTTAACTCCACATTTCCATATTTTCAATTTTATTTCCTCCTTATCATGTAAAACCTAAGGGTTTCTAGCTATCCACCAATCATCATTCAAGAAATGAACATATACTGCATTTTCTCTATAAACAGCCAGATTCTTTTCGGCAAACATTATATAACAAATATAACCTAGGAATAAACTGCTAGGAATACACACACACACACATACGAAAAACATTTGTAAATGCTTACACAACATAGACATGTCCTCCCCAACCACTCAGACAGTCGCGATCTACTGATGAAAGGAGAGCTTGGGAAACCGTCTCAAACAATTCCTCAGGTTCCTGGAGAAGAAAGCATTGAGTCCGTGGAGAATGATTTTGTATTTCTGGAATGAATATTTAATAGCAAGCAACCATAATACTTTTTTAACTTACGAGTCAATACACTGTAACCTTATCTACTTCAAAAATGAGCACCATGTTTTAGTTTTTAGGTAATAATGTGAATGTGAATGTGAATGTGAATGTGAATGTGAATGTGTTCCAATTTGAGCATAGGGAAATAAATAAAATAACAAACCATGCCCTCCTTAAACATTGATTCACAGGCACCATAGAGAGACTCCGAGGCAGTGCCAGCTACAACAAAATCTTTCGCAAGCTCCCTGCATTTACAAGAAAGAAAACATAACATTTGTGATAATCTCAGCATTTGCTTCAAAAGGCTTTTACTAACCAAAACAATGAATATAAAGAGATCATTATAACCATAAGAGTTAAAATAGAATTGTCAGGCAATAATCCAATTCATTGACCCAAAATATGGATAAACACAACATGAGGGTTAGTCACGGCAAAGATTGTAAGGCTACACTAGCGAGCATTTATAAGTCAAATCTTTCAGAAGAGAGATAGACAGAAGGAAAATGACACATGAAAAACTGTGATATATAGAACTGGATTAAAATTTTTTAGAACTACTTCCTTCTTTGCAAGAATGAAGATAGCTATTAAAACTATAAATATCAACATATTAATAAAAAGTATCTTCTGTAAAGGAAAATTGTTATACATAATTGGTGGCTAGGGGATGGTTCTTGTTTATCACGTGCACAAGGAGACACAAAAGAATGCATAGGGGGCATAGCTCTTAATTTTGCTAGTCATGTGATTACAGATGGATACCTCAAGCCCCTAGTTTGTCAAATGTCAAGGATCATGCTTAAATGAGTTGTTTAAGACGGAATTGGAATGATATTTGGGATTCTTATATCAATCAGTTCCTGAATTACTGATTTTGAAGAAATGCAGGTTATATAACCCCCAAAAAAAGGGCTCAAATTTCAGGTTTGCAATAATAGTGAGTTCTTTTAGTAACAAGTGTTCAAATTTCTGGTTCTCTCCTAGATGACACAGGTCTCTAGGCAATATGTCAACATAGAGAAAAGTATACTTTCTTTAGATTTTGATTGACATATGAAAGAAAAATTCGTTTCCATGGAGGAGATTCGATTGGTAGAGCTTATATTTACCAAGTAGAAAGTAACATGCATTAGGTTTACAAGAACAACACTCTTGGTTAGGTAAATACTGTGAGTAAAGGTAATACGGATGTACTTAGCAACTAAGATAACTTCATGCTTTTTTGTTTCAAAAATTACAAGAGAATGAAGTCAACTTACTTGGCTCCGATGGAATCCATGGTGCAAATGAAGGGCTTGTCTTCATCTCCTAATCCAGCAATTACAGGTTGGCAGAAGTATGGACCAAACCTATGGGAAAAAATGCCACCAAACTTATCACAGACATATAAAATGGTGCACCCGTTCAAGTGACATCCTCATCCAAATCTATTGTTTCCTAGAAATTCCTTCTAGCTAGACATATCATAAAGGAAGGGCTGGAGTTTATTAGTAAAAGAAGAGTCCCTCTGTTAGGTTTGAAGGCTAAACATGAAATTAAGGTTGGGCCAAGAATACCTTTGATGTTCAGTTTCTTGTCATAAGGTAAGTGGACTATTCCTCTTCAAGAACATAAGCAAGGCCTTTTTCCTCTCCTGAACTGGTAACCAGTATTATTCAAGAGTACACTATAGCAAACCCGGAGCTTAGCTCAGTTGGTTAACGCAACCATAAAAGGTGACATCCAAGTTCGGAGCTCAAATCCAGGCATTTGCCACCCATCCTCTACCCCAGGCTAATCCAGCGATCTTAATTCTATTATTGATTAATCAATTTCTCTCCTAGGACTTCTCTTTTGAAATTAATTAGAATGCCAAACTAATCAACAGTTAATACTTGGCTGCATAAAACAAAACTAAATCTTGCTATTTCTTCCAATAATCTCAAGAACTAAGTTGACAGCCTGAAATGTAAAAAATAAAAATAAAAATCTAACTTAGCCCAATATTAGAGGGGTGATAGGAAGGGAGATGTTAAACAGACCTTTTCTCGTAAAGAATCGCAGAAACAAGGTTAGCAAAAGTCTCAGGCTTCATGTCCCTTTCTTCTCTTAGCTGATACAGTTTGTGCCGAAAGACAAGTCTTTGATACCTTCAATTATTATCATTTAAAAGAAATAGAAAACCCAAATATTAGGATAAATCATTGTTTTTTGTAGGGAACAGAAAAAAAAAAGCATAAAGGGAAAAATAAAGGGTATACAAGGTTTGAGCATCGGTGGCGAGGCCGGAGAGACCGAGGAAGAGGCGATCGTGGACTTTATAAATCCTCTGGAAATCGGTGGCGATAGTTTGGAGTTGAACTCCGAGTCTGCGATCGCTGGCAATGGCGAAGCAGTTCTTGCCTACCATGGCTATTAGGGCACTCCCATTGTACTCGAAGATCTGCCATCATCATCCACCACAAAAACAATACATTATTTAAATTAAATTAGGGTTTCAACAAAGGGGAAGAAAAAAAAAAGATATGACATACCGACATAGGAGAAATAAGGGGTTTTGCTATAAAATTTCAGTAAACTTAGGGGAGAAACTGATTTGATTTTAGCAAAAGCGGAGCTTAAAAGACTGAAGAGAGATGGCTTGGAGATCACTCCAGCTTCCAAAGTTCCAATCTTTGCATTTATTTTTAGGGTAAACTATCTAGTTGGTGACCCAACTTTTAGAATGTTTTTATTTTAGTCGCCTAAAATAAAATTATTGTAATTTTATCTCTCAACTTTTTTTCATTTGTCACCCAACCAATAAAAATCCTTTTTTAAATATTAATTAAGGTAAAACAATATTAAGGATTAATGTGAAAAAGTAGTAAAAACTAAAATAATGCATTAAAAATTATCAAATTGTACTTATTTATCTCTTTACAGAAAGTTTTAATTTTTTTAATTTTAATATTAAAATTTTAAATTTCAAAACATCAAAATTAATTAAATAAGTTATTGAAAAAATTATTCATTAATAGTGTCAACCATTTTACTTTTATAATATTGAAATTAATTAAATTAATTAATTTAGTCTCTTTTTAAATCTTAAAATTTTATTGTATATTTCCAAATTAAAATAAACTCAAATAAACCATCTTTAATAATTGTATATGAAACCCAATTTTTTTTATTGTATGATCTCAAGTCTTTTTACAAGTAGTTAAATTGATTAATTTTATATATCATGTCAAAAAAACTCAAAAAAATTTCATCACTTTTTTACCCAAACAAGCAATTAACTTAATTAATTGCAATAATTTTTTTTGATTTTAGCTTTGTAAGGAAGATTTGAGATTATATAATCAAAATAAATTTAAATTTTGTAGAAAATTATTAATATGAGTTATCGAGTTAATTTCATTAAAAATAATATGAAAATAAAAAATAAAATTTAGAAGGAGATTAATTTAATTAACTTCAATATTACAATAACAAATCGATTAATATTATCAAGGATAATTTTTTAACAATTTATTTATTTGTTTTTTAACAATTTATTTATTTGATTTGTATGCTTCTAAATTTAAAGTTTCAATATTGAAAACAAAAAGAAATTTAGAATTTTCAGCGATGTAATAAACAAGTACAATTTGATTTTTTTTAATACTTTATTTTAGTTTTTATTATTTTTTTACTTTTATTCTTAATTTTTTTTACCCCAAACTTTAAAAAAAGATATTTTATTAGGTGACCAAAATAAAAACTATCTAGAAGTTAGGTGATCAAAATAAAAGTGTGAAGATGATGCAACATGTACAAATAATTACCGTTAGAAATTTTACGCTTTGGTAACAAAATAAAAATACCCTAAAAGTTTAACAACGAAATTACAAGTATTTCATTTTAGTACCCAAAATTGAAAATCCCTAAAAATTAGGCGACTAATTAAGTAATTTACCTTTATTTTTAAAAGTGAAAAAAAAGAGGGATAAAATGTTGGGCTTCTAATTCACGTCCTTCTTCTCTATCTCTTAGACCTTACCCAATACATATGTTGGGCTGCCCTTTACCCTTTCTTTTTTGTTTTTCTTTTTTGTTTTTTTTTTTTCAAGATATTTACTTAAACGAGTTCAGTAACTAATTTTCTACATCCTATAAACTTCTTAAAAGGAGTAGCTACTAGATCTTTCAGTTTTTAATAGTATGCTTTACAATGTTAAAGCTTACACCATATAAATACAAAAAGAAAGCCTCCATTGTCTACCCATTAGTCGAACTAAGTATACCACTAATTCCTAGTTTAATTGATCCAATTAGTTCAAAGTAAATAAATTATTAAAAAATTAGTTTTTTTATCTTATGTGATGCACATGTTATTTTTATATATTAGTTATACTTATTTTAAATTTTTAAATTTTTACAAATAATATAAAATAATGTAACCTAAATATTGTATGCAATATTATAAAATAATCAATGAAATCTTCGTAACATTCTTATTTATTTCAAGCTATTCAACAAATTTTTCATTAAGGTTCCGTTTGTTTGCCAGTAAAATATATTTTAGAAAATGATTTCTGGAAATGATTTACTTTTTTGGTGTTTGGATGAATCTGTGTAAAATATTTTCCGTTATTTGGCAGATTTCGTGAAAATATTTTATAGAAACTGTTTTAAATAAAACAAACATTCATTTGAGAATTTATTATCTTTTCATTATTTAATTGAGTTTATTTTTTATATATTAATAAATTTATATTTTACATTTTTTTTACATATATTGCAATGATTAAATAAATAAATCAAATTAAATATATAATAATACTCAATTATTAAGTTAGAATATTAACTGTCATAAATTAAAAACAACAAAAGCAATAAATTATTCTTAATTGTGTTATAAAAAATAAAAAACAAAGATTGAATAATTATAAATTAACTTCCAAACCACAATTAATACTAGAAATTAATAATATTATACAAGTGCATAATTAGTAGTACATCACATGATAACAACAACATTGTCCAAGTGAATAACTAATATTACACCACATTAAAGTATCAATATCTTCAACCTTAAGAAAAATTTTGAAGCCAATTTTTTCTATGCTTTTTACTTTTAACTAAAAATGCTTTGGCCTCAGATTTATGACCCACAAGATAATCAAACACACTACAAAGGAAGTCGTCATCAAATCCTTCTACCTCCATCAACATCACTTTTTCGTAAAGATATGGTGTCTTATCTGCAGTAAATTGTTTCAAAGCATTAGCAATTTTGTCAAGTTGTTCAACCACAAATTAAATTTGTTCATCAACGATACTTTATTGAGCATTTTTTTCTTTTACATTTAGATGTGCCAGATGAAGATACTTTTGTTCTTACCTCTTTAGTCTCTTCATTGTTGTAGTCTATAGGCACTGAATCTTGGTTACCATCATTCAAGTCTATGTTAGCAAATTTTCTGGCAAAACTCCCCGTTGTTTCATCATAATGATCAATGCTTTTATTCAAAAATAGTTCATACTTCTTGTGTGCCTGTTTGATATTATACACAATTAGAATAATAAGTAAAAAAACAATTGAAATATACTTAACATATATATACATATATTACCATCATTGTTGCATCATATGTTGCTCTATCACATGTGATCATTTTCATGTTATCATTCCATCCAAAACCATTTTCAGCTCAAATTGTGCATATAATCTGCCACTGGTTTTTTACAGTCCTCAAAAATGATTTTTCACATGCTTCGCATCACATTAGACTTGAAATCTTTCAAAAATAGCTACGATAATTCGATTAATAGAAACTGCTTTGAAAGTGTTAGAAGGCTTATGTCCTTCTGGACCTTCTCTATTAGAATTTCGAAAAAAAATATGTTCCATCGATTTTGTCCACCTGAATTGCTTGGATACCCCTTTTTTGTTGCCCTTACCCATTCTAAATTAATAATTGTCATTGTCAATCGTTTCAACATCCAACAAGCTTAAAATATAATAAATTCAATATCTAACAATTTTAAAACATAATAATTTCAAATTTTAACAAACTAATTTCAATATCAATATCCAACCAACATTAAAAAATTAACAATTTTAATACTAAAACATACATAACATAGAAACAATAACCCTAAGCTCTAAACCTACCTAATATTTCTAACCATATAATCAATCCACATAGTTTGTGCAATTTCCTCTCTCTTAGTAAACCATTCTCTTGCATTTTCTCTTTCTTCTCGCTCCATAAGAGTTGTTATTATCAAATTAGACTCAGACTCATCGTATAATCCTTAATTAAGTAAATCACTAGGATCAATTCCCATTATATGATTATGAATGACATAACAAGCCAAAACTATATCTACTTGAGTTTGAAAATTCCAAAATGGTTCAGCATCTAACACACGAAACCGTTTCTTCAAAATCCCAAAAACACGTTTAATAGTGATTCACAATGATGAATGATGAAGATTAAAGAGTTCCTTTGCATTTTCTGGCTCATTTCGGATGCCATATCTAGCATCAACAAGATAATATTTACCTATAATTTTACAAAACATAATTATTACTAATAAACTATGAGCTTACTTGAACTATTTGGTATTTAATGTTAATTATTACCTTCCAAAATTCTTAATCCTCTTGGGCATGAAAGTGTATCACTTAAAATATGAGAATCATGTGCACTACCTTCCCAACCAGTTATAACATAGGAAAATTTCAAAACAAATATAATGGCAGCAAATACATTTTGTGTCATCCCCCCTTTACGGCTATGAAATCTTCCTTGAATGCTAAGTGGAACGGATGTACAAACATGAGTTCCATCTAATGCTCCAATACAATCTTTAAAATAAGAATAAAACCTTGGATTGTTTATGATTTCATTAAGAATTTACTCATCAGGTAATCTAATAACTAGTTTATACAATTTCAAAATAGCTCTGAATACAACCCTAAAGTAATGGTGAATTGTCTCAATTGGTCTATAATATCTAGATCCAATCACTCAAAACCTTACATTATGACCAATTATATGTAAAAATATAACTATTCGCTTCCTAATATTCACCGATTTAGTTGATTATAACAATTTATTCCTACTAAGAATATCACACAAATTAAAAAAGACAATTGGTCTCATCCTTATCACATCAATACAATACTGGTCACCACTATATAAAATACTATTAATATAATTTTCTCTTTCAAAATCTCGATTCACACAAGGGTGAGAAGCAATTTCCTTCCTAGTTTTTAATTTTTTTTTAATCCAAAGAGCCCCAAAAGCTAAAATTGAAGCCACGACTCCAACAATTGCATTTTGATCTTGATTAAGATTCATCCACACAAAATAATGACACACAAATATTTGAACACTACAAAAAAGATGCAAGCTTGCCATAGGATCACACAAAAAAATTATAAATTAATATGCAATTATTACAAATCAATGTGCAATTAATTTGAAAATTAATAATAATATGATCTAACTTAAAGAAATGGCATAACGAAATCTGAATTTAAAGACTTATTAAGGATTTCATTTAAAATTAACCCACTAATTTAAATCTAGACACAAAGTTAATTTAAGAATTGACCACTTTAATGTAATACCCCTACCCGTATTCATTGCCGGAATAGGGTAAGAAGTATTATCAGAGTTTGCAAATTAAAAAAATTTTTTTTACTCAATATATCCCCTTTTATAGATATCTAACCTTCCCTGTAAATTTTAAATCGAGACCAATCCACATCAACCAAACCAATTCAACATATTTTCCAAATATATTCATGCATATTTATAAGATAACATCATCACATACCCAAAACCAGGTTTGTTAACCATACCAATGGCTAACTCTACATTCATTACACAAAATCATTTACTTTATTAGCTTATACATGCCATTGATTTCCAAAATAAAGTTTCTTTATATACCAAAATCCTGAGGTTGATAGTGTGATGTATCTCCGACCAAATCCGATCTTCGAGCTCTTAACACTACAAAACAGGGGAAAATGAAACAGGGTAAGCACTTTGTGCTTAGTAAGCTCATGTAACAAGAATTATACTTACCTAATATTTTCAATACAATACAATAAACATTTATATATCCATTCAATGCATTATTACCCTAATATGCACAAACTCAACATTCAAGTTAGTACAATAATTTGCATGTACCAATAATATATACCATGATTGATGAGCTCATCAATACCATGATTTCTATTTCCTTGTTATTTTTCCATATTTATCCCGTTGAATTTCTTGGAATTTTAGATGGATTTTCAGAGGTACACTTTTAGTGTACAATTCGGGTCCGTCAATTCATATTCATGTGCACACATTTCCATTTCGAGAGCACACTCCCGCGAACCTCATCCTTACAAATGGGATTACTACAGTCGAGGCTAAAAATCCTCGCAACGACAATTACTCTAATGAGCTTGGATCTGAATTACAGTCCAGCTAAATTCGACTTAATTCGGATTACCCGTCCGGCTAAATCCATTTTCCACATATTCTTCTGGGAGGGCTATATCGGGATAGGATCACCCGTCCGGCTAGATCCTTTTACCATCAATTCCTTTTTCAGAGATCCATCGAATTTTCCTTTCATTCAACCGAGATTTCTTCCCATTTTTATCAAATATATCAATGTTTTATCAATTTTCATACAATGAACATTCCTTTATTCCAATCATATTCACATCAATAACATACATTTCAAGTATTTAAGAATATAATTCAAGTTACATGAACTTACCTTGATACTTGTTTGTGCACAAAAATCTACTAATCCTGAACTTTTTCCTTTCCTCAATCTAGCTTCAGATTTGAATCTTCTGGATCTAAATAAATAAATTTAATTATCAATTTAATACATTTCATGTTCATATACAACATTCTTTATAATTCAACTATTATTTATAGTTCATTCAAAGCTGTCTACTTAAGTCACAGCCACTAAATTATTTATAGCTCGAGCTACAAAACTCCAAATTAAGTTCCGTTAATTTTCCCTGAAACTAGACTCATATATCTTCTTACCATAAAATTTTCAGAATTTTTTGTTTAGCCAATCAGTACAGTTTATTCTTTAAAGTCACCCCTATTCTGCTGTCTAACAGTTCTGACCCTTCTTCACTAAAAATTAATTATCTCTTCATACAAGATTCAAATGATGTTATCGCTTATTTCTATTAAAAATAGACTCATTAAGGATTCTAGACATATAAATTTAAGCTCCTAATTATTTTTATTTATTTTTTTATGATTTTTCAAAGTCAGAACAGGGGAACCCGAATTCATTCTGACCTTATCTCACAAAATTCATTATATCTCAAAATTTACAAATCCATTGCTTACACTATTTCTTCTATGAGAAACTAGACTCAATAAGCTTTAATTCCATATATTGTTCATCTTCTAATTCGATTTATACAATTTATGGTGATTTTTCAAAGTTAGTGTACTGCTGCTGTCCAAATTGTTTTAGTGCAAACTGTTTATTACCAATTTTCACCTAAGCTTTTAATAAATGAGAATTTCGTCCCTACTCAATTAGTCTCTCAATTGAGCTTATTTTTCTCAATTAACACTTTATTATATCACCTTAAACTATTTTACAACCTTTAGGAATCAAAGTTTCAGAAATAGACTTTAATTCCAAACATTTTCACAATTAGGTCCTAAAAATCAATTTTCCATTGAAATTACCTAATAAAATCATCTCATAAATAAATTAAAACTTTAATTTCATTCTATTTCATCATAAACTTACAGAACTCAATCATGGTAACTTTCAATTTCATCCATGAAATCAAAAACTAATGAATTTAATAGTAGGACCTAGTTGTAAAAGTCTTAGAAACACAAAAATTACAAGAAAAAGGCAAGGATTAACTCACTTGGTGTAAAAATTATGAAATACCAGCTTAGAGAACCCTTCTATGGCGTTTTTAGCTGCTGGAATTGAAGAGAAATGAAGAGAAATCTAGATATTTCCTATTTAGTCCTAGCTTTATTTAGTTAATTTTGCAATATTCCAATTTTGCCCTTAATTTATCAAATTCCCTGCTGATTTCATGCCCTTGCCGTCCAGCCCAAATAAATTTTGGGTCTAATTGCCTTTTAAATCCTTTCTTATTAGACTCTTAAGCTATTTAATCATTCTAGCAACTTTTACACCTATTACAATTTAGTTCTTTTCATTTAATTGACTACCCAAATATTAAAATTTCCTAACGAAATTTTAATACCACATTACTAACATTTCATAAATATTTATAAAATTATTTTCGACTCGGTTTTACGAGATAAAGGTCTCGATACCTTGTTTTTACCCAATTTCTTCAATAATTTCTTTTTCTAACTAACTACTAAATCGGTAAAATTTTTCTATCAATATTTTCATACGATTTTCCTATCATATCAATTTTCATGCAAAAAATATTGAAATAAATTTCTCTTTAAATCGGATTTGTGGTTACGAAACCACTGTTTCGATAATTTTGAATTTAGGCCATTACATTTAATCTTTTAATAGCTTAGCTATAAGGGCAATAATTTACCTTTGGTGTCGCCCTGCTTTATCCAACTTCCAATGGACTTGGCTGGGCTTTTGATCTTTCTATTATTTTAGTGATATCAATCTTGCCTTCAGTCCCTGTACCATATAAACTTTTTAAATTTAATCTTCAAGTGTTTTTTTTTACTAAATAATTCAAAATTTTTAATCTAATACTTGTTCTATTTAAAGTTCAATGGATCTTTTACTAAATAATTCAGACAAAAACCAGTTGTACCAGTAAAAAACATTTAAACTGGTTTTAAACTTAATTTTTAAATTTATTTTATGCTATGAGATTTGGATCTTTAACCCTTTGAATCTATACTATACTATTAAGCAAAATTCATATTTCTACTAAATATCTATTATATTTAATTCTTATTTAATATTGTGAATTACTTTTTTATTAAACTGGAAGGTCCCAGTGGTTGAACCTGTTCAATTGGTTACCAAAAGTCTCACTAATATGACCTCCATCCTACTTTTTAAGCTTTGCCTTCGTATTTCTTTTCCTATTTTTTTCTAACATCTATAATGAAGTCAAAATGATCTCAAATTGTAAAGGACTGATGGAATACGAATGATAAAAAAATTAATATAATCTATATTAACAATAAAAATACTTGGTATAGTATATCGATTCAATTTTATCCTTGAATTAAACTAAAAAGCTGAATTATGTTTTGAGCTATAATAACTGCCATTTAACATTAGCTGTTACTTCCTAGATCATGCCATTTAACATTCATGGCAGTTATTAAGGGTTATAATATCCAAATGACTTTTGTTGACATTTGCGTACATCCACCATAGATGGGTGCTTTTATTCTTATTTTAAAAAATAGTTAAAAAAGCTCTTCACCTTTTTTTCTTTTTTTCCCTTTCAAATCTCTCCCTTTCAAAAGAAAAAAAAACACCATGGCTATCAACAAGAAACCAAACAGATTGTCTCAAACAACAATTATCAAGCAAATCCATAATTGTGAGCACTATATTAGAAAAAAGTTACTTACCCTGGGTTTCGAAAGCACTATATTAGAAACCAAACAGATTGTCTCAAACCTATGCTGAATGCCTTCTCCAAACGTCTAACCAAGGAAGTATATCGTAATGGTCTTTGCCTTATACAAATTCTAACATTATTCAACTTTGAATTATCAACTCCTAATTTCCTAAAACACAACTTTGGAATTTTAATATTTGGAACTCCTAAGCTACTTGAAATAACAACAAGTTACCATGACTAAAGTGCATACATACATATATCAAAGTTTCTCAAGCAATGATAAGACAATTAATTACTAAAAATCTTTATTGATTTTGTGGAGAGACAATCAAACAAATCATGTCAGATTAATAGTGGGACAAAAAAATTTTCTAGACTTTTAAAGTTACGAATGCATCTATCACATACAAGCATTTCCAACATTTAATTTATGGCTTACATCTCAAAGTAAAAAATGCAAAGCATCAGGCATAAAGATCATAATACGCACAATAAATGTAATGGCCCTGCAAGGTCTGCATCATGTCAAGCATGCATAGATACATTACATTACTACAAATTACACCTTTATCAAACTATAACATGGTAGCATAATTAGAACTATCAAACATGTTGGGTTCTCTCTGCATGGAGCGTGTATATCAGAATTGAAGTAAGAAGGCAAAAATATATAGGTTTCTTCTCGCTACAGTATAGTATAAACAAACTTCTATTGCCTGCCAAGGATGGAAGATGCTAACTTAAGCCTTACAACAGTGCATACATCACAAGATGCATGCGAGCCAAAAGTGCCTTAAGAGACATGAAACTTTACATAGTTAAAATCTTCACATTTACCTTAAAAGTTCAGACTTCATACAACAGAAAATGGTAGACAAACTAGCTTTTTATAGTGTCAAACATGCTGCATTGCAACAAAATATTTAGATTGATCTTCTTCAATAAAATAAAAGGTTTTAAAACAAACGAAAAATGAAAAAAAATGGAAACATACTATTGAATAACACTTAGAAATGGATCATAAGTATTGAATTTTGACAATATTCGGAACCAACAAGAACAATGTTTATAATTCAAGTAACAAAACAAAACAAAAGGATGCAGCTGAGACCATATTACCAAGTGAAAAGCATGTGAATAAATGTCAGGATAGATTCAAGGCATAAATATTATTTCCTGAACACAATTGTAAAACAACTCGTCATCTTCCAAGACTTTGTTATGAGGGAGAAACAATGCAACTTCAGCTACAATAATCAATTCTTCCCTCAACTCATTTCAAATCAAACATTGATATTATCATTATGTTAAAGCCTCAAACTTAAGTTTGTATGAGGTAAACTATAGTTATATGACTCAGCTTTATTACTTGCAAAATTCAAAGACAATAACTGTATAACAAAGCGTCATACTATCTTGATTATCGATAAGAAAAGAAGGAAAGAACAATAATAACAGGAAAAGGTTCATTGAATTTAGCATTGATTGAGGACAAAATGAAGTTCACTAAAAAATACATGCATAACACAACAAAATACATGTTGACAACCTATGAAACTCATGGACTTTATACCAATGCTGATAGCTTTAGAATTTAAATGTTAAAGACATGAAATAATGTTCTAGAAAACAAATGTCTTAGTAGTAGATAGGGTTTATCACCATCATTTGTCAGAGTCAAGTACTCGTACCCCTCACTTGAATGAAGACATGGTAGTATTCAACATTATTAGGGTATATAAGTTTACAACTTTCATCTTTTATGATTGGCCCTCGAAATTAACTTCACCAACCTAAAAATTACAAGTTATATGAAGAAGCACGGAAGAAAGAAAAAAAATACCATCTAAGGAATGCTATTTGTTTTTACAACATGGTATCATAGATTCTTTAATTAGCAGTTTTCAAATTGCATTTCTAGTTACTCACATGTGGCTAAAAAATCTCCAGTCTCTAAATAAAACAAAAATCGAATAGACTAAATATCCTTTCCATTACATGCAAAAGCTAATTCAAAAGATTACAAAAAAAAAAAAGCTCATTCAAGAACAAAGAAACAAAAGAGCAGAACTTAAAAAAAATTCTTTACCCATCCAAACTTTAAAAACAGCCAAAACCCCCAATTAAAATCTTAGTCAGCTTAAACTGAAAAATTACATAGAAAGATAAAAAAAAGAAACTCACATGTGGCTATGGAGATAGCAACGAATTTCTCTATCATTTCCAAGGGACCAAATACAAGAACTTTGAAGAACGAAAATGCTAGGGAAATAACCAAAGAGAAGAACAAGAATGAGAAACTGTATGAGTGAAATGGAATGTGTAGTCAAGTGTTTCATTAACAAGGTAACCAAAATAAAACACTGCAAGGACCAATTAACCAAAAAAAAAATATAAGATAGTGATATACCTTGATAAGACTGGAAAGACAAATTTTAAGGTTTCTTGTAGATTTGGTAAGAACGACAGTAGACCAACAAAGATGACGAGATAGAGATTCGGAGGTGAGACCAATGAACAATGATGAAGATGAGAGGCAAAGGCTAATTAACTGAGAGGAAGGGAGAACGGATTGCTGTGATGAGGATGAAGAGAATGGAAAATTTCTTACAGGAATAGAATTGATAAGACATTTTCCATAAAAAAATTATTTTTACTTGTGTTTTGGAGAATTTTTTCCTAAAGGAATTCATTTTCTAGCAAACAAACAACGTAAAATAAGGAAAATATTTTTCGAAAAATGTTTTACTGTAAATCTTTAGAAGATGATTCCTTCCATTATTTTAATGTAAAAAATTAGTGAATAAATTATGTTAAAACAAATTGTGTAAAATAGAATAGAAAAATATAGAGTGAAAATAAGAAGAATTTTAAAATAGAAAAAAGGTAAATACCAGTGGACTGATTCATAATTCTTTGTTGTGTTTCATCATATTTGCAAAAATTCTATTTATAAACCACATAAGGGTTATTTTTCCCATAATTTTTATCTTAATTTTCACAATTAACATTAAAAAAATTTCTGTTACCTTTTATGTACTGACCTGAAAGTTAGTGGTGTTAGAAAATATGATTTCAGAATCCCATTTCTATAAATCGAATCAATAAATATTAAATTAAAATATTTATGGAGTTTGTATAATAGAATATTAAAGTTTACTCCTTCAATTTTTTTATTAATTATTTAATTTAGGTACAACGACTAAACTGTAAAAATTCAATCGCTATAGGTTTTTAATTATAAATTGGATTAAGGACTTAAATTACAATTAACTAAAGGTATAAAGTAGAAATTAGACCATGTTAAAATGATACATAGTGGATGGGTGATGATGGTTTACTAATTAAATAAAATCAAGATTAATTTTAATTAAATACATAATTAACCTAAGTTAAGTAAAATTAATCTAGGTACAAATTAAAACTTAGCCAAGAAAATAGTACCTTCTTCTCCATTACATTCATTCACCGTCCAAGAAGAAAGAAAAACCTAAGGGAGAGCTCCAAAAACCAT
Organism: Gossypium longicalyx; assembly: GCA_025698465.1. Taxonomy (NCBI): domain Eukaryota; kingdom Viridiplantae; phylum Streptophyta; class Magnoliopsida; order Malvales; family Malvaceae; genus Gossypium; species Gossypium longicalyx. The sequence goes on along the minus strand of CM046997.1, from coordinate 13,733,516 downwards.
AAGCTTTTAGCCATTAAATTGGTGAGTTCAACTAGGTTATTTCTTATAAGTTTTATAGATTTGAGGACATGGGAATTTGATTTAACGAGACTATGTACCAATTTGTAAAATTTTTAAAGTTTTAGAAAGTTTCCATTGTTGATTTTTTAAAGTTTTAGGTGTTAAATTGATAGATTTTAAGTTTAGATGTGAAAAAGGACTAAATTATAAAGCTTAATCGATGGTTTTGTACATTAGGGACCAAACTGAATAAAATGTAAAATTGAAAGTAGGAATAGAATTAGGAGGTCTCTAATAAGTAATAGTGAAATCATATTTCAATTCAGAGTTTTAAATTGAAAGTTATGCTAGTCCCGATTTTAAAGACTAAATTGAGTAAATTGCAAAATATGATGACTTTGAAATTGAATGTATTTTGATATGGAATTTGATACTATACTATTATTGAACTATTATTCATAGCTAAAGACGACGCAGGATAGTCAAGAGAGAAAGGAAAGGCGAGAGCAAATGACGAGTGACACGAGCTTTTTGTTTGTATTTCTATGACTTGAGACCAATCTAGTTACTGCATATTCATGGTATATTACATTAAATAATATTGGGGTAAGCTATTGATGGTTATTGAGTTGAAATGTTATGGTTGAAATTGAATATCAAGATAAGAATTAAATTGAATTGAATAGAAAGATGTATAACTTAACTGAAATAGGAAATTGATATGAGATCGAGATGAATTATGTTATATTCGATGATGAATTGACGTTGAATTGAGAATGATGGGATGTGAATTGAACTATGTGATGAAATTGGAAATTGGATACTCTATTAAATGTACAGGTCTATACTTTGGTTCAGTCGATGATTCACTTACGTGCCAATATAATTGCTTCAGTATATTCGATGATGTACTTATGTGCCAGTATATATTCTTCAGTACATCTAGTGATGCACTTATGTTCCAATATGATTGTTTCGGTTTATTCGATCATTCATAATGCATGCCAGTATGATTGCTTCGATATATTCGAGTATGCACTATGTGTGCTAGTATACATTCTTCGGTACATCTGATGATGCACTATGTGTGTTAGTATATTTCCTTTGTTTTATTAGATGATGCACCACGATGCCAGTTTGAGATGCAAATTGACTAATCTGAGTATCCATCTTGAAAATTTGCGTCAGGTTAATAGGATTATGTTAATATGATTTGACTATAAGATAGATATGATATGAAATGTGAATTGATTTGGTATAATTGCATACTTATGAAACGTGATATGCTGTAGTATAAAAAAAGCATGTAACATGAGTATTTACGAGCCAATAGACTCGAAAATGATTGAATGGATGAAATGGAATTGAATTGAATATGTAAATTGTCGAATGTGTATATATACAAGTATATGTTTATAAATGGTAATATGAAATAATCAAACATGTATGAAATGAAATATGTAGAAAAATGGTTAGATAGGTGTTATAAAGTAAGATATGAAATAAACAAATGAATTGATCACTAGGTTTGTACTACAATTTGGCATATGAATTAGTTGTATAATAGACTTGGATTGATTATTTACATTTGAATAACATTTATATTATATTAACTTGAATTACAGAAACACCACTGAGTTTTATCACTCAACATACTGTTTGTTCTTTCGTGCGCAAGTTAGGTACAAATCGATATCCCGAGCATTGACTTCAACATCCAATCAAAGATCCTGGACTCAACATTGTTTGTGTACCTCTTTCACTTGTTGTTTGGTATGTACCTAGGTTGTGTCAATTTTGATACCAAATTATGTCTATATACTTTTTTGATTTTAAATGTTGATGCGTGTGTTTGGTTAATTCGTTAGTATCTTGTAAATTTGAAATGAATATGGGATTGAAATGGTACAAATATTGAAATGCTAATGATCTTAGTGAAGTAGGTATGAATGTCTATGGATTTGCATTAGAAGTTAACTTTTGGGAGATGAAGAATTTCCATATTGTGAATAAAGCATATATGTTCATGAATTGGTGCTAAAGATATGCATATGATTGTTGAATGAGATTTAAATGTGTTTAGAAATGGTTTGGAATAATTGCAAGTTGTTTAACAAAAAGATATTGTAAAAATTGTAACAACTCGTTTTTCAATGATTTTAAAAACGATCATTTCAAAATCCCTTTTTTTGATTATGGAGTTCGTGAATATTATATAATAATTATATAATATTTACGAGTTTATTACAATGTTATATTGATTTTCGGTCTAGTAATTTTACTGAACGGATAGTTAATTAAGGTATAAAAACTAAATCGTAAAGGCAGTAAAAGTTAATCGTTATAGATTTTTAATGATTAAAAAGCTTAGTTGTTAGTTAATAGGGTCTAAAATGGAAATTAAGCCATTTTGGATTAATGGTGGACGGTTGGAGCAATTTTTCTTAAGTAAATGATATTAAATTTTATAATTAAATTAATTATAAAATAATAAAGCATAAAAAAAGATGTTGCCCTATTCATTTCTTTTATTTTCCTTTTGAACCGTTCCACCATTGAAGAGAGACCAAGGGTTTCGTCCAAGATTTAGTCCTTCAATTGGTAAGGAATTGCAAGTCCTTTTCTTGTAATTTTTTTTGTTTTTGAGATGTCGAGAGCTTCATTTAGCTAGTACAAGGACTATTTTGCAAAATTGTTGAAGTTTATAAAAGTTGCCATTGTTGAATCTTGAAGCTTTTGGTACTAAATTGACAGATTTTGAGCTTAGATATGAAAAAGAACTAGTTTGTAAAGAGAAAATTGTTAATTTTGAGCTTAGGGAATAAAGTGTAAATATTTTAAAATTGTTATGAAATATTTGTAATTATAGATATTAAAGGGCTATAAAAGGATGAAATTGATATTGACTTAAAAATCAAACCTCAAATTTGAAAGCTATAGCAATTTTGGTTTTAGGGACTAAATTGAATAAAATGTAAAACTTGAAAGAATATCTAATAAATGAAATTGTAACACCCATAACTCGATCCAGTCGTCGGACCCGATTTACGGAATGCTACACTTATAACTAGAATAGAAAACATTCAATTCACATTAATTATCTCAAATAATCAAAGAATACATCATAAATGCATAATTATAAATCAAACACAACGGATGTAACAAATCTTTACTTAGTAAGTTCGTATGAAATTTAAACTTTAACTTACCATAAAGGTTGCAACTTAAACAATTATCAATTAAATTCATAAGCAAGGTCATGAATTCATTATCAACCTATGCAAATCACAAGTCTCACAAGGTTACTGAGTTCACATATTTAGAACTTATAGCTTTATCATGATATAAAACATATACAAGTAAACACATTTGATATGCCATTCATTCAACATCTATTCATTTAACATTTAGCATTTCCATTTCAAGTATTAATTCCAAATGTCCACTTTTACATATATATCCATATAAACATTTCATATAACCACTTCATATAATTATTTCCATATAATCGATTCAAACAATCCTTTCATATATTCATTTTATATAACCATTCGTATAACCGTCTCATATAATCATTTCATATTACACATTTAACACACTCATTTTGTAATCACATTTCGTCTCAAAAATTCATATCAATCTCTCCATTCAAAGTTTCAGTCCATATAACTGTTTTATATATCCGTTTCATTTTATACATTTAACACATGATAAACCAAATGAAATAACGTCGGATACGTGAGAACCATGTTCACACAAAATGTGACTGTAACTGTAATTGTAATTGTAAATGCTCACACGAGTTATGAAAAGAGCCTACTCACATGAGCTGTGGGTCGAGATGTTAGGCTACATGATGCTGCTCACACGAGCTGCGGAGAATTTGAAACAAATGCAGGACCTCAGCCATCTGTAGATGACTGCCTCCAGATGTACTAACATCCATAGTGTGAATACTGCAATAAAATAGAGAATTACGAGATGGTATCTACAAGTATACGGGTCTAGTTGTAATATAAATTCTACAACAAAGTGGGTGAGTACTCCAAGGATCGTACTTAAGGGAGGCAAGCACTAGATTAATTCTTAACCTAAACACTTAAATATCTAATTAATACTTTTTAAATCAATTATAGTACGAAAGTAAAATAAGAGATAATTTTAGGGTTTCTTAAAATAATAAAATAAAATAACATAAAAGAATTGAATTTCAAGAGATAAAGAGAATAAAATGAATCAAATTTGAACATGGGTGATTAGGTTGCTTCAGCAATCCCAATCAATTGTCGTCTTGGGTTTCTCGTCAACCAACTAGTCACTACCTTAGTAGGATCTTCCGATCTTCCCCTAACATAACGAGTCAGCAAAAACTACTTATCTTCCGACCTCATAGTCTAGATTAGCTTGGGGTAAAGGTGTTAACGAATGGGCAATACCAATTTTGGGTTAATTCTCACCTTGATGACTTCCTGGAGTTGTCAGGCATTGGGTTTGTTTCACGTTCTTCCTTTCCCAAACAGTTGATCCGTTGAGTAACCCTATAAGACAGTTAAGAGATCATGCCTCCACTTGCTAATCTCTCATAGAAGGATTAGTTTCTCATGACTTTCATAAACAACATGGAATAGATGGAAGAATTAATCATAGTGAATGAATTGAAGCAAAGAGTTTAAGAAGAGCCTGATTGGTATTGATAATAAGTGTAACTCCATAGAATTTGATCTCCTTTACAAATTAGATCTCTTGAAAGAAAAAAAAAAGAACAAATAAACTAAAACTATGAAAACCTAAGAAGCAAGAAAACAAAACTAAATCTAAGAGAGAATCTAAATTAATGGAGTGTTTTTTAACAATTGACAAATGAGTCTATTTATAGCTTTCAGGTGGTCGTTTTCCTTAACCCTAGGTTAGCTGACTTTCCCAAGCTTTAAAATTTGATTGTGCAGACTAAAATGCCATTGTTTTGTGTCTAGTTTTCGTCACAGAGTCAATGTCGCGACACACCAGGACCTGTGTCGTGACATAGCAACCTTGTATGCTCCTCTATAGCCATTTTCAGGGGTATGTCACGACACCCTCAGTCTGTGTTGCGACATCGAAGGCATACTTGAGTTTTCTTCATTTTGTTCCTTATGTTTCGGTATCAGATCTCTCATGTTGCGACATAGCATCCAGTATTAGCCTAAAATGCCTTCTAATGGTCTCCTGCACACTCATAAAGTACGTTAGCTCTCCCTTAGGCTTCATTTGGCCTTTAAGGTCAATAAAAGACTCAATTTGCACATTTTATTGAATGTAAGTAAAACTATAGAAAATTAACTAAAATGTAACGAAAATGCTTATATTCAGGCTCCTTAAGTGTGAAAACTACCTTGATCTGTTACAATGAATTACGGCAATCAAACTCCTCCACACTTAAGTTATTGCTCATCCTTAAGAAACATAAACAAAGATGACAAATAAACATGACAATCCTTGAGCAAGTATGGTACAAGTATTAACTTTGGAGCATATGACTTAGGTATTTCATTCTTACTAACAACTTCAACATGATGAATAGTTGACTTACCACCTTTCACTTCAAACATCTAAGTTCAGTATGTTACAAAATATACAAGTGTTAAGGGTCTCACCTATAGGAATCCATCAACAAATTATACAAGTACTTTGATTATCCGAGCAGAATACAAATAGTCGTTTATGCGTATGTCTAGTATGATGTCCATTCATGTATAAGGATATCTAGGTCACATAAGACTTTTCGGCTTGTAACATTCTAAAGCTTAGGAAAATTATGGAATTCAAAAATAGTAAGCATCAAAAGGGTCAAAAACAAAAAAATAGTTTGGCACATCGTATTGATCCCTATTCTTCCCCCTTAGTGACCCATACCCACTCGCCGCCTTATTTCTCCTTCTCTCACCTTCCTTGTCTCTCTATGTATAGGAAATCATAGCATGACATAGTAATTACATCTAGCTGTAATGTAGTTTGTGCAAGTATACACAGTTGTTCAAGTAATAAGTAAGTAAAATAAGTTATCGTCTCCACAGGGACTATATAAGATTAACTGATTGATTGTAAAATTATAATTAACAATTTGATGTAAAATTTGAATAATTTTGATGGTGATGATTAAACTAAGTAAAGTTAATTAGATGCAAAGATTGATCCCTATGCAATTCTAAATTAGATGTAATTTACCTAAATATATGAATGAATGGCTTTAGCAACAAAAACAATCAACATTAAATGGGCTAGGATAATTATATTAATCAATTCAATTTACTTTATCATGCTTAACAATGTTCAAAAATACTTTTATGACAACTCAATCTTTCATGAGTTTGGAAACCAAATTAAGTCCCTTCAGAGTCTTTTACTTAGTTAAATATACATTTTACTAATCATATTAACTAAGGGTTTCTTAGCATTTATGTAAGGTCACAGGGACATTTACGTTTGTGACAATTTAATTACAAAAACCTAAAAACTATGTAAGATAATAGAGCTAACTAAAGATATTATGAACCTCAACTTAGTTGGGTTTAAAGATCTAAATTGAGCATTGCACTTTTCAATTATGTGTCTACTAGCTGTCGTCTGGTTAGGATCGCTCAGCTAATCTGAGTGCACCCAATCACGTATGAAAGAAATGCATCATGATATTAATTGAAAACATGATTAACTGAGGCCTAAACATGTTAAACATGAATAAAATAGATCTTATTGAATTAACATAATCATCCGAGCAAATAGGATTTAAAATATCATTGTTGATGTAAAAAACAATAAACTTAAAGCAAACATATTTTGGGTAGCCACCTTTAAGTGTTGAATTTGGGCTCCTAGTTCCCCTTGTTGGACGGTTCTTCTGTCCAAAACTTAGCAAACATATCCATCTTTCATCACCTTCTTTATTGGGTCAAGTAGTTAACCTCATGCCCCAAATTGCATGGTCTTGCCGTCCACATGGATAACTTGTACATGTCCATGTTTTATTTATTTAAATCATGTCTCTAATAGACCTCCTGCATAGTGAAAAATACATACATTAATAAATTAACATGAAAATCATGTAATTAAGCATAATTTCACATACTTTCTAAACAAATTAAGTAAAATTCACTTATTTCAATAATAATTACTCGAGATAAACACATTTATTAAGTAAAAAGGTGGTAAAAATATATAGAAAATCCCTATATAATTTTGAGTTTACACTAGCCTTCGAGTTTTTGTGCACTAATGAACGAGATTTTCTTTCTATTGTGACTTTGTCACTTTTCTCTTTTTCAAGACATCTCACTTATGAATGCTTTTTTTTTTTTGCTATTTTAATACTTTTTTCTATTTTGTACTAATTTCCTTTTTGGATTTTTCTTTTTGTTTAGCACATTAGGCTAACTTATAGTTCCTATATCACACAAATCTTTCCTATTTCACTCTATTTTTACCAACTTCGTTATGATGTATCTACTTAACCCTCAATACGTATGGCCAAACATCTAGAATCGTGTAGTACAGGACCATAAAAAAGGGTAAATACAAATTAACATTTTCATGCTCGGGGCTTGTAATGAGGTTCGTCAAGAACTGTCAACAGGCTAAAAAATTAGTAGTAAAAGTGAAAAACAAACAGGTCAGCTTTTTGGTTCTAGATGTGTTCCAAACAATGCCTTAGGTTATCCCTAAATATCTCAAAATGCACAAATTTAATTAACCAAACAAATACAAATTCAACCATTTATCATTTGTACTAGCATGCTTATTTCTTTGTATTTTCCATATCACTTGGTACAGTTGATTACTTAATGCCTATTTATAGTGTAACATATAGAACTTAGTAGTCTAATAATAAAAATTTTAAAATCACCTATCATTATGCCAAATCTATTTATAAACACAAGTAATCTATGTACATGCTCATAACCAATCACTTGTATTTCAACAAGCTCAAGCACACAAAAGATAAGAAAAATCAAAGAAAAAATTTAAAAATGAATTTCCTATGTTACCCCCCAAACTTTAGTTGACATATTGTTCTCAATGTATAGCTGATAAAAAAGTAAAGAAAGAAGTTACTCAAGTGATTGTGGTTGCTCCAATTGCTAATGGTAGGCGTTTCCTTCCTTTGATCGTGTGAAGTTTGAATTGTTTGTCTCCTTCGTGTTGGGTTATTACATAGAAAACTTAAATAGAACATACTAGAAGTCTACTTATTAATCCTACTCATACAAAGTATAAATTAAAATCATCCAAAATTTAATACAAGTCTTTATAAAATTAAAATAGCTCAATTGTCCTCCTCATCCGTCTCTTCATTCCCATCATTCTCTTCATCTTCTCCTTCCTCCTTGCATTCATGCACTTTTTCTTCTTGTTCCATATTCATCAGTCTGAACATATCAGGTTTATAATTGGGGACCCGGATGTAATTTTACCTTGTAAATTCTTGGAATATTGGTCCTGACTCTTGCATCCACTATATTATCCAATCAAGCTTTGGATGACTACTTTCACCAGCATCTTGTTGAGCTCGTCTCAACCTCTGTGATGAAGTCGGTGTAGTCGATACTTCTTGTTGTCACTTGTTCCAATCTTTCATTTGTTTGGCTCGCAATTCTATGTACTGTTGGAACAATGTATCATCGATAATACTTTTGGAAGGTTTCAACGACTGCTCAGTGGATGTCATAGGTACACCTGCCTTTTTACATAATGTCATCACTAGGTGGGGAAAGAAGACTCCCACCTTTTGGCTACCAATGCATCTTCTAATGTTCTGATGAATTCATTTACTAATACATACTTGTTTTTTCTACAAAATAGCATAGAGTAACATTGCTCTAAAAGTATTAACGTTAGAAACATTTAAACCATGTACGATTCTTGTGCATACAAATTGGATCCACATTTTGGCCTCAGGAAGCATGATCGTTTGATGAAAGGATACTAGGATTTTGTTACCTGCACGATATTTCCATTCGCCCTTTACCTTCAGTCAAGAAGTTTATAATGTTATCTATATCTATGTCTCAAAAATATTCCAGATTAGTTTCATCAATAAATTTTTTTTCATAGTGTGGAGCATTATAAAAGTCGCAAATAATACGCGGGGTTACTCTAACCTCTTTCCCTCGCATAAGGACCATATCCCATATATGACCTTTAGTGTTTCTAGACCCTTGGTCTCGTAATAAGGTATAAAATTCTTGAACAACGGGGACCACAACACTCTATTTATGAATCGTCCAAAAACTTTCCCACCTATAATATCGCACTAAAGGCTATATTTCCTTACACAAAATCATGGATGGATCAAATCCCCTCTCTTGGATGAATGTTTTTCTTTAAATTTTATTAAAATATTTTTCAACATTCGTATTTGAGAAAATAGAGGGTTTTGAACCATCGATGACTTTGTTTCCATGGTTCGCCTAACTTTCCTAAGAGGCATGATATTCCAATCCTAAGCAAATAATTCAATGGAACAGTAAAAAGTTTGAGTTTAGGAACCCTTAACCTTTAATATATAGTCGAAGTTCGTTTCAACTCCTTGCTTTCTCGTGATGTTCCTGTTTCTTGTTGCCCAAAATATGGTTGAAGAGTTTGCGAAGAATAAATAGAATGTTTGAAAAATTAGAGGTTTAAGAGGTTTTAAGAGATTTGAGAGAGTTTGAGGGATTAGGGGCTAAGAGGTGCTTTAATTAGAAGTAGATATGATTTTAGGTTATAAAATAGGGTTTTAATGTGTTAAAAATCGGTTAAATGAAGAGCGAGTCATCAGGTTGTATGAATGGGTCAGGTCAACCCTGTAGAAAATTGCAGTGATGTCATGACATAGGGGTTCCGTGTCGCGACATCCCTGGTAGTACACCGATATCGCAACATAGGGGTTTTATGTCTCGACACATCCGTCAATTTGGAGGCCTAAAGGAAACTATTTGCTATGTCGCGACACTGACTCTATTTCGGCTAAAAACTTCCAATTTTAAGGATGTTTTGATTTATAGATGATTCTTAATCAAATAAAAGTCAAAATCTAAACTAGGTGATTAGTTAAATATACAATAATTTACAAAATTTAAGCAAAAATTCAACCAATTTTTAAGTTCTACTACTGGATTCATCTGATAGTGTCATCAATTCATCAATAGAGGATTTTCTAGTTTTGTCGGTATTGGTCCATTTTCCATCATGCCATTCCACCTATGCCTATTTGTCCCTTTCCTTAAACTTGTTTATTCTTTCTGCATGCATAAAAAAGAAGCGTGTCCCTTGACTCGGGGATGTTAGAAATAAATAATTTTTTACGTTGTTCCCCTAACTTCCTCCTATCTTCATCGCTTGATTGATGGCCACATTTAAAAGTTTTAATCTCACCATTAATTTTCATATTTAATTCATTCTTTTCTAAATTAGTGGTGGAACTAGAAGTGGCTAAGAAGGGTCTTCCTAATAAGATCGGTATCTCTTGATCTTTTTCAAAATCAAGTACCACAAAATTTGTGGGGATAATAAAACTTCGCACTTTGACTAACACATCTTCCAATACCCCTTTTGGACATGCCACAAATTTGTCAGCCAACTGTAATATTATTTGAATAGTTTTTAGATCCCCTAACCCGAGTTTTTCAAAAATCGATAGAGGCATTAAATTAATACTAGCTCTTAGATCGCATAGAGCTCTATTAAGATGAATGCTTCTTATCTCGATGGGAATAGTAAAACTTCCCACGTCTTTCAATTTTTGAGGTACCTTTCTTGAAATAATCACGCTACAACAAAAAAATATAAAATAGCCCTACTTTCTATCAAAACTTCAAGCTTTACCATATAACATCAAAAACCTCCAAATTCAACAATGTTAACTTTTCAAAAAAAAATTCATTTTTACAATTTAATACCTAAGTAGCTAGATTAAGTTACAACGATCTCAAAAACATAAAATTTACAAAAAAAAATGGACCTTGAATTAACTCACATGCATGGAACACGCCTTAAGCTGGAAATGAACAATGGCTTCCTTTGGCTTTAGGTTTAAGAAACAGTGGAGAAGAGAAATGACAAAGATGCCAACTTTTATTTATATTTTATTAACCTTTAACTTATTATTTTTATTACATTTTAACAAAATTTTATTAAAACAAAAGCACTTAATCGTCCACTACAAACAACTATGGCATAATTGCAATTTAAAATCATTAAATTATGCTTTTAGAATCATTTGGCTCATATAATTTAATAGTAATTAACTTTTATAATTTTTATGATTTAGTCTTTATACCTTAATTAATCATCCAATCACTAAAATTTTTGGGTCAAAATTAAAGACACCTATATAAAAACTCTGTAAATATTTTTTTAATATTTACAGATTCGGTTTATAAAAATAATATCTCGATACCTCATTTTCCAAAACCACTGACTTTATGGTCAAACAACTTGTACGTTAATTAACCATCCAATTAGAAAAATTTATCAAATCAAAATTCAATATAACACTGTGCTGGGAAATGTGCCCATATTGTAGTAAACATGTAACTGTTTTCTATTTATTTGAATGATGAATAAATAAATAAAGTTAATTTCACATTTCACTATTATGTCTTTTATATTTTGTATGCATAGCGAAATTCTGACAAGCAAATATTAGTCATTAATTATCTAAAGTTCAAACTGAAGATAAGTGGCATTGTAAGAATGTTTACATTGTGAGAAAGACAACTTACTTCATAGATAACCTAATTGAGTCTATAATCCTATAAAAGAAATCAAAGTGAGCATTTGATTCAAATACTAAGAATGATTATTATGTTTTCTACAATTCCAATTGGGGAGATGACTAATCTTGGCTATCAGAGCAATTGACTCCACGAGTAGAGACATGGATGTATTCGTTGGTAGAATGATACATTGGACTGGACCCAAGATAAATTAATTCTGAATCTGTTTGTGAGTTAATTCACTTGTGACGTTCATGGTGTGATTTACCTAAATCCTGAGTTAGACACTGACCATGCGTATGCAACTCATGTGCTTTGATATAAGTGGAGGCTTATGCTCTAAAGATGATCGACCCCGTAGTCAGTATGTTGGGTACATGACTTGTGTATGGCATGGCTTTACTAGAAACAGTGAATTTCATAGTTCAATTAAAGAGTTAATGGTATCCTTTCATTGGCATTGTGTAGATTGATAAATATCGAACGTGGTCGCGGGGTGTTTGTTCTCAAACGAGCAATGTATCCCAGTCATTTGTTGGCAGTGGTCATAGTAATCATTAAGAAGACACAATGGTGACAGAAAGATAAAATAGGATTGTATTGAGTGAACGTATTTAACTCAAATGAATCAAGGATATTATATGAGGGTAACATACACATGACGAGGTCATTGGACAAAATAGTTGGATGAATTGCTTTTGTAAAGAGTATACAATAAGGATTTTCCAATCATGCTACTTCTTGTGGACTAACTCCATGATTAATTAATTGCAAATTATCGAAACAGTGCTTCTGGACATAATTACAGTCATTAGAGCCTAATTGTATATGTCTAATTGGTCCCTCCACTAGCTCGACAAAAGCTCAATCAAACTGCATTTATATCAGAAGAAAATTCTACGACTTTGGAAATAAATTAATTTGGAAAATCTAAGTGATTTTTGGAAAAATTAATTCTGATCATGTAACATCCCAAAAATCGGGGGTTAGTAGAAACGGGCTTGTAAATCGAGAGAGTGTGGTCATGCCTTGTTTTTAAAATAAATATTGCAAATTTATTTTAAGAATGAGGAAAAATCCTAATGATTAAAAGAAATATGAGAAAACATGGAAATTAAATGAGGTCCTAATTTCGAATCTTTTCTCTTGCGAAATAATTTAATTTTTGGCAAAAATCCATTGTTTTTAATGCGTGTGCCACCCAAGCCTTGTAACCGTAGCTATAAATTTTAATTTTTTACAAATAATCAGCCTTTAATCATCCTCCTCATTTCCTTAGCCATTCATCTCCTCCTCTCCCTCTCTTTGATTTTATTTTTTTTCTTTTCCTCCATTAATGTCGTCGCCTACACCTCCCATTTTACAATCTCTTTCTTTTTCTTTTTGCACCAAGATTGTGCACCATCTTATTTATTATATTTATTCTATTTATCCTCATCTAAATCAGCCTCAAATCTGAAAGCTTGAACTCCAATATCGATCCCGAACATTCCCAAGAAAGTACCATTGCTGTTTCTCTCGACTAGCTTGGGTAAGGTCTCTTTTCTCTGTAATTTCTTGATTAATTTTGTTAATTAAAAATCAAAATTTCATGATCTTGAATTTTGGAGATTTAAATTATTTCTAAGGTATTTTTCTATATTTTAATGAGATCTCAAACCGTTTTAAAATTCAGCTCCAAATTTGGCCACCATGGGTGGTGATGCGTGCGCCTATGTGCAAGAAAAGGGTTGTTTTGTTTCTTGGTTCTTGCTTATATTTTTCCAGACTTAATTTGAGTTCTTGAACCCTCCTAATCAGTTTTTAAACTCATTTCAATTAGGGAAAAACTTTCTTGATCGATTGGTCATTCGAAACCCACAAATCGTGAAGCGTAAGTGTAATTAAGGGTAACTAGTTTGTTATTTCGACATAGTTGTTGGGTAAAGGTTATGAATTGATTAAATGAAGGAACTTAATTATTAATTAGCTACTTATTTTCTAGTATATTATTGAATTAGGTGCTGACCCAAATGCTCCAAATCATCCGTAAAGGTTAAGAATGATTGTACGTACGATTCGCATCGGTACAGTGTAAGGAACCTAACTAGTTTAGATTCATAAAATAGTTATAATTTCAATGATTGGTTTGAACTCATAAGTGGGTGTTTTGGGGCTGGTTTAACGGTAAATTTATTGTATTTATATTGAATTTTGGTTGTGGTTCGTTTAAGGAATTATTAAGGAAAATTGGAAGATTTGCTAATGTGCTGCGAGGAAACAGAAAATAAAGTGTGGTCCTAAACTCATAAAATTGTTTGAAAATGCTAAATATCATGTTATATTTGATAAATTAGCTTGCTTATTGGATTGGCTTAATAGCCAAATTATTGATTTTGTGAGTGGCCAAATCAGGTGTGTTTTGAGCCTTAAAAAATTGACATGTCTGCAAAATTGCTAGTTTGATAGTATGAATATTTGATTGAGTTTGTAATTCATATTTGAGTTATGAGATATGAGAATGTTTGACTGAATGATATAATGTGTTGAGATATTAAGCTTATGTATGATTTAAACGCATGAGATGTTTATTATATTGTATACTAAAAATGGTGTTATTTATGCACAATGAAAATCCGTAAAGTATGTAAAATTGAACGATACTAATTGACACCAACACAATGGTAATTTGAAATATTGGAACACTATTTCCATTTACTAAAAGTATGTGATTATTGAGGACATGCTGAGCATGTCAAATGAATGTGAAAAGTATTGAGATATGATTATGTATGAAATTGTATAACATATTGCATATGCATTGGGTTGGGATTTTGTGGTTGACGGAGGAGTTCCATGGAGTACCGACAGCATATTAAGTCCGCATTATTCGTAGTCAGTGCACTGCACTTGGAGTACTGAGGGGAATGGTGATTTATTACACTTTTACTGGCAGCTTGTCTGCATTTTTACTGGCAGAATTTTCTACATATTGTTATCAGCGGTTTTAACCACAACGGGCTTAAGCTGATAATGTTGTGGAGTTCGGATTACGGGTTCTGGGGAACTCGTGGTGTGTAGCAGATGGTATGGGTTGGAACCTTTTTGCATTGCATCATGCTCACAGCATATTCAAATATTATTCATTTATGATATGTGTTGTATTATGTTGTATTGAATAGTATCAAAGTTATTGATTGTTACTCGTATGAATGATGTCCCATACTCATACACCGTTTGACATCAATTTGATAGTGGCTATGTAATGATATGAAATTCTTATGATGGTTTTGTTTTCTTCTATTAATGCTAATATGTTTCACTGTATTTGATGTTTTTGATTGTTTAAATAATTGTTCGACCCACACTGAGCTTTTTATAAGCTCACCCCCCAATAGTGTTTAACTTTTCAGGTAAACCTCAAAATTAGGACCGGACTCGGCATTCGGAGAATCACCTTGGACCTCGGACTATTCTTAATAAGTATTACTAAGTCTTTATTGGTTTTGGCTTATAATTTTTAATTATTTCTGGTTTGTGGTTTGGTAACTTTTTTAGGGATTTTTGCATGCATAGATTACTCAAGCATAATAACCGGATAATACATTATATCGACCTTAAATAAAATTTGATATTGTTACCTAGTTTTCGTTGTATTGCAAAGGAACTGTTTTTGAAAAAATAAATCGATAAGGTAACTAAGTTTTCAAAATGACTTGAAAAATGGTTTTTCAGCTACATCAGTTTAACATCAGTTTTTTTTTAAAAGAAGAACGACAAGCAAACGGTTTTTCTAAAACAGCACTATCAACAATAAAATGAATCCTAAGTATACATGACCTAATGAATGAATACTTTTAAGCTAACTTAAAGTACAACTACGGTTTTCTCTAAAATGAGTTTATTTAAAGTCTTCAAAAGTAACGTAAGTTAGCTTAGCCATTTCGGTGGCTAATGTAGCCTTTTTAATTTAGCCATAACATCTAGGTCGGGTTTGGAAGGTTACAGATCAAGTAAAATTAAATTAATCAAAATAATTAAAATTAATATGATATTTTCAAAAATTAATTTTTAAGTCAGACAATTGGCCCAATAGGTAATTGAACTTGAAAATTGGACCTGAGATCGTAAATTGGACTCAGGAGCCCAAAACTGATACCAAGACCCAAAAACTGGTCGAACTGAGCTTGGTTTGGAAAACTGGGCCGATGGTCCAACTAGTGGCTCGGGGTGCTGTAAGGGTGTCGCACCTGCATCACTGGATACGACGGTGCCGGCAGCTGTAACAACAGCATCCCAATGGTCGGCGGCGGTTGGTCTTCGGTGATTGAACAGTGGAAGAGTTACACTCCTACTGAAACTTTACCAGTGAATTTGATTTCAGATTAAATATTTCAAAAATAATATTATTTTAATAGTTTAATATTAACTTTCATTTAATACTTATCTTAATAGTATTTTATTAATTTAATATTAAAGTGATTATCTTAATATTAACATTCTATTATTTTAATAAGATTTAATATTAAATTTAATCTAATATTTATCTTGATAAATATTATATTAATTTACTATTAAAGTGATTAAGTTTAATTATAGTTAAACTCTCTAAACTCTCCCTATATTAAGAGAGCCTTGAGTTATTATTTTTTACACACTTGAATTTAAGAGAATTATTTTTTACACACTTGAATTCAAGAGAAAGTTGTAGAGAAAAAATTCTCTGAATAGATTATTCCAGAGAATTTTAAAAATATTTCTCTAATTTACAATTTGACCCAAAAGTTTAGAGAAATTGTAAAATTACCCCACCAGTAATTTTTGTGAAAAATTTTCTAATTCGAAGTGAGCCCACACTCGGCAGACGTGAGCTTGAAGATAGCGGAGAAGACTACTTGGTCGAAGCACTCATCCTAGACGAATCGAAAATGTATAATTTTGATTAAGTGTTTATTACTTTATATATCACAACTAAGATTTTGTTTTGGAAAAAAAATTTAAAACTCTAGTTTTTCTCTAAATTTATTTTCCACTGCGTTTTCCAAACCTGTTTTTTCCAACACACTGTATTTGACTCGTAAATATTAAATAATAATATTTACAGACTCACTCGTCGAAATTGTGGTCCATAAACCACTGTTTTCGACAACACTGAAAAATGGGTTGTGACATGGATTTTTTAGATTGATTAGATGATTATATGTTATGTTTTGGCATGGAATTGGTATGTTTTGAATAGGTTTAAATGATGTCAATTGCATTCTTATGACCTATTTGAAAGGTTGGTTTGAGATAAGTACCAAATGGCCAAATTTTACCAAAAATATATTCCTCGTCCCAACTTCGGTCTTCCCTCGTCATAACGTCGGCCAACAGTTTGTGACGTTTCAATGTCAAGTGGTCTAAAGTTGTGACGTGACATACTATTTGGCAATGTCACGACATGAAGAAAATCTCGTCACGACGTCGGCCCTGCACTTTTCAAACTTTGCAATTTGGTCCTTATTTAATCTTGGGTTAACTTTAGAGCTTACGTAAGCTCGTATTAAACTTGGGAAATGTTTAAATTTGTTTTGAATGACTTATATAATGGTATATGATGATTTTCAACTTGAATTATTCGTTAAAGGTTTGTAATTATTCCATTTTGTATTATAGCATTTTGTAGCTCAGTTCCAGCAATCAGGACGGGTTTGGGGTGTTACAGAAATAGTATGTGACGCCGCAACGAGAATGTCCTATAATGTTACGGCAAGACAAGGAACCCCATTGTCTCGACAAGCACAAAATAGTAAATGACGTCGCGGTGTCGAGTAGCTGACATCGTGACATGACAAACTATTTGGCGACACCATGATGTGGAAGCGATGATGTCACACGTCAACTTTGAATTTTGAATTCTTTACAATGTGGTCTTAATTCTATCTCGAATTAACTGTAGAGCTTCCATATGCTCGTACAGGACCTATAAACTGTTAAATATTGTTTTTATGCATATTTGAGTTAAAAAAACTTTATCAGTTAATAGTATGAATTGACTATGTTTGATTGTTGTTGCTCCAGCAACGAATTTAGCACCTTATAACTCGGACTCGGCGATCAGGTTGGATATAGAATGTTACATTTTACCTTAACATTAAAAAGTAAATTTATTTTCTTTAATCTATTTATAAATTTATTTTCTTTAATCTATTTATTGTTGTATGTGACATGAATTTTTAATTGCTTTCAAATGTAAAGGTTGTAAATAAGGTTTAATATGAAATGAATTGTTGACATTATAAGTAATAAATATATTCACTATTTATTATTATACTAATTAATTGGTTTAGTTGTAAATTGTGTTAGTAGTAAATCACAACTCATTATCAAATACGAAAAAGTGTATTGAGTATTGTGATTAATATTGCAAATATGAAAAAAAAATGTATTGAGTGTTGTAAATTCATTGATAAATGAATGTCCATATAACTCCCAAAACTCTCAAAATCATTATCTTGTAACTTTTGTAATTCTTATAACCCCTAAAGAATTTATAGAATAACTTAATTCTCTTTTTGTAACCATGATGATTGAGGCCTATAAATAGAGGGCAAGTATAAGCTTTTAGTATCTAGTGAAAGTTGAACCATCCTTTCATTTTTCTCTCTTGTTCATTCTATATATAATTCTCTTAGATTATACTACATTATCAGCATGGGCTTACTAAGGTATGAGAATAAGTAATCTAGCCGTACAACATCCTTATCCATTTGTACCTGGTTGGTCTTTAATTTTTTTTGGAACTAGTTGGTTCCTGAACTTGTATTCTGTCAACTAGGTTGGGACTTATAAACTTTTATAAAAATATGTTTTTTTTATAAACGTTTAGACTATATATTTTTACGTAAGTCATTATAGTATAATATTTTATAAAAATAATTTTTTATAATTTTTTATAATATATATTTATAATTTTTATAATATAATTTCATAAATTATAATATAAATTTTAATAATATATGTTTTATGTAAGCCATTATAATATAATTTTTATAATATAATTTTAATATATATTTATAAATTTTGTAATATATATTTTTATAAATTTATATTTTATGTATTTTTTTAAATAATAATAAACTAAAAATTGATATTTTATAAAAAAATTAAAAAATATATAAAGTTACCAAAAAAACACATACATATGTATTTGAACAACCATTTGCCTAGCTTCATTCTTGATGTGAAAAAATTATACTTTTTAAATTAATTTATATACATTCATATATTTTTAATATTTTAAATTTATGTTTACCACATGGAGTACTGAGAAATTGCCACGTGGCACCACGAGATTAGCTAGCAATGTCACGTCAGCACAAATTAACGGTGTTAGTGCAGAGGTATCAACTTGGTTGATGGGATACAAGTTTATGGACTAACTAAGTCCAAAAAAAATTAGGGAGCGATTAGATACAAATGGACAAATTCAGAGGCCAAAATATATATTAACTTTATCTAAAACTTGATTTTAAAAACGAGACCTGCTTTAGATATAACTTAAAAAAGAACTACTTTGGAACTCAAAAAATTTACCTACAACTCTATGTTTCATATGTGCAAAGAAACCATAAAATGAAACATACCACGTGGTTTAGAAAACGATTTTTAGTCACATAAAAAATTTAAAAATTTAAAAACCGAACCTATTTATTATATTTATAGCAATAATTTTTTTCTCGAAAAGTACTTTTGTTTTGTGCGAGACAAAATTGTATCGTTCCCAACTTCCAATTGAATAACCTTCTTTGCTATCCTTGTACCCTGAATTGCATTGAGTGTGGACTCAAGCAACATGAATCAAACACATAACAAGAAATGATTTAATTACTTTCAGTAGGAAAATAATTATTGAAAGTATTTCTTTCAAATAAAAACTGGTAGAAATTGTAGTTATCAGAAAATAGAATTTATTCTTAGAAAATAAATTTTCACTACTTTCTGAAAGAATAACAATATATGAAACTTGTGTATGAATAGTTCTACTAGTGTCATCTATTTCCAAGAAGAGATACGAGAATTTTGGTTGAATAAGAATAGCACAAATAATATTTATTTAATAGAAAACACTACTCTAGTTTACTAGAAGAAATGGAGGCAACACATGTTGGATCTGGTGCCCTGAGTGTAGTATATTCGTTTATAAACTTGTAATTTTTTCGAACAAGCTGGTTAATAAAATAAATTCATTGATTATATTAATATACTTCGTATAATTGTCCTCACATGGTTTTTGCAAACAAAGCAATATGGAAGCAAATGTTGTTCATTGGTTGTCTATATGTTTAATTAATACTAAGTAGTATTACGTGGTTGGATCGTAGTACAGAAAGGGAAATTGTATTAGTAGACGAACCTAAACATGTCCTTAGTCTAATAAGAAATGAGTAAACTGATTAAAATACTAATATGTCATCTATCAAGTTCAATTAGGAGATGCCTTGTCTTGGGCATCAAAGTGGATGACTCCCAAAAGATAAAGACATAGATGTGACTGACTGGACTGACAGTACATCACAAAGACCCTAACAGAATAGATCTTGAATTCGTTTATGGATTTATTCACTTGTGAGGGTCATAGCGTGGCATACCTAAATCCTAAGTGGATGGCAGACTATGTATGGTGACTCGTACATTTTGATGTAAGTAAAAGCTTGAGTTCAAATAGATAATGAACCAAAAGTTGGTGCGTTAGCCCAAAAGTTGGCAGACTATGTATGACTTTTGTAGTATGTAGTGTCATTCACAATAGTGGAATTCATAGCCCAAAAAAAGGGTAAATAATATCCTCTCATTGGCATTACATAGTTGATAAAAAATAAATGTGGTTTTGGGTCGTCCGTCTTTGTGATGGATGACTTGATCGTTATTTGATAATGATTGACTTTTCATGAAGGAAGATGTAATAGTTACTATAAGATAAAATAGGATCATATTTGGAGAACGGATATTATCCTAAAGAGATCAATGATATCCTATGAGGGTAACACACTTATGACAATGTCATTGGACGAACACTAAGGACGAACACTAAGTAGTTATTTTCGTAATGGTATGTCATTGGGGAGAGCTCAATCATGCTATTATAGTGGAATGACTTGGTGACTAAATGAGTTTATAATTAATAGGCAAAAACCCAAAACTTAATTATAAATCATTTGAGCCTTAACTATATATATCCAATCGGTCCTTCAATTACACAAGTTAGCTAGGTATCACTCTTAAGTTGCATGTGAGGTAGTTTTCGTACGAGTTTATTTTACCACTATGTGACTTAATTGCCTAATTTAGTCCAAGAATCGTCTTTTCTTTTGCATGTTTGGTGTTTTTGCTTGAGGACAAACAAAGAGTTAAGTGTGCAGGAATTTGATCTACCATAATTTGATATGGCAAATTAGGCTTTCTCGGTATACTTACGGAACTTATTCTCAAGAAAATTAGTGTTTTTCTTTATAGTTTTTCATAATTTTTAAATTTTAAGATAATAAGTATAAAGGTCTCATTTTTACTCATTTTGTGATCCAATTTGGCCAATAGTTCCATTGGGGGGCCTAACGTGTGGTTGAGTGGTATATGGATATGTTGGAGTTTGAAAATAAGTGAAAACGACACCAAAGGAAAAGGTATCGCAATATCCAAACCTTGGAATCACGATACCTCCAACAAACTTGAAGATTGGAGACACCCTTTAGTGGTATCGATATCCAATTTGGGTATCATGATATCCACCACAAAGAAGACACCCAAGTTCGAAATTAACGGGGGTATCGTGATATTAAAATCGTAATGGGGCAAAGTTAGACAAAAAGGGTAATCTTTGTCCACCCGACGCTTAGACAAAAAGGGTAATCTTTGTCCACCCGACGCAACAATCACACAAGGTCCATGTAGGTGTAATTTTGGCAACAAAATTTCATTAGCCATCAACCTAAAGTAGCCAATTTTGGCTGAGGAGAGAGGAGACAAACATTAGTTTAGTTGTTAGCTTTAGTTTCTCTAGGTTTTCTCTTAGTTTTTCTGCAACCTTTCTAGGGTTATTTTCTCTTCTCCTTTCTTAGTTTTAGAGTTTATTTTTCTGCACTTAATTCTTATTATTAGTGTTCTTAGTGTTAGTTAAATTAGTTATCATTGTAGCTTAGGTTTATTTTCACTTTCAATCCTTATACTTTGGTTGTAAGATATTTGTAGTTTTAGTTTAATATATTTCAATTTCTTTAACTTTAAATCTGCTAAAGTTTGTTCCTTTTATGTTTATTGCTTTAGATTTTCTTATTGAATGTCTTTAGTCTCATATTCTTTAAGTTTTCTTGCATAAAAATCCAAACTTTTAAATTTTTCTCAAGCTTTACTTTAAGGGATTTTTTGCTTTTCATTTTCATGATCATTAGCTTTATTTTCAGCATGAATAGTTAAACCTCAAAGGGGGTTGGTTGATGGATATGTGGGTAAGTTGATTTTTTAGACAAGGAACTGAATCAAACAGACCTAAAACTTGGGAATTGATGCCCCTAAGGGAATATATAAACAAGTGAGACTGAGAGATAATTTTGTTGTGTACCAATTCATTCGTCTCGAATTAACCGGTGAGATTGAGAGATAAACCCGATTAATTTGTCTAAGTTGGTAACATTGAGATCAAGAAATAAGATTGAGTCACTTAGGGTTGGTTTGGGGCGGTGGTGCAGTGCGGTGCGGTGCAGTGCGTTTAGCTTACTTTTTGTCTCACGCTACAGTATCACTATAGTATCTAATCTCACCGTCACCGCTGTTTTTACACTAACCGCGGTAAACACACTACCCATCCAAACTCACCCTTAGTAATTTGAGCGATTTAAGTCCCTCATTCGAAGACTAGCAAACTGCATCGAAATCAACCTACCACTGTTAGTCATTTATTGGTTAATCTCGTAGTTTTGTACTATTTATAATTTGTTCCTTAGATTAACATATTTAATTTTCTTGTAAAACTTTCTTGTTATGATTTGCCGTACTATAAAATAATACAAGTAGTCACTTAAACTCTATAGTATACGCTATTTATCACTCAACCGCTATCTATTTTGGGTTCGACCTCTTAGAATACTTCGTGTTCTATTGGAACTATAAATATTACAACTGACTTATACGCTTGTAGGAAAACCGCACTTTAAATTTGCTTTATAAAATCGTTTGTTTATTGCGCATGCATGCACGTAATCACAAATAATAGTACAAATAATATTTCAAATGGTTGTTCCCCGTATTAAACCAACATTAATCCTCAAATTACCAGTAAGCCATTCAACCAAACAAGCATGAAGAAGAATTATTAACCCATTGGATCCCAGTAAACTTCTCTAAAGTCTAGTAATCGCATGACACTCTCTCAAAACGTGTAAGATTGGTTCCTCCATTACTCCACAAATTGAACACGTTGGATCCTCTACCATACCTTCTCTGCATCTGCTTGACATTCGTTAACAATCTATTTTTCGTTACTTGCCATAAGATGTAAAGCTTAATTGTGCTAAAAGGGGTGAATTGGTGATTAAAAACTCTGCAAGAAAGATGAATAAAAATTGACTCAATGATATATAGTGGTTCAACCCCAATTACTTACATTCATTACCTTAGCTCTTTACAATTAAAGGTTTCCCAAATCTATGAAACCTTTTAAGGATAAAGTTTAACTTTTATAACATCATCTTTTGAATAGACAAGATAGACTACCCACAACCTTAAGTGACCTCTCACAAATTTTAGAAATGAATAGTTAAAAAGAAATACCTATCAAAGGCTTATATACAATAATCAAGCTCATTTAAATGAATTACTAGCACTTGAAAATAATGAAAGAAAATAAAACCCCAAGTGTGAACAAGAGAAATATGAAAATTACAAGTGAAAGATTGGATTTTTACACAATAAGCTTTATGAACTTGTTTCTTGTCTTCTTTTTTATGTTCTTGAGTTATATTTATACCCTTTTCATTAATTTCTAGTTGTTTAGAGTAATTAGAGGGAAAATTGAGTCGTTGAAGACATTTACTTGGACATTAAATGCAGTTGCAGAGGCCTATGTTTCGATACTTGAACTTTAGATTCTGATACTCTACTTAAATAAAGTAATTGTTAAAGCTGTAGGTACCAGACTCTAAGGTTTTGTTCAGATACCTCTTTCTTTGGGGTTCGGTTCCTCTTTATTTAGGGTTCAATACCCCCAAATGTTCAAAAATTGATTTGGCACCCCACAGGCTTGGGTCTAATACATAGTAATATATATAGACACTTATGCCCAAGGGGTTCGATACCCTTAAAGTTAGTAAGTTGTGTTGTGATATCCTTAATAACGGTATTAGACCATAGCCTAAGATATGCCAAAAATAAGTATTAAAAGTACTTTTAGGAGCTTCTAATCTTCATAAATTTTTTTCTAAATGTTCAAACAATTTTGAAAATTACTTGAAACTAATTTTTTAAGGTTTAACATGAGATCTTATAAACTTTAATTAAGGAAATATTCTGTTATCTCAAAATATTTGAAAATAAAAACTAACATAAGAAAACCCGAATACGTTGAGGTATAGGGCATTCCCAAACAATCTTCCATTACATTCTTTTTCACTCCAAAGATCTTCCATCAAACTATTATAAGCATATCTAAGTGAAACGATGTTGTGGATCCACCAAATCTTTAATTAACAAACTATACACACAAATTTTGAGTTGAAAGTTGACTTGAAATTTCTAAGTCAAATTTATTGATAACTTTGAAAGAAAAGTTACAATCTCTGGATTTCTTTACAAAGAAAACTTATTTGATTCTTCTCTTCGATCAAGTTGTAATCCAAGGTTGTCTAGACTTGGTCTTGGATGGATGTGATTGCTTCAAGGGTCATGTTGACTTGTTCTTGAAATAGGTTTGGACCTTATTTCTTTAGTTGATTTGGATCGAAAGACAACTTTTTTCAAAACGACTTTTGTCTTCTTCTCCACATATGAACTGGATTGGAAGTTGGGTTTTCTTCAAAATGAGTATGGTGTTCATCAAAATTTCTTCAAGTTCTTCAACTTCTTCAGATAATTTTGATGAGATCTTTTGGGCTTCTTGAACTTGTGAATTTGCAGAATGGCTTGGGACCATCTCTTCTTATTGTGCTAATTACTTGAATAAAAGAAAGATCTACAAGTAATTAAAGTCTTTTATTTATTATTTTTCTCATATTAATTGATTAAAGATGAAATAATAATTTAATTTTATCATTTAATTATTTTATTTTTAATTAGTGATAAATTTATCTATTAATTAACTTAAACTAATTAGAGAAAAATAATTATGATGTCATCAAATTTTCACCATGATAAATTTGGCTTGACTTACAATAACTTCGGCTTGATACGTAACGCTTTGTAATTGGTCCATAAATTTTCCTCATCTATAAAAACATTCATCAATAATCACATTATCATCACATGAATATCTAAGAAGACCTAATTATTGTATTCAACTATCAGACCAAAACCGTATCGTAGTGTCATCCTAGTGACCACATCAAATTAACTTTAAGAAAATCCTAGATTTTCTATAACTGATCTCTATGGAGCATAACAATTAGCTTTTTCTATTGAATTCAAAGAATCTTATCAACTCGATAAAAAAATATTTTTAATTGAGAGTAATTTATGCTTTGACAGTTATTTGTGACTCATGTAACTCAATCAACTATATCAAAACCTAAAATTTTCATTTTTACTTGTGTTTCTATGATATATATGATTTTAAAAAATAATTAAAAAGTTTATAAAAACTTGTTTTGGCTAGGCTCGCTAATCAATAGAATTTTTTACTTTTCATTGGACTTGTACCTTGATTAGTTGGTCCGATTCAAAAAATATTGATGAAACCCAAAGTTATTGAAACTAGATTGAATCAGTCAATTGAATTGAGAACTTGTCAATATATCCGTCCAAACAAGGGAAATAAATGAATCTCCGAGCATAAGATCAAATCGAAAATCAACAGTATGATGAGATCCAATACCTATTTGACTTTTATAGCATTGACTAAAAGTTGGTGGGTAACCGAGTGAGCCCAATAAGCCTACTCACGCCAAGATCCCAAAGGAAAAAAGGTGAAGTGTGGGAGGGGAAAAGTTGAGAAACAGAGGGCAAAACCAAAACAAAGAGAAAGAGGAGAAGAGAAAAGAAAAGAAAAGAAAAGAAAAGTCCCTATTCACACTCTCTTTCTCCTTCTCTTCTACTAATATACTACTACTACTACACCTTTCTCTTCCCTGCAATTTTAATCCCCCACCCCACAAAATTCTTTCGCCATTTCACACACTTCCTCTCTGTAATTTCACCTTTCACTACTAATTCAATCCAATGCCTGCTTCTTCTTCAGGCAATCTCTCGTCCCTCTTTTTTCTTTTAATTATTTTCTCATTTTCCGTATCCAATGATAATAAAATTTAAGTTACCCTAATTACGTTTTTCATTTTACCTAGAATTATTTTTTTTAATTTTTTTTGGGATAGATGGTCGAGGTAGATGGAAGCGGCGGAAGCGAGAGCGAAGATTGAAGCACCAGCTGGAAGAAAAGGATGTGGTTCCGGAGGAAGACGATGAAGAAGAGAACAACGATGACCTTGACAACTCCGGGGACGATGCCGCCGGTGTCGCCACGGATCCATCCTTACCGGGCTCCAGCGAGAGTGAGATCCTGGCCGGCGGTGGATTTCGCATCTCGGAGTTCCCTCCCGTGGTGAAGAGAACCGTGAACCGTCCTCACAGTTCCGTAATGGCGATCGTGGCATCTGAACGGGCGGGTTTGATTGGGGATAGTAAGGTGCATCAGCAGGTTGAGCTGGCGGTTTTGGAGAACGTTTCGCACGGGCAGATACAGTCGGTTTCTATGGAAGCTCCCGTTGTTGATCCGGAGAAGTATGTGATCACCCCTCCTCCTATAATGGAGGGTCGTGGTGTTGTTAAGAGGTTTGGGAGTAGGGTTCATGTCCTGCCAATGCATTCAGGTTCGGTTCCGCTGTCTCTTTAATATCTTCATGCTTTAAACTTTTGCCTGGTTTCAATTTTGAGTCTGACTTTGGCTAGCCGAAAGAATAATCTGGAAACAAAGTTTAGGGGGTTTAATTTCAACGAATTTCCTATAAATCAAGGGTATAAATAGATGGAGCTTATTTATATTAATTGACTGTAAGTGGTATTAAGATGTAGGATTGAAGAGTTTCAAAGGTTCGACTTTCGTCTGTTTCTCGTAGTGAACGCACGCTGCTAATATTTGGTGAATGTTCTTTCTTTGTCAGCTTGAATTTAAGATGCACTGTTGGAAAAGTCTTTTGAGAAAGTATATAATTTAAGTTCCTTTTTGTATTTGACTGGGGAACCTTATAATCGTTTTTTTATGTGAGTTGATTAGTACCTAGAGTAGACCTTCTTTTGATTGGACTCTAAGAAATGTCTTGAATCTTGATCTAACTCAGACAAGAGATGTAATCTAAATTAAAACAAAAGTTAAGCAATTTAAACTTGGGTTGGTTTTATTTACATGATATGTGTGTCGTGTCATGTCATGTCATGTCATGTCTAGCATTAGTAGAAGAAACATGTATTATAAACTCCAAGCTTATGTTGCACCCTCTCTCTTTGTGCACTAGAATCTTCTTATTCGTGTATTAATAATTGGTTGTGTTTGTGGGTTTCGTTGCAAGCAGAGTGGTTTTCACCAGCCACAGTGCATCGTCTAGAAAGACAAGTTGTGCCACTTTTCTTCTCTGGGAAATCACCTGAACACACGCCAGAAAGATATATTGAATGTAGAAACCAAATAGTTGTCAAATACATGGATAATCCTGGGAAGAGAATTACAGTTTCTGATTGTCAAGGGTTGGTAAATGGTATCAATAATGAGGATTTAACTCGGATTTTTCGGTTTCTTGATCACTGGGGAATCATCAATTATTGTGCAGCTGCACCAAGTCATGAGCCATGGAAAGTTGGATCCTACTTAAGGGAGGAATCAAATGGTGAGGTTCATGTGCCATCAGCTGCTTTAAAGTCTATTGATAGTTTGATCAAATTTGACAAGCCAAAATGTAGGCTTAAGGCAGCGGATGTTTATTCCCCATTGTCATGTCATGATAATGATGTCTCTGACTTGGACAACAGAATACGAGAGCGCTTATCTGAAAACTATTGTAGTTCTTGTTCTCAGCCTATTCCCACCTCA
Organism: Gossypium longicalyx; assembly: GCA_025698465.1. Lineage (NCBI taxonomy): Eukaryota > Viridiplantae > Streptophyta > Magnoliopsida > Malvales > Malvaceae > Gossypium > Gossypium longicalyx. The sequence goes on along the minus strand of CM046997.1, from coordinate 13,705,541 downwards.
TATTATCAGTCACAAAAGGAGGTATGTGACTTTATGGCCATCTTAATATTTATATTTTTCATGGTAAGCCTTGATAGTTCTTTCTGATGTTCATCTGACCAATTCCTTGCTCCATATGTACAAATTTTACCTTGAAAATTTAATGAACTGCGAAATATAATTTAATGAACTGCATACCATGTATGAAGGGATGGTTTGTGCAATATTTATTATAGTTTTTCCCTTTGTTTTTTGGGGAAGAATAATACCATTCTTGAAATCGTTAGAGAAAATCCATTTCGCTTAGGATTTTGGCAGCTTTCATTATATAGGTCATGCCACCTTTGAGTTTGGAGCTCAAACACTTTATCTGATCATTCATCTGGCAGTTCCATAATGTTAGGAACACTAGGACCTGGTGTACTTTTCCAAAATGTTTGTCATATATGATATTTATTACTGTTTCTTTCATCTATACAAAATGGAAGTCACTGGAAGTCCATGTCAGGTAATTTCTCTTTGGTTTTGGTGGTCAAGAATGAACTACTATAGATTTCTATCTTTACTTGTAGACAATGAAGTTTCTTGCTAGAAGGAAGCACTTGTTTATCGTAACTAATTCTTGTTCACCATGGTATGTGGTTTACAAAGTGAGTTTTAGTGTTTGGTTTGACTTGATTTGATTTGGTTTCTGATCATATATCCTCTTTCAGTGAGTAGCTTAGGTTACTTCTCGGTATATTTTTGGATTTAATAATTTATGGTGGTTACAAGGCATAAATAAGCCATAAAATCATACAAATTAGTTAGAATGATTACTTGCTTAAAAGTATTTTGAGAATTGAATCATGAGGTGAACATTGGTCTGGTTCCAGAGTGAAAGGACTAAACTTTGATAAGTGCATCGTAGTGGAGCTAAGTTTAAAGTGCTGTTGCTTAATCTGAAATGTTAAGGTTCACATGAAGCACTTTGGGAATTCATAAACTGTCTTTTAAGATGTTGATTTACTGAAATCTTTATGTTTATAATGCTCATTTGTTGCTATTTGACAGGTTGATACGCTACTTTGTTCTGATTGCTTCCATGATGGGAGATTTTTTTCTGGTCATTCAAGCATAGATTTTGTTAGGGTAGAGTCAACAAAAGATTATGGTGACCTAGATGGAGAAAGTTGGAGTGATCAGGAAACGCTAATGCTGCTTGAGGCATTGGAAATTTACAATGACAACTGGAATGAAATAGCTGAGCATGTTGGTACCAAGTCAAAAGCACAATGCATACTTCATTTTTTACGTCTACCCATGGAGGAGGGTCTATTGGAAGATATGGAAGTCCCAAGCATGCCCAAATCAATGATCGTTTCAAATGGAGATGGCTGTGGAAGATTGCACTCAAATATGAATGGGAGTCTACCAGGTTTGTTATTTACTTAGTGTCTTTAGTACTTATCCTTTATGGAAATGAAAATATTAAGTCCGTATTTTTACCCCTAAATTTTGCATGCTTTTTAGGGCCCAACCTTCAAAATGCAGATTCCGAAAGCAGGCTTCCTTTTGTGAATTCTGGGAATCCAGTAATGGCTATGGTATGCTGCTTATTCTGGCACCAAATTACTCTTTCAGTCTTATTCGTAACTTTGGGATTTTTATTTTATGAAAATATTACTGTGGAGACTGAGCATAGAATCAGTTATTGTTTTTTCTCTCTAATAATGGCCTCAATTAAACTATATTAATTAATGACACTTCATCTATTCTGCTGGTATCCTGGATAACCATCTTTTGGCACAAGAGAAAAAGGGAAGATGCAAAAGCTGCTAATATTGGAATTATCTTTTTGCTCTGACAAATAAGAATCATGATTAGTATTAGGACAGCTTTTGGTGTCGTAACAAAGTTGCGTTGAAAGCTTATTTCCTTACTGCAACAGGTAGATGGGATGAGAAAAACTGTAAACAGATTAAAAAGAATGAAAGAAGCTGATGAGGGTTGAATTGCTTAACAAATATCCCAATTAGGCATTTCTTATTTTGGAGAATCTCATTTCATCATTAATAATTTCCATGCAAGAGAATTTTTGCCCCAAGAGATAGTGATGAAATTTTAAACAATGATGGATCTAACTATGTTGGTAGCTTTTTCTTGCATGGCTCTAACTAGTGGAAATATTCTAGGTTGCTTTTCTGGCCTCTGCTGTTGGACCCAGAGTTGCTGCAGCTTGTGCCCATGCATCATTGGCAGCTTTGTCTGAAGGTGAGAACTCAGCAACAAATGGATCTATTGGTCAAAACGAGGCGGAGGTTCATCCACTACCTCCAGAAAAAACTAAAGCTGCTGCCAAAGCTGGTCTTGCTGCAGCAGCTATGAAGGCGAAACTATTTGCAGATCATGAGGAACGAGAAATTCAAAGACTGTCAGCTAATATCATAAACCATCAGGTTTTCTTTTGTCTTTTTCACATGCATCTTCTTTCCACATATATTCCTGGAAATATGCTGAACAATTGTTACTGAAAAATGATTTGACCATCTTTTAAAGACTCGAAACCAGGTCAAATGAGGACTTATTGTGTTATGTAATTGCATGATGTTATTCACTGAAAAACTGGAACAAAGGAAAACCCAAAGTGGCATGCCTCTTTCTCTGAAACTATGAACTTATATATGCCTTAAATTGAAAGATTCTTTGAGAAGTTCGACATCTGTATTCTGCTGCTTGGCCAGCAAACCTGTCTTTGGCTTCTGCTTCTTAGTTGAAATTTACTTCTGCTCTTGGTTCACATATCCGTTACACCCGTGTATATACTAGGTTTCTGTGGTGGGAGATTTGATAGATTTAGTGTTATATATCAAAGCTCTAGATTGGGATGCCAGTGTCTCTTTAGCTTCCCCAACAAGTACCTTTTATAATTAATATAAGATTATGTGATTGTGATGGATGTTGGAAAATGCACCTACTAGATATTTGGAGCTTCTACCAAAAATTGATACCCCTAGGACATCCTAAACATTCTATTTTTTCATACCTTAGATTTGTATTGTAGGTAAACTTATTTTCAAGCTGCTTTGCAGTTGAAGAGAATGGAGCTGAAGCTGAAGCAGTTTGCAGAAGTAGAAACCTTACTCATGAAAGAATGTGACCAAGTGGAGAAAACAAGGCAAAGGTTTGCTGCCGAGAGGGCCCGCATTGTATCAACTAGATTCAGTCCTGTTGGTGTCACATCACAAATGAGTCTTCCTGGTGTTGCTTCTTCCATGGCAAACAATAACATCAGCAACAACAGGCAACAGGTAATGTCAACCTCGCCTTCACAGCCACAACCAAGTGTTTCTGGATATGGCGGCAACCAGCCAGTAAATCCCCATGTGCCATTCATGCAACGTCAACCAATGTTTCCGATGGGCCCAAGGTTGCCCCTTACAGCCATGCAGGCATCCACTTCGGGATCTCCAAATGTCATGTTCAACTCCCCGGGGAATACACAACCCACCATTAACCATCCATTAATGAGGTCAGCATCCGGGACTAGCTCTGGTTAAGGTTGAAATTGAAGATGGGAGTGTAAATTTGGATTTTTAGGGTTGATTTCCATTGGCATTGTTGCTGGGTTTCCGCACTTAGAAGAGAACAGGTAGCATGGGTAAACGGTGGAAGCCTCATGCAGCTTCTTGGATGCATAGAAGTTACCTGAACTAATGTTTAGGCCTTGTGTAACATCATATGAGTTAAGGTAGCATTCGGATTTTAATTATGAATTTCGTGAGATTAATTACCGCAAATTCTGCCAGTCATCCTTAACATGCTTTGATAGTCCAGCTAAGATCGTAACTAAAAGACCTTAATAAACACATGCATAATTACTGAAATTTAAATGAAAGGAGATAAAGGTTTTACAGTTTTTATTTATCTGGGTAAAAGATTATTTATTTACAAATGTTTGGATAAAATTTTCATCTATGTTTTGGGTTTATGCAAGTATAATAACCCAACCCAACCATTTAAGACCAGTGAAATTTATAATAGGAGTGGAACAGAATGTCCACCTTTCCAGATTCCACAAAATAATTACATGGGGAAGGGGCATACATATGCTCATTATTTCCTTCGCTACTATCTAGTCCAAGAAAAAGAAAACAAAGATTAGGTACACCATACAGATTTACAATACTCCAAAGCACATAATTACACCATACAAATTTACAATACACCGCATTGGGGCTTGGCTAACCCCCATGGTCCGACCAACTTGGTTCCACGCCCTGGCATTTCATTCAGCCAATGACAATCCTCAAATGCACATTCGCCCTTCCTCGGCCATTCCACGTCAACTGGATTAATATACAATGGGGCCCACGTAGGGGTCCCATCTTCATAAGAATTGTGGGTCAGTCTCTTCAAATCAGAACCGTCCAATTTCATTGTGAATATCTCACCATATGGTTGGTAGTGATGTGGGTTTGAGATTGGCTCTGCTGATATTCCACCGTAATCCGTAGTGAATACCAATAACTTCCCATCCGGACGAAATGACGGATGGTTGACCCGTCCGGATGAACCGCTCCTAAGCAACCTTCTTAACCCCGTACCGTTCGGGTGAATCATATATAACTCGAAACTACCTGACCCTGGATTATGTCGATCCGAAGAAAATGCAATCCAATCACCATCTGGTGACCAATTACACATTGTGTCCGTCCACGGACCATCTGTTAGTCTTTCAATCCAACTCGTCTCCCCTTCGATTGCATCCATTATATATAAGTTCTTGTGACCCGACCGACCCGACCTGAATACGATCCGTTTCCCATCGGGTGATGGCGAGGGAAATGCATTGTTCTTACCATCTATGGTCAACCTTTTATAATTTGATTGCTCAACATCATCAACGTTGATGGATACAATATCAACTTCAGTACTCACACTTGAAAACTCCGGTCCAGCACTTGTGTATACAATTCCTTTTCGTACCGGGTCCCAAGCGCTTCCAAAAGCATTCAAGTGGAAAACCTGGCGCAGGTTCGAACCGTCCCGGTTCACTACATAAACACCGGGGAAATCCACGTAGGCTATTCGGTCACCCGCGGGTGAGAAAGAAGGGAATGAACCGTACATTCTGAAAAGAGAGAGATTCGGCACTGGGCTTTTAACATTTTCAAGCAATAATTGAGTAGCTTTTGCTCCATTGCTTTCTCCCCTACACTTATGGTACCCAACTCGGGCTGAGTCGGGTGATATGAACGGGTTTAAGTGATGGGTTGTAGGAGAAACATGCCGAGTTAGCTCAATAAACTCGTTTTTAACAGTGTCAAACAGTTCTATGTGGCGAAAATTTGAATTGGGTCTTCTTGTAGCTACTGCTATGAACTTATGGTTACCTGGGGATGTAGCTGGGGTGAAAGCGTGGAGACCTGGTGGTGTGACTCGCTGAATCGTCACCGACTCGGTAGAAACGGGTTTGTCTTTAGGGAAAGTTGCTTTGTAAACGCTTATCCACTGGTCTTCACTTCTCCTATGGAAGTACAGAGTTGAGTCATCAACCCAACACGGCCATCCACCGTGTTCAACAACCTTGACTCGGTGAGTCCCATCACGAGTCAAGAAAACATAAATATCAGTACTCAGTTCTTCCACTTCCCCACCCCACCCTTCTTTCCCATACGAAGCCACAGCTGTCCAAACCCCAGACGGAGACACGGCGGGGCTAAAGTCGGCGATTCCGGAAGGAGTGAGTCGTCGAGTCAACCCGGTTCCTAAATGAGTCGAGTACACAGCAGCCCAACTCGTCCTGGGTTCACCTGGGTCCTCATGAGTTGACACGTAAATCAAATTCTCTCCACTCAAACTCGGCCTATCTTTCATTGAAACCCGATTCTTGCTTTCTTCTAAACCCAACAACGGAGCCTGAAGTCGGACGGGAACTTCAAGTGCCGATCTCGATCTAGTACTTCCCGGCGCACCGTAATAAATCGCGTCATAGTAAATATTCGGCATCCCGTTGCGTTCCGTCACGTAGACGAGCTGGAGGGGCGGCGGAGCTTGTGGACCTGGGGTTCGAATTAGGCTTCGGTTATGTAGCAGAGAGAGAACAGAGGACGGTGAAGTCGACGGGAACTGGCCGTTGAAGTTGACAGATTCGCCGTCGGTAACCCGAAGTTCATTGGAAGGACTTGGTGGGTCAGAAGTTGGAAGAGTATAGATGTCCCAAGCGTAATTTGATCGGCCAAGTGTAGTGAAAACGATGGTTCCGCCGGTGCTCGGATCTTCATGCTCCGACGCCGCCGTGCATAGCAAAGCGAAGAAATGAAGAAGAAAAAAGATGCAAAGCGATTGGGGTTTCATAGCTTAGCTTTACTCAGACACTGCACTGGCTTTTTTGAGTGGGAAGCTGTAGGTATTTATTGGATGAGATGTTTAATTTTAGGTTTCATTCTGCTTATACTCTATGTATTTTCAAAATTTTAAAATTTAGTCTCATAATTTTTTATTTTTTATTTTTTATTTTTGCCAGAACTCTTTATTTTCAGTTTGGATAAACTATAAGAATATCACTTATGTATGATTTAAATTATGTTTTGGCCACTAACATTTAATTCTTTTTACGTTATCGTCACTAGTTAACATTTTAGTTATCCAATGTTAAAAATTTCAGAAGTTTAAAGAGTAGGAGGATGGAAAGTAAAATTAAACCTTAACTTTAAGGTTTGATTTTTTTTATTCGTTTCCTTTTATGTGGTAAGGGATGACGTTGTTCGAAAAATTTGTGGATCCCACATTCTAATATATCCACGCGAGGTAGTAGAAGAGTCGTTAGATCAGATATGGGGCTATGATGTGGTGATTTGGACTTTGGGGTCTTCTGTCAATGGGGCGGATGTTGTCAATTTTTATCCACAAGAGTCGAGAAGATGCTATTGATGTTTAAAACTAGTTTTTTTTTTTTTTTTGGAACCTGGATTATTGTGATTTGTTAATTGTTATTAATTTCAAACCCTTAGCTAACTAGAAGTTATTGGAGAAGTTGATTTTTTTTCAACACTGCGAAATACAGATACAGAATAGGGGATATATAAGGTTCCATTTTTCAATGTTTGTAGTGTTTAGAATAAGAAAATTTAAATCTATCACTCAGTCAACACAATCTCTTAATTAAATAGAGATTTTAAGAGTTACTGGCATAATAAAGATTTAAATCAGTCCCTCTTAAACAATACCTAAACTAATTGAATACAATATAATAATAACAAATAAAGTGTAAATAAGGATTGTTGGCAACTAAGTCTTCAACATTCCAATCCGATCTAACTTTCTTGATTCAAGGGATTAGATAGTATGATGTGTTCTAATTCTTCAAACTTGTTTCTCAAAGTGATGTGATTTTCATTGATTGGTTAGATACAATCTATAATATCAACACAATCCAAAAATCCAGTTCAATAAATTGTCAATCACCTAAATATGAAAATGGGCACTTCCTCGAGTACATATGTTATTTTGTATTTTCCTACAAATTCTTTATTGTAATATATAATTTCAAAAGTTAACTTTTTCATTTTTTTAAGGGGATTGTTATGACATGATTGTCGAGTTTAGGATAATATTAAATCATCATAGGAGTGTACACTTTGTATGGAAAAAGCAAAAGAACTACAAAATACAATCAACAAAATCTCAACTCTTATAGGTGTTTGATCTGCCGTAATTTAATGTAGCAGATTAAATTATTTTTCGCACTTTAAGAGCTTTAATGCAAGCTGTTAAGTTTTAGTTAAAGTTTTTGTAATATTATTTAAACTCAATAAAGTGTGTAATTTGAATCTTTTATTGACCTTAAGGGTCGAATGAGACCTAAAGGTGAGCTAATATACTTTGTGAGTGTGCAGGAGACTATTAGTGTAACACCCCCTAACCCATATATGTCGCTGAAACAAGGTTACGGAGCATTGCCAGAATTTACAGGTCAAATACAGACATTTCATATCATTTAACATTCCTGTCAGAAACAATCATAATCATTTATATTGTCCCTTATATAAGCCCTCTAGACCCAAAATACATGTTAGAAACAAGTTGGGACTAAACGGGGTACTCAGAAGATTTTTCAAAAAATATCAAAATTTTTCCAAGATGCAGGGAACACACGCCCGTGTGACTAGGTCGTGTGTCTCACACGGTCAAGAGACATGTAACAGCCTGTTTTTAGTGAAATTGGAACAGTGATTTTGGGACTACAAATCTGAACCAGAAAGAAAAATTATTTTAATATTATTTTATGGTCTGCATTATGATAAAGATATCGTATGAAAATTTCATTAAGAAAATTTTATCGATTTCATGTCCAATTAGATGGAAAGGACCAAATTGCATAACATGCAAAAGTTGTATTCTAGTAGCTAAAGAGATCAAATAGCTATGGAATGCAAAATTTGAGGTCCTTATATGGCAAATAGACCATTAAGAGGAGTTAGTAGATAAGTATGATGATTCATCCATGGAAAATTAAATAATTAAAAAGACTAAATTAAAAATAGAAATAATTAAAGATGATAAAAATCTAGTATCATCTTATTTCATTATCTTTCCCAAATTAAAAAGATGGAAACCCTAGCCATGGAGAATTGAAGAAAGAGAAACTTATTTGGCCTAATTAGATCCAGATAGACCAAATACGAAATTAGATCGAGGAAAAGAAAAAGTATCAGATTAGTAGATTACAATTCACAAACACTTGTCAAGGTAAGTTCGTGTAACAAAATTGTATAATTATATGTTTGAATTGAATATTTTGTATGTGTGTTGTGTAATTGACATGTATGAGATTCAATCACATGTCTGAAAATGTCTGATAAATAATAAGTATCGTTTAGATAAATGAGATTCGATGGATACAGGGTTCCTGAATTGGTTGTGGTCCTGCATATGTTACAGACACACTATAGCTTAAAAGAGCGTCCCGTTATTAACCCTCTCAAACTTCCCGTTATATGGTTCTTGCGAGCTTCCCATTAATAGCTCTTCGAAGCATCCCGATCGGTCGTGATCCTGCATGTGTTGTGGGCACAGCGCAACTCTTATGAGCGTCCCTTTATATGGCTCTTCGTGAACTTCCCGATTAAAGGCTCTTTGTAAGCTTCCTGATTAATGGCTCTCCGGAGCTTCCCGATATGGCTCGCTTGAACTTCCCGATATATGGCTATCCAAAGCTTCTCGATTAATGGCTCTTCGGAGCTACCCGTTATTAGCTCACATGAGCTTCCTGATTATGACTCTTATGAGCTTCCCGTTATACAGCCCGAATAAGCTTTCCGTTATACAAATCACATGAGCTTCCCGTTCTATGACTCGAGAGAGAGCTTCTCGATTATGTACTTTAATGAGCATTTCCGTATATAAATTAACGGAAGATACATGAATTGATGGATTACAGTTTTGTACACTTTGTTTGTACTAGCCGTGTATCCATTGAATAATGAATGATTCAACGGGCAAAGCTCTGACATGGAATAATATGAATCTGAGATGAATTGTTACAAGTACGTATACTTGAAATATAAGGATATGATTTGTATATGTTTCATGAATACTTGATGTGGAAAGTATAAGTATATGAAAATTGATTATTGATGAGCTCGTATAAGTTTCTTGATATTTATGTGAATTACATAACTAACATACTTGATGAGGATATATGCTTAGACAATTGACTAAATTGCTTTGGATGTATTTTATATGCTTACCGTAAATGTAAATAAATGGTAAGTTAATTTCCCGTTATACGAACTTACTAAACTTTAAAGCTTATTTTGTTTTATTTCCTCTATTTTATAGTAACTCTGAAGCTCGTTAAGGTTGAAAGTAGGTCGGAGCCACATCACATTAGCAATCGCCCCTTTTCTGTATATTTATTAAATCAACTTCGGTATAATAGCATGTATAGGTTAATTTAACCATTGATAGCATGTAAATATTTTGTTGTGATTTGGCTTATGTTTGATACATTTTGATATATATAAGTATATGGCCTTATCATGGTTGATATGTGTTTTGGTATAATTGATTGATGGTTAACTAAAAGGCAAATTGTAATATGGCTTGAGCTGGTGTAGTTGGTATAAGTATGAATATATATATGTAAGTGATCAAATTGTTAAGCATGGATATTTGATTATATAAGATGATATGATATGCATAAGACTTGGTTATGGCTTGATTCAAATGTTTTATATTGGATTGGGAATGTGTTTAAGAGTTAATGTAGGTGGAAGACAAGTTTGAGTGAGAAATAAGGCTTGAAAATTGCCATATTTTGTCCACACGAGCAGAAACACGGGCGTGTGTCTCAGCCGTGTGTAACATACGACCTAGTATATGGGTGTGTGTTTTGGCCGTGTGTCCCCTACATCTTTAAAGTTTCAAAACAGAATGCTCAGAATTGATCACACGGCCTGGCACATAGGCCTGTGGCTTGGTCGTGTGACCCCTGCACCTACACACGGCCTAGCACACGGACGTGTGACTTAGTCGTGTGACCCAAGTCAGAGAGTTACACGGGTATAGATGCGGGTCGGGGACTTGGCCGTGTGTGTAACACCCTTAACCTATATCCGTCGTCGAAACAAGGTTACAGAGTATTACAGGAGTTTACAGAACAAATACAATTAATTCAAGTCATTTACTATTCATATCAGAAACCAATCATATTTAATCATATTGTCCCTTAAATAGACCCTCGAGGCCCAATTAAAACATTTAAAACAAGTTAAGGCTAAATCGAGAACTTAGAGAATTCTCACGAAATTTCAATTTTTTTCTTAGATACAGGGGTCACACGTCCGTGTGGGTAGGCCATGTGGCTCACACGGCCAAATGACACGCCCGTGTCCTAAGCCATTAAGGTATAAAAGCCAATTAAAAAGTTTTCATCTTCGATTATTCTTCTCCTCTCCGCCGACTATGTATGAAGAAAGTCGTAGAAATCATTTTGAAGCTTCAATACAATTGCCCTTTGCATGGTAAGGAATTTAAAGTCCATTTTTCGTAAATATTATATTTTTGAGATTGTAGAAGCTCGATTTAGCTAATTCAAACATTATTTTTCAAAGATGTTAAAGTTTTTAGAAATCGCCATTGATGAATGCTTGAAGCTTTTAGTGTTAACTTGTTAGACTGTAAGCTTAAAAGTGAAAAATGACTAGTTTGTAAAGTTGGATTGCTAGTTTTTGAACATAAGGGCTAAACTGTATAAATTTCTAAATTAATGTTAAATTTATATAATTATGGATAATATAGAGTTATAGAAGATTGTAATTGAGATCGAGTTTGAAATTGAAGCTCAAATTTGAAAGTTATGGCAAATTCAGTTAGGGACTAAATTGAATAAAATGAAAAATTTTAGGGAATTCAAAAAATGAAATTGAATTGATACATGCACATAATAGGATGATAAATTATTTGTGAAATTGATAAATTGATTGGAATAATTGTATAGATCGAAAATTGGACCAAATCGAAAAAAATTAGGGAAAGGACAAAATTGTTGAATAGTCCTTAAAGTTTCAACTTGTTTACTGATTTAAACAAGTAAGTTCATATGGTATGGTTATATGTATTTTTAATATATTTTTGAATTATGAAATTATTTATGTGTGATTGTAATGTGAATTGTTTACAATTTGGTACAAAAAGGTGTGATATAGACTAAATCGTAAAGAAATGATAAATTTACTGATAAATTGAATATGATGAATTGCAATTTTATATATTTAATTAATTGATATTTGATTATGACGGATTGAATAGTATTTGTATGAATTTGATTAAATATCGAAATAGAAGATTAAATTGAATAATTTGTAAAATATGTATGACCTTGTAATTGAATTTGATTTGAATAGAATTTGATATTGTATCATTACTAAAATATTATTCGTAGCTAAAACGATGCAGGATCATCGAAAGGGAAAAGAAATGCGAGAGTCGATGATGGGTGACACGAGCTTTCGGTTTATATTTCTATGACCCAAAACTAATTTTAGTTAAAGCATATTCATGATATATTGTATTATATAAAATTAAGGTAAGATATTAATAGATATTGAGTTGAAAATGCTAAGGGTGGAAGTGAATATCGAGACAGGGAAAGAATTGAATAGTATAAAAAGTTGTATGAATTGATTAATACATGAAATTGAATATGAATAGTGATAGTACATAACAAAGCATGTGCTTGGTGAAGTCCCTTGTGTTTTGCTAAGTTTGGGATGTTTGAATTAGAAGCTAAAAATGCTTATAATTATGTTTTGCAAAATTGGCAAATGGAAGTTGATATAATTGGATTATATGTTTTAATATTGGTAGATGATATGATAGAATTATATAAATTTGGAATGGAAATGTGACATAAATGATTAGTGCCTTGTTGGTATAGATATGTTTTGACCATGTTGGAATGCTTAGATAGGTGATTTGGTAATATGAGAAGTGAATTGGTATGATACCACTTAGTAGTTGGTTAAGTATTACATGCATTCTTGACAAAGAATTGTAGGATAGAATGTTAAAGTTGATAGGTAGAATGCATATGGTTATTGGTGTATGTCTTATATATGTTTTATGTGATAGGATGAAATGAATTAATTAAGTAGCTTAAATAAGTATGCATAGGTAAGGTGAGCAATTGTGGTATGAATTGATGATAGTTTGAATGAATAATTGAGTAAATAGATTGAAATGGTATGATTAATGCTAATTTGTGCCTTATTGAATTGGTTGTTTTTGGAATGATTACACAAATGTGAATGATACTTATATATGCATGTTTGAGTTTGATATGATATGATATGGAAATAGATTATATGAATGTTGAGAAATGTGCTTACATTGTAGTAAAAGTGTAACTGATTTCTATGTATTTGAATGATGGATAAATAAATAAATTTAATTTCACATTTCACTATTATATATTTTGTGTTTTCGATATGGATAGTATTGGCTATCAAAGCAATTGACTCCATGGGTAGAGACATAGATGTACTCACTAGAAGAATCATACATTGGACGGGATCTAAGTTGAATTAATATTAAATCCGTTTGTGAATTAATTAACTTGTGACGTTCATAGTGTGACTTACCTAAATCCCGAGTTAATAACTGACCATGCATATGTAACTCATGTGCTTTCATATAATTAGAGGCTTATACTTTGAAAATGATTGAGTTGATAGCCGGTATGTTGGGTACATGACTTGTGTATGACATGACCTTACTAGTAACAATGGAATTTATAGCTCAATTAAAGAATTAACGATATCCTTTCATTGGCATTGTGTGGATTGACAAATATGAAACGTGGCCACGGGTTGCTTGTTCTCAAACAAGCAATTTATCACAGTCATTAGTTAGCAATGGTCATATTAATCATTAAGAAGGTACAATGGTGACAATGAGATAAAATAAGATTGTATTGAGTGAACGAATTTAAGTCAAAGGAATCAAGGATATCATATGAGAGTAACACACACATGGCAAGGTCATTGGACAAAATAGTTAGATAAATTGATTTCTTAAAGAGTATACAATAAGGAGTTTTCAATCATGCTACTTCTTTTGGACTGACTCCATGACTAAGTAAGAATTATAGAAACGATGTTTCTGGACATAATTGCAATTACTCGAGCCTAATTGTATATGTCTGATTGGTCCCTCCGCTAGCTCAACAAAAGTTTGATCGGATTGCATTTGAATCAGAAAAAAATTCTATGACTTTAGAAATAATTTAATTGAGTCGATTTATTTAATGTGGAATTAAATTAGGTGGTCGTGTGAAGTGTTCAATTAGAGAATTTAATTACAGAATTTTCTTGAAAAATTAATTTTGAAAATATTAGTGATTTTTGGGAAAATTAATTTTGATCAGGTAAAATTAAATTAATCAAACTAATTAAAATAAATATAATATTTTAGAAATTAATTTTCAAGTCAAACAATTGGCCCAATGGGTAATTGAACTTAAAAATTGGACCCAAGATCGAAGATTGGACTCGAGAACCAAAAACTGAGATCGAGACCAAAACTAGTTGAACTAGTCCAAGTGTATGAAATTGGACTAACTGTCCAACCAGTGGCTGGATCGGACCAGTTGGACCATCACTAGCCAGGATCGAACCGACAGTAGTCGAGCCGATTAGGCCTATTTGGGCAAAACTACGACGGTTCGGGGTGCAGGGGGAGTCACACAAGCAATGGCACCATCGGGCACGACAACTACGACGACGACGATCCGGCGGCTGACAGATGGTCGACGACGATGGCTCTTCAGTGGTAGAGTAGTGGAAAAATTAGAATCCTAGTGGGACTCTACCGGATAACTTGATTTCAAATTAATTTTTCCAAAGATAATATTGTTTTAATGAATTTATAATTAAATTAAATTAAATATTTATCTAGTAGTATTTTATTAATTTAATATTAATATGAGATATTAAATTTAATTTAATGTTTATTTAGATAATATTTTATTAATTTAATATTAATGTAATTAATTCTAATCCTAGTTAAACTCTCTCTAAACTTTCTATGTATAAATGGAGCTTGGATCATTATTTTCATATACTTGAACTCAAGAAAAGTTGTAAAGAGAATTCTTTGAAGAAATTATTTTACAAAAATTCTAAAGATATTCTTGGTATTTATAACTTGACCCTAGAAGTTTAGAGAAATTAAAAAATTACCCCATTGGTAATTTTGTGAATTTTTTATTCGAAACGAGCCCACTCTCAACAGACGTGAGCTTAAGGATCGTAGAGAAGACTACTCGGTCAAAGTATTCGTCCTAGACAAATCATAAATGTATGGTTTTGATCAAGTGTTTATTATTTTAGATAATACAATTAAGTTCTTGTTTTTGGAAAAAAATTTAGAACTTTGTTTTTTCCTTAAACCTATTTTTCGCTGTATTTTTTAAATTTAATTTTTCAAGAACTAGTATCAGAGTCAGGTTATAGGGAGGACGGAAAATAGAATAAATAATCTAAAATTAAAAATATTAAAGCAGATAATGGTGGTTAAGAAATTTTTGGAACCTCTTTGGATGACTTTTTTTTTTTTTTTTGTAATTTCTCCGAATATTCTTTATTAAGAAAATAACAAAGCAGCATAAAATTTAGATTTCAGGCAATTTCCAGCCAATAAGCCCACCTTGGTGATTCGATTTGTTTTGTTTAATTCAATGTAAAATTCATTTAAATAGATTTAAAACTCTTTTTATTTATAAATGGTAATATTTAAATTTAAATTTTTTTTTAACAATCTCATTATATGTTCTGATCATATCTATTTTTTTTTTAATATGATGTTTAAAACTACCTATAGCTTCTCCACAACTCATAAATAGAGGACAATACACTTCTGCGCACTCGAACCTACATCCTTCTGTATTGACAATAATGTCTATATCTATCAAATTAAGACTTAATTGATAAATTTAAATCATTTTAAAATTAAGATTGTACCCTTAAAATCAAATGTATATCTTTATTAATAATTTATTATATAATATTTATCTAATATTAAAAACATTTTAAACATTTAAAATTCAATTTAAATTCATGTATTCCAAACAGTTGTTTTGTTTTTCTTCTCAAAAGAGAAAAAAGTACCAATTTGACGAGGAACCATGGTTTTTCAATTTATAAAGGAGTAAATGTAATTCAGTAAAACTATGATAGAGATTTTTATTAAGAGTTTGATTGCATTCTTTCCTTATTTATTTTAAAATAAGTAAATTAATCGATGTACATTAAATAAAAAAGTAAATTAAATTTTCTGCTAAAATAATTATTTACTTCTACGATTAAAAATTAGTTAATATATATCAGCATAAAATATATATGCTACCTGTAACTGTTAGGTTATTTTGTCAGCTATTTTAGTTTTTAACAATAGAAATGGATAAAAATTTTAACATAAAAGGACCAATTTGCTCTTTGATTTAATGCACATGAATTAAATTGCCCATTTTTTAAGTAAAGAGACAAAATATAATCTAACTCTTAATACATGAATTTTCATGATACTTTTACACGTGTAATACTAATTAAATATCTATATTATTATTTGATTTCCTAATTGTTGGTGTCACAAGTCAATCAAGAATCAATTTGGTTAGGAATATTACGAAAATGCTCTTCTGTAACTAAAATAAATTATATCATTCGAGGATACTTTAGTCTTTTTATTTTATCAAAAAAACTAATAAAAATATGCATATAATGGAATTTGGACTCACATCAATAAAAATAGTAAAATTTTATTTTTACTATTCAACTAAAACTTCATTTTAAAATATTTTATAATTTTTTATTTTAATATGCACAAATTATTATGTCCATTAGTTGTATATCTATACTTACTATTATTTAAGCTCCTAACTGAGTTAGTGTTACGAGTCAACCAGATACCAACTCAGTTAGGAAACTTATGAAAATGTACTTCCGTAATTAAAATAAGTTATATCATTCGATGGTACTTTAGTAGTTTTATTTTAAAATAACTGATAAAAATACACATGTGGTGAGATTTGAACTAACACAAATGAAATTGGTGAAATTTTAAATTTTCCACCAAACTAAAACTTCATTTAAATGTATTTTATATATTTTTATTTTAATATGCACAATTTATTATCTCCATTATTTGTTTATGTATATTATTAATAAAACCCTTAATTGCGTTGGTGTCACCTTTAACCAAGTCACCAACTCGATTAGAAAATTACGGGAATGTCCTTCTGTAATAAAAATAAATAATATTATTTGGGGGCAGTTTAGTCTATTCAATTTAAAATACAATAAAAATATACATATAGTGAAATTTGAGTTCACATCAATTGTATTAGTAAATTTTTTTAATTTACCACTCAACTAAAGTTTTATTTTAATAATTTTATACATTTTAATTTTATTATACACACTTTATTACATCCATCAGTTGTATATATTAATAATGTATTCGATTGAGTTAGTGTCACAAATTAATTCGACACCAACTTAAGATTGATGACAACACCATAATAAACAATTTAATCTAATTTTTTCATTTTAATAACATACATATTTCATGTGTTATTATTAAATTAGTTTCAAACCATAAGTTTTATTATTTGTTGTATGCTATTTTTAAACAAAAATTTGTCTTCTAAATTTAAGGTCTCCATATGCATACACGTGCGATATGATTTTTAATATTAATAATGTATTTGATTGAGTTAGTAGTACAAGTTAACTTGACACCGATTCAACTATGATAAATAATTTAATCTAATTTTTTATTTGAATAACATACATATTTCATGTGTTATTACTAATTAGTTTCAAACCATATGTTTTATTATTTATTATATGTTATTTTAAATAGGCATTTGTGTTTTAAATTTGTGATGGGATTTCAAATATTAATAATATTATTAATTGAATTGGTGTCACAAGTCAACTCAATATTAACTCATAATTGATGATAAAGTCAAAATAAATAATTACAGTGTATTTAGTATTATTATTTTGATATATTTATGTTTTTAAATTTTATTATATTAATAATTTAATCTATTTATAATTCTAATATTATATATATTTTATGTGTTATTAAGTAAATTAAAACCATACGTTGAAGATTTTCAATAAACTAATTAAGCCTTAGATGGTGGAAGGTGAGACGTGTCTTGGTGCGGAAATAACTGTTAATCTAACAGAAGTAACAGTATATAAAATGCGGAAAGGAAATTAAAAGATAGGGGTGTGAGTCTGTGAGGTGAAGGTCATCCGCTTTGGCTAACTTGCTTCCTGCATACTTTCTTACAAACAGCATCGCTAAACACGTTTCCACTACTCAATGACATGCATTTAAGCAAGCATTTGGCATTTCATTAATTAAAAAAATAAATTTTTTTAATTATTTTAAAGAATAAAATAAGCTTAGGTGAGTCAAGCATGCTATGCCTGTGAAAACTTTTTTAAATCAGAATCAACCGTTCTTTTAGATTTTATTTAAACATTGGAAAGCAATCAGAAATGTAAACTCTCGCACTCTGATAATTTAAACTTTATTATTGAAACCTAATCTTTACCACAGCCTCTTTCAAGGAAATATATAAATATTAATATTTTATATGGTTTTTACCATTCCTGATTTAATTATATTTATCTAACTGGTTTACTATTAAAATAAAATAAAAATTAAAAAATAAATAAGAAAAACTAGGAAAAAAATAAATACCCATTTAAATAACAATAATATTCATTGGGCCTATTAAGGTTGAAGTTCAATTATACAACAAACACAAACGAAAATTAAAATAATCGCAAACAAATATTTACGTGAAAAAAACACATTCTGAAATGGATAAAAAATCACAGACAAAAAAAACTTCACTAACCGAAAGAGAAGTACAAGATGTAGAAACAAACAAAACCCCGAACCTAAAATATAAAGTTTTTCTGAAATTCACATTAACTCTCTCTTAATTTTGATGTTGTTATTCTAAACTATCTAGGGTTGCTAAGAGGCCCATATATAGGCTGAATTTTAGGTACAAATATGACTAAAACATCTCTAGAATAATCAGAGTTAGATTAGGAAAAGATAACAGAGTTTAACTAGGAGATGTGTGGAGTTATGCATCGTATTTTTTGACTTTTCTTCGTCCAGTTAAACTTTACTTTTAGTTTATCACTTAAACTCTAATTATTGTAGGTTGTTTTAATATTAGTTTCCCACTTAAACTCTGATTCATGTAAGTTATTTTAATATTATTTAACCTATAAATTGAGCCTATAAATAAACTCTTTTTTCCATCAAAGAAAAATAATCCATTACACATTTAGGTATTAGCTTTTACAAGCTTTCAGAGAATTTTGTGTTTACGTTTTGAATGTTCTTATTTTGTGTTTCGGAGTTTAGTTTTATCTCCATCTTTTGTACTCTTAGTTTTTTGCCATTTTAGTGAAATTATCTTTTGTCCGTGGTTTTTTATCCTTTTCGGATGGGGTTTTCCACATAAAATATTTGTGTTCAATATTTTCAATTTCTTCGTTATTTTACTTGTTCGTTGCTTAAATGAGTATATCCCCAACAAACTGGTATCAAAGCTAGTTCGATTTTAGCAATTAACTCATTTAGATATGGCAGCAATAAGGTTTGATATTGATAAGTTCAATGGCATCACAAATTTCAATTTGTGACAAGTTCGGATGACGGCAATTTTGATTCAGCGCGATCTTGAGAAGATCCTTGTAGAGAAAAAGCTTGCAGACATGGATAAATCAGAATGAGATAGGTTAGATAAAAAGGCTTTATCCATGATTCAATTATATCTATAAAATAATGTATTACAAGATGTTTTGATGGAGAGAACAACATTCACCTTATGGAAAAGGTTAGACAAAGTCTCTACCTAATTGATTAGTGTTGAAACAACGGTTGTACACATTTTGCATGAACGAAGTTGAGACCTTTGAGATCACATCAGTCAATTTACTAATCTTTTGAATGATTTAAAGAATGTTGATGTTCAGATTAACAATGAAAATTAGGCTATATTGTTATTGTACTTTTTACCCCATTTATACAAGTCTTTTAGGGAAACTCTAATTTATGGTAGAGATAATCTCTAATTCGATGATGTAAAGGGTCATTTGTTGAGTAAAGACAAACTCAACAATGAGTTTGGTTCGAATAGCAAGTTAGATTTGCAAGCCTCGATTTTTGTAGCATTAAGGAAGCGAGACAAAAGATGTTATTGTTTGAAGTTAGGTCACACCAAGGTTAATTGTTACAAACTATGAAAAAAAGGGTTGTTGAGAGCAATAAGGAAGATTTAGCTTGTGCCAATTTGGTTAATGACATGGTGATGATTTCTTGTTGGTGTCAACAAGTGAAAACTCTGAGCTTACGTCCGAGTGGATCTTGGATTTGGGATGTTCTTTCCATATGTGTCCCAATAGAGATGATTCTCTACATACAGTTTAGTTGAATGTGGAGTTGTGCTCATGGGGAATGATCCACTCAATAAGGTAACCGGTATTGGTACTGTTCAGATCAGATGCATGACGGGACAATTAGGACACTGTCAGATGTTAGACATGTGCCTGACTTAAAGAAAAATCTCATCTCCTTGGGAATTTTAGAATCGAAGGGTTGTAGAATTAACATCGAGTCAAACAACATTAATGTATCCCATAGGGCTCTCGTTTGATGAAAGGTAAAAAGATTGGCAGTCTTTATGTTTTGGAAAGATCAACGATGACCGGTGAAACAAGACGTCCCTCGTCTGTTAAAGAGTCGAAGGTGACTCATTTGAAACGGAGACAACTTGATTAAATGAGGGAAAAAGGTATGATCATTTCGTATAAAAGAGGCTCTCTTTTGGATACAGGTTTTGAAAAGATAAGACATTGCGTTCATGGAAATCAGACTTGGGTCAGTTTTGATTTGGCAGTGTACAAGTCGAAGACTAGAAGACTTTCAGCTTCTAAACACAACTTTGACTCAGTTAATATCCTGCATGGTTCGAGATAAGCTGGTGGTGGGCTCTAGCAAAGAAGGCATTGTGAAAATATGAGTCAAGGTGAAGATTTGTGGAGTTATGCCTAGTATTTTTCGGCTTTTCTTCTCCCAGTTAAACTATGTTTTTTATTTCCCACTTAAACTCTGATTAGTCTAGGTTATTTTAATATTATTTGACCTAAATTTAGCCTATAAATAGACACCTTTTTCACCCTAGAAAAAAAACCCATTACAATTTAGGTATTAGTTTTTACAAGCTTTCAAAGAACTTTGTGTTTACGTTTTGAGTATTCTTATTTCGAGTTTCGAGGTTTAGTTTTATCTCCATCTTTTTTACTCTTTATTTTTGTCGTTTTAGTGAGATTATTTTTTGCCTGTAGTTTTTTATCCTCTTCGGAGGCATTTTTCCATGTAAAATATATGAGTTCTATCTTTTCAATTTCTTCGTCCGGGTTTATCTCCAATAAAATAAAACTTGATTAAGTGGGGAACATGTTGCTACATTATGATGTCGCGTTTGGCTCGTCGGGATGATGGGTTCTTCTCGTCGGGACGTGGTGTGTCGTGTCATCGGCTCTTCATCATCTCGACATCAGCTTTGTTTCATTTGAAATGTGAGGTATAGTCTACAAAGCCAAAGTTAAGACTTGCGATGACAGCCAGCGGCAATAAAAGTTGAGGCTTGAGTTGAGAGAAAAGCCGAAGAGAACACTAGAACAAATGCAACACAAACCATAGCAACAACAAAGACAAAAGAAAGGGCAAAGCTTTTGTTTCGGTTTAGGGGTATATTGACTGACACTAGGGCTACATCTACCTTCAATTATTCTTTAACTTTATATTTTCATTTGTTTTATTTTAGGACGAGTTGGGTTTAGTATATATATAAATACAAGTTTAAAATTTGTTTTAATTGATGAAAATATTTTTTAATTATTTTATTAAATTGACTTTTAAAAATAATTATAATTTGATATTGCGATAATTACAAATAATATGTGCAATAAGTAGATGTGATAATTACCAAAAGCAGTTGTAATACTTACAAATTGTATTCACATTTAAGTATTATTATAATTTAATTTATATCTATTAATTGACATTTAAATTTAATTTAAATTTGTCGATTAAGTTGTAATAGGCCAATTTTGGCTTGGGCCTAAAAAAAATAATAACTGAATAAATAAAGCCAAATGATGCAATCAGTAAAAAACAAGCTCAAAAAGGGGGCCAAATTGAAAGACAATCATTAAATTGGGGTCAAATAAAAAAGATGGAGAAAGCCAATGAGTTATCAATTTTTTTTGACTTGGTAAGAAGCCAAAAATAGGAAGATATTATTTTATTTTATTTTATTTTATTTTATTAAATTAATTAGGCTATTTTTAGTAAACCCCATGTATATAAATAGGGATATTTTGTTCTTTGAAGGGGATAAATTACTTTTGTATTCCTACTTCAATTTGAAATTAGATTATTCTTTCTTTTCCTATTTTCATTGGAATTGAATTATTTTCTTTTCTCTTTCAATTTGACGTGGGAATTTTGTCCATTTCATTTCAATTTCTTTGTTTTTTTCTAAATTCGTCCAATTGCTTTTAGCTATTCTGCTTTTTTATTATTTTGCAATTAAGTTTTTATTATTTTTAATTTTGACCCTAAAATTTGTTTTGACTGCATTTTGGTCCTCCTTGAAGCTGTGCGTTTTGGAAGGTGGGGATTATTTTCCTTTTAGTCCCTTCTTGTTGTTCGCATGTTCAAATTGGTCCATTTCCTTTTATTTATTTTTTATTTGCCTCAAAATTTTGCTTTGAGGTTCAATTTAATCCTTTTTTTTATTTTCGATATTTTATTATCAAATTAACTAACTTAATATATTATTACTTTTATTATTATGTTTCTATTTATATTTATTTTGTTGTTTTAATTTTTATTTATCTATTTATATTTCTACTATTATTATATTTCTATTTATTATATTTCTATTTCTATTTATATACTAATATTATTTTCATTATTATTTTACTTATATATGTTTTTTTACTCTTGTTATTAACATTTTATTTATTTATTTATATCGTATTGTTATTTATTTATTTATGTCCTCTTATATGATTTTAAAACTTTTATTATTATTATTATTATTATTATTATTATTATTATTATTATATTTCTATTTCTATTTATGTATTAATATCATTATTTTTATATTTTTTATATTATTATTATTATCAATATTATTACTATTATTATTATTATTATTATTATTATTATTATTATTATTTATAGTATATTTATACACAAATTGCTCCCTTAATATTATTTTTATATTTTAATTTACTCTTCTATTTTCAATATTTTACAAACTACTTTCTTTAATATCTATTTATATATCTATTTATGTATTCACTAGTCCTTATTTTACCATAAAAATCGATTTTGTCTTGTTCAGTGCCTATTTTATTTTTGTTATCATTAAAATTATTTGTTATTTATTTTATCTTATTTCCCTTCGATTGTTCGTGTTGGTATTAAAGTGATAGCATGTGGTTATTGCATTATATATACTAGGATTTGTTAGTATTTCCATATTATAGACATTCATTAACATAATGTTTTATTCGTATATTATTATTCCATGTTCATATTACCATTTTAGTTTGTTTCGTTCAAATCATATCGAGAATTAGGTCCCAACGTATTTATTCATAATGTGCCATTTTATTATACTTCAAACAAAATAAATACACATCGTTTTAAATTTCATATTTGCTATTATTTCATAAAAAGAAAATTTTCAAAATAAGGCAATGTTCCGTTTTTGGAAACTTGAGAGATCGTGCCCTAACGTACTGGGTTTCGATTTTTCTCGTTTGACCCAAATGACTGAATATCCTTTTAAAATTAAAATGCATGAGTTTTGAAAATCAAAAGACAAGCTTATTCTCGAAGGTTTAAAGTGTCGTGTCCTAACGTACTGGATGTGGCATTTTATTACTTCGGGACAAGAAGGTCTTTAGCATCCGCTTCGATTTATCCAAATATTTTTTGTAAAATTAACGTTAATAAAAAAGAAAGGATTGTATTTTAAATTCTTTAAGGGTTTTCAACTTTCGATGTTAAGACATTAATTAATCAATTAGGTACCAATTTTGGGCGTTACGAGGGTGCTAATCCTTCTTCGTGCGTAACTGACTCCCGAACCCGTTTTCTCGAATTTCGTAGATCAAAATTATTGTTTTAGTAAATCAAAACGTTTTATTAAAACAATCAATCACAAGGTGACCCGATCAGACCTCATAAAAAAGGATTGGTGACGACTCCAATTTTTATTTTCAAAACAAAAGTCGACCCTTTTTCTTTCAAAAAAATGATTTCGACCTAAGTCTTTAACTCGATTGGTATGAATATTATCTCTAATGTAAGAGGACGTGAGTTCAAGTATAATTACTTTATTAAAAAAAGATATTAACGTAAAATTGAGTGTTATTTTAAATAGAGTTGTAAGTATAAAATAGAAAAAAGAATTATTTATTAATCATCTCTATAGTGTATTGATTGTTTATATTGATGAAAAGGTGTGATTTCCATCCAACATCAAGATAGACATACATTTGAAATAACAAGATATGTTTATGTTTTATAGATGTAGGGAAAGACCTGTCTATATCTAACTCCAAAACAGAACTGCATGCTTCTGATGCATATATGTAATTCCTCAATTTTTGATGCATTTTGTTAAGAGGTCAATAGTTAAACTGAATGTACATGTGGTATTTGCAGAATCATTGGTTTTTTAATCAATTATTTATGCAGGTGACTTTGATTCACCTTGTGGTTGTGGATAGGGTCTTAGATGCTATATTAATTAAAAATAAACACGTAAAATCACTATTTTCAAGGTTTTTTTTTTTTTTTTTTTTTTAATCTTAATAAAACAAACTTTACATTTAATATGAACACCTACACCTCTAATTTTACTTGGGTGCTCAAAACTTGACCAATCAAAGTCAAAACTCTTAATAAACAATTACAAAAGCCGAAACGTGAAGTTTGACCAGCGCCGGCCAAGATTGATAATTCTCTGCTGAAAACCAAAGCCTTTATACGATCAAAAACAATTCCAAAATGTCCCCCAAAGCCGCCATTGATTTACACCATCATATACAACAAAACTCACCATGGGAAACTACCTTTTCTTCTTCTTCATCTTCATCTTTATCATCCCCCTTTTCTCCACCACTTCCGCCATTGATTCAAACGATTCTTCATGCCCCATCGATCTAAGTTACGTCGAAACCTTCCCATGGAACCAAACCACATGTCTCGACCCTCAAGGCAACCAGTGCTGCCAAACGCTCATCAGTCTCTTCGGCATGGGGATGGCCCAATATCTTAAAGAGACCTCCGTTTTTCAGCTGCCGAATCCCACGGTTGCTTCTTCTTGTCTCTCTGGTTTTCAGACCCAGGTTGCCGCCAGGTCCGTCCACCCATCTCTGGTCACTTCTTGCTTTAAGAACTCCACCCAATTCGTCAGCAATGTTTCAAACTGCGCTGGGATTATAACAGTTCAAGACTGGGTTCAAAAAGTTGGTCCAGTCACCGCATTAGATACTGCTTGTAAAGGTGATGTGACTGGTTTGAATTGCAGACCCTGTATTGAAGCTGGTTACAATGTTTTCTCAAAGTTATTTAGTCTTGATCCAAATTCCACAAAGTGTTTTGATTTCACTGTTTTGTATGCCATTGGTGTAATCAATGAATTTGGTCCAAAAGATCCAGGGGCAGCTGGTTGCATACTTGGCTTGCCATTGGATAGCTCTGTTAATGAGAAATCAAAGAGAAAATTAAGCAATGAAACCGTGTTAAAATTGGTATTTGGTTTCTTGGGTGCTTTTGTTGGTGTTTTGGTTGCTTTTGCACTGATAATTTTGTATAGGAAATGGGATAAGAAGAACAAGAGAAATGCTCCACATAGAAGATTCGTGAGCAGTTTCAGGGCAAGTGTGTTGCCGAATTCGGGTGCCAAATGGTTTCATTTATCAGAGCTCGAACGAGCCACCGATGGATTTTCTCAGAGGAATTTGATAGGCCGAGGTGCATATGGAGTTGTATACAAAGGAACACTTGCAGATGGTACTTTGGTTGCTGTGAAACAGATCCTCGATTTGGATTTGGAAGGCGACGAAGATTTCTCGAATGAAGTCGAGATCATAAGCAAAATCAGACACCGGAACCTTCTTTCGCTCCGAGGTTGTTGTGTTACGAGTGACATAATGAAGGGCAGTAGAAGATATCTGGTCTATGATTTCATGTCAAATGGCAGCCTTGGTGACCATCTATTCAATGATTTCACTAGGCAAAAACTGAGTTGGCCTCAACGGAAGAACATAATTCTTGATGTAGCCCAGGGTCTAGCTTACTTACACTATGGAATCAAACCATCGATTTATCATCGAGACATAAAAGCCACCAACATACTATTAGACTCGGAAATGAAAGCGAAGGTTGCGGATTTCGGATTGGCAAAGCAGAGTTTGGAAGGGCAGTCTCATCTTACCACCAGAGTTGCAGGCACACATGGTTATTTAGCACCAGAATATGCACTCTACGGACAATTAACAGAGAAAAGTGATGTTTACAGCTTTGGAATTGTGATCCTTGAGATCATGAGTGGGAGAAAAGTGATTGACACATCAAATTCATCCTATCTAATGATCACAGATTGGGCTTGGAAGCTTGCGAAATCAGGCAATGTGCAGGAAATTTTCGATGAATCGATAAGAGAGGAAGGACCGAAAGGTGTGATGGAAAGGTTTGTTCGAGTTGGGATTCTCTGTGCACATGTAATGGTAGCTTTCAGGCCAAAAATTGCAGAGGCTCTCAAGATGTTAGAAGGTGATATTGACATTCCCAAGTTACCAGATAGGCCATTGCCACTCAGTCATGAGTCCTTCAAATCATCCTTGGGAAGAATTGCATCAACAAGTAATACATCAAAATATAACTCAAATATGTCTGTAGTGTAGATTGATTCTATTCTTGGGGCTAGGCTTAGGAAAAAAAACCCAAAAATTGATTCATTCAGGGTTAAATTTTGACCCTAGTTAGTTCATGTAGTTATTCTTCAAAAAGTCAATATAGTTTCCTTCTGTAGAAAAAGGATATGGTAACTAGTCAAATTGATTAACTAATAGTGTGAACAACATTTTTTGCTGATATACATTGTATTGTTCATAAATTTCCAATCAAACAAGTCACTTGTGATTCTTCAATTCAAACTTTCAAAGATAATTTTTTGTTTGTGTTTCTAGTTGCCTTGGTTTCAATTCACCATGATGTCAAAGGAGTCCAGTTATTCTTAAAAATATTAGACATTTTCTTGAGTAATTAAAAGTACTTAATTACATGTGTTTTTTTTGCAATATATGATCATTTTTATGTTATGCACCTTGGTGTAGGATCTAGTAATGGGTCTAGACGAGGAAGAATTCTTACTTTGACTTATGGTTACTCAAAAAGGCAAATTCATCCTTACTAAACCCTCTCCGAAAATAAAATTTCTAACTTAGAGTTTATGAAGGAAATAAAAACCTAATATAATAGAAAAAATAATTAAAACTAAAACTCTTAATAAAATTTGATATAATAAAGAAAAAAAAAACTAAAACTCTTATTGCAATAAAAGCATCCACATCAGTGCTCCCCCTCTCACAGTTGAGCTTGTCCTCAAGCTCAAATTTAGAATAAGCTTTAGAACTTATCCAAAATCATCTACCTCATCGTCATCTTGCTTGCTTTCAATATCTGGTACTTCTATCCAAAATAACCTTTTACATTTGTGTCCCATGGAATTAGACTCGCCATAATTATGACACAGCCCCTTAGCCCTTCTTTCTGTCATTTTCGCCTATGTCAATCTCTTAATAAATGATGCAGCATAACCTATTTTGTTGTTGTTCCCTATTGGTTCCGTTGTTTGTCCACCTCCTTTTGCAATGTTCTTAGTTGTTGGAATGTTTGAATTGCTACCAGTGTTTTAGAAAGTTGCCCAGTTCAAGACGGCTCGAGATGACATTTTGGAAGAGACCTTTTGTTTACATTCCAATGCACGAGTCATATTCATTGCAACTCTAAGGTTTTCCGGTTGTTGCATCTCAATATCAATTCTAAGTTTTTCTACCAACCCAACAGTAAAAAGGTTTACTTGTTGTCGAGGTTTAAGATCAACAGTCCTGGCCAATAGTGATTTAAATTGATGTTGATATTCCTCTACAGTCCTAGTTTGTCTCAAGTTGGCAAGTTCCCCCAAAAGGTTATTACTCATAGGTGACCCAAACCTCACATGACAACACTCTTTGAAGCGCCTCCAATCAAGATTTGTCTTCTCTTTTTCCTTTTGATCAAACCACAATTGTACCTCTCCTAAGGGATGTAATGAAGCTAAGTCTACTTTATCTTCTTCGCTAGTCCATTGATTACAAAAGAAAAATTCACATCTTTTCAGCCACCCTAAAAGATCTCCAACATCATCATAAGTGGGAAATTCCATGTTAGAGTATCGTGGCACTATGCACCCACCTTGTTGCGAATCTGAATTTGTAACGCCCCGTAAGTAAGAGATGTTGGGAATTATACTTTTGGGGACCCCGCCTTAGCAAATTGGGCTCAAAAATATTATTATTATATTTTTGAGAGTTACTTTAAAAATGAATTAAATGTTAATTATTAAAAAGGAACTAAATTAAATAAGAGACGAAAGTAGGAATTACTACTAAATTTTAAAATAGAACTTATAAAAGGGAGTTATTAAGTAAATAAACCATGTCAGGTATATATATATTAGATAGTGGATGGTTTCAATCTACTTTATTAGTATTATATGATTATAATATATTAGAAAAGAAATAAAGTTAAGAAAATAATAATAATAATAATAAGAGATAAAAGATATAGTAGGTGAAAAGGAGATAGGGGAGAGAGTAAAATTCATTGTTTTTCTTGGCTGCTGAAAAATTGAAGAAGCATGGGGAGGGGGGGGGGGGAAGAGCCATTCAGCCATGGAGACAAATGCATGAGTAAATTTGTGAGTGAAATTTGATGATTTTTGCATGAAATTATGTTTTTGAAGATATAATGCTATGAATTAGTTTACCCACGTTGAAATTTTGAGAGTGAATGGAAATTTTGAGAGTTGCCATGGATGAGAAATTCAAAAGGTTTGATGTTATTTTGTTAAATACTAAATGTTTTTAATATGATGATTTGAGTATAAATTTTATAGATTAAATTGGTCCTATTGAGTGGTGGTGTTATTGATAATATTTCTTAAGGACTAAAAGGTTATAAATTTGAAATAACATAGCTTAAATTGTTAATTAGGTGAAGTATAGGGACTGTTTTAGTGAACTATTCCATGCTGGAAAATTTGGAACTTATTTACTAAGTTCATTAAGTATATATAGATTATTTTGTGATATGAAATTGATTAGCAATAACTAGAAATTAGATAAATGCTATAAATAAATTTAGCAAAGTATGATGTTATTAAATTTAGCAAAGTATGATGTTATTAAATTTAGGATTTTAGAGTTTGATAATGAAATTATGCACTTTGGTTAAGGGACAAATCAACCAGACGTGAATCGTGGAAAAACAAAAGTAACGGAGTAGCTAGCGGTCTCACCATTACAACTATTTTGTTAAGGTAAGTTCGTAAACTCGAACTTGATTTTACTTCTAATTACTATTTAAATTAAGTAATGTTAAATTTGTTCACGATATAAAATGTATCCGTATTATTGAATATTGTAAGGAAAATAAATGAGGAAAAATGTAGAAGTAAGCAATTGTATAATCATCGATACTTTTCGACTAGCGCTGGGCGCAATATTTGTCAGCTTATCTGACTAGTGTTGGACACACAATCATCGGTTAATCCGACTAGCGCTGGGCGCAATTCACCATTGGCTTATCTAACTAGAGCTGGGCTCACAATTATTATCGTCAGTTAATCCGACTAGCACGGGGTATAAATATTATTAGTTTATCCAACTAGAGCTGGGCTCACATTCATTATCGTCGGTTAATCCGACTAACACTGGGTGCAAATATTGTTGCTTTATCCAACTAGAGCTGGGCTCACATTCATTACCATCGGTTAATTCGACTAGCATTGGGCGCAACCTTTTCTACAGATTACCGTTAGGCACCGAGTGCCACATCGTTAACTGATGTTACGATAAAGTTATTTAAATTATCGAGAGATTAGAATTCTTATTTGGCTAAGTTAGAAATTTATATTAATGGAGATTGAAATGGTGTTTAGCTAATAAATGGAACCTATTAATGATAAATTGATTTACATGTTGCAAGTTAGATAAATAGTAGAATTGGGCTCGGAATCCTATAGGAATCCTGTACTCAATGTTAGTGACGTTTCTTTTTGTGCTTTAGCATGTACCTAAGATGCAAATTCAATGATAACGTCCTTTTTGTTTAGTGAGCTCTAGGGTGCTAGTTTTTGTAAATGTATATAAGTGTAAATACCTTGTTGACATCTTCCACTATATTGAAAGTAATGTTTGTCTAAATGAATTGGTCATTTTAGTGATCTATCTAGATTGTCTATTTGACAGCATATTTGACAAATGTATATATGAGACTTGGCAATTGCTTGATATGTGTGTATGCTTGAACTTGTTGAATTGGTACATTAAGTATAAATATGTTTAAGCAAGTATGTGATAAAATGAGCAAGTTGAGTGTTTGAATAAATGTCATGACATATCATGCATAAAACTTGGTATTGGCATTGATTTGAGAGTTATAATGTAACACCCCTTATCCGTGTCTGACGCCGAAAACAAGGCATTACCGAACTTAAACATAACCAATCATACAAAACCAGGCCATAAAATTTCGTTCAAATCAAATTCATTCATACATATGCAAATTGTCCCTTATATAGGTCTACGAGGCCCAAAGCATA
This sequence comes from Gossypium longicalyx, assembly GCA_025698465.1. Taxonomy (NCBI): domain Eukaryota; kingdom Viridiplantae; phylum Streptophyta; class Magnoliopsida; order Malvales; family Malvaceae; genus Gossypium; species Gossypium longicalyx. Next base: position 13,675,015 of record CM046997.1, on the reverse strand, counting down.
CGTTGGGAGTGGTTCGGGACTAAACCTTTTGGAACTTTCACTACGCTTAGAAAATTTTCATACTTTGGAGAGTCACACGCCCATGTGGGTAGGCCGTGTGGTCATACACACACCCGTGCAGCTTGGGACATGCCCGTGTAACTCTCTGTTTATGACGTCATGCAAAATTTGGGGTCACACGGCCAAGTCACACGCTTGTGTCTCGGGGCCGTGTTCTTCACACGGCTGTGACACATGGCCGTGTCTCTGCCCGTGTGGCCAAGGAAATGGCTACTTACCAAGCCAATGGCTACTTACCAAGCCATTTGCCACCCTCATCTGGACACTCACATACACACTTTCAATGGAACTTAACATGGCACAATTAAGCTACCAACACAATCATAATCAAGGCTCAAACATATCAAAACAATTATTTACTGTTCATAACAAAACTGTCCACTTGAGTCATAGTTGCTAAATTATTTATATCTTGAGCTACAAAACTCTAAATTAAGATCCGTTTGATTTTTCTGAAACTAGACTCAAATATCCTACTACCATAAAATTTTTAGAATTTATGGTTTATCCAATAAGTACAGTTAATTCTTTAAATTCATACTTATTCTGCTGGTTGATAGTTTCGACCTTTCTTCACTAAAGGTTAATTATCTTTTAGTACGGGATTCGGATGATGTTTCTATTTGTTTCTCTTAAAAATATACTAATTAAGAAATTAAAAATATAAATTTTAATCCTCAAGTATTTTTAAACAATTTTTAATGATTTTCCAAAGTCAGAACATGGGAACCTGAAATCATTCTGACCTTGTCTCACAAAAAATCAAATATCTCATAAAATGAAATTATTTTTATTACACCATTTCTTCTATGTAAAACTAGACTCAATAATATTTAATTTTATATTTTATTCAACCTCTAATTAGGTTTCCACAATTTTTGGTAATTTTTTAAAGTTCTACTACTGCTACTGTCCAAAACTATTTTAATGCTAATTTTACTCTTTCATGATTATAAACTACATCACACAATGACATTGGCATAGGCATATGAGTAATTAATATGCTTGTAACCCATTAGCCAATATAAGCCAATTTATATGGCTACATACCAAAATCAAATCCTTATTCATTACAAGCCAATACATTTGGCCATATCATAATGGCACATACACAAAATGACTAAGTCCCTATACATGCCATAGACTCAAAGGTTTGCGTTCATTTACCCATTATGATAGCTTGATAGTGTGATTGAATCTCCGATGATCTCTAACCCGAGCTAGCTGAATAAACCTATGAGAGGTGGGAACGAAAATGGGGTAAGCTATATAGCTTAGTAAGTCCGTATGAAAATAATAAGCAAATCATTTACGTGCATTTACCAATTTCATCAATATGTTCTCATGATTACACATTAATCAATTGTAATACTTATCTCTTAATCTATAAACATAAATTTATCATGTCTTGACATTAGTCAAGCAAACATAAACTCTCATAATAAAACACTTCAACATTTGACAAATCATTCCAGCATTCATAATAAAAGTGCGTATTAATTATGTATATTCATATTTCCCAATTCATATAGCTTAACATCCTTCAATGGTCCAAAACTCTTATTAGGCTTTTATACCGGTCTTTCTCTCCTTTCATTATTCATTAAAACACAACATTAAAAGAATAAGCACATCGTGTCTCAATTCAATTTGGCCTAAAAGCCTTACACATGATTCTCAATCGAATTCACCATATGTTTTTACGTCATAAATATAAACCTATAATCACAAGGTCATCATAGAAAATTATTCTCATAGACATAATTCATTCATTTGCATTCTTACCACATACCAAGCTTAATGCCCATTAGTTTTGAGTATGTACTTGTACTATCTCATAACATAACCATATCCTTATTCTTCTCATTGACCTACCCTTCAGGTTTTCCGTCAAGTTACTCGATAATTTACCCATTGAACACTTGGAATACCATCGAACACATCGAAATCTCGCACCTAAGTGCCCCATATGTAGCCAACGCTACCTTATATCACATATCACATATTGCTCGCTTTCGAGCTACTCACGGGTTTGCTCACACAAGCTGTCGATCAGGATGTAGCTACACGAGTTGCTCACACAAGCTGTCAGGTATCCGCAACACATGTTAGACTACTTAACACCGGTAGAACATACAAGACCAACACCCGAACCGCCATAACATGTGTCACATATATCATGAACTCAGACCACAACTCATGAGCTCAGATCACATATTTCTTAGTGACATGTCATTTGTATCCTAAACTATTCTTAAGGTTCAAACGAGATTTCCTTAATTACATTTTTTCATAATGATAATAATAAAGATAATCACATTTAAACATGAAATTACAGCTCATCACAATGCCATCAAGTATCATAGACATATTTTAGATCATATCATTGCATAGTGTATCATAAAATCTCATGGTCATTTCCGTAATACCATACTCCATAGCATTCGCATTTCATTTTAATAACAAGGCATTTATCGCAATTATATCAATTATACATTTATACATGTACAATTAAATGCTTATTAAACATACGAACTTACCTCAATACCAAAAATGGTGAAAAAGACTTAACCGTCAAATATGCGTTTTTCCCCCGTTCTAGGTCCAAACCTCATTTTTCTTGATCTAAAATATCACATTTAGCTTATTTATTAGTCAAATTATTCATTGTGACCCAAAAATCATATTATGGTAAAATTATGTTTTTGCCCCTAAACTTTATCATTTACATTTTTGCCCTTAGGCTCGTAAAATGATTTTTATTCAATTTCTTTGTACTTTAAGCCTAGCCGAACCATTTTCATAACTATAACAGCCCACAATTTCCATTAGAATACACTTTTACTACATATTTTATAACTTTTACAATTTAGTCCTTTTAAGCATTTTCACCTAAAATCACTTAGCAAAAGTTGTTTCTCTAACCATAAACATGCATAACCTAACATTAAACATCAAAATGCACAAATTTATAACATGGGTCAAACCATATACCTTCATCATAACTCAAATAAATGGTAGAAATAGGTAGATCTTGTTACGAGGATTTCAAAAACATAAAAATTATTAAAAACAGGGCAATGACAGACTTACAATCGAGCTTGGAAGCTTGGAAAACCCTAGCCATGGTTTCTTCATGTAAAATCCGGCCAAGGAAGAAGATGGACAATAAATTTTGGCTTTTATTTTGTTTTTAATTCATTTTAATTACTAAATGACTAAAATGCCCCTAACTTAAAAATATTCTATTTCACCTATTTCATATCTATTTTTGTCCAAAACATTAACCAATGGTCTAATTACCATTTAAAGACCTCCAATTTAAAATTTCATAGCAATTAGACACCTCTAGCTTCTAGAACTCAAGTTTTGCACTTTTTACAATTTAATCCTTTTGACTAAATTGAGTGCCCAAACGTCAAAATTTTAGAAAAAAAATTTTAATGAAATAATTCCGTGAAATTTTATACCATAAAAATATAATAAAAATAAAATTTTCCTTGTCGAATTTATGGTCCCAAAACCACTATTTCGACTAGGCCTAAAATCAGGCTATTACATATAAAGTGGCTTGAATATGTGCTTGGATGTTATAGGTGAGAAAAGTGACCTGAAATGGCCTATTTTTCGTCCAAATGAGTAGAGACATAGGCATGTGTCTCAGCCGTGTGCGACACACGGCTATGTGCACGGGCGTGTAGTTTGGCCGTGTGTCCCATGCACCTAAAATTCGAAAATTAAACTGTCCATACGGCCTAATACACGGGCGTGTAGCTCGACATGTGACCCAAGTTAGAGAGTTACACGGGTAAGGACACGGGCTGGGATACTGGCGTTTGCCTCATTTTGAACGCCTACACGGCCTGGGACACGAGAGTGTCATTTGGCCGCGTGTCTCACACGGCCTAGCCACCCAGGCGTGTGTCCCCTGTTGCTTTGAAAAATTTATATGTTTTTCGAAAAATTTCCTGAGTACTCGGTTTAGCCTCGAACTAATTTTAATGATTATTTTAGGCCTTGAGGGCTCGTATTTGAGGCCATATAAATGTTTATTAATAGTTTTTGAATTGAATGAGAAATGCACATGAAATGTTTGATCGATTGAGTTATATGTCTGGTAATATTTTGTAACCCTATTCCAATGACTGATACGGGTTTAGGGTGTTACATAATTCCTTTTTATGGCTTCTTGTTGCCCTGTTCCTCACTATTTTTCTCTGAATACCTTTTTGTTGTCTTTTAGGCCAGAAGAGATAACACTATCATCTGCTCCTCTAATGCTTGTTGCCTTGTAGCCATTAGTTCCATGAAAGCCTCCAGTTTGACTGTTAAAGTCTCTTCATCACCTATAATAGAAGGCTCTGATACCATGTTGTTATGCACCTTGGCGTATGATCTAGTCATGGGTCTAGACGAGGAAGAATTCTTACTTCGACCTATGGTTACTCAAAGAGGTAGATTCATCCTTGACTAAATCCTCTCCGAAAATAACACTTTTTTTTATAGAATAATTGATTACCTCTTTATTTCATATTGAAAACCTTTTATAGACTGTTAATAACAAAGGAAAGAGTCCTAATTGACATAAAATTGAATTCCTAACTTAGAGTAAAATTAAAACTCTTAATAAAACATGATATAATAAAGAAAATAAATAAAACTAAAACTCTTATTGCAATAAAAGCATCCACATCATTTTATTAATGAAATAATACCTTTCTTGTATTGACAATTAATGGTACATTGATAATCTTTGCTAACATACCTGTATCTAACATTCACTCACTCTGAAATCACAATAATATAGCTTACACGCATCATTTTATAGTTCATCAACCTATGTTCACATCACTATGGACGATGCGATACCTGTATGAACAAACACACAATTGATTGCATAAATTACTATAGCAAGCACAAATGGAAAAATGAAAAAAAATGGACAACAAAATAATAAAAATTCTCAAAGTTCTTCATTCAACTTAGAGCTAAAACATGTGACTAATAGTAAAATCTGCAAGACAATTTCAAAGTTCAATCATTGATGATTGTTGAATACATCTAGGCCTTACAATCTGAAAAGGTAACATTCTAATCAAATAACAGTTATGGAGAAAAGGAATATCGTTTCACCTCAATGCCTCTTTGTTTTTGGTTCACTTTTAGAAATTATCACTCTTGAAATCTTGTTGGCCTCATAAAGTAATCCAGTTGAGAACAAGAAACTGCCTTGAATAAAAACGATTTAAGGGTAGTTATTAGTATGTATATTATCTATGATATCCAGATTCTTTATTTAGAAAAAGAATTCAACATGTTTGGATATAAGAATAGGAATGATCCTTCAATTATATGAAAATAAAAACTAAGAAAGGAAAAAATTAAGTATATCTATTTTGGATAAACATATTCATATTTAACACTCAACCTCTATATTACTCAGAACTCTAATAAGTTCAAGTGATTGATAAGGGTATATGTCCATTATGGATATGTTTAAATTTTTATAAGTTATATTCTCATAGTCATGTTTGGATAAGCATTTGACACCAGTACTTCAAGAAAAATGAATGTTAGAACAACATATCTCACCAGAGTTTAGATAACTAGTAAAATTTATTTTCACAAACTGAATTCTTTCGACCAATGAAACTCTAATTGCTGTCGTAAAAAACCAATTCTAAGGTTCAAACTCATTAGCCTAGCTTCATTACGAGTCTATAAGAGACATTTAACAACAAGTACCAACTTTCCTCTGTCTTGGACATCAAGTTGATTCTCAATCATAAATAAACTTGCTCAAACATGTTGTTTCAGCATGGTTAAACTTACCAAACCATGTTGTCAATGAATTGAAATTTTTCTCATGAAGCATACAGTAAAAAGCAGATAATGAGTTAAGCATATTAACATTACCATGTTGTGATACAAACTCGATGAACGATACTAGCAATAATATGTACAACCACCTCTACTAATATAACTACCAAAAGGAAATCAAGTAGAGCAAAAATATGTTAAACATGAGTGTGGAAGTTGGATTAATTTACTCAAAAATGTCAAAAAAATTAAAAATTACCAGAATAGGTCGATTTCTAGAAAAATTATGGGAATAGGCCATTTTTACGAATATGCTTCCAGCTGTAAGCGTTTTTAGCGTGTTGTCAGGAAAACACTCCCAACTGGACATGTTTTCTACCAAGTCACCTAAAAACGCTTCCAACTGGAAGTGTTTTCCCCTTGTTTTTTTTTAGGGTTTTATTTTTTAGGATTAAAGTTTAAGGGTTTATAAAGTAGGGGTTTTCACATTTAAGGTTTGGGGTTTTGTTATATTTTGGTTTAAATTGTTAAAGTTTATTATATATTATATATTATATATTTTTTATTTTTTAAAATGTTAAATAATAATTATTGGATTTGAGATTTAAAAAATCATATTTACACCAATTTTATATTCGAATTGCATTTTGCAATTTGATTCATAATCGAAACTTGAAGTACTCGGTTGGGATGAAATATTAGTTATTATTTTTTATCTCTTTTTTAATCTTAGTTTGATCTGATTTTTCAGTAAATTATTTATCCAATGCATTAATTTCAATGGGATGGGTTCAAAAAATATAACTCGGGAATCCCGGGATATATGATGGGTTTTTTAGACAAAGGCTGGGGTTAGAAATTTGCAGAGAGAAAATGCTCCAAGCAGGACGCATTGTCAGCAAAAGCACTGAAAGCGTGTCCAGCTGGAAGTGCTTTCAGTTGACATGGCATTGAAAGCGCTTCCAACTGGACACTCTTTTAGTGCTTTTGCTGATAGTGCGTCTTGTTTGGAGTGTTTTCTCTCTACAAATTTCAACCCCCCACTAGGCTGAGAAAATTTTTAGAATGAACTATGAGTCACCCCCTGGTTTATGAATGCGACCTATTTTAGTATTAAGTAACATAAGCCATTTACGAGCAAAGAAAATTGTAAGAATATCAGAAGAAGAGAAGTTCGTGCACAAGACATAAGTTGAAGCAACCACTCTATTTGCATAAAGTAAGTATTGACCTTTGTTGTTCATATTTAGTTACAACATTATTTTTCTGCATGATGTTTTTGTTTCGAACATGTGGAACAAGTTATTTTGTTGAAAATGAGTAAACAAATTAATGCTATTGTTTATTATGACAGTAAAGTGCGTGACACTGAGAACGAGGTGGTTTTTTTATTAGAGAAAACAACACGTTGACTTTTAACCAGAACATACAATTGTTAGAACTTCGGACAAGAATTAGGTGGAAAATCATCAAATCCAACCAAATGAGAGTATCATCCCTTAAATATCGATTTTGTGCTTCAGTCGACCCCTTTAAATATGACACTTTATATCAAAGGTACGAAGAGGTTGGAGGTAATGGTGTAGTTGCATATTGACAGTGGATTACCATTTCTTGAGTTATATGTGGAGTTTTCAAGGATAGATAAAGGCTTTTGGACGTCGACATATGTTTTTGCTTGAGAGGTCAAAATGAAAGAATGTGTGGACAAACGTATTCCTACCGGTCTTGGATGAATATAAGTGGTCGTTTGTATCGAGCGCTCTATTTAAGTTGTTACCTGATAGATCATTGCGTCGCACACCAAAAATTCGACCGATGTTGACTTGAATACGTGACAACATGAATATTCAGGAGAAGTCAAACCAACCTAGATTATGCAGGTGGTGTAGGAACCTGGGCTATGCAATACCATCATGTCCACATCGAAGGGATGATACAAGTATAACACATCATTAACATCAATTTTGTTGAAATCTTAAATGCGCATTTTTGCAATACAATACAAATCAATAAATTATACAACTTTCTTCCATTGTTTACGTATAGTTTTGATTTAATATTATGAAATGATAATAAAGACCAACTTTAATGAAAAAAATGATATTGATTTAAAAACATAATGATGTACAAAATCGATACAATAAAAATGTTTGATATTTATTTCAATGTTAACATAAGAAGTACAATAATAAAGAAAATCAATCTAATCCCCAGTTAGAATGTGTGTTACATCGGGGTAGCCGATGGTTGCGACTCGGATTCCTTCTTGGTTCGACCTCCGGTACAGGTTGTGGTCTTGGCCTCTCATCTTCTTCACCTTCGCTTGTGGTTGATAACGACTGGTTGCTCCTCGGTTACCCGTGCATCCTCCGGTCTAGGAATATGTGGTTGGAAAAATGATCCACCTTAGTAGAACAATGATCTTGCGAGGTGTTTGCGGCACCATCGGTATAGGGGTATAACTATATTGTGTCCCATACACCGATAACATAACAATTAGACTCTCGGTCGGTGCCCGAATCATAGACAGCCTATACGTTGTCGTCGGCATCATCGTTGTTGAAAATGTCGATGGCATCGTCATGTAATACACCGGGGATGAAGGTCCAATGACAAAACCTGGCATCGAAGTAAAAGTAGAAAAATGTGGAGGAATATATAATGCTTGTGTGAAAATGACAGAGTTAGTATATGCATCAGAATAAGACAAGACAAATTGACTTGGGGGTGGTGCGGCTATCGGTGTTGGTTCTTGTGTAGGTGCTGACGACGGACCCACCTCGCTAGACCCTGGATGTATAGGCGCCTGTCGTGGCCTCCTCGTATGCGGTTGCCGACTCCTCGCCTCTTCCCCTAACAAGTATGACTTGCCATAAACCCTAAACCCTAAACCATTGTATGTACTTCGTAGGCTAACTCTGGAGCGACGATGACCTCAGTAGTAGGTAAAAACTCGTACATATTGTTCCACATGTTGATATATTGGGCGTGGAATATCGACCTATTCTCATCTATCCTCCCTTGCAAGTCGATAGGATGTAGATCATCGAGGTCTTGGGTGCCACTGAAATTTGTTGTCTGAACTCAAATTGCCGCAACTCTCTATCCGACTCGTGCATCTCTACAGTAGTGTTCACTACCAATGACACCTTCACGTGCCAAATGTTAAATTCACTAAGAATTTCGATGGGATGTATTCTTAAATTGTCGGATCCTCGACATCTATTCAAACTGTGTTAAAATTTTAGAGATATATATATATACTACTAATTAAATAGCCGTTGGAGAAAGTAGACATTAAAGGTTACTGTTAGGGAAAAAGCTTTCAATTGGAGGTGGTGGTGACTTAACTAAAAATGCATTTAGCTGAAAATGCTTACAACTGTTGTAAGCGTTTTCCTGCAAAACATAGACTGTGATAAATGCTTTAGATTGAGCAGAATGGTATGCATATGCTAACATTTTTAAATATGCATTGAACTTCTCATGCGGTCATGTCTATTACTCAATTTGCATATTTCTTAAATATTGTGATCTGTAGCATCTTTCTTCATCCTCCTAACCTTTCTGAATAAAATCTCATCATAAATAATTAAAAAGGAAAAAAACGAAAGTAGCTAGGAATACGCACCAGCTCCCCAGCAAGTTCTCATCCCAAATGCTTACTGGAAATTCCCAATGAACTGAAATAAACAAGGGAAAAAGATCTTATCATGCTAAATCATGTTATATATGTCTCAAACTCGAATAACGTCAGATTTTCAGACTTCTGTTGGAGCTTAAAACAATGGCAAATGCATCGTATAAAACAGTGGATTGGAATCCAGGCGATGAATTTATAAGAAAAAGGATCCAATTCGGGACTTCTAGGACTCACTGTTAGTGACACGAGAACCAAGAATGAGCTGATGAATCCGAACAGTTCTGAGGACGCTAATTTTCCTCGATACATCATTTGGAGTGAAAGAATGACGGTAAATAGAAGAAACGAATAGAGCATTGAATTTCTTGATCCTGCCATGCTCTTTAAACCCTCAATGCGCCGCCGTATGCCGCCGGTCCCTCTCCGTTGCGATATCGATGCGTCAAATTTCAGAGAAAGATGTATTCAGAGAAAACGAACTGCTGGTAAAAGAGAGTGATTTTGGTATTATTTGGAAACTGTAAGGGTAAAAATGTCAGAAGGTAGGTTTTGGTCAAAGTGAAACGACGTGTTTTTTGGGAGGGTACAGCGTTTTAAGAAGACGAAAGTTCTTTCTTTTTTCTCTGCCCGGCGGCGATGGAGTCGCAGGACTTACCAGAATGTCCGGTCTGTTTGCAACCGTACGACGGCGCGTGCACGATCCCGCGTGTGCTCGCGTGTGGCCACACGGTGTGCGAGTCATGCCTATTAAACCTCCCTAAGAAACTCCCGGGAGCAATCCGATGCCCCGCGTGTACGGTGCTCGTCAAGTACCCGCCGGATGGCCCCACGACTCTCCCCAAAAACATCGACCTCCTTAGACTAATCCCCGGCGGCTCTGAAAATCCCCGAAAACCCGTCAACAAATCCAAAAATGTCTCCAATCTCCCTTTCCTCCCTCGTTCTTGGTCCGACGAGTTTTATTCCAACTGGAAAAGCTACCTTCTCCGTGACGATATCGCTGAGAGAGACCAAGTGAGCCTTTTGCCTGTTGGGTCTTTTTCAAGTGGCGGGGAGGATGGTTCTTTGTTTAAGGCTGGATATCTCGTGAGAGTTATGGATTGTTTGCGTGAAATGAAAGAAGAGGAAAGAGAGGAATTGGGTTTAGTTTTAAGAGCTTTTACTAAGCAAAATTGTAGGATTTGTAGAGTTTTGGGTCTGTGGGGTGATCTTGGGGATGGGGTTTTGTATTTAGTGAGTGAGAAGCAAAAATGGGCGAACTTTTTGGATAAGAACTTGGGGTGTTTTGAGAAAGAAGGGGTTTTTAATTTTGCACTGATGGGTATGGAAATGTGTGAGGCAGTCATTTCTTTACATAGAGAAGGGTTGATTGCTGGTTGCTTAAGCTTTTCTTGCTTTCAGTTGGATGATTTTGGGCATATATATCTTGATTTGAATGAGGTGTTATTGACTGGAAGGGGAATTCAAGATATTGTTGCAAATGTTGGATTTAGTGGGAAAAGGATTGGAGATGGAGACATCGGTATGTTGTTTAAAGATTTGTTGAAAAGGGATGTGTTTGTTAGCCCTGAGGTGTTGCTTAAGCTGTTAGAGAAAGAGGGTATTGGGGTAGAGTGTTGTAGCTTGAAATATCCAATAAGATATAGCTCGGATGCTTGGTTGTTAAGTTGTATTCTTCTTAGGATTGTCAATGGGGATCTCTTTAGTGATGAGTGGGTTGAATATATGTGCCATATTATTGTGAAAGGAAGTGAAAATAGTGAAATAGATTGCTCAAGTGTCTATACAAGTTTGATGGAGAAAGTGAGTTCTTTATTGGGAACTAAATTTGGTGCCGAATGTGTGTCTTTGCAGCAGATTCTATGTAAATGCTTGGATCTTGATCCCGAGAATCGTTCACTTGCGGGAGATGTGTGGAAATGTATTAGGGAGCTAGTTATTAAACCTCAGTTTGATAAAATGGTGAAATTGGATGGTGCAAGTTATGATGAGAATGGAGGTCGATGTATGGTTGTTGGAAAATTGTGTCTGTTGTCCAGGGGAAGAACCGAAACACAGGAAAAATATGAGTTACAAGGAAAAGAAGCAAATGGCGCAACAGACATGGTTAATGGTCTTACAGAGGGCAGAATTAAATGGAAAGATTTGCAAGGCCATCTTGATTGTGTTACTGGATTAGCTGTAGGAGGTATAGTTTCATATCTGTCTTTAACATATGCTGTTTCAATTTTGATACTGCTGACTGCTAAATAGAAGAAACTGCAAGGTATTGCTGTAACTTACAGTTAAATGCATAGCTATCTTTATTAATTCTCAAACATCATAACCTAATTGTTTCAATACCAAGTAATCAATAAATGGGAAATTCCTTTTCTACCAATGAAATTTAAAGGAATCTCTCCTGGCCAAATGGTGGAAAGGGTTCTTAGTAGTTGATACCTTGTTATGGCTTTTGTATTTAGGAACTTTACAAGCATAAGGCCTGTGAATATTTGGTAGTTTGCTGCCACTTCTATAAAATGCAATAAAAAAATTTAACTTAGCATTCGCTGTTGCATGGTGCTAGTCCTAGTATAGTCGTTATCCACGTTACAAGGATTCCTTTTGTTAATAAGGTGGGTGTTTTGAGGCCTGGGTGGGAGGGCTTTGGTGATTTGCATTTCGATCATTGAAACAGAGTTTCTTCCATTACACAATTGCGTGTCACATGATACTGGACCATGATTCTTCGAATCTTAAGCTGCATCATATCCGGTTAAACAATGGTGTTTTACCCTTCTCTTTTCCTTTTCGATGTTAATGGTATGCTGGATCTTCTTCTTGACATATATGGTTTTAAATGATTTCATGAATCTTAGGTAAATTTAGGAGATGTATTCAGATTTTCTTTTTGCTGTTCTAGGGGGTTATCTGTTTAGCTCCTCCTTCGATAAATCAGTCAAAGTATGGTCCCTGCAGGTATGCTCTCCTAAATTATCATTTATTCAAGTGGGTGTATTATGATTTAAATTCAATCATACTCTGCAATCGTAACTGTTCCGTGAGTAATTTAGTTTGGAATATTGGCTTCTTTTGAATCAGTTTCTTCCCGCATCTATTTACAGGATTACTCTCATGTGCATACGTTCAGAGGTCATGAGCATAAGGTAATGGCTGTTGTCTGTGTGGATGAAGAACAGCCATTATGCATTAGTGGCGATAGTGGAGGTGGCATATTTTTATGGAGCATTAATATCCCTTTCGGACAAGATCCGTTAAAGAAATGGTACGAGGAAAAGGATTGGCGCTATAGCGGAATCCATGCTTTGGCAGTTTCAGAAAATGGCTATTTATACACTGGAAGTGGAGATAAATTGATTAAAGAATGGTCATTGCGGGTATAATTATTTGATTTATCATTTCATGTGTGCTGCTTATTTCTTAACCTTTTGAAATTCTAGATGATAATAATTTGGAACCTTGCTTTCCGTTTCTATTCCAGGATGGCACCCTGTCAGGCACTATGACTGGCCATAAATCGGTAGTTTCTGCCATAGCAGTGAATAATGGAGTTCTTTACAGCGGGAGTTGGGATGGAACTGTTCGATTATGGAGTCTAAGTGATCATAGTCTTTTGACTGTTTTAGGGGAAGACATGCCGAGAGCTGTGTCCACTGTCTTGTCTCTTGCAGCTGACCAGCATACACTTATTGCTACTTATGAAAATGGCTCTGTGAAGGTTCTTTGTTATTCAAACTGCTGTCGAATTTGTCTTTTATTCTCGTATTCTCACATGTGCATACTTGTTTCCTGGAAATGAATTTATGCCACAGTACTCAAACGAATTTTGCTATTTAGCTTCTCCTGTCCATTTGAAAAAGGGCAGATGCGGATATGCTGTTCTTGCCAACCCATCTTCCTTTCCTTTTTCTTTCATTCTCTTGTGTTTGATAATAAAATCATTTCTGTCTTTCATGCTTCTTTCCAGATCTGGAGGCATGATGTGCTTAGGAAATCGATGCAAATACACAATGGTGCCATTTTCACTGTTAGCTTGGATGGGAAGTGGCTTTTTACAGGAAGTTGGGACAGAACCATCAAGGCACAGGTTTGAACACAGGCTTGACTAATTAATCTTTGTTTGCCTGAGAAGCAGGCTGCTAAGATGAGAAAACCTTTGTCCACTTTATTCTATAATTCTATTCACCTGTAGGAGCATTTTATCCATGTTTCGATTTACAAATGTCATTGGTATAGTGATTTTCAGGAACTAGCAGGAGATGATGTTGAAGTAGATGTTCGACATATTGGATCGATTCCTTGTGATTCTGTTATAACAGCTTTATCATACTCAGAAGGGAAGCTTTTTGTCGGTTTTGGTGATCGGACCGTTAAGGTATGTTCCATACCTTTTTGTAGTTTTTCATGAGAATTTGCTCCTTTTATGTCATTTCTCATGAGGTAACAATCCAATATGTATTTTACACAAATAATCACTTTATTCTTTGTTTGCTTGGCATTTGTTATAGTTGACATCACATACATTTTTTCATTTGATAACTTTTTTTATTTTATTTTATTTTATTTCAATTCTTTCAATTCGACAGAGAATTCCTGTGTTTCCCTTGCTAGGCTTTAAGACCTCGGCATGTTGATGATAACCAACAACGAAAATAAATTTTGCTATTCTTTTATCTGTTTGTTTTTCGTTTTACGTTTTCAGTTTCCTACCAACCATGGATGAACTGCTCAATCAGTTAACCCTGATCTCAATTTGTAGGTATACTATCATGGGAAGTGATCAAAGCCTCATTGGCTTGCATTTCTAGGACCCCCAAGGTTTTGATGGAGTGGTATACGACAGGCAACGGGTTGGTGACCTTTGTACAGAAAATATACCAATACATGTATACAGGGGGTGAGTAGTGTGAAGTGTCTATACACTATCAACTCATGTTCAAGTTCTTCTCAAGCTAATTATAATGACAGTAAATATAGACTATGTTACCCGGGTTCAGGATTCAAAAGTGAGTATCAGATATGGGTATGTTTATGTCAAACACATTCCAAATGCGAATGTTTTAAGGGAAATAAAGGCTTCAGATAATGTATATAATGCAAAATATTAGAATTTTGGTTCCACTGTGTTGAAATGAGAGGCATGCTTGTTGGTTTTGTAACATTAGCCATAGTAAGGCCTTCACTGTATGTTGCTTTGGGCTTAGAAGCCCGCCTAGCAGCCCATGTCAACCCAGCAGCCATGCAAGAAAAAGCAAAAAAGAAAACTTAAATATTGTATTTTAAAACATTACACAAAATATATTTAATAAAAGAGTAATTATTTGGTATAGTGGTAAGCGGGGTTGAGATCTACAACATATTTTACTTATTTTTTTAATTTTTTAAATACAATTTAAGAACACAAGACAATTTTAACATTGATTATGAAGTTAAAACTTTTCACTATCGGTGTACTAAATAATTTATACATAAATTTTGTTTCATGTGTAATCTAATATATGAAATTTGATTTGTTGCAATTATATACATGAATCTTAAATTGTGGTTCATATATATCTATAAATAAAATTTTGATTTTGATTCAGTTGCACATATTTAAGAAATGAATACATAGATTTACTTTCATATTGAGTTAATATGATTATGTATGTAGTATATTAATGTAAAGTGGTGTTAATTTGATAATATTATTTGTGATTTATAAAAATTGAATCAAATAAAAAATCATTATATAAAATTATACAAAAGTAAAATTTATTTTTAACATTACACATTGAATCAAAGTTAATGTATAATTTTGATATTCACCCTTACATAAAATAATTGTTTTTAAAGTTTATTATTAATCATTGTGTTTTCACTCTAACCCTCTGATTAATAAATTAATTGTATTATTATCATTATCACTATTAATATATATATATATATATATATATATATATATATATAGCGTGTGTCTAAAGGATACAACATGGAGCAACTAAATGGATTGTTTATTGAGAGTCGACATTTAATTATTATTTGTATTATTTGTAGGGTTAAGTATTTGATAGAGTTAAATTGAGTGAAAGTTTTGAGTTATTTGAGTTAATTATATGTAAGATACTTATGTAAGCGATATCATAAAATTAATATTTTTATTATAGTTTCTAACACTTCAAAATGAAAATAAAAGGGAGGAATTAGAGTTGAAAATAATTCTTACAACATAAGTTTTTATATAGATCCAGGATTTTACTACCATTGGTTTTTTAAGCAATGTTGGATATGAATTTTTATATAAAATCATAATCCCTTGCATTTTGTTCCTAAGATGTGACATTTATTCTCTTACTACAAAGTACTTAGTTCTTAAAGATTACTCATAAAAGTTAAACTTTTTACAACATAAGCACTAACAAAATATAATTTCCAATTAGTTGGTGTTGATATTCAACACTCCCCCTCAACATCAACTTTCACGATGCCAAACCGATGACAGAAGCTTTTGATCTTGTTGCCACACAAGCCTTTTTTTTTATTATCAGGTTTGCACCTTAGTCTTTTGCCTTAACTTATTCTAACACCACATGTTGGTTCTCACGACAACCATCATCGCTTTGCTCGATGGAACCCTACCTCTTGGTCTCATCTTTGTTGATCTCTCCATGGCTTGACTTGTGGCAGTCCATAGCCACTTGCATTGTCTCGATCGGGTCCTCTCAATATAATCGAATAGCACCCAGCCTCTGTGGCTTCTCATAGTGCTCATCCTTGACATTTGATTTCTTATAGGACTTTACTATGGTTGATAACCTTGCCCTCAGTGTGACCTATCACACAATAACTTGTTCAAAGATATTCACTTGCCCTTTCTCATAGTTGTTCCGATCTTTCCCCTTCTTTTGTATGGCTTCTCGCTCAAGGAACCCTTACCTTAGGATTCTTTCGATGCTTCCTCACTCAATCTTGAGCTTTGACACTCTAGGGACTCAAACTGATCCTCATTGAGTTTTACTAAGGACTCGATCAATGCCATTACTCGTGTCATGTCTTGGACGTCTCAACATTGCAACTCAAGCGTTGCTTACGGCTTGGTTGGCTTGTAGTTGATGCCTATAGCTTGGTCATGCTACTCCATGCCCTTCAAGAAATTGTCTAGGTCATTGGTGTTTCTAGAACCCTTGAACTCTTTGAGCTCCAAAATGTTCCAATGATGAACTGGGGTACCAAGCATGCCTCCCATGGTTTTAAGCCTTGTGAGCTCCCCCTTAAGCTCTACGATCTCATTACGCTTGGCCTCCACTAAGGTTACAAAGGCTTTTTTCTTACGAGCCAAATCACCTATTGTTTTATTAAAAGCCCCTTGGAGCTCTCTCTTTAGCTCCCCCATAGGCTTTCCATAGGACTTTCTGCTACCTATCTCTATCCCATCCATGCGACCCTGGATGTCCTTCACCAGTTTAAGGGCACTCGCTATGGCTTGTTGCACCTTCGTTAGCCTAGTTTCCGTAAATGATGGCACATCCTTTGAGCTCCCTTTCGAGGCACCCTTCTTGCTTATTTCTTGAAGCACCTTGGTTCTCCACTAGGACTTCCTCTTCAACATCCAAAATTGCCTCTAGATCCCATTCTTCCTCACTATTGGAAGTAACAACATTAATTTTCATAGGTTTTTTCTTCGACCAGGTAGCTCTTACCATGTGGCATTTTGATTTGTCGTAATTTAATATGCCAAATTAGGCTCTCTAAAACACTTAATTAGTTTGTTCTCAAGCAATTTACAAGTCTTTTTTATACTTTCTGTGATTTTTAGTTTTTAGAATTAGTAATCGTTTTTATTTGGTTTTACCTCTTTTTAAACCCAAATTTGCAAAATGGTGCCTTTAGGAATCTAATGGTGTGTTTGAGTTGGTGTAGGGAGAAAAAGATGGCCAAACCTTAAGGAAAACTACATTTGATGTAGATGACACAACATTGAAACTAAGTATCATGAAATTGAGCCTCTTCGACCTCGATGGTGCAAGACTTCAACAAGAAATCAACCTAAAGCAGACTATCGAGAGTGTTGTGACATTAAGCCCATAGTCGCGATGCCAAGCCTTCAAGGTCATGATAGCACTGAAGGTGGTTAAAGTGAAGGAGTCATGGCAACACTGAAGCTTGGATGTCATAACACCGCTGCTTGACAAAGTGAAAAATACTGTCGGGGTAACTTTTGTCCAACACCAACCCAAGTTAACATATATACTTCAAGGGAAATATTGTCAATGTTAGGGTTGAAATTTTGTTTGTATAAAAGATGTTTTAGTTGTCAACTTAAAAGAAACACCTTTCCTATCATCTTTTTAGCTTAAATGTTAACTTCTTCTCTATTTTTTGGGTTTAGGATCCTTATTTTTTCGAGTTTAGTGGTTGCAGTTGTTAGTTTTATCAATTTTTACTATAGTTTTTCTTCTTTTTGCGATTAGATACTCAAATTTTATTTTGTATTTTGATTTCTTTTCAAGTCTTTAGAACCTACACCAAAGAACCAATTAGAGAAATCAGAGTCAAAGTCAAAGAGAACCCCATGACAACACAAAAAAGGGTAAGAAGAATCGGAGAGAACTCGATAGAAATTAAATACAAGTCCTTAACTATTATAAAAAAGATCAATTTGATCAGGTCACATATGATTTTGACCAAAATTATGCACAAGAAATAAGGTTGAATTATAGTTAATAATTTTAATTATTTGAGTTATTCAAATAATTCGAATTGTTACATTTTTAATCTAGAACTATCTATAGGTCGCTCACCCAATACAAGCTTGATGAAGGAGTTTTTTTTTTTACATTGAACCAGACTAGCTCTGATTCAACTTAAATAATAAATGCTTTTTAACTTAACTTAATTATAAAAATATAAAAATTAAAAGAAAAAATATTTTGTACACTACCAATGGAATTAAAAATTTCACAAACTGAGTTGAATTGATGGCAAGTGTATATAGGGTATTTTAAAAAAATATTAAAAAAAGAAATATATAAAATAAATGGGACACACGGCAAAATTATAACTCTACTTATGAAATTAAAAAACTATACGACTAATTTACCAAATATTCATCCATATAAAAAATACAATTAACATTTTATTAATATATGAATAAAGAAATGAATTGTAGGTCGAATTGAATTCAAGTTTGAGTTTGGAATTTTTTTTAAAAATCAAACTATAATCCAACCCATGGACATATCTGTCAAAATCTAAGTCAAACTATTTAAATCAAGTCCAAAATTTAAATAACTTCAACTATATAATTTAAAATTTAAAATTTAACCCATTACTTTTCCAAATCTAAATTGATTTTGCTCACCATAATTATTTGGTTAAAAACAATAATTAATTTGGAATTTAAAATTATTTTATTTAATCGAATTCGCTAAAGATTAACAAGAAATATTTCATAAAATATTTTATCTACTTATTCATTCTATTATTATTTTTTTTTATATTTTAATTTAGGGTTTTGAATACATAATTGAATGCGACATGATATGCTGTTTTTTTTTTTAAGAAATAATAAAAGATTAATTATAACGAGGATAATATATCCAAATCACTACCAACAAAATTAATTCTTTTAAGATTTATTGTTGTCTTATCTTTAAAGATTTAAACTTAAATTTTATCTTAAAAATTACTAATTATAAGATGTTGGGAAAGTGATTGCTTATTTACTTATATTTATATTTATATACATGGTAGAAACAACACATAAATAATGTGCCAAAAATATTAATTGACTTACTTAGTTATTGTTATGGAATAATAATTGATGCATCTTGGATGTATAAGTCTTTATATACCATTAATAAATAATAATATGACACATCATCATTAAATTAAATAAAAATATGGAGGACTTGTAAATAAATACTTATAATTTTATTTAAGCATAATTAAACATTAATCGTAACTATTATAAACATGTTATGAATATTTTATTAAGTGGAAATCCATTAAAATTTAGATAAGTTTGATATACTTTAAATTCCAATAGTTATTAGAAGTAGAGTTATATTTTATTTATGCTTCTTATGTTTATAAATATAGACTTTGGAGAAGCATTATAAATATTTCCATTGATCAATAAAATACGCTTTCTATTTATTCTTTACTCTCTGCTTATATATTTTATAACAAAATAAATATTAATAACTCTCTAAATTAAAATTTTGAACGAGTTTCAAATTTATGGTATTGATTTAAAATTTGAACTTTTATTTAAAATTAATTATTATTCAATTAGCTAACAAGTTGTTTTGTGTCTTAATAATTATCTAAATTAGCTAAGGATAATATAAAATCGTGAATTGGGCGTACATATTTCTTAGCAAGGTGAGTAATTACTGATTAGATCTCCAAGGCCCAATTGAATTCTATCCGCACTTTGCCTTAAATAATTTTATTCACCAGTCATTTGTATTTCTTTTTCAGTAATTTCATCCTAAATTTTTGTATTTTTATCTTAGAAAAAATTAAAATCAAATTAAAATTTTAAAATTCACAAAAATTCACTGATATAACATAGAACTATTAGAAAGAAATAATATTTCTATTCTACACAATCCTTTCTCGTTACGTAGATTAAGTAATAACAATAAATCAAATAATTAATCTAATTTTTAATCTTAGTCGTATTCATCATATTGTCTACAAAGTCACCGACCCACCTATTCAATTAATTCATAACGAAAATAATGCAAATAAAAGAAATAACAATGAGTTATAAGTCATAAAAATTTAAACTAAATTAATTAAAAAACATTTTTTTTAAATAAGAAGATATAAAAATTAAATAAACTTGATTATTAAATATACAAAGTGGAAAACATAGACCAGAAAACCAAATCTATGTGCAGACTCCCTGGACCCTTTTCTTAGCCAGCCAGCACCATGTGATACAAGAAAGACTTTTCTTTAATTTTAAGCTATGAAAATTTAAAAAAAAAAAAAAACTAAGGCACATAAATTTAAATTTATTACCAATTTATGCTAATTGGTGCCAGAAGAGTGATTCTAATACTAATTAAATTATTATTTAATTTTCTCAACAAAAAAAATTATTATTTAATTTAAGATAAATTATATCATTTGTCACTAAATTATAGTTAAGTTTTCGTTTTGGTCACTTAATTATTTAAAAGTTTTTATTTAAATCATTTGGCTGTTAAAATCGATGCTATATGACTTTCTCTATTCTTATCGCGTGCACCAATCAAAAGCTCTATTTTCTTTTCTCTTCTACAATTTAGTTTTTTTTCGTGAAACAGCTTTAGATGTCACAAATCTACAAATGAAATAGTTTTTTTCCTTTGATCTTTGACATTGACCGTCATATCAACTTGGATCTAAGTATGTTCTATTTGCCGATGGGTACTGATTCACCGCACCGATAATCGAATTGTCAATTGGAGCTCGTTGGCAGAACTTTTTTTTTCTTTTTAAATAGCTTAACAGCCCATGACTTAAATAAAAATTTTTCAATAATTTAGTGACTTAAATAAATTTTTTTAAATAGTTCAGTGATCAAATTATAATTTTTTTAGTTAAGTGACCAAAATAAAAATTTACCCATAATTTAGTAACTAATAATGTAGTTTACCATTTATTTAATAATACCACATATATTTATTACGATTATTTTTTCGAATGGGTGATGCAAGAGTGATTTGAAGATTAATTAAATTATTATTTTAATTTATAATAATATTTTCATATTAAATGCATTAATTAACAATTTATTTTATGATTTTTTAAAGCATCAAACTTTATAATTTACTTGATAAAACGTATCTTAAAAACATTATTCACGTACTTGTTTAAAGCAAATACTTGAAAGAAAAACTCTGAAATCACGAATTTGAGTCTTATTCTATAAATTATATGATTTTTTTATCTAGATTATTCTATTTAATTTTTATCATTTGTGGATAATGTGTAGATTTATTTTTATCTAAATTTGAATTTATTTTGTTTAGTATTGATGCATTATAACGATTGATTATTATTGTAATTACACAAGATATATTAACTATAATTACAATTCTATTTATACATTGTATTAAGTGATTTCAATTGTAATTAAATTAATATATTGATTTTAATTATAATTATAGTAACCTAAAAATAGCATTATTCACATAAATTAATCTATAACAATATATATATATTGTTATTATGATTCAATTATTTATTTGTGTCGTGTTTTATCATTTTAGGGTGTAAGATATAATAAATTTATATAATTTTTGATAATTCATTCATTCTTATATATTTTTTGTCTGTTCATTTTAATTTTATGACATGACATATTTTAATATTTTTAATAAATTTTGTGTAACGTTCAAATTAACATAATTTGCATAGTTTCATCATATTAGTTCAATTTTATTCATTTATTTAAGAATCAAATAATTAAATATTAAATATAAATATTATGTTTAATTAAAAATTTAATTTGATTTTACAAAGCTTAGCGTATGGGCATATTCTAGTTAATAAATTAAATTTAGCACTAATCCTTATTCATGTAATTAGTTAATACTGACACTCACGAGGAGTTTTAATGCGCCCTCGGCCAAAAAAAAAAATTATATCAATACTAAATTTTTTAGGTCAATTTCTGTTATTAGCTTTTGTATTTTGTATAAATTATAGATTTAGTATTTATATTTTAATTTGATTAATTTTAAATTTTTTTATTTTTTAAAATTTAAAATTTAGTCTCGACCTAATGGTAATAACTAAATTTGTTTGGTTAAATTATGTCGTTAGCATTGTATTATGTATAAAGTTATAGATTTAGTCCATGTTCACCAATTGGATAATTTTTAGTGGTTATATTTTTTTTAATTTAAAAATTTTAGTCTTAATTCAAACGATAGTCGTTAAATCTATTAACTGATTTTTGTTGTGAGTAATATTTGGAAATAATAAACAAACATAGTATTACACATTGAATAATATGTTTGACGTATCAAATTTTAAAAATAATAAAACTTATCATTTGATTAGGGCTAAAGTTTTCAAAATTCTAAAATTATAAAAACTGAAAATAACCAAATTAAAATACATATACTAAATCCATAACTTACACAAAATATAATATCTAATATCAGAATTTAACTAAATTTTTAACCTTTACCAACATTTGTGTATTGTAGAATTTTCATGCAATTCACATTTAAATCCAAAGACAATGTCTTGGGGGAATGAATTTAAAGTATAGCTGCCTCAAATTATTAAAAAATCTGTCACACTTTCCACTTGTACTTTGCACGCCTTTAATATTTATTTTGAATCACTTATACTCCTCACCTTTAATTTATTCGTAAACTCAACCTAAATCAACTTTTCATTTTAAATAAGAGCATATTTGAGTACAATACAAGTATTGAGACTTTTTTCTGCAGTTTAATCTTTTTAGCAGCTAGTTAAAGAGAAGTTGCTTCTTTTATCATAGTGTTTTTCTTTTTCTTTTTTTTTTTCCCACTCATTACATTATAATTATTAACTTAATTAAAACACTATTTAAATGTTACTACACAGGAAGTGTAAAGCTAGAATCAATCAAATCCATCTTCCTAACTCTTTAAGAAGGTTATTTCATTTTAATATAAAAATTATTATTAATTAATTTTATTTTTGTGGAGTAATTTTATCTCGTATCTTATTAATGGTAACATTAGGGTATTTATACATACTATTACTGTTCACGACATAATCTCACTGTTCATGACTTGACCCCACTATTCTTATGACTGACATTCTGAGTGGACTTCAAGTATCTTGGACACGTGTTTCACTCTGGCTTGTATGCCAGACCACACAATCTCCCTTTTGCAGGTTCCTTGGGTAAATGCAAATTAAAATACATATACCAAATTAAAATACATATACTAGATCCGAGGGCTCCCCTTGCTATCCTCTCATGGTTCGCATCACACTCAATCGTCTGATGGGACTTATCCAGGTCACAGGTAGGTGACCTTGATCCTACTTGGTGATCACTGATGAATAACAATCTAGTCCCCCCTATTGGGCCTAAGGAGTGTTATATAGTGGCGCTCCTTAGGTTTATTATTTCAAATTTATTGCAACTTGTGGAATACGCATCGGTTGCTGGAATCTGACATGTACTTCGCCATGGGTACTGGTGGATCATGTTTGCATGCATCTGACTGTTAAAATTTCTTGGTTATTCGAACCGTCAAAGTGCGGGGAAAATTTTCTTTAAAAAATGGGGTTTTTCGGAGCCCTAAGATTTACACTTAATGCTTTTGAAACCATAACCAGCTGAAGATCTTTCTTAAGGTAAAAATTTTCTCCCTGCCTTTTTCATTTCATTTCTTCATCAAACATGCCGAGAATGAGAGAAGCCGGTGGCCGATTACTCTCCCATTTCCCACCGTGGGAACTTGCTTCCAGGGCCTCTGTCGAAGCTAAACTTGTCCCCTGCACTACAAAACATGAAGAAATAAGATGAAGCTTGTGTGCGCGGGGCAGAGGTTGTTAACGTGGTTATCAATAACGAAGAAGAGGCTGATAGCGGGAGGTTGGAGAATCGTCGAAAAAGGAGAACAGATCCTACTGGGACTTTTGCTATGGTGATGGCCACTGTTGTCTCTCCTGCGAACTCTACTCCTCGAGTGAGTTCTCTCATTACCATTGCTGATAACCCCATTTTCCAACTTTACCCTGTGCTCTCCCTTTTCCACCTTCTACATAAGAATTGCCTGTCGAAGATAACAGCGAGCTCCTTCCATCTTGCGAATATCTAACTAAGAGAGAGCTACAAGGGGTGATCGAAGATTTTGAGGTTTCAGTTCCTGAAACAGTTAAAGACCGAATGCGCGACGCTAGATCATCAAGTTGCCACAAAATGCCTCTTTTTACCCAGCTTGCCTCTATTTTGCACAATCTACTCACTGAAGCTACTACAATCAGTCTGGGTCTTAATGAGAATGCTGGAGGGGCTGAGGCTCGCTACAAAGAGCTTGCAGCCTTACATGTGAGGGATCGCAAGCAGTTTTTAAAAATGAAGAGGGAGAATGAAGTGTTGTATAATCAGAACCAGGAACCTTCTGGGAACTTGAGAGCATCTCAATTAAGAATTGATGAACTGTCAGCAGAGGTTGCAGCTGAAAAGGATAAAAATAGGGTCCTATAGGCTGAGCTGAGGAGAGTTGGTGAGGAATATAGGGCAACCACAAATCACATCATTGTCAAACATAGAGCTTCAATGGTGAGCTCTGAGTAGAAACACACTGAGGCCATAGAGGAACTTAAGAAGAACTTCATGGAAACTATGTTGAGCCTTCTTGTTGAAGTTAAGTCCAACATCATTCTTCATACCTAGGTCACAGTTGGCCCTTTCGAAGTTCGCAAAATTGACTTTGATGCCCTTTGCGAGATGGAAATAGATAAATTGGGAAGAGTTTGCAACAAAATGGAGGGGTTCAATGGACTTTTACCTCCAAAAATGTCCTGGTGAGACAAGTACTGCACCCGCCGGTGATATCGACTACAGTATGGCTGAGCTTGTTATTGAGAATCTCGAAGTTGCTGAGGGGGAAAGGAGGGAAAATAAAGTTTACGATGATTTAGGTGATAGAGCTGAAGTTTGATTCTTTTATAATTTTGTAATTTTTGTATTTCCCTTTTTATGAAATGAAAAAAATTTTGAGTTCGATTGTCAATATCATGATGTTCTATCTCTTTGTGAACTTAAGCAAAATCTTGACTTAGGCAAAATTTGAAACTGAAGTAAACTTTCAAACTCAAGCAAAATTTTAGACATAAGAAAAACTTTGAATTCACACAAGTTTTGGGGGCTCAGGCTATTTTTGAGCCACTTTTAAACTTAAGCTGCAAGCCTTAACTCTGCGAGCTATTGTAAATTTACTAACTATTTTAGAGGTTGCAGTCATAAATTGGCAAACTTTAATATTACAGTTAGGAGTTTGAGCTCGAGCTAACTATTTAGGGGCTGCAGTATCGAACTTATGAGCCTTAGAACGATAGCTGGGAGCTTTTAACTCTCGCTAACTGTTTGGAGACTGCGGTATTAAACTTGTGAGCCTTAGAATGACACCTAAGAGATTTTAACTCTCGCTAACTGTTTAGAGGCTACGGTATTAAACCTGCGAGCCTTAGAATGAAAACTGGAAGCTTTTAACTCTCGCTAACTGTTTGGAGGTTGCGGTATTAAACCTGTGAACCTTAGAATGATAGTTGGAGCTTTTAACTCTCGTTGATTGTATAGAGGCAGCGGTATTAAACCTGCAAGCCTTAGAATGATAGATGAGAGCTTTTAACTCTCACTAACTATTTATAGGCTGCGGTATTAAACTTGCGAGCCATAGAATGAAAGTTGGGAGCTTTTAACTCTCGCTAATTGTTTAGAGGTCGCGGTATTAAACCTGTGAGCCTTATAAAGACAATTGGGAGCTTTTAACTTTGCTAACTGTATGGAGGGGACGATATTAAACTTGTAAGCCTTAGAATGATAGCTGGGATCTTTTAACTCTCGGTAACTATTTGGAGGCCACGGTATTAAACCTGTGAGCCTTAGTGTAACACCTCTAACCCGTATCCGTCGCCGGAATAGGTTAAGAGGCATTACTCAATCCATAACACAATTCAGGATAATCGAATATCAAATATCATTTCATTGCAGTAAATCTCATACATTCATATTCAATAAAATCGTAAAACCGAGTATACAATGCTTAAAACATGCATTCGGGACCAAATTGACAACATATGAAAGTTTCAGAACTTATAAGAAATTTTAACTTTTAAAAGGTCATACGCTCGTGTGAACAGGTCGTGTGCCTCACATGGTCTAGACACGCTTGTGTGTCAAAGTCGTGGTAAAACAGGGCATAGCTACTGACTTGCCCACACGGCTAGACTACATGCCCGTGTATCCAGCCCGTGTGCTATACACACGCCCGTGTCTAGGCCGTGTGCTAGTCGTGCCAAAAATATGGGGTATTCTGTTTGTGACGTCAGCATACCAATTAGGGTCACACGGCCAGACCACACGCCCGTGTGTCTTAACCGTGTTTGAGCCTGACTTCTAATTTAAGAGTACCCCAGGGGACACACGGCCGTGTAACATGACCGTGCATCGCACATGGCTGGGACACACGCCTGTGTCTCTGCCCGTGTGGACAAATGCAGGCCATTAGAATAGCCGAATTTGCCACATCAATTGGTCATCCTACAAGTAATGAAAACAAGCATATTTGTATCATCATTTCAGCCAATTTCAGCACCAAGACATAACCCTTTCATATCATATAATAGTCACCAAAATCCTTATTCATACACCTTACCATATTTATACCAACTTGAGATAAGATCATGTTAAAACATTTTTTTACATTTATCATTAAAGCTAAACTTACCACAACTTAACAACTAAAACATACCACATTTGCAACTTCTCATCACATACCATAAGTCATTAACAACTATAAGTTCAAGCACAATTTAGCCAAATCACATGGCTAAGCATATCCAACACAAAACATACTTCCCCAACTACTAGCCTATACATGCCATACTTAAAAAAGAAATGCATTTTCAAAAGTACCAAAATGAGATTCGATAGTGTGGTGACGATCCTTGACGATCCCCGAGCTTGTAGTAGCTTCGATATCTATAAAACAATATAAACACCCAAAGTAAGCTTTCAAAAGCTTAGTAAGCTCGTACTAAAATCATCAACAATATATAAAACATATATCATCAACACTTAAATATTTATAATTTCTCAATTTACCTATCAAATCTATACCAACCCAATCCATAAATCTTTACCAATTCAATGAGCTTTATAAACATAATATCATCTACCACATAGGTATTATACTTACCCGATCATTTTCATATTCATTCGTTTTCAATCTCACCTTTAGTTCGAATACTTTAACACTTCCCAAAGATTGCCAATGCTTTAAACAACCGTACACTTAGTGCTTAAAGGATTGTCGAAGCTAGAACAATTTTCGCACACTTAGTGCTATCTCAATTAACAGAGACTAAGTCGGTATCACACACTTAGTGCCTCAAGTAGCCGAAGCTAGTTTAAATTGCACACTTAGTGCCAAATACCTTTGGTTCATCATCATATACATCCAGCTCAATTATTTATTCATCTATGCATAATCAAAACGGCAATATATACTTATAATATCATGTTTTACGTACGAACTTACCTTGTACTCGAAGTTATTGACTCGAACCTTTATTCTACAATCTTCGACTTCCCCTGATCTAAATCTGAATTCCTTTTTTCTTGATCTATATGTATTCAAAATTAACCCTTTTATTCACTAAATCATTCAAAACAATCCATATACACGCAATTAGGGCAGTTTGCAAAATAGCCCTCACATTTTCACATTTCGACACTTTAGTCCCTAATTCACACAATCACAATTTACACAAAATTTGCTTGTACACAAGCCTAGTCGAATTCTCCTAGCTCTCATACAAATCCATACATTTTATTTATTTCACATTTTAATCCCCCAAAATAACATTTTTTTACAATTTAGCCAAAAATATTCAATTTTATCAAAAACCCAAAGACAAAACATTTAAACCCAACATCAAGCTTCTATAATTCATCAACTAACATCATAAAGCTCATAGTTTCATCAATGGCACATTTCAAAATCATCACCAAAATTAGAAATTGAAGCATGTGTTTGATAGTATACGAAGCAACGATTACAAAAACGTAGAAATTATAAAAAACTGAGTAAAACTCATACCTTAATCAAGTTCTTCAATGGCCGAATGTTAAAACATAAAAACCTAGCTTTTCTTTCTTCAATTTCGGCATGAACAAGATGATAATGGCCATTTTCATGCTTTGTTTTATTTTATTAAACATTATATGCCATTTACCAACTTGACAATAAAACACCATGCAATCTCACGATATCAGAAATGTATAACTCAGCTAATTTAGTAAGTGAGTAATCGGATCAAATTAGAATAAAATGAGCTGATTTCATTAATCGATCAACTACAACCCAAATTTCATCTTTCTTTCTCGGAGATAGGGGCAAACCCGAAACAAAATCCATGGTCACTCGATCTCATTTCCACTCTGAAACCATAATCGGTTGTAACAAACCCGATGGCACCTAATGTTCTACTGTAACTTGCTGACAGATCAAACATTTAGAAACAAATTCAAATATATCTCTTTTTATTCCAGACCACCAATAATGCTATTTCAAATCATTATACATTTTCGTACTACCCGGATGCATATATAACATACTACTGTGGGCTTCATTCAAAATTTTTTGAATTAACTCTGGATTTCTCGGAACACAAATTCGATCTCGGAATCTTAAACAATTATCTTTATCAACTTTGAATTCTGAACCAGTCTCTACATCACACTGAGTTCGTTTAGCTAAAATCTCATTATCAATCTTCTAAGCTTCGATAATTTGCTGTAAGAACAAAGGTCTTGCTTTTAATTCAGTTAAAACTGAACCATCACCAGACAGAACTAACTGAGTATTCATTGTACGCAATGCAAATAACGATTTTCGAATCAAAGCATCAGCAACAACATTTGCTTTTCTCGGGTGATATCAATCACAAGTTTGTAGTCTTTTAGCAGTTCTAACCATCTTCTAAGTCTTTCTGAGTCATCAAATACTTCAAACTCTTATGATCCGAATACACATGACATTTTTCACCAAACAAGTAATGGCGCCAAATCTTTAGGGTAAACACAATCGCAGCCAACTCAAGATCGTGCATTGGATAGTTCTTTTCGTGCGGCTTCAACTGTCTCGAAGCATAAGCAATAACTTTTCCATCTTAAATTAGAACACATCCTAGACCAATCAACAAAGCATTGCTGTAAATTACAAATTCTTTGCCCGATTTAGGTTGTATTAATACCGGAGCTTCAGTCAACAAAATGTTCAACTGATCAAAATTGTTCTGACATTTTTCTGACCATTCAAACTTCACATCTTTCTGTAGTAGTTTTGTCAACGGAGTCGTGATCATCGAAAAACCTTTCACGAATCTTCTATAGTAAGCAGCAAGTCCTAGAAAACTACGGACTTTAGATACATTCCTCGGAGGTTTTCAATCCAAAATAGTTGAAATTTTGCTCGGATCAACTCAGTGCCAGATGCTGATACGATATGACCCAGGAAACCAACTTCTCGTAACCAAAACTCACATTTATTGAACTTTGCATACAACTATTTATCTTGCAGAGTCTGTAGCACTATTCACAGGTGCTCGGCATGTTCGGATTCGTCACGTGAATAAATCAATATGTCATCAATGAATACCACAACAAATTGATCTAGATATGGTCTGAAAATTCTATTCATCAAATTCATAAAGATAGCAGGGCGTTAGTCAATCTGAAAGGCATAACTAAGAATTCATAGTGACCATATCTCGTTCTAAAAGCAGTCTTCGGAATATCTAAGTCTTTCACTCGCAGCTGATAATAGCCTGATCTTAAATCTATTTTCGAAAACATAGCAACTCCTTTTAAATGGTCAAATAAATCATCAATTCGGGGCAGGGGATACTTATTCTTGACAGTCACCTTAGTCAACTGATGATAGTTAATACACATTCTTATCGTACCATCTTTCTTTTTCACAAATAGAATCGGAGCACCCCAAGGTGAGAAACTCGGTCTAGCAAAGCTTCTATCAGTCAACTCTTGTAATTGTGACTTTAATTTTTTTAGCTCAGTCGGAGCCATTCTGTATGGAGCTATCGAAATTGAAGTAGTACCAGGTATCAATTCAATACCAAATTCTACCTCTTTAACCGGAGGTAATCTTGGAAGTTCTTCAGGAAACACATCAGGGAACTCACAGGCAACAGGTATAGATTCAACTTTCTTTTCTGACACTCTTGAATTAACCACACAAGCAAAATAAGCTTTACAATCCTTTCTCAAAATACTCAAAGCTTTCACCAAAGATATTACAGCAAATAATCCATTCAAATCACTAGATTAAATTCTAACTATTTCATCATTCTTGCATCTCAAATCAATAATTTTTCGTTTGCAGTTCACTATAACATTATGCAAAGTTAACCAATCCATACCCAGAATTATATCAAACTCATCAAAAGGTAATAGCATCAGATTAACTGGAAAACAAGTGTCTTGAAACATTAATGGACAATTCTTGCATACTTTATCAATTAGAACACATCTGCCTAGGGGGTTCAAAACTCTAATTACAAATTTAGTAGACTCTATAAGCAAAGTCTTACTGTTCACTATGTTCATGGATATATACGAATGTGTCGATCCAGGATCTATCAAAGCAATCACAGAAGTATCATAGAGAGTAAATGTACCCGTAATCACATCTAGCGATGAAATTTCCTCGCGAGCTTGGATAACATAAGCTCTGGCAGGTGCACAAGCTTCAGATCTAACGGCTGTGTCTTTCGTTCCTCTTTGAATACCACTTACATTTCCCAAATTTTTGGGAGGTCTACCACAAGAAACATTACCACTCTGCCTCGGATTCTGAACATTATATTTTTCTATTAAATCGGGGCAATCTTTTATAAGATGATTTCTTGAACCACAATTATAACAAGCTCGATTATTACTTTTTCCCCAGCATTCATTGAAGTGTCATCTTTCACATTGATCACACTCAGGCTTTTCATTCTTTGCATTATCAACACTTGCAACAGACGTGGCTGAAGATTTGTAATTTGATTGCGATCTAACACGATATTTGTTTGTATGTCCCACACTAGCCTTTGAACGATCTAGATTGAAATGATTTGCCTGCTGATCTCTTTCATACCTCTCTAGCTTTAAAATCAGCCTTTCTTTTCTCTTTCCAAGATCTTCAGCTTTACATATGCTCGTTCAACAAGCACTACAAATTCTTTGATTTTTATGATTCCAACTAACAAATGAATATCTTCATTAAAACTGTCTTCCAATCTCTTGCACATTATTATTTCCGAAGATACACATTCATGGGCATACTAATTCAACTTTACAAATTCTCGCTCATATTCTGTGATAGACATACGGCCTTGTTTAAGCTCGAGAAACTCTTTGCGTTTTTGATCAATGAATCTCTGACTGATATACTTCTTTCGAAATTCAATTTGAAAGAAATCCCATGTAACTCATTTATTCGGAACCACAAATGTCAAATTTTTCCACTAATGATACGCCGTGTCTCTCAGAAGTGAAACGACATATTTTATACATTCTTTTGGACTCAAAGACAACTCATCAAACACTCTTATTATGTTCTCTAACCAGAACTCGACTTTTTCAACATCATCGTTTGTTGTAGCTCAGAATTCTTCAGCCCCATATTTTCTAATCTTATTAACTGGTGGTCTACTCAATTGTACCGAATTCACTGATGGCATAACAGGAGTTTGAGGAGGATTAACCGGGGGTGGAGGTTGTTGTACAGCCAGATTGGTTCTAATGTATTGGGTGAACCAATAATTCATCATCTGATAGAAGGCTTGTTTAGCTTCACCATCACGGCTACTCATAGCCGGTCGAGAATCAGCTTGCACGTCCCTTGCGCGGGAGCAGGCGCATTGCTTTCAACATCATCTTCTACAGCTTTATCGGGATCAATTTTCTATATAAAAGCATGTTTCAAGGTTAGGATTCATCACACTATCGTAGTTCATAAATATGTCATGTATAGCTAGACTCACAAATGCTATGGTAGTCCTAGAACTAACTAAACCATGGCTCTAATACCAAATAAAATGTAACACCCCTAACTCGTATCCGTCGCCGGAATAGGTTAATAGGCATTACTCAATCCATAACACAATTCAGGATAATCGAATATCAAATATCATTTCATTGCAATAAATCTCATATATTCACATTCAATAAAATCGTAAAAGTGAGTATACAATACTTAAAACATGTATTCGGGACCAAATTGACAATATATGAAAGTTTCAAAACTTATAAAAATTTTCAACTTTTAAAAGGTCACATGCCCGTGTGAACAGGCCGTGTGCCTCACACGGTCTAGACACGCCCGTGTCTCAAAGCCTTGGTAAAACAGGGCATAGCTACTGACTTGCCCACACGGCTAGACTACAAGCCCATGTGTCCAGCCCGTGTCCTAGGCCGTGCCAAAAATAGGGGGTATTCTGTTTGTGATGTCAGCATACCAATTAGGGTCACACGGCCAGAGCACACGCCCGTGTGTCTCGACCATGTTTGAGCCTGACTTCCAATTTAAGAGTACCCTAGGGGACACACGGCTGTGTAACATGACCGTGCATCGTATACGGCTGGGACACACACCCGTGTCTCTGCCTGTGTGGACAAATATAGGCCATTAGAATAGCCAAATTTGTCACCCCAATTGGTCATCCTACAAGCAATGAAAACAAGCATATTTGTATCATCATTTCAGCTAATTTCAACACTGAGACATAACCCTTTCATATCATATAATAGTTACCAAAATCCTTATTCATACACCTTACCACATTTATACCAACCTGAGATAAGATCATGTTAAAACATTTTCTCACATTCATCATTAAAGCTAAACTTACTACAACTTAACAACTAAAACATACTACATTTGCAACTTATCATCACATACCATAAGTCATTAACAACTATAAGTTCAAGCACAATTTAGCCAAATCACATGGCTAAGCATATCTAATACAGAACATACTTCCTCAACTACTAGCCTATACATGCCATACTTAAAAAAGAAATATATTTTCAAAAGTACCAAAATGAGATTCGATAGTGTGGTGACTATCCTTGACGATCCCCGAGCTTGTAGTAGCTTCGATATCTATAAAACAATACAAACACCCAAAGTAAGCTTTCAAAAGCTTAGTAAGCTCGTACTAAAATCATCAATAATATATAAAACATAAATCATCAACACTTAAGTATTTACAATTTCTCAATTTACCTATCAAATCTATACCAACACAATCCATAATCTTTACCAATTCAATGAGCTTTATAAACATAATATCATCTACCACATAGGTATTATACTTACCCGATCATTTTCATCTTCATTTGTTTTCAATCTCACCTTTAGTTCGAATACTTTAACACTTCCCAAAGATTGCCAATGCTTTAAACATCCGCACACTTAGTGCTTAAAGGATTGTCGAAGCTAGAACAATTTTCATACACTTAGTGCTATCTCAATTAACCGAGACTAAGTCGGTATCGCACACTTAGTGCCTCAAGTAGCCGAAGCTAGTTTAAATTGCACACTTAGTGCCAGATACCTTTGATTCATCATCATATACATCCAACTCAATTATTTATACATCTATGCATAATCAAAACAACAATATATACTTATAATATCATGTTTTACGTACGAACTTACCTTGTACTCGAAGTTGTCGACTCGAACGTTTATTCTACAATCTTCGACTTCCCCTGATCTAAATCTGAATTCCTCTTTTCTTGATCTAGATGTATTCAAAATTAACCCTTTTATTCACTAAATCATTTAAAACAATCCATATACACACAATTAGGGCATTTTGCAAAATAGCCCTCACATTTTCACATTTCGATACTTTAGTCCCTAATTCACACAATCACAATTTACACAAAATTTTCTTGTACACAAGCCTAGCCGAATTCTCCTAGATTTCATAAAAATCCATACATTTTATTTATTTTACATTTTAGTCCCCCAAAATACCATTTTTTATAATTTGGACCAAAATATTCAATTTTATCAAAAACCCAAAGACAAAACATTTAAACCCAACATCAAGCTTCTATAATTCATCAACTAACATCATAAAGCTCATAGTTTCATCAATGGCACATTTCAAAATCATCACCAAAATCAGAAATTGAAGCATGGGTTCGATAGTATATGAAGCACCGATTACAAAAACGTAGAAATTATCAAAAATCGAGTAAAACTCATACCTTAATCAAGTTCTTCAATGGCCGAATGTTAAAACATAAAAACCTAGCTTTTATATCTTCAATTTTGGCATGAGCAAGATGATAATGGCCATTTTCATGCTTTGTTTTATTTTATTAAACATTATATGCCATTTACCAACTTTGCCCTTATTATTAACATATAAAAATCCACCTACTAATGTCTATACTTGTCTATGCATTAGTACAATGGTCCAATTGCATCATAAGGACTTCATACTTAAAAAGCCACATCAAATAGGTACTTTATCAACCAGCACATAACTTTACATTTTACGCAATTTGGTCCTTTTTTGCAAATTAAGCACACAAACAGTTTAATTTTTACACGAGACTTTCATACATGTTAATTCACTTATAATAGGCACGGAAAATAATATTAAAATATTTTTTAACTTGGATTTGTGGTCTCGAAACCACTATTCTGACCAGGGTCAAAATCAGACCATTACACTTAGAATGACAGTTGTGAGCTTTTAACTATTGGTAACTATTTGAAGGCTACGGTGTTGAAACTTCAAGCCTTAGTTTTAATAAATACAAGTGTTATCGAGGAAATATTTTTTATTCAAAGGGTAAAAAGTTACATGTAATACTTTTTGAGGTGTTGGGCATTCAATGTTCACGGTATAACCGTGCCCTCCATTCTCACTAGCTTGTATGCTTCATAATCAGTTTTTTCTATGACTTTATATGGTCTCTCCCAATTTGGAGCCATTTTTCCCTACTGCGAAGCTGGTAAACTAGCCTATGTACTTCTCAAGATAAGATCGCCCACTTGGAACTGTTTGTTTTTAACTCTGGAATTGTAGTAGCGAGCCACTTGTTGAGCGCGTACCGCATTTCTAAATTGTGTTGTTTCTCCGGGCTCATCAATTGGATTAAGGTTGAACTTGACAGCTTCTCGATTAGCTTCCTTATTAAAGTGTTGTGTTTTGTGCGAGCTTAATCCAATCTCTATAGGGATCATAGCTTCTACATCATAAACAAGAGAGAAAGTTGTTTCTCCCATTGCAGTGTGGGGTGTAGTTTGCAAAACCTATAAAATTTCAAGTAGTTCCTCTAACCAAGCACTTTTGGCTTCTTCCACCTTCTTCTTTAAAGTTGTCAAAATCTTCTTGTTCATAGCTTCAACTTGTCCATTGGTTTGGGGTGTTTTTATAGAATTTTGAGCTAAAGCTATCTGGAGGTCAGTATAGAATTTTTTGAACTTTCTCTGAAACTCTGTACCATTGTTGGTAATAACCATGCAGTGTATCTCAAACCTGCAAACAATTGATTTCCAGAAGAAAAGCTCCGTCTGCTTTTCCGTGATAGTTGCCAAAGCTTCAACTTTGATCCATTTGGTGAAATAACCCACAGCCACTACCATAAATTTTTTTTGTGCCGTGGCTATTGGGAACGGGCCAAGGATATCAATCCTCTAGGTTGGGAACGGCCAATGACCTAACATAACCTAGAGAGGCTCTACTGGCTATCGTTTGATCTTGGCATTTCTCTAGCAATAATCACATGTGCGAACCAAATTATTTACATCCTTCTAGATTGTAGGCCAGTAGTACCATTGCCTAATGATTTTTTGAGCGAGCAATCATCCACCCAAGTGTTCATCAAAAATGCCTTTATGTATCTTTCGCATCACATACTCAGCCTCCGGTGGCGTCAAACATCGTAGTAGTGGTTTTGAGAATCCTTTTTTACACAATACATCCTCTAAAAGGGTTTACCTAAAAATTGTAGAACAAAAATAAATCATTTTAAATTGCTATACAATCAAGTAGTTTGATGGATAATCATTCGTTATTTTGTTATTTAGTTCATGAACTGAAATTTTTCATATATGTGTGTCATGTAACACAGATATATATACCTGGCAGCCTTACGTTGCAATTTTGCAAACTCTTTTTTATCTAGGCAGTCACTTATTCCTTGCAATGCACGAACTATAGGAATCATCCATGTGTATTTTTTATCTATAATATATACTAGGAGTACATCATAACTTGGAGATTCCCTATGCTCCAATAGAATCTTTCCCCTTTGCTTGATGACAATGGATGATGCCAGCTTAGACAGAGCATCTGCTCATGTGTTATCACTCATTGAGACTTATTTTACTTGTATTTTATCAAACCTTACTAGCAACTGGGTTGCAATTCCGTGGTACTTCTTTAACCTCGACTCCTTAACCTTATACTCGTTGTTCAACTATTTGGCAACCAATTGGGAATCTATATGAACTATAAGTTGTTTCGCTCTAAGCTGGCGAGCTAATTGTAACCCTGATACCAGCACCTTATACTCTGTAACATTATTAGATGTCTGAAATCCAAAAGAAAGTCCATACTACCACTTGTTTTCTTCAGGGTCCACCAAGAGTACTCATGCGCCTGATCTAGTCTTTGTCATAGATCTATCAACGTAAACCAACCAATCTTTTGATT
This sequence comes from Gossypium longicalyx, assembly GCA_025698465.1. NCBI lineage: Eukaryota > Viridiplantae > Streptophyta > Magnoliopsida > Malvales > Malvaceae > Gossypium > Gossypium longicalyx. The sequence continues at coordinate 13,638,018 of CM046997.1, read as the reverse complement.
TCTTAGTGGTAATAGTTTCCTCCTGTAGCGGACTAACTACTATGTTGCATGCAACCAATGGAAAACAAATTTTAGTAAAAATTGGAAATTTGTCGTAAGCTATTATAGAGGTGACGTAGTAGATTAAGGACTGTCATTAATATTTGTAATGGATTATAGTTTAAATATATTATTTTTCTTTACGTAATATAGAGTTTTTCATTTATGAATCAGGTTACCTGAGGATTTGGCAGGGGGCTTGAACGAACATTCGACCATAAAATCAGCTAGCGCTTACCCTTTTATTATTGTTCATGGAGTGAACTCTACTCTAAATTCAGTTAGCTCAATACCCCATTTTGTTATCCTTCCGGAGGTGTTTGCTTTGGACAATACTTCCTTCATAGGCTGATCAGTCATGACAACGATTGGGTGGGCTTGAAAGTATGGCTGTAACTTGCGAGCTGCAATAACCAAAGCAAAAATACACTTATCTATTTTCAAGCACCTCAGCTTGCCGTTTTAGAGTACTTTGCTAATGTAATACACTGGAAATTGGTGAATACCCTCTAATTTGATTAATACTGCCGCAACTGTCTTCTCTTAGGTAGCCAAATATAGATAGAGAGTTTCTCCTACTCGAGGTGACTTCAAAAGCGGAAGGAGGTAAGATACAACTTCAATTCTTCAAACGCTGCCTAACACTCTCCAGACCATGAAAAAAAAGTTCTCAAAACGTTAAAGAAAAGGGAGGCACTTGTCCGCCATCTTGTAAATGAACCTATTGAGTGCCACCACTCTACTTGTGAAGCGCTGTATGTCTTTTACTGTTTGCAAGGGAGGCATTTCCATGATCATATGGATCTTCTCCAAGTTTACCTTTATCCCTCTTTCTGAAATCATGAAGCCCAAAAATCTAACAGCTCGCACACTGAAGACACACTTTTCAAGGTTTAGCTTCATGTTATGGGCCCTTAGGACTGAAAATGTCTTGGATAAGCTTTGCACATACTCTCCCATTGACCCACTTTTTACCAACATGTCATCTACATAGACCTCAAGTCTGCGACTATCTGATTTTTGAAAATTTTGTTCACTAATCTCTAGTAGGTTGCTCCCCCATTCTTAAAGCCAAAAGGTAAAACCCGATAGCAGAAAAGCCCTTCTTATGTGATGAAAGTTGTCTTTTTCTGGTCACTCTAATCCAATAGAATCTAATTATAGCTTGAGAAAGCATCTATGAAGCTCAGGAATCTGTGACCTACAGAGGCATTAACTAAACAGTCAATTGAAAGTAGAGGAAAACTGTCTTTAGGGCAGCTTTGTTGAGGTTAGTGAAATTAATGAACATTTTCCATTTTCTTTCTTCACTATAAATACATTCGAGACCCAATCCGGATACTCTACCTCCCTGATGCAAGCCTATCAAAAACAGTTTAGCTACTTCTTGCCTTACTGCTTCCACCACTTGCGGCGTGAATTTCCTCTCTTTTGTTTTATTGGCTTTGTTCTTTTGAGCACGTTCAACTTATGGACGATTACTTGAGGATTAACTCTTGGCATATCCACTGCTAACCATGCAAAAACGTCTGAATTCTCCTTCAAACATTGAACTAACATGCTTTTTTTTCCACCAACGCTGATGAGATTTTAACAGTTTTTTCTTTGTTGTCACAAAATAGCTGCAAAGTTTCAGTATGCTCCATGGCCTCGGGTTTTTTGCTTCTCTTCTCGTCTTTTACATCCAAACTGTCTAAATCCAAAATCTGGCCTGCCAACTCTGCTCCTTGCGAACTCTGCCCTTCAACCACAGGCTCTCGTGCTTGCTTAACAGACAAAATATGGCACTGCCTCGCAGTTCTCTGATTTGATCACAAGAACCTAACCCCAGTCCTCATCGGGAACTTGATTTTCATGCAGAACGTTATAGTCACTATTTTTTCCATTGGGTGATCTAAACAAAGAATTGAACATACTCTATAGTCGTGTGCTCGCCATCCCCTAAAGTGGTTGGCAAAGTGATCAAACCTTTTACATCAACAGGATTGTTCTCAAAACCATACAACGGACTAGCCCTAAACAACACTTGTTTCTTTAACCCCATCTTCTAGTATGCATACCAAGACAACACCTTAACTACACTTCCATTGTCTACAAGTATCCTTTTAACCTTAAAACTTGCAATTTTTGTTAAGACAACTATCGAATCATTACCCTATTCATCATAGGCCAATTTCTCATCATCATTTTCGAATTCAACACTCCATCTTCCCTGTGAACGTGACTTTTTAGGGTTATTGACTGACATTACACTTCTCATGTGTACCTTCCTCTTTGTACTGAAACCAGCCTAATCTTCATCTGTACCCACAATCACATGGATTATACCTTTAACTTTTTGTTTATTCTTAGGATTATTATGCGAGCCTTGACCCTGTTGGGAACCATTCTGGTTCACAAACTCTGTGAGCTCGCCATTTCGCACTGCCTCATCTTTAGCATTCTTCAGTGTGAAACAATCATCGATTTTGTGTCCCATGTCATCTTGGAAGGCACATCTGTCCTTTAAATTCAACTTTCTTGTAGTGCTCCTCATCGGGGATTGCTAGGATACCAAAGCTCTTGACTTGGTTGAGAATGTAGGCATGGGTGACATTGAAAAAGGTGTAAGCCTTAAACTTGCACTGGGGAACATATCTCCTGGTGTGCTTTGGCTGAGACCTCTAGGGAGCCCTGGGCGAATCGCCTTGAGCTTGATTTCTTTGTGGCCTATCATTTCTTATTTGCAATGACTGACCGGGAGGGCCTTGCCTATTGCGAGGTCCTTCTTTATTCTTAAACTTCCTATCTTCTTTCTAAAAGGTGCCACACGACGCTCTCTTAATCTCCTCCGTCTCTACGAACTTGTGGGCTCACTCGTACAAGTCAACCAAAATTTGCGGCCTATTATCGATAAAGGATTACTATACATGATCATTCTGTACCCCGATTATAAAGGTATCTATGGCCTACTAGTCCTTCAAATTCTTCGTATTGAGGGTTGCTGCATGGAACCTCTTCAAATAATCCTGAAGGGACTCGCCATTTCTCTGCTTCACTGACATCAACCCCATAGGTGTGCTCATGATTACTCTATGGGCCCTGAATATTCCTAAAAACATCTTTCCTAATTGTGAGAAACTTCGAACTGAACTCTTGGAAAGGGATATGTACCAGTCCTTGGCACTTCCCTTAAGGGTCGTGGAAAAGGCCTTACACTTTGCTGCATCTGATGCCCCAGTACATTCATGTAGTCGTTGTATTGCATAAAATGGGCTCATAGGTCCCTTCTTTTTTAGAACATATCCTTTGGGACCTTGAAGTCACGTGACAAATTCACTGTTATAATTCACTCTGGGTTGCCTGCCAGACCATGCGGTCTCCCTTCTACGAGCTCCTTGGGTATATACGAACTAAGACTGTGGCCTTCCCTTGGTTCGTGCGAGCTCTCCTTGCGAGCTAGATCCACGAGCTCCCCTTGCTGTCCTCTCATGGTTCGCATTACACTCAATCATCTGGTGAGACCTATCCGAGTCGTGGGTAGGTGACCTGGATCCTACCTGGTGATCACTGATGTATAACAATTTTTATACGAATATTCCTTGATACTTAAAAGGCATAATGATAATTAACTCCCAACATTTACATTTTCTATTAATTTGATTCTTGTTCCTTTTTAGAGCTAAATTTGACCCTTAGCTTTTCAAAAATCAATAGTCAAGTCATTATTTTTAACGGAAATGTGACTAAAATATTAATTTTTAACATCGTTAACATGGTAATTCATGTGTGCATTATGGTAATAAAACACTATTTGTATTATATATCACATTAAAAATTTGACTCTTTTTAAAAGATCAAGAGTCAAATTTAATTCAAAAAATAAAGACCAAATTTAAAATACGCCTACTTAGAAACCTTTCAACCTATAAAAGTTAGTATAAAAAAAGTTTAAAAACAGAAACTTTGTTAAACTATTTCCCAAAAAAATTCTTAAAAATCCAAAAAGAAATAACAAAGTAATATAAAATATGGGAATAAATTAATAATGAACTTAGTTTATTGATTAATTTCTTTGTCAATGCCAGAGAACATATCAACTTATGTAATGAACAAAGAAAAATAATGGGAATTTCAAAAGGACCGGAGAATTCTTCTTTTAGTAATAAGTACCAGTTGTACACTGATATTAATTAATCATGCATAATTAGTTTTTTTTTTTAATTGCAAAATAATTTGTTGACAATTGACAACAAACCCGTATTCTATCAACACTTAATTAACAAAATTAATAATGAATTGAAGTCATGGTCATCATTTACTAATTAGTTAGATTAGAAGGACATTATATATATTTTAATTAATAGTTGAAATTTTCTACCTTCAATGTTTCCAAAAATCTATTACCAACAATCTCCATGATTTGTTGTTAGAAATTCAACTTTAATTACTCTTTATTTCGATATATCCAAGAGTAGTAGGTTACTCAATTTGAATAATTTTGAATATACCCGTGATCCGAATTAAAATTATTATTTCATAAATAAATAAAAAAATATTATTAATCGTTCACTCAATATTATTTGAATAATAATTTAAACTTTTTGAAATAATTCAAATGGTTAATATTTTGCTTAACCAAGTAAAGCTAATTAGATGTGAGGCATGTAAACATCCAAAACATTGCCTATTATGCATGTAATGTTTTGGGAGTATAGATATTCGAATATTAATAGCAAATTAATGCTTTGATGTATGAATTAAATTAATTAATTAATTTTGTGATGCTAGCTAGTTTCTTCAATGCTGCACCCTAACCTTCAGACGCATTTAATGGTCAAAGAGGCTTCAATTACAATTCATTTCCCCTAAACTATCAAAATCAAAATTGCACAAGTAATTATTTACTAGTAATTTCAATTTAACTCTATATATTAATGTACTATGTTTTCATTTATTAGATTTTAGTGTTTGCAATAACCTTGGTTATCCATTAATTAAATTCCACAAAATTATTGTCACTTCATTTGTGGTTAAGTGTTACAAAATAAAATTAATTTTGGTAAGCCTTACACAACTTAAGAGAGTGAATGATATGATAGTTTTTGGTAGGGGTGAGTATAACTCGGTTCGACTCGAAAAAATCGAAAAAAATATCGAATTTCGAGTTAAACGAATTGAGTTATTCGAGTCAACTCAAATTTTTTTTCAAATTTCGAGTTCGAATCGAGTTGAATTTTCGAATTCGAATAACTCGAATAATTCTAATATCAAAATATAGTATTTTACATTTTTACCCTAAACTCCCAAATCCTTTCTCTTTTCCCTCAAAACTTTTACTCCTTCCCACCTTTCTCCCAAAACTTTTACTCCCTCCCATCCCAACCCTCCCCCCATTTACCCAAAATCCATTTCCCACCAAAATTTTACTCTCCCATTTACTTTTTCTCAAAATTTTACTCCCCAAAACTCTCAAAACTTTTTATTTTTCCCCAAAATTTTTACTTCCACTTTCCCTTAAAACTTTTACTCCCTTCCTATCCCACCTCCCACCTCCCATCTACCCCAAACCTATCCCCCCTCCCACAATTTTTTTTAATATTTTCCCTCCAAAAATTTACTCCCCTATTTACTTTCCCTCAAATTTTTACTCCCCAAAATTTTTTTATTTTCCCCCCAAATTTTTACTTCTCACCCTTTACTCCCAAATAAAAAATCAAAATTATCCAAAAAAATCCCTAAACATAAATAGTAATAATTATATTTATATCTACTACTTATATTATTAAATTAAAATTCACATTTTATATTATTTATATTATTGAATTGTTTAGTCATATTGAATATTTATACAAAAATTGAATTATTAATGATACCATAAAATATTTGTGTTAAAATTTTATATTGGTATCAATTTTACATTTTCTCTTTAAACTAGCTTTTATTAAAAATTCACATTTTTACATTTAATATATTTTTTAATTCCAAAATACATAGTGACAAGAATCTGAAGATAATTGAAACAGCTAAGCAAGCAAAGAAGCTAACCCGTATATAAAAGATTAATAAATAAATTATGATGTGATGAAAGTTAATAAAAAAATTGATTACGGTGGGCAAATTTTATTACGGTGGGTGACAGTGGTTATAAGGACCCAAAATTATTTTTTTAAATTTAACTCGAATAAATATATTCGATTCGATTCAAATCGAATTTCATTTCACTCGTCTTGATTCGAGAAAATTTCAAATCAAATTAGGATGATAAAATATGATTCGTCAACTTGATTAACTCGAAATTTTTTCATTCGATTTGATTGAACGCTCATCCCTATTTTTTGGTAAAGAATGTTATAATAATTTAGGGGTGAGTAAAATTCGATTCGATTAAAAAAAATTTAAAAATGAATTTCGAGTTATTTAATTTTTTTGAGTCAACTCGAATAAGTAATTTGAGTTTCGAGTTGAATTGTATAATTCAAATAACACGAATAATTTGAATAATAGGTTGGTGTAAATACTCATTTGGTCATTGTCAATTTTGAAAATGGGTAAATTGGTCTTTCTCAACAAAAATTACAAAAAAATTCAAAATAATTTATAAAATTCAAAATATTTATAAAATTCCAAAATTTATATATTTTTTAAAAAATTATAAAAAAATTAAAAACAATATAAAGAATATATAAAAAATTTCTAAAATAATAATTTTTGGGATTTAAATAAGTTAATTAATGATTCAAGTTTATCATGCTAAAGTATTTTTTTTCTTATTTTGCTTTGAAAAAGTTTTCAAATATATATTGTTTCAAATTATTATGTGCTCTAACATGTAATTAGTTGTACTATAACAAGATTTTAATTTGACATATTTAATTTTTGTAATTTAATTCGAACAATTTTACTTGATTCAACTCAACTTGAATTTCATTTCACTTGACTTGATTAAAAAAAAAATTTCAAATCGAGTTAGGATAATAAAATAGGATCCGTCAACTCAATTAACTCAAAATTTTTTACTTAATTCGACTCAATTTAATCGAACACCACCCCTTAATAAACTTTCAAAATAGAAAGAGTTGATTATTAAATTACATTTATCCCCAATCCTCCCCTTTTAAACTTTCTTTTTTTTTTTTTGGGTAAAATATGTTTATGTAGAAAGATAATATTTGATTGCATTTGAATTCTATCCCCGTTGAATATTACTTTTAAAAAGTAATTGAATGAATAAATTGAATTAAATTTTATGTTTAAAGAATTTTTTTTATGTTTTAATCTGAGAGATTATATGTGCTGAAATTTGAATAGTAAATTTTTATGTCTTAAATTTATTTCTATAAATAAAATAAATTAAAGTCTTGAATTGAAAAGCTTGATTGATTATATTAATAAATGGAGTTGACAATGTGAATATTATAAATTAATGATAGCTTGGCATTGTTTAAAATATATGCTTTGCTTAGCCTTTAAACAATGGGTTAACATGCTCATGTGGGATGAGTGAAAACATTATAGACATTAAGGCATATGGGGTGAGAGTCGCCAAAGATTTAAAACTGCACAAATAAATAAGTTTTATTTTAAAGATAGAATTTATGATATTTTCAGCAAGAAAATAGACAATATAGTGCACATGATTGACACTTAGATCATGCCACCTTGATTTAATTCTATATTTTTACAATTTCTTTTTGGAATATTTCAACTTTGAAATTTGGTACTGGTTAAATTTAATTATTAAAATTTTTATATTATAATTCACATTGTATAAGTTTTGATTTGTGAAATTATGTATTTTTATTTTATTTTATTTTATTAATATAATTATATTATTTGAATAGTTTTAGATAAAAGTTAAATATAATGATTCGAATAATTTATTTTTAATAAAAAACTTAATGACCCTTAATAAAAATAAAAAGAAAAATCATTTGAGCGTTAACAAAAATATACTATATTGAGTCTTTAATGACAAAAAACAATCAATTAGATATTTTTGTTAACGAAAATCATTAATTAACTGGGCAAAATTAGGCTAAAAAGCCGATTTTGTTATTTAATTAGCCCTTTAGGCCTTTTTCTATTTAGCGAATATGTCGTTTTTAGGAAAGAGAAAGGAAAAGCGCGTCCAGTTGGATGAGCTTTCCCTCAACGGTAACAAAGTAACGACTTTTTAAACGTTGCCGTGCCAACGGTAAAAAATAATAAAAAATTTCCAACGATAACTTTTTTTTTACCCTATAAATACCCTCTCAATTTTTTTTCATTCACATCCTTCTCTCAACTTTCTCAACTCTCTCATTTTAAATTTTTTAGATATTTTTATTTAAAAATATTTTTTTAATTATCCCATGTTTTATTCGTTCAAGTCAATTTCTCACGAATGACCGCCTCCCTAATTCGCTTCGACAATAAGCATATTTTCGCCGCCCAACCAATAATGGTAAGACGAAATTTTAAATTTCGTTATTTTAAATTATGTTAAATTTAATTATTTTTTCAATTTGAAATTCTTTTATTGTGTAAATAGGCGGATGATTGTGTTCTGGAGGGTTTCATTCATAATATGGAAAAGTCTACGATCTTTGAAATTCGTGGCCACTTGCAAAAGGTTGGATTATTGCATGTGTCTCACATGATCAGGGGCTACAAACTCAATCTTACACTAATTAGTGTGTTGGTGGAAAGATGGAGGCTTGAAACACACATTTTTCACCTTTCATGTGGCGAGTACAATCACACTCAAGGATGTAGCACTACAACTTAATCTGTCGATGGATGGGCTAGTCATCATGGGATCAGCGGTCGTTCCGAGTAAAGTGGACATCTGTAGAGCACTGTTGGGGAAGGTCCCAGACAAGTTTGAAGGTGGTCAGATATTTATCAACTGGTTGGATGATAATTTCAACGAGCTCCCTAAAGATCCAACGGAGGAGGTTATAGAACAATACACCCGAACATACATCATGAGGTTAATCGAGGGCATTTTAATGCCCGACAATTCTCGAAATTTGGTACACGTAAGGTGGCTACTACATCTAGTGGACTTCAATAAATGTGGAAAACTAAGTTGAGGATCTATCGTCTTGTCCATGTTATATCAGGAGATTTGTCGGGCTACGATACCGAATATGATGTCGATCAGTGATTGCCTGCTCTTGCTGCAGTCATGGGCCTCGTGATGACTACCATTTCTATGTCCCAGAGTGACTACATGTTCCCATTGGTGACGCGATAAACACAATTTATTAATAAATACATAGTTTGTATAGTAAATTTTTTTATTATCCATTTCGACTAACATATTGCTTGTACAGGTGGAGGCATGAGCCAAGTTATGTTGGACTATCGGAGGACCTGAAAGATTTTAGTCTGCTGTTAGATTAACACTCGAAAACCGATGTTATTTACTTATTCTTTTGAACATATATTAATTATGCAATGATTTGTTAAAAGAATTCGTACATAACGATATTTACAATTTTTCTTTTCAATTTGAATGGATGTCGTACACCGACATCGATATCATATCTTGCACCCTGTTGGAAGTATTGGCCAATTAGGAGATGCGAGATGCCAAGGTGCCGTTGGTAGTATACGCGATAGTGGAAATGCACGAATCGGACCAGGTGATGTAGCAGTTCAGGTGGAGGTAATGAATTCCGTCGCCATCGTGAGACCTGAAGGAGCTGCACAAGGTGGACATGCTGGGAAAGAACGACAATGACTAGGCGGAGTAGTACGGAGAGCATATCAAGGCTTGGGATCGTAAGATGCAATTTTTACCCGTTCGCGAACCATTTTTCTTAGCGGACATAGCATCAGATATCGATTACCTTCTATGGTTCAAACTTGCTAGCAAACTGTATCTGTTATCATTGGAAGAGAGGATAGGACAAATTCAGTAGAAGAAGCAACGACGACCGCCACAGCAGCATCATAAGAGGGGACGCGGTTGCACAACAGGATCATTATCAGCCCCGATAACAGAAGCATCGCTTGTGTCTACCTAATATACGAGTCAGTTCACTCTACTTATTCCGATTTATTTCACTAACCCCATGTTTTTTCACAAGCATCACCGCATTACGTACTACCACCGCAAGTGGTTGATTCTCCTGTTCCTGCAAGTACATATTTCCCTACACCAACGTTCTTCGCATACTTCACCCCCATGTCAATGTTGATACCGACCTAGATGTCAAGTCAGATGCTAGGGTATGCACCACTACAGATGACGATATCGATGCAGATGCCCATGTAGCAATCGATGTTGATGTAGATGCCCATGCAGTAGTCGATGCTGATGTAGATGCCCATGCAGCAATCAATGCTAATGTCAATGGCTGAGGCAATACCGATGTACCAGAATTTGGGGCACCTTATTATTACTTACCTATAGTCACCTAAACACCGCCCACATCACTATTTTATTGAGGTGGGTCATTGGCGCAACCATCGCCCACTAGAGTACTAGATACACGATAGAAGGCTAAGACGACGCAGCAATCGACCATAGAGGACGATGATGACACTGGCGAACCTAAAGACAAAGGCCATGGGGCATTGGTAGGTGGGAGTCCCAATGATGATGGCACCGAGGAGGAAGTCTATAGGCCCGCACCTCCGGATGTACATCCGGTTGCACCTTCGACTATATACAAAAATCCTCTACGCGACTGTCATCCACTGCCTTGTGGCACACATTCTCTTTGATAACATGATTGATGTTTTTTTTTCCTAAATTTTGCGATGTAAATATATACAAAAGTAAATAAATAAATAAACTGAGGCTTTTTATTCGAACATTACATTTGTCTTCATTTTTGTGTAACATGAGTTATGTGTAAGTTAATAATACATAACAGATTTGGATTGCCTGAATTATGGAAGCATTGCATCCAAAATATTATTTGGAAGAAAAAAAAATCTTATTGACGTTAAGGCCCTAATGGATCTCTATATAGAGAACAATTTGTCTTCGTATGCCTTGGGTTTTTACAGTACCTGCATAATCTCTGTTGACTGTCCCTCTTTCAAATATCCATGTTGTTCCTTATTCTTGTGGAATTCGGGTGAACTTTTGGGACACAACACAGCTCCTTGTTCGGTGGCAACTCATTTGGCATTGGACACCAACAACCATATAATTTCATTTAGGACGGTCGAAAATTCAAGAGTCCACACACTATAAATCTGTTCTAGTTGGTAGACGTCATTGATGTAAGGTCATACTCAATTCATACATTCCCACATGCGGTAATTCCATATGGGTATGCGAATCGAAGTGCTTGGAATCTTCCACAATCGCAAGTCCTTACTGTAAGGTTCACATGATAGGATGTCGTTGACATGTCCTAGTTGGGCCTAGTGAACTTCATGACTTGAAAATCAAAGTTTCAACATGAGTGGCCCACTACATACATAGTGTTCGCCCTCACTGTGTTTCGTCAGATCTCTTTCATGACGTCATCGTACCCAGGACTGCTGTCCACTATCTGTCCAGCTTATGTCGTTACCCTCTTCAGAAACAAGGTGGCCGGGCAGAAGTATGTCTCATTGACAATCAAGGTTACAAGAAAATGACGCGTCCCCTCCAGTACAGAATTGACGCGCTCAGCTAAGTTTGACGTCATGTGCCTGTATTGTAGGCCCCTTCGTATGATTGCATCCACTATTTGAACAGTATATTCATTAGGTACGCCACACCGTAGGCGTTAATGGTGCTCAAGTTGTTTAGCATTTCATAGAATTGACATTGGGCGAGCTCGCAACCTATTGATAAATGCCTACCCGTTAATGCAAGGAACAAACACCTGAATAGTGGAAGCACTGTAATGTATATATATTAAATAGTTGGAACTACAAACCCATGTCAATGATTAGGTCTCATTCAGTTTCTAAAGGATATTTTTAGTGGTAGTTTGACCCTACATATCGTAAGTAGTACTGATGATGGGTGCGATCCCAGGGGCTACCATGACACTCAATCACGAACAATATTTCGGGTCCTTTGTCCAATATGACACATATGTTGGGCTGCGAGCAAACACGAAGGTACAATAGGCTTAAGAAAAAATTCTAGTCATCTATCGTTTCTCTAGGAGTTATTGCAAACACTATCAGCAGAATCCTTCGATTATTGTCATTAGCAATGTCAATCAACAAACGATGCTAAAACCTTTCGTATAGATAGGTATTGTCAATTTGAATCAAGAGCTTGTAGTGCTGAAAAGCCTCTTTGCATTACTCAAAGGTTTAAAAGACTCGATGAAACACTCTTTTCCTAGGTACCAATTGTTCACCGAAGTACGCTTAGTGTGTTTTCAGATTGATTGTGGAACCCGGTACGTATCGATCCAATACTTGACAGCATTTCCACAGATAGTTGTATGAACTGTCCCACCCGTGATAAATCTTATCCATGGCCCTCTGTTTCGTAATCCACGCTTTGTAGTACATTGGAGTGTACTTGTATTGGGAGCGAATGTTTGCAATCAACATCGGGATCGAAATCCTGGGACTTGTCTTTACCATCGATAGAATTATCTCAGAAATCATGTTTGAGTCTATCCTCGAATGGTCTTGATTTGAACCTACCACAACACAAGTATGTGGACCAAAATACTTCTTTATCATCCACAACCCAATTTTTTTACGGAGAGATGCCATTATTTTTTTCTTCCACTTCCTGTCTCGTATGGCACACTTCCCTTCAAAGTTCTCGGAGCGAGACTTCGTGACAAAGTAGTTCACGCCGTTCTTGAAGCTGTACCACTTTAGTGCAGTAAGGAAAACATCTTTGGTTAGGATTTTATTCTAACTTCCAGCACTCGTACATCACGAGATGTTCTTGCAAGACTAGGTGTTCTGTGCAGTAGCTGCGGAAACTTTAAACCACCCTCAGCCGATAGGTCAATGTTCTTCACGTGGGGCAAATGTTCATATGCCCTGAATCATGGATTTGGATCCAAAAAATTGTCTGAGTTATTGTTAGACCTGAAAGGTTCCAGCTTCGTTGGAATCGGTTCCGGTTTGAAAAATAGTGCCACTTTTGAACCATTCGGACTGCTGTAACATCCTGATTTTGGGCCTAGTCGGAACTGTGGTTTTGGGACCACAAATTCGATGAATAAAATTTAATTTTTTTATATTTTTATGATCTACTATTTCACAGAATGATTTCATGAAAATTTCGTTTGAAAATTTTGACGTTTGGGCACTCAATTTGGTCAAAAGGACTAAATTGTAAAAAGTTCAAAAGTTGAGTTCGACATGTTAGAAGTGTCTAATTGTTATGAGTTTTTAAATGAGAGGTCTTTAAATGGTAATTAGACCATTTTGAAGTGTGTGTACAAAAATGGACATGGTATGATAGGTTTCTAAAAGTTTTTCATTGAGGGCATTTTAGTAAATTGGTAATTAAATGAATTAAAAAGCCAAAAATAAGCCAAATTTGCTCATCTTCTTCCTTATGGCCGAATGTCTCATGAAAAACACCATGTCTAGGGTTTTCAAGCTTTCCAAGCTCATTTGTAAGTGATCCCGAACCCCGTTTTTAATGTTCTTTACATTTTTGAAGTCCCAGTAACATGATTTACTCATTTCTACCATTATTTTGAGCTAGGATTTATGTTTAAAAATTTATCCATGAGCAATATGCATGCATTTTGATGTCTAATGGTAGAAAATAAGTGTTGGGTGTTAGAGAAATAACTTTTGCTAAGCGATTTTGCGTGAAAACAAGTAAAACGTCATAATTAGTAAAAATACCTAATGTTCAGAAGTACATGTTAGAGTGAGAATTTGATGTTACCATAGAAGGGAAAAATGTTCAGCATGTCATAAAACATAAGAAAATAGGATGAAGTTTAATTTCTGAGCCTTGGGCCAAAAGTGCAAATATGCAAAAGTTTAGGGATTAGAATGAAAATTTGTAAAAATATGATTTTTAGACCCATATGAATAGTGTGACTAATTAGTAGGCTAAATGTGATATTATATATCAAGGAAATCGAGATTCGGGCTTAAATCGTGAAAATACAAGGTTATGGACTAAAATGGTAAATTGCCATTTCTGGATCCGAGGTAAGTTCTTGTGTTAATAATAATGCAATACCATGCATGAATTGTAATTATTTATTGATATGACATAAATTGTATGATTTAATATGTTTAAGAGAAGTTGATGGATGATGTGTATGATATGGAAAAATGTAATGCTTGTTGTGTAATGTGAAATTGAATGGCAAATTATTGTTACATGAATTGGGTGTTAAATTACTATTACATGGGTTGTATGAATTGCTACACGGTTGTACTTGACAATATTTCGACAAGTAAGTTCGGATAACTTAAAGTAAATTCAAAATGTGTCTAATTATATGATTTATGAATGCATGATGATTGTATTTATTAATGGCATGAAATCATAGGAAATGCATCCTTGACAATGATTTGTTGGAAAATGCCTTGGTTAGGGTTAAAAAGGGAATTCGGTGGATAAACCATGATTGACATGTGAATTGAGATCCTGCATGTGTTGCAGAAAGGATTTAGCCTGGACGGGTAATCTGATGATCTCAAGTATGAAAAGGATCTAGCCCGGACGGGTGTTCCTTGAGTGATCGAGCCTCCCGAAGAATATGTGTGCATTATGGATTTAGCCCGGACGGGTAATCTGATTAGGGTTTAAATTTAGCCTGGACTGGTAATTCAGATCCGAGCTCACTAAGGGTGTTTGTTGTTATAAGGGATTTAGCCTAGACTGGTAATCCCGACATCACCTTATGAGTTTATATTACGGGGGATTTAGCCTGGACTGGTAATCCCGCTATAAGATGTGAGGTTCGCGGGAGTGCATACCTGAAATGATCATTCGTATGAATTGACAGTGATTGGATAATCCATCGAGATTTCCTAGAAACTCAAAGGGACTAACACGAGGTATATGTACCAATGACATGTTGAATGATGAGCTCATCTAAGATAAATTTACATGGTGCATTGTCATGAGACTAATTTGATGATTGAGTGCATGTGATAGAGAATTATCCTATACTTGGAATGTATGATTAAGTGTGCCCATGAGAAATAATAACTTTTATATTGAGCTCTATTGTGAAAAATGAGTAAGGGATCCATGAAATGGTAAGTTCATGATAGTTGAAAATGATCTTATGATAGTGATCATCATATTGTACCAAACCAGATTTGGACAGCAACATTGGTACGACTTTGAAAATCCAATAAAAATAGTGGAAATTGAGTTAGAAGCTTAATAAAATATTAAATTAAAGATTAATGAGTCTAGTTTCACATAAATGAAACGGTGAAAGCAAAAAAAAAAAAATTGTAAAAATCACTATAAATTAAAGATTAATGAGTCTAGTTTCATATAAAATATTTGAATTCTTGTGAGACAGAGTTGGAGTGATTCCAGACTCCCCTATCTCAAATTTGGAATATCACTATAAATTGTAAAAAAATAATAATTATGAGTTAAAATTCATAAGACTGAAATCTCTAATGAGTCTATTTTCAGGAGAAAGAGATGGGAACATTTTCTGAGTCTCGTACTAGGAGATAAATAAATTTTAGTGAAGAAAGGTCGAAGCTGTCAAACAGCAAAATAGAGGATACTTTGAATAATAAACTGTACTTATTGGTTGGACCAAAAATTTTGAAAATTTATGATAAGAAGAGATATGAGTCTAGTTTTTGGAAAAATTAACGGATCTTAATTTGGAGTTCTGTAACTCTAGATATAAATAATTTAATTATTGTGTCTCGAGAAAACAACTTAGCTGGAATTTGAATAAATCGAAAGAATATGAAAATAGCATGTTATCGCATTGCTTATTATTTTCATACGAGCTTACTAAGCAAAAATCTTACTCCCTCCTTTCCATTTCTTTTAGTTTTGTCAGGTCTGCTCGAGGTTGGAGATCGTCAGAGGCAGCATCACACTATCGAGCCATTATCCTTGGAGTATTGGCATGTGTACGTGAAATGTTTTCATGCGAGTGGCATGTATAGGGACTTAGTTTTTCTATGATGACTATTGTTGTGATTGGCCAAAGGTATTGGCTTATATTGATTTGTTGTTTATAGCCATGAGATGTGGCTTATAATGATTTTGGCTTGTAAGCCTATTTATCCATGATATGTGTTAATGTCTTGCGATGTAGCTAGACTAGTTTATCATGAGTAGGTGGAACTAATGCATAATAATGAGCTAATGATGAATGCCATTGAAATCGTGTATGTGTATGCATGTAAAGATGACAAAAAGGCTTGGAAATTAGCCTAAGTCTTGACCACACGGGTAGAGACACGGCCATGTGTCTCAGCCGTGTGAAGGACACGGCCTCTGGCCACGGGCGCATGCCTTGGTCGTGTGCCCTTAAACAGTTGCTAACATCATAAAAAGAGAGTTACACGAGCTGAGGACACGGGCATGTCCCAAGCCACATGGACGTGTGCGACCACACGACCCAACCCACACGGGCGTGTGCAACCAAACGGCCCAACCCACACGGGCGTGTGACTCTCCAAAGCATGAAAATTGGTTAAGTTGCCCAAAGATTTTCAAAGTTCTCGGTTTAATTCTGAATCACCCTGATGTATGTTATAGGCTTTGAAGGCCTGTATAAGGGGCAATATACATGTGTTTGAAAAGTTTTAATTTTGGGAGAAATTTGGTGACCCGATTTTGTATGTTTGTGAATGTTTAAATCCGGTAACCCCTCGAACCCTGTCCCGGAGTTGGATACAGGTGAGGGGTGTTACAATTGCACTGCCGAATGGGCTCAGGGTTTCACTTCTCGTTGTCAACTGCATCTGCTGTCTCTTCTTCCTCACCTACATGTTCTTTCTCGACCGCATCTTTTTCCTTATCTTTGCCTTCATTGTCACCTTCAAGCAGGAGGTTGGATGTACCCTTGCTGATCCCCGTCAAAAGGAGTAGGTCATCAGTTCTCTTGTAACTTATGTGCCTGCCAAAAAATGAAACGGTTTAATGACCAGTGTACATTGATGATCTCACCGTATAACTGCTTTTGCCTCATGATATCGATCTAGTGCCGAAGTTGAAATCGAATGAAATGATTGAATGTTGAGCCCTAGTGTCCGAATTTGGGTTATGCTTAAACCTTGACAAGTACTGACCCTCAAAGTTTAGATTTGTGCCAAAGATCAATGAGTGTCTTCCCAACGATTTTTTGGGAACATCGTAGTAATTGCTTTGTAACAGACCAATGAACCCATCGCATAACCGTGTAGTAAGACTTTTTGCTTTGGCTTTGGTTCCTGTTCGCCGCAATAGTGGTCAAAGATAGGCCAAATCCATTAACCTCGGTGAACTCAATGTATATCTCAATTACAACATTTTCGTTTGAGTAGTACGATGATATGATTATCTCAAGATGGACCTCACGAGTCACGTCGAATATCTCATACCTATAGGGGTCAATAGAAGCAAGATATCTGCTTTAGAACTTCGAAATCCTTCCTCAAGTAGATCCCCCGACTTTCCTCCTGATTTTGGCCCGTAACTTACGCAATTGAATGGTAGTACTGAATGCCATTTCCATAGACTTTGCTCTTACAAACACCACCCCGACTTCTGTATTATAGATTTGACCGTCATAGTAAATAACTGATTTCACTTGTCAACTAATTTCAATTTTGGTTACGAATTGGATGAAAAAATGAAAAAAAAAGTAGAGGATTGTCCAAAGAAGTACACACAACTCTCACAACACAACTATTCGATATTTGTTAGTAGTTTGATGTGTGTCTAAGTTATGGAAATAACATCTCATTTATAGGAAAATTATATATAGAGAAAGATAATACGTGCTTTGAAATTCGTTTACGAATGCACACATTTGTTGTATTTGTTATGATACAATCCATATTCAAAGCACGTTCAGAATTCATATAATTTCATCACACCTGGGTTCCCCAATTATTCTGTATCTCATAACGTGCTCCTCGGGTATCCTAAAAAGTTACTTGTACCCTTAGTAGGAAAGAAATTTTGTTATAGAAAGCATGCCTAACAGGGCGAGCCTTCCTCCTGACCTGGTAAGAAAGCGCCCCTAGTTGGGTGTGCTTTCTTTAACAAAATTTCTTCTTCCCATAGTTAAAAGTCTGATGCTTCTTATTTTTCAAATGCTTTAACTACATTTCAAATATGTTCATCACTCCTGAAACATGTTTTCAACGAAAAGATTTTTTTTTGCAAATAGACCCTTCCTTGTACCTATAAAAGGGGTCACAAACACCAAGCTTCATTGCCCCTCAACCATCTTCTCCCACACGCTCTCCACCCTTACTCAATAAATAATTTTTGGGTGCTAACAATTTTGGTTGCTAAAAATATTTCCTTAATGTTCGAGGTATTCTTGAGTCGTCGGTGATGTAATATTGTTAGCACCTAAGATCCCTCTTGTGTCATGCCGACATCCGCTACCTTGTCAACGGCTACCTTGTCAACTCGAGTTGACCTCTCTTATGCTGGACATCCGCTCTCCACCTAAGATCCCTCTTGTGTCCACCTCGGTGTCAGCCTCCAAATAAGAATGAAATGTCAAATATATTGTTTCCTCGGTAATAGAGAAAAAAAGTACGTTGATTACGTCAGAAGTCCCCAAAGTTTTTTCGTTTGTTTATGACCTCAATCTTATTTATGGTATATATAGGACATCATTTACGGGTATCTAAAAGGTTTGAACTCCTGACTGCGTAATGACCGTCACTTGGCCCCTCGATTATACTCGAACCCGTGATTGCATCACGACCGCCGACTGGAACCTCCACCTAGATTTCGACCCCTAATTGTTTCAAACATTATTACCCCAAAACCAGACTTCCCCACAGTGGGTTTATAAGGTGATGGTGCTATCCTGCCATGACATATGAAATGTATGTTTTCTGAGTCGCACTATCACATCCCCGACCCCTCAAATCTACTTATAAACTACTGTGGTTCACCTTAAACCCTAAAAAATACACCAAGCCCTAAACCCTAACCCTAAAAATATTAAAAACAGTTAGGGTTTTTAGGAGATAGAAAGGGAAAGTTTGCCGAGTTAGGCATGCTTTCCTGCCACCTGTGCAGAAAGTGTGCCTAGCTGGATGCGCTTCCTGTTCTCTCTCTCTCTCTCTCAACGTTAGTTTTTTTTCTTACATGAGAAGCTAATGTTCAAATATCAATTCTAATCCCTCTACTTTTTTTTTGAGATTATATAAGAATGGTTAAATTTCATATCTATTTTCTATTTTTTAACCCCTCTACTTTTTACATGATACCCGTCCAATGTTAATTATTTTCTTTAATAAGAGAAGCTAATGGCCAAATATAAATTCTAATCCCTCTACTTTTTTGAGATTATAAAGAATGGTTAAATTCCATATTTAATGCCTATTTTTTGTTCAAATTTGAAATTTAATCTTTGTACTTTAATTTTGACATAATTTGGTATCTCAACTTTTATATGTTATTAGTTAGCCTAAATTGAACTTTTAAAAATTGTTAGCACTGTTAAGAATTTCAATCAAATTCTAGTCCATTATAATGTCATTTTTTGTTACATGTATATCAAGTGAGTTTTTTTTTAAAATTTTAAAGGGTAAATTACACCAATAGTCACCCAACTTTGGGGTAGCTGACAAAACAGTCACTCAAGTTTCAATTCAGTCACTCAACTTTCAAAAAATAAGAAAACAATGACCACTAACCATTTTTCGTTACGTCTGTAATGGAGCTATCATTTTTCATTATTGGCTTAACAAAAATGCCATTTTCTATCCCTCTCCCTCTTCCCCACCATCCCTCCCCCTATCACAATCCTTTTTACCTTTTTTGCAAACCTCTCCACTATTGGCCTCTCCCCCTCTTCCCCTTATTCCTTCTTCACCATCATTCCTCTCACCCTTAACAAAGCTACCATTTCCAAAGTATATTCTGGACGGAGCCTTAATATTTCTTACTCTTTAATGTATACCAGAACATGATATGGAAGTGGAGCTGAAAAGTTTTGTCTCTAGAAATGTTTCACCATTGTCACCATCTTAGTCATTTTATTTCACCTAAATTGTTAACTAGCTTTTCAAGGATTGGGATTGATTTATATGTAGTTTGCAACCAGTGAGGGAGACTCGCGAAAAACAAATACAACTTTGGAAGGAACTGATTCTAGATTACTGCAGAACTCAGAAGATATTCATAATTAGGCTTGAGGAAGAATTTCTTTTGTTCTCAAATTCTGTGATAGAACGTAAGAACAATTTCTCTTAAATTTTGGTTAAGCCATTTAATTAGAGTTCTCAAACTGTATGGTGCATTTGTTTGTGGTCATTAGTAGTCCATAAATATGAAGACAACTTTTTTGCTCTTTTGCAAGCACGCTTAGTCGCGAAGCTAGGAAAGCATTCCTCTCGGCGTTGGTTGTAAAAGGTCTTTACTAGTTCTGCTCTCTTTCCTTTCTGACATAAATTCGAAAAGCAGGAACCCATTTTACTATACATAATTCATAGATCACCACGGAGTTGAGCCGCTGTAGACCTTGTAAGGGTAGACCACCCGTCTGACCTTGGCTTAGTATCTCAAACCGGATTTGTTGGGAGAGGTATTTCTCAGAGTCTAGCAGCTGTTCTAGATGTGGACACCCAGTTTAGGATTGTTTACATGTTTTGCGTAACTGTCACTTTGCTAAATGGATCTGGAACATCTTTATTCCCAATGAGCATCAAAGCTGGATGCGCTTCCTGTTCTCTCTCTCTCTCTCTCTCCCTCCCTCCCTCTCTCTCTCTCTCTCTCTCTCCCTCTCTCTCTCTCTCTCTCTCTCTCTCTCTCTCTCTCTCTCTCTCCCTCTCCCTCTCTCTCTCTCTCTCTCTCTCCCCCTCTCTCTCTCTCTCTCTCTCTCTCTCTCTTTCTCTCTCTCTCTCTCTCTCTCTCTCTCTCTCTCTCTCTCTCTCTCTCTCTCTCTCTCTCTCTCCTCTCTCCTCTCCTCTCTCTCTCTCTCCTCCCTCTCTCTCTCTCTCTCTCTCTTTCTCTCTCTCTCTCTCTCTCTCTCTCTCTCTCTCTCTCTCTCTCAATGTTAGTTTTTTTTCTTACATGAGAAGATAATGTTCAAATATCAATTCTAATCCCTCTACTTTTTTTTGAGATTATATAAGAATGGTTAAATTTCATATCTATTTTCTATTTTTTAACCCCTCTACTTTTTACATGATACCTGTCCACTGTTAATTGTTTTCTTTAAAAAGAGAAGCTAATGGCCAAATATAAATTCTAATCCCTCTACTTTTTTGAGATTATAAAGAATGGTTAAATTCCATATTTAATGCCTATTTTTTGTTCAAATTTGAAATTTAATCTTTGTACTTTAATTTTGACATAATTTGGCACCTCAACTTTTATATGTTATTAGTTAGTCTATATTGAACTTTTAAAAATTGCTAGCACTGTTGAATTTCAATCAAATTCTAGTCCATTATAATGTCATTTTTTGTTACATGTATATCAAGTGAGTTTTTTTTTTAAATTTTAAAGGGTAAATTACACCAATAGTCACCCAACTTTGGGTAGCTGACAAAACAGTCACTCAAATTTCAATTCAGTCACTCAACTTTTCAAAAATAACAAAACAGTCACCACTAACCATTTTTCGTTTCGTCTGTAATGGAGCTATTGTTTTCCGTCATTGACTTAACAGAAATGCCATTTTCCATCCCCCTCCCTCTTCCCCACCATCCCTCCCCCTATCACAAGCCCCTTTACTTCTTTGCAGACCTCTCCACTGTTGCCCTCTCCCCCTCTTCCCCCTATTCCTTCTTCACCGTCATTCCTCTCACCCTCAGCATAGCTTCCAATGAATTAAGGATGCTGAAGTATATACACTTGTATTAGTTCACCAGCAGAACTGGTAAAGACCTTTTACAACCAACGCCGAGAGGAATGCTTTCCTAGCTTCGCGACTAAGCGTGCTTGCAAAAGAGAAAAAAAGTTGTCTTCATATTTATGTACTACTCATGACCACAAACAAATGCACCATACAGTTTGAGAACTCTAATTAAATGGCTTAACTAAAATTTAAGAGAAATTGTTCTTACATTCTATCACAGAATTTGAGAACAAAGGAAATTCTTCCTCAAGCCTAATTATGAATATCTTCTGAGTTCTGCAGTAATCTAGAATCAGTTCCTTCCAAAGTTGTATTTGTTTTTCGCGAGTCTCCCTCACTAGCTGCAAACTGCATATAAATCAATCCCAATCCTTGAAAAGCTCGTTAACAATTTAGGTGAAATAAAATGACAAAGATGGTGACAATGGTGAAACATTTCTAGAGACAAAACTTTTGAGCTCCACTTCCATATCATGTTCTGCTATACATTAAAGAGTAAGAAATATTAAGGCTCCGTCCAGAATATACTTTGGAAATGGTAGCTTTGCTAAGGGTGAGAGGAATGATGGTAAAGAAGGAATAAGGGGAAGAGGGGTAGAGGCCAATAGTGGAGAGGTCTGCAAAAAAGGTAAAAAGGATTGTGATAGGGGGAGGGATGGTGGGGAAGAGGGAGAGGGATAGAAAATGGCATTTCTGTTAAGCCAATAATGAAAAATGATAGCTCCATTACAGACGTAACGAAAAATGGTTAGTAGTCATTGTTTTCTTATTTTTTGAAAGTTGAGTGACTGAATTGAAACTTGAGTGACTGTTTTGTCAGCTACCCCAAAATTGAGTAACTATTGGTGTGATTTACCCAATTTTAATTGTCACACAAAAAAATTAATAGAAGAATTTTAACAGTATTAACAAATGTACCTAAATTTTTAGATTTAAAAAATAAGACTAAATACTTAAAGAATAAAAATATAAAAAATAAACTCCAAATATACAAATTGAACATATAACAACTTTCAAAATTTTACGAAAAAGAACTAATTACCCAAGGCTAAGCGTATTTATGATTAAGAGTTGAATATGATGATTCAGAACTTTGATTACGTCATACATGACATTCATATTTGAATATGAAATTTACAATATTTAATCACTTTAAATGATGATAACTTACATTTGCAAATGATTAATCCCCAGGTAAAATATGCTTTTGTCGTGCATTAATTACCCGTAAACATCTCAAAGCATTGACCTTGCTTTTATTAATAATTGTGTCACGGTCCGCCGGCTACACCTCACCCCAACACCATTAATGGTTGCTTCCAGAAACAATAACAATAGTTATTTGTCAAATCCAACATGGCGGGAGGAAGAACCCCCTTGCTTTTGCTTTGCTATAAATTGGGCCACAACCCCTTTTTCCATTGCTAATTTAACCACCATAAAACTAGTGCAAACTTTGCTAAGTAAGCTTTTCCACTCTTTTTCTTTTCAATGGCGATTCCGGTGATTGATTTTTCTAAGCTCAATGGCGACGAGAGGGCCAAGACATTGGCTGAGATTGCAAATGCATGCGAGGAATGGGGTTTCTTTCAGGTACCTTTTTCTTATCTTTAACCTATATCGTGCTGCAAATTGGGTTGATCTATGTGAGTGTAAATGTGTATTTGTTGTAGTTGGTGAACAATGGGATTGCAGAGGAGCTGCTGGAGAGGGTGAAGAAGGTTTCATCAGACTTCTATAAGGTGGAAAGGGAAGAGAATTTCAAGAACTCAAAGGTGGTGAATTTGTTGAATGAAAGTGGCGATGAAAAGTTGGAGAATGTGGATTGGGAAGATGTTATAACTTTGACGGATGATAATGTCAATGAATGGTCATATCAAACATCGGGATTTCAGTAAGCAAGATTAATCAGTTCTTAACAAGCTAAAATATTCATTAAATTGCTTTGGTTTATGATTATTTATGTGTGTGTGTGTTCTTGTTGATGACAGGGAAACCATGAAGGAATTCAGATATGAGTTGAAAATATTGTCTGAAAAAATCATGGAAGTAATGGATGAAAACTTGGGGTTACCAAAGGGATACATGAAGAAAGCTTTCAATGGTGAAGGAGGGGAAAACAATGCATTCTTCGGCACCAAGTTGTGCCACTATCCGCCATGCCCGAAACCTGAGAAGGTCACTGGTCTTCGAGCCCACACCGATGCCGGTGGCGTCATCTTACTCTTCCAAGATGACGAAGTGGGCGGCCTTCAAGTACTTAAAGATGGGGAATGGATCGATGTTCAGCCATTGAAGAACACGATTGTCATCAACACTGGTGACCAAATCGAAGTCCTCAGCAATGGGCGATATAAGAGTGCTTGGCACCGTGTTTTGAGCACCATTGATGGCAACAGGCTATCCATTGCTTCGTTTTATAATCCTTCACTTAAAGCCACCATTGCTCCTGCACCACAACTGGTGAAGGAAACGAATGAAGAAATGGAACAAACTTATCCCAAGTTTGTGTTTGGTGATTATATGTCTGTTTATGTTCAGCAAAAATTTCTCCCTAAAGAACCAAGGTTCCAAGCTGTAAGGGCCCTGTAATACGAAGAAGATAATAAGCTGTAAAACATGAAATTATATATGATCTTTTTATTTAAAGGAAAAAAAATTATATACATATATATGTATATGATCTTCTCTTGGATATTCAAAGACCTTCCATAATTCTTTCCGCTGCATTTTTGGTGGGATGTTTCAGACAAAAACAGTAAAACTTCAGCTTTTCTAAAAAAGTATAATGCATGTCCTATCTCAATGTCCCAACTAATCTTCTAACACAGAATAGAATTAGGTAGTATAACAAGTAGGTTGAAAGAGAGTAAAGCAAAACAATAAAGTGACACACAAGATTTTTTAATATAATTCATATAACAATTCAACTCTGTGAAGCCTTACTCACTGAATTAATTATTTTAGTCAACAATGTATCATGAATTCTATTGGTTAAAGCCCAATCAACTCTTATACTGTGAGATAATTGCGTCCTCAACAAGGAACCCCAATGTTACAATCACTCACCCTAAACATCTCACTTACAAACAACTTTTACTCTTCAAAGAATACATAAACACAATTGTGCAACACTTCACAACAAATAGAAATAGAATTTATAAAACAAACTCTTTCACAAGCACCCCAAAGGATGTCCCAAAAAGCAATGAAATGATAAATTTATAGGTTGGATTTGATCTACATTTCCACCAAATAAAACCCAGTTTAAATTCAATCATTTATCCATAATTTGAATTTTAGAGGCTAACTTATATCCCTAAGCAAATTAAAACAGTTCTAGCACCAGGAAAGACCAAGTCTAACGTGATAAGGATAAAGTTTGTTGTCAAACAAGAATCTCCTCTTCCCCTTTACATTCGAAAATAAATTCTATAGAAAAAATAACATTAATTTTAGGTTGAACTTGAGATCATTTGGTAATATGAACCCAAGATAAAAATAAGTCACAAATGGCAACAAATCTAACATCGCTTTAATTGTTCAAACTTATTGTCCCAAGTGATGTTCAAAAAAGTCATGCACCGGCTAAACCAAAGACAGTTAAAGTCCCAAAAATCTCCACATTTAGCATCTTGACAAAACTATTCGGCAAATTATTAGAAAGCAACTATCATAAAGAAAATAGGTCTCCCCCTTACACATATCATCGTGTCAAAATTCCCCCTTTTGATGTGCATTAGATTATAAGAAAATATTTTAAAGAGATACAAATAAGAGACATACTCCGAAATAAGAACTTGCATCTATAAAAGAGATCTTCAACAAATTATTAATAGAAGCAATGGAATTTCAAAATAGGCACATCACTTATGCAACAAAATGCTCAACAATGAGAATTACAAATCAATCATCACTTCAACAACATTCAACATCATCTACTACCCCTTTTTGTCAAAATGTACAAAGGGCTCCCACCTACCGTGGTGTTATCTCAATGTTGCAAATAAGTTTAGCCAACCTCACCTTTTTTATAACTATCCTCTACATTTTTACTGTAGGAGAGTCCAACTCACCTTAAGAAAAACAAAACTCCAATAATTGCTCCTTTTGAGCAACCACAACTAATGAATATGTTTTTTCATCTATCACAACATTCGGTGGACCACTGGATTAGGTTGAAAATAGTTGCCCTCATTTGAGTTAGTCCTCTTTTCAATAGCAACTGCAAACCTATTCCACTCTCTGTTTGAACAAAAGTTGGAGCACTATATTTTGATTTCTTTTCAATAGCATGTTCTTCTTTAGGTGGATCAAACTTGATTTATTTGAACGATGAGTGTAACACCCCTCACTCGTCTCTGTAGTCGAAATTGAGTTATGGGATGTCACAACGAATAACAAAATATTTAAATGAAATTTTAAACTAAGAATTCATTTAAACATTTAATAAATCTCATACATCCACATAGTTCATGCTTTGCAAATTGTTATAATAAACGTCGATAATAACAGTAGAACGATCGTAAAGTAATAAAAAAATATAATAAGAACACACAAATTTTACGTGGAAACCTTTTCGGGAAAAAAACCACGAAAAAAGGAGAAGAAATTTACTAATGTTGAAAAGCGAATGATACAAGAGGAGTAGTTTTATACAAACTCAACTTGTGCGGTCTTCGGCCTATCGCCCCCACAGATTCCCTTATTTTGCCACTATATTTATTTCTTCAACAAGTGATAGGATTCAAGTCACACACACTCTAACAATCTCCACATTGAACGAATTCTCAACGAACAAGTTCTTGAACTCTTCCACAAAACCCCAAAAGGGGTATTCTTTAACAATGAAAACCAACCAAGTCTAAGCAATGCTCAAACTTGGTTATAGGAAATGACTTAGTCATGATATCCGTAGGATTATCATGAGTACTAACTTTGCTCACAATAATATCTCCACGAGCAATAATATCACGCACAAAATGATACCAAACATCAATGTGCTTTGTTCTCTCATGAAACATTTGATCCTTCGTAAGGAAGATGTCACTCTGACTATCACAAAACACTATACTGATTTGAAGGTCTTTATTGAGTTTATCGAAAAGTTCCTTTAACCAAATAGCTTCTTTACACGCCTCAGTAATCGCCAAGTACTCAAATTTAGCAGTAGACAAAGCAACTGTAGTCTGCAAAGTGGCTTTCCAGCTAATGGCGTAACCCCTAATAGTAAAGACATATCTTGTGAGTGTCCTTCTTTTATCAAGGTCTCCAGCAAAATCAGAATCAACATACCTAATGGCTCCATCTTTAGTTCTTCCAAACTGTAAGCAAACATTAGCAGTACTGATTGCCTCTAGACGTACCAACGTCCAGAGTAGAAATCATGCACAAAAGATGTGAAAAAAAGGTATTCGCAAGTATACGGGTCAAGTTGTAATATAGTTACAACAGAGTAGGTAAGTACTCTGAAGATCGTACCCAAGGGAGGCGAGCACTGAATTAATCCTAATCTAAACACAAATAGATATAATTAATACTCTAATCAAATTATAGTATGAAGAATTAAAAGAGGGGTTTTTGAATAAATTATAAAATAATAAGAAAGTAAATAAATGAAAAGAAATAAATCAAATAATCGAATATATATATATCAAATTTTTACATGGGTGATTAGCTCACTTTGGTAGTCATAATCAACTGTCATCTCAGGTTTTCTTGTTCAATCAACTAGTTAACACCCCAACAAGATCTTCTGATATGTCAATTGAAATATTGAGTCGGTAAGAACTACTTATCTTCCGATCTCACAATCCAAACCAGTTCAGGGTTGAGGTGTTCATGGATAGGCAATACTAAATTTAGGTTAATTCCCACCTTGATGACTTCCTAGGGTTGTCAAGCCTAGGGTTTAAAAGTTTCCTTTCCTGAACAGCTGATCCATTAAGAAATCCCTACAAAATAGTTAATTATTCATACCTCCACTCGTTAATCTCCCACAGGAGGATTAGTTATTCATGGATCTAGTAAACAATATAAAATTGAATGAAAGAATGAATATGAAGAATAATTCAAGAATAGAGTTTAAAATAAGCCTAATTTGTATTAAGCGCAGAATCCTCAAAGAGTTTGACAGTAATTCCAAAATCTGATTTCTTCACAAAAGTAAATAACAAGAATAGAAATCTAATACTTAAGAAAAGAGAAAATCTAAAGACTAAATCTAAAAAGAAAATTATACAATAGCTAAGCTCCCCTTAATGTGTGCTAAATGAGCCTATTTATAGACTTCAGGGTGGTCGTCGTCCTCAACCCTAGGTCAACTACAGTCTTCGTATTGTTTGATTGTGCAGACCAAAACACCCCTGGTTCGTAATTATTTCCCGTTCAGGGGCGATGTCGTGACACACCAAGTCCTGTGTTGCGACATCGAGGGCAGCTTTGGATTTTTCTTATTCTACTCCCTATGTTGCGACATCGCATGCTCTGTGTTGCAACCTAGCTACCAGTATTGGGTTAGTATGCCTTCTAACTGTCTCCTACACACTCACAAAGTATAGTAGCTCACTCTTAGGCCTCATTCGGCCCCTAAGGTCAATAAATGACTCAAATTGCACAATTTATTAACTTAAGTAACACTAACAGAAAATGTAATTAAACATTACTAAAATGCTCATGTTCAAGCTCCTAGAGTGCAAAAAACTAGTTTAATCTACTACACCGAATTATGGAAGATCAAGTATCTCATAAGTATATAAAAATCCACTGAAATGCTTTTCAGTGTTCTTTTTCGAGATTCGCCATGTATCTACTAACTGCACCAACTACATACGATAAATCTGGATGTGAGGAAACCGTAACATATATAAGAGATCCCACTGCACTAGAATATGGATCATGAGACATATAGTCAATCTCATCACCTGATTGCGGAGACAAAGTCAATGAAAGTTTGAAGTGGGCGGCTAAGGGAGTACTAACAGGCTTGGCACTTTACATATTGAACCTGCAAAGAATTTTCTCAATGTACCATTTCTAACTTAGGTGTAATTTACATGATTTTCAATCTCTGAGAATCTTCATTCTGTAAGTTAGGCGATATAGCAGTTTCATCAAAACTAACATCTCTGCTAATCACAACTTTTATATTTTCAAGACACCATAACTTCTACCCTTTAACACCAGCCTTATATCCAAGTAAAACACTTTATAGATCTAGGTTCCAGTTTACCACTATCAACATGAGCATACGCAGGACACCCAAAAATTTTCAAATAAGAATAATCAGCAAGAGTACCAAACCATACCTCTTGTGGAGTCTTTTTCTCAATGGCAACGGACGTAAACCCGTTAATCAGAAAACATGCAGTGGAGGCCGCTCCAGCCCAAAAAGACTTTCGTAAATAAGCATTCGACAACGTACATAAAACCTTTTTCATGATTGTTCTATTCATTCTTCTACAGCACTATTTTGCAATGGAGTATGGTTAACTGTCAAGTGTCTCACAATCCTTTCTGATTTGCACAATTAATTAAACTCATCAAAACATAATTTCAAGCCATTATCTGTGCAGAGGTGTTTTATCTATCTTCCTGTCTACTTCTTGATCATAGTCTTCTGATTCTTAAACGTGGGCAACACATCACTTTTCTACTTTAAGAAGAATGCCCAAACTTTTCTAGAAAAAACATGAATAATCGTCAACATATAATTAGCGCCACTCCTCGAAGGCACTCTAGATAGTCCCTAAAGATCAGAATGATTATATTATAGTGTTCCCTTCGTGTTATGGATTCCTCTGGTGAATCGAACTCTCTTTTGCTTCTAAAAAATGCAGTGCTCACAAAAATTCAGTTTGCTAATTCCTTGTCCATCAATAAGTCCTTTTTTGCTAAATTCTACCATGCCGTTCTCACTCATATTCCCTAGACGCATATACTGAAGTCTAGTAATATCATCATCTAACAAGGAAGAGGAAGCGGCGGGTGCATCACTAGTAATGGTTGAACCCTACAAAATATATAACTTGATAGTTTTTCTTTGCCCTTTCATCACCACGAGGGAACCCTTGCTAATATTTAGGACCCCACTTTCAGCTATGTACTTGTACCATTTTGAATCAAGAGTACTCAATGAAATTAGATTTTTCTTCAATTTTAGCACATGTCGTATGACACTAAGTGTTCTAATGACTCCATCGAACATCTTAATTTTGATCATGCCAATACCTGCTGTAACACCCCAAACTCGACCTAAAGGTTAAGGTCAGATTATGGAGGTTACAATGCCCGTAAAAACATTATCGATTAACTTATGCAAAAACTTAGTTTTAATTCCAAATTAATAAAGTTATTTAATTTATCGAAAACAAAATTTTTCAGAAGAACGCGTGTAAGCACATATACGAAATATTGTTTTATAAATTTTATAAAAACAATTTTGAATGTTTAACTAATTAAGTTGTAAAAAGTCGTAATTAATTTCAAAACCTTGCAGTAGAAAAACACTTTTAAAATTCTTATCTCTTAAAATCATAAGATCCATTAGTTATGTCGTCTTGATTGTGTTTACGAGTTTTAAATAAAACGTCCGTGAAAACAAATACCAAAACCAAGTATTTAATGTTCCAAAACAAATTAAAAATCCAAAAGTTCGTAAAGTCTTAAATTAAAAACCAAATCAACTTATACCTAGGTGTGTGAATCGAACACCAGAGTCACAACCAAGTCCTAAGTCGGAAGTACACCTAAAACAAATTAAACAAAGAAATGAGCTAGAAGTTCAGTGTATGTCTCAACTCATAAGCATAGTTTTATTTAATAAGCACATACATAAATGTGATCACAAAATTTTATTTTAATGTACCAATAACATATCAGAATGTTATATTACCAGAAATATATATATATTTCAAATCATAATATCACATAACCGAAACATATTTTGATTCAGAATATCTTAATTTCATATATATATTAGACCAGAATGTCATGGTTTCAGAAGCACATATGTCATACCAGACCAAAATAAATGTAGACACAGATCCTACCCCCATCCGCTACATACCAACTCCAACCAATCTATCACACCAATTAGGACTTCAAGAGTCCATCCATCAAATCACACTAGGTCATGGTGGTATGCCACTCATGATAGTGCAACTGAGCTTCCAAACATATATTGCGGTTTAACCATAAAAAATACAGTAATACTGCCGGAAAGCACTTCCTTCAACAAATCAAAACCCACCCTAATGCATATGCAAAATCACGTTAACATACATATATATCACATAGATTGTATGCATGCATACATAAATAGATATTATACAGAATGTAACTTACACACAATTTTTACAAATCATAGCATATGATATTACACGGTCGAATCGGATAGCTTATCAGAACAAATAACAAAATATGTATAACACACATGGTTTACAAAACAGTCATGCTTAACTCACGTACCTACTTATAGCAGATCATATCGCGTTATTATACTTATCAGAACTTATCTAACATGTTTATTTTACTAAAATTTACGCTTTTCTGGGCCTACATAATCCCCCCGAACCCAAATTCAGAGTCCCTTAGTCGGCCGCTAATTGGGCCTCAAAATTGGCCCAAGTGGCCGACACGGCCCAAAAAACTAGCTTGTGTGGTCTACATGGTCTGCATGATTTCACATGGCCGTGTGCCCCACACGGCCTACCCATACGGGCTACAAAATCACACACGACCGTGTGTCCCACATGACCTACTACACGGCTCTGTGTCATTGGGTAGTTTCGAAAAACATCATTGTTTCGAAAAATTTTCTAAATTTTTGATGAGTTTTTCGGGTTAGATCACATACCTGATTGTTGATTTGTCGACTACCCAACTGAGACTCACGGATCCTACAATCGGAATCAAAACACATTGATTACCTATAAAAAATAATCCCAAAATTTCTCATAAACATACCCTTTTTCATAATGAAAAACAACCCCAAAAAACCACTATTCAATCACTTATAATGAAATAATCGCCAAAATCGTTCTTAACTACCCGGGGAATTGTAGAACACTGTGCGGTTATTTCCTAACAATATAAGAACACACAACAAGGGGATTAAATTTGAAATATTTTCAGCAACACAATGTTTAACTTAAACTAACTTGAAACACTTGAACATTTACTGAGCCCATCATAACTTCACAATGAAGAACGAAAAATAAACCAAACTAAAGTTAAAACAAAAGGAAAAAAAATTGGAGAAGAGGGGGAGAGAAGAATGTGAGAGTGGGAAGTGGGAGAGATAATTTGGGATAATTTCATAACTCCTCACATCTCACCAAATCCTATTAATTAACCACTCACAAGATTCCCTCATAATTCAAAACAAAAATAGTTTCCACTTTGTACACACGGGGACTCGATTTTCCTCATAACCTGCTGACAAAATAAAAATATTTTCCCTCATAATTCACAGCTGCCTAAACCCACTGAGGCCTAACTGTTTTGACCCGTTTCCTAGATCGTAGATCAAGTCAACAGGAATAGAACTCCTCTTATTTTGTACTTATTACTTCCCTTTTCCTCACTCTCTAAGTGATTAATCTCTTTCGCTAATTGGTCTCATTTAACAAAAGTCACTTAGTTACAAACCCTGGGCTCACAGATACAGACTGAGTCACAACAACCCTTTGCAATTCTATTTTCGACTCTTGGGACATAAAATCGTCGCTAGAATCCATATTACCACCTTTAGAAACATCTTTACACACTCAAAAATTTCCAGATTGAGCACATTGCCCTGAGAAAAGGATTTGACGTGAGCCACTTGACTATGTCCAACATGTCTTCGCGCACCATGTCCACAGGTACCACGTAAATTCATTTTTCTTAATGATAGTTTAGAATTCTAGAGTGTAGCTTAGATTTTCTTTAGACCAAAAGTCTAAAGTTTAACAGAGTTGACTAATTTGAAGAAAAGATTGTTTAATTTCAATAGTCTCTAAAGTTTACCAATTAGCTACAGTTCTAAAGTAAGTATAATTGAGTAACTAAAGCAAAGAGTCTCTTACTTGGATCGGCACCGAAGACTCTAATTCACATTTCATAACCAAATATCAAAATTTTTATTAAAATTCCAAATTTCGAATCAAAACAATTTTCATAAAACAGAAGTTGGAACCCAAAAATCACATCTCGAATTTTGTAACCTGACTCTGATACCACTAAATGTAACACTCCATAATCCAACCTTAACGTCTAGACTGAGTTTGGGGTGTTACACCTGCAATTCTACATGAAGTATTATTTCCCATCAAAATAACACCTTTAAACATTATTTCATATGTTGTAAACCAATCTAGATTGAGACTCATATGGAAGGTGCAACTAGAATAGAGGATCCACTCGCCCCTCACTTTAAAGTTGTCAACAGAAGCAACTAGGAGTTCACCATCGCTGTAGGATTCTATTACATCAGATGCACCAGGTTATTTTGGTCATTTTCCCTTTTGATTCGCAGCCTCCCTTTTGATCTTATTTTGTAAATTATAGCACTCAGACTTAATGCGCTCTTTCTTCTTGAAGAAATTATAGATTTTACCTCTGTTTAAAGATCTCGATCTACCTTCAGATTTACTGTCAGGATTTTGTTCTTGTTTCCTCCCACGATTATCACTAGTATTCCATTCTTATCTCTCACAAACAATGAGATCCTCTTCTTGAGAGTTAGATCTAGCCACAAGATGCTTCATCTTGTCATACGAGGATAAGAATCACAGGCTTCATTAGCTGTGAGAGATTCACAACTATAAAAAAATCGTATCTCTAAAGGTTGAATAAGACAGAGACAATGAATAGAGCAGAATTAACCCTAAATCCTCTTTATCATACTAAACCTCCATGACTTCTAAGTTCAAGACAATTTCTTTAAACGAAGTTAAGTGTTCAACCAAAGACATACCTTTTTCCAAAGAATGATAATAAAGACGTTGTTTCTGGTATAACTTGCTAGTTAGGGTTTTCGACATGCATAGCTGCTCCAGCTTTGCCCATAATGTAGCAGTGGTTTTCTCTTTCAACATGTCCTGTAGAATATTACTCAACATATGCAGATATAATTGTGTTAAAGCCTTTCGATCTTTACACTTCTTCTCTTTAGGCATCAATGTTGAAGGTATCTTATCTAACCCTAGCAAGGTATCCTCCAAATCTATCTGCGCAAGAACCGCAAGAACTGCTTACATCTTTACCTGCCAAAATACAAATTGTTGCGATCCAACAGTAGAATCTCACACTTTATTTTCACCATTACCGTGATCGAAACAATCAACCTGAAAAGCTCTGATACCAACTTGTTATAATAAATGTCGATAATGACAATAGAACGATCACAAAATAATAAGAAAAGAAAATAAAAACACACAGAATTTATCTAGAAACCCTTTCGAGAAAAAACTATGGGAAAAGGAGAAAAAATTCACTAATGTTGAAAAATAAATAAGACAAGAGGAGTTTCGACTATTTAAGGGTTGAAAAACCCTTTTCTAATCAACGTCAAATAATAGAAGTGTAGTTCTATACAAACTCAACTTATGCGATATGGTCTGTACTGTGTGGGCCACGACCCTCAGCCTCTCGCCCCCACAAATCCCCTTATTTTACCACTGTATTTATTTCTTCAACAAGTGACAGGATTCAGGTCACACAAACTCTAACACAATCAAATTTGAGTTTAAATGGAGCTTACAAAAGGTCTAAAATTGATCCAAAATAAATCAGGTTCCATTTAGAAACTTTTACAAAAAAAAAAAGATGGTAATAATACAAAACAGGGGTCACACGACGATGTGATAGGCTGGACCTGTATGGTAATAGAGTCATACGACTGTGTGCTTAAACCATGTAACTCGATGGTGTCGTGTGGATCTAAATGTAATAATTCAAAAAATGCTAGACGACCTTATGGCTAGACCGTGTTAAAAAAATAAATGACTAAATTATAAAACACACACGGACATGTCGACAACGCATGTGACCAGTTGTGACCATGTGAACAATAATTTCCTAATTATACAAAGAGCACATGATCGTGTCACCTACCCATGCGTGACATACGGTCGTGTG
Organism: Gossypium longicalyx; assembly: GCA_025698465.1. Lineage (NCBI taxonomy): Eukaryota > Viridiplantae > Streptophyta > Magnoliopsida > Malvales > Malvaceae > Gossypium > Gossypium longicalyx. Next base: position 13,602,961 of record CM046997.1, on the reverse strand, counting down.
TCAGCTTGTGTATAACAAAATATACCATCTTATGCTTGGTACAATCAAATTTCCTATAAGTGACCTAAAATACACCTTTCAAACTAATGTAAACCTGTCCAAAACTTGTTCAATCCATGATAAAAAATAACATAAGCACTTCCTTAAACATACAACCAATATGACACAATTGGCATCAACACAGACATAAAACATAAGTCATTACCAATCATACCTCAACTGTTAACCATTTCATACCACATACTAGATCATATACATATCATCATCTAAGCTTTGCTATTCAAATTAACATTTTAAATGCCAAACTTTGCAACAAGCCATACATCAATTAACAAATTACCATATTTACTTATATACAAGAACAACCATGCCAAAACACATTCATTAACTTGCAAAAGTTTAACCATCCTATGTACATGCCACAAATAACCAAGCTTGAAACATTCAAAAGACTACTGAATCGGGAGACGGTAGATGTGCTTCTCACTGATCCGACCGACACATTCTAGATGTCCAAAATTTACAGATAAAGTAGTAACACATGTAAGTATTATAAATACTTAGTAAGCTCATACAATATAAATGATTTGCTTACCTTTATCATTTATCACATTCAGTACAATATGTAAAACAACTTTACTACCATAGCATAACAAAGCAAACACAAAATAAGTGAGACTTTTGCTTTATAATAATAATTATAACCTCAAATGATACCATATCAATCTCAAGTCAATAAACATCACATATCTACTTTATATCCATCATTTCCCAATCTCAATATCATATTATCACATTTCTTTATCTTTAACTTACCCGATGAGAGCTCAGTACACAGGTGAAAAGAATATCAGGTGCCTGTTTAAGCTAATTGTATACATCAGTGTCAGGTTACTCGTCTGGGCTAAACCTTTAATGACACACTAAATAGCCTGGCCAGGGCTTAATATACATGTAAGGTTACCTATTCAAGCTAAACCTATAAAACAACATCAGGTTACTCATTTGAGCTAAACTTGTGTCACATGTATCATAGTCCGCAACAAATGCTAGAGCTCGAAATCATCGGGCATCAACTCGTAACCTCGTGTACGAGACTTTTACTAAGTTTATTGGGATTAATCTCAACATTTCCCCTTTTGTAACATCCTATTTCAATTAAGTTAAATCCTCAATTTGTGTACTACTCATAACCAATTCAAACTTTCAATAGAGCACAAATACATATTTAAACATAATGCAACAAAAACTTAAACTTGGTTATACTGTATGAACTTACCTAGCAAACAACAACGGTTTCAGTGTTAGGGACTATTCAATAGTTTTCCCTTTTCCTCATATATCCTCTAATTATTGTAAATATTAATCTAAATCATAATTTAACTGAATTATCCCTTACAATTATCATATAATAGTATAATGTAGTTATGTAATAGTCCAATTTCACCTATGGAATAATTCCTCAAGTTTTAAATTTATTTCAATTTAGTCCTTAGAATAAAAAATGCCATAACTCTCAAATTTGAGCTTCAATTTCAAAATATATAACAATTCCATCCTTCTACAGTCCATTAAGACCTATATTTAAAGAATTGTCATGCCAATTTAAAAGTTATTACATCTTAGACCCTAACTTCGAAACTAGCAACTTTTACTTTACAAACTAGTCCAGTAACAAGTCTAAGCTTCAAATCTAACCAAATAACCACAAAAGCTTCAAGAAAACATCAATGGTAACTTTTATAAACTTTAAAAACTTCACGAAATAGTCTTTTGGGATTTCAAAAACATAAAAATTACAAGAAACGGGTTTGAAATCACTTACCAATTGAAGAAATAAAGTTGAAATGAGTGAAGCCTTAGATTTTTCTTAACATTCAGCCAAGAGAAGCAAAAATGATGAAGATGAAGCCATTTTGGCTTTTATACTATCATTATCATTTAATTAATCCTAATTAATGAAACTAATCTTAATTAGTTTTATGTTAAACACTATTAACAAGTCTTAGTGGAATGACACATCTTTTTCCACTATCCAACATTACTTAATGGCCTAATTACTCAATTTGTCCTTGGAACTTTAAAAAAATCTATAGCAATTAACTTTTATGACTTTTATGATTTAATCTTTATAACTTAATTGATTATTTAATCAATAAAATTTCTGGATCGAAATTCAATGTAACCTTAACATAAACTCATAAATATTAATTTATAAATTTTATTGACTCTACCATCAGAATACAGAGTTCTGAAACCACCATTTTCGACACCACTGAAAACAGGTTGTTACAACAAGTCCTTTTTCGGGTCATCTTCCTCATCAAGATTTGCTCATTTAAGAGGATAAATATTTGTCTTTAATACCACCACTTTCCAAAGAGAAGTTTAGCCTATAATAGGTATGTATTTATTATTTCAAATCACCACTTTCCAAATATAATATTAGCCCTTAATGAAAAGATAAATATGTATCTATTATTGCAAATTACTTCTTTATCCTTTTAATATCTTCACTTTCCAAAGATAAGATTAGCCCATATATAATAAAAAAAATATGACAATCTAGTTAAAACAAAATAAAAGGGATAAACAAATACCAAATAAAGATAAGATGTATAAAGATAGGCACTGATATAGCAAAGTTGTGTGCACTGATATAGCAAAGTTGTGTTCCCTTCTATACAATCACAAGAGTTCATATTCAACAAATACCAAGAGAAAAAATTAGAGTTTCAAACCTCTTGGCATCAAGATTCTTTACGAAAATGTGTGCAAGATAATTTTTAGTAGAAAAATATTGAAGTACTACCTTTTTGGTCCCTACAAGTTCATAGATAAAAGGATGTCTGATGTTAATATGCTTTGTACGAAGGTGCAATACATGATTTTAAAAATATTAATTGCACTTGTATTGTCACAATAAATTGTCAGAACATCTACTAGAACTCCATAATCAAACATTTGATCATCTAGAGTAACTGTGCACAACAACTTTCAACTGCTATATATTATACTTTAGCTGTAGAAAATGAAATAGTGTTTCGCTTCTTGGTATGCCATCAAACAAGATTGTTCCCCACATAAAAATAAGTACTAGACATGCACTTCTAATCATCTATATTACTGACCCGATGCATCAAGTGCTGAATTAGTATATTTGGAAAATCATAGCCCAAAATCTAATATACCTTTCACATATTTGATAATCTATTTTTCTTCTTTGAGAAAAGACTTTTTTGCATTAGCTTGACTCGAACACTTTGAAAAATATTTGAACAACTAGTAGTTAAATAGAGTAGACTCTCAGTTATACTTTTGTATGTTGAACTATCTATTTGAATATCATCATTATCAAGACTCAAATTTTTACTTGAGCTCATAGGAGTTCGAGCATCTTCAGCTTGCTCAAGACCAAATTTCTTAACCATGTTCAACACATATTTTTCTTGGTTAACAAAATTGTCATTTTCAAGCTATTTAACCTGCAAGCCAAGAAAATAATCAAGCTCGCCAAACATATTCATTTCATACTTCGAGTGCATAAGTTGAATAAACTCATCTTTGGATTTGTTGGTTGTAGATCCAAAAATGATGTCATCAACATATATTTGTGTTGGAATCCAATTATAGTTGTAAAATAAAATCAAAACAAATATCAAAATAAATGTAATGGAAAAAGAAAACATACAATGCATCGGATTTCACCAAGGATCAGTTTGAACAATTTTATCATGTCATTGGATACAAAATACAGTAAAAGAACTAAACCTTGAACAAGGGTGGTCACCATCTTTGTTCAATTCTTTCTTCATTTTCGTACGAACATGGGGCTCAGCTATTAAAAACCTATAGCTGTCAAATATTTAGCCTCTAATACTAGTCCACATCAGGAATCTAGAAAACCTTTGTAAGGTTGAGATCCACTTTTTCAAGATAGTGCTAGCTATCTGATAACATGGATCCACAAACTTTTTTTTATCTTAATCTCAATACCAAAAAGAAAACTAGAAGCAAAATTTCAAAAAATAATTTCTGTTTTATTTTCTTTTTGTTTCTCTATGAGAAATTGAGAGACCAAAAAGAAAAACAACTAAATGTCTAGCTAAGTTATACTATATAGGCTAGGTTTTTAATCAAATTTTGATTAATTGCACTTTAACTGTTAAACTTCATTAAACTATTTAATTTATTTCTTTTTCGTTTTAATTTCCAAATTTCATTATTGTTTGTGACTCATTAGACTTCAAATTATGTTGGCAACAAATACAATCTATTTTAATTAAGAAATAGTTATATTCATAAATCATTTGAGGGACCTAGAAACACAACATGACCTTCATTTATCGGAAGAGTCAAAATATATTTTCGATAAAATCTTTCAGTGTTCATTATATATGTGTATTTCGATCATTCCATCATATATCTCGGATGAACTTAAAGTTCTAGCACAATGTCTACTTTTGCTTATCCATGCTAGTCTTGCAACTCCTTGTATTAACCTTGACTAGTTACCTTGGCCCAGGACTTGTAGTTAATACAAATTAAGAGCATATATGATATGTCCCCTCATATCTCTTGGGGTGATGGATCCTATCTAGACCACTCTACCCCCTTCGTATGCCTTATGTCATGCCCAAAATATCCTACCTTAAGCATATGTCTATACAGACCCATTTCGTGATGAATCAAAGTATAATACTCAACATACAAGTTGACTCATTGTCACAAGTATTTGTCACAAGTATAAGGATTATTTACATTACCTACACATGGGAGTATTTCCATAGACACTTGAGTAAAATACCAAATGAAACTCTCATAGCGGGGCATGTTTAGTGTATTTGTACTCATTACAAGTACCCATATGTTATCCTCAAGTATCCAACGTTTCAACTTATGAAATCAATTGCATGTATCCTATGCATGAAGGCTTAACTTGTGCCGACCTTTGAGCATTACCAATGTACTATCTTGATAATACAATGACCAAGAACAATTTAGGAATCACGAATTTAATGCATAGAGATATTATAATTGTAACTCATAATTGCCTTGTATAACCTAATGTGTTCCATGGGCTTTATCTACACAAGTGTTAAATATCATATATTTCACTCATGGATAAAGAAATATCTAAAATTATTATTATAAAACTATAATAATATTAATACAATTAAATATTGTTTAATACTTACAAGCAAATCATGATTGGCTTGTAAGGTTTACATTAACAATTTGGACAATAGTGATATTCCTCTTGGTCTTTTTCAAGAATAGAGATTTTTTCCATACTGCCCTGAGTGTATCCCTATTACAACAAAAACTGTGACAAATGCTCATACCAAGCTCTTAGAGCCTACTTTAGTCCATACAAAACCTAAGACACTTTGTAAACATAGTTAGGGCAATGATGATCAACATAAACTTTCTCATTACGAAACTTATTTAAAAATGCACACTTAACATCCATTTGGTAAAGTTTGATGTTAAGATGACATGTAACAACAAATAAAAGATGAATGGATTCTAACCTAGTTACTAGAGCAAAGGTTTTATCAAAATCAACACCTTTAACTTGTATATGACCTTATGCCTCCAATCGAGCTTTGTTACGAGTGATATTTCCATGTTCATCACTTTTATTTTTGAAAATCCACATGGTCTCTACTGTAGCATCCTTTTTCAGTAGTGTCAAAAATAATGGTTTTCGGACCACAATTCCAATACGTCATTCCGTAAATATTAATTAATACAATGTTTATAGAAATATAAGTTTAGGGATTTAAGTGGAAATTATACCATAAACATAGGTAGTGGTCGGTTATGGACCTTTGTTTTGGTTGATTATTGAAGTTATAATAAGTGTAAACAGGTAAGTAAATAAATAATGAAACAATAACAAATGAAGAAAACATGTAATTGTCATAATCTTTGAGTGTTTGTCGAAAGTAAAAGAAGAAAACATCCATATTTGAGCTTGAATAATCGCTCATTAGGAGGGCTTGCATGTAAGTAAATTTTAATTCTGTTTTTGGTAAATTTTATGTTTTAGAGATCATTGCATGTAAGTCTTGCTAACTCGAGTGATATTTCATTAAATTATTCAATGTTTTGGACTTGCGCCATTGTTGAATTTATGAGATTTTTGAAGTTTTATAATGGTTTTGTAAGTTTGATATTTGAACAATATTAATTTGTGGAGCAATTGTTGGTGATTTTGATGATTAGGGATTTAAATGCGAAGTTTGTAAACGTTAATGGAATTTTGTGTAATTGTGAATACTATGAGTTGCTATAGAAATATAAAAATTTTGTTTAGATGGAAATTTGGCTTAAATGCTAATTGATTAAGTTTTGACATTAGGATTAAATTGTATAAAAGTTAGTTGTTAAGGATAAATGTGCAAAATTTAATTAAAGGTGGAATGGTTTGAATCTAAGTATTGTATAGTGTTTGAATTAGTTAATTGAATTAATTTATTATTTTTAGATCAAGAAACGAGTGGATCGGTTATAAAATGTCAAAAAGAGAAGGTCGTGGAGTAATCGTCTTCGGTTTTAGGTAAGTTCCTATTGTTGTCTTTGATTATAATGTGATATAAAATGTGCTAATTATATCAAATATATTTAGTTGACCGCTTAGTAAAGAATTTGATTTATCAGAAATAGAAATGAAATTTTCTGGAATGATTTTGATGGGTCGAGTAAAAGTTTTGTTCATGAGATTTATGACTAAATATATGTTTTGGACTGAGCTTCTACAAGTGTTGCGGGCTCGGATTTACATACGACTCAGATTTAGCTTGGACTAATAATCCATTGTCGTTTTACATGTATACCTAGCTCTGGCCAAGCTAGTTTATCTGTGTTGTTAGCCTGGACGGGTAACTTGACACAATTATTCTTTATCTGATTAGCTCTTAAGAACATTATCTGTCCTGGACTTATTTAATGAGTACTTTTACAAAGATCCATAGGAATAATAAAATTTGATTGACACAAAAATTTTCTCGATAAATTATAGCAAGTTATGAATTCTAAGTAATCCATATGTTTATATGTTTCTAACTTTGAATTTTGGAATCGTGTTGTAATGAGGTTGAAGATCAAATGATTATTTGCATTTGGCTACTTAACAAGCATAGCAAGTAATAAAATTGATTTGTGGAAGCTTACTAAGTATTTATTATACTTGGTTATTATTTCTTTGTAGATTTTAAACTATTGGATCATGTTGGTCGGATCACTGGAGCATACACCTACCTTTGGCTCTTTTCGGTAGTTTTTGAAGTCTCAATCTATGGTTAAATCATGGCATGTAAATAGGGTGTTTGTTTTGCAAGAATATGGACATGTTTTGCTACCTTGTGTTGTAATGGATCCTTATACAAGTTTAGTGCTAATAACTATATTGCAAGTTGATCTTTTGGTCATATATAGTATAACTCATATTGTTTTGGTATTTAATTGCTAAATGGTTGAATTGATGAGTGAAATTGTGATAGATGAATGTGGTTTTGTTTAAGAGTTTGAATTGTGGTGTCAATGATGGCACATTGGTTAGGCACTTAAGATGAATATTTTAGGCTTGTTAAATGTGTTTATAAGATATGAAATTGGTTGGTTTTGATTTGGCTTGGTACCTAAGCTTTGGATGAAAATGTGAATTGTTTTGCAAACTTTTTAAGGAACACACGGCCTAGGACATGCGCTGTCACACGGTCGTGTGTCACACACGGGTATTCACACGATTGTGTACCTTATTTGTTTTCAGTTCAGGTTGGTCAACATGGGCACAAAAAGTTACATGGCTTGGTGACACAGCCATGTGACCCTGAGCCACACGGGCAAAAAGAGTTACACGGCCTAGTGATAATGTCGTGTGACCCTAAGCTACACGATCACCATTAGTTGCACGGGCTGGCACACGGCCGTGTGACCTTTTACTTCACGGGCATAGCTAGTTACACAATTTACGAACACGAGTGGGTGAAGTAGCTACATGAGCATGTGGAGTAGCCTCATGACCATGCTTTTGAGCCACACAGTCTGTGATCTGTCACACGTCCTGGCCACACGGCCGTGTGACCTCTGTTTTCCAAATTTTTCTAAATTTTTCTAGTTTATTTCAAAATGATCCCTTATTGTTTTCAAATTATTTTTAGGGCATGGAGGCTCAATTTAAGGTCCATCAATGTATTTCCTACTTGATTTAAATGAGTTATTAAATGATATTAGATAATTTGTATAATTGATTCTATTTGAATTTAAACATTTTGAATTGTACTATAATACTCTATAACCCTAATTCGATGACAGAAATGGTTTAGGGGTGTTAAATTTAGTAGTATCAGAGCTATAGTTTAGTTTGTTTTAGGATTGAACATAACGTATATCAAGTGTAGAATTACATGTCATGTTAACCTGTAATCTATGTGATGCTCGTGATCCAATCTAACAATGTTTTCTTTTATTGATTATGGAATGGAGAATAGAAAAAATCCTGTCGATATTGATGAATTTGAAAGTCATGCTCTAGCTTCTGACGAGGAAGCAACCCAAGAGATGTCCAGATCTCAATTACTTGGAAGTGGAGATTGTAATAATTTCTTTTAGATGATGAATGAGTGGTTTGTACAATTTATGTAGAATAATTCAATGGCTTCACAACATCCACCCTCTCCAGCCCCTCTTTTACCTATTTCAGTACCCATTCGTCCTTAAAATATAACTCAGGTACCTGTTCATCGACCTCCTACTATTAAAATTCGTAAATGTGGAGCTGAGGATTTTCGTGGATTGTACAATGAAGATCAGACAAAAGTTGAGTATTGGTTAGAGAATGTGCAACGTGTTTTTGATTAATTGAATTGTCTTAAAGATAGCTTGAAATGTGCCATTTCATTTTTAAAAGAATATGCTTATCACTAACAGGTTACCTTAACGTCAGTCATTCCGAAAGATTGAGTGTAGCACCCCTAACCTGTGTCCGTCACCAGATTAAGGTTACGGGGCATTACCGATCAAATCACATCAATATTACATACTTTAAACATTCATAGTCATAATTATACATAACACAATCATATTGTCCCTTACGAGGCTCTTCAAGGCCTTAAAACATGTTTAGAAGTGGTTCGGGACTAAACCAATAACATTTGCAAACTTTAGGAAACACATAAAATTTTCAAGGATTCAAGGGTCACATGCCCGTGTGAACAGGCCGTGTGCCTCTCACGGCCACCAGACATGCCCGTGTCCAGGCCGTGTGGAAACAGTGCATACATACTGACTTACATCACACGGCTAAAGACACGCTCGTGTGAAAATTGGAGGGTATACTGACTTGGGTCACACGGCCGACCACATGCCCGTATGCCAGCCCGTGTGCTGCATACAACCAGTAGACACGTCCGTGTGTCTAAGTCGTGTAACTCACTGACTTGTTTTAACTAGATTTAGGGGTCACACGGTCGAGTCACACGCTCGTGTGCTAAACCGTGTGGCACAAAAATAGGCTTAATTTAAACCATTTTCCCACCTATCTTTCATGTACCTAAAAGCATTCATTTGACATCATTTTCACATATAGCCATTTGATATGGTTCATTTGGATGTAGGTTGTAAACCTACTAATTGTGAATGTTTATGCTTGTATGTTTATTGTGATATATCATGAATGGACATGAGATATATGGTCAAATCACTTGGGAATTATTTAGGTCATAATCGGCAATGAGTTGTAAAATGAGCCAAGTATGAATGAGTATTGTTGGAATGGTAATCCTAACACAAAAAGGGGTAATATTAATATAGCATTAAAAGAGACATGAAGCAACATGCATGATCTTGACTAAGGAGGTTTTAAGGGTATTATTATACCACGATAGATGTCCAAGGAACATATTAGTGTGTTTGGATGAGTGAGGGTGACAAGAGGCTTGGAAAATATCCTCCAAAACATGTGTCTAGGCCGTGTGTGACACACGGTCAGCCCGATAGGCGTGTTGTATTACCATGTGTCCCCTGCACCTAAAATTTTTAAGTCAATATGCATGGTAGTAAACACACGGGTAGAGACACGACCGTGTATCTCAACCGTATGGAGGGCACGGCCTAGCACACGGGTGTGTGTCTTGGCTGTGTGCCCCTAAATGGATGATGACGTCATAAACAGAATGTTGAGGGTTTTAGACACGAGCGTGTCTAGGCCGTATGAAGGACACGGGCCAGGGACACGGGCGTGTGCTCAGCCGTGTGAAAACCCCTGTAGGTTCGAAGTGAATAATATATTCACACAGGTTAAGGACACGGGCGTGTCCAAAGCACACGAGCGTGTGCATTGCCTCCACACGGGCATGCGAAGCGTAAACATAGAACTTTTTCTGAAATTTTATTGAGTTCTCGGTTTAGTCCCAGACCACTTTTAACGCATGTTTTGGACCTCGTAGGTCCACAATAGGGACAATTAAGTTTTGATTGGTTTTAATCTAGAACAAAATTTTGTATCTAATTTTCCTGGAATGTCCTTATTTATGTCCGGTAACGCCTCGTACCTTGTTCCGGTCTTGGGTACGGGTAAGAGGTGTTACACGTGTAACCCTAAATTCTAACTCAAGGAGTTAAACGGTTCACCACATGGGCTCTCATTTGGCCGTGTGACACACATGGCCTACACACATACACACACCCGTGTGGCAGCCCGTGTGTCGTCGACAGCCCCGTTTAGCAGGCCGTGTACCGCCAAAAGCCTTGTTTCTTACGAAAGAAATGCAGAAAAAGAAAGGGTTTCAATACCCACCTGTTATGCAATGCTGTAGAAACACCCCAATGCCAATTCCAAGCCTAAAATATGTTCTGAACATCCAATTCAACAAAACATTCATAAAAATGCAATTGACAACAATTGGTTTCTCATTGAAACCTTCGACTCACTACACAAATGAATGAGAGTCTATTTATCGTGAATTCCTACTACACACCCGGTTTCCAAGTAAAACGAGAAGTGTTAGGCATCTCTTGAGCCTCCTAGTGTAGTGGAACACAACAACAACAAATTAACCACAACTCAAGATTTTGACAGTTTTTCCCAATTCGCACAACAACATAATATAACAAAACAATCGACCAAAATTTACTGTAAAGCACAACAGAGCAAGCAGTATCACAGAATGGACAGAACAAAAAGAGATTCCAAGAAGACGTAAAAGAAATAGAGTAGAAGAAAAGAAAGGAAGAAGAACATTGAGAAGAAAATGAAAAAAAAAGAAACGTCCAAACATTAGATGAAAGGGCATTTAAAATTTAGATCAATTTTATGGAAAAGTGAAAAAATAAATCCTTGTTGCACCCAGGGAGACTCAAACACGGAACCAATGACATAGACAGATGCTTAAACATTGAACCAACAGGCTCATTCTTGACACAAAATGGCACAGAATTAAACTTAGACAAGAAATCCTCACCTAAGTGTTCAATAAAGAAATTAACAAAATTCTAAAATTTATACAACTTGACTCTCCAATCTCAAGTGAGCAAACATAACACAAAACCACAAAAGCAGACACATATTTATTGACATGACTTAGTAATAAAACTCAAATTTTGGGGCGTTACAGCAAATACCACAAGAAATAATTCCTTTTTGGTGGTGGTGTAATTAAGTTGTACATTAGTTAGAGTCTGACTGGCATAATAGATTGCATGAAATAGTTTGTCTTTCCTTTGCCCAGTACTACTCCCATGGCATAGTCATTGGCATCACACATGAGCTCGATAGACAATGTCCATTTAAGAGCTATTACAATCGGTGCAACCACTAGTTGCTTTTTTAACTCCTTGAAAGCTAACAAACAAGGTTCATAAAAGATGAAAGATTTATTTTGTTCCAACAAGGCACATAAGGGCTTAGAGATCTTGGAAAAGTCTTTGATAAATCTCTTATAGAATCCAGCATGCCCTAAGAAACTTCTAATTCCCTTAACACTCGTTGGAGGTGGTAGCTTCTATATCACTTCAATTTTTTCCTTATTAACTTTGATTCCTTTATGGAAAACTTTATGCCCTAGGAAAATGCCTTCTCTTACCATAAAATGAAACATCTCCTATTTTAGGATGAGGTTAGTCTCCCCACAGTGTTGAAGTAGCAATTATAAGTTGTGTAAATAACCTTCGAAAGCATTCCCAAATACCGAGAAATCATCCATAAATACTTTGAGGAAATTCTCAACCATATTCGAGAATAAAGAAATCATACACCATTGGAATGTTGCTGGCGCATTACACAGAGCAAAGGGTATTTTTCTGAAGGTGGATATACCATACGGACAGGTGAATGTTGTATTTTCTTAATCCTCTAGGGCAATTGCAATCTGATTGTACCTAGAGTATCTTTCTAAGAAATAGTAGAAGTTCTTTCCAGCTAATTGGTCTAACATTTGGTCAATGAAGGATAGTGGAAAATGGTCCTTCCTTGTGGTTTTTTTTGAGCTTGTGATAATCTATACAAATTCGCCATCCCTTGACAGTTTATGTAGGTATAAGCTTATTATTGTCGTTACTGACCATGGTTACACCTCCCTTCTTTGGCACATATTGGACTGGACTCACCAAGAGCTATTAGAGATTGGGTAGATAATGCTAGCATCCAACCATTTGATTATCTCCTTCTTCACCATCTCTTTCAGAATAGGGTTTAACCTCCTTTGCTACTCAATAAAATTTCCATGGTAGTCTTTCAATAGAATTTTGTGCATGTAGAGTGCAAGGTTGATTCCTTTAATATCATCGATTGTCCAACCTAATGCCTTTTTGAATTTCTTAAGTGTAGTTAACAACTTAACCTCTTGCTCATCAGTCAGCTTAGCAAACATAACCACGAGTAGCGTGTTATCCTCTCCTAAATATACGCACTTAAACTGTGAAGGTAAAGGTTTTAACTCTAAGGTGGGTGTTTCTTCTATGGACAATTTAGAAGGGCTAAAAGTTTGAGGAGATAAATCTAATGTGTCAAACCTCTTTCTAAGTCTATCGACAATTAGTTTGGATTCTAGTAACTTATTGCGGTGTCTTAATGGCTATTCATCATCATTATCAACTGAATCTGATTCATTATGCTATTTGTCATGGTATTCTTTCTCAAATTCCTCTTTCACAAAAGAACCTAACAAATTGACAGCATGACACTCTTCAATATCATCAGCATATTTTAGAGTCTTGAAAACATTAAAAATGATCTGTTGATCGTTCACCATCATAGTTAATTCTACCTTTTTAACATTAATCACAGTCCTACTTATTACAAGGAAAGGTCTACCAAGAATAATAGGCACATTTTTATCAGAAACAGTCTAACACAATGAAATCAGTAGGAAAAATAAATTTATCTACCCTTACTAGGACCTCTTTGATTTTACCTTCTGGGTATGCATATGACCGATCTACCAATTGCAAGGTTATAGTGGTAGATCTTACTTCACAAATTCCTAGCTTTTGAACACATACATAGGCATAAGATTTATGCTCGGTCTTAAATTACACAAGGCCTTCCCAACATATTGGTTGCCAATTGAGTAAGGTATTGTGAAGCTTCTTGGGTTTTTCAAATTTGGAGGCAATTTATTTGTCAACATAGCAGTGCACCCTTCAGTGAGTGTGACTGTTTCAAATTCTCCCAATCGCCTATTCTTTGAAAGCATGTTTTTCATAAACTTGACATAGTTAGGCATTTGCTCTAAGGCTTCCACTAAAGGTAAATTGATGTGAAGTTGCTTAAGGACATGCAAGAATCGCCTGAAATGTTGGTCTTGTTTGTGATTTTGAAAACATTTGGGAAATGGTGGAGGTAGGCCAACTTCAGATTGTAATGATTGTTTTTCTAGGGCATTGTGGTCAGCAGTGCTGTTTGAGTTTGCTTCGACATTGCTTGGTCCAGTTTTCTCAGTTATGGTGCTCTTCTTATGTTTGTTCAAGGGTTTTGCTTGTAATTGTTTCTGAATTTATTGATTTAGGATCACAATTCTTGACAACTTTATCTAGTTGTAAGCCACTTCTAAGAGTGATTACTTTACAATGTTCTTTCCTATGTGGTCTTGCATTCTCGGTATCACTAGGCAAAGTTCCCTGTGTTCTTGAGTTCAAAGCATTAGCTATCTATCCTACTTGATTCTTTAAAGCTCGTAATAATGATGCTTGGCTCTGGATCCCAATATCGTTCTTAGCTATATACTTCTTCAGTAGAGACTCAATAGATGAGAAAGAAGATGATGTCTATCCTGTTTGAACTCGTTGTTGATGCAGTATAGACTGATTGAAACTAGGTGGAACATTCATGGCATTGGGTCTAATAGTTATGTTGGAATTTCTAGCTCATTGATTATTCCACCCAAAATTTGGGTGCTGTTTCTAACCAGGGTTATACGTATTGGAATAAGGATTGTTGTTCCTATTGAGGTTGCCTATATAGTAGACATATGCTGGGTTTGAGAGACACTTTTCAAACACGTGATCCTCACTATAATAAACATAAGATAACCCAGCTGCTTTTAGCTCTTTCACCTCACTAGGCTTCTGCATGATCTTTATCATGTTAGTTAAAGAATATACTTGAGCAGTAAACGAGGTAATAACATCAAGTTCGAATGATCCAACCACTCTCCTACCACTTTCAGCTCTTGTTGTGGGGTGTTGATAATCATTATTGGTGATTCTCTTTAAAATCTCGTAGGCTTCATTGGAGGACTTATCCAACAAAGTTCCATTAGCTGAAGCATTAACCACCATCTGTATTTGTGCATTCAAACCATTGTAAAACATATCCATTTGGGTCTAATGTTGAAATCCATGTATAAGACATTTCTAAAGAAAATCTTTGAACCTTTCCCATACTTCATATAGTTTTTCATCCTTTAGTTGCTTGAAGAATGTTATGTCATTTCTAAGTTTGACATTCATATTTGGTGGGTTATATTACAGTAGAAATATTTGACAGAGATCATTCCATTATTCTATTATTCCAGATGGTAAAGTGTTAAGCCATGTTCTAGCAGGATCTCTTAAAGAATAGGGAAACAATTTGAGTTTTAAAGCATCTTCAGGGATACCTTGCTGTTTGAAAGAATCGCAGACCTCCAAGAAAAGTCTCGAGTTCAATATGGAATCTTTAGTTGGAAAACCACCAAACTAACAAATTGATTGAAGCATCTGACACATTACAGGTTTCAGTTTAAAGTGGGGAGCTTGAATTTGTGGCCTGACTATTCCAGGATTCAGGTTATCTAAGATAGGCACTACATGCTTTCAAATTGGCCTATCCCAATCATCAAACATTTGAGCAACAAGAGGAATAATATTCAGAGCTCTCGGATTAAGTTAATCATTCATAGTAGGTGAATTATTCTGTCTTGATTCATTTCTCTTTGTTCTCTTCTCCTTCTTAGCAAAGCCCTTTTAGTTTCTGGATCTAAGGAATAGAGTCCTTCAGCAAGAGTGCCTCTATGCATACAACTAGTAAAAAACCCGTTGAGATCACAAAACAAACAAATTAACAACTAAAACTATAAAAATTGTAATATCAAAAACTAAAGTTACCAATCTTCAATACCCGACAATGACACCAAAAACTTGTCGCATGTGAATATGATGTACGAATTGTGCAAGTGTACATGTCAAATCAAGAAATAAAGTGATGAGTATCGTTACTATAAGGATTGGATGAGTGCTCTTTGTCTAAGTTATCATAATTGAATAGAAAAGATAAATGTATCGAACGATGTTTAATGAAATTAAAATAGGATTAACACATTAGAAGTGAGAGTAATGAAGGATACTAGCAGAGATTACCAATGTAACAAATCAAACAATAGTACTAAGGACTTTGGCAAGGTTGGAATATTGGTCGTGAAGGTTAGGATTACTAAGGGATTTGTTCTAACCTGTGAAAAATGCTATGGAAAAACTATGGCAAACTTTGTATTCGATTGGGAACTAATGTGGTTTACCTCTGTCGAAAGCAAGACCTAGGGTTACTCATCTCTAAGACATTATATGACTATAGGCTCAGGATTAGCAACTACTACTAAAGCGCAACCCTCTAAATCATATAAGGTAAAGCTATATGTCTAGAGTTTACATAGGTATTTCACTCAACACTCACTTATATTACCCAACAGTGGTCGAGTATGAGGTCAAATTTCTGAGACTGAGCTGATATACTCGTGGGTTAGTGTCGAATGATTATGTTAGATGTGTCCACTTCGAGGAAGGGTTGAGGTATGACCTCAAGGTTCTGATAGCTCTGTAGAGGGAGTAGGTTTTTGACATCTTGGTGGACAATAAGAGAATTACTGAGGAGGTTAAGCGCATTGAGCTCGAAAATAGGTTCATGAGAGGGGTAGGAATAAGAGGGATTCAAAGCCCTCCAACTCTGTTAAGAGGCCTAAGAAATGGGCCAAATTTGATGGATCTCCGAGGGTATAGGCTCATGTTGTTTCCACTATGGTTCAGACACATGGAGATTGTGGTAGGCACTATCCGGGCGAATTTTGGCGGAGGCTGGGAGCTCGCTTACGATATGGGTCAATGGAACATCGTATCATAAATTTTCCACAACATTCAGATTAGGTGCAAGCTCTAGCACTGGGTTTAGTTCAGCTTCAGCGTATAGTTCAGTAGCAGCTTAGGGGCCATAGGCTGGCTAGGGATGGTAATGGTATAGGTAGAGGTCAGAGAGCACTAAGCAGAGGTGCTAATCAAACTGAGGCTAGGTAGCTTACACTGGTATATGTGGCAAGACGCTATAGACATTATCGCTGGTACATTTTTTATTAATACTGCTCCATACTTTGCATTAATAGATATAGGACCAACACATTCCTATATAGCTAGTTTTGCTTTTGTGAACTTGGGTATTTCTGTTGAGAGTACTTCTAGTGAATTTATTATGATCAGTCCACTTGGTTAGTTTGTTCGGGTTAATAAGATCTATAGGAAGGTACTGATGGTGATACAAGAGGTTGTATCTCTAGCTAATTTGATAGAATTGCCATTCAGAAAATTTAATTTAATTCTGAGAATGGACTGGCTTGTGGAGCATCGAGTCAGTCTAGACTGTGCGACTAAGAGAGTGATTCTGAGGTCTATGGATGATTTGAAGGTGGCTATGATAAGCGACCGTCAAGGTTACCTATCCAATGTGATCTATGCTCTTATGGCCGAAAAGTTGGTTCGTAATAGTTATGTGACATTTTTGGCCTTTATGTATGATTCGGCTTTCGTGGTTTCTTTTGTTGGGGATATTCGAATGTCTTTCCTAAGAAGTTTCTGAGATTGTTTCTAGATAGGGAGGTTGAATTTGGTATCAAGATTCTACTGGGTGCAACTTTGGTTTTTATTTCTCCCTATCGTGTGGCACCGAAGGAGCTTATGGAATTGAAAGCTCAATTTTAGGAACTTCGTAAAGAAAAAAAATGCTACAATGAGAATGTGTGTTGATTACTGTGAGCTGAATAAATTGACAATAAAGAATAAGTACCTACTTCCGGGGATCGACGTTTTGCTTGATCAATTTATCGGGTTTCTGTGTTCTCCAAGATAGATCTCCATTCTGGGTACCATCGACTTAAGGTTAAAGAGGTTGATGTTTATAAGATTGCTTTTAGGGCTCATTATGGACACTATGTGATACGAACTCATCTCGGTATTGTGCGTTGAGTTGTTTAATTGCCCAATTGTCGAACGTAGAAGTATCATTCCAATTTGCAAGCTTTGAAGGCATTTGTTAATTATGAAGATGGGAGATGGAATTAGGTTCAAAATTGTCTAAGTATAAGTTGATTTGGTTCAAATAACAAAGAAATTAAGATAGATAATTTGGTTGATAGGTGAAATGGAATTCGAACTTAAGCGGTAAGAATGAACCAACACTAAGGAGAGTGTTGACCTGGGACTTATATGGCTTAAGGTGGTTCGATGAAGGAAGAAAAGGGACCTTGACCCATTACCTAACAAAGGTAATAACTGAAGGTATGGTTAGGTTGAACGCCACACTCGAATAAGAGTGATAAGTTCGGAAAAAGACTAAGGTTGATGCCACTGACAACAGATAAGCCAACAAAGTCTATAAACGAAATTTGAGAGAAGATAGTCTCACAAAAATAATATAGTTTCATTCAAATTATCAAAAGTTCTAAAACAAAGAAATGAACTACATACTTATAGTGCTGGCTTTAAGCGAGCAGAATAGTCATTATAGGGTAGCTAATTGGACATTTTTTTCAGCTTAAATGAGCTAAAATTTCTTGGAAAGTTCCTAGCAATCTTCTTGACGCTTCCAGGAGCTTGGGGACGCTAATGGTCAAGTCTTTTGCTAGTCCTAATCAGCTGAAAATAATTGAAATTAATTTGAGAGCTGGAAGGAGCTGAATGGAGCTTATTTTAACGAGCCAAGTTCGACCAAGGGAATGCATGAGCTGCCTTGGGTTGCCGAAAAGACACGTGCTTAAATGGGCTACTTAGATTACTCCAAAAGATTTGTAGTGTGAACGGAGCATGTGAGCAGCCACTTTGAATGTGAAAACTCAAAACTAATCAGCCTTTATGTGTGGAAAGAATTTCCAGCAATATGAATTCATTTAAGCAAGTTTAGGGAAGAGGAACCAGCAACTTGGGAGAAGAAAAATCAGCTCACTTTTGTTTTTTGCACTCACCAAATAGCTACTTGGGGAATGGCAATCAGTCGCACACCCTTTTAGTGGCCGACCATGCATGTATCTACATCAATTAAATTCAGCCAAGGTCAATGTTAAGACAAATTAAATTCGACAGCCATAATAAGTTCAATTCAGCTAGGACAGTTTAATTCAGCTATAATTAATTTGTACTAAGCTGGGGCATATTAAAAACAAATATTAGCTAAGACACTAATTTAATTTAGCAGTAGCCAAGACACATTTAACACTCTAATTTAATATGTTCAAATTAAAGACAAATTTATTAACCCTTATTTATTACTTAAGTTAAACTAACTAAATTAACTAAATGCATTTATCTTATTCCAGCAACTAAAATGGGTAAAATTAAAATAAGCTTTAAAACGAACAAACGAGCTCATTGAGCTAAGTTAAACTGAATGCAGCTCTTGGATCTGAATATGAGCTGAGATTGACTTGCAAGAGGTTGCAAGGAGTCCTTGATGAGCTGGTCCAAGCTTTTTCAATTTGTCCAGCCAATGCTTTGCCCCACACTTGGTTGACTAAGGCCAAAATGGCCTCCTTGAATTGCTTGGCTCGAGCTTGTGTGATAGGACCTTGTGGCAGCTCCAACGGATCCTTGCTCGAGCTAGGTATACTCCAAGGTGTGATCGTATCATCGTAAGTTCCTAGTCATACGCTTCGGTTTGATGAATGCTCTGGCTGCATTCATAGACCTTATGAATCAGGTCTTTCAACCATATCTAGATCAAAGCTTTGTGGTTTTCATCGACGATATTCTGGTATACTCTAAGACTAAAAATGATCATGATGAGCATCTTAGAGTAGTTTTTCAGATACTTCGTGAGAAATAGCTCTATGCTAGGTTGAGAAAATGTGAGTTTTGGCTTAGGGAAGTCACTTTTCTAAGCCATGTGGTTTCTGTTGAGGGGATCCAAGTTGATCATAAGAAAACCGAGGCTGTGATTGAGTGTAAATAGCCTAGAAATATGTATGAGATTTGTAGCTTCCTTGGGTTAAGGGGTTATTATTGGAGGTTTGTTAAAGGGTTCTTACTTATCGCAGCTCCTCTAATTAAGCTATTGCGTAAGAACGCACTATTTATCTGGACTGATGAGCAGCAATCAAGCTTTAAGAAACTCAAGTTTGTTTTCACTCAGGCTCCTGTATTGGTACAACTTGAATCCATAAGGAGTTCTTGGTTTATAGTGATGCATCACACGTTGGATTGGGTTGTGTTCTGATGCAAGACAATAAGGTAATGGCTAATGTATCTCGACAGCTTAAGTCACATCAAGGCAACTATCCCACGCACGATCTTAAGTTAGTTACGGTTGTCTTCGTCTTAAAAATCTAGAGGCATTATCTGTATGGTGAGAGGTGTATCATTTTCATTGATCACAAGAGCCTCAAATATCTTCTTACTCAGAAGTATTTGAACCTTAGGCAACATAGATGGATTAAGTTGCTTAAGGATTACAACTGTACGATTAAGTATGATTCTGGTAAGGCCAATGTGGTGGCCGATGCTCTTAGTCATAGAGTAATGTCTGACTTGAGGGCAATGTTTGCTTGCCTAATTCTATTTGATGATGGGAGCCTATTAGCTGAGTTTCAAGTTAAGCCGACTTGGATTGATCAGATTCAGGGTAGACAGTTGGGGGATGATTCTCTCATTCAGTGATTCTGTAAGGTTGAAGAAGGCAATAACTCTAGTTTTAGGTTGAACAGTTATGGGGTTTTGTGCTTTTGAGGTCGGGTTTGTGTGCCTAATGATTCTGAGTTGAGGCAATCTATTCTGTGGAAAGTGCATAGTAGCCCTTATGCTATGCATCCCAACGGAAATAAGATGTATCAAAATCTTTGAAAGTTATAATGGTGGCCTGGTTTGAAATACGAGGTAATGGATTTCATCTCTTGATGTCTGATGTGCCAGCATGTTAAGGCTGAGCATCAACTGCATTAAAAGTTTGCTTTAACCCGTTAAGATTTCTCTCTGGAAATGGGAGCAAATAATGGGTTTCCCTTAACACCCACTAAGAAGCATTTTGTGTGGGTCATCGTAGATCGTTTGACCAAGTCTGCCCATTTTATTCCTGTCAGGACATGCAACTCCCTTCAAAAACTGGCTAAGTTTTATGTTTTTAAGATCGTTAGACTTCATGAGGTTTTGGTTTGGATTATTTCTGATAGGGATACACTTTTTACTTCTCAATTTTGGGGGAAGCTTCATGAAGCTCTGGGTTCTAGGACTTCAGTACTGCGTTCCATCCTTAGACAAATAGACAATCTGAGAGGGTGATTCAGATATTGGAGAATATGTTACAGAGTTGTGTGATCAACTTCTGAGGTAGTTGGGAGGAGCTTCTCCCATTAGTCAAGTTTGCATATAATAATAGTTTCCAGTCTAGTATTCTGATGGCACATTACAAGGCTCTGTATGGTTGTAAGTGTCGTACCCCGTTGTGTTGGACTGAGTCAGGTGAGCGTTGGGTTTTGGGTCCCGAATTGGTTTTTGAGATCGAAGATAATGTTAGAGTGATTCAGGATCGTCTTAAGGTGACTTCTAATAGACATAAGTCATATTCGGATCTGAAAATGAATGATATCAAATATTCTATGGGTGATTTTGTCTTTTTGAAGGTGTCTCCATAAAAGAAGGTTCTACGGTTCGGACTTAAGGGCAAGTTGAACCTCAAGTTCATTAGGTCGTTTCAAAATTTGAAACGTGTGGGATCGGTCTCCTATCAGCTAGAGATACCTCCAGAGTTGGACCGTATTCACGATGTGTTCCTCGTCTCCATGTTGAGGTAGTATTAGTTGGATCCATCTTACATTGTGCCTGTTAAGGAGATTGAGGTTAAACTGGATTTAACTTTCGAGGAGGAACTAATTCAGATTTTGGATAGAGATGTTAAAGTCTTGATGAGGAAGTCTGTTCCTTTGGTTAAGGTTCTGTGGCAGAATCATGGTACTGAGGAAGTCAATTGGGAGCCTGAAGGTTCGATTCGTCTGTAATATACAAATTTGTTCGAATTAGGTAAATTTCGAGGCCAAAATTTCTTCTTTTTCTTTCAGTCCTCAATTTTTGCCTATACTTTGTTTATTGATTAAATTCCTTAGATTAATTTTCCATTACTTGCGTCTTTTATCTTCCATCTATGTTTTAGGGTGGTGGTTGTTGCAATTGAATCATTTGGTAAGTTATGAATTTTTCAAAGTGTTGGGGTTTTTCTCGTTTGGTAAGATCTTTGCTTTGCAATTAGGGTTTTAGTTTGTTTAATCATTTTGTTGTGCTGTCAGGTGAAGATCGAGAGCTGATTATAACCATATTTTTGTATATTTGACTTAATTAAATTTGGGTGAAGAGTTTTGTAAATTTTGGACTGTTTGGACATTTTGGGCTATCTTGGGTTTTGGATTTTATTTCTGTATTTTACATAATACCATTTAAACATTTTATTACAAAATTCACTTTTCTACAAAAATAATGGATTTCAAACAACAAACAATATTTTTCCAAAAAATCAACTTTCTAAGAATTTCTGCTGCTAAGTTGTACGATTTTAGAAAACATAAACAAACAACGTTTTCAATAAAACAACTAAGTAAGGTTTTTCATAAATTGGGTTTTTGTTTGATAAGAGTTTATGACGTTTTGAAAATATACGAAATCTAGATTTTCAACCATTTATGGTAACATCTCTAGAGCTAGCCATAACATCTAGGTCGGGTTTGGAGTGTTACAGAGGAAGAAAATGAAAAAATAGATTTCCTAAATCAAGATCTTCATATAAGATATGATACAAAAATAAGAATTTGTAGAGAAAAAAGAGAGAGAGGAGAAAACAAGAGAGAAATAGAAGAGAAAACTGGTATTTGACTTAGTAGTTTCTTAATTCCTATAGCCTTTTACCAAATTGGTTTTAAGAAACCAATCAGAGAAGGGAGTTACAACAGACTCCCTTAAGTTGTTACTAATGGTTATTATGTGTAACAAGTTATATGCACCATATCATTTAATCTTAACAACCCAATGAAACGCCATGTTTCATTTAACTTAAAACTCATCGTTTCATTAACTAAATCAAAACTCATCGTTTCACTAACTTATTATTAACAGAATTTTAATTAAATTTTAATCCTGCAAAAGTTATCCCTCCATTCATACATTATTATCCTCAGTGATGAAAAGAAGAAAATCTCCTCTACAGCTCTCCTAGGTAGCATCATGTAGAAAGGCGTTCATCTATTCAAGTAAAACCTCATTCATTATCCTGTTGCCTTTCTTCACCATTTGAGGATCGATAATCTGAGTAGGCTCCTTAATCATGGTCCCATTAGTACCCATAATAGGTAAATCAAATTTCACCACCGAGTTCCCCACATGCTTCTTAAGTTGGTTCACATGGAAAGTTGGATGGATAAGAGATCTTACAGGTAAAGTTAACCTATAGGCCACTTTCCCCACCTTAGCTTCCACACAAAAAGGACCAAAATAACTTAGGAGCAAGTTTTTACTTCCAAGTTTTCCTCAAAGTATGTTACCTGTATGGTTGAAGCTTGAGGTACACCATGTCCTCACCTAAAAAACCCTGCTACTTTTTCTTCGATCAGCCAAATGCTTCATTCAATCTTATGCCCTCTAAAAGTGAAACTTAAGCATCTGTTTAACTACTTCTCGATGTTGACTAAGCTAGACATGCCAACTAGATAAGGAAGATGTATAGAAGGAGCTTGCCCATATAGAGCTTCCTGTGGGGTAGTTACAATTTCTTAATGGTTAGAAGTATTGTACCACCATTTGAACAAAGGCAATCAGAAAAACTAATCATCAGGCTTCTCTCCTGACATACATCTCAATTAACCTTCTAAACACTAATTCAAAACTTCTGTCTGACCATTAGTCTTAAAATGATAATCCATAGAAAGCTTCAACCGAGTCATCAATCTTATGAAAAGCTCATGCCAAAATGTTGACAAAAAGATCTTGCCCCTATCTAATATAATTGATTTTGGTGCTCCATACAATTTGTAGACATGGGTAAGGTATTCTTGAGCAATTGTTACTGCTATGAAAGGATGTCAAAGAGCCACAAAGTGACCACATTTGGTCAGTCTATCAACTACCGCCAAAATTGTGTCTTTTCCCTTTGAAACTAGCAGGACCTCTACAAAATCCATGTTGATTTCGACCTAACCTCGTTCAAGAATTGGCAAAGGTTGAAGCAATCTAGGTTTGGCAATATGATCACTTTTGCACCATTGGCACACCATACATTCCTTCACCCATTCCTTCACATAATTGGAGATGCCTTTCTAATAAAGTAAACTAGATAATCAACTATTGTGAAATGAACCCCAAAATGAACCCCTAAGCCACTATTGTGAAAGTGATCAAGAAGCTCCTTCCTCAATTCCTCGTTGGCCCCTACAATGATATTCCCTTTTCTACTTAGTAGCTTCCCATCCCAAGAATACTTTGGATGCAAAGTGGGATTCATTTGCAAATCAGTACAAATCTTTGTTAGCTTAGCATCTATTTGCAGAGAACCTTGCAATTTGGATAGCAACTTAGATACTAATGAACTATCACTCATCTGGTTCAATTACACACAATGATTGATTGCCTTCTTGAACAAGGCATCAACAACAACATTGTGAATGTATTTTCTATAGACAATTTCATAGTCATATCTCAACATCTTAGCCACCCATTTTTGTTGAAAAGAGGTGATGACTTGCTTCTCTGACAGAAATCTTAAGCTTTGATGATCTGTTCTAATCTTGAAATGCTTTCCCACCATATAAGCACTCTAATTTTTCACTACTAATAGAATAACCAACATCTCCTTATCATAGATGGATAAGGACAGATGTTTAAAGGCTAAAGCTTTATTGAAAAAAAGGCAATAGGTCTTTCTCCTTAATGCAAAACATCTCCTCATTTAAAAGCACATCATCTATATCTACATAGAATTCAAATTGAAAATTAGGTAAAATCAATACAAGGGTTGCACAAACTGCCTTCTTCAATTATTAAAAGGCGTGAGTGGCCTGTTCAGTCCACCTCCACTAATTTTTTTGAGCAAATTTGTCAAAGATTTGGTCAATGTACCATAGTGTTTGACAAATCTTCTACAATAGTCTGATAGTCTTAATAAGGCTCTTAGTTCCTTGATGGATTTTAGAATAGGCCAATGAGCAATACAATTTCCTTTGGAGTTGTCTATGGCCATAGTACCTTTGAAAATGACATGGCCTAAAAACTCAACCTTACAAGCCTCGAAGCTACATTTGCTTAGCTTTGCATACAATCGGTGTGTCCTCAATAGTTTAATGACCTTCCTTGAATGAGACAAGTGATCCTCCCAATTGGTAGAAGAAACTAGAATGTCATAAAAAATACCAATATAGACTTCCTTAAGAGTGGCTTAAAAACAACATTCATATGACCTTAAAAACTAGAGTGAGCATTAGTGAAACCAAAGGGCATCACGAAGAATTCATAGTGGCCTTCATAAGTTCTAAAAGATTTTTTGTGAATATCTAGCTCCCACATTCTTATTTAATGATAACATAACCTTAGACCAAGTTTTAAAAAATAAGTAGCTTGCCCCAATTCATCCAACAACTCTTCTATCACAAGAATAGGGAATTTATCTTTGCAAGTGAGTTGGTTCAGTTGTCTATATAATCAATAAATAATCTCCATAAGCTATCCTTCTTAACCATAACAATCGAAAAGGAAAATGAGTTGTTGTTGTTTCGAATGATGCCAACTTGCAACATCTCTCGAATCATCTTGTAACATCTCGATTTTGGGCCTAGTCAGAATAGTGGTTTCAAAACCACTAACTCGAGGTCAGAGAAATTATTTTTAATATCATTTTATGTGTTGTAGCATGATTATATGAGTACATGAAAATTTTGGTGAATCAATTTTAGCGATTGTGAGCTTAATTACGAAAAAGGACTAAATCGCATAAAGGGCAAAAGTTTTGTTTTATTAGCAAATGGTGTTAAATAGCTAGAGAATCATAATTAGGGGTCTTTAAAGGGAAAATATACCCATTCTAATAAGGGTGGCTGGCCATAGAGACAAAGAAAATGAAATGGTCAAAGGTTAGGTGAAATTTGGTGACTAATTTGACTTGAAACAAAATAAAATAAAGAGAAAAAGATATCACCTTTCATCTTCCTCCTCTCCACCGAAATTCTCAGCAAAATAATGGTTTTGAAAGCTTGAAATTTTAGCAACTCTCAGCAAAATAATGGTTTTGGAAGCTTAAAATTTCAGCAACTCTTCACCCTTGCCAGTAAGTGATTTTGGTGGTATTTCTTAATGATTTTTGTACTTTTGGAGCACTTATAGCTTAAGCTAACTAATGGTGGGACTATTTTGCAAAATGGTTGAGAGACTAGGGATTTTCCATGAGAGTGTTCATATTGCTTGCTGAATTTTTATGGAAGAAAATGAATCATGGTTGTTAGATAAACAACTTTTGTGAAAGGGGTTTTCATGAAAACACCTAAAATGGACCATTTTTGTGAAAGTTTGTTAAATGGATAGTAATTGTGTGAAATATTTTAAATTGTGAGGTGCTATAGGTATAAAAAGAGTTCAGTTAGGCTTGGTTAGTGAGAAAATTCGATGAAAATCGATTTATGAGCCTACGAGTAAAATCATAATTTTGTGAAAGTCTAGGGGCAAAACGGTCATTTTGCCAAAATATGAATTATGAAATGTCTTGATTGATGTGATGATTAAATTAGTGAATTTTATCATTTTAGATCAAGAAATACGAAATTCGGACCTAGACCGAGGGAAGGCCAAGCTAGTAGACTGATTCAATCTAGTTGCCCACTTTTTGTATACGAGGTAAGTTGTACGTAAGTAAGGAAAATTTATCGCTATTATGTGTTGAATGATTGATTTTGCATAATATGGTTGAATATACTTATGAATAATGCATGATGAAATTAATGTGGTAAATTCCCAGTTGAACCTAGGAATAGATTGGATATCCATGCCATGACATTTGGGTGATATGTGCGCTAGTGTAAGACCATGTCTGAGACATGGCATCTGCCACGATTATGAGAGCCAGTGTAAGACCATGTTTGGAACATGGCATCGGCAATGTTGTGAGTTCCAGTGTAAGACCATGTCTGGGACATGGCATCGACATTGATATGTGTGCTAGTGTGAGACCATATCTAGGACATGGCACCGGCCACATTATGAGAGCCAGTGTAAGACCATGTCTGGGACATTGCATCGACATTGAGACAAGAGCTAGTGTAAGACCATGTCTAGGACATGGCATCGGCCTCGACATGTGATCCAGTGTAAGACCATGTCTAGGACATGGCATTGGCAAATTACCCTCTTGTATGAGGCTTACTGGATATCCTTTAGTATTCCAAAGGGTTTCACGGGTTATTTCTAATGCTTATCATAAAGATATAGAATGATATAATCGTGTTGTGAGTGGTGCAGATTCTCATTTGAAACTCATGAGATATGAGTCTAGTTATGTTGCCTTGATGGTAAGAATGACTTGATTAAGTTCTAGCTATGAAAATAATTTTGGGACGATATTGCAATCTTTGGCTTATACTTGTGATATATAAGCATGTAGTGATATTTACCTTTGTTCACTCAAGAGCGTTACGTTGATTTATAATATGCATGGTTGATGTTGTTACTTATTTATATGCAACTTACTAAGCTTTATGCTTACTCCCTCTCTTTTCCATTTTCTTATTGTGCCGCCAAGTTAATATCGGGAATCAAAGGACGTCGGAGGCATCGATCACACTATCACCTGAAGCTTTGGTATAGCTAGTTTAAATGTTTTTAGTGTGGCATGTATAGGGACTTGATCTTTTGTTTAGTGTCATGTTAGTTTAGCCACAAGTGTTAGCTCATATGGATGTAATATTCATTTTGTAGAGGCCATTAATGTTGGCTAATATTGATTATTATTAAATGCATTTGATGAAAATTCTCATGGTTGTGGTTGTTTTGGTTATGTGTGTTATGCTTGGATTGGTTTTGATTGATGTTGTGTAGGTTAGGGCAAGTAAGGGTGGCAAAAAGGCTTGGTAAATTGCCTTGTTTTTTTCCACACGGGCAGACACACGGGCGTGTGTCTAGACCGTGTGTGACACACGGCTTGCCCTATGGGTGTGTAGCCAGGTCATGTGTCCCCTGAACCTAATTTTGGCAAAACAGAATGCCCAGTTGTAACTACACGAGCGGAGACACGGGCAGAGACACGGTCGTGTTTCCCAACCTTGTGGAGGACTACACGGGCGTGTACCATGGCCGTGTGCCTTTAAGGCATTGCTGACGTCAGAAACAGAATGTCAAGGTTTTTTCACACAGGTTGAGACACGGGTGTGTCATGGCTGTGTAGGGGACACGGGTCATAGATATAGGTGTGTGCCAAGCCGTGTGAAAACCCTTATAGGTTCGAATCAAAAAATAAATTTGCATAGGCTAGGGACACGGACGTGTCCCGATATGTTTAGGCCGTGTAAGCCACACGGGCCCTCAACATGGCCATGTTTAAAAGACACACGGGCGTGTCACCCTTCCATACGGGCGTGTGCCTCTGTTTGCCTGAAATTTTACAAAGTTTTCTAGAGTGCATAGATTAGTCCTGTAACAATCTTAAAGCGTGTTTTGGACCTCGTAGTTCTATATTAGGGTCGTTTAGAGGAAGTTTGAAAGTTTTAAAAATCAAGCAAAATTTTATGACCTGAAAACGTTTGTATGTATGTGTTTAAGTTTGGTAACACCTCGTATCCTGTTCCAGCGATGAACTCGAGTAAGGGGTGTTACACATCTTTTCAATCTTAGTCTTCTAAACAACATGATATTTGTAAGGATTTATCTTTACTACTTGAGTTTCATCTTTCTAAGGGATCATTGATCTTGCAATCTAGAAGGGGGCAAGTCTATAGGTTCTTGAAAAACATCATCAAATTCTGTTAAGAGGAGCTTCAAATCTGATTGAAGAGAAATAGTTGGAACTTTCAAGGTAGCTTGATCCTTGATAGCCATAACCAAAGAGCAAGGTCTCATCTCCTTCATTACCAAAGATAAGCAACTTTGTTTCCTTTTTAACAATTGGATAGCACCAGGAGCAATGTCTTGAAGAAAATAGGTGATGCTATCATGTTAGAATTGCATGGTTAAAGCAGAAAAATCCCACACTATAGGTTCTAAAGCCAACAACCACGAGATGATAAAGACCACATCATATCCTTTCAAGAGAAAGATCATGAAGTCAGTGTTGAAATGAGTACCCTGAACCTCCTATACCATATCTCTACACAGTCAAGTAATGAAGACTGCTCTTCCATCAACTATAGTCACTCTTAGTCTAAATTATTGCCAGATTGGAAAGGCTAAGCTACGAGCCAAAACACTGTCAATGAAGTTGTATATGTTCCTAGAATCCAAAAGAACCACTACTTTTTTTTGCCAAATTGAGAAATAAAACGCATAGTGTAAAGCCCTTAAGAACCTTGCATTGCATGCAAAGAAAGGATAGGAGTACCAACTTGTTCAAAATTAGAAGGGATATCTTTCAACTGTTCCTGACACTTATGACCATGAGTGTACTTGGCACTACACCAGAAACACAACCCTTTCTTCTTCCTTTCCTCAATCTCAATAGAAAAAGGAAACTTAGTAGCAGCTTTAGAAATGTTAGAAAAGACAATAGACATTAGTGCCACACTAGAAGTCTGACTTCCAGTTAAAGTAGCTAAATTTTTTTGGAAAAAGTATGAGAGCAGGGAACAACTTGGGAACTTTAGTAAGAAAAGTAGGGACAGAAGGAAAACTCCTTCCCTGACCATTGGAAACAATACTTTCTACTTGTCTAGCTAACAAAAACCCTTCAACCAATGGTTTGGGTTTAAACAACCTCAAATACTAACCAATTTCAGGCTTAAGATTACTAGAAAAAAATACTAAATGCATAAGATTCTGAGAGTTGCAGTTGATTCAAAAGACTTACAAAAGTATCATGGTAGGAATCAACAAATCCCTTTTGTTTAAAGGAAACAAGATTATCCATGGGGTCTTGAAAATCATATGATCCAAAGTGATCCCTCATGTTTCTGAAATAGGGATCACATGTTAGGAGATGAAACTATCCTTGTTGTTGAGTGAAAAAGAATCTAAAGCTTTTTTTATCGAAAAAAATCCTATTTAAAAACTGGTTTTCTATCACAGTGAAAAATTAAAATTTTGAAAATCGAGTTGGTTTGTGATATTTATAGTAATAAACTTTTCCTGAAAAGTACCTGTGTTTTGGGCAAGACAGATCCTAGACGTTCCCAACTTTCAACTTAACGACCATTTCTCTATTCTCGTACCACAAATTGCTTCGAGTGTGGGCTCAAACAATCACAAACCAGAAATGATTTATTACTTTCAGTAGAAAAGAAATTATCTCTCAATAGAAATCGGTAGAATTGTGATTCCTAGAAAATAGAATTTATACTTTAGAAAATAAATTCTCTCTACTTTCTAGTAGAATAACAATATCTCAAATTTGTATGGAACTTGTGTAAAAAGCTCTACCAGTGCCATCTATTTATAGAGAGAGATAGGAGAATCCTGGTTGAATTAGTAAAACACAAATAATATTTATTTAATATAAAAACTAATCTTCTTGTCTAACTAGAATATGGGGCGGGACACCCTAGTAAAATGCACTAAGGTTGTTGCCCCTCACATATATAATATGAGTAGAATTAAGTCTCATTTGTATTTGGTCTTATTATACGTGCTTCTTGAACTTTTAACCTAACACTTTATAATTTAATCCAACTCAATACATGTTTTTCTATTTCCTAATATAAATATTATTTATTATTTAATTTAGTTAGATAAATTGATTTTTCTAATTAAATAGTTTTCACAACTCAATTATTATTCTGTTAAAGTCATAACAATTTTACTGTAAAATAATCTATGAGGAAATATATTTAATTTTCATATTCAATGAATTTACAATAACTAGTTAATTTAATTAAATTTCTGAATTTCAATTAGTTAATTAAATAATAATTTAAAAACCTTAAATTAATTCTCAAGTTATTTCTATACTTAGTGAGAAAACATATTGATTTTTTAATATGACTCATTTCTCTAACTTTATAATTTCCATATATTTCTATTAATTTAGTTCTACATGCAATCTATTTCCGATTTGAACGAGCTAGTGGAAGGACTGATTGGACATATATAATTAGAGCTCAAATGATTTATAATTAAGTTCTAACTTTTTTTCTTATTAATTATTAACTCATTTAGTCACGAAGTTATTCCACTATAATATCATGACTAAACTCTCCTTAATTACATCTCATTACTAAAGCTACTCAATCAGTGCTCGTCCAATAACTTTTTCATAAGTGTGCTTCTCACATAGGATATCCTTAATATCTTTGGGATAAACATGTTCTCCCAATAAGATTTTATTTGATCTCATGGTAACCATTACGTTTTCCTTCATGAAGAGTCAATTACTTTCAAAGAGTAATCTAGTCATTTATCACAAAGATAAGCGACTCGTGGTCATATTTACTTTTCATCTATCATGAAATATTAATGAGAGGATCTCATTTACCCAATAGTTGGACTATGAATTCCACTATTTTAAATGACGCTACATATTGCAGAAGTCGTATACCCAACGCACCAGCTTTTGGTTCCTTATCTATTTAAACTTAGGCTTTTACTTACGTTAAAGTATACGAGTCACACATACATGTTTCATCTTCCACTCATGATTAAGGTATGCCACACTATGAACGTCACAAGTGAAAAAAATTCATAAACGAATTTAGGATCTATTCTACTTGGGTCCTATCCAATGTACTATCAGTCCAATCAATCATATCTATGTCTCTATCTTTTGGGAGTCATCCACTCCGGTACTCAAGATAAAACATCTCCCCAATTGGACTTGATAGACGACATATCAGCCTTTCAATCGGTTTGCTCATTTTCTATTAAACTAAAAATATGTTTAGGTTCATCTACTAATACAAGCTATTTTTTCGTATTATGGTCTGACGACATAATACCACTTAGTATTAGTTAAACACTAGATAACCAGTAAGCCAATATTTGCTTCCATTTTACTTTGCATGCAAAACCATTAAGGACAATATACGAAGGGTATTACTGTAATTAATGGATATTACTATTAATCCAACTTATTTCAAAAAAATACAAGTATACAAAATGAATATACTACATTTAGGGCACCATATCCAATACTTCCTTCCAAATGTAGCAAAAAAATACAAGTATACAAAATGAATATACTACATTTAGGGCACCATATCTAATACTTCCTTCCAAATGTAGCATGATTGTTCGGGTTTTAGCAGTATCAATGAACCTTTCCCCTTCAAATAATTACTCTATCTTGGCCTACCAACCTTGAAAATTAGAACATCGAACTTGGGACAATCCAACTTGAAAACACGAGGACTACTAGCTATTATGCCTCCCTTGAACTAAACCAGATCCCACCACATCTAAAAACATGAGCAATAGGTTCAAGAGGAGGAAATCATGATGGAGCAACCCTAAAAATGCCTTTAACCTTGTGCTGAGGACCATAACCCATCAGCAAGATTTGCTTTGCCCAAATATTGCTCATAGAGAGCCTTAATCTCATATTTAAGTTTTGCTCAAAAATCATCGTGAAAACTTACGAACCGAGTTTCCAACTTCCTATCCAAATTTGTTTGCGACTTAGAGAGTTCTTGCTGTTGTTCGCCCACTTCCTTTTGAATACAAGTAATCACATCACCACCCATGTCACACCTAAAAAAGTTAAAGGTTTGATATAATGGAAATTATGAGTATTTAAATAGAAAATTTTTTTGTTTAAGTTTAGTCACGTTACATAAAACCTAAGGGTTTTCTGGTAGTAGAATACATTATGATTAAGGGTATTACTAGTACTGATTGACTTGGGGATTAAGGGAAGCGATGGTAAAGGAGTATATAAGCAGAGGATTCTTTCATTCTACTATTCATTTTCTTTCTTTCATTTTTTTTTTGGTTCATTTTGTAAAAAAGAAAAATTAAGAAGCAATTTGCATGAAGGGAAGAATCTAAATTGTTAGCATTAATAATTGAGAACTTAACAATATGATAATCCTTCTAGCTGTTACGTACCCTTTGTTTAAAAAAAAAAAAGAAGAAAAATTTGAAGAACATAATTTATTTTAAACTATGGTGATTTAAATCGTAATTAATCTTTATAACTTCTCTGCAGGCATATAAATTAATGTTTTTTTACCCCTGCATAATATAATTTTTTATTTTAACTGAGAAAAAATATATATCAGTTACGACAACTATTTCAAACATCCAACAAACCGATGGCTATTTCAAGAAGTATATCACATCATTAGTCAATGTACTATTTTATTTAATATAATATTTAGCTATATACTTATCTGAGCAGAGGTGTTGGAATGATTCAAACACCAAAAATTTTCTGCACACAACTGAAGTGGATTTTTACATTCGTTGCAAGCACCATTTATTACTTGGATCAAGACCAATTATTTTGCCTTTCGTTATATCCTAAATTATAACATAAAAGGTTATATTATGTACTTTTAACTTGGAATTTGTATATCAACATAATGGGAAAGAGTTAACCTTTGACATCCTATGTTCTATCATCAGTAATTCTTGAATAGTTGTGCGCTTTAGTTTTTCATGTGTTGTATCATTAGACACTTCATCTTTAACTTGTAGAAGCCTAGTATTGATAGGGTGATCTTTGTAATTAAACAAATAATATAGTGTGAAATTCAAACTTTCAACCGAAAGATATAATTTTCTAATCTCGGCAACTTTATCAAAAAGAGACCCCACTTGAGAATGCTTTTAAATTATAGGTATAGATTTAATCAAGTTTAAAATATATCATGTGTATATTTTCCTTACATTTAAAATTTAATTTTTATATTTTTAATTTTAGGAATTGAATATTACTTTTTATGTTTTTAATTCAGATATTTTATTAAATTCAACTTTATTATAACTATTTTTTAATTACATGAATGTAAAGTGAGTGTTATTTTATTTCAAAATATCATATTAACAAATTAAAAAAATAAATTTAACAGTGTTACTGATTAGACTTGAATTTTAAAATTTAAAAGATAAAAATACTAAATTCCTTTTAAAAAAATAAAGTGATTAAATTTCAAATACATAAAAAAATATAGACTTATAACATATTTTAACCTTTAATCAATTATTGTGTAACCATCCGCCACAACTTACGCCCCTACACCATTAATGGTTAATTATGGAAACAAAAATAAATGGTTTGACGAATCCGACGGGCACCCTTACTTTTGCTTTGCTATAAATAGTGGCCAACCAGTCTTCCCACCCTTGCTTTTGCTTTGCTATAAATAGTGGCCAACTCTTCCCATTGTTATTTAACCACAAATAAACAAACAACTCCAAATAAATAAAAAGAAGAAACTTAGCTAAGCAAGCATTTCCACTCATCTCTTTTCAATGGCGATTCTTCTTTTCTTCTTTTTTTTGTTGTTCGACATTTCAAGGGCGATTCCGGTGCTTGATTTCTCTAAGCTCAATGGCCACGAGAGGGCCAAAACACTGGCTCACATTGCTAATGCATGCGAGGATTGGGGATTTTTTCATGTACCCTTTTCTGACCTTTTTTCTTAATATTCATGTTTAACATTAATGTGATCATATGTACATCTTTATATAACCCTTTAAGAACTTTGTAAATATATAAAAAAATCTTCAAATACATGACATAATTAGGTATTTCTTCTATATGACACTAACATCCTAATTTGAGTAACATGGTGAGCAAAGACTATTAGTTTTGGTCGACCTGTAACTAAATATATGCGAATTGTTGTAGCTGGTGAACCATGGGATAGCAGAGGATCTGCTGGAGAGAGTGAAGAAGGTTTCAACAGATTTCTATAAGCTGGAAAGGGAAGAGAATTTCAAGAACTCGAAGGTGATGAAATTGTTGAATGAAACTGGTGATAAAAAGTTGGAGAATGTGGATTGGGAAGATATTATAACTTTGACGGATGATAATGTAAATGAATGGCCGTCTCAAACACCAGGATTTAAGTAAGCAACAATATATATCTAGTTAAACATTCATTAAAATGGTTGGTTTGTGATTATATATATGTGTGTGTGTGTGTGTGTGTGTGTGTTGATGTCGATGTTGATGACAGGGAAACCTTTAAGGAATTCAGATATGAGCTGAAGAAATTGGCTGAAAAAATCTTGGAAGTATTGGATGAAAACTTGGGGTTACCAAAAGGCTACATTAAGAAGGCTTTCGACGGTGAAGAAGGTGAAAACAATGCCTTCTTTGGCACAAAGGTGAGTCACTATCCGCCATGCCCGAACCCTGAAAGGGTCACTGGTCTTCGGCCCCACACTGATGCCGGTGGCCTCATCTTACTCTTTCAAGACGACGAAGTGGGCGGCCTTCAAGTATGGAAAGATGGGGAATGGATCGATGTGGAACCGTTGAAGAACACGATCGTGATCAGCGTCGGTGATCAGATCGAGGTGATTAGCAATGGGCGATATAAGAGCGCTTGGCACCGTGTTTTCAGCACCACTGATAGCAACAGGCGATCCGTTGCTTCGTATTATAACCCTTCACATAAAGCCACCATTGCTCCTGCACCACAACTGATGAAGGAAACGAATGAAGAATGGAATCAAGCTTATCCCCAATTTGTGTTTGGTGACTATATGTCTGTTTATTATCGGCAAAAGTTCCACCCGAAAGAACCAAGGTTCCAAGCTGTATCGGCCATTTGAAGATAATAAGCTCTAAAACATGAAATCACATACGATCTCTTTTTTCTTTTTCTTTTTCTTTTTGACTTTAGATTTTACTTTGTTTCTTAGTTTATGGATAGCCCTTTCTTTTCCCTAAACATAAAACTACAGGGAAGGATTGAGAATGCTGTATATTCTAGGCTGTTTGCTTATTTTTGTTGATGAAGATATATTATATAGTTCTCTACATACCAATAAAATTCCTCTAAACCATAATTGTGCCTATTCCCCTCCAATCTTGATTTACCAAATTTCCATATATCCCTTAATTCTTGGAACCTTTTTCGGGAGATAGGACTCCATTATTTTTCTAGAAAATGTTACAACATTTTTTTGAACAACAGAGTTTTATTAAAGAAATTCATAAGGGTAAGAAAAAAATACGATGATAACGTAATTAAACTCGAAAATATTTAATCGAGTAGACGAGAACCACATTTGGAAGAGTGAAAATAGGCACAACTTGCCTATAGATAGTGGTCTCAATCGACCTAAAATAATAGACCATAATAGGCCTAAAAGAAAACAAAAAAACTCAAAGAAATAGACTAAATTTGACAAATCTTCTACTTTGAGCCATACACCAAAAAAACAACAATCCTAAGTTCTTAATCATCAAGGTTCGGTCGAGAGAGGTAACGCACCCGTAAGAGAGTATCTGACAACTTAGGAGACAGGAGATAATCCAACCATGAAAGCCTTCAGGCAAAGTCATACACCCTAGAACTATTCTACGAACTCGAAGTGTTACGGAGTGGCAGAAATCACCTAGTATAGAAGCCAAATACCCCCACCAGGAGGCCACATCAAGCCAAACCATGAAGTTTCTGGAATACAGCCCAAAATCAAACCTACATAGAAACACAAACAAACAAAAACAAAATAAACCAAAGATTAAAACAGAGATGAAAAAGGTAGAAAGGAGGAGGGCTCATGGTGGCCAGAGCTAAGCTGGTCAGGAGCAAGAGGGGTGAAGGAAGAGAAAATTGGGTTTTGTTGGATTAAAGAGATGTTTGTTTCACAAAATTCATTACTCATTCATGGTTTTTTTACGACATTATGTTAAGAAAGAATGTCTAAACTCTTGTTATAACAATTAGCTCTACATATTTTATGATAGAATTATATTTTATATTTTTTTTGGGTACATAAAAGTGAGCTAGAATAACTAGCTAGTAGAAAACCAAGTCATTAGTCAGCAGCAATTTCCAAGTCCTTGCTTAAAAGGCCTTGCATTTCATCCAAAGTCATGTATACTTCCACAATGTGAATCTTATTTGGAAGGTAAGATGATTAAGTGATCTTTTAATGCAAAAAGAATGAGGGTCCTAAAAGCTCTTAAAACTTGTACACGCTGATGTATGTGGCCCCATGAGCTTCGGTGTAAGAGGTGGTTACGAATATTATATAACCTTTATTGATGATTATTCCATATATGGATATGTATATCTTATATTGGATTGTCGGTACGCCTCGTGGTGCAATGAAAAAGATATTCTGACGATCACCAGCCATGAATCCATGTACGAGGAACAACTCGGTGTTGAAACAAGGGTTGAAAATATACCTTTCGAAACTAAAAAAAAAGATGAATAAAGTTGTATTACAAGCAATGAGTGGTATTGTATTTAGCTGTCACATGAATTAAATTAATTACTAAATTTAATTTAATTTGATAGTTAAATATTAAACACATTATATGTACAAGCTTGTTGTACACAAATAGAGAACATAGATAAAATTAATATATGAATTTAATTCATACAAAATATTAATTGAACATAGTTTACAAAAATTATTAATATAAACAATTATAATAATTTTGGTCAAAATATAAAAGACATGGAAATTGATATTCTTTTGGAAAGAATATAATTTTATTCCGACTTTCCATTTGTTTCTCTAAAAATTAAGGAATAATCCTGTTTTTTTTTCTTGATATGTGATATCAAAGAAAAAAATAAAAGGAATATGAATCCCTAATGTGTTAGGGTTACCAAGTGAAAAAATAAAACAAAAGGTCTAGCAGTTGTTTTTAACATACTCTCTGAAAAAGTTCAAGAGTTTGATGTTGTTCGTTCTTTGACTGGGTGGATTACGTAGAGGCCAAGACATTATTGTTGCGGCTTGGAATCGACATATCTAATAAAGGTCCTATCAACAACTTTATCCGTTACTTTTTAGTTTCGAAAGGTATATTTTTCAATCATTGTTTCAACACCGATTCGTTCCTCGTACATGGATCCATGGCTGGTGATCACCAGAATATTTACCGACGATCCAATATAAGATATACATACCTATATTTGGAATAATCATCAATAAAGGTTACATAATATTCGTAACCACCTCTTACACTGACGCTCATGGGGCCACATACGTCAGCGTGCACAAGTTCTATGGGTTTTACGACCCTCATTCCTTTTGTATTAAAAGGTCACTTGGTCATCTTACCATCCAAGCAAGATTCACATTGTGGAAGATCGAGTTCTTTAAATGAACTTAAGATGTCTTCTTTCACAAGTCTAGTGATTCTTTCTTGATTAATATGACCAAGTCTCAAATGGCAAAGGTACGCCTCATTAGAGTGAGAAATTTTAAGTCTTTTATTCGCTATTTCAGTCTCAAGTAGCGTGTACATCTCTGGTTTCATAATAGAGATTATGTTACATCCATCTATTACAGAAAAGATTGTAATTTCTAAATATTGCAATTCCATTATTAAACATGGTCAATCCATCTTTATATAAACATGCAATTGAAATTAAGTTTCTTTTGAAAGTTGGTATGTAGAAAATGTCTCTCAAAATAATCTTCCTAAAATAATCAAAATAAAGATGCACATCTCTCACTGCTTTAGCTGCCATAGTTGTCTCGTTTCTGGTCTGTAATGATACATTTTTATCTCTAAGATCTATCGTCTCCTCGAACCCCTATAGAGAAACACAAACTTATTAGTGGCTCTCAGATCAATGACCTAGTGATCTGTTAAATCTTCCACTAAATAAGTTTCTATCAAAAAGAGTTCCATACATTTGCCTTTGGTGGCCAGGTATTCTTTTCACTCTTTATAGTTCACCTTGAAGTGCCCTTTGTTACTGCAGAAGAAACATTTAGACTCAGAGAAGTCTTTAGGCTTTTTGGTTCTCTTCCTTTCCACTTGTAGTGGCCTAGAGACCTTAACCTTATCTTTCTTAGCACGATTTCTCTTCCCTTTTAAGGAAGAAACGACAACTATATTTGCTTCTATTCTTTGAACTAGCTAACCGCCATTCAAAATCAACTCATAGGATTATGACTCATTCATGAGTTATGTAAGTGTTAAGTTCTTGTTTCCAAGGTTATATGCGACTTGAAAACTAGCAAAGTCCTTGGACAATTTTTTTAACACCATCTCAATTTGAGTGTTCTAGTCTAACTTATTCTTACTGTTTGCTACCTAAGTAGAGTATCTCATAAGAGTTATCATATGGTATTTGGCTGAAGTATCGAGCTTTTGCTTGAAATTCATCAAGCTAGTTATAGTAGACTTCGAGCTAAGGCAACTTGCCATCTGAACATGTCTTCTAGCTTATCTAGAATTGCTTTGGCAGTCTTACAGCTCTCCAGTTGATTATATAGGATGTTGGTCATGTTCGCTAGCATATAGCAACGACATATCTCATTAGACTCCTCCCAACATTTTCTAGCTTTAGCTTGAGTTTCTAGAGGGCACTTATTACCAAAGACTATTTTAAGTTTCTCACAGCTCAAGAAAATCATTAGGTTCCTTTTCCATTCCTTATAGTTATTTCTGTTAAGTTTTCTTTCAGTGAGTATGTTTAATAAAGGAGTTGGTGTCATTTTTGGACTAAAAATAAAACATTCATATATTAATATATTTGTATTAAGTAAATGTTTGAAAATATTTTGCAACATTATGATATGCATTAAGATGATGCATGTGTCTTACATTAAACCTTAAAAATATTTGTAAACCATAGCAATGATAATTCCTACACCCATTGAATCAAGCCTCCATGGGGTGGTCATGATCAACTAGTAAGAACATGGATTTCGATCCAATTATTACATGAACCTAATTCCTTAGACATTCAAACGTACTAATAATTGTGTAACGTTTGGCCATCATTCCAATTTAAGTAGAGCTCCACAGAGAGTTACCTAACTAGAAGATCTTGAGTGTATAACCATCAACTTAACATATATCGCATCATGCACCACAAACAAGTCATCGTGTTAAATCTCACCGAGTAGCAAGTTGTGACTAGTTGTCCTCTTTAAAGGCAAAACTTTTTTTAATATCGTATGATAGTACCCCTACCACGAAGGCTGATCCAACTTTTATACGATCAAAAGAAATTTCTACTTACATTTAGAAAATCTCCTCAGTGAGATCTACATGGCAATTCTACCATGGGGTAGTTAAATTATCATAACATCACAAGAGACCATTGATAGAGGCCATAGCTCTTATTTAGGAACCTTCTCCCACTCAATATTTTAAAAACATATAAGATTTTTAATGTTCAATTTCAATCATAAATGATCAATATATGCATGAAAGCACATTTGATCAATATATGCCATGCTTATCTCATATATGCATGAACATACATTCGCAATCATATAAATATCATCATGCTTATCTAATAAATAAAAGCATAAAATTAAATGACTCTGACCAAACAAAGTTTCCATGATTCCATCTTAGAAAATTTTTTAAAAAAAATTGCAAAACTATAAAATTCACCCCAAAGCATACTTTGGGTCTTTATTTTGCCACCACGGACTTCTACTGTGATACTAGTTCACATTTTTGTTGTCATTGTTATCTTTCTTCCACTGATTCTATGTCGTCGTTGTAGGCCACCACTGGTGACCTTACCGTCGATCACCACCATTGGACCACTGACTACCTCCTGCTGCTAGACCACCGTGGTTTCATGTTAGTTTGGCTGGGTCAGGTTTGTGTGGTCTCGTTCGGTCTGGATACGTCTCGATTCTTTTGGTTTCGTCGGGAAAAACATTACAAAATAGTTATGTCCATTTCTGGCTCACATATTTTATTCTAAAATAATAAAATAAACCCTATGTGGAGATGATAGTCCACGATCCAAAATATACATGTCCGAGATGATAATAAATTACATTTTAATTTCTAAGAATCAGGACCTTGGAAAAAATACTTTATCATCAATAATAATAAAATTATATCATAATTCATTCACATACATTCACCTAAACATGCAAAAAATTATAAGAATGTTACATCTTATCAAATATAATCATTCATGAACAAAAGAGAGAATTTTGGTCTTGGCTTACACTATAAACATAACACAACTTGGCGATCTGATACCAATTGGAAAAATATGATTTGAAAATGATTTTCATGCACAGGAAAAAATAAAAATTTTGGAAACCGACCCGATTTATGATATTTATAGTAATGAACACTAGACCGAATTCAAACCTGTGTTTCTGAATAGATGGATCATTTTCGTTCCCGACTTTCAACCAAACTATCTTCTCCGCTATTCTCATACCATAAACTGCTTCAAGTGTGGGCTCGAACGATTCGAATCAAACACAAAACTAAAAATAGTTTTCTTTTCTTTAATGTGAAAACAAAAATTCTCTTCTCAAATAGAAATTGATAGAACCGTTATTCTAGAAAATATATTAAATTCTTAGAGAATAAAAATCTCTCTATTTTTGGGTAGAATAATGACTTATGAAAGTTGTGTAAATAATCCTACTAATGCCATTTATTTATAGGGAGAGAAGGTAAAACCCTTGTTGAGTTGTAGAAGTTTATTTCAACTTGAAAAACGAACTTCTAATCTAACTAGGAGTATAGGGGGCAACAACCCTAGTTAATAATACTGGGGTTTACCATCCCACCTTATTATATAAAAGGCTTTTCGACATCTTCCATATTGGGTCCAATTACAAATACTTCCAGAAATTTTAAACCAATATTTTATAATTCTATTCAATCCAATATTTGTTTTTCTATTTCCCAAAATAAACTTCAATATATTTCTAATTAAATAATTTTCTCAATCCAATTTTAATTTCGTTAAAATCATGACGATTTTACCGTAAAAGAATCCATGAGAAAATATATTTAATATTTTCATATTCAATGGTTCACTATGACCAAATAATTTATTTCCATTTTCGAACTTCATTTAATTCAAAAAACATAAATTCATTTTTTATGTCATTTTCATTTCTCATTCTCATTTTCATTTTGGAGAAAACTATAATCATTTCCAAATGTTTCCCATTTCTCCATTTTCACCATTTCTATTCATTTATATTCATTGGATTCAACATGCAATTGATTTGTAATTAAGTTTTAGCTTTTCGTTTATTAATTATAAACTTTTTTACTCATAGAATCATTCTACTATAGTATCGTGATTGAGCTCTCCCCAACGACAGACCATTACGAAAGTAACTCGATCAATGTAACACCCCTTACCCGTATTCAACGCCGGAACGGGATACGAGGCATTACTGGACTTACATTGCACGCAAACATACAAATCGATTCATAAATTTGCATCCAAATTAAAACCATTTGTATTCAATCATAAAGTCCCTAATACGAGCCTACGAAGCCCAAAACATGCTTTGGAAGTGGTTCGAGAATAAACCAATAACTCAGGAAATTTTTACAAAACTTAGAAAATTTTTGCTATGAACAGAGGTCACACGCCCGTGTGGGCAGGCCATGTGG
Organism: Gossypium longicalyx; assembly: GCA_025698465.1. Lineage (NCBI taxonomy): Eukaryota > Viridiplantae > Streptophyta > Magnoliopsida > Malvales > Malvaceae > Gossypium > Gossypium longicalyx. The sequence goes on along the minus strand of CM046997.1, from coordinate 13,560,573 downwards.
TCACACACACCCATGTCGTTAACCCGTGTAACTCTCTGTTTTGTAAAGCATGAACAAATTGAAGTCACACGGCCAAGTCACACGCCCGTGTGCTAGGCCATGTGGTCAATTTAATTTTCACAAAATAGGTGCAGACTTCACATGGTTGGGACACACGCCCGTGCTTGAGGTCGTTTCCCTCACACAGCTGAGACACATGCCCGTGTCTCTGCCCATGTGCTCAATTCTGAGCATTCTGTTTCTCAAAATTAAGGTACAAGGGACACACGGCCAAAACACATGCCCGTGAGGCAAGCGATGTGTCACACACGGCCTAGACACACGCCCGTGTGTCTACCCATGTGGAGAAAATAAAGGCTATTTACCAGACCATTTGTCACCCTCATTTGCACATACACACCCACAATTTAAATGGCATAAATCATGGCATATTAGGCAACCAAAACATCTATAAAAAAGGCCAAATCATGTCATTCCATTATCCACATTCAACATATTTGCAACATCATAATTTGCAACATCATATTTTGCCAAACCAAATCATACCAAACTTACATTCTACAAGTTCCAATATGGCTACCAATAACATACATAATTTTACTTAGTTTTCCTAGCATACCAATGAGCCAGTCTCAACCATTCAACAAAAAAACCATTAACTCACATTCAACCATTCACCAATCATTTATAGACCACATCATAAAAGAGATATTTGCACATGTACGAATATACTTAAGCTTACAACCAATTTAATCAAAATGGGCCAATTTACATGGCCAAATGCCAAATCAAGCCTTTGACAAGTACAAGCCAATACATTTGGCTAAATCATGATGACACATATAACAAAATGACCAAGTCCTTAAACATGACATATTCTTAAAATGTTTAAAATTATCGATACCCAAAATAATAGTTTGATAGTGTGATGCGAACTCCGATAGTCTCTAACCCGAGCTAGCTTGGTGACACTATAAAAATGGAAAATAAAACGGAATAAGCTATATAGCTTAGTAAGCTCGTATGAAAGAGATAAGCTAACCTTACCATACATTAACATGCAAATAATATAACTTAAGATAATGTGTTTTACCATATCCTCATGATCATAATTCATTCCATCACAACTTAACTTGAGTTCATTATTTTGCGAATTTAATAATCACAAGTTTTGTGCACATACCTGTACCATCTCATAATAATTTCATACTTAGTCTCATCATTGTTATACCCAATGAACCACTCGGAATAATAATATCGGATACTTGGCAAAACCTTGCACACAAGGTGTCATATATGTAGCCATTGCTACCTCTATCTCATAACACATATATGCTTGCTCTCAAGCCATCAACGGGCCTGCTCACACAAGCTGTCAGTTAAGACGTAGCTACTCGGTGCTGCTCACACAAGCTATCAAGTAACCGAAACATATGCCGGTATACTTAGCCACCGGTAGGACATACAAGACCAGCACCGAGATCACATAACATAAAACCCTAGTGACATGTCTCTTATATCCTAATCTATTCCTAAGGTTTGATTGTGATTTCTCGCTTGTTGAAACGTCGTCGAAACGTCGTCGAACGTGTCCGTAGAGTCATTTACACAATTCATGAAGTATTAAAGCATTTAAGATACAATTATAATACAGCTTGTTTAACATACAAACTTACCTCGGTTACAAAAAGGGTAAAAGGATCTATTTGTCAATTATTTTGTTTTTCCCCTGTTCTACACCCGAACTTTGTTTTTCTTGACCAATAATACCACATTTATCTTATTTAATCATCACATTATTCAATTCAGCCCAAAAACACATTATGGAAAAATTTATATTTTTCCCCTAACTTTTCAACATTTTACAATTTAGTTCCTAGGCTCGTAAAATGAATTTCTTTCAATTTCATCACAACCCAAGCCTAGCTGAATATTATTTGTTTAAATAATAGCCCACAATTTTCATTTATTCACACTTTTCTACACATTTTATAGACTTTTACAAATAAGTCCCTATTTAACGTTTTTATCGAAAATCACTTTACAAACATTGTTTAAATAACAATAAACATGCATTTTCTATGATCAAATATCAAAATACAAACATATTCAACATGGGTAAAATTTTAGACTTTAACTTTCCTTTAAATTAGTCTTTGAAATAGCTAAATCAAGTTACAACGATCTCAAAAATGTAAAAATCATTAAAAACGAGACAAGAACGGACTTACAATCGAGCTTGAAAGCTTGGCAAAACCCTAGCTATGTCTTCCCTTGTAATTTTCGGCTATGGGGGACTAAATTGAAGAATATGGACACTTTTATTTGTTAATTTTGTCTTTATTTACCAAATTACTAAAATACCCTTTTATGCATAACTTTAAATTTTCTCCTAACCATGTCCATTTTTGTCCATCCAAAAGCATAATGGTCTAATTATCATTTAAAGACCTCTAATTAAAAGTTCATAACATTAGACACCTTTAACTTATAGAATTCAAAATTTGCACCTATTGCAATTTAGTCATTCTAGTCAAATTGAGCACTTAATCGATAAAATTTCCTAACAAAATTTTCACACATTTATTCTATCATGCTGTAGACCTTAAAGAAATAATAAAATAAATATTTCTACTTCAGATTTGTGGTCCCAAAACCACTGTTTCGATTTGACCCAAAAATCTGCTGTTACAATCAATGCTTTTCCAATTAAATTGTCATAAGTATGTTACCCTCATAGGATATCCTTAATTTCTTTAGGATCATATCCATTCTCTCAATAGGATCAAATATTATCTCATGGTAACCATTTCATCTTCCTTCGTGAAAAGTCAATTATTATCGACTAGTAATCAAGTCATTCATTACAAAGACGAACGACCCATGATTATGTTTACTTTTCATCAACCATGTTGTAACACCCCTAACCCGTATCTGTCGTTGGAACAGGGTTACGGAGCATTACTGGAGTTTACAAATCAAATGGACAGAAATTTTAAACATTTCATATTATAGAAAAAACATATTAAAACCAAGTCAAAACATACATATTGTCCCTTATACGAGCCTTTGAGGCCAAAATACGTGTTAGAAACAAGTTGGGACTAAATCAGAAACTCAGAGAATATTTTAGAAAATAGTAAAACTTTTCAACATTGTAGGGGTCACACGGCCGTGTCCCAGCCCATGTCCGTGCTTGTGTAACTCTCTGACTTGGTTACACGGCCAAGCCACATGCCCGTGTGCTAGGCCGTGTACCCTTCGAAATAACCTCACATGCCCGTGTGTCAGGCCATGTGCTAGGCCATGTAATAGCTTTACTTGTAGCCCTTTTAAAGCTACAAGGGACACACGGCCGTGTCACTTAGCCACGTGTCATACATGGCTGAGACACACGCCTGTCTCTCTACCCGTGTGGACAAAAATATGCCATTTTACAAACCATTTTTCTCACCTAAACTAGCATGTACCTGTTAGCACATTTGCACATATAACCAAGCAATAATAAGGCATCCAAATCAAGCATAAACAAGAGATATACATATGGGAAATTTTCATACAACTAATATGTCCTTAGGCACCTCAAATTACAACATGTAAATATGTTCAATCATGCACACTATTTTTCCAAAATACCCAACTAACTTATAGGCATATTAGTAACAATACATGACATTTGGTTACCTTACCAAATCATAGCAAATGGTACCAAATAACCACTCAATCACTAACCTTAACATACATATATGTCTTCTATATCAAAATACCAATTTACAACAAGTTATAAGACATCTATAATATGCATATTCAACTATTATTTCCCATTTCATCATTCAAACATATTAAGCAATTTATCAACCATATTAAGGCTAATATTTACATGTCAAATCATAACATCATCAAGTGCCCAATCACAAGCCAAACCAAATGGCCATATTCACAACAAAACATATAGGCCAACATTAGCCAAAATACCTATACATGCCATTATAACAAAAATTAAATATCCAAAAGTACCAAAAGAGCAGGTGGATAGTGTGATATAGCTCCGACAAGCTTCCAACCCAAATGAGCTTTCGATTCACTATAAAATACGAAAAAAATAAGACAGAGTAAGTATTTAAGCTTAGTAAGTTTGTATAACTTAGAATTTAACTTACCATATGATCAAGTAATAGGTAAGTAACAAAGTATAACCCAGCACATTTTGGCCAAATGCCTAAGCACATATACACCAACCATTTTAGCCATGTATATACATATATGAACCAATAATCATGGACAAGCTCAACAATTAATCAAATTTCATATACATGTATCATCCATTTCATATATCTATATATCATCTAACATCATTTCTATGTATTTCATGTGTATACATGTAATATTTTGTATTGAACTCATATTATTACATATCAGAATATTACCAATTGAACTGTTTAGAATACCATTGGATACCCGAGATAGCTCACACATAGTGTGCTAGCTCATATGACTGTAATTCGTCAATTCATGTATAAGTATGCTCATACGAGCTATGAATCGGTATGCTCATTTGAGCTGTAGATCGGTATGATCTCATGAGCTATAAATCGGTATGCTCTCATGAGTTGTGGAGTATCCGCAACACATGCAGGACCTCAGCCAAATCAATAACCCTAAAGACATGTCATTTGTATCTTATGGATTCCTATGGTTCAAACGGGGCTCAGTAATCATCGTACGTCATTGGATATGCACTCAGTAGTTATATATAACAAATCATAACGTTTATATATTTCAATTAAAAACATATAAACACAATTTAATTACACGAACTTACCTCTATACAAAGACAATTAATCCGAGACTTTCTCTTTGCCCCTATCTAACTCCGTACGAGGTCTACCTGGATCTATACAAATAATTTAACTCAATTCAACTTATAATTCATTCAATTCAATCCAAAACATTTTTTTTGGAAAAATTATTATTTTGCCCTTATGCTTTTAATTTCTTTGCAATTTAGTCCCTAAGCTCGAAAAATGAAATTCATGCAATTTACCCCTACCTAAGCCTAGCAAATTATTATACAAGCTTATAGCAGTCCACATATTTCATAAATTCACAAATTATACCATGAATTTATCACATTTTTCAAAATTTAACCCCTAATTGACAATTTCATCAAAATTCCCTTAACAAAAGTTTTTACCTAACAACAACTAACCATTTTCTTCCATAAAACATCAAAGCACATACACATACATCAATAGTAAGTCCTTAATAGTTTAAAAGTTTTAGAAATTAGTCCTCGGGGTAGCTAGATTAAGCTACAACAATCCCGAAAACGTAAAAATAATTAAAAACAGGAGAAAAATACTTACCTAAGAGCAAGATGAAGTTGCCGAAAGCTTAAGAACAAAAATGGCTTCCCCAAAAACTACTTTTCAGTTGATGATGATGAATAAAAGATGATAGCATATTTTATTTAATTAGTTTTTTATCATTATTTACTTAATTAACCTTAAAAATTAATCAAATTTACACAAATGCCAAGCCATGCTCATCCACTAACACCATTAATGGTCTATTTATCATATAAGGACTTCCACTTTAAAGTTCTATAGCTATTTAATAACTTTAACTATTAGAACTCAACTTTTGCACTTAACGCAATTTAGTCCTTTTTATCAAATTGAGCATGTAAACGATAAAATTTCTTAACAAAATTTTTATACAGTATTACTATCATATTGTAGGCAATAAAGTAATAATAAAATAAATCTTTTGACTTCAGATTTGTGGTCCCGAAACTACTGTTTCGATTTCACTTAAAACGGGCTGTTGCAACTCTCCCCCCTAAAGGGATTTTTGTCCCCGAAAATCTTACCAGAAAAGGGGTTCAAATATTGCTTTCTCGTAGCTTCCTCAGGTTCCCAAATGGCTTCTTCTATGTCATGTCGTTGCCATAGAACTTTTACTAAAGCTATGTTCTTGTTTCTTAATTCTTTCACCTCTCGTGCCAAGATTCTGATCGGTTCTTCACCATACGACATATCAGGTTGAATCTCAACATCTGTTTAGGAGATAACATGTGAAGGGTCAGATCAGTATCACCGTAACATAGACACGTGAAAGACATTATGAATCTTTTCTAGTTTCGACAATAAAGCTAATCGATACGTAACATGTTCAATTATTCTAGTAATCTCATACGGTCCAATAAATCGCAGACTTAGCTTTCCTTTGTGACCAAATCGAAGAAATTTCTTCTAGGGCGATACTTTCAAGAATACTATCTCACCTACTTGAAATTCTATGTCTTTACGCTTAAGATCTGCGTATGATTTTTGATTATCTGAAGTTGCTTTCAGACTGTCTCGGGTCACTTTTACTTTTTCTTCAATCTCCCGAATCAGATCAATCCTATGTATCTTTTTCTCACTGAGCTCAGTCTAGTACAATGGAGTTTAGCACTTACGACCATACAGAGCCTCATATGGTGCCATATTTATACTCGATTGAAAACTTTTGTTGTACGTAAACTCAACCATATTTATACTCAATTGAAAACTTACAACCATACAGAGCCTAAAATGCAACTGCGTACCAAGAGCTTCTTGTAACTTTCTCCAAAATCGTGATGTAAACCATGGATCTCTATCTGAAATAATGGAGACTGGCACTCCATGTAATCTAACAATCTTATAAACATATAACTCAACTAATCTGTCAAGGGACAAATCTGTACGTACTGGAATAAAATGTGTGGACTTCGTTAAACGATCAATGATAACCCAAATAGCATCTTTCCAAATAGCATCTTTCTTTCTCGGAGATAGTGATAAACCTGATACAAAATCCATAGTAATTCGATCCCATTTCCACTCTGGGATCATCACTGGCTGCAATAATCCAGAATGTACCTGGTGTGCAGCTTTAACTTGCTGACATACTTGGCAATTAGATACAAAGTCAGATATCTCACATTTCATTTTTGACCACCAATACATCTGTTTTAAATCATTGTACATTTTATTACTTCTCGGATGAACAGTCAAGCTACCACTATGAGTGTAATAGCCCATTTTTAATCAAATCAGAATTGTGGTTTCAAGACCAAAAATATGAGGTCAAAATATTTATTTTATTATTATTTTAATGTTTACAACATGATAGTATAATTGTATGAAAATTTCATTAATAAATTTTATCATTTGAATGCTTAAATTTGATAAAAGGACTAAATTGCGTAAAGTGTAAAAGTTGAGTTCTAATAGCTAAAGGTGTCTAATCGCTATAGAACTTTAAATTGGAGGTACTTAAGTGGTAATTAGCCCATTAATGAGTTAGTGGATGATAATGGCTTTGAATTTATTGAAATAATTAATGTTTGTAAAGGTTAAATTTGTAATTTGGTTAATAATGATAAAATAAGTTAAAACAAAATTAAAGGTTATCATCTTTCTTTCTTCCTCCACCAAAAATTCAAAGAGAAGAAGCCGTTTTTAGTGACCTAGGTTCGACCAAGGCATTATTGTCCAATTAGGTACGGTTTTTGTCCCATTTTTAATGATTTTTATGTTTTTGAAGTCGTTATTGCTTAATCTAGCTAGCCTAGGGACTAATTTGTGAAATTGTTAAAATTATAGGGTTTTACCATGAATTTATATTAGTTTTTTTTTATGTTTAATGGATGAAAATGGATGCTTGATGATAGTTGAACAGTTTTAATAAAGGAAATTTTGATGAATTTGTCAATTAGGGGTTAAATTGAAAAGTAGAAAAAAATTATGTAATGACCCGAATTTTATAGTTATCGAAAAAGTACATTTTCGGGTCTCCGTTTCTGAAAAATAGATTCGTAAATATTTATTAATATATATATTTACGAAGTTAAGTGAGTGATTAATTTAAAGTTTAATGAAGTAAATTAACTTAAATTAAGGATAATTAGATAAAATGATTAAATTGAATGAAGAGTGAAAGTTTAATTATAGAATAAATAAAAGTGAATGGACTAAAGAAGCAAATAAGCCAAAAAGGGGTGACAAATGTATGGTTAAAATAAGTTAAATGTGTACAAATATAAATGGTACACATGTATTATACATATGTATTTACTTATTATATAAGTAAAATAATAATAATTAAATTTTATTATATTAATAATATTTTATATTAAATAAATAAATAAATAAATAAAAGTTATGACAAGTGTAAGGTGATAAATGAATACATGTGTATTAATAAATATACACATGTATAAATAATAAATATTATAATAGTTTAATAATAAAAACAAAGAAATAAATGAAATAAAAGAAATGAAAAAGAGAAACAAAGCAAAACGAAATAGAGAAGAGCAGGGGAGAAAGAAAGGAAAGAAAGAAAGAAAGGGAGAAAAGAGAAAATCAAGGTTTTGAAGCTTTAAATTTTAATAGGTAAGTCAATTTAGCCATTTTTACTTAATTTTGATGTTTTAGAAGCTTTGGAACAAGATTTTGATGAAATTAAGTTGATATTTTGAAAGTTATTAGATTTCTAGATAATGTTCATGTTGAGTAAAATGATGAATTAAGAGCTAAATTGATAGAAATTCAAGTTAGAAATGAAATCAGAATTAAATCGTAAAGTGATTCATAAGTTTTATGCTTTAAGGACTAAATTGAAAGAATTTTGAAATTATGGTTTTATGATGAAAAATAGATAATTATGTTTAAGTTTGGTTAAAAATTGAGTAGAAATAAAGTATGAATTAAGATAAAAAAGTAAGTGAATTTAGTTAGGATTAAATTGAAATTAAAAAGAAAATCAACATTTTGCACTAAGATTATTTTGGACAGCAGCAGTAGTCTAAGTTTGAAAAATCACCAAAAATTGTATAAATTTAATTAGAGAATGAATAAAATATGGAATTAAAGATGGTTGAGTCTAGTTTCTTATAAAAGAAACGATATAAGCAATTGAATTATAAATTATGATATATAATGAATTTTGTGAGACAAGGTCAGAATGAATTCGGGTTCCCCTGTTCTGACTTTGAAAAATCACAAAAAATTGGATAAACATAATTAGAGGCTTAAAGTTATATTTTTAGAATCCCTAATGAGTCTATTTTCAGGAGAAATCAACGGGAATATTATCCGAGTTCTGTACTGTGATATTATTAGTTTTTAGTGAAGAAGGGTCGAAACTGTCAGACAGCAGAATAAGGGTGAATTTAAATAATAAATTGTACTTAATGGCTAAACAAAAAATTCTGAAAATTTTATGGTAAGAAGATTTGTGAGTCTAGTTTTAGGAGAAATTAGCGGATCTTAATTTAGAACTCTGTAACTCAAGATATAAATTAGTAATGTATTAATGATTATGAATTGTATTACTTTCGTAGTCAATGTGGTACCGGAAATCTCGGCTAAGAAAGGACAAGACAAAGTCAACGGGAGTTAGCTTAGAAACTACGGTTTGTATTTTTATAATCCGAAATTAGTCATTATTTGTTATATTTATATGCATATGACAATTGTTAGTGTTAGAATTATGATGTTTTACAATTGGAATGGATTGATTTTGGTATGCGATGAATTTATTGAATTTATATTGATTGAAATTATTTTGATTGAATTTATATTGATTGAATTATATAATATATATGATTTATGTAAAAATTTGAATATTGAATGAATGTTATATGAAAAATATATTGATTGGAAATATGAGGAAATTGATATGAATATATGAGATTGTGATATTTGAATATTTGATATTGAAAAGTGAATTGAATTGTACTGAATTATGAATTAATGTGAATAATTGAAATATATTGTTGAATTGAATGAAATTGTATGAATTGTGAAAATGGGTGAATATATGTGATTATCATAATGGTATATTGATGAAAGAATTATTAAATTGAGAAAGTGAATGAAATACCCTATTAACTAGTCGGGCTGAGTTGGATATAATTGGCATGCCATAGGATCTGAAAGTGTACGGGATTTGCCGGCTTTATCAATCAGGCACTTTATGTGTCGTATTTCAGGCACCTCGTGTGTCGTATCAGGCACCTCGTGTGTCGTTTTAGGCACTTTATGTGTCATATACTGATCAGGTACTATGTACCGTTTTAGGCACAATGTGTCATACTGGTGTGTTTGGGTTGGAATCCGTGTATCCGTCAAAGTTCGAGTTTGTTAATAGGGGTAAATAAGTGAAAGATAAATCGAATAAATTTGATTGATCAAGCTATTGAAATGAAACGAGAAATTGAATTGAGAATTGAAAATTTAGATATGAAATTTAAAATATGAACCAAAGGTTCATGAAATGATTGGAGTTCGAATTGATGATATATGATGCCACTTGATTAATTGAAATGTGATTTGAAATATATGAATTGTATGTATATAGTGAAAGCTATCAGGGATAGTAAGTTGATATGATATAAATGAAATTGGCTGTTATTGAAATGAATTAAAATGGAATATGATTGATAAGTGTATAGTTGAATATAGTTTAATGATATTGAATTGTGAATAAATTAAGGAAAGCTATACCGAATAGTAAGTGAAAGAATGGATTAAATAATAATGGATTTATTTAAGAATTGAACAATTATGTTATTGTGTTTATTATATGATTTGTATAAAATTTATATGGTAAGTAGTTGAAATTTATCTATGAAATAAATAATTGAATGATTGTAATTGTTATTATGATCTTAAGTATTTGTTATATTATTAAATGTTTGAATTATAGAAATACCACTGAGTATACCATACTCAGCGTACGGTTTGTTTCCGTGCGCAGGTTAAGTTAAGGTTAGACTGTTGAATCAGCATCCCAGGCCGATCCCGAATTCAATGAGGTAAAGTATGTTGAGTATTGGTAATGGCATGTACATAGGATGTTTTATGAGAGTCATTTAGGTTGTAGAAGTATTGATGAAATGAGTAAATTATGGTTGGCAACGGTATGTAGTATGAATTTTGAAATTTACTAAAAATTCTTAGTGATTCTAAATTAGTCCCGAATTGAATTTACTGTTCATATTGGACCGCGAGGGCCCATTAAAGGGATGACATCTTAAAACTAGGATGTGTGTAAATATTTATTTTAATTAATGACCGGAATTGGATTGTACTGACTAGTAATGTCTCGTAACCCTGTTCCGGCGACGGTATAGGGTTAGGGGACGTTACAAATTCATAGTTGAATTGTGAAATAAATGGAATATAGGGCTTGCTAGGGACTTAATTGATATTCAATAGCATCGATATAAGTTAAATTGCATGAATTTGCATTTTTATGAGCTAGGGACTAAATTGTAAAGAAGTTGAAATATTAGGGGTAAAAGTGTAAAATTACCATAATATGATTTTTTGGACTAAATTGAACAGAATGTGTTTTAAATGAGTTAAATTTATTATATAGATCAAGAAAAGCAATGTACAGATCTAGATCGGGGGAAAAATAAAGTTCTGGATTAGTCGATCCTATTCCGTCGTTTTTGTGATTGAGGTAAGTTTGTATGTTAATAAACATTAATATAATTGTGTTTTAAGTGCTTTATGATTGTATTAATTGTGATTACAACTTTATGGAAATGTTCAACAAAGATTCGGCAATGTGAAAGCCCGATTGAACCTTAGGAATATATAGGATACCAATGACATGTCATTAGGGGTTATTGTGTTTGGGTGCTGGCCCGTAAGTTCTACCGGTGCCTGAGTTTTCTGGCATGTGTTGCAGATTTTCGTTAGCTTGTGTGAGCAGACCCATTGATAGCTCGAGAGTGAGCATTATATGAGATATGAGATTGAGATGGTTTCGACCATGTATTAGCACTTAGGGTGCGAGATTCTCGAGTATCCGATATTATTCCAAATGGTTCAACGGGTATATTGAAGATATGAAAGGGTAAGAGATTGGTACATATCAGTGCAAGTATGTACATAAATCGTATAAGCATTGAATCTATGTAATTGGTGAGTTACATGATCTACTATGTGGATGAGCATATGTTAATTTGTGATTAAGTTGAATTGTATTGTATTATGATAGATAACTTAATTTGTGAATGAATGGTAAGTTATATTTAATAATCATACAAGCTTACTAAGCTTTATAGCTTACTTTGTATACTTTTTCGTGTTTTCTAGTGATTTCAAAGCTTGCTCGAATTTTGGGAGTTGTCGGAGATCTCATCACACTATCCAACTGTCATTTTGGTACTTTTGAACTTGTGTTTTTGGTTATGTGGCATTTATAAAAGTTGTAGTTAGTATGGTTTATATGTTTGTAATGGATTTAGCCAATTGATTTGGCTTTTAAATTAAGTATGTTTTGGTTATGTGTATAACCATGGGATTTGACTTATTTTGGTATATTTGGTTATGTATATATATGTACAAATGGTCTTTTGTTATGTAGTTTAAAATTGCTATGTGAATGCTTGTTGTGAATTGGTATTTTGAGTACTAAATGGTTGAATTTTAAGATATGATATGCATGTGGTATTGGCAAAATAATGCATAATTGAAAGTGACCATTTAGGTGATTTTTAGATGTGAAATTGGTATGCTTTGAATTGACAAAACATGATGTTATGAGCCACATAGTTATTGGTATGGAAATAGCATGATTTAGGCTTAGATGAGATCGATTTGAATGCCTTGTGATGCTATGTTATATGCCATTTAACATGTTTAGGTGAATGCAAGTTTGGTGAGAAAGGTGGCTTGGAAAATAGCCTAATTTTTTTCCACACAAGCAGAGACACGGGCGTGTGCCTCAGTTGTGTATGGCAACGGTCAGGTGACACGGCCGTGTGTCCCCTGATGTTTATTAGAGACCAAGTCAGTATGCTTCACATTGTCTAGCACACAGGCGTGTGACTTGGCTGTGTGGCATAAGTCAGTATACCTTACAGTTTTGGCACTGCCTAGCACACAATTTGGCATACAAGCGTGTAAAGCCATTTCGGAGGGTACACGGGCTAGTCACACGAGTGTGTGGTTGGCCGTGTGACCTAAGTCAGGGAGTTACACGGGGTCAGACACGGGCTGGGACACGGTCATGTGAACACATTTTGAATGTCCACACAGCCTGTGACACTAGCGTGTCTTTGGCCGTGTGAGACACACGGCTGGGCCATACGGGCATGTGTCCCCTGTACTTTGAAAATTTTCTATGTTTTCCAAAATTTTTTCTAAGTTCTCGGTTTAGTCCCAAACCATTTTTAATGCATAATTTGGGCCTCGAGTGCTTGTGTTAGGGACTATATGATTGATTCTGAATGAATTTTATTTGCAAATAAAAAAAGTATGTTTGTTTATGAGATTAGTCTGGTAAAACTTCGTAACCCTATTCCGGCGACGGATACGGTCTGGAAATGAAAAATATATGACATTTTTCGTCGAACAAGTCGCCAAATTTTCAACGCAAACACAATAGCTGCCAACTCTAAGTCATGTGTTAGATAGTTCTTTTCATGTGACTTTAACTGTCTGGAAGCATAAGTTATTACTTTTCTTTCCTGCATCAAAATACAACCTAAACCATTTAAAGATTTATTGCTGAAAAATACAAATTCTTTACCTAATTCAGGGTGAACCAAAACTGGTGCTCCGGTCAACAGTGCTTTCAACTGATTGAAACTTTATTGACATTTTTTAAACTATTCAAATTTCACATCCTTCTGTAAGAGTCGCGACATCAGTGTAGCTATCATCGAGAACCTTTTAATGAACCTTCGATAATAACTAGCTAATCCCAAAAAGCTACTGACTTCGGATACATTTTTCCGTGGTTTCTAGTCAACAACTGCCGAAATTTTACTTGGATCAACTCTGATGCCTTCGGCCAATACTATATGTCCTAGAAAACTAACTTCTCGAAGTCATAACTCCCATTTGCTAAATTTCGCAAACAATTGTTTCTTTCGCAGAGTTTGCAACACAATCCTCAAGTGTCCAACATGTTAAGACTCATCTTGAGAATAGATCAGAATGTCATCAATAAATACCAAACAAATCTTTCTAAATATGGTCTGAAGATTATGTTCATCAAATGCATGAATACTGCAGGTGCATTAGTTAAACCAAACGGTATCACAAGAAATTCATAATGTCTGTACCTAGTTCTGAATGTAGTTTTGGATACATCCGAATCTTTTACTCGTAGCTAATAATAACCAGAATGAAGATTAATCTTCGAAAATACTATGACACCTTTTAACTGATCGAATAGATCGTCAATACGAGGCAGTAGATATTTATTCTTGATTTTAACTTTGTTAAGTTGACTATAGTCTATACACAATCTCATTGATTTTTTCTTTTTCTTAATAAACAAAATCGGTGCACCACAAGGTGGAAAACTGGGTCGAGCAAAACGCCTATCTATCAACTCTTGTAACTGTGCTTTCAACTCTTTTAACTCATTAGGAGCCTGTCCCGATTTAGGGTATAGTCAAAACAGTGATTTCGAGACCACAAATCTGACATGATAAAATTTATTTTTATTATATTTTTATGGTCTAATATTTCATGAAATGATTTATGAATTTTTTTTTTGAAAATTTTGACGTTTGGGCACTCAATTTAGTCAAAAGGTCTAAATCGTAAAAAGTGCAAAAATTGAGTTCTACATACTAGAGGTGTCCAATTATTATGAAATTTTAAATTGGAGGTCCTTATATGGTAATTAGACCATTGGTTAAGTTGGTGGGCAAAAATGGACATGGTTAGGCATGTTTCCAAAGTTTTTCATTAAGGGCATTTTGGTCATTTAATTATTAAAATGAATTAAAAACAAAATTACAAGCCAATTTTGTCCATCTTCAACCTCTTGGATGAAACTTGCATGGAGAAACCATGGATAGGGTTTTTCAAGCTTCCAAGCTCAATTGTATGTCTATTCTAGCCCCGTTTTTAATGATTTTTATGTTTTTGCAATCCCCATAACAAGATCTATCTATTTCTACCATTTATTTGAGCCAGGGATGATGTTTAAAAATTTACCCATGTGTTACATGTGTGTATTTTGATGTTTAAGGGAGGAACATGAATTTTTGTTGTGTGTTAAATAACTTTTACTAAGTACTTTTCGGTGAAAACACTAAAAAGGACTAATTTGTAAAAGTTATAAAATTTATCATAAAAGTGTGATTTAATGGAAATTATGGGCTGCTATAGTTATGAAAATTATTCTGCTAGGCTTAAAGTGCAAAGAAATTGAATAAAAATAGTTTTACGAGCCTAGGGGCAAAAGTGTAAATATGATAAAGTTTAGAGGCAAAATGTAATTTTTCCATAGTATGATTTTTGGATCACATTGACTAATGTGACTAATAAATAGACTAAATGTGACATTATAGATCAAATAAAATGAGGTTCGGACCTAGAATAGGGGAAAAACGAGAAATCGACAATTAGGTCTCTTTTGCCATTTTGGTGTCGAGGTAAGTTCATGCGTAAATAATGCAACCTTATGTTATGCATTTAATATTTTGATATTGCATGAATTGTATACATTTGTTTTTATGAAATTGATTAATGACGATTTTGAGAAGTTTCGAGAAATGAGAAATTTCGATTTAACCTCAAGGGTAGAATACAAATGCCATGATATTAGGGCTACTGAGATTCCGAATAAGACCATATCTGGGATATGGCACTGGTATGTGATTTCGTATAAGACCATTTCAGGGACATGGCGTCGATATGATATTTCATGTAAGACCATATCCGAGATATGGCATTGATACGGTACTATGAGTATGAGATATCCGAGCATCCTTAGTATTCCAGTGTGGTTCAACTGGTAAATCAAAGATGAGTATGAGAATGAAATTACTATGAGTAAATAGGCATGTACATAAGCCTATAATTGTAAATTCATGATTATTGTGGAAATAATTATTTATTACCTATTGTGATGGATAGTGCACATACTTGTGATGTTGGATATATGATAAATATAAACGATGATTATGTAACACCCCTAACCCGTATCCATCACCGGAATAAGGTTATGAGGCATTATCGGACTTATACACTAGCATTTGTACAAAACCAAGTCATAAATTTGCATTCCAAATGAAAACTTTTCAAATTTCACCATAAAATACCTAATATGGGCCTACGAGGCCCAATACCTACTTTGGAAGAGATTTGGAACTAAACCGGTAACTTTGGAAATCTTTGAAAAAAATTTCTAGAAGTTAGGGACACATGCCCGTGTGGCTAGCCCATGGGCAATTCTGACTTGCAATTTCTTAAGCATCAAAGGGGCACACGGCCTAGGCACACGCCTATGTGGCTAGGCTATGTGGTAAACTATTCAATTTTTTTTTACTTCTTTTCCAATTTTACCCCTTGTTCACACCTAATTTCAATATTTCCTGCACACACATGTCGTCCAACCCAATAATAGGTGTTTAATTGCCTATTTAGTCCTCCTTTAATTATTACTAGAGTTATTTAATCACATTTCACAATTTTGCACTTGATTCAATTTAGTCCTTTTTACCCAATTGACTATCGAAACCTTAAAATTTCTTAAGGAAACTTTAATACTAACTTACTAACACCCCATAAATATTTATAAAAATATTTATGGCTTGGTTTAATATTTCAAGGTCTCAATACCTCGTTTTCACTTCCAAATTATTTAGTATTTATTATAAATACTATTCACTATTTCAATCATTTTCCTAACTTCACATCTAACTTATTTTCATTAAATTAACAATATTTTCTACTCATTTGTTGGATTTAGTGATCTCGAATTACTGTTCCGATGCCACTGGAATTTGGGCCGTTACAACTCTCCCCCCTTTAGAAAATTTCATCCTCGAAATTTCATACCTGGGAATAAGTGTGGATATTGAGATCTCATTAATTCCTCCACTTCCCAGGTTGCCTCCTCTGACCCATGACGATTCCACAGTACTTTAACTAACGGTACCTATTTATTTCTTAATTCTTTAATCTCCCGTGCTAAAATTTTTACTAGTTCCTCTAAATAAGTCATATCCAGTTGAAGCTCTATCTCCGTATGAGGAATTACATGTGATGGATCTGATATGTACCGTCTCAGCATAGACACATGAAACACATCATGAATCTTTTCAAGTTCCGGAGGCAAAACCAATCTGTATGCTACCGAACCAATTCTTTCAGTGATTTCGTATGGCCCGATAAATCGTAGACTCAATTTTCCCTTTTTGCCGAACCGCAAAACTTTCTTCCACGGTGACACTTTCAAAAATACTCGATTGCCCACATTAAACTTTATATCTCTTCTTTTCAAATCTGCATATATGACTTTTGACGATCGGAAGTAGCTTTTAATCTGTTTGTATAATACAAACTTTTTCTTCTGTTTCTCGAATCAAATCTACTCCCACTAAATTTGACTCACTTCATTCAATCTAATACAATGGAGTTTTACATTTCTTTTCATATAAAGTTTCAAATAGGGCCATTTTGATACTAGTCTGATAACTATTGTTATAACCAAATTCAGCTAAAGGTAAATACCTTTCCCAGCTGCTGCCAAATTCAAGTACACAGTACCTCAACATATCTTTTAATATCTGAATTACCCTTTCTAATTGCCCATCTGTCTGGGGATGAAAAGCTGTGCTGAAGTTTAACTTGGTGCCCAAAGCTTATTGTAATTTACCCCAAAATCTTAAGGTAAACCTCGGATCTCAATCAGAAATAATACATGTCGGCACCCCATGTAATCTCACTATCTCTGAAACATATATTTCCGCCAACTTTTCAAGTGGATAGTTTGCCCTGACTGGAATAAAATGTGTCGATTTAGTTAATCGATCAACAATCACCCATATTGAATCTTTCTTTTTCAGTGTCGCCAGTAACCCGGACACAAAATCCATCGTGACATGTTCCCATTTCCATTCCGGAATCATAATGGGCTGCAATAAATAGGTCGTTACCTGATGTTCAGCTTTCACCTGTTGACAGATCAGACATTTTGCTACATATTCACAAATTTCTTGTTTCATACTGGGCCACCAATACATTTTCTTCAAATCGCAATACATTTTTCGTGCTACCTGGGTGAATAGAACATATGCTACTATGAGCTTCTGATAAAATATCATTCTTCAAATTTGGATTACTTGGAACATAAATTCTATTTCGATAGTATGACATACCACTGTCATCAATGGAATACTCTGATAAACCATAAATTATACATATTTTTATCCCATGCTTGGCATATTTATGGATGATTTATCATTAGTTTTATTGAATTCGATGCTCCTAATTCTTTAATTCCATGTTTTATACTCAGGAGAGCATAGAAAAGTGAAAAGAGTAAGGAACGAGCCAAAAACGGACAAAATAGGCTGATTTCAGTGTTCCACACGGCCTAGGTACTTCCACACGGGCAATCCACATACCCGTGTTAGACACACGGTTAGGCCACATGTAACACCCCTCACCCGTATCCAACGTTGGGATAGGGCTCGAGGCATTACTGGACTTAAACATTCATAAACATACAAAATCGGGTCACCAAAATTTTGCCCAAATTTAAAACTTTTTGAACACACGCATAACGTCCCTTATATAAGCCTTCGAGGCCTATAACATACATTAGGGAGGTTCGGGACAAAACTGAAAATATTCGGTAAACTTTGGGCGACTTAACAATTTTCTAGCTTTAGAGAGTCACACGTCAGTGTGGGTAGGCCGTGTAGACATACACGCCCGTGTGGCTCTGGACACGCCCGTGTAAATCTCGGACTTAATCCTTAACATTCTGTTAAAGACACACGGCCAAGACGCACGCTCGTGTGGCCTGCCAGTGTAGTCAAAACTTAGGCTAATTTCCTAATAATTTTTTTTTCTTTTTTGTCATCTTTACAAGCACACATATACATGGTTCCTATGACATTCCTCAATAGTTCATT
Organism: Gossypium longicalyx; assembly: GCA_025698465.1. Taxonomy (NCBI): domain Eukaryota; kingdom Viridiplantae; phylum Streptophyta; class Magnoliopsida; order Malvales; family Malvaceae; genus Gossypium; species Gossypium longicalyx. The sequence continues at coordinate 13,541,633 of CM046997.1, read as the reverse complement.
ATTATGCATTTGTTCCTCCTACTCGTGATAAAATAGTATAGCCACATTAATACACATTTATGTGACCTTGTCATCTTATTAATCACTTATACCATTATACTATGCTTACTAACTTATAAATTAAACATCCATGTTCAAGGCACTAACAACTTATTACCGTATCACACATTTATTCCATGGTCATGACCATCTCGAATGGTCCTAAGGCATTCACCATGTACATATGCCATATACTTCTTAAACATAGTGAACAAGCATAATCACATACCCACACCACAAGACATTTACACATATCATAGATAAATAGGCTTCCAAGCCAAATTCATTATAAGCCACAACTCATGGCTACATACAACAAATCATTATAAGCCAATACATTTGGCTAATCACGAAAACATCGATCATAGAAAAACTAAGTCCCTATACATGCCACTCACTTGAAAACGTATAACATATACATGTCAATACTCCAAGGGAAAAGGCTCGATAGTGTGATGCTGCCTCCTACGATCTCCAACCAGAGCTGACCTATCAAAACTAAAAGAAATGGAAAGGAGGGAGTAAGCTTTACGCTTAGTAAGTGCATATGAAAATAATAAGCATTAATAGAACATGTTTCCTTAAGTAAAACAACTATAGTTACACTTTTATTCATATTCTGGTTAAGCTGCCTACTCGAGTCATAGTTGATAAATTATCTACAACTCGAGCTAAAAAAATCCAAATTAAGATACGTTAATTTTCCCTGAAACTAGACTCATATACCTTATTACCATAAAATTTCTAGAATTTTTGGTTTAGCCAATAAGTACAGTTTATTATTTAAATTACTCCTTGTTTCACTGTTTGACAGCTTCGACCTTTTTTCACTAAAATTTATTTATCTCATAGTACGAGACTCGGATAATGTTTCCGTCTCTTTCTCTTTAAATTAGACTCATTAATAATTTCATTCATATAAATTTTAACTCATAATTATTTTTTTAAAAGTTTTAGTGATTTTTCAAAGTTGAGACAGGGGAGTCTAGAACCACTCCAACTCTATCTCACAAGAATTCATATATCTCATACTAAAAAATTCTTTTGCTTACACCGTTTCCTTTACGTGAAATTAAACTCATTAGGATTTAATTTAATATCTAGTTAAGTCTCTAACTCAATTTTCACTATTTTTGGTGGATTTTCAAAGTCAGACCAATGTTGCTGTACCAAATCTGTCTTAGTGCAACAAGATAATAACCATCACAAATTTGTCATAGAAATTATTCTCATAAATATCATTCATTCATTTGCACTATCGTCACAAGTCCAATTCATTTCACATGTCAAACACGTGCTCATGGGTTTCGAGTACTTACCTGTGCTATCATTTAGCACTGTACTCGTCTAAACATAACAACTCATATGCATTATAATAATATCATATAACATACATGATATATCATGGCAAGAACCTTTTATTTCATTTTTCATATTAATCTCGTTGTATTTCTCGGAATCTCGATAGATATCCCATTCTCCGTCAATTCATACAAGTGATCATTTCATGTGCGCACTCCCGCGAACCTCACATCTTACGGCGGGATTACTAGGCTAAATCCCTTGTAATATAAACTTATGGAGTGATGTCGGGATTACCAGTCCCGGTTAAATCCCTTGTAACGACAAGCACTCTCAGTGAGCTCGGATCTAAATTACCAGTTCAGGCTAAATTTAGACCCTAATCGGATTACCCGTCCAGGCTAAATCCTTAATGCACGCATATTCTTCGAGAGGCTCGATCACTTAAGGAACACCGGTCCGGGCTAGATCCTTTTCATACTTGAGATCATCGGATTACCCATCCGAGCTAAATCCTTTCTGCAACACATGCAGGATCTCAATTCATGTAAGCAACGGTTTATCCATCAAATTTCCCTTTTTATTCAACCGGGATTTTCTCTTTCCATCAAGTATATCATTATGCATAGCTGCTCATGCAATGTACATCCAATTCAACACATTTCCATGTTTATTTAGACATTAGTCCATAAAATAAACATGGTATTGCATATAATTTTAATTTGGCATTTGTTACAATATATAATCTTCATATGAACTAAATAAATATCCATCACACAATGTCAACACATCATTTTAAGTTAAAGTATGAACAATAATAATATCATTGCATTATCATTGACATATGAACTTACCTCAGTTTCGTGTACGACTATTTATTTCAAGTTTGTGCTTAACCTTGTTCAACCTCGTTCTAAGCCCAAATCTTGTTTTTCCTTGATCTATAATATCACATTTAGCCTACTAATTAGTCACATTATTCATAGGGGTCCAAAAATCATATTTTTACAAATTTGCATTTTGACCATTAAACTTTTGCATATTTGCACTTTTGCCCCAATGCTCGAAAATTAAACTTCATCATAATTTCTTATGTTTTATGACATGCTGATCATTTTTCATAACTATGACAGCCCCCAATTTCCACTAAATCACTCATTTATGACCAATTTGACAACTTATACAAAATGGTCCTTTCGGACGTTTTCATCGAAAACCGCTTAGTAAAAGTCGTTTATTAAACACCCAACACTCATTTTATACCATTAGAAATAAAAATACAAGCATGTCATTCATGGGTAAATTTTTAAACATTTTTTGCAATTTAGTCCTTTTGACCAAATTGAGTGCCCAAACATTGAAATTTTCGAATGAAATTTTCACGAAATCATTCCGTGAAATTGTAAATCATAAAAATATAATAAAAATAAATTTTCTTACATTGAATTTGTGGTCCCAAAACCACTATTCTGACTAGGCCCTAATTCGGGATGTTACATTTCTCCCCTATTTAAGGATTTTCGTCCCCGAAAGTCTTACCAGAAGAGTGGTTTAGTTCATCATGATCTTTACTATCTCATAATTAGTGATAAAGAACTTTTACTTTAGCCTTCATTAAAATCCAGGGTCTTATTTAGCTTTCCCAATAACTCATGATATATAAAAGTCTGTATCTCAATTCAATTAACTAGGACTAGCTTCTCAAGAAATCTGATACTCTCATCAATACATGATTCCTTTAACCCGTTAGGCAGATTTAACATTTACCAAGACGATTTGTGAATTTCATCATATGTCAACCAGAAATCCATACATCCTTTTTCTCTTTCAAAAATAAGAATAATCCTGACAAGAAATCTATAATCATCTCGTTCTCATTTCCATTCTAATATCACTACTGACGAAGATCGTTCTGATATCACCCGATGTTCAGCAGTAGTCCTGATAACCTTTCATATATTCAATTACAAAGATCAGAAATGTCGAGTTCTAAACTCGATCAACAATGTATTACTCCTGTGGTTTTTCTTGTAAACTCTCTACATAAGCCCGAATTTTTTTTTTACTTCAATTACTTGTAACCTAATTTTTCCCTTCTCAAGAATCAGGCAATAATCGACTTAAGTCATTTTCACAATTGCACACTCAATTCCCTTTATGACAGTAGATATATTAGTCATCCCATTATTTTACTGACTTAGAACACATCATAATTTATTCAATAACACATTATTGAAATTTAAGAAGTTTTATTCAACACATACCGCATCGGTTCAAAGACTTTGGTCAATAACGTTCTCGCTCATTCAAAGCTTTAATGACATGTAATAGACCACTCAACTTTCACAAGACGAAAACTTTATCATTCAGAACAGCTTTAAATTGTATCAGGGTCTCCTAAGATATATAAACTTTCATTCAGACTATCTATCTTTTACCCGAAGAGAGAAAAAATCTTGTTTCCAGACATGAATACCTTATTTAATCTTTCAAATAATAATCAATACCACTTGAACCACTGAGTCAGTATTAATCATTAATAAATGACATTTTAAGAGATCTTCTTTTTCAGTTGATAGGACAGCTTGACATGAAACCATTTAAACTCACTTATCATACTAACCAAAGTCCATTTCAATTGTATTAGCTCAAGATAACAAAAATGCCTCAATTGAATGCATTAAATTTGATTAACTTACTCGATGAAAGGAGTCAACCATACCAACTGAAACTGCAATTTCATCATGTATGCCTTTATTGATATTAGTTCTTTACATGAAGATTTATAGAAATCCAGATATAGAGGTCATCACGTTGCTATAATTAAGCCAGGAACATGTTCATAATCGACATAATCATCATAGGTTGAAGAACATACCTTGAATACAAGTGATCATAGGTAATTTACGAGATGAAGATAACAAGAAAACCAGATTAAAGAAATCCATGACAGAGGAATCCAAGATAAAGATATCCAAGGTACAGAAATCCAAGATACCATATCATAATGAAAAACCCAGAAAAATGTTCAAAATAAAAATATAAAGGATCTTGATAATTCTTCAGAGAAAAGAAGTCCAAAAGAATACATCAATCCAACCCACTGGAATTAAATGCAATAAGGATAATTTACCTTACCATGTTTGTATATTGAATAGAGCATCAATTTGGAGAAACAAATTTATATCATCGTGCGTATTATTTCATAAAGTCCCATTAGATGGAATGTAATGGAATGCAAGAGACATAGAGCAATACGGATTATGTACCAGTTGGGCTATCAATATTTTTGTCTATACATCATGGTTAGAAATTACTCCCATAAAACAAGGATTTTTTCAGTAGAGTAGTAACCGTAAAAATATTTTCGAGAACAGTTAAACATACAGAATACCTCAGAAAAGACTGCCATAATCTGGCATCTTACCTTTCAACATTATTCCTTCAATTATTTATGCTATCGTAAATCTCACAATATGCTTTTCATTAAAGAAGTTCAGTTCTGAAGAAATTTCCAGTTAATACATTTCCCAACATCTTACCTTACTAGTCCTGTCGTTACTTATCAATCCAATTTAATCACTGATCATGTTCATAACCATTCTATAGTTGAACCATTTGGTATCATATTTGTGGACTTATTTAATACGATTCTCATGAAATTCCTTCAAAAACACCACTCTGGTAAAGGGGTGGGGTTGTAAGATCCCTAACTTGTTTCTCATACTCATATACATATATCACTAGTTCATTATTAAAGTAACATTTTCATAAGCTTATCATTCACTTCAGGCAAACTTTTATTCACGTTCGTATGACAAGAACTTTTCAGTTATCTTATTTAAACAAGTATATTTAGGTATGCATTCTATGGGTTTTGGACAGCTTACTAATCCCATTCATTCAATCTAACAAATTAGGCATATAACATTTTATAAAGGCCAAACAAATATGGACAAATACATCATAGTTTAAACTTTCATCTCATATGCTATCGTGTACATATCATGAACTTCTATTCATACTTTTCAAATTTTTAAGCTCATCATAACTGTACTTTACCCGAATGCCTTCGCTTCTCATCAAACATGGTCAGTATAGCTCGGTTGGAGGGGCACCATTGTCCAACCAAAATGGCTCTCATGCGCGTCAGGAGACATCACAGTATCACAGATCGGTGGCATGTATAGCTGAACTCTTATACATATGCTAGGTTAATCTGAGAACTGACTAAACCATAGCTCTGATACCACTAAATATAACACCCCTCACCCGTATCCAACGTCGGAACAGGGCTCGAGGCATTACCGGACTTAAACATTCATAAACATACAAAATCGGGTCACCAAAATTTCACCCAAAATTAAAACTTTTCGAACACATGCATAACGTCCCTTATACAGGCCTTCGAGGCCTATAACATACATTAGGGCGATTCGGGACAAAACCGAAAACATTCAGTAAACTTTGGGTGACTTAACAATTTTCTAGCTTTGGAGAGTCACACGCCCGTGTGGGGTAGGCCGTGTAGACAAACATGCCCGTGTCCTCAGCCCGTGCAACTCTCTGACTTAATCCTTAACATTCTGTTAAAGAAACACGGCCAAGATACACGCTCGTGTAGTCAAAACTTAGGCTAATTTCCTAATAATTTTTTTTATCTTTTTTGTCATCTTTACAAGCACACATATACATGGTTCCTATGGCATTCCTCAATAGTTCGTTATTATGCATTTGTTCCTCCTACTCGTGATAAAATAGTCTAGCCACATTATCACACATTCATGTGACCTTGTCATCTTATTAATCACTTATACCATTATGCTATGCTTACTAACTTATTAATTAAACATCCATGTTCAGGGCACTAACAACTTATTACCATATCACACAATTATTCCATGTCCATGACCACCTCGAATGGTCCTAAGGCATTCACCATGTACATATGCCATATACTTCTTAAACATAGTGAACAAGCATAATCACATACCCACACCACAAGACATTTACACATATCATAGATAAATAGGCTTCCAAGCCAAATTCATTATAAGCCACATCTCATGGCTACATACAACAAATCATTATAAGCCAATACATTTGGCTAATCACAACAACATCGATCATAGAAAAACTAAGTCCCTATACATGCCACTCACTTGAAAACGTATAACATATACATGTCAATACTCCAAGGGAAAAGGCTCGATAGTGTGATGCTGCCTCCGACGATCTCCAACCCGAGCTGACCAGTTAAAACTAAAAGAAATGGAAAGGAGGGAGTAAGCTTTACGCTTAGTAAGTCCATATGAAAATAATAAGCATTAATAGAACATGTTTCCTTAAGTAAAACAACTATAGTTACACTTTTATTCATATTCTGGTCAAGCTGCCTACTCGAGTCATAGTCGATAATTATTTATAACTTGAGCTACAGAACTCCAAATTAAGATCCGTTAATTTTTCCTAAAACTAGACTCATATACCTTATTACCATAAAATTTTCAGAATTTTTGGTCCAGCCAATAAGTACATTTTATTATTCAAATTCTCCCTTGTTTTGCTGTTTGACAGCTTTAACCTGTCTTCACTAAAATTTATTTATCTCATAGTACGAGACTCGGATAATGTTCCGTATCTTTTTCTTTAAATTATACTCATTAAGGATTTCATTCATATAAATTTTAACTCATAATTATTTTTTTAAAATTTTTAGTTATTTTCCAAATTTGAGACAGGGGAGTCTGGAATCACTAAGACTCTATCTCACAAGAATTCATATATCTCATACTAAAAAATTCTTTTGCTTACACCATTTCCTTTAAGTGAAACTAGACTCATTAAGATTTAATTTAATATTTAGTTCAGTCTCTAACTCAATTTCCACTTTTTTTTGGTAGATTTTCAAAGTTAGACCAATGCTGCTGTACCAAATCTGTCTTAGTGCAACAAGATAATAACCATCATAAATTTGTCATAGAAATTATTCTCATAAATATCATTCATTCATTTGCACTATCGTCACAAGTCCAATTCATTTCACATGTCAAACACGTGCTTATGGGTTTCGAGTACTTACCTGTGCTATCATTTAGCACTGTACTAGTCCAAACATAACAACTCATATGCATCATAATAATATCATATAATAATATCATATACATGATGTATCATGGCAAGAACCTTTTATTTCATTTTCATATTAATCTCGTTGAATTTCTCGGAATCTCGATGTATATCCCATTCTCCGTCAATTCATACAAGTGATCATTTCATGTGCGCACTCCCCCGAACCTCACATCTTACGGCAGGATTACTAGGCTAAATCCCTTGTAATATAAACTTATGGAGTGATGTCGGGATTACCAGTCTAGGCTAAATCCCTTGTAACGGCAAGCACTCTCAATGAGCTCGGATCTGAATTACCAGTTCAGGCTAAATTTAGACCCTAATCAGATTACCCGTCTGGGCTAAATCCTTAATGCACGCATATTCTTCGAGAGGCTCGATCACTTAAGAAACATCCATCCGGGCTAGATCCTTTTCATACTTGAGATCATCGGATTACCCGTCCGGGCTAAATCCCTTCTGCAACACATGCAGGATCTCAATTCATGTAAGCCATAGTTTATCCATAAAATTTCCCTTTTTATTCAACCGAGATTTTCTCTTTCCATCAAGTATATCATTATGCATAGCTGCTCATGCAATGTACATCCAATTCAACACATCATTTTAATTTGGCATTTGTTACAATATATAATCTTCATATCAACTAAATAAATATCCATCACACAATGTCAACACATCATTTTAAGTTCAAGTATTAACAATAATAATATCATTGCATTATCATTGACATATGAACTTACCTCGGTTTCGTGTACGACTATTTATTTCGAGTTTGTGCTTAACCTTGTTCAACCTTGTTCTAAGCCCGAATCTTGTTTTTCCTTGATCTATAATATCAAATTTAGGCTAATAATTAGTCACATTATTCATAGGGGTCCAAAAATCATATTTTTACAAATTTTCATTTTGACCCCTAAACTTTTGCATATTTGCACTTTTGCCCCAATGCTCGAAAATTAAACTTCATCCTATTTTCTTATGTATTATGACATGCTGATCAATTTTGATAACTATGAAAGCCCCCAATTTCCACTAAATCACTCATTTATGACCAATTTTACAACTTTTACAAAATGGTCCTTTCGGACGTTTTCATCGAAAACCGCTTAGTAAAAGTCGTTTATTAAACACCCAACACTCATTTTCTACCATTAGACATCAAAATACAAGCATTTAATTCATGGGTAAATTTTTAAACACAAACCCTAGCTCAAAATAATGGTAGAAATAGCTAGAACGTGTTACTGGGATTTCAAAAATGTAAAGAACATTAAAAACGGGGCTCGAAATCACTTACTATTGAGCTTGGAAGCTTGGCCAAACCCTAACCATGGCTGATCTTGGTAAATTTTGCTGAAGAAAGAAGAAAATAACACATTTGGGTTTTAAAATTTGTCTTTTAATGCATTTTACCCCTAAATGACCAAAATGCCCTTTTTGCCTTTCTTTGAAATTTTATCCATCCAAGGACATTTTTGTCCAACAAGTTATAAAATAGTCTAATTACCATTTAAGGACCTCCCATTTAAAATTTCATAACAATTAGACACCTCTAACATGTAAAACTCAACTTTTGCACTTTTTACAATTTAGTCCTTTTGACCAAATTGAGTGCCCAAACGTCAAAATTTTCGAACGAAATTTTCACAAAATCATTCCGTGAAATCATAGGCTATAAAAATATAATAAAAATAAATTTTTTACGTCAGATTTGTGGTCCCGAAACCACTATTTTGACTAGGCCCTAATTCGGGATGTTGCACCACACGCCTGTGTGTCATGGCCATGTCGACTCAAAACCATGTTAGAATTACACACGGCCTGAGCACCATCACATGGGCGTGCCACATGACCGTGTCCCTGTCGAGCCCAAGTCTAATTCTATTAAGAAAAGGCTACTTATGGGCTATTTTAGGCATTCCAAAGCCTATATAAACACCCTAGAAGAGGATCAAAAGGGACACAAAGAACAGAAGGCAGAAAATACTCGAAGACAGCCATCGAAATCAGCTCGGAAGCAAGATCTACTTCAAGACTGAAGATCTCCATACAATTTCCTTAGAAGTTCTTTGGGTTTCTTTATGTTTTGTTGTTTTCTTAATTTTGAGATGTTTTCCCACATTGTTATGAACTAAAATCCCTAAATACCTAAGGGAGATGAAACCTAAGACAAATCTTATTACTATTTGAATTATATGATAAATGCTTGTTCTTATTCTTAATTATGTGTTCTTAAATCTTGCTTTAATATTTCAGGATATTAATTCAAGTCTGATGTGCTTATTCATTGAAGCAAAAGTCATTGTTTAAGAGTAGATCTAGCATAATTAAGCAAAGTTGAATGCAATCCTAGACATAGGAAAACGTAAATTTGCTGGATCAAAGTCAAATCTAATAAAGGAATCCATAGATCGAGTTAATGCGACAATAGGAGTTTTAATTAGAAAGAGATTTCAATTAATCAACCTATCAATTGTTCTTAGTCTTGAGAGAGATATTAACATAAATCAGGGATTTCTACAGATTAAGTGAAGTGAATAAATTGTCTAATTTAGAAGTAATAAGTGAAGTCTAGGTGGATTCTTCCTTGGGTATCGTTTTCTCCATCGGTTTTCCAACAGTATTTTCCAACTTTTACCTTTGTCGTGTTCTTAATTAATTAAATAGTTAATCTCAGTTTAAAAACACCCCTTTAATTCTTAGGCTAGATAATAGAAAGATAGTGATTACTAGTATTTTTAGTCCTTGTAGATACGATATTTTCGGTCTCACCATAACTATACTACTGTTCGATGGGTGCACTTGCCTTAGTCAAATTTTTAGTCAGTTTAGCGACCATCAAGTTTTTGGCGCCGTTGCCGGGGACTAAGATATTAGAAACGCTTGATTTTTATTAATTTAGCCATTTTTTTATTTTATTGCATTTAATTTTTTTTTTAGTTTTTATTTTTAATTACTAATTTTCCTTTCATTTTACTTTTGACAAGTTTTTATAGTTTATGACTAGAAGAAACCCATCAGGGCCTCTACTTTTTGACAGTGAAATTGAAAGCACAGCTCGCAGAAACCGTAGAGAAATAAGGTGAAGTCTACAGTATATAGAGAAAGGGAACGAATACGATACCAATACGACTGAGGAGATGGCTGAAAATCAGAACAATCCGCTACCTCTTGTGGTTGCCGCAAATCCAGTAAATCAGAATCCTACTCCTCGTACTATGTATGATTATGCTAAGCCTACTTTAACAGGAACTGAATCGAGTATTGTTCAACCTTCTGTTGCTGCAAATAATTTTGAACTGAAACCTAACACTATTCAAATGATACAACAGTTTGTTCAGTTTGATGGTTTGCAGGACGAGGACCCCAATACGCATTTAGCAAACTTTCAGGAATTCTGCAATACATTTAAAATAAATGGCGTTTCTGATTATGTCATTCACCTTCAGTTGTTTCCCTTTTCATTACGGAATAAGGCTAAACAGTGGTTGAACTCGTTACCACGACGGTCCATTACTACTCGGGAACAAATGACCGAAAAAATTTTGCTTAAATATTTTCCGCTGGCTAAAACAGCTAAATTAAGGAATGATATCTCTTCTTTTATGTAGATGGATTTAGAAACACTTTATGATGCATGGGAGAGATACAAGGATTTATTGAGAAGGTGCCCTCATCATGGGTTACCTCTAGGGCTACAGGTTCAAACTTTTCTCAACGGTTTGAACCCTTCAACTAGGCAAATGGTCAATGCAGCTGCCGGTGGAACCTTGAACAACAAAACACCTAAAGAGGCTTACAAATTTATTAAGGAGTTGCAACTGAATAACTATTAGTGGCAAGTCATGAGAACAAAGCCAACGAAATCAGCCAGAGTTTTTAGCTTAAATGTAGTCACGATGTTATCAAACCAGGTGGAACTCTTGAATAAAAAGATTGACGGTCTATGTGGTTCTACGCAGGTACATCTGGTGATGCAGTGTGACACAAGTGGAGGTGGAATGGGCAACTCAAATATTTACCCTTCAACCCTAGCATGGAGAACGAGCAAATAAATTATATGGGTAATAATCCTCGACCTCAAAATAATCCTTATAGTAACACTTACAATGCAGGTTGGAGGAACCACCCAAATTTCTCATGGGGAGGCAATGGAAATTAGAGACCACCACCCCCTCCAGCTTTCCAACAACAACCTTACCAGCAAGAGAAAAAGCCAAACCTTGAAGAGATGATGATGAAGTTTATTTCAGTAGCGAAAACCCGTTTCCAAAATATAGAAACTGCATTTAAAAATCAACAAGCATAAATTCAAGGGCTCGAAAATCAAATAGGACAGCTGGCTAAGATGATTTCAGAAAGACCACAAGGGAGCCTGCCTAGTAACACTGAGCCCAACCCAAAAGAGCATGTGAAAGCAGTTACCTTAAGGAGTGGGAAAGTGTTGACTGAATCTGAAAAGAAGCTGCTATAAGAAATTGATAGGAAAGAGGATGAGAAGGTAAAACCCAAAAACAGTGAAAAACTGGTGCTGAGGGATTATAAACCACCAATCCCTTATCTAGTAAAATTGAAGAAAGACCGAATGGATGCACAATTCGATAAATTTCTTGAACTTTTTAAACAGTTTCATATTAACTTACCTTTTGTTGAAGCTATCTCGCAGATGCCTATATATGTAAAATTTTTGAAGGAGCTTCTAACAAATAAAAGGAAGTTTGAAGAATTGTCTACAGTAGAACTCAACGAGTAGTGCTCGGCTATACTCTAAAATAAACTGCCAACCAAATTGAAAGATTTAGGAAGTTTTACTATTCCCTGTTTAATTGGTAGTTTAAATATTGAGAAGGCACTAGCTGATTTAGGCGCTAGCATTAATTTGATGCCTTACAAAATGTTCAAGCAACTTGGCCTTAGGGAACCTAAACCTACTAGGATGAGTATCCAACTAGCTGATAGATCTGTTAAATATCCTAGGGGCATTATTGAAGATGTACTCGTTAAAGTAGATAAATTCATATTCCCTGTTGATTTTGTGGTGCTTGACATGGATGAGGATGTTGAAGTGCCTTTAATTTTAGGTCACCCATTTTTAGCCACTGCTAGGGCCGTTATTGATGTAGGTGACGGTAAACTTGTGCTTAGGGTAGGTGACGAAGAGATTATTTTTAAAATTTACGATGCCATGAGATTTTCTAAAGAACAAGATGACTCTTGCTATTTTATTGATTCTATTGATCATGCTATTGAAGATTCTTTTCAGGAAATAGCTCTAAAGGACACGTTGGAACTGTGTCTTGTTTAAGGAGAGGGGGAAGATAGCGTTACCACTAAGTTAGGTAAGATACAAATGGATGAACCCTCTCCAAGACGAGCAAAATATGAGGGTATTGAGGTGAACAGTGAACTTATACAAAAACCCTCTATCGAAGAACCTCTCTAATTGGAACTAAAACAATTGCCAAATCACTTAGAATACGCATTCTTTGGAGATAATTCTACATTACCGATGATTATTACTTCTAACTTGCAACCCAAGGAGAAAGAAGAGTTAATCCAAGTATTAAGAGAACATAAAAGGGCTATAGCTTGGAAAATTTCTGACATTAAAGGGATCAGCCCTTCTTTTTGCACCCACAAAAATTTAATGGAGGATGAATATAAATCATGTGTGCAAGCTCAAAGACGACTGAATCCCAACATGAAAGAAGTTGTTAAAGCCGAGGTAATTAAACTTCTAGATGCTGGAATTATTTATCCTATTTCTGACAGCTCTTGGGTAAGTCTGGTACAGGTTGTTCTTAAGAAGGGAGGCATGACTGTTGTAACGAACGAGAAGAATGAATTAATTCTAACAAGAACAGTCATAGGTTGGAGAGTTTGCATTGATTATAGGAAGCTGAATGATGCCATGAGAAAAGACCACTTCCCCTTGCCATTCATTGACCAAATGTTGGAAAGGTTATCAGGGCATATGTACTACTGCTTCCTAGATGGACTCTCTGGTTACTTCCAAATCCCAATAGCTCCTGAAGATCAAGAAAAGATGACATTTACATGTCCATACGGTACATTTGTTTATCAACGAAAGCATTTTGGATTATATAATGCTCCTACTACTTTTCAGCGATGCATGTTGGCCATTTTTTATGAACTCGTAGAAGACATTATGAAGGTATTTATGGATGACTTATCAGTATTCGATAACTCTTTTCATCTTTGCCTTAAAAATTTAAAACGAGTTCTAATGAGATGTGAGGAAACGAACCTTGTGTTGAATTGGGAAAAATTTCACTTCATGGTTCATGAAGGGATTGCCTTAGGCCATAAAATTTCTAGCAAAGGGATTGAGGTAGACAAAGTGAAAATTGAAACTATTGAAAAATTACCTCCCCCTAGTTCAGTTAAGGTTATTCGAAGCTTTTTTGGACATGCTGGATTTTATAGAAGATTTATCAAGGATTTTTCTAAAATAGCTAAGCCTCTAACGAATTTACTAGAAAAAGATGTGCCTTTCGATTTCAATCAGAAATGTTTAGAAGCATTTAATACTCTTAAGGATAAATTAATTAATGCTCCAATTGTAGTTGCACCTGATTGGAATCTACCCTTTGAACTAATGTGTGATGCGAGTGATTTTGCAGTAGGTGCGGTCCTTGGCCAGTGAAAAGACAAGCATGTCAACCAATCTACTATGCTAGCAAGACGTTGACAGCCGCACAAGAAAATTATACGACAACTGAGAAAGAATTGTTGGCTGTGGTTTTTGCATTCGATAAATTTAGGCCATATTTAATATTATCTAAAGTTGTCGTTTACACTGACCATTCAGCTCTTCGATATCTCCTTACTAAATTAGATGCAAAACCTCGACTAATAAGATGAATTTTATTGTTGTAGGAATTCGATTTAGAAATTCAAGATAAGAAGGGAGCAGAAAATCTTGCAGCAGATCATCTGTCCAGATTAGAAAATCCATATATTAAGGAGCTTGATGAAGTTAAAATAAATGACTCGTTCCCTAAAGAACAACTCTTTGCTATATCTGACTCTGAGGTACCTTGGTTTGTAGACATTGCGAATTATTTAGCTACTAACGTTACACCAAAAGGGTTGACACATCAGCAAAAGAAGCGATTCTTTTCTGATGTGAAAAACTACTTTTGGGAAGATCCTTTTCTTTTTCATATATGTACAGATCAAGTCATTAGAAGATACATTACAAAGTCAAAAGCAATGAAAATCTTAGAACAGTGCCACTCAAAACCAACTGAAGGACATTACAGTGGGATGAGAACCGCACATAAAACGCTCGAATCAGGTTTTTATTGGCACATACTATTTAAAGATGCCAACAGGTATGTTACTTCTTGAGATAAATGTCAACGAACAGGTAATATCTCAAAATATGACGAAATGCCTCAAACATATATGCTCTCATATGAAATATTTGACGTATGGGGTATTGATTTTATGGGTCCATTCCCTAGCTCATTTGGGAATAAATACATCTTAGTAGCCATGGATTATATGTCCAAATGGGTGGAAGCCCAAGCTTTAACTACTAACGATGCTAGAGTAGTGATGAGGTTCCTTAAGAAACTCTTCTCCCAATTTGGAACACCTAGAGCAATTATCAGTGATAGGGGTACTTATTTTTGTAATGCTCAATTTGATAAAACCCTTAAGAAATATGGAGTTTACCACAGAACAACTATCCCTTACCATCCTCAAACTAGTAGACAAGTCGAAGCAGCAAACCGAGAACTTAAACGTATCTTAGAAAAGACTGTAGAGTCAAATAGGAAGGGTTGTGCAATGAAAGTAGATGATACTTTATGGGCCTATAGAACTGCTTTTAAAACCCCTGTAGGAACATCTCCTTACAGACTTGTTTATGGGAAAAGTTGTCATTTACCGTTTGAACTAGAACACAAGACATTCTAGGCTATAAAATTTCTAAACTTTGATCTCAAACTTTCAGGTGAGAAAAGGTTGATGCAGTTGAATGAGCTAAATGAGTGGCGAGCTAATGCATATGAGAATTCACGATTATATAAGGAAGCAACAAAGCGCCGCCATGATGCTCGTCTAAAGCAACACAAGCAATTTGAAGTTGGAGATCTTGTTCTGCTATACAACTCAAGGCTCAAATTGTTTCCTGGGAAGCTAAAATCACGATGATCAGGTCCATTCATAGTCCAAACCATTTTTCCATATGGCACAGTAGAGGTAAGTCACCCAACCCACGGCACTTTCAAGGTAAACAGACATCGTCTTAAACTTTATAACGGTGAGGATTTTAAAGACTATAGAGAGGAGCTACGGCTCCGCGAACCTACCTAAATACGCCCACAAGGTAAAGTCGAGCTTAGACATTAAATAAGCGCTTCTCGGGAGGCAACACGAACACTAACCCTACTAACTAAGTTTATTTTTCTTTCATTTTCATAGTTTTAATGCAGGTATCTTTGACACACACGGCCTGACACACGGGCGTGTCCTAGGCCGTGTGCCCACCACGGGTCGGAAACATGGGCATGCCTTAAGCCGTGCAAACCCTTAAAGCCTTAGTATTAACATTCGACAGTAACGAACACGGTCTGGATACACGGGCGTGTCCATGGCTGTGTTAAAACAAGACATACATTTTCTTACGTCAAAGTGACACACGGGCTACGACAAATAGCTACGGCCGTGCGAGGCAACCATGCGATCCACACGGCTGAGGGACATGGGCGTGTTTCAGACTGTGGTAAAACTGCACTTTAATTTTCTAAAAATTGGCAGAGGTACGAGATGCGTTAAATCACCACGACCGTGCGATGCGGCCGTGTAACTCACATAGTCATGAACACAGGCGTGCCTGCGGCCATGTGGAAGCCTGAGTGCATACTTTGAAATCTTTCAAGTCAGAATGGACAACTAGCATGCCCCACGAATGTGCCAGAAAGCTGTGGGCAATCCTGACTACAGAACACGGGCGTGGAGAGTATGACACGGGTGTGGGAGAAGCAAATGATAGAGCACACGGCCATGCGATTCGACCCTGTGGGCCACACGACCTGGGTACATGGGTGTGTCTAAAAAGTCGTAGGCGACACTAACTTAAATCATAAGACTATTAGGACAAATTACAACACAGCCGTGTTGGAAGACACACGGGCGTGGCAGAAGCGAACGATAGAGCACACGGCCATGCGATTCGGCCATGTGAGCCACACGGCCTGGGTACACGGGCGTGTGTAAAAGGCCGTGTGAGATACTGACTTAAAATTTCATGAAAAACACGGGCTAGGAGAGAGGCACATGGGCGTAGGACACGGTCGTGTGGTCCAAAACGGGGACTGCACGACCGTGGCCCCCCTTTTTAACTCAAACCCTAAACCCAAAATCCCTCATTCCTATTTAAACTCCACTATTCTTCCATCACACCCCTTTTTTCACTATTTACCCTTACTTCGGCCACCATCCTCCGACGAGCCTCCAGCGAACGATTCCTCCATGAAATCCCATCTTCCCATTCACCATTCTTCAACCCCTTCACTATTTTCCTTCCTCTTCCTCACAAGAGTTTTCACTCACTCCCAAATAAACTTCGGCCACCAACCCCAACTACGCAGCCACTATTATACGCCCACGACGAGTTTACCCCCACTATTTGCCGCTGTTGACAACACTACCATCGTCCCTCTTACACGAAACACCACCGGTTCCTTCATTTTTTTCCCTATTTTATTATTTTATAACTCTCTAATTCATCATTTTCTATTTCGTTATCACTAGTTTTCCTTTATTTATTTGCACAACTTAAGTTCAAAATGAGTACTGATCCATGAATATTGTGATTCACATAACTTGTTTCCCGGTTTCTAAACGACATGCTTCATACTTAACTATTGACGCTTTTATTTTATTTTGGTGTTTAGGTATTCTTTAATAGATTTTCAGATACCTAACTATGTCATGATTGACCATATTATTTCAGTATTTTTGCTGCTATTTGCTACTATAAGTATTTAGAATATTTGAGTGTGCATACATTTCGTCATTTTATTCTATTGTCTTGCAACTTAGTGCATCTTGGGTAATATTTTTTTTTTGCTTTTCTCTTAGGGACACGATGACAAATACTCGTGGAAAAAAATCTGCAATCCCAGCTTCTAAGAAGCGAAAAGGGTTAGGAGCAACCTCCTCCAGTGCGACCACTGAGGTGCTCCATCCTTTTCTCTAGTTCCCACCAGGACCTCAGGAGGAGTTATTTCAGATTCTACATGCACAACCCCTTGGTGTGGGCCGGTGCATCAATTGGGCCTCATTAGAGTAGGTCCACTTGGCTGACTCAGTTCGGGCCCTCCTCGCTACCACTTCTTGAGACCGTTTCTTTGACATTATTGAGCTGACATACTTGGAGTTCACTTTGGAACTTTGTTTGACCTTTCAGTTGCAGACGGTTATGTCAAAATTCGATGACCCAGGCACAGTCCAGTTCTGTCTTGGCGGTCTAGTGCATCAATTTAGTGTCCCAGAGTTCGAAGTTGCCTTGGGACTTTATACAGAAGAATTTATGGAGGCTGATAATTTTCCCCATCTCCACCGTCACATTCATTACACACCTTCCTCTTATTGGGTTGACCTCGCTCCTACTACAGGCGTCTACGACCCCAGCCGCTCCAAGGCATCGGCTCTCCCTTCAGCATTACGATATCTCCACGCCCTTTTAGCTCACACCTTAACTGGACGACGAGAGAGCACTGGCATCGTTAATACTCACGACGCATACTTCTTATGGAGCATGAGGCAAGGGCATGTTTCGATCTCGCATACTTCATAGCCCTCGCCTTTCACCATTAGACCGAGCGACATAGAAAGGAAGTCATCAGCATAGGCCCTTACGTGACTCATCTAGCTCGACACTTTGGGCTCCTGAGCACATTGCATCAATCCTCATCACTCACACTCATCGGCCAGATTTCCCCACAGGACATCTCAAGTATGCTCCACATAAGGATGATAGACCGTCGTCGTGGGTTCGATCCTCCTCAGTACAAACTAGCACGAGCTACAGATCAGGATGACCCCGAGGATATTACTGACAATATCCCCTCCTTTCATAAGAATCCTCCTTCTCTGCCACCACCAAGTCATAGAACAGTCCATGCGACTGCTTTATTGATAGAAAATTCTGACCAATTGACTCGCTTCGAGCAATATTGCACTCAGCAGTTCAACAACTCCCTCAGTGATTTGACAGTATAGAGGCAACACTGCAGTAGATTTGCTAGCATTTCCACATTTTGCCTTTAGCACCACCACCTCAAGATCCAGCTACCAATGAGGACTTTTGAGTCCATTTATTTTCACTTTGTTTTTCTTTTCCTTTTACTTTTATTTTTATTTTTATTTTTCAAGTTCTAAAAGACTTTTATTAGTTTATTTCGAACCCTTTAATTATGGTTGTTTCTTTATGAGTAACCATAACAACCCCATCGATATAACTCCTTAAAACATTACTGGTGCTATCACAGTTTCAAAAGGTTCAGTCGATTGGTGCTACTCAGGAATATAAAAACAATCCTCTAGGGAAAGATAATCCACGACTGCCATGTCCTACTCGACCGCGACCATAGTCACCACGACACCGACCACCCCGATAACCTCTTCACTCGACACTGTGATTGTGGAACCCAACCTCTACCACCACCAGAGTATCCTACCCCACCTTCACCTCTGCCTAGTTACGCATACACTTCATTTCCAATGTCTATAAATCCGCTTTCGCTATTCCAAAGATTACATCCAAATTCAGGGCAATTTCACTTCTTTCCATCTTATATGATATTATGCTTATATTATTATTCTTTATCTTTGTACATTGAGAACAATGTACATCTTAAGTGAGGGGAGGTTATTTATATGATGATTAGAAAATCCCTGAATTATATCTTATTCTCAAATAATTCTCTCATATCACTATTAGAATAAATTTTAATTGATTTATGATTTTTATTGATATGTTTTGGATTAAAACATAGGTAATTTTGCATTGATTATTTAAAATTTAAGACAATAGAGAATCGACCATGATAAGTTAAAATTTTGAGAAATAAAATTTGTAGGTTATTTCCCTGAAATGAGGCATTACCTTGAAGTTCTAAATTTATAGGATTGACATAAAAACCCCATAATTTTTGTGAGATTTTGAGCCTTTCAAGAGCATATATCTTTCTTGCTCACTTTTATTAATAGTTATGAGTGAGTCAACATTGATTTATTATTCTAGAACTTGTATCGATTATACATGTCGAGGCCACACTTTTGATTTGATATAGTGAAATGATAAAGGCATCTAGGTTTTAACCCACTCACCCTATAAAAAGTTTACCCACATAACTAATCCTTGGTGAACCCCTTTGATCCTTAAAAACCATTTCTTGATATTTTCCCATTAAATGTCAACCTACAACTTAACCCTTTTTGATTCATTAAGAATTTCTCCCTTTTTATTGAATCCCTTTTTATCGAGATTTGATTTGATTAGTTACCTAACTATTTCGTCCATTTCAGTTGCTGAATTATTTCTTATTATGTACTTTCTATAATTGTTCTTATTCTTAAAAAAATCGTATATTTATTTAAAAAGCTTGGATAAGCTAAAGTTATTGTTGAGAATAAAGCTCACTCTAGTAGTCTTGGATAATTCTGGCACTTGTTTGTAATTTAGTAATTAACTTTATTTTTTTCCTAGGTTTGGTAATGTATTAAATTAATCTCGATTCTAACCCTCTTTTTTAGCCTTTATCCACACCTTTAACCCAAGCCCCATTACAACCCTGTTAAAGGCCTTTTGATTTGTGTATCATCTCATTTATAGTGGTGGAGATTTGATTGTCATGCAAGCCTATGGTAATAACTTTTCATGATTGACTATTGAGTGCTTAATTATTGAACCTTAAACACTTTGAGTGATTTGAGTGGATCTTTAAGAAAGATGTCAACCCTTGTCGATTTGGAATAAAAGGTAATTACTTAGAGAAAGGGGGATGCCTATGATCTTATGATTAAAATGTTCAACTTGGATTGTTTGAAACTTTAATGTTCTTTTAGTTGAATTCTCAATGTATGATCTCTTGTGGATTACTTCGAAACCTTTTTTATGAGAATTATAAGTTGGAAATTTATTTTAATTGTGAGTTGAGTATTTTGCTTGAGGACAAGCAAATGCTTAAGTGTGGGGATATTTGAAAAACCATAAATTATACATATTTTTATCCCATGCTTGGCATATTTATGGGTGATTTATCATTAGTTTTATTGAATTCGATGCTCCTAATTCTTGATTCCATGTTTTATACTCAGGAGAGCATAGGAAAGTGAAAAGAGTAAGGAACGAGCCAAAAACGGACAAAATAGGTTGATTTCAGTGTTCCACACGGCCTAGGTACTTCCACACAGGCAATCCACACGCCCGTGTTAGACACACGGCTAGGCCACACGCTCATGTGTCATGGACATGTCGACTCAAAACCAAGTCAGAATTACACACGGCCTAAGCACCATCACACAAGCATGCCACACGGCCATGTCCCTGTGGAGCCCAAGTCTAATTCTATTTTTGAAAACGCTGCTTTTGGGCTATTTTGGGCATTCCAAAGCCTATATAAACACCCCAGAAGAGGATCAAAAGGAACACAGAGAATAGAAGGCAGAAAATACTCAAAGACAACCATTAGAATCAGCTTAGAAGTAGGATCTACTTCAAGACTGAAGATCTCCATTCAATTTCCTTAGAAGTTCTTTGGGTTTCTTTATGTTTTGTTGTTTTCTTAATTTTGAGATGTTTTCCCACATTGTTATGAACCAAACTCCCTAAATACCTAAGGGAGATGAAACCTAAGACAGATCTAATTACTATTTCAATTATATGATAAATGTTTGTTCTTATTCTTACTTATGTGTTCTTAAATCTTGCTTTAATATTTCAGGATATTAATTCAAGTCTGATGTGCTTATTCAGTGGAGCAAAAGTCCCTGTTTAAGAGTAGATCTAGCATAATTAAGCGGAGTTGAATGCAATCCTAGACATAGGATGACATAAATCTGACGGATTTGAGTCAAATCTAATAAAGGAATCTATAGATTGAGTTAATGCGACAATAGAGGTTTTAATTAGAAAGAGATTTCAATTAATCAACCTAGAGTCAGTTGTTCTTTGTCTCGAGAGAGATATTAACATAAATCAGGGATTTCTATGGATTAAGTGAAGTGAATAAATCATCTAATTCAGAAGAAATAAGTGAAGTCTAGGTGGATTCTTCATTAGGTATCGTTTTCTCCATCGATTTTCCAACAGTATTTTCCAACTTTTACCTTTGTTGTGTTCTTAGTTAATTAAATAGTTAATCTCAGTTTAAAAATACCTCTTTAATTCTTAGGCTAGATAATAGAAAGATAGTAATTACTAGTATTTTTAGTCCTTGTGGATACAATATTTTCGGTCTCACCATAACTATACTACTGTTCGATATGTGCGCTTGCCTTAGTCAAATTTTTAGTCAGTTTAGCGACCATCATACTCTAAGATCAACTTATCCAAGACTAATTATCATTTCAACACTAATTTTGGGTCTTCATCTTGCAACTCCCGAATTCGTTGAAAGAATACAAGTTTTGCTTTAATTTTGCTAATACAGAACTATCTTTATTAACAGACAATTGAGCATTTAATGCTCAGAGAGAAAACAATGACGATTTTTGGCTAAGTGCATCTGCTACAACATTAGCTTTCCCCGGATGATAGTTAATAACAAGATCGTAATCTTTCAGTAGCTCTAACCATCACCTCTGTCTCAAATTCAGATCTTTCTGCGACATTAAATATTTCAAACTTTTATGGTCTGTATACACATAACATTTCTTGCCCATATAGGTAGTGTCTCCAAATTTTTAGAGCAAATGATATGGCAGCTAGCTCAAGATCATGTTCAGGATAGTTCCTCTCATGTGGTTTCAACTGTCGAGAAGCATATGCTACAACTTTTCCTGACTGCATCAGTACACAGCCTAAGCCATTCAGAGACGCATCACTATATACTACATATGGCACACCTGATTCGGGCTGAGTCAACACTAGGGCCTCTATCAACATTTTCTTTAACTGATCAAAACTTTGTTGGCATTCTTCCGACCATAAAAATTCAACATTCTTTTGTAGTAACCGGGTCATCGTTGAAGCAATCATTGAAAATTCTTTCATAAATCGACGGTAGTAATTGGCTAATCTTAGAAAACTTTGCACTTCCGTAACATTCTTTGGAGTTTTCCAATTAATCACTGCTAACACCTTGCTCAGATCTACTCGTATACCATCAGCCGACACAATATGACCCAAGAATCCCACTTCATGAAGCCAAAATTCACATTTGCTGAATTTTGCATATAATTGTTTTTCCCTCAAAATTTGTAGTACAACTCTCAAGTGCTGAGCATGCTTGGATTCTCTCTTTGAATAGATCAGTATATCATCGATGAACACAACTACAAATCTATCCAGATAAGACTAAAAAATTTGATTCATTAAGTCCATAAAAGTAGCAGGAGCATTGGTTAATCCAAATGGCATTACCAAAAATTCATAATGTCCATACCGGGTTCGGAAAGTAGTCTTCGGCACATCGCACTCTTTTACTTTCAATTGATAATACCCGGATCGGAGGTCTATCTTTAAAAATACTGCTGCACCTTTCAACTGATCAAATAAATCATCAATATGAGGCAGGGGATACTTATTATTTACCGTTACTTTATTCAACTGTATGTAATCAATACATAACCTCAAAGAACCATCTTTCTTCTTCATAAATAAAACAGGTGCTCCCCAAGGTGACATACTTGGCCTGATGAATCCTTTATCTAACAACTCTTGTAACTGTGTCTTCAGATCTTTTAATTCAGCTGGGGCCATTCTATACGGTGTCACTGAAATAGGAGTTGTTCCCGGGATCACATCGATCACAAATTCTACTTCTCTATCATGTGGTAAACCTGGTAATTTTTTAGGAAATACATCCATGAATTCATTCACAATAGGTAATTGCTCTAACTTTGATTCAAAACCCTGGGCATCAAGAATATAGGCTAAATATGCCTGATTTCCTTTACACAACAATTTCTTAGCAGAAATAGATGAAATCATTCTAACAGTATCATCCAAATTCCCAAACTCAACCAAAATAATATCTCATGTCTGACATTTCAAACTGATTCATTTTTCTCGACAATTCACTACCGCATCATGTTTCATTAACCAGTTCATGCCCAAGATAATATCAAATTCCTGAAAGGGTAGCAACATCAAATCATCGGGGAACTCATAGCTTTTTATTCTCAGTGGACAATTACGACATATTAAATTAACTATCACACACTGGCCTAAGGGATTAATAACTTGAACATCGAAATTAGTAGGCTCAATAGATAAATTCTTTTCAGATGCTAACATGGTGCAAATATATGAATGTGTAGACCCAGGGTCTACCAATGCATACACAGTATCATCATAAAGATAGAAAGTAGTAGCAATTACGTCTGGAGCTGTCGCCTCTTCTCTCGCTTGAATAGCGTAGGTACGTGCAGGTTTTCTAACATCTGATCGACTAGTTTATTCTCTCATACCCGAACGGGTAGCCCCTGTAGCACTACTCTGCCCCGAACATTTACTTCGTTGAGGAGTAACTTTCTGTTTCTCTTTCTGATCTACTTCATCTCTTTGTTGTTGGGAACAATCTCAAATGAAATGATCAGTAGATCCACACCTATAACAAGTTCTTATCTTGCTCCGGCACTTACCAAGGTGATTTTTTCCATAATACTGACACTTAGGTCGAGGGGCATTTTGAACACTGCCCATACTAGCTGCAGGTCTATCAAATGTCCTGGAATCAGATTGTCTTGATCTACTCTTTCCCAATATTTTCGGCACTGAAGTGGCCCGACTAAATTCCTCCTTAGATTTCTTCACCGGTAAAGCTGAAAATGACTTAGATGCACTTCTTTCGAAAGATTCTTTGCTCCTTCTATCTCATTGCATCTTTCTATTTATACTTCTTCAAGTTTCTAAGCACGATCAGATAGGAAACGAATTCCCATATCTCAGTGCCCCCTATCATCATTCTAATCTCATCATTAAGCCCTTCTTCAAATCTGATACACATTTCTTCCTCAGTGGGTACAATATCTCATGCATATTTTCTCAGATAAACAAATTCTCTTTCATATTCGGTCACTGACTTGTTTCCTTGTCGTAAGTCGAGAAATTCTCTTTTCTTCTTATCCAAATATCTTCTACCAACATATTTCTTCTTAAATTCATTCTGGAAAAATTCCCAAGTGATTTTCTCAGTCGGTACCACGGTTTCTATTGTTTCCCACCAGTGATAAGTTTTTTCTTTCAATAATGACACAACACACACTAAGTAATTATCTGATGAGCATGCCATTTGTTTAAAAACCCTCATTATACTTTGCAACCAATACCCAGCTTTGACGGGGTCATCATCTGTTCTTCCCCGAAATTCTTCAGCCCTATGTTTTCTGAGCTTTTAAAACGGCAAACATTTACTGGATTTAATTGTCGGAGGAGGTGGAGAAGCAACTAGGGGTACTACTAATGTTGAAATAGGGGGAGGAGGTTGCTGAGTCTGATTTCTTTCTCGCACATTCTCATTATACCATAAATCATATTTTTGAGTTCTTGTTCTCTCATAAATGAAATTGGAACTTCACTACTTATTCCTTGTTCTGAGGTTTGTACTCTATTGTTAACTTCTTCTTGCTCAATTTGTTCTGGTCCATCTGACATCTTTCCAAATAATGAAAACAAGGATTAGATCGGATCATACACATCACACTATCACAAATTTACATGGCATGTAATTCTAGACACTTTTCACATCATATATATTTTGAGAATCGACTAAATTGAAGCTCTGATACCACTAAATGTAACACCCCTAACCTGTATCTGTCACCGAAATAGGGTTACGAGGCATTACCAAACTTATACACTAGCATTTGTACAAAATCGAGTCATAAATTTGCATTCCAAATCAAAACTTTTCAAATTTCACCATAAAATCCCTAATATAGGCCTACGGGGCCCAATACCTACTTTAGAAGAGATTTGGAACTAAACCGATAATTTTGGAAATCTTTGAAAAAAATTTCTTCAAGTTAGGGGCACATGCCCGTGTGGCTCCCATGGCCATGTGGCCAGCCCGTGGGCAATTCTAACTTGCAATTTCTTAAGCATCAAAGGGGCACATAGCCTGGGCACACGCTCATGTGGCTAGGCTGTGTGGTAAACTGATTTTTCACCATTTTTAAGCCATTTTCACACGATTTTGACACACAACGATGCTTGAAACCTATGTCCTTCACACAACCGTGTCTTTTGCCCATGTACTATCCTGACTTCACATTTAAGGATGCAGGGGACACACGGTCATTTTACACGCCCATGGGCTTACTGTGTGGACGAAAATAGGCCATTTTAGGCCACTTTTCTCACCCTTTCATCCATTACCTGCACCTAAATACAATTATGTACAAATTATAACCAACCAATCAACCAATTTTATGCCCATAATATGCATTTTATATTAACACACTACTACTTAACCATTAAACTAAGTTTCATACACATATGCCATCCCCTTTACATACTTTAACCATCTATAACTTTATCCAACCAAATACTTATACGTGCCATATAAATCAAAAGATAATAACCCAAAAACTACCGGAGAACGTCTGGATAGTGTGATTCTTCGTGCTGATCTGATCTTCCGATTCCACGTTAATCTACAAGACATGACAATCACATTCAAGTAAGCTTGTGAAAGCTTAGTAAGTTCATAGGCTTAGAACGTAAACTTTCTAAATATGGTAAAGCATTCGTATATTATACAATTCACTAATTTCTCCTGTCATTCACAAACCAAGTCAATTTCACTTAATATTATTCACACTTAAACTTCATTCTATTGGGCCCATTTATCGCTTACCATCTCTTTTCAAATTAAGAAACTATACGGAATTGAGTACTTCGTCTTCACTTTGCCATAGCAAAACTATGGATTTACACATGATCACGTTTCACTTTCCGAAGGCATGGCCCAGCCATGGTCTTACACGAGTCATATATCATACCGATGCCATATCCTGAATATGGTCTTACTCGGGAGCACTTATCACTTTTCTCTGATGCCATAGCCCAGCTATGGTCTTATACAGATCACTTGTATCACTTTAATCTGAAGCCATATCCCAGCCATGGTCTTATACGGGAATCACTTATCACTTGTTTTCCGATGCCATAGCCCAGCCATGGTCTTTTTCCTTCAATTCATCGTTTGTCACTGGACAGAAGTACTTAATCCGATGTTTCATTCAATTTGATCATTTCTTCAATTTCATATTTTTTTTTACATTGTTCATGGTTTTATCATAATAATATAGTATAACTCATTATAAAATTCATTATAATAACAATGATCACTAAAATTTAGCCACATGAACTTACCTGGGCTAATTCGCAATAGTTGTAGAAGTTCGAGAAAATTATTCGACCATTTTCTCCTTTCCGCGATTCACTTCAATTTCTTGATCTATAATTGCAAAATCATTCATTAATTAGCGTTCATTTCAATTTTATTTTATCTCACCATTTATACCATTTAATTCCTAAAATTACACTTTTACCCCAAATTTCACAATTTTCACAATTTGATCCCTAACCAATTAACTCATCAATAGAACCTTTTCTTCTCAATTAACACTTTCCTTAGACATTTTAAGTTACTTCACAACTATTGAAATTTATAATTTCCACGTATAACCCTAATTTCAAGCTCTTTTACAATTAGGTCCCCAAATATTTACTTTCTATATAACTCTTTCAATAAAATCAACATATAAACAAATTAAAGCTTTAATTCCATGCTAAATCATCATAAAATTCCAGCACTTATTCATGGAAAATTTCAAAATCAAGCATGAAATCAAAAACTAATGAATTAAATGATAGGACCTAGTTGTAAAAGTCTCAAAAACACAAAAAAAAAAAAATTCAAGAATAATCAAGATTTGAACTTACTTGTAGTAAAAATATGAAAAACCAGCTCTAAGGTTTCTTCAATGGCTGTTTTTAGCTGAAGAGGATGAAGAAAATTGAAGAAAGCTCTACATTTCCAATTACATCCCATTTTTAACTATTCATTTTTTTTACTTCTTTTCAAAATTTACCCCTTGTTCACACCTAATTTCAATATTTCCTGCACATACATGCCGTCCAGCCCAATAATAGGTGTTTAATTGCCTATCTAGTCCTCCTTTAATTATTACTAGAGCTATTTAATCATATTTCACAATTTTGCACTTAGTTCAATTTAGTCATTTTTACCTAATTGACTACCGAAACCTTAAAATTTCTTGACGAAACTTTAATACTAACTTACTAACACTCCATAAATATTTATACAAATGTTTATGGCTTGGTTTAATATTCTGAGGTCTCGATACCTCGTTTTCAATTCCAAATTATTTAGTATTTATTATAAAATACTATTCACTATTTCAATCATTTTCCTAACTTCACATCTAACTTATTTTCATTAAATTAACAATATTTTCTACTCATTTTTTGGATTTAGTGATCTCGAATTACTGTTCCGACACCATTGGAATTTCGGCCGTTACAGATTACGTGTTAGGCTGTTGGGCCAAATTGAGATGTGATCAAATATGATTATGTGCTTGAATTGTATTTTAGTGGGTATGTTAAGAATTCGAAAGTATACGACCATATTTCGAGTGGTACAGGTATGTACGCAGAACTCATGTGAAGTGAGTTTGGTATATGATGAATTCTTGATGAGAATGTACATGAACAAGTTATACTTGTGAAGTATTGATAACCTTGTGACAAGTGATCTATATTTATGATGAATGGATGCATGATAAGATTTGATAATGATCATATGATAGGCTTGGGAGCCTAATTGATTTGTAATATTTTACGGTTCATTTATTTAAATTGTGTCTCTTTGGATATGAGGAAAAAAAAGACAAGAATAATTGCCAAATAAAGATATTATGAGAATATAGTAAGATACGAGCTTAGACAAGTAAAAGGTGGTTGAACTATATGTTGAAATTATGATTACTCACAAATAATGTGCATGTGATTAAGAGGATGGAAATAACTTGTTAGTTAATGTGATATGTTACAATGGGAAGACTATAATGGCTAGGCTAATGCCGAGGCATGTAAATGGTGTTTATAAGTTAAAGGAGTAAGCACTATGAATGAAAAAGTAGAAATCTTAAAATCTAATGCCGATTGAAATTATAGTACTCTTATGGATGGATAAAGTAAATGAATGTTAATAGTTGTCTATTATTTGCATATGAACTTACTAAGCTATATTATATAGCTTACCCCCCTTCCTTTCCCATGTCTTATAGGTTAATTTAGCTAGCACAGGTTGGAGACCGTCGGAGATGCCATCACACTATCAAGCTATCATCATGGGTAAAAATGAATACAAACCTCTTAAGTTTATGGCATGTATAGAGATTTAGTCATTTTGTGTATGTGTCATTATGATATGGCCAAATGTTTTGGCTTGTAATGAATAAGGATTTGATTTGGTATGTAGCCATATAAATTGGCTTATATTGGCTAATAGGTTGCAATTATATTAATTACTCATATGCCTATGCCAATGTCATTGTGTGATGTGGTTTATAATGGTATGTTAATGAAAGTTAGTACAAGGGAATCATGAAAGAGTAAAATTAGCATTATAACTTTGAAAAATCACCAAAAATTTTTGAACTCAAATTATAGGTATAATAAAATATGAAATTAAATCTTATTGAGTCCAGTTTTACATAGAATAAACGGTGTAAACAAAAGAATTTCATTTTATGAGATATTTGAATTTTTATGAGACAAGGTCAGAATGATTTCAAGTTCCCCTGTTCTTACTTTAGAAAATCATTAAAATTTGTATAAAAATACTTGGGGGTTCAAATTTATATGTTTAAATTCTTAATGAGTCTATTTTCAAGATAAATAAATAGGAAAATCATTTGAATCCTGTACGAAGAACTAATTATTTTTAGTGAAGCAAGGTCAAAACTGTCAAGCAGCAGAATAGGGATGAATTTGAAGAATTAACTGTACTTTTTGGCTAAATCATAAATTCTGAAAATTTTATGGTAGGAATATATTGGAGTCTAGTTTCGGAAAAATAAAGAATATCTTAATTTAGAGTTCTATAGCTCAAGATATAAATAATTTAGTGACTATGACTCAAGTGGACAGTTTTGTTATGAACAGTAAATAATTGTTTTGATATGTTTAAGCCTTGATTATGGTTGTGTTGGTAGCTTAATTGTGTCATGTTAAGTGTCATTGAAAGTGTGTATGTGAGTGTGCAAATGAGGGTGGCAAATGGCTTGGTAAATAGCCATTTTCTTGGCCACACGAGCAGAGACACGACCCCAGGACACGGCCCTAGGACACGAGTGTGTGACTTGACCGTGTGACCCCAAATTGTCCATGACATCATAAACAGAGAGTTACATAGGTTGAGGACACGGGTGTGTGTGACCATACGGCCTACCCACACGGGCATGTCTCAAGCCACACGGGCGTATAACCCCTGTTTTGATTAAAATTTGTTGAGTTTTCCAAAGTTCTCGATTTAATCCTGAACCAAATCCAATGTATGTTTTGGGCCTCGTAAGCTCGTAATAGGGATGATATGCATATGAATGAAAAGTTTTAAATTTGGACGGAAATTCATGTCTTGGTTTGTATGATTGTGTGAGTTTATGTTCGGTAACGCCTCGTACCCTGTTTTGGCATTGAATACGGGTAAAGGGTGTTACAGAGCCATTCTGTAAGGTGTTATCAATCTCAGTAATGTCCCCGATACCAATTCAATAGCAAACTCAACCTCTCTGATCAATGGTAATCCAGGTAACTCCTCTAGAAATACATTAGGATACTCGCAAACCACTGGTATTGTTTCAAGCTTCGATTCAGATATTTTAGAATCCAGAACATAAGCAAAATACGCATCGCAACCTTTTTTCACATATTTCTGCCCTGTCATAGCTGATATAACCATAGGTAACCCACTCGGACTATCTGATTCAATACGAAGTGTCTCACTATTCTTACATTTGAATACAATAAGCTTTCGTCTATAATTCACAATAGCATCGTGTAGAGTTAATCAATCCATCCCCAAAATCATATCAAATTCATCAAACGGTAATAGCATCAAATCAGCCGAAAAACGGTAACCCCAAGTCATCAAAGGATAATTTTTGTAGACTTTATCAACTAGCACATACTGACCTAGGGGGTTCGATACTTTAACCACAAATTCAGTGGACTCAACAAGTAAGTTCTTATTAAACACTAAATTCGTGCACACATATGAATGAGTAGATCCCGGATCAATAAAACCAGTAATATCAGTATCAAAAATAGAGAAAGTACCGATAATAACATCTAGCACAGGAGCATCCTCTCGTGTGCGAATAGCGTAAGCCCTAGTTGGTGCTCATGCCTTAGATCTTACAGTAGAATCTTTTATTACACCACGAATACCACTCACATTTCCAGGATTACGAGGTGGTCTACCTCTCGCAGCAATGTTGCTCGGCCTCGTGGTCTGAACTTTCTCTTTCTTGGATTTCTCTGGACAATCTTTAAGATAATGGTTTCTTACAATGTTTGCACTTAAGCCAAACATCTCTGACACTAAACATACTTGCTGCAGATATAGCTTTCAGTTTTGGACTAGACCGTCAGGTACCTCTATCTCTACCAAAATAACCCACAGAATTTGTAGAACGGTTGTGATATTCTTTTGATTTCTTTAATACTGGCTTATATAACATTCTAGTTGATCTCTTTCTCGAGTCTCTAGCTTCAAAATCAACATATCTTTTCTCTTTACTTAGTTCCTCGACTTTATGTGCTCGATCAACCAATACAACGAATTCTTTCAGCTCAAGAATTCCAACCAAAAGCTTTATCTTCGTTCAGCCCTTCTTCAAACCTCTTACACATAGCAGTCTCGGTTGGAACACATTCCCAGGTATATTTGCTTAATCTAACAAATTCCTGCTCATACTCTGATACAGACATATAACCCTGTTTGAGTTCAAGAAATTCTTTACGTTTCTGATCCAGAAATCTTTGACTAATATGTTTCTTTCCGAACTCAACTTGGAAAAATTCCCAAGTGATTCACTCTCTCGGCACAACAAAAATCAACTTGTTCCACCACTGGTAAGCTGAATCTTTCAATAATGATACCGCGTATTTAACGCACTTGGCCGATGGGTAGGATAACTCATCAAAAAGCCTGATTGTATTATCTAACAAGAATTTAGCTCTCTCGGGATCACCTTCAGCAGTAGCTCAGAATTCTTTAGCCCCATGCTTACGAATCCTATTGATAGACGGCTTACTAATTCGGATTGGTTCCAAACCATGAGGAGTAACGGGAATTAGTTTAGGAGCAGAAGGGGTGGAAGTTGTTAAGCAATCGGGTTCGTCCATACAAACTCAGTAAACCATTCATTCATCATCTGGAAGAAGGCTTCCTTAGCCTCTCCTTCCTGGCCCTTAGATATCAACCCTGTACCACTCGATACTACTCTGTGAATGGAGGCTTAAGCGTTGCTCTCTAATTTATCGGATTCAGCTCGGTTGGATGTCATTGCTATATGAAAACACTTTTCAAATAGTCAGGAGATATCACACTATCATAGGACATATAATGGCATGTATAGCTAGACTCGTACACATTACGTTTAGTCTGAGAATCAACTAAACTGTGGCTCTGATACCAATAAATATAACACTCTTAACTCATATCTGTCACCAGGACAGGGTTACAGAGCATTACCGGAGTTTACAAATCAAACAGATAGAAATTTTAAACATTTCATATTATAGAAATAAACATATTAAAACCAAGTCAAAACATACATATTGTCCCTTATACAAGCCTTTGAGGCTCAAAATATGTGTTTGAAACAAGTCGAGAATAAATCAAAAACTCAAAAAAAAAATTTAGAAAATAGTAAAATTTTTCAACACGTAGGGGTCACACGGCCGTGTCCTAGCTCGTGTTCGTGCCCGTATAACTCTCTGACTTGGTCACACGGCCAAGCCACACGCCCGTGTGCTAGGCCATGTACCCTTCGAAATAACCTCACATGCCTGTGTACCAGGCCGTGTGCTAGGCCATATAACAGCCTGACTTGTAACCCTTTTAAAACTACAAAGGACACACGGCCGTGTGTCACAGACAGCTGAGACACACGGCCGTGTGTCACACACAGCTGAGACACACGCCCGTCTCTCTGCCCATGTGGACGAAAATAGGCGACTTTACAAGCCATTTTTCTCACCCAAACTAGCATGTACCTACAAGCACTTTTGCACATATAACCAAGCCATAATAAGTCATCCAAATCAAGCATAAACAATATATAACATATGGTAAAGTTTCATACAACCAATATGCCCTTGGGCACCTCAAATGACAACATGTAAATATGTTCAATCATGCACTTTATTTGTCCAAAATACCCAACTAACTTATAGGCACCTTAGTAACAATACATGAAATTTGGTTACATGACCAAAGCATAGAAAATGGTACTAAGTAACTACTCAATCACTAACCTTAACAGACATATATGTCTTCTATATCAAAATATCAATTCACAACAAGTTATAAAACATCTATAATATACATATTCAACTATTATTTCCCCTTTCATCATTCAAACATATTAAGCAAATTATCAACCATATTAAGGCTAATATTTACATGCCAAAACTAAGCTCATAACATCATCAAGTGCCAAATCACAAGCCAAACCAAATGGCCATATTCACAACCAAAAATATAGGCCAACATTAGCCAAAATACATATACATGCTATTATAACAAAAATTAAATATCCAAAAGTACCAAAAGAGCTGGTGGGTAATGTGATATACCTTCAACAAGCTTCCAACCCAAACGAACTTCTGATTCACTATAAAACACAGAAAAATAACACAGGGTAAGCATTTAATTGTTTAACAGATTCACAAATTAGTCCTCGGGCTAGCTAGATTAAGCTACAATGATCCCGAAAACATAGAAATCATTAAATACGGGACAAAAATCACTTACCTAAGAGCATAATGAAGTTGTCGAAAGCTTCAGCACAAAAATGGCTTCCCTAAACCTAATTTCGGTTGATGATGATGAATAAAAGATGATAGCATATTTTATTTAATTATTTTTTTTATCATTATTTACTTATTTACTTAATTAACCTTAAAAATTAATCAAATTTACACAAATGCCAAGCCATGCTCATCCACTAACACCATTAATGGTGTATTTACCATATAAGGACTTCCACTTTAAAGTTCTATATCTATTTAATACCTTTAGCTATTAGAACTCAACTTTTGCACTTAACGCGATTTAATCCTTTTTATCAAATTGACCATGTAAACAGTAGAATTTCTTAACAAAATTTTTATATGATATTACTATCATACTGTAGGCTATAAAATAATAATAAAATAATTTTTTTTACTTCAAATTTGTGGTATCAAAACCACTGTTCCGATTTCATTGAAAATTGGCTGTTAAAAATGTAATGCCAATGAAAGGATATCATTTACCCATGTCTTGGGCTATGAATTCCACTATTGTGGATGACACTATCTATTTGAACTCAAGCTTTTACTTACATCAAAGTGTATAAGTGATGCATACATAGTCCTTCATCCACTCAAGATTTAAGTATGCCACACTATAAATGTCAGAAGTGAATAAATTCATAAATGGATTTAGGATCTATTCTTTTTGGGTCTAATCCAATGTATTATCATTCCAGTCAATTACATCTATGTCTCTATCTTCTGGGAGTCATTCGCTCTGATATCTAAGGCAAAGCATCTCTCCAATTAGACTTGATAGGGGACATATTAGTCTTTCAATCGGTTTGCTCATTTTCAATTAGACTAAGGAAATATTTGGTTCTTCTACTAGTACAAGTTGTTTTTTCGTATTACGATCCATCCATGTAATACCACTTAGTATTAGTTTAAACATTAGACAACCAGTGAACAACATTTTTTTTTTCATTTTGCTTTGTGTGAAAAAACCATATGAGGACAATCATACAATGTATATTAATGTAATCAATGAATTTGTTTTATTAATCAATCAGTTCGAAAAAATTACAAGTTTACAAACAAATATACTAAACTCAGGGCACCAGATCCACCAATTCCAATATCTTGTCTATGTATGAAGCTTCTGATAATTCTATCACTTTGTTCTTTCTATCATTTAAGATTTGAATTCCTAGAACAAAATTAGCTTCTACCTAGTCCTTCATTCTAAACTATTGAGTTAACCTCCATTTAACTGATAACAATGTCCCTACATCATTTCTAATTAATAAAATGCCATCGACATATAGAACGAGAAAGACCACATTTCCTTCCCCAACATGTTTATAAATATAATGATCATCTATATTTTGCTCAATTGCAAAATTTTTGATCGTTTTATCAAACCTTTGATTCCATAAGCGGGATGATTGCTTAAGTCTATATATAGATCTATGTAGTTTGCAAATCTTATACTTGTTTCCTTTAGCTAAATATCCGGTGGGTTTTATCATGTTGGGTCTAGTGCCATAAGTGTAGTATTTTCGTCTATGTACACATGTAATTTTTTCAAACAGATTGGTAAAAAAAACAATTCATGGATTAAATTAATATACTTTGTATAATTGTCCTCATGTGGTTTTTGCACATAAAGAAAAATAGAAGCAAATATTGCTCGCTTGTTATCTAATGTTTAAACTAATACTAAGTGGTATTATATGGTCGGATCATAATACAGAAAGACAACTTATATTAGTAGACAAACCTAAACATGTCCTTAGTCTAGTCGAAAATGAGCAAACCGATTGAAAGACTAATATGGCATGTATCAAGTCCAGCTGGGGAAATGTTTTGTCTTGAGCATCAAAGCGGATAACTCCTAGAAAATAGAGACATAGATGTGACTAACTGGCTGATAGTACATCTAACTAGACCCAAGAAGAATAGATCCTGAATCCGTTTATGAATTTTGAGTGGATGAAGGACTATGTATGCGTGACTTGTATACTTTGATGTAAGTAAAACCTTGAGTTTGAATAGATAAGGAATCAAAAGTTGGTGCATTAGGTGTATGACTTCTACAATATGTAGCGCCATCCACAATAGTGGAATTCATAGCGCAAGACATGGGTAAATGATATCCTCTCATTGGAATTACATGGTTGATGAAAAGTAAACATGATCATGGGCCGTTCGTCTTTGTGATGAATGACTTGATTACTAGTTGATAGTAATTGATGTTTCACGAAGGAAGATATAATGGTTACCATAAGATAAAATAGGATCATATTCGAAGAACCGACATTATCTCAAAGAGATTAAGGATATCCTATGAGGGTAACACTCTTATGACAAGGTCATTAGACGAGCACTGATCGAGTTGCTCTCATAATGAGATGCTATTAGGGAAAGCTCAGTCACGATACTATAGTGGAATGACTTTATGACTAAATAAGTTTATAATTACTAGGAGAAAGTTGGAACTTAATTATAAATCATGTGAGCCCTAATCACATATGACCAATCAGTCTTTCCGCTAGCTCGTTGAAACTAGAAATGAATTGCATGTTGAATCAAATAAAGAGAAATGAATAGAAATGGTGAAAATGGAGAAATGGGAAACATTTGGAAATGATTATGGTTTTCTCCAAAATGAAAATAGAAATGAAGAAATGGGAAACATTTGGAAATGATTATGGTTTTCTCTAAAATGAAAATAGAGAAGTGGAATCATTTGGAAATGAATGTGGTTTTCTCCTAAATGAAAATGACTTGGAAATGAATTTTTTTTTCAAATTAAATGAAGTTCAAAAATGGAAATAAATCATTTGGTCATACTAAACCCGTTGAATGAAGAAATATTAAATGTATTTTCCTATAGATTCTTTTACGGTAAAGTCGTCATGATTTTAATGGAATTAGAATTAGGTTGAGAAGATTATTTAATTGGAAATATATTGAGATGTTTATTTTGGGAAATAGAAAAACAAATATCGGATTGGATCAAATTATAAAGTATTAGATTAAAAGTCTGGAAAGTACTTGTAATTGGACCCGATATGAGAAAGAATAAAAACCCTTTCATCTTAAAGGGTAGGATGACAAACCTAGTTAAATATACTAAGGTTGTCACCTCCTATACTTCTAGTTACACTAAGATTTTTTTTTTAGTTGAAATAAACTTTTATTATTCAACAAGGGCTTTACTTCTCCCTATAAATAGATGGCACCGATTGGACTATTAACACAACTTTAAGATATTGTTACTTTGCCCGAAAATAGTGAAAGTTTATTCTCAAGAGTAAATCTATTTCCCGGAATAACAGTTCTATGGTTTCTATTGAAAAGAGAGTTTTCGTTTTCACACTAAAACAAAGAAAACTATTTTTGGTATGAATTATAAAGTTTGATTTGAATTATTCGAGCCTATACTCAAAGTAGTTCATGGTACGAGAATGGCAGAGAAGATCGTTTAGTTGGAAACAAGGAATGACAAGGATCTGTGTTGTAATAGTCCGTTTTCAGTGAAACCGAAACAGTGGTTTTGAGACCACAAATTCGATGTCAAAAAATTTATTTTATTATTATTTTAATCTCTACAACATGTTAGTAATGTCGTATAAAAATTTCGTGAAAAAATTTTATCGTTTGCATGCTTAATTTGATAAAAAGGAATAATTTGCAAAAGGTGCAAAACTTGAGTTCTATAAGCAAAAGGGATTAAATAGCTTTAATAATAAAAGGTTGGAGGGTTTGTGTTGTAATTAAACCATCCATAATGTGAGTGGACAAGTATGGACACTTTTTAGGTGATTTTCAAGGTTATTAATTAAGGTTAATTTAGTAATTTAATAAATACAAAATAGTAAAATGATTAAAACAAAGATATCATCTGTAACACCCTTCACCCGTATTCACTATCAGAATAGGGTTACAAGGTATTACCGAGCAATACACGTCATTTATCATACATAACTCAGACATTTATGTATTCATATTCAAATACCATTCATCACAATCACATTGTCCCTTATAAGGGCCTACGAGGCTTTAAACATGCTTCAGAAGTGGTTCAGGACTAAACCAATAACATATAAAAATTTTAGAAACTTAGAAAAATTTCAAACAAATAAGGGTCACACGCCTGTGTGAACAGACCGTGTTCCTCACACGACTTCAGACACGCCCGTGTCACAGACCGTGTAAAAACAAAGCATACATACTGACTTGGGTCACACGGCCAACCACACGCCCCTGTGTCTAGCCCGTGTGCCCTTCGAAGTGGCCACACACGCCCGCGTGCTAGGCAGTGTTCTAGGTCATGCCAATCCTGTAGGGTATACTGACTTATGCAACACGGCCAAGTCATATGCCTGTATGCTAGGCCGTGTGCCATTTAGGGGGTATACTGACTTGTGCCACACGGCCAGTCACACGTCCGTGTATGATGCTGTGTTGAGCATACTGACTTTATTTTAATTTAAACACCAAGGGACACACGGTCATGTTGCATGACCGTGTGTCGCACATGGCTGAGACCCGTGTCCCTACCCGTGTAGATAAAAATAGGCCATTTGCAAGGCCAATTTGCCACCCTTTTTCATGATCACCTAAACAACCAAAATGGTACCAATTCATCATACAATAGGTAGCCAAAATCATCATCAATATACACAATTCATACCATATTCATTCCAACAAAATTAATACTCAAGTCAATGCCAATTACCTATTCAAACGTTTATATCATCAAGCATTAATTCACAAGCACATAACTTCTCAAGTTAATAACTTCAATCATACCATATAGATCATTTACCAAACTCAAAATATAACCATTTGAGCAACTATGAAACCATAACCACATTTATACCAAAACATACCAAAATAAGCCATCACTCATGGCTATATATACAAAACAAACATATACATTT
This sequence comes from Gossypium longicalyx, assembly GCA_025698465.1. Lineage (NCBI taxonomy): Eukaryota > Viridiplantae > Streptophyta > Magnoliopsida > Malvales > Malvaceae > Gossypium > Gossypium longicalyx. The sequence continues at coordinate 13,502,942 of CM046997.1, read as the reverse complement.
ACAAGCCAACTCTCATGGCTATATTCACAACCAAAGTATTACAGCTAACCTATACATGCCATATACCATATATACACAACTCAAAAGTACCAACTTAGGTGTTTGATTGTACGATGATATTCTTGACGACTCCCAGATCTGAGCTACCTTTGATTCTTTATAAAACATAAAAAAATAACACAAAGTAAGCTTCATAGCTTAGTAAGTTCGTAAATGAATAACTCAATTCATCAAATAAATGTAATTCAATCAATTACACATTACCAAATCATAACCACATTAACTACAAACCTTTCTCATGTCTCAAGACATGATTTAGTACCATCTCATTGAACTTTCTCTATTTAATACTTGAATAGGCTCCGTATGTACCTGTGTCACTTCGTGCTAACCTTTTTATCAACCACATCATTTGTTTACCTATTGAACCATTCAGAATAGAAGTCGGACACTCAAAGATCACTATCAATAAGTACCTATACCATGTCCCGTAGCCAAATCAAGGTAACTCCTCTCTGAAATACCTATACCATGGCCCGTAGCCAAATCAAGGTATCATTTGCACCCGAAGTGCCGATACCATGGCCTGAAGCCAACACAATAACCTAATGATATGTCACTAGCATCCTAAACTATTCCTAAGGTTCAACCGGGAAGTTCACTTGTCAATTTCATCGTCGAACACATCCGTAGAGTTGTATTCACAATTCAAACATTATCCGTAATCTCATAATCACATTTTACGCAATATTAAAGCATTTAACATTCATTTATAATTAAATTAACACATACAAACTTACCTCATATTTGGAATTGATGAATCGGATCGATTACTCGATAACCTTGCTTTTCTCCCGATCTAAATTTGAATTTTTTCTTTCTTGATCTATATGAATTCAAAATTAACTCATTTATTCATCGATTCATTCAATTCAATCCAAAAGCACATATTTAGGCATTTTTACACTTTACCCCCTAAATTTTCACATTTTTACAATTTAGTCCTTAACACATAAAAACACAAATTACACAATTTCTTTCTAAATTCATGAGTGCCGAATTTCTATAGGGTCCTTAGCAGCCCTAAAATTTCATTTATTTCACATCTCAACCACACAATTTGCATATTTCACAATTTAATCCCTATTTGACATTTTTGTCAAAAATCACTTTACAAAACTATTAAATCTATCAACAAATAGTCATTTTCCATTATCAAACATTCAAAAGCTCAAGTATTCATCAATGGCACTTCATGAAATCATGAAAAAATTCAAAAATTAAGGCACAGGCTAGTTAGAATACGAAGCAACTATTACAAAAACATAGAAATCATCAAAAATCGAGCTAAAATCGTACCTTAATCAAGCAAGGAGTGTGTCGAATGCTAGAACCCTAGAATAGCTTTCTCTTCTCTTCAATAATTAGTTATGAAGAAGACGATAACTTAGAATTATTTTATTTCTTTTGTTTAATAACATTAATACATGAATTACTATATTAACCTTAGTAATAAAACATTTAAAACCAATAATGGTTGTCCATAATTGTCCACTAATATAATCAATGGTACAATTACCACTTAAGGACCTTAACAATAAGTTTCTATAGCTATTTAATACCTTTAGCTAATAGAACACTACTTTTGCACTTTACACGATTTAGTCCTTTTTCTCAAATTGACTATTCAAACGATAAAATTAGCTCACGAAATTTTCACACATACATGCTATCATACTGTAACCACCAAAAATAATATTAAAATAATTTTCTGACATTGGATTTGTGGTCCCGAAACTACTGTTCTAATTTGACTCAAAAACGAGTTGTTACATCATATTTGTTCTTTCTTCTCTACCACAGATTTTCAACCAAAAGAAAAGCCATATTTGAAGCTTCAAGGTTCTGCCATAGTTTATCTTTGCATGTGAGTGATACTTTGTCCCGTTTTTAATGATTTCTATGTTTTTGGAGTCGTTGTAGCTTAATCTAGCTAGCCCAAGGATTAATTTGCAAAACTGTTAAAAGTCTAGGGTTCTACCATGAATGTATATTGGTTGTTTTTCATGTTTGATGGATGAAAATGAATATTTGATGATAGTTGAGAAACTTTTGTAAAGGAATTTTTGATGAATTTTTCATTTAAGTATTTAATTGAAAAATAGAAAAATGTCCATGGTAAAAATGTGAAATAAATGGAATATAGGGCTAATTGCATGAATTTACATTTTTATGAGCTAGGGACTAAATTGAAATGAATTCAAAATTTTAGGGGCAAAAGTATAATTTTGCCAAATTATGATTTTTGGATTAAATTGAAGAGAGTGAAAATTGAATGAACTAAATTTGATTATATAAATCAAGAAAAGCAACATACGGATTTAGATCGGGGAAAAGAAAAAGTATTAGATTAATTTATCGTAGTTCTTTGTTTGTGTTTGAGGTAAGTTCGTTAATTTACATAGCATTGAATTATGTTCAAATTAAAATGCTTCTGTGTTATATATTTTGATATTATGACTCTACGAAAATATTCAACGAAGTTTCAGCGACTTTCGTATCACGTTTGAACCCTAGGAATATATAGGATATAAATGACATGTCATTAAGGGTTATTGTATTCCGGGTGTTGGTATTGTACGTCCTACTAGTGGCTAAGTTTCCAACATGTGTTGCGGTTACTTGACAGCTTGTGTGAGCAGCACCATGTAGCTACGTCCTGACTGACAGCTTATATAAGTAGACCCATTTATGGCTCGAAAGAGAGCATTGATACGAGATATGAGATAGTACTGGTTTCGACCACATGTTGGCACATAGTGTGGAAGATTCCCGTGTATCCGATATTATCTTAGTGGATCAACGGGTATGAAAAAGGGAAGGTTCGGTAAATGCTTTAATAAGTGATGCTATGAAAGTGTGAAAAGGTATGAGTTGATGATATTTGAAATATGCTTAGCTATATGCTTGAAAATATGAATGCTTATAAGTAGTGTGTATAAAAGCTATGATGTTTTTAGATGCTTTGCTAAGCTATGTGATTATCTAACTTGAAAGATTGTTGTTTCTTAGGCTAATTCCAAGTCATGTTGGATTGTCTCAAATTGTTTTTATGCTTATAAATTGAAACGGAAAGCTTTGTTTTTTAATTACAAACTTACTAAGCATTATATGCTTACTTCGTGTTATTTCCTTTATGTTTCTAGATAATCTGAAGCTCGTTCTGGTTGGAAGTTGTCGGGGATTTCATCACACTATCCATCGGTTATATCGGTATATTTTGATGATTTTGAGTCATGGTTATAATAGCATGTATAGGTGTTTTGTTTAATGAATTTAACCATTATGTGTGGCTTGTATATATGTTATCTTGGTTGATGAACAAGTTGGTATGATAATAAAATTATATGATATTTTGTCTGGAAGTTAATTTGATGTTATGTTTGTTAAGATGATGGTAATGTAATGTCGATGGAAATGGTATGGTATCAATGAATGGTCAGTGTGGAATGAATGTAGCATGATGTTGAAAATGGCTAGTTTTGGTAGTTTGGAAGTGATCATCTTTTGGTCAAATTGGTATGGTATATGTTAGTTGAGAAGTGGTCATTTTGTATTGGTTGTATATGAATTTTTGTTATATGATAATTATGGAAAATGTGATAGTGAATTTTGTTCAATTGGTGTTTAAATGATGAATGAATTGGATAGTTGTTTAGGTAAGTTTGATTGTGAATTTGTGGTGTCATTTTGGCATATTGGTTGAATGGATAGTTATTAGGTTGTTAAAGCTTGAATTTGCATGTGTTAAGTGAGTCTTGAATGCTTGTTTATATGTGTGTTTGGTTTGTACAAGTGGTAGGAAATTGGGTGAGAAAAATGGCTTGATAATGGCCTAGTTTTTGTCCACACGAGCAGAGACACGGGGTGTGTCTCAGCCGTGTGTGACACATGGCTAGGCGACACAGCCATGTGTCCCTTGTAGCTTTCAAAGGGTTGCAAATCAGGCTATGGCACACGGGCGTGTGGGGTTATTTTGAAGGGTACACGACCTGGCATACGGGCGTGTGGGATTATTTTGAAGGGTACATGGCTTGGCACACGGGTGTACTTGGCTGTGTGGCCCAAGTCAGTGAGTTACACGGGTACGGACATAGGCTAGGACACTGCCGTGTGTCCCTAATTTTATATGGCCACACAGCCGTGTAACCCCTGTAATATGAAAACTTTTAACTTTTTTTGAAAAATTTCTTATGTTTCCAATTTAGTCCCAATTTGTTTCTAATGTCTTTTTAAGGCCTCGAAGGCTCGTAAAAGGGACTGTATGTATGGCTTTGGTTGATGTTGCTATGATTTATGTAATGAATTGTTAATGTTAACTAAATGTTCATTGTATGATGTTATGCTCCGGTAACACTCTGTAGCCCTAATCTGGCGACGAATACGGGATAAAGGTGTTACATGTGTAGCCGAAAACACAAGTATGCATTTGGTTAAGGGTTTATTGCTCTGAATATCACAAACCAACTCGGTTTTCAAATTTTTTATTTTTTGTTGTGCAAGAAAACCATTCGAACCAGATTTTTTCCATCACCTCGAGGATAAAATGAAGCCTAATGATTGTTGTGTTGGATCTAGTGCTTTATGTGTAGTATATTCGTCGATGTATACTTCTATTTTTCGAATATATTGGTTTAATAGAATAACTATTAGTGGAATGAATTTGTTAAGAAGCAAAAAGATCAAACTTAATTTTAAATTATTTGAGTTCTAATTATATATGTCCAATCGGTCCCTTCACTAGCTTGTTGAAACTAGAAATAAATTGTATGCAGAACCAAATGAACATAAATGAATGAAAATGATAGAGTTGGAGAACTAGGTCACGTTCACAAATGAATGTGTTTTCTCATTAAGTATAGAATTGACTTTAGAATTAATTTAAGGTTTTCAAATTATTATTTAATTAATTATAATTAAAAAACTAAAATTTCGAAATGGAATAAAATTAATTAGTCATTATGAATCCATTGAATATAAAAATTAAATATATTTCCTCATAGATTCATTTACGGTAAAGTTGTCATGATTTTAATGAAATTAGAATTGGTTTGAGAAAAATTATTTAATTAGGAAATTATTTTAGTTAATTAATTAATATTTATTTTGGAATATAGAAAATAAATATTCGGTTTAATTAAATTATAAAGAGTTAGGTCAAAAGTCCAGAAAACTCATATAATTGGACCCTATACAGGAGAGGCCTAAACCCTCTAATATTACATGTGAAGGGAGGCAACCCTAGTTTTATTATCTAAGGTGTGCCACCCACCTCTCTCCTAGTTGAACTAGGGGAGGGTTTTCTATTAAATAAATATTATTTTTGTTATTCTTATTCAACAAGGATTATCCTCTCTCTATAGACACCTTGGTAGAGAAAAATATACTTGATTTATACATTGTTATTTTGCTAAAAAATAAGGAGAATTTATTCCTAGGCACAAATTCTATTTTTCAAAATAACAATCTTTTCGGTTTATAAAGAGAGATTACTTTCCCACTGAAAGTAATAACTCTGTTTTTGGTTCTTTGTTTGGTTCATGTTGCTCGAGTCCACATTTAGTGCAATTCGGGGTACAAGAATAGTGGAGAAGATTGTACAATTGAAAGTTGAGAACGATTCAAATCTGTCTCACACAAAGCATAGGAACTTTTCGAGAAAAGATTTATTGTTATAAATATCACAAATTGGATCGATTTTCAAATTTTTAAACTTCCACTATAACTGAAAATCTATTTCTTAACCGAATTTTTTCAACGTGTCAATGTTTTACACTGATGGAAATAATCGATTGAGCTTTGAGCGGATCATAGCAAAAGTATAAAATTCTATGTAATTCTTTATAAAAAAAATCTAAGAATAATAGAAGATGGAGAAGAATCAAAAGAAAAAAAGTATTTATATTTTTTGGTGTGCCATACAAGTGAAATTACACTCTTATTAAAAGAAGGTCTCATGTCTCTTCATAGGGACATAACTATCCAAATGGATAATAATGTCTTTTAGCAATAAAGATAATTATTCAATAGATGTCTACTTGAATAGTTATGGCTCTTTGTTAATAATTAAATGACATAGCTTTTGGTAACAAGAGACATAACTTATCACTATGAATAGTGCAAACTTTTAGTTAATAACCATGTATTACCTATGCCTGACCTGATCATCGGATCCGGGTATGGTATGTCACAACTTAAAACCATTTGAGTTTGAAAAAGACACTAGAAATTTTTATAGCTCTGAGGTCGCAGCGTGTACCCTCGAATTGGTGAAAACCCTAGTATTAAAATGACAAAACAATCAAATCAATATTACGCCAAGTAAAGTAAAACATAGTTTAAACAAACATCTGGCAGAATCTTTATGAAAGTTGACAAGGTTATATAAAATGCAAGGTGAGTTATTTCCCATGTAAAAGTTTCAAGTGCATTACTGGCAGATAAATATCATTTAAATCAGTATGGCATATACGAATAAAATATGATTTCATAAACCATAATTCACTAATTTTTAACATATACTTCAAGAGTACGTAAATATTCTCTTAAAATAATGATTTGGTGGATGATGTAAATTATTACAAGAGTTGGTTACAAAATAGATACACGCCACCCGTCCATATGGTCAAGCACGATATAAAATTAGTCAAGTGGCTCACTATCAACAGTAATTCTGGCGTAGTCCCCTTCTATAGGATCCCTTTCTGCCTACACGCTTAAGAAGGAAAAGATAACAAAGTAAGTTCAAACAAATTTAGTGAGTTCCATACAAAAAGAAATTCACAGGCAATGTACAATAATACCACTGGTAAAAAAGCATTAACACTCATAAAGAGTATCGGACCATTGCGTGAAACCATCAGATTATAACACAATACGCCAAATGGCATACGCATTACTTAGACAGACCCATTTCGCCAACATAAACACAAAACGTGGGTGGTCACTACCCACTAACTTAACCATGACTTTCCACAATCATGTACATTTTCAAATGACCCATCCTTGTGCCAACCCTGGACCCAAAACTTCATAATCATATCATTCAGAAATATTCATATACATATACCACCCTAACTCCTCATATCATTTCTGTTAATCTAAACACATGTTTTTGTGATCTGTCTGTCTAGTTTGCAGTATAACTGCCCTACCAGAGGCATCACAAATAGGTTCCTTCTCATATATTACATATTATGTATCACATATAATCAACACTGGGCTCGTGCAATAATGAGTGTATTTACATCATAATTGACCATACTCACACAGAACAACGCTGGTTGATTCACATGTATAACCAAACACCACACCTTAACTTATTAGGAGTAGGAATGCTTGCCTTACACAGTTTATAGTACTTGGAAATTTTATAATACAAAGGAGTACGAAGGAACTCACCAAAAACTCCAGAATAAGAATCTACTCTAGAGGTCCTTTGCCTTTATTACTCGAACCTTCGCTAGCTTCTTGAGATAGATGAGAAACAAATATAAATATGATATCATTAAACTATTGAAATTTAACATGCATACATGAATCAATAGCATGCAAACCAAAATCAAGAAGTTTCCCTCCTTACAACTAATTCTAAAATTCCATGCGTACACAATTGTAAATACGTAAATTCCTTTGATAAGGACTTAAGGGTTTACCATAAATTACTAGTAAGCTGGTATTAACAATGGTGTCGAACAATTACAGAAACCTTCTTTGTTTGAAGCTTTCTACTTAAGTTTTTTCAAAAACTTAAAGGATAATTCAAGGAAGAAGATGTAAAAGTAATACATGCAGGCAATTGATATCCTTATATACCTAGGCAACAAAGATAAGGTTTAGTGGAAAGATCAAAAAAATCCCACTATCGCCCTTGATTTCCGTGGATAAACTTAATATTTTTAAATTCTAATCATCTACAGTACCCTAGTTCAGTTCTAATTAGGTCTCAACGAAGCTCCAACAATACTTATTGAGCCATCGTATTCACGTTATAACACAAAAATGAGTCTATTAGGCTGCGAACTAATAAGTTTACCCAAAACATCTGGGTTGACGGATTGCTTAACAGAAGAGTTCGCCAAATGATGAACCCACAGAATATGCCAGCTAGTCAAAAATAGATATTTCACTAACTTAATCATTTTCTACCCTTAGCATAAATGACCTAAATGCCAAACAATGACTCAATATAGTCTACACCAGGTAGGCTATTACAGTTCTCCCCCACATAGAAAATTTCATCCTTGAAATTCCTACCTGTGAATAGCTGAGGATATTTTTCTTTCATCAAACACTCTCTTTCCCAAGTTATTTCCTCCGAATTTGATTTCTCCATAATACCTTTACTAATGAAATTCTTTTGTTTCTAAATTATTTCACTTCTCTTGCCAAAATGCAAACATGTTCTTCTTCATAAGACAAGTTTGGCTCCACTCTAGTGCTTCGACTTGCACAACATTATTTGGTTTTGGATTGATATCTTCTAAACATGGATACGTGGAACACATTATGTATATTTGACAATTTTGGGGGCAGTGCCAATTTATACGCCACTAGAAACTTCATATAGTCTTATGAAACGTGGGCTTAACTTCCCTTTTTGATCGAACCTTATGACCTTCTTCCAAGGAGAAACCTTCAAAAACACCTTGTCACCTACTTCAAACAAGATTTCTTTCCTTTTTGAATGAATATATGCTTTCTATCGATCTTGAGAAGCTTTTAGATGGGTTCGAATGATTAAAACTTTCTTCTTTGTTTCTCATACCAAGTCAGGACCAACCATTTTCCTTTCACTGTGTTCCATCCAACAGATGGGTGATTTGCTCCTTCTTCTATACAATACTTCAAATGGTGACATTCCTAAACTGGCATGATGACTATTATTGTCCGCAAACTCTACTAAAGGAATATATTTTTCCCATTTCAATCCAAACGCTAACACACAGCTTTTAAGATATCCTCTAGAACTTGAATCACTCTTTCAAATTGCCCATCTAACTGAGGGTGAAAGGCAGTATTGTATCGCAACTTGGTTCTCAAAGATTCTTGTAGATGCTTCCAAAACCTCGACATAAACCTTGGGTCTCAATCTGATACTATGGATGTTGGAATCCCATAGAGACATACAATTTCATAAACATAGATCTCGACCAACTTTTCCAACAAATAATTCGTGCGCACAGGCGAGAAATAGACTAATTTAGTAAGTCAATCTATGATTACCGAGACTGAGTTCTTCTTTGAAGGATTGAGAGGAAGACCTAAAATAAAACCCATGTTGATCTTATCCCACTTCCACTTAGGTATCTCTAAGGGGTCTAACTTGCTTGAGGGAACTTGATGTTCTGCCTTTATTTTTTGGCATGTCAGACAACTTAAGATGTAATTTAATATTTATTTCTTCATTCCAGGCCAAAAACCTCTCTCACATCGAGTTTAATAATGAGTACTTCATGAGCGTTTTTGACCTACTACTCTGTAATATGATCTAACTTGATTCAATTTTTCTATTTCTAAAAATGAACTTTAATATCTACATATTAAATAATTTTCTCACCCCAATTTTATCCCAATAAAAATTTGACAATTTTACCCCTAGTAAAATTTTAACGTTTTTAACCCTAGTAAAATTTCGAGAAAATCCGTTCAATATGTCACAACTCAATATTTTCACTATGAACAAATGATTTATTTTCATTTTCAGACTTCAACACAATCCAAAAACATAAACTCATTCTTCCATCATTTTTTAAGTAATCCTATATAAGATTGCAAGTTTCCATTTTCATTTTCATTTTCATTTCCATTTCCATTTCCATTTCCATTTCCACTTCAATTTCCATTTCCATTTCCATTTCCATTTCCATTTCCAATTTTGGAAACCTATATTCATTTTGCAATGATTTCATTTCTCCATTTTGGAGAAAACTATAATCATTCTTGAATGTTTCCCATTTCTCTTTTTCTGTTCATTTCGTTCATTTATATTCAAACATGCAATTCATTTATGGTTTCAACGAGCTAGCGGAGGGACCGATTGACATATGTAGTTGATGTTCAAATGATTTATAATTAACTTCTGGATTTTTCCCTATTTATTATAAACTTATTTAGTCACGAAGTCATTCCACTATAGTATCCTGACTGTGCTATCCCCAATGACATACCATTAGAAAGCAACTACTCAGTACTTGTCCAATGACCTTGTCATTAGTGTGTTACCCTCATAGGATATCCTTGATGTCTTTGGGATAATATTCAATCTCCTAATGTGATCTTATTTTATCTTATAGTAACCATTACATTTTCCTTCATGAAAATTTAATAATTATCAATAAGTGATCAAGTCATCCATCACAAAAGACGGACAACTCGTGGTCATGTTTACTTTTCATTAACCATGTAATGCCAATGAGAGGATATCATTTACCCATGTTTTTTCTATGAATTCCACTATTATGAATGACGCTACATACTACAAAAGTCGTACACCCAATGCACCAACTTTCGATTCCTTATCTATTTGAACTCAGGATTTTACTTACATCAAAGTGTACGAGTCACTCATACATAGTCTGCCATTTACTCAGGATTTAGGTATGCCACACTACGAACGTCACAAGTGAATAAATCCATAAACAGATTCAGGATCTATTCTACTTGTGTCTTGTCTGATGTATTGTCCATCTAGTCAGTTACATCTATGTCTCTATCTTTTGGGAGTCATCCGCTCTGATGCCTAAGACAAAACATCTCTCCAATTGGACTTGATAGACAACATATTATTTTTTCAATCAATTTGCATTTTCAATTAGAATAAGGTCATGTTTAAGTTCATCTACTAATACAACCTGTCTTTTCGTACCACGATCTGACCACATAATACTGCTTAGTATTAGTTAAACATTTAGACAACCAATGAGCAACATTTGCTTCCATTTTTTTTTTTTTTTTTGCATACAAAAACCATGTGAGGACAATTATAAAAAGTATATTAACGTAATCAATGAATTTTTTTATTAATCAATATGTTCAAATAATTTACAAGTGTTTATTGACAAAAATACTACACTTAGGGCACTAGATCCAATAGGTTGAACAATCAATTCCACAAGTAGTGATGCATCATCTGTCACAAAAACATTTGCTCAAAGGGATGTTAAAGCTGCCATAGTTTTCTTACTCAAGGCATCTGCTACTACATTAGCCTTTCCAAGATGGTATTCGATTGTCAAATCAAAATCTTTCAGAAGCTCCATCCAATGTCATTAGCGCAGATTTAAATTTTTTTGCATCATCAAATACTTTAAACTTTTATGGTTTGAAAACATGCGATACTTCTTCCCATAAAGGTAGTGTCTCCAGATCTTTAACACTAGCACCGCAATTGTAAGATCTAAGTCATGAGTTGGATAATTCTTTTCATGCGGCTTGAGTTGGTGATATGCATACGCCAGAACTTTTACTCTTTGCATAAGTATATATCCTAGCCCATTTAGGAATACGTCTATGAATATAGTATACTTCATGCTAGATTCTGGTTGTGCTAAGATCAGTGCTTTAGTTAGAATTGCTTTCAACTTATCAAAAAGCTTATGACATGTCTCTGTTCATTTGAACTTTTCTTTATTCCTTAACAATCACGTGAAGGGTGTCACCAACATGGTGGACCCTTTTACAAACCTCCTGTAGTAACCCGCCAAGCCCAAGAAGCTACATACTTCAGTGACATTTTTTAGCGGATTCCACTCAAAAATAGCTTTGACTTTATCAAGGTCTACCTTGATGCCTTCAACAAAAATAACATGGCCAAGAAAGTGAACTTCTCTGAGCCAAAATTCGCAATTACTGAATTTTGCATACAACTTGTTTTCTCGCACAATTCTTAGTACAATCATCAGGTGTTCCTCGTGATCAGCCACACTTCTAGAGTAGACTAAAATATCATTTATGAATACAACTAAAAAGTAATCGAAGTAAGGCTGAAACATCCTATTCATCAAATCCATAAATACCACTGACATATTCATTAACCCAAACGACATCACGAAAAACTCATAATGTCCATATCGTGAGCTAAATGCAACTTTTGGAACATTGTCACCTTTGATCTTCACCTGATAATAGCTAGAACACAGATCAATTTTGGAGAAGATGGTAGCTCCGCTTAACTGGTCAAACAAGTCTTCTATTCGAGGTAGTGGATACTTGTTTTTCACAATCACTTCATTCAGTTAGCGATAATCAATGTATAAGCGGAGAATCTCATCCTTCTTCCTTACAAACAAGATTAGGGCTCCCTAAGGTTAAACACTTGGTTGAATGAATCCCTTGTCCAAGAGATCTTGTAGTTGTGTCTTTAATTCTTTCAGTTTCAGTGGAGCCATTCTATAGGGGGCACAGGATATGAGCTCAGTACCAAGCTCTAACTCAATAAAAAATTCTACTTTTCTATATGGTGCCATACCTGGAAGTCCTCCCGGAAACACATCAAAAAACATTTTTACAATCGGAACTTGGCTGATATTAATTCTTGACTCAAACGAATCCATAATATATGCCAAGTAGGCATCCACGTCCTTAACCAATAACTTTCTAACGGTTACTACAGAAATTATTCTAGTCGCCAAACCAGCTTGCATGCCAGACAGCAACACTTCTTTACCTTCTGTAGTTAACAAATGTACACCTCAAGCTCTGCAGTCAACTACGACGTTGTGCCTAGTTAAACAATCTAACCCAAGGATGGCATCGAAATCATAGAAACTTAATAACAATAAGTCCACCAAAAAGGTGTGCTCACCAAAAATTAATAGACAGTTCTTAATCACTCTATTAACTACCGTACCTTAAGCAAGGGGGTTGGTCACTAACACTGCTAGCTTGATATAGAACACTGAGTATCCTTACCACATAAAAGGGTATCGATAATTTCTGCAATAAATGCTAAATTTAGTGACCGTTAGAGATTTGTTATCAAATTCCAAAAACACTTTTATTGAAACTTATAAAAAGGTATCAATACCGTATCGATACTTTGTAAATTTTGTTAGAAAAAAATGCTATTTTGGTATCGTTTTTAAGACGGGATATCAATATTTAAGAAAATATTGATACTTTACCAAAAGGTATCGATACTTAATTGGGTTTGTGAAAAACAAAATGTTATTTTGGTATCACTTTTAAGAAGGGTATCAATAATTCAAAAAAGATCGATACTGGGCCAAAAAGGTATTGATACTTTTTGGCCTAGAGCAATTTTGACTTGTTTGAAAATTATTTTGACTTGTTTGAAAATTATTTTGACTTGATAAAATGAAAAAACACTTTCTTACCTAGTCAAAATTATTTTAACTTGATTTTAAAATTGTTTCAAAAATTTTCTAAGAGTACAAAATAGATATTCAAAGTTTTTATCTATTAGACTTCAATTTTAACAAATCATTTTGTCAATTTTGTTTAATTTTAACTTTTATTCAAAAACACATCAATTTGTTATATCAAAGTATTTTATCAGATAAAGCTTGGTTTAAGAAACACATTTGTCTTGAGGGGAACAATTTCTAGACTCATACCTTCTATGACCTTTGTGTAGATGTACAAATGGATTGACCCTGGATCTATTAATGCATGTATGTTATGGTCAAGAAAATAAAATCTACCCATTATATCCTCTGGTAAACCAACATCTTCTTTGGGGCCCATGCATGGATTGTTCTGAGCTTACTTCAACCTTGGAAGCTAATGGTCTAAATACCCATATCTAAAACAAGCTCTCGTTTGTCTCCAACACTTTCCTCGATGATTTATCCCACAATGTTCGCAGACAGGGTCCCTCATCATTTTTGATCCACATGTACTCACTATTGAGTAGCTTGTTGATCACTTCCATCTCGTCTAAAACTTGTGGGCTGAGAATCTCTTCTAGATGCAGAGAAGCTTCTGTCTTTTGGCTTCTTGAAATTCTCTGAGGACGGTGGACTAGAAATTCCACGTTTCATTCTTTCTCTGTCATGGGCTTTACTATTTCCATGAACAGTCGACTCCATTTTATGGGTCTTAGCTTTCATGGCCACTAAACTCTAACATTAAGATGCCGCCACCAGGGCGCGAATTTCATCCCTTAAGCCACATTCAAACTTCTCACATAAGGCTTTCTCAGTCTGAAACATACCTATTACATAGCAGCTAAGTCTAATGAACTCTCGTTCGTATTCCATCACTAACATTCGTGCTTGCTTGAGATATAAAAACTCTTTCATTTGTTCAATATACTTCTGGTTCACATAATTTTCTCTAATTTTCTCTAGAAAGAATTCTCAATCTATCTGCTCATCAGTGGTTACACTTGTCAGTGTTTCCCACCAATGATATGCCTCCCCTTCTAGCAAGGAGATTACACACAAGAGGATGTCTACCAGTGTGCACTTTAACTCATTAATTACCTGAAAACGCGTGATAACCAATACTCTACTATCGTGGGGCCATCGCCCTTATCCCCCATAAATTCCTTGGTGACTCTTTTTAGTATCTCTCTCATAGAATCACCCTTAAATTGGGTTGCAACTGGTACTGGAGGTGCAGGAGGTACTGGCTATACCATTTCAGGCTCAGGTTGTTGAGGAGGACGTACTTGGGTTGCTCCAGATCCCATAAATTGGTCAAACCATTGATCCATCATCGTGACAAAGGCATTTCAGAAAGCACTTCTGACTATGCCCTGATCAGGTGCAAGAGCCTACCCCTGTGCCTGATCTATATGGCTTTCAAATTCTTCACTCGTTGCTTCTCTCAAAGTTTCAAACATATTCTTTAGTAGCTACAACACAACTGAAGTTAATTTTTAAAACTGCATAGACTAAGCTAGAAATATATCTTGCATGGCAGGGAGTAACTTAGCATTCAGTTTTCTGAGAATTGGCTCAGCTTACGCTCTAATACCAAAACTTGTAACACCCACGCCTGACCCGATCACCGGATCTGGGCATGTTATGTCACAACTTAAATCCATTTGAGCTTGAAAACGACGCTTGAAACTTTTATACCTTTGAGGTCTCGACATATACCCCCGAATTAGCGACAACTTCAGTATAACAATGACAAAACATTCAAGTCAATACTACGCCAAGTAAAATAAAACATAGTTTAAACAAACATCTGGAAGAAGCCTTATAAAAGTTGACAGGGTTATATAAAACACAAGGTGAGTTATTTCCCATACAAAAGTTTCAAGTGCATCATTGGAAATTAAATATTATTTAAATCAGTATGGCATATATAACTAAAATATGATTTCATAAACCATAATATCATTTAAATAGTAATTTGGTGAAAGACGTAAATTATTACAACAGTTGGTTACAAAACAGATCTACATACCACCTACCTAAATGGTCATGCATGATATAGAATTAGTGAAGTGGGTCACTATCAACAGTAATTCTAGCGTAGTCCCCTTCTACAGAATCTATTTTTACTATCTACATGCCTGAGAAGGAAAAGATAACAAAGTAAGTTCAAACGAATTTAGTGAGTTCCATACAAAAAGAAATTCACAAACAATATACAAGGATAGCACTGGTAAACAAGCATTAACACTCATAAAGAATATCGGACCTCTGTATGAAACCATGAAATTCTAACACGATATGCCAAATGGCGTACACATTACTTAGACAAACCCATTTCACCAACATAAACACAACACGTGGGTGGTCACTACCCGCTAACTTAACTATGAATTTCCACGATCGTGTACGTTTGCAAGTGACCCATCCTTCTGCCAGGCACGGACCCAAAACTTTAGAATCATATCATTCAGCCATATTTGTATAATATACCACCCGAACTCCTCATGTCAATTTTGCTAATTTGAACACATGTTTTCATGATTTACCTATCTAGTTTGCAATATAATTTTCCTAACAGAGGCATTACAATTAGATCTCCTTCTCATATATAACATATTACGTATCACATATAATCGACACTAGGCTCATGTAATAAGCAGGGTATTTACATCAGAACTGACCATACTCACGCAAAACAATGTCGATTGATACGCAAAGTAAAACTAGACACCACACCTTAACTTATTAGGAGTAAGAATACTTACCTTACACAGTTTATATTACTTGGGAAGTTTACAATACAAAGGAGTAAGAAGGAACTCACCAGAAATTCCAAAATAGGAATCTACTCTACAAGTCCTTCACTTTTATTACTCGAATATTCTCTAGCTTCTTGAGCTAGATGAGAAACAATTATAAATATCAAATCATTAAACTACTGAAATTTAACATGCATGCATGAATCAGTAGCATGCAACCTAGAATTAGGAACTTTCCCTCCTTGCAACCAGTTTAAAAAACCATGCATGCACAATTACAAATAAGTAAATTCCTTCGATAATGACGTAAGGGTTTAGCAGATATTACCAGTAAGATGGTACTGAAAATGGTTTTGACTAATTACTGAGAACCTTCTTCTTTTGAAGCTTTCTACCTTAAGGTTTTTCAGAAACTCAGAGGATAATTCAGGAAAGAATATGTAAAAGTAATACATGCACACAATCAATATACTTATATAGGCAATGGTGACAAGGTTTAGTGGTTCGATTCTAACTAGGTCTAACTAGATTTTAAATTCTAATCATCTACAGTACCCTAGTTTAGTTCTAACTAAGTCTCAACTAAACTCTAAAAATACTTGCTGAGCCATTGTATTCACGTTAAAACACATAAATGAATCTGTCAGGCTACGAACTAACAAGTTCGCCCAAAACATCTTGGGTTGGCATATTGCTTAACAGAAGAGTCCGCCAAATCTCAGAGTTTTCCAAATCCTAGAGTCTGCCAAATGACAAACCCACAGAAAATGCCATCTAGTCAAAAACATATATTTCACTAACTCACTCATTTTCTACCCTTAGTGTAAATGACATAAATGCCAAACAGTGACTCGATATAGTCTTTGTCAAGTGGGCTATTACAAACCAAGTGACATAACTTTTGGTATTCAATATACATTACTTATCACTATGAAAAGTGACAACTCTTAACTAAAAGTTACAACTTTTGGTTACTTGCATGTTTTCATTTGCAACTATTAGAACACTACGTATATTATGAAAATGTTCCCATACCTAGTGAATTGTTCAACAATTTTGGTCATTGACCAATAATCTTTCCAAGACTGATCCACAATAGCTAAGCTAAAAAATATCAAAAGTGCTTATAACCCTTTGGAGCATTATTCTCACTCACGGTAATCAAAATTAGACGATGATTAGATTTAAAACTTTCAAGATGGTAAACTTTAGACAATGGAAAAACATCGTCTCGTTCTTGATTACAAATAACTCTACCCAATCTTTCAAAACTATTACCCTTGTTCTAAGTAAATCTGGGGCCTATAAACCCTGTATCACAAAGGTTACAATCAAACATGAATTCTTGAAACCAATGGCATCCATGTAAAGTTAAAGCCGCCCCTCTTTGTTTCCTTATTGCAAAGAACAAAACTGAAGTCTCCTGAAGAAATCCATGGACCTTGCACTTTATTTGCAACCTACGAAGACATTGTTGGTATGTAGGCATAAAAATAAACTTTTGAAAAATTTATAAAGACTTCAAGGAATACATCAATGCCATTTTCTTTAAGGTTTTATTCACCTCAACCTATATTTTGGTGTGCAAAAGAGTTACTAGCAAATGAACCTCAAGGATACAATGAAGCCCAATGAATATCGACATTTTGCATTGACGTAAACAGTCTACTTAGCATTGAGCAGGGCATAACAAGAATATCAATTTTCATAGAGAACTTCTGAATTAATTCCTTATAGAATAATCTAAGAATATTAAAAGATGGAGGAGAATATAAAGAAGTTTTTTATTTGTTTCTAGTTTACCAAATAATGAATTTTGACTCCTATTTATAGGATTTCCCATGTCTCTTTGTTGAAACATGACGATTCAAATGGATAGTCATATCTTTTAGCAATAAACATTATTATTTAAAAAATATCTACTTGAATAATTATGACTCTTTATCAATAATCAAATGAAATAACTTTTCGTAACAAGAAGCATAACTTATCACTATGAATAGTGACAACTCTTGCACAAAAGTTACAACTTTTGGTTACTTACAAGTTTTCATTTACAACTATTGGAACACTATACATATTGAAAATGATCTAACAATCTCCATCCATTTTCAAAATATTCTATAATTTTGATAATCTTGGAAATCAATTGCATAAATTAAGGTGTCTTATAATTGAACCTTTAACCAGTGAAAACATGTTAAAGTTAATCAAATTTACATGGTAGACCAAACTTTTAACCAGCTATTCCATTTGATTAACCGAACACATATCACACAACAATTTCAACACCAGTCAATGCACAATATCCAATGACCCTCTTATGGCAATGTGTTTGTAACATCTTTTCTTGAGTGTTGTCAAAGCCAACCCTTTGAACTCCTAGAAGCAAACACACTTCCATTCACATTGGTAGATCCCATCAAAAGTATTCCTGTAATTATAACACTCTAACATATTTATGTTATGGGTCTATTAAGAGTATAATACTTTCATCCTTACCTTAGGTTGATATATTATATATTATTTTATACTACTAGAAATCACATACCAATGATGTAAATTATCTAATTGAACACAAGACGTGACATTTTACCAAGCACTGAGTTGAGTTTCCAGCATAAATGACTTAAATATTTTGCGATTGTACCTCATCCCTAAATTTTCAAATTTCCAGCATATCTATGTTAATTTTCTATAGCACATGGTGAAACTTTATATTTATTTGTGTTGTCACGCCCCAACATTGGTGGATTCAAGAAAAAGGGCAAGTAGGCATTCATGTTACCTATTTTGGCGCACTATGGTAGCATAGTCCGCCATTTTACAGAATTTTGGCATACTAAAGTTTGGCGCATAAAGTATCTGCCCGTGGAAGTATATAAGTATTTTATCTCGGGGTATTCTTCAATTAAAGAAAGAGTGCGAAAAATGAAGAGTACGCCTCAAACTTTGACTAAGCATGAAGCGCCTACTAAGTATACGAGAAAGATGTAGGGGAATAAAGTGCATTTAAGACCATGCCACATACAAGTTACCTCCAGGGGTATGCTAGCTCGGTTTACTCAAAAACTATGCAAGTAGGTCCTACAATGAGATTGGATAAGAGTCAACTAAATGGACTTGACTAGTCAAATAGTAGCTGCATTCGAATTTCCTCTTTATATTCCTAGTTTTGGTAGGGAATTTAAGTGACAATTTCAGTATGCATTTGACACTAGTCAAGATCCACTAAAAGGGAAACTTATTATATATAATAGGAAGGGAACATTTCAGATGGCCTTTCTTTCCTTCTACTCTACGTTCTAGTTCTTCTTATTAAACCTAAGCAATCTCTTCTTCTTCACTAGGACTAGATGTTTCGTTTAATCAGTGGATGTTCAATCTCCTGGTAAGCTCTATAATTCTACATGTTGAGATTTATGAAGAATAGGGATGTTATAAGGCATAATAACAATAGAGAATGAGCGGGAGGCCCTGCATGGGGGTCGCATGAAATTGATATGTTGGTAAATTTTAAGTAAATGGAGTTTTAATGGATCTTCCATGATCTTTTAAATAGTTGTTGCTACTGGTTCTGGTAGGACTATTAGAAAAGGAACTCTGGGCCGAGGTAAAGGTGAGTTTGAAGTGTAACACCCCTTACCTGTATCTAAAGCCGGGATAGGGTTCGAGAATTACCAGACTTAAACACAAATAAACATACAAAATCAAGCCATAAAGTTTTAACCACATTTAAAACTTTTCAAACGCATGCAAATTGTCCTTTTTGAGGGTCTAGAAGACCCGAAACATACATCGGAAGTGGTTCGGGACTAAACTGAGAACTTTCGGAACCTTTTTAACACTTAGAAAATTTTCTTGTTTTGGAGAGTCATACGCCCGTTTGGGTAGCCCATGTGGTCACACACGCCCGTGTCCTTAGCCCATGTAACTCTCTAACTATGACATCATCAAGAAAATAAGGTCACACGCCCAAGTCACACGCCTGTGTGCTGAGGCCGTGTGGCGAATTAAATTCCAAAAATTAAGTGCAGACTTCACACGGCCTGGGCACACGCCCATGTCCTATGGCTGTGTCCTTCACACGGCTGAGACACACGGCCATGTCTCTGCCCGTGTGTTTACTACTAGGAATTCTGTTTTGCATAATTAGAGTGAGGGGACACACAGCCAGATTACACTCTCATAGGGCAGACCGTGTGTCACACATGGCCTAGACACATGCCCGTGTGTCTAATCGTGTGGACAATTTTTAGGCTATTTTCCAAGCTATTTGTCACCCTTAAGCACTCTCAAACTTAGATCCATTTCATGACATGCAAGATGACACCTTTAATCACTTAAGCAAACACATTCATGGTTAAATTATGACTTGGCAATGTCAACATATCACCTATCCAAACTATTATACTTTCATATGGCATTCCACACCAATTTCATATTTGACTATTATCATTACTAATTGATTTTCAAGTTATACATTTGCACCACATTTATCGTCCAACATATTAATCATATTTCATTCACCCAACATACATGCCATCCATCACACTCATTAACCATAAGCAACAATAACCACATTAAAGCATAAGCACATTTGCATGCGTGCATCAATAATTAGGGTTACAACCCAAGATAATCAATATGAGTCACCTCTCATGGCCATATCAAAATAATCATAATAACATCATGAGCCAACACATTGGCTAATCAATATGACACATAACAAAAAGGCCAAGTCCCTATACATGCCATATCCAAAATGATAAAGCTAACTATACCCAAATGTTCAATTGATAGTGTGATCAAGTCTCTGACGTTCTCCGATCCCTGAGCTAGCTTGGTGGAACTATAAGAGATGGAAAAGAAAAGGGGTAAACATAAAGCTTAGTAAGTTCACATGCAAATAAAAGGCAACTTAAACAAGCTTAAATCATGCATTTAACATAACGAACATAATCTTACATTTTATCAATTCTCATAAACTTATTCCTCATATATATATAAATACATGTTCTTACAATGAGCTCATCATATTTCATGTCATTCACATGAATTCGATGTACATACCTGTGCCCACTTGCACATTATAACTTACTTTCGTGTCTTGTTGCAATCGTTACGATTACTCATAGAACTTCTTTGAACTACCCGTTGAACACTTGAAATACTATCAGATACATCAGAAGTTTGCACCTAAGTGCCTTATATGTAGCCAATGCTACTTCATATCTCAGATCACATGTTGCTCGTTTACAAGCTACTCAGAGGTCTGCTCATGCAGGCTGTCAAGTATCCGCAACACATACCAGACCACCTCGCCATCAATAAAATATACGAGACCAGTACCCGGACGCCAAAACATGTGTCACATATATCACGAACTCAGACCACAACTCAATGAGTTCAGATGTCACATATATCATGAACTCAGGCCACAACTCAATGAGTTCAGATTACATAGTTCCTAGTGACATGCCACTTGTATCCTAACTATTCCAAAGCTTCAAACGGGATTCTTCGATACCACATTTCTATTGAGCTTGCTCGTAATGTCGATTTCAATATTCATGGCACCAATCACATACTCAAGAAATAATCAAAGTATATTTCATGATAAAATTTAGGCAATAAACACATAATACAACAACATATCAATTATGTAAGTATTTATCATACATGCAATATTAAAGCGTTCAAAGTATGGTACATGTTGCATTATTTGCAAATGAACTTACCTCGGTACAAAAATGATAGAAACGAGCCTAATCCTCATAAACCTTATTTTTTCCCCCGATCAAGACCCGAATCACGTTTTTCTTGATCTATAATACCAAATTCAACTTGTTCAACACATACATTGCTCATATCGACCCATAACACATACTTTGGTAAAATTACCTTTTTACCTCTAACTTTTCGCTTATTTACACTTTAGTCCCTAGGCCTGTAAAATGAAATGCACGGAATTTCTTGGCTACCCAAGCTTAGCCGATTCATATTCTACCTCATAGTAGCCCATATTTTCCTTTATTTCACATTTCTACTACTCATTTTTACACATTTTACAAACAAGTCCTTTTTAGGTGTTTTCATTAAAAATCACTTAGTAAAAGATGTTTATCACACATCAAACATTCATATTCCTCCATTAAACATCAAAATAAAACCATATTACACATGGGTCAAATTTCATATATGAACCCTAGCTCAAAATAATGGTATAAATAGCTAGATCGGTTGATGACAACTTCAAAAATGTAAAGAACATTAAAAACGGGGCTAGGGAGCACTTACAATCAAGCTTGAAAAGATGAATAAACCCTAGCTATGGTGACCCTTGGAATTTCAGTACAAGCAAGAAGAAGATGGATAAAATTTTTCTTTCTTTTATCCCTTTTTATTCTTTTATTTACTACAAGACAAAAATGCCCTTAAGGCCTTCCTTTTAAATTTTTCCTATTCATGCCCATTTTTGTCCATAATTTTAGAACTTGGTCAAATTGGCATCTAAGGACCTCTAATTAATAATCTAATGCAATTTCATGCTTAAAGCTTCTAGAACACAAGTTTTACAACTTATTCAATTTGGTCCCTAAAGTCAATTTGGACATCTTAGGCGTAGAATTTCTTCATGAAAATTTTACACAAACATGTAATCATGTCATGGACCATCAAATAATCATAAAATAATTATTTTTATTTTAAATTTGTGGTCTCAGAACCACTGTTCTGACTAGACCCTAATTCGGGATGTTACATGAAGTGAGTCTTTAACCTGACTCATGCATGTTAATTTACAATGGTTGTTCGTACGTTGATGTCTTTTTGGATAACTTATGAGTGTCTGTGTGTGAAGTATCGTAAAGTTAGGCATGTTCACAAATGAGGTATGATGTGTTGCATGAATAAAATGATGTATGGTGTGTATGCATGTGAAATTAGGTATTGTAAAGTATGAATCTGTCAAGAATATGAATGAAATCTAAGTAAGTGTGTTCAATGTTGAATGATAAATGCGTAACACTTTTAAGATATGTAAAAATGTAAGAAATAGACCCTTTGTGTTGACTCTCGTAGGGCAGGTACATTGCAAACCGGACAGACAAATCTTTGTGAAAATGAAGATTTATTGTGTAGCCTTCGATGGGGTAGCTATAATGCTAGTCGGACTGGAAAATCATGAAATAAATCTATGGAAAAACCATAACCATGGAACTTTCTAGAAAATCAATAGAATAAGGTTAATTTTGTTATGCCTTTGTGGCATATTCTGTAAGCCTTTAAGGAAAAATCTAGCTAACTGCATTCGTGGCGAAATTTTTATTTACCCTAGGGGTATTTCTTGAAAGAGTTCTCAACAATGTTTTTGAATAGTGAATCTGCCATAATAGCTCATCAGTACAAATAACTTAACGTATTCATAATTATGAATGGTCTAAGTGTTTGCCAGACCTAAGTTTGTCCACGCTATGTATGGAAGTTATCTAAATTCTATGGTATCCTCCAAATCAGAGTATTTTCTCTAAATTCTATGGTATCCTCCAAATCAGAGTATTTTCATGCTATGAATAGAGCTTATATGGAGTCTAAGTTGTCCGCCAAACTTGAGCATTCTCATGATCTGTAACATGGTTGTCCATGATTCTAGAGGATGACTTACAATGTTTCATCCAACAAAATAAGTTGTGGTCTAGGTTTATTTAAGATATCATCTAACTGGTATCCTGATAGCTGCCAAATTCAATATGAGAATCCTTCAGATCTAGGATTCATATGAAGTTCATTTTAAAAGATCAGTTAGTATAAGTGTTCACTGATGATAGTATTTGTGGGTACACCATCCTAGATGAAATGTTTAACATCTGTCTGTGTGAGAATCTGTCGAAGGTAGATTCTGTGAATATCTTTCTGAAGTAATACATCTATTTTCTAAAGAGGAAATGTGATCCGCATTGAGTGGTGAAATCTATAATCTACCTAATGAGTGAATTGGCATATAAGTAAGCACTCAGTATTAGAAAAGTATCTGCCAAAGATTGAAAAGAAATCTAGAATCTTTAAGTTGAGGAATTCAACAATAAACGTTCAAAGGTAACCTAGATTAAAATTCACTAAGTTCGTTTGAACTTATAAGTGTCTATTTGTGATGCAGGTTCTGATTAAAAAGTTGGTATGCCAAGAGGGACCAAGCTAGGAATGCACTAGGGTGGCAGTTCGAGTTGTGATATTATGCATACAAAGGACACCATAGGAACATGGTGCTTAGTACTCTACCCAATGAGAAGTCTATATTTGACAAAGTTTTAAGTTGTAACGTCATACGTTGCTTTCAAAAATCTAATATATTTATTAAACATTCTCTTTCCTTATATTTTATTTTAAGTTTGTAACATCCGATATCCGGATCCAGTAATTTAGGTTGGCTATAGGGTGTTACATGTGTCTTGAAAGTTTATAAGACCAATATCCTCACTATATTTAATTATTAATTCTTTCACAAAAGAATGCTATCAATGATATCTTTTGTATGATTATCAATTCACAATGATCATTTTATTGTTATTATCATGACGATTTCATATGTGGCTACTTTATTTCTTGATACCCAAGAAATTAATTTCACAATCACCAAATATATGAAACCATACATTATGTCTTTTTCACCAAGTTGTTATAAAGAGGCCTCATATCCCTTGATGAAATAAGACAACATATTTTTTTATATTTCATATCTTCTTTTAATAGCTAATAAATGAACTTTATAACTTATCATGCATGCATACTCAAAGATTTCTCAGCAAACCGAGGGTGTTTCAAATATTTTAGTACATAATCATATTAGAGGACCATCAATTACACAATTTGACTATAACATTACACAATTTACACCTTCTATCATTGACATTATTAGTCAATTTGAGATTATGGTTAAAACCATCACCACCACCTAAATGGATCAAGTAGCATTAATATTGCTATTTCTTTATTCACAAGATCTTTGATTCATAGCTTCTAAAGTGAATTTCTAAATTTCACAATATCTCAAATTTATAAAACCATAAGATTATAGATCATATCCAAGCCATATATATAATATAAAATACCATATGTGTAACACGTCATACCTGGCCTGGTTGTGGGACCCAAGCAATAAGGTGCTAAAAAAAATACAAAACATTTGATTTCATTTCATAGTCTAAAATTTCAATTCAATAGCAATTTATTCATATATAATCAAGAACAACATGAAATAAAACCAAATTTGGGTCTATATCGAGCTTACGAAAGCTTTAAACTAACCCGGTATCAATCAGGGATCAAACTAACACAAAAACAAAAAAAGAGGAAAATTCTGTAAATAGGGTTCACACGCCCATGTCCCCTATCCGTGTGAAAGGGTGAGGCCTATAGGACGAGACACATGGCCATGTGGGAAAGCCGTGTGGAGATAGAGTCACAATTGTGCGAACAAACCTATAACTCACTATTGTCGTATGGGTTAAAAGTGTAAATATTTAAAAATATGTCACGGCCATGTCGTTAGGTCGTGTAACAGACTGTTTCCATGTGCATCAAAAATCACCCTAAATGTGCAGCCCACACGATTGTGCCATATGCCCATGTTGGCACATGGCCGTGTGCCAGGTCGTGTCTTCTTGTAAATACCTTCCAAAACAAGCTTTTAAACACTAATCCACTTATACCACAAGCAACACTTATACCAAGTTTTAACTAGTTCGAAAGCATCAATATTATACCAAAAATCATCACTTATAACAATTAACTTAAGTGCCTAACCAATATAACACATTTGGCACCTCAATCCAACAATTCAAGTTCAAACATAACACCATATTCAAACAAATATGATATGCCTTCCAAGGCACCTCAAAACAATTAATATAGTATGCATCATTTGACCATTTTAAGCACTTTATAACAATGATTCAGTATCAAGCATATAAACATGCACAAAGCCACACCAAAATCATTCAACCTAACATGAACATACCATTCATTTACTAGCATATTTCAAGTATATCTTATCAACTTATAAGCGAAAATGATGTGTCACGAAACTAACTAAATATTTGACTAAGGCAAGTGCACCTATCAATTAATAGTATAGCTATGGTGAACAAAGATATCATTCCCACGAGACTAAAAGTACTAGTAATTATTGTCTTTCAATTATTTAACCAAATACTTAGAGTAATTGATTAAAAACTAAAATTAACTAAATTAATTAACTAACAAACGCGACAAAGAACAAATCAAGAAATTAATCGATTAACAACCAAGAAGCGAAACAATACCCAGGAAAGAATCAGCCTAGATTTCATCTATCACTATCAATCTAAATTACACAATTTCTTTACTTTGCACCTTGATCCATAGAAATCCCTAAATTATGCTAATATCTCTTTCCAGCATAAGAGCAACTACATAAGAGCAACTAACTCTAGGTTGATTAACTGAAATTTCTTTCTAATTAAAACCATTATTATCGCATTAACTTGTGCTATGGATTCCCTTATTAGATTTGACTCTAATCTGGTAGATTTATGTCGTCCCATTTCTAGGATTGTATGCAACTCCACTCAATTAAGAAAGATCTACTCTTAAACAAGGTCTATTCAACCACCAATTTAAGCATATCAAACATGGATCAATATACTAGAAATATTAAACCAAGAATTAAGCACACATAATTGAGAACAAGAAACTAAGTATTTATTGCGTAAAATAAAGATCAAACAACAGAACCCATCATAGGGTTCATCTCCCCTAAGTATTTAGAAAATTAGTTAATGTTTGAAAATAAGAAATCCAAAAGATAGTATAACTGAAAGAAATAAAGAAACTCATGATAACTTCTAAAGAAATCAACTGGAAATCTTTAATCTTGATGAAAATTTGCTTCAGTGATGTTTTTCAAGTTGTTTTCTTGAGTATTCTCCGACAGCTCTCCCCTATCTTCTTATTTTGGTCATATATACATCTTAGAATGCCTAAAAAACCTAAAAATTGGGATTTTTCATTGTTTGATGTGCAATCTCATGAAATTGACATGGCCCACCACACGTCCATATGGGTCACCAGCCGAGTGGTTTGGCCGTGTGGAATGGTTCAACCCGTGTGGCTCCTGTAGCTTTTTCTGACACTCTGTTTTTGTTCCTTTTTCTTCCAAGCTCTCTATTAAGCATTAAACATGAATTTAAAGGATTAAGAGTATAAAATTCACAATTAACATCGAATAATCACCCAAAAATATGTTAAGAAGAGGTTAAAACATGTTACCTTTAGAATTTATCAAAAAACACTAACCAATTCAACAAGACAACTTTGCCATAACTCATATATATATAGGCATATGCACAAAGTTCTTAAAATACCAAAAAAAATCCAAGATAAACATTGTTTACCAAATGGCTCCTTAGCCATGACCAAAATAAACTATCACCAACACTTGAGTCCGAAATTGTTGTTGGATGTTGAAGTTGATGATTGAATTAAAAAGTGCCTAACTTGTGCACAAAAAATAAAATCGTACGTTGAGTATACTCAGTGGTATTTCTATAATCTGAACATTAAAACATAATGCAATTCATTCAAATGCATAAGATAAAAATACTTAATGTTATGCAAACTATCATGTAAACTTTTCTATTTCATAGTTTCATTGTCCAAATTCAACAAAAGGCATTACTATGCATATCACACTTCCATTTTATATCCATTAAAATATCAAGCATTAATATCTCATCCCATTTCAATTTCCATTGTAAGCATTCAAGATCATATTCATGTTTATTTCTATTTTTTTCACATATCATTATTTCGATTTACATATTTACTTTCCTATTAACATGACTCAAACTCAAAACGGATATGTGAATCAAACTAACACACCGATTTAGCATCCAGTGCCTATCGGATAAATCCAAAATAAAAAGTTGTTTCTTGCATTGGTCGGTAAAAACCAAAAAATAGATGTGCCCAACACTAGTCGGTATAAACGAAAAATGGAGTGCCCAACACTTCTCGACACGTAATCGTATAACCCCGAACTCTTCCTATCTTATGGCATGCCAATTATACCCAACCCTACCCAGACAGTTAATAGGGTAACAATTTCTCACATTCATTTATAGTCAATTTTTCATTTCAATACCATAATCACAATCATCCAATCCATAATTCTCATTTATAACAGCATAGTTCATCACAACATTAGCATAATTTCACATTTCAAATAATATCTAACATTTCTAAACCTATTTAATTTAGTCATTAATACAAGTAACCAATTCAATCACATCATTTCAACTCAATGAATCAATTATAATTCACCGTATGAACTTGCCACACGATGCAATATAAAAATGCAACAATTGAGATAGTTTGGATTATAGAAACACAAACCGTAAACTCCAAGATATTCGTTGACGACTTTATCTTTTCCTCTCTTTTTTCGAGGGATTTGGGTCGGCGTTAGCTACAAATTAAAACAAACATACAAAATTATTAGGACACAAACAATTTCACATTGAATTGCTAATTTATGTAACTTTTTCATTTTATTCAATTTAGTCCCTAAAATTTGGACTAACATGTCTTTTAATTTAGAACCCATATTGTCAAATTATTTTCACTTTAGTCCTTCTAAGACTTCCTATTTCTCATTTCTAAAACAAATTTTGAAATATGTGCACTTTAATCCCTATTGAACTAAACCATCAATTCACTTTACAATTTAGTTCTTTTTCAAATCTAATTTAAAATCTATTAAATTAACCCCTAAAAATTCAACTATTCATCACTGGCAACATTCTAAATCTTTAACACTACCAAAAAAATATGGCACGGGTCAACTAGCTTAAGCTCCTGGGATTCTGAAAACATAAAAATTACAAGAAAATGATTAAATTGCACTAACCAATTTGGAGATTTAAACCTTGAAACCCTTAGCCATTCGTCTTCTTTTCTTCTTCTATGTTTACGTTCGGTTTTTACATGAATAGATGAATGGAAATGTTGTGGTTTTCCACTAAATTTATTTTTATTACAAATAGTTTAATTTTGATTTACTTTAATCTTATTTTATACATTAATTAAACAAAAAAAATTATTATAACAACAATTAGAAATCGACCAACAAATTCCTTAGGCATAATTACTATATGCGCCCCTTACTTTGTATTCTAATTAAAGATTCCTTAATAATTAAACTTTTGACATTTTTACGATTTAGTCCTTGAGCCCTAATTAAGCACTAATTCGACGAAATCTGAAATCTAATTCACTTTACATTTCACTATGTAAATATTTAATAAAGATATTTATGGTTCCGGATTATAGAAATAGGATCCGAAAACCACACTTTCCCATACCACTAACCTTCAGGATGTTTTAATTCCCCATTAAGAAATTTCGTCCCCGAAATTCACTTGAAAAGAGGTGGGAATACTGAGATCTCATCGTCTTCTCCAGTTCCCAGGTCACTTTTTCCACACTATGGCTATGCCACAAGAATTTCATGAGTGGAATGTATTTATTTCGTAATTCTTTCACCTTGCGAGCTAAAATTTCAATCGGTTCTTCCTCGTAAGACAAGTCTGATTGAATTTCAATTTCTTCTGTCAAAATGACATGAGGCAGATCCAGTCAATATCTTCTAAGCAGCAACACATGAAAAATGTAATATATTTTTTGTAACTTTGCCAATAATGCCAACTGATACGCAACTAGTCTAACCTTTTTGATGATTTCATACGATCCTATAAATTGAGGATTCAACTTTCCTTTTCGGCCAAATCACAAAAGCTTTCTTCCACAGAGATACATTTAGAAACAATTTATCGCCCACAGCAAACTATGTATCTTGACGTTTTAGGTTCGCATACGATTTTTGTCTATCGAAAGTTGTTTTAAATCTATCTTTGATCGCTTTAACTATATTTTATGTTTCCTGGATCAATTTCAACCCAACAACTTTTCTTTCGCACAAATCCAACCAAAAAACAAGTGTTCGACACCTTCGACCATATAATTCTTCATATGAAGCCATTTGAATACTCGATTGGAAATTATTATACACAAATTCAGCTAATAGTAGATATGTAACACCCCAAACAAGGCCTAGACGTTACGGCCAAATCTGGCGTGTCACTTTGAAGTGTTTCTCGAAAATCATGTTCTCTTTGAAAACTCTTCTTACTATTTAAAACCTCTAGCCATTTTAAAACTTGTGAAAACCTCAATTTACGTTGGTTTATTAAAAGTTATTATCTTGTAAAACATTATTACCTTTAAAACTTTATTTCTTACGGAAGCTTAATTTAAACAGTTGCGGAAATGTGATATTTTGAAAATCCGTTATTGTTTTGGAAAAATCGTGTTCTACTCTAGCAGTTATAAAACAATATATAAAATTCCAAATTTAGAACCAAAAATTAAAAGAGGCCTTATTACAACCCAGATCAAATATAAGTACTTGTAAATAGATAACTTAAAAGAAAATCGGGAACAATAGCAGTTGTGTGGCCACCTCTGAGTCCCTCGCAGCACCGATCCTCCTAATGCAGGGATTACCTGCACAGTTAATAAACGGGGTGAGTTTATGAAAACC
The DNA here is from genome assembly GCA_025698465.1 of Gossypium longicalyx. Taxonomy (NCBI): domain Eukaryota; kingdom Viridiplantae; phylum Streptophyta; class Magnoliopsida; order Malvales; family Malvaceae; genus Gossypium; species Gossypium longicalyx. Next base: position 13,472,133 of record CM046997.1, on the reverse strand, counting down.
CAGTGTGTAATCCCCTCCTAAACTAAAACAGTTAGTAAACTGACAGAATTCAGAATCAATTTGGGCTAAAGCCCATTACAGTAACAGAATAATGTGTGTGGGCCAAAGCCTAGTACAATTTCACTTGGGTCTCAGCCCTCATCAAAATCAATTGGGCCTAGCCCATTCTCAAAATCAGTAACTGTTGGGCCTAAGCCCAGTACAAAATCAGTATCAAATACAGATATGTAGATAGATACCCAGCCCAGTCCAACCAACACACCACCCATACCAACCAACACATCATGTGGGGATAAAATCGACCCACCCAGCCAACACACCAAGCTTAGCACCGGTTGCAGCACTAAGTCAACAGAACGGCTCAAGGCCGTAGACAGAACGGCTCAAGGCCATAAATATCGCAGCAACGCTGCCAGTTAACAGAATGGCTATAAACCTGTACAGAACGGCTACAAGCCGTACACTTCCTCCGTCAATAATAACCCAACCCCATGCAGTATGTCATGTCATAAATATTGCGTGTATGCAAAGTGATACTTAGTACAACCGTATATGTAAATCATAAGCACATTAGTCATACAGAACACAAGGGCATAATCGTCATTCTACCAAACAAGAGTATTATGGTCATTTTACACTACAAGGGTATTTCGATAATTTATAAACCAGGGGTATTTATGTCCCATCAGATGGTCCACCATTGCCTCGAGCGACTTAAGTAACCTAAACAAACATAACGGTGCAAATGGGCTTAAGCCCCATCACTCGGCCCAAGTGGGCCCACACGCTCTTGTGGCCCATTTAGCCCATACTCAGACACGTCTATACAGATTTCATAGCCCAATCCGTTAATTGTCACTTCTCGTGAATTTTACTCGTGTGGGGCTCACTGGCCCACACGGCTCATTCCGACCCATCGAGACCCAGAATGACATGTGCCATGTGCACGACATAACAAGCCCCACTATTTTCCACCTAACAGTTAGATTTACACAAGCGGCCCCATGGGCCCATTCGGCCCATTATGGCCTAAGCCCATGAATTTGTTCATGGCAGCTTCTTCCGCCATACACCCACGTTTCGTGGGCTCGGTTTACCACACGTGCGATCGCATGCTCGTGTGGCATCATACGCCATGTTTTCAGCTTTTCGGCATTTTGTCGATCTACAGTCATAGCAGAGTGAACATCACACACATTTTTTACTTTTCAGCCGATTATCAAACAAGGCATCTGATTACACACCTGATCACGTAGAGTACTGAGAATTCACGATTGCCAAAACCTATATTCAACATAACATCGGTTAATCACTTAGCAATATAGTTAAAAGAATCTTAACAAAAACCTCTAGCCAAAGGATCAACTACCACTTGCATTGGTCAACTGTGATTTGCTTACTAAATCTAAAGTTTGGTGCAGACACCCTTCCGCAACCTGGCGGAAAGTCCCGAACTGCCAACACCCTACGTCGCTTAAACTTGGGGGCAGAGGCTACGCGTCCACTCCCACTCGGCACCATTGACACCCCTTTATTGTTAAAACCCCCCTTTACTCATCGCGAGTTCGATTAGATGGATAACCAAATGCAAAGAGATTCGGCTCACAAAAAGGAAAGCATAATTGGCAATAGCCAAGGAATCTTGTAAAACCGAAATAGTGTAATAATAGATGAGAAGAGGAGTATTCGGCTTAAGTGATATGGGTAAATCAGGAGAAAAACAGAAAAGAGAATGGAGCGAAAAGATGGAGAGATGATTTAGATTAGAAGAGCAACCGAAGAAAATGAAGTAAAGAGGGGGAGGAGTGGAACTACATTCGATCAAGGGAAAAACAAAAAGTAGAAAGGGGTGATAGAAGCAAGTAATTCGGCAAGGCTAAATGAATAGTAAGAGAAAAGAACTCGAATGAGTGCAGTTGGGAATAGGAACAGAGAAACGGTACTACACCATAAAATGGATTCGGCAGAAAGGGAAATTGAGGAGAAAAAGAATAATACCCAAAGGCACCTAAAACCAAGAAGACCCTCAACCCCTAGCAAGAAATCGGCACTAGCAGCAAAAGGCAATAGAAACCGAAACTAAATGTTTAACAACACCAAAACCTGAATTTGCACAATAGACTAAAACTCCAAGACTGCAAAATGTTCACAAAATCTCCCCCTAGCCGAATTTGTCATACAAAAACCTCCCCATTCGGCTACAACTCTCCCAATTTCAAATTCCTTGATTCGCTCGTTAATTCTCTCCATAATCCCCTCCTCAACTTACTCCCACCTCACATTCAAATTTCAAGACCAAATCAACCTTCCACCACATAGAATTCTACTCCAATTCAACCACTTGTCGTCCACAAGTGCAAAATAAATACTCATCAATATCCCATGCCAATGCTCAAACCCTGGACCTCCTTGCCACCCTTTTGATGCCACCTTGCCACTACACCACAAGGCTCTTTGTGTCACTATTTAGCCTCAATTAATTATAAGGCCTATGGGCCAAAGTTCAGGTTCCTTTAAAAGAAAAATCAAAATAAGTTGCAAGAGCCAAGACTTGAACCCAAGCTCCCTTGCAATCCTAATCACACCACTGCCATTGGACCACATGCTCTCTTTGTGTCATTTATTTAACACAATAATTTAAAAGGCCTTCATCCAAGCATCCAGGGTTTTATTCACTTAAAACCAAAATTTTCGCTAAAGCCCCAGTTTGAACCCAAGATTTCTCCAACACTTCTCAGGGCCATTAACCACCAAAGTAGACATTTAATTGTGTCATTTCCTTGCACAATTAAATACTTATATACAACCTCCTTACGGACCCATACACAAGGCCCAATACTTCTAGGCCCAAATTCGGGGCGTTACAAGATAACATTCCTAGCCTGATTCAAAACCAATTACACAAGCTCGAAGCATATCTTTCAAGATCTGAATAACTTGTTTCGATTGTTCGTCTGTCTACAGGTGAAAAGCAGTGCTGAAATTATTCTCGTACCTAAAGATTCGTCTAATTGTCTCCAAAATCTTAAAGTGAATCAAGGATCCTAATCAAAAATAATAGACATGGGTACATCGTGCAATCTGACTATTTCTCGAATGTATACCTCAACTAGCTTCGAAAGTGACCGATCAATTCTAATAGCAAGAAAATGAGCTAACTTTGTTATTTGGTCAACTATCACCCAAATAGCATTTCTTTTGCTCGGAGATAATAGTAATCCTGTCATGAAATCCATCGTTATACACTCTCATTTCCATTCAAGAATCGCGATAGGTTGAAGAATTCTAGTAGGAACCTAATGTTCCACCTTAACTCGCTGACATGTCAAACATCTAGAAACAAACTCGACTATCTCTTTTTTTCATACTGAGCCATCAATACACTTCCCGTAAGTCGCGATACATTTTCGTTCCTCTAAGGTGCATAGCAAAAGGGCTATCGTAGGCTTCGCAAAGTATTAACTCTTTTAATTCGACAAAATATGGAACACAGATTGGATTACAAAACCTCAAATAACCACGATTATCAATACTGAAGTTTTCTACCATGCAATGCTGAACCAATTCATTTTCCTTCGACAACTTGGCATCAGCAAGTTGTGCCTCTCTGATTTGTTCGAACAACACAGGTTTAATTTTCAATTCGGCCAACAAACTACCATCACTGCTAATATTGAGTTGAGCAAACATCACCTGCAATTCAACAATCATCTTTTTGCTCAATGCGTCAGCTACAACATTAGCTTTAACAGGGTGATAATTAATAACGCAATTGTAATATTTTAGAAGTTCAATCCAACTACGATGTCTCAAATTCAAATCCTTTTGGGTTAGGAGCTATTTAAGACTTTTGTGATCGATATAAATATGACATTTTTCACCATATAAATAATGTCTCTAAATCGCGCGTCGAATAGTTACGTTCATGCGTTTTTAGCTGGCAAGACGCATAAGCAATTAGTTTTTCGTCTTGTATCAAAACGCAGCCTAGACCGCTCAACGAGGCATCATTATAAACCATACATATTACATATGACATATTTATTTTCTAGTCAAAACCACTTCTAGTCCAACGTTTATAACATTGACTAAAGCATGTGCAATCATATACCATTTAGCTTATGGTTATTTTAAATCAACCAAGATAATTCATATTATATGGTCATCTATAAACTTAGATTCAGTGTATCATTTAGAAATGAATATACTCAAAATAATGTCTCATGAATAACATACAAATGGCAGCTACTATTAGTATCATGGTTTGAATGAAATAAATAACTTTATATCTCAAGTTAAATATATATCCTGAAAAGGAAAGAATATTTTTTGTACTAAAAGGTTTCACTCACAAATTGGATGTAATGAATTGAATTTCAATTCTTCAAACTTATTGTCTATTTATAATGCAACAATAAGTGCCTAAGTGACTCTTTAAAACATCACTTTTCAAGTCGCACTTTTTTATTTAAAGAAATCATCTCAACCTAACCTTTTAAAAGTAATTGTTAGATTCAATAACATAACTTTTTAGTTTGGGAAGACTCTCCCAATTGACCATAATGCTTCTACTGGATAGAAGCTTGATCAAATAATGTTTGAACAATGTCATCACCATTCAAAATAAAAATATTTTTTGATTAATAGATCCTTTCTTAGACAAGCATTTTCATTTCATCCATGCATTCCATCCAATTTCTTCTTCTTCTTTTTCTTTTTTTTTTCATGATACATTATATCTAATTTTATACTAATAATAATTATGCATGTTAAAATATCATGCATATGATAAACCAGCATTTGCTTTCTATCAAATAAATAATTCATGAGACAATCATACTTTTTTGCAAAATATAATTACAATCAATATAACTTAATTGTTGAAATCTTATTCCTGCAACATGAGTAAAACAACAAATTTGACATACCTTTCCTCGCAATAAAGATTTCTTCAAAATCAAAATTTAACAAGATTGCTACCTCAATGTTGTTTCATTGTCAATAGCCTTCCTAATAGTATCAAATTTGTAGTGCAATGTGAATATTTAGAGAACAACATGCCTTCCTTAATTTCTCATAAATCTATGAATATAGAACCTTAAAATTGTTAGTATGTAGAGATAAAAATAAACTTATAAGAAATTAATGATGGCTTCAAGGCATATAGCAATGTCACTTTCTTTAAGGTTCTATTCACCCCACTTATATTTTGGTGTGCAAAAGAGTTACAGACAAATGAATCTCGAGGATACAATGGAGCCCAATAACTATCGTCGTTTTTCACTGAAAAAAACAATCCACTAATCATGGAGCAGAGCATAGCAAGAATATCAATTTTCATAAAGAGCTTTTGCAGTAATTCCTTAGAGGACAATATAATAATACTAGAAGATTGGGGAGAATAAAAAGAAACTTTTGATATCTTTCTAGTGTACCAAATAAATGAAATGTGACTCTTTGTTAATAATTAAATGGCATAATTTTTTATAACAAGATACATAAAAAATCACTATGAATAGTAACAACTCTCAGTTAGTAATCAAGTGACATAACTTTTGGTATTCAAGAGACATAATTTATCACTATGAATAGTGACAACTCTTGACTAAAAGTTACAACTTTTCATTTTCAACTATTGAAACACTATATATATTTTAAAAATATTTCAACATACACCAACACAACATTTTCCTCTTTCGCTGATCAAAGACTAGCATAAACGATAGTGAAGTAAACAGTCAAACTCCTTCCTTGAAAATGAACAAATAGCAAATGGTTATAGATAGCTTCATTGACAGAGTTTGTGTAAGGACTCTCTCAAGCTTATAGCCATTCACTTTGGAAACTGAGGGGTATATTTGCAATAATAAATGTGAATTTTAAGAAAATGTCATCTCCTATTATTTGAAGGATTAATTTAAAGGAAGTAGGATTGATTTGGATTTACTTTAAGGTTGCGCATAATTAATAATGATTAGAGGCAACCTGATCAATTAAGGTATTTAAAACGTAATTTATAAATATATAATCTCAAATTTATTTAAAATACAAGCTAAAAGAGTATTGTTTTTCATTTAAAATTGTTGATAAAATCTGATTATTTTCCTTGTTTCTAAACAAGTAGTTGTTGTACATCAAGGATTTAGTGGCTAAAAATTATGGGTTTATTTTGTTTAGATTTATTCTCTAGTTGTTAAGAGTCCTTTTGTGAGTTTTATTTTGTTAGTGCCTAATTTTTAGTTTTTCTGTTATGTAAAAGCCTATATAAATAGGCTATTGGATTATGAATCGATGCACTCGTGATCTTATTTTTCCCTTTCCTTATTATCTTCATCTTGTTTTTATCTTTTCAGTAAGTTAACAGTGGTGTCAGAGTTGGTTAAAAGAAGAATGTTTTTGGAAAGAGGAAAAAGCTTATGGTCCTTCCTATGGCTTCTGAAAATTTTGTGTAGCCAGCTATTCCATGTTTTGATGGTCACTTTGATTATTGGAGCATGCTGATGGAGAACTTCTTGCAGTCTAAGGAGTATTGACAGGTCATTGAGCATGGTGTAGCAGCACCAACAGATGGAGAAAGGTTTACAGAAGCATAGCCAAAGGACCTGAAGGGGCCAAAGCTGAAAGATATGAAAGCAAAGAATTACTTATTTCAAGCTATTGATCGTTCGATCCTGGAAACCATTCTTTGCAAAGAAAATTCCAAGGAAATTTGGGACTTCATGAAGACAAAATATCAAGGTTCTTTTAAAGTGAAGCGTGCATAGCTTCAGACCCTACTGAGAGACTTTGAGGTTCTTCAGATGAAGGATGTTGAGTTTATTACAAACTATTGTACACGAACCATGGGAATCGAGAATAATATACGAGTTCATGGTGAGAAGATGAATGACACCACCATTGATGAGAAGATACTCTGGTATTTATAACCAAAGTATGATTATGTTGTCTGCTCAATCGAAGAATCCAATGATATTGATGCACTCACCCTTGATGAACTTCAGAGCTCTTTGTTGGTCCATGAGTAAAAGATAAATAGAACTTCTACCTTAATAGAGCAGGCTTTGAAAGCTTCAACTCATTCTTTCAGAGGAAGACGCAGAGGTCGAGGAAGGGGAAAAGGTAGAGGAGATAGTTGGAATTAAGATGGTGGCAAGCATGTCAGACCAAATGATAAAGGCAAACAACGGGATCAACAATTTGACAGATCAAAGGTAGAATGTTTTAAATGTCATAGGTTTGATCATTATCATTTTAAATGTCATACTAATCTATCTAATGACAAGGAAAAGGGAGAAAAGTCAAATTTTTCTGAAAAAGAAAAAGTTGAAACCTTGTTGATGGTAGTTCATAACAAGCAGGAGGAGTCGCAAAACTCATGTTTATGGGATGTGGATACGGGTTGTAGCAACCACATGTACGGTAATAAGTCTTCTTTCTCTTATCTAAATGAAGACCTCCTCACTTCTGTGTCTTTTGGAGATAAATCTATTCTTGATGTAGTGGGAAAGGGTGATATTAGTGTAAGAACCAAGAATGGTTTTGTAGAAACAATTTCCAATGTTTTCTTTGTGCTTGCTTTAAAAAGTAATTTGTTAAATGCTGGTCAATTATAAGAAAAAGGATATGTGATTATGACATCAAAAGGTGTTTTTGAAATTTATGATCCTTCTAAGTTGCTATTGCTGTGGTTCCTATGAGTTCCAATAGGTTGTTTCTATTGGTGATTAATTGTGTTCAACCTTGCTTGATGGTTAAACTGAAGGGTGACACATGGCTTTGGCATTTCCACTATGGTCATATTAATTTTGGAGGTTTGAAGACTCTTAGACAAAAAGAGAAGGTCAGCGATCTTCCTCAGATTGTCATTCCATCCCAGGTGTATGAAGATTGTGTTGTTGGCAAACAACATCGTGAATAATTTCCCAAAGGAAAGCCTTGGAGAGCAAAACATGTGCTGGAATTGGTTCATTCAAATATTTGTGGGCCAATAAAACCATCATCTAATGGAGGTAAAAATTATTTTCTTATTTTCATTGATGATTATTCCCAAAAAACGTGGGTTTACTTCTTGCAAGAGAAATCAGAAGTATTTAGTGCATTTACTAGCTTCAAGGCACTTGTTGAAATTGAAACCAAGAAAACCATTCAAGCTATTCGCACTGACCGTGGTGGAGAATATTGCTCCAAGGAATTTGAAGCATTTTGTAAAAGTCATGGCATTCAGAAAGAGCTTACCACTGCATATACCCCCAACAAAATGGTGTATTGGAGAGGAAAAATAGAATCATACTTAATATGGTGAGGAGCATGCTTACTAGTGGAAGGGTCCCAAAATGATTTTAGCCAAAAGAAGTAAATTGGAGCATCCATGTCTTGAACAGAAGCCCAACTTTTGCTATTCAAAACATGACACCTGAAGAAGCTTGGAGTGGAAGGACACCAATGGTAAATCACTTCAGAATTTTTTGTTGCATAGCTTATACACATGTTCCAGATGCAAAGAGAAAGAAACTTTATAACAAGGGAGAGAAATGTGTCTTTCTAGGTGTAAGTGAAACATCTAAAGCATATAAATTGTTTAATCCTTTAATGAAGAAAATTGTGATTAGCGGGGATGTAATTTTTTATGAGGAGAACACTTGGAATTGGAATGACTAGCAACCTTCTCAAACCTTGTTGACACTGAAATTGAATATGAAAGGCAGCAGCCTTTAGATCAGCAGACTTAAGCAACACATGAGCTTGAGAGTTCACTAAACGATGCTCCAACAACCACTGAAGTAGAAGTAATCGAACCTCGTCCCAGTCGTATTCGATGGAGACCAGCTTGGATGGGAGATTTTAAGGTAACTGGCATTGGTCAGACTGAAGATCCAATCATCCACTTTGCCTTATTTGTGGATTGTGATCCAAAAATGTTTGAATGTGTTGAAAAGGAGTCGAAATGGCAAAAGGCAATAGATGAAGAGATTGCAGTTATAGAAAGGAATGATACATATGAGTTGACTGAGCTTCTAGAAAGGCACAAGACAATTAGTGTCAAATGGGTGTACAAGACAAAGTTGAAGGAGAATGGAGAAGTTGACAAGTATAAGGCGCGCTTGGTGGCCAAAGTGTAACACCCCTTACCCGATTCCGAGGCTCGAACTGAGTACAAGGCGTTAATAAACATATACACATGCATTCCAACATTTACAAATCATAAAAACTTGATCAAACTTAAAACTTTTCAAACCTTGTCTAGAATTTCTTATTATGGGCCTATGAGGCCCAAAACAAGCTTTAAGGATGATTCGGAACCAAACTGGGCCCTTTAAAGAACTCTGGAAAATGACTCTTGAAACAGGGCACAGGCCCGTGTGGCCTTCTTGACATGGCCGTGTTGAAGGCCCGTGCAGTTCACACGGCCTAAACACATCGGGACATGCTCGTGTCCCTAGCCCGTGTGGAATTAATTCCTAATTCGAACCTACAGGGGTTTTCACATGGCCTGGCCCACGCCCGTGTCCATGGCCCATGTCCCTCACACGGCTATGACATGCCCGTGTCTCAGCTTGTGTCCAACAACCTTGACATTCTGTTTCTGACATCAGCAACCATTTAGGGGCACACGGCCAAGGCACACGCCTATGTGCTAGGCCGTGTAGTGAATTTAATTCCACATTTAAGGTGCAAACTTCACGCGGCCTAGGTACATGCCCATGCCTAGAGGCCATGTCCTCTACACGGCTAAGACACACGGCCGTGTCTCTACCCGTGTGTTTACTACCATGCATACTGACTTGAAATTTTAAGGTGCAGGGGACACACGGCCGGACAACACGCCCATGGGGCTGACCGTGTGTTGCACACGATCTAGACATACGCTCGTGTGTCTACCCATGTGGACAAATACAAGGCTATCTACCAAACTTTTTTTCCATCCTTACTTGCACCAACCTATACAACAACAAATATCTCCAATCCACATAGCAATATAAGACTAAAACAACCGCAACATGACATTCTTACAAACCAAACATGCATTTGATCATTCATACATTTTGTTCATCCATGGAAGCATCATCATTTACAATTATCAACAATGAATATTAGCCATCAACCATGGCCTAAAAAAAAAAGGTTTTCATCCCAAGCCAACACAATTGGCTAACTTAACAATATGACACATAACAAAAAGACTCAATCCCTATACATGCCATACTCAAGATAATAAAACTAACTATACCAAAAGCTTCGAGTGATAGTGTGAGCGATGCCTCCGACGTTCTTTGATCCACGAGATAATTTGGCTGCACTATAAGAAAATGGAAAGGAAAAGGGTAAGCACAAAGCTTAGTAAGTTGCATGTAAAATATCGAATAACAACCATGTTACCACATGTGATCATACCCTCAATATATCATAACTCGCACAAAAAGTAAATGTTCATAACACAACTTACTCATGTTCATTCATCGTTATTCATACAACAAGAATAGAGTTCACATATCATCAATTTCATATAAGTACCTTTATTACTCACAATATGGCCATAAGCGCTATCATTTTGACATAAATCGTAAATTTCCCGTTGAACCATTTGGAATACTACAGGATAATCACTAAGTGTCAAACATTGGGTACAATGCTGACGCCATGTTCCAAACATGGTTTTACACTGGCTCTCACATCTAAGTCGATGCCATGTCCCAGACAGGTCTTACACTAACTTTCATACATCAAAGCCGATGCCATGTCCTAGACAGGTCTTACACTGGCTCTCACTTATCTGTGTCGATGCCATGTCCCAGACAGGTCTTCCACTGACACACCTCAAGTCGATGCCATGTCCCAAACAAGTCTTACACTAGCTTGCATATCTTGAGGTTGATGCCGTGTCCCAGACAGGTCTTACACTGGCTCTCATCTATCAGTGCCGATGCCATGTCCCAGACAGGTCTTACACTAGCACACACATCACCCAAATGTCATGGCATGGATATCCAAATTATTCCTAAAGTTCAACCGGGAGTCTCTACTACACCAATTCTCATCATGCACATTCACAGCAATAGTCTACAATTTATGCCATATTAATTATACAATACATAAATACAGATAAGTTACATTATTTACGTACAACTTACCTCGGTACACAAAATGTAGGCGACTAATTGTATTTAATCCGCTTGCTTGGCTTTTCTCCGGTCTAGGTCTGGATTGCATATTTCTTGATCTATAATAATAAAATTTCACTCATTTAATCATCACATTAACAAAAACATACTACAATTCATAATTTTTCAAAATGATTGTTTTTCCCTTAGACTTTACAAAAATTACAATTTTACCCTTAAGCTCATAAATCAATTTTTATCGTGTTTCCTCATTAACCAAGCCTAGCCGAACTCTTTTTATACCTATAACAACTCATAATTTCAAACATTTCACACAATTACCACCTATTTTACAAGCTTTACAAAATAGCCCATTTAGGTGTTTTCATGAGACCCATTTCACAAAAGTTGTTTATTTAAGAACCAAGATTCATTTTCTTCCATAAAATTTCAGCTAACAACATAAATTATTTCATGTAAAAACCCTATACTTTCATCCATTTTGCAAAATAGTCCCCTTATTAGAAAGCTCGTGCTACAAAGGATCCAAAAATACAAAAATCATCAAGAATAACCTTCTAAATGACTTACTTGCAAAGAGATACAAATGGCTGATATTTTTAGCTCTCTAAATCCCCTTAATTGCTGAAAAAATCAGTGGAGAAGATGACACTATAGCCTCTATTTTCTTTATTTTTATTTTAGTCAAATAAGTCACCAAATGTCCACCTGACCTAGTCAACATGACTCTCTTTGTCCCCTATGTTTGGCCACCTCTTTTAAAAGGGTCTAATTGCACTTTAAAGACCTCAAATTATGGTTCTCTAGCTATTTAACACATCTAGCTAGTAAAACAAAACTTTTGCCCTTTATGCCTTTAGTCTTTTTTCATAATTGAGCTCACAATCGCTAAAATTAATTCACGAAAATTTTCATGCACTCATATAATCATGTTATAACACCAAAATAATAATAAAAAGATTTTTTTGACTCTAGATTTGTGGTCCCGAAACTACTATTCTGACTAGGCCCAAAATCGAGCTATTACACAAAGGTTATAAGTAAGAGTTTGGGGTAGATTACAAAGAAGTCTTTACTCCTATTGCAAGGCATGATACAATCATATTGGTGATTTCGCTTGCAGCCGAGTACTCTTAGCCTATCTTCCAATTAAATGTGAAGCAGGCATTTTTACATGGTGAGCTCCTATTGAACAACCTGCTGGTTATGTTAAACATGGAAGTGAAAATAAGGTTTATAAACTAAAAAATGCTTTATATGGATTGAAACAAGCCTCACGTGCCTGGTATAGTCGAATTGAAGCTTATTTCATGAAAGCTGGTTTTACCAAATGTCCTTATGAGTCTACTCTTTTTATTAAGATTGGTGATGAAGAGAACATGCTTATTGTGATTTTATATGTTGATCTTATTTTCACTAGAAACTGTAGTTCCGTGTTTAATGATTTCAAGAATTCTATGATGATTGAGTTTGAAATGTCAGATCTTGGTATGATGAATTATTTTCTAGGCATAAAAGTAGTGCAATTAGCGGATGGAATATTTATTTCTCAAAGGAAATATGTTCAAGATATTCGGAATAAGTTTGATATGAAGGATTGCAATCCAGCAAGCACCCCTATTGAATTTGGTTTGAAGTTGAGAAGAGAGGGAAAGAAAGTGAACAGCACTCTTTATAAGCAAATCGTTGGCAGCTTAATGTACTTAACTAGTACAAGACTTGAAATAATGTATTATGTGAGTTAGATTAGTAGGTTTATGGAGAATCCTACTAAGATGCATTTATTGGCAATCAAGAGAGTTGTTTTCATGATGGAAATCAGAATTGTCTCATTGTCATCCAAGTAACAATCCATTGTTACTTTGTCAACGAGTGAAGTTGAATCTATTGCTACAACAGCCTGTGCTTGTCAAGCTATTTAGCTAAGGAAAATCTTGGAGGAGCTGAAGTTTAAGAGAATGAAAGCTATAACAATTTTCTATGACAACAATTCAGCTATCAAACTCTCAAAAGATCCAGTATTACATGGTAGAAGCAAGCATATTGATGTAAAGTACTATTTTTTTAGAGATCTTAACAATGATGGGGTAATTGATCTCAAGTACTGCAAGAGCGAAAATCAACTGGCTGACATATTCACCAAACCTCTCAAATTGTTTTCCTTCCGAAATTTGAGAAGTTTAATGGGAGTTTGCACTTTGAAAGATCCTATTTGAAGAATGACACCTGTAGACTGAAGTTTAAGGAGTTTTTCAGTTTAAATGAGGGATTGTTAATAAAATCTAATTTTTTTTCCTTGTTTCTAGGCAAGTAGTTGCTGCACATCAAGGATTTAGTGGCTGAAAATTATAGGTTTATTTTGTTTAGATTTTTTCTCTAGTTGTTAAGAGTCCTTTTGCGAGTTTTATTTTGTTAGTGCCTAATTTTTAGTTTTTCTGTTATGTAAAAGCATACATAAATAGGCTCTTGGATTATGAATCAATGTACTTATCATCTTATTTTTCTTTTAGTAAGTTAACAAAAATAATATTTAGTACATTGTCAGTAGTGTTTTTAGATTCCACAAACAGGGTCAGGGATTGATAAGTATCTATAGTAAAATATTATAGAAAAAGACAATAATTTTCTACAACTATTTGTAGAATAAAAAAATACATTAGTAATATATCAAATACTAACTCTTTATATACTATAAATAATATATTTGATACCACCATGATGTCATATTAATAGCGCTTTCATGTTCATGAGACAGGTTAATTTCTTATTGTATATACATAAGTTTAAAGGTAAGAAAAGGTAAAAGTATCTAATGAGCAGAAAAAATATAAAAACATATTAAATTTAACGACAAGGATTGGGCGGCACTTTATCTTAACCATTAATTCGTTTTGAATTTTTTTAAAAGTTATAATTATTTAATTAAAAACTATAAAATTAGTGAAATATATAGATACCTTTGTAATAAAGTTTGTTGTTTCTGAAAGTTTTGATTTTTTTTTTTAATTAAATGCATACCCGATTAACTAATAATAACTCACTCAAGACTTCATCAATATAAATAGTATAACTAAATAAAATTAAAGAAAGAACTGATCCATGCGAATAAATGCTTAAATTTGTGTAATGTTTAACTAAAAATACAATGCAGCACTCTGCTGTCTTTTTAAAAGATTAAATATCTAATTTAATTAATAATAATAATAAAGACCAACATTAGAAGCTAATTCAAACATTATGCCAAAATAAAAAGATTACGAACTTATTCAAATAAATTTGAGTTCAAATAAAAACTTAAATATTAAAAGTTACACAATGGAGATATTTCAGAAAAAAAATCAACAATAAAATCTAATAGATGCTACATTTACAATCAAAAAGGACATTTTTCAAAAGATTATCCGAAAAACAAGAAGAAAGCAAAAAAGATTGCACAAATGGTACAAACTAGAAATCATTTAATGGGAAATTAAAATATTAAGAACTTTTTTATGGATGCAATGAAAACATAAAAATTAAAACTAGTAAAGTTGATAGATCTAAAAAAGTAAAAGCTAAAAGAAGAGTTGCCTAAGCCTAGAAAATTACATGTGCAGGAGAATATTACAACCTTTTCGCTCTCCTTTTTAACACCAGTTATTGAGGAAAAAAATTTAATTACAAAAATGGAACTCAGGAACAATGAAGCTCTCCGCAATGTAAAGAACAATAAAATTAAAAAGCTGAGAATGTGAGTGTTTATGTTAGCTGGAAGGTTTGATTTCGGAGGAAGATTCATAGGCTATTTGATGGACTTGTTTCGGTCGTTGCTGCCCTGTTGCAGAGGTAACTTTTCCGGCCGCATATGAGATTCATCCAACTGCATTTCTGGTTTCCTTTTTACCTTTTTCTTTGGCAGTGAGGCTACTGCCACCTTCATTTCATTGTCCATGGCACTGCTTGAAATCCCCTTTAATTTATCCTGTTTTACTCTGTCAAAACTGGAATCATTTGTTGGACTCAGAACCGGAACAGCAGCAGCTGCAGTTGTGTGCGAAGTCGATGTATTAGTTGAAAGTAAAGCTTGAGTACCGGAATCACTACCCGACCTCTCTCGTGTGTGCTGCGATTGTGCACTTGAGGCAGAGTCCACTCGAACACTCTCCTCCGGTCCTAGTGTCAACATCTTTTCCCTCCTCATTTTCTCTTGATCCTTTTAAAAATGACCAAAAAATTGAACACAATAAGCAAAAATCAATCAACCTGAGAGAAATCGAACAAAAGGAGAATGGAAACCAACAATCAATAAATCAGAGACCCATCAACTGGCAAGTACACCCGGTACTAGTTCATCTGAGAATCAAAACCCTAACAATAATAGCAAAAATGGGCTCAAGCCTAAGGAAACTTCAAAGCTCACAAGTACATAAAAGCTTTGAGATGGATTGCATTTAGTCTGCAGAAGACTTGCCACTTAAATTGAAAACTTATGCACACGAGTTAAGTAAAGTATATATACCGAAACGAGGGCAAAATGACCAGAAACATGCATACCTTGCGTCTATTGTATCTTGCTCTCCGCCTTTCTTTCGCCCTACAAATTGCATGTTTAATCTCATGGTTGTTCATCATACCATCTGGCCAGAGCTGTGCAAGCTGTTCAAAGATGAACTCCAAATGTAAGATGAAAATATAACAGAAAAAGTAGAACCATAGTCAAGCATTAGGAACAATAATCAATAGCTTTATCACTAACAAACTAAAAGCAAAAGGAACATGATCTAAACAAAGAACGAAAGACCGTTTAAGGTTGACAGCAAGATATGAGCGCCAGAAAAACTACAAGATCAATTAAAATTATTTGAAAAAGAACAATAGTAACAATGTAGAATGAACTCTTTTGTGCAACGAGCAATAATTTTAAGGCGTCTTTTAGGTATAAATAACGGGAATAGAGTGTAATTGTACAAAAAGAAAAGAAGAGATAGGGAAAAACAGAAGAGAAAAGGTGAGTCAAAGAGAAAGAGACAAAGTAGTCTCATGCACGACTCTCATCCAAATGGCAAGAAAATGATACTATCAAAAGCTATCATGAAACAATAACTGCAGAGACATATTTGTCCACATTCAGACACCTAAAGCCAACAATATAAAGATTTCTGTTATGATTACAGTAGCTTTGAGACTAGAGAAAGAATTGATAAGTTCCCAACCTCTACATAAAACTTTCTGATCTGCGGACCAGCATCTTCATCTAATCCCTGCAGGAAATAAATCGATAGAAATGCAAAGATCAGATCCATTACGAATAAGATTTTCCCCAGATGAATTTTGTCAAAAGTCAAAATAGGACATGTGATTACATCAACATAGAGGTCATAAAGTTCACAAATCTTGTTCTCCATCGGTGCGTCCATGTTAAATTTTCTTCTAAAAGTTCTTTCTTCAGAACCAATTTCTTGAAAATCATCAGAAGCTCTAGCTTGTGGCTCCAATATCTGAAAAACAATTAAGCATTTTTTTCATCAAGAATGGCAAAATTTTCTAACTTCAGTTGATAATATAGAGTACTATGAACAAGATAAAAACCCATGATCTTATATACCAGGATGGAGAGAGAAGAATAGTCATGGAATCTACAATGAAGAAGAATCTAGAAAAGAATATTCAAAATAAGGATACAAAATGAAGTAAATGTGGGGAAAGTCGAAGGCTCTACATGGAACAGTGTCGGATTTTCTTTTTTTTTTTTTTTGGTGCTTTTGATCATAAGAAAAGCCAAATAAAAGCAATATTTATTACAGAGAGGGAAAAAAAAGGGTAAAAGACTGTTAAATCAGGAGCAACTAGGAAAGGATAAAGAAAATGAAATAAAGTAAAATTCATAATAATGATGACAAACCTTTGTCTCAAAAGAAGGAATTCTTGTCTTTATCATCTCAATGGCTTCCTTCTTGATCTGTTGAAATCTAGCATCTTTTTCTTGCTTTGCTGTTGGTGACACACCCATATTAATCATGATTTTTAGGTTCCGCTGCATCCAAAATAGTCTCAAAATTCATAGATGAGTAGTGACAAAGGTGATTCAAATTGGTAAAACGAATTTATTGGAAAGGATAATCAAGAGCAAACACAAGGATCTAATCTTTCATAAATAAAATATATAATAATACACAGAATGTTTATACGGTTTTACCCTGTCCAATATTCTTTTACCAGTTCTGCATTTCAAGGCATGGAGATAATAAAAGCAAAGGAATCCTTCCAAAATTCAGAAATATTCATCACATATTTGACAGCCAACAAACAGTCTCTCAAGCAGCAACGGTCAAAATGGGCTGCCTAAAGAACATGGATTTTAACCACAAGCAAAAAATGTCTTCATGATCTCACAAATTTATTTGCATGATTCAAAACCAAAATATATGCAACAACATTTTAAACCACCATAATTGCAATTCCAATGGTCACAAATAGTCAAATGCAAGGCATACAAAAGTTTCTTCACTGAAACAAAAGGAACCACATCACAAGAACTAAAAGCAAATGCCATGTCAGTAGAAAGGGAGATTTAACAGAAAATATTTCTAGGCTTGGGTGTTTTTGGTATTTTGGCATGCACTACATGGTAATATTCCAAGCCTTTTACAAAACCTAATTAAGAACAAAATGTTGGAATTGTGATTGAAAATTTTTACTCATTCATAAACAAGGGAAGATACCTTAAGTGTTCTTAGCTGTATTAAATGACCAAGGATGCTCATAAGGCGATTTAGTAACTCCTTGGAAACTTTCCCCTGGCTTGCCTGCCACAAATATCAAAATGAAATTGGTAAAACTTAATCTTTCCTGAAGGCATCACACCATTGAAACAAAATTGACAATCTGAAAATGAGTTACTTTACAGGACAAAACATGTCAATAACAATTTCATACCGCTAATCTAGCAACTTTAGCAAGTTTGAGCTTTATTTCTCTAGGCAATCTCCTCTTAATCCCCTGGGATGAAGTATCTGCCTCTTGATTTTCCATAGAAGGTGGCCTTGCTGTGATATTTTAGACAGGAAGGAAAAGGAATATTACTTTAGAAGGAACTGTTCATAATTATATTGTACAAGACGCGTACACACTTACATTCTGCAACTATCTTCTCTAGCTCCCTAATGGCCTTTTCAAGCACGGAACTTTTGGGCCTAAGAGTAGAACCATCCTTTTTCAGCATGTGTGGAGATTTCTGCACATAACACAAAAAATCAATATGATAACGATAATATCTAATGCAAAACTAGTTTCTCATGTCTCTGTAATGTTCAATAATTTGGACAGAGCAGAAGCCTCTACTCCAATTTCTTGCAAGACACACGGTGCACACACACTCACAAAGAGAGGTCTAAGTGGTCCCTGAACGTTCTAGGGTGTTTCCTATAGTCCACACACTATTTAAATGAAATTTGAGGGGCCATAAAAAATTAGCTCAAAATTGTTTCTATTGTCTCCATATCTATGGCTAATAAGAAGCACCATCTTTCAGTTGAATAGATCTCATGTAAATCTATATTAGAGCTTCCCATTACAATAATACATATACAAAAAGCCACTTAATTGCTAGTGTTTCAGATATTGTAGGTTGTTATTAACAGAAACCGTCTTCATGTCAAAACTCCAACTAGGTTATGCAGTTACTAACTATGACTAACAGAAACCAGCCAATGGAACAAATTATTTAAAAGAAAAGTTTGAAGATTTAAAAAGAATAACTTACTAAAGTATGCATAGCATGTATGCCATCAGAAACATTAATGTCTGGCAACTCATGGATGCCATTGTTTTCTCTCAGTCGAATTGATTGTTCAAGCTTATCAACATTGCTGCTTAGTTTTCCATGTTGGGATTTCGATTGAGCGAGATCACTTTTATCATGGTATTTCTGATGCAAAACATCAGAGGATCCAGTTGCATCTTTCAATTTGCTACTGACAACACCTTTTGACTGCAGAAATCCCATCTTCAAATTCTCAATATCCTTGACATCTGCCAAAGGTGCAGAAGTGTCACTATTTAAATCTTTCATATATGAAGAAGAATCCAATGCTAGTCTTGTCGCAGAAGATTTCTTCTTGGAAGAAACACTAGAAACTGGTAATTGATTCAGAACTTTTCCATCCCTGCATTGTTCATCTACTACAGTAAAATTCTGAGAACTAGAATTATTCTTCCCCAGAGATGGTTCAGCCCTCCCTGCAACCATCTTTGCTGCCTTTCCATGTTTATTTGACACATGACCATCATCACTCTCACTAGGAGGTTTTGCAGCCTCCTTTCTTCGCCGTTTCTTGGGCTGCTGGTTAGGCATTACAGGAGGTTCATTTCTTGAAAGAATGAAAAGAAATCAGTGAAGCAAAGTTAGAAGAAATCCACTACGAATGGACTTTTAACATTAAAAGCTAGAATTTGGTAATGTAAAATAAAGCTTAGCCCACGTTGTAATTAGAAAGAAACATAAAATAAATATGGAATAAAATGTGCAAGGGGGGCGTGACAACCACTAAAATTGCAACATTCATGCTATCAGGAAATGAAGTCATCAGCCTAACTGTGAATCCAATTTTATTTTTTATCTTCTACCCACATATGTGCCTATTTAAGAGAAAATAGTTCATAAATTAACCCAGCTTTAACCAATACGAGATGTGTGGTGTACAGTTGCTCCTGGTATGCCATAGGATGCATATGTATAGGCATCTAAACAGGATCCTTACTAAAACTTTGTTACCAATTGGTGGAGAAGAAGCAGAATAAGAACAGTTCAAAGAAACTCACATTTTTTCCAATTTTCCCCTATTAACAAAGAATCCATCATGTTTTATAGCTGAATTATCAACTTCAAAATACTCATCCTGCATAATGAACAACGAAGCAACATTATGAACCAATAAAAATACATTCCGCCCTCCTTGTTACAATAAGAATAGCACTAACTACAGTTGCATAAAACCAACAAGACACATAAAAGATAGAAGTAATAGATTTTAGTGTTTACCAGCTCGGCATCATCGATAAAAGAGTCTTCTGTATCATATTGATCATCATCTGGAGTCTCATCCAGTTCTTCCTCATCACTGCTATCTTTACCCTGAAAAAGAATTTCACTTCACATTAACATATTAAAAGTGCAGCTCACAATTCTCGCAAACATAATAAAATATATAAATACCATGTAAAGACGTTCAATCTTCTCAATAACAGCACTGAAACGATTTGGGGCTGGCTCGTCTTTCTCTTCTTTTTCAGCCGTTTGTCCCTGATAATGTCAAACATGATTAAGAACGGGTGAAAAGGGGAAAAAGCAATTACCAAAATTTCTTTCAGTTTCCCACATTTTCTAGGGAACCAATTAAATACTAACGCATTCAGATATACAATAAAACAAAATTCAAGCACAATTAATTGAATAAACTACAAGAAAACTACTAAGTCAAAATTGGAGTAATCACGCATTTTAAGAACATTAAAAATAAGGGAAAGAAAATAAAAAGTGAAAATTAGGGATTGAATAAGCGGCTCTTACAGGAGCGATGCGAGACTGGAGATTAGGATGGGCATTCGGAGGCAGCTCAGGTGCCGGCGCCGCCACTACAGACGCAGAAGCGGCAGAAGATCCACGGGCCCGGTTGGCGTCTTTGACAAGCTTCCTCCACGAAACATATGTTGTCTCTCCTGGTCGGAGCTCAACCGTGAAAACTTGCCGGTCACCAGCCTTCATCACCTTGGGTGCGACCACTCCGGAGGGCTCACCGGTACCACCAACACTATTATCTTCCATAATCAATTCCGGGTCGGGTAAAACCCAGTGGGTTGATTTATTTGGGAGCAGAGACGCTGCTGGCCAAGTTTAGAACATTAACAAGGTTTGCTTTTAATGATGATCACATAAAAGAGAGGCAAATGCATCAAATGCAAGGAGAGAATTTCAAAAGAAAAGAATTAGGAACTTAAGTTTCTGATATTTTCTTTGGATTTTTTTTTTTTTTTTTTTTTTGATGAGATAAGAAATAATGTAATTTTGGTAAATCTTTTGGAGGTTGGGTAGAAATTGAAGCCTTAATTTAGTTCTTTTATTTTGTACTCTTAATGATATTTTTTTTTATACTTAGTATAGTAAAATCAGTATTTTTAATAGAATTTTTGGTGATGTTGTTTAGTAAATTTAGTATCTTTGGTGAAGTTTTTAATAATCCTTTTTGTAGCAAATCCTGTTTCTTCTTATATGCGATCAGTAATTAAATTCATATTATGTTTTTTTATATTTTATTTGGATAGTATTAGATAGATTTAAGTAAACAATGATTAAAGTCTCAAATAAAGTACAATCAATCACTGAAAGATAAAAATTACAATAAGAACAAAATAGATGTCCAAGAGGCCTATAAATTTATCGCGAAAATCAGCAAACTTCATTAATAAATTTAGGGCGATGATCATGATACGTAGATCCTCGACGTATGTTTTCACCGCTGTTGGAACCTGAAACAACATATGCGAAGAGCTCAGGAGTAAATTAGGTAACTTTAGGAAGCCTAAAAAAAGTGTAGATAAATAAGTGTGACCATTACACGCGGGAAAGCAATTATAATTCTAGTAGATGTCACTTTAATAATCAATGCGCGTGCAGTGATCGGAGCTAACAACATAGATGTGGAGTATGAGTGTGAGCGGTTCTTAGATATCAAGTCGTCTAAAAAGAAAAATGAATTAAATGAAATGCACATTGTTGAAGAGGCGTCTCAAACCAGTCACTTCACCATGTACAACTTTGGAGGAGATGGATTGATATGCCAAAGTTATGATACTTTCAATGGTAGGAGGAATGTTGTTGCCATACAAGTTTGGCGACAAGATCCATATCATGTATCTTCCTCTACTAAAGTCTTTTGAGATGGTCGATACATCCAGCTTCTGGCATATTTGTACAGAGTATTTTGTAGGCAACTCGAGAACCAATCGATGAAATAAATGATTATTGCTACGCCTGCAAACACGGGCGTAGATACATATGTCGTGGTTAGCACTCATCCCTTCCCAATCTTAAGAATTCTCTCTTAATATAAGGTAAACATATAATTGTATATAATAACTTAAAATGTACTCAATTACCAATATTTATAATATACTATTGCATTGAATTTTGAATAGATTTAGGGGTCACTCAGATCATAGTGTTATAGAACAGACCTTACTTGGATATGACGAGAAGTTGATCAACAAGTCAATAAAGAGGTATGTTGATATTGTGTTCACATCCAATACAATTCATTATTCTTGTTAATGAATGTATTTGCATATATCTGCAATTTTTGTGGATGGTATGTACCTAGAAAAAAAGTGTTCACTATCATACTTGGGATAACTTTTAAGCAATAAGTGTTATTAAGGGTGCGGGTGCTTATCATTGTTTCCATAGCATGGAGTGCTAGCATCCTGACCAGTTGAAACGATAGTTTGGCTTTGTGTAAGATCTTTTGGAAGACCTTTAGAACATCGATTGGCTTTCTAGGGTAAATATGAGAAAGCAAGAAAAGCATTGGCCAACAAAGCATGTACCATGGATTTGTTTGCACGCCAGTGTACAAACACTAGGCAGAGAATTAGCACAAACTAAATAGATTTAAAAGCGGCTTTGATTGCAAGTGTGACAAGTCAATTGTAATATTTGTAAGTGTACAATGGAACACTTAAAGTATTCCAAGGATCGAACCCAAAGGAGATCGGGTGATATGGTGAATAGATAACGATTAAGTATGCATTTAGGAAGTCTAGTTACCTAATGGCTAAGTAGTATATTACAACAATATATAAAATGAGATGAACTAAACTAAATTATATCTAAAAGGACTAAATTGAATAAACACCAAAATAATATATATATTAATCAGATAAAATAGAGTTGTCGATTAATATCCATGTTGATCATTAGCTCTCTGATTAGGGATCTAAATTGCTTAAACTCCTAATTGGTCTAGTTTTACCTCTCAGCCACCATTTTACCCAATTAGGCAATTTAGTCCAATTTACCTCTCGACCTCACTAGACTAAATTGGGAAAATCAAATTTGTTCATAATAGAATCTCCTATCGATCTCACTTATTTAAATGTTCGCTTAGAGTTGTCAATTTTAAGTTTTTAAGTTTATTCGATTTAATCTATTTTTTACAATCTAGTCCCTAACTCTAAAATTAATCATTAAACATTTCAATCAATCGACCACAATAAAGTTTAGTTCCTGCTCATCATCAAAACATAAAGGCTAATCGATTTCATGCTCAAATGAATCATCAAATAATCACAAAAGAGGTAAGGGTTAATAAATATTTAGTAAATCTTGAAAAGATCCTTAATGGAATTGACAAACAAGAATAATCCATAAATCCACATGCCAATTTAATACTTTGCAACTTTGAATAACCAAAACATTTAAATCTATTAACTGTAAAAAAGAACCCAAAATGACACAAGAGGTTCTTGTACCTTTTTTAGTTAAAGAGGAAAAGTGAAAAAAAAAAGACTATGGAAAAATAAAAAGGAAAAACCTAGTAATCTTAAATGATTGAGGAAACAAAAAGATGATGATAATATCGAATGTCTTAGTGTTTTGTTTCATAAAGAGGGTTTAAATGGTAACACTCCAAACCGGACCTTAAGGAGGATCTGGGAATGTCGTGTAACAACATAAGATCAATATCTTTAAAACCATATTTGGTGTAAACCAACTTAAACAATAGATTAATTTAATAAAGAATTTAAATAGTTTGTCATTTAAGGCTAGATAGAATGGTACACTTTAAGAACCATAAAGACTTCACTGAATTTCATGGAAACCATAGTTTCATGAACACAAGTTTAAATACAAAATTCATTCTTCAAAATGTAAGCGTCTTGATGCCACCCCTATGCCATGCATAGTACACAATACTAGAAGTCTAATGGCAGTGATTATTCTCTAGCGTAATCTTCAGAAATTCTTTTACTTCATCAGTAGGCTTGAAAAGGAAAGGTAACTAAGTAAGTTCAAAGAACTTAGTGAGTTCTAGAATTAAACATTACATCTGTTATACATGATTCAAACAAAACCTTTCCAACTCAACGCAAATACCCAGTTCACCAGTTGGTGGGTAGCAAATCACAAATAAACAATATGCCAAACATTAATCCCTTTGGCATGTACATCATGCCCACGTGACCATACAGACAACCTTCTTCATGTTAGCCACATACCCTAATCCATAGTTAAGGCATATTGTTCATTTCATTCACATTCATTTGTCATGATTTGCTAATTTGGTTTGTAACATAATTTTTGCCCTACCAGAGGCTACATGACTATTTTCATGTATCATGATCTGCCAGTTCAATGCTTATTCTATTGAAGGCAATGCCATGAATTCATTTTCATTTTCCAATCCATATTATCCTTGTCAGAAGTAGAGGGTAGCGGCTTAAACATGAAGAAAGGTTCTTACACCTTTAACATAGACAAGCCAAACCAAACTAACAACTGCAAACATCCATCGCTCATGTACAGACATTTCATCTTTACAGAATATGAATACTTACCTTAAACAGAAATAAACAAGGCATTACACATACATGGAAGTAAGAAGGAACTCACAAAAAAAATACAACAAGTCTAAACAGCAGGACATTTTCCCTTATCACAAGAACCTTTAAGAGTGTCTTGAGCTATAATATAAATATTTAAACTTATCAGATCATCATACCGAAAAACTAAACAAGCTTGCAAGAAACATTATCACAAAGCCCAGATTCAGGAAGTTTCATTCCTTACGCCTTAAACTGACATTAAAGCATGTAGCTCTAAGGTCACATAAATAACCATGAAAATAACCTAAGGTTTATCGATATTTACTAGGTGCTAAAAGAACGAAGGAGTTGGCTGAGTACAATGAACCCAAATTTTCAAACAGGTTTTTAGTCTAAGGTTTTCTGAGAGAAAGTGTAGAAAAAATTTGAAAGGAAGAATGGATGCAAAGAAAAACGTAAAACTTACCTAAGAAGCCAATACTAACTTTAAACAACTAAACACGGAAGCTAGGTTTAGTGGATAAGCCAAATTATCCCACTAACCTCCTCGATTCTCATGACTATAAACTTTCTCTCTCATTATAAATGTAAGTCTTATCTACTACGGTAACTTAGTCCTATTCTAACTGATTCTCATCAGACTAACTAAGTTATCCAACCAGAGTAATAAAAATAATAAATAGCCCTTTCAAATAATGACTTAACCCAAACATTCAGCAACTGGGGTGGCGTGTTCTTTATAGAGGAGTCTGCCCAACCAACAAGCTCGCCAAACACAGACTTTGCCTATAGGCACAATCACAGACTTACATACCTAGCCACAATTAATACCTTACTCACTCAGAATTTTCTCTACATATCATACTTCGATAAACAGTAATCGAACACTAGGACTTGCCGAGTAAAATATATGAACCATGTCAAAATCAATGATCTCATTCATTGTATTATTATGCATGATATATGAGTAAAATATATGTTTGTTGCATTTGTAACATCCTCAAAACCCCCTTTGTAGTAAATAATATGAGATAAAATCTTAGCAAAAAAAATGTATAAGATCAATGAAAATGAAAGTTGCAAGATATCAAAAGAAAGTTAGATCAAGAAGCAAGACATAATGTATTAAATTAAGGAATAGATTAAAATTGCAAATATGTGAAAAGTTTTGTGGCATAAGTATGGAAAAATTAAAGTGAAAGGTTAATAGTGCAAATATCTTAAAGGTAGAAGGACCTAGAAATTAAGGAAAATGGATTAATATGGACCAAATTGAATAAGCGGAAAAAAAGAGAAAAAAGTATAATGGACTAAATTGCAATTTTCCCAAATTATGTGCTGATTCAAATATGGAATTTTAAAATATCATAAAGGGAAAAATGGTCAATTAGAAAGAGAGAGAACTCTAGAAGGCAATGATGATGTTTGAGATATTTTGATGATATATTATAATTATTTAATTAGATAAATATTACTTTATTAATATTTTAATAAGATATTTTGTTAATATTTTATTATAAATAGTTAGTATAAAATGAGAGAAAGATGAAGAAAAAAAGAGAGGATCCTCCCATCTTTCAAACGTGAGTGAGAGGGAGAAAAGAAGAACATTTTGTTGTCTTTATAATTTGGTACTTCTACCAAAAAATCCACCATTTTCACCTAGACTTTCAAGGAATTTTCATAATCACTAAGAGAGAAAAGTGATAAGGAGACTATGGAAAACAAAAAAATTCACCTTGGATTCAAGAAAATGAAAGTTGGAGGAGAGAGAAAATCAAGTTAAAGTTTGAAATTAATAGGACAAGGTAAGAACATCAAGATTTCAATATATTTTTAAGTTTCATATTATTGAAAAAACATGAAAATGATGTTAAAGTAGAAGTTTCTTATATAAAGTTTTGTGTTCTCAATATGTTTGTAACGCCCCAAAATATTTGTATTTGTTTCTGTAAATAATTGACACAACTATGTATCTGCTTTAGTGGTTAAGTGTTCAGGGTGTGTGTGAGAGGTTCCAAGTTCAAGCCTTAGCTTTGGCAAATTTTGGCTTTTTCCTTAATTAAGTCTTAACTTCTAGCTAGCAGGCTTATATTAAGTATTTGTAATCTTATATCAGAATGGACCTGTTAGTCTGGTGGTTAGGTGAAGTGTTAAAGAGCTGGAGGTCTTGTGTTCGAACCCCTAAATTGGCAAGAATATTATTTTTGCTCGTGGATTCTGGGGAAGTTGTGATTAGTGGGGATTGTGGGAGAGGAATAAGGGATGTTAATAACATCTTTTTATCTTTTTCTTTTATTTAAAAATTCTCTCTCTTCTTCTAAAAAGTTGTCGCTGGTTTTCATTCCCTTTCTCTTTTCTGCCAATTTCAATTTTTGTTTGTCTTCTTTCTAACTTAAACTTAATTCTTTCATTCCTTCCAATTTATGGGTTCACGTTTTCGCGCGGTTGTGGTAAATTTTATTTTCAACTCTTCTTGTCGTAGTCACATTACGATTGCAGTTGGAAATCTAAATTCTGTGAATGGTTACGTAGGTGAAGGCGGTGAATTTGGGGTTTTTACTTCAACGATTTAACTTCCGTGTGGTCGTTTTACAGTGGTAGGTATGGAACGGTGTTCGGTTTAGCTTTGTTAATTTCAGTAAATCGCTTGCTAATAGGGACTTTGGGATTCTGTTTATAGGTGCTGATGGTCTCGGGAGCGTTTTTGTGTCAAAACGATATCAGGTGTGTACCCGAAAACACAGAAAATGAGAATCGATGAAAGTCAAAAAACAAAACTGTCTACGCCACACGGGCTTGTGGTCGCCCATGTAGTAGGCCGTGTGGTAGTACACGGTAGTGTGGTCAACGAACTAGGTTGTACACACGTGACACGGGCGCATGACACGGCCGTGTAACGGCAGACGAGGTCGTGTGCAAGACACGGGCTCGACCAATTGGGTTGTGTTATGTGATATATGTGTTTTAGCATGTTACTCTTATCATGTATACCGATTTAAATGTACAATCTGTTAAATTGTGTATTAACATGTCATACTTATATGCTGCATTGCATCGGGGTTGGGTTGGTATTATTTGGAGGAAGTATTCTGAAAGGCTTTTAAGCTTGATATCTAGCAGCTCTGCTGTAATTATCTGATTATATGTCACACTTTGGTATAGCATGGTGTGTAGGGATGGTGGGTTGATTTTATCCCCACATAGTGTGTAGGGTTGGACGGATTTGGTGTGCAGAGGCTAGTGGGTAGGACTCTGTTATTCTGTTTTGTTCTGCATGGTATATCTGAGATGGGCTAAGGCCATATTTTGTATATGATTCTGTATCTGAGTGGGCTAAGGCTCACATCGATTCTGTAATGGGTTGAGGCTCGAATTGTTTATATAAAGGACTGATTTCAGATGTTATGTTATGTGCATAGTTTCTGTAGTGATTACACACTGAGTTGCAAAAACTCACCCTTTTCTGTTTAATCTGTGTAGGTAATCCCCAGACTTGATGAATCGGTTCAACGAATGGCTCAACGGTGACAACTACAACCAAACTACTTATTTACGATTTTTATGGTTACACCACCTAATTTTTGTTGGTATTTCATGTATAATAGACTTTAAGACTGTTTGGTTTTAATTTGGAATTTTGAACTGTTGATTATGGATTTATGAACTACAACGCAACAAAATATAGTTTCCTAAAATAAACTATGATTTTTCGTAAATAAAAACGGTTTCGAAAATTATTGGGTTTCAAAAGCTTACGCGTAAAAGAATTGTTTTAAAGTAAATCAATTAGTCCACATATTCTCGAACTAAGTAAAAGATAATCAATGGAACGGTTTTAAGGTCAATACATTTTTAAAAACACTCTTATGTGACATCGCCAGATTCGACCATAACGTCTAGGCTGGGTTTGGGGTGTTACATTTAGTGGTACCAGAGCTAGGTTTAAAACTCGATTGTGAATTTTGGGTTCCAAAAAAAAAATCAGTTTTAAAGAATTATTTCCAAATGTTTTCCAATATTCTGGTTAAGTGTGTGGTTCACAGAATCTCCAGCGTCGATCCTGTAAGTGTTCTGGAAACTCTAAAAAGTTTATTTGAAAATACTACTAGTATGTTTAAAACAACTAGGGGTAGTATACTGTACTGAAAACACTCTAGTTAGTGTATACTGAAAATTGTAGTGAGACTGCGACTTACGGAAACAAACTCTGAACTTCTGATACTGTTTTGCATAAAACATCTGTTAATAAATACCGGAACTATAACTGATCCATAAAATTTGTAATATAGATAAACTCGATTAGACAATGAGAGCATGAGGTATCCACTGACATGGTACTAGAGGCCGAGGTAGAGGCCGTAGAAGGGCTCGAGCTGAGTCCTCTTCTATGGATAATATACCGAATTTGGGCGCTAGTGAGACATCAGTATCGCCTGCTACTAAGACTGGGTCTCGTGATCATATGGCTGGAGACGATGCATTGTCTCAGGCTATGCTCAGGATTTTGAAGAAGGTCATTGGGCCCAATGCTGGATCTAGGGCCCGAGGGTCGGTTACGAAACTACTCCAGTCCAATAGGGCTGAGTTATTTAGGGGTGTCACTAGAGTTGCCCACAATGTGGCCGAGTACTAGACGGAGGCCGCTGAAAGAATTATGGATAATTTCGATTTTACCCCTAAGCAAAAACTGAAGGGCGTTGTTTCTCTGCTTCGCGATGAAGCATACCAGTGGTGGCTGATGGTTAAGGAGGGCACTTAGCCCGACTGATTGACTTGGGACTATATTAAGACTGCGTTTCAGAGTAAGTATGTAGGAGCCAGCTACATTGATGCTAGGAGACGTAAGTTCCTTAATTTCACCCAGGGAAACTATAGAGTGGTCGAGTATGAGGCCGAATTTTTGAGATTGAGCCTGTATGCGCGGGGTATAGTGGTGACTGAGTATGAGCGTTGTGTACGCTTCGAAAATAGCCTTAGGGACAGCTTGCGAATTCTGATAACTCTACAGAGGGAGCGTGATTTTTCTACGTTAGTTGAGAAGGTGAAGATCGCCGAGGAGGTTAAGCGTGCTGAGTGCCAAAACCAAGAGAAAGAAAGGAATAAGATGGAATCGAAGCCATCGAGTTCTGGGATGAGGTCTAAGAAAAAGGCTAGATCTAATGGGCCAGTGAGAGTTGGGCCCCCTGTGGCACCTTCTGGGGTGGCGCTTTGTGGACACTGTGGTAGACGCCATTCTTGCGAGTGTTGGAGGACTACTGGAGCATATTTGAGATGTAGGTCGATTGAGCACCGTGTTCAGGATTGTCCATTGAGGACCGATCAGATGCAAGCTATGGGTACTGGTATTGTGCAGCCACCAAGGGTAATTTAGCAGCCACCTAAGGGCCAAGGTCAGGCCAATGGTGGTAATGGCATGGGCCGAGAATAGAGAGCACCGGGTAGAAGTGCTAGATCGACTGAGGCGAGGTAGCCTATTTTGGTCTATACTGCTCGTCGCCGTGAAAACAGAGATGCTCCGGACATCATTACGGGTACGTTTTTAATTTATAATATACCTTACCTTGCACTGATAGACATAGGCTCCACACACTCCTACATTGCTAGCAGTGTGTCTGAAATTTTTGGTACTCTAGTTGAGAGTACTGATAGTGAGGTAACTGTATTGAGTCTATTGGGACAATCTGTCTAGGTTAGTAGGCTATATTGAGACATTCCGTTAGAGGTTTAAGGGACAATATTTCTGGTTGATCTGATGGAACTTCAGTTTGGGGAGTTCGACTTGATTCTGGGGATGGATTGGTTGGTTAAGCACCAAGTGAGTCTAGATTGTACGTCTAAGAGGGTTGTTTTGAGAACCGAGGAGGATGATGAGGTAGTTGTGATTGGGGAACGACGAGACTACCTAACTAATGTGATCTCAACCTTGGTAACGAAAAAGTTGGTTCGAAAAGGATGTGAGACATTCTTGGCCTACATCAGTGTCTCGGATTCTTGGGACTCTTCAGTTAAGAACATCAGAACCGTGAGTGAGGGACTTTTCAGAGGTATTTCCTGATGAACTACCGGGGTTGCCTCTGAGTCGTGAGGTAGAGTTTGGGATTGAGTTGATTTCGGGTTCAGCTTCGGTGTCTATCGCCCCTTACCGAATAGCACCAAAGGAGCTTATAAAGCTTAAGGCTCAGATTCAAGAACTGTTAGATCGTAGGTTCATTTGTCCCAGTGTGTCTCTGTGGGGAACACCTGTTCTATTTGTAAAGAAGAAATATGGGACAATGAGGATGTGCATCGATTATCGACAACTGAATAAGCTAATGATCAAGAATAAATACCCACTTTCGAGAACAGACGACTTATTCGACCAATTCAGAGGGGCTTTTGTGTTTTCTAAGATCAATCTACGATCGGGATATCATCAATTGAGAGTAAAGGAGGCTGACGTGCATAAGACGGCATTTAGGACTCGATATGGACATTACAAGTTCCTAGTTATGCCCTTTGGTTTGATTAATGCACTAGCGGTATTTATGGACTTGATGAACCGTGTGTTTCAGCCTTACCTGGACCAATTTATTTATCGACGACATTTTGGTGTATTCTAAGACAGGGGATGAGCACGCTAAGCATCTCAAATTGGTTCTACATACTCTCCGTGAGAAATAGTTATTTGCGAAGTTCAGTAAGTGTGAATTCTGGCTCCGAGAAGTGACCTTTTTGGGATATATGGTTTCGACTGAGGGGATCCGTGTTGATCCTCGTAAGATTGAGACTGTGTTGAATTGGAAACAGCCGAAGAATATGTCTGAAATTCGCAGCTTTCCAGGACTGGTAGGATATTATCGACGATTTGTAGAGGGGTTCTCCTTGATCGCAGCTCCGTTAACTAAGCTTCTGCATAAGAGAGTTCCTTTCGCTTAGACTGAGGTGCAGCAAAAGAGCTTTGATAAGCTCAAGACTATTTTAACTCAGGCTCCTGTTCTGATACAGCTTGAGCTTGGTAAAGACTTCGTGGTATACAATGATGCGTCACATGTGGGTTTGGGTTGCATATTGATGCAAGACGAAAAGGTTGTTGCTTATGCGTCACATCAGCTCAAGACTCATGAAGCTAATTATCCAACGCATGATCTGGAGTTAGCAGCAGTAGTCTTCGCTTTCAAAATCTGGAGGCACTATCTGTACGAAGAGAAGTGTATTATCTACACTGATCATAAGAGCCTCAAATATCTCCTCACTCAGAAGGAGTTGAATCTTAGGCAACGTAGATGGGTTGAGCTACTTAAAGATTGTGATTGTACCATTAAGTACCATCCTGGTAAGGCCAATGTAGTGGTCGACGCGTTGAGCCGTAAGCCAATGTGGGTTTGTGTTCCCTAGACTTAGTCTTTTCGATGATGGGAGTCTGTTGGCAGAGCTTCAAATTAAACTGACATGGATTGGTCAGATTAGAGGTAAACAGATGGGGGATAAGTCTCTTGAGTTGCAGTTCCGTCAGTTTAAGAATGGTGTTACTATTGATTTTAGAATTAATAATGATGGGGTACTATGTTTTCGCGGTCTGGTTTACGTACCAAGTGATAAGGATTTGAGACTGTCGGTTCTGAGGGAGGCGCATAGTAGCCCTTATACTATGCATCCCGGCAGGAGTAAGATGTACAGAGATCTGCAGGAGTTGTACTAGTGGCCAGGGTTAAAGCTTGAAGTTACTGACTTCATTACTCGCTGTTTGACTTGTCAGCAGGTTAAGGCTGAGCAACAGTTACCTTCGAGTTTGCTACAGCCGGTTAAGATACCGACGTAAAAATGGGAGCGAGTAACGATGGACTTCGTTAGTAGGTTACCTCTAACACCCACTAAGAAGGATTCTGTCTGGGTCATCGTTGATCGATTGACCAAGTCTGCTCACTTCATTCCAGTCAGTACAGACTTTTCTCTGCAAAAGCTGGCTAAACTCTACATATCTGAAATAGTGAGACTGCATGTGTAACATCTCAAAATAGGGCCTAGTCGGAATAGTGGTTTTGAGACCACGAATCTAACGTTAAAATATTGATTTTATGATTGTTATGAGATATAGAATATGAATATGTGTATGTGTTAAAGTTTCATGAAGAAATTCTAAGTATAAAGTGTCCAATGGAAAATTAAGGACCAAATTGAATAAGTTGCAAAATTTGTGTTTTAGAAGCAATTTGTATGAAATTTCTTTAGATTATTAATTAAGAGGTCTTAAAGAGCAATTTTCCCAATTTTTAAGTTATTGGATAAAAATGGGCTTGTATGGAAAATTTTGAAGGAATAGCATTAGGGGCATTTTGGTCATTTGGTATATTAATGAAATAAAAAGGGGAAATAAGTCAAAAATCAGCTCATTCTCTTCATGTTGCTACCAAAAATTAGGGTTCTCCATAGCTAAGGTTTTCAAGTTTTCCAAGCTCTATAGTAAGTGCCCCCAAGCCCCGTTTTTAATGTTCTTCGTATTTTTGAAATCCCGGTAACTTGCTCTCTCTATTTTTACCCATATTTCATGCAGGGTTCATGCTTAGAAATTTACCCATGCATGAGAAGCTTATATTTTGATGATTTATGGAAGGCTATGAGAGTTTAAAAGATGGTAAACAACTTTTACTAAGTAAATTTTCATGAAAAGGGTTTTAAGGACTATTTTGTAAAAGTAGTAGAAAAAGGGTATGAAAATGTGAAATAAAGGAAAATGTGGGCTATTATGAACATGAAAACTGTTAGGCTAGGCTTTGGTAACTAAGAAATCCCATACATTGTATTATCCGAGCCTAGGGACTAAATTGCAAATATATGAAAGGATATGGGGTAAAATAGTAATCTTACTCAAGTATGAATCTTGGGTCGTTTTGAGTAATGTATGTATTAAACGAGCTAAATTTGGTATTATAGATTAAGAGAATCGAGATACGGGCCTTGATCGGGGAAAGAACAATATTCACGAGGTTTAGACTCGATTTCTAATATTTTGTAC
This sequence comes from Gossypium longicalyx, assembly GCA_025698465.1. Taxonomy (NCBI): domain Eukaryota; kingdom Viridiplantae; phylum Streptophyta; class Magnoliopsida; order Malvales; family Malvaceae; genus Gossypium; species Gossypium longicalyx. Next base: position 13,438,440 of record CM046997.1, on the reverse strand, counting down.
CCTGTTAAGTACATATGCGAATAAGTACATTAACTATTGTTATTAAATTATTTATTGATATTTGTATGTGTAATATGCTTATTTGGCTATGTTGATAATACAACATGTCTTGATGCTTTGCTATATGATTATGAGACGTTGGCCATGTGAAAGAAGCCAATTATGCGAGTACGTTCGGTAAAGGCCCGGAAGTCTAAAATCCCGTTTAAACCTTAGGAACAGCTGAGGATGCAAGTGACATGTCGCTAGGATAGTTATGTGTGTTATGAGCTTAATTAATATGTGATACATGCTAGGGTCCGGGTGCTAGGTATCCTGAGTTGTGTTCGGATGCTCTTTTAGCTCTTTGAGTAGCCCCATTGAGAGCGGCATGTGATTCTGTGATATGAGGCACTTCGGTGCATATTCTGTCAAGTAGCCAAGGCTACGTTCAGGCACTTTGGTGCATTACTTCCGTGTGTTCGAATCATATTCCAAGTGTTTAACGGGTAACGTAATATGAATTCTGAAAGTAAAATGTAAGTAAGCCATATGTGTGCAAGATGGCACAGGTATGTACTAAAACCCTATGAGGACTTAGTAAATGATGGTACTATGAAAAGGTATGTATTTGGATAATCATGTGTATATGAATATGGAAGGTAAGTATATATATATATGACAAGATGAAAAGTATCATAATGGATAAGTAATTATGCTTAGACTATCAATAGTTGCAAAATGTAGATTATTTGTATGTATACTTAATAAGCTTTATAGCTTACCCTTCTCTTTTCCCTTCTCTTTAGATACGTCAAGCTAGCTCGAAGGATCGGGAGACGTCGGAGCTCGGATCACACTATCTTTAAAGGTTTTGGGTATAAAGGGTTTAGTTATTTTGGTCATGGCATGTAATGGAAATTTGTCTATTTAGTGTCTATATGTCATGTTGAAGTAGCCAAATGTAATGGCTCATTTAGGCATTGATTATTTTGTATATGGCCATGTGATTTAGTCCATATTAATGATTGGGATGTATCCCTAAGTTTACCTTTGCATGCATACTAAGACGTGTATGTGTTGGTTTGACGGATGGCTATTTATTTGCTTGAATGTGGTTGCATGATTTAGTACTCATAAATGGATTGATAATAAGAAATATGGTAAACCATGAAATTGTTGTGGATTGATTAAAAGAATAGGTTGTGCGAATACTAATGGACTAGTATAAAAAGGGGTCATAGTGATGCTATAATGTTGCATGTTTAAGTGTCCAATTATATAATGGATTATGCCATTGAACATATGGAAGTGTATGATTGTTTAAGGGTGACCAATGGCTTAGGGAATAGCCTCCAAATGGTCTACATAGGTAGACAAATGGGCATGTGTCCAGGTCGTGTGTGACACACGGTTAGCCCCATAGGCGTGTTGTTCGACCGTGTATCCCCTGCACCTTGAATTTTAGGTTAACATGTATGATAGTAAATGCACGGGTAGAGACACAGCCGTATGTCTCAACCGGTGGGGGACATGGCCTCCGTCCACGGGCGTGTGCCTGGCCGTGTGCCTTAAATTTGTATGATGACGTTATAAACAGAATGCTCACTAAAAATCATACAGGCTACCACACGGGAGTGTTCCAGGTCGTGTGAGGGATACGGGATAAGGACACGGGCGTGTGCTCTGCCATGTGAAAACCCATGTAGGTTCAAATTAGAAAACAAATCAAATAATTCCACACGGGTGTGGGACATGGGCGTGACCCCAAGCACACAGAAGTGTGCATTGCCTCCACACGGGCGTGTGAGGCTTTAACTTAGAAATTTTTCTTAGAATTTCTGTAAGTTCTCGGTTTAGTCCTGGACTGCTAATGATGTATGTTTTGGGCCTTGTAGGTCCATAATAGGTACAAATTGACTTCAATTGATTGGGTTTTAGTTTGGATGAAATTTTATGGCCCGATTTTGTACGTTTGGTTCTGCTTATGTCTGGTAATGCCTCGTACCCTGTTCTGGCATCAGATACAGGTAAGGGGTGTTACAGCATGGGGTTCCTATCTCGATCATCTCTGATAGAGATCCTCGCTTCACGTCTCAATTTTGGAAGAAGCTTTACGAGGCTCTGAGTTCAAGGTTAGACTTTAGTACTGCTTTCCATCCTCAGACAGATGGTAAGTCGAAGAGGGTGATTCAAGTACTAGAGGACATGTTGAGGAGTTACCTTTAGTAGAGTTCGCCTACAATAACAGCTACCAGTCTAGTATATAGATGGCATCTTATGAGGCCTTCTATAGTCGTAAATGTCGCAGAATTGGGTGAGCGACGTGTTCTGGGTCTAGAATTGGTTTCTGAAACTGATGATAAAGTTAGATTGATTCGGGATCGACTGAAAGTGACTTCTGATAAGCAGAAGTCCTATGCAAATCTAAAGTTTCGAGAGATAGAGTATTCTGTGGGAGACTTCGTATTTTTCAAGCTCTCGCCATGGAAGAAAGTACTGAGGTTCGGTCGCAAGGGCAAGCTATGTCCTCGGTTTATTGAGTCGTACCAGATTCTGAGACGAGTAGGACCAGTCGCTTATCAGTTTGAACTGCCTCCAGAGTTGGATCGCATTCATGATGTTTTCCATGTCTCGATATTGATACGCTACCGCTCTGATTCCACGTATATAGTTCCTGTAGAGGAAATTGAGGTTAGGCTAGATCTAACATTTGAGGAGGAGCTGATTCAGATTCTAGATCGTGATGTTAAGGTTCTACGAAGAAATTCTATCCCCTTAGTGAAGGTGTTGTGGCGGAATCATAGCACTAAAGAGGCCAATTGGGAGCTAGAAGATTCGATGCATCAATAGTATCCACACATTTTCTACTTAGGTAAAAACTTCGAGGCCAAAATTTTCTATTAGAGGGTAGAGTTGTAACGCCCCAAAATATATGTATTTGTTTCTGTAAATAATTGACACAACTGTGTATCTCATTTAGTGGTTAAGTGTTCTGGGTGTGTGTGTGAGGTTCCAAGTTTAAGCCCTAGCTTTCGAAAATTTTGGCTTTTTCCTGAATTAAGCCTTAACTTCTAGTCAGCAGGCTTATATTAAGTATTTGTAATCCCATATCAGAATGGGCCTGCTGGTCTAGTGATTAGGTGAAGTGTTAATGAGCTGGAGGTCTTGTGTTCGAACCCTTAAGTTGGCAAGAGTATTATTTTTGCTCGTATATTCGGTTAGAGTTGTGTTGAAAGTGGATTCTAGGAAAGTTGTGATTAGTGGAGATTGTGGGAGAGGAATAAGAGGTGTTAATAACATCCTTTTATCTTTTACTTTTGTTCAAAAATTCTCTCTCTTCTTTCAAAAAGTTGTTGTCGGTTTCCATTCCCTTTCTCTTTTCTGCCAATTTTAATTTTTGTTTCTCTTCTTTCTAGTTTAATCTTGGTTATTTTGTTCCTTCCAATTTTTGGGTTCACGTTTTCACGCAATTGTGGTAAGTTTTATTTTCAACTCTTCTTGTCGTAATCATATTACGATTGTAGTTGGAAATCTGAATTCTGCGAATGGTTGCATAGGTAAAGGCGGTGAATCTAGGGTTTTTACTTCAACGATTTAACTTCCGTGTGGTCGTTTTGCGTTGGTAGGTAAGGAACGGTGTTTGGTTTAACTTTGTTAATTTTAGTAAATCACTTGCTAATAGGGACTTCGAGATTCTGTTTATAGGTGTTGGTGGTCTCGGGAGTGTTTTTGTGTCAAAACGATATCAGGTGTGTACTCGAAAACACAAAAATGAGAATCGACAAAAGCCAAAAAATGAAACTATCGACGCCACACGGGCGTGTAGTCGCCCGTGTGGTTGGCCGTGTGGTAGTACACGGCAGTGTGGTCGACGAACTAGGCTATGCACGTGTGACACGGGCGAATAACATGTTCGTGTGATGGCCGGCCTGGCTATGTGTGAGACATAGGCTTGACCAATTTGGCCGTGTAGGCCCACACAGGTGAACCACACGGGCGTGTGAGATTTTGGGCCAGGCCATATGATCCACATAGCAAAAACCAAATTGGGTCGTGTGGGCCACACGAGCTTGTGAGCCCACACGGGCAGGCCACATGGGCGTGTGAGCCTATTTTTTTGAAATACTTTGTAAGGTTGCTCGGGTCACCCAAGTCAACTAGGACCTACTGTAAGGTCGGTAAAAGTTACTTTGACCCCTGATTACGCAATATGACTATGTGATATATGTGTTTTAGCATGTTACTCTTATCATGTATACCGATTTAAATGTACGATCTGTTAAATTGCATATTAGCATGTCATACTTGTATGCTGCATTGCATCGGGGTTAGGTTGGTATTATTTGAAGGAAGTATTCTGAAAGGCTCTTAAGCTTGATATTTGGTAGCTCTGCTGCAATTATCTGATTATGTGCCGCACTTCGGTACAGCATGGTGTGTAGGGATGGGTGGTTTGATTTTATCCCCACATGGTGTGTAGGGTTAGACAGTGTTGGTGTGTAGAGGCTGGTGGGTAGGACTCTGTTATTCTGTTTTGTTCTGCATGGTATATCTGAGATCGACTAAGGCCTTATTTTGTATCTGATTCCGTATCTGAGTGGGTTAAGGCTCACACCGATTCTATAATGGGTTGAGGCCCGAATTGTTTATATAAAAAACAGATTTCGAATGTTAAGCTATGTGCATGGTTTCTGTGGGGATTACACACTGAGTTACGAAAACTCACCCTTTTCTGTTTAATTTGTGTAGGTAATCCCCAGACTTGATGGATCAGTGCAGCGGAGGGCTCAACGGTGACCATCATGACCAAACTGCTTATTTATGGTTTTTACGGTTACACCGCTTAATTCTTGTTGGTATTTTTTGTATGATGGGCTTTGGGACTGTTTGGTTTTAATTTAGGATTTTGAACTGTTGATTATGAATTGATAAACTGTAACGCAACAAAGTACAGTTTCGTAAAATAAACTAAGATTTTTCATAAATAAAAATAGTTTCGAAAATTATAGGCTTCCACGTAAAAGAATTGTTTTAAAGTAAATCAATTAGTCCATATCTTCCCGAACTAAGCAAAAGATAATCATTGGAACGGTTTTAAGTTCAATGCATTTTTAAAAATACTCTCATGTGACATCACCAAATTCGGCCATAACGTTTAGGCCAAGTTTGAGTGTTACATTTAGTGGTATCAGAGCCAGGTTGAAAACTTAGCTGTGAATTTTGGGTTAAAAAAATGGTTTTAAAGAATAATTTCAAAATGTTTTCCAATATTCTGGTTTAGTGTGTGGTTCACAGAGTCTCCGGCGCTGATCCTATAAGTGTTCTGAAAACTCTGAAAAGTTTATTTGAAAATACTACTAGTATGTTTAAAACAACTATAAGTAGTATACTGTACTGAAAACACTCTAGTTAGTGTATACTGAAAACCGTATTGAGACTGTGACTTACGAAAATAAACTCTGAACTTTTGATACTATTTTGCATAAAACATCTGTTAATAAATACCAAAACTGTAACTGATCCATAAAATTTGTAATACAGATAAACTCGATTAGACAATGAGCGCACGAGGTATCCACGGATGTGGTACTAGAAGTCGAGGTAGAGGCCGTAGAGGGGCTCGAGCTGAGCCCTCTTTCATGGATAATTCATTGAATTTGGGCACGAGTAAGACACCAGTGTCGCCTCCTACTAAGAGTGGGTCTCGTGATCGTATGGCTGGGGACGACGCATTGTTTCAAGTTATGCTCAGGATTTTAGAGAGGGTCGCTGGGCCCAATGCTGGATCTGGGGCCCGAGGGTTAGTTACAGAACGACTACGGTCCAATGGGGTTGAGTTATTTAGGGGTTTCACTGGAGTCGCCCCCAATGTGGCCAAGTACCGGATGGAGGCCACTGAAAGAATCATGGATGATTTGGATTTTACCCCTGAGCAGAAACTGAAGGGCGTTGTTTCCCTACTTCATGATGAAGCATACCAGCAGTGGCTGACGGTTAAGGAGGGCACTCAGCCTGACCGATTGACTTGGGACTATTTTAAGACTGTGTTTCAGTGTAAGTATGTAGAAGCCAGCTACATTGATGTTGGGAGGCGTGAGTTCCTTAATCACACCTAGGGAGACCTTACAGTGGCTGAGTATGAGGCTAAATTTTTTAGATTGAGCCTGTATGTGCGGGGCATGGTGGCGACTGAGTATGAGTATTGTGTATGCTTTGAGGATGGCCTTAGGGACAGCTTGCGAGTTCTGATAGCTCCATAAAGGGAGCGTGATTTTTCTATGTTAGTTGAGAAGATGAAGATTGCAGAGGAGGTTAAGCGTGCTGAGCACCAAAATCGAGAGAAAAGAAGGAATAAGAGGGAATCGAAGCCATCAAGTTATGGGATGAGGCCTAAGAAAAAGGCCAAATCTGATGGGCCAGTGAGAGTTGGTCCCCTTGTGGCACCTACTAGGGTGGCGCTTTATGGACACTGTGGTAGACGCCATCCGGGCGAATGTTAGAGGACTACTGGAGTGTGTTTGAGATGTCGGTCGACTAAGCACCGTGTTCAGGATTGTCCGTTGAGGACCGATCAGATGCAAGCTACTGGTAATGGTACTACGCAACCACTGAGGGTAGTTCAACAGCCACCTAGGGGCTAATGTCAGGCCAGGGGTGGTAACAGCATAGGTCGAGGACAGAGAACACTGGGCAGAGGTGCTGGACCGACTATGACTCAAGATATAAATAATTTAGTGACACTGGCTATAACTCAAGTGGACAACTTTGATATGAACAAATAAGTAAATAGTGGAATTATAGATAATGTTACATATAAGCATGTTATATACTAAAAGCTAAAGATTTTAACAAATATATACCTAAAGGATGTGGAATAGAAAGGAGGAGGAAAAAATATATGAATGTGTATAGTAGATGAATTTGAAATGTTTCGATATGGTTGTAGGTGATGGAATCATTAATACATGTGAGTATATTTTAAATAAATTGATAAAATAATAAGTAAATAATTGTTAATTGATGTGATATTGAATTCTTTATTAAAATTTTATGAAGAATTAAATTGATTGGCTCAATTTAGAAATAAATATGAAATATACATAAAGTGGGTAAACTAATTTTTCAAGTACAAGTCCTCTAATGGTCTTATTTGTAAAACTTTAATATTTGTGTTAATTTAATAAACTTTGTTATCTTTGATTGAATATCATGTTTTTATGAGGACTTGAGATTAGAAATAGATGCATATGGATGATATGTAAAATGAAGTGGTGGTTATGACATCTGAATACGGTTCAAGTAATGATATAAATTAAACAAATAAAAATAAAGCGTGAAACTTGTAGGAAGATAGAAATGATGTCACGATGACAAGTTCACCATGTTACTACGTGGAAACCCCAATGTCGCGACAACAGTTCAAAAATCTTTATGAACTTTACAATTTTGCCTTTGATCAATTGTGGATGTTTTAATGAGCTTCTTTAACTCATAATTAGTTCTATCGTAAATTCAATTATTACTATAATTAGTCAATGATCTACATTAATTAAATAATATGATAAATTGATATGAAATTTTTAGTAGTTGCTTCGACAACGAATGTGACATCCTAATGGCCTGACTCGACGAACGGGTCGGGTATTGGGGTGTTACAGCATCTATATTTCTAATTGTATGTTCAACATGCCATAGGATACCGTTAAATCTAATCCGTAAAAAGCATATGTTTTGCTACTTATTGATTAGTTAAAAGTATACCTTTTACTGTCATATTGATCTGTTGTATGTATTTTATTCTCTATCATCTTGATCTTTTATAAGCATGCCATGATGCATTACATGGGGCGGGAAGCTTTGAAAGGGGAAAGTTCTGGCAAATTAGTAAATCTGCAACTATGGTGATTTATCCCCAGGCTATCTGGTAACTCTTATTTATAATTATGTTGTGTATTCACAACCATCTAGCAGCGTATTAACCTACAAAATTGGTGGTTCATCCACCCACATTCTGGCAGCTCTCATATGTAAATATGTTGTGCACTTATAACCATTTGGCAGCATATTAACTTATAACTTTGTGGTTTATCCACAACTCAGTGTGTACGGATGAACGACTTCTAGGAAACTCTTACTATGGTATGTAGCGGTGGGGTAGGATCTTTTCTGTTAAACCAAAAATGTATTGCATTCATAAAACACTTGCATACAATTCTGAGATTTTTAAGATATTATATATATACTATGATGATGTTTTGGTATGAAATGATAATGGTGTATGAACACTTTGAATACCATTGCTTCGATTTTAAATGTGATATTGATGTGATTATTGAATTGTGGTGTCACTAGAGACACATTGGTTAGTCTATTAGGTGTTTAGATAGGTGAATTTTGGCATGAATTGAACTTTTGAAGATGAGGTTTTACCATTTTAAAAACAAGTATTGATATTTTGACATTTGGTATCGATACTTAACCATATGAACAGTTTTAAAACAAATAGAATGCAAAGATGGTATCAATTTTTCATTTAAGTATCGATACTTTTTCATACAATATCGATACCCTAAAATAAATATCAATACCATTATTTTGCAAAGGAAACAATATTCAACTTTGGTATTGACTTTTAGAAAGATATCATTTCAATATCGATACCAACTATGGATTTTCAATATTTTCATTAAAATTTTAGAAATTTTGTAAATCTATCTTATTATATGCTGGATTTTACAATTAGGTACTTTTAGAGTTTAAAATTTAATATGTTTGATTATATAGAATATCAATTATCAATAAGTAAGTATTGTTTAGTAAGTGGTTATCGATTGTTGAATGTTACTATAGCATCTCTTCACTTGGGTCCGATAACCAGGCTGGGTAAGAACTGTTACATTTAGTGGTATCAGAGCTACGATTTAGTAAATTCTCGGACTGAACGTAACATCTTTATAGTTTAAAAATTACATGTCATATATACTTGTGATAGTATGATATTGATTGGTCTGATCTAACTATTGTTTTTCTTATAGATATTAAAGATGTAGGCAAAATTCGATCATGCTGACCCTGATAAGGTTAATAGTAATGTTTCGACTACTAAAAAAGAAGCAAGTCCTAGTTTATGGATTCCCCAAATGTTAGAAAATGAAGCTAAAAACATTTTCTTTGGGTTAATGGGTCAATGGTTCATAGAATTCATGCTAACCACTCTTGTGGCTCAACAACCTCCACTCATTGTAGTACCTCCTGTGTTAGTTCCAACCCCTCAGACGACCGAAACGAATCGATGGGTCCCTATTGATAAAGTTAGAAAGTGTGAGGCTGAGGAATTTAAAGGCAGAACTGATAATGATTTTGCTAAAATTGAATATTGGCTTAAGAATATCCACTGAGTTTTTGATGAAATAAACTGCTCTCCTAACGGTTATTTGAGAAATGTTGTATCGTTATTAAAAGATGAAGCTTATAGTTGGTGGTCGACGTTGACAGCTATAGTACCACGGGAAAATGTTAAGTGGGATTTCTTTAAAACTTAACGTTATCTAGATTGGAAGAAAAAGGAATTTTTTGAACTGAGATAGGGAAACAAATTCGTAGCTGAGTATGAAAGAGAGTTTGTACATCTCAGTAAATATGCTCACAAAATTGTTCTGAAAGAGGAAGAAATGTACATCAGATTCGAATATGGTTTAAATGATGAAATCAAAATGATGATTGAAGGAACTGAAATACAACAATTCGTGGTATTATCTGACCAGGCTCAAAAGATGGAGGAAGTGTATAACAATAAGAAATAGAGAGAAAGAAAGGCTTGGGATTTTGGTAAAAGAAGTTTTTCCAAGTCATTTTATATTTCGCCGGTAAAGAAGTCAAAAGAAGATTTTAGTCGTATTACTTCAACGTTTAGATTTTTGAGTAAAAACAAGTTAGTGCAAGATGATTCAAAGTCTCATATTAAACCTGCTAACAGCGTGGATAGTGTCTGAAATGTTCTGAGATCTGTATGTGAACATTGTGGTAGATTACATGTCGATAAATGCAGGGCTAAAATAGGTGCATGTTATAGATATGGTTCAAAAAATCACTTTGTGAGAAATTGTTCGAGGTTAGCCTGAGAAAATGAAGAAAATAATGGAAAACAAATGTCAACACTTTAGAAGAGTAGACATCCAGGCCAGAGTAATAATACTAGAGCAAATCACAGTGGCACTAAAGACACAACTATTCGATCAGAGGCTAGAGCTCCTACACGAGCATACGTTATCCGAGCCAGAGAGGAAGCTACTACACTTGATGTTATTTATGGTACATTCTATCTCTTTGATATTACTGTGTATGCATTGATTGACCCCGGGTCAACTCATTTATATATTTTCTCGACATTAGTAATGGATAAGAATTTACCTGTTGATTTAATGGAGTTTGATGTCAGAGTTACTAATCCACTAGCTCATAGTGTGTTAGTTAATTCAATATGTCATAATTGTCCACTGAGAATTCAGGGCTGTGATTTTCCTACTAATTTGATGTTGTTACCCTTTCGAGAATTTGATATCATTATGGGAATGGATTGGTTGACGCTACATGATGTTGTGATAAACTATAGACAAAAATGGATTGATTTAATATGCCAAACATGTGAAATGATTACAGTTGAGTCTGATGGATCAGACATTGTTACTGGAGTTATTTCAACTATTTCGACACATAAACTAATTCAAAAGGGTTGTGAGGTGTTTTTAGCCTATATTCTTAATACTTGAGATTCAAAGTCAAAGCTCGATCAGGTACCGATTGTAAATAATTTTATAGATGTATTTCTTGAGGACTTATTGAGATTGCCTCTAGAATGTGAAGTTAAATTCGTTATTGATTTGGTACCTAAAACTACACTGATATCAATCTCATTGTACTGAATGGCTCCAACTGAACTGAAAGAACTTAAAGCACAGTTGCAAGAGTTATTAGACAGAGGCTTCATTCGACCGAGTGTATCTCCTTGGGGTTCACCTATGTTATTTGTGAAAAAGAAACACAAGTCGTTGAGATTATGTATTGATTACAGGAAGTTGAACAAGGTTACAATAAAGAATAAATATCCTTTATCTCAGATCAATGATTTATTTGATCAGTTGAAAGGTGCAATAGTATGCTCGAAAATAGATCAGATCGAGTTATTATCAGTTACGAGTTAAAGATGTCGACGTACCGAAAACTGCTTTCAAAACTCGTTATGGTCATTATGAATTTCTGGTAATCCATTCAGATTAACAAATTCTCCTACTGATTTTATGGATTTAATGAATTGAGTTTTTAACCTCATTTAGATATATTTGTGGTTGTATTTATTGATGATGTCCTAATCTATTCTAAAACAAAATCCGAGCATGCTCAGCATTTACAAATTGTTCTACAGATTTTACGCGAGAAACAATTGTATACAAAGTTCAGTAAATGTGAGTTTTAGCTTCGTGAAGTTGGATTTCTCGGTCACATAATTTTCGCGAAAGGAATTCATATTGATTTGAGTAAAATTTCTACTATCGTTAATTGGAAAGCTCCAAAGACTGTTTCTGAGGTACGTAATTTTCTAGGCTTAGTTGGTTATTATCGTTGTTCCATTAAGAACTTTTCAATAATTACTTTACTAATGACCAAGTTATTACAGAAAATGTTGAGTTTATTTGATCAAAGAAATGTCTATAGAGTTTTGAACTGTTGAAAAATATGTTTACGGAAGCTCATGTACTGAATGAGCCTAAATCCAGGAAAGAGTATGCTGTTTTCAGTCATGCATCACTTAGTGGATTGGGTTGCGTATTGATGTAAGCCGAGAAAGTTATAGCATATGCTTCCCGCAAATTAAAGTCACATGAAAGAAACTACCTAACTCATGATCTTGAATTAGCCGCAATTGTTTTTGCTTTGAAGATTTGGCATCACTATTTGTATGGTGAGAGATGTCATATATTTACGGATCACAAAATCCTGAAATATTTAATGACTAAAAAATAATTGAATTTGAGGTAGCGACGATGGTTGGAATTGTTGAAAGATTATGATCTCGTTATTGATTATCATCCGGAGAAAGCTAATGTAGTTGCAGACGTACTGAGCAGAAAATCATTGTTTGCTTTGAGAGTGTTGGACACTCAGTTGATTTGGAATCATGATGGTTCACTTATTGCAGAATTAAAAATTAGATCGGTATTTCTTTAGTGAATTCAAGAATTACAAAATAAAGATCCGAAGTTATTAGCTAAATAAGATCAGATTCAAAATGATTAGTTTGTAGAATTCAAGGTAGATTCAGATGGTATGTTGTACTTTCACAATAGTTTGTGTGTTCCAAATGATCCAGAATTGAAATGAGATAATTATCTAAGGCTCAAAGTAGTACATACGTAATTCATCCAGGTAGTACAAAGATGTTTGGTGATTTGAAACAAACTTATTGGTGGTCGAGCATGAAACGAGATATTTCAAAATTTGTGGCGAAATGTCTAGTTTGTCGGGAAGTGAAAGCTAAGAATCAAATATCGTCTGGGTTATTATAGTTGATTATGATTCCCAAGTGGAAATAGGAACGAGTAAAGATGGACTTCGTTTCAGGTTTTACTTGTATCGCCGAGGAAGAGAGATTTGATCTGGGTTATTGTTGATAGATTGACGAAATTGACTCATTTTATTCCAGTCAAAATGGATTATCTCTTGAAAAATTAGCTAAGTTGTATGTATCCGGGATTGTTAGATTACACTGAGTTCTGATATCTATTATTTCGGATCGAGACCCGAGGTTTACATCTAAATTCTGAAGTAAACTTCACGAAGCTTTGGGCACTAAACTAAATTTCAGTACAACATTTCATTCGCAATCAAACGGACAATCAGAACGGGTGATATATATTCTGGAGGATATGTTGCGATGTTGTATTCTTGAATTTGAAGGTAGCTAGGAAAAAAATTTGTCGTTGGCGAGATTTGCTTATAACAACAGTTATTAGGGCTAGTTTGGCAATGCTTTTAAAAAGTGCTTTTTAAAAGTGCTGTGGGAAAGTGCTTTTGAGAAGTACTTTTGAAAAGTTTGGTTTAAAATTTGAGTGTTTAGCATTGCTGTCAAAAAGTGCTTTTAAGAAATAAAATGTCCATTTTAGACATGTTATTATCAAGTAACAAATATGCATTTAAATAATATTTAAATTAGTTAATATTATTATATTTTAGTAAGAATATAAAAAAATTATTATAACTTCTTGTTAATATTTTAATATATAAAATATAAATTTTAAATATTTTTAAGCAATAGATATTAATTTTTTATAAAATTTAATTAGAATATATAAACTATATTTTAAATATTTAAATATACTATTAAATATTTGTTATTAGTATTTTAAAAAATATTTTTTTATTTTTAATTAATGATTTTGACATATTTGTAATTAAGTACCAAGAAAAAAAAAGAGGAAGTACTATATTATTGGAGGGGTGAAAAAATAATTAAGCACTAAAAGTGCTTTTGGGAGAGGAAAAGCTAAAAATTTTAGCTTCTCCTTTTCAGAAGTGCTTTTCTGAAAAGCTAAAAAATTCAGCCAAAAGCAGCTTGTTCTGCACAGCTTTTCTTCCAGAAGTGCTTTTGGAGCCAGAAGTGCTTTTGAAAAGCAATGCAGAACTGGCCCTTAGTCCAGTATTAAAATGGCATCGTTTAAAGCTTTGTACGAAAGAAAATTTAAAACCCCACTTTATTGGTCAGAGCTGAGTGAATCTATGTTAGTTGGCATCGATTTAATTTGTTAAACTGAAGATAAAGTTCATATTATTTGAGATTGTTTAAAAGCTGCATATGATCGTCAGAAGTCATACGCAGATTTGAAAAGAAAGGATATAGAATATGTTGTAGGTGACCGAGTGTTTTTGAAAGTTTCATCATGGAAAAAGTGCTTCGATTTGGCAAAAAATGGAAATTTAGTCTGAGGTTTATCAAACCGTATGAGATCATTGAAAGAATCGATCCTGTAGCTTACGGATTAGATTTGCCTTTCGAACTTGAGAAAATCCATAATGTTTTTCATGTTTCGATGTTGAGATGGTATAGACTAGATCCTTCACATGTGCTTACTTCCAGTGATATTGAGTTACAGCCAGATATGTTGTATTTCGAAGAACTAGTGAAAATTTTAGCTCGTGAGATAAAAGAACTTAGAAATAAACGAGTACCATTAGGAAAAATTGTGGCAACGACATGGTGTAGATGAAGCTACTTGGGAAACCAAATAATTAATGAGATCGCAGTATCTGAATTTATTCTCAGGTAATAATTTCTAGGACGAAATTCTTAAGGGGGTGAGTTGTAACCTAAATGTAACACCCTTACCCGGCCCGATCACCGAACCCTAGTAAAGAGATGCTACAGTAACATTCAACAACCGATAACCACTTACTAAACAATACTTACTAATTGATTGATAATTGATATTCTATATAATCAAACATATTTAATTTTAAACTCTAAAAGTACCTAATTTTAAAATCCAAGTATATAATAGGATAGGTTTACAAAATTTCTAAAATTTTAATGAAAATATTGAAAATTTGTAGTTGGTATCGATACTAAAACGATACCTTTCTAAAAATCGATGCCAAAATTGAATATTGTTTCTTTCTAAAAATCGATGCCAAAATTGAATATTGTTTTCTTTACAAAACAATGGTATCAATATTAATTTTAGGGTATCGATATTGTATGAAAAAGTATCGATACTTAAATAAAAATCGATACCATCTTGGCATTTTGTTTGTTTTAAAACTGTTCATATGGTTAAGTATCGATATCAAATGTCAAGTATCAATACTTGTTTTTAAAATGGTAAAACCTCATCTTCAAAAGTTCAATTCATGCCGAAATTCACCTATTCAATCACCTAATAAACTAACTAATGTGTCTTCATTAACACCACAATTCAGTAATCACATCAATATCACATTTAAAATTAAAGCAATGGCATTCAAAGTGTTTATACACCATTAGCATTTCATACCAAAACATCACTCTTTTCAATTCATAATTCATCTTGTCATATTCACACATTCTATAAGTCTTATACCAAAATCCCAAACAAATTCCAAACTCACACATATACCAAACCAAAACATATTTACATATATTCAACATCCATCTCAAATGAGTATCCTCCAAACTATTAACATCACAAATTAATATCATAATTTTAATTCGCTTATTGTATGTCATATAACCTAAAACAAACATTAAAAAATACCAATATATTTCTGGATAGTGTGATTCTTAAAGTCGAGCAGATCACCCGAAGCCTCAAAAACAAATCTATAAGGAAGCAATAGAAAAGACACAAGTAAGCTTTCTTTAGCTTAGTAAGTACCACAGATTAAACAATTAACTTACCGAATAAACTTAATCAATACAGAATACAGAATAGTTATAAATCATAGTCCTATCATTCATAATCAAACCATATGTGAGTTATAAACTTGTATACAAGTGAATCAATTTAACCAATTACGTTATATCACTAAATATACCCGATGAATGTTGTAATGGATTTGGATACACGGTTAACCAACCAAATACACAAAATCACTCAAATGAGATAACCATCTGAGAATACACCGGGGTACCAAGTGCTAAGCCCGAAGGGTAACATCCCTCCGAAACACACCTCAGCACCAAGTGTTATTAGGCTTTACATCCTCCCTCGATACACACTTGAAACACTATAATATAATGTAATAGTTCGCAAAAAAATGTTGAACTTCGGTATATTCAGTAAACATGTATAATACCAAAATCATCATCTCAACAACAACCAATCCCGTACTATACGCGATATAACCTAATTGCATGCCAATCGTATCCTATCCTACATTCATCAACTCAACTATTTAATAGATAACAACACATAATTTAATCACTTTCTTAAACCAATTCTCTTAATATGATTCAAGACTTTCAAGTCATTAATAATATCAACTCATAATAATGAAATAACTAAACAATACAAAACTATGCCATACGAACTTTCCAGGGCCAAATTACAGAAACAACAAAAGTTCAAGGGCTAATCAACAACCTTCCTTTTTCATGATTATCAACTTGATCTTGATCTATAATATAATTTATTTCAATTATTAGCCTCAATTTCATATTCCATTCAATTTAATACACATAATTCCCTATTTATAATTTTAGACATTTACCCTAAATTTTTACATTCTATTCAATTTAGTCCTCAATATTAAAACAAATCTATTTTCACAAATTGACATTCAATATTGTGCTGAATTCATATACATCCTTAAACAATCCATTCATGCTAAAAATTTTCAACAAAAACATGCTTAGTTTAATTTATTTGAATATAAATCCCTAAACTTTAAAATTATACAAAATCATCTAACAAAATATCTCGATTAAACACCCAAACACCATATTCTACCATTAAATTCAAAGCTAGCTAGAATTACGCTAAATCAATCCCAAAAACATAAAATTCATGAAAAACAGATGAAAATTATACCTATATGCAAGAATTCCATATGTCGAATGTTCAAGCTCATCTATGGCTTTTCTTTCTTTCCAATTTGCGGCAAAGAACAAGAAAGATTATAGGATTTTACTTTCTTTTAATTAATTTACATTTTACTATCTATTTACTATTTTGCTCTTAAAACATAATTTAACTATCAACTAAACGTAGTCCATAATTTTCCGCCCATGTTCCATATGGTTTAATTACCACATAGATCCATCAACTCCCATAATATTAACCACTTAATACTTTTAATTATTGATACCAACTTTTCAAAATTTTACAATTTAATCATTTTTCTTTAATTAACTAGCTAAACAATAAATTTCTTAACCAAAATTTAATATGAAATTAATAAATAAATAAGTAATATTTATGGACTGAGATGTCAGAATTGTGGTCCCAAAACCACTATTTTCGGCACCACTAGAAATTGAGCTGTTACACAAAGTTTATGTGAGTTTGTGTAGAATATCTAGAATGGTGGATGTTTGGAGGGTTGGCTTAATCGAACATTACTCATGTTAATTCCAAAGGTGGAAAATCCTAAATGTTTATCTTAGTTTCATCCTATTAGCCTCTGCACTGCTCTTTACAAAATTGTGACAAAAGCCATTGTAAATAAATTGAAGCCATTGATACAGAAATAGGTTCTTTCGAACCAATCAAGCTTTGTCTCTGGTAGAAGCATAACAGAAAATATCATCATTGCTCAAGAGATCTTCCACTATTCTCGTACCACGAACTACTTCAAGTATGGACTCGAACCAATTGAATCAAAACACAAAACCAGAAAAAGTTTTCCTTTTAGGGTGAAAACTAAAATTCTCTCTTCTATAATAGAAATTGATAAAATTATTATTCTGAAAATTATATTTATAAGTTGAGAATGAATTCTCTTTATTTTTGGGCAGAATAACAATCTCCCAAATATTGCGTTCATAGCTCTACCAGTGCCATCTATTTATAGGAAGAGAATGTAGAACCCTTGTAGAGTTGTAAAAGTTTATTTCCACTAAAAAACAATATCCTAGTTTAACTGGGATATAGGGGGTGAAAACCCTAGTTAATGATACTAGGGTTTTACCGTCCCACCTCCTTATATGAGGTGTTTTGGGCCTCTCTCTCATCAGATCCAATTACGAGTACTTTTTGGGCCTTTTTGACCCAGTACTTTGTATTATGATCCAACTCGATTCAGTTTTTCTATTTCCAAAAATAAACTTCAATATTTACATATTAAATAAGTTTCTTATCCCAAATTTATCCCAGTAAATTTTTTGACAATTTTACCCCTGATAAAATTTTGGCGATTTTACCCTCAATAAAATTTTGAAAAAATTCATTCAATATGTCTCAACTCAACATGTTCACTATGACTAAATGGTTTATTTTCATTTTTGGGCTTCAAAATAGTCCAAAAACATAAACTCATTCTTCCACCATTTTTTAAGTAATCTTACATAGAATTTTAAATTTCCATTTTCATTTTTGGAAACCTACATTCATTTCCAAATGATTTCATTTCCCCATTTTGTAGAATACCATAATCATTCCTGAATGTTTCCCATTTCTTTTTTTTTCCTATTCATTCCATTCATTTTTATTCAAACATGCAATTCATTTCTAGTTTCAACGAGCTAGCGGAGGGACCAATTAAACATATGTAGTTGAAGCTCAAATGATTTATAATTAAGTTTGGGCTTTTTGCCTATTAGTTATAAACTCATTTAGTCACGAAGTCATTCCACTATAGTATCATGACTGAGCTTTCCTCAATGACATACCATTACAAAAGCAACTACTCAGTGCTGGTTTAATGACCTTGTCATAAGTGTGTTACCCTTAGAAGATATCCTTGATCTCTTTGGGATAATATACGTTCTCCCAATGTCATTCTATTTTATCTTATGGTAACCATTACATCTTCTTCATGAAAAGTCAATCATTATCGAATAGTAATCAAGTTATTCATCACAAAGACAAACAACCCGTGGCTACGTTTACTTTTTTGTCAACCATGTAATACCAATGAAAGGATATCATTTATCCATGTTTTTAGCTATGAATTCCACTATTGTGAATAATGCTACATACTATAGAAGTCGTACACCTAACGCACCAGCTTTCAGTTCTTTATCTATGTAAACTCAGGCTTTTACTTACATCAAAGTGTATGAGTCACACATACATAGTCCACCATCCACTTAGGATTTAGGTATGTCACACTATGGACATTACAAGTGAATAAATTCATAAAGGGATTCAAGATCTATTCTACTTGAGTTTTGTCCGATATACGACTAGTCTAGTCAGTCACGTCTATGTCTCTATCTTCTTGGAGTCATCTATTCCAATGCCCAATACAAGACATCTCCCCAATTGGACTTAATAGACGGCATATTAGTCTTTTAATCAGTTTTCTCATTTATGATTAAACTAAAGACATATTCAGGTTTGTCTACTAATACAAGCTATCTTTTCATACTATAATCCGATCACATAATACTGCTTAATATTAGTTAAACATTAGACAATTAATGAGAAACATTTGCTTCTATTTTTCTTTGCGTGCAAAAATCATGTGAGGAAAATACACAAAAAGTATTAATGTAATTCGTGAATAATTTTATTAACCAATCTGTTTGAAAAAAATTACAGGTGTACTTAGACGAAAATACTACCCCTAGAGCATCAGATCCAACATTTCAACGAGGCAAGGTGGTTCCACAAGAACTTATGTTTTGCTACGTTAGGACTAGCGTAAACAGCCGTAAACAAAATAATTTGTTTCATACCTTTCTTGGAGCAGCAATGGATAAATTGGCTTGAAACTTAAATCACATCAATCCTCATTTTGTCTTTCCATAGAACCCAAATACCACCAGAAAATCCCTTTACTTCCATTCTAAACGAAAAATCGAAACTTGTTCTCTGAATAACCTCATCTGCCTTTTTCCCACTTGTTCTTGTTTCCAATAACACTAAGATATCTAACTTTTGAGGCCTCAAGATATTTTTCAACACAATACAAAAATTTAAGACTAACGGCCCATTGACAGTTCCAGCATACTATCTTAAAATCCATGTTAAAATGTAAAAATATTGTACTTACTGGCCCAATAAAGAGTCACCCACCACCGGAGCTTCCTTAGCATTATTCTCAGCATCTATCCTATGATTGCTCAGCTTCTTCCCATCCGGTACCTCACCCACAGATATTACTTTCGGAGGTACATCGTATTCAGCTTCTGCATTGTTGGTTCTGCTCGAACTATCTAAAATTTTTTAAAACATTTCCACCCATTCTGTCAGAATCGGTTTAGTAGGACGCTTCTATTCAACCCTTTTGTGGATTTTATGTCCCTTTTTAGTGATCTCCTTCATGGTTAATGCTTTATTTTTTTTGTGCTTGAACCCCTTTAACTTTACATGGTTTATGCATAATAACCATATTTTCAGAACATCCAGCACCGTCTTCAATCTAGATAGCCCTATGGTTCATAATGGGGAGACTCATGGGCCTCTCAATAACCTTAGGGCCATTTTGTTCCAATCCCACCGCTAATACACCACTAGGCCCACCTGTTTCAACTTTAACATTTCGACTACCATCTGCTCCTTTCTTCTTTATTTCTCAATTCCTATCTCCCCTTTCTTTCCATTTCCACATCCCTTATCACCGACAAAATTTACGTTCCCAAAATCCTGTGATTCCTCAATTATCGTGTCATCTAAATCCACAAGAATATCAAAACGAGTATTTTCTAGGGCTAATGTAACACCATCTTATTTTTTTCCGTAATTGTTTGCTGCCAATTGTTTTGTCGGTCGTCGTTTCTGGCCAGGAGCTTGTATCCATGGACCAAAGCAGTTCTGGCCAGCCATTATCTTCTTTATCGACAACGGTGATGGTCTATATTCATTGCTCGCAGGTCGGGTCTCCTCCGATTCCTTTCTTTCCGATGGACAACGCTCTTGAAGGTGTCCATAACAGTCGCACTTATAACAAATCGAGGGAAGCCCCTCATACTCAATGCAAAAAGGGATGTCGTTGATTCCAACAATAGCTTTAGTGGTTTCTTCAGATCTACAACAATTGCAAACCATACAAACTTCCCTTTCTTTCCTTCTGTTGTGTTACAATCCACCTTCCTCAATGTCCCTGTTATTATTCTCAACAGCTTCTTGTTATAATACCTATACGGGAACCCCGACATTCTCATCCTCACCACTATCTTTGAAGGATTTTGCTCATATGTAGAGAAGTCCCGACTCCAAGGTTAAACCGTGAGGTAATTCCATAAACCATCCATAGTCCCTCTTTGTATGCTTTGGTATAGTCCTGACTCAAGGCAAACTTCACCAAGTAATAATCATTGTCTCTGTCAATCACCTGAAACGACCCAACATGTTTCCAAAGAGTCTGTATTATATTAAGGAGGGTTTTGTACCCAATTGTTCGTCCCAAAAGCCTAACTACTACTGTTAAATCCATGCTTTTATCCAATATTTTTTGCACCCAATCTAAGAAGAAAATCTCTGGATACAAACCTTCCAATGAAACTCTGATACCATCCTCCATTATTTCTAAGTCATCATTCACAATCACCACCTCTGTAGCCCCAATCTTGTTACCTACGTTCGCCATCAATTTCAACTTAAAATGATTTTTTCCCTACACCGGATTCCTCCATAGGGAGGTCCTCTGGAGAAGGCTCATTACACACCTTATTTCGGACTTTTTTAGTGACTCGTTCAATCTCTGAAGGTATCGGTGAGCCAAGCCATTCAAAAACCGACAAAACAGAATACAATTAGAATTTTTTACAATTCAGAGGCCCCGGAGTAAGGATAATGATTCTTGGAGAATTGATGTCATAATATTCATTATAAGTTTTTATCTTTGTTTGATAAGACATAATAACATTACAGAAGATTTTAGGTACCATAGATAAATAATATGGAAGAAATAGATTGTGTATATAAAGATAAAACCTTTAATCATATTATGCATATAAATTCTAAGCATGAAAATAATATTTCGGCCTTTAGTAAAGGATTTAATAGTTTAATGGATATAACCTCTCTATATTTTAATAAATTATATAAAAAAGTTAGTAATATAGTAGAACAAGTTAATCAATTAGGAGATATTAAGGATTTAGATTTGAACAATAAATCTAAAGAAATCTAATCTGAAGTTAATAATAAATTAGAACAAGTTAGTGTTAATAATAATATAGTCGGATATAGATTTAGGTCATTTATATTATGGTAATAGTAATATAATATTAACTTTATCTGATGAAGAAGACACTTCTTCAGATGAATCATCTTTTACTAATAAAATAAGTACAATTTTTGAAAAATAGAAAAGAAGATTTACTATTCAACAAAAATACGATTTTCAATCTTATAAAGAACTTATAGAACATTGGAAAAAAAGATTTATAAAGAGTAATGATAAAAATGAAAGAATAGAATATTTGCAATTAATAGAAGAACTTTATGAAAAACGAAAAGATTTATTTACTTTATTTAATTATCATTATATGTTAAATTATGATACTACAAAAAGTAGTAGTTCTAGTAATTCTGATAATCAAGAAGATATAAAGATTACTAATTATAAATCTGATGAAGAAAATAGTTCAACAGATGAAGAAGATAATATAAAAATTCCAGAATCAATGGATACTGAAGAAACAGATCCTTATGGAAAAAGAAAAATAGAGTCAGATATTCAAAATGATGATTATCTGATAACTTCTAATAAAAATTTTGAAAAAGATGAAAATACAATTAGAATTTTTGATAATCAAACTAAAAATATAGCTACTAATGAAATTAAAATAGAATATACAGGAGAATCATCTAATCAACAATCAAGTCAAACTATACCTATACTACATAGGATAGATGATTTAAATAAAAGAAATGTGGCTCAAGGAGGAATATATTTAGATTTGACTAATATTTCAATATCAGACTATGAAAAAACTATAGATGATTGGGCACAGTCAATGACAATTGTTGTAAACAACGGTCAAAAGAAAAATTCTTAAATTATTTTGTAGGAACTTTCCAAGGTGATGTTTTACAATTTTTAAGAGGATGGAAAGAATCTGATGCTGGAAAAGTCCAAAAAGGACAATTAATTAATCAGATAAGTACTCTTAAAGATCTTTTAAAAGGATTAACTAATATTCTAAAAACAGAATTTTGTGGTTATTTTGATAAAAAAAGATCAAGATAGTATATCTAGTTATATTTTGTCAAAAATTAAATTATGTGATATTAGATATCTAGAAGAATTTTCTAAAAAAATTTTCATCAATATCAAAAGCTAAAAAATGAAAATATAGAATTTTAGAAAAACCAATATTTTCATAAATTACCCCACCATGGATAAGATATGTATAAAGAAATATGTATCTTATTTAGATAAACATAGTAAATAAGAAGGAATAACAAAAGAAAATATAGATTCTATAGGAAATAGGATAAATTTTGCTAAAGAAAGAATAACATTACATTGTTTACAAACTAAAGCTTCTAAACAAGTAAAAAATAAATTAAGTTATAGTCATTGCACAAAAATTTTAGAAAAAGAATGAGAGTTTGGATGTAAAACAATACGTCCTAATACTTATAAAAAACATAGAAAGAAAAATATAAAATATAAATTTATTAGATGGAAACCAGGAAATAAAAGATATACTGGTAATAATAAGAAAAAGAAAAAATTTGTTAGAAGAAAAACTTCTAAAAAATCTAAAAAACAAATATGTAAATGTTTTATATGTGATGAAGAAGGTCATATAGCGCCAAATTGTCCTAATAGAGGAAAAAGTGCTAAAAAAATGATTAAAAGTCTTGAAGAACAAGATTTAGAAATTTGTTATGAAAAAGAAATAAATCTTGAAGAAATATTGTATGAATTAATATTATAAACAGATTCTGATTTAGAAAATGAAGAATATATATCTATATTTAATGTAGGTAGTAGTTCTAAAAACCAATTAGAAGAAATTTTTAAGTCTGAACAACAAGATATAAAATTAGGAAATTTAATTGGAGAAGAAAAAGACTTTTCTGATGAAATGATAGAAAAATAAATAAAAATCATATTTTTAAAGAAGAGATATATAAAATATCTAAGTTTAAAATATGAAGTCAAAGACATATAGAGAAAATTAGTGGCAATACAGTCGCTAAAGATACTAGAGGACGATTAACATAAATCCCATTATTTACTAAAGATAAAATTAAGAGGATTAAAAAGAAATACCCTCAAGTTAGATATATACATTTAGGTATAATTATGATAACAATTAGAGTTTTATTTAGAAAATGTCGTGATATACCTATAATAGCAGTTTTATTAGATAAAAGATTTGAAAATCCAATAAAAGCACTTATTTGAGGTATTCAGTCAAATTTACATACTGGTATAATAGGTTTTAAAGTCAAACCTAATTATTTTATATCCATTACAAATCCTCTAATAGAAGAATATTTATATTTAAGAATTCAGACAAAAAATTCTGATATTAATGATTTAGCAGAAGATCTAGCAATAAGTTGGACTTCTATTAATGAATATACCAATATGGCAAAAGTAGAAATTAAAGAAATTAATAATAAAATAATTGAGTTATTTGAACCTAATAAATTTACTACAGAAATTCAGCAAAAATTATTACATCTAAAAGATTTATCAATACCAAGAGATTGGATGATAGATAGAATAAGTGGTACTTGTACTTCAAAACCTGTAAGTACTATAGAATATATGTCATCAGGAGACAGATTATATTTCAAAAATAATGCTATAACAAATATAAATGATAATTTAGTTTTACCCTCAAATTCTCAAATAGAGGAAAATGAGGATAATATAAGTACAAGCTCAACACCAATAGGATTGAAAACAGTTCAGACACTTATTTTTCCAACTGAACCTAGTAAAAATTCTAGAAATACTAGAATGGAGGAAATATAATCTTCTACAATTATTCAACAAATGAAAATTGGAAAAAATGATATTATTACATTTTCAAATTTTCAACCTAGGAAATATTATACATATTGTAATGGGCAAATTTTGACCTGGCCAAACTATAAAATAAAAACCAAAAATCCAAATGTTTTTAAAGTCCATTTACAAATTAAAACCCACAGCAGCCCAAAACTTAAAACCCAAAACAAACCCAATAACCTAAACCCTAATAGCCCACTATCTTAAATTTTTTTCAACAACAACCCTAGCTACCAAAGCCTCCAGCCGCCGCATGCTAGGCCAACCATTGGCCACCACACGTGCCACCTTGCCTTCTCGCGAGCCAACCACCACTCACCCACGCCTCTAACACCTGCAAAACGAAGGTTCACACGCAAGACAGAGGCAAATAATGGAGAAAACGACAAAAATAGGATTTAATCGTTTGTAAACGGCTTTAAAAGCCACAATTTCACCTTTGTAAATTTTTTACAGACACTATTAATCGAAAAAGTAGAACGGAAGTTTGAAAAAGGTTGATCTTCGATTTTCTTTTCTTTATTTTCATTCCGTTTTTCAGTTTCTTTTTTATTTTTTTTATTTTTACTATAAATCTATTAAATAAAAGTGGGCATAAAACAAATAAAAGAAAGGAGAGGAGAGAAGAGGCTCACCGAAATCACCCGTAGTTACGTCGCCGGAGGTCTCTCCTCCGTCGTTGGGATCGAAAGGGGGTGAGGATCAGTTCTTTCGTCTCTTTTCGGCTCAAGAACGCTAGACCTTCAAACTCCTTTTGAAATGGGGCTAAATGGCCCATTCTTGTGCATCGCAGGCCACTACGGCGGTTAGATGGTGAACCCAACCGTCGGAGACAAAGAGGGAGGGAGAGAGCAAAGGCTCTCTATTTTTTGTTTTGTTTTTTTTTTTTAAAAATGGGTCTGAAATGAATAAAAAAAATTTGGGGTTTATATACATGCCTAGGCGCGACCCGACCCGTACCCAAGGGAGGATCCTCGTGTTTCCTATCATTAGGATATTTATGCGCGAGGTCCTTCCACCTTTATAGCGAGTTACAATCTGGCCCCTTATGTATCTTATATATTTTTGTAAATTCAGCCGTATATTTCGCGTGTAGTTCAATTCAGTCCTTGACATGGTGAACCCTTGGGGAATGGGTCATTAGCCGAATTGGGCCTTGATAGTTTTGGCACGTTTAATTTTGATCCCTTGTGACCTTTTCTGTTATTTATAATTTATACCTTAAATTTCGATTAGGTTTCAATCACGTCTTAATTTTATTTAAATCATTTACTAATCCTTTCCTTTAAAAAAACGTTTTATTATATGTTATTTTAAATATCTTATAGGTTATTTATTTTACATCTCCTTTAACTTATTTTAATATGCTGTTTATTCAAATGTTTGTTATTTATTTTAATTTGCTTTATGTGTATATTTTATCCTAATCTATTTTACATGTATTATTTATTTTATACTCCTTACCCATTATACATATGTGTATATATAGTTTATTTCAAGTTTTTTTATATATTTATTATTCTTTTAAAACTGCTTTGTTATATTTACTTCAAATTATATTGTTTATTTTTAAGTTATTGTATATTATGTATTTCAAATAACTCTTTTTATATTACCTTTGAACTGTTATTATTATAAAATATATTTGTGTTGCCTATTGTTAATTCTTTTACATATTATATATTTTAAACTTGTTATATATCATTTTAAATTGACTTATATATTACTTATTTTAAAATTATTTCATATACTTTATTTTAAACCCTTTTTACTCGTTTCAAATGATATTATTATTATTCATTTTAAGTTTTTTACATATTATTTATTTTACACTTTCATATATACATATTATCCATTTTTAAATTATTCATATATATCTTTTTTTATTTGTTTTGTGTATTATAGATTTTAAAATTCATTTTTACATTATTTATTATTATTCTAAAATTTGTTTACATTTTTATTTATTTTAATTTGCCTTATACCCTTTTTTATCATTTAATTCATTGGTCTTCATTTATCGATGTTATTATTTGAATGTTGTATGATTGTTGCCATTGCGTGTATTTTAATTCGTTCTTTTTATATTTTTGTATTATTGCTATTCATTCGTATAATGCCGCGTTCATATATTATTGCTCTAGGCTCATTACTATATTTTTATTCTATATCATCGCCTCATGAATCAAGCCTCGTTGTATTCATTCAATAAATCGTTTTATTTTAAATTCAAACAAATAACACAGGTCGTTTAAACATCAAATTCGCTATTATTCAAAAAAACAAAAATTTCAAAACAAGGCAATGTTTCGCGTTTTGGAACATCGAGGAATTGTGCCCTAACTTACAGGGTTTCGGTTTTCTCGTTGGTTCTAAATTGCCAAATATCCTTTTGAGTTTTAAAATACACGGATTTCCAATCAAAATTAAAGACAAACTTGAGCTCGGGAGTTCATGGTATCGTGTCCTAACTTACGGGATGTGATACTTCGATATCTCGAGACAAGGAAGTCTTTAGCAATCATTTTGATCTAATTTAAGCATTTTTTTTAAAATTGACATTGATAAAAGAGATCGTATCTTAAATCCGTTACCGATTTTCAACTTTCGACATTAAGACACTGACTAATCAATTTGGTACCAATTTTGGGCGTGACGAGGGTGCTAATCCTTCCTCGTACGTAACCGACCGCCGAACCCATTCTCTCAAGTTTCATAGACCAAAAACATTGTTTTAGTAAACTAAAATGTATTATTAAAACAAAAGTGATCCGATCACACTTGATAAAGATCGGTGGCGACTCCCGTTTTAATTTTCATTTTCAAACAAAGTCAATTTCAGTTTAAAAAAAAATGGTTTTGACAGCTTGGCGACTCCACCGGGGAGGTTTGAGAGTCGGGCCATAAATTGATCAATTTCTGTCCTTTGTCGAAATTTGAAAATTCGTTTTAAACTTACGATCATTTCATTGCACCTCATCTCTGTGGTTTTTGTCTTTACACATGATTGGCTTTTGGTACAATCTCATAGTATACTTTTGCGCATCATATTGTATTATTGGTCAATTTTACCCCTTTAAGTGAGAGTGAGAAACTACTCCTTCGTGAGGTCTTCACCTTCGTATAGGATAGTGGATCGCTTTCGAGATGCATCTGTACCTGTGTCTTCGTGAGATTTTTGTCTCCGTATAGCCGTAGGGAAATGTATTCCCCTGAACTAAACTTGGTCTGTATGAGCCTATAATGGGTGAGGATCGAGGAATCTGTCGGTTCAGGTACCTTTACTCTAGAACCAAAACACATGTAATGAGCCCTAAGAGCTTACCCTAGGTAGAACCACACCAAACCCTAGTGGTTACCCGAATAGGTGCTTGATTATTTCATGTTTGCTTTGAGTTCTATTCTTTGTATATAATACTAACTTGTTGTGTTTTGCTATTATTGTATGGAATCTCATCATAAAAAGGTGTTGATTTACGTTTGGTTACTAGATAGAAAAGCTTAACATGGAAAAAGGGTTTCTTAATAGAGTGGAAGAAAATGCGGCCGTCCGAACATGGTCCAAAAAGACGCAATAAGAGAAAGGTAATAGTTTGACCGAGGGATATGAATCAGAATTGTGGGATTTCACTCACATCAGTGTAACCCAAGAATGACTTGCAAGAATTAAAAGAGATATGGAATAGTTGAAATGATGAGATCAAGCAACTCTTTTACTGTAATTACGGTGACCTACCCTATCTGCTCGATATAAAGGTAGACAAATACTTGTTTCAAGCCCTCGCGCAGTTTTGGAATCCCGCCTACAGTTGCTTCACTTTCGGATGAGTCGATTTGGTACCCACTGTGGAGGAATACATGGCTTTGCTTAATTGCCCGAAGTTCAAGTTCAAGACCTGTTAATGTCCCGCCCTTTTTGAAGAAATTGATGAATATCACGGGGATGAGCGAACAATGGGTTGTAGCCCGTATCAAGCAGAAAGGAGAAAGTAAGTGTATTCCTTGGAGGAATTTGAGGGACTTGTTCCTTGCACACTCGGATATGAAGAAGAGGGTTAACATTTTTGCCTTGAGCCTCTACGGTTTGATCGTCTTTCTCAAGGCATTAGGACATGTAGATGAAGTCGTCTCAAATTTATTCAATCGACTTGATAAAGGGACCACACCAGTCCCGATAATCCTAGCAAAAACTTTTAGATCCTTGAACGCATGTCGAAGGGCGGGCGAAGGAAGATACGTAGGATATGCGCAATTATTGTTGGCTTGGTTCCACAACCACTTTTAGAAGGTAGAAAGAGTCCTCTATCGAGTTTTCTCTAAGGACTATTCCCTATTAAGAGAATTAGTGGCTACACCGAGATGAGACGGCATCTCAGAAAAAAATAAATAGCTATTCTGCAGAATTTGCAAGGTGAAGATGTTGAATGGAGGGCTTCATGGTTGATCCCTGACGAGATCTTATATCGATGCGGTGATTTTGACTGGGTCCCTCTAGCTAGAATATGGGGAGCCGTTGGATACGCTCCACTACTTGTGTTAAGACAGTATCGATCAAGGCAGTTTATACCGGAAACACAAGGGTTGGCTCAATGTGAGTTCTCTTATAAAGACAACAATTATAAGAGGAAGGTTCATGAGATATCAGATGCTTGAAACCAAACCCGAAGAATGAAAGAATTCACCACGGGCCCGATGACGACCCCCGAGTATGAATGGTGGTGGGGTAGGAGAGTCAACGACAACATCTCTAGGCCGAATCAAGGGAACACTCAACCGATAGAAGAGCATTTACGAGTCATCCCGTCGGAGTTAGAAATCATCAAGCAAGACTTTGAGAAAAGGAGCTCAGAATTGGGAAAGAAGATAGAGCAGTTAGAAGAGGAGAAGATGAAGTTGGGATTAGACATCGATACCCACAAGCTAGAGGCCGAAAAATTAAGGAAAAGGAAGAATAAGGCCAATGAAGATTTGGATAGTCTGAAAACTGATTACAAGAAGCTTCGTATATCGATGAGAACTACTAATTTTAGGTAAAACGTCAGAACAGTGGGGTCAAGAAATTAAAGAAGAAATGACTAGAGTCGATCATTGGGAGAAAAAGTTTCAAGATGTCCAAGTACGGGAGGACGCTATGAAAAAGAGTTTATTGGAAAGCCAAAGCGAAAAAGAGAGGTTACGAGCTAGGGTGACCGAATTGGAAAAATCACTACATCAGCATCGTAGCCGTAACTGAGTAATTGAGTTGAAAGCCAGTCTAAGCAGGATCGAGGAGTTGAAAGGGAAAATAGAAGAACTCAAGACTACACTACAAGATAGCAAAATTCGAGTAGAACTTCTTGAGGCAAACAACGACCATTACATGGAACAGCTTCATCGCTCTCAAAACCAAATCAGAGATAGAGATTATGTCATGGGTGAGGCTGTGGCTCAGGTTCGGGAATTAGCCGATCATTTACAAATCTTAGCAGTTCAGGCTAATGTATTAAGCTTAAAGTACGAGTCAGAATCAGATCAAGGGTGAAACTTAGCTTGGCTTTTCAGGAAAGTTAAGGCTTTGGGCATTAGGGCAAAGTCGTATATGTAATCATCCGCTCTATGTAAAGAAAATTTTCTTCTAGTAAAGTTATTCTAATGAAATTGAATCAGAATCAACACCTCTTTTGCATTCATTTCATCTGCATTACATTTTATCATATGCATTAAATTTCACAAAAAGACCCTAATTAAACAAAATTATTTCAGTTAATCTGGAAACCAACAAGAATCAACCAACCGAATACTGCTGCAATACCCGTTGCAAGACCAAAATAATAGATCAAAGATTAGAAAGATTAGAAAAAATGCAAAGGGATATGCAAGAGCAATTACAAGCACAGATGCAAGAGCAGTTAGCTAGAATCCAACATGATATGAGGGAACAAATGCAAGAATCCCAGAATAATATGATAAGTCAGTTGGCGCAATTACTGGCTAAAGAACGTGAAAAAGAGAAGAGCACAGTAGGGAACAATAATGAAGACCCTGTCTATCCCCCGGGCTTTACTCCTATAAACGCCCAGCCACAACATAATGTGTACCCATAAGAGGTACCCATCACTATCAGGCCACAACAATATCAGGTCTGCACCTCAACACCAATAATTTTTCCAACAGGCTCGAGCTCCAATCCGGAAGACAATCCAACTAATCTCATTGTCCCAGATCTCGACGACACAGCTAAAATAGAAAGGATAAGAGTAAATCTGCCAAAGCAACTTGAGGATCGATGCAAGTAGCTAGAGGAGAAATTTAAAGCAATGGAGACTGCTGATTACCGTTGTAGAATCGACGCTAAAGATCTAAGCTTGGTCCCAGATCTGGTGCTCCCACCAAAGTTTAAGACTTTGGAATTTGAAAAGTATAATGAGACTACCTGCCCTGAAGCTTATATCACGATGTTCTGTTGAAGGATGACAGGATATGTTAGCAATAATCAGTTGTTAATTCACTGTTTCCAAGACAGTTTTATTGGGTCTGCTGCCAAGTGGTATAACCAGCTAAGCTCTGCCCAAATTGGTTCATGGAAGGACTTGGCTCAAGCTTTTATGAAGCAATATGGTCACGCGATAGACATAAAACCCGATAGAATTACACTACAAAACATGGAAAAGAAGCCAAGTGAGAGCTTCAAGCAGTATTCCCAATGATGGAGGGAGATAGCAATGCAAGTCCAACCACCTCTCTTGGAGAAGGAAATGACCATACTCTTTATCAATACCCTAAAGGTCCCATTCATTAACCACATGTTGGGAAGCGCTACTAAGAGCTTCTCAGACATAGTAATGTCTGGAAAGATGATAGAAAACGCAATAAGATACGGGAAGATTGAAGCGGTGAAAAGTGCCAAGAGATCAGCCTTGAGAAGGAAAGAAAATGAAATAAACAATGCGAGTGTATACAATAAGGGTTATTCCAAGCTAGTCACCGTGAACCAGCCGAGGGCAGTGACTACTAACTATCAGGGTTCCACAAGACAAGATTCTAACCCAAGGCCTAACACAGAAAGAGTTTAGTTCACGCCAATCCCAATGACGTATAGGGAGCTTTACTAGAATCTGTTTGATGCGCATGTGATGTCCCCATTTTATCTAAAACCCATGTAACCTCCATTCCCTAAGTGGTATGACGCAAACACTCATTGCGAATACCATGCAGAAATCCTGGGACACACGATTGAGAACTGCACCACCTTTAAAAAAATAGCTGAAAGGTTCATAAAGATGGGCATTATAAAGTTTGATCATCCCATAGGACCTAATGTAGTAGGGAATCCGTTACCTAGTCATCCAGACAAAGGGGTAAATGTGATAATTGAAAGTGAAGGGAAAAGAACCAAAATAGACGTATCAGAGGTAAAGGCTCCATTGAAATGGGTTTGGAAGAAGATGATAGAAGAAGGTTTAGTCACGTAAGATTTAAGGGAGAGGCCGAAGGAGCAAAGTACTACTGTGAATTCCATGATGAAGAGGGTCATGAGATCTAAAAGTGCAGTGAATTCAGGGTGGTGGTACAGGGACTGATGAAAAATAAGGAGATTGAATTTTTTGAATATACGGAGAGCCTAGAGGGAGAAGATGTATGCGCCTCGGAAGGAGGGCCGACCAACAAAGTCCATGGGGTCAATCACCTGGTAGTAATCATATCACGACCAAGAATCAGTGAATTCGGAACACCGATTGCGCCAAAAGTCATAATCCAGAAGCCCGTTACTTTCCCTTATAAAGATAGCAAGAGGGTACCTTGGAACTATGACTGTAACGTGACAATCCCGGGAGAGGAAAACTCAGTTAACACTTCAGAGGAAGGTCAAGATGAGGGTTTCTATACACGTAGTGGAAGGCGTTATACCCCGAATACAAAGGTAGAAGCAGTTAAAGGAAAATCCGTAATTGTTGAATAAAAGAAGGAGAAGACGACCAAACTTGAATCACCTATCAATGAGCCGGTAACTGAAAAAGAGGCTAAAGAATTCTTAAAATTCCTGAAGTACAATGAGTACAGCGTGGTGGAACAATTACACAAATAGCTAGCTCGCATATCAGTACTAGCCTTGCTCTTGAGCTCAGAGACATACCGTAGTGCATTGATGAAAGTGTTAAATGAAACATATGTTACGAATAATATCTCTGTCAACAAGCTCGATCGTCTAGTCAATAACATTAGTGCCGATAATTTTATTTTCTTTAATGATGATGAGATATACCGGGGGGTATAGGATCTACAAAAGCCCTACACATCACCACTCGCTGCAAGAGATATACATTATCGAGGGTACTGATTGATAATGGATCAGCGTTGAATGTCCTGCCCTTGTCCACGCTAAATAGGTTGCCAGTGGATAGCTCCTACATGAAGACATGTCAAAACATAGTGAGAGCATTAGACGGTACTGAAAGAAAGGTGATTGAAAGGAACGAGATACCTCTTTTGATTGGCCCAAATACATATGAAGTGGACTTCTTGGTAATAGATATCAAGCCTTCATACAACTGCCTGTTGGGGAGGCCGTAGATTCACTTAATGGGAGCAGTGTCGTCGTCACTACACCAAAAGTTGAAGTTGGTGACCGAGGGTAGATTGGTAACGATAAATGCAGAGGAAGACATCATTGCATCCGTTACCAGTGACGCACCGTACATAGGTACAGACGATGAGGCGATAGAATGTTCCTTTCGATCGTTAGAATTTGTCAATGCTACATTCATTATCAAAGGGAATAAGATCCCAATACCCAAAATATCCAAAACTACAAAGATGGGCCTACGATCGACAGTCAAAAAAGGAGCCTTGCCAGGGAGAGGACTTGGAAGATGCCTCCAAGGAAGGATCGAGATACCGGTGCTAAAAGAAAAATGAGACTGCTTTAACTTAGGATTTAAGCTAAATGCGAAGCAAAATAAGAAGGAGTTGAAGAAAAAAAAAAGAGAGAAGAAGAGCGCGTCTGCGTGGTGAGGGGGTCAAATGAGAACCAATGACGTTTCCTCGTTTATCCAGAACATTTGTGTTGGGAGGAACTATCTACCTTAAAACAAAGATGACGAGAAGGAAAACAGCAGAAGAAATGTTGGGAAGTTTGAACATTAACGCTATATCTGAAGAAAGAACTGAAGAAGAGAATTTATCTGGAATTCGCCCTTACATTCCTGGGAGTGTTTTGAACAATTGGACCGCGGAGGAGATCCCTGTAACTTTTAAAATTAATTCAGAGTAATGTTCAAAACAAGCTTATTACTCTAAGCTTAAGGGGCAATAAGAATCCTTTTATGAAATAGGCATATGTCCAAACATCATTATTTCAATAAAAAAATGCATTTTTGTGCATCATCTTGAGGAAATATTCTTTTATTCTTTCTACTTCATTCATAATCATACCATAAATAAATATTCTTAAATTCTTTTGTTCTTTGGATTTTCTTCATCCCTATAACAGGTCTCTAGATATCAATAATATTAGCAACGTTGATAATGACTCAGAGTCTCTTTTTGAGCAAGATATATGTACGGAGGATTCTTAGGATTTTGAAGATGACCAAAATTATGACCTATCTCCTGATTTGTTAAGGATGGTAGAGCAAGAGGAGAAACAAATCCTACCTCACAAAGAGTCGGTAGAAATTGTGAGCTTAGGAGAAGGAAAATAGGTGAAGATTAGAGCTTGTATCGCTGTAGAGACAAAACAAGACCTAATTGAGTTACTACAAGAATTCAAGGATGTCTTCGCATGGTCATATCAAGACATGCCCGGATTGAATACTGATATCATGGTGCATCGACTCCCCATAAGGGAAGAATGCAGGCCAGTTCAACAGAAACTCCGAAGGATGAGACCTGATGTTTTGTTAAAGATAAAAGAAGAGGTCAAGAAGCAATTCGACGCCGATTTCTTACAAGTGGTCAAGTACTCAGAATGGGTAGCCAATATAGTCTCAGTTCCTAAGAAAGATAGGAAGGTACGAATGTGCGTGGACTATCGGGATTTGAACAAGGCTAGCCCAAAAGACAATTTCTCGTTGCCTCACATCGATACATTAATGGATAACATGATAGGTTACTCACTTTTTTCCTTCATGGACGGCTTTTCGGGATACAACCAGATAAAGATACATCCTAAAGATATGGAAAAGACCACATTCGTAACCATCTGGGGAACGTTTTGTTATAAGGCGATGCCATTTAGATTGAAAAACACAGGAGTGACATATCAGAGAGCCATGGTAACTTTGTTCCATGATATGATGCACAAGGAGATCGAAGTTTACGTCGACGATATGATTGCAAAATTCAAAATAAAGAAGGAGCATGTGCAAGTCTTGAGGAAACTATTCTTAAGGTTAAGGAAGTTCCAGTTAAAGCTCAATCCCGTAAAGTGCACCTTCGGGGCCAGGTCAAGAAAGTTGTTGGGATTCGTAGTCAGTGAAAAGGGGATTTAGATTGACCCAGATAAAGTTAAGGCCATATAAGAATTACCTCTACCGCGCACTCAAAAAGAAGTTCGATGTTTCCTAGGAAGACTAAATTAAATCGCCTGGTTCATTTCACAATTAATAGATAAATGTGACCCGATATTCTGTCTCCTTAGGAAACACAACCCAGGTGTATGGGATGAGGAGTGCCAGAAAACTTTTGATAAGGTCAAGTATTACTTGTCCAATGCCTCGGTACTGATACCATCTTGCCCAGATAAGCCACTGATACTGTACTTGGCAGTGTTCGAAAACTCCATGGGATGCGTGCTAGGCCAACATGACGAGTCAGGAAGAAAAGAAAAAGCGATATACTATCTCAGTAAGAAATTCACTGAATGTAAGGTAAGATATTCATCAATCGAGAAGTTGTGTTGTGCCTTGATCTGGACAACTCGAAGACTAAGACAGTACATGTTGTACCACAAAACTTGGCTCATCTCAAAACTAGACCCTCTGAAGTATATGATGGAGTCAACTGCTTTGAATGGAAGAATGGCTCGATGGAAAATTTTACTTTTTGAGTTCGACATAGTCTACGTGAATCAAAAAGCTGTAAAAGGGAGTGCAATACTAGATTTTCTGGCTAGTAGAGCTCTAGAAAATTATGAGCCTTTGAGCTTTACTTTTCCGAATGAGGATCTAATGTATGTTGCAACCATTAAAGAAGACTCTCGAGAAGGCCATCCTTGGAAACTAAATTTTGATGGAGCTTTAAATGCTGTGGGTAAAGGAATTGGGACAGTTTTGGTATCCCCAAACGGAGATCATTATCCTTTCACCAGTAAATTGGATTTTGATTGCACAAACAATATGGCCGAATATGAAGCATGTATCATGAGAATTCATGCAGCCATAGAACGCAAGATTAAAGTACTAGAGGTATACAAAGATTCTGCATTAGTGATCTATCAGCTCAAAGGAGAATGGGAGACAATAGACCCCAAGTTGGTCAATTATCGAAGGCTGGTTCTTGAGTTAATTGAGGGGTTTGATGATATCACTTTCTGCTACCTCCCACGAGATGAAAACCAGATGGCTGATGCCTTAGCAACCTTAGCTTTTATGATCAAAGTGAATAAGCAAGAGGATGTGAAGCCTATCCAAATGAGTCTTTATGAGGCTCCAACTCATTGCTACAACATCGACGAAGAAGAAGGAAAAGATGACTATCCTTGGTATCAAGATATAATGCGATATGTGAGGAATCATGAATACCCAGACCAAACGACTGAGAATGATAAGAAGACATTAAGAAGGTTGGCCAGTGACTATGTCTTAGATGGAGAGATCCTGTATAAAAGAAGGAAGGATCAGGTACTCCTAAGATGTGTGGACACTGTCGAGGCTAAGCAAATCCTAGAAGAGGTCCATGAGGGTGTCTGCAGAACGCACGCTAATGGTTTCACAATGGCCAGATAGATCATGAGATTCGGATATTATTGGTCCACTATAGAAGGGGATTGCATCAAATATGCCAAGAAGTGCCATAAATGCCAAATTTATGGAGATAAAATTCATGTACCTTCTTCACCATTTCATGTCATAACTTCACCATGGCCTTTCTCCATGTGGGGCATGGATGTCATAGGGCCGATCTCGCTGAAAGCATCTAACGGGCATCGATTCATCTTTGTGGTCATCGATTACTTCACCAAATAGGTAGAAGCTACCTTCTATGCCAACGTCACAAAGTCAGCAGTTAGCAGGTTCTTAAAGAAAGAAATCATATGTCGATATGAGATGCCTGAGAGGATCATATCAGACAATGCACTAAACTTGAACAACAGCACGATAGCGGAGGTTTGTAGCCTGTTCAAGATCAAACACCATAAATCGTCACCATATCGCCTAAAGAGGAATGGTGCGGTGGAGGCGGCCAAAAAGAATATCAAGAAGATTGTGGGGAAAATGACTGAGACTTACAAAGATTGGCACGAAAAATTACCATTTGCCCTATATGCCTACCGAACGTCAGTCAGAACCTCTACCGGGGCAACACCTTTCTCTTTGGTTTACAGGATGGAGGCGGTTCTGCCTATTGAGGTTGAGATTCCCTCACTACGAGTTCTATCAGAACTAAAGTTAGATGAAGCAGAATGGATCTAGTCTCGGTATGATCAGCTGAACTTAATTGAAAAAAAGAGACTAAAGGCTATCCGTCATGGTCAAATGTACCAAAAAAGAATGATGCAGGCTTATAATAAGAAGGTTCGCCCTAGAGAATTCCATGAAGGAGACCTTTTTTTGAAGAAGATCCTCCCCATACAAAAGGACTTCAGAGGAAAATGGATGCCTAATTGGGAGGGACCTTATGTGGTGAAGAAGGCTTTCTCTAGAGGAGCTCTAATTTTGACCGAGATGGATGGCAAAAGCCTGCCTAATCCTGTGAATTCAGATTCGGTCAAGAGGTACTTTACCTAAAAAAAATGGAGAGGCCAAGGCAAAAACCTGCAAAAGGGCGCTTTGAGACCCAATGGATTTTGAGTTGAAAACCCAAGAATGGGCAATTCAAATTTTGATAAAAAATGGGGCATGCGGTAGTCTTATCTTCTCTGAATTAACAAGAAGAAGGGATGCTACATCTTGGGGGCATCAACAAAGTACTCTTGGTCTTCCAAACACATACCATGTTTAAAGGGTCCTTAAGAAGTTTTGTGCAGAGAAGCTCATGCTACGATATCTAGGGCACCTGTTTTCATCTTATTTATTTTGTATCTTAGCAAAATTTGATATCTTGATTACCTTATTCATTTTGAGCTTTGCTCTTAATAAAATTCCATCTTGTCTATTGCGATAATCTTTTTCAAGCGTTTTTCATTGAAATAATGATTAATGGACTAATGATATTCAAAAAAGGAGTTCTGCATATTGCTCTGAAATGTTTCTAAATAATACAAGGACCTGAAACGGGACTAGTTAGTTTGAACTACCCAAATTCAAGGGTTGGAAACAATGGGGAAAATAGCCCAAATTGTGATTATTCTTAGGGTTTTCTACCAGAGATACCAGTCGAAAAAGGCAGAGCAATACGTCAATGATGAAACCTTGATGAATATCAAGTAATATCAAATTAAGCATTAAAAAATGACATTTTTTGCTTTCATGCAAACATCATTCATATACATCTAGTTAGAAGCATTTGATTCATTCTGATCATGACATCCTAATCATTTGGCATAAGCATAGGCTCAAGAAATCGATTCTACAGGTCATATCCCTCAGAGGATGGTGTAGCAAGATTGATTGAAGTTACCAATAGCAAATCTTATCTCTCTAAAGTTACAGTAGAGTAGATCAAAGCTACAGATTACAGAGCCTTATCTCCCTGAAGTTGTAGTGGAGCAAGCTAAAAATAGCAAATCTTATTTCCCTGAAGTTGCAGTGGAACAGATTAAAGCTATGAGTTACAAGTCCTATACCTCTGAAGTTGCAGTAGGTCGGATCAAGGTACCAAATCTTACCTCCTTGAAGTTGCAGAGGAGTAGATTGAAGTTAACAGATCTTATATCCCTGAAGTTACAGTGGAATGGATCAAAGATAGCAAGCCTTATCCCCCTGAAGTTGCAGTGGGGCAGGTTGAAGTACAAGTCTTATCTCCCTGAAGTTGCAGTGGAGCAGACTGAAGATAGCAAATCTTATCTCTCAGAGGTTGTAGTAGAGCAGATTAAACCTATAAATCCTATACCTCTGAAGTTGCAGTAGGTCGGATCAAGTTACCATGGCGAATCTCATATCTCTGAAGTTGTAGTGGATCAGATTGAAGTCGCAAACCTCATCTCCCTAAAGATGCAGTGGAACAGGTTGAAGCTACAAGTCTTATCTCCTTGGAGTTGCAGTGGAGCAGACTAAAGATAGCAAATATTATCTTTCTGAAATTGCAATAGAGTAGATTAAAGCTATAAATCCTATACCTCTGAAGTTGCAGTAGGTCGGATCAAATCTATCATGACAAACATTGTCTCCCTAAAGTTGCAGTTGAGTAGATTGAAGACACAAACCTTGTCTCCCTGAAGTTGCAGTGGAACAGGTTGAAGTTCCAGCGGAGTAAATCAAAGTTACAAATCTCTTCTCCCTGAAATCACATTGGAGCAAATCGTAGCACTAATACCCCTGAAGATGCAGTGGGATGGAATGAGGCTACTCGAAGAAAAGAAGCGCCAAAGAAGTCAATATTCGGCAAGACAAGGCAAAATTAGCCCTTTTTGAAGTCTTTGCTCCATTCTCATTACATGACAATGAGCAAAGAGGGGCAGCTGTAATGGGCTAATTTTGGCCTAGCCAAACTATAAAATAAAAACCAAAAATCCAAATGTTTTTAAAGTCCATTTACAGATTAAAACCCACACCAACCCAAAATTTAAAACCCAAAACAAACCCAATAACCTAAACCCTAATAGCCCACTATCTTAAATTTTTTTCAGCAGCAACCCTAGCTACCAAAGCCTCCAGCCGCCACATGCTAGGCCAACCATTGGCCACCACGCGCGCTGCCTCACCTCATTGCGAGCCAACCACCACTCACCT
The DNA here is from genome assembly GCA_025698465.1 of Gossypium longicalyx. Classification (NCBI taxonomy): domain Eukaryota; kingdom Viridiplantae; phylum Streptophyta; class Magnoliopsida; order Malvales; family Malvaceae; genus Gossypium; species Gossypium longicalyx. Next base: position 13,398,814 of record CM046997.1, on the reverse strand, counting down.
ACGCCTCTTTCACCTGCAAAACGAAGGTTCACACGCAAGACAGAGGCAAATAATGGAGAAAACGACAAAAAATATGATTTAATCGTTTTGTAAATAGCTTCAAAAGCCACAATTTCACCTTTTAAAATTTTTTACAGATCGAAAAAGTAGAACGGAAGTTTGAAAAAGGTTGATCTTTGATTTTCTTTTCTTTATTTTTCATTTCGTTTTTCAGTTTCTTTTTTTTATTTTTTTATTTTTACTATAAATCTATTAAATAAAAGTGGGCATAAAATAAATAAAAGAAAGGAGAGGAGAGGCTCACCGGAATCGCCTGTAGTTACGTCGCTGGAGGTCTCTCCTCTGTCGTCGGGATCAAAAAGGGGTGAGGATCACTTCTTTTGTCTCTTTTCGGCTCAAGAATGCTAGGCCTTCAAACTCCTTTTGAAACGGGGCTAAATGGCCCATTCTTGTGCATCGCCGACCACCAAACACGATGGTGGTGCGGCGGTAAGACGGTGAACCCAACCATCGGAGATAAATGGGGTGGGAGAGAGCAAATGCTCTCTTTTTTTTTTTTTTTTGTTCTTTTAAAAAAAATGGGTCTGAAATGAATAAATTTTTTTTTGGGTTTATATACATGCCTAGGCGCGATCCGACCCGTACCCAAGGGAGGATCCGCGTGTTTCCTATCATTGGGATATTTATGCGCGAGGTCTTTCCACCTTTATAGCGTGTTATAATCTGGCCCCTTATGTATCTTATGTATTTTTGTAAATTTAGCCGCATTTTTCGCGTGTAGTTCAATTTAGTCCTTGGCATGGTGAACCCTTGGGGAATGGGTCATTAGCCGAATTGGGCCTTGATAGTTTTGGCACGTTTAATTTTGATCCCTTGTGACCTTTTCTGCTATTTATAATTTATACCTTAAATTTCGGTTAGATTTCAATCACGTCCTAAATTTATTTAAATCATTTACTAATCCCTTTCTTTAAAAAAACACTTTATTATATGTTATTTTAAATATCTTATAGGTTATTTATTTTACATCTCCTTTAACTTATTTTAATATGTTGTTTATTCAAATGTTTATTATTTATTTTAATTTGCTTTATGTGTATATTTTATCCTAATCTATTTTACATGTATTTTTTATTTTATACTCCTTACCCATTATACATATGTATATATATAGTTTATTTCAAGTTTTTTATATATTTATTATTCTTTTAAAACTGCCTTGTTATATTTACTTCAAATTATATTGTTTATTTTTAAGTTATTGTATATTATGTATTTCAAATAACTCTTTTTATATTACCTTTGAACTGTTATTATTATAAAATATATTTGTGTTGTCTATTGTTAATTCTTTTACATATTATATATTTTAAACTTGTTATATATCATTTTAAATTGACTTATATATTACTTATTTTAAAATTATTTCATATACTTTATTTTAAACCCTTTTTACTCATTTCAAATGATATTATTATTATTCATTTTAAGTTTTTTACGTATTATTTATTTTACACTTTCATATATACATATTATCCATTTTTAAATTATTCATATATATCTTTTTTTATTTGTTTTGTGTATTATAGATTTTAAAATTCTTTTTTACATTATTTATTATTATTCTAAAATTTGTTTACATTTTTATTTATTTTAATTTGCCTTGTACCCTTGTACCCTTTTTCCGAATACTTTTTACAAGCATATGTTTTTATGAATGAATTAGGAGAAGAAACTCCTACTATAAAATTTACACTTGATCACGAACCATTTGATATAAGAAGTATTGAATGGGGTTTTGTTAAAGAAAGATAAAGAACACTTGACAAAAACTACTGACAAGTGTTATAATAATTTTAACTATTATCAAATTCAAGTAGGAATTGATTTAATATCAACAGCTCAGCATCTACTACAAAATCAAAATTATAATTTATGGACAAATGGAAGAAGAATAGTTGCTGATGAGATTGGACATATTCAGAAAAATAGAGATGAAGAATCTATAAAGCTATTAAAAAAGATAGCTGATATAGAAATTGATGATTGTCCATCGTACATAATCAATGAAATCAGAAACACGTGGGAGACTTGGAATTCACCAAGACTGTCACCAGTATCATTACACCTGGATGAAATAGAGACTTGGAATCTCAATAATCTCCAAGAAGGATAAAATAGCTACCACGTGGAAATACAAGAAGAAACTCAAGATTAGTGGTAACTTGAAAAACAAGGCATCTATGTACAAACAAAGAAGTGATGGGATAAATGCCAAGATACGTGGAAGCCACAATAAATTCATCCTTATCAGAAATATTGTTCGGGATTGAAGAAAAAATTAAATAGAGTTTAGGAATTTTACTTTAAATAGCAATGTAAGAAGCCTAAACAAGACATCGAAAAACAGTTAGAAACCTTTTCTTTTTACTTCCAATACTATCTTTGTAATCATTCTCCTTGTAAAAATCATCTTTTTACTAATAGAAAATATCCCCAATTTTTGAATTACGAATAATTTAAATTACTTATTAATATAAACTATCTTATTGCATAATAATCTATCATTATGATATAACTTAATATTAGTTAATTTTTAGATATCAATGAATTAATATTTATTTATTTAATTTACTTTTTATGCAAAACCCATTTAAGATAAACATACACAAAAAATAATTTAATTATAAAATTTTATTCAACTTTAAAAAATTACAAACATAATTATGTCAATGTATGAAGGAGACAAGGTCCTAACAACTTTATTATTATGATGGAAAATTAAATATATTTACGTTAGTTGATAAGTTTTTTCGTACTTAAAGATAGATTATAGACATAAATATAGATTTGCTTTGTGTATCAAATTTATATTAAAATAATATAGAAGTATAATATGATTATGATTAAAATGATAAAATTGAAAAGATAAATATAGTGATGTTTTGTTTCAAATCGCATCAATGATTTTTTTATTTAAAATGTAAAAAGATATAAATACATTTATAGTATTATTTTTTAAAATTGTAAAAAAAAATTGGATAATTTTACAATTAAATATAAATCATGATTCATACCAACTCAATCAAAGAGTTAAATAATAAATATAAATAATTGTTAAATTAAAAAAATTGTTATGAATATTTTATTAAGTGGATCTCCATCATGATCAAGATAAAGTTTTGATTTATTTTAAATTCTAATAGTTATTAGAATTAGATATCTACTTCTTTTATACTTCTTATGCCTATAAATAGAGACTCCGATGAAGCTTTGTAAATCATCCCTTTGATTAATAAAGTACATTCTATGTTGCTTTCATATTTTCTTTAGTCTTTATTCTCCCCATCTCTCTTTATTTTATAACATGTTTTCAGCACGATGATTCTCTATTTTTTCAAAATCTTTCGAAGTCATCCCACAAATCAATTTCCTTTTCACCTTAAACTTTCTCCCCTACAACTTCATCTTCAGGATGTTGAAAGATTCAATCTCAGAATGGATTGTGGTTCTTATTCCTGTCCTACTAAATTTGTTGCATTCCCCGATGTGAATGTGAATATAAAGAAAATAAAAGATATACTCATTGACCACTAAAAGTGGGAACATAGTAATAAATAAGAGAACAATGAAAATTCTTAAGATAACTTTTCAAAGGGTAAAGATAACTTATCAATGTAATATGAAATATTATTGGCCACATCGTGTAATATGCCTAAATATTTTGTTTCTGTTAATATTCTTTAAGGAATGATATAAAAATATAGTAATGAATTCTATCATTATAGATAGAAAATATTTATCTTATTTAGTACTAAAACAAACAAATATTATTCTAATATTTGATAGTACAAAATTAGTTAAAAGCTTCAGAAGAGCTAATATATCACTATCTAAAAAGCACAAAATTTGTGATGGTTAATGCATTACTTTTAAAAGTTATTTGTAATGGGCCTCATATTGAGATTGTGAATAAGGAAAATATTATATTTTATATGAATAAATAAAAGGGGATTGGGTTACTAATTTATAATCTTTGTGATATTCTTTTGTCATCATCCCTATTAAAGGGTTGAAAGCAAAATATTTGACTGTAAAAAATCTACTCATGAGCAATATAATATGATAATTCTATTTAAAGCTTATTATGGTTTGATGCACCTAAAGTTGCAAGTTTTTTTTATTAAAAAACTGTGAGTATAACTCTACAATATTCAGGATAAGTTCTCAATTAAAATTACGTGGTAAAATATTACTGATGAGAACTTGTAAGAGAGAAAACATATGTATGAAAAGTCATTGGTTATGTACCTATTGTACACTTGGAAAATAAGATCCACTCTCAAAGTTTTCTATTAATAGATTTTTGGGCATACTGCATATAATTATTTGAAAATTATATTTATTGACTTGGTGGCATTATAGACTTTACATTGATTTAGACATTTCTAGTAGTAAATGTCACAATAGTACTTATATATGGATACAAATTAAAATGAATGATAATAAAATTATCAATTTGTTACAATTTAATACAATTGAAACACATGTTAAAGTAAACCAGAAGTTTACTAATACAAATGTGTTTACTACTTGGCGTGACCAGTTAGACCATCCTAGATCATATATGATGTGAAAATTAATTGAGAATTTATATGGACATCTATTAAAGAACTAGAAGATTTTTTAATTTAAAGAATTCTCATTTGTTGCTTGTTCTCAATAAAAATTGGTTCTTAGAAACTCACTAGCTAAAGTTGAGATATAATGTCTTGCATTTCTGAAATGAATATGGGTACATTCATCCACCATGTGGATGGTTTTGATATTATATGATTTTGGTAGATGCATCTATAAAATAATCACATGCGTTATCAACTCGCAACCTGTCATTTGCGAGATTGCTTGTTTAAATGATTAATTTTAGTTTATGCAACTAAAACAATTCATCTTGCTAATGTTGGTGAGCCTACATCCCAAGTTTTCAATAATTATTGCATTTCAATTGAGATAAAAGTTGAACATCTTGTAGCTCATGTTCACACACAAAATGATTTAGCTGAATTGTTTATCAAATGGTTCCAACTAATAGCTAAATCATTCCTTATGAGAAAAAAAACTTTCTATTTCAGCATGAGATTGTATTGATTTACATGTTGTATGCATCAAGCCAATAAATTATAAATACTCCTCATTATAATTGATCTTTGGTCAAGAGCCAAATATTTCCCATCTTACAATTTTTTGGATGTGCGGTATATGTTCCAACTGCTCCACCACAAAGCACAAAGATGGGCCATTATAAGATATTGAGAATCTATATTTATATGAGTCTCCTTATAATATTTTTGAGCTATTAATTCGATATTCAATTATGACAAGAGTTGTTAGTTTTCCTAACATCAGCAGAGAGAATAAAAAGTTGGATTAATAAAGCATTTAAAATGAGTTATCAATGTCTAAGATCCTCGTACAAAGCAATGTGAACTAGAAGTTCAGCAGATAATTCATTTTACAAATCAACTGCCAGATTCATTAAATCTTACATACTAGCTGAAAATGCTCCAATACAAATTGATGTCCTAATAGGACAAACTGTTAATACAAAAGAAAGTAGTCCATGCATGAAGCGTGGAAGACCAGTTGATTCCAAAGAAAAAAATCCTTGTAAAAGTAAAGGAGCAAACATTCAAGATGGTCATATAGTGGAGGTGGGAGTTCCTGAAGAGACCGATGACATAACTAATTATAAAACTCAAGAAGAGATTTAGATACCTAAAAGTGAAAATGGAAATGATGAAAGTAAATAGATTTCGATAAGTTATGTCAATACGAGAAAAAGATGGAACCAAAAAAAAAAGTAGTTGTCAACAACAATTTTGCTTATAATATTGGTATTAAAATAATAAAAGAAAATAAGGATCTTGAGCCTAAATCTACTAAGGAATGTAAAAATAGAAAAGATTCGCCAAAAATGGAAAGATGCAATTCAAGCAGAATTGAGTTCACTTTCTAAACGTGAAGTTTTTGGACTTGTCGTCCAAACACCTAAAGGTGTAAAAGCCGTTAGGATATAAATGAGTATTTGTGTGAAAACAAAATGAAATTGATGAAGTCGTAAGATATAAAGCTTGCCTTGACATTGATTATGAAGAGAAATATTCTCCTATGGTGGTTGCAATCACATTTAGATATCTTATTAGTCTGGCAGTACGTGAAAAACTTGACATGCATCTAATGGATGTTGTTACATCCTATTTATATGGTACACTTGGTAGTGAAATTTATATGAAAATCCCTGTAGGATTTTAAATCCTAAAAAGATATAAAGTTTCTTGAGAAAATTTCTCTATCAGATTAAAAAAGAATTTATATGGAATAAAACAATCTAGATGTACATGGTACAATATTCTTAATGAATACTTGTTAAAAGAAGGTTACAAAAACTGTAACACCCCCTCACCCTTATTCGTTGCCAGAACGAGGTTACGAAGCATTACCAGACATTTCAGAATAAATATGAACAGTCACATAATAATTTAACATACACATTATAATTTAATCATAATGTCCCTTTATTGAGCCATCGAGACCCAAATTACTTGTTAGAAACAAATTGAAACTTAATCAGAAGTTCAGAAAATTTTTCGTGAAATTTTAAAATTTTTCCTAAGTACAGGGGTCACACGGGACATGCCCGTGCTTCAGGCCGTGTCCTACCCCGTGTAACGCTCTGACTTACTCACACAGCCAAGTCACACGCCCGTGTGCTAGGCCGTGTTCCTCACAGGCTGAGACATACGCCTGTATCTCTACCCGTGTGGTAATACCTGAGCATTCTATTTTGAAAATTTTAAGTTGCAAGGGACACATGGCCAAACCACACACCCATGTGCTAGCCATGTGACTCACATGGTCTGGTCACACGCCTGTGTGTCAGGCCGTGTGGACTCAAAATGAACCTTTAGTATAAAGATTTACCAACCTGTAAACTTAAATCACAAGCAACTCAATATCCAAATGTTCAACCAATCCAAAATCACAATCAAATACATCCAAATCATTCCAGATAATCAAACTAATGACCTAACCAACATATCAATTTAACCCAAATTTTAACCTATTCCATACTCATTTTTACATTAACTTAAACATGCTTTTTTTTTTTTATAACTTAACATATCATACATATATTCATGTACATAAGTAACTAATATCATTTTATAACATTATTTACAATCATTTTCCAAAATGACATACTTAAACATCCTAAGTACATGCCATGACAAAAAAGAAATGTACTTCACCACAACGAGTTCAAGATCGGCCTTTGGATGCTGATTCGACAATTTGACTTCAATCTAACTTGTGCACAAAAAATAAACCATACGCTGAGTATGAACTCAATGGTATTTCTATAATCCGAATATTTAAAGAAAATAATATATTTAAACATTACACATTTAATCATACAAAAAAAAACATTAATCAATCAATATAACAATTTATACATTTAACTTTCATATATCATCAATAGATATTTCAATCAATTTTCTCCACTTTGATTCATACATCACTTCACTATTTCAATAACTATTTCATGAACCTATGGTTCATATATTTCATTTTCATATCTTAATTCAACATCCCAAATCCAATTCATATTCAAAATCATCCAATATCATTCATATTGCTAATTCATTTATTTACCCCTATTAACATGACTCGGACTTTGTGGATACACGGATCCAACCAAAATACACCAGTATGGTACCTAGTGCCTTATCGGATAATTCGAAGTATTAGATTGACACCTAGTGTCTCATCGGCCTTGTCGAAGTAAATTGGTACCTAGTACCTCATCGAATTTATCCTAAATAATAGTTTGATACCCAGTGTCTCATCGACTCGAAGTCGAAGTATCCCTGAACTCTTCCAATTCTATGGCATGCCAATTATATCTGACTCAGTCCGATACAGTTAATAGGGTTTTCAAATCACTTTTCAATTTCCAATCAATACACATTTCAAATAATCACATATACTCATAATTCAATTCAATTAAATACCAATACTCACCTCAATTCCACTTACCATATATATAATAAATACAATAATTAATAATTAGCTTCGAATTATAGAAACACAAATCGTAATTTCCCGAGTCACTCCTCGTCAACTTTTTCCTTTCTTTTCTTAATCGAAATTTTTGGCACAACATTAGCTACGGAAATTAGAACAATTTAAAAATAATCAATACAACACAATTTAACATTGAATATTTCAATTTATACACAACTTTTGCCTAAATTCCAATTTAATCCTTAATCAAATCTAACCTTATTTTCTTCACAATTTTATTCTTTATTTTCATTCAAGTACCACTTAAAACTAAATTTAACTCTCTAATTTCACCATAAATCCCTAAATTTTGAAATTTCCCAATTTAGTCCCTATTACTTCAAAACTTATAATTTGTTTTTTACAATTCAATCATTTTCTCAATTCTAACTTGAAATTCTATCAATTTAACGCCTAAAACTTCAATTTATTCAACATGAATAACATCTAAAAATCCAATAACTTTGAAAATTTCAACATAAATCAAGTAGTATTTTGTTCTAGGATTCCAAAAACTCAAAAATTATAAGAAAAGGGCCTAAATTAACTTACCAATTGAACTTAGAACCTTAAACTCTAATTTCTCCTTCTTTTTCTTTCCCTTTTTCTTTCTTTCCTATTTCGTTTCAAGCTTCTGTTCTTTCTTTTCTTTTTGTTTCTTTTTATTTATTTATTTTATGTTTTAAATTATAATTTATATAATGTAATGTATTATAATAATAATTACTTATAGAATAAGCAAATATATATAAATATTACAAATTTATGTATATAAATATTACACTTGTTAATACTATCACCAAATGCTTGTCATCTTTTGGATTATTTACTTATTTAGTCCTTTAGCTTTTCTTCTATTCTATAATTCAACTTTTACCATATTTGCAATCTAGCCCTTATACCTAATTACTCTTAATTCAAGCTAATTCACAAATCCAAAACCTAATTAACCTCACAACTAACTTCGTAAGAAAACAGAGACCCGGAAATACACTTTTTGATAACCGTAAATTTCGGGTCGTTACAAAAACTATTCAATTTGTTCATGTGTCTTTATAAAAAGGTTTGGATCAGATTTTGTGATAATTGTTGTTTATGTTGATGGTATAAATATCATTGGAACTCCTGAAGAGCTTCAAAATACAATAAATTATTTAAAGAAAGAATTTGAGATGAAAGATCTTGGAAAAACAAATTTTTATCTTGGATTACAAATCGAGCATTTAAAAGATGAAATTCATATTTATTAATCAACTTATATGGAAAAGATATTAAAGAAATTTTACATGGATAAAGTACACCCATTAAATACTCCAATGGTTGTACGATCGTTAGATGTGAATAAAGATCAAATTCGTTCTTACGAGAACAATGAATAGTTTCTTGGTCTTGAAGTGTCATATCTAAGTGCCATAAGGGTATTGATGTATCGTGCAAACAACACAAGACCTAATATAGCTTTCGTTGTAAACTTATTAGGAAGATTTAGTTCTTCTCCAACATGTAGACATTGGAATGAAATTAAACATGTATTTAGATATTTCAGAGGGACCATTGATATGGGGTTATTTTAATCAAATGATTCAAAATCCCTATTAATTGGCTATGCTGATGCTGGATACTTATTAGATCCACATAAAGGTTGATCTCAAAAAGGATATTTATTTACATATGGGGGTACTGCCATATCATGGCGTCAACAAAACAAACATTACTTGTCGCTTCTTCAATCATGCAGAAATAATTGCAATGCATGAGGCAAGTCGAGAGTGTGTTTGGCTAAGGTTATTGACCCAACATATCTAGAAGATATGTAATTTGCCTTTACAGGAAAATATGTCAACTATCTTATATAAAGATAATGTAGCATGTATAGCTCAATTGAAGGGTGGTTACATCAAAAGTGATAGAACGAAACATATTTCACCAAAATTATTATTCACCCATGATATTGAGAAAAGAGGTGATATAAATGTTTAACAAATTTGTTCTAGTGATAATTTAGCAAATCTTTTTACTAAAGCATTGCCAACTTCAACATTTGAAAGACTACTACACAAGATTGGAATGCGTCGACTCGAAGATGTAATGTAATGTTACCATCAAGGGGAATCTAAAAACAAGTTGTTCTCTTTTCCTTTAACCAATGTTTTGTCCCATTTGGTTTTTTTGGTAAAGGTTTTAACAAAGCAACTTGTAATAGAAGATTGTGTACTATTTTTTCTTCATTAAGTTTTTTTATCCCATAAGGTTTTTCCTAATAAAGTTTTAACGAGGCACATTATCTACCAATGGACATCCAAGGAGGAGTGTTATGAATATCTTATTAAGTGGATGTCCATCATGATTAAGATAAAGTTTTGATGTACTTTAAATTCTAATAGTTATTAGAATTAGATATCTACTTCTTTTATACTTCTTATGCGTATAAACAGAGACTCTGATAAAGCATTATAAATCATTATAAATCATTCATTTGATTAATAAAATGCATTCTCTATTGTTTTCATATTTTCTTATTCTTTATTCTCCACATCTCTCTTTATTTTATAATAAAAATATATATTTTAAAATTTTATATAAAATATAAAAATAAAATACTCTCATATTACAAAGAAATGTGGATATCTATATTTTATACTAGAAAATTCTATGTTGATTTGACCTATTGTTTATTTTAGGAGTTCTTTTATTTGATTATTTTATAACATGTCAAAATAATTATAAAATATAAAAACATAAACACTTTAATAATAATATTTTTTAATTTATATAATGAATAAAATTTTAATAATATGAGGCAACAACTCTGTTAAAAGTTAAATAATAGCAGCTTTCATAATAGTAAGAATAGATAAATGTTATATTAAAAAAAATGTGTTATTCAAAATGAAAAAAAGAGGAGATTTTTGAGATAGTTGTTCCAAAAATCTAATCCAAACTCGGAACTCTGTTCTCCCCGGTTCTCCCGCCACCATGGCCACCACTACCACCGCCACTCTCTTCCTCTCCCCACCACTTTTCACTGCAAAATACTCCTCGTCCTCCCTCCGCATCAACCACTCCCTCCTTCCCTTCCCTTCTCTCAAACCAAAACCCCTCTACTCCCCCTCAACTCCAACCCTTAAACCCTCCTTCCTAGTCCGAGTCGACGACGGCGACGCCGATGCTGGAGGACCCGATGAATACGACATGGACGAAGAAGAAGTCGAAGAGCTGGACAACAAGAAAGACTTCGATGTTGAATACGACCCTTTAGCTGCCGCCTCTGCTGCCACCGCTTCTTCTGCTACTATTGACGTCGACATTCAAATTACTGAAAGCAAGAGCTTTGTGTCGACTCAAGGGTGGGACTCGGATATGGTGGTAGACTATAGGATAAATGAGGAGGAGTTTCATAAGATTAGCTTGATGGATTGCGATTTTTTTATTCGGAAACCTCCTGACCCGGATAATGATGTTTATGATTTCAGGGAGGTAATTGACTTGTCCTTACTTATTTTCTCAATATATATGGGTTTTGATGCACTTTCATTGTGATTTCTGCTCATTTTGTGTTACTTGGTTAGTTTTTCCGATATGGGTTTTGCTTTAATTTTGTATTGAATTATTGTTTCCCGATATTTTTTTATGTTACTTTCATTGGTTTTAGCTTATTTATTTTTGGTCAGCCTTTATGAAGAAGATGACAATATGAGTTTATATAGAACAGTTTTAATCAGGACATTCTCGAACCAGAAATTTTGTCTTCCTGAATATTTAACGTTATGTTTTGATATCCCATGAGAAAGCTTCATTTAGTGGAGGCCTTGTGTGCGTGTGAAAAACCTGCATAACCATAATAGCTGCTTTCTGCATGGATTCGCACTCTTAGGTCCAATAGTTGGAATATTTTTCTTGTGTATGTGTTCTCATTTGTTTCGTTCTTGTCCAAGTTGCTCTCATCCCTTTACTCATAACTACATATCAACTCCTCGCAGTGTAAAAACCCTTCTTTCGCAGGGCCGTACCCTTAAATCTAAGCAAACCAAATTTTTGTAGTGAGATTGCACAAATAGACTCAGCTTTGAGTGGTGTGAATTTACTCGCAATTGTCCTGACTTCCCTATTTGTCCATAGTCTATTAATTGATTGATTTGAAGATTGCCTTTAGTTATTCTTGCCGTAGTTGCTCCCATCCCTTTGCTACTAGCTATAAAACACTCTAAATCTGCTTTTCAGTTTAAAAACTCTTCTTTTCATAGTGACGCACTCTCACATATGGCAAAATGAATTTACTTAGTAGGATTGCACAAATTATCTCAGTTTCACGTGCTGTAAATTTTCTCACGATACCCCTCGTTACTATCTACTGAATTCTATTAGTTGATTGACTTGAGGATCTTCCTCCTTGCTATTTTTGGTCTTTAACTTTGATCTGTTCTTATTTCTATTGTTTATATGATTTTCCTTAGATGTATGTCTCTCCACCAGATATGGACGTGTATTCTATTCCAAAAGTTTTGGCTCCAATGCCTCAAAAGGTAAGTAGTGTACTCGTTTTACTGTGTCCTTGTAAGGCATACAATATCTGATTCCTTATATGAAGTTACTGCATCTATAATGTTATAGATTTGAGCTGTGTATTTTACTCTGTCTCATTGTATTTGTTCATCATTTGACTTTTTTTGCCATGGCTAGTTGAAATTGACATCCTTTGAATTGGTATTCTGATTTGTTTTCAATAATGGGTGCAACTGTCTTCATGTCAAACTTGCAGTACATCCGCTGTGCAATGAGTGATTATGGCTGCTACAATGTTACAGAGCCACCCATTGATGCACCTCGAGACCCACTTTATAAAACCGAGCGAGAGGTCATGAAGGTATGACTTGTCTATTTCTGAATAGTGTTTCATTTGTTTAAAATTCTAGTTTTTACTCTCCCTGAATCTAATCCCTCCTCCAGCAAACCGACTCTTCCAAGATGTTAAGATGTAATTATCAGGTTGTTATGACCTTTAGAAAATTTGGTTATCTGTCTCTAATGTTCTCTACAAGCATGCTCGAATCTCATCTTCAGTGAATCTAACTCGGCAAATCCTCAACTGTTATGTGAGGTTCAACTAGTTTAAAAATTTTATCAAAGAGATAAAATCCTAATTGTTTCCCCTATTTCCTTTGTATTTGTCAATTGCAACCTACCTTGTTGTTTACACTCTGTTGAATAACTAAGTTAATATGCTCTTTATAGCACTGATATAGTTATGATATTGGATTTATTGAGAAATAAAAGAAAACTTTGTATAACCCCACATGCCGGAAGAACCATTAAAGGAGGAGAAATTGGGGGCAAGCTTGTACTTGTATGCTAATTGCAAATGCCAATGAAGTCTTAATTTACCATTGTCATGATTGCAAAACTAGGTTATGCTGGTTATACAAAAATTACAGAATTTCGGAATTCATAACAAATAAAAAACCTTCTTCTCATTTATGATATTTAGAAATGTGTTTGTGATCTCAATTTGGGGAAAGAAAGGGGGGGGGGGGGCAAAGGATGACTGGTAGTTATCTTCGAGCAATATTGTGAGTTGATTGCTTTCTTATTGCAGGTTTTCTTAACAAAACATTATAGGAACAGGAGATTAGGTGACCCCGAATTTGTGCTAGACTTTGAGGAGATATACGTGATTGATTCAAAGACCAAGTCAATTACCAGAGCAAAGGTTTTGGTAAGAAACTCTGTATTTAAATCTACATTGGATACACTTCTACCGCATATGTGGCTACAAGATGACTTGCATTTCATTCTCTTTTCGATATAATTGAGCTTGCTCCGGAACTAATTTCAAGCACAACTTCAACAATGAACATCAGAACATATCAAACGATTGATGCCGGTTCGAGCGGAAAAATGAAAAAGAAACTAAATTTCATAATGTTTCTATATTTCTCCTATTAACTGTGGTTCTTTCTGAGCATAAATTGAAGTTGGGGTAGTCAGTCACTAAGGAATCCTCTTATCCTATCTTTTATTGATGCTTGAAAGTTGACTTTCTGATCCTTATCAGATGTTTGTTACTCATTCATTGATTTACCATGTTAATTGATTCTTTCTGTAGGTCACTGTTCCAGGAGGAAGAAACCGGGATAGAAAGAATGACCTACTTGTTATACGTGATAGCGGAAACTCCTTCAAAATAATTCATTCGGTGACTACCGGTGCTCCGTATCAATTTCTGCCATACTCTCTTTTTTTCATTACCTAATTTACTTTTCTGTGCTTCCAGAGTGAAAGAGATGATCCTACAACTGTAATCGAGAGGGAAGAATGGGACAAAACCAGACAAGACATGGAAAGACATCTCAGGAAGCTACGAGATTTCAGCATTTCAAATTGGTTCTAATCGAACAACAAGGTTGTTTCATGAAGATTGTCTGGATTTATCAGCACGGTGAGAAATTGAAGGATGAACTTGTAAAATCAAAACTTGAGTCTTAGGATTAGGATTAGGAAATTCCCTTTCTTCACCAATGGTTCCTAGCTGAAGCTGAAAATGGTTGATGTTGTGGGCATTAGCCAGGCACTTGGCGTATTCAATTTTGTTGTATGTTGTTAGAACTTGTAATTTAATCTTTTTCTTCTCTTGTATAATCGGCGTTTACTTGGAGCAATTGGTCTCTTTTACTTTGAAAATTCTTACACTAGGCCCATTTAATAACATGTTCTCTGTTAGAAATGGCTGCCCAACTTCTGCTTGCAAGTTGCTCATATCAATAACATATATTGAAAAAATAGAATATAAAATTTCCGTAGATATGGGGACTTTTACAAATATAATATTATTTAAAATTATTTTATTTAATTTTGAATTGTATATTTATAGAATTGGTTTTAATGTATTATTGTGATTGGATAACATTATTTAAACGGCTCATACTAGTCATGTATTTCATTTTTTTTCTTATCATAAAATATTTATTTTTAAACATAATTCATGGATGATTTAAATTATTTTATATGGATTTAACAACATTTTTTAAACCGGGTCATACTAATCATGTTTTTATGTTTTTTTTTTTTATGTCATGTTAAATGATATATTTAAACAATTTAATCAATAGATTATTTAAATAATTTATACGGATTTGACAACATTGTTTAAATTAGGTCCAACTAACCATGCATTCTTTTTTCTTTTTCTTCTTTTTTTTTTTGTGTAATATTTAAAAATAATTCATATCATAAAAAAATTATTTTTAAATGATATATTTAAATAAATTAGTTGATATTTTATTTAAATTTTTATTTGGATTTGACAACATTGTTTAAACTGGTTATGCTAATCATGTATTCATTTTGTTTTCATGTTATTTTTGTTTTATCTCAATCTATCTTATATTATTTTGTATAAATCATCATGATTATTGGAATTTAATTTTAAATTTATTTAAAAATATTAAAATATTTATAATTGTTTAATATAAAAAAAGTTCAATTTATTTATGATTATTTTTTAATTTCCGGAAATGAAGTTAGTTATATTAGAAGGAAAAAATCGGTTTGAATTTTATCTACCAAAGTTCTAATTGAGCATTTTATATTTGATATATATATATATATATATATATATATAATATTATATTTTAAGTTAGTATTTAAAAATTTTAATTTTAATTCCATCTTGAGATTGAATATAGTAGAATTTGAGATTGAGTATAACAACTGAATTTATATTTTTACTTGGTATGTGAATCTAACCAAGTAAGCTTGATTTTTCTTTTGGATCTTTGACTTGATATGATTATATGACATGTATATGATAAAATGAATAATCATGAAGTGTGACATGATAGTTACTTATCTCATCCTTCAATTATAAGGTTGTGGTTTAGTCCTCGCCTACAAGAATGAAACATGTTTCATGACTAAATGTCTTCTTTTAAGAGCATTGATCTTTGATTTTTTTTTTGTTCACTTTAGTTCCGGAACTTGGTAACTTTCCCAATTTAGTTGTGACCTACACCTTTCGAATTATAGATTTGGATATTAAATGTCACATTGGTTACTAGAGTAATCCAATCAAATCTAAATTAAAATGAATAATTTATCATTCATAATTAAAATTTTAACCATTAAAATGTAAATTTTAAGATGTCATGCTTTATTTATTTATTTTTGAGGAATAAGATGTCATTCTTTATAGATAATGAACAAGCAATATGTAACAATTAGATTTTCAATGAAGTCGAAAAATTCAGTTTTAAGGTCAAATTTATTAAATTGAGTTAACCTGATGTTGGAATTGAATAGTTACATGTAGAATAAAGAATTGTAGGGTTGAATTATTAAATTAAATTAAATTAGATCAATTGTTAATTAAAGTACAAAAACTAATTGGTAAGGTAAATAAAATAGAAAGAATTGATGGAAGAATTGAGTAAATCCTTGTTTTGGAATTAAGCCATGGCCTTAAGTTTAATTGAGCCATAAATAGAATAATGATAGTGGATGGTGTTGATCACATCCATTAATTTCCACTTTCTTTATCATAATTAAGCTTTAGCCATTGATTTGTTATTTTTAACTTCAATATTAAGGTTAATAACATGATAAAAGATGGTAATGAGAGAGAGAAAGGATTAAAAAATTATCAAGATGGTAATGAGAGAGAGAAAGGATTAAAAAATTATCTTCATTTTTATTTCTTTCACCATCCAAGGAAAGAAAGAAGGAAAACATTTTCTTAGGTTCTCTCCATTGTCGTTTCTCAATAGCTTTGGTAAGTGATACTTTATAGATGTTTTTTAATAAATTTTTAGCATATGACAATAGATTAAATTAGCCAAATTATTAGAATTGAAAATTAATAAGTTTTGATTTAGGTTTTCATTGTTGGAAAACCTGATCTAAAATTGGATGTTAAGGGCTCAAATTCATGCATGTATTAGTTAGTTTAAGGAAAGAAATCATTTGATTAAATTATATGTTGTTAGGGACCTAATCGTAAAGAATAAAAGTTTTGAGGTTTGATAGTGAATAATGGTAACATGAGGTCCCTGTAGTATAATTACGATACCAGATTTAAAGTCGATCTGGTAAATCATAAGATATGAGTATTTCAGATATTATGGTCTTCAGGGGCTAAATTGAATAAAGTGCATTTCATGTTTAACTGCTATGTTTCTAAGGTTTATGGGTGAAACTAATGAATTTTCATAATTGAATTTATCGTACGTAGTTAAAGACTAGGCTGAGATGTTGCAAGTTAAAGGAAAAACTAAAGCCATAGACAAATAATCTATTCTAGTTTGTGCTCTCATAATTTGAATTCAACTTACGCTTTAATAGGTAATTAATTATAATTGAATAATGTCGATATTGAACATAAATCAAGGTACGTATGAATTTGACTATTCAATTTTGACTGATATATGTCGAAATGTATGTATAATTGTGATTTTTCCATCATTTCATGATAATATCTTGATTAAAAATATGTTTAATGATTCATTGATAATGGTTAATGCCCTATTAACGTGTCGAATAAAGTTACGGGTATAGTTGGCATGCCATAAGGTCTGTTTGATAGAGGGGAGATCGAACGCTTAATGCATGTTAATTTGATTCAACGGTTAATGTGTGTTATATTTTACTCAACACTTAATGTGTGCTATATTGCGATAGTTCTCTAATTCCTTGAGGGTCGAGAACGTATCGCTAGCTCAATTCCCTAAGGTGTATATTGGTGTGTTGGCGAATTGTTCCATGTATCCGTTCTCAAATCCGAGTAAGTTAATAGGGGGCATAATAATAATGATGATAATGAAATGGATGTGAATTATAGATGACAATTGATTATATTAAAAGCATGAGTATTGTAAATGAACTATGTTATGTAAAACAAGACGTTAATTCCATGAGGGTGCGTCGATATTGTTGGTATCAATCATGTCGATGTTGTGGATATCATATACGCAAATTGAATACTCTAAGTTTGATTTATTAATGGAATAATATGGAACTTAATGGTTAATGTTATTGATGTTAAGATATGATTAATTAGTATAATGCTTCATGTTTATCTATATAATTGGTTCTTAATTGCATTTCATTGTTTATATATACTGAATTTAAATTATGTTAGCACCACTAATTATACATTATTTGGTACATGGTTTGTTTATTTGAGTGCGCAAGTCTTGTACAGATTTAGTAGATTAATTCAGAAGCATCCAAGACTCAACGACTCAACTTAGACCAAGTTTGTGCTCGTTTTGTATGTATATAGTTTATGGCATATATCTAGGTTGGGTCTTGTGATTTAATGTCTTTTTTTTATAGTTTTGGTATGTATTTTGTAGCATGACTCATAATGTTTTAAAATGATGGATTTTGATGCTTGATTAGTATAATATTATGCATGGATATCTGTGTTAGTTTATGTAATTTACTTTTCTAGGTTGTGATGTATGGTTGTAATTTATTATTGTCTTGAGACAACAAGAACATGACTTGAGACTACAAGAACAAAATTGATCATTTAATGCATTACATTGATTAAGTCTCGAGACAAACCATACAAGTATCGAGACAACATCATTTAGGTTTCGATAATTTCATTCAATTAAGTACTTCAATTAACTTCAAGTATTCAATTCAATCAATAATTCATATTATCACAAAATTACAAATTTATCCTTCCTATTTTAAAATTTTCACAAATTAGTCTTTAAGTTTGAAACTTGTAAAAATACTATTTTTACCTTCCATACATGCTAACCAAAACTTCTTAGGGACCCATACCAGCCAAATTAAATCATCATTTCATAATGTTACCATGAAATTTTATTATTTTCATAAATAAGTCCATAAACCCTAAATTCATAAAAAACCACTTAACAAATCATGTTTATTTAGCAACCAAACTTGATTATCTAACACTTAACCTCACAAACACATCAAATTCATTCATTGCAAGTCCCTTAACCTTTAATTTTTTTGCAAATTAACCCCTGGGCTAAGTAGATTAAGCTAAAACGAGCTCAAAAACATAAAAATTACTAAAAACGGAACAAAACTACATATCATGCAATGGAAATGAGCTTGGTCAAATGCTTTAGATGAACAACAATGGTGATTTTGGCACTAGTAAAATGAAAATGAGAAAGATGATAGCTAATTCGCTCTTGTTTAAGCATTTATTTATTAAATTACTTATTTATCCTTATGATATAGACTTATAAAATCACTAGACCATGTCCATCATTGTTCACCATATTTATATATGGCATAATTACTAAATAAGTCCATTAACTCACATTGTTAAGGCTATTTAATCCACTTAACTAATAGAACTCAACTTTTGCACCTTTTTCAATTTAATTCTTTTTACCTAATTAACCATTTAAACTTCAAAATTTCTTAACAAAAATTTAATACTACCTTAAATTAACCTTATAAACATTAAATAAATGTTAAAATAGTTACTCACTTGTCAGAGTCGTGGTCTCAAAATCACTATTTTCGACACTACTGAAATTGGGCTGTTACATTTCTATTCTTTTTGTTAAGATTCAAATATAGTAGTAGTTTTAGATATCGCTCTTTTCTGAAGTTAAGATATTGCTCTTTTCTGAAGTTAACATCTCGTATATTGTTTTGATGATGAAGGACCAAATATTGTTGTATTGGAATGTTTGTAATTTCATAAGTGATTCATATTACCAATTTAAGTATCACAAGGGTAAGTATTGTCATAGAAGCCAAAGTCTAACCGTTTATCAAAGATTTATTAATGATGGATTATTCATTTTGTGTTTAGATCCGAGATAGATCTAATTAAATCTGGAAGTGAGCGTTAGAAGGAGTTTTTGCATTGGATTTGCTTAGAACAAGGAGTGAGTTTAATTTTATATGAAATATATATTTGATTCATTGTCAAATAAAATATATAAATCTATTAAAAAAAATTTGTTAAGACCTATGGAATGTGACTATGTGTGAATACATTATGTATTCGAAATGGGAATGCTAAATCCGTTAAAATGGATAATATCCAAGTAAGTGATTCTGAACTGATCATTCTGTGATTTTATGATTGTGCTAGTGTGATATATTGATAAATGTGAAATTATGTTTACATTCCAATACTCATGATATGTGATTCAATGGCATTATTTGATATGCATGAAATATAAATCATGCCACTGTTATTATTAATAAAAATATTATTCGCATGTTAAGCATGCCCACTGTACTGTTCTATAAAATACATCTGAAACGCATGTTAAGCATACCTATTGGAAAATTTTGTCTTTGTGTGACATATCACATGCATGGGGTTGGGATAATTTTGAAAGGAGGAAGATTCTGACAGTTTAATGATATGTACATTCTGGTGGTTTAACCATGATTTCTAGTACTTTATCTGCAATGTCTGGTGGCTTGTCCACATATTTCCTTATCTGGTAGCTTATCTGCAATATTATCTGGTGACTTGTCCACATTATGGTGTGTTATTGGATGGACGAGTTCTGGGGAAATCTTTATTGGTGTGTAACGGAAATGGGTAGGAATGTTTTCTGAAAAACCTTGCATTGATTTCTGAAAAGCTTTGAATTGACATCCTTATGCACACTGCTACTTGTGAAATTGTATTGATATAAAAATTCTGCTATTTTTTATGAAATGTATGTTAACTTACTGGTCGTTACCTAAGTTAAGACTTTATGGAATTAAATTGTATAAATTCTCTATAATATTTTGATTTGAATACTAAATTCTTGTTTAATACTTGAGTTAAGTCTCACACCAAGCTTTATAGCTCACCCCTTTTAGTTTTTTTCCTTTCAGATTTTTCGCAAGGTTAGGATTCGATGACAACATTTGGAGGAGTTTCTTGGAGTTATCTTAATCAAAGTACTTAAAGTCTATTTTGGTATTTTTTTTTTATTTTAGGAATGTATTAAGTTTGTCTATGAATTAAGTTTTAAAAAAAACTACATAAATAATATTTGATAAGATTATGCATGAGATCTTGGTTTTTATAAAAACTTAACAAAATCACTTTTTTCCACTACGACAATGAAAAAAAGTTTTAAACAAAAATACGACTTAGTTTTTGAGGTTTTAAATTGTCTATTGATGTTCTATCGAATTTAAATGAAATATTGATTTTTAACAAAACAGGGTTCTAACAAAAAATTTCATTACGATTTTTATAAAAATCTGTCAATATTAAATTTTTCCGTTGCAATTCTGAGAAATGAGTTTTTAATAAAACTAGACTTAGTTTTTAAATTTACTAATGTTTACAAATGAGATTTCTAAAGACATTTGATTTTTGAAGTTAACATGTTTTCCAAATAATGATGAATAACCAAGTCCTTTAGTTTTGAATTAATAAACAAATTATTTTGAAATTGATAATTATGAAAGTTTTAAATAGCGATAAAACTTTTACAAATAAATAAAATACCAAAATCATCAATTTTTAAAATTCTCGATTTCATTAGTTTTGAATGATTTACACAAATGGTTTAAAAAGTATGTTTGAAAACTACAAAAGATTTTCTGGGCCATTTCGGTGACCAATGTAGCTTTCTAAATTCATCCACAATGATTGGACCGGGTTTGGGAGTGCTGAATTGAAGAGGATTGGGGCTTTTCCCAATGGTATCGCAATACCTAGCTCCTAAGGACTCCCCCATTTCAAGACTGTCAAGGATATCGCGATATCAAGCCTTGGGTATCGTGATATCACTGTCGAAAGGAGAAAAAAATGACCAAAAGGGTAGTCCTTATCCAACATGTCCCCCAATCAAAAACACACATTCAGAGGCAAATTGGTCAACAAATTTGGGTCTAAAAAATGCTAAAAAAGGCCAAAATATTGGCTGGAGAGAGGGAGAGCCACTAAGATACAAGTTTTAGCTTAGTTTCTTTAGTTTTCTCTTCATCTTTTAGGGTTTAGTTTTCTCTTCTTTTTTCCATAGCTTATGCTTAATTTTCCTACACATTTTATTGTCTTTCTTGATTTCATTGTTGACAGTTAAGTTAGTTATTACTATATTTAGGTTTTATTTACTTAGTTAATTCTTTAAACTCTCTTGTATTTACATTTTAATCCTAGTTTAATGCTATTCAGTTTTCTTTAATTTCCTCTATTAAAAATTGATCCTTTAAGGTTCTTGTTTACTTTTCTTGGTGCCATTGTTGTGGTATCCAAGTTTTTATAAGAAAGCTTAGGTTTTTATTGATTTTCTTAGTATTTAAGTTAATATTGTTTTCATTTGATTTCTTGTTGATTATGGGTTTTAATATGAGTATGAGTAGCTAAATATTTAAGATTTGGTTGATGAAAATGAAGGGTAACTGATTTTTGGGTTTGGGGACTAAATTGCAAAATAGGACTAAATCGAATAAACTCAAAAACTTAGAATTGACATCCCTAAGGAAAAATCAAGATAGGTGAGACCGAGAGGAGACCTTATTAGGCACCAATTCAATAAGTCTTGGGTTAGTCGGTGAGGTCAAGAGATAAACCGAACTAATTTGTCTAATTTGGTAAAGTTGAGGTCAAGAGGTAAAATGGAGTCAATTTAGGAGTAATAGAAATTTAGATCCCTAATTTGAAAGTCAACCAACCGCTCTCTATTATCATATTTGCTCGTATTTGATATTTGAATAGTTTGTTTTCTTTACAATTTAGTCCTTTGCAACTTTTAGTAAGTTAGTTAGTATAACCCAACTCTTGAATGGTTTGTCATACCATAGTATCTTGCGAGTAGTTGTTTAGACTCTTTGATTGCATGTTTGTAGCTAGAATTCACTTAACTGCTAACTCCTTTGGGTTCGATCCTCGGACTACTCCTGTACCCCATTGTACAAATATATTACAACTAACTTATCACACTTCCAGACACTGCACGTAATTATTTGGATTTGATTCTTGTTTTTAGTGTTGATTTATTGCCCTATTCATGAGAATAAAGAGAGGCAGCTAACCGTCGCTAGACGTGCGAACATCTCGACTGGAAATACTGCAGCAAAATAGATAAGAGATAAAACGACAATGTCCGCAAGTATATGGATCAAATCATAATATAGAAGAATGTTACAGCGAAACACTCTGGAAAGTATTTTGAGGATTGTACCCAAAGAAGGTTGAATTAAAATAAGACTAATTTTCTATATTAATAGGGCTAAATAGTAATAATCTAAAATTATATTACGAAAAATCAAATTAAAGGTAATCAATCGAAATAACATAAACTAAATAAAATTAAAGACAATCAATTTAACAATCGAAATTAAATCCAATTAAGCAGGTAGAAGATTAATTCAGTGTTCCTAATTAACTTCAGAACTCAGGTTTTATCGAGTTAGCTATTAATTAACCAGTTATTACCCTCTAACTAATTAACTAATAGAACAATACACTCTTATCTCTCGACATCACTTTCTTGACCGGGATAAATTATGATTTACTCGGTAAACTTATCTTTCAATCTCGTTTATCTTAAATTACTTCCTAGGGTCGTCAATCCTAGGGTTTAATCGCACATAATTTAAACCAACTAACTCGAGTTTAAACCTTAATTCATCCTTTAATTGTTTACACATCCGCTTGTTAATCTCCCTAAGGAAATTAGCCACTCATGGATCTAGATGCAATTATCCCTAATTTCATATTTAACATACAAAACGCTAAACTAAATAAGAAAAGGGAATAAGAAAATAAATTCATTTCGATGTCGATTTGTACGTGAAATTCGGCTTTCTTTTAACAAATGTAAAGATAACTTCGATTGCAATTGAAAACTACAAAGAAATAAATAAAAAATACTTAATTAAACTCTTGGATCAAAATAAAATCCAAGTTAAACAAAGAACAAAATTTTGGTTAGGACTAAATTGAAATAAAATAAAAACTGAAAAATAAAAACATAAACCTAGACTAAGTGGCTCACTTGGCCTAACCTCTCAAATGAGGCTAAACAATCCTATTTATAGCAAAAAAGTCCAACTTAATTAGGTTTAATTAACAGCCTAAAACTGATAAATATACATTGTGTGGACATAAACACTCTTGGCTTAATAATTCTGATTCATCGCCCGGTGTCGTGACATCACAGGACCGTGTCGCAACACTACCTTTCGAGGCTGAATTCCTTGGCTTCGAAGTCATCACTTAAAAATTAAAAAAATTATATAAAATATAGAACATAAAAAAATTATTTAAAATGTAAAAAAATTAATTTTTCTAAAAAAAATTCAGGTGATGATGTGGCACAATCTCAAAGTGTAACGCCATCAATGCCATAACAAAATCTAAGTTAAGAACCAAATTGGAAAAGATTGTCAAGTTTTGAGACAAATGTTGACAAAAAGAAAGTTAAAAGACTAAGGTTAAAAAAATTATCAAATTCAGAAACTAAATGTTATTTTATCCCATAAAAATAAATTGAAAGAGATACACGTAAATCATTTTACCGAGTTAATAAGCTACACATTTGAAAGAATGACAGTATAAATAATAGGATAAATTATATTGATAGTCACCCAACTATTAGTAAAGTTTTTTTTTGGTTACCAAACTATGAAAAGTTACAAAATGATCACTCAACTATTCAACTTCTTTTTTTGTCACACAATAATTTTAATTTTTCTTTTTTGGTCATCGACCATTAAACTACTATTGGAAAGATAACTTGGCAGCTTCTAAAGTTGAGATAATAGCAACTTCAACCCTCAACACTTATACATCATGTCGTTTAGTTTGGATTCCAATAAAATTAACCCTCAACATTTACATATTATGTAGTTTGATCTCTTCTTTGCAATTTTACTTTTATTTGTGATATTGAGGGTTAATTTTAAAAGAATGAGAAAAGATGAAAATTATTATCATAGATTTTTTTGTGTTTTCATTTTTTGTATATTTCCGATTAAATTGAGTTGATAGATTTGTTTTTTAATTTTTTAGATGAAAGAGTTGCAAATAGAAGCAAAATTTAAAAAAAAAAAAATTAGACAATGTGTAAACATTGAAGATTACTTTTTTTTTGAATCAAGACTAAATTGACACAGTGTATAAATGTTGAAGGTTAATGTTACTATTGTACCAAATTTAAAAGTTGTTATGTCATCTTTCTATCAAACATTTAACAACTGATAACCAAAAAAGAAAAAATTGAGTACTCGAGTGATCATTTTATTATTTTTCATATTTGAAAGACTAAAATAAAAATTGACAATAGTTTGGTGACTAACAAGTGTAGTTTACCCTAAATAATATTATAAAAAATAAACAAATAAGATATTCCCTTCCCTAATCTTACAAGGATCCTAAGCCGGCCTTTAATGTCTTGTCCAAATTTCCATATATAAAAACCCTAATGCCCTAATCCTAAACCTAACCCTAACTGATCTCCTAGATTTACTACATATATATACACCTTTTACACCATTAAGAAGGGACAATGGAGACCCAAGGGTTAAGCGGGTGAAGCCGAAAACAAAGAGATTAAACCCATTTCTTGCCAAAACCCAGAAAACAATGTCTGTCACACTTGTCAATAACCCTGAAACAAACATGTCCCCTTACTGTCACCTTGAAAGTTTACTTTACTTTAAACCTTAAATAGAATGTTTTGCTGTTACTACTGTCGTGTGATGCTAAAGTTTCTCTTTTTTATCTTTGCTGTTTCTGGGAAAAATATGCATATGAAGCTGTTCTATACTCAGAATATATGAAAGGTTGCTGTTTCCCTTGTTTTTCTCAAAAACTTTCTGAGTTTCCTTCATTCTAATTTGAGTAATTAGAAAAGATTAAATTTGTTTTTGTACTTGTTTTCTTGTTGCTTTTTATTCTGAAAAAAAAAAAAAGTTTTCTTTTGCAGAGATTGATTGATGTTTTAGATCAAACATCACGAGGCTTCTGGAGAGGAGTTGTTGGATCCTAAATATTGAGTGTTTATTTTAATCTGTTAAACAAAGGGCATTGCATGTACCAGGAAAAATACATTATATACATATATAACTGAAGTTGTATGACTTTTCTTTGATGAAAATTAAAACTAATCAATTATCCCCAAAAGAATGAAACGGAATGGAATGGAACCTCTATGAAGGGGTCTGGTTCTGCTCCTTAATTTTCCTTGTAAAAATTGAAGATCAAAATCGTAGAGTCAGTTTTATTAACACTAGTCAGTGCAAACACACAAACTAATACATGAACTGAGTTTTACAAACAAATAAGAAATATCGAGGATCTATCAATAGTTCAATACCTCTCTTAGCTAGCGCATCCGCTAAATTATTATTATCCTCCCTAAAAACATGCACAAAAGCAACAACATTGAGACTCGTACAAATATTTCTTAGCAGTTCAAAGCAATCCCTATATTTTCGTTGTCTTTATTCAATACCCGTGCACCACGAAACAACCACCTTAAAATTTATTCCATCATGATTTTTTTTTTCTATTTTGATTCAATAATCATATGAAAAGCCAATATAATTGTTCTCAATTCACCTTCATTCGACTTGCCTAGAATCTTACCACTATGATCACGTAGAACCCCTCCGCAACCAACAGGTCCAGATTTTCCACACGCTACTCCATTGACGTTAAACTTGATAACGCCACAAGGAGGAGCGTGCCACACAATCCCCAACCTAGGTCCCACCCCCTTCGAACACGGCAAACACAATCTTGGATTCCACCACCATTGCGATTCAATTACAATACACCCTTCCTTGGATGCTTTTACCCAATAAAGAGAGCGAAGCTTAGCAAGAAACATAATTTTAATGTCTTAGGTTGGAACTTTCAATATCGCATTATTAAGACGAAGAATAGCAATGAATTTTGAAAGTATTTTTATAATCCCCCTTGAATTTTATAGAAAATGTTATTTTAATTTTTCACCTCTTCTAATTCTAGACTTGCGTTGTTCGTCAAAACATCTCAAAATGAATAGAAAAATTAATGTTTGTTAGCTTTGTTAATGTGGTATACACGTAGATGCCACGTCAACAATTAAATTTTAAAAATTCAAAAATTCAAAAAAATATTTTAAAAATTTTAAAAATTGATTAATTGCTAATGTGGCATACACGTGGACTGTCACATGGATACCACATCAACAAAGTTAATAAATCTTATATATTTTGGAGTGATTCAAGTTTAAGGATTAAAAGAAATAAAAAAATTAAATAGAGAACTAAAATGAATTTTTTTTAAAGTTAGAAGACCAAATAATTCATTATCTATTTATAAACAGTAAATTAAAAAATACCATAATTATAGAAAAAAAAAAGGAATGTTCCAATGTGAACAAATTTCTTGATCAAAAGCACCAATATAACTAACATACCAATATGCAAGGTCCACAGATTTGTAGGTCACATCACATATATAGGGCGTAGGGTTTCTATATGCGTACTCGGTGAAAGATGAACTCCCAGAATCTCAGCAATGAAACGGAATGCGTAGGTTGAACTCATATATACTTTTTGTTTTTGTTTTTCCCTTAATTCACAAATCTACACCTAAACTCTACATGTTTTTATATATTTAAACTTTTCATTTGTCAAAATTGAAATCTAAATTATTTTTTCTTCCATATTGATACATTGACCAGTTAATTGTTAGTCAACATTAGTCAACATTTAATAAAATGATTTCCATGTTCAAATATATATATATATATATATATATAAATTTTTAACTTTTATTTTGAATTTTTAATATATATTTTAAGTTTTGTATATAATTAATATATTATAAAAAATAATTTTTTAAAATATATATTTTAATTTTCTAGAATTTTTTGGATCATTTTGATACAAATAAATACATAATAATGCTTATTTGTGTTTTGTACCAAGTGACAACATTTGGTTGTTGTTTCTAGAAAGACTTACCGATTGAGGTGATTTAGGTAATGTAAATACAGTTTAAGTATGAATATGAAAAATATTGTAAGTACTAATTTGTCAATTAAGCATTTCTTAAAGGTACATGTAGAATTATATTGATGGAAAATTACAAAGACTGTACAATATATGAATCACTACAAGTTGAATCGATTATTTCAAACACAAATACAACACAACCTAAACTAAAATAACTCTGGATAATACCATACTTAACGGAATTTAAGCTAGAAGAAATATGGATAGAGCCAAATATTTGATTCACACGGGATGAGACCTAGAATTTCAAACTATGTACTTAAGGTCCCAAGACTTCAACTTTACTAACACAACCAAGATGTCATTGGCTTCCAACTTGATTATTTGGTTCTCCCTCACAAGTCTTAAATATATGAATTTAGCTTTGATAGCGTGTGAAATGCTGCCATGTGTTGGATTATTATTTTGTCAGTAGAGTTTTTTAATTCTACAAGTAAAGTTTAATAAAATTTACATGTCTATTTTAATTTATTTAATATTCTTTAAGAACACATAGCAATATTTCACCCTATAGAGTTTTTTAACTTCATGCATCAAATAATTTTTCCTAAATTAATTAATCTATTTACATGTTAAAAATTTTGTGCTCTAAAATTGTCTGTAGCTCCTGTTATAAACTAAAGATTGTCGTTAAAGATTTTTTCTACATGCTAGTATGATTTTCATACTTCCCATTTGGTTGATTATTTATTTATGTCAAATTAGGTAGTACAAATTTGAAGGCTAAAATATAATCTAATTCTACTTTTATTTTAGAAATTTAGATTATCTACTTTTTGGATTTAAAAATTTAGGTTATCTGTCTCCTCTGACAGGGTTTAGGTTTATTTTGTTCTTTCGTGGCAGCGTTTCCTTTGAAAGTCGGAATTTATTCAATTATTCTTTCAATCGTATGAGATTTAATTCGTATTGATGGAATCTGATTTCGTTGGGTTAACTCTCAATGAAGAAGAAGAGACGATTTTACAAATATCGTCTTTTCTGATTCCAAAGAGGGAAGAACAGGAATTTCGTTTGGTGGGGTGTTTTCTAACAGCCAGTGTTATCCACTTTCCTGCTATGAAGAGTACGATGACAAATCTGTGGCATCCGGTAAGAGGTGTTCGAATTCTAGATCTTGGGGTAAAAATATTTTTGTTTCAATTCTTTCATAGTATGGATATGGAGAGGGTTTTGAAAGGCTCTCTCTGGACTTTCAATAATCATCTACTGCTCTTACATGCTTTGAAGTGGGGGGAAGATCCGTTAAAAGTCCCTTTAGTTTTATCACCTTTTTGGGTTTAGATTCATGATGTTCCTGCAGGTTTCTTTTCTGAGGCTTTAGCAAAGCAATTAGGTGATTTCATTGGTACTTTTATGGAGTATGATGGCGATAATATAGGAAAGGGATACCAAAACTTTTTACGGGTCAAAATTCAATTGGATGTAAGATATCCTTTAAAGAGGAAAAAATAGATTTTGTTCTATGGAAATAGATCATATGTTAAATTCAAATATGAAAGATTAACACTCTTTTGTTTTTACTGTGGTCATTTGGGACACAATGACTCCTTTTGTGAGGCAAGAATGGCATTAGGAGTGGAGACTACTGAAATGGGCTGGGATCTTTCGATAAGAGCACAAACAAGAAGAGCCCGAGCACAAAATAGTGTCTGGCTACGTGAGGATGAAAAAGAAATAAGGGGAAGGAATCTCGACAGAAGTAGGCCATTTGATTATAGAACTTGGGGTGCTACAGATAACTTTAGAAGTGGGCTTTTTGTTGATCCCATTTTAGGGTTTAATTTGGAAGGAAACTTGTCTACTATTTCTAAAAAAAGGGAAAAACAACCAGTTGATGAAAATCAATTTGCTATGGAGCATGATGCGGAGGAAGGGATTTTAATAGGAGCATGGTGAATAGCAATCTTTTCATATCGGTGGCTGCTAAAAGGCAAGCTGACAGACAACAATGAAAATCTTAAGTTGGAATGTCCATGGTTTGGGGAATCCACTGACAATATGAAGACTTTGGCACTTGCTAAAGTTATATAATCCCTAAATGGTCTTCTTCATAGAGACTAAAATAAATAAAAATCAGATGGAAAGAATACGAAGGAGTTGTGGCTTTTATAATGGTATCAATGTAGAAGCATGTGGATCTAGAGGAGGTTTATGCCTGGCATGGCGTGATGATACTACTATCATTTTTAAAAGTTTCTCAAAAAGACATATTGATGCGCATATTGAGGATAATGCTGATGGTTACAAGTGGAGATTTACAAGGTTTTATGGCTCCTCTTATATACAAGATAGGTACGAATCATGGGATCTTCTCAGAAACTTGAATAATGCTGATGAGCTCTCATGGTTAGTTTGTGGGGACTTCAATGAAATTATGTATGGTCATGAAAAGAAGGGAGACTTACTTCGAGAGGAGAGACGTATGGATGCTTTTCGTACTGTATTGGCGATAAACCATAATTTATACATATTTTTACCTCATGCTTGGCATATTTATGGATGATTTTTCCTTGGCTTTAGTGAATTTGATGCTCTTAATCCTTTAATTTCATGTTTTATACTCAGGAAAGCTTAGGATAGCAAAAAGAGCGAGAAACGGGCCAAAAAGGAACAAATTGGGCTTAAATTAGTGTTTCACATGGCCTAAACACTTCCATATGGGTGATACACATGCCCGTGTGTCATGGCTGTGTCAACATTAATCCCAGTCAGAATTGCACACGGTTTGAGCACTTGCACACGGGCGTGACACACGGCCGTGTCCCTGCCAAGCCCAAGTCTAGTTATATTTAGAAAAGGGCACTTTTGAGGGTTTTGAAGCATTCTAAAGCCTATATAAACACCCTAGAAGAGGATTAGAGGACACACAGAGAGTAGAAGGCAGAAAACACTGAAGGATAGCCATCGAAATTAGCTTAGAGAGAGGATCTACATCAAAACTGAAGATTTCCATCCAATTTCCTAGAAGTTCTTTGGGTTTCTTTATGTTTTGTTGTTTTCTAAACTTTGAGATGTTTTCCATTATTATTATGAACTAAACTCCCTAAATACCTAAGGAAGATGAAACCTAGGACGAATCTTATTACTATTTGATTTATATGATAAATACTTGTTCTTATTCTTAATTGTGAGTTTAATCTTTATTTTAATATTCCAGGATATTAATTCAGGTTTTTGATATGCTTATTCAGTGGAGGAAAAGTCACTATTTAAGAGTAGATCATTCATAGTTAAGCGGAGTTGCATGCAATCCTAGAGATAGGGCGATATAAATTTGCTGGATTAGAGTCAAATCTAATAAGGAAATCTATAGATCGAGTTAATGCGACGATAGGGGTTTTAATTAGAAAGAGATTTTGATTAATCAACCTAGAGTCAGTTGTTTTTAGTCTCGAGAGAGATATTAACATAAATCAGGGATTTCTATGGATTAAGTTAAGTGAATAAATCATCTAATTCAAAGGTAATAAGTGAAGTCTAGATAGATTCTTCCTTGGGTATTGTCTTCTCCATCGGTTTTCCAAAGTATTTTTCCAATTTCAATCTCTGTCGTAATTTTAGTTAATTAGATAATTAGTTTTAGTTTAAAAACATCCTTTAATTTTTAGGCTAGATAATAGAAAGATAGTAATTACTAGTACTTTTAGTCCTCGTGGATACGATATTTTCGGTCTTACCATAACTATACTACTGTTCGATAGGTGCGCTTACCTTAAGTCGAATTTTTAGTTAGTTTCACGACCATCAATTGGCAAATTGTAATTTATTTGACGTGGGCTATACTGGGAAGTGGTTCACTTGGGAAAGAGGGAATCTACCAGAAATGAATTTTCAAGAACGTCTAGATAGGGGAGTTGCTAATGAAGGTTGGATATCTTTATTCTCTGAGGCTACAATTCAACACCTTCCATATTCTTTTTCAGACCATTGCCTACTACTTATTACTACGGAAAAAAAAAATAACGAGCGCTATAAAAGGAATTTTAAGTTTGAAGCTTTGTAGGTCTTGGAGGATCCATTTGGTGAGGAGGTAAAACGTATTTGGAAAAATTCAACAGGAGATTTGTTACTGAAATTGGAAAGGGTAAGAGAAGGGCTGGATAGATGGGCTAGTCAAATTAGACATAGCAAAAAAACAAAAAAGAAGGTGCTAACTGCAAGACTGGTTGAACTGTTAGAACCTGAAAGGGATGATGACAATTTGGCAGAACTTATTGATACAAAAATTCAACTTAATTTTGAGATAGAAAAGGATGAACGATATTGGGAACAGAGGGCGAGAGTTAACTGGTTGTAATTTGGAGATAGAAATACCGCATTTTTTCATAACCAAGTGACACAACGATGACGAAGAAATATCATTCGCAAAATGAAATATGAGGTTGGTAGGGAAACAGATGAGGTTTGGGAAATAGAAGCAATTGCTAGATCTTATTTTCAAAATCTGTTTGCAACTGGAAGGAGAGGAAATTGCGAGCACCTCTTGTCAGGAATTGATCACTGTATTTTCGAAGAGGATAATTCTCGACTAATGGCGAGATATACAAAAGAGGAAATTCGAGAGGCCTTATCCGAATTAGGTCCAACGAAAGCGCTAGGAGAAGATAGATTTCCGGCTTTATTCTACCAAAAATGTTGGCCAATCATTAAGGAAGATGTTACATCCTTTTGTCTATGAATTCTAAATAGAGGTATGGATATCAGTTTAATTAATAAAACTAATATCGTATTAATACCAAAAAACCCAAATCCTTCAACCATCATTCATTTCAGACCTATTAGCCTATGTAATGTGCTTTATAAGCTGATAGCTAAGGTCATCGCAAATCGTCTCCAAATTATCATTGATAAATGCATAGATCTCACACAGAGTACGTTTGTACTAGGGAGATTGATTTCAGATAATGTGTTGTTGGCCTATGAAATCCTTCATACTTTAAAACATAAGAAGATGGGGAAAAAAGATTTATGGCGGTAAAATTAGACATGAGTAAAGCGTATGATAGAGTGGAATGGTTTTTTGTCGAAGAAATTATGAAACGAATGGGTTTTGATCCAGGTTGGGTTGACTCTTTAATGAAATGTGTCTCTACAGTTTCTTATTCAGTGATTTTTAATGGCCATGTAGGAGATAGCTTTCGCCCTACAAGGGGCTTAAGACAGGGTGACCCTTTGAGTCTGTTTCTAGTCTTACTTTGTGAAAAATGTCTTTCGAGTCTTATGCGATTGGCTATGAGGGGAAACATACTTAGAGGGGTCAAAGCAAGCAAAAGTGGTCCGCATGTCTCACACTTATTATTTGCAGATGACTGCATATTGTTTGGGGAGGCTACAGAAAGTGGTCCGAATTTTGATTGAATACGAGAATTGTTCTGGTCAATGCGTTAACTATGGAAAATCTACAGTTTTATTTAGTACAAATACACAGGAGAGGGACAAAATAATAATTTTCAAGATTCTTGGAGTACGAAGTTCGAATAACCCGAAAAGATACCTTGGTCTTCCTAATATGATGGGCAGAAGAAAGAAGATGGCATTTCAAATTTTGAAGGATAGAATTAAACAACGGATTGATAGTAGGAGTGTTAAACATCTTTCTTAAGGCGGAAAAGAGGTATTTATAAAAGCCATTCTTCAAGCTATTCCAACCTATACTATGGCATGTTTCTTACTCTTTAAATCTCTATATGCTGAAATAGAAGGCAGTTTCGTAAAATTCTGCTGACAGAAAAGTCGAGATAAGAATGGCATTCATTAGTGTACTTGGAAAGATTTATGTTCTTTAAAAGAAGATGGTGGATTAGGTTTTCGAAATCTCGATAAATTTAATATTGTGTTATTAGCTAAACAAGGACGGCGTTTTATTAAGTTTTAAAGGCAAAGTATTATCCAAATACGGATTTCTTCAATGCGCAATTAGGAAATTTACCTTCGCTTACCTGGAAGAGTGTCTGGGCAGCAAAATGAATCTTAGAGAAAGAATTATGTTAGAGGGTTGGCACGAGGGATCGTATTTTAGTTTGGGGCGACTTATGGATATCGGGAGCTGAAATAGACAGGTTACAAAATGAGACTAGTAATGAAAATATTAAGACAGTATCAGATTTGATTGATCTAGCTAGCAGAACTTGGAAAATAGAATTAGTCATTAGTACCTTTAATGCGGATGTTGCAAGGAAAATACTGCAGATCCCTCTGGCAGAGACAGCTTATAAAGACTTCCAAGTATGGCGAGGGGAATCATTAGGACAATTCTCAGTTAGGAGTACCTATAAACTATTACAGGAGGCTAATTCAAATCCTAGTAATAATTATTTACAGACCAAGACTATAGATTTGTACAGGAAATTATGGAATTTACATCTCCCTCCAAAAATTAACAGCTTGTTTGGTTGGCTGTAATGCTAAGCCATTACAACTGAATTAAGTGGGCCCATCCTATTCCATTGTTTAGTTGGCTGTAATGGGCAATTACAGCCCTATTCTATACAGCCTTATTCGAGGAAAAATCGACGTTTACAATTCAGCACTTCCTCCATGGAATACCAATTCAACGTGAATTTTTTTTAACTTTACCCTTCTCATTTCTTTCTCACATTTGAGCATTTTCTTCTTTTTTTCACGTCTGATTCCTATTTCCTTCCAACCTTCTCCCTCTTTTTCATGTCTGAAGCATCATTTCCAACCCTATCCAAGCCTGAACCCAGATTCAATTTTAAATTAAAAGCCACCAAAATTTTACTTACCGGTGAATTCCATCGATTCTCACTCCTCTTAGGCTCCACAAATTCATCCTCAAGCTTCGATTGAAATCAGGGTCAACGGTTTCAATTTTCTCTCAACAAAAACGCAGCTTGAAATCCAGATTTCTCAGTTTTCTCGAGAAAATCCGACTTTGGTGTGAGAGGAAAGGGCTAATGATCCAACACCCAGATGTTAAATCGGTGCTGAATCGAGTGAAGCAGTTCACTGACAATGTATTAAGTTTTTGCTTTGTCTTAATGAAAACTACTCTTAATAGCTTCACAACTGATTAGAGTCTCATCTTATGAAACTCACAATCAGTTAGAACTCTCTCTAAGGTAAGCTTTTGACCTTCTTCAATCGAAATTAAGACCCCTCCTTTTCGTTAACTATCTCAGATCCCCAAGAATACACTTTACTTAATCAAGCTATTCTCTATGGTGTTTTAATCGAACCCTATTAAGCACTTACATGCTATTTTCATTGATAGGTATAAGCTGTTTTTAAGTTTACTTGTTGGAATTGTTAATGAATTGTATGGAAAACTTGTTGATTCGGTAAAGGAACAATTAATTTGGGTTACTAAAGAAATGATTGATGTTTCTGCTACAGGAATTGATAGTTTGTTAGTGTGCTTAATGAGGTAAATTGTTGGTGGTGATTTTAGTGATGGGAATCTTTGGTTATGTTTCGAGTTAGTGAGTCTTTGTTTAAATGGGATTGTTTGTTACAAGAAAAGTATGTAGTTTTGACCAGTGCACTATATACATTTCTTCTTTTATTAGCTGATCATTGTAGTTTTGACTAGTGCACTATATACAGTTCTCTTTGCCTCTAGAATTTCCTTATGCAGCCCATCTTTAGCTTCAGCCATTGATCTGCAGTGATTTACCATCTCCCCTTTTCCTTGATTAGGTTTTGCCATTCAGCCTTCTTATGTGTCGGTTCTTCCGTAGTTTCCTCGAGTATCTTCTTTATTTCTGAAACTTTCAATCTCAAGTTATCATCTTTGTTATCATTTTCATAGTGTGACATAGCAAGCATAGAATTCATGGGTATGTTCATTGCCAATGGGGTTGCTCGTACCCCTCCAATGGGGTATCAATTCTTTCAGTTTTTATTTTAGAAAAAAATAAAAAAGTGATTAATTTTATCATTGTTTGTAGGTGGAATAGCTAGATCACTTTCATTGTGATATAGATGAAAAGACTATAAAAAGTACTGGTAAGCTTTTTAACTTACTCTAATTATTTATATATAGTCATTTTCATTTTAATTAAATAAAACCCAGATTTTGCATTTAAGTACTTGCTAAGATTTTCAACTTCAAATACCCAAAATTTTAAAACTTGTGCTTGAGCATTAATTAAATTCAATATTGGACTTGGATCATGCATGCTTATCCATTAATTTGATTGGTATAGTAGAATCAACAGATGCTTTAAACCACTGCCATCACCATGCAATTTCTAGCCTTCAAATCTAATTAATTTATACTTTCATTTTCTTAATTTTTTGACTTTGAATATTCCAACAGTAGATAATTTCATAATACCCTTTTATCAGCAGTGTTTCAATGTTCTTTCTATTATAGTAATTAATTCTGGTTTGAAACTTTGGGTATTAGTTGCTATTTGTATGCTTGACACGAATGAAAAAAGCCCATAAATTGCCTGCACACTTGTTTATTAGGATCTGAATCAGTCCAATCAAGAAATTATTGAAATTTAATTATAGATTTGATAAATTACCTTATATTATGTTTTAAATGAAGAAAATAATTTTTATTAAATAAAACCCAGAATTTGTATTCAAGTACTTGCTAAGATTTTCAACTTCAAATACCCAATATTTTAAAACTTGCAGTTGAGCATTAATTAAATTCAATGTTGGACTTGGATCATGCAAGCTTATTCATTAATTTGATTGGTATTTTGTTGCTGAAAAATAGTGAATAGAATCAACTGATGCTTGAGACCACCACATCACTACTACGCTATTTACAGCCTTTAAATCTAATTTATACTTTCTATTTTTGTTTTTTTGACTTTGAATATTCCTCAGTGCTCTTTCTATTACAGTAATTAATTAGGGTTTGAAACTTTAGATGAATTTGTTATTTGCATAGTTAGCTGGTTTCAATTTGATTGGCACGAGGTACAGGGTTTGGTCCCCGTAATATAATTGCTTGCTTGTACTAAAAATAAAATATTTGCATGCTTAAAACTTTCTATCCATGGTTGGAACTTTCTGATGCTTTTTAATCCTTGTACCAAGTGCGATCTCTCTTACATATTGCTATTGAGTTGCAGATCGGTATAACATCATGTTAGCTTGAGGAATTCCAGATCATCCAAGGCAAATGCTCATTTTCTTTAGTTTACCTTCTGCTGTGCGATTGGAATGGGTCAGAAGATTTCTTGCTGACCATTAAAAATTATGGTTGTGTTGATATTTTGGTAACTTTTTGTGTTTGTAATATTTGGATGGTATAATGACATGATAGAATGTCATTACAATGTTGTAACTTTTTGATGTTGTAAAATTTTAAAACGTATGGATTATGACATATAAACTAATAAAATCATGTAACTTTTTGTTAATATATGAATATTATGCTTGGATGTGAAATATAATTCTCAAGTTATTTATTACTTTTTTAGCAATGAGTTATTTATTATTTCTAATATTTAATTATTTTTTATTGTAGAATAATTAAATTATTTGTTTCAGTAATGATATTTTAGTACATTAAATATGTATTGTAGTTTAAAAATAATAAAGTAGATTATATATTTTTTTATAGTATTATATATTTTGATTTTTAATTCATATAATAATGATTATATTAAGAATGTTATTAAATTATATTTAATAATAATTATGTTAAAATATGGTTAAACTATTTATTATTTTTATTAAATTATTTTCAATAATAATCTTATTAAAATTTAATAACAATAACAATAATCATCTACCTTAAAAAAATTCTGCTAAGGGTATTCTGGTCATTTTAGTTTTTTTCCTTATGCTATTACAACATCATTCCATTCAACCAAACACAAGAATACTATTATAGTTCTATTCCATTCCATTCAACCAAACAGTTGAATTACTTATTACAGTTCTATTCCATTACAACTCTATTCAATTACAGCCCTATTCCATTCTAGTGAACAAAACGTACTGTAAAATTACAAATTGGAGAATTTCATGGAACTATATTCCTACTCTATCAAACCTCAAGAATAAAAAAGTGGTCACAGCAGCTATCTGTCCCAGATGTCACACCCCTGAGGAAGACAACAATCATATCTTTCGGTACTATCCTACAGCAATAGAGGTGTGGTCAAATTTAAATCTTGCCTGGGTATGTAATAATGACCTTAATAGTATATGGGAGTGGCTCACCTGGGTTTTTAGACGAGGAAATATTGAGCAATGTCGACTCTTCTGTTGCAGACTATTGTCAATCTGGACATATAGAAATCAGTTAGTTTACGAAAGAAAGAACTCTATAGACAGAGATATCTCGAATGAAGTCATCAGCTACATTTCGGAGTTGAATGGAGTGGAACAGAAAAAACTTACTTTAAATGTTGTTAAAGGTCATGAACATACAACAAGAAGCACAAGGGTCACTGTCTTCTTTGATGTGGCTTTTGACAAGAGATCCTCCAAATCTGCCTCGGGTCTGGCAGTACGTGATGAGAGGGGTGAGATCTTGGTATCCAAAATGGTTATCCCCGCCACCTCATGTGCCAAAGTCAAATGGTTGTTCTTCCTTCCCCGCTCCCTCTTTTTCTACATATGCGGTGGCGGGGTACCAGAGAAGAGGGGACAACTTCTTTCTCCCTTGCCTTGCTCAACTTTCCTTTTCTAATTGAAAGTAGCAAGCCACTCCACTACTAGTACAGAGGCCAGATAGAAGGTTGCTTCCTCTATATGTTCAGGCAAAGAACATCTAGAAGCTGTCTTTTGTCTTGTCTTGTAAGCAACCATGCCTATCTAATCGAATTTTGCTTATCAAAGTGGTCTTACTAAGCGGAAGCACATGCAGGGTTACAAGCGATGCAGTTAACCATTTCCATGGGTTTTAACAGTTTACAAATAGTTAGGGACTCAAAAACAATGATAAAGAAATTCCAAACAAAAGATCCGGACAAATCGATTATAGGAGCGCTCATCAGAGACATTCAGAGCAAAAAGGCATATTTTCATAATATCGAGTTTCATTTTATCCCTAGATCAGAAAATGGTTATGCTCATTTTCTTGCCAAAGAAGCCTTGAAGAGGGGAGTACGATATTACCTGCAAGGGGAAGACCCAGGCCATGCTCGTCGTGAGAAGGAAAATCGGAGATTAAGGCAGCTAGGTTGAGAGCTGAAGAGACAAGATGAAAGAGACGAAGAGATGTTTTCAAAGAAATTGATAGCAGAAGTAAAAAGATAAGTTTTGGGAACTGTTATCATAAAAGCTGGAACGGTGAATTGAAATGAAAAGACAAGGGATAATGGCATCCAGCTGTGGTGATTGACTGGACAATTAATTAAGTTTCCTTTTTTATTATTTTTTTGAATTTTGTTTCTATTTAGGGGGCCTTCCTAATTAGTTAGGCCTGATTCTTTATTTCTTCAAGTTTATTTGCTTCTTTCTTTGGGTCTTTAGCCCATGATGGGTGACTATCTTTTATGTATTTCTGTTTTTAGTATTTTATAAAAGCCTAGTTGATTTTTCAAAAAAAAAAAATAGGTATAGTTTTTGCCACTATTAAAATCCTTCTATTCAATTTACTGGTGAGACATTTTGAAATTAAAAAGAAAAAAAAAACACTTGCTAGTCATGTAACAGTAAAAATAACATTGAAAATGTTTATGTAGATTTTATTTCTTAAAAAATTCATTTGGAATCGTCATGATAAAAATATTTTTTTTGTTGAAATAGTGTTCCTAAGAAAAATTGAGAGAGAGAGAGAGAGAGAGAGAAATTAAATCCCAAGTTTCAACATAGTATAACGGCTAAAATCAAAGTTTGATCATTTCTTTATAATATAAAAAAAAAGTAAGACAAATCTAAAAGAAATAAAAGCTATGTGTTCGTCTAAAAGACCCTTGGGGCATTCAAATTATATATAATCACATAATATTTTAATTGAAAATTTAGTGGGCACCCAAATTTACCCAGGCCCATTAATACCCAACTAACCCAAAAAAAAACAATTAGACCCAAAACCCAAAAACCCCAAAACCCTAGCCCAATACATTAAAAAATTAGAAAAAAGAAAAAAACCCTAGCCCCCCCATGTTTAGCTGCCGCCCCTAGGGCCAACTGCCCTCTGCCACCACCTGCTCCACCACCATGGTCGCATCCCCGCCCACTTGCACCTGCAAAGTAAATGAAAAGACATATAATGTAAAATAAAGCATGTAATTTGGCTTTAAAAAGCCAAAGCCTAAATCATTCTTGTTCTTGAACAGTCTTCTCTTCTTTGAAAATAAAAAGTATTCAGCAGTCTTTATCAATAGAAAAACAGATTCAAATACTAAAAAGGTAGCAAGAAACATCAAAGACCAAATCAAAGGTCCATTCACTTCCTTTTTTTCTTTTTTCGAATTTGTTTGCATATAAAATTTTTATTCATTTAACAATAATACATATATATTAGATATAAGTATTTATATAAAAAATATAAAAAAAAATTTACCTTTTTCGGCCACCGTGCAGGCGACGGCGGCGGACGGCGGCGGACGGAGCCGGATTCCTGGCCTGAGTGGGGAAAGGGTGAGAGAGTTTGAGAGAAGGGGTTATTTTTTTTTTTATGAAATGGGGAAAATGAGTTTTTTTTTAGGGAAATTTGACTTATATAGCCCATCAAAACGACGTCGTTTTGGGCTTAAGTCACTAATGCCAAAACGACGTCGTTTTGGCCCTTAACCCATGGCCGACCCGTGACCTGACCCGCTCCAACTTCAGGATCCGCGTGTTTTCATTGGAGGGGCTATTTGCGCATTTAGCCCCTCCGCTTTTTTATTACTTTGCAATTAAGTCATTTTTATTTTTAATTTGGGCCCGAAATTTGTCGCGATTTTCAATTTAATCCTAGCTGATGCTGTGCGTTTTAGGAAGGGGGTTATTGCACTTTAGGCCCTCCGTTGTTTCGCGCGCATTTAAATAAGCCCTTTTCTTCTTTCTTATTTTAAATTTGCCCCAAAACTTCGTTTTTAATTCGAATTTAGTCCTTTTTTTAATTTAAGTTGATTTTTATATGATCTTTGCTATTTTAATTTTTAATATTAGTTCCAATAATATTATATATATACTTTTAAATACACTCTTTTATTTTCTTTTATTATAAATATTATTATTTTATTTTCCTTACGTCATTATTATGTCGTATCGTCTTTTTTTTGTTTTTTTATTATCTTATCATTATTATTTTTCATGTACACATTATTTATATTATTTTTATGATTATTATTGTATTTATTTTTACTACTATTATTATATTTATTATTAGTATTAGCACTACAATTACTATTATTACACTTATATGTATATATATTTATATGTAAAGTTATCAATGGTTATTTTAATATTATCATCATCTTAATATTAATATGTATTTATTTTTAACATATATATGTATATATTTATGAAGTATTATTAGTAATTGTTTTATAACATTATTATTATTATTATTTATAATGTGTATGTATTATATATATTTTTAATACTATATTATGTATATATTTTATATATATTATATATTTTTATTATTATTATATTTTTATGTATATATTTTTAATATCACATTATTCATATATTTTTATATTATCCCATGTAAATACTTTCAATACTACATTATGCATATATTTTTGTCTATATTATATATATACTTTTAATACTCAATATTATTATTACGAATATGTTCTTGGTATATGTATGTATATATATATATATATATTTTCTTTATTCATATGTTATTATCATTATTTTCCATTTTATATTATATTATTTTTATTTTTGTAAATACTTTTAATATCATTATTATATATAAATTTTCAATATATATATATATATGTATATTTATGTAATGTTTGTTTTTCAATATTATTATTATTTCTAGTATGCATATATTATATACTACGTATATATATATATTTTTTCTATTATTATGTATATATCTTAATACATATATGTATACATTTATATATCGTTATTATTAGTTTTTTTTATGTTATTATCATTTTTTCATAAATATTGTATATATTTTTAATCTAGTATTATATGTTTTACATATATATTCCCTACTATTTCATATTTACATTATTACTATTATTATCATGTTTAATACCATATGTATTATTATCGTTTTATACTATTATTTATATTGTTATTATTATTATCGTTTTCGTTATCATTGTCATTTTTATTTTGTCATGTTTTATTTACTTTTATTTATTTATTTATTTACTTATGTATTCGATCATTTCATTTTCCTCATGCATTTGTTTATATTTACATTACTGGCCTTGCTATAATTTCATCTTTTATAATTGCTCATATTATTGTTTTTGACACTGTCGCACCTATTATTATGTTATTATACGTATTAATACCATAATTTGCTTTTATGTTTTACTATAAATCACGTTATATTTTTTACTCAATATATTAAAATAATTCTTTCATAAAAGTACTATTCCGTATTTCGTAATTCGAGACAATCGTGCCCTAACTTACTGGGTTTCGATTTTTCTCATTTAACCTAAATAACGGAATGTTCTTTTAAATCACAATACGAGTTTTGAAATAAATGCTTACTCTCGAAGATGCGAGGTGTTGTGTCCTAACTTACTGAATACGACATCTTGTTACCTCGAGATAAGAGCTTTTGTAAATAAAGACAATATTCGGTATTAAGAAATTCGAGAAAAGGTGCCCTAACTTACTGGGTTTCGACTTTTCTTGTTTACCCTAAATAGTCGAATATCCTTTTAAAAAAAATTAGAATACATTAATTTTAAATAAAAGCAAGCTTATTCTCAAAGTTCGAGATGTCGTGTCCTAACTTACTGGGCGTGACATTTTATTACTTCGAGGTGAGAGAGTCCTTAACATCTGTTTTAATTTATTCGATCATTTTTTAATTAGCATTAGTACAAAGAGGGATCGTAGTTTAAATTCTTTCAAGTTTTTAAATCTTCGACACTAAGACACTAATTAATCAACTAGGTATCAATTTTGGGCGTATCGAGGGTGCTAATCCTTCTTCGTGCGTAACCGACTCCCGAACCTGTTTTTTTTATTTGCGCAGACCAAAATCGTTGTTTAAATAAGTCAAACAATTTATTAAAAACAACCACTTTTACGAGGTGACTCGATCACACCTCATCAAAAAGATTGGTGGCGACTCCCCTTTTTTCGTTTTTCAAACAAAGTCGATTCTCGTTTTTCAAAAAAAATGGTTTCGACAGCTTGTCGACTCCACTTGGGACACCAAATAAGAGAGTCAAGCCACAAGTTGATTAACTTTTGTCTTTTTGTCAAAAATTGAAAAGTTGGTTTTGATATACGATCCTTTCATTGCATTTCACCCGTTTTTCGTACGGTTTTCATCATTTTATTCCCATTTTCTTTAATCGCTTCAAGTTTTTATGCATATATCCTCGCACATTGCATTGCATGACCATTGTGGTCACACCCTTTAAGTGGGAGTGAGAAACTATTCCTTCGTGAGGTTTTCACCTCCGTGCAGGATAGCGGATCGCTTTCGGGATACATCCGTACCTATGTCTTCGTGAGATTTTCATCTCTGTGCAGCCATAGGGAAATGCATTCCCTTGAACTGAACTCGGTCTGTATGAGCCTATAATAGGTAAAGATCGAAGAATCTGCTGGTTCAAGTACCCTTACTCTAGAACCAAACCACATATAGAGAGACCTAGGAGCCCACCCTAGGTAGAGCCACTCCGAACCCCTAGTGGTTACCCAAATTGCTTTATTTTTTATTTATTTATCCTGTACTAACGTGTTTTATTTTTGTTTTGTTTATAATTGCATTGCATTACATCATCATAAGAAGGAGGTGTTGATTCATATTTGATTGCTAAATAGAACAGTTTCTCATAAGAAAATGAATTTTTTGATAAAGTGGATTATAACACGGTTGTCTAAATATGGTCCAAGTAAACATAATGAAAGAAGGCTGATAGTCCGTGAAGAAATACAAGACTTTGCTTCATTTCCTGAGGATGCAAACCGAGAAAGATTATTCAAGATTCGTCACGTCTTAAAGGAGCTGACGAGTATCACAGAGACAAGTGATCAATGAGTCGCGACCTAGATCAAGCAAAAAGGAGTTAATATAGACATCTCTTGGGGAATTTGCAAGACTCGACCATAAGATCTGGAT
The DNA here is from genome assembly GCA_025698465.1 of Gossypium longicalyx. Taxonomy (NCBI): domain Eukaryota; kingdom Viridiplantae; phylum Streptophyta; class Magnoliopsida; order Malvales; family Malvaceae; genus Gossypium; species Gossypium longicalyx. The sequence goes on along the minus strand of CM046997.1, from coordinate 13,354,563 downwards.
ATGAAGAGGAAGTTAAGTGTCTTCACTTGGAATATGAGAGAAATGCCGTATATGTAGTCCGTTTTATGTAAAGGAATTTGTTTTCTAGAAAAGTTGTTCTAATGAAATTGAATTTAGAATCAATGTCTTCCTTTCTTTTGCATTCATTTCATGCATTTGCATTGTATTGCATTATTTGCGTTAGACTTTCCCTAAAAGAACCCTAATTAGGTGAAATTATTTCAGTTAACCTGGGAACCAACAAAAGTCAAGCGAATAGGCATCTTTACGGTATAATGAAAAGGAAAAAAGATATGGATCAAAGATTGGAAAGACTGGAACAACTTCAGAAAGAGATGCAAGACCAGTTACAACTGCAAATGCAAGAGCAACTGGCGAAGATCCAGCAAGATATAAGGGACCAAATGCTAGAGTCCCAAAGGAATATGATGAATCAGTTGTCCCAATTACTAACTAAGGGGCTAGGAAAAGGAAAAAACTCCATGACCAATGCTGGGGAGGACAATGAGGAGCCTCTGTACCCTTCGGGTTTCACCCCAATAAATGATCAGACATGTCCGCAAGATGTACCAATTGCTATCAGATCACAATAACATCAGGCCGGTACCTCGGCACTCATGAACTACCCGACGGGCTCAGGTTCCAATCCAAGGAATAGTCCAACCAATCATGAAGTTCCTGATCTAAATGAAATGGCAGGAATAGAAAAAGTAAAGGTTGAACTGCCAAGACAACTCAAAAATCGATATAAGTGGTTGGAAGAAAAACTCAGAGCGATGGAGAATGCTGATTACCATCGCGGGGTTGACACCAAAGATCTCAGCTTGGTCCCAGATTTAGTACTCCCGCCGAAATTCAAGACTCCAGAGTTTAAAAAGTACAATGGGACTAGTTGTCCTGAAGCTCACATCACAATGTTCTGTCGAAGGATGATAGGATATGTTAATAATGACCAATTATTAATTCATTGCTTCCAAGACAGTTTGATCGGGTCAGCAGCTAAATGGTACAATAAATTAATCGTGCTAAAATCAATTCATGGAAGGACTTAGCACGGGCTTTCATGAAGCAGTATGGCCACGTGACTGACATGGCGCCCGACAGAATTACACTATAGAATATGGAAAAGAAGCAAAGTGAGAGCTTCAGGCAATATGCCCAAAGATGGAGAGAGGTAGCGACACAAGTCCAGCCACCTCTTCTAGAGAAAGAAACTACGATGCTTTTCGTTAACACTCTGAAAGCCCCGTTCATTACCCATATGTTGGGAAGCGCTACCCTGAGCTTCTCAGACATAGTAATGTCCGGCGAGATGATTGAAAACGCAATCAGAAGCGGGAAGATAGACGTAAGAGAAAGTACCAAGAGGTCAACCTCAAAGAGAAATGAAAATGAAGTGAATAATGTGAGTAAAGGGTATTCCAAATTGGTCAACGTAGGACAGCCGAGGACTGTAACCACTAGCTATCAAGGCTCTTCAAGGTAGGAATCTAACTCGAAGACTAATACAGAAAGGCTTCGGTTTACACCTATCCCAATGTCATATAAGGACTTGTATCAGAATCTCTTTGATGTACATGTGGTGTCTCCGTTCTACTCAGAACCTGTGCAACCTCCGTTCCCAAAATGGTATAATGAGAACGCTCAATGCGAGTACCATACGGGAATAACGGGACACTCAATCGAAAACTGCACTACAGTTAAAAAGTTGGTCGAAAAGTTTATTGAAATGGGAGTTGTGAAGTTTAACAATTCCTCAGAACCAAATCGCTCCGACAATGCAGTAAATGCGATTTGAAACTGAGGGCAAAAGAGTTGCAATACCTTGAACAAGTCAAAAGCCTGAAAGGAATATCGGGGAATCTGAATGATATATCCGAAGAGGGAACTGAGGAATAAAAGTCTCTAAACTTTTGCATACTTGGGAGTGTTTTGAACAATGGGACTGTGGAAGAGATCCCTTTATTTTTAGAGCTAATCTAGAGTAATATTCAAAACACGCTTGTTGTTTTAAGCCTAGAAGCAATAAAAATCCTTTTGTGAAATAGGCTTGTGTTCTAAGTCTTTATTTCAATAAAATGCATCTTTTTTGAGTAAATAGTCTGTTATTTCATTTCATACTATACAAATAATTGTTTATAGATTCTTTTGTTCTTTGGACTTTCTTTCAAATATTCATTTATTCTCCATTCATGATCATACCATATAAATAATCATCCTTAGAATCATTTATTCTTTGGCATCTGCCTTCAATAGGTCCTCAGATATCAACGACATGAGCGACGTTGCTGCTGACCCAGAATCTCCTTTTGAGCGATATATGAGTCTTGAGGGATCTCAAGACTTGGAAGATGGCAAAGATTGTAACATATCTCTTGATGTGTTAAGGATGGTAGAGTAAGATGAAAACAGATCCTACCTTACAAAAGTCGGTAGACAGTAAGCCTAGGATAAGAGAAAGAGGCAAAACATTGGATTCTGCATCACTCCAAAGACAAAATGAAACATCATTGAGTTGTTCCAAGAATTCAAAGATGTTTTCACATGATCGCATTAAGATATGCCTGGGCTACTAAGGCCTATGAATGCTAAAAAGGGTCTATACGAGCGTCAGAAGGACACATGTTTATGGTCTTACGTTAGCCAGACTAATCATAAGGTTGGGGTACTGCTTATCCACCATGGAAGGGGATTATATTAGTCAAGCCATGAATGCCAAACGGAGGAAGACAAGACTTTTATGCCTCCTCAATTTTTTCACAAAATTTTCTATATGTGGGGCACAGATATTATGGGGCTGATCTCGTCAAAAGCTTTTAACCGATACTGATTTATCTTTGGGGTTGTCGATTACTTCGCCAAGAAGGTGAAAGTCGCTTCATATGCCAAATCATCAAATCCAAAAAAAAAACAAAAAAAGAGGGATCATGGAAAGAAGACTGAGACTTGTAAAGATTGGCATAAGAAGTCATCATTTACCCTCTATGCTCATCGAACATTGGCCAAAGACCGTCGCCGGGGCAGCATATTTCATTAGTCTATGGGATAAAAACGATTTTGAAAAAGAGATTCCTCGTCTCTGAGTCTCGACAGAGTTGAAGTTGGATAAGGCAAAATGGATCCAATCCCGATATGATCAGTTGAATTTGAAGAAAGGAGCCATCTGTCATGGTCCAATGATTGTGAGCTTACCATGGAGAAGTTCATCCTAGAGAGTTCCATGAGGGAAAACTTGATATTAAAGAAGACTATTGCTAAAGTGGATGTCAAACTGGGAAAAACTTTATGTAGTAAAAAAGGGCCCATTCTAGAGGAGCATTGATGGTAAAGATTTACCCAACCCGGTGAATTCAAATCCAGTCAATGAGTATTCTACCTAAAAGGAAAGAGGCCAAGGTGAAAACCCGCAAATGGATCAAAAAAAAAAAGAAAAAGAAAGAAAAAGAAAAAAGGATAGGCCATGGCGAAAACCCGCAAAGGGCGCCTTGAGGCCAAAAGGGATTCGAGTTGAAAACCCAAAAAGGGCGGCTCAAATTTGGATCAAAGTGGGGATACATTAGTCTTGCTATGCTTGAATTAACAATGAAAAAGTATGATACGTCTTGGGGCATCGACAAAGTACTCTGGATCCCCAAAACACATATTGAGCTCAGAAAGGTCCTCAAGAAGTTGGTACAGAGAAGCTCAAGCTGCGATATCTAGGGCATCTAGCTTCTATTTTGCCCATTTTTAATTTGTTATCTTTGATTCTTTTCAAGATATATCCGAATAAATTTTCTTCTTATTGCATTGCAATCTTTGATTAACTTATTCGTTTTGTGTTAATTTCCTTCTTATTGTATTTGCAATCTTTGATTAATTTATTCATTTCGAGCTATGCTCCCAATCAATTTCCTTCTTGTCCATCGTTTTGATATTTTTCTAGCATTTTGCATTGAAATAATGATTAATAGACCAATAATACTTTCACAAAATAAGTTCTACATATTACTTTAGAAGCCTCTAAATAGTACAAGAGCCCAAAATAGGACTATTATTCAGAACTTACCACGCCCAAAGGTTGGAAATATTTAAGCCCAAATTGAAATTATCTCATTGGGTTTTCTGTCAAAGATATTGTTTGAGCAAAAAGAAATTACATTGGTGTTATAATCCCGGCAAAGAATGAGCAATGGGATTATTCTCGGGAAAAGAAAAATGATACTCTGCATTCATGCAAATATCAGACATATACATCTGGTCATTACACTCAGGGAATAGTGTAACAGATCAAACTGATTGAAGATGATACAAATCCTGTACCTTTGAGTTGCAACAGGATGGATGGAAAAAACCAAATGTTATTCCTCTGAAATTGCAGTGGGAGACACAAACTTTATGTCCCAGAAGGTAAAGTGGAAGGGACTCTGGAATTACAGCGGGGCAAGCTTGTTGAGCAAAATGTGATTGTTTCTTTGGCTTTTCTGTCAAGAATACCAGTTGAACAAGATGGCAGCGTAATATGTCAGTGATAATGTCCTGATGAACAACGAGAATGATACCTTAAGCCTTTAAAAAAGGATCATTTTCATTTTTGCATCCATATATCATTCATAACATATCTAGTTAGGAGCATTTGATTCATTTCAATCATAGCATCCTAATTATTGGCATAAACATAGATACATGAAACCGATTCTACAGATCAAGTCCCTGAGGGATGGTGTAGCAACATCGGAGAATTCACAGATCTTAACCCCCTAAGTAGTAGGGAAACAGATCGAAGGCCATGGGCCTTAAACCTCTAAGAAGTAGAGTAATAGGCTGAATTTACAGATCTTAACCCCCTAAGCAGTAGGGAAACAGATCGAAGGCGATGGTCCTTAAACCTCTAAGCAGTAGAGTAATAGGCTAAATTTACAAATCTTAACCCCCTAAGCAGTAGGGAAACAGATCGAAGGCGATGGGCCTTAAACCCCTAAGCAGTAGGGTAACAGGCTAAATTTACAGATCTTAACACCCTAAGCAGTAGGGAAACAGATCGAAGGCGATGGGCCTTAAACCCTTAAGCAATAGGGTAACAGGCTAAATTTACAGATCTTAACCCCCTAAGCAGTAGGGAAACAGATCGAAGGCCATGGGCCTTAAACCCCTAAGCAGTAGGGTAACAGGCTAAATTTATAGATCTTAACCCCCTAAGTAGTAGGGAAACAGATCGAAGGCGATGGGCCTTAAACCCCTAAGCAATAGGGTAACAGGCTAAATTTACAAATCTTAACCCCCTAAGCAGTAGGGAAATAGATCGAAGGCGATGGGCCTTAAACCCCTAAGTAGTAGGGTAACAGGCTAAATTTACAGATATTAACACCCTAAGCAGTAGGGAAACAGATCGAAGACGATGGGCCTTAAACCCCTAAGTAGTAGGGTAACAGGCTGAATTTACAGATCTTATCACCTTAAGCAATAGGGAAACAAATCGAAGGCGATGGGCCTTAAACCCCTAAACAGTAGGGTAACAGGTTGAATTTACAGATCTTATCAACCTAAGCAGTAGAGAAACAGATCAAAGCTATAAATCCATTCTCCCTAAAATGGCACTGGAGAGGCTCGAAGCCACCATTCGTATCTTCTTGAAGTTTCAGCGGATCTCTTCTCCTTGAAATGGCATTGGAGCGGCTCGAAGCCACAACAGATCTCCTTGAAGTTTCAGCGGAGTAGATTGAAGTTACAAGTCTTATCTCCTAAAGCAGTAGTGGAACAGATCAAAGATGAAGGATCTTAACCCCCTAAGCAGTAGGGAAACAGATCGAAGGTGACAAGCCTTAAACCCCTAAGCAGTAGGGTAACAGGCTGAAATTACAAATCTTGTCTCCCTGAAATGGTGTTGGAACGGCTCGAAGCCACAACAGATCTCCTTGAAATTTTAGCGGAGAAGATTGAAGTCACAAGTCTTATCTCCCTGAAGTTGCAGTGGAGTAGACTGAAAATAGCGAATCTTATTTCCCTGAAGTTACAGTAGAGCACATTGAAGATACTTGAAGAAAAGAAGCGCCAAGAGAAGTCAAGACTCGGCAAGTCCCGACAAATTTGGCCCTTTCTATAGTCTTTACCCTATTCTCGTTGCACGACAATGAGCAAAGAGGGGCAGCTGTGGGCACCCAAATTTACCCGAGCCCATTAATACCCAACTAACCCAAAAAAAAAAACAATTAGACCCAAAACCCAAAAACCCCAAAACCCTAGCCCAATACATTAAAAAATTAGAAAAAAGAAAAAAACCCTAGCCCCCCTATGTTCAGCCGCCGCCCCTAGGGCCAACTGCCCTCTGCCACCACCTGCTCCACCGCCACAGTCGCATCCCCGCCCACTTGCACCTACAAATTAAATGAAAAGACAGATAATGTAAAATAAAGCATGTAATTTGGCTTTAAAAAGCCAAAGCCTAAATCATTCTTGTTCTTGGACAGTCTTCTCTTCTTTGAAAATAAAAAGTATTCAGCAGTCTTTATCAATAGAAAAACAGATTCAAATACTAAAAAGGTAGCAAGAAACATCAAAGACCAAATCAAAGGTCCATTCACTTCCTTTTTTTCTTTTTTCGAATTTGTTTGCATATACAATTTTTATTCATTTAACAATAATACATATATATTAGATATAAGTATTTATATAATAAAAAATTACCTTTTCCACGGTGGCCGGCGGCTGGCGACGGCGGTGGATGGAGCCAGATTCCTGGCCTGAGTGGGGAGAGGGTGAGAGAGTTTGAGAGAAGGGGTTAGTTTTTTTTAATGAAATGGGGAAAATGAGTTTTTTTTAGGGAAATTTGACTTATATAGCCCATCAAAACGATGTCGTTTTGGGCTTAAGTCACTAATGCCAAAACGACGTTGTTTTGGCCCTTAACCCATGGCCGACCCGCGACCCGACCCGCTCCAACTTCAGGATCCGCGTGTTTTCATTGGAGGGGCTATTTGCGCATTTAGCCCCTCCGCTTTTTTATTACTTTGCAATTAAGTCATTTTTATTTTTAATTTGGGCCCGAAATTTGTCGCGATTTTTAATTTAATCCTAGCTGATGCTGTGCGTTTTAAGAAGGGGGTTATTGCACTTTAGGCCCTCCGTTGTTTCACGCGCGTTTAAATAAGCCCTTTTCTTCTTTTTATTTTAAATTTGCCCCAAAACTTCGTTTTTAATTCGAATTTAGTCCTTTTTTTTAAATTTAAGTTGATTTTTATATTATCTTTGCTATTTTAATTTTTAATATTAGTTCCAATAATATTATATATATACTTTTAAATACACTCTTTTATTTTTCTTTTATTATAAATATTATTATTTTATTTTCCTTACGTCATTATTATGTCGTATCGTCTTTTTTTTTTTGTTTTTTTATTATCTTATCATTATTATTTTTCATGTACACATTATTTATATTATTTTTATGATTATTATTGTATTTATTTTTACTACTATTATTATATTTATTATTAGTATTAGTATTATAATTACTATTATTACACTTATATGTATATATATTTATATGTAAAGTTATCAATGGTTATTTTAATATTATCATCATCTTAATATTAATATGTATTTATTTTTAACATATATATGTATATATTTATGAAGTATTATTAATAATTGTTTCAGTAACATTATTATTATTATTATTTCTAATGTGTATGTATTATATATATTTTTAATACTATATTATGTATATATTTTATATATATTATATATTTTTATTATTATTATATTTTTATGTATATATTTTTAATATCACATTATTCATATATTTTTATATTATCCCATGTAAATACTTTCAATACTACATTATGCATATATTTTTGTCTATATTATATATATACTTTTAATACTCAATATTATTATTACTGAATATGTTCTTGGTATATGTATGTATATATATATTTTTTTCTTTATTCATATGTTATTATCATTATTTTCCATTTTATATTATATTATTTTTATTTTTGTACATACTTTTAATATCATTATTATATATAAATTTTCAATATATATATATATATATGTATATTTATGTAATGTTTGTTTTTCAATATTATTATTATTTCTAGTATGCATATATTATATACTACGTATATATATATATATTTTTCTATTATTATGTATATATCTTAATACATATATGTATACATTTATATATCGTTATTATTAGTTTTTTTTTTATGTTATTACTGTTTTCAATAAATATTGTATATATTTTTAATCTAGTATTATATGTTTTACATATATATTCCCTACTATTTCATATTTACATTATTACTATTATTATCATGTTTAATACCATATGTATTATTATCGTTTTATACTATTATTATTTATATTGTTATTATTATTATCGTTTTCGTTATCATTGTCATTTTTATTTTGTCATGTTTTATTTACTTTTATTTATTTATTTATTTACTTATGTATTCGATCATTTCATTTTCCTCATGCATTTGTTTATATTTACATTACTGGCCTTGCTATAATTTCATCTTTTATAATTGCTCATATTATTATTTTTGACACTGTCGCACCTATTATTATGTTATTATACGTATTAATACCATAATTTGCTTTTATGTTTTACTATAAACCACGTTATTTTTTTTACTCAATATATTAAAATAATTCTTTCATAAAAGTACTATTCCGTATTTGGTAATTCGAGACAATCGTGCCCTAACTTACTGGGTTTCGATTTTTCTCATTTAACCTAAATAACGGAATATTCTTTTAAATCACAATACGAGTTTTAAAATAAACGCTTACTCTCGAAGATGCGAGGTGTTGTGTCCTAACTTACTGAATACAACATCTTGTTACCTCGAGATAAGAGCTTTTGCAAATAAAGGCAATATTCGGTATTAAGAAATTCGAGAAAACGTGCCCTAACTTACTGGGTTTCGACTTTTCTCGTTTACCCTAAATAACCGAACATCCTTTTAAAAAAAAATTAGAATACATTAATTTTAAATAAAAGCAAGCTCATTCTCAAAGTTCGAGATGTCGTGTCCTAACTTACTGGGCGTAACATTTTATTACTTCGAGGTGAGAGAGTCCTTAACATCTGTTTTAATTTATTCAATCATTTTTTAATTAGCATTAGTACAAAGAGGGATCGTAGTTTAAATTCTTTCAAGTTTTTAAATCTTCGACACTAAGACACTAATTAATCAACTAGGTACCAATTTTGGGCGTATCGAGTGTGCTAATCCTTCCTCGTGCGTAACCGACTCCCGAACCTGTTTTCTTGATTTGCGCGGACCAAAATCGTTGTTTAAATAAGTCAAACAATTTATTAAAAACAACCACTTTTACGAGGTGACCCGATCACACCTCATCAAAAAGATTGGTGGCGACTCCCCTTTTTTCGTTTTTCAAACAAAGTCGATTCTCATTTTTCAAAAAAAATGGTTTTGACATTAGCTATTTGGACTAATTAATAACATTATAAAATTATAAGGACCAATTTACATTATAAATTAAAGTGTAGCGGTTAAATCTCAAATTTAAGAATAATAGGGACCAAAATTTAACTATTTTTCTAAAACTGCCAAAAAAAAAGGGTAATGACCAACATATACATAGAAGAAATAAAAAGTCAATTATACATAACTACATAATGTTTTAACCAGAAAGTTAATGATATTAACTATCTGGATTAATTAATAATATTATAAAAATATTCAGATCAAATTTGTTAAAAATAAAGTATAAAAATTAAATCTCAAATATAAGTATATTAAAGGGACCAAAGATGAAAATTAACTATTTTTTGTAAAATAAAATAAAAGAAAGGGAGCATGGATAGAGAGTAGACCTGATCATGGGTCGAGTCACCCGCCCAAGCCTTAAAAATATAGGTCCGAAAAATGAGCTTAGAAAAAAATAAGGCCGATTTTTTAAATGGGCGGGCCTCGGGTAAGATTTTTTGGTCCGGCCTGAATTTGCCTAAATTGTTTTTCACTTTTGTTTGTTGTTGTTTGTTGCCATTTTGATGTTGTTTTGTTGTCATTTTGCTATTATATTGTTATTATATTGTTGTTATTACTTAGATATTGTATAACTCTTGTTCTATTATTAATTTTGCTACTATTTTAGAGACATTTGGTTGTTAAGTTGCAATAATTTTAGTGTTATTTAAGTATAAAGACTTTTTTTAAATGTATTTTCAATTTGTTGAGAAAGATTTATTTTAATGTTTTTAGTGTATTTGATGTATTATATTTTTTAAAATTATTTTTATATAAAAAATTAATATTGGCGGGCCGAGCTGAGTTGAGCTTGGGTTTAAGATTTTTTATCTGGGTTGAACTTGAACAAAATTTTAGGCTCATTTTTCGAGTCGAGCCCGAGCCTAGAAAACAAGTCTAAAATTTTGGATTGGCTGGCCCAACCCATAATAAAATCTAATAGAGAGCCACGTGCTAGCAAAGGACCTTCCTTTTATATATAGGTATATAGATATTACCAACATAAGCTAGCTTATTTTATATCATGACTGGCGGTGCTACCCTGCACCTTTAAGTACGACTTTAATTTACTAGTTGAATATTAGCTCTATTGACATCAATATTGTTGCCAGTGTAGAATGACGTGGGTTCGAGTATGCTCAAGCATGTTTTTTCCTCCTATTTACGGGTTGAGGGGGAGTTATGGTTAGTTTTAGCCGTTGTATAAAAAATGTATGATTTTAATATTTTAAATCAATTTTGAATATTTTATTTTTATAATTGAATTTAAAAATAATAAATATTCATTAAATTAAGCCATTTTACCTAGTTAACATTTTTAAAATTTATATCTTTATATATAATATTTTATTAAAAACTAGAATTAAAACTATAAATATTTTAAATATACTAACAAACTCGAAATAAACATTGAGATACATCATATTAATACTTACCAATACCAAAATAAAAACGACTCACCCGTTAATATTTACCAATACCAAAATATTTTTTTTTGTGATGAACTCATTAATTATATAAATTTATTTCTTTATAAATTTAATTTTTTATAAAATAAATTTCCATTTTTATGGGGGAATAATTCACCTCACGGTTTTTTATGTGGCTTTGCCACTAATCAGGGATAATAAAGACAACTTTTTAAGGTGGTGGATGAAACCCAAGCTAATTTCTGGACCTGTCCATTAGCACGATTCACTAATATTAATAAAATATTTAAGAAAATATGCACTCGTATATTAATATATAATTTTTATAATTAAATTTAAATTTAAAAATATTTTTATTGTTAAATCAATTCCGGGTCAAATCAAATCGATCCGAAAATGAAAGTCATTTTTCAAGCACAACCTATTAATAGATCTAATGACCAATGAGTTTTACTCATAAATATTAATATATTTTTAACATTTATTATAATAATTAGTGACTCACACATTCATATCGTTATTGGAAGATTTTATGAAGACTAGTATACAAAAAATAATTATTTTTATATATTCCATAAATTACCCTTGACCCCTCAAACCCTCTGTTTCTTTCAAAGATTTATTGTCATGTCGTTGATTTGTAAATCATTGCAGAGAAAGAAAGACAAAGCTCCGATACATAGAAAAAAATGTTAGAGAAGGTATGAACACTTGACAAAACTCATGCCATATCGAAACACGTTTGATACTAGAAAAAGGTCGAAAAGAACACAAATGACATAAATACAAGCTCTTTCATGTGCTCCAACATATCATCAAGCATTAACAACTAAAACAAACACATGATCTAGTGCGTTGCAGCCACATTCAGTGATCAATTCAGTCTGAAAGTTCTTCATAGTTGTTATTTGTTTGATCCATCGAATTAGATGCAAACAAAATGATTAGCAAAGACTTGACAATCTAAATCATAATGAAGAAGAGAGAAACAAGTGCAAAAGATTGAGAAAACACGAGTCGTCATCCATTCGAGAAAACCTCATTAATGGAAGGGGACAAGGGAACACCTTAGGCAAACCTTATTTTTTTCGAAACTATCCTCTAAGCGAAGAAGTGGATAGCCAAAGAGGAACTCAAGTGAGGATATGGAAGTGGGAGGAAGAAGGAAAGGGGAGGGGAATAGAAAAAGATGAATGAGGGAGGGGTAAGGGGCAATCGCACCATAGATAATGCTAGCAGCCATTCTGGCAATTGGAGAGGAGAAAAAAGGGAGAAAAAGAAGAAAATAAGAGGAGTGAGATGATAGAGAAAGAAAGGGAAAATGGGAGGCAATTGCCTGCGGTTGGTCGACTAAAAAATGCAGGATGAGCTTAGCTTACTAGGTAAGATGAAGTTGGTTATGGGAAAAAGGTGTTAGGGTTCGAACTCTCTAATTAATTGCACTGAATTGAGGATCACAAACCTGGTCTATTTGAATCTATAATATCCAAGAATTTACAAGATTGGTGTCAATTGAGCAAAATTATGTATATAGGTATAAGTTTAATAATTGAATCTGATCTTTGGTTGGCTATAACTTGGTACAAGTGTCATGGGCTGCAAATCAAATCTCATGACTGATGCACAAAAAACATCTCATGGAGGTCAATTGATTAAATGGGGCTCTTTTGACCCACTTGAACTGACTTGATTCATTGAACATATAGAAAAACCCATCTACTTGAAGCCTTGGTGGCCTAGTGAAACATTTAAGGAAAACTAGGGTTACCATGATAAATATGAAAACTTATCTTAGAGTATTTATAATCTTAGAGGATTGTGTAAATCCCTTAAGAATCTCAATTATAGGCTGGCTTTAATCTCTACCATCAATTTAAAGTAAACTATACCATTGGATCTAGAAGAGCTCAACTATAAATAGAGGCATTCTCCAACATTTGTAATATTCTCATTGTATTCCATTTAAAGCTATTAAATATATTGAGAGCATTTACTCGAACACTTGGAGTGATATTATTCTCTTGTGGCTTCTCTGTTTGATCCAAGTCTTTTTGTTTTTTCGAGTTGCTTCCGCTTTATTTCGGTGCTTTAGAGAAATTCCTTTGTGCATTCTCATTTTTAAGAGTTAGGCTCACTTAGGAAAATTTGAAGCAAAGAAGTCACCTAAGACCACACGGTTTGCCAGACTAAAGTTCTAGCCCTATTATAGTTGGTATTTAAGCCTATATTCAAAGGTGTCGATTGAGATGACGAAAGGAGTAGACAAACAAAATGTCCCGATAGAGACCTATAGGAGGACCAAGAACAATAGCAAATCGAGGGATATTGTGTCGACTTTGGAAATTCAAGAGATCAATCTCGATGAATCCATGGGGGATGTGAGGGAGACACTTGAGGTAGTCGAGGGACGTATCAATGAGTTGGACTCTATAATTAAGCAATTCAGGGAATTTGTGTTGGAGTATCTTGATTCCAATGTGGAAGCAATGCAAGGATGCTCAGTTCCAATACGAATAAGCTAATAGTGAGGGATGATGCTCTTGAGGCCATGGTGAAGACTTTGAAGGAAATTATTACGGAGCTTACTGTAACACCCCTAACCCTTATCCATCACCGGAACAGGGTTACAGAGCATTACTAGACTTTTTAGGTCAAATATGAACCTTTCATAACATTTAATACACATATCAAAACCCAATCATAAATCACTCATATTGTCCCTTGTATGAGCCCTCGAGGCCCAATATACGCATTAGAAGTAAATTGGGACTAATCCGGAAGCTTAGAAAATTTTTCCCAAAATTCCAAAATTTTCTTTAGGTGCAAGGGACACACACCCGTGTCTTAGGCCATGTGGGCATTCGATGTGAAGCACACGATCATGTCCTAGCCCGTGTCCATACTCATGTAACTCTTTGACTTGGGTTACACGGCTAAGACACACGCCCGTGTGCTAGGCCGTTGGCAAAAACCTGGGCATTCTGTTTCTCAATTTTAAGATGAAAGGGACACACGGTCAGACCACATGCCCATGTGCCAAGCCGTGTGTCACACACAGTTGAGACACATGCTCGTGTTTCTGCCCGTGTGGATGAAAATATGCCATTTTATGGCCACTTTTCTCACCTAATCTTGGTATCAACCTAGACACAACCATTTGCACATTCACAAACCACAACAAAACCTTCAATTCAAGCCAAAATCAAGTTTTTATACCTATTATATCATCACATATATCTTAACATTCTAATTTATCACTTTAGTCAATTCATTTGTACATCTATAAATTATCCATTACCTAACTATTCCAAACATATATATTAAACATGATTCAACCATATCTATATAAGTTGATTGAAAATATAAACAAAATGTAATTCTTAACATTTACACAAACCAATCCAACCCTAAACATGCCATATAAATCAGAAATATATGTTGCAAAATCTACCAGAACAAGTTGGATAGTGTGGCTTGATATGTTGATCTGATCTTCTGACTTCACGTTAACCTACAAGAACATTAAACAACATAAGTAAGCTCAATGAATTTTAATAAGTTCGATAGGTTAAACATAAATCTTACTGAACTTAAAATAACAATTTAATAAGTAAATTATTCATGCACTCTCCCTGTCAATCCCAACATAAGTCGATAAATACACTTTTGTCACATCAAAATCAATGATAAACAATATATATATACATATTTCAATTTCAATTACATAAGTCACTTATTTAATCTTACCAAATCGGAGAACGGCTTACGGATATGAGTATATCGTTTTTAGTAGCCCGAAGGCTAAACATAAGCACATAAGTGCTAAACAGAAACCCGTAAGGGTTGAACGGAAGCTCATAAGAGCTGAACGAAAACCCATAAGAGTTAAACGGAAACTCATATGAGTTAATAGAAGCTTGTGAGAGCTAAACGAAAAGTAAACGCGAAAGTTCACAAAAAATGTTGAACCTCGATTTACTGGGGTAATTTGCCGTCAATTCATCCTTTGCATATACCATCAATTCATCCTTTGCCACAAAACGATTATACTCAATCCCGCGCTCCACTCGTTTTGAACATTCAATTCAATTTCATAATTTAACAATAATTTTATTTCCAATAATAGATATTAATAATACATAATAACATTCATCAAGTTATCAAATAAACATTAAAGTTTAACCATACGAACTTACCTGGGTTATATTGTAAGATTTGTAGTAGTTTAGAGACTATTCTGCTAATTTTCCTTTTTCACGATTGTTTGTGGGCTCTTGATATGAAGCTAAAATAGAAAACCAGCTTCTTAAGGGTCCTTCAATGGTGTTTTTAGGCTAAAGATTGATGAAGAAATGTCTAGAAAATCTTTTAATTGTTATTTTATTTGTTTAATTTACAAAATTTACAATTTTGTCCTTAGTTCACATTATTTCATTATTTCTTCTACACTTATGCAACCCCAGCCATTTCATTAGACTATTTACACTTTAAGTCCTTCCTTATTTACTATTTAGGCTATTTAATCACTAATTTTTTAATTAGCAAGTTTTGCACCTTTGTCAATTTAGTCTTTTTTAATTAATTAACTATCAAAACGTTAAAATTTTCTAACGAAACTTTAATACTAACTTAATGGCACTTCGTAAATATTTATAAAAACATTTATGGCTCGGTTTATAAAATCAAGGTCTCAATGCCTCATTTTTTGAACCACTTAACCTAATAAATCCTTATAACACAAATTACCAAATCAAAAATCCTTCTAAAATCACATTTGGCTCGTACGTACTAAATAATAAAATTTACAAGCTCACTTGTCAAATTTGGTGGTCTCGAACCACTGTTTTCGACATCACTGAAAATCGAACTGTTATACTCACTGTCTACAAGGCTGCTTTTGGTAATGGGATGTTGGCTTCAGGATCGATGCAACGTAAGATGGATGTTCCCAAACCGGAAGAGTTTAAGGGAACAAGATCCACGAGGAAAGTGGTCAACTTTCTCTAGGGGATGGAACAATACTTCTATGCAATGGGCATTGAGGATGATGTCGCTAAGGTAAACACTACTCCAATTTATTTTACTAATATCGCTCTGTTATGGTGGCATCATAAGTCCACATAAGAAAGACAAGGTGGTTCCTCTATTGGGGCTTAGGTGGAGTTTCAAAATGAATTTAGGAAGCATTTTCACCCATAGTATGTTAAGGAGAAGGCTTAGGCTATGGTGCGCCAACTTATACAACAAGGCACTATTCGAGAGTATGTTTAGGAGTTCACTGAGTTGTTACTCCAAATCCCTAATTTGAATGAGAATGAGGCATTCTTCTAGTTCAAGGATGGGTTGAAGTCTTGAGCGAAGAAAAATTTGCGTCGACTAGGGATCAAAGAGCTTACCAAAGCCATGATCGAGGCAGACTCATTTGTCGAGGTTGGTACAAGGAAAAACAAGTTTGAGTTTTCCAAGCCCAAAGAGATGAGTAATAGTGAGGGATGCCATAAGGAAAAACAGGATAGAAATGTCAACAGTGGCAATGGTAAGAATGGTGGCAACAGAAAACCACCTAATGGGAAGAGAAAACCCAACAACCATTCGAGGAACAAAGAGAATTAAAAGAAGCCTATACAACGCTTCTTATGTAGTGATCTACATAGGGTGCAGGACTACCCATAATGATCCATGTTGTTTATGATTGTTAAAGAAGATGAAACAGAGCTTGATGAGGAAAATGTGTTGAGGCTTGGATCAATGATACTCAATTCTGCTAAAGTGAAGAGGGATCGCAAGTAGAAAAGGGTTGATGTTTATGGACATCAACATCGCAGGCCAAAGGAGAAGTGCTCTTGTTGACACGGGGGCATTTGATTTGTTCATATCAGAGAAAGTCGTGGGTAAACTTAGTTTCCCAATTAGCAAATTGACTAAGAAGTTCAAGCTTTAATTCCAAAGAGGTCCCAATTATGGCAGTAATAGAGGGGAGTTGAGCTACAAATAGGCAAATGGAAAGGTAAGGAAGACTTCGAGGTAATTCATTAGATGATCATGATTTCATGCTTTCATTGAATCTTCTTGACCGAATTAATGCTCTTTTGGTTCATTTTGCCGATTGTATTTGTATCTTGGATACTTGTAATAATAATGCATTATGACAGTGAGTCATGATGAGAAGGGTGGAACCAATGTACTATCAGCAATCTAGCTAGCTGAAGATTTTTTTGTCATAAGAACATTGACTTAGTAGATCGGAGTGCTACGAAGACCCTATTGGAATTGCTAGAGGTGCAACAAAATAATGTGAACCTGTTGAGTTATCAATGAGGCTACCACTTAAAAGAGAGGTAGGTTGTGCATTAAATTTTGGGGGGAAAGCGGTGATGCAAACTGGGCAGTGAAATCAATTAAATGTTATGAGTAAGGTATATCTCAAACACTTATCTAGTATTTTACATTATGGCTTACTGTTGGCTTAGCAAAGACAAAGGGGCCTTTTCAGAGTTCTGAAGTAGGTAAGCTAAAGGGCTTATAAACTAAAGTTAGCAGAAATACTCAAAGGTAACCCAATGTTCAATATGGGAATGCCTAAGCCTATTTGTAAGGATCAAGGGATCCCAATCGAGGCAAGTCACAATAGGGGCAAGTAAGATTGATGAGCTCTTGTGAACAAGATGTATAAAAGAGCAAAAAGAATTCAAGTTAGGCGATGATGTTGGGAAATGTGTCCATATTATAGTAAACATGTTACTGATTTCTATTTATTTGAACGATGAATAAATAAATAAAGTTAATTTCATATTTCACTATTATTTCTTTTTTGTCTTTCATATTTTGCATGCATGGCGAAATTGTGACAAGCAAATATTAGCCCATTGATTGTTTAAGTTTAAACTGAAGATAAATGGCATTGTAAGAAGTTTACATTGCGAGAAAGATAAATTATTTCAGTAGATAATCTAAATAAGTTTGTAATCCCATAAAAGAATCGAAGTGAGCATTTGATTCAAATACTGAGAAGGATTATTATGTCGTCTACGATTCCAATTGGAGAGATGACTAGTCTTGGCTATCGGAGCAGTTGACTCTACAAGTAGAGACAGATGTATTCATTGGTAGAATGATACATTGGACTCGACCAAAGATGAATTAATTCTGAATTCGTTTTTGAATTAATTCATTTGTTACATTCATGGTGTTATTTACCTAAATCCTGAGTTAGCCACTGACCATGCGTATACAACTCATGTGCTTTGGTATAAATGGAGACTTATGCTTTAAAGATGATTGAGCCCATAGCCGGTATGTTGGGTACATGACTTGTGTATGGCATGATTTTACTAGCAACAGTTGAATTTATAACTCAATTAAAGAGTTAATGATATCCTCTTATTGGCATTGTGTGGATTGATAAATATGGAACGTAGCCACAGGTTGCTTGTTCTCAAACGAGCAATTTATCACATTCATTTGTTGAAAGTGACCATATTAATCATTAAGAAGACACAATAGTGACAATGAGATTAAATAAAATTGTATTGAGTGAACGGATTTAACTCAAAGGAATCAATGATATCACATGAGGGTAACATACACATGACGAGGTCATTACACAAAACAGTTGGATTAATTGTTTTGGTAAATAGCATATAATGAGTTTTTAATCACGGTAGTTCTTGTGGACTGACTCTATGATTAAGTAATTGTGAATTATCGGAACAATGCTTCTGACATAATTACAATTACTAGAGCCTAATTGTATATGTAGAGCCTAATTGTATATGTCTGATTGGTCCCACCGCTAGCTCAACAAAAGTTTGATCGAACTGCATTTGAATCAGAAAAATTTTTACGATTTTGGAAATAATTTAATTGAGTCGATTTATTCGATGTGGAATTAAATTAGATGATTGTAAGAATTGTTCAACTAGAGAATTTGGTTAAAGAATTTTCTTGAAAAATTAATTTGGAAAATCTAAATGATTTTTGAAAAAATTAATTTTGATCATATAAAATTAAATTAATTAAAATTAATATGATATTTTTGGAAATTAATTTTCAAGTCAGACAATTGGCCCAATAGACCTAAGATCGTAAATTGGGCCTGAGATCGTAAATGATGTTTAATTCATGGTTTAGTTCCTGATTCAGCCTTAGAAGTAAACCGATTTTCTTTCCTTGGTACCTAAGATTTATTTGGTCCATTTTAGTACTTAAATATTCCTTTGTTACGGTTTTTAGTCCAAAACTTAATTGATGTTAAAAAAAATCCGGCCAATTAAGCCATGCCACACATCTTTTAACTTTATTTTTATAAATTATTTTTGTTAAAATTTGGAGAAAAATAACTTATTATTGTTAAAAAACCTTACCCTAAACCCATCCCACCATTGCAGCCCATCTATTTACCTCTACATCATTCAGCACTAAGCTCTCGCAACGCTGATCGTCCCAGTTGCCCAACATTGTTTCATGTTGATCGTTTGCGCATCGCTCCATCACAACCCAGGTTGTGTGATCGTCCTATTTGTCTAGAGGTTCATCCCACCTACCTAGCACTGCAACCCACTGATCGCCCCACCAATCCAGTTGTTCGTGTGACTCCATTGCCTCAGGCCATCATCTAAATGCCATGGACGCCACTTTGCTCTGCCTTGTGGTTTTGAGGCTCCCTAGTTCTTTTATCGAACATGTATTCTTTTTTTTTTTTAATTTATATATATTTTATATATTTCTTCTATTGTATATTTTTTTATATTTTTTATATTTTATGGATTTAATATTTCATTTTAGTTTCATAAATTTTAAACTTTATATATTTGATAAAAAAATATAATGTGGCGCATTTTTGTTGACTAAAACTATAATTTTTTTAAGGTTTAAGGTTATAAAAAAACCCTCAAACTTAAAAAAAAAAAAAAAAAAATTAAGCCTATTTTTTTCACTCAAATGTCCCTAATTTTTTTCAGTTAAAGTCATCACGTGCCACAATCACAACGTGACATGTGGCAGAAAAATGATAAACAATAAAAATTATTAAATTTTAATAAAAAACTATAAAAAATATTAAAAATTAGAAAAAATACAAAATCGTAAAAAAATTATAAAAAAATTGTAAAATTTTATAAAAATCCTAAAATTTTATAGAACATATAGAAATATAGAATAAAACTTGAAATTTTATAAAGTCGTAAGAAAATTATAAAATATGTAAAGAAATATAAAATTCGTAAAAAAAATTATAAAAATTATCGTACTAAAATAAGTGTTTTATAATTTTTCTATAAATTTTATTGGATTTTTTTTTTAATTTTTCGCCACATATCACGTTGTGTTGCGACACATGATAGCTTTAACTAAAAATAATTGGGGTTGTTAACTTTAACGGTCAACGGTTAAAGTTAAGGTTAAAGGGTCTTTTTGATTCATTTTATAATTTTTTATGATTTTTATAAAATTTTACAATTTTTTATAATTTTTTTTATGATTTTTATAAAATTTTACAATTTTTTATAATTTTTTTATGATTTTTATAATTTTTTTCTAATATTTAATCAATTTTAAATTTTTTATTAAAATTTAATATTTTTATAACTTTTATTTATTTTTATTTTTTCATGATTTTTTATTTTCTAGATTTTTATAATTTCTAATATTTATTTTTTATTTAATCAACTATTAAAGATAACTGTCAAAGGGCTTTTTTGATGCATTTGATAGTTCAAGTACCCAATTGAGTGCAAAAAAAATAGGGGCATGATTGCTTTTTTTTGAAAAAGTTTGAGAGTTTTTTTTATACATTTTGAAAGTTCAAGTAGCCAATTGAGTGAAAAAAAAAGGGCTTATTTTTTATTTTTTTAAAGTTTGAGGGCTTTTTACACCCTTAAGCCTTTTTTTTTTTAATGGTGTTAAAAAATTGGACTGAAACCTATATTATAGAATAGTACTTAGGTATCAAAATGAGAAAAAAAGAAGTTTAGGTATTAAAATGGGAAAATAAGTTTACTTTAAGGTTAAATCTTAATTTAAGCCTAATAACATATTTATTGATATAATTTTTAATCTCTACTAAATGCCTGATTGAGTTAGTATAACAAGTCAACTGAACACCAATTCAATTAGAAAATGACTAAAACACCCTTCTATTTAAAAATTAACAAATATTATTATAATGGTCGTTTCGGCTTTTTATATATAATCTATAAAAATAAGTTTAACCCAAAATAAATCCACAAATGTTGGGACTTGAACTTAGGACATCAAAACTACCAAAGTCTTAGTTTTGTTGTTTTATCTAAAACCTCATTTTTTTACGTAAAATTTTTGGTACCCTTCATGTTCGTTTTATGGGTTATATTCAAGGTTTATAGTAGTTCCTCCCAACAATGTCGTCCACAATGTTCAAATTTTCATTCTCTCATTGAGAGTGCAATGTGCCTTACCACTGCACCCAACATTTGTTGATAAATTTTTAATAAACATATTTTTACATAATTTTTTTTCATATACATCGTGAAATAATCTTATATTTTATTATTATCATCATCTATATCAGTACTATTATTTAGTATTTTGACTGAGTCGGTGTCACCATCAAGTCCCAACTCAATTATGAATTTATTGAAACCTCCTACTTTTTTTTTTTACATAGAAATAAATATTATTTTGAGAGTATTTTTATCTCTTTATATAAAATCTAGAAAATATATACATATAACGGGATTCTAACCCAAAACTTCATAATTTTTATTCTATCAACTTTACCATATCCACCAAAATATATTTAATTTCAATATCATTTTTAAATAAATTTTTAAATAATTGTTTTCACCTACATCATCATGGTGTGCCATAATTTAATTATAAATAAAGTGCCTGAATAAGTTAATGTTACAAATTAATTGAACATCAGCTCAATTGGAAAAATACAAGTAAGCCAAATTTATAACAAATATAATATATTAGTATGGCTATAAATGTAATTTAATTTTTTTTAAAAATAAAATTAAAAAAATTACTTTTTTAGGAACTTGATCTTGAGCACTTAAAGAGTTAATGTCTCAACTTTACCAACATAATTAAAATTTTACTAAAAACTTTTTACTTTTTATTATCTTATTAATAGGGGTAAATTACACCAATAGTCACTCAACTTTGACATAGTTGACAAAACAATCACTTTGGTTTCAATTCAGTCACTCAACTTTTAAGAAATAACAAAATAGTCCTTTTAACTATTTTTCATTACAGACATGGGGTTTGATGTTGTTATTATATAATATTGTTGTTGTTTTTTAAAATGAAAAACCAGCTTATGTGATAGCTGGTGTTGTTATTGTTGTTGTTGTTGTTGTTGTTGTTGTTAGCACTGAAAACCAACTTATGTGGCTGTTGATTTTGGTAGGGTATTCTTTCATGATGAGTGGAAGCTTACAGACCTAAATGTCACGGTCTATAAAGGGTATCAGTTTGCTTACAGACTTGAAAGTTGAAAGACTAATGTCAATCTCATACATTTGTATTTCATTTTCTGAATGTTTAATATTCTTTTAAGACTTGAAGAGTATTTGATTTTTTTTTCTTAAATTGTATGGATTAATGCTCAGAATGGTAGAAGAGATAAAACAGATAAAAAAAGCATAAAAACATTGGTCAGCATTAAACTTGATTCATAAATTAAGGTCAAACTGTTTACAAAAAAAAAGGGTAATTTATTACCAAATTTGCCTACAATTCAATACATTTGAACACATTTGAATTGTAAGAAAATTTATAAAAAAAATCAGTAACTATATGCCTAAGTTTAGATAATAGTAGCAATTATAGGCAAATTTACAATAATAATAATAATCTACCTAAGTTAAGAAATCAGTAGCGGTAATAGGCAAATTTACACAAACTCAAAAAGTTAACAAAATAAACATCGGTTCACAATGTTATCCATGGGTCTGTCAAAGATTACTTTTGAGTAGAAGGCATCCATCTAACAACGGTTGGTTTCCTTTTGAATGGAAGCTTTTCTCTTGGGAAACATCTTGTTGGTGAGATAGGGCAACTTCCTACTGAGTTGGGGTAGCCTCTTGCTGAGTTGGGGCAACCACTTGGTTATGAGCACCAACTTTGTGTCTTTTGACCTACATGAACAAGTGAAATCCATCAAACAAATTGCATTTATAAGTAATCTAATGAAGCAGAGACAAATAACTTACTGGAATGTTTTGGCCGACTTCCCCTCTGCAACTCCACTAATTGTGGCCTAATTTCTTACATTTACTGCACCTCATTTCCACTCCTTCTTGGTTAGCCTTTCTGTTTTTTGTGGTTCATAAGATTCTTTTCTTCCCAAATTAGTAGGTTTGTCAGGTGGCCTTTAGTGTAGGAGGTAATATTTTCAGCATGTTTGGCACAGACTCCCATTGCTTAGGACATTTTACAGGCCTTATGAAGTTGGAGTAAATGGCAAGTTGGGTTTGCTTTGTGTACCAGGTTTTTACAAAAGTTTCAAGGTATTCATCTTTTTGATGAATGACAGCCACTGCATACATGCAAGGGATTCTAGTGAGATCTCAATTCTTGCAGAAGCAAGAATTCTCAACTAGGTTCACCACATGCTGATTGTCTGGACCACATTCAACCTAATATCTTTCTCCACCTGCATGTGATGGAACACACCTAAAAAATAGTAACTAAAACATATCATATCATACACAAGGCATAAATATATTTAAAAATGGTAGAATAAATACATACATATATTAAAAACAACATGTTATCAGCCCCACCAGCATGTGATGATCGAATAAAGGCATAAATATATTTAAAATGATCTATTTACCTCAGTGGATCTTTCACATTGACATCCAACTTTTTCTTGATCTTTGGACACAAGATTCCTTTAATTTTTTCAGCTTCTTCTTTCTTCTTGACAATCAACAACATAATCTTGGTCCTAATTGTTTTCATCATGGTCATAATAAGCTTCCATCTTGCTTCCAATATCACTTACCAATAAGTAACATAAATGATTAGTGAGACAAATCATTTAATGAATTGTATGTCCTTAATGATTAGTAAGTAACATAAATAATATGTGTTTACCTAGTTAAAACATTTAGAAAGATTATTCACCAACATGTTAGACTGGCTCCTAATTGAGAAGTGGGACCTTGACCAATGAGTAAGGTTCTTTTCCTTCAACCAATCTTAAGCATGTTGATTAGTATTCTTCGGTTCAGCCATGACATCCTCAAAATCCCTTGGAGTGTTTGCTTTGGCAGCTTTCTAAAGCAAATCTTTTAATTCCTTTGTCTAAAAACTAGCTTTCTTGAAATTGGCATATAGGTGTTTAACAAAATGTCTTGTTTTTGCATTAGGAAACAATATAGGTATTGCTTCTACAAGTCCCTGCAAATAGAAAAAAATAGTTTAATTCTTTGACATACCATCCTAAATAGAAACAACATAAAATAAAGCGGTCAAATGGAGTTTTACCCTCTGTTTGTCAAACATGAAAGATACCTGATATGAAATCACAATTTCCTAGTCCAATACGAGCAACTCCAAGAACCAAAGCCATGATGCTTAGTTTTCACTTTCAACAATAGCATATGCAATAGGATATATACCATTATTTGCATCTATCCCAACAGCTGCTAGTAGGTAGCCATCAAATTAGTCATTTAAGAAACATCCATCTAAACCTATTATCCTCTTACAACCAGCCCTATACCCATCTCTACATGCCTACAGACAAACATACATCATTTGAAACAACATGTTATCCAGATAGCAGATTGTTGTTGTTCCAACATTTTGGGTCCTAACCTCCAACAAATGTTCATAAATCTTCTCGTGTTGAGCCTTATGACTTCAAATGCCCTAAGTTTAACCCCCTTACATTTGGTTAGTGAGACAAGGCAAAGAAAAACTCTTTTGACATCTTGTTGCAATGAAGTCAAAGAATAATGAGGATCGACAATGAACTTGTCTTTATAATGTTGACTTATCCAAGCTGAGGTTATATTCTTATTTTTATAGACTTTAAAACAAGTATGCTTAGGGTTTGAACTCTTAATTTGCCAAGTCTGGTCAGTAGGGTCATTAGGGTGTAGTCTAGAGGCCTATATGTACCAAGAACATTTTGATCTGCAAACTGTCTTTAACCTTTTTAGATCATTTTTTGATAACTTAATAAAATAACTATTCAACCTACCATACTGCTTGGCAGCTTCTTTTAGACTATCTTTAGACCTAAATAACATTTAACTTGAAGTTTAAGATTACTCATGTCATTGTCTGGGTTGAACTCAAGCCAATTTTGGCTATCTGAGTCGAATTCATGTGCACTATTTAACCTCTAAGAATCATCACTATCACACAGTTCCCCTGCTTCTAAATCATCTATGTTTAAGCCATTTAGATTAACCCTAATCTTATTAGACACATCACTATCAGGCACATCAAAATCAGACATTTCTTCTTCACTCTCATTAAATTCATCCTCAATTAAACCTACCAAACAAATTTAACATCAATTGTAACACCCCTATGCCCGTAACCGTCGCCAAAGTAGGGTCACGAGGCATTACGAAAACAACTCAACTTTAGAACATTTCACACACATATAAATCAAAAATTGGAATTATAAATTTAATCGAACATTCATATCTAACAACCAAAATCCAATAAGCCATATATTAGAGTATGCGCATATATATATATATATATATATATATATATATATATATATAAAGTCAAGATCTCATAGAATAGCATCATGCAAATATAAATTTTACTATCCATTTGGTATAAACCTTACCCTTAGCCGAATCCAATTGAGCATAAGATTCATTCATTCAAAATAAGTACTTCAACTAATAAAACATTTGTAAGTCTTATTATTATATAACTTAATTAACCGAGCTTACCAAGTATAAAATCATTTCACATTTAAACTTAAAAACCAACATTCAAACCATTATACTAACTTAAGGAAGCACTTTCAATTTCTAATATGATTTACTAAACATACAAAGGTACTTTGCTTATATAAATATAACATATCATCCATATCATAAATACGCATGCTAGTTAACAAGATTTTAACATTATAAGATCACAAAACTAGATCATGTGCCATTTTCGCATGGCTCATCAAAATGATAATTACATCATTCAAAATACAAAACTCATCTTTGTCTATCCTATACATGCCACATTTTTAAACTTAAAGCTTCTTTAAAGATACCAAAATGATGACAATGAGTGTGATGACTTCAGTGATAGTCTTGAGCTCACAACGGATCCAGAATCTAAATAAAGATGAACAAACAATTCCAATGAGATAATACTCAGTAAGTCATAAGCAATTTAATAAATAAATCACAACAAAACTCCATTTAAGTCTAATTTGTCTACCTTATTCATTCATGATACCGTATAACCACATACTCTTATTTCTTCTTCCAAGACATTATATAATAACCTTTAATCATTTCGCACACATAGTGCCCCACAACCAATCTCGCACACATAGTGCTCGGTTAATAAATTCGCACACATAGTGCATATATTCATTCACACACATAGTGCTAGCTTTTCCATATGCACACATAGTGATGCCCCATTCGCACACATAGTGCCCTTTTCATTCATG
The DNA here is from genome assembly GCA_025698465.1 of Gossypium longicalyx. Lineage (NCBI taxonomy): Eukaryota > Viridiplantae > Streptophyta > Magnoliopsida > Malvales > Malvaceae > Gossypium > Gossypium longicalyx. The sequence continues at coordinate 13,327,999 of CM046997.1, read as the reverse complement.
CATATATGTACACATAGTACAACAAAAAAAATAAAAAAAAGCACATCAATTCAATGTCATCGGCTCAATAATACATTATCTATTCGACATTTCTCCACATAGAGAATTTACATTTCATGAACTATGTGTACTCTAGGCATACATAGTAATCTAAGTCTTAATTGCTTAAAACTTACCTTATTGTCGAACAAACAACTTTGATTGACTACTCAACAACCTTCGCTTTCCCCTTATCTTAACTTGGCTCTCTTTGATCTTGAGCTTAATTAAACAAATAAACTAATTCAATCATGTTATCAATTCATCATAACCCAAATTCTATTAATTTTAAACACATATATCATACGGCACTTTCATCATTGATGAATTAAACACATAACATGACTGACTGCACATAGTTCTTAAATTCGACCAGCTTGTCATAACATTTTCATATTAACATCATACCAAGCCTAAATTGGACATTCATTTAATTATAGTCAAGCAAATGCAATTTCTCTTCCCACTATCACATACACGGCAACTCAATTCCTTTCATGTCAAATACATTTAACTAAACCATGTCTTAATATCAAGTGCATTCGGCAATGACACAAACCAACTTATCTCAACATTCTATCTCCCATACCTTAATTGAATACTCCCTAGAGTATTTCAATCCTCCCAATTCAATCCAAGAGCTTAAAATTTACCTAATTGAGTTTGTCCATATCTATCTTATTATTCAACTAAAACAATAATTAAATTCATCTCAAATCCTCCATGACTGAATATATATATAACTAAATAAACAACAAATTATTAACCTCCCAATTCAAGTCCACATTCGGCATCCATAAAAACACTTACTAACAATTAAATTATAAATTTCCAAAATTAAGCATAATTTCACCTTACTCCATAATAGCCGATTGAGATTTTTGTCCATATTAACCATTCATAGAATTTTTTTTCCTTAGTTCATACTCACCTATAACCATTTCTAATCACATAACTTCAAAACATCAACAATTTAACCTATAGGAAATATAACCGAATGCTTCATGCATCACAAATTCGAAAATTAGCACATGGGTCATGCTAAGAGCTTCAAACCAACTCAATTCCACAAAAATCCAAAAGAATCACATGAAATCATACCTTAATCTATACATTCACCATAGTCGAATGCCTTAGCTTCATTGTCTTTTCTTTTCTTTATGGTTTTGGCAAAAAATGGAAGAAAGAATGGGTGGAACTTTGTTTTTATCACCATTTTCTATTATAAATTCATTATTTCACAATATAAAACCATTATAATATAATGCTTATTTCTTTATTTAACATATAATTTCCATCAACTAAAATAAAGATATGAAAACACATGATTGCATGCATGTGTTGACCGGTCATTTGCATTCAAAATGGTCCATTTGACAAACAAGTCCCCCATAATACTAAACCATATAATATTTGGCCACTGCACATTTGCCTATCACATTTTCAAGGTTTCTCAAACAAGTCTTTTTTAACTAATTCCACATCCAAATGACAGAAATCAAAACACGATATTTTCATACATGAAATTTCACATTTAATAAACATAGAATATAACATTCAATTATTTTCGCGACTCAGTTTTGTGGTCCCGAAACCACTTTCCGACTAGGGTTAAAATAGGGCTGTCACATCAATAAAGCTAGACAGTAACGAAACAATTTAATACAACATAGGCAATGGTAGACAATAACCAATACAAAAATAATTTAATACAAGCATATCCATTTCTGTCATACACATTGTAGACAATAATCAAACACTTTAACCCTAAACCTAGGCAATGGTAGACAATAACCAATACAAAAAATTTTAACAAAAAAAAAAAATCAATTTTTGTCATGTACAATAACCAAACAATAATCATGCACTTTAATCCAAAACAATATCATGCACATGGCAGATAGTAACCAAACAATCTCTTTCCTAAGGCAATTAGTATGCAAATGACAGGCAATAAGTTTACAAAAATCCAAACTTGCAATTCAGTTTGATACAAACAATAATCATATTTCAATCAATATTTAAAATACTTATAAATTATAATTCAATGACATACACAGTTTCAAATAATTCAATAAAAAAAATTTGTCATTAAACCCTAAGGTTATCAAAATACACATGGCAGACTAGAAGTGTAACACCCCAAGCCCGTCTCCGTCGCCAGATTAAGGTTTCAGAGTATTACCAAGCAATTCCAAACAATTTATATCAAAATTTGTCATTCAATGTTAATCAACTAAAACTCATTAAGAACCTATAAAAAAAATATACAATTTGGGCCTTAAATTGGGCCTTTGAAGCTCTAGAAATAGTTTATAAACAATTCGAGACTAATTTGGAACAAATCTGATATTGAAAAATTTGTAAAAATGTGAAAATAGGAGTCACACGACCATGTGGCTAGGGCGTGTGACATAGCCCAAGCCGTGTAACAATCAAATAAGGGACACACGGCCGTGTCCCAGCACGTGTCCTCACTCGTGTAACTCACTGAGTAGGGTCACACGGCCGTGTCACAGACCGTGTAACTCTCTCATTTGCCACACACAGCCATGTGCCAGGCCGTATAACTCACTGACTTAAAACACTAAAAATTTACAAATGACACGACCGTGTCTTCAGGACGTGTGTGTCACACGGCAGTGTGACAACCCGTGTCCCAGGCTGTGTACACCAAATTTAACCCAAAAATCATGCCATATTAAGACCAAACCATACCTATTCCACCACCCCAATTATGCACACATTCAATTGACCTAGGCATTACTCCAACACACCTAAATAGACCAAATCAATCAATCTAATTCATCCAACCAATATGCCATTTAAAGGCCCCATATATATATATACACTAAACATTTAGTCTAAAAAATGTTCAAAAGACCACCTTTATATGACTTTAAACAAATAAGCATTGCACTATGATTAAAACCACTTCATTCAACAACTAAACCCCAAGGTGTTTATCTAGGAATTTGGAACGACGGAAATGTGCAAGTGTACACAATCGCAACAAGTAATAAAGTGATAAGTAAATATCAAGTTATCGTACTCATAGAGACTGTGAAAAAAGTTATTTATGAATGCAATTAAAAACACTTTGGTGAAGAAAAACATTTTGATTTGAGGAGGTGATTAAAAACTAGGATTTTAACTAAGTAAAATAAATAAAACTAAAATAAAAGTTCCAATGCACGATTTCAAAAGATGATTTTAATCAAGATGACACAATTGTGCTAGATTATTTACATTTCTTAACTTAGAATTATTAAACTCGTATTTATGTTGTTACAAATAAATTCACGGCAACTCGGTAATTTGCTAACTTATAAACATACTTACCTACCAAAATCCATTTATCTCTTGACTATATCTCTATGTCAATTCAACTGATTAAACAAATTTTAATAAGCAAATGTGTTAATGCACATACATACTTATGAAATTAAAATAATCTCTTGTACATATCTCTATACCAATTCAAACAATTAATTCAATCTCATAAGCACATAAAAGATTACGCGAGGTAACAATATATTTTTACCTTGAAACAATTTAATCACAATAATCTTGCAAGTTATGCAAGGCTACTGTTTCGTTAAATACTGTTGCTAATTTAACCCTCAGCTACCTTAGATGATTAAACATGCACTGATTAAGTATCGTGTCAATTAATTACAATTTCAATCCGTTTAAATAATTAATTCATTAGTTACCTTACAATTGTAATGCAAGAATAACTTAGTCAAGGTTTTACTTAATCAAACATCTTACCGAGGCCAATAACAACACAAACACAATTTTAATAACTCAAGTAGACGAAATGCAATTAACCTAACACGAATTAAATTTAAGTCATAGTAATTAAATTAAATATATCAACATCACAAATATTCATAAACATGTTCATAACAACAACAATAAAATTAAAAGGATAAAGAACAAGAATTAAATCCAGTGTTTCTTCGAGGCTCAACTAGTTTGCTCCGCTCCTCCTTCTCCACTTGTTCTTGTTGAACCGAGGCTTCCAAGAACACTTGAATGCTGCTCCAAATGGTGGTTGAGTGACTCTTTTTCAAGAGGTGAAATCGACAAGGAAATGGGGAAGAAAATGAAGAACAATGAAGAGAGAAAAGTGAGACAGAAGTGAAGAATGAATGGTTTTGAGATGTGTTTGAAATGAGCAGCCAAGGGGGTTATTTATAGGTTGAATAGGCTGCTAAAAATAGAAAAAACCAGCAGCCATAGAGTCCCCCCATGGCCGGCCACTCATGTGGCAAGTTTGAAGGTTTCAAACTTGCTATTTTAAGGTAGGAGGAAATCTAAGAAGGCATGATAAATGGAGGAGTTTGAATGCAAATTCAAGGAGTCTTCAAGGGCTATTTTGCAAGCCAAATAATCAGCCGAAAAATCTGATTGAGTCAGCATGTGAGACGGTTTTGGGCAGCCCAGTGCTCGGTTGGATCAATTTTCTCGGTTTAGCTCAACTAGGCCTATTTTTATAATTAATTAATAATAATTATTTAACCCAAAATAAATTGGATTAAAATTAAAATTAATTATATTATGAATTAATATTCATAATTTGGACTGTCTTCGATTGAAAAATTAATTCGCCTTGATGCTTCAAAAGTTGCTTCTCAGTTTTGCGCTTCTAGTAGAGTCTACCGAGCTAATTTTCGCCCTTTGTGTAAATTTGTCGAAAATGATCAAAACTAATCAAAATTTATTATAAAATTAATTAAATTAAAATTTTAATAATTTAAGTACAATTTAATTATTTTATAATTATTATATATTTTTCGACAAGAATTACTACGAATTTGCATGAATTTGAGTTAAAAAGGGCATTAAAAGTGTGTATATTTTCGTGTTTCCACACCTCCAAACTTAATTCATTGCTCGTCCCGAGTAATGCACTAATTGAAAATAATTTCTCAGAAACACCTTTGAAAAATTCCTTCAGAACAACATTCTGCCCAAAATTATGAATTTAGTATACTTATGCTCAAGAACAAGAATTTTGAGATTTACGCTACTTAAGTATACATATCATTCAAATTAATCTCAATTATTATTATGATAAAAAAATAGACTAAATGCTTACTCAATAAAGACATGTTAAATCCCTACCAATATGATTTTATTCCCTTATTTAAGATTAAGCTATAATCATCAAGTTTAATTTATGCCTTCATATGTTAAGCATAGCAATTTCTCTCCACTAATGTAGGTAGCATAGAAATTGAATCAATAAGTCTTTTAAATAGGTTGTAACATGACTAGGCTAGGGGTAGGTAAAAGATAGATAAATTTAGGCTTAAAACCCTAAACTCAGCTTCAATCTGACCTTCAGAATATTTACCTTCAATACACCAACTTATTTTGCTCTCACATGTTCATTTGTACATCTATTTTCTTTCAAGTACATGTGCTCTTCTCTTTTTTTTTCTTTTCTTTTTTCTTTCACGAGTATTTTGTTGTATGTACTACAATTTTTTGATCATTTGATACTTCTTTTCAACTCCCCCAAACTTATTTTCAAAAAATGTTCTGAATAGTACCGAGTCTAGTGTTTGGGACAATTTAAATATAATTAAGAGAAAAGTGATGGTTAAATATTGCAAGGGTTCAAATAAAATTAGGCCATATAGTCTCAAAGTTGGGTTTCAAAGGATAAAATTTCATCAAGGTTGGCTTGAAAGGCTCAAACGGTCCAAACAAAAGTTACCTAAATCATTTTCAACATTTCATTCTTGTTAGGATTTCACCTCAAAAAACTACTAAGTCAATTCTAGAGACTTAAACTTTCATACATACCTAACTTTCTTAAGGAACTAAAAATTTTATGGTATGATTTGCATGCTTTATTAAGAATACATTTATGTCATAGTTCAGCGAACATAGCAATTATTGAAATAATAGAATTTTATTCATATTGAAGTTTAGCATACTTAACAAAATTTCAAATTTTTGAACAAAATATATCCTAATCATAATTACAAGAAAAATTTATTCTGAGAGGAAATAATTTCAATTTTTCGGTCCCCCTACTTAAGATGAACAATATCCTCATTGTTAGAAGTGAATAGATACTATACACAAGGTAAGATTCTAGAAAAAAGGAGGTGAGTCAATTTGACTGCTTAAGTACCAACCTCTCTCTAGATCCAATCCTAGACATGTATATATCTATTGCCACACTTTGTACTTTGCAACTTGTTAATTTTTATTTATGATTTCCACCTCTTGTTTTATTATGAGAAAAACAAAAATCCTAATAGAACCTAGTCTTAAAACATTAAATAACCTAGGAAAGAAAATGAAATAAAGTAAAGATCCCCCCTTTTTAGTTATTTTTAGATCCCTCAGAATCTGACTCATCTTTTTCCTTCCTCGACATTAGAGTCCATGGTTCGAGTATAAAGTCTGGAAATTCAGGAACAAAAACAAATGAGTTATGAAATATATATTTTAAATGCATTTCTGATTGAGTCATCCCGTATTTTTTAGTATCTCCAATAATCTTGTTGCTACAACTACATGTGTTGCAGCATAACCATTATACCAAACTGTTCACTTCGTGGAATGGTGCTAGATAAAGGGACTCTCAGTGTCAAACTTAGGAAATCTGTTAAGGGTGGTTTCAGTTTTAGGCAAGTGGGTGAGTAGCTGAGGGTAAGGTTTAGAGTTGAAGAGGGTGGCAGTTTTAAGGATAGTTTAGGTGGGGTAGTTGGTGACTTTGAATGAAGGTGTTTGGGGTGGTGATTCAGGGAGTTAATGGCTACAACATCAAGGGGTTAAGTAAGATGCACTATTGGGCTACTTGGGAGTGGCGATGGAGCAAGGTAAGGGCTATAGGTTTGTGCAAAAAAAGGGTTGAATATTTCCCTTCCTAGTTGTATCTTAAGCTCAATGGTAGCTCCTTTTGGATCCTAAGCTCCTGTACTGAAAGTAAACTAAAAAAAAAACTCAAAGAAATTAGTGTTTGCGGTTAAAAGTTGACTCTTTATTTAACAAAACAAACACTTAAATTTTTCAACCTACTTAGAAAAATATTTTTCAAAAAATTACATTAAATTAAACTCCCAAGAAAGACTAGAGGGGTTACAGATGGTCCTGCTTACACAGATGGTCCCGCTTAAGTCTCAATATCCTAGATAGACTTTTAATTAATGTAATGAACCAAAGAAAATTTTATCTAAGTCTACCATTTTATTCAAATGAGAAAAAAAAACTAAAAATATAAAATAACGATAGAGAAAGTGAAGAGAACTCCCTCTATTTTATTCAGGATCGTCATTAACCATGGTGATGTCAAATGGCCATTTGTCATACCAGCCATAACCATCTAGGAAGTAATCATATTCTTTCCCATCAAATCTGTTCAACATATTATTAGGGAAAGAAAACCCGTAATGATCTTTCTTGGTGGCCTTATTTAACTTCCTGTAATTCCTACAAATCCTCCAACATGTGACTCGAATATCTGCAATAATCCATCCGACACCCTTCTTATGCTTTTCCAAAACAACAAATGACTCTTCTTCTTGATTCTTGGTAAACTCAATTGAAATCATGATAGGTAAAAATGAGATAAACTCAAATAATCATATTTCAAATGAGGAGGCGAAGTCTTCAGCCAATTCGACTGGCTCTTCAATCAACACTTTTGGTTGTGTGTACTCCCGAGATAATAAATTTAATGATTTCAATGGAACTTCTAGAGTGAATCCCTTCATTTTAGCTTCTAAAAAGCCAAACATTCCTCGTCTTCATCATCGCTTAGAAAATCTGCTAGTAAAATATATTCTAATGGATCATCTACAGAATTGAGCTTCAGCTCTGTAAAAGCCAGCGATTCCATCTTAGAAATAGCAAAACAGTTTTCAACTACATCTGGGGATTTAGTAGCATCGAAGTCATTAAAAGTCACCTCATCATCAAAAAATTCTTTCAACTAAGTATCTCGTTGCAGCTTCTGGAATTATTGAGGATATGGCAATGGTGGAATCTTAGCTTTAACTGGACAACTTTTCTGTGGAAATTTTTCTGCATCTGACAAGGGTGTTAGATAATCAAAACTAACTGGTTTAGAGTTTACCTCATCAAGGATCACTAAATCTGACTTTTGTAATACAGGAGTTTCAACACTTGGTTGAACTTCCTCTTTGTCTTGAGCTACAACAAGCTCATCTTGAGCCTTAACCACTTTGGGCTCCAATATCTTTCCACTTGGCAAAGAGACTGTTTTGCAATGTTCTTTACCTAAAATTCTTGGATTTTCTATGTCGCTCGGCCAAATACCTTGGGGTTTATTTCGAAGTTTGTTGGTTAGCTAACTTATTTGATTCTATAAATTTCTTAAAGTGGTGTCATTTTTTACTATGTATGCCTTCAGTAGATTCTCAAGATCACTCGAAGATTCAGTTGGTGGGGGTTGTTGCACTTGTTGAGAATATTCCAGCGGATAATTTGGTCGAAATGGCATAACAGAGTCGCTATGGTCCGCCCATTGATTACTCCATGGAGAAATTGGAAAATTCTGCCATGAAGAGTTGTAAAAATTTGATTGTGGACCATTCCAATTCTAATTTCTCATGTAATAATTTGACTCTTAATTTGATGGGCAATTTTCAAAGAAGTGGCCATCTCCACAGTATTCACAAGAAATATTCTCGAACTGGTTTAGTTGCTGACCTGACAGATTACCATTGAAACCATTAACAATTATGTTTTTAAGCATAGAAGACATAGAGGATACCTAAGCTACCAAAGAAGCAAGTGTGTCCGCTTCATATACTCCTGTTGCTCGTCTTTCTGAGGCTGCTTGCTTGGTTGGCCACTGATAGTTATTGCTGGCAATTCTTTCAATAATCTCGTAAGCATCGTTATAAGACTTAGAAAGAAGGGTTCCATTTGCCAAAGCATCCACCATCATTCTTGTAATAGCCCAAATTTCAGTGATGTCGGAAACTGTGGTTCGAAGCCACTAAATCTGGAAAATGAGCTCGTAAATTTTATTATTTAATATTTATGAGTTAAATGTGATTTTTAAAAGATTTTTGAATTAGTAAATTTGTGTTTATAATAATTTATTAGGTCAATTAATTGAAAAAAAGAGATATTGAGACCTCGGTGTTATAAACCAAGCCATAAATATTTTTATAAATATTTACGAAGTGTCAATATGGTAGTATTAAAGTTTTGTCAGAAAATTTTAACGTTTCGGTAATCAATTAATTAAAAAGGACTAAATTGAAAAAGGTACGAAACTTGCTAAAGTGATTAAATAGCCTAATAGTAAATAAAGGAGGACTAAAAGGGCAAATAGACCATCTTAAATGGCTGAGGCGGAATAACGTGAAAAAAAATCAAAGATATTCATGTGATTAGGGACAAAATTGGAATTAAAATAAAGTTTATATGGCCAAATGTTATTTTAATAGTTTCTAGACATTTTCTTCATCAATTTTCTGTCAGAAACATCCATTGAAGAGGGTTTGAGTTGATCTTTCATATTTCATCTTCAAGTAAGTTCAATTCTTGCTTTTTCTCTGAATTTTTTATGTTTTTGGACTTTTACAATTAGGTCCAACTTGTTATTTCATTAGTTTTTTATTTTGTTGGAAATTTTGGAAGATACCATTGATAAGTTCATATGATTTTAGTTATTTGATGATGAAATTGAGATGTTAATGGATATGTAAAGATACTTTATTAAAGAATTTTGAGTGAAATCATGATTTAGGGATAAAATTATAAAGTTTTTGAATTTATGGAAAATTCTAAAAATTCATGGAATTCAAGGGCTGCTATTGTTATATATGAAAATATTTAGTCTTAGAACAAGAAATAAATTGCATGAATTTCATTTTCCAAGCTAGGGACGAAATCGTCATTTATTAAAAGTTTAAGGGCAAAATGGTAATTTTGCCTAAAATGTAAATTAGATTAAATTGAGTCTGAATTGCACTAAATTGATGTTAAATTTACTCGTATAGATCCGAGTAGTCCGAATATGGAGTTAGAGCGAGGAAAGGAGAAAATGTTGAATTAATAGATTTTATGTACACGAACAACTATCGAGGTAAGTTCGTGTAACTTAACTATGTATGTTAATATGCTTAAATTGAATTGTATGAATGTGATGGTATATATATGTGTGATGATATATAAATCATATATATATTTTATGAAATTAATGATGTTTAATAAAGCCCAATAAATGATAATATTCCATAAATGGTAAGTCCCAGTTGAATAATGATTATCGATGGATAGTGGTGATTTTCCTATATAAAATAAGGTCCTGCATGTGTTGCAGAAAGGATTTAGCTTGGACGAGTAACCCATTGATCTTATTATGGAAAGGATTTAGCCTAGACGGGTAACCCGAAATAGGTCTCTCGAGCATATGTTTCAATTAGGATTTAGTCTGCACTGGTAATCCAGATTGGACTCTATAGGGAATTCTTTGTCATATAAAATATTTAACTCGGACTGGTAATCCGACAAAGCCCTTAGAGTATATGCGATACAAACAGAATTTAGCCTGAACTGGTAATTCTACTGTATAATATGTGGCTCTAGAGTGTACCTAAAAGGTACTACTGGATATGAATTTACGGATTATGATTTGTACACTATGAGTGTACTACATAAGAATCCATCGATAATTTAAATAAATTCAACGGGCAAAATTCTAATATGAGCAAATATGAAATTGAGATAAATGGTTATAGATTGAGACATGATATATGGAAATATGAAAATATGTTACATGAAATGAAATATGGAAGTGTGAGATGTTTATATATGAACATGGAATGGTTTGATGAATACATTCATCTATGAGAATAGATTAGTACACCTTGAGTGTACTACCCGAGTGATTATCAATAGAGCAATTGATTATTGAGTAAAGTCCTGACGTGAAATATATCAGAACTCGAAATGAATTAATATAAAATATATCTGAAATACATGGAAATAATTTGTATATATGTTATTTGAATACATGTGGAAAAACATGTGTGTATGAGAATCCAAATATTGATGAATTCATATATGTGTTTCTTGAAGTTTATGTGAAATATGTGACTAACAAGGGTGATGAGAATGTGTGATAGGGCTTTTGAGATTAAATGGTTTGATTATGCCCCTTTATATTTATTTTGATGATAAATTGATGGTAAGTTTATTACTAAGTTATACGGACTTACCAAGCATTATATGCTTACTCCGTTTTATTTTTCCTTGTCTTATAGTAAATCAGAATGCTCGCTAGATTGGAAGCTTGGCGGAGATCATTCACACTATCCAACAGTTCATTCAGTGTATAAGGTAAAATAATTATGGTTATAATGGCATGTATAGGCTAATTCGACTAAATCTTGTCTTATAAATCGTGGTTTGAAACCTAGCCATTGGAATGGCTAGTGATGATTGGTTTGGTATATTTATGAAATTATAATATGGTGATTATGTATGTCTTAGCATAGTCTGAATTTGAAAATTTACCAAAAATTGTGAAAATCGAATTAGAGGTTGAATAAAATATGAAATTAAAGTTTATTGAGTCTAGTTTTTCATAGAAGAAACGGTGTAAGCAATGAAGTTATAAATTATGAGATATAATAAATTTTGCAAGACAAGGTCAGAATGATTTCAGGTTCCCCTGTTCTGACTTTCGAAAATCATCAAAAATTGTAAAAAAAAAAATTAGGGGTTCAAATTCATATGATTAAATTACTAATGAGTCTATTTTCAATAGAAGCAAACAGAAGCATCGTCCAAACCCTGTACTAAGAGATAATTAATTTTTAGTAAAGAAAGGTTGAAGCTGTCAAACAACATAACAAGGGTAAATTTGAAGATTTTACTGTACTTATTGGCTATACCATAAATTCTAAAAATTTTATGGTAGAAAGATATTTGAGTCAAGTTTCAGAAAAATCAAGCGGATTTTAATTTAGAATTCTGTAGCTCACGATATAAATAATTTAGTGATTATGACTCAAGTGGAGAGTTTTGCTATGAATAGTAATTTACTCAAATTATTTGAAAATGTTCTGTAATTACCAGTAATACTCCGTAACCCTATTCCGGCGACGAATACGGGTTGGGGTGTTACAATTCTAGTATGAATATTGAAACCAATATAGAAAGTCTTTATTTAAACGCAGCAAGGAATGCCGTGATAAGGGCACTTTTGTAATAACTCCTTAAACCGCTCCTATGCCTCATATAAAGATTCTTCATCAAGTTGCTGAAATGAAGTGATTTCATTTCGAATCTTGGTAGTTAAAGATGGAGGGAAATTTTTCATTAGGAAATGTTCAACCAACTCTTGCCATATAGTTATGGAACCAAATAGTAGGGAGTTCAACCACGCTCGTGCTCTATCTCTTAATTAGTATGGAAATAATCTCAATCTCAAGGCGTCCTCAGTCACCCCAACTAGTTTAAATGAGTCACTCACTTCCATGAATAGCCGAAGATGAAGATGTGGATCTTCAGTAGGAATCTCACTAAATTGACCCATATTTTGCAACATTTGGAACATGACCAGCTTCAACTCAAATTGTTGTGCCTCAATTTCGGGTCTCTTAATACTTGGATAAGCTCGTTGAATAGAGGAATGACATATTGTTAAATGGCACAATTTCTGTCAACGGCAACAATGATCGGATTGTGAGTTTTATAAGCGAATATTCCTCCTGGATTTTGGTTTGGATTTTCAAAATTCATATATTCGGTCCTTCTTTGGTTCGCTTGTCTTCTCCTTTGTCAGAAAGTCCTTTCAATTTTAGGGCCTATAGAGAGTAAATCAATAATTTGATCAATACTCATAAACACCTGAAACAAACACAAAAAAAAATGGAATTAAAATTTAATAAAAAAATACCAAAATGCAAAATTAATAATTTCACAAATAATGTCTTTTAAAATAGTCCCTAGCAACGGCGCTAAAAACTTGGAATGACAGAAATATGCAAGTGTACACAATCGCAACAAGTAATAAAGTGACAAGTAAATGTCGAGTTACCATACCCACATGGACTGTGAAAAGAATTATTTATGAATGCAATTAAAAACACTTTGGTGAAGAAAAATATTTTGATTTCAGGAGGTGATTAAAAACTAGGATTTTAACTAAGTAAAATAAATAAAAATAAAATAAAAGTCCCAATACGTGATTTCAAAAGATGATTTTAATCAAGATGATATAATTGTGCTAGATTATTTACATTTATTAACTTAGAATTATTAAACTCATGTTTATGTTGTTACGAATAAATTCACGGCAACTCGGTAATTTGCTAACTTATGAATATACTTACCTACCAAAATTCATTTATCTCTTGACTATATCTCTATGTCAATTCAGCTGATTAAACAAATTTTAATAAGCAAATTTGTTAATACGCATACATACTTATGAAATTAAAATAATCTCTTGCACATATCTCTATGACAATTCAAACAATTAATTCAATCTCATAAGTACATAAAAGATGACGCGAGGTAACAATGTATTTCTACCTTGAAACAGTTTAATCACAATAATCTTACAAGTTATGCAAGGCTAATTTATCGTTGGATACCATTGCTAATTTAACCCTCAGCTACCTTAGATGATTAAACATGCACTGATTAAGTCTCGTGTCAATTAATTGCAATTTCAATCCATTTAAATAATTAATTCATTAGTTACCTTACAATTGTAATGCAAGAATAGCTTAGTCATGGTTTTACTTAATCAAACATCTGTACCGAGGCCTATAATAAAACAAACATAATTTTAATAACTCAAGTAGACGAAATGCAACAAGCTAACACGAATTAAATTTAAGTCAAATTAATTAAATTAAACATATCAACAGCACAAATATTCATGGACATATTCATAACAACAACAATAAAATTAAAAGGATAAGGAACAAGAATCAAATCTAGTGTTTCTCCGAGGCTTGACTAGTTTGCTCCGCTCCTTTTTCTCTGCTTGTTCTTGTTGAACCAAGGCTTCCACGAACACTTGAATGCTACTCCAAATGGTGGCTAAATGACTCTTTTTCAAGAGGTGAAATCGACAAGGAAATGATGAAGAAAATGAAGAACAATGAAGAGAGAAAAGTGAGAGAGAAATGAAGAATGAATGGTTTTGAGATGTGTTTGAAATGAGCAGCCAAAGGGGGGTATTTATAGGTTGAGTACGCTGGTAAAAATAGCAAAAATCAACAGCCATAGAGTCCCCCCATGGTCGGGCACACATGTGGCAAGTTTGAAGGTTTCAAACTTGCTATTTTAAGATAGGGGAAAATCTAGGAAGGCATGATAAGTAGAGGGGTTTGAATGCAAATTCAAGGAGTCTTCAAGGTCTGTTTTGCAAGCCAAATAATCAGCCAAACAAGCTGATTGGGTCAGCATGTGGGACGGTTTTGGGCAGCCCAGTGCTCAGTTGGATCGATTTTCTCGGTTCAGCTTAACTGGGCCTCTTTTCATAATTAATTAATAATAATTATTTAACCCAAAATAAATTAGATTAAAATTAAAATTAATTATATTATGAATTAATATTCATAATTTGGATCGTCTTCGGCTGAAAAATTATTTCGCCTTGATGCTTCAAAAATCGCTTCTCGGTTTTGTGCTTCTAGCAGTGTCAGCCTAGCCAATTTTCGCCATTTATGCAAATCTGCCGAAAATGATCAAAACTAATTAAAATTTATTATAAAATTAATTAAAATTAAACATGTTAATAATTTAAGTATGATTTAATTATTTTATAATTATTATATATTTTTCAACAAGAATTACTACGAATTAGCATGAATTTGAGTTAAAAAGGACACTAAAAAGTGTGTATATTTTCGTATTTCCAGCATTATATATTTATACTTGTTTCATCAATACAAAACATACCTTAAGCAAAAACAGATCTCATTCATAAACTACATCTATCAACATTTCAAAACCACATATTTATCTATATATACATTCACTACAGAAAAGGTACAAAAGCTACCAACTTAGATGGATAGTGTGAGCCGATTGATTGATCCTTTCAAAGAGTCAGCAACGATTAACTACAAAACAATCCACAAAAACCCGTAAGCTTACCTAACTTAGTAAGGACATAGTATAACGTTTAATCTAAATACAATTAGACATGATTCACATGTAATTTGATTACTAAAATTTCAAGAATACAAATGATGAGATTATGTAATGATACTCAAAGATACCAGAATAAAATTAGGAGCATGAATATGCCTTCAGGAGTACCAAAGTACTAACAGGGGTACGTATGTGCATTCAAACAATAATTATCTATAATCATATAAACAAAAGAAAAATAATATAATTTTACAAGTAGAATTTCATTTACATATTGAAATACTATGTACTTACCTACGATTTAATTCATGGTCGACACGTAGGGACTAATTTGCTATTTTCCCTTTTCCTTAGTTCTTATCCTTTTGATTCAAGTATTAATCTATATAATAAATAAATACAATATATTAATCTCATGCATATTTCACATTTCAATTCAATGCATATGACACTCAACTTTTCATTAATTACATATTTTCCCTAAACTTTTACAACTTTTGTAATCTAGTCCTTTAACTTGAATATAATCAAATTAACCATTTTCACACGTCAAAATTTACAACTGAATATTCAAGGCTTCTAAAAAATCCACAAAACACCTTCTATTCACCATTAAACCTTTAAATTTTGACATTTTTACAATTTAATCCTTAAATCAAAATCTAACAAAAATCACTTCCCAAAACAACCAAAAATCACAATCAAAACTTCAAACACATAATTATCATCGCAAACAACCAATATTCATCAATGGTAACTTCCAAAAGTTTTAATAAATTTAAAAACGAAGGTACGAGCTAGCTAGACCTAGTTGCAACAATCTCAAAAACATAAAATTCATTAAAAACGGGGTTAAAAAACATACCATGCATGTAAATATACCTTGATCGAAGCTTTCCCCTTTCTATTTAATGGTGTTTTGATTTTCCTTCTCTCCCATGAAGAAGATGGTGATTTTGGCATATTAATTTTATGTTTTAATTACTAATTTACCATTTTACCCTTGTTAAAAAATAAAATTTTCAACTAAACCTTGTCTATAGATATCCACTAACATATTATATGGTATAATTACCATCTAAGTCCATTAGATTAGGATTCCATATCCATTTGATCCTTTTAACTAATAGAAATCAACCTTTACACCTTTTTCAATTTAGTCATTTTTCTTCAATTAGTTATCTAAACATTAAAATATCTTAACCAAATTTTAATATGACTTTAATGACTCCACAAATCTTCTATAAATAATATTTATGAGTCGACATGACAGAAATTTGTGGTCCCGAAACCACTATTCCATCACTATTGAATACGACTTGTTACAAGAAGTTTACAAAAATCCAAACCTGCAATTCAGTTTGATACAAACAATAAAATCATATTTCAATCAAAATTAAAAAATATTTTGAATCATATTTGAATAATTTAATGACATAAACAGTTTCAAATAATTCAATAAAAAATTATTTGTCACTAAACCCTGAGGCTATTTGTATGCACATGCTAGACCATAACTTTGAAAAAATCCAAATCTTCCATGCACTTTAATAACCAACGAAATCAAAATCTAGTATACAATTTAATACATGCAACACTTTAATCCAAATCTACCATGCACTTTAATGACCAATGAAATTAAAATCTGGCATAAACCCTACGTGAATGCAACATTTTTCAATTTTGAAATCCAAAAAACCCTAAACCCAAATCCCCCTAAATCTAAACAATCAAAAACCAAATATAGAAACTTACCCGTTACAGTGGGTGCAACAACATTGGCTGCTTCTCTTCTATTAACCATTGTGGCCCTCA
Organism: Gossypium longicalyx; assembly: GCA_025698465.1. Classification (NCBI taxonomy): domain Eukaryota; kingdom Viridiplantae; phylum Streptophyta; class Magnoliopsida; order Malvales; family Malvaceae; genus Gossypium; species Gossypium longicalyx. Next base: position 13,311,022 of record CM046997.1, on the reverse strand, counting down.
ACCCTAACCACCAATATCTTTTATTATCTTCTTTTCTCTCGAAATAAAAAATACTAATCCATCAACCTTAAATCGTTCGCTCTAACCCTTACCCTGGATGTTCCAATCCTTCAATCGTCCAACCCTAAACCCTAAAATTGATTTTCAAGCCTTAACCCTGTTGATCGATTTCCCATTCGATTTTCTTTTCCTCTCCTTAATCTCAATCAATTTGTGTTTTTTTTTACCCTAAACCAATTCATCCATTCTAATTTTTCCCCTAAACCTGTATAAACTTTTACCCTTCGGCTCTTCCTCCAACATGGCAAGTTAACTGGCCACATCAGCTAGTTAATTGGCCACATCACTGGTCCTGTTAAGCCAGTGACGAAAAATATTAATAAGTGACTTATTTGTCACTTTTCAATAACGTTAGTGATTGTTTTGTTATTTTTCAAAGTTGAGTGACTAAATTGAAATTAAAATGATTGTTTTGTCAACTGCATCAAAATTAAGTGGTTGTTGGCGGAATTTACCCTATTAATAAATATCACTTTTCAAAAATAAAAAATCATTTAAAGTTTTCTTTTTCTTTTTCTTTTAATTCTTTTACTTGCGTGTACCATAATACTATTTGTAATTTTGATCTTGACTCTTGGAAATCTTATGCTTTCTATTTTACTTTCTTTCTTCTTCTTTTTTTACACTTATTATTTACTAATCTCCGTTTAATATTTGAAATACATTTAAATTTGATAATTTTTTTCTTGTTGGTTCTTAAATTTTTTTTTTGTTCTACGTTTGTCCCAAATTGTGGTAATTTTTTCTTAATTTAATTTTTAAATTTGTATTGATAGTGTGTTATTTTAAAATCATGGCACGTTATTTAAAAAATATATTTTTTAATATTTTTATAAATCTTAATATTTTTTAGATTTTATATAAATTTTTAAATTTTAAGTGATGACATGACATAATCTCAAAGCATTATGTCATTACATCTTAACTTAATCCAAATATAAAGACTACATTAAAAAAATATCAAAATCCAAAATTAATGTAAGATTAAAAAAATCAAAACAAATTTAGACAAAACCAAAAAAAAAAAAAAATTCCACTCTGACAAATCTAATTTTAAGACAAATAATATTAAGACAACGAGAGATTTTGATTTTGACTCTTGGAAAATCATATGCTTTCTATTTTTACTAACTTTTCTTTTCTTTTTGACGCTTACTCATCTCCATTTAGTTCACAACTTTTTTTGGGGGGGGTTCTTGAATATTTTTTTCTGGTCCATATTAATTTTAAAAGTTGATAGTTTTTCTCAATTTAATCCTTAAATTTGGATTTTATTAATGTATGATAACGGGTCAGATTGTACCATATCATCACTTAAATTTTTTTTAATTATGATTTCATAATAATTTCTTAATACATTATTTTTTTTTTAGATTTTAGATTTTTTTAAATTTTCAGGTAATAACATGATATAATCTTAGAATATCAAATTATCATATCCTAATTGAATCCAAGTTCAAGGATCAAATTAAAAAAAAATTCCAAGTTACGAAGACTCAAGTGGATCAAAAGGGACCCAACTGAAAAAAAATTACTAAATTCAAGGATTGAATGTTACATTTTCCCATTATATTTTACATAATTCATTTAAAATTTAGGAATAAAAGAGATAAAACACTTTTTATTTATTTATTTAGATTTGATGGTTAAGATATGGTTTTAATAATACAAGAGTGAAATGTTTAGTTCCATCACTTAACCCTAGACAAGACTATTATCTAATATTTTATTAGATTTCAAAGGCTTCATTTAATGACACGTGGCATCGTAGCATACACCTAAAATTGATCTCTTTTAACGTATCAAACACATCAAAGCTAGCCGCCTCTCATCAGTTTCCCAAGTCTTGTCCAAATTCCAATTAAAAAGAAATACCTAACCCTAAAAGCTCCCCCGTCTATTCGCCTACTAGGTTTTTACATTTAGGGTTCATAAAAATTTCTTTGATTTTAGTCCCTTATTATTTAATCTTATCCAATTTGATTGGATTTTCCATTCACAAGAACTAAATTTTAGTTTTATTTAATTCATAAGTAATTTAATTCTTTTTAAAATTTACTATCTAAAAACAAATATTTTATATGTTCCAATTATCAAAATCTATAGATATAAATTAGTAAAAATTAATTAAAAAAGTATATGAACTTTTTTTATCACCACTAATTTATTGCTTCAATTCAGCAATTCGAATTATATTTAATAATTAAAATAAATATTTAAATTTAAATAAAAAATAAGTTTGAACAAGAAAAAATTCAATCAATGACCACTTAAAATCGGTTCAAATTTAAATTAGATTTTAATTATATTTATTATTATTTTAAATGTTTTATGAATTGGTGTCATGAATCAATTAAACACCAATTCAGTTATGAAACTATTAAAATGTTTTTTCGTGTACAAATTAAGTTATCTTTTTACAAAGATATTTTTATCTTTTTATATAATAAATCAAAAAAAAATTGATTATAAAAAGATTTCAACTTGAAACAATATACATGATAAAAAAAAACTAACTTTACTCTTGTAACAAAGCGAATTTTTAATAATTATATTTATTATATATATTTTTTACTCAATGTGGTATAACTAAAGGAGCGAAGGTATTGGCCTTGGCCCTCTTTGCTAAGTGGGACAATTCCTTTTAGGTCTCTCAATGAAAAAAAAATTTAGCCTTTCATTAAATATATCAATTTTATTTTTTATTTTTTTAAAATAATAATTTAATTTATGTTTTATACACATTTTTTAAGTTTTGTTTGAACATCGTGGGTGTACCGTAAAATTAATTTAATTAATATATTTTCCGGAGTTTGATAAACTAGACCGAATTTCAGACAAATAAAGTTTTGATTATTTGAACACGACGGATTCGAACCGACCCATGACTGTGTGTATGTAATACCAATAACCCTAAACAAACATGTCCGTACTGTGACACTTAGAAAGTATGCTAATCTCCAAACCTGAAATAGAATGTTTGAAACTGTTAGTTTTCCTCTCTTGGCTCTTGTCTTTAAACCTCATTTTGTGCTCCATTCCTCACCATTTTACAACCAAAAAACACCAAAGCAAAGAAGTAGAAAGAGAGAAATCAAAAATGGGGAGAGGCAAGATTGAGATCAAGCGGATTGAGAACTCAAGTAACAGGCAGGTCACTTACTCAAAGAGAAGGAATGGAATCCTGAAGAAAGCTAAAGAGATTACTGTTCTTTGTGATGCTAAAGTTTCTCTTATCATCTTTGCTAGTTCTGGGAAGATGCATGAATATTGCAGCCCTTCTACTAAGTACGAAACCTTGTTACTTTTTTTTTTTCAACTTTTTTCATGGGGATTTTCTTTTGATTTCCTTTGAGGGTGAAAATAAAAAAAAAAGTTCATCTTTTTGGTGGTGAAGGTTGATTGATATTTTGGACCAATATCAGAAAACTTCTGGGAAAAAGTTATGGGATGCTAAACATGAGGTAGGTTTTTTATTCTTTTATTTTCCCTTTCACTTTTTGATATTTTCTTGCAAGTACAAGGAAAATGACCTTTTTTGGGGTAAAAATATAGCAAAACAAACATTAACTATGAAATCTTTGAATAGATCTACAAGTGGGATGTTATTAATTCATCATGTTTCTTGAAAAAGAAAACTAGAAGTTCAAAACTATCTAAATTCTAAAATCTGATATGTAACATCGTCTATGAACAGATCTGGTAAAAATGATGTTATTCTCCACCTTCCTTTTCCTTGCAAAAATTGAAGATCTATATATATGGGAGTCAGTTTTGAAAGTATATATATATATATATATATATAAAACAATTAAATGTAATTTTTTTCCCTGAACAGAAATCCAGTAAGATCTACCTATAGTTCACAATGGTAGCTTTAGGGTTTCCTGGTCAAAAGCATAACTTTAACCAGCATGCCAATACGTACGCTCATAGTTCATTTATATAACATACATATTGCTATAGTTTTCTTGTGAAAGATAAACTAACAGTTTCTTTCTATTCTTTTGTCATAAACAAAAAAAACTCACTGCAGAATCTCAGCAATGAAATAGATAGAATCAAGAAAGAGAATGATAGCATGCAGATTGAGCTCAGGTATAAGTATATAAAAAACCTTAAACACAGTTATGACATGTAAAAATCGTATCAACATAATAAGAATACATGAATTGCTTTTAACTATGTATATTTGTCCTGCCCTTAAATTAGGCATTTGAAAGGGGAGGATATCACATCTTTGCCTTACAAGGAGCTGATGGCTTTAGAGGATGCCCTCGAGAATGGCCTTACCTGTGTCCGTGCCAAGCAGGCCAGTATATATACGCACACCCACACAAATACATACTTACACAAACACACACCCACACACACATATATATACACATTTAAGCTAAAGCTTCTTATGAATCTGATGATTTTGGTTCCTGTTGTTATTTCTTTGTGTGCAGATGGATGTTCTTGATATGGCAAAGAAAAATGTATGCATATTTGCGAATATAATTGGGTTTAAATTGAAGATAGAATTCCTACTTCTTCAATTGGCTAACATTTGTTAATTGAACTTTATTTGCTAATGATTTGCCTAAACTGTGTACACTTTTGGGTGTTCTTTTTAGACGAAATTCTTGGAGGAGGACAATAAGCAACTCAATTTCATTGTGGTATTGTTTTTTTCCCCCTCATATTTTCTTTTCTTACCAAGTTTCAGAAACACAGTTTAATCTCTCCTTGCTGACCAATGTATGAGTAGATATGTATATATCTGAATGGAGGAGGGAAGAATATTAATCTCATATATGATATAAGTATCGTTACGAAACTAATACTATACATAAAGAACGTCCTTGTGGAATATATATATGCATGTATCATATATGAAAATAATGATAAAAGTATCATGGAATCTCTTGTATTTGGATTGCAATTTTGCACCTTTTATTAAAAATGAGTGAATTAGTCCTTGTATATTAGATCAAAGAATAAACTGGTCTTTTTGTTAAAAATTTCATCCACTTTTATTATTTAAAGTTGGTCCATGTATATCGAAATGAGGTACATGTGGCACACCAAGTGTAATTGTTTAGTTATTCCGTTAGTTACACCGGTTTTTAACAATAAAAATGGATGAAAATTTGAACAAAAAAGATCGATTTACTCTTTGATTTAATGTACAATGACCAATTTACTCATTTTTTTAGTACATAGGTTTACATGATACTTTTACCATAAAATTATCTAAGGTAGCCTTTGGGAACTGAAATTTGGATTTCAAAATTCTAGCTTTAAAATTTATGATTTATGAATTCATTATTTTCACTCACATATATTCCACTCACATAAATATAAGATTTGAATATTATCTTACTAAATCCGTGAGTGAAATATATGGCCTATTTCAAAACTATGATTTTGGTCGAAAAAATTTGAATTTGAATTTGAAATTTTAATTTATTTGTTTGGATAGCAAATAAAAAGTTGGATTTGGACAAATCCAAATTCAATTTTATAAGAGTTAAATTTAGATTTCAAAATCTATTTTAAAATTTGAAATTTTCAAAATACAAAATTTATTAAAACGCTAAAATTTTAGCCAAAATCATAGTTCGTAAACAGGCCATAAGTATCTTGCTAGATGATTAGTAAGGGGCTAAATGCCATCCAATTCTTCCTCCTTTCCATTTAGACATTCCTAGTCTCATTTTGCCAACGCGATACATACGTAATGACGCTATTCTCGTTGTTGTTTGATGTTCATGAATGGTTTATACATTTTATTTTTGGTACATTACAAATTTGGATAGATTTCATTTTCGGGCTTGAATCTTAGACCTTAAGCTGCTAACATCGAGCTTCAGTCATTAGAATGGTTTATACGTATATGAATATTTGGATATTTTCCCTATTAACATGCATGCTATGAAATTTTGCAGAATCAACAGCAACTGACTTATGAAAATGTGAGAGAGCATATGGATCACCAAGGATACCATCGAGCTGCTCGTGCTGACTTCAACTCGCAGATGCCTTTCGCATTCCGAGTGCAGCCAATGCAACCAAACTTACAAGAGAGGATGTGATGAACATTGTGAGGGAGTTGAGGGCTGCAGTTATCCAGTAGCTAAAGCTGCCTATATGAGCTATAAGCTCAAAAATGGAGGGGGTGCTTAGTTTCTGAATGATAATAACTTTTAAGTTCTACGAGTATTCCAGTGTTTGTGACAATCTTAGTAATATAGATATCAACTATGAATTTGATATTATGAACAATTATTGTATCTACTTTGAGCAACTTATATGTGTCTCTATGACTTTTACCATATTTGTGTGTTATTAATATTGGTATTGCTTATTGAGTTTCAAAGATAATAATTTGATACATTAATTTTTTTTTAACTTCGAGCGGGTTAAAAAGTCATAACATATTCTTAATTGATAATTAAAAAATAATAAAAATATTGTGTACAAGATGACTTTTTAACTTTACTTGTAAAGTTAAAAAAAACTTCACCACTAATATATCATATAATAAACTTATTTTTAATTTATCTATATTTGATTTATATACATTTATATATAAATTTTCGTTTGATACATTGATAATGCTTAATTTTTATATTGCCAACAAATCAAATGATGACATATCATAATAAAATATTTAATTGAAATTATACGCAACCAATATAGCAAATATTAACATTTTATGTATATTATCACCGAATTCATCATATTATATTTGTTCACTTTAGTTAAAGCGTTGAAGTTATTATTAGTACATTCTTAAGGATTTTTAGTAGTACTCATTGAACACAAATTTTGGGCAATCAAGTCAAACAAGGAAATTATAAAGATTTTAATGTGATTGAAGTTTTTATATTTGAAGAGATTTGATCTACAAGGAACCTCATATCTAGAAAATTTGTACCACTTCATTCGATATTAAAGACTTAATTAAAGGCTATTTTTGAGAAACTAGAGACTTGTATTAATTGTATTTGTGCAAGCCATACACGACTATTTAACAAAAGATTTATTTTAGTTTTATGTATGAGATTAAGAGAGAATTTATCTTGTTCGTGTGTGGAATCTATGCTAGTGCAAAACTATTGTAAGTAAATTGTTCTTGTTGTTCAGTTTACAACTAAACTTTCAAGGGAAAAAATCTTAGTGGAAAGAGTAATCTAGATTGAGTATAAGAGAAAGGTTACAAATAGCTAGATGAGCGAGTTAGACTTAAATTACGTTTTGTACCTAGTGGATTAATATCTAGACAAAGCCCCACAAATGTAGGAAGTTTATGACTTACGTAACCAAACTTTAGTATTCATCTCCTAATTTATAATTATTTATTAGTTAGTTTAGTTGCAATTGAATGAACATTTGAATGGCAAAATCAATGAATTCTCAATTAGTATCAAAGCAAAGCACTTGACGTGCTGAGTGGAGATCATATTGTTGATTTGCTGTTGAGATAGAGTGAACATCAGTATCAAGACCTTCTTATGTTGGATGACATGAATTGAGCTTACTGAAAGAGAAGAATGAGGGCTTTTATCAACTCCATAATGAAAAAAACTTAGTACTCAACTTTAGTTTATTACTCAGTCAAAAACCATTTTATTAACCCTAAAAGGGATCTTAACCAAAAGGTCAATCATACAAAAATGACAAGAAAAGCAACACCCATAGAACACTATCGAACATGGCCATAGGCATACAAAACACAACTCCTAATAACAGAACCCACACAAAGAAAATAACACACAAAACTCCCATATCAACATACAAGAAACTCCAGTCAAAGCCCAACAAATAAGAGACAACAACTCCCATTGACACCACTCAACCGACACACCAACAAAAGAAGATCTTATCCAAACACCAACCAAAAACCAATAATGAAATTGTATTGGGCCAAATCCGTCCAGGCCCAACAACCTAAACCCTAGCCAAAACACAAAAAAAAAAAGCAAAGAAAGAAAATTAGATTTTTCTAAAACCCTAACCGCCGTACCAGCATGCCCATCCTGCTGCCACCACCAACTCTCTGCCATCCCTGCAAAACAGACCAAAGAAGAGCAGATAAACACAACACGCAAACAGTAGCAGAAATATTTTTTATATCTATAATCGGCTTTAAAAGGCCGAATGATGAATGTAAAAAAGGGGGATTTTTTTTGTATTATTGAAAAACGGAGGAAAATATTGAGCAAAAAAAAAAGAAGCAAAATAGGTTGATTTTCTTTTGATCTTCTTTTTGTTTTCTTATTGCCTTTGATTTTTTTTTTGTTTATTTCTTTTTGTGCAAATCTATTTCTAAAAGGGGGGTTTAAAAATAAAAAGAAGAAAAAAGAGAACTCGCCTGAATCTTCGGTAGTTGCATCGCCGGAGTTCCTCCTTCCATCGCCGAGTTCGAACCAGAAGATGGAAGGGAGGAGCCTTCCTATCTCGGTTTCCTGGACTTTGAAGGCTTGACCTTCAAACGTGGCTTAATCAAGGGCTAGAGAGCCTGTTTGTTGCTGCCACGACCATCGTCCACGGTGGAGGAGTGAAAGGTCGACGGCGACACTAAAAAGGGGTCTGAAACCCTAGTAGAGAAAGGAAAACTTTCTCAAAATCTGCTGGAAATGAAGCAAAAAAATGAGGTTTTAGTAGTAAGAGGGAAACGACACCATTTAGGATTGGCTTAAACGGCCCAAAAACGACGTCGTTTTGGGGCCAAACCCGAAATCTGACCTGACCTAAAAGGGGATCCGCGTGTTTTCACTCTAAATGGGTTATTTACGGTCTGATCCCTCTACTTTCGTGGTCTATTGCAAAGAACGAGCAATAGGATTATTCTCGGGAAAAGAAAAATGATACTCTGCATTTATGCAAATATCAGGCATATACATCTGGCCATTACACCTAGGGAATGGTGTAACAGATCAAATTGATTGAAGATGATACAAATCCTGCACCTTTGAGTTGCAGCAGGATGGATGAAACCAAATATTGTTACTCTGAAATTGCAGTGGGAGGCACAAACTTTATGTCCCAGAAGGTACAGTGGAAGGGACTCTGAAATTACAGCGGGACAAGCTTGCTGAGCAAAATGTGATTGTTTCTTTGACTTTTCTGTCAAGAATACCTCCCGAACAAGATGGCAGCGTAATACGACAGTGATAATGTCCTGATGAACAACGAGCGATGACACCCTAAGCCTTTTTTAAAAAAAGCTCATGATATTTCTACATTCATATAATAATACATCTAGTTAGGAGCATTTGATTCATTTCGATCATAGCATCATAATTATTTGACATAAGCGTCACATTTAGTTAGGAGCATTTGATTCATTTCAATCATAGCATCCTAATTATTTGGCATAAGCATAGATACATGAAACTGATTTTACAGATCATGTTCCTCAGAAGACAGTGCAGTGGAATCGGTGAATTCACAAGCTTTATCTCCCTAAGCAGTAGGGTAACAGGCTGAATTTACAGATCTTAACCCCCTAGCAGTAGGGAAACAGATCGAAGGTGATGAGCCTTAAACCTCTAAGCATTAGGGTAACAAGCTGAATTTACATATCTTAACCCTCTAAGCAGTAGGGAAACAGATCGAAGACGATGGGCCTTAAACCCCTAAGCAGTAGGGTAACAGGCTGAATTTACAGACCTTAACCCCCTAAGCAGTAGGGAAACAGATCGAAGGTGATGAGCCTTAAACCCCTAAGCATTAGGGTAACAGGCTGAATTTACAGGTCTTAACCCCCTAAGCAGTAGGGAAATAGATCAAAGATGATGGGCCTTAAACCCCTAAGCAGTAGGGTAACAGGCTGAATTTACAGATCTCATCACCCTAAGCAGTAGGGAAACAGATCGAAGGTGAAGGGCCTTAAACCCCTAAGCAGTAGGGTAACAGGCTGAATTATAGATCTTAACCCCCTAAGCAGTAGGGAAACAGATCAAAGACAATGGGCCTTAAACCCCTAAGCAGTAGGGTAACAAGCTGAATTTACAGATCTTAAACCCCTAAGTAGTAGGGAAACAGATCGAAGATGATGGGCCTTAACCCCCTAAGCAGTAGGGTAACAGGCTGAAAATTATAGATCTTGCCTCCCTGAAGTTGCAGTGGAGCAGATAGAAGACGGCGAATCTTGCCTTCCTGAAGTTACAGTGAAGCAGATTTAAGCCACCATCCTATCTCCCTAAGCAGTAGTGGAGTAGGCTGAAGGTTGCAGATCTTGCCTCCCTGAAGTTGCAATGGAGCAGATCAAAGAAGGCGAATCTTGCCTTCCTAAAGTTGCAGTGAAGCAGATTTAAGCCACCACCCTATCTCCCTAAGCAGTAGTGGAGTAGGTTGAAGATTGCAGATCTTGTCTCCCTGAATTTGCAGCAGAAGACGATGAGCCTTAACCCCCTAAGCAGTAGGGTAATAGGCCAGAAATTGTAGATCTTATCTCCTTAAGCAATAGTGGAGCAGATTGATCTTATTTCTCTGAAGTTGCAGTGGAACAGATCAAAGCTACGAGTTACAAATTCTATACCTCTGAAGTTGCAGTAGGGTCGAATCAAATTCTCCATATTGCAGCAAAGCAGATGAAAGGTACAAATCTATACGTCTGAAGTTGCAGTGGGTTAGAACGAGACTACTTGAAGAAGAGAAGTACCGAAGAAGTCAAGATCCTGCAAGACCAGATAGATTTGGCCCATTTTAAAGTCTTTGCTCCATTCTCGGTACACGACAATGAGCAAAGAGGGGCAGCTGTATTGGGCCAAATCTGTCCAAGCCCAACAACCTAAACCCTAACCCAAACATAAAAAAAAGCAAAGAAAGAAAATTAGATTTTTCTAAAACCCTAGTTGCCGTACCAGCATGCCCATCCTGCTGCCACCACCAACTCTCTGCCATCCTTGCAAAACAGACCAAAGAAGAGCAGATAAACACAACATGCAAACAGTAGCAAAAATATTTTTTATATTTGTAATCGGCTTTAAAAGGCCGAATGATGAATGTAAAAAGGGGGGGATTTCTTTTGTATTATTGAAAAACAGAGGAAAATATTGAGCAAAAAAAAAAGAAGCAAAATAGGTTGATTTTCTTTTGATCTTCTTTTTGTTTTCTTATTGCCTTTGATTTTTTTTTTGTTTATTTCTTTTTGTGCGAATCTATTTCTAAAAGGGGGGTTTAAAAATAAAAAGAAGAAAAAAGAGAACTCGCCTGAATCTTCGGTAGTCGCATCGCCGAAGTTCCTCCTTCCGTCGCCGAGTTCGAACCAGAAGATGGAGGGGAGGAGCCTTCCTATCTCGGTTTCCTGGACTTTGAAGGCTTGACCTTCAAACATAGCTTAATCAAGGGCTGGAGAGCCCGTTTGTTGCTGCCACGACCACCGTTCACGGTGGAGGAGTGAAAGGTCGACGGCGGCACTAAAAAGGGGTCTGAAACCCTAGTAGAGAAAGGAAAACTTTCTCAAAATCTGCTGGAAATGAAGCAAAAAAAAATAAGGTTTTAGTAGTAAGAGGGAAACGACACCGTTTAGGATTGGCTCAAACGACCCCAAAACGACGTCGTTTTGGGGCCAAACCCGAAATTTGACCCGACCCAAAAGGGGATTCGCGTGTTTTCACTCTAAATGGGTTATTTACGGTCCGATCCCTCCACTTTCGTGGTCTGTTGCAATTCGGCCCTGCTCCCTTTTTCTTTTCTTTTAATTTTTCCCCGTGATTTTAGTAACGTTCAATTTCAATCCTTTTTGAGGTTATGCGTTTTGGGTGGAGGGGTTTATTTCGTTTTTGGTTCCTCCACTATTTGTGCGCGTTGAAATAGGTCCCCTTTTCTTCTTTTTTATTTCAATTTCGCCCCCAAGTCTTTTATTCTTAATTCGATTCGATCCTTTCTTAATTACTTTATTGTTAAAATTAATGATTCTAGTATTTTTATTATTATTAGCACTATTCATGTACATATATATTATTGTTACTATTATTAATCGTATTATTACTATTATTTCTTTATTTTTATTTTATATTATATTATATTAGTAGTTTTTATTATTATTAGTATTAGTTTTAGCTTCAATTAATATTTTTAACATGCATATATATAAATTTTTATGTAGCATTATTAATAATTATTTTTAAACATTATTATTATCTTTAATACAAGCATATATATTATGTGTATATTTATGTAGTATTATTAATAGTTGTTTTTAATATTATGATTATGTCTAATATGTATATATTATGTATTTACCTCTAATACTATATATTGTATATTTCTAATACTATTATGCTATTATTATTATTATTATTATTATTATTATTATTATTATTATTATAATAATCATTTATTATTATTTATCGTTATTATAAATATATTGTTTTTATTCTTATTAATACATTATTATTATTGTTTTCCACCTTATTATTATTACTAGTATTATCATCTTGTTATTAGGTTAATTAATTTAAAATAGGTATTATTATGTTATTATACATATTCTCTCTGTATTTACTTATATTATTACTACTATTATCATTATGATTTATCACTTTATTATTATCATTATTACTACTATTATATTATTATTATTATTATATTTTTACCCATTACTCTTTAAATACACTTATTTTATTTTTTATTCTTCACTCACATTGTATATTATTTACTTATTTATATATACACATACATATATACACTTTCATACATCATTCCAAAATTATTACTTGTATTATTACTATTAATATTGTTATTATCATTACTACTATCATTCTTCGGTTTTACATAATGATTGTTTATTTATTACTAGTTCTTTTTAATTTCGAATATTTCCTAGCTTATTCGTTATTTTCTTTTTATTCGTTTTATTCATTTATTTTTGCTCTTATTATTATCATTCACATTTGCTTCTATGTTTATTCTGTTATGCCTATCAATATCGAAATTTGAATTTATTCACGCATTCTTTATTATCTCATTTTATTACAACTTATGTTATATTAACCTTGCCCCGAAGAAAACAATTTTTTTCATAAAAAGCGATACTCCGTGTTTGGAATTTCGAGAAAATCGTGCCCTAACTTACTGGTTTTTGATTTTTCTCATTTAATCCAAATAACGGAATATTCCTTTAAATCACAATACGAGTTTTAAAAAATGCTTATTCTCAGAGATACGAGATGTGGTGCCCTAACTTACCGGGTATGACATTTTGTTACCTCGAATAAGATTTTTTCGCAAGTAAAGGCAATATTCGGTATTTAGGAAATTCGAGAAAACGTGCCCTAACTTACTGGGTTCCGACTTTTCTCGTCCACCCTAAACAACCGAACATCCTTTTAAAAAAAGGGGGCTAAAATACATGAATTTTAAATAAAGGCAAGCTCGTTCTCAAAGTTCAAGATGTCGTGTCCTAACTTACTGGACGTGGTGTTTTATTACTTCGAGACGAGAAGGTCTTTAACATTTGAGCATTTTTTACAAAGAGGGATCGTATTTCAAAGTCTTTCAAGTTTTCAATCTTCGACACTAAGACACTAATTAATCAACTAGGTATCAATTTTTGGGCGTATCGAGGGTGCTAATCCTTCCTCGTGCGTAACCGATTCCCGAACCTGTTTTCTTGATTTGCGTAGACCAAAATCGTTGTATAAATAATTCAACCATTTATTAAAAACAACCACTTTTACAAGGTGACCCAATCACACCTCATCAAAAAGGATTGGTGGCGACTCTCATTTTTCATTTTCGTTTCCAAAACTTAAGTCGATTCAAATTTTTTTCAAAAAATGGTTACGACAGCTTGGCGACTCCACTGGGGACAGGGATAAGAGAGTCAAGCCACGAGTTGATTAACTTTTGTCTTTTTGTCGAAAATTGAAAATTGGGTTTGATATACGATCCTTTCATTGCATTTCATCCATTTTGCGTTACAATCCTCATTGTTTTATCCATATTTTCTTCTTTTGCTATATACCTGCACATTGCATTGCATGACCGTTGTGGTCACACCCTTTAAGTGGGAGCGAGAAACTATTCCTTCGTGAGGTTTTCACCTCTGTGCAGGATAGTGGATCGCTTTCAGGATACATCTGTACCTATTTCTTCTTGAGATTTTCATCTCCGTGCAACCATAGGGAAATGTATTCCCCTGAACTGAACTTGGTCTATATGAGCCTATAATGGGCGAAAATCGAGGAATCTACTGGTTCAGGTACCTTTACTCTAGAACCAAACAACATATAGAGAGACCTAGGAGCCCACCCTAAGTAAAGCCACTCCGAACCCCTAGTGGTCACCCAAATTGCTTTATTTGTTATTTATTTATCCTGTACTAACGTCTTTTGTTTTTGTTTTGTTTATAATTGCATTGCATTACATCATCATAGGAAGGAGGTGTTGATTCATATTTGATTGTTAAATAGAACAGTTTGTCATAAGAAAATGATTTTTTTGATAAAGTGGATTATAACACGGTTATCTAAATATGGTCCAAGTAAACACAATGAAAGAAGGCTGATAGCCTGTGAAAAAATACAAGACTTTGCTTCATTGCCTGAGGATACAAGCCGATAAAGATTATTCAAGAGTCGTCACGTCTTAAAGGAGCTGGCGAGTATCGCAGGGACAAGTGATCAATGAGTCACGGCCTGGATCAAGCAAAAAGGAGTTAATATAGATATTTCTTGAGAAATTTGCAAGACTCGACCATAAGATCCGGATATGAAGAGGAAGTTAGGTGTCTTCGCTTGGAATATGAGAGAAAGGCCGTATATGTAGTCCGTTTTATGTAAAGGAATTTGTTTTCTAGAAAAGTTGTTCTAATGAAATTGAATTCAGAATCAATGCCTTTCTTTCTTTTGCATTCATTTCATGCATTTGCATTATTTGCATTAGACTTTCCCTAAAAGAACCCTAATTAGGTGAAATTATTTTAGTTAACCTGGGAACCGACAAAAGTCAATCGAATAGGCATCTTTACGGTATAAGGAAAAGGATGAAAGATATGGATCAAAGATTGGAAAGACTGGAATAACTTCAAAAAGAGATGCAAGACCAGTTACAACTGCAAATGCAAGAGCAACTGGCGAAGATCTAGGAAGATATGAGGGACCAAATGCTATAGTCCCAAAGGAATATGAGGAATCAGTTATCCCAATTACTGACTAAGGGGCTAGGAAAAAGAAAAAACTCCATGATCAATGCTGGGGAGGACAATGAGGAGCCTCTGTACCCTCCGAGTTTCACCCCGATAGACGATCAGACATGTCTGTAAGATGTTCCTATTGTTATCAGATCACAACAACATCAGGACGGTAACTCAGCATCCATGAACTACCCGACGGGCTTAGGTTCCAATCCAAGGAATAGTCCAACCAATCATGAAGTTCCTGATCTAAACGAAATGGCAGAAAAAGCAAAGGTTGAACTGCCAAGACAACTCGAAGATCGACACAGATGGTTGGAAGAAAAACTTAGAGTTATGGAGAATGCTGATTACCATCGCGGGGTTGACGCTAAAGGTCTCAGCTTGGTCCCAGATTTAGTACTCTCGTCGAAATTCAAGACTCTAGAATTTGATAAATATAATGGGATTAGTTGTCCTGAAGCTAACATCACGATGTTCTGCCGAAAAATGACAGGTTAAGTTGATAATAATCAACTGTTAATTCATTGCTTCCAAGATAGTCCGATTGGATCAGCAGCCAAATGGTACAACCAACTGAGTCGTGCCAAAATTCATTCATGGAAGGACTTGGCACGAGCTTTCATGAAGCAATATGGCCACGTGACAGACATGGCGCCAGACAGAATTACACTGCAGAATATGGAAAAGAAGCAAGGTGAGAGCTTCAGGCAATATGCCCAAAGATGGAGAGAGGTAGTGACGCAAGTCCAACCACCTCTTCTAGAGAAAGAAACTACATCGCTTTTCGTCAACACTCTGAAAACCCCGTTCATTACCCATATGTTGGGAAACGCTACCATGAGCTTCTCAGATATAGTAATGTCTGGTGAAATGATCGAAAACGCAATCAGGAGTGGGAAGATAGATGCGGGAGAAAGCGCTAAAAGGTCAACCCGAGAAATAGCGAAAATGAAGTGAACATCGTGAGCATGCCTTCCAAATTGCTCAACATAGGCCAACGGAGGATTGTAACCACTAGCTACCAAGGCTCTTCGAGGCAAGAATCTAACTTGAGGCCGAATACAGAAAGGCTCCAATTTACACCCATCCCAATGTCATACAAGTTGTATCAGAATCTCTTTGATGTACATGTGGTGTCTCCGTTCTACTCAGAACCTGTGCAACCTCCGTTCCTAAAATGGTATAATGAGAACGCTCAATGCGAGTACCATGCGGGTATAGCAGGACACTCAATCGAAAACTACACTACATTTAAAAAGTTGGTCGAAAGGTTCATTGAAATGGGAGTTGTAAAGTTCGACGATTCCTCAGGACCAAATCGCTCTGACAATACAGTAAATACGATTTGAAGTGGGGGCAAGAGAGTTGCAATGCCTTGAACAAGTCAAAAGCCTGGAAGGAATATTGGGGAATCTGAATGACATGTCCAAAGAGGGAATCGAGGAATAAAAGTTTCCAAACCCTTGCATTAATTGGAAGTGTTTTGAACAATGGGACTGTGGAAGAGATCCCTTTATTTTTAGAGCTAATCTAGAGTAATATTCAAAACACGCTTGTTGCTTTAAGCCTAGAAGCAATTAGACCCCTTTTGTGAAATAGGCTTGTGTCCTAAGTCTTTATTTCAATAAAATGCATCTTTTTGAGCAAATATTCTTTTATTTCATTTCATATTGTACAAATAATCATTCTTAGATTCATTTGTTCTTTGGACTTTCTTTCAAATATTCATGTATACTTCATTCATGATCATACCATACAAATAATCATCCTTAGAATCATTTATTCTTTGGAATATGCCTTCAGCGGGTCCCCAGATATCAATGATGTGAGTAACGTTGTCATTGACTCCGAGTCTCCTTTTGAGCGAAATATGGGCCTAAAGGGATCTCAGCACTTTAAAGATGACAGAGATGTAGATTACTCCCTGATTTGTTAAGGATGGTAGAGTAAGATGAAAACAGATCCTCTCTTACAAAAAGTCAGTGGACAGTAGGCCTAGGATAAGAGAAAGAGGCAAACATCGGAGTCTACATCACCACAAAGACAAAGCGAGACATTATTGAGTTATTCCCAATTCAAAGACAGTTTCGCATGATCGCATCAAGATGTACCTGAGCTATTAAGACGTGAGGATGTTGCAAGGTGTTTGAACAACATACACTAATGGTTTTATGATGGCCAGCTAATCATGAGATTCGAGTTCTGCTGGCTCACCGTAGAAGGGAATTGTATCAGTTATGCCATGAATGCCAGATGGAGGAAGACAAGACTTATGTGCCTCATCCATTTCTTCACAGATTTTCTATATGTGGGGCATGGATATTATGGGGCTGATCTTGTCAAAAACTTCTAACTGATACTGATTCATCTTTGGGGTCGTCAATTACTTCGTAAAAAGGGTGAAAGTCAGTTCATATGGCCAATATTACTAAGTCCACGGTCATCAAATTCAAAAATAAAAAGAAAAAAAAGAAAGGATGCCGAAAAGATTATATCTAACTGCACGATGTCAAAAGTTCGTAGTGCAGCAAAAGGTAGCAAAAATCGTGGAAGATAACTGATACTTGTAAAGATTGGCATAAGGAAGTGACCTTTTTACCCTTTATCCTTATCAAACGTCGGCCAGGACCTTAGCTGGGGCAACACATTGCTCATTGGTTTATGGGATAGAATGGGTTTTGAAGATGAGATTCTTTTTCTCCGAGTCATGTCAAAGCTGAAGTTGGATAAGATAAAATGGATCCAATCCTGATAGGATCAATTGAATTTGAAGAGAGAGGGTCGAAAGCTATCTGTCGAGGTCCAATGTACAGGAAATGACTGACGCGAGCTTACGATAAAAAAGTTTATCCTAGAGAATTCCACGAGAGGAACTTGATGTTGAAGAATATCCCTCCTATACAAAAGGACTTCAGAGGAAAGTGAATGTCAAACCAGGAAAGACCTTATATAGTAAAGAAGGCATGTTCTGGATGAGCATTGATTCTAATCGAAATGAATGGCAGAGATTTGCCCAATCTGGTGAATTCAAATCCAATCAATGAGCATTCTACCTAAAAGGAAACAGGCCAAGGTGAAAACCCGCAAAGGGCGCCTTGAAAAGAAAGAAAAAAGGCCAAGGCGAAAACCAGCAAATGGTGTAACACCCCTAACCCGTATCCGTCGTCGAAACAGGGTTTCGGAACATTACTAGAATTTACGAATCACTTAAAAAATTTCAATTAAATACTTATCGAATCAATGCATCATATAAATAAATAAATAAATTACCATTCAATCAATGGTTTGGCACTTGCCTAAGCATCAACAACAACACTTGTTAGTGTACTTACACATATTTCATATAAATTCTTATTTTCTCAATATGTCATATTTGAATTTAATACTCGTCTTAACTTACATATTTTCCTTATATTAACATATAAATGATAATCTCATATGTACATGTCATGATACATATCATTCTCTTACTGTTTCTTTAATAACATATATCATTCATTTCATTATATCAACATTTCATGCACCATAATTTTCATATATCTCATGTATATTTATTTCGGTAACAGATCATATTAAAATTAACATAAATTAAATTCCATGTACCTATACTTATTTCATTTATCTATCTTTTTAATTATTTCTTTCATCTATTTTGTACATATATTTCCATATGACCAATTCTTGTAAACATTTCATAGAACCATTCATCATCTGATACATATTACCTAAATATCAATTGTTCAACTGATGTCATAGCATCTCCCATCTACGGTCTTATTTATCTTCGATATGATGCCATAGTGTCTTTCAACCATAGTCTTACTCATTTTCTTTCAGGTTGCCATGGTATCTTTCAACCATGGTCTTGTTCATTTCATGTTACATTACCATGATATCTTTCAACCATGGTCTTATTCATTCCTGTCACGTTGCCATGATATCTTTCAACCATGGTCTTATTCTTTTCATGTCACGTTGCCATGGTATCTTTCAACCATGGTCTTACACATTTCATATCATGTTGCCATGATATCTTTCAACCATGGTCTTACACATTTCATATCAGAAAGCACACTCCCGCGAACCTCATCCTTACAGCGGGATTACCATCCAAGCTAAATCCTCAGAATATAAACTCATAGAGTATTGCCGGATTACGACCCAAAGCTAAATCCCTGCGGCGACAATTACTCTAATGAGCTTGGATCTGAATTACCATTCGAGGCTAAATTCAGACCCTAATTCGGATTACCCGTCCGAGCTAAATCTATTTTCCACATATTCTTCGGGAGGGCTATATCAGGATAGGATCACCCGTCCGGGCTAGATCCTTTTTATCGTCAATTCCTTTTCAAAGATCCATCAAATTTTCCTTTCATTCAACCAGGATTTCTTCCCATTTTTATCAATATGTCAGTGTTTCATAAATTTTCATATAATGAACATTCAAATCATATTCATATCAAAAACATACATTTCAAGCATTTAAGAATATAATTCAAATTACACAAACTTACCTCATTGCTTGTTTGTGTTTATAATTTTATTAATCCGATATCTTTTCTTTTCCAAGATCAAATCTCTTACTTGATTCGTCCGGATCTTTATAAATAAATTTGATCATTATTTTCATTCATTTCATATTCTAATGTATTTAATTAATGCTCTAGGCAAAATTACCATTTTGCCCCTAAACTTTTATTTAATGCCAATTTCATCCTTAGGGTCAGGAAAATAAAATTCTTGCAATTTTAATCCTTATTTCCAGCTATTATTCTCATACATATTGATAACAGCCCATGAATTCTATAAAATATCAGAATTTTCCATAATTTCAACACTTTTCAATTTAATCCCTAAAAACATGTTTTTCCCCAATCTTGAACTAAATTAATAATTTCATTCAATTTTGTAATTTAAATAATAAAATAGTTCATTTCATGCAATTTGGTCATTTCTGACATTTTTACAAAATTACCCATAAAGTTTTACTTTTATTCAATTTAGTCCTTGAGCCTAAAACATGCAAATTAGTCATGTTAGATGAATATTCATACATATTTTCCTTCTCCTCCTCTTCATTCCACATTCTTAATGTATATAACACACTTGTAAGTAATATTATCTATAATTTTTATTATTTACTTTTATGAATATTCAAGCTGTCCATCTGTGTCATAGTCACTAAATTATTTATATCTGGAGATATAGAACTCCAAATTAAGATAAGATAATTTTCCCTAAAACTATACTCATATATCTTATTACCATAAAATTTTTAGAATTTTTGGTTTATCCAATAAGTACAGTTTATTCTTTAAATTTACCCCTATTCTGCTGTCTGACAGTCCTGATCCTTCTTCACTAAAAATTAATTATCTCCTCATACAGAATTAGAATGATGTTATATTTTATTTATATTGAAAATAGACTCATTCAAGATTCTAAGCACATAAATTTAAGTCCATAATTATTTTTATCCAATTTTTTATGATTTTCAAAAGTCAGAACAGGGGAACCCAAAATCATTCTGACCTTGTCTCACAAAATTGATTATATCTCATGATTTACAATTTCATTACTTATATAATTTCTTCTATAAGAAACTAGACTCAATAAGATTTAATTTCATACTTTATTCATCCTATAATTCGATTTCTAAAATTTTTTATGATTTTTCAAAGTTAGACTACTGCTGCTGTCCAAAACTGTTTTGATACAAGATATTAATTACCATGTTATAACACCCTTATTTTCTTTTTCTACACCATTTCTCATCACTTTCTCTTATTTTCTCTTCACTAACATATCAAGAACATAGGACCTTATGTAATAAAACTCTACTATAACATTATTTCCATGCTTTGTCAATAATAACAAACTTAAAAACATATTGAAATCTTGATGTACTTACCTTATTCTATTGATACTAATCTTTAACTTGATTTTATCTCTCCTCCAGCTTCTATTCTTGAATCCAACTTGATATTCTAACTCCCCATGGTCTCCTTAACATTTCTCTCTCTTAGTAGCTATGGAAATTCTTTTGATTTCTAGGTGAAAATGGTGAATTTTTGGTGGAAGGACCAAATTGTAAAGAAAAGAAAATTTCTTTCTTTTCCTTCTCTTCTAACGTTGGTTGCATGCATGGAAAGATGATGAAAATTCTTCATCTTTCCTTCCTTTTATACTAAATAATTAATAATAAAATAATAATGAAATAATAATAAAATAATAAAATATCTTATTAAAATAATATATATCTAATTAAATAATCATAAAATATCATCAACATCATCATTACTTTCTAGATTTCTCTCTCTTCCAATTGACCATTTTGCCCTTTATTATCTTTTAAAATCCCATCCTTGAGTCATCATTTAATTTGGTAAAATTATAATTTAGTCCCTCATAGTTCTTCACCTATTCAATTTGGTCCTAATCCATCCATTTTCCTTAGTTTCTAGATCATTCCACTCTTAAAATATTTACACTATTGGTCCTTCAAATTTTTCATATTTACACTTTAACCCCTCAAATTTTGAGTATTTATTCTTTGTGCAACAAAACTTTTCTCACTTTTATAATTTAGTCCTTTCTTGAATTAATATATCATAATATACTTCTCAATATTGACATAACTCAAAATTTCCATTTTTGTCACTTTATTTCCTTATTTTACTATATCAAGGATAATATCTTACTGTAAAAATTTTCAGGGTATTACAAATGGCGCCTTGAGACCAAAGGGGATTTGAGTTGAAAACCCGAAAAGGGCGGCTCAAATTTGGATCAAAGTGGGGCATACAACAGTCTTGCCATGCCTGAATTAACAATGAAGAAGTATGCTACATCTTGGGGCATCGACAAAGTACTCCGGATCCTCTAAACACATATTGAGCTCAGACAGGTCTTCAAGAAGTTGGTACAGAGAAGCTCAAGTTGCGATATCTGGGGCATCTAGCTTCTATTTTGCCCATTTTGAATTTGTTACCTTATTCTTTTCAAGATATGTCCTAATAAATTTCCTTCTTATTGCATTGCTGTCTTTGATTAACTTATTCATTTTGAGTTAATTTCCTTCTTATTGCATTTGCAATCTTTGATTAATTTATTCATTTTGAGCTATGCTCCCAATCAATTTCTTTCTTGTCCATTGTTTTGATCTTTTTCGAGCATTTTGCATTGAAATAACGATTAATGGACCAATAATACTTTCACAAAAAAGGTTCTGCATATTACTTTAGAAGCTTCGAAATAGTACAGAAGCCCGAAACAGGACTATTATTCAGAACTCACCAAGCCCAAGGGTTGGAAATATTTAAGCCCAAATTGAAATTATCTCATTGGGTTTTCTGTCAAAGGTATTGGTTGAGCAAAAAGGAATTACATTGGTGTTATAATCTCGGCAAAGAACGAGCAATAGGATTATTCTCAGGAAAAGAAAAATGATACTCTGCATTTATGCAAATATCAGGCATATACATCTGGCCATTACACCCAGGGAATGGTGTAACAGATCAAATTGATTGAAGATGATACAAATCCTGCACCTTTGAGTTGCAGCAGGATGGATGAAACCAAATGTTGTTACTCTGAAGTAGCAGTGGGAGGCACAAACTTTATGTCCCAGAAGGTACAGTGGAAGGGACTCTGAAATTACAGCGGGGCAAGCTTGCTGAGCAAAATGTGATTGTTTCTTTGACTTTTCTGTCAAGAATACCTACCGAACAAGATGGCAGCGTAATACGTCAGTGATAATGTCCTGATGAACAACGAGCGATGACACTCTAAGCCTTTTTTAAAAAAAGCTCATGACATTTCTACATTCATATAATAACACATCTAGTTATGAGCATTTGATTCATTTCGATCATAGCATCCTAATTTTTGACATAAGCATCACATTTAGTTAGGAGCATTTGATTCATTTCAATCATAGCATCCTAATTATTTGGCATAAGCATAGATACATGAAACTGATTTTACAGATCATGTTCCTCAGAAGACGGTGCAGTGGAATCGGTGAATTCACAAGCTTTATCTCCCTAAGCAATAGGGTAACAGGCTGAATTTACAGATCTTAACCCCCTAAGCAGTAGGGAAACAGATCGAAGACGATGGGCCTTAAACCCTTAAGTAGTATGGTAACAGGCTGAATTTACAGATCTTAACCCCCTAAGCAGTAGGGAAACAAATCGAAGACGATGGGCCTTAAACCCCTAAGCAGTAGGGTAACAGGCTGAATTTACAGATCTTAACCCCCTAAGCAGTAGGAAAACAGATCGAAGGCGATGAGCCTTAAACCCCTAAGCATTAGGGTAACAGGCTGAATCTACAGATCTTAACCCCCTAAGCAGTAGGGAAACAGATCGAAGATGATGTGCCTTAAACCCCTAAGCAGTAGGGTAACAGGCTGAATTTACAGATCTTACCACCCTAAGCAGTAGGGAAACAGATCGAAGGTGAAGGGCCTTAAACCCCTAAGCAGTAGGGTAACAGGCTGAATTATAGATCTTAACCCCCTAAGCAGTAGGGAAACAGATCAAAGGCAATGGGCCTTAAACCCCTAAGCAGTAGGGTAACAAGCTAAATTTACAGATCTTAAACCCCTAAGTAGTAGGGAAACAGATCGAAGATGATGGGCCTTAACCCCCTAAGCAGTAGGGTAACAGGCTGAAAATTACAGATCTTGCCTCCTTGAAGTTGCAGTGGAGCAGATAGAAGACGGCGAATCTTGCCTTCCTGAAGTTACAGTGAAGTAGATTTAAGCCACCATCCTATCTCCCTAAGCAGTAGTGGAGTAGGCTGAAGGTTGCAGATCTTGCCTCCCTGAAGTTGCAGTGGAGCAGATCGAAGAAGGCAAATCTTACCTTCCTAAAGTTGCAGTGAAGCAGATTTAAGCCACCACCCTATCT
The DNA here is from genome assembly GCA_025698465.1 of Gossypium longicalyx. Taxonomy (NCBI): domain Eukaryota; kingdom Viridiplantae; phylum Streptophyta; class Magnoliopsida; order Malvales; family Malvaceae; genus Gossypium; species Gossypium longicalyx. Next base: position 13,286,905 of record CM046997.1, on the reverse strand, counting down.
CCCTAAGCAGTAGTGGAGTAGGCTGAAGATTGTAGATCTTGCCTCCCTGAAGTTGCAGTGAAGCAGATCGAAGACGGCGAATCTTGCCTTCCTAAAATTGTAATGAAGCAGATTTAAGCCACCATCCTATCTCCCTAAGCAGTAGTGGAGTAGGCTAAAGATTGCAGATCTTGTCTCCCTGAATTTGCAGTAGAAGACGATGAACCTTAACCCCCTAAGCAGTAGGGTAATAGGCCAGAAATTGTAGATCTTATCTCCCTAAGCAATAGTGGAGCAGATTGATCTTATTTCTCTAAAGTTGAAGTGGAACAGATCAAAGCTACGAGTTACAAGTCCTATACCTCTGAAGTTGCAGTAGGGTCGAATTAAATTCTCCATATTGCAGGAAAGCAGATGAAAGGTACAAATCTATACCTCTGAAGTTGCAGTGGGTTAGAACGAGACTACTTGAAGAAGAGAAGTACCGAAGAAGTGAAGATCCTGCAAGACCAGATAGATTTGGCCTATTTTAAAGTCTTTGCTCTGTTGAGCAAAGAGGGGCAGCTGTATTGGGCCAAATCCATCCAGGCCCAACAACCTAAACCCTAGCCCAAACATAAAAAAAAAGCAAAGAAAGAAAATCAAATTTTTCTAAAACCCTAGCCGCCGTACCAGCATGCCCATCATGCTGCCACCACCAACTCTCTGCCATCCCTGCTAAACAGACCATAGAAGAGCAGATAAACACAACATGCAAACAGTAGTAGAAACATTTTTTTATATTTGTAATCGGCTTTAAAAGGCCGAATGATGAATGTAAAAAGGGGGGATTTCTTTTGTATTATTGAAAAACGGAGGAAAATATTGAGCAAAAAAAAAAGCAAAAAAAAAAAACAGAAGCAAAATAGGTTGATTTTCTATTGATCTTCTTTTTGTTTTCTTATTGCCTTTGATTTTTTTTGTTTATTTCTTTTTGTGCAAATCTATTTCTAAAAGGGGGGTTTAAAAATAAAAAGAAAAAAAAGAGAACTCGCCTGAATCTTCGGTAGTCGCATCGCCGGAGTTCCTCCTTCCGTCGCCGAGTTCGAACCAGAAGATGGGGGGGAGGAGCTTCCTATCTCGGTTTCCTGGACTTTGAAGGCTTGACCTTCAAACATGGCTTAATCAAGGGCTGGAGAGCCCGTTTGTTGCTGCCACGACCACCGTCCACGGTAGAGGAGTGAAAGGTTGACGGCAGCGCTAAAAAGGGGTCTGAAACCCTAGTAGAGAAAGGAAAACATTCTCAAAATCTGCTGGAAATGAAGCAAAAAAAAATGAGGTTTTAGTAGTAAGAGGGAAACGGCACCATTTAGGATTGGCTCAAACGGCCCCAAAACGACGTCGTTTTGGGGCCAAACCCGAAATCTGACCTGACCCAAAAGGGGATCTGCGTGTTTTCACTCTAAATTGGTTATTTACGGTCCGATCCCTCCACTTTCGTGGTCTGTTGCAATTCGGCCCTGCTCCTTTTTTCTTTTCTTTTAATTTTTCCCCGTGATTTTAGTAACGTTCAATTTCAATCCTTTTTGAGGTTATACGTTTTGGGTGGAGGGGTTTATTTCGTTTTTGGTCCCTCCACTATTTGTGCACGTTGAAATAGGTCCCCTTTTCTTCTTTTTTATTTCAATTTCGCCCCCAAGTCTTTTATTCTTAATTCGATTCGATCCTTTCTTAATTACTTTATTATCAAAATTAATGATTCTAGTATTTTTATTATTATTAGCACTATTCATGTACATATATATATTATTGTTACTATTATTAATCGTATTATTACTATTATTTCTTTATTTTTATTTTATATGATATTATATTAGTAGTTTTTATTATTATTAGTATTAGTTTTAGCTTCAATTAATATTTTTAACATGCATATATATAAATTTTTATGTAGCATTATTAATAATTATTTTTAAGCATTATTATTATTATTATTAATACAAGATATATATTATGTGTATATTTATGTAGTATTATTAATAGTTGTTTTTAATATTATGATTATTTCTAATATGTATATATTATGTATTTACCTCTAATACTATATATTGTATATTTCTAATACTATTATGCTATTATTATTATTATTATTATTATTATTATTATTATTATTAAATCATTTATTATTATTTATCGTTATTATAAATATATTGTTTTTATTCTTATTAATACATTATTATTATTGTTTTCCACCTTATTATTATTACTAGTATTATCATCTTGTTATTAGGTTAATTAATTTTATATAGGTATTATTATGTTATTATACATATTCTCTCTGTATTTACTTATATTATTACTACTATTATCATTATGATTTATTACTTTATTATTATCATTATTACTACTATTATATTATTATTATTATTATATTTTTACCCATTACTCTTTAAATACACTTATTTTATTTTTTATTCTTCACTCACATTGTATATTATTTACTTATTTATATATACACATACATATATACACTTTCATACATCATTCCAAAATTGTTACTTGTATTATTACTATTAATATTGTTATTATCATTACTACTATCATTCTTCGGTTTTACATAATGATTGTTTATTTATTACTAGTTCTTTTTAATTTCGAATATTTCCTAGCTTATTCGTTATTTTCTTTTTATTCGTTTTATTCATTTATTTTTGCTCTTATTATTATCATTCACATTTGCTTCTATGTTTATTCTGTTATGCCTATCAATATCGAAATTTGAATTTATTCACGCATTCTTTATTATCTCATTTTATTACAACTTATGTTATATTAACCTTGCCCCGAAGAAAACAATTTTTTTCATAAAAAGCGATACTCCGTGTTTGGAATTTCGAGAAAATCGTGCCCTAACTTACTGGTTTTTGATTTTTCTCATTTAATCCAAATAACGGAATATTCCTTTAAATCACAATACGAGTTTTAAAAAATGCTTATTCTCAGAGATACGAGATGTGGTGCCCTAACTTACCGGGTATGACATTTTGTTACCTCGAATAAGATTTTTTCGCAAGTAAAGGCAATATTTGGTATTTGGAAAATTCGAGAAAACGTGCCCTAACTTACTGGGTTCCGACTTTTCTCGTCCACCCTAAACAACCGAACATCCTTTTAAAAAAAAGGAGCTAAAATACATGAATTTTAAATAAAGACAAGCTCGTTCTCAAAGTTCGAGATGTCGTGTCCTAACTTACTGGACATGGTGTTTTATTACTTCGAGACGAGAAGGTCTTTAACATTTGAGCATTTTTTACAAAGAGGGGTCGTATTTCAAAGTCTTTCAAGTTTTCAATCTTCGACACTAAGACACTAATTAATCAACTAGGTACCAATTTTTGGGCGTATCGAGGGTGCTAATCCTTCCTCGTGCGTAACTGACTCCCGAACCTATTTTTTTGATTCGCGTGGACCAAAATCGTTGTTTAAATAAATCAACTATTTTTTAAAAACAACCACTTTTACGAGGTGACCCAATCACACCTCATCAAAAAAATTGGTGGCGAATCTCATTTTTCATTTTCGTTTCCAAAACTTAAGTCGATTCCTGTTTTTCAAAAAAATGGTTTCGACAGAAATAACTACATTTTAAATCATAAGACCATTAAAGAAATGTTAAAGTTCAATTGAACCTAGATTAAGCACCTATTCAAACGTCCAAATTAAATATAATTTCTTCAATCCGCACTAGTTCTTTTATCACCTCGTCTTCTTACCCATTACACGTAAACCTAACTTCTTTCCGAGTTCCAATCCTTCTTTCACTTCCTCTCATAATTTCTTCTTATGGTTCAAAAATTCGGAGTCAGACAGTGATTCATTTGTTCATTGTAAACCTTTGAGATGAACATTGATAAGACACAAAAGAACAAAGGCAATGCTAAGAAGAGTATTACATTGCAAGTTGCAGCTTTAGTTGCAAGAAGGTGAAATTACCATGAAGGAATGTTGGAAAATTTCTATTCAAAAATGGTTTTCTCTGTAACACCCCTAACCCGTATCTGTCACCGGATTAGGGTTATGAAGTATTACCGATCAACTAGAAATAATATATCATCATAACATTAAATATCTTAAACATATCATAAGTCATTCATTCACATGCATTTTGTCCCTAAAACGAGCCTTCGTGGCCCTAAAAATAACTTGAACAAGGGACACACGGTCGTGTCCCAGCCCATGCCCTTACCCATGTAATAAACCAATTCATTTGTGCACACTTTCAAAAAACCTAAGCATCATTCAAATACACACAATTATGCCATTTCAAGCAACCTAATTCGCCTAACCAATCCGTCGTTCAAAGGCACCACAATAGCATCAAAACATCATTTACCTAAACATGTTAACATTTCCTCAATTCATGCATAAAGACCTAGTTCAAATATGTGCCATAGCATGTCACAAATTGACCATTTGTAAGCCATCATCAACTTACCAAAAGAACCTTGTTCACAAGCACTTTAAAGTACCAAAATGACATAGCTTAACAAGCATTACAAGTCCATCAACCAAACATAATCTTCAAAACATAACATACCAAATCACCATAACATAACATCCTATACATGTCATTATTGACCTTGGCCAAAATACTCAAAAACTACCGAATTGATTGCTGAATAGTGTGTTAGGTCTCTGACGAGCTTCCAATCGATCGAGCTTCCGATAATCTAAAAAAAAAAAGAAACTACGTAAGCAACGAGTGCTTAGTAAGCTTGTATAAACTTAAACTAAACGTACTATCTCATTTTAACAATTCAAAGGTTAAACATAAATCATCACCAATGTAATAAGCTTAGTAAAAGCCTATACAACATCACCAACTCACAAGTTAGTATACTTGTCCATGATACAAATGAAATCAACCATAAGATATGTAAATTCCATAAGTAGATGCATCATTTAGCTCATAAGTCTTTTTCATAAGTCATGATTCAATCCATTTACATACTTACTATTTCATTTCCTTTTCTTACCTGTTAAACCATCTAGAATTACATCAGATACTCAGGAAAGCTCACACATAATGTGCCTTTCCATGTAATCGTAACCTTTCCTTTACATCATTGCTTACACTAGCTGTTAAATGGGCTTGCTCACATGAGCTGTGGGTCGGAATGTAAGCTACACAATGCTGCTCACACGAGCTGTAGAGAATCCGCAACAAATGCAAGACCTCAACCATCAATAGGACATTCAAGACCAACACCTGAAACATGAAATCCCTAATGATGTATCATTTGTATCTTAAGAATTCTTAATGTTCATTCGGGACTAGATATCTGTCAATTCAACATAGTATGAATACATTCATATATTGTTGAATTTGCATTAAAATAATATAGTAAACATTCAATTTAGACAACATTAAAATGAATATTTTTCACACGAACTTACCTCGATAGTTAGGGCAAAGTAATATAGTCGAACTAGTCTGAAGCTTTAGCTTTTCCTCAAACTAAGTCCGAACGTGGTTTATCTTGATCTAAATTGATAATTTCAATCAATCATGTACTTCTAGTATTTAATTTAATCCATAGTTCATACTTATGTAAAACTACTAATTTACCCCTAATATTTTAACTTTTCACAATTTAGTCCCTAAGCTCATAACTTAGAATATAATCATTTTAACCTAAATTTAACTTTACCCATGATGCAAGGGACCTTGAAACAACCCATACTTACCAACATTTCACAATAAAACCTATAGATTTGCACCTTTAATAATTTAATCCTTAATTCCAAATTTCATCAAAAATCATTTAACAAAACATGTTTGTTTTACAACAAATTTTAATAACCTATCATTTAACATCGAAACACATTCAAAAAATCCATGGTAAGCCCCTCAATCTTTAACAATTTTGCAAATTAACCCTCGGGGCTAGCTAGATTAAGCTAAAATGATCCCAAAAACATAAAAATCATAAAAAAACGAGACAATTATACATATCATGCACAAGAACAAGGCTAGTCAAATGCTCCAAGCTCCTTTAAAGGTGTTTTAGGTTGTTAGAATGAAAGAATAAGAAACATGATACTTTTTTCATCTTTTCTTTATTTAAATTTTCTTTTAATTAATCAATTACGATTTTAACCTTTAAAAATTATCAGAATTTCATTAAAACATTGCCTATACACATCCGCTAACACCTTAAATGGTCTATTTACCATTCAAGTCCTTTAGTTTAAGATTTCATAGCCATTGGACCTTTTTAACTAATACAACCTTAATATAATCTCATAGACCTATAATAAATAATAATATAAAAATTTTACTCGTCGGAATTATGGTCCCGAAACCACTATTTTCGACATCACTGAAAATAGGTTGTTATATTCTCGTATAGCGAAAAATAAAAATTTTGAAAACTAACTCGATTTGTGATATTTATAGCAATAAACCTTAAACCGAATTTGCACTTGTGTTTTTGAATAGGCAGATCCTTGTCATTCCCCATTTTCAACCAAACGATCTTCTCCACTATTCTCGTACCACGAACTGCTTCGTGTGTGGGCTCGAATGATTCGAATCAAAACACAGAACTAGAAATAGTTTTATTAAATTTTAGTGTGAAAACAAAAATTCTCTTCTCAAATAGATGCTGGAGAAAAACTGGTTCAAAAATGGTTTTCTTGCACAGTGGAAACTTTAAATTTTGAAAATCAACCCGATTTGTGATATTATAACAATAAACCCTAGATTGAATTCGTACCTGTGTTTTCTGGTAGGCGGATCCTTGTTATTCTTGGCTTTCAACCTAACGTATGACGAACTGTTTCAAGTGTGGGATCGAACAAATCAAATCAAATACAAAACTAGAATTTTTTCTTTACTTCAGTGGGAAAGTAAATCTCTCTTAAATGGAAACCAGTAGAATTGAAATATTCCAAAAATAGAATTTATTTTAAAATAAATTTTCACTACTTTCAGCCAAAATAGCAATGTTAAAAACTTCAGAGAAACTTATGTTTTTCTCTTTCAGTTGGTGTGATTTTAAGCCTATCAGTGACATCTATTTATAGGGAGAGTTGGTAGAATCCTAGTTGAAGTGGTAGAATACAAAGAATATTATTTTGATAGAAAAAATCTCTAACTCGCTATTATTTAGGGAGAGGGGCGACAACCCTTGATTGGAATACTAGGGTTTGTCGTCTCATGCATTCAATATCAGGGGAGTTGGACATTTCCTGTATTGGGTCCAATTATATGCACTTCCTAGACTTTAACCTAACGCTTTAAAATTTATTCCAACTTGGTACATGTCTTTTTTCTATTTCTCAAATTAAATATTATTTTCTCAATTAATTAAAATAAATTAATTTCTAATTAAATAATTTTTTCAACCCAATTCTAATTCTGTTAAAATCATGACGACTTTATTGTAAGAAAATCTATAAGAAAATATTTTTAAATTTTCTACATTCAATTGGATTCACAATGATCAATTAATTTAAATCAATTTTTGAACTTCAATTAATTAATTAATTAATTAATAATTTTAAAAACCATAAATTAATGCTCAAGTCGTTTCCATATTTAGTGAGAAACCACATTCATTTCCAAAGGTAACTCATTTCTCTAACTTTATCATTTCTATCAATTTCTATTCAATTGATTCATCCTGTAGTTCATTTTTTGTTTCAACAAGCTATCGAAATGACCAATTGGACATTTTAAATTGAGGCTCAAATGATTTATAGTTAAGTTCCAACTTTTCGCCTATTAATTATAAACTTATTTAGTTACAAAGTCATTGCACTATAGTATCGTGATTCAGTTCTCCCAAACAAGGTACCATTATGAAAGCAACATGATCTATGCTTGTCCAATGACCTTGTCATGAGTGTTTTACCCTCATAGGATATCCTTAATGTAATACCCTTTACCTATCTCTATCATCGGATTAGGGTTACGGGATGCTACCCCACATAACATAACAGAATCATGCTATATCAATGTAAAATTTCTCGAAACAAACAGTGATCATCAAACTTATAATCAAAAACATGATATTCATATATTATTGAGGTTATAACGAACACACGGAAGCTCTAAAACAGTTTAAAAAAAAAAGGACTAACTTGAAACATTTCAAAAAAATAAGGCAAAAATACAAAACAGTAGGGGTCATACGGTCGTGTGGATAGACTGTGTGACAAGCTGAGGCCATGCGAAGCTATGAAACATGGTCGTGTTGTTCAACAGCGTGCAAGGAAAAAACCGTGTAGATGGAGTCATATGGTCGTGTCTCTAGATCGTGTAACAGACTATGGTTGTGTATGCCAATTGAAACCTAAATCGCACAAAACACACCATCGTGCCATGTACCCGTGTATAGTACATGACCGTGTGTCAGACTCAGCCCGTGTGCACCTAAAGGACCCTTTTTCAACAAGTCACCTAAACCTAGTTCACTTAGGTTACAAGCTACATCACACTAGCATTCAAACTTGTTCAATTAATCATCAAAACATACTCAAAACAACACTTATTTCATATATCTTAAGTATCTAACCAATATTCCACAATTGGTGCCTCAATTCAAACTTTTGCAAGCTAACATTCAATACATTTCATCCATAAATTCTATCACCTATACACTTCCATATAACAATCATTTCATGTACCAACAAATCATTTTCAAGTTTAAAGGCCAAATAGACATATCTTACCAATTCAAACTCTACTTCATCTTGAGTATTGCATACAAGCTCAAATATACAACACCCATTGCACACATATGCCATACTTATCCATTCTTTAATTCATTAAAATGTAACTTATAAAACAAGACCAAAACATTACATATATACATAGACATTCATATTCACAAGCCTACCAACATAACCAAAATACCATTTGAGCAAACATGTACCATTTCAAAACATAATTTTCATATATACATATAAACCATAACACCTATTTACATGTGCATATCCATTAGCTTAAGTAAATTATATTTCAAATAGGTTATTCACTTGCCACTTCATTTCTCATAATAATACCAAATCATCCAACATCATCAACGTCATTAGACCAAGATCATAAACATCCAAAATAACTTAAACACAAGTGCAACCCTATATACATGTCACATAATTGAATATGGAGTAAATAAAGATTACCATATCAAAGGTTGATAGTGTGAGCTCCAAGTTGATCCAAATGGCGCGTTTCGCAAAATAACCTATTCAAAGACAGGAAAGCAAACAAGATAAGGATTACAAATGCTTAGTAAGCTTGTATGAGATTCATTTAACCTACCTCGATAAGTTTACAATTAAATTATGAAAAACATAATGTAACAAATACAAATATCATTTGGCATCTTGTTGTATTTGTTACATTCACAAGTACATCATTTAACACTTCTAGAGGTTAATATGTTAGATCACACAATATTATAATATAACCATTTATCTTTAATATGATCCAAAACACATTTGACCAATTATATCTCAATTAATTTTTGCTTATTTATCAATTACAACTAAAAACAATATAACTCACCTTCGTTCGCATTTAATTAAATGGACGAGCTACTATATAGTTTCATGTTATCATAGTTTAATAGCAACATGTGAGATTATCACACATGAATCAAATATCATTTCCAACGGTACCATTTAATCTATATAAAAAACGTTCAGTAAGTACAAAATTTAAATCATCCATTCTCATGTATCCATTTTCGATTTAGTATTCACATTATTTAAACAATTTCATATCATGTTTATTTTCATCGCTCGAAGAACTATAATGAATATACCTCGGATCCACCAAATAATAGTGTTCACATAAGCTGTGAATCAAACATTAACCATTACATGATGCTGCTCACACGAGCTGTGAAGAATTTGCTACACATGCAGAATCTTAGCCATCGATAAGGTATCCAGTAAGTCGGGACATTAACAGTTACACGATGCTGCTCACATGAGCTATGAAGAATCTGCAATATATGAAGGGTCTTAGCCATCGGTAAGGTATCCCCCACCGGTACATAGTACCTACTATAAAAGACCCTAATGACATATCATTTGTATACTAGTTATTCACTGAGTTCACATGGGCCATTTATCACGTATTTAATCTTTCCATTCTTTTGAACATTTTTGTACATATATCAAGTAACCATACACTTACTCATTTCCACTAATGTATCAAATAACAATATACTTATAACTTAAACTAATTAACATTTCATAACCATTCCATATCATATAACTATTCGTATTAGCCACATATGTTGTACTTTGCACTATAGTTCTTTCGATGCCAACAATTATTGTATTACAACAATTAAATATTAAACAATTAAATAATACAATAATAAACAATCATTAAAAAATTAAGCCTTATACAAAACTTACCTAATCAAAATCGGCAACGAATGCGGCACCAAGGACCTTTAGGCAAATTTTCTTTTTTCCACGTTTATCTTCCACTTGTTTTAAATCTCGATCTATAACATGATTTAATTAAATTAATCAATTAAAAGCATCTCAAAACAGCCTATAGTAATCATAAATTAATTCATTTTTTATTTTTCAAATTGCCCTAAAAGTTTGCATTTTGTTCAATTTAGTCCCTAATGTTGAATCTAACATAACTTTCATATTTGAGCTCTAATTTTTGAACATTTCAAATTCATCCTTTAATAGCCCTCTATTATAAAAAATTACATAAATTTCATATCAATTTTAACATATTCACATTTAATCCCTGTACACAAAATTAACAAAATTCACTTCATAAAATAGTCATATCTAAATCCAAGCTTCAAATACAACCATTTAACATCAAAACTTCAAGCATTCATCAATGAAAATATTTTAAAATTTTAAAAGTTTTGAAAAAAAATGTACATGTTAACTAGATTAAGCTGCAACAATCTTAAAAATATGAAATTTACGAAAAATGGACTCGATTTGGCTTCCATGCTAGGGCCGAAAGATTGAAGCTTAAACGATGGTTTTCTTCTTCTTCTTCCTTGCATTTTTAGTGAAGAAAGCCAAAAAGATGATGATAGTGGTGGCTTTTGTTTATTACATTATTTAACATATAATTTTAATTTTATTAAAAAAATTCTTTTAAAAAGAACATCCAAAAATCGTCCACCATTATTAAAAATGGCTAAATTTACATTCTAAAACCACCTAATTAAGTTTTGATTAACTATCAAATCATCTAAATTTTCAGAATAAACTTCAATCTACTTATATGATAGCTGATATCTAAAGTTACATCCCTTTTAATATTGAATCTTATATCATTGATCATACCTTGAATTCAACATTATGAAATTTCCTATAGTTGATGGTGCATTCTCATGAGTTTTATAGATTTAGACCTACTACTAACTTTTAAGATTGGCATACTTATCACGCTGCCTAAAATGCAATTCTTGAAAGTTCCCAATTATTGATGCATTCACATATAATTTAATTATTCAACATCTTTGAATCATTGCCTCATAATATGATCAGTTCCTATTCTTGTTCCCACTTATTCAGTTGCTTCTTAATTTATGTTCATATTTGACATTCCGAACTTCACTTAATTTTAGTAACACACCTGAATACTTTCTAAATCTTTTTTGAATCTGGGTACTCGTATTCTTACTCTTTATCTGAATACTATAAGAGTTACTATAATGTTTTTGTTTCATTTATTTATGGTTTGGTAAAGCACCTTTATAATCCATTTTGGTTATTACTTCATAATTATCATTCTTTTACTCCTTCACTTGGTCGTTTACTGCACAACTCATATTCAGTTTCAGGTGTCAAATCTAAACACACGTCAATTCACGCTCATCAATCTCATAACTAATCATTAACATTTGAAAATCCTTTCAAAACTTTCTTTAACTACATCCGTAAGAATCCATAGTTATATTGAATTCTTACATTCTATCCTACATCCAACCATTAATCATACCAAATTTTCATGTTCTTATCACCTCTAGACATTATCAAAAGCTTATGTTTCAGTCATACTTATCCATGTCAGATTCACTTTAATATATGAATATACATATATGTACTTCATTTCCTTAATGTCAAGGGAGTAATCCATTTATCAATTCAAGTGAGTTGTAGAATCCTCAAAGTTTTCTTTGGTATACTGTTAGTTCTTACTATTTTTGTTTTCATGATCTCTACTTCTAAACAGTATCAATTTTTACTCATATTTTCATACCTTACTTTATGATTAGAACTCTATTCAAAACTTGTCACAATCACCAATTTGGGCACTTACACTTTTTTTTACTATTGTCTCAACAATTTTTTTTTGGAATTAATGTTGAATTTTTGAAGGTGTGATGTTTAATGGATACTTTAGAAGAACTCTCATATTTATATTTAGTTCAAATTGGAGTGATGTCTTCAAAATCTTCTTTGGAAATTTGATTGATTTGACAGCGCCAGTGAAATTTCGATTATCGTTGGTAACCTAAGTTCATCTTCTTTTAACCACTCGCGATTCTACATTTGCTCAACCTTACGATGACATGCCATTTACATTTATCATCTTATAAACATATTAAAAAAATAAAATTTCCAGTCCAGTCATAACCCCTAAGAGTTCACCAATCATTAAATCACAAGGCCCTATCATACTTTACAAGTTCGAGATCAGCTTTCAAATCATATTTGAGATGCATATATATATACACACACGCAAAAATAATAATCCATTTATAACATTCCACCCTATTTTTTTCCAAGCTTAGAATTTTAAACTTAAGTTGAACTCGGAGTGCATATGCACAAACAAATCAATACTATTTCTATACGAATTAAATATTATCACGAGAGCATACTTTAAACACTACTATTCTTTTATTCATTCTAAATTTCCAAAACATGGGGAATAGTTCATATGCTTATATTCATTTCTATACATATGGAAGTTTATGGTACTTCAATTAATCATACTATTAACCTTTAGCGTCAACTTTTAATCAATATCATACGAGAATCGCTGCTAATACTTACCTAAGTCTTAGAGATAGATAAGTCTTAACGCTAGAATCATATATCTACATGTTCTTTATGTTGGGAAAAATTCAATTTTAAAAACAGTCTTGTGTCACAGTGAAAAATTAAAATTTTTGAAAATTGATTCGATTTGTGATATTTATAGTAATAAACTTTTTCCAAAAAGTACCTATGCTTTGTGCGAGATAGATCCTAGATGTTCTTGGCTTTCAATCAAACCACCTTTATCCTCTATTCTTGTACCTCGCTTCGAGTGCGGGCTCAAACAATCACGAATCAAACACAGAACCAAAAACAATTTCTTACTTTAGTAAGAAAGTAAATCTCTCTTAATAGAAACTGATAAAATTATTATTCCTAAAAAATAGAATTTATACTTAGAAAATAAATTCTCACCATTTTTAGGCAAAATAACAATATATCAAAATTGTGTATATTTAGCGCTACCAATGTAATCTATTTATAGCAAAAGATAGGAGAATTTTAACAACTCGTTTTTAATGGTGTGGAAAATTGTGGTTTCAGAAACTCGTTTTCCAATGATCGAGTCAGTATATATTATTTATTTACTAGTCTATTATTTTGTTATATTGAACTTTGATCAAGAAATTTTAGTGATTGGGTAGTTATTTAAAGTATAAGTGCTTAGACCTTGAAGTTAGTGGTTTTGGAAAATGAGGCATCGGGACCTCGTTTTCGTAAATCGAGCTCGTAATATTTAATAAAAATATTTACAGATTTTTTATATTGGAAAATTGAATTTTGGATAGGTAAATTTGTCAAATTAATGGCTAATTAAGGTATAATGACTAAATTATAAAAACTGTAAAAGTTAATCGTTATTGAATTTTATTAATTAAATGGGCTAAATAGTATTACTAAAAGGGTCAAAATGGTAATTAGGACAATATGAACACGGTTGGTGCTTTTTTTAAGGAAAAAATATGTTTTTTTTAATATTAGGGTTAAATATAAAATTAGTACCTGAACTTTTCCAGTACTCCCAGATTAGTACTTATGGTTTTTCTGTCCTAGAATGGTACCCAAACTTTTTTTTCATCCACTATATTGGTACCTAGGCCTAATGTCGTTAGCTTTTTGCTGATGTGGTAGCGCTAATCAATCGCATGCCACTATGTGGTGTCCTCTTATACCTCTTTTTCTTTCCTTTTCATTTTCCCTTATTTTCTTCCTTTGTTCTTTTTTTTTCTTCTTCTTTTTCTTTTTCATTTTCCCTACCAATTCACCCCAAACATCTCCACGACTGACACCAATTTTCTAAAACCGTAAAATATCATCGTCGTTCGCTGCCGTTCACCATTCATTATCGTGGTGTTTCCTAAAACTGTAAAATATCATCTCCATCACCATTCAATGTTATTCACTATCGTTCAACATTCACTATCGTTCATTTCCCTACCTCTATCTTCTTCATCTTTCTTCTTCACTCTTCTTCATTTCTTAGTTTTAGAGACAACTGCAACGAAGAATCGACGCCAGATTCTTGGGTTTTTTTTCTTGGATTTTAAATTATTAAAAACAAATTCATATATAAAATTACCAACAATTGATAAAATATGTCTGAAAAATAAAAATAAAATAGAATAAAGTAAAATAAAATAAAGAACATACAGATTTTACGTGAAAACCCTTTCAGGAAAAAAATCACGGGCAGAGGAGAAGAAAATTCACTATGTCGAATTTGAATAATTACAAGAAGAATAGACTATGTCTATTTATAGGCTTGTAAAGCCATATTATAGTAAGACTGAAACTCCTTATTCTAATCAATATCAAATAGATGGAATTTAATAAGGTTTAAAAAACCTTATTCTAAAATAAAATAAAAGAAGTGTAATTCTATATGGATTCTTCTTTTATTTTATTTTACCACTGTATTTTATTTAAATAAAAATTCGGGTCACTTAGTTCTAACAATCTCCACCTTGACACGAATTCTCAATGAACGAGTTCTTCATTACGAATTCTCAACGAACAAGTTCTCCACCTCTTCCATAAAACCCCTTAAGGGTTTAACAACACCAACCAAGTTTAAGCAATGCTCAAACCTGGTTATAGGAAGTGACTTAGTCATCATGTCTGCAGGATTTTCATGAGTACTAATTTTGCTCACAACAATATCACCACGAGCAATAATATCACGAACAAAATGATATCGAACATCAATGTGTTTTGTTCTCTCATGAAACATTTGATCTTTTGTAAGAAAGATGGCACTGATCATCACAAAAAAATCATGCTGATTTGAAGGTCTTCATTGAGTTCACTAAAGAGTCTCTTCAACCAAATAGCTTCTTTACAAGCCTCAGTAATCACCATGTATTCAGCTTCAGTGGTAGATAAAGTGACTGTAGTTTGCAAACTGGCTTTCCAATTAATTACACAACCTCCGATTGTAAAGACATAACTTGTGAGAGATTTTCTTTTATCAAGGTCTCCAGCAAAATCAGCTTCAACATACCCAATTACTCCATCTCTAGTTCTTCCAAACTGCAAGCAAACATCAGTAGTTCATCGTAAATATCTTAAAATCCACTGAACTGCTTTCCAATGTTCTTTACCGGAATTCGCCATATATCTGCTAACTGCACTAATTACATATGATAAATCTGGACGTGAACAAACCATAGCATACATGAGAGATCCTACTGTACTGGAGTATGAAACATGTGACATGTACTCAATCTCTTCATTTGATTGTGGAGACAAAGCCGATGAAAGTCTGAAGTGGGTTGCTAAATGAGTACTAACAGGCTTAGCACTCTGCATATTGAACCTGCAAAGAATTTTCTCAATGTACCCCTTCTGACTTAGGTACAATTTATTTGCTTTTCTATCTCTGAGAATCTCCATACCAAGTATCTTCTTTGCTGGTCCTAAATCTTTCATCTTAAATTCTTCACTTAGTTGGGTTTTGACCTTTCTTATCTCTCCTTTATCTTTTGCTGCTATCAACATGTCATCAACATAAAGAAGTAAATACACAAAAGAACCATCACTGTTTTTCTTAAAGTAAACACAACTATCGAAACTACTTCTTTTAAAATTATGAGAAGTCATAAAGGAATCAAACCTCTTATACCACTGTCTTGGTGACTGTTTCAAATCGTAAAGGGACTTTTTCAGCAAGCAAACATAGTCCTCTTTTTCTGAGACTGTAAAACCGTCTGGTTGTTGCATGTAAATATTCTCCTCAAGTTCTCCATGCAAAAATGCAGTTTTTACATCTAACTGCTCAAGCTCCAAGTCATGCATGGCCACAATACCAAGCAAAGCTTGAATCGAACTATGCTTAACAACTGGGGAGAACACATCTGTGAAGTCCACTTTTGGAATTTGACTATAACCCTTTGCAACAAGCTTTGCTTTATATCTGGGTTCTTCAACTCCTGGAGTCCCTTCTTTCTTTCTAAACACCTATTTACAATGAACAACCTTTTTACCTTTAGGAAGTTTTACAAGATCTCATGTTCTGTTTTTGTGGAGTGATTCCATCTCCTCTTGCATAGCAAACATCTACTTTTCTGAGTCTTCACAACTAATCGCCTCAGAATAATTAGATGGTTCTTGATTCGTATCTATATATTCAGCCACATTTAAAGCATAAGCAACTAGATCAGCCTTGGCATACTTCTTTGGAGGTTTAATTTCTCTTCTAGTTCTGTTTTTGGTGATAGAGTATTGCGGTGAAGAAGCAACTCTATTCTCAATTTTTGTACAGGCTTGAGAAGTCGACTCTGTATTAATCTGATACTCCACCTGCTTTTGATCTTCTTTATTGGAAGAGTCTTTAAGAGATAAGTTAGGTAGCATAGCAGTTTCATCAAAAACAATATCTCTGCCAATCACAACTTTTCTATTTTCAGGACAGCATAACTTATACCCTTTTACACCAGCTTTATAACTAAGAGAAACACATTTAATGGATCTCGATTCCAATTTTCCATTATCAACATGAGTATACGTAGGACACCTAAAGATCTTTAAATCAGAATAATTAGCAGGATTACCAGACCATACCTCTTGTGGAGTCTTTTTCTCAATGGCAACGGATGGAGATCGATTGATCAAAAAACATGCAGTAGAGGCTGCTTCTGCCCAAAACGACTTTGGTAAGTTGGCATTTGACAACATACATCGAATATTCTCCATGATCGTTCTATTCATTCATTCTGCAACGTCATTTTGCTATGGAGTATAGCGAACTGTCAAGTGTCTCACGATCCCTTCTGACTTGCACAATCTATTAAACTCATCAAAATAGAACTCTAAGACATTGTCTGTGCGGAGGTATTTTATTTATTTTCCTGTCTGTTTTTCAATCATAATCTTCCAAGACTTAAATGCAGAAATCACATCGCTTTTCTGCTTCAGGAAGAACGCCCAAACTTTTCTGGAAAAATCATCAATAAAGGTTAGCATATAATTAGCTCCACCTCTCGAAGGCACTCTGGATGGCCCCCATAGATCAGAATGAATATACTCTAACGTTCTCTACATGTTATGGATTCCTCTGGTGAATCGAACTCTCTTTTGCTTCCCAAAAACACAGTGCTCACAGAAATTTAGTTTGCAAATTCCTTGCCCATCAAGAAGTCATTTTTTGCTCAATTCTACCATACCATTCTCACTCATATGCCCTAGGTGCATATGCCAAAGTTTAGTAACATCATCATCTGACAAGGAAGACGAAGCGATAGCTGCATCACCAGTAATAGTAGAACCCTGCAAAATATATAACTTGGCAGTCTTTTTTTACCCTTTCATCACAACAAGGGAACCTTTGGAAATCTTTAAAACCCCACTTTCACTGTATCTGCACCTCTTTTGAATCAAGAGTACTCAATGAAATTAAATTTCTCTTCAATTCTGGAACATGTCGCATGTCACTAAGTGTTCTGACAACTCCATCAAACATCTTAACTTTAATTGTTCCAACACCTGTGATTTTACACGAAGCATTATTTCCAATCAAAATAACACCTTCAGACACTGTTTCATAAGTTATAAACCAATCCTGATTGGGACTCATGTGGAAGGTGCAGCCTGAATCAAGTATTCACTATTTTCTTACTTTAGAATCATTGACAGAAGCAACTAGAAGTTCACCATCGCTGTAGTTTTCTACAACATCAGCTTCACCGAAATTTTCTAGTTGTTTTCTCTTTTGATTCGTAACCTCCCTTTTAATCTTGTTCTATAGCTTGTAGCACTTAGATTTAATGTGCCCTTTCTTCTTGCAAAAGTTACAAGTTTTACATCTGTTTGAAGACTTCGATCTACCCTTAGATTTACCAGGAGGATTTCATTCCTGTGTCCTTCCACGATCATTATCAGCATTCCGATCTTGTCTCCCACGAGCAATGAGACTCTCTCCTTGAGAGTCGGGTTTAACCAAAAGATGTTTCATTTTATCATACGAGGTCAAAGAATCATAAACCTCATCAACTGTGAGAGACTCGCGACTATATAAAATCCTGCCTCTAAAAGTTGAATAAGACGGGGGTAACGAACAAAGTAGAATCAACCCTAGATCTTCCTTATCATACTGAACCTCCATGGCCTTCAAGTTTAAGAGAATTTCTTTAAACACTGTTAAGTGTTCGTGTACAGATGCACCTTCCTCTAAATGATGAACATAAAGACGCTACTTCATATGCAACTTGCTTGTTAGAGTTTTCGACATACATATTTGTTCTAGTCTCTTCCATAATACAGCGGTGGTCTTCTCTTTCATTACATCCTGCAAAATTTCATTGGACAAATGCAGATGTAATTGTGTTAAAATCTTTCGATTCTTACATTTCTTCTCTTTATCTGTTAAAGTCAAAGGCATCTTATCTATCCCTAGCAGGGCATCCTCCAAATCCATCTGTGCAAGAACTGCTTGCATCTTAATCTGCCATAATGCAAATCTGGTGTTGCGATCCAACAGCGAAATTTCATACTTCAAAGACGTCATTACTGTGATCGAAATGAACAACCTAGAAGCTCTGATACCAATTTGTGAAAAATAAAAATAAAATAGAATAAAGTAAAATAAAATAAAGAACACACAGATTTTACATGGAAACCCTTTTGGGAAAAAAACCACGAGCAAAGGAGAAGAAAATTCACTATGCCGAATTCGAATAATTACAAGAGGAATAGACTATGTCTATTTATAAGCTTGTAAAGCCATATTCTAGTAAAATCGAAACACCTTATTCTAATCAATATCAAATAGATGGAATTTAATAAGGTTTAAAAAACCTTATTCTAAAATAAAATAAAAGAAGTGTAATTCTATATGGATTCTTCTTTGATTTTATTTTACCATTGTATTTTATTTAAATAAGGATTCGGGTCACTTAATTCTAACAATATGGGTTAATAAAAAAATATAATTACTTTGTTGAGCTCTTGGATGAAGAAAGAAACCCTTCGAATCCTTTCAAAACATGCCTGAAATGGCTCGAATCTTGTAAATAACTAGTTTCCAAGTCAAAAACCTAAACAAAAATATGAATTAGGTTGAGAAATTTAATTTTTATTGCAAAATTCATCGAATTTGTAGCTTCTTTACCAATATATATACACATAAAAGATGAAAAAGAAAGAGCAAAATTTTCCATGGGGAAGTAGAAAAACTATTACCTGTTTCTCAATATTGTGAAGTTTGTCTTGAAGCTTTTCTCTTTTGTTCATGAGAGAAGAAAGGATGGCGGTTGGATTCCCTGAACTTTTCTGCCCTAACGACATTTTTGTTAGAAAAAATAAAATAAAAAAGTTTGTTTAGTTCTCGAGACAGAAGTAGAGAAAATTGAAAACGAAGAGTTTTTACAAAAAAAAAAACCAAGAAAGATGAAGAAGAGTGAAGTAGAAAGATGAAGAAGATAGAGGTAAGGAAAAGAAAAATAAAAAAGAAGAAAAATAAAAGAAAAAGGGAAGAAAATAAGGGAAAATGAAAAAGAAAAGAAAAAGAGGTATTATAGGACACCAGGTGGCGATACGCGATTGGCCAGCACTGCCACATCAGCAAAAAACTAATGGCGTTAGGCTCAAGTACCAATATAGTGGATGGAAAAAAGTTCGAGTACCAATTCAGGATAAAAAAGCCATAAGTATCAATCTGAGAGAAGTGGATAAATTCGGGTCCTAATTTTATATTTAATCCGTAATATTAAATTAATAATAAATTATGATAAAACATAAAAAAAATAAAGGTCATTATCCTTCCACCAATTTTTCACCCATTTTAAGAGAAAGAAAAGCTTTCAAGCATTCAAACTATTCGGCCCATGCATGTAATTTCAATCCAAGCTTGTTTTTCGTAAATTTTATATTTTCGATATCGTTATAGTTTAATCTAGATAACCTAGGTATCAAATCGTAAAAAAATTAAAAAAATTTCCATTAATGATTTTTTATTTTTTATTATGTTAAATAGCTTGATTGTAAGCTTAGAAATGATTAATGGCTAATTTGTAAAGTGAAATTTGTTAGTTTTGAGTTTAGGGACTAAAATGAAAATATTTCAAATTTGACATGAAATTTCTATAATTTCTGAAATTAAAGGGCTGTAGAAGAATTTATTTCAAATTGGATTGTAAAACGAGACTTAAATTTAAAAGATATGATAGTTTTGGTTTTAGGGACTAAATTGAATAAAATGAAAACCTTTAGGAAAATTGTGTAAAATGAAATTAAGTTGTCATATGCCTTAAATAAGATGTTATAAGGTAATTGGGATAGATATTTTGAAATGAATTACCATATAAATTAAAAATTGAATCAACCGATAGATAATCAAAAAAAAAAAGAGAAAATTGCATATTAGTCCTTGACACTTCTATTGTTGTTGTTTGTACCTAGTAGGTTCATACTGTGTAATTATGTTTATAAATGTATTCAATGTGCTTAAATCATGATTTTTCTTATATAAATTGTTTTTTTAATGTATTCAAAATGGTACAAAAAGGGTGAGAAAACATTGAATTGTAAAAGTTGATCTGATATACATATTCAGCCCAAATGAACATAGGATAGGATGCAATTAGCATGCCAATGGGGTTAGTTGCGCACTTGTACGGGATTTGCACTAAGATGCCTACTTATTTGCACTACGTAGCCTACTGCTAAGCACTTTGGTGCCTACTGTTAAAGCATTTCGGTGCCTACTAGTGTGGTGTAGTCACATGCATATCTGTATCTATTATTATTATTCATCGGGCTAATGGTTTTAAAAGGAAATGAATTGTCTGATTCAATATAGTGGTTGGAAGTTTGTATAGTTATATGTGTTCCTATGTTTTGATTGATCAAATGATGTATTCATTTGATAGTTCTAATGAAATGATATTGAATTAAAGTGAATTGCACGAGCAAATTGATAGATTATATGGTTGTATATGAAATACTCACCTTATGGTTGTGATATGTTGTGACGGGAAACTTAGTTAAACTTTTTATTTTGATATGTTTAGTTACAAAATGAGATAAGTTTACTGTTTTAACACCTATGAGCTTACTAAGCATATATAATGCTTACCCTATTATGTTTTCATGTCTTCAAGTTGTATTTTGCGTAACGTGAAGATCGGATCAACTCAAAGCTCACACTATCCAATCTTTAATTTGGTAGTCTTTTATTCATTCTAGACTCAATTATGTGGCATGTATTGTAACGCCCCGTACCCGAGACCGTTGCCGGAGTCGAACACGAGGTGTTAACAGACTTACTTCATTGCTTAAACAGCTCAAACAATTTAATTTTAGAAATTCCAGACAAGCTGGCTAACTGCGTCACAGTCGCTTAAAAATTCATATCTCGAGTTCTGAAACTCAAAATCCAATTCCGTAAATTTTCCCTAAAACTAGACTCATATATATATTTACTAATTTTTTTCTAGAATTTTTGGCTAAGCCAATTAATACAGTTTATTAGTTAAAGTCTCCCCTGTTTCAGGGTTCAACTGCTCTGACCTCTGTGTATTACGAATCAAATATATCTCTGTACAGAATTTCAATGACTATGAAGTTTGTTTCTCTTAAAACTAGACTCCATAAGAAATCTGTACATATAAATTATGACTTATAATTATTTTTATACAATTTATGGTGAATTTCCAAAATCAGAACAGGGGGTCCAGAAATCGCTCTGGCCCTGTTTCACAAAAATTTAAATATATCATAAAATATAACTCATATACCTGTTTCGTTTCTTCCATATGAATATAGACTCATAGTTCTTCAATTCCATGTTTTATTCATCATCTAATTATATCTCTACTATTTTTAATGATTTTTCAAATTCACGTCACTACTGCTGTCTGAATCTATTTTATGGTAAATTTTACCTATTTCATGGTTTCCATGGATTAACTACCAATTTGACATACATAACACCAAATATGATCATAATTAGCCATTCCAATGGCTAATCATTACCAAGCATTTTTATACTACTCAATAACCATATCATAAGACCATATATACAAAATGATTATAATGCTATACATGCCATACTCAAAATATACAAGCCATTATGCCAAGATGGTATACGGATAGTGTGAGCGTGCCTCCGACCGTTCCCGATTTTCGAGCTGTCTTGTCAACACTAAAAGGAATGAAAAGGAGGGAGTAAGCATAAATGCTTAGTAAGTTCACATGCAAATAGCAAGTAACATAACCATATAAGCAAACATAAAACATCATTTGCATAATCATCACCAAGACATTCATATCATATTTTCATTTATCATCTTACCATATTGTTGTTATATCGATTTTTCAACCCGAGGGTTAAGTACATACCTGTTCAAAGTATCCATTTCACAACACTTACCAATACGTCCCTTTCATCTTGAGTATTCCTCCATTTGAGTAGAACTTTACCCGTTGAACACATCGGAATATAATTCGGATACATGGAAAGTTTGCACATAAGTGCCACATATGTAGCCAAGCTACTATGTAACCCGCCCATAAGCGAACTCGGACTCAACTCAACGAGCTCGGGCGTTCGCATCCATAAGTGAACTCGGACTCAATTCAACGAGCTCGGATGCCTAGTTACATCTCACGAACTCGGACTCAACTCAACGAGTTCGGACATTCGCATCCATAAGTGAACTCGGACTCAACTCAACGAGTTCGGATGCCTAGTTACATCTCACGAACTCGGACTCAACTCAACGAGTTCGGACATTCGCATCCATAAGTGAACTCGGACTCAACTCAACGAGTTCGGATGCCTAGTTACATCTCACGAACTCGGACTCAACTCAACGAGTTCGGACATTCGCATCCATAAGTGAACTCGGACTCAACTCAACGAGTTCGGATGCCCAAATATCCCAGTGACATGTCACTTGTATCCTAATCCATTCCTAAGGTTCAACGGGACCTTTTTCCCAATCATGTGTCTCAACCATCTTCTACGGAATACCGATACCGATACTCGGTAGTATTTCACATTTTCCAAGTATATCACATAATTTGACATATTATCAAACAATTATCACGAGTATAATATTTCATAATAATTATCATATCATTTAAATAACATAAAAACATTTAAAATAATAACTATGTTACCAACATTAGCATATGAACTTACCTAGTATGCGAAAATGGCTACTTTTACCATTTCGTCCACAACTTGGTATTTTCCCCATTTTAGCCCGAATTTTAGTTTTCCTTGCTCTATCATTTAAAATATAGTCTAATTAGGACTCACATTATTCAAATTGACCCAAAATCATATTTTGGAAAAATTATAATTTTGCCCTAAACTTTTGCATATTTACACTTTTTCCCCAAAGCTCGTAAATTAAACTTCAGCCTATTTTCTTATGTTTTATGACATGATGATCATTTTTCCCTTCTATGGAAACATCAAATTCTCACTCTAACATGTACTTATGACTATTAGGTATTTTTACCGAATTAAGCCCTTTTGCTCGTTTTCACTTAAAATCGAGTAGAAAAAGTTGTCTAACATAATTTAAAACCTAATATTCTATCATAAAACACCAAAATATACAAATTTCACCTATGGGTATTTTTCAAAATATAAACCCTAGGTTAAATTATTGCTAGCATAAGCTAAATCGAGCTCATCGACTCTAAAAACGTAAAAACTTGAAAAACGGGGCTAGAATGGACTTACAATCGAGCTTGGAAGCTTGAAAAACCCTAGCCATGGTTTCTCCTTTCTATATTCGGCCATGGGGTTGAAGATGAGCAAAATTGGCTTTTAATTTTGTATTTTAATTCATTTTACCCTAAATGACCAAAATGCCCTTACTACTAAACTTTCCAAAAATTCCATCCATGTCCAATTTTTGTCCATAAACTTATAAATTGGTAAAATTGCTATTTAAGACCTCCTAATTAATACTTTAAAACAATTTCATACTAGAAACTTCTAGAATGTAAGTTTTGTAAATTATTCGATTTAGTCCCTAACTTCAAATTAAGCATTTTATGCATAGAATTTCTTCACAAAATTTTCACACAATCATGCAATCATATCATAAACATCAAAATAATTATAAAATAATTATTTCTATCTCGGATTTTGTGGTCACAAAACTACTATTTTGACTAGGCCCAAAATCAGGATATTACATGTATATAGGAAATATTATGTACATATGTCCACCTAAGATATGGAGTTTTGAATCATGAATATGGCTTGAATTTTCAAATGGCTAGAAGTTACATACCTATATAAGAATTCCTAAATATGTGATACTTGTGTATATATCTTATTATGTTTGGATGTTAACTTGAATGGTGCTAGTTTTGGGCCTTATATGGTGCTTAAATTTGAGGGTAAATGTGTTGTTTATTAATATGTACACTTTTCCGTGTTGTTAGGAAATGGATGAAGCATAAATCATTTATTTGATTATGATTTGGTTAATATTGGAATGTGAAAGATGAATGGTAAGCTATACTTGAGTAGTTGATGAATACATAGATCGATAAGCTTAGCAAAATGTCCATTTCATATGGGATAGCTTGATTGGTCTTGTAGTTGGTTAAATGGATATGTTGGTATGCATTTAAGTTGGTTTTGTGCATGTTTGAATGGCCAAATATTCATCATTTGAGCATATGGTTTGGCTTGGCACGAAATAGGTACCAAATGGTATTATTTTACCAAAAACAAAGTCCTCATCACAACGTGGAATTCTTCTCGCCGCAACGTCGGCCAACAGCCTTTGACACCCTGATGTCAAGTGGTTTGATGTCATGACGTGACTCACTATCTAGCAACGTCACAGCATGGGAATGGCTCGTCACGACATGGAGTCCAAAATTTTCAAACTTTACAATTTGGTCATAATTCATGGTTGGGTCATCAATAGAGCATTCTTAAGCTCGATTTAGTCTCGATTTCTATTTGAATGATATCATATGATCACGATTGAGATATGAATGGTTATTGCATAATTATTTTTATATTTTTAGTTTTAATTACAGTAGTAACATCTTGTAGCTCGATCCGATGACTGAACCGAGTAAGGGGTGTTACATGTATCTTGGTTAACTTAATAGAATACAAATAATATTTATTTGATAGAAAAACTAGTTTCCTAGTTCAACTAGGAGTAAGGGGTGGTACACCCTAGTTAAATCTACTAGGATTGTCACCCCTCATATGTATCATGAGGGGTTTTCGGTCTCTCCTGTATTAGGTCTAATTATATGTGTTTCTTGGACTTTTAACCAAATACTTTATAATTTAATCCAACCCAGTACATGTTTTTCTATTTCCCAAAATAAATATTATTTATTAAATTAAATAATTTTATGATTAAATAATTTTCTCAACCTAATTCTTATTTCTTTAAAGTCATGACAAAATCTATAAGAAAAATATATTTCATTTCCATATTCAACGGATTCGCAATGACTAATTAATTTAATTTCATTTTTGAACTTCAATTATTTGATAAAAAAATTCAAAAAATTTAAATTAATTCTCAAGTCATTTCCATACTTAATGAGAAATCACATTCATTTTTGAATGTAATTCATTCCTTAACTTTATCCTTTCTATCAATTTTTGCTCATTTGATTCTATATGCAATTCATTTCTGATTTCAACAAGCTAGTGGAGGGACGGATTTGACATATATAATTAGTGCTCAAATGATTTATAATTAAGTTTTTGCTTTTCACCTATTAATTATAAACTCATTTAGTCACGAAGTCATTCCATTATAGTATCGTGATTGATATCTCCCCAATTACATACCATTACGAAAGTTACTCAACCACTACTCGTCCAATGACTTTGTCATAAGTGTGTTACCCTTATAGGATATTCTTAATCTCTTTGGGATAAATTCGTTCTCCCAATGTGATCCTATTTTATCTCATGGTAACCATTACATCGTCCTTCATAAAAAGCCAATCACTATCAAATAGTAATTAAGTCATTTATTATAGAGACAAGCAATCTGTGATCACATTTACTTTTCATCTATCATGTAATGCCAATGAGAGAATATCATTTACCTATTTCATTGGCTATGAATTCCTGTAACACCCCAAACCCGACCTAGACGTTATGGCTGAATCTGAAAATGTTATGAAGAAAAGTTATAAATCTGACTTTTTCTCTATGAAGTCATCATATATCTTTGTTACTAAAAGAGTCCATTTTATTTAAAATCGTATTGTTATACTTATTAATTAAAATCGTCAATTGTTTACAATTTTTAAAATAAATCGAATAATTTACAGTGGAAGTTCTTAAGACGTTATATTTTGGAAAATTGAATTTGCTTTCTTGAAAACGGTTGATTGTATAAAACAGTTGTTTTCGTGAAATCGTTTTATCAAACGTCATGCTAGAAATCCCAAATTAAAATCCAAATCCAAAATAAAACCCAAAAGTCTAGAGAGTCTAAAATTTACAAAACTCTTAGCTCAGAATTCTAACTATGTTTAATTTAAGTAAAAGTAGTTTATGGAAGAATGGATGTAACTGAGCTCCTATTGCACCGACCCGCCTAAGTCTGAGGGTTACCCGAATGTGACAGACAAACAGAGAGTGAGTTTTATAACTTAATGTGTAACTAACAGAAACATAATCATAGACTGAATACACAACAAAACAGTTACTGACAAATGTCTCATGCAGAATTAGAGTCACATACAAATTAAAATCCTACCCCCATCCGCTACACACCATCTCCGACAATCCCAACACACTATGTGGGATATAAAATGATCACACATCCTTACACACCACTTAGTGTCCTTACGACACTTTTCAGAAAAAATCGCAGTAGTGTTGCCAGTATAATGGCGAGTTAACGCTTCACACAGAACACTTCCTCCATATAAAACATAACTCGCCCCATAGCCAGGTACAAACAGAATACTAGATATATCAGATTAACAGACACCAGAATATATTTATCATCCATGCTCATATAATAGATATTGAACATGCTCATACAAAACAGATCAAACCTTTGCTAATGTGGCCCACACGGCCCAAAATAGCCTTGCCCATATGTCCTACATGGACCAAAATAGCATTGCCTGTGTAGGTCACATAGCCCAAAATGGCCTAAACCGTGTGTCACACATGGCTCTCTGGCGTTGAAAGGCCCTAATTTTGGCTTTCGTCGTTCGTTATTTTTTTATTTTCTCGTTACAAGCCTAATTCGATTTTGTCACAACAACACCCACGGAGCAAACAGTACCTAACAATTGACAAAAAAAACACCCAGAATCAATCTCAATTCCTCAATTTCTATCAATTAACCACTCGAATATAATGCAACCATACACAATTCCAGCTAAAAGATTGCACTCATAATCGTTCAAAAACTTAACCACGTCCACGACAGCCCCTAATCTCTAAATTGCAATAGAAGAATCTTAAACTCCTTGAATGTCACCTAGCAACAATGATACACAGAGTCAGCTTACGCTTCAAACAGAGTACTAAACCATTAACAAAGGTTCCTACCGAATCCACAAAAAATCTTTACTTACAACACTTACTAACACTATCCGAATAAATTGAGTTGCAAAAGAAACGAAGAAGATCC
This sequence comes from Gossypium longicalyx, assembly GCA_025698465.1. Classification (NCBI taxonomy): domain Eukaryota; kingdom Viridiplantae; phylum Streptophyta; class Magnoliopsida; order Malvales; family Malvaceae; genus Gossypium; species Gossypium longicalyx. The sequence continues at coordinate 13,258,787 of CM046997.1, read as the reverse complement.
CCAACACCATGCAAGAGCACAATTGGAATCAAACTGAGGTAAGAAACACCACCAATTGAAGGAGACAGCAAAGAACAAAGAAAAATCAAAAGAAAAGGGAGAAGACGTTGAAGAAAAAAGAACTGACGTGAGAGAAAAAAATGGAAACATGGTAAAATAGGGACTTTTGGAAAAATAATAAAATAAAATAAAAAGATAAAACCAACTGCCCTCAAATCCCCGACTAACATATTTTCTTACCCAATTTCACTCTAATCCAACTACTTTTTGACAGGCTACAACAATTCCTTAACAAAAAGATAATGCCCTCTCGCACACATCAAGTCTCGAACCCAAGACCTCAAACACACCCCACATCACTTAACCACTGTAACAAGCACTTAATCATGAAAAAAATTAACAAACCAGAACTTAAGACTTTTGGGATGTTACAACTCTACCCCCTAAAGAAATTTCGACCTCAAATTTTACTTGATTCAAACAAATGCGGATACTGTTGACGAATTGAGTCCTCAGGTTCCTACGTAGCTACCTCAGTGCCATGATTCCACCACAAAACCTTAACTAAAAAAAAATTTCCTCCTCAAGACCTTAACATCTCGATCCAAGACCTTAACATCTCGATCTAGGACCTACATCAGCTCCTCCTCAAAAGTCAAATCCGGTCTAACTTCAATCTCCTCAATAGAAACAATATGAGATGGGTCCGACCGATATTGCCTCAATATAGAAACGTGAAATACATCATGAATACGGTCTAACTCTGAAGGTAGCTCTAACTGATAAGAAATTGTTACCACACGTTTCAAAATCCGCTACGGCCCAATGAATTTAGGGCTCAACTTGCCCTTACGTCCAAACCGTAAGACTTTCTTCTATGAAGACGCCTTAAGGAACACATAATCACCCATGGAATACTCAATGTCCCTCCTTTTCAGATCCACATAAGACTACTGTCTATTAGAAGTCGCCTTAAGATGATCCTGAATCAGTCTAACTTTATGTTCAGTCTTAGAAACTAACTCAGGATCCAAAACCCATCACTTACCCAACTTTGTCCAATACAATGGAGTACGACACTTACGACTATACAGAGCCTCGTAAGGTGCCATCTAAATACTAGACTGGAAACTGTTATTCTAGGTGAACTCGGCCAATGGCAGAAAATCCTCCCAACTACCTCAAAAATCGATCACACAACTTTAAAGCATATCCTCCAGTATCTATCTGAGGATGGAACATAGATTGACCATCTGTCTAAGGATGGAACGTAGTACTGAAACCCAACCTCGAACCTAGAGCCTCATGAATTTTTCTCCAAAACCAAGAAGTGAAGTGAAGATCTCTATCAGAAATAATTGAGATTGGTGTAATAGCCCAAAATTACCCAGGCCCGTAAAATAAATAAATGAAAGCAGAAACAAAAATTAAATAAATTAATAAAAGTTTTATAGTCCATTTACAAAGCCCAAAACTCAGTTACATTTATAGCCCAAAATCCATTAACCCTCTACCCAGTTACACTTAAAACCCAACAGCCCAAATACCCAGACCAGACCCAAACTATTGAGGCCCAATGTCTAAATCGAATCTGGAAACCCTAGGGTTTCCAGAAACTTCGCGCTGCAAGTACCCCAAGTGTCACACCCTTTCGTCTTGCGCCGTTCCAGTGGGCTTTACCGGCGCCGTGAATCCAGCTCCATATCACGCCGTAATCCACACATGAATCGACGCCAGCGCATTCACCACCGGATTCCTCGCTGTTACCTGCAAAAAGGGAAAGAAACAGCAGAGACGAAACAAACATAGTAAGAAATAAAATCGAAATTTGTAAATATATTTTATGAGGCTATAAAAGCCCGAATAGAAGCAATGTAAAAGAGGGGTTTTTTACAGGCATATATACAATAAAAATCAAGAAACAAAGGTGATTCGCTTTACCTTTTTTCTTTCTTTCTTTTTTCGTTATGAAATCGCCAGAATACACATAAATATCACTAAAAGATAAAGCAAAGAGAGGCTTACCGTCGGATTTGCGCTAAAAATTGAAGCTTTTCAGCTTCCGGCCACCATATCCAGCGGGACCAACGACGGCGCGTGAGCGCGTGAGCCCAGTGACCAGGGCTTGGCCTGACGGAGGCCGGAGCTCGGAGGGCCTTTCTCTTTTCCTCTTTCAGAGGATTTTTTAAGTTTTTTTTTTTTAAAAAACTAGTTGCAAAATGATTTTAGGGCCAAAATCTAACCTATATAATATTACATAAACGGCGTCGTTTTACTTAGTTTAATAAGTATTAAAACGGCACCGTTCAAATAGAAGATCCGCGCGTTGACCCATGACCCGGGGAGGATCCGCATGTTTTTGGGAAATGGGCAAATTGCCCAATTGGTCATTCCATATTTTTAATATTTATAATTTCATTTTATTTTTATTATAATTTTGCCCTAACTTTTTATTCCTGTTTTAATTTAGTCCTAGCTGCTATAATAAGGCTTATTTTGGAAACGGTGTCGTTTTTGGGATTAGGGCTAATTGCCTAGTGAGTCCCTCATATTTTAGTGAGCATTTCAATTAGGCTCAAAATTTTTATTTATTTGTAAATTAACCCTAGATTTTTAATTAAATTCTATTTTAATTCCCTTTTTATATATATTTAATTTATTTTAAAAACTATATGTATTATTTATTTCTATAAACATTAGTCACATGTAAATAGTATATATATTATTTATATATTATCTATCATATTGTTTATATTATTATATATTTTGTTTATAAATTTTATTATATGTTATATATTTTACCATATATTATTCCTTACATTACTTTTATTTTATTATAAGATATACATTATTTTATTACTCATTAATTACGTATGTTTTTAAATTTTTAATTATTATTAAATAAATATGTGTAATATCAATATTTAGCACTTAATATTCTTAAAATTATTATAAAATTATGTTTCTATTTAGCACATAATTTTTTTAATATATTAAGTTATCATATCCTATAATATGATATATATATTAATCATTTAAAAAAAAAAAGAGTTCTCCTTTATCATTCTTATATTATTTTAAATATTTTTAAATATCTTTATTTATATTTTATTTTTACTTATATTTTATATGTTTATAATTTGTTTTTTTTTTAAGTATTGTTTTAGTAGGTTAAATTTTTATAAATTATTTGTTATTTTATGTTATTGTTTTTACATATTCGCATGAAAATTAATTATTTATGTTGATTTAAGTTATATTTGCATGAAATATTATTGTATACATATATATTATGCAATTTATATTGTTATATTCATTATGCTCTATGTTGTATTTTGCATGTAACCATAATGCATGTATATTTATGTTAATTATGATCATATATGCATAAAATGATAATGTATATTGTGTAATTTATGTCATTATTTATCATTATTTATATTATATTTGCATAGAATGATAAAGTAGGTACCATGTAGGTTAATTTATTTAATATTGATCCTTTGTAATAAGTTGAATGCATCATCACTTTAAAGAACTTTTATATTTCATTCGATCCAAAAGAATTTAAAAAATAAGGCAATGTTTTTGGTACTTAGAAATTCGAGAAGTAGTGCCTTAACATGCTGGGTTGCGATTTCTCATTTGTCTAAATGCTAAAATATCCTTCTAAATAGGTTTTGAAAATCACAAGATGATTTCAGTTACGAAAGATCAAGAATGTCGTGTCCAATCATGCTGGATGTGATGTCTATATTCTTTCGAAGTGAAGGAATCTTGATTTTTAACTCAAATTATTACGGTTTTTTAAAAAAAAAAAGATATCTTATTTCTAGATTCTTTCAAACTTTTGACATTAAGACAAAACTATTCAATTTGGTACCAATTTTGGGCGTTGCGAGGGTGCTAACCCTTCCTCGTACGTACCCGACTCTCGAGCCCTTTTTCTCATAATTTCGTAGACCAAAAATGTTTTATAAGGTGACCCAATCACATTTTAAAAGGTTGGTGGCGACTCCCGTTTTCAAAATACCTTCCCCTTTTAAAAAAGAGGTTTCGACAACTGGTACCCTATGAAGTCTCATGATCTCTGAAATATACAACTTGGCCAACTTCTGAAGAGAATAATCTACCCGAACAAGAATAAAGTGGGTAGACTTGGTCAACAGATCTACGATAACCCACACAGAATCCTTCTTAGTAGGTGTTAGAGGTAACTCACTAACGAAGTCCATAGTCACACGCTCTGATTTCCACATGGGAATCTTAATGGGTTGAAGCGAACCCGAAGGCAACTGGTGTTTAGCCTTAACTTGCTGGCACATCAGGCAATGAAAAACAAAATCTGTCACCTCTCGTTTCAAACCAAGCCACCAGTATAGTTCACGAAGATTTCGATTCATCTTGTTTCCACCAAGATGTATAGTATAAGGGCTACTATGTGCTTCCCCCAGAATGGATTATCTCAAATCAGAATCATTAGATACACAAAACCTTCTTTAGAAACACATAACCCCATCACTATTTAGCCCAAAATTAAATGTACATCATTCCTCTACATGACGGAATCGCAGAACTAAAGAATCATACCCCAACTACTTATCCCGAATCTGATCGATCTAAGTCAGCTTAACTTGCAACTTGGTTAACAGACCCCTATCATTAAATAGACTTAGGCGAGCAAATATCGCCCTCAAATAAAACATTGCTCTACGGCTAAAAGCATCGACCACCACATTGGCATTACCTGGATGATACTCAATAGTGTAGTCGTAATTCTTAAGCAGTTCAATCCATTTACACTGCCTAAGGTTTAACTCCTTTTGGGTAAGGATATACTTAAGGCTCTTGTGATTGGTGTAAATAATACACCTCTCACTACATAAATAATGCATCCAAATCTTTAAGGTAAAGAAAACAACAGCTAACTCGAGATCATACGTCAGATAATTCCCCTTGTATGACTTAAGCTATCATGATGCATAAGCCACTACTTTACCGTCTTGTATCAGAACACATCCCAAACCGACATACGATGCATCATTGTATATCACGAACTCCTTACCAAATTCAGGCTGTATCAGAACAAGAGCTGAGTTAAAACATATTTGAACTTCTCAAAGTTTGATTCTTGTTCATCAGTCTAGATAAAAGGGGTGTTCTTACGCAACAACTTAGTTAGAGGAGCTGCAATTAACGAGAAACCCTTGACAAATCTCTGATAATAGTCTGCAATGCCTAGAAAAATACGAATCTCAGAAACATTTCTAGGCTATTTCCAATCAATCATAACCTCAATCTTTCTAGGATCAACTCATATCCCCTTTGCAGAAATCACATGCCCCAGAAAAGTTACTTCCTTAACCAGAATTCACACTTGCTCAACTTAGCATAGAGCTGTTTCTCTCAAAATATCTGAAAGACTACTCTAAGATATTCATTATGATCATCTTCGGTCTTAAAGTATATCAGAATGTCATCGATAAAGACCAGGATGAACTGATCCAAAAACGGCTGGAAAACCTAGTTTAATAGATCCATGAATGCAACCGGAGCATTCGTTAAACCAAAGGGCATGACTAGGAACTCGTAATGTCCATAATAAGTTTTAAAAGAATTCTTATGAACGTCAACATCCTTAACCTTAAGTTTATGGTACCTAGAACGGAGATCTATCTTTGAAAACACTGAAGCCCCATAAAACTGATCAAACAAGTCGTCGATCTTCGGAAGTAAGTACTTATTCTTCACCGTTAACTTATTTAACTAACAGTAATCGATACACATCCTCATAGTACCATCTTTTTTCTTTACAAACAAAATTGGTTTCCCCTATGGAGACACACTAAGACAAATGAATCCACGATCAAGGAGTTCCTGAAGCTGGGCTTTTAGCTTCATAAGCTCCTTCGGTGCTATACGATAAGGAGCGATAGACACCGGAGCTGTACCTAGTAGAAGCTCAATACCGAACTTAACTTCCTACGATAACTCTTCGAGAAAAACATCCAGAAATTTCTTAACCGTTTGAATGTTTTCAATAGATGAACCCACAGAAGTTAAATTACTCACAAAAGCCAAATACGCTTTACACCCTTTCCGAACAAGTTTCTCAGCCACAAGAGCGGAAATCACATTGGATAAGTAATCATGTCACTTGCTGATCACAACCACCTCCACATCATTCTCAAATATCAGAACCACTCTCTTAGTAGCACAATCCAAACTGACTTGATGCTCCACAAGCTAGTCTATACCTAGAATCAGATCAAATTCTTCAAACGGTAGTTCCATCAGATTAGCCAGAAATACAACCCTTTGTACCTCCAGCAATACATTCTTATACAGTCTACTAACCCAAATAGATTGGCCTAACGGATTGAGTACAGTAATCTCACCAGAAGTGCTCTCAACCAAAACCCCCAAGTTTATAAAAATAAAGCTAGTTACATATGAATGTGTTAACCCTATGTCTATCAATGCAAAATAAAGTGCATCATAGATAAAGAACGTACCCATAATCACATCAGCGACATCTCTATCCTCACGACGTGTAGCAGCATAAGCCAACGCAGGTTGTCTTGCCTCAGTCTGATTAGCACCTCTACCCAATGCTCTCTGCCCCTAACCCATACTATTACCACCCCTGGCTGGACCATGGCCCCTAGGCAACTGCTGAACTGCCTGTTGAGTTTGAACAAATCCCAGAGCTGGAGTTTGTATATGATCAAAACATTGCGGCCAATCTCTAATACAATACTTTATCGACCCACACTATAGATACGCTCTCAACCTCCTCTAACATTCGCCTAAATGGCATCTACCACAGTTTCTACACGGTTGAGCCATAGTAGGAACAACTAGAACCCCAACTTTTGAAGGCCCATCAAATCTGGCCCATTTCTTACGCTTCTGAATAGAACTAGAGGGCTCTGAATCCTCTTATTCTTACCCCTCTTTCAGTCCCTATTCACACGCTCAACGTGCTTAACTTCTTTAGCGATCTTCACATTGTCCACCAAGACAGCAAATTCCCGCTCCTTCTACGGAACTATTAGGACTTTCAGATTATCCCTCAAACCATCTTCAAAATGAGTACATTTCTCATAATCAGTCACCACCATCCCACGAGCATAAGGCTCAATCTAAAAAATTTAGCCTCATACTCGGCCACAGTCCTATCCCATTGAGTAATATTCATAAACTCACATCTACGAGCATCCACATAACTCGCCCCTATATATTTACTCTAGAAGGCAGTTTTAAAATATTCCCAAGTAATCCGATCTAGTTGAGTATCCTCCTCAACTATTAACCACCACTAATACGCCTCATCGCGAAGTAGACATACTGTACCCTTCAATTTCTGCTCAGATGTGCATTCGATATCATTCATTATCCTCTCAGTGGCTTCTAACGAGTATTCAGCCACAGTTGGGGCGACCCTAGTTACACCCCTAAACAGTTCAGGGCTATTAGACCGGAGTCATTCAATTACCGACCCACGGCTCCGAAAATTAAAATGAGGCCCAACGACACTCTCTAATACTTTAAGCATAGCTTGTGACAATGTTTTATCCCCAGCCGAATGACTTTGAGACCCAGTCTCAGCAGTAAGTGTAGCCGGTGTCTCACTCATATCCAGATTAGGCATACTGCCCATCGAGGACGACTCAGCTTAAATCCCTCTACGATGCAACACTCATCGTATTCTCAGAGTATCTATATTACAAAGTTTTATGTATCAGTTTCAGTATTTATTAGTAAGTATTTTATGCTTCAAATATTTATCAGAAGTAGTTTCAGAAATTTTAGGAATTTTCAGTCTCTAACTAACTCAGTGCAGTTTTAATCATTTTAGAGTATTCTAATTAAATTATTTTTAAGTTAGAAGTATTTACAGGATTGGCGCTAGAGATTTGGTGTTTAACAAACTTACTTTTCAAATTTAAAAATAAACTTTACTCGGAAAATAGTTTTTATAAATATAATTTTGAACCCAAAATTTTCACAGCCCGAGTTTTGTAACTAGGCTCTGATACCACTAAATGTAACACCCTAAACCCGGCTTAAACGTTATGGTTGAATCTGGAAATGTTACGAAAAAAAGTTATAAATTTAACTTTTTCTCTATGAAGCCATCATATATCTTTGTTACTAAAAGATTCCACTTTATTTAAAATTGTATTGTTATACTTATTATTAAAAACCGTCAATTGTTTATATTATTTAAAAGAAATCAAATAGTTTGCAGCGAAAGTTCTTAAGATATTATATTTTGGAAAAACAAGTTTGTTTTCTTGAAAACGATTGATTGCATAAAATAGTTGTTTTCGTAAAATCATTTTATCAAATGTCATGCTAGAAATCCCAAATTAAAATCCTAATCCAAAATAAAACCCAAAAGTCTAGAGAGTTCAAAATTTACAAAAATCTTAGCCTAGAATTCTAAGTTTAGTTTAAGTAAAAGTAGTCTACAGAAGAATAGACATAACTGAGCTCCTATCGCACCGACCCGTCTAAGTCTGAGGGTTACCTGAATGTGATAGATAAACAGAGAGTGAGTTTTATAACTCAGTGTGTAACTAACAGAAACAAAATCATAGACTGAATACACAACATAACAGTTACTAACAAATGTCTCATGTAGAATCAGAGTCACATACAAATTACAATCCTATCCTCATCCACTACACACCATCTTCGACTATCCTAACATACCATGTGGGGTATAAAATGATCATACATCCTTACACACCACTTAGTGTCTTTACGATACTTTTTAGAAAAAATCGTAGCAGTGCTGCCAGTATAATGACGAGTTAACGCATCACATAGAACACTTCCTCCACATAAAACATAAATCGCACTATAGCCAAATACAAACAGAATACCAGATATATCTAATTAAAAGACACCAGAATATATATATCATGCATGATCATATAATATATATTGAACATGCTCATACAAAATAGATTAAACATATCGCATCACATTATATGCATTTAAGCATTATTTACGTCGATTTCACTAACAAAATAGCAAATTTCATGCTTTAAGGCTTATATAACACAAACCGACCCTACGAAAGTCCCACAGCTAATCGGGACGACATGTACTATCCTAGAGAAAATTTAAAAAATTTGAGCCCACACGCCCAAAATACCTTTGCCCATGTGGCCCACATGGCCCAAAATGACCTAGACCGTGTGTCACACATGGCCTCACACACGGCTTGTTACACGACCTGTGGCATCGACAGGCCCCAATTTCGGCTTTCGTCATTCACTATTTTTTGAGTTTCTCGTTACACATCTGATTCAATTTCATTGCAATAGCATCCACGGAGTAAACAATACCTAACAATCGACAATAAAATGCCCAGAATCAATCTCAATTCCTCAATTTCTATCGAATAACTACTCGACTACAACACAACCATACACAATTCTAACTAAAAGATTACACTTATAACCGTTCAAGAACTTACCCAAGCCCACGACAGCCTCTAATCTATAATTCGCAACAGAGGAATCTCGGACTCCTTGAATGTCACCTAGCAACAATGATACACGGAGTCAATTTAACCTTCAAATAGAGTACTAAAGCATTAACAAAGATTCCTACTAAATCCATAGAAAATCTTTACTTACAACACTTACTAACACTACCCAGATAAATCAAGTTGTAAAAGAAATGAAGAAGATCCTCAACACCATACAAGAGCACAATTGGAATCAAACTTAAGCAAGAAACACCACCAATTGAAGGAGATAGCAAAGAACGAAAAACAATCAAAAGAAAATGGAGAAGACGATGATGAAGAAAGAACTGACGTGAGAGAAAAAAATGGAAACGTGGGAAAAGAAGGATGTTGGAAAAAATAATAAAATAAAATAAAAAGATAAAACCAACCCCCCTCAAATCCCCAGCTAACAGATTTGCTTACCCAATTTCATTCTAATCCAACTACATCTTGATAGGCCACAACAATTCTTTAACAAAAAGATAACACCCTCTCGCACACATCAAGTCTTAAACCCAAGACCTCAAACACACTTCCACATTACTTAATCACTATAACAAGCACTTAATCATGAAAGAAATTAACAAACCAGAACTTAAGACTTTTGGGATGTTACAATTCCACTATTTTGAATAGTGCAACATATTGCAGAAGTCGTATGCCTAAGGCACTAGCTTTCAGTTCTTTATCTTTTTGAACTCAGACTTTTACTTACATCAAAGTATATGAGTCACACACACATAGTCCATTATCCACTCAAGACTAAGGTATGTCATACTATGAACATCAAAAGTGAATAAATCTATAAACGGATTTAGAGTCTATTCTACTTGGGTCCTGTCCAATGTACTATCAGTTCAATCAGTCACATCTATGCCTCTATCTTCTGAGAATCATCTGCTCTGATGCTCAAGACCAAGTATCTCCCTAATTGGACTTAATAAATGACATATTAGTCTTTCAATTAGTTCGCTCATTTCCAATTAAACTAAGGATATATTTATATTCATCTAATAATACAAGTTATCTTTCCATATTACGATTCGATCACATAATACCACTTAGTATTAGTTAAACATTAGATAACCAATGAGCTAATATTTGATTTCATTTTACTTTGCGTGCAAAAACCATTGAGGATAATATATAAAGGGTATTAATGTAATTTATGGATAATTTTATTAAACTAATTTATTCGAAAAAATAAAAGTATACAAATAAATATACTACACTTAGGGCTTTAGATCTAACAATCTATTCAAAGGTATATTCATTATACTGAACTTCATGATAGTCTTATTCAACAATTTAACACAACTCAATGAAGTTCATTTCAAGTTATCTAATATAATTCATTTTAAACTTTAAATCTAGATCTTTATACTCTTAGTCATTTAACTTTTAAATTCGTAATTCTATTAGACATAATTCACACCTTGTTATCAACTATCAATAATGTAGCATAATATCTCAACATAACAATATCATTAGAATCACCTAAGCTTATTATATTTTTATTTTTATCCAATTTTAACAATTAGAACCATTAACTCATGTCACTGTTCATTTGTTACTATTTATAATCTCTGTTTGCATAATATACACCACACTTTCAACATTCAAACTAACACTTATTAAGTATGTACACGTTCAACAAGCATATAACATAACCCACTTAACATTATACACTCATTTATTCATAATTATAATACTTATTCATACGATAAATAGTCTAATCATGCATTTTTCAGTGCCAAGTCATCAAGAGCTCGATACCATTATCTTTTCCTGAGTACCCATTACCTTTACATATCTCTAACATCATATCTTTATAAAACACTAGGGAACAGTGTTTACGTGATTTTCATCAATCACCTCTCATCCTCAAGGGACCATTATAAATTATATCTCACTCACAAGGTATTAATAAACATGATACTTATATTAACATCTCAATCTATATAAACAATTTAAAAATAGACTCAGCATCCAAACTTAGCTTGGTATTGGCACCAATCATGGCATGTACCTCTAGACTCAATTACAGGGTCTAGTTTAGTTCGTGAATCGACTAAATTCTAGCTTTGATATCACTAAATGTAACACCCCACACCTGACTCGATCATTGGATCTGGATGCATGATATCTATAACACCCCTCACCTGTATACGAATCTCTTGATTTCTTTGACAAAGATTGATATGGTTTATTCATCGATCTTTTTCTTGAATCTCTAACCTCGGCATCTGCCTTTCTTTTTTCTTTGCCAAGTTCTTCAACTTTGTCAGCTCGGTCAACTAAAATAACAAATTCTTTCAATTCTAGAATCCTGAACAACAGCCTAAAGTTTTCGTTCAATCCATCTTCGAACCTTTTACACATAATTGCTTCGGTTGAAATACATTCCTGTGCATGCTTACTAAGTCTAACAAACTATCACTCGTATTCGGTCACAGACATATGGCCCTGCTTCAGTTTAAAAAACTCTTTTCGCTTTTGATCAATGAACCGTTGACTAATATATTTCTTTCTGAACTCAGCTTGGAAGAATTCTCAGGTAACTCTTGCTTTCGGCACTACTGACACTAGATTATTCCACCGCTGATACGCGGTGTCCCTCAGAAGTGAAACAACACATTTTAAACACTCAACCGGTGTGCAAGAAAGTTCATCAAATACCCGAATCGTATTTTCAAGCCAAAATTTCGCTCTCTCAGGATCATCGTCAATATTAGCTCTAAACTCTTCAGCTCCATGTTTTTGAATCTTATCAACTGGCAGCTTATTCAGTCTTAGAAGTTCTACACCTTGAGGAGTTACGGGAGCTGGTTGGGGATTAGGTAGGGGTAGAGGTTGTTGAGCAGCCGGATTTGTTCGAACAAACTCCGTAAACCACTAATTCATCATCTGGAAGAAGGCATCTTTAGCCTCTCCTCCCTGGCTACCCGATACGGGTTTTGACTCAGATTGCGCTACTCCGTGAACGGAGGCTGGCGCATTACTTTCAACATCATCAATTACAGCTCGATTGGGATCCATTTACTATATGAAAACACGATTTAAAACTGTCAGGAGATATCACATTATCACAGGTTATATATGGCATGTATAGCTAGACTCTCACATACGCTACGTTAGTCCAATAATCAACTAAACCTGGCTCTAATACACATAAATGCAACATGCCTCACTCGTATTCAATGCCAAAATAAGGCTACAGAGCATTACCGAATTTATAACACAAATAAACGTACATTTCACATAAATATTCCAATATCATGAAATCATCATCCAACATCAATCATATTGTACCTATTACGAGCCTACAAGGCCCAAAATATGCATTCGGGGTGGTTCGAGACTAAACTGTTAACTTATGAAACTTTTAGAAAACTTAGAAAATTTTTCAATATACAGGGGACACGCGCTCGTGTGGCCAGGCCATGTGTTTTACATGGCCAAAGTTATGCCCGTGTCGCAAACTGTATGGACGTTTGAAATGGGATCAGATGGTCGTGTCTTAGCCCGTGTCCAACCTCATGTAACTCCTGACTTGGGTCACACGGCCAATATACACGCCCGTGTGCCCTAAAAAAATGGCCACACACACCCATATGCTAGGCTGTGTCAAACCTGTAAGGTATACTGACTTATGCCACACGGCCAAGACACATGCCTGTGTGCTGGGCCATGTGGAGCATATTGACTTGATTTTAATTTCAACACTAGGGGACACACGGCCGTGCAACCTGGCCGTGTGTCACACACGGCTGAGACACACGCCTGTGTCTTTGCTCGTGTGGAAAAAAATAGGCTATTTACCAAGTCAATTTGCCACCCAACTTGCATGTACCTAAATCAACTCAAATGGCACAAAACATGGCATAACTAGGCATATAAATCAACTCCAAACAAACTCAATTCATACCATTTCAATACCAAACATTACAAATCATCAAATTACCACAACACACCAACCAATTTCATACCAAACTCACTTTTACAATACATCAAAATAACCAACTCCAAATATGTATTATTTGCCTAGATTCACTAGCATACCAAATTCACTTCTCAATCATTTAATAGCTATAGTTACCAAATATCAATAAGCCTAACATTTCTATAATCAAACACTTAACAATAATCATTTACACAACCAAATCAACTAGAATAAGCCAACTTTCATGGCTATATACAAAACCAAATATTAAACATTTATAAGTTAACTCAAATGGCTAAATTCATAGTTAACACATATATACCAAGATGACCAAACTCCTATACATGCCATTTACTCAAAATACTTAAGTTCAAAAGTACCAAAATGATAGTAGGATAGTGTGATGAAGTCTCCAACGATTCCCGAATCCGAGCTAGCTTTGATTTCACTATAAAACACAGAAAAATAAACGATGTAAGCTATAAAGCTTAGTAAGCTCGTATGAAAATAATAAGTAAAACTCAGCATTTATTTACCATTCAAAATATACATATAACATACTACAAAACATTTAACCACAATGTTACCATGTATTCCATCATCTATTTAACCATGAACTCAATTCTTTCATATATTCGATGCATACTCAGTTTCCGTACATACTTATATTGATACGTATCTATTCTCACCATTTCATATCTTCGATATACCCGTTGAACCATTTGGAATAATACAGGATACTCGGGAATCTCGCACCCTAAGTGCCAACATATATATAGCCGAAGCTATCTCAATAAATCTTGCATCGAAGTGCCAATACATAGCCGAAGCTATCTCAATATCATATCTCAAAAAATGCTTACTCTCGAGCTATCAACGGGTCTGCTCACACAAGTTGACGGTCATGATGTAACTACACGGTGTTGCTCACACAAGCTGACGAGAATCCGCAACACATGCTGGATAACTCAGCCATCGGTAGGACATACGGACCAGCACCCAAAATAATAATAAACCCCTAATGACATGTCATTCGTATCCTAATCTATTCCTAAGGTTCAACCGGGATTTCCAATACCGAATCATCGTCGAATAAGTCCGCAATGTCGTATTCACAATTTATGCAATATTAAAGCATTTAAAATACAATTAAAACAAAGCTTATTACATATGAACTTACCTCGAATGCAAAAACAGTGAAACAAGTCGATTAATCTGAAAATTTGTTCTTTCCCCAATCTAAATCTGTATTTCACCTTTCTTGATCTAATTGTAATCAAAATTAACTTATTTAATAATATTTATATTAAATTTAGTCCAAAACACACATTAAGGCATTTTTACATTTTTGCCCCTAACATTTCAACATTTTTACAATTTAGTCCTTATTTCATAAAATCACAAATTCATGCAATTTAACCAAAACCCATGCTAGCCAAATTTCAATTAGGTCCCTAGCAGTCCATATTTTTCATTTATTTCACAATTTAACCACCAAATTTCAATATTTCATAAATTAATCCTAATTGGACATTTTACTAAAAATCACTTAACAAATGTTGTTTATCTAACAACAAGCTTGAATTTTCTACCATTAAACATCAAAATACATCAACATTAATCAATATAAAAACCCTAAACCTTTAAAAATTTTACAAAATAGTCCCTAGACTAGCTAGGTTAAGCTGCAACGATCTCAAAAACATAAAAATCACTAAAAACCGAGTCAAAATCACTCACCAATTTAACCATGAAGTTGTCGAACCCTAAATAGCATCCATGGATGTTTTATTTTCTTAATTTCGGCTAGAAGGAAGAAGATGGGCTAAAATATTTGGTCTATTAAACTTATTAAATCTTTATTAATCAATTACCATTATAACCTTTAATAAAACATTAATAAATTACATAAACCATGTACATAAATGTCCACTAACCTTAAAAATGGTCTAATTACCACATAAGGACCTCCACTTTAATATTCCATAGCTATTAGACACCTTTAGCTAATTGAACATAAGTTTTACATTTTACGCGATTTAGTTTTTTTTATCAAATTAAACATTCAGACGATAACATTTCTTAACGAAAATTTCACACAACTATACTATCATGCTGTAAATATTAAAATATTAATAAAATAATTATTTTGACTTTCAGATTTGTGGTCCTGAAACCACTGTTCCTATTTGACTAAAAACGGGCTGTTACAATGTCACATTACGTTGTCGAAGCAACTCAGGCTATCTCATTACATAATCATAAAATTTAAATCATACTTATCATTAAAATCAATTTAATCATCAATCATACTCACACATATACATTCACAATGTTTAAGATTCAATTTATCATGTTATGGGGTTATGTAGGGTCAAATTTAAAGTTAGGACTTGATTCCAAACTCAACTATCAAATTTCTATGTTATGTCTCGAGATAGATGACTTCTTGTCTTGAGATATGCTTCATTGTTTTTAGGTATTTTACTTTCGAATTTAATTTGTCTCAAGACATTATAAATTGTGTCTTAAGGTATGTCCCTTATGTCTCGAGGCTAGGTCTTAAGACCAACCTCCTCTATTTTCTTATTTTAGCTTCGAAATTTGAATGTCTCGGGACAAAAGTTTCTTGTCTTAAGACTTGTAATAGGACAAAACTTATTTGGCTTTGATGTTTTCTTGTCTCGAGACAAAGACAAAGACCACTTTGTCTCGAGATTATTTAGATAAAGTCTCAAGACATTAAACATATAGCTAGACAATAAGTTAAATTTTATTTTTATAGTCTCGAGACATATTTATGTTGTATCGAGACTCACTGGCAAAATGCACATTTTCAAGAGTTTAAACCTTACAAAAATATACATTAAATGTACCAAAACTTTACCTCAATAAAAGATCATCATTTTAACACATATAAACAGAACAAAAACATCATCAAATCATAACTATCAATGTATTATTGCCTAACCAACTAATTCACATATTCAAACGTATATAATCTAGCATAATTATCTACTAATTCAAGAGATGAAATTCACTTTTATAACTCTTTTTAAGTCAAATACTAAATATACCATAATGCAAACTCAACACCAAAAAAGATATTGTCTACTGGAATTCTTGACTACTTTAAGTTTACGTCTACTCTAGTTTATTCACAATTAAGTATAAAAACATTTAAAATTCGCTTAAAACACTAAAATGCATCACTAACCCCTAATATCCTAAAATTATTTAAAACAAGCTAATCAACTAAAATTTATAAATCAATTTTCTATCCATCAATTGTACTTGCCCTAACCATTACTTGTTCCTTTGCTTAAGCTAATGTAAAGCGGAAAGAAACTCGAATTCTTTTACTGTGAAATAAATTTGAGTATTTTTAATATAAAAATAAAATACTACAAGTAGTAAATAAAATATCAAAATTTGTACTTTCAGCACCAAACCTTTATTAATATTCTTATTCACACCCAAAAAGAAAAAAAAAATCGTCTGAACACATTTTCCAACAAAAACAGATATATAATCAGAAAAAAACAACAAAAAAAAATACTAATAGGAAATGGCAACAACACCCATGAGAAATACACGTGTCAAATGGGAGAGCGTAAAGTATCGGTGTCCTAATCAAACTCGGCTTACAAATTAAAGGAAGAAAGGTCAAAATTGATATTTTAATATCTCATCTTCCTTTCCTTCTTTCTTTTTTTTCCCTTTTTTTTTTTCTTCTCAATTTTTCTCTCTCATATTCCTTTCTCCCAAACAGGTTTATAAAAAAAATATTCTTTTTTTAAATAAAAATAAAAAGATATAAAAACGACCTTTTTCTTCCTTCTTCAACGGCCTCGTTCCTCTTCTCTCTAACAAAGTATTATTTCTCTTTTTACTTTTTTTGTTTAATTTAATTTTTTCTTCGTGGTTAATTATTTCAATGCATTATCCTTTTATTATTATTATTTTTTGGGATATATGCATTAGTGTTTAGATTCTGAGATGAAGGGTTTTTCGATTGTGCAGAGAAAGGGATTCTAGGGTTTTCTCCGAGGTTCTTCTCAGAGAGAGCTTTGATAAGGTAATGTTTTTATTTGTTATTTTTTTATTAAGGTTTTATTGGGAACGATATGATTAAAAGGGAGCTAGGGATTCGTTGGCGGTTAATTTGAGGTTGCATTGTATTGGTGAAGGGGGATGTGCTTGATTTTGATTATTGGGTCAAACTTTTTTTTTTTCCTTTTTTTTCACTTCTTATGTAGGTTTGGAGTAATGAGTTTGCAGCATTGTTGATAATTTGTTTGGAAACAACTGAGATGGGTTCGTGTGGGAATATGACTTTTGTTAACGAACCTTCGCGTGAAGTTGCTGCTGCTGCTGCCGAGCAACATTTGTGCTCTGAGTCAATGGGGAAACTTGTCTCTGAGCAACGGGATTGCGTTGTGATTGATTCTAATGGGGATTGTGCTAGTGAACCGGGTGAAGATGAAAACAGTGCTTGCAAAAGGTCTGGGGATATTGATTGCAAAGTTGGAATAAAGGGTGAGGCCCAAATTGTTGGTTCTGGTACGAAGGGCTTGATGGTTGGTGAATGTTGTGAAAACTCAGTTTGTTTGAAGAAAAATGGGGGTGAAATTGCTGATGCTTCTTGTTCGAAAGCATTGGTGGGTGATATGTGCGGTGATAGTGCGGTTTGTTTGGAAAATAATCAGGGTGAACTTATGGGTGATTCTGGTTTGAAGGAATTGATGGGCAATGCGAATGATGATACTGTGGTTTGTTTGAAAGATCAGGGTGAAAGTATGAATGATTCTGATTCAAAGGAATTGACGGATGATAGGTGCAGGGATTGTATAGTTTACTCAATTGAAAATCAAGTTGAAAAAGTGGATGGTTCTTTTACACTTGACTTGAGGAGTGATACATACCGTGATAGTACAGTTTGCTCCATTGGAAACCAGGGTGAGAATGTAGATGGTGCTGGCTCGAAGGAATTGATGGGTGATATATGCGGTGATGCTATGGTTTGTTTAAATGATAATCAAGGTGAAAATCCAGATTGCTCTGGGCCAGAGGAATTGATGGGTTATGTTGATAATACAGGTTATTCAAATGAAATTCGGTGTGAAAATGTAGATTCTGGTTTGAATGAACTGAAGGGTGATAGGATCAGTGATCATGGGGTTGGTTTGAATGAAAATCAGGATGATGTTGACATTCATGATTCAGTAACTGATGTGTGCTTGGAAAAAAGTGGACCTTCTGGAGAGGATGGTACAAATGCTGCTAAAGGATCACTAGACTTGTCTCAGGACAAAAACACTGCATCTTTGAGCAGTGGCATGGAGATTTCTACTAACTGTGAAGATCAGATGAAGGGTGACAATGAAAATGTGGTTGGTTTGATGTTAAAAGAATGTATGGGCAATAACCAACATAGGATTTGTTTGACTGAGAATATGGGTATAGATGGTCATCTCGACTCAGAAAATAATGTTTCACGGGATGGGGAAATGCCAATAGAACTGAACACAATTTCTACTTCACCTAGAAGTTCTGTTAAACTGGATAAGCAGGATGACGATGAGAGGGTCAATGGTTCCATTCTTCAAAGGATTGTGGAATATGGGGAAAAGAAGTTTGAAGAGAAAAATGATGCAGTAGAGAGGAAAGGGACTGATGTTCTGAACCAAATATTGCTTTCAGAGAACTTTAAAGGGCCCTTTGAGTTAATAGATGCAACTGGTGAACACAAGAGTAAGGATGGTACGAGTACCTATTGTTTCTCTTCGGAAGTAGCTATGGAAGAAAAACGAGAGGTATTAACTGAGGTTGAGGCTAATATTTGCAACCAAATGTCATTTATTCAGGGTAGTCAATTGGCTTCAACATCAATAGGCATTGGTGATTGCAGGAGTGATTGTCCCCGACAAATTGACCTGAAGGATAGTAACACTATCGTGGGTCCTTCTCTAGATGGGGAAAGTGGTGCTTCACCCATGATAGAATCTGATACGTGCGGCGGCAAGATATCTACTTCATGTTGTGTTGAGACAATTTCCAACTTACAACAAACAGGTGATTCAGTGGGTAGTTGTGACGGGCATAACCAGAAAGATGATCCCAGTAGCAGTGGTCTCTCATTGGAAAGTTTTACTAAACCTGTGGAAACTAAAAGTAATGATGATTTATGCATTGAGTTGCTAGCTTCAAGGAGATTATCTGTGACACAGAAGAATGCACAAACTTTTGGTAATGATATTAGTGATTCATCAGGAGATGGTGTTGCAGAGGTTTCTGAGGGGAGGACTGATTTTCTTGCATATACAAAGGCTGAGACTTCCAGTGAAATAATAATAAATGCCAAAGGAAAGGCCTGCAATTCGAACAGGGATTCTTTTGAGCAAGGTGCAAACTGTCTTTGTGATAAATCAACTTCTTTGTCATGTCAGCCCGTTGATGTTGTTGACAATGGTTTGTCTGGTAGGTTGGATCCACAAGATCTTTTGGCAAAGGATGCGTGTGCTGCAATTAGTTCTAGCAGTTCAATTGACTGTTCTGGACAAAGAGAAAATGAAGGGAAGGATATCGTCAAGGCTGATTGTGTTTTAGAAACTAAAAATTGTCCAACCATATCTTCCTCTTCTCGAAAGGGCAGACAGAAAAGTAAATCAAGCCGAAAGACTCCTGCCAAAAGGGGTGCTAGGAACTGCAGTAGCACAAAGCTGCATCGCCCACACGGAAGTATTGAATTCCTTTTCAAAGCTACAAGAAGGAAGAGAAGCTGTTCATCAAAACCAGCTCGTTCTTCCATTTGGGGATTGCTCAGTAACATTGCCAAATTTATTGAGCCATGTCCTGATCCTTCATGTAATGGAATGCAGAATCGAAAACCTTCTAAAGCTAGGAGTGGCCGAGGAAGTGGGAAACGAAACAAAAACCGAGCTGGTCAAAACAGAAAAGAATCAAGTGGGCTAAGTAACACTTTAACCAGTTGCCTGCGTCTGAAGATTAAAGTGGGCAAGGAAGTTGCTTCAAGTAATGTGAATACTTTGGTTGCAGAAGTGGTTGATCCATCAGTTCTTATTGGTACTTCTTTTGGGAATTATGGGAAGGAAACCAATTTACAATATCCAACAGTAGCAAATATTGTTGAAGATAAAGTAGAAGTGGGTAGTGAAATGCAGTTTCAGTCCAAGGAGGATCAAGAAATGGTGAAAACACGCTCTGATGTTTTTCTTACGGAAGTAAAACTAGCAAATAAGGCTGTCAGGTGTTCTGAAATTCTTGAGAGGATGTCTGAAGATGCTACAGATAGTTCCCTTATAAGTCAGTCTGATGCAGTTGCTGAAGCATCTCAAGAAGCAATAGAGAACAAGTGTATGGACCCTGGAACTTCACCTGATTCAGAAGTAATCAATACAATTCCTGATGCACAAATTGGGTTAATACACCAAGAAGAGTTGCTTGATACTGTTTTGAATACTTCTGGGGCTTTAGCTTCTCCTAGAGGTGCTAAGACTAGCAAGGGTAGCAAGAGGGGAAAGAAGGATAATCATAGATCTCCTGGTGCAGCCAGCACTAGGAAAGCTAAATCATCTAAGAGTCGCCGAAGCAGAGAAAAAACAACAGGTAATGGACTTGTCTCCAGCGAGGCTCTTACTTCATCCTCTGCTGCAAATTCTTCAAGAGAGAATTGGATTGGAGTCCCCAAAGAGGCAACAGAAATGGAAAATAGTATGGATATTAAAGATTGTTGCAGTCCTGATGTTCCAGATACAAAGAACACTAAGCATTTCTCTTCCTCTAATAGCAAGCGTAATCAACTTTTGAAAAGTTCAAGATCTCAGGGAGCGAGCAAGGGAAAGTCCAGAGACTCTGATTCTGTCAAGAGCAGGAAAGGAAATGGTTCTAAGCGGAGGGGAGATGAGTCGAAGTCAGTAAGAGCGAGCAAAGTAAAGGAGAAATGCTCTGATGAGGAGATTGTAGCCAGAGGAGGAAAGAGCCCAGTAACAGGTACTGGAACTTTAAGGATTTGTGTAACTATTTCTTCCCTCCTCCTCTGTTCTTCTCATCTTATTGTTATAATTAATCTCTAATAATTTTCACATATCAGTTGTCATTCTTCTTCCTTTCCATTGGGATAAATTGATTCAGAATAGAAGTTGGAGACTGTTTTAACTATTTTTGCAATAGTTGGTGCTGCAGGAAATCAGATTTCAGATGATAATGAGCACTTAAATACTGGAAACAGTATTGAATCTGCAAACATGGTTAATGTTGACTTGGTACCAGATGGTGTCATGGAGCAGCATACACAGCCTGATAATGCTTGGGTGCGTTGCGATGATTGTCATAAATGGCGGCGAATACCAGTTTCACTTGTAAAGTCAATTGATGAGGCATACCATTGGTATCTATCATTTCATATACCTCTTTATTATCTTAGAATGCAATTTATGTGAAAATTTTTATCAAATGCTGGTGGTTCCATGTTTGTTTTGTTAGCTCTTAAATGTTTGAGAACATTCAACCACTTGTCCAAACACATCACAAATTTGATTTAGGAAGGATTGCTTGAATAGTCAGTTAATTTATGCTTTTCTCAGCCTGATTCTGGTATGATGATATCTATGCAATTTGGACTTGAATGTCGCTTCTATCCAGGTTCTGAATAGATTTTGGGGGCTGTGTTGCTTCCACGGTAGTGAATTTATGGAAATTGCCTGACCACCTTAATTTCTTTCACAGAAGATTCTAATTGTTGCATGTTACTACTTATATGTAAGACAAAAGACAGAAAAGTCACATTTTAATTGAGCTAAATCAGGATGGTTTTAGCATATATGGCTGATGCATTATTATTATTTTTGAAGTAAAAGGAAATATATGAACAGTTACTGTGCATGGTTTTGAGATCTGGTCTCTATTCAATTCAGATTTTACTTTGAGCCATTTTATTGGGAAGAAATTGCCTGTCTCACTGGATTTTTCACTTCCTTTTAAGATTTTAATTGTGGAATCTATATGAGAAGGATGCTGTTTATCCTATCTCTGTTAAGTCCACTTTTTATCCATGGAAGTCTTCTTTATGATTTCAGGATTTCTTAGCTTTCAGGAGAGGTGTGCAAGACTTACTGACCTCTATTGCTAATTGTTTGTTGTGTTTCTCTTGAGCCTGAGGTGATACGTTATCAACGTGTGGAAACTTAATTGTTCTTCTAATGATTGCAGTCTTCATAGGCCATGGCATCTTACTATCTTATTGAATGTTTTATCTTCTGATTGAGCTTGTGTTGCATAATATGTTCTCCATTCCAAGTGTGTTCTCATTTTGTATCTTTTCATAAGCTTAGATACATACAAAACGTAATCTCTTTACTTTCCTCAAGTTTTTGACTTAAGACATTGGTGACTTTTGTCTTGTTGTACCGAGTAAAGCAGTCTGATTTCTTAGAATATTTCTATTTTGTCATTTACTTGGAAGGGTCTGTGGGGACAACGTGGATAAAGCATTTGCTGATTGTTCAATCCCACAAGAGAAGTCCAATGCAGATATTAATGCTGAGTTGGGCATATCTGATGTTGAGGAAGATGGTTGTGATGGTTTCAATAATAAGGAATTGGAAAAGGGATTTGAAACTAAACGTATGACAGGTATAATGTTTTCTATTGATAGCCAAACCGCATGAATGAGTTGTAGATAGATGCTGTTTTAGTATAATGATTATTTTCCTTTATGATCATCCTTTCATACTCACTTTCCAATTTATTGCAGTGTCGCCACCTTCACATTTTTGGCGTATTGATAGTAACCAATTTTTGCACCGTGGCCGGAAAACTCAAACCATTGATGAGGTCCAACTCTGAGCCTAATTTGATTCCGTTATATGTTTACATACTACTGAGTCTGCAGTTGGATTTTTCATCTTGTCAGTATATTCATTCCATTTTGTTGTGATGCTAATAATGATCGGAGGGGCTTCCTCTAATAACTCAATGTGAAAATATAGGTATTACTGTAAGATGCAACATTTCAGTCTTAAGTTCTAACATATGGATGGTGCTTGTAAAGATTATTAACCAACATCAGTTAGAGGATCTGTTAGTCATGGTTCAAAGTAAATGCTACAAACAGGGAGATAATATAAAAAATACATCTTGCTTGGTTATCAAAGGCAGTATGACTTTATCTTGGAGGGGAAGCTTATTAATCTTTTTAGGTCTTTTGATTCTTATTTATTTCCACCTTTTCCTTCCTATAGATTTTATGCTGACATAGTGATTCATGTGATAATATAATGTAGTTTTTTATTTTTTGAAACTACATTAAAGTATCACATGAGCTCACTATGTCAGCATAAGAACTAATGGAAGGGATCCTCTATTGCTTCTTACTTTAAGGGGAGGGGAGGGGGTTGTGGCGGGAAGTATTGCCTATGTTTTAACTACTTCATCACCTTCTTCATTTATTCTTGTTTAATGTCTAGGGCTTTAGGTCTAGGCTACACTACTAAGGTTAGATTTTTGAATTACTTAATCTCCACAAGTAAGGCCTTGGTGGTAGAATTTGATCCCATGTCTTGGATAAATAACTTTATATGTTAAGCTCTCTAACTCCTCTCTTTCCTTGCTTTAATTTTCTTTCAGTGCATCACAAATATTGGCATATAATATAAACTTTAACTGAATTGGAGAAAAGAACAACTTTTCTCTCTGATCCATTCTTTCATTGTCAGATAGATACTTTTGTGGTTATATTGTTTGCTCTTGTGTTTCTTTTTCTGTAATTAACATTTCAGTTAAATTTTAAGCAGATAATGGTTTGCCAGTGCAAACGACCTCCAGACGGTAAGCTTGGTTGTGGGGATGAATGCCTAAATCGGATGTTGAATATTGAATGTGTTCAAGGCACTTGTCCTTGCGGGGACCTCTGTTCAAATCAACAGGTTCTTCACTGTTTTTAGTAGATGACAATATACAATCTTTTTGCAGTATATATTTGGTTGTCTTTGTTTCTAACTTCTAAGAAGACTTCTTTTTAAGAGTATTATTTTCTTCCAAACCTCTATTTTGCAGTTCCAGAATCGCAAATATGCGATGATGAAGTGGGACAGATTTGGTAAGAAAGGTTTTGGGCTGAGGATGCTAGAGAATATATCTGCTGGTCATTTCCTTATTGAATACGTTGGAGAGGTAAACCCATGATTTTGTTTTATAGTACTTTTATGCTTGTTGATCTTGACAGACTTGTTGAACTTATAGTCAAATTCAAGTTATGGCTTTTTTATATTTCATTTTTGTAATTGTTTAAGTAGATGTTACTTTTAAGTAAACCACATCCATAATGAACACTGTAGTTGAGGCTCCCACCCCTTACTAGACTTTTAGGTAAAAGCACCTAATGTATTGTCAAATGGATTTGCTGAGTAAGCATGCTTAAGGCATTGTTCTGCCGTGTCATGGGTAAGCTTCATTATCTAGTTTATATAATCTATGCACTGTCTGAAGCAGTAAAGTGCAGTAAAGTCTGTTTCTTTTCAACTTTCTTCAATGGGAATTAAGGATTCATATCCTAGAGGAAGGACAAAGTTCGTTGTATCTAGTTATTATTATGATCTCTCAATTATTGTGTCATATGATATCATGTTGACTGTGGGTTTTTTGTGCAAGCCATTTTCCAAATCCGATAGCAAGTTAACCAATTCCTGTTGTACTCAACTGGAACTTTCTCTTATTTTTTATGTATTCAAAAGCTACATTTTTTGTTGTACAAGAAAGAAAGTCATAATTGTTGAAGGCCTGTTGTTGTCTGATCCATAATTCATGCATGAAATAATTCTGATTGTCCAGGTACTTGGAGTAGAGTGGGGATGTGTATTATGCTGACTCTACTTTTGTAGTCACTATATATATGTATAATTATGGGTGGCATTTGAATTATTTGGTTCATCAGGTGCTTGATATGCAAGCTTATGAGGCTCGGCAAAAGGAGTATGCTTCTAGGGGTCAGAGGCATTTCTATTTCATGACATTGAATGGCAGTGAGGTTTGGATGATATCCTTTTCCATTCATATTTTACAAACATAATATGACCGTCAACTAGCATACAACACTGATAGTAAGAAGACAGTAGCAAGTGAAGAAAGTTTAACCATCTTCTGCCTGTATTTGGTATTGTTAATTTGATTATTAAACACTTAGTAGATGTATGTATACATAGCTAGAAACATAGTTTTGTGAACTTATTTGAAAAGGAGCTTTTATTTATTCTTCATGATAAACCCTTTTATCACTTAAAGTACTCTTGAGAAACAGAGGATGCTTCCTTGCAGCTTTAGCTTTGCCTTTTAAAATTCATGCTTTATATGCCGTTGCAGCCCCATGTTTGCTCATAATTGTAATTATCCATTTGTCCTGAATGATATTTTCCGTAGTTTCTCAGTTTATTTTGTTTATGAATAAAATCCACTATGTTGTATATTTTTTTGGTCAATTTATTACTTCGATGGTTTGGTCTCAAGGATAGTTTTCCCTTCTTCCAGGTAATAGATGCATATGTAAAAGGAAATCTGGGGCGCTTCATTAACCATAGCTGTGATCCCAATTGTCGCACTGAAAAGGTGATTTCCACCTCCTTTTATAATGCGAGGATATCTCCACTATATGGAACCTATTAAAAGCTAGATTGATAAATTTATTTTGGGGATTTCTGTTGCAAACTTTTCTTTTGGAATTTGATTTGCCAAATCTACTAGTATGACAGTCATCTTTGCCTTTTTAAGCTTTGTTCGTGAACTGACCATGGCTTTAAACTATTTTTTTATATTAATAATATATCAATATGTTAAGTCAGACTTAGATTATAAGGGTGTAATAAAATTAGCTTCTTGTTTTGCCTTTCTCCCTTGGTGACTTCTGTACCTTTCTCTGTCTTTGGGGCTTGTCTCTGTATATCGTTTGGTCAATCATATTTTGATGTTTTCCTTGTTTATGTTTCCTGAATATAAATATGGCTAACCTTGTTTCCTTTGTCTTTATCTTTCTCATGAGCAGTGGATGGTGAATGGTGAAATTTGTATTGGACTGTTTGCATTGAGAGATATAAAAAAGGTAAGTTTGCAGAGTATGTTATTGATGCCAAGCATAATATGGGATCTTGCATTTACTTTTCTTTTTTCTGGTTTGGCTTATACATACAACTTGAATTTCACATAACTGATCTACCGAATTCCTTTAAGTTGAGATAGTTGAGATTTTGAGCTCCTATTCCAAGTTGCTTGCTTAAGTCTTAAAAGTTTGAACTTTTTTCTTTTTCCAAACATAAACCCCAAAAAATTTAGTTTGTTCAGCGTGACTCCTAAGTTCCCGACAAGCCCTGTTAGTAGATTTCTGCCATATATTAGCTGGTTAGCCTTTTATTGAGGCTAATGACTAATTCCTGCTACCATGTTGAGTGGCTGGCAGAATACAAACTTTAATGATAAAATGCCTATTCTAGAGGCACTTCCTCATAATAAGACAAAATACTTAATTAGCGAGTTGAGAAACATTAAGTTGATCAGTAAACTTCATAGTAGCCACGCATGATTCATGAATCCCCAATGTCAGAAAATTTAATGCAGTTGCTCTCCTTTCTGCTGAAGATTTAAATAAACCAAAAACAGAGGGGAAAACCTCAATAGTCAAGATAATAGCTTAAGGCTAAACTGAAGCAAGCAGAATCTGATGTTTAGGCAGAGAATTTTTGGAGGGTATAGGTTACGTGGACTGAACTTGAAGAAATTGTTATGGCATTTCACAGATACATACACATATATACATGCGCGCGTGTGTGTATATGTCTGTGTCTTGTCTTTCTGTTGCATGAGAAGTCATCTTCGTATATATGTGTGACGAGCTTGGTATATTTGTTAGGGTGAAGAGGTTACATTTGACTACAACTATGTGAGGGTATTTGGAGCTGCTGCAAAAAAATGTCACTGTGGTTCACCTCATTGTCGGGGTTATATAGGTGGTGATCCACTTAGTGCTGAAGTCATTGTTCATGATGATTCAGATGAAGAATCTCCTGAACCGACGATGCTTGAAGATGGTGAAACCTGGACTGGTTTTAAAGATGTTATATCTAGATCAAGTTCCTCTGATGGTGCAGCAATGCAATCTGTGGAGAATGTAATAACTGATGGTGTACTGAAGCCTGAGAATATGCCAGAAGCTGAGGACTCTGTGAACCGTTCTGCTTCTGCCACATCAGAATTGAACACAGTTGAAACTGAAGATTTGAAGGGAAATCTCCAATTAGCCATTCAGCCAGAAGAAGCTTTGCCTGTGACAATTGCCAGTGAATCTGTTCAGCCAGATGGTACCGAGGAACGGAAGGCTATGAACAAAACCTCATGTTCCATTCAGAAATTAGATGCTTCTCAAGATATGTCAGATAATAGATTATCTTCCGATGTTATTGATGCTAATAAGAAGTCAAAGTCTGATGCTGCAGAAGACAAACAGGTTTCTGCAAAATCACGCCCCCTGATGAAGACTTCTCGTACATCCAGTTCTATTAAGAAGGGGAAGATTAGTAGTAATTCGCTGAGTGGAAATAAGGTTCAGACAACATCCAACAAGTTTCAAGTATCAACTGTCAAGCCCAGAAAATTCTCGGAAAATTCTAGTACTTGCCGTTTTGAAGCAGGTTAAGAAACCTCTTATCTTTAGAATGAGATGTTTGTAAATTTTCATTTTACTGATACATACAATTGGATGCTTGCAGTGGAGGAGAAACTTAATGAGTTGCTGGATTCTGAGGGGGGAATAACAAAACGAAAGGTTAGTGGTTAAGTTTTTAAATTAGCATTTTTTTTTCATCATTTTTACTAGCTTGCTCTCTGCTTTGGCATCTCTTCTAGTCATACTAAGAGGATACTTATTATAATGAGGAAATTATGTGGATTTTCTTGTATTGCATCATGCTTCTTTATTTCTGAATTTTATACCTGATAATTTCATTGGACATTTTGATTTGTGACAGGATGCTTCTAAAGGCTACTTGAAGCTTCTGCTTCTCACAGCTACTTCCGGTGATAGTGGCAGTGGTGAAGCAATTCAAAGGTCAATTTAGTTTCTCTTATTTTAGATACCTTAATAACATCATACTTTGTGCACACTATGTAAGTTTCCAGCCTGATTCTAGCTTTCTCCTTGTGCAGCAATCGAGAGCTTTCAATGATTCTTGATGCACTTTTAAAAACAAAATCCGGACATGTGCTGACTGATATAATTAACAAGAATGGTATTCTTTCGTAACTTTTGCCGCACGGCATCCAATTATGGGTACTTTGCTGCAGTTGTGTCTCTGTTGGCCTGCAAATAATGGCTGTTGCTTTGGTTTTCAGGTTTGCAGATGCTACACAACATAATGAAGAAATACAGAAAGGACTTTAAAAAGATACCTATTCTTCGGAAGCTTCTAAAGGTGCAGTGTGGAAACTTTGTTGTTGCATTATTATTTTGTGGTGATTATATAATGATATTTGTGAATATGCTATGCATGCCATTTCTAGTATTGCTTCTTGGAATTTAAGGTGCATCATAGTATTTGAATTGAATGGTAGTAAAAAGGATATACTCCCCTTTCCTAATTTCAGGGAAAAAAATATCGAGGAAAGCATTCATTATCATGGGTTCAGTGCTTTCCTTTAATGGTTATTTTCAACAGTAGTATTTGCATTTTACTGCTGAATGAAATGGCCTCAATGCTTAAGTAGTTTGCTTTGAAAGAAAAAACAGTTTGGCAGCATACGATTCACCTGTAATTCTAAATTAAATGATGATCTGCTGCTGTGCCTGGTTAAGTCGGTGATGGTGCAGACAGATCATCTTTTTAGTTTTCCACACCTCTTTTGCATAATTGTCTTTTTTTTATAATCTTCACCTTCATTTGAAGTATAAGGATATTTACTTAAGCAGCTCTTTTAGGACACAGTAAATGGTCCATCCCAAGGGTAAGGTTCCTTTATGGAGGAAAAAAAAAAAAAAAAAAAAACCGCAGCAATATTAATGCCTTTTGCCTAGCCTGCCACTACTGTGGCTGAAAATTTCGCATAAGATTCATTTAGTATATATGTGCATTTGTGTGCGTTTAAGGATGGTTTATCTGAATCTCACTTTTGTGGACAGTACAAAAAGCTTTCAGTTAGGTCCACTGAGTTGTCAATCTTAAGCTGGTAACCCAGAAGTTTCAAGCTATGATGATAAAGTGTCATGCGAACTTGAAATTAAATAACAAAATTCTGTGGAAAATATGACAAGATTACAGTTTGCAACTTACTTCTGCAGGTTTTAGAGTATTTGGCAGGCCGGGGAATTCTTACACAGGAGCATATTAATGGAGGTCCTCACTGTGCTGGAAGGGAGAGGTTAGAGAATATAACTGAGTTTTGTTTTGATTGAACATGCTTTTCTGTCTTTTCTGTATCTTTACATGAAAGCCATGCTTTCTCATGCACAGCTTTAGGGAGTCAATTCTGTCATTCACAGAGCATGATGACAAACAGGTATTGACCGACAAACATTCTCTTTTATTGTTTAATAGTATAGCTTCTGTAATCTATGGACTAGTCTTCTTTCCTTGGATGTATTTCAGATCTAATTGTTCATACCTGTCTTACAGGTCCATCAAATAGCCCGAAATTTTCGAGATAAGTGGATTCGAAAACCTGTTAGAAAGCTTGGCTACAGGGACAAGGATGAGGGCAGGATGGAGTTTTTTAGGGGTTTGGACTGTAACAGGGTTTCAGCATCTCACAATCATTGGCGTGACCAGGCCATACGATCTACTGAAGCAATTAATTGCATCATGCAATCTGTGGTTGGATCAACTTCAGCAGATACTTCCACCCGAGAGGGTGGTTCCTCATCATCAGTTTGTGTTTCCCAAACCAACAGTACCAGAATTCGCAAGCGGAAAAGCCGCTGGGATCAGCCAGCGGATACAGAGAAAATTGATTCTCAGTCGCCAAAGAAACTCGAATGTAGCTCGTTATCTGCTTTAGGTCAAGCAACACCAGATCAGATAGAGAAGATGAACAGTGGGGATAACAAATGCCAAGACAGTTTTTCCAAAGGTGAAGCTATTAACATTGAGAATGGAAACCAAAGCTTTCAGCAGGATGCTCCACCAGGGTTCTCATCTCCTCTCAATGCATCTTTGGTGTCGTCTA
This sequence comes from Gossypium longicalyx, assembly GCA_025698465.1. Taxonomy (NCBI): domain Eukaryota; kingdom Viridiplantae; phylum Streptophyta; class Magnoliopsida; order Malvales; family Malvaceae; genus Gossypium; species Gossypium longicalyx. The sequence goes on along the minus strand of CM046997.1, from coordinate 13,228,095 downwards.
CTGCTTCATCAACTGCTACAGGTTTCCCTCCACCTAAAGTTGGTCAGTTGAAGTGCCCTGATGTGGTTATTGCTCATCCACAGAAGAGATTCATTTCACGTTTGCCTGTTTCATACGGAATCCCACTGCCAATTTTGCAGCAGACCGGATTACCAGAAGGTGAAAGTCTAGAAAGTTGGGCAATAGCCCCTGGCATTCCTTTCCACCCATTTCCGCCTTTACCTCCATGTCCCCCCGATAAGAAAGACACTCAACCAGTTTCTGCTGCTCTCTCCACCGGCATTAATACTGACTCAAAAGAAGGGCCACAGGAGAGCCGTCGACCTTCCACTAGTTGTCCTGATGAGAGCGTTGCAAGCACAGCTGGTGGAAACCACCCAGATTCAGACATTCCAGGTACTGACATCCAACAGACATTGAAAAGAACGAGAGAATCCTCATATGATTTGGGTAGGAAGTACTTCAGACAACAGAAACGAAAAGGACCGCCATGGGATAAATCTGAAAGCTTGGGAAACAACCATACAGGCGAGATATGCTGCATAGATGTAGGAAATATAAACAATGAGCCCCGGAATTCATATTACTCGGATGATATAAACCAGTAGAACTGGAAAGGTCCCAAAGATCTTTTTATCTGGAATCAGTGCCCATCCAAATCAACATTATTGATTTATAGAAAAATTTTCTGAGAACTGGATTTTCTTTCATTTCATACATTTGATGTATTTTCCCTCAATTCTTTGTTTCCTGGGTTTAAGTTCCAGTGGAAATGTGTAACTTTATTCGATTACCAACTTGTGAAGGTAATTAATCTCAGGTTCTTTGTGATTAATGGTGTTTGCCTTCTTGGAGGTGGCATTTTGTGTTCATCTTATTATGTTTTGGCTTAACAAGAAAGGATAAGGTGTTTGCCATCCATCAGCAGCATTGGACGATCTGTTTCTGTATGGCATTGCTTGAATGATCGGTGGATCATTTCATCAAGCTTCGCATTTTCCTACCCTACTGTTTCAATTGATATTAAATTTATAATCGTTTTAAATGTAATGCAACCAAAAACCCATTCCTAGTAACAATTTAAATCTTGCCTTTGATCCCAATTTGGATGAGGGGAGAGTGTTATTGTACTGCTGGAAGTTATTTCTAATGTCTAACTTCTAAATATATTTAATTTTATAAATATTTTTTATTTAATCTATAAAAAAATGATATAAAATCTTTTGTAAAATTTCAAATTAAATAAACTCTTTTTTCAAAAAAAAATTGTGATTGAAAACATACTAAATAAAATTCAGCACAAGGCGAAGTCAAATATTTATGAGTGGAAATCAGGGGAGAGAAAAACCCATCCCTATTTGCAATTTTGCATTGTACTCAAATCTATTTACATTTTGAGAGTTGATAGAATGCAGACAAATTACATTCATAAATAGATTAATTGAATTAATTAATAATTGTACAATCAATTGCATAATGCATTCAATTAGGTTTAGGAAAATATGCATGCATATAATGTGGATATACTAGTACATAAAACGATTCAATTACATCATTGAATGTGTGGTTCTTCTAGATTATATTTATATAATTAATGCTTGTATGATTAATAGTAAAATTCATTCCATTAGATTAATAATTATATTTTATTTGATTACGTACGTAATTACATAAATGTAAATGCACGTAATGTTATAAAATTGGTATAGAAATGATTCAATTACATCATTCAATCTACGACTAACTCTAATTCATTAGTTTAAGTTCGAATAATTAATGTTTGTATGATTATTAGTAGAAGTGGCAAACAGTCAAGTTTAGATGAATTCAAGTCAGGTTATTTCAGGTTTGGATTTTTTTTATTCAGGTTATTTTGAGTTTGATCTCGAGTCCAAGTTTATTTTATATTTGATGCAATTATATATTTATATAACGTAAATGTTTACATCTCAGTCGATGTTTTCAAAATTGGACTAGATCAACCAGTCAAATCAATTGGACTGACGTACACCAACTCAAAACAAGATAAAAATTGATTGATCGTGAATCAGTACAGATCAATTGAACTGGATTTTATATTTTTTAAATAATTTTATTTTTTTAATGATTTTTAATAATTCATAATAATTGTTAAAAAAATTAATTTCTAATATAAATTATTAGTTTATTATAATTAAGTAAATTATTATTGTAATGAAATAATTTTATTAAAATTAACATTTGTTATTGTTACTTATTAGCATAAAAATTATAAAAGAATTAATTTATTATATAAAATCAAGTGTTAAATAATTTTATTTTAAAATATAAAGTATTACAAGTTAATTTTTTTTAAAACATCAATCTCATTATAGATTGTTATTATATATGTTTTTTTTTTATATAATACTTAAAACTGCCTATAACATTTTCTCAACTCTTAAAAAATAAACTAACACGTTTCAACATACTCGAATTTATGACAATAATGTCAACATTGATCATGTTAGATTTTTAAAATAATGAAATAGATGAACTTAATTTTTAAAAGTTTAAAAAGAGGTAAATAGGACTCTTGACTTAATTTAGATTCCGACATACTTAGCATTTAATGATTCAAAAATTCATTTTCCAACGTAAAAAAGGAAAGTTTAAGATGTGGTAACCAGTTGAGTCTTGAGTTGACATTTCAATGACTTAAATTGTTGAGATGATTTTAGATCACAGGATCGCACCACACTGTGGAGGTTGTGACAGGCAAATGTCAAATCTCTCTACACATCTCTGTGGTTAGGTCCAAATTTTCAATTCCCTCTTTGACCAAGTCAGCTATCAAAACTAGGCAACTGTGTATTACATCATATATAATAATAATAATAATATTGAAATTCAATTAATTCAGACATTAAAGGAAACTAGTATGCAACAACAATGGTCAGTTGTGGTAGCACAGACAGACTAGCCACATGTAATAAGCGTCGGTTTCAAAAGCACCATGATTTACAAAGTTGCACCAAACACAAAAACTTACTTTAATAAGCCTGAATGCCATACCATGCATTAATTGTCAAAATCCTCACCAGTATGCATGCCTGCCCAATGCTACAGCTGCTTCCATCCTTTGCTTTATAATATTGATTCAGTTCAGATATTTCTCTGGTCAGTCAAAGCTTTCAAATACGACCGGTCCGTCCATGGTTTAAATGCACCTTCATGGGCCGTATTCTGACAAAATACTCGTAAAAGCTTAACTTCATACATAATAAGCTGCTTAGGAAACTACAAGCTATTGAAATGCACAAAAATGCCTCTCTTTGTTTAAGTCATTAGAGTTCCATTATTCATATACAAACTATAAAAACAGCTTTTTGCTTTATATAAGCATTATATCTTCTATTATTTCAGCATCATTACATTTGAATCTGCTAGCTAACCTCATTCAAGTTATTTACTAAGCCAGTTTGTCCCTTTCACTGAATGGTTATACCTTTAAAATGGGTTGATCGGTAACACAAAAGCCGATGCTTTTCCCTGTTTCAAATATATTAGCATGAGATGATGTACCAATGATAAAACACTCACCTTCAACCAAAAGAAAAATCCACGTAAGAGACATAAAACTTTACGTGTATCAGGCCTGAATTCATCAACTGTCGTTCTTAGATCTGCAAGAGGAACAAAATGGTTATTAAAGCTAACATTGTTTGAGAATTTCACTTAACTTGTATAATGGCTGAATAAATACTGAAACTAAAGAAGGAAACAACCATCAAGCTCAATAAGTTCTGCTTAACCAAAAACTATGGAATCAATGCAAAATCTGAAAGTGCAATAGAATGAAGGACCACTAAAATCACTTGCAAAAACAATATCTTGTTCGTCGGTCTTTGCTTTCAAGAAACGTTTCTTGTTCAGTAACAATCAATAAACTCGGAGAAACCAAATGTACCTTTGTACCAATCAAGGTACGATTTTCCAACGGTTTTGGTTGAATATGATTTCATTCTTCCATGCCGTAAGTCTTTAACACCCTGCACTGGTTTTCTTTGAGTTACATCTCGCCAAAGATTTTGAAACTCCTCTCGGTTATAGGGAGTTTTAAGAAGATCCATAAGCTGCTCCCTGAACTGAGATGGACTAGAACTTCTGATGCCATCCCCACACTCTTCACCAGCCTTTTTTTTCCAGCAACAAGCACCATGGAACCAGGAAAAAAAGAAGGTAAATGAATCAACAACATACAAAACTGAAGGAACAAAATATACTAGAAATCCCTTTCTTGAACATCCAGATGAGGTTAGAGAGTTACAAAGCAAAGATATATATATACCAATGATTGATAGCATTTTGATGGCACAAATGGTGTATAATCTCCTTTGCATAAAGGCATATTATCCAATGTAAATACTTCTACATCAGGACAACTGCCATCATTTTTCTGATGTGTACTTTGATGACCCTTTTCATAGCTCGGTTCAGTTTTGGTGCCAGACTTATCAAGTGAAACCAGAAACTGAGTGCAGTGTTCATCTTTAATAGCATAATTCATCATCTTCGATGGTTCTCCACTTGATTTACAAGCAACTGGATCAGCCTCAACTTCCTCTTCTAGTTTGTTTTCGTTATCTCCACTTTGTCTTTCCTGGCCAGGAGAATTTCTTAATTTTTTCTTACTCCTTTCATCTCTGATCTCCAAAGGTCTCTTCACAGTATTAGGTCTTGCTTTCCTTGAAAAACTACCCAAAATGTCAGAAACCTTAGCCTTTTCTCTTTTCAAATTACTCTTGGAATTTTTCTGCCTATCCACGTTCTCAAAGGACTCTTCTTCCTTCCCCTCATACTTAAGTACAAGTGAGATATCAGAACTAATTGGAATTTGGACCGTGTATGATTCCCCATTCTCATCTAGTTTTAAATTCTCCAAAAAACAATTATATTCAGGATTCTTATTTAGCTCTTCTTCCTCATCATCGTCACCACCACCACCACCACCACCACCACCACCACCACCACCACCATCAGCAGCAACATCATCACCATCATCACCATCATCATTGCCATCAGGATGAAAACCAAACTGCTCAAGATTGTTAAAAAATTGACCATACTCAGAATCTTCCATGTCAATTTCGTTATACTGATCCATAATTTCCTTTTCAAAATCCTTACGAGTTTAAAAAAAATGCCGGTGTTTTTTCTTCAATAGACTATAAGCCTTGAATCCTTCAACATCTCTGCAACTTCATCATAACATGTAACATTCTTCAGTTTCCCTATAATAATAAAACAAATACATAAAGAATAAAAAAAAACCTCACATTTTTACTCTCAGTTCTCTACCAGTCGATCACATTGTGCATGCAATTACAAAAATAAAAAGGCCGTGCATTATACTATAACAACCAAAGAATGAAGATTTTTATTTCCAAACATAAAAAAGAAACCATCTTTCTCCCTTCATAAAACTGCTACGAGTTAATCGAGGCTACCTTTAGTTAAAAGAACCAAAAAGAAAAAGAAAAAAAATGCAAAAACAGAAATCGCACAGTGTCTTGATTCTGTTTTGTTAAGCTTTCTCAGGAAACAAACAGAAAAGAGTAGAGCAGTAGAGCAGAGCATACCGGAAAGTCTGGAGTGTTGCTTAGTTTACTGTTGGTGGCTTTTGTTGAGTTGAAGTAACCAACAGCTTAAAACTCGGCGGAAGAGAGACACAAAAACATTGAATTTAAACAGGGAATTGAATGCCACTTTGTCTTTCTTTTCTAATTAGAAAAGGCTTGAAACAATTTTGGTTGGCCCATTTAAGTGGATTTGCTGTTGGCGTCGATTTGTGTATCTTGGCTTACGTAGTAGTTGGATTGAATTCAGAGAAAATTTTAATCCAATTAATAACTTTTATTTTATTATATTATATTAATTTATGAAATTATTAAAATTAAATTAAAAAAATAAACATTTTAAATTAAAATATTGTTACAGTATAACTAATTCCATTTCATGTTAAAAGTACATAAATATAAAACCATATACATTTAAAAACTTTTTTCAAAGCAATAACAAAAAAATTCTTTACTATGATAAACTTCATCCTTAATTAAGTCCCAAAATTATTATTTTAAAAAAATTTTAAAATTTTAACTTCCTTTATATATTCTTTAAAATAAATTAATTTTTTTATAAAATTTTAAAATTATAAATTTTAGAATTTTTGTTAATATTTTGAATTTTAAAAATTATTTTAAATTTTTTTTGTAATTTTTGTTTGGAAAGACCAATTTGTTTATTTTCAAAATTGACATAGATTTACACCAATATGTTATTTGAATTAAAGTTCAACTCAACTCAAACTCGAAACTTGAATTACTAATTTGAGTTTACTAGAAAAAATTATTGACTCGATTCGATTAACTCAAAATTCAATTTTTCACCCCTAGTCTCCGGCACTATTGACTGCTCGTAGCTACTTTTTATTTATTAAGATATTTAATAAAAAATATTTTGATTATTTACTTGCATTTTTTAAAAATTTTGTGTAAACGATCTTGTGATTATAATTAGATAAAATATTGGATTAAGTGCAATTATTTTCAAGCATCTTAATGTGATCTACTTACCTTATGATTTTGGCCGGTTTAATGAGTTTTGTGGCAAATCATGATAAATTAAAAGTTACCTTTGTAAGGTTGAATTCGTGGTCTAAATATAAAAGTCTTGTTTAACCTTGAAAGAGGTAATTATTGAGGGAATTATTTAAGCAATGTCCACTACTCTTGGTACTGTATAAGTCACATAACTTACCTTATTTAGAATTGAAAATTCTTTGTACCAAAACAATTGGGCCCATGACTTAGATGATATTATGAATGTGCGTTGACCCATATTTAAAGATCGGTCTTGTGAAGTAACAAATCTTTAAAGATTTAATCGATTAAGATAAAGTAAATTGAATCTCTTGTCTCATGGAGATTGAATTTGTTGATTTAAAAACTTATCTCAGAGATCTTTAACTTATTCTAAACTTTATGAAGACATTTGTAAAATATTTTTATTAAGTTATTTTAGTGGGATCTTGATTGTAATTAATCTTTATCATTGCAAGCCTTAAACTCTTTTATATATATATATATATATATATATATATATATATTGAAGGCTTGTGTGAGTTAAAGGGTGGAGAGTTGAGTACTTAATATGTTTGTTAGGAATTTATTATTGTGAGTGCATTTTGTAAGTAAACAAATGAGTTACTTAGTTTATGAACCATATTTTCTGCAGGGAAATTCAGTGGAGAGAGATATAAATTTTAAATATAAAAGTGAGTTTTTTATTCCAATGTGATAGGACCTAAATCACTTTTTGTACGAGGTTTAAGATAATAGATTATCAATCTAGACAAGGCTTTATGATGTAAGGAAACCAAATTGCGTAAACAACTTATTTGTGTTCTTTGCTTTTTGTTACAGTGACACTCCCAATGAGCACTCCTCATAGATTGTGCCCATGTTCTAATTTTACATGAAGTTAATTTCAGGTTTAATCGATCGAATATGTATTATTCATGATTTGTATCTATAATTGTACTAAAAAACTCTTTTAAGAAAAATACATGTGAAATTTAAATTTTCAACTATTACAAATGTATCTATACTTATATTAAAATACATAATCAAGTTGGTGTCACGAGCTAATAGGGTACCAATTCAGTTGGAAAAAAAGAATATTATACCATTTCATGATAATTAATATTATTATGATAGTGCTTTTATCTTTTCATACTTTTATGTAATTTTTAAATAAAATAATTAAAAACCACATATTTAGGGATTGAACATATGTTTAATAAAATTTATTATATTTTTATCACTCTACCTATAATCATTGTTAAATAAATTGTAAAATATTAACCAAATAAACAATACTCATTATATAGGTGAAAAAGAAAATCTTAAATAAATATTTTAAAAAGATGAATATATATTATTAACTTTTTTTTAAAGAAAATAGTACTTTATTTTAAGAGATTTTTTAAGGGTGGAAGTTCTTTTTAGAAAATGGATATTTATTTTTTAAAGAGAAGTATTTTTGGTATATCTAATTATTGATAGGGTTGTAAATTAATAGAGCATTTAATAAACTACTAGCAAACTATCTGTATAATGTTTATTAAATAAATACCAACAAAAGATTTACGTTCATTTATTAAGTAAATAAATTTAAATAAAAATTGTTCGATCTGTTTATGTTTAAAAATAAACTTATTTATTTATTTGTTCGTTTATTTAAATATGATATTTTTTTTTTATAAAAAATAGTTTAATAATATCTTTCTTTCTATTTTCATATTCAAAATTAGGTTCTTTATCCAAGAAAAATTATATATTTGCAATCATTACACTCTACATGCTTTACTTTACTAGATTTTTTATGGCATTACAAATGCTTCCCTCAACTAATGTTAGTTTAATTTTGTTGGTTTGTTTATTGAAATTTTTTTTTTGTTTGTTTAGTTTATTCTTTGTAAATATGTTTATTTATTGTTGACATTTTGTGAATATTAACTTAAATGAATTGAATCTGAAAATATCAAATAATAAATAAATCAATGATAACAAGATAAATTCGTATTTTTAATATATTTATTCTTAATTAATTATCGGATAAAATATTATTAAATTTAGATTTTTCTTATCAGGACTAAAGTTAGTGTGTTAAATTCAAACTCTTACAAAAATGGGCTACATTGGAAAAAAAAAAGCAAAAAGGAGGGCTTAATTACAAGATTAAAGATATAAAGATAACTAGATAAAGATTGAAGGGTTAAAGATTTTTTTAAAAGTGGCTAGATAAAGATTGAATGATTTTTTATATTGTTACAACTCTGTAATTAGTTTAAATTTGATTTTTAAATTTTAACTTATTTAAGATTATTTAGTGATAATATTTAGGAAAAATCTAACTAAATTTTAGCAATAGAAGTGTGTATAAATATCTAATGGCTACAGCCAATTAAACACACACTTAGCTTTGGAATCAATAAAATTCCTTATTTTCTTTCCCCGTCACTTTTTTTATTATGCTGTTTTATTCTTTTTTATTTTTTTACTTTTAACTTTTTGGTTTAATTACCTTCTAAGGTCCTTTCCCTTTCCACTTTCCACAATTCCATTTGAATCATTTATTTTCAAGCATGATTCTTTTTATGATTAACTAAACCCTTTTTAACCTTAGCCTGGTAATCATTTCGACAAAGTAATCGTGAGATATGAACCCACACTAAATACTTTGCAATTTAGTATTCGCTATCTCTCCGGTATATGGGATAGTACAAATTTGTCCCGTAAAGTTGATTCGATTTCAATTTGAAAAGCATGCGTTGGGTTGGAATCATTTGGCTTACAATTGGGAAGTTGAGTCGGCGATGCTGTGTTCAAAATCCCGCGAAAAAATTGGCATGTTCAATTGGAAAAAGCTAGTTGGATTTCGTCAAGGGAGATACTGACCAGATTTAAACGACCCATACAGTTGAGGTCATTAATTCGAGTTGGGCTTTTCAGATCACAAGGCTGTCGAAGTCTTAAATTACGGGTACGTGCCACGTGATTGGAAATTCGACAAGGGTCGATTTACAGGTGATACTGGGATCGACTACGAGAGAAAGAGTTAGCGGTTTGAAGGATCCTCGATTGCTATAACTAGCTTATCGCTTGGAAGGGAAAATCTGTTTTAAGGATCGATTCAAGATTGGAGTACAACGAGGCTAAGGCTAAGCTTAATAATATTCTATTTACCAATTTACTTTATTTAAATTTTTTTTTTGCAATTTTGAATATGCTTTTATTTTATTTTCCTACACTTCGTATTTTCTTATTTTATTATATTTATTAATTTCAACCCCTACTTTTATTTTTATTTTTCAGCTTTGCTACACACAAGTTGTGGGCACGACTATGACTGTAACAGAGATTTTGGTTATGAAAAAAGGCGAAAATAAATAGCCAATCTCTGTGGATTCGACCCTACTGCTCTATACTGCTATTACTATTATTTTGTTGTAGGAATTTATATTTGGTGGTTTTGACGCCATCAAATTTTGGCACTGTTGTCGGGATTAGTGAAAATTTCTAATTTTTATTTGTTTTCTTTATGACCAGGTCGGAATCAGGGACTTTAGCATTTGAATCGAAAATAGAAAAGTTGGCTCGAACGCTTCAAAGAGAAGCTATTCGGCATGGTAAACAACCACAACCTGACTTTGAAGAAGGATCTTACACCGAAGATATTTACTAATCTGAAGATTCAGACGAAATGGCAGATCAAACTATACGCCAAATTGCAGCTGCACCAAATGAACAACAACTACTATGCATAATTTATCCGGTGGACAAAACACCGTTCAAGTTAAAGTCAGGATTAATACATTTATTGCCTACTTTTCACGATTTGAAAAATGAGAACCCCTATACTCATCTGAAAGAGTTCCACATGGTTTTTCTAAACATGAAACCTGAAGGAGTAACTGAGGATTAAATAAAACTACGAGCTTTTCCTTTTTCATTAGCTGACTCTGCTAGAGAATGGTTGTTCTATTTACCTCTGGGATCTATTAATACTTGGACTGATATGTCTCAATTGTTTCTTGATAGGTTTTTCACAACAGCTCGAGCAGCCGAATTGAGGAGGAGTATAGTCAAAATACAACAAAAAGAAGTATAATCACTCTATGAATATTGGGAGCAATCAAGAAGTTGTGCGCAAGTTGCCTACAACATGGTCTTCCTAAACAGTCGCTCTTACAGTATTTCTATTATGGGTTACTCTCAATGGAAATAAAGATGATTTATGTCGCTGGTGGAGGGGCTCTTGTGAACATGACTCCCCAAAGAGCTAGATAATGAATTTCGACTATGGTTGCAAATTCTCAACAGTATTGACCACCTATAGAATCTATGAAAAGGGTTCATGAGTTAAATACTCCTTCCATAGTAAATAAGATTGATGAACTTACTAATGTAGTTAAAAATATACTTACAGGACCGACGAACCCAACTCAGTTGTGCAAGATTTGTGCTAAGCCTGATCATCATACCGACTCGTGCCCGATTTTACTTAAGGATACAACTGTACAAGTAGATGCCGTTGAGAACTTCCCAAGGCCACCTCAAAGGCATTACGGTCCATATTCAAACACGTACAATGCGGGGTGGAGGGATCACCCAAACTTGATCTACGGATCGAATCCTTAATATAATCAACCATATCAACCAAGACGACCTTCACCTCAACAGTATCAACCTCTAAAGTCATCTCTTGAAGCCATAGTAGAGAGGTTGGCCATTAGCAACAAAAAGCTCCAACAAGAGTCTGAGGTGCACTTCCAAGAAATTGATCAATAAATAAGTAAGTTAACACTTACAGTTAGTCGTTTGGAGAACCAAGGAAAATTTTCATATCAAATCGAGCCGAACCTACATCAAAATACAAGTGTAGTGACTGTAAAAGATGGAACATAGTCAAAACTAGTAACTGGCACGAGTCGTGACCACGACGTTGAACAGGAAGTCGAACTAGTAGCTCCTACTGAGCCGACGCCTCATAATACCTCCCCCATACCCTGGAAGGCTCGCCCAAGTTAAAAAGGAATGAAAGGAAAAATAAATCCTTGAGACATTCTGAAAGGTAGAAATTAATATTCCTTTACTTGGTGCAATTAAATAGGTTCCACACTATGCAAATTTTTTGAAAGAGCTGTGCATCGGAAAAAAGACGCTCCAAGAAAACAAATGGGTGAATGTGGGAGAATATGTTTCTGCAGTGCTACAAAGGAAAATCCTGCCTAACTATAAGGACCAAAGTATATTTTCTATATCCTATAAAATAGGTAATATTGACATAAATAATGCCATGTCTGATTTGGGAGTGTCTATTAATTTAATGACTTTATCTATTTTTAAATTGCTAAACACAAGTCCTTTGAAAGAAACAGGGGTGATTATTCAATTGGTAGACAAGTCATGCATATATCTAGAAGGGGTGTTGGAAGATGTCCTCGTTAAGGTAAATGAACTAATTTTTCCTGTAGACTTTTACGCCATCGATATGGATGACGACTACTCAAAAAATGCTTCTGATATTCTACTCGGGAGACTATTCCTAAGGGTCGCACGTATAAAGATTGATGTTCGAAGTGAAACCCTCACTATGGAATTCGACGGTGAAGTGGTAAAATTTAATGTTTATGGGGCGATAGGCTAACCCAACACAATGTTGAATATTTCTAGTGTTGATATTATTGAACCACTAACGAAATTTCATTTAGAGTGGGCTACAAATTGTACTTTGCAAGAGTTTAGACCTCAATACGATTGGTAAATTGGAGGAGATAATGACGTTCAGAGAACCGATTCGTGAAACTGTTGTTCTATTGGAGACTCCACAAGTTCCTAGAAGTCAAGGTAAATATTTTGAATTGTCATATTCTAAAACTAAACTCTTGCTTTCTATTTTACAGGCTCCAAAACTAGAACTCAAACCGTTATTGATAAATTTAAGTATTCCGATAGAAGAAAAGGCAAACACGAACGAAAAAGATAAAAAATGCTTAAATCCACCAATAATGTAGGAATCTAGAAAATACTTCAAGGACAATGAGAAAAGGTTGAGATCTTTCTACTAGAACTTTTAAGTGCATATAGTAGAAGAATTAATTCTCGAAGAACCAAACGAATAACACTCAAGTTATCGAGCTAACGATGTTAAACAAAAGTGCTTTTTGGGAGGCAACCTACATTTATTTTTTATTTAATTAATTTAATTTTGAATTCTAGTTTAATTTGAGAATTAAATAAAATATTATTTAATTAATTTTCTCGCGTTATATTTCAGGTATACGAATCGCTCGAAGCAATAAGTCTTTCGACGAAGACACGATCTGACTACTAGAGAACAAGAGGAGCAACCACCTTCTACTGTAGATGAATGACTTCATCATATTGAAGCTCGCTTCGAAACAATAGAAGCCAATATCTCAAGCATCCTTAACATACTACAAAGCAGTCCCTCCTACCATCCTTCGACCCATTGAATATACACGGGAAGTACACTTTGCTTCAACTTTTTTTTTTTTTTTTTTGCACATTGAGGGCAAAGTGGGCTAAGTAGGGGGGATCATGCCATACTTTCTTCTTTGCATGTGTTTTGCTAAGAATAATTTTTTTAATTCATTTTGGAGATTAACCTCTAATTCTTATGTTTAGTTTACTTAAATAAGTGGGTGAATCATAAATAACTATTGCTTGCTTGATCATTGAATATTTTGTAGAATTAAAAATGTTATGCCTTAGTTAATATTTTATGAAAATTGTTGGTTTTTTTTTTTGCCTAATGAAAGTACTTGTTTTAAATAAATTTGCTAATAGCTTGGTTAAGAGTGAATATTCGAAAATGTGACCAAGTTAAATAACCGGGGTGAGGTACTTGGGTTGTCATCTCATTTCGCGTCAAAAGGTTTGGTGACGAGCCAAAGCTTGTAACACTCCGCTAACCGAGTTGCCTTGAAAAAGGAGAAATAAATTGATTAGGGACATATGAAATTGAGTAATCGAGATGAAGTGCTTGGGTTGTCATCTCACTTTGCGTCAAAAGACTTGACTACATTTGAAAAAATAATAAAAAATATAAAATATAAAAATAAATAATAAATAAATAAATATAAATAAAAGTATATACTAGGTATGATCGTTTCGCATGTTTGATTAAGCCTAAATTTAGTAAAATAGTTGAATTTGACATACTGTTCGAGATTTTATAAAATGCTAATTAATTGAGTTTAGCAATTGTTTATTTTTTATACACCTCATTGTTTGCAGTATGCTTGACTAGGAAAGGGGGTTTTGATTTTGAAAGGGATTGACAAATTATTTTTAGTGGATATCATGCTTGAGAACAACCATCGGTTAAGTATGAGGAATTTGATAGCAAGATAATTCGTATTTTAATATATTTATTCTTGTCTAATTATTAGATAAAATACTATTAAATTTGGATTTCTCTTATCAGGAATGAAGTTTGTGTGTTGAATTCGAACTCTTACAAAAATGGGCTAAATTGGAAAAAAGCTAGTTGGATTCTGTCAAGGGAGATAGTGATTGGATTTAAACGACTCACACGGTTGAGATCGTTAATTCGAGTTAGATTTTTCAGATCACAAGGCTGTCGAAGTCTTAAATTACAAGTACGTACCACGTGGTTGGAAATTCGACAATGATCGATTTGCAAGTGATATCGGGATCGACTATTAGAGGAAGAGTTGGCGGTTTAAAGGATCTTCAATTGCTATAATCAACTTATCGCTTGGAAGGGAAAATCTGTTTCAAGAATCGATTCAAGATTGGAGCACATCGAGGCTAAGACTAAGCTTAAAAATATTTTATTTACTCATTTATTTTATTTTCTTAAATTTATTTTTGAAATTTCAAATCTATTTTTTTTTTATTTTATCACACTTCGTATTTCCTTATTTTATTAGCTTTATTAATTTAAACACCCTATTTTTATTTTTTCAGTATTGCTACGCACAGGTCGTGGGCACGACTTTGACCGCGACAACAATTCTGGTCACGAAAAAAGGAAAAATTAGATAGCCAGTCCCTGTGGATTCAACCTTACTGCTCTATACTGCTATTACTATTATTTTGTCGTAGGAATTTATATTTGGTGGTTTTGACCCTTATCAAATTTTGGCGATGTTGAAAATTTAAACAAACACGAACTGAATATGAACAACTTAAAAAATAAATGAACGGACATAAATAAAACTAAAGTTTTGTTCGTTTGAGCTCAATTCATTTACACCCCTAATTACTGAGTTGGTGTCAATTTACTCATGATACAAAATGCAATCAAGCATTCTATTTTGGACCCATTTGGAAAGCCACTTAGTAATTAGATTTGAGTGTAAATTGCTTGTAATTACATATCTCTGACATGTTTGGACAACCATTGTAATTAGGAGATCCTACTAAATTGAATGCGAGGGTGAGAATTAAAGTAATTACACGAGTAATTACAAACAATTACACTCAAATCCAATTACCTCATGGCTTTCCAAACATGCCTATAAATGATTTAATTTTTGAAATTATTTTTATACAAAAATAATAGTATTTTTAATTTTAGGGTAGGGAGGGATTCACTTATCCTTCCATATATTTTTGTACGATTAATATTGTAACAATCCAACAATTATATTTCATATTATATTTAGATCATGCATGTCAAATTTAACGTAAAATTTAAAATTTCTAACTATTTGACTTATGTAAAAAAATTTAATCATTCAATAAATATTAATATATACAATATTTTAGATCGATATATAGAGATATTTGATAAGTTAAAAAATTTACATGTATGACAAGCATAGTTATTTTGATATATTCAATAATTAGATAATTAAAATATTAATCATACAACAATATATGTAATGGTGTAAATTTTTACACCATGTAAGTGAAACTCTCCCTTTTACTATATATATTTTATTTTTAAAATATAATTATATGTTATTTTGTTTATCTCGTTTATATAATTTAAAAAATTTATTGATGAGAGGTAATTTCATTTTGATTACTAAATTACATAGTATATACTGTAAATTATCTATACTAACTAAATTATAATATTTATTATTAATTATTTATATTTGGTCAATGACTAATAGAAGATTATAAAGATTATAACAAATATGGAATGCTAGAATAATTAGATAAAAATTTATAGGATATTTATTTTTCTTGTTAATATTATTAGTAATTGTATTGTTGAATACTTTCTGATTTAAGGTTTTGCTATTTGTTTAGATAATCTTTTCTCAAATACTATTGATAAATTTATAATGAATAATTTTTTTTTAGAATTTAAAATTATATACTTGTGGAATTACAATTTATACTAGGAAATTACTCTTAGTAGAAATCTTCGGTGAGGAAAATCTCGAACACATAAACGGAACTCAAACCAAAAAAGAAGAAATAGGACAAGGCTTCAACGCGTGTATCAAGCCACTATTTTAAGGTTATATTCGCCCCTACCTATTTTCGGTGTGCAAAAGAGTTTCAAGCAAATTAACCTCAAGGATACAATGAAGCTAATGACTATTTGCGTTTTGCACTAACGAGAATAGTCCACTAAGCACTGAGCAATTTATAACAAGAAGCTAAATTTCTACAAAGAAATTTTGCAGTAATTCTTTATAGAATTATTTAATAATATTAAAAGAATAGAGGATGGATAGAAATCATATTAGAACTTGTTGGTGTGATTTCCAAATGAAATCTTGTAACACCCCTAAGCTCTCTCCGTCGTCAAATTAAGGTCATGGACATTAGAAACAAATCAAAACAAATAATCAATCATAATAAGCATGTAAACTAACCATTAACATTATAATATACAAGGGTGGTCACGACAATGTAATACTTTCATGCTAGAATGTTATAAAACCAAATGATGAATCGTGCTATGCAATGCTAAACTTGGTCTTCCATTGTCTACACTTTTATCACTATCTATCCCTTCTTGAATGTTAGAAGTTGGTTACATACAAGACTATTCCAATTATTAGCATCAGAGTATTGTTCTATACTCCGACTATTTTTTATTATTATCTTCGATGATGTTAGTAGTGTAACAGCCTAAAATTTCAATGGTGTCGGAACAGTGATTCGAGATCACTAAATTCGACGAATAAGATTAGAAAATAAAATAAAAATAATATTTAAAAGTGAGTGAGATATTTTTAAATAGGTGAAATTAAAATTTAAGGAGAAATTATTAAATAAATTGAGTTGAAAACAGGGTACCGAGACCTCGAGTTCATAAAATCGAGTCAAAAATATTTTTATAAATATTTATGGAGTGTTAGTAATATGGTATTAAAATATCATTAGAAAATTTTAACGTTTTGATGGTTAATTAATTGAAAAGAGCTAAATTGTAAAAGGTGCAAAATTTGCTAAATAGTGATTAAATAGCTCAAATGACTAAATAGGAGGGATTTAAAAGGAAAATAAGCCTAAATGTAGAGTGGCTGGACGGCATGGACAAAGAAATCAGCAATAAAACAATGTGAAATAAGGGCAAAATTAGAAATTTTACAAAATTAACTAAATAAAGTATGGACTAAAAAGAAATCTAGACAATTCTTCATCTTTATCCAGCAAAAAACAGTCATTAGAGAGATCTAAAAGTTTTGTTTTCATATTTTTCATCATGTAAGTTCAATTCTTGCTTTTTCTTGGTAATTTTTCATATTTTGTGACTTTTACAACTAGGTCCTACTATCTAATTCATTAGTTTTTGATTCTATGGATGATTTTGGAAGTTTCCATGGATGATTTCTAAAATTTTATGATGAATTAGCATGAAATTGAAGCTTTAATTTCGTTGTGAGATGATTTATTTAAGTAATTTCAATAGAAATGAATGTTTAGGACCTAATTGTGAAAAATGTTGAAATTAGAGTTTGGTGTTGAAATTATGATTTCCAAAGGTTATGAAATAGTTTAAAGTGATATATTAAAGTGTTAATTGAGAAAAATCAGTTCAATTGAGAGGTTAATTAAGCAGGGACTAAATTGTAAAAACTATAAAATTTGGGGTAAATGTGTAATTTTGAAAATTGAAGGGCATAAATCATGAATTGAATTGGAATTGAAGTAGATTCTTATGAGTAAATAATTTTATATTTTAGATCAAGAATCTAAAGATAAACAAGGAAAAGGAAAAGTTACCGATTAGTCCCTGAAATAGTACAACTTTTACAAATTGGCCTAAGTAAGTTCATATGGTTGAATTGTGTAATTATTTGTTAAATTAGAAATGATGTGATGTCATCTACATGTTACTATTGAATTGTTAATAATGTGAAACATTACAAAAATCGGATTGGAAGTTCAAATTGAGGAAAACGGAGGATTGAGTACGTTCGTATTGTGTCAAATGATGAATTGATGGATAAGTCCATGGTTAATCTATGGCAAAGTTATGATACGTAGGTATGGTATTATCCATACTGAGCTATAATACGTAGGTATGGTATTTTCCATACTGAGTTATGATACGTAGGTATGGCATTATCCATACTGAGCTATAAAACGTAGGTATGGTATTTTCCATATTGAGTTGTGAAACGTAGGTATGGTATTAATCATACTAAGTTGTGAATCGTGGCACTGAGCAAACGACGTACTCAAATCTGTAAGTCGTCCCTTAATTTGACATGTGTGGGTAAGTGATAGTTGAGGCTAAGTATTGAACTATGAATTGATATTTGGGTGTTGAGCTCAATTGAGTGAACTCATCGTTTGAAATTGTATTTGGCAGGAAATTAAATGTTTAATATTATTTATTGAATTATTTGTGAATGCTTGGTAAGATTGTTATTATGAACCTATGAACTTACTAAGCTCCCAAAGCTTACTGTGTGTGTTAATGATTCTTGTAGATTTGCGTGATATCGGTGGATCGGATCAACACATTAGGAAACACTATCCAGAGTTACATCGGTAGATTTTGAATACAACTTTTGATTTATATGGCATGTATAGGACAGGGTTGAAAGATGTAGTTTTGAAATATTGATATTTGTATGTTTGAATATCTATGTTTTGAAGTTATTTTGGTAAGGTAATGAATGAAACCATTTTGATAAATTAGGATAAAGTAGTATTATGGTATGTTGGTATATGAAAAACTTGTGTTTTAGTTTATTTGGTTGATTGGTTTGGACATATTTGTGTATTTGAAGGTTTTGTGCAGGTAGGTTATATAAAGGGTGAGAAGTGTTGTCTTAAAATGGCCTATTTTCGTCCATACGGGTAGACACACGGACGTGTGTCTAGGCCGTGTGTGACACATAGTTTGCCCCATGGGCATGTGTTGTAGCCGTGTGTCCCCTGCACCTTAAAATTTAGAAGCAGAATGCTCTGAATTAAGCACACTGGCTGAGACACGGGCGTGTGTCTTAGCCGTGTGGGTAACATGGTCTTAGAACGGCCATGTGATTTGGCTGTGTAAAACCTGTACTTAAATTGTAAAATTTAAAATAACCACACGGCCTAGCACACGGGCGTGTAACTTGGCCGTGTGACTTCAATTTGTTCATAGGATGTAAGTCAGATAGTTACACGGGGTCAGGACATAGGCGTGTGTAACCACACGGCCTGCCCACACGGGCGTGTCCCTAAGCCACACGGCCGTGTGAGCTATGCATGTGCAAAAAATTTAGTAGTTTCGTGAAAATTTCTCTGAGACTCCGAATAAGTCCTAACTCGATTCTAATGTTCATATTGGGCCTCGAGGGTCCATTTAAAGGACGGTTTGAATGTTTTCATTTATGGATAGTAAATTTGACTCGAATTGATTATACATACTTAGTTATTCTCAGTAATACTCTGTAACCCTGTTCCGGTGACAGATACGGGTTAGGGGTGTTACAAGTAGAATGCACTTAATTTAGGTTTACTAATCCATTCCGATTCAGAGTAAAAGTTACTCTCACAACCCCTATTTCGAGTTTATGGGACCCTAAAAATAGTTTAAATACAGGCAGGGACTAATTTGGAACAGTTTTGAAAGTTTAGGGTCATTTTAAAAAATTTCTAAAAATAGGGGACACACGGCCGTGTGACTCTCGAAGTTAGGACACACGGTCATGTCCCAACCTGTGTCCTTGCCTGTGTAACTTATTGACTTGAGACACACGGATGTGTCTTTACCCATTAACTCACTGACTTGGGTCACACGCCCGTGTGTGTTGCTAGTGTGTGACACACGGCTGTGTGCACCTAAAGTACCTTAAAACTCAAGTTTACCATTTTCTACTTGCTTGAGCACTAAGCAACTTAATTACCAACTATTTAACCTATCCAAAACACAATTAAACATCAAAATATGCCAAAACAATAATCCAATATGCCTAACCAATGTACCCTCATTGGTATCACATTTTATATCTTCAAACACATCAATAACACATGAACCATTCAAGACTTTCGTTCATATCACATTTACCATAATTGAACTAACTTTAAACTCCTAAAGTTACCAAATTTGAAGCTAAACACATACCAAGCACTAGGCTAAACTATAACCACATATATATACAATTATCCGTCATTTAACTAAGAAACCAAAATATCATCATCATAAACATATCAACAAAGACTCCCTAGGTGCATGCCATTATAAAATAGGATATCGCCACACTTAAGCTTGGGATTTGTTATTTGATGTTAAGTCGACGATAAGTCGAACAGTACCTAGCCTGCACAAGGAAAACAAAATCGCACGCTGAGTATAATTCAGTGGTATTTCTATCATTCGAATAATATAAACTTGATATAAGTAATTAAAATGCAAAATGCAACAAGTGAAGCTATGTACATGTGTTTCAAATCAATAATATAATTTTGCTTATTCCTTATTCACATCTACTAAAATTTCCACATGTTCATGCACATATTAATGGCATTTCATATAGCATTTGCATATTACAACTCATGCAATGGCATGATTCATCTTTTTTTATCAATACTTGAATTCATTTCAAGTTTCACATCTCATTTCATATTTCATTTCTCATCTCATATTCAATTTTCATCTTTGTCATTTCAATATCAATCACATAAATTATTATTTAATTTCCCCCTATCCAACCAACACACCAGTTTGGCACCTAGTGCCTTATCGGATAAATTTGAAGTAATAACTGCACCCAGCGCTATATAAATTGACACTCAGTGTCTCATCGATTAAACCGAAGCAAATTGGCACCCAATGTCTCGTCAACTCAAGGTCAAAGTAATCATTGAACTCTTCCTATCCTATGGCATGCCATATATATTCGACTCAGCCCGAATAGTTAATAGGGTTTCATTTCACTTTTCAATACAACTAATGTCTTAATTTCACATATATACATAGTATCACATATAGTCAATTCAACAATATTAAAATATATCTATTTAATCCCTAATACTTAAACTATTCAACAATGTCAACATTTAAAATTTTGAATAATACTAAAAATTACAACATGGGTCGTGTAATTTAAAGTACCGAGATTCCAAAAATATAAAAATTATAAGAAAAATGCTAAATTACAATAACCAATTGAAGTTGGAAGGTTAAAACCCCTAATTGCCGTGCGTTTCTTTCTCAATTTCTTTCTTCTTCTTTCTCTTTTGATTTTGCATGAATAAAGTCTCTCACCTTCCACTTTCATTCTTATTTCTTTTATTTTGTCTTCATTTTATTTATTATTATTATTATAATATGCATGCATTAAAGTTATATATATCATGATATTAATTGTTTTTAACCCATGACCGTCTACTTTAAAAGAAACGAAGGTGTAATTGCTACTTTGGCCCCTTTAATTTATTTTAACTTATAATTCAACTTTTAACTAATACGTGATTTAGTCATTGTACCTTAATAACTCCTAATTTCAAAAATTTATTAATCCAAAATTAATTCATCTCTAAACTAGCCTCGTAAATTTTTTTATAAAAATATTTACGAGTTCATTTTACGAGAATGGAATCTCGAATCTCACTTTTCGACACTCCCTAACTATCGGGTTATTACAAATCTCATTTTTATTTATAGGAATTGTCATGACTCTTCGTAGAGACATATTTCAATAGGTGTCTTTTATAAATAATAATGTCTTTAAAAAAACACATAATTATTTATTTAATATTGTAACTATCAAATAATATTATTTGAATAGCTATAATTTTGTCAAAAATCAAGTGATATGACTCTTGACCAATAATCAAATTATTTAACTCTTGATTAATTACATCATTTTATTTATAGTTATTGGAACACTATAAATGCTTGAAAATGATCCAACAATTATAATATAATTATTCTATCAATCAAACACATCTAGTAAATTAGAATTCCTTGTAATTACAAAAGGGTGTAATGTCTATCTTAGTAATTACACTTTCATCCAATTACTTTGTGTTATCTAAACACACTCTTATAGCTAATATAAAAGCCTAATTGAATTTGATGTCACGAGTTAACCGATTATCAGCTCAATCAAAATTATTATCAAAACACCCATAAAATTTTTTAAAATTTAAATCAAATGAAAATGATAATTTCATCTATATTAAAAAGGTTTAATATAACATTTGGTATCTGAACTTGACCCCTTTTTTTCAAATTTAGTAATGCGACATTTTTAGGGTCAATTTGGTAGTTGAAGACACTTTTTTTTTCTAATTTGGTACCTAAAATTTTTTTTGTTTCCGATTCGATACCTAAATTTGTCAAACGTTATACAAATTACTCTAATGTACTAATTGTGTTTTAATGAGGTAGCAACAATAATCAATGTATGATCAACATGTGGCAGATAACATGCAATTTCTTTTTGTATTTTAAATGTTAAGTTACTTTTAGTTTTATTTATTTATTTTGTTTTATTTTTTAAATTTAACATTATGATTTTTTTTTTATTTTGGGTTTTTTTAAAACTCATATTTTCTTCTTTAATATCTATTAATTTGTTTTTTAAAAACTCATGTTTTCTTCTTCAGTATCCATTTGTTGAGCATATTTTTAACATAATTTTTCTATAATATTGACGATATTTTTATAGAATTGAGGGCTTTGTGAAGACTAAGTCATGCTTTAAGCATGGAACCCCCTTAAATCATTTATTCCATTAAAAATCAAAATGGTCTCAATTGTAATGAAAAGTATAATTTAAGCATATTGTTTAATAAACATAGAAAGCTTCGAATAAATATGTAATAATTTATGTCACTAAATTTCATGTTATTTATCACTTACCAGTCATACATTAGTTATTTTTTTCTCTAAAAAAATAACACCATTAATATTTTAGAGTAACTTGCATAATATTTAAAAATTTTAAGTACCAAATTAAAAAAAAAAGTAATACCAAATTAAAGAAAATGTAAAATTCAAATACTAAACAAAATCTAAACACCATCTAAAATCTTTTCTAACATTTATCATTTTTAAACTTGTTTTTACCACTGCTACAAAAAATTTTCTCTTACCAACTAAGAATTTTTGGAAAATGGTACTGTGACAGTGTTTAAGTTTCTTGCAACTT
The DNA here is from genome assembly GCA_025698465.1 of Gossypium longicalyx. NCBI lineage: Eukaryota > Viridiplantae > Streptophyta > Magnoliopsida > Malvales > Malvaceae > Gossypium > Gossypium longicalyx. Next base: position 13,204,955 of record CM046997.1, on the reverse strand, counting down.
AATAGATGAGTTTTTTTTTTCTTTTGTTAATATATTATTTAATATTTATATTTGGTTTTAATATTTAATTTTTTTGTTTTAATTTGATATTTAAGTTTGATTTTGTTGTTCAAATTGACATCGAAATTAAGAAACATTATGTGACTTAATAAATATTTGACAAGTGTGTTATAAAAAGAAAAACATAAGTACTTAATTGAGACAAAAGAAACTCATAGGTATCAAATTGAACATTGAAATCAAATTTAACCATTTAGGTACTTGTATGGAATAAAAAAAAAACTCAAGTATCAATCTAAAACAACTTAAATACCAAATTGAATATTGAATCCAAACTCAAGTACTAAATTAAACATTAAATATATGTATAAGTATTAAATAGTATATTAATTTTTTTTACAAAATTTCTTTTTAAAAAATAAAATAAATGTAAGTTTAAAAGTTTAGGGTATAATATATATATATATTATTTTAAATCTTAAAATTTTTAAAAATCTAAAAAAAAAATTGATGAATAGCATCGATTGCCCAATTTTTTTAATAATTCAAATTTATCACTATTTTCAATATTTTATCCCGCTTTCTTTAAAAATCTTTATTATTTTTCAATTTTTCTTTGTTAATCTTTAACATTTTGTAAGCTTATTAAAGGAGTAGAACTGAGTCGAGTTTTTTTTTTTTTTGTGAATTATAAGAAGACAAAATTCTAATAGTAACGCAATTAACACGAATCGAACTCAAATTACACTAAGGTGGTGAACACCCTGACTAACAGGCCAACACACGGATTCCACTTACTTGAGTTTTAATTCTTCATCTACACCTTTTTGTGTTTATTTGGTTGGTTTTATAATATTAGTTGAGTTTTTCATATTTAATTTTTCTTTCCAGAAGCTTAAATAATAAAGAAACCCATGATGTTCTCCATTCCCATCCATTTCCAAAATTAATGTAACGATGATTCCTTAAAGAACACCAAGACATGGTTCTCCCTTGACGTCGCTCCTCACCACTATTCAATTCCATTCAAAACTAGGCACCAACTTTTATGATTTATCCATTATAAGTACAAAAAACAATATATTACGATTAAGCATTTTTTGCATCATTACTCCATATATACTCCCTACCAATCAATCAAAGCTTATAAAAATGCTGGTAAATACCAATGTAAATGAAAGACATAAATCATTAGTTTCCACATTTCTATGGTTATATTATATAAATAAAGTTATTTTATATCAAAATTTTCGAGGATTTAAATCATTTCATACACGATGCTACAGTTGAAACAGTGTTAACATTTGCCTTATCAATGTTGGTTCAGATAAAATCTAACCTCTAGTCATCTCATCCCAAGGCATTCAAATGCAAGGTGTCCAACCATGGTGGAAATGCATCTTCATAACTTGGCAGTTTCTGATCAAATATACACAGTTAGATATCTGGAAGCTTTGCTCAAAAAAAAAAAAAAAAACGCCACAGTAGTTTCTGCCATTTGCGCCAAGAAATCATGGAATTTATTAACATAGAGTTCCAGTTTCATAAATATGGCTTAAAAACCAGAAAATTTCATGGAATGCACATAAAGGCAGTATATGTTTAGATTAATTAGTTTTATATGCACAAACTGTTAAAAGGGTCTTTCTGGGAGGTACGGTTTTTTAAAATTTTGCAATAGTTCCATTGTATAAACCTGCTCTTTTCCCTGTTCTAAATTTGCTAGGAGAACATGTTAGGAGTTAACGAGGACCGTGGCAGGATGAAACAAAGGAACACTAGACAATGCACCAATAATATAAAACTCTCACCTCCAACCAAAAGAAAAATCCACGTAAGAGACATAAAAGTTTGCGGCGGTCTGACCTATATTCATCAATTTTCATCTTTAGTTCTGCAAGAGTAACGAAATAAACATTAAAGCTAACATTGTTTAGTAAATTTCATTTAAAATATCTGAGAAAATACTGAAACTACAGACCGCAACTGTTAACAAGTTCGACAAGTTCTGCTCAACCAAAACCATGGAACCAAAACAATCATGCAAAACCTGATGGGCCAAAGAAAAGGTAGACACAACTACTCAAAGTACTTTCAAATGAAATTTGTCTTTGATGAGAGCTGCACTTTGAAGAATATTGGATAGCAATCGTGTAATGGTAAACACTGAATTATATTTCAAGTGGAATAAACAGTTGCAAGGGGCAATGATCTCAATTACTATGTGCATACTTTAGACATAACATGCATATTTAAAAAAAGAACAAACAAGTAAACACCAACAGAAGTTGGAGAAACCAGTCTTACCTTGGTGCAAATCAAGGAGTGATTTTTCTTTAGATTTGGTTGAATAGTTCTTGATTAGTCTGTGGCATATACTTCCAGCACCTTGCATTGGTTTACGGTAAGTTACTTCTCGCCAAAGATTATCAAACTCCTTTTGGTCATAAGGAGTTCTAAGAAGAGCCATAACCTTCTCCCTAAACTGAGGCTGGCTAGGAGTCCTAATGGCATCCTTACACTCTTCTACAGCCTTTTCATAGGCAATATGCACATTCAACTAGAAAAAAACAGTAAAAGAATAAGCACCATATGAAGGGTGGAAATGTAATAAAACAAAACATTTCATGAACCTCCGGATGGAGTTAGAACATATAAAAACTGTCTTTGTTTTAGTTTTTTTTTTTTTTTTTTTGGAGGAAGGAACAAATGTAATTCAAAGAGTTGCAAAGAAAATACGCATACCAATGATGTTGATGGTACAAATGGTGCATAACCCCCTTCACGAGTATCATCCAATGTGAGGATATTCAAATCAGAACAACTTCTGTCATACTTCCGATTCACATTTGTATTGTAAGTTCCATGGATGAATTCCGGGATCTTATACAAAGAACCTAGAAACTCTTTCAAGCTTTCATCTACCACACTATCACAAGTTATCTCCTTAGAAGGTTGCTCACTACTTTCATCATACTTCCTATGCCTATTTGTGTGGTAAGTTCCGAAGATAAATTCCGGATACTTTTCGAACTTATCCAGAGAACCTAGAAGCTTTTCCAAGCTTTCATCTATTTTACCATCACGCTTGATCTTCTTAGAAGGTTGTACATCTGATTTACGAGCAAGTACAGAAATATAATCAATAAGAGAACTCCAAAACATTCCATAATCTGAATCAATATCTTCCATGTCAATTGCACTAAATTGTTTGTTGATTTCCTTTATATTTCTAACTCTAAAACTTTCGCTTCTTGCTTCCGCTAACAGATTATCAAACCTTAAATCCTCCAACATTTCAGAACCTCCATTATAACATTTAACATTCTTCACTTTCCCCATTATAACAAGACAAATTTTAAGAAAAGAGAAAAGAAGGAACCTTTTGCTTTTTATCTCAGCCCTCTAAGAACCAATCGCACTCTACCTGCATTGTAAGAGAAAAAAAAGGGTCAAATTCTGCCATTCATACCTGCATTACAAGAAAGTTGAGGTATTTTTATACATATACAAGATTCTTCAAAGTCTCAGAATCAGTTTGCCTACAATTTAGTAAACATATGCTCGCTTTCTCCAGAGCTGCTTGCCCTGTATGTTTCTTTCCTCGCGAATAATTTAACTAGGTTAAATAAAAGGGTAAATTCATGCATGGTCACTTTTATTTAACTTAAGTTATATTTTAGTCACTTATATTTAAAATGTTATGTTTTAGTCACTTACGTTATCGAGTTATAACATTGTAGTCACTGAGCCGTTAATTGCCGTTAACGATGTAACGGTAAGCTGATGTGACACGTTAAATTATCATTTCAAACAAAAAAATTACGTTAAATTATATTATTAGTCCCTATATTTTCTTGTTTTGTGCAATTTAATTTTTTTAATGTTCTTTTAACTTTCTTTTTTATTCGTTATTTTTCATTCTCTTCTGTTTCTTCTTCTGTTTTCCTACCTTCTCCGTTTCTTTTAAGGTATCAAAAAATCAAATTGATAGTAAAGAAAAAAGCAGGAAATTGAAAGTCATCAAAACACATAAACCTATACCATCTGCTAACTGTCAAAACTCTCTACTACCACCCATCATCTTTATTTCATTCACTAACACCTTCACCATTACTATGACCTCATTCATGACAAACCTAACAATATCATCCCCTTATCAAATAAACTCACATTCAAATTAATCAAGAATCCAAGTAAATAACAATTAATAAGTCTAAAAAAATCAGAGAGAGTAAAAGATTAGACAGTGACTGGTGACGGAGGAGCGCATATTAGAAAATTAAGCGGATCTAATGGACAGTGATGGAGATTCGATCTTAGGTAGCCCAAAAGTTGGAGATTTTTTGAGATGTTTTCAAAAGAAGGTCATGGTAGTGGTGAAGATGATAGATGGCGTTGGAGGGTTTTGATAGTTAGCAAATGGTATGAGTTTATGGGTTTTGGTTATAGGCAATGATAGCTTTCGACTTTTTATTTTTTTCTTCACTGTCAATTCGACTTCCTAATATGTTAAAAAGAAATAGAAAAAGTAGGAAAACAGAGGGAGAAGCAAAAGAGAATGAAAAAAAAGAAAAAGAGGAAAGTTTAAAAAATATAAAAGAAAAAAATAAATTGCTCAAAACGAAAAAATATAGAGATCAATTGTATAATTTAACTTAAAATTTTTGTTTGAAATGATAATTTAACGTGCCACGTTAGCTTATCGTTAATGGCAATTAACGACTCAGTGACTAAAATATTACAACATAATAACGTAAGTGACTAAAACATAACATTTTAAAAGTAACTAAAATGTAAAATGAGGTAAACAACAGTGACCATCCTTTATATTTTTTGTCAAAATCTTCTCACTTTCAAGCTTGTACAAGTGGTCTGATCAAGAATGAAAATTTTATTTTCAAGCTTAAAAATATAATAAAAATTATATTTAGAAGTTATAAGTAATGGGTTTTAAATTAAATAATTTTGAGTATTGTACATCTTAAGATTGCACTGATTTTTTTCTCTTTAATATAGGTAGCTAAGCTAAATTCAGGCTATCGTGGGGGTTTTGAAATCATATATTAAAACCGCTGGGGATCTCTTAGCCGACTCAAAAGCTGAGAAGAACTAATGACGGCTTCCCACCTTCGGTAATGAAATTACTCTCACTCGAAATTATCTAAATTTTTATACAATTTGTTGTAATGTAATCAATATTTAGTTGTCTTAGTTAACATGATTTATATTATTATTAGTTTAATTTGACATATTTCAAGTTTTCTTTACTCGTATATGTTCTTATCTTCACTCTCTTCTATGCAACTGTTTTAAACATAGTAATTCTTTTTGTAGGTCCCAACTGGAGAAGTTCTCTCTCTTGGTGATGATAATTTCATCAAATTTGAGGATGTCGGCGTCAAAGAAGCCAAAAACGCAGCATTTGTTCTTATTACGGGTGGGCTTGGTGAACGTCTAGGATACAATGTAAGGTATATAACCTATAGACCAACTGTTAATATTTTACTTTTCTTTGCCCCTTTTTGAAGAGGATTAATCACATTTTTTGCATCGTATTGATTAAGCCTGTTCCTACACCCTTGACTACTTTTGCTCTACAAACAACATATTTGACTAGCTAATCTTGACATCTTGTAGGTGGCACTTTCTGCAGAGACCACAACTGGAACATGTCTCTTACAACTCTACATTTAGTCCATTCTGGTTCTTCAAGAAGCTAGCAGTCAGCTCACACAAGGTATAAATGGTATCTCAGTTGTCAGGAGGCGTTCCACATTAAATAGCCTTTTGAAATTTTTGTATATTGAGTCTATTCTGGTTCATCAGGAAGCTAGTAGTTGGCTCACACAAGGTTTGTGTGGTATCTCATTTGTTAGGAGACCTTCCGCATTAAATAGCCTTTTGAGCTATTTGTCCTTGACTTAATCATGAAAGATTAAGTGTTATTTTCATTCAGTATTATTAATTGTAGCAGCCAATGGGAGATTATTGAGAATTTCATAGTAGTCTATTTCACTTGTTGAAATGCATCAACAATTGCTTAGTGCAGGAACTGTGGAAAAAATAATTCTTTGACGAACTTAATTTTTAAGTTATAGTCATCATCAGAAAAACCACTTTCGAATAAGACAAGAATTTACCGCTTTACCTGTAAAATGGCCATCATTTCATCAGGAAAATTGATAGAGTGAACAAGTAGAAAAGAGTTCCAAGTCAGGCTGTATTGTTTTCTCTATAATCAACTATAGTAAATTAACTTATTTATTTAACCAACCTCTTTCATCTCACCAACATACGTAGTTCACATTCTTACAATCATTTTCTAATGTTTGAAGTGCCCAGGTCAACATATTTGCCTCAATAAGTAAAAAGAAAAATAATTAACCTTGAAGCCATTATTGATTGTTGCATTTTACAACTTATTTGCTCTCTGTAGAGAAACGCAGCGAAAGAAAGTAATAGGAAAATTTACTTCATTTCTCAAGATATTTCAAGATGATTATTAGAGACTGAACGTACTATATTTATACATGACTTAAACTGCTTTAACAACTTCTTAACAGTAAACTACTAACTGCTGTAACTACTAACAACTTAACACTGTCTACTTCCTTAGTCCTTAATACTCACCCAACCATTCTGCTTTGTTATCTTCTGCTTTGTAAGATCTCAAGCTTGCTAACAACCTTAAGTTGTGCTCTAAATTTCGTAAAACATCCTGTGGAAAGAAGTTTGGTAAGCACATCAGCCACCTGATCTTGGGCTGGAACATGGCCAACAACTAGTCTCCCAGTGGTCACCTTTTCACTAACGAAAAACAAATCAAGCTCTACATGCTTGAATTTGGAATGGAGAATCGAATTGGCAGACACAGCTACTGTACTTGAGTTATCACACCAAAGAGTTGTCTTCCCAGTGAGCTGAACATGAAGCTCTCCCAACAAAGACTCTAGCCAAGTAACTTCTGTTGCTGCATGAGCAAGACTCCTATACTCCGCTTCTACCGAAGAACGAGAAACAACATGTTGTTTCTTTGAACCCCAAGATACTGGATTTCCACTTAGAAAAATACAAAACCCTGACGTTGAACATTTGTCATCTAGATCGTTCCCCCAACTACCATCAGAGTAACCAACAAGAGATAGACGAGAAGCAGCGATAAAATGAACACCATGATCAATTGTTGCCTATAGATACCTCAAAATTCTCTTAACAGCTTTGACATGAACCTCAAGGGGCTTATGCATAAACTGGAAAACCTTATTAACCGCAAAGGCAATATCAGGTTTGGTGATCACAATGTACTGAAGAACCCTCACAATACTCCTATATTCAGACTCCTTTGCAACAGGACTCCCTGCATGAACAGACAGCAAACAGGAAGACACCATAGGGGTAGGAGTACCTTTAGACTGGTCCATGCGACTTCGTTGCAATAAATCATGAATGTACTTTCGTTGACTAAAAAAAATCCCCAAAGCTCTGTGTGTAACCTCAATACCCAGAAAATAACTCAACATTTCCAAGTCATTAAGAGAAAACCTTGAATCCAAGGATTTCACAAAAGTATCAATAGCCGACTGATGATTTCCTGTGACTATGATATCGTCAACATAAACTAGTACATATATAAGAATGTCACCAGTTTGTTTAATAAACAAAGAGGCATCCGCTTTAGACAACAGAAAACCAGAAGTAATAAGATACTCCCTTAATTTTTGAAACCAGGCTCGAGGCGCCTGTTTAAGGCTATACAGCGCATTCTTAAGTTTGCACACCAATGGCTGACCACTACTGTGTTGTTCAAAGCTTGGAGGCAGAAGCATATAGATTTTCTCATTTAAATCCCCATTAAGAAACGCATTATTTATATCGACTTGTCTCAAACTCCAATTGAACTTAACTGCAAGAGAAAGCATAACTCGAATTGTCGTAGGTTTAACAAATGGACTGAAGGTCTCATAGAAATCAATCCCAACTTTTTGAAGATACCTTTTGACAATCAGCCATCCTTTGTAACGAGTCAAAGACCCATCTGCATGTCGCTTAACTTTAAACACCCATTTGCAGCCTACAGCTCTTCTGTTGGGAGGCAAGGGCACAAGCTCTCACGTCTGATTATGCATGAGAGCATCATACTCCTGTTGTGTAGCTTTAGTCCACTCAGGACTCAAAAACGCCTCCTCAATTGTGATAGGCTCATGATATTCTAATTTAGTAGCATAAACCTTCGGTTTAAAAATACCACACTTAGACCGTGTTTGTATAGGATGGGTGTTGAACCCACCAAGTGCAACTGAAATATGAGGGACAACCCTAGGTTGAGCCACAAAACCACAACAAGAACCCATATTAGAATTAGAAGCATCGTGGGACACCTCAAGAGAATTATTGGACTGACTAACAAATAAAGAAGCAACCAAAAAACCAGGTTGACCAACAGGGAAGGAGGCTGAACCATGCAGTACATCAGCAGTATCAAACAACGGAGTAACAGCACCACTAACACCAGATAATCGAGCAGATAAACCACCAGCAACATTAGAATAAGCAGCACATACATCAGAACATCGTGCTGTAGGGATTTTCTATAACAATGGAACACGTGACTTGTGATGGGTCATGGACTGATCAAGCTGTGCAGACGGAGCTTCTGTCTTGGCAAATAGATAGAAGTCTTCATCAAAAACCACATGCCTTGATACAAAAATCTTACCATTATCATCCAGACATTTATAGCCTTTATGGTTAGAGTTATATCCAAGATAAGTGTACGCCAGAGATCGGTATTGAAGTTTATGATTATTGTGAGGTTAAAGATATGGAAAGCAGCAACAGGTAAATACTTTGAGTAACTTATAGTCAGGTAAAGTACGATATAAATGTTCATGAGGAGACTGCCCTTTAAGAACAAACGTGGGAAGTCTATTGATCTAGTAGACAGTATGTAAAAATGCATGACTCCAAAGATGCATTGGCAAGGAAGCTTGAGCAAGCAGTGCAATGCCTGTCTTAACCAAATGTCGATGTTTCCTCTCAACAATTCTATTTTGTTCAGAAGTGTAAGGACATTCCAACTGATGTTTGATACTGAGGCGAGAAAAAACAGTAGCTAGTGGCCTGTACTCACCACCCCAGTCGCTTTGAAACATTTTAATTCTGTACCCAAACTGAACTTCAACAAATTTATAGAACTGAATTTGTCAAGAACTTCACCTTTTGTTTTTAAAAGATAAATCCATGTATATCTACTATATGCATCAACAAAGGACAAATAATAGAGACAACTTTTAGAAGAAATAGGTGTTGGTCCCTAGAAATTAGACACAACAAGTTGAAAAGGGGAAGTATATACAGTCTGAGAATTATCAAACACTAGCTTATGAGACTTTCCTAGTTGACAAGGAACACACACTCTAGGTGGTGTGAATTTATTCGGTGAAATATTACAACTTCAAAGAACTTAAAAAAGAATTTTCGTGCAAGGATGGCTAAGCCTTTTGTGCCATAAGTCGAACTCAGAACAGGAGCTATCTCGAGCTTGAATCTCAGCAGTATGTGCATATTGAGAGCCCTCATCAAAACCAGCAAAACTTATTTATTGTAGTGATGTGTTAAATCGATATAACCCTTTATGAATGTGACCCACCAGCAAAACCTTCCCTGTCTTGATGTCCTTTACAAAATAACGAGAGGGATGAAATTCGAAAAACACCCGATTATCCCTTGCAAACTGTGCTACAGAAATCAAATTTTTGTAGACATGGGGAACATGTAAAACATGTTTAAGATGTAAGATCCTATTATCAGTACCAATGAAAGAGGTCCCTACATGAGCAATAGAAACATGAGCACTATTACCCATCAGAAGTTGGCTCATACTATTACCCATCAGAAGTTGGCTCATACCTGTATATTTAGTAGGATGACTGAGTGTCAAGACATCATTGGTAATGTGGTTTGTGGCACCTGAATCTAGGTACCAAAGTTGACTATCATCATTTGGAGAAGATGCTGAAAATGACAGTTTGGTGGACCACCACGATCTTGAGAAATAGGAGCTTGCTTGTAATAGTGATGCATAGCACAACTAGAAACAGACTTTCCTACTGGTCTTGAATCAGAAAGTTGATGACAATTTACAGATATGGACTGTCCATCATCAGAAACCTCTGCAAAATTATCATCAAATCTATAGTAACATTTTTGAATAGTATGGCCAATTTTACCACACAGTTGATATTGAGGACGATTATGAGAAAATCGACCCTCACGACTCATACCACGATGGAAACCTCTCAATCGTTGAAAACTACCACGGTGTTGTTATTTGTGATCATGAGAATCAGAATTATTTGAGGGTCCTGTATTTTCACGAGGCTGCTTACTAGCTAAATTAGCTTGGACAGGAATATTAGCCAAGAATTCAGCTTGTCGAGCTTCACAGTCTAGCAGCATTTCAGTCACCAGATCAAGAGAAAGACAAGTGGCTGAGGCGACTACCTGAAGTGAGTCATATTCAACCGAAAGCCCCGCAAGAATAATACTGACCTGTTCTTACTCTGATATGTTACTTCTTGCAGTAACCAACGTATCACATATGGACTTAACTTTTGCCAAATAATCTTTTATAGACAAGTGACCTTTCTTCTGGGAATACAACACATGTCTTAAACTTGATATCTTGACAGTAGACTTGGTGACAAACCTCTTTTCAATTGTAGTCCAAATATCAAAACTAGTGTAGGCATTAGTAAGATAGATCAAGATTTCATCAGAGACAATCGAAAGCAACCAAGAAGCTAGTAGCTTGTTTTGCTGAACATGCAGCACATAATCAGAATTCTTGACCAACTGCCCATCAGTATCAACAATAAACTGAGCTGGAACACTGACAGTCCCTAAAACAAAATCTTGTACACCATAACCCTCAAGAATCAACATGATTTGGTGTTTCCATAAAAGAAAATTGCTCTAAAAAAGTTTAACAGTATTATGCTTAGGAAAATGCTGAACTTTCTTCCCAACAACAGAAGTGACAGAAATAGGATCAGAACAAGGAAAATTAACTTGTTCGCCAACACCATTAGACGAAGGATGATGACTATCAGCAACTACCTCTGGTGCCATAACACATGAAAAAAAAAGCCTTAGCTCGATACTATATAGAGAAACGCAGCGAAAGAAAGTAAGAGAAAAATGTACTTCATTTCTCAAGATAATTCAAGATGATTATTAGAGACTGAACGTACTATATTTATACATGACTTAAACTGCTTTAACAACTTCTTAACAGTAAACTACTAACTGCTGTAACTACTAACAACTTAACAACTATCTGCTTCCTTAGTCCTTAATACTCTCTAACTCCTTCTGAGTGTGTGTCTTAGATTAAGGTACATGTCAAAAGGAGATTCCTTTTGTTATCATGACAGCAGATGACACACATGCCCGTACGGTGGACCTTTTAGAATCAAATTCTTATTTTGGGATGAAAGCTTCACAGGTTAAACTTCTTAAGTAGGTATGTTATCTGTCATTGATGTGTGGTTGGTGAAAGCTGTTGTTAGGTGCTTTACCTCCTTGTATTTGCTTGCAGGAAAAAGTTGCATGCTTAGATGATAGTGATGCTAGGCTTACCTTGGACCCTCCTAACGAATACAAAATTCAAGTAACCCCCATAAATGTTGTATAAAAAACATGTTTATATTTTGATTGCTAAAGCCATTAGGTTCTTCTCTTGACCCTTTTCTGGTCTTTTTAGACAAAACCTCATGGCCATGGTGATGTACACTCACTTTTTTATTCTAGCGGCCTTCTGAATGTATGATATGTCTCTCAAATACTCTTCTCATGCCTTTGCAAGTTTTCTTTACATTTAGATTTACCTATTGTCAAAAACTTATTTCTTAATGGCACAGAAACTCCTTATATGATGATAATTATGTGATTGTGCCTGCCCTTACCCGTACATCTCATTATGGTAGTAAGATTAAAACAATGATGGTCTCAAACCCACATTAAGCTATAACATCTATGTGGCTCTCTTAACTGGCTACCATACACTTATAAATAATCCATTTTCTAATGCTTTTTTACATTGCATAGAAAAGTTAACTGTCAGTCTCTGGAAATTGGTTTAATGTATAATTCTTTTTATATTCCACCATGTTGAACATTTATCTTCACTTTTTGCTAGGCATGATTCTAAATTGTGATGGGTTATCTTTTTCCAAGACACAAATAGACTGTTGTTCAAGGTTAGAATCTCGATTTGTATGATTTTATCTATAATTTTCTTATGTCAGCAGTGCAAAACTGGTAGAAATAAAAATTTACTATTTCAATATAGGCAATTCCAGCTTCCCTAGGAGTTAGTGCACCTAAAGAGTACCATGCCAATTCTCTTTTTGTTCCACAGAAAGCAAAAAAAAACTATTAGAGGAATTACTAAACTCACTCATAGTGATGGTATTTATATACAAGACTGAAACGTCTATAACTATTGGAAGCTAGAATTCCTTATATGCTCATAACCTATTTCTCTAGGGATGATGGCGTTTAACTAAACAAAGGTCTACATTTCAGTAATTTTTTATTTTTCTAATGCCAACTTTTTCTTTGTGCTTGTACATGTTAAAGTTCTTTTACAACATATAGGATAATGCAAATTGCCTCTTTTCCTCTCCCCCTCTAATCTCCTTTCATTTTCTTATATATGATGTATAATACATGTCTATATGATATAACTATTCTCTGATAGGTATTCTAATGGCCCAATTCTGTCTGGCCAAGACAAACAAACAAAAATAAATAAATAAAAATAATAGAGTTCATTAACAACAGTCCATTTACAAAAAAATATCTAGCCCAAATGTACAAACCCTAAAAGGCCCAAAATAAAAAAGATAGAAACCATAGTTCCCTAAGACCATCCGCGCCGCAGCCTTCGCCTCGTCAGCGAGCTCATCTCCCAAGGTCTGACACCTTATCTACCATTTTACCAAAATGGCAAGGCGCAGTTCCCTAGCGCCGTTGACCTTGCCATGAATACTTGCAAAGAAGAAGGCAAATAGCAGAAAGCAGAAATGTCAAAAAAAGCAAGAAAAAGAACAAAATGTTCTATAATATATTCGGCTATAAACCATAACAATGGCATTTTTTTACGGAGAAAATCGAATAAAAATAACAAAACGTTAAAAGAAAAAAAACGAAGGTGATTCTTTTTTTAGTTTTTTATTTTATTTCGAAAAGTATAATAAATAACAAAATAAAGTTTTTTTTTTTTACCTGTGTCGCTTCGCTTTCCTCCGTTGTTGGAGGTCTTCTCCAACACCGAAAACCCCAAAACCCATTAGGGTTTGTCCTGGGCTTCGACGAAACTGGGCGTGAAAGGTCTGCATTCAAAAAAGAGAAGGGCCGAAAGTTTTTAGTTTTTTTTTGGAAGGCATCACCTCCAAATAGGGGTCAAGAGGGCTAAAAAGGGCACTTTTTTTTTTGCAGCTCTGGCCACCGGAAGCGACGGCCGCCGTCGCCTATGACCGGTGGCCATGGCGGAGCGTCGACGGCCCTATGGCTGGTCAGGGAGATGCCTTCAAAAATAAAGAGAAAAAGTCTAAGTTTTTTTTTTTAAAATTGAATAGAAATGAATTTTTTTAAATTTTTTTTGACATTTATAGGCATCACCAAACGACGTCGTTTTGGCTAGGTTTCAGGAGCCCTAAAACGACACCGTTTCAAAGCTTGACCCACCGACCTGACCTGGCCCAGATCCCTTGTGATCTGCTTGTTTTCATGGGAAGGGTCTAATTGCTACCTTAGTCCTTCCGCCTTTTAAGTGGTTTTTAATATAGTCCTAATTCGGGTTTTTTTCCTTTTTGAAAATTATACCACTTAATTTTGGATTTCTTTATTTTTGGTCCTCTGGCCATTGGTCACTCCTGGAAACAGTGCGTATACTAGGGTTGGGAATAATTTCCTATTTGGTCCCTATTCCTTTTCGCATGTTCTATTTTAGTCCTTTATTTTTTTCCTATTTATTTATTTTATATAATCCATACTTTAAATTTCATCTAAATTTCAATTTAATCATTCATTTATTTAATTTCACACCTTTAATTACTGTTTTTTTTAGCACTTAAAATTTATGTTGTTTATATTCCTTTTTTATTTTTTAATGCATTTTTTAGGTGGTTATTACATATTTTTATTTATTTATTTATTTTGGTATTATGATAATAATATGATTATTATTAGTATTATGAATTAATATTTTATTTATTATTATGGTATTTATTCATTTATTTATTATTTATCATTTTAATATATATGTTTTACCCACATTACTATTTTATGTTATTTTGCTATCACTATCATGTATCATGTTTAAAAATATTTTTCCATTTTCATACTATGCCCAAATAAGTTAAATGCACTTCACTTTAAATGTTACATTCATTTTTACTCATGCATAAAAAAAAGAAAAATTTTAAAACTGGGGCGACGTTCTTTATTTAGAGATTCGAGAAGTTGTGCCTTAATTTACGGGGTTCGATTTTCTCTTTAAACTTATATAATCGAACATCTTTTTTAAAACTAAAACCACATGAGATTTAAATAATAATTAAATAATGAGTAATTTTATTTTCAAGGATTGAAGATGTCGTGTTCTAACTTACGGGACATGACTTTTTTATTTTGGTTACCTCAAGATAAGAATGCCTTTTACCTAAGTTTTAATTTAGTTAAGTGATTTTAAAATAATATCATGCAAAGAGGAATCGTATTTAAATTCGAATTTTTAACTTTCAAGCGGTGCTAATACTTTCTCATATGTAGTTAATTCCCGAATCCATTTCTTGGATTTTTGTAGACCGAAAATAATTTTAATAAATATAATATTTTATTAAATTGATAAAATCTTAAGATAATTCAATCACACCTAATTAAAAAATATTGGTGGCGATTACAATTTCATTTTTTTAAAATAAAAGTCGATAGCCAAAAAAAAAAAGTTTTCTACAGGTATTTTGGGCATCAAAGACCCTACGATTTATGCTTCATTATTAGTAATGCACCATGAAATTAACTTCAGGGAGATCGCTGGTGATCAACGTGGAATAGAATCAGCTTGATCCTCTGCTTAGAGCCACCGGACATCCAGATCGAGATGTTAATTGTGAGACCGGTTATTCTCCTTTTCCAGGAAATATAAACCAAGTAATTTTTCCAGCTCAAAATCATTATTTAGATGTTTCACTTCTAGGAAGATGTCTAGTGTGATAGTTAGGATTTTTCACTTTTGTAATTGATATGGTTCGAACTTGGAAGTACAAAGAATCACCGCATTTTACACCAGCTGAAATCTTCATTATCATTGTGATATTCATTAAATTTGATCTGGTTTTTGCGGTGGAACCTCTTATACATATGTAGAAAATGTTTCATTCGTTGTCTGATTGCGCTCTCCCTCCGTCTCCTGTTTTTTTTTTTTTTTTTTTTTTTTTTCTTTCTGTTTACCAGTTGATGTTGGAGCTTGGTCCATACATTAAGGAGCTCACCAAAACAGGAGGTGCTATTAAGGAATTCGTTAACCCCAAGTAAATTGCTCACCAAAACCTTATCATTTATGTTTTCATATATTTTGTTCTTTGTAAAGAAGAAAGCGAGTGAATATGCTATGTGTTTTGCCCTACGTTACTGCAGGTATAAAGATGCTAGTAAAACATCATTTAAGTCCTCAACTCGACTAGAGTGTATGATGCAAGACTATCCTAAAACATTGCCTCCACCAGCAAGAGTCGGATTTACGGTAATGGGTGGTTTGAATCATTTCTTATAATTTCACTCGAGTCTTTTTGGTGTTAATACGTCAGATAGGATCCTACTTCTCTTGTGGTTCTGTGAATGAATTTGCTACTAATGTAAATATCTACTCATCATTAACCTGATGTAATGCGACTGTGTAGGTAATGGATACATGGCTTGCTTATGCACCAGTGAAAAACAACCCTGAGGATGCTGCTAAGGTACCAAAAGGGAACCCATATCACAGTGCAACTTCTGGAGAAATGGCCACATATCTCATCCTTAAAAAGGTGAGCATGTTGTTCTTCTGCTAAAACTCAGCTCTATATTTTCTCGTTCTTTAGGATGTTTTTCAGCCTAATTCTGTCTCTCATCTTATTGTTAAAAAACAAATTTTATCCATTTGCTAGGCGGGTGTCCAAGTAGAGGTTCCCATGCAACAGGCTTTCAACGGCCAAGAGGTGGATGTGTGGCCACGTGAAGCCTAAATGTGAGATAATCAAAAGCAAAGTTAGTGGAACTTGCTTTATTTCTCGAAGGTCTACCATGGCCCTTAAGGGGCGTGATATCTTGGAGCTCTTATCATCAATTCAACTGACGATGCAGAGGTATGCCATAGACGGTAGACGCATCCATTCCCTTGCACTCTTTTGCCACAATGTTTATTAGATTTGTTATCCAATTCCATGTTTTGGATGTTGTTCATGACTTCAATTTTCTTAGGTTCTTCTTGCTTGATCACTGCCTTCCCTATCGTTTCATTATTAGCTCAGATTTTCTAGTTGTCATATGAGTATGTAATCCTTCTCTGCTTGTAAATGTGTAAGTAAATTTTTTTGTGTGTTGGATGGACAATTTAGTTCAGTTGAACAATATGGTAATAACAGTGTGGTTTTGGAAATAGGTAAAAGTTGGAGGATCAATAAAGAACAAGGGCTGGCTGATTGAGAGAATCGACTACAAAGATACGGCATTTTCGGGGAAACTGAGGATCCGAGGTTTCAGAATGGAGGAAACCTACAGTCAACCTGGCAAATTTAAGCCTCCTTTGGTTTACCAGTGAAGGCCAGTGTGGTGCGATGAGGATAGTAAACTTCAGGTGGTATCTTTGTTTGGTTCAACAAAGACAAGATGTCTGAAAAACTTATTTCAGCCACACTGATATGCTGAAAACAGGCTGGAGGATTCAGCTGCAGTGAAGGCCAGTACAATTGTAGGTATTTTTTTGAGACAAACATACCCATACTTTTATTTATTATTTTACCATTTTAGCCTTGAAACTTAAATTAATTTCTTCCCCAATCATAGTTGTTTTCAGATTTGGGAACCATTTTTATTAAAAATCATTCGTTTAGATACTTCAAAATTTGATCCAAGTATAATGTTACTATTTGCGAAAATAATATTTATCATTGTTATAAAAGAATATTTAACTATAAAAAATTAAAAATTATTATCATTTTATCTAATAAATAATTTAAATTTATTATATAATTCATTAAAATATTTATAATAAAATATTGGAAGATAAATTTTAATATTTTATTAAATGAATTTATAAATTTACATATTTTAATAATTTTATATAAGTAAAATAATTTAAAATTTTATATTATATATCAATTCTAATCTGATGTCCTTAATAGTCATTTTTTATTTTCACCTCACCTCTACAGCTGCGTTTGAATCCAAACACACACTCCACCGCTGTTTCTAATCTCACCGCTATAGTATCCAATCTCATCGCTACAGTAACCAATCTCACCGCCACCGCTGTTTTTAACCTCACTGGAGGTAAACACACCGCTCATCCAAACTAAGCCTTAATATGGATAAATAATGTAATTTCAAATTTAATAATAATAAAATATTATTCAAATATGTAGGTATTAATATAAAAATTAATAAAAGATGTTTTAAATATTTAAAAAATTAATAATAAAAGTAAAATGTTATTTAAGTATCATTTTTCTTTCATTTAAAAGTTTTTTTTTTTAATTTGTGCTATTGTAATTATTACATAAAGGCATTAAAATTTATAACAACTATAATATTAAAGAAATCTATATCCCAGAAAATATCTATTATCAAAACTTAAATAAATATAATATTTTAAAATATTTAGAATGTCCCACAAAATCCTTGGTCAAATAATCACGGAATTGTTTCTTATATATTTGGCTCTTAAATAAGCTAAAAAAAAAGAAAGAAAAAGCTATTCAACCTATAACCGGTTACCCACCCAAACCTGAACCCATTGAATCAACCTAGAAAAAGAACTTAACAAAATCTTAAAAAAAAAAAAAAATCAAAACCAAAATTAAACACAAAATCTAAAAAACTTGAACAAGTGGAGGATTAAATTCTAAAGTTTAACACAGTAGAGTGATTAAACCCAAAATTATACCTATATTTAAAATCTAGCTCTAAACCTCAAATTAACAGCAAGATTCTGAGAATCAAAGAACAGGGTGGCCATGGAGATGAACTATTATTAGCAGGAGGAATCTTCGTGGACGTCTGAGTAGAACCTGGTAGGAGAATTGGGAAGCTTTGTTTTGGGTTTTCGATTAAATGTGAAACCGTTGGCTAAGGAAGTTTGATGAGAAGATGATGATAATGCTACGGACATGTTTGGTTTCTTAGAAGATATTTTTTTCAGTTTCTGTAATGTCGGGGAAAATGAGTTTGGATGGGTGGGTGGTAACCCGGTTGGGTTGGCAGATTTTTTTTATCTTGTTTTTTTAGGTGAAAATATATTTTTTAATTTTAGATTAGATGATCCAATAATAATTCAATAAGTGTATATTTTATTTTTAATATTATTTTTTCAAATTTGTCAGGTTAGATTTTCGGACAGAAAATATTATTACCATTAATTATTGTTTTTAATTGCTGAAATTTGAAATTGATAAAAACTAAATTATTTTACGTTTTATAGAATAATTTATTTGATTTTGAAATTAATATATTATCATTACAGTTAAAATGGATTGGATTACACTTTGATTATAAACAAAAATTTGTGGTTTAAAAGGATTTTCAAGTTTGAATTTGGATCCATTAAAATTATATAATTTATTATTTTATATTAATATTTATGATTAAATTTAAATTTAAATAAAAATATTTAATTTAAATTCGGATTTCTAAGTCAAAACAGGCGATGGGCTACCTAATAAAGTCGTAATAGAAAGCTTACGAAATGATTATACTTGACATAGATGGTTACATTTAGAATATAAATAATATAAAACAATAATTCAAAAAATTAGGATAAAGATAGTAACAAATATATATATATATATATATTTAAATACTTGAAATCTTAAGATTAAGTTATTACGCTCTCACAAAATTGATTCGTGAATTAAATATGATAAAAAAATTCTTTAAATTATGTTATTATATCTCGTAAATTTAACAATCTTAGATTGAAAAAAAAAGAACATATAAATATAGTATGTAACCTTCTCAAGTAACTTCGGGTTCTTCTGTATCCACTTGTCTCTCTATTTTTCACCTATTATAATTATTTATAAAAGAAAAAAAAGAAAATGGGTCCACTATTATTTGGCGTTGGTTGCAGTAGGACACGTGTTCCAATTTCATCTGCAAAATCACTATAATGCTTGGGGAATATTTATAGAATAGTTTGACTTTTATATTATCATTTTACATGTGCCATAGTCATCTCATTTTAGTATTATCATCTAACTCGGTTTATTTGTCTTTAATTACAATCTCAACAACAATTAATTAGAAAAAATTACTGTAAATGATATTTTGCTGTTGGTAAAGTTAAAGATTTTTTTTTTAATTACAATCGATTTTTATTATATTTATTTTTTGAACTAGTACACTTATATTAATCGAACTAAAATTCAATCGTTATTGAAATGTTTAGATTTGAATTTATGTAAATTATGCTTAATATTTAAAGTTATTATTATATAAATTATGTAATGATATTAGTTAATTCTAAATTGATTAAATTCTAAAAGGAAAATGATGATGATGATATGATTAAAGAAATAAAATAGAAAAAGGAAATTTAGTCGTATCTTAGCTCAACTGAGAAAAGAAAAAGAAAATTCAATTTGATATTAATCTATATGGGGAAACTTCTTCTAAGTTTCCTTGCATGTCCATCGTCTTCCCCCATAAAAGAATTCGTAATGAAATGAAAAAAAGCATTAATCCACTTTCTTCGTTAGCCATTTTCGTATATAAATACAAAGCAACCTCCCCAGCCCCCTTCATCATTATGTTGTCTTCATCATCATCATTATCGTATCTGCAAGAAGCCCTAATTTGTAAAGCTTCAACGTTTGATGTTTATGTTGATCATATCCTCTTTGGTAGTAAAATGTCTCCCCTTAGTAAGACCGACTTGCAACGCGTATTCCAGAAGCTCGACAAGAATGGAGATGGCTTCGTTAGTCTGGAGGAGCTGAGTTGGTTGCTCCAGAGAATCGGGTCTGCCCAATTCAGCCTTGAAGAATTGGGGCCCTTAGTGGGAAAACCATGTTTGAACTTGGATGAATTCTTGTTCTTTTATGAATCCATCTCGAACCCACCGGCACAGGGTGGTGACAAAGAGGAGGAGGAGGAAGAGGAGGAATTGGTCATTCACGGCGGCGGTGAAGAAGAAAACAGTGACCTTGCGAAGGCTTTCAAAGTGTTTGACTTGAATGGGGATGGGTTTATTTCATGTGAGGAGCTTGAATACGTGCTGGGAAGACTGGGTTTGTGGGATGAAAAGAGTGGAAAAGACTGCAGGAGCATGATTTGGTATTACGACACCAATTTAGACGGCATGGTTGATTTTCAAGAATTCAAAAACATGATGTTAAATTCCAGTTCTTGAGTTATTCTCAAACATCCCCATGTCTGAATAAATAAAAAAAGTTTGATTTCATTACCATTTTTGAGCTACGCTTGTTTCTTGCTTCTATGCTATTAGGGATTTTCATTGCTATAAATATTAATGACTATACAAATAATAATCTTGTATATTTAAAATATTTTAATTAATATCCATATGCTTCATGCTTCATGCAATCATCATGTATGAATGTGCTACAGCTTTCTGTTACCCCTATTTCTTCTTTCTTTTTTCTTTTGTTTTGAGCGAGTTTGTAACTCAAATTTTTTTTTTTTTTTTTTAATGTTAGGTTAAAATATGGTCTTATTTGAAGTTTAGTCTCTTTTTTTTTTAAATTTCAAGAAGGTCTACTGTTAAAATTATTTTGTTAAATTTATTAGTGTGTGGTACTTTAAAATAATATATATACTCATATTTGTAGGGGTGGAGTTAAAAATTTTTTTTATGGAGTTGAAATTAAGTTGTATAATTTAATGAGAATTAAAATATAATTTCACTATTTTAATAATTTATATTTTTAAAATTTTTAAAGGATTAAATAAAAAATTTATCATTTTTAAAAGCTAAAGTGTAATTTTATTATATACTAATTTAAAATTTATGAAATTTTAAAGGGTCAAATTTTGAAATTTTATTTTAGGGAACTACCGCTCTTAATCATTTGATAACCATGTCATACATTTTTTTTTTGAAAAAAAAACAACATACATTTTTAAATTCAATATATATAGACTAAATTCTCAAATTAACAATATATTACAAAGTAAATACATGAAAAATACAGAGAATTTGAGCATATTTTAAGCTTTATGTTAGTTGAACACAAATATATATATATATATATATATATATATATATATATTCGAAGCGAAAGAAAAAAATTTACAAATAAAACTAAAAAGGACGTGTTCATTTTGATTAATTTTTATTTTTTTATATTATTTAAAGACATTTATATTTTCTTGGGTTAAAATTTTTAATAATGTATAAAATAACAATTGGTATATATTTAGTTATTTGGAACTTTTTCAATAGGAATAGGAATAATAATAAATTTAATTTTTAATGTTTACAGTTTTTGTCAAATTCATTTTTATTTTTATTTTAGTTAAATTTGGCTCTTAATTTTTTAAAAAAGAAGTTGAATTTATCCATCAATCTTTTTAGAAAGAGTTGTATTGCTATTTTTTAATAAAAATATTAATTAAAATGTTAAATTTTTAAATATGATAATTTGTGTGACAATCCACTTGTACTTCATATTTTTTAATTATTTTCTCTTTTTTTTTTATAAATATAATTTTTTAATTGGCATATAAAACAAATAATAACATATTAGCATAGAGTATACATGGCTTGTTATGTGATTTGCCACATTAATATTGTTTAAAAATATATTTTAATCAGCATTTTTATTGAAAAATATAATTTAATTCTTTTTAAAATATTAATGATAAAATTTAAATAAAAATAAACTATATGGTCAACTTTGTCCTAACAAATAGGAATTGAAAGAGCTCCACACGCTAAAAGTACGGTAAAGTACTTGGCGGAAACGAGTGGACCTTGTATTAAACTTTTCACCGCCTTTGACCCTTTTTCATTAATGGCCAATTTTATTGTAATTGTCAACAATTTTTTTTATTAAAAAAATAGCTTCGATCAAATAAATAATACATAGTATTAATGGAGATAAAGAAAGAGGTGAGAGTTAGTGTTGAGGAAGAACGGTTCATCTATTTTAAGGCTAACAGTTAAAAAAGTAGAGGAACTCGAGCAAAAGAGGGGTGAGAGATTAGCTTGTTAGGATTTTAGGAAAGGAGAGGAGTCTATTTACAATGTTGATATAGTGATGATTATGTTACTCAATGAACTCTGGGTGGCCCAATAGAGAGTACAACTAGATCTAGATTGGAATAAGGATATAACACTATGAAATATTGATTTGTGCCGTTAATGCTTAGTTTTTGGGATTTTAAATGTTTAGCTTTGAATTTTATTTTATGATGCTGGATTTTGTCTAAATTTATTCTGGTTGAAAATTCCTTAGAATTAATAAGATTTAAATTAATTTTATGATTATATTTGTATTTCTAAAAGTGAATAAATAAATAAATAAGTGTTGAACACTCCTATACTAAAAGTAAACAGAGGACTAATATAAGCTAGACTGTGACAATTTTATGATGTAGATGAAAAACATAATTATATAAAAAAGATATATTTATAAAAAATAATTTAAACAATAAATGATATTTTGGTTGAATGAGTTTTATGTTAAAATCTTATTATGTGTATCTATACTTACTATTTAAGTGTTTTACTGAGTTGATGTTACAAACTTAGTTGTTAGGTTATGAAAATGCACTTCCGAATGTAAATTAAGTTATATTATTCGAGAGTATTTTAGTTTATTTATTTAAAAATCAATAAAAATATGCATATAGTGTGTTTTAAACCCGAACTAATTGCATTAATAAAAGTTTTAATTTAATATTTTTGTACAATTTAATTTTAATCATGTACACTTTATTACTTCCATCAATTATATCTATACTATTAATAATGTATTTGATTGAGTTGGTGTCACAAGTTAACTCGACACCAACTCAAGATTGATAATAATACAATGATAAACAATTGAATCTATTTTTTAAATTTTAATATCGTATATATATTTCATGTGTAATTATTATTACTTAATTTCAAATCATATGTTTCATTATTTATTATTTGTTAATTTTAAACACATATTCATGTTTTATATGTGTAATAGGATTTTTAATATTTTCTTATTTTCTATATAAAAGATATCTTCAAAATAATACAATATACTTTATATAATAAATATATTTTTGTTGATATCCAATCGAACTTATTATATTTAATCGATTTGTGATCCTACTACTTCAAATATATATATATATATATACACTAACTAAGTTTGATAACTAACGTCTACTATGTTGAGTCAGTTTTATCAATTTCCTTCCATTTGCAATGAAAATTGTGTATGGAGTATGGTGAATTTGGGGGGCACGTGCTTCAATCTTTGATTTTCATTACTCTCAAAAGGAAAGAAAAATGTAAATTGTTGACCAAGAAAATTGGAGGACAAAATTCATTGGTGATGTGGACCGTCCAAATAAAATAAAACTAGAGTCACAATTTTAATTCATTATTATTAGTTTTTCTTGCGGAAATAAATCCATGGTTGTTGGTTAAGGAAATTTCACTACATATATTCAAAATATTATTACAAACAAGTTTTAAAAATTGGCACTTATTTTTTATTATAATTTAAAGATTAGTTTTTTTTTGTTTTATCAGAAAATATTTTCGCCGACCATAAAGTGAAATATAAATTAAAAATATTTAAAAATAACAAATATTGAAATACTTTAACAACATAGACGACTATTTGAAAAGTACTTGATTAAATATAGACAGGTACGGTAATGTACCTTTTGGTAAGTTCCGCGAAGTTCCACAAGACCAAGGGGCGGCGCAGTGGGGACATGTTAGAGTTTTGGATCCTAAATTTATATTCTATTTTTAAAAAAAAATGAATTTAACTATTAAAAATTATAATTTCGTCTTCAGCCTTTAAGTTATTATATATGTGTTTTTTTTTTTTTTTTTTTAATGTCAACTCTTCTGTTGAGGATCTAAAAAAAATGTATACGCTAGAGTTGCAGACTTATAATGCTTGAATAAACAATTAAATTGGAGAAAAGAAAGGATGAAAAATGTGATTAACCCATTGTTGAAACATAAATTAGGGATGGATCCTGGAAGGTGCTAAGATTGAAGACTGACGGTTGGCATTAAAAAATGAAAAGACAATTCATGTATATATAATGAAAGGATAAGGTTTAATGGATTTTAAATTCATACTTTATAACCTTTTTTTTTTGAAAATAATATTAAAAAATTATTTAATTATAAAAATAAGGTGAAAAATAAATTAATTAAAAAAATAATATGTTTGTTACGATAATTTTGAGCAGCACCTCACACGTTGGCGATATCAATAAATTTTTAAAAAAATTGATAGGAAAAAAATACTGAAAAAGTAAAAAGAAAAAAATTTAATTGATGCCGCATCATTGATTAAATAGCGTTTACAAGTGAGGAATCGTTATGTTTATTTGTCATTCCTCCTTTAGAGATTCAAGAAATTTAAAAAAGAAAAAAAAGGATAGATTAAGGGGTATTTTAACTTAGGATATTCTTATGTGAATCTTTTGATTTTATTTTCAATCTGGTTTTTTACACAGGAATTTTTTAAAAGATGCTGTTGTTTTAAGGATTAAAATGGAGGAAAAGACATTAAATTTAGGAAAAATGCATTGAAAAATAATTAAAATATTAAATGTAAAGAAAAAGCTATCACGTGTTAGAATCACAAACCAATTTTTTTTTTTTTTTTTTTAGTTTCTTTTATTAGAAACAACACCACAAATGTTTTTGACTTTTTTAATTTTTATTTTTAAGATTGTGAAAATTGATTGTTCGAAGATTGGAGCCCAATTAAAAGTAGAGCACTCTCAAAGCGGATAAAATTATTAGCAACTTGAAAGCCCGTGGAGCATGAGCTGCTTCAGGTTACCAAAACAATCAAAGCCAGCCTTTTCGTTCCAATCATGGCTTGGGCTCTTTAATATTGTAACTCAACCCTAATAATTTTGTAGTTTAACTGTGAGGGAAGCTTAATCGAGTTTGAATAGTGGTAAGTTTAGGCTTAATTCCAACATTAATATTTAAGTTGGAGGTTGACTTTTATTTAAGTTCAACTTTAATTAAGTTGATTTATTTAATTTTTTTTACTTCAACTTAATTAAACACATCCATATTTAAGTTTAAATTCGCTTGTTATCAAAGTTTTTCTTATATAATAAAGTATTATAGTGCTCGAATTCGACTCTGTAGAAGGGAGATCGATTCTTCAGGTGAAATTTTTGAAGTGTCATCTTCGGGGAGGCCGATCCGAACCCTCAACAACCGAAGGTAGTGTCCCCTGAGAACTAAAATATTAATTTTTTCGATTTAGTCACTAAACTTTTTGAAATCAAACATTTTGATCACTCTCTAGTTAGAGTTGATGTGAGCTTTTTTATTGATTTAATAACAAATTTAGTCCTTAATATTTATAAAATTTATCATTTTAGTTTCAATTTTAAAAGATTTTATAAATTTAGTATCTCAAATTGAAACGATTTAATATATTAAAAATATTAATATAAATAACTTTTTTGACAATAGGAAGGGTGAATACAATATATATTAAGGCTCCGTTTGTTTGCTAGTAAAATATTTTCTGGAAATGATTTACTTTTTTGGTGTTTGGATGAATCTGTGTAAAATATTTTCTGTTGTTTGACAGATTTCCTGAAAATATTTTCCTAAAAAGTTGTTTTAAGAAATTTATATATTTAAGAATTTCTTATCTTTTCTTTGTTTGATTGAGTTTATTTTATATATATATTAATAAATTTATATTTTAAATTGTTTTCACATGTATTGCAATGATTTATTTATAAATCATTAAATCATTTTAAATATATAATAATACTCAATTATTAAACTGAAATATTAACCGTCATAAATTGAAAACAACCAAAGTCAAATAAATTATTTTTAATTGTGTTATAAAAAAATAAAAAAACAAGGATTGAATAATTATAAATTAGCTTCCAAACCACAATTAATACTAGAAATTAATAATATTATCCAAATGCATAATTAGTATTACACCACATGATAACAACAATATTATCCAAGTGCATAACTAATATTACACCACATGATAACAACAACATTGTCTAAGTGCATAACTAATATTACACCACATTAAAAGTATCAACATCTTCAACCTTGAGAAATTTTTGAAGCCAATTTTTTTTATGCCTCTTACTTTTAACTAAAAAAGCTTTTGCCTCAGATTCATGACTCACTAGATAATCAAACACAGAACAAAGGAAGTCATCATCAAATCCTTCTACCTCCATTGACATCACTTCTTCGTAAAGATGTGGTGTCTTATCCGCAGTAAATTGTTCTAAAGCATTAGCAATTTTGCCAAGTTGTTCACCTACAAATTTAATTTGTTCATTAACGACACTTTCTTGAGCCTTTCTTCTTTTACGTTTGGATGTGCCAGATGAAGATACATTTGTTCTTACCTCTTCAGTCGCTTCATTCTCGCAGTCTATAGACACTAAATCTTGGTTATCATCATCCAAATCTACGTCAGCAAATGTTCTGGCAAAACTCCCTGTTGACATATCTTTGCCAACAACCAAAGCCATTTCATCATAATGATAAATGCTTTTATTCAAAAATGGTTCATACTTCTTGTGTGCCTGTTGGATATTATACACAATTAGAATAACAAGTAAAAAATAATTGAAATATACTTAACATATATATACATATATTACCATTACTGCTGCATCATATGTCGCTCTATCACATGTGATCATTTTCATGTTATCATCCCATCCAAAACCACTTTCATCTCGAATTGTGTATATAATCTACCACTGTTTTTTACAGTCCTCAAATGATTTTCCACATGTTTTGCATCGCATTGGACTTGAAATTTTTTAGAAATAGCTTCGACAACTCGATTAATAGAAACTGCTTTGAAAGTATTAAAAGGCTTATTTCCTTTCTAGGCCTCCTCTGCTAAAATTTCAAGAAAAAGATGTTCCGTCGGTTTTGTCCACCTGAATTGCTTGGAGGTCCCTTCTTTGTTGCCATTACCCATTCTACATTAATAATTGTCATTGTCAATCATTTCAATATCCAACAAGCTTAAAACACAATAAATTTAATATCTAACAAGCTTGAAACATAATCAATATCTAACAAATTCAAGACATAATAATTTCAGAATCCAACAAACATAATAAACTAAAATTTCAGAATCCAACATTAACAAAAAAAAAATTTAATACTAAAACATACATAACATAGAAACAACAACCTTAAGCCCTAAACCTACCTAATATTTCTAGCCATATAATCAGTCCACATAGTTTGTGCAATTTCATCTCTCTTAGCAGACCATTCTCTTGCTTCTTCTCTTTCTTCTCGCTCCGTAAGAGTTGATATTATCAAATTAGACTCAGACTCCTCGTATAATTCTTGATTAAGTAAATCACTAGGACCAACTCCCCTGATATGATTATGAATGATGCAACAAGCCAAAACTATATCTACTTGAGTTTGAAAATTCCAAAATGGTTCAGCATCTAATACACGAAACCATTTCTTCAAAATCCCCAAAACACGTTCAATAGTGATTCGCAATGATGAATGACGAAGATTAAAGAGTTCCTTTGCATTTTCAGGCCCCTGAGCACTAAACTCTTTTAAATGATATCGAACACCACGATATGGGGTAATATATCCATTTCGGATGTCATATCCAGCAATTGACAAAACATAATTATTACTAATAAATTATGAGCTTACTAGAACTATTTGGTATTTAATGTTTTATAATTCTTACCTTCCGGAATTCTTAA
Source organism: Gossypium longicalyx (assembly GCA_025698465.1). NCBI lineage: Eukaryota > Viridiplantae > Streptophyta > Magnoliopsida > Malvales > Malvaceae > Gossypium > Gossypium longicalyx. The sequence continues at coordinate 13,176,722 of CM046997.1, read as the reverse complement.
TCATCTTGGGCGTGAAAGTGCATCACTTAAAATACGAGAATCATGTGCACTACCTTCCCAACCAGCTAGAACATAGGAAAATTTCAAATAAAATGTAATGGTAGCCAATACATTTTGTGTCGTCCCCCCTTTACGGCTACGAAATCTTCCTTGAATGTTAAGTGGAACGGATACACGAACATGAGTTCCATCTAATGCTCCAATACAATCTTTAAAATAAGGATAAAACCTTGGATTGTTTCTAATTTCACTAGGAGTTGACTCATTAGGTAATCTAATAACTATCTTATACAATTTCAAAATAGCTCTCAATACAGCCCTAAAGTAACGATGAATTGTCTCAGTTGATCTATAATATCTAGATCCAATCACTCGAAACCTTACATTATAACCAATTATATGTAAAAATATAATTACTTGCTCTCTAATATTCACCGATTTAGTTGATTGTAACAAATTATTCCTACTAAGAATATCACACAAATTAAAAAAGGCTATCGGTCTCATCCTTATCACATCAATACAATGCTGGTCACCACTATATAAAATACTATTAATATAATTTTCTCTTTCATAATCTCGATTCAACCGAGGGTGAGAATCAATTTCCTTTCTAGTTTTTAATTTCTTAATCCAGAGAGCCCCAAAAGCTAAAACTGAAGCCACGACTCCGACAATTGCATTTTGATCTTGATTACGATCCATCTACACAAAATAATGCCACACAAATATTTGATCACTACAAAAAAGATGCAAAATTTTCATAAGATCACATATATGACTAAAGTTACCATGACTAAAGTGCATACATACATATATGAAAGTTTCTCAAGCAATGACTAAAGTTACTATGACTAAAGTTACCATAATTAAAGGGAATGGAGTTAACTAACCAACCCTAACTTAAATAATAACAAAAAAAAGGCATAATTTAAGACATATTCATCACAAGAAAAAAAAAAGGAAATTTGAGAAAACAAAGTGAATTTGCCGAAATGATGAAGGTTATGATTGAAAAAGTATTGGAACACAATTGTTCTGATTTAGCTGTCCCTTTATTATTATTATCATATGTTTCTCACTTTGAATTTAAAGCAATAATTTTGGTTTTGGTCTTTTTACTATGTTTGAATTTTAAATTTAATCTATCTATTTTAATTTTACATAATTTGGTCATTCATTTTTTGTGATGTTACAAATATGTTAAAAGTGATAAAGTGGTTTATTCAAGCTTACACCAAGATTTAACTTTTAAATTATACTCGTATTTTCACTTTGGTACATGAATATTTTTTTTTATCTATTTTGATACTTGAACTATCAATTTCGTTCAAATTCATCTCAAAATAGAAAAGTTGCTAATAACAACATAATATATGACACATTCTTATAGGATTCCTATAATTCTTTAACGAATGTTTGATTTTTTTTTAATATAACATTAGGGGTAAGGGATAAGATAACACCATTCGAACCCATGCTAAATAAATGTATAATTAAATCACTACTCCATCCAAATCAAGACAATGACTGATTTTCATATGATTTTAATCGTGTAATTGAATAAAAAGATAAAAGAATTATAATGTTACTTCAATGATATGAAGTAATTGTGTTGTCCTTCCAAACCTATAATAATATTATAAGACTTGTAAATTTAAAATTATCCCAAAATTGAAGTAAAAGGACTGGATATCAAATTTTAATATAATATAAGGACTAAAGATAATATTAGACCTTAAATCTAAATAATATATTTTATATATAACAGCTTTACAAAATTCTTTATCTTCTCTCCCATACACCCATTTCCATACTCAAAAAAACCCCAAAAGCTCTTTTTTTGTCTCCTTCTCTCTACATTTTGAAGCTCAGTCTGCTGCACCAGCTCCTTCTCCTACAAGTGATGGTAACTAATCTATTTCTTTTAACATGCTGTTTTTCGACCTTTAGCTCTTTTCAATACTGCATGTTTATAAACCATAATGTAAAGCAAGATTAAAAGAATCTATTCTACTCCTAATCAATCCATATTAATAAAGTATTTATAAACCATTGCATAATTAAGATTAATTTAAGTTAAGAGATTCATGCATTTTTTTTCTAACCCAGATTTCCTTGATCAAATATTTTAAAGAGAATTGTGACCTTACCAACAGATGCATTAGAATGATAAGATCAAAATAAGATGATAGCTACTGAGAATCAAACATAAACCCAACTAAACTAGATTGCAATATCAGTTTATGTTTTAGAACTTTTAAAAGCTATTTCCATAAAATGTTTGGTCAATGTCATATAAAATGACCATGAGTGGACTTGCCTACTGGTTTCTGAAAGCGAAGAGCCAATTGGCAATGGATTTGTAATTGTTGAGGAACATACCTAGATTGAATTAGTTAGCATTTTCTTTAGGGGTCTTTAACTGATGTAGGGAATATTGATGAAAAAGAAAAAGAAAAAGAAAAAGAAAATTCCAATGTAAAAGAACTAAACACTTTCTTTGTCTCATCTGAATGTCAAAACACAATTTATTATAATTAGTAAACAGAAAATGAGTTTTATTTCCTTTCTTTTGGTTTTTTATTCTATTTGTTTTTTGGTAATTTTCATGCCGGAAAAGATTATACTTCAGTGACATTCTATTGTTGTAATCTTATAGTAGGATATACCTAATGATTTTAAACCATTTATCGTCCTATTAACGCAGGCAACAACCAGAAGCTCAACTTTGAAGCCCACCTCCACATAAGAGAAATAGTAAAGATAGTGGGAGTTCAAACAGAGGAAAACACAACAATGATGGTCGGTGGTATCACCCATATTGAGTGCTTATTATATTAGGTTGTTTTTGTGGTAGATGGAGGGTGTATTTAAGCATTCCCCGGTAGTGATCAGTGACTGTTATAAACCAAACTATGATTGTCAATGAAAGAAGTATACCTCATTTGATGATTCTGTCATATTTGGTATCGTTATTAATGAGTCAAGCAAGAACACTTAGCATTACAACTCTCTCCTAATTTCGAATCATGATATTTGCACATCAAACTTTCAAATCTGTTTTGTAAGAAGAATCCAAATTTGCTTTTAACATTTCCAGTTGGTGGAGCCTAATTCATAAACTTCTTGTGTTGGCAAAATTAAGATGTTCCAAGTCTCATTATAGTTTTAGAGGTTGATTTAAATAATTTTGGTTTAATTGTATCTTTTAATTAAATTAATTCTCAATTAACATAGTAAATACATAATTGGTTTGTTAAGAGTATTTATGCTAGAACTAGTAGTGAAGCTTCTGGTTCTATAGGCTCACAAAGTATATAACACAACTAACCTAAAACAACACATGTGAACACCAGTCAAAACCCATCGAATGAAAAATGATGATCCCACCAACAACCGAAAGTATAAGTCAAAGTCACTGCCGACTACCAGGAGAACGACAACGGTTTATTAGTACAGCAAAAAAAGTCGAAACAGCAAGAATGAAGAGAACCGAGCAGGTCTAAAAGAGGGACAACAACCACACGTTAATCTTAATTCAAGGGAATCAGAAAATAAAGTTCCTTTTGGGTTTCTTTTTAAGGCATTGTTTTAATTGATTTTATTATAATTCATAATACATGCAAATGAAAAGGAGAATTAAAGAAGATGCACCAAAACCACAACCCCACGTCACAAAACTCATCACCAAAACAAAATGAAAAAGCAGAATAAGAAAATGTCATACCTTGCGAAGATGAATGAGATCCTGAGAAAGAGGGGAAGATAGAAAACGAAACAGCAGCTTCTGTAAATTTTACGACGGATTAAGGAAAAAGGGAAGAGATTTGAAGAACAGAAAAAGAAGAAGACATGGAAAAATTTGAAGAATGGAAGAACGGATGAAAAACAAGGCTTACCTGGATGAAGAGGAGATGGAAAATGTCTTACACAATTGAAATCAATAAGATGTTTTTCTCAAATTGAAGGGCATTTTACCGATGTCCAGCAAAATATTTTCTCTTTAGAAAATATTTTCAAGCATCCAAATACGGTAAAACCAGTAAAATATTTTTCGAAAAATATTTTTCTGGCTTCCAAAGGGACCCAAAATTTCATTACGTTTAGCTAAGAAGCGTCGGCAAAGAAAAACGGAAGCCACGTGACCGTATCTTCTATTTCGATATTTCCTCTTCTTCTTCTTCTAAATCTCAGCGCATTTTATACTGGCATTAATTACTATTGGATTTATTTATTTTATTTTATTAAATATTTCCACCTTTGAAGCGTGTACAACACGCTCTCCTTCTCCACTTATCCTCTCTCTCTTCCGCCGATCTTTTACTTTCTTCTACAATTCGAAGCTCTCTGTTAGTTCAAAATTAGAAAAAGAAAAGCTCTCTGCTTCTCTGTGGAATTTTTTTTCTTCCATCCTTCCTGAGAAAATTTACGAATAAAAATAGTTTTAAACAAAATGAAACCGACTGCTCCAATAACTAGTACTACAGTAACCTTCACGGCATCTTCGACGACGATTGAGGCCCTTAAAACCCTCAAGTTTGTTAAGCTTGTAGCCATTGTTGTCCTCTCTGTTTCCCTCGTTTTCCTTGCTACTCACTTATCCCCCTCCTCTTCTTCTTCCTTCTCGATCAATTACTCCTTACTAACTCCGCAAGCGTCGCCTCCGGTTTCTCCACCACCTCCTCCTCCCCCTTCTTCGCCACCATATCCTCCTCCACTGGCAGTGCGAAGAACGAGGATAATCGACGAAAATGGAGCAATGTCGGATGAATTCTTTGTCGGAGAGTCAGGTTCGAACTCTACGACTGGTTTTACGGAGTTCAATGATGGCGACAAGGAAGGACGAGAATAAGAAGAGGAAGAAAGAAAGAGTAAGAGCGACGGTGACGTTAGGGTTGGGGTTGAGAAATATAAGGTATGTGATAAGAGTAAAGTTGATTATATACCGTGTTTAGATAATAAGAAAGCAATTAAGCTGTTTAGTAAGAGTGAAAAAGGGGAGAAATACGAGAGACATTGTCCTGGAAAAGATGATATGTTGGATTGTGTGATTCCAAGGCCGGAAGGGTACCAGAGATCTATACCTTGGCCTCAGAGTCGTGATGAGGTAAGTTTTTACCTGAAATTTTTTTATTTTATTTACTATTTAAGAAAAATAATAAAATGACTTGTAATTAAGCTTTCTAGAAGGAGACCTTGATGATTTTAGTAAGGTGTAGATGGGAGTCTTGGTTTCAAGTAATTGTATTTTCGGGTGTCAAGGAGGTTGTTTTTCTGTTGATGGGTGGATAGCTAAGAAATTAGATGTCAAATGCCTGTGCAGAGGGCTGGAGTTGAACTAGGTAGACAAAAGGCGTTTAGTGAGCTTGGTATCAAGTGAATGAAGAGACTCTTCATGGTCAGTCTTTTTTGTTAACTTTAGTGGTGCTTAGTACCGTAAAGCAGTAGTAGTCTTGGTAGAAAACTATTAGAATGTTATGTTTTTAAGTACTGGCCCTTGATCAGTGTTAGCATCTCCCGGATGCATCTGGATTGCTGCTGAAATTGTCTAAGCTCAGTTTTAGTTGTAATCCCCCCCCACCACCACCATAATGGAAATGCAGGTGAATTGATTTTTGGTGCATTGCAGAACTTTGAGAATGGAGAGTATTGAATGGATAATAGCTTTTGATTTCTAAACTTTATGACATAGGAATAACGAAACTAGTGACCGCTATTTTAATGAAAGATGATAGCTACAACACAATGAGATAAGTTTAGCATAGACCTGCAAGCAACCATCTCTAGCCTCTGAGTTGGTTTAATTATTAATACTTTGCTAGTGGTTGGATTCATCAGATTTGTGGTCTTTGACTTCTTAGTTATTGTGCAAGTTAATTTCTTTCAACTGAGTTAAATTTTTTTTGTCTGTGGAGGAAATTTCTTGACTTTGACCTATTTACCCTGAGCATAGATGTTATGATATTTTAATATTATTCTTCTAGGAATTTATTGGGTTAAAGCTATGTCATTCACTATAAATTGTCCCATGCATTATCCAGTTATTATTGTTGCTGCTACAATGGAAACAAATTTGATATTACAACTTTCTTTTGGTTCTATATCTCAAAGTAACTATTTTACCTTGTCAAAATTTCATTGAAGGTTTTTTTGTCTAATTGTGAGTTATAATTGCAGGTTTGGTTCAGCAATATGCCACATACTCGTCTAGTTGAAGATAAAGGTGGGCAAAATTGGATATCAATAAAGAAAGATAAGTTCATTTTCCCAGGAGGTGGAACACAATTTATTCATGGTGCTGACCAATATTTGAATCAAATTTCACAGGTTGTCTGCTTTTCCAATCTCTGCTTGTTTCTAGTACTTATTTTTGACATGGGTTTGATAATTAGCTTTCTGCATGCAGATGGTTCCTGAAATTTCTTTTGGCCACCATGTTCGTGTTGCATTAGATATTGGTTGTGGAGTTGCCAGTTTTGGTGCCTTTCTTCTTCAACGCAATGTCACCACTTTATCAATAGCACCAAAAGACGTTCATGAAAACCAAATTCAATTTGCACTAGAGCGTGGGGTACCTGCCATGGTTGCAGTATTTGCTACTCATCGCTTGTTGTATCCAAGTTAGGCTTTTGACTTGATACATTTTTCAAGATGTAGAATTAATTGGACCCGTGATGGTAAGTTCTTTTTTATTTGGACATATCCTAAACAGCTGCTATATCTTGAATTATTCAAAAACTGTTTGCAATTAATCAATATTCAGTTGTCTATAATTGACTATTGCAACCCAATAATGAAATTTAAATTCTTCCAACGGCATTCTTTCATGGTTATTTGAGCATTAAATCCTTTAGTTGTTAGGATTGTATGTATGCAGGTGTGTATCTTGTGTCTGTATGTGTTTGCAGGCGTAGTAGGTTGAGTTTATGGGGTTGTATATGCTATAATGTACATCCTACCTCTTTGATCTTGATGCTTCTTTCTATTTTTTTCTTATGGTGAAGATGAAATTTTGCTTCTTGAGGTCAACAGGATGCATAGAGCTGGAGGCTATTTTGTCTGGGCTGCACAGCCTGTATATAAACATGAGGAGATTCTAGAAAAGCAATGGAAAGGTAGGCCCCTCATGTCATGTTTTTTACTTCCTCCCCTCTCCCCCCCTTTCTCTCTCCACACACACACCAAGACACTTTTTCTTTGTGGTGCTTGATATTGCAATATAGTGTTTTAGATGCTTTGAATACTTTGCTTAATTGAATAATAATAATGAACCAAAACATCAGTTGCATGTATAATACCTTGATCAACTATGACTTTCCATTCCACCTTTATCATTTTTTATTGTGTAAAATGAAAATAAGATCGATACATTGAAATAGCTCAGACTTATTTGCAAGCTGATTTATCTACAGAAATGGAGGATCTTACTGCTCGCATATGCTGGGAACTAGTAAAGAAGGAAGGATATATTGCCATATGGCGGAAGCCTTTGAACAATAGCTGTTATCTTAATCGTGATACTGGAGTGCTACCTCCCATTTGTAACTCCAATGATAATTCAGACAATGTTTGGTATGTCCCACTTCAATACATAAAGGTCCACATTTAAATGATGATAAAAAATCTTAGATGAATGAATTCATTAGATTGGTACTGGGCCATTCTTTCAGACTCCTTATCTTGCAATATTTTGTTTAAATCGCTCTTCAGATCATGGCCCTAATGTAATGAATCATTAATAGCTTGAGGGGTTAGACTTTTGAAACCACCTATGAGTTGAAAATCGCTGAGCGTGTTTTCTTTTACGTAGTATGCCAAATCACTATCTTAATGTTTTTAAAGAATCGTTGTCAGATGTTGGTACCTGTAGTTAGTGCTGCAGAAAATAGAAAATATTTGACTTCTGTATCCATTTACATTACTTACAAATCAGCAAGAATTCACCAAGTGCTTAGACCGTTCTCTTCCATTTTCATATAAAAAATTAAACCTAATAGATAAAGTACTAGAAAGAATAGCTTAACAGAAGAATTGAGAGATCAGTTAAAAGTTGAGAATGCTTAGACCATTTTCAGGAGTAAGCTGGGTGCTTTCTTGTTACCTTCCTCTGCTTATTAAAAAAACTTTGATATGATATATGGCAGAAAAGCTCAAGGAGGTTTAACCAGCCATAGTTGAACAACTCATAACAAGTTGTAGTGTAACATGTTTGCAGGTATGTTGATTTGAGGGCCTGCATCACTCTATTGCCAGTGAATGGTTTCAGCTCTAATGTTAGCACATGGCCTGCACGTCTTCATGATCCACCTGACAGGCTTCAAAGCATAGAAATGAATGCCTGTATATCCAGAAAGGAAATCTTTAGAGCTGAATCGAAATACTGGAATGAAATAATAGACAGTTACATACGTGCTTTTTGCTGGAAAGATTTGAAACTACGGAATGTGATGGACATGAGAGTTGGACTTGGCAGGTACGTCTTATATAACATGCTACTACATACACTTTTCTGATTTTAGAATTCTTTTTATTTGATAAGAATGAAAAAGAATGTATTGCATTATTTTGAAATTTTTGTTTATTTTGACTCTTGACAGGTTTGCAGCAGCATTACATGATCTTCAGATTGATTGCTGGGTTATGAATGTTGTTCCTGTTAGTGGGTTCAACACCTTGCCTGTTATTTATGATCGTGGGCTTATAGGAGTTATGCATGACTGGTATAGACAACCTTCACTTTGCTCTGGTTTTCATATTCTTCCAACATCATGTGCTTGGTGGTATTGTAGCATCTATTCAGATTCTATTTAGCCTAGTATATAAAATACATAAAGCTACTATTTGGATCATGAATCCCACCAAGTGTAATACTTTTGAGACCACAATAAAATTTTGCAGCATAAATTATGCACCTTCTGTGCTTGACCTAGAGGCAACAATGGTAAAATACATCTAAATGAGAAAAGGATACAATGGTAAAAGATATCTAAATGTGAGAAGGAAATCATTTTGATGTCATCATCAAAATTTCTACTCAGATGTATTTTCTAGAAGCCATCATGTTTGATTTGGGCAAGGGAAAACTTTTTCTCTCCAATATTTAAAGTTCAATACATAGATTTCCAAAAACTCAGCTTCTTTGAGCTTTGGCTTGAGGCTTAATTTATGTTTAGCTAAGCCATATAGTAGTTAGCACATCCAGTTAATTAGAATGAACCAGGATGAGTCTTGAACTAAGTCAAGCAGCTGTCAAAATAGCACTTAGTAACACCAATCTGCGAAACCTTTAAACCTTTTTGGCTGGGAAGTAAGAGGACCTTCCACCATGTTTATACAAGTAATAGTACTTGAACTAAGTAAGAGGGCCTTCTATGGTCTTCCTTGGGTTTCTTTTGTAGCTCATTCATTACTGAGTTTATGAATGCCTTTAAGCTCATCTGTAGAATTTCTACATATGATTTCATATTCCTCTTGCTTTATACTTATGATTTTTAATTTCTTTTCCCAGGTGTGAACCATTCGATACTTATCCTAGAACATATGACCTATTACATGCAGCAGGTTTTTTCTCTGTTGAGAAAAAGAGGTATATTCATCCTCTTTTCCTGTTGTGTCCTAGTTTATGATAATAATGCACATTCTTAAGTTACGGTTTGTCATTTACCTTCTCTGGTTGATATAGGTGCAATATGTCAACCATCATGCTAGAGATGGATCGCATGCTGAGACCTGGTGGACGTGTATATATACGAGATTCAATCTCTGTTATGGGTGAACTTCAAGAAATAGCAAATGCAATGGGATGGGTGGCTGTGCTGCACGAAACAGGTGAAGGTCCACACGCAAGCTGGAAAATTTTGATCTCTGAGAAACGTATGTGATGTGCTTGTTTGATGAATATCCGTAAAACCATGTTGCTTCACAACTTTGGAAAGTACGTCAAAATCACATGTAGAAAGAAGCTGCAACTCCCTGAACTAAAAAGTAAGAGCTGCAACTCGTTCCAAATAATATAAGTATAACCTATTGTTCTATGTATGTAGTAAACATTACTGATTGGTATTACTACATTTGGACGAACATATACTAAAGGATTTCATTTTTCTCTATTGTATCCCAATTGTAATTGTACATTACAAAGTTTGCCATTTTAGTACATGTTGAAGTTGTCAATGTCTTACTGATTCTCTTTAGGAAACTGTTCCATGTTTCAGTTGAAAGAATATGTGATTTCATCATGCCAGGAACTTTTAGAGAATGTGTTAGGAAGGTGACAACAATTTTACCAATCGTTTTTGTGAGATAAAATGAGACAAAAAGATCCATCCATTGACAACTTGTAACCCAAGATTTCATTAATAAATGATCATCAAACTTTTTTTTTCTTTCATATCATCCTAAAAGTTCATCCATAAACAAAGATTACAAACTCACACTATCCAAATGATAAACAAAGCAAAATCTTTTGTCACAATTAACTATGATTTTATTTAAGTATCCTTAAGAACAGCAGTATTAGCCTGTTTAGAGAGATAAGCTTCATATATTTCCATAAAGAGTTTAGGATCCTTTTCAACAAGTTCCATATACTCTTCATTTTTTGTCAGCTTATCCATTTTGTCCACAATCAAACACAAAGCTGCATCGAGCAAGAGCTTGGCGCCGTGCTAGTGAGCAAAGGCATAGGTCATGAGTGAATTATCCCAGTTCAATTTTGATACCAGGAACTTTTCGTAGAAGCCTTTGAGATGCTTCACCTGGTATTTTTCAGCCAAAACAAGAAGATCACAAGCCATTTGCTCATCAAGCAATGCTTCTGCAGTGTACAAATAGTTCACAAAGGCTCGCAGAGCATCGTATGATACGTCACTGATCTTGATTGTTCCACTTCTGCTTTCTTCCATCTCATTTTCAAGCATTGCTTTGAATACTGGTGAATGGTTCACCTGGCTTCACATCCAAATATTCATACATAAAACAAGAACCAAACAATTAATGCTCCTAAAAGACACATTTCCTGACTTAGGTCCAGTTTTTTAGCTACTGTAAAAGAAAGTAGCCATCATCCAAATGTAGTTTTCAAAAATTTCAAGTTGGGTCACATTAAAATTTCAATTTTTTCATTTGAAATTGAAATTAAAGCAGATGAAGCAAATTGGTGGGAGTGGTAGTAGAAGTAGTACCAAAACGGCTTTATGGGCGGGTACAGGAACAGGGGGCAAGCCATCATCGGAAGCGACCAAAATGACGTCGGGGAAGAGGGGACCAGGAGAGGTGGAGGCACTACGGTGGGCGTGATCGAGTGGAGACCAAAAACGTAAAAAGGCGACTTTTTGAAATCTTCAATCTCTCGCTTCAGTTCTTCCTCGGTCTCGCTAGCTTCCTCGTAACACTCCTTGCACGTCCCGGCGTCACGTGCCGCGTACATTTCCTTGCACAATATGCATCTCATCATCTAGGTGTCGCTCTCGCTCTCCGTCTTCAACTCTGATGCCCGCCCGGTGATACCGATGCCTTCTCATTTTCCTTTTTCGCTCTACGGGAAAGAATGTGCGACTTTTGCTTAATGATTCCTAATATGATTTTTTTATTTCTACTTTTTGTTAAACCTAGTACTTGTAATTGTATTACACTTTTTATAGTTAAAAAAAATAAAATCTTAACTCATAATTGTTAATTAAATTATTATTTTTATTTTTTTATACTTAAACTTTTTTCACATGCTACCTAAACTATTCTTTCATTGCCCATTTGACATCAAAATATTATTCTTGTTAAAAAATTTCAGTAATAATAGACCCTTACATCATATAAACTTTAAAAAATAATTTTTAATTATTTTATTTTCATTTACATTATTTCTCTCTCTCTCTCTCTCACTATATAAATATATTATATTTTTTCATTCTTCTTCCATTATAATGACAATGCCAACAATGTTCAAAATTTACCCTCCCGAGATCGAGATGTTAGCAATTTATTTTGTTTCAAACTTCATCACATGCTTACTCAACCTGACCAGATCAAAAAGTTCTTTCATTAATCAAAATAAGTGTTTTCAAAACTAGACTAGATCAACCGATTAGATTGATTAGACTGAGAATAGGCAAGGGTATCTACTCGAAGATAGGGGTTGAACCAATTGACTAGCAACTAATACATACTGATTGAATCGAGCTAAAAGATGGTGCCTAATCGATTCAACCATTAGTTTAGTTTTTAAAACCTTGATCAAAACTATGAAGTCCAAAATGGGAGGAAAAGGAAAGAAAAAAATGTATATATTGTTGATAAAAGTGTACAACAAGGGAGGAGACAAGGAGGAGTAGGTGGTGCAAAGGAGGTCGGTTCACCTAAATAGGCAAATAGCCGAAGAAGGAAAGAAGTAAGGGAGTAAGGGAGAGCAAGTGCAGGTGAAGGATTAAGGTTGCTGAGATGGCCCCAAAAGAGAGATCCTTCCTTCATCGTTCTACAGGGTATTTATAAGGAGTAAGATCTTTTGTCTCGTAATGCTGCGTCATCGAAAAATTCGGGACATGGTGATTGTGTGGTCGACCAAGTGGTAAGGTCATTGTACGTGGGTTGTCATCGGGTGTGACACAACTTTGACATTCTTCTTGTTGAGATAGTACAAGGTTGTTACGCCTAGTGTTCCCCTCTTGGAGGTAAGTGCATTCTTACTAAAAGTAAGTGGCTGGAGGATAAGGCGTCTGGGTGGTGATTAGTTGGGTGAGACGGAGGTCCATTTGTGTACATCTCTTAGGTATCCTCTTGTGATGTCATGTGCCCCCGCTGGATAAGGGGTATGATATATATAAGAGAGGAAATAATAATTTTTTTGCCACATAACAAGTTTTAATTGATTATCATTTTAAAAAATAAAAATAAAAATAGACTTAATGGTTTGACTAATGGTTGAACTTAAGAAAAAAAGTAGTTTAAGTATCACATGTAACAAAACAAATGTTTAGATATCAACTTGGAAAAAAAATGTATAGTTTAAATACTAATGTGTGGGTTAAACCTTTTTTAAAAAATAGACTTAAAAGTTGGATTAATAGAGCTAACATTTGAGAAAAAAAAAAGGTACCATTTATGATAAAAATAAGTTTAAATATCAAGATAGAAAAAATGGTATAATTTAAGTACCGATTTATTGATTAAGCCAGAATAAAAATTGTATTATAGGTTCTGATCATATCTGTTCTTTTTTAACACAATGTCTAGAACTATCCACAGCTTCCAACCCATAAATAGGAGGATAATACACTTCAGTGCACTCTAAACTCATGTTCTCCTACATTGACAATAATATCCATGCCAATCGAACTAAGATTTAATCGACAGACTTACTAGAATTTTTAATAATTAACTTACCAAAAAAAAGATACTGACAAAAACTTACAATTATGGTTAATTTCCTAAAGTATAAATATGTTTTTGGAAGGGTTAGAGATAAATTATAAATTTTTAAAATGAATAAAATAAAATATTATTATTATAGTTCAAGCGGTATTATAGTTGTAGGTTAAGGTCATATAAACTTTGGTCGGTGGTTTGAGTCATCCCGTGCTTATATATTTTCATTATTATTCACAAGTCAAATACTAGCACATCTCTCGAGGCTTGTAGGTAATATCTCAATTGAGGTAATATCTCTTTGTAGAGGTTGGGGACAACACTTCGATATGGGGACAACACCTTTAGTTGTTGGGGGCTTGATTGGCTACTTTATAGACGACACTTTGAAGATTTCTCTCGAAAGAATTGTTTACCCTCATCAATATCAATTTATTATTTTATAATTGAATTGTAAATTATTAAAATATAATTTATATTTTGAGGACTGAAGTCGTTACTTATGTTTTGGATAAATATTATTAAAGGAAAGGAAAAGAAAGTAGAGGAAGGTTAAAGAAAGGAAATGATATATTTATTTTTTATTTGGATAGTTAAAATTTATAAATGAAAGTAAAGGAAAGGAATTGTAGCATCTGTTGTTTAGTTAAATTGTGAAAATGAAAGGAAATGATATGTTTTCCAATTTTAACCTTTACATAAATAATATATAATTAAATTAAATTAAATTAAAAATTATAGAAAAACACAAATATTCTGCATAAGTTTCATAATTGAAGTGTTAACCAATAATATATCAACATTTAAAACAAGCTTAATTGATCAAATTACAAATTAAGGACTCCTAGTAATCTAAATTATGGATTCCCACTAATATAACAAAATAAAAAATAAAATAAGATTGTTAAAAGTTTTTAAAAATTATAATTTAATGATACCTTAAAATATTGAGATCTAATAATTAAAAAAATATACAAAAAATTTTAAAATTAAATACTCCTAGTATTTTAAAAAACAGAAAATAAAAATAAGATTTTCAATTTTTTTAAAAAATAAAGAAATAATATAAAAATAACAAAAAATATGATTTTTTTTTTTAACTTCAAAGTTTAAATATTTGACATCTTAAAGCAATATAAAATAGTAGAAGGAGAAACATAGGGTTAAATATATCCAAACATTTCCACCAATTTATTTTCCCCTACTTTATTGTTAATATGTAATGTTATATATGAACTTTAATTTTGTGCGGTTTTATATATAAAATTTTAATTTAATTCAATTTTCACAAATCACTAACAACATTATTGAATTAGTTGCATTTTATATTGATATGAAAATAAATGTATGTATTTTTTTTAAAATATATAGAATTGAAATAAAATCAAAGTTTTATGTATACATATGAGTCGCAATTCACTGCAGATATTAAAAGAAAAAAATAATTTCATTAAAAGAACCCATCAAAGAAAATGGTTCCAATTGTTGGTTTTCGATTCTAGTATTACAACATGAAAATCAATGAGCTTTTTTATTGAAATGGTTTTTTTCTTTTCCTCTTCTTTTCTATATGTTCGTGTTATGAATCGAATCAATCAAAGATTTGGGGATGGATAACTTTTTTTTGTTTGGGTAGATTAATGGCTAATTATTTAGCTTAATTTTTTAAGGGTTGTTCACATAAAGGATTAAACCTTTCACAATGGTCATATAACGACTTAATCTTTATAAAAGTATTGGAATGAAAGTCAAAACTTTCGAAATGGTCAAATAAAGGCCTAACCTTAAATAAGGAAAAAAAAGAACCTTTTATAAAATGCTCAAGTAAGTTCAAATGTCATATATCAAGTTTCAAGTTATGTTTTGATTTCTCTCTTTTTCTTTCAAGCAATATCTGATTTAGGTATTATGTGTTTCATTCTAAACAATCAACATTTGCCTAACTTTTTCTACAAATTGGGCTGAAATACATGAAAAACTCTTATTTGAGCACTACTATAAATGTTAGGCCCTTATTTGACCATTTTAAAAAAATTGACCCTTATGTAAGCAACATCTAAAAGGTTGAACCCTAATTTGAGTATTTATCCTAGATTAATGGCAAGTTCCGATTGTTTATGGAGTTTTTTCAAATTATAATAATGTTAATGAAAGTTTAGATGCTTAAAATGAAAAAAAAAACTATTGGGAGATTTTTTTTTTCATTTAAGCCTTAAAAGAAAGGGTGAACTATATAGTGGTAACCTAACTATTAGTAAATTTCTTTTTTGGTCACCCAACTATAAAAAAATATAAAATGGTCACCAAATTATTCAATTTTTGTCTTTTTTGGTCACTGACTAACTAATGATAACAACTTTTAAAATTGATCAATTATATGCCATGTAATACAAGGATAGCCTGATTAAAATTCTAAATTAACAAATTTTGACAAAAAATACTTACAATTTTAATGATTGGAGTGAAATTTTTAAATAAAATGTAGGACTTAATATTTAACTTTTTAAATTTATGAATTAAATCTCAAATTTTATCAAACATATTTGAACATGGATTAAATATTAACATCTTGATTTTTAGTTTTATTCCTTTAAAAGTTTTTCAAATTACCTTGTACCATAAGTTAGTAAATAGTTTTGCTTTCACACTAATAATTACAACATTATTTATTTATATAAGAAAATCTATTGATTAAAAATATTATAATGTAAGATTAAATCATATTTTATAATTTTTAATAATATTTTTTTATTTTTAACATATTTTTTATAATTTTTATGAGAAAAATATAAGATTAAATCAGAAGCTACCACGTGTCACCATCTGATTGGTCTGTTAATATATTTTAACAGTCAACATGGTCAAAGACGGAAATTGTTAATGGAGGAACTTAATTGATTTTTTTTTTGTTAATGACAAGAGCTTAATTGAGTGCGAATTTAGTGCCAAAATTCAATTAATTTTTTTTTTCGTTTTTTATTTTAAGGTGTTTTATTCCTATAAGCACTATATACTTTTTATTTAAGAGAAAGAAGATTTACTTCAAAGCATGAAGAAGGTGAAGCATTCTAAGATTCGATAGGAATCACATGGAAGAAAGATTGTATCATACAAAGATAAATTAGTGGGGCAGGAGTTTAAAAGCTATAAACAGTTGATCCTAGATAGACATGAGGGAGTAGATGATATAAAAGACGGCTCAGATGATGTTTGTCAAGAACAAGTCATAAAAGACAAGGGTAAAGAGGGGGGGAGAAACCCTTATAGTAAAGGTCTTTGGGAGAATGAAAGAATACAAAGAAATAACAGAGAGATCTAGAGAATGATGAATAAAAGCTTCACAAGGTAACCATTTAACTTTTCTTCTTAATCGGTTCACATACAACTTATATAAGCAAAGGAAACCTTAACAGCTATTAACAAAATATTAACAAACTACCAGCCTTTGTAACTGCCTGACCATATAGCTAATTACACATTTAACACATGTGTATTTAGATACTATAACATTCAACCAGCTTCCTCAAGTGAGATGACTTGAAGAAGTTAACGAAACCAAGTAAATGATGACACAGACAATGGTTTAGTGAGAACATCGGCCACTTGGTCACAAGCAGGAACTTTTCCAACAATCAACTCACCACTCGCCACCTTTTCCCGGACAAAAAACAGATCAAGTTCAACATGTTTAAACTTGGAGTGCAGAACTGGATTAGCTGTAACAGCAACGGCACTAGAACTATCACACCATACTGTTGGAGGACCAACTGAACTGAGTTTTAATTCTATCAACAGAGAAACAAGCCAAGCCACATCACTAGTGGCGACTGCCAAACTACGATATTCAGCCTCTACCATAGACCGAGAAAAAATTTGTTGTTTCTTGGAGCACCAAGATACAGGTGTATGACCAAAGTACACACAATATCTAGTAGTAGACCGACGATCATTAAAATCAAGACCCCAATTTGCATCAGCATAGCCAACCACAGATAGCCACTCAGATTGTCGAAACAGTAAACCATGAGAAAGAATACCACGTAGATACCTAAGAATTCGTTTCAACGCTACCATGTGTAGAGTAGTGGGAACATGCATAAACTGACACACCCTATTAACAGCATACACAATATCCGACCGAGTTAAAACCACATACTAAAGAGCACCGACAAGACTACGATATTTAGTTGGATCAGGAAGACGTTCACCCTCATCCTTTGATAACATGGAAGAACTTACCATTGGGGTATGAACACATTTAGCATTAGACATAGAACTCCGTTCCAAAAGCTCCCTAATGTATTTACGCTGACATAAGTGAAGACTACCAGAAGCAGATCTACTTACTTCAAGCCCCAAAAAATAATGGAGATCACCCATATCCTTCAGAGCAAACTTGTTGTGTAGCTACTGAACAAAACAATCTATTTCGTCAGATGAACTACCAGTGATAATAATATCATCCACATAGACAAGCACATACAAAGTGTGGTCAGAAGAATGAACAAACAACGAGGCATCTGACTTTGACAACATAAAACTAGTAGAAACAAGGAATTGTTTTAACTTGTCAAACCAGGCCCGAGGAGCTTGCCGTAGGCTATATAATGCTTTAGTTAGATGACACACTAGCTTTTCACCATTCGAGCCACGTTGCACAAAACCTGGAGGTTGCTGCATAAACACATCATCAGTTAGATCGCCATTCAGAAATGCATTATTGACGTCAACTTGCTGGAGTGGCCAAGCCTTGGTTACAGTAATAGACAGAATGACACGAACGGTAGCAGGTTTGACTACCGGACTGAACGTCTTCTTAAAGTCACAGCTAGGCACCTGTGAACAACCCTTGGCCGCCAATCGCGCCTTCCGGCGGTTAATCGACCCATCAGGATTCTTCTTTATCTTAAACAACCACTTGCAACCAATCGCCTTCTGACCAGGAGGGAGAGAACATAGCTCCCATGTAGAGTTAGCTATTAATGCATCAAATTCAGCTTGAACAGCTACACGCCAGTCTGGATGGGCAAGTGCCTCCTCAACAGAGCTTGGTTCTACCTCAATATTACCTGCACACGAAGCTGTGGGTTTAAATATACCAGCCTTAGACCGAGTCACCATATCATGAGTGTTTGTGGTAGAAGCAGTAGGAATAGTAACACGCTCAAGAGGAATGACAGTATTAGAAAAATCTTCCTCTCCGACAACTGTCCCGAAGTCATTTGTATCATTCAACAAATTTTCAAAATGATGTTAGGAAGAACTACACATAGCAGAAGAATCAGGTGGATTAATTCTAGCATTAGGACCTGCCAGAGATATCCCAGTCGCAGGTGCAGGCCGCATATAAGTTTCTCCAGTGGAAAAAGATCGAACAACAGGAACACACATAGTAGTACCAGGAGACGTCAGATCGTCAGGTGACGAAGAGAGCAGAAACAAAAACTGATTTTCATAAAAAATAACATGCCTAGATACAATTATCTTACCATCTGGTGTTAAACAAAAATAACCTTTAATATGCGTGCTATACCCTAGAAACGTAGATGGCTGTGACCGATACTCAAGCTTGTGTTTAACAAATAGACGTAAAAATGGAAAACAACAGCAACCAAATACTCTAAGATGATCATAAGTTGGTTCGCGAGCAAACAAACTTTGATACGGGGATCGTCCTTGCAACACAGGAGTAGGCAATCGATTAATAATATGTACTGCACTGCAAAATGCATAGTCCTAGTACTGCATTGGTAAATTAGCCTGAGCCAGAAGGGTAAGCCCAGTCTCCACAATATGTTGGTGTTTACGTTCAGCTACACCATTCTGCTCAGATCTGTGCAGATAGGAAACACGATGAATTATCCTCTGACTAGCTAGAATTGACGAAAAAGCACGAAACTCACCTCCCCAACCACTTTGAAACTTCTTAATGCACTTCGCGAACTGAGTGAAAACCATCTTTTGAAATTGACCGAAACACTCTACAGCTTGAGACTTGCGGCTTATCAAATATACCCAAGTAAATCGACTAGTCATGTCAATAAAAGAAACATAATATAAATTCCCTTCACATGAAACAGTAACCGGGCCCCACAAATCAGAAACAACCAATTCAAACAACTCAACATACTCAGTATTAGAAGATTTCCCTTTTTGACATGCAACACAAATATTATCAAAAGAATTTTTATTTACAGTAATCTGACATTTTTCTAGAACAACTTTAACAGTAGTAGAAGCAGGATGACCCAATCTTTTATGCCACAAACTAAAAATATCATTAGCTGTAGAGGAACCTTGAACAACAGTATTATGAACAGACGGAGACAAACCACTCGAACTTGTTGAGAACTGATAGAGCCCATCACGAACTTGGCCCCGCATTAAGGTTTCCTGTGTCTGGATGTCCTTAATCACATAATACAAAGGGTGAAACTCAAAAAATACATTGTTTTTAGTAGTAAACTTAGACACAGATAGTAAATTTTTTCGAATGCTCGGCACACATAACACATTCGAGAGATGTAATAATTTCTTCTTCGTAGGAATAACTGTACTCCCAATAGACGAAATTGCAGTAGAAACTCCATTACCCATTAAGAGAGAAGATTTACCTATATATGGGGTGGAACTATGTAAATCCGAAGCATTCTTGCAGACGTGATGAGTAGCCCCCGAATTAGGGCACCAAGAAGTAATACCTACCGGTAAGTGAACATAAGAATCAGTAGAGTTAAAATTTGAGTCATAAGCGGTAGCATCAGAATAGTCAGAAGCATGCAACTTAGGAAGCCTGGGAGGAAGCCCAACAAACTGGGACGAGTCATACGGGGACGAGTCAGCACTAAACACATGAGCACATGGTTTTGTCTGCCACGGGGCTTCATGAACAGTCTGCCAAGATCTGTCAATACCAACACAATTTGCAGAGGGTCCAGGCACAAATTGGCCATCAGATGGACCAGATTGAACTGACCCACTAGGCCCACGTGACCTAGAAGGCATCTTACCATACGTACGGCCCAAATATTCATCATGAAATTGAAACCCCATAGCATTTTGTCCACTATCAAACGCATGCCCATTTCCAAGTGGATTTTCATTATCACGCCTAAATGAATTTGGGACAACATTATCATACTGCCCATTTCCATTTGAAACAAATGGATTGCCTGCATGTGGCCCACGTGGGACACCACCAGCAGGTGCATAATTGGCCAAATATAAGGCCTCCAATTTTGATCGAACATTCCCCAATTTTGACCAGGATTATTTGCTCCAACTCTATCATCGTCTCGCCCACTCGTTCCAGACACAAAACCACCCCGACGACCCATCGGTGCGTTGATCGACAAGTGCTCATCCCGATTGTATCGATAGTAGCACCGCTGTGCCAGATGGCCATATCTACTACAGATTTAGCACTGGATTCGTGGACGACAGGAGCGACCTCCTCGACCACGAATAGACGAGCAACCTCCTCCACGAACCGATCCCTTCGTCGAATGAAGTTGTGGCCCCTCCATCATATTCGCAACAACGAACACCTCTTGAGCAGACCGAGCCTGTCGAGCTTCACACTCAAGCAGAGCATCCACGATTTGCTGAAATGGTAATGGTTCCGAAAAGAGAGGCACGGATGAAACAATACCTTCAAACTCAGAGGAGAGGCCAACAAGAAGCACCACCGTCCGTTCGGCCTCCGAGATCTAAGAACCATATGCTGCAAGGAGAGTACACAGGCTGGTGATTTTACTGACATACGAGCGAATAGAGAGGCTACCTTTCTGAAGAGAGTGAAGCTCATGCCGTAACTGTGACTGCTTCGTACTCGAATCGGTCGCAAAGAAATTGTTTACCATGATCCAAACATCATGCGCGGTCCTAACATCCATGAAGGACGACAAAAATGACAAGCTTATCGTGGATAAGAGCCAGGAGGTAAGCAAACTATCTTGCTAGTCAAAAATTAAAACCGCCGGATTGACTACAAGACTACCATCAGAGAATGGAGCGAATCTCGTTGGGGCCGTTAACGATCCATCAAGAAGACAGAACAGACCGTAGCCATGAAGGATGAGCCAAATCTGCTGCTGCCATTGCATAAACGAGCCGTCATCCAACTTCACCCACCTCATGACGAGGGAAAGATGTGACCACTCTATCACCAAGAAACGTCGAGCCACCAAGCTCAACGGAATCAGATTTAGCAGAGTGCGTTGTAGCCATGCCCGAGATCACCGAGCGACTGATACCATGAAAGAATACAAAGAAATAATAGAGAGATCTAGAAAATGATGAATAAAAGCTTCACAAGGTAACCATTTAACTTTTCTTCTTAATCAGTTCACATACAACTTATATAAGCAAAGGAAACCTTAACAGCTATTAACAAAATATTAACAAACTACCAGCCTTTGTAACTGCCTGACCACATAGCTAATTACACATTTAACACATGTGTATTTAGATACTATAACAGAGAACAATAAAATATCAATTCTTATTCAAGATAAATCAATTATACATTGAAGACTATGATATATTTATGAATGGAGATCCATGGTTTATCACTAGCAATTTTCTTATTACAAGGAAATGGAAACCAAATTACACAACATCAGAAGCATCCTTCATTTCCATCGGGGTTTTGGTAAGGTTGTTGGAGTTACCACTTGAATACTATGAAATTGAAATCCTATCTAAGATTTGTAAGAGTATGGGGAAATTACTCAAGAATGGACAATGCTACTATCTCTGGAAGAAGGGGGATGCTTGTGACATCTCACACCCAACCCGGTTGCTAAGTCTAAATATGAGACGTTACATTCGTTGTCGGAGCAACTTAGATTAACTTGTACTTTGAATTTGACATGAAAATCAAATTGTTTATCCATTCATATGCAACCATTTGTATTGATTTAAAATATTTTAAAATCATTTAAGAAAAATTTAGAAAAATTTTAAATAGTTCTTAGGTGTTCAAAGGTGATCAGGACCAAGTACAGTCCTCTGGGGGTCGAAACAACTCAAAACAGGGGAGAAACCCTGTACTAATCTAGATGTATCGTTACATCCTAAGACTTGTATTGATACAAGTCACATGTATTGAACACTTTTACTTATTGACATACCTGTACTAATACTTCAGGCCACTTGTACCAAAACAAGTTTACCTAAATCATAAATCATCCCATAAGTCACCTATTTTGGCTCTAAATAATACTAAATCATTTCCATGGGTTATGACTAACAATAATCAAGTTTTAAACACCATTTAATCATACAAATACACATTTAAACACATAAAACATAATCATGTTCACAATCTACCATACTTAAAAACACCATTTTAGTTTACTTGGCAAGCAAGCAACTCATAATTCATATATCTCAACCATGGCAAGAACATAATATAACATACTCAATTTGATCAACATATGTACAACTTGACTTAGATTATAAATCCTTTATTTCAGTTATCCAAAATCAACAAGATTTACTCCAACAACTACATTTAACTTTAGGTACACACTTCTAAAGTTCAAAATGAACAAATCAAACAATAATAGAACTGAGCTGTAACCTTTAATTGCCTTCGAGCTAAACGATCAAAATCTATCTTAAATTGATATTTACTTACAGAACAAATATGTTTGCACATTGAGCATTAGATGTTCAGTAGTGCTATTATAATTTGAATTCATTACATAACATGTAAAATATATAAACATGCTATTCATTCATTACATTATATCATCAAATCAAGATCACAATGTAACTCAATATATATCATAACATTATTCGTTTGGTACTCACAAAAATATAAGCTGTTTTCGTAGTGCTTCCGTAATATTTCATAATTCAATTTTACTTCGTATATTAATAGGAACTTCTTATAGGAGGTAGCAAAAAAGCTAAGAAAATCCACCTTTTGAGTTGGGAGAAAATGACAACCTAAATCTAGGGGTGGGTTAGGGCTCATAATGGCTAAACCTAGAAACCAAGCCCACTTAATGAAGCATGGGTGACGCCTCATCCAGGAGTGAGACGAGTTATGAGCAAAAACCCTTCTAGCAAAGTATACACATAAGTCAAATGCTTCTTATCATAGGAGAAACGTTTTCGCTACTTGAAGCATACTTAGAAAGGTTAAGGATTTGGGATAAGGGATTACATAGGGTAGTACATAATGGTATAACTGTGAGGTTATGGGATGATAATTGGTTTGGGATGGGTTTTTTATGACACTTTGTTGAGGGAACCCTTAAGGAGGAGGAAAGCTCCTTGACCAACAAGTCTGTAGGAAATGGGAAGTTGAAGGCCAAAACAACATCTTTATCGGTCTTCCACTTGAAGTCAAGAAGACCTTCCTTAGCACCCCTTTATCAATCGAAACAATTCAAATGATCTTTTTTTTGGGGTCTCCCCAACACGGGTTCTTTCTCCCTTATGAGTGCCTACAAGCTTGGTACTGGAATGCATTACCTTGCCCTCTGTACGAACAAAAGCCTTTGGGAGGAAATTTGGAAAGCCAGATTGCCATTGAAAATAAAAATTTTGCTACGGAAATGTAGCTTGAAAGTCCTCCCAACTCATCAGCTCTTAAATGGTCAAGCACTTAATGGTATGGGGTAGTTCCCCTTTTTCTCAAGTAGTTAAGAAAGTATTGAGCATTTATTCTATGCCGGCCAGTCCTCAAAGCAATGGTGGACTACCTTACCGAATAGTTCCAACTACTTGCCAACTCACTTTGATAATTGAGAGAATTGGTTTTATGTAAATCTTACTTCCAAGAAGTGGGTTCATGGTCCCAAACTTCCATGGTATATGGTATTTTATTTGATGTAGGAAATCTACATTCAACGCGATGTCATTGTATTTGGTGACCATCGTCAACAAGAGGAAGCAATTGGAAGAGTAATAGGAGCTAGAGAGTTTTTTGCCTTAGCTGCTTCCACAAAATGAAGATCATTGCCAACCTTTTGTCAGTCTCGTGGAATGCCCTTGTTAGATGATGGTTTAAGTTAAATATGGATGGTTCCTCAATAGGTAATTCGTGGAAAGCAAGTGTCGAAGCTTTAATCCGAGACCATGATGGAAGGTGGATCCGAGGCTCCTATAGGCTGAGTTGTGTGCTTTCAGAGACGATCACCTTGTTATTGCTTGTGACTTAAACTCTAGGCATCTTGACATAGAAGTAGATGCAACTACAATTATTCATTTCATGTCTAATGATAATACTTTTAATCTTTGTCTTGATGGATGAATGCAAGATGCTGTTGGATACTGTGTTTTCTAGGAATCTTAATCATGTCTTTAGAAAAGAAAACAAATGTGCTGATGCACTTGCACGGTTGGCGAGCAATTTTCAACCTCAAACTCCCTCGAATGCTTTTTATTTCCATGCACTTTTTTGTATCTATAATTCTCCTCCGGACTATGTTCTCCTTTTGTTGATAGCTGATGCTCAAAGAGTTGCTATGTATTGAACAATCTTTTAATTTTTGTTAATGGAAGGCTGTTCTTTTCTTTAGAAAAAGTAGTTTATTTCACAAAAAATCTAGAAGACAATGATTTTGAGACACTCCTATCATTAAAACTTGAAAGAATTGTGTTATAATTTTAATTTAATCAATTCATTTATTATTTATTTATTTTTTAAATATTTGTGTTTCACATTTATATTTAATTTATATTTAGATGAAAAGAAATATAAATAAAATTTGAAAAATAGATGTCAAAATTTAATATATATATATATATATGATATGTTCTAAAACATTAAAAATAATTTACTCTTCATTTATAGTTTGGAATGACAATTATTTTAAAATATTTTATATATCTTTAAAGATATTTTTTATACAAATAATCTGTAAATTGAAGGAAAATATATGTTTAAGTTTGTTCAAACTCATCCCCTCTTAATTATTACAATAATAACGATATTAACTGAGTGAAAGATATATCATAATATATATTACAGTACCTCATGAAGTATTCATATTATTACTTAATACAAAATGATGTTTAATGCCTGAAGAAATTATTATATATAAAATGAAAGGAATATGATAAATGAAGGGAAAAAAATCAGATCCGAAAGAGGTGTGTAGAGTAGACATTTTCTTAAACCATTTTGGTGTTATTTGATTCAACCAATGCACTTTGCACACAAATTTTGCTGCAACAGAAAGAAAGAGGGGTGAGTTAAAGGTAACAAGTTTACATCATTCTAATTTAAAACATTATATGACAAGTTTAAATGTTTGAATATTTTTTTATATTGTTTTAGAGTAAAAATGGAAAAAAAAATGTTTTATATCTCAAAATATTTGAATATTATATAACAATAATTATAAAAAAAAAAGATGACCCTTTTAATACCATTCTATTTTAATATTTGTTAATTTAAAAATAAAAAAAACTAAAGTAAGAGAAAATCGAATAAAAATAATATAGTAATTTAAGGAATTTTGAATAATTTTACATTATTCACATTATAAATAGTAACTTGCATAGGGTTTGCAAACACATTTATTTTATTTTTCACCATACAAAACTTTTATTTTAATTAAATTAAGATCGATACAAATTGATGCATCAAGATTCTTAAATTTAAAATTTATATTATATTATTCTTTTACTTTTTCAATCATAATATTTTTGATAAATAAATTTAGTAATATATACAATCAAATTCATGCATTACACAAGATAAGAAACTAATTTATTTATATAATATAACTAGTTTCCTTTTCCGTGTGATGCATGAGTTTATCTATTATTTAGATTTTTTAAAAAACTTTTAATATATATATATATATAATTTTATGCTAATATTTTAATAAAGAAATAAAAATATATTTTCTGTAATCATATTTATTTATAAAATCAGACTTCAAAACATAACAATAATAAGTTTATTTTTGTTTGATAATTATTTTCAACAAAATAAAATTTATAATTACTTAAATAATTTATTTGATTTTTTAAAACAAATAAAAAATTGTTAGGACTAAGGCTTTCCAAGCACTAAAGACACAATGTTTGTCAGTCAAGATGTTGGGGTAATTTTGGTGTTTTATTGGCTTATTTGACTTGGATTTTTTTATGTGATGTCTCCATAAACAAATGAACCTCTAGGATGTGATTTATGGATGAGGTTTATTGTGCATCATTATAGTCATGATTGAATTTGGAGTTTTAAAGAAGTTGGGATCAACTTAACTTTGTGGATAATGCTTATGCGATAGATTTATAGGTTGATTTTAAGGAGATTAATTCCGCTTTATTTTAGGTATTGGGGATAATTCAAGAGGATATTCATATTATAATTGAGAGTTTTACTTTATCAAGACTACTTAGAGAAGAGGTCAATTTTAGCCTATAAATAGGCTATTGTGTCGCACATTTGAAGAGTCTTTTTGGAGTGTTTTTGGTTGGTTCTTTGTGTATCTTTTACTTGATTGTTTGCACTCTTGTGTTAGGATTTTATTAGAGAGTTTATATTTGATGCAAGTGAGATTTTTTGGGCGAGTGATTTGTAACAATTGGGGTTAGGATCGATGTTGGGGCTGCAATTACTTCTTTGTGAAAGGATAAATTGGGCTAAAACAAATAGGTGATTCGAAAGATTGTTGAATAAAAATCATTAAGTAAGTGAGGCTCCGTATAGTAAGATTGTTAATTTTTGAACTGCTTTAACAAATGACTATGTGCAAAATTTCTCTTTACTCCTTTGTTTTTTGTTTCTATTTCATTGTCTGTTAAATATCGTGTCTGGACAATCAAATTGAATTTATAGGAAATTGACGTGCTTTTAAAAAATGATAGGGTCTAATTTTATATTTCTAATAAAGGGTTTCCTATTTTTTACAAAGTTGAAAATAATGAGGACTTAAATTATGATTTAGGAATGTTGAGCACTTTTAAATAGTTAAAAGAAAAAAAAAAAACATGGATGGATTTAAACAGAAATTTACGCATTCGCAGAAAGCTATAAATCTGTATTTTATTGTTTCAAGTTCATTTTACATCCTTGAATATTGAACATATTCTTTTTCTTGTTTATTTATTTTTAAAATTACTATTTCAATTTGAAAAAAAAAAGTAGAAGCAAGTTGATTCAGCGAATATAAGGCCTATGATAAAATAAATAGTTTATATATAATCATTAATTTAAGAAAATATTGTATAATGATGATCAATTAAGAATTGATTTTAATTATTATTATTTAAAATTTGGTTTTAATTTTATACTTAAATAACAATTTTTAATTAATAATAAAATTATTTTAAATTTATAAATAGTTTATATCTTTGAAATAATATTAATATTAGCTAAAAGAATAAAATATTTAATAAGATGATATTACTTTTAATTGTTAAAATTTTATCAATTTTAGAGCACAACGTGTAATTTAAATATTTTAAATATTTAAATTTATCAAGTTGAATTAATTATTGATACTATACAAATAATTTATTATTGATATTCTATTTAAAAAAAAAAGGAAGTAAATAATACAATTGTCATATGTTATGATAATAGATATATCATGTGTTGTGGACTTAAAAATAAGAAGAAAAGAAATGAAAGGATGAAATTGGTCAACATCTGGCAATGCGGAGGAAGACAGGTGGGGCCGGGTGTGACGTACGAGAGAAATTAAGGATGAAGTCAGCTTTACCTCAATACAACCCGGGCTTACTCCTATTGATTTGGTAGTAAAATTGAGAGATGAAGGTTTTCCCAAAGAGTGGAGGCTTATTTCCAAAGAAGAAGAGATCTGTGAAGAAGATGATGCTCCATTCCCTCATCAATTCCCTAAAACCATCATCAACTTGTACTACCACCATCGACCTCTAGTATTTCAATTTCATACTCTGTTGTAAGTCTTGGGATTTTTTTGTTGGTTTTGGGCTTTTATGATGAGCTTGCTTTGGGTTTTTAACCATAAACATTCGTTTTCATTTTATTATTCCCTGCTCAGTCTATATTCCTTTTTAAAAGGAAGAGCAGTTGCTGAATGACATGGTTCAACGCAAACCTATAGGTAGAAGATTTTTTAATAATTAAAACATTCTGAGTCCTACCACTTCAACTGTCTAATCTTAATCACCTCTCTTTCAAATCTAAAATTTTATTCTCTCAGCATCAAGTAATTAATTATTGGCCAGCCAAGCTTACTGGAATGGCCCTTTCACAATTTAGTCAAAACTCTTTTTTTTTTAAAATATTTAGAATTTATATTAAATAAATATATTTTGCTAAAAATAAATTAATTTTATTTTAAAAAAGAAAAAACACAATGATCCAATGAAAGTGCATAAATATATAGGTTAATATAAAATTGTTGATACATTATATCGACGGATGTGGAGGAGAAGTATAGAAAAAATATATCGTTTCTTTTTAGATATTTACAGAATTTTATTATATAAAGTGAGACCTCGAGTCAAATTTTAGGTTGGGATTTTTTTTATTATAATTATATAACAAAAATCAAATTAATATAATTGATGATAAGTGTTGAATTGCAAGGGAAACTTCTAGAAGAGAAATAAACGTTGAAGTTCATTTCATTGGCTCTTGGACGTCCATTGTTAAAATCTCCATTATTGACGCATATTGAGAGAGGTGGGCAGAGTAGGTTTTTCGCATGCCTCCACTTTGACTCAATATAGTGATATTGGATTTTGAAATTTTCAAGATAGTTTTGTTTGTCCCCAAAGTAAATGATATATTTGACCTCCATTCAATAATGCAATACATCATAAAGTCTTACGTAAAATTATATATTTTTATTTCTGTAATTATCTTGACTGGAATACAACATGCTCAGCTCGAAATCCACCATCTTCCAAACAAAACCCACCTTGAAATGGCAGGAATAAGAGTTTTACGAAATTAAATCATGTTGATTAATTTAGTTACTTAATGCATGTATCAAATTAAAATTTATCATTATAAATTGATTTTTCTTCTACTTAATAGGGTTATATACAAAAACACATATAAAAATTATAGCTTCCATCACTTATGGTTTGTGTAATTAGGGAAAAAGCTCAAGAGGGAGAAATCAATTTATCATGTTGTTCTTCTTCATCAAAACTCAAAGGCCAACTTCAATTATGCATCAAATAATTCTTAAACTTGTGCCAATGGCCAACTTCAATTCCAATGTAACATCCACGAAAACCTCTTGGTCGTAACAAAATTATTTTGAGCAATTACGAGTCGAATTTTTCAAAATAAGTAAAATGAGATTTATAAGTGTTAGTGGAGAAGGTAGTAGGAGACTTAAGAAAATTTAAAAGACCAATCTATAAACTAAATTGTAAGGTTTTACAAAAATTTTGTAAGGTTTTACAAAATATTGGGGTGAAAGTGAGAAATTAAAAGTAAAAAAGATTAAATTGAATTGATGGTGAAATATGTGAGGACATGAAGAGCAATTTTACCAAGATCTAGTGGATAATGGCAATGGATAAAGTTTTATGAATAAGTTATAATATTTTATTTTATTATTATAATGATGATGATGTTTTAAAAGAAAGATAAAGAAGATTCTCCATCATCATCATCTTCTTCTCTTACACGTTACGAGCATTTGGGGAGAAAGAAATTTTTATTTCTTTTACAATATCATCATCCCCAAGCTTGAAATCATCAAATTTCCATAGAAACCTTAACTAAGTCAAATTACCCACAAACTAGCAAGCTTAACTTTCAAGATAGAAGTGGAGTGTTCATGTTTGAAGAGAGAGGAAATCTAGATAATGTGAGAAACTAAGGTTTTGAGGTAAGATTTTCATGATTTGGTAGCAACATCATGTTTAATATAATTATTTGAGCATGAAAGTGTTGTGGATTAAGAATATTAATATTTCATATTTATGATATTGATATGAAATGAAGAAAAAGACAAGGAAGAAGCTACAAGGAGTGTAGATGATAAGTGCCAAAAGTAACATGTTTTAGCCTCATTATTAATGCATTTTTGGATGATTATTCTATTTAAATGGTGAATTTTATGCTCCTAATCCTTTAAATTCATGTTTCTATACTTAGGAGAGCCTTTGGGGGCAAAATGAGTGAAAATAAAAAAAATCGGAGCAAGTTTCAAGAGCCACATGGGCTGGACACACAGCCATGTGAGCCACACAGAATGCCACACGACCATGTTGTAACATCCCTAGCCTATCTCTGCTGTCGGATTAAGGCTACGGAGCATTACTATACAAAACAGAACATTGAACATCAAAATAGAAACAATTATGCAATTCAAGAACTATCATTGAATAACTCAATTTAATTGAAGCAATAATACACTTATGGGCCTTAAATCGAGTTTACGGGACCTTAAATACAGTTTGAAAACATTCTGGGATCAGTTTGAAATAAAACAAAATTTTTTGGAAAACTTGAAAATTTTGAAAACAAAGGTCACACGGTCGTGTGACATAACCTAGACCGTGTGGACATTTGAAGTCTGAACACATGACCGTGTCCCAGCCTGTGTGTCCTCTCGTGTATGTATTCAAAATAGGGCCACACAGCCATGTCATAGGTCGTGTGCTAAACTGTGTGTGCATTCGATGTTGGGTCACACGGCCATGTCGTAGGCCATGTGCCAGACCGTGTTACATACTAACTTAAGACACACAACCATGTCGCAAGCCGTGTCTTAGACAGTGTGAAGCCTGTTCCTAAAACAATAATGACACACGACCGTGTGTGGCACATGGTCATGTGAGAGCCCATGTCCCAAGCCACGTGCTTCAAAAATTTCCCCCAAAACAAGCTATTTCAAACACAATTCTTACACACCAAGACATACCATTTCCACAACCATTTATATGACCAAAACACATTTTAAACACATTTAAAACATACCAATTCCATCAACCTATAAGACTAACCAATGTACCAACAAAAGGTACCACAATCACAAACCAAACATAATCCCATTCAACATCTCAAGATCATTAATTCTACATAAATCAAACATGCCAAACCATTTCATAAGCATACCATTCAATTATGATTTACCTACTTAAGAAGGTCATGCACAAGTGCAACATTACTTATTTACATCACCATTTACACACAACATCAACTAGGCATCCAACCACAATTAAACCTATCACAACTTAAAACAACCAAGAAACCAAGATTACATTAAGCCCTATACATGTCATTTATAACCATAAGCCAAATTAACTAAAAACTACCAAAATGATCGACAGATAGTATGATAAAGCTCCAACAATATTCCAATCGATCAAGCTTTTTGATGATATACAAAATAGAGAAAAGTAACTACATAAGTAAGTAGTGCATAGTACACTCGTATAAAAGGAACTTAAACTTACCGAACATAAAATGATTAAACCATTCAAACATTTCTCATTAGATCATATGAATATTTTTCTTTCCTATCCTGAACACTTCACAAAATTAGAAAATGTAACAATGTACATTTAATCCAAACAAGTCACAAAACATATCACAACAAGCTTTCAATATATGTTTCATTCTTCATATATTCAATTGACACTCTTTTCATTTCAAATACATATATCAACATTTTTCTCTTTCATCATCTAAAAACTTAAACCGTTCCATATACATACATAATCGATTTAAGCTTTAATCACCTGTTAAACCAAATGAAACAAATGACTTATAATGACATAAAACATTACCCATACACATATTTAAAACCAAATTCAACCTTTTATTCACAAAATAAACTTCAATCCATGAATTTAATACTCGTAAGTTCTTATTCACATACCTGACCATAGAACATTGATATAATAGCCATTCCTTTGTTATTCTTTTCAATACCAAGCATATCAAAATAGATCGATACACTATTTGTAACATCTCGAAGACCACAAATTCAAAGTAGAAATAATTATTTGTTGATTATTATGAGATTTATGATATGATTTCATGTTTGTGTAAGAGTTCCATGAAGAAAATTCTATGCCTAAAGTGCTTAATTTGATTTTTAAGACTAAATTGAATAAGTCGTAAAACTTGTATTCTAGAAGTTTTTGGCATGAAATTGTTATGGATTATTAATTAGAAGGTCTTAAATAGCAATTTGACCAAGTTCTAAAATTTTGGACAAAAATGGGCTTGGATGGTAAAAATTTGAAAGAAAGGCTTTAGGGGTAATTTGGTCATTTGGTAATTAAATGGACTAAAAGACAAAATAAAAGCAAAAAATGTTGTCCATCTTCTTCCCATGGCCGTGTGACCCATGAAGAAACCATGGCTAGGATTTTCAAGCTTCCAAGCTCAATAGTAAGTGCACCCAAGCCCCGTTTTTAATGTTCTTTGTATTTTTAAAATCCTCGTAACTCGATTTAGCTATTTCTACCCTTATTTTAAAGTAGGGTTCATGTTTAAAGTTTTACCCATGTATGTCATGCTTGTACTTTGATGTTAAATGGAAGAATATGAAAGTTTAATGTGTGTTTAACAACTTTTACTAAAGGATTTTTAGTGAAAATGGCTAAAAGGGGACTAAATTGTGAAAGTGGTAAAATGGGTTCTAGAAATGTGATTTAATGAAAAATTTGGGCAGCTATAAGCATGAAAAGGGTTTGGCTAGGCTTGGGTAACCAAGAAATTGAATACATTTCGTTATACGAGCCTAGAAACCAATTTGTAAATATGTGAAACTTTAGGGGTAAAAATATAAATTTACCAAAGTATGATTTTTGGACTGTTTTGAACAATTTGGATATTAAATAAATCATATTTGATGTGTTAGATCAAGAAAACTAAAATTCGAGCTTCAATCGGGAAAGAACGAGATTATGGACTAAATCGAAATAAATGGCCGTAATTGCATTCGAGGCAAGTTCGTGTGACTAAATAAGCATGTTTTTCATGTTATTGTTGTTATACTTGAAATCTATCTTGCTATGACTGTATTGAATTATATGTTAATGATATTGTGAATGAGAAAGTGGTGTACCCTATGAAGTAATCGATAGCTCAAGTGTCAATAACATGTTATGTGATGATCGAGTATATTGAAAATTTGATGGAACATGATATTTCTTTGAAACTAGTAAGTTTGCGTGTAAGCAAATCAACAATTTCATTATTATGTATTTAATACTTGATATTATACGAAATATGTATGTATGCCCTAACGAATTTGACTTGTGATGATTCAATGAAAATTTGATGATAACTTTGTATCTTGGAAATCCCAGGTGACCCTGAGGAATGCTTAGGATTCGGATATTATGACACCATGGTTAATGATGCTTAGGATTCGGATATCATGACACCATGGTTAATGAGATCCGGGGTAAGACCATGTTTAGGACATGGCATCGGCATCCGAGATGAGAGCCAGTGTATGACCATGTCGGGAACATGGCATCGGCGTTGATATGTGTGCTAGTGTAAGACCATGTCTGGGACATGGCATCTGCACTAATGTGTGATCCCTTATAAGACGATATCATGGATATGGCTTCCGCATCGTTAAGCGATTTCGTATAAGACCATGTCTGGGACATGGCATCGATATGAGGTCCCGTATAAGACCAGGTTTGGAACATGGCATTGACACCGATAGGAGACTTCGTATAAGACCATATCTGGGATATGGCATCGATATGTGATCCCACGTAAGACCATGTCTGGGACATGGCTTTGGCACTCTATTTGATGTATGATAATTTTGAACATCCTTCAGTATTTTAGGTGTTCAACGGGTAGTTCAAGGTTTGTGATGAAAGCGAGAACATAAGTATATGAGCATGTTGAAGTGGTACAGGTATGTACTTGAAGCTCAAAAGCTATGAATATCATGAAATGACCAAATGTCGATAAAATGTGGATAACTTCATAATAAGAAATGTGATGAAATATATTATGATCATGTGATTGATGATATCTTTGATATTATATGTTGGATGATGCTAATTAAAGTTGATTGTTGAAATTGTGAAATGATGGATGCTCGATGAATTATGTTTGAATGAGTGATGTACATGAGGTACAATACAAATTATGCTTTCGTAAGCTAAGACATGGAAAGGTAAACGTGTGGTAAGAGTTGTGGATAAATAATGTGTAAAGACAACTATAAAGTACTTATGATAAATGTTATGTTGTGCTTACTTTATTGATTAAAGTAAGAAATGGCATGAAGTGCTTATTATTTTTCATACGGACTTACTAAGCTATAAAGCTTACCCCCTCATTTCCATTTCTTTTAGTGTTGTTAGGTTAGCTCGGGGTTGGAGATCGTCGGAGGTAGCATCACACTATCAAATTGTTAATGTGGGTTGTCGATAAACCTCAAGCGTTTTCAAGTGAATGACATGTGTAGAGACTTAGTACCTTGTGATATATGTTTCATGATTTGGCTAATCATATTGGCTTACAATGATTCAGTTGTACATAGCCATGAGATATGGCTTCTATTTGATCATTGGGTTGTAAACCTAATGGATTATGCATGCTTGCTCTAATACCTTATTGATGTGTATGTTGTAATGACTTGTTATGGTTGGGTGTATGATTTGGTATACATATTTGATGGATGAATTATGATCAATAAATGTGGCCATATTCTTGGTATAGAAGTATAGAGTTAGAATAAGTAATAATGTTGTTGGAATATGAAATTGGTGTGGAATGCCTTAGTCAAGTATATTGTTCTATGTACGTGAAATGTTGGCACTCTATAAAGACATGACTTGGCTTTGGATATGTATGCTTGTTGATAAGTTGAGATTATTTGACATGAAGATAACTATGATATAAAAGTATAAGTGGTAATGTCTTTGATAAAGCCAAATGAATGAGATATGGTATGTCTAGACTTGGTATAATCTGAGGATGTGTAATACATGTATGATGACTTGCAAATACTATTTTTGTGTCTTAATAAAAGATGTGTAATCATTAAATTGATGTCATATTATGTCTTAATTAAAGATGTTTGAGTGCCTAAATCACTCTATGTTGAATGCCATTGAAACTATGTATGAGTATCTGAAAGGTTAAGGATAACAAAAAGGCTTGGAAAATAGCCTAACTGTTAACCATACGGGCAGAGACACGTCTGTGTGTCTCAGCCATGTGAAGGCCACGACCTGGAGACATGGGCGTGTGTCCAAGGCATGTAAAGTCTGCACTCAATTCGCGAGAATTTAATTAGTCACACGGCCTAGCACACGGGCATCTGGCTTGGCCATGTGGTTCATTTTGCATGATGATGTCATAGTCAGAGAGTTACACAGCCTGAGGACACGGGCGTGTCCCTGTGTCCACACGGGCGTGTGACTCTGATACATGGAAAAAAACTTTTAAATTTTCTCAAAACCCTTTTAGAGCTCTTGGTTTAGTCCCAAACCGCTTTTGATGCATGTTTAGGGTCTCGAAGACCCGTGTAAAGGACATTATACATGTTTATGAATGATTTTGAATTGAAAGAAATTTTGTGGCCTGATTTTGCATGTTTTTGAATGTTTAAGTTCAGTAATACCTCATACCCTCTTATGACGTCGAACATGGGTAAGAAGTGTTACACTACTCTCCTATATAACCCGTTATTGGCACCCAGTACCTAATGGATAATTTTGTAATGAATTTTTTTGCCTAGCGCTGGTTGGTGAAACCAACAAATATTATGTATACATGTGCCCAGCACTGGTAAGTGAAAACGAAAAATATTATATATATTTGTGCCCAGCACTGGTCGGTAAAACCGACAATTATTATATATGTACCCAACACTAGTTGGTGGAACTGACAAATATTATATATATGTATGTGCCCAGCACTAGTCGGTGAAACCGACAATTATTATATATACCCTATACCTCATGATACGTAATCATATAATCCTACTTCCATCATCTCGTAATTTAACTCATTACATTATCCACATTAATCAACTTCAGTCTATTCAAATCGACAATACAACTCCATATGTAACATTTCCATACAATTAGTTTAAGGCTACTTATTCATTCATCCATTTATCAACCGTTCATTGTATTAATAAATAAAAATTGAATCGAGAACTAATTCGAGACTTTAAATTTTCTACGATTCAAGTCCGATTGTTGAATATCTTGATCTAAATAATAATTTAATTCAATTAAACAATTCAAATAGCTTAAAATAACTAATTCAAGCTATAATCCATTTTAAGGTGAATTTATGAAATTACCTGATACGAACCCGCCCCGTGAACTACTTTGGTCAAGCTTACCAAGCCGAGCATTGCACTGTTGGCAAGCTCATCCTAGCTCGTTTCCAACTCCCTGAGCTCCGTCCAGCTTAATTCAACCTGTACCAATTTAATTTTGGTTTGACACAGCTCATTAGAGCTCAACTCGGCTTGACACAAGCTCATTGAGCTTGATTTGAAATTATTTAAATTCATGCATTCTAATTTGCTGAGATAATTTAGTTAGTTTATTTAGTTAGCTTAAAACAATTAGCTCATTTTAATTTGTCAAATCAGTACATAATTAAATAAAGTTTTAATGTGTCTTAGTTTAGGACATGAATTTAATATGTCAAGTTTAGGACAAATTAATTAGCTGCTAGTATTTATTTGTCTAAGCTGAATTTAATGGTTGTCCTAGCATTAAACGTGAGTCATAAATATGTCCTTGTTTAGACATGTTATTAATGTGTTTGTGATTAAAGCATGAATTTAAATTGTCTCAACATTGCTGCTGGTTTAATGTGCCGAATTTAATGTGTTTAACATGAATTAATTTGCTTCATAAAATTGATTTTAGGCACACGAATGAATCAACATTTAAGGGGCTGTTTGTAAGGGTGCAAGCACGGCATTAAAGTAAGTGCATGTTCGGAACAACATTAAAGAAGCCAAATTTAATGAGTATTGGAGCATGAACGACATTTAAGAGGATGTTGGTGTATGGCCAAGACATGGCATTAAAGTAAGGTTGCATGCATGGGACGAATTAATGATAAATGTGAGCATGCATCTTGCATGCATGAGCGACTTAAATGAGTTGCCTAGGAAGCTTGCATGGACAACATTAATAGCTGCCGAATTATCCTTTTCCATATGTGTTTTTTTGGAGACCAATGGACAAAGAATTAAAGGGCATGTTGGTTGAGATTTCCCAAGTGGCCATTCGACCAAAGTATGCATGAAGCCTCCTTTCTTCAAGGCTGAACGTTCCAGTCTCCAAGAAGCCTTTCAAAGTATTCACACTTAGTTGTCTACTCATATTCGGGTTTCACATTGTATGCCCATTGGAGTTTCTTTATTCATCCTCCCATTGGTGTTCATTCATTCACATCATTTTCCTTAACTATGAAGCTGCCTTTTGAAGAACCATTCAACCGAATTTGGACTTATTCAATTAATGGTTTTTGTTCTATATTATTCTAGGATGTTCATGACCGAATTTTACTTAGTCTTTAAGCATTGTTCTATGTCCATTCGACTACCTACCTTTAGCTTATAAATAGTTGTTATTTTCATTTGTAGAAGGTTGTTGAACTTTGATTATTGTTTCTTTGTTAATGAAACTATTTGGTGAGATTCTTTTCTCCCTAATTTCATTGAAGACTTGTCGACTTATCTAGGAAGCCTAGTGGCGTCAACTTATTTTTCATCTATCTCGAACTTATCACTATTCATAGTGTGGCGTTTGAAACTATACCAAGGTTCCTACTTTGCTAAGTAGTGGGTTGAGGTTTACCTGCTTTCATTCCGATCACCTTAAAAGCCTATAAGTAATTGGGTCGATACTCTCTAGTATTGGTTCATGCTTGCTTTTGAGTTCCTTTCTTTCCATACTTACATTTCATCTTATCACCTTTTTCTATTCTTTTATTTCCTTTAAATTGAACCTTTAATATTCATATTTTAAACCCTAACTTTGAACCCTTTGAATAGCTTCTACATTATTTACTTAAAAACACCCTTTTGAACAAACCAAACGATACTTCTTCATAGACGATCGAGCATCTCACATATGACTCGACTCATCCCGAGGTGGATCGTATCATTTGGTATTAGAGCTTGTAAAATGGGAAGTACCGACGTTCGCACCATCATCGGGAATAAGTTCGTAAAGTGAAAAAAAATCAAAAAAAAATTTCTTGACTTTTGTTCTTATTGTATTCATCTTAATGTAGTAAAGAAAAAAGGAAATTCGAAGTTGAAAACAAAATTTCGTTAAAAAAAAGAATATATATTTGAAAGTGCAAGTTTTGAAATCGTCGAAAAAAAAAAAGTGCTCAAAGAGGTTTGTGTTCATCTACTTGTGTTTCCGATCATTAAGTCCCGATTCTATCATCTTCATATACCCCAACGCCACACTCAAAACCATTTCAAATTTTCTTTCAGCCTACCATTGACCCCTTCATCTTTATCCTTTGTTAAACAACTTGCAATCGACCCCTAAGCCTACGATAAGGCCTTGGCAAGTTCGACTACGAAGTTGCAAGAGAAAAGTTTGAGAGGTAAAAGGCATGAGCGTGTGAGATTATTCGAGTGAAGAAAAAGCCTATAAAGAGTGTAAACACGAGCATGAGTCTCACTTTTCTTTTTTCTTTCCGAGTGAACTCGTGAGGATTTTATAGTGAGGACTTTATTTCTATTTTACTTAACAATTTTCCTTTTCAGTGATAACAATCATGTCTCGTGAAGAATTTACCGAATCGGAATATAAATATTTGGTGCAAGAAATGTGAAGAATGGTGAATGCTAAGTTTGACAAATTGCACGAGAGATTAGACCGTATGTCATCAATGTAACACCCCTAACCCGTATCCGTCGTCGAAACAGGGTTTCGAAGCATTACTAGAATTTACGAATCACCTAAAAAAATTTTCAATTAAATACTTACCGATTCAATGCATTATATAAATAAATAAATATATTACCATTCAATCAACAGTTTGGCACTTGTTTAAGCATCAAACAGCAACATTGTTAGTATACTAGTACATATTTCATATAAATTCAACATTGATATACTTATTTTCTCGACATGTCACACTTGAGTTTAATAATTGTCTTTACTTGTATAATTTCCTTATATCAACATATCAAAGATAGTCATATATGTACATGTCACGAGACATATTATTCTCTTCCTGTTTCTTCATAAGCATATATCATTCATTTCATTATACCAATATTTCATGCACCATAATTTCCATATATCTTATGTATATTTATTTCGGTAATAGTTCATATTAAAATTAACATAAATTAAATTCCATGTACCTATACTTATTTCATTTATCTATCTTTTTAATTATTTCATTCAACTATTTTGTACATATATTTCCATATGGCCAATTCTTATAAACATTTCACAGAACCATTTCATATAACCGTTCTTCATTTGATACATATTACCTGAATATCAATTGTTCAACTGATGTCATAGCATCTCCCATCCATGATCTTATTTATCTTCGACATGATGCCATAGTGTCTTTCAACTATGGTCTTACTCATTTTCTGTCAGGTTGTCATGGTATCTTTCAACCATGGTCTTGTTCATTTCATGTTACATTGCCATGGTATCTTTCAACCATGGTCTTATTCATTCCCGTCATGTTGCCATGGTATCTTTCAACCATGGTCTTATTCTTTTCATGTCACGTTGCCATGGTATCTTTCAACCATGGTCTTACACATTTTATATCCTGTTGCCATGGTATCTTTTAACCATGGTTTTACACATTTCATATCATGTTGCCATGGTGTCTTTCAACCATGGTCTTACACATTTCATATCATGTTGTCATGGTGTCTTTCAACCATGGACTTACACATTTCATTTCAGAAAGCACACTCCCGCGAACCTCATCCTTACAAATGGATTACCACCCAGCTAAATCTTACGTAATATAAACTCATAGAGTAATGTCGGGATTACCACCCAGGCTAAATCCCTCATAACGACAATTGCTCTAATGAGCTTGGATCTCGAATTACACCCAGCTAAATTCAAACCCTAATTCGGATTACCCGTCCGAACTAAATCCATTTTCCACATATTCTTCGGGAGGGCTATATCAAGATAGGATCACCCGTCTGGGCTAGATTCTTTTTACCGTCAATTCCTTTTCAGAAATCCATCGAATTTACCTTTCATTCAACCGGGATTTCTTCCCCTTTTTATCAAATATGTCAGTGTTTCATAAATTTTCATATAATGAACGTTCAAATTATATTCATATAAAAAAAACATACATTTCAAGCATTTAAGAATATAATTCAAGTTACACAAACTTACCTCATTGCTTGTTTGTGTTTATAATTTCATTAATCCGATATCTTTTCTTTTCCACGATCAAGTCTCTTATTTGAGTCGTCCGGATATTTATAAATAAATTTGATCATCATTTTCATTCATTTCATATTCTAATGTATTTAATTAATGCTCTAAGCAAAATTACCATTTTGCCTCTAAACTTTTATTTAATGACGATTTCATCCTTAGGGTCAGGAAAATAAAATTCTTGCAATTTTAATCCTTATTTACAGCTATTATTCTCATAGATATTGATAACAGCCCATGAATTCTATAAAATATCAGAATTTTCCATAATTTCAACACTTTTCAATTTAATCCCTAAAAACATGTTTTTCCCCAATCTTGAACTAAATTCATAATTTCATTCAATTTTGTAATTTAAATAATAAAATAATCCATTTCATGCAATTTGGTCATTTCTGACATTTTTACAAAATTACCCATAAAGTTTTACTTTTATTCAATTTAGTCCATGAGCCTAAAACATGCAAACTAGCCATCCCAGATGAATATTCATACATATTTTCCTCCTTATCCTCTCCATTCCACATCCTTAAATTTATATAATATGCTTATAAGTAACACTATCAATAATTTCACTATTTACTTATATGTATATTCAAAGCTGTCCATTTGAGTCATAGTCAATTAATTATTTATATCTTGAGCTACAGAACTCCAAATTAAGATCCGTTAATTTTTCCTGAAACTAGACTCACACATCTTCTTACCATAGAATTTCTAGAATTTTTAGTTTAGCCAATTAGTACAGTTTATTCATTAAAGTCACCCCTGTTCTGCTGTCTGACAGTTCTGACACTTCTTCACTAAAAATTAATTATCTCCTTGTACAGAATTCAAATAATGTTCTCATTTATTTCTCTTGAAAATAGACTCATTCAAAATTCTAAGCATATAATTTTAATTCCATAATTATTTTTCTCCAATTTTTTATGATTTTCTAAAGTTAGAACAGGGGAACCCGAATTTATTCTGATCATCTCACAAAATTCATTATATCTCATGATTTTCAAATCCATTGTTACACAATTTCTTCTATAAGAAACTAGACTCAATAAGCTTTAATTTCATATTTTTTTCATCTAATTCAATTTATAAAATTTATGGTGATTTTTCAAAGTTAGTCCACTGCTACTGTCCAATATTGTTTTAGTGCAAGCTGTTTATTACCATTTTTCCCCTAAGCTTTTAATAAATAAAAATTTCGTCCCTACTCAATTAGTCTCTCAATTGAGCTGATTTTTCTCAATTAACACTTTATTCTATCACTGTAAACTACTTTACAACTTTTGGAAATCATAATTTCAGCACTAGAATTTAATTCCAAACCTTTTCACAATTAGGTCCTAAAATCAATTTCTATTAATTTTACTTGATAAAATTATCATATATCAAAATTAAAGCTTCAATTCTATATTTATTCATCATATTCTTCCAGAAATCATCCATAATATCTTTAAAAATTAACTATGAAATCAAAAACTAATGAAATAGTAAGTTGGACCCAATTGTAAAAGTCTAAAAACATAGAAATTTCAAGGAGAAAGCAAGAATTAAACTTACATGTAGCTAGAGAATGAAAATCAGATTGAATACTCTTCCATGGATGTTTTTCAGCTGATGAAAATAAAGAAAAATGAAGAGAATTCTAGATATTCTAATTTGGTCCCATTTTTATTTAGTTTATTTTGGCAATTTTCCAATTTTGGCCTTATTTCACCCTTTTCCTGATTTTTCTCAGCTATTGCCGCCCAAAATATCTCCTTTAGGCTTATTTTCACTTTAGGTCCTTCCTCATTTGAAAATTGAGTTATTTAATCCTTTAGCAACTTTTACACCTTTTTCAATTTAATCCTTTTTATTTAATTAACCACCCAAACGTTAAAATTTTCTGACGAAATTTTAATACTACCTTATTGATACTCCATAAATATTTATAAAAATATTTATGGCTCGATTTATAAATTTGAGATCTCGATAACTGTTTTCTTCAATTTCTTAACTTAATAAATCTTTATAAAACACAAATTACTAATTTAAAAATCTCACAAAAATCACATTTGGCTCATAATTATTAAATAAATAAATTACGAGCTTATTTTTCGAATTTAGTGGTCTCGAATCACTATTTCCGACATCATTGAAAGTCGGCTATTACAATCAAGTCGGAAAGCAGATTCGAGAACATCATAGAGATACACATCCAACGACTACTCGAGAAGAGACTCTAATCGAGATTCCTTTTCATCAAGGAATTCGAGACGAAGAGAAGTCGATTTTGATTTTGAATCCTTCCGAAAAGATGTGCGAGATGAAAGATACACCTCTTCAAGAACTCCAAAGAAAACATCCACGGAAAGATCTTCACGAAGGATTGTTCGTGAACAATAGGTATTTTTCTTCTTTTGAACAAAATGATTATTCTCCTAAATCTTTTGTGTCCTCTTGTAACAAGAAAATTAGAAAAGAAAAAGACAAAAAGCAAAAAGAGATCAAAAGAAAAGAGAGGCAAGAAATGATTATGAGATAAAAATGAGAAGATCTTGAATGAAATCGGGAAAAGAAACAAAGAAATGAAAGAAAAAGAGGAAATGAGGAAACAAAATGAGATTGAAAAAGAGAATGAAAAAGAAAAAGAGTTTGATCAAAAGAAAAGAGTAGAAAAAGAAATTGAGGTAAAAGAAACGAGTGTTTCCAAAGAAAAAGATTCGAGTGGAAAAGATGTTAGTGAGCAAGCGAGGATTGTTTCCACTAACCCACCTGTTAATTTTTCTTGTGATATCTCTTTCCAGGTTTTTGAAAATCCGTGTGACCAATTCCAGCTTCAATACCTTCCTAATGAGTGGCGATTTCGTTTGTACAAGAAAGGTAAGAACGAGAATGACAACTGCCCACTTGTGTCCGAAGGTAAGCGAGGTAAGGACTCTATGATTATCAAGTCACGATCATTTGATTTAAAAACTGCTAATAAAGGTTTTGATGACTTAATTTCTGAAAGGTCTCCATATTTTGATTTGGTTAGTCGTTGTCCACCTATTGATGTTAATATCATTGTTTCAAGAAGAGCCACGAAAAGTTTGTCTTATGACATGTTTAACCCATCTGTTGAGTTGGTTTCGCCTATGCAAATCGTGGAGGTGTGTGATAAAAGTTTTGCACATACAAATTTTGCTGTGTTTGAATACTTAAACTCTTTGAATATATGTGCTAAACCTTTTTGCTTAAGCATGCCTATTCGATTGGCCTGTGCTGGATTTGAACTTTTGAAAAGTCGTATGTTTACAATTTTTTTGTTCGACATAAGTGTTCAAAGGTTTTCGCATACAATAAATAATCCGTTTGATTTTCCCTTCAAGATAAATCTTCGAATTTTTGTGTAAAATTTCCATGTTTCGATCTGCCTGTCTGATTAAGATTTTTGAAGTATGAGTTTTTGCATATTTGTCTGCCTAAACATTCTTTGTTCTATTTTTGTGATTTATTTAAGAAAGTGAGACTCTTGCTGTATATCGGGCTAAGTGACCAAAATTGAGTCTTTAAGCCGGGAGTTAGCCACTTTACGTTGATACCAAGAATAGGTAAGTACCGTAATCTCATTGTAAATAAATTTGTTGTACCTTTTCATTCGTTACAGATATTATCTTCATTTCTAAAAATAAATCTTGTGGTTAGTTTAAAAAATCAAAATCCAGTTTTTGATTCTGGAAATTTTGTTTTTAATCCCGGAATTGGTTTATGCTATCCACCTGTGAATAACATCTTAGCATGTCTTTTTAAGTATATCCTTCCTGATGGTATTGACATTTTCTGTTTTTGTGGATATTACATTTTGAAAAGCGCAAATTGTCTTTTTAACTTTTTACCTTTTCAGGTTTATTTGAGTCTGAAATATCGATTACATTACCTTGCTAAGGAGTGAAGGTTTGTTCTGCAAGAACGAGGTAAATTCAAACTTTTGTCTTGTAACTTCCAAGATAATCAAAGTAAGTAAACAATATTTTTGTTTTGTTTGAAAAATGAAGAAATCAGTGTTGTTGATGATGACTTTGTGGAAAGTGGCCATATTATTCATCCCGCTACTGTAGGCCCATTCAATCGAATACGGCAAGATGAGGTTGTTCAAATCAAAAAGCCAAGT
This sequence comes from Gossypium longicalyx, assembly GCA_025698465.1. Classification (NCBI taxonomy): domain Eukaryota; kingdom Viridiplantae; phylum Streptophyta; class Magnoliopsida; order Malvales; family Malvaceae; genus Gossypium; species Gossypium longicalyx. Next base: position 13,131,874 of record CM046997.1, on the reverse strand, counting down.
GAAAATGTCCTTTATTTTGATCCATTTGGAATGTTGTGGTTGAAACGAGGAATGCATTCTTGTTTGCTAAATTGCGTGATTAATCATTCCTTGCTTCCATTCTGTTCAATTGTTCATATCGGTGGCACATCGAAATTGTGCGATAATATGAAGCATCCATGTTATGAACGAATAAAATTTTTGCCATATGATCTTTGGACTAGATTTTATATGTGTTATTTGAATTTGAGTTCTTCGTACTTGTCATTGTCAAATTTGGTGAGTAAATTTAGAAAAATTTGTGTGATAACTTTTGTCCAATTTGACCGAGGAAAGCCGCGCGAGAGAAAAAAATTTCCAGTGGACAAACGGCTCGACTTGAGGACAAGTCTCCCTCAAGAGGAGGGAATGATACGAGCACGCCCTGCGAACTACTTTGGTCAAGCTTACCAAGCCGAGCGTTGCACTGTTTGTAAGCTGATCCTAGCTCGTTTCCAGCTTCCCGAGCTCCGTCCAGCTCAATTCAGCTTGTACCGATTTAGATTTGGTTTGACACAAGTCATTAGAGCTCAACTCGGCTTGACGCAAGCTCATTGAGCTTGATTCAAAATTATTTAATTTCATGCATTCTAATTTGCTGAAATAATTAAGTTAGTTTATTTTGTTAGCTTAAAATAATTAGCTCATTTTAATTTGTCAAATAAGTACATAATTAAATAAAGTTTTAATGTGTCTTAGTTTAGGATGTGAATTTAATATGTCAAGTTTAGGAAAAATTAATTAGCTGCTGCTATTTATTTGTCTAAGCCAAATTTAATGGTTGTCCTAGCATTAAACGTGAGTCATAAATATGTCCTTGTTTAGACATGTTATTAATGTGTTTGTGATTGAAATATGAATTTAAATTGTCTCAACTTTGCTGCTGGTTTAATGTGTCGAATTTAATGTGTTTAACATGAACTAATTTGCTTCATAAAATTGATTTTAGGCACATGAATGAATCAACATTTAAGGGGCTGTTTGTAAGGGTGGAAGCACGACATTAAAGCAAGTGCATGTTCGGAACAACATTAAAGAAGCCAAATTCAATGAGTATTGAAGCATGAACGGCATTTAAGAGGATGTTGGTGTATGGCCAAGACATGGCATTAAAGTAAGGTTGCATGCATGGGACGAATTAATGGCAAATGTGAGCATGCATCTTGCATGCATGGACGGCTTAAATGAGTTGCCTAGAAAGCTTTCATGGACAACATTAATAGCTGTCGAATTATCCTTTCCCATATGTTTTTTTTTTGGAGATCAATGGACAAAGAATTAAAGGATATGTTGGTTGAGATTTCCTAAGTGGCCATTCGGCCAAAGCATGCATGAAGCCTCCTTTCTTCAAGGCTGAACGTTCCAGTCTCTAAGAAGCCTTTCAAAGTATTCACACTTAGTTGTCTACTCATATTCGGGTTTCACATTGTATGCCCATTGGAGTTTCTTCACTCATCCTCTCATTGGTGTTGATTCATTCACATCATTTTCCTTAACTATGAACCTGCCTTTTGAAGAACCATTCAACCGAATTTGGACTTATTCAATTAATGGTTTTTGTTTTAGATTATTCTAGGATGTTCATGACCGAATTTTACTTAGTTTTTAAGCATTGTTTTATGTCCATTCGACTACCTACCTTTAGCTTATAAATAGTTGTTATTTTCATTTGTAAAAGGTTATTGAACTTTGATTATTGTTTCTTTGTTAATGAAACTATTTGGTGAGATTCTTTTCTCCCTAATTTCGTTGAAGACTTGTCGGCTTATCTCGTAAGCCTAGTGGCGTCAACATATTTTTCATCTATCCTGAACTTATCACTATTCATAGTGTGGTGTTCGAAACTATACCAAGGTTCCTACTTTGCTAAGTAGTGGGTCGAGGTTAACCTTCATTCATTCCGATCACCTTAAAAGCCTATAAGCAATTGGGTCGATACTCTCTAGTATTGGTTCGTGCTTGCTTTTGAGTTCCTTTCTTTGCATCCTTACATTTCATCTTATCCAAACCAAACTATCACATTTTTCCATTCTTTTATTTCCTTTAAACTGAACCTTTAATATTCATATTTTAAACCCTAACTTTGAACCCCTTGAATAGCTTTCGCATTATTTACTTAAAAACATCCTTTTGAACAAACCGAACGATACTTCTTCGTAGACGATCGGGCATCTCACATATGACTCGACTCATCTCGAGGCGGATCATATCATTACCCCTAACAATTTAACTTTTATGCAATTTAGCCCTTAAACCCGAAACTTGCAATTTAACCACTTTTAATTAAAATTCATGCTATCTGATTTTTCCTTAGTCTTATAACAACCCATGTTTTTCCTTATTTCACACAATTTACCTTGAATTTTACTATTTCAGCAATTTAATCCCTAAACATTAAAATCATCAAAAATCACTTAACTACCAACATTAATAATCTATCATTTGAAATAAATAAAAAAACCTCAAACCCATTCATGGCAAGTCTTTAGACTTTTAACAATTTTATAAATTAATCCCCGAGCTAGCTAAATTAAGCTAAAACGATAATAAAAACATAAAAAATATTAAAATCGAGACAAAATACCATACCATGCGTGGAATTCAAACTTGGCCGAAAGCTTCCAACCTCTCTAATGGTGTTTTCATTTTTTTTTGAGAAACGGAGAAGATAAAAGTAATTTTTGGCCTTTTGTTTATTTGAATTTCCATTTAATTATGAATTTACAATTTTACCCTTTTAAATTTAAACAAATTTCACGCATTTAATCATCCAAAATTGTCTAGTATAATTTTATTTGGTACATTTACCATTTAAGTCCATTAGTTTAATATTCCATAACTAGTTGACCCTCTTATCTAATAGAAATCTACTTTTGCAGCTTTTTAAATTTGGTCCTTTTTACTTAATTAACTATTTATACCTTAAAATTTCTTAACCAAATTTTAATACACCTATATAATAACTCCGTACATATTAATAAAAATATTCATGGGCTCAGTTTAAAGAACGAGGTCTCGATACCTACTTTTCTAAAACCACTTGACTTTAGAGATATACCACTTGAACCTAATTATTCATTCAAATAACATAAATTATCAAATCAAAATTTATTATAATACTATATTTGAATCATAAATATTAAATAATAATATTTATGGATTCACTCGTCGAATTTGTGGCCCCGAAAATACTATTTTTGATACCACTGAAAAACAGGTTGTTACACATGTGTCAAATTGTGTGGAAATCGCGAATTTCACTCCAAACTTGTGGGAAAACGCATTTTTAGGTTTTGGGGGCATTTTAAGACCTATATAAGACAAAAATAGGAAGAGGGGAGTGAGCCGTTAGAGAGTATTGAAGCAAACAACTCGAGAAACACCATTGAAGCCGATTCTGAAGTAGATTTCCATCAAGATTGAAGATCTCCTTTTGATTTCTTTAAAGTTTATTATGAGTTTCTTTGTTTATTGTGGTTATACTATCTTTGGGATGTGTTTATTCACTAGCGTGAGCTAATTTTCCAAATACCTAGGGAGATGAACCTAGGATGGATTATATTATATTATTTCTATTTTTATGCAATAAATACTTAAATCTTATTCTAAATTATGTGTGCTTAATTCTTGTTTTAATATTTTTATACTATTAATCCATGTTTGATGTGCTTAAATCAGAAGAGGAATAGGCCTTGTTTAAAAGTGGATGTAACACCCTAAACCCGGCCTAGACATTATGGCCAAATCCGAAGATGTTACGAGGTAGGGTTTTAAAAAAAATAGAGTTGACTCATCATATCATTCAAGTTTCATAATTCATATCTGTTTATATCAATTTTCGAAAGTGTTATTTAATTCATTCATTTGCCAAAACACCATTTACAGCAGAAGTTTGATAATATTGGTACATTTTGGAAATCTGGGTTGTATTTTTTAGAAAAACCTTTGTTTGCTAAAAATCGTTGTTTTCAAGAAAAAATGTTTTGTCGAAGCATGCAAATTATCAAACAAATAAAACCAAAATCAACAGTTAAAAATCCATACAATCCAAAGAGTCTTAGAAATTACAAACTCTCAATGAATCCAAAATTTAAAATAAAAACCATAAATTACTAAGTTTAAAAAATGTATGGTCGGGTGGTCATCGCTAGGTCTCCGTCGCACCGATCCACCTAAGTCTGAGGATTACCTAAATAGAATAGACAAACGAATGTGAGTAGTCGTAAACTTAGTGTGTAACCCAACATAAATAGACATGCAAAACATACAAAAATCTCATTTACATTCAGATACAAATTCGGACTCATGTCCATTTTAAATACAAATAATAGTTATAGATATACAAAATCCTACCCCCATCCTCTACACACCAACTCCGACCATCCCATCACACTATGTGAGGTTAAAAACATCTACCCATCCCTACACACCATATCGTGCCATTACAACACATGTCAAATAAAGTGCAGCCAAGCTACTAGAATATAGGCGATGAATCCTTACAGAGCACTTCCTCTATAGATACAAATCCCACCCCAATCATAATTACAGATTACAGATACAAAATCAACATGCTTACATGTTTACATACATATATTAGATATAACAGAATAACCAGACATGCATAACAGTATTAGACTTAGAGTAGAATATTGGACTATCACATCACAAAATTTTAGGGTTTGATTAGCCCTTACCGACCCCGTGGTAGACCCATAGTCGATTGGAACGACCCGTGCGACCCTAGGGAAAATTTTAGAATATGGGCCCACATGCTCGTATGGGCCCACACACCCAGATTGGCCTTGCTCGTGTGGCCCACACAGCCTGGCCCAAAACCCACATGCCTAACTTGGCCTAGTCTGTGTGGCCCACACGACCACACTCACACCACCACATGGCCGTGTTTTATGCACGACCATACCTTCATCAATCACATGGTCGTGTCTCGCACACGATCAACCATATGGCTAGGCACAAGCCCGTATGGCGTTGACAGTACAGTTTTTTGACTTTCGCTGAAGCTCGATCTTCTATGTAATGAATACACACCTGATTCGTTTAAGAAGCTATAGCAAACCCAAGCCCTCAAAAACTGATAATACGTATAGACACTAGTGCGATTTAGGCTGCTGGAATAAGACTTCTCCGCTCACACCCTTCTCTTACACCACAAATTTACAGAAATCAAATTCCCTATAAAATCGAGTACGCTACTACGGAGAGAAAATACCAACACAGCTTACTAAAACCGCTACACCAAACAAGAATAGCCCCTCTTATCTAAATCACATGAAGTTCACCAAAAACCAAAATACAATGCGAGAATTAAACCAAAATTTTGAATAGATTAGAAAGGGAAAAATGAAAGAAAGGAGGAGAATGGAAGAAGAAAACTCACGTCAGAATTTTGGAAGAGAAACCAGAATTTTTTGAAAATGAAAAATAAAATCAAAATCAAAATAAAAAATAAAATATTTTGATAACTCCCTAAATCCCAACTCCCCACTATCTCCTCAATCACAACCACTTCAAAATTCTATCTCTATCCAAACACTCTCAGACAACCAGAGCAAAAATAAACTCATTTGCTCACGTAGAGATCGAGTTAATGTGACAATAGTGGTTTTAATTAGAAAGAAATTTCAATTAATCAACATAGAGTTAGGTTCTCTTAGTCTTGAAGAGAGATATTAACATAATTTAGGGATTTCTACCGATTAAGATACTAAGTGAAGAAATTGTGTAATTTAGATTGATAGTGATAGATGAAATCTAGGTGAATTCATTCTTGGGTATTGTTTCGCTTCTTGGTTGTTTACTCGATTATTTTTTTGATTTGTTCTTTGACGTGTTCTTTAGTTAATTTAATTAGTTAATTTTAGTTTTTAATCAACTACTCTAATTTGTTGGTTAAATAATAGAAAGACATTAATTACTAGTACTTTTAGTCTTTATTGAAATGAAATATTTGCTTACCATAGCTATACTATTAATTGATAGGTGCACTTGCCTTAGTCAGAACTAAAATATTAGGAAAACGTTATTTCTATTAATTTAGTCATTTTTTATTTTTATTCTAATATTTTTGTTTTTAATTCGTTGTAAGGTCGGTCCAACAGCAGGAGGGCGAGTAGTGTATGTTACGATTAATATGTAGAAAATCTTCAGAAGCCATTAACTCTTTCGTGTAGAGGCCCAAAGCAGCTCCAAACTCTGGTACACTCACGTGTCTGACGAGTCCACCAAGTCTAAAAGTGATAGTACCGGCCTCGTCATGTGTATTCATCACATGCTGAAAACTAAAAGTAGTGCAAAATTCTAAGGTAAGCTCCGAATAGGTGGGCTCGATAATCGCAAAAAATTGATCCCATGGGTTAGTGGCGAGATGGAATCATACAAGGTGGACAAGTTAGACCTGCTCCAAGGTGGCCCAATCAATACAATGACCCACCCCTAATGGTCGTACTCGAAGAAGCTAAAACAAGTCGTCTTGTGGGCCTGACGAGAATTGAAGCAGAGGGTGACGAGCTTCAGTTGAGGTGCTCGAAGAAGTTGCACCAGGACCTTTCTGCTTTTTGGAAACGGGAACAACTACTTTAGATTTGCCTCGAGTGTTCGTCATGATGTACCTAAAAAGAAAAAGAATCGCATTAGTCATTAAAATAATCTTCAAATGTGCAAATAAAGTTCTATTTGGCCAAATCTAAGTAGTCTGAAATTACTCTAAAAAAAATTAGGGATGAAGACTTTAGCATGTGAAAACCAAGTATTGAACTAAGGTGAGATTAAAGTAAAACAATGAGGAAAAGAAAAGATTCAGCACTGAAAATAAATTAGAACTAAAAGACAAATCAGGTGATATTGTTAAAAGTAATTGAGATAAAATATAGAGAAACTGTCATAAAGTAATCAAATTAGTTATAAAGACAGTAAGCCTAAGTCTAATAAAAATGAATTTACTAATCAAGATTCATAAAGAAATGAAGTAATAAAGAAATAAATAACTAGAAATAAAGAAAATATATAAAAAAATCAAATAAATAGAATTTAAAGAAAATAGAGGGAAAAACCCGATGAAGATGGTAGTCGAAGGTACGGGTGGCAGCGGCTGGGTGGGGTGGTGTGGGCCGGTAACCGTGCGACAAGGTGGTTGCGGTGGAGAGAGACTCGTGGGCGGAGGGAAAGAATAAAGGGGAGAAGAGGGAAAGAGAAAAGAAAGGGAAAGAGGGAGAAAGATGAGATGAGGGAAAGGAGAAAAGAAAAGAGAGAGAAAGGAAGGGGAGTGTGGTGGCCGGCGGTTGGTCGGAGATGGAGGAGGAGGGACTTACGGCGGCAGCTGGCTGGGAAAATTTGGAGAAGAAGACAAAAAAGAAATAAAATTTCAGGGTTTGGGGGGTTAAATAGGACACGATCGTGTGAGGCCGTGTTGGGCCACACAGCCGTGTGGCTCGAGTATTGCCTGTGTGCGTTGCGAAAATTTAATGCCATTCATCACACGGCCGTCTCGCACGGCCGTATGCTACGTTGTTTGCTTCTCTTACGCCCGTGTGGTCTCCCACATGCTCGTGTGTCTGAACACACAGCCGTGTACCTTACCCGTGTAACTTTCTGACTTGTTTAAATTTCGAAAAAGTAAGCTTCAGGTTTCACACAGCCCAGGACATGCCTGTGTGTCCAGGCCGTGTGGTCCACACGGCCATGTCGTACGCCCGTGTGGATTTATCGCAGGCAGTGTGCATGTCGATTTTGGGAAATTTTAGCCCTGTTTCCATATGGCCAAGGACACACCAACGTGTCCAAGCCGTGTGGGTCACTGTACCTGTATAAAAACACGAAAAATGGATAAAATAAACGGGTTAGTGGTGTTAGTGCTCGGGTTGCCTCTTAAGAAGCGCTTATTTATAGTCTAAGCTCAACTCACCTTATATTTGCACGGTCATAGTGGTTTAAGGAGTTGAAACTCCTCATTCCTGCTATCAATTTTATCAGAATAAGGTTTGAGTCGAGTATTATTTACTTTGAAAGTTTCGAATTCAGTATGTGTTACCTCGACCGTACCGTGAGGGAGATATTCAGCACCGTAAAGGGAGTTGCTCCGTTTGCATTAGACTTTGAAGTGACAACTCAAGGGTCCGTTTTATCCATCAGTACCTGATCACCGTCCTTGATGTGATTGGTTCTATCCTTAAGCTTGATATGGTGTTGCCTCGGTTCCTCTTTGACATAATTTCACCATTCATCTAGTTCATCTATCTGTAGTTCTCGTTCGTCATGGATGATTCCATTGTTTGTACTAGAACGTGGCTTGTTTATGTTTTTCCGAAGAGTTTCCTGCAAAGAAGTTGAACCACATGATTAGTCTCATTAACGGTTTTATAGAATCATCTTCATGACTTGCTGTCTTGACCGAATCACCAGCTTAGAACGTGATAGTATCTTCTCCTACACGGAGTGTAAGTTCACCTGTACCAACATCAATGATAGTTCTAGCAGTTGCTAAAAAGGGGCGTCCTAAAATTAAAGGGACATTACTATCCTCTTCCATGTCTAGAACAACAAAATCAATTGGGAATATGAATTTATCTATTTCTACGAGTACATCTTCAACAATACCCCTAGGAAATCTAATGGTTTTATCTGCTAATTGAATGTTCATTCTAGTTTGTTTGGGTTTCTCAAGACCTAGCTGTTTAAACATTTTATAGGGCATGACATTAATGCTCGCCCCTAAATTAGCCAAAGCATTGTTAACATTTAACCTACCAATTAAGCAAGGAATCGTAAAACTCATTGGATCTTTCAACTTGTTAGGTAACTTATTCTGTAGAATGACTGAGCAAACTGCGTTTAATTTCACATGTGACGCATCATCTAACTTTTGTTTATTAGCCAAGAGCTCCTTTAAAAATTTCACTGAATTGGGCATCTGCGTAAGAGTTTCAATAAACGATAAGTTAATATGTAATTTTTTTAATAATTTAAGGAATTTACTGAATTGTTCATCCGTGTGGTCTTTCTTTGTCACTTTAGGGTATGGCACGCAAGGTGTGTATTCTCTGCTTACCGATTTTTGTTTGTTCTAGCTTTCATTCACCTTATTTTGGCTTACCATAGTTTCTTGCTTCGGTTCTGGTGTGGACTCAACTAACCCTTTTTCATATTGAACAGTAATTGCATGAAACTGCTCTCTTGGGTTAGCCTCAGTATTGCTGGGCAAGCTACCTTATGGTCTTTCTAAGATTAGCTTAGCAAGTTGACCTATTTGATTCTCGAGACCTTGAAACAATGCTTGTTGATTTTTAAGCACTGTCTCAGTGTTTTGGAAACGTGTTTCTGACACTGAGATGAATTTTGTTAGCATCTCCTCAAGGTTCGACTTTTTTTCCTACTGGTAAGGTGGTTGGAAGCCTGGAGGGGGTTGTGGTCTTTGATTGCCTTGACCACAACCAAGAGAAGTTGGGATGGTTCCTCCAACCTATATTGTAAGTATTACTATAGGGATTATTTTGAGGTCTAGAATTATTACCCATATAGTGGACTTGTTCCTCCTCGGTGCTAGGGTTGATGGATGAATAATCTGTGTCGTACATTCCTCCTCCATTTGAATCACACCTCATCACTGGATGTACCTTAGTAGAACCATACAAATCATCAATCTTTTTATTTAAAAGTTCTACATGGTTAGATAGCATAGTGACCGTGTCGAGGTTGAAAACACCGGCTGCTTTATTTGGCTTTGTCCACATGAATTGCCACTAATATTTATTCAGTGACATCTCTTCAATAAATTCATAAGCCTCCTCAGGTGTTTTATTATTTAAAGTTCCACCGGCCACTGCGTCGACCATCTGTCTAGTTGAGGGGTTCAAACCATTGTGGAAATTTTGAACCTGTAGCCACAGAGGTAACCCATGGTAAGGGCACCTTCTCAATAAATCTTTGTATCTCTCCCATGCATCATAAAGTGTTTCTAAATCCATTTGCACAAAAGAAGAGATATCATTCCGTAACTTTTCTATTTTAGCCGGTGAAAAATGTTTGAGTAAAATTTTTTCGGTCATTTGTTCCCAAGTGGTGATTGACCCTTGTGGTAATGAGTTCAACCACTGTTTAGCCTTATTCCTTAATGAAAAGGGGAACAACCAAAGGCAAATGGCATCGTCAGAGATGCCATTGATTTTAAAGGTGTTGCAGAATTTTAAAAAATTCGCTAAATGAGTGTTTGGATCCTCATCCTGCAAACCATCAAACTGAAAAAACTGTTGTATCATTTGAATCATGTTAGGTTTCGGTTCAAAATTATTTGTAGCAACAGCAGGTCTAACTATACTCGATTCAATTCCTGTTAAATTGGGCTTAGCATAGTCATACATAGTACGAGGAGCAGGATTCTGATTTACAGGATCTGCAGCAACCACAGGAGGTAGCAGATTATTTTGATTTTTAGTCATCTCCTTGATTGTAGTATGGATATCATCCTTTCGCCCTTCCTCTATGTATTTTAGGCTTCGCCTTATTTCTCTTCGGTTCCTGCGAACTGTGCTCTCGATCTTACTGTCAAAAAGCAAAGGTCTTGACGGGTTCCTTCTAGTCATAAACTAGAGACACCTGTCAACAGTGAACAAAAGAAAGATTAGGAAAAAAAAATTAAACTAAAAACAAAAAGTAAATTGCAATAAAAGTAAAAATGGCTAAAGTAATAAAAATCAAGTGTTCCTAATATTTTAGTCCACGGCAACGGCGCCAAAAACTTGATGGTCACTAAACTAACTAAAAATTCGACTAAGGCAAGCGCACCTATCGAACAGGAGTATAGTTATGGTAAGACCAAAAATATCGTATCCACAAGGACTAAAAGTACTAGTAATTACTTTCTTTTTCTTATCTAGCCTAATAATTAAAAAAGATGTTTTAACTAAGATTAATTATCTAATTAACTAAGAGCACGAAAAAGGTAAAAATTGGAAAATACTGTTGGAAAACTGATGGAGAAGACAATACCCAAGGAATAATCCACCTAGACTTCACTTATTACTTCTGAATTAGACGATTTATTCACTTGTCTTAATCCGTAGAAATCCCTGATTTATGTTAATATCTCTCTCGAGACTAAAAACAACTGACTCTAGGTTGATTAATTAAAATCTCTTTCTAATTAAAACCCCTATCATCGCATTAACTCTATCTATGGATTCTCTTATTAGATTTGACTCTAATCCGGCAGATTTATGTCGTCCTATCTATAGGATTGCATGCAACTCCGCTTAATTATGAGGGATCTACTTTTAAACAGGGACTTTTGCTCCACTGAATAAACACATCAAAACCTGAATTAATATTCCAGAATATTAAAGTAAGAATTAAAACTCGCAATTAAGAATAAGAACAAGTATTTATCATATAATACAAACAGTAATAAGATCTGTCTTAGGTTTCATCTCCCTTAGGTATTTAGGGAGTTTAGTTCATAATAATAGAAAACATCTCAAAATTTGGAAAACAACAAAACATAAAGAAACTCAAAGAACTTCTAGGAAATTGAATGGAGATCTTCAGTCTTGAAGTAGATCCTGCTTCCGAGTTAATTCCGATGGCTATCCTTCAGTATCTTCTGCCTTCCACTCTCTGTGTCCCCCTTTTAATCCTCTTCTAGAGTGTTTATATAGACTTTGGAATGCTTTAAAACCCTCAAAATTATCCTTTTTCGAGTAGAATTAGACTTGGGCTAGATAGGGACACGACCGTATGGCACGCCCGTGTGAAGGTGTTCAAGCCGTGTGTAATTCTGACTTGATTTAATGTTGGCACAACCATGACACACGGGCATGTGGCCCGCCCATGTGCCTCACACGGGCGTGTGGTTTACCGTGTGGAAGTGCCTAGGCCATGTGAAATACTGGGATAAGCCCATTTTATCCGTTTTTGGCCCGTTTCTTGCTCTTTTCACCTTTCTGTGCTCACCTAAGTATAAAACATAAATTTAAAGGGTTAGGAGCATCAAATTCACTAAATCTTATGATAAATCATCCAAAAAAATATGCCAAGCGTGGGATAAAAATATGTATATATTATGGTTTATCACTAAACCTACTTAGATTGGTGTTGAATCGAGTATCGTCAGACCGACTGTTGTTGTAAACAATTTTGAGCTAAAGCCAAATACAATTCAGATGATACAACAGTATGTTCAATTTAATGGGTTGCAAGATGAAAATTCAAATGCTCATTTGGCTAACTTTCTAGAGATTTGCGACACATTTAAGATTAATGGCGTTTCTGATGATGTTATACACTTATGGTTATTCCTATTTTCTTTGAGGAGCAAGGAAAAATAGTGGTTGAACTCACTTCTACGGGGTTCTATCATTACTTGGATCAGATGATTGAGAAATTTTTGTTGAAATAATTCCCACCGACTAAAATAACTAAGTTGAGGAACGACATCTCTTCTTTTGATCAAATTGATTTGAAGATATTATATGATTCATGGGAGAGATTTAAGGATATTTTGAGAAGGTGTCATAATCGTGGGTTACCTTTGTGGTTACAAGTTCAGACCTTTTACAACGATTTAAATCCATCAACTAGGCAACTAATTGATGCAACAGCTGGGGAAACATTGGCTAACAAGACACTTGAGGTAGCTCAAGAGTTTATTGAGAAGATGACACTTTATTAATGGATTAAAGTAGTGGCAAGTCATAAGAACAAAATCCATTAAAGTAGCCGATGTTTTTAATATTGATGCAATTTCTATGTTAGCAAATCAGGTTGAAGCTCTTGGTAAGAAAATTGATGGTTTGAATTTTTCTAAGCAGGTGAACTCGGTAGTGCAATATGATACGAATGGAGCAGGGATGATTAATTCAAATTGTTTACCCTTTGGTTTTAGCATGGAGCATAAGCAAGTCAACTTTATGGGTAACAATTCTAGAGCTCAAAATAACCCTATAGCAATAACTATAATACAGGTTGGAGAAACCATCCAAATTTCTCTTGGGGTGATTAAGAAAATCAAAGGTCACAACCCCCTTCGGGTTTTCAACAACCTTATAAGTAAGAAAAGAAATAGAACCTTGAGGAGATGTTAGCTAAATTTATTTTGGTGTCCGAAACTCGATTTTAAAACATTGAGACAACTTTGAAAAATCAGTAAGCATCAATTTAAGGGCTTGAAAATCAGATCGAATAGGTTGCTAAACTGGTTTTGGAAAGACAACAAGGTAGCTTACCTAGTAACACTGAAACTAACCCAAAGGAGCAAGTCCACGCAATCACTTTTTAGAGCATAAGAAGGTTAATCGAGCCTGGAAAGAAGTTAAATCTAGAAGCTGTTGAGAAAAATGATGGGGTTGAGAAAAGCAAGAAAGAGCATAAGCCGATGGTTAGAGAGTAGAAACCACGAATTCCATATCCGGCAGTATTAAAGCAAGACTGCATAAAAGAACAATATTGTAAATTTCTTGAGCTTTTAAAAAAATTGTATATTAACTTACCTTTTGTTGAAACTCTTCCGCAGATTCCGAAATATGCAAAATTTTTAAAGGAGTTGTTAACAAATAAAATGAAGTTAGACGACTTGTCAACTGTGGCACTCAATGATGATTGCTCAGCCATTCTCCAAAGCAAACTACCTAATAAGCTTAAAGATCCAAGGATTTTTACTATACTTTATCTTATTGGTAGTTTAAATGTTGAAAAAGCTTTGGTTGATTTAAGGGCTTGTATAAATGTTATGCATTATAAAATGTTCAAATAACTTGGTCTAGGGGAACCAAAACCCACTAGGATGAATATTCAATTAGTTGACAGATCAATTAGGTATCTTAGAGGTATTATTGAGGATGTACTTGTGAAAGTTGATAAATTTATATTCCCTATTGATATTTTTATATTTGACATGGATGGGGATATTGAGGTACCCTTGATCATAGGTGGACCATTTTTAGCCACTGCTAAAACTGTTATTGATGTGGGTAATGTTGAGCTTGTACTAAGTGTAGGTAATGAAAATGTTACCCTTCAAGTACGTGATTTTGTTAGAGTTCCTAGTGAGTGAGATAATACTCATTATTCTATTAATGTTAGTAATCATGTGGCTCGAAATTCTTTGTAGGAATTTACTAATGAATACTTATTTGAACAATATCCATCTCAAGGTGATAAAAATCAATGAACGAGTGGAGAACGAATAGTGCAGCTTGATCAATTAGATGAATGGCGAACAAAGGTTGATGAGAACCTAAGAACGGTCAAAGAAATAACTAAGGAATGTTATAGTGTGAATGCAAAGAGGACGAATCAATTCAAAGTCAGGGATAAAGTACTGGTAGACAAGTCAAATCCATGAATGTTTCCTTTGGAGATTAAGTCAAGACGGTCGAACCCATTTGTGGTACAAATCGTATTTCTATATAGAACCATTGAGGTAACACACCCTGATTACGTCACATTCAAGGTAAACAGTCTCCATCTCAAACTTTATTTTGGTGGTAATACTGGTAACGAAAGAGAGGAGCTTTGACTCCAAGATCCACCTTAATCGTTAGTTTAAAAAAGAAAGTCGAGCTTAGACTCTAAATAAGCGCTTCTCGAGAGGCAACCCGAGTGTTCATATTTTACTTATTTATTCATTTTAATTTCATGTTATTTTAAAAAAATGAAAAAAATAAAAAAAATCCAAAAAAAGTAAAGTAAAAAAATCTAAAAAAGAAGAAAGAAAAACATTTGAAAAAAAAAATTGAAAAAAATTCAAAGAAAAAAAAGGGTCCACACGGTCTGGGTGATCCACATAGCCTGGGCAGACGACTTGGACACATGAGCTTGTCCCAGTTTGTGTGAATACTGGGGCTAATTTTTTCAATTTTATTTTGACCCAGACCGGCACAGAAAGTTACACGGCTTGGAGACATGGTCGTGTGAGACACATGGCACACAGGCGCGTAATAGACCGTGTGTGGCACACAGCCATACACATGGGCGTGGGAGAACTAAAGAATCATCGCACATGACCTGGACATACGTCCGTGTTCTAGGCTGTGTGGATACTGGGATAATTTTTTTTTTAATTTTTTATTACACACAACCTTATAGTGCACAACGGTTAAGAGGCACGACCGTATGATGAAAACATGTTGCGAACATAAAAGAAATTGGAGTATAATTTTTTGCACCTATATATGTTCCTTTATCCACAACTACCACCAATGTTGTTCCAATAATTAATGAATGCCTAAATAATGAAAAACATTTAAATGATGAAACACCCCTAAAAGAAACTAACACAAAAGGTCTAATGAAAAAAACCCGCAAATTATGACATTAAGAAGATCTTAAAAAGAGAGAGAAAATTGGTCATTCCTAATAATTATATGGCCTATTCGCAAGAGTATGATTTTTATATTAGAATCACTAAAGATCCATTTTCACTTTCACAAGCCATAAATAGTGATGAGTTTGGCAAATGGCTAAATGTCATGAAAGATAAGATGAAATCTATGAAACAAAACAAAGTTTGGGATATTGTTGAATTGCTAGAAGAGTCAAAACGAATTGGTTCAGATGAGTTTCTAAAACCAAATATGACTCAAATGGAAATATCGAATGGTATAAAGCTAGACTATTTATCAAAGGTTACATTCAAAAGAATGATTTGATTATAAACTTTCTCACCATTCTATAAGAAAGACTCTTTAAGAATTATTATGACATTAGTGGCTCATCATTATTTATCGGTACACCAAATGGATTGTGAACACAACCTTTCTAAATGGATATTTTGAGGAAGAAGTTTATATGGATCAACCTGAAGGTTTTTTAATAGAAAGAAAATGTCATATGGTGTGTAAACTTAAGAAGTCAATATATGGACTTAAACAATCTAAACAACAATGGTACATTAAGTTTAATGATATCATAAAGTCTTTGGATTTTCGAGAAAACATCGTTGATTAGTGTATATATTAAAATATCAGTGTGGGAGTAAGTTTATTTTCTTAGTTTTATATGTCGACGATATTTTGCTTACGGCAAATGGCTTTAGCATATTGCGTGGGATGAAATTTTTTCTCTCGAATAAATTTGAAATGAAAGATATGGGAGAGGCATCCTATATTATAGGAATTGGGATGTTTCATAATAGATCACAAGGATTGTCTAAAAAACCTATATTGAAATACTTTTAGAGAGATTCAATATGTGTAATTGTTCTACAAGAATTGTTCCTATACAAAAAGGGAATAAAATTAGTTTCATGTAGTCTCCAAAAAATGATGTGGAATGAAATAAATTCCTTACACTTCTGTTCTGGGTAGCTTAATCTATGTCTAAACCTGCACAAGACTCGATACTAGCTTTGCAGTTAGGATGTTTGGCAAATATCAAAGTAATCCTTAAATTTATCGATTGCAAAGGAAGCTTTATAGTACCTACAAGGAACAAAGGTTATAAGCTTATGTATAGGAGATCTAATCAGTTGGAAGTGATTGGATATTCTAATTTAGATTTTGTGGGATGAGTTGATAGTAGAAAATCCATTTTTGACTATTTATTTTCACTTGATGAATGGGCCATATCATGGAAAAGTGCAAAATAGTTTTCTATTGAATCATTTACGATGGAACCAGATTTTGTGACATGTTTTAATGCTACTATTCATACATTATGGTTGCAAAATTTTATTTTAGAACTTGGGGTAATGACACCTTTAGCAAGCTGTTGAAAATTTACTGTGATAATTTTCACAACTATATTTTTCTCCAAGAACGAAAAATATTCCAAAGAAACACAACATATAGAATTACAATATTTTTCCCTTAAGGAGGAAGTTCATAAACAAAGAGTGTCTATAGAGCATATTAAAAGTGATATTATGATTGCAAATTTGTTACCTAAAGGCTTACAACCAAATACATTTAAAGAACATATAATATAATAAGTTTTAGTTGCATTGATGAATGAAATATTATGATATTTTTACACTCGAGCTCAATTACTGTGTTTATGGAATAAAATAGACATATTTCTTATTTATTATGATTGTGTGCACATAAAATAATTTAAAACAATAAAATTTTAGTTAAAAACCTATTATATTGAATTGTACTGTTGTAGTATATGGAGAGTGTAATATATTGAGTTGTATAATTAAAAACCTATTATATTGGGTTGTAAGGTATGTGACTTAAACTATATACAACCGTTATAGTTCACATTTGCAATTCACAATAATATGATAATAATAATGAGTGTTATTTTTGTTATGCACGCTCAACGTTTATTTTATTAAATTTTATGTTTTATCGCATTAGGCCAAGTAAGGGAATGTAAAATTTTAGCCTAATCTTGTGGACCCAATTTGAAAGGAATAAGAGTTTTTTCTTTAATAGAAGGTAACTCATATCCGTTCATTCAGTTACTTGATGGACGTACTAGATTAAGAGTTGATCATTATAAATTGATCCACCCTCTACCTATTAGGGTTACACACACAAAAACACACGTACAAATTATAGCCTCCATCACTTAGCGTTTGTGTAAATAAAGGCAAAGATCAAGACAGACAAATTAATTAATCGTGGTGTTCTTTTGATGCGTCGTGAACAAACTAAAAATTTGACTACAGCAATTGCACCTATCAATTAATAGTATAGTTACGGTGATCAAAGATATCATTTCCACGAAGACCAAAAGTACTAATAATTACTGTCTTTCTATTATTTAACCGAATAATTCGAGTGATTGATTTAAAACTAAAATTAACTATATTAATTACTAACGAACACGACAAAGAAAAAAAACTAAAATAATCGATTAATAACCAAGAAGCAAAGCAATACCTAGGAAAGAATTCACCTAGATTTCATCTGTCACTATCAATCTAAATTATGCAATTTCTTTACTTAGTATCTTAATCCATAGAATTCTCTAAATTATGCAAATATCTCTTTCGAGCACAAGAGCAACTGACTCTATATTAATTAATTGAAATTTCTTTCTAATTAAAACCATTATTATCGCATTAACTCGTGCTATAGATTCCCCTATTAGATTTGACTCTAATTCGGTAGATTTATGTCATCCTATTTCTAGGATTGCATGCAACTCCATTCAATTACGCAAGATTTTTTCTTAAACAGGGTCTATTCAACCTCCAATTTAAGCACATCAAAATGGATAAATAGTCTAGAAATATTAAACCAAGAATTAAGCACACATAATTGAGAATAATAAACTAAGTATTTATTGCGTAAAATAAAATTCAAATGACAAAATCTATCATAGGGTTCGTCTCCCCTAGGTATTTAGAAAATTAGTTCATGCTTGAAAATAAAAACATCCAAGATACAATATTACCGAAAGAAATAAAGAAACTCATGATAATCTCCTAAAAAATCAACTGGGAATCTTCAATCTTGATAGGAATCTACTTCAAAATCGACTTCAATGGTGTTTTTCGAGTTGTTTTCTTGAATATTCTATGACGACTGTCTCATATCTTTTTTATTTTTGTCAAATATATATATCTTAAAATGTCCAAAAAACCTAAAAATTGTGATTTTTTGCTGTTCAGAGTGCGAACTCGTGCAATCGACACGGCCTACCACATGGTCGTGTAGGTCACACAGTCGTGTGGCCAGACCGTGTGGAATGGGTCAGCTCGTATAGCTCTTGTAGCTTGCTTTGATTTTTTAGTGTTCGCTTGTTTTACTCCCAAGTACTCTATTAAGCATCAAAACGTGAATTTAAAGGATTAAGAGTATAAAATTCACAATTAATAACGAATAATCACCCAAAAACACATTAAGAATGAAGTTAAAACATGTTACTTTAAGCACTTATCATCTTCTTTGTCAAAATCCAATTGCTAACTTCAATTTTGCATCAAATAATTCTTAAACTTGTGAAAATCACAATATTCTAATGATCTTAAAATATTTGTTTGTGCAATATTAAGATTTTGGTTGGCATAATATCAACATCATAAATATTTTACAATTCATTTTTAAAAATTGTTAGTTTCCGAAACCAATTTAATACATGCAAATTCACTTCTTTGTTAAATAGAGGATGAACACAATTAATTCATGCAATTATTTTTTTTAGAAAATAGTATCTAGTTCATTCAAAATTTGAAAGTAAATATTTCTAACTTAAGGTTAGGTTAATCACAAATTGTGATTCTTTTTATAATTGAAAGAGGGAAAAGATGTTGCTTGGGATTGAACCTAAACTCTCATACTTTCAACACAATACTCTTGCCACTGGACTCAGAAGTTATTGACAATGACTTTGTTAGAAAAAAAAAAACAAAAACAACTCGACATATACAAAACTTATCACAAAGTTTAATTCTTTTACGAATAAATTTATCGTGACATTTTATTTTTATTTAGAAATATTGTTTCAAATTCAAATTTAATTGAATTAGTAATGATATAAAAATGAAAATAATTGAACCCAAATTGTGATTTATTAGTTGGACATTTACCTTTCCACAAAATAGCTTGGTATTGAATCACAAATGTACCACAAAAGTGGAAACAATTAGACACCCACATCATCTACAAGTATTTCAATGATTATAAAAGTTATGCATACGAATCCAAAAAAAAAAAAAAGAAAAAAAAATCAATTTAATAGACAAAAGTTAGTAATATTTTGCACGATATGCACTAGAAAAGACCAAACATCCTTAATCAAGAAGTAGTAAGCCCACAAAATCTAATGAAAAGGCAAATTGTTACCATTGAAAATGGTCATAAATTATGACTAATACTTTTCAATTTTGGTGGCCAGCACAATGGGACACCCATTTATCTTTTAGTATGAGTCCTCCCAACTCAGAATATATTTTTTTTTCTTAGAATTTTTTAAAATAAATATTTAATATAAAATTGTTTAAAATAATAATTCCAACGCAACTGGAATTCCAAAATATAACCTAAGACTAAGTTGGAAACAACATATAACAAGTTAATATTGTGAAATCAATCTAGAGCTTCAAGAAAATCATTAGCAAAGAAAGGAGTCATTACAATATAATATAAAAATAATACACAAAGACTAACAAATCAATTAGTGATAACAAAAGCAAGTCAGAGATAAATCCCACCTAAACCTGAATTTATAGTTCAGCGGTAATAATTAATATAATTATAACATATTATTTAAATATAAATAATATTTTATAAAATATATTCACATATTTATATTAAAAAATATTGATATAAAATATAATCAATAATAATATTTTGTGTTAAATAATTTTAAAAATATTAATTATAATTAAAAAAATATTTTTAATACAATAGTTATATATGTATAATAAATATATAAAATTAAGAATCATTCAAATTTGTAAAATTTAAATTTAATAGTAATATAAAATATAACGTGATATAAGATATTAATTTTATAAATTTATTTATTTAATATTTATGGATTTAGGTGAGTAAAATTATATTTTGGGCTTAAGTTTTAAATAATGTATTATTTTTATTTAATATCAAAATGAACCAAATCATAATAGTATTGGATGGATTAAAAAATAAATCAACTCAATACCAATTAGCATAATCTCTATTAAATATATATAATTTATATTTAAAATAAAATAAATTATTACATTTAAAATTAAAATATTTACAATTTAAAAAATCCAAAATTATTGAAATTGGGCAACCTGGAAAAAATTTAAATCCCTCTACTAATCGGAAAAAGTTACATCCAAGGCCGGGAGTTTACCAGCTGTAGGTGAAGTGAACTGTGATGCTAATTGGTAAACAATCTGATAAGAATCTGCCATGTGGCTATCTATAAACACCTAGGGCAACCCGTAGCAACCAAGCTTGTTTGAATGATTGGCTATGCTAGCTCTTGTTTTCTACTACATTTATTGCCGGGACCTTTTATTTTTCCTACAAATAGACAACCCATTTTGCCAAAGGCCTACGTCTTTCCGAAAGAAGAAATAAGGTGGCAAGATTTAGAGGGAGAAGAAGATATGGGTGTGAAAGTATATCCAAATCCAGTGGAGCCGAAAATGGGGTTAATGTTCACAGCTGAAATGAAGTTTAAGCACAAGGATCGGAGTTTGTTTCCAAAGAAGAGAAAGCTAGTTAAAAGGATGATGATGGAGTCTATAGTCAGGTGCCTTTATATTTCTCTTTTTCATTCATAATCTCATAAAAGGGATCAGAATGTTGAATTTTTTGGTTTTTCATTGAAGGGTCTTCGGTTATGTCCTGTAATGGTTGTTGGAGTCCTCTGTATGTCCTAGCTTTCTATGTAATGGCCTGTGTTTTTATGTATTGAATTGAAGTATCAACAGCATTAATGATGCATGGTTGCTGCTGTGATTATTTTTCTTGTTTCTTCGATTTCTGGAACATGGAAGATCACCTTTCTTATTTCTTGTATTTTTTTCGTTTCTTTCTCCATTATTAGACTTTCTTATTTTTTTTGATAAAAGATATTTTCGGTTCATCTATCAAATTTAGTAGTGAGCTTCAAGGAGCAAATTAGCAGAAAAAGGAAAAAGAAAAGAGTCAGCTGTGGAGACAGATTACTGGCTCAACTTCAATAACTTCAAATATTTAATTTAATTTAACCAAACAGGGTAAATATACTTTTTTTGTGCGCTTATGTTTCTCTTCAAAATTAATATTTTTTTAATGCAAAGTTTTCTCCACCCTATTTATGAATTTAATTCATTAAAAGTTAAAAATTAACCGTTAAGATATTCAATTAATCATATGTGTCATATAATGATTTCATCATGTCATTATCATCCAACAAACTTTAAAAAATCTTAAAATTTTAAAAAATTCTAAATGATTTAAAAATAAATTAAAATAATAAAAATTACAAAAGCATAATATAAAATAATTACTAAAAATTTTTAGTATTTTTAAAATTTTATAAATCACATTTATTAGAGATTGAAAATGAAATAGTTGTCTTTTGGAAGGATATAATCTACGGTAATTAAATCAATTCAATCAATCAAAATTTATAGTTGGTAGATATTTTTAGATGATAAATTGAATAATTTTTTTTTCTAATTATTTAAATAATAAAAAATAATGTTATTTATTATTGAAATTATTTAATTGAAATCACATTATTATTTTTATTTAAATAATTTGAAAAAAAACTTATTCAAATAAAATATCTATCAATTATAAATTCTAATTGATTGAATTATAAAACAATTATAGTAGGTGATATCATTCCATGACAATGATATAATGTTCAAGCTCTAGTAAATGTGATCTATGAAATTAAATAAAAAAGAGTAAACTTTTATATTATATTTTAATTATATAATTATATTTTTTTTCTATTTTCAATAGTTTTAATACCTTTAATTTTTTGTATTTTTAAATATTTTAAGGTTCACAATGATGTCATTGAATGATATGTGGCATCATATGATTGACTACATCGAAACCATATTTTTTGAAAAAACGAGATCAACTTTGATTTTAAAATGAAAATGAAAAACGGGAGTCGTCACCAATCCTTTTTTATGAGGTGTAATCGGGTCACCTCGAAAAGTGATTATTTTTAATAAACAGTTCTGTTTATTAAAATAACGATTTTGGTATACGAAATCCAGAAAAACGGGTTCGGGAGTCAGTTACGTGAGGAAGGATTAGCATCCTCGTAACGCCCAAAATTGATACCTAGTCGATTAATTAATGTCTTGGTGTCGAAAATTTGAGAACTTTAAAGAGATTTTTAAAAAACGATCTTTCGTTAAAATATTGTTTAATTGAAAATTTTTAGAAAAAGACGCCTTTCACGTTAATCGAGAAAAAAACTATGTCCCATAAGTTAGGACACAATTTCTTAAATTTTCGAAACGAGAATAAACACAAAAAATTTTATTTATTTTAAAAGATATTTGATTATCTCGGTTTTGAAAGAAATCATATTCCGTAAGTTAGAACACGATTTTTTTTTAATTCCCAAGAATATTTAAAAACTTTAAAATGTTCGTTTGTTCGGATTTATCGAGAAAATCAAAATCCCATAGTTAGGGAACGACTTTTTGAATCTCGAAATACGAAAAATTATTTATTTTAAAAACAAATTTTTCAATGTATCGAGTGAAATAGAATGCGATTTTGTGGTAAAATGAGAAAATAAATTGCGGTGCAAATATGCTAACAGAATAATAAATGCGTTAATACAAATGATAATAATAAGGACGAAAATAAAATAAAATGAAGAAGCCAAAAAGAAAAATAATAAGTAAAAAGACTAAAGTTGGAAACAAAAAAAAAACTAATATTAAACAAATAAATAAATAAATATGGTGTAAAAAAACTTAAAATAATAATATTAATAATAATGATGATGATATTAATAATAATATAATAAAAAAATCTAAAGTTTTAAAATTATATATAAAAGGATATAAATGAACAAATAATAATAAAAATAATATAAGTGTATTTAAAAAAAAGTAAATAAACCCTAAAAGAGAAATATAATAATAGTAATAATAATTAATTAATTGATTTAATAATATAATAATGATGATAATAATAATACAATAATAATAAAATAGAAAATAATAATAATGCAATAATAATAGTAAAGACAATGATAATAAGAATGATAATAATAATAATACTAATAATAATAATAATAATAATAATAATAATGGTAATAATAATAATAATATTATTATTATTATTATTAAAATTAATTAATTTAATAATAAAATAGTCGAAATAACCAAAAAGGGACTAATTTGAGCTTAAAACAGAAATTCAGGTAAAATCTGAAATAAATAGAAAAGGAAAAGGACCACATTGAACGCGCGAATAATAAGAGGGACTAAAAGGGCAATTTTCCTTTCTCTTCCAAAACGCATAGCATCAAGAGGGACCAAATTGAAAGTCAAAATGGATTATAGGGCAAAGTTAAAAAATAAAATAAACTTAATTGCAAAACCATAAAATAGCGGAAGGGCCAAAAGCACAAATAACCCTTCGTTTAAAAAACATGCAGATCTTAGGCTGGGTGGGTCGAGTCGAATCGGGTCATTGGTAAAACAACGTCGTTTTGGGCATTTGAGGCCAGTCCCAAAACGACATCGTTTTAGGGACCTATATAAGTCAATTTTTGACAAAAAAAATCATTTAGCCCTTATTTAAAAAAAAAAAAATCTGAAAATGCTCTCTCCCCCCTCTCTCTCAGCTCCTATTCCGGCCATAGGTCCGGTCATCGGCCCGCGGTGGCTGAATTTTTTTTAAAAAACCTGTTCACTCCTCTCAGTCCCTTGATTCCAGATTTGGAGTCCTTTTTTTAGAAAAAAATGGCCAAAGATGACAAAAAAGAAAGGGAACCTTTCGGTTCCAAAAATCAATATGTTTTTCGTTTTTATGCGTTATCTTTTTTTTTTTTGAAATGAAAATAATAATAATAATAATAATAATAATAATAATAATAATAATAATAATAAGCTACCTTGGTATTCTTTGGATTGATTCTGTTTTTGAATCTTCTTTGTGTTTCTGTATTCAATTTCTTGTGTGTTTTTTATTCAATCTCCATAAAAAAAAATTACAAATTGTTTGAGGCTTTTATAGCCTAATTTACAACTTGTTTCGTTAATGATTATTCTGCTTCTTTGCAGGCAAATAGGCGGTGGCGACAGTGGGGGTGTTAACATGGCATGGCGATGGCAGTAGACTATGGCAGACCTAGGGTGGCAGTGGCGGCGCCACTTGGGTTAGGGCTAGGGTTTTTTTTTAAATGTTTTGGTTTGGGCTTGGTTTAGTTTAGGTCTAATTTTTAGGCTTCGGGTTTGGGTTGTTTGATTTTGTTTTTCTGTTTTGTTTTATTTTCTTATGGGCCCTGGGCTAAAATTGGGACTTACAGCTGCCCCTTTTTACTCATTTTCATGTGACAGGAATGAAGCAAAGACTTTTGAAAAAGGTCAATTTTTTCCGGTCTCGCTGAGTCTCGACTTCTTTGGTCCTTCTCTTCTTCAAGTAGCCTCATTCTAGTCCACTATATCTTGTTGCTTCGATCCACTCCACTGCAACTTCAGAGAAATAAGACTTGTAGTTTCAATCTACTCCGTTGTAACTTTAGGGAGATGAGATTTATGGTTTTAGTCTACTGCATTACAACGTCAGGGATATAAAACTTACTGTGATAGATTTAATCTGACCTACTGCAACTTCAAAGGTATTGGATTAGTTCGCTTTAATCTGCTCCACTGCAATTTTAGGGAGATAAGATTGTTAGCTTCAATCTGCTCTATTGCAGCTTTAGAAAGATAAGATTTGTAATTTTCAGCTTCAATCTATTCCACTGCAACTTCAGGGAAACAAGATTCGTTATCTTTAGTCTACTCCACTGCAACTTCAGGGAGATAAAACTCGTAATTTCAACTTGCTCTACTGCAACTTTAGAGTGATAAGGTTTATAGCTTTAATCTGCTCTACTGTAACTTTAGAGAGATAAGATTTGCTATCTTAGATCTACTTCATTGCAACTTTAGGGAGATAAGATCTATAACTTCAATCTGCTCCACTACAACTTCAGATAGATAAGGTTTGTGGCTTTAATCTGCTCCACTGCAACTTCAGGGAAATAAGATTCATCATAATAGTTTCAATCTGTCCCATTGCAACTTCAGAGGTACAGGATTTGTAGATTCATTGATCTTGTTACCACATCTTCTGGGGAAGATGACATGTAGAATCGACTTCATGGGCCTATGTATATGCCAAATGATTAGGATGTCATGATAAAAATGAATCAAATGCTCCTAACTAGATGTGTATGAATGATATTTGCATGAATGCAGAATGCTATTTTTCAAGAATGATCCCTTTGTAATTCTTAGGTTGTCATCGCTCGTTGTTTATCAAAGCTTCATGACTGATGCAATATCTTGTCTTCTTGTTCAGCTGATATCTTTTACAAAAATCTCGAAGAAATAGCCATAACTTAGACTACTTTTCTCAAATGTTTCCAACCCTTAGGTTTGGTGAGTTCTAAATAATAGTCTTGTTTCAGGTCCTTGTACTATTTAGAAACTTTCAGAGTAATATGCAAAACTCCTTTTATGAGAATATTATTAGTCCATTAATCGTTATTTCAATGCAAAATGCTTGAAAAAGATCATAATGATGGACAGAACTAAAATTTATCAAGAACAAAATTTGAAGAGAATAGATTAATCCAAGAAAGCAAACATTGTTGAAATACAAAATGAATAAAAGGAAAATAGGTGCCCTAAATATCACAGCATGAGCTTCTCTACAAGAACTTCTTGAGGACCATTTTGAGGTCAACATGTGTTTAGGAGATTTAGAGTACTTTGTTGATGACCCAAGATGTAATGTTTCTCCTCATTGTTATTTTTGAGAGGACAAAACTACCACATGCCCTATCTTTGATCAAAATTTGAGTTGTCATTTTCTGGGTTTTCAACTCAAAACCCCTTTGGTCTCAAGGTGCCCTTTGCGAGTTTTCACCTTGGCCTCTCTTTTTTATTTTAGGCGAAGTATTTCTTGACCGAATCAGAATTCACTGGATTAGGCAGGTTCTTCCCATCCATCTCAGTCAATATCAATGCTCCTCTAGAAAATGTCTTCTTTACCACATAAGGTCATTCCCAATTCGGCATCCATTTCCCTCTAAAGTCCTTTTGTATATGTAGGATCTTTTTCAATACTAGGTCCCCCTCATAGAATTCTCTGAGACAAACCTCTTTATTATAAGCTCGCATCATTTGCTTTTGGTACATCTGACCATGACGGATAGCTTTCAACCTTTTCTCTTCGATCAAGTTTAGCTGGTTATATCGGTATTGGATCCATTCTGCTTCATCCAACTTCAATTCTGACAAAACCCAGAGAGAAGGAATCTCGACTTTAATGGGCAAAACCGCCTCCATTCCATAAACCAATGAGCAAGGCGTTGCCCCGGTGGAGGTCCTGATAGATGTTCGATAAGCATAGAGGGCAAATGGTAACTTCTCATGCCAATCTTTATAAGTCTCAGTCATTTTCCCATGATCTTTTTAATGTTTTTATTGGCTGCCTCGACTACACCGTTCATTTTCGGGCGATACGATGATGAGTTGTGGTGTCTGATCTTGAATTGACTGCAGACTTTCAATATCGTGCTATTGTTCAAATTCAATGCATTGTCAGATATGGTCCTTTTTGGCATTCCAAATCTACAAATGATTTCCTTTTTCAAGAATTTGCTAACTGCCGACTTTGTAACATTGGCATATGAAGCGGCCTCTACCCACTTGGTGAAGTAGTTGATGACCACAAAGATGAATCGATCCCTATTTGATGCTTTTGGCGAAATCGGCCCAATGACATCCATGCCCCACATAGAAAAAGGCTATGGAGAAGTCATAACATGCAGAGGCGAATGAGGTACATGAATTTTATCTCCATAAATTTGGCATTTATGGCATTTCTTGGCATAATTGATACAATCCTCTTTCACGGTGGACCAATAATACCCGAATCTCATGATTTGTTTGGCCATTGTGAAACCATTAGCATGTGTTCCGCAGATACCCTCGTAGACTTATTCCAAGATTTTCTTGGCCTCGACAGTGTCTACACATCTTAGTAGCACCTGATCTTTTCTTCTTTTATATAGGATCTCCCCATCCAAGACATAGTCACTAGCCAATCTTCTCAACGTCCTTTTATCATTCTCAGTTGCCTGGTCAGGGTATTCACGATTCTTACTTATCACAATATATCGTGGTACCAAGGATGATTATCATTTTCTTCTTCTTCTTCTCCTTCTTCGATGTTGTGATAATGAGCCAGAACCTCATAAATACTCATTTAGATTGGTTTCACATTCTCTTGATTGTTCACCTTGACCATGGAAGCTAAAGTATCTAGGGCGTTAGCCATCTGATTTTCTTCTCGCAGGAGGTAGAAGAAGGTGATATCATCAAACTCTTTAATTAATTCATGGACCAACCTTCGATAATCGATCAACTTGGGATCTTTCGTCTCCCATTCACCTTTGAATTGATAGATCACTAGTGCAGAATCCTCATATACCTCTAACACTTTGATTTTGCGTTCTATGGCTACACGAATACCCATGATGCATGCTTAATATTTCGCCATATTATTCGTGCAATCAAAATCCAATTTACTAGTAAAAGGATAATGATCTCCATTTGAGGATACCAGAACTGCCCCGATTCTATTACCCACAGCATTTGAGGCTCCGTCAAAGTTTAGTTTCCAAGGATGACCTTCTTGAGAGTCTTCTTCGGTGGTTGCAACATACATTAGATATTAATTCGGGAAATCAAAATTCAGAAGCTTGTAGTATTCTAGAGCTTTACTGGCCATAAAATCTACTATTGCACTCCATTTTACTGTTTTATGGTTCACATAGACTATATCAAATTTAGAAAAGCAGAATTTGCTATCAGGCCATCCTTCTGTTTAAAGCAGTCGACTCTATCATATACTTCAGAGGGTCCAGTTTTGAGATGAGCCAAGTTGTATGGTATAACATGTATTGCCTCAATCCTCGAGTTACCCAGATTAATGCACAACACAATTTCTCAATCAGTGAGTACCTTGTCTCACATTCAGTGAACTTCTTACTGAGGTAGTATATCACCCTTTCTTTCCTTCCTGAGTCATCGTGTTGGCCCAGTACACATCCCATAGAATTATCAAATATTGTCAAATATAGTATCAATGGCTTATCTAGATTAGGTGGTGTCAGCACTGGGGCATTGGACAAGTATTGTTTAACATTGTCAAAAGTTTTTTGGCACTCCTCATCCCAAACATCTAGATTGTGTTTCTTAAGGAGACGGAATATGGGGTTTTATTTCTCAGTTAATTGTGAAATGAACTGGACGATATAATTTATTCTTCCAAGAAATCCTCGAACTTCTTTTTGAGTGTGCGGCGGAGGCAACTCCTGCATAGCCTTGACTTTATTTGGGTCAATTTCAATCCCCATAGACAGAATATGGGGCCAGTAATTTTCCTGACCTGGCCCTTAAGGTACATTTTGCTAGATTGAGTTTTAACTGGAATTTCCTCAACCTTAAGAATAATTTCCTTAAGACTTGCACATGCTTCTCTTCTGTTCGGGGATTAGGCGATCATATTATTGACATAAACTCTAATTTTTTTGTGCATCATATCATGAAACAGGGTTACCATGGCTCTTTGATATGTTGCTCCCTCGTTTTTAAATCCAAATGGCATCACTTTATAGCAAAATGTTCCCTACATGGTTATAAATGTGGTCTTATCCATGTCTTTAGGATGCATCTTTATTTGGTTATATCCTGAGAAGCCATCCATGAAGGAGAATAATGAATAACCTGTCGTATTGTCCACTAAGGTGTCGATATGACACAATAGGAAATTGTCCTTTAGGCTGGCTTTGTTCAGGTCCCTATAATCTATGCACATTCGTACTTTCCCATATTTTTTAGAGGTGGGAACGATATTAACTACCCATTATGAGTATTTGACCACTTGTAAGAAACCAGCATCGAATTGCTTTTTGATCTCTTCTTTTATTTTTAGCAAAACATCAGGCCTCATCCTTCGGAGCTTCTGTTGAACTGGCTTGCACTCTTCCTTTATGGGGAACTGGTGTACCATGATATCAATACTTAGTTCAGGCATATCTTGATACGACTATGCGAAGACATCTTTGAATTCTTGGAATAACCCATGAGGTCCCGCTTTGTCTCTGTGGTAATGAAAGCTCCAATTTTCACTTCTTTCTTTTCTTGTCCGTTTTCGAAGTTCACAATTTCTATTGACTCTTTGTGAGATAGAATATGTTTCTCCTCTTGTTCTACCATCCTTAACAAATCAGGAGATAGGTTACAATCTCTGTCATCTTCGAAGTCCTGAGGTTCCTCTAAACACATATCTCACTCAAATGGAGATTCTGAGTTAGTAGTAGCGTCGCTCATATCATTGATATTTGGAGACCTATTATAGGGATGAAGAAAAATCCAAAGAATAAAAGAATTTAAGAATAATTATCTATATGGTATGATTATGAATGAAATGAAAGAATAGAATAATATTTGCTCGGTATGAGACAAAAGATGCATTTTATTTGAAATAAAGATGTTGGACAAAGACCTATTTCACAAAAAAAGACTCTTATTGCTCCTAGACTTAGAGCAACAAGTGTGTGTTCTGAACATTACTCTAAATTAGCTCTAAAAACTATAAGAATCTCTTTCGCAGTCCAATTGTTAAGAACACTTCCAAGTACATAGGGGTGAATGCCCGATAAATTTCCTTCCAAAATTCTTTCTTCAGATATGGCGTTTTAGTTCAGATTTCCCATCATTTCTTCAACAGCTTCTTTTCTTATCATCTCTCGTTCAGGGTGAATAATTTCTCCTGGCACAAATGTTCTAGATATGTGGGAGAAGGTCATTGGTTCCCATTTGTCCTCTACCTCGCTTAATTGTGCTCTTCTCCTCTCTTGCTTCTTCTCCAACTCTTTCTTCTTTTGTTTCACGTCTGGCTTATACCCTAAGCCAAAGTGATCTTGTTTATCTTCAAATTTGGTACCTCGACTCTCCCTTGGAGATATTTCTCGAGTCCTTTTCCTGGCATGGCTCCATTTCCGGCCATCAGTTGTAGGCCCATCTTCGTAGCTTTGGATAATCTAAGCATAGGGATTTTGTTCCCTTCGACGATAAATGTTGCATTTACAAATTCCAGTGATCAAAAAGAACATTCTATCATTTCATCATCTGCCCCTATATATGTCATGTTACTGGTTACGGATAAATAAAGTCTTCTTCCGCGTTTATCGTTACCAATCGACCCTCAGTTACCAACTTTAGCTTTTGATGCAGCGATGACGGCACTGTCTCTACTGCGTGAATCCAAGGCCTCCCCAATAAATAATTGTAAGAAGGCATGATGTCCATTACCAAGAAGTTTACCTCGTACGTGTTTGGACCGATCAAAAGAGGAATCTCAATCCTTCCCATTACTTTCCTTTTAGTACCGTCGAATGCTCTCACTATGTTTTGGTACGTTTTCATATAAGAGCTGTCCATAGGCAACCTATCCAGTGTAGACAGGGGCAGGACATGCAGTGTAGATTCATTGTCAATCAATACCCCTTGAAATGTATACCCATTGCAGCGGGTGGTGATATGTAGAGCCTTAGTCGATCCTATGCCTCCAAGTGGCATTTCATTATCATTAAAAAAGATGAAATTATTGGCGCGTATGTTACTGACCAGACGGTCTAGCTTGTTGACGGAGATATCATTAGCGACATAAGTTTCATTTAATACTTTTATCAATGGGCTACGATGTACCTCTGAGCTTAAGAGTAAAGCTAACACTGATATGTGAGCTGGTTGTTTGTGCAATTGCTCCACAATGCTATACACACTATGCTTTAAGAATTTCAAAAACTCTTTAGCCTCTTCTTCAGTCGTCGGCTTGTTAATAGGCGATTCAAGTCTGGTCGCCTTTTCTTTCTTCTGTTCAACTGTCAAGGATTTTCCTTTTACAGGCTCAGCCTTTGCATCTGATGGGTTGTAGTGCCTCCCACTACACATGTAGAAACCCACATCTTGACCTTCTTTTGAAGCGCTAATTGGGTTCTCTTCTCCCAAGATCATTACGTTGCAGTTATAATTTCAGGGAACCTTCTTGCTATCCTTGCAGGGAAATGTTATAGGTTTCTGAATTATGACTTTTGGTGCAATTTGTACTCTAGTTTCATTGCTTCTTGGTCATGAAATGATAACCACTAGGTGGTTGACTTTATAAATCTTCTCTGTTGACCCTTCTTTTGAGGCGCAAACAACTTCTCTTTCTGGGCTTTCAGTATACTCAAAGAATTCTAACTTTTTATTTTCCATCAAACCTTGTACTAGGGCCCTAAATTCACTGCATCTTTGAATCTCATGACCCTCTTCATCATGGAACTCGCAGTAGTTCCTTGCTTTTCGGGATTTCTCTTTTAAATCCTGTGTGATTAATCCACTTTCTACCATTTTCTTCTAAAACTCTCTCAGTGGGGTTTTCACATTAGCTAAATTCATCTTGATTCTCTTTCCCGCATTCTTGATTATCACGTTTACCCATTTGTTAGAATGGTTGGGTAATGGATTCTCTGCATCAGATGGATTATCGAATTTCACAATGCCTATTTTTATGAGTCTTTAGATTAACTTTTTGAAAGGGGTGCAATTCTTGATCGAGTGTCCTGTGATTCCCGCATGGTATTCGTATTGGGCGTTCGTGTCGTTCCATTTGAGGAACGGAGGTTGCATAGGTTTTAGGTAGAAAGGGGATATTACATGTGCATTAAACAAATTTTGGTACAACTCCCTGTACGTCATTAGGATGGGCGTAAATTAGAGTTTCTTCGTATTTTATCTTGTATTAGATTCTTGCTTTGGAGGGCTTTGATGGCTAGTAGCCACTGCCCTTGGCTGACTTATAGTAATCAACTTTGAATAGCCCTTGTCATACGTACTCGCATTATTTACCTTGCTTTCCTTTTTTCTCAGGGTAGTTCTCCTAGCGTTTTCCTCGACTTCTATTTTCCCATACCTTATTGCATTTTCTATCATTTCACCAGACATTACTATGTCCGAGAAATTCTTAGTTGTGCTTCCCAACATATGATTGATGAATGGAGCCTTCAGGGTATTAATGAAGAGCATTGTCGTTTCCTTTTCTAGCAAAGGTGGTTGGATTTGCGTGGTGACTCGCTCCACCTTTGAGCATATTGCCTGAAACTCTCGCTTGGCTTTTTCTCCATGTTTTGCAATGTGATTCTGTCAAGTGCCATATCTGTCACGTGGTCATACTATTTCATGAAGGCCTGTGCCAGGTCCTTCCATGAATTAATTTGGGCACGGCTTAATTGATTATACCATTTAGCCATAGCCCTAGTCAGGCTGCCTTGGAAATAGTGAATCAACAACTGATCATTATTAACATATCCTATCATCCTCCAATAGAACATCGTAATGTGAGTTTCAGGGCAACTGGTCCCATTATATTTCTTAAACACCGAGGTTTTAAACTCGGGCGAGAGCACTAGGTCTGGAACCAGGCTCAAGTCTTTAGCATCAATTCTACAGTGATAATTAGTGCTTTCCAATGCCTTGAATTTTTCTTCTAGCCATCTACATCGATCTTCAAGTTGATTTGGGAGCTCCACTTTCGTTTTTTCTGTTTCTGCTATATCATCGAGATCAGGGATGACGGGATTCGCTGGATGGTCTCCTAGGTTGGAGCCTGAACCTTTCGGAAAGCTTGTTGGTCCCGAGGTATCGGTCTGATATTGGGGCCTAATGTTAACAGACACCTTTTGTGGATATGCGTTTGGTTGTGCCTGGGTGCTTGTTGGGGTGAAGCCTAGAGAATAAGCAGGGTTTTCGTTATCAACCCCAAAATTGACCATAGGGTTCTTTCCTTTTTCTAGCCCCCCAGTTAGCAACTAGGTTAATTGGCTCATCATATTCTTTTGGGATTCTAGCATATGATCCCTCATATCCTGTTGAATTTTGGCGAATTATTCTTGCATTTGTATTTGCAGCTGATCTTGCATTTCTTTTTGCATTTGATCTAATCTTTCCAACCTTTGGTCCATTGCTTTAGTTTTCCATCGTGTACCGTAACGATATTCCAGGGTAACTGCCATGATTTTAGGGTTTCTTTGTAAGATTTAATGCACATGATGCAATGTAATGCTAATGCATGAAATGTATGCAAAAAAGGCATTGATTCTGATTCAATTTCATTAGAGTAACTTTTCTAGAAAACAAATTTCTTTACATAAAACGGATTACATATAAGGCCTCGCCCTAATACTTAAGGCCTTGATCTTCCTAAGAAGCCAACCTAACTCTCGGCCTCGATCTGACTCTGACTCATATTTCAAACTCAGCACATCAGCCTGGATTGCTAAGGTTTAAATGATCAGCCACCTCTCGTACTTGAGCCAAAGCTGCACCCATGACGTAATCCCTATCCCTGATGATGATCGTTTTATGATTCACTAAACTAGACTACGATCACGATTAAGGCAAGCGCACCTATCGAATGGTAATATAGTTATGGTGAGTCCAGAATATCGTATCCACAATGACTAAAAGTATTAGTATTAATTGTCTTTCTATTATTTAGCCTAAAATATAAGGGATTCGTTTTAATCTGAAATTAACTAACTAATTAACTACAGAACGCGACAGAGAGCGATTTGGGAAAAGTAGTTAAAGAAAACTTATAAAGAGGACAATATCCATGAAAGAATCTACCTATTATTCTGACTCTGAATCAAACGATTTATTCACTTGTCTTGATTCGTAGAAATCCCTAAATTATGTTAATATCTTTTTCAAGACTAAAAACAACTGACTCTAGGTTGATTAAATGAAATCTCTGTTTAATTAAAACCCCTATTGTTGCATTAACTCGATTTATGGATTCTCTTATTGGATTTGACTCTAATTCGACAGATTTATGTCGTCCTATTTCTAAGATTGCATGCAACTCCGCTTAATTATGGTAGATCTACTCTTAAACAGGGACTTTTGCTCCACTGAATAAGCACATCAACTTGAATTAATATCCTGAAAATATTAGATCAAGAAATTAGAACACATAATTAAGAATAAGAACAAGTATTTGTCATTAAATTTAGAAAATTAAATAATAAGATTCGTCATAGATTTCATCCTCCCTAGGTATTTAGGGAGTTTAGTTCATACTAATGGGGGAAAACATCTCAAAAATAGAAAAACCACAAAACATAAAGAAAACCCAAAAACTTTGGAAGAAATTGAAGGGAAATCTTCAGTCTTGAAGGAGATCCTGCTTCCAAGATGATTCCAACGGCTTCCTTCGAGTAATTTCTGCTTTCTACTCTATGTACCCCATTTAGGTCTACTTCTAATGTGTTTATATAGACATTAGAATGCTCAGTAACCTTAAAAATTGGCTTTTTCCACGTATTTAAGAAACTAGGAGCGATATCGACACGAGCTACCACATGGGCATGTGGCCAGCCCATGTGGCTCATACGGGAGTGTGCTTTGCCCGTGTGGAAGTAGTCTTGTCCATGTGGATTTTTAAATTAGCCTGTTTTGTCTGTTTTTGGCCTATTTTTTGCTCCTTTTGTTCCCCTATGCTCTCCTAAGTATAAAACATGAAATTAAAGGATTATGAGCATCTAATTCACTAATTTATATGATAAATTATCCAAAAATATGCTAAATATGGGATTAAAATGTGTTACTTTTATGGTTTATCACCTGACCTGGTCTTGAGATCGACGAAGCTGCTCTTCCCACCGCTCATTATTTACTTTCAAGATTTCAATTTGAAGTTAACAGTTTTGTAGTGCGGTTTCAAGTTCTTCTATCTATCCTTTTAGCTCTTTAATTTTGCTCTAACTAGCCTTCAACTCGATTACAAAGTTACGACTATGATACTGATGTAAGGATTTTTCTAACTCTGACACCCGAGCTTTTAACCCCACTTTCTCATTTTGACTTTCTACCAAACTCCCTTGCAGAACATCTTCTCGCGCTTGAGCTTCTCGAAATTTCTTTTCCCATTGGATGGCTCTACTCTTTTCCACTTTAATTTCTTACCGCCATTGTTCTGACATTTTTCCCAGACCAACGATTCTCATTGACCTCCGCAACTTCTTGTAGTCTGTTTTCAAACTATCCAAATCCTCTTCAGCCTTACTTTTTCCTTTTCTCAACTTCTCATTGGACGTCAACATCTAGTCCCAGCTGTATTTTCTCCTCCTCCAATTGCTCTATCCTTTTTTCTAGCTCTGAATTCTTTCTCTCAAAATCCTATTTGATAATCTCTAGCTCAGATGGGACCACCTGCAAGTGTTCTTCCATTGGTCGGTGTTTTCTTGGTTTGACGTAGGGATGTTGTCGTTGATTCTCTGACCCCACCACCGGTCATACTCAAGGGTAGTCATTGGGTTGGCAACAAACCTTTTCACTCTGCGAGTTTGATTCCAAGCGTTCAATATTTCACGAACTTTTTTTTTTGTAATTATCTCCTTTGTATACAAACTCGCACTGAGCTAACCCTTGCATTGCTGGTGTAAAATGTCTCGATCTGTATTATCTTAACACGAGTAGAGGAGCGTACCCAACATCTCCCCATATTCTCTTCCATAATATCATCTCATCTTGGCGTAACCACTAACTCTTTCAGCGGAGAATAGTCTTTGGAGAAGATTTGATATGAGACCTTTCCCACTTTCCAAAAATAGCTGTGAAACCACGCTAGTAAGAGTTGTGCGCATCCGTTGAATCTTCCTTCACCCGCTCTTTGACATGCGTTCAAGGATCTGAAAGTTTCGACCAAGATTGCGGGAACAGGTGTGACCCTTTTATCAAGTAGGTTAAATAAATCAGAGACTGTCTCGTCTATATTCCCCAAAGCCTTAGGAAAGATAACCAATTCGTAAATGCTTAACGTGAAGACATCAACCCTTTTTTCATGTCAGGATGTGCTAGGATCAAATCTCTCAAATTTCTCTAGGAAATGCACTTACTATCATCTTTCTGCTTGATTCAGGCTGCGACCCACTGTTTGCTCATTCTCGTGATGTTCATCAGCTTTTTTAAGAACGTTGAGACATTGGCAGCTCTAGAATAGGCTTTGTCAATTTGAATCTTCAGGCAATGGAGCAAGGTCGTGTACTCTTCCATAATAGGTACCAAATCCACCTTTCCAAAAGTAAAACAACTATAAGTAGGGTTCCAAAACTGGGTGAGAGTTCGGAATAGGTGCTTGTCCACTTTGATATCAAGTAGATAGGACAAATCACCATAATTATAGTAGAATAGTTACTTGATCTCGTCATCCCATTGATCCCATATTTCTTTCATCTCTAAAAGATTATTTTGGATTATGTTGATACGAGTAAAATCCCACAACTCTGACACGTACCCCTCTGTAAGACTATCACCCTTCTCTTGCTGCGTTGTCTTGGCCCATACCCAAACGGCCTCATTATCCTCTACTTTATCAAGAAAACCTTTTTCCATGACAAGTTATCTATTTAGCAACCGAATGTGAATCAACGCCTTTTGTGATGAAAATGCCATGCAATTACAATAAAAGTAAAAGAAAACAAGTCAGTATTTCATACACAGTTTAAAGCGAGTGAAGAAAAATAAGTAAAGCACCTATTCGGGTAACCACTAGGGTTTGGTGCAGTTCTACCTAGGGTAGGCTCTTAGGGCTTACTATATGCAATTTGGTTCTAAAGTAAGGGTACCTGAACCAGTAGATTCCTCGATCCTCACCCATTATAGGCTCATACAGATAGAGTTCAGTCAGGGGAATACATTTCCCTATGGCTATACGGAGATGAAGATCTCACGAAGACATAGGTACGGATGTATCCCGAAAGCGATTCACTATCCTATACGGAGGTGAAGACCTCACGAAGGAATAGTTTCTCACTCCCACTTAAAAGGGTAAAATCGACCGATTATGCCATGCAATGTGTAGAAATATATAAAAAAACACAACCCAGTAAAGCAATTAAAAACCAAAATGATGAAAATCCCAACAAAACAAATGAAATGCAACGAAATGATCGTAAATTTAAACCAAATTTTCAATTTTCGACAAAAAGACAAAAAGTAATCAACTCGTGGCTTAACTCTCGTATCATGTTCCCTAGTGGAGTCGTCAAGCTGTCGAAACCATATTTTTTGAAAAAACGGGGTTGACTTTGATTTTAAAATAAAAATAAAAAAACGAGAGTCGCCACCAATCTTTTTTGATGAGGTGTGACTGGGTCACCTCGAAAAGTGGTTATTTTTAATAAACATTTTTATTTATTAAAACAACGATTTTGGTATACGAAATCCAGAAAAATGGGTTCGGGAGTCGGATACGTACGAGGAAGGATTAACACCCTCGTAACACCCAAAATTGGTACCTAGTCGATTAATTAATGTCTTGGTGTCAAAATTTTGAGAACTTTGAAGAGATTTTTAAAAACGATCCTTCGTTAAAATATTGTTTAATTGAAAAATTTTAGAAAAAAGGCGTATTTTACGTTAGTCGAGAAAAAGAACTATATCCCGTAAGTTAGGACACAATGTCTTAAATTCCCGAAACGAGAATAAACACCAAAAATTTTATTTATTTTAAAAGATATTTGATTATCTCGATTTTGAAAGAAATCATATTCTGTAAGTTAGAACACGATTTTTCTAATTCCCAAGAATATTTAAAAATTTTAAAACATTCATTTGTTCAGATTTATCGAAAAAATTGAAACCCCGTAAATTAGGGAACGACTTTTCGAATCTCGAAATACGAAAAATTACTTATTTTAAAAACAAAATTTTCAATGTATCGAGTGAAATGGAATGCGATTTTGTGGTAAAATGTGAAAATGAATTGCGGTGCTAATATGCGTAATAGAATAATAAATGCGTTAATACAAATGATAATAATAATGACGAAAATAAAATAAAATGAAGAAGCCAAAAAGAAAATTAATAAGTAAAAAGACTAAAGTTGGAAACTAAAAAAAAACTAATATTAAACAAACATATAAATAAATATGGTGTAAAACAACTTAAAATAATAATAATAATAATAATGATATTAATAATAATATAATAAAAAAAATCTAAAGTTTTAAAATTATATATAAAAAGATATAAATCAACAAATAATAATAAAAATAATATAAGTGTATTTTAAAAAAAAAGTAAATAAACCCCAAAAGAGAAATATAATAATAGTAATAATAATATTTAATTAATTGATTTAATAATATAATAATGATGATAATAATAATATAATAATAAAATAGAAAATAATAATAATAATAATAATAGTAATAATAATAATATTAAAATTAATTAATTTAATAATAAAATAGTCGAAATAAACAAAAATGGACTAATTTGAATTTAAAACAGAAATTCGGGTAAAATCCGAAATAAATAGAAAAGGAAAAAGACCACATTGAACGCGCGAATAACAAAGAGGGACTAAAAGGGCAATTTTCCTTTCTCTTCCAAAACGCACAACATCAAGAGGGACTAAATTAAAAGTCAAAATGGATTATAGGGCAAAATTAAAAAATAAAATAAACTTAATTGTAAAACCATAAAAAAACGGAAGGGCCAAAAGTGCAAATAACCATTCCGCTTAAAAAACAAGCAGATCATAGGCCGGGTGGGCCGGGTCAGATCGGGTCATTGGTAAAATGACGTTGTTTTGGGCATTTGAGGCCAATCCCAAAACGACGTCATTTTAGGGCCTATATAAGTCAATTTTTGACAAAAAAAATCATTTAGCCCTCATTCTAAAAAAAAAAAAAAATCTAAAAATGCTCTCTCCCCCTCTCTCTCAGCTCCTATTCTATCCATGGGTCCAGTCATTGGCTGCCGCACCGGTCGTCGATGACGGCGCCGCCATCCGCGGTGGCCGAATTTTTTTCTAAAAAACCTGTTCACTCCTCTCAGTCCCTTGATTCCGGATTTGGGGTCCTTTTTTTAGAAAAAATGGCCAAAGATGGCAAAAAAGAAAGGGAACCTTTCTGTTCCAAATGCTAAAAGCAGGTATGTTTTTCCTTTTTATGCGTTATCTTTTTTTTTTTTGAAATGAAAACAAAAAAATAAAAAATAAAAAATAAAAAGCTACCTTGGTATTCTTTGGATTGATTCTGTTTTTGAATATTCTTTGTATTTTTGTATTCAATTTTTTGTGTGTTTTTATTCAATCTCTATAAAAAAATTTTACAAATTGTTTGAGGCTTTTATAGCCTAATTTACAACTTGTTTCGTTAATGATTATTCTGCTTCTTTGCAGGTAAATGGGCGGTGGCGATAGTGGCGGTGCTGACATGGCGTGACGATGGCAGCAGACTATGGCAGACCTAGGGTGGTAGTGGTGTC
This sequence comes from Gossypium longicalyx, assembly GCA_025698465.1. Classification (NCBI taxonomy): domain Eukaryota; kingdom Viridiplantae; phylum Streptophyta; class Magnoliopsida; order Malvales; family Malvaceae; genus Gossypium; species Gossypium longicalyx. Next base: position 13,091,880 of record CM046997.1, on the reverse strand, counting down.
GCCACTTGGGTTAGGGTTAGGTTTTTTTGTTTTTTTTTTTCTGAAAATATTTTAGTTTGGGCCTGGTTTAGTTTGTGTCTAATTTTTGAGCTTCGGGTTTGGGCTGTTTGATTTTGTTTTTCTGTTTTGTTTTATTTTCTTATGGTCCCTAGGCTAAAATTGGGTCTTACAGACTAGATATCCTAGCGATTTTCTGAACGTCCAAAGGATTGAACCCGGAAATTTTGATAATGTTAGGGACTAAACTGGGAATGCCTGATAATGTTAGGGATTGAAGTGGGCTAGAAAAAACTTTAAGGACCAAAGTGAAAAAATTGTATGCTTATAGGATTAATTATCTGAAAATTAAACTTATAGTTTTTATATAAAATACTTTTTTACTTTTATAAAAATTATAATTTTTTAGGTGATATAATGAATATTTTCATGATTTTGATTTAAAATTTTAATAAAAATTTTGTTTTTATATTTTTATTTTGGGTTAATATGATTTTTGATACTGGAACTTGACAATTAAGTTCATTTTGGTCCCTAAACTTGAAAAATATAAAAGTTTGATTAGTTAACACTATGAGATTGTACCATCATCACTTGAAAATTTATGAAAAGTATAGGTACCAAAGTGAACCTGTTAGATGGTTGAACAAGTCAAACCACTAGTTTCCTAATTAACCAATTCGACTGGTTCAACCATCGGACCAACAATAATTAAATAAATAATTAAAAATTCATAAAAAAATTTAAAAAAATAAAATTTTTATAAATTTTATTAAACCGGTTAAACCTATTCAACAGTAGATATTTTTCTTAATTTTTTATTTTATCAATGTCAAGCAATTTCCAAGTCAATCGGTTCAACGCCTTTGTTCAAACTATTATATCGATCAGTTCTCGATCCGTCGATCCAATAAAATTGGTCACATCATTAAACCTAAACAGAATCCAAGTTCAGGGACTAAAATAGATCTAGTTCTCAAGTTTCGAGCCAAAAATTATATTATCCCTTTTACTTTTTATAAAAAATATACTTTTTTATTATTATAAAACATTGTGAAAGTTATACGAAAATATTTTTTTATGAAACATTATAAAAATATTTTGTAATTTTAATATATGTATTGATATATGAGTGTGATTTCATTATCGTAACATGTTGAATATTACATTCATCACGTGCCAAATATTCATTAGATAATACGGAAAAATTAGCTAAACATAAGTACCAATTTATAAAAAAAATATTGATATAAAAATAAACATTAAAACTAAATATAGGTATCTAAAAATATATTTACCCTAATTAATTTTTTAAAATTTAATTTTCTTTTAAATGAAAGGACACTGAAATACTTAAAATTATGGGATCAAATGAGTGTGAATGTGTAAAAGTGCGGTTTGTTTTGTGAAATTTTCTTTTTTAATAGAATATTAAGAATGGAAATGAGTGTAACATTGTTGGAATTCGTACTAAATTAATATATTCATTTTTTCTATTTTAATAAATAAAAAGAATTATCGATTTATTTGAGACCTTAATAACTTTATATATATATATATATATTTACCAGAAGAGTGTTTTCCTAATTTAATTAGTAGAATAAATTGAAGGTCGAAATTAGAATGAAATATTAAATGGTAAAAGGATAATATATCTCAATGTGAACATGGCAACCACATATGTGCTTCTCAATGTGAACATGGTGATATAATATATCTCATGGTTGACCCTTTTATTCTATAACGTGTAACATATTTATAAATTAGCATTCATATATATATATAGTCAAGTAGCTTTTAGCTTGTCAATTTCTTAATTTTTTTCTGATAAAATAAAATCAAAATATTTTATTATTCCACCTTTCGTCAACCCACATGAAACTGAAAATGCCTTATTTCTCATTTCATTTTCACTTAAACTTCTTTCCACTTGGAGATTGAAACTGATTGATGCAAATAATCAGTTCCTTTCTGGTTTCTAATGGTGGGAAAATAGCTTTGTATGAAGCTTTAAAAAAAAAAAAAAAAACCCCTTGGTCTTCTAATTATATAAAAAAAAATTATTTAATTATTTGTCTTTTTTATCCTTTAAATTTACGTAATTTATTAAATCACCTCAAAATGGATAAAAACATTAATCTGCGTTAAAAATATTTTAATATTTATTGTAAAAAATAAATCTAACCGTTTAAATTTAATGAGTTAATTGTAAATTATCTTAATTATTTTAATTAAAGTAATAAAGTTTATTTTAAATATTTACTTCATTTAAATTTAAATAAATTAATAAAAACCACATATTTAAATAGACAAAGCATATATTAATATTAAATTGCATTGATTCAGTAAAAAGTATATATTTAAATTTTTATCAATTTTTTTTTTTTTACAATGACACCTCTCCCAATTTGTAATATACCAATTTTTTTATTAATTTTAACATAAATTAATACCATGTAAAATATATTTTAAATATTTATTAATATAATTGTAAAGAGAATTATAAATATGAGATAATAGTTCACTATGAAAAGGAGCCTAATAATATAAAGCAGTCTAATAATTAAAAATTTTAAATTGTATTGTAATTAAATATTTTAAAAGGATATTTTGATGAATATTTTTAATAGTTTAAATAAAATCCAAATATATATATAGAGAAATGATTGTATAAATGTGTGATTCCACGTCATCCTTATCTCTTTCCAATGAGAAAATGACAAATCGGTTTTTTTCTTGATTTTTTGCTTTTTTCTCTTAAAAAAATTCAAATCAAACTAAAAATACTAAAAATTAGAAGGAAAAATCTAATTTGTCATTATCCCATTAGAAAGGAATAAGAATGACGCGGAATAAAGGTGTAAATTCTAATTAAAGTCATTTAAAAATTTAATTATATTTCATATATTATGTTTTTTCAAGTACACTTCTAAAATATTTATTTAAAAATATTTTTACCCTTCTAAAATATTTATTAATTTTGAATTATTTAAAAAAATTATTTCTTCTTCTTTTTTATTAAAACAATATTTTTACTATTAAAATATACTTCTGGTGCAACATGTAATTTCGTTGATTGAAGTAAACTTTTTTACCCTTTTAAAATATTGAATTATTTTTTAAAATTATTTTTTGGTATTCTTCAAATCTATTTTATGGTCTATATTCAGGATTCGTAATTATTCTTTCAGCAAAATTTTCTCTAATTTTATATTTTTTTTAAAATTCGTTTAAAAAATTATTTCTTACCTTTTGTTATTAAAAAAAAAATCTTATATATTAAATTCAACTTAAGTTCTTATTTCCTTTTTCGTTATTAAAAATTATTTTTCTTATTAAATTTTAAATTAAAGTACATTAATAATGAGAACAATAATAATTAACAATTAAAAAAAGGGAATAAATTATGATAAATAAGAAAATTCTTATATGTTAAATTATTAAAATGCTAAAATTTGCCTAAGCAATTAATAGAAACTATAATAGTAAAATTGATTGTAAATTTTGTAATTATAAGATTAATAATTTTAAAATTATAATGCATGATAATAATACTAGTAATAAACCATTGATTAGAAAATTAGTATATGATTGATAACAAGAAAAAAAGAAGAAGAAAAAAGTACTATTTCTTCACAAGGTTTAATTTCGCCATTCAACTATCATAACCATCAATTTAAGTACCAAACTTAATGATATTGAAAATTTTGGTCAATCAAGCATTGCTATTAATGATTGGATGACATGGGAACGTAACAACATGTATTATATTTATGTAATAAAATTAATTAAATATCGACGTGTCATCCACGTATACGCAATGTTAGCATAGTTAAAAAAGTTTAACATTTTCATTCATTTTAAAGTGATTTGATAAAAAAAATATAAATTTAAAAACTAAAAGAGACAAAAAAATTAAATAAAAAACATGTAGATAAAAACAAGATTTGAAAAAGGACATTCAACAATTCCCTCGACCTATGGACCTTAGCTTTGGCTAAATTGTTAGATTTAATATACTCATAAATATGTTAAATGTAGTAGTAGTTGACTTGAGACCAAGTTGTGCAGCAGAAGAAATCAAATTTCTTAAAGATTTTGGTGCTTTAAAATGATGTGGAACTGAAATATATTATTGGATGTCATTAGGCCCATTGAACTTCCATTGGGCCTTCAAGGTGGTTGCAGGTGCTCGATTATGCTTCTAGACAATGGTGCTTATGTGTGGTTGTTTTTTAGACTAGATGCTTTGCATGTTTCATCTTTTTATAAGAAAATCTACTTTATTTGGGAAAAAATGGAAAGAATAAATGGCTACTAAATCAGTATGTGTTGTGTTTAATGAAGAAAAGGAGCACATAATAACATAGTTCTAGAACAGATGTTTTGGCAAAAGACGTGAGATACAAGACATTCAAAGATTCATGTGCTCTCTGTTCTCCACTTCCTCAATTTTTAGAATATTAATTTATTCTTTCTTCTTTTTGGTCCAAAAGCAAAATACAATAGGTTCTAAGGCCATTAATTTACCTTATCAGAACCCACATTTATTTATGTTTAGTAAATTAAGGTTTCAGTTTTCTCAAAATTTGTTGACATGGAAAATCAAGTAGAATATGTTGATCGCATTAGGGTCTAAATCTTATGTTTTTCTTCTTTCTATTTTTGTCTCAGCTGGAGCTGTAACTCTTTTTTATATTAATTTCCGTGTAGTTTCATCATTAAATTAATGGCATCCGCCCACAGTCTAGTAATTATTGAGATTTCGTATGCAATTTCTTCCCTTCCTCTTAATTTTAAAATTAAAGTAATTTAATCGCTGTTAATTTTAAAAATAAATAATTAGTGATAATTAATCACAACCTTAATATTATTCATCGGTTGTACACAATTTTGATTAATATAATATCAAATTTAACATTTAATGTTTACATATTTTGTCATTTTGGCCTTAATTCTAAAAAGAATCAACAAATTCTATCTCAACATTTACACATTTATAAAAATATTGCAGGATAAATTTGTTAAATTAAAACTAGATTGATATAATGTTTAAACTTTGTGAGTTAAATTTGTTATTATACCAATCAAAATCATATACAATTGATGAAAAACATCATCCTTGTGATTAATTGTCCTTAGTTGTGCACTTCCGAAATTAACAGTGATTAAATTACTCTGATTTTTTTGAGAAAAATCAATTTACTCTATTTTGAAATTAAAAGGAAACAAAGAAATTTTTTTAGCTAGAGATTTCTATACAGAACTGTTAATCCAATTCAAGACGAAATCAAAATGTTTCAAAATTTTTTAATATTTGTATTGTACCATAAGTTGATGGATTTGAGAACAGATGGGAACTCAATCGTCTTCCAGCAAGAGCTGATGATCATTGACAAGTACAACAGTTGAACATGTAAAAAAAAGCACCAAAAATCAACGAAATAGAAAATTAAAATTGAAATATGGGCATTAATTAATATTTGAAATTATACACATATAAAAGCATGTAACACTCGTACGTAGCTTGGTTGGAGTTATATGATAAGCTAAAATGACGAAACGACAATGATGTTAGTGAATCGCTGAGATCAAGTTCAAGTCTACGTATGTTAATCTGTTGATCTCATATATCTCGGTATTTCACGTGGTTTCGCACATTTGAAGTTGCTAATTTACCAAACCTCGATTCTTTTTGTTTCAATAAAAATGGAAGATATTCCAAAAGCAGTTCCCTGTGGTTGTTTCAGTCAAGGATTCTTGGGCAAATCTGCAGCATTTATGCCTCTGTTTGGACCTATATATATATGAACTAGTACTTTGATCGAACACCTTAAGGGCATATCTCAACTCTTACAAAGACTACCGGAATTCCAGAGATGGGGCTTAATCAGAAAGCTGAAGATGGATCATTGAGAGAAGCAAAGAAAGGGAGGGCAGCTGTGTTTCCAGGAGAAAAAAAGTTAGTGAAAAAAATGATGTTGGATAAAATGGTCCAATGTGTTTCTTCTTGCTGTGGCAGATGCCTCCATTGTTGCTCTCAAGGATCTACATCCAACAAGCAGCAGGGTAGTAACGACGGCTCAGTGTCGACGGAAGAGGCGCTGCTGCTACCCAAAAACAGACAATTAGTTTGAAAACAAATAATATATAATTAGGCTTAATTGCTATATCCATGCAATGTATTTTAACCAAAAAAAAAAAAAAAAAAAAAACATCTTTCGAAGTCTTCTAAACAGTTTTATCATTATAATTATGTTCCTAAGTTCTTTAGGATTAACAAATCCTAATATATATAAACTAATTTAAGCAATCCTACTTTTAACATACAAGATTTTGTTTATTTATTTTAATCGTATTTGTATCTTAATTTATATGGAGCGGTAATCAAGGGCATAACTAAAAGGGGTAGAGAGTAGACCTTGACTTCCCTTGGCTCAATACTTTCCTTCCCAAAATTAAAAGATTCAATTTAAACTTTTTTAACCTCTAATTAGATAAAAAATTGTAATTTTAGCCCTTTTGAAAAATTAATAATTTAATTCAAGCATTTTAATACAAAATTTTTAGTTTTGACCCCCCTCCCCAATTTTATAATCTTATCTCAGTCCCTTTTAAACAAAATTTCTAGCTTCATCAAATGATTAAAGCTCTTGTGAATATTTGTTTGACATGAGTTTAAACTCTATTACTCTTACCTTGTTGCGAAGTGGCCATTCAAGCAATGGCGAACTCAGGTCGCAAAGTTGTGAGCTTATCCAAACTTGCGAGCTCATCCAGATATGCGAGCTCATCAAAAATTGTGAGCTCATTCAAAGTTGCGAGCTCAAACATAATTGCAAGTTCATTGAAAGCTGCGAGCTTAACCAAAGTTACGAGCTCATCAAACATGCGAGCTTAGCAAAGATGCGAGCCCAACCAAGATTTATTAATGTGCAAACCACCTTTTGAGCTGTCTAGTTCAAGGTGTTAAGGGTTTTGATGTGCCACCAAATGAAGTGGGAGTAGGGTTAGCAAGTGCAGAATTTAATATGTTTTTGCTTAGTCTGTTAGTGAAGGTAACTTGTTAAAGCAAGCAGAGTTAGTATTGAAATGATTTTACTAGGTACTAATTTCTCCTAACCAGTTTGTGTACAAGTTTTGTTTTTACTTTTCCAAGATAGTAGTTGGATTAGTTGATTACTTGTAAGAACTCATCATCTATATTGTAATTTTTGGAATGAAAATACAAGTGAGATCGATAGTAGTTTATTCCATCTGCTAAGTGTGTGAGTTTTTCTTTTTGTTCTTGTTTTCTCTTGCAAAGCACTAACATACCTACTGTTGGGAAATGTGCCCATATTGTAGTAAATATGTAATTATTTTCTATGTATTTGAATGATGAGTAAATAAATTTTACATTTCATTTTATGTCTTTTGTATTTTTGTATTTCATATTTTGCATGCATAGCAAAATTGTGACAAACAAATATTAGTTCATTAATCATCTAAGTTCAAATTGATGGTAAGTGACATTGTAAAAACATTTACATTACGAGAAAGACAACTTACTTCAGTAGATAATCTTAATGATTATGCAATCCCATAAAAGAATCAAAGTGAGCATTTGATTCAAATACTGAGAAGGATTATTATGTCGTCTACAATTCCAATTGAGGAGATGACTAGTCTTGGCTATCGGAGCAGTTGACTCCACGAGTAAATATATAGATGTATTCATTGGTAGAATGATACATTGGACTAGACTCAAGATGAATTAATTCTGAATTCATTTGTGAATTAACTCACTTGCAACATTCATGGTGTGAATTACCTAAATCCTGAATTAGTCATTGATCATGCGTATGTAACTTATGTGCTTGATATAAGTGGAGGCTTATGCTCTAAAGATAATCGAGCCGATAGCTGATATGTTGGGTACATGACTTGTGTATGACATGATTTAACTAGCAAGGGTGAAATTCATAACTCAATTAAAGAGTTAATGATATCCTCTCATTGGCATTGTGTGGATTGATAAATATGGAACGTGGCCACAGGTTGCTTGTTCTTGAACGAGCAATTTATTACAGTCATCTATTGCCAGTTATCATATTAATAACTAAAAAGACATAATGCTGACAATGAGATAAAATAGGATTATATTGAGTGAACGGATTTAACTCAAAAGAATTAATGATGTCATATGAGGGTAACACACACATGACGAGGTCATTGGACAAAGCAGTTGGATGAATTGCTTTTGTAAAGAGTATACAATAATGATTTTTCAATCATGGTACTTCTTGTGAACTGACTCCAGGATTAAGTAATTGCGAATTATCGAAATAATGCTTTTGAACATAATTGCAATAACTAGAGCCTAATTGTATATGCCCGATTAGTCCATTTGCTAGCTCAACAAAAGCTCGATTGGATCGTATTTGAATCAGAAGAAAATTCTACGACTTTGGGAATAATTTAATTGAGTCGATTTATTCGATGTGGAATTAAATTAGTTGGTCGTGAGAATTGTTCAACCAGAGTTTTGATTAAATAGTTTTCTTGAAAAATTAATTTTGAAAATCTAAGTGATTTTTGTAAAAATTAATCAAGTAAAATTAAATTAATCAAATTAATTAAATGATATTTTTGAAAATAATTTTTCAGGTCAAATAATTGGCCCAATAGACAATTGAACTTGAAAATAAGACATGAGATCGTAAATTGAGACGGGGAGTTCAAAACCGAGACCAAGACCCAAAAATTGGTCGAATTAGGCTCGATATGTGAAAACGAGCCAACAGTCCAACTGGTGGCTAGACCGGACCGGTCGGGTCGTCAATGACCCAGACCGAATTGATAGCAGCTGAATCGACTCGGGATGCCGTAAGAGTGTAGCACCTGCATCACCAGACATGGCAGTCCCGGTGGCTGCGACGGTGGCGTCCTGGTGGCCGACGATGGTTTGTCATAGGTGGTTGAGCAGTGGAAGAGTTACATTCCTACTGGAATTCTATCAGAGAGTTTGATTCCAGATTAATTATTTCAAAAATAATATTATTTTAATAATTTAATATTAAATTAAATTTAATACTTATCTTAATAGTAATTTATTAATTAATATTAAATTGATTGTCATAATATTAAATTAAATTTAATATTTATCTTGGAGATAAATATTTTATTATTTTAATAAGATTTAATATTAAATATTAGATTAAATTTAATATAAAAGTAATTAAGTTTAATCATAATTGAACTCTCTAAACTCTCCCTATATAAAGAGAGCCTTGGGACATTATTTTTCACACATTTGAATTCAAGAGAAAGTTGTAGAGAGAAAATTCTATGAAGAGATTATTTCAGCAAATTTCTAGAGATATTTTTTTGATTTACAACTTGACCCAAAAGTTTAGAGAAATTGCGAAATTACCTCACTGGTAATTTTTGTGAAATTTTTTTTTATTTGAAGCAAGCCCACACTCGGTAGACGTGAGCTTGAGGATAGTAGAGAAGATTACTCGGTCGAAGCGCTCATCCTAAATAGATTGAAAAGGTACAATTTTGATTAAATGTTTATTATTTTAGATATCACAACCAAGATCTTATGTTGGAAAAAAATTTAAAACTCTAGTTTTTTCCTAAATTTATTTCTTTCTAAAAATTTTGATATGAAAGATATGAGTGATGCGTATTATGTTATTGGCATTAAGATTCATCGTGATAAACATCGCGGTATCTTAGGTCTACCTCAAGTAACCTATATCAATAAAGTTTTAGAAAGATTTCGGATGAAAGATTGTTTACTGAGTGTTGCTCCTATTGTGAAGGGTGATAAGTTCAATTTGAACCAATGCTCGAAGAATGAATTTGAAAAGGAGCAAATGAAAAACATTCTATATGCTTCTGTTGTTGGAAGCCTGATGTATGCTCAAGTTTGCACAAGACCTGACATTGCATTTGCAGTTGGAATGTTGCGAACATATCGAGTAATCCAGGTATTGACTATTGGAGAGCTGCAAATAAAGTTTTGAGATATCTTAATAGGACAAAGGACTACATGTTTACATACAAACGATCAGACAATTTGGAGGTGATTGGCTACTCTAATTTAGACTTTGCTTGCTGTGTTGATTCACATAAGTCAACATCAGGTTATATATTTATGTTTGTTGGCTTAGCTATATCTTGGAGGAGCATTAAAAAATCCTTAACTCCTACTTCCACTATGGAGGCTGAGTTCGTTTCGTATTTTGAGGCTACCTCACATGGAGTATGGTTCAAGAGTTTCATATTTGGGCTTAGACTTATGGATTCAATTTCTAGGCCATTGATGATATATTGTGACAATTCAGCTGCTATCTTTATGGCTAAAAACAACAAAAGTCAAAGTCGAAGTAAACATATCGACATTAAGTATTTAGCCATAAGGGAACGTGTTACAGAAAAGAAAGTGGTCATTGAGCACATTAATACTAAACAAATGTTAGCTGATACTTTAACTAAAGGCATGCCATCACACAAATTTAAGGATCATGTTATCACTATGGGACTTGTTCCCACATTGTAAATTTTTGTTATAAGAACGATCATAATGAAACTCTGTTAAGTTTGATGTTTCTCCTATTTTCTGTGCACATTAATTTGATTATTTCGAGAAATGTCATTAAATTTTGGACCTGGAATAAACATTGGGTTTATTCATTAAGAAATTTGGGCTAAAGTGTTGAGGTATGGTGTATAGTGGTATAGAAGATACTACTCGAATTCTAAGAGAAAATATCGCCATGATTCATGCATTATGTTTCGACTTTAAGTTTTCAAGGGTAATACGAACCAAGTGGGAGAATGTTGGAGCCAATTTTGGTTTGTGGGTATAACCCACATTTGCTGCCCATTTCTACTTTTGTTGCCCAACTTCCACATCTTGCATGTGTGATAGTGGGTTTTTGTGTGATAGTGAGGCATGTGATTGGTGGTTTTTGATATGGAACCACCACTATAAATACCCCCAAGTATAAGGTCCCTAAACACCAAAATCTTTTTTTGAAAACAGTTCCATCTAGTGAGGTTTTCAAGTGCTTAGAAGGCTTTAGCGATTTTGTATTTTTCAAATTTCGTGTTTTCAAAAGCTAAATACGATGTCTTCATCAGTTGATTGATGCATCGAAAAATGTTGTTACAATGTCTAGATTTTGGCATTTCGTTCGGACAATGGCTTGAAGTATTTTTGTTCAATCTTTCCATTGCTTACATTTTGTTTAAACCGTGATTTGTGCTTCCATAATGTTCATCAATAATAAACAAACAAACAAACAAACAATTTATATTTAGGGAAGGGATCTATTTACATAATTTAAAAACTAAAGTAGTTTTACACATTTCCATAACTATTTATATGATTAATATTTTAATGATCGAACCATTATATTTCATGATCTATTTATGTAGATCATGCATGCCAAATTTGATTTAGTATGCACAGTACAGTTAAAATGAAAATATTATATTAAAATAAATATTTGATTTAGTGGTAAAGTGAATGTTTTATTGATGTTAATAGCATAGATTCAAGTCTAACCATATGCAACTTTTTTATTGAGTTTTTTTTTAAATAAAAAAGATTAAAATATCCTCAAATAATATAATTTTTTTAAATACGGAATGATATTTTCGTAATTTTGCTAATCTAATTGGTACATGATTGACTCGTGACACAAACTCAGTCAGAGATTTTATTAATAGTAAGTATATATACACAAATATATAAAAATGTATATAACAAATATAGTTATCAAGGTTTCATATAGAAGCAAAAAGTTGCTTTAGTTTAAATGATAATGAAAAAGTTTTATCTTCATGGTGTCTTTTGTTCAAATCTTATTATGGATAAATTTTTATTGATTTATAAAAAATATATATAAAAAAAACAATCACATATAATTTACTTTGCATATAATAAGGTTTTTTGGTAATTGCATAACTGAATTTAGACCTGATTGATGAGTGACACTAACTCGGTAATATGCATAACAAATAGTATAGATATAGAACAATCAAGTTTTAAATGATTTATTAAGCAATTTTTAAATAAATATAAATGAGTTTGTTTATAAATATAAATGAATTGAACAAGCTTTGTATGTGTTTAGATCGCTTAATAATCTTCAAGATATTGTTCATATTATTTTATTTAGCTTAATAAACAAATATATATCAACAAAAACTAAATTTCATTTATAGTACTATTCAGAAAAGATTGGTTCCAATATATCAAACGAACCCTAGGATTTTAGCAATTAGAAGACGACCAATTTCAAGTGTCACACCGGATATGACTACCATCTCCAATGTTTCTCCTTGTACAGGTATGAAACAGGTTTCTATGGGGAATGGTGCCTCCATTTCTATTGCTAATGTAGGATCTTCTAGCTTGCTGGCTGGTACTCGTCTTTTGCGCCTAAAGAATGTCCTGCATGTTCCTACTGTATGCAAAAATTTACTATCTGTTGGACAGTTTGTACGTGATAATGTAGTGTATTTTGAATTTCATCCATACCTTTGCTTTGTGAAGGATATTCAGACAAAGAGAATCCTCCTAGTGGGCCGCATGCATGATGGTCTTTACCATTTTGATGTTTCTGGTACAAGCTGCAACAATAATGTTCCCTCTTCACGACTGAATTCTCCAGTTCTCTGTGCTGCTCAGCTTACCTCTTCTGATGTATGGCATCAAAGACTTGGCCACCTCTATTGAAATGTACTCATGGATACTTTGAAGGGTTGTAATGTTCCATTTTCTCAGACAACTTTATCTTCTATTTGTTCAGCCTGCCGTTTAGGCAAAGCTCATAAGCTTCCATTTAGTTCTTCAAAGACTGTGTATTCATTACCTTTTGAATTAGTTGAAACTGATGTTTGGGGTCCTGCTCATTTACAGTCTAATGGCTTTGTTTACTATGTCTCTTTTATGGATATGCATAGCCACTTTACTTGGGTGTATTTTATACACTCCAAATAAGAGGTTTTCAAGTGTTTTCGCCTTTTTCATGCCATGGTTCGTGTTCAATTTGGGTGTTCTATCAAGATGCTTCAAACTGATGGGGGTAAATTTTGGGCATTGTCGTAGAGCTATCTCGTCTTAGTATTCAACATCGTATCACCTGTCCCCACACTTTCGAGCAGAACGGGGTGATTGAAAGGAAACATCGCCACTTCGTTGACATGGGGTTGACACTTCTTGCCCAAGCATCTTTACCCTTGAATTTCTGGTCTTATACGTTTGCACATGCAATTCACTTAATGAACAGGCTTCCTTGTGCTGTTTTGTGCAAGAAAAGTCCTTATGAGGTGCTCTACAAGACTTGTCCTGATTATTCTCTTCTAAGGGTTTTTGGGTGCGCATGTTATCCTTACTTAAGGCCATTCCAACAGCACAAGTTTTAGTTTCGGTCCAAACCATGTGTATTTATTGGCGTCGCACCAACTCAAAAAGGTTACCAGTGTCTTGACATAGATGACCGTATTTTTGTCTCGCGTCATGTCACATTTGATGAATCACTATTTTCTTTCAAGAATGGGTTCAAGTTTTCTTCTGATTCTACTACGCCTTGCCCTTCTCGTCACAAATCTTCACTTCCCTTGGTGGTAGCTACTGTTCCTTCAGACCGAACGTCTTCAAGTTTTGACCAGCACATGTCCTCTCCTGCGGTCGGATCTATTCCTTCTTTTTCGAATCAAAACTCTTCTGGTGGTCATTCTGTTTCCACAAGGGAACATATTGGGTCCATAGGTGCACATGGTGGTTTTTCTGGTCAACCCAGCTTCTCTGTTCAACCTCAACCTGCTTGTCCTGATGTTACTGTTCCATGCACAAATACTCATCCCATACAAACCCACTCGAAGAGTGGTGTCTTCAAACCTAAGTTGCTTACCTCCGTCATCATAGAGAAGAAGCCTACGTCTATTACTGAAGCCTTCCAAAGTCCTGCTTAGACAGCTGCTGCACATGCCGAATACCAGGCTCTTCTTGCAAATAACACCTGGGATCTGGTTCCCTTACCTGAAAATCGTAGGGCTGTTGGTTGCAAATGGATCTTTAAGGTCAAACGCCATGCTGATGGCTCAGTGGCTCGATACAAAGGTCGGTTGGTTATGAAAGGTTACCTTCAGGAGGCTGGCATTGATTTTCAAGAAACATTTAGCCCTGTGGTTAAGCTGACGACCATTCGCGTGGTTCTGGCTTTAGCTGTTTCCTTGGGATGGACACTCCGGCAAGTAGACATCAATAATGCCTTCTTAAATGGCGACTTGCAAGAGGAAATATATATGGTGTAACCACCAGGATTTGAACAACAGAGGGCTGGTGGTCAACAGTTGGTCTGCCGATTGAAGAAAGCTCTTTATGGTCTTAAGCAAACCCCTCGGGCATGGTTCCACAAGCTACGCGACTTTCTTTTGGATGCTCAGTTTGTTGTTTCGAAGGCTGACACTTCTCTATTCATTCGTCGATCGGGGTCTCAGCTGATGTATGTTCTTGTGTATGTTGACGATATCATTGTCATTGAGACATATCCACATGGTATAAATCAGTTTGTTACGGAGCTTGATGTTCGGTTCTCATTAAAAGATTTGGGCCGACTGAATTACTTTCTTGGTATTGAGGTCAGTTATACTTCGGATGGCCTCTTTCTTAGTCAATGAAAGTACATACTTGATCTTTTTACAAGGGCTTCTATGGTAAAGTGTAAGGAGTTGCCTACTCCTATGGTCACCACGTGCCACTTATCAGCTCATGAAGGGACTCTAGTTGATGATCCTCACTTGTATAGGAGTCTCGTTGGTGCCCTACAGTACGTTGTCATTACGAGACCTGATATCGCATTCTCTGTCAATAAAGTTTGTCAATACATGCACAAACCATTAGTTTTGCATTTTAAGGCTGTGAAAAGTATTCTTCGATATTTGCAAGGGACCCTGGACTATGGTATCACGTTCATCCGGAGGTCAAAGTTTCTGCTTGAAGGTTTTTCTGATGCTAGTTGTGGGTCAGATGCCGATGATCGACGTTCAACTTCTGGCTATTGCGTTTTTCGTGGCGGAAATACAGTGTCTTGGAGTTCCAAAAAACAGCAGGTGGTCTCCAGGTCCACTGCTGAGGCGGAATATCGCAGCCTTGCTCATGTCACTGCCGAAATGGTATGGATCTAGTCGCTGCTATCTGAGCTGAGAGCTCCTGTTAAGGGTAAAGCGTTACTGTGGTGTGACAGCTCTGCTGCTGTGGCAGTAGCTGGGAATTTGGTCACGCATTCAAAATTCAAGCACGTCGAGCTTGGTTTATTTTTTGTCCGAGAGAAGGTTGCCAGTGGTCTCTTCCAAGTGGGGCATGTTCCCAGTTAAGAACAAATCGCAGATGTGCTGACAAAACCATTATCAGCAGGGTTATTTCAAAAGTTTAGAAGCCAACTTCGGATCCTTCCTATTCACAGTACAGGTCCAGTGCAGTTACAGGGAGGAGGTTGATTAGTACGGGGCATGTTAGGAGTATCAGCTAGAAGTTAGTTAAAAGAGTTAGTTGTTAACAGTTACTCATATTTCTGTATAAAACTCAAAGGTCTCTTCATAGATTAACAAGTAAGAATTGTTATTCAGTACTGTTTTTAGTTACTCTTTTTGTTATCTTAACACCATGAAATAGCCCAAATCTAAGAGAAAATCAAATAACCACACCAAACAGCACATCTCGTGGAATTGTTTTCAATATAACCAAAGTAGCAGTATCTTAGATTTGCAAATCAGTTGGGTTCAGGTGCAGGTGAGTCTCAGCACTGGACAGCCTTACCTTGGTAGCCACCAAGTACCTTGAAGTCCTCGCCAAGTCGGCTGCATCTGCATCATTCTCCAACGTCTCCAACGTCCTTAACCTCATCAATGCCCTCCACAATATGTCCTTCCAGGTGGGTTTTAGAGAGTGGTTGCACCTCTCTAATTTTACTACTGAAGATGAAACACCTCGAGGGCTGTTTTATTTACTACTGAATCTTACATATAAGCAACAAAATATAAACACCTAAAATGTCCCAAAACAAATTTAAAATAAACAAAGATCACAAATATATGTATACATATATATATATATATATATAATTATCTGGTTTCTTGCTAAACAACTACACCGCCATTGTTGTGAAACCTTGGCTGCTGTTATTAGTAGAAACTTCTATGTTTCTCCAAGCAGAAACTTTGTTTCCTCCAAATTAACTGCAACTTCAGCCCATGGATGTTCGCACCTGAGTCTTCTTACATCCTCAAGCACTTGTGCAACTTCCTTCATTGAAGGCCTCTCTTCACCTTTTACGTTTAAACACTTCTTTGCTAGTTTAGCTACTTCTTTAATCTGCTCAACCGCTCCTTCTTTCGCCACTTTATCATCTAGAATCTCAAACAATCGATCATTTTTCAACCATAGAACAAAATGGTTCGCTAAGTTTCTTTCTTCTTCAGGCCCTTCAAAAGAATGCGCAGTTTTGCCCGTTAGCAGCTCAACTAGGACTACACCAAAGCTGTAGACATCGCTTTTTTCTGTCAGTTGCGCTGTACACAAGTATTCAGGGTCTAAATATCCAAGAGTTCCTTGCACCATTGTTGATAACTGAGTCTGATCCATCGGAACTAATCGTGAAGCTCCGAAGTCCGAAACCTTTGCAGTATAATTGTCGTCCAGGAGGATGTTTGTAGGCTTCACATCTCTATGAATGATTGGTATAGAAGCTGCAGAGTGCAAATATGACAACACTTGCGCTGATTCCGTAGCTATCCTTAACCGAATTCCCCAAGAAATCGAAAAAGCTTTGTCTTCACAGTGGATGTGTTTGGATAAGGTGCCATTGGAAACAAGTTCATAAACCAACAAGGGGACCTCAGTCTCCAAGCAACAACCTAAAAGCTTGACCACATTTCTATGGTTTATTTGGGTGAGAATAATAACCTCATTGATGAACTGCTTAATTTGGCTTTGATCAACAACTTTGGATTTCTTGATAGCTACCTCAGTGCCATTCTTCAGGATACCTTTGTAAACAGTGCCGAACCCTCCCTTTCCAATAATTTGGCTCTCATCATAGTTTTTGGTTGCATTCTTAAGCGCTTCTGCAGTGAAAATCTTAACGGTTTCAGTTGATACTCGTTGTTCATGTAGCTCTTGCTGTAACAGTAAGCCACCATTTTGCTTAAAGAACTTCTTTTTCATGTTGAGTAGCTTTCTTTTCTTGTTTATGAAGAACAACCATGAAGAACCCACAATAACAACCAGCACACATAAGCCAATAACTGCCATAAAACAACAGCTAAAATGTTGGAAATGATCTAAGCAGTATGTGATATATAAAAGCTAAAGTTAGAATCGATCCAATACGATAAAAAACGCATTCATTGAAACACCTACCAATAGAGATTTTTATGACATTTGCTTGATTTCGCATACAGCCCTTTCGATCTTTTTCTCCATCCCCATAAAAGCCTTTTGTGCAAAAACATTTATAACTTCCAGGCGTATTAAAACAATTCCTTTCAGAAATACAATTGTGTAGGCTCGAATCTTTGCACTCATCAATTTCTGAAAATCATTAAAAGAAAACAGAACACTCCTAAAGTGGCAAAAAAGGAGCAGAACAATGAAAAAGAAATGGTAATATGAGCATATTATAGATACCTTCGCAACCATCGGGATGATATGGGTTTCCATTGTATCCATCCTTGCACTTGCAGAGATAACCGGACCTGTTTTCAGGGTTGTAGCAGATGCTACTTTGTTTACAAGCATAATCAGGTTTATGCTCAGATACATTGCAAGGTTCATTTCCAATAGCCCAATCAAGCGCCATGGGAAGAAATTCTTTATGCGCTAACTCACCAAAACTTTTATCGCTGAAACTGAACTTGCTCTCGTCTACAACAAAGGCGTAGCTACAAGGATTGAAGTCCCATACAGGTTTATGGTTGTAGTAGCTTAATACTGACATGTTAAGATTCTTAAGTCCACTAGGAATGGAGACTTGGCAACATCCTACACCTGAGCAAGAATCATTAAGGTGGAGAGCGTCCGTTTTCTCGCAATATGCCATGCAGCCGGTAAAATATGTATTATTGTTATGCTCACGTTCGGCCCAAATTTGCGCCTTTGTGTCGCAACCAACAGCAATGAACTTGTTTCTATCATTTGAGATGGTAAACATGGCCGTCCGAAGCTGAGGGAAATTCCTGTCCGCATTTGTTCCGTTGCGGTTGTAACAATCCTTAGCTACATAATGCAAGATTTCCACCTGTCCTTCAAGTGTTATGCTAGTGACTTGTAAGTTACCATTTAGCAATTGTGGTCGATGGGGGCTGACAGACGTGTTGCAAGTGATTAGAAAGCTCTCGTTCAAGTAACAACCTGGAGTCATGCCGAAAGGATATGGAATGCTCAGGTTTCCACACTCATCTTTGCAACCTGGCAAGGCTTGAGAAGCCACCGACTCTCCTGCTGCAAGCAAACAGCTGAAAAGTATCAATTGTAAAGTTCTAACCAGAGCCAGCGTTGCCATATGAGGATTGGCACTTGGCACACAATATTCCCACACTCCCTCAGTCACTCTATTTAATAAATTTGGTTTAGTTGATTTCTCAACTTTTGGTGATCATCTAAGCCTTCTTTATACTGATTAACAAGGCAACCCTCTCTGTACGATGATTGACTTGCTATAAAACCAAGTCCACGACCCAACCCCCTTTCTACAAGTTAATAATTTAAAAGCCAAGTCCAAGATCACATTTTCATAGTCAATTTCCATTCCATTGGTTAAACTGAATGATTTAAAACCCAAGTGAATCCTCATTCCACAGGTTCGTGTCCTTACAGTTGTTTGCCAAGTGGATTTATTTGTCTTCACTTGAGGTCAACTACTAAAGACAAAGATTCCTTCTTTGTATTCTCTGAAACTTAAGGATAACGATTTTTTTTACTTATTTAACATATATAACTTTCATTTAATATTTTTAGAAATATTCAACTATTTATAACACAATGTAATAATTAAATGAAATATGCTGATACGATGACATGGTTTCAAACAATATTCTAACCCTTTTTTCTTTCCCTCCTTTTAATAAGTAAAAAATTATTGATTTTGAGTAAATTCCCATTTAAATTAATCACTGCTAAATATAAAAACTACAACTATTAGACTATTTTTTTTTTAAATAAATGAATAAATGAGGGGAGGACCAACGAGTTTTTTTCCCTTTCGATGCGAAGACTTTGAAGAATCAAAAGCAAGCAGCTAAATTTGTGGCTCAAGGACAAGGCCGACATGGTTGATAAAATCAACGATATTTATATAATCAATATTATTATGTTTAGTGTAAGAGGGGTTAAAAAAATTCTACCCCTCATTGATTCCGCCTTAAGTTTATTTGAGATTATTACTATATTTTTCTCCAATTTAAGAATTTAGAGTTTTTTATTATTAAAATATTGAGAAAAGGAAAATTGAAAATATTGTTCCAGCCCGCATCATTTAAATACCCAATATATTTCAAGTAAAATTTGATAAAATTATAGACAATTTTTTAATTTATACGATTTTACATCTTCATTGGCAATGTATCTTCACTTTATTATAAAGTTGTTTTAATTCCACAAGAAAGATTAACAAAAAGTCATATATCTCTTTTTATTAAAAGTCTAATATAACACTAAATATGAAGTTAATATATATATATTTTGAATGTGAACAGAATGCTAATACACTTAAAAAGTGATATTCATTCACCCTTTGATCACGTCATTTCCGATGCTTTGGATGTGGATTCAATTTTAAAGAATGAGAGAGGAAGCAACATCTACTTGTGGTGGTCCAAAGCCAAAGCCAAGGCCAAGGCCAAGACCAGGACCACAGCCAAGAGGGTGACTACTAATCCGACAGATCCATGCTTCAGTTTACACTTCCACCACCACTCATTTAGTAAGATTCATAAGCATATAGAGTGGCTTTGTTTGATACGTAGTCTAATCGTAAAGGAATCTGCGATAGACTTAGTCTCAGCACCAATATCCACATGACTTTACCAAGTCTTTCCTTTTTGAAATTTCGCTATTCAACTCAATGGTAATTAGTTGCAATTTTTCAAGCCTTAGAGGCTCGTGTTTTTCGAGTTTTATGTGTTTCGGTTTCTCGAAATCTTTATGGCTCGTTTTGGTTGTTTTTGCTTTCTAGAAATTATATATATGTTATTTTCAAGTTCGTTATGTTGTGCCTATCGCCACCGGAATAAGGATCTGGAAAAGGGTTCAACAATTCAAAGTGATGTGTTCGCTTTGTTTGTTGGCAACCTTTGTCCCGACATATTAGATTCGTCTGAGGAGTGGTTTGAGTCCTGCTTTGCTCTCCCTCAGGTGATGAAGGCCTATTACAAGTGTACTTTGCTTTATCTGGTATGGCTTGACTTTATGTCAAGTGTGCATACCGTGTCTTTGGTTGTAATATTCAAGTTTCCAATATGTCTGGGATATCCCTTTCTTTATAATGATATTACAATTAATGATATTATCTATAAAAAAAAATCTACTTTCAATTGACACTACTAACTCTAATACATGTTCAAACTTTTCTTAATAAAATATGTAATTTTTTAAGTTAAATCTAACACAAATTTAAAATAATAATCCACTTCCAACATAATTGAAAGTTATGTATATAAAATGATGTTACTTTTTCATTTGGTTAATTCATGTTATGATGTATTGATTTTGAGTTTAAAAGAGTTCGCTATAAGTGTTTCAAATAAAATGATATTTTTATTAAGATTTGAGGATTTTATATCGAAGAAATTTTAGCTTCACATATGATTGTTTGATGATAATATTTCCACTCACTCTTTGTTAAACCAAGCTTTATTTGGAAATTTATTTTGATATAACAAATTAAAATGTTTTTGAATAAAAGTTAAAATTGAACAAAATTGGCAAAATTAGATTTCAAATGAAGTCTAAGAGAAATAATTTTGGACCTACTATTTTGAAATCTTAGAAAACTTTTTGAATAAACTTTTAATCAAGTTAAAATGGTTTCAATCAAGTTAAACATTTTCAATTAAAGTTAAAGCTGTTTTAAAACAAGTCAATATTGCTCCAGGCCAAAAAGTATCTGAATATCGATACCTCTCCAAAAATCGATACCAAATTGACATTCTGATTCTAGAACGTTTTAGCCAAGTATCGATCCAATATCGATACTTTTGTGGTATCGATAAAATTTTACTGGTATCAATATTTCTAGCTCCAACGGTCACTGAATTTTACATTAAATGCTAAAGATATCGATACTTGGTTAGCAAGTATCGATACTCGTGGTTGCAAGTGAATTAAATGAACTGGTATTTTCATCCCCAATGACTCTATTCAATTCCTCAACAACCACAACGGTTGAAAATCAATTAGAGGGTATAAATACCAACTTCTAAAGGTCTTACAACAACAAGTGAGATTACAATAAATCAAGTGTTTCAAGATACATAAAAAATCATTACCAATCAATTTTTGGTTTGATTATTTATCTTCTTCTTGTAAACACTTGTGAGCTTTCATTGTATTCGTTCAGCTCAAGTGTTATTCTTTGCATTTGTGCTTAATTAACAAACATCTTAATCTTGTGAGGATTATTTCTTAGTTTGCTTATTTGTTATTCTCTTTAAGAGGGTTGAGTCTTAAGGTTTGGCTAGAAACCTTAAGAGAGTTGCAATCTTAAGATTTGGGTAAAACACTTAAGGAAGTTGTAAGGTTAAACCTTATCCTTAAAGGTTGTCAAATTAGTGAATTTCGAAAAATCCTTAGTTGTGGAAAGCTAAGGTAGTGGAGTGGATAATTGGGGTCGAACCACTATATATCGCCATGTACGTTGTCTCTATTTATTCTCTTTGTTTCCATAAATTTTTAAAAGGTCAATTCACCCATCTCTTGGCTATTTTTAGTGATCAATTGAGCTAACAATTGGTGTCAGAGCTAGTCTTTAAAGACGCTTTAACATGCAATAAAGGATTCTCAGAGAAGCTCAAACGATCATCAATACATTTTACAAAAAATGACGTCCACTTCCAGCTCAAATTTCTATGAAGAATCTTAGTCCATCTCAAAGCCTACATACTTTAATGGAGTAAATTACTCTTATCGGAAGACAAGAATGATGCTCTTCATTCAAGCAAATGCTCTTGCGATTGGGATATCATCACGGATGGTCCCTCCATTTCTCAAAAACGAGGAGAGCAGTTAGTGTCAAAAAGTAAGAGAAAATTGAATGAAGAAGATAAAAGGAATGCACAGTTCAATGCTAAAGCCATGCACATTCTATTTTGTACACTTGGTCCGAATGAGTTCAACAGGGTGTCATCTTGTTCTAATGCCAAGAAGAGGTCACTCATGATAAACAAGAAGAAGCTTACTTTTGTCTTATAGCCATAGAAGATTCTAAGGTAACTTCTAACTCATCTATTTCAACTTCTTATTCTTTTGATGAGTTGCAAGATGCTTATGATGAAATAGGCTTAGAGTTTGAATTAATGGTTTTAAAATATAGAAAAACTATTTCAAAATTAAAAGATGAAAATAGTTCACTTTCTAAAGTCAAGCATGAACTTGGGAGTAAAATAAATTATATGCAAGCTATTATAAATGATTGAGAAAAAGAATTGTGACTTGCACAATTTACTTTCTAAAGTTCACGATGACCATCAAAAGCAACTTAAATTGCTTAAGAATGAAAAAGCTCACTCTAACAAAATTTTTGAAAAAGTGTTTGAAAGAGGAGAAAATTCAAAATAAAACTTTGTTAAAAATAGTTTTAAGTACTATAAACATAGATTTCCTTTTAAAACTTATAAAGGAAAATTAGTTAGAAGTGTATGAGTCCCTAAAGGATTCATAACTACTCAAGATAAGGATATCCTTTCTAAATGGATACCTAAAGGGACTAAACTTTTGGAAACTAATGCTTATGGACCCAAAAGAATTTGGGTACCAAAAATAAAAAAAAATAATTCTGTGTTTGTAGGAAAAGAGCATTGCTTCAAGGTGAACAACTCAAGCAAAAAATCATGGTACCTTGATAGTGGATGCAAAAGACACATGACCGATGACAAGAGCCATTTTATTAATCTAAAGCCAAAAAGTAGAGGATAAGTTGCATTTGGTGACAACTCCAAATGACTCATTAAAGGAATTGGCTCTATTGGTAAAAACTCTTTAATTTTTATTGAAAATGTTTTATATGTCAATGGTCTTAAGTACAATCTTTTAAGTGTTAGACAATTATGTGATAAAGGTCTCAATGTCATATTTGAGTCTAATGGATGTAAAGGAATTGACATTGTGTCTAATAAGAGTATTCTTGTTTATCATGGTGAATAGGAAATACTTACATGGTGCATTTAGACAACTTTCATGATTTAAACCTTTGCCTCATGATTAAAAATGAAAATACTTCTTTGTTGTGGCAAAGGAAGTTTAGACATGATTTTAACTTATATAAAGTTTGTGATGCATGTACTAAAGGCAAACATAAGAGACTTTCTTTTAAACCTATAAATGATGTATTTTCTAGTAGAGTTCTTCAATTAATTCACATTAATCTTTTTTGACCAATTAGGACTACTAGCTTGGGTGGAAAATAATATGCTTTTGTACTTATTGATGACTATTCTAGATTTACTTGGGTTTTTTAGAAAAATTCATCACATTTTCAAACACTAATCAAAATGAAAAAGGTTACTCTATCACTAGTGTTTGAAGTGACCATGGAACTGAATTTAAAAATCTTGATTTTGATCATTTTTGCAACTCAAATGGTATTAGTCATAATTTTTCTGCACCTAGAACCCCTTAACAAAATAGAGTTGTTGAAAGGAAAAATAGAACTTTAGAAGAAATGACTAGAACTATGCTTTGTGAAAATATTTTGGAAAAATATTTTTGGGTGGAAGCCACATACACTGCTTGTTATGTTATTAATCGAGTAATGATTAGGCCTATTTTGAAGAAAACTTCATATGAACTTTTCAAAAATAAAAAAAGCCTAACATTAGTTATTTTCATCCTTTTGGATGCAAGTGTTTTTGTTTTAAATAATAGAAAAGACAATCTTGGCAAAATTGATGCAAAAAGTGATGAAAGAGTTTTTCTTGGCTATTCCTTAAATTATAAATCTTATCGAGTTTTTAATAAAAGAAATTTTGTAGTAGAAGAGTTCATACATGTTGTTTTCGATGATTCTAACTTCCTTCCTATAAAGGATTCCTATGATGATGATGATGATGATGGTGTAGGAATATGAAACAATGATGAGAAAATTGATTAATCATCAAATGAAAGAATCCAAGAACAAACACAATATACTTTAAAGGAGCTCACCCTAGAAGAAAGGGAAGTTCATCATCCAAGAAGTACAATTATATGAAGGATGGTAAGATTTTGAGAGCTCCATCTAAAGGGTAACTACTAGATCTTCTCTTAGCAATACTTGGAACTATGTTGCATTTAGCTCATGCATTGTGCCTAAAAATATAAAAAAAAGTAAATGAGGAATATTGGATATTGGCCATGCAAGAAGAGTTAAATAAATTTAACAGAAGTGAAGTATGGACCCTAGTTGAAAGACCTTGTGATAAATCTACCATTGGCACTAAATGAGTTTTAATGTAATGTCCCAAAAATCTGCTTCAGTGGTTAAGTGCCTTGATTATGTAATAGGGGACTTGGGTTCGAATCTTGCTTTATGGAAAATTCTGTTAATTTTTTTCTTAAGCCTACTTCTGTTTATTTGACTTAAGTATTATTTTTGGTAAATTTATGGTATAATAAGCTCGTTGGTTTAGTGGTTAAGCATTTGTGTGCTCTTTAGTCGTGTGTTTGAACCCCTACGGGAGCAGGATTGTATTAATTTTTGTAATTTCTTGGTGTTCCATCAATGAACTGATATTTGGCTTAATTTCAAACTCTAGATAGTGGTGGTTATCAGGAAATCATATGGCTAGTTGATATTTTTGTGTCATGATGTCTATCAATTTTTTTAATTTATTTTATTAGTATTATCTCTATTTTATTTATTTTTCTTTTTGGGGGGTTTTCTTTCTTTTCAAGAATTGGTTGTGCACGTTCTGCTATTTTTCCTTCTATTGTTTATCACATTGGTTCTTCCTTTTCTTTCTCTTTTTCCAATTCCACTACCGTTAGTCAAATTGTCTTCCAGAATTCTTTTCTTAAAATCTTTATTTTGCAATTTTGACTTCAACACCTTTTACTAATAGTAACTGTGTTCCATTGTGCATAATCAAAACTTCGGTTTCTATGGATGAAGGTTAGTGATATCTCTGTTTTTGAATGAGCTGGGTAGTGGGGGTAAGATTCGTGAATTATTTCCTTTGGGTATTCATGGTGTGGTTGTTCTGTTATTTTCTCTTTGCGATACAAGTCTGACCACTCTGAAATCATTGATTTAGGCAAAATTGGTGAAGCGCACGATTTCCTCTCGGTGAGTTAAAAGTTCGAGGAATCTATCGTATTTGTTTGGGTAAGTTTTTAAACGTTAGAAGGCTTAATTTAGGCTTGATAAATTTAGTGTTTCCTGTTGGGTTGAATGAGTTTTTGTTGGAAATTAGTGTACCGATATTAATAATTATTTAATTGTTTGATTACTAAATTTAGGTTCTTGAGTCTCATGGTCGATTTTGTTTCAAGAATTATCCAGGTGTGTAACGAGAAACCTGAAAAATAGCAAACAACGAAATTCGAAAAAAATTGCATTGTCAATGACACACGACCATGTGCCAGGCCACGTGGTAAGCCGTGTGTGACACACGGTCATGTGACAGGTTGTGTGTTGGACCGTGTGTGACACACAATCTGGGCTATTTGGCCCATGTGGGCCATATAGGCGTGTGTGAGGCCGTGTGCCAAGCTATGTGGGCCCAAAATTCTGAAATTTTCCCCAAGGTCATACACGCCATTCAGATTGATCTGAAATGTCATATGATAAGTAAAATGTATAATAGGTTATCAGTAAACCGAAAAATGTTGTGTATGTTTTGTATTTCTTATGTTATGCGTATATACTGTAAATATGTCTGATTTCTGTTACATTCTGTATTGAAATTTGGGGTGGGTTTTGCTATGTAGAGGAAGTGTTTCTGTAAAAGGAGATAATTCACTTATTTATCTGGCAGCTCAACTGCAAATATTCTGTAAAGTGTCATATCGACACTAAGTGGTGTGTAGGGCTGGATGGGTGTTTCATACCCCATATGGTGTGTTGGGATGGTCAGAGTTTGTGTGTAGTGGATGGGGGTAGGATTATATGTCTGTAACTATACTGCTCTGATATGATTCTGTTTTCACTAAATCTATCTGATGTAAATTAGTTGTTTAAGTTATTTGTTACACACTTAGTTTTGAAAACTCATATTCTATTGACTGGCATTTTCAGGTAATCCTTAGACTTCGGCGAGTCAGTGCCACGAGAGCTTGGTTACAATAAATTTGCTTTATTTGAATTTATTTAAATTTTGCGATTTAAGCATTTTTGTAATATTTGGACTATTTTGGTTTTTGGAATTTTATTTTCAATTTTTGCATGATACTATTTAAAACGTTTTATAAAAAATGCCTGTTTCTTGCAAAACAATTGATTTCTAGAAAATAAACTTGGTTTTTCCTAAACATAACGATCTAAGAATTTCTGCTGCAAAGTATTCATTTTAGAAAATGTAAGCAAACATTATTTTCAACTAAAAAGTAAAGTTAGATATGTTTTCTATTAAATCAAGATTTTTAAGTAATAAAACTTTACAACTCTTTTTGAAATTTACAAAAACTAGATTTTCGACCATTTTACGTAATATCTCCAGATTTGGCCATAATGTCTAGACTAGGTTTAGGGTGTTACATTTAAAAACAAACTAGATGAGAGTGGTAACGTAGTGAGGACCAAGGTTATACTTGTTGCTCAAGTTACACTCAAGAGGAATGAATAGATTATGATGAAACTTATGCTCTTGTAGCTAAGATAGAAGCCATTAAGATGTTTTTAGCTTTTGCATGCTTTAATGATTTTAAATTGTATCAAATGGATGGTAAAAGTGATTTTCTAAATGATTTTCTAAATGAAGAAGTATATGTTGAACAACCACCCGGTTTTGAAGATTCAAAATTTCCAAATTATGTTTTCAAACTTTCAAAAACCTTATATGGTTTAAAACAAGCTCCTAGAGCTTGGTATGAAAGATTATTAAATTTTCTTATTGAAAAAGGTTTTTGTAAAGAAAAGGTTGACACAACACTTTTTATCAAAAGAAAGGACAATGATTTGTTAGTAGTTCAAATATATTGTAACATCCCGATTTTGGGCCTAGTCAGAACAGTGGTTTCGGAACCACTAATCTGAGGTTGAAAAAATTATTTTTAATATTATTTTATATGTTATAGCATGATTATATGAGTGCATGAAAATTCTGGTGAAATAATTTTAGCGATTGCTTGCTTAATTTCGAAAAAGAACTAAATCGCATAAGGGACAAAAGTTTTGTTTCATTAGCTAAAGGTGCCAATTAGCCATGGAGCATTAAATTAGAGGTCATTATTGAGTAAATATACCATGAATTTGTTCGTGGCTGAATATAGAGACAAAGAAATTGTAAAGTCAAAGTTAGGTGAAATTTGGTGACTAATTTGACTAGAATATAATAAAATAAGGAGAAGCTATCATCTTTTTTTTTTCTCCTTCTCTTCTCCACTGATTTTCTCCAAGAATGAAGGCCATGGGAGCTTGAACTTTTCAGCAACCTTAGACTCTTGCAAGTAAGTGATTTTGATGGTCTTTCTTGAAGGTTTTTGTACTTTTAGGGCCCTTGTAGCTTAAGCTAACCAATGGGGGGCTATTTTGCAAAATAGTTGAGAGTTTAGGTTTTTCCATGATAGTAATCATGTTGATTTCTAAAATTTTATGGAAGAAAATGAATTATAGTTGTTAAATAAACAACTTTTGTGAAGTGGTCATCATGAAAACCCTAATTAAGGACCATTTTGTATAAGTTATAAATTATGTGGTAAATGAATTAAATAATTGGAATTGTGGGCTGATTCTAGTGTAAAAGGAATTCGGCTAGGCTTGGTTAGTGAGAAAATTTGATGAAAATCGATTTACGAGCCTAGGGGTAAAATCGTAATTTTTGTGAAAGTTTAAGGGCAAAATGGTCATTTTGCCAAAAATGTGGTTTGTAAATTGGCTTGATTAATGTGGTGATTAAATTAGTGAATTTTATCATTATAGATCAAGAAATACAAAGTTCGGACCTAGATCGGGGGAAAGCCAAACTAGTGGATTAAAAATCGATTAGTCGTCCATATTTTGTATACCAAGGTAAGTTGTATGTAAGGCAACTTTATCGTTATTATGTATTGAATGATTGATTTCACATAATATGGTTGAATATGCTTATGAATAATGCATGGTGAAATTTAATGTGGTAAATTCCTGGTTAAACCTAGGAATAGATTGGATATCTATGCCATGACATTTGGGTGATATGTGAACCAGTGTAAGACCATGTTTGGAACATTGCATCAGCGTTGATATGTGTGTTAGTGTAAGATCATGTCTGAGACATGGCATCGGCCACATTTGAGAGCCAGTGTAAGACCATGTCTAGGACATGGCATCAACATTGATACAAGAGCTAGTGTAAGACCATGTTTGGGACATGGCATCAACATTGTTATGTGAGCCAGTGTAAGACCATGTTTGGAACATGGCATCGACATTGATATGTGTGCTAGTGTAAGACCATGTCTGGGACATGGCATCTGCTACATTTGAGAGCCAGTGTAAGACCATGTCTGGGACATGGCATCAACATTGAGACGAGAGCTAGTGTAAGACCATATCTGGGACATGGTATCGGCCTCCACATGTGAGCCAGTGTAAGACCATGTCTGGGAGATGGCATCGGCAATTTACCCTCTTGTGTGAGGCTTATCGGATATCCTTTAGTATTCCATATGGTTTCACGGGTTATTTAAAACTTATGATAAAGATATGGAATGATATAATCATGTTGTGAGTGGTATAGGTTCTTTTTCGAAACTCATGAGATATGAGTCTAGTTATGATGCTTTAATGTTAAGGATAACATTGAGTAAGTTCTATCTATTAGGTCGATCTTGTAATCTTTGACTGATACTTGTGATGTATAAGTATGTAGTGAAATCTATCCTTGTTAAATCAAGAATGTTGTGTTGGTTTATAATATGCTATGTGTTTAAATATACATGGTTGATGTTGTTACTCATTTTCATGCAACTTACTAAGCTTTACGATTACTCCTTCTCTTTTCCATTTTCTTAAAGAGTTACCAAGTTAGCTCATGGATCTAAGGGACGTCAGAGCCACCGATCATACTATCAACTAAAGCACTTGGTATAGTTAGACTTAACATTTTGAATATGGCATGTATAGGATTCTCGGTCTTTTTGTTAGTGTCATGATGTTTTAGCCAAATATGTTGGCTTTTCATGATAGATTGACTCATTTTGTATAAGGCCATGGATGATGGCCAATATTTACTACTGCTAAATGAAATTGATAAGAATTTTCATGGATGTGGTTTTTGCATGGTTATAATAGCTTGGTAATGATGTGTTAATGTTTATATTGGTATTATTTGATGTTTGGTAGGTCTGTGTATGTAAGGGTGACCAAAAAGGCTTGGTAGATAGTCTTGTTTTTGTCCATATAGGTAGACACACGGGCGTGTGTCTAGGCCGTGTGTGACACACAGTCTGCCCCATGGGCGTGTAGTCAGGCCATATGTCTCCTGCACCTAAATTTGACATAACAGAATGCCCAGTAGTAACCACACGGGTAGAGACATGACTGTGTGTCTCAACCGTGTGGAAGACATGGCCATAGAACACGGGCGTGTGCCTTGGCCGTGTGCTCCCAAATTGTTGCTGATGTCAGAAACAGAATGTCAAGGTTTTAGTACATGGGCTGAGACACGGACGTGTCATGGCCGTGTGAGGGATACGGGCCAAGGACACAAGCGTGTGCCAGGCCATGTGAAAACCCCTGTAGGTTCAAATTGAGAAATAAATCCACATGGGCTAGGGACACGGGTGTGTCCCAATGTGCTCAGGCTGTGTGAGCCACACTGTCCTACAGCATGACCATGTTAAGAGGACACACGGGCGTGTCACTCTTCCACACGGGCGTGTGTCACTGTTTTCAGTGAAATTTTCAAAAGTTTTCAAAAGTCCCTAAATTAGTCCTGAACTACTATCAAAGTATGTTATGGGCCTTGTGGGCTCATGTTAGGGACTCAAAGATGAAATTTGAAAAGTTTTTAATTTAAACGAACTTTTATAACTCTGAAATGTTTGTTTGCATGTGTTAAGATAAGTAAGGCCTCGTACCCTGTTCCGGCGTCGGATACGGGTAAGGGGTGTTACATATATATTGATGATATTATTTTTAGAGCTACTAATGATCTTCTTTGTCAAGAACTTTCCAAGCTAATGTAAGGTGAATTTGAGATGAGCATAACGAGAGAACTAAATTTCTTTTTGGGACTCCAAATCAAGCAATGGATGATATATTCATCAATCAAGCTAAGTACACAAAGAAAATGCTTAATAAATTTTGGATGGACACTCTCAAACCACAAGCTACACCCATGAGCCCTTCTACAGAGCTTGACAAAGATGAGAAAGTTAAATGTGTAGATTTAAAGTTATATAGGTCTATGATTGGCTTTTTACTTTATCTTACCACAAGTAGACCTGATATTTTGTTCAGTGTTTGTTTTTTTTTATAGATATCAATCATGTATTAAGGAAACATATTTACGAACCCTTAAGAGAATCTTTAGATACCTTAAAGACACTCCTAACTTAGGTTTTTGGTATCCTAGAGACTCATCTTTTAGCTTGCATGCTTTCTCGGATGCGGATTTTGGAGGTTACAAACTAGATAGGAAAAACACCTCCAGTACTTGTCAATTCCTTGGCAGCATGGTTGTATTATGGTTTTCGAAGAAGCAAAATACGGTTGCATTGACCACCACCAAAGCGAAATGCATTTCTGGTGGTAGTTATTGTGCTCAAGTTTTATGGATGAAACAACTACTTATGGACCATGGAATTGATGTAGATACCATTCCTATCAAGTATGACAAATACTAATGCTATTTGTCTCACTAAAAATCTCATCCAACACTTTAGAACTAAGCTCATTAAAATTAAACATCATTTCATTAGAGATCATTTCCAAAGAGGAGATGTAGTTCTAGAATTTGTTGACACATTGCACCAATTAGCTGACATTTTTACTAAGCCATTAGATAAAGAAAGATTTGGGACACTTAGGAGAGAATTAGGTATTACCACCTTACCTTAATTTTGTGTTCAAATTATTTTTTGTACTTCGTTGTTTTCAAAATGTTTTATGACTTAAAATTGAATGCAAAATTATATATGCATGATTAATCTATCTTGACCAATATTGTCTAGTATACAAAATTTTCAATCCTGTTGAATGTGCTCAATTAGACTTTATTTGAAGTAAATGTTAAATTTTTGCATATTTTATGATCTTCTATGTTTCATATACATCATGCTTTAATTCTATACAATTATGTGTATGAACTCATTAGAAATGACCAAAATGATTGATCCTTTGAGTTATTTTTCTTTTCCTAATTCTTTGTGTAACTTCCCAAAAATTAGCCTAGAAGAAATCACGTTTTGAAACAAAAAGAGGTCATCCCTCGATTTGAGTTTAGATTTTGGAAATTCTTGACAAGTAATTGATCTGGTTCAGTGGTTAAGTGTTCGAGGTATGTGTGTGAGGTTTGGGTTTGAATCCCGTTTTTGGAAATTTTGACATTTTGCTTAAACCCTTACCCTTGAAAATTTGGCTTATAAGTTAAATTCAGTCAGTTGATTTCAACAATGAGCCTAGTGGTTCAATGGTTAAGCTTTTGTATAATCCTTAGTCTTGTGTTCAAATCTTGGCGGAAACAATAGGGAATGTTTTATTTTTGAATTTCGCTGAAAGGTAATTAGTTTTGGTTGGTTATCTAAAACCTTTCAGAAACCTCTGGCACTATTATTTTCTTTTTGTTCTTTCTTTTTCTATGAGATTTTCTATCGTTTTGTTTGCGTTCTTTAGTTTCTGCATTTTGGTTCCTTATTTTCAAGTGATCATTCTTTTTGTTATGTTACATTACACCGATTTTGTATAAGGTCTAACTTCTCATTCTGGTTAATTCGCTGGCCGGTAAGTTCGATTTAAAGTTCTAGTGTCGAAAGATCTTTGACATAATTGCGATTTTGGAATGTTAGTTTTTAGCAATTTCACTGGAGATTAATAATTTTGTTGGGCAATTTCTTATCATTTAGGGGCAGGAATTCATCCTTGTTGCTCTTACATCGAGTCCGTATCAGGCGGGTACCGAAACCCCTATTTTTCTGCATTTTTAGTCATCAAGAAAGGAGACTGTCGACGCCATATAGCCAAGGACATGGGCATGTGCCCAGGCTGTGTAAGCCACATGGGCAAGGATATGGGCGTGTGTCCAGGCCGTGTAACTCATTGTTTACGCTTTAGAACCACACAGCCAAGGACCTGGGCATGTGTCAAGGCCATGTGAGCCACACGAGCAAGGACATGGGCGTGTGCCCAGGCAGTGTGAGCCATATAGGCAAGGACATAGACATGTGTCCAGGTCGTGTAACTCACTCTTTATGATTTAGAACCACACGAGCAAACGACATGGGTGTGTGCCCAGGCTGTGTGAGCCACACGGGCAAGGATATGGGCATGTGCTCAGGCCCTGTGGCATATAAATAGGATCCAAATCTTATTTTTTGAGGTTGTGAGTGTTGCCAAACCTGAGAACTGGCTTCCACAATGTATTTATGATCTGAATTTGATCATAAGAGGACTATCTGATGCTTTAAGATTGATATATGGATGATATATGCAATATCTAAATGTGTTAGACTGATGATGAACAACTTGTGATCTGTACGTATATCTATTATGTTTAAACCTAAGTAAGTAGGATCCGTCAGAACGTAATGTGCTATTGTTTATGTTTACGAATTATTAGGTACGATCTGTATTCTATTAAGTTTGTTGGTACGCCTCTGCGTTGCTCTGTTGAGGAAGAGTATGTGATATCTGAACATGTTAGACTTAATATTACTGATTTTGATTTATAATCATGCATGTGACTTCATGGAAAATCTGATATGGTCCGTTGAGGTTTGATAAGTCTATTTTACAAAACATGGACTCCCATATTTACTAATTCTGTTATTGAGAGATAGCATGACTTACATGCTCATTACTCTGATTCTGCATAAACATGTCATGACACATTGCATGGACTTGGGTTAAAGTAAAAGGAGGAAATTTTTGGCAGTTTAATGATCTGCATAATTTGATGGTTTATCCATACTTTTGTTCCTGCAGTTTGACTGTACTATAGTGGCTTGACCACATTTATTTGATTGGCAGTTTAATTGGATATTGATAAGCCATCGTTGCCGGGCAACCCGAGATGACTTTATTAGTGTGTTTTGGATGGATGAGTTTGGGGGAGAACTCTATTTTGGTGTGTAATAGAGTTTGGGAAGATTGTGTCTGATCAATCTACATTATGATCTGTTTGAAAAATACTGTATCTGAATAAACATACATGATCTGTTATGCTCTATTTTGTTCTGTTTATAATTGCTCTGCTCTGTTCCATCCTGTTCTATTTGAATTGCGTTGTTCTACTCTGTTCTGTTTTGCTTTGTTCCGCTGTACTACCCCTGTTGAAACCTCTGTGATACTCTAGATATGTTCCATGCTGGTTATACAATTGTTACCAAATGCTTGCGTTACTATGATTTATATATTACGTTCTGTTTATTTGTAGTTGAGTTTGGTTATACGCAGTACTTGGTGACTCACCCTTGTCTCACTTTTATCTATCAGGAAGACATTTGATTTAGGATTAGACGGCGTGCGAGAGCTCGGATTGATTTTGTAACATCCCAAAAATCGAGGGTTAGTAGAATTGGGTTTGTAAAATGAGATAGTGTGGTCATGCCTTAATTTTTAAGATTAGTTATGCATTTTTAGGAAATAAATGAGGTATTGGTTTGAAACGTTCCTTAAAACCCAAGTTCAAATCTCTTCTCTATCATCATTTTTATTATTTTGTAAGTTTTGCCTTTAACCCTAGTATGTGATATGTCTTGCTTTTAAAATAAATATTGCAAAATCATTTCAAGAATGAAGAAAAAGCCTAATGGTTAAAATAAATATTAGAAAGCATGGAAATTAAATGAGGTCCCAAGTTTGAATCCTTTCTTCTGCGAAATAATTTAATTTTTGACAAAAATCCATTGTTTTTAATGTGTGTGCCACCCAAGCCTTGTAACACTAGGTATAAATGTTTATTTTTCACAAATAATCAGCCTTTAATCATCCTCCTCATTGCCCTAGCCATTCATCTCCTCCTCTCTATCTCTTTGATTTTATTTTTTTTCCTTTCCTCCATTAATGCCGTTGCCTACACCTCCCATTTTACAATCTCTTTCTTTTTCTTTTTACGTCAAGATTGTGCACCATCTTCTTTATTATATTGATTCCATTTATTCTCATCCCAAACATCGCCTAGAAAGAGCCATTGTCGTTTCTCTCGACTAGCTTGGGTAAAATCTCTTTTCTCTTAAATTTATTGATTAATCTTGTCAATTAAAACCAAAATTTCCATATTTGGAATTTGGAGGATTTTAAATGATTTCAAAGTTATTTTTCAAGATTTTAATGAGATCTCAAACTGTTTTAAAATTCAACCCAAATTTTGGCCACTATAGGTGGTGCGTGCATGTGCCTATGTGCAAGAAAGGGGGCTATTTTGTTTCTTGAATCTTGCCCAATTAATTCCAGACTTAATTTGAGTTCTTAAATCCTCTTAATTAGCTTTTACACCAATGTTAATTAGGTAGAGACTTTCTTGATCAATTAGCCAATTGGATTCCACAAATCGTGAATCGTAAGTGTAATTAAAGATAACTAGTTTGTTATTTCGAAATAGTTGTTGGGTATAGGTTATAAATTGATTAATTGTTATTTCGAAATAGTTGTTAGGTAAAGGTTATAAATTGATTAATTGTTATTTCGAAATAGTTGTTGGGTAAAGGTTATAAATTGATTACATTAATGAATTTAATCATTAATTAGCTACTAATTTTCCAGTATATTATTGAATTAGGTGCTGACCCAAACATCCCAAATCATCTGTAAAGGCAAAGAATGATTGTACGTACGGATCGCATTGATACAGTGTAAGGAATCTAACTAGTTTGGATTCATAAAATAGTTATAATTTCAATGATTGGTTTAAACTCATAAGTGGGTGTTTTAGGGCTATTTTAATGGTAAATTTATTGAATTTATACTGAATTTTTGTTTAGGTTTATTTAAGGAATTATTAGGGAAAATTGGAAGATTCGCTAGTATGCTACGAGGAAGCGAAAAATAAGGTGTGAGTCATAAACTCATTAAATTGTTTGAAAATGTTAAATATCGTATTATATTTGATAAATTAAATTTCTGATTGGATTGGCTTAATTACCAAATTATTGATTTTTTGAGTGGCCGAATGATGATCATTTTATGATTCACTAGACTAAACTACGATCACGACAAAGGCAAGCGCACCTATCGAATAGTAGTATAGCTATTGTGAGTCCAGAATATCGTATCCTAGTATTAACTATCTTTCTATTATTTAGCCTAAAATAAAAGGGATTTGTTTTAATCAAAATTTAACTAAACTAATTAACTTATGAACGCGACAGAGATTGAAGGAAATAATCGAATAACTAATGATAAAGACAATACCCAAGGAAGAATCCACCTAGACTTCACTTATTATTCTGACTCTGAATCAAACGATTTATTCACTTGTCTTGATCCGTAGGAACCCCTAAATTATGTTAATATCTCTTTCGAGACTAAGAACAACTGACTCTAGGTTGATTAATTGAAATCTCTTTCTAATTAAAACCCTTATCGTCGTATTAACTCGATCTATGGATTCCCTTATTAGATTTGACTCTAACCCGGTAGATTTATTTCGTCTGATTTCTAGATTGCTTGCAACTCCGCTTAATTATGATAGATCTACTCTTAAACAAGGACTTTTGCTCTACTGAATAAGCACATCAAACTTGGATTAATATCCTAAAAATATTAAAACAAGGATTAATAACACATAATTAAGAACAAGAACAAGTATTTATCATGTAATTCAGATAATTAAATAATAGGTTTCATCCTCCCTAGGTATTTAGGGAGTTTAGTTCATAATGTAATAGGAAAACATCTCAAAAATAGGAAAACAACAAAACATAAAGAAACCCAAAAACTTCGAGAGAAATTGGAGGGAGATCTTCAGTCTTGAAGGAGATCTTGCTTCAGAGCTGAATCTGTTGGCGTTCTTCGAGTAATTCCTGTGTTCTACTCTGTGTGCCCCATTTAGGTCTTCTTCTAGTGATTTTATATAGACTTTAGAATGCTCAAAAACCTTAAAAAGTGGCTTTTTCTGCATGTTTGGGAAACAGGAAGCGATATCGACACAGTCTGGCACATTGGCTTGTGGCCTGCTCGTGTGGATCACATGGGCGTGTGCCCAGCCCGTGTGGATCCTGAAAACTCTAATTTTTGCCCCTTTTTCGCTCCTTTTGCTCCCAAATGCTTTCCTAAGTATAGAAACATGAATTTAAGGGATTAGAAGCATCAAATTCACTAATTCTCATCATAAATCATCCAAAAATATGCCAAGCATAGAATTAAAATATGTTACATTTATGGTTTATCAAATACCCCCACACTTAAACATTTGTTTGTCCTCAAGCAAAATCCTCAACTCACAATTAAAATTAAACTTTCTCAATTCATAATTCTCATCAATAATGTTTTATCATAATTCACAAATAATTACACATTGATAATTCAACTAAAAGACCACTAAAGATTCAAACAATCCAAGTCAAACATTTTTTTAAAGCATGAAAACATAGGTATTTCCTCTTATCTAAATAATTACCTTTAATTCAAAACTGTAAAGAATTGACATCTTCACTAAAGATTCACTCAAATCACTCAAAGTGTTTAAGATTTAAAAATTAAGCACTCAAAAGTCAAACATGAAAAGTTATTACCATAGGCTTGCATGAAAATCAAATCTCCACTATAAAATGAGATGATACACAAATCAAAAGGTCTTTACATGGTTGTAATGAGGCTTGGTTTAAAGGTGTGGATAAAGGCTAAAAAAGAAGGTTAGAATCAAGATCGAATTTATCAATTACCTAACTAGAAAAATAAGCTAATGCTGAATAATTACATCAAACGAAATTATTAAAGAAAAACATGAACTTCTTCACAGAATATGAAATTAACTACTTAAGCTCAGAACAAAGAATTAATAATAATCAACATATATGTATTTTTTGACTTTTTTTTTGAATGAATAATAAGATAAAGTTAAACGACTGAACTAACAGAACATAGTTAGACAACTAACTAAATCAAATCTCGACAAAAAGAGAGCCAATAAAAAGGGAACAACAAATCAAAAAAATGATTCACGTGTTAATATTGATGGGTGAATCAAGAAACGGTTTGTTAGGCTTAAAGGAGTTCACTAAGGGTTAATTATGAAGGTAGGCTTTTTATGGGATAAGTGGGTTAAAACCTAGGTGCCTTTATCATTTCAGTATATCAAATCAAATGTGTGGTCTTGACATGTATAATCAAAGCAAGTTCTAGAATAACAAATCAATATTGTCACACTCATAACCAATAATAAAGCGAGCAAGAAAAGTGTATGCTCTAAAGGCTCAAAGTCTCACAAAAATTATGGTTTTTGATGTCAATCTTACAAATTTCAAACTTCAAGGTAATACCTCAGTTTAGGTAATACCTCAGTTTACTGATATGTTCTAGATCAAAAATTATGGTTTTTGATGTCAATCTTACATGTTCGTGTGGCCAGGCCGTGTGCTCCACACACCCGTGTGGCCAGGCCGCTTAACTCTCTGACTTTGAAAAAAAATTAGCTCCAAGTTTCACACGGCCTAAGACACACTCGTGTGTTCAGGCCGTGTGGGTCACATGGCCATGTCGTCAGGCCATGTGTGTTTTCCTTCACTTCTCCCACGCCCATGTGAAATCCCACACGCCCGTGTGGCTAGACCATGTGCTCTACACACCCATGTGGCTAGGCCATGTGGGTCAAAAACACACTTTTTTTTTTAGATTTTGAAAATTAATTAATTTTAAAAAAAATCATGAAATAATGTTAAGAAAATTAGTAGTGTTAACACTCGGGTTGCCTCTCGAGAAGCGCTTATTTAAAGCCTAAGCTCTACTTACCTCGTACTTGCACGAGCGGTGGTTCACGGAGTCGAGACTCCTCTTTCTCACTGTCAATTCTATTATCTACATAAGGTTTTAGCCGAGTAATATTTACCTTAAAAGTGCCAAATTTAGAATGATTTACCTCGATTGTACCGTATGAGAAAATATTCAGTACCGTAAATGGAGTTTCTTCGTTTGCATTATGCTCTGAAGTGGCGATTCGAGGGTCCATTTATCCAACAATACTTGATCGCCAATCTTAAATTGGTTTATCTCATCCTTAAACTCGTGATGGAGTCACTTTGGATCATCGTGTATTCTAAGTTTCTCCTTGACGTGTGTCCGCCATTCATCTAGTTCATCGATTTGTATTCTTCTTTCTTCATGATTTGTTCTGTTTTTGTTATGTAAACTGGACTGCGGCTCTGTCACGTTTTTCTGAGGTGTTTCCTGCAAAGAATGTTGAGCCTCAAGGTTATTAACATTAATAGAGCTCGTAATATCATCTCGATCATTAGATATCCTAACAGAATCACGAGCTTGGAGTTTAATTGTGTCATCACCTACACGAAGTATTAACTCATCTGTACCAACATCTATGATAGTTCTAGCAGTTGCTAAAAAGGGCCGTCCTAAAATCAATGGTACGTCACTATCCTTATCCATGTCTAGAACAACAAAGTCAACTGGGAAAATGAATTTATCAATTTTGACGAGTACGTCTTCAACAATACCCCTAGGAAATATAATTGTTCTATCTAGCAATTGAATGCTCATCCTAGTTTGTTTGGGTTTCCCAAGACCTAGTTGCTTAAACATTTTGTAGGGCATGATATTAATACTAGCCCCTAAATCAGCCAAAGCATTATTAACATTTAAACTACCAATTAAATAAGGAATAGTAAAACTCCTTGGATCTTTCAATTTGTTGGGTAGTTTATTGTGCAAAATGGCTGAGCACACTGCATTTAGCTCCACGTGCGACGAATCATCTAACTTTCGCTTATTTGCTAAAAGCTCCTTTAAAAATTTAACAGAATTTGGCATCTGCGAAAGAGCTTCAATAAACGGTAAGTTAATATGTAATTTTTTCAACAGTTTAAGGAATTTACCGAATTGTTCATTTGTGTGGTCTTTCCTTGTCTCATTTGGATATGGCACATGAGGTTTATATTCCTTAATGACCGATTTTTGCTCGTTGTGGTTCACGTCAACCTTATCTTTACCCACCACATCTTTTTGTCTCAATTTTGGTTCATCTTCAACTAACCCTTCTTCATCTCGAACAGTAATCACATTAAGTTGCTCCCTTGGGTTAGTTTCGGTATTACTCGGTAAGCTACCTTGTGGTCATTCTAAAATCATCTTGGCAAGTTGACCAATTTGATTTTTGAGCTCTTGAATTGACGCTTGTTGATTTTTTAGTGCGGTTTCGGTGTTTTGGAAGCGAGTTTCTGACACCGAGATGAATTTCGTTAGCATCTGCTCAAGGTTCAACTTCTTTTCTTACTGGTAAGATGGTCGTTGGAAACCTGGAGGGGGTTGCGGTTTTTGATGTCCTTGACCACCCTATGAGAAATTAGGGTGGTTCCTCCAACCTGCATTATAAGTGTTACTATATGGATTATTCTGAGGTATAGAATTATTACCCATATAGTGGATTTGTTCGTTCTCTATGCTAGGGATGTAGGATGAATATTCTATGTTGTTCATTCCTCCTCCATTCGTATTGCACTGCATTACTGGATGTACTTGCGTAGAAACATAAACCATCAATCATTTTATTTAAGAGCTCTACCTGGTTTGGTAACATGGTGACTACGTCGAGGTTGAAAACACCAGCTGCTTTTTTAGGCTTTGTCCTCATGACTTGCCACTAATAGTTATTCAGTGACATCTCTTCTATGAACTCATAAGCCTCCTCGGGTGTTTTATTATTTAGGGTACCACCGGCGGCTACATCGATCATCTGCCCAGTTGAGGGGTTCAAACCATTATGAAAAGTCTGAACCTGTAACCATAGAGGTAACCCATGGTGTGGGCACCTTCTTAATAAGTCATTATACCTCTCCCATGCATCATATAAGGTCTCTAAATCCATTTTTACGAAATACGAGATATTGTTCCTCAACTTAGCTATCTTAGCTGGTGGGAAATATTTCAATAAAAACTTCTTGGTCATTTGATCCCAAGTAGTGATGGACCCTCTTGGTAAGGAGTTCAACCACTGCTTAGCCTTATTTCTCAATGAGAAGGGGAATAATCGTAGGCGAATGACATCATCAGAAATGCCATTAATTTTGAAAGTGTCACAGTACTCCAGAAAGTTAGCCAAATGAGTATTTGGATCCTCATCTTGCAAACCATCGAACTGAATAAATTGTTGAATCATTTGAATGGTGTTCAACTTCAGTTTGAAGTTATTTACAGCAATAGCAAGTCTCACAATACTCGATTCAACTTTCGCTAAATAGGCTTAGCATAGTCGTACATAGTACGAGGACCTGGATTCTGATTTACAGTATTCGCGGCAACCACAAGAGGTAGCGGATTATTCTGATTTTTAGCTATCTCCTCGGTAATATTGGTATCGTCCTCGTGCTCTTCCTCTATATATTGTAGACTCCGCCTTATTTCTCTACAATTTCTATGAGCTATGCTTTTAATTTCACTGTCAAAAAGTAGAGGTCCTGACGGGTTTCTTCTAGTCATAAACTACAAAAACATGCCAGAAGCAAACAAAAGAAAAATTAGTAATTAAAAATAAAACTAAAACAAAAATAAAATGAAATAAAATAAAAATAGCTAAATTAATAAAAATGAAGCATTCCTAATATCTTATTCCCCAGCAACGGTGCCAAAAACTTGATCATTTTATGATTCACTAAACTAAACTACGATCACGACAAAGGCAAACGCACCTATCGAATGGTAGTATAGCTATTGTGAGTCCAGAATATCGTATCCACAAGGACTAAAAGTACTAGTATTAACTATCTTTCTATTATTTAGCCTAAATAAAAAGGGTTTTGCTTTAACCTAAATTTAACTAAACTAATTAACTTATGAACGCGACAAAGATTGAAGGAAATAATCGAATAAACTAATGATAAAGACAATACCCAAGGAAGAATCCACCTAAACTTCACTTATTATTTTGACTCTGAATCAAATGATTTATTCACTTGTCTTGATCCGTAGGAATCCCTAAATTATGTTAATATCTCTTTTGAGACTAAGAACAACTGACTCTAGGTTGATTAATTGAAATCTCTTTCTAATTAAAACCCCTATCGTCGCATTAACTCGATTTATGGATTCCCTTATTAGATTTGACTCTAATCCAACAGATTTATGTCGTCCTATTTCTAGGATTGCATGCAACTCCGCTTAATTATGCTAGATCTAGTCTTAAACAGGGACTTTTGCTCCACTGAATAAGCACATCAAACTTGGATTAATATCCTGAAAATATTAAAACGAGGATTAAGAACACATAATTAAGAACAAGAACAAGTATTTATTGTGTAATTCAGATAATTAAATAATAAGATCCATTGTAGGTTTCATCCTCCCTAGGTATTTAGGGAGTTTAGTTCATAATGTAATAGGAAAACATCTCAAAAATAGGAAAACAACAAAATATAAAGAAACCTAAAAACTTCTAGAGAAATTAGAGGGAGATCTTCAGTCTTGAAGGAGATCCTACTTTCGAGCTGAATCTATTGGCATTCTTCGAGTAATTCTTGTGTTCTACTCTGTGTGCCCCCTTTAGGTCTTCTTCTAGTGTGTTTATATAGACTTTATAATGCTCAAAAACCCTAAAAATTGGCTTTTTCTGTATGTTTGGGAAACAGGAAGCGATACCGACACTATCTGGCACATGGGTGTGTGGCCTGTCATTGTGGATCACATTGGCATGTGCGAAGCCCGTGTGGATCCTGAAAACTCTGATTTTGGCCCATTTTTCACTCCTTTTGCTCCCAAATGCTCTCCTAAGTATATAAACATGAATTTAAGGGATTAGAAGCATCAAATTTACTAATTCTCATCATAAATCATCCAAAAATATGCTAAGCATGAAATTAAAATATGTTACATTTATGGTTTATCACCGAACTAGGTATATTTTGAGCCTTACAAGATTAACATGTTGGCAAAATTGCTAGTTTGATAGTATGAATGTTTGATTGAGTTTGTAATTGCATATTTGAGTTATGAGATATGTGAATGTTTGACTAAATGATATAATATGTTGAGATATTAAGCTTATGTATGATTTAAAAGCATGAGATATTTGTTTTAGTGTGTACTAAAAAGGGTGCTATTTGTGCACAATGAAAATCTCTAAAGTATGTGAAATTGAATGATACTGATTGATACCAACACAATGGTAATTTGAAAGATTGGAAAACTGTTTCCATTTACTGAAAGTATGTGATTATCGAGGACATGCTAGTATGTCAAATGAATGTGAAAAGTATTGAGATATGATTATGTATGTGATTGTGTGACATATTACATATGCATTGGGTTGTGATTTTGTGGTTGACGGAGGAGTTCCGTGGAGTACCGGCAGCATATTAAGTCCACATTATTCATAGTCAGTGCACTGTACCTGGAGTACCGAGGGGAATAGTGATTTATTACATTTTTACTGGTAACTTGTTTGCATTTTTACTGGCAAAATTTTCTACATATTGTTATCAGTGGTTTTAACCACAATGGGCATAAGGCCATAATGTTTTAGAATTCGAATGATGGGTTCTAGGGAACTTGTGGTGTGTAGCGGATGGTATGGGTAGGAACCTTTTTGCATTGCATCATGTGCATGACATATTTGAATGTTATTGATTTATGCTACGTATTGTATTTGTTGTATTGAATGGTATCAAAATTAATGATTGTTACTCGAATGAATGATGACTTATGCTCATACACTATTTGACATCAATTTGATAGTGGCTATGTAACGATATGAAATTCCTATGGTGGTTTTGTTTTCTTCTGCTAAAGCTAATTTGTTTTATTATATTCGATATTTATGTTTGTTTAAATAATTATTCAACTCACAATGAGCTTTTCATAAGCTCACCCCCTAATAGTGTTTAACTTTTTAGGTA
The DNA here is from genome assembly GCA_025698465.1 of Gossypium longicalyx. Taxonomy (NCBI): domain Eukaryota; kingdom Viridiplantae; phylum Streptophyta; class Magnoliopsida; order Malvales; family Malvaceae; genus Gossypium; species Gossypium longicalyx. The sequence goes on along the minus strand of CM046997.1, from coordinate 13,048,271 downwards.
AACCTTGAAATTAGGATCGGACTCGGCATTCGAAGAATTACCTTGGACCACAAATTATTTTTCTTAATAAGTATTATTAAGTATTTATTGGTTTTGGTTTGTAATTTTTAATTATTTTTGGTCTGTGGCTTGGAAAATTATCTTTTGGGGATTTTTGCATGCATGGATTACTCAAGCATAATAACTGGATAATGCATTATATCGACCTTAAGTAAAATTTGATATTGTTCTCTAGTTTTCGCTGCATTGCAAAGGAACCGTTTTTGAAAAATATAAATCAATAGGACAACTAAGTTTCTAAAATGACTTGAAAAATGATTTTTTTCGCTACATTAGTTTAACATCTGTTTTTTTTAAAGAAGAACGACAAGCAAACAGTTTTTCTAAAACAACACTATCAATAATAAAATGAATTCTAAGTATACACAACCTAATGAATGAATGCTTTTAAGCTAACTCAAAGTACACCTATGGTTTTCTCTAAAATGAGTTTATTTAAAGTCTTCAAAAGTAATATAAGTTAGCTTAGCCATTTCGGTGGCTAATGTAGCCTTCTCAATCTAGCCATAACATCTAGGCCAGTTTGGGAGGTTATAGTTTTGCACTGAGTTAACTATAATTTAATCCTTTGGATTTGTAATCTATTTTGGACTTGTCTTATTTTTCTTTTTATAATCTCATCAATATCTATCAAGTCTAAAACAAAACTACAAAATCATCTAAATCTACTAAAATGAATTTCTAGTTTTCAAGTTAAAACTTTGAAAAGAAGTACGTTTTTACTATGTTGGTGTAACTCGTCCAGATTCGGCTTAAACTTCTAGACTGGGTTTGGGGTGTTACACTTTGTAATTGCAGCTTAATGTTTATTTGGTATTTTAAGATACTTTAATGATTATTTTACAAATGTTAATTCACTTGTCCTTTATTTTTTTAACATCTATCTTTGGACTAACAACTTTATTCTCTTTCTATGTTTTATTTGTTTATTTTTTATATTTAACAAACAGGGGAGAAAGAAAAGTAAATTATTGGTTAATGGTTTATACTTGATCTTGTATGCCAAATTTACCAATTTAGAGACCAAGTTTATCAAAGTTTTTTTTAACTTTGAATGAATGTCAAAATTTGATAATGAACAACAAATTTTTTTAAGTCTTAAATTGAAATTGATTTTTAGAAAGAGGGAGCAACTTATTTAAAAATAAATTTACCAAATGTTTTATTATATTAAAAAGGGAAGGATTGCTAAACCAAGCTTTATTTGGAAATTTATTTTGATATAACAAATTAAAATATTTTTGAATAAAAGTTAAAGTTGAACAAAATTGGTAAAATTATATTTCAAATGAAGTCTAAGAGATATAATTTTGAACCTACTATTTTGAAATCTTAGAAAACTTTTTGAATAAACTTTTAATCAAGTTAAAATGGTTTCAGTCAAGTTAAACATTTTCAATCAAAGTTAAAATTGTTTTAAAACAAGTCAGTATTGCTCTAGGCCAAAAAGTAACGATAGTTTCTAAAATATCGATACCTCTCCAAAAATCTATACCAAATTGACATTCTGGTTCTCAAATATTTTAGCCAAGTATCGATACTTTTCATGTGGTATTGATAAAAGTTTACTGGTATCGATATTTCTAGCTCCAACGGCCACTGGATTTTGCATTAAATGCTAAAAATAATGATACTTGGTTAGCAAGTATTGATACTCGTGATTGCAGGTGAATTAAAGGAACTGGTATTTTTATCACCAATGACTCTATTCAATTCCTCAATAACCACAATGGTTGGAATTCAATTAGAAGGTATAAATACCTACTCCCAAAGGTCCCACAACAAGTGAGATTACAATAGATCAAGTGCTTCAAGATACATAAAAAAATCCATTGCCAATCACTTTGTGCTTCAATTCTTTTTCTTCTTCTTATAAACACTTGTGAGCTTTCATTGTATTCATTCAACTCAAGTGTTATTATTTGTATTTGTGCTTAATTGGAAAACATCCTAATCTTATGAGGATTGTTTCTTAGTTTGCTTATTTGTTATTCTCTTTGAGAAGGTTGAGTCTTAAGGTTTGGGTAGAAACCTTAAGAGAGTTGTAATCTTAAGATTTGGGTAGAAATCTTAAGGAAGTTGTAAGGTTAAATATTGTCCTCCAAGGTTGTCAACTTAGTGAATTTGGTAAAATCCTTAGTTGTCAATTCACCCCTCTCTTAGCTATTTTCGGTGATCAATCGTGCAAACACTCTTTTTTTACAACCAAATATTTTACTCTATTTTTTTTCAAACTATAAAATCCATATACGAATATCAATTGAGTCTTAATTCGATTGGTATTATTATTGTTGCAACAATTTATAAGGTTCAAATTAGTGTATAATATCTTTCATGTCAAGGATTTGAGGTTTATAAGTTGTTTAGGCATTGTATAAAAAATTTCTACAACCCAACCCCTCATTAAAAGGAAATTTCATTTATGTTGCGTTTGTTTCGCTAAAAACTTCCAAAAATAACTTTTGAAAAATGAATTAAAAAAAAAGCTAATATTTATTGGTGTTTAGACGATGATATAAATTATTTTTTCATTATTTAAAAGTTTTTCCTTAATAAATATGGAAATTTGTTTTCAATTAAACAAACCCATCATAGATTATATTCATTACAAAATTTTATATTTATTTTATAATAATATAACATTTTATAATAACTAATACCTTATATAAACTTAAATAGCAACCAACACCCAATTAAAACTTAATTTAAAGTTACATATATTACATATACGAAAATTGTCCTCAAATAAAAATATTATTTTTACAAATAAATTTCAAAATAAAAGTTCTCAAAATATATTATCGTCCATCAACTTGCTCTTTGGCCCAAGACATTTATGACAGTCTGCATTTACGACTTTTTTTGACTTTCCGAATTTGCTTTTGCACCTAATAAAAAATCAAATAATATGGCTAAAATTAGTAGCATATCATTTAAGAATTTATCAAAACTAAGCATAATAAACATGTAAATCGAGCGTATTATCAAATTCCCCCTTACTTAGCCAATGTTTGTCCTCAAGCATTTAATGCATTTTCCAATCCAGGCATACTACTATCATCCAAGTTAGTCCAATTCCTACAATCTTTAATTCAATAAAGCAAATAGATTAATAAAATTTCGTTCCTGCAACTGTCTTCCTTAAGCTAACATGTCAATCCGCAATTCAATTAAGCATACAATTATCAAATTATCTCATAATTAGGCTCCATAATATCGGTTCAGGCTAAATTGTCAAGACACCAAACTTATCAAAAATTCACAACCATAAACAACCATTTATTCAATTTCTTGCATATAACTTGATTGTTAATATCAAAAGAGAGATTGTTGAAACATTTATTTTAGATTCAATTCTTAAATATTTTGTTTATTTAAAACAATGTCGCTTAAAATTTTAGGTAACATTATTATCGATGTATTTGATTTCCTTATATTTTTATATATGAATTAATGAGTTTTATAGTTTTATATTTATAAATATTATTTTTAGATATATGATTTTTTATAAAAATAACAAGAAATATATAAGGGACGAGATTGTAATCGAGAAAATCATGCAGCCACAAAATTCATGTTTGAAGATTTTATTAATTATAAATATAATTATGATGATTTATGATTCTATTTTCTTTAATGAGCTAGGAACCTTCATCAAAGAGAGAAGAATTATAGCAGTCATAAGGGTCATGAAAGAATGTATGCCTCCCTAAATTGCTCAATTATATGATGTATGTTCTATTTCTTCTGCTCCTATTGCCCTAAATAGCTCAATTGCATGATATATGTTTTTGGTTTGTTTGTTTAAACACTTAATTATATGATATTAAACTTACTTGTAGTGAAAGAGAGTTTCACAATAATAGGATTATAAGTCATGATCAGATGGTTAGTAAAGTTGGTTAGTAAAACTACTTCAGTTAACCTATTGTTGCTGCAGTTATTCATCTTAATTTCCTATAAATAGGGAAGTCTTCTATGTAAAATATAGGTTTTTAGATTTATGAAATAGATATTAAAATACTTTTCTCTTCTTATTCATCTTCTTTTGTTACTACTTAAAGCTTTCATCATGGTATCAGAGATTGAAAGATTTTAACCGAGAATGCTCATTTCGTTCCCTCTGGTTGTTTTTCTTCTTCTAGTTTTCTGATTCAAAGTTCTTATGGTTTCTTGGATAATTTCTGATTCTTTTTCTTTCTTTGTGAGATTGATTCAAGTGGGTTTGATAACTCTTCTAATTTTGCTTCTGTTCTTACTAAACCCTTTTCTAATAAGTCAATTACAATTCGACTTGATTAATCAAATTATTTACTATAGAAGCAGCAGGTTTTTTTCATGATTAAAGGGCATTCTTTGGAGAAGCAATAGATGGTTCTTTGGTTCTTGATCCAACACAGGTTGATTATGCCTCCCTTAAGAAACAAGATCGACTCTTGTGTCATGGTTGCTTGCTTCTATCTGTAACATCCCAAAATTAGGCCTAGTTAGAACAATGGTTTCGGAACCACAAATCTGATGTTAAAATATTTGTTTTAAGATTTTTATGAGGTCTAGAATATGAAAATAAGCGTGTTTTAAAGTTTCATGAAGAAATTCTAATTATAAGGTGTCCAATTGGAAATTAGGGACCAAATTGCATAAATTGCAAAACTTGGGTTCTAGAAGCAATTTGTATGAAATTACTTTGACTTATTAATTAGAAGATCTTAAAGAGTAATTTTCCCAATTTCTAAGTTTTTTGACAAAAATGGGCATGCATGGAAAAATTTGAAAGGTTAGTAGGGAAGGGCATTTTGGTCATTTGGTAATAAACTAAATAAAAAGGAAAAATGGAAGCAAAAACTAGCCATTCTTATTCTCCATGCTGTAAAAAATTGAAGGGTCTCCATAGCTAAGGTTTTCAACATTTTCAAGCTCAATAGTAAGTGCTCCCTAGCCTCGTTTTTAATGTTCTTTGTATTTTTGAGATCCTCGTAACATGTTCTCTCTATTTTTACCCATATTTCAAGCTAGGGTTCATGTTTAGAAATTTACCCATGCATGAGGTGCTTGAGTTTTGATGATTTATGGAGGATTATGGAAGTTAGATGTTGAATAAACATCTTTTACTAGGTGATTTTTCATGAAAACACCAAAACGAGACCTTATTGTAAAAGGCATGAAATGTGTGGTCGAAATGTGAAATAGATGAAAATATGAGCTGGTATGAACTTAGAATAGATTCGGCTAGGCATAGGTAACCAAGGAATTTCATGCATTTCATTATACGAGCTTAGGGACTAAATCGTAAAAATGTGAAATGTTAGGGGCAAAATTTATGGCCTGAAATAAATAGTGTGAAGTATTAATAATTTATTTTTACTGACATAGACCCCGAGGAACCAATTCCAAAGGTCAACCGTGGAAAACGAAAGGTTTCGGAATAATCGAAATACAAAACCGAAACAATTACAAGTAAGTTCGCGTAATTCGAATGTAAACTATCTTTAAATACTTTAACGATGTATGTTCATGTATGAATTATAATAGTGATATTCATTGTAATTGTATGAAACTTCATGAAATATTAATGTTATGATGAAATGTCCCGTTTTGAATAAAAAGGGATATCTGATGGATTCCTCGAAAATGAAATAATGGTATAAAGGATCTATCCCGGACGGGTGATCCTATAGTGATCTAGCATCCCGAAGAATATGTGTGTTATGATAGATTTAGCCAGGACGGGTAATTCGATTAGGATCTGAATTTAGCCTGGACTGGTAATTCAAATTCGAACCCATAGGAGTATATGTCTGTAACACCCCATACCCGTAACCCACGCCGAGGCGGAGTACAAGGCATTACCTAACTTAATCTCTTGCACACGAACAATCTCGAGTCACCAAGACTTGGTCCAAATTAAACTTTTCAATTTCTACCTTAAACTTCTTATTAGGGACCTACGAACCCCAAATCGAGCATTAGAAACTATATGGGACCATTCTGGGTCCTTAAAACGACTATGGAAATCTTGCCTTTAAAACATGGCACACGCCCGTGTGGAAGAGCGACATGTCCGTGTGACCATCTCGACATGGCCGTGTTGATGGTCCGTGTGTCTCACATGGCCTAAACACATAGGGACACGCCCGTGTCCCTTACCCATGTAGAATTAATTTCTAATTCACACCTACAGGGGTTTTCACACGGCCAGACACACGCTCGCGTCGATGGCCGTGTCCCTCACATGGCCACGAACGCCCGTGTCCTAGCCCGTGTGCAAAAACTTTAACATTCTGTTTGACATCAGCATGCTCAAAATGTCACACAGTCGTGGCATACGCCCGTGTACAAGGCCGTGTCCTTCACACGGTTAAGACACACGGCCATGTCTCTGCCTGTTGGCTTGAAATTTTTACATGCAGGGGACACACGATCGGACCACATGCCCATAGAGCAGACCGTGTGTTACACATGGCCTAGACACACGTGCGTGTGTCTACCCGTGTGGACAATATAAGGCTATTTACCAAGCCTCATTGCCACCCTTATATACCTAGTTCCATACAAATACCAATCAATACCAAAACAAGCACAATTCATACAACCAAATCAACCACAATAGACATTCATTCAACCATGAAATTGCATCTTTTATATGCTGAAAATGAATGTTAGCCATCATTCAAGGCTTAATACAAAATGAAAGGTTTCTAACCCAAGCCAAACACATTTGGCCAATTCTCAAAGAAACAAAATATTAAAGTCTAAGCCCTATATATGCCATATTCAAAAATATAAATCCAACTATACCGAATGCTTAGGATGAAAGTATGATCGATATCTCTAATTTTTGGTGATCCTTGAGCTACTGTAAGAAAAATAGAAAGAAAGAGAGACTAAGCATAAAAGCTTAGTAAGTTGCATATAAAAATATATACAACAACAATTTCCTCAATGATCATCATACTCATAACACAAGGGTAAGCATAAGCATAACTTACTCATTACCATCCATTCAAGTCACATATTTTATATCAAGCTCATTACTCATGCATACCAATTTGGTACCTGTACCACTCACAACATGGTTATACTTTATTTATTGACTCACAATCATAACTTTCACCATTGAACCATTCAGAACACTATCAGATATTCCATAAGCCTCAAACATATAGTAAGATGCCGATGCCATGTCTCAGACATGGTCTTACACTAGCTCTCGCATATCCGTGCCGATGCCATTTCCCAGAGATGGTCTTACACTAACACAACTCGTAGTCGATGCATGTCCCAGACATGTCTTACACTGGCTTACGTCTCGAGGCCGATGCATGTCCCAGACATGTCTTACACTAGCACTCGTCTCAATACTGGTGCCATGTCCCAGACATGGTCTTACACTGGCTCTCATAATGTGGTCGATGCATGTCCCAGACATGTCTTACACTGGCTCACACAAGTGACCCAAATGTCACGGCATGAATATCCGGTTTATTTCTTGGGGTTCCAATGAGATTTTTACTATCTCAATTGTCAATATGCATTCTCAATTCACAAACAAGCAATTCATGCTATATCAATTCAATGAAAACTCAAAGACATATATTAACAATGTAGTTGTATTATTTACGTACAACTTACCTCGGATTACAAAATGTACTCGACTAGTCGGTTTAGTCGATTTGCTTGGCTTTCCCCTGGTCTAGGTTGGGATTTGGCAAGTCTTGATCTATAATAGAAAAATGCACTCATTTAGTCACTAAACAAAATTAGGCAATCTAAAATTCACATCTTAGGTAAAATGACCTTTTTGCCCCTAGACCTTGGCAAAATGACCATTTTGCCCCTATGCTCGAAAATCAATTTTTATCGATTTTTTTCATATCTCAAGCCTAGAAGAACCCTTTTTACTCTTATAGAAACTTTAAATTCTTACTATTTCACATATTTATCAACTATTTTTACAACTTATGCAAAATAGTCCTTTTATGTGTTTTCCATGAAAACTTCTTCACAAAAGTTGTTTATAAGACACTCAAGATTCATTTTCTTCCACAAAAACTCAGCAATAATTACAAATCCGTTCATGGAAAAACCCTAAAATCTTAATCATTTTTCAAAATAGACCCCTCATTTGGAAGCTTATGCTTCATGGGTATCAAAAATGTAAAAATCTTCAAGAAAACTCATTAAAATCACTTACTTGTGAGAGGAATAAGTTGCTGAAAATTTTTGAAGCTAAAAACCCTTTAAAATGGCTGAAAAATTGGTGGAATGAAGAATGAATGAAAGAAAAAGATGATAGCTAGGCTTAGGTAATATTATATTACACCTTATGTCATCAAATTTCACCTAATGTTGACTTTTCAACATTTCCATCTACCATGGCCGGTGGCCTAATTTCACTTTAAAAACCTCCAATTTATGATACATGGCAATTTGGCACCCTTAGCTATCAATTTAAGACTTTTACACTTTATGCGAGTTAGTCCTTTTCACAAATTAGGTTCACAAATGTTAAAATTAGCTCACCAAATTTTTCATTCACTATAGTAAACATGCTATAACATTAAAATAATAATAAAATAATTTATTTGACTCCGGATTTGTGGTCTCGAGACCACTATTTTGACTAGGCCTTAAATCGGGCTGTTACAATGTCATTATAGAGGATTTAGCCTGGACTGGTAATCCCGACACTCGCGACCAAAGTGGTTTGTGGTTTAGATGTCGTATTCTGTTGATTCTTGTTTCTCTTCAAATACCCCACTGAATTATTTGATCGGGTAGATAATTCCTTTGATCTCTTGGATAAGGACTGATGTGATTTCCCCATATGTCTCTTCTTCGAATCCCGCAACTCAAAAACCGCTTTCCTCTTCTCTTTAATAAGCTCTTCTACCTTACAGGCTCTCTCAACAAGTGCTACGAACTCCCGTAGCTCTAAGATGCCAACAAACACTCGAATGTCTTCATTGAGACCGTCCTCAAACCTCTTACACATCGTGGCTTCTGTAGACACGTATTCCTGCGCATATTCGCTAAGCCTCACAGATTTGTGCTCGTATTCTATCACCGACAATCGACCTTGCTTTAGCTCTAGGAATTCCTTCCTCTTTTAGTCTATGAATCTTTGGCTAATATACTTTTTCTGGAATTCCTCCTAGAAAAATTCCCAATTGATCCTCTCTCTCGGTACCACGGATACGAGAGTGTTCCACCACTGATAAGCCGAGTCCTGAAGAAGTGACACGACACACTTCACGCACTTTTCAGGTGTGCATGATAGTTCATCAAATACTCTTATGTTTTTTTCTAGCCAAAACACTACTCTCTCCGGGTCATCATCTATACTAGCCCAGAATTCCTTGGCCCTTTATTTTCGGATCTTGTTTACTGGAGGGTTATCTCTTCTAAACATGTCTGTACCTTGCGGAGCTACCGGGGCATACTAAGGAATTAGAGGAGGTAGGGGAGGTGGAGTGTTCGGATTCGCACGAATGAACTCCGTGTACCAAGCATCCATTATTCGGAGATAGGCTTCTCTAGCCCCTTCGCCTTGGCCCATATTCACGGGCTCACTCTCAACTGGCATGATCCCTTCAGCGGGAGCCGGCACGTTACTTCCCACGTCATCCGCCGTGGCTCTATCAAGATTTATTTACTATATAAAAACATAAATTATAATCTTCAGGATTCGTCACACTATCAATATACAATTACGGCATGTATGGCTAGACTCGTACTCTCATTAGGTTAGTCCTAGAACTGACTAAACCGTAGCTCTGATACCACTAAATGTAACACCTTATACCCGTAACCCATGCCGGGATAGAGTACAAGGCATTACCTAACTTAATCTCATGCACACGAACAATCTCGAGTCACCAAGACTCGGTCCAAATTAAACTTTTCAATTTTTACCTTAAACTTCTTATTATGGTCCTACGAACCCCAAATCGACCATTAGAAACTATACGGGACCATTCCGAGTCCTTAAAATGACTATGAAAATCTTGCCTTTAAAACATAGCGCACGCCCGTGTGGAAGAGTGACACGCCCATATGACCATCTCGACATGGCCGTGCTAATGGCCCGTATGTCTCACACGTCCTAAGCACATAGTGACACGCCCGTGTCCCTTACCTGTGTGGAATTAATTTCTAATTCACACCTACAGGGATTTTCACACGGCCAAACACATACCCGTGTCGATGGCCCGTGTCCCTCACACGGCCACGACGCGCCCGTGTGCAAAAACTTGGACATTCTATTTCTGACGTCAGCATGCTTAAAATGTCACATGGTCGAGGTACACGCCCGTGTACTAGGCCTTGTCCTTCACACGGCTGAGACACACGGTCGTGTCTCTACCCGTGTGTTTATTGCCATGCATACTAGCTTGAAATTTTTTCGTGCAGGGGACACACGACCGGACCACACGCCCATAGAGCAGACCGTGTGTCACACACGGCCTAGACACAAGCCCGTGTGTCTACCCGTGTGGACAATATAAGGCTATTTACCAAGCCTCATTGCCACCCTTATATACCTAGTTCCATACAAATACCAATCAATACCAAAACAAGCATAATTCATACAACCAAATCAGCCACAATAGACATTCATTCAACCATGAAATTTCATCTTTTATATACTCAAAATGAATGTTAGCCATCATTCAAGGCTTAATACAAAATAAAGGGTTTCTAACCCAAGCCAAACACATTTGGCCAATTCTCAAAGACACAAAATCCAACTATACCGAATGCTTCGGATGATAGTGTGATCGGCATCTCTAATTTTCAGTGATCCTTGAGCTAATTTGACGGCACTGTAAGAAAAATGGAAAGAAAGAAGGAGTAAGTATAAAAGCTTAGTAAGTTGCATATAAATAAATATACAACAACAATTTCCTCAGTGATCATCATACTTATAACACAAAGGTAAGCATAAGCATAAATTATTCATTACCATCCATTCAAGTCACATATTTTATATCAAGCTCATTACTCATGCATACCAATTTGGTACCTGTACCACTCACAACATGGTTATACTTTCCTTGTTGACTCACAATCATAACTTTTTACCGTTGAACCATTCGGAACACTATCGGATATTCCATAAGCCTCAAACATGGGGTAAGATGCCGATGCCATTTCCCAAAGATGGTCTTACACCAACACAACTCGTAGTCGATGCATGTCCCAGACATGTCTTACACTGGCTTACGTCTCGAGGCCGATGCATGTCCCAGACATGTCTTACACTAGCACTCGTCTCAATGCTGGTGCCATGTCCCAAACATGGTCTTACACTGGCTCTCATAATATGGTCGATGCATGTCCGGGACATGTCTTACACTAGCTCACACAAGTGACCCAAATGTCACGGCATGAATATCCGGTTTATTTCCGAAGGTTCCAAAGAGATTTTTACTATCTCAATTGTCAATATGCATTCTCAATTCACAAACAAGCAATTCATGCTATATCAATTCAATGAAAACTCAAAAACATATACTAGCGATGTAGTTGTATTATTTACATACAACTTACCTCGGATTACAAAATGTACTCGACTAGTCGGTTTAGTCGATTTGCTTGGCTTTCTCCCAGTCTAGGTTCGAATTTGGTAAGTCTTGATCTATAATAGAAAAATGCACTCATTTAGTCACTAAACATAATTAGGCAATCTAAAATTCACATCTTAGGTAAAATGACCTTTTTGCCCCCAGATCTTGGCAAAATGACCATTTTGCCCCTATGCTCGAAAATTAATTTTTATCGAATTTTTTCATATCTCAAGCCTAGTCGAACCCTTTTTAATCTAATAGCAACTTCAAATTCTAATATTTCACATATTTATCAACTATTTTTACAACTTATGCAAAATAGTCCCTTTAAGTGTTTTTCATGAAAACTTCTTCACAAAAGTTGTTTATAAGACACTCAAGATTCATTTTCTTCCACAAAAACTCAGCAATCATTACAAATCCGTTCATATAAAAACCCTAAAATCTTAATCATTTTTCAAAATAGACCCCTCATTTGAAAGCTTATGCTTCAAGGGTATCAAAAATGTAAAAATATTCAAGAAAACTCATTAAAATCACTTACTTGTGAGAGGAATAAGTTGCTGAAAATTTTTGAAACTAAAAAACCTTAAAAATGGCTGAAAATTTGGTGGAATGAAGAATGAATGAAAGAAAAAGATGATAGCTAGGCTTAGGTAATATTATATTACACCTTATGTCATCAAATTTCACCTAATGTTGACTTTTCAACATTTCCATCTACCATGGCCGGCCATCACCTATTTAATGGCCCAATTTCACTTTAAAAACCTCCAATTTATGATACATGGAAATTTGGCACCCTTAGCTATCAATTTAAGACTTTTACACTTTATGCGATTTAGTCCTTTTCACAAATTAGGTTCACAAACGTTAAAATTAGCTCACCAAATTTTTCATGCACTATACTAAACATGCTATAACATTAAAATAATAATAAAATAATTTATTTGACTTCAAATTTGTGGTCTCGAGACCACTATTCTGACTAGGTCCTAAATCGAGTTGTTGTAATGTCATTATAGGGGATTTAACCTGAACTGGTAATCCCGACATTACTCTGTGAGTTTATGTTATGGGGGATTTAGCCTAGACTGGTAATCCTGCCGTAAGATTAAAGTTCATGAGAGTGCATATTTAAAGGATCACTTGCATGAATTGACGGTAAACGAGATATCTATCGAGATTCTAAGAAATTCAACGGGATTAAACTATGAAATGGGAATAGACATGTTTGAATTGATGAGCTCATCTAAGACTAATGTTATAATGTATTGGCATGAGACTAACTTGATGGTTGAGTATATGTGATAGGAAATTATACTATGCATGTTTGGCATGAATGTCTTTTATGGTTGCGTGCTAAATAACCGATAAATTTACTTTCTTGTTATCCGAACTTACTAAGCATGTTAATGCTTACCCCTTTTTTCTTTTCCCTATTTTACAAAGCTCGTGGACTCGTGAAGATTAGAAGACAATTGGAGTATTGTCAACACTATCAATTTATCTTGCTTTGGTATATAGATACTTTTACTTTGTTACAATGGCATGTATAGGTTTTTGGTTATTTTGTTATATGTTTCATTAGTTAGCCAATCTAAAGGATTGCATGATATACCTATTCATTTTGTATATAGCCATAAGACATGGCTCATTTTGATGTGGGTTGTAATCTACTAATTGTGCATATTGGTGTTAAAACATTCATGTGATCGTTAAATATGGTATATCATGAATGGCTATGTGGAATGTGGTCAAATTACTTGAGATGGTTAGGTCATAATTGACAATAAGTTATAAAATGAACCAAGTTTAAATGTGTCATATGATATGGTAATCCTTAATATAGAGAGGATAATTTAGCGTGTACACAATCGATGAGATGAGGTTAACATGCAATGGACCCTTGAAGGTAGTCATTTGGGCATATTTAGGCCATGTTAAATACCATTGAAGTTCACAAAAGTGTATGGATGTTGAGGGTGACCATTAGCTTGGATTGTAGCCTCCAAAAAGGTCCACACGGGTAGACACACGGGCGTGTGTCTAAGCCGTATGTGATACACGGTCAGCCTCATGAGCGTGTGGAACGGTCGTATGTCCCCTGCACCTAAAATTTTTAGGTCAGTATGCATGGTAGTAAACACACAAGTAAAGACACGGCCGTGTGTCCCAACCGTGTGGAGGGCAAGGCCTAGCACACGGGCGTGTGTCTTGGCCGTGTGCCCCTAAATGCATGATGATGTCATAAACAAAATGCTTAATTTTTTGGACACGGGCAACGAAACGGGCGTGTTTAGGCCGTGTGAAGGACACGGGCGTGTGCTCGGCCATGTGAAAACCCCTGTAGGTTCGAAATGGAAAATAAATTCAAATAATTCCACACAGGTAAGGGACACGAGCGTGTCCCAAGCACACGATGTGTGCATTGCCTCTACACGGGCGTGTGAGGTTTAAACCTAGGAATTTTCCTAAGATTTTCTTAAGCTCTCGATTTAGTCCCGGACCATTCTCAATGCATGTTTTGGGCCTCGTAGACCATAATAGGAATACTATGAATATGTTTGATTGGCTTTAATTTGGAACGAAATTTTACAGCCTGAAATTTTTTAGAAATGTCATGTTTGTGTACGGTAATGCCCCATACCTTGTCCGTTCTCAAGTATGGGTCAAGGGTGTTACACTATCAGTCCTAGCATCTTGTCGAGTCTTATTCATTGTACTTCTGCTTGTGATATTTGGACTACGTTACAACAGTTGTTTTCTATTTCTTCCACTACCAGAGTCATGCGACTTCATTCCATGCTTAAAGGTGTAAAGAAACAGTAGTTGTCTATGAGGGAGTATCTTGCTGAGATTCAGTTAATTTGTGATAGTCTTGAGAGCTGTGGACATCCTGTGTCAAAGGCCATGCATATCTCAACTATTCTAGCTGGGCTACCTGCTAAATATGAGTTTGTAGGGTCGGTTATTGTATCAAGTTAGCAACCATACAATCTTCAAAAATATGTGGTGTGTCGCTAGATGCCAAATCTCGACAGAAAGGCATTTTGTTTCCTTTACCAATGGCTCCATTAAGTGTGCATCTTACTGAATCTCAAAGGGCTTCCTCTTTACCTTGTCCAACAGTTCAAAATTCGGTGGATTCTTCTTTTTCATATGCTTCTCCAACTACTAATTTTCAGTCTGATTCATATTCTCCTAGTTATCAGCAGTTTTATCAAGCTCCGTAGTCGGTGTTTCGCGGTCGTAGAAGAGGTCGTAGTTCTTGTCCTCAATGTTAGATTTATGGTAAGATTGGTCATCTGGCTCTATGCTGCTATCATCAGTTTGATCAATTGTATTCTGATGACTCTCATATTATGTCTCTAGCTATGAGTAGTGCTTCTGTAAACTTCATTGGTTTTTCAAATGAAGCTACTATCATCAATTCTCCTTCAATCAAGCTCACAATGTTGTTGCTTCTTCAGTGGTTGTTGTGGATATGCCTGGTATCCAAATACTAGTGCTGTCAATCATTTAACAAATAATGCGGTCGCGCTTACTCAATCTACTCCTTACACTAGTTTAAGTAACATTCAGATGGCTAATAGTGAGAAGTTATTCATTTCAGATATTGGTAACACGTTTCTTTCCACTTCTGATCGTGTATTGGTATATGAAAAATTGTTGCATGTGCCTAATGTGACCAAGAATTTACTCTCTGTATCCCCATTTGCCAAAGATAATAATGTCTTCTTTGAATTTTATCCGGATTATTGTCTTGTGAAGGATCTTGTCACTAAAGCTGTTTTGCTACATGGGAAGGTGGACAAAGGTCTTTACAAGCTGAACTTCAATTCTCACAACTCCAGCAACAGTAATGGTGACAATTGCGCTATTTTTCAACAAGATAAACAAGCCTTCCATACTACTACTACTCATCCTATAAATCATACTATGGGTACTCGTGTTCATCCTAATGGTGTTTCTTCTAATTCCTCTAATGTAAATGTTTCTTCTGATTCTTCTACTATAATGTGGCATCGACGTTTGGGTCATCTTGCCAAAGATGTCCTATTTCGAGTTCTTCAACTTTGTAATATTTCTATTTCTATATATAAGATGTTTGATTTTTGTGAAACATGTAACGACCCGATAGTCACGGGTATTGGAAAGTGTACTTTCGGGTCTCCATTTTGGTAAAACGAACTCGTAAATATCTATTAAAAAATTTTCGAAGTTAGTTGTGTAGTTAATTAGGTTCTGTTTAGGTGAATTAGCTTGAATTAAGAGTAATTAGGTATAGGGACTAAATTGCATAAAGGGAGAAAGTTGAATTATAGAATAAAGAAAGGAGAAGGGACTAAATAAGCGATTAAGCCATAAATTAACAAGCGTTTGGTGTTGGTAAGGACATGTAAAATTTATATACATATATTTATTTATATTATATACTTACTTAATATTTAAACATATATAAATATTATTATATTATATTATTATAATAATAATTAAAGAATAACTAAAACAAAATAAAAGAAAGAAAAAGAATTAAAAGAAACAAAAGATTTGAAACAAAACAGAGAAGAAATAGAGAGAAAGAAAAAGGAGAAATTAGGGTTTTAAGGTTCAAAGCTCAATTGCTAACGTTGTGCCTGAAACCTCAGCTAAGAAAGGAAAAGATAAATTTCACAAGGAGTAGCTCGAAAAATTCTGGTTTGTATTTCTATAATTAGAATTTAAATATTAATTGAATTATTTTTTTATGTTTATGGTAAGTGAACGAGGTGAGTAATTATCATTTTTTATATCGAATTGAGTGTATGTGAATTTGTGAATAAAGTGATATTGAATATTGGATAATGATTGATTTGAAAAGTGAATTAAAACCCTATTAACTGTATCGGTCTGAGTCAGATATAGATGGCATGCCATAGGATTGGAAGAGTTCAGGGATTACTTTGACCTTGAGTCGATGAGACACTTTATCTCAATCTATTACTTCGGATTAATTCGATGAGGTACTGGGTACCAATTTACTTCAGTTTAACCGATGAGACAATGGGTGTCAACTTATTACTTCGAATTATCCGATGAGGCACGAGGTGCCAAACTGGTGTGTTTTGGTTGGATCTGTGTATCCGTCCGAGTCCGAGTTGTGTTAATAGGGGTAATTATATGAAGCGATATTATGAAAGGTTTTTGTAAATACCGAATGTGAAAAGGAAATGATACATATGGATTGTGTGACATATTGTGAAATGCTAATTGAAATAGAAAATGAGGAGAATTGAATGTATTATGAATAAATTGAATGTACCTAGAGCGTCTAAATGTTAACTATTTCATGAATTGATTGTAAATATGATTATAAGTTAATTTTAGGTTGGATATATATAAATATATGCTTATGTTTGAGGTCATAATATGACATGTTGAAATTGATGTTCAAATTGATATAATATAGGCAAATTAGGTTAAAATTTGCATGTTTACAAATTTGATTTGAATGAGGTCTTAGTGATATGTTTTGATAATAAAATTGTGGTACCTATGAGGGTACATTGGTTAGGCACCTAGGATGTCTATTTTGACACATATTGAAATGGTTAAATAAATGGCCTTTGAGTTGTTTAGTGTTTAAGATTGCAGGGAATGGTAAACTTGTTGTTTAAGGTTCATTTTGAGTCCACACGGCCAGACACACGGGCGTGTGACTGGACTGTGTGAGACACACAGCTAACACATGGATTTGTGGTTTAGCCGTGTATCCCCTGCAACTTTAAAAAATAAAACAAAATGCTCAGGTATTTTCACACGGGCATGTGACTTGGCCGTGTAACCCCTGCACCTGAATATTTTAAGTCGGTATGCTCACATAGCCTAGCATACGGGTGTGTGGCTTGGTCGTGTGACCCAAGTCAATAAGCACCTAAGCTTTGGACATGGGTTGGGACATGGCCGTGTGTCCCTATTTCGAATACCCGCACGGCCTGAGACATGGGCGTGTCTCTTGACCGTGTGAGCCACACAGCCTGTTCACACGGGCGTGTGTCTCCTGTTTCTTCTAAAAATTTTTATGTTTTCGAAAAAAATTTCCTGAGTACCCGGTTTACTCCCAATTTGTTTCTAACACATATTTGGGCTTCGAGGGCTCATAAAAAGGGACAATATGATTAATTTATTACATGTATGCTAAATGATATGAAATGTTTGTATTTGATTTGATAAGTCCGATAATACTCTGTAACTCTGTTCCTGCGACGGATAAGGGTTAGGGGTGTTACAAAGCATATCAATTAGGAAAAAGTGACAAGCTTCACTATGGTATATACGCAACCTTTACAACTTGTCATCATGGATATTTAGGGGCCAGCTCCTATTACTTCTCAGTCAAAACGTTACTATCTCAGTTGTATTAATGCTTTTACCAGATATACATGGATTTAATATTTGGATAATAAGTCTGATGCTCGACATGTGGTTATCTCTTTTCATAAGATGGCATAATGATAGTTAGGCTTTCCTCTCAAAGAAATTCAATCTGATTGGGGACGAGAGTTTCGAAGTCTTCAAAATTATTTTTAAGATGTTGGAATTCTACATCGACTCTCATGTCCTCATACTTCCTAGCAAAATAGGCTAGTTGAACGCAAACATTGACATATTGTCGAGCTTGGGCGTACACTTCTTTCTCAAGCATCATTGCCTTTCATGTTTTGGGTTGATGCCTTCTATTTAGCAGTCTATCTTATCAATCGGTTGCCTACTCGAGTATCAGAATTCCAGTCTCCTCATGAATGATTATTTGGTTGTGTGCCAAATTATTCATTTCTTAAAGTGTTTGGTTGTGCATGTTATCCACTTTTGAGACCTTATAATACCCACAAGTTGGACATTCGCTCAAAGATGTGTATTTTTCTAGGGTATTGTACAAATCCGCATGGGTACAAATGCTTGGCTTTGGATGGAAAAATATTTTTTCGCGCCACGTTCAATTTCAAGAGGATTTTTTTCCCATATGCTGTCTTGGCTTTCTAGTGCTAATTTTGTTGGTCCCGTCTCCTCTACTGGTAATTTTGTTTCCACTATACTTTTTTCTTTTGGATCATTTCCCAGTGGCTCTCTTGTTGATAGGTCTACTGGTTCTTCATTGGCTTCATTGGGTTAGGGGTCTATGGTTCCTTCTGACATACGTCAGACATCTGTTTCTAGTATACCAAAACCAACTCCTGCTATACCCAATTTTGGAGTACCCGGTTAGTCACAACAACTTGAACCTTCATGTGATTCCAATCCACGTAATCCTAGTTCGACTACTTTACCAACATTTTCTATTTCGATGTTCAACCAATGATGACATGCTCAAAGGCAGGTATATTTAAGCCCAAAGCCTATCATGCTCAAATTGATACATATGAACCTCGATATATTCATGAGGCGATGAATGACAAAGAATGGCATATAGCTGTGCATGAAGAACTTAGTGCACTTATCTCTAATGGCACTTGGAGTTTGGTTTCTCTTCCGGAAAACAGAGCTACTATTGGTTACAAGTGGGATTTTAAGACAAAGAAAAATGCAGGTGGGTCGGTAGCCCATCGCAAAGTTTGGTTGGTGGCAAAAGGGTTTTCTAAAGTTGCTGGTTTTGATTATAAAGAAACATTTGGCCCGATCATCAAGCAATCTACAATGCATGTCTTGTTGTCTTTGGTACTGACCAACAATTGGTAGCTCAGACAAATTGATATAAATAATGCCTTCTTGAATGGAGATCTTGCTGAAGAAGTATATATGGATCAATCTCCGGGTTTTGAGCAGTGTGATGAACGTGGTGTTCCACTGGTCTGTTGACTACATAAGTCAATCTATATGTTCAAGCAAGCTCTACGAGCTTGGTTTGAGAAGTTGAATTCGTTTCTTGTTGGGTCTCTTAGGTTTTGAGCTTTCAAGGCTAATTCCTCATTATTCATTAAAGATTTGGACCAGACTGGTCAACTTTATTTAGCAGTTTATGTAAACGATATCATTTTCACAGGTGACAGCTTACATGACATTGATTCCATCATCTCGGCTTTGCATGAGCGATTCTCACTGAAGGATTTGGTAAAATCAATTATTTTTTAGGCATGAAGGTTCATCAAACATCTGATAGTCTAATTCTTAGTTAAAAGAAAAATGTTCTAGATCATTTGCATAAACTCAAATTGAATGATGCCTAACTGTTACCAACTCATATGGTTACTACACCACTTTTAATGACTTATGATGGAGATTCATTTCTTGACATCACTCTTTATTGACAACCAATAGGTACTCTCCAACATATTTGTTTAACACACTCTGATATTGCCTATAGTGTTAATAAGGTCAGTCACTACATGCAATGTCCCCTTGACAAGCATTGAAAGATAGTAAAATGGATTGTTCATTATCTCAAAGGTACCCTGCATCATGGGCTTGTATTTCGACCTTGTCCCTCCTTACCCAGTACAACTTACTCTGACTCTGATTGGGGAAGCAGCAATGATGATCGTCGTTCTACACCTGGGTATATTGTGTTTCTTGGTAGCAACTTAGTTGCATGGAGTTCCAAGAAATAAAGTGTTATGTCACGATCGTCTATAGAAGTTGAATTTTGAAGTGTTGCCAATACTATGTGTGAAATAGCTTGGCTGAAATCATTGTTGACTGAGATGGGAATTCAACTGGTTGCTCAACCTCCGGTCATTTGGTGTGATAACACTTGTGCCGTTGCACACTCTAGCAATCCGGTGCAACATGCTCGTATAAAGCATGTGGAGTTAGACTTATGTTTTTTTCCGCGAAAAGGTGGTTGTTGGCAAAGTTGATGCTCGTATGAAATAGCTTTGTGTTGCTTCTACTGATGAAATCTCTGCATGTCTATCTGTTTTAGTAGAAGGAAAGAATAGGGATCATAATAAGATTATAAGTCATGTTCAGGTGATTAATAAAACTAATTCAATTAACCCGTTGCTGCTGCAGTTATTCATGTTAATTTCCTATAAATAGTGAAGTCTTCTATGTAAAAGATAGGTTTTTAGTTTTATGAAATAGATATTAAAATACTTTTCTCTTCTTTCTCATCTTCTTTTATTACTACTTAAAGCATTCATCACACAAAATTATATGATATTAAGGAGATAACAACAGTTCACCTTGATTTTTTCGGTCCTAGATTGTAGATTCTGACAGTGCATGGTTAGTAATTATTAGTAAAACTTAGTAATCATCGAGGGTATGCTCTTAAATCATTACCATACTGAAGCTTGATGTTAATGGATTCTTTTAAAACTCAGTTAAGGAATTTGTGATGCCATGAACTTATTTGTATTTCCTGATTGCTGCTATATGCAGTGGTGAATTTGGTGCGGCTGGCAGTGGCCCCAGCCCCACCTAAAATTATAAAAAAAGAATATTTATTATTTAGCCCTTTAATAATTGAAAACTTTGGCCCCTCTTAAATTGTTGTTTGGCCCCCCTTTCTAACTTTGAACATTAAAAAAATCTTTATTTTTTTATTTTTTTCCATATAATATATTTTAACTTTTTAACTTTAAATATTTATATAATATATTATTGTAATCAACATTAATATAACATTAAATGCAACATTGATATATTTCCAGCTTTCTTTTTTTAGATGATAGTTGTTTAGTTTTTAACATTACATTAAATGTGAATTTAGGTTAAAATTCAATTTGTTAACTAGTGAAAAATAAGTCTTTTTTCCTATTACTATTAACAACTATTGTCATCAATATTTGTCCTTTAAACGCGGCATCGAGTTCATCTTCTAAGGTTTTTCTTTTTATCTTTTTGCAATTTTACAATTGTTTTTATTGTGTTTTAAAATTTATAGTTTAATTTTATTTTATAGTTATTATTTTATTTTATCTTTTAAGATGTTATAGTTATGAAGTCGAAAACAATTGATTCATTTTTTAAAAAGAAAAGTATAGAGACAACACAATCACCTTCAGAAGTGTCACATATTGGGGTACCACCTTCATCATTTGTTCCTTTAAACTCTGATGCTCGTCCTTCTAAAATTCCTAGAGTTGAAGATGAAGCACTTGATTTGTCTAACTTAGGACGTGAACCTAGGTTACGTAAGCAAATATATGAGTATCCGGTTAATATGCGTGATGAAATTCGAAGAGTTTATATTAAGGTTGGATCATATCAACCTATTCTTTCATAATATCTTGCTTCCAATTCAAAAAAGCATCTTTGTTATTTTCAACCATCATGGTTTAAACAATTTTCCTGGTTAGAATATACCTTCTAAAGATGCAGTATTTTGTTTGTCTTGTTTTCTTTTTAATAGCAATTCAAGTAGTCGTTTTGCATCAACTGCATTTACTCATAATGGCTTTAGTAATTGGAAAAAGGTAAACGACATATGCAATTGTGTTTTTTTTGACACATATAGGAAAAGATTCGAATTCACCGCATAACAATGCTCAACGAGCTTATGTAGATTTAATGAATCAAGCTCAACATATTGAAGCATTACTTAATAGACAAACAACACAACAAATTGTAGCTAATCGTCTACATCTAAAAACTAGTATAGATGTTGTTCGATGGTTGTCATTTCAAGGGTATGCTTTTAGAGGTCATGATGAAAGCTCAGAATCAACAAATCATGGGAACTTTCTTGAATTGTTATAGTCCATGTTAAAGATACTGCATCATTGACTTCGAAGAATATGATTTTTAATTTTCTCTTGCTACATAGTTTTGACATATAAAATATCCGAGGTCAATGCTATGATGGAGTAAGAAATATGCTTGGGGAATTTAACGGCTTGTAAGCTTTGATTTTGAATGATTATCGATATGCTTATTATGTTCATTGTTTTGCTCATCGTCTTCAGTTAGCATTGGTTGCAGTAGCTAGAGAAGTGGTTGAAGTGCATCAATTCTTTAAAGACTTGTCTGATATTGTTAATATTGCTTCAGCTTCTTCCAAACGACACAATAAATTACAAAAAGCCCAAGCAGCTGAAATAACTTGTTTCGTATCCATAAATGTTTAGCAACTGGGATAAGAATGAATCAGATTGGTACCCATTTAAATTTAGTTACTAGTTTACTGAAGATGTACAATGCTACTAGCACAATTTTTGAAAATCTAAAAAATACCGCTTCTAACTATTCTCAGCGAGGAGATGCTATTAACGCATATAATAAATTGAGATCTTTTAAGTTTAATTTTATTTTGCATATAATGAAGGAAGTTTTAGGGATTACTGATAAACTTTTTCAAGCTTTGCAACGTCGTCCTCAAGATATATTAAATGCCATGAGTTTAGTTTTGACAACGAAAGATTTAATTCAAAAGTTGAGAGATGATGGATGGAATGAATTGTTGAAAAATGTGATATCTTTTTGTGAAACTTGGGAGTTGGATTTTCCAAATATGAATGCTCAATACATTGTGGGTCGTAGTCACAACAAGAAGGAAGATGTTACAATGGAGCATCATTATCGAGTGGATATATTTTTTGCTACAATAGATATTCAGTTGCAAGAATTGAAGAGCAGGTCTAACAAAAATGTTGTCGAGCTTCTCACTCTTACTACAACTTTAGATCCCAAGGAGTTTTTCAAGTTATTTGATATTGATAAAATACATTCTTGTAAACAAGTTCTATCCAAAAGATTTTTCTCAACAAGAGAAAGAACGTCTCCCATATGAGTTGAAGCATTATGAACTTGATGTATGTAGGCATCCTGATTTGAGGAAACTATCTACACTTTCTGAACTTTGCAAAAGCTTAGATGAGAGTGGAAAGTCAGTCATGTACCTACTCGTTGACAGATTGATTCGTCTTATATTGACTCTTCCAGTTTCAGTAACATCCTCAAAACGTACTTTTTCTGCTATGAAAATTGTAAAGACTCGACTTGTAACACCCCAAACCCAGCCTAGACGTTATGGTCGAATCTGGCGATGTCATATGGAATGGAATTTGAAATCAAACTTACCAAGTTAAAACTATTTCCGTTTGTATCTCATGACAATTTCAAAATCATTTCCTTGTTAAGTTGGATTCATTTAAAAACATATTGTGTAGCGGAAGCTTTTAAAAACGTGTTATCTAGATAAAATCATTCAAATTTAAGAAAACATTGTGTTTATTAAAACCAAGTTTTCGTTGCAGTTCAAAAGTTCATGAAAACAGTAAAATAAACCAAAACGAAAGCAAACAGCCCAAAAGTCCAAATTACAAAAAAAATACTCCCAAAATAATAGGAATTAAAACCATTAAAGAAATTAAAACCGTTCAATAAACTTGTGGTCATCACTGAGTCCTCTGCCGCACCGAACCCTCTAAGTTTAGGGATTACCTGTACAGATAAAACAGAAAGGGGTGAGTTTATGTAAACTCAGTGTGTAATCCCCACAGAGGACATGCATACAGTCAATCACAACAAATAGTCAAATACAGTCTGGGCCTAAACCCCTTTCAGTTTCAGTAGCAGTTCGGGCCTTAGCCCATTTTAGTTTTAGTATCAGATATACATTAGGGCCTAAGCTCGTCACAGTAACAATATCAAATATACTTTTATCAGTAAACAGAATCCTACCGAACCAGACTCTATACACCATCTCCGTCCATCCCTACACTCCATGTGGCGTCCATCCCTACACTCCATGTGGGGTTTAAAACACCCACCTATCCCTACACTCCAAGTAGTACCGAATGCAGCACATAATCAGTAAATTGCAGCTGAGCTTCCAGATAATAGGTTAAGAGCCTTTCAATACACTTCCTCCAAACATCAACATCCCAACCCAATGCAATGCAACATACAGTATATGACATGCTCATACATGAGTATCTGTTACACATACAGTTCAGTATTCATTCATATAATCATCATGCTCAATACATACATCATGTAACAGCCTGATTTTGAGTCTAATCGAAACAGTGGTTCTGGGACCACTGACCCAAGGTCAGAGAGATTATTTTTGATATTATTTTATGTGTTGTGACATTATTATATGAGTGCATGAAAAATTTGGTGAAGTAATTTTAGCATTTGTGAGCTTAATCGCGAAAAAGAACTAAATAGCATAAAGTTCAAAAGTCTTGAATTGATAGCTAAGGGTGTTAAATTTCCATGAAACTTAAATTAGGTTTCTTTAAAGGGTAGATAGACACTTATATTATAGCTTGGCCGGCCATGAGACAAAGAAAATTAAATGGTCAAAATGTTAGGTATTTGATGACATAATATGTGATAAAATAATACCCTAAAGCCTAGCCATCATCTTTTTCATCCATCCTTTCTTCTTGACCGAAAATATCAGCCATTAGAGGAGTTTTTGAAGCTTGAAATTTCAGCCACTTAGTCTCTCTACAAGTAAGTGTATTGATGGTTTTTCTTGATGATTTTTGTACTTTTAGAACCCTTGTAACATGAGCTTTCAAATGAGGGGACTATTTTGCAAAATGGTTGAAAGTCTAGGGTTTTACCATGAGTGTGTTCATGTTTCTTTCTAAAATTGTATGGAAGAATATGAGTTATGGTGTTGTAATAAAAAAAAAACTTTTGTGAAGTAGTTTTCATGGAAACCCTGACTAGGGACCATTTTGCATAAGTTGAAAATTAGATGATAAATGTGAGAAATAATAGAAATTTTGTGTTGCTATAAGAGTAAAAAGGGTTCGGATAGACTTAAGATATGAAGAAATTCGATAAAAATTAATTTTCAGGCCTAGGGGTAAAATGGTCATTTTTCCCAATTACAAATTGTTGAGTACCTAGATAAATAAAATGATTAAATTTGTGAATTTTTATCACTATAGATCAAGAAGTGCAAAATCTGGGCCTAGACTAGGGAAAAACAAAATAAGTGGACTAAGCCGAACTAATCATCTACATTTTGTAATCCGAGGTAAGTTGTATGTAAATAATACAACTACATTGTTATTATATGTGTTTGAATTGATATAGCATAAATTTCTTGTTTGTGGAAATAAGTATGTATGATGAATATTGAGATAGTAGAACTCCCATTTGAACCTTAGGAAATAAATCGGATACTCATGCCATGACATTCGGGATATTTGTGTGCTAGTGTAAGACTATGTCAGGGACATGGCATCGACATTTAGACGAGAGCTAGCGTAAGACATGTTTGGGACATGCATCAGCCTCGAGATGTAAGCCAATGTAAGACATATCTGAGACATGCATCGACTACGAGATGTGTCAGTGTAAGACTACGTCTGGTACATGGCATCGACACAGATATGTGAGAGCTAGTGTAAGACCATGTCTGGGACATGGCATCGGCCTCGATTTCGATAGTCAGTGTAAGAACATGTCCGGGACATGGCATCGACTTGATGGATGAGCAAGTGTAAGACCATGTCTAGGACATGGCATCAGCATTATACCCTATGTTTGAGGCTTAATGAATATCCGGTAGCATTTCGAATGGTTCAACGGTGAGAATTTCAGTTTAAGTTTAACGAGAAAAGTATAACCATGTTGTGAAGTGTACAGGTACCTATTTGAAATGTATGAGATTTGAGCTTAGTATATGTTATGTGAATTGTATTGGATAGTGACGAGTAAGTTGTGCTTATGCCTACTTTTGTGTTATGAGCATGATGATGAATGGTAAAGTTGTTGTTATATTTATTTTCATGCAACTTACTAAGCTTTATGCTTACCTCGTTTCTTTCCATTTTCTTATAATGCCGCCTAATTAGCTCGTGGATCAACGGACGTCGGAGGCATCGATCACACTATCAATCAAAGCACTTGGTATAATTAGTTCTTAAATTTTGATAATGGCATGTATAAGGCTCTTTGATTTTGTTTTAGTGTCATATTGTTTTGGGGCCAAATGTGTTGGCTTGCTTTAATATTTGACTCATTTTGTATAAGGCCATGAAAAATGACTAATATTGAAAGTTATTATATGAATGCAAAGTAGTGTTTTATGAATGTGAAATTGTTGGTATGGTTGAATACATGAATTGTATATAGGCCTTTGCTATGGTTGTTTGGTTGTGAAATCATATTAATTTAGACTTTGATATGTTGGTTGGTGTTAGATTGTGTTCCAGGGTGGCAAAGGCTTGGTAGATAGCCTTATATTGTCCAAACGGGTAGACGCACGGGCATGTGTCTAGGTCGTGTGTGACACACGGCCCCATTGGCGTGTTGTTTAGCCGTGTGTCCCCTACACGTAAAAATTTCAAGTCAGTATGCATGGTAGTAAACACAAGGGCAGAGACACGGCAATGTGTCTTAATCGTGTAGAGGACACGGTCTCTGGCCATGGGCGTGTGCCTTGGTCGTGTGCCCCTTATTGTATGCTGACGTCAGAAACAGAATGTCAAGGTTTTTAGACACGGGCGTGTCATGGCCGTGTGAAGGACATGGGCCATAGACACAGGCGTGTGCTAGGCCATGTGAAAACCTCTATAGGTTCGAATTTAGAAATTAATTCACATAGGTATGGGACACGGGCGTGTCCCTAGAGGCTTAGGCAGTGTGTGTCGCATGGGTCATCAGCACGGCCATGTCATAATGACCACATGGGCGTGTTGCCCTTCCACACGGGCATGTGCCTTGTTTCAAGGGTTATTTTTCTACAGTTGGTTAAGGACTCGCGCTAGTCCTGAATGGTTTCCAATAGACGTTTGAGGCCTTGTAGGCCCATGTCAATGAATTTAAACAAAGTTTGAAAATGTTTTAAATTTGATCAAGTCTTAATAATTCGAAAACTTTGGAATGTATCTGTTTAAGTGAGGTAACGCCTCGTATCCTGTCTCGGCGTAGGACTCGTGGGGTGTTACACATCATACATACAGTTCACGCATTTAAAGGTCCAAGTACTGCTTACCGACCCTACATTAAGTTCACAGTCGACTTGGGTGACCCGTGCAACCTTAGAACACATTTCAGTTAAATGGGCTCACATGCCCATGTGAGCCCACACGCTCGTGTCGCCCATAGGCCTAATTTGGCCTCGGCCATGTGGATTACACGGCCTGGCCCAGAATCCCACAAGCCTATGTGGACTACCAGTGTGGATCCACACGCCTCTGTGGCCCACATGACCCAAATCAGTCTAGCCTGTGTGTCACACACAACCTACCTAGCCATCACACGGTCGTGTCTTGCGCGTACGGCCTGGCCTCGTCGATCACACGCCCATGTTATGGCACAAGGCCTACCACAAGGGCGACCACTTCGTCGAAACCCCATTTTTTGTATTTTCGGGTACACACCTGGTACGTTTTCGATGCAGAAACACTTCTAAGCCTTCCAGAACTTATAAACCAGATTAACCAACACCGATTTATCAATTGATTAATAGATTCCGACAAGAAAAAGAACCAACTAAAACCTGACTTACCACCGACGAGGGACATTCGTTAACACTTATTAAACCAAAGAAACGAATCTTACTGCACGAGACATTTTCCTACACCATCAATTGCAGTAGAAATCAGATTCTTAATCGCTTAATACACAACAACTACAACGAACAGAAAAAGAAAACTTACCGAACCCGCACAAGAATAAATCGTGTTGCTAAGAGAAAAGATGATTTAGGAAAACGAAAAGGAAAAGGAAAAAGAGGGGAAGTTGCAAGGGAATTTCGACAGAGTAGCAGAGAATCACGTCAGAGATTTTGGAAAAAGAATCGAAATTTTGAAAAAAAGAAATTAATGAAGATAATTCTCAACTCCCCATATCCCCAAAATCTCTTTACTAAACTCACTACTCAATCTCCTCAGAATTCCTGTTTGACCGAAACTCTCTCTCGGTCAAACCAGCAAAAATAAACCCCTATGCTCATGCAAGGATTCGAACATAAGACCTTTAGCAATCTACCACTCCACTTAACTATTAGACCAGCAGGCCCATTCTGATATAGTTTAATAAATAATTCAATATAAACACACTGCTCAAATATAAGGCTTAAGTCAGAAAAATACTAAAAATTTCCAAAGCTAAAGCTTGAACTTAGGACCTCTCACACACACCGAAAACACATAACCATGAAATAGATACACAGTTGTGTCACATTTTAACATAAATAAAAATAAAAATTTTGGGGCGTAACACGACTTCGTAGCAAAATGGAAGATGATTTTTTAAAAGTTCTTTGGTTCTGTACATTGAGAAAGAAATTGAAGAAAAATTTGATATAAACGAAATAATTAATAATTTTAGTGAGGTCAAAGATCGAAGAGGGCAATTCAAATAAATTTTAAAATTTCTTTAGTGCAATTCAAATAAATTTTAAAATTTCTTTCTAATTTCTTTTTATTTATTAAATTATTTTTCTTTAATTAATTTTTATTTTTAAATTTATTATTTTTTATTATCTCATCCCCTCTCTTGAAATTTCTTGGCTTCACCCTAACTATATGTGAAGATTTATTGAACAGTGCATATATTACATTCATTTTCCCATATAATACATAAGTGGGGTGAGAGAGAAAGAAAAATAACACCCATATATTACATAGATTTGCAATCTAGAGTTAAAATCATACCAATTACAAGTTCAGTCATCTGCAGCATGCAAATGTTTTGACAGTACCTAAGCACATTGCTAATAAGAAAAAGAAACGATCAAGAATAATAGGTGTAACTAAAGAAATAAAAATGAAATGCTAAAATCCTTGAAGCTCCAAACACCCAAAAAGGCTGTCTTCTTTTCAGCATGTAACCTCATGGCTCAAATAGAGACACCATACACTTCTCATTCATCATCCCTACCTAAAAATCTCGTGGTTACATTTAGAGATGGATGTTGGATCAAATAGAGTAAAAAAAAAATGAGTTAATTGAGTTGATAAAACTTATTTTATCATCCTAATTTAATTTATTTTTTTAATTAAGTGAAAATTTTTAATTTAAATTTTAAATAATTAAACATGTTAAATTAAAATATTGTTACAATATTACTAATTTCATGTTAGAAAATATAAATTTAAAACCTTGAAAACTCTTTAATAGCAAAATAAGAGAAAAACTAAGATAATTTAATATGATAAACTTGAATTGGTAATTTACTTGTTTACATCTTCAAAAATATCATTTTGGAATATTTAATAATTTTTTTCAACTTTTTTTTATATAATGTCTATAACTTTACCTGTAACCCTTCCTAAATCCTTAAATAAGAAAATAAAGCGCACTCGAAACCACATTTTCTTGCACTGGCAATAATGTTGATGTCAACCAAGTTAAGACTTAATTGACATTATTTTAACTTTTTTTATAAATATTCCTTAGAATTTTTTAAATAAGTTTTTGAAAATTTTTGAAAATTAATTTTTTGAAAATTTTTATGAAAATTTTGAATATTTTGAATTTTTGAAAATGATTTTGATTTCTTTTGTAATTTTGTTGAGACGGACCAATTTGCACATTTTCAAAATTGACAGGAATTAAGAGAGTATTTACACAAATTTATTATTCGGATTATTCGAATTGTAAAATTCAACTTAACTCAATTTCGAAAAACTAAATTACTACTAGAGTTGAATAAAAAAAAACCAAATAACTTAAATAATTCAATTTGATTAACTCGTAAGTTAAAAATTTTTCAATTTTTTCAAATCAAAGCAAGTTTTTAGCTCCCTAATTACATTTTAAGTTAAAAGACAAAACCGAACTTGAGGCTTACAAAAACTTTTGAAGGGGAAGGAAAAAGCCCTAGATAACAAAGGCAAAACTTAAGCTCTTCAATGTTCAGTAAACGTTAAAATAATTAGTGTATATTTGTGTTACATTATATATATATATTTATTATAATTACATTTAAGGTATTATATTTTATAATAAAATTTGATAATAATTCGTGGTTGATTTATTTACTTATTTCATATCATGATCACTGATAAAAATCATCACTCTATTCTATCAAACAGCTATTTGTTTTTGTACTGATTTATTTATTTACAAAAACTATGTGTTTGTTTCGGATGTAATTATCAATGGCCGCTTTGTATCATAAGCGGCAGCTTTGGATCATAGTGATTGAATTTTAATTTCGCTTTTAGTAAGTTTTAAACAAAAATCCGGATTGCCCTTTCCACGGTATAAAAGAACCTCAAGTTATGAACCATCCGATTATATAACATTCGTTAGCTTTACCAATGGCTACTAAGGGGGGAATTCTATAGTCTATTCTGTTTAGCTTGGCCTGCTTTCTTGCAGCTGCAGTATCGGTGGCTTCTCGGGCCTTACTAAGTTGCTCAAATATGTGTGGAAATATGAGCATTTGATGCGTGATAAAACTAACTAAAATTTTGATTAAGACAAGTGAATCTATCAATTAATAGTATATGTCGAAATCATTTTTTTTGGAAAAAAACTGGGTCGACTTGATTTTGAAAACGAAATCAAACATGGGAGTCGCTACCAATCATTTTTTATGAGGTGTGATCGGGTCACTTCATAAAAGTGATTGTTTTTAATAAATGGTTTAATTTAGTTAAACAACAATTTTGGTCCACGAAATTCAGAAAAACGAGTTCGGGAGTCGGTTACGCACGAGGAAGGATTAGCATCCTCGTAACGCCCAAAATTAGTACCTAGTTGATTAATTAGTGTCTTAGTGTCAAAATTTGAGAACTTTGAAGAAAAACATAATCCATCGTTAAATTATTGATAAAAAAAATTCGAGAAAAAAGGCGTATTTCACGTTAAGCGAGGAAAAGGATTATATCCCGTAAGTTAGGACACAATGTCTTAAATTCTTGATACGCGAATAAATGCCGAAAAATTTATTTACTTTGAAAGATATTTGATTTTCTCGATTTTTAGAAAGAAATCATACTCCGTAAGTTAGAATACGATTTTTTCTTAATACCGAAATTATTCAAAAAAAATTTAAAACATTCATATGTTCGGATTTATCGAGAAAACCGAAACCCGTGAGTTAGGGAACGACTTTTCGAATCTCGAAATACGAAATATTGCTTATTTGAAATAACATTTTAATGTATCGAGTAAAAATATGACGTGATTTATGGTAAAATATAAAAGCAAATTATAGTGCTAATACGTATAATAACATAATAATAGGTGCGATAGTGCCGATAACAATAATATGAGCAAATATATAAAAATGAAATAAGCAAATAAATAAGTAAATATAAAAATGACAAAACATAAATGACAATAATAATGAAAACAATAATAATAATAATAGTAGCAGTAAAAAATATAATAATAATATGCTAAATAATAGTAGTAAAATAATAATAGTAATAGTAATTACAAAATGATAATAGTGATAAATTAAGATGATAATAATAATAGTAACGAAAAGTAAAATAGTAACAATAAGTAATAATAAGAAGAACAATAATGATAGCCGTGAAAATAGTAGTAAAATAATAATAATAATAATAATAATAATAATAATAATAATAATAATGATAATAAATATAAATAATAGTAATAATAATAAAATTAACTAATTTAATAGTAGAGTAGCTAAATAACTAAAAAAGGATTAAATTTGAATTTAAAACAGAAAGTTTGGGGCCAATCTGGAAAGAAATAAGAGAGAAAAGGACAGATTTGAAATCACGAATAACAAAGAGGGACCAAAAGGGGAATAATCTCCACCCTTCAAAATGCACATTTCAAGGGGGACTAAATTGAAAACTGAGATAAATCACGAGGTAAAAATTAAAAATAACAAAAGATTTAATTGCAAAACTACAAAAAAGCGGAAGGGCTAAATGCACAAATAGTTCCTTTATTGAAAACACGCGGATCCTCTGAGGCGGGTCGGGTCAGTGCGCGGGTCGTATCAAAACCACGCCGTTTTGGCATTTAAATGGCCAAAGTGAAACGGCGTTGTTTCACGCTATTATAAAAGGCCAAAATTTTCTAAACTTTTTTATTCTTAGCCCCACTTTTACAAAAAAAAAAAAAAAAAAAAAAAAAAACAAAAACTTTCATTCTTTTCTCTGAAAGCTTTCAGAGTCCGGTGAGAACTCCGACGGGCCAACGCCGTTGACCACCGCCGTCAGCCGCTGTGCAATCGAAAAATTGCCCCCTTTTTTTATTAGAAGGTAAGTCTTTTCTTTCTCTTTTTTAGACCTCTTTTTTATATGTATAAATATATAGCTTAAAAAAGAATAAAATAAAGAAACATATATATATATATATATAAATATATATATATATATACAAGCGATTTTGAAAGAAAGAAAAATAAAATAGAAAAATAAAAGGCCTTAGCCTGCTTTTGAACCTTTTGTTTTTTAGCTGTTTGCTTCTTCTTGTACTCAATCTCTGTTATGTGTTTGAATCTTTTTTTTTATTCGATATATCTCTAAAAAAATACAAAGATTTCTCAGGCTTTTATAGCCATTTACAAAATACTAAATATAGTTGTGTATCCCTGCTTGTCATTTTCGTTTTAATTCTTCCAGGCGCAAGTGGGAGGAGCCATGACAGTGGTGGTGGCAGACCTGGCATGGGTGATGGGACAGAGCGTAGAGGCGGCAGCAGCTAGGTTGATTTAGGTTTTTTTGTTTTGTTTCTGGTTTGGGCTATTAGGATTTTTTTGGGGGGGGGTCGTTTGGGTTAGGTTGGATTTTAGGTATTGGGTTGTATTGGGTTGATGGTTTAGTTGGGGGTTTAGTTTGGGTCTTTGGTTTTGAATTTTTGGGTTAGGTTTGTTGGGGTAGTGGGCAAATTTTGGATTGTACAACTGCCCCTCTTTGCTTGTTGTCGTGTAACGAGAACAGAGTAAAGACTTTTAAGACAGGCCAAATTTGCCCTGTCTCGCCAAGTTTTGACTTCTTCGGTGCTTCTCTTCTTCAGGCCGTCTCGTTCCAGTCCACCACATCTTGTTGCTTCAATCCATTCCACCACAAATTCAGAGAAATAAGACTTGTAGTTTTGATCTACTCTGCTGTAAATTCAGGAAGGTGAGATTTATGGTTTTAGGTTTAATCCGACCTACTGCAACTTCAGAGGTATAGGACTTGTCGCCTTAATCTGCTCCACTGCAACTTTAGAGAGATAGGATTAGCTGTCTTTAGTCTGCTCCACTGCAACTTCAGGGAGATAAGACTTGTAATTTTAGCCTGCTCCACTGCAACTTCATGTTGATAAGGTTTGCTATTATCTGCTCTACTACAACTTCAGAGAGATAAGATTTGTTTATTTATAGCTTCAATCTGTTCCATGCAACTTCAGGGAAATAAGATTCGTTATTTTTAGTCTGCTCCGCTGCAACTTCAAGGAGATAAGACTTGTGAATTCAACCTGCTCTACTGTAACTTCAGGGAGATAATGTTTGTTTTGATCTGCTTTACTGCAACTTTAGAGAGATAAAATCTATTTATTTATAGCTTGAATCTGTCCCATACAACTTCAGGGAAATAAGATTCGCTATTTTTAGTCTGCTCTGCTGCAACTTCAGGGAGATAAGACTTGTAATTTCAACTTGCTCCACTGCAACTTCAAGGAGATAAGGTTTGTTTTGATCTGCTCTACTGCAACTTCAGAGAGATAAGATCTGTTTATTTATAGCTTCAATTTGTTCCATGCAACTTAGGGAAATAAGATTCGCTATTTTTAGTCTGTTCCGCTGCAACTTCATGGAGATAAGACTTGTGACTTCAACCTACTCCGCTGCAACTTCATGGAGATAAGACTTGTGACTTCAACCTGCTCCACTGCAACTTCAGGGAGATAAGGTTTGTTTTGATCTGCTCTACTGCAACTTCAGAGAGATAAGATCTATTTATTTATAGCTTCAATCTGTTCCATGCAACTTCAGAGAAATAAGATTCACTATCTTCAGTCTGCTCCACTGCAACTTCAAGGAGATAAGACTTGTGGCTTCAATCTTCTCCACTGCAACTTCAGGGAGATAAGGTTTGTTTTGATCTGCTCTACTGTAACTTTAGAAAGATAAGATCTGTAATTTATAGCTTCAATCTGTTCCACTGCAACTTCAGGGAAATAGGATTCACTATCTTCAGTCTGCTCCACTGCAACTTCAGGGAGATAAGACTTGTGGCTTCAATCTGCTCTACTGCAACTTCAGAGGGATAAGATTTGCCATGGTAGATTTGATCCGACCTACTACAACTTTAGAGGTATAGGACTCGTCATTTTAATCCACTCCACTGTAACTTCAGGGAGATAGGATTAGCTGTCTTCAGTCTGCTCCGCTGCAACTTCAAGGAGATAAGACTTGTAATTTCAACCTGCTTCACTGCAACTTCAGGGAGATAAGGTTTGCTATGATCTGCTCTATTGCAACTTCAGAGAGACAAGATATATTTATTTATAGCTTCAATCTGTTCCACTACAACTTCAGGGAAATAAGATTTGCTATTTTCAGTTTGCTCTACTACAACTTTAGGGAGATAAGACTTGTAATTTCAACTCATTCTATTGTAACTTCAGAGAGGTAAGGTTAGTGGTCGTAATCTGCTCCACTACAACTTCAGGGAGATAAGATTCGCCATATTTAGTCTACTTCGCTGCAACTTCAGAGAGATAAGATTGTGAATTCACTGGTGTTGCTACACCATCCTCAAGGGACATAATCTGTAGAATTGGTTTCATGTACCTATGCTTATGCCAAATGATTAGGATGCTATGATCGAAATAAATCAAATGCTCCTAACTAGATGTGTTATGAATGATATATGAATGCAGAAATGAGAATGATCCTTTTTTAAATGCTTAAGGTATCATCGCTCGTTGTTCATCAGGGTATTATTACCGACGTATTACGCTGCCATCTTGTTCGGCTGGTATTCTTGATAAAAACCCAAAGAAACAATCACATTTTGCTCAGCAAGCTTGCCCCGCTATAATTTCAGAGTCCCTTCCACTGTACCTTCTAGGACATAAAGTTTGTATCTCCCACTGCAATTTTAGGGGAATAACATTTAGTTTCTTCCATCCATCCTGCTGAGGTATAGGATTTGTATCATTTTCAATCAATTTGATCTGTTACACCATTCCCCGGGTGTAATGACCAGATGTATATGTCTGATATTTGCATAAATGCATTTTTCTTTTCCGAGAAAGATCCTCTTTTACACTTGGTTTGACATTGCTCGTTATTTGTCGAGGTTATATCTCCGACGAAATGTCTTGTCTTTTTGTTCAACTAATAAAAAGTCCAAAGAGATAATCATTTTTTTCCAATATTTTCAACCCTTAGGCTTGGTGAGTTTTAAACAATAGTCCTGTTTTAGGTTCTTGTATTATTTAGAAGCTTCTAAAGTAATATGCGAAACTTCTTTTGTGAAAGTATTATTAGTCCACTAATCGTTATTTTAATGCAAAATGCTTGAAAAAGAACATAATAATGGACCGGAATGAAACTAATTAGGAGCATAGCTCAAAGCAAGTTAGTAAATCAAGGATAGCAAATGCAATTAAGAAGGAAATTTATTGGGATGTATCTTGAAAAGAAAAAGGTAATTAAAGATAGCAAATTCAAAAATGGGTAAAATGGAAAACTAGGTGCCCCAGATATCGTAGCTTGAGCTTCTCTGTACCAACTTCTTAAGGATCATTTTGAGCTCAATTTGTGTTTAGTGGATCCGGAGTACTTTGTCGATGCCCCAAGACGTAGCATACTTTTTTATTGTTAATTCAGGCCTAACAAGACTACTGTCTGCCCCACTTTTATTTGAATTGCCCTTTATGGGTTTTCAATTCAAAACCCCTTTGGTCTTAAAACACCTTTTGCGGGTTTTTGCCTTGGCCTCTCGCTTTTTTTTAAGGTCTCAAAGCTCCCTTTGCGGGTTTTCGTATTGGCCTCTCCCTTTTTTAGGTGAAGTACTTTTTGGCTGAATCCAAATTTACAGGATTGGGCAAGTTTTTACCATCCATCTCGGTCAAAATCAACACTCCTCTAGAAAAGACCTTCTTTACCCCATAAGGTCCTTCCCAGTTTGGCATACATTTTCCTCTAAAGTCCTTTTGTATGGGAATGATCTTCTTCAATGCCAGGTCCCCCTAATGGAATTCTCTAGGACGAACCTTTCTGTCATAAGCTCGCATCATTTGTTTTTGGTACATTTGACCATGATGGATAACTTTCAATCCAATTTAACTGATCATATCAGGATTGAATCCATTCTATTTCATCTAGCTTCAGCTCAACCAAAATTCGGAGAGAAAGAATCTCGATTGCAATGGTAAAACTGCTTCCACTTCAATAAGAAAGGTGTTGCCCCGGTGGAGGTCTTGACCGACGTTCGGTAAGCATAGATGGTAATTTCTCATGCTGATCTTTATAAGTCAATCATTTTCCCCACGATTTTATTTTTATTACTTTTTATTTGCATCGTTCATTTTCGGGCAATATGGTGTTTGATCTTGAATAGACCGCAAACTTCTGATGTCGTGATATTGATACAATCCTTTTTGGCATTTCATACCGACATGAAATGATTCCTTTTTTTTTAATCTGCTAACAGTCGACTTTGTGACATTAGCATATGAAGCGGCTTCCACCCATTTAGTGAGGTAATTGATGACTACAAAGATGAATCGATGCCCGTTAGAAGCTTTTGGCAAGGTCAACCTACTGACATCCATGCCCCACATAGTGAAAGTCCATGTAGAAGTCATGAAGAGATGAAGGTGACACATGAATCTTGTATCCATAAATTTGGCACTCATGACATTTCTTGGTATAACTGATGTAATCCCCTTCTATGGTGGACCAACAGTACCCAAATCTCATGAATAATGTGGCTACCATGAAACCATTAACATGTGTCCCTCTGACACCCGTATAGATATTTTTTTTAGCATCCACAGGTCTTAGTATCCCAAGTATATCTTGACATGATCATGCGAAAACATCTTTGAATTCTTGGAACAACTCAATGACGATTCGCTTTGTCTTTGTGGTGATGCAGGCTCCGATCTTTGCCTCTTGCTCACAATGTCCACTAACCTTTTGTAAGGTAGGGTTTTGTTTTACCATCTTTAACAAATTAGAAGATAGGTTACAATCTCTGTCATTTTTCAAGTCCTGAGATCCCTCAAGACACATATTTCGCTCAAAAGGAGATTCTGGGTCAGTAGTAGCGTCGCTAATGTCGTTGATATCTGGGGACCTATTGAAGGTAGATTCCAAAGAATAAATGATTCTAAGGATGATTATTTGTATGGTATGATTATGAATGAAGAATAAATGAATATTTGAAAGAAAGTCCAAAAAATAATAAAATCTAAGAACAATTATTTGTACAATATGAAATGGAAAAAACAAAAGAATATTTGCTCAAAAAGATGAATTTTATTGAAATAAAGATTTTGGATACAAGCTTATTTCACAAAAGGATTCTTATTGCTTCTAGGCTTAAAGTAACAAGCGTGTTTTGAATATTACTCTAGATTAGCTCTAAAAATACAGGGATCTCTTCCACAATCCCGTTGTTCAAAACACTCCCAAGTATGTAAGGGTTTGGAAACTTTTATTCCCTGGTTCCCTCTTCGGATATATCATTTAGATTCTCTGATATTCCTTCTAGGCTTTTGACTTGTTCAAGGCATCGCAACTCTTTTTCCCTCACTTTCAAATATCGCATTTACTTCATTGTCCAAGCGATTAGGTTCTGAGGAATCGTCAAACTTTACAATTCCCATTTCAATGAACCTTTCGACCAACTTTTTAAATGTAGTGCAGTTTTCGATTGAGTGTCCTGTTATTCTCGCGTGATACTCGCATTGAGCATTCTCATTGTACCATTTTGGGAATGGAGGTTGCACGAGTTCTGAGTAGAACAGAGACACCACATGCACATCAAAAAGATTCTGATACAACTCTTTATATGACATCGGGATGAGTGTAAACTAGAGCCTTTCTGTATTTAACCTTGAGTTGGATTTCTACCTTGAAGAGCCTTGATAGCTAGTGGTTACAGCCCTCGACTGGCCTACGTTGACCAATTTGGAAGGCGTGCTCATGATATTCACTTCATTTTTCTTGTTTCTCGGGGTTGACCTTTTAGTGCTTTCTCCCGCATCTATCTTCCCACTTCTTACCATATTTTCAATCATATCACCGGACATTACTATATCTGAAAAGCTCAGAGTAGTGCTTCCCAACATATGGTTAATGAATAGGGCTTTCAGAGTATTGATGAAAAGTATCGTGGTCTTATTTTCCAAAAGAGGCTGCTGAACTTGTGTTGCCACCTCTCTCCATCTTTGGGCATATTGCCTGAAGCTTTCATATTGCTTCTTTTCCATATTCTGCAGGGTAATTTTGTCGAGTTCCATATCTGTTACATGGCTATACTGCTTCATAAAATCTTGTGCTAAGTCCTTCTATGAATTAATTTTAGCACGACTCAATTGATTGTACCATTTAGCCGCTGACCCGATCAGACTGTCTTAGAATCAGTGGATTAACAGTTGGTCATTATTAACATATCCTGTCATCCTTTGACAGAACATTGTGATGTGAGCTTCAGGACAACTAGTCCCATTGTACTTTTCAAACTCTAGAGTCTTAAATTTTAGTGGGAGTACTAGATCGGGGACCAAACTCAGATCCTTGGCGTCAATCCCACAATAGTAGTCAACATTCTCCATTGCCTTAAATTTTTCCTCCAACCACCTATACCGATCCTCGAGTTGTTTTGACAGTTCCATCTTCCATTTCGTCCAGATCAAGAACTACAGGAATGGTTGGATTTCCCCCTAGACTGGAGCCTGAGCCTATCGGGTAATCCACTGGTGCCGAGGTACCGGCCTGATATTGCTAGGATCTAATAGCAATAGGTACACCTTGCAGACATGTATGAGCATTTGTCGGGGTGAAACTCGGAGCGTAGAGAGGCTCCTCATTGTCCTCCCCAGCATTGATCATGGAGCTTTTTCCTTTTTCTAGCCCCTTAGTTAGAAATTGAGACAGCTGATTCATCATATTCTTTTGGGACTCTAGCATTTGGTCCCTCACATTTTGCTGGATCTTCACCAGTTGCTCTTGCATTTGTATTTGTAACTGGTTTTGTATCTCTCTTTGAAGTTTTTCAAGTCTTTCCAATCTTTAGTCCATATCTTTTGTCTTAGCACGAGTACCTTAATGATGCTCAGTTCAGTAGACTTTTGTCGGTTCCCAAGTTAGCTAGAATAATTTTACCTAATTAGGGTCCTTTTGTGAAAATATAATGCATGTGATGAAATGCAATGCAAATGCATGGGATGAATGCAAAAAGAAAGAGAGGCGTTGATTCTGGATTCAATTCCATTAGAATAACTTTTCTAGAAAACAAATTTCTTTACATAAAATGGATTACATACGTGGCCTTGCCCTCATATTCCAAGCGAAGACACCGATCTTTTTCTTCATATCCGGATGTTATGATCAATTCTTGCGAATTTTCCAAAATATGTCTCTATTATCTCCTTTCTATTCGATCCGGACCGCGGCCCATTGCTCACTTATCCCCGCGATGCTTGTCAGCTTCTTTAAGACATGACGACTATTGAATAATCTTTGTTGGCTTGAATCCTTAGGCAATGAAGCAAAATCGTGTATTCCTACATGGACTATCAGCCTTCTCTTGCTGTTTACTCAGACCATATTTGGACGGCCGTATTATATTCCACTTTATCAAGAAATCCATTCTCCATGACAAGCTTTTCTATTTAGCAATCGAATGTGACTCAACACCTCCTTTCTATGATGAAAATGCAATGCAATCAAAACAAAAGAAAACATGTTAGCACAAGAGAAATAAACAAAACAGAGTACCTATCCGGGTGACCACTAGGGGTTCGGAGTGGCTCTACCTAGGGTGGGCTCTTAAGACTTGCTATATGGGGGTTGGTTCTAAAGAAAGGGTACTTGAACCAGTAGATTCCTCAATCTTCACCCATTATAGGCTCATATGGATCGAGTTCAGTTCAGGGGAATACATTTCCCTATGGCCATGCGGAGATGAAAATCTTACGAAGACATAGGTACGGATGTATCCCGGAAGCAGTCTACTAGCCCGTGTGGTGGTGAAAACCTCACGAAGGCATAGCTTCGCACTCCTACTTAAAAGGGTAAGATCGAACGATCATGCAATGCAATATGCAAAAAGATGCCTAAACTCAAACCAACACAACAATTATAAACCCCAATGATAAGGATCGTAACAAAGACGAATAAAAATGAAACGAAAGGATCTCTTACGATGAAAATGCAATGTGATCGAAGCAAAATCAAACGCATCAGTACAGAAGGAATAAGAACAAAATAGAGCACCTATCCGGGTGACCACTAGGATTTGGTGTGCCTCTACTTAGGGTAAGCTTCTAGGGCTCTCTATATGCGGTTCGGTTCTAAAGTAAAAGGTACCCGAACTTGCAGATTCTTCGATCCTCACCCATTATAGGCTCATATGTACCGAGTTCAGTTCAGGGGAATACATTTCCCTATGGCTGCACGGAGATGAAAATCTCACGAAGACATAGGTACAGATGTATCCTGAAAGCGATCCACTATCTTGCACGGAGTCGAAGACCTCACGAAGGAATAGTTTCTCACTCCCAATTAAAAGGGTGTAACCGCACAATCATACAATGCAATGTGCAGGGATATACAAAAAAGCTTGAAGCAAATAAAGAAAATATGAATAAAATGATGAAAATCGTAACACAAAAACGGATGAAATGTAATGAAAGGATCGTATATCAAAACCAAATTTTCAATTTTCGACAAAAAGACAAAAGTTAATCAAATTGTGGCTTGACTCTCTTATTTGGGTCCCCAGTGGAGTCGCCAAGCCGTCGAAACCATTTTTTTTTTTGAAAAAACCTGGGTCGACTTGATTTTGAAAACGAAAACAAACATGAGAGTCGCCACCAATCCTTTTTGATGAGGTGTGATCGGGTCACCTTGTAAAAGTGGTTATTTTTAATAAATGGTTTGATTTATTTAAACAACAATTTTGGTCCATGAAATTCAAAAAAATGGGTTCAAGAGTCAGTTACACACGAGGAAGGATTAGCATCCTCGTAACGCCCAAAATTGGTACATAGTTGATTAATTAGTGTCTTAGTGTCAAAAATTGAGAACTTTGAAGAAAAACATGATCCATCGTTAAATTATTGATAAAAAAATTTGAGAAAAATGGCGTATTTCACGTTAAGCAAGGAAAATGATTATATCTCGTAAGTTAGGACACAATGTCTTAAATTCCCGATACGCGAATAAACGCCGAAAAATTTATTTACTTTGAAAGATATTTGATTTTCTCAGTTTTTAGAAAGAAATCATACTCCGTAAGTTAGAATACGATTTTTTCTTAATACCGAAATTATTCAAAAAAAAAGTTTTAAAACATTCATATGTTCGGATTTATCGAGAAAATCGAAACCCCGTGAGTTAGGGAACAACTTTTCGAATCTCGAAATACGAAATATTGCTTATTTGAAACAACATTTTAATGTATCGAGTAAAAATATGACGTGATTTATGGTAAAATATAAAAGCAAATTACGGTGCTAATACGTGTAATAACATAATAATAGATGCGATAGTGCCGATAAGAATAATATGAGCAAATATATAAAAATGAAATAAAAACAAGGCTAATAATATAAAAATATAAATAAATAAA
Source organism: Gossypium longicalyx (assembly GCA_025698465.1). Classification (NCBI taxonomy): domain Eukaryota; kingdom Viridiplantae; phylum Streptophyta; class Magnoliopsida; order Malvales; family Malvaceae; genus Gossypium; species Gossypium longicalyx. Next base: position 13,006,000 of record CM046997.1, on the reverse strand, counting down.
CAAGTAAAAAATTATTAAAAATATTTAAACAAAAAAATAAGAAAAATGAAATAAGCAAATAAATAAGTAAATATAAAAATGACAAAATATAAATAACAATAATAATAATAATAATAATAATAATAATAATAATAATAATAATAATAATAATAGTAGTAGTAGTAGTAGTAGTAGTAAAACAAAATGCTAAATAATAGTAGTAAAAAAATAATAGTAATAGTAATTACAAAAATGATAATAATAATAGAAACGAAAAGTAAAATAGTAACAATAAATAATAATAAGAAGAACAATAATGATAGCCGTGAAAATAATAATAATAATAATAATAATAATAATAATAATAATAATAATAATAATAATAATAATAATAATAATAATAATAATAATAATAATAATAAAGATATTATATACGGTGTAATAAAGACAATACAACATGAATTAGTTTACTACTATACTAATAATAATAGTAATAATAATAATGATAATAAATATAAATAATAGTAAAAATAATAAAATTAACTAATTTAATAGTAGAGTAGCTAAATAACTAAAAAATGATTAAATTGAATTTAAAACAGAAAGTTTGGGGCCAATCTGGAAAGAAATAAGAGAGAAAAGGATTGATTTGAAAGCACAAATAACAAATAGGGACCAAAAGGGGAATAATCCCCACCCTCCAAAATGCACATTTTAAGGGGGACTAAATTGAAAACTGAGATAAATCACGGGGTAAAAATTAAAAATAACAAAAGATTTAATTACAAAACTACAAAAAAGCGGAAGGGCTAAATACGCAAATAGACCCTTTATCAAAAACACGCGGATCCCCTAAGGCGGGTCGGGTCAGCGCGCGATTCGTATCAAAACGACGCCGTTTTGGCACTTAAATGACCAAAGTGAAAGGGCGTCGTTTCACGCTATTATAAAAGGCCAAAATTTTCTAAAATTTCATTTTCAGCCCCACTTTTAGGGTTTTTTTACTAATATAAATTTTTTTTAAAAAAAATACTGAAATGTTATAGGGAAAAAAGTAATGATGAAAATGGTATGGACCAAGGTGGTGCCGCCTATGGCAGTGGCGTGACCACCCTAGGTCCCACTGATTTTGCCATTTTCTGTTAAAAACAAAAAAAAAGTTAAAAAAAAACCAAAAAAAGGGGTTGTGTGGGTCCCAGAGGCGGCATCGGTTGTGCCTATGGCATAGGCGGTACCAGTTTTGCTATATTACATTAAAAAAATAAATATATCTAACTCAAATACAAATATTTTTATTATAATTTAAAATATTTAATAAGTAAAATATTTTGGTTTAAAATATAATATATTTAATATTTTCGATTTTTTTATATAAAAAACACTAAAATAATACATTTGAAACATTATGTACTAAAATAATATAAAAAATAAAATACGAAAATAGTATATTTTAAAAAATAAAATCCAAAAATTTTAAAAATACTAAATTAATATAAAATAATACTAAAATAATACATTTAAAACATTATGTACTAAAATAATATAAAAAAATAAAATACGAAAATAGTATATTTTTAAAAATAAAATCTAAAAATTTTAAAAATACAAAGAAAGTGCCAAAATTAGGGTTATTTACTAAATTAATATAAAAACACTAAAATAATACATTTGAAACATTATGTACTAAAATAATATAAAAAAATAAAATATGAAAATAGTATATTTTAAAAAATAAGATCCGAAAATTTTAAAAATTTTAAAAATACGAATTTTTTTTATTTCCCAATGAATTTAATTAATTACATATTATAATATGTTTTAAAATAATATTGAACAACTTATCATGTGTTTTTTAATTATTATTGCATCACTGAAATTATTATTAAATAAAAATTAAATTAAATTAAAATATATTGAACTACATGTCGGGTGTATTAAATATATTATATTTTAAACTAAAATATTTTACTTATTAAATATTTTAAATTATAATAAAAATATTTGTATTTGAGTTGGATATATTTATTTTTTTAATGTAGTATAGCAAAACCGGTGCCGCCTATGCCAGAGGCACAACCTGTGCCGCCTCTGCCAGAGGCACAACTGGTGCCGCCTCTGGGACCCACACAACCCCCTTTTTTTTTCGTTTTTAACTCTTTATTTCCTCTTTAACAGAAAATGGCAGAATCAGTGGGACCGAGGGTGGTCACGCCATTGCCATAGGCGACACCACCTTGGTCCATACCATTTTCGTCATTACTTTTTTCCCTATACCATTTCAATATTTTTTTAAAAAACTATATTAGTAAATAACCCTTACTTTTACAAAAAAAAAACAAAAAACTTTCATTCTTTTTCTCTGAAAGCCTTCAAAGTCCGGTGAGAGCTCCGGCGGGCCAACGCTGTCGACCACCGCCGTCGGCCACTGTGCAATCAAAAACTCGCCCCTTTTTTTATTAGAAGGTAAGTCTTTTCTTTCTCTTTTTTAGACCTCTTTTTTATATGTATAAATATATAGCTTAAAAAAGAATAAAATAAAGAAACATATATATATATATATATATATATATTTATATTTATACAAGCGATTTTGAAAGAAAGAAAAATAAAATAGAAAAATAAAAGGCCTTAGCCTGCTTTTGAACCTTTTGTTTTTTAGCCGTTTGCATCTTCTTGTACTCAATCTCTGTTATGTGTTTGAATCTTTGTTTTTTTTATTCGATATGTCTCCAAAAAAAAAAATACAAAGATTTCCCAGGCTTATATAGCCATTTACAAAATACTAAATATAGTTCTGTATCCCTGCTTGTCATTTCCGTTTTAATTCTTGCAGGCGCAAGTAGGAAGAGCCATGACAATGGCAGTGGCAGACCTGGCATGGGCGATGGGACAGAGCGTAGAGGCGGCAGCAGCTAGGTTGATTTAGGTTTTTTTGTTTTGTTTCTAGGTTGGGCTATTAGGGTTTTATTTTATTTTGGGTCATTTGGGTTGGGTTAGATTTTAGGTATTGGGTTGTATTGGGCTGATGGTTTAGTTGGGGTTTAGTTTGGGTCTTTGGTTTTGAATTTTTGGGTTAGGTTTTTTGGGGTAGTGGGGCAAATTTTGGGCTGTACAGTATAGATACAGTGAGTAAATATATCGTTCCCACGAAGATTAAAAGTACTAGTAGTTACTGTCTTTCTATTATTTTACTGATAAATTCGAGTGATTGATTAAAAACTAAAATCATCTAAATTAATTAACTAACAAACACGACAAAGAACACAATTGGAGAATAACCAATTAACAATCAAGAAGCAAACAATACCCAGGAAATGATTCACCTACACTTCTTCTATCACTATCAATCTAAATTACGCAATTTCTTTACTTAGTATCTTAATCCGTAGAAATCACTAAATTATGCTAATATCTCTATCGAGAATAAGAGAACTAACTCTAGGTTGATTAATTAAAATTTCTTATTAATTAAAACGTCTATTATTGCATTAACTCGATCTATGGATTCCCCTATTAGATTGACTCTAATTCGATAGATCAATGTCCCCTATAGGATTGCATGCAACTCCACTCAATTATGCAAGATCTACTCTTAAATAGGGTCTATTCCTCCTCTAATTGAAGCACATCAAACATGAATTAGCAATCTAAAAATATCAAATCAAGAATTAAGCATGCATAATTGAGAACAAGATCTAAGTATTTATTGCGTAAAATAAAAATAAGAAGATAGAATTTATCATAGGGTTCATCTCCCATAGATATTTAGAAAATTAATTCATGCTTGAAAATAAAAATAACCAAAATACAATATAACCACAAGAAACAAAGAAACTCATGATAATCTCCAAAGAAATAAAATGCAAATTTTCAATTTTGATGGAAATCTGCTTCAGAATCGGTTTCAATGGTGTTTTCGAGTTGTTTTCTTGAAGATTCTATAACATCTCACTCCTATCTTCTTATTTTTATCATATATAGGTATTAGAATGTCTGAAAAACCTAAAAAAATGCGATTTCCTGTAATTTAGTGTGCAAAGTGTCCAAGCCACCTAGAAGAGGTCAGCCTGTGTGGCTCTTCTAACTTGCTCCGATTTTCTGGTTTTCACTCCTTTTGCTCCTAAATGCTCTCCTAAGTATAAAAACATGAATTTAAAGGATTAGAAGCATAAAATTCACCATTAACATCGAATAATCACCCAAAATCACATTAAGGATGATAGTAAAATATGTTTCTTTTAGTACTTACCAGCATTCCATATCCTTTCATGCATGACTCCAAATTGTTACCTGAATGAGAATTTTTCAATCTATTGCAACCAGTCTTTCAACGCCCTCGACCACAATTAATACAAAGTAACATTGTGGTCTTCAACATAATAGACGATCAGGTCAAAATCTTGAATTATATAGTGAAATATTGTTTCAATGCTTCCGACAAAAATGTGGACTGGAGAGGCTCTACGTTGAAGGCGTCCATGTTCATTATCTAAAATATTAATTAAAGTTTTGTAATATAAAATAAATAATTAAAAATATTTAAGGGTTAAATATAAAATTAATACTTGAATTTGTTTATTTCTCCCAAATTAATACTTATATTTTTTTTAGATTAGTACTCGAACTTTTTTTCTGTCCACTGTATTGATATCCAAACTTAATATTGTTACTTTTTTTATTGATGTGTCAGCATTAGCCATTCGCATGCCACGTGTTTCCTCCTTGGCCATCACGTGTCGTCTCTTTAAAAATGACTTCCAAACATTTCATGTTCCATTTTTTTCCCCATCTTTTGTTTCTCATCATTTCCATCTCACGCTCGCTTCATCACCACCCGTCCATCCCCAATAAGTCTCGTTTCTGATGGGGTTTCCATTGTAAAAAATCTACCTTATCACCTTCTTAAACTGTTAGTTTCAGTTGAGGAGTCGTGCAAACAGTCGTATGGGTTCCACTGTAAAAGCCTTTGAAAATATATTGTAAGGGGGAGGTTTTTTTTTGATGAATATGAACACATATTATTAAGGTTTTTATTTCTTTTTTTTTTTGCATATTTTTACAGTGATTTATTGTGAGATTTATTGGTTTTAAACATCTTTTATATAATTTTATACTTTAGTGATTTGTTTTATTTATAAATTATCACTTTGACTTCGTTTTTCTTTCAATCGAGTTTTAGTTATTCATTTTTCATAAAAAAATAAACGTGTTATTTTAACTCATTACTTTGAATTATTTTGTCGATTTCACACTGTTTCTTACTTTATTCTCATGTACATATTTCTTTATTCCAAACACTTTCAAGTATTATTATTACTATATATATTATTTAGGCTTTTTCCATTTTATATATTATTTACTTAGGTTAACGTATGTATATTACTTTGAATATCACTTATTTTAAACCTTTTATATATATGAATATATATTATTTATTTTGAAATTGCATTCATGCATTGTTATTACATATATTATCTATTTGGGGTTTTTATTTTTAATACCTTTTAAACTTTCCTGTAAATTATCCACTTTATAATATTTACTTTAGAATTTATTTGTATATTGCTATTTAATATATACATATATTTTTTTATTTATTTCTAAATTCTTATGTCTATTACCTGTTTTAAAGTTTTTATATGGCTTGTACGACAATGTTTCCAAATTTTCTTTCTTTCCTATTATTTGTTCTATTTTATTTTAAAGCTTATTACATTTTATTTGTGTAATTTATATAGTATATGATATGTTACCATTGCATGTACTCTAATTTGTTCTTTTGAATTTCCTTATTACTTTTGATTATTCATGTAATATTATTGCTACGTATTTTTATTTCAGGCTCAATACTAAGCTTGTATGATTTTAGATTTCAAATTTTTGTCCAATATCGATTGTCTTTTATCTCCAAACAAACCAAACAAGTATATTTCGACTCGATTTTTATAACTATTTACTTGAATTTTCTCAAAATAAGACAATGTTTCGTGTTTGGAAGTTCGAGAAATTGTCCCCTATCGTGTTGGGTTTCGATTTTTCATTCAACTAAAATACAGAATATCCTTTCAAAATTTCATCCATGTTTTCTTAAATTGAAATGAGGCAATATTTTGTGTTTGGAAATTCGAGAAATCGTGCCCAATCGTGCTGGGTTTCGATTTACCGTTTGACCAAATAGCCAAATATCCTTTTAGAATTTCAAATACATGTGTTCTGGAAATCATGAGATGATCTTGTATCGAGGGTTTGAAATGTTGTATCCAATCGTGCTGGGTATGATATTTTATCCCTTCTGAATGAGAGAATCTCGATATCCAACTCAAGTTATCTAAACGTTTTCAAAGGAATTGTATTTTTTTTTCAAATCTTCAACATTAGGACGTTAATTGATCAATACGGTACCAATTTTGGGCGTCGTGAGGGTGCTAATCCTTTCTCGTGTGTAACCGACTCCCGAACCCTTTTTCTCGATTTTTGTAGACCTAAAATTATTGTTTTAATAAATCAAATGTTTTATTAAAATGATCAATCTCAATGGGATCTAATTACACTTCAAAAAAAGATCGGTGGCGACTCCATACTTCGTTTTAAAGTCGATCCCTATTTTTCAAAATAAAAATAGTTTCGACAGCTTGGTGACTCTACTAGGGCCTGAACAATAAGAGAGTCAAGCCGTAAAATTGATTGTTTTCTGTCCTTTTGTTAAAAATTTAAAATTTTGTTTTTAACATATGATTCTTTTATTGCATTTCATGGATTTTATGGTTTTGGTCATTTTATTCGTGTTTTGCATTTTGAGTTTTTTATGTCTCCTCGTATCTTCTTGCATGACCGTTGTGGTCGCACCTTTTTAAGTGGGAGTGAGAAACTATGCCTTCGTGAGGTTTTCACCTCCGCATGGCTAGTGGATTGCTTCCGGGATACATCCGTACCTATGTCTTCGTGAGGTTTCACCTCTGTATCGCCATAGGGAAATGTATTCCCCTAAACTGAACTCGATCCACATGAGCTTATAATGGGTGAGGATCGAGGAATTTGCTGGTTCGGGTACCTCTACTTTAAAACAAAACCACATATAGTGAGCCTTAAGAGCCCAACCCTAGGTAGAGCCACTCCAAACCCTATCGGTTACCCAAGTAGGTGTCCTATATTGTTTTTTCGTCCTGTGCTAACGTGTTTTGATTTGTGTATGACTGCATTGTATTACATCATCATAGAAAGGAGGTATTGATTTATATTTGATTGCTAAATAGAACAGTTTGTCATAAGAAAATGAATTTCTTGATAAAATGGATTATAATACGGTTGTCTGAAGATGGTTTAAGTAAACATAATGAGAGAAGGCTAACAATTCGCAAAGGAAAACAAGATTTTACTTGAGGATTCAAGTTGATAAAGATTATTTGAGAGCCGTCAATGTCTCGACTTACTTAAAGAAGCTGAAGAGCATTAAGAGGATGAGTGAGCAGGGAGGCATAGTCCAGATCAAGCAAAAAGGAGATAATTCAGAAGATTTGATTTTAGCGTCCGAATATGAAGAAAAGGAACAGTGTTTTCGCCTAGAACATGAGGGCAGGGCTGCATATATAATCCGTTTTATGTAAAGGAATTTGTTTTCTAGAAAAGTTGTTCTAATGGAATTGAATTCAGAATCAACGCCTTTCTTTCTTTTGCATTCATTTCATGCATTTGCATTACATCGCATCATGTGCATTAAATTTCACAAGAGAACCCTAATTAATTAGAAATCCTGTTATAGTTACCCTGGAACATCAATACTACACACGGAAAAAAAACCAAAGCTATGGATCAAAGGTTGGAAAAATTGAAACAGATGTAGAAGGAAATGCAGTATCAACTGCAATTACAGATGCAAGAACAGTTGGCCAAGATTTAGCAGGATATGAAGGATTATATGCTAAAATTTCAAAAGAATATGATAAACCAATTGTCTCAGCTACTAATGGGAAGGCCAGAAAAATGGAAGAGTCCCATCGTTAATACTGAGGATGACAGTAAGATCCTTGCTTACCCTCCAGGTTTCACTCCAACAAATACCCCGGTACCACCACAAGGGGTGTCTGTCAATATCAAACCCAATATCAGACTAGTACTTCAGCACCGATAAATGTCCCAATGGGTTCGTGTTCTAACCTTGAAGATAATCGGGCAAATCCTATAGACCTTGAGCTCGATGATACAGCGAAAGTAGGAAAGGCAAGAGTAAAATTTCCAAAGCAACTGGATGACCGATACAAATGGTTGGAGGAGAAATTCAAGGCGTTTGCAAGCGCTGATTATCATTGTGGAATAGATGCTAAGGAGTTAAGTTTGGTTCCAGATCTAGTGCTCCCTTCGAAGTTCAAAATGCCAGAGTTTGAGAAATACAACGGAACTAGCTGCCCTATTGCCCACATCACGATGTTTTGTCGGAGGATGACTGGTCATTTCAACAATGATCAGTTGCTAGTTCATTATTTCCAGGATAGTCTGATTGGGGCTGCGGCCAAATGGTACAATCAGCTGAGTCGTACCCAAATTAAATCATGGAGGGACTTATCACAGGTCTTCATGAAGTAGTATGGCCATGTGACCAACATAGCACCTAATAGGATCACGTTATAGAACATGGAGAAGAAGTCAAATGAAAGTTTTAGGCAATATGCTCAGAGATGGAGGGAGGTTGCTACACAAGTCCAACCCCCACTGTTGGAAAAGGAAACAACCATACTTTTCATCAATACCTTGAAAGCACCTTTTATTAATCACATGCTGGGAAGCGCAACTAAGAGTTTTGTAGACATAGTTATGTCCGGTGAAATGATAGAGAATGCGATAAGGTGCGGAAAGATAGAGGCTGTGGAAAGCATTAAGAGGTCAGGCCCGTAGAAGAGAGAAAACGAGGTTAGCAACATGAGTATGGGTTATGCAAAACCGATCACGGTAAATCAACTGAGAACGGTGGCCACGGGCCAGCAAGATTTGCCAAAACAGGAGCCCAATACAAAACAAGGCATGGAGAAGCTCCGGTTTACTCCTATTCCAATAACGTGTTAGGAGGTGTACAAAAGTTTATTTGATGCACACGTATCCCCATTATACTTAAAACCGTTACAACCTCCATACGCCAAGTGGTATGATGCAAGTGCCCAATGTGAATATCATGCAGGAATCGCGAGACATTCGATAGAGAACTACACCTCCTTCAAAAGGGTAGTCGAAAGGCTCATCAGAATGGGTGTTGTGAAATTCAATGATGCACCTAGCGTAGGAAATTCGTTACCCAATCATACTGATAATGGGGTAAACGTGATAGTCGAGAATATGAGGAAGGAATATCAGGGAATCTGAAAAACATATCCGAAGAGAGAATCGGGGAATAAAATTTTCCAAATCCTTGCATACTTGGAAGTGTTTTGAACAATGGGACTGTGGAAGAGATCCCTGTATTTTTAGAGCTAATCTAGAGTAATATTCAAAACATGCTTGTTGCTTTAAGCCTAGAGGTAGTAAGAATCCTTTTGTGACATAGGCTTGTGTCCAAAATTTTTATTTTAATAAAATGCATCTTGTCGAGCAAATATTCTTCCATTTTTCCATTTCATAGTATACATTCTTTTGTTTTTTTGGACTGTCTTTTAAATATTATTTTATTCTTCATTCATGATCATATCATACAAATAATCATCCTTAGAATCATTTATCTTTGGAAATATGCCTTTGTACCTACAATAGGTTCCCAGATATCAACGACATGAGCAACACTGTAACTGACTCCCTTTTGGGGTGAGATATGTGTTTAAGCGGATCTCAAGACTTTGAAGATGACAGAGATTGTAGCCTATATCCTAATTTGTTAAGAATGGTAGAACAAGATGAAAAATAGATCCTACACTACAAAAGGTCAGTAGACATTACGAGCCTAAGAAAGAGGTGAAGGTCGAAGCCTAGCTCACCACAAAGACAAAGCTAGACATCATTGGTTATTCCCAATTCAAAGATGTTTTCGCATGATCACATCAATATATGCCTAGGCTACTAAAACGTAAGGATGCTATAGGGTACTCAAAAGACACGTGCTAATGGTTTTACGTTAGCTAGGTTAATAATGAGGTTCGGGTACTGCTGATCCACCATAGAAGGAGATTGTATCAGTTATGCCATAAATGCCAAATGGAGGAAGACAAGACTTATGTGCCATCTCTATTTCTTCACAGATTTTTTATATATGGGGCATGGATATTATTAGGACATTCTCGTCTAATATACATTGATTCATCTTGGTGATCATCGATTACTTTGTGAAGTGGGTGAAAGTCGCTTCATATACGAATATTACAAGGTCAATAGTCATAAAAAAAAAGAGAGAAAATGTCAACCAAAAAATACCAAAAAGGATTATGCACAACTGCACAATATCAAAAGATTGCAGTATGTTCAAGACTAGACACCATATCACCTCAAAATGAATGGTGCAGTAGAGGCGGCAAAAAAAGAAAAAGGAAAAAAGATCGTGGGGAAAATGACCGAGACTTGTAAATATTGGCATAAGAAGTCACCATTCACCCTCTATGCTTATCGAACGTCAGTCAAGGCATTCACTGAGGCAGCATCTTCCTCATTGATTTATGGAAGCAATTTTGCCTATTGAGGTTGAGATTCCTTTTCTCCAAGTCTTGTCAGAACTAAATCCAATCCTAATATAGTCAGTTGAATTTAAAAAAAAGGTTGAAAGTTATCCGTCATGTTCCAATGCACCAGAAAACAAATGATATGAGCTCATGAAAAAAAGGGTCTGCCCTATAAGATTCTACAAGAGGGAGCTGTCATTAAAGAAGATCAGTCCTACACAAAATGACTACTAAGGAAAGTGGATGCAAAACTAGAAAGGACCTTATGTAGTAAAGAATGCCTCTTCTAGAGGGGCATTCATATTGTCCGAGATGGATGGCAAGGACCTGCCCAATCCAATGAACTCAGATTCAGTCACAATTAATAGTTTCAAAAAAAAAACACAAAAAAGAAAAGAGAATCAAACAGGAGAGGCCAAGGCGAAAACCCACAAAGGGCGCCTTGAGACCAAAGGGGATTTGAGTTGAAAACCCGAAAAAGGGTAGCTCAAACTTGGATCAAAGTGGGGCATACAGTAGTATTGCTATGCCTAAATTAACAATAAAGAAGTATGCTACATCTTAGGGCATCAATAAAGTACTCTAGATCCCTTAAACACAGATTGAGCTCAAAATGGTCCTCAAGAAGTTTGTACAGAGAAGTTCAGGCTGCGATATCTGGGGTATCTAGCTTTTATTTTACCCATTTTTGCTATTTTTAATTACCTTATTCTTTACAAGATACATCCCAATAAATTTCCTTCTTAATTGCATTTGCTGTCCTTGGCTAACTCACTTGCTTCGAGCTATGCTTCTGGTCCGTTGTTATGATCTTTTTCGAGCATTTTGCATTGAAATAATGATTACTTGACTAATAATACCTTCACAAAAGGGGTTCTGCATATTACTCTGGAAGTTTCTAAATGGTACAGGAACCTGAAACATAATTATTGTTTAAAACTTACCAAACTTTAGGGTTGGAAAGATGAGTCTAAATTGTGACTAACTCTTTAGATTTTTATCAAAAGTATCAGATACAAGATATTGCATCGGTGATACAACCTCGACGAATAACGAGCAATTTTCACCCAAGCATTAAATGGGATCAGCTCGAAAAGGCAAATAGATATTCTGCATACGCATCTGGTCATGTTACCCAAAGAAGGGTGTAGCAGATCATTTGATTGAAGAAGGTGGTACAAATCCTATACCCCTGGGTTGTAGTGGGAAAAAGAAGATGATTTTCTATCAAAGATACTAGCTGAGTATAGATGACAGGATAATACATTAGTGACAGAACCTTGATAAATAAAGAGCAATGACAACCCAAATATTAAAAAATGACCATTCTCACGACATTTTGCATTGCATGTAAATATCATTCATACACACCTAGTTAGGAGCATTCTGATTCATTTTGATCATAGCATCCTAATCATTTGGCATAAACATAGGCATATGAAACCGAGTCTACAGGGCATGTTCTCCAGAGGACAGTGTAGCGACATCGGTGAAAATTACAGATCTTATCCCTCAACAGTAGTAGACAGATCGAAGTCAACAAGCCTTAACCCCCTAAGTAGTAGGGTAACAGGTTGGAAAATACAGATCTTGTCCCTAAACAGTAGTGGATAGATCAAAGTCAGCAAGCCTTAACCCTCTAAGCAGTAGGGTAATAGGATGGAAAATACAGATCTTATCCCTAAACAGTAGTGGACAGATCGAAGTCAGCAAGCCTTAACCCCCTAAGCAGTAGGGTAATAGGCTGGAAAATACAGATCTTATCCCTAAACAATAGTGGATAGATCGAAGTTAGCAAGCCTTAACCCCCTAAGTAGTAGGGTAACAGGTTGAAAAATACAGATCTTGTCCCTAAACAGTAGTGGACAGATCGAAGTCAGCAAGCCTTAGTCCCCTAAGCAGTAAGGTAATAGGCTGGAAAATACAGATCTTATCCTTAAGCAGTAGCGGAGTAGATCGAAGACAGTGAACCTTAACCCCCTAAGCAGTAGGATAATAGGTAAAAGATTACAGATCTTATCTCCTTAAGCAGTAGTGGAGCGAATTGAAGACGGTGAGCCTTAATCTCCTAAGCAATAAGGAAATAGGCTAGAAATTGCAGATCATATCTCCCTAAGCAATAGCGAAACAGACTGAAATGAAGATTCCTATTCTCTTGAAGAGACAACGGGTTAAAGTGAGGCTACCTTAAGAAAGAAAGTATCAAGAAATCAAGACTCAGTAAGACCGGGTAAAATTGGCCCTTTTAAAGTCTTTACTCTATTCTCGTTACATGACAATGAGCAAAGAGGGGTAGCTGTAGGCCTCAATTTTGACCCGGGGCCCAATACCCAAATTTACACTACAAACCTAGGCCAAAATCACTTAGACCTAACCTACCCAAACCCCAACAACCTAGAGCCTAGAAAAATTAAGGAAAAATAAAAACAAGAAAATCCTAGCAGCTAACACCCTCAGCTGCTGCAAGCCACCCCGAGCGTGTGCGTCGCTCCACCACGCCATGTTAGAGACGTGCACGCCCATGAACCTGCAAACAAGCAATATAAGTTGTAAAATCGTCTCTAAAAGCCTTTGAAAATATATTTTAAGGGGGAGGTTTGTTTTTGATGAATACGAACACAAAAAATACACACAAAAGCAGTCAATAGCAATAGAAATAAGATTTGGGAATCAAAAGGTTGATTATTGCTCTTTCTCTTTTCGGATTCTTTTTTTCTTTTCCTTTTTTTCGTTTTTTTACATATTGATTTAAAAAAAACGAAGGAAAGGAGGCTTACCTGGGTTTACCCTGTGGTTCGGCGTCGGAGGCAGAGGCGTAGAAGCGCCGATGACCCTCGTGCTTAGCCTCCCAAGGCAAGGTCAAAATCTTTGAAGCAAATGGGTTTTTTATTTTAAAATGGCAGAATGCCATTCAATTGATTTTCTTTTTGTTTTTAAATGGCAAACAAAACAGCACCATTTGGTGTTGGACCCACGCATTTTGGCTCAAAATAGGGGATTTGCGCATTGAGTCCCCCCCTTCGCGCTAGCGTTCAATTGAGCCATGTTTAGGTTTTTTAAATTCTTTTAAATTGTCCTTGGAATTCGCGCTCCATTACAAATTAGTCTGCGCTTAAGTGTTTTATTTTGAGCACTTGGTTTATTTGTTTTTTAGTCCCCGTTAGTTTATACGCCCCACACTTTGATCCTACAGTATTTTATCATTTACAAATTGTCTTTCTGATTTTAATTTTTTTAAATTAAGTTTTTAATTCATATCTTAAATTCTTTTTTTATTCATTTTTTCCATATATTATTTTACTATATACTGTTTTAATAAATTACATATTATTAAGGCTTTTATTTCTTTCTTTTTTTTGCATATTTTTACAGTGATTTATTGTGTGATTTATTGGTTTTAAAATTCTTTTATATAATTTTATACTTTAGTGATTTGTTTTATTTATAAATTATCACTTTGACTTCGTTTTTCTTTCAATCGAGTTTTAGTTATTCATTTTTCATAAAAATTAAACGTGTTATTTTAACTCATTACTTTGAATTATTTTGTCGATTTCACACTGTTTCTTATTTTATTCTCATGTACATATTTCTTTATTTCAAACACTTTCAAGTATTATTACTACTATATATATTATTTAGGCTTTTTCCATTTCATATATTATTTACTTAGGTTAACGTATGTATATTACTTTGAATATCACTTATTTTAAACCTTTTATATATATGTATATATATTATTTATTTTGGGATTGCATTTATGCATTGTTATTACATATATTATCTATTTTGGGTTTTTATTTTTAATACCTTTTAAACTTTCCTGTAAATTATCCACTGTATAATATTTATTTTAAAATTTATTTGTATATTGCTACTTAATATATACATTTTTTTTATTTCTAAATTCTTATGTCTATTCCTTGTTTTAAAGTTTTTATATGGCTTGTACGGCAATGTTTCCAAATTTCCTTTCTTTCCTATTATTTGTTCTATTTTATTTTAAAGCTTGTTACATTTTATTTGTGTAATTTTTATAGTATATGATATGTTGCCATTGCATGTACTCTAATTTGTTCTTTTGAATTTCCTTATTACTTTTGATTATTCATGTAATATTATTGCTACGTATTTTTATTTCAGGCTCAATACTAAGCTTGTATGATTTTAAATTCCAAATTTTCGTCCAATATCGATTGTCTTTTATCTCCAAACAAACCAAACAAATATATTTTGACTCGGTTTTTATAACTTTTTACTTGAATTTTCTCAAAATAAGGCAATGTTTCGTGTTTGGAAGTTTGAGAAATCGTGCCCTATCGTGTTGTGTTTCGATTTTTCATTCAACTAAAATACAGAATATCCTTTCAAAATTTCATCCATGTTTTCTTAAATTGAAATGAGGCAATATTTTGTGTTTGGAAATTCGAGAAATCGTGCCCAATCGTGTTGGGTTTCGATTTACCGTTTGACCAGATAGCCAAATATCCTTTTGGAATTTCAAATACATGCGTTCTGGAAATCATGAGATGATCTTGTATCGAGGGTTTGAAATGTTGTATCCTATTGTGTTGGGTATGATATTTTATCCCTTCTAAACGAGAGAATTTCGATATCCAATTCAAGTTATCTAAACGTTTTCAAAGGAATTGTATTTTAAAGTTTTTTTTCAAATCTTCAACATTAGGACGTTAATTGATCAATAATGTAACAATTTTGGGTGTCGCGAGGGTGCTAATCCTTCCTCATGCGTAACCGACTCTCGAACCCTTTTTCTCGATTTTCGTGGACTTAAAATTATTGTTTTAATAAATCAAATGTTTTATTAAAATGATCAATCTCAAGGTGATCCGATTACACTTCAAAAAAAGATCGATGGCGACTCCATACTTTGTTTTAAAGTCGATCCCCGTTTTTCAAAATAAAAATGGTTTTGACACTCATCATCATCTCACCAGTTATCTATTTTTCCCCTTTTTGTGTTAATTATCCCAATTTTGCATCTTCAATCGACAAAGATTTATGACACCTTTTTGAATTATAAGGGAAAGAGAGGAAATTGAATAAATGAAAGGGTTCCATAGGAATCACATCTAAGGTTTAGTCTTTGGCTTTTATCCAGTGACTAGGCTGCACAAGTTTAACTTATATATTAATTAGTATTAAAATTAATTCACAGTGATTAAAACGAAAGAGATAGAAGTGAGGCAGAAGACAATGGTGAAAAGAAAATGAAAGGAAAAAATGAAAGGAATAATTTTTAAAGGAAAATGAAAGGAAAACATAATTAAAGAAGGTCTGGTTTGTAGTCAAAGAGGATGACACGTGGCAGTGCGTAGATGGTTAGTGCTACCACGTCAGAAAAAAATAGCGTTAGGCTTGGGTACCAATATAATGGACAGAAAAAAGTTCGGGTACTAATCTAGGACAAAAAAAAAATCGTAACAATTTGGGAGAAGTGAAAAAATTCAGGTACCAATTTTTATATTTAACCCAAATTTTAATTTTTGTCAAACTTGACATTTATGATATATATGAATAAAATATGAAATATGACAGTTAGATCGTTAAAATATTAATCGCACTTGAAGGGTGTAAAATTAACTAGTCTAAATAAATACTTACCCAAATTAATTAAAATATAGGAACAATAATATCAAGTAAAAATTAATATATATATATATATATATATATATATATATGAAACTTTTTTTAAATGATTGCGATTGTAAAAAAAATTGCATGGACTTTTACTTTAATTTGTTATAAAATAAAAAGACAGAGAGGAAAGAACAAAGAGAATGAGAGAATATATTTTATTGATCAACCGGAATATTTACAAAGCTTCTCCAAAGTCTTTATTTATAGGCATAAGAAGTATAAATGAAGTAGAGACCTACTTCTAATTACTATTAGAATTTAAAGTACATCAAAACTTATCTTGATCTTGAGGGACATCTACTTAATAAGATATTCATAACACTCCCCCTTAGATGTCAATTTGTAGATAATGTGACTCATTAAAACTTTTATTAGGAAAAACTATGTGGGATAAAAACCTAATGAATGAAAAAGAGTATACAATCTTTTATTACAAGCTGACTTGTTAAAAACCTTTACCAGGAAAACCCAATGGGACAAAACCTTAGTTAAGGAAAAAATAGTACAACATGTATTTACACGTATTTACTCCCCATCATGAAAACATCACATAATATCTCATATTCTATGTATTCAATCTTGAATACTAACTTTTCAAATGAGCATTTATATCATCATTCTTTTGAAAGTCATGAGTGAGGAAAAATTTTGAGAAATATATTTTGATCTCTTCAGGAGTTTCAACAATAATCATAGTAGATTTTAATCATGATTCTTATATAAAAATATAAATAGGTATTTTGGATCATTTCATAATCCTCCTTCAACTACTATTCACTCAGTCGAATTTACCACATATATTCAAAATATTTTTATTCATGTAAATGAACAATTTTCCAAGAAATTCAATATGATTTTAGCATTCTAAATCCTTCAAGGATTTTAGTATAAACTTTACTATATAATGATTCATAAAAGGTTATAACAACAACCATTAGACGCAAGTTAGATCTTTTATGAACTGTAATGCCCTGATTAATTTATTTATGTTTCTGTAAAATTTGACACAATGTGTATCTGCTTTAGTGGCTAAGTGTTCTAGGTGTGTGTGAGAGGTCTTGGGTTCAAGTTCCACTTCTGTCAAATTTTGTTATTTTTGACCCAAGCCTTTACCTTTGTGGAGTGGACTTATATTAAATCTTATATTAGTCTATATTAGAATGAGCCTACTGGTTTGAGTGGTAAGGGATTCAGTATGTTGGAGGTCCTAAGTTTGAATCCCTGCTCGAGTGTGGATGTTATTTTTGGCTCGGTTATGGGCAAGTATTTTGGTGGAGTTGGGATTTTGAGGTGGTTGTAGGTTAGTGGAATAGTGGAATTGTGGGAGAAAAATAAGGGATGTGTAGCACATCTTCTTTTTTTGTTTTATCATTTTTCTTTCCCAAATTTCGGTTTCCCTTCCAATTTTTGACTATTCTGTTATTTTTTCTCGATTGGCACCCTCTTTTTGTGCTCTCAAATTGCAGTGTTTCAGTCTACAGTATTCGTACGTGTTGGTAAGTGGTGATAGTACTTTTGCTCGAGTAGGGGATTATTCTTTAACTCATTTAAAGTGATGTTATTGCTTCTGGTTGTTTTGAAATTTGTGTTTTGGCAATAGAGAATTGAAAGTAACGGGGTTCTGCTCTTACAAAATCATAGTCGATAACGTTGGAGTGTTGGGGTAACTGTTGATCGTGTAAATTCAATTGTTGTCGGTTTCATAGTCAGGGTTTAATCGTGTTCTAAGTCTGATTCTGAGAGTTGGTATGTCGTTTTTAGGTTCTGGTGAGTTCGTGTTGGCAGCGACATCAAAACCGAACCAGGTGTGTACTCGAAACACTAAAAATTGAGTTTCAGCAAAAGCCAAAAACGGCCACTGTTGATGCCTGTAAACGGAAAAATATATAGGATTTTTCCTATGTAATTCATCACCTTTTTACTTAAATTTGTTGTTAAAACTAAGTAATTATTTAATAAATTAATGAAATATGTGAAAATATGAAATTAGGACATAAAAATTATTAAAATGTGATTTTATTCTTTATTATATAGTTTTCATGCAATAAATGACTTATTTTATATTAATTTAAACATATTATATTTTTTAAGTCATAAAGTGGGCCATGCATAATTAAATAAAATAATAAAATATAAAATTATATTAAATAATTCATTTTAAAATATTTCATTAATAATTTGGGTTTTTAATTAATTAATTAAATTGAATAAATTTTACTCTTTGGTTCTCTAACTTGTTGAGTTATTCTGGGCAGGTATGATAGCATTGCTGGATTACAAAACCGTCCAAATTGGGGACCAAGTCAACCCAAAATTCGGTTGCACATAGCTGTCCATAAACCACTTTTTGGTTTAATTACACAAGGTCTTTGAAGAGTTGAAGAAATTAGAGATTTACCTGAAGATTTGCACTTGACCGAGTCTCAGTCCTGAGTTATTCTGGCACTCAAATTGACCAAAAATCAAGCAAAAATCAGCTCAACTTCCTCCACTTATGGCTGGCCACCCATGGGAGATGCTTCAAAAGATGACAACTCCTATTTTTAGTAAACTATCCCCCTCTCCTCACCTATAAATAAGACCTCATTCTCATATTTCTAATCATCCCTCATCCCTCATCCCTCATTCCCCATTCATTCTCTTAGCATTCTTCTTTTCTCCCCACACCTATCATGTAACACTCCCTACCTGTATCCATTACCGGAATAGGGTACTAGGCATTATCGGAGTTTACTGAACATTTTCAGAAAATTCTGAGTCATTTATTATTCATATTTTGAAAATAATCATAACGTCTCTCTATTGGGCCCTCGAAGCCCCAAACATACAATAGAAACCAACCGGAATTAAATCGGGATCATAAAAAAATTTCGCTAAATCTTAAATTTTATTTTCATCTAAGTACTTACCATTTCAATGCTCCTTATAATTAAACATGTTACCATTCAATCAATAGCTTAACACTTGTCTAAGCGTCAAACAACATCATTGTTTGTATACTTGCACATATTTCATCTAAATTCAACATTGATATACTTATTTTCTCGACATGTCACACTTGAGTTTAATAATTGTCTTTACTTACATAATTTCCTTGTATCAACATATTAAAGATAATCATATATGCACATGTTATGAAACATATCATTCTCTTACTGTTTCTTCATAAGTATATATCAATCATTTCATTATATCAATATTTCATGCTCCATCAATTCCATATATTTTATGTATATTTATTCCGGTAAAGTTTATATCAAACTTAACATAAATTATATTCCATGTACTTATTCTTATTTCGTTTATCTATCTTCATAATTATTTCATACAACTATTTTGTACATATATTTCTATATGACCAGTTCTTGTAAACATTTCACACAACCATTTCATATAACCATTCGTCATCTGATACATATTACCTAAATATCAATTGTTCAATAAATGTCATAGCGTCTCCCATCCACAGTCTTATTTATCTTTGACATGATGCCATAGTGTCTTTCAACTATGGTCTTACTCATTTTCTATCATGTTGCCATGGTATCTTTCAACCATGGTCTTGTTCATTTCATATCATATTGCCATGGTATCTTTCAACCATGGTCTTATTCATTTCATATCAGGTTGCCATGGTATCTTTCAACCATGGTCTTACACATTTCATATCAGGTTGCCATGGTATCTTTCAACCATGGTCTTACACATTTCATATCGAGCACACACTCGCGAACCTCATCCTTACAAAGTGGGATTACGGTCGGCTAAATCCTGCAACGACAATTACTCTAATGAGCTTGGATCGAATTACTATTCCAAAGCTAAATTCGGACCCTAATTCGGATTACCCGTCCGGGCTAAATCTATTTTCCACATATTCTTCGGGCGTTATATCGAGGATAGGATCACCCGTCCGGCTAGATCCTTTTATCGTCAATTCCTTTTAAAGATCCATCGAATTTTCCTTTCATTCAACCGGGATTTCTTCCTTTTTATCAATATGTCGAGATTTCATAAATTTTCATATAATGAACATTCAAATCATATTCATATAAAAAACATGCATTTCAAGCATTTAAGAATATAATTCAAGTTACATGAACTTACCTCATTACTTGTTTGTGTTTATAATTTTATTAATCCGATATCTTTTCTTTTCCACGATCAAATCTCTTATTTGAGTCGTCCGGATCTTTATAAATAAATTTGATCATCATTTTCATTCATTTCATATTCTAATGTATTTAATTAATGCTCTAGACAAAATTACCATTTTGCCCCTAAACTTTTATTTAATGACGATTTCATCCTTGGGGTCAGGAAAATAAAATTCTTGCAATTTCATCCTTGTTTCCAGCTATTATTCTCATATATATTGATAACAATCTATGATTTCCATAAAATATCAGAATTTTCCATAACTTCAACACTTTTCAATTTAATCCCTAAAACATGTTTTTCCCCGATCTTGAACTAAATTAATAATTTCATTCAATTTTGTAATTTAAATAATAAAATAGTTCATTTCATGCAATTTGGTCATTTCTAACATTTTTACAAAATTACCCATAAAGTTTTACTTTTATTCAATTTAGTCTCTGAGCCTAAAACATGCAAATTAGCCATGTTAGATGAATATTCATACATATTTTCCTCCTCCTCCTCTCCATTCCACATCCTTAATGTATTTAACACACTTGTAAGTAATATTATCTATAATTTTTATTATTTACTTTTATGAATATTCAAGTTGTCCATCTGTGTCATAGTCACTAAATTATTTATATCTGGAAATATAGAACTCCAAATTAAGATCCGCTAATTTTCCCTGAAACTAGACTCATATATTTTCTTACCATAAAATTTTCAGAATTTTTGGTTTAGCCAATAAGTACAGTTTATTCTTTAAATTTACCCCTGTTCTGCTGTCTGACAGTCCTGACCCTTCTTCACTAAAAATTAATTATCTCCTCGTACAGAATTCGAATGATGTTCCCGTTTATTTATCTTGAAAATAAGCTCATTCAAGATTGTAAACATATAAATTTAAGTCCATAATTATTTTTATCCAATTTTTAATGATTTTCAAAAGTCAGAACAGGGGAACCCGAAATCATTCTGACCTTGTCTCACAAAATTGATTATATCTCATGATTTACAATTCCATTGCTTACATAATTTCTTCTATAAAAAACTAGACTCAATAATATTTAATTTAATACTTTATTCATCCTATAATTCGATTTCTAAAATTTTTAATGATTTTTCAAAATTAGACTACTGCTGCTGTCTAAAACTGTTTTGGTACAAGATATTAATTACCATGTTATAACACCCTTATTTTCTTTTTCTACACCATTTCTCATCACTTTCTCTTATTTTCTCTTCACTAACATATCAAGAACATAGGACCTTATGTAAGAAAACTCTACTATAACATTATTTCCATGCTTTGTCAATAATAACAAACTTAAAAACATATTGAAATCTTGATGTACTTACCTTGTTCTATTGATACTAATCTTTAACTTGATTTTCTCTCTCCTCCAGCTTCTATTCTTGAATCCAACTTGATATTCTAACTCCCCATGGTCTCCTTAACATTTCTCTCTCTTAGTAGCTATGAAAATTCTTTTGATTTCTAGGTGAAAATGGTGAATTTTTTGTGAAAGGACTAAATTGTAAAGAAAGAAAACTTCTTTTCTTCTTCTTCTCTTACGTTGGTTTGCATGGGAAAGGAAAGATGATGATTCTTCATCTTTCCTTATATATATTAAGTAAAATAATAATAAAATAATAAAATATCATTTAAAAATTAATTAAAATATTAATAAACTATTATTTATTTATTTATTTAATCTAAAATATCTCCAACATCATCATTGCTTTCTAAATTTCTCTCTCTTCCAATTGACCATTTTGCCCTTCATTATCTTTTAAAATTCCATCCTTGAGTCATCATTTAATTTGGTAAAATTGTAATTTAGTCCCTCATAGTTCTTCATCTATTCAATTTGGTCCTAATTCACCCATTTTCCTTAGTTTCTAGATCATTCCACCCTTAAAATATTTACACTATTGGTCCTTCAACTTTTTCATATTTACACTTTAACCCCTCAAATTTTGAGTATTTACTCTTGTGCAACAAAAATTTTCTCACTTTTACAATTTAGTCCTTTCTTGAATTAATATATCATAATATACTTCCCAATATTGACATAACTCAAAATTTCCCTTTTTGTCACTTTATTTCCTTATTTTACTATATCACTGATAATATTTTACTGTAAAAATTTTCGGGATATTACATATCATCATCTTTTCATAAAGATTTTAGCATTTGAGCCTCTTAAAGAACCCTTGGTCGGCCACCTTGGAGAGCCATCAGCAAAGGAGTGAAGCAAAGGAACGAATGAGCCTCGTCAGTCAGAGTCTTGGGTGACAACCACTCTGAATTTGGTTTAATATTTCTTTTCTTTAATTTAATTCAAAGATGTTTGCTATGTGTTCTTTGTTCTTGTTTACAACAATGTTAGCTTAATTTTATTTAAGCTAGGATAATTGCTTTGATTAAA
This sequence comes from Gossypium longicalyx, assembly GCA_025698465.1. Lineage (NCBI taxonomy): Eukaryota > Viridiplantae > Streptophyta > Magnoliopsida > Malvales > Malvaceae > Gossypium > Gossypium longicalyx. The sequence goes on along the minus strand of CM046997.1, from coordinate 12,983,154 downwards.
TAATATTTATTAGATTCATGCTTATAATGTTTGTGCCTCAATCGATCATGTAACAGCCCGTTTTTAGGATTAACCGGAACAGTGGTTTTGGGGCCACCAAATCCGACGAGTAGGTTTGTAAATATTATATTTAATATTTACGAGTTAATTGTGATTTAAAAAAAAATTGATATTGTGATATTTGTTTTATAAGTGATTTATTAAGAGTCAGTGGTATGACCTTAAGGTCAAGTGAGTTTAGGAAATGAGGTATCGGGACCTCATTTCTATAAACCGAGTCGTAAATATTTTTATAAATATTTACGGAGTGGTAAAAAGATGGTATTAAAGTTTCGTTGAAAATTTTTATCATTTCGATAGTTAATTAAGCAAAAAGGACTAAATCGCGTAAAATGCAAAAGTTGCATTCTAATTGTTTAAGTGTTTATTTTCCATGTTTTACTAAAGTAGAAGTCCCTATTTATCAATTAAACCATTACTTTATGATAGTGGAGATTGGTGGTTTGGCATATATGAAATTATGTATTATTATAAAGGACAAAAAGGTAAATGGAATATTAAAATGTAGTAAATAAAAATAAAACATAAAATGGCCATGCAAATTTTATTTCTTGGCCAAATATGGAGGAGAAAAAGAAAGCCATTGAAGCTTCCTTATTTTCGGCACTTGCATGAAGTGATTTAGGTATGTTTTGTGTTCGGTTTTTGATAATTTTTATGTTTTTGAGATCGTTGCTTCGTATTCTAGTTAGCCTGTATCTCTGATTTCAAAACTGTTAAAGTATTTGAATGTTGCCATTGTTGAATGCATGAGTATTTTGATAGTTGATGATGGAAAATAAATTATTGTTGTTGGATATACATGTTTTGTAAAGTGAATTTTGGTAAAAATGTCAATTTTGGATTAAATTGTGAATTATTGAAATTATATGGTTGAAAGTGTGAATAAATGAAAATATGAGCTGTTATGAAGTTGTAGTAAATTTGGCTAGGCATGGGTTTGGCCAAAATTGAATGAATTTAATTTTTCGAGCTTAGGGACTAAATTGTAAAGAAGTTGAAATATCAGGGGCAAAAATGTAATTTTGCCATAAAATAATTTATGGGCTGTTTTAATACCATGAATATTTGGTTAAGCTTAATTATGGTTAAAAATGGTTGATTTGCATTTTTTGAGCTCAGGGACTAAATTGAATAAAAGTGAAACTTTAGGGGTAAAATAGTAATTTTACCAAAATATGAAATTGAGTTAAAATGAATAGAATATGAATTGTAATAGTTGAATTTGATTGATTAGATCAAGTTAAGCCTCGTCATTTAGTCTATATCGAGGAAAAATAAAGTATCGGATTCGTCGATCTAATTTGTCGTTACCGCGAATGAGGTAAGTTCGTATGCAATAAGCATTGTTAAATTTATGTTTCTAATGCATTAATATCGCATAAATTGTATATACGTGAATATTTTAATGTCTGACGATATATCGACAAAATGTGGCACTTAGTGTGCAGGGCAATCAAATATGGTACTCAGTGTACGAAATATTGAGAATGGCACTTAGTGTGCGAGATATTGAGAATGACACTTAGTGTGCAAAATATCAAATGATTCAAAGGCCAATTATATATTGTGATTGAATGATTAAATAGAGCAAAGTGAACAGGTATACATGCTATATTATATGAATTGTTTATGAGACGACTTTATAATGGTGATATTCAGGCTTTGAGCCTAGCAAGCTTTAAGCTGGTGAATAATATTATCGGGCTTCGGGCCTAGCAGGCTATAATGCCGGTGAAATGATATCGGGCTTCAAGCCTAGCAGGCGAAATACCGGTGAATGAGTTCAGACTTAAAGTCTAGCAGGCTTCGTGCCGGTGATGAATTCGGGTTTAAAATCTAGCAGGCTAAATGCCGGTGATTTGATAAAAGTCTAAGACTATGAGACCTTGTGTTAAATCGACAATTGAATTCGTTCAATACATTAAGTTGGCCAGGTATGTGATATATACTTATGCATGTTAAATCGATTAGAATTGAATCATGAATGTGAAATGAGAAGCATAGATGAAAATGCCTATGTCATATATGTGAGTAAGGGTAAAACCATCGTAAATTATCGATAAGGGTAGGCTATATGCGGAACCATCTTATAATTGGTAATTTGAACAGTTGTGTGCGAATCATAGAGCATGATGCATTGTATTGAGATTATGCTTAAGTGAAATTATAGAATTGTGATGAAATTGATTGGTGATATACATGTTTAAATAATGTGAATGCAAAGAATGTGTGAAAGAGTAAATTTGTAATAAATCTGTTTGGGACAGCAGCAGTAACGTGATTTTGGAAAATCACCATAAATTGTGGGAGTTGAGTTAGAAGATGAATAAATTATATAATTAAATCTTAATAAGTCTAGTTTCTTATAAAAGAAACTTTGTAAGCAAAAGAATTGCTGATAATGAGATATTTGAAGTGGCGTGGGATAGAGTCAAATGACTTCGGGGTCCCTTGTTCTGTATTTATAAAATCATTATAATTTGTACAAAAAATGTTTATAAGATAAAATTTATATTCTTAGACTCCTTAATGAGTCTAGTTTCAAATGAAATCAACGAGAACATATTTTGAATTCTGTACAATGAGAAATTTGATTCGTAATGAAGAGCAGTCAGATTAGTCAAACAGTGAAATAGGGGAAACTTTAAGAAAAATCTGGTATTGATTGGCCAAACCAAAAAATCTGAAAATTTTATGGATGGAATATATATGAGTCTATTTTCAGGAAAAATTAACGGCAATTGATTTGGAGTTTCGTAGCTCCAGTTATAAATAATTTAGTGACTGTTGCTCAAGAAGACAACTTGTAGTGAATTTGTGATTATGTTGTAAACATTGATAAAACTTGTTAATGAGTTGCTTATTGTTTTCTTATGAACTTACTAAGCATAAAGCTTACTCCCCTTTTCTTTCCCATATTCCCTAAGATTGCTAGGTTAGCTCGGGTTGGAGGCCGTCAGAGATATTATCACACTGTCGAGTTAACGCTATTGGTGTAAGTAAATCCTAGTGTTTCGAGTCTATGGCATGTATAGGGTTTTAATGTTGAGTATGTGATATTATGATTTAGCCAAAGGTGTTGGCTTGTATTGATAATGTGTTGTAGCCATGTGAATTGGCCTATGTTAGCTAATGATGTTGTGGGCCTAAATGTTTATTCATATATATATGTATGATACTATATCTTGTGATGTGGCTTATAGTATGTATGCCTAGAGATTGAAATGAGATTTATTGATGAGTTAGTAACTGATGCAAGATTTGGTGATTGGTAAATAGTTAATAATGCCTCATGAATGGTTTGTGGAAATGATTATGTATGCTTAGTGATGGACATGAGGTTCGTGATGTAATGATAGTTATGACTAGTATGTGGTAATGATGTGGGCAAATTCTATAATATTTATTGCATAAGAAAATGACTTGAGCATAACATGTTTGTAGATGTTTAAGAGCTCATTTATGCCATGTTGTATGTTATTGGATAAGTATGTATCTATGCATGTGGTGTGAGAGTGACAAAAGGCTTGGTAAATAGCCTATTTTTGGCTACACAGCCTGAGCATACGGGCGTGTGAAGCCTTAACGCAAGAGATTTTTCTAAGTTTTTCATGAGTTCTCGGTTGGGTCCTGAACCACACCGGATGTATGTTTTGGGCGTCGTAAGCCCTTATATGGGACAGATTGCATGTGAAAAGAAAAGTTTTTAAATTTAATCAAAATTTTACGGCCCGATTTTTGTGTGATTGATTGAGTTTTTAATTATTTGAGATTTCATGGCCCTGTTTAGTATGGAAGTGTTAGTAAAAGTCTGTATTTCTTTCATACGTGATTGAAATGCACTTGAATTAGCTAAGCGATCCTAACCAGACGACGACTAGTGGACGCATAATTGAAATGTGTATGCTCAATTTAGATCCTAACCCAATTAAATTGCAGGTTGCATAACAACCCTAACCAGGCTCTGTTATCTGCATAGTTTTTAGATTTGTGTGATTAAATTGTTTCAAACCTAACACGTCCCTGTTACCTTGCACGAATACTAAGAAACCCTTAGTAAATAAGGATCAATAAAATATGTATTTACTAAGTAAAGGATTCCAAAAGGACCTAAAGTGGTTTCCAAACTCATGAAAGATCGAGTTGCCATGGAATGTTTTTCCAAATATTATTAAGCATGTTGATAATAAATTGAGTTTAATTAAAGTAATTGTCCTAGCTTATTTATGTAATAATTATTGCAAATTGTGTTTAAATTTTGCTAAAATCTATCTCATTCATATTGTTGCATACTTAGGATAAATTGCATTAGGGATCATTGCATTTAGTTTCATATACTTCATTTTTCATCACTTCTCAATTATATTGTTTTTATTTATCAAATTGTTAATATAATTTTACAAATTAAGTGACTTAGCACAAATACAATCTCTATAGAGACGATAACGATACTTACTTATTACTTGATAAGGACTGTGTACGCTTGCACAAACCTATGCGTTACAAGTTTTTGGTGCCGTTGCCGGGGATTGTCAACTATTGCCATAGTAATTTCTTTCGTGAAGTTATTTGTTTTCAACTTGATTTATTTCTAACATTACTAACTTATTCTATTTAATTTTTTTTTATTTTCTTCTCAGGTGTTTATAAGCATAGATCGGATTATCGATTTACTCCCTGTAGACTCTAAAATTGAGCGAACTTTCAAACAAATAAGACATGAACTAATAGCTCAAAGACAAGTCGAGATAGACCTTGGAAATCAGAATCAAGACCAAGGTAATAAAGCCGATCATGTACGAAATCCTATCCTTATTGCCGATGATAGGGATCGATGCATCAGACAATATGCTGTGCCACTTTTCAGTGAGTTAAACCCAGGAATTAGAAGGCTAGATATTGAGGCAACCCAATTTGAATTGAAACCAGTGATGTTTCAAATGCTCCAAATGGCGGGCCAATTCAGTGGTATGCCCATAGAAGATCCACATCTCCACCTTCAATTGTTTATGGAGGTGAGGGATTCATTCAAGATAGCCGGTGTGACTGAAGACGCACTAAGGTTGAAGTTGTTTTCGTACTCGTTGTGAGATCGAACATGAGCATGGCTCAATTCACTGCCACCAAGTTCCATATCTACATGGTAAGAATTAGCAGAGAGATTTTTGGTTAAGTATTTCCAACCTAGCAAAAACGCTAAGTTGAGGAACGAGATCACAACTTTCCAACAATTGGATGACGAGTCTTTGTATGAGGCTTGGGAGCGATTCAAGGAGTTACTTCATAAGTGTCCTCATCATGGGATTCCTTATTGTATCCAGTTGGAGACATTCTATAATGGTCTCAATGCACATACATGATTGATGGTAGATGCTTCTGCGAATGGTGCAATTTTGTCTAAGTCTTATAATGAGGCTTATGAGATTATCGAGAAGATCATGAGTAATAACTATCAATAGCCAACAAATCGAACAACTTCAGGAAGACATTAACCAAAATTCATGAAGTTGATGCCCTCACTTCGTTATCAGCTCAAGTATCATCTATTTCTTCTATGCTAAAATAGTTTACCGCTAATAGTGCTAATAATTTTGTAGCTCAGCCACTAAGTCTGTTCGAAGTAGTTTCCTATGTGTACTGTGGGGAAGGTCATTCTTTTGAGAATTGTCCATCAAATCCTGAGTCAGTGTACTATGTGGGGAACCAATATCAAAATAGGAGTGGACAAGGACCTCAGTCCAACTTTTACAATCCTTCATGGCGTAATCATCCTAACTTTTCTTGGAGCAACCAAGGAAATGGACCAAACCACAACTTATTGTAGCATAGACCTAACCAATCTCAAGGGTTGAACCAGCAAGCTCCAAAACCACCTCAAGCTGAGGCATCTAACAGTTTGGAGAACTTGTTGAAAGCGTACATGGCAAAGAATGACGTTTTGTTCCAAAGCCAAGTAGCAACATTGAAAAATTTGGAAAACCAAATGGGTCAGTTAGCTATAGAGCTTCGTAATAGACCGGAAGGAACCTTGCCGAGCAATATTGAGAATCCAAGAAATTTGGGTAAAGAATATATCAAGGCAGTGGCATTGCGAAGTGGCAAAATTTTAAAACCCCGATTTATTGATGTCGAAGATAATCCCATTGAGGAGAATCAACTAGTTGTTGAAATTCCTACACTAAAGGAATCAGAATATACAAAGACTGACAAGGTAAATCCTAACTTAGTGAATTCAGATACTTTAACATCTTCATTGGATGCAGATTTATCTACTCAGAAAAGTTGTCCAGTTTACCTAAAAGTTCCATCACCTCTATATCCGCAAAGATTGCAGCAACACAAGTAGAAAAAAGAGGTGCAATTCAAGAAGTTTTTGGATATTCTAAAACAGTTGCACATCAATATTCTGTTGGTGGAGGCTTTAGAGAAAATGCCAAATTATGTGAAGTTTATGAAGGATATACTGCCCAAGAAGAAATGACTGAGTGAGTATGAGACTATTGCCTTGACAAAGGAGTGCAGTGTGTTCCTGCAGAACAAACTGCCACCGAAATTGAAAGACCTAGGAAGCTTTACTATACCCTGTAACATTGGTGAATCTTACTGTGGTAAAACTTTGTGTGACTTAGGAGGGAGTATCAATTTGATGCCTAAGTCTATTTTCAAGATGTTAAGGATAGATGAAGTAAGACCTACAACTGTGACTCTTCAGCTAGCGGATCGATCTTTAGCATATCCCGAGGGAAAGATGCGAGTTTAAGACGATCAAGTAACCTTTAACATTCTTAAAGCAATGAAATTTCTCGATCCAGCAGAAGAGTGTTCAGTTATGGAAGCGATGGAAACCTTGATTTCTATGGAAAGCAATTTTGAAGGAGATCCATTGGAGAAAGCTTTAGATCTTGACCCTTTGGAGGATGAAGAAGGTGAAGAAAACATGACTTTGATGGAAGCCAATCTGAGAAATTTTATTCAATCCACACAGTTTGAATTGTTGGAGTTGGAAGTTAGAGAATTTGTGCAACCCAAGTTGTCAATCGAAGAACCACCTAAACTCTAATTAAAGGTACTTCCTTCCCATTTGAAATACGTTTATTTTGGTGACTGTTCTATTTTGCCTGTGACTATTTCAGCAGAACTGACGAAAGATCAAGAGGAGCAATTAATTGCTGTTCTAAAGAAATTTAATAAAGCAACTGGTTGGACCATAGTTGATATTCGAGGTATAAGCCCTTCTTTTTGCATGCATAAAATTATTTTAGAAGAAGGTGAAAGAGCTCGAATTGATGGGAAAAGGAGGCTCAATCCTATTATGAAAGAAGTTGTGAGAAAGGAAGTGATCAAATAGTTAGATGCAGGAATCATCTATCCTATTTCAGATATTTTGTGGGTAAGTTTGGTACAGTGTGTGCTGAAGAAAGGTGGAATCACGATTATTGAAAATAAGAGTAACGAGTTAGTTCCAACGAGAACTGTTACGAGTTGGAAAATTTGTATTGATTACAGAAAATTGAATAAAGCCACTCGGAAGGACCATTTTCCATTGCCTTTAATGGATCAGATGTTAGATTGACTGGCAGGTAATGAATTCTATTATTTTTTAGATGGCTATTCGGGATATAACCAAATAGTTGTAGCCCCGGAGGACCAACATAAAACAACCTTTACTTGATCATATGGTACGTTTACTTTTAGGTGAATGCCTTTTGGTTTATGCCATGCAAATGCAACCTTTCAACGATGCATGATGGCAATATTCACTGATATGGTTGAAAATTTTGTTGCGGTTTTCATGGATGATTTTTTTGTTTTTGGTAACACTTATGATATTTGTTTGAGTAATTTGGCTAAGGTACTGAAGAGATGTGAAGAGAAAAATCTTGTCTTTAACTGGGAAAAATGCCATTTTATGGTTAAGGAAGGGATTGTCTTAGGGCATAAAATCTCAAAGAGAGGAACTGAAGACGATAAAGCAAAGGTGAAAGTAATTGAAAGATTACCGGCCCCAATGAATGTGAAAGGAGTCAAAAGTTTTTTGGGCCATACCGGTTTTTTACTGAAGGTTTATCAAAGATTTCTCGAAAATTTCTAAACCGTTGTGTTTGTTGTTAGAGAAAGATATAGTGTTTGATTTCAACAAATCATGTTTGGAAGTTTTTGAAGATTTAAAAAAATGGTTAATTTTAGCCCTAATAATCATTACACCTGATTGGAACTCATCTTTTGAGTTGATGTGCAATGCAAGTGACAATGATGTTGGAGCTGTGATGGGTCAAAGAAGAAACAAAGTATTTCACCCTATTTACTATACAAGTAGAACTTTGACGGGAGCCCAACACATTTACATGGTAACCGAAAAGGAACTCTTTGCAATAGTTTTTGCTTTTGACAAATTTCGCTCATATCTTATAGGTACCAAAGTCATAGCATTTACTGACCATACAACCATTAAATACTTACTCACGAAGAAATATGTGAATTCGAGGCTAATTCATTGGATACTATTACTTCAAGAATTTGACCTTGAGATCCAAGATAGAAAAGGTGTCAAAAATCAAATAGCTGATCATCTGTTGAGGTTGGAACAAGATGAGGTAACTCGATCATGTGTGCCTATCAACGAGAATTTCCCAGATGAGCACTTATTTGAGGTAAATCGAATTCATGAAACGCCTTGGTTTGCTGATTTTGCCAATTATCTTGTATGTGGAATAATTCCTCGAGAAATGGCATACCAACAAAGGAAAAAATTCCTTCATGATAGCCTGTATTATTTTTGGGATGATTCATTTTTGTTTAAACAGTGTGCAGATAATATAATCTGAAAGTGTGTAGCTAAAAGTGAGATTGCTAAGATCTTGTATCATTGCCATTCATCTCCAAGTGGGGGACACTTTGGTAGTTCACGTATTGCAGCAAAAATTTTACAAGCAGGTTTCTTTTGGCCTACACTATTTAAAGATGTTTATACTTATGTGAAGAACTGTGATAAATGCCAAAGGGCCTGAAATATATCAAAGAGGAATGAGATGCTCTTGACAAACATTTTAGAGATTGAATTATTCAACGTATAGGGCATTAACTTCTTAGGCTCGTTTCCTTCTTCGTATAGGAACAAATACATCTCAGTTGCTGTGGACTATGTATCCAGGTGGGTTGAAGCTGAAGCATACCCTACAAATGATGCTAAGGTAGTCATGGGATTCCTGCATAGGCATGTGTTTACATGATTTAGGACACCAAGAGCTATTATTAGTGATGAAGGTTCTCACTTTGTGAACAAATGGCTTAAGTGGTTGCATGACAAATATGATGTGAAGCACAAGATTGCTACTGTCTATCACCCCCAGTCCAATAGGCAAGTTGAGAGAGTGAATCGTGAAATCAAAAGTATCCTTGAAAAGGTAGCACGCCCTAGCAGAAAAGATTGGTCTCGAAGGATCGATGATGCCTTATGGGCCTATCGAACAACATTTAAGACACCATTAGGAATGACTCCTTATCGGTTAGTCTTTGGAAAGGCATGTCATCTGCCATTAGAGTTGGAGAATAGAGCTCACTGGGCCTTGAAGCAATTGAACTTTGATATTAAGCAAGCCGGTGAGAGAAGAATGTTACAACTGGATGAGTTGGAAGACTTGAGGTTGTTTTCCTATGAGAATGCCAAAATGTGTAAAGAAAGATAAAAAAAAGATGGCATGATAATCATATACAACCTCGCGAGTTTAAAGAAGGTCAGAAGGTTTTATTGGTTAATTCAAGGTTGAAGTTATTTCCTGGGAAGCTTAAATCCCGATAGAAATGACCCTATACCATCTACTATGTGTATCCTTATGGAGCTGTTGAATTATATGACACTCACGAAGGTACTTTTAAAGTTAATGGTCAAAGTCTCAAACATCATTGGGATGGTGAAGTTGAGCGAGTTGAATCCTCGTTCAAATTAACAGACATTTGATTTTTCATGAACTTGTAAATAAATAAATAGTTAGAATTTATTTTCTTAATTTAGTATATTTAATTAATTCTGTTTAAGGATATTGGAACTTAAGCGGGACCGCTGTGACCCCTCCAACCTTTCCTGGGAATTAATTTAATGTAATTTATTGAGAAGAAATTTTCTAATTGAGATTTAAAATTTTTAAGTTTAATTTGTTTTGTTTAAATTTTTAATTTTTAAAGGGGGTCAAATTTGGCCCAAGTACTAATTAGTTTTTTTTCTCTTGAGTAAGCTTGAAAACAGAGCCTGAATTTGAGACCCAAGACAGCATAAAGGAGGGAAAAATCCATACCTATTGCCGCCACTCCCATTACTTGCCGCCCAAGTAACCCTAATGTATTTAATTTTTTGCTACATGTTGCCCTAATTTTTCCCTATATAAACCCTTCTCAATTCTACTAAATTTCATATCCCTCAGAGCAATTTTCTTACACCTTAAAAATCCTTAAATTTCTCTTTTATGCCGTCAACCTCAAATTCTAAAAGAAACCCTAGTTCTCTTCCCTTTTTGTCGAAATCACCTATTGCCGTCGCAAGAAGATTGCCAAAGCACCATCTTTGCCGTCGCGTGATTTTTTCCATAGCAAGTCTTAACCACCTTGACGATTTCTTTCTTTTTCCCTTTGTGCAGAAATTTTCCCTAAATTTTTGGGAAAAGATACCATGTCTTGAAAAATAACCAGATCTTCAGAAACTACTCCTGAAAACTTGATTTTGATCGATGAAGAAGTGAAAGAGAGATTTGATTCAATTTTCAAGCATCAACCAATGATGCCAGAAAAAGGTTTTTACTTGAAGAGTAATGATTTGATGGTTGTTCCTGTACTGAATAGAAAGATAATCAATGCTCTCAAGTGGGAATGATTTTGTGATGCTCGTTCACTTCCCGATGATGAACTAGTGAGGTCATCGTTCGAAAGAAAAAAGGTACCTCTTACTTCTAAATCGATCAATGATTTGTTTAACTTACCTGATGTTGAAGAAGATGAGTACTACCCTATGATGAACAATATCAATTGGGATTTTCTTCAACAAGTGCTTGATGTTGTGACAAATCTCGAATCCCAATGGATTATAAGAAAGTATGGGAGCCATTCTTGCCGAAGGGAATACTTAAAACTAATAGCAAAGGTGTGGTTTTATTTTGTTCGTTACAGTTTTATGCCTATCTCACATAGTTCCACCATCTCGTTGGAACGGATGCTCTTGTTATATGCAATCTTGACAGAAAAGTCCATTAATGTTGGGAAAATTATCCTCAAGGAGATTCACGATTGTGCTAAAAAGAAGGCAGGAAGTGCTTATTTCCCATCATTAATCACTTCACTTTGCTTAAGGGCTTGTGTTAAAACACAAGCAAATCTGAAGGGGCGATATGTTCAAAGATGCATTACAAATTATGATCTTGAAAGATTAGTAGAGAGGGTGCATGAGCTGAATCAAGGCGAGCAAGAAGAGCCAACTAAGCCAGATACCGAGGAGTCAACAAATGAAATTGAGACTGAAGCTAATTCAGTTACAGACACTGAAGAGGAAGAATCTGATAAGTAACCGAACATCCCTGAACCAAGGGTTGAGTCAGAAGAAGAACCAGTCAGGCTAATTGTTGAACCTGAACCCTATGCTGACTTCTGCAAGTACTTTAAGGAAATTCGAGTTGTCAATTTTGATGGATATGTGCAAGTTCATGCACAATCAACAACAAACTTACTGGAAATATGAAAAATTTAGAGATGACTCAATTCGAAATTCTTTTAAGAATATCTCTAATACTTTTGTTCCTAAGTTCCCAGATGCTATCTTTGAGACATGGACGGAAGATACTGACGATGCAAGTGGAGTTGGAACTGAAAAAGACAAGAGGAATGAGTCAAGAAAATAAAAGTAGGGATTCTTGTCTTATTTATTTATTTTTAGGTCCTTAGGAATTTATTTCTTTCGTAATTAGGATTTAGTTTCTGCAAAATAAAACATAGCAAACATGAATAAACTTAACACTTCTTTAGAAAGAAAAAGACTAAGTGATGTGGCAATGGGAATGAACATGTCTAGGATTGGGTTATTAGGAAATACTTGGTATTTAAACAGTCTTAATGACTCACCTCTCTTTCTTTACAACCCTACCTAGTGTTCAGTTTTCATTCATTATTTTGTTCTTGCAATGAGGACATTGTTTCTTTCTATGGGGGGTAAGGCAAATAAATTGCTCAAATTTTTAAAAATTTTCAAATATGTTTCAATCATTGCTTTCAACAGTATGTCTAACACCCCTTACCCGTGTCCGACACCGAGACAGGATACGAGGCATTATCGGACTTAAACATAACCAATCATACAAAACCGAGCCATAAAATTTTGTTTAATTTAAAACCATTCATACACAAGTATAACATCCTTTATATGTGCCCATAAGGCCCAAAACATACATTGGGAGTGATTCGGGACTAAATTGAGAACTTACGAAACTTTTACAACATTTAGGAAATTTCCATGCTTTGGGGAGTCACACGCCCGTGTGGGTAGGCCGTGTGATCGCACATGCCCATGTGGCTTAGGACACGCCCATGTCTTCAGCCCCTATAACTCTCTGTTTATGACGTCATCAACCTATTAGGGTCACAAGGCCCTATCACACGCCCGTGTGCTTAGGCCGTGTGGCTAATTAAATTCAAAAAAATCAAGTGCAGACTTCACACGACTTGGGCACACGCCCATGTCCTAAGGTCGTGTTCTTCACACGGCTGAGACATACAGCCAAGAGACACGGCCGTGTCTCTGCCCATGTGTTTACTACTGGGCATTCTGTTTTACCTAATTAAGGTGCAGGGGACACACGGCCAGATCACACGCCCACGGGGCAAATCGTGTGTCACACACGGCCTAGACACATGCCCGTGTATCTACCCATGTGGACAACTTTGAGGCTATTTTCCAAGCCATTTTCCACCCTCAAATGCTCACTCAAATTCTCACAATCATGATTAGTCCATGCCTTTGTAATTTCAACATATCACATATTCAAACCATCATGCTTTCATATGGCATTCCACACCAATTTCATAATTATTCATCATTATAAACCTACTTTCAATTTACTAAATTTTACTGTAGTTATAGTCATGCCTATTAGTCCCAATTCATTCATTAAGCATATATGTCTTTTATCACATCCATACTAGCAAGCAGCCACCAACCACATTACAAAGCATAAACACATTACATGCATGCATAAGCAATTAAGGTTACAACCCAATAATCAATATGGGCCATCTCTCATGGCCATATACAAAATAATCATAATACCACCATGAGCCAACACATTTGGCTAATCAATATGACACATAACAAAATAACCAAGTTTCCTATACATGTTATACTTAAAATGTTGAGACTAACTATACCCAAATGTCCAATTGATAGTGCAATCGAAAAATCTAACGTCCTTCAATCCCCCAGCTAGCGGCGATACTATAAGAAAAAGGAAAGGAAATGGGGTAAGCTTTAAAGCTTAGTAAGTCCATATGAAAATAATATGCAATCTAAACAAGTATTTAACATACATTTAACATAATGAACATAAATTTGTATTTCATCAAATCACTTAAACTTACTCATCACATAAACAACCTTATCATAAGTTTATCATATATCAAGGCATTACTCATGAGTTTGGTATACATACCTGTACCAACTCGTAATACAACTCATACTTATTCTTCTCATTGACTTACCTCTTGGGTCTTCTATCAAGTTGCTCGATAATTTACCCGTTGAACATTTGGAATACTGTTGGATACACGGAAGCTCACGCATAAGTGCCACATACGTAGCTAAAACTACCTCATATCGCATAACATATAAAAGCTCATTCTCGAGCTACTTACGGGTCTGCTCACACAAGTTGTCAGGTATCCACAACACATGACGGACTACCCAGCTACCAGTAGGACGTACACGACCAGCACCCGGAACCATATAAACTTATATCACACATCTTATGAGCTTAAATCATAAGATTCCTAGTGACATGTCACTTGTATCCTAAACTATTCCTAAGCTTCAAACGAAATTTCCTTTGTTGTCGCATCACTATCAGAATAGCTCGTAATTTTAAGCTCAATGTACACAATATCCATCATTTAATCATGAAATGATCAAGGCATACTCATAATAGTAATAAAGCATTTAAATTCACATGATATCAAAGCAATAGAAATATGACATAACATCATATATGAACTTACCATACATGCAATATTTAAGCATTTAAAATGGAGTACATATTGCATTATTCACATATGAACTTACCTCAATACCAAAATAATGAAAACGAGCCTATTTTTCGTAAACCTTTTTTTCCCCCGATCAAGACCTGAATCACGTTTTTCTTTATCTATAATGCCAAATTTAACTTATTTAATACATACATTGTTTGAATCGACCCATAACACATATTTTGGTAGAATTACCTTTTTACCCCTAACTTTTCACTTATTTACAAATTGGTCCCTAGGCTCGTAAAATGAAATGCATGCATTTTATTTGTTACCAAAGCCTAGTCGATTCATATTTCTACTCATATCAGCCCATATTTCTCATTAAATCACATTTCTCCTATCCACTTTTTCATCTTTTATAAATAAGCCCCTTTTAAGTGTTTTTATGAAAAATTACTTTGTAAAAGATGTTACACACACACATCAAACTTGCATATTCTTTCATTAAACATCAAAATACAAGTATGTCACACATGGGTCAAATTCCAAACATGAACCCTTATAACATCCCGAAGTAGGGCCTAGTCAGAATAGTGGTTTTGAGACCACAAATCTGAATTAGAAATAATTATTTTATTATCTTTATAAGGCCTATGACATGTTTATATGCTTTTGTAAAAATTTCATGAAGAAATTTTATGTCTAAGCTGCTCGATTGGACTTTGAGGACTAAATTGAATAAATTGTAAAACTTGAGTTCTAGAAGCTTTAAGCATGAAATTGAATCAAATTATAAATTAGAGGTCCTTAAAGAGTAATTTGACAAAGTTCTAAAAATTTGTACAAAAATGGACATGGTTAGGTAAAATTTCAAAGAAAGTCATTAAGGGCATTTTAGTCATTTTGTAAATAAATGAATTAAAAAGGGAAAATAAGCCAAAATTGGCTATCATCTTCTCCAACCAGCTGAAACTAGCATGGACACCATGGCTAGGGTTTGGTTCAAGCTTCCAAGCTCATTTGTAACTGATCCCGAGCCCCGTTTTTAATATTCTTTACATTTTTGAAGTCCCGGTAACATGATCTACTCATTTCTACCATTATTTTGAGTTAGGGTTTATGTTTAAAAAATTACCCATGAGTGACATGCTTGTATTTTGATGTCTAATGGTAGAAAATGAGTGTTGGGTGTTAAATAAACGACTTTTACTAAGCGATTTTCGACGAAAACGTTCGGAATGACCATTTTGTAAAAGTTGTAAAAAATGGTATAAAAGGGTGTTATGATGAGAATTTTAGTTTTCTATAGTTATGAAAATGGTTCAGCTAGGCCTATAGAATGGGAAACTTGAATAAAAGTCACTTTACGAGCCTAGGGGCAAAAGTATAATTTTGACAAAGTTTAGGGGCAAAAATGTAATTTTTAAAAATATAATTTTGGGTCAATTTGAATAATTTGAGTCCTAAATAGGCTATATTTGAAATGATAGATGAAGGAAATCGAGATTCAAGCTTAAATCGGGAAAATACAAGTTTTGGACTAAAATGGCAATTTTGTTGTTTCCATATTCGAGGTAAGTTTGTGTGATTTAATAAGCATATTATTCATGTTATTATTGTTATACATGAAAAGTATCCTGCTATTATTGTATTGAATTTGAGGTTAATGGACATTTGATGGAAATTGACATTTTAAATGAAATGAACAAGTTTGTATGAAAACTAGGTGATATGTTATTTTTATTGTATGGACTAAAGCCCAAATAAACAAGAAAATGTGTTTAATTGAATGTACATTGCATGATCATCTATGCATATTGATATACTTGATGAAAACAAAAAATCTCGGTTGAATAAAAACGGATATTCGATGGATAAATCATTGTTTACACGACATGAGATACTGCATGTGTTGCAGAAAAGGATTTAGCTCGGACGGGTAATTCGTTGATCACAATATAGAGAGGATCTATCCCGGACGGGTGTTCCTTAAGTGATCAAGCCTCCCGAAAAATATGGGTGTATTAAAGATTTATCCCAGACGGGTAATCCGATTAAGGACTGAATTTAGCCTGGACTGGTAATTCAGATCCAAGCTTATGAGAGTGTATGTCATTGTAAGGGATTCAGCCTAGACTGGTAATCCCGACAACACTTTGTGAGCTATGATACGGGGGATTTAGACTAGATTGGTAATCCCACTGTAATGAGTGAGGTTCGCGGGAGTACGTACTTGAAATGATCACTTGCATGACTTGACGATAAATGTGATATCCATTAAGATTCTGAGGAATTCAATGGGAATTAATATGAGAAATGGAATGGAAATACTTGAAATGATAAACTCATCTATGCTTAGATTGTGACAACCCGAATTAGTGCCTAATCGGAATAGTGGTTTCGTGACCACAAATCCGAGATAGAAATAATTATTTTATAATTATTTTGAGGTTATGATATGATTGCATGATTGTGTGAAAATTTTGTGAAGAAATTCCATGCATAAAATGCTTAATTTGAAGTTAGAGGCTAAATCGAATAAGTCAAAAAACTTCATTCTAGAAGTTTTTAGTATGAAATTGCTTTGAAATATTAATTAGGAGGTCTTAAATAGCAATTTGACCAATTTCTAAAATTTTGGACAAAAATGGGCTTGTACATGAAAATTTTCAAAGAAAGGCATTAAGGGCATTTTGGTCATTTGTATATTAAATGAAATAAAATGGGAAAAATAACACAAAATTGGTTATCATCTTCATTAGTTGCTGCCGAAAATTGCTCTCCTCCATAGCTAGGGTTTCTTCAACTTTGAAGCTCCATAGTAAGTGATTTCAAGCCCTGTTTTTAATGTTCTTTACGTTTTTGGATTCCCGGTAGCTCGATTAAGCTTATGCTAACAATAATTCAACCTAGGGTTCATATTTGGAAAAATACCCATAGGTGAAATTTGTGTATTTTGATGTTTTATGATAGAATATGAGGTTTTAAATTATGTTAGACAACTTGTGCTACTCGGTTTTAAGTGAAAACGAGTAAAACGGCATAATCGGTAAAAATACCTATTGTTCACAACTATGTGTTAGAGTGAGAATTTGATGTGGTCATAGAAGATAAAAATGTTCATCATGTCATAAAACATAAGAATAAGGGCTGAAATTAAATTTCCGAGCCTAGGGGCAAAATTGTAATTTTGTAAAAGTTAGGGGGCAAAAATGTAATTTTTCTATAATGTGATCTTTGGATTAAAATAAATAGTATGAGTGCTAAATGAGCTAAATGTGTTGTTATAGATCAAGAAAGGCGTGGAATTGACCTCGAGCGAGGAAGGAAAAAGTTTTGGACTAAATCACAAAATTTCCACATTTTGCACCGAGGTAAGTTTGTATGTAAATATTATATTATTTTCATTTACATTCCTATATATTTCAGCCTATTATATGAATATACTAGCTGATGTTAAAATATAAATCGACTATTGGGAGAATAAAAATAAATAATAGAGAGGAATCCCGATTGAACATTCTGAGAGATCGAATAAAATAGAGGAGCGTAGCTAGGTCAAATGTATGATGCTGAGTGCACATCATGTGTACAAGAAAGCTATGAAATACCATGTAGTAGCTAGGTCACATGTGTGATACGGGATGTATCCCATGTAGACAAGAGAGCTACGTAAGAGATAAATGTAGCTAGGTCACATGTGTGATACGGGATGTATCCCATGTAGACAAGAGAGCTACGTAATAGATAAATGTAGCTAGGTCGCATGTGTGATTCCAAGTGAAGGACACCATGTAGACAAGAAAGCTACGAGACAAATTGGCTAGGTCACATGAGTGGTATTAAGTGTTCACCATGTGTACAAGAGAGCCGAATTAAATGAAGTATGATGGTGGGGGGTGTGTGCTGCTAAAACCATTAAATATCGAGATTGATCCGAATTGTTCAACGGGATGGTTTTGTGGTGACGTTGTGGTTATGGACCTATACTTATGATGAATGAATTGTGGTGAAAATGATTTGTGGCATATCTATATATGTAAGATAAAATGAGGGTAGCATAAAGAATGTGTGAAAGAGTGAAATTTGCATTAAAACTGTTTTGGACAGTAGCAGTGATGTGATTTTTTGAAAAATCACCAAAAATAGGAGGAACATAATTAGAGGTTGAATGAGATGTGAAATTAAAGTTTAATGAGTCTACTTTCATATAAAAGAATCAGAACAAGCAAAGGAATTTTATATTTTGAGATATTTACAATTGTGTGTGACTTGCTCAGGATGAATGTGTGATCCCCTGTTTCAACTTTGAAAAATCATTAAAAATTGTACAAAGCAAATTAAAATATAGTTTACATACCTAAATTCCTTATTGAGTATAGTTTTAAATGAAACAAATTTAAGGGTTATTTGAATTGTGTACTGAGAGAAATTCAATTTGTAGTGAACAGAGGTCAGACTAGTCGAGCTGTGTAACAGGGGAAGCTTTAACTAATAAACTGTACTAATCGGCTGAACCAAAAATTCTAGAAAAAAATAGCAAAGAGATTTATGAGTCTAGATTCAGGAAATTTTACGGATTTGAATTTCGAGTTTTTCAACTCGAGTTATGATTTATTTAGTGAATATGATGCAGGGGACTGCTTGATCAAATTGGGACAAACAATAAAAGTATAAAAATATTTTATAATTGAGTTATGTTGTAAACATGTTAGATTTCTTATTTGTTATTTATATACTTACTTACTAAGCTATATGCTTATCTTCTTTTTTTTGTCTTATAGAGTTACTAAGCCAGATTGGGAATTGAAGATCGTGGAGACCCATCCACGCTATCAATACTTTTTGGTACATTGTGAACACTATTTTGAAATATGGCATGTATAGCAGACTTGGTTATTTTGTTACGTGTCATAAATGTCTAGGTTTAAATTACTACTTATAGTATCAAGCTAATCATTTTGTATGAAACCTTTGGAGTTAGTTTGTATTGTTAATAATATGATGTTATAATGATCAAATTGCACGCTATATTTTTGTTGGGTTTTATTTAATAGTATTTACCATGATTTGTTAATACCTCGTTACCACTGTTCTGCTACGGATATGGGTAAGGGTGTTACATTTAGTGGTATCGAGTTATGGTTTAGTCGGTTCTCGGACTAATAAAGTGTGTGTAAAAGTCTAGCTATACATGCCATAAAAATATTGTGATAGTGTGGTGACTCCTGACTATTCTAAATTGTGTTTTGTTTTAATATAGTAATGGATCCTGAAGGAACTGCATGGGTGATGATCTTTGCTAGTAATGCACCTCTCCCGCACAAGGGACCGTACTGTGGAAAGTAGACCGAGACGTTGAGACAGGAGAGATGAGGCTCGGGATGCCTTTCTCCAAAGGATGAACAATTGGTATACTGAATTTATTCGAGCAAATCCAAATACTCAACCTCCTCCACCCCCTCCTATACCTCAGATGATTCCTGTAGCTGCTCAAGATGTAAATTTGGTAAGGATGAACAAGCCTCCAGCTTGACAAGATTCAAAACAAGGGGCCAAGAGTTTAGAGCAAAGATCGACGATGATCCTGAAAAAGCGGAATTCGGCTTGAGAATTCTACCCGTGTATTTGATGAGCTCTCATGTACACCAAGAATGCTTAAAGTGTCTTTGTATCACTTTTGAGAGATTCGCCTACCATTGGTGGAAGACTTTGGTATCGATGGTGCCAAAAGAAAAAGTTACTTGGGATTTCTTCCAGAAGAATTTAGAAAAAATACATAAGTCAACGATTTATGGATCAAAAACGGAAGGAGTTCCTTGAATTGAAGCAAGGCAAGATGTCCGTGGCGAGAATATGAACGCGAATTTGTGAGACTTAGCAAGTATGCCCGTGGAATGTGTGTCAGCACCGAGGCCATTATGTGCGAAGGTTTGAAGATGGGCTGAATGAGGACATTAAAGTGCTTGTAGGAATTTTGGAATTGAAAGAATTTGTTGTATTGGTTGATCAAGCTCTTAAAGTGAAGAATTGAACAAAGAAAAAGAAAAGCTGCTATTGAGGCTCGAGATGCGAGAAAAAGACCGATAAGCAAGCCATTTCAATCTCAATTAAAGAGGTCCAAAGAGGCAAACCCTCGAATGACGGTTTCAATTGGGGAGTCACACGAGAGATCGTGGTAGAGCGTATTCGGGGTCTAAAGCTCAAGCTACTTGAGTGGCAAGTGTGGGTAATGTGCGACCTAGAAAGCCCGAGTGTCGACAATGTGGCCGCAACATTATGGTGAGTGTTGGGGAACTGAGCGAGCTTGTTTCAGTGCGGTTCTCGAGCATTTTATTAGAGATTGTTAGGAGAAAGTTAAAGAAGAAAGATTTGAGAATGCTAGACGAGAACCACCGCTAGTAGAGGTAGACCACCGAGAAATACTGGAGGTGGGACTAGCGATAAAGCTGCGCGATGAAAGACTCGATGGGCAAGATCGGAAGCTAGAGCACTGCTGGAGAGCTTATGCTATACGTGCCCGAGAAGATGCATCATCTCCCGATGTCATTCTTCGGTACATTTTCTCTCTATGATACTATTGTTATTGCATTGATTGATCCGGGTCCACTCATTCCTATATTTGCATGAATTTAGTATCTAATAAAAAGTTGCTGTTGAGTTTCTGAGTTTACGATTAAAGTGTCGAACCCTTAGGCCAATATGTGCTAGTTGACAAGGTTTGCAAGAATTGCCCATTAATGATTCAAGGTCACTGTTTTCCGCCAATTTGATCTCAAGTACCATTTAATGAGTTTGATGTTATCTTGGGAATGGACTGGTTGACATTGTATGATGCTAAGGTAGATTGTAAACAAAAGACACTAGAGTTGAAATGTGAAAATGGAGAAATTTTGTGGGTTGAAACAGACAAATCAAATAAATTGCCTATGGTGATTTCGCATATGTCCACACGTGAAATATATGAGGAAAGGGTGTGAAGCTTATCCGCTTATGTAATGAATACCGAGTTGCCTCAATCAAAGCTTGAATCGATCTCGATAGTTTGTGAGTTTCCGGATGTATTTCCGGGAATTGCAGGTTTGCCTCCGACAGAGAGATAGAGTTTGCCATTGATTTGTTGCCGGCATTGCACCGATCTCGATTGCTCCATATAGAATGGCTCAGATGAATTAAAAGAATTGAAGGCTCGATTGCGAGGAATTAACAGATAAGGGATTTGTGAGACCGAGTTTCTCTCCCTGGGTGCTCTGTATTATTCGTAAGAAGAAGGATGGTTCAATGAGACTTTGCATTGATTATCGTCACTCAATAAGGTGACTATAAAGAACAAGTACCCATTGCCGAGGATTGATGATTTATTCGATCGGTTAAAAGGGCTCTGATGTTTTCAAAGATTGATTTAAGGTCCAGTTACTACCAGTTGAGAGTTAAGGAGTCGGATGTGCGAAAACCGCCTTTAGGACAAGGTATGGACATTATGAGTTTCTTGTAATGCCTTTCGGCTTAACAAATGCTCCAGCTATATTTATGGACTTAATGAATCGGATCTTTCGCCATATTTGGATAAGTTTGTAGTAGTATTCATAGATGACATTCTAATTTATTCTCGGGATGAGTTTGAACATGTCGAACACTTGAGAACCATATTGCGAGATCTTGAGAGAAAAGAAATTGTTTGCCAAGTTTAGTAAAAGTGAGTTCGGCCGTGAAGTCGGATTTTTTTTAGGACATATAGTCTCGGTGATGGTATTCGGGTGGATCCAAGCAAGATTTCTGCGATCGTTGATTGGAAACCGCCAAAGAATGTATTTGAGGTTAGAAGCTTTTTAGGCTTAGCCGGATATTATAGACGTTTTGTTGAGGATTTTCGATGATTGCCTCTCCTATGACTAAGTTGCTGCAAAAGAATGTTAAGTTTGAATGGGTGATGAATGTCGCAGAGTTTTGAAAAGTTGAAAGCACGATTGACTGAAGCACCAATTTTAGTACAAATTGAGCCAGAAAAGAGTTCGTAATTTATAGTGATGCATCGTTGATGTGCCTTGGATGTGTGTTGATGCAAGAGGGTAAAGTGGTAGCTTATGCTTGAGGCGATTAAAACCGCATGAAAAGAATTATCCTACACATGATTTGGAATTGGCGCTATTGTCTTTGCTTTGAAGATTTGGCGACATTATTTGTGCACTGGTGAAAAATGCCGAATTTTTACGATCACAAAAGTTTGAAGTATTTGATGAATCAAAAGGATCTGAATCTGCGACAAATAAGATGGCTTGAATTATTAAAGGATTATGATCTAGTGATTGATTATCATCCGGAAAAGCAAATATAGTTCTTGATGCTTTAGAGCGAGAAAATTTCTTTTACTTTGAGAACCATGAATATGGGATTAGCATTGTCGATGATGGGTCAATCTTAGCGAGATGAGAGAGCTAAACCGTTATTTCTCCGATTGATTTGTGATGCTCAAAAGGATGATAATGAGTTGCGGACCAAAAGAACTCAATGCGAATCGAGTTCGACTCAGTTTTTCGAGTTGGACGGACGATTGTTTAATGTTTCGAGACAGAATATGTGTGCGAAAAAATAATGAATTGATTCGAAAAATATTACAAGAGGCGCACAATGGTCATTTATCGATTCACCACGTAGTAGCAAAAAATGTATAAAGATTTAAAGAAGTTGTATTGGTGGCGGTGTATGAAAAGGGACATTTCTGAATTTGTAACCAAGTGTTTGGTCCATCAACAAGTAAAAGCCGAACATCAAGTGCCTTGAGGACTACTTCACCCGGTAATGGTGCACAGAGTGGAAATGGGACAAGATTACCATGGATTTTGTAACCGGTTTGCCTTTGACTCCTAAAAAGAAGGATGCTTATGCAGGTAGTGGTTGATAGATTAACAAAATCAGCCCACTTTATATCGATGACGTCCGATTACTCACTTGATAAATTAGCTGAATTATATATTGCTGAAATTGTGAGGTTGCAGGGTGCCTATGTCTATAATATCGATATAGAGATCCGAGATTTACCTCAAGATTTTGGAAAAAGTTACAAGAAGCTTTGGGTACAAAATTGAACTTTAGTACCGCGCCCATCCACAAACAGATGGTCAATCGGAAAGAGTAATCCAGTACTCGAAGATATGCTTAGATCTTTGTGTTTTAGAATTTGGAGGTAATTGGGAGAAATATCTATCTTTAATTGAGTTTGCCTACAATAACGATTATCGATCAAGTATACAAATGGCACCGCATTGAAGCCTTGTATGGTCGTAAGTGTCGGACTCCTTTATATTGGATTGAACTCGGTGAGAAAAGCAGATTCACGGAGTTGATCTAGTTAAAGAAACCGAAGAGAAAGTAAAAGTAATTCGGGATTGCTTGAAAGTCGCTTGAGACCGACAAAAGTCATATGCGGACTTAAAAAGAAAAGAGATTGAATTTCAAGTGGGTGATAAAGTGTTCTTGAAAGTGTCACCATGGAAAAGATTCGAGATTTAGTCGAAAAGGCAAGTTGAGTCCGCGTTTTATTGGGCGTGCGAAATTACCGAGAGAATTGGACGATGGCATATCGGTTGGCCTTCCGGCGGCGAGTTAGAGAGAATTCATAACGTGTTTCACGTATCAATGTTCTGACGTTATCGTTACGATCCTTCACATGTGATCTCCCAACGAAAATTGAGATTCGATCGGATATGACCTATGAAGAGGAACCAATAAAGATTTTGGCTCGAGAAATTAAACAGTTAAGAAATAAAAGTATAGCCTTAGTGAAAGTATTGTGGCACAGACATGGAATAGAGGAAGCTACGTGGGAACTGAGGAGGCTATGATGAGAAAACAGTACCCAAACCTCTTTTCTGGTAAGATTTTTTTGGGACGAAAATCTCTAAAGAGGAGAATTGTGACAACTTTGAATTAGGGCCTAATCGGAATAGTGGTTTCGTGACCACAAATCCGAGATAGAAATAATTATTTTATAATTATTTTGAGGTTATGATATGATTGCATGATTGTGTGAAAATTTTGTGAAGAAATTCCATGCATAAAATGCTTAATTTGAAGTTAGGGGCTAAATCGAATAAGCTGCAAAACTTTCATTCTAGAAGTTTTTAGTATGAAATTGCTTTGAAATATTAATTAGGAGGTCTTAAATAGGAATTTGACCAATTTCTAAAATTTTGGACAAAAATGGGCTTGTACATGAAAATTTTCAAAGAAAGGCATTAAGGGCATTTTGGTCATTTGTATATTAAATGAAATAAAATGGGAAAAATAACACAAAATTGGTTATCATCTTCATTAGTTGCTGCCGAAAATTGCTCTCCTCCATAGCTAGGGTTTCTTCAACTTTGAAGCTCCATAGTAAGTGATTTCAAGCCCTGCTTTTAATGTTCTTTACGTTTTTGGATTCCCTTAGCTCGATTAAGCTTATGCTAACAATAATTCAACCTAGGGTTCATATTTGGAAAAATACCCATAGGTGAAATTTGTGTATTTTGATGTTTTATGATAGAATATGAGGTTTTAAATTATGTTAGACAACTTGTGCTACTCGGTTTTAAGTGAAAACGAGTAAAGCAAGCATAATCTCCAGAAATACCTATTGTTCACAACTATGTGTTAGGAGTGAGAATTTGATGTGGTCATAGAAGATAAAAATGTTCATCATGTCATAAAACATAAGAATAAGGGCTGAAATTAAATTTCCGAGCCTAGGGGCAAAATTGTAATTTTGTAAAAGTTAGGGGCAAAAATGTAATTTTTCTATAATGTGATCTTTGGATTAAAATAAATAGTATGAGTGCTAAATGAGCTAAATGTGTTGTTATAGATCAAGAAAGGCGTGGAATTGACCTCGAACGAGGGAAGGAAAAAGTTTTGGACTAAATCACAAAATTTCCACATTTTGCACCGAGGTAAGTTTGTATGTAAATATTATATTATTTTCATTTACATTCCTATATATTTCAGCCTATTATATGAATATACTAGCTTATGTTAAAATATAAATCGACTATTGGGAGAATAAAAATAAATAATAGAGAGAATCCCGATTGAACATTCTGAGAGATCGAATAAAATAGAGGAGCGTAGCTAGGTCAAATGTATGATGCTGAGTGCACATCATGTGTACAAGAAAGCTATGAAATACCATGTAGTAGCTAGGTCACATGTGTGATACGGGATGTATCCCATGTAGACAAGAGAGCTACGTAAGAGATAAATGTAGCTAGGTCACATGTGTGATACGGGATGTATCCCATGTAGACAAGAGAGCTACGTAATAGATAAATGTAGCTAGGTCGCATGTGTGATTCCAAGTGAAGGACACCATGTAGACAAGAAAGCTACGAGACAAATTGGCTAGGTCACATGAGTGGTATTAAGTGTTCACCATGTGTACAAGAGAGCCGAATTAAATGAAGTATGATGGTGGGGTCAAAGCTAAAACCATTAAATATCGAGGATTGATCCGAATTGTTCAACGGGATGGTTTTGTGGTGACGTTGTGGTTATGGACCTATACTTATGATGAATGAATTGTGGTGAAAATGATTTGTGGCATATCTATATATGTAAGATAAAATGAGGGTAGCATAAAGAATGTGTGAAAGAGTGAAATTTGCATTAAAACTGTTTTGGACGGTAGCAGTGATGTGATTTTGAAAAATCACCAAAAATAGGAGGAACATAATTAGAGGTTGAATGAGATGTGCAATTAAAGTTTAATGAGTCTACTTTCATATAAAAGAATCAGAACAAGCAAAGGAATTTTATATTTTGAGATATTTACAATTGTGTGTGACTTGCTCAGGATGAATGTGTGATCCCCTGTTTCAACTTTGAAAAATCATTAAAAATTGTACAAAGCAAATTAAGAAATATAGTTTACATACCTAAATTCCTTATTGAGTCTAGTTTTAAATGAAACAAATTTCAGGGTTATTTGAATTGTGTACTGAGAGAAATTCAATTCGTAGTGAACAGAGGTCAGACTAGTCTAGCTGTGTAACAGGGGAAGCTTTAACTAATAAACTATACTAATCGGCTGAACCAAAAATTCTAGAAAAAAATTAGCAAAGAGATTTATGAGTCTAGATTCAGGGAAATTTTACGGATTTGAATTTCAAGTTTTTCAACTCGAGTTATGATTTATTTAGTGAATATGATGCAGGGGGGACTGCTTGATCAAATTGGGACAAACAATAAAAGTATAAAAATATTTTATAATTGAGTTATGTTGTAAACATGTTAGATTTCTTATTTGTTATTTATATACTTACTAAGCTATATGCTTATCTTCTTTTTTTTTGTCTTATAGAGTTACTAAGCCAGATTGGGAATTGAAGATCGTCGGAGACCCATCCACGCTATCAATACTTTTTGGTACATTGTGAACACTATTTTGAAATATGGCATGTATAGCAGACTTGGTTATTTTGTTACGTGTCATAAATGTCTAGGTTTAAATTACTACTTATAGTATCAAGCTAATCATTTTGTATGAAACCTTTGGAGTTAGTTTGTATTGTTAATAACAGATGTTATAATGATCAAATTGCACGCTATATTTTTGTTGGGTTTTATTTAATAGTATTTACCATGATTTGTTAATACCTCGTACCCTGTTCCGGCTACGGATATGGGTAAGGGGTGTTACATAGATGATACTAGTACGATGTATATGATTGTCATGTTTGGATGAGTGGTTGTGCTAAGAGATAGCACAGGTACGTACTCGAAACCTATGAGCATGTGGTTGCCATGTGAAATGAAATAGAATTTAAGAGTGCAAATGAATGAGTGATATTTATAAGAATAATTTCTATGACAAATTTGTAATGATTATCATTATGTTGCACTAAGACAGATTAGTACAATAGCAGCAGTCTGACTTTGAAAATCCACCAAAAATAGTGGAAATTGAGTTAGAGGTTGAGTAAAATATTAAATTAAAGCTTATTGAGTTAGTTTTAGATAAAGTAAACGGCGTAAGCAAAGGAGTCTCATATGATGAGATATTTGATTTTTTGTGAAATAGGATTAGAGTGATCTTGGACTTCCCTGTCTTAAATTTGGAAAATCATTAAAAATTGTAAAAAATTGATTATGGGTTATAATTTATATGCTTAAAATTCTTAATGAGTATATTTTCAAGGGAAATAGATAGAAGTGTCATTTAAGCCCCGTACTGTGAGATAATTAATTCATAGTGAAGAGAGGTCAGAACTACCAGATAGCAAAATAGGGATAAATTTAAAGAATAAACTATACTTATTGGCTAGACCAAAAATTATGAAAATTTTATGGTAAGAATATATGTGAGTCTAGTTCTAGGGAAAATTAATGGTTCTCAATTTGGAATTCTGTAGCTCCAGATACAAATAATTTAGTAACCGTAACTTAGGAAAATAGCTTGACTGGACTTTGAATAAATAGAATGAATTTGAAAATAGCATGTTATCACATTGCTTATTATTTTTCATGCAAGCTTACTAAGCGTAAAGCTTACTCCCTCCTTTTCATTTCCTTAGTGTTTTCAGGTCGGCTCGGGGTTAGAGATCGTCAGAGGCAACATCACACTATCAAGCCATCAACTTTAGAGTATTGTCATATATGTATTACACACCTTCAAGTGAGTGGCATGTATAGGGACTTAATTATTGATATGCGCTCTTATGTTTTAGCCAAGATGTTGGCTTATATTAGCACATTGTATATAGCCATGAGATGTGGCTTATGATGGTTATGGCTTGTAAGCCTAATTATCCAAATTATGTGATATTACCCTGTGAAGTGGTTATATGATTTGGCTTGATTGTTATGATTGGATGATATCATGACATGTTTGCTTGCTGTTTCGTTAAGATTAAATGGTATGTTATTGAACATGGTATAAGAATATAGAGAGTGATTAAAATGGTAAAGCCAAAAAATATGAATGGGTGTGTTTAGACTAGATATTATACGAGTATGTGATTCACATGTATGTAATCATACGAATATTACTTTGAGATTTAATAAAGGATATGAAACCATCAAATTGAAATTATAGTGTGTGTCTATAATGTATTTAAGTATGTGAGGTATTAATAGTAACAAAAATTCTTGGAAAATAGTCTAAGTGCTAGCCACACGGGCAGAGACACGGCCATGTGTCTCAACCGTGTGGAGGACACGACCCAGCACACAGGCATGTGGTCTGGCCATGTGGTTAAATTTATTTTGCTGACATCGTAAATAGAGAGTCACATGGCCTGAAGAGACGGGTGTGTTGGAGACACAGGGGCGTGTCCCTATGTCCACACGGGTGTGTGACCCTATTTCATGAAAATTTCTCTAAGTTTTCCCAGAGCTTTCTAAAGTTCTTGGTTTAGTCCTTAACTACCCTGATGTATGTTTTAGGGCTCGAAGGCCTGTATAAGGGACAATTTACATGTGTTTGAAAAGTTTTAATTTGGATGAAATTTTATGGCTCGATTTTGCATGTTTGTGAATGTTTAAGTCCGGTAACGCCTCGAACGCTGTCCCAACTTTGGATACGGGCAAGAGGTGTTATTTTTAGTGGTATCAAAGCTATGGTTTAGTCGGTTCTCAGACTAACCTAACATGAATGAGAGTCTAGCTATACATGCCACCGATCCGTGATGGTGTGATGTCTCCCGACGCGAATGAGAACCATCTTTTTTGGACAAAGGTGCTCTCTAACCGAGCTATACCAACCATTTTCGATGTGTAGCTAAGGCATTCGACTAAAGTACAGTTATGGTGAGCCTAAACTCAGAAAAGTATGAATAAAAGTTCATGATATGTACATGATAACATGTGAGACGAAAGTTCATGTTGTGATGAGTATCTATGCTTGTTTGATATTCATATGATGTTGTGCATTTTATTTACTTGATCAAGTGAATGTGACAAATAGAAATTCATGAATGTATGAATAAAAGGTTCATAATAACATGATACGGATAAAATGTCATTGTCCCGATTGAACATTGAATGTTCATAGATTGCAATGATATCTTTAAATGAGATAAAAGAATACATTATGATAAGCTTATCTATGTTTAATTGATAGTTCTATGATATATATGATCGATTTGCTCTAGCGAATGTATGTATTTGGGTGACTCACCAACCTTATTGATGGAATAAATGTTCGTGTACACTTGTTTAAATAAGATAATTGAAAAGTTCGTTTCATACGAACGTGAATAATAGTTTTCTTGAAGTGGCTGATATGCTTGTGAAAATGTTACTATGATGATGAAATAGTGTTATATGTATATGTGTATGAGAGACGAGTTAGAGACCTTATGACCCTACCCCCTTACCAGAGTGGTGTTTTGTAAATGATTTTATAAGATCAGTGTTGAATAAGCTCACAAGTATGAGACCAAAGAGTTCAGCTCTAGAATGATTATAACTATGATCAGAGATTAATTGGATTGATAAGTAAATATAGAGCTAGTAAAGTACAATGTCGAGAAACGTATTAACTGGAATTTCTTCAAAATTGATCTTCTTCAATGAAAATCATAATGTGGGATTTGTAATAATAGAAATAGTTGGAGGAATAAATCTTGACATGTAAGATATCGGAATGTGGTAATTATAGTAAGCAGATTATGACTGTCTCTTTCTTGAGGTACTCTATGAGTTCATTTACTCTTGAAAGTATTACTGGGCTATCTATTTTCAGATAAATTGTTATTGTGCGAGAATGTTTTCTAATTTTGGAATAAGATGAAAGTATTGATAATTTGACTGGTATATAATCTGTATTGCTCTATTTTCCCTCTAGTGTTCTATTACATTCCGCCTATTGGGATTTTATGAGATAATGTACCTGATGTTATGATTCTGTTTCTTCTAATGGATGCTCTGTTCCATATATATATATGGGAAGGTACATTATCCTTGTTGCATTTAATTCAAGTGGGTTTAATTGATGTATTCTTCTGGACTTCTTTTTCTTTGGGAAATTATCGAAATCTTCCATATTTTCTTATGAGCTTTATTCTGGGTCTTTCATTATGATATTGTATCTTGGATTTCTTTATCTTGGGTTTCTCTATCTTGGAATTCTTAATCCTAGTTTTCGTGTTATCTATATTCCGAAATTTATCAATCACGGCTCATATCTATAGTGTGTTCTTCAGTTGTGATAATCATGTCAAGTGTGACTATGCCTCTGGTTTGATCATAGTAATGTGGTAATTCTAGTATCTGGATTTCTCTAAATCTTCGTGAAGGATTTGACATTGGTAAAGGCATAAATGGTGAAATTGCTAGTATCAGCTTGTATGATGGATTTCTTTTCTCAAGAAAGTTAATCAAGTTAATGCCTTCGATTGGGAACATTTATACTACCTTGAGCTAATGCAATTGAAATGGAATTTGATTAGTATGATGAGTGAATTTTGCATGATTACATGTTAAATCGTTTTGTCAACTAAAAGGAAGGATTTCCTGAAACTTTATCAAGTAATAATTAAGACCGACTTGGTTGTTCAGTTTGTGTGGGTTATTGTTTGAAAGATTTAATGGGATATTTATGTCCAAAATTTTTCCCAAGTCTGAGAATAAGATTTTATCTCTCCGGGTAAAAGACAGATAGTCTGAATGAAAAGTGTATATAACTTAGAAGATTTTGATATGATTTAAAGCTACTTTGAATGATAAAGTTTTCGTCTTGTGAAAGTTGAATGGTCTACTACATGTTGGTAACGCTTTGAATAGACGAGAATATTGTTAACCGAAGCTTTTGAACTAGTTTAGTCTGCATTGAGCAAAGACTTCTCGGTTTTCAGTGATGTGTTTTAAAATAAGAAGGGCAGTGTGATACCTTAAAGTATCTGCGGTCATAGAAAGACTTAAGTTGAGATAGTATAGCTGACTTGAATTGTTAAAGGATGATAAGATAGTTATGGTATGATCTCTGAGAATGAGATTACTATAGATTTTATATCAGGATTATTCCTATCTTTGAAAAAGAAAGATGTTATGTGACTTGTTGTTAAGTAATTGATGAATCTGCAAATCATGTCGGTAAGTACTGAATTTCCGCTCATCAGACTTATGGGATTAAGTATCTTTGAGATTGTTGAATTTCTTAAAATGCTAGTTTTTGTTAATTGGATTAAGATCCGGGATTTATATCGTGAATTATTGAAAAAGCTAATTGAGGCTCTGAATTCTAATGATGACCACAGGTCGAACTAGTAAACTGTCGGGCTGTATAAAATGATAGAGAACTTAAGGCCATGATGATCGGGCTGGCTACACCATTTGAATTTGAGAGGATTCAAGTATGATGTGTATATACATATTCTCTAACGGTATGGGTTCGACCCTTGTACACATGAGTTCTCTGATAGAAGTCAAGATTCGATTGATGCGCCGTATAACACAGAATTGTTCATGACTTTAGTATGAGAAATTAAAGAGCTAAGTATTAAACATAGCCTGAGTAAAGGTTTTTCAGCAATGATTATGAGATAGTGGACTTTATGTGAGAACCAAACCACTATTCTGGTCAGATTTTCGGGGACGAAAATCCCTAAAGAGAGGGGAGTTGTAACATCCCGAATTAGGGCCTAGTCGAAACAGTGGTTTTGAGGCCACAAATCTGAATTAAAAATAATTATTTTATGATTATTATAAGGCCTATGACATGTTTATATGCTTGTGTAAAAATTTCATGAAGAAATTTTATGTCTAAGATGCTTGATTGGACTTTAAGGACTAAATTGAATAAATTATAAAACTTGAGTTCTAGAAGCTTCAAGCATGAAATTGAATCGAATTATAAATTAGAGGTCCTTAAAGAGTAATTTGACCAAGTTCTAAAAATTTGGACAAAAATGGACATGGTTAGGTAAAATTTCAAAGAAAGTCATTAAGGGCATTTTAGTTAATTTGTAAATAAATGAATTAAAAAGGGAAAATAAGCCAAAATTGGCTATCATCTTCTCCATCCAGCCGAAACTAGCAGGGACACCATGGCTAGGGTTAGGTTCAAGCTTCCAAGCTGTTATGTTTTGATATGTGCTCTTATGTTTTGGCCAAGATGTTGGCTTATATTAGTACATTGTATATAACCATGAG
Source organism: Gossypium longicalyx (assembly GCA_025698465.1). Classification (NCBI taxonomy): domain Eukaryota; kingdom Viridiplantae; phylum Streptophyta; class Magnoliopsida; order Malvales; family Malvaceae; genus Gossypium; species Gossypium longicalyx. The sequence goes on along the minus strand of CM046997.1, from coordinate 12,950,748 downwards.
ATGTGGCTTATGATGGTTATGGCTTGTAAGCCTAATTATCCAAGTTATGTGATATTACCCTGAAAGGTGGTTATATGATTTGGCTTGATTGTTATGATTGGATGATATCATGATATGTTTGCTTGCTATTTTCATTGAGAGTAAATGGTATGTTATTGAACATGGTGTAAAAATATAGAGAGTGATTAAAATGGTAAAGCCAAAGAATATGAATGGGTGTGTTTAGACTAGATATTATACGAGTATGTGATTCACATGTATGTAATCATATGAATATTACTTTGAGATTTAATAAAGGATATGAAACCATCAAATTAAAATAATAGTGTGTGTCTATAATGTATTTAAGTATGTGAGGCATTAATGGTAACAAAAAGGCTTTGAAAATAGCCTAAGTGCTAACCACACGGGCAAAGACACGGCCATGTGTCTCAACCGTGTGGAGGACACGACCCAGCACATGGGCGTGTGGCCTGGCCGTGTGGTTAAATTTGTTTTGCTGACGTCATAAATAGAGAGTTACATGGCCTGAGGATACGGGCATGTAAGAGACACACGGGCGTGTCCCTGTGTCCACGTGTGACCCTGTTTCATGGAAATTTCTCTAAGTTTTCCTAGAGCTTTCTAAGGTTCTCGATTTAGTCCCGAACTACCCCAATGTATGTTTTAGGTCTCGAAGGCCTGTATAAGGGACAATTTACATGTGTTTGAAAAGTTTTAATTTGGATAAAATTTTATGGTAACTCCTCGAACTTTGTCCCAGCTTCGAATACGGGTAAGGGGTGTTACAACCCTAGCTCAAATAAATAGTAGATATGGCTAGATCGGTTGATAACAACTTTAAAAATACAAAGAACATTAAACACGGGACTAGGATGCACTTACTTTTGAGCTTGAAAAGTGAAGAAACCCTAGCTATGGTGTCTCTTGGAATTTTGGCATATACATGGAGAAGATGAGCAAAATTTGCTTCATTTTTCCCTTTTTATTCTTTTAATTACTGAATGACTAAAATGCCCTTAAGGCTTTTCTTTCAAATTTTTACTATTCATGTCCATTTTTGTCCAAAATTTTAGAATTTGGCCAAATTGCTATTTAAAACCCTCTAATTAAAAATATATGGCAATTTCATGCTCAAAGCTTCTAGAACATGTATTTTACAACTTATTCAATTTAGTCATAATTATCAAATTGGACACTTTAGGCATAAAATTTCTTCATGAAAATTTCACACAAACATGCAATCATATCATTGACCATCAAATAATCATAAAATAATTATTTCTATTTCGAATTTATGGTCTCGACACCACTGTTCTGGCTAGACCCTAAATCGGGATGTTACAACTCTCCAACCCTTTAGGGATTTTCATCTCCGAAAATCTTACCGGTAAAAAGGTTTGGGTATTGTTTCTTCATGGCCTCTTTGAGCTCCCAAGTAGCCTCTTCAACCCTATGTCTTTGCCATAACACTTTCACAAGGGCAATACTTTTATTCCTCAATTATTTGACTTCCCGAGCCAAAATCTTAACCGGTTCCTCACCATAAGTTATATCCGGTCGAATCTCAACTTCTGTCGGTGAAATCACATGTGAATAATCTGATCTATATCGGTGCAACATAGACACATGGAACAAATCGTGAATCTTTTCCAACTCTGATGGCAAAGCCAACCGATAGGCAACCAGCCCTATTCTCTGATTATCTCATACAGCCCTATAAAACGAGGACTCAACTTTCCTTTTCTACCAAATCTCAAAACTTTTTTCCATGGAGACACTTTTAAAAATACCTTATCACCGACCTGAAACTCAATCTCTTTCCGTTTCAAATCCGCGTAGGATTTCTGTATATCCGAAGCAGCTTTCAAACAATCACGAATTATCTTCACTTTCTCTTCGGTTTCTTTAACTAAGTCAACCCCGTGAATCTGATTTTCTCTAAGTTCAGTCTAGTATAAAGGTGTGCGGCACTTACACCCATAAAATACCTCATAAGGCACCATTTTCAAACTCGACTGATAATTGTTGTTATAGGCAAACTCTATCAACGGTAAGTACTTTTCCCAACTACCTTGGAATTCTAGTACACAACATCGGAGCATGTATTCAAGTATTTGAATTACCCGCTCAGACTGATCGTCAGTTTGCGGATGGAAAGCAGTAGTAAAATTCAGCTTTGTACCCAGAAATTCTTGCAACTTTTTCCAAAATCGTGAAGTGAACCTTGGATCTCTATCCGAAATAATCGACAAAGGTACTCCATGCAAGCTCACAAATTCACCAATATATAACTCGGCTAACTTATCAAGTGAGTAATCGGTACGTACCGAGATAAAGTGAGCTGATTTAGTCAATCTATCAACGATAACCTACACAGCATCTTTCTTTCTCAGAGTCAATGGCAAACCTGTTACAAAATCCATAGTAATCTGGTCCCATTTCCACTCAAGAACCATGATAGGCTAAAGCAAGCCTGAAGGTACTTGGTGTTCGGCCTTTACCTGCTGACAAATTAGACATTTCGATACAAACTCTGAGATATCTCTTTTCATACCATTCCACCAATACATTTTTTTCAAGTCATTATACATTTTTGTACTGCCCGAGTGAACGATCAAACAACCACTATGTGCCCATTTAAAATATTCTGAATCAACTCAGTGTCTTTCAGAACACAAATCCTACCACTGAATCTCAAACAACCATCGGAGTCATTCTGAAAATCCAGTTCACTGCTGGACTCACACTGAACTCTCTTAGCTTGTAACTCTTTATCAACTTTCTAAACATCACAAATCTGTTGAAGAAAAGTCGGTCTAGCTCTCTACTTGGCTAGAGTCGAACCATCATCGGACAAAGTCAGCCGTGTATTCATAGCCCTCAAGGTAAACAATGACTTTCTACTCAAAGCGTCAGCGACCACATTCGCTTTACCCAGATGGTAATCAATCACCAGCTCATAATCTTTTAACAGTTCTAACCATCTTTGTTGCTGCAAGTTCAAGTCCTTTTGAGTCATCAAGTACTTAAGACTTTTGTGATCAGTATAGACATGACATTTCTCACCAAATAAATAATGTTGCCAAATCTTCACAGCAAACACTATGGCGACCAACTCTAAGTCATGTGTTGAATAGTTCTTCTCATGAGGCTTCAACTGTCTCGAAGCGTAAGCTACAACTTTACCCTCTTGCATAAGTACACATCCCAAAACATTTAAGGAAGCATCACTATAAATCACAAACTCTTTACTCGACTCGGGTTGTACCAAAATCGGAGCCTCGGTCAATAGCATCTTTAATTTCTCAAAGCTTTGTTAACACTTTTCTGACCACTTAAACTTGACATCTTTTTGAAGCAATCTCGTCATAGGAGTGACAATTATAGAAAATCCTTTCATAAACCGTCGGTAGTAACCGGCTAAGCCCAAAAAGCTTCTAACTTCATATACATTACTTGGTGGTTTCCATTCGACGATAGCAGAAATCTTGCTAGGATCAACTTGGATACCATCACCTAAAACTATGTGGCTCAAGAATCCAACTTCTTGAAGCCAAAACTCTCTTTTACTAAACTTAGCATACAACTGTTTGTTTCTTAAAGTCTGGAAAACAGTTCTCAAGTGCTTGGCATGTTCTGCCTCATCTTTCGAATAAATCAGAATATCATCGATAAACACAAGAACAAACTTGTCCAAATATGGCTGAAATATTCGGTTCATTAAATCCATAAGCATAGCAGGTGCGTCCATCAACCCAAACGGCATAACAAGAAATTTATAGTGACCATACCTCGTTCTAAAAGCAGTTTTTAGCACATTTGACTCTTTAACTCGCAACTGATAGTAGCCGAACCTCAAGTTTATTTTAGAAAACCATGTTGCTCCTCTCAATTGGTCAAACAAGTCATCAATCCTTGGCAAATGATACTTGTTCTTAATTGTTACCTTATTGAGCTGTCAGTAGTCTATACACAATCTCATAGAACCATCTTTCTTTTTCATGAATAATATCGGAGCACCCCACAGTGAAAAGCTTGGTCTCACAAAACCCTTGTCAGTCAATTCTTTCAACTGTAACTTCAATTCTTTCAACTCAGTCGGGCCCATCCTATATGAAGCAATCAGAATAGGTGCTATCCCTGGCATTACATCAATACCAAACTCCATTTCTCTTATTGGAGGAAAACCTGGCAATTCTTCTAGGAATACGTCTAAATACTCGCATACAACTGGCACTGATTCAATTTCAATTCAGACCTTTTCGTATTCAACACATAAGCCAAATAAGCCTCACACCTTTTTCTCATACATTTTCGAGCAGACATCGAAGAAATCACGATTGGAAACCTATCTGACTCATTTGATTCAACCCTGGAAATTTCACCATTTTCACATTTCAATTCAATAACTTTTTGTCTATAATTAACTAGAGCATCATGAAGAGTCAACCAATCCATACCCAATATAACATCAAATTCATCAAATGGCAACAACATCAAGTCGGTCGGAAAATATTGACCTCTAATCATCAAAAGACATTTCTTACATACCTTATCAAATAAAACATGCTTGCCTAACAGGTTTGACACTTTAATCATAAATTTCGTAGACTGAACAGGCATATTCATGCTAGATACCAATTTCATGCACACATATGAATGAGTAGAACCAGGGTCAATCAAGGCAATAACAGTTGTATCATAAAGAGAAAAAGTACCAGTTATCACATCGGGAGAAGATGCGTCCTCACACGCACGTATGGCATAGGCTCTTGCCGGAGCTCTAGCTTTGAATCTCACCATTGCATCCTTCACTACATTTTTGCTACTAGTCCCATTACTAGTGTTTCTCAGGGGTCTCCCTTTTGTAGCTATACTATTCTGCTTTGTACTCTGAAATTTTTCTTTCTCGACCATCTCGGGGCAGTATTTGATATAGTGGTCTTGAGAACCACATCTGAAACAAGATTCATCGTTCATCCTACACACACCAAGGTGATACCTACCACAATGTTGGCACTCAGGTCTGAAAGGTCTAGCATTACCCACACAAGCCATAGATGTAGCCTAAGATTTAAAACCTGAATTTTGCTTCTTACGATTTCCATATGAATGCCTGGCTGAAACATTAGAACGAGAGTACATATCTCTAGATTTCTTAGACTAAGATGGGAATGGTTTGCTCATCAGCCTCTTTATTGTATCTCTAGCCTCAGCCTCAGTTTTTCTCTTTTCTTTAGTCAATTTTTCATCCTTACAACCCCAATCAATGAGCACAACAAATTCTTTCAGCTCAAGAATACCCACTAACACTCTAATATCCTTATTAAGTCCATCTTCAAACCTTCTATACATTTTAGCCTCGAAGGATACACACTCTCGAGCATATTTGCTAAGCTGGGAAAACTTTCTTTTATACTTAGTAACTGACATGCAGCCTTGTTTCAAGTCAAGAAATTCCTTATGCTTTTGATCGATGAATCGCTTACTAATGTATTTCTTTCGGAACTCCTCTTGAAAGAATTCCTATGTGACCATTTCTTTTGGAACTATAGAAACTAGTGTCTTCCACCAATGATATGTCGCGTCTCTCAACAAGGAAATAGCACACTTCAAACATTCTTCAGGTGTGCAAGATAGCTCATCGAATACCCGACTAGAATTCTCAAGCCAAAATTTTGATTTCTCGGGGTCATCATTGGCATTGGCCCTAAATTCTTAAGCTCTTTGCTTTCGAATTTTATCAACCGGGGTTCTATGAAATCTCATAAAGTCCATACCTTGAGGCACTAGGGGTACGATTGAGAATTTTGAGGGGGTGGAGGGGGTTGAGCGCTCGGGTTCATTTGAACAAACTCCGTATACCAGGCCATCATATGGAGAAAGGCTTCCCTGCCTCCTTTTCCTTGACTAACTGTTGTGGGTCTACTATCAGACAACGCTGCTCCTTCAGCAGGAGTAGGATCGTTACTTTCAACATCATCTGCCATTGCTCTGTCGGGATCCATTTACTATATAAAAACACATTTTAAAATCGTCAAGAGTTGTCACACTATCATAATATATGTATGGCATGTATAGCTAGACTCGTACACATGCTATGTTAGTCTAAGAATCAACTAAACTGTAGCTCTGAAACCACTAAATGTAACACCCCTTACTCGTGTCTGACACCGAGACAGGATATAAGGCATTATTAGACTTAAACATAACCAATCATACAAATTCGGGCCATAAAATTTCGTTCAATTTAAAACCATTCATACACAAGTGTAACGTCCCGTATACAGGCCCACGTGGCCCAAAACATACATCGGGAGTGGTTCGGGACTAAATCGAGAACTTACAAAATTTTTACAACATTTAGGAAATTTTCATGCTTTGGGGAGTCACACGCCCGTGTGGTCGCACACGCTCGTGTGGCTTGGGACACGCCCGTGTGGCTTGGGACACGCCCGTGTCCTCAGCCCCTGTAACTCTCTATTTGTAATGTCATCAACCTAATAGGGTCACATGGCCCCGTCACACGCCTGTGTGCTTAGGCTGTGTGGTGAATTAAATTCAAGAAAATCAAGTGCAAACTTCACACGACCTGGGCACACGAATGTCCTAAGGCCGCGTCCTTCACACGGCTGAGACACACGGCCGTGTCTCTGCCTGTGTGTTTACTACTGGACATTTTGTTTTACCTAATTAAGGTGCAGGGGACACACGGCCGGATCACACTCCCATGGGGCAGACCGTGTGTCACACATGGCCTAGACACATGCCCGTGTGTCTACCCGTGTGGACAACTTTGAGGCTATTTTCCAAGCCATTTACCACCCTCAAATGCTCATTCAAATTCTCACAATCATGATTAGTCCATGCCTTTGTAATGTCAACATATCACATATTCAAACCATCATGCTTTCATATGGCATTCCACACCAATGTCATAATTATTCATCATTATAAACCTACTTTCAATTTATTAAAATTTACTATAGTTATAGTCATGCCTATTAGTCTCAATTCATTCATTAAGCATATATGCCATTTATCATATCCATACTAGCAAGAAGCCACCAACCACATCATAAAGCACAAACACATTGCATGTATGCATAAGCAATTACAGTTACAACCCAATAATCAATATGGGCCATCTCTCATGGCCATATGCAAAATAATCATAATACCACCATGAGCCAACACATTTGGCTAATCAATATGACATATAACAAAATAATCAAGTTTCCTATGCATGTCATACTCAAAATGTTGAGACTAACTATACCCAAATGTCCAATTGATAGTGTGATCGAAAACTCCGACGTCCTCCGATCTGAGCTAGCTTGGCGATACTATAAGAAAAAAAGAAAGGAAAGGGGGGTAAGCTTTAAAGCTTAGTAAGTCCATATGCAAATAGTATGCAATCTAAACAAGTATTTAACATACATTTAACATAATGAACATAAATTTATATTTCATCAAATCACTTAAACTTACTCATAACATAAACAATCTTATCATAAGTTCATCATATATCAAGGCATTACTCATGAGTTCGGTATACATACCTGTACCAGCTCGTAATAGAACTCATACTCATTCTTCTCATTAACTTACCTCTTGGGTCTTCTATCAAGTTACACGATAATTTACCCGTTAAACACTTGGAATACTATTGGATACATGGAAGCTCACGCATAAGTGCCACATACGTAGCTAAAGCTACCTCATATTGCATAACATATAAAAGCTCATTCTTGAGCTACTCACGGGTCTACTCACACAAGCTGTCAGTTAAGACGTACACGGGTTGCTCAAACAAGCTGTCCGGTATCCGCAACACATGTTGGACTACCCAGCCACAGGTAGGACGTATAAGAGCAGCACCTGGAACCATAGAAACTTATATCACATATCTCATGAGCTCAAATCATAAGATTCATAGTGACATGTCACTTGTATCTTAAACTATTCCAAAGGTTCAAACGGGATTTCCTTTCTTGTAATGTCGATCTCAATGTACATAATATCCATCATTTAATCATGAAATGATCAAGGCATACTCATAATAGTAATAAAGCATTTAAATTCACATGATATCAAAGTAATAGAACTATGACATAACATCATATATGAACTTACCATACATGCAATATTTAAGCATTTAAAATTGAGTACATATTGCATCATTCACATATGAACTTACCTCGATACCAAAATGATGAAAACGAGCTTATTCTTCGTAAACCTTGTTTTTCCCCCGATCAAGACTTGAATCACGTTTGTCTTGATCTATAATGCCAAATTTAACTTATTTAATACATACATTGTTCGAATCGACCCATAACACATATTTTGGTAGAATTACCTTTTTACCTCTAACTTTTCACTTATTTACAAATTGGTCTCTAGGCTCGTAAAATGAAATGCATGCATTTTCTTTGTTACCCAAGCTTAGCAGATTCATATTCCTACTCATATCAGCCCACATTTCTCATTAAATCACATTTCTACTATCCACTTTTTCATCTTTTACAAATAAACCCTTTTTAAGTGTTTTTATGAAAAATCACTTTGTAAAAGATGTTACACACAGATCAAACTTACATATTCTTTCATTAAACATCAACATACAAGCATGTCACACATGGGTCAAATTCCAAACATGAACCCTAGCTCAAATAAATGGTAGATATGGCTAGATCGGTTGATAAACTTTAAAAATACAACGAACATTAAAAACGGGACTAGGATACACTTACTTTTGAGCTTGAAAAGTGAACAAACCCTAGGTATGGTGTCTCTTGGAATTTCGGCACATACATGGAGAAGATGAGCAAATTTTGCTTCATTTTTCCCTTTTTATTCTTTTAATTATTGAATGACTAAAATTCCCTTAAGGCTTTTCTTTCAAATTTGTACTATTCATGTCCATTTTTATCCAAAATTTTAGAATTTGTCCAAGTTGCCATTTAAGACCCTCTAATTAAAAATCCATGGCAATTTCATGCTCAAAGCTTCTAGAACATGTATTTTGCAACTTATTCAATTTAGTCCTAATTATCAAATTAGACACTTTAGGCATAAAATTTCTTCATGAAAATTTCACACAAACATGCAATAATATCATGGACCATCAAATAATCATAAAATAATTATTTCTATTTTAGATTTGTAGTCTCAAAACCATTGTTCTGACTAGACCCTAAATTAGGATGTTACAGTATGTTTTAATAAATGAATGTTTAGAGATATTTTTTGTTAATGAGATAGTTTGTATGCAAGTATGAATGATGATTTTATCTGAGTGAAAGTATGTTATCATAAAGAATGGAATGTTGTATAATCTTAGCCTTAGTAATATTTGCCATGAAAACTTAGTTTCTTTTGAGATTAGACATGCATGAAGGTTTATATCTTTAGAATTGACTTAGTAACTTTCTTGAGGCAAAATCCTAGGAGACATAAAAATCTAAAATGATACAGACACTATTTCTTTGGATCGTTTGAGTCGTTTCAAGCCAACCCTATGATATTTGACCCTTGAAACTGAAATTTTGAGCTTAAAGGCTTGTTTATTACAATGAACCTACATTATAAGCCACATTACCATCTTTTAAAGTTATCCTAATTTTGTACACCTATCTTAACTAAATTTGTCTTCGTAATCAACATTTGAGGAAATTTTCATAAAGATGTATGTGCTCATGCTTAAAAAAAAAAGAGCAAAGAAAAGTTTGCTCAATCTCCAGAAAAGGAAAAATGTATGAGCTTGAGTTCAAAATAAGTTTGGGGGTGTTCCAAAGGTTCACTTAAAGAAAAAGATTGTATTTCGAGAAAACCAAGACAAAGTTAAAGGTTAAGATTTTTAAAACCGAAATGTCCCATCTCTTAAAATCCCTACCTTTAACCGAGTCTCATTGCAACATTATAAAAGATCTATTGATTTGATGATTATGTCACCTACATTAGTGGAGAAGAAGTCCTAAGTTCAACATATGAAGATAAAAAATAAGCCTTATGATTGTTTTCTTGATTGATAGGAAATTATGTTGAATGAAAAATGTTATCTATGGCTGTGACATACATGCAAACTATGATTCATGTTGGCATATTTTGAAGCTTAGTATAATCTTAAGGAATGTTTACATATGAATTACTTGTTAATAAAGAAGATCGATGAGCATGAAGTTATTAACGCATGATTATGGGACAAAGATTGATGCTGCCTACACAATTAGCAATTTTGCCTTAGCAAGACCTTTTGTTGTGCATGAACATTACTTGGGACAAGCAATGATTTAAGTTTTGGGGTGTGTAAAAGGAAAAATATATAGGATTTTTTCTATGTAATTTATCACCTTTTTACTTAAATTTGTTGTTAAAACTAAGTAATTGTTTAATAAATTAATGAAATATGTGAAAATATGAAATTAGGACATAGAAAATATTAAAATTTGATTTTATGCTTTATTATATGGTTTTCATGCAATAACTGACTTATTTTATATTAATTTGAACATATTATATTTTTTAAGTCATAAAGTGGGCCATGCATGATTAAATTAAATAATAAAATATAAAATTATATTTGATAATTTACTTTAAAATATTTCATTAATAATTTGGGTTTTTAATTAATTAATTAAATTGAATAAATTTTATTCTTTGGTCCTCTAACTTGTTGATTTATTCTGGGTAGGTCTAATAGCTTTGCTGGATTACAAAACCGTCCAAATTGGAGACCAAGTCAACCCAAAATTCGGCTGCACATGGCTGTCCAAAAACCACTTTTTGGTTTAATTGCACAAGGTCCTTGAAGAGTTGAAGAAATTGGAGATTTACGTGAAGATTTGCACTCCAAAAATCAAGCAAAAATCAGCTCAACTTCCTCCATTTATGGCCGGCCACCTATGGAAGATGCTTCAAAAGATGAAAACTCTTATTTTTAGTAAATTATCCCCCTCTTATCACCTATAAATAAGACCTCATTCTCATATTTCTAATCATCCCTCATCACTCATCACTCATCACTCATCACTCATCCCTCATTCCTCATTCATTCTCTTAGCATTCTTCTTTTCTCCCTACACTTATCATCATTTTTTCATAAAGATTTTAGCATTTGAGCCTCTTAAAGAACCCTTGGTCTGCCACCTTGGAGAGCCATCAGTAAAGGAGTGAAGCAAAGGAATGAATGAGCCTCGTCAGTTAGAGTCTTGGGTGACAACCACTCTGAATTGGGTTTAATCTTTCTTTTCTTTAATTTAATTTAAATATGTTTACTATGTGTTCTTTGTTCTTGTTTTCAACAATGTTAGCTTAATTTTATTTAAGCTAGGATAATAGCTTTGATTAAATAATATTTATTAGATTCATGCTTATAATTTTTGTGCCTCAATTGATCATGTTTTTGATTAAAATCAAGTATGTATTTCGTTCATACGTGATTGAAATGCACCTAAATTAGCTAAGCGATCCTAACCAGACGACGGCTAGTGGACGCATAATTGAAATGTGCATGCTCAATTTAGATCCTAACTTGTTTAAATTGCAGGTTGCATAACAACCCTAACCAGGCTCTGTTATCTGCATAGTTTTTAGATTTGTGTGATTAAACTGTTTCAAACCTAACACGTCGCTGTTACCTTGCACGAATACTAAGAAACCCTTAGTAAATAAGGATAAGTAAAATGCGTATTTACTAAGTAAAGGATTCCAAAATGACCTAATGTGGTTTCCAAACTCATGAAAGATCGAGTTGCCATGAAATATTTTTCCGAATATTATTAAGCATGTTGATAATAAATTGAGTTTAATTAAAGTAATTGTCCTAGTTTATTTATGTTATAATTGTTGCAAATTGTGTTTAAATTTTTCTAAAATCTATCTCATTCATATAGTTTGCATACTTAGGATAAATTGCATTAGGGGTCATTGCATTTAGTTTTATATACTTAATTTTTCATCGCTTCTGAATTATATTGTTTTTATTTATCAAATTGTTAATATAATTTTACAAATTAAGTGACTTAGCACAAATACAATCCCTGTGGAGACGATAATTCGATACTTACTTTTTACTTGATAACGACTATGTACACTTGCACAAACCTATGCGTTACAATGCCACACGGGCGTGTGGCTGGCCGTGTGGATGGCTGTGTGTGGGACACTGTCATGTGATCAACGAAGGCATGGCCGTGCGTAGTACACGACCGTGTGGTGACGTGAGTGTGGAGGTGTGGGCCATACGGGCTAGGCCAAGTTAAGGGTGTGGGCCCACACGGGCATGTCACACGGGCGTGTGAATTTTAGGCCAGGCCATGTGGGCCAACACGAGCATGTGGGCCCATTTTCTAAAATTTTCCCAAGGTCACACGGGTCGCTTCGATCGATTATGGGTCTACTATAGGGTTGGTAAGGGCTAATTAAACCCTAATTTATATGCTATGATACCCTGATAGACTGATCTAAGTAGGATACTGAATGTATGCCTGACTGTACTATTATACATATATTTGATATCTGTATATATACATGTTAAGCATGTTAAATCTGTATTTGATTTCTGTATCTGTCATTGGGTGGGATTTGTATATCACCGTTAATCGCCTACATTTTGGCAGTTTGGCTGCATATATTCTGATATGTGTCTTAATGGCACAATGTGCTGTGTAGGGATGGGTGGGCGTTTTAAACCCCACATGGTGTGATGGGATGGTCGAAGATGGTGTGTAGAGGTTGGGGGTAGGATTTATGCATATCTGCTTCTATAATCTGAATCTGAATTTGATTTTGAATCTGAAACTGTATCTGTTTCCGACTGTATATATAATTTTGTATGTTTGTATGCTTAATTCTGATAGGCTACACGCTGAGTTTTCGTAAACTCACACCTGTCGTTTGTTTTGTCAAGTAATCCACAGACTTAAGCGGATCGGTGTAGCAGAGACTCAATGGTGACCACTTGACCATAAATTGTGTAAACTTGGAAATTTATTGTTTTATTTATGTTTTTAGTTTTCATTTTGAGAGTTTGTAATTTTTAAGACTCTCTGGACTTTTTAGTTTAAACTGTTGATTTTGGTTTGCTGATTTTCTGCATGCTTAGTTAAATTGTTTTATGAAATTGACGATTTTCACGCAAAAAGAGGTTTTTCTAAAGAAATATGAATTACATTTCTAAATGCATCGATTTTGATAGACTCCTGCTGTAAAATTGGTTTCGAAAAATAAACTAATTAATAAACATTTTCGAAATGGATATAGAGTATATGAGTTAAGTAACCGAAATGATTTTACGCAACTAAACTCATTATTTGTGACTTCTCCGGATTCAACCATAACATTTAGGCCGGATTTGGAGTGTTACATTGAGTGGTATCAGAGCCAAGTTGCAAAACTCGACTATAAATTTTGGGTTCCAAAATTTTGTTTCAAAAAGAATTGGTATTTAAATAATTTAAATAATTTGAATAATTTGAGAAAGTATGTGGTACACCGAGTCTCCGGTGTCGAACCTATAAGTATATTTGTACTTGGATAGAACTGTTCTAAAACACTATAGATAGTACTTTTTGAAACTATACTGAAATAGTTTAATCTTTAATTTTAGGTACCTGAATCTCTTATGGACTTTTACTTATTAGTTATGTCTTAGGTCTCTTCTGGAGCACCCGCCTTCACTATATGACCATCTAGATTTATTATTTTCTTTTATGAGAATTTTTTATATTTGAAACTTATAATAAGTTATCATTGTTGAACTTGTGGTTCAAATTACTCTCTCTAACTCATTACAAGTTATTATTTCTCTCCCCCTAATGTCAGAAAAACTATCGAATCAAAATAGTAATCACAAATCATATCATAGTTGAATCTCCAATACTTTCAAAACATCTAATAATACAAGGAGACTTGTAATTAATATATATTCGCAACATTTTTTGAGGAATCACTCATCTTTGTGCGTTGTGGTGGAACAATTGGAACATATACGCACTTACAAAAATTCAAAGATAAGAAATATTTAGCTCTTGACCAAAAACCAATTGTAATGGGGAGCATTATAACTTATTGGCTTGATGCGTACAACACGTAAATCAACATAATCTCATGTTGAAATAGGAAGCTTAGTTCTCATAAGTAATTATTTAGATATTAATCAAAGACATTCAATAAATAATTTCTCTAAACCATTATGCACATAAATAACGAACTTTTACAAAAAAATTTCAAACTCAATAAATAAAAACTAAGATATAAACACATTAGTATTATCAAGATGAATTGTCTTAATTGCATTATCTGAAATTAATTATTTAAACAAGTAATCTTGCAAACAACAGGTTGCAAGTTGATAACACATTTGTGATTATTTTGTAGATGCATTTACCAAAATCATATAATATCAAAATCATCCACATGGTGGATGAATGAGCCCATATTAATTTCAGGAATGTAAGACATTAATTCTCAACTTTAGCTAGTGAGTTTTTACAAAGCAATTTTCATTGAGAACAAGTAACAAATGAGAGTTCTTTAAATTAAAGAATCTTCTGGTTCTTTAATGAATGTCCATATGAATTCTCAATTAATTTTCGCATCATATATGATCCAAGATGGACTAACTGGTCACACCAAGTAGTAAATGCATTTGTATCAGTAAACCTTTTGTTTACTTTAACATGCATTTCAATTGTACTAATAATGTTAATATAAATTGTGACAAATTGATAATTTTACCGTCATTCTTTTTACTTTGTATCCATATATAAGTGCTATTGTGACATTTACTACTTGAAATGTCTAAATCAATGTGAAGTCCAAATTACTAATTTCCAGGTGTATAATAAGTACATAACCAATGACTTTTTATACATAAGTTTTATCTCTTGCAAGTTCTCATCAGTAATATTTTTCCACGTAACTTTAATTGAGAACTTATTCTGAATCCTGTAGATTTATACTCACAGTTTTTAAAAAAAACTTGCAACTTCAGGTGCATCTAACCATAACGAGCTTTAGATAGAATTACTGTATTCTGTTGCTTATAAGTAGATCTTTTACAGCCAAATATTCTGCTTTCAATCCCTTAATTGGGATGATGACAAAAGAAGATCTCAATCCTCCCCTTTTTTTCATCCTTTCAAAATAGATATTTATAGCAATAATGATTCATATGCAATATAATATTTTCTTCATTCACAATCTCAATATAAGATCCATTATAAATATATTTTAAAACCAATAGATTAACCATCACAAGATATTAATATATTAGCTCTTTTGGAGCTTTTGACTAATTTTGTACTACCACATATTTGAATAATATTGGTTTTTATTTTCTTTTATACTTGCGTTCACTTCAGAGAATGCAATAGATTTACTAGGACGAACTTATAAATGTCCCAATAAATTCTTTATTTCATAATCACCATCACAAACATACATGGATTTCAAATAAAAAAATTATCTATTCATATTGTCATGATTAGTCTCCAATTATAATAAACATGATATAATAAATCATAATAAAAGATATCTGAAGATATTTAACATCATTTGTATCACCCACGTAAGGATTATATAAATTTCTTTGGATAATGATTACCCATAGTGCGCAGGCCCCAATCGAAGACTGAAATTACAGTAGCTCTAAAAGGCAATCAACAACAACTTGAGCAACAGATTTAGAGTGACCGTATTATAAAATAAAAGATAATCGTGTTGATAACGTGTTATAAAATAAAAAGACAAAGAGTAAAGAACAAAGAGAACGAGAGAGCAAAGAGATAACGTATTTTATTGGTCAATTGGAATATTTACAAAACTTCTCCAAAGTCTCTATTTATAGGCATAAGAAGTATAAATGAAGTAAAGATCTACTTCTAATGAATATTAGAATTTAAAGTACATCAAAACTTGTCTTGATAGACATCCACTTAATAAGATATTCATAACACAATTATAATTATTTTAACTAAATTTTTTAAGTAATAAATGTAAATTATAATTATAATTATTTTTAAATATATAATTATCATAACTTCTATTAAATTATAATGATTGTTACATGTATAATTATTACAAATTCTATTTTATGTCAACTTTTTTAATTAATAGTTTTAAATTAAATATTATAATTATTTTTAAATGTCAATTTAGTAATATGATAAAAAAATAAATAGTATTTTCGTTAGTTTAAAAGTTTTTCTAAACTTGTGTTTATATATATATAGATTATCTACTTAAAAATTATTCTTTTATTTTTTAAAATATATATTTGAAAACTTTTATTAAATTTTAAATTATTATCTTATTATATTTTAGAGAGTGGCAACATTAGTGAGAACTCTTAAAATAAAAACAAAAAATTCAATGTTTTTTAACCTTTAAATCAAAATAAATAAATATAAACCTTAAATTTAAGATTTAATCTAGCTCATTAAAATAAAAATTACAATATCCCATTTTTTCCCTTTTTTTCACCTAGCAATATACAAGTTGTAGGGTGAAAGCAATTCAAAAAATCTTATAGTGATATGTTTGAAAATCAAAATTTATCTATTTTTTTATGTGATATGCTTGAATCTATTTAAACTTAAAATCCCAATTTTTTTAGAGTGAAATGCTCAGTATTTTTTAAAGAAAAAAATAAATATAAAGCACTAAAAATTACTTTATTTTGATAACCCTAATTGTTGTAAATATGCTTTTTTTTTTGTTTAAAAAATTTAAATCTGAAAAAGAAAAAGATTACTCAAATTTCTGTTTACATTCAAACTTTTATTGCATGGTGAAAAAGAAAAAGAAAAAAGAAAGAAAGATTGAGTGTTGTGCTTTGATTTCAATGGGGATAATTAAATCACAACTCTATTGGTTCGAAGAAATGAATTTGATCTAGGGTTAAAAATATATTGATTTTCATTAATTTCATTTTAAGAGTTTTCGTTATAATTGCTATCATATTTTAAAGGTGAATGTACTTAAGATGTCTGTTTATTATATAAATCACATCAATTTAGTCCATGTACTATTAAAAAGAATCAAATAATATCAAATTAGAATTGAGTTAATATTTACCATTAAAAAAATATCATTTACTATTTAAAAAGAGTTAATATTTTAAAAATTTTAAGGTACATTTTTTATTATAATAAATGTTAACTCAATTATAATTTAAACTTATTTCATTCTTTTCAATAATATAAAAATTAAATTTATCTATTTAATATATCCCATGGATTAATTTATTTCGGTCCCTACAGTACAAATAACTCCCAAAATACTTTAATTATATTTTAAAGATATATATATTTCATCGTATCGAAATTATAACTATATTGTATCAAACAGTATTTTAGTTTTGTAGTAAATTTCTTGTTTGTTTCTGATTGAATTAGTAAGGGTAGCTTTGGTTCATAAAACAGCTGCTTTGTATCATAAGCGGCAACTTTGGATCATATTCAATGAACTTTAATTGGCTTTTAGAAAGTTTAATCATTATATTCTTGAATCTTGATCGTTCTGTTAAGGTGAAACTGAAGATGGAAAAAACCATTAAAAGTTTCAAGCATTCGACTATATATCAAGTGCATATAATCACTATTGTTACCTTTGGCAATGGCTATGGAGGGTGGAATTCTACAGTTGTCTTGTTTAGCTGGCCTGGTTTCTTGCAGCCGCATCAGCATCAGTGGCTTCTCATTCTCAAGCCTTACCAGGTTGATTGGAGAAGTGTGGAAATGTGAGCATTATATCCTTTCGGCATGAACCAATGCTGTTACTTGAACCAGAATTTTTTCAATCTATTGCAACCAGTCTTTCAGGCCCTTAGACCACAACAACTACATGGTAACTTGTTTATCACCGACATAACGCTTGAAGGTCAGCTGGAATTCTTGCATATGTAGCTAGGGATTGTTACGAGGCCTTTCGCAGAAATGTGGAACGGTAATACTCTTGGCTGTGTGCTTCCCCATGTTCACTATCTCAAAGCCTAAAAAGAAAGTTCACTGCTGTTGGCTGCGACACTTGCGCCACTATCATGGCTGAACGTGAGGATACTGATACTGAATATTATACGGGCTGCATGTCATATTACGACAAAAAGGACACATCCCCTTTATGGTTCTTGCTCCGGTATAGGACGCTACCAGATCTTCATTCCTAGTGGACTCAAGAATCTTAACGTATCAGTAACAAGCTTCAACAATCAAACAAATGTGTGGGACTTCAATCCTTGTAGCTACGCCTTTGTTGCTGATAAGGGTTCAGTTTCAGCTATAAAAGTTTTGATGAGTTGGTGAACTTAGAATCTCTTCCTTTGGTGCTTGATTGGGCGATTGGAACTGAACGTTGCAATGCAACTGAGCATAAACCTGAGTATACTTGTAAACAAAATAGCATATGCTATGATCCTAAAAACAGGTCTGGTCATATCTGCAAGTGCAAGGATGGCTACTGTGGAAACCCGTATCTTCTCAAGGGTTGCTAAGGTATATCTATCTTATGCTCATATTACCATTTTCGTCATGGCTTTATCTGCTCCTGTTTTGCTCTTTTGGGATTACCAGTTTCTTTTAATGATTTTCAGATATTGATGAGTGCAAAAATTCAAGCCTCCACAATTGTGTTTCTGAAAGGAATTGCGTTAATACGTTGGGAAATTATATTTGCTCATCTGGAAAGGTTTTGATGGTCACTGAACTAACTATAAATACGACTAAGGTAAGTGCACTTATCGAACAATAGTATAGTTATGGTGAGTAAAGAATATCGTATCCACGAAAACTAAAAGTACTAGCAATTACCCTTTTTCTATTATTTAGTCGATAAATTGGAGTGAATGTTTTTAACCTAAAATTAATAAACCAATCTAACTAAGAACGCAACAGAGAATGAAATAGGAAAATAATAGAAGATAACCAATGAGATAGACAATACCCAGGAAAGAATTCACTTAGACTTCACCTATTATTATGAATTTGAATTAAACAATTTATTCACTTATGTCTTGATCCGTAGAAATCTCTAAATTATGTTAATATCTCTTTCGAGAGTAAGAACAACTGACTCTAGGTTGATTAATTGAAATCTCTTTCTAACTAAAACCCCTATTGTCGCATTAACTTGATCTATGGATTCCCCTATTAGATTTGACTCTAATCCGGTAGATTTATGTCGTCCTATTTCTAGGATTGCATGCAACTCCACTCAATTATGCTAGATCTACTCTTAAACAGAGACTTTTGCTCCACTAAAATAGGCACATTAAACATAAATTAATATTGCGGAAATATTAAAACAAGAATTAAGCATACATAATTGAGAACAAGAATCAAATATTTATCATGTAAATCAGAAATCAAATAATATTATTCATTATAAGTTTCATCCTCCCTAGGTATCTAGGGAATTTAATTCATAATCTTGAATAGAAGCATCTCAAAATTAGGATAACCACAAGACATAAAGAAACTAAAAAAAACTTCAAAAGAAATTAAACAGAGATCTTTGATATTGAGGGAGATTTGCTTCCTAGTTGATTCTGATGGCGTTCTTCGAGTGTTTTCTTCAATCTTCTCTGAGTGCCCCTTTAGGTCTTCTTCTAATTGGTATTTATAGACTTTACAATGCTCAGAAAGCCTAAAAATTGGGTTTTTCGCGTATTTGGGAAGTAGTGTGCGAAATCGACACAAGCTGGCACATGAGAATGTGGCCAGCTCGTGTGGAAATGCTCAGGTCATGTGGATTTTGAAAACAACTCTGTTTGTCTGATTTTGGCTTATTTTTCGCTCATTTTGCTCCCAAATGCTCTCCTAAGTATAGAAACATGAATTTAAAGGATTAGGAGCATTAAATTCACTAATTTGTACAATTAATCATCCAAAAACGCATTAAGAATAGGATTAAAATATGTAATTTTTATAGCTTTTCAGGTTTTCATGGGGATGGCAGAAAAGATGGAACTGGTTGCATACCAAATGTAGTAAATGTCATACTAATCTCAACTGGTAGGTGTTCGTTTCTAATTTTAGCTTTTATACATAAATATTGACAACGAAACTGTGTTCTCCAACATATAGTGTTAAGATCATGTGTAATGTTTTAGTTGTTGTTTAATGGTAGCTTCTAGCTTAAGTGTACTGGTTGCTATTGTGGGTTCTTCATGGTTGTTCTTCATACGCAAGAAAAGAAAGCTACTCAACATGAAAAAGAAATTCTTTCAGAGAAATGGTAGTTTACTATTACAGCAAGAGCTAAATGAACAACAAGTATCAACCAAAATCGTCAAGATTTTCAGTGTAGAAGAGCTTAAGAACACAACCAAAAACTATGATGAGAGCCACATTATTGGGAAATGAGGCTTTGGCACAGTTTACAAAGGTATCTGAAGAATGACACAGAGGTACCCATCAAGAAATCTGAAATTGTTAATCCAAGCCAAATTAATCAGTTCATCAATGAGGTTATCATTCTCTCCCAAATAAACCATAGAAATGTGGTCAAACTTTTAGGTTGTTGCTTGGAGACTGAGGTCCCTTTGTTGGTTTATGAATTTGTTTCCAATGGCACATTGTACAAACACATCCATTGTGAAGACAAAGCTTCTTCGATTTCTTAGGAAATTCGGTTAAAGGTAGCTACGGAATCAGCACAAGTGCTATCATATTTACACTATGCAACTTCGACACCAAAAATTCATAGAGATATAAAGCCTACAATCATCCTTTGGGACGACAATTATACTGTAAAATTTTTGAATTTCGGAGCATCTCGATTAGTGCCACTACATCAAACTCAACTAACAATACTGGTGTAAGGAACATTGAGATATTGTTGAAAAATGGCCAACCATGTTGCTAAAATGATTTTATTGAGTGCATACAGTTTGTATGCATGTTGCAACTCGTGTGTATGCTGCATTAACAAGTATTATGTTTTAGTTGCAATGTGATTTTGCTTAGTTGAAAATGAACAAGCTTGATGATAGGTTGATGTGTTTAGGGAATGAATAACTTGTTTAGTGGCTTGTGTTAATGTACAAGCAATGTTTCACAATGTTGGGTATCGACCCGATTAAGCAACGAGCAAGTAAAAAAAAGATGAAGAAATTGAGAAATTGAACACACAAATTTAACTTGGAAAAACCCCTCCAAATAGGATAAAAAACCACAGGTAAAGATAATTTTACTATAATGGCAAAAGAATGAAGAGTACAAAGATGGAGATAAAAACTAAACCCTAAAACCTGAAAACAAAGAACCCTCAAAACATAAACACAAAATTCTCCAAAAGTGTTATGAGTATATTTTCTAAGGTTGTAAAAGAGCTTATTTATAGTTAATGGCAAAAGAATGAAGAGTACAAAGATGGAGATAAAAACTAAACCCTAAAACCTGAAAACAAAGAACCCTCAAAACATAAACACAAAATTCTCCAAAAGTGCTATGAGTATATTTTCTAAGGTTGTAAAAGAGCCTATTTATAGGCTAAATTCATAGGTCAAATAATGAAATAATCTAGGCTAATCATAGTTTGATTGAAACAAATAAATAGAGTTTAACTGGGAGATCAAATTTGACTGAAATAGGAGTCATACTCAACACACAAGTTATTGGGTTGATTAGTGGGGTTAGTTGTGTTTCCTAAGTTGATTGACTATAAAAAAAAACATGTACTGCTTTGTTGATTGCAATAAAAATTTGTTTTTCACTCCTTGTTACACGTTTGTGAGCAAGTAAATTGTTTCATGTTTATTGTTGCTTTGTCCTCTATTTTTGTTATTTGTTCTTCTTGGCTTAAAAACTTAAACAATTGGTATCAAGAGCCTGTCATATTTGAGGGCCATTGATTTTGTTTCTGCTGCTTGTTAAGAAAGACAGAAGCTGCTAAAGCCTGTCATTTTTTAGGGCTGCTTGTTAAGAAGACATAAATTGGTTTAGTCCGTCCTCAATAGCTCACCAACATTTACATTCCACAGCAGAACAGAGTATGTGTAAGAAGAAACATAACTGTAATGAACAAGATGCTCATTATTTGAAGGCAAGCTGCCAAACAATTTTTGGGCTAAGGCTGTGAATACCTCAGTGTATTTGTTGATCAGATTGCCAACCAAGGTTGTGAAGGAGAAGAAGACTCCATTTGAAGCTTGGTTTGAATGCTTGCCAAGGCTGTGCAGGAGAGGAAGACTCCATTTGATGCTTGGTTTGAATTCTTGAGAAAAATGATTGGTGCTTACAGCATGGAGGCCAAAGAGGGGTGTTGAAAAGTGGCCAACCATGCTGCTAAAATGATTTTGTTGAGTGCATACTTGAATGCATGCTGCAGCTCATGTGTATGCTACATTAAGAAGTTTTCTGTTTTAGTTGCAATGTAATTTTGATTAGTTGAAAATGAACAAGCTTGATGATAGCTTTATGTGTATTGGTAATGAAGGTTTTGTTTAGTTGGCTTGTTTTAGTGTACAAGTAATGTTTCACAAGTTACTAGGCTGGTTAGTAGGGTTAGTTATAAAAAAAACATGTAATGCTTTGTTGTTTGCAATGAAAATCTATTTTTCATTCCTTGTTGCACGTTTGTGAGCAAGTAAATTGTTTCATGCTTCTTGCTACTTTGTTATTTGTTTTTGTTTAATGTTCTTTTTGGCTTAAAAACTCCAACAGATATTTAAACCCTGATACTTACAAACAAGCCAAATAAATGAGAAAAGTGACGTCTATAGCTTTGGTGTCTTCCTTGTCGAGCTATTAACCGACAAAAAAACACTTTGACGTCCCTGAAGAAGAAAGAAATTTAGTCAACTATTTTCTTAAATCATTGAGAGATGATTGATTGTTAAGATTCTAAATGATAAAGTGGTGAAAGAAAGAGATATTGAGCAGATTAAAGAGGTTTATGAATTAGCAAAGAGGTGTTTAAGAGTGAAAGGTTGTTGTGAGATGGTTATTCATGCAACAAGTCACACATCTAGCGAACAAGTTAAACACTAGGAGAATGTAAACTATCAGATGGTGGACTATCAATCAGACAGACTTTGGTGAACAGTGTGGCGGAAAGTCCAAGAGTGACTGACAATCCAAATATGTCGGACAATCCAAGAGTGGCGGACAAGCCAATGTGATGGACAGTTGAAGTGTAAGACAGAATGACAGACAGTCTAACATCCAACTACCCTGAAGCTTTTGTTACAAGCTAACAAGTTGCCAATTTGTTTTGTAAAGTTGCTAGATTATTTTATTTGTTTTTAATTCGATAGTTTAAGAGTGAAAGGTTGTTGTGAGATGGTTATTCATGCAACAAGTCACACATCTAGCGAAAAACTTAAACACTAGGAGAATGGCAAACTATCAGATGGTGGACTATTGGGCAGACAGACTTTGGTGTATAGTGTGGCGGAAAGTCCAAGAGTGACAGACAATCCAAATATGTCGGACAATCCAAGAGTGGCGGACAAGCCAATGTGACAGACAGTCTATGTGTAAGACAGAATGACAGACAGTCTAACCACCAACTACCCTGAAGCTTTTGTTAAAAGCTAACAAGTTGTCAATTTGTTTTGTAAAGTTGTTAGATTATTTTATTTGTTTTTAATTCGATAGTTTAATGTGAGCGATGTTGATTAGACAAAAATCAACCAATGAGTAGATTCCATGTATTTAGATCTGCCAACTTGTCAAGTTGTAGTTGGTGTTTCCTATTTAAAGTTGTATTTTGCATGTAAAGTATGTATTCAAAAATGGAAATATAGCAAGTCACTTTTGATTGCTAAAATTTGATTTGTCCATCTTTTCTTTCTTAGGGCTAGTTTAACATTACTTTTAAAAAATATTGTGAAAAAAAGTGTTTTTGAAAAGTACTTTAAAAAAGTTTAGTTTAATATTTGAGTATTTAGTATTATTGTCAAAAATTATTTTTGACAAATAAAATGTCCATTTTAGACATGATATTATAAAGTAACAAATATACATTTAAATCATGTTGAAATTAGTTAATATTATTATATTTTAGTAAGAATATAAAAAAATTTATTATAACTTGTTAATATTTTGATATATGAAATATAAATTTTAAATATTTTTAAGTAATAAATATTAATTATTTATAAAATTTAATTAGAATATATAAACTATATTTTAAATATTTAAATATAACAATTAAATATTTATAATTATATATTAACACATTTGTATTATTCTAAAAAATATTTTTTATTCAAAACAATTCTTTTTTATTTTTAATTAATGATTTTAACACATTTGTAATTAAACACTAAAGAAAAAATATACTATGTTGTTGGAGAGATGAAAAAGTAATTAAATATTAAAAATACTTTTGACAGAAGAAAAACTAAAAATTTTAATTTCTTATCTTCAAAAATGCATTTAAAAAATTAAAAATTTCAATCAAAATAACTTGTTTAACATTCCTTTTGTTTCAAAAGTACTTTTCATATAAAATATGCTTCTAAAAAGTATTATTAAACACAGCTACACAAAAACCCAACTAAAGTAGAAAAAGACCGACAATGAAGGAAGTTGCAATAGAGCTGGAGGGTTTAAGAGTGAGGAACAGACATCCATGGGCTGAAGTTAAAGTAAATCAAGAGGAAACACCTATTTTTTCTATTTATACAAGTACATAAATGGTTGTTTAGCAGAACACCAGACAATAAACTGTGTTTTTGTTATCTTTTCTAGTCTTGATTTTGGTTTTGGACCTGTTTATAGTTACTTAAGTCGTTGTTTGCCTGCATTTAGAGCAACTAATCTGCACCGATCTTTGGTCACTTTTGGGATAGGTAATTTTTCTTGAACTTTTATCCCTATAATTTATATAATTCATTAAAATAATCACAAATTCCATATTTTTTATTATTTTCCCAAAGGTCTAAATTCAGAATTATTAATATTTATTTATAATAATTATGATTAATGTTTAATTATGTTTAAATAAAATTATTAATATTTTTTTATTTAATTTAATAATGATGTATTATTTTATTATACATTAATGATGCACGAGACTTATGTGCCGAAGCATAAAATATTATTCATTTTTATATTTGTATCCAAATGAGTTTATTTCACTTTTTTGTGATAATTTTCTCAAAAATAATTTGAATTTGAATTACAATTGTACTAAATAAAAAAATTATTTAATTAGAATTTATTTAAATATATAAAATAAAGTTCAAAAGTGAATTTAACTGTAAAATAAACCTTTAAATACATAATCACTACATTCAAATTAGTTGAATTACTAAACCTATTTTAATTTGATTAGTAGCCCACCAATTGTGGGATTTCTGGTTAATTTATTAATTAACACGCATTAATAGCTTTGGTTGTAAAGCCGGCAGCAGCCAGAAACAATCAAACAAAAACAGACACATCAGACACAAAAGTGAAGTAACCAAAGAAAAGTCTAAAACTATGACAAAAGTAAAAGGAAAATCACCATGGTTCGTGAAATTAGTCCTCCATTTTTACCAACTAGTGTTTGCTTAATCTGCTTGTTTATTCATTTGTGTTTGTTTTAGGCCTTTTTCTGGACTCAGACATAATCCCATGTTTCAAAACCAATAGACAACCTCAACTAAAGGTAACCCAGATGATACAAAGCCGGCATTCATACGTATTCTCCAAAGAATTAATATATATTTTTCCTCTTTTAATCTAACTTTCGGTGTCAGGTTTAGGAAAGGGAGAGTAATGGATTCACATACGAGATTATCTCCAAACATCCTCGTACTGTTGGTAATGGCGGTACCTTTTATACCAGTGACAAGAGCTCAAGTGTTCGCCAAAAATGGCTGTCCTACTCATTGTGGAGATTTAACTATCCCATACCCATTTGGCACAATGGAAGGCTGTTATCTAAACAAGAACTTTTATATCAACTGCACTGAAACAGCCCATTCCTTCAAAGCCTACTTAGCATACACTGATTTCATTGTCACCGATATCACCATGGAAGGTCAGTTGCAAATCTTAACCACAGTTGCTCGAGATTGTTATAGTGCTCCACGGATCCCTGTGATGAGGGTCCCGCAGATAATATCCTTGTCTCCCTTTTCGATTTACAATGTCTCAAATACCCGAAACAAGTTTACTGCAATTGGATGCGACACTTACGCTTACCTTTATGGATTCGTCGGAAACAAAAGTTATAGAGCCGGGTGTATGTCCTTATGTAATCGGTTCGAAGACTTGGTTGATGGATCTTGTTCGGGATTCGGATGTTGCCAGATACAGATTCCTGATGGGTTGAAAACCATTGATGTGGTAGCTTATAGCTTTAACCGCCATGTCAATGTATCGGATTTTAATCCTTGCAGCTATGCTTTTATTGTTGAAGAAAGTCGATTTCGGTTCTCTTCGGGTTATGTTCAGTATATATCTGAGGATTACAAGTTTCCGGTGTCCCTTGATTGGGTTGTAAGCAACGAGACGTGTGTCGAAGCTGCTAAGAATCCGTCAAATTACGCATGTCATCGGAGCGAGTGTCATGAACCTGACACTGGTTCAGGCTATCTTTGCAAGTGTCCAGACGGTTTCTATGGGAATCCATACCTCCCAGAAGGTTGCCTAGGTATGTGTTTTTAACATCTGCTGTCAATCAAGATAGGATTTAGTCTGCAACTCGGTTTTTTGCTTGTTAATTGATTTTTCATTTTGTAGATATCGATGAGTGCAAGATTTGGAGTCCCTGCGATAAAAATGCAATATGCAGCAATTTACCAGGAAGTTTCAAATGCATTTGTAAAGGTGGGTATGAAGGTGATGGCAAAAGAAATGGAACTGGTTGCAGTCCTGTGGATGCACCTGACGGCTTTCCTTTTGTTAACATTGGTCTAGGTAAAAACATCAATTTATACTATTATACTTCTATTGTAAAAGTATTTCTGGGTTCTTGTTGAGTTTTTTCAAATAGGAAGAAAAATAGAACCACGTTATCCGGATGAAATATGAAATTTTTGTTGAACTTAGAGCAACAAAACAATAATTCCAGATAAAGTATGAAATAAGTTTGAGAATTAAAGACTTGATAGTTGCAAGGAAAACAACAGAACCTAAAAATAAGAAATTGAGAGAACAAATTTTTCTGTCTTCTTACAATAATGTATGATGTACATATATAGTACTATTACATTTGAAGAAAAGTATTTTTATCTCGAAGAAGTGAACAAACATTAAATGCATCTTAATGATATCTTACGATTTGTCTAAAATTGGAAAGTATTTGACCATATTTATTCAGTCAAAATGTTTTCTGTCAAATTATATACAGGTTGCTTGTTACAAAAGCGTAATTCATTCAGACAACATACGTACATTTGTAGCTGTTGTATTTTATTCGAGTAACATACATACTGTTGTTTATTGCCATGTTTAACAGTTCTAAAATTGAATAAAAATGGTTAAATTTGTTACCCTGTTTCATGTTAAACTAGGTGTGAGTATAAGCCTTTTAGTGTTCGTATTGAGCATTTCCTGGATATATTGGGGACTTTGGCAAAGAAAGCTTATCAGGCAAAGAGAAAAATTCTTCCTACAAAATGGTGGAATTATCTTACAACAAGAATTTTCAAAGCTTAAAGGGTCTGTTTCAGCTAAAATATTCACTTCAGATGAGCTGAAAAAGGCAACAAACAACTTCCATGAAACTAGAATTCTCGGAAAAGGAGGCCATGGGACAGTTTATAAAGGAATATTGCAAGACAACAGGGTTGTCGCCATTAAAAAATCCATGATTGCAGATAACAGTCAAGTTGAACAGTTCGTTAATGAAGTCATTATTCTTTCTCAGGTTAACCATAGAAATGTTGTGAAGCTCTTGGGATGTTGTTTAGAGACCGAAGTCCCTTTGTTGGTTTACGAATTTATATCCAATGGTACCCTTCATCAGCGCCTACATTGTTCGGGAAAAGGGTATTTGTCTTGGGAATGTAGGTTGAGAATTGCAGCTGAAACTGCTGGAGCACTCTCGTATCTCCATTCAGCTGCTTATCCTCCCATTATTCATAGAGATGTTAAGTCTACCAACATTCTCTTAGATGAACATTACACTGCAAAAGTGTCGGATTTCGGAGCTTCGAGGTTAGTTCCTTTGGATCAAACACAGTTAACCACATTGGTACAAGGGACACTTGGTTACTTGGATCCAGAGTACTTTCAATCAAGCCAGTTGACTGAAAAGAGCGACGTGTACAGCTTCGGAGTTGTCCTTGCGGAGTTACTAACCAAGAGAAAGGCACTTTGTTTTCAAATGCTGGAAGAAGAACGGAATCTAGCAATGCATTTCGTTTCCGCGTTGAAGAAGGACCAATTATTCGGAATTATTGATCATCAAGTGCTTGTTGAGGGAAACACTACACAGATAAAGGAAGTTGCTATGTTGGCAAACAGGTGCTTAAGAGTTAGAGGAGAAGAGAGGCCTTCAATGAAGGAAGTTGCAATGGAATTGGAGGGTCTAAGATCAAATCCAAAGCATCCATGGGTGAAAGATGAATCGAAGGAGACCGAGTATTTGCTCAGTGAACCCTCCGGTGCGAATGCTCAAGGTAATGACGGCAGTCCGTCGGACTATGACAGCGGTAGACAGCAAATTATATTGCAAGGTCGGTAACAATGTTGCAGATGTTTGTCTATTCTTCTTCACTAACAGGGTTCCCTTTAACCGCTTCTCATCTTTGTGAAAGGATATATAAACTTATAAAATAACTTGTTTGTCATAGCTTTGGTTGTAACCTCCATTTTCTTTGTGATATCATTTTCCCAAAAATACCTATGTTAAACATGTATATACCGACATAATGACAAGATTATGATTCTTCACATATATGAAGAAAATGAGTACACTCACCTCAACTCCGACAAACAAAATGACAGTGTTCATGATCTAAAGATTTTGTAACAAATGCACTAAAAGAACAACTGGTTTTTCTTAACACTCTGTTGCATATGTAGAGACTTGACTTGATCATGTGTGGGACTTTTTTTACGCAGACTTTAAAGAAAAAAAATAAGTCAAGACCAAGTTGTTGCAGGCATCGATCATTATTTAAAAAAAAAAAATCTGAACAATGCATACAGATTAAGCTCCATCTAATGCTGAAAATGTTGGAACTGAGTTATTGGTTCGTGGGGTTATTCCCATGTTTCTCACTTTGTTGCCCTCCACTTCCAGTGTGATAGTGGGGATGTGATTAGTGGTTTTTCATGGAAACCACCGCCATAAATACTTTCAAGTATAAAATCTTAAAGTACCGAAAACAAATTTTCAAACAATTCTATTTAACGAGGTTTTCCGAGTGTTTAGAAACTTAGGCAATTTTTGCATTTTTTGATTTTTTGTGTTTTAGTATAGCTAAATATGACCGTCTTCATCGGTTGTTTGGCGCACTCGATTAATGGTGTTACAACATCTAAATTTTGACATTTAATTCAGGTAATGGTTGGAGGTATTTATATTCGATCTTTTCCGCTACACTTTAACGTTTTAAACTATAATTTATGTTTATATTTGGGATCTAAGCCGAGTTAATCTCTGTCTTTTTCAATTTTAAAAATTTGTCAATTTTTCAAAATAACGGTTCCATGTTTCTTTAATTATTTTTAAATTTTTTTTAAGAATTTTATTGCAAACTTTTGTGTAAAATCGTGAGATTTTATTAAAGTGAAATTTATAAAATTAATTATGCTATAAATAAATTAGTCAAATCTTTTTAGAAATCTATTCTTTGAATATATTTTGTGCCTGAAGTAAAATTGTTGTATGTGAATTATCTAGTTATTAGGAATATACATTTTTAGTTACATAAAAGTTTTAGACTTATTGCATATGATATTTAGCAATAAAACTTTAGAATATATGTTTAGGGATCTAAATGATTTTATTTAATTAAAGAATTAGCCACAACAACTTAAATTAAATGGAATTATTTATTGTAGTCAGGATCTTATAAGGTTTATAGACATTAGATGTTGCATAATGACTTAGCAATAATCTTGAATAAAGTTTAAGGATTAATATCTAGGTAAGTGATTTTTGTAATTTTATTTAGTTAAAGACTAGCCACAACATCTTTAGTTAAATAAAATTATTAAAGTTAAAATTCACATATGAAAAGCATATGTATTAAATCTTATTGCAAAATTTATTAAGATAAAATTATTAAATGATTTTTCATAGTTATCCATAGGAGTTATGAAAATGAATTTAATAATTTTTATCAAAATGATGGTAAATAATTCTATCATAAAATGGATCTAATTGAATTAAAAAATTAGCCCATAGGCAATTTTTATGTCTCTAGATTCATTATTTACATAATTTGCATTGGTAAATTATGATTAGGGTTGTAAATGAATCAAGCTTGAACGAACAAACCTCTGTTCACGTTCATTTGTTTACTTTTAAGTTTGTTCATGTTCAGTTTATGTTCATTAAGAATTTCAAATTTTATTCATGTTCGTTTGTTTAATGTTCACGAATATGTTCATTTAACTTAATTGAACATGTTCACGAACAGTGTTAATAAATAATAAACAAACAATAAATACATACACATATATTTAGATATAAAGTAGTCAAATTTAAATATTAATAATTATATTATAAATGAAAAAAAAAATACAAACCAAGATAATTTTATTAATATATACTAATAGAACAATAAATGAGTTTTAAGATAATTTTATTAGTATATACTAATAAAATTTTTATAAGAAAATATCATTAATAAATAAGTCATAAACAAGTCAATAAACGAGCTTATAAACGAGCCAATAAATGAGCTTATTTGTGAACATAAACGAACCAAACACACATCTGTTCATGTTCATTCATTTATTAAACAAACATAAGAATTTTGTCCATACTCGTTTATTTAGCTTAATAAATGAACATAAACTAATGTTATACTAACAGTTCACGAACAGTTCATTGAAGGTCCTGTTCATTTACACTACTAATTAGGATTTATGTTTGGCTCAAATTTTTGTTAAGCATGTATGTTCATTTATTTTGCAGTTTTACAACCTGTGAATATGTTTGATAATAAAGCAGATATCCCTGGATTAACTAGTGAGAACTTTTAAGTTTTGGAAGGAGAGTATTCTTCTCCAATTGGGGTGTTTGGATATTGACTATGCCATAAAGAAATATGAGCCACATATTATTGAAACCAACACTTAGATTGATCTTGCTATGTGTGGAAAATGGGAGCGATCTAATCGCTTAAGTATCATGTTCATAAAGAGTAAGGTTCCTGTTGATGTTCATGGCTCAATTGAGAATAATGAGAATGTCCAAAAATTATTAACGGCTGTTGAAAAATAGTTTAAAACATCTCAAAAGTCATTAGCCAGCAGCCTAATCATGAAGTTCACATCAATGAAGCTCACTACCGTGAAAGGTGTACATGATCACATCAACAAGATGAGAGATTTAGTAGCTCGATTAAGAGCACTTGAGGTTGAAATGTCTGAATCTTTCATAGTGCACTTTATATTGAACATTCTTCCACCTCAGTATGGGCCTTTTAAGATCTCCTATAACACATAAGGATAAGTGGTCTATCGATAAGCTTTTGACCATGTGTGATCAGGAAGAAGTTAGACTCATACTGGAGATGAGAGAGAGTGCACTAACATTTACTCAAGGAAAGAAGATGGTCCAAGCCAAACAAAAGGAGAAGGCTAAAATACAACTCCAAGCTAACATAAAGAAAAAGTCCCAGTGTTTCTTTTGTAAAAAGAATGGACACTTAGAGAATGACTATGTCAAGTTTAAAAGCTAGCTTGAAAAGAAAGGTAAATCAATCTCACTTGTTTGCTTTGAATCCAATATGGTTGATGTTAGTTATAACACATGGTGGATTGATTCTAGTTCTACATCTATATCTTAAATTCCTTATAGGGATTAAGAGACCTGAAGGAGCCAATGAGAGCTGAGCGACACATATATCAGGTAATAAGATGGAGTCGCTTGTGGAAGCAATTGGAACATGTAAATTAGTGCTTAGGAGTGGTTTTGTTTAAATTTAGAAAAAAACTTTTTATATTCCCAGTTTTTCCTGAAACTTAGTTTCTATTTCAAGACTTGCACCATTTGGATATTGTTTAGTTTTTCAAACACCGGTTTCAGTTTATTTTATAAATCTGAACTTGTTGCAAACGATCTTTTATCTGATGGTCTTTATTTTCTTAATTTTGAAAATAATTCCACTCATAATGTTATGCACATTCAAAATGGTACTAAATGTTGTGTTATAAATGAAGATTCTTCCATTTTATAGCACTAGAGATTAGGACACATCTCTATTGAAAGGATTAAGAGATTAGTAAATAATGGGGTACTCAATACTTTAAATTTTACTGATTTCAATACTTGTATAGACTACATTAAGTTCAAGTAGACTAACAAGTCAAAGAAAGGTGCCAAGAGGAGTTTAACCATAATGGAAATCATCCATTCTAATATATATTGCCCAGATATAGATGTGCAATGTCAGAAATACTTCATCACTTTTATAGACGATTACTCACGTTACATGTATCTCTACATGCTTCATCATAAGTGCGAAGCATTAGAAGCCTTTAAAGTTTTTAAGGCTGAAGTAGAGAAACAATACGATAAGCAAATCAAGATTGTGAGAATCGATAGAGGTGGTGAGTATTATGGTAGATACACTGAGGATGGACAAGCATTTGGTCCACTTGCGAAGTTTTTTCAATATAATGGTATAGTTGGCCAATACACCATGTCAGGCTCACCTGATCACAATGGTGTTGCAGAAAGAAGAAACTAGATTTTAATGGACATGGTGCAAAGTATGCTTAGTAGCTCTAAGCTGCCTAAGTCATTATGGGTTGAAGCTCTCAAAAAGGTTGTGTATATATTAAACCGAGTTCCACCTAAGGCTATACCAAAAACACCTTTTGATTTGTTCAAAGGTTGGAAACCAAGTTTGTGACATATACGCGTATGGGGATGCCCGTTTGAAGTAAAAGTTTATAACCCATAAGAAAAGAAACTGGACCCAAATACCATTAGTGGATATTTCATTGGATATGCTGAAAGGTTCAAAGAATACAAATTCTATTTTCCATCCCATAGCACTAGAATTATGGAATCAAGAAATGCAAAATTTCTTGAGAATGACTCAACCAATGGGACTGATCTATCTCGGGACATGATTCCCATAGGTCAACCTTCCACTTCATGTTGAAGATTGGTTATCATACAAAACACCCTCAAGCTCAATTGGGTGTTGAACAACTAATCAATGAAAATCCACAAGCTGCTAAAAACACTCTAATAGATCAAGCTATTTAAAAAAATCCAGAAATCATTGAACAATCAGTTGAACAATATGATCCACAAGAAAATGTTGGTTTAACATTAAGGAGATCTACTAAAGAAAGGAAATCAGAAATTTCTAGTTTCTATATTACGTACCTGCAAGAGTTTGACTATAATATTGGAGCTAGAAATGATCTTGAGTCATTTTCACAAGCCATGAGTTGCAAAGAGTCAGAATTATGGTACAATGCTATGAAAGAAGATATGAATTCTATGAAAATAATGATGTTTAGGATCTTGTGCCATTTTCTGAAGGCATAAAATCCATTAGATGTAATAGGTCTTCAAAACAAAAAGAGATTCAATGGGTAACATAGAAAAACATAAAGCTAGAGTCGTTACAAAGGAATTCACTCAACGAGAAGGAATCAATTATACTGAGACTTTTAATCCTGTATCTAAGAAAGATTCTTTACGCATTATGTTAGCATTAGTAACTCATTTTGACCTTAAGTTGCAACAAATGGATGTGAAAACTGCCTTTCTCAGTGGTGACCTAAAGAGAGGTATACATTAAACAACCTAAAGGATTCACCTTTAGTGATGGTGATACTTGGTATGCATGCTAAAGAAATCCATATATGGATTGAAACAAGCCTTCCGACAATGGTTTTTAAAATTTCATAAGGTTCTCTCTTCGTTTGGTTTTGTTGAGAATATCATGGATCAATGCATATACCAAAAGGTCAGCGGGAGTAAAATTTGTTTCCTTATTCTATATCTGGACGACACTTTACTTGCATCAAAAGACAGAGGTATCTATATGAGGTGAAACAATTTCTTTCTAAGAATTTCGATATGAAAGATATAGGTGATGTGTCTTATGTCATTGGCATTAAGATTCATCATGATATACATCGTGGTATCTTAGGTCTATCTTAAGAAACCTATATTAACAAAGATTTCGAATGAAAGATTATTCATCGAGTGTTGCTTCTATCATGAAGGGTGATAAGTTCAATATGAACTAGTGTTAGAAAAACGAATTTGAGAAGGAGCAAATGAAAAACATTTTATATGCTTCTATTATTGAAAGCCTGATGTATGATCAAGTCTACACAAGACCTGATATTAAATTTACAATTGGAATGTTGGGAAGATATCAGAGTAATCCAAGTATTAACTACTGGAGAGCTGCAAAAAAAGTTTTGAGATATCTTAAAGGGACAAAGGGCTACATGCTTACATACAAACGATCAAATAATTTGAAGGTGATTGGCTACTCTGATTTAGACTTTTCCAGATGTGTTGATTCACTTAAATCAATATCTAGTTACATATTTACATTTGCTGGCAGAACTATATCTTGGAGGAGCGTCAAGCAGACTTTAACTGCTACTTCCACTATAGAGGCTGAGTTCATTTCATGTTTTAAGACTACCTCACATGGAGTATGGTTGAAGAGTTTTATATCAAGACTTAAAATTGTGGATTCAATTTCTAGACTGTTGATAATATATTGTGACAATTCAACTACTATCTTTATGGCTAAGAACAAAAAAAGTGGAAGTCGAAGTAAACATATCGACATTAAGTATTTAGCCATAAAGGAACATGTTAAAGAAAAGAAAGTGGTTATTGAGCATATTAACGCTGAGTAGATGTTAGCTGCCACCACAAAAATTTAAGGACAATGCTGTCACTATGGGACTTGTTCCCACATTGTAAATTTTTATTATAATAACGATTATAAAGAAACTTTGTTAAGTGTGATGTTTCTCATATTTTGTGCGTGCATTAATTTGATTGATTCGAGAATGTCACTAAAGTGTGGACCTAAAATAAACATTGGGTTTATTCATTAAGAAATTTAGGATAAAGTGTTGAGACATGATATATTCTGATACATGGGAGATACTACTCAAATTCTAAGGGAAAATATCGCCATGATTTGTGCATTATGTTTCGACTTTAAGTATTCATGGGTAAGACGAACCAAGTGGGAGAATGTTAGAACTGCTAAACTACATTGATTGGTTCATAAGGTTATTCCCATGTTTCTCATTTTATTGCCCTCCACTTTCATATTGTTTATGTGATAGTGAGCACGTGATTGGTGGTTATTGATGGGGAAGCAATTCCATCTAGTGAGATTTTCAAGTGCTTAGAAGACTTTGGCGATTTTTTTGTTTTCTAAATTTTCATGTTTTTGTATAGCTAAATACGACGTCCTCGTTGGTTGTTTGGCGTGCTTGATCGGTGGTGTTACAATGTCTGGATTTTGACATTTGGTTCAGGCAATGACTAGAGGTATTTATGTTCAATCTTTTCTGCTGCACTTTAACGTTTTAAAATGTAATTTATGCTTACAAAAAAAATGAAAGTAAACTACTTAAAATCATATTAGATATTTTGTAAAAATGAAAATATGATTACATAATCAGCGTGCACCTTCAAGTTCAAATGTTATTTTGTTATTAATGCTATCATACCCCTATCGAGTTGTTCGTTGCACCATCAGCATAAGTGTTGCACATGTCACCACCTCGTAAATTAATTTTACTCTATGGATGCTTACACATTGCTTGTAGTCTCGCTAATTCGTGGGCAACTTCATTCATTGTTTGCCTTTCTTCTCTTATAATGCCCCAACAATCTTAAGTTTGGATTTGTTAAATAAAATCATAAGTTGAGTGCTTAGTTCGATGGCTGTAAGCGTTGGGTGTGTGGTATGGGTCTCAAGTTCAAGTCTTGGTGAGGGTGGTTTTGTTAGTCATTTTTTGTTATTGTTGTTTCAGGTGTAGAGTTTGAATTAAAAACTAACTTTTAAGTTGGAAGGAGTGGTTGGATGACATTAACTTAGTGGGGGGATAAGTTAGTTTAAAATTTTAAAATTAGTTCCAAAAATATATCCTATCTCTAATCAATTTCACGTTCAATCTTTTGTTATTTTCTTTTATTTTTGTTCATTTTTCTTTACGCCACTGCCAGTAGGGGACTTGAAATTTTGACCTTTCTCTTTTGTGATTTTCTTTTATTTTTGTCCATCGTTTTTATGGTTATGGGTGCTATCCATTTGGCTTCTTCATTTCATTTTGGATAGGTAAGTATGTTGGGTAGTTCTTTAATCGCGTGATTTTGGGTTTTTGTTATCTTTGTAATGGAAAGATTTATTGATGATGTTATTCGTCTTAATGTGGGAATAGGAAAAGCATAAACTGTTTTTGTTGGTTTGTTTAGTTGCTGCAAAAGAATGAGTTTCTCACCACCACTTGTCTTTGCTGGTGAATACTACAACATTTGGGCTATGAAGATGGAAACATATATGTAGGCTCATGATCTGTGAAGTGTTGTTTAAGTTGACACAGAGCCACCACCTTTGAGAGCTAATCCAACCATAGCTCAAATTAGGTAGCACAATGAGAACTATGCCAAAAAGTATAAGGCTATGTCATGCCTTCAAAATGGAGTTTCAAATGTGAACTTCACAAGCATAATGGCTTGTGACACTCCAAAGTAGGCCTGGGACAGACTCAAGGAATATTTTCAAGGGTTAAATAAAACCAGGCAGCAATAGTTGATCAACTTAAGGAGGGACTTCGAGAATCTAAAGATGAAGGAGTCTAAAACCATTAAGCAGTATTCTGAAAGGATTATGGCTATAGTCAACAACATAAGGCTTCCTAGGGATGATTTCAATGACAAAAGAATAATTGAAAAGGCCGTTACAACTCTTCCAGAGAAGTATGAGTCAGAGATTTCTTCCTTGAAGGACTCTAGGGACCTATCAACTATATTCTTGACAGAGCTAATAAATGCTCTCTATGCACAAGGGTAGAGAAGGGCAAACAAGATGGAGGAAGAAGCAAAGAACTCAAGCTCAAGCTCAAGCTACAAGGGCAAGAAGCCTTGGTCAGAAAAGAAGAAAAAAGGAAAGAATAATGCTGCTAAAAGGAAGTTTCCACTATGCACTCATTGCAAAAAGTCCACTCACTTAGAAAAATATTGCTGGTATAGGCCAGACATTTAATGTAGAAGCTGCAAACAACTTGGCCACATTGAAAAAGTTTGTAAGAACAAGGCAAAAACACAACCACAGCAGCAGAATCAAACTCAAGCTTGTAACACCCCTAACCCATAACCGTCGCCGGAATAGGTTAAGAGGTGTTACCAGACCTGTAACTCAATTCAAAACATTCATTTAACAAATTCCATCTCATTTCAGTAACCATTAATCATTCACATTCAAAATGTACTTAATTAAATCATACAAAGCTTTAATCATGCATTTGAGACTAAATTAATAACATATAAAAATTTCAGAAACTTAGAAAAATTTTCAACTTTTCAAGTGTCACACGCCCATGTGAACAGGTCGTGTGCCACACACGGCATTAGACATGCTCATGTGTCTAAGCCGTGGCAAAACAAGGCATACATACTGACTTGTCCACAAGGCTACAAGACACACCCGTGTGCCAGGCTGTGTGAAAATTAGAGAGGCTACTGACTTGAGTCACACGGCCAGTCACACGCCTTTGTGTCTAACCTGTGGTTGAAACTGACTTGGCCACACAGCCTAGCACACGCCCGTGTGTGCGACCGTGTGGTCTGCCCAGGCTCATTTCAAAATGGCCTCAAGCAACACGGCTGAGACACACGTCCTTGTCCCTGACCGTGTGGGTAAAAATAGGCCATTTACAAGGCCAAATTGCCACGCAATTTGGGTCCTCCCTACAAGCATCAAATACACTTCAATTTCTAAATATTTTAAACCAATTTCAATTATCAAACATCCATCATCCATATCATATAATCACCATCTATTTCATACTCAATATGTAAATCAAAACATGATAAATTATGAGCTAATATCATACCAAAACATACCATCATTAAGCACATATATGCAATCCAAATATGATACCAAAATAAGCCAAATCACATGGCTTAACTTATATACAAATTCATTCTCAAACCATGATACCAAAACATAACTATTACTATCAAACTAGCCTATACATGTCATATTTATATAAGTTCAAAAGTTCAAAATACCAATCAGAAATTGGATAGTGTGACGTGCAACTCCGACTTGTCCGAAATGAGCGAGCTAACGAACCCTATAAGACATAGAAAACGAAACAGAGTAAGCTTATAGCTTAGTAAGCCCGTATAATTCAGAATTAAACTTACCATTAAAATATAATCAAAGCAATAATAAAATGCCAACAATTCAATTTAATCATCACTTAATCACACATAATCATCATGTTAGTCATTTAACTAATACATAAACCATTTACCAAAATAATACTTCATATCTTTCCAAACTCGTACATCATATATATAACTTTAGTAACATTTATAAACCATAACTTATCTGTATAACATTATTTAGGCCCGTTGAATCTATTAGAACTTCAAAGAATAATCGAGTAAATAATGTCAGAAATCCATCAATTCATCATCATACATGCTCTTTCGAGTCATGGTTGGTAAGCTCTTACTGAGCTGATAAACAGTAAGCTCTATTGAGCTGGAAATAGTAAGCTCTATTGAGCTAAATAATAAGCTTTTTCGAGCTGAATCGGTAAGCTCCAATGAGCTAAAACAGTAAGCTCTTACGAGCTGTGGTGAGTCTACAACAAATGCAGGAGCTCGACCAATACAGTAATCTCAGTAACACGTCACTCGAATCCAATGAATTCACATAGTTCAAACGGGGCTGGGTAACGAATACAATATATCATCAAGACATTCACATTTCAAGTATTTCAACTTAAATTCATTTAATTCAACAATTACAAGTATAGAAAAGTTCGATTCTAATTATACGAACTTACCTGGTATTTGCTCGTATAAACATTATCTACTCGTCTATCTTTCGTTTCCCCCGATCTAATTCTGGTATTTGTTTATCTTGATCTATATGATATCAAATTAAATCATTCAACTTTCATTCAATTCAATTTAGCCTAAAACATTCATTTTAACTAAATTACAAATTTACCCCTAAACTTTTAACTACTTTACAATTTAGTCTTTATCACATAAAAATGCAAAATTACACATTTAAGCCCTAACCCAAGGAGCCGAATTTCATATAACCTCATAGCAGCCCATATTTTCATTTTATTCACATTTTTAACCACACAATTTTACAATTTCACAATTTAATCCCTAATTCTCATTTTTGTCAAAAATCACTTTATAAAACTTGTATAACTATTAACAACCATCAATAATCTAACAACAAACTTCAAAATACCAAAGTATTTAACAATGACATATCTCAAAATCTATAACAGTTTCAAAAACGAAGGTACGGACTGGCTAGATTAAGCTGCAACGAGCTCAAAAACATAGAAATCATTAAAAACAAATCAAAAATCGTACCTTAATTGCTCACTCAAGCTGGCCGAATGTATGAAGTAAAAATGGTGTTTATTCACCCTAATTTTCGACAATAAAATGAATGATACAACAAAAAATTGATTTCTTTTTATTAATATAACAATAATTGACATTTTACCAAAATAACCTTAATGAACTTTAATAATTTCAAAAATACCAAGCCAACAACTTCCACTATATCATTTAAGGTCTAATTAACATGCAAGGACTCCCATATTAATAAATCATAGCTATTTAATACCTTTAAACAGTAGAACTCAACTTTTACACGTTATGCGATTTATTCTTTTTTACCGAATTAAGCATTTAAATGGTAAAATTTCTTTACGAAATTTTCACATAATTAATCTATCATGCTGTAAATCTTATTAAAATAATAAAATAAATATTTTGAATTCAAATTTTTGGTCTCGAAACTACTGTTCTGATTTAACCTAAAAACGGGCTGTTACAACTCTCCCCCCTTAGGGATTTTCGTCCCCAAAAATCTTACCGGTAAAGAGGTTAGGGTAATGTTTTCATATAGCTTCCTCGGTTTCCCATGTAGCTTCCTCAATTCCATGTTTATACCAAAGAACCTTCACTAAAGCTATATGTTTATTTCTCAACTCTTTGATCTCACGAGCCAGAATCCTGATTGGTTCTTCGTTATACAATAAATCAAACTGTATCTCTACATCAACAGGAGAAATTACATGTGAAGGATCCGATCTGTATCGACATAGCATCGAAACATGAAAAGCATTATGTGTCTTATCTAACTCAGACGGTAATGATAGTCGATATGCTACAGGCCTTATTCTTTCAACAATTTCATACGGCCCGATGAATCACGGACTTAATTTTCCTTTACGGCCAAAACGAAGAATTTTCTTCCACAGTGACACTTTTAGAAATACTTGATCTTCTAACTAAAATTTTATTTCTTTACATTTCAAATTTGTATAGGATTTCTGTAGATCTGAAGCTGCTTTTAAACTGTCGCGAATTGCTTTCACTTTTTCTTCAGTCTCTTTGATCAATTCAACCCCGTGAATCTTTTTCTCACTCAATTCAGTCCAATATAGTGGATTTTTACACTTGCGACCATATAAATATTCATACAATGCCATCTTTATACTCGTTTGGAAACTGTTGTTATAAGCAAATTCAATCAGAGGCAAGTATTTCTCCCAGATACCTTCCAACTCGAGAATGCAATAACACAACATATCCTTAAGTATCTGTATAATTCTTTCAGACTGACCGTCCGTCTGGGGATGAAAAGCTATGCTGAAATTTAATTTCATTCCAAGAGCTTCTTGTAATTTCTTCTAAAATCTTGATGTAAATCTCGGGTCTCAATCAGAGATAATAGACAGTGGTACACCATGCAATCGTATGATTTCAGACAAGTACAATTTAGCTAATCTATCCAGAGAGTAATCCGTACGTACCAGTATGACAGCAGATTTTGTAAGTCGATCAATGACAACCCAGATAGCATCTTTCTTTTTCGGAGTTAGGGGCAGTCCCGATACGAAATCCATAGTGACTCTATCCCATTTCCACTCAGGAATCAATATAGGTTGCAGTAAACCAAATGGTACTTGATGTTCAGCTTTTACTTGTTGACAAATCAAACATTTCGATAAAAACTCCGATATATCCTGTTTCATTCTCGACCACCAATACTGTTGTTTCAAATTATTATACATCTTGGTACTACTCGGATGAACAGAAAAGCGACTATTGTATGCTTCATGCAGAATTTTCTGAATAAGCTTTGAATTTTTTGGTACACAAATTCTGTTTCGGAACATTAAACAATCATCAGTTCTAATTTGAAATTTTGAATCAGAATTAGACTCACATTAAATTCATTTAGCTTGCAAATAACTGTCATTTTTCTGAGCTTCAAAGATTTGTTGCAGAAATATCAGTTTAGCTTTCAATTCAGCTATAATAGACTCATCATTACATATCATCAACTGAGTATTCATGGCTTATAATGCAAACAATGATTTTCTACTCAGGGCATCGGCAACAATATTAGCTTTTCCCGGGTGATAATCAATCACAAAGTCATAATCTTTCAACAACTCAAGCCATCTTCGTTCTCACAAATTCAAATCCTTCTGTGACATCAGATATTTCAAGCTCTTATGATCCGTATAAATGTGGCACTTTTCACCGTATAAATAGTGCCGCCAAATCTTTAATGCAAATACAATTGTAGCCAATTCTAAATCATGTGTCAAATAGTTATTTTCATGCAGTTTCAGCTGTTGGGAAGCATAAGCATTAACTTTTCCATCTTGCATCAAAACACACCCCAGTCTGTTTAACGACACATCACTATAGATCACGAACTCTTTACCCGATTCAGGTTGAACCAAAACTGGTGCCTCTGTTAATAATGCTTTCAATTGTTCAAAAATCTGCTGACACTTTTTTGACCATTCAAACTTCACATCTTTTTGTAGCAGTCGAGTCATTGGTGTTGCAATCATTGAGAAGCCTTTCACAAATCTTCGATGATAACCTGTTAAGCCCAAAAAGCTACGGACTTCTGATACGTTTCTCAAAGGTTTCCAATCAACAATAGCAGAAATCTTGCTTGGATCAACTCTAATTTTGTCGACTGAAACAATATGCCCCAGAAATCCAACCTATCTGAGCCAAAACTCACATTTGCTGAAATTTTCAAATAGCTGTTTTTCATATAGAGTTTGTAACACAATTCTCAAGTGCTCGGTATGCTCAAATTCATCTCGTGAATAGATCAAAATATCATCAATGAATACCACAACAAATCTGTCTAAATACAGTCTGAATATACGATTCATAAGTCCATAAAAATGGCAGGAGCATTAGTTAAACCGAAAGGTATAACGAGGAATTCATAATGGCCATACCTTATTCTGAAAGCGGTTTTTGGTACATCCGACTCTTTAATTCGCAACTGATAGTAACCCAATCTCTGATCAATCTTTGAAAATATTGAAGCCCCTTTCAACTGATCAAATAAGTCATCAATCCACGGTAGAGGGTATTTGTTCTTTATAGTCACTTTATTCAATTGTCTATAGTTGATACACATACGCATCGTGCCATCTTTCTTTTTCAAAAACAATACTGGTGCACCGCAAGGAGAATAACTAAGTTGTACAAAACCTCTGTCTGTCAATTCTTGCAACTGAGCTTTCAAATCTTTTAATTCTATTAGAGCTATACTGTATGGAGCTATCGATATCGGAGTTGTTCCCAGTATTAACTCAATACCAAATTCGAATTCTCTGAT
Organism: Gossypium longicalyx; assembly: GCA_025698465.1. Classification (NCBI taxonomy): domain Eukaryota; kingdom Viridiplantae; phylum Streptophyta; class Magnoliopsida; order Malvales; family Malvaceae; genus Gossypium; species Gossypium longicalyx. The sequence continues at coordinate 12,907,733 of CM046997.1, read as the reverse complement.
CGGAGGCAATCTTGGTAATTCTTATGGAAATACATCTGAGAACTCACAAACAATAAGTACAGATTCAATCTTTGATTCTGACACTTTTGTATCCAATACGTATGCAAGATATGCATCATAGCCCTTTCTCAAATATTTCTGAGCTAACATAGATAATATCACAATAGGTAATTCATTTGAATCATTAGACTCAATTCGTAGAATCTCACCATTTTGACATTTCAATTCGATATTTTTCTGTCTACAATTCACAACTGCGTCGTGCATAGTCAGCCAGTTCATACCCAGAATCACATCAAACTCATCGAATGGTAGAAGTATCAAGTCAACTTGAAAACAGTAACCCCAGATCATCAGAGGACAATTCTTACAAATTTTTTCAACTAGAACAAACTTGCCTAAAGGGTTCAATACTTTGATTACAAATTCTGTAGACTCGACATGTAAAATTTTTTTAAATACTAAATTCATACAGATATATGAATGGGTTGATCCAGGATCTATCAACAAAACTATATCAGTATCAAAAAGAGAAAAAGTACCGGTGATAATGTCTGGTGATGATGCTTCCTCTCGTGCACGTATAGCATAAGCCCTGGCAGGTGCTCGCGCCTTAGATCTCACAGTCGAATCTCTCGTAGAACCTCGATTACCACTCACATTTTTGGTGTTTTGGAGTAGTCTCCCTCTAGCAGTCGTGTTACTTGTTTTTACTGGTTGTTCTCTTTCAACTGTGAACTTTTCTGGACAATTATGGAGAAAATGATCAAAAGATCCACATTTAAAGCAAACTCCACTCACTAATCTGCATGCACTGTAATGTCTCTTATTGCAATGTTTACATTCAGATCCAACGTTTCTAACACTTCCCACACTGGCCACAGATGTCGCATGAGGTTTTGAACTTGTTTGTCTCGCATTTCTATCTCTAATAGAAATTCCCGCAGAGGTTGTAGAATGAGGATGATATTCTCTAAATTTCTATGATGTTGACTGATGTGATTTGCCCGTAAATCTTTTTCTAGACTCTCTAGCCTCAGAATTGGCTTTTCTTTTCTTTTTGCAAAGCACTTCGGCTTTACAGGCTCGGTCAAACAGAACAACAAACTCTTTCAGCTCAAGAATTCTGACCAACACTCTGATTTCTTCATTCAATCCATCCTCGAATCTTTTACACATTATAGCTTCAGAAGAAACACATTCACGAGCATATTTGTTGAGTCGTGCAAACTCTCTTTCATACTCCGTAACTGCCATACAGCCTTGCTTCAATTTAAAGAATTCTTTTCTCTTCTGATCAATGAACCTTTGGCTAATACATTTCTTTCTAAATTCAACTTGAAAGAAATCCCAAGTGACTCGCTCTGGCAAAACTACGAATATTAAGGTATTACACCATTGATACACAATATCTCTCAACAATGATACAACACACTTCATACATTCTTCGGGTGTGTAGGACAATTCATCGAACACACGAATCATGTTCTCAAGACAAAATTTTGGCATTTTTGGTTCATCATTAGCCATGGCTCTAAATTCCTCAGCTCCATGTTTCTGAATTCTATCAACAAGTGGTTTAGTTAATCGTAAAGGAACGATACCTTGAGGAACTACTAGAATCAGTTGGGGAACAGGTGGGGATGGAAGTTGCAGAACAGCCGGATTAGTATGAATGTACTGTGTAAACCATTCATTTGATATCTGACCGAAGGCTTCTTTAGCCTCACCACCGTGACTACTCGTCACAAGTCTAGATTCAGTAGGCGTTGCTCCTTGAGAGAGATCCTTGACTACTCATTTCTACGTCGTCTGCTACAGCTCATTAGGGATCCATTACTATATGAAAACACATTTAAGAACGTCAAGAGTCATCACACGTCACTCGAATCCAATGAATTCACATAGTTCAAACGGGGCTCGGTAGCGAATACAATATATCATCAAGACATTCACATTTCAAGTATTTCAAATTAAATTCATTCAATTCAACAATTATAAGTATAGAAAATTTTGATTCTAATTATACGAACTTACCTCGTATTTGCTCGTATAACCGTCATCTACTCGTCTATCTTTCGTTTCCCTCGATCTAATTTCGGTATTTGTTTATCTTGATCTATATGATATCAAATTAACTCATTCAAATTTCATTCAATTCAATTTAGCCTAAAATATTCATTTTGACTAAATTACAAATTTACCCCTGAACTTTTAACTACTTGCAATTTAGTCCTTACCACATAAAAATGTAAAATTGCATAATTAAACCCTAACCCAAGGTAGCCGAATTTCATATAACCTCATAGTAGCCCATATTTTCATTTTATTCACATTTTTAACCACATTTTATTCACATTTTTAACCACACAATTTTACAATTTCACAATTTAATCCCTAATTCTCATTTTTGTCAAAAATCACTTTATAAAACTTGTATAACTATTAACAACCATCAATAATATAACAAAAAAACTTCAAAATACCTAAGTATTCAACAATGGCATATCTTAAAATCTATAACATTTTCAAAAACGAAGGTACGAGCTGGCTAGATTAAGCTACAACGAGCTCAAAAACATAGAAATCATTAAAAACGGATCAAAAATCGTACCTTAATTGCTCACTCAAGCTTGGACGAATGTATGAAGTAAAAATGGTGTTTATTCACCCTAATTTTCAGCAAGAAGATGAATGATACAACAAAATTTTGATTTTCTTTTATTAATATAACAATAATTGACATTTTACCAAAATAACCTTAATGAACTTTAATAATTTCAAAAATACCAAACCAACAACTTCCAATATATCATTTAAGGTCTAATTGACATGCAAGGACTCCCACATTAATAAACCATAGCTATTTAATACCTTTAAATAATAGAACTCAACTTTTACATGTTACGCGATTTAGTCCTTTTTTCCGAATTAAGCATTTAAACGAGAAGATTTCTTTATGAAATTTTCACCTAATTAATCTATCATGCTGAAAACTTTATTAAAATAATATTTTGACTTCAGATTTGTGGTCCCAAAACCACTGTTTCGGTTTGACCTAAAAACGGGCTGTTACAAAGCTGCTGAGGATGTTGAAGCTCAAGAGGAGCATGTTTTTACTACTATTGTTTTGCAAGTTCGAGTAAAGTCAGAAAGAATTGGTTGATTGACAATGAATGCACTCATCACATGGCATCAGATAAAGGCATGTTTAGGGAGTTAGACACCAGTTTCGTGTCTAAAGTCAAAATTAGGAATGGTGAGTTAATTGAGGCCAAAGGTAGAAGCAAGGCTGTGATCTGCACTCAATTAGGTAACAAAACAATTTCAGAAGTTCTTTTTGTACCTGATATTGACTAGAATTTACTTAGTGTTGGTCAGTTGTTAGAGAAGGGTTATTCCCTTATTTTTGAAGGAAAAACTTGTGTGATCAAGGACTCTTTTGATCAAGAGCTAGTGAGAGTAGTTATGCATGATAGATCCTTCATTTTAGATGTGAATAAATTAGAAGTAAAGGCATACACTGCTCTGACTAATGAATCATGTTTGTGGCACAAGAGGTTGGGGCATGTGAACTATAAATCACTTAGTTTACTGTATAAGATGAGCCTAGTTGAAGACATGTCCAAGATCGAGCCTAAAACTGATGTATGTGAGGTTTTTTAGCTTGGCAAGTAGACCAGACTACTTTTTCCTATCAACAAAGCATGGAGACCTCAAGAGAGGCTCCAACTGGTCCACATTGATATTTGTGGACCTATGAAGACCTCCTCCTTAAATGGCAGCAGGTATTTTGTATTGTTTATTGATGATTGCACTAGATTCTGTTGAGTGAGTTTTTTGAAACAAAAGTCAGATGTGGCTGATTTTTTCTGCAAGTTTAAAGCATTGGCTAAGAATCAAGCAAGTTGCAAGCTGAAGATATTGAGGTCAAATAATGGGACTGAACAAGTGTCTCAAAAGTTTCAGAAGATATGTGATGAAGCTGGAATTTAGCATCAATTAACCACCATCTATACACCACAATAAAATGGTGTTTGTGAGAGAAAGAACAAGACTGTTCACGATATGGCTAGGTGCTTGTTGTTTGAAGGCAAAATGCCTAACATTTTTTGGGCTGAGGCAGTAAATACCTTTGTGTCTTTGCTAAATAAGCTGCCAACAAATGTAGTCAAAGGCAAAATACCATTTAAAGCTTAGTTTGGACACAAGTCAACTTTCTTTCACTTGAAGGTGTTTGGCTGTATATGCTACACACTTGTGCCAGCTGAAAAGAAAACCAAGCTAGAAAAGAGGTCCATGACTGGAGTCTTTGTTGGCTATAATAATATAAAAAAGGGGTATAAGGTCTTTGATCCATCTACTAAAAAGATTGTTGTGAGCAGTGATGTGAAATTCAATAAGGGCAGCTGTTGGAAATGGGATAGAACAGATGCAAGTTTGTCTAAGCAAGACCTTGACCTGCAGCATATTGAGAATGAAGCTGAAACTGAGGATAGATATGATGATGTGCCTTTCAGAGGTACAAGGACTATTATGGACATCTATGAAAGGTGTGATATGATCATTGTTGAGCCTTCCAACTTTGATCAAGCTGCAAAGGAGGGCTGTTGGAAAAAACAATGGAGGTAGAAATAAAAATGATTCACAAGAATAACACATGAGAGTTGGTTGATAGGCCAGCAAATAGAAAAGTTATTGGTGTGAAATAGGTGTTTAGGATGGGTCACTGAACAAGCACAAAGCAAGGCTGGTTGTGAAAGGGTATAGTCAATAACATGGTATTTATTTCTTTGAAACCTTTGCACCAGTTACAAGGTTGGATAATATAAGGCTGTTATTTGCCTTAGCTACTCAAAAATTATGGAAAGTGGACTAGCTGGATGTTAAATCAGCTTTCTTAAATGGATTTCTCAAGGAAGAGATCTTTGTTGAGCAGCTAGATGGTTTCAAAGTTCTCGGTGAAGAGCACAAGGTTTACAAGCTCAAAAAGGCTTTGTATGGCCTAAAACAAGCTCCAAGTGCTTGGTATGACATAATTGATGCCTACTTGTCAAGGTTGGGGTTCAAATAGAGCATTAATGAGCCTACACTCCATGTGAACAAGGTTGAGAAAGAAACTTTGCTGATTGTATCTTTGTATATGGATTATCTATTGGTTACTGGTTGTAGGAGTGAGTTGATTGAAGAATTCAAGAAGCAGATGCAAGATGTTTTTGAGATGATTGATCGAGGATTGATGACCTACTTTCTTAGTATGGAAGTAAAATAGAATGAACATGGCGTCTTCATAAGCCAACAGGCTTTTACTTCAAAATTTTTAAGCAAGTTTTGCATGGCAAATAGCAAACCTGCTAGCACTCCTGTGGCACAAGGAGAAAACCTCTCTAGCAATAGTAACCATGAATGAGTGGATGAGAAGAGTTATAGAAGTCTAGTTGGTTGCCTATATCATATATGCAGTCAGTCGTCTATCGAGGTTCATGCATTGCTGCAATGTTGTTCATTTTAAAGCTGCTAAAAGAGTCTTAAGGTATGTCAAAGGGACCTTAAGCTATGGAGTGAAGTTTGTGAAGGCTGAGGAGCTGAAACTGGTTGGCTATTTAGATAATGACTAGGCAGGCTCAGTTTATGACATGAAGATCACATCAAGCTATTTTTTCACTCTAGGCTCAGGAGTTTTCTATTGGAGTTTTAAGAAGCAACAAACAGTAGCTCAATCCACTACAGAGGCAGAGTACATTGCAGTTGCTACTGCTGTTAATCAAGTCATTTGGCTTAGGAAGCTTTTCAGTGATCTAAATGCTGATGAAGAGGAAGCAACAGAAATCAAAGTGGATAACCAATCAGCTGTTACTATTGCCAAGAATCCTGTATTTCATGGCAAGACCAAGCACTTCAAGATCAAGTATCATTTTGTAAGGGAGGCAAAATTGTCAAAGGAAGTCGATTTGATTCATTGCTGCTCGAAGATTCATCTCGTAGACATTCTGACCAAGCCTTTGGCTACTACAAGATTTGATTATTTGAGAAAAGAGATTGGAGTTTGCTATTTTGTAGCCAATGAGGAGTGTTGAAAGTTGTCAACAATGCAGTAGCAAGCAAATGTCCATTGTGTATTTTGGCTATTAAACTTTTGTAACATGTGACTTTTGTTAGTTTGATTGTAACTTTTTGTTTTGCTAAGGATTAGTCAAGTACTTAGTTGATTTAGTAGGCTTTTAGGTTATCATTAAGTTGATTTTACAGCTTGGATACTAGCACAAGTTGTGAAAAAAAAAATAGAATAAAATAAAGAACACACAAATTTTACGTGGAAACCCTTTCGGGAAAAAAACCACGGGCAGAGGAGAAGAAAATTCACTATGTCGAAAAATTTGTATCAATACAAGAGGAATAGACTATGTCTATTTATAGGCTTGTAAAGCCATATTCTAGTAGGATTGAAACACCCTATCCTAATCAATATAAAATAGATGAAGTTTAATAAGGTTTAAAAAACCTTATTCTAAAATAAAATAAAAGAAATCTAGTTCTATATGGATTTTACTTTTATTTTATTTTCCATCATATTCTATAAGAATTTGGGTCACTTAATTCTAACAATCTCCACCTTGACACAAATTCTCAATGAACAAGTTCTTCATTGCGAACTTTCAATAAACAAGTTCTCCACCTCTTCCATAAAACCCTTAAGGGTTTAACTCAACAATGAACACCAACCAAGTCTAAGCAATGCTCAAACTTGGTTTTAGGAAGTGACTTAGTCATCATATCTGCAGGATTTTCATGAGTACTAATTTTGCTCACAACAATATCACCATGAGCAATAATATCACGAACAAAATGATACCGAACATCAATGTGTTTTGTTCTCTCATGAAACATTTGATCTTTTGTAAGAAATATAGCACTGATCGTCACAAAATATCATGGCTGATTTGAAGGCCTTCATTGAGTTCACTAAATAGTCCCTTCAACCAAATAGCTTCTTTGCAAGCCTCGATGTCGCCATGTACTCACTTTCATGGTAGACAAAGCGATCGTAGTTTGCAAAATGGCTTTCCAACTAATTGCACAACCTCCGATTGTAAAGACGTAACTCGTGAGAGATCTTCTTCTATCAAGGTCTCCAAAGAAAAATCAGCATCAACATACCCTATGACTCCATCTTTAGTTCTTCCAAACTGTAAGCAAACATCGTGAGTGTGCTCGTAAGTATCTTAAAATCCACCGAATCGCTTTCCAATGTTCTTTACCGGGATTTGCCATGTATCTGCTAACTACACTGACTGCATATGATAAATCTGGACGTGAACAAACCATAGCATACATGAGAGATCCCACTGCACTAGAGTATGGAACATGTGACATGTACTCAATCTCATCATCTGATTGTGGAGACAAAATCGATGAAAGTCCGAAATGGTCGCTAAAGGAGTACTAACAGGCTTAGCACTCTGCATATTGAACCTGCAAAGAACTTTCTCAATGTACCCCTTCTGACTTAGGTACAATTTACTTGATTTTCTATCTCTGAGAATCTCCATACCAAGTATCTTCTTTGCTGGTCCTAAATCTTTCATCTCAAATTCTTTACTTAGTTGGGCTTTGACCTTTCTTATCTCTTCTTTATCTTTTGTCGCTATCAATATGTCATCAACATAAAGAAGTAGATACACAAAAGAACCATCACTATTTTTCTTAAAGTAAACACAACTCACAAAACTACTTCTTTTGAAATCATGAGAAGTCATAAAGGAATCAAACCTCTTGTACCACTTTGTCTTGGTGATCAAGTTTCAAACCGTAAAGGGACTTTTTCAAGCAAGCAAACATAGTTCTCTTTTTCTGAAACTGTAAAACCTTCTGGTTGTTGCATGTAAATATCCTCATCAAGCTCTCCATGCAAAAATGCAGTTTTTACATCTAACTGCTCAAGCTCCAAATCATGCATGGCCACAATACCAAGCAAAGCTCGAATCAAACTATGCTTAACAACCGGGAGAACACATCATGAAGTCCACTCCTGGAATTTGATCAGTAACCCTTTGCAACAAGCCTTGCTTTATATCTCGGTTCTTCAACTCCTGAGTCCCTTCTTTCTTTTTAAATACCCATTTACAACGAATGACCTTTTTACCTTTAGGAAGTTTCACAAGGTCCCATGTTCTATTTTTGTGGAGTGATTCCATCTCTTCTTGCATAGCAAACATCCACTTTTCTCGAGCCTTCACAGTAAATCGCCTCGAGAATAATTAGATGGCTCTTGATTCGCATCTATATCTTCACCACATTCAAAGCATAAGCAACTAGATCACCTCAAAGATATTTCTTTGGAGGTTTAATTTCTCTTCTAGTTCTGTTTTTGGCGATAGAGTATTGTGGTGAAGAAGCAACTCTATTCTCAATTTTTGTAATCGGCTTGAGGAGTTGACTCTGTATTAACTGATGCTCTACTTGTTTTTGATTTTCTTTATTGGAAGAGTCTTTAAGAGATAAGTTAGGTAGCATAGCGGTTTCATCAAAAACAACATCTCTACTAATCACAACTTTTCTATTTTCAGACACCATAACTTATACCCTTTTACACCACTTTATAACCAAGAAAAACACATTTAATGGATCTCGGTTCCAATTTTCCATTATCAACATGAGCATATGCAGGACACCCAAAGATCTTTAAATCGTAATAATTAGCGAGGATTACTGCACCATACCTCTTGTGAGTCTTTTTCTCAATGGCAACGGATGGAGATCGGTTGATCAAAAAACATGCAAGATGAGACGTTGCTTTCGCCCAAAATGACTTCGGTAAGTTGGCATTTGACAACATACATCGAACCTTCTCCATGATCGCTTACGTTCATTCGCTTACGCAACGCCGCTTTTTGTTGTGGAGTATGACGAATCGTCGTGTGTCTTATGATTCCTTCCGACTTGCACAATCTATTAAACTCATCGAACGTAACTCTAAGCCATTGTCTGCATGCGGAGGTATTTTATCTGCTTTTTCCGCTGCTTTTCAATCATAATTTTCCAAGACTTAAATGCGGAAAACACATCACTTTTCTCGCTTCGGAAGAACGCCCAAACTTTTCTCGAAAAATCATCAATAAAGGTTAGCATATAATTAGCTCCACCTCTGAAGGCACTCTAGATGGCCCCACAGTCGAATGAATATACTCCAATGTTCCTTCGTGTTATGGATTCCTCTAGTGAATCGAACTCTCTTTTGTTTTCCAAAAACACAAAGTGCTCACGAAATTCAGTTTGCAAATTCCTTGCCCATTAAGAAGTCCTCTTTTGCTCAATTCGCCATGCCATTCTCACTCATATGCCCTAGGCGCATATGCCAAAGTTTAGTAATATCATCATCGACAAGGACGAGGAAGCGATAGTCTGCATCACCAAGATATGATAGAACACCAAAACATATAACTTGGCAATCTTTCTCTGTCCTTTCATCACAACAAGGGACCCTTTGGAAATCTTTAAAACCCCACTTTCAATTTGTATATCATGCACCCTTTTGAATCAAGAGTACTCAACGAAATTAAATTTCTTTTCAATTTTGGAACATGCCGTGACGTCACTAAGTGTTCGACAACTCCATCAAACATCTTAACTTTAATTGTTCCAACACCGCGATTTTACACGAAGTATTATTTCCCATCAAAACAACACCTTCGTATTAATCGTTTCGTAAGTTGTAAACCAATCCCGATTGGGACTCATATGGAATGTGCAGCTGAATCAAGTATCCACTCCTCGCTTACTTTAGAATCATTGATGAAGCGACTAGAAGTTCACCATCGCCGTAGTCTTCTACAACATCGCCTTCACCGAATTTTCTCGGTTGTTTTCCTTTGATTCGCAGCCTCCCTTTTAATCTTATTTTGTAGCTTATAGCACTCAGATTTAATGTGCCCTTTCTTCTTGCGAAGTTACAAGTTTTACCTCTGTTTGAAGACTTCGATCTACCCTTAGATTTACCACGAGGATTCCGTTCTCGTGTCCTACCACGATCATCATCATCATTCCGATCTTGTCTCCCACGAACAATGAGACCCTCTCCCCCGAGAGTCGGGTTTAACCACAAGATGCTTCATCTTATCATACGAGGTTAAAGAATCATAAACCTCATCAACTGTTAGAGACTCACGGCTATATAAAATCGTGTCTCTAAAGGTTGAATAAGACGGGGGCAACGAACAAAGTAGAATCAACCCTAGATCTTCCTTATCATACTGAACCTCCATGGCTTCCAAGTTTGAGAGAATTTCTTTAAACACTGTTAAGTGTTCGTGTACAGACGCACCTTCCTCCAAACGATGAGCATAAAGACGTTGCTTCATATGCAACTTGCTTGTTAGAGTTTTCGACATACATATTTGTTCTAGCCTCTTCCATAATGCAGCGGCAGTTTTCTCTTTCATCACATCTTGCAAAATTTCGTTGGACAAATGCAGATGTAATTGTGTTAATGCCTTTCGATCCTTACGCTTTTTCTCATCATCTGTTAATGTCGAAGGCATCTTATCTATCCCTAGCAGGGCATCCTCCAGATCCATCTGTGCAAGAACTGCTTGCATCTTAATTTGCCACAACGCAAATCTAGTGTTGCGATCCAACAGCGGAATTTCACATTTCAAAGACGCCATTATCGTGATCGAGATGAATAACCCGGAAGCTCTGATACCAATTTGTGAAAAAAAAATAGAATAAAATAAAGAACACACAAATTTTACGTGGAAACCCTTTCGGGAAAAAAACCACGGGCAGAGGAGAAGAAAATTCACTATGTCGAAAAATTTGTATCAATACAAGAGGAATAGACTATGTCTATTTATAGGCTTGTAAAGCCATATTCTAGTAGGATTGAAACACCCTATCCTAATCAATATAAAATAGATGAAGTTTAATAAGGTTTAAAAAACCTTATTCTAAAATAAAATAAAAGAAATCTAGTTCTATATGGATTTTACTTTTATTTTATTTTCCATCATATTCTATAAGAATTTGGGTCACTTAATTCTAACACAAGTTAAGTTTGTTTTCTTCCAATGTATTAGAACTACTTATATAAATGTTATATTGCTTATTCACGTAATGAGATAAGTCAACACTTTTCTCTAATCCAACATCCATTTTTGCTTCTGTTTTTCATCTTTCAAACACAAGTTTTTGATGTTTTGATTTTTGGATACTGATTTAAATTCAATAGGATTTTTGTAATTAACTTGTAAGTGGTTCTACAATGGTTGATAGGTCTAAAGTGACCGATAGCGAAAGGTCTTAAGCATTTTGCCATGAGCACAAGAAGCGTTTCATGAAGCTCTTGGGCAATAACTCCAAAGTTGAAGATTAAGCAAATAAAATTAAAGAACTTCTCTTTTAGAATATCTCATCTTTGAAAGAAGATCAAGAGAAGTCCACCAATACTTGAAAGGCGAAATGGGTTGTAGATTTCAATAAAAGTTATTGATGATAAAAAAGAAAAATAGTACTTAAATAAAATGCAAGGTTGATTTAGGTTATTCACGATGGGAGTGATAGTCACAAGATCTTTATTAATTTTAAATATGCTCATAAAGTGATAATTAATCAACAAATTAATCTTTATCGTTACATCATAAGATTCTGGCATTAAGACTTTTGTCAAGCTAAGACATTCCTAAAAACATCCTTATTTTTAAGCTTTAGATATTTTGTAATATGACTGATGAAAGAATAAAGAGGTAGGATTAAATGAATTTCATATATTAAAAACAACATTTATGAAGTCAAGATGATTGAATCACATCAGTTGAAAGTGTAAGGGTTTCTTACCAAAACAAGGCTGATTGGGTATTGAGGGTGAGAAGATTCGGGCAGTGATTGGAATAGGTTTGAGAAAGGTGCTTGATCAAAATTTTTGAACAATAGATATGCAATTTAGGATTCACAAGCATGAAATCAATGTTTTCTTGATTAAGATAGTTGTTATCTTAAAGATTTCTCAATGTAAACGATGGACTTGAAAACTCAAATATATTAAATAACCAACCCCCCCCCCCCAAAAAAAAAAATTATTTAGGCCTTTGAACATCAGGGGTAGATCTATAAATGAACTCAACTTGAATGAATGAACTGCCGTTCATGTTTGTTTTTTTATTTTTAAGCTTGTTTTTATTAGGTTTGTGTTTATTAAGAATATCAAAATTTTTGTTTGTGTCCAGTTATTTAGAATTATGTGTGTTCATATTCGTTCGTTTAAGTTAAACAAAGATATTCGTGAACATTAAATGAATATGTTCATGAACAATTTTTATAAATAATAAAGAAACAAACAATAAATAAATAAATAAACACACACACATCTATTGGGAAGGGTTCCACTTAAATAGTGTAAAAACTAAAATAGTTTTACATATTTCCATAACTATTTATATGATTAATATTTTAACGATCCAACCATTATATTTCATGTATATCATGCATTTCAAATTTAATGTAAATTTAAAAATTCTAACTATTTATTTTATGTAACAAAATTTCAGCCGTTGAATATATTAATATATAGAGTACTTTAAATCGATATGATAGAGATATTGGATCAGTTCAAAATTTTACATGTATCACAAGTACAATTATATTGATAAATTCAATAGTTGGATCGTTATCATATAAATAGTTATGGAAGTGTATAAAACTACTTTAGTTTTTACATTGTGCAAATGGATTCCTCCTATATATATATATATATATATATATATATATATATATATATTATTTAGATATAAAATTGTCAAATATATATGTTAATAATTATATTATCAATAAAAAAAAGCATAAAAACCATAGTAAGTTTATTAATACTAGAAATCTATCGCATGCTTATGCGTATGGAAACCATATATTTAGAACATTTATGTGTGTAAAAATAAATTAAATTGTGCGCAAAATAAAATTTAAACACATAAATACTTCATATTAAAAATATTAAATGCATTACAACTGTTTATCATGGTGTTATCAATCGTGAGTTAGTGTCGAGTTAATTTGTGATACCAACTCAATTAACAACATTATTAATATATATAATTGAAAACGACAACAAAATTTGCATAATACAGTTAAAATGTAAATAATATATTAAAATAAATATTTTGTTTAGTGGTAAGGTAAATGTTTTATTGATGTTAATAATACAAGTTCAAATCTAATCACATGCAAATTTTCTATTAGATTTTTAAAAAAAAAAAAGACTAAAATAACCTCAAATATTATAATTTATTTTAAATACTAGCTGTTTCCATAATTTTACTAACCAAGTTAGTGTCTAGTTGACTCGTGACATCAACTCAGTTAGAGATTTTATTAATAGTATAAATATATACAATTGATAAAGGTAACCAAGTATGCATAATACAATTAAAATGTAAATATCGTATTAAAATAAATATTTGGTTTAGTGGTAAAGTGAATGTTTTATTGATGTTAATAGCATAGTTCCAAAACCACTCTCATCAAAGTTTTTATTGGATTTAAAAAAAATTAAAATACCTTCAAATAACATAACTTGTTTTAAATATGAAACAATATTTTCATACTATCGCTAACCAAGTTGGTGACCGATTAACTCGTAATACTATTCGCTAACCAAGTTGGTGACCGATTAACTCGTAATACTAACTCAATCAAAAATTTTATTAATAGTATAGATAGATATATACAATTGATAGATGTAACAAAGTATGCATAAAACAATTAAAATGAAAATATTATATTAAAATAAATTTTTGGTTTAGTGGAAAAGTGAATATTTTATTGATGTTAATAACACGATTCAAATCTAACCGCATCTATTGTTTTTATTGAGTTTCTTAAAAATAACATAGTTAAAATAATCCCAAATAATATAACTTATTTTAAATAAGAAAATATATTTCCATAATTTCACTAATACCTAATTTATTCTTTAATATTAACTTAGTTAATTTTTTTATTAATGGTAAGTATATATGCACAAATATATAAAAATGTGTATAACAAATATAGTTATTAAAGTACAAAAAGTTGCTTTAGTTTATATGATAAATTTAAAAGTTTTATACATGGTGTACTTGATTTATTATGAATAATTTTTTATTTTTTTATAAAAATATAAAAATTCAAAAATAACTCCATATAATAATATAATTTACTTTGCAAATAAAATATTTTTTTTTGTAATTCCATAAATGAGTTGAGACTCGATTAATAAATGACACTAACTCAATAAAATCCATAATAAATACTATTTATTAAATAGTATAGATATAGAACAATAAACGAGTTTAAATGATTTATTAAACAATCTTTAAATAAACATAAACGAGTTTGTTCTTGAATATAAATGAATCGACCAAACTTTGTGTATATTTGGTTCATTTAATAAACTTTAAAATCTTGTTCATATTAGTTTTTTTAACTTAATAAATGAATATAAATGAACAAAAATCAAACTGTTTAACGGAACTATGTTACAGTACTATTCAGAAAAGATTAGTTCCAATATATCAAACACATTTAAATATTAGAACCTAGGATTTTAGCAATTAGAAGACGATCAATTTTCAAGTGCCATGAAATAGCCAAAATCTAAGAGAAAATCAAATAACCACACCAAGAAACAACACGTCTTGTGGAGTTATTGAATATAACCAAAGTAGCAGTGTCTTAGATTTGCAAATCAGTTGGGTTTGGGTTCAGGTTCTGGTGAGTCTCAACACTGGACAGCCAGACCTTGGTAGCCACCAAGTACCTTGAAGCCCTCGCCAAATTGACTGCATCATTTTCCAACGTCTCCAACCTCCTTAACCTCATCAACGCCCTCCACAATATGTCCTTCCAGGTGGGTTTTAAAGAGTGGTTGCACCTCTCTAATTTTACTACTGAAGACGAAACACCTCAAAGGCTATTTTATTTACTACTGAATCTTACATATAAGCAACAAAATATAAACACCTAAAATGTCCCAAAACATATTTAAAATCAACAAAGATCACAAATATATGTATACATATATATAATTATCTGATTTCTTGCAAGACAACTACACCTTGTTGTGAAACCTTGGCTACTGTTATTAGTAGAAACATCTATGTTTTTGTTGAAGTTGGCCTGCATGCAGCACATGAAGCAGTTAAGGAGTAGACCATGCAGCCCGAGCCATAAAGATGCAGCTGAAGATCAAGCTGTTGTTTTGTTTTGTTACTTCAAGCATTAGTTTAGTCACTTAGTTCAAAATGAACTAATTTGGTATTGTTTTGATGTAATTAGGTGCTGATAGATTGACAAATCAGTATAGTTATGTGTGCAAGCAATGTTTTCTTAAGTTTCAATGTAATTAGTGGTAGTAGGTGATGATTAGGTGATGTTTGTCTCATTTTGACCAACATATGGACTGGTATATGTAATGGCTTAGTGCCTTCATTCATTTGTTAATGAAATTTATCAAAATTCATTACAAAACTCTCTTTTCTTTGCTTTCATTTTATCATTCAAGCAAATTCTATTTTGTTTGTTCACCAAGCAATGAGCCTTCAAGCTCAAGGTTCTGTCAAACCTTCATTTGTCTTTGTTCTTAGTTCTGACAATTGGTATCTAGAGCTCAATTCTTAGTGGACCTGTCATATTTCATGTAACGCCCCCACGCTCGAGACCATCGCCGGAGTCGAGTATGAGGAGTTACTAGACTTAATTTAACATTTAAGAACTTTGAATCATTTGTTTCTACTTTTACAGCTTTCTAGTTACTTGCGTCACAGTCACAAAAAAAATCATATCTCGAGTTACGAAACTTGAAATCAAGATCCGTAAATTTTCCCTGAATCTAGACTCATATACCTACTTATTAATTTTTTTTTAGAATTTTTGGTTGGGCCAATTAGTACAGTTTATTAGTTAAAGTTACCCCTATTTCAGGACTTGACTGGACTGACCTCTGTTTACTACGAACCACATTTCTCTCTGTACAAAATTCATATGACCATAAGGTTTGTTTCTACTGAAACTAGACTCAATAAGGATTTTGAGAATATAAAATACAACACCTAATTACATCTGTACAATTTATGGTGAATTTATAAAGATGGAACAGGGGATCCAGAAATTGCTCTGGCCCTGTTTCACTAAAATTCAAATATCTTCTAGCATATAATTCATTTACCTGTTTAGTTTGTTTTATGTGAAACTAGACATAATAAGATTCAATTTGATATTTAATCCATCACCTAATTCGATTTCTATGATTTTTAGTAAATTTTCAAACTCACGTCAGTGTTGCTGCAATATTCTGTTTATGGCAAATTTCATCCCTTTTATGAGTTTTCATGAACTAGGTATTCTATTAACCTTCCATGACATCAAACATAATCTAAACTAACCATTTCCATAACTTATCATTATCAAGCATTTTCTTAACCATTCCATCACCATATCATAAGATTATTTACACAAAATAGGTATATTGCTATACATGCCATACTTAAATTTTACAAGTCATTTACCAAAAAGTCTTCCAGATGGTGTGATCGAGCCTTCGACCTATCCCGACTCCTGAGCTGGCTTGTCCAAAACTACAATGAGTAAGAAGGAGGGAGTAAGCATAAATGCTTAGTAAGTTCATATGCAAATAACAAGTAACATAAAAAAGCAATTATACCAAACAACATTAGCATGGTATCACCAAAACATAAATCACATTTCCAATCATCATTCATCATCTTACTACCTTATCGTTGTTGTATCAATACTCAACCCGAGGGTTAAGTACATACCTGTCCAAAGTATCCATTTCACAACACTTACCAATACGCCCCTTTTCATCTCGAGTATTCCTCCATTTGAGTGGAGCTTTACCCGTTGAACACATCGGAATATAATTCGGATACATAGAAAGTTTGCACATAAGTGCCACATATGTAGCCAAGCTACCATGTAACTCGCCCATAAGCGAACTCGGACTTAACTCAACGAGCTCGGGCGTTCACATCCATAAGTGAACTCGGACTCAACTCAACGAGCTCGGATGCCTAGTTACATCTCACGAACTCGGACTCAACTCAACGAGTTCGGACATTCGCATCCATAAGTGAACTCGGACTCAACTCAACGAGTTCGGATGCTCAACCATCCTAGTGACATGTCACTTGTATCCTAATCTATTCCTAAGGTTCAAACGGGATTTTCCTCGAACACATATCCTTGCTGTCTTCCGTAGAATGCCGAAGCCAATACTCGGTAACAATTTATATTTAACAAGTAGTTCACATAATTTGCATTTTATTCGAAATTAACCACAAAGCATATATTTCATAATAAAATTCAGCATATCATATAATTAACATCAATAACTTAAAAATAACAATTATGCTACATCATTTACACATGAACTTACCTTGGTACCAAAATACAAAGATTTTGCAATTTAGTCCACAATCTTTTCTTTTCCTCGATTGGGGTCGATTCCACGTCTTTCTTGATCTAAAATAACACATTTAGCTTATTTAATACTCAAATTATCAAATTAATCCTTAATTCAAATTTTGGCAAAATTACAATTTTACCCCTAAACTTTTGCATATTTACACTTTTGCCCCTAGGCTCGGGATTAAAATTTATTCCTTATTCTTATGTTTTATAACATGCTGATCACTTTTCCCTTCTATGGCAACATCAAATTCTCACTCTAACATGTACTTGTGACTATTAGGTATTTTTACCGATTAAGCCCTTTTACTCGTTTTTGCTTAAAATCGAGTAGTACAAGGTGTGTAACATAATTTAAAACCTCATATTCTATCATAAAACATCAAAATACATAAATTTCACCTATGGGTATTTTTCCAAATATAAACCCTAGGTTAAATTATTGCTAGCATAAGCTTTACCGAGTTACCGGGATCTCAAAAACGTAAAAATCATTAAAAACGAGGCTTAGAATCACTTACTATGAAGCTTGAAAGTTGAAGAAACCCTAGCTATGGTGAGAGTAAAATTCGGCAGCAACTAAATGAAGAAGATGACCATTTTGTGTTATTTTTCCCATTTTATTTCATTTAATATCCAAATGACCAAAATGCCCCTCCTTACTAAACTTTCAAAAATTCCTTCCATGTCCTAATTTTGCCCATGAACTTAAAATTGGTAAAATTTCTATTTAAGACCTCCTAATTAATATTTCAAAGCAATTTCATACTAAAAACTTCTAGAATGCAAGTTTTGCAACTTATTCGATTTAGTCCCTAACTTCAAATTAAGCATTTTATGCATAGAATTTCTTCACAAAATTTTCACACAATCATGCAATCATATCATAAACCTAAAAATAATTATAAAATAATTATTTCTATCTCAGATTTGTGGTCACGAAACCATTATTCCGATTAGGCCCTAATTCGGGATATTACAACTCTCCCCCCCTTTAAGGATTTTCGTCCTCAAAAATCTTACCGGTAAACAGATGTGGGTATTGATTTCTCATATTTTCTTCGGATTCCCATGTAGCTTCTTCTACTCCATGCTTTTGCCACAACACCTTCACAAGTGCAATATTTTTATTCCTTAGTTGTTTGACCTCTCGAGCTAAAATCTTAATCGGTTCTTCTTTATAGGTCATATCTGGTTGTAGTTCAATTTACGCTTATGAAACTACATGTGAAGGATCCGAACGATACCGACGTAACATAGATACGTGGAACACATCATGAATCTTCTCTAATTCAGGTGGTAAAGCTAGCCAATATGCTACCGGTCTAACTTTTTCAATTATTTCATACGGCCCAATAAAACGCGGACTTAATTTGCCCTTCCGTCCAAATCTGAGAACTTTCTTCCACGGAGACACCTTTAACAATACTTTATCACCAACTTGAAATTCAATGTCCTTTCGTTTTAAATCGCATAAGATTTACGCCTCTATCTGAAGCAGCTTTCAAACAATCTCGAATTACCTTCACTTTTTCTTCGGTTTCTTTTATTAGATCAACTCCATAAATCTGATTTTCCTTGAGTTCAGTCCAATACAAAGGCGTTCGACACTTACGACCATACAATGCTTCATAAGGTGCCATCTTCAAGCTCGTCTGATAACTATTATTGTAAGCAAATTCTACCAACGGTAAATATCTTTCCCAACTTCCTTGAAATTCCAATACACAACATCTGAGCATATCTTCAAGAATCTGAATTACTCTCTCTGATTTCCCATCAGTTTGTGGATGAAAAGTAGTACTGAAATTTAACTTTGTACCTAACGCGTCTTGCAACTTTTGCCAAAACCGCGAGGTAAACCTTGGATCTCTATCTGAAATAATCGACAATGGTATTCTGTGTAGTCTAACAATTTCTCTAACATACAGTTCAGCCAACTTGTTAAGAGAATAATCTGTACGTACCGGGATAAAATGAGTCGATTTAGTTAATCTGTCAACTATTACCCAGACGGCATCTTTCTTTCCTGGAGTCAATGGCAATCCTGATACAAAATCCATAGTAATCCGATCCCATTTCCATTCAGGAACCATAATAGGCTGAAGTAATCCCGAAGGCACTTGGTGTTCAGCTTTCACCTGTTGACAAGTTAAGCATTTGGACACAAACTCTGATATATCCCTTTTCATTCCATTCCACCAATACATTTTCTTCAAGTCATTATACATTTTCGTACTACCCAGATGAATCGAGAAACAACCACTATGTGCTTCCTGTAGGATCTTTTGAATTAATTCCTCATTCTTCGGTACACAAATCCGATCTTTAAACATTAAGCACCCATCAGAACCAATTTGAAATCTGACTCTGTATCAACTTCACACTGTTTTCTCTTGGCTTGCAAATCTTGATCATCTTTCTGAGCTTCAGAAATCTCTTGTAAAAACATCGGTTTTGCTCTTAACTCTGCTAGAATCGAACCATCATCTGACATTTTCAATTGAGTGTTCATAACTCTCAAAGCAAACAACAACTTTCTGCTCAAAGCATCGGCAACCACATTCGCTTTTCCCAGATGATAATCAATAACAAGCTCGTAATCTTTCAATAACTCCAACCATCTTCGCTGTCTCAAATTCAAGTCTTTTTGTGACATCAAGTACTTAAGACTTTTATGGTCGGTATATACCCAGCACTTTTCACCATACAAATAATGTCGCCAAATTTTCAAAGCAAACACCACCACAGCCAATTCCAAATTGTGAGTAGGATAATTCCTCTCATGAGGTTTTAACTGCCTCGAAGCATAAGCCACCACTTTTCCTTCTTGCATGAGAACACACCCCAAACCATTTAGAGAAGCATCACTATACACCACAAATTCTTTACCTAATTCGGGCTGTACTAACACTGGTGCCTCTGTTAATAACTTTTTCAATTCTTCAAAACTCTTTGACATTCTTCCGTCCATTCAAATTTAACATTCTTTCGGAGTAGTCTAGTTATAGGAGCAGCAATTATAGAAAATCCATTTACGAACCGCCGATAATACCCAGCTAGCCCCAAGAAACTTCTAACTTCGGTTACGTTTTTCGGTGGTTTCCAATCAACAATGGCTGAAATTTTACTAGGATCAACCCGTATACCATCACCTGAAACAATATGACCCAAAAATCCAACTTCCCGGAGCCAAAATTCACTTTTACTAAACTTAGCATACAACTGCTTATCTCTTAAAGTTTGCAAAATTATCCTCAAATGCTCAGCATGCTCTATCTCATCTTTTGAATAAATTAAAATATCATCTATAAACACCACAACAAATTTGTCCAAGTATGGTCGAAATATGCGATTCATTAAATCCATAAACACAACAGGAGCATTTGTCAACCCGAATGGCATAACTAAAAATTCATAATGACCATACCTTGTTCTAAAAGCAGTTTTAAGCACATCTGACTCTTTTACCCGCAGTTGGTAATACCCAGATCTCAAGTCAATCTTTGAAAACCATGTTGCTCCTTTTAGCTGATCAAACAAATCATCAATTCTTGGCAACGGATACTTGTTTTTGATTGTCACCTTGTTTAACTACCGATAATCAACACACAACCTCATAGAACCATCCTTCTTTTCACAAATAACACGGAGCACCCCAAGGTGAAAAACTTGGTCTCACAAAACCTTTATCACCAACTCTTGCAATTGCGACTTTAATTCTTTCAACTCTGCTGGTGCCATTCTATACGGAGCAATCGAGATCGGAGTTGTTCCCGGTATCAAATCAATACCAAATTCTACTTCCACGATCGAGGAGGCAAACCCGCAATTCTTCCGAAATACGTCCATAAATTCACACACAACAACCTAAGACTGATTCAACTTTCTTTTCAACTTCTTTTGTATTAATTATATACGCCAAATAAGCTTCATAACCCTTTCTCAAATATCTTTGAGCCGACATTGAAGAAATCACACTAGATAATGCCTCTGATTTGTCTGATTCAACCCGCAAAATTTCACCACTTTCACACTTTAATTCTACAACCTTTTCTTTGCAATTTATTTTAGCATCATGCAATGTTAACCAATCCATACCCAAAATAACATCAAACTCATCAAACAGCAACAACATCAAGTCGGCCGGAAAGTAATGATCCCGAATCATTAAAGGACATTTCTTGCATACTTTATCAACAATCACACATTTGCCTAACGGATTCGACACTCTAATCATAAATTCTGTGTTCTCAACAGGTATATTCATACTAGACACCAGTTTCATGCACACATATGAATGAGTAAAACCGGGATCAATCAAAGCAATAACATTAACATTATAGAGAGAAAATATACCGGTAATCACATCAGGTGAGGAAGCATCTTCACGCGCCTTAATAGCATAAGTTGTAGCCGGAGCCCTTCTTTCAAGTCTAACTAGTGCATCTCTGGCTACATTCTTACTGCTTGCTTCACTCCCAGCTTTTCTTGGATATCTTCCTTTCGAATCCGCACCACTTGTTTTTGTATTCTGAAATTTTTCTTTTTTAGCTCTCTCTGGGCAGTCTCTAATAAAATGATCTGGAGAACCACATCGAAAACATTCATTTGCTCTGCACGGACCAAAATGATTTCTACCACACCGCACTTTCGGGTTTAACAAATCTCGAGTTCCCTACACTGGCTGCCGAAGTAGTCTGGGACTTATGACCCACATTTTGCTTCTTATAATTCCCATATGATTGCCCAGCTGAAACTTGGGAACGAGGATTCATATTTCTTGACTTTCCGGGTTGCTGTGAAAATGAACTGCTCGTCGATCTTTTCTTCCAATTTCTAGTCTCAGCTTCTACCTTTTTCTTCTCTTTAAGTAGTTCTTCAGCCTTGCAAGCTCGATCAACCAATACTACCATTTCTTTTAATTCAAGAATTCCAACAAATACCTTGATGTCTCCATTGAGCCCGTCTTCAAATCGTCGGCACATCTTGGCCTCTGTAGGGACATATTCTCTGGCATACTTACTTAATCGAACAAACTCTCTTTCATATTCTCAGAATCACATATATTACCTTGCTTCACTCAAGAAATTCTTTACGTTTCGATCAATAAATCTTTCACTAATATATTTCTTCCAAAACTCTTCTTGAAAGAATTCCCAGTTACTCTCTCTCTTTCGGTACCACCAAATCAAAGTCTTCCACCAATTATAGGCTGAATCCCTCAACAAAGATATAGCGCATTTCAAACATTCTTCAGGTGTACAAGATAATTCATCAAATACCCGGATAGAATTTTCAAGCCAGAACTCTGCTTTCTCGGCATCATCATCAATATTTGCCTTAAATTCTTCAGCCCCTTGCTTGCGGATTCTGTCAACTGTAGTTCTATGAAATTTTATCATATCCACACCTTGAGGCATCGAGGGTACAGGTTGAGGAATTGGGGGAGGTGGGGGAGGTCGTACATTTGGGTTCGTACGAACAAACTCAGTGTACCACGCACTCATCATTTGGAGAAAGGCTTCCCGATCCCTTTCTCCTCCTTCCTGACCAACAGTAGGAGGTGGATTTTCAGTCGGCGCTGCTCTTTCAGCCGGAGCTGGCGCATTACTCTCTACTTCATCCGCCACACTGGATCGGGATCCATTTACTATAAAAATCATTTAAAAAGGTCGAAGTCGTCACACTATCACAATTTATACATATGGCATGTATAGCAAAATCCGTACATACAACACGTAGTCCGAGAACTGACTAAACCTGCTCTGATACCACTAAATATAACGCCCCCACGCCTGAGACCGTCGCCGGAGTTGAGTATGAGGAGTTACTAGACTTAATTTAACATTTTAAGAACTTTGAATCATTTGTTTCTACTTTCACAGCTTTCTAGTTACTTGCGTCACAGTCACAAGAAAAATCATATCTTGAGTTACGAAACTTGAAATCAAGATCCGTAAATTTTCCATGAATCTAGACTCATAAACCTACTTACTAATTTTTTTCTAGAATTTTTGGTTGGGCCAATTAGTACAGTTTATTAGTTAAAGTTACCCCTATTTCAGGACTTGACTGGACTGACCTCTGTTTACTACGAACCACATTTCTCTCTGTACAAAATTCATATGACCATCAGGTTTGTTTCTACTGAAACTAGACTCAACAAGGATTGTGAGAATATAAAATACAACACCTAATTACATCTGTAAAATTTATGGTGAATTTATAAAAATGGAACAGGGGATCCAGAAATTGCTTTGGACCTGTTTCACAAAAATTCAAATATCTTCTAGCATATAATTCCTTTACCTGTTTAGTTTGTTTTATGTGAAACTAGACATAATAAGCTTAAATTTTATATCTATTCCATCACCTAATTCTATTTCTATGATTTTTAGTAAATTTTCAAACTCATGTCAGTGTTGCTGCAATATTCTGTTTATGGCAAATTTCATCCCTTTTATGAGTTTTCATGAACTAGGTATTCTATTAACCTTCCATGACATCAAACATAATCTAAACTAACCATTTTCATAACTTATTATTATCAAGCATTTTCTCAACCATTCCATCACCATATCATAAGATTATTTACACAAAATAGGTATATTGCTATACATGCCATACTTAAATTTTACAAGTCATTTACCAAAAAGTCTTCCAGATAGTGTGATCAAGCCTTCGACCTATCCTGACTCCTGAGCTGGCTTGTCCAAAACTACAATGAGTAAGAAGGAGGGAGTAAGCATAAATGCTTATTAAGTTCATATGCAAATAACAAGTAACATAACAAAGCAATTATACCAAACAACATTAGCATGGTATCACCAAAACATAAATCACATTTCCAATCATCATTCATCATCTTACTACCTTATCGTTGTTGTATCAATACTCAACCCGAGGGTTAAGTACATAACTGTCCAAAGTATCCGTTTCACAACACTTACCAATACGCCCCTTTTCATCTCGAGTATTCCTCCATTTGAGTGGAGCTTTACCCGTTGAACACATCGGAATATAATTCGGATACATAGAAAGTTTGCACATAAGTGCCACATATGTAGCCAAGCTACCATGTAACCCGCCCATAAGCGAACTCGGACTTAACTCAACGAGCTCAGGCGTTCGCATCCATAAGTGAACTCGGACTCAACTCAACGAGCTCAGATGCCTAGTTACATCTCACGAACTCGGACTCAACTCAACGAGTTCGGACATTCGCATCCATAAGTGAACTCGGTCTCAACTCAACGAGTTCGGATGCTCAACCATCCTAGTGACATGTCACTTGTATCCTAATCTATTCCCAAGGTTCAAACGGGATTTTCCTCGAACACATATCCTTGCTATCTTCCGTAGAATGCTGAAGCCAATACTCGGTAACAATTTATATTTAACAAGTAGTTCACATAATTTGCATTTTATTCGAAATTAACCACAAAGCAGATATTTCATAATAAAATTCAGCATATCATATAATTAACATCAATAACTTAAAAATAACAATTATGCTACATTATTTACACATGAACTTACCTTGGTACCAAAATACAAATATTTTGCAATTTAGTCCACAATCTTTTCTTTTCCTCGATTGGGGTCGATTCCACGTTTTTCTTGATCTAAAATAATACATTTAGCTTATTTAATACTCATATTATCAAATTAATCCTTAATTCAAATTTTGGCAAAATTACAATTTTACCCTTAAACTTTTGCATATTTACACTTTTGCCCCTAGGCTCGGGATTAAAATTTATTCCTTATTCTTATGTTTTATAACATGCTGATCACTTTTCCCTTCTATGGCAACATCAAATTCTCACTCTAACATGTACTTGTGACTATTAGGTATTTTTACCGATTAAGCTCTTTTACTCGTTTTTGCTTAAAATCGAGTAGTACAAGTTGTGTAACATAATTTAAAACCTCATATTCTATCATAAAACATCAAAATACATAAATTTCACCTATGGGTATTTTTCCAAATATAAACCCTAGGTTAAATTATTGCTAGCATAAGCTTTACCGAGTTACCGGGATCTCAAAAATGTAAAAATCATTAAAAACGGGGCTTAGAATCACTTACTATGAAGCTTGAAAGTTGAAGAAACCCTAGTTATGGTGAGAGTAAAATTCGGCAGCAACTAAATGAAGAAGATGACCATTTTGTGTTATTTTTCCCATTTTATTTCATTTAATATCCAAATGACCAAAATGCCCCTCCTTACTAAACTTTCAAAAATTCCTTCCATGTCCTAATTTTGCCCATGAACTTAAAATTGGTAAAATTGCTATTTAAGACCTCCTAATTAATATTTCAAAGCAATTTCATACTAAAAACTTCTAGAATGAAAGTTTTGCAACTTATTCGATTTAATCCCTAACTTCAAATTAAGCATTTTATGCATAGAATTTCTTCACAAAATTTTCACACAATCATGCAATCATATCACAAACCTCAAAATAATTATAAAATAATTATTTCTATCTCAGATTTGTGGTCACGAAACCATTATTCCGATTAGGCCCTAATTCGGGATATTACATTTCAACCCTTAAAACTATGTCTTCATCTGGATTCTCTCCAACTGCACCACCAATCTTCAATGGAGAAGGCTACCACATATGGGTAGTAAAAATGAAGACCTATATGCAGGCATTCGACTTGTGGGAGGTTGTCTACTCAGATGTTGAACTAGCACCTTTAAGAGCCAATCCAACAATGGCTCAGATAAGGCAACATGCAAATGAAAGAACCAAAAGACACAAGGCCATGTCATGCATCCAAAACAGTGTGTCTGATGTGATCTTCACAAGAATCATGACTTGTGAGTCACCAAAACAAGCTTGGGATAGGCTGAAGGAGGAGTTCCAAGGGATTGAAAGAATAATACAGCAACAGCTACTGAATTTGAGAAGGGACTTTGAAAATCTAAAGACGAAGGAAGATAAAACTGTGAAACAATATTTAGACAGAATCATGGCTGTTGTGAACATCATTAGACTGCTTGGAGACTAGTTTAGTGAAGCAAGAATTGTAGAGAAGGTGATCTCAACCTTGCCTGAATGATATGAGGTAAAGATCTCATTCCTTGAATACTCAAGGGATCTGACCAGCATCTCATTGACTGAGCTGATCAATACTCTTTATGCTCAAGAACAAATGAGGGCTAGCAGATAGGATGAGCACCAAGAAGGTACTTTCAAAGCCAGAAGTAGACCTGCTTCGAGCTCCTCTAGCTATAGAAGGAAGAAAACCTAGATAGAAAGCCTAGATCAGATGGTGCAAGAAGAAAAAATCAACCTTGCAAACATTGTAAAGGCTCAATCATCCAGAGACAAACTATTGATTCAGGCCTGATGTGCTGTGCAAAGTTTGCAAAAAGATGGGCCATGTTGAAAAAGTTTGCAAAAACAAAGGTAAGCTGAGATAAAACCAACCTTAGTAGTCTAGAGCTGAAGCTCAAGTAGCAGAAGAGCAAGTCTTTACAGTTTCTTGCTCAGCTGCTAAACGAAAAGCCATAAATGGATGGCTGATAGACAGTGGTTGCACAAACCACATGACCCTTGATGCTTCTATCTTCAAGACAATCGATAGAAGTTTCAAAACAAGGGTGAAATTTGGAAATGGACACTTCATCAAAGTTGAAGGCAAAGGAGATGTGCTGATTGACACTCCTACAAGTACTAAACTTGTTTCAAATGTCTTGTTTGTACCTGAAATTGATAGAAACCTATTTTGTATAGCTCAGCTACTTGAAAAGGGCTATTCAGTAGTTTTCTAAGGCAAAGAATGCATGATCAGTGATCCAAGTGGATCCAAACTTATGTCAGTGACCATGGCTGATAGAAGCTTTGTGGTGTACTGGAATAAGGACTCAGACAGTGCCTACACAGCAACCTTAGACTAGTCTAAGCTGTGGTACAAAAGGCTTGGACTTGCCAACTACAAGTTATTGATTTAGCTAACTAAAATAAATTTGGTTGAAAACTTCTCCAAATCAGTTGAGAGGGAAGAAGTCTGTGAAGTTTGCCAATTAAGAAAGCAAGCCAGACTACCATTCCCTTCAAACAAAGCTTGAAGAGCTTCTGAAAGGTTGCAACTGGTTCACATTGATGTGTGTGGCCCTATAAAGACACTGTCTTTGAATGGTAATAAGTACTTTATCCTATTCATTAATGATTACTCAAGGTATTGTTGGATTTAATTCTTGAAGTACATGTCTGAAGTAGCCTCAGTATTTTGGAAGTTCAATGCTGCAGCAAAGACAGAAATAGGTTGCAAGCTGAAGACATTGAGGTCTGATAATGGGACTGAGTACACCTTAGTAAAGTTTTGGGGCTTTTATGATGAAGCAGGTATCAAGCATCAACTTACCAACACCTACACACCTCAATAGAATGGTGTTAGTGAAAGAAAGAATAAAAGCTTGATGGATATGGCAAGATGTATGTTGTTTGAGAGAAATTTGCCCAAGACTTTGTGGGCTGAAGCAGTTAACACTGCTATGTACCTCTAAAACAGACTCCCAACCAATGCATTGGTTCAGAAAACGCCATTCGAGGCCTATTTTTGGGTTTAAAACATCACTGACTCACCTGAGAGTCTTTAGATGCACATTCTATGCTCATGTTCCAGCAGTAAAGAGTGACAAGTTAGCCAAAAAGGCTCAACCTGCCATCTTGGTGGGCTACAACAATGTTAAAAAGGGTTATAGGATCTTGGATCCTTCAACCAATAGAGTGTTCGTAAGCAGGGATGTTGTATTTGATGAGAAAACAAGCTGGAATTAGGATAAAAATGAACCAGAGGTTGTTGCTGAAGACCTTGTAATAGATCAGACTAAAGCTAATCAAAATGATCCTGGATTGGATATTGATGATAAACCAGTTAGGGGCACTAGACCATTGGCTGAGATATATGAAAGAGCTGAAGTGGCTGCAATTGAACCATACTGCTTTGAAGAAGCAGAAGCTTACCAAGGATGGAAACAGGCCATACTTGATGAAATTAGCATGATTGAAAAGATTCAAACTTGGAAGCTAGTTTCAAGACCAGTAAATAGGAAGGCCATTGAAGTGAGGTGGGTGTTTCGAGCCAAGCACAATGCTAATGGAACTCTAAACAAGCTGAAACTAAGGCTAGTAGTAAAAGGATTCAGTCAGAAATATGGCATTGACTACTTTGAAACCTTTGCACTAGTGGCCAGGCTTGACACAATCAGGCTGCTAGTTGCCTTAGCTGTACAAAATCAATGGAAAATACATCAACTCGATCTAAAGTTAGCCTTCCTCAATTGTTTCCTTGAAGAGGAAATCTATGTTGAGCAGCCTAAAGGCTTCAAAGTAGCTAATCTTCCTACAAGCTGAAGAAGGCCTTGTATGGCTTAAAACAGGCACCTAAAGCCTAGTATGGTAGAACCTACAGCTATCTAGTCAGTTTGGGATATAAAAGGAGCATTAGTGAGCCAGCCTTGTATGTAAAGAAGGAAGGTGTTGAAACACAACTCATATTGTCTTTATATGTAGATGACCTACTGGTGACTGGAGGAAATCATGAAATGTTGGCTGACTTCAAAGCCAAAATGGAGCAAATGTTTGAGATGTCTGATTTGGGAGAGATGACTTATTTCCTTGGCATGGAAGTCTCTCAAACTCAGAAAAGGATCTTCCTAAGTTAGAAGACATTTTCCTTAAAAGATTCTGAACAAATACTCCATACTGAATTACAAAGCAACAAGCGCACCAGTTGCTGTTACAGAGAAGCTATCGAGCCAAGGTGATTTTAAGAAGGTGGATGACACAACGTATAAAACTCTAGTAGGATGCTTGCTCTATTTAATAGCCATTAAACCAGGCATTATGTTTCCTGTGAGTCTACTATCTAGATTCATGTATTGCTGTAATATGAAGCATTATCAAGCTGCCAAAAGAGTTATCAGGTACCTCAAAGGTACACTGAGTTATGGAATGAAGTTTACCAAGAATAATAGCATGAAGTTACTTGGATATGCTGATAGTTATTGGGCTGGATCGATAGATGACATGAAGAGCATCTCAGGGTATCTGTTTACCCTTGGTTCAGCCATTTTTTGTTGGAGTTTGAAGAAGCAAAATTTTGTTGCTCAGTCAACTGCTGAAGCTGAATATGTAGCAATTACTAGTGATGTTAACCAAGCCATTTGGCTAAGGAAAATCATGGCTGATTTGAATCTACACGAAAGGGAAGCAACAAAGATTAAATGTGACAACCAATTTGCTGTTGCATTACAAAGAATCCAGTGTTCTATGGAAGAGCAAGGCACTTCAAGATCAAGTTTCATTTTGTTAGGAAGATGGAGCAAGCTCATGAATTGAGACTGATTCATTGCAGTTTTGAAGAACAACTTGCTGATATCTTGACAAAGCCCCTTAGTATGTCAAGATTTGAGGATTTAAGAGCTAAAATGGGAGTTTGCAGCATGCAAGCCAATGAGGAGTGTTGAAGTTGGCCTGCATGTAGCACATGAAGCAGCTAAGGAGCAAACCATTCAGCCGGAGCCATGAAGATGCAGCTGAAGATCAAGCTATTGTTTTGTTTTGTTACTTCAAGCATTAGTTTAGTCACTTAGTTCAAAATGAACTAAGTTGGTATTGTTTTAATATAACTAGGTGCTGATAGATTGACAAATCAGTATAGCTATGTATGCAAGCAATGTTTTCATAAGTTTCAATCTAATTAGTGGTAATAGGTGATGATTAAGTGATGTTTGTCTCATTTTGACTAGCATATGGACTGGTATATGTAATGGCTTAGTGCCTTCATTCATTTGTTAATGAAATTTATCATAATTCATTACAAAACTCTCTTTTCTTTGCTTTCATTTTATCATTCATGTAAATTATGTTTTGTTTGTTCACCAAGCAATGAGCCTTCAAGCTAAAGGTTCTGTCAAACCTTCATTCATCTTTATTCTTAGTTTTAACTGTTTCTCAAAGCAGAAACTCTA
This sequence comes from Gossypium longicalyx, assembly GCA_025698465.1. Lineage (NCBI taxonomy): Eukaryota > Viridiplantae > Streptophyta > Magnoliopsida > Malvales > Malvaceae > Gossypium > Gossypium longicalyx. The sequence continues at coordinate 12,877,278 of CM046997.1, read as the reverse complement.
TTTCCTCCAAATTAACAGCAACTTCAGCCCATGGATGTTCGCACTTGAGTCTTCTTACATCCTCAAGAACTTGTGTAACTTCCTTCATTGATGGCCTCTCTTCACCTTTTACGTTTAAACACTTCTTTGCTAGTTTAGCTACTTCTTTAATCTGCTCAACCGCTCCTTCTTTTGCCACTTTATCATCTAGAATCTTAAACAATCGATTATTTTTCAACCATAAAACAAAATGGTTCGTTAAGTTTCTTTCTTCTTCAGGCCCTTAAAAAGAATGCGCAGTTTTTTTCGTTAATAACTCAGCTAGGACTACACCAAAGCTGTAGACATCGCTTTTCTCTATCAGTTGCGTTGTACACAAGTATTCAGGGTCTAAATATCCAAGAGTTCCTTGTACAATTGTTGATAACTGAGTTTGATCCATCGAAACTAATCGTGAAGCTCCGAAGTCTGAAACTTTTGCAGTATAATTGTCGTCCAGGGAGGATGTTTGTTGTAACACCCCTTACCAGTATCCGACGTCAGAACAGGGTACAAGGTAATATCGGACTTAAACGTAAACAAGCATACAAAACTAGGCCATAAAATTTTGTTCAAATTTAAAACTTCTCAATCACATGCAAATTGTCCCTTATAAGGGCCTACGAGGCCCAAAACATACATCAGAAGCGGTTCGGGACTAAACCGAGAACTTTCCGAATCTTTTCGACTCTTAGAAAATTTTCTTGTTTTGGAGAGTCACACGCCCATGTGGGTAGGCCGTGTAATCACACACGCCCGTATGGCTTGTAACACGCCCGTGTCCTTAGCCCATGTAATTCTCTGACTATGACTTCATCATACAATTAGAGTCACACGGCCAAGTCACACGCCCATGTGCCTATGCCGTGTGGTGAATTAAATTCTCAAAATTAAGTGCAAACTTCAAATGGCCTGGGCACACGCCTATGTTCTAAGGCCTTGTCCTCCACACGGCTGAGACACACGGTCGTATCTCTGCCCGTGTGTTTATTATTGGGCATTCTATTTTGCATTAATTAGGGTGCAAGGGACACACGGCCGAACCATACGCCGATGAGGCAAACCGTATGTCACACACGGCTTAGACACATGCCCATGTGTCTAACCATATGAACAAATTCTAGGCTACTTTCCAAGCTAATTCTCACAGAAAACTCTTTAGGGGTACTCTTACTACTCGCTCCATTACCCGAGTTTTTTTTGCAATTTACCCCGACTAGCAGTGTTACCCGTTCTTGCACTCTTATATCTCTCCTTTTTTGCCATCTCGGGACACTCTCTAATAAAGTGGTCTAGGGAACCACACTTGAAACAGGTCCTATCACTCCCCCGACACTCACCGGGGTGACGTTTATCGCATTGTGGACATTCTGATCTACTTGGTCGAACATTACCAATATTAGCAATCGAGGTAGTTTAGGCCTTAGTACCCGAATACTGTTTATCTCTTTTTCTGTTTAGAAATCCAACAGAAGCAGGGGAGCGAGAATAGAAATCCCTCGACTTCTTCGATGTGTACTGAAACGACTTGCTCATAGGCTTTTTCCTTGAGTCCCTAGCCTCAGACTCGACCTTTCTCTTCTCTTTGGCCATTTCCTTGGCCTTATAAGCTCTTTCAACGAGTACAACGAACTCTTTCAGCTCAAGCATACCAACAAACATCTGAATGTCTTCGTTTAATTCGTCCTCAAACTTCTCACACATAATGGCCTCAGTCAACACACATTCCCAAGTGTATTTGCTGAGTCTCACAAACTTATGCTCGTATTCAGTTACGGTCATTCTACCTTGCTTTAACTTGATAAACTCTTTTTTTTCTGATTCATGAATCTCTAACTGATATACTTTTTTCGAAACTCCTCTTGGAAAAATTCCCATGTTACCCTCTCCCTCGGTACTACCGAGACAAGTGTCTTTTACCAGTGGTAAGTCGAATCTCTAAGTAGTGATACAACACATTTCATGCATTCTTTCAGTGTGCATGACAATTCCTCAAAAACCTGGATGGTGTTTTTGAGCCAAAACTCTGCTCGTTCTGGATCATCATCAATGCTAGCTTGGAACTCTTCAGCTCCTTGCTTTCGAATTTTATCCACTGGAGGTCTATTCAATCTCATAAATTCTATACAACGGGGTGCCACTAGGAATGGCTGGGGAATAGGTAGGGGTGGAGGGGGTTGAGCATTCAGGTTCACTCGAACGAACTCCTTGTACTAAGCATCTATCATGTAGAGAAAGGCTTTTCAAGCCTCTTCTCCTCCTCCATGGCTAACCGTGGAAGGTCGGTTATCAGTTGGCATTGCCCCTTCAGCGGGAGTCGGCGCGTTACTTTCTACGTCATCTGCCATAGCTCGATTGGGATCCATTTACTATACGAAAACACAATTTAAAATCATCAGGAGTCGTCACACTATCATAATATACGTATGACATGTATAGCTAGACTCAAATACATGCTACGTACTCTGAGAACTGACTAAACTGTAGCTCTGATACCATTAAATATAACACCCCTTACCTGTATCCAACAAATTCTAGGCTATTTTCGAAGCCAATTGCCACCCTTATTTGCACATGCACAAACATGATTTCAATGGCTCCTCAGATGACATAATTTTATGTACTTAAATAAGACTCCATATCATGGAAAAACCAATTTTACCAACACATTCACGTATACAAATAAACAATATCTCCTAAATTCCATGCATGCATTATCATATTAACTTATTCACACACCAAACTACCATTATCATTCAACCATTTATAACTATGAGCCATATCATAATGGTATTGGCACATACATGCACAATTGAATTGGTTTACAACCCTAATATTCATTATGAGCCACATCACATGGCCTTATACAAAATGAATCAAATATCATCATAAGCCAACACATTTGGCTAAATCAAAAAAACATATAATAAAAAGACCAAGTCCCTATACATGCCATAATCAAAATGCTTAAATTCACTATACCCCAAAAGATTAGTTTGATAGTGTGAATCGAGCTCCGACGTCCTTCGATCCTCGAGCTACCTTGGCAATACTATGAGAAAAATAGAAAAGAAAGAGGAGTAAGCATAAAGCTTAGTAAGTTTGCATGTAAATATTAACAACATTAACCATGCATCATTATACACATAACTTAATATAATTTATCACAATGTCATCAAGCATCATAAATACATTTTAAAACATGTCATTCACATAGTGTACAATAAAACCCAATATCATAATTCATTTATCCACTTCTTACCGAGTCTCATCGTTTATTATAATCTCAATATTTATGAGCTTGGTGTACATACATGTACCCTTTCAACATGATCATACTTGTCATCTAGTTGACTAAATCTTAGGATTACCTATTGAACCACTTGGAATACTAAAGGATACTCGGGAAATCACATTCACATAGTAGGATGCCAATGTCATATCCCAGATATGGTCTTCCATGGGATCACATACCGATGCCAATGCCATGTCCCAGACATTGTCTTACATAGGATCACATATCGATGCCAATGCCATGTCCCAGACATAGTCTTACATGGGATCATGCATATCCCTGACGTTGTGACATTTGTATCCCAACTATTCCTAAGGTTCAACCGGGATATCATGGTACCAATTCTTCGTCGAACCGTCATTGAATCATCATTAATCATTCCACAAAGACAATCATAGAATTCATGCAATATTAAAGCATTTAAATACATAATAACATAATGTTGAATTCTTTACACACAAACTTACCTCGGTACAAAATATGGACAATTAATTCGATTTAGTCCAAAATCCTGCTCTTTCCCCGGTCTAGGCCCGGACTCCGTTTTTCTTGACCTATAATAGAAAATTTCACTTATTTAATTATCACATTATTCAAAACAGCCCATAAATCATATTTTGGTAAAATTACATTTTTACCTCTAACTTTTCTCTTATTTACACTTTAGTCACTAGGCTCGTAAAATGAAATGCATGCATTTTCTTGGTTACCCATATTCTACCCCATATCAGCTCACATTTCTCATTGAATCACATTTCTACTATCCCTTTTTACATCTTTTACAAATAAGTCCTTTTTATGCATTTCTATCAAATATCACTTAGTAAAAGATGTTAAACACACATCAAACTTCCATATTCTTCCATTAAACATCAAAATGAAAACATATCACACATGGTTTGAGTTTCATACATGAACCCTACTTCAAAATATGGCTAGAAATGGATAGATCATACTTCAAGGATCTCAAAAATGTAAAGAACATAAAAAAGGGGCTTGGAAGCACTTACAATCAAGCTTGAAATGTTAAAAGCCGTAGCTATGGAGAGCATGAAATCTTCGGCACACAAGGAGGAAGATGGAAACAAATTTTGACTTGATTTTCCCATTTTATTCTTTTATTAACCAAATAACTAAAATGCCCTATAAGTATTTCTTTCAAATTTTTCCTATTCATGCCCATTTTTGTCCAAAATTATAGATATTGGTCAAATTGCTATTTAAGACCTTCTAATTTATAATCCAATGCAATTTCATGCTTGAAGCTTCTAGAACACATGTTTTGCAACTTATTCAATTTAGTCCCTAACTTTAAATTAGACATCTTATCAATAAAGTTTCTTCATGAAATTTTCACACAAGCATGCAATCATATCATAGACCTCATAATAATCATAAAATAATTATTTCTATTTCAGATTTGTGGTCTCAAATTCACTATACTGAATAGACCCTAATTCGGGATGTTACATTTGTAGGCTTCACATCTCTATGAATGATTGGTATAGAAGCTGTAAAGTGCAAATATGACAACACTTGCACTGATTCTGTAGCTATCCTTAACCGAATTCCCCAAGAAATCGAAGAAGCTTTGTCTTCACAGTGGATGTTTTCGAATAAGGTGCCACTGGAAACAAATTCATAAACTGAAAAGTGGACCTCAGTCTCCAAGCAACAACCTAAAAGTTAGACCACATTTTTATGGTTTATTTGGGTGAGAATAATAACCTTATTGATGAACTACTTAATTTGGTTTTGATCAACAACTTTGGATTTCTTGATTGCTACCTCAGTGCCATTCTTCAGGATACCTTTGTAAACAGTGCCGAACCCTCCCTTTCCAATAATTTGGATCTCATCATAGTTTTTGGTTGCATTCTTTAGAGCTTCTGTAGTGAAAATCTTGACGGCTTCAGTTGATACTCGTTGTTCATGTAGCTCTTGTTGTAACAGTAAGCCACCATTTTGCTTAAAGAACAACCATGAAGAACCCATGATAACAACCAGCACACATAAGCTAAAAACTGCCATAAAACAGAAGCTAAAATGTTGGAAATGATATAAGCAGTATGTGTTATATAAAAGCTGAAGTTAGAATCGATCCAATACGTTAAAAAATGCATACATTGAAACACCTACCAATAGAGATTTTTATGACATTTGCTTGATTTCGCATACAGCCCTTTCGATCTTTTTTGCCATCCCCATAAAAGCCTTTTGAGCAAAAATATTTATAACTTCCAGGCGTATTAAAACAATTCCTTTCAAAAATACAATTGTGTAGGCTTGAATTTTGCACTCATCAATATCTGAAAATCATTAAAAGAAAACAGATCACTCCTAAAGTGGCAAAAAAGGAGCAGAACAATGAAAAAGAAATGGTAATATGAGCAATAGCACATTATAGATACCTTGGCAACCATCATGAAGATATGGGTTTCCATGGTAGCCATCCTTGCACTTGCAGAGTAGAGGCAAAGCCAGGGGGCTTGCATGGGCCCTGACCCCCCCCCCCAAAAAAAATGTAAAATTGTATTTTAGGCCCTTAAAAATTAAATAAATTAGTACAAGTAAAATTACACTTTGGCCCCCTTAAAATTATAAAAATTTGATTTAATCCTTTACAAATTATAAAGATATAAACTATAAAAAATTAAAATTTCATCCAGCCCCCCCTAAAAAATATTTCTGGCTTCGCCCCTATTGCAGAGATAACCGAACCTATTTTCAGGGTTGTAGCACATACTATTTTGTTTACAAGCATAATCAGGTTTACGCACACCTGAGCAAGAATCATTAAGGTGGAGAGCGTCCGTTTTCTCGCAATATGCCATGCAGCCGGTAAAACATGTACTGTTGTTATGCTCACGTTCAGCCCAAATTTGCGCCTGTGTCTCAACCAACAGCAACGAACTTGTTTCTATCATTTGAGATGGTAAACATGGCCGCCCGAAGCTGAGGGAAATTCCAGTCCGCATTTGTTCCGTTGTGGTTGTAACAATCCTTGGCTACATAATTCAAGGTTTCCACCTGACCTTCAAGTGTTATGTTAGTGACTTCTAAGTTACCATCCAACAATTGTGGTCGAGGGGGGCTGACAGACGTGTTGCAAGTGATTAGAAAGTCCTCGTTCAAGTAACACCCTGGAGTCATGCCGAAAGGATATGGAATGCTCAGGTTTCCACACTCATGTTTGCAACCTGGTAAGGCTTGAGAAGCCACCGAAGCTCCTGCTGCAAGCAAACAGCTGAAAAGTATCAATTGTAAAATTCTCAGAGCCAGCGTTGCCATATGAGGATTGGCACTTGGCACACAATATTCCCACACTCCCTCCTTACACTCACTCTATTTAATAGACTTGGTTTAGTTGATTTCTCAACTTTTGGTGATCATCTAAGCCTTCTTTATACTGATTAACAAGGCAACCCTCTCTGTACGATGATTGACTTTCTATAAGACCAAGTCCACGACCCCAACCCCCTTTCTACAAGTTAATAATTTAAAAGCCAAGTCCAAGATCACCTTCTTCCATTCCATTGGTTAAACTGAATGATTTAAAACCGAAGTGAATCCTCATTTCACAGGTTCATGTCCTTACAGCTGTTTGCCAAGTGGATTTATTAGTCTTCACTTGAGTTCAACAACAAAGATTCCTTTTCTGTAGTTTTTGAAACTTGAGAACAACGATTTTATTAATTAATTTTTAATAAAAATTAATTTTTTTTGTATTTTTTCAAAAGGAAAATATTTTAATTCTATCGGTATTTTTTAGGATGTATAAAAAATATTTTAGAAAATAAATATAAATAGTTTTAATTTTTAAACTTTATATAATTTAGAAAAAAATGTCTTGAATGAAACTGGACATAATATTATGCAGAGTCACATTGAAACTGGACAGCAATATGTCTAGAATCATTCTAGACTTAATTTTTAAAATATTTTTATTATTTTTAAATTTTTTTATTTGATTTTTTTTGTAAATTTTAATAATACTTTTATAAATTTATAATTTTTAAAAAATATATTTTTAATGTAAAAGAAATAAACTTTGAAATGAATGAAGCTACCGCTGGCGATGCTTTTACCACCAACGTTGGATCGAGAAAGATCAAAAGCTGCATAATTAGCATACTGATCTTAAACCCATCGCTAGTTTTCTTATATATCAATTCTTTAATTTACAAATTTACGAGCATATAATAAGGGTTTTACATAAGCAAGCATGCTTGACATTACTGATACAGTAAGTAAAATATATACTTATATTTTTTATTTACTAAACTGGCACAATTACAAATACAGTAAGTAAAATCCATAATTGTGTGTTGGGGTTATTCTTCACACTCCAATCATAATCCTTGAAAATACGAAATTCCCACTCCCAAAAATTTATAATTTAAAGGGCATGTGATTGATTTAGTCCATACAACTTTTGGTTATTAGTGTAATGATGTGATTTATGTTGAAAATAAATTTTAAAAAATAAACTCAAAGAAATATTCAAAATAAAAATTTAAAACCTTTAATGGTATATCTAGTAATCTAAAAAACCTAAGAATTCGAATCTAAACTAATGTAATAAATTTTGAAATAAATAAACTCCACAAATTCAAATTCAAATTTTAAAACCTTTAATGATATATCTAGTAATCACCAAAATCTAAGATTTCAAATCTAAACTAATGTAATAAATTTTGAAATAAATAAACTCAATAAATTCATAGAAATATTTAAAATTGTATATTTAGTAATCTCGAAAATCTAAGAATTCAATTTGAAAGCTCTAAACTACAGTAATGAAGTCTAAAACTAAAAAGGTAACGTTTTTAATCCGGCCTAAACGGTAGACCCACATTTAGAAGATTATATTAGCCATCGAAGTGACTCAATAAGTTATTGAAATTTTTTGAAAACAATCAATTTAAAATATTTGTTTATTTTAATAGAAAACTTAGTTATATACTGATTTATTATTACTCAAAATTTTAATTATGATTTAGTAGCAAAAAAATAATTTCGATTTGTTTTTAATAAAAACTGGGGTTCATGCATACTAATTAATAATCATTACATGATGTCCTAAAATTTTAAATTAAGTATCATGCAAAATAAAAACAACTCAAATCCTAAGTCTCATGCCATATTTCGAAAAATAATAATAATAAAATAGCAAATAATATATCTAAAAATATTTTTAACAAAACCGAGCCGACACCCTCTAGATGTCGTGCCTGCATCCTTACCTGGTGCATTATCTGTAAGGATGAAAATTTAAGGGGGTGAGCTATAGCGCTATGTGTGAGTTCAATCACAAAAAAATCAGTGCAACAGTCGATAAGGCATATTAAATAATGATGCACAACATAATCACAATTAAGTAGTAGTTCGGAATATCAATTTTCAGTTTAGCCATCATTAGCATCAAGAATTCACTATAGCAATATCATAATATTAATTTCATAGATTACTCATTCATATATGTAGACAGAAATATATCCTACCAAAAATTCCAAGTTTGTATTCACATGCTATCATAGATGCCATACAATATAAGTTTTAATAGAAAAGATCCTACCCCATTGTTACACACCACAATGAGAGTTTCCCAAAACTCCAACCACCAACACACCAGATTGTGGATTAACCACCAATAGTTTGCAGATTAACTAACAATAGCTATGGACACACAACAAAATGTTGTTGATGAAATCTGTATATGGCTGTGTGTACACAGCAAAATAGTGCAGGTAAAAACTGACAATAGTCGTGGATGCACAACAGACTTGCAAATGATAACTATCAAAAGGTTGTAGATACAGAGCAAAAAACTTCGCATGTGGAATCTGCCTATGGTTGTGGGTACACATTAAAATAAATGTAAATAAACTGCCAATACTTCCTTCGTTCGTAAGTCTCACCCCATGCAATGCAATATGTCATCTTCATCAAATTAATACAGTAACATTAAATATGTTTTTAACAAAACAATACAGTAACAAACAATATGCTATTATTGGTTCGATTTAGTATCAATTACTGTGCTTGTGACAAATCAATTTAGTAGCAAAAATTATGCTTTCTGGGTGTTCAGCTTAACAGTGACATAAGGCATGTGCGGTCACAAATTTTGAAACAATAGACATATTGTAACACCCTAAACCCGGCGTAGAAATTTAGACTAAATCCCGAAAAGCAAGTTGTCACATCGAATCGAAACATTTAATCATTAAAAAAATTAGTCAGTAAAATTATAGTTAAGTTTAATATGTAGTAAAAACTTAAAACGGAACCTGTACCACAGTTTTATAAAACCTTAAAGTTCAAAACCGAATAACAAACTAGAAACTTAAAACACAAATTGATAGTTTATTTTCTATTGAGACTGTCCGAGACCTCTGCATACCGAGTCCAGCGTCAATATTCGGAAATGTGCCTGAAAAGGAAACACTAAGAGGGGTGAGCTACTCGAGCTCAGTGTGAGTCTGAAACAGGATTAAAAACGAATCACGAAATTCAATTCATTATCACATCAGATTTACTGATATTCACTGAGTCAGAAAGAAACTTGGAACTAACGTCCCAACAGAACATAACACTTGAGCACACTAATTCACAAATAGACAGATAGAGTACAGTTAAATAGCCAAGCACCCAGAACATACAAACATATGTGTATGAAATGCGGTTAGGTAATAAAACCCACCCATCCAGCTGACACACCTCTCCGTCCCCTGATCACACCCCATAAGAGCTGTTTAAGCTCAACCAACCGAAACACACCAAATAGGACCTCGTAGGTCCATCCAACCCTACACACTATATATGTGGACCAAGCCACTCAGATATTAGTATGCAACAAAGCTGGCGTATGTGCTATACAGTGCAATGTGGTAATCCGCTATACGATTACATTGCGATTATCTTGCGGATCGAATACAAGATACAAAGAATCTTGCCGCGCACATGCAATACAAAGCGATATAAATTCTGTCATTTAATATGTTGTAGTAAACCGCGATTAGATCAAATTCATACTCCCTTCACTTCGCAATCCCACCCAAAACTTTATGCAAGTGCATGTATGTATACATTAACACAGAAAACAAAGAGCACATCTATAGACAGTCAGATAAAAATAGATATGCACACACACACCCAGCTAACCGAGTTTAGAGTTAGACATCTCACATAACAATTACAGATAGCACACAAGCCACAGCACAAATCAAAGTCTTAATTACCCTTTCTAAGGCTTAGCCAAGGGTTCAAACACATAGACACATTTTCAGATAATAAAACACACACAAACTAAAATTTGGTGTCTTAGGACCATACGCCCGTGCGCTCTGGCCGTGTGGAAATACCTAGGCTGCGTGGGAGGTCAAACGTCCGTATGATGAGGGGTACATGGCTATGCGGTTGAGGCACACGCCCGTGTAAAGAGGGGCACACGGCAATGTGACTGAGGCATACGCTCGTGTGGACCAGGGGTATGGCTGTGGGAATAGGCTATGTAACTCTCTGTCTATTTGTACTAAAATAGAGTACAGGGCTGACACGACCATGTAAGGGTCTCACACGCCTGTGTACCCACCAGACACAACCGTGTGTCCAAAACACACGCCCGTGTGGGATCCCTAAATCCCTAAATTAGCCACATGACTGTGTCGCCAGGACGTGTGGTACCACATCACTCAAACCCTAATTCCCAAACACACACGCCTGTATGCCTAGGGGACACGGCCGTGTGAAAATTGACAAAATTCCCAAATCGACCACACGGCCGTGTGGCACCAAAACCTACTGGAAATCCCTAATCGTAAAAGTACACGGCCGTGTGAACTGGCACACGCCTGTGTGGCAACCCATGTGGTTACAAAACCATTTCGGGAACAAGCCAAAATTACTGATTCAGCCATCAAAACAGCCCCCATCCTTCACAATGACAAGAATATATCAAGATATGCAGTAATCCCCATACTATTTCACCAACTAATACCCAAAACCGACAATTTAGAGAATACTCAAGAAATGTCGAAATAATAATTTGCAAAATAAAAAATAGTTAGGGTTTGAATCCTACACTTGATTCATAATTGGAGACGTTCAAACACTAACTTGACAACAGTGAAGCGACTCTCTGAAATCCCCAAACAAACCGTTCAAAATAAAAAATAAAGAAGAACCCTAAAGAAAAGAAACAGAAAGAAAAAAGAAAGGAGGAGAACGTTTACGAGAAAGAAAAGAAAAATTATAAAATTAATTTTATAAAAATAATAAATTATTATTATTTCTAACTAAAAACAAAACAAAATAAAAAAGTTCTCCAAAATGTGCACCCAAAGACTCGAACTAAGAACCCTGAGACAAACTAACACCCACTCAACCACCAGACCAACAGGCCCATTCTGACACTTAAACACGCGACTAACCATAATAGCACACCCTTCTCTATGACCCTAACCACAAAACTCCAAAACTTCTAACCCTAAAATTCGGGGTGTTACACATATATAATGTTCACAATTCATGCATATATACATAGTTATCATACTAAATTTGTCCATCAAATCATGGTTTCTAAAATAATTCATATCACCAATGGCTTAATTGAATAATTTAAAGCACTAAAAATAGATTGAAAATCATCCAGGGACTAAACTGAACAAAACATAAAATTTTAGGTTGAAATTATAAAATCTAAGGTACAGGGACATATAGTCGTGTGACCGAATTGTGTGGAATACCCTGGACCATGTGAAAGGGATACATAGTCGTGTGGCTAGGTCGTGTAACAAGTTGAGTCCGTGTGTAAATTGCAAAACCAAAATGCAATGGAGACACGACCGTGTGGAAGGCTGTGTGGAGAGGTTTTGGTCGCGTGTTTCATGAACTAGCTTAGGTTTTCAAGGGGACATGGTCGTGTAAAGGGCCATGTGGTCCACATATATGGCTCACACGCCTGTGTGGTAGACCGTGTGGCCCTATCCTAGGCACGAATTTGCCCTAATTTTCTTGTAAAAGAATACATACCTATCTCCAAGATCTCGAACGATGTTCCTCACGTTTCCAATCCAATCTAGGGTATCTAAATCGGGTCCTTCAAATGACATTTACGTAAGAATTAATAATGGTTTTCAAGATTTATTGTGACTATTGAAAGATTCGATAAAAAATCGAGAAAAATCGTTTAATCGATCGCAAGATTATCATTAGATAGAAAATCTATAAAGAATTAAGATCAAACTTAAGGTTTTAAGGCGTATTTATCGTTTCTTGGCAGAGATTGAGGAGTTTCTAACGATGATTTCAATTTCGGTAAGAAAACGAGTTAATATTGGTAATGATTTTTTTATTTAGAAACAACAATATATTTTAGCAATATGCAAATTATTTGCAAAAGAGAAGATGAAAAAGAAAATAGGAGAGAAATAGAGAAAAAGAAAGCAAAAATTCTAGTTGGAATAGAAAAAAAAAATACAATCTTAATGTAACTTGGAAAAATAGGGCTAAATAGTTATGGTTAACAAAATTTTGAGGGGTTGCATGGTAATTTACCCATACTGCCAAATGTAAAAGGCAAAATGTTTGAGACTACCGTGGCTTGAACTTGGAAATACAATAGGGAAAGTAAATGCTTTAACCATTTGAGCTGCTACCTACTGTAACGCGTAGGTTTGTGCAAGTGTACACAGTCGTTATCAAGTAATAAGTAAGTATCGAGTTATCGTCTCTACAGGCATTGTATTTGTGCTAAGTCACATAATTTGTAAAATTATACTAACAATTTGGTAAATAAAAACAAAATATAGTTGAGAAGTGATGGTTAAAATATATTAAACTAAATGCAATGATCCTTAATGCAAATTATCCTAAGTATGCAAACTATATAAATGAAATAGATTTTAACAAAATTAAACACAATTTGCAACAATTATAACATAAATAAACTAGGACAATTACTTTAATTAAACTCAACTTATTATCAACAAGCTTAATAAAATTTGGAAAAACATTCCATGGCAACTCGATCTTTCATGAGTTTAGAAAACACATTAGGTCCTTTCGGAATCCTTTACTTAGTAAATACGCATTTTACTGATTATTATTTACTGAGGATTTTTTAGCATTCGTGTGAGGTAACAGAGACGTGTTAGGCGTGAAACAGTTTAATCACACAAACCTAAAAACTATGCAGATAACAGAGCTTGGTTAGAGTTGTTATGCAACCTGCAATTTAATCGGGTTAGGATCTAAATTAAGCATGCACATTTCAATTATGCGTCTATTAGCTATCATCTGCTTAGGATCGCTCAGCTAATTTAGGTGCATTTCAATCACGTATGAACAAAATACAGACTTGATTTTAATTGAAAACATGATCAATTGAGGCACAAAAATTACAAGCAAGAATCAAATAATATTATTTAATAAAAAATAATCATCCTAGCTTAAATAAAACTAAGCTAACATTGTTGTAAATAAGAACAAAGAACACATAGCAAACATTTTCAGATTAAATTAAAGAAAGGAAAGATTAAACCCAGATCAAAATGGCTATCACCCAAGACTCTAACCGACGAGGCTCCTTTGCTAAAATCTCTATGAAGAGATGATGCTAGGTGTTGGGAATGTAAAAGGCTAAAAGAATTTGGAGAGAAGAGAGAACAATGAATGATGAGGGAATGAAGGGGTTACATTTATAGGTGAAGAGAGGAGGATAGTTTGCTAAAAATAGGAGGTTTCATCTCTTCAAGCATCTTCAATGGGTGGCCGGCCATGAATTGAGAAAATTGAGCTGATTTTTTCTTGGTTTTTGCTCAATTTAAGTGCCACAACAACTTAGGACTGAGACTCGGTCAAGTGCAAATCTTCAGGTAAATCTCTAATTTCTTCAACATTGCAAGGACCTTGTGCAATTAAATCAAAAAGTGATTTATGTGGACAACCAAGTTTAGCTGAAAATTGGGTTGACTTGGTCTCCAATTTGGACGATTTTGTAATCCAACAAAGCTATCAAACCTGTCCAAAATAAATCAATAAATTAGAGGACCGAAGAATAAAATTTATCTAATTTAATTAATTAATTAAAACCCAACTTATTAATGAAATATTTTAAAATGAATTATTAAATATAATTTTATATTTTATTATTTAATTTAAGCATGCATGGCCTACTTTATGTTTTAAAAATATAATATGTTCAAATTAATATAAAATAAGCCATTTATTGCATGAAAACTATATAATAAAGTATAAAATCACATTTTAATAATTTCTATGTCCTAATTTTATATTTTCACATATTTTATTAATTTATTAAACAATTACTTAGTTTTAACGGCGAATTTAAGTAAAAAGGTGATAAATTACATAAGAAAAATCATATATATTTTTCAGTTTACACACCCCCAAACTTAAATCATTGCTCGTCCTGAGTAATGTTTATGCACAGCAAAAGATCTTGCTAAGGCAAAATTGCTAATTGTGTAAGCAGCATCAATCTTTGTCCTATACTCATGCATTAATAACTTCATGTTCATCGATCTTCTTTATTAACAAGTAATTCATATGCAAACATTCATTAAGATTATACTAAGCTTCAAAATATGCTAACATGAATCATAGTTTGCATGTATGTCACAGCCATAGATAACATTCTTCATTCAATATAATTTCTTATCAATCAAGCAAACAATCATAAGGCTTATTTATGATCTTCATATGTTGAACTTAGGACTTCCTCTCCACTAATGTAGGTGACATAATCATCAAATCAATAGGTATTTTATAAGGTTGTAATGGGGCTCGGTTAAAGGTAGGGATTTTAAGAGATGGGACATTTCGATTTTAAAAATCTTAACCTTTAACATTGTCTTGGTTTTCTCGAAATACAACCTTTTTCTTTAAGTGAACCTTTGGAACACCCCCAAAATTATTTTGAAACTCCAGCTCATACATTTTTCCTTTTTAGAGACTGAGCAAACTTTTCTTTACTTTTTTTAAGCATGAGCATGTACATCTTTTTGAAAATTTCCTCAAATATTGATTACCAAGACAACTTTAGTTACGATGGGTGCACAAAATTAGGATAACATTAAAAGATAGTAATGTGGCTTATAATGTAGGTTCATTGCAACAAACAAGCCTTTAAGCTCAAAATTACAATTTCAAGGGTCTAATATCATAGGGTTGGCTTGAAAAGGCTCAAATGATCCAAAGAAATAGTGCCTATATCATTTTAGATTTTAATGTCCCCTAGGATTTCGCCTCAAGAAAGTTACTAAGTCAATTCTAAAGATATAAACCTTCATGCATATCTAATCTCAAGAGAAACTAAGTTTTCATGGTAAATATTACTAAGTCTAAGATCATACAAGCATTCCATTCTTCATGATAACTTACTTTCATTCAAATAAAATCATCATTCATATTTGCATACAAACTATCTCATTAACAAAAAATATCTCTAAACATTCATTTATTAAAATATACTTGTGAAAGAAATGATTGAAACATACTTGAAAATTTTAAAAATTTGAGCAATTTATTTGCCTTACCCCCTTTAAAAAGAAGCATTGTCCTCATTGCAAGAACAAAGTAATGAATGAAAATTGAACACCAGGTAGGGTTGTAAAGAAATATAGGTGAGTCATTAGGACTGCTTAAATACCAAATCTTTCCTAATAACCCAATCCTAGACATGTTCATTCCCATTACCACATCACTTAGTCTTTTTCTTTCTAAAGAAGTGTTAAGTTTATTCATGCTTGCTATGTTTTATTCTGTAGAAATTAAATCCTAATTATGAAAGAAACAAATTCCTAAAGACCTAAAGAATTCCCCTTGCCTTTTTTAGCTCCATCTCCGCTTGCATCATTAATACCTTTCGTCCATGTCTCAAAGATAGCATCTGGGAACTCAGGAACAAAAGTATTAGAGATATTTTTAAAAGAATTTCAAATTAAGCCATCTCTAATTTTTGCATTTTTCCAGTAAGTTTGTTGTTGATTGTGCATGAACTTGCACATATCCATTAAAATTGACAACTTTGATTTCCTTGAAGCACTTGCAGAAGTCAGCATAAGAGTTGTAGGTTCAGGTTCAACACTTAGCCTGACTGATTCTTCTTCTGGCTCAACCCTTGGTTCAGGGTTTTCAGAACCTTAAAGTGGTTTAAGACTGTCCAGTTCCTTACCAGATTCTTCCTCTTCAGTGTCTGTAACTGAATAAGCTTCAGTCTTAGTTCCATCTGTTGACTCCTCGGTATCTGGCTCAGTTGGCTCTTCTTGCTCGCCTTGATTCAGCTCATGTACCCTCTCTACTAATCTTTCAAGATCATAATTTGAAATTCATCCTTGAACATATCGCCCTTTCAGATTTGCTTGTGTTTTAACACGGGCCCTTAAGCAAAGTGAAGTGATTAATGATGGGAAATAAGCACTTCCTGCCTTCTTTTTAGCACAATCATGAATCTCCTTGAAAATAACTTTCCCAACATTAATGGGCTTTTCTGTCAAGATTGCATATAACAAAAGCATATGTTCTATCGAGATGGCGGAACTATGTGAGATAGGCATAAAACTGTAGCGAATGAAATAAAACCATACCTTTGCTACTGGTTTTAAGTATTCTCTTCGACAAGAATAGCTCCCATGATTTGTAACAACATCAAGCACTTGTTGAAGAAAATCCTAATTGATATTGTTCATCATAGGGTAGTACTCATCTTCTTCAACATCAGATAAGTTACAGAAATCATTGATGGACTTAGAAGTAAGAGGTACCTTTTTCTTTCAAACGATGACTTTAGTAGCATCTTGCATAGTCAAACTAGCATAGAATTCTCGGACTAGTTCATCATCAGGAAGTGAGCGAGCATTACAAAATCGTTCCCACTTGAGAGCATTGATTTTCTTTCAAATTAGTATAGGAACAACCCTCAAATCATTACTCTTCAAGGTAAAACCTTTTTTCCGGCATCATTAGTTGATGCTTGAAGATTGAATCAAATCTCTCTTTCACTTTTTCATTGATTAAAATCGGGTTTTCAAGAGTAGTCTTTAAAGATCTAGTTTTTTTGCGAGACATGGTATCTTTTCTTGAAAATTGGAAAAGTTTCTGCACAAAGGGAAAAAGAACGAAATCAACAAAGTGGTAAAGACTTGCTATGGCAAAAATCGTGCGACGATAAGGATGGTGCGGCGGTAATGATTGCGTGTAATAGCAACGACGGTGTGCGGCGGTGACAACGGCGATGTGCGACAGCAAATTTGGTGCTTCGGTAATCTTCTTGCGGCGTCAATAGGTAATTTCGACAAAAAAGGAAAGAGAACTAGGGTTTCTTTCGGGATTTGAGGTTGACAACACAAAAGGGAGATTTACAGATTTTTTTAGGGTTTAAACAAATTACTTTGAGGGATATGAAAATTAGTAGAATGGAGAGGGGTTTATATAGGGAAAAATTAGGGTAATATGTAGCAAAAATTTAGCTACATTAGGGTTACTTGGGCGGCAAGCAATGGAAGTGGCGGTAAGATATGGATTTTTCTCTCCTTTTTGTTGTCTTGGGCCTTAAACTCAGACTGTATCTACAAACTTACTCAAAAAACTGATTAGTACTTGGGCCAAATTTGACCCCCTTTATTAACATAAAAATTTAAAATTTAAACAAAACAAATGAAACTTAAAAAAGAATTTAAATCTTAATTAGAAAATTTCTTCTTAACAAATTACATTAAATTAATTCCCAGGAAAGGGTGGAGGGGTCACAGCGGTCCCGTTTAAGTTCCAATCTCCTTAGACAAAATTAATTAAATGTAATAAGTTAAGAAAACAAGTTCTAATTATTTATTTATTTACAAAATGAGTTCATGAAAAATCAAGGGTTTGTTAATTTGAACGAGGATTCAACTCGCTCAACTCTGTTAATTTGAACAAGGATTCAACTCGCTCAACTTCACCATCCTAGTAATGTTTGAGACACTGACCGTTAACTTTAAACGTACCTCTGTAATTGTCGTATAATTCAATAGCTCTATAAAGATAAACTCGGTATATGGTATAGGGTCCTTTCCATTAGGATTTAAGCTTCCCAGGAAATAACTTCAACCTTGAATTAAACAACAAAACCTTCTGACCTTCTTTCAACTCGCGAGGCTGTATATGACTATCATGCCATCTCTTTGATCTTTTTTTACACATTTTGGAACTCTCATAGGAAACCAACCTGAGCTCTTTCAACTAATCAAGTTGTAACATCCTTCTCTCATTGGCTTGCTTAAGATCAAAGTTCAACTGCTTCAAAACCCAGTGAGCTTTATTCTCCAACTCTAATGGCAAATGACATGCCTTTCTAAAGACTAACCGATAAGGAGTCATTCCTAACAGTGTCTTAAATGTTGTTTGATAGGCCCATAATGCATCATCAAGCCTTCGAGACCAATCTTTTCTCCTAGGGCGTACTACCCTTTCAAGGACACCTTTGATTTTGCGGTTCGCTCTTTCAACTTGCCCATTAGACTGGGATGATAGGCAGTAGCAATCTTGTGCTTCACATCGTATTTTTCAAGCAACCACTTAAGCTATTTGTTCATAAAGTAAGAACCTTCATCACTAATAATAGCTCTTGGTGTCCTAAATCGTGTAAACACATGCTTATATAGGAATCACATGACTACCTTAGCATCATTTGTAGGGTATGCTTCAGCTTCAACCCACTTGGATACATAGTCCACAGTAAATAATATGTATTTGTTCCTATACGAAGAAGGAAACGGGCCTAAGAAGTCAATGCCTCATACGTCGAATAATTCAATCTCCAAAATGTTTGTCAAGGGCATCTCTTTCCTCATTGATATATTTCTAGTCCTTTGGCATTTATCACAGTTCTCCACATAAGCATAAGCATCTTTAAATAGTGTAGGCCAAAAGAAACCTACTTGCAAAATCTTAGCTATAATACGTGAACCACCAAAGTTTCCCCCACTTGGAGATGAATGACAATGATACAAGATCTCAACAATTTCACTTTCAGCTACACACTTTCGGATTATATAATTTGCATACTATTTAAACAAAAATAGATCCTCCCAAAAAAAATATCGACTATCATAAAGGAATTTTTTCCTTTGTTGGTATGTCATTTCTCGAGGAATTATTCCACATGCAAGATAATTGGAAAAATCAGCAAACCAAGGTGTTTCATGAATTCGATTTACCTTAAATAAGTGTTCATCTGGGAAATTCTCATTGATAGGCACACATGATCGAGTTACCTCGTCTTGTTCCAACTTCGACAGATGATTAGATATTTGATTTTCGACATCTTTTCTGTCTTGGATCTCAGGGTCAAATTTTTGGAGTAATAGTATCCAATGAATTAGTTTCGATTTTGCATCTTTCTTTGTGAGCAAGTATTTAATGGCCGCATGGTCAGTAAATACTGTAACTTTGGTACCTATAAGATATGAGCGAATTGGTTAAAAGAAAAAACTATAGCAAAGAGTTCCTTTTTAGTTACCGTATAATTGAGTTGGGCTCCCATCAAAGTTCTACTTGCATAGTAAATAAGGTGAAACACTTTGTTTCTTCTTTGACCCATCACAGCTCCAACAGCATAATCACTCGCATCGTACATTAACTCAAAAGGTGAGCTCCAATCAGGTGTAATGATTATTAGGGCTAAGATTAGCCTTTTTTTTAGATCTTGAAAAGCTTCTAAACATGCTTTGTTGAAATCAAACATTGTATCTTTCTCTAACAACAAACACAATGGTTTAGAAATTTTTGAGAATTCTTTGATAAACCTTCGGTAAAAACTGGCATGGCCTAAGAAAATTCTGACTCCTTTCACATTAATTGGGGCCTGTAATCTTTCAATTACATCCACCTTTGCTTTATCGACTTCAATTCCTCTCTTTGAGATTTTATACCCTAAGACAATCCCTTCCTTAACCATAAAATGACATTTTTTTCCCAGTTAAAGACAAGGTTCGTCTCTTCGCATCTCTTCAATACCTTAGCCAAATTACTCAAACAAATATCATAAGTGTTACCAAAAATAGAAAAATCATCCATGAAAACCTCAACAAAATTTTCAACCATATCAGTGAATATTGCCATTATGCATCGTTGAAATATTGCAGGTGCATTACATAAACCAAAAGGCATTCGCCTAAAAGCAAACGTACTATATGGACAAGTAAAGGTTGTTTTACGTTGGTCCTCCAGAGCTACAAATATTTGATTATATCCCGAATAGCCATCTAAAAAATAATAGAATTCATTACCTGTCAGTCGATCTAACATCTGATCCATAAAAGGTAACGGAAAATGGTCCTTCTAGTGGCTTTATTCAATTTTCTGTAATCAATATAGATTCTCCAACCAGTAACAGTTCTCATTGGAAACAACACGTTACGCTCATTTTTAACAATCATGATTCCACCTTTCTTCGGCACACATTGCATTGGACTTACACACGAACTATCTAAAATAGGATAGATGATTCCTGCATCTAACCATTTGATCAGTTCCTTTCTCACAACTTCTTTCATAATCGGATTGAGCCTCCTTTGCCCATCAATTCAAGCTCTTTCACCTTCTTCTAAAATAATTTTATGCATGTAAAAAGAAGGGCTTATACCTCGAATATCAACTATGTCCAACCAATTGCTTTCTTAAATTTCTTTAGAACAACAATTAGTTGCTTCTCTTGACCTTTCGTCAGTTCTACTGAAATAATCACAGGCAAAGTGGAATAATCACCTAAATAAATGTATTTCAAATGGGAAGGAAGTACCTTTAGTTCGAGTTTAGGTGGTTCTTCAATTGACAACTTATGTTGCATAAATTCTCTAACTTCTAGCTCCAACAGTTCAAACCATGTGGATTGAATAAAACTTCTCAGATTGGCTTCCATCAAAGCCATGTTTTCTTCACCTTCTTCATCCTCCGAAGGGTCAAGATCTAAGGCTTTCTCCAATAGATCTTCTTCAAAATTGCTTTCCATAGAAACCAAGGTTTCTATCTCTTTCATAACTGAACACTCTTCTGCCAGATCAGGAAATTTCATCGCTTTAAGAATGTTAAAGGTTACTTGATCGTCTTGAACTCGCATGGTGAGTTCACCTTTCTGCATATCAATTAACATTCTTCCCGTGGCTAAGAAAGGTCTCCCAAGGATGATCGGCACTTCCTTATCTGCTTCAAAATCTATGACAATGAAATCAACAGGAAAACTAAATTTATCGACTCTTACCAAACATCCTCGATCTTTCCTTCAAGATATGCTAAAGATCGATCTGCAAGTTGAAGCGTCATAGTTGTAGGTCTTACTTCACCTATCCCTAGCATCTTGAAAATAGACTTAGGCATTAAGTTGATACTTGCTCCTAAGTCACACAAAGCTTTACCACAGTAAGATTCACCAATGTTACAGGGTATAATGAAGCTTCTTAGGTCTTTCAATTTGGGTGGCAGTTTGTTCTACATGAACACACTGCACTCCTTCGTCAAGGAAACAGTCTCATACTCACTCAGCCGTTTCTTCTTGGACAATATATCATTCATAAACTTCACATAATTTGACGTCTATTCTAAAGCCTCCACCAACGAAATATTGATGTGTAACTGCTTTAGAACATTCAAAAACTTCTTGAATTTAGACCTCCTATTTCTGCTTGTGTTGTTGTAATCTTTGCGGATATGGAGGTGATGAAACTTTTGGTTGAATCAGATAACTTTTCTGAGTAGGTAAATCTGTATCCAAAGAAGATGTTAAAGTATCTGAATTCACTAAGTTAGGATTTACCTTGTTAGTTTTTGCAGATTCTGATTCCTTTGGAGTAGGAATTTTAACAGCTGATTGATTCTTCTCAACGGGCTTATTTTCGACATCAATCAATCGGGGTTCCAGAATTCTACCACTTCACAATGCCATTACCTTGGTATGTTCTTTACCCAAATTTCTTGGATTCTCAGTATCACTCGGCAATGTTCCTTGCGATCTATTACGAAGCTCTATAGCTAACTGACCCATTTGGTTTTCCAAATTTTCAATGTTGCTGCTTGGCTTTGGATCAAAGCGTCATTCTTTGCCATGTACACTTTCAACAAGTTCTCCAAACTGTTTGATGCCTCAACTTGTGGTGGTCTTAAAGCTTGCCGATTAAACCCTTGAGAATGACTCCAACTGGATGAGGAATCTCATGATGAGGACACTTAAGAAGTAACTCCTTGACTCCCAAGCCTTATACAAAGACTCGTCGTCCAATTGTTGGAAAGTTGTGATCTCGTTCATCAACTTAGCGTTTTTGCTAGGCGGGAAATACTTAACCAAAAATCTCTCTACTAATTCTTACTATGTAGATATGGAACTTGGTGGCAATAAATTAAGCCATGCTCATGCTCAATCTCACAACGAGTATGAAAACAACTTCAACCTCAATACGTCTTCAATCACACCAGCTATCTTGAATGAATCACTCACCTCCATAAACAATCGAAGGTGGAGATGTGGATCTTCCGTGGGCATACCACTGAATTGGCCCACCGTTTGGAGCATTTGAAACATCACTGGTTTCAATTCAAATTGGGTAGCCTCAATATCTGGCCTTCTAATTCTTGGATTTAACTTACTGAAAAGTGGCACAACATATTGTCTGATGCATCGATTCCTATCATCAGCAATGAGGATGGGATTTCGTACATGATCGACTTCATTACCTTGGTCTTGATTCTTATTTCCAAGGTCCATCTCGACTTGTCTTTGAGCTGTTCGTTCACATCTTCTTTGTCTGAAAGTTCGCTCAATTTTAGGGTCTACAGAGAGTAAATCGATAATCCAATCTATGCTTATAAACACCTGAAAATAAAATCACAAAATTAAAAAGAATAAGTTAGTAATGTTAGACATAAACCAAATTGGAAGTAAATAATTTCACAAAAAGAAAGGATTTTGACAACAGTTAACAATCCTCGGCAACGGCGCCAAAAACTTGTAACGCGTAGGTTTGTGCAAGTGTACACAGTCGTTATCAAGTAATAAATAAGTATCAAGTTATCGTCTCTACAATAAGTCACTTAATTTGTAAAATTATATTAACAATTTGGTAAATAAAAATATAATATAGTTGAAAAGTGATGATTAAAATATATTAAACTAAATCCAATGATCCCTAATGCAAATTATCCTATGTATGCAAACTATATGAATGAAATAGATTTTAGCAAAATTAAACACAATTTGCAACAATTATAACATAAATAAACTAGGACAATTACTTTAATTAAACTCAACTTATTATCAACATGCTTAATAACATTCAGAAAAAACATTCCATGGCAACTCGATCTTTCATCAATTTGGAAACCACATTAGGTCCTTTCGGAATCCTTTACTTAGTAAATACGCATTTTACTGATCCTTATTTACTAAAGGTTTCTTAGCATTCGTGTGAGGTAACAGGGACATGTTAGGTGTGAAACAGTTTAATCACACAAACCTAAAAACTGTGTAGATAACAGAGCTTGGTTAGAGTTGTTATGCAACCTGCAATTTAATCAGGTTAGGATCTAAATTAAGCATGCACATTTCAATTATGCGTCCATGAATTGAGGTTTTTTATAGATGAAGAGAGGGGGATAGTTTCCTAAAAATAGGAGGTTTCATCTCTTCAAGCATCTTCAATGGGTGGCCAGCCATGAATTGAGGAAATTGAGCTGATTTTTTCTTGGTTTTTGGTCAATTTAAGTGCCACAACAACTTAGGACTGAGACTCGGTCAAATGCAAATCTTTAGGCAAATCTCTAATTTTTTCAACATTGCAAGGACCTTGTGCAATTAAACCAAAAAGTGATTTATGTGGACAGCCAAGTGTAGCCAAAAATTGGGCTAACTTGGTATCCAATTTGGATGGTTTTGTAATCCAACAAAGTTATTAGACCTGTCTAAAATAAATCAATAAATTAGAGGACCAAAGAATAAAATTTATCCAATTTATTTAATTAATTAAAACCCAACTTATTAATGAAATATTTTAAAATGAATTATTAAATATAATTTTATATTTTGTTATTTAATTTAATCATGCATAACCCACTTTATGTCTTAAAAATATAATATGTTCAAATTAATATAAAATAAGTCATTTATTGCATGAAAACTATATAATAAAGTATAAAATCATATTTTAATAATTTCTATGTCATAATTTCATATTTTCACTTATTTCATTAATTTATTAAACAATTACTTAGTTTTAACAACGAATTTAAGTAAAAAGGTGATAAATTACATAGGAATAATCCTATATATTTTTCAGTTTACACCTACTCTTGGCAAGTTTTGACTTTATTTAAAGTTTATTCTAGGGTAATTTTCATAATTTTTTATTGAAAATAAAAAGAATGGAAAATGGGAGAGGAGTGGATAGAACATAGGATCTTTAAGGAATATGTTAACTACTTAACCATCAAGCTTTAAGGAATATGTTAACTACTTAACCATCATGACTATGTCATTTCTACCTTATTTATTTCTTCTAACCCTATAAATTTTGTGGTGTTACAGTTCTCCCCTCCTTAAAGAAATTTCGTCATCAAAATTTATCGAGTTCAAATAAATGAGGATACTGTTGGCAAAATGCATCCTTCGATTCCCATGTGGCCTCCTTAATGCCATGGTTCTGCCACAGAACCTTAATAAGTGGGACCTGTTTTCTTTTTAAAACCTTTAAATCACGATCTAAAATTTGCACAAGTTTCTTTTCAAAGGAAAAATCTAGTCTCACTTCAATCTCCTTAGTTGGAATTATATGAGAAAGGTTGGATTGGTATCGTCTTAACATGAAGGCATGGATGACATCATCAATTCGGTCCAATTCTGGACATAATTCTAGTTAATAATAAATTGGACCAATTCTTTTAAGAATTTTATAAGACCCAATGAATCTAGGACTTAACTTTCCCTTTCTTCTAAACCTTAGCACGTTTTGCCACAGGGACACTTTTAGGAAGACTTGATCTCCAACAATGTCCTCATTGTCTTTTATCTTCAATTCTGCATATGACTTCTGACTATCCGAAGCTACTTTCAGTCTCTCCTGAATTAATTTGATTTTCCCCTCAGACTCTTGTACTAACTCAAGACCTACTGTAACAACTCGTTTTTCAGTGGTGTCAGAAATAGTGATTTTAGGGCTACCAAATCCGACGAGTAAGTTCGTAAATATTATTATTTAATAGTTATGAGTCAAATATGATTTTAAAAAGGTTTTTTTATTTGATAATTTATGTTATATAAGTGATTTATTAAGTTCAAGTGATATGACCCTAAGGTCTGGTAGTTTTAGAAAATGAGGTAGCGGGACCACGTTTCTATAAACTGAGTCGTAAATATTTATAAAAATATTTACGAAGTTTCATTAATGTAGTATTAAAGTTTCATTGAAAATTTTTAAGGTTTCAATAGTTAATTAATTAAAAAGGACTAAATAGTAAAAGATGTAAAATTTGATCATTATTCGATTTGAGTGATTAAATGGTTAACTGGATAAAGGAAATGGGACTTAAATGGTAATTAGACCATTTAAGGAGTTATTGGACAAATATGGACATGACTTTGGTGTTTTATTTAATTATTAACCAATGTTAAAATGGTAATTTGATAAATTAATTAAAATAAAAATAAAAACATAAGTAAAATATGAATGGTTGTCATTTTCTTCCCCATTTTACAACCGAATTCTTCCATGGATGTTAAGCTAGGATTCGGCCAACTTCAAATTTTTGCATGATCAAGATCGAGTAGAAAATCGAGAATGAAAAATTACCAAAATGCTTATGTACTTTGTCATTTTTACAATTTAGCCAAGTAAGTTCGTATGTACTGTATTATGTATAATGTTGATTAATTTGAATGCTAATATATGATTTTATTGGAAATGAATCAATTTATCATGTTATGAGATGACTTAAATCCAATGACATACGACGATTATCGAACCCCATTTGAACCTCAGGAATTCGTAGAATACAAATGACATGTCATTAGGGTTTACATGTTTCAGGAATTGGTCTTGAATGTTCTACTAGTGGCTGAGATCCAGCATGTGTTGCGGATACTCCACAACTCATGTGAGTAGCAACGTGCAACTACGTTCTGACCCATACCTCGTGTGAGCAGGCCCATTTTCACAGCTCGTGTGAGCATACTTATTCACAACTCATGTGAGCATATGTGTAAAGGAATTAACGAACTACGGTTATGTTTTTAGCACACTTTGTGTGAGCTATCCCACATATCCAACAGTATTCTATTCGGTTCAACGGCCATGAATTTACAAAGATATGGTAAGCGATCTATATGAACCAAGACATGTATGTATGAAAAAATTTAAAATGGTAAGCTATATGGGAAAATATGTTCTTTTGAAATGGATGACAAATCCAAATGAATCATGTTTAAGTATAATGGCTATCCATGTTTAATTGCCTATGAATTATGCTCAAGTATAATGGTTATCTGTGTCAAATTCATATGAATCGTATTTCAATGAACTAACATGTGTTGTTGATGTGCTTAGGCTTATGTCAAGCTTGTGGATATGATTGATGTTTATGAATATACTTGTACTATACATATGAAACGGGTAAGAAAAGGGAATGATACGGTAAGTACGTAATTGGGATGTATTATGATGTTATAAAAAGGTTTAATGAAATAAATGATGTATTCATATGTGAGTAAATAGCTTATACTTTGAATGAATCTATATATGCCTTGGATAAATACACTGAATTGAGAATTAATAATATTGTTTAGGCTTATGATAAGCATTTGGAACGGAAATAAAAGTATGTAAATTGAAAGGTGAATAATATTATAAAAAGATTGATGGTTATACATTACATCTCATAACATCCTTTCTTACTATAAATTATAAATATATGTGACATTAATGAATTTACTCATTTGTGAGTCGATGATTATAGTTTGATAAATCTTGAGGCATTGGTATATATTTATTTTTAACCTATAATTTAAATATTGAAATGTAATATTATGCTTAAAGTTTATATGAGCTTACTAAGCATACATTGCTTACGTAGTTATTTTCCTTTACCTTACAGATTATTGAAAGCTCGATCGGGTTGGAAGCTAGTCGGAGATCCATCACACTATCCATCAATTTTATCAATAGATTTTGATGCTTCAGTCGTGGTTATAATGACATGTATAGGTGGAATATGTCTATTTTTTAGTTGACGATAATGGCATGTTATGTTACTATGAACTTATGAAACTTATGTTAATTTGATGCCTTGATGGTTGGTGTGTATAAGATCAAATTGATGCATGGTTTTATGGCCAAAGCGGTAAGAGTTAGCATGTTTGCAAAGTGATCATTTAGGGCATGTTTTGATATGAAATTTAGTCAAGTATGTTTGTTTGAATTATGACCATTTGGACATAATTTGGTATGTATATATGTTGGTTGCTGGAACCATTTGGAAATGGCTAGAATGATGACATTTAAATGGTTTTGATGCATGTGAGAAGTGGTCCCAATGGTAAGGTCATTTTGATATGTTTGATATAGAAACAAGTTAATTGATAAATGGTTACATATGCACATGTATAGGTATTTTATGATTGATGATATCTTGGCATTTTGGTGTTTTCATGGTTGATGTTAGAATAGTCAAGTTGATGTATGTTTTAGTGACCATTTTGGTATGTTTGTATATGACTTTGGCATATGGTCATTGTGGTAAGCTTGGTAAGAAAATTAGATGAGAAATGTATGGTTGATTAATGGCTAAAATTATGCAATGTGTAAGCACGTTTGGTGTTTTTGATTGAGGTGCCTTTGGGCGTATTGGTTGTATGGATAGATATCTTATTGACTTAGCTCCATTATTCATGTTTTAGGTACATTTTTTAATGCTTGAAATAGGTACAAATGGTTTGAATGTGTGAGCATGATTAGGCTGAAGGAAATGGCTTGAAAATGACCTATTTTTCATCCACACGGCCTAAGACATGGGCATGTGACTCAGTCGTGTGTAACACATGACCATGTGACACGGTCGTGTGTCCCCTGTAAGTTTTTATAGGTTGTATTTCGAGAGTTACACGGCCTGGTACACGGGAGTATGGCTTGGCTGATTGAACTAAGTTAGAGAGTTACACGGGCACGGACAATGGCTGGGACATGGTCGTGTGTCCTTACTTCGAATGCCCACACGGCCTGAGACACGGCCATGTGTTTCAGCACCGTGTCTTAGCCGAGTGAGTCACACGGCCGTGTGACCCCTGTAGTATGAATTTTTCTCTCTTTTTCCATGAAGTTCTAAATGCTTTTGATTTAGTCCCAAATCGTTTCTAAAGTGTTTCTAAGGCCTTGGGGGTTCGAAAAAGGGGCATTATGCAAATGTTTGTATGGACTATGATATGATTTATTGTTTGAGAATGAATGTTTTTATGTTAAAAGTTTTTAGTAATGCATCGTAACCCTATTTCGGTGACGGATACGGGTTAAGGGTGTTACACCTACAACTTTGCTTTCACTTAATTTGGTCCAACACAAATGTGTTTCATATTTACGACAATACAATGCCTCATAAGGTGCCTTTTGGACGCTTAATTGGAAGTTGTTATTGTAGGAAAATTTGACTAAAGGAAAATTTTTTTCTCAACTGCCTCAGAATTCGATAATGCAGCATCTTATTATATCTTCCAATATTCGTATCACTTGCCCAGATTTCCCGGATGGAAGGTGGTGCTAAAATCCAAATAAGTACCTAATGACTCTTGCAGGTTCTTCCAAAATCGAGATGTAAAACGGGGATCTCGATCTAAAATGATCAATATAGACACCTTATGCAACCTCACTATCTCTAAAATATATAACTTAGCCATCTTATGTAATGAATAATCATTTTTGATAGGTAAGAAATATGTTGACTTTGTCAATCGATCTACTATCACCCAAATTGAATCTTTCTTAGTGGGTTTTAAAGGTAACCCACTAACAAAGTCCATCGTTATTCGCTTCCACTTCTATTGCGGTATCTTGATAGGTTGTAACAACCTAGAAGGGAACTGATGTTCAACTTAAACTTGCTGACCTGATCAACACTTAGCTACGAACTCTGTTACATCACGTTTTAGCCTAGGCCTCTAGTACAGTTCTTTTACATCCCAATACATCTTGTTTCCTCCAAGATGCATGGCATAAGGTCTAGCATGCGCTTTCCGAAGTATGGTATATTTTAAATCTTTGACATTTGGCATACAAAACCTTCTTCAGTAGCACAAGATACCCTCATCATTGAATCCATAATCCCCAGTTTTTTCATCTTCCACCGTCTTGATCCATGGCAATAAGGACACATCTAAAGGTTTTTTAGGTTTGATTTCATTGGCTGAGTTTTACTTACAGCTTGGCTAACAAACCTTTATCATCCACTAATTTTAACCTAGCAAACATTGCTCTTAAATCTGTCATATGTTTTTGACTTAAAGTGTCTGCTACAATATTGGCTTTCCCGAGGTGGTATTAATTACACAATCATAATCTTTTAATAGTTCTAACCACCTCCACTACCTCAGGCTCAATTCTTTTTTGGTGAGAAGGTATTTGAGACTCTTCTGATCAGTGTAAATGTAACACTCCATACAAGTAGTGCCTCCAAATATTTAGTGCAAAAACTATTGTAGCCAACTCTAACTCATGAGCTGGGTAGTTGCACTTATGCTACTTTAACTCTCTTGACGCATAGGCCACTATTTTACCATATTGCACCAACACGCATCCAAGGCTGATATACATCTGGAAACTCCCTAATGGTTCAAATGCTATCAAAGGCAGAACTATTAGCATTCCCATCCAACACATAAGCTAAGTAAGTCTCACACCCTTTTTGAACTAGCTTTTCGGGAATCATAGCAGAAATTACATTAGATAGATAATCTCGTCGCTCCCTAACCATAACAATTTCACTACTCTCAGTTGTTTTTAAAGTTACCCTTTTAGAGGCATAATCTAGGTCAACTTGGTGTTCTACTAGCCAATCCATACCAAGAATTAAATCAAAATCTCTAAAAGGTAACTCCATAAGATCTGTGGAAACACCACCCCTTAAAACTCCAACAAACATCTCCTATAGATTTTGTTTACAATAACTGATTATCCTAAGAGGCTTATTATAGTTACATCGGTAGTGGTTTCCTCTATCCCAACACTCAATTTTTCAGACATTTTACAAGAAACATAATGTATCACCCCAAAATAGGGCCTAAAATAAGGCCTAGGAGTTTTAGGGGTATTTTAAGAATTTTAGCCTTAGAGTGTTCAGATTTTTACGACATGCTATATCGGTAATGTTTTTTTATTATGGTCTTTAGAAAATAAAATCAATTTTTGAGAAAGTGTTTTGGAAACCTTTAATTTAAAAAAAAAAGGATTGATTTGTAATAGAGACAAAATTGTGAGAATTTATGTTGCAGTTTTACCAACTTTTTAAATTGAACCTAAAAATCACCACCACCTACAGCTTTCACGTTATTTCTTCTCTTTTGCTTGTTAGTACCGCCCTTTGCTCTCCCAATCTCTCATCCTCAATTTTCTTTGTTAAATTTTCACTCGTTTGATTTCCATCATTCCCCAAGTATTAAACCTTCATAAATCTTCAAGAAAACATCCTAAAACTCCATATATTTCATCATCTTCTTCACGTGTGAATTTTTTGGGTTTTCAAAAAATCTTCATTTTTTCTTCCATCAAAAGTAACCATTAGTCTATCCATTAGTTTTTAATGTTAATTAGTTTTTAAAACTGAATTATTAGCCATTAAATCGTATGTTTTGATTAAAAGCCAAAAATAGAGTCGTTAATGGTGAATTTTGGGATTTTGAGTAAAAACATGGTTTCAAAGTGTTTTTAAATTATTTTTGACATAATTAAAAGGTTTCTAAACTTACCTTGAATTTTCATTAAAAGATTTCTTGAGTTTTAATGAATTTTCGCTAAAATTGCCATGAACATGTTAAAAATTTTGATACCATGAAGTAGGTAGTTTTGTGTAGTTTAAATGTTGAGAATCAGTCGTAGGTAAATAATTGGATGAACATAATTGATTTTAGGCAAAAAAAAAATTAAGTATAAACCGATATATTCAAATTTTAAGTTTTCTATGTTGAAGGTTTCGGTCAAAAGAGAACCTAACTTAGGCTTATGTTTTTTGATTATTTGGTGTGAGTCTTTGGCTAAATCTTGATTGTGTTGTTGTGTGATTTACTTTGTTGAAACATTGGAATCGATAGGACCTTCTACGAGTAGAGATAAAGGCAAGGAAAATCTAGTTTGAGCCTTCGACTTTTCTTCGAAAGCTTAATTGGTGAGTGTTTGGAATCATTGCTCGTAGACACGACTCATGTGTATTTGGGAATTTAATAGTAGCCTAAACCCATACTCTAAATTCTGAGTGTAAGCTTTCTCATACCTATGTTAACTTGTGAACTATGTGCTTATGTGTTTGTGAATATGTAAATTAAGATATGATGCTATAACATGTGATATGTGATTGTGAAAGTGAAAATGTGTACATGTTATGTATATGTTAAATGTTAGTGACAATGTTTTGCTAAAAATGCAAATATGCAATGATAGTGCACAGATAATCGGTATGTTATATGTGTTTGATTTCAGATATTTTGTCCTTGTGATCTTGAAATCGTAAATATAGTTGGCATGTTATAGGATTGTGAGTACTCACTTATATGTATAGTGATTTTGAGTGTTGAGGCCCTAGGACATGCTTGAGGGATAAGGGAATGTAAGCTAAACTCCATTCAATGAGACATGTGAGGGGAAATAATGAGAGTGTTAGCTATATGATTCACTTATGGGATATGTACGACACTATGAGTCATTTTGTTTGATTGGAGATTCGTGTATTCAATGTGTGGTGATAGTGCCCACTTTATGTTTCATACATCAAATGTCAATTTATCATTACATGTGATTGTATGAAATGTGATGCATGATTAATGGAATACGTGTTATGTGATATATGCTTGAATAAGTATGTAAATACTATGTAAATGAACTAATAGATAATGCATGAATAGGTATTATATGACCCTAGACATAAGAATATTGTAATTGTATATATATATGGTTGTATTGTGGATGCATGATGACATGTTTGCATGGTGGTTATTTTAATCATTCATTGAGCTTGTTTAAACTCACCCACTCTTTTCAGCATATGCATATTAGTGATGTCACGGTATGGGCGGTGTGGTCTTTTCGTGGGAGTGATCCAATGAAGGCTTGTTAATATTTTGTAGGTGTTTATTATTTATTTACATTTGGGGGAATAAGGAAATGTGGTAGGCTTGTTTATAGCCATGTTAGTTATGAGCATTCTATTGGTTATTGCTTTTGTTTAAGAGGTTTATAAGTTACAAATATACTTAGCATGATGTTTCTTGCTTGCACACTCTTCTGATGTTTTGAACTGTTAAATTTAGCTGTTTGTATGATTATTTATCAAAGTATTTGATGCATGATGTTTAAGAACTAATTTGGAATTGTCTAAATACTTTTCTATGCTATAATTTTGTGGTCTGAGGCAGAGGTATCAATATTCATGTTTTAAAAACGTTACCTCCGTGTTCTGGAATGTAACAACTCGTTTTCAATGAAATCGGAACAGTGGTTTTGGGACCACAAATCTAAGGTCAAAAAAATATTTTAATATTATTTTTGTGATCTACAACATGATAGTATTATTGTATAAAAATTTTATTAAGAAATTTTACCGTTTGTATGCTCAATTTGATGAAAAGGATTAAATCGCGTAAAGTGTGAAAGTTGTGTTCTATTAGCTAAAGGTGTTAAATAGCTATAGAAATTTAAAGTGGAGGTCCTTATATGGTAATTATACCATTAAAGGTGATAGTGGACGTGCATGGCTTGGCAATTTTGTTATTTTTAAAGTTAGGTAAGGGTAATTTGGAAATTAGGTAGTTAAAGATAAATTAAACAAAACTTAAGGCTATCATCTTTTATTCTCTCTTTCAACCAAAATTTTCAACAAATAAAGAGCCGTGGATGCTTGAAAATTTTCAGCCAAGAAATCCCTTGCATGTAAATGAAAATTTTTCCCCTTTTTAGTGATTTTTATGTTTTCGGGATCATTGTAGCTAAAACTAGCTAACCCGGAGACTAATTTGCAAAAATAGTGAATAGTTTGAGATTTTTCATTGATGAATAAGTTAGGGTTTTAAATTTTAATGGAATAAAATAAATCTTTGTTGTGAGTTAAACAATTTTTGTTAAGTGATTTTTTATAAAATTAGGTTAAATTGAGAAATATGAAAATTGTGTGGTAAATGTGTGAAATTGTGAAATGTATGGACTGCTATAAGCATGTATAAAATTTGGCTAAGCTTGGGTAGGAGTAAAATTGCATGAATTTCGCTTTATGGGCCTAGGGACTAAATTGTAAAGAAATCAAAAGTATAGAGGCAAAATGGAAATTTTGCCAAAACATGATTTTTGGATTGAATTGAATATAATGAGGATTAAATTCGTTAAATTTGATTATATAGATCAAGAAAAGCAAAGTACGGATTTAGATCGGGGAAGAGAAAAAGTACAAGATTAATTGATCGTTTTTCTCCGTTCGAATTTGAGGTAAGTTCGTTCAGTTTAATTTTAGTTTATATGTGAGTGAAATATATGAACCTAATTGCATAATATTAGATTATATTAATGTGTGTAATTGAAAACGAAAAAAATGAATTGATATTACATCGATTGTTGATTGAGAAACTCAGAGCCATTACTGCAAATTAGCTTTGTAAGTTCATTAATATGAACTCAATTATATTTCTAAGTGTTTAAGAATATTAAAGTTTAAATTATGTAAAATTATTGATATTAAATTGATTTATTGATAGAACAAGAATTGAAAAAAGTTACAAAAATGATAATTTCTGATATTAATGGAGACAAGTTACATTCGCAAGTAAGATCATAGCGAGGCTATGGCAATTATTCAAATGTAAAACCATGGTTGGACCATGGCAGTGTTTATATGTAAGACCATAGCTAGGCTATGGCATTCTGATGAAGACCATAATTGGGTTATGGCACTATGGACGTAAGACCATGTTTGGACCATAGCAATGTTTATATGTAAGACCATAGTTGGGCTATGGCATTCTGATGATAGAACCATAACTGGGTTATGGCACTACAAATGTAAGAACATGGTAATGCCATGGCAATGCATATATAAGACCATTTAGGCTATGGCACAAAGGAAACATGTACTAGGGTTTCAATCGTCTTCACAATATTCGTCGGTTATAGAAAATGGATGGTTTCGACCATCGTTTAGCACACTTTGTGTGAGCTCTAGTAAGGGTTCTAATTTACTTCACTACGACAAATATGGAAAGGTATGATGTACCAATGATTACAGTATACATATTCATGAATATGAAAGGTATGATTTAAGAGATGCTATATTTATGTACTATATCTTACCATGTGATGATATCGCTAAGTTATGTGATTAATCATTAGCTTGCGGCTATGGTAAGTTTTTAATATGAACTAAGACATGTTTGTATGAAATTTATTGAAATGGCGATACATGGAAAACATGATATGTTATGAAGGATGATAAATCCAATTGAATGATGCTCAAGTATAATAGTTATTTATGTTAAGTGCACATGAATTATATTCAATTATGCTAACATGTATTGTTGTTGGTGCTTAGGCTTGTGCCAAGTTAGTCCTTGAATTATATCATGTTTAATCTTAATGAAATACATTGAAACGGTAAGTGCTTAATTGGTAATGTGCTTTTGTCTATGAAAAGGTGGAATAAATCAAAGTATGTAATTTCTTATGCTTATAAATTTAAGTGGTAAGCTTTATTCTTGAATTACAAACTTATTAAGCATTACATGCTTACTCTATGTTTTTTTTGTGTTTTATAGTGGTTCAGAAGCTCATTCGGGTTGGAAGTTGTCGGAGATCTCATCACACTATCTATCAACTAATTTGGTACCTTTGGTTAAATATTTGGGTTTAATGGCATGTATAGGTTATTTTGGCTAATAATAGTCTATATGTTTTGTTGTGTTTTAGCCATTAGAATTGGTTTGTATTGTGGACACATATTTTGTTATGTAAATATGTAAATGGCCTTATTATATGTGGTGTATGGTTTTCATTTGAATGTATTGTTTGTGAATTGGTATTTTGGGTACCAAATAGTTGAGTTTGATAAGTGATATACATGTTAAGTTTTAGGCACAATGATTGTACCCCTTACCCGTATTCGACGCCGGAATAGTGTACGAGGTATTACCAAACTTATACACATGCAATCATACAAAACTAAGACGTCAATTTCCATCCAAATTTAAAACTTTTCATGAACATTCATATCGTCCCTATAACGAACCTATGAGGCCCAAAACATGCATTGGAAGTGGTTCGGGACTAAACCGAGAAATTTAGAAAATTTCACAACACTTAGAAAAAAATTTCATGTTTTAAGAGTCACACGCCCTTGTGGCCTGGGACACATCCGTGCAGGCATGCCGTGTGGTCATACACGCCCGTGTCCCTAACACGTATAACTCTCTTTTTGTCACCTATGAACAAATTGAAGTCACACGAGCAAGGCACACGCCCGTGTGCTTAGTCCATATGGTCGATTTAATTTTCATAATTTTTCTTAAAATAGGTGCAGACTTCACACGCCCAGGGCACACGCTCGTGCTTGAGGCCGTGTCATCCACATGGCTGAGACACACGCTCATGTCTCTGCCCATGTACTCAATTATGAGCATTCTGTTTTGCAACATTTAAGGTGCAGAGGGCACACAGTTGGAACACACACCCATAGGGCAAGTCGTGTCTCACGCATGGCCTAGACACACGCCCATGTGTCTACCCGTGTGGACAAAAACAAGGCCATTTACCAAGCCATTTTGTCACCTTTCTATGTACACACCTACACAACAAAACATAACACCAATCCAAGCAATTATATTCAACCAATTCAGCCAAAAACAAGGCATCCACACATCATTCACATGCTACCATTTACCACATACAAACATCACATACTAACCAACTTAAACCATGCAAATTTCGACATCCATGAAAACATCATTATATGCATATATACTTAAACCAATATTACCCAATTTCAATGGCCATTTACAAAATGAATTACCAACCATATAGGCCAACACATTAGGCCAAATCAATTATGACACATAACCAAATAACCAAGTACCTATACATGCCATAACTCAAAATGTTAAATTCTTTGGTACCCAAAATAATAAGTTGATAGTGTGTCTGGATCTCCGACAATCTCCAATCCCCAAGCTGGCTTGTGACTCTATAAGATAAGGGAAAAGGAACGATGAGTAAGCTTTAAAGCTTAGTAAGTTTCCATGCAAATAATAGCATTATAAACACACATTTGACATATAATTAACATGATGATAATTAGCATAAATATCAATAAAATCTTATAATCATAACTTACTCAATCAAAATCTTACCGAGGGTTCATCACATAACAAGCTCATTTTGTATGAGTTTTACATACATACCTGAGTCATCTCGAAATGGATTTACACATAATTCATCTTTGACATACTCGTTAAGTTACCTATTGAACCACTTGGAATACTAAAGGATACTCGGGGGTTCCGTACACACGGTACCATACCAATGCCATATCTTAGATATAGTCTTATATGGGATCTCATATCGATGCCAATAGCCCAGTTATGGTCTTACACGAAATCTCACATCGATGCCATATCTCAAATATGGTCTTACACGAAATCTCATATTGATGCCATATCCCAAATATGGTCTTACACATAGTTTTAGTAACCCTAATGTCATGACATTTGTATCCTATCTATTTCTAAGGTTCAACCAGGATTTCACTCTTGTCGTAACTTTGTCGAACACACTCAATGGTCAATCATAATTTATACAATAGTAAAGTATTTAAAACATAATTAAAAAATGCATTATTCACATAAGAACTTACCTCGGTACAAAAATAGTAGAAATAGGACCTAATCGTCAAACACCTTGTTTTTCCCCCGATGTAGGTCTGAACCACGGTTCTCTATATCTATAATAGCAAATTTAACTCATTTATTATCCAAATTATTCAATTCAGTCCAAAAATCATATTATGGAAAAATTACATTTTTCCTCTAACTTTGACATATTTACACTTTGGTCCCTAAGCTCGTAAATTGAAATCTATTCTATTTCATCAAGATCCAAGCCTAGTCGAACCTCTTTCATGCTTATAACAGCTCACATTTTCCATTTAATCACACTTTTATACACATTTTTAAATCTTTTTACAAATAGCTCCTTTTGACATTTTCATCAAAAGTCACCTAGCAAAGTTGTTTATCCAACATTAAACTTACATAATCTACCATTAGACATCAAAATACACAAATACCTAACATGGTTCAGACCCTAGACCCCAATCATCTCTCAAATTAATGGTAGAAATAGATAGATCGGGTGATAACGACTTCAAAAATGTAAAGAGCATTAAAAACAGGGCAAGAACGAACTTACAATCGAGCTTAAAAAGTGACAAAACCCAAGCTATGTCTCCCTTGAAAGTTTTAGCCTAGCATGAAGAAGATGGACTAAATTTTGGCTTCATTTTTGGTTTTTAATTCATTTAATTACCAAATGACCAAAATGCCCTTTTTCTCAAAACACTAAAATTCTCTTACCTCATGTCTATTTTTGTCCAAATTAAAGTAAAATGGCCTAGTTACCATCTAAGGACCTTCAATTTAAAATTTCATAACAATTAAACACCTTTAGCATGTAGAACTCAATTTTTGCACTTTTTACAATTTAGTCCTTTTTGCTAAATTGAATGCTCAAACGTCAAAATTTTCGAATGAAATTTTCAAAAAATCATTCCATAAAATTGTATACCATCAAAATGTGATAAAAAAAAGTTTTACTACGTTGGATTTGTGGTCCCGAGACCACTGTTCTGACTAAGCCCAAAATCGGGCTGTTACAATGATGCATATATGTGTTTGACCATTTAGGTAGATTTTGGAAGACATAATTGGCATGTTATAAATGGAAAATTGCGGTGCCTATGAGTATCATGGTTGTATGTGATGTTATAATATGTTATAAACTTGATGTTGCTTGGTTTTGAATGCCTATTTATGTTATGGTCATATGCAAATTGTTGTGTGTAGGTTAGTACCAATTTGGGTGAGAAATATGGCCTGGAAAATGTCCTATTTTTGTCCACACAGGTGTGTGTCTCAGTCATGTGTGACACACAGCCAGATAACACGGCCGTGTGTCCCCTATAACTTCTAAAGAAAACAAGTCAGTAGTCTCACACGGTCTAACACACGAGCGTGTGGCTTGGCCGTGTGACACAAGCCAGTATACCCTTCAGTTTTTACATGGCCTGGCACATGGGCATGTGGTTTGGCCGTGTGACCCAAGCCAGTGAGTTACACAGGCACAGACACAGGCTGGGACATGGTCGTGTATCCCTATTTTGAATGCCCATACGGCCTGAGACATCGGTGTGTCTCTTGGCCATTGAGTCAGACGGTCTAGCCACACGAGCGTGTGTCCCCTACATCTTTGAGAAATTTCCAAGTTTTCTAAAAAATTCCTTGAGTACTCGGTTTAGTCCCGATTTGTTTTTAATGTCTATTTTGGGCCTCGAGGGCTTGTATTAGGGGCTATATGATTGATTGTGATTGGTTTTTGATTTGAATGTGAGATGTAAATGCAATGTTCTTTTTATTTGATTGTAAGACCATTAATGCTCCATAACCCTATTTTGACATTGGATACGGGTTAGGGGTGTTACATGGAATGTGCAAGAAAGTTAGAACAGAGATTTGGTATCGATATCTTTGCTCGAGTATCAATACTCGGGCTAAATATATCGATACCCTATGATAGGTATCGATAATTTTTTACAGTATGATTTTTGTGCGAGAAACAAAATGCAAGTTTGGTATCGATTTTCCAGGTGGTATCAATATCACTTAAAGAAAATATTGATACCCTGAGGTCAGTATTGATATCTACGTGTTTAACTTTTAAATTTTTTTAAATGGTCCAAATGCTTGAATTTTTAACACGGTTAGTTACATTGATGTATGTCTAGCATGATTTAATAATGATTAATGTATGTATGTCTTAAAACCTATGCAAATGCGAAGAATAACATGTGTCAGTTTTAATAAAATGAACATTGTAATGTACAAGTAGTGAGACGGTAGCATGGCATCTTTATATTCAGGCTCGACAACTGAGCTGGGTATAGGGTGTTACACATACGAGCAGGTGGATCATATATCAATCAAGGCAAAGTATGGGATAGAGATAATGGTAAAGATACTTGTGATAACATCAGACGCATCTCTATCTTCACGTCCCCTAACAACATAAATTAGGGCTAGTTGTCTAGCCTCTGTTCAGTTTGCATCGGTAGCCACAGTGTTTGAGATCCTGTTCTGCCTACAACCACTCAGAGGTGATTGGCCCGCTCTCTAATTTTGGGTCTGGTTTTAGGCCACAGCTTGTGTCTTTTAGTTCACCGAGGATAATCTTTCATCAAATGCTCCATCAACCCACATTTCAAACAAGCGCCTTTCATAAAATTTATAGTTTTAAACCTCATCCCTAGTGTTAGCCACCGTGCCTCTTTGTTGTGGTCCACCCTCTCTAACTCAATTTACAATATGAGAGTTCGAACTAGTGGAACCCAAATCTCTTTTGACTAGATCATGTCTTTTCTCCCGCTGATAACGACTCACCTTTTGAATTCCCTCTACGATCTTGGCTTTCTCCACTAGGGTCTCAAACACTCATTTTTGGTGTGTAGCAACTTGAATTTTAAGGTCAAAACGTAACCCATTTTCAAACCTCACACACTTGTCCTATTCCGTGGCAACCATCCATTGGACATAACGGCTAAGCCTTAGAAATTCATCCTCATATTCTGCTACGATCTTTTCTCCTTGCTTTAGCTTGATAAACTTGAGCATGCAGCCTTCCACATACCTATTTCCCACATGATTTTTTTGAAAGGCCTCTTAAAAGTATTCCCAGCTAATCGGATCAGCCAATGTACCCCTTACAACAGTCTGCCACCAACAGTAAGCCTCCTATCTAAGCAAAGACACAGTGCCCTTCAATTTTTGCTTTGGAGTATAGTTAAGCCCTCTAAAATCCTCTCTGTTAACTCCATCCAATATTTGGCCACTGTAGGAGTCGTACCAGCAATGCTTTTAAAAGTTTTCGTCCCATTTGATCAAAGTATTTTCGTAATAGATTTGCAGCTCCCTAATCTAATTTGGGAGCATTAGTTATCTTCCTAAATGTTCACCGTCTAAAGTTCACAGTTTATCTAAAGTTGTAATAGTAACTAAAATAGGACCGACACTGGAGTCTCAAATTTAATTTCCTACATAAAATCAATTTTTTCAAAAATCTTGTGGTTTTTCCAAAAATTCCCCTTTAATGCATGCATGCAATCTCATTCAAATTTTCACAGTTCGAGTTTAGAAAACCTAGGCTCTAATACCACTAAATGTAACCTCCCTTATCTGGTCTAAACATTAGACCCAAATTCAAAAGATTACATTAGCCATCGAAGTGATCGAGTAACCTATTAGAGTTTTTTGAAAATAGTCAATTTAAAACATTTGTTTATTTTTGTAGAAAACTTAGTTACATACTGATTTATTATTTCTCAAAATTTTAATTATGATTTAGCAAGGGAAAATTAATATCTATTTGGTTTTTTTTAATAAAAATCGGGGTTCATGTATACTAATTAATAATCATAACATGATGTCCTAAAAATTTAAATTAAGTGTCATGCAAAATAAAAACAACCCAAATCCTAAGTCTCATGTTGTAACGCCCTAAAGTTTGTCTGAGTGATTTCCTAAATGTTATCACATAATTTAGTACCTGCTTTAGTGCTTAAGTGTTAGAGCAGTGTCTTTAAGGCCTTAGGTTTAAGTTCCTATGTGAGTAAATTAAATTATTTTTTTATGTTGGCCTTGGGTTAATTGCTCAAGTGGGTGTGTTGGATTGAGATTTAAACTCTTTTAAATTAAATATGTTAGCAGATTGGTGGGTAGGATTTGATAAAGGATTTTGGAATTATCTTTTTCTTTTGATATTAATTTTAGGTTTCTTTATTATTTGATTTTATTTTAGTTTATTTTTTTTAAATATTAGGTGGTTACACAAAAATTTGCTCTACGTTTGCCCCCATTGTTTCACATTTTTCTTTTTCTTTCTTTCTTTTTTCTTTACTTTTTTCTTTCATCAATATTTTTGTTCCTTTTAATTCCTATTTGTTGGTCCCTTTTCTTCTTGTTTAAGTTAGTTGTTACTTTCAGATTATGGGTATCTCAGGTGTTTGATTTCAACCCTTAACGGTAAGCTTTTTATCGACTTCTATTTTGTTTTCATATGGGAAATGTTCATGAGCATTTGGGGATTTTAGAATTTCATTAGTGTGGCGTAAAATTCATGTATTCCTTTTATTTTGGTTGTGTTGTCTAATTAGTTTGGTATGTTTAGGAGAGGTCCAAGGCGCATTTGGTGTGCCTCCAGCAACGTAGGACTCGTGTAGTGGCTGTTCATTAAAGGTAAGCGTGTGGATGTTCTTTTGGAAGGGGGTGTGGAAGTTGATTTTGGTTGATTTTATGGTTGGATTTTACAAATTATTACTGATTTGGCGAATGTTAATTGTTGTGTTTAGGTTTTTGAAGTCTCGTAGGTGTTTTTGCATCAGAATCGAACTAGGTGTGTGACGAGAAACCTGAAAAACGACGAACGACGAAAGCTAAAATTGGGCACTATTGACGCCACACGGCCGTGTGCCAGACCATGTGGTAGGGCATGCGTGACACACGGTTTAGGCTATTTTAGGCCGTGTGGGCCACACGGGCAAGGCAATGTAGGCCGTTTGGGCTACACGGGCATATAGGCCCGAAATTCATATTTTTTCCTAGGGACGTACATGTCATCCTGGTCGGCTATAGGCCTTCCGTGGGGTCAGTATGTGATTAAATACACTATGAAACACGATATTGGGTCATTTAGTATAAATTCTGATATTTGCAAATGTGTCTGAGCTGTCATATGATAGGTTAAATCGAGAGTAATGTTATATACATGATTTGTGACTAAACTATTTTGCATGTTTTACGTTCTGCTTATCTCTAATTCTGGGGTGGGATATATGTTATGTGGAGGAAGTGTTCTGTGAGAGGCGACATCTCGCCCATTATATTGACAACACTGCTACGAATATTCTAAAAAGTGTCATATCGACACTAAGTGGTGTGTAGGGCTAGATGGGACTTTAAGACCCTACATGGTATGCATGGATGGTCAGAGATGGTGTATAGTGGATAGGGGTAGGATTGTAATTTGCATATGATTCTGATTCTGTATGAGATATACATCTATATCTGCTCTGCTATGTAGTAAATTTGTAAATAAATTTGTAATTTTGTTTTCTGGTAAGTTACACACTGAGTTATAAAAACTCACTTTCTATTTGTTTGACACTTTCAGGTAACCCTCAGACTTAGGCGGGTCGGTGCAACGGGAGCTCAGTTATTTCCACATTTCGGTAACCTCAATTTACTTAAATTTGACTCATTTAAACTTCTTGTTTGAGAGCTTTGTAAATTTTGGACTCTCTAGATATTTAGGGTAATTTTTTATTTGGACTTTTATTTTGAATTTTTGGCATGACACTCGATAAAACGACTTCTCGAAAACGAATATTTTTTTTGTAAATCAACTATTTTCGAGAAAACAAACTCAGTTTTCCAAAATATAACATTTTAAGAATTGACGTTGCAAAGCATCTGGTGTATTTGGAAAATGTAAATAAACAACGTTTATTATTGAATAATTATGTTTAAATGTTTTGAAATAAAACGGGCTTTTAATTAACTAAGGTTCACTATGTTTTGCAATAAGTGGAAGCCAAATTTACAACTGTTTTATGTAGCATCCCCAGATTCAGCCATAGCGTCTAGGCTGGGTTTGAAGTATTACACATGTCACAGTTCGAAATAAAATAATAATACAATATCTGAATAATAAAATATCAAATAATATATTATAAAATATTTTTAACAAAACCAAGCTGAGACCTCTGAATGTCGCACCTACGTTCTAACCTAGTGGATTATATGTAATGATAAAAATTTAAGGGGGAGTGAGCTATGACGTTCAGTGTGAGTTTAATCATAAGAAAATCAGTGTAACAGTCAGTAAGACATATTAGATAATAATGCATAACATAATCATATTTAAGTAGCAGTTTAGAATATCAATTTTCAATTTAGCCATCATTAGCATCAAGAATTCACAAAGCGATGTCAAAATATTGTTTCACAGATTACTCATTCATATATGTAGTAATAAATATATCCTACCAGAAATTCAAGGTTTGTACGCACATGCTTTCATAGATGCCATCCAATATTAGATTTAATAGAAAAGATCCTACCCCACCGTTACACACCACAATGGCAGTTCCCTAGAACTCCAACGACCAACACACCAGATTTTGGATTAACCATCAATAATTTGCAGATTAACTGACAATGGTTGTGGACACACAACAAAACACCACAGATGGAATCTGCATATAGCTGTTGATACACGACAAAATAATACAGGTAAAATATGCCAATGGTCGTGGATGCACAACAAACTTGCATATGATAGCTGTCAAATGGTTATGGGTGCACAACAAAAACATCGAAGGTCGAATCTGCTTATGGTTGTGGATACATAGCAAAATAAATACAGATAAATTGCCAATACTTCCTTCATTCATAACGTTCCACCCCATGTAATATGACATGTTCATCATATTAGTACAGTAGAATTAAATATGCTTTTAACAAAACAATATTGTAGCAAATAGTATGCTCTTATTGATTTGATTCAGTAGTAATTAATATGCTTGTGACATATCAATTCAGTAGCAAAAATCATGTTTTCTGGGTGTTTGGTTTGACAGTGTCATAAGGCATACCATACATGCGATCAAAAATTCCGAAACAATAGACATATATATAATGTTCACAATTCATGCATATATACATAGATATCATACTAAATTCGTCCA
Organism: Gossypium longicalyx; assembly: GCA_025698465.1. Lineage (NCBI taxonomy): Eukaryota > Viridiplantae > Streptophyta > Magnoliopsida > Malvales > Malvaceae > Gossypium > Gossypium longicalyx. Next base: position 12,832,682 of record CM046997.1, on the reverse strand, counting down.
TCAAATTATGGTTTCTAACATAATTCATACCATCAATGGCTCAATTGAATATTTTAAAGCACTAAAAATAGTTCAAAAATCATCTAGGGACTAAACAAAACAAAACATGAAATTTTGGGTTGAAACTGTAAAATTTAAGGTACAAAAGACACACGGCCATGTGAACCGACCGTGTGGAATTCTCTGGACTGTGTGAAAGGGGTACACGATCTTGTGGCTAATCCGTGTAACAAACCGAGGCCGTGTGGAAATTCAAAACCAAGGTGGAGGGGAAACACGACCATGTGGAGAGGTCTTGGTCGTGCGGTTCACGAACTAACCTAGGGTTTTAAGGGGACATGGACGTCTAAGGGGCCTTATGGCCCACACGCTTGTGCGGCCCACTGTAACATGGTTTGTGCAAGTGTACACAGTCATTCAAGTAATAAGTAAGTAAAATGAGTTATCGTCTCCACAGGGATTGTATAAGCTTAACCAAATATTTGTAAAATTATAACTTCACAATTTGATGTAAAAATTCAATAATTTGGATGGTGATGATTAAACTACGTAAATTAATTATATGCAAAGATTGATCCCTATGCAATTCTACCTAAATGTATGAATGAATGGCTTTAGCAACAAAAACAATCAACATTAAATGGGCTAGGATAATTATATTAATCAATTCAATTTACTTTATCATGCTTAACAATGTTCAAAAATACTTCCACGACAACTCGATCTTTAATAAGTTTGGAAACCAAATTAAGTACTTTCAGAGTCTTTTACTTAGTTAAATATGCATTTTACTAATCATATTAGCTAAAGGTTTCTTAGCATTTATGTAAGGTCACAAGGAGATTTACATTTACAACAATTTAATTACAGAAACCTAAAAACTATGCAAGGCAATAAAACTAACTAAAGATATTACGAACCTCAACTTATTCGGGTTTAATGACCTAAATTAAGCATTGCACTTTTCAATTATGTGTCTACTAGCTGTCATCTGGTTAATCTAAGTGCACCCAATCATGTATGAATGAAATGCATCATGATATTAATTGAAAACATCATTGACTGAGGCCTAAACATGTTAAACATGAATAAAATAGATCTTATTGAATTAACATAATCATCCTAGAAAATATGATTTAAAATAACATTGTTGATGTCAAAAACAATAAACTCAAAACAAACATGATTAAAATAAATAACAAGAGGAAAGAGCAAACTCTATCTAGTTCAGCAACCTTTCAGATTGGCTGAGGCCTAAACATGTTAAACATGAATAAAATAGATCTTATTGAATTAACATAATCATCCTAGCAAATAGGATTTAAAATAACATTGTTGATGTCAAAAACAATAAACTCAAAAAAAACATGATTAAAATAAATAACAAGAGGAAAGAGTAAACTCTATCTAGTTCAACAACCTTTCAGATCTATTCTGACTGATTGAGTTCAACAACCTTTTGGATATATTCTGATTGATGTGCTCTTCCGTTCTGCTTGATGCTTCTTTTGTTAAGTGTTTAAGGGGTAGCCAGCAAAGGAGTGCTTTTGACAAATCTTTTGAGGCTAAAGAATGGAGGAGAGATGGACAACTATGCAAGGGAAAAAGGGAAAAGGAATTGAGATGAAACTAGTGAGAGTGAGAGAGGAATGTTGAGGGATGAGGGATGATTGAGAAGTGAGGGATGGCAAGGTATTTATAGGTAAAGGTAAGGGTTTGATTTTACTAAAAGTAGGTTTAAATTTCCTTCCTTCCCTCTCTCATGTGGCCGACCATGCTTCAAGGAACAAGGGATGACCAAGTCTTCTCCATTTGAATTTCAAATTCAAGCTAAAAATAGCTATAGAGTGGATGGTTTCAACAGAGAAGTTGTTGGGCTAAATTTTGATTATTTTCTAATTATAAGGACCTTCAATTAATTATTCAAAAACATATTTTGGGTAGCCACCTTTAAGTGCCGAAATTGGGCTCTTAGTTCCCCTTGTTGGACGATTCTTCAGTCCAAAAACTTAGCAGACATGTCCACCTTTCATCACCTTCTTTATTGGGTCAAGTAGTCAACCTCATGTCTGAAATTGCATGGTCTTGCCGTCCACATGGATAACTTGTACATGTCCATGTTGTATTTATTTAAATCATGTCTCCAATGGACCTCCTACACAGTGAAAAATACATGCATTAATAAATTAACATGAATTAATATAAAATATGCATGAAAATCATGTAATTAAGCATAATTTCACATACTTTCTAAATTCATGTCTAAAATTACTAATTAAGTAAATTTCACTTATTTCAATAATAATTACTCAAGATAAACACATTTATTAAATAAAAATGTGGTAAAAATATATAGAAAAACCCTATATAATTTCGATTTTACACCCACATGCCCATGTGAAAGACTATGTGGCCCTATCCTAGGCATGGCTTTGCCCCAATTTGCTTGTAAAAGAACACACACCTATCTCTAGGATCTCAAGTGACATTCTTCACGTTTCCAATTCGATCTATGGTACCTATATCAAGTCCTTCAAACGACATTTACACAAGAATTAATAGCGGTTTTCAAGATTTGTTAGGACTATCAAAAGATTCGATGAAAAAGAAAAAAGAGAGAGAAATAGAGGGAAAAAATGGAAAAATTATAGTTGGAATGGAAAAAGAAATACAATCTTAATGTAACTAGGAAAAAAAGGGACTAAATAGTTAGTGTTAACAAATTTTAGAGGGGTTGTATGATAATTTACCCATGCTCCCGAATTTAGAAGGTAAAATATTTGAGATTGGTATGGCTTGAACTTGGAAATACATAGGGGAAAATAGATGCTTTAACCATTTGAGTTGCTCCCCACTCTTGGTGAGTTTTTACTTCATTTAAAATTTATTCTAGGGTGATTTTCATCCTTATTTACTAAAAATAAAAAGAAAGGAAAATGGGAGAAGAGTGGATAAAACCTAGGATCTCTAAGGAATATGTTAACTACTTAACCATCAAGACTAAGTAATTTCTTATTTATTTATTTCTTAGAATCCTATATATTTTGGGGTGTTTTATCCACTTTTCACAAAATTTCTGTGTTCACAAATAAATTAGAACTTGTAATCAATATGGAGGATTAGTCACTAGACTCACTCCAATAAATTCCTTGGAAAACAGAAAAAGAAGAAGAAGTTAGAACCTATAATACAGTAAAAAGAGAGAGTACATGGGTCACATGTAACAAAATTAGAACATGTAATTAAAAGAATGAATTACAAGAATGAGTGAGTTCATGGTTCAAATGCATCTTGAGTTACAACTTAGCTTCCTCTTGCGCGGTTAATGTAACTTGTTATATTTGGTTAACGTCTTTTCGCCAAAATTGTTGGAGCTTTTATTAAGACGTCCTTAAAGATTTTTAGCAACACTTTATTGATGATAAAATATGAAAAATCAAGTTAAGCAAGAATATTATGAAGACTTTCAATATGATCGAAGTTTCCATATTTGAAGAGATCTACTTTTTAAGGAAGTTTATATCGATAAGATCTCTTCCACTTTATTCTATATTGAAGACTTAGTTAAAGGCTAATTTTGTAGAGATAGTTATTCACATTGATTGTAGTTTAACAAATCATTAATCGTCTATTTAAGTAAAGGATTATCATTGTTTTATTCATATTTATTCATGAATTTGAGAGAGCACTTATTCTATTCAAATGAGAACTTATTTTAGTGCAAATTCATTATAAATTGTTCTTATTTAGCTTACAACTAAGCTTCTAAAGAGAAAATTTTAGCGAAGAGAGAAAATTTTAGCGAAGAGAGTTATCTAGAATGAATATAGAAGAGATGTTGCAACTTAGTGAGTGAGTTAGATTTAAATAATGCCTTGTGCTTGTTAATTTAAACTGTATTACTATATAAAGCCTATGGATATAAGAAGTTTTCAAATGGTGTAACTAAACATTGGTATTAAATTTTTTTTAATAAATTCATCTAGTTGTAACTAAATGAAAATATGGAAAGTAAATTTAATAAACTTACAAGTTAATCAAAATTTTTAATTGTATTTAAAATTAAATATTAAATAAAAATATGTCTTCGAGTAAATATATTTATTTTTTTAATTTTGATTTGAAGAGTTATTAAAATATTATATCTACATTAATCAAGAATGTGGAACATGAATTTGTCAAAATAAAAAATCAAAGCAACGTCAATAAATACAACTTGAAAAAGGATACCAAGTGATTGATTAGTCCAAGTAAATATAACAACTTTTTTTCTTGAAGTAAATATAGTACAAGTAATTAAAGGGTTTACTTTTACTTAAAAGCTGATTGATTGGTTAACATAAAAATCCACGAATCTGCAGTATTTTCACGTGGATGTTAGCAACTCTTTCTCCTCTACTTTAAGGAGTCAAGAGGGAAAATTTACAGAAATAATATTAAAAGAATAATTTATTACTCTAATAATATAGACCAATTTTTATTTACTCAAATGAGGGTGACAATTACAATATGGACTTTAGTAGTGCAATTCAAAATAATCTCATTCGTTGAATTGATGAAAATATATCTAAGCCATTAAATATATCAACTTAATACTCGTGGAGTTATGCTTCACATTTTTAGATCAAACATGTATGACATTGTAATAAGGAAGTGTTCTTCGTCTTGACGAATCGTTGATGTCACGACAAGAAGAGAGTTTTCATCCCAACGACACGACAATCCTTCATCCAGATGATGTGAATGCCATGTCACGACGTGGAGACATGCACCACAAGTTTCTTGACTTTTTTCTCTCAGATAAACTATATTTTTAGTTTCTCACTTAAACTCTAATTAACCTAGAGATATTCTAGTCATATATGCTACAAATTTTAGCCTATAGATAGGCCTTAGTTACTCAAAGTTTCTGATAACAAAAATATTTAGATGTAGAGAATTTTGTTTTTTGTTTTGAAGGGTTTATTCTTTTGGGGCTTCAGGTTTTCCTTTGATTCTCTCTATTTTTTGTACTCTCCTTTATTAGTGAAATCTCCTTTTGCTCGTGGCTTTTTATCCTCATTTAAGAAGTTTTTCAACATAAAACTTACGTGTTCGATCTTTTTTTTTATTTTACTTTATTTACTTGTTCATTACCTAAACAATTTATTTCCTTACAAATTGGTATCAGAACTAGTTCGATTTCCACATTTAACCCGTTCAAAAATGACAGTAACAAGGTTTGATATTGATAAGTTTGACGGCTCTCAAATTTTAATCTATGAAAAGTTCATATGTCAGCAATACTAATTCAGAATGATCTTGAGAGGATCCTTACAAAGAAGAAGCCCGCAGACATGGAACAGTCAGAATGAGATAGGTTAGATAAAAAATCTCTATCCATAACTCAATTATGTTTAACAAATAATATGTTACAGGAGGTTTTGAATGAGAAAAAAAAACATTTACATTGTAGAAGAAATTGAAAGCCTTGTACATGATGAAATCCTTGGCCAACATGTTAATATTAAAACAACGTCTCTACACGTTCAGAATGGCCGAAGGTGAGTCTATTAGAGCTCATATTAGTGATTTTGTTACCTTTTTAAATGACCTAAAGAATCCTAAAGCAAAAATTAGCGACGAGGATCATGCTATATTATTTTTATGTTTTTTATTCTCTTATTAAAAAACTTTGAGGGAAACTCTAATTTATGGGAGAGATCATCTCTCATTTGAGGATGTGAAGAAGAATCTACTAAGCAAGGATAAACTCGACAATGAGTTAGGCCAAAAAAAAAAAAAGTCAAATGAGCAAGCCTCAATTCTAGTTCAAATGGCATACAACAATCTAGAAAGCCATATCGAAATAGGTCTAGGGCGAGATCTAAATCTAGAAATCGTGACAAAGAATGTGGCTACTACAAGAAAAAGGGCCACATTAAGTCAGAATATTACAAACTATAGAATAAGAGTAAAAGGGATGCCGAAAATGACGAGAGAGATAAGAAGAAAGACGAAGTAGCTGATACTAGTATTGTTGAAGATAGAGGTGATGATTTCTTGTTAGTGTCGATGAGTGAAAGCTCTAAGCTTACTTCTAAATGGATCTTAAATTCAGGGTGCTCTTATCACATGTGTCCCAATAGAGACTAGTTCTCCACGTACAGTTCAGTTGAAGGTAGAGTTATGCTGATGTGGAATAATTCTCCATGAAAGATTACTGACATAGGAATCGTACAAATCAGGATGCACGAAAAAATTATTCGAACACTTTCAGATGCCAGGTTTATACTCGACTTAAAGAAAAATCTCATCTCGTTGGGAATTTTGGATTCTAATTGTTGCAGGATAGTCATTGAATCAAATGAATTAAAAGTTTCTTGTAGAGCTTTTGTTGTCATTAGAGGACAAAAAAAGGTCAACCTATACGTGTTGCAAGGGTCAACGGTTATTGATGCAACTACAATTATCGAAGAGGATCTGAAATCATTGCTACGTCACGATAAGAACGAACCTGACATCGCAACGACACGACATGATTCTTTCTCTACAGATTCTAATTCAACTAAACTCTAACACATGTGACTTAGTCATTTAAACAAGAAAAGTATGAAAATATTGTGCAAACACGGCTTTCTAGAAGACACTGGAATTGGTAAGTTAGGTTTCTGCAAACACTGCACTTATGGGAAACAAACATGAGTAAGTTTTGATCCAGCAGTGCATAAAACAAAAAGGACTCTTGACTATGTTCATTCCAATTTATGAGGTCCAACTCCTGACATCTCAAAAGGAGAAAATAAATACTTTTTAAATTTTATTGATGACCATTCTAGGAAAGTTTGGACTTATTTTCTGAAACAGAAAAACGAAGTCTTCGAAATTTTTAAGTAGTGGAAAACACTCTTAGAAAAATAGATCGAGAAATCTATGAAAGGGTTGAGAACGGACAATGGACTTGAGTTCTATTCATCTAAGTTTAATGAATACTGTAAACAAGAAGGGATAGAAAGACACCACACTGTTGTAAGTACTCCGTAATAGAATGGAGTTGTAGAAAGAAAGAACATAACCTGGTTGGAAAAGGCTTGATGCATGTTTTCAAATGTAATACTAGGGAAGGAGTTTTGGGCTAAAGTTGTAAATTTGGCAAGATATTTTGTTAAATCGATTTCCATATCGAGCATTGAATGGTAAAATTCTAAACGAGATAAGGTAAGGTAATCCTCCTAATTATTCCAATCTTCGAATTTTTGGTTGTCCTACTTATGCTAAAGTTAGCCAGGGAAAGCTCGACCCAAGGGTCGTAAAGTGCATCTATCTAGGTACTATGTTGGTACGAAAGGTTTCAAATTGTGGTATCCAAAAACCAAAAAAAACTATCGTTAGCAAAGATGTCACATTTGATGAATCTGCCATGTCTCAATAAAAAAAAGGGGTCATTTAGTTTTAAAGACACAATGAGTCAGAGTGTCTCAAGCAAGGTGGAGTCAAAAGTCCAAACAAGGGGTGATGTCATGACGACACGAAAAGCCTTATCGTAACGTCATGATGAACAGGGTCGTCGTCTTGACGAAGAAGCAAATGAGATCGTGACGATGCGACTAAATCCCAATTCTTATGAAATTGAAGTTGTTTCAGATTATTTTGGAACTTCATATAACCGGCAAGTACCCTCACCATCTCATTTAACTAATTATAAGTTGGCTTGTGACAGGAAAAGATGAGAAACATGAACACCACAAAAGTATTGTAAAGGAAACCTAGTGGCATATGCTCCAAGTGTTGCAGAGAACATTGATTCGACTGATTCTTCATGTTATTTCAAAGAAGTTGAGGCCTCTGATTCTAGAAAATGGCTCATTGCTATGGAAGAACAGATGAAATCACTTCGAAAGAAGGGGGCTTAGCGGTTAGTAAAACCACCCATCGGTAAGAAAATAATTGGTTGCAAATGGGTGTTTAAGAAGAATGAAGGTTTTGGTCCAAATGAAACTAGGTACAAAGTATTGCAAAGGGTTATAGTCAAGTGAAGAGAGTTAATTTTCATGATGTTTTTCTCTCGTAGTGAAACAAGTGTCCATTCGGGCGCTTTTGGCTCTTGCTTCATTAAACAATCTTGAGTTAGAGTAATTAGATGTAAAGACTGCTTTTCTTCATGGTGACCTTGAAGATAACATATACATGCAACAACCAGAAGGCTTTAGAACTGATGGTAAGGAAGATCATGTTTGCCTTCTTAGAATATCATTTTATTGTCTGAAGCAATGTCTTCGGTAGTGGTACAAAAAGTTCAACTCTTTCATGTTAAGTATTGGTTTTTTTATGAAGTAATTATGACAGTTTGGTATATTTAAGATGTCTTAATGATGGTTCATTCATATATTTGATGCTTTATGTTGATGATATGTTGATTGCGACTAAGGATCCATCTAAAATTGAAAGACTTAAAACTATGTTTAAAGTTTGAGATGAAGGATTTAGATATAGCAAAAAAAATTTGGGGATGGAAATTTCAAGAGAAGGCGTTCTAAAAAATTATTTTTATTCCAATAGAGGTACATCAAGAAGATCCTTGAGCGATTTAATATGCAAGACTCAAAACCAGTAAGTAATCCCTTAGTTGTACATTTTAAATTGTAAATTACAAATTCTCCTCAAAACGAAGAAGAAGAGATGTGCAAGTCAAAAGTACCTTACTCAAACTCAGTGCACTCGTCTCGATATTTCACATGTTGTTAGTGTTGCTAGTAGATACATGGTCGAACCGGGTAAGTTATACTTGCATACAGTTAAGTGGATATTCAAATATTTACAAGGTACTTCTAACATGTTCTTAGAGTTCAGAAGAAGCCCAAAGGGCTTAGTCAGATATGTTGATTCAGATTATGCAAAAGACATAGATTGAAGAAGGTCTCTCACAGGTTAACATATTTGCTGTTGGGAATTGTGTGATTAGTTAGAAAGCTACACTTCAAGCTACAGTGGCCTTGTCGACTACTAAAATGGAATACTATTAGATTTGGTGCTCTCTAAGTGTAGTATTTTCGTCAATATACACTTGTAAGTTTTTCGAACAATATGTTAATAAAAAAATTCATTGGTTACATTAATATACTTTGTATAATTGTCCTTACATGGTCTTTGCAAGCAAAGCAAAATGGAAGCAAATGTTGCTAATTGGTTGTCTAATATTTAACTAATACTAAGCAGTATTACGTGGTCGAATCGTAGTACGGAATCACAGTTTGTATTAGTAGATGAACCTAAATATGTCTTTAGCTTAATCAGATATGAGCAAACCAATTGAAAAACTAATATACCATCTATCAAGTCCAATTAGGGAGATGTCTTGTCTTGGGCATCAGAGTGAAAGACTCCCAGAAGATAGAGACATAAATGTGACTAATTAGACTGATAATACATTAGACAAGACTCAAGCAGAATAGATCTTGGATCTGTTTATAGATTTATTCACTTGTGACATTTATAGTGTGGCATACCTAAATCCTTAGTGGATGGTGGACTATGTATGTGTGACTCATACACTTCGACTAAAGTAAAAGCCTGAGATCAAATAGATAAGGAATCGAAAGCTACTGCGTTAGGTGTATGACTTCTGTAGTATGTAGTGACATTCACAACAGTGGAATTCACAGGCCAAAACATGGATAAATGATATCCTCTCATTGGCATTACATGGTTGATGAAAAGTAAATGTGGTCACGAATCGTTTGTCTTTGTGATGGATGACTTGATCACTATTCAGTAGTGATTGACTTTTCATGAAGGAAGATGTAATGGTTACTAGGATCATATTGGAAGAACGAATATTATCCTAAAGAGATCAAGGATATCCTATTAGGGTAACACACTTATAACAAGGTCATTGGACGAGCACTAAGTAGTTGCTTTCGTAATGGTATGTTGTTGGGGAGAGCTCAGCCATTATACTATAGTAGAATGAATTCACAACTAAATGAGTTTATAATTAATAGGTGAAAATTCAAAACTTAATAAATAATTTGAACCTCAAATACATATATCTAATCGATCCCTTCGCTAGCTCGTTGAAACCAGAAATGAATTACGTGTTTGAATAGAAATGAATGGAATAAATAGAAAATGGGAAACATTCAAGAATGATTATGGTTTTCTTTTTAAATGAAGAAATTAAATCATTTAGAAATTAATGTAGGTTTCCAAAAATTGAAATGGAAATGATTCATTTACAATCCTATATGGATTACTTAAAAAATGATCGGAAGAATGAGTTTATGTTTTTGGATAGTTTTGAAGCCTGAAAATTAAAATAAATCATTTGGTCATTGTGAACATGTTGAATTATGAAATAATGAACTCATTTTCTCAAAATTTTACCAGGGCAAAATCGTCAAAATCTTACCGAAGTTAAATCGTCAAAATTTTACCGAAGGTAAAATCGTCAAAATTTTACTGAAGATAAAATCGTCAAAATTTTACCGAAAGTAGAATCGTCAAAATTTTGTCAAGGTAAAATAGGGATGAGAAAATTGTTTTATATATAAATATTAAAGTTTATTTTGGAAAATAGAAAAACTGAATCAGGTTGCATCGCATTATAGAGTACTAGGTCAAAAAGGTCCAAAAAGTACTCGTAATTGGACCCGATGTGAGAGAAGCCCAAAAACCGCTAATGGACATGAAAGGGGTGGCAAACCTAGTAGGAATACTAAGGTGTGTCGTCCACCCTAGTCCTATTCTAAGTAGGATGTTCTTTTTTCTATTTGAAATAAATCACTACAACTCAACACGGGTTCTAGCTTCTCTTCCTATAAATACATGGCACCAGTAGAGCTATTTACACAAATTTGAGAGATTTTTATTCTGTCAGAACATACAGAAGATTTATTCTCAATTATTACGTATATTTTTCGGAATAACAATTCTCTGATTTTTATTAAGAAGAGAGAATTTCCGTTTTCACCCCAAAAAGGAGAGATTTTTTTCTAGTTCTATGTTTCGATTCAATGGTTTTAAGCCTACACCCGAAGTAGTTCGAGGTATGAGAATAGCGAAAAAGGTCGTTTGGTTGAAAGCTGGGAATAACAAACATCTGCTAAACCGAAAATGCAGGTATGAATTTGTTTAAGATTTATTGTTATAAATATCACAAATTGCGTCAGTTTTCAAAATTTTAATTTTCCGTTATGCAAGAAAATCATTTTCAAACTGAATTTTTTCCAACAAATATATGGCAATTATTGAAGCAGTAAAAGAAGAAATTTGGTTAAGGGGCCAGTTTAGTGAATTGGTAAGTGAAAAAGAGGCAATTGTAATATATTGTTATAGTCAAAGTGTCATACGTCTCACCAAAGATCAGACGCACCACGAGAGGATAAAGCACATAAACATTTGTTATCACTTTGTTCGAGAGGTGATCATTCAAGGGGATGTTCAAATTCATAAAGTTGACACAAAACACAGAACACAATCCCGTCGACATGTTGACAAAGAGTCTATCAGTTTTAAAGTTCAAGCATTACTTGGACTTGGTGAGTATTCGATGAAGATTCAATCAGGCCAGTGATAGGCCTTCGTAAGAGAGTTAAATCAAATATGAGTCAATGTGGAAATTTGTAGAGTTATGCCTCGCATTTTCAGATCAAACAGTGTGTGACATCGTAATGAGAAAGTGTTCTTCGTCTTGACAAACCACTGACATCATGACAAGAAAAGAGTCTTCGTCTCGACAACACAACACCCCTTCGTCTCAACGACGTGGCAACATGCACCACAAGTAGGGGTGAGCAAAACTCGATTCGACTCAAAAAAATAAAAATAAAAATCGAATTTCGAGTTAAACGAATCAAGTTATTCGAGTTAATCGAGTTATTCGAGTTAACTCGATTTTTTTCGAATTTCGAGTTCGAATCGAGTTGAGTTTTTGAATTCGAATAACTCGAATAATTCGAATATCAAACTATAATATTTTACATTTTTACCCCAAACTCCCAAGCCTTTTTACTTTTCCCTCAAAACTTTTATTCCTTCCCACTTTCCCCCCAAAACTTTTACTCCCCTTCCATCTCAACTCCCAATCTACCCAAAATCTATTTTCCACCAAAATTTTACTCTCCCATTTACTTTTTCTCAAAATTTTACTTCCAAAAACCCTCAAAACTTTTTTTTATTTTCCCACATAATTTTTACTCCCTCCCACTTTCCCCCTAAAATTTTTACTTTCTTCCAATCCCACCTCCCATCTACCCCAAATCCATCCCCTCCCCCCAATTTTTTTAAATATTTTCCCTCCAAAATTTTACTCCCCCCTATTTACTTTCCCTCAAACTTTTATTCCTCAAAACTTTTTATTTTCCCCTTAAATTTTTACTTCTCACCCTTCACTCTCAAGGAAAAATCAAAATTATCCAAAAAAAAAATAACTAAACATAAATAGTAATAATTTTATTTATATCTACTATTTATATTATTAAATTAAATTTCACATTTTATATTATTTATATTATTGAATTGTTTAGTCATATTGAATATTTATATTAAAATTGAATTATTAATTATGCCATTAAATATTCATGTTAAAATTTTATATTGGTATCAATTTCACATTTTATCTTTAAAATAACTTTTATTAAAAAGATCACATTTTTGCATTTAATATATTTTTTAATTCCAAAATATATAGTGACAAGAATCTGAAGATAATTGAAACAACTAAGCAAGCAAAGAAGCTAACCCGTATATAAAAGATTAATAAATAAATTATGAGGTGATGAAAGTTAATAAAAATTTTGATTAAGGTGGACAAATTTTATTACGATGGGTGACAGTGGTTATAAGGATCCAAAATTATTTTTTAAAATTTAACTCGAACAACTATATTCGATTCGATTCGAATTCCATCTCACTCGACTCGATTCTAGAAAATTTCAAATCAAATTAGGATGATAAAATATGATTCGTCAACTCGAAATTTTTTCGTTCGATTCGATTTGATTCAATCGAACGCTCACCCCTAACCACAAGTTTCTTAGCTTTCTTCTCTCAGTTAAAGTCTATTTCTAGTTTCTCACTTAAACTTTGATTAACCTAGAGATATTCTAGTCATATATGTTATGAATTTCAGCTTATAAGTAAGTCTTATTTACTCAAGGTTTCATATAACAAAATTATTTAGATTGAAAGAATTATGTTCTTTGTTTTGAAGGGTTTATCCTTTTGGGGCTTCGGGTTTTCCTTTGATTATATTCATCCTTTATACTCTCCTTTATTATAGTAAAATTTTCTTTTACTTTTAGTTTTTTATCCTCATTTGAGGAGTTTTTCTACGTAAATTTTACATGTTCGATTTTTTTTATTCTACTTTATTTACTTGTTTATTTCATACACGAATTGTTTGACAACAATATCTATTATTTACTCGGTCAATGACCTTATCTCTTTACCTTGAAAAGTGAATTTTTAACCTTAATCATTAAATATATTTTTTGTGAACTTTTTTCTTGCTTTTCCTTTTTTTTTCCTTCAAATTGCTAGTTTTTTTAAAAAAAATAAATTGTTAGTTTTTTTTTTAACTTTTAAAAATCAACTTCATCTATTTAATTATTTTTAAAATCAACATAATTAACTTAAAATATGTTATATTTTATAATAAAATTATTTAACACACTTGATTTTATATAATAAATGTTTTTATAATTTTTATACTAACAACAATAATGAATTTTAATTTTAATAAAAATATAATTAAAATATTTCATTACAATAAAATTTACTTAATATATAGTAAACTAATAATTTACATTAATATCAATGTTTTTAGAATTGAACCAATGGTCAAACTGATAATACTAGCAATGCTCAAATATTGCTCTCCAAAGGTTGAGAGGTTGGTAATTAATTCTATTTTTTAACATCATTGTCTGCTTGCTCTACTAGACGGGATCGAAAAAATTATTTCATCAATCAAAATCATTGTTTTCAAAACTAGACCTAGAATTGGCATAGGTACTAGTCCAAACATAGGAGTTGAATTGATTAACCCACGAACTGATACAAATCGGTTGAACAAAGCTAATAAAACCAATTGAATTGGTTTTTCTCTATTTTGAAATTTTTTATTTTTATAAATTTTTAATAATTTATTTGATCAAATAAATTAAACTGATCAAATCGAGAATGGGTAGCTTGAATAGTTAAACCACCAGTCTAGTTCTGAAGAATGAAAAATAAAAGAAAATGAAAATATATAAGAGAAAATAATATTTTTGTCTTTTTGCCACATGCCCATTTTTAATTGGTTTTTTAAATAGACTTAATGGTTCAACTAACTATTAAACTAATAGAGGTATCAACTTGAAAAAAAAAAACTTTAAGTATCACTTGTAACCAAAATAAAAAATATTTAAGTACCAAAATAGGAAAAATGCACAGTTTAGGTATTAATTTGTGGATTAATCCTCTATTACCTAACAGTTTGACTAATGAAAGTGCCAACTTGGGAAAAATTGTAATTTAGGTGCCTTTGTGATAAAAAGAAAATTTAGATACCAAAATGAGAAAATAATATAATTTATGGAAAAATTTATGGTTTACATCTATAACAAGAATACAAAGTTAAAAAGCTAAATTTATTGGTTGTCAAGGGATTAACCTCCTTACCACTAACATGTGGCAGAACACTAGAGATTTTTAAAAATAATTTAAAATATAAAAAATTAAAAAAATAATAACAATATATATTTCAAAAATAATTTTCAAAGTTAAAAATTTTAAAATGAAAACAATATTTATATACTTCCTCAAAAGATCACTAGCATGCGGCACAGCTTTAAAAGTTTTTAAAAATAATTTAAAATAAAAAGAAAATAATAAAAACAATATTTATATAAAAATATGAGTTTTTTATTTAATTTTTAAGTAAGAGAAAATCAATAGAAAAATAAAGTGATCACACTAGATTTGTCCATGGAGTCTGACTCGCTCGAAAAATGAGAGGATTTAAACAAAAATATAAGTTTGAAAAATGGGTTTGGGCAAAAAATAAGACATGTTTTTCATTGTGCCTAAATTTGTAAAAAAAAATTGTTGCTATTTTTTACTATTTTGCCACTGTTTTTTCATTGTGCTGCTAGCATTTCGCTGTTATATTGCTATTTTTTTGTTGTTATTGTTTGGATATTGTATAACTCTTGTTTTATTATTAATTTTGTTATTATTTTAGAGGTATTTGCTTGCTAAGTAGCACATCTTTGTATTATTTAAGTATTTTTTAATTTTTTTTCATTTATTGGGAAACATTTATTTTAATGGTTTTAGTGTATATGATGTATTATATTTTTAAAATTTTATTTTTATATAAAAATTATGCAAAAATTTTAATACAGATGGGCCGAGCTTGGGTTTTAACATTTTTATCTGAGCAGGGTATGGGCAAAATTTTAGGCCTATTTTTTAGACCCTAATTATTTACTTGGCCCAACCCAAACCCAGCCCGACCTGTAACACCTCATACCCTGCTTAGACATTAAGACCAAGCTTGGAGGCTACATCAAAATGTTTAAGGGAAAACCAACCTTTAAGCATTTTAAAATTAGTCATACAGAAAACATTTAACCAGTTAAACCAATACGAAAATCCGAGCTTACAAACCGTAGTCCAAAATAAAACATACGTTTGTTCAAATTTAAACAAACAATAAAATATCTAGAAAAGATAGATGACCGAGCTCCTGACACACCAAACCTCCTAAGTTTGTGAGTTACCTGCAATTCAATTAACAAATAAAATGAGTTTATAACTCAATGTGTGTAACAGATGTAAAGACAAGACAACAATATAAATATAATAGTAATTTCCTAAATTCAGATAAAAAATAAAAAATAGATGATACTCAATATTATCGTAACAGTTCAGATAAGATGCAGAATAGATCAGAATCAGATGCAGTTTCCTACCTCCATCTGCTACAACTATATCTGACCATCCCAGCACACCATATAGGGTATCAAGTACCCATCTAGCCCTACACACTAATTAGTGTCGGTATGATACATTTCAGAGTAATTATAGGTTAGCTGTCAGATCAGTACGTGATTCATTAAACTGCTGGCACTTCCTTCTTTATACCATTCCCACCCAATGCAGATGCAGATGCATATTACATATATCAGATATCAATGATGTACATACATTTATTCAAATACAATTCATAATTAGATAATACAGATAATTATCATTTAACAATTATCGCATTAATTATATGTACAGATAATCAATTATTCAGCCTCAGAATATTAGATATCAAGTTATACAGTCTAATGCAGATTATACGAACCCTACGGAAGGCCTACGTTTTGATTTGAATGGTGCTTACGACCCTAGGAGAAATTTAAGTATTTTGGCCTACAAGCTTGTGTGGATTCTCACGGCCCGAGTGTTTGGTCTGTATGGTCCATATGACCTGGCACACGCTCGTGTGGATTCACACGGCCTGAAGGTCTGGCCCGTGTGGTCCACACGGCCTAAGGGTCTGGCCTGTGTGGTCCACACGGCCTGGCACACGCTCGTTTGGCCCCCTTAATGTCACACACGACCTATCACACGGCCGTGTAGCTCAAAATAGTGAGTTACACGGTCTAACACACGGCCAAGCGCACGCCTATATGACTCAAATCTTAAAATATCTCTCACACAGCCTAGACACACGCCCGTGTGACGTTAATTCACAAATAGTAAGTTACATGGCCTGGACACACGCCCGTGTGACCCTAATTCACAAACAGTGAGTAATACGGACTGACACACTACCATGTAGCGCCGATAGCCATGTTTTTCAGCGTTTGAAATTTACAAAAAAATCAGATTTTTGTTATACACCTAGTATGGGTTTGACGTAGAAGCAATGGATATAACCTCGTAACTAATGAATGAACAACGATTAATCAGCACTACAACATTAGAGGAATGCTCCTCTCGAGATTCTCACAGTAAAAATCTTGCAATTGAACAACAAAAAAACACAACTTCCCGACCCATAGCAAGTCCCAGAGATGAGTAAAAGGCAAAATTATAGCGAAGAAAGGAAAACAAAAAAAAAAACAAAGGAAAAAGAAAAGAAGAACATAGAAAGAAAGAAAAAGAACCGAAGAAGGAAGAGGAATGAACTATAATAATTTAAAATAACTAATTTCCCTTGTAGAGCAAAAGAAAAATAAATATGTTCCCTTCTCGTTTATGCAGAGACTCGAACACAAAATCAAAAAGTATACAAAAGCTTAATTAGTAAACCAACAAGCTCACTCTAGAAATAGAATTACATAGAATTTAACTTAAGTTAAAAGACCAAGGATAGAGGTCAAGTAAACAAAATAACAAAAGTTTCGAAAGTAAGGTTTGAGCCCTTAACATCTAACACACAAGCAAAGCACTTAATCACAGATATAGAAACTTAATTATTGATAAGATTCAACAAACAACATTCAATTTTTTTGAGGTTTTACATGACCCATGGACAACTCTAGTTCCTACACTTCTTTAAAACTTCTTTTTCATGATTCATTGCCTAAAGAAATTTAATTTGTAATGGTAATATGTTATTTCAAATTTTAGGATAAAAAATGAATGTTTCAAATTTACTTTTTAAGATTTGATGTATGAGATCAGATTCGCACCACTAAAATTTATAGTGTAATCGATACTCAAATGATATGTTTTGAATAAAAAAAATTTTGAGTTTCCTAATACTCAAATTGGAACAAACCCCCACAAAAAATTAATATTAAAAAAGATGGAAGTTTTAAAATTATAGTTTAAAAAGGTAAAAATTTAATTTTTTAAAAAATAAAAATATAAAAAAATTAAAATTTAATGTTATCTAAATCATATCTGACTAGTCCAACTAGAAATTGGTCGAGTAACGAACCGAGTTAAAAAAAATGACTGAAATGGTAGTTGAATAAATTTTAAATTTGTTTGACCAATTGATTCTTAGAATGACTGGCCTGACCGGTTCAAAATAAATAAATTATAAAAAAATAGAAATTATAAAATTATAAAAATCGATTCAACTATCAATTCAAATAATTTTTTAGCCTAGGTCAACCAATCTGTATCAGTTCATGGGTCAATCGAATTTTAAAATTTATACACTTTTTTATCACTCAACATTTACAATATCTTTTTTTCAATTTGGTCCAAACCCTTTAATATTTTAAAAAAACATAAAATTTTTAAATAAAAATATGAACAAAAAACTCTTTAAAATAAAAAATTTTAAAAATTTTAAAATCAATTTTATAAAAATCGAATCGAACTAGTTGGATAAAAAATGGGGGGGTCAACCAGTTTTTTACTTCTCTTCAAACCAATACCCCACTAATTTCTGGTTCAACTGGTTTGATTCGATTTAGATAACACTAAATTCTAGAATTTTCTAGAATTTTCTTTTTTTAAATTTTAAAGAGTTTTTATTTTCTATAATTCTAATTTTTTTATTTTTTTTAATATGAAAAGTTTTTGTGTTAGGTTGTATGGGTTGACTTGATCAACATTTATAAACTTTAATCAATTTTACAACTTATTTTCATTCAATTACTATCTTAATTTTTGGTATGGGTTTACTTGACCAGTATTTATAGACTTTAATCAATTTTACAACCTATTTTCATTCAGTTTACAATTTTAATTTTCTGTATGGATTGACTTGACCAGCATAGACATTAATCAAGATTATTTATTTATAAATTGATTAAAGCTTATCATATATGTAAATAGTTTTTTTTATCTCCTGTAATGCACAAATTAAGTTATAGTATAAATTTTAGTATTTTATATTTATTTGTTAATATTTTAATACAAAATTTGTAACGTTTCAATAATACTATAATTAAAAAAGTGAAACATAAATATAAAATTTTTATTTAGGCCCTAAATAACCTAAATGTAAACATTTAAAAAATTTTGACAAATAATATCATGTGGCACTTTATGATTGGACCACGAGTCTTGACAAATAAAAAACTAACACCGTTAATCAAAAATACCACATTGATAAACTACGTCAAAGTTTAAGTACCAAAATCGACATTTTAAAAATTCTGATACCACATTAAAAGATTTATCAAAGTTCAATAACAAATTTGACATTAAGCTATTTTTTATTAATTATAGAAAATAGGATATGTATTTTAAATTAATTCATAATCATTATGTTTACCAATAATTCTAAATATATTATTTATTATTATAGTATTTTGAGCTAGTTAAATAAAAATATTAAATAAATCCATGTAAATATATAGATGATCAACTTTAAATATATCATCATTTAAAACAATTTTTTTAAAAAAACTAATTAAATCCATCATTTAAAATAATTTTTTTTAAACTACACTTTAAAATTTAAATACATTGAATAAAGTAAAAAAATAAAAAATTAAGTAATAAAAAATTTTCTTTAAATTGATTTTTTTTAAATATTTGAATATTTTTAAATAGCTAAATAAATTTTAAAAATGAATTTAGTTCAAAACTGAATTAATATAACTAATTATGTAAAATATTGGATGTAAAAAAAAAATTGATGAAATAACTAAAAATAAAAATACACAAACATATCTTAATATATAAAAAATTCATACAAATTTATAATATTTTAAATTTTTTTTTCTTTTTTTCAACTTTCTTTCCTTTCTTTCTTTCCTACCCGTTTTTTATCACCTGAGAAAAAAAAATTTAGACAGAAGTGATTTGCATGAATAGTGCACATATTACAAGGTTATAATATAAATCTACTTCTAATCACTTTCATAACTCACACTTATATTATAAATAAGTTGTTGTTTTTGTTTTTTTTTTTACTATTTTAATGTTTGTTTTAGAGTTTCTTCATTTGAAAAATCATAAGAGAAGACTTATAATTTAAATTATTTATATATAATATATAATATAAATTATTAATTATATATATTATAATATATTGTTTATATCATATCATATATATTTTATATTACAAAGGTTTTGATTAAATAAAAAAATAAACATTTTCACAATTTTCATTTCAAATATTTTATTATAAATTTCACATTTATTAACACTTTCATTGCTCACACTTATGCTATAAATAAGTATTAATTTCAAGTAATTCCATTGGTGATATATTCATATATTAACAGTGGAACTTGTGTTTCCAAACAACATCCGAAGAGTTTGACAACATTCTTATGGTTGATTTGGTAGAACACCCTTATTTAATTAATGAATCGTTCAACTTGGTTAGAATCTCCAATTATTGACTTTTTAATGACAACTATTTGATTATCAACTAATATTCCCTAGTACACTGTCCCTTGCCCTCCTTGTCCTAAAATTTTGCTTTCATGGTAATCGTTTGTTGTTGTAAATACTTTAATATCTTCATGGTACCCTTATCGTTTCAAAAGTTGTTCCCGCAACAAAATGCCATCATTTTGCTCAAAATAGGCTTCTTTTTAGTTTGGAAATTTGGCTTTGCTTAAGCATCCAACAAAATAATACTATCCTCAAAAGGAGTCCAAAAAACCCAATGTCAGTTCCTATGTTCAAAGCATAAAATAATTGTTTGATTAAAAAAATAATAAAATTAAATTGGAGCTTAATGGTTTAAAATTACTTTGAAATTTTTAAAAAAAATTAATTAAATCCTGCAAACTTTTGCATCCAATTGAATCTCTAAATTAACAAAATTGACCAAATAGATCATTTGACTAATGTTGATCGTTATAGCGCTGACATGCACCTCCATGTCAACAACAATTATTAATGTGACAGTAGAAATAAAAAATATTAAAAGAAATAATTTTTTCTAGAATGAACCTGGACATATAGTTATCTAGGTTCATTTGTTTCAAAGCTTTATTTTTTTAAAAAATTCAAATATTTTATAAATTTTGTAAAGAATTATTAAAATTTATAAAATATTAAACAACGTAAAAAAATTAATAAAACCATTTAAAAGTTAAGTCCAAAATAAATCTGGAGATATAGTTGTTCAGATTCATTTAAGATGATGTTTCTAAATTATATAATATTTAAAAGTTATTAAAAATTATTTTTTTAAATTAATATGTGTATCAATGTTTCAATTATATTGGTAGGTTTTAGGATGTATAAAACATAATTTTTTTTAGAAAATAAATAAATAAAAATTATTTTAATTTTATTAATCCTACATGTAATTTTTTTTAAATGTATGGATATATCCAATTACAAAAGTTTACACTTTTTAAAAATAATGCTAAAAAAAATTTATACGAATGATTAAAAAATTTATATAATTTCATTCATGACAATTTTTCTAAATTATATAATATTTAAAAATTAATAAATTTTTTTTAATAAAAATAATTGATACACTTTTTAATTAGATATATTCGTACATTTAAGAAAAATTTTACATCAACAATTAATAAAATTAAAATTTATTTATACTTATTTTATAAAATATTTTTTAATTTTTATACATTTTAAAAGGTACCAATAGAATTAGAACATTGATACACATATAATTTTTTAATAAAATTCATTTATAATATTTTAATATTTATATAATTTAGAAAATTTTCCTTCAATGATTTTGGACATATTATTTTCCAGATTTACTTCAAATCTAGACAACTGTATGTCCAAAGTCATTCCAAACTTAACTTTTAAATAATTTTTATTAATTTTTTATTTTTTTAACTTTTTGATTTTCATTTATTATTTTTATAAATTTTAATAATTAAACTTTAAAATGAATGAAATTCGACCTCCAGTAAAAAATTTTAAATATTTCTTTTAATCTTTTTATTTTTTAAAAATAAATTTTAATTTATTTTTGTTGACGTGGCATTGTAATGTCAACAATTGTTGTTGACATGGAACACCGCATCAAAACCGTTAATGGAGCATTGAAACGATCAACGTTAGTTAAAAACTTATATGACCAGTTTTATTAGTTTGGATTTAATAGGGTACAAAAAAATTATAGACTTAATTAATTTTTCAGAAAAGTTCAAGGGTTAAAAATACCATTAAACCTTAAATTGGTCATAATAATATAATCAAAAAGTGAAAATTCATGCAAAAATATATTGAAAGTAATAAATGACGAAATTGTTTATGTGTGAAGTGGATCCATTTGACTCAAAATAGAGATGGGAAAGTCAAGCATAAGCCGTATTTGTCGGTGGCAGATTTTGGGACTAAATTTTGGGTGCCTAGTAAAATTTTCAAAAGTTCTAGGAGTTTAATTAGAAGTTTTTTTTTTCTAAATATTAGGTTCTAATTAAAATTTTTGTGAGATTAGTGAAATTTTTCAAAAATTTTAAGAAAGCTTTATTGAAATTTTCAAAAAAAATTAAAAGGTACAATGATAATTTTTAAAAATTTGAGGGGGCCTAATTAAAATTTTCCAAAAACTACAATGGAGAAGTGAAATTTTCCAAAAAATTTAAAAGGGATCTAATTAAAGTTTTCTAAAAACTTCAAGAAAAAAATCAAAATTTTCTGAAATTTAGAGGGCCCAAGGCTCTTAAGCCCCAAAAGGATCCCTCTCTACTACTTATGAATCTAGTTCTACTTGCTTAAAAAGTATCAAGTATAATCGATATCGTAGTTAGATATAAAAAATAATGGTTAAGGGTGTTAATCGTCCCAAGTATGGCTTGGGTTCAAGTCGCGTTAGTTGTTCGAGTTTTACCCTATTATGTTATTCTATAATTACATATTATATGCAAGTAATAAATTATATTGCAAGGTTGATAACAATGTTGCAGATGTTTGTCTATTCTTCTTCACTAACAGGGTTCCCTTTAACGGCTTCTCATCTTTGTGAAAGGATCTATAAACTTATAAACTATCCTAACTTGTTTGTCATAAGTTTGGTTGTAACCTCCATTTTCTTTGTGATATTATTTTCCCAAAAATACCTATGTTAAACATGTATATACTGACATAATGACGAGATTATGATTCTTCACATATATGAAGAAAATGAGTACACTTACCTCAAGTCAGACTAACTAAAATGACAGTGTTCATGATCCAAAGATTTTGTAACAAATTCACTAAAAGAAGAACTAGTTTTTTGAACACTTTATTGCATATGTAGAGATTTGACTTGATCATGTTGTCATGGGTTGCGTATGAGAGACCACAACCATGACACACTTGTACGATCCATCGTATTCAAAGAAGGTCATTTGGCCCAATCAGATTGAACCATTGCTTGGAGAGATTGAAAGCTTATCTACGAAGCTTGGCAAATATGGAAACTTATCTTCAAAGGTATGTAATCCTAGACAATAAATGTAATCTTTAGAAGATACGATTTTGTAATCTTAGAGATTTGATTTCTAGATAGCTTTTAATCTGAGCCATTGGTGTACTTTGATCAGTACCGTTGATTTTGGAGAGGCTCAACTATAAATAGAGACCTATGCCTCTCATTGTAATTCATTCAATTATTAATAGAATTTTGAGAGTATTCACTCAAATTTTTCTCTCAAGTGTTCTTGCTTTTTCTATGGCTTTTGTTCATCTTTCGAGCTCATTATTATTTCGTTCTTCCGCTATTCTTCGTGGGTGCCTTAGAGGAATTTTGTTGAATCCTCAATTATTGCGAGTTAGGCTGACTTAGGTGTTTTTTGAGTGAAAAAACTACCTAAGGCCATACTGATCACGTGGGAAAAATCTAAGTCCGTGACAGTTGGTATCCAAGCTAGAGTTCGAAGGCACTATTGAAAGATGTCGAAAGAAGTTACTGAGAATGTTGAGGGAATGGAGACCCGTGGGAGAGTCTAGAAAGCTAGTCGTTCAAGGGACATACTGTCAGCTTTTGAAGATCAAGTCATCACTTTCGAGGAATTCGTTGGGGATGTTAAGGAGAAGATCGATGATGTCAATGATAGGGTCACTGATGAGTTACAGTCCATGAAGGAGCAACTCAGAGATGTGTTGGACTCTATCGAAAAGCTGAATAGAAGGGATGATGCCATTGAGGCTATGATGACGGCCTTGAAAGAGGAGATTACGGATCTCAAGGGTGAACTCACAATCTATAAGGCAGCTGTTGTCGCACCCAAGCCCAGTGTAGATGTTCCCAATCCCAAAGAGTTCAAGGGAACAAGGTCCGCAAGAGATATGGACAATTTTTTGTGGGAAATCAAGCAATACTTTCGTGCCAAAGGCATCATGGACGATGCCACTAAGGTAATTACAGTTGCTATGTATCTTACTAATGTTGCTTTATTGTGGTTGCATTGTAGGTCCACTGATGTGAGACGTGGTAGGACCAAAATTGGGACTTAGGAATGATGGGGGACAGAAAGAAAAACCCGCTAGGAATGGCAACGATAAGAAGCCTTAGGACAAAAAGAATAATAGGCCTATAAGTTGCTTCCATTATGATGGTCACATATGATCAAGGATTATCCGAAGAAGGTCGTACTCTCTGCTATGAAAGCAAAAGATGAGCCAGATGAAGAGGATAAAAATCTTGGTTCGATATTAGGGGTATCGAAGACAAGATGAGGTCATGGGTTGATGTTTGTAGACATCATGGTGGCTGACAGAAAATTAAATGCGCTTGTCGACATAGGTGTGTCTGATTTGTTCATGTCCGAAGAGCTTGCTCGTAAACTTGGCCTCAAGATCGACAACAAGTCGGGTCGGATCAAAACAGTGAACTTAAAAAGTGTTTCAATCAAAGGGGTTGCAAAGGGAGTGAATATCCAACTTGGTAATTGGATAAATAAGGTATCCATTAAGGTAATACCACTTGATGACTATGATTTTGTGGTTGGATTAAGTTTTTTTGACAAAGTTAATGCATCTATTGTTCCTTCTGATAATTACATGGTGATTTCAGATTCGAATTAACAATGCATAGTGAGAATGACAAGGAAAGTAAGTATGGAGGGAAAACATTGTCGGCAATCCAATTTGCTAAAGGAGTACGTAGAGATGAAGTATCTTATTTAACCACATTGAAGATCGAGGAAATCGTTAAGTCTGTTGATGAGATACTGAAGGAAGTGGGCCAAGTATTACAGTCTTTTCGGGATGTGATGCCCACCCAGTTGCCTAAGAGTTTGCCACTCAAAAGGGAAGTGGACCACAAGATCGAGTTAATGTCCAACATGGTGCCACCAGCAAGGGCCCCATATCGTATGTCTCTACCGGAATTAGAAGAGCTACGAAAATAATTAAAGGAGCTTTTAGATGTGGGACTCATTAGGCCATCTGAATATTCGTATAATGTGCCAGTGTTGCTTCAAAAGAAACATGATGGGTCGTTGAAGATGTGCATCGATTATCGGGCTCTAAACAAGATCACTGTAAAGAACAGGTACCCTATTCCCTTTATTGCAGATTTGTTTGATCAGCTTGGTAGTGCGAGATGGTTTACCAAGTTGGATTTGAGATCGAGATACCATCAAGTTCAAATAGCTGAGGGGGATAAGCCAAAGACAATTTGTGTGATGCGGTATGGTTCGTATGAGTTCCTTGTAATGCCCTTCGAAGTAAAAATGCCCTAGCTATATTCTACACCCTAATTAATAAGGTACTTCAACCTTTCCTTGATCATTTTGTGGTTGTTTACCTTGATGATATTGTGGTGTACAGTAAGTTACTCGAGGAGCATGTGGAACATTTGAGGGAAGTGTTCCAAAATTTGAGGGAAAATGAGTTGTTTGTCAAAGATGAGAAATGCTCGTTTTCCCAATGAGAGGTGCCATTTCTAGGCCACATTATGGGAGGTGGCAAGATCCAGATGGATGAGAGCAAGATTCGGGCCATTGTTGAGTGGGAGCCTCTAACCAAGGTGACAGAGTTGAGATCTTTCCTTAGGTTGGCGAATTACTATCGATGCTTCATTCAAGGCTACTCTAAAATTATCGTACCCTTGATGGACATGTTGAAAAAGGGTAAGGCATGGGATTAGGATCCACACTGTGAGAGGGCCTCTAATCAGTTGAAGAAAGTGATGACGAGGGAGCCCGTACTTGCTTTGTCGGATTATTCAAAGTCTTATGAGGTAAGCATGGATGCATCGGATTATGCCATTGGGAGAGTATTGATGCAAGATGGGCATCTAATTACTTTCAAGAGTCAAAAGCTTAATGAGATAGAGCAAAGGTACACGGTCCAAAAAAAGGAGATGACTGATATAGTGCATTACTTGCGCACATGGAAACATTATTTACTGGGTTCTAGGTTCGTGGTTTTTACCGATAATGTTGCCAACAATTATTTTTTAACCTAGAAAAATTTGTCTCCAAAACAAACTCTTTGACAGTTTTTCCTAGCTAAGTTTGATTTTTACATAAGCCAGGGAGTGAGAACATTGTGGCTGATAAACTTAGTCGAAAGATGGAGTTTGAGGCCTTCAGCCAAGCCAATAGTTCCTTATTGGAGCGTATTCTAGAGGGATTATCCCATGATCTCACAGCCAAAAACTTGATTGAGCTTGCCAATGAGAGGAAAACAAGGAGATTTTGGCTTGATGGGGAGTTGCTATACACTCATGGGCACCGTCTCTATGTGTCTTATTATGGAAAATTGCACAAGAAAGTCATGAAGGAGTGTCATGACTCGAGATGGGTGGGCCATCCAGGAATACACCGCACCTTGGCCCTTTTGAAGGATTGTTACTATTGGCCTCACATGTGTGATGATGTGGAAACCTATTTGAAAACTTTTCTAGTGTGCCAACAAGACAAGGTTGTGTTAAAGACTCTGGTTGGTTTGCTACAACCCTTGTCAATTTCGGAAAGACCATGGGAGAGTGTATCTATGGATTTTATTGTTGGTTTGCCTAAGTCTGATAGGTTTGCAAGTATTCTTGTTGTGGTGGACAGGTTTTTGAAGTATGCAACATTTATTCCAACTACCAAAGAGTGCCCTACGGAGGAGGCAGACTGTTTGTTCCTTAGACATGTGGTGAAATATTGGAGAGTGCCACTGTCTATCATTAGTGATCGAGATGAGTGATTCACGAGCCGGTTCTAGATAGATCTGTTCAAGTCAATGGGCTTAGACTTGAACTTTTCCACTAGCATGCATCCGCAAACCGATCGGCAAACTGAATGAGTGAATACGTTGTTGAAGACATATCTTCGACACTATGTGAGTGCCACAGAAGGAGACTGGCCAAAGTTGTTGGATGTGACCCAATTTTTATACAACTTACAGCGAAGTGGGGCCACAAATCAAAGTCCGTTCGAGATAGTAACATGCCAACAATCACTCACATCCAACGCTGTTGTAACCCATTATATAGGACCAAATCCAGCAGCTTATCGATTTGTGAATGATTGACAAGAGAAGAATGATTTAGCTAGAGTTTGTTTATACTAGGCAACTAAGCGTAACAAGAAATGGGTCGATCAGAATTAAAGAGATGTGAAATTTCAGGTGGGTGACTCAGTCATTGCTAAACTACACTTAATTTTGCGACATATAGGTTTGCAGAAGGGGTTTGTCTAAAGGTATGAGGGGTTGTTTCGAGTTGTGAAGAGAGTATGCAAGGTGGCCTACAAGTTTGAGTTACTAGCAAAGCTCAAAGTTCACCCAGTATTTCACATGAGTATGCTTAAGGCATTCCATGGGGATCAAGAGGATCCAAATTGAGGCAAGTCTGGATGAGCACCAATGGGGGTAAAGGTCTCCTCACGATCGTGAAGTTGAAAGCATCGAGGCAGATCATGTGATCAGATGAAAGTACCATCAGCTGAGGCATTGTAGCAGTGCCAAGGAAAGATAGACCAGTTCCATGAAGAGGACGCGATGAAGGCGTCACTAGAATAAGTGGGAGAGAATGTCATGGGTTGCGCATAGGAGCCTGCAACCATGATGCACCTATGCAATCCATCGTATTCAAAGGAGGTCATTTGGCCCAATTAGACTGGCCCATTGCTTGGAGAGATTGAAAGCTCATTTACGAAGCTTGGCAAATATGGAAAGTGATCTTCAAATATATGTAATCTTAGACAATAAATGTAATCTTTAGAAGATACGATTTTGTAATCTTAGAGATTTGATTTCTAGATAGCTTTTAATCTGAGCCATTAATGTACTTTGATTTGTACCGTTGATTTTAGGGAGGCTCAACTATACATAGAGACTTTTGCCCCTCATTGTAATTCATTCAGTTATTAATAGAATTTTGAGAGTATTCAGTCAAACTTTTTTCTCAAGTGTTCTTGCTTTTCTGTGGCTTTTGTTCATCTTTCGAGCTCGTTCTTATTTCGTTCTTCCTCTGTTCTTCTTGGGTGCCTTAGAGAAATTCTGTTGAATTCTCAATTGTTGCGAATTAGGCTGACTTAGGTGTTTTTGGAGCGAAGAAACTGCCTAAGGCTGTACGGAGCGCGTGGGAAAAATCTAAGTCTGTGCCAATGTGTGGGACTTCTTTTACAAAGACTTTAAAGAAAAAAATTAAGTCAAGTCAAAGTTTTTGCAGGACTGATCATTATTAAAAAAAATCTTAACAATTCATATAGATTAAGCTCCATCTAGTGTTGAAAAATGAAAGCAAACTACTTAAAATCATAGAGGGTACTTTGTAAAAATGAAAATTTGATTACATAATCAGCGTGCACCTTCAAGTTCAAATGTTATTTTGTTATTAATGCTATCATAACCCATCGAGCTGCTCGTTGCACCATCATTATAAGTGTTGCACATGTCACCAAGCAAGTATTCAGACTCTTCTCCCTGTAATTTACTTTTACTCCAAGGATGTTTAGGCATTGCTTGCAGTCCTGCTAATTCATGGGCAACTTCCTTCATTGTTGGCCTTTCCTCTCCCTTCATTCTTACACATCTGCTAGCTAAAGCTGCTACTTCCTTAAGCTGTTCAACATTTTTATCGGTAAGCACTCGAGGATCAAGAATGTCGAGCAAGTTGTCTTCTTTCATCAAAGAAACGAAGTACATAGCCAAAACTCGCTTTTCTTCCGGTCTTTTGAAACAAACCACTTTTTGTCCTGTTAATAACTCCATAAGCACAACTCCGAAGCTATAGACATCGCTCTTTTCAGTAAGAAGGCTTGTATGCATGTATTCAGGATCCAAGTAACCGAATGTTCCTTGCACAATTGTAGTTATCTGTGCCTCGTCGGATGGAATCAATCTCGAAGCCCCAAAATCAGAAACTTTTGCATTGTAATTATTGTCTAACAATATGTTAGCCAACTTGATGTCTCGATGAATGATTGGAATAGAAACTGCAGAGTGCAAATAAGAAAGAGCTTCGGTAGTTTCAGTGGCGATTCTCAAACGAGTTTCCCATGGAAGATCAAGGGCAGCATCATCATCATGCAAATGGTGAAAAAGGGTTCCATTAGTGATATATTCATAGACTAACAGTGGAACCTGTGTCTCCAAACAACATCCTAGTAGTTTGACAACATTCCTGTGGTTGATTTGGTAGAGCACCATTATTTCATTAATGAATTGTTCAACTTGGCTAGGATCTCCAATTATTGACTTTTTAATGGCAACTATTCGATTATCCGCCAATATTCCCTTGTACACTGTCCCTTGCCCTCCTTGTCCTAAAATTCTACTTTCATGGTAATTGTTTGTTGCCTTCTCGAATTCCTCAACTGTAAATACTTTAACTTCTTCACGATACCCTTGTCGTTTTGAAAGTTCTTCACGTAACAAAATGCCACCATTTTGCTGAAAGTTAACCCTTTTTAACTTAGAAATCTGTCTTTGCTTGAGCATCCAACACAACAATACTATCCCTAAGAGGATACCAAGAAACCCAATGCCAATCCCTATGTTCAAAGCATAAAATAATAGCTTGTTTAAAAAAGAGAAAAACAAATATATTGACCATGGTAATATAATCTAAAAGTGAAAAGTCATGTAAATTGTATATTGAAAGTAAAAAATAATGAAATTGTTTATGGTCAAGCCAACCCAATTGACTCTACAATGGGTTGGGAAAGTTCAGCATGAGTGCTTGAGAAACCAGTTTCACCGGTTTGCAAAATATTTCATACAAATATAATCGAAATTAGAATTAGATATGAAAAAATAATTCTATAATTATGCATTGAAATTACTAACCTAGAGCAACATCAATAAGGAGAGATCTCTTGGATTGATCCTTGTTGGGTAAACTGCAACCTGTTCCATTTTTCTTACCATCGCCTTTATAGTCAGGCGGACATAAACAATCATATGTCCCATTTAAGTTGATACATGTTGCCGTTCCATAGCAAGGACTCATAGTTACACACTCATTTATGTCTGAAAGTTGCAGATTATATGCAAGTAATAAATAACACTATTTTTAATGATAGAAACTACAAATACAGCCATTGGATATATATATAGTTACCTTGACATCCATTGGGAAGGTAAGGGTTCCCCTCGTAACCCTCAAAGCACTTGCAGATATATCCAGAGTTATGTTCCGAATCAATGCATTTACTATTCTTTTTGCATGCGAAACTCTTGGTATCCATCTTAGCTTCCTTGCAACGATTGTCCAATCAAGAGTAACCGGAAATAGCTTGTCTTTAAAATCGAAACCACGAAGATCTGAAGTAGAGAAGGTATAGTTATCGTTCTCTGCAACAAATGCATAGCTGCAAGGGTTTTCGGGCAATACATAGGTATGGTTCTCATAGCTTTCAATAGTGATGTTATAGCTCTTCACACCCTTTGGGATACTCGTTTGACAGCAGCCAATCCCAGAGCAAGATCCGTTTGAAACGTCGTTAATGTTGTTGCATAACGACAAACAACCAGTTGCATAGCGTTGTCCGGAGAAACCTTCCACCCAAGCATAGGTGTCGCACCCGATTGCAGTGAACTTGTTCCTGGTATTGTCTATGAAAAACTTACCAAGTTGGAGCCAGTACCTAAAATTCCGTGTAGCCCCTGAATTGTTGTAACAATCATAGCTTCCATCAGCAAGGATGCGCAACTGACCATCGAGAGATATGTCGAGGATCTCAATGGAACTGGTAGTTAAGAATGCTTTGCTGGGTGTGAAACTGGTGTTACATGTGATGAAGAAATGTTTACTGACGTTGCAATCACCGCCGGTACCAAATGGGTATGGGATGCTAACTTCGCCGCAGCGACTTTGGCAGCTGGAGTTTGCTTGATAAGCTACCGCTGCCGTTGCTTTTACCGCCGATATTGCATTAAGCAAGATCACCAGCTGCACAATTAGTACTACTGATCTGATCAAACCCATCACTATTTTTCTTGGATTATAAATAACCAAGGATATCAATGCTTTAATTTACAAATTTCCAAGCATATATATAATAAGGGTTGGATATAGGGAAGCTTGGTTGACAGTGGTAATCCTGGTAAGGACAAGGAAGTAACCCAAAAGAGGAGTGCAGTGAGGAATATCAATCTTGTCTTTCCTTTTCGCTTTCGTGTTGAATAAAGCAAATTGTCTGTGGGCAAGTTCTTGGAATTAGATGAATGCTAACTTTGATTAGTCCAGTTACAATCATGAATGTCCAATACTCACAAGGATTATAATATATTATAGATTTTTTAAGTTAATATATATAACAATTAATAAAAGGGTTGACGTTTACTTAAAGCTGATTGATTAGTTAACATAAAAATCCATGGATGTGCAGAATTTTCACGTGGATGTTATCAATTCCTTTTTCCCCATCCTTTGAAGAGTTCAATGCAAGCGGGTAAGTATGGTTGCCCAAGGCCAAGACTAAGTGGTGCAGGCAACAGATTGGGTAGACCGCCATTTATGGACATTAATTAAGATTATTTATTTACCAATTGATCAAATTAATTATATTGTTAAGCGTGAAATTAAGTAACTCGACGACGTTCCTTTCCCATTTTTTGAAAATATTTTGATTGAGTCAAAAGAGGAATTTTCTAATTATGGTGGCCCAAAGCCAAGATGGAGACCAACACCAAAGGCCAATAACGAAGGGGGCAGGCAATTATTGATCAGATCAAAAAGACAAAAATCCACCCAATCGCCTACCAAGACTTTCCTTTTGCAAGTTCATCGTTGTACTCGGTGGTAAATTACTTGCAACTGCCTACAAACAAATGTTTTCATGTGACATGTTTGGGTGGAATATAATTTTATCGGTTAAAAAATGATAATATTTAGTTATTTTTATTACTTTTTTTAATAAAGGAAAAAATATTTTATTTATAGAGGTATTATTTTTTAAAATAGTTTTTATTAACTATTCTTTATTTTATATTTAACTATTATAATACACATATAATAAATAAGAGTAAACTATACTAGTCCCACAACTATTAGTATATTTCTTTTTTGGTCACTTAACTATGCAAATGTGCAAAATGGTCACTTAACTATTTAATTTTATCTTCTTTTTTTTGTCTCCAGTTGATTAATGTGAAAATAGAAACACCCAAAAATCCAAGATAGTTGGGTGACCAAAAAAGACAAAATTGAATAGTTGTGTTACCATTTGTAACTTTTCATACTTGGATGATAAAAAAAAATTCTAATAGTTGGGTGACATTTTTCTAACTTTTCATAGTTGTGTAACTAGAAAAGAAATTTACTAATAGTTGGGTGACTACGAGTGTAGTTTACCCTAATAATAATTAAAATTTTTAGAATCGAATAGACAATTAGACCAATTGAACCACCGTTTTTTTATTTGACTAGTCCAACCAATTTAAAAAAAAAACTCTAAAATAGTAAAAAAGGTAAATAAAAAATAAAAAATAAAAAAGGTAAAAATTTATAAAGACATTTAAGTAACAATAATCTCATAAACATTAATGATACAATTATACATTACGAGTTCAATTATTACAACATTACAACATTCAAAGTTGAATTCTCATTCAAAACCCAATATTCAATGTTCTTTTTATTAAAACATAACAACATTAAAACATTCTCCATAATCCAAACATTAAAATAACTTAAATCCATAATCCGAATATTCAAAGTTTAAATACTTAAAAACATCATTTTCCAAAGTTCAATATCAATACATACAAAGTAGCAAATTCAATTGAAACAAATAAAGTAGAACGCATTACAATAGACTTCATTAACATTCCAATTGTTTTAATCATTAGTTTGATAATTGGTTCTATGAAGTGTCTAGTATTTTCGAACATTTTGCAGGCACTTCACATAACTAGAATCGAAGTAGAGGCGACATCTCGACGAGGAAGCACAAGACGTTAGGATGACACGACGGCGTCATCTCAACGAGGAAGTATGTGACGTCGCAACAACGCGACGTATTCCTCATTCAATGCAGTTGCATTTTTACAAACAAGCAGGACTTTTTCTTCCACTCAAACTTTGATTACTCTAGAGAAGTTGTAGTCAGATTAATCCTCTAAAATTAGCCTATAAATAGAGCCATTATATTTCTAATAAAGGTGATCATAACACACAACATTAGAGAAAAAAATCAAGAGTTTTAAAGAGCTTTAAGGGAAATTTATGGTTTAATTAGAGAGCTTTCTATTTAGGGTTAGGGTTTTTTTTTTAATTTTTCCATATTGTACTCTTCGATTGTTTTCTCATTAGTGAAATCTCCTTTGCCCATGAATTTTTTTATCCTTTTGATTGGAGGAGTTTTTCACGTAAATTTGTGTGCCCAATTATCTCTATTCCTTCTTTATCATTGTTTATACGAATTGATCCGCAACAAACTGGTATCAGAGCTTGGTTAAGATTTCGCAATCAACCCATTTAGATATGGCGACAAAGAGATTCAATATCGAGAAGTTTGATGGGATCATAAATTTCAGTTTATGGCAAGTTCGGATGACTACAATACTGGTTCAGAATGGCCTAAAGAAAGTCATTACAGGGCAAAAGCCCGCAGTTTTGGATAAGTCAAAATGGGATTAGCTTGATGAGAAGGCTTTGTCTGCAATTCAGTTGTGCCATACGAATAATGTGTTGTAGAAGGTGTTTATGGAGAAAACTACATCTGCCTTATAGAGGAAGTTAGAATCCCTTTACATAACAAAGTCTCTAGCTAATTGATTGGTGTTAAAATAGACGATGCACGTTTCCTATGGCCTAAGGTGTGTCCATTAGGGCTCACATCAGTGAATTTGTTACTTTCGTGAATGATTTGTAGAATATCAAGACTAATATAGATGATGGATATCAGACTATGCTATTATTGTGCTTTTGCCCGTTTCATATAAGACTTTCAAGAAAACCTTAATTTATAGTAGAGATAAACTCTCATTTGAGGATATGAAAGGAAAATTGTTAAGCAAAGACAAACTTATCAATGATCTAGGTTAGAATAGCAAATCAGATGGGCAAGCCATAGTTTTGGTTGCAAGAGGCAGACAACAGTCTAAGGATTCAAGTCAGAGCAGGTCTAGGTTAAAATTGAAGTCGAGGAATCGAAACAAGACTTGTGGTCATTATAAGAACTTGGGTCATATTAAGCCAGAGTGTTATAGTTACAAAATAAAAATAGAAAGGTTGTAGAAAGCAACGAGAAAGGAAAACAAAAGTTCAGGTAGTTGATGCTAGTGTAGCTGGGGACAAAGATGATGGTCTGTTATAGGTGTCTACAACCTAAAGCTCTAAGCTTACATTCGAGTGGATTTTGAATTTGGGGTATTCTTACCATATGTGTCCCAACAAGAACTGATTTTCCACATACAGTCCAGTTGAAGGTAGAGTTGTGCTTATGAGAAATAATTCACCCTGTAAGATAATCAATATTGGTATCGTTTAGATCAGGATACACAATGAGATCATCATGACACTGTCAGATGTTAGGCATGTGCCTGAATTGAAGAAGAATTTCATCTTCTTGGGTATTTTATACTTGAATGGTTGTAGAATCATCATCAAGTCAAGCGACATTAAGGTATCTTGTGGAGCTCTCATTTTGATGAAAGGTTAGAAAACAGGCAGTCTATATATTCTGCAAGGTTCAAAAGTGACTGGTGCAACAGTAATTATGGAGGTGAAGCTAGAACAACTGCCACATCATGACGTCACGACGAATTTCATCTATTACGGATTCAGAGTCAACTTGGTTGTGGCATATGTGACTTGGTTATATGAGCGAGAAATGTATGACCATTTTGAATAAGATAGGCTTTCTTCCGGGAGCAAGATTTGGAATTTTAGATTTCTTACTAACACTGTGTTTATGGGAAGCAAACACGAGCCAATTTTAGTTCTGCAGAGCACAGGACGAATGACACACTTGACTACATTCACTCTAATTTATGGGGTTCAGCTCAAGTCATCTCCAAAGAAGGTAGCAAATATCTTCTAACCTTTATTATTGACCACTTTAGGAAGGTTTGGGCCTATTTTTTATAGCACAAGAAAAAAGTTTTCGGGATTTTTAAACAGTGGAAGACCTTACTGGAGAAACAGACTGGGAAGTCTGTAAAGTAGTTAAGGATAGATAATGGCCTTGAGTTTTGTGTAGTTGAGTTCAACGATTATTACAAGCGGGAAAGAATTGGTCGACATTACACAATTGTCGATACCTTACAACAAAATGGTGTTGCAAAAAGAATGAGCAGAACTTTACTTGAAAGAACCCAGTGCATGCTTTTTAACGCAGGTTTAGGAAATGAGCTTTGGGTAGAAGTCATAAACCTGACAAGCTATTTGGTGAACCGGTCACCACATTGAGCATTGGATGGAAAGGTTCTTGAAGAGATATAGTCAGGTAACCCTCTAAATTACTCTAACCTTAGAGTATTTGGTTGTCTTGCTTATGCACGTGTTAGCGAAAGAAAGCTCGAACCTAAGGCAGTGAAAGGTATATTTCTTGGTTTTACAGCTGGTGTAAAGGGCTTTAAGTTATGGCACCCAAAAACTAATAAAGTTATGGTTTGTAGATATGTAACTTTTGATGAAGCAGCAATGCTTCACCCAAAAAAAGAATTGTCTATTCTTGCCAACACAGAAAAGCATAGTATTTCAGGCAATATGAAGCATAGACGTCACAACGAGGAGGCCCATGACGTCACAACAATGCGACAAGTTTTTCCTGAATATGAGACAAAACAAGGGTGACGTTAAAATGAGGAAACTCAAGATGACGTGACGACATGAGAAAATTCTTCGAAATAGCGGGAGAATACTAAAAACACTTCAGATTAGTTAGAGACTCCATTTGATTCGCATATATCTCCTACATCTCAACTACAAAATTATCAGTTAGCTCGTGATAAGAAGAGATAGGAGATTAAAACACTGTAAAGGTTTTGCCATGGAAATCTAGTGGCATATGCTCTAAGTGTATCCTTCAAATTACTTTAAGGTAGTTTAGGCTCCTGATTCCAGCAAGTGGCTTATGACTATGGAAGAGGAGGCGGAGTCCCTACAAAAGAATGAGATTTTGTAGCTCGTGGGTCTACCCACTAGAAAGAAGATTGTCGATTACAAGTGGATGTTGAAAAAGAAAAACTATCGGGTCTAAGAGACACCAAATATAATGAGAGGTTGGTCGCAATGGGTTACAGTCAAGCGGATGAGTTGATTTTCACGATGTTTTCTCTCCTTTGTGAAGCATACATCCATTTGGGTGTTATTAGCCCTTGTTGTATTATACAACTTTGAATTAGAGCAGTTAGATGTGAAAATTGCATTCTTTCATGATAATATGAAGGAGGATATTTATATACATCAGTTTGAAGGCTTCAGGACTGAAGACAAGGAACATCATGTTTTCTTTCTACATAAATCATTATACAACTTGATGCAGTCTCCTCAGTAATGATATAAGAAGTTCAATTCTTTCATGTTAAGCATTGGTTTTGTTTGAAGTATGCTAATTATGTGTACCTGCATCACTTAAATGATGGATCATTTATATATTTTTTTCTTTATGTTGATGATATATTGATTGCGGCTAAGGATCCATCTGAAATTGATAAATTAAAAACCATGCTTAACTCTAAGTTTGAGATGGAGAATTTCAATGCAGCTAAGAAAATTGTAGGGATGGAAATTTTCAGAGATAGATACTCCAGAAAGTTATTTTTGTCACAACAGAGGTAAATTGAAAGAATCCTCGAGCAGTTTGCAATGTAAAATTCGAAGCCGTTATTACTCTGCTAGCTACATACTTCAAACTTTCGACTTTAGAGTCACCACAAATCGAGATTGAATAAAGTACATGTCCAAGGTTCCCTACTCCAGTACAGTTGGTAGTTTGAAGTACGCAATGGTTTGCACTCGTTCTGATATTTCACATGTCGTTGATGTTGTAAGTAGATACATGGCTAGACCCGAAAAGTTGCACTAGTAGGCAGTTAAGTGGATTCTCAAGTATTTACGAGGCACATCTAATGTTTTCTTGGAGTTCGGGAGAAATACAAAGGGTCTAGTTGGCTATGTAGACTCGAATTATGTAAGAGATTTAGACTGAAGGAGATATCTCATAGGTTATCTATTTGCTTTCAGAAATTGTACAATTAGTTGGAAAGCCATGTTACAAGCCATTGTGGCGTTATCAACTACGGAAGTAGAATATATGAAATTTATAAAGGTTGTGGAGAAAGCTATTTGGTTGAGGTCTGTTCGGGGAGCTGGTTAATGATGAAGGAGCAACTGTCATATATTGTGATAGTTAGAGTGCTATACATCACTATAAGGATCAGATGCATCACAAAAGGATGAAGCATATAGACATGAGGTATCACTTCGTTCGGGAGGAGGTTGCTCAAGGTGATGTTCAAATCTATAAGATTAGCACAAAGGATAATCTAGCTAATATGATGACTAAGTGTCTTTCAGTTTCCAAGTTTTGATCACTGCTTAGACTTAATTAGTATCCTGCAAAGGTCAAGTTAGACCCGTAACGGGGTCTGACAAAAAGGCATGTTAAATACGAGTCAAGATGGAGATTTGTGGACATTTTGTAGGCACTTGACACAACCAGAACCTAAGAAGAGGTGACATCCCGATGAGGAATCATGTGATGTTGATGCAGCCTTAAACCAACTAAAAATCTAATAAAGGCAAGTGCATCTATCAATTAATAGCATTGCTACAGTGAGTAAAAATATCATTCCAACGAAAACTAAAAGCACTAGTAATTACCTTCTTTCTATTATTTAACCGATAAATTCGAGTGATTGATTAAAACTAAAATTAACTAAATTAAATTAATTAAAAAATTCAGGAAAATAAACGATTAACAACCAAGAAGCGAAACAATACCCAGGAAAGAATTCACCAAGATTTTATCTGTCATTATCAATCTAAATAATGCAATTTCTTCACTTAGTATCTTGATCTATAGAAATCCCTAAATTATGCTAATATCTCTCTTCACGACTAAGAGCAACTGACTCTAGGTTGATTAATTGAAATTTATTTCTAATTAAAGCCCCCATTATTGCATTAACTCGATCTATGAATCCCCCTATTAGATTTGACTCTAATATGGTAGATTTATGTTGTCCTATCTCTAGGATTACATGCAACTCCACTCAACTACGCTAGAAGTACTCTTAAACAGGGTCTATTCCTCCTCTGATTTAAGCACATCAAAAATGGATAAATAGTCTAGAAATATCAAACCAAGAATTAAGCGCACATAAATGAGAACAAGATCTAAGTATTTAATGCGTAAAAATAAAAATCAAATAACAGAATCCATCTTAAGGTTCATCTCCCTAGGTATTTGGAAAATTAGTTCATGATAGAAAATAAAAACATCTCAAAGACAGTATCACCACAAGAAACAAAGAAACTCATAATAAACTTCAAAGAAATCAAAAGGAGACCTTCACTCTTAATTGAAATCTGCTTCATAATATGCTTCAATGGTGTTTTTTCAAGTTGTTTTCTTGAATATTCTATGATGGCTCCCTCCTATCTTCTTATTTGTGTCATATATAAGTCTTAGAATGCTCGAAAAATCTAAAAATTACATTTTCTCACATATTTGGACTACGATTCGAGAAATCCACATAGTTTGGCACATGGCTATATGGCAGCTCGTGTGGATCACATGGTCGTGTGTCCAACCCATGTGGCTCCTGAAACTTGCTCCAATTTTCTGATTTTCGCTCATTTTCACCCCTTTTGCTCCTAAATGCTCTCCTAAGTACAGAAACATGAATTTAAAGGATTAGAAGCATAAAATTCACCATTTTAAATCAAATAATAATCCAAAAAAGCATTAAGAATAAGGCTAAAACATGTTACTTTTGCCATTTATCAAATGTCGTAACGACGCGACGTATTCTTCAAGCAACACAACCACATCTTTACAACTAAGCATGACTCTTTTTTCCACTCAAACTCTAATTAGTCCAAAGAAGTTTTAGTCAAATTAATCCTTTAAAATTAGCCTATAAATGAGCCTTATATTTCTAGGTAGAGGTGATCATAACACATAGTATTAGAGAAAAAAAAATCAAAAGAGAGATTTAGAGAGCTTTAAGAGAGTTTTGTGTTTTAGTTAGAGTGTGTTGATTCATGGTTAGAGCTTGTTTTGAATTTCTCCATCTTGTACTCTTCGATTATTTTCTCATTAGTGAAGTCTCCTTTCCACTTTAACAACTATTTTGGAATTAGTATGGTTTCAATTCATATTTCAAATTGTATTAATTATTTATTTATGTTATTTTATAAAATTAAAAATTAAAAATTAAAATAAATCTCTATATACTTTATGCATTTAAACATGTATTTTTAAATTTGATAGCAAACATACATATACAAATTTCTAATTGCTGAAAAACTTAACTTTTCACTTGATTTTGCATGCAATATAAGTAGATTTTATGATTTTTTTTCTTTTACATGATACTATAATATTACATAGTGAAATTAAAAATAATTGAAATACGGATAAATATGATGTGAAATTAGGGATAATAAAATTATATATTTTAAACTATCAAGGTTTACTAGGTTTTAAATGAAGTGTTATATATATATATATATATATATATATATATATATTAGTTAGGTTTGAGATTTGAATTTTTTATTATATTAATTATGAGATGAATCAAGATGTAGTATGTAAATGACATTAAATAATTAATACAACATAATTAAAATTAAAATAATTGATAAAAATATTTTAGTTTAAGTTTATTTAATTTGAATGTTTTATGTTTGATTGTCAACTGATTAGCTTGATCTTTCAAAAATTTGAATTTTCCTGGAGTTATGCTTACTTTTGGTTTAAAAAAATAAAAGTTAAAATAAATAGTAAAAGAAAACTAATTAAATGAAGATTTTTCGTTTTTAAAGAGAGATAAGCTTCCACATAATACTTGCAGGAAAATTCATTAGGAGTGGATAATTGTATGAATGGACAACAAAAGTAATTACATTCCCTTTTTTTAAAAAAATTATTAAAAAGTTAAAAATCTAAAACTATAATAATCCAAACAAGTAGAATAAGAATATTCTAAACATTATAAATAGTATCACTAAAACTAGTAACAATAATATAATAAACTAAATCTAATAATAATAAACCAAATAATAATAAAAAATAAAATAATAAAAAAAAGATAAGACGGTTGGAACCAAATGGTGGGGGGCGTCAAATGGCGACAATGGAGAATGGCCGTCGAAAGAAACAAACGATTGACGACGTATCTATGGTCGAAGGTGACGAGGGAAGAGAAATATGGGCCAATGTTGGAAGTGGCCGATGGAGGAAGGAGTGGGGACGAGTGGATTGTTGGGATGGAAGTTAGGGACCAAAAGAAATTGGTAAAAGGAATGACGATAAGGGAACGACGGTAAAAGGTTAAGGCCAAGGTGAAGATCAACGACGGGGTGAGGGTTTTAGAGAACGACGGCTGATGAGGAGAAAAATGGTAGTGTCGTGGGGCTGTGAAGATTTGAATGATGAGAAAAGAAAGGAGAGGGAGGGGACGAAAGGAGATGGGTGGTGGCCCACAGAGGTACCTAGTGGCGATTAGGGTAAAAAGCTTGGGGTTGGTGAAAAGCTTGAAGAAGGAAAAAAGGTTAAATTTTTTGAAACCCAAACATTAAAATGGTACAAGGTCATTTGCTAAGGCACGTGGCCGTGTACCCACACTCAAGTCGTGTGTCATTAAAAAAAATTAAGTTTTAGTGTTTACACAGACTAAGACATGCTCGTATGTCTAGGCCTTGTGTACCGCATGCCTGTGTGTCCAGACCGTGTGTCGTGTCATTAGACCGTGTGGTCTGTTCCAGGCCGTGTAATGCTTGTGTTCATTTCTCCCACGACCATGTGCAAGGATGTGTGCCTCACACTATCGTGTCACTAGGCCGTGTGTGTCACAAAAAAATTAAAAATTAGCTCCAGTAGTCACATGGCCTGGGACACACCCGTGTGTCCAGGACGTGTGTTCCACACGACCGTGTCTCCAGGTCGTGTGCAAGCATTCAGGCCATGTGGGTTCATTGTTCACTTCTTCCATGACCATGCAAAAGGGTGTATGGGTCAAACGACCGTGTCCCCAAACCGTGTAACTCTCTTAGGCCGTGTGGATTAAAGTAAAATTGGAAAAAATTGGCTCCAATATTCACACGGTCGTGCCTCCAGGCCGTGAGATGCTTCCCAAACTATGTGGAATTTTTTATAACATGATAAAAATAAATGTAATTTTTTTATTTTGTTTTTTAAAATAATAAAAATAGATGTACTAATTTTTTAATTATTAATTTTTTTTAAAAATAACATGAAAGTAAAATAAAAACACTCGGGTTGCCTCCCAAGAAGCGCTTATTTAGAATCTAAGCTCGACTTCCCTTTTTAATCTCACAGTTAAGGCAGATCTTGGATCCAAAGCTCTACTATCTTGTTATCAGGATTCCACCAAAATAAAGTTTGAGTCGATGATCGTTTACCTTAAATGTGTCGTATTCAGGATGTGTTACCTCAATAGTTCCGTATGGGAATACATTTTGTACCACAAACGAGTTCAACTCTCTTGACCTAAGCTCTATAGGGAACATTTGTGGATCTGAATTGTCTAGTACTTTGTCTCCAACTTTAAATTGGCTCATCCTCTTTACATTCACATTATGGAATTGCTTAGTTATTTCTTTGAACATTCTTGGTTTCTCATATGTCTTTGGTCGTCATTCATCTAATTCATCAAGCTGCACCATTTTCATGAGTTTTAGTTATTTCTCTTCACTTGTCCCTCGAGTTCTATCACTTTGAACAGGATATGGTTCTAACACGTTTTCATGAGTGATTTCCTACAAAGATCATTGAGCCGTATCATTACTAACATTAACAGAATAACTAGTATCATCTCGCTCACTAGGAACTTTCACAAAATCACGTGCTTGAAGAGTAACATTTTCATCACCTACCCTTAGCACAAGTTCACCATTACCCACATCAATAACGATTCTAGCAGTGGCTAAAAAGGGTCGACCTAAGTTAATGGGTATCTCAATATCCTTATCCATGTCCAATATAACGAAATCAACAGGGAATATAAATTTATCTACTTTGACAAGTACATCTTCAATAATGCCCTTAGGATACCTAATTGATCTGTCAACTAATTTAATACTTAACCTAGTGGGTTTTGGTTCCCCGAGATCAAGTTGTTTGAACAATTTATAAGGCATTACATTTATACTAGCACCCAAATTAGCCAATGCTTTTTCTACATTTAAGCTACCAATAAAATAGTAATTTCGGGACTACAAATCTGACAAGTAAATATTTATTTTATTATTATTTTAATGTCTGCGGTATGTTAGTAGGGTCGTATAAAATTTTCGTTAAGAAATTTTGACATTTGCATGCTTAATTAAGTGAAAAGGACTAAATCGTAAAAGGTGCAAAAGTAGAGTTCTAGTAGTTAAAGGTATCAAATAGCTATAAAAATTTAAAGTGAAAGGACTTAGTTGGTAAATAGACCATTGATATAGTTAGTGGACATCCATGGATTGGTTTTATTAAAATTAAGAATATTTTTAAAGGTTAAAAATGTAATTAAGTAAATAAGGTTAAAATAATAAAAATAAAAGAAATATATGAGATATCATCTTTCTATCTTCATCTTCAACCGATTTTCAACAAGGGAGAATAGCTAGGGTTCGGTCATGACATTTTTGCTTATATGGTATGTGTTTTGATTTCGTTTTTAATGATTTTTATGTTTTTGTGATCGTTGTAGCTTAATCTAGCTATCCCAGGGACTAATTTGCAAAAATTTTAAAATATTAGGGTTTTTCCATGAACATTTTTGTATATTTTTTGAACTTGAATGAAAGATTATGAATTCTTGTTAAATAAACAAGTTTTGTAAAGTGATTTTTGATGAAAATGTCATTTAAGAACTTTTTGGTAAAAATAGTAAAATATCATGGTTAAATTGTGAAATGATAATTTGCACAAGTTGATATGGGTTCATAATAAATTCAGCTAGCATGATTTAGGGATGAAAATGCTTAGATTTTCAATTTACGAGTTTAAGGACTAAATTGTAAAAAGATTAAAATGTTAGGGGTAAAATTATAATTATGTATAAATGTGGATTATGGATTGAATTGAATGTTTGAGATTGATTGAAACACTTAATTGAATATAATTATTTATTTATATCAAGATAAATCTCAACCAGATCTAAACCGAGGCAAAGGCGAAAAATCACGGATTAGCTCGATTGTACTTTTACGCTCTAGTTGTCAATGTAAGTTCATAGTATTTCTATATGTAATTGAATTTCTACTTGTATGTTTACAATATAGTTGTGTAATTAATTGCTTACACTGAATTATCCCCTGTTTGTACTTCGATACTCCTAAATTGCACATATGTGCCCCTGTTTGCACTTCAGTACCCCTGAATAGCACATACATGCCCTTGTTTACACTCTGGTAACTTCAAATCAAGTAAAAAATAAATTGCATTCAATAAATGTTAATTTAGAAGATTTACCATGTTCTTACTAAACTCTATAAGCTTATACATTTTTGTGTATTATTTTGTAGATCGTAATTGCTGACTTTTGGATGGATCAAATCTTTGGTTCACACTATCCATCGATGTTGGTAGTTCTTGTGCTCCTTATGGTTGTGGCATGTATATGTGGCTATATAGGTTGTAATGGTACATTATTGCAAAATACTAAACTAAGTTGTTAGGTACATTACTAAGATTGTAAGTAGGTATCTTTTTGGTTTAGTTAGAATGGTATGAAAATAAACACTTGTGGTTTGTTTTGGCTTGTAGGTGATTTAAGTTGTTATGCTTTAAATGGTCTCAAATATGGTATGCTTTGATATGATATTGCATTAAATGTATATGTTGGAATTATGGTCAATTATGCATAAGTTTAGGTATATTTCCTTGGTTGTGATTGAGGTGTCTTTATGGCTTATTGGTTGGATGTATTCTTGGCCTATTGAGCTGGTCATATTATGTATGCTTTGGTATGATTTG
Source organism: Gossypium longicalyx (assembly GCA_025698465.1). Classification (NCBI taxonomy): domain Eukaryota; kingdom Viridiplantae; phylum Streptophyta; class Magnoliopsida; order Malvales; family Malvaceae; genus Gossypium; species Gossypium longicalyx. Next base: position 12,788,280 of record CM046997.1, on the reverse strand, counting down.
GTGCCTTGATCATATGTGTAAATGGCTTGTAGGCACATACTAGGAATGGATGAAAGAAATGGCTTAATACTGGCCAATTTCTTGTCCACACGGCCTAAGACACGGGAATGTGTCTTAGCCATGTGTGACACATGGTCATGCAATACGACCGTGTATACCCTATAGATTTTAAAGGTTGTAAGCCAAGCAGTTACACGACCTAGCACACTAGCGTGTGGCTTGACCATGTGACCCAAGTCAGAGAGTTACACAGGCACAGACACGGGCTGGGACATGGTTGTGTGTCCCTATTTCAATTGTTACACGGCTTGAGACACGGGTGTGTCTCAGCCGTGTGAGTCACACGGCCTAGCTGTAACACCCCCTTCCCGAGTCTGAGGCCAGGACTGGGCACTAGGCATTACTAACTTATCTGCATGCATACAATCATTTCAATGTCATTAAGACTCGTTCAAATTAAAAACTTTTCGAACTTTGTCTAAAACTCCTTAATATGAGCCTACGATACCCCAAACATCCATTGAAAACTATTCGGGACCAACCCGGGTCCTTTAAATAACTCTAGAAATAGGGCACATGCTTGTGTGGAAAGGTAACACGCCGGTGTGGTCATTATAATATGGCCGTGCTAATGGCCCGTGTAACCCACACGGCCTAAGCACCCAGGGACACGCCCGTGTCCCATACCAGTGTGAATTAAATTCCAAATTCCAACCTATAGGGATTTTTACACGGCTTGACACACGCCCGTGTCTGTGGCCTGTGTCCCTCACAAGGCCATGACACGCCCGTGTCCAAGCTCGTGTCTAAAAACCTTGACATTCTATTTCTGACGTCAACATTTAATTTAGGGCACAAGGCCAAGGCACACGCTCGTGGCCAGAGGCCGTGTCCTCTACACGGCTAAGACACACGGCTGGGTCTCTACCCGTGTGTTTACAATCATGCATACTGACTTACAATCTTTACGTGCAGGGGACACACGGCCGGACAACATGCCCATGGGGCTACCCATGTGTTACACATGGCGTAGACACACGCTCGTGTGTCTACTCGTGTGGACAATATAGGGCTATCTACCAAGCCCTTTGCCACCTTGAAACACAATATGACAACATCCACCCAAACATACAAAGTATACTCAATCGCACATTGCATTACTCATTCATGAAAATATCATCATTTGCAGATACCAATAATGAACATTAGCCATTATTCCAAGGCTTTATACAAAATGAAGGGATTAATCCCAAGCCAACACATTTGGCCAAACTAACATTGGCATAAAACTCAAAAGTCTAAGCCCTATACATGCCATATTCAAAATAACAAAACCAACTATACCAAGTGCTTCAGTTGATAGTGTGATCTATGCCTCTGACGTCTAAGATTCCTCGAGCTAATTAGGTGGCACTATAAGAAAATGGAAAGGAAAGAGAGTAAGCATAAAGCTTAGTAAGTTGCATGCAAATGAATATAACAATAACTTTACCATTCATCATCATTCTCATAATACAAAAGTAGGCATAAGCACAACTTACTCATCACTATCCAATACAATTCACATAGTATATATTGAGCTCATATCTCATACATTTCAAATAGGTACCTATACCACTCACAAAATGGTTATACTTTTCTTATTTAACTTAAACTATAACTCTCACCGTTAAACCATTTGAAATGCTATCGGATATTCACTAAGCCCCTAACATAGGGTTTAATGTCGATGCCATGTCCTAGACATGGTCTTACATTGGCTCATCCATCAAGTCGATGCCATGTCCCAGACATGGTCTTACATTGACTATCGAAGTCAAGGCCGACGCCATGTCCTAAACATGGTCTTACACTAGCTCTCATATATTCGTGCCGATGTCATGTTCCAGACATGGTCTTACATTGACAGCTCTATATGTTCCAATGCCATGTCCCAAACATGTCTTACACTGGCTTACATCACGAGGCCGATGCATGTCCCAGACATGGTCTTACACTGGCTCTCATAATGTGGCCGATTCATGTCCCAGACATGTCTTACGCTGGCACACAAATAACCCGAATGTCGTGGCATGAATATCCGATTTATTTCCTAAGGTTCAAACGGGAGTTCTACTATCTCAATATTCATCATGCATAATCATTTCCGCAAACAAGAAATTTATGCTATATCAATTCAAACACATATAATAGCAATGTAGTTGTATTATTTATATACAACTTACCTCGGATTACAAAATGTGGTGACTAGTTCGACTTAATCTACTAGTTTTGCTTTTCCCCAGTCTAGGCCCGGATTTTGTAATTCTTGATCTAAAATGATAGAAATTCATTCACTTCATCAGCACAATCATCTAGACACTACAAAATTCATAATTGGGAAAAATGACCATTTTGCCCCTAGACTTTCACAAAATGACCATTTTACCCATAGGTTCGAAAATTGATTTTTATCAAATTTCCTTATTAACCAAGTCTAACCGAATACTTTTTATACTAGGAGCAGCCCAAAATTCTCATTTTTCACACATTTATCACCTATTTTACAACTTATGCAAAATGACCCTTTTACGGTTTTCATGAGAAATCTTTTCACAAAAGTTGTTTATTTCACAACCATGATTCATTTTCTTCCATAAAATTTCAGAAAAAACATAAAAACTCTCATGGTAAAACCCTAGAATTTCAACTATTTTGCAAAATAGTTCCCTCATTTGAAACATCATGTTACAAGGGGTCTAAAAATGCAAAAATCATCAAGAAAACTATCAAAATCACTTACCTATGAGAATAGAGAGTGGCTGAAATTTTTGAAGCTTAAAAACCCCTCTTTTTATAGTATGAATGGAGGGAAGAAGATGAGAGAAAATAAAATATCATTCTCTCTTTATTAAATTTTATTTTTAACCAATTTAGTCACAAAAACCCACCTAACCTAGTCAACATGTCTCATTTTGCCCCCCATGGCCGGTGACCTCTATTTAAGGGTCTCTTTGCCCTTTAAAGACCCTCAATTTAAATTTCATGGCAATTTAATACCCTTAGCTATCAATTCAAGACATTTTCACTTTATGCGATTTAGTCCCTTTTTCGCAATTAAGCTAACAAACGCTAAAATTACTTCACCAAATTTTTCATGCACTGATATAAAAATGTTATAACTCAAAATTAATAATAAAATACTTTCTCCTACTTTGAATTAGTGGTCCCAAAAGTACTATTCCGATTAGGCCCAAAATTGAGCTGTTACAATTCTCCCCCTTAGAGATTTTCGTCCCCAAAATCTTACCGATGAATAGATTCGGTATTGGTCTCTCATGGCCTCTTCGGGTTCTCATGCGGTTTCCTCAACTCCATGTCTATGCCATAATACTTTAACAAGTTCAATACTCTTATTCCTCAATTGTTTTACATCTTGAGCCAAAATCTTAACCGGCTCTTCGCCATAAGTCATGTTCGGCTGAATCTCAACCTCAGTTGAGATAATCACATGCGAAGGGTCCGATTTATATTGACGTAACATGGACACATGAAACACATCATGAATCTTTTCCAACTCTGAGGGCAAAGCTAATCGGTAGGCAACGGGTCTTACTCTTTCGGTAATCTCATAAGGTCCTATAAAATGAGGACTCAGCTTGCCTTTTTTACCAAATTTGAAGACTTTCCTCCACGGGGATACTTTCAAAAATACCCTATCACTGACTTGAAACTCAATTTCCTTTCGTTTCAAACCTGCGTATGATTTTTGTCTATCCGAAGCGGCCCTCAAACAATCGTGAATCACTTTAACTTTCTCTTCAGTCTTTAAAACTAAATCAACCCCGTGAATCTGATTCTCTCTCAGCTCGGTCCAATATAAAGGTGTTCGACACTTACGCCCATACAAAGCCTCATAAGGTGCCATTTTCAGACTTGACTGATAACTGTTGTTGTAGGCAAATTTGACTAGTGGTAAATATCTTTCCCATGTACCTTGAAACTTGAGAACCCAACACCGTAACATGTCTTCTAATATCTGAATTACTCTTTTCGACTTATCGTCGGTTTGCGAGTTGAAAACTGTGCTAAAGTTCAACTTTGTTCCCAAAGCCTCTTGTAACTTCTTCCAAAACTGCGAGGTAAACCACAGATCTCTATCCGAAATAATCGAAAAAGGCACTCCATGAAGTCTTACAATCTCTGAAACATACAATTCGGCCAATTTCTCAAGAGAGTAGTCGGAACGTACAGGTATAAAATGTGCCAACTTAGTAAGTCTATCAACAACGACCCAAACTGAATCCTTTTTCCTTGGTGTCAAGGGCAACCCTGACACGAAATCCATGGTTACCCAATCCCATTTCCACTTGGGAATCATCATAGGCTGAAGTAAACCTGAGGGTACTTGGTGTTCGGCCTTCACTTTTTGACAAACAAGACACTTAGAAACAAACTCAAAAATGTCTCTTTTCATCCCCGACGACTAGTACATTTTCTTCAAGTCGTTATATATTTTTACACTACCCTGATGGATAGACAAGCAACCACTATGTGCCTCTCATAAAATCCTCTGAATATGCTCATTATCCTTGGGTACACAAACTTGTCCTCGGTACATCATACAATCGTCGGTACCAATACTAAACTCTGATTCATTTCCCGTCTCACACTGAGCCATTTTAGCTTGCAAGTCTCTATCACCTTTCTGAGCCTCACAAATCTCTTGAAGGAATGTAGGTCTAGCTCTCATCTCAGCTAGAATCGAGCCATCATTAGTCACGGTCAACTGAGCATTCATAGCCTTCAAGGCGAACAATGATTTTCTACTAAGAGCATCGGCGACTACATTCGCCTTCCCCGAGGGGTAGTCAATCACTAACTCGTAATTCTTTATCAACTCTAGCCACCTTCGTTGCCATAGATTCAATTCCTTCTGAGTCATTAAATACTTGAGACTTTTATGGTCGGTGAACACTAGACATCTCTCACCATACAAATGGTGTCTCAAAATTTTTAATGCAAACATGGTGGCTGCTAGCTCCAAATCGTGGGTCGGGTAATTCTTCTCGTGTGGCTTTAGCTGTCTCGAGGCATAGGCTATTACCTTGCCTTCTTACATGAGCACGCACCCTAATCCATTCAAGGATGCATCACTATACACCACAAATTCTTTTCCCAGTTCCAGTTGCACTAACACTAGGGCTTCGGTCATCAAAGCCTTTAGTTTCTCAAAACTCTGTTGGCACTTCTCTGACCATTCGAACTTGACATCCTTTTGTAACAACCTTGTCATCAGAGTGGCTATCATAGAGCATCCATTTGTAATATCTAGCCAAACCCAGAAAGCTTCGAATCTCTGACACATTCTTCGACGGTTTCCACTCAACAATAGCCGAGATCTTACTTGGGTCAACTCTAGTTCCATCTCCCGACACTATGTGTCCTAAGAATCCAACTTCTTTAAGCCAAAATTCACTCTTACTGAACTTGGCATATAATTTTTTATCTCTCAAGGTTTGTAAAATAGTTCTCAAATGCTCCACGTGCTCACTCTCATCACTTGAGTAAATTAATATGTCGTCGATAAAAACCATCACGAACTTATCCAAATACGGCTAGAAAATGCGGTTCATTAAATCCATAAACACCGCATGAGCATTTGTTAAATCGAAGGGCATAACAAGAAACTCATAGTGCCCACACCTTATCCTAAACGTGATTTTCAGTACATCTTGCTCCTTAACCCTTAGCTGGTAGTAGCCCAACCTTAAGTCGATCTTAGAAAACACTGTGGCTCCCTTCAATTGATTGAACAAATCATCGATCCTTGGCAAGGGATACTTGTTCTTCACAGTCACCTTGTTGAACTATTTGTAGTCTATGCACAATCTCATCGATCCATCCTTTTTCTTCACAAATAACACTGAAGCACCCCACAGAGAAAAACTCGGTCTCGCAAAATCCTTGTCAGTTAACTCTTGTAATTGAGTCTTCAACTCCTTCAACTCTGTTGGAGCCATTCTGTACGAAGCCATCGAGATAGGTGCCGTACCAAGGACCAACTCGATACCAAACTCAACTTCTCTAATTGGAGGCAACCCAGGAAAATTTTCTGGAAATACATCTGGGTATTCGCATACCACAAGCACTATCTCAATTTTCCTTTCAGAATCTTTGGTGTTCAACACAAATGCCAGGTAGGACTCATATCCTAGTCTCAAATATTTCCCGGCGGTCAAAGATGATATCACTACTGATGAGTTATCTGGTTCGCCTGATTCTACCCAAATAATATCCTCATTCTCATATTTAACTTCAATGAACTTACTACCACAATTCACTATCACATTATGAGTAGTTAACCAATCCATGCCAAGAATTAGATCAAATTCATCAAATGGTAGTAGCATTAGGTTAGCTGGAAAACAATGACTTTTAATCATCAAAGGACAACCTCTACACACTTTATCTACTATCACACCCTTGTTAACAGGTTTGACACTTTTATCAAAAATTCGATAGACTCAAAAGACATATTCATACTGGGCACTAATTTCATGCATACATAGGAATGATTAGACCCCGGATCAATTAAAGTAATAACAGAAATATCGTGAAGACAAAAAGTACCCGTAATCATATCTGGTGAAAATGCCTCTTCGCGAGTGCGAATGACATAAGTCCTTGTAGGCGCACGGCCCTCGAACCTCACAGCTGAATCTCTAGGGGCACCTCTACTGCTAGCCCCAATGCCTGGGTTCTTCTATGGCCTACCCCTCGTAGGAGTACTACTCGTCCTCACTTCTTGCTTTTTCTCTTTCTCATCTAATTTAAGACAGTCTCGGATGAAGTGGTCTAGCGATCCACATTTGAAGCACCCTCTCTCGTCTCCTCGGCACTCACCAAAATGACGCCTACCACACTGCGAACAATCCGGCCTATTTGGCCGAGCACTACCAACACTCGCAACAGAAGTGATCTAAGCTTTAGAAGTCGTATTCTGCTTGTTCTTGCTCTTATTAAAGAACCCCACTGACGCGTTCAATCGGGTAGGAAACTCTCTCGATCTCTTAGATGAGGTCTGCTGTGATTTCCCCATCTGTCTTTTCCTCGAGTCTCGGGACTTGATGTCAGCTCTTCTCTTCTCTTTGGCCAATTCCTTGGCCTTACATGCTCTCTCTATCAGCAATACAAATTCCCTCAATTCTAAAATGCCAACTAAAAGATAGATATCATTGCTTAAACCATCTTCAAACCTCTTGCACATGATGGCTTCTATAGATACGCACTCCAGTGCATATTTGCTGAGTCTTACAAACTCACGCTCGTACTCTGTCACCGTCCTATGACCTTGCTTCAATTCTAATTTTTTTTCCTTTTTTGGTTTATAAGCCTCTGGCTAATGTACTTCTTTCGGAACTTTTCCTAGAAGAATTCTCATGTAATCCTTTCCCTTGGTGCAACCGACACAAGGGTGTTCCACCACTGGTAGACTGAGTCTCATAGGAGCGACACTGCGCACTTCACACACTCTTCAGGTGTGCACGATAGCTCATCAAATACCCTAATGGTATTTTCTAACCAGAACTCTGCTCTTTTTGGGTCGTCATCAATTTTAGCCCGAAATTCCTCAGCCCCTTGCTTTCGTATTTTATCTACTAGGGGTTTCTCTCTCCTAACCATGTCCACTCCTTGCGGAGCTATAGGGCCATACTAAGTAATCGGAGGAGGTGGGGGAGGTGGAGTGTTCGGATTTGCACGAACAAACTTCGTATACCAGGCATCCATGAGGTGGAGGTAAGCTTCTTTAGCCCCTCCATAACTACGTTAGGATCCATTTACTATATAAATAAAAACACAATTTATCTCGTCAAGAGTCGTCACACTATCAATATACAACTATGGCATGTATAGCTAGACTCGTACTCATGCTCGGTTAGTCCTAGAACCGACTAAACCATAACTCTGATACCACAAAATTTAGCACCTCCTTCCCGAGTCTGAGGCAGGGACTGGGCACAAGGCATTACCTAACTTATCCACATGCATACAATTATTTCAATGTCATTAAGACTCGGTCAAATTAAAAATTTTTCGAACTTTGTCTAAAACTCCTTAATATGGGCCTACGAGACTCCAAACATTCATTAAAAATTATTCGAGACCAACCCGGGTCCTTTAAATAACTCTAGAAAAATAACCCTAGAAATAGGGCACACGCCCGTGTGGAAAGGCAATACGCCCGTGTGGTCATTATAACATGGCCGTGCTGATGGCCTGTGTGACCCACACGGCCTAAGCACCCAGGGACACGCCTATGTCCCATACCCGTGTGAATTAAATTTCAAACTCAAACCTACAGGGTTTTTCACACGGCCTGACACACGTTCGTGTCTGTGGTCGTGTCCTTCACACGGCCATGACACGCCCGTGTCCTAGCCCGTGTCTAAAAACCTTGACATTCTGTTTCTGACATTAATATCCAATTTAGGGCACACGACCAAGGCACACGCCCATGGCCAGAGGCCGTGTCCTCCACACGGCTGAGACACACTGTCTTGTCCTTGCCCGTGTATTTACTACCATGCATACTGACTTGCAATCTTTATGTGCAGGGGACACACAGCCAGACAACACGCCCATAGGGCTGGTCGTTTGTCACACATGGCCTAGACACACGACCGTGTGTCAACACGTGTGGACAAAATAGGGCTATCTACCAAGCCCTTTGCCACCCTGACACATAATATGACAACATCCACCCAAACATACAAAGTATACTCAACCGCACATTGCATTACTCATTCATGAAATTATCATCATTTGCATATACCAATAATGAACATTAGCCATTATTCCAAGGCTTTATACAAAATGAAGGGATTCATCCCAAGCCAACACATTTGGCCAAACTAACATTGGCACAAAACTCAAAAGTCTAAGCCTTATACATGCCATATTCAAAATAACAAAACCAACTATACCAAGTGCTTCGGTTGATAGTGTGATCTATGCCTCCGACGTCTGAGATTCCTTGAGCTAATTGGGCGGCACTATAAGAAAATGGAAACGAAAGGGAGTAAGCATAAAGCTTAGTAAGTTGCATGCAAATGAATATAACAATAACCTTACCATTCATCATCATTCTCATAATACAAAAGTAGGCATAAGCACAACTTACTCATCACTATCCAATATAATTCACATAGCATATATTGAGGTCATATCTCATACATTTCAAATAAGTACCTCTACCACTCACAACATGGTTATACTTTTCTCATTTAACTTAAACTATAACTCTCACTGTTGAACCTTTTGAAATGCTATTGGATATTCACTAAGCCCCTAACATAGGGTATAATACCGATGCCATGTCCCGGACATGGTCTTACACTAGCTCATCCATCAAGTCGATGCCATGTCCCAGACATGGTCTTACACTAACTATCGAAGTCGAGACCGGCGCCATGTCTTAAATATCGTCTTACACTAGCTCTCACATATCTGTACCGATGCCATGTCTCATACATGGTCTTACACTAACACATCTAGTAGCCGATGCATGTCCCAAACATGTCTTACACTGGCTTACATCACGAGGCCGACGCATGTCCCAGACATGTCTTACACTAGCTCTCGTCTCAATGTCAATGCCATGTCCCAGACATGGTCTTACACTGGCTCTCATAATGTGGTTGATGCATGTCTCAGACATGTCTTACACTGGCACACAAATAACCCGAATGTCGTGGCATGAATATCTGATTTATTTCCTAAGGTTCAAACGAGAGTTCTACAATCTCAATATTCATCATGCATAATCATTTTCGCAAACAAGAAATTTATGCTGTATCAATTCAAACACATATAATAGCAATGTAGTTGTATTATTTACATACAACTTACCTCGGATTACAAAATGTGGCGACTAGTTCGGCTTAGTCCACTAGCTTTGCTTTTCCCCGGTCTAGGCTTGGATTTTGTAATTCTTGAACTAAAATGATAGAAATTCATTCATTTCACCAGCATAATAATCTAGACACTCGAAAATTCATAATTGGGCAAAATGACCATTTTACCCCTAAACTTTCACAAAATGACCATTTTACCCCTAGGTTCGGAAATTGATTTTTATCGAATTTCCTTATTAATGAAGTCTAACTGAATACTTTTTATACTAGGAGCAACCCAAAATTCTCATTATTTCATACATTTATTACCTATTTTACAACTTATGCAAAATGACCCTTTTAGGGTTTTGATGAGAAATCTTTTCACAAAAGTTGTTTATTTCACAACCATGATTCATTTTCTTCCATAAAATTTTAGAAAACACATAAACACTCGCATGGTAAAACCCTATACTTTCAACTATTTTGCAAAATAGTTCCCTCATTTGAAAGCTCATGTTACAAGGGGTCCAAAAATGCAAAAATCATCAAGAAAACTAGTCCAAAAATGCAAAAATCATCAAGAAAACTATCAAAATCACTTACCTATGAGAATAGAGAGTGGCTGAAATTTTTGAAGCTTAAAAACCCCTCTTTTGCTGGTATGAACGGTGGGAAAAAGATGAGAGAAAATAAAATATCATTCTCTCTTTATTAAATTTTATTTTTAACCAATTTAGTCACCAAAGCCCACCTAACCTAGTCAACATGTCTCATTTTGTCCCTCATGGTCGGTCACCTCTATTTTAAGGGTCTATTTTCCCTTTAAAGACCCCCAATTTAAGTTTCATGGCAATTTAATACCCTTAGCTATCAATTCAAGACATTTGCACTTAATGCAATTTAATCTTTTTTTCGCAATTAAGCTCACAAACGCTAAAATTACTTCACCAAATATTTCATGCACTAATATAAACATGTTATAAGTCAAAATTAATAATAAAATACTTTCTCCTACTTCGGATTAGTGGTCCCGAAACCACTGTTCTAACTAGGCCCAAAATCGAGATGTTACACTAGCCACACGATCGTGTGACCCTTGCCGTTGAATTTTTTTCCAACTTTTTCCTCAATGTTTTAAATGGTTTTGATTTTGTCCCGAATCATTTCTAAAGTTATTTTAAGGCCTCGATGGATCAATTAAGGGACGATATGCATGTATATAATTGGATTATGCTATGTTTATTGAAATGTTTGGAAATGAATGTTTTTAGATTTTGTTTATTCGGTAATGCTCTTTAACCCTATTCAGGCGACGAATACAGGTTAGGGGTGTTACATAATTATACCCTTGTAGGACATTTATCAACCTCCTAGCCCTACTTGTGGAGTCTAAAAACTTCATCGAAAATGTACTTAATATTATTCCAAATAAAAATGCATTAACTTTAAAGGTGAGTATTTGATACACTGACAATATACTTTTTTTATTCCACAAACAATCTTAAAAAATTGTCATGTCTCTTTCGTTAAATATCTATTTTTAAAAAATATTTTATTATATTCTTATAAGACACTTGTCAACCCTTAACCTTACTCGTGGAGTCTAAAAACTCCTCTAGTAATATACCAAATATTTTTCTTAACTTTAAAATGTAATTTTTATTTTATATTATTAAAAATATTTACATTTTTTTATGAATCTAATAATATCCATCTTGGATATTTTATATTAATTTTTAAATAATATTAATTTTATTTTATAATAATTTTTTAACTTACTAAATTTTATTAACTTAGATTTTCTTAAAAAAACTATTTATCAAAACCAAACAATTAAATATATTAACATTTTGAAAAGATGTGTTTTAAAATAGTAACATCTTTAAAGGCTTGATAATTTTAAAATTTGAAAATTTTGTATCCACCCTAAAAGAAGAGGAAGCATGTAATTATGATGGCCCAGACCCATGATGGAGGAGACCAAAACGAAGGGGGCAATTGCTGATGAGATAAAAATATCCATCCTGTCACTTACCAAATCTTTTGGTTTGGAATTCAGTGGCAAATGACTTGGAACTTCCTCAATAACAAATGCTTTCACTCTTTTTTATTAACAAAACAAACAATTGCTTTCTATTCATACTGCAATAATTATTATGAAAAAGTGAGCATAATTTCCTCATGTCCGTCCATCATAGCATTAAAGGAATCTAGGGTAGTAGCATACCAATCATGACTTATTCTTCTTGTCTTGATCGTTGCAAATAAAATAAGTCATCCATCTATAGAAAAAGATGTAACTATTCCATACTGGCCTGCAATTGCGACATAAGTTAATCCTCTTTTGTTTATATGTAATTTACTTTTAAAAGATATTTAACAATTTTAAATTTACAAATAATCAATCATATATATAATTTTATCATTTTTAAATTTTACTGTTCAAACCATCTTTATGATTTTTAAAATTAAATATTCAAATAGTAATTAATTTTAATAAAATTAAAATATATTAATTTTATTGATGACATTACATTATTAAACTTCTTATTATTATAAATATATAAATATTTAAAAAATATTAAATCTTATTTTTATTAAATTAAATTCTTAATCAATTTTGTTCATTGTATTAATTTTTACGCAGTACTAACTGTTTTTCTTTCTTTAATGAGTACAATCTTCGAAATATTTTTCAAGTGTTTCATGGTAAATAAATTTATTGTAATACTCCAAAATATATAAGGTTAGATAAAAAAAATTATCAAGAAATGAATTAATCTTGATGGTTATGTAGTTGGTGCATTTCCTTAGAAATTCAAGGTTCAAATCACACTCTTTCCATTTTTCTTTCCAGCAACCTATGATCAAAACCATATTAGAATATATATTAATTAGTGTAAAAACATATTAAGTGTGGGTAGTAACCCAATGATTAAATATCTTTTCTTATCCTATGTGACCCCAAGTTTAAGTCACATCATACTTTCCCTTTTCCCTTCTATTTTCAGCAAAATGAGCAAATTGTTATCCAGCCCCTTTAAAATCTGAAAATCCTAACTATTTAATCTTTTTTCTTAAACAAAATTGAATTATAGTTCTTTTCCTAATTAAACTGAAATTTCTTCTCCTTTTTCCCTATTTCTTTCATTTATTCTTTTTCATCTTCTTTTTTACAAAATATTTTTCTTCCATTGTTGAAATTTAATTTTGATCCCGAATTCGGAATCAATCTTCGTTCAACCTTTCTTCCTATTGATTTAGCGTAACAACGTAAATTTCATCCCTAATCTTGCCAAGAATCGGTAAGTTTAATTCAATCCCGGTAGTAAACCCTAAATTCTTGTAGTAATTACATCCAATGTTAATTGTAACACCCCTCACCTATATCCGACGCTGGGATAGGGTTCGAGGCGTTACCGGTAATTCACCTTTACAAACTTACTAAATCGGGTCACCAAATTTCGCCCAAATTTAAAACCTTTCAAACATGTACACTTTGTCCCTTATACAGGCCTTCGAGGCCTAAAACACACTTAGGGGCAGTACAGGACACAACCGAAAACATTCGATAAACTTTGGGCACTTTAGAAAATTATTCCTTACTTTGAAGTGTGACATGCCCGTGTGATGGGGCCATGTGGTCACAAACGCCCGTATGGCTTGGGACACACCCGTGTCCTCTGCCCTTGTGCAACACTAACTTCAACCTCAACATTCTGTTAAAAGCACACAGACAAGACACACTCCCGTGTACTTACCCATGTTTTATACTGACTTAAAATTTCAAGTGCAGGGGACACATGGCTATACCACACACCCATGGAGGTGAGCTGTGTGTCACACACGGCCTAGATACATGCCCGTGTATCTACCCATGTGGACCTTATTAGGCCATTTTCCAAGCCTTTGATCACCCTCCATACTTATAGGTTACTTTTACACATAATAAGGCCGAATTATACACTTATATATATAAGACTTTAATTAACCTCATTGCATGTAAACCTCATGTCATTGGTTTCATACATACTAAGTTAATCCTCATATTACATTTAAGGAATTCCACGTTTACTTGACATATTTAAGATTGACTCGTTTTTATAACTCATTGCCAGTTATAACCAAGCCATCATATTTGAACATAAACATGCATAGAATTGTAGGCCAGTGCCTACTTCGAAATAAGCCAAGTTACCATGGCCATATACAAAAAGATAAGTATAACTTTACATGCCTTCATTTTCGGCAATTCAAATGACACATATAACAAAATACACAAAAGCTCTATACATGCCATTGAACAAAACATAAGAGTCTATATACCAAAGCTGGACTAGTTGATAGTGTGTAGACTCTCCAACTGTCTTCCAATCTTTACAAGTCCTCGAGCTCTTAAAAAGGGGGAAAAGAGAAGGGTAAGCATTTACATGCTTAGTAAGCTCAAATAACTGGAAAATAAACTTACCGATTATTTAGCATACATTTTTATTAGATAATGAAACCAACAATATGAAAATGGTTTCCCTATCACATGCACTCAATCAGTGAGTTAGTCACATAAAAAAACACCATGTAACTTATCTTAGATGAGCTCATCATTCAACATGTCATTTATACTTATACTTCGTTTTAGTCCCGTTGAGTTTTTAGGAAATCTCGATGGATTATCCAATCACCGTTAATTTATACAAATGATTATTTCAGTATGCACCCCTACGAACCTCACATCTTACGGCGGGATTACCAGTCCAGGCTAAATACCTTATAATGAAAAACACCCTTAATGAGCTCGGATCTAAATTACCAGTCCAGGCTAAATTCAAACCCTAATCGAATTACCCATCCGGGCTAAATCCATAATGCACACATATTCTTTGGGAGGCTCGATCATCCAAGGAACATCCGTCCGGGCTAGATCCTTACTATATTTGAGATCAACGGATTGCCCGTCCAGGCTAAATCCTTTCTGAAACACATGCAGGATCGCAATTCACATGTCAATCATGGTTTATCCATCGAATTCCGTTTTTAACCTCAACCGAGATATTATCCATCGAATCATTATCAAAGATGTATTCCATGCATTTTCATGCCATCAACAATGCAATTATACATCATACAATTATACATATTATAATTTTACTTTAAGTTATCCGAACTTACCTGGTACACATTTCGGTGTTATGTTTCGGTTATTTCGAAACCTTTCGTTTTCCTCGGTCGACCTCCGAAATTTGTTCCTTGGGGTACATAACAATAAAATTAAACCATTAACACCTCACATTGTACTATATGAGCTTAAATTTCACCCTCGGTCCAAATGACCATTTTGCCCCTAACCTTTCACATTTTTACGATTTAGTCCCTAGGCTCGTATAATGAAACACATGCAATTTATATCTCACCCAAGACTAGCTGAACACTTTTCCCTCTTATGGCAGCCCACATTTTCCATTATTTTTACATTTCTACCACATATTTATCAATTTTTGCAAAAAGGTCCCTTTAAGAGTTTTTCATGAAAATCACTTAAGAAAAGATGTTTAACACACCTTCAACTTTCATATTCCTCCATAAATCATCAAAATACAAGTAACTCATGCATGGGTAAATTTTTAAGCATGAACCCTAGCATGAAATATGCGTAGAAATGGAGAGAGTAAGCTACCGGGATTTAAAAAATGCAAAGAATATTAAAAACGGGGCTTGGGAGCACTTACTATTGAGCTTGAAAAGCTTGAAAACCCTAGCTATGGAGAACCCTAGAGTTTCGGCTAAATAAAGGAGATGAATGGCTGATTTTGGCTTATTTTTCCCATTTTATTTCATTAAAAAGCCAAATGACCAAAATGCCCTTAAGCCTTTTTCTTTGAAATTTCATCCATGCAAGCCCATTTTTGCCCAAAAACTTAAAAATTGGGAAAATTGCTCTCTAAGACCTTCTAATTTAATATCTAAAGCAATTTCATACAAATTGCTTCTAGGACCCAAGTTTTAATATTTATTCAATTTAGTCCCTAATTTCCAATTGGACACCTTACTCAAAGGATTTCTTCATGAAATCTTAACACATGCATATTCTCATATTCTAGACCTCATAATAATCATAAAATGAATATTTTGATATTGGAATTGTGGTCCCAAAACCACTATTCCGATTAGGCCCTATTTTGGGATGTTACATTTCTCCCCCTTAGGGATTTTCGTCCTCGAAAGTCTTACCATTAAATAGGTTCAGATATTGGTTTCTCATAGTTTCTTCTGGTTCTCATGTAGCCTCTTCTACACCATGTCGATGCCATAAAACCTTTATTAAAGCCACATTTTTATTTCTCAACTATTTAACCTCACGAGCTAAAATCTTGACCGGTTCCTCTCCATAGGTCATGTCTAGTCTAATATCAATCTCTGCTGGAGAAATCAGATTAGAGGGGTCTGATCGATATCGCCTTATCATAGATACATTAAACACGTCATGAATCTTTTCCAATTCAGGTGGCAGTGCCAGACGATAGGCTAATGGTCCAACTCTTTCAGTGATCTCGTACGGTCCAATAAATTGTGAACTCAATTTGCCTTTCAAACTAAATCTCAACACCTTTTTCCATGGATACACTTTCAAGAATACTCTATCTCCAATTTGGAACTCATCTCTTTTCTTTTCAGGTCAGCTTATGACTTTTACCTATCCGACGCCGCTTTTAAACAGTCTTGTATTACTTTAACTTTTTCTTTAATTTCCTTAATCAAATCAACCCCATGAATTTGACTTTCCTTAAGTTTTGTCTGATACAATGGAGTTCGACACTTTCTGCCATACAAGGCTTCATAAGGTGCCATCTTCGAACTCGTTTGAAAACTATCGTTGTAGGCAAATTCTACCAATGGCAGATACTTTTCCCAACTACCCTGAAATTCGAGGATGCAACATCGCAACATATCCTCAAGAATCTGAATCATCCGCTCAGACTGACCATCGGTCTGAGGGTGAAAAGCCGTACTAAAACTCAACTTTGTACCCAAGGCTTCTTGTAACTTTTTCCAGAATCTTGAAGTGAACCTCGGGTCTCTGCCCGAAATAATCGACAATAGTACCCTGTGTAATCTCACAATCTCAGATATGTACAAGTCGACCAATTTATCAAAAGAGTAGTATGTTCTTACCGGAATGAAATGAGCCGACTTTGTCAACTTATCCACTATAACCCATATATCATCTTTCTTTTTTAGACTCAATGGCAATCATGTCACAAAATCCAAAGTAACTTTGTCTCACTTTCATTCGGGGACCATTACAGGTTGTAACAAACCTGAAGGCACTTGATGTTTAGCTTTAACTTGCTGACATATCAGACACTTCGATACAAATTCGAAAATGTCTCTTTTCATGCCGTTCCACCAGTACATTTTCTACAAATTGTTGTACATCTTGGTACTTCCCGGATGAATAGACAAATGGTTGTTATGTGCTTCTTGCAAGATTTTTCGAATAATTTCTTCATCTTTGGTTACACATACTCTATCTCTGAACATCAAACATGCATCAGGACCGATCCAAAAATCTAATTCAATGCCCGACTCACATTGAGTCCTTTTTGCCTACAAGTCTCTATCATTAGATTGAGCATCATAGATTTCTTGTAGCTTCCAGCTCTACCAAGACCGAACCATCATCAAGCAATGCCAATCGAGCATCTATGGCTCTCAATGTAAACAAAGATTTCATGCTTAACGCGTCGGCGACCACATTCGCCTTTCTCGAGTGATAGTCAATGATCAGATCATAATCTTTAATTAGTTCTATCCATCTCCGCTGTCTCAGATTCAATTCTTTTTGAGTCATCAAATACTTCAAACTCTTGTGGTCTATGAATATGCAACAAGTCTCACCATATAGATAATGCCTCCAGATTTTCAAGGCAAAGACAATGGTGGCAAGCTCTAAATCGTGTGTCGGATAGTTCTTCTCGTGTGGCTTCAACTGCCGTGAAGCATAGGCTATCACCTTACCATCTTGCATAAGTACACAACCCAGTCTGTTCAAGGATGCATCCCTGTAGACCACAAACTCTTTTCCCGACTCAGGTAATACTAAAACAGGAGCTTCGATCAGCAATGTCTTTAACTTCTCAAAACTATGCTAACACTTCTCTGTCCACTCAAACTTAAAGTCTTTCTGTAGCAACCTCGTCACTGAAGTTGCTATCATGGAGAATCCTTTCACAAATTTTTTGTAGTAACCGGCTAAGCCCAAAAAGCTTCTAACCTCGGTCACATTTTTAGGCAGTTTCCATTCAACAATAGCAGAGATTTTACTTGGATCAACTCGGATGCCTTTACCCAAAACAATATAACCCAAAAATCCAACTTCTTGGAGCCAAAATTCACTCTTGCTAAACTTAGCATACAGTTGTTTTTCCCGTAAGGTCTGCAACACAGTTCTCAGATACTTCGCATGTTCTATCTCATCTTCAGAATAAATCAAGATGTCGTTAATGAATACAACGACAAACTTATCCAAGTATGGCCGAAAGATCCTATTTATTAGGTCCATGAATACGGTCGGTGCATTCGTTAATCGAAATGGCATAACAAGAAATTCATAATGGCCAAACCTTGTTCTAAAAGCTGTCTTAGGCATATCCTATTCCTTAAACATAACTGATAGTAGCCAGACCTCAAGTCTATCTTAGAGAACACAGTGTCTCCTCTTAACTGGTCGAATAGATCATTGATCCTTGGCAAAGGATACTTATTCTTGATAGTTACCTTGTTCAGTTATCGGTAATCTATACATAGTCTCGTCGAACCTTCTTTCTTCTTGACAAACAATACAGGGGCACCCCAAGGTGAAAAGCTCAACCTAGCAAAACCTTTATCTGTCAGCTCTTGCAACTGTGCTTTTAATTCTTTCAGCTCGGTTGGCGCTATTCTATACAGGGCAATAGAGATGAGAGCTGTCCCTGGCACCAATTCAATACCAAACTCTATCTCTCTTGGGAGGTAATCTAGGTAATTCTTTCGGAAATACATCTGGATATTCACATACTATAGGCACAGTCTCAATCTTTAACTCTGTTTCCCTCGTGTTCAACACAAAAGCAAGGTAGGCTTCATACCCTTTTCTCATATATTTCTGAGCAACCATTGCCGTGATTACAGTTGGCGACGTGTCCAAATCTCTTGAATCAACGCGTAGAATCTTGCCATCTGGGCATTTCAATTTAATATACTTTCTACCGTAATTTACAATTACATCATGCAAGACTAACCAATCCATACCGAGTATTACGTCAAACTCATCAAAAGGTAACAACATAAGGTTAGCCGGAATACATTGACCATGAATCGTCAAAGGACAATTCTTACAGACTTTATCAACCAGAACTATAACACCCCTAACCCGTAACCGTCATCGAATTAGGGTTACGAGGCATTACAGATAGACAGAACATTTTAGACCAATTCAGAATCACAGATATCACATAACATTAATGCATAGGAAAACATAAACAATTCATCCCTTATGATGGTCTACGAGACCTAAAACATACTTTTAAGGACAATCAGAATTAAACCGAACACATTCATAAATTTCAAAACTCAGAAAAATTTTCAATTCCGTTGAGGTCACACACTCGTGTGACCAGGCCGTGTGCCTCACACGGGCACCAGACACGCCCATGTGAACCAGCCGTGTCAAAACAAAGCATATATACTGACTTTCACTGACGGTCAACAGGCACGCCCGTGCGCTATGGCCGTGTGATACTTAGCTAGTTACTGCTTTGCATACACGGCCACAAGGTACGCCCGTGTCCCCTGACCGTGTGGCACAATGCAGGCTTGGTTTAAGCCAACTTGCCACCCCTTTTTGGGTCATTCCTACAAGCAATATTGAACAACATTTATACTAAAATTTTCAGCCAATTCCATGCTCAACACATGCTTCATTATAACTAAATCATCATCATTCAATAACCTATTCAAATCCATACCAAAACACATTAAAATTCTTACTACAACAACATGCTAAAATGCTCATTTCATAACTCACTTATGGCATCTTCTAACTCATGCTTAAACTTACCATTTCCTCAACTTGGCATCACAAACCATTTACCAAAACTAAGCACAAACATACCATTTGCTAGCCAACTCTCATGGCATAACTTATATACATATCAAGTTTAATTACTATGACATTCCAGCCTATACATGCCATACTTAAAAATATTTACACTTTCAAAAGTTCCAAAATATTGATTGATAGTGCAATGACGCTTCCAAACGATCCCTGAATTTGAGTTAGCTTTGATGATCTATAAAACAGTGAAAGATAAACACAGTATGTAACACCCCTACCCGTATTCCGAGCCTAGAATAGGGTACGAGGCATTACCGAACTTAATATGATCAATCATGTAAAAATCAGCCATAAAATTTCTTATAAATTAAAAACTTTCATACATATATTTAACGTCCCTTATATGGGCCTACGGGGCCCAAAACATACATTCAGGGTGGTTCGGGACCAAATCGTTAACATATGAAACTTTTGCAACACTTAGAAAATTTTCACACTTTGGAGAGTCACACGCCCATGTTTTCAACCCGTGTAACTCGCTATTTATAACTTCATCACCCTTGACAGTTGTACACTTCATATAAATAACAAGAAACGTGTATGGGCTCAATTCTCAATAAATTTCTCATATATATACACAATTTCATGTTATGTAATCATACAACATATATCAGCCATATCTCTGTAATCTAAATATGTTTTCATAACAACTTATCTTGATTTCATACTATTTCATATTTAAGCTTAAATAACCAAAGTATTTGAAATATCATCTTTATGCAAATAGTACACATGAGGTATATAATTCCATAATTATGAATAAACACATTTATCAAACATTTTCCATATTCATATATCAATCTCTCATGTATCCATATATCAATAACTGTCATTTTCATGAATTCCGAGTTCAATTTCATAATTATTTATCTCGTGTTCAATTTATTCCATGTCGAAACTTATTCATTAAAAATTTTGAATTATCAATACATATAGACAGTACATTCAAGATGAACAATTATATAATCACAAATGAATTCATTTATCAACCAAGTTCTATACTCATATCTTATCAACTCGTACTTCCTTGTATCACATAATTCCATGTAACACTTACCAAACTTTGTCAAATTAGTGAACGTCTTACGGAATTGAGTACTTCGTTTTCTCGATGCCATAGTTCAACTATGATCTTACACATCTTCACATAATGATGCCATGGCCCAGCTATGGTCTTACACATATTCGTATATCGATGCCAGAGCCCAACTATGGTCTTACACGAATCACATATCTCACTGACACCATATCTCAGATATGGTCTTATACAGTAGCATATATCACACCGATGCCATATCCTAGATATGGTCTTATACGGAAATCACTTGTCACTTGTAGTCGAAGCTACCACTATACACTCGATCGTGTGGCCGAGCTACCATTTTCATTGATCGTGTGGCCGAGCTACCACTTTTCATCGATCGTAGCGTAAGCTACCACTTTTCACTAATCGTAGCCGAGCTACCACTTTTCATCGATCGTGTGCGGAAGCTACCACTTTTCATCGATCGTAGCCGGAGCTACCACTTTTCATCGATCGTGGCCGGCTACTACTTTTCACTTGTCATTTGTCCTTGATCAAATAAGTGTAGCCGAAGCTATCACTTATCACTTTCATTTGTCCTTGATCAGATAAGTGTAGCCGAAGCTATCACTTATCACTTGTTGCCATGGTCCAACCATGGTCTTTTCCTTCAATTCATCTTGTCACTGAACTGAAATACTCAATTTGATCATTTATTCAATTTTCATACTTTTACATTATTCACGATTTTATCATCAATACATAAGAAATAACACATCATGAAATTCATAAAATTAACAAATAATCACTAAAATTTAGCCATATAATCTCACAAGTTCAATTTTTGTATTATAACAATAATAATAATTTCATAATAAATATTCCAAATAAAACATTATATCATTTCTAATCCAACACTTATCGATTATAATCGGGCATGTGATCAATTTATACACGATTCATTCATATATTTTTTTATATTTTCCTCCTCCTCCTCTCCATCCACATCCTTAGTATAAACAACATACTTGTAGGTAATATTATCCATAATTTTCACTATCTACTTAGGTGAATATTCAAGCTGTCCATCTGTGTCATAGTCACTAAATTATTTATATGTGAAGCTACGGAACTCCAAATTAAGATCCGCTAATTTTCGTTGAAACTAAACTCACATATATTATTACCATAAAAATTTCATAATTTTTGACTGGGCCAATTAATACATTTTATTCATTGAAATCTCTCATGTTCTGCTATCTGACAGTTATGACCCTTCTTCACTAAAAATTAATTATCTCCTCGTACAGAATTCGAATGATGTTCCTATTTGATTCTCTTGAAAATATACTAATTCAAGATTCTAAATATATAAGTATAAGCCCCTAATTATTTTTATCCAAGTTTTTATGATTTTACAAAGTTAGAACAAGGGAACCCGAAATCATTCTGACCTTGTCTCACAAAAGTTATTGTATCTCATGATTTACAATTCTATTGCTTACATAATTTCTTTTATAAGAAACTAGACTCAATAAGATTTAATTTCATATTTTATTTATCCTCTAATTCCATTTATAAAATTTTTGGTGATTTTTCAAAGTTAGACTACTGCTGCTGTCCAAAACAGTTTTAGTGTAAAATGTTGATTTCCATTTTGCCCCAAATATCACAATTCATACAATTCAGTCCTTACTCAATTAACCCCTCAATTAAGATAATTTTCTCAATTAATAACTTTTATATACATTATAAGTTATTTCATAACTATTGAAATTCAAAAATTCCACATAAAACTCTAACTTCAAACTCTTTTACAATTAGGTCCCAAACATTCACTTTCTATTCAATTCTTTCAATAAAATCAGAATATAAACAATTTAAAGCTCTAATTCCATGCCAAATCATCATATATTTCCAAAACTCATCCATAACAACTTCAAAAATTAGCCATGGAATCAAAAACTAATGAAATAATAAGTTGGACCCAATTGTAAAAGTCCAAAAACATAAAAATTTCAAGGAGAAAGCAAGAATTAAACTTACATGAAGCTAGAGTATGAAAACCAGCTTGAACCCTCCTCCATGGTTGTTTTTCAGCTGATCAATATGAAGAGAAATGAAGAGAATTCTAGATATTCCAATTTAGTCCCATTTTTATTTAGCCAATTTTGGCAATTTTCCAATTTTGCCCTTATTTCACCCATTTCCTGATTTTTCTCAGCTATTGCCGCCCAAAATATCTCCTTTGGGCTTATTTTCACTTTAGGTCCTTCCTCATTTGACAATTGAGCTATTTAATCATTTTAGCAACTTTTACACCTTTTTCAATTTAGTCTTTTTTATTTAATTAACCACCCAAACGTCAAAATTTTCTAACTAAATTTTATTATTACCTCACCAACACTCCATAAATATTTCTAAAAATATTTATGGCTCGGTTTATGAAGTCGAGGTCTCGATACCTCATTCTCGACCCATTTTAGCTAATTAATTCTTTTAAATCACCAAATTCACTAATTCAAAAATGCTTTTATATTCATATTTGACTCATATGTATTAATTTATTAAATTTTCAACTCACCCGTCGGATTTAGTGATCTCAAATCTCTATTCCCGATACCACTGAAAATTAGGCTGTTACACAGTAAGCTTTAAAAGCTTAGTAAGCCATATACAAATAAATTATCTCATGCATCAATATCTTTCTCATCAATTTAGCAAGTTATACATGAGCACATATAAATGCATAAACAAATGCACAAAACTACTTCATGATATACACATTCAATTCTATAATTGAATCCATCCAATACTTTCCGTTTCAATACTCAAATGAGTCTCGTACGTACCTGAGTCACTTGATTCACTTATATTTTCTTTCCCGACTTAACTTTTCCCTTTGAACCATTTGGAATTGTTAAGGATACTCGGTAATCACTTATAGCTCGTACAATGTCATATCCTTGATATGGTCTTACATGTTAACACGTATCGATGCCACTGTCCCAAATAGGGTCTTACACGAAATCGATTAATGATGCCGATGTCCCACACATGGTCTTACACGTAATCGTAATACAATGCCACTGTCCCACACAGGGTCTTACATGTAATCACATTTCAATACCTAATGTCATGACATTTGTATCCTATACTATTCCTAAGGTTCGTACGGGACTTTCAGCTATCGCAACTTGTCGAGTCTTGTTCGTATACAATCATTTGGCATTCATAGCAATTTAATGAAAAAATAACATAAAAATTTCAATGTAATGATATTTATTTGCATATGAACTTACCTCATACGGAATGAACGGAAACGAACGGCTATTCAACTACTTTTGATTTCCCCCGATCTAATTCTGTTTTCTTTGGTTCTTGATCTAATTCCAACCAAAATTAACTCATTTAATAACTTATTCATTCAAATTCACTCAAGAATACATAAATGAGAATTTTATAATTTAGCCCCTAAAGTTTCACATTTCTTACAATTTAGTCCTTATTTCATAAAAACACATAATTACATAATTTCTTTCCAATTTAATGCTAGCCGAATTTTCCTTACCACCCTAGTAGCCCAAAACTTTCATTTATTTTATATTTCAACCACACATTTTTAACATTTCTCAATTTAATCCATAATAGGTATTTTTACCAAAAAATCACTTAACAAAACTTGTATATTAAACACCAAGCTTTCATTTTTCATCATCAAACATTCAAGAACACAAACACTCATCAATGGCATATCACAAAATCATGGACACTTTCAAAAATTAAGACACAAGCTAGCTAGAACACGGAGCAACGATCTCAAAAACGTAAAAATCATCAAAAATCGAGGCTAAATTCACTTACATGCACAAGTACTAAGGCCGAATGCTTCCAAAGCAACAATGGAGTCTTTCTTTTCTTATTTTTAGCAGACCACACATGAAAATGAAGCTAAATTTGATTTTTGTTTTATTTTATTAACTATTATACACAATTAACCATTTTGCCCATGATTTATTTCACCAAAATTTCACCAACTAATGTCCATCAATGTCCACTACCATTATCAATGGTATAATTACCATGCAAGGACCCCTACTTTAATAAACCATAGTAATTAGGAACTTTACCAAATAGGATGCAACTTTTACATTTTATGCGATTAAGTTCGTTTTTCGTAATTTCACATTCAAACGCTAAAATTACTTCACGAAACTTTCACACATAATAATTAATGTATTCTAAACACCAAAAATAATATTAAAATAATTTTATGACCTCAGATTTGTGGTCCCAAAACCACTGTTCCGACTAGGGTCTAAACCGGGCTATTACAAAAACTGATTTGCCTAATGGGTTTGACACTCTAATAACAAATTCCGTAGGTTCAACGGGTATGTTCATACTAGACACCGATCTCATGTAAATGTATGAATGCGTCGACCCCGAGTCAATTAAGACAATACCATATGTATTGAAAAGAGAAAAAGTACTCGTAATAACGTCAGGAGCAGATGCTTCCTCTCGAGTGCATATTGCATAGGTTCTTGCCCGGGCTCGAGCCTCTGATTTTGTAACATCTTTGGCCGCAACTTGACTGCCACTAGCACTACCAGGGTATCTCGAAGGTCTACCCCGTGCCGTGGGAGCACTCGACTTCGAGGTTACTTCCACTTCTTTTTCAATTCGTTCTGGGCAGTCCCTAAGAAAGTGGTCAAGAGAACCACGTTTGAAACATGCACCGCTCTTTATTCGGCACGCCCCGAAGTGAAATTTGTTGCAACTCTTACACTTCGGCTTTTGGTCGTCTACACTCCCCACACAAGTCATCATCGGAGAGGAAGACTTCTGATTTTGTCATTTAGAACCTCTCATTCTACCCGAATATCCTACAGATGTGGTGGAATGTTCATGTTGGCTACTTGATTTCTTTGTAGAAAATGAGAGCGTCCTACAGCCGGATCTCTTGCTCGCGACTCGAGCCTCTCTCTTTGCTTGCTTTCTTTCATTATTAAGTTCATCGGCCTTCTTGGCCCGATCAGCTAATGCAGCGAACTCCCGTATTTCAAGGATCCCAATCAACAACTTGATTTCCTCATTCAAACCTTCCTCAAAGCATTTACACATTTCAGATTTGGTTTGAACCCATTCAATTGCATACTGGCTTAACCTTACAAACTCCCTTTCGTATTCTGTCATAGTCTTATTCCCTTATTTGAGTTCCAAGAACTCCTTTCACTTCGAGTCTAAAAACCTTTGACTGATATATTTTTTCCTAAACTTTTCTTGGAAGAATTTCCAAGTGATATTTTCCTTTGGCACCACTGAAGATACAGTTTTCCACCAGTGGTACGCAGTGTCCTTAAAGAGAGATACGACACACTTTAAGCACTCTTCAGGTGTGCATGATAACTCATCTAATACCCGTGTAGTATTCTCGAGCCAGAACTCGGCTCTCTCAGCATCATCCTCAATTTTAGCTCTAAATTCTTCGGCCCAATACTTTCTAAGCTTATCTACAGGGGCTTTACCAATTCTTACCGGTGACTTTCCTCGTGGCAAATCCTCATCAAGTTGGTTAGGGGGCAGGGAGGTCACGGTATGTTGGGGCGATTCTTCAGATAATCCCCAAACCACTCATCCATCATGTTAAAGAAGGCAGCTCAGGCCTCTTTTCGGCCTTCAGACATAACCCTTCTACTACTACTAGATATAGCCCGTTGTACGGAAGCTGGAGCATGGCTATCGGCTCTCTTAGACTCATCTTGTGTATGATTGGAAGACATTTACTATATTCAGAATCAATTTAAATAGTTAGGAGATATCACACTATCAACGTTCGTATAATGGCATGTATAGCGAACCTCAATACCCTCTACGGTATGCCAAGAACTAACTAAACCGTAGCTCTGAAACCATTAAATGTAACACCCCTTATCTGTATCTAACGTCGGGATAGAGTTCGAGGCGTTACCGGTAATTCACCTTTAAAAACTTACTAAATCGGGTCACCAAATTTTTCCCAAATTTAAAACCTTTCAAACATGTACACTTTGTCCCTTACACAAGCCTTCGAGGCCTAAAACACACTTAGGGGCAGTACGAGACACAATCGAAAACATTCGATAAACTTTGGGCACTTTAGAAAATTATTCCTTACTTTGAAGTATGACACGTCCGTGTGATGAGGCCATGTGGTCACACATGCCAGTGTGGCTTGGGACAAAAAGATAAGTATAACTTTAAATGCCTTCATTTTTGGCAATTCAAATGACACATATAACAAAATACACAAAAGCTCTATACATGCCATTGAACAAAACATAAGAGTCTATATACCAAAGCTGGACTAGTTGATAGTGTGTAGACTCTCTAACCATCTTCCAATATTTACAAGTCCTCGAGCTTTGAAAACGGGGAAAAAAGAGGGGTAAGCATTTACATGCTTAGTAAGCTCGAATAACTAGAAAGTAAACTTACCGATTATTTAGCATACATCCTTATTAGATAATGAAACCAACAATATGAAAATGGTTTCCCTATCACATGCACTCAATCAGTGAGTTAGTCACATAACAAAACGCCATGTAACTTATCTTAGATGAGCTCATCATTCAACATGTCATTTATACATATACTTTATTTTACTCCCGTTGAGTTTCTAGGAAATCTCAATGGATTATCCAATCACCGTCAATTCATACGGATGATTATTTCAGTATGCACCCCTGCGAACCTCACATCTTGCGGCGGGATTACCAATCCAGGCTAAATCCCTCGTAATATAAACTCATATGGTGATGTCGAGATTACCAGTCCAGGCTAAATCCCTTATAACGACAAACACCCTTAATGAGCTCGGATCCATTTACCACCCAGCTAAATTCAGACCCTAATCGGATTACCCGTCTGGGCTAAATCCATAATGCACACATATTCTTCGAGAGGCTCAAACATCCAAGGAACACCCGTCCGAGCTAGATCCTTGCTATATTTGAGATCAACGGATTACCCGTCCAGGCTAAATCCTTTCTGCAATACATGCAGGATCTCAATTCACATGTCAATCATGGTTTATCCATCGAATTCCCTTTTTAACCTCAACCGAGACATTATCCATCGAATCATTATCAAAGATGCATTCCATGCATTTTCATGCCATCAACAATACAATTATACATCATACAATTATGCATATTATAAGTTTACTTTAAGTTATCCAAACTTACCTGGTACTCGTTTCGGTGTTATGTTTTGGTTATTCCGAAACCTTTCGTTTTCCTCGGGGTCTATAACAGTAAAATTAAACCATTAACGCCTCAAATTGTACTATATGAGCTGAAATTTCACCCCCGATCCAAATAACCATTTTGCCCCTAACCTTTCACTTTTTACGATTTAGTCCCTAGGCTCGTATAATGAAACACACGCAATTTCTATCTTACCCAAGCCTAGATGAACACTTTTACCTCTTATGGTAGCCCACATTTTCCATTATTTTCACATTTCTACCACATATTTATCATTTTTTTGCAAAAAGGTCCCTTTAGGGGTTTTTCATGAAAAATCACTTAGGAAAAGATGTTTAACCCACCTTCAACTTTCATATTCCTCCATAAATCATCAAAATACAAGTAACTTATGCATGGGTAAATTTTTAAGCATGAACCCTAGCATGAAATATGGGTAGAAATGGAGAGAGTAAGCTACCGAGATTTCAAAAATACAAAGAACATTAAAAACGGGGCTTGGGAGCACTTAGCTATGGCGAACCCTAGAGTTTCGGCTGAATGAGGGAGATGAAGGGCTGATTTTGGCTTATTTTTCCCATTTTATTTCATTAAAAATCCAAATGACCAAAATGCCCTTAAGCCCTTTCTTTGAAATTTCATCCATGCAAGCCCATTTTTGTCCAAAAACTTAGAAATTGGGAAAATTGCTCTCTAAGACCTTCTAATTTAATACCTAAAGAAATTTCATACAAATTGCTTCTAGGACCCAAGTTTTGCAATTTATTCAATTTAGTCCCTAATTTTCAATTGGACACCTTACTTAAAGGATTTCTTCATGAAATCTTAACACATGCATATTCTCATATTCTTGACCTCATAATAATCATAAAATTAATATTTTAATGCCAGATTTGTGGTCCCGAAACCACTATTCCGACTAGGCCCTATTTTGGGATGTTACATTAATCTTTCATCTAAATTAATGAATCTTTTTCAAATCTTGTCGACACTCCCAATAATTTTGTTAAATATTGAAAATCGTTATTAAGTCTTGCATAAATTTCATTTGAAGCACTCGATTTAGGTTCCTTAAACCAGATCTAAACGCAAGGAATGACGTTCAAGATCCCAAAGTTAGGTGTGTGTTTTTTACAAGTGAATCAGGGAAAAATCGAGCCTAGGATATGGCCACATAACCAGCTACATGGGCATGTGGGCCACCCTTGTAGACCATATGGTCTCCATAAATGACCATGTTTCCCCTAAACCCTAGGATGTTCGATTTTCACAAGGCCTAGAACCCCTCACACGTCTTCCCACACGGTCGTGTCACCCGTAAAGTTTGATTTTGCATGTCTTGCGTGGCCATAGCTTGTCACACGGCCTCGCCACATGAATGTGTACCCCATCCACATAGTCCATAGCTTCCCACACAATTTGGTCACACGGTCGTGTGTCCTCTATACCTTAGATTTTACAATTTTGTCCCAAAATTTTATGTTTTGATCAGATTAGTCCCTGAATAATTTCTGAACTATTTTTAGTGTTTTAAATTATGCAATTAGGTCTCTGATGATATGAATTATGTTAAAATCCATGATTGAATGAATTAATGAGGTATTTATACATATATATACATTTGCATAAATTATAAATAGTATATATAAACTATTGTATCTATAAATGGGATCGTATGTACAACATGCCTTATGTTGCTATTAATTTGAATACATGAAGAGCATGACTTTCGCTACTGATTTTCCATGTGTTAGTAAATTAATTGCTATCATATTTGACTTGTATTAAATATGCCACATTTCATTGCATGGGATGGGACGATGTGATCGGAGGAAGTTTGACAGTTTAAGTGCATTTATCTCGCTTGTTGTGTATCCATAGTCAAAGGCAGATTCCATACGCAGGTATTGCTATGCATCCACAGCCAAAGGTAGATTCCAAATACAGGTTTATGCTGTAAAATCTACAACCAAAAGTAAGTTTCATATGTAGGACCTTTTGCTGTGAACCCACAGCCAAAGGCAAATTCCATCTTCGAGGACTTGCTATGTGTCCATAACCAAATGAAAGTTATTATTTGCGAACCAGTAGTGGTTTATCCACATCCCGATGTGTTGGAAAAGGGGGTTTAGGGGAACTCCCATTGTGGTGTGTAACGATGGGGTAGGATCTATTCTGTTAAAAACCGAAACTATATGGCATCTTTAAAAAATCTTTAAAAATCATGTACATACAAATTTGGAAATTTTGTTATGATATCTATATACGTGTGTAAATATATGTATATTGCTTTAAAAACTGTTATTGTGAGCTTCGATATATTAATGATGGTTGCATCGAAAAACGATACTTTGAACTATTGTTTGATTATGATTATTTTATACGATATTATTTAATGTAATTTACCAAATATTTGCACTAATATTCTTGTGAATGAACTCACACTGAGCTTCATAACTCACTCCCCATTAAATTTTCATCATTACGAATGACCCATCTGGTTAGAACGCGAACGTGGCATCCGAAAGGTCTCGGCTCGAAATGTTCTATTTTATTAAAGTACTTTAAGATTATTTTTATTTAGAGACTGTATTATTTTATTTCAAACTATGGCATGAGATTTAGAAATTGGATTTGTTTTATTTTGCATGACATCTACTTTAAATTATTAGGAAGTTATGTTATGATTATTGATTAGTATGCTTGAACCCCCGATTTTTATTCAAAACAAACAAATCACTTTTCCGCTGCTAAAGTAGAATTAAGATTTTTAGGAATAATAAAATGGTTTGTAACTGAATTTTCTACTAAATTAAACAAATATTTTAAAATGGCTATTTTCAAAACTCCTATAACCCTGCTAGGCTATTTTGGTGGATGATGTAATCTTTCGAATTTGGGTCTAACTTTTAGGCTGGGGTGGGGAGGTTACATCTATATTAGAACCTGACGTGTTCGCTTGCAAATATCGCACTTTCACTTCCACATTTAATTGCTCATTCTTATGTCTCGATGCACACACATGGTTTTTTTCCTTTCACTTCACCTGCTTTATATATATATATATATATATATATTTCAAAACTTTTGTACTTAACAATTTGTTTAAAGTTAATATAAAAATATGTTCCTAGTTTTTATTTAAAAATATTATTTATTTTTATTACCATTAACATTGAAATCCTCATTAACGTACTATTCTTTAATTGATTACTAATTTTTTGAATTAACTTTATTTTATTATATTAAATACTCACTATTTTTTCCTATTGAATTTTTTTACATTTACATTGATTTTGATAAAAAGTATTATTTTTATAAAATTTAAATTATTCATTTAAACAAAGCACAAAAAATAAATTAAACTAAATCCTTAAAGGGGAATCCTCAAACAATCTTAAACCTATTCTTCTATCGCAAACCATCTTGAAAAGATTATCTACGGTTATATTTTCTTCTTGAGGGATATGTTGAATCTTCCAATGTTTTACCATTTTCAGGAGTTGATGAATTCTTCTGACTAAAACAGAGTTAGAGTTCCTGAAAGATCCATCCTAAATCGCATTAACTACCCCAAGGCTCTCCATTTGAATTAAAACCCTTTCAAATCTCTTATTTAAGATAAGCACTAACCAAACCAAGATGCCTCAAAACTCAGCGTCCATCACTCTACAACTTCCCAAGTATCTACTAAAACCAATGATCACCCACCATTATGGTCGCACACTAATCCTTCAGCTACAGGGAAAACTTCTTCATTCCTAACCGAATCGTCTGTGTTCAAGCACACCTAATTGATAGATAAATGAGGACTAGCGAGAGGTCTTTGTGTTTTGTGTGGTGATAGCTTTGAAATTGAAGCGTACTATCTTGCCTAGCTATGAAAAACCTTGAGGACTTTATCAATACTCCAAGAGATACCTTGGAAAGTAAACATATTAAGATTCTTCCAAATGCGCCAAGAATAATCCCAAGAAGGCACGACCAATCAGCCCCAGCCAAATAAAGAGTCTGATGATTTTGGAGGTTTTCTGTCATCCATTTAGGAAGGGATCCGGAGTATAATCTAGAAAGCCTTCATTCTAGAATGAGCTTGTCCCAAATGTTCCTAGCTTAGGGAAATCTCTGAGGACATGTAACACCTCCTCAGACTAGTTCCAACAAAAACCATATGCACTATCATTACCAACTTCTCACCTTACCTTTTCTGCATTCACAAGCAAACGTTGTTTAGGAGTAAGCGAAATGGAAAATCTAACTCATTGTAGACTTTAAACTTCCAAGGAAGCTCCCACACAAGCTCTTTCAGATTCAATGCTCCTTCCCAAAGCTTACCATATGCATTTTTAAGGGAGAAAGAGCCAGTCGAAGTACCCTCTATATAATTCTATTAGGACTAGAAGATGGGTGAGGCGACGAGATGCCTACAATCCTACTAATGATCTATTCAGAAACCCAAAGTCTAAAAAGTTCCAAATTCCACCATCCATCATATGTAATCATACTGCTAAGAGGGCAATCCATACTAAGATTAAATATGGAAGGAATCTATTTGTACAAGGGTTCACAATTCAGAACCCAAGGACCGCGCCAACAATTAATGCAATTCCCATCTCTAATAGACCATAATAAATTTTCAAGCCATACGTTAGTAAGGAATCTTTGTAAGAAAGAAAAATAACCTCTCGATAAGTTTTCAGGCAATCAACTTTAAACCCCATACTTTGATCGGAGAACCCGAACCCAAAGGGTATTGGAGTTTGAAACAATATTGGATCCAACATTCATCATGAAAGAAGTGTTATGATCATTCAAATGTCTTAGACCAAGACCACCATGCGATTTAAGTTGACACACCGAGTCCCAACTTACTAAGGCCATCTTGGTACCACCATTATAGGACCCCCATATGAACTTCTTGACCATGCACTCAACCTCATCGCACAAACCTTTAGGAATCATTATTGTTTGAAAAAAATAGCTTGGAATCGAAAGCAAAATCGATTGAGCCAAGGTCACCTTGCCAGCTAATGAGAGTTTACTAACATCTCAACTAGACAGTTTACTACACACCTTGTCTACAATAAAATGTATAGTGTTATTAGTGACCTTTTCATGGAAGAGGGGCACTCCTAGATAGGGTCCCAAATTTTGCACTTCTTGAAAATCGAAGTATCTGCTTATGCATCTCCCTAAGCTACCATCTACTCTTTTTGAAAAAAAAAAGATATTTGTTTTCCACATATTAATCTGATGTCCCGAATATTCATAGAAATTATCAGGAATATCTTTGATAACCCTAGCTTGATATTCTTCAATATGACCAAATAGAATCAAATCATCTGCGAAAAAAAGGTAAGACAGATGTAAAATAAGGGACCAATTACCACAGCCTATGACTAAACAGATACTTTGGCCAACCATTCCATACACAGAATAAACAAATAAGGAGACCACAGACATCCCTGACGAACACCCCTAGTAGGCTAAAATTTTTGTGTTGGAACCCCATTTCATAATACCTGCATAGTGGAACTCGAAATAGTAGACATAATAACATTACAGAGAAAATCGAGAATACCTACAACATGAAGCGAGGCGTCGATGAATTCCCAACACGAACGATCATATGCTTTCTCTAGATTAATTTTGATGCCCATCTATCTCCTATTTTTTTACATGCTCCTCATAGAATGGATAAACTTATTAGAATCAGTTTATAAGTATGCAAATAGTTGTCTAGAGATCATTTGTATTTTAATTAACAAATAGGAACAATCAGATGAAATAGTAAAGTAAATTAGATATATATTGCATCCATAAAAACAGTTAAGGTTCCATCAAAAGCAATCCCAACCCTATGAGATTTCACTCATAGGTTGGGAAATAAAATTCCAAACCAAAATATTATCCGATATTGTGTTCAACTACTTCGATTCAATATTTCTAAGGAACATTAATGGAAATAATGAAAGAACTTTGGGAAACAACTTTCACTTGCCAAATCCACACTTCGACAGCACAGTGTCTTGTGATGGCTAAGAAGGACTACCTTCGACTTCCTTTCATTTGCACAGTCGAACCCTTACTCACGCCTGAGGATCTCTCCCACTCTTTTTTGTTCTTTTTTTTTTGTTGTTGTTCACTATTTGTGAGGTCCATTTCATCAAATTTTATAGATAAATTAGGCTAGGGTCGGCTAACTGCTCATGATAATCTTCTCCTTTTTTAAGGGGATTTATCTGGTAAAATTTTGAATTTGAACTAGGACTGCTGCACAAAAAACGTTTACTTGGTCTTCCCAATATTGTTACGGCATCCGTGCTGGCAAACTGTCTACACTTCGACCTGGCTAAACTTCATCCATTTATTTCCTCATTCCAAAACCTATTCCTGCCATGCTAACACATAAAAAACTCCACCACAAGTGATTAAAAGTATCTAATTCCAAGACAGTCCAAGTCCTAATGCGATATTAAAAATGCTAGCTAAAATATCCTAAAATGCAACAAAATGTACTTAAGTGCAATAAATTAGCTAGGTGTAAAGGCATGAAATATAACTCTTTTCAAGAGTTATCAATCACATCTCAAAAACTGGGTTAGTAAAAATTGGATTAGTGAACTGTGAGAGTGGTCACACCTTGTTTTTAGTTAAATGTTCTGAAATTGCATCAATTGAATTGATTTGGTTTAGTGGTTTAGTGATTAAGTGTTCTTGTTATGTGGCTAAGGTCTTGTGTTCAAATCTATTCTCTTGATTTTTTTTTATTCCAACCTCTTACTTTGGATATTAAAGTTAAATATTAGTTTTGCTCAACTGATGACAAAATGAGCTTACTGATTTACTGTTAAGGTTTCAACTTACCCTATGGTCTTGTGTTTGAATCCCTACGCGTGTTGATGGGAACTATTTTTGCCTCTGTTTTGTGGGCCGCCCATGCGGTTTGTGGTTGGGTCAAATTCAAATCCTGGTCAATCTGATAAGTTAGAGGAAAAAATCTAGTAGCTTAGGATTTTATTTTAAATTTTATTTTATTTTATTTTTAATATTCTCCCTAAAATTTTCTCAAACCACTCTTCCACTCTTTCCATTTCTCTCTCTAATCCCCCTAATTCTACGTTCATCTATTTTCTATTGTTTTCTCCCTCTTTTCCTTCTTTTTCCCTTTTACGTTTTGGTTTCTTTAGTTCATTGACTTTAACTTGTTGATTTCTAGTTCTTTTCTTCTTGTTGCCATCACGTGCCACTACTTTGCTGGCATTTTATCTCTTAGCTTCCGTACGGTTCGTATATATGTGATCGAAGTGTTGAGATTTAGTGTGTTATATCCTGGTAAGTACGGTTATGTTTTGTTTTGAGTTCTTATTTTGATGCTTAATTAAAGGATGGTAAGAAAGGTTTCTGGGGTAATCTTTATGATTGTGTAATTAAATGATTCGATTTTAGTTAGGTGAAGATCGTAAGACAGTTAATCCTCCGGTAACTAAGAATTTGTTTAGTTGTTGTTTCTTTCAAAGGTAAGTGATTATTCGCTATTTTTAAAGGTTGATTCTTCCATAATTAAGTTCGATGGTTATCGTTTATTTTCGAAATAAGGATTCAAGTTTGGTAATTCATGCAAATAAATCTTTTCTTAAATGTTGTTTAGGAGTCTGGAAGTGTGCCATAACACCGCGTATCATAATCGATCTGGTGTGTAACAAAAACCTCGAAAAACAACGAACGACGCAATGCCAAAAAGCTTACTATCGACATCATACGGCCATGTGCCAGACCATATGAGTCACACAACCGCGTGGCAGACTGTGTGTGTCATAGGGTTTGGGTTAATTGGGCTGTATGGGCATATGGGCTAGGCTAGTTGGGCCGTGTGGGCCTATTTTCTAGAAATTTCACCTAAGGCCATATTTATTTTTAATGTGTATTTAGCCACTCCGTAGGGTCCATATTGTATTAATAGGACTTGAAAACATGACACTGTAAATAATGTGGAAAATTTATGTGAAATATATATGCATGATTTGTAGACCGAAAATTCAAATGGCATGTTTCTATTTTGCTATGTTTGTATATAAGCATATGATGTTTGATTAAGTTAATTTGTATATCTCTGAATCTACTACATGACCATGTATTTGACCTTATAACGAAACTAATTTTCTTTTGTTGAAATTGTGACACATTTGTTTTACAAAGCATGAAATTCTTTGCCTTCTATTTTTGTTATTGTACAACTGCATGTCGTATATACTTTTCATTCAGATTATGTATTTGCATGCCATGTCACATTGCATGGGGTTGGGCTAATATTGTAAGGAGGAAGTTCTAGAAGTTTCATAATCTGCACTGTCTAGTGGTTTAAGCACATTTCTGTTTTGACAGCTTAATTGCAACTATAGTGGCTCGACCACATATATCTGATATGGCAGTTTTAACTACAACTTTAATGGCTTTGTCCATAATTATCTGTTGGTGTGTTTTTGGATGGAAGAGTTCTGGGGAACTCTAATCGGTGTGTAACAGAGTTGGGTAGAAAGTTTTCTGAAAATATTGTATTGACATAATCATGCATGCACAATTTTGGCATTCGAGTTTGATAAATTTCTCTACAATAATTTTATCTATTTATTATTTTATTTGTGTTTCTATTTGAATTTAGTTACACACTGAGCTTATAACTCACCCCTTTTCATTTCACCATTTCAGGTAATTGACAGAATTAGGATTGGGCAACAATTGGGAACTCGGATTGGTTTCTCACTGAAGATGGTTTGAAATATTTATAACTAAGTTATTTGGACTTTTGATCTTTGGACTAAGTTTTTTAGTTTAATTTTGGTTTTGAGTTTTTGTTATTAGAGATATCCGTGAACCAACTAAAAATCTAAGGCAAGTGCACCAATCAATTAATAGTATAGCTACGGTGAGCAAAGATATCATTCCCACGAAGACTAAAAGTACTAGTAATTACTTTCTTTCTATTATTTAACTGATAAATTTGAGTGATCAATTAAAAAATAAAATTAACTAATTAAATTAATCAAGAACACAACAAAGAACAAATCATGAAAATAATCGAGTAAACAACCAAGAAGCAAAACATTACCCAGGAAAGAATTCACCTATTCTTCACTTAGTATCTTAATCCGTAGAAATCTCTAAAATATGCTAATATCTTTTTTGAGTGTAAGGGCAACTGAATCTAGGTTAATTAATATAAAATCTTTCTAATTAAAACCTCTATTATCGCATTAACTCGATTTATGGATTCTCCTATTAGATTTGACTCTAATCCGATAGATTTATGTTGTCGAATTTTTAGGATTCTATGCAGCTCCAATCAATTATGCTAGATCTACTCTTAAACAAGGTCTATTCCTCCTTTGACTTAAGCACGTCAAACATGGATCAATAATCTAAAAATATCAAACCAAGAATGAAGCACACGTAATTGAGAAAAAGATCTAAGTATTTATTACCTAAAATAAAAATCAAAAGATAGAATTTATCATAAGGTTCATCTTCCTAGGTATTTAGAAAATTAGTTCATGTTTGAAAATAAAATCATCTAAAACATGGTATAACTGAAAGAACTAATGAAACTCATGATAATCTCCTAAGAAATCAACTGGGAATTTTTAATCTTTATGAAGATCTGCGTCATAATCAGTTTCAATGGTGTTTTTTCAGTTGTTTTCTTGATTATTTTATGACGATGCTCTCCTTTCTTCTTATTTTTTTTCATATATACGTCTTAGAATGCTTGAAAAACTTAAAAATTGCGTTTTCCCGCAGTTTAGAGTGCTAATTCGTGAAATTGACACAGCTTGTCACATGGTCGTGTGGCAGCCCGTATGGATCACATGGCCATGTGGAAGAGGTCAGCTCATATGGCTCCTGTACCTTGCTCTAATTTTCTGGTTTTCACTCATTTTTTGCTCCTTTTTGCTCCTTTTTGCTCTCAAATGCTCTCTTAAGTATAAAAATATGAATTTAAAATATTAAGAGCATAAAATTCACCATTAACATCGAATAATTACCCAATATTGCATTAAGAATGGGATTAAAACATGTTACTTTTAGCACTTATCAAATATCCCTACACTTACGCATTTGCTTGTCCTCAAGCAAAATTCTCAACCCACAATCAAGTTAACTTCTCTCAATTTATTGTTTCCACCGATAATGTCTTAGGATAATTTACAGATAATCGTGCAGTGGAAATTCACCCTAAAATGACACTAAACATCACAAGCAATTCAAGCAAAGAATTTTAAGCTTAAAAACATTAGGTATCTCCCTTATCTCAAAAATTACTTGAAATTCAAACTTAACAAGAAATAACATCCTTCCTAAAGATTCACTCAAAGCACTCAAAGTGTTTAAAGTTCAAGTAATATGCACTCAATAGTTGAGCGAGAAATGTTTTTACCATATGCTTGCTTGAAAATCAAATCTCCACCACTATAGAATGAGATGACACACCAATCAAGAGGTCTTTACAAGGTTGTAATTGGGCTTAGGTTACGGGTATGGCAAAGGTCAGAAAGGTTGGTTATAATCGAGAATCACGTTGATAAGTTACCAAACTAGAAAAGAAACAATTTTTGAATTAAAAAAACTTACACCAAGAAGAAATAAAGAATGAAAACAAGCTTTTCAATAGAATATGAAACTAACTATTCAAGCTCAATCAACTTTTTTCTTTATTTTATATTTTTTCTTTGAGCAAAGTAAAGTTCAGCAATAAAAGTGATGAAACATAATCAGGCAGCCAACCAAATCAATTCTCGATAAAAAGAGAGTCAATAAAGAAGATAATTTTATAACATAGATATGGGTTACGGGTTAACATTAACGACTGATAGAGAAAAATGTGTTAGGATCAAAGGGGTTTACTAAGAGTTAATACAATAGGTAAGTTGATTAAAGGCTAAATGGGTTAAATCCTAAGTGTCCCTATCATCTCAATATATCAAATCAATAACATGGTCTCGACATGTATAACCCAAGTATGTTCTAAAATAACAAATCAAGTAGATATACTGGCAACCACAAATAAAATGAGTACAAATAAATATATGCTCTATAGGCTCGAAGGCTTACAAAAAATTATGGTTTTGATATCAAACTTGTAAATTTAAAATTTCAAGATAATATTTCAATTTAGGGAGACAACCTAAAATAATAATTTCTAAAAAATAACTTATCACGCTTTACTCTATCATGTCTTAAAGTATAAATCAAACAATACATAAAAATCCACAAATTATTCCAAAATAGAATCAATACAACTCTAAATTAAAAAAAAATTAACTTCAATAATAGGCGTGAGAAAATTACTTAAAACAAACAATAAATCAAGGCCCAAATCGCAAAAACAAATAAACAACCTTCCCACACTTAAGATGTACATTGCCTTTAATGTACAAACATATACATATATATATATATATAAGCACAATATCAAAAGGGAGGGAGAGAACTGAAACTGCCTTGAATTTGGATGAATTCTTCAGAATAGTGAAAATCAGAATCGTAGAGGATTTTACATGAAATACATGTTTCTAATCAAACTAATAAGAAAATAGATAAAAATAAATAAGAAAAAGAGATAACAACTAGAAAAGCAAACAACCTATAAAATAATAAAAATAATAGTGCATAATAAACGAAAAAATATATATAAGTCTCAAAAATAAAATAAAACAACTAACACTAAATAAAAGTACAACTGAAAATAAAGATAAAAATAACTAAAACAGAAAACTAACGTAAATCAATGATTGGCAGAAAGTGGTAAGTCAGAATTGTGAGGTGTAGCATTGGGTAGAGAAATATGAAAATTTTGTCATATCTGCTGCAAATACACCTTAATGCTATCGATCTAAGTTGACTACTGCCCAACGTGCTCAAAATGTAACTGCTCAAGGTGATCCATTCACTCTGTCTGTCACTGATCAAAGAGGTCAATCCGATCATACTGTTGCTGTCCATTCGTAATGTTGTCGAGTGTAATAGAATGTGCAGCAATAGAGTGACTCGGTGGAGGAGAGGATCGAGTCAGGTCTATGTGTCGAGGAAGATCATCATTCAGAAGCTCCTCATGCTCATCCTGGGGATCCGAATGGAATAATGTATATCGATGGGTACCCGCTCTGTGTTGGCACTGGATCATACTCATATGGCTCATAATAAATAATCCCTATGGGATCATCTGTCCAGTCAATGTGAATGTAACACCCCAAACTCGGTCTAGAAATTATGGCCAGATCTGGAGAAGTTATCACAACTAATTTGAAAACCTAGATCCTGTTTGACTTGTGACACTAGCTCTTGCTAAGTAAAAATACAGTTTATAAGAGAAAATATATTTCTTATCTAGTTTGATGAAACTGTTGATTATTTATGATTTTAAAACATTTAAGTTTGCAACGAAATTCTTAATTTAGTTCAATATTGTAAAATGCAACTTGTTGCTGGAAAACCATGGTTTTACGAATAAAATAAATACCATAAGAAATATGTTGAAATACTTAAGAAATGAGAAAAACAAAATAAAATCCAAACTTGAAAAAAACAGTCCAAAAATAGCCCATGAGCAAGGGATTAAATATGAATAGCTTAAAAATACGCAACAGTAATAAATAATCAAGCTCTCGTCGCACCGACCTGCCTATGTCTGAGGATTACCTGAAAGTAAACAGATAGAGGTGAGCTTTCGAGCTCAGTGTGTAACTTATAAAAATAGAAGCACAGATTTAATTTCATATATGCTTTCAGAAATCATTCAGATATATTTATAACAGAGTAAAAATAGAACATAGCAAATGTAGAATCACAATCTTACCCTCATCTGCTACACACCATCTCCGACCATCCCTACACACCATATAGGGTATTATATACCCATCTAGCCCTACACACCGTTTAGTGATTGTGTCACTTTTCAAAACATTTGTAGTTTAGCTATCAGATCTTAAGGTGATAATTTGCCAGTAACAGAAACATATGTGTGGCTGAGCCACCAGATACAATAGATAGATTAAGCTGCGCACACTTCCTCCGCAAACATATATCTCACCCGAATGCACATGCAGAAATAAAAGATATTGAAAATGTATATGTCATACATACTTATTATAACAGATACAAAACATGCTTAATAAATAACAGATTATGCATAGATTATGCTTAACAGAAAACATATTATACATATAAAAATTATTAATCGTGTGTACATAAATCAAATTTACCACTTAAAGAACATTAAAGTTCATGTTTTGAAGCCCATTTTATATTGTGCGGACCCTATGGAAGGCCTACATTCGACTCGTATGGTGAATACGACCCTAGGTAAAAAATTTAGATTTTGGGCCCATACGCTCGTATAACCTACACAGCCTACTTGGCCAGCCCGTATGGCCCACAAGGTCTCACACATGCCTGTGTGGCTCACACGGTCTAGCACACGACCATGTGGCATCGATAGTTTTAGATTTTGGTTTTTATCGTTCGTTATTTTCTCGAGTTTTCATTATACACCTAGATATTTTCTAATGTAAACCCCAAAAAATTGAATATTCTAGTACCTAAAAGCATCAAACACTTTAGAAAATTAGCCCTCACTAGTGCATCGATTAAGAGACTAAAGTGCTCAATTTTTCTAAAATACCAAACATTATGCTCCCAAAAGTAATTGAGCAATTACCTACAATCGAATAACTTGCAACTTCTACAGAACTAAATTGTCGAAGGAGGGTTTGCCTTAAGATTCTCACCTAAAAAAAAATTTCCCAAAGTTTATTAGCCCTACGACCCATCGAACAAAAAAAATCATCCAAAGTTACACACCAACCTAAGATTACATATAACGTAATAAATGAAAAATATCAACGAAAACTCGCTTACTAGACCAGAACTTCCTAACCACGAGTAGCCAACACAAAACTAAGTAGTGAATAGCAAAGAAACAATGAGACGGAGATGGTCACAAGAGGAAAAAGAACCCAAAAAGATAAATGTTTATAATTGAGAAACAGAAAAATAACAAATAAGCAGAAGAAGTTGAGGCCAACCTAAAGATAAAAAATAAAACGATTGAGAAACAAAATTGGAAAAGCAGGAAAAAAACAGCAAAAAGAAAAGAAAAGAGAATGTGGATAGTGTACATTA
This sequence comes from Gossypium longicalyx, assembly GCA_025698465.1. NCBI lineage: Eukaryota > Viridiplantae > Streptophyta > Magnoliopsida > Malvales > Malvaceae > Gossypium > Gossypium longicalyx. The sequence continues at coordinate 12,745,800 of CM046997.1, read as the reverse complement.
GAAATAATTAGGGAAGATTTTGGTTAAAACTAATTAATTTTCAAAAAGGAAATAGGATAAAATAAAGTTAAATCAAAATCTGACTACCCACTAACCCAAAAATCTAATCCTTATCCAACAGATTCCCTAGAGTTAAATTTTAACTCCAACTTTTACTAGTTGATCAAAATATAAAGAAATTAGCAAAAATGCTCCCACATGGATTCAAACACACAACCTCAAGCACATATCTAAAGCACTTAACCGCTAGAGAAAATAATTTAACTTTTGACAGAATTTAACAAAACAAATCAACTATTTAGGTTTTGGGGTGTTATAGTGAATAAGAAAGTCTGCTCCAAAGTACTAAGAAGCCTGAAGTATCTCGCCAATTGAATCATGTAAGGGCCTTTCCTACTTCGATCAGACAAATGACAACAATTGAGAGCCACGAAATAGACGACATCGATAAGGTGGTACGTTTCCATACTCCATAAGAAATAAGCAGTAGACATACCAACAACCCCCGTACTCTCCCTTCGACCAATCAGTGTATGGGCCAGAATGGCATGAATATAACACAGGGCCGAAAGTAGACAAGTTGCCTTTGACTAGCTCGGGTTGTACTGTGCCACAATTTCTGCGATCTCAAACCAAAAGAGTGGAACTAAGTGATAGATGTGTCTAGATAAGGTTGGTAACTCTGGGGTACTTATAAACTCCTCGAAATAAAGTCCAAGGGTGACTCTGAAGCTCGGGACACTCAGATAACGCGTCGTACCCCCAAGTCTAAAAGAGCTAGTGTACAGGTCATCCCACCGTGACATAGCCTGTTGTAGAAAGAACGTCAAATAGAACTCTAGTGTGATTTTTGCATATGTAGGCTCTAGGATAATGAAAAACCAATCCCACGAAGTCGTATCGATTGGCTTTCTGGCGAAAAGGTAGGAGGAATTGGTTTCTGCCCACCCGGAAGGAGGGTTTTTGGCCGGTGAAAAAGAGGAGAGAAGGTGATAACTCTCAATCGAAGGCGTACAATCATGCTTTGTTTCCTTCCCTTCACTTTGCTTGTTTCATACAGGACTCTTCTTTCTTTGAGGAACGGAACCCTTTTTAATCAATTGACTAGCCGAGATAGATGAGTTTCATAAAAGATGATTCTTTCGTATAAAAGGTATCCTACCGATCGGAAGTCTTCGTTGGGACCCTTTCAACCATCTTCCTCTTAAGAGAAAGTGTGGGGAGTGCTGCTTCCTTCATTAATTTAGCAAAAGTTCCTGCCGCTCGAGCCAGCTGACTGCCCCCTTCCACTCGGCCTTTCTTCGCTATGTGAATAAGGTCTTAGTATGGATGAGCATTCTGGGCAGGTCGCAATAAGTCGCTGGTCGAAGGTTTGGACCAATCGCAATTCATCACCATTTTGCCTGTTTCTAATTGATGACTGGATATTATATAAGTGACAGGTGCACGATCGACTTTGCACGCTCTATCCTTCGGCCTTTCGCCTATCGGCTTGGCAGGCAAGCTACCTTGATCCGTCTTCGGCTTCGATTCGTTATGCTCAGCAGCTCCAACAAGCCCTAAAGTATCTGGACCACCTGAAATGCCTCCCAATAGATGTAATGACCCAAACCCAAAGGTTGCTCCTTTAAGTGCTGATACTGGTCCTCATATGGACTCAGAGGAAATTGGAGACATGGGTGTCTCGCGACTGTAGTAGGGGTCGAAGACGAGGTCGCACCCAGTGTCTTCCTCCTTTTTGAGGCGAGGACAATGGCTTTGGTTTTATCTCTCGTGTTTGTCATGATGTACCTGAAATAAGGGATAATAACCAAATATCAGATAACCATAAAAATAAGCATCACTGATAATTAATCTAGCAGACAAACAAATTAGCATACAAATGGAAACACATCAGCAACAAACCATCACATGACGAAAACAAAATCACAATACTAATATAGCAATAATATACTCCTAAAACGAAAGGGAAAACTAAAATTAATCATGCAAAAATAACTAAACTAACAATCTAAAACTAATAACAATAATAAATATAATAAACCTAATACTAAAAATAATAATGCAACAACACATATAGAATAATAAAACTAATAAACTAATATAAGAATAATTAAAATATTAATTAAATAAATAATATAATAAATATAATAAAAAAAGATAGGGTGGAGTCAAACAGGGGTAAGACGACGACGACGGAGGTTGACAGAGCCATCATCGGTGAAGACTAGAATGGTGGTAGTACGTTCGACGTAGGTATATCAGACGATGGTCAAGGAGGGGTGGAGAATACAGTCTAGAGGGCCAGCATTGGAAGTGATTAATAAGGGAAAAGAGGTTGAATGGGTTTGGGTTCTGTTGGCGATTTGAGGAAGAGGGAAAAGGTGAGGTCGGTAGATTTGACGATGGTTGAGAGTGAGGGAACAGAGAAGAGAGAAGGATGGGGCGATGGTAGTGGTGTATAAATGGTAGGGAAACGACTGGCAAGGACGGTGGAAAACAAGGGAAGCTTTTTTAAGTGTGATGGTCGGTGGTTTGAAAAGACTAAACGGCATCGAGAAAGAAACGGACAAGAGGTTGAGGACTATGAGAAGAGTCAAAAAAGGTGAATGACAACAAGAAATGAAGATTTGTTGACTGAAAATCAGTGAAGGGGTGGTTTGTGGCTAAAACGGCCTGAAAAGAACAAGAAAATAAAGAGAAATCCTAGGCTTGAAATAGAAGACACAGTTGTGTAAATGGCCCATATTAGGCCACACAACTGTGTCTATAAATCGTGTAAGGCCTTATAGCCCATGTGTGATTTGAAAATTTAAAAAAAAAAAAAGCTTCAGGTCTCACATGGCCTAGGACACGTCCGTGTGTTCCACATGATTGTATGGTTCTTTTTTGTTTATAACATATTAAGCATGCCACAAAATTTAAAGAAATAAAAAAAACACTCGGGTTGCCTCTTGAGAAGTGCTTATTTAGAGTCTAAGCTCGACTTTCCTTTTCACGCATATGATTAACTCAGATTTTGAAGTCAGAGCTCCTCTATCTTGTTATTAATATCACCACAAATGGGTCGTATGGAAAGATGATTTCTACCACAAATGGGCCCGACCATCTCAACTTCAACTTTCCAAGAAACAGTTTAAGCCTCAAATTATATAAAAGTACTCAATCTACAATTATGAGTTGTTTGGGCTTTAAAAGAGTGTCGTGGTGTCACTTTGTTGATTCTTTGTACAATCTCGAGCTTTTGTAAGCATTTGCTCGTCATTCATCTAACTCATTTAGTTGCAACATTCTCTTTTCACCTGCAAGTTTAGGATCATAAAATTTTATTGCCCAAAATGCTTTATGCTCAAGTTCTAGTGGTAGGTGACAACCTTTCCCATAAACAAGTTTGTAGGAAGATGTTCCTATGGGTGTTTTGTACACAGTTCTATAAGCCCATAAAACACAATCTAATTTTACTGCCTAATCTTTCTTATTTGTTTCTATGATCTTTTTTAGGATGTGTTACAATTCTCGATTTGACACTTCAACTTGACCACTAATTTCAGGATGATATGGGGTAATTGTTTTGTGATGTACACCGTATTTTTTTAAGAATCTTATCAAATTGGGTGTTACAAAAATGTGTACTCTTATCACTAATGATTGCTCTAGGTGCTCCAAAATGAGAGAAAGGTTTCTTAAGAAATCGAACTACCACCCTAGCATCATTAGTTGGTAAAGCTTAAGCTTCAACCCACTTTGACACATAATTCACTACTACTAGTATGCATTTATTACCATAAGAACCAGGAAAAATGTCTCATGAAATCAATACCCCAAATGTCAAAAACTTCACAAGAAAGCATATAAGTTTGAGGCATTTCATCACGTTTGGAAATATTACCTATCCTCTAGCATCTATCATAAGAAGAAACATACTTGTTAGCATCTTTGAACAATGTAAGCTAATAAAAACCTGATCTGAGGACTTTATGTGATGTTCTAATCCCACTGTACTATTCTCCCGTCAGTCCCGAGTGACGATCCTCCAAAATTTTATTCCCTTCTGGTACCAAAACACACCTTCAAATTACCTGATTTGCACACAGACAAAAAAGAAAAGGATTCTCCAAAAACTAGTTTTTTACATCAGCAAGAAACCGCTTCTTTTGATGATGAGTTAAACCTTTTGGTAAAACGTTAACAACCAAGTAATTCACAATATTTGAAAACCAAGAGACTTCGAAACCAGTTATCGTAAAGAGTCGTTCTTCAAGAAACGAGTCATTTATCACATCTTTATTAAGTTTCTCAATATATGGATTTTGGAGCCTTGAGAGGTGGTCTGTGGCAAGATTTTCAACTCCTTCTTGTCTTTAATATCCCAATTGAATTCCTACAATAATAAAAATCCACCTTATAAGTCGAGGTTTTGCACCCAATTTAGTAAGAAGATAGCGAAAAGCAAAGTGGTCAGTATACACAATAACTTTATACAATATTAAATAAGGTCTAAATTTATCAAATACAAAAACCATAGCTAGCAATTCTTTTTCTCTAGTCGTGTAATTCTCTTGTGCGTTTGTCAACGTCTTGCTAGCATAATAGATCGGTTGAGAGTGCTTTTCTCTTCGTTGTCTAAGGACTACACCTACTGCAAAATCATTCACATTACACATTAGTTCAAAGGGTAAATTCCAATCAAGTGTAACTATAATCGGGGCATTGATTAATTCTTCCTCAAGAACATGAAACGCCTCTAAACATTCCTAACTGAAATTAAATGACACATATTTTTCTAGATTTAAATTTCTAGGTTTTTAAACAAACTAATATAATTCCTTTAGATTCGACCATAAAGTCTAGGTCGGGTTTGGGGTGTTACATTTAACGTGCCATATCAACTTACTGTTACACTGTTAATGATAATTAACTAGTCAGTGACTAAAATGTTATAACATATTAACGTAAGTGACTAAAACGTAACTTTTCCAACATAAGTGACTAAAATGTAACCTGAGGTAAACAAAAGTGACTATTTTAATAGTTTACCCTTAATTATATTAGGTCTTTTCCGATATCTATTATGTTTATTGTTTATAATATACACAGTAATATCTTTAATGCACGTGAGTTAAAATTAGCTCCATAAAAAAGAAAGGAGGTGATTTTCACAAAATGAGACATGTCCAGAGCAATTCAATTATTTAATCATTTGAAACTTGAGTCTTCATCCTTGCAACTTACCTTATGCTTCAATAAATAAACCTCACTTTAAGACATTTTGAAGAAAAGGATATTTATAGAAATAATCAAAAATACATAAATAAAACAAAACAAAATCTTAAAAATTAACTTAAACAACGCATACATATAAGCTCTATCTATCGTAATTTAGCACTGTATTTCTTTCAAAACTAGGAAATGTAGAAGCAAACTACTTAAAATCATACCCCCATCGAGCTGTTTCAGGCTCAAATGTGATTATGTACAAATGATAATATGATTACATACTTAGCGAGCACCTTCAAGTTCAAATATGATTTTGTAATTTATGCTATCATACCCCATCCCCATCGAGCTGCTCGTTACACCATCATCGTAAGTGCTAGGAAACTTACCAAGCAAGTATTCAGATTCTTCTCCTGCTAAATTACTTTTACTCCAAGGATGCTTAGGCATTGCTTGTAGTCCTGCTAATTCATGGGCAACTTCCTTTATCGTTGGCCTTTCCTCTCCCTTCACTCTCATGCATCTGCAAGCTAAAAGTTGCTACTTTCTTTAGCTTCTCAACATTTTCATCATTAAGCACTCGAGGATCGAGGATGTCGAGCAGGCGGTTTTCTTTCATCAAAGAAACAAAGTACATTGCCAAAACTCGACTTTCTTCCAATCTTTTGAAACAAACTACTTTTTGTCATGTTAATATCTCCATAAGCACAACCCCAAAGCTATAGACATCGCTCCTTTCAGTAAGAAGGCTTGTAAGCATGTATTCAGGATCTAAGTAACCGAAAGTTCCTTGCACAATTGTAGTTATTTGTGCTTGATCGGATGGGATCAATCTCGAAGCACCAAAATTAGAAACTTTTGCAGTGTGATTTTCATCTAACAGTATGTTAGCCAACTTGATGTCCCGGTGAATGATTGGAATAGAAGCTGCAGAGCGCAAATAAGAAAGGGCTTCTGCTGTTTCAGTGCCGATTCTCAAACAAGTCCCCCACGGAAGATGGGAGGCAGCATCATCATTATGCAAATGATGAAAAACGGTTCCATTAGTGATATATTCATAAACTAACAGTGGAACTTGTGTCTCTAAACAGCATCCGAGGAGTTTGACAACATTCTTGTGGTTGATTTGGTAGAGCACCATTATTTCATTAATGAATTATTCAACTTGACTAGGATCTCCAATTATTGACTTTTTAATGGCAACTATTCGATTATCAACTAATATTCCCTTGTACACTGTCCCCTGTCCTCCTTGTCCCAAAAATCTACTTTTATGGTAATTGTTTGTTGCCTTCTCGAGTTCCTCTACTGTAAATACTTTAACATCTTCACGGTACCCTTGTCGTTTCGAAAGCTCTTCCTGCAATAAAATGCCACCATTTTGCAGAAAGTAAGCATCTTTTAATTTAGAGATTTGTCTCTGCCTTAGCATCCAACACAATGATACTATCCCCAAAAGGAGACCAAGAAATCCAATGCTACTTCCTATATTCAAAGCATAAAATAATAGTTTATTATTTTAAAGAAAATAATAATAATAGTTATATTAGTCATAGTAATATTAATATAATCTCAAAGTGAAAAATCATATAAAATGTATGTTAATAAGTGATGAAATTGTTTGTGTCGAGCCGACCCAAATGACACAACATTGGAAGTTAAGCATGAGTCCTGGTCATAAATCTAGCTCTACTAGCTTACAAAATATTTCATAAAAGTATAACTGATATTATAGTTAAATATAAATAAATAATTCTATAACGACGCATCAAAATGACTAACCTAGAGCAATATCAATAAGGGGAGATCTCCTGGACTTATCTCTATTGGGTAAACTGCAACCTGTTCCATTTTTCCAACCATCACCTTCATAGCCCACCGGACATGAACAATTAAATGTTCCCGGTAAGTTGATACATATTCCATTGCAAGAAATCATTGTTTCACACTCATTTATATCTGAAATTTGCAGATTGTATGTAAGTAATAAATAACACTATCTTTAATGTTAGAAACTACAAATACAGCTATGCGGTATATATATACATATAGTTACCTTGACATCCATTGGGGAGGTAAGGGTTCCCCCTCGTAACCCTTAAAACACTTACAGAAATATCCAGAGTTATTTTCTGAATCGACGCAATTACTATTCTCTTGGCATGCAAAATTCTTGGTATCCATTTTCGCTTCCTTGCAACTCGTAGTCCCTATTGTCCAATCAACAGTGACTGGAAACTGCTTGTCTTGAAAATTGGAACCACGAAGATCTGAAGCAGAGAAGATATAGTTACCATTCTCTGCAACAAATGCAAAGCTGCAAGGGTTTTCGGGCAATACATTGACATGGTTCTCATTGTTGGAGCTTGAATTAAAAACAGCAAGCAAAATGAGAAGCTTGTGCAGCAAGCCTCGTGGCTTGGAGAAGAAACAAAAATAGAAATTTGCTTGAGAATCAGAAGAGAGATGAAAACAAAGAAAAATGGAGCATAAGTTGAATGAAATTCAATGATTTTCATTAAGAAACAAGTTTGGCACATGGCCAATACAAATCTCAGTCATTGACTGATCAAAAAGTAAAAAAAACAAACATCACCTAATGCTTACCTAATACCACTAATTACATGGAAACTTGATAAAATAACTTGTACACATGAACAAAGCTGATTTATCAGCTCAATCACTACCTAATTACATCAATCATTGAACTAACATAATTCAAAGTGAACTAAAATTCATTACATCAACAAAATGAATCAAAATGGAACTAGATAGCAGTGGTTGCACTTGGTTCTGCTACTTCTGCATGACTCGGTATGCTTGGCCAGCTTCTTGGTGCTGCATGTAACACCCCTTACCCGTATTCATAGTCGAAATAGGGTACGTGGCATTACCAGAGTTTACCAGATTAATTTTTCGTTAATACAAGTTAAATACTATTCATTTACTAAAACATGTCATGACGTCCTTTAGATGGGCCTCCAAAGCCCTAAACATACTTCGAGACCAAACCAGAATTAAATCGAAACCATAGAAAATTTTTCGCAAAATCCCAAAGTTTTTTTTTTGTTCAATATAACCCCTTTATAAATATCTAACCTTCCCTGCAAATTTTAAAACCGAGACTAATCCAACCAACCAATTCATTTCAATCAATTTGATACCAAATTATACTTCTACTATAATCATACTATTTAACATATTTATCATTTTTTTTTCTTTAATGTATTTTCATTAAACAAGTCTTAGCATTTATAGAATCATCAAACCTTATACATGCCATATAAATCAAAAAGAAAATTTACAAAAGCTACCGGAGATAATCTGGATAGTGTGATTCTTTGTGTTGATCCGATCCTCCGTATACTTCCACGTCAATCTACAAGAGACATTGAATACACTCAAGTAAGCTTATAGAAGCTTAGTAAGTTCATGGGCGTAAAACATAAATCTTACCAAATATTTATACACTTATACAATATACACAATTATTAAGTTCACCTGTCAACCACAGTCATTGGTGAGTTTCCTTGTATAAACTTACTACCACTTATTCATTTCCTTTAATTCTTTTGGGCCTTTAACCAAATTAGGGAACGGTTACAGAAAATTGAGTACTTCACTTTCACTTTGTCATAGTATAACTATGGTCTTGCGTATGATCACTTATCACTTTTTGAAGTGTTAGTCCTGCCACGGTCTTACACTGATCACTTTTATCACTTGTCACTGATCAGATAAGTGTAGCTAAAACTATCACTCATCACTTATCACTTGTCACCGATCAGATAAGTGTAGCTAAAGCTACCACTTATCACTTGTCACTTATCACTGATCAGAAGTACTCAAATCCGACGTTCCGCTCAATTTGATCATTTATTCGATTTTCGGGTTGTTATTTTATTCTCTATTCATCAATAAATATATTTCATCATACATTATATAATTTATAAAATTAACATATAATCATTAAACTTCAACCATATGAACTTACCTGGGTCGATTTGCAAAATTTGTGAAAGTTTAGGGACTAATCAGCTACTTTTTCTTTTCCTCGACTTGTTTCGGGTTCTCGATCTATCATTGTAAAATCATTCACTTATCAGTATTGACTTCATCTTCAACCCGCTTATAAGTAATATTATCTATAATTTCATTATTTACTTATGTATATTCCAATGCTGTCCATCCGTGTCATAGTCACTAAATTATTTTTATCTTTAGCTACAGAACTCCAAATTAAGATCCGCTAATTTCCCTGAAACTAGACTCACATATCTTCTTACCATAAAAATTTTATAATTTTTGGTTGGGCCAATTAATACAGTTTATTCATTGAAGTCTCCCCTGTTCTGCTGTTTGACAGTTCCGACCCTTCTTCACTAAAAATTAATTATCTTCTCGTACAGGATTCAAATGATTTTTCCATTTGTTTCTATTGAAAATAGACTCATTCAGAATTATAAACATATAAATTTAAGCCCCTAATTATTTTTATTCAATTTTTTATGATTTTTCAAAGTCAGAACAGGGGAACCCGAATTCATTCTGACATTGTCTTACAAAATCTATTATATCTCATGATTTACAATTCCATTGCTTACACCGTTTCTTCTATAAGAAACTAGACTCAATAAACTTTAATTTCATATTTTATTCATTCCATAATTCGATTTCTACAATTTTTGGTGATTTTTCAAAGTTAGACTACTGCTGCTGTCCAAAACTGTTTTAGTGCAAATGTTGATTTCGATTTTTGCCCCAAATTTCACAGTTCATACAATTCAGTCCTTACTCAATTAACCCCTCAATGAAGATAATTTTTCCAAATTAATGCTTTATCTAGAAATTATAAGTTATCTCACAATTATTTAAATTCAGAATTTTCACATAAAACCCTAACTTCAAACTCTTTCACCATTAGGTCCCAAACATTCACTTTCTATTCAATTCTTTCAATAAAATCAGCATATAAACAATTTAAAGCTCTAATTCCATGCTAAATCATCATATACTTCCATCACATATTCATAGCAACTTCCAATTTCTTTCATAAAATCAAAAACTAATGAATTCAACAAGTGGACCTAGTTGTAAAAGTCATAAAAACACAAAAATTTCAAGAAATAATCAAGAATTGAACTTACTTGCAGTAAAAATATGAAAAACCAGCTTAAGGAAACCCTTCTATGGTGTTTTTACTGATGAGAATGCAGAAAAATAAAGAGAAATCTAGATAATTCCACTTTAGTCCTAGCTTTATTAAGTAAATTTTGCAATATTCCAATTTTACCCTTAATTCATCAATTTTCCTGCTGATTTCATGCCCCTTGCCGTCCAGCCCAAATCATTTTGGGTCTATTTTCCTTTTAAACCCTCTTTCTTTATCATTTAAGCCATTTAATCATTTCCCAAAATTTTACATTTGTTATAATTTAGTCCTTTTTATTCAATTAACTATCGGAACTTTAAAATTTCCTGACGAAACTTTAATACTAACTTATTAACACTCCATAAATATTTATAAATATATTTATGGCTCGGTTTAAAATTTTTAAAGTCTCGATACCTCGTTTCTGATTGTAATTATTTTAATATTTATTTCTACTACACTATTCGCTATTTCAAAAAATTTCTAACTTCACATTTAACTTATATTCACTAAATTAATAATATTTTCTACTCATTTGTCGGATTTAATGATCTCGAATCACTATTCCGACACCACTGAAAATTTAGGCTATTACAATTCTCCCCCTCTTAAGAAATTTCGTCCTCGAAATTTGTTACCCAAAAATAGGTTCTGGATATTGTGATCTCATTGATTCCTCTGTTTCCCAAAGTTGCCTCCTCCACACCATGTCGATGCCACAACACTTTTACTAACGGTACTTTCGCTTGTTCCTTAACTCTTTAATTTCCCAAGCTAGAATTCTCACCGTGTTCTTCCAATAAGTCATGCCGGATTGGAGCTCTATTTCTGTATGAGGAATTACATGTGATGGATCTGATCTATACCGCCTCAACATTGACACATGAAACACGTTATGAATCTTTTCAAGCTCCGGGGCAAAGCCAATCTATAAGCTACCGGACCGATTCTTTCAATGATTTCATACGCCCGATAAATCGTGGGCTGAGTTTTCCTTTTCTACCGAACCGCAAAACTTTTTTCCATGGTGACACTTTCAAAAATAAACGATCACCCACATTAAACTCTATATCTCTTCTCTTTAAATCTGCATATGATTTTTGTCGATCGGAGGCAGCTTTTTAAACAATCTCGAATAATACTGAACTTTTCTTCGGTTTCCAATCAAGTCCACTCCCATTAGTTTCGGTTCACTTAATTCAGAGACCAATATAATGGAGTTCTACACTTTCTTCCATACAGAGCTTCAAATGGTGCCATTTTAATACTAGTTTGATAACTATTATTATAAGCAAATTCGACTAAAGGTAAATACCTTTCCAACCCCGTCAAACTCAAGTACACAACACCTTAACATATCTTCTAAAATCAAATCACTCGCTCGATCGCCCGCCTGATCTGTTTGAGGATGAAAAAAAGTCATCTTTGAAATTTAATTTAGTGCCCAAAGCCTCCTGTAATTTACTCCAAAATCTCGAAGTAAATCTCGGATCCCGATCCGAAATAATAGATACTTTGAACTCCATGTAATTTCACAATCTCGAAATATACAATTCCGCTAACTTCTCCAATGAAAAATTTGATCCGATCGAATAAAATGTGTCGACTTTGTCAATCTATCAACGATAACCCAGATTGAATCTTTCTTTTCTGAGTCACAGCAATCCCGACACAAAATCCATCGTAATGTGTTCCCACTTCCATTCAGAATCATAATAGGTTGTAATAAACCTGTTGGTACTTGATGCTCTACTTTCACCACGACAGATTAGACATTTTGCAACAAATTCACAAATCTCTCGCCATACCAGTGCCACCAAGACATTCTTTTTAAATCGCAATACATTTTTGTACTACCCGATGAATAGAATACTTACTATTATGAGCTTCAAAGAAGAATATCATTTTTCAATTCTGAATTATTCGGAACACAAATTCTATTACGATAACGCAACATACCGCTATCATCAATGCTATATTCTGAACTCAAATTATCCTGAACCGTTTGTCGTTTCAGCACTAGTTTCGGATCATCACTCTGCAATTCACGGATCCGTTGAAGGAATGTAGATTTTGCTTTCAATTCTCGCTAATACTGAACCATCTTCATTAACAGACAAATGAACATTCATTGCTCGAAGTGCAAATAATGATGATTTTCGACTAAGTGCATCAGCGACCACATTAGCTTTCCCCGGGTGATAATCAATAACAAGATCATAATCTTTCAATAGTTCGAGCCACCGTCTTTGTCTCAAGTTCAGCTCTTTCTGTGTCATCAAATATTTTAGACTTTTCTGATCGGTATACACATAACATTTTTCCCCATATAAATAATGTCTCCAGATTTTTAAAGTAAACACAATCGCAGCCAACTCCAAATCATGGGTAGGGTAATTTTTCTCGTGCGATTTTAATTACCGAGAAGCATATGCCACTACTTTCCCTGACTGCATTAAAACACAACCCAAACCATTTAAAGATGCATCACTATACACAACATATGGTATACCTGATTCTGGCTGAGTTAACACTAGAGCTTCTGTCAACATCTTCTTCAACTGATCAAAACTTTGTTGGCACTCTTCAGACCATACAAATTCAACATTCTTCTGAAGTAGTCGAGTCATCGGTAAAGCAATCATTGAAATATTTTTAACAAATCGGCGGTAGTATCCCGCTAATCCCGTGAAACTTCGCACTTCACGTTCTTTGAGTTTTCCAATTCACCATCACGACACTTTACTTGGATCTACTGGAATTCCTTCAATTGAAAAACAATATGACCTGAAATCCAACCTCATGTAGCCAAAATTCACACTTGTTGAACTTTGCATACAACCGCTTCTTTCTCAAGGTCCAGTAACACACTTCTCAAGTGTTGTGCATGATCGACTCGATCTTTGAATAGATCAAGATATCATCAATAAATACAACCACGAATCTATCCAAATAAGGTTGAAAAATTCGATTCATCAAGTCCATAAATGCAGCAGAGCATTAGTTAAACCAAATGGCATTACCGTAAACTCGTAATGACCATACCGAGTTCTGAAGGCGCTTTTGGCACGTCACATTCTTTAACTTTCAGTCGATAATACCCGGATCGAAGATCTATTTTCAAAACACAAGCAAAGACCTTTCAACCGATCGAACAAATCATCAATGCGGGGCAAAGGATATTTGTTCTTGATTGTAACCTTATTTAACCGTCAGTAATCTATACACAATCTCAACGAGCCATCTTTCTTTTTCACAAACAAAACAGTGCACCCCAAGGAGATGTACTTGGTCTAATAAACCCTTTATCTAACAATTCTTGCAATCGAGTCTTCAACTCTTTTAATTCCATCGGTGCCATTCTCAGATGGTGTTATGGATATTGGCGCTGTTCTCGGGATCATATCAATCACAAACTCAACTTCACGATCCGGCGGTAAACCCAAGCAATTCCTCGTGAAACACATCAAGAAATTCATTAACAATCGCAATCAAGTTTCAACTTTGATTCAGAATCCCGAGTATCAAGAATATAAGTTAAATATGCTTCATTACCCTTTTGTACTAGCTTCTGAGCTGAAAAGGCTGAAATAATTCGAACATTATCTTTCATATTTCCAAACTCAGCCGAAATCAATTCTCCTGTCTGATTTTTCAAATCAATCCGCTTTCTCTCGACGAGTTCACTACAAAGATCATGTTTTGTTAACCAATCCATCCCCAGAATAATATCAAATTCTCGAAAGGGTAACAACATCAAATCAGCAGAGAATTCACAGCCTTTCACTTTTAGTGGACAATTACGACATATTAAATTAACCATCACACTTTGACCTAATGGATTAGTGACTTGTATATCATAATTAGTGGACTCAACGATAATTTCTTTTCGGATGCTAGCATAGTGCAAATATATGAATGAGTAGACCTGTGGTCTATTAATGCATAAACAAAGAACATCATAAAGATAGAAAATACCAAAGCAATTACATCGGAGAGCCGTAGCCTCTTCCCTTGCTCGAATGGCATAGGTACGTGCTGGTGCTCTATTCTCCGATTGACTAATTGGTTCTCTCATACCCGAACGGGTAGCCCTCAGAGCAACCGCTGCTCGCCCGAACGCCTACTTCTTTGGGGAGTGGTTCTCTGTATCTCTTTCTCGATCCACTTCATCTTTTTGCACTGGGGACAATCTCGAATAAGATGATCGGTAGCCCCACATTTATAACAAGCCCCCGCCTTAGTCCCGCATTCACCGAAATGATGTCTTCCACAATATTGACACTTAGGTCGAGGAGTATTCTCAACACCGCTCACACTTGCTACAGTCTATCAAATACCACAAAATCGATTGTCTTGATCTACCTCTACCCAATCTTCCCAAGACCGATGTAGTTCGACTAATTTCTTCTTTAGATTTCTTCGTTGGCAAATCAAAATGAATTAGAAGCACCTCTTTTAAATGACTCTTTATTTTTTGATCTCATTGCATTTTTCTCATTATATACTTCTTCGAGCTTTTGAGCACGGTCTGACAGAACAACGAACTCCCGTATTTCATTACCCCCAATCATCATTCTAATCTCATTATTTAACCCTTCTTCAAATCTGATACACATTTCTTCTTCAGTAGGTACAATGTCTCGAGCATATTTGCTGAGGTAGACAAATTCTCTTTCGTATTCAGCCACTAACTTATTTCCCTGCCGTAGATCAAGAAATTCTCTCTTTTTCTTGTCTAGATATCTTTTCCCCACATATTTCTTTTTAAACTCGTTCTGGAAAAATTCCCAAGTAAGCTTCTCTGCAGTACTACAGCTTCCACAGCTTTCCACCAGCTTATATGCTTCTTCTTTTAACAACGAGACAAAGACATCGTAGATAATCCTCCTGAGAAACAAACCATCTGCTTAAAAATTCTTACCAAACTCTATAGCCAATACTCACTTTTTACAGGGTCATCATCCGATCTCCTCGAAATTCCTCACTCCAAACTTCCTTAGCTTTTCAATCGGAGAACGTTTACTAGTTTCAATTATTGAAGGAGGTGGAGGAGCAACCTGAGGTACCACAGTGTGGTGCAAGAGGGGAGGAGGTGGTTGAGCCCGACTTCTTTCTTGTATCATCTCCTTATACCACTGATTCATAACTCCATAAATCATATTTTTAAGTTCTCGCTCTCGCATCATAGAAATTGGAATATCACTACTTGTTTCTTGTTCAGAAGTCTGCACTCTCATCATTAGCTTCCCCTGCTCAAGATGCTCGTGTCTATCTGACATCTTTATAATTAGAGAGTATCTATAAAAATGACAAAGATTAGATCGGATCATACATATCACACTATCACAGATTTATATGGCATGTATTTCTAAACACTTTACACATAACACATGTTCCGAGAACCGGCTAAACCGGGCTCTGATACCACTAAATGTAACACCCCTTACCTGTATTCATAGTCGAAATAGGGTACGTGACATTACCAGAGTTTACCAGATTAATTTTTCGTTAATACAAGTTAAATACTATTCATTTACTAAAACATGTCATGACGTCCTTTAGATGGGCCTCCAAAGCCCTAAACATACTTCGAGACCAAACCAGAATTAAATCGAAACCATAGAAAATTTTTCGCAAAATCCCAAAGTTTTTTTTTTTTTTTTGTTCAATATAACCCCTTTATAAATATCTAACCTTCCCTGCAAATTTTAAAACTGAGACTAATCCAACCAACCAATTCATTTCAATCAATTTGATACCAAATTATACTTCTACTATAATCATACTATTTAACATATTTATCATTTTTTTTCTTTAATGTATTTTAATTAAACAAGTCTTAGCATTTATATAATCATCAAACCTTATACATGCCATATAAATTAAAAAGAAAATTTACAAAAGCTACCGGAGATAATCTGGATAGTGTGATTCTTTGTGTTGATCCGATCCTCCGTATACTTCCACGTCAATCTACAAGAGACATTGAATACACTCAAGTAAGCTTATAGAAGCTTAGTAAGTTCATGGGCGTAAAACATAAATCTTACCAAATATTTATACACTTATACAATATACACAATTATTAAGTTCACCACAAACCACAAATATTGGTGAGTTCCTTGTATAAACTTACTACCACTTATTCATTTCCTTTAATTCTTTTGGGCCTTTAACCAAATTAGGGAACGGTTACAGAAAATTGAGTACTTCACTTTCACTTTGTCATAGTATAACTATGGTCTTCCGTATGATCACTTATCACTTTTTGAAGTGATAGTCCTGCCACGGTCTTACACTGATCACATTATCACTTGTCACTGATCAGATAAGTGTAGCAAAAACTATCACTTATCACTTATCACTTGTCACCGATCAGATAAGTGTAGCTAAAGCTACCACTTATCACTTGTCACTTATCACTGATCAGAAGTACTCAAATCCGACGTTCCGCTCAATTTGATCATTTATTCGATTTTCGGGTTGTTATTTTATTCTCTATTCATCAATAAATATATTTCATCATACATTATATAATTTATAAAATTAACATATAATCATTAAACTTCAACCATATGAACTTACCTGGGTCGATTTGCAAAATTTGTGAAAGTTCAGGGACTAATCAGCTACTTTTTCTTTTCCTCGACTTGTTTCGGGTTCTCGATCTATCATTGTAAAATCATTCACTTATCAGTATTGACTTCATCTTCAACCCGCTTATAAGTAATATTATCTATAATTTCATTATTTACTTATGTATATTCCAATGCTGTCCATCCGTGTCATAGTCACTAAATTATTTTTATCTTTAGCTACAGAACTCCAAATTAAGATCCGCTAATTTTCCCTAAAACTAGACTCACATATCTTCTTACCATAAAAATTTTATAATTTTTGGTTGGGCCAATTAATACAGTTTATTCATTGAAGTCTCCCCTATTCTGCTGTTTGACAGTTCCGACCCTTCTTCACTAAAAATTAATTATCTTCTCGTATAGAATTCAAATGATTTTTCCGTTTGTTTCTATTGAAAATAGACTCATCCAGGATTATAAACATATAAATTTAAGCCCCTAATTATTTTTATTCAATTTTTTATGATTTTTCAAAGTCAGAACAGGGGAACCCGAATTCATTCTGATATTGTCTTACAAAATCTATTATATCTCATGATTTACAATTCCATTGCTTACACCGTTTCTTCTATAAGAAACTAGACTCAATAAAATTTAATTTCATATTTTATTCATTCCATAATTCGATTTCTACAATTTTTGGTGATTTTTCAAAGTTAGACTACTGCTGCTGTCCAAAACTGTTTTAGTGCAAATGTTGATTTCGATTTTTGCCCCAAATTTCACAGTTCATACAATTCAGTCCTTACTCAATTAACCCCTCAATGAAGATAATTTTTCCAAATTAATGCTTTATCTAGAAATTATAAGTTATCTCACAATTATTTAAATTCAGAATTTTCACATAAAACCCTAACTTCAAACTCTTTCACCATTAGGTCCCAAACATTCACTTTCTATTCAATTCTTTCAATAAAATCAGCATATAAACAATTTAAAGCTCTAATTCCATGCTAAATCATCATATACTTCCATCACATATTCATATCAACTTCCAATTTCTTTCATAAAATCAAAAACTAATGAATTCAACAAGTGGACCTAGTTGTAAAAGTCATAAAAACACAAAAATTTCAAGAAATAATCAAGAATTGAACTTACTTACAGTAAAAATATGAAAAACCAGCTTAAGGAAACCCTTCTATGGTGTTTTTGCTGATGAGAATGCAGAAAAATAAAGAGAAATCTAGATAATTCCACTTTAGTCCTAGCTTTATTAAGTAAATTTTGCAATATTCCAATTTTACCCTTAATTCATCAATTTTCCTGTTGATTTCATGCCCCTTGCCGTCCAGCCCAAATCATTTTGGGTCTATTTTCCTTTTAAACCCTCTTTCTTTTATCATTTAAGCCATTTAATCATTTCCCAAAATTTTACATTTGTTATAATTTAGTCCTTTTTATTCAATTAACTATCGGAACTTTAAAATTTCTTGACGAAACTTTAATACTAACTTATTAACACTCCATAAATATTTATAAAAATATTTATGGCTCGGTTTAAAATTTTTAAAGTCTCGATACCTCGTTTCTGATTCTAATTATTTTAATATTTATTTCTACTACACTATTCGCTATTTCAAAAAATTTCTAACTTCACATTTAACTTATATTCAATAAATTAATAATATTTTCTACTCATTTGTCAGATTTAATGATCTCGAATCACTATTCCGACACCACTGAAAATTTAGGCTATTACATTGCATGCTGACCAATTCTTCAACACTCCTCCTTGGTTCCTAACTCCTTCCTTAATTTAATGAACCTTGAAACATTAAGGGCCTTTGTGAATATATCAGCAACCTGTTCCTGTGAATTGCAATGAACCAGCTCTACCTCTCGAGCTTGCTCCATCTCCCTTACCACATGCAACTTAATGTTGAAATGTTTAGTTCTACCATGGAAGACAGGATTCTTTGCAATTGCAATAGCAGACATGTTATCACAATGGATCTCTGTTGCTTCTTTTTGTTGTAGGTTTAGATCAAAAAGGATTTTTCTAAGCCAAATGGCTTGATTAACTGCTCCTGCAGCAGCCATATACTCAGCTTCTGCTGTGGATTGAGCTACTATTGTTTGCTTCTTTGAACTCTAACAAAATATTGTTGAACCAAGTGTGAATACATAACCTGAAGTACTTTTCATGTCATCCTTTGAACCAGCCCAATCACTGTCGGTGTAACCCATCAGCTTCAAGTCTTCACTTCTACTAAATTTCAATCCATAGCTCAAGATGCCTTTGATGTACCTAAGCACTCTCTTTGCTGCTTGAAGGTGTTGTTTGTTGCAGCAATGCATAAACCTTGATAGCATACTAACAGCAAACATGATGTCTGATCTAGTTGCTGTCAAATACAATAAGCAACCAACAAGACTTCTATAATCAGCTTCACTGACCTGCTCATAGTCTTGTTGACTTGATAGCTTCATTCCAACAGCCATAGGTGTGCTTGTTGGCTTGCAATTCTCCATGGAGAATTTGCTTAGGATCTTTACAGCAAATGTCTTCTGCCCCAAGAAGATTCCACTATGAGTTTGCTGCACCTCCATTCCAAGAAAATAAGTCATTTGTCCCAGGTTAGACATTTCAAACATATCTTTCATTTTGGCCTTAAAATCAGCCAATATGCTTTGATCTCTTCTTGTTACCAAAAGGTCATCAACATAGAGGGACACAATAAGCTGTGTTTCAGCTTGTTTCTTCTTAACATACAGAGTTGGCTCACTGATGCTTCTCTCAAATCCCAAACTGACCAGATAGCTGTCTATTCTTGCATACCAGGCTCTAGGGGCTTGTTTTAGGCCATACAAGGCCTTTTTGAGCCTATATACCATGTTCTCTTTGCCTGTCACAACAAACCCTTGAGGTTGGTCAATGTAGATCTCTTCTTCAAGAAAGCCATTTAGGAATGCAGACTTTACATCCATTTGATGAATGATCCATTGCCTTTGTGCAGCCAAAGCAACTAGCAATCTGATTGTGTCTAGCCTAGCTACTGGTGCAAAAGTCTCCATGTAGTCCAGGCCATATCTTTAACTGAACCCTTTGACAACAAGCCTAGCTTTTAGCTTGTTCAAACTGCCATCAGCATTTTGTTTGGCTCGATAGACCCATTTGACACCAATGATCTTTTTGTTGACAGGCTTTTCTACTAGCTCCCATGTTTGATTCTTTTGAATCATCTTGATTTCATCAACCATAGCTTGCTTCCAGCCTTCATGTGCTTCAGCTTCTTCAAAACAGGTAGGTTCTTCTTGTGCAACATGAGCCCTTTCATAAATGTCAGCTAATGATCTTGTACCCCTGACTGTTTCATCATCAACATCCATGTCAGGATCATTTTGGTCAGATTCAAACTGATCTGCTATGAGTTCTTCATAAATAGTCTCAGGTTCATTTCTTTCCCAATTCCAGTAAGCCTTCTCATCAAACACCACATCCCTGCTCACTTGGACTCTATTGGTTGAAGGATCCAAGATCCTATAACCCTTTTTGACTAAGCTGTAGCCTACTAAAATACCAGGTTTGGCTTTTTTTGACAGCTTGTCTCTCTTCACAATTGGTACATGGCTGTAATATAGGCAGCCAAAGACTTTCAGATGAGCTAATGAAGGTTTAAATCCGAACCAGGCTTCAAATGAAGTTTTGTGCTCAAGTGCTTTGGTTGGTAGCCTATTTTGAATGTAAACAGCAGTGTTAACTGCTTCAGCCCACATGGCTTTGGGCAGATTCTTCTGAAATAGGAGACACCTAACCATATCCATAAGGCTTCTATTTTTTCTTTCATTCACCCCATTCTGTTGAGGTGTATAAACATTGGTTAGCTGGTGTTTGATGCCAGCATCATTGCACAAAGCTTGAAACTGAGCTGAGGTGTACTCAGCTCCATTATCTGACCTAATAGTCTTTATCTTGCAGCCTGTTTCTATTTCCACTGCAGCTTTAAACTTCACAAACACTTGAGCTACCTCAGACTTTTGCTTTAAAAAATAAATCCAGCAATATCTGGTATAATCATCAATGAAGAGAATGAAGTACCTATTGCCACTAAGTGATTATGTTCTCATGGGGCCACAAACATCAGTGTGCACCAATTCCAACTTGTTTGAGGCTCTCCAGGTTGTGTTTGCAGGAAATGGAAGCCTAGCTTACTTTCCCATTTGACAAACCTCACAAACTTCTTCATTTTGTACTAACTTGATGAAGTTTTCAACCATTTCCTTGCTGACCATCTGAGCAATGGATTTGAAGTTAGCATGACCAAGTCTTTGATACCAAAGCTTGGTGTCTTCTGTTGAAGCAGCATAGGCAGAGTGTGAGTCACCTGACCAGTTGACTTCAAAGCATTTGTCACTCATGGTGACTGTCATGAGGCTTGATCCATTTGGATCAGTGATTTGGCACTCCTGACCCTTGAACACTACTGAGTACCCTTTCTCTAGTAGTTGAGAAATGCTAAGAAGGTTCCTGACAATCTCAGGTACCAGCAGCACATTTGTGATAACTTTGTCTCCTGTGGAAGTGCATATTAGCACATCTCCTTTGCCTTCAGCCTTGATGAACTGACCATTCCCAATTTTCACCCTGGTTTTGCAACTTCTATTCAAGGTTTTGAAAATTGTTGCATCTGGTGACATGTGATTGGTGCAGCCACTATCCAGCTACCACCCTTTTGAGCCTTTGCTTTGACCAGCTAGACATGACACAGCAAAGACCTGATCTTCATGGTCACTACTGTCTTCAGCCACTCGAGCTTCTTCACCCTTGTGTTGTAGTTGGTTTTGGCCAGGTCTGCCTTTTTCTTTGTAGACCCTTTCAACATGGCCCTTCTTCTTGCAGTGTTGACACACAGTATCTGGCCTGAACTAGCATCTGGCCTCTAGATGACTAGGTCTTTTACAAAATTTGCAGAGTTGATCTCTTCCTCTTGCAGCATCAGGCTTAGGCCTGTTTCTCCAATTTTTCTTGCTTTTATAGGCTGAGGTGCTTAAGGCTGCTTTGGCCTTGGCTTGAAAAGCACCTTCTTGGTGTTCTTCTATTCTACTAGCTCTCCTTGGCTCCTGAGCATAGAGGGCGTTAATGAGCTCAGTTAGGGAGATGGTTGCCAGGTCTCTCGAATCCTCCAAGGATGAGATCTTTGCCTCATATCTCTCAGACAATGTTGAGAGCACCTTCTCCACAATTCTTGCCTCACTGAACTGTTCTCCTAGCAATCTTATGCTGTTGACCACAGCCATTATCCTGTCTGAGTACTGCTTCACTGTCTCTTCTTCCTTCATCTTGAGATTTTCAAAGTCTCTTCTCAAGTTTAGCAACTATTGCTGCCTTGTTCTTTCAGTGCCTTAGAACTCCTCCTTGAGCTTGTCCTAGTCCTGCTTGGGAGTCTCACAAGCCATGATCCTGGTAAAGATAACATCAGAAACACAGTTCTGAATACATGACATGGCCTTGTGCCTTTTGGTCCTCTCATCTGCGTGCTGTCTAATTTGAGCCACAGTGGGGTTGGCTTTAAGTGGAGCTAGCTCAGCATCTGTGTTAACAACTTCCCACAGATCGAAGGCTTGCAGGTAAGTCCTCATTTTAACCTGCCATATGTAGAACCCTTCACCATTAAAGACTGGTGGTGCTGTAGGAGAAAAACCTGATGAAGCCATTCGGTTTTATATTGAGTATGAAACAGGTCCTCTAAGAATATGGCTCTAGATACCAATTGTTGGAGCTTGAAGCAAAAACAGTAAGCAAAACGAGAAGCTTGTGCAGCAAGCCTCGTGGCTTGGAGAAGAAACAAAAACAGAAATTTGCTTAAGAACCAGAACAGAGATGAAAACAAAGAAAAATGGAGCATAAGTTGAATGAAATTCAATGATTATCATTAAGAAACAAGTTTGGCACATGGCCAATACAAATATCAGTCATTGACTGATCAAAAAGTAAAAAAACAAACATCACCTAATGCTTACCTAATACCACTAATTACATGGAAACTTGATAAAATAAATTGTACACATGAACAAAGCTGATTTATCAGCTCAATCACTACCTAATTACATCAATCATTGAACTAACATAATTCAAAGAGAACTAAAATTCATTACATCAACAAAATGAATCAAAATGGAACTAGATAGCAGTGGTTACACTTGGTTCTGCTGCTTCTGCATGACTCGGTGTGCATGGCCAGCTTCTTGGTGCTACATGCTGACCAATTCTTTAACACTCATAGCTGTCAATAGTGATGTTATAGCTCATCACACCCTTTGGAATACTTGTCTGACAGCAGCCAATCCCAGAGCAAGACCCGTTTGAAACATCGGTAATGTTGTTACATAACGACAAACAACCGATTGCATAACGTTGTCTGAGATAACCTTCCACCCGAGCATAGGTGTCACACCCGATTGCAGTGAACTTATTCTTGTTATGGTTTATTGAAAATTTATAAAGCTGGAGCCGGTAATATGACCAATTCCTGTATGATGTGTTGTAACAATCATAGCTTGCATTCGAAAAGATGCGCAACTGACCATCGGTAGATATGTTGATGACTTCGAGGTTACCGTTGCCTAAGAACGCTTTGTTGGGTATGTAACTGGTGTTACATGTGATGAGAAACTGTTCAGTGATGTTGCAATCACCGCCGGTACCGAACGGGTATGGGATAATAACATTCCCGCAGCGGCTTTGGCAGCCGGGTTTTGCCACCGCTGGTGTTGAAGCTTTTACCGTCAATATAACATTAAGGAAGATCATCAGCTGCATAAGAAGTACTGATCTAATCAAACCCATCGCCGTATTTCCTAGATTATACACAGAAATGGATCGATGCTTTAATTTAGCTCCACGTTGACCAGGCATTAAATAAAAGATTCATAGGCCGGCTTGTTTGATATGTAGTAAATCAAATTTGGGACGCGTTCTGCACAGCAAAATGCAGATAACGTGACGTCTTTCCCTTAGAATTTTCGGTGTTGAGGTCAGCGGTAATTGGTTTGAACTTGTGATTTTTATATTAAAGAAAGTAAATTTTTTATGTGATGCTTATACATTAAATAAAAAAGAAATTTTTAATTTTTATTTAATAAATCATAGGATATAACGTGAGTAAGAACACCGAGGATCATTAGATGTTAAATCATCTAATGGATAAATTAATTCTTATAGTTATATATTTTAAATAATTTATATAAAATTTTAAGTTATTATCATTCAATTTGTGATATTATATTGCTAACAACCCCTTTTTAAAATATAAATTTATATAAAACAAGTAGTGTTTATGGATTATCATACACGTGCTCATATACTATTTTTTACCCGGCAATTTAGATACATGAGAGAATAGACACCCAAACTCATAATGGAATAAGCAATGAAATGAACACTCCACCAGGCCGTGATTCACACAGCATCCCTTAACGCTCTCCCTCCCATCAACTAAAAACTTATATTACGCTCATATATTTGATATAGATATACTTAAATCTTTTCTATGTATTTAAAAGTCATTAATTTGGAGATCCACCTATCCCCATTTCCGGGATGAAAATCCCTTGCTCCCATTTGACGCCGCATTCGTGCCCTTTAATAAAGTAATGCTAAGTCCTCTCTCTTTTTTTAGTAACAGTTCGTAGGCGGAGTTAAAATCATGAAGTTAAAGTTTTCGTCTATTTGGTTTATTTAGATTTAATTTTGTTTGCTTATTTTTATTGTATTTTTATTTTTGATTAACTTTTGTTATTTTATATTCAAGCTTAATTCCCCATTTTCTTTAATTTCATAGACTTGTACAAATCTTGGTCGAATTGATTAATTTAATCTCTGTATTATTAGCCTACTCTCTATACTGCAAATTTAATTTCAATTTTAGGTGTAGAAAATTATTTTTGATGGATTCAACATCCATCAAATTTTAGATCTATTGTTGGGACTGGCACTAACTAAATTTGTGTTTTCTTTATGACTAAATTTGGACGTGCAAACCACTCAAACATACTCTAGAAGTAGAGAAAATTGTTCGTACTTCAGAAATAGTAACAAATAAAAAAAGAACAAAAAATTGGAGAATGATCGAATGTGTTATGTTATGGCTATGAATTATCAACCGTTTGGGTTTATACCTAATTACCAAATAAGAGTACAAGAGATAAATGTATCTTCCATAGAAAGTAAATTTAATAATATTGCTAATATTGTTCGGTGTATTAACGCAAGAAATACTATGCCAATCATGATATATGGTGTATGTGTTACACCCAGTCATGTGATAAGTGTGTGTCTTATTTTTCAAAACGATTATCAAGAACAATTTAATACTATTGAAAGCTTTCTTGGACCACCTCAAAGAAGATACAACTCATTCTCCGATGCATACAATTTCATGTGGAGAGATCTCCTCGATTTAGGCTATGGAATGAGACCCTTGTCCAATCCATATTATCAGCCTAGTCCACCAAGGCGACAACCATTATCCTCAAGTTTCTCTTTAGAAGACACTGTAAATGCCCTTATTGCTAACACTCTTAAATTCCAACAAGAAAGAATAGCAAGTAGGGAGAAACTAGAGAACTCAATGAGTCAACTTGCCATCTTAAGGGGTGAATTGGATTCCCAAGAGAAGTTGTCAATTCAAACAGAACCTAACTCGAGCCAAAACGTGAGTTTAATGACTCTTAGAAGCAAAATTATTCTGGAGCCCTATCCTAGTAAAAAATCATGGACAAGACTTGTGAAAGGAAAAACAAGATGACAATCCACAAGCAAAAGTAGAACCAACACCTCCCAAACCGGTCGTGATTCCACCTCTTTTTCTTGGAAGGCTAGTGAGAAACAAGAGAGAAAAAGACGATAAAGAAGTCCTTGAGATTTTCTGCAAAGTCGAGGTAAAGATTCCACTAATGGACGCTATAAAACAAATAGCTCATTTTGCAAAAATTTTGAAGGAATTTTTGCTCTAGTAAAAAGAAACCAACCGATTTCAAAAGCGTATGTATGGAGGAGAATGTATCCACTCTTATCCAGACAAAAGATACCCCATAAATATAAGGATCAATGTATGTTTTGAATTTCATATAAAATAGGTAATATTGACATTAAGAAAGTTATGTGTGATTTGGGTGCATCTATTAATATAATGTTGTTATCTATTTAAGACTCACTTAATATCGGTCATTTGAAAGAAATAAGTGTTAGCTTCCAATTGGAAAACATATCAATAATCTACCCAGAAGACGTGTTGGAAGATGTTTTGGTTACAAAAATGTTATAATATATTTATTTATAAATGGTTATGGCTAAGAAGTATAAACATAACTTATGTATATATTCATACTATATATTATGAAAATAATATGCTTATAAAAAAGTGTTATAGTTTTTATTATAAATTTTTTGAAAAAATAAAACTTCTAAAATTATGGTAAAAAATTATGTTATTACAATTTTTACTACCAAACATAACCTAGAGAATTATAAAGTAATTACATCCTACAAGCCAAATACGTCCAAGAAATTACTATTCTTTATAATTATAAGAAAGTGTAATGACTACCATCATAATTACACTTATATTCAATTACTTTGTATTGTCCAAACAAACTTTAAGTAAATGTATTCTACTTTTTAAAATATTATTGTTGAAAATTGAATGTAAAAGTAAAAAAAAAAAAAAATTCAAATTAATCAATTTTGTTCTGAATTTAAATATTTTTCTTATGGCGTGTATCTTATAAAATAAGTAAAAAAAAAGTAAGATAAATGATAATGTTATTTATGAAAAATGGTAAACTAAAACTTTTACTGTAAAATAGATATGCTTAAAAATGTTAAAGTTTAAATTAATAATTTTGTTATTAAATATGTAAGAGAATTACTAAAATGTAGCATAGTTTAATAAAATTTCATATCAATTAGATAAATAATATATAAAATGTAATTTAAGAAAACACTTTTAGAAAATGTAAATAAAAAAAGACGTTTCAATAAATAAACATTTATGTGATAGAGTAATAAAAAAATTAATTATAAATATGGAGGACTTAAGTTTATACTAGAAAAAGCGGAAGTATTTTGTAAGTGGAACAACATGGAAGGACTTCCGTGTTATTAAACCAATTTATTGTTTCCTTAATTTCATGTTATATATAGTCTGTTTAGTATAATAATTTATTTCAGTCTTTAATTTTATAAAAAAAAAATTATTTTACCCTTTAATTTAAGGTCTCGTCTCTTTTTAACTTTTCAACTTATATTTTGTGTTAAATCACTCAAAATGAATAAAAAAAATTAACAAATATTTCTTTTTTCATCTAATTTTGAGTGATTGAACTAATGATACAATATTAAAAATTAAAAGAGAAAAGAATTAAAATTTTTTAAAAAATAAAAATGTCAAATAAGTGATTATAGATGGAGAGATAATCTTCATTGTATATTTGTTTCCCTAACTACCTGTAATTTCTAAAAGTTAAATTTTAAATTCATTGTGCTTTATACTGAAATTTCATTAATTGTAGTAAATTCATTAATTTTAGGCTCCGTTTGTTTATCAGTAAAATATTTTTCGAAAAATGATTTCTGAAAAATGATTTACTTTTTTGGAAATGATTTACTTTTCTGGTATTTGGATGAATCTGTGTAAAATATTTTCTGTTGTTTGGCAGATTACCTGAAAATATTTTCCAAAAAAGCTATTTTTACATATATTAATAAATTTATATTTTAAATTATTTTTACATATATTACAATGATTTATTTTTAAATAAATAAATCAAATTAAATATATAATAATACTCAATTATTAAGTTAGAATATACATTAGAAAATAAAAAGGAGAAGAACAATGCAAAATGTGAAATATTTAAATCTTTGCTATCAAAGCACCTATCCATTCTTCTTTCAAATCTCTTTAATGAAATATTTACAATACCCTTTTTCTCAATGTCTGTGCGTCTTAATGCATGTTATTTCAAATGTTTGTCATCAGTAACTCAATGCAAGCATTGCTAGCACCAAATAACTTTAAAACTAAAACCAGTCGTTGGCTAGTAACTGAAATAGCCTATGGCCACCATGTAGAACGTGAAATGTCGAGCCTTGAGCTGGTCATCAATGCTAAAGGGAAGAGCTACAAATCACATCTCTTGGGGTTTTGACAGCAGAGGAAGGGGGACAGTGTTATATGGAACAACCTTATCATCTGTGCTATAAAGATATAGCTGCGGACAGTGCAGATGGGCCTCCAAAGCTGCATCAACCACCGCTCTAAACTTTTTGCAGTAAGAACCACAAGTTGTTTATCATAAACACAAGATTTGATTGCATTCGGAGAGAGCAAATAGCATGGCATGTATGTGTTCATTTAACATTTATGTGGACTCATAAGTGAATTATAGCAAAATCAATGTAATTGTAGAAAAAAATTATAATTCTCGACATGAAAGTGAATACAGACTATGCTGACAGATCAGCCGGCTAGAGTCCAATGCCTTATCGAAAATCCGAAAATGCATACCTGCAACATGGCTATGATCATTGCAAGGAGGGCATATGAACCTATTCCACCTGAATATACCTGCATAGTTTCAAAAACATTGCAAATCAAAAACAGAGGAACACTACTTTTTGAACAAAACGAACAGATCATCAATATAGATAAACTCAAACCTCATTCAGGTCTCTCTGTTGTAAAAATACTTTCAAGATCAAACACAGTGGTCGTAATTGAGGTCATTTTAGTACTGCTTCCTAAGAGAAAACACATAAGCAAATTTTAAATTTAGAAAAAAACAAAGAAAATATCTAGAAAAAAGTCCAAAGTTTATGGAACATACAAAGAAATAAACTAAAGAAGCAGAGCTTTAATTAAACACAGGAAAACCACGGAAGTCCTAATTTTGAGAAACATGAGTTAATCGAACCAAAATGATTTACATAAATTTTAATCAACAAATCCAGAAGTAGACATAGGAAATAAATGAAAATTAAACAGTGATTCCCATTGGTGAAAATAAAGCAAACAAACAATCAAACTCAACACAGGAACACAATCCTCAAGAATAATTGCAGCCAAAAATGAAACTTGGCTCAGAAGAAATCCTAATAAGAAAGAGGCTATGGTCCAACTTAATTGACCTCATCTGACAAAAAAAGGGATTAAAATAACTATATCTTAAGCACCACTAACAAATGAAACATCTGAGCATATGAAAGTCTGTAATTGCAACAAACCTTGATAAACTCAGCAGCTTTTGGTCCATTATCCACATCAAAGCTGCAATATTGAACACCCAATTAAATATTAAACTGTGAGACAGAATTGCTAAAGAAAATATGAAACATGGCTTTTAAATTGCCACATCAAGCCAAGAAAGAGATAAACAACTTTCTTTGGTGCACTTATCACATCTGCTATAAGTTAGTCTAGGAACCTAAACATGCCTCCACCTTCATCAAATTCCAAGCATTCCATCAGATCTTGTCAATCAAGAAAATTTAAGAAAATAGGAATCTCAATCAAGTTAACTGTTTATGTGATTAGAGAAAAAATGACCAAGATTTCTTGTTCATGAATTCTCGACAATCTCATCTTCCTGAAATAAAAAGCAAAGAAACTTTCTATGTTTGGTAAACTGTTTAGCCTCATTCGCTATTAATATCCAAATACTAAGTTTTTTTATGGAATTTCCAATTACTTGGACCTCCCAATTATCATGAACCTCAAAGAAAATAATGAAGACAATTCAAAATTCCTACCATAATATCTTCCAAAAAAACCTCACTGCTAAAATTTCATATTAATCCAGTGTTTTTTATGATGATATTCATACCAGAACTAAAACAAATTCAGAAATGTTCGGAGGTGAAGAGAATTTTAGATGAGATATTGGATTAAAACATACTAGGACAAGAGGGTAAGAGGAATATAGAACTACCTTATATCAAATGCGACACCGCTTTTCTTTTCTACAAACTTAGTTATTGGCACGCGAACTTTTGCGATCACCTGATAGGAATTGAATTGTTAGCTAAATATACTCTATTGTATCAGTAAACTTTC
Source organism: Gossypium longicalyx (assembly GCA_025698465.1). Taxonomy (NCBI): domain Eukaryota; kingdom Viridiplantae; phylum Streptophyta; class Magnoliopsida; order Malvales; family Malvaceae; genus Gossypium; species Gossypium longicalyx. The sequence goes on along the minus strand of CM046997.1, from coordinate 12,715,732 downwards.
CAAAAAAATAAAATACTTGCATCTTTTTTGCAATTCCCCTTTGAGATAATGCCCTAGAAAGAGCATACAAACCAGTCTGTGGATTTTTTATACTTGACTCTAGAATCACTACCTACATAAAATGGAAACAAATGGCTTAAGAATGTCAGTCATACAGAATAGGGGAGAAATACAAAAATTTGGGTCAGCTTTCCTCTACCTATTGTTTTTCTTTCCTTTCCATAGTAGAAAATCTATATACTAAATTTCATAATCCTAATGAAAAACTCATCAACCATGTTACGCAAGCTACAATATAACAAGATTAAACATTGATATAGTTTGAGTTGCGAGACATAAACTTATAGGATAAAAGGAAGCAAACTAATCACATCAATATCACTTGTTGGTAAATAAAGCCCTGTCCTGAATGACCCAAAAACTTCTGGCTGCAAAGCAACAACTCATTACCATTTGGCATTGTACACTATGTATGCATCTTTATATGTGTGTGCTTTTGTGCATGAGAGAAAGAGAGGCTACCAATCATACCTGCGCAGCGAGCCATATATGTACTTGATAACATCAAAAATGTAATGCACACAATGCATCACGTCTTCGCTTGCTCTTCGGGAGTAGGGGATAGAAAATCATAGAAGTCCACTATTTCTGCAACGCCCACCATGGTGGGAAGTATTAAAATATGCCCCATCTGCCTCAAGACCCACAGCTTGTTCCCCGGTGGTTCAGAAGATGCCACATTTGCCTCAAGACCCACAGCTTATTCAACAGCTTACGCCCCTACGATTTGTTGCTTCCAAGGTTTTCGATTGGTCTTATTTCTACCCGGGTTTCAAGCCATCGTCTCAGTCGGTGGCCTAAGATAAGCCAACATTTAAAATGGCTTCTTCAACATTGAAAATGGCTTTGGTTCTCCTTGACCAAATAGATTTGCAACCCAAGGGGAAGGGGAAGGGGAAAGGGGAGAAGAAGCATCAATTTCCGGAAAATGTCTTACCGATTTCAAAAGGGTAAGACATTTTCCTTAAAAAAAGCCTTCCTTTTCCCCGTGTTTTGTAAAACATTTTACCCTGGAAAATCATTTTCAAACAACCAAATATCAGAAAAGCCTGAAAATCTGTTACGGAAAAACTTTTACAGCTTACCAAACGGACCCTAAATATTTTAAAGAAATAGTAAATTTATAATTGGTGAAACATCACATGTTGTAAACTATTGGTAGAAGCGCTTGTCTCCATGATTGAGAACTATATATATATAATTCCAATAGTGGACTAACCGAATGAGTTTACCTTCATTTCACATATATAATTTCTCTTAATTATTACTTCAAACAGTATTATCTTCCATCATCCATTAGGACACTGAATAAAATTTACCTTTTGTTTTTTTTTCTTTAATTTAATGCTGCTAATATCAAATGAGAAGTCTATGTTTTTATGATCAATCGTTACATCTTGTTATCTTATTATTGAAACTTCAACTTATACAATAGTATTTATCAATTTGTTATTTAAAGGATTGCCGGTAATGACAATTACAACATATGATAAACAATTTCTGCATCGAATTATTATTTAATTTTGGTTTAATTACATGATTAATATCTTAAAAGGTTACGTATAATTTTAAATTTCATCATATGCAAATCGTTTATAGATTTTCAATTCAGATTTACATTGATACAAGTCTGACAATGTGTAAGGTTTGTTAATGTTGATACAAATCCATTAATCAAATAAAAAAATTTGTATTATACATTGAAATATTTGTTGCAAACTAAACAAGAAATATGAAGATGTTGAACCAGTCTACAGATTCCAGATGATGCTTCAAAAGCTCAATACCTTGATTTGTGACCGAGGACCTGGTCTAGTTTACATTAAGTCATCATATATGTCTCCTGGGCCAAAATCTTTTCCTGTTGCAATCTATTTGTAACTCAAAAGTACATGTAAACTAAACTTGTTCAATACATTCATATCAAATACTTAACTGACATGTATCCAAACATATATTTAAAGCCATGTGACTTAAGTTCCAATTATGTACGACATCAAGATAAATTCTGTTTTATATATAACTATGTGACACAAAATAGAGAGCTTATTATTTTGGCGAAGTAAGTATATGAACAAGATTTAAAGAGTTTATTTACAAGTTATGTTTACAAAATATATATTTTTTTAGAATATTTAGTATTTATTAAAATAATATATTTGATATTTATTAGTATAAAAATCTTTATTACTTCTTTTTATATTTAAGATTTGTTTCTTGTTATAAATACCTATGTGACATTGTTTAAAATGGATAGTGAAAAATAATAAAAAAATCTTAGCAGATAATTTTGTTGCTAAATTTTTCTTTTTTTTTTTTTTTCTCTGTAATTCTTTCTTCATTAGTATCGAAATTCCAACATAATCATAGTCTAATTTTGCTCGATAATCCTTGTAGTTACGCGTTTGTTGCAGAGGATGGTGTCTATAACTTCTCGAATTCAGATCTTGGTGGATATGATTTAAAAGAGAAACAATTTCCTGTTATTCTTGATTGGACAATCGGGAATTTAAGTTGCAGTGTAGCGAAGGAGGATATGAGTAGCTTTGCATGCAAGGAGAATAGTAAATGCGTTGAATCGGAAAATAGTTCAGGGTATATCTGCAACTGCTATGATGGTTATGATGGGAACCCTTACCTCACTAATGGATGCCAAGGTAAATATATAAATTCTTCCTCGATGCTACCATCTTGTTGATAAACGAGTGTGAAACATTACAGCCTTGCAACAGTACATGTTCTAAATTTCCAGGCAGTTACAATTGTTCAAGTCCGGAGGGTTTGAAGGTGACGATTGGAAAAAGGGAATTGGCTGCAATCGTCCTATTCATAAGAGATCTCCTGTCAATATTGCTCTAGGTTTGTATATGTATTTACCGTTATATCCTAACAATATTTTGGTATTACAAGTCAAATGCAGATTAATTTAATTGAGTGATGATAAAAATTTTATAAAATAAATTATATTATTTTAAAAGATACTTTTATCATTGAATATATTTATATAGAAAAATAAATATACACAGAAGGGTAAAGGCTTATGTGAAAATTTTGATGGGGTACTCTGGAAGCTTTTTATAATGAGAGAGAAATTGTATTTTATTTTTTTATTAAAATATAAAAATTTAATTTGTATAGATTAGATTAAAGAGAAAATTGGTTATTTTCATTTACTTTTATTGTTAAAAATTAAAGTGGCTAACAGAATAACCAAATAGTTACACATGGCATTATCATATGTATCTTATCTTGATATATAGAGACTAGTTTTTATAGTATAAATGAATGAAATTTTTTACAAGATAATTAATCTGCTCTTTAGTCTAATGTATAAGGATTAATTTTCTCATTTTTTTAGTAGATAGAGCAAAAAACTATCCGACTCTTAGTACAAAAATCTTTGTAATACTTTTACCAAAGTCTTAAATTTCAAGTATCAAGGTTCATGCGTCACAAATGGATTTTCTCCCATTCTTTTCGATTTGGTCATTCCATTAAATACGTGGTATGCATTGTACTGAAACCAAAATATAAAATCTATTAGTGGAGGACGACCTCCTAAAGATAAGAACCATGAAAGTAAAGAGAGAGCCAAAAAATAATCTTTTGTATATAATCTCGGATAATACCAAATGTTATCAATTTTGATAAGTAGACGGAATAATGCAATGTAAGCAAAAAATTTTAAATTCATAGAAATGTAGAAGCGCGTATAATTTATCATGCTCGTATATCCATCATCATATGAGTCTCCATAAATACTAATTTAAATTTTAACATATTTAATCCAAGTGCTAATCATATATGTGGTAGCTTGGTTTATAGGTTTTGGCATTGGCTTCTTTGCTCTCCTCTTGGGCGTAACTTGGATTTGGTTGGCTATTCGGATGCAAATTGGGGAACTAATGTTGATGGTCGAAGGTCTACTATAAGGTTTTTTGTGTTCCTTGGGGGTAATCCTGTAGCTTGGGGATCAAAGAAGCAACAGATTGTCTCCAGGTCAACAGCAGAAGCTGAATATAGAAGGCTAGCTCATACAGTTACAGAGGTGGTTTGGCTTCATGTTTCAACTTCAAGAAAGGCCATAGTATGGTGTGATAACCCAGGCGCGGTTACTCTATCTGCAAATCCAGTATTGCACTCAAAGTTTAAGCATGTTGAGTTAGACTTGTTCTTTATTCGATAAAAGATTGCAGCTGGAAAGCTTAGTGTGGGGCATATTCCAGCACATGAGCAAGTTGCAAATGTCTTTACAAAACCCTTGTCAGCCCCCTTGTTTACGAAATTCAGATCGTGTCTTAAAGTGGTTGCAAAAGTTTGACAAATCAGCAGAAATCGAGTAGATCGAGGCATGTTAAGGAATGGAAATGGTTATGGCAGTTAGTAGTTAATAGTTAGTAGTTAGAGCTTAGTAGTTATGGTAGTTACAGTTAGTTAACTATTAATACACTAAGTTATAAATGCTATGTAATGTACTCTGAAAATCAATAATAATTCAATCAGTTTACTTCTCTTGATTCGTTTTCTATAGTTCTCATTATATTCCAGCACAGTCTTATTGTCGCGCCTCACAATCAGTAAGCATCTCAGCAAGAAGATCACGAGGAACACTCATTGCTGAAGCCACAACACGAATTGACTCATATTCTACTGACAGACCAGCAAGAATGATGCTAATCTGTTCCTGCTTAGAAATAGCATTGCCTGCAGCCATCAAGGTATCACACAAACCTTTGATCTTGGCCAAGTACTCTTTAATGGTTAACTACCCTTTCTTTTAGGAATACAAAGAATACCGTAGAATAGAAACTGTCATAGTGGATTTGGTAACAAAGGGTCGAACAACTGTGTTCCATACATCAAAGCTCGATCGAGCACCAGTAAGATGCACCAAGATATCATCACAGATAGTAGACAATAACCAGGAAGCTAACAGCTTATCTTGTTGCTTATGAATCAAGAAGTCAGGGTTAGCAGGGTTAGCAGGGTTAGCAACAAGGTTGCCATCTCTGTCAACAATAGACTGTGGAGGAACATTGATAGTTCCAAGAACAAACTCATGCAACCCATACCCCTCAAGAATTAACAGAATTTGTTGTTTCCATAAAAGGAAGTTGTGCTCACCTAGTTTCACCGTATCATGTTTGAGAAATTTTTGAATCTTTCTCAAGGAATCACAACCGTTGGATGACAATTACACTGAGAAAGTTTCAGATTTCGGAGCTTCAGGATTGGTCCCGTCTAATCAGGCACAGATAACTACAATTGTACAAGGAACTTTCGGTTATTTGGATCCTGAATACATGCATACAGGTCAATTGAAAGAGAGATGTTTATAGCTTCGGGGTTGTTCTTATCGAGTTACTTACAGCACAAAGGGTGGGTTTTTTGAAAGATAAGAAGAAAACAAAGTTTTGTCTGTTCACTTTGTTTCTTCAATGAAAGAAAATCGATTGCTCGAAATTATCAATTCGAAGGCGTTGAATGATGGAAACGTGAAGCATCTTAAAGAAGTAGCTTCCTTAGCTAGGAGATATGCGAGAATGAAGGGAAAGGAAAAGCCAAGTATGAAGTAACCCATGAATTAGCGGGACTGCAAGCAATCAATCATCCTTGGGGCAATAGTACTTCACAGGCAGAAGAAACAGAGTATTTGCTTGGTGAATTGAGCAACACTTATGGCGATGGTACAACCAGCAGCTCACTGGGGTACGATAGCATAAATACTCAAGTCACGTCTGAACTTGAAGGTGCACGTTGACAGCATACAATAATGTCCTTTTTATCTAATATCTTTCTTCTTTTTTCCCTTTACCTTTAGATGTCATGTTGTGAATGTCATACGATAATCATCGTCTGAAAACATTTACTTTTGTCTGAAAAACATTTAAAGTATCGTCGAAATGAAAAGAAACTTTATTTGGAAGCTTGGTACATGATAATGATGTGGTAGAAATCATCCTACTTAGCATACACAGAAGGAAAAAATTTTCCCTTTTCTTAGCTAAGTATGAGTAAATTATATCATGGAAATGCTCCAGATAAGTATTACAGTAAGAACAAAAAATTTACTTGTAGCTGTAAAAAATTTATTTATCCTGCATGATATGAAGGCTAAGTTAATGAATCTAAATCAGTGGATCTATTAGTTATACAGCGAATTCATCCTCATTCTTCAATCTACACAGTTAACTCACTATATACCTCTAAGGCCAAGTCGAACAAATCTACTTGAATATGTGATCTGGTCCACGAGCACTATGATACATTTAAATTGCAGAAGCTTAGTTGCCAAAACTCTGTGTGCTCAGTTCGGATCGGTGCAGTCTCAAGTTGAAACTTGAGTTCTTCAGTGGCGACTAGACCTTACCGTCGGATGAAGGAAGGCTTATATCGGTTTTAACTGCTTTCGGTGTTGATGTTGTTACGGAATTGGTACCTTTAGAGGGAGATGAGGATGGAGTTGGGAACTTCTTGGGAAGCATTTGTTCCCAGTATTCCTTAGGCAATCTTGATGATTCTGAGACAACAATGAAAGCAAGAAGAGTGAAGAGCAAGCACTTGTGCCTCCAAGAAACTAACATGTTTGATTGTTGCTATTGCTGTCTGTTGATGATCAGGAGATGCCTGGAGAGCTCCACTTAACTTTCAAACATGGTTTTAGAAGGTGTGTTGCAGCAGACATGTTGAGTAATCTATGGAGACTGCCAACTTGTCTGTAAGAGAAAAAACATGTCAGTGGCAGACAATGGGGGAATTTGATATTACTAAAACTTTTAAGCGGCTCATGTTTGTTGCTCACATTGTCTAATAGGAAGTAGAATCTGAGAATGTTGAGTGAGGAATTTAAGGGATTTATATTTTGATCTGGGACCAGACATTAGCTGGGTCTTTGATTTATTTTAATGTTTGATCTTTCCTGGTCTGGTAACAAATCTTTGTTGTCAGAGCTGCTCTAGTGCTGTAATCAGTAATGCCACTTTGACAATAAAATACCACTAAAGTAAATATAGTTATGCTAATTTTAATACCATACATTTTCACATGGTATACCATGCATGATGCCTTCATGTTATCATGCATGCACATATATACATTTAGTGCATAATATATGAACGCATGAATGCATATTCTTTATATAAATTGATCCCATGAAGTATTTGATATAGTAAAAGAATTTGCCTATAAAGTCCTTTCAGCCTATAAATATAGGGTTGGGAAGAACCCTACCTAAACTATAGCATTATTATTCTTGAATTTCAATCATGCAAACATGAGGATAGTGCCCTTTTTTTTATTAATTTTGTTTTTCTAATATCAACATTAGAGAAAAAAGGGCTAAGAAGATGAGAACAGTGAGTTCAGAAGAAGCATCTTAGACTCTTTTGTATGCTACTTTACCAACATTGAGACAATTTTACAATAATTTTTTGTGGTTTGAGCACTGGTGGTCTGTGGTCTTAAGTGAGATGTGGATATATTTTAAGAAAAAACCAGTTGTTTTTAAGGCACCCAAAGACTTAAAACTTATACCTAAGTAGTCCTTTAAGGACAATCAAAGGTCCAACTAAGGGCAACTTGGCATATTTCAACAATGTCCTTAACAAAAGGGACATGGGTGGGTTGCTTTGAATCAAAATTTAAACCTCTTTATTGTTACTATGAACTAGATTATTGGTGAAGTTGGAAGAATGTCGGGTGAAAGGAAAAAATATATTATTAAATTGGTGGAGGCAAATAATGAAAATTCAACTAGAAGGTTCAATGATAATTTATTTAAAGTTTCATTCCTCCTCATCACTTAATTATTTGGAGTGGAAAAAATTTATGAATATATACTTTTATAAGAAAACGTTTTTAATATATGAATATGTGATTAATTGATAATATCAGTTTTGGAATACTTAATGGCCAAAAACAATTTTAATTGATTCCGTACGTTAGTTTATTTTTTATTTACGAAAAGAGTATGGTTTTAAATTATTTGAGCAAAAATTGAATTATAAAATTTTAAAAGATTTAAAAATAATAATTTTATCATTATATTAATTTATACTCATCATCCTTTGATTTTAAGCTTATTAAAATTAAATAATGTTTTGTGTAAACTAGATATATTCAAGGGTTAAATACTTTGACTTCACATACAAGAGAATTTAAATAAAAATGCAAGATTTAAAAATGAATTTAGACAATAATCAAGATTTATTTTTTATCAAGCTGGTACACAGACTTAACTAATATACTTATTTGTATATATTTTAAAATAACAATTATATTTATTATATATTTTAATAAATCCATTAACCTGATCAACTAAAGCCATGACAATATCTTGTAATGAAAAGATACAGCATACTTGTTCTGTTCCTTCTTATGTTGAGTTAGCTTTAGGGTTCATATCTAGTTGAAAAGGCACTGGATTTTGATAAGCCTGTTTGCAACTTTGAATATTTGAAGAAATGATAGCATATCCTGCAAGTTCTCAAAATGTAAATTATAGAATATGACTGAAGGTAATACATATTTTTTGACCCCTGTGAAAGCTGTAATCTTTTTAATTAAGCTTATATTTTTAACCAGTACGAAACTAATTCAACTCAGTCCACAAACATATGTAAGTATATAAATATAACTATAAAAAGATGTTGTAAAACTAATCTAAATAAATGCTTCTTTTGCATAAACACATCTATCCAAATTAAATATAGCCATTGGAGCAAACATAATTATTCAAATACAACTCTTAATAAACAATTGTATTGTGACCTTCTCATCATCATATGCAAGCCATGTGATTTACTATTTTGAAAATGATCCAACATCCTTGTTGTCTGAATCTTGTTTCACCAATTATGGTTAGAGAAATTAGGTTTTTTTTCCCCATCTTTGATCTAATCATAATGAGCTCAATTTTACAGAAAGACTGGCTGCATGAGCAAAATGGGTTATTTATGGCTTGTGATGAAGAAAAGCCTGTCATTTTGGTTGTACATTTGGAATTACCTATGTGTACATGAGTGAAAGAAAGGTTTTAGAAAAACAAAAAGGGATATGAGAAATGCTAAAATATTGGACATATGAAAGGCAAGCATGATCTGATAATATCATGTCAGTTTGAGATCAGTACCAAATGATATTGTTTGGTTGAGCAGTGGCAATGCATGCCTGCTCGCCTTCCAATACACAAGATTTGCTCATATCTTCCTCGGAAGTTCGCTTGTCAAAAGCCCCATTAAGGACTAGGGGTTGTCCATGATCATGCAAGCTACATCGTTCAACGTTACTCAACTATCTACTTGGATTCAACTTTATTTATTTACTTTTAAAAGATTATATAAATGTGTTTTAAGTTCATAGGATTTATAATATTTTTTATTTTCAGTTTACATATTATTCTTACACAAGAAAAATAGTTACTAAATGATTGAATTAGTTTTTATAAGTGAGACATAACCAATGTATAATTATATGTTTGAATTTTTTTTTAAAAAGAAATAAATAAATAGAAAATGTTTTATTTAAATAATGTAATTTTTGGTAAGGAGGTTTACATTGACTTTTGAACTTTTTTTATCTACTTTAACCTCTGAACTTGAAAATCGTTATTCACCTAGTTTGTTAATGACCATGAAAAAACAGAGGATAATGTAACATTTGGCCCATGAACTTGATAAGTAAGTTTACTTTAATACCTATACTTTTTTTTGGTTCATTTTGAACTTGTCAACTTGGTCTATTTTAATTCTTGAACTTGAAAATTCTAAAAGTTTGATGATGGTGGCACTTTGAGTTTGAAAATTAAATTTTTTTTAAAAGATGATATGGTACAATCTCAGAATATCATATTTAATGTTTCAATAATCGAACCCATGGTTGAACAGGTTAGATCACCATATCTTGATTCAACCAGTTAGACTATCAGACCAACAATAATTAAATAAATAATTAAAAATTCATAAAATCCTAAAAAGAAGTAATAAAAAAATATAAAAGTGATTTTACTTGGACTTTTAAATTTTTATGATTTTTTAATTATTGTTGGTCTAATGGTCGAACCGATCTAACTGGTTGAATCGAGCATTGGTAGTTTAACTTGTTCAACCATTTATTTGGTTATTAAAATACTAAATATGACCCTCTAAATGTGGCACAATCTCAAAGTGTTACAGTTCAATGATCAAAATGGATCTAGTTGTCAAGTTAAAAATGGACCAAAAAAAGTACAAGTACCACAGTGAACCTAGTTGTCAAGTTTAGGGGCTAATGTGAACATACTTGCCAAGTTCAGGAGCCAATGTGAACATACTTATCAAGTTCAGGGGCCAAAAATTACATTATTCCCTTTTTTCACGATCATTAATAAAATAGGCTTCAATAATAACGATTTTCAAGTTCTGGGGTTAGAATGGATCAAAAAAAGTTTAGGGGCCAATGTGGACATACTTCTCAAGTTCAGGGGCCAAAAGTTATATTATCTCTATATAAAAGCAAGAGTTTGAAAAAACTTTTGAACTAATTAGAATACCGTTTATTATTAATTATATTACTAAATTGACATTAGAATAATAATTTATTAGTATATTATGTGATAATAAAAAATAATATTAATTGATATGATAGTATATTAATGTGAAATTCATTTATAAATTTATAAAATCATTAAATATTATTAAATAATTTAAAAATAACAAAACTGTAAGTTTTTAAATTAAATAAATGTAATTTATATAAATATTATTTTATTTTAAATATAATGTTAAAATCAGTTTTTTATAATTAATAAAAATTAGATGCCTAAGATTAACCTTGTATATGTAAAAATAATATAAATATATAAATAATTTAATCTCTAATGTATAAATTTATAACTTAAAAGAAAATAAATACATTTTATAGTTACATTAAATATTATTTTTTATATATACTAATTGCACTAATTAAATCGGCTCAATTCAACCCAAATCCCAATTTGACAAATAGTATGACTTATGTCTATTTGAGAAATCAAGATAAAGAAAACTAGTCAATTAAGAATTTATATTTTATATTATCTATATTTCTCAATGTAACGCCCTAATTTATTTAAATTTGTTTTTGTGAACTTTATTATAAACATGTATATGCTTTAGTGGCTAAGTATTTTGATTATGTGTTTGAGGTCTTGGGCTCAAGTCTCATTTTTGGAAATTCTACTATTTTTTATCCTAGTCTTATCCCTTTAGGGTGGGCTTATGTTATATTTTCAGTAGCAGAATGAGCATGTTGGTTTAAGTGGTAAGGTGTTAACTTGCCTTAGGGTCTTGTGCTCGATTCCCTGTGTGAGCGAAGGATGTTATTTTTGTTTTTGTTAGTGTGTGTCGATTGTGTAGTAGAAGTTGGGTGGAATTAAAACTTTGTGGGAGTGGATGAGTGAGTGGGTCAATTTTGGGGGTTCAGTGGTTACTTGGAATTGGTTTGAATTTGAGATAATGGCTTAATTTGAGGGATTGAGGGGATATTGTGTTGGGGTTTTTATTTTATTTTATTTTTATTTGATTTTAATTTTACTTTCTTTTTCCAAAACCTTCCCTTCCCAGTTTCACGTTTCACTTCCCATCTCTCATATTGCTTTCTTTCTTTCTTTTTCCCTCTTCTCTTTTCTATTTGGTCAAACGACAGCATTGATAGTTCATTAATTTTGTTTCTTCGTTCAGGTTCTTAAGATTGTTCATTTTGCAGTCGGGGTGTTTCATAAATAGCTCTTATTCTTTACGTTTCATTTCGGAGATTTTCTGTTATGGGAATTTGATTTCAATTACTGGAATGTTGGTTTAATCATTAGTTTTGACTGGCTGTTTAAGAGGATCACAAGAAGCGTTTAATCATTCAACGAATTAGGTGTTGGGAAGCGTTGATTCGTCTAAAGTGAGCACTTCGGTGAATTGGGGTTTTAGTTTTATAAATTGTTTCGATTATTAACTTAGAATTTTCAATTGATGTTTTAGATTCTGGTTTTCTTGCGGGAGCTTTTACATCAAAATCGAGTCAGGTATGTAACAAAAATGCTAGAAAATGACGATCGTCGAAAGATAAAAATCTGGTCTACCGACGCCACACGGGCGTGTGCCTAGCCGTGTATGACGAGGGTGTGTATGTGTGCGTGTGGTCGTGTAGGTCACACGGCCTAAGCCAATTTGGGCTTGTGGGCCACACGGGTGTGTGGGTCGTGGGCCAGGCTGTGTGGGCTACACGGGCATGCCACATAGGTGTGTTGGCCACACGGGCATGCCACATAGGCATGTAGGCCTAAATTTTTAAATTTTTCCCTAGGGTCGTACACGTCGTTCCAATCGATTATGGGCCTTCTGTGGGATCGGTATGGGCTTAGATAAGCCTTAAAGCATGAGGTTTGATAAACTATTTGTATGGTATTAAGCATAAGCAATACCTAAATGTAGGTTATGTAATGATAAATGTGTGATCTGCTATGTATATGCATGTCTGTTATCTATTCTACGAGCATATTAGATATGATAATTTTGGTATCTGGCATATGGTAATTCTGTTTTATCTGATATTTTGTTGTATCTGATTGTGAGGCGGGATATGTGATATATGGAGGAAGTATTATGTGATGTGTTATATCGTCGTTACACTGGCAGCACGACTGTTATTATTCTGATAAGTGTCGTACGGACACTATGTAGTGTGTAGGGCTAGGTGGGTGTTTTATACCCCACATGATATGTTGGGATGGTCGGAATTGGTGTGTAGAGGATAGGGGTAGGACTATGTATATTTGTATCTGTATGATTCTGTTGATGATCTAATTCTGTAAAGGATTCATGTTTGCATCTGCTTGGTTATGCCATAAAATCTAAACTTATGTTTCTGTAAAGTTGCACACTGAGTTTTCTTAAAACTCACTTTCTGTCTGTCTGTTTTGTTTAGGTAACCCTCTGACTTAGGCGAGTCAGTGCGACGGAGGCTCAAATGTGACCACTTGTCCGTAAATTTTATTTACTTTAAAATTTTACTTAATTTTCTTATTTTTGAGAGTTTTGTAAATTTGGGACTCTCTGGACTTTTGGATTTTATTTTTGGATTTTAATTTGATTTGAATTTTCTGCGACATTCAACAAAACAATTACAAAAACAACCGTTTTATGCGACCAAAATTTTTTGAGAAAATAAACTCAGTTTTCAAAATATATATAATGACTTTGAAACTTCCGCCGCAAATTAATGTTTTACTTGAAAGGGCAAACAATCAATGGTTCCATTAATGAGTATAATAATATGTTTTTAAATAAGTGGACTCTTTTAGTAACAAATTATACGAGGTTTTTAACATGATAAGATTGGATCATAACATTTTCAGATTTAGCCTTAACGTCTAGGCCGAGTTTGGAGTGTTACGTTCAATTTTTTAAATCTAATAAATCAATAATAGAATACAATATAAAAATTATAAAATTATAATCTTTCTAATAAATCTTGAATATAAAATTACATTGATAACAAATTATTAATATAAAATAATTATTATTAATTTAATAGTTATTAATGTAACGCCTCAAATTTTAAATATTTATTTATGTATGTTGTACACAACTGATTGTCTGCTTCAATGGTTAAGTATTCTGAGTGTTCTGGGAGTGTCTGAGAAGTCTTCGGTTCAAGCCTAGGCATGTTCAAAAAGTTTTGTTTTTAAGGAGTAAACTTTGCCTATAGTTAGTAGGCTTTTAAATAAATGTGAGCATTTTATGACAAAGAAAGGGCATGCTGGTCTAAGGGATAGGTGGCGTGCTACTGTTACTGAGGGGCTTGAGTTTGAGTCCTACTTGATGCAAGAGAATGTTTTATTTTACTGCTAATGCTGTGGAGGTGTTGTGGTTTGACCGAAACACCGAGGTGGTGGAGTGGAATTCAAACTGAGTAATTGAGGGAGGAGTGATCGGTTGAGGGATTTTAGGAGGGATTTTAGAGAAGAATTAAGAGAGGAAAAAGTGGGATTTGAAGGGTAGTAGGGTTGTGCCGAAATTGAATAGTAGGTTCACAAAAATTTTCGGCTGAGTTTAGCTATCCTCTCAAATTTTGGTTTGGTAATGCCTATCCCCTTTTGCGTTTTGGCTCATTCTTTTCCCTTGGTACCGAATTCTGCCTCTAGTGTTACTTTTTTTTTCATCAGGTTCTTTCATTTTACTCTTCTTGGGGCCGATTGTAGCTAAGAGTCTTTCAGGATTTGTCAATTTTTTCTCTCGAATTCCTTTCTTGACCGAACTACTCCATCTCCTCCCTCTCTCATTCGGTTTGTTGTTTGGCTAAATACCTTCTCTTCCCTTCTTTGCTTTTTTTCCCTCTCTAATCATTTCTTGCATCATCTCTTCTCCTTTTGTTCACTTTCCGATTACACTTTCTCTTCTCCTCTCTTTCTCAACATTTTTTTCTTGTCATCCGTTCATCTTAGTACTTTGACTGTTTACTTTATCTCTCCTCTCCATTTGCTCTATGTCGATTCTTGGAAGTAATTACAAATGTTCAGTTTTGCATTCGGTAAGATTAAATTTTGGTTTGGGTTCAAACTGCTCTTTCGTATAGACGTTAACAGGAGGTTGGCTAGATTTCAGGTTGTATCCGAGGGCTTGGGTGATCGTCCTTTCTTGACTGATAAGGTGAAAAGGGTTTTGGTTGATTCAATCGTGGTAAAGGGTAATGACTGAATGTTTTAGTGTATTAGTATAGTGTTATTTGATGTTGGTTGATTAAACGTCTACCTATGATCGATTGGTGCATAGGAACTTTCGAATGAGAAGAAAAAGGTCCCTAGTTGGCGTAGGGTGGACAGATCTCTCATCGTGGCTTGTTCGAAGGTATGTTATTGTGTAAGTTTAACGATTAGGATAATGGTGTATATGCAATTGGGTACTAGATTAAGTGTGTAACTGAATACTGTTGTTTAAGTATAGGATTCAAAAGGGTGGGTAGTCTCTTCTCTCGACAAATAGAAGCAAGGTGTGTAAACACTGCCCAAATCGTAAATCGGCAAAAGCCGAAAAATGTGACCATTGATGCCACACAAGTGTGCGCTCGCTTGTGTGGTAATTCAAACACAAAAATGTGGGCGTTTGATCGTAGAGGCCACCATAAGCAATTTCATGGGCTTAGGTCGTTTTGGGCCATGTTGGGCCAAAATAAGTCGTGTGGGCCCCACGAGCATGTGGGCCCCACACGGGTAAACCATACGGACATGTAGAGAATATCGAGTCAAGCTATATAATCCATACGGCCAAGGCCATTTTTGGGCTATGTGGGCCACACGGGTGTGTGGGCCCACATAGGCCTACATTATGGGCCTTAGGCCCATTTTCACTACTTGACTGTTAAGATTGCACGGGTTACCCGAGACGACTGTGGACCTACTATTGGGTTAGTAAGTATACATAGGCCCCAAATTAGTAAAATGATTATTTTACGCCTATGAGGTAAAATGATTATTATGCCCTTATGAGATGTATGACTGTAATCGAGCATGCTATTATATATATATATATATATATATATATTGCATACATGTATGATATTATGACATAACGCATGACATGTTGCATGGGGATAGGTTTATTATGTTTGGAGGGAATGTATTGTACTGGCAGCTCTACTGCAAATACTGTTTAGTGTCACAACCGGTCCTATTTTAGAGTGTAGGGATAGGTGAGTTGATTTTATCCCCACATGGAGTGTAGGGCTGGACGGAGTGGAGTGTAGAGGCTGGTTGGGTAAGATTTCTGAATGCATAATTGTACTGTTACTGTTACTGTTACTGTAATAGGCTTAGGCCCACACTAATACTAATACTATAAAGGGCTAAAGCGCCAACTAAAACTGAACTGTTAATGAAACGGGCTTAGGCCCAGACTGTATTCGCTTACTATATGTTTAACTGATTGTTATTAAGGGATTACACACTGAGTTTTCATAAACTCACCTTTCTGTTTATCTGCGCAGGTAATTCCCAATCTTAGATGAATCAGTGCTGCGAGGAACTCAGAGGTGGCCACACAACCGCACATGCTTCCATATTTAATTTTAATTTATAAGTATTTAAATTTGGGTATTTTTATGTAATAAGGCCTCTATAAATTTGTAATCTTTAATTTTGGGGTTTTATGTGTTTTGATTTATATCTATTAGCAGTAGGATGCTGGTTTTCAAAAAAAAATATTTTTCAAAACACTACGTTTAATCAACATATTTTTAAAAGCTTCTGCAACAAATATTGTTTTAAAAATTAATAACAACTTAATATGATTAACATTTTGCTAAACGACTTGAACTTTAGCAATAGACGAGACATTTTAAAATCTTCGTTAAGGATCATAAAGAGGTTAAATATAGAACGGGTTTTTCCAAAGATATTACATTTTGTGAAAAACATTTTAATGTGGCATCGCCAAATTCGGCCATAATGCCTGGGCCGGGTTTGGGATGTTACAATTAGACTCTAGATCATATTAATTTATACTTATTATTTTAGACTAATTATCATCTAATTAGTGTTACATTTATATACGAATTAAAACTAATATTTAGCACTATAAATATATGTATTACTAGGGCATTTTTATTCAAAATATGTAACACCCCAAATAATTTATTTCTGCTTCTGTAAAATTTGACATAAATCTGTATCTGCTTCAGTGATTAAGTATTCTGGGTGTGTGCATGAGGTCTCAAGTTTAAGACTTACCTTTAGTAATTTTTGTTATTTTTGGAATTAAGCCCTATCCTTGTTCTGTGGGCTTATAATTAATTACTTATAATTTCATATCAAAATGAGCTTGCTAGTTCGAGTGGTAAGGGTGTTGGTCTGTTCGCGGTCCTGTGTTCAAATCCTTACGCGAGCATGGGTATTTATTTTTTCTCAATTCTGCGTAAGTGTTTCGGTGCAGTTAGAATTCTCAGTAGTGGGTTAGTGGAGATAATTAGGGGATTTGTGGGATATATCTTTTAATTTATTTGATTTTATTTTCTTTTTCTCTCACATCCGAAAATTCCAAAAAGGTTCTGACATCAAAATTTCTCCCCTTTTACCCGTTCGGTATTTTCTTTTCTTTTTCGTTAAACTCTCTTTCAATTCTTTGATTCGGATCGTGTCTCTATGGTTTCTACTCTTTAGCCTGCTGGTAAGTAGATTTTGTATTCCCTTTAACTATGGTTTGGGTTTGGCAGTGTTAGATTTTGGTCGATAATTGATAAAATTCGTGTTTTGTTTTCTCGTATCCGTTCTTTGGACTTAAAAATTATGTTCTGATCAGCAGCAAATCGTGAAGAAAGGGATTTATCTCTCGTAGAATCATAGTAGGAGGCGTTCAAGAATTCGGGTAAGCTTTGGGGTACTCGAATTTTGCCTTGTCTATTTCGAGGAAGTTCTATTTAATATATCATTTTAAGCGATTAATTCGGGGATTATTTGGTTAATTGTAGGTTTCGATAATCTCGGGTGTGTTATTGCATCAAAATCGAATCAGGTGTGTACCCGAAACGCAGAAAAATAAGATCCGACAAAAGCCGAAAAATGAATCTGTCAACGTCACATGAGCATGTGGTCACCCGTGTGTTAGGTCGTGTGCGAGTACACGGCTGTGTGGTCGACAAAGGCATGGCCGTGCGCAGCACACTACCGTGTGGTGGCTCGAGTGTATCCGTATGGGCCACATGGGCAAGACCAATCTAGGCGTGTGGGCCACATAGGCGTGTGAATTTAGGGCTAAGCCGTGTGGGCCACACAGACAAGGTCAATCTGGGTGTGTAGGCCACACAGGCATGTGGGCCCATTATACTGAAATATTCTGTAAGGTCGCATGGGTAATCCTAATTGACTGTGGGCATACCATAAGGTCGGTAAAGGCCAACTAAACCCTAAAACTATGTGATCTGTTAGACTAAAATACAATTCTAAAATGTCTATGTTATGAATATTTGTTATTTGTTTATATAAGCATGTTAAGCATGATCTATTTGTTAATTTTGTATGTATGCTCTGTAGCTGTTTGGGGTGAGATTGATATATGAGGAGGAAGTATTTTGTACAGCGTTAATCACCCATATTCTGGCAACTTGACTGCATATTTTCTGATATATGTGTCTTCATGGCACAACGTGGTGTGTAGGGATGGCTGGGTTTTTTTTTTACCCTACATAGTGTGACGGGATGGTTGGAGATGGTGTGTAGAGGATAGGGGTAGGATTTTGTATATCTGAATCTGATTCTGTAATCTGATATCTAAATCTGGATCTGTATCTGTTTCTGTCTACGATTATAATTCTGTATGTTTATATGTTTAATTCTGCTGGGTTACACATTGAGTTTACGTAAAGTCAGTTTGTTTATTCTGTCAAGTAATCTACAGTCTTAGGCGGACCGGTGCTGCAGGGACTCAGCGTTGACCACATATTCGTAAAACTGCTTAAAATCATTTATCTATAATTTGGTAATTGTTTTGAGAGTTGTAATTTTTGGGAACTCTTTGAACTATTTGATTTTTAACTGGTTATTTCTAATTTAATTGCTTTGGTAAAACGTTTTATTAAAAACAACGGTTTTATGCAAACAATGAATTCCCTAAAAACACGACTGCATTTTCAAACATAAATGATTAAAGCATCAACTGTAATAAGTAATTGGCAAATAAACTATTAAAATAATGTTTTCTGTATTAGACACAAAGGAATGTGGGTTTTATAAATGATTAGTTAATTAAATCAACCCGTTTTCAAAATCTTTCTATGTGACATCACCAAATTCGGCCATAACGTCTAGGCCGGGTTTGGGGTATTACAAAACACATCTAAGGATTATTGGAAAAAAAATCATATTTTCTAAAAAAAAATTATATTTTAGCATTATTTAATATATTTTGTTCCATCACCAAAGGAAAGTGTGATTTTCATTATTATTTGAGATACTTATCTATTACTATTTGATATTCAATAGTTTTACTATTATTTTATTTTAATAATATTTACATTATTGTGAATGTTATTTATTATTGTGTTATGAAATATTATGTCAAAGATAATGAAGTATTAAAGTAATAATTCTTTAAAGGTGAAATTTTTATTCATATTTAAATGACAAGTTGTTTTATTTATTTTATTCTCTCAATTATTTTCAAAATTAATAGACTTTTATTATAAATTAGACTAATTTTTATTTAATTATCAATTTTTATTTTTAATTAATTTTAAAAAATAAACATTAAAACCACGTGCAGCGCACGTGACATGAGATACTAGATTTATATATAAGAAACCTAAAAACTTTGGCTTGTTTTTTTTTCTAATATACTAGAAAAGCCCTTAAACAATTATACCTTCTTTAAATAAGCCCTTATATTATTTTGTAGTTAAATAAATCCTAACCTATAATTTTTACCATTGGCAGTCCTTGATTTTAATATTAAAGTAAAATATTTTGAATTTTTAAATTAATTTGCAGTTTATGTTAATGTGAATTTAATGAGAATAATTTATTTAAAGTAAAACAAAATAATATTTTTCTTAAAAGTTCTCACATACATAACACTCTTAATCACTCTTTTGAAAATTTTGATTACTCTTTTAAATTTTATATTGATGTTAAATATGTATAGAATTTTTATTGCACCAATAATGAATTAAGATAATAGCATGAAATTTAAAATAAATTTACCATTAAGGGAAAATATTTAGTAAATTGCCAATGAAGTTTTTAGATTCTACAAGCAGGGTTAATGAGTTGACAAGTGTCTTATAAGAATATACTAAAATATTAAAAAAAATTGATATTTACAAAAAGAAATATGTTAATTTTTAATACTGCTTGGGGAATTTTAAAAAAATTTAATACTGCTTGGGGAATTTTAAAAAAAAAATACATTGTCAGTGTATCAAATACTAACCATTAAGTACTTATTTAAATAAAATGTAGTAGTTTAAGGGTATTTTTTAATAATTCGGCTAACAACGTCATTCCATTAATAAAATAGGGATAGCACAAGCTAGGGTTGAGCAAAAAAGTCGCCAAACCAAAAATTGACCGGAACCGAAGTATTTGGATAGTTTATGGGATGCAAATTTAAAAATTGCAGTTATCCGAAACCAAACCAAATTATTTTATTTAATATATAATTAATTTTAATTTTTAATATAAAATTAAATATTTTATATTTAAAATAGTGAAAATAATTCTTGAAAATTATTGTTTTGTAGAAATAGTTATGAAAAAGATATTGAAATTGCGTTAAATAATATTCAAAAGCTATAAAAAAACTCATTTTATTAAAATAAGTCTAAAATATCAAAACAAAAAATTGATATAAAAAAAATCGAGATCCAAAACGAATCAAATTTAATTATGATGACCATTCAAAAAATTTGATCCAACCGAACCGATTATTATAAGCTAATACAAGGCTATGAATCTCAAGCCCAAGCCGTAAATCATCAAGATTTGAAGGCTAGAATGAGTAAGAGAACCAGCCTACCAGCCCGGGCTACATAACTAAAATCAGCAGAATCAAAACAACCCAATCTCCATGCAAATAACTCAATTATCATAACCATATTGCATAAGTTGGTAAAGACCCTAAAAATTTCTCATTGTGTCTTAATAGTTGAGTTTTGCGTTAACTAGCCACTAGCCACTGGTGTAATGGTAAATACAGGGATCTTAATTTGGCTGGCTGGGTGTGAGGTTGCTTCCTTGATTCACATCTATTCTCGTCAAGAATTTTTAATTCTATCCTCTCTCTGCGAATCGCTGTGGGTACAAAATTTAAAATCATCCTCACCCCACGACCTGCGAGGCTAAAATAATCTCTGCCCTACTATCCACATGGGTCTTCAGATCTACCTAGTTCTCGCTATACTTACCCTGCGACCACTTCATGCAATACATTTATAAGTATCAGTTAAATAAATATAAACTAATTTTTTATGAAAAAAGTAGGAAAAATACATGTCCTCCAAACTCCCATCACATATGTGACATTATTCCAATTGTCACCATTAAAAAAAAATAAGTCGTCGTGATCCTTTAATTGATAAATAAAATACAACTTTAATACGAGTTTAAAAAATTCAGAAAATAAAGTCTTTACATAACATTCAAATACAAAAAATGTTTCAAATACATCATAAATATCTTCAAATACAATACAAGTGTAAAAATTAAATACTATTAAATTAATAAAATATTATTAAGATAATTATTAATTAAATTTTTATAAATATTTATCTTTTAAATATGCTTATTATATTATGCGGGCGGGCGGAGCGAGTGGGGATGAGGCGGGTACAAGGTCATACTCACGCTTGCCCCACCACCCACAGCAAGTCTAACTTTTGTCCCCATCCCCGTCCCACGACCCGCAAAACTTGTACTCATCCCCACCCAATTTGATGCGAAATGAGACGAGACCCGCGGAACCCGCCCCTCTGACATCCCTAGGTAAATAGCTTTCATTTCTTAAGTCCTTGTTAAACACCATGTCCATGGTTTAAACTTGGACAACCCCTTTCTCTTCCAGTTATATATAATAATAAAAAGAGTAAATTTATGTGATTATTACGATATTTTTATCACTTAAAATTGTGTGTTTGATGCTATAATTTGAATAATAGAAGACTTGTAAACTACTGTTAGATAAAGGAAGTAGCGGCAAATGATAGAAAATTTATTGAAGAAGGCATTTTTTAGTGAAGCTTTTATTAGGATGTCATAATTTTCTATCCAAAGCAATACCCCATGTTGAGATCCTTCACAAAGAAATCGAAGGGAAAAATTCAATAAGAGTTCAGATTGTCTTTGCAAAATTGGAAAGCATATATGAAATCTGATTAATCAGAATCCTCAGTGCCAACACTGAAGACTTTAGTTAATCAATTAAGGAATTTTACTAATTATTAAAATAAGAGTTAATTTTGTATATAAACCAAACTTAAAATATTATCTGATTACTATAATAAATAGTTTGCTTCTTTTTCCAGTTTAGAAAGAAAATGATCTCCATTCGTATTTGTTCATCAATATATCAAATAATAATACATTCATCAAACATGCTTTTGGTCAGGTTGATATATTATCGTGCGATAAAATACTGCAAATCAATGTGAGACTCTTTTTCTAAAGAATTATGGTGCAACATTCTAAGACAAAAATAATGATGAATGAAATTGATTTTCATCAAGATTCATGGTAATGAAACTAGCTATTTTAATTCCATCAAGGAAAATTGATACAAAAATTATGATTCAGTCTAACGTAGTCGACTATATAATTTTACACTTGCCAAAATATAACATGCTTGTGAATCGAAAAAGAATATGTAAAATATTATGCCTAATTGTGGAAAACACATGAGTAATGTTTAGCATTGTGTTCAAACAATGGCAGCCTTTATAGGTTCTTCCACGGTGGGACGCCAGAATTTCTTGCGAACACAAAGCAATCCTTCACCGTCTTTCGAATAAATCATTCGGATCTCCCATTGTAGAGATTTAGCCATGCTCTCCACCGCACTTATCGTTTCGGCTTTGTCTCGTACAATCAGCTTCCCTTCTGGCCTCAGGATTCGATCAACTTCTGCAATTACCGTAACCAACTTGCACCTGCGGATTGTCAATCAAATGTCATATCAGGGAGGTAATCTTGGTTGAGAAATAACATCTGCCAAAAATTTAGCATGGAAGATAGCAAACCTGTTCTGGATACTGGAGAAGAGATGATCTGCATGAAGAACATCATACGTTCTCGGGTATGTATTAAATGATTCACACCAATCGTGATGTATTCCGAACAATCCACGTTCGTAGATTACTGGAAGTGTATCGGCAGCGTCAATTGGAACTACATTCATAACCCAGACTTTCAAGTCTTTCAGGGCTGCAGCGAACCTATAAACCGAGCATAGAAGCACAATAAAAATAAGAACCTATAAACCTAATGAATACTGTCATAACTAGAGAGGAGTTAAATGGAAATACCCTCCATAAACAGCTTTCATATCCATGACATTTCTCACAGAAGACCAGTCGATTCCCATCCCTTTCAAATACGACTCAGAGACAACAGTTTTCCAGTGATTGTAGTCTGCAGTGAAATCCTCCTGAGCAGCCTTACCATAAACACCGATCTGAGAATTCAACCAGTATGGAGGTTGTTCCAACCGTTCTGGCCATTGCGCAGGCCAAAGGGATCCCCGCTCTGTTGAATCTTCAGGTACTTTATGCATGCATGCCTGAAGGGATACATTCCTGAAGACACAAACCAAAAAAATATTACCCAATGGGATTACTGCAAACATTTTTCATCAAGAAAATTCAGAGTGAATTTTCATTAAGAAAAATGCTCCTTTAACCTAGTGAAAATTGGGAGTACACTTACCAGGCTGCATTAGGATCATCAGATTCTTCACAAAGTGGAGGTACATTTTTAGACCTTTTGTTGTAGCAGTCGTTGGAAGCTGGCTTTTGATATATTGCAGCTCCAACAGCATTCAATCTGTCCTTTTTGACAGTCACCAGATCCCAGCACATTGATTTTGTTTGTCGAGACATCTCTGCCATAAAAAAACCACAGCCCCCAAAATCAAAAAATGAATTTTAAAGATAAATTGATATCTCATTATCTCTTTGGACATGCGTTACTAGATTATAAAATATTTTACCTTGCCAAATGCCAACATCTTCAGGGAGCTTCTGGTAAACTGGAGTAGCAGACCAAATGAAGTACCCACCAGGTCGGAGGACACGGTTGAGCTCTAACAGAAGTTTGCCACCTGAAATATGCCTCAGATGTGTCTCCATGTCAGAAAAGGAATATAACAGTATATAACTAAACACTGAAAAATACAAAAATGAAATTGCACCTTCAACATGCCAGGGAACCCTGCAACGTGCACAGTGCACAACATCAAAGACAGAACTAGGAAAAGGTAGCCTTTTGGTGCCCATCACATTTAATATTGCAGGAATTCCCCGTTCAAGTGCAAACTGCACTTGGGCTTCATGCTCGTCCTTCGGAGCAAATGACATTGCAAGAACATCTCTTTCAAAGAGATAGCCACCGAAGCTAGCCACCCCACACCCAACATCCAGTATCACACGGCTTCTTTTTCCCCATGCAATATCAGGAACAGACTGCATTGTTGAAGCAAATATGTGGTCAGCTTTACACAGTTTGACAAAATAATACTTTGCATTATTGAAGCAAATATATATACATATGTATATACACATAACAGTACTTACTTGTTGAAGAAAATCAATATAATGAAGAGCCCCATTCTTAAACTGAGTTCCACCACCAGGAAAGGTAAGGTATTCACCAGTCACTTTAACCCAATTCTGATGCCCCTTAACCTCTGCTAGCTTGGTGTGGGGGACATTGTAGTACCATATCTGCACCAACCACCAAAGAAATAAATTTCAACCAAAGTAAATACACAAAACACACACTTATTGACATATTAGATAGAAAGGTGATTACTTTATCCCTGCTTTTAGGCCACTTTACTGAGCGCTTATATCCTTCAGGTAGTGGGACAAGACATGTAGGCGGTTCACTAGGACAGTGCCTCTCTCGATGTTCATAGTGCTTTGTGCTTGGAAGCTTTCGGATAACTTGCCAATTGTCTAGGCATGGAATGTAGTCTGGCCCAGCAGTTGACTTACAAACTTTCCACTGGTGATCATTTTCTTCATTGGATATTGAAGCTTGTTGCGATTTCTTCTCATTTTGTGACTCTTCCGCTTGAGTCGACCAAGCTCCATTCTGAGTTGTAGACTCAGTCAAAATTTCTGACTGAGCAGCAGTGGGAAGAATCTCGTTTGAAGTCTGATTGTTTTCCTCGCTTTCCGCACTGTTCTCAACAGCACTTGGTTCTGAGTTCTCATCTTTATTCTTTTCGTTATTTTCCTCAGTCGAAATATCCTCTTTGTCAACATGTTTTATTTTATCTTCACTTACTTCTTCATCATTGTTCTTACCACCCTCAGCTGACTCAGATCTGATTTCACCTGAGTTCTCCTCTGATTCTGCCTGCACATTGTTATTCATTTCGCCACCTTCATTCTCTGCTTGTCCCGACTCTAAATTTGACTCTCCCTCTCTTGAATCCATCTCCCCATCTTTACCATTTCCACTCCCATCATCTCCATCCACTGTCCTTTGTTCATTTCCTGAGTCGGTTTTCTTATCAGAACTATCATTTCCATGATTTTCTTCCTGGTTTTCCTCAACTGACTTTCGAGATTCCTCGTCAGTATTCAAGGATACTTTACCAGGGATAGTGCCACCTTCTCTTGTTGCATCCTCTGATATATCACCTGAGGTATCATCAAATTGCTTAGAAACGCCTTCTTGCAGTGTTTGCTTCGCCTCATTTCTAGTCTCCTGAGATGACAAATCTGAATTCTCAAGTGGGACAACAGATGAGGACATGAACATCCAAATCCCAACCAAACAAAAAGCAACAAACACAACTATAACAGCCGTTGAACAGTAACTCGACGACTTCCTCCCATCAACTCTTGAATACTTCGCCATGGCCATGTTTCTTTTAAATGCTTTTTCTTGTTACATATAGCTGGAAGAACAATAACCACTAGTCAATCATTACCACAAATCAACTTTTGAATCCATACAGAAGTTGTCCTTATAATCTAGTAAATTAAACTGAAAGATAGCAGCACCAGAAGCGAGAGCGAAATCAAGTAGATCTAGACAGTCAAATCTACAGACAATTGAATCAAACTGATAGATAATTCATAGCTAGCAATCAGAAAGCACAATAATACATGCCAAAAACAAGCTAATGGTAGCTGAACTTGAAGAAAAATCAATAGCTTGAGAACATTTGAGCCTAGACCTTGTGCAGAAGAAAACAGCATCTATTGTTGAACACCAATAAAGATTAAAACGTTATTCTCAGAATTAAATCTTGATTTTATGAAAGAAACCCAGATCCAAAAAGTCCATTCAAAAGTAATATTTTCAATCTTTGGCCATTGAAGTTCAACTTAAAGCATGCTCAGCAAAAAAGAAGCACAAACAGTAACTTAAAACCACCATTTTGAACAACTTTAGTTACATGTAAAACTCATAAATAACACATTACCATAACTGATCAAAACATGAGTAACAAAACAATGTTTCAAAAAGAACCCAAAAGAAAAAAGAACTTGAGTAGTATTTTAAAGACAGAACCTTTTTGTTATCTTTGATGGGATTGTTGCAGGGATCTGGGTTTGGAGGAATTTACGCGTTTTGGCTCATTTTTTTACCGTCTTTGTTGAAAGAAGACGGAGGTAGGGAGTGGAAATGAAGATGAAGCCGAAGATGATATGTATTTATATGCAAAATTGAAGACTACTTTATTGTTGGGTTTTGGTTGTCTGGACTCTTATCTTTACTAAAGGCAAATGGAACAGTTGGATCCAGTGACCCCCATACAGATCTGGAAATACTTTGCTCATATTAAATACTTCCCATTTGACTAATGGATGAATTCAGGTAGGGTAGGGTAGGGAAGGGAAAATATCCAACAAATTCAATATCCGGTTTAAATTGGATTTAATTTATTAAATAAATAAAAGTAAATAATAATAATAATAATAATAATAATAAATGATTGGAGTTGATAGTCCAACTTTGTGGCACATGCTTGTGTTTCAAAATATTCTTCTCTTTTCAAAATCTCTTTTGCTATTTTTCACCGACAAAAATACGACGAAAATTATAAAATTTTCTAATATGCCTTTGAAAAGAAAAATGTTCCATCTTTCTTTTTCAATTAAAATATTAATTTTTAATTTATTTTCAAATTAATATGTTTTATCACAATTTTGCGAAAGAAATTATTCATATCATATTGTTAAAATTATGTATAAATTTTTAAAAAAATTTATTTAATTCATATCTTTAATTTTATTAGTATAATATTTATATTACTTTAGATATTTTTGAATAAAAAATAAATATTATTTCCTGAAACCAATTCTAAAAATCAAATTAAATATAAAAAGAAAAAAGAGTTGAACAAAAATGTATGCTTTTCTACCGCATTCAAAAAAATAAATCTTAAGCCATATGTTATTAAAGAGACGTGGATGGCACCGACAATAAAATGAAGATGCATGAGAGTTAATGTTGGGCCCACCTCACAATATGAATGAAAATTCAAGAATTGAATCACTAATCCAAATGTTGCATTAATGCATTTTTTTTTTTTTTTGTAATCTAAATTTGTATACATAATTACAACAAATCTGACTTACAAATGTGTGAATAAGTTTAGCCTAAGATCATACATTTGCCTGTAATTAAATGTGGTGTTAGAAGCTAATCGTAGAACATGTTGTGAAGTCGGCGAAAACTATTTGGTTTTGGGTATTTTCTTAATAACAATGCTACTGGTATCATTCCTTTTTCTTTTTTGGATTTATTGTTAAATTGAAATGATTTGATCACGGAGGACTCCCAAATTGCAATCACGCCTAACCTCCACCATAGAGGTGTGCATGGGCCGGGCTACCCGGCCCGACCTGAAGGTCCGCCCAAAATGTGGGAGGGTATAGGCCCAAAAAATGGGCTTGGACAAAAAAATAAGGTCCGTTTAAAAAATGGGCCAGGCTTTAGGTAAGATATTTTTAGCCCGAGCCTGGCCCGGCCCGAATTCACTAAAGGACAAAAAAAATTTGCATTTTTTTTATTTTTTAATGTTATTTTCTTGTTGTTTTCTCTATATTTTGCTACTATTTTACTATTATGTTGCTATTATTTTGTTGTTATTGTTTGGATATTGTATAAATTTTATTTTATTGTTAATTTTCTTATTATTTTAAAGGTATTTGTTAATTTTTTTATTATTTTAGAAGCAATTACTTGTTAAGTTTGCATTTATCTTAGTGTTATTTAAGTCTACATATTTTTCAAAATTTATTTTCAATTTGTTGGAAAATATTTATTTTGATAATTTTAGTATTTTTGATGTATTATATATATTTAAAAATAATAATAAAATAATATAAAAAAATTAATACGGGCGGGCCGGGCCCGGCCCGGGTTTTAGTATTTTTTATTCGGGTCGAGCTTGCGCAAAATTTTAGGCCCATTTTTTGGGCCCGACCTGGCCCAAGCCCAATAACTGGGCATGATTTTTTAGTTGAGCCCGACCCGAACTTGGCCTGGCTCGGCCCATGAGCACCTCTACTCCACCATCCGAAAGATTTTGCGTATTTTCTTCAATTCCATAATTAATTTATATATATATTAGATTAAAGAATAATTTTTTATTAAAAATTGATATGACTAATAGAATAGCTAAATAGTTACATGTGATGTGCCATGTTTATCTTATTCTAGAAAAACTATTTTATGGGTTTTTCCCATCACATCATCTATAGTCTATTTTCAATTATTTAATGATATTTTAACAATTTTTTCTTTGTCACTGATACATAGTTTTGGTTTTTTTTTTACTCTGAATCCTAAACTTTAAACTCAAACCCTTTGAGGGTTTAGGATTCAATGTTTGGATTTAAGTTCAGAGTTCGGGATCATAGTTCGAGGTTCAAGATTTAAAGTAAAAGAATTACCAAAATTATATATTAATGACAAGAAAAAAATTGTTGTAATATCATTAATTAATTAGAAAGGGATCATGAATGATGTGGTAGAAAGGATCCATAAAATAATTTCTCCTCATTCTAACATACTGAAACTAATTTTTAAACAATAGAAATAAATAAAAATAAAAAAAAAGATTAAATTACTCTTTAATTTAATATATAAAAATTAACTTACCTATTTTTTAATTAACATAATAAAATATAATTTAACTCTTAATATAAAAAACTCATTACTAATTTTACCACCTAAACAATACTGTTAAAGTATTCATATATTCCCCCCATCACAAGTTTTCAATACATTTATTCATATAGCAATAATTTCTCTATATTGATTTTATCTCAAACTCAATATATGTATATATATAGTGAGCGACGTAAATAATTTTTTAAAAAGAATTATGATTAATAAAGTTGTTCTACTTAAATATATAAATTTTAATAAATAAATACTTTAAAATAGAGTTCACATTATACTTTAGATTAAATTTTAAATATGTATTTAAATAATTTATTTAAGTTTAAAATTACTTAAAACATTTTATTAAAATATATTAATTTATTCAAATATTAGTTAAGTAATTATATAAAAAATTAAATCTATTAATTTAGGACATGTTTGATAAGCTAAAAATATAAGTGTTCAACATTTAAGTACTAAATTTATATTATAAAACAATTTGATATATTAATAAAAATTAAATATTGCATATAATTATTTTGTTAGATACTTGTAAATATTGTTTTTTTACTCATTATTTCATCATTTTAATCTTATTAATATGGTTTTATTTATTTTATTTAGAAGAGTTTTAGATAAAATTTAAATATTTTAATTTTTAATAAATGAAGAAATGATTTATTTCAAAAATAAAGTTTCAAAAAAGAAATTAATATTTTCAGCATAAGTAGTCATTTATTTATTTATTATATTCAATTTTTTTATTAAAAATTTTATATTAAATAAAAAATTAATATAATTATCAAATACAATTAAAAAAATTAAATATTAAAAATTTTTATTTTATTATTTTTAATAATTTATCAAACACATTCATAATTAACGCAAAGTGTCCGCGTCAAATTTGTTTGTGGGCAAAAAAAAAACAAAAAAACTCAATTATTCCTGCACAACAGTCATCTTCCACAGCCGCAAAAAGACTCAAATCATTCCATTTGCTATAGCTCTCAGAACATCTATTATGCTTTAACTTTTATTTGTTATTTTTTAATTAAAATTTATTATTTTATTGATCTAATATAATGAATATTATTTTTATAAAATGATTAACTTAATTTATCATAATTTGATTATAACACTTATATAGCACAAATATGAAGAGATTTTAAAGAATAATACAATACAGTAAAAGAAAATGGGGTTTACCTAATTGCAGGGACGAAGTTAGAAAAAATTTTTAGGGGGTCGGATGAAATTTTAATTTTTTAAAATTAATATCTTTATAATTTGTAAAGGATTAAATCGAATTTTTATATTTTTAGGGGGTCAAGTGCAATTTTACCTTTACTAATTTAAATTTTTTAAAAATTTCAAAAGGCCTAAAATACAATTTTACATTTTAGGGAGGGCCGAGGCCCATGCCAGCCCCTACCTAGTTGGTTCTAACATCAAATTCCCCATCTACGGAGGATTGATGTGGTAATATTAGTGAATGGAATTAGAAACAATCAGTAGCGAAAGGAGATGCCAATGTTTCAAAGGATCAAAAATCAAACCAATCTTATATTTGATAAATATCGAATAAAATATCATATCTACTTTATATTTAATTTTTGATTGTGTAGCTGATTAAGTATTAGTTCAACTAGTATAGACATTACTGTCAATACAGGAGCACGTGGATTCGAATGTGTTAAAACACACTATCCTCCTATTTATAGATTGAGAAAGGACTTTAAGTAGTTTTAGGCATTGAGTAAAAAATACCAAATATCCCGAACCTGGGTGATCTATCCATGACCAAGATGAAGCTTGGGTGAAACTAAGTGGAGGTCTAAACCGACTAATATTGAAGAATCAACAGATGAGTTGTGGTTAGTGGTGAAATGCCACTCGAACCCAGAGCTAGCTGGTTTTCCCTAAAATGCGTTGAGGCACAACAGTTGACTAGACATATAAGGGTAAAGCATTGTTTTTGTGCGGGTTGTGAGAGTGATACCAAATTGAGGCAAACTCTAAATACTAGATATGACCTCAAAATAATAGGGGTCAAGGTCGGCCAATGAGACGATGGGGATAAGCTTCATTGTCGAGAGGGAAACAACTCGAATCACCAGCTAATGCCCCTAAATGATCGCTCAGTGATAAAAGAGGTAAGGGATAAAACAATCAATTAAAAAAGATCATCTACTTCCAATTAAGAATTTATTAGGTCCTTTAGGAACCACCCTCAAATTTGCGAATTTTTATTTATCATTTTACCCTTTAATAACTCATAATCAAACCTTAATAATGAAATATTTGGAACTTGACAATTTAAAACAGGCTTTTCAAGTACTTAACTATTATTTAATAGCTGAAAATGGAAGAATTTATAATTTTGATCCATGTCGTAACAACTTTTTGAATGCAGTCAATTTGAATTGATATTTTCCCCAACATCATTATCATCATAATTATTGTGAAGAAACGTCCACAATAATTCTATAGTAATAAGATCAGCTAAACTTTATTTGGCGACTCCTATAATGAGATTGTTAAAAAAAATGAATTATATGTAGTAGTTCAAATATATTTTTTAATTTAATACTAAAGAATTTAAAAGAATTGATGGCATATGAATTTTTTTTAGTTAAGAACATAAAAAAATGAAGATAAGTTAAAAAAAAATGAAGAAATTAAAATAAAATGATTTAAAATAATTTTATACAATAATTGTGAATATATATATTTTAAAAATTAAAAATTAAAATTTTATATATCTAGTTATTTCAAATACATGTTTTATGATAGTTTTTAAATTTAATGAAATAATTAAAAATTAAATTCAAAAAAATTAAATTAAATTAAATTAAATGATAATGTTAATTCTTTAAAAATCTAATGATAAAAAATTTTAATATTACAATAAATAATACTTATCTTAATGATAACTAAATAATATTTACATTTATGATAATTTTATATATTTTTAATTTTTACATAAAATATTTATGTAAAATTTTCATAATTTATATAACTATTTCAAATTTTAACTGAAAATTTTAAAATTTATTTATTTAACTGACTGAATTCCCATCTAGATTGAATTATATTAGAATATAGTTGCTTCTTTTAAAAATAATGTAAAATTATAGTTGGGCCATTGGTTTGAGACTTAAGCAGTGGGCTTTTCATCTAACTTATCCATAACTGGGAAGCTGCTTCTCTTTTGATGTCCATTTTCCTTTTTTCTTTTTTAATAGTAATAATAACTTATAATCTCATATATAGTAATTTTAATAACATTATAAACTTTTCATGTTTCATAAATTATTTATTATTAATTACATATCTTCTCTTATTCCACAAACATAATAAACACTTTGCTTGTTTGAAACCACAAATCAAATTCATACATGGCATGAAATTTATAAATACATGAACACTTTTTAAGTTTACAATCATCATTGCACTCCAAGATCGATTAACCAAGTAAAATAGGCTCAAATACTCCATGCACCAGCTATTTTGTTTTATTTTTTTTTAAGGTTTCTTTTAATGGAGTAAGAGAATGTTTAATACATAAAATCGTAACATTTGCTTAATGCAATAATCATAACGTAAGAGTTACTCATTTAAAGACTTAACTACCTGCGCATGGAAACAACAACCGTACGTTGAGCATTACATGCTCACTTCTGCTAACTACATCTAAAATCAATTAACAAATTAAAATAATTATGATAATAAAACAATAATAGTAATAAAATAATAATATTCAATAATATACACTTCTACTAACTCATTTTTATTATATATAAGCTGTCATTATTGAACTCATTTCTCCATATAATTTCCAATTCTAAATGGTTCAAATTTGTGAATAACTTTGAAATCACTTTTATATTTCTTTCATTTTAGTCCCCAATTTTTTAAATTTGGACATAAAGTTAGATACATGAATCTGTCACCTCGAGTTGTCCAGAAATGATGACTTAAAGTATATGTTACCTAGGTTACCCAAAAACGATGACTTAAAGTATATGTCACCCCAAGTTATCCAACAATGATGACTATCATAGTATTCGACCTTCTAAGAATTTTAGTATTGTTTCTCCTACGACCCTTTAGGAATTGAGAAGTAAAAATTAGTGATATACAAATCTTAATCCTATGGCATGCCAACTATATCTAAACTAGTCTATCATTGATTTACGGGAAAAATTTCCAAATTTACGTAATTAAATCATAATATATTATCATATTTCATAATTTCAATCAAATAACATATTTGATAACTATGTATATATATAAATTATAACTACTAATCCAATTATTTAAATTATCAAATATTTATATATAAGTATTTCCACCATACTAATTAGCTTAACTAATAAAACTAAACTACATAATGACATTACGTAATGAGTTTAAGTATATTAGCACAAACTGAAGTTTTCACTTGTTTGGCCCCTTTTCTTTTCCTTTTGCCTTTAAAGCGTCAACCTCGTTTTTAGCTACAATTGAAAGAATTCATTACAAACACAATCATTATTCATTTTGATATCATAATTAAGCATAACAACAAGCTTACAATACATGTTCAACTATGGCTACCTAAGGGTTCCATAATCCAGAATTCATGTAACTTGCACCTCACTTAATCGTTTTATATTTCGATTTTACCAATATTCTTTCTCCTTCTCACGCTATCACTTAACACCAAAATAAAGCAAAATCACCAACATTTTCTACTTCCCCTTCATCATGGTGGAATGTAACAAGTCGACCATCTATCTATTTTTTATTTCATTTTCACACTTCTAACAACTAAATAATTATTTCTTAATTATTTTTCATCCAAAAACTAACTTGTTTTTCTAGGGTTTCTTAAGCTTCATCAATGGAAACTTTTCCATAATACAACCAAAAAACTAATGGTAGATATAAGTAAAACAAATTTCAAAGATTCAAAATCTATAAAAAATTTGAAGAAAAATCATACCTTATAAAGGAAAATGATGAAAGAAAATTTTTTTCTTCTTCTTCCCTTATTTTTGAAGTTTAGAAAGAAAGATGGAGAAAATATCATCTTTTCTTTCACTTATGTTATTATATTACTTTAATAAAATATTATTATTTTAAATAAATATTAAATAATTAAATTCATTTGAAAGTTATCATGAAAGCCATTGACTTTTTAAGTAATGGTAAATTTTACATCAAAATAAAAATGGAATAATTGCTATTTAGTTTCTTTATTTTCCCACTTTATTCAATTTAATCCTTAAAAATTTTTCGAGTTTCTAGTCTACTCCAAATATCCCAAGTAATAAATCTTTACATTTCTGTGATAGTTTTCTCTAAAAACAATAATAAATTCTTGTATAACCAACTATTTATAGATCAATTATTTAAGTGCTTCATTAATACTACTTGTAATGTAATAGTAATAGTAATGTGGGGATACAACTTGCCTTCATTTTAATTATGGACTTTTATCCCCTTCTATTATTCTTTAGGTCAAGACTATGCACTTCAGTAATTTAAGGGTCAAAGAATTTTGGTTTACATTAATTAATAAAACACATGATTTATCAAAGTCCAACTTCATTTTCGTTGACCATTTAATTACCATTATTTTTTGTCAGTTGCTCCAATATGGATGATCAAAGTGTATATGCGTTCACACTCAATAATATGCTCCCTAATTTTCTTCATTGTTATGTTAGACATTTTAAAATCCCCAAGGCAGGTTCACTGAATATGCTTCATCTTTTCTTTCATTCTCTTCATTCCTCTACCTTTTCCAGATTCTTTATTTGATCACAAGTCACTTGATTCATTGTCCAATTGCGGATTAGTTAGAATCATTTCATAGACAAAAATAGTTAATTAATCCCAACACATTCTTAGCATTCTAAAGCTCTTATTGGGAATTCATAACCTTTGCACCTCCTTAATATGACTTAACTAATTAGTTAAAATCCTCAATCATTTTATCATAGTTATACCTTCCATAAATGATTCTTCCATTCATATCACCTCTCC
Organism: Gossypium longicalyx; assembly: GCA_025698465.1. NCBI lineage: Eukaryota > Viridiplantae > Streptophyta > Magnoliopsida > Malvales > Malvaceae > Gossypium > Gossypium longicalyx. The sequence goes on along the minus strand of CM046997.1, from coordinate 12,680,802 downwards.
CTATTAATCAACAAAGTTTTGAAAAGTTATTGTATTCCAGGGATTAAAAGGGATTCCCAACAACACTACCTAGGCGTTAGAAAGTTTTTATTTATAATATTTTAAAAATATTTTAACATAATTTATATTTATTTTGAATTTTTTTAGAATTATTGTTAAGAAAATTTTTAAAAAATCAATATGATATTTTTTTAACTTGATTTTATTTTATTTTTATGGTGAAATAACTACTTGGTTTTGATTTCAAAGTATGCGAAAAAGAGTTTATAACATTCATGGATTTATGTTAAACTAACCAATCAGCTTTAAGTAAACGTCAACCCTTTCACATACTGCACTCATCTATCACTTATATCTTTTCTGGAGGAGTAAAATTTAAAAAAAAAAAATATTTATCAACATATACAATCTTGATTTATATACATATAACCTTTCAATAAATTTATCCTCTTTAAATTCTCTCTCAAATAGCTAATTTAAATATATATATATATATATAAATCAATTTACGTAATTTATGAATAGTTTCATCAACAAAATCAATAGTTAATTTCTTAAAATTTAATAATAAAATATTTTTTAATATGCCATGAATAGTGTATCATTTAAGGAAATTTTTGAAAATCTATCTCCAACTATTTCAATCAACTAATTGAATTCACCATAGCATGTTTTCTCTAAAACTAACATGCAAATCTAATCCACGTTACATGCAACTTCAAATATGCACTGAATTTTCCCTTAAATTTGTTTACTATATTTGTATTTGGAGAACTAAAAAATGGCCTTACTACACAAAACACATTCAAGAGGGATTGAAATACCTTAATAGTGGATTAATAAAATTAATAACTAATAACTTATATTAATACAACCAGGATATATTACTTGATCTCTACATTGTTAATTATAAAGTTATGTTATTATTTAAATATGGTAAATAAAATACAGATTAAATGAAATTTAAATTTTATAAAAATAATAATTTATTTTATCAAAATCAATGTAAATCTGAAAAATTAGTGAGTATTTAATATAATAAAAATAATTAATTAAAGACGATTACTTTAATAAGGTCATTAATATTAATGGTATTAAAAAAATATTTTTAATAAAAATAAAATAAATTCAAAAATTAGCATTATGTAATCAATTAAAGAAGTGTACTTTAATAAGGATTTCAATGTTAATGGTAATAAAAATAATTAATATATTTAAATGAAAAATTAGGACATATTTTTATATTAATTTTAATCAAACTGTTAACTTTAAAAGTGTTGAAAAAAAAAGCAAGTGAAGTGAAAGGAAAAAAAAATCTTAAAACAAATATTGTGCGCCACTTCAATTTTTTTTTTTTTTTTTAAAGTAATCGTACTAACAATTTGACCGCATCTCAATGTGCATACGTTGAGACTTAAGAATGTAAAAGTGAAAGTGCGGTATTTACAATCCAACATATCAAATTGTAATATTGATTTATTTACAACCAAATATTAAAGAAAGAAAAAAAATTAATATTGGATAATAATTAAGAATTTAATTTAACAAAAAATAAAATTTAATATTTTTAAATATTTATATATTTATAGTAATAAGAAGTTTAATGATGTAATCCCATCAACAAAATTAATATATTTTAATTTATTAAAATTAATTACCATTTGACTATTTAACTTTAAAAATCATAAAGGTACAGATAAGGTTTAAACAGCAAAATTTAAAAATGATAAAAATATATATATGGTTCATTATTTGTAATTTTAAAGTTGTTACAAAAATTGATATATTTTAAAAGTAAATTGCATGTAAATCAAAGGGGATTAAATGACCAATATGAGATAGTTATCACTGAGTTAAATAGCGAAAATTCCAAAAGAAAAAACTTAGAAAGTGACTGGATGGGTTTTTTGATCTCATAAGTCATCTCTCCCTTCGTCTTGGTCTCCTTCACTATCGCTTTGGGCCTCTATAATTACATGCTTCCTCTTTTCATCCTTCAGGGTGGATACAATATTTTGAAAATTTAAATTTATCAAGCCTTTAAAAATGCTATTATTTTAAAATACATCCTTTAATATTTTTAATTGTTTGGTTTTGGTAAATACTTTTTTTTTAAAATAAATTTAATAAAATTTAATAAGTTAAAAATTAATTATAAAAGGAAAGAATATGCGAGATAGATATCATTAGATTCATAAAAATATCTAAACATTTTTAATAATATAAAATATAAAGAATATTGGAACTAAATAAAAATTATATTTCAAAATTAAGGAAAATATTTGATACACAATTAGCGGAGTTTTTAGACTTCATAAGCATGATTAGGGGTATACAAATGTCCTGTAGGAGTATAGTAAAATATTAAAAATAAATAAATATTAAAAAAAGACAATGTCAATTTTTTAAGAATGCTTGTGGAATAAAAAAGTATACTGTCAAGTTAATGCTTTTTTATTTGGAATATTATTTGGTACATTACCAATTGAGTTTTTAGACTCCACAAATAAGATCAGGAGATTAATAAGTGTTCTCTAGGGGTATAGTAAAATATTAAAAAAAACAAAAGAATTCATTTGATATATTGCCAGTGGAGTTTTTAGACTCCACAAATAAGATCAAGGGATTGACAAATTTCTACTTTGGTTTGAAGCCATAGCATCTATGGGATTGGAATACAAAGCTTCATCATATCATGCATTGCGAACCAATCTACTAGAATACTCAAAAAGGGATTTGCAACATTTGGGTGGAATGTGGATGCACCATAGTGGGAGGTGGGTAGAAAGATACGAGACAAAAGTCATCAACCAACTTTCTAGTATATTTTCTTAAAAGATTATGTTTTATCAAATCCGTTAATGCATTAGACATGATTTTAGATGTTGATACTCTTTGCAATTTGTTTGCGAAGATTGTAAAAGTTGTTGGATTAAGCAATGTGGTCTAGCTAATTACATATAATGCTGCAAATTATAAAGCTATTAGGAAATTTTTTAATGAGAAGTGTCCTACAATTTTTTGGTAACCATGTGCAACACCTTCTATCAATTTAATTTTGAAGGATGTTGGTAAAATATCTCATGTTAAGAGTTTAGTTTAGCATGCTTCTTCTATTACAGTTTTTGGGTATAATCACAAATGGAGATTGGGTTGATTGTGGTGTTAGTGAGAAATGCTTTGCTATTACTTTTATTACTTTGAAGAATTTGCATGATTATAAGTGTCATTTGCAAGTCATGATCACTTCCAAGAAGTTTATTGCTTAGAATGGGTCTGGAAGGGAAAGAATGTTTTTAATATTAGTTTCAACAAATTTTGGAGTAATTACTTGGTGATGATGAAGATTGTTAGTCAACATGTACACATGTGATGATTAAGACAATTGGAAAGTTAACAAAGACTATTCAATGTGTTGTACTTTATTTATTAAATTTGAGTTTGTACTTTTTAATAATTTTCTAATAAAAGAAAATGCAATTAATTTTGTGTTACATTCATACAATTATTATTTCCTAATAAATTTTCCACAAAGTATTTTGATGGAAACTCATCTCTATTTAAAAGTGAAAAATCTTCATTTGACTATTTATTTCTGACTTTCATTTTTTTTTATTAAAAAAAATAAACATGTTTACAAGAATTCAATTTTTTAAAAATCAAATTAATTAATTTATCATCAAACATAATATTCAAATCAAATCAAATCAATGTCAACTAAAATATTTTTACCAATTACTTTGATTTGATTTATGTTTGATTAATTATTTAATATCATTTACATACCACATCTTTATTCAGCTCATAATTAATTAATAAAAAAATTAGATTGGATCTCGTAGCTAATATGTATAACATTTAATTTAAAACCTAGTAAATCTTGATAATTTAAAATATATAATTTTATTATCACTATTTTCACATCAAATTTTTTTGTATTTCAATTATTTTTAACTTCACTATGTTGTATTATATTATCATGTAAAAAATAAAAATCATAAAATCTACTTGTATGGCAAGCAAAACCAAGTGAAAAGGCCTAAGTTTTGCACTTATTAGAACTTTGTACATGTATGTTTGCTATCAAGTTTTAGATGTCTATGTTTAAACGTAAGAATTATATAGTTACGTATTCATATTTTATAATCAAATATCTTTATTTTATTTTGGGTATGTATTCATATTTTTATCTTTATTTAAGTTTGAATATATAAAAATTATTTTATCAATCTTCTAATTTTTTCAAAGATTATGATTTAATTACGAGAACGGAATTCACTATATGAAGATGGATTTCACTTCTTTTACTGATTTTATTTATCATTGTGCTAATTTAGTATTATATATATCCTTGTGCAAGTAGATGAAAACAATATTTTAAAAGCAAATTGCATATAAATCAAAGGAGATTGAATGGCCAGTATCAAATAGTTACCACTGAGTTAAATGGCAAAAACTCTAAAAGAAAAGATTTGGTAAGTGACTCGATGGGTTTTCTATTCTCATTAGTCATTTCCCCCTTCATCTTGGGCTCCTCCGCCATCACTTTGGGCCACTACAATTACATGCTTCCTCTTTTCATCTTTTAGGGTGGATAAAACATTTTAAAAATTTAAATTTATCAAGCTTTTAAAAATGCTACCATTTTAAAATACATCCTTTAATATTTTTAATTGTTTGGTTTCAAAAAATAAATTTAAAAAAATAAATTTAATAAAATTTAATAAGTTAAAAAATAATTATAAAAGAAAAATAATATGAAAATATGCAAGATGGATATCATTACATTCATAAAAATATGTAAATATTTTTAATAATATAAAATATAAAAATAATGAAATTAAATAAAAATTACATTTTAAAGTTATATAAAATATTTGGTATACTATCAGTGTAGTTTTTAGACTTTACAAGCATGGTTAGAGAGTTGACAAGTGTCAAGTATAGTAAAATATTAAAAAATAGATATTTATAAAAAGAGACTTGTTAATTTTTCAATACTGCTTGTGGAAAAAAATATATTACCAATATACAAATTGCATATCCAAAAAATATATATTAAAAAAAAAAGACACATGACAATTTTTTAAGGATGCTTGTGAAATAAAAAAGTATATTACATATGTACCAAATGCTAGCCATTTTTTTTTTTACTGTGAGATCACATATAATAAATGAATGGAATTTTGAAAAACTCTCTTTAGGTGGAATTTGAATGGGGAATTTGGGTTATTTAAAACCCTTTTTAAAATTTCTTAAAATTTTGTTATGTTAAACCAAAAAGTAAATATATGTTTAAAATATTTTTTAAAACCTTGCAAGAAATGAAAGTTTTCTTCTTAATCTCTCACCCAAATAGACTTTTAAAAAGTTCGATCAAATATCAAAGAAATGCAAAAGGGGTCTCGCAAATTTTCAACTGGGCCTTGATGCCATAACATCTATGGGATTGGGATACAAAGCTCTATCATATCATGCATTGTTAACCAATCTACTAGAATACTCAAAAAAGAGATTTATGGCTATTTGAATTCTACAAAAGGATTTGGGTGAAATGTGGATGCACCATAATGAGAGTTGGGTAGAAAGATTTGAAACAAAAGTTATTAACCAATCTTTTAGTGCATTGTCCTAAAGGATTATGCTTCATCAAATCCCTTAATGCATTCGACATGATTTTAGATGTTGATACTTTTTGCAATTTGTTTGTGGAGTTTACGAAAATTTTTGGTTTAACCAATGTTGTAACACCCCAAACTCGGCCTATACGTTATGGCTGAATCTGAAATATTATGTAAAATAATTACAAATCTAACTTTCGCTTTTTGAAAAATATCGTGAACCTTTGCTATTTAAAGGTCTGTTTTAATTAAAAAGCATTTTTCATACTTAATAGTTAAAACTGATAGTTGATTTCATTTCCTAAATTAAATCAAATAAGTTGCAGTGGAAGTTCTTAAAACGTTATATTTTGAAAATCCGAGTTTGTTTTCTTAAAAATAGTTGATCGTAGAAACATAGCCGTTTTTCAAAAAAAAAAAAAAACAAATCGTTTTATCAAATGTCAATGAAAAACCCAAAACAAAATCCAAACCAATAACAAACCCAAATGTCTAGAGAGTCCAAAAATTACAAAACTCTCAAATTAGAAATTTTAAATAAGCCAATTTTATTTAAATAAAGTTTTACAGAATTGTGGACATAATCGAGCTCCCGTTGCACCGACCTGCCTAAGTCTGAGGGTTGCTTAAAATTATCAGACAAACGAAATGTGAGTTTTTATAACTTAGTGTGTAACTCAAAAGAAATGGAAATTCAAATCTAATTACATAAAAGAATAGATATTTCTTATACAGAATCAGAATCGTATCAGAGTAGTACAGGTGCAAATAAATATAATCCTACCCCCATCCTTTACACACTAGCTCCGACCATCCCAGCACACCATGTGGGGTATAAAACACCCACCCATCCCTATACACCACTTAGTGTCCTTATGACACTTTTCAGAATAATCGCAGCAATGCTGCTAGTATAATGGCGAGTTAACGCCTTACACAGAACACTTCCTCCACATAATACATAACTCGCTCCATAGCCAGATATGAACAGAACACCGAAAATAACATAAATAATAGATACTAGAGTTTACATATCATGCATGCTTGTATAACAGATATTGAACATGCTTATAAATAACATATCATACATATCACATCACATTACATGCATTTAGGCATTATTTACGTCAAAATTCATACTAACAAATTAGCAGATTTCATGCTTTAAGGCTTATATAAACACATACCGACCCCTCGAAAGGCTCACAGTTGATCAGGACGACTTTTACGACTCTAAGGAAAAATTCTTAAAATTGGACCCACACGACCAAAAATGGCTTACCCGTGTGGGCCCACAAGACTCGACCTTGTGTCACATACGGCCGCATGGCATCGACACACCCCAATTTTGACTTTCTCCGTTCACTGGTTTTCGAGTTTCTCGTTACCCACCTGGTTCGATTTCGACAGGAACGCAACCACAAGACTCCTGAGATCGAAATACAACGAATAAAATTATTATAATGGTAATGAGGCCCAAGGCAATTAAGAATTAAACTCTTTCAACACCAAAACCCTTCCATAACCTTACCGTTAATTAAACCACAACCACACGAAACTACGATGTTGAAGGAGTGCCAAACGTCTCATGACCTTCACCTAAACGCAGAACTAAATAATTAATGACTACAAAACAACAACACCACTAGCATCTCATAACCCCAAAACTAAACGATTAAAGATCCATTAAAGTTACCTAAGATAACAAAAGTGAAGGAGCCAAACAAGCAGCCACCAATTGCAAGTAATCAAATGTCAATAGGATAGCAAAAAGAAAGATTAAAAATTACTGACTTCTAAAATGACAGTGGTGTAAGGAGAGAGAAAAAGGAAAAAAATAAAGTGTTTTATTTTTTTTGAAATAAATTAAAACCTAAAATTTAAACCAACACAACTACCCACCTCCTATCCCTTTAATCAAGCAATAGATATCCCCCCCACTCTTAGAGTTAAACTTTAACTCAAATTATACTAAGCAACACAACTAAAAATTACTTAGCAAAAGACTCTCCCAAAGACTCGAACTCACGACCCACCCTTTACGCCCAAGGCCCTTAACCACTGAAGCAGGTATTTAACTATGATGAATTTTATCAGAGTAAGAATTAAATATTTAGGAGCGTTACAACTCTACCCCTCTAAAAGAAATTTCGACCTCAAAATTTACTTAACTCAAATAGGTGTGGATATTGCTGACGAATCGAGTCATCAGGTTCCTTAGTGGCTTCCTTTGTGCCATGATTCTGCCACAGAACCTTAACTAACACAATAGATTTCCTCTTCAAGGCTTTCACATCCCAATCTAGAATCTGAACCGACTCTTCCTCAAAAGTCAAATCTAGTCTACCCTCAATCTCTTCAACAGAAACAATATTAGATGGGTTTGACCGATACCGCCTCAACATAGAGACGTGAAACACATCATGGATACAGTCTAACTCTACAGGTAGCTCTAGCTAATACACGTATGATCCCACACATTTCAGAATTCAATATGGCTCAATGAACCTAGGGCTCAACTTGCCCTTACGTCCAAACCGTAGAACTTTCTTACATGGAGACACCTTAAGGAACACATAGTCACCGACGGAATACTCAATGTCCTTCTTTTTCAGATTCGTATAGGACTTCTGTCTATCAAAAGCCGCCTTAAGATGATCTTGAATCAGTCTAACTTTATCCTCAGTCTTAGAAACCAACTCAGGACCTAAAACTCGTCGCTCACCTAATTTAGTCCAACATAAAAGAGTACGACACTTACGACCATATAGAGCCTCGTAAGGTACCATTTGAATACTAGACTGAAAGTTGTTATTGTAGGCGAACTAGGCTAACGATAGAAAATCCTCCCAACTACCTCGAAAATCAATTACACCACTCTAAAGCATATACTCCAATATTTGAATCACCCTTTCAGATTGACCATCTGCCTGAGGATGGAATGCAGTATTGAAGTCCAACCTCGAACTCAGAGCCTCATGAAGTTTTCTCTAAAATCGAGAAATGAAGCGAGGAGCTCTATCAAAAATAATTGAGACTGATACCTCATAAAGTCTCATTATCTTGACAGCATATAATTTGACGAACTTCTGAAGAGAATAATCTGTCCGAACAGGAATGAAGTGGGCAGATTCGTACAACCAATCTACGATGACCCATACAAAATCCTTTTTAGTAGGTGTTAGGGGCAAACCACTAACGAAGTCTATAGTCACATGTTCCCATTTTCACATGGGAATCTTAACGGGTTGAAGCAAACCTGAAGGCAACTGGTGCTTAGCCTTAACTTGCTGGCATGTCAGACAATAAAAAATAAAATCTGTTACCTCCCGTTTCAAACAGGCCACCAATATAGATCACGAAGATCCCGATACATCTTATTTCCACTGGGATGCATAGTATAAAGGTTACTATGCACTTCCCTAAAAATGGACTACCTCAAATTAGAATCATTAGGTACACAAACATGTCCTCGAAAACATAGAACCCCACCACTATTCAACCCAAAATCAGACGTACTACCATCCTCTACCTGATAGAATCATAGAACCAGAGAATCATCCCCAAACTGTTTATCCCGAATCTGATCAATCCAAGTCGATTTAACTTGCAACTTGGCTAACAGACTCTCATCATCAAACAGATTTAGACGAGCAAACATTACTCCTCAAATCAGACGTTGCTCTACGACTAAGAGCATCGACTATCACATTGGCCTTACCAGGATGATACTCAATCGTGAAGTTGTAATCCTTAAATAGTTCGATCCATCTATGCTGCCTGAAGTTTAACTCCTTTTGGGTAAGGAGATACTTAAGGCTCTTGTGGTCGGTGTAAATAATAGACCTCTCACTATACAAATAGTGCCTCCAAATCTTTAAAGTAAGGATAACAGCAATTAACTTGAGATTGCGCGTTGGATAATTCCCCTTGTGTGACTTAAGCTATCGGGACGCATAAGGCACTACATTACAGTCTTGCATTAGAACACATCCCAAACCGACGTGTAACACATCATTGTAAACCACAAACTCCTTACTAGATTCATACTGTATCAGAACAGGAGCCTGAGTAAAAATAGATTTGAGCTTTTTATAGCTCAATTGCTACTCATCAGTCTAGACAAAAGGAGCATTCGTACGCAACAGCTTAGTTAGAGGAGTTGCAATTAATGAGAACCCCTCGACAGACTTTCAATAATAACCCGCAAGACCCAAGAAACTGCAGATCTCAGAAACATTCTTGGGTTGTTTCAACTCAAGCACAACCTTAATTTTCGTAGGATCAACTCAGATACCCTCTATAGAAACCGCATGCCCTAGAAAGATTACTTCCCTCAACCAGAATTCACACTTACTCTGCTTAGCATAGAACTGCTTCTCATGAAGTATCTGAAGGACTACTCTAAGATGCTCTTCATGATCATCTTCGATCTTAGAGTATACCAGAATATATTCTATAAAGACCACGACAAACTGATCCAAATACGGCTAAAAACTCCGATTCATAAGGTCTATGAATACAGCCAGAGCATTTGTCAAACCAAAGGGCATGACTAGGAACTTGTAGTGCCCATAACAGGTCTTAAAAGCAGTATTATGAAAATCAACATCCTTAACCTTAAGTTGATGGTACCCCAAATGGAGATCTATCTTCGAAATCACCAAAGCCCTATAAAACTAATCAAACAAGTCATCGATCCTCAGAAATGGGTACTTATTCTTTACCGTTAACGTATTCAATTAATGATAGTCGATACATATTCTCATAGTACTATCATTTTTCTTTACAAATAAAATTGGTGTCCCCCACAAAGACAAACTAGGACAAATGAACGCATGATCAATGAGTTCTTGAAGCTAAGCTTTTAACTCCATAAGCTCTTTCTATGCTATACGGTAAGGAGTGATAGACATTGGAGCTATACTTAGCAGAAGCTCAATACCGAACTCAACTTCCTAATCTGGAGGTAACCCTGGTAACTGACTAAGAAAAAAATCTAAAAATTGTCTAACTGTTCAAGTATTCCCAACAAAAGAATCCACAAAAGCCGAATCACTTACAAAAGCCAAATACGCTTCACACCCTTTTCAAACAAATTTCTTGGCCACAAGAGCAGAGATTACATTAGACAAGTAATCATGTCGCTCGACGATCATAAACCTCTACATCATTCTCAGATCTTAGAACTATCCTATTAGTAGCACAATCCAAACTGACTCGATACTCCACAAGCTAGTCCATACCTAGAATCAAATCAAATTCTCCAAACGATAGCTCCAACAGGTTAGCTAGAAACATAACCCCTTGTATCTCCAATGGTACATTCCTATACAATATATTAACTCGAACGGATTGACCCAACAGACTAAGTACAGAAATCTCACCAAAAGTACTGCCAACAAGAATCCTCAAGTTTACAGAAACAGAGCTAGCTACATAGGAATGTTTTGACTCTATGTCTATCAATGCAAAATAAGGAGCATCATAAATAAAGAACGTACCAATAATTACAACAGCAACGTCTCTATCCTCACAATGTCGAGCAGTATAAACCAACACAAGCTGTCTTGCGTCAGTCTTATTAGTACCTCTACCCGGTGCTCTCTACTTGCTACCCATAATATTTCCACCCCTGGCAGGACCACAGCCCCTAGATGGCTGCTAAACTGCCAGCTGAGGCTGAACAAAACCCAGAGCTAGAGCTTACATCTGACCTGAACGCTGTGGGCAATCCCTGATACAGTACTCTATTGACCCACATCGTAGACACGCTCCCAACTTCTTCCAACACTCGTCTGGATGGCATCTACCACAATCTTTACACGACTGTGCCACAACAGGAGTAACTGGAACCCCAACTCTCTAAGGCTCATCAAATCTGGCCCGTTTCTTAGGCCTTTGAACATACTAGAGGGCTCTAAATCCTTCTTATTCTTACCCTTCTCTCAGACCTTATTCTTGCACTCAACATGCTTAACCTCCTCAATAATTTTCACCTTGTCCATTAAGACAGTGAATTCCTGCTCCCTCTGCGAAGCTATCAGAACTCTCAGATTATCCCTTAAACCTTCCTTAAAGAAGACATATTTCTCATACTCAATCGTTACCATCTCACGAGCATAATGGCCAGTCTCAGAAATTCAGCCTTATACTAGGCCACAATCCTATCCCCTTAGGTGAGATTCATAAACTCGAGTATACAAGTATCCATATAACTTGCCTCCACATATTTGGAAGGTGGTCATAAAATAATCCTAAGTAATCCGATTTGGCTGAGTACCCCCTTCAACAGTTAACCACCATTGATACACCTCATTGCGAAGTAAAAATACTGCACCCTTCAACTTCTGCTCAAGGTTGCAGTCCATATCATTCATGATCCTCTCGATGGCCTCCATCCATTATTCGGCCACCGTTAGAGTGACTCTAGTGACGCCCCTAAACAACTCAGCACCATTAGGCCGAATTCGTTTAATTACTGACCCACGGTTCCCAGAACTAGAATGGGGCTCAGCGACCCTCTCCAACACTCTAAACATGGCTTGGGACAATGCACCATCCCTAGTCAAGCGATTTTGAGACTCGATCTCAGCAGTAGGTATAATAGGTGTCTCACTCGTATCCAAGTTAGAAATATTGCCTATTGATGATGACTTAGCTGAAGTCCCTTTATGGCTCCCGCCGAGCCCGCGAGTACCACAACTACGTGCTTCATAAGCACTCATCGTATTCGTAGTTTTATCTACATTACAAAGTTTTATATATCTGTTTCAGTATTTATGAGCAAGTATGTTATGCTTCAAATTATTATTTTCAGAAATTTTCAAATATTTCAAAAATTTTCAATCTTTAACTAACTTAGTGAAATTTTAATCGTTTTTGAGTTTTCTAACTAAAGTATTTGTAAGTTAGAAGTACTTACAGGATTGGTGTCGGAGACTCAGTATTCCACAACTTTCTTTTCAATTCATTTAAAAGTAAACTTCTTTCAGAAAATAGTTTTTACAAATAAAATTTTGAACCCTAAAATTCTCACAGCACAAGTTTATAAACCTGGCTCTAATACTACTAAATATAACACCCCAAATCTAGCCTAGACGTTATGGCCGAATCTGGAATATTACGTAAAATATTTATAAATTTGACTTTCGATTTTTGAAAAATGTCATGAACCTTTGCTATTTAAAAGTGTTTTAATTGAAAAACGTTTGTCATTCTTAATAGTTAAAATTGGTAGTTGATTTCATTTCCTAAATTAAATCAAATAAGCTGCAGCGAAAGTTCTTAAAGCGTTATATTTTGGAAATCTGAGTTTATTTTCTTAAAAATAGTTTATCACAGAAACATAGCTGTTTTTCGGAAAAAAATATTTTATCAAATGTCAAGCAAAAACCCAAAAGAAAATCTAAACCAATAACAAACCCAAATGTCTAGAGAGTCCAAAAATTACAAAACTCTAAAATAAAAAATTTTAAATAAGCCAAATTTATTTAAATAAAGTGTTACGAAATTGTGGACATAACCATCGCACCGACCCGCCTAAGTTTGAAGGTTACCTAAAATGATCAAACAAATCAAGAGTGAGTTTTTATAACTTAGTGTGTAACTCAAAAGAAACAAAAATTTAAATTTAATCACATAACAGAACAGATAGAATCATATTTCTTATAAAAAATCAGAATCGTATAAGAGTAGTACAGGTGCAGAAAAATATAATCCTATCCCCATTCTCTCCACACTAACTCTGACCATCCCAGCACATAATGTGGGGTATAAATCACCCACCCATCCCTACACACCACTTAGTGTCCTTACGACACTTTTCGAAATAATCGCAGCAGTGCTGCTAGTATAATAGCGAGTTAACACCTCACACATAACACTTTCTTTACATAATACGAAAGGCCCATAGTCAATCGAGACGACTTGTTAAGCCTACACACCCGTGTGGCCCATACGACCTAAAATGGCTTGCCTGTATAAGCCCATACAGCCCAAAATAGCTTTGTTCGTGTGGCCCACACACGCCCATGTGGCTCATACAGTCCAAAATGGCTTAGACCATGCGGCGTCGATAGGCCTCAATTTCAACTTTTGCCGTTCGCTGATTTTCGGGTTTCTTGTTATCCACCTGGTTTGATTTTGATGGAAACGTAACTACATGACCCCTGAGACCTTAATACAACAAATATAACGATTATAACAGTAACGAGGCATGGGGCAATCAAGAATTAAACTCTTCTAATACCAAAATTATTTCATAGTCTTATTGTTAATCAAATCGTAACCACATGAAACTACGATGTTGAATGAGCGCCAAACGTCTCATGACCTTCACCTAAACGTAGAACTAAATAATTGAAGACTACAAAACAGTAATACCACTAGCATTTTATAACCCCAAAACTAAACGATTAAAGATCCATTAACATTACCTAAGATAACAAAAGTGAATGAGTCAAACGAGCAACCACCACCAATAGCAAGTAATCAAATGTCAATAAGATAGCAAAAAGGAAGATTAAAAATTAGCCACTTCCAAAATGATAGTGGCACAAGAAGAGAGAAAAAGAAAAAAAAATAAAAATAAGAAAAGAAAGAAAGTGGAAATGTGGATTTGAGGGAAGGAGTTTTGTTTTTTTTAAAAATAAATTAAAACTTAAAATTTAAATCAACACAACTACCCACCTCCTATCCCTATAATCAAGCAACATATATCCCCCCTCCCCCACTCTTAGAGTTAAACTTTAACTCAAATTCTACTAAGCAATACAACCAAAAATTACTTAGCAAAATACTCTCCTAAAAACTTGAACTCACGACCCACCCTTCACACCCAAGGCTCTTAACCACTAAAGTAGGTATTTAACTATGACAAATTTTATCAGAGCAAGAATTAAATCTTTTGGGTGTTAGAAATGTGGTCTAACTAACTACATATAATGATGCAAATTATGAAGCCGCTAGGAGATTACTTAATAAGAAGTATACTAACATCTTATAATCACCACGTGCAACACCTTGCATCAATTTAATTTTGAAGAATATTGGTAAATATCTCATGTTAAGAGTTTAATTAAGCGTGATTCTTCTTTTACAGTGTTTGCGTATAGTCACAAATGGACTTTAGATTGGTTGTCGTCTTGGTGAGAAACGCTTTGCTACTATTTTTGTTGCTTTAAAGAATTTGTATGATTGTAAGTGCCATTTGCAAGTCATGATCACTTTCAAGAATTGTATTGCTTGGCATGGGTCTAAAATAGTAAAGGCAAAGAATGTTCAAAATATTATTTTAGACATTAAATATTAGAGTGATTACTTGTGATAATGAAGATTGTTAGCCAACTTGTTAAAGCTTATCTTTTTTATTTTGGTTGTGATAATTGGGACAATTGGAATGTTAATGAATACTATTGTAATGCATTCTATTTTATTTGTTCCATTTGAGTTTGCAATTTTGAATGATATTAGTATTGCACTTTGAAGGTTGGAGTTTGGATTATGATGTTTTTATCTTTTTAATACTTTTCTAATAAAATGGAATGCAATTAATTTTGTGGTACATTCATACAATATCCTTTCCTAATGAATTTTCCACCAAATATTTTGTAGGAAAGCTCATCTTTATTTAAAAATGAAAATTCTTCTTTTGATTAGTTTTTCTTTTACTATTTATTTTAACTTTTATTTTTATATTAAAAAGTTAAAAGTAAACATTCGTTCAGGGAACTCAATTTTTTAAAGATCAAGCTAATTGTTTAATCATCAAACATAAAATATTCGATTCAAATCAAATCAACTTCAACTAAAATATTTTTACCAACTATTTTAATTTGATTTATGTTTTTTTAATTATTTAATGTCATTTACATACTGATTCATCTCATAATTAATATAATAAAAAAAATCATGTTAGAACTTAAATCTAGATAATATATACACTTAATTTAAAACCTAATCAACCTTGATAACTTAAAATATATAATTTTATTATCCCTATTTTCACATCAAATTTATCCGCATTTCAATTATTTTTAATTTTACTTTGTTATATTATAGTATCATGTACAAAAAATCATAAAATTTATTGCATGCAAAACTAAGTGAAAAGACATAAGTTTTCCACCAATTAATACTTTGTACATGTATGTTTGCTATCAAGTTTTAGAAGTCTATGTCTAAATGTACGAATTGTAAAGGTTTATAGTATTTTTTAAGTTTTAATTTTTTACTTTATAATTTAATATAAACAAATAATATGAATTAAGAAGTATTCTAATTCCAAAGTAATTGCTAAAGTAGAAAGAAATTTATAATATAATTTTTTTTTGCTTAGTCGAATAAAACAATTCAAGAAAGACGTTGGAACCACCAACTATTTCAAGAATAGCAAGAATACAACAATAATACAACAGACAACCAGATACAAGAACATCCGCACGACAAGTAAAAGAATGCATTTAACAAATTCACCACGAGGCTTTAAAAAAGAAGATCTCAATATACCTGCTTTCACCAAAGCATCCTCCATACCATTACTTTGTCGATGAATAACTGTGATCTGAAATTGAGCCAACTGTTGAACGCTATAGCCGATGTCACCAAACAATTTTCCTAATAACCACGGTCTATAACTCCTATTTGTTAGCCATTTTGAAGCAACAAACGAGCATAATTCAATTATTAATGGAACATGTGCCTTCGGACTCGATCCAATATACATATCCACTATTGTTTTAATTACTATTATTTATGCCATTTTTATTCCCCCAGCTTCGATCCGCCCCGAGAAAAATGCACAAGCCACTCCTTTTTCATCTTTGAAACCCCACCACAACCCGCTTCATCCTCCAAAACAACGCCAGTCACATTGAATTTCATCCATCCGAGAAGAGGTGGCTTCCAATGATAAACAATAATGTTTGTTATGCTTTTTGAGGGGCTAAATTTCGCTGGCCAATACCACCAATAACCTTCCTAAAATTGACATTCTTCATGCACTGCCCTAGCCCACATCAAAGCTCTCATTTTAGAGTGGTACAATATTGTATCTAGATTTGTCGATGTCCTGTCAAACACTTTCTCGTTCTGAACTAACCACACAGTCCAACATGAAGTCGAAATCGCAATCCACCATAATATTTTTTGTACTCCTGTCCAATTCACATTGCAAAACATGGTGAAATTTTCAACAAAATTCTCGATTGGTTTCCATTTGATACCCCCCACCAATTGAAGATTCTTAACCAAAACCCATGCACATATTTGCAAGCAAAGAAAAGGTGATTTACACTTTCCATTTCCCTGTCACACCATGGGCAGCCATTGCTTAACGTATCCAGATTTAGAAAATCCTTCGTTGGGAGACTTTTAATAAACAACATCTACAGGATGTTTTAGACTCTTGGTGGTACCTTCAATTTTCATATCCTTCCAAATGGAAAATCAATGGCTCCCATTCCATCATAAGATAACAATTGAGACAACTTCCTAATTGTAAGCTCCCCGGCACTTTCCTAATTGTAAGCTCTTCGGCACTATCATGAATCCAAATGATATGATCCTCTACTTCAGGATCTAGTTCAAAACTCCTCATCAAATTCTTTAAATTGTTCAACATACTTACCTCTCTACCTAGCAACTTCTTTGAGAAAACGTCCCCCCCAATATATCTCCTCAAACCCATTATTCCTTGCTACATCTTTGACCACTATTCTTCACAATAGAAAGTCTGAACAATCTAGGAAACTCCACATTCAGAGGGCAATTACCATACCAAATGTCCTCCCAAAAGAGGAACGATTTCCCATTCCCAATTGCCCACCTAAAAGATTCTGTCCCAATCCATTTCGACACTTCTTTTAATTTTGAATTTTCCACAATATCACGCCATACAGCCGACATCTCTTTTGGTTTGGATGCCTTAAGTCTCCAATGTTGCAGAGGCGAGCCATACTTCGAATGGATAACTTTTCTCCACAGAGTGTTATTTTTCGTAGCATATTTCCATCCCCATTTCGCCATAAGAGCCCGGTTTTATTTTTAAGATTTACCACACTAACCCCTCCTAATTTTTTTAGTAAGCACACTTGATTCCATCCAACTCTTTCCATTTTTCTTCTTTTATTTGAACCTCACCACAAATTTTCTTCTGATTTTATCGATTCTATTTATCATCGTGATAGGGGCTTAAAATAATGACATGGAATATATAAGAAGGGCTGGTAGTAACAAATTAGTTAGTACTGCTCTTGTAGCGAAAAAGAGCGACAGGCATTTTCAACCAGCTAGTTTCTTCCGAAAATTTTCCACGATTGGCTCCCAAGTAGCTATTTTTCTTAGATCAGCACTTAATGGAATACCTAAGTAATTAAAAGGTAAATTCCCAATCTTATATCGATATAATACTACTATCCGCAAAAGAAACTCCTCTTCCATCCCAAATCCCACCAAGCATGATTTCTGGAAATTAATACTAAGACAAAAAAATTCGAAACAACTTAAAATATATTTAATATTTTGAACATACTCTTCCTCAGCTTTCAAAAAGAGAATGGTGTCATATTCAAATTGTAAAAAAGAGAATGATTGATTCGAGATTATATTCTAAATTCCAACAATTAACCCAATATATTCAGCCTTCTCAAGCATCAAGTGAAGCATTTCTGTTACTAGAGTAAATAGAAACAGAGAAAATGAATCTCCTGTCTGAGCCCTCTGCTTATTCTGAACTCATTTGTTGTCAATCAGTTGACAAGAATAGTTGCTTTTGTTGTAGATACGCACTTAGATATCCAACCTCTCCATTTCACCTCAAACCCCATATGAAAAAGTACCAAATCCAAAAAGCCTCATCTAACACAATCATAGGCTTTTGAAAAATCCAGCTTCAAAATTAAACTACCACCTAAGCTCGAATTTTTCTTAATCAAGTGAATAATTTCATTTGCCACCAGAATTCTGTCAAAAATCTATCTCCCTTTTATAAATGCACACTGAGTTTCGCTCACTACACTATCAATCAGCTCTCAGATTCGTCTAGACAGCACCTTAACCACTATTTTATACAAAGATCCCACCAAACAAATTGGTTTTAGGAATAAGAGCTATGAAGGATAACTTTATACTTTTTTCAAGATTTCCAAGTCTAAATAACCCCATCATCATGTTGAATAAATCCTCCCTCATCACCTGCTAGCATTTCATAAAGAAGAACATATTAAACCAATCAGGCCCTAAAGCTTTAGACTCATTGCAACACCAAACCGCGTTTTTAATCTCCTCCATCGTGAAAGGCATTTCAAGGCTTGAAGCCTTTTCCTCTATTAATCATTTGAAATTCATATCCATCTTCACTTCCTATTTTCTAACTAGACAACTAAAATGGTTGCTAAAGTACTCGAACATTTTTTTCTTCAGTAGCTTTGGTTCTTTGCACCAGTAAGACTCAAATCTGAACCCTTGAATCGCTTTTTTTTTTTGCTCTAAATTTCACTGCTTTCTGATGGAATCACCTTCTTTTAAACATAACAACTTTGATTTTTGACGGCACACTGATTCATGGAACCTAATTGCATCCCGCAACTCACTTTCTTCCGTTTCCTTTTAATTCAAATTTCTGTGGCTGTCAATATCATCCTATTCTAAATTTTTTTTCAATCAATTCTATTTTCTTTATCTTCATTCCCACTAGATTTTTCATTCTATTCTTTGATAGCCAGTTTCAACCTCACTAACTTTCCAGACATCCTTATTTTAGCTTCACCCATCCCTCCCCACACTTCATTAGTAAGATTCGTGCACTCCTTTTTTTGTGATCCATGCATTAAGAAAATTGAATGGGCGCGGTCCCTAATCCACAAAATCATTATATAGCAGTAACGAAATATGATTAGAAACTGATCTACAAAAGCCTTGCTGAGTAAATTCTTCAAAGTGAATTAACCATTATTTGTACGATAAAAATCAATCCAATCTACTCATCTTGTTATTCGGCCCGAACCAAGTAAACTTGTAACAACCCATTTTTTAGTGAAATTGGAATAGTGGTTTCAGGACCACAAATCTAACCCAAAAATAAAATTTATTTTATTTTATTATATGGTTTATATTATGATAGACATGTCGTGAGAAAAATTTGATAAGAAAATTTTATCGATTAAGTGTTTAATTATGAGAAGGACTAAATCGTGTAAAATACGAAAGTTGAATTCTAGTAGTTATAAGGATTAAATAGCTTTGAAATTAAAAAATAGAGGTCCTTATATGGTAATTAAACCATTAAAGAAAAGTATGTAGATTTTTGGTGACTCATCCATGGAAAAATTAGAAAAGAGTAGGGACTAAATTGAAAATTAAAATAATTAATTAATTAAAAAGATGGTAAAAGAAATATCATCTTATTTTTGTCGTCTTCAACCCCAAAATTTTATGGAAACCCTAAGAGAGAGAGAAGAAACTTTCAAGGCTTAATTGGGTAAGTTTTCTTGTCCCGTTTTTAGTAATTTTGATATTTTTGAAATCGGGATAGTCTAATCTATATATTTAGGGAATTAATTTGAAAAGTTATCAAAGTATGAAAAATGGGTCATGGATGTATATGCTGAAAATTTGAAATTTATGGTAGAAAATGAAAGGTTGTTGATAGATAAACAATTTTTACAAAGTGATTTTTGATAAAAAAACATGATTTAGGGACTAAAATGTAAAGTTGTGAAATTTGATGAAAAATTCTGAATTTTTATGAATACATGTGCTATAAATTTTGTAATGGGACTTTGGTTAGGCTTGGAATAGGGAGTAAATTGCACAAATTTCATTTTCCAAGCCTAGGTATGAAATTGGAATTTATGAAAAAGTTAGAGGCAAAATGGTAATTTTACCTAGGATGTAAATTGAGTCCAAATTAATATGAAATGAGATAACTTTATGATTAAATTCATTTATATAGATTCGGATAACACAAATTCTAGGCTAGATCGAGGAAAAAAAAAGGTTTCGTATTAGTAGATTATTTACGTGAACAAGCGTTGAGGTAAGTTCGTGTAACCTAATTGATAATGTAAATATGTTTAATTGAATGTAGTGTTTGCATGGAATCTGACATACATTGATGTACATTATTTGAATACTATAATGAAAAATTTAATACACGCTTGAGATGGTGAAAATGGGTTAAGTTCCGATTGAATATTGAATTCCGATGATTATATGCGCTTTCTCGAAATGAATAAGGTCCTGCATTTATTACGGATGGGATTTAGCTCGGACGAATAATCCTTTTAACCTTGTTATAGAAAGGATTTAGCCCAAATAGATAATTCCGATATAATATCTTTCAAGTATACATTACGATTAGGGTTTAGCCTGGACTGATAATCCTGTTATACGATATGTGTCTCGAGAGCGTGTTCCTTGGTTTAGTGCCCTAAGAGGTACCCTCGAATAAGAATTGAAGGATTATTAAATCATACACTGTGAGTGTACCACCTGAATATTCATCGAAATTTCAATGATTCAACGGACATAAAACTCTTGACATCACATGAGAATTATAAGATGAAATGATAATGTCTTGAAAGAGTATTGCATGATGAACTCATCTATTCTTACTTGATGTATATGTAAACTTTGTGACTAACATGTTTGATTGGATGCATGTATTTAGGAAATTTTGCCAAATGGATGGAAAACTTGTTATTGTATGCTTAGATTTAATAAACGGGATTGGTAAGTTTAGTTTCCATTATATGAACTTACTAAGCATGTAATGCTTACTCCATTTTATTTTCCCCCTGTTTTATAGTGCTTAGAAGCTCACGAAGGTTGGAGATCACTGGAGCATCGTCACACTATCAACTAGTTATTTTGGGTATATATAGTAAAATCATTTTGGTATAATGGCATGTATAGGACAACTTGACCATTAGTGGCTTAATAATGATACTTGTAATCTAGCTATTGAAATGGCTAGTAATGGTTGTTTTGATATACTTTAAATGTCATGCTATGACAGATATATATATGTGTGTTAAGTAGTTGATCAAAATCATGTTTAACATATGGTTTGAACTAAGGTAAGATTGTAAACATGTATGCATGCAATGATATGCCATGTTGAATGATGGAAATTGCTTAATTTGAATGCTTGAAATGGTTGGAATGTGTTTGGTATGTATTAACGCACGAAAATGGTAAATTTGGCTGACAAATGAGGCTAGGAAATGGCTTTATTTTGTCCATATAGGCAGACACACGGGCATGTGTCTAGACTGTGTATGACACACGGCTGGGTACATGGACGTGTAGTTAGGCCATGTTTCTCTTGCACTTTAATTTTTACAAACAGAATGCTCAGAATTAAACATACGGGCGTGTGTCTTAGCTGTTTGTGCTACACGACCTAGAATACGGGTGTGTGTCTTGGCTGTGTAAAACTTGCACCTATTTTCGAATGAAATTAATTAACCACATGGCTTAGCACACGGGCGTGTGGCACGGCCGCGTGCACAAGTCATAAAGTTACACAGGGTCGAATACGGCCTGCAACACGGGCGTATCCCAGGGTCACATAGGCGTGTGAGTCCTGCACCTTGGAAAATTTTTGAAATTTGGCGAAAGATTCTTAAAGGTTTTGATTAAGTCCCAACTTGATTCTAATGCTCATATTAGGCCTCGAGGGCCCAATTAAAGGACATTTTGGATGATCTCGATAAATAAATAGTAATTTACATAAATTATTTGTAAAATATTTTGAAAGTTTTGGTAATTCTCCAAAACCTTGGTTCGACGACGGATACTGTTTAGGGGTATTACAAAACTTCTTACCTATCAGAGGTAAATCCACCACTTTACAATCATTAATGAAACTGTTAAATTCCTTTAAATCATTCAACAGTCCTACACAATTACTTCTTTCACTCCTTTTTCTTATTGTGTTAAAATCACCCGCATGATCCATAAGTAGGTAAACGAACCCTTCAACTCTATAATTTCCTCCCATAAAGTTTTTTGATTTGAAGTCCCATTAGGTGGATAAACATTAATCAACGTAGCTTCCAAACCTTCTTCTGAGCATTTTCCTTCCATTACTACAAAATGTTTAGAACATATAAAACTACCTACTCGAAACCTGTCTTTATCGCATACTGTAATTACACCTTCCTAATTCCCTACAGCATTTGAATTCCCTTCGTCACCTCTTCTAATTTTGATTCCTGAATGAAGCAAACATCTGCTCTAGCTTTAAAGATTACTCTTTTGAGATAAATTTTTGTAACACCTCCAAACCCGGCCTAGTCGTTATGGCCGAATCTGGCAACGCCACATGTGAGTGCTATTTAGAAAAATCTTAGCAAGTTAAAAATCGTCCACTTTGTTATCTTTACTTAAGTCATGAAATCTCTATTCCAAATATTACATGAAAACATTTCATTATTGCGGAAGCTAAAACATCATTTGGAAAAACATTTATACGAACTCATAAGTTAAGTTTCAAAACATATTTATTGTGTCACCGTTTATAAATCAATAACTTAACAATTTAAAATCCCAAAATAAACCCAAAATAGTTTGAGTCTGAAAACATGATCAATCTAATCCAAAAAAAAAAACTTTAAAGTAGAACAGATAAATAAATGTCTACCAGTGGTCACCATTGAGCCCTCCGTTGCACCGATCCATCTACTGCTGAGGATTTCCTAACAAACAAAATAAATAAAGGGGTGAGTTTTCGCAAACTCAGTGTGTACATCCCACAAAAACATGCATATAAATAGATAACAAAATACAGATATTTTGGCCTTAGCCGTACAGATATTACATGCATAACAGGCCAAATATCAGAAAACATGCCTACCAACCCTGCACACCATCTCCGACCAACCCATCACACCATGTGGGGATAGAATCGACCCACCCAACCCTACACACCAATTGTGGGGATTTAATCAACCCATCCAACCCTACACACCAACTGGTACCGTAAAACAGTACATAGCAGATATATATATACAGCATCGCTGCTAGATAATAGGCTAATCGCCTCTCAAACTTCCTTCTCTTCACAACAATCCCAACCCAATGCAATGCATCATACATATCATGGCATGCTATTATGCAGATAGCAGATAGCAGATCATATCAATATCATGTCAGAGCAGATACACAGAATCAGACAGATACAAATGCTTATATTAACATACTTTTCAGTAACCAATCAGAGTATGGGGATTAGGTAACGCTTACTGCCCTTACAGTCAGGTCATAGTCGACTTAGGTGACCCGTGTAACCTTACAGAACATTTCAAAAGAATTGGGCTCACACGCCCGTGTGCTCTGCCTGTGTGGGCCTATATACTCGTGTGGCCCACACGGCCTAAATCGGCTTTGCCCATGTGGATCACACGGCCTGGCCTAGAATGCCACATGCTCGTTTGATTCACCCGTGTGACCCATACGTCCGTGTGGCCTACACGGCCCTAATGGTCGAGCCCGTGCCTGCGTTACCGCATACTACGTCGCTCACCACGTCGCCTCTTATCGCATTCATGTAGTGCGCGCGCGCGGCACTGGCTCGTCAGTCACATGCCCGTGTCTCGTAACGCAGGCTACCACACGGGCAGTCCACACGCCCGTGTAGCGTCGACAAACCACTTTTTGGCTTTCGTCAAAACTCATTTTCTGCGTAATCATAGTACACACCTAGTTTGTTTTTGCTGCTAATCTAACCACGAGCATTCCAAAGCCTAAAATCAACAATACCAAGCCCAAACTCAGCCTCTTAAGTCAGATCATTAAGAATACGTAAATTTCGAAACAAGAGATCTACTTACCTTCAATGAAGAACGGTGTTTCCTTGCTATTTAGAACTCGATTATTGATCTAAGAAGCCTTGGATATTCCTTAAACAGTAACCAAAAACCCTCTTAAACGATCTCCAATGAAAATCACACAACTTAGTGATAAGTCGTAATTTATAGATATTTTTATCTCATGCTTAGCACATTTTTGGTTAAATTATCATTAGATTTTTAGAATTTGATGCTCCTAATCCTTTAATTTCATGTTTTATACTTAGACGAGCATAGGAGAGTAAAAAGAGAGAGAAACAGACCAAAAATGGAGAAAATGGGTCAACGTAAGAAATCAACACGGCCTGGACTTCCTCACACGGATAGACCACACGCCCGTGTCTATTTAACAGACTTTAACACGGCCTAAGCCACCTCACATGGGCGTGGCACACAACCGTGTCCCTGTCGGGCCCAAATCTAGTTCAATTTTGAAAAGGGCACTTTAGAGGGTTCAGAGGCATTCTAAAGCCTATTTAAACACTCTAGAGAAGGATTAAAGAGGAGACACAGAGTGGGAGGCAAGGAATTACTCGAAAAAAGCCGATTGATCCATCTCAGAAGCCGAATTCTCCTTCAAGACTAAAGATCTCCATTTTTTGGGTTTCTTTATGTTTTGTTATTATTATTATTCTTCTGAGATGTTTTCTTTTACACATATGAACTAAATTCCCAAAATGCCTAAGGAGAATGAAACCTAAGATAGATCTTGTTACTATTTTCTGAATTATATGATAAATACTTGATTTGTTCTTAATTATGTGTTATTAATTCTTGCTTTAATATTCTAGGATATTGATTCAAGTATTGATGTGCCTATTTAGAGGAGTAAAAGTCCCTGTCTAAGAGTAGATCTAGCATAATTAAGCGGAGTTGATTGCACCCCTAGACATTGGACGACATAAATCTGCCGGATTAGGGTCAAACCTAAAAAGAGAATCCATAGATTGAGTTAATGCAACACTAGGGGTTTTAATTAGAAAGAGATTTCAATTAATCAACCTAGGGTTAGACGTTGTTAGTCTCAAGAGAGATAATAATATAAATTAGGGATTTCTACGGATCGAGTAAAGTGAATAAATCGTCTAATTTAGAGTCAAATAACAAGTGAAGTTTTCCCAAAAGTATTTCCCCAATTTACTTCTTGTGCATTCTTAGTTTAGTTGATTAGTTTAGATAAAACAAATCCCTTTTATTTTTAGGCTAGATAATAAAAAGAAGGTTAACACTAGTACTTTTAGTTCCTGTGGGTTCAACATTCCAGTCTTACTATAAGCTATACTACTGTTTGATAGGTGCGCTTGCCTTTATCGTGATAATAGTTAGTTTTCAAGTACGATCAATCATAAATTTAAAACTTATCACACACATCACTTAGTAAAGCGATACTTACAGAATCGACAAAACCGCTAGCAATACGCCTAAGCTTATCGAAAAAGAAGAAAAACGAAGGAGAGGGGAAAAAGAAGAAGAGAATTTTGGCAGCAAGGGGAATTTGGGAAAAAACAGCAGAGAAAAACTCTTGTTAAAAAGAAGGGAATAAGCCTTAATTTTCCCTAAACCCCAACTTAGATTTCTGATAAAGCCTAACTCTTAGCCATAACTTGCAGCAAAAATAATCCCAACGCTACTGCAAGGAATCGAACTCCAGACCCTAAGCGTAATCCTTTGCCACTTAACCACTAGACCAGCAGGCCCATTCTGTTAGGTTTTTTACCAACAATTCATTATAATCCCACTGATCTAAAGTCAGGCTTTATTAAAAAAAAAAAAAACCCAAAATTTAGCCCAAGTTAAAGCTTAAACTTAGGACCTCCCAAACACACCCCAGAGCACAAAACCACTTAAACCAACACGTTTAAAGCCAAAAACAACACAGACCCAGTTGTTCAGATATTTCCAAGCTCAACAATTACAAAAGCCGAAATTAAAGAAATTTGAGGCGTTACACTTTTTTTCAAATTTGAAGACATACCCCTAATGTTCCATTACAAAATCCTCATTCTTCCCCCTCAAAGACTCTCATTCATAGTAAAAAATCACGGTTATAATTGGTACTAACCTAACCTGTGGCTTATTGACCTCTATACTTTTCTTTGTTGCTCAGATCTACCTTTTTTCCAATTTTATAATCTCTTCAACAACATCTCGTTTGTCGCCCCGAATGCTAAACCCAAGATTTTTTTCTCCATTTCCCATGTATTCCTTGCCTTCCTAAGAATCACTCTATTTCTATTGCTGATGTCAGAGTCTGAGAGAGAAGCATGAGCAACAACTTCCTCCCTACTTGCAATTCCTTTGCCTTTCTACGTTTTCAACGCTCGATCTCTCTTTTTCCTTTCCGTTATTGAGAGAAATCTATTCTAAATTTCAAACATCGATGTAATCTTTCTTCCATTACTTTTTTGTTTCTTCTGTTTAAGAAATTTTGAATATTCTTTAACTGAAACCTTTTTTTTCTATCTACTCCTCTCCTCCCAAATCACCCAATTTTTAATTTTATTTGTTGCAATCTATTCCTCTCTAACTTATTTGGATTGACTTTCTGTAAGCCCATATCCATCACTAAGCCCATAACCTCATCACTGTTTCGTTGCTCATCTTAGACCCCATCCATATTTTCCAATCCTAATTCATCTATTGTTAAGCCCATATTACTCACTTATTCCTTGGGTTGATTGTTACACTTGTTTTTAACCCTTTCCCCCACCCTAGTTTCGACCCTAAATCCACTAATCAATTCCTCTTCCAACCTAATCACGTTTTGAGAAATGTTCTGACATCCGCAATTATCGTTTGGTTTTTCAAGAATAATCACATTAATTGCTTCGTTTTGCCAGCCTTGTCTTTCCTCTGGATTCTGTTCTAATCCTGATCTCATCATTGATTCAGATTCTAACACGAAAGTGTCTTCCCTCTCCTGTACTGATTCATGCTTTTCTCTTCCCTTCACACCATAGACCTTTCTATTATCACCTTTAAATTTTGATAATCCCATTTCAATGACTCTCATGGGAAATTTAGTCGTCCCCACCTCTAAATAGATTATCTTGTTTATTCTTTCCGGTTGCTTGATGGATACCAGCATTGACAATTTATCGAAGCTGTTAACCATTACTGGATTCTCTCCAAGGGATATTAACTCACCCCATACACTTGCTATTCTTTTGAAGGAAGTATAGTTCCAACAGTGTAGGGGGATACCATACGCTTCAATCCACGACACTCTTTCCTCTACCATTATTGTTCCCGACCAAAGTTCTATGTTGATAAAGAACTCTCTTAAGTACGACCAATCGTTCTGCTTCAATACATCAAACAATTCATCATCTGGTATTTCAATCAAAAAGTACCTTACTTGAATTCTTCTTATTTTAATTTCCCCTAATCCATTCCTAACTATTCTTTCAAATAAACTCTTCGTATCACAACACGTTGCTGTTGTACCCACCAAACATCTATGAAGCTTCCAAAGTTGCTCCTCTTCAACATGTCCTTGAACCAGTATGCTGGTATTCTTCACCTTGTCGTCCTCCTTTTCTGGCTTATTTAGATCATTATTACTCATCGAGGAACTTTCTCCTACTTCTGTTTTGCTAAATTCTTGCAACTTTTCGTTCTCCTCCCTTTCGTTTTTTTCATTCTATCTCTGTTCTGCATTTCCTTCCGTTGAAGATTTTTTTCATATCTGTCTCCCCCCTTAAACTTGGCTAAGTCCACCACTAATCTATTTCCTAAAATCACGTAGTTATTTGATCAACTAATAGCCCTTCTCGCATCCGTCATATTGCTATATCTCACAAAACCAGATCTTTTTCCACTCTTACTTTTTTTTTCACCGAAATGAATGCGTGAATAACTTCTCCATGATATTATGAACAAAAACTGTTATTGGAGCCATTTTCCCTCAAATAGACATCAAAAAACTTAGTTTGTACACCAAATAGATCAGTTGCTGTCACTAGAATAGGGTCAATCGTCAGAATATTATTTTCAACTCATTTAAAAAGATATTTAATTACAAAGTGAAATGATAAAACTCATAATATCACGTCAATTTACAAGCTTAATTAAAGATTTAATTACAAAGTGAAATGATAAACTCAAGCTGGAATTACAAAGCCAATTAGTTATGCTTATATTTCATTAACCAGAAGTGATTGTGCATATAATGTCACGTTTTAACTTCTTTTTTTTTTCCATTTCTTGATATTATTTCATCATATTATATCTAAAATTACAAATTCTAATAATATATTTATAAAACGAAAATCAAAGACTCTAAGAATAAAAAAACACAAAGAAACTTAAATTTTCCATTAATAAAACCAAAATAAGTGACCTAAAAATTCCATGAATAAAACGAAAAATCAATAGTTAAAATTTCCATTAATAAAAACAAAATCAAGAATTAAAATTTTAATTTAATTTAATTTTTCATATATTTAAGTATACATAAATTTTTTTAAATAAATTACATAAATTATCATTTAACTATTAAAAATTTTCAAAATCACTCGTAGTTAATCATTGTCTTCGCCTTGGCCTTGGACCACCATACTTACCTACTTACTTTTGACTTCAAAGTATGCGAAAAAGAGTTTATAACATCCACTTCGTGGAATTTTTGTTAAACTAACCAATCAGCTTTAAGTAAACGTCAGCCCTTGTATTATTTGTAATAAATAATTACTCCATAAAAATTTCTAATATCTTTACATTATAATCCATGTGAAAGTATTGCGTTGTAACTGCATTCATCTATCACTTCATATTTGTTTGGAGTAGTAAAAATTGATGTAGCTTTGATTTTTTTTTTTTAAATATTTATCATTAACATACACAATCTTGATTTAGGTAGATATGACTTTTCAATAAATTTTTAATTATATTAAAATTTTAAAAAATAATAAATATCTTTTTTTAATAATCACTTAATATCTTTTTTGGAGTAGCAATACTTAATCCGCATGTGTTTTTTTCTTTCTAATACTTAAATATTTATGTCACATATGGAAACTCGTGAATTTAAAAAAATTCTTTACCAAATAAATTTTCAATATTTATTTATCTTGTACAATTAATGCAAAATGTTTTTTCATCGAACATTTAGAACAAGCTTATATCTGCCATAGAAAGCCATCGGACACTAAATATGTATATATATATTTGATGGAAGCACTAAATATAATTTGACAGAATCAAAGTTAGCATTTCAATTCCAAGAAATTATGGACAGTCCAAAGTCACTGCGCGTTTTTCAACGGCGAAAGCCAAAGAACAGACAAAGACTGATATTCCCCACTCGTCTTTTTGGTCACTAACATCCTCCCAACTGTTAGTATTTAGTAAGGTCAAGCAAGCTTGCCTAACCTTTGTTATATGCTTCCGAATTTGTAAATTGAAGCATTGGTATCCCCCAGTCTAGAAAAAACAGCCATGGGTTCCATCAGATCACTAGTGCTTATGCAGTTGATGATCTTGCTTAATGCCATATTGACGGTAAAAGCTTCAACACCAGCGGTAGCAAAACCTGGCTGCCGAAGCCGCTGCGGAGATGTTATCATCCCATACCCGTTCGGTACCGGCGGCAATTGCAACATCACTGCAGGCTTTTTCATCAACTGTAACACCAGTTTCATACCCCACAAACCGTTCTTCGGTAACCTCGAAGTCATCAACATATCTACCGATGGTCAGTTGCGCATCCTTTCTAATACAAGCTATGATTGTTACAACACATCATACAGGAATTGGTTATTTTACGACTTCCGACTTTTTGAATTTTCAATAAACAATAACCAGAACAAGTTTACTGCAATCGGGTGCGACACGTATGCTGTCGTGCAAGGTTCCTACGGACAACGTTACGCAACTGGTTGTTTGTCGTTGTGTAACAACATCACTGATGTTTCAGACGGGTCTTGCTCTGGGATTGGCTGCTGTCAGGCAAGTATCCCAAAGGATGTGACGAGCTACAACATAAGTCTCACAAGCTACGCCAGCCATACCAATGTGTTGCTCGAAAACCCCTGCAGCTATGCATTTGTTGCAGAGATCGATAATTATACCTTCTCTGCTTCGGATCTCCGTGGTTTTGAGTTTCAAGGCAAGCAGTTTCCAATCACTGTTGATTGGAAAATCGGGAATACGAGTTGCAACGAAGCGAATATGGATGTAAACAATTTTGCATGCAAAGAGTATAGTAAATGCGTTGATTCAGAAAATAACTCTGGATATTTGTGCAAGTGTCTTGAGGGTTACGTGGGGAACCCTTACCTTCCTAATGGATGTCAAGGTAACTATAGATATATATACCCCATAGACTTGTAGTTTCTAACATTAAAGATCGTGTTATTTATTTCTTGCATACAATCTGCCAATTTCAGATATAAACGAGTGTGAAAGTATGAGCCCTTGCAATGGAACGGCAAGATGTACCAACTTACCTGGGACGTACAATTGTTCATGTCCGGTGGGTTATGAAGGCGATGGTAAGAAAAGTGGAACAGGTTGCAGTTTACCCAACAAGGATCAGTCCAAGACATCTCCTCTTACTGTTGCTCTTGGTTAGTAACCCCAAAATATAAATTAAAATACTCCGTTTGGTTTCAGGGAGTAGACTCCATTTTCATTTCCTTGAAAAATGAAAAACATTCAAGCAATTGTGATTAGTTCAAATTTTTAAAAATAATTTTTGAAAAATTATGAAAATATGTAAAAAATTAGAAAAATAATAAAATTTTGTTTTCATTATTTTTACTAAAAAGACTTTGTAAATAAAAATAGAAAAATTTTGTTTTCATTTTTTTTTCAATTTTCATGTTTCTATTATAGAAAAACAATTACATGTTTTCACTATTGAAAACAAAATTTTATTCCTCTTTATCAAACATGTTTTTTAATTTTTAAAAAATAGAAATATTTTCAAAAACTGAAGCGGGAAGATTTTAAGCATCAATAAAATTTTGCCTCGTTACCAATTTTTAAAGACATGAAATTATTATACACTTATCCATATTCAACTTGTTCTCTTACTCTAGTTAAATTATTTAAAATATAAGTAATTAAAATAAAAAAGAGATAAATATCAAAATTATACATGAACTTTGGTTTAATGTGCAATTGTATACATGAACTTTTAATTTGGTGCAATTATACACATGAAACTCTAATTGTGGTTTAAATATATTTTTGAAACTTTAAATTTGATTTAATCATAATATTTAACGAAATAGATACATCAATTTACTTTTATATTGGATAAATATAACTATTTATGTGTGTAATATATAAATATAAAATGATATTATATTAATAACTGTATTAATAAATTACAAAAATTAGATAAAATCAAAATTTCATATATAAAATTACACAAAATCAAAGTTCATGTATACAATTATACGTTAGATCATAATTCATGTATAATTTTGAAACTTTTACTTAAAAAAAATCAATAAACTTCTCTGCGGCCTTGGCCTGAGTCCGTGCTCATCTTTAACACAATTTTCCATTATGGAATTATTATTTTTTATATCTAACAATAATTTCGGTTATGTTTTTATGAAGTAATTTGTAAACAAGTGGAACTAGATTCACAAGCAGGACTCATCCTTAACTTACCCAACTCAAGAGTCAATTGGATCTACTTGACAAAAACGTTTTCGTTATTTATTACTCCCAATATACATTTTGCATGATTTTTCACTTTTAGATTACATTACCATGAATAATGTAACTATTATTATTATTTTATGCTTTGACCTTAGGGGTTGGCATTGGGTTTCTTGGTCTTCTCTTGGGGATAATATTGTTCTGTTGGATGCTGAGGCAAAAGCAAATTTCCAAATTAAGAGAAGTTAACTTTCAGCAAAATGGTGGCATTTTGTTGCGGGAACAACTTTCAAAACGACAAGGGTACCGTGAAGATGTTAAAGTATTTACAGCTGAGGAACTCGAGAAGGCAACAAACAATTATAATGAAAGCAAAATTTTAGGACAGGGAGGGCAAGGGATAGTGTACAAGGGAATATTGGCTGATAATCAAATAGTTGCCATCAAGAAGTCAATAATTGGAGATCCTAGCCAAGTTGAACAATTCATTAATGAAATAATGGTGCTCTACCAAATCAACCATAGGAATGTTGTTAAACTCCTAGGATGTTGTTTGGAGACACAAGTTCCACTGTTAGTTTATGAATATATCACCAACGGAACCCTTTTTCACCATTTGCATAATGATGATGCTACCTCTTATCTTTCATGGGAGACCCGTTTGAGAATAGCCACTGAAACAGCAGAAGCCCTTTCTTATTTGCACTCTACAGCTTCCATTCCAATCATTCACCGAGACATCAAGTTGGCGAACATACTGTTAGATGATAATTACACCGTAAAAGTTTCTGATTTTGGGGCTTCCAGATTGATCCCATCCGACCAAGCACAAATAACTACAATTGTGCAAGGAACTTTCGGTTACTTGGATCCTGAATACATGCTTTCAAGCCTTCTTACTGAAAAGAGTGACGTCTACAGCTTTGGGGTTATGCTTATGGAGTTGTTAACAGGACAAAAAGTGGTATGTTTCAAAAGATCGGAAGAAAATCGAGTTTTGTCAATGTACTTCACTTCTTTGATGAAAGAAGACTGTTTGCTCGACATTCTCGATCCTCGAGTGCTTAATGATGAAAATATTGAGCAGCTTATGGAAGTAGCAACTTTAGCTAGGAGATGTGTGAGAGTGAAGGGAGAGGAAAGGCCAACAATGAAGGAAGTTGCCCATGAATTAGCAGGACTGCAAGCAATGCCTAAACATCCTTGGAGTAAAAGTAATTTAGTAAGCGAAGAATCTGAATACTTGCTTGGTAAGTTTCCCAGCACTTATGACGATGGTGTAATAAGTAGCTCGATAGGGATGGGGTATGATAGCATAAATAACAAAATCACATTTGAACTTGAAAGTGCTCGCTAAGTATGTAATCAAATTATCATTTGTACATAATCACATTTGAACTTGAAAGTGCTCGCTAAGTATGTAATCAGATTATCATTTGTACATAATCACATTTGAACCTAAAGCAGCTCGATGGTGTATGATTTTAAATAGTTTGCTTCTAAATTTCCTAGTTTCGAGAGAAATATAGTGTTAAATTACAATAGATGGAGCTTAATCTATATGCGTTGTCTCATCTTGTTTTATTTTATTTATGCATTTTATAATTATTTATAACACCCCAAACCCGACCTAGACGTTATGGCCGAATCTGGCAATATCACATGATAGGGTGTTTGAAAAATCGTTTTGTCGCGATAAAACCATTTCCGTTTGTTTACTATTTTTTTTTTACCTCTTATTAGTTTCAAAAACCTTTTACTTATTTAATCAGTTGATTCAAAACGTAACTCATTACGGAAGCTTTAAATTTTTTTTAAGTAATCGTGCGTTTTAAAGAAACCATTTGTTCTTTTGAAAACCGAGATTTCCTACGACTAGCAGTTACTAGTCCATGAAGTAAGGAAAATAAAAACCAAAACAAATCCAAAAGTTCATAAGCCCAAATTACAGCAAAAAACTTAACCAAATAAAAAAATTAAAAAATTAAAAAATCGATATTCATAGATTAAAACCATGAAAGTCCAAAACCGTGGTCACCGCCGAGTCCTCCGCCGCTCCAATCCGTCTAGGTCTGGGGATTACCTGTGCACATTAAGCAGAGGGGGTGAGTTTACGTAAACTCAGTGTGTAATCCCACAGAAAACAAACAACAGTAAACACAGTGCACAATTAAAAGCAGTCTGGGCCTAAGCCCCTTTCAGTATTAGTAGCAGTCTGGGCCTAAGCCCTTTTTAGTATCAGTAGCAATTTGGCCTTAGCCCAATTCAATATCAGTATCAGTAATGCACAAGGGCCTTAGCCCATCACAGTATCAGTAACAGATATATAGTATACAAAATCAAATTCCTACCCAACTAGCCTCTACACACCATCTCTGTCTATCCCTACACTCTATGTGGGGTTCAAAACATCCACCCATCCCTACACTCCAAGTAGCACCGAATGCGGCACATTAGAAGTAGTTTGTAGCTGAGTTGCCAAATATTAGGCTTACAAACCTTTCAGTACACTTCCTCCAAATATCCATATCCCAACCTGATGCAATGCAACATACAGTAAATGACATGCTTAGATGCAACTAACAGTAATCATACATAAATATATCAGTAAACAAGCATACATTATACATTCAATTCATATATTTAGGGGTCTAAGTAGTGCTTACTGACCCTACAGTAGGTTCATAGTCGTCTTGGGCGCCCCGTGCAACCTTAAAACACATTTCAGTAAAATGGGCTCACACGCCCATGTGGCCTGCCTGTGTGGCCCACACGACCCAATTTGGCCTTGGCCGTGTGATCCATTTTTAATGTAACCCATACTAGCTAAATATTGATATATGTTTTTCCTCCTCCTCCTCTCCATTCCATATTCTTAATAAAAATATATTTTCACTATTTACTTATAAGTTCATTCAAAGATGTCTACTTGAGTCATTGTCACTAAATTATTTATATCTTGAGCTACAAAATTCCAAATTAAGATCCTCTTGATGTTTTTAAAACTAGACTCAAATACCTTTCTACCATAAAATTTTCAGAATTTATAGTTTATCAAATAAGTATAGTAAAATCTTCAAATTTATCCCTATTCTGCTGTTTGACAGCTTCAACTTTTCCTTACTAAAAATTATTTATCTCTTAGTACGGAATTTGGATGATGTTTCCATTTATTTCTCTTAAAAATAAACTCATTATGTATTTAAAAATATAAATTTAAGACCCTAATTATTTTTTAACAATTTTTGATGATTTTCCAAAGTCAGAATAGAGGAACCCAAAATCATTCTTACCTTGTCTCACAAAATTTATTATATCTCATAACTTACAATTCCATTGCTTACACCGTTTCTTCCATGAAAAACTAAACTCAATAAAATTTCATATTTTATTCAACCTCTAACTCAATTTCTACTATTTTTGATAAATTTTCAAAGTTAGACTACTATTGCTGTCCAAAACTATTTTAGTGCAAAATGTTGATTTCCAAGTTTATAGCACCCTTATTTCCTTTCTCTACAATTTTCACATCATTTTCTCTTATTTCTTGATAATAAGCAATTTTGACTTTTCGCCGAATCTTGTTTTCTGCATTTTGGGTACACACCTGTTACTGATTTGCTGTAAAAACACCTTCTAGTGTTCCAAGACCTAAATATCACCATACCAAAGCCCGATTTAGTGATACTAACGAAACTAAAATGAAGTTACCACGAGTTGTATAACCTTTAGTCGTCAAAAATCTTACCCTCGATTGAGAATAGGAACTCCGTACATTTAAGACATCGATTGACGATCAGCAACCCCTTGATTAACTCCTAAAAACCAAGCGTAAAACTGCTCTTTAACCACTTAGCCAGAAACGTTAGGATTTAACAGAGACGAAAACTTACCGAACGTGCACCCAATGTTACACAGAAGAGACATTTGAAAAAAATACCGACTAGTAAACAAAAGAAAATGAAAGGAAACGAGAAGAGAAGGTGAAGAAAGAGTAAAAATTCGGCAACATGGGGAAAAGAAAAGTAAACGCCAATTTTTTTTTTGCAAGAAGGAGAAACCCGAAATTTGGAAGAAAAACAAATGATATCAAGATAATTTGATAAGCCACTAAAATCCCTTAATCCGCTCCCCACACTTCCCACTACACATCCACTACTCGACATTTTAGTTCAATTCAAACTCTTAGACGGCACCAATAGCAAAAATAACTCTCTTTTGCATGCACAAGGATTCGAACTCAAAACCACCAACATATTAGCACTCCACTTAACCACCAAACCAGTAGACCCATTCTAATATATTTTTTCCAACAATTAGACTTAAGCCTACTGAGCAGAGTTAAGGCTTTTTCAGAAAAATTTCAAAATTTGCCAAAGGCATGGCTTAAACTTGAAACCTCCCACACACACCCAGAACACTTAACCACTGAAGCAAATACATATTTTATGTCAAATTTATCAAAAGCCGAAATTAAAATTTTGGATCATTACTTTATTTCTATAAATACTTTGTTTCCTAAAAATGTCTCAAAGTGGGGTTCATTTATTGAAGCATAACATAAGTTGAAAGGATGAAGACTCAAGTTTCAAATGATTAAATAATTGAATTAGTTTTAACTCACCTATGTTGCACGTGAAAGATATTACTGTGTATATTATATAATATATTTAATAGCAGCAATATTTAATAATATAAAATAATTTTATGGTAAAAAAATAAAAGAATTCATATAATTTATAAAATTTTAAAACACTACATATTAAAATAGTTTTATCTTTATTATAAAAAGCTTAAGGCATAATGATAAATTTAACTCCTAATGTGTACCCATTTTGTTACTTTAACCTTATTTTTTTGGATCACCTTGGTCATCAACCTTTAATTTTTAGTCAAATTGTTTTTTGTGGATGAAAAACTAGTTGAACTATTAAAATTTTAATGACACTAATGTTGTAGCCTACATAATAGTTTACTTGTACTTCATTTTAGAGTATAAATTACTGAATTTTTTAAACTTTATCAAAATTTTAATAATTTTAATAATTTTTTGAATTTTTATGATGAACATGCAAATTGTCATGTTGATGCCATTAAAATTTTAATAGTTCAACTAACTTTTTCACTTAAAGAAATGCAATTTGACTAAAATTTGGAGGGTAGGGGCCAAAATGGTCCAAAAAAGAAAAGAATTATAACAAAAGTGACAAAAGCGGTAACCTTTAGGGGTTAATTTTTTTATCATTATGCCAAAGTAAAAATGCTATCATTTCTAGGTTTGAAAGCTATTTTAAATTCAAATAATTAATTAACCATAAGTTTGAAATGAAAAATTTGACATATAATAACTGTACGGGCCCAATTTTTCCCGGCCCGTTTAAACAAAAACCAAAAAAATAAAAATAGTTCATGTTAACAAAAGGCCCAAATACAAAGCCTAAGTCCTACCCATTTTACAAACCGACCCTAAACCCTTAACCCAATCGGCCTAATAGGCCCAATGTCCAAACTGGGTCTCAGCTAGCCGAAACCCTAGCTAGCCTCAGCGCCGCGCCTCCCCTCTGCTACCCACGTGCTTCAGCAGCACATTCGACGCTCGAGGACCGACTTTGCCCGTCCTTTGCACTAAAACAGAAGCCTCTCTCGTTGACCTTCCTCCAAACCTGCAAACAGACCATAAAGGGGAACAAAAACAACGCAATACGCAAAGGTAACAATGACCAAGAGATGTATTCGGCTATATAGCCAAGAGAACAAATGTAACCTTTTGGAGGGGGAACAGAAAAAGATTGAAATGAAAAAAGGCAGTCAAAAAAAAAAATCAAAAGGTGATTTTTGAATCTCATTTTCCTTTCGGTTTCGCTCCTATTTTTTGTTGGTCTTTATTATTGCATACAAATAAAATAAATAAAAAAGGGTAAATACTTATTTGTTTTAAGAGGGCCTCGAATCGTCATTTGCTTGGTAGAAATCGAAGCTTAGATGAGGCTTATGAGGTTTAAGCTAGCAAAACTCTCAGGTTCGTGGTCGAACGAGGTCAGAACGGGCCATCGTATGTCACCGTCCGTCGTGTAGGGAGGCGAACGGGGCGGTTGAGTGTGGAGGTTTGTTGTTCGGCCGATTGAGAGAGGAAGGAGGCTCAGAGTTTCTGTTTTTTTCTTTTGGTGGCTGAGTGTTTAGTCTAGGGTTTTATTTTTCTTTTAATTTTGTTTTATGGAGGGCATAAAACGGCACCATTTGAGGTCTATACCAGTGGCTCCAAAACGGTACCGTATAGGCTTTAACCGTGCGACCCGACCCAATTGCCCCTGGGATCTGCGTGTTTCAGTGGTGAGGGGATAATTACATGATGGGTCTTCCCCCTTTCGCATGAGCATTCAATCGCATCCCGTTTATTTTGTGTCATTTTTTTAATTTGGTTCTGTAGTTCGCGCATGTTTGCAAATGGGTCCCTACCTAGCGTAGCATTTTGGGACCTAGAAAATTTCCAGATTTGATTCCTATGAATTCGCATGCGTCGCACGTTGGTCCCTCTTACCTTCCCAATAATTTATTTTATTCACAGATCATTCCTTTTATTTTAAACTTATTTTAATTAAGTCTGTTATTTATACAATGTTTATTTTTTAAGGAATTCACTTAAATCCTATGTATCAATATTGTTTTATTTATTTTATTTTGTAAAAAAAGATCATTGTTTTAAAATTTCCATACCATATTGTCCTAACATTTTGTGTAATATTCCATTTAAATATTTTTGTATATATATATTTGTACATGTATACTATTTTCATTTTAACTTCCCATTTAAAATACTTACCTTTTTAGGTTCTTAATATTTTCATACATATGTTGTCTTATTTTGATAACTTAACCTTTTTTATATATATATATATAATCGTCATTTTAAGTTCTTTCTTATATTATATCAACATTTTATGTAATATTTCATTCAAAAGTTTTATGTTTATACATATATAATTTATAGCAACATTTTATGTAATATTTCATTCAAAAGTTTTATGTTTATACACGTATAATTTATAGCAAAATTAGTTTAATCTTATGCACATATTTAATCCCACGTTGTCCTTGCATATATTTTTATTTGATGAATACATGTGTTTTTAAATCTATTATATATATAAGTGTTTCCTAATCTCATATCGTATTATATATATATTTTTACTCTCCTTCTATATTCTAGGTATATCATTAATCTTATTTCATTTTGCATACGTAATTTCCTTTAAATTTATTTACACAATATGTATCGATGTTATTTAAAAATCCCACATGTCTTATTTTTTTTATGTATATGTATATATTGGTATTTATATTTGATCTATACATCACTAAATTCGTATGTTTGTACATATAATTTTCACTACATACATAATTATGTTTTTTTAAATCTGTTATATATATAACTTGTAGAAAAATTAATCTAGTCTCATATACATTATTAATTTCATACAAATTCTTTTATAACTAATTATTTCCAAATCTATTTATATATATATATATATGTTTTGGGCCCTATTTATTTATTTTTTTATTCGTCTCTTTAATTTTATTTTATTTTCAATTTAATCCTTAACCTTCTAATATCAAACTGTTTTGTATATTTTGCTTATTTATTATTATTCCTTTTGAAAACATATATTTTGTGTTTTAATTTATGTTTCACTTATTTTAGATTTTTTTATATATTAGTTCTCTTAAAACTATTCTATGTATCATTTATTTAAAATTGGTTTATAATATTCATTTCAAATTGTTTTATTGTACATTATTTTAGATTATGTATGTATAGTTTCTTAATTAGTTACTTCAAACGGTTTAATTACATGCTATTTTAAATTATTTTATATTTTACGTTTTATGTATATATTATTTATTTTAAATTATTACATATCATAGACTTTAAATCTTCGTATATCATGTAGTTTAAACCATTTTGTATGTTATTTATCTAAAGTTTTTTTTTATATATACTGTTTATCTCAAACTATTTTATTATTATTTACTCTAAGTTTCCATATATGTATTATTTATTTGAGACTATTTTTTTATTCGTTTTGAATTGTTCTTATACATTATTCATTTTAAACCATTATCTACTTGAAATTGTTTTATATTATTTATTTATTTCATCTTCTTTGATTGTTAATATTAGTATTTAAATAGTAAACGTTGTATGATTATGGCCATTGTGTGTACTTTAATTCATTTATTTCGTATTTTTGCATTATTGTATTTCATTCGTAATGTTGTGTTCATGCATCATTGTTCTATGCTCACCACCATATTTTTCTACTTCGTATCATCGCCTCATGAATTTAATCCCAACACATTTATCTAACTTAGATCGATTTATTTTAATCCAAACAAATAACGAACGTCGCTTAAATATTGTACTCATTATTATTCAAAAACAAAAATTTTCAAAATAAGGCAATATTTTGTGTTTTGGAACATCGAGGAATTGTGCCCTAACTTACGGGGTTTCGGTTCTCTCATTGATTCTAAATAGCTAAATATCCTTTTGAGTTTTAAAATACATACCAATTAAAATTGAAGACGAACTTGCTCTCGGGAACTCACGATATCGTGTCCTAACTTACGGGATGTGACACTTCGATATCTCGAGACAAGAAAATCTTTAACTATCGTTTTGAGCTAATTCAAATGTTTTTTTTATCGACGTCAATAAAAAGGGATCGTATTTTAAATCTATTCCCGATTTTCAATTTTCGACATTAAGACACTAACTAATCAATTCGGTACCAATTTTTGGGCGTGTCGAGGGTGCTAATCCTTCCTCGCACGTAACCGAATCTCGAACTTGTTCTCTTGAATTTCGTAGACCAAAATGCTGTTTTAGTAAACTAAGATTGTTTTATTAAAACAAAGGTGATCTGATCACACCAAGTAAACATCGGTGGCAACTCCTGTTCTAATTTTCATTTTCAAACAAAGTCGATTCCCGTTTATTTTCAAAAAATTGGTTTCGACAGCTTGGCGACTCCACTGGGGAGTTTGAGAGTCGAGCCATGAATTGATTGATTTTTGTCCTTTGTCAAAAATTGAAAACTCGGTTTAAACTTATGATCCCTTCATTGCATCTTATTCGTTTTTACGGTTTTCATTATGTTTATTGTCTCGAGTTCTCCTTATGCATATATCCTTGCACATTGCATAGCATGACCGTTGTGGTCACACCCTTAAGTGGAAGTGAGAAACTACTCCTTATTGAGGTCTTCACCTCCGTATAGGATAGTGGATCGCTTTCGGGATACATCCGTACTTGCGTCTTCGTGAGATTTTCATCTCCGTATAGCCGTAGGGAAATGTATTCCCCTGAATCGAACTCGGTCCACATGAGCCTATAATGGGTGAGGATCGAGGAATCTGCTGGTTCAGGTACCTTTACTTTAGAACCGAACCGCACGTAATGCGCCCTAAGAGCCTACCCTAGGTAGAACCATACCAAACCCTAGTGGTTACCCGAATAGGTTCTGAATTATTTCCTGTTTGCTTTGAATTCTATTCTTTGTTTTAATACTGACTTATTGTGTTTTGGTGCATGACATCTCATCATAAAAAGGTGTTGATTTACGTTCGGTTACTAGATAGGAGAGTTTAGCATGGAAAAAGGATTTCTTGATAGAATGGAGGATAATGCAGCCGTCCGAGTGTGGTCCAAAAGAGCGCAGCAAGAAAAAGGAGATAGTTTGCCGAGGGACATGAATTGGAATTGTGGGATTTCACTCGCGTCAGTGTGACTCAGAACGATCTGCAAGAATTAAGGGATATATGGAGTAGTTGGAATAGCGAGGTCATGCAACTCTTTTACTGTAACTACGGTGACATACCCTATCTGCTTGATGTAAAGGTGGACAAATACTTGTTTCGAGCCCTCGCACAGTTTTAGAATCCTGCCTACAGTTGCTTCAGCTTCGGAGGAGTCAATTTAGTACCTACTGTAGAGGAATACATGGCGTTACTTAATTGCCTGAAGATTCAGGCCGATAGGGCTTATTCAAGACCTGTTAATGTTCTGACTTTTTTGAAGAAATTGATGAAGACCATGGGGATGAGCGAACAATGGGTTGCAGCTCGGATCAAGCAGAAAGGGGATAATAAGTGTATTCCTTGGAGGAATTTGAGGGACTTAATCTTAGCACATCTAGATATGAAAAAGAGGGTTGACGTTTTCGCCTTAAGCCTCTATGGTTTGATCATCTTTCCTAAGGCATTAGGACATATAGATGAAGCCATCTCAAATTTATTCGATCGCCTTAATAAATGTACCACACCTGTCCCGGCAATCTTAGCAGAAACTTTCAGATCCTTGAATGCATGTCGGAAAGCGGGCGAAGAAAGATTTATTGGTTGTGCACAACTTCTATTAGCTTGGTTCCATAGCCATTTTTGGAAGGTGGAGAAGGTCTCCTATCGGGTTTTCTCCAAGGACTATTCCCCGTTAAGGGAATTAGTGGCTACAT
This sequence comes from Gossypium longicalyx, assembly GCA_025698465.1. Lineage (NCBI taxonomy): Eukaryota > Viridiplantae > Streptophyta > Magnoliopsida > Malvales > Malvaceae > Gossypium > Gossypium longicalyx. The sequence goes on along the minus strand of CM046997.1, from coordinate 12,638,199 downwards.
CGAGGCGAGACGACATCTCAGAAGAGAAATGGATAACTATTCTCTAGAATTTGTGAGTCGAAGATGTTGAATGGAGGGCTCCGTGGTTGATCCTTGCGAGATCTTATATCAGTGTGGTGATTTTGATTGGGTCCCTCTGGCTGGAATATGGGGAGCCGTGGGATACGCTCCACTGATGGTGTTAAGGCAGTATCGATCAAGGCAGTTTATACCGGTGATGCAAGGGTTGGCACAATGTGAGTTCCCATATAAAGATAACAATTATAAGAGGAAGGTTCGTGAGGTATCAGATGCTTGGAACCAAACTCGAAAAATGAAAGGATTCACCACGGGTCCGATGACGACCCCCGAGTATGAATGGTGGTGGGGTAAAAGAGTCAACGACAACATCCCAATGCCAAGTCAGGAAAATGCTCGATCGATAGAAGAACATTTACAAATGGCCCCATCCGAGTTAGAAATTATTAAGTAAGACTTCGAGAAAAGGAGCTCAGAATTGGGAAAGAAGATAGAGCAATTAGAGGAGGAAAAGATGCGGCTAGGATTAGATGTCGACATTCACAAGTTAGAGGCTGAAAAGCTAAGGAAATGGAAGAATAAAGCTGAAGAGGACTTGGATAGTTTGAAGACTGATTATAAGAAGCTGCGTGTGTCAATAAGAACTACCGGTTTGGGTAAGACGTCGGATCAGTGGCGCCAAGAAATAGAAAAAGAAAAGGCTAGAGCCGATCACTGGGAGAAGAAGTTCTAAGATGTTCGAGTGCGAGAAGATGTTTTGAAAAGGAGTTTGTCGAAAGCCAGAGCGAAAAAGAAAAATTACAAGCTCGGATAGTCGAACTAGAAAAATCGCTACATCTACATCGTAGCCGTAACTCTGTAACTGAGTTGAGGGCCAGCCTGAGCAAGATCGAGGAGATGAAAAGGAAAATAGAGGAACTCGAGACGACACTACAAGATAGCAAAGTCCAGTGGAGTTTCTCGAGGCAAACAATGAACATTACAAAACACAACTTTACCAATCTCAAGATCAGATTAGCTAGAGAGGTAGCTGATCATCTGCAAACCTTGGCAGTTCAGGCTGATGTATTAAGCCTAAAATACGAGTTAGAATCAGACCGAGGCCGAAACTTAGCTTAGCTTCCTAGGAAAGTCAAGACTTTGGGCATTAGGGCAAAGTCGTATATGTAATCGTCTGTTCTATGTAAAGAAATTTTTCTTCTAGTAAAGTTCTTCTAATGAAATTAAATTAGAATCAACGCCTCTTTTTACATTCATGCATTTGCATTTGCATTACATTACATCATATGCATTAAATGCCATAAAAAGATTCTAATTAATTAAAAATGTTTCAGTAACCTGGAAACCGACGAAAATCTCCCGAATACACATCCCTACGGTACAAGGAAGAAAAATGAAGCAATGGATCAAAAGCTAGAGAGACTGGAGCAAATGTAGAAAGAGATGCAGGAACAGATGCAAGCACAAATGCAAGAACAGTTAGCAAAAATCCAGCAAGAAATGAGGGACCAGATGCTGGAATCTCAAAGAAATATGATGGAAGAGCTAACCCAACTACTGACTAGTAGGCCGGACAAAGGAAAGGGCCCTATGGTTGGTATAAGAAATAATAATGGGGATTCCCTTTACCCCCTGGTTTTACCCCAGCAAACGCTACAACGCAGCATGAGACACACACGCAGAGGCAATCCATTACTGAAGATCCCCTCTTTCCCCCTGGTTTCACCCCGATGAATACTCAAACGCAACCCGAGCCACACATGTGAAGACCATCCGTTACGATTAGGCATCAGCAATTTCAAGCCGATACCTCAATGCCAATCAATTATCAAACGGGATCAGGCTCTAATCCTGGGGATAACCCTATTAATCCTACAATCCATGATCTGGATAATATGGCGGAAGAAGAAAGAGTGAGAACGGGGCTCTCAAAAGAATTAGAGGATCGATGCAAGTGGTTAGAGGAAAAATTTAGAGTGATGGAAAGTACTGACTACCATTGTGGGATCGATGCCAAAGATTTGAGCCTGGTCCCAGACCTAGTCCTCCCTCCTAAGTTTAAAATCCCAGACTTTGAAAAATACAATGGAACGAGCTGCCCAGAGGCCCACATCACCATGTTTTGTCGAAGAATGGCAGGGTATGTTCACAATGAGCAATTATTAATCCATTGCTTCCAGGACAGTTTGGCCAGGTCTGCGGTCAAATGGTACAACCAACTAAGTCGCGCGCAAATCCATTCATGGAAAGATTTGGCACAAGCTTTCATGAAGCAATACGATCACGTGACAGACATAGCACCCGATCGAATTACGTTACAAAACATGGAAAAGAAACAAAGTGAGAGCTTTAGGCAGTATGCCTAAAGATGGAGAGAGGTGGCGATGCAAGTCCAACCACCTCTACTGGAGAAGGAAACGACTATGCTCTTTGTCAACACTCTGAAAGCTCTATTTATCAACCACATGTTGGGAAGCACTACAAAGAGTTTCTCGGACATAGTAATGTCAGGAGAAATGATAGAGAACGCGATAAGATGCGGGAAGATCGAAACAGGGGAAAAGAAATCAGCTCCGAGAAGTAAAGAAAATAAAGTGAACAACGCAAGTGTATACAATAAGAGTTATTCCAAACCAGTCACTGTGAGCCAACCGAAGACAGTGACTACTAGCCATCAGGGCTCTGCAAGACAAGATTCAAACCTAAGGCCTAACACGGAAAGAGTCCAGTTTACGCCTATCCCAATGTCATACAGGGAGTTATATCAAAGTCTATTCGATGCCCATGTGGTATCACCATACTACTTGAAACCCCTGCAGCCTCCATTCCCTAAGTGGTATGACGCAAATGCTTAATGCGAATATCATGCAGGAATCTCTGGGTATACAATTGAGAACTGCACTGCCTTAAAAAAGGTAGTCGAAAGGCTTATAGGCATGGGCGTTGTGAAGTTCGATGAGCCCACATGACCTAATGTGGCTGGGAATCTGCTATTTAGTCATTCAGACAAAGGGGTAAACGCGATAATTAAAAATGGAAAGAGGAGAACCAAGATAGATGTCTCAGAGGTAAAAACTCCTTTGAAATGGGTTTGGAAGAAGATGGTGGAAAGAGGTTTAATTACACAAGATTCAAAGGAAAGGCCTAGAGAAGCAAGAAAATACTGCGAGTTTCATGCCGATGAAGGCCATAACATCCAAGAGTGCAATAAGTTCAGGTCCATAGTGCAAAACTTGATGGACAATAAAGAGTTGGAATTTTATGAAGAAATCAAAGGATCAGAAGAAGAAGAGGTTTACGCCTCAAAAGAAGGAACAACAGAAGGGGTCCAAAGAGTTAATCATCCTGTGGTAATATTTTCGCGATCGAAGAACAATGAAGCAGGAGTGCAAACGGCGCCGAGAGTCATAATTCAGAAGCCGGTATCCTTCCCTTACAAGGATAGTAAAAGGGTTCCCTGGAATTACGACTGTAACGTGACGATCCTGGGTGGGGAGAACTTGGCTAGCGCTTCAAAGGAGAACCAAGATGTAGGTTTCTATACACGCAGCGGAAGACGTTGTGATCCTACGAGTACAAAAACTTAAACTGTTAAAGGAAAGACCCCAATAGTCGAGCAAAAGAAGGAAAAGACGGTCAGGCTCAAATCGCCAATCAACGAGCCAGTAACCGAGAAAGAAGCTAGAGAATTCCTAAAATTCTTAAAGCATAGTGAGTACAGCGTGGTTGAACAGTTACATATGCAACCGGCTCGCATCTCGGTACTAGCTTTGCTCTTGAGTTCGGAGACACATCGAAGTGCGTTAATGAATGTACTGAACGAAACTTACATCGCGAATGATATCTCTGTCAACAAGCTAGACCGTCTCGTCAATAATATAAGCGCCGATAATTTTTTATTTTTCAATGACGATAAAATACTGCCGGGGGGAATGGGGTCAACAAAAGCGCTACACATTACCACCCGCTGTAAAGGATATACACTACCGGGAATGTTGATTGATAATGGGTCTGTGCTAAATGTCCTACCCCTATCTATATTGAATAGGTTGCCAGTGGATAGTTCCCATATGAAGTCATGCTAAAGCGTAGTGAGGGCATTTGACGGTACTGAAAGGAAGGTAATGGGGAGGATTGAAATACCCTTTTTAATCGGCCCAAGCACATAAGAGATAGATTTCTTAGTGATGGACATCAAGCCCTCTTACAATTACTTTTTGGGAAGGCCATGGATTCAGTCAGCAGGGGCAGTGCCGTCATCACTGCATCAAAAGCTCAAATTTGTAATGGAAGGCCGACTGGTGACCGTAATTGCAGAAGAAGATATCATTGCGTCCGTTACCAGCGAGGCACCATATGTGGAGACAGATGATGAAGCAATAGAATGCTCATTCCGATCACTAGAGTTTGTGAATGCAACCTTCGTCGTCGAAGGGAACAAAGTCCCAGTGCCCAAAATCTCCAAAACTATTAGGATGAGCTTGCAGCTAACGGTTGGGAAAGGAGCTTTGCTCGGAAAGGGGCTTGGAAGAAATCTGCAAGGAAGGATCGAGGCACCCATGCTCACGGACAAACGAGACCGTTTTAGCTTAGAGTACAAACCAGATGCAAGGCAAAGGAAGAATGAAATAGAGAAGAGGCAAGAGAGAAGAAGAGCGCGTTTAAACGGAGAAGAGGTCAAATGGGAGTCAATGACCTTTCCTCATATATCTAGAACATTCGTGTCGGGAGGCACTATTTACTCTGAAGGAAAGTCGACAGGGAAAAGGGGCTGCTTTGAGTATTAACGCCATATCCGAGGAAGAAACAAGAGAAGATGTTCAATTAGGCATTTGCCCATACATGCCTGGAAGCGTTTTAAACAATTGGACCGCGGAGGAGATTTCTGTAACTTTTAAAATTAATTCAGAGTAATGCCCAAAACAAGCTTATTGCTCTAAGCCTAGGGGCAATAAGAATCCTTTTGTGAAATAGGCTTTTATCCAATTTCAATAAAAATGCATCTTCGCGTATCATCTTGAGCAAATATTCCTTTATTCTTTCCATTTCATTCATAATCATACCACCAATAAATATTCTTAGATTTTTTTTGTTCTTTGGACTTTTCTTCATCCCTATAACAGGTCTCCAGATATCAATGACATGAGTGACGCTGCTACTGACCCAGAGTCCCCTTTTGAGCAAGATGTGTGTATAGAAGATTCTCAGAATTTTGAAGATGACCGAAACTGTAACCTATCTCCGGACTTGTTAAGGATGGTAGAATAAGACGAGAAACAAATCCTACCTCACAAGGAGTCAGTGAAAATTATGAGCTTAGGAGAAGGAAAAGAGGTGAAGATCAGAGCCTGTATCACTGTGGAGACAAAACGAGATCTTATTGAGCTACTACAAGAATTCAAAGATGTCTTCGCATGGTCATATCAGGACATGCCTGGGTTAAATACCGATATTGTGGTGCACCGACTCCCCATAAAGGAAAAGTGTAAGCCAATCCAACAGAAGCTCTGAAGAATGAGACATGATGTTTTGTTGAAGATAAAGGAGGAGGTCAAGAAGCAATTCGACGTTGGTTTCTTACAAGTGGTTAAATACTCAGAATGGGTAGCCAATATAGTTCTGGTTCCTAAGAAAGATGGAAAAGTACGAATGTGCATGGACTATCGGGATCTGAATAAAGCCAGCCCAAAAGACAACTTCCTGTTGCCTCACATTGATACATTAGTGGATAACACGACAAGTTACTCACTTTTCTCCTTCATAGACGGTTTCTCGGGATACAACTAGATAAAGATGCATCCTGAAGGCATGGAAAAGACCACATTCGTGACCATGTGGGGAACGTTCTGTTACAAGGTGATGCTATTTGGACTAAAGAACGCAGGAGCAACATATCAGAGAGCCATGGTAACTTTGTTCCATGACATGATGCATAAGAAGATCGAAGTTTACGTCGATGATATGATCGCGAAATCCAAAACAGAAAAGGAGCACGTGCAAGTCTTGAAGAAATTGTTCTTAAGATTAAGAAAGTTTCAATTAAAACTTAATCCCGTAAAATGCACCTTCGGGGCCAAGTCAGGAAAGCTGTTAGGATTTGTAGTCAGTGAAAAGGGGATCGAAATCGACCAGGTAAAGTCAAAGCCATACAAGAGTTACCTCTGCCATGCACTCAAAAAGAAGTTCGAGGTTTCCTAGGAAGGCTAAATTACATCGCTCGGTTCATTTTACAACTAACGGAGAAATGTGACCCGATATTTTGCCTCCTTAGGAAACACAACCCAAGTGTATGGGACGAGGAGTGCCAAAGAACTTTTGATAAAGTCAAGCATTACCTGTCTAATGCCCCGGTGCTGATGCCACCTTGCCCAGATAAACCACTAATACTATATTTGGCAGTATTCGAGAACTCTATGGGGTGTGTGTTTGGCCAACATGATGAGTCAGGAAGGAAAGAAAATGCGATATACTATTTTAGCAAGAAGTTCACTAAATGCGAGACAAGATATTCGCCAATCGAGAAATTGTGTTGTGGTTTGATCTGGACGACCCGAAGACTGAGACAGTACATGTTGTACCATACAACTTGACTCATCTCAAAATTAGACCCTCTGAAGTACATGATGGAGTCAAATGCTTTGAACGGAAGAATGGCTCGTTGGCAAATCCTACTTTCTGAATTTGACATAGTCTACATGAACCAGAAGGCCATAAAAGGGAGTGCGATAGCGGATTTTCTGGCCAGTAGGGCTCTAAAAGATTATGAGCCTTTGAGTTTTGATTTCCCAAATAAAGATTTAATGTACATTGCGACCACAGAAGAAGACTCTCGAGAAGATCATCCTTGGAGACTGAATTTTGACGGAGCTTCAAATGCTGTGGGTAATGGAATCGGGGCAGTTCTGGTATCCCCAGATGGAGATCATTATCCCTTTACTAGTAAATTGGATTTTGATTGCACAAATAACATGGCGGAGTACGAAGCATGCATCATGGGTATCTGTGCAACTATTGAACGTAAAATCAAGTTGCTAGAAGTATATGGGGATTCTGTATTAGTGATCTATCAGCTCAAAGGTGAATGAGAGACGAGAGACTCTAAACTGATCAATTACTGAAAGCTGGTTCTAGAACTAGTTGAGGAGTTTGACGATATCACTTTTTGCTATCTCCCACGAGATGAAAACCAGATGGCTGACGCCTTGGCAACTTTAGCTTCTATGATCAAAGTAAACAAGCAAGAGGATGTGAAGCCCATCCAGATGAGTATCTATGAGGCCCCGACTCATTGCTACAACATTGACGAAAAAGAGAAAAAGGACGATCATCCTTGGTATCAGGATATATTGCGATATGTGAGAAATCGTGAATACCTTGACCAAGCAACAGAAAATGATAAAAGGATATTGAGAAGGCTAGCCAGTGATTATGTCTTAGATGGAGAGATCCTATATAAAAGAAGAAAGGATCAGGTGCTCTTAAGATGTATGGACGCTATCGAGGCTAAGCAAATCTTAGAAGAGGTCCATGAGGGTGTCTGTGGAACACACGCCAACGGTTTCACAATGGCCAGACAAATCATGAGATTCGAATATTATTGGTCTACTATGGAGGGGGATTGCATCAACTATGCCAAGAAGTGCCATAAATGTCAAATTTATGGAGATAAGATTCATGTATCGCCTTCACTTCTTCATGTCATGACTTCCCCATGGCCTTTTTCTATGTGGGGCATGGATGTCATAGGGCCAATCTCACCGAAAGTGTCTAATGGGCATCAGTTCATCTTTGTGGTCATCGATTACTTCACCAAGTGGGTAGAAGCCACTTCTTATGCCAACGTCACGAAATCAGCAGTCAGCAAGTTCTTAAAGAAAGAATCATATGTCGATACGGAATGCCTGAGAGGATCATATCAGACAATGCGCTGAACTTGAACAACGGCATGATAGCGGAGGTCTGCAGCCAATTCAAGATCAAACACCATAACTCATCACCATATCGCCCAAAAATGAATGGCCCGATAGAAGCAGCCAATAAGAACATCAAGAAGATCGTAGGAAAAATGACTGAGACTTATAAAGATTGGCATGAGAAGTTACCATTCGCCCTTCACGCCTACCGAACATCAGTCAGAACCTCTACCAGGGTAACACCTTTCTCTTTGGTTTATGGAATGGAGGCAGTCCTGCCTATCGAGGTTGAAATCCCGTCCCTTCGAGTGTTGTCGGAGCTAAAGTTAGATGAAGCAGAATGGATCCAGTCTCGATATGATCAGCTGAACTTAATTGAAGAAAAGAGGCTGAAAGCTATTCGTCATGGTCAAATGTACCAAAGGCGAATGATGCGGGCTTATAACAAGAAGGTTCGTCCTAGAGAATTTTATGAAGGAGACCTCGTTTTAAAAAAGATTCTCCCCATACAAAAGGACTTTAGAGGAAAATGGATGCCAAATTGGGAAGGACCTTATGTGGTGAAGAAAGCCTTCTCTGGAAGGGCTTTGATTTTGATTGAGATGGATGGAAAAAGTTTGCCTAATCCCGTGAATTCAGATTAGGTCAAGAGGTACTTTACCTAAAAAAAAATAGAGAGGCCAAAGCGAAAACCCGCAAAAAGGCGCTTTAAGATAAAAAGGGTTTTGAGTTGAAAACCCAGGAATGGGCGATTCAAATTGGGGCATACGTTGGTCTTGTCTTCTTTGAATTAACAAGAAGAAGGGATGCTACATCTTGGGGCATCAACAAAAGACTCTTGGTCTTCTAAACGAGTATCAAGTTCAAAAGGTCCTCGAGAAGCTCTGTGCAGAGAAGCTCATGCTACGATATCTGGGGCACCTATTTTTATGTTATTCATTTTGTACCCTAACAAAATTCGCTATCTTGATTACTTGTTCATTTCGAGCTTTTTCTCAATAAAATTCCGTCTTGTCCATTTCGATAATCTTTTTCAGGCACTTTTCATTGAAATAATGATTAATGGACTAATGACATTCAAAGAGGAGTTCTGCATATTACTCAGAAATGATTTTAAATGATAGAAGGACCTAAAACGGGACTAATTAGTTTGAATTACCCAAACGCAAGGAAACATTGGGCAAAGAATAGCCTAAATCCTTCAAGAGATACCAATTGAAGAAAAGGACTGATTGATACATCAATGATAAAACCTCGATGAACAGCAAGTAATATCAAATTAAGCATTAAAAATAACATTTTTGCATTCACGCCAACATCATCCATGCATATCTAGTTAGGGGCATTTGATTCATTCATGACATCCTAATCATTTGACATACGCATAGGCTCGAGAAATCGATTCTACAAGCCATGTCCCTCAGAGGGCGGTGTGGTAAGATCGATCGTAATCATCAAATTATGGCAAATTTTATCTTCCTAAAGTTACAGTGAAGCAGATTAAAGCCATTGATCTTATCTCCCTGAAGTTGCAGTAGAGCAGATCAAAACAAACCTTATCTCCCTGAAGTTGCAGTGGAGCAGGATGAAGATAGCAAATCTTATTTCCCTGAAGTTGTAGTGGAATAGATTGAAGCTAAATTACAGATCTTATCTCTCTGAAGTTGCAGTAGAGCAGATCAAAACAAACCTTATCTCCCTGATGTTGTAGTGGAGTAGGTTGAAATTACAAGTCTTATCTCCCTGAAAGTGCAGTGGAGCAGACTGAAGATAGCAAATCTTATTTTCCTAAAATTGAAGTGGAATAGATTGAAGCTAAATTACAGATCTTATCTCTCTGAAGTTGCAGTGGAGCAGATCAAAACAAACCTTATCTCCTTGAAGTTGCAGTAGAGCAGGTTGAAGTCACAAGTCTCATCTCTCTCAAGTTGCAGTGGAGCGGACTGGAGTGGGGCATATTGAAGCTACTCGAGGAAAAGAAGCGCCAAGAGAAGTCGAAATTCAACAGGTCCAGGCAAAATGGGCCTTCTCTTAGTCTTTGCTCCATTCCCGTTGCACGACAATGAGCAAAGAGGGGCAGCTGTACGGGCCCAATTTTGCCCGACCCGTTTAAACAAAAACCAAAAAATAAAAATAGTTCATGCTAACATAAGGCCCAAATACAAAGCCCAAGTCCTACCCATTTTACAAACAGACCCTAAACCCTTAACCCAATCGGCCCAATAGGCCCAGTGTCCAAACTGGGTCTCAGCTAGCCGAAACTCTAGCCAGCCTCAGCGCCGCGCCTCCCCTCTGCTACCCACGTGCTTCAGCAGCACATTCGACGCTCGAGGACCGACTTTACCCGTCTTTCGTACTAAAACAGAAGCCTCTCTCGTTGACCCTCCTCCAAACCTGCAAACAGACCATAAAGGGGAACAGAAACAACGCAATACGCAAAGGCAACAAAGACCAAGAGATGTATTCGGCTATATAGCCAAGAGAACAAATGTAACCTTTTGGAGGGGGAACAGAAAAAGATTGAAATAAAAAAAGGCAGTAAAAAAATCAAAAGGTGATTTTTGAATATCATTTTCCTTTCGGTTTCACTCCTATTTTTCGTTGATCTTTGTTGTTGCATACAAATAAAATAAATAAAAAGGGTAAATACTTATTTGTTTTAAGAGGGCCTCGAATCGTCATTTGCTTGGCAGAAATCGAAGCTTAGATGAGGCTTATGAGGTTTAAGCTAGCAAAACTCTAGGGTTCGTGGTTGAAAGAGGTCAGAACGGGCCATCGCATGTCACCGTCCGTCATGTAGGGAGGCGAACGGGGCGGTTGAGTGGTGGAGCTTTGTTGTTCGGCCGATTGAGAGAGGAAGGAGGCTCAGAGTTTTTGTTTTTTTCTTTTGGTGGCTGAATGTTTAGTCTAGGGTTTTATTTTCCTTTTAATTTTGTTTTATGGAGGGCATAAAACGGCACCGTTTAAGGCCTATACCAGTGGCTCCAAAACGGTACCGTATAGGCTTTAACCATGCGACCCGACCCGATTGCCCCTAGGATCCGCGTGTTTCAGTGGTGAGGGGATAATTACATGATGGGTCCTCCCCCTTTCGCATGAGCATTCAATTGCATCCCGTTTATTTTGTGTCATTTTTTTAATTTGGTTCTGTAGTTCGCGCATCTTTGCAAATGGGTCCCTGCCTAGCGTAGCATTTTGGGACCTGGAAAATTTCCAGATTTGATCCCTATGAATTCGCATGCGTCGCACGTTGGTCCCTCTTGCCTTCCCAATAATTTATTTTATTCACAGATCATTCCTTTTATTTTAAACTTATTTTAATTAAGTTTGTTATCTATACAATGTTTATTTTTTAAGGAATTCACTTAAATCCTATGTATCAATATTGTTTTATTTATTTTATTTTGTAAAAAAAGATCATTGTTTTAAAATTTCCATGCCATATTGTCCTAACATTTTGTGTAATATTCCATTTAAATATTTTTGTATATATATATTTGTACATGTATACTATTTTAATTAAACTTGCCATTTAAGATACTTACCTTTTTAGGTTCTTAATATTTTCATACATATGTTGTCTTATTTTGATAACTTAACGTTTTATATATATATATAATCGTCATTTTAAGTTCTTTCTTATATTATATCAACATTTTATGTAATATTTCATTCAAAAGTTTTATGTTTGTACATGTATAATTTATAGCAAAATTAGTTTAATCTTATGTACATATTTAATCCCACGTTCTCCTTGCATATATTTTTATTTGATGAATACATGTTTTTTTAAATCTATTATATATATAAGTGCTTCCTAATCTCATATCGTATTATATATATATTTTTACTCTCCTTCTATATTCTACGTATATCATTAATCTTATTTCATTTTGCATACATAATTTCCTTTAAATTTATTTACACAATATGTATCTATGTTATTTAAAAATCCCACATGTCTTTTTTTTTTTTTTTACGTATATGTATATATTGGTATTTATATTTGATCTATACATCACTAAATTCGTATGTTTGTACATATAATTTTCACTACATACATAATTACGTTTTTTTAAATCTGTTATATATATGACTTGTGGAAAATTTAATCTAGTCTCATATACATTATTAATTTCATGCAAATTCTTTTATAACTAATTATTTCCAAATCTATTTATATATATATATATATATATGTTTTGGGCCTTATTTATTTTTTTATTCGTCTCTTTAATTTTATTTTATTTTCAATTTAATCCTTAACCTTCTAATATCAAACTGTTTTGTATATTTTGCTTATTTATTATTATTCCTTTTGAAAACATATATTTTGTGTTTTAATTTATGTTTCACTTATTTTAGATTTTTTTTATATATTAGTTCTCTTAAAACTATTCTATGTATCATTTATTTAAAATTGATTTATAATATTCCTTTCAAATTGTTTTATTGTACATTATTTTAGATTATGTATGTATAGTTTCTTAATTAGTTACTTCAAAAGGTTTAATTACATGCTATTTTAAATTATTTTATATTTTACGTTTTATGTATATATTATTTATTTTAAATTATTACATATCATAGACTTTAAATCTTCGTATATCATCTAGTTTAAACCATTTTGTATGTTATTTATCTAAAGTTTTTTTTATATATACTGTTTATCTCAAACTATTTTATTATTATTTACTCTAAGTTTCCATATATGTATTATTTATTTGAGTCTATTTTTTTATTTGTTTTGAACTGTTCTTATACATTATTCATTTTAAACCATTATTTACTTGAAATCGTTTTATATTATTTATTTATTTCATCTTCTTTGATTGTTAATATTAGTATTTAAATAGTAAACATTGTATGATTATGGCCATTGTGTGTACTTTAATTCATTTATTTCGTATTTTTGCATTACTGTATTTCATTCGTAATGTTGTGTTCATGCATCATTGTTCTATGCTCACCACCATATTTTTTTACTTCGTATCATCGCCTCATGAATTTAATCCCAACACATTTATCCAACTTAGATCGATTTATTTTAATCCAAACAAATAACGAACGTCGCTTAAATATTGTACTCATTATTATTCAAAAACAAAAATTTTCAAAATAAGGCAATATTTTGCATTTTGGAACATCGAGGAATTGTGCCCTAACTTACGGGGTTTCGGTTCTCTCATTGATTCTAAATAGCTAAATATCCTTTTGAGTTTTAAAATACATAGATTTCCAATTAAAATTGAAGATGAACTTGCTCTCGGGAACTCACGATATCGTGTCCTAACTTACGGGATATGACACTGCGATATCTCGAGACGAGGAAATCTTTAACGATCGTTTTGAGCTAATTCAAATGTTTTTTTATCGACGTCAATAAAAAGGGATCGTATTTTAAATCTATTCCCGATTTTTAATTTTCGACATTAAGACACTAACTAATCAATTCGGTACCAATTTTTGGGCGTGTCGAGGGTGCTAATCCTTCCTCGCACATAACCGACTCCCAAACTTGTTCTCTTGAATTTCGTAGACCAAAATGCCGTTTTAGTAAACTAAGATTGTTTTATTAAAACAAAGGTGATCCAATCACACCAAATAAACATCGGTGGCGACTCCTGTTCTAATTTTCATTTTCAAACAAAGTCGATTCCCGTTTATTTTCAAAAAAATGGTTTCGACAATAACGATACATAAAAAAATAATAATTTAATTGATGTTTATTGTAGCAATCTATTTTTCAATGGTACTGGAAATGGTGGTTTTAGAACCCTGTTATCTGATGATCGATATTATAATATTATAATAAATTTTGATTTGACGAATTTGTTAATTGAATAGTTTGTTAAAGTACAAGTGTTTCGACCCTTAAGTTAATGGTGTTGAAAAATGAGGTATTGGGACCTCGTTTCTATAAACGATGAATTGAATATTACGATGAATTGAATATTTTTATTAAATATTTATGGAGTTATTATATAGATGAATTGAATTTTGGATAGGTAATTTTACCGAATTGGTGATTAATTAGGTACAAATACTAAATTGTAAAGCGGTAAAAATTAATCGCTATTGATTTTTATTAGTTAAAAGGGCTACATAATATTGAACCACAGTTGAAAGTGACAATTAGACCATTTTTAAATAGTGGTGGACGGTTGGTGGTTTTTTTAGTGAATATATGTTAATTTTTTAATAAAATTATGTTATATACTAAAATTAATTAAACAAAAGCTAAATTTTTATTCTTCTTCATTCATCATCTTCTTTCTCATGAAAACAAAATGGGAGATAGGGTTTGGCTTCAAAAAAGTTTTGGTTTTTGATTGGTAAGCTTAATTTAGCCTCTTTCTTGTAAGTTTTATGTTTTTGAGGATTTGGGAGCTACTTGTGTACTAATTTGCAAAAATTTTAAAGTTTTTAAAAGTTTCTATTGTTGAATCTTGAAACTTTTGGTGCTAAATTGTTAGATTCTAAGCTTGGATATGAAAAAAAGGACTAGTTTGTAAAGTGAAAATTGTTAGTTTTTAACATAATGACTAAAGTGTGAATATTTTGAAATTAACATGAAATTTTTGTAAATATAGATATTATAGGATTGTATAAAGATGAAATTGAGATTGGGTTTCAAAATCGAGACTCAAATTTGAAGTTTATCGCAATTCTAATTTTAGGGACTAAACTGAATAAAATACAAAACTTGGATAGATGAAATTGAACTAATACATAGTTATAGCAGGCTGTTAAATGATTTTTGGAATTTATATTTGAATTAAATTATGATATAGATTGGGATTTGAACCAATCGGAGGATAATTGTAGAAAAGGAAAAATTACGAAATAGTCCTCGATGTCGTGTTTACTATAATTTTGCCAAGTAAGTTCATATGGTGTTATTATGCTTAGACCCTTATGTATGCTATATTGTGAATACATGTATGTTTTATTGAACTTTGAATTGTTTGCAATTTAGTACTAAAGTATGAGATTTGGACTAAATTGAAAAAAAAATATGGACTTGCATGATGCAAATTACCCTGATGAAACTTCGTGAATGTATTGTACACATGGTTACAGGTTGATTTTAGATAATTCCAAGAATCCGACATTTTTTTCGGACTTGAAGATACATGTGATACAAGTTTAGCTTGGATTGGTAACCTGATTTTGTTTTAAATGTTTATCCCAAACGGGTAACTTGACATGTATATGTGATACATGCATGGATGGGGTGAAATTTATTAAATTCCATTAACCGAAACTGCCAATTTTCAAGTTTGGGAAATCAACAGACTTACGATGACTTTTTGAATAGGATCCAAGCATTTCTAGGTTATGACTGTTTTATTGAAGACTGCGCGAGCATAATTTTTGGACAGGATTATGATGGGAATTACGAGTTTTGGGCTTTTAACTCAAGTTTAAATCATATTTGGTTCTGATTTTTGGCTTAATTTTTATTATATATGAGCTCAATATTGTATTTATCATCTCTTATTATTTTTATTTTTTTATTACGGATTTTTTATAATTATTAAATATTTGAAGTTATTTAGGAGTTCTATGTTAACAAGAAAGTTTTGTTTAAAACTACTTGTTTAGATTATTAGAGTTTTAGTATGCTTTAGATTTTTATTTGGATGTACTTAGCTAGCCTATATAAAGACTTCTTCATTTTTTTTATTACGGAGACAATTGTTTTCATTAATAAAGTTTTCAACTTTGAGAGTTTGTTTCTTCTGCAAGATTTCTTTCTTGTGATTTTTAAAAGTAGTTTTATTATCGATTTTCTTCAAGAATTCATGAGAATTCGTTCTTCACCCTTCAATTTTCCAAAGATTATTTCTTAGAGGGTTGATTAGAACTATTAATTGAGTTTGTTGGGATTTATATCTCAAAGAGTTTAATTGGACATTTATCCTTCTATCCATCATATCCATCAATTTACTCATCCATCTTCCACTTTGTTCTTTTTTTTTTTAAATTTCTATTTCTTATTTATTTATGATTTTTATTTTTTTATTCTCAAATTTCTTCTTTACTATTTTTGATTTCTTTATTAATAAATTTCTTTATTTCATCTTTTTAGATCATATCTATATCTTTCCTTGTTGAGTCAAACAACTTGAATTCGATCCTGATCCACTTCTTCCTCTTCAATCCCGTATTGATATGTTTAGTTCTAGCCAAGCTCTCTGATGTGTCGATATAAAGGTTTATCCTAAATTGGTAACCTAACAAGATTATATGTTTAGCTCGAATGAGCCTCCAACGTGATTTGTACCTATGTATTTGAGCTTGTTTACTGAGTTTCATCAAGTAATACGGGAAATGAGAAATGGGAAATATAAATGATTCGAAATATATTTGACGACCAAACATGTATTACTATATGAATTGAATATTAAGTTTTAGTATTCATGTATGATCACTCAAATGCTAGGTATTGATATATATATTATGAAATGATATATATGTGATGGATTTTGGTATTTAAGCTCACCTTATTATTGTGATTTGTTATGTTAGGTCATCTTTACCAAATTATTTAGTTTGATATGTTATTTTATAAATCGAGGTAAGTTTACCATTTTCATATCTTCGAACTTACTGAGCATTAGAAATGCTTATCTAGTTGTTTTTCCTTCTCTGTAGATAGTCAGTTTGCGGAAATCATTGATTGGACTTCATAAAGCTCACACCATCACTCTATCAACTCGGTAACCTTTTGCTTATTTTGTAACTCGGTATTGTGGAATGTACATGGGTGCTATAAGTGTGTTAGATTGAAACTATATGTTTGATTTGAATTTGAGCTAGTATAGATCATGAGATGTTAATGTCTACACTTGTATTAAGGCATGATTTTGGTCATGTGTTTGGACCATATGTATAGTGTTTGAATGGTTTATTTGAATGTAAAAATAGTATGAGTTTAACATGGAAATAGCATGATTGAATGTTGTTTTGAATGGCTTGAGGGCATGAAGGCTAGTTTGTGTTTTAAACAAGTTGTTGAATATGTTTTGTTGCCAAATTGAGGCATATTGGATTGTTTGATTGTGTGAAATGGTTAAGTGGATGTATTGGTGTGTATTTTGGTTGGTTTGTGCAAGTACAAAGGTGCAAGAATGCACTAAATGTCTTAATGGTGTAGTTGATTCGGATTAAGCACCAAAAGGCCTATTTTGTGCCAAAAAAAAGAGTCTATGTCGCGACGTCGGGCATAGGTCGTTGCGACAAGACCTAGGTTTTAGGCACGGCATGACAAGGAACCCCATCGTCACAATGAGGCCCAAGTTAGTATGTTACATTACGACGTGGAACCCTTCACATTGCGATGTCAAGTTGGAATTTTGAAAAATGTTAAATTTTGGTCCTAATTCCATTCCATGTTAACTTTAGAACATTTGTAGGCTCGTATAAGACTTGAGAAAGATCTTATAACGTGATTATGTTCCAAAATGATTATGATTGTATGATTTATGTTTTAATATGAAAGTTAATTGTTTGTAGTTGTTCCTATAATGGCTGTAGCATTTCAAAGCTTGGATCGAACAATCGGGTCGGGCTAGGGATGTTACATTTATATAATATAAGATTCGTTCATAATTTCTTGACTAACTAACATAATTAATTGTAAATAAAAATGTTTTAAAAAAATTAATTATAGAAAAATATAATTTCATAATAAAAATAAACAATTTACATTTAAAATTATTAAATTAATTATTATAATTTTGATGAGTCATAATTTAAATAATGTATATGATTTTTTTACAAACAAAACCTTATTATAAATTAATTAAATATTGTTATATATTAATTATTTACCCCAGTACTACCCATGGTTTCAAGATTTATCAGTTCTTTGATTATTTACTTGATCATCTCAATTTGCTAATAATTCAATGAGTTTGTTGACCATCCATGTTTATTTTAAGTTTTTGTGCGTAACTCTTTCCTCCTTTTGATGTTTCTTTTCTTTTTCAAGTTTTTTATAGTTACTTTGGACTAAAGTGCATCTTCGATATCTTGAAAAGTTTTTACTTTTATGACGCCCTAAAATCGATCTAGTTGCTAGATCCGAATATTGAATGTCACAATCCGTTGGCGAAGCAACTCAAACTTAATTCACATTAATCAATTTAAGAATATAGAATTTTCATTTTTAATAAAAATTTCGACAACATCTCCTCTAGTTTCATTCAGACCCACCTGCAATTTAAACTTGACAAATATTTCAATACATATGTAAAACTCTCAAATCAATTCCCAAAACTTCTTCCACCATTTCATAATTAAGATTCATGTTGGGTTAAACCTAAATTTTGCAACGAACAAGAATGAAAAATGAGAAAATTGCACACAAATATTTATGTAGGAAAACCCCTTCGAAGTGGAAAAAAAAATCATAGGCAAAGAAAACTTCACTAAATAGGCAAATAACCGAAGTGGTGTACAAGATGGAGAAACCAAAAAGCCCAAACTTGAAAATAAAAAGTTCTCCCAAAATTCCCACAAAAACTCTCTTACTTTTGTTGTTGAATCAATCTCTCTAGGGTTTCTAAAAGCCCTATTTATAAGCTAAAATTCATGGCTAATTTGATTAGAATATCCTTAGAGTTATTAGAGTTCAACTGGAAAAGATATCAAAGTTTAACTAGGAGAAGAAATTTGGTTCAGTAGGGAGCACGTCACCACGTTGTGACGTTGCTATTGGTTCTTCGAGATGTCACATGTCGTGTCATCGGGACAATGTGTTCTTCTTGTTGGGACATCATGTGTTGCATCGTCAGGACGTTGACTATTTCTTGTTAAGACGTCAACTCTATTTTGGATGAAATGCGAGGCACACCCCACAAATCTCCACCTTTACTCATATTTTCGAAAAAGCCTTCTTTGCTGAGCCCTATTATGGGCCTAACTTGATCTTTTTCGGATGCTTACCAAATCAAAAATTGGAAGATTTTTTATCATCATATCGACTAGTTTGTTTTCTCTATCAATTTTGTGAATCTAAACATCTCCTTGAGCAACCGCTTCCTGAACAAAGTGATACAAAATATCTATATGCTTTGTTCCATCGTGATGTATATTATCTTTGGTAAGATGTATGACATTTTGACTATCGTAATATGTAATAGTCTTGTTGTTTTTATTAGGTAGCTCTGTAAATATACCTCTCAACCAAATGGCCTCTTTCATAGCCTCTGTGATAGCCATATATTTTGCCTCTGTAGTTGATAATGTCACAATGGCCTGTGGAGTGGCTTTCCAACTAATAGTGCATCTACCAATAGTGAATAGATAACTTGTGAGAGATCTTCTTTTGTCTAAGTCTTTTTCATAATCTAAGTTTACATAGCCGAGTAAACCTTCTAAACATCTTTTGAAATTCATACTAGTATTGCATGCTCCCCTTAAATATCTACGAATCCATTTAACAGCTTGTTAGTGTAATTTTTTGGATTTGGCCATGTATGTACTTACTACACTAACAACATGTGAAATATCAGGATGAGTACAAACTATTTCATACGTTAAACTTCCAATTGCACTAGAATAAGGAACCAAGGACATGTACCTTTCTTCATCTTCGGTTTATGGTGATTCTGAAACTGAAAGTCTGAAGTGTGCGGCTAAGGGAGTTTTTACTAGTTTAGAATCTTGCATTCCAAATCGCTCGAGAATTTTTTCGATGGATCTATGTTGTGACAGAAATAGCTCCCCAAAGTGTATATCTCTCAAAATTTTCATCCTTAAAATTTTCTTACTGCACCAAGATCCTTTATCTCGAACTTAGAGATAAGCATGATTTTAAGTCGATCAATTTCAGATGGATCCTTAGCCGCAATTAACATATCATTAACATAAAGAAGCAAGTATATAAACCATCCACCATCAAGAATATGCAAGTATACACAAGTATCATACTTACTTCATGCAAAATTGATGCTTAACATGAAGGAATCAAATTTCTTATACCATTTACAAGGAGACTGCTCTACGCCGTATAAAGATTTTTGTAGAAGACAAACATGGTCTTCCTTTCCTTCAATCTTGAAGCTTTCGGGCGGCTGTATGTAAATGTCCTCCTCTAAATTTGCCATGAAAGAATGCAATTTTCACATCTAATTGTTCTAATTCAAGATTGTGTAATGCAATAAGAGCTAGTAGTGTCTAAATGGACGTATGCTTTACTATTGAGAGAAAACATCAAGAAAATCAACTCCCTCCACTTAACTGTAACCCTTTACGACCAACCTTGCCTTATATCTTGTTTCACCTTGACCCAATCCTACTTTCTAAACACTCACTTCTAACTGACTATTTTCTTTCAGTGGGTTTAACGAGTTGCCAAGTCTCTTTCTTATGAAGAGACTCCATCTCTTATTCCGTAGCAACAAGTCACTAGTTGGAATCAGGAATTTGAACAACCTCTAAATAATTCGAAGGGTCAGTTGAATTGATGCTCTCTACAACACTTAGAACATATGTCACTAGATTTTGATAAATGCCAAAAGTAACATGTTTTAGCCTCATTTTTAATGTATTTTTGATGATTATTAGATTTAAAATGGCGAATTTTATGCTCCTAATTCTTTAAAATTATGTTTCTATACTTAGGAGAGCATTTGAGAGCAAAAAATGAGTGGGAATAGAAAAATCAGAACAAGTTTAAGAGCCACACGAGCTAGGTCATTCCACACGGTCTAGACATACGGCCGTGTGAGCCACACAAGATGTCACACGGCTATGTGCAAGACCGTGTGTAAATTACAATTTGCACTCCAAACACCTAGAAAAATGTAACTTTTTAGGTTTTCAGACAATCTAAATCCTATATATGACAATGATAAGAAGATGGGAGAGGGACATCATAGAATACTCAAGAAAACAACTCAAAAAAACCATTAAAGTCGACTCTGAAGTAGATTTCCATCAAGATTGACGTTCTCCTCTTGATTCCTTTAATTTTTATTATGAGTTTCTTTGTTTCTTGTGGTTGTATTATCTTTTGGATGTTTTTATTTGCTATTATGAATTAATTTTCTAAATGCCTAGGGGTGATGAACCCTATAATGAATTCTATCTTTTGATTTCTATTTTACGCAATAAATACTTGGATTTTGTTCCCAATTATGTGTGCTTAATTCTTGGTTTAATATTTATAGACTATTAATCCATGTTTGATGTGCTTAAATCAGAGGAGGAATAGTCTCTGTTTAAGAGTAGATCTAGTGTAATTGATGGAATTGTATGCAATCCTAGAAATAGGACGACATAAATCTATCGTATTAGAGTCAAATCTAATAGGGGTATCCATAGATCGAGTTAATGCGATAATAAGGGTTTTAATTAGAAAGAAATTTCAATTAATCAACCTAAAGTTAGTTGTTCTTAGTCTTGAAGAGAGATATTAGCATAATTTAGGGATTTCTATGAATCAAGATACTAAGTGAAGAAATTGGGTAATATAGATAGATAATGACAGATGAAGTCTAGGTGGATTCTTTCTTGGGTATTGTATTGCTTCTTGGTTGTTAATCGTTTATTTTCCTGATTTGTTCTTTGTTGTGTTCTTTAGTTAATTAATTAATTTAATTTTAGTTTTAATCAATCACTCCAATTTGTCGGTTAAATAATAGGAAGACGGTAATTACTAGTACTTTTAGTCTATTTGTGCTAACCATAGCTATACGATTAATTAATAGATGCACTTGCCTTTGTCAAAATTTTAGTTGGTTTACGACTGCAATCAAGTTTTTGGCACCGTTTCTGGGAACAGAAGATGTTCTTATTGGTTTCTCGGCTTCCTAACTTATAACCTTTTATCTCGGCAAAAAAACCTAGAGTTACACCCTTGGTTCAAGCTTTCCTTGAATGGCTCGTGCATAAGTAAGACAACCTAAAATTCTAAAGTTGGAGTAATTAGAAGGACAACCCGACCAAATCTCTTCAGGAACTTTCCATCCAATGCTCAATATGAAGACCAGTTCACCAAATAACTTGCCAAGTTAACTACTCCGGCCCAAAACTCATTTTCTAAATCTGTGTTGGAAAGCATACAACTGGCTTTCTCAATTAGTGTTGATAAGCTATAAAAGTGACATCTTTTAATCCTATTCTTAATGAATTTTTTGATGATTAATTATGCAAATTGGTGAATTTGATGCTCCTAATCCTTTAAATTCATGTTTCTATACTTAGGAGAGCATTTGGGAGTGAAAGGAGTGACAAACGAGCCAAAATCAGACAAATATAGTTGTCTTCAAGATCCATACAACCTAGGCATTTCCACACGGGCTAGACACACGCCCGTGTGAGTCACATAGGCTGGACAACGCTCATGTACCAGCCCGTGTCAATTTCACACCCTGCTTCCCAAATACACGAAAAAACCTAATTTTTAGGCTTTCTAAGCATTTTAAAGTCTATAAATACCAATTAGAAGAAGACATAAGGGAGAAATTAGAGAAGATTGAAGAAAACACTTGAAGAACACCATCGGAGCCAACTCGGATGTGAATCTCCATAAAGATTGAAGATCTCCTTTTAATTTCTTTCTAAGTTTTATTGAGTTTCTTTATGTCTTATGGTTTTTCAACTTTAAGATGTTTTCATTCAGGATTATGAACTAATCCTCTAGATGCCTAGGGGAGATGAAACCTATGATGAATCCTATTATTTAATTTTTGTTTTACGTAATAATACGTGATTCTTGTTTCTCAATTATGTATGCTTATTTCTTATTTTAATATTTTGGGGATATTAATTCATGTTTAATATGCTTAATTCAGTGGATCAAAAGACCCTATTTAAGAGTAAATCTAGCATAATTGAGTGGAGTTGCATGCAATCCTAGAAATAGGACGACATAAATCTATTGGATTAGAGTCAAATCTAATAGGGGAATCCATAGATCGAGTTAATGCGACAATAGAGGTTTTAATTAGAAAGAGATATTAACATAATTTAGGAATTTTTACGGATCAACACACAAGTGAATAAATCGTTTAATTTAGATTCATAATAATAGGTGAAGTCTAGGTGGATTCTTTCCTAGGTGTTGTCTATCTCATTGGTTATCTTCAATTATTTTCCTATTTCATTCTCTGTTGCGTTCTTAGTTAAATTAGTTTAGTAATTTTAGATTAAAACACAATCACTCTAATTTGTCGGCTAAATAATAAGAAGACGATAATTACTAGTACCTTTAGTCCTCGTGGATACGATAGTCCCTACTCACCATTGCTCTACTATTGTTCGATAGGTACGCTTGCTTTAGTCATATTTATAGTCAATTTAGTGACTATCAAGTTTTTAGCGCCATTTTCGGGGAAGAAGACAAAAATAAAAAAAGAAAGGGGCTAGGTTTTTAAGGGTGACATGATCGTGTGAGGCCCGTGTTGGGCCATATGGCCTTGTCATACACCAGTGTGGGGCTTCACTAGCCCGTGTGTGATAAAAAAAATCAACCCAATCTTCACACGGCCTCAGACACGCCCGTGTGTGCCACTCTGCTATGTTGCATGGCCGTGTGTAACCTCCTTCGCTTCTCCCATGCCCATGTAAGAGTTAGGGACTAAAATATTAATAACACTTGATTTTTATTAATTTAGCCATTTATTTTTTTAGTTTAATTTTTACATGCTAATTTATTTTCTTTTATTTGCTTATGGCAGGTTCTTTTAGTTTATGACAAGAAGAAACCCGTCAAGACCATTGTTATTTGACAGTGAAATTTAAAGTACTACTCGTAGAAACCGTAGAGAAGCAAGGCAAAGTCGACAGAATATAATAGACGGACAAGAGGACATTATTACTGAGGAGATGAGTGATAATCAAAATAATCAGCTAACTCCTGCAGTTGCTGCAAATCCTGTTCGTCGTACTGTGTATGATTATGCCAAGCTCACTCTAGCTGGGGCTGAATCAAGTATTGTGAGACCCACCATTGCTGTGAATAATTTTGAACTGAAGCCAAACACTATTCAGATGATACAACAATTTGTTCAATTCAATGGTTTGCAAGACGAATATCTAAATACTCATTTAGCCAATTTTCTGAAAATCTATGATACTTTCAAGATTAATGGCATGACTGACGATATCATTCGCTTACGGTTATTTCCATTCTTGTTGAGGAACAAAGCTAAATAGTGGTTGAATTCTTTACCATGAGGTTCCACTACCACATGGGTTGAAATGACCGAGAAGTTCCTTCTAAAGTACTTTCCACCAGCTAAAACAACTAAGTTGAGGAATGATATCTCCTCCTTTGTGCAAATCGATTTAGAGACTTTATATGATGCATGGGAGAGGTACAAGGATTTATTTAGAAGATTCCCTCACCATGGGTTACCTCTATGGCTACAAGTTCAAACCTTCTACAACGGTTTGAATCCCTCAACTAGGCAATTGATCGATGCAGCAGCCGGTGGAACTCTGAATATTAAAACACCCGAAGTAGCTTATGAATTTATTGAGGAGATATCATTTAATAATTATCAGTGGCAAGTCATGAAGACGAAGCTGATAAAAGTAGCCGGTGTTTTTAACTTAGATGCGGTTACCATGTTATCGAATCAGGTAAAACTATTAAATAAGAAAATTGATGGTTTATGTGTTTCTACGCAGGTACATCTAGTGATGCAATGCGATGCAAATGGAGGTGGAATAAATAATCTAGAATATTTACCCTTCTATTCTAGCATGAAGAATGAGCAAATAAATTATATGGGTAATAATTATAGACTTCAAAATAACATTTATAGTAATAACTATAATGCAGGATGGAGGAACCATCCAAATTTTTCATGGGGTGGTAAAGGAAACCAAAGACCACAACCCCTTCCGGGCTTTCAACAACACTATTAGTAAGAGAAGAAATCGAGCCTTGAAGATATGTTGGCAAATTTTATTTCAGTGTCAGAGACCAGTTTTAAAACACTGAGACAGCTTTGAAAAATCAGCAAGCGTCAATTCATGGGCTTAAAAATCAAATTGGACAGCTTGCTAAATTGGTTTCAGAAAGGCAGCAAGATAGTTTACTTAGTAACACCAAACCTAACCCAAAAGAGCATGTGAAATTAGTTACATTAAAAAATGGGAAAATGTTGGTTGAAACTAAAAAGAAGCTACAATAAGAATCTTATAAGATAAATGATGAGGGGGTAAAACCTAAAGAAATTCAAACACTAGTGCTTAAAGAATATAAGCCATCGATCCCATATTCGGCAAAGTTGAAGAAAGATCGCATGGATGAACAATTTGGTAAATTTCTTGAGCTTTTCAAACAATTGCATATTAACTTACCTTTTGTTGAAGCTATTTGGTAGATGCCCACATATGCAAAATTTTTAAAGGAGATATTAACAAATAAAATGAAGTTTGAAGAGTTATCCACTGTGGAACTCAATAAGGAATGTTCAGCTATTCTCCAAAATAAACTGCCAATTAAGCTGAAAGATCCAGGAAGTTTTATTATTCCCTGTTTTATTGGTAGTTTAAACATTGAGAAAACATTAGCTGATTTGGGTGCTAGCATTTGTTTGATGTCTTATAAAATGTTCAAGCAACTTGGTCATGGGGAACCAAAATCCACTAGGATGAGTATTCAATTGGATGATAGATATGTTAAATATCCTAGGGGTATTATTGAAGATGTACTTGTAAAAGTAGATAAATTCATATTCCTTGTTGGTTTTGTTGTGCTTGACATGGATGAGGATGTTGAGGTGCCTTTAATTTTCGGCCGACCCTTTTTAGCCAGTACTAAGGCTATCATTGATGCGGCTGATGGTAAACTTGTGTTTAGGGTAGGTGATGAGGAGATTATTTTTAAAATCTATGATGCTATGTGATTTTCTAGAGAACAAGATGATTCATGTTATTTAACTGACTCTATTGATCATGTTATTCAAGATTCATTACAAGAAATCGTTCATAGGGACACGTTGGAATTATGTTGAAAGAGAGGAGGTTGATGGTGATAATAATGTGATAAGTGAGGCGGAAATTGATTTAGATTCTAATGAGTCTTCATTGAGACAGAAAAATTATGAGGAAATTGAGGTAAACAAGGAATTAAAATTAAAACCCTCTATTGAAAAACCTCTCAAATTGGAACTGAAGCAATTACCAAATCACGTAAAGCATGCATTTCTTGGAGACAATTCTACATTACCAGTGATTATTGCTTTAGATTTAAAGTAGAATGAGAAAGATGAGTTATTGCAAGTGTTGAAGGAACATAAAATTTCTATAGCCAGAAAGATTTCTAACATTAGAGGGATCAGTCTTTCTTTTTGCACCCATAAAATTTTAATGGAAGGTGAGTACAAACCATGTGTACAAGCTCAAAAAGGCTAAATCTTAACATGAAGGAAGTTGTTAAGGCTGAGGTAATTAAACTTCTAGATGATAAAGTTATTTATCCTATTTCTGATAGTACTTGGGTGAGTCCTATGCAGGTTGTTCCTAATAAAAGAGGCATGACTGCTATGGCCAACGAGAAGAACAAATTGATTCCGACGAGAACAGTTACAGGATGGAGAGTTTGCATTGACTATAGGAAGTTAAACGATGCCATGAGGAAAGATCATTTTCCTCTACCATTCATAGATCAAATGTTGGAGAGATTATATGGTCATATGTATTATTGCTTCATAGATGGACTTTTTGGCTACTTTCAAATTCTGATAGCTCCCGAGGACCAAGAAAAAATGACATTTACATGTCCATATAGTATGTTTACTTATCAAAGAATACCTTTTGGACTGTGTAATGCTCCTGCTACTTTTCAGCGTTGCATATTAGCCATATTTGATGAACTCGTAGAGGACATTACAGAGTTATTTATGGACGACTTCTTAGTATTCGATAATTCTTTCCATCTTTGTATTAAAATTTTAAAACGATTTTTAATGAGATATAAGGAAACAAACGTTGTGCTTAATTGGGAAAAATGTCACTTCATGGTTCGAGAAGGGATTGTGTTGGGCCATAAAATCTCTAGTAAAGGGATTAAGGTTGATAGAGCGAAAATTGAAACCATCGAAAAATTGTCTCCCCCTAGTTCAGTTAAGGCTAATCAAAGCTTTTTAGGACATGTTGGGTTCTATAGAAGGTTTATTAAAGACTTTTCTAAAATAGCTAAGCCTTTAACTAATCTACTAGAAAAAGATGTGCCATTCGATTTTAGTTAGGAATGCTTAGAAGCATTTATTACTCTTAAGGAAAACTTAATTAATGCCCCGATTGTGGTTGCACCGAATTGGAATTTACCCTTTGAACTAATATGTGATGCGAGTGATTTTACAGTAGGTGCAGTTCTTGGACAACAAAGAGACAAACATTTTCAGCCAATCTATTATGCCAGCAAGACATTGACAGATGCACAAGAAAATTACACTACTACAAATAAAGAATTACTAGCTGTGGTTTTTATATTCGATAAATTTAGACTATATTTAATATTATCTAAAGTTGTCATTTACCGCTTGAACTCGAACACAAAGCATTTTGGGCAATACAATCTTAAACTTGTAGGTGATAAGAGATTGATGCAGCTAAATGAGTTAGAAAAGTGGTGAACTAATGCTTACGAGAACTCGAGATTATATAAAGAAGCAACAAAGCGACGCCACGACGCTCATTTGAATTAGCTTAAACAATGCACAGTTGGGGATCGTGTCCTCTTTTACAATTCAAAGCTCAATTTGTTTCCCGAAAAGCTGAAATCAAGATGGTTAGGTCCATTTGTAGTACAAACTGTTTTCTCGTACGGTACGATAGAGGTAACCCATCCGACATATGGCACATTCAAGGTAAATAGACATCGACTCAAAGTTTAAATAAGCGCTTAGAATCTAAATAAGCGAACCATCATAACCGTGCATACAAGGTAAGTCAAGCTTAGAATCTAAATAAGCGCTTCTCAAGAGGCAACCCGAGTGTTAACTCTACGAATTCTCTTAATTTTATTTCATGTTATTTTTAAAGATAATTAATTTTCAAAATTTTAAAAAGAAATTTGACCCACAAGGCCTAGACACACGGGAGTTTCCTAGGTCGTGTGCAATTAATGGGTTCAACAGTGAGTTACACGGCCTGGCGACATGGCCATGTCACCCACACGGCCTAGACACATAGGCGTGTCCTTGGCCGTGTGGATCCTGAGACTTAATTTTTCAAAAATTCGAAGGTTACACGGCTTAAAATAGTCTGCACGGTCGTGCGACACTGACGACTTTGCCGTATTGACGCAACTTTGCAGTAGATCTGTCAGCATCTCTATATCTCCTCTTCAGCGCTGACGACTCACGACACTGATGACTTTGACGATGATGACCATTGAGTTTACTTGTTTTCTTTTCTTTTTTATTTTATATTTATGTTTATGTTTATTTTTTATTTTTAGTTCTTTTTATCGGTATTTTCTTTGACTTCTTTCGTTTCTTATCGTTTGAACTATATTTTTATTTTTATGGTTGTTTCTAATCGAGTTAGTAACCTTTTAATCTTCTTCACTATTTATGTTTATTTTCTTATTAGTTTACTTTGAATTATGCACTACATTAGATTTGCCTACAATTCCGATTTTCACCACTTTGGTAGTTTCATCCAATATTCAGGGCAGTTTCAGTTTTCTCCCTCTCTTATGATATTCTGCTTATACTGTGATTATATTTGTTTGTACATTGAGGACAATTTACATCTTAAGTGTGGAGAGGTTATTT
Organism: Gossypium longicalyx; assembly: GCA_025698465.1. NCBI lineage: Eukaryota > Viridiplantae > Streptophyta > Magnoliopsida > Malvales > Malvaceae > Gossypium > Gossypium longicalyx. The sequence continues at coordinate 12,609,515 of CM046997.1, read as the reverse complement.
ATATAACTATTAGAAAATCCCTGAATTATTATTGTGTTTAAGTAAGTTTCTCATTAGATTGAATTTTTATCGATTTGAGATTTTTGTTGATGTGTTTTAGATTAACTTGTAGATATTTTTGCATTGGTTGATTTAAACTTTAAAACATTAGAGAATCAAGCATGATAAGTTTATTTTCAGAATTAAAATTTTTAGGTTGTTTCCCTGAATTGAGGTATTATCTTGAAATTTTAAATTTGCAAGTTTGACATCAAAAACCATGATTTTTTGTGAGATGTTGAGCCTTTATAGCAGAAATTTTCTTGCTCGTTTTATTATTGGTATGAGTGTGTCAATTTGATTTGTTATTCTAAAACTTGCTTCGATTATACATGTCGAGACCACACCTTTAATTTGATATACTGAGATGATAAAGGCAATTAGGTCTTAACCCACTTATCCCATAAGAAGTCTACCTACATAATTAACCCTTAGTGAACCTCGTTGAGCCTAACACACCGTTAATTGATTTACTTATTAATTTTAACCCATAACTCATTTTTTCATTGAGACTTTTCCCCGTTTTATTGACTCCCTTTTTGTCGATATTTGATTTGGTTAGTTGCTTAACTATGCTCTTTTATTTGATTTGTTGAATTATTCCTGATTTTTCTAGATAAATAAATAAATAAGAGAAGAAAAAAAGGAGAAGAGAAAATAAAAAAAATATTGATTATTATGTTGATTGAGCTTGAACAGTTAAATTCATATTTTAAGAAGAAGCTTGTTTTTATTCTTGAATAGTTCTTGATTTATGCACTTGTTTTTTAATTCAACATTTGTTTATTTTTTATTTTTTTCTAGTTTGGTAATTTATCAATTCGATCTTGATTATAACCAACTTTTCTAGCCTTTATCCATACCCTTAACTTAAGCTCCATTACAACCTTTTAAAGACCTTTTGATTTGTGTATATCTCATTTTATAGTGGTGGAGATTTGGTTTTCATGCAATCCTATGGTAATGACCTTTCATGTTTGACTATTGAGTGCTTATTCGTGAACCTTAAACAACTTGAGTGATTTGAGTGAATCTTTAGTGAGGATGTTAATTCTTGTCGATTTTGAATTAAAGGTAATTACTTAGATAAGGGGAGACACCTATATTTTCATTTTTAAAAATGTTAGCTTGGATTGTTTGAGACTTTAGTGGTATTTTAGTTGAATTGCCAATGCATGATTATTTGTAAATTATTTTTAAAAATTATTGATAAGAATTATAAGTTGAGAAAGATTAATTTTAATGTGAGTTTAGGATTTTGCTTGAGGACAAGCAAACGCTTAAGTGTGGGGATATTTGATAAGCTATAAAAGTAACATATTTTAATCTCATTCTTAATGTGTTTTTTGGATGATTAATTATGCAAATTGGTGAATTTGATTCTCCTAATCCTTCAAATTCATGTTTTTATGCTTAGGAGAGCATTTGGGAGCGAAAAGAGCGAAAAATGAGCCAAAATAGACAAATAGAGTTGTTTTCAAGAACTGCACGACCTGGACATTTCCACACGGGTTGGACACACGCCCATGTGCTAGCCCATGTCGATTTCACACCCTACTACCCAAATACGAGGAAAAACCTAATTTTTAGGCTTTTTGAGCATTCTAAAGTCTATAAATACCAATTAGAAGAAGGCGTAAGGGGAAATCAAATAAGACCGAAGAAAACACTCGGAGAACACCATCAAAGCCAACTTGGAAGCGAATCTCTCTCAAGATTGAAGATATCCTTTTAATTTCTTTCAAAGTTTTATTGAGTTTCTTTATATCTTATGGTTTTTCTGACTTTGAGATGTTTTCATTCAGGATTAAGAACTAATCCCTTGGATACCTAGGGGAGATGAAACCTATGATGAATCCTATTATTTATTTTCTGTTTTACGTGATAAATACTTGATTCTTGTTCTCAATTATGTATGCTTATTTCTTGTTTTAATATTTTCTGGATACTAATTCATGTTTAATGTGCTTAATTCAGTGGATTAAAAGGTCCTATTTAAGAGTAGATCTAGCAAAATTGAGTGGAATTGCATGCAGTCCTAAAAATAGGATGACATAAATATACCGAATTAGAGTAAAGTCTAATAGGGGAATCTAGAGATCGAGTTAATGTGACAATAGGGGTTTTAATTAGAAAGAGATTTTAAACAATCAACCTAAAGTTAGTAGCTCGTACTCTCAAAAGAGATTTTAACATAATTTAGGGATTTCTACGGATCAAGACACAAGTGAATAAATCATTTAATTTAGATTCATAATAATAGGTGAAGTCTTGGTGGATTCTTTCCTTGGTATTGTCTATCTCATTGGTTATCTTCGATGATTTTCCTATTTCACTCTCTATTTCGTTCTTAGTTAAATTAGTTTAGTAATTTTAGATTAAAACACAATCACTCCAATTTGTCAGCTAAATAATAAAAAGATGGTAATTACTAGTACTTTTAGTCCTCATGGATACGATATTCCCTACTCACCATAGCTATACCATTGTTCGATAGGTGCACTTCCCGTTTGCAGAAATAGTTCAACTCAGCTGAACAAAAATCAAGACCATTATTTGTTCTTAACCGTTTTACAGACTTCCAAGTTTGGTTTTCTAGTAAGGTATTCCACTGCTTAAAGATCTTGAAGACTTCATTCTTATGCTTTAGGAAATACACCCAAACTTTATTGGAGGTCATCAATAAAATTTATAAGATATTTTCTACCTCCTTTGGAGAAGGCTAGAGCCGGACCCAAAAAATCAAAATGAATGTAGTCATGGGTCCATTTTGTCCTGTGTACTACCGAATCGAAGCTGACTCAAGTTTGCTTACCATAAACGCAATGTTCGTAGAAGTCTAACTTTCCAACTCCAGTGTCTATGAGAACACCTCTTTTTCTTAAAATGATCATACTTTTTTTTGCTCATATGACCGAGTCGCTTGTGCCATAAATAAGTTAATTCGTAATCCATAAAGAGTAGATTTCATCGCATTGTCGTGACATCAGAAGAATCCTCATCATAACGTAGAGATGATTTCGTCTCTGTTTTCATATTTGTTGTCGAACTGATCACTATTAAAATTTGTAGAATGTATAGGCTACCGATTTTCTATCCCCTCATCAAAATAAGAGCTTCACAAAATACTTTTAAACCATTTAACTCAATGATGATCTTGCAACCATTCAGGTTTAGAATACCCAAGGAGGCGAAATTCTCCTTTAAATTAGACACATGCTTGACATTAGATAATATTTTGATTATCCCGTCATGCATCCTAATCTGAATGGTACCAATGTCAGTTATTTTGCACGGTGAGTTATTTTCCATAAGCACAACTCCACCTTCAATTGAATTGTATGTGGAAAACCAATCCTGGGTAGGACACATAAGGTAGGAACACCCTGAATCCAAGATCCACTCATATGTGAACTTAGACCTTTTGGACATTGTCACAAACAATAAAAGAGTGTGAATACTGGAACCAAATATAAGAGTTAGGTGGCTTCCGCAAGTATACAGGTCAGGTTGTAATATAGTTACAACGAAGTAGGTAAGTACTTCGAATGTCGTACCCAATGGAGGCGAAACTAAACTAATCATAATTTCTACGCTAATTGGTCTAATTAGTAATTTAATTAAACTATATTATGATTAAATATAAAGTAATGGAAAATACTAATTTGTTGAGATAATAAAAGAACATAAAAATGAATAGGGAAAATAATTAGTAGATATGATAAGATCTATGACAAAAGACTAATCCATTTCGGTGTTCATAACTAACTCATATTTTTGGTTCTATCCAATAAACTAGTCATTAACCTAGCAAGACCTCTTAGCCTTCCTCTAACCTAATGAGTCGACATGAACTACTTATCTCTCAACCTCACAGTCCAGACCGGATTGGGGTAAGGTGTTCACGAATAGGCAATACCAATTTTGGGTTCATTCCCGTATATGACTTCCTAGGGTCGTCAAGCCTAAGGCTTTAAGCTCATCCTATCCCAACTAGCTAATCCGCTAAGAAACCCTACATAGAAGTTAATTAGTCCCACTTCCATTCGTTAATCTCCCATTAATGGATTAGTTTCCTATGGATCTAATAAACATCATATACTTGATTAAAACAATAAACATAAAGAATAGATCAAGAAAAGAGTTTAAGAAGAATCTTGATATATTGATAATCGCGTGAACAATAATCCACGAAAAGTTGATTGATCCACAAATTGAGTTCCGCAAAGAAGGAAATAAAAACTAGAGCAGGATTACAATATGAAAAGAACATAAGTACAGAATAAAATAAAGAGAAACTAAAAATAAAAATAATTGAAATTCGTAAACTAAAACTTGAATAGGAACAGTCTATAAAGTATTTAGAGCTATTTATTTATAGGCTTAAGGTTAGTCATCGTCAGCTGACCTAATTTGGCTAACATTTTTGCATTAAACTTTGTTATGTAAACTAAAACGCACTTGGTTCATTAATTCACCTCGCCATATCATTGTCGCGACACTGATGGTAGTTTACAGGTTAAGCTTGATTACAAGGTTGTGTCGCGACACCCTCTATCTATGTCACGACACTGAAGGTAGTTTGCTCCTTTTGAGTGCTTTGTTCACTATGTTGCGACATTGACGCCTTGTGTTTCAACATCATGGCCAGTCTCATGTTCTTATTCCTTCAAATGATGTTTTGCACACTCACCGAATACATAAGCCTAGCTAAGGTCATATAAATTACTCAAATTACACTTTTTATTATCTGTGAACTGAAATGAAAACTAACCAAAAATATAACTAAATTGCTTTTATACAAGCCCGTAAGTATGAAACATAGTTTAATCTGCTACAACGAATTGCAACAAATTAAACTCCCTCACACTTAAGTCATTACTTATCCTCAAGTAAGAAAACATAAAAATATAAAATATAAAAGACAACCCATGAGCAAATATGATACAAAGATGAGTTTCAGAACAACATAAATAGAAGTAATCATAAATACACATAATTCTGACTTGATATATAAACGACTTTCCACTTTCAACTTCAAACACTTAAGCTTAGTATTGTACAAAGCATATAAGCAATAAGGTCCTCAAATATATTGATCCGTCGAGAAATCATATAGCTAATTTGATTATACTATATGAATACAAACAATTATTATTATGACTTACTCAATACAATGTCCATTCACAAATAGATCTACCTAGGTCACGTTGGACTTTTTGGCTTGTAACAATCTGAAGCTTAAAGTTGGTATGGAATTCAAGAACAAGGAGCATCAAATTAGTTTTAAGCACGATATTAGTTTGGCACATCATATTGTCCTCTGTTCACCCCTTTTAGTAACCCTTTCCCGCTCACCGGCTTATCTCTCATTCTCTTACCTTTCTTATTTCTCCATGTAGGAAGTCACAATGTAATACTAGCAATTATGGTCAACTTACGAGCTTTTGTGCACTAATGACTGATTTTTTTAAGTTTTGTGACTGTCTTTAAGTCACCTCTGACTTTTTTAATATTTTCTCACTCACAATGCTTTTTCACTATTTAAGTACTTTTTCCACTCATTTTGACTATTTCTGAATTTTTCTTTTGTTTGCACATTTTAATCTTAACCTCTAATCTTTAGATCATACTGTTTCTTCAAATTTCACCATGATTTTACAAAAACACCATTATGTTCATGCAATTCAAGAACCAAAGAAAAAGGGTAAGTACAAATTTTGTTTTGGTTTTGGGTTTTGAATGTTCATCAAGAAGGGTTTTTTTGCTTAAATATAGGTATAAAAGATTGGTGAATAAGGTTCACTTTTTGGCTCTGGGTTATACCAAAAAATGCCTTAGGTCATCCCTAGGTATCTCACCAATCTTGTTTCCCTATATTCTCTTTGTCATTTAGTATATTCAATTACTTAGTGCCTATTTACAATGTAATATATAGAAATTAGTAATCCAATAATTGAAAATCTAAAATCATTCACTATCATGCCAAATTTTCAGTAAATACAATAAACCTATATACATGTTCCTAACCAATCACTTGTATTTCTACAAGCTCAAGCACACTTTGGACAAGGAAAAAAAAACAAAAAACATAAAAAAATAAAATTCAAACTTCCTATGCTACCTCCACACTTTAGATAGCACATTTTCCCTAATGTGCAACCCTCAAATATATAAGAAATGAAGTTACCTGATAGATCGTGACATTGCCGAAACCTTATGGTGGGATCCTCCTTCTTTGTTCTTTAAAGCTCGTAATTGTAGTGTTTCTTTTGTGTCCGGTTCCTATATAGAAAATTCAGAACATAATATATATGGTTACTCTATTCCTAATCTAAAACTTAAAACAAATGAAAATTATCCAAGTTAATTGTTTTATAATCCCCAAAAAAATTAAAAAGAGTTTTTAATTGTCAAAATGGGGCAATTGTCCCCCAGCCATCGAAACTTTCCCTTTGCCCAAGACATGGCTTCGAGAGGAGTCTCTACCCGACGAATGTGCATGCCAGGTTAAGCTACGGATAACTGGCCCTTTTTACATGGTTTTTTTACAGTTGAAATATCGCCTCGTAGTCATCGTCATCCTTCTCTTGAGAGTCTCGTTTCAGATCTTCTTTATCATCCTCGTCTTCTTCACTTCCCTGTTCCTCAAGTATATTATGTGAGTTCATTAAGCCATATTTTTTAGGTGGCAAATTTGGTATTCACATACCATTTTGCCTTGCAAACTCTTCTCCTACCAGGCCTATCTCCAGCATCCATCTTATTATCCATTCTATGTTTGTGATTTCATTCTCGTAGTTCTTTCTCGAGCTTTTGATGTCTTTTACCATTTTAGGGATACTGAGAAATCCATCTTTTATTTTTTGCGCTGGTTCAAATCTTCAATTTGTTTTCATAGAAGCTCAATGTATTGGGTGTACATTGAATAGCCTATTAAGCTCCTCGTTTGCCTCATGAATTGTTCGTTCATTTCTGTAACAGCCTGTTTTTTATTGGTGTCAGAAATAATTGTTTCGAGACCATAATTCCAACATGTGAGTTTGTAAATATTAATTATTTAATATTTACGAGGTCATTAGTATTGTATTAAAATTTAGTTTAGAAATTTTGACGTTTAGATAGTTAATTAAAGAAAAATAACTTAATTGTAAAAAGTGAAAAAGCCAATTGCTATTAGAATTTTAGTGCCAATTGAGTGGCTAAGTAAAATAGTATGGTTTAATATGGCAAATAAGCCATTTCAATAGTGAGTGGACGGCAGGTAATAGGAAATGAATAAAAATATGAGGTAATGACATTTTTGTAATTAAGTTAAAATCTAAACAAAAGAAAATAAAAGAAATGGGTCATTTTTTTTATTGTATTTTGGCTGGAGAACTGAATGCCATAGTTGGGAGAATAATAAGCTTTGGTTTTCTAGTTTCCCCTTGCATGTAATTATGTTTATCATCCTTTTTTCATGAATTTTATGTTTTTTATATCGTTGCAACTAGGACTAACTAACCCATACCTCCATTTTTGAAATTGTTAAATATTTTAATATGTTCCATTGATGAATTTAGTGTGTTCTTGAAGTTTATTAATTAATTACCATGCTTAGGTGTTAAATAAAAATGTTTTGTTAAATTTTTTTGTATGATTTTAAATTTAGGGATTTAAATGAAAATAAATTAAATTAAGCGAGGTTCTCTTGTGAAATTTCAACATGTGTGAATTGGTTTAATATAACTGAAAATTAAGTTCAATGGGTTTAAAGTTTAATTGGGAGAAATAGGTTTGTTTTGGTCATAAGGACCAAATTGATTAAAATGTAAATGTTTAAGGTCTAATGTGCAAGATTGTAAATAGAAAGTTATATGTATTAAATTTAATAGTATATGAAATTGAGGCTAATAATTGAAATAAATTATATCATAGATCAAGAACAAGACCGAGGAAAAGGGATAGTAACTGAATAATCCCTGTCATTACTACAGTTTAGCCCTGGTAAGTTCATTCGATTTATTTTGATATAAATTGAAATATAAATTGAATGAGCTATTGAATGTTGAAATGAATGTTTTACTATTAATTTAATATGAGTTGAGGTAATAAATTTCTTGGATATGTGTTTTACAAAAATAACTCCTGAGCCAGATGAACATAGGATACAATATGATTGGCATGCCAATAGGTTATACTGCACGCTATTCGGGATTAGTTTGAGATGAGGTGATAATTCCTGTTTATTTCTTATTCACTGAATATACTAAAGCCTAGTATTTGTTGCGAACTATCGTGTTACTGGGGGTGGATGTAAAGTATTGGGGCTTGGCACTTGGTGCTGAGGCGTGTTATAAGAGGGATGTTAGCCTACGGGCTAGGCACTTGGTGCCGAGGCGTGTTATCAGTTGGATTGACTTGTTTGAGAGTTTGACGTGTTTTAGATGGATAACTGTATACTCATATCCATATATCATTCATCGGATAATGTTTCTTGTGGTAAATGTCTTGTTATTGAATTGTTGAATGATTATTCAAGAATCTCCTGATAGCATTGTGGTTTGATAGTGAATGATCTTGTACTTTTTTATGTATAAACTCACCTGTTGTGGATTGTGGTTGATAAGAGACTCTAACTTTTAATCTTGTTATTAAAATTGTTATATTTAATTCGGTAAGCTTTATTGTTTTAACTGTTGAACTTACTAAGCTTTAGTGAAGCTTACTCGTGTTCTTTTCTGTTCCTTATAGATAACATTTTGTGGAGTCAAGCAATCGGATCAACTTGAAGATCACACTAACCAATATACATTTTGGTGGATTTTGATATGTTTATTTTGGGTTATATGGCATGTAATAGGTTTTTTGTATATGTTTAGATATTTATTACAAATGTTATGTTTTAAGCTTGGTATAAGCTTACTTGTGTATGTGCCTTAATCCTGGTGTGAATATGTTTATATAAAGTTGTTTTGGTCATGTGATATAAACCTTATTTAAGTGTTTGAATCATGGTATGAATGAATGTGAATGATTAAGAAGAAATGATAAGTTTAACATGAGTTTTATATATGAACTTATGAATTTGAATGCAAGTTAATTGATATGTCAAGTGAATTGAGGTTGATAATTGAATTGTGGTGTCAATAAGGACACATTGGTTAAGCACTTAAGTTTATTGTTTTGTCATGTATTAGGCTTGTTTAAATGTATTGTTTAAGTATGGAAATGGTTTATTTTGATTTGGCTTGGAACCTAAGTGTTGGATGAAAGTTCGCCTTGTTTTGGAAGCTTTTTAAGGTGCACACACTTGGGCTATTCCACACGGCCAAGTGACACACACGGCCTGACCACATGACTATGTGTCTTATTGATTTTTAACTGCAGGATTTTTCACAGGGGCACAGTTAGTTATACGGTCTGGCCACACGAGTGTGTGGGCAAGCCACACGACCATGTGTGAAGCCACACGACCAGAACCGATCTCAAAGCTTTTTTCAAGAGCGTCGTGTTCCACTCAGAATATCGTGAGACCATATGACCCATGTGTCCAAATTTTTGTATATTTTTCTATTTTGTTTCAAATTAGTCTCGGACTATTTCCAAACTATTTTTAGGGCCCCATAAGCTTGATTTAGGGCCCATAAGTGTATTGTTACCTTGATTTTTATAAGCTATTGAATGTTATCATTTATTTTATATTTTTGTTTCTGTTTGATGATAAATGTACTGATTTGTAATGTAATTCTTTGTAACCCCAATTCGACAATAGAGACGGGTTAGGGGTGTTACAATTTTCATCAGAACCCCAACCTTTTTGCATAGTATCGTCACTAGGTAAAGAAAGAAAATCCTGACCTTCATCGTTCGGTGCATAATGGCTTTTTCTACAAAATTCCATACAACAAAATGGCTCGAAAGGTGTTTACGTTAAAAACGTTCAAAATAACTATAATTCTAATGTAAAGAAATCGTATCCATATTTTAGCTGTGGGAAACATGATTGCTTGATTGAAATTGGTTGGTAGTCTGGTATCCAATCGGTGGTTCCATACACCCTTCCCTTCAGTTAAGTACTTTACAATGTTATCCATATCTATGTCTTTAAAATTAGATAAATCAGTATTTTTGAGAAAATTTGTTCCATAATATGGCACATTGTAAAACTCACAAATTTCTCGAGGAGTGACATACACCTCTTTACCCCTTACCGTTACAGTTTCCAAAATGGCATCATATAATCTTATAGACTCTTAATCCCTAAAAGATGCATAAAACTCTTGGACAACTAGGATAACAACGTGTTCTTTGGAGGTTACGCAAAAGTGCTCCCATCAATGATATCAAACTAGTACCCAAATTTCTTTATAGAGGATCATAGATGGCTCGAAACCCTTTTCTTGGATGAATGTCTTCCTTTGTAGTTCTAGAAAGTATTTTTCGATATTCGGATTTTGAAATTTCAAGGGGTTTGCGATCACCAATGCTTCTTGTTCATTAGTTCATCTAGCTTTCCTAGGAGACATATTTCTAATATATTCAACTAAAGTAACTAATAATCAAGCAATATGTTTCAAAAACGACAAATGCAATGTAACAGTAAAGTTCAAGAAGGAACATTTAACCTCATGATGTTGAATACTCATGATTCCTTTTGAGGATTTGTTGAAATTTCATTGTTGGTATGGAGCTTAAACCAGCACAAAAGAGAAACCAAAGAAAAGAGAAAAGAAACAAATACAACAAAAGTAGAAGGGAAAAGAGAAAAAGCTGAATAGGGGATTTTTAAGTTGGAAAAAATTGATAAGTTTTTTAGTTTGTTTAGATTTAGAAGGGGTTTAGAATAACTATTAAGAGTGGGATTTTTAGGCTAAAAATTGGTTAAAATAAGGGTTTGGCCACAGGGTTTGCTTAACGGGTCAAGTCAACCCTATAAAAATTTACAGTGATGTTGCAACACAGGGGTTCTTTGTCACGACACCCCTGGAAGTCTGCTAAAGTTGTGGCATTGAGGTTCAAATATGAATTAAACAAATCAAGTTATCCAAAAATTCGAATAAGAAAAGGCAAAACTATGTCATTTTGATAAATGTTTACCCATTAATTTAAAAGGCAAAACCATTATATTGTTTATGTAGTTAAATAACCTTATACTTCGTCTACTAGTTAAATAATCAATCTATGTAAATACAACATTGAGCATAAATAATAGGAATGGTTACCTTGACTCGAATTGACTCATTTTTTTACTCGATTCAACTCGAATCGATCGAATGATCACCCTTAAGATCAGCGATGCTAGCGATATTGTACCGAGAAATGTGTCGAGCGACGATACCAGAAAAAGTTAAAATCAGCGATCGCATGGTCTTTCTTCAAACGTAGGCATGGTATCAACTACCATTTTCATGCCGAGTGGAACTCTCTTACGAATTCTCACTTGTAATATGGTAGAACAACCTCAAGAGACACAGCAGTATACCGGCCGAGCTTGAGTATATCTGACTAGCTTTAGATTAACAAATTGAAGAGGAGGTTAGTTTATGAATTTCAAAGTTATCTATTTTCTATTCCAGCATTTGAAATTAAACATTAGGCACATGTTAAAATTTATAAATTCGTATTGCAGTTTGTATGGATGCCATATGCAAATTCGAGGATTCATAAATGTGTCTCGACCGAATTTTTGGCCAATCGCAACATTTGGCATGTGAAAGTGCTATTGATCATTTTTGCAATGATCAAGATGCATGAATCTGATCGAGTGATGCGATAGTTCAGGTGTACGCAACGTATTTCATTGTCATCCTAGAAACTCGATGACTTGCACAAGGTTAACATGCGGAGGAGACTCGAGGAAGATTGGCCAACATTCCTAAAAAAGTATATCGAGATTTGGCAGCTTAAGTACAATTACTTGCCAATGCATGAACCATTTCTCACACCAAAGTTGATGACATCTCCAGATTACATGGATTGGTTAGGGCATAACAGCAAGTTGTATCTACTGACGACTTTAGAAAGGAGTGGGCAACAACACTATAGGAGGCCAAAACGAGGTCTCATCAATCTTAGGTCAGGAAAAGATGTCGCAGGGGGATCAACATCTTCTCCATCTCTATAGGTGGACCTAATTGTCGAGCAACCTCCCGTCAGTATGATTCATTTATTTTTTGTTCTAACCTATTTTTTTTACACAATCATCACAACACACAAAATCATTCCCCGCATCAACACCTTCAACTCTAGTTTATTTTACACAAGCACTGTAGCACGTACAATCATTCCTTGCATCAGCACATTCAACATCTGTTTATTTTGCACAAGCACCACAACACACACATTCATTCTCTGCATCAACACCTTCTCCATTGGTATATTTTGCATGACAACCATCCACTGTATCATATTACATGTCGATCCCACCATCAACACTGAAGCATCTAGTATCATTGAAAATTCTCACCTTTTATCCGTAATTGGTCAATGCGACACCATATAGTCATCCGCCGATAGTGTCTCAAATATCCCTAGCATCGTTATTCTATCGAGGTGGGTTATCTTCACAATCGTCGACTCAAACAGGGGGGATGAATGATAGGTGGATAAGACATGATCCCATTCAATCATTGAGGAATAAGATGATTGTGGCAATCAACCCCAATGCGCACGTGTAGATTGTGACGACATCGATGAGGAGCCGCCAACCTAAATAGTGTGATGGAACCTTAAGCGTGCCCGATGCCCACTGGGTTATGGCACATATTCGGGATGCCGATGTTTCCCAAATTGTATATTTTGTTTTACATCCCAAATGTATACTTATTTACAATATATAAAACAAATTTATTAAATTGGTTTGCTTTGTACCATATCATATTGTGAGTTTAAAATTTACAATTATTTCTGTTACTTTTTCATTTATGATTTTCTCTGTCCATTTGTTAAGTACAATATTTTGAGAAATAAAAAAATTGTTTAAAAGCCTTGAAAAAAGATTAAAACTTTGGCTTGCATATTATAATATATCTTATTTCAATAATTAATATTAACTTACACTATACAGAAAAATTTAATGAATAAGTTAGTGTTTTAATTAGCTCTTATCCCCTGGCACACATGAAATTTGATGGGGGGAAAACGCTCCCTTGCTGCGGTGTTTTTCGGGAATCCTGGATTGCAATGTAGGAAATTTAGCCCTATAATCTCGGGTTGTAGGGGCTCAGAAGCAATCAAGTTTGGTAGTTGAAACACTTTTAGAGAAAACGCCCTCTGTAGGTGGCGTTTTCATCTAACATGGTACTGAAAACGCTTCCTGTAGGACACATTTTCCAGCCACATGTCTAACATGTCAATGAAAAACACGTCTTACAGAAAGCGTTTTCACTGCCATGTCAAATAAAAATGCCCCCTACAGCGAGCATTTTCTCTTTGGCCATTTAAACATCCATGTCAACTAGATTGCTTCCGAGCTTCTGCAACTTGGGATTCCCAAGATAAAAAGAAAAAAAATCCCTTTTTACCTGCCCCGTTTCCTATATAAATACACCCTTTCATCCCTTACTCACCCATATCTCAGTCTCCTTTAAATCAGATTTTTTTCTTTTTCTTATGTGTTAAAATTTTCAATTTTAAATGTTTATTTCTTTCTTGCTTTGAATGAGACATAGTCATAGTTTTAATTTGTGTTTGGGTTCACGGTGATTTCATGGAGCTCAGTAACCTACAAATTTCACCTATTGTGTGAGTATGGAGTTATCATCTAAGACGGCGGGATCGCTTTGCAAGTCGACATTCAAGTTGATGGTGATTATACCGTCTTGGGTTGAAGTGTAACTAAGGCTTCAAGTTTACAAAGGTTATATTGTCAAAGGATAGAGCAAAACCGGGGTAGTAGTTGACAGTGCTAATGCGGACATGACAACAAGTTTCTCCTCGTCAGAGGAGCATGCTTCATAAAACTCATACACAAGTGCAAAGAAGGAAAACGCAAAACACCTTCCAGTATAATCAAGTAATTCGTATTGTCCATCTCTACAGAAGGCGATGACCCTGTTAGTATAACCTATTACACCTCATTTTTGTCACGGGTTATAATAACGGGGTCACTGTCTTCAGTGGTGATGAATAAGACACATTACCTGATTATACTGAAACGCCAACGTATTTTTCTTCCTCGTACTTGTGTATGAGTTTTATAAAGCATCCTGTTTTGATGAGAAGAACTCATTGTCATGCTCGCATAACCACTGTCAACTACAACCCATTTGTGCTCCATCTTTTGATAGCATAACATTTGTAAACTTGAAGGCCTAGTTATAATTCAACCAATACTGTACAATCACCGTCAATTGGAACCTTGACTTGCCACATGATCTAGCTTCTGGGTGATTGTAATATCCCGAATTAGGGCCTAATCAGAATAGTGGTTTCGTGACCACAAAATCTGAGATAAAAATAATTATTTTTATAATTATTTTGATGTTTATGATATGATTGCATGATTGTGTGAAAATTTCGTGATGAAATCCTATGCCTAAAGTGCTTAAATTGAAATTAGGGACTAAATAGAATAATTTGCAAAACTTGCATTCTAGAAGTTTCTAGTATGAAATTGTTTTGAAATATTAATTAGGAGGCCTTAAATAGAATTTTACCAATTTCTAAGTTTATGGAAAAAAATTGGACATGGATGAAATTTTTGGAAAGTTTAGTAGTAAGGGCATTTTGGTCATTTAGGGGTAAAATGAATTAAAATACAAAATTAAAAGCCAATTTTGCTCATCTTCAACCTCATGGCCGAATATAGCAAGGAGAAACCATGGCTAGGGTTTTTCAAGCTTCCAAGCTCGATTAGCAAGGAAAACTAAAATTCGGGCTAAAATGGGGAAAATACCAAGTTGTGGACGAAATGGTAAAAGTAGCCATTATCGCATACTAGAGTATCGGTATCGGTATTCCGTAGAAGATGGTTGAGACACATGATTGGGAAAAAGGTCCCGTTGAACCTTAGGAATAGATTAGGATACAAGTGACATGTCACTGGGATATTTGGGCATCCGAGCTCGTTGAGTTGAGTCCGAGTTCACTTATGGATGCGAATGTCCGAGCTCGTTGAGTTGAGTCTGAGTTCGTGAGATGTAACTAGGCATCAGAGCTCGTTGAGTTGAGTCCGAGTTCACTTATGGATGCGAACGCCCGAGATCGTTGAGTTGAGTCCGAGTTCGCTTATGGGCGGGTTACATAGTAGCTTGGCTACATATGTGGCACTTATGTGCAAACTTTCCATGTACCCGAATTATATTCCGATGTGTTCAACGGGTAAAGTTCTACTCAAATGGAGGAATACTCAAGATGAAAGGGACGTATTGGTAAGTGTTGTGAAATGGATACTTTGAACAGGTATGTACTTAACCCTCGGGTTGAAAAATCGATATAACAACAATATGGTAAGATGATAAATGAAAATATGATATGAATGTCTTGGTGAGGATTATGCAAATGATGTTTTATGTTTGCTTATATGGTTATGTTACTTGCTATTTACATGTGAACTTACTAAGCATTTATGCTTACTCCCTCCTTTTCATTCCTTGTAGTGTTGACAAGCCAGCTCGGAAATCGGGAACGGTCGGAGGCACGTTCACACTATCCATATACCATCTTGGCATAATGGCTTGTATATTTTGAGTATGGCATGTATAGCATTATAATCATTTTGTATATATGGTCTTATGATATGGTTATTGAGTAGTACAAAAATGCTTGGTAATGATTAGCCATTGGAATGGCTAATTATGATCATTTTTGGTGTTATGTATGTCAAATTGCTAGTTAATCCATGGAAACCATGAAATAGGTAAAATTTACCATAAAATAGATTCAGACAGCAGTAGTGACGTGAATTTGAAAAATCATTAAAAATAGTAGAGATATAATTAGATGATAAATAAAATATGGAATTTAATAATTATGAGTCTATTTTCATATGGAAGAAACGAAACAGGTATATGAGTTATATTTTATGAGATGTTTAATTTTTTGTGAAACAGGGCTAGAGCGATTTCTGGATCCCCTGTTCTGACTTTGTAAATTCACCATAAATTGTATAAAAATAATTAGAAGTCATAACTTATATGTACAAATTTCTTATTGAGTCTAGTTTTAATAGAAACAAACTTCATAGTCATTGAAATTCTGTACAAAGAGATATCTGATTCGTAATACACAGAGGTCAGAGCAGTCAAACCCTGAAACAGGGGAGACTTTAACTAATAAACTGTACTAATTGGCCTAACAAAAAATTCTATAAAAACATTAGTAAATATATATATGAGTCTAGTTTTAGGTAAAATTTACGGAATTGAATTTTTAGTTTCATAACTCGAGATATGAATTTTTAAGCGACTGTGATGCAGTTAGTCAGCTTGTCTGGAATTTCTAAAATTAAATTGTTTGAGCTGTTTAAGCAATGAATTAAGTCTGTTAACACCTCGTGTTCGACTCCGGCAACGGTCTCAGGTACGGGGCGTTACATTGATGGCTCCATACTCATGGTAGATGAAATTTGTAGGTCATACAACTCCACAGCACCATCGTAAATTCAAACTGTAGAAACCATTTTTTAAAGGATTGTTCGAAAAACGGGGATCGACTTTTGAAAAACGAAAATGGGAGTCGCCACCAATCTTTTAAAGTGTGATTGGATCACTTTATAAAACGTTTTGGTCTACGAAATTATGAGAAAATAGGTTCGGGAGTCGGTTACGTATGAGGAAGGATTAGCAACCTCGCAACGCCCAAAATTGGTACCAAATTGAATAGTTTTCTGTCTTAATGTCAAAAAATTTAAAAGATTTTAAAAATGAGATTCTTTTAAAACCGTGATGTTTTAAATTAAAAAGAATTCAGATTCTTTCGTTTTAAAAGAGTACAAATATCACATCCAGCATGATTGGATATGATATCTTTAAACTTTTATAACTGAAATCATCTTGTGATTTGTAAAATTTATTTAGAAGGATACTTTAGACATTTAGACAAACGAGAAATCGCAACCCAGTATGTTATGGCACTATTTTCCGAATTCCCAAATACAAAAAATATTGCCTCATTTTAGAAAAACTTTTGGATAAAATATGACAATTAAATGAAATATATTTTTTTAAAAATAAAGATTTGAGTAAAATTTTAAAAAAATAATTTACTAAGAGTAATACGAAAAAATATTAAAAATGGAATAGTTTGATATGATACTAAAATTATTAAAAAATTAAAAAATATATAAAAAAAATCAGGGAAACATGGATTAAATCAAAATAAAAATGGTTGAAAAATGAAGATGAACAAAGAATAAAATAAGAACAAACCGTAGAAAATAAGAACGTAAGAGGGAGAGAAATTTGAGTGAAAGCTCTCAAAAATTTTATTGTTTCCCAAAAACTCCCGTGTATTTACAATGAAGGGAGAGGCCTCTATTTATAGTTGAACCTCCCCAAATCCAATGGTACAGATCAATTACATCAACGGTTAAGATTAAAGGATATCTACAAATTAAATCTCCAAGATTACAAGATCATATCTCCAAGATTACAAGATCATATCTTCAAGATTGCATATCATATCTAAGATTGCAATCATATCTAAGATTGTATCATATCTAAGATTGCATATCATATCTAAGATTGCAATCATATCTAATATTGTATCATATCTAAGATTGCATATCATATCTAAGATTGTATATCATTGAAGATTATATTTTCATATGAGTCAAGCTTGTAGATGGACCTTAAATCTTTTCAAGTAATGGGCCATTCTAATCGGGCCAAATTATATTTGTAATTCTGGACTGAACTTGGACTTCGTTTTTTTTTGGGTTTATTATTTTTGTTTTTGGACTTATTTCTGGGCCCGGGCAAAATTGAGTGCCTACAGCTGCCCTTTTTTGCTCATTGCTATGTAACAGGAATAGAGCAAAGACTATAAAAGGACCAATTTTGCCCGGGCTCGCCGAGTCTTGAGTTCTTGATCCTTGATCTTCCTTAAATGGCCTCTTGACGGCTTCAATCTGCTTCACTGCAACTCAGGAAGGCGATATCTGCTATCTTCAACTTGTTCCCTATAAACACAGGGATGCTATGTTAAAATCTTTGATCTGCTTCGCTGTAAGCACAGAAATGTCAGATCTGCTATGTCTTCGATTTGTTCCCTGTAAACACAGGGATGCCAAATCATCTTGGATCTACTTCGATGCAAAAACATCCGAAGGTTAGATCTGCTATATCTTCGATCAGTTCTCCGTCGAATATGGAGATGCCCAAACCTGTTTCTTCAATTTGTTCTCTGACAATACAGAGATGCCAAATCATCTTGGATCTGCTTCAGTGTAAACACTTGAAGGTCAAATCTGCTATGCCTTCGATTTGCTCCTTGTAAACACAAGAATGCCAAATCATCTTGGATCTGCTTCGATGTGAAAACATTCAAAGGTCAGATCTGCTATGTATCTGCTCTCTGTCGAATATGGAGACGCCAAACTTTGATTTGTTCTCTAACAATACAGAGATGCCAAATCATCTTAGATTTGCTTCATCATAAGCACGTGAAAGCCAAATCCGCTATGTCTTCGATTTGTTCCTTGTAAGCACAAGAATGCCAAACCATCTTGGATTTTGCTTCTGTATAAACATCTGAAGGTTAGATCTGCTATGTGTCTGCTCTCCGTCGAATATGGAGACGCCAAACTTCAATTTGTTCTCTGACAATACAGAGATGCCAAATCATCTTAGATTTGCTTCATCGTAAGCACGTGAAAGCCAAATCAGCTATGTCTTCGATTTGTTCCTTGTAAGCACAAGGATGCCAAACCATCTTGGATCTTGCTTCAGTATAAACATCTAAAGGTTAGATCTACTATGTCTTCGACCTGCTCTCCGTCGAATATAGAGATGCCAAATCTGTTTCTTCGATTTGTTCTCTGACAATACAGAGATGCCAAATCTGCTATCTTCGATCTGCTCTCTGATAATACAGAGACGCCAAATCATCTTAGATCTACTTCAGCGTAAAAACGTGAAAGCCAGATCTGCTATGTTTTAGCCTGTTACCCTACCGCTTAGGGAATTAAGGCACATCAATCTTCATTGTCCCTTGAAGAACATAACCTGTATAATGCGTATGAGTTCATTCCTAATGATTAGGATGCTATGATCGAAATGAGTCAAGTGCTCCTAATTAAACCTGTTATAATGCAAAATGTTTATGAAAATAACTCCTATTTCGGACGTCATCACTCATTCATCCATCGAGCTTTCCACCTCATTCTTCTCGACATATCAATCATACTCTACTTGTATGCCTTGAATCTTCTCCATCAATTTGGTCTACCGTACCATTCCCCGAATGTTACGACCCACTGAAGATGTTTATGAAATGATCCTTTCTTAATATCAATATTGCTTAAAACGTCCAACCACCTTTTGGACTGAAGAAGAAAACCTCTCGAGTATCTTCAACCCATACATATGAGAATTCCTTAAACAATTGTCTTGTTTCAGTTTCTTGTATTGTCTCGAAATTTTCTGAGTAATATGCAAAACTTCGTTTGTGAAGATATTTCAGTTCATCTATCATTATTTCAATGCAACATGCTTTATGAATAATGGGAGACAAATAAATTGATCCTGAGGATAATTAGATTTGGACAAATTATTAAAAGGAATGCAGAAATATTAAATTGAGAACATATTTTTGCGAAGAAAAAGAATCCAAAGATATTAAATAGGACAGAAATCAGATGCCCCAGATATCGCCGCTTGAGCGTCTATACACTAGATCCATGAAGACTTTCTTGAGTTCAACATGTGTTTAAAAGATCCAAAGTAATTCGTTGATGCCTCGATATGTAACATACTTCACTTCTCGTCGAATCCGGTATAGCAAGGTCACTGCATGACTTTCCAAATTTGAGCTGCCCTTTCGGGTTTTCAACTCAAAACCCATTTGGTCACAAGGCGCCCTTTGCGGGTTTTCACCGTGGCCTCTCCATTTTTCTTTTTTCTTTTCTTTTTTCTCTTTTTTTTTTTTTTTGAAATAGAAGTCCCAAAGTGCCCTTTGCGGGTTTTCACATTGGCTTCCCTTCTCCTTCAAACAAAGTACTTCTTGACCGAGTCCGAATTCACTGGATCAGATAAATTCTTCCTATCCATTTCTTGTCAAAATCAGTGCGCCTCTAGAGAAAGCCTTCTTCGCAACATATGGCCCTTCCCAATTCGGCATCCTTTTGCATGGGAAAGATCTCTTTCAGCATAAGGTTTCCTTTATGAAATTCTTTTGGATGAACCTTCTTTGTCATAAGTCTGTGTCATCCATTCTTGGTACATTTGCTTAGGATGAATACTTTCAAGTTAATTTTACTAGAGGTATTCAATTCTTGACTCCATCAAAGCTTGGAGGAAAAATCTTGATTCATAAACCCATGAGAAAGGGATTGCCCCAGCAACAGTCCTAGCTGTTGTTTGTCAAACCATACAAAAAGATGGTTCAATTATTCTCAGCAGACAAGAATGAAGTTACTGACTTTATCCTTCAACCTGGAAAGCTGAGGTACAGAGATTACTCTCGGAGCATACATCCCACCATGACTCGATGATGTTTCTGAAGCATTCCTAATCTTCATAAATTGCCCCCAACTGTGAAGCTGCCAAATGAGTGTAGCAAATAAGAGCCACAAAAAATATGGTTATGGTGCTCCTTTGATACATATAGGATAGAGAATGAACAAACTCTTGCAGATCATCAGCCGAAAACCCAGCCTGGTCTAAGAGAACATGATAGTGGGTCTGCCTCGTGATTCCAATCATTCCAGCATGGGTACCAAGGTAAAAATCATTGTTCTTTGGATGGCATACTTTGTTGTCAATGACAGTACCATATAGCACATTGTCAAGAGATCCTTGCTGAAAAAACTTGGTATGATGGTTTTTCGTACAATAATAATCACAATCTTTAGGGTTCCACTTCTCGTCAAGAAACTTGCAAGCCTCAATAACTTGATCAAAACTTGATTGAATTGAGACTCGCTAACCCCATCCCTGAAAATAATGATTTGATCAGGTTTCCTCTTCCCTCAACTTGTATAGAAGTCTAAGAAAGCTTCCTTCATGATACCGTCATCCACTTTGTCAGAAACTGGTTTTGAAGAAAGAATCTATCATTTAAGCTTCAGAGATCGTATGCGGCTGATGCCCCATAATCGAAATCAATGGCCACCGCTTAGAGCTAACCATCGCAGCCTATTGACGGCACATCGATTTGCTCAGAAAGCCAAACAATGCACCCATTCCAAGGATGATGGTTGGAACCTTTGAAACAACTGGAATTGAAGGTGTTTGCCCAGCGTAAGCATAGAGAGTAGTAGCGGTAGTTTCTTATGCCAATTTTTACCAGTCTCGGTCATCTTCTCGTAATTTGTTTTTCTTCTTTTTCTTTTCTTTTGGCAACCTTTGTTGTACTCTTGTGGTATGGCGCATTATCTTTGAAAAGACTGCAAACTTTTGGCATTGTGCAGTTATATAATCTTTTTTTTTTTTGAAATGGATGACTTTTGACTTTGTAATATTGGCATATGAAGCTATCTCCCCTCTTAATGCAAAGCAGCTGGCGTCCACAAAGATGAGTCATTGTCGACTTGAAACTTTTGACGAGCTCGGGCCATAACATACATGCCCCATAAGTCTTGACTCCTTTAAATTTGGCATTCATTGTACAACTGATGCGATCCCTTTCCATGGTGGACCAATAATGCCCCAAAACCTCATGTTTATCCTGGCAATTGCAAATCCTCCTGCATACGTCTTTGGACCACATTTTTGAATTCCCAAAATAGTCTCAACAAGGTCTTGTTTTGTCTCCTCAGCTAATTCTAATTTCGCAATCTTTCCTTCCTCTAAGGCTGTATTTCCTACCACCATTTCATAGGGTAAAAACAATTTTCAACAAATTCAGAAACAAGTTACAAATTCTGTCACCTTCAAAGTACTGAGATTCCTCTAAACACATATCGCACTCAAAAAGGAACTCTGAATCTGTAATATCGTTGCCCATGTCATTGATATTTAGGGATCTATGATAGGCACACAAAAGAATATACAAGGAATAAATGAATTTAAGAATGACTATTTATATGAAATAAAAATTTATAAAGAATGTCAAAGGTCAAAAGAATCAGAATGAAAGAATATTTACTCGGATAAAGTATGTTTTATTGAAAATAAAAATGTCTGAACATGAGCCCTGTTCTCAAAAGAAATCTCATTACTCCTAGGCTTTAAAGCAACAAGAGTGTTCTAAATATTACTCCGTAAAATTCCTAAAAATTACAGAAAGTTCTTCTGCAGTCCAATTGTTTAAAGAACTTCCCGGTTCGTAAGGGCGAATGCCCTCAAGGTTTCTTTGTTTAGTCCCTTCCTCATGTATGACATTGATGGGATGATTTTCATTTCCAAACACCCCCTTATCCGGGTAAGCTATCCCTCCTGACACAAAAGTCAGGGATATGTAAAGGAACATCGTTAATTCTCATTCAACTTCTTTTTCACTCAGCCGTGACCCTCTTCTCTCTCTCTCTCTTTTCTTTCTCTTTTTAATAACTTTAACTAATTAAAGTCTTTTTATAATTTTAAATGCATGTGATGTGATGCAATGCAAATGCAAAAGAAAAGGAGATGTTGATCTTGAATTCAATTCCATTAGAATAACTTTTCTAGAAAACAAATTTCTTTACATGAAAATAAATTACATATGCGGTCTTGCCCTTCATAGTCCAAGTAAACGCTGATCTTTTCTTCATGGTCGAATCTTGTAAATTCTCCAAAAGATGTCTTTGCTAGCTCCTTGCTGCTTAATCTGAGCCTCAATCTCTTACTCGCTTGTCTCCATGATACTCATCAAAAAGTGCCGGCTCTTGGATAATCTTCGTTGGTAGTTAAATCAAGTAACGTATTCCTTCGTGGACTTTCGGCTTTCTCTCGTCATGCCTTTTGTTGGCTTGAATCTCTGGTAATTACATCATGTATTCCTCCGTGAACTACCAGCTTTCTCTCGTCGTGTTTACTTGGACTATATTCAGACGACCGCACTATAATCTACTTTATCAAGAAATTCGTTTTCTTAAGACAAACTATCCTATTTAGGAATCGAATTTCGAATCAACACCTTCTTTTCTTTGATGTAATGCAAATGCATGAATGCAAAAAGGTATCGATCTCAATTCAGTTTCATTTTAGAAAACGTTATTTAAGGAACAAAAGTCTTTTTATAAAACGGATTACAAATACGCTTTCGCTTGTATGCCCAGAGTCTTAACCCTATCTAATAACAAAGCTAACTTTCGACCACGATCTGACTGTAGCTCATATTGGTGCTCAACGTGCTCGCCCTTTCTACCAGTATCTGTAAATGATCAGCTTTCTCTTAAATTTGAATTACGGCTTCACCTATGAAGTAAGCTCTACAGCCAAAGACACCTCCTCTAATGCTTGTGAAGTTGCTCTGATTACCTTGAAAGAAATATTGGCGAACAAGTAGGCATTCCAGCTTCGCAGCATAATGCCTTAAAATGATATCAAACATCCTCAGTGCTTCTTAAGAGTCTTCAAATTTCTACCCCCACAGAACATTTTGAATTGCTTGCATGGGTATCTTCGCAGCATAGCCAATCTTCACTTTAAAGGTCTTTAAATGATACGATCTTCTTTAATCTCTTTCTTTCATGCTCATTTGGGCTGTCCCGGCTATTAGGGCTTGCATTTCCATTATTTTTTATAGGTACAACATCCTAAAGTACTACAGTAAATTCCAGCTTGTTGTTTGGTAGCAGTCCTATAGTAAGTGAGCCTTTCTACCATCATAAGCAAAATTATTTCCATCCAATTCAATTTTGTAGGTCTTATACCCTTACCATCCACGAGGTGACTATCTTCATCTGTAGAAGTGCCCATCAGTACTCCCCACAGTCACCTTGAATTATTCATCTATCTTCATGTCAAGCCAATACTGCAATTCCCCATAACTGTTGTAGAACAACTGCTTGGCTTCGTTACTCCATTAATCTCATATTTCCTTTAACTCTTGGAGGTTATTTCACATCACACTAATGAGAGTGTAGTCCCATAATTCTGATGTGTATCCTTCAGTGAGACTATTTTCTTTTTCTATCTGGGTTTTCTCTGACCAAGCACAAACAAAAGAGCTGTCCTCCACTTTATTAAGATATTCGTTCCCCATTACAAAACTTTCTAACTCAGAAATCGAACCTTGAATTGACACCTTTTAATGATAAATGGCGTGCAATGATAGCAAAATAAGAGAAACAAGTCAGTGTCACATATATAAAAAAATAATAAATAAGAACTTATAAAGGTAGGCACTAAAGGTCATCATCATACTACCTGGGGCAAGCACTTAAAGTTCAGTATATGCAGTTCGGTTCTAAAGCAAGGGTACCTGAACCAGCAGATTCCTCGGTCCTCACCCATTATAGGCTCATATGGACCAAGTTCGGTTCAGGGGGATACATTTCCCTATGACCATGCGGAGATGAAAATCTAACGAAGACATAGGTACGGATGTATCCCGGAAGCAATCCACTAGCCCATGTGGAGGTGAAAACCTCACGAAAGCATAGCTTCTTACTCCCACTTAAGGGTGTGACCACAACGGTCATGCAAATGCAATGCGTACGAGAAAAATAACAAACATATGCAGCAAACACATAAAAAGGGATCTTTAAATCTTTTCAAATTTTTAGCATTAAGACAGAAAGTTATCAAAAAAAAAATTTTGGCTTGACTCTCTTAACATCCCCAGTGGAGTCGCCAAGCTGTCGAAACCAT
Source organism: Gossypium longicalyx (assembly GCA_025698465.1). Taxonomy (NCBI): domain Eukaryota; kingdom Viridiplantae; phylum Streptophyta; class Magnoliopsida; order Malvales; family Malvaceae; genus Gossypium; species Gossypium longicalyx. The sequence goes on along the minus strand of CM046997.1, from coordinate 12,584,595 downwards.
TTTTTAAAGGATTGTTCGAAAAACGGGGATCGACTTTTGAAAAACGAAAACGGGAGTCGCCACCAATCTTTTAAAGTGTGATTGGATCACTTTATAAAACGTTTTGGTCTACGAAATTATGAGAAAATAGGTTCGGGAGTCGGTTACGTACGAGGAAGGATTAGCACCCTCGCAACGTCCAAAATTGGTACCAAGTTGAATAGTTTTCTGTCTTAATGTCAAAAATTTGAAAGATTTTAAAAATGAGATTCTTTTAAAACCGTGATGTTTTAAATTAAAAAGAATTCAGATTCTTTCGTTTTAAAAGAGTACAAATATCACATCCAGCATGATTGGATATGATATCTTTAAACTTTTATAACTGAAACCATCTTGTGATTTGTAAAATTTATTTAGAAGGATACTTTAGACATTTAGACAAATGGGAAATCGCAACCCAGTATGTTAGGGAACTATTTCCTGAACTCCTAAATACAAAAAATATTGCCTCATTTTAGAAAAACTTTTGGATAAAATATGACAATTAAATGAAATATATTTTTTTAAATAAAGATTTGAGTAAAATTTAAAAAAAATAATTTACTAAGAGTAATACTAAAAAATATTAAAAATGGAATAGTTTGATATGATACTAAAATTATTAAAAAATTAAAAAATATATAAAAAAATCAGGGAAACATGGATTAAATCGAAATAAAAATGGTTGAAAAACGAAGATGAATAAAGAATAAAATAAGAACAAACCGTAGAAAATAAGAACGTAAGAGGGAGAGAAATTTGAGTGAAAGCTCTCAAAAATTTTATTGTTTCCCAAAAACTCCCGTGTGTTTACAATGAAGGGAGAGGCCTCTATTTATAGTTGAACCTCCCCAAATCCAACTGCATGGATCGAATTACATCAATGGTTAAGATTAAAGGATATCTACAAATTAAATCTCTAAGATTACAAGATCATATCTTCAAGATTGCATATCATATCTAAGATTGCAATCATATCTAAGATTGTATCATATCTAAGATTGCATATCATATCTAAGATTGTATATCATTGAAGATTATATTTCCATATGAGTCAAGCTTGTTGATGGACCTTAAATCTTTTCAAGTAATGGTATTTCGATCGGGCCAAATTATATTTGTAATTCTGATGAACTTGACTTCGTTTTTTTTGGGTTTATTATTTTTGTTTTTGGACTTATTTCTGGGCCCGGGCAAAATTGAGTGTCTACACAAACATTCCTTAAAACTATAATCATGTCTATCTCAAACAAAAATAAAAATAAATCTACAAATTTCTAATTTTAAACTGCAAGAAAAAAAATTAGCAAAGTGAAAATGCGTCGTACAAGGAGCGTTTTCACTGCCACATTAGTGAAAACGCACCTTGTATGATGCATTATTATTCTCTTTCTTGAAAATTCGTCTGCGCATTTTAAGATATCTTTTCTTTTCTCTTTTAAAAAATAATGTAAATCGATAAATTTTAATTAAAAAATAGCTTAATTTCTGAAAGAAAATTTAAACATATTTGATTAATTCTACCTTAATTTAATACTTGTTGATAAGAAGTATCCAAGAAAAAAATAAAATATTGTTGATAAAGAGGGAAGGTGTGGTTTAGGATGAAGTACTCAAGTGGCATCGAGTGGTTGCTTGTTCACCACGTGGCTAATCTGCATGGCTTGCACTATCTATCTTTTTTTTTTTTATCTTTATCATCCACTACATAAGAAACATCTTATCGCTACAATCATCCTATGATATTATTTTTCTCTGATCTTCAATTTTTTTTACAGTCGATGTAAAGCTTTATTTGTAATATTCTGTACTTTTTTATATTATTAATATTTTAATAATTTAATTATCATATTTTAAGGTTATTTATGATAAATTTGATATAAATTAAAAATTTTAACCTTATTAAAATCGTATAAAATTTATAAAATGGTGTAAAAGTACTTAAGTTTTACAAGTGATTTTACATCTGTACAAGAGAATCTTTTTTTTATTTAAAATATGTTAATGAAATTGTAAATACATGTAATATATAGATAATCTGGAATCTGGATAGGATAAGTTAAAAACAATTTATTTTTTGTGTTAAATTTTAACTGTCTACATGTATTTAAATAATAAATTTTAAAAATTATCAAAAAAAAAAGTATATATCGTTGATTATCTGTAATTTTAAAGTTGGCAGTTTTATAGTAGATAGATAAATTGATATATTTTCAAAGCAAACTGCATATAAAGCAAAGGGGATTGAGTTATGTCGCAATTGCAGACGAGTATGAGATAGTTACATCTTTTTCTATAAATGGATGAATTATTTTATTCGAGACTATCAAGGCAAGAAGAATAAGTCACTGTTGGTATGCTACTGCCTTACATGAGGAAATTATGCTCACTTTTCCATATCAAGCATTTGTTTGTCTTGTTAATGAAAAGAGTGAAAGCATTTGTTATTGAGGAAGTTCCAAGTCATTTACAACTGAGGTAAATGGCGAAAGTTCCAAAAGAAAAGATTTGGTAAGTGGCTCAATAGGTTTTTTGATTTTATCAGTCATTTTTCTTTTCGTCTTGGTCTCTTTCGTCATCATTTTAGGCTACTATAATTACATGTTTGGATACAACATTTTGAAAATTTAAATTTATCAAGCCTTTAAAAATGCTATCATTTTAAAATACATCCTTTAATATTTTTTATTGTTTAATTTCGATAATTTTTAAAATAAATTTAATAAAATTTAATAGATTAAAAAATAATTATAAAAGAAAAATAATATTATTAAATATATATACGCAAGATGGATATCATTACATTCATAAAAATATGTACATATTTTTAATAATATAAATTATAAAAATAAATAAAAATTACATTTTAAAATTAAGAAAAATATTTGATACACAATTAGCAGAGTTTTTAGACTTTATAAGCATGATTAGGGGTGGATAAATATCCTATAGGAGCATAGTGAAATATTAAAAAAATATATATTAAAAAAAGACAATGTCATTTTTTTAATAATGCTTGTGGAATAAAAAGAAGTACACTGTCAAGTTAATGTTTTTTTATTTGGAATCTTATTTGGTACATTACCAATAGAGTTTTTAGATTCCACAAGTAAGGCCAGGAGATTGACATGTAACACCCCCTACCTGTATTCCGAGCCTAGAATAGGGTACGAGGCATTACCAAACTTAATATGATCAATCATGTAAAAATTAGCCATAAAATTTCTTCTAAATTAAAAACCTTCATACATATGTTTAACGTCCCTTATATGAGCCTACGGGGCCCAAAACATACATTTAGCGTGGTTCGGGACCAAACCGTAAACATATGAAACTTTTGCTACACTTAGAAAATTTTCACACTTTGGAGAGTCACACGCTCATGTTTTCAACCCGTGTAACTCTCTGTTTATAACTTTATGACCCTTGTCAGTCGTACACTTCATATAAATAACAAGAAACGTGTATGGGCTCAATTCTCATTAAATTTCTCATATATATACACAATTTCACGTTATGTAATCATACAACATATATCAGCCATATCAAAATATCTCTGTAATCTAAATATATTTTCATAACAACTTATCTTGATTTCATATTATTTCATATTTAAGCTTAAATAACCAAAGTATTTGAAATATCATCTTTATGAAAATAGTACACATGAGGTATATAATTCCGTAATTATGAATAAACACATTTATCAAACATTTTCCATATTCATATATCAATGTCTCATGTCTCCATATATCAATACCGTCATTTTCATGAATTTCGAGTTCAATTTCATGATTATTTGTCTCGTGTTCAATTTATTCCATGCCGGAACTTTATTCATTAAAACATTTGAATTATCAATACACATGGACAGTACATTCAAGATGAACAATTATATAATCACAAATGAATTCATTTATCAACCAAGTTCTATACTTGTATCTTATCAACTCGTACTTCCTTGTATCACATAATTCCATGTAACACTTACCAAACTTTGTCAAATTAGTGAACGTATTACGGAATTGAGTACTTTGTTTTCTCGATGCCATAGTTCAACTATGGTCTTACACATCTTCACATAATGATGTCATAGCCCAGCTATGGTCTTACACATATTCATATATCGATGCCATAGCCCAGCTATGGTCTTACACGAATCACATATCTCACTGATGCAATATCCCAGATATGGTCTTATACAGTAGCATATATCACACCGATGCCATATCCCAGATATGGTCTTATACGGAAATCACTTGTCACTTGTAGCCGAAGCTACCACTATTCACTGATCAGGTAGCCGGAGCTACCATTTTTCACTGATCGGGTAGCAGAAGCTACCACTTTTCACTGATCAGGTAGCCGGAGCTACCACTTTTCACTGATCAGGTAGTAGAAGCTACCACTTTTCACTGATCAGGTAGCCGAAGCTACCACTTTTCACTTGTCATTTGTCCCTGATCAGATAGGTGTAGCCGAAGCTATCACTTATCACTTTCACTTGTCATTGATCAGATAAGGGTAGCCGAAGCTACTACTTATCACTTTCATTTGTCATTTATCAGATAAGTGTAGCCAAAGCTATCACTTATCACTTGTTTCCATGGTCCAACCATGGTCTTTTCCTTCAATTCATCTTGTCACTGAACTGAAATGCTCAATTTGATCATTTATTCAATTTTCATGCTTTTACATTATTCACGATTTTATCATCAATACATATGAAATAACACATCATGAAATTTATAAAATTAACAAATAATCACTAAAATTTAGTCATATAAACTCAGAAGTTCAATTTTTATATTATAACGATAATCATAATTTCATAATAAATATTCTAAATAATACATTATATCATTTCTAATCCAACACTTATCGATTATAATCGGGCATGTGATCAATTTATACACGAGTCATTCATATATTTTTGTATATTTTCATCCTCCTCCTCTCCATCCACATCCTTAGTATAAACAACACACTTGTAGGTAACATTATCCATAATTTTCACTATCTACTTATGTGAATATTCAAGCTGTCCATCTGTGTCATAATCACTAAATTATTTTTATCTTGAGCTACAGAACTCAAAATTAAGATCCGTAAATTTTCCCAGAAACTAGACTCATATGTATTCTTATCATAAAAATTTAATAATTTTTGGTTGGGCCAATTAATACAATTTATTCATTGAAGTCTCCCCTGTTCTGCTGTCTGACAGTTCCGATCCTTCTTCACTAAAAATTAATTATCTTCTCGTACAGGATTAGAATGATGTCTTCATTTGTTTCTATTAAAAATAGACTCATCCAGGATTCTAAACATATAAATTTAAGCCTCTAATTATTTTTATCCAATTTTTGATGATTTTCCAAATTCAGAACAAGGGAACCCGAAATCATTCTGACCTTGTCTCACAAAAGTTATTGTATCTCATGATTTACAATTCTATTGCTTACATAATTTCTTTTATAAGAAACTAGACTCAATAAGATTTAATTTCATATTTTATTCATCCTCTAATTCGATTTCTAAAATTTTTGGTGATTTTTCAAAGTTAAACTACTGCTGCTGCCCAAAATAGTTTTAGTGCAAAATGTTGATTTCCATTTTACCCCAAATTTCACAATTCATACAATTCAGTCCTTGCTCAATTAACCCCTCAATTAAGATAATTTTCTCAATTAATACTTTTTATAGAAATTATAAGTTATTTCATAACTATTGAAATTCAGAATTTCCACATGAAACTCTAACTTCAAACTCTTTTACAATTAGGTCCCAAACATTCACTTTCTATTCAATTCTTTCAATAAAATCAGAATATAAACAATTTAAAGCTCTAATTCCATGCCAAATCATCATATACTTCCAGCACTCAACCATAACAACTTCAAAAGTTAGACATGGAATCAAAAACTAATGAAATAGTAAGTTGGACCCAATTGTAAAAGTCCAAAAACATAAAAATTTCAAGGAGAAAGTAAGAATTAAACTTACATGAAGCTGGAGTATGAAAACCAACTTGAACCCTCCTCCTTGGCTATTTTTTAGCTGATGAATATGAAGGGAAATGAAGAGAATTCTAGATATTCCAATTTAGTACCATTTTTATTTATCCAATTTTGGCAATTTTCCAATTTTGCCCTTATTTCACCCATTTCCTGATTTTTCTCAGCTATTGCCGCCCAAAATATCCTTTTTAGGCTTATTTGCACTTTATGTCCTTCCTCATTTGACAATTGAGCTATTTAATCCTTTTAGCAACTTTTACACCCATTTCAATTTAGTCCTTTTTATTTAATTAACCACCCAAACGTCAAAATTTTCTGACTAAATTTTATTACTACCTCACCAACACTCCATAAATATTTCTAAAAATATTTATGGCTCGATTTATGAAGTCGAGGTCTCGATACCTCATTCTCGACCCAATTTACCTAATTAATTCTGTTAAATCACCAAATTCACTAATTCAAAAATGCTTTTATATTCATATTTGACTCATAGGTATTAATTTATTAAATTTTCAACTCACCCATCGGATTTAGTGATCTCAAATCTCTATTCCCAATACCACTGAAAATTAGGCTGTTACATGACAAGTGTTCTCTAGGGGTATAGTAAAATATTAAAAAAATAAAAGAATTTATTTAGTATACTGCTAGTGAAGTTTTTAAACTCTACAAATAAGATAAAAGGATTGACAAGTTTCAATTGTGCCTTGATGCCATAGCATCTATGGGATTGGGATATAAAGCTCCATCATATCATGCATTGCGAACCAAACTACTAAAATACTCAAAAAAGGATTTACAGCATTTTGGTGTGTGAAAATAAAATAAATTAAATTAAAATAAAGAACACACAGATTTTTACGTGGAAACCCTTTCGGGAAAAAACCACGGGCAGAAGAGAAGAAAATTTACTATGTCGAATTCGAATTTAATACAAGAGGAATAGACTATATCTATTTATAGGCTTGTAAAGCCATATTCTAGTAAGATTGAAACACCTTATTCTAATCAATATCAAATAGATGGAATTTAATAAGGTTTAAAAAACCTTATTCTAAAAATAAAATAAAAGAAGTGTAATTCTATATGGATTCTTCTTTTATTTTATTTTACCAACATATTTTTATTTAAATAAGGATTCGAGTCACTTAATTCTAACAATCTCCACCTTGACATGAATTCTCAATGAACAAGTTCTTCTTCGCGAACTCTCAACGAACAAGTTCTCCACCTCTTCCATAAAACTTCTTAAGGGTTTAACTTCGACAATGAACAACAACCAAGTTTAAGCAATCTCAAACTTGGTTATAGGAAGTGACTTAGTCATCATATCTGCAAGATTTTCATGAGTACTAATTTTGCTCACAACAATATCACCACGAGCAATAATATCATGAACAAAATGATATCAATCATCAATGTGTTTTGTTCTCTCATGAAACATTTGATCTTTTGTAAGAAAGATGGCACTCTGACTGTCACAAAATACTGTGCTAATTTGAAGGTCTTCATTGAGTTCACTAAAGAGTCTCTTCAATCAAATAGCCTTTTTACAAGCCTCAATAATCGCCATGTACTCAGCTTCAATGGTAGACAAAGCGACTGTAGTTTGTAAAGTGGCTTTCCAACTGATTGCACAACCTCCGATTGTAAAGACATAACCTGTGAGAGATCTTCTTCTATCAAGGTCTCCAGCAAAATTAGCATTAACATACCCAATGACTCCATCTTCAGTTCTTCCAAAATGTAAGCAAAAATCAGTAGTACCTCGTAAGTATCTTAAAATCCACTAAACTGCTTTCTAGTGTTCTTTACCGGGATTCGCCATATATCTGCTAACTGCACTGACTACATATGATAAATCTAGACGTGAACAAACCATAGCATACATGAGAGATCTCACTGCACTAGAGTATGGAACATGTGACATGTACTCAATCTCATCATTTAATTGTGGAGACAAAACCGATGAAAGTCTGAAATGGGCTGCTAAAGGAGTACTAACAGGCTTAGCACTCTGCATATTGAATCTGCCAAGAACTTTCTCAATGTACCCCTTTTGACTTAGGTACAATTTACTTGTTTTTCTATCTCTGAGAATCTCCACACCAAGTATCTTCTTTCCTAGTCCTAAATCTTTCATCTCAATTTCTTCACTTAGTTGGGCTTTGACCTTTCTTATCTCTCTTTTATCTTTTGCTGCTATCAACATGTCATCAACATAAAGAAGTAGATACACAAAAGAACCATCACTATTTTTCTTAAAGTAAACACAGCTATCAAAACTACTTCTTTTGAAATCATGAGAAGTCATAAAGGAATCAAACCTCTTGTACCATTGTCTTGGTGACTGTTTCAAATCGTAAGGAGACTTTTTCAGCAAGCAAATATAGTCCTATTTTCTAAGACTGTAAAACCCTCTGGTTGTTGCATGTAAATGTCCTCCTCAAGTTCTCCATGCAAAAATGTAGTTTTTACATCTAACTACTCAAGCTCCAAATCATGCATGGCCACAATACCAAGCAAAGCTCGAATCGAACTATGCTTAACAACTGGGGAGAACACATCTGTGAAGTCTACTCCTGGAATTTGACTGTAACACTTTGCAACAAGCCTTGCTTTATATCTGGGTTTTTTTAACTCCTAGAGCCCCTTCTTTCTTTTTAAACACCTATTTACAACGAACAACCTTTTTACCTTTAGGAAGTTTCACAAGATCCCATGTTCTGTTTTTATGGAGTGATTTCATCTCCTCTTGCATAGCAAACATCCACTTTTCTGAGTCTTCACAGCTAACCGCCTTAGAATAATTAGATGGCTCTTGATTCGCATCTATATCTTCAGCCACATTTAAAGCATAAGCAACTAGATCAGCCTCGGCATACTTCTTTGGAGGTTTAATTTCTCTTCTAGTTCTGTTTTTGGCGATAGAGTATTGTGGTGAAGAAACAACTCTATTCTCAATTTTTGTACTGGCTTGAGGAGTCGACTCTGTATTAATCTGATGCTCCACCTGCTTTTGATTTTCTTTATTGGAAGAGTCTTTAAGAGATAAGTTAGGTAGTATAGCAGTTTCATCAAAAACAACATCTTTGCTAATCAGAACCTTTCTATTTTCAGGACACCATAACTTATACCCTTTTACACCAGCTTTATAACCAAGAAAAACACATTTAATGGATCTCGGTTCCAATTTTCCATTATCAACATGAGCATACGCAGGACACCCAAAGATCTTTAAATTAGAATAATTAGCAGGATTACCAGACCATACCTCTTGTAGAGTCTTTTTCTCAATGGCAACGGATGGAGATCGGTTGATCAAAAACATGCAAGATGAGGTCGTACGCCTAAAATGACTTGATGAAGTTGTCATTTGACAACATACATCGAACCTTTTCCATGATCGTTCTGTTCATTCGTTCTGCAATGATGTTTTGCTGTGGAGTATGACGAACTATCAAGTGTCTCACGATCCCTTTTGACTTGCACAATTTATTAAATTCATCATAACAAAACTCTAAGTCATTGTCTGTGTAGAGGTATTTTATTTGTTTTCCCGTCTGTTTTTCAATCATAATTTTCCAAGACTTAAATGAGGAAAACACATCGCTTTTCTGCTTCAGGAAGAATGCCCAAACTTTTCTGGAAAAATCATCAATAAAGGTTAGCATATAATTAGCTCCACCTCTCGAAGGCACTCTAGATGCCCCCCACAGATTAGTATGAATATACTTCAACGTTCCCTTCATGTTATGGATTCCTCTGGTCAATCAAACTCTCTTTTGCTTCCGAAAAACACAGTGCTCACAAAAATTTAGTTTGCAAATTCCTTACCCATCAAGAAGTCCTCTTTTGCTCAATTCTACCATGCCATTCTCACTCATATGCCCTAGGTGCATATGTCAAAGTTTAGTAATATCATTATCTGACAAGGAAGAGGAAGCGACAACTGCATCACCAGTAACAGTAGAACCCTGCAAAACATATAACTTGACAGTCTTTCTTTGTCCTTTCATCCAAGGGAACCTTTGGAAATCTTTAAAACCTCACTTTCAGTTGTGTATCTGTACCCTTTTGAATCAAGAGTACTCAACGAAATTAAATTTCTCTTCAATTCTGGAACATGTCGCACGTCACTAAGTGTTCTGACAACTCTATCAAACATCTTAACTTTAATTGTTCCAACACCTGTGATTTTACACGAAGCATTATTTCCCATCAAAACAACACCTTTAGACACTGTTTTGTAAGTTGTAAACTAATCCCGATTGGGACTCCACTCTTCGCTTACTTTAGGATCATTGACAGAAGCGACTAGAAGTTCACCATCGCTGTAGTCTTCTACAACATCAGCTTCACCGGAATTTTCTGGTTGTTTTCCCTTTTGATTCGTAGCCTCCCTTTTAATCTTGTTCTGTAGCTTATAGCACACAGATTTAATGTGCCCTTTCTTCTTGCAGAAGTTACAAGTTTTACCTCTGTTTGAATACTTCGATCTACCCTTAGATTTACCGCGAGGATTCCGTTCATGTGTCCTTCCACGATCATTATCAGCATTCCGATCTTGTCTCCTACAAGCAACGAGACTCTCTCCTTGAGAGTCGGGTTTAACCATAAGATGCTTCATCTTATCATATGAGGTCAAAGAATTATAAACCTCATCAACTGTGAGAGACTCGCGACTATATAAAATCGTGTCTCTAAAGGTTGAATAAGACGGGGGCAACGAACAAAGTAGAATCAACCCTAGATCTTCCTTATCATACTGAACCTCTATGGCCTCCAAGTTTGAGAGAATTTCTTTAAACACTGTTAAGTATTCGTGTACAGACACACCTTCTTTAAACACTGTTAAGTATTCGTGTACAGACACACCTTCCTCCAAACGATGAGTATAAAGACGCTACTCCATATGCAACTTGCTTGTTAGAGTTTTCGACATACATATTTGTTCTAGCCTCTTCCATAATGCAGCGGCAGTGTTCTCTTTCATCACATCCTGTAAAATTTTGTTTGACAAATGCGGATGTAATTGTGTTAACGCCTTTCGATCTTTACGCTTCTTCTCTTCATCTGTTAAAGTCGAAGGCATCTTATCTATCCCCAGCAGGGCATCCTCTAGATCCATCTCCGTAAGAACTGCTTGCATCTTAATCTGCCACAACACAAATCTGGTGTTGCGATCCAACAGAGAAATTTCATACTTCAAAGACGCCATTACCGTGATCGAGATGAAAAATCCGGAAGCTCGGATACCAATTTGTGAAAATAAAATAAAATAAAATAAAATAAAGAACACACAAATTTTTACGTGGAAACCCTTTCGGGAAAAAACCACGGGCAGAAGAGAAGAAAATTCACTATGTCGAATTCGAATTTAATACAAGAGGAACAGACTATGTCTATTTATATGCTTGTAAATCCATATTTTAGTAAGACTGAAACACCTTATTCTAATCAATATCAAATAGATGGAATTTAATAAGGTTTAAAAAACCTTATTCTAAAAATAAAATAAAAGAAGTGTAATTATATATGGATTCTTCTTTTATTTTATTTTACCACTGTATTTTAGTTAAATAAGGATTCGAGTCACTTAATTCTAACAGGGTGGAATGTAGATACACCATAATAGGAGGTGGGTAGAAAGATACTTGACAAAAGTCAACCAATTTTTTAGTGTATTTTCCTAAAAGATTATGCTTTATCTAACTCGTTAATACATTAGATATGATTTTAGATGTCGATACTCTTTGCAATTTGTTTGCGAAGATTGTAAAAATTGCTGGTTCAAGCAGTGTGGTCTAACTAATTACATATAATGCTGCAAATTATAAAGCTGTTAAGAAATTGCTTAATGAGAAGTATCCTAAAATCTTATGGTCACCATGTGCAGCACTTTGTATCAATTTAATTTTGAAGGATATTGGTAAAATATCTCATGTTAAGAGTTTAGTTTAGCATGTTTCTTTTATTATAGTTTTTTAGTATAACCACAAATGGTCTATGAGTTGGTTGTTATCTTAGTGAAAAACACTTTGCTATTCCTTTTATTGCTTTGAAAAATCTGCATGATTGTAAGTGTCATTTGCAAGACATGATCACTTCCAAGAAATTTATTGCTTAGAATGGGTCTAAAATAGGGAAGGTAAAGAATGTTAATAATATTAGTTTTGACAAATTTTGGAGTAATTACTTGGTGATGATGAAGATTGTTAGTCAACTTGTACAGTTGTGATGATTAAGACAACTTAAATGTTAACAAAGACTATTCAATGTGTTGTACTTTATTTTTTCCATTTGAGTTTACAACTAGATTCTAAAGATTAAAGTTTGGACTTTTTAATAATTTTCTAATAAAAAAGAATGCAATTAATTTTGTAGTACATTCATACAATTATTATTTCCTAAAAAATTTTCCATGTAACACCCCAAACTCGGCCTAGACGTTATGGTCGAATCTGACGATGTCACATTCAAGTGTTTTTCGTAAAATATAATATCTTTGAAAAATTCGTTCTATATTTGACCTTTTTCTGATCTTTAACGAAGATTTTAGAATGTCTTGTCCATTGTTAAAATTTAAGTCGTTTAGCAAAATGTTAATCATATTAAATTGTTATTAATTTTTAAAACATTGTTTGTTACAGAAGCTTTTCAAATATGTTGCGTAAACGTGGTGTTTGGAAAAATATTTATCTTTTTGAAAACCTGCATCCTACTGCTAGCAGATATAAATCAAAATAAATGAAACCCCAAATTAAAGATTAAAAATTTAAAAAGGCCTTATTACATCAAAATACTCAAATTAAATTACTTATTAATTAAAAGTCGAATACGGAAGTATGTGCGGTTGTGTGGCCACCTCCGAGTCCCTCGCAGCACCGATCCACCTAAGATTGGGGATTACCTGGGCAGATAAACAGAAGGGTGAGTTTACGAAAGCTCAGCGTGTAATCCTTTAATAATCAAACAGTCAATCATGCAGTAAGCAAATACAGTCTGGGCCTAAGCTCGTATCAGTAACAATTCAGTTTTAGTTAGGGCCTTAGCCCATTACAGTATCAGTATCAGTGTGGGCCTTAGCCCATTTCAGTGGTAGTAACAGTACAGATATACAATCAGAAATCCTACCCAACCAGCCTCTCTACTCCACTTCATCCAACCCTACACTCCATGTAGGGATAAAATTAACCCACCCATCCTTACACTCCAAAATAGCACCGGTTGCGGCATTAAACAGTATTTGCAGCAGAGCTGCCAATATAGTACACTTCCTCCCATCAGAATAACCCATCCCCATGCAACATATCATGCATCATATCATAATGTCATACGTGTAATCAGTATATATATAAAATGGCATGTTCAAACATAGCCATACATCTCATAGGGGCATATCAGTCATTTTGCCATGTAGGGGCATTTCAATCATTTTATCAATTAGGGGGTCTAGGTACACTTACCGACCCAATAATAAGTCCACAGTCATCTTGGGCGACCTGTGCATCCTTAATAGTCAAACAATGAAAATGGGCCCAAGGCCCACATTTGCGGCCTAAGTAGGCCCACATGCCCATGCGGCCCACGTAGCCCAGAAATGGCTTTGGCTGTTTGGTCGTGTGGACTACACAGCCTGACCCATTATTCTCTACACATCCATACGGTTTTATCCATATAGGGCCCACACGGCCCAAAACGGCCTCGGCCCATGAAATCACTCATGGCCGGCCCTAACAGTCATACGCCCATGCTTAGGCATACGAAAAACCTCACAAGCGGGTGCACACCCATGTAGTGTCGTCGGTCACTTATTCTGGCTTTTGCCGATTTACGATTAGGGCAGTGTTTACACACCTTAATGCGAAAGTGTGCAACTGGACCACGAGCGCTCCAAACCTAGTTTCAAACACAATACACCATTAGTCCCTTAACAACAGGATTAAACAACCCCTTCTATAACACTTATTCAAACGGTTTCTTATCACTTGCCTTTACTGATCGACTGAGGATCACACACCTAATCCGTTGAAAAAGACTAATTTGAAAGCCCTTTAGAGGTATCTTACCATACAACCGAGACTTAATAACCTCAACCATATAATGATCATACCAAAATATTGTACCTATCACAAAACACTTACTAAATGCGCCACACTAAGAAAGGGGAGAATCAATCGACTTACACCCCAACGCAAGCCGAAACACACGTTACTACCGAGGCAAAGACTAGCACCAACACATCCCTAGCCATAAACGACAACAAGGAAAAATTTAGAAGGAATATTACTACACAGAGGGAAAGAAAGAACAGAGAAGAACCATGCACCCACCGATTAGTCAAAGAACAATTGCAAAGCTGAAAACAAAATGGAAAGAGGGAGAGATGCAGTAATCGGCCAAAATATCAAGATGAAAGGATGATAAGAAGAGAATCGAGAGAGAGAGGAGAAGCGAAAAAGAAGAGGAGTGGAAAATATTCAGCCAAACAAAAATAAGGTAAGGAATTTGCTAAAAGTCGAATAGATCAAAAGAGGGGAAAAAGAGGGAGTATACGGCCAAACAGGGAATTCGATTGGGAATAGGAGAAAAGAAAGAAAATTGATGAGTAAGGGACTTGAAAGGAAGAGCAAGATGGCAACAAACCAAAACCAAAAGGTACCCAAAAGCCCCTAACACAATTCGGCCTCCAAAGTAAAAAAAAAAAAATGATTGGCAGAAACTGAAAATGATTTTGCACCAGTCAGGACTTTCGCCAAAACCGAATTCTTTGAGTGCCTAAAGTTCAAATTCGGCACAACACCTCCTCTCCCTCAACTCCCCATGATTTCCTCCTAAAATCTCTCCATCATAATCTCCTCAACCACCGATTTCAAACTCCACTCAACTCAGCAGTGTTTCGGTCAACCACTACTAACCACACGGTCAGAGCAGCAAAAGAAAATCCACCTTGCACATAGCAAGACTCGAACTCAAGCCCCTCAGTAACAATAGCACACCACCTATCCCTTAGACCAACAGGCCCTTTCTGACATGACTTTCACACTTTTATTTAAAAGCCTACTGCCTAAAGACAGGGGTTTATCCATTTAAAACAATTTTTTTACACAAGCCAAGGCTTTAACTCAAGACTTCTCAAACTCTTCCAAGGACTCTTAACCACTAAAGCAAACATGCATTTGTGTAACATAACATACGAAATAAATACTTAAGATTTAGGGCGTTACATTCCACAAAGTATTTTGATGGAAATTAATCTCTATTTAATGGTGAAAAATCTTCATTTGATTAGTTTTTCTTTCACTATTTATTTCTGACTTTCATTTTTTTATTAAAAAAATAAACATGTTTACAGGAATTCACTTTTTTAAAGATCAAACTAATCGATTTATCATCAAACATAATATTCAAATCAAATCAAATCAAATTAAACTAAAATATTTTTACCAATTACTTTGATTTAATTTATGTTTGATTAATCATTTACATAGGACATCTTTATTCATATCATAATTAATTAATAAAAAATTCAGGTTAGACCTCGGAGCTAATATATATGACACTTAATTTAAAATCTAGTCAACCTTGATAACTTAAAATATATCATTTTATTATCACTATTTTCACATCAAATTTATCCGCATTTCAATTATTTTTAACTTCACTTCGTTGTATTATATTATCATGTAAAAAAATTCATAAAATCTACTTGTATTGCAAGCAAAACCAAGTGAAAAGACCTAAGTTTTCCACTTATTAGAACTTTGTACATGAATGTTTGCTATCAAGTTTTAGATATCTATGTCTAAATGTAAGAATTGTATAGTTACGTATTCATATTTTATAATTAAATATCCTTATTTTGGGTATGTATTCATATTTTATTTTTATTTAAGTTTGAATATAAATAAGTTATTTTATTAATCTTCTAATTGTCTCAAAGATTATTATTTGATTACAAGAACGAAATCCACTCTATGAAGATGGATTTCACTTCTTTACTGATTTTATTTTTTATTGTGCTAATTTAGTATTATATATATTCCTTGTGCAAGTAGAGGAAAATAATAATTTTAAATGAAAATTGCATATAAATCAAAGGGGATTGAATGACCAGTATCAGATAGTTACCACTGAGTTAAATGGCGCAAATTCTAAAAGAAATGACTTGGTAAGTGACTAGATTGGTTTTCTGATTTCATCAGTCATTTTCCCCTTCATCTTGGTCTCCTCTGCCATAGTTTTGGGCCACTACAATTATATGCTTCATCTTTTCATTTTTTAGGGTGGATAAAACATTTTGAAAATTTAAATTTATCAAGCCTTGAAAAATGCTACCATTTTAAAATACATCCTTTAATATTTTTAATTGTTTGGTTTCGAAAAATAATTTTTTTAAAAAAAAAGTTAATAAAATTTAATAAGTTAAAAATAATTATAAAAAATAATATGAAAATATGAAAGATGGATATCATTACATTCATAAAAATATGTAAATATTTTTAATAATATATAATATAAAAATATTGAAATTAAATAAAAATTACATTTTAAAGTTATATAAAATATTTAGTATACCATCTGTGTAGTTTTTAGACTTCCTACGCAGGGTTAGAGGGTTGACAAGTGTCAAGTTTAGTAAAATATTAAAAAATGGATATTTATAAAAAGAGACTTGTCAATTTTTCAATACTGCTTGTGGAAAAAAAATCTTACCAGTATATCAAATGCATACCCAAAAAACATATATTTTAAAAAAAGAGACACATGACAATTTTTTACGGATGCTTGTGAAATCAAAAAGGTACATTGCATATGTACCAAATGCTAGCCATTTTTTTATTTTACTGTGAGATCACATGTATTAAATGAATGGAATTTTGAAAAACTATCTTTTTAGGTGGAATTTGAACGGGGAATTTGGGTTATTCAAAACCCTTTTTAAAATTTCTTAAAAATTTATTATGTTTACCCCAAAAAGTAAATTTATTAATTTCGACAAATTTTGGAGTAATTACTTGGTGATGATGAAGATTGTTAGCCAACATGTACATATGTGATGATTAAGACATTTGGAATGTTAACAAAGACTATTCAATGTGTTGTACTTTATTTATTCCACTTGAGTTTACAACTGGACTCTGAAGATTGGAGTTTTGTAACACTCCAAACCTGGCCTAGACATTTTGGCCGAATTCGGGAGTGTTGCAAAGAAGGGTTTTGAAATCAGTGTTACTTCGATAAAACTTTGTATAATTGTTTGATAAAATATCCAAGTTCTATAACTCATATTCGTTTACATAATTATTACTAAAAGCGTTATCTAATTAATTCATTTATCAAAACATAATTTACAGCGGAAGTCTGAGAAACCGTTATATTTTGGAAATTCAATTTGTATTTTCGAAAAAACCTTTGTTTTCGTCAAACTGCGATTTTAGTCAAACGTCACAATAAAAGTTAAAACGCATCCAAAACTAAAATAAAAATCAAACATCCCAGAGAGTCCAATAATTACAAAACTCTCAGAAAATAATACATAAATTAAATAATAACCATTATTGAAAACAGTTCATGAACTCGTGGTCATCGTGAGACTCCGTCGCACTGATCCACCTAAGTTTGTGGATTACCTGAACAGAACAGACAAACAGATGTGAGTTTTCGTAAACTCAGTGTGTAACCCAATAGAAGTTGACATGCAATATACGCAGAAATCTCATATACAAATAGATACAGATTCAGACTTAAGTCCATGACAGATGTAGATAACAGAATCAGATAAGCAGAACAGATATCCAAAATCCTACCCCCATCCTGTACACACCATCTCTGACCATCCCATCACACCATGTGGGATTAAAAACACTCACCCATCCCTACACACCATATAGTGTCGATGTGACACATGAAAAACAAGATGAAGCCAAGCTGCCAGAATATGGGCAAAGAGTCGCCATACAGATCACTTCCTCCACATATATAGTACTCATCCCCAAACATAGATACATAATACAGATGCAGATATATCAGATTAAACATGCTTAACATGCTCGTATGCAGATGGATACATACTTAAATAGTACAGTCAAACATACATTTAGTATCCTACTCAGATTAGTCTACCAGAATACCATAGCATACAAAATAGGGTTTGGTTAGCCTTTATCGACCATACGGTAAGCCCACAATCGATCGAAACGATCCATGCGACCTTAGGGAAAATTTCAAAATTATTGGACCAAATGCTCGTGTGGTTTGTCCGTGTGGGCCTACACGCCCAAATTGGCCTTGCCCGTGTGGCCTACACAGCTTGGCCCAAAACCCACCGCCCGTGTGGCATACCCGTGTGGACCCACACTCCTAATTTGGTTTGCCATACTCACACCATCACACGGCTGTGTCCTACGCACGACCACGCCTTCGTCAAACACACGGCAGTGTCTCGCACACAGCCAACCACATGACCAGGCATACGCCCATGTCTTGGCGACATAATCCTTTTTTAACTTTTGTCGAAGCTTAGTTTTTCGTGTTTAAGGTACACACCTAGTACGATTTTAATACGAGACCACTCCCGAGACTACTGGCACCTAAAACCAAAATCCAATCAGTCAAATCTAAGTATCGAAACACCAATTACCAAAAACCTATTGACATACTTGAACAAAGCACACAACAAAAAGTTCAATTACTTACCAGAACAATTACGACAGCCCTAACACCCTACACAATAGACAAAGAATTTTGATCCCCTTGATTAGCACCTAACACCATAATACACATCAATAACACAACCGAAACGATCTACAATCGCACAAAACTTCAAGAGTACTTACCAAACACAACCCGAGCAGAAAACACTGAATCAAACGCAGAGATCGACAATAGTTTGAATAGAAAAGGAGAAGGCAACAAAAAGAGGGAAAAATGAGAGTGCCAAGAAAGGGAAGAACAAACTGACATCAAATTTTTAGAGAAAAAGAGAAAACCAAAATTTTGAAAAAATAAAAAATAAAATAAGATAAGAACAATATCTCAACTCCCCCCATTAACCCACTAACAAATCGTCCCCACTATCTCACAACTTGATTCTCATCCAACAACTTCAGAGTTTCAGTTCCACCGAGCCTCTAACAACCACTCAAATAAAAAATTTATCATCCACGCTCACGTAAGGATTCGAACACAGGACCTCCAATAGACTAACTCTTTACCACTTGAACCAGCAGACCCATTCTGATATGGATTAACAGAAAATTTTATATAAGCCCACTAAACAAGGATAAGGCTTGGATCTAAAATAACAAAATTTTGCCAAAAGTGGGAATTGAACCCAAGACCTCTCACACAAACCCAGAACACTTAACCACTAAAGTAGATACAAATTTATGAAAGTTTTTACAAAATCGATTTAAAACATTCAGGGCATTACAACTCTACCCCCTAAAAGAAATTTCGTCCTCAAAATTTACCTAACCTGAACAGATGAGGATACTGCCAATGCATCAAGTCCTCAGGTTCCCACGTGGCTTCCTCAGTGCCATGATTCTGCCACAGAACCTTCACTAACAGTATGGACTTCCTCCTCAAAACCTTAATATCTCGATCCAAAATATGAACCGACTCCTTCTCAAAAGTCAAATCTGATCTAACCTCAATCTCCTCAATAGAGTCAACGTAAGATAGATCAGACCGATACTGCATCAACATCAAAATGTGAAACACATCATGTATACAATCTAACTTTAGAGGTAGCTCCAATTGATTAGCGATCGGTCTCACAGGCTATAGAATCCAATATGGCCCAATGAACCTAAGGCTCAACTTGCCCTTACAACCAAACCTCAGAAATTTCTTCCACGGAAATACCTTAAGGAATACGAAGTCACCCACAACATACTCGATATCTCTCATTTTTAAATTTGCATAAGACTTTTGTCTATCAAAAGCCACCTTTAGACGATCCCAAATCAGTTTAACCTTATCTTCAGTCTCGGAAACCAACTCAAAACCCAAAATCTGTTGCTCACCCAACTCAGTCCAATATAGCGGAGTACGACACTTACGACCATACAAAGCCTCATAAGGTCTTATCTAGATACTAGACTAGAAACTGTTATTGTATACGAACTCAGTTAACGGTAGAAAATCCTCTCAACTACCTCAAAAATCAATCACACAACCCCGAAGCATATCCTCTAGTATTTGAATCACCCTCTCAAATTAACCATCGGTCCGAGGATGAAACACAGTAGTGAAGTCTAATCTCGAACCTAGAGCCTCATGTAGTTTTTTCCAGAACTGAAAAGTGAAGCGACGATCCCTATCAGAAATTATCGAAACCAGAACCCCATGCAGTCTTACAATCTCGGAGATATAGAGCTTTGCTAACTTTTGCAAATAGTAGTCCGTCTGAACCAAAATAAAATGGATAGACTTGGTCAGTCGATCCATGATGACCCAAACATTATCCTTCTTAGTGAGTGTCAAGGGCAACCCACTAATGAAGTCCATTGTCACTCGTTCTTGTTTCCATAAGGGAATCTTAATATGTTGCAGCAAACCTGAACAAAACTGGTGCTCAGCCTTAACCTGTTGGCACGTCAAACAACGAGCAACAAAATCTGTTACCTCATGCTTCAAACTCGACCACCAGTACTACTCATAAAAATCGCGATACATTTTATTACCACCAGAATGCATAGCATAAGGGCTATTATGCGCCTCTCTCAGAATCGACAGCCTCATATCAAAATCATTCGATACACAAAATAAACCTCGAAAACACAAAACTCCATCCTTATTCAGTTCAAAATCAGAAGTACTGCCACTCTACATCTAACGAAACCATAAACCCAGAGAGTCATCCCCTAACTGCTTATCCCAAATCTGATCAATCCAAGTCGGCTTAACTTGAAACTCGGCTAACAAACCTCTATCATCGAATAGACTAAGATGAGAGAAACATGACCCTCAAATCATTCATCGCTCTACGACTGAAAGTATCGGCCACCACATTGGCCTTACAAGAATGATACTCTATCGTATAGTCATAGTCTTTAAGCAACTCAATATATCAGTGTTGCCTAAGATTCAACTCCTTCTAAGTAAGGAGGTACTTGAGGCTCTTGTGATCGATGTAGATGATACACCTCTCACCATACAGATAGTGCCTCCAGATCTTTAAAGTAAATACCACACCAGCTAACTCGAGATCATGTGTCGAATAATTCCCCTCGTGTGACTTAAGTTGGCGAGATGCATAAGCCATAACCTTACCATCTTGCATCAATATACATACTAAACCGACGTACGACACATCACTAGACACTACAAACTTTTTACCAGATTCAGGCTGTATCAGAATAGGAGTCTGAGTTAGAACAGACTTGAGCTTCTCGAAGCTCAATTGTTGTGCATCAGTCTAGATAAAAGAAATACCCTTGTATAGAAGCTTAGTCAAAGGAGCTGCAATAAGAAAGAACCCCTCGAAAAACCACCGATAATAACCTACAAGACCTAGAAAACTGTGGATCTTAGATAAGTTCTTAGGTTGTTTCTAATCAAGCACAGCCTCAATATTTCTAGGATCAACTTGGATCGTCTGATCAGAAACCAAATGCCCGAGAAAAGTTACCTCTCGTAACCAGAACTCACACTTGCTCAACTTAACGTAGAGTTGTTTCTCTCGGAGTATTCGAAACACTACTATATGATGCTCATCATTCTCTTCATTGATCTTAGAGTAAACCAGAATATCGTCAATGAAAACCACGATGAACTAATCTAGATACGGTTGAAAAACTCGGTTCATAAGATCTGTGAATACAACCAGAGCATTTTCAGACCAAAGGGCATAACTAGGAACTCGTAGTGCCCATAACGAGTCCTAATTGTCATATTAGGAATATCAACTTCCTTAACTCTAAGCTAATGATACTCAGATCAGAGATCTATCTTCGAGAATAGTGAAGTCCTTTGGAATTGATCAAACAAGCTGTCGATCCTCGGAAGTGGATACTTATTCTTCAATGTCAATTGATTCAACTATCGGTAGCCAATGCACATCCTCATGGTATCATCATTTTTCTTTACAAATAGAACCAAAGCCCCCTACGGAAACACACTAGGACTGATGAAACCACAATCCAGAATCTCTTGAAGTTGAGCCTTAAGCTCTGTAAGCTCCTTCGGTGCCATACGGTATGGAGCAATGGACACTGGAGTTATACTCGGTAGGAGTTCAATGCCAAACTCAACTTCCTGATTCGGAGGTAAACCTAGTAACTCCTGAGGAAAAACATTTAAAAATTCCCAAACTATTCTGATATCCCTGATGGAAGAGTCTCTAGAAACTGAAACACTGACGTAAGCCAAATACGTCTCACACCCTTTCCGAACCAATTTCTCAACCACTAGAGCGAAGATTACATTAGACAGGTAATCTCAATGCTATCCAATCACAACCATCTTCTTATCATCCTCGGTCCTTATGACGACCCTCTTAGTCGCACAATCCAACCTAACTCGGTGCTCAACTAACTAGTCCATACCCAGAATAAAGTGAAACTTCCCAAATGGTAGCTCTATCAGATTTTCCGGAAACATAGTCCCTTGTACTTCCATCGAAACATTCCTATATAGTCTACTAACCCGAACAGACTGCCCAACAGACTCAGAATAGTAATCTCACCAGAAGCACACACAACTGCAATACCCAAGTTTTCGGAAACAGTACTAGCTACATAGGAATTGGTAGAACTTATGTCCATTAGAGCAGTATATGAAACAGTACTAGCTACATAGGAATATGTAGAACTTATGTCTATCAAAGCAGCATAAATTAGTATAGGTTTCCTCACCTCAGTCTGATTAGCACCTCTGCTCAGTGCTCTCTATCCTCGGCCCATACTATTACCACCCCTAGCCAGTCCACGACCTCTAGGTGGCTGTTGTACTGCCCTCTGAGGCTGAACGAAACTCAATCCTAAAGCTTGCATCTATCAGCACGATGTGGGCACTCTCTAATCCGAAGCTCCAAAGACCCACACCACAGACAAACCCCTAATCTCCTCCAACACTCGCTCGGATGGCACCTACTATAGTTACCACAAGATTGAATCCATCTAAATAGAACTAGAGGGTCTGAATCCCTCTTATTCTTGCCTCTCTCTCGGTCCCTATTGTGCCACTCTACGCGCTTAACCTCTTCGGCGATCTTCGCCTTATCCACTAGAATAGCAGACTCACGCTCCCTCTACAGAGTAATCAGAACCTTCAAACTGTCCCTCAAACCATCCTCAAAACGAACACAATTCTCATACTCAGACGCCACCATGCCTCGAGCATAGTGGCTCAACCTTAGAAACTCGGCCTCATACTCGGCCATAAATTTATCACCTTGCGTGAGATTCATGAACTCACGCCTACGAGCATCAACATGGCTCGCGCCCACATACTTTCCCTGAAAGGCAGTCTTAAAATAATCCTAGTTCAGATGATCTAGTTGAGTGTCCTCTTCAACTGATAACCACCACTGATATGCCTGATCGTGAAGCAAAGAGACTGCACCTTTAATTTCTGCTAAAGAGTACAGTCGATTCATTCATAATCCTTTTGGTGGCCTCCAACCAATACTCAGCTACAGTAGGGGTGACTCCAGTGACACCCCTAAACAGCTCAGCTCCATTGGACTAAACTCGTTCAGTTACCAACCCACGGCCCCCAGATCCAGAATGGGGTCCAACGACCCTCTCCAACACTCTCAACATGGCTTGGGATAGTGTGTCTTCCCCAACTGAACGACTTTGAGACCCAGTCTCAGTAGTAGGTGAAATCGATGTCTCACTAGTATCTAAATTTGGCATACTGCCCAAAGAGGAAGACTTAGCTCGAGCCCCCTACGGTCCTTATTGCACCCATGAATACCACGATCGTGAGTTCCATGACCGTTCATCGTATATTTCAAATTTGTCTACATTATAAAATTTCATGCATCAGTTCCAGTATTTATTAGCAGATATTTTATTCTTAAATCATCAGAAGTTCAGAAGTATTTTAGAGGTTTCAGTCTCTAACTAACTCAGTATACTTTCAGAAACTACTAACTACAGTGTTTTCAAAAAAAATTCTATCTAAGCTCAAAAATACTTACAAGATCGGCGCCGTAGACTCTGTGTACCACATACTTACTTAGAGTAATCCAAATTATTTGAAAACCAGTTCTTTTTTTTAAAAACATAACTTAAAACCCAAAATTCACATCCCGAGTTTTGCAATCTAGATCTGATACCACTAAATGTAACACTTCAAACCCATCCTAGACGTTATGGCTGAATCTGGGAGTGTTGCAAAGAAGGGTTTTGAAATCAGCGTTACTTCGATAAAACTTTGTATAATTGTTTGATAAAATATCCAAGTTTTATAACCCATATTTTTTTACATAATTATTACTGAAAACGTTATCTAATTAATTCATTTGCCAAAACATGATTTATAGTGGAAGTCTTAGAAACCGTTATATTTTAGAAATCCAATTTGTATTTTCGGAACAATCTTTTTTTTTTGTAAAACAATAATTTTAGTCAAACGTCGCAATAAAAGTTAAAACGCATCCAAAACCAAAATAAAAATCAAACATCCCAGAGAGTCCAATAATTACAAAACTCTCAGAAAATAATACTTAAATTAAATAATAACCATTATTTAGAATAGTTCACGAACTCATGGTCACCGTGAGACTCCGTCGCACCGATCCGCCTAAGTTTGTGGATTACCTGAACAGAACAAACAAACATGCATAAGTTTTCGTAAACTCAGTGTGTAACCTAACAGAAGTAGACATGCAATATACACAGAAATCTCATATATAGACAGATACAAATTCAGACTTAAATCCATGACAGATGCAGATAACAGAATCAGATAAGCAAAATAGATATCCAGAATCCTACCACTATTCTCTACACACCATCTCCGACCATCCCATCACACCATGTGGGGTTAAAAACATCCACCCATCCCTACACACCATATACTGTCGATGCGAAACATGGCAGATAAGATGTAGTCAAACTGCAAGAATATGGGCGAAGAGTCACCATACAATTCACTTCCTCCACATATACAGTATCCATCCCCAAACACAAATACAGAATACAGATGCAGATATATCAGATTAAACATGCTTGACATGCTCGTATATAGATGAATACATACTTAAATAGTACAATTACACATTTAGTATCCTACTCAGATCAGTCTATCAGAATACCATAGCACACAAAATAGGGTTTGGTTAGCCCTTACCAACCCTATGGTAGGCCCACAGTCGATCAAAACAACCCGTGCAACCCTAGGAAAAATTTCAAAATTATGGGTCCACATGCTCGTGTGGTTTGCCCGTGTGGGCTCACACGCCCGTATAGTCCACAAGCCCAAATTGGCCTTGCTGGTGTGGCCCACACGGCCTGGCCCAAAACTCATATGCCTGTGTGGCATTCTCGTGTGAGCCCACAGGAATGTGTGGCCCACACACCTAATTTGGCCTAGCCCGTGTTGCCCACACGGCCACACTCACACCATTATATGGTCGTGTCCTGTGCACGACCACGCCTTCGTTAAAGACACGGCCAGGCACACACCCATGTGGCGTCGATAGAATGATTTTTTGGCTTTCAACGAAGCTTAGTTTTTCGTGTTCAAGGTACACACCAAGAATGATTTTGATACGAGACCACTCCTGAAACCACTGACACCTAAAACCAGAATTACAATCGATCAATTCTAAGTACTGAAACAACAATTACCAAAACCCCAATTGACATACTTGAACGAAGTACACAACGAAAACTTCAATTACTTACCAGAATAATTATGACAGCCCTAATATCCTACACGATTGACGAAGAATTTTGATCCCTTTTATTAGCACCTAACACCAGAATACACATCAATAACACAACTGAAATGACCTACAATCGCACAAAACTTCAAGAGTACTTACCAAACACAACCGGAGCAGAAAACACAAAATCAAACACAGAGATCGACGACAGTTTGAACGGAAAAGGAGAAGGTAACAAAAAGAGGGAAAAACGAGAATGCCAAGAAAATGAAGAACAAACTGACGTCAAATTTTTCGAGAGAGAGAATACTAAAATTTTGAAAAAAATAAAAAATAAAATCAGATAAGAACAATATCTCAACTCCCCCCATTAACCCATTGACAAACCACCCCCACTATCTTACAACTTGGTTCTCATCCAACAACTTCAGAGTTTCAGTTCCACCAAAAACCTCTAACAACCAATCGAATAAAAAATTTATCACCCACGCTTACGCAGGGATTCAAACATAGGACCTCAAACATACTAACTCCTTACCACTCGAACCAACAAGCTCATTCCAATATGAATTAACAGAAAATTTTATATAAGCCCACTCAATAAGGATAAGGCTTGGATCTAAAATAATAAAAAAATTTTCAAAAGTGGAGATTGAACCCAAGACCTCACACACACACCCAAAACACTTAACCACTGAAGCAGATACACATTTATAATAATTTTTAAAAAACAGACTTAAAATATTCAGTGCGTTACAAGTTTGGACTTTTTAATAATTTTCTAATAAAATAGAATGTAATTAATTTTATGGTACATTCATACAATTATTATTTCCCAACCAATTTTCCACAAAGTATATTGATGGAAACTCATCTCTATTTAAAAGTGAAGAATCTTTATTTGATTAGTTTTTCTTCCACTATTTATTTCTGACTTTCATTTTTTTATTAAAAAAAACATGCTTACAGGAATTCAATTTTTTAAAAATCAAACTAATCGATTTATCATCAAACATAACATTCAAATCAAATCAAATAAACTGTAAACTAAAATATTTTTACCAATTACTTTGATTTGATTTATGTTTGATTAATCATTTACATAGAACATATTTATTCATCTCATAATTAAATAATAAAAAATTCAGGTTACATCTCGTAACTAATATATATAACACTTAATTTAAAACCTAGTCAACCTTGATAACTTAAAATATATAATTTTATTATCACTATTTTCACATCAAATTTATCTACATTTCAATTTTTTTTAACTTCACTTTGTTGTATTATATTATCATGTAAAGAAATCATAAAATCTACTTGTATTTTAAGCAAAACCAAGTGAAAAGACTTAAGTTTTCCACTTATTAGAACTTTGTACATGTATGTTTGCTATCAAGTTTTAGATGTATATGTCTAAATGTAAGAATTGTATAGTTACGTATTCATATTTTATAATTAAATATCTTTATTTTGAGTATGTATTCATATTTTATCTTTGTTTAAGTTTGAATATAAATAAATTATTTTATCAATCTTCTAATTTTCTCAAACTTTATGATTTGATTACGAGAACGGAATCCACTATATCAAGATGGATTTCACTTCTTTTACTGATTTTATTTACTATTGTGCTAATTTAGTATTATATATATTCCTTGTGCAAGTAGAGGAAAACAATAATTTTAAAAGCAAATTGCATATAAACCAAATGGGATTGAATGACCAATATCAAATAGTTACCACTGAGTTAAATGGCGCAAATTCCAAAAGAAATGACTTGGTAAGTGACTCGATGGGTTTTTTGATCTCATCAGTCATTTCCCCCTTCGTCTTGGTCTCCTCCGCCATCGCTTTGGGCCACTACAATTACATGCTTCCTCTTTTCATCTTTTAGGGTGGATAAAACATTTTGAAAATTTAAATTTATCAAGCCTTGAAAAATGCTACCATTTTAAAAAAATATCCTTTAATATTTTTATTTGTTTGGTTTCGAGAAATAATTTCTTTTTTAAAAAAAGTTAATAAAATTTAATAAGTTAAAAAATAATTATAAAAGAAAAATAATTTGAAAATATGCACGGATATCATTACATTAATAAAATATGTAAATATTTTTAATAATATAAAATATAAAAATATTGAAATTAAATAAAAATTACATTTTAAATGGGTTCGACTGATACCGCCTCAAAAGTAAAATCTAGTCTAACCTCAATCTCCTTAATAGAAACAATATTAGATGGGTCCGATCAATACTGCCTCAACATAGAGATGTGAAACACATCATGGATACGGTCTAACTCTAGAGGTAGTTCTAATTGATACACGTCTGATCCCACACGTTTCAGAATCTGATACCGCCCAATGAACCTAGGGCTCAACTTGCTCTTACGTCCAAACCATAGAACTTTCTTCCATGGAGACACCTTAAGGAACACATAGTCACCCACAGAATACTCAATGTCCCTCTTTTTTTAGATCTGCATAGGACTTTTTTGTATCAGAAGCTGCTTTAAGACGATCTCAAATTAGTCTAACTTTATCCTCAATCTCAGAAACCAACTCAGGACCTAAAACTCGTCGCTCACCTAACTCAGTCCAACATAAAGGAGTATGACACTTATGACTATATAGAGCCTTGTAAGGTGCCATCTGAATACTAGACTGAAAGTTATTACTATAAGCGAACTCGGCTAACAGTAGAAAATCCTCCAAACTACCTCGAAAATCAATTACACAACTCCGAAGCATATCCCCTAGTATTTGAATCACCCTCTCAGATTGACCATCTGTCTGAGGATAGAACGCAATACTAAAGTCCAACCTCGAACCCAGAGCGTCATGAAGTTTCCCCTAAAACTGAGAAGTGAAGCGAGGATCTCTATCAGAAATAATTAAGACCGGTACCTCATGAAGTCTCATGATCTTGGAAGCATATAATTTAGCCAACTTCTAAAGAGAATATTCTTTCCAAATAGGAATGAAGTAGGTATACTTGTACAACAAATCTATGATGATCCACAGAAAATCCTTCCTAGTAGGTGTTAGGGGAAACCCACTAACGAAGTCCATAGTCACATGGGAATCTTAACGGGTTGAAGCAAGGGCAATTGGTGTTTAGCCTTAACTTGTTGGCATGTCAGACAATGAAAAACAAAATATGTCACCACCCGGTTCAAACAGGCCACCAGTATAGATCACGAAGATCCCTATACATCTTATTTCAATCGGGATGCATAGCATAAGGGATACTATGCGCTTCCCTCAGAATAGACTGCCTCAAACCAGAATCATTAGGTACACAAACATGTCCTCGGAAACACTGAACCCCACCACTATTCAGCCCAAAATCAGACGTACTACCATCCTCTACCTAACAGAATCGCAGAACCAGAGAATCATCATTTATCCCAAATTTGATCAATCCAAGCCGGCTTAACTTGCAACTTGGCTAACAGACTCCCATCATCAAACAGATTCAGACGAGCAAACATCACCCTCAAATCAGACATTGTTCTACGACTAAGATAAAAGACAAAAGTCATCAACCAATTTTCTAATGTATTTTTCTAAAAGATTATGCTTTATCAAATCCGTTAATGCATCAAACATGATTTTAGATGTCGATACTCTTTACAATTTGTTTGCGAAGATTGTAAAAATTGTTGGTTCGAGCA
The DNA here is from genome assembly GCA_025698465.1 of Gossypium longicalyx. Lineage (NCBI taxonomy): Eukaryota > Viridiplantae > Streptophyta > Magnoliopsida > Malvales > Malvaceae > Gossypium > Gossypium longicalyx. The sequence goes on along the minus strand of CM046997.1, from coordinate 12,555,019 downwards.
ATGTGGCCTAGCTAATTACATATAATGCTACAAATTATAAAACTCTTAGGAAAATTTTTAATGAGAAGTATCCTAATCTTTTGGTCACCATGTGCAACACCTTCTATCAATTTAATTTTGAAGGATGTTGGTAAAACATCTCATGTTAAAAGTTTAGTTTAGCATTCTTCTTCTATTATAGTTTTTGTGTATAATCACAAATGGACTTTGGGTTGATTGTCATCCTAGTGAGAAATGTTTTGCTATTACTTTTATTACTTTGAAGAATCTACATGATTATAAGTGTCATTTGCAAGCCATGATCACTTCCAAGAAGTTTATTGCTTAGAATGGGTCTAAAATAACGAAGGTAAAAAATGTTTTTTATATTAGTTTCGACAAATTTTGGAGTAATTACTTGGTGATGATGAAGATTGTTAGTCAAGATGTACACTTGTGATGCTTAAGACAATTGGAATGTTAACAAAGACAATTCAATGTGTTGTACTTTATTTGTTCCATTTGAGTTTACAACTGGACTCTGAAGGTTGGAGTTTAGACTTTTTAATAATTTTCTAATAAAAGAGAATGCAATTAATTTTGTGGTCTATTCAAACAATTATTATTTTCTAACAAATTTTCCACCTAGTATTTTTATGGAATCTCATCTCTATTTAAAAATGAAAAATCTTTATTTGATTTGTTGTTCTTTCACTATCTATTTCAAACTTTCATTTTTTTATTAAAAATTTAAAAGTAAACATGCTTACGGGAACTCAATTTTTTAAAGATCAAACTAATCAATTCATCATCAAAAATAACATTCAAATCAAATCAAATCAACTTAAACTAAAATATTTTTACCAATTACTTTGATTAGATTTATGTTTGATTAATTATTTAATAGCATTTACATACCATATTTTTATTCATCTCATAATTAATTAATAAAAAATTCAAGTTAGATCTTGTAGCTAATATATATAAAACACTTAATTTAAAATTACCTTGATAACTTAAAATATATAATTTTATTTTCACTATTTTCACATCAAATTTATCTGCATTTCAATTATTTTTAGCTTCACTTTGTTGTATTATATTATCATGTAAAAAAAATCATAAAATCTACTTGTATTGCAAGCAAAACCAAGTAAAAAGACCTAAGTTTTCCACTTATTAGAACTTTGTACATGTATGTTTGCTATCAAGTTTTAGATGTCTAGTCTAAATGTAAGAATTGTATAGTTACGTATTCATATTTTATAATTAAATATCTTTATTTTGGATATGTATTCATATTTTATCTTTATTTAAGTTTGAATATAAATAAATTATTTTACCAATCTTCTAATTTTTGCAAAGATTATGATTTGATTACGAGAACGGAATCTACTATATGAAAATGGATTTCACTTCTTTTACTGATTTTATTTATTATTGTGCTAATTTAGTATTATATATATTCCTTGTGCAAGTAGAGGAAAACAATAATTTTAAAAGCAAATTGCATATAAACCAAAGGGGATTGAATGGCCAGTATCAGATAGTTACCACTGAGTTAAGTGCCAAAAATTCTAAAAGAAAAGGCTTGGTAAGTGATTCGATGGGTTTTCTGATCTCATAAGTCATTTCCCATTTCGTCTTGGTCTCCTTTGCCATCGCTTTGGGCCACTACAGTTACATGCTTCCGCTTTTCATCTTTTAGGGTGGATAAAACATTTTGAAATTTTAAATTTATCAAGTCTTTAGAAAAGCTACCATTTTAAAATACATCCTTTAATATTTTTAATTGTTTGGTTTCAAAAAATAATTTTAAAAAAATTAAAGTTGATAAATTTTAATAAGTTAAAAAATAATTATAAAAGAAAAACAATATGAAAATATGCAAGATGGATATCATTACATATTTTTAATAATATAAAATATAAAATATTGAAATTAAATAAAAATTAAATTTTAAGGTTATAGAAAAATAATATGAAAATATGCAAGATGGATATCATTTATTTTGGTGGCTAATGTAGCCCTATCAATCTACCCATAACGTTTAGACCGGGTTAGGGAGGTTACATAGAGTATACTAAAATGTCATTGATGAAGACCACGACGAACTGATCCAGATACGGTTGGAACACCCGATTCATAAGGTCCTTGAATGCAATCAGAGCATTCGTCAAACTGAAGGGCATGACTAGGAACTCGTAGTGCCCAAAGTAAGTCATAAAAGCAGTCTTATGAACATCAGTCTCCTTAACATTTAGTTGATGGTACCCAGAACAGAGATCGATTTTAGAAAATATAGATGTCCTACGAAACTGATTGAACAAATCATCAATCCTCAAAAGTGGGTAATTATTCCTTACCTTTAATTTATTCAACTGACAATAATTTGTATGCATCCTCGTAGTACCATCTTTCTTCTTTACCAACAGAATTGATGCTCCCCATGATGACACACTAGGCTGAATGAACCCTCGATCGAGAAGTTCCTGAAGCTGAGCTTTCAATTACATAAGCTTATTCGGTGCCATGCGGTAGGGAGCGATAGACACTGGAGCTGTACCTGGTAGAATCTCGATACCAAACTTGACTTCCCTATTCAGAGGCAACCCCGACAATTCCTTGGGAAAAAACATCTAAAAATTCTTTAACAGTCCGAATATCCCCAACAGATAAACCCACATAAGTCAATCATGCACAAAGGCCAGAAATGCCTCACACTCTTTTCAAACTAACTTTTCGGCCACAATAGCAGAGATCACATTAGAGAGGTAATTTTAATGCTCACCAATCATGATAATCTCCAAATCATCTTCAGACCTCAGAGTTACCCTCTTAGTGGCACAGTCTAAGCTGGCTCGATGTTCCACGAGCCAGTCCATTCTCAGTATCAAATCAAATTCTCCTAATGAAAACACCATCAGGTTAGCCGAAAACATAACACCTTGTATCTCTAACGGTACTCTCTTACAAACCCTATCAACCTAAACTGACTGACCCAGTGGACTGATCACAGAAACCTCACCAAAAGTACTCTTTATCGGAATCCCCAGTTTCACAGAAACTGAACTAGCTATATAGGAATGTGTTGAGTCTATATCTATCAATTCAAAGTACGAAACAATATTAATAAAGAACATATCAACGATAATGTTTGCTGATCTCTATCCTCGCTGTGCCTTGCCGCATAAACCAATGCAAGCTATCTAGCCTCTGCCTGATTTGCACATCTATCTGGTGCTCTTTGACCTCTACCCAAACCATTACCACTTCTGACCTGCCCACGACCCTTAGGTTGCTACTATACTGCCCTTTGAGGTTGAACCAAACCCAAAGTTGAAGCTTGCACCTGATAAGAGCAAAGTGGACAAAATCCCTAATGCGATACTCCATGGACCCAAATCACAAACAAGCTTCCTGCCTCCTTCACCATTCGCCCAGATGGCGTCTACCACAATCCCCAAATACATGTGTCTTAGTAACAATAACTAGTGTCTTTACTTGCAGAGGCCCATCGAACTTGTCTCATTTCTTAGGCCGTTAACCACAGCTAGAGGGCTCTAAATCCTTTTTAACCTTAGTCTGGCATCTCTCTCTATCCTTCTTTTCGCACTTAGTGCACTTAACCTCCTCAACAATCTTCGCTTTATCCATCAAGATGAAAAAAACTCACTCCCTCTATGAAGCTATCAAAACCTTGAGGTCATACCTCAGCCTTTCCTCAAACCAAATGCTCATGTCGTAATTAGTCAAGACAAGCCCACAAGCATATTTGCTTAATATCAGGAATTTCACCTCATACTCGATCAAAGTCCTATCATGTTGAGTAAGGCCCATAAACTCGCGTCTATGAGCCTCCATATAACTCGCCCCCATATATTTATTCTAGAAGGCATTATTAAAATACTCCTGAGAAATCTGGTCAGGTTGAGTACCTCCTCAATGGTCAGCCACCACTAACAAGCTTCATCTAGAAATAATGACACTATACCCTTTAATTTTCGCTCAGGAATGCAGTCAATATCATTAATAATTCTTTCTGTAGCCTATAACCAATATTCGGCCACAGTCAGGACAGCTCAAGTGATGTCCCTAAACAACTCAGCACCGTTGGACCGGAGTTGTTCAGTTACCAACCCATAGCTTTCAGATCCAGTATGGGTCCCAGTGAACCTCTTTAAAACTCTCAACATGGCTTGGGACAATGTGTCGTCCCCAACCATCTAAGTCTGAAACCTAGTCTAAGGAAGTAGGCGTACTCGGTGTTTCACTTGTATCTAGATTGGGCATGCTGTCCATCGAGGATGGTTCAACTCGAGCCCTCTTCAGAGCCCGTTGTGCTCACGAGTTTCACGTACACTCATTGTATGTTATCTACATTACAGAATTTTATGTACTAGATTGAATTTTCTTATCAGATGTCTTATGTCAAAAGTCTTATCAGAGTATTTTTCAGTATCGCTATAGTTTTGAACTAAAGCATAAGTATTTCTAATACTATAGTATTGTTTCTAACTAAACAATATAACTAAAGCAGAAGTATTTACTGGGTTGGTGCTAGAATCTCAATATTTCATCAACTTTTTAGATTTAAACATAAATAAATTCCATTTGAAAAATGATTTTCACAAAATTTTAAACCCAAAATCACTGCACGGGTTTTGAACCTGACTCTGATGCCATCAAATGTAACACTCCAAAACTGGCTTAGACGTTATGGCCAAATATGTGGAAGCTACCGTGATACTTTTTGAAAAACCCAAAAATTTGTTAAACTTGTATATCAATACCAGATCTTATTTAAAACTATTCCAGTTTATTTTCGGTGAAAACATCCTTCATAATTAAATCAACTAGACTTATATTTTCAAAACGCATTTATTGCACTAGAATCCCTTAGTTAAATTCATTTTGAAAACATGATTCGTATTTTGGAAAATTCAACGCTTTGTTGACAGTGAATTCTAATTTTAAAATCGAAAAACAGCTCAAAATAGTAAATAAAAATTCAAAACCAAACAATATCAAAATTTTTAGACAGACCAACAAAGCCAAATATAATAAACCAGAATATAAAATAGCAACATTTATCATAAGTTTTTAACTGAGCTCCCGTCGCACTGACCTGTCTTAAATCTAAGGCTTACTTGAAAGTAAACAGACAAATCGAGGGTGGGCTTACAAGCTCAGTGTGTAACTAAAAAATCAAAATCGCAGATTTAATTTCAAACATAACACATAACAGAATAGATACAGAACATTTATCATATACAGAAACAGAATCAAATGCAAATTTACGATCCTACCCCTATTCGCTACACACCATCTCCGACCATCCTTACACACCATATAGGGTATTAAATACCCATCCAACCCTACACACCACTTAGTGTCGATATGGCACTTTTCAGAATATTTGCAGCTTAGCTGCTAGATCATTAGGCGATTTATTGCCAAGAGCAGATATACATGTGGCTATGCCACCAAATACGGTAGATAATTAAACTGCCCACACTTCCTCCATAAAACACAAATCCCATCCCATTACACATACAAAATTAACAGATGCCAGGATTACATGTTACACATGCTCATATAACATATCATAATTACACATGCATAACATACTTAACATATATATTATCAAACATGCATATTTATATCAAATTTTACACTAACAGAATATCAGTAATCATATTTTACAGTCCAAATTATACCATACAGACCCTATGGGAGGTCTACATTCGACTCGAACGACAAACACGACCGTATGAAAAATTTTCAGATTTTAGGCCCACACAGCCTAAATAGCCTAGACAGTGTGTCTCACACGATCCAGCACATGACCTGACACACGGCTGTGTAGCATCAACAGTTTTAGATTTTAGCTTTCATCATTCACTGTTTTCTTAGGTTTTCGTTACACACCTAATCTGATTTCAAGATGAATGCAACCACGAGACTTCAAAAACCTAAAATTAATGTTCAATCGACTCAATTAGCCATGAATCCTCAATTTTACCACTCGAATATAGGCCTTACTAAATCAAAAATTGAACTCTTAGGCGTTCAAGAAAACCTTACCCAATCATCTGCAACAAACTCCTAACACAACTAATTCGCAAGAGGAGAGCTTCAGATTTCTTGAATACCACCTAACAACAAGAACTCTACGAGATTAAATCAAGCCTTAAAAAAACAATTAGCCGAACAAACAATCATAACCCTTATAAAATTTCACAGAAAGCACTTGCCCAACTATACCCAAGAACCAAAATCACAAGAAAAAGCAATGATTGAACCCCAAACCAAATCACAAATGAGTAATTGAAATAATAAGAAAAAGAAGAATAAAAAACTGAATGAAGCAATAGGCAAAAGATTACAGAAGGAAAGAATGAAACGAAAAGAACCAAAAAAAAAAAAAGTGAAAACAAATAGAAATAGAATGTGGGAAAAAGAAATTAGAAAATAAAATAAAACAAAATAAAAGCATAAAGGGTAAGGGAAACGTGACAAAACTGTTTTGTTTTAAGAAATTAAATTGAAATTAAAAAAAAAAAAACAAATCAAAACAATAATAAAAATAATAATATCAATCAACTGATTTGATTATTATATTTTATCAGATTTTTCCTTAAAATTTGAATTTAACTCTACTATAAACATTAGGCAGCACCACGCATGTGACCAAAAATTTATTTTCGGGATTCAAACACAAATTCAAAGGGTAAGCTAACACTTTACCACTTTATCAGTAAGATACAAATGGATCGAAAATAATATTTAAGCCCAACGAATAGAAATAGATTTAGGAACAAAAATAATTGAATTTTCCTAAAAAATATAATTTGAGCACAAAATATTTAACCACTGAAATAAATACTTAATAATAGCAGAAAATAAATTTTTGAGAAGTTACCATTCTAATTTCAGGTATTTTTGAGGTTGCTTTCTTCTTTTATACTTATGTTTCAATTTTAGAAATTGCAGCAAGATTTAATTAAGTTGTAATGGGTAAAATAATTTTTTTTAAACATCAAATAGTATCATATGGGTTTAGTTAGTTAAGAATGAGATCAGTTTCATTGCTTGGATTTGAATAGTGATAGTGTTTACTTGTAATTTATTTATTATATGTATATATTAGAGTAGAAGTGTTCATGAGTCGAATCAGGTTAAGTTTAGGTCGGATTTAGGTATGATGTAAATACATTTTATGCTTGTTCAAGTTTGACCCAATCCAAAATAAGTCCTCTCATATTTGTAAATGATTAACCACCCATATTATTTTAAAAAATATATATTGTTATATTTATTTGAATTTAATATTTAATAATTTTATATATTTTTATTTATTATAATTTATTATATATTTTTAAATTTTTAAATTTTCAAATTGAGTTTGATTGAGAAAATATGATTAGTCAATTCAACTAATTCGAATTTTCTCTCACTTAGTTTGACTCAACTCGATTGAATACTCACCCCTAACACCTTAGTTAATATGATCCAACAAGCAAATGTCAATATTTTTTATTTTATCTAGCCAGTTAAACTACTTAGGCTTTGTTTCTTATTTATTTTCAAAAGTGCTTTTAAGGTCAAAAATATTTTTGGAGTCATTTGGAAAAAGCATTTTTGGAGTCTAATGACATTTTTAAGCTTATTATAATCCAATGTATTTTATATAATATATATATTGGATAGACAATTTTTTTTTGGTGGCAAAAAAAGCTAAATTAAAAGAAAAATAAGGTCTAAAACTACGTCTTTACTCGACAGATGTTCGTAAGTCTTACTCTAATTCTTCGTTTAAATCTTGAGATGGATCCTTCACATAAGAGTTGTTATACTGTCTTTCCCACAAATAGAGATCTTAATGGTCTCTGCTAAGCTCCATGTTATACCTTGAAAAACAAATAGGTTCTTATTCTTCCATATACGCCATGCAACTAGTCCAAACAGGGTTGGCCAGGAAGCTTTAGCCCATGTCAGCCACTCGTTATGCCTTAAATTTTCCTCCACCCATTCAAAAATATTGCTACAAAAGAATTGGGTTTGCCAGTTTAGAGGGACAATGTTTAACCAAACTTCTATAGTTGTCGGACAATCTCTGAGAACATGGAGAACGTTTTCTGTGCTATGTTGACAGACCGGGTAGGAGGTGTTATAGCTGAGCCCTCTTTATGCTCTTTCTAGATTGGTGAGCAGCTGTTGTTTGCAGACTAGCCAAAGAAAAAACCAGATACGTTGGGGGCCTGGATGCTTCCAAATTTCCTTCCACCTGGTATTTCGAGTATTCCATGAATTTTTCGTTATCATTTGGTAAGCATTTTTTATTGAGAATTTTCCAGTAGAGGCAGGTGTCCATCTAATTTTATCGAGTCTTGCTAAATGATGTGAGGGAGGTATGTCTATAATTTTTTGTACTATTTCTTCTGCTAAGTTTTCTCTGAATGATTCTAGGTTCCAGACCTCTTCCGCTGTTATCATGTCCTTGAGCAGGCAATCATTTGTTGGTCTATTCAGATTTTGAAGCAGGCAATCATTTGTTGGTCTATTCAGATTTTGAGCATGTTTCATCAGTAGCCCAACTGTAAGAACCCAGTTGTCTTTCCAACAGTATATTTTCGTTCCAGTTTTAACCAACCAGCACAGGTTGTCCTTCAACATAGGCCAAATCTTCTCAGTTGCTTTCCATAGTGCAGAACTATTTCCTTTTCCTATATTCTCTAGAATTACCTCTTTTATTCCATATTTTGATCGAAACACACCCGTCCATAATGCATTTTGATTGGAGATAAGGTTAATTCCTAATTTTAGCAAGAAGGATTCCAAAACCACCGCATGTACGAGGTTGGCATATTGTTCCCCAATCCACAAGTGCTAGCTTTCTCCTTCTCGTGTTTGATCCTCAAATGAACTATCTTGTTATGCGTTCAATTTCATCGCACACCCCTTTTGGAATTTTCATGGATTGCATGAAATAATTGAAGATAGTTAAGATGACTAATTGAACAAGGGTAAAGCGTCCTGCCATGGATAGTTATTTTGCATCCCAATTGCATAATTTTGGCCAGACCTTTTCAATCATAAATTGTACTGTGGATTTAGTGATTCTTTTGTGGAATAAAAGGATACCTAAATATTTGCCCAATTATTGTACTTTCTGGTACCCCCAAGATCCTACTAAGCCTATCGCTTAAGTCTTTTGCTACTCCTTTTAAAAAAAAATATGTTGGTTTTCCTTATGTTGACATAGTATCCTGAAAAACTGCAGAATGGTCAAGAATATTCTTTAGGAGCATGCCATGTTTAATATCTGCTTTGGAGAAAATCACCAAATCATCCGTGAAGAATAAATGTGACAAGTTGGGTCCAGTTCTGGATATTTTAATAGGGAGTCAGTTTTTCGAAGAGATGGAGGATTGAAAGCTATGCCCTAGCCATTCCATGCATAGGACAAATAAATAAGGCGATACTCCTCTTGTAGGTTTAAATTTTTCAGTTGGTACCCCATTTCATAGAACTTGTATAATAGCTGTTGTGATGGATGACATAATAACTCTTTGTAGGTAATCTGGAATTCCGACTGCTTGGATCAATTTGTCAATGAAATCCCAACGGACTTTGTCGTAAGCTTTTTCCAAATCAATTTTGATCGCCATCCATTTCTAATTTTTTCCACGCATCAAGTGAATGACCTCCTGAGCTATGATGATGTTATCGGTAATGTTTCTTTCGGTGATGAAACCAGATTGTTCTTGTGAAATAATTTTAGGAAAGACTATTTTGAATCTATTGGCTATTATTTTCATAACTAGTTTGTAAAGGACATTGCAAAGGCTTATTGGTCTAAATTGAGATATTTCTTCTGGCAGGGCAATCTTCAAAATTAGGACGATTAACGTGTTGTTAAGTTCTTGGTCGATGGGACGCCCATTGAAAACATCTTTGACCCAAGCACAGACTGCTTTTCCTATGTTATCCTATTGGTTTTAAAAGAAAAGTGCGTGGTATCCATCACTTCTAGGTGCTTTTAGGGGAGCCATATCAGAGAGTGCTATTTTGATTTCTTCATTCGTGACTTCTTTTTATAGAAAATCAATGTCACTAGCTTCTAATGGAAGGAAGCGACTTGGGGGTAGCTTTCCCAATCTATTTGTTTTTTCGCCATATAATTTTTGAAAATAATTAACTACTTTTTATTATATGTCTTCTAGGTCATATAGCCAGTCATCGTTTATGTTACGAAGTGCAGTAATGCGATTAATTTTCTTTCTGTCCATTGTACGGCTGTGGAAGAATTTTGCATTTCTATCCTCTAGTTTGAGCCTGTCGCACTTGGACTTTTGCTTCCACAATAGTTCTTCATGACTAAGAACATTTTCTAGTTCTTCTTTGATGTTCATTTCTTTTTAGGCTAGAGAATACGGGTATGATCTTTCAAGTTTCATTTGTATCGAACTTAAAGATTTCATTAATTTTTGTTTGTAGTATCCAATGTGCCCGTATACGTTTTTGTTCCAGCCTTTAAGACCTGTAATGAGCTGATTTAAGGAGCTGTACATGTCTCCATCGTATTTCCATGAATTTTTAACTGTGTTGGAGAAGTATTGATGATGTGTCCATCTAGCGATAAAACCTGAAAGGCCGACCTATAGGGAGTTTAAAATCCAGATTAATGTTTACTAGAAACGGCCTATGATTAGATTTGATTCGAGTGAGATGTGTTACTAAGCAATGAGGAAACGATTGACACCAAGCTTTGTTTCCTATCGCGCGATCCAGTCTTTCGAAGACTCATGCTCATTGCCAAGTAAATGATGGTCTTTGGAATCCCTGTAACACCCCTAACCCGTATCCATCACCAGAATAGGATTACGAGGCATTACCGGACTTATACACTAGCATTTTTACAAAATTGAGTCATAAATTTTCATTCTAAATCAAAATTTTACATATTTCATCATAAAGTCCCTAATATGGGCCTACGATGCCCAATACTTGCTTTAAAAGTGATTCGGGACTAAACCAGCAACTTTGGAAATTTTATCTTGAAGATAAGGGCAGACGCCCGTGTGGCTTGGGACATGGCCGTGTGGCCAGCCCGTGGGGTTCCCATGGCCGTGTGGCCAGCCCGTATGGAATTCTGACTTGCAATTTCTTAAGCATCAAAGGGGCACACAGCCTGGGCACACGCCCATGTGGCTAGGTCGTGTGGTAAACTGATTTTTCACCATTTTTAAGCTATTTTCACATGATTTTGACACACGACCATGCTTGAAACTCGTATCCCTCTTACGACCAAGGCACACAACCGTGTCTTTTGCCCGTGTACTATCTTGACTTCATATTTAAGAATGCAGGGGACACACGGTCATTTCACATACCCGTGGGTTGTCCGTGTGTCACACACGGCCTAGATACACACCCATGTGTCTTACCCGTGTAAACGAAATATGGCCATTTCCTAGCCCTATTTCTCACCCAAACTTAACCATTTTCCTGCATGAAAACTTACAATTATATACCATCCATTTCAACCAATTTCCAATATTCAAATTGATATGTTCTTATTTTCAATCATGCTTCTATACTTACTCTTATATAAAATTTGACAATTTATGTTCATGAATGGTTTTACTTAACTTGATTAACCAAAAACAACTCATGATACAATACCATACCATATCATCATTAAAACATACATTACTAGCCATTCCAATGGCTAGATTACAAACCAAAATTTTTAAGTATTGCTTGTCTACATTAGTCTATACATGTCATTATATCAAAATAGGTCTAACGTTGATGATAACTTCGACCCCAAATCCAACCTTCATGAGCTTTGAGCACTATAAAACAAGAAAAATAAACCTAGTAAGCATTATATGCTTAGTAAGTTCATATAACAAAACTACACTTACCATTCATATATAACAAGTAAATCACACATAAGACAATTTATCCATCAATTTAGTAAACTAGTAAATAGGGCCTATACACAATAATTCAACCAAATTGGTTAGTACAAAAATATTAATATGCATAGATGAGCTCATCATGTCATTTCTTCTTATTTCACTTGTTAATACATTTTCGTTGAATCTTTGAATTTCCGATGGACCTTTCCCTTTCTAATTGTACACCCGAGGTGCACATTCCCTTTTCAAGTGGTACACACGAAGTGTACATACCCTTTTCAATTTGTACACACAAAGTGCACATAACCTTTTCAAGTGTACACACATAGTGTACCTTTCCTTTTCAAGTGGTATACACAAAGTATACCTTTCCTTTTCAATACCACCTTTTCGGGTTACATTCCTTTTCATGATGAGATCAAAGGATTATCCTTTCGGAACAACCTTTACTGCAACATATGCAGGATCTCATATACACGATAATCACCTGTCCAATCGGAAATCAATATTCAAACGGATTCATGTAATATTTCATCATTTACATGTAAATCACAAATCAACATTGCTTTATTACATGTACATACCAACTACAAATCATGATGCATATAATTCAACAATCAATTCAACACATTTACATGCTTAATTTAGTTATACAAACTTACATTGACAATTGGTCGTATCTACTAATCCGAAACTTTTTCTTTCCCTCGATCTTTTTCTTTGTTCGACACTTTCGGATCTATATAAATAAATTTAATCATCAATTCTATGATTTTTACATTCAATCAAGCCCATTTCACATTTTAGGCAAAAGTATCATTTTTCCCCTAAACTTTTAATTAATTCTAATTTCGTCCCTAGGCTTGGAAATTGAAATTCATGCAATTTACTCCTTATTCCAAGCTAATTCAAAATTTTAACATAACTTTTACAGCACATGTATTTCATAAATTTCAGAATTTTTCTAAGAATTTCACTAATTTGCAATTTAATCCCTACACATGTTTTCACTAAAAATCACTTTGCAAAAGTGGTTTATCTATCAATAATCTTTCATTTTCTATAAAAAACTTTCAATTTACAGCATATTCATCCATGGGTAATTTTCTAAACTTTGGTTTTCTTTCAATTTAATCACCCAAATAAAGAAATTAAGCTTTCCTGATCTCAAAATATAAAAATTACTAAAAAGGGGACATAGAACTTACCAATTCAAGCTTGAGAAATTTCATTTCTCTCTTTTAGGGTTTTCATGGAATTTTTGGGGAAGAAGATGATAAAATGATATCTTTTTCATTTAATTTAATTAATATCATTTAACTTTTCCACTTTCCAATTTAGTCCTTAAACTTTTTCCATTTTTCCATGGATGACTCATTAAAAATATCTACATGTTTTTCTTCAATGGTCTAATTGTCATATAAGGACCTCACATTTTAAACTCCCTAGCTATATAATCCCTATAGCTATTAATATGAAACTTTAACATTTTATTCAATTCAGTCCTTTTTGCAATTAGACACATAATTAATAAATTTTTTCTATAAAAATTTTGATGCAATATTCCTATCATAATACCTATCATTTTATAGAATTTAAATAATTTTATTTTTTGGACTCGGATTTGTGGTCTCGAAACCACTATTCCGATTCCACTGAAATTGGGTTGTTACAATCCCAAGTCTTGGAGATTTTTGGATTCAATAAATTCTCCGAAGTGTGGGAACTTTTTTCCTTATGGTGTTGCCACTTTTTTTGTCTTCTACAAAGAGAATAGCATTAAAATCTCCTAAAGCCATCCAAAGGGTACAATCAGATGGTATAGTTGCCTTTAAAGCTTCCTATAAATTCTTCCTCTTAGTAAGATTGGGGCTTCCGTAGACAAGAGCAATTAAAATGGGTTGTATTAGTCCCTCATTATATATTTTTACCAGTATAAATTGGGGGTGGTTTTGGATTATTTCAAGTTGGATTGCATCCTTCCAACCAATCCAAATTCCACTTGAAAATCCTCTCGTTTCAATTCGATGTGAGTGATTAAAGCCTAGTTTAACAATTATTTCATCCGCCTTGCTACCACTCACCTTAGGTTCTAAAAGGCCTATAATGTCTGGTCTAAAATTCATATTATACTCTCTAAAGATGCGTGGGAATATGGCACTTGCGCATCCTTGACAATTCCAAACGAAAAATGATAAATTAAATTTACAATTCATCATAAAAGATTAGAAAGATCATACCTAATTAGTTTTGCTGCCTTCACACTTGCCTCCTTCTTCATTTGCTTTGTTGAAAAGACCTTGCTTAACTTGTTCTTGTAACAATTCCACCATGTTAGTAATTGACTTTGCCAATGGAACTTTGGGAGATGTGACTTTGAAGGGACTTTCTTTATCTCGAATAATTCTTTTGAGTTTTTGGCCCTTCGTGTTTCCATTTGTTTTCCCCCACTTGTGTGCATGGTAAAGGAACTCTTTTGTCGCCCTATAGCATTTTTATGTGTTAACCACTCTTCTTGTTTTTTTCTCAAGAGTACCAGATTCTTTAAACACCACTATTGAGTGTTTGGTTGAATCTAATATTCTGTTATATGGGGTCACCGCAACCTCTAGTAGACTTTCGGCGTTAAGGTGAAGGTTGGGTTAGGGCCTTAAATTTGCTGCGGGTTGTGTACTATGGGTTTCCCCCATGATCTGTCTCCCTTTCGTGGCATCATGTGCTTTGGCCCCAGTCGCATCCGTCCTCGATTCTCCCCCTGATTGTTGTGTAGACAAGGTGACCATTGTTTTTGTTTCTTCCCAAGTGCCATCATTTGTTTCTTTTCCCTTTCTTGCTCTAGGTTCAAATTGCATCGGGCCTGATTGATCTTGTTTTCCTAGATTAAACCCATTTTGGTCTCCTTTAGGAAATGCGTTAAGCCCTATCTTCCTGGTCTGGTTCTATTTTCTTAAGCCTAGAGTAGTTGTAATCTTCTTACCAGGTCTTTGCTGAAATTGGCCTGTGAGTGAGGCTCATATTTTTACAGCCGTTGGATGTACCGCATACCCAACCTCCTTTTGGGTCAAGTTGGTTTTTTAGTTGGCCTACTCTCATGCGAGCCCATTTTATCATTTAGGGTTTTCAGAGGCTGAAACCGAATATTTTTTAGATTCTTTTCTCTGGCTGTGCCGTTGTTGATATGACTCTCTTTTGACCATCGCTGGTTTCATTTTTCAACCAGCATCCATGGACCATAGGCGTCGAAATTGTTTGTGAAATTGCTTTTCTCTGGTTCAGGTTTGGTTTCCTGAATTCTTCCTTTTTCATTGATGCTTTCTTTCATCACTTGTTGTTCAGTCGTCGATTTTGTGCAGATATCCTGTGTATATCCATAATGGCCACAAGAAAAACATACCGTAAGAAGGTATTCATATTTGATTCTCTGCAATACTCTGTTGATTAGAACTTGTGATATAAGGGCTTTTCCAAGATTGACGTAAATCGATATTCTTGCAAATCTTCCCCGAACTCCATTATCAGTATTAAAGTCCAATTTTGCAACCCTTCCTATCATTCCTCCTATTTCCTAGAGAATTTTCCTTTTGTACATATGTCCAGGAAGTCCTAGTAGCCGTATCCAAGCCATGATCATATTTGGGTATGGCTATGAAGGGCTAAATTCAATGCTCTAGGGTTGAACAGTTAGGTACTATTTATAGACTATCCAGGGCCCCTGACATAATACTCTCTCAAAATCTCCAGGGTTTTGAAACTTAGCCAAGTAGTAACCATTTTCAATATCCATTAATCAGAAGGGTTGTGTAACCTCCCAAACCCAGCCTAGACATTATGGCTACATTGAGAAGGCTACATTAGCCACCGAAATGGCTAAGCTAACTTACGTTACTTTTAAGAATTTAAAAACACTCATTTTAGAGAAAACATTAGTTATACTTTGAGTTAGCTTAAAAGCATTCATTCATTGGGTCGTGTATGGTTAAGATTCATTTTATTGTTGACAGTGCTATTTTAAAAAAATCGTTTGCTTGTCACTCTTCTTTAAAAAAACTCAAAGTTAGTCAAACATTTAGTCAAACATGCTCAAAACGTACCTGGTTCAGCCACTCACAAAATCAGTTATTTGGCTATCAAGACAATCCAACCAGAAAGCTAATTTATCATATATAACATGATATTTAACATTTTCAAACAATTTTATGAGTTTAGGACCCACACCTTATTTTTTTGCTTCCTCGCAGCACACTAGCGAATCTTCTAATTTTCCTTAATAATTCCTTAAACGAACCTAAACCAAAATTCAATATAAATTCAATCAATTTACCATTAAACCAGCCCCCAAACAGCCACTTATGAGTTCAAACCAATCGTTTAAATTATAACTATTTTATGAATATAAACTAGTTAGATTCCTTACATTGTATCGATGTGAACCGTATGTACAATCGTTCTTCGCCTTTACAGATGATTTGGGGCGTTTGGGTCAGCACCTAATTCAATAATATACTAGAAATAAGTAGCTAATTAATGATTAAATTCCTTCATTTAATCAAATCATAACCTTTACCCAACAACTATGTCGAAATAACAAACTAGTTACCCTTAATTGCACTTACGTTTCAAGATTTGTGGGATCCGAATGGCCAATTGATCAATAATGTTTTTTCGTAATTGAAATGGGTTTAAAAGCTAATTAGGAAGGTTCAAGAACTCAAATTAATTATGGAAAAATATAGGCAAGAACCAAGAAACAAAAGAGCCCCTTTTCTTGCCCATAGGTGTACGCACCACCACTCGCGGTGGCCAAAATTGGGGCTAAATTTTAAAACGGTTTGAGATCTCATTAAAATATGGAAAAATACATTTGAAATCATTTAAAATCCCCCAAATTCCAGATTTGGAAATTTAGGTTTTTAATGGAAAAGATTAATTAAGAAATTGAAGAGAGAAGAGACGTTACCCAAGCTAGTCGAGAGAAATAGCAATGACACTTTCTTGGCAATGTCCGGGATCGATCTTGGAGCTCAAGATTTCAGATTTAGGGCTGATTTTAATGAGGAAAAATGACAGAAATATGGTGAAGAATATGTTAACAAATCTTATGGCAAAAATAAAAAGAAGAAAGAGATGGTCAAATTAGGCGTAGGCGACGACAACAATGAGAGAAAGAAAGAAAATTGAAGAGAAAAGAGGAGAGGAAGTGGGTGAACGGCTTGGGTAGGTAAAATTTGAATTAAAGGCTGAAAAATACAATAAAAAAGTTATATTTATACCTAGGGTTCAAGGGTATGGATGGCACACACATTAAAAACAAGGGATTTTGCAAATTTTAATTATTTCGCAAGTGAAGGGATTTGAACTTGGGATCTCATTTAATTTCCATGCTTTCTCATATTTATTTTAACCATTAGGCTTTTTCCTCCTTGAAATAATTTTGCAATATTTATTTTAAAAGCAAAGCATGTCATATACTAAGGTTTAAGGCAAATTTTGCAAAATGATAAAAATGGTGAGAGAGAAGGGATTTGAACTTGGGTTTCAAAGAACGTTTCACTAACACTTAACCAACAAACCAATACCTCATTTATTTCCTAAAAATGCATAGATAATCTTAAAAATTAAGGCATGACCACTCTCTTTCGATTCCCAAACTTGATTCTACTAACCCTCAATTTCCGGATGTTACAGGTTGATTCGGTTGCCATAGAGAATGGATCTTGTTTTGTAGAGTTGCGTATCCAATGTTCATTCCTAAGAGCTTAATTACCACCGTATGTTACATATCTTTTATGAGTAATTGAGTAACCCGATTGGAGAATTCAATTGCCGGTATGCCGTTTACCAATGTTCTCACAATATCTTCATCAAGTAAATCTAAGTCATTGTCGTCTTCTTCTTTAGTTGACGTTTCTGTTTTATCATCAGTTTACAGGCCTGTACCCATGAGGCGGTTTTTCCATGACCTAGGCCTGTCTGAGACCAATACAGCTTCCATGTTGACATCTGCGTCTCCTTCTTGATTATTGGCCACTCCACCTTTTGGTTGTCGACTATCGCTCCGCCCGTCTTCTGTTTTCTCTCGCTCTTCAGACTCCGTCCTTAACCTTGCGCTCAATTGATCCAAATTTTTTAGTATGGATATACAATTATTTTCCTATTGAAATTTATATATTTAAATTTGTAATGGTTATATTTGAATAATATTTTAAATATAAATTATATATTTAATTAAAGTTTAAAAAATAATTTATATTAATTAATTAAAAATATTTAAAAAATATATTTCATATATCAAAATATTAATAATGAATTACAATAAATTATTTCTTATATTTGTCATAAAATATCATAATATTAATAAATTTAAATATTATTTAAATACATATTTTTACTTCATAACATTACATCTAAACAAAATATTTTATTTCTAAAAAAAATAGAATACTAAATACTTAAATCTCAAATCAAACATCTTAAAAATCACATGCCTTGGGCCACCAGACTTAACAACTTGATTTTATTTTATTTTTATGATGAAATAACTACTTGGTTTTGATTTCAAAGTATGCGAAAAAGAGTTTATAACATTCATGGATTTATGTTAAACTAACCAATCAACTTTAAGTAAACGTCAACCCTTTCACATACTGCACTCATCTATCACTTATATCTTTTCTGGAGGAGTAAAATTTTTTTAAAAAAATATTTATCAACATATACAATCTTGATTTATATACATATAACCTTTCAATAACTTTTTAAATATATAAAAAAAATTATAATTAAATATCTTTATTTTGAGCAGATACTCATATTTCAATACCCTTAAATTAGAATTTTAATTAATAAACGGAACTCTAAATTGAATATCATTATATCACAATTTAATTAATATATACAATTAATTTTTACATTATATGGAAAAAAAAACTAATATATATTAAAACCAAAACTTCTAGGAAAAAAGTAAAATTTTCAAACGAACAGTTTATTCTTTTACATATAAGATGGTTTACTCTTTTGATATGTGTACTTTATTTAATTCTTTTAATTTTATGAAAATATTTATAAATATATCTTATATATTTACTTTGTAACTTTTGTTAATTTATTACCATATCTTGCATAAAAGATTAATTTAAATAATGATTGTCCACTTAGATTTTGGGGTTTTATATTATTTTATTTTATTTATTATTTAATAAAATCTATTGATATTTTTTTTTAAATTGTAAGTATTGTTGTTTGATATATATTTTTGAAACATTCATATAGCCATTTCTAGATTTATGTATATACAATCTTTCAATAAATTTTTAAATATATAAAAATTAAAAATTAAAAATATTTATTTCAATCACATATTCATATCATTTAATATTTAATTTTAATACACTTAAAAATTTTATCAATGTTTTCAAAGATTATGAAGAAAGAAAACCTACACACAAAGATTAATTTCACTTAAGTTTCAAATTATGATTTATTAGTTGGATATTCACTTTTTTAAGAAATAATTTGAATTCGAATTTTGTTGTACTAAAATAAAAATCAATTGCACTTATTTTACTTATTCTACTAAAACAAAAATCCATTTCACTTATTTTACTTATTGTATTTACAATGATCGTAGTTTTAGTATTAATAAAAAGTACAAGATATTTTTAGTTAACAAACTTATTAACACAATTTCATATATGAAATAAAAGGACATGAGGCATCAAAGTTAGCATTCATTTAATTCCAAAATCTTCACCAAGATATGATAATTTCCTTGCTCTTTTGAGTTACGATAAATATATTTAAGGGATTCCTCTAGCGACTTAATTAAATTAGTATTTCTATTATTAAATGTATTAATTTAATTTTTATATTGTTAAAAATAATTAAATAAGACAAAATTGAAATAGAGTTAATAATTATTGTTTAAAAAATATTATTTATTGTTTAATAAAATTATATATTTTTAAATTTTTTATTATATAAATGAAATCTTTCGTTTATAATTTAAGTGCAATTAAAAAAAATAATATTTTTTATACAGTAAATATTAATTTTATTACAACTTAAACTTGTATGAATATTTTTATAATATAGGAACTAAATTAATGTATTTAGATACTCGTATCATCCCAAGCAAGCTTGCCTATATAAAACCCCTATTATATGCTTGGAAATTTGTAAATATGTAAAGTAAAGCATTGATATCTGTAACAATATAGAAAAATGGTTATGGGTTTGAGATCAGCAGTGCTAATTATGCAGCATATAATCTTTCTCAATGTAATACTCGCGGTAAAAGCGACGGAAGCGGTAGCTTTTTGAGTGAACACCGCCTGCCGCAGTCGCTGCGGTGAAGTTACCATCCCATATCCCTTTGGTACCGGCGGCGATTGCAACATCAGTGAAAATTTTTTCATCACATGTAACACCAGTTTCACACCCAACAAAGCATTCTTAACCACCAGTAGCATTGAGATCGTCGACATATCTCTTGACGGTCAGTTGCGCATCCTTGCTGCTGCAAGCTATGATTGTTACAACAATTCAGGGAACAGGGCACAACATAATTCGTTCAGGCTCGCTCTCGGTAAGTTTTTCATAAATAATACCAGGAACAAGTTCACTGCAATCGGGTGCGACACCTATGCTCGGGTGGATGGTTTTCCGGCCAACCTTATGCAAGTTGTGTGTCGCTATGTAACAACATCACCGATGTTTCAAACGGGTCTTGCTCTGGGATTGGTTGCTGTCAGACAAGTATCCCAAAGGGTGTGAGGAGCTATGAAATCATTCTCGGCAGCTATGCTAACCAGTCCAACGTATTGCCCGGAAACGCTTGCAGCTATGCATTTTTTGCAGATACCGATAACTATATCTTCTATACTTCAGATCTTCGTGGTTTCGATTTTAAAGATAAGAGATTTCCAGTTAGTCTTGATTGGACAATCGGGAACAAGAGTTGCAACGAAGACAAGAAGGATACCAAGAATTTCGCATGCAAAGAGAATAGTAAATGCGTTGATTCAGAATATAACTCTGGGTATATCTGCCAAGTGTTTTGAGGTTTTCGAGGGGAACCCTTACCTTCCCAATGGATGTAAAGGTAACTATATCTACACCCCGTGGCTGTATTTCAGTAATTGTAGTTTCTATCAGTCACTTAAAAAATTTATGTTATTTATTACTTGCATATAATCTGTAACTTTCAGATATAAACGAGTGTGAAGCCATGAGTCCTTGCAATGGAACCGCAAGATGTATTAATTTACCTGGAACATATAACTGTTTATGTCCGGTGGGCTATGAAGGCGATGGTAGAAAAAATGGAACAGGGTGCAGTTCGTCCTACATGTCCTACAAGCCGCGATCCTATCTTTCTACCGTTTCTCTAATTAGTAATTTCTAACTATAATTTCGTTATATCTTTATGTCCAAAAAAATAGTTATATTTTTATGAAATATTTTGTAAGCCGGTGTATCTATATTTACAAGCAGGACTGGTGCTTAACTTTCTCAACTCACTGTTGCCTCAATGGGGTCGGCTTGACACATAAACAACTCATCACTCATAATAAGGCTATTCTATTTAATTATATTGTATTACATGAAAAGCTGCCAAAAGATTAGATCAAGTGTACCAGATCCCTGTTTTCTGCTTGAGAATAGTTTAATCTATTCATTTAATTGTTAGGAACTAGCATTGGCTTTCTTGCTCTCCTCTTGGGATAGTATGAACATTAGAACTTAAAATGGAAAATCTTATCTCAAATCTTAGCTTAAAATGGAGATATTAAGAATGTCAGAAGTTAATCGATGACTGACTTTCATTTTGATCGCAGGTATTTGCTTAGCTGCAGCGTTGTTCCTTGCTGGAGTTTGGTGGCTTTATAGGAAACTGAAGAAAAGAAGAAAAATAAAACGCAAGCAAGAGCATTTTAAAAGAAATGGTGGGCTACTGCTTGAGAAAAAGTTGTCTTCTAAAGAAGGTGGTGTGGAGAATATTAAACTCTTCACTTCCAAAGAGTTACAAACTGCAACCGATCACTATAACGAGAAGAGAATCCTGGGTCGTGGTGGCCAAAGTGTGGTTTACAAAGGAATGTTGCATGATGGGAGCATTGTGGCTGTAAAGAAGTCCAAAATAGTAGACCAAGATCATCTAGACCCATTCATCAATGAGATCGTTATACTTGCCGCAATTGATCACAGAAATGTTGTCAAATTATTAGGCTGTTGCTTAGAGACCGAAGTCCCTCTACTCGTTTATGAATTCATTCCAAATGGAACCCTTTATCAGCTAATCCATGACCAAAATGAAGAATACCCAAGATCTTGGGATATTCGATTACGCATAGCAGCTGAAATTTCAAATGCAGTTTCTTACTTGCACTCGTCTGCTTCTGTCCCCATTTTTCACAGAGATATAAAGTCTAGTAACATACTACTAGATGAAAAGTTCCGAGCTAAGGTAACAGATTTCGGAACATCGAGATCAATCGGCATTGATCAAACTCACTTGACAACTCAAGTTCAAGGAACCTTTGGGTATTTAGATCCTGAATACTTCCAGTCAAGTCAAGTCAACTCACTGAGAAAAGTGATGTTTATAGTTTTGGAGTAGTTCTGGTCGAGCTCTTAACAGGAAAAAGCCAATCTTAACATCTGGATCCCAAGAAAAAAAAGGCCTAGTCTCCTATTTCATCCCCTCGGTGGACCAAAACCATTTTCTAGATATATTTGACCCTCAAATTTTGAAGGATGGCCAAAAGGAGGAACTAGTTGCAGTTTCTTACCTTGCTAAAAGATGCTTAAACTTAGATGGAAAAGATAGACCAACAATGAAAGAAGTGGCCATGGAACTGGAGAGAATTAGAGTTTTGAGAGGTTGCTTCCCCACTCGGCCAAAACAAGCAGAGGTTGTTGTCACGAAACCAACTGAGATTGGGGACTTGACTTCATCCTCAAACGGATCTTACATGGATTCCAGCATTACATCTGTATCGGATGTTCATCCACTTATGTCCGATACATTTTGACTACTACAATCCTATATTATATATACATAAAGCAGACTTGTCATCTGCCTGTAATAACTATTACTCTGCCTTTGTTCTCTTCAAGTTTCTGGTGATGTTTCAATGAAATTGTAGGTTCTAGGCCATCTTTGAAAACAAACTGCTATCATGTTTATCATTGTGATTCAATTTACAAATAAATTATGCGTTGATATTGTGCATATTTAGTTGAGTTACGATTTTGGTTATTCTGTTCAACAATCAATTTACTATAGCATTAATCATATATTGAAACTATAAAAGGATAAAACTAATTGGTTATTGCCGATCATCCACCCGTTCAGTAACAAATTATATAGATTTCAAGTTGATTGACATGAAATTCAGGGTTCAATCATTATATTTGTAAATCCATTTCTCCTTTCTCCATTGGAACGTACTTATTCACTGTATAAAAAAAAAACTAATTGGTTATTATCGAAGTAACATGGTCCCTATTTAGATAATCGATTGAAAATAATTAAATAATCTAAAATTAATATTTTTAGTGATTTATAAGCGCTTTTGATAATCCAACATAAAAAGTAAATGATTGAATTAAAAAGTGTGAAAAATAATAAAAAGATAAAGAGTTACTTATCACTCATGCTCGTTTGATAGAAATACTATTTTTTCACTATGCTTTAGTAAATGAGCTAATCATAAACTAATTTCAATTGATAATTTTTAGTCACTCACATTACTTGCTTTTGAAAAAGAGAAGGAAAACTTTCTATTTATTTTGAAGAGATTTTATTTTTTTACTAAAGCTTTTACTCATATTTCTAATTTTAAACTTAAATTTGTATTAACTATTTTTTATTTTATGTCTAACTATTTTAATATATGTAATAAATAAATTTTTTCATCACATAATTACCCTAATGCAGAATTTTTTCAATTCATCTTATTTCTTTTAACATTTAAATACTTTACATTTAAAATTTTAAAAATTACATTAATTAAACATTTTAATCATATTCTGCATTTAATTTTAATAAATATATTAAACAAATTTCATAACTTAAACTTAACACTTAATTTTTTTTACATTTAATTTTTCAATTATCAAACAAGATGATTTTTAATATCATAACATAAAAGAAAAAATAATTAATGTTAGAAATGAAGTGACATAGTAACCCAGCATTTAAGAAAACAAACATATATATCATTCATATATATTAATAATTTCTATAGTTAAAATTTTTAAATTTAAATTTAAATTTAATTATATATAGTAACAATAATTAACTTTGAGATGAATTTTTAAAAATTTCTTTTTACTTTTATATTTTATTTTTTCTATTAAAGCATTCTATATAATGGTAATTATTAATTTTACAAGAAAACAAATAATTTAATGAATTTATCTCAAAATTAACATATAATTGAATTAAATATAAATTTAAAATACTTAATTCAAGTTAAAGCTAAATATCTAATTTTTTTTCGGATTTGATTAATATTCAAATTCAAATTTGAAATTACTATCTATTGCGGATGTAGATAGATGCTTCGAATTTCCATTATCTAAACCTGTATCGCATATTCAGATAATAGATGTGGATTCTAATATCTGAATTCACTAATTACAAAGTACTTATAATTTTGATTTTATGTATATAAAAAATTTTACTAGATTCAAATTTAGATTTTTGTGAATTTTGATATCTAAAAAATGATTGATTTTTTTTTTTTTTTGTGGATTGGATATCCAGTAAATTATAGTACTTAACTAGTTTGTATTCTCATGCAATGTACATGGCAGTTGTGTATACCAAATTTATAATATTTTTTTTAAAAAAATTAATGAAATTATTCAAAAAAAAATTATTAATAATTTGACAAGTAATCTAACTACAAAATATTTTTAAAAATATTTTATTATTTTAGAATTGGTTATATTAATGTTATTTAATTTTAATAATATTTAATATTAAAATAAAACAAAAATTCATTATGGTTCAAATATTAATATTAATATTAATATATTATAATTAAATAATATTATTAATAATTTATTACAAGTTATTTATTTATATATATTGTTAAATTAATTTGTTTTAATGTTAAAATTATTAAAATTTGATATTTTCTAATTTTATATATATCCTTGCTCTACTTTAATCATTAATATTATTACCTCTTATTATATTTGAAAATATATTTAATCTAACAAATGCTATCAATATGTCCTTTTTTTAAAAATTATATTTTAAGTTTACCAATTTAATAATCATTAATTTTAATATTATAATATTATTTACCAATTTAATAATCATTCATTTTAATATTATAATATTATAATATTAAAAGTTAATTTAATAAAGTAAAATCTTAAAATAAAGAAATAATTTATTCAAAATCAACTTAATATTTAACATATAAAAATTTTTAAAAGAAAAATTAAAAATTAAAAGACAATGACTAAAAGAATAGTTTACTCAATATGTAAACCCATCAGAAATTGAAACAAACGCTGCTACACAATGTGATCAATAACCTGTTTAGTCTACACACAACCACAAGAAAAAACGAGAACTAGGGAATCATACTCATCCCATAACAATTTGAGCTTGGTGAAATAGGTTGGAATCAAAGCAGTTCATTGAAGATGAGAAGAAATTTATCAATGCACGAATTAGACTCTTGAACCATCAATCTTGTTAAATCGTTCGCTAAGATCCTACCAAATTGTTGTGGCACTTGAAGCAAAAACGATACCTGCAGAGAACTTTTTGCTTACCATGTACAATATTCAAGATAACACAATAGCGTTGCATCGCTCCCACTATAAAATCTTCTGCCAACAAATCTTCTACTATTATAGTATGTGATATACTATTACATAATGAAATAATATATTTTATAAGTATTAATATATATAACTGTTATTATATTATAGATTATAATAAAAGATATAATATTAATAGTTATGTGCAATTTAGTATATTAAAATACATGTTTATAACTATAACTAGTCATACGTAAAATATTATTAAAAATTTAATATCTTATTAAATATTATTTTTATTAAGTTAGATTTTGAATTGGGCTTTAACTTTTATAAGTTGTATTTGGGTATTGATTTTTATTTTATACTTGAGGTTTGGACTATAATATTAATTAGTTTATTTTGAGCTTGGGTAATAATGAGTTTATTATTTGAGTTTTGGAATAAATATTTTAGAATATGAGTATTAAGTTTATAAATTTAATAAAAAAGATAAAAAGTTCTTTAATTGCCAATATAATATAATAATAGAATATTTGCATCAATTCATATAATATCGTAGAATAATATATTTTACATACAATAAGCACTTTAATTATTTTTATATAAAAGAGTTCTATTAAATATATATATAATTTATACTTTTTACAAACAATTTTGAATTGCATTACTATTGTATAAAAATAAAATGAATTGTTATATTTGAAATTAAAATATTTATAACTTAAAAATTTTAAAGTTATTTGAATCCATCAAAGTCCGTACGACTTTATTCGAGTTCAAATCTAAAAAGAATGCAAAATTGAAAAAATTTAAACCTAAATTAATCCGAATTTAAAAACATCTTAATACGAAATAAATTCAATCTGAGAAACCCATTTGCAACCTCTAAAAAGTACATAGATAAAAAATAAAAATGATATAATTATCTTTTTATTATAATTTACTATGTAAATATATATCTGGAAAGTTGAGAAGATGTTTTTAAACTTAAAAAAAAAAAGTGGGTTTTCTTAGAAATCATAAGGTGTAAATATAAGTGTGTTTTACCTTTACAAAAATAATAAAAGATTTTGTAAATCAAACTGAAAAGTCAAAAAAACTCTTTAGCTTTTCTCCACCAGAATTAGATTTTGAGCAGCTGGGTTGGCTATGCAAAATTGAATCAATGAACTAAGACCACGTCATGACATTATCCAAAAGTTATCAAAATTTCTAGAAATGTTGATGACATGGCGCAATGTTCCAACTCCAACAGCCAATCACAATTCCCAGTAGGCAATGTTTTTTTAAAAAGCAATAAAACATATGTGTGGATGAAAGATAGCCCTGACAGATTTTTGACTAGTGGGGTCTTATGAATCACAAATCCACATGAACCCAAAGAACCAAATTCTCTGAACATCAATTCTCCACATTACCCCATCAATCATACCATTCATTTTCATTCTTTCTCTAAGAAACAAGCTCTCAGAGAAGACAATGGTGGGTTTTGAACAATGAAGAAGAAGAGAAAGTGTGGGTTATGCTTGTTCCATGGCCTGCCATTATGCTTACTATGCTTCCTTTTCACCTTCAGTAACATTGAGAAGCTTTGGTGCCAAGAACAGAGAATCCAGGCCTTTTCAAGTACATCTTTCTTCCATTAGCAGTCCTGCTAGAGCCTCCTACAATACCCTTGTCTCTGAGGTGTTCTTCTTTCCTTTTTCATCTAGAAACCCTTGTTTTGTAATGGCATTGCTATATAAATGTTAGATGGAGTTGTATATTTGGAATTTTGATAGTTTAGTCCAGCAACATAAGAATTATTTGGATTATGACAATTAGTTTGTTCTTGACCTGCAATTTGCTTGTGAAAATGGCATTTTTGCTTTAGTTCTAAAATCTGCATAGAATTTGTTCATGAGCCTTTGGCTATCATTTGTTGTATCAATTTGGGTTGCTGCTACTTTGCTTAGACTGTTAGTGAACAATACCCTTTCATCTCTGCCGGTATAGACATCCTTGTGAATATATAGGTTCTGTCTACAATGAGAAAACCATATCATATATTAGGCGATTCAGTGATGGCAAATATAAAATATCTGATTTAGTTCTTATGTGATTGTTCAACTTCATTGAATGTCTTCAAGAAGATGTAAACCATTCATTATGCTTACTCTGCTGCAATTATTAGTAAAGGTCCTTAATTTCCCAAATGAGTAGCAATTTGACATTCTTAGTTTCCAGGCTGCAAGGCTTTTGGTTCCTACAGCAATTTTCGAAGCTTCAAAACTCAAAGTTGTCTTCATGGGAGAGGGGCTAAAAAGTTATTCTGCAATAATCCCAAGAACCTACATCCTCTCCCACTGTGACTTCACTGCTAACTTAACATTGACCATCTCAAATGTCATCAACCTTGATCAGGTTCGAATTCCATTTGTTTCTTAGTATGCAGTAACCTTTTTGTGAATATAAGAACTTTGATTTTGGACATGTAATCAGTGGTGCTTTTACAAATTGCATGCTTTCCATGGCAGTTGAAAGGGTGGTATAACAATGATGATGTGGTTGCTGAGTGGAAGAAAGTGAAAGAAACCATGTTTCTGAATGTGCATTGTTTTGTAAGCGGTCCAAATCTCTTGCTTGACGTTGCTGCTGAGTTTAGATACCACATTTTCTCCAAGGAATTACCTTTGGTAAGTTTTCCTCCCCCATATGATTCAGGTGTCCGAACTCGGCTTCTATATTGTCAACTTTGACATCGCCTTTTCCGTCATCTAGCCATTTTGATGGTGGTAAATGGTAATGCTTGCTGAACTCTTGCTGCAGGTACTTAAAGCTGTGCTTCATGGAGATTCAGTCCTTTTCGCAGAACACCCTGAGCTAATGGATGCTTTAGTATGTGTTTACTTTCATTCCAGTTTGCCTAAGTACAATCGCATGGAATTTTGGGGACCGCTTAAGGATGCTGCTGAGGTAAAATCATATCCTTATTTTAATGGCTTCATAACTTATCACATATCCAGTAGATGTTCATCTGGCTCTCTGAGAATTACCAATATCAGTTTTCAAGCCTCATTAACTGAGCCAAGTTTTTTTCTTTTCTTTTTGACTAGAATAATTTATTTAAATCCACCATAGCAGCATTTTGTTCATGCAGCCACCCTGAAGAGGTGGTATTTAGTAGGTTTTGAGTTCGAGTACTAGCATTATTTGTTAGTTGTAACCTCTTCCCTTGTCCCAAGCTATATTTGGTAATTCAACCACTAGCATCATCTATATTACTATTAATATTCCTAGTTAAGTTGGTGTTACAAATTCATCCATACTAATTAAATTGACAAAAAAAAAAAAAAAACTAAAACCACTGGAATTCTTTTTCTTCACCTGCAATATGGGTGTCGCATGATCTAGTACTTTTTATGTTGATCAGGGGAAACCGGGAGATCAAGTTAAAGGTTTGTTGATTGCAGATAAAGAAAGTTCATCTTCACCGTCAAAATGGGGAAGAAGTCCAAAATCCATCTTTCAAGCTTTATTTACCTTCCTTCTTTGATTTGTTTACTGGTCGACATGCTGGTTTCTTGGTCTCATATAACTGCGACACAAACCAGCCAAAGACAAGTAAAGTGGATAAACAATACAAAAAAAAAAAAAAAAAAGGTTCAATTTCGAGACTGAAAAAGCCAAGGAATCCATTTCACGAAAGAGGGGTTTTATTTTCTTCTGATTCTTTACATGTGATTGAAGCATTTATTGAAAATCTAAAATGCACAATACTTCTGCAACTGAGGCCATTTGTTCATTCATTAACTAATGGCTATTTTCTTTGTTGCTTTGTAAATCAACATTAATGCTGTTATTACACTTCTATTATAAGCTTTTCAGATCTGACTTATTTATTTGCTATCCAGAAGGTGGACAAGGTCTGTGTATATATATATCGCCTCAAACATACAAAATTTTAGGCCTATTTTCTAGGTTAAACTTCAGCTCATTTCAAAAAATGAGACTAAAATTTTGCTCAAGTTCAATTCAGATTAAAAATGTTAAATTCGAGCCTGATTCGATTTGTCCGTATTAATTTTTTTAGATTATTTTTTATATAAAAATAAATTTAGAAATATAATCAAATATATTTATAACATTAAAATAAATGTTTCTCAACAAATTAAAAATATATCAAAAAAGTATTTATACCTAAATAACACTATTGCAACTTATTAATCAAATGCTTCTAAAATAGTATTAAAATTAACAATAAAATAAGAGTTATATAATATCTAAATAATAACAATAAAATAGTAGTAATATAATAACAAAACGCAGGAAAATAGCAACAAAATGATAGCGAAATAACAAAACAACTAATTCAGGTTAGGCCCAAGCCAAAATATCCTACCTATGGCTCGGCCCGTTTAGAAAACAAACTTTATTTTTTATTCAAACCCATTTTTTAAGTTTATATGTTTGCCCCAACCTTCTCACTTTTCGAACGGGCTTTCGGGCATAGATGGGTGACTCGGTCCATTATTAGGCCTAAATACAATACAAAACACTATTATTATTTAAAATCTTTTTACACTATGTTACAAACATATTTAATTTTTTAATAATAATGTTTAAAAATTTAACTGCAATCAAAACTAAAAATAAAATTTTGAAAATGTTTTCAAAATTAAAACAGGTTAAAATAAAATAAAAAAAGAAACAAAAGTTTAAATGGTAAAAATGATTAATTTTTTAAAACATAATAAAAAAATAAATATATTTCCTGTTAAATTTAAACTGTTTAACATAGAGATAGAAAGAGTGTTAAATACGGTTAATTTTTTTACGTAATTATTTATTTTTTAGATTTTATTATCAATTATTTTTTTAATTTCAAAATTATAATAACTATAAATATATTCAATATTAAAAATATGGTTTTGTTAAATATATTTTCGATATTAAATACAATAAACTCACAAGATGGGATGCAAACAAGTTATAAGATATAAAATAGGATAAATTATACCAACAGTCACTCAACTTTGGGGTAGCTGATAAAGTAGTCACCTTAGTTTCATTTCAATCACTCAACTTTAGAAAAATGACAAAACAATCACTAACATTATCAAAAAGTGACAAAACAATCACTGATTAACATTTTCCTTTAGTGTCTTAATGGAACCGCTGATGTGGCAAGTTAACTAGTTAATGTATCCAGTTAACTTGCCATGTTCGTGAAGCAGCTAAAGGGTCAAGGTTTGGGGCAGGTTTAGGGAAAAAAACTGAAAGGTTATGTTGGTTTAGGGCAAAAAAAATAGAAACTGGTTGTGGTTAAGGGTATGAGGAAAAGAAAATTGATTTGGGAAAAAAATTGATCGTGATTTGGGTTGGTTTAAGGTTAGAAATTAATTCGAGAATTGATTAACAAGGTTGGTTTAGGGTTAGAATATTGATTTGATAATTGATTAATAGGGTCTAGGGTTAGAAATCAATTGGTCTTTTCCGTTTGGGGAGAAAAGAAGACAAAACCAGAAACCTATTAGTGTTTTTGGTTCTCAGCGACAATGGTCAATAGAAGAGAAGCTGTCAGTGTTGTTACATCCACTGTAATGGGTAAGTTTATGTATTTAGTTTTTTATTTTTTGGATTTAAGGTTATTTCGATTTAGGTTTATTTTGGGTTATTTTGATTTTGATTTTGTTTTTTTTTATTTTAATTTTGGAGTTAGGGTTATTTCGGTTTTGGTTTCATTTGTTATTAATGTGCATGACAGATTTTAATTTTATTTTTTATTCACATGGGGTTTAGGGTCTAGTTATTAAAGCGAATGACAGATACTATGTATGGTATGCCATGTGCATAGTGTTTATTATTTGTATCAAACTGATGTTTATTGTTTGTATCTGCTATTATTTGTATCCTAACTGCTATATTGTATGAATGGTAGTATCAATTTTGTTATTTACATTCTATATTGTATTGGTTATTGTCTATCATTGCCTAGGTTTAGGGCTAAAGTGTTTGGTTATTATCTGTCATGTGCATGACATAAATGGTTGTGTTTGTATTAAATTGATTTGTATTAGTTATTGTTTGACAGAAATGGTTAAAGTGTTTGCCTATGTTGTATTAAATAAATGGTTTGGTTGTTCTATACCTTTATTGATTAGTAATTCCTTTGGCAGGTTTAATTTATGACAATTTTATGAGAGTGAAGAAGAAATGTCTGATTTTGATGTGTCTGTTAGTGATATATCTAAAAGTGATGTGTCTAATAGGATAAGGGTTAATTTAGATGGTTTAAACATGGATGATATAGAAGTAGGTGAACTATATAGAAGTAGGTGAACTATGTATAGTGATGATTCTAAGAGGTTAGATAGTGCACATGAATCTGACTCAGATGGCCAAATTTGGCTTGACTGCAACCCAGACAATGACATGAGTAATCCTAGACTTAAGGTTGGAATGATATTTAAGTCCAAAGACAGTCTAAAAAAAGCTATCAAATAGTATGGTAGGTTGAATATTTATTTTATTAAGTTTCCCAAAAATGATCTAAAAAGGTTAAATGCAGTCTGCAGTGAAAAATGTTCTTGGTTCATATAGACCTCTAGACTAAACCTTAATGACCTTACTGACTAGACTTGGCAAATTAGGAGTTCAAACCCTAACCATACTTGTTCTAAAGTCTATAAAAATAAGAATGTAACATCAACTTGGATAGGTAAACATTATAAAGAAAAAGTTATTGTTGATCCTGATTATTCTCTAAAATCATTGCAATAAGATGTTAAAAGATATTTCTATTGCCTAGTCTCACTAACCAAATGTAGGAGGGCTAAACTTAGGGCATTGAAATTAATTGAAGGAACTTATAAGGCTCAATATGAGAAGGTTTATGAATATTTGTTGGAGGTTAGGACCTAAAATGAAGGAGCAACAACAATCTGTTATCTGGATAATAGGTTGTTTCAAAGGATGTATGTCTATCTACAGGATGCAAAGATGGCTATAAGGTTGGTTGTATGAGGATAATAGGTTTAGATGAATGTTTCTTAAAAGGCTACTATGGTGGCTACTTACTTGCAGCTATTGTGATAGATACAAATAATGGCAACTATCCTATTGCATATGCTGTTGTCGAAAGTGAAAACTAAGCATCACGGCTCTGGTCCTTGGATTTGTTCGTACTAGACATGGAAATTGTGAGCTCATACTAGATATCTTTCATGTCTAACAAACAAAACGTAAAACTCCATTTGTTTATTTTGTTTTATGTTGTTTTTGTTTAGGGTTTAGGGTTTGTCAAAGAATTAAACTGTATTTGTTCTATTTGCAAGGACTTTTAGAAGCAATATATGTTGTTTCCTAATGTAGAAACAAGACATTGTGTTAGACACCTACATGCCAATTTCAAGAATGTTGGTTTTCGAAAAAAGGAATTGAAATATTTGCTTTGGAAAGCTGCCAAAGCAAGCACTCCAAGGGATTTTGAGGATGTCATGGCTAAACTGAAGAACACCAATTAACATGCTTATGATTGGTTGAAGGAAAAAAAACCCTACTCACTGGTCAAGGTCCCACTTCTCAATTAGGAGCCAGTCTGACATATTGGTGAATAATTTTTCTGAATGCTTTAATAAGGTAAACCCCTACATGCTACCAATACTGCCTCCTACGATAAGAAGGCCACTTGGCAGACCTACAAAGGTGAGAAGGAAAGAACTTGATGAACCAAAAACAACTTGAAGGTTGAGCAAAAGAAGGGTGGGCATGAGGTGCAGTAAATGCAACAAAATAGGCCACAATAAGAGGAGTTGTGAAAAAGAAGTTGGTCAAAACATTCCAATAAGTCATCTGCCTTTGCTTATTATATTACTTAAGTTATGAATTTGTTTGATGGATTTCACTTATACCTGTAGGTCAGAAGACACAAAGTTTGTGTTCACAATCAAGTGATTGCCCCAACCCAACAACAGGCTACCCCAAATCAGCAAGAGAGTACCCCCAACTTAGTAGGAGGCTGCCCCAACTCAGTTACAAACTGCCCAAACTCATCAACAATCTACCCTAACTCACTAAAAAAATGCTACCCCAAGAGAAAAGCTCTCATTGAAGAGGAAACCAACCATTGTTAGATGGATGCCTTCTACTGAAGAGTCATTTGTGAAAGACCAATGATGGCATTGTGAACAGGATTTTATTTTGTTAACTTTTTGAAATTGTGTAAATTTACCTATACATGCTACTGATTTATTAACTTAAGCAGATTATTTTTTGTAAATTTGCCTATGATTGCTACTGTTATCTAAACTTAGGCATATAGTCACTAAATTTTTTTTTTGTAATTTTGCCTACAATTCACATCTAATCAATAGTATTGAATTGTGGGCAAATTTGGCAATAGTTTGACTTTCCTTTCTTTTGTAAACAGTTTGGCGTTTGGCCTTAATATATTAGCATTGATCCATGCAATTTGGAAATGAAATCAAATGTGTGAGAATTGAGAAATACAAATGAAATGAAATGAAGATTAAACATTCTTTCAAGTCTTTAAACTTTGAAATGAAATCAAATGTGTAAGAATACCAGACCATTAAAAAAAACCATATATTCTCCCATTACAATTTGTAAACAACAACAATATTACAAAACATGAATAACAATATTACAATTTGTAAGGAACAACCATATATTCTCTCATTTCAAGTCTTTCAACTTTGAAGTTTGTAAGCAACAACACATAATTCGGTTAGCCATGTATATCAGCAGTATACCAGCAGCCATGAATGAATTACAAAACATTATATCAGCAAAAATATTACAAAACATAAGTTGGTTTTCAGTACTAACAACAACATAAGTTGATTAATGTTTAAAAAACAACAACATATTTACAAATATAATCACCAAAAACCATGTTTTTTATCCCCATCCTCCTTGCATCCTCTAATGTCCTTATTTTTTTCAAAAGACCCAACAACACAATTTGTGAACGGAGGGGTGTCAATAGTGGGTCAAACCTGATAATACTCTAAAATGACATTCTTTTATGTGTTAATTGCATATATATTTTGAGTATGATCCTACTAATTTGGGATTTTTATGGTTTTTTATCTTATAGGGACTAAATTGTAGGCAAAAGGAAATTTAAGGGTAAAAAGCGTGAATTTGAAGACAAAATGGGCCAGTATGCGAAATAGGAAAAAAATGGTGCCAAAAATACAAAGTGTGGAAGACTTGGGGGAAAAAATTCAAAGAAGAGATTTATAAACATAAGACTCTATTTAAATTTGAATTTTATTAGGATTATTGTTAGGATTATTATTTAGATTTAATTTCAGCTTTTATCTTCATTTATCTTATAGAGTTTAAATAGGAACAAACTAAAGTTTCCATGTACTATAAATAGGGGATGAAGTGACATAAATTGACACTCATCTTTTCTATAAAAACTTCGTCTCCCTAAAGCTCTTAGCTTTTGTTCCTTTTACTATTCAATAAAATTCCATTTGATTAAACTTATTTCTTTTTTTCCCAAAAAGCATGAGCCACTAAACTCATCTAGCCAAAGGTTGTTGAGGTTCCCCAAAAAAGGATCATGAGGCTTAGAATCCACACTTAGCCTTCTCAACGAGTATTCATAATTTCTCTGCATTACAGGATTGACGCTTCCATCCATGTCCTTCCAAAAGTGATCTTTTCATCTTGTGCAAAGGCAGCTGCTTTGTATACTTTGGGAAGGTTGCACAGTCGGTTCGTTAGCTTACTGCGTCAGTGGCTGTCAAGCCCAAAAGACAAAATGGCGTGGAATTCGTTGCAATAACCTAATTTTCAGTGGTGTCGAAAATAGTGGTTCGAGACCACTAAATTCGACGAGTGAGTTTGAAAATTTTATTATTCAGTGTTCATGAGCAAATTATGAATTTAGGAAGGCTTATGAATTAGTGATTTGTGTTTTAAAAATATTTATTAAATTAATTGGTTTCTAAATCAAGGTATCAAGACCTCGATTTTATAAATTGAGTCGTAAATATTTTTATAAATATTTACGGAGTGTAATTGAGTTAGTATTAAAGTTTTATTAGAAAATTTTAACGTTTCGATAGTTAATTAATTAAAAAGGACTAAATTGAAAAAGGTGCAAAACTTGTTAATTAAAGAAATAAGGATTAAATAGCTCAAGTCATAAATAAGAGAGGACTAAAAGGGCAATTGAGCACCCATGAAATAGGCTGGGCGGCATAAGTGTAGAAAAAATCATGAAAATTAGTTGAAACAAGGGCAAAATTGGAAATTTTACAAATTAAACAAATAAAATAAGCAAATAAAAGAGTTTCTAGCAATTTCTTCACATTTCTTTAGCCGAAAATGCCATAGGAGATTCTCAAAAGCTGGTTTTTCATATTTTTACATCATATTAAGAGCTCGTAGATCAACAAGTAAAAGGGAAACTAGTTGAATAATCCCTGAACTACTACCAATTTTACAATTCAATCCAGGTAAGTTCATATGGTTAAATTTTAATGATTATTTATTAAATTGATGAATGTTATAATGTAATCAGTCATATTTTTGTTGTTGAAAATAAAATTATTGTTAAACTGTGAAATCGAATTGAATGTTTAAATTAAGCAGAACGCGAGATTGAGTACAATTGTTTTGTGGCTAAAGATGAATTGATGGAAAAGACCCTAACTGAGTTATGGCACTATAAACGTAAGACCATGGTTAGCCCATGGTAGTATTTATATGTAAGACCATAGCTGGGCTATGGCACAAAGAAAGCGATCTACTCATATTCGTAAGTCATTCTTTGATTTAGTAAGAAGTGGTAAAAGACTTATGTGATTGGAACTTGAAAGATTTATTGATTATTATTGTTATTAATTTGAAGAAAGTGTGTTCATTGATTTATGTTGTGTTTGGAAGGAAGAATGTATGATTTATTTGCAATTAAATTTATTATATTGAGTTCGGTAAGATCAATGTTTAACCTAATGAACTTACTAAGCTTTGATAAGCTTACTCATGTTGTTTAATGTTCTTGTAGATTAACGTGAAATCGGAGGATCGGATCAGCATATTGAGTCACACTATCCAGCTTGCTCTGGTAGATTTTGTTATACATACTATGGTTTATATAGCATGTATAGGGATTGGTATGATTTTAAGTAATGTTGGTTTGTGTAATATTATGAGTTATACTTTGTTTAAGTTTTCAACCAACTTATACAAGTATGAATTAAACATGCACGAGGTGTGTTTAAAATGGTTAATTGATAGTTAATTAATAGGTATAATGAAGTATAATTTGACTTAGTAAATTTAGTAAAATATGTATAAATGTGTATATGGTTGATTTGGTAAGATTAGATATTTGAATATACGTAATGTTATGTTAGTTATAAGACTTGGTATTGGTTTGAATTAAGGGTCTTATTGTGTTTTGTGAGTGTGGAAGTGGTTGTGTCTGGGTTGATACCAAGATTGGGTGAGAAAAGTGGCCTTAAAATGACCTATTTTCGTCCACACGGGCAGAGACACATGCATGTGTCTCAGCCGTGTATGACACACAACCATGCACACGGGCATGTGGTTTGGCCGTGTATCTCGTGCACCTTAAAATTTTGAAACAAAATGCTCAGGTTTTAGCACACGGTCTAGCACACGGACGAGTAGCTTGGCCGTGTGACCCAAGTCAGAGAGTTACACGAGTAAAGACGCGGGCTGAAACACAGTCGTGTGCCTCACATCGGATGCCTACACGGCTTAAAACATGGACGTGTCTCATGGCCGTGTGAGACACACGAGCGTGTGTCCCCTACTCTTAATAAAATTTTTGAAATTTTAGGAAAAAAATATCTGAGGGTTTGATTTACTCCCGAATCACTTTTAAGATGTATTTTAGGTCTCAAGGATCTATCTAAGAGACAATATGATATAACCTTAGCTCGGGATGTCTTTATCGAATCCATTGAGTTGCCACAATGGCCTATTACTAGGTTATGAGCTAAGAAATTTAAAGACACATTGGCAAGCTATGTGAAACGAGTTTGGGAAGAACAAGAAGTCGAACCCATTAATCATGCATGGACGAACCCCATAGGCGTTACTTGCAATTTATTTCAAGTAGAATTTTAAACTTTAAGAAACTCATCTTAAGTTTAATAAATGAGTTGCTGGTTTTAATTCAACTCATCTTAGTTTATTTATTTGAGTTTTTATTGAATTTCATTTGATAAGATGCTTATTTAATTAATCTAATTACTAGGATAATTTATTGAAGCATGAGTTCAAGTTTATTTAATTCTTCTTCTTTTAATTAAACTAATTGCTGCATTAATAGATATCTTTGTTTCTAGTTTATTTATTGAAGTCAAGCATTTAATGTGATTGAGTTTAATTAGTGATTAATTGTGCTTAATAAAGTTAATTTAATGTGTTTATTGCAGGTGTCCCTTCATCTTACAACCGTTACATTTCAAGGCTGTTACAAATTAATGGAAGTGACTTTTCAAGTTTTTTTTTTCGGTTACAAATGAAGGAGCTGTTACAAGGGAGGTTTCATACATCAATTAAGGAGTTTTAAGGAGCATTTTAACACCCTTTTAAATTCGGCAGCAACCCCTTCACCTACCAGTTGATTTATTATTTCAAATATTAAAACAAGCATTCAAAGCACCATTAAGTAGCTGGTATCTTTTCGGCTAGCCAAGGAACATCTCAAGAGACATTTTTCAAGCAATCAAGGATATTTATTCAGCTGAATTAAAGTGAATTCAAGGATTGAGTTAATTGTTACAAGAATGCCAAGAGACTTGAGTTTAATTTCAGTTTTAACTAACATATTAAGATGTGACTATTTAGCTAGTTTTCTATACCTATAAATATGTGTTACCAGCCATTTTGAAGGACAGCTTGAACATTTTAATGAAACTCTGCTTATTTGGTGAGAAATACTTTTCTCCGATTTTTTTCAAAGACCTGTTGTCTTATTTACAAAGCTAGTGGCATCAACCTGTTCTTTGCCTTTCCCGAACTTATCACTTTTGCAAGTGTGGCGTTCGAACTCTATACCGAGGTTCTTATCTTTCTTGATAGTGGGTCGAGGTCTTGACCGAATATACAAACCTTTTCAAAAGCATATAAGTATTGGGTCAACACTAACTATTGTTGGTTCTTACTTGCTTCTTGAGTCGTTTCTTTCTATTCTTTTACCATATCCAAAACATAATAAATTTTTATCACTTATTTGATAACCAAATATTTTCCTTTACTAATTATCCAATTTATTTTTGATTCTTTAATCCCAGTTGAGCCTATTTCATTGATTTACCATACTATCTCGTAGATAATCAGGCAGCGTAAATACGACTGGACTCATCATTCGAGGCAGGTCGTATCATTTGGTATCAGAGCCGTTAAAATGAGAATAAGAACCTTCAAAGACAACCTCAGATTAGTATGTGAAGAACTGAAGTAAGTTCGAGAAAAAAAATTTCGAAAAAAAGTTTCGAATTTTTTTTTTTTGAGTTGAAAATTTGTATCTATTCTTATATTCCCCGATTAAGAAAATTCCCATTCTCAACCATTTCTACCCATTCCACGCTACACTTAAACCCCATTTTATCTTTTCTTTCAGCCTACCCTACCCCTCTTCATTAAATTCCCTTGTGTAACAGCTCGATTTAAGGTATAGTCAGAATAGTGGTCTCAGGGCCACAAATTCAAAGTTAAAAAGATTATTTTATTATTATTTTGATGTTCTAGCATTAATATATTAGTGCACGAGAAATTTGGTAAGTTAATTTTGACGTTTGTGAGCCCCATTTGCGAAAAAGGAATAAATCGCGTAAAATGTAAAAGTTCGAGATTAATAGCTAAAGTTGTCAAATAGCTAGAGAACCAAAATTGGGGGTCTTTATAGGGCAAATAGACCCTTAAAAGAAAGCATAGCCGACCATGAGACAAGGAAATCAATTAGTCAAAGTGTTAGGTTTTCATGACATTAGCAAATTGACTAAAATAAAGAAAAGTTGTCATATTTTCTTTCCTTCTCCTATGCACCATCGAAAATCAGCCATTGAAAGGGGTTTGGAAGCTCAAAATTCTTAGCCACTTAGTTGACTCATAAGTAAGTGATTTCCATGTCCTTTGTTGATGATTTTTGTATTTTTGAGACCCTTGAAGCATGAGCTTTCAAATTAGGGGTCTATTTTGCAAAATGATTAAGAGTTTAGAGTTTTGCCATGAATAGATTTATGATAGTTGCTAAGTTTTTATGGAATAATATGAGTCCTATTTGTGTTATAAACAACTTTTGTGAAGGGTGTTAGCATGAAAACACCTAAAGGGACTATTTTGCATAAGTTGCAAAATAGGTGATAAGTGTGTGAAATAGTGGGATTTTGGGGTTGCTATAAGAGTAAAAATAGTTCGGCTAGGTTCGTAATACGAAGAAATTTGATAAAAATCAATTTTTGAGCATGGGGGTAAAATGGTCAAATTACCAAAGTCTAGGGACAAAATGATCCTTTTTACCAAAGACCTGAATTTTGGATTGCTTAATTTTGTATAGTGACTAAATGAGTACATTTTCCTATTATAGATCAAGACTTACCAAATTCAAACCTAGATCGAGGGAAAGCCAAGCAAGTCGACTAAACTGACTAGTTGAGTACATTTTGTAAACCGAGGTAAGTTGTATGTAAATAATACAACTACATTGTTAATGCATGTATTCAAATTGTTATTGATTTGATATAGTATGAATTTCTAGATTGTGAACTGAGAATGCATATTAATGATTGAGATAATAGAAAGATCCCGTTGGAACCCTAGGAAACAAATCGGATATTCATGCCATGACATTCGGGTTATCTGTGTGCTAGTGTAAGACATGTCTGGGACGTGCATCGGCCACATAATGAGAGCCAGTGTAAGACCATGTCTGGGACATGGCATCGGTATTGAAACGAGTGCTAGTGTAAGACATGTCTGGGACATGCATCGGCCTCGATGATGATAGCCAATGTAAGACATGTCTGGGACATGCATCGGTTAAGAGTTGTGCTAGTGTAAGACATGTCTGGGACATGCATCAGCACGTATATACGAGAGCTAGTATAAGACCATGTCTGGGATATGGCATCAGCCTCGAAGATGATAGCCAGTGTAAGACCATGTCTGAGACATGGTATCGATAACTTGCCTCACGTTTGAGGTTTATAGAATATCCGGTAGTATTCTGAAAGGTTCAACTTAAAAGTTATGAAGGTGATTTAATAAGGAATGTATAATAATGTTGTGTGTGGTACAGGTACCTAGTTGGTATGCATGAGTAATGAGCTCAAATTAGAAAATGTGGCTTGAGTAGTCGGTAACGAGTAAGTCAAGTTTATGCTTACCTTTGAACTATGAGTATGATGACTAATGGTGAAATTGTTGTTGTATATTTATTTATATGCAACTTACTAAGCTTTATGCTTACTCTCTTTCCTTTCCCTTTTCTTTTAATACCGCTTAACTTGCTCAAGGATCCCTTGAAGTCAAAGATATTGATCACACTATCAGCCGTAATACTCGGTATAGTAGGATTTATATTTTTTATTATGGCATGTATAGGACTAGACCTTATTATTTTGTGTCTTTGAGAACTGGCCAAATGTGTTGGTTTGGAATAGATTCCCCACTTTACATTAAGCCTTGAATGAGGATAACATTCATTTTGAGTTTATAATAGATGCATCCTCATGGTTAAATAAATGTCTATCATGCTTGATTTGGTATTGGTTGGTATTGACATGAAAATAGGCATACTAGGGTCGCAATGAAGCTTGGTAAATAGCCTCATATTGTCCACATGGGTAGACACACGGGTGTGTGTCTAGGCCGTGTGTGACACACGGACAGCCCCATGGGCGTGGGAGAAGGTCGTGTGTCCCCTGCACTTAGAAATTTCAAGTTAGAATGCATGGTAATGGTCACACGGGCAGAGACATGGCCGTATGTCTCAGCCGTGTGGAAAGGCATGGCCTAGTACACAGGCGTGTACCATGGTCGTGTGATGCTGACGTCAGAAATAAAATACCTAGGTTTTTACACACGGGCTATGCCATGGGCGTGTCGTGGTCGTGTAAAAGGACACGGGCAAAGGACACGGGCGTGTGTCCAAGCCGTGTGTCAAAGCCGTGTGAAGTCTACACTTGTTTCATGAAAAATTGTGGAATTAACTTGGCCGCACGGGTACGGGACACGGGCGTGTCCCTAGCATACGGGCGTGTGCCCTATACCCACACGGACGTGTGGAGCCTTAAAGTATGAAATTCTCCTAGTTTTTCTTGAGCCATCGGTTTGGTCCCGAACCGCCTTGAATGTATGTTTCGGGCCCCGTAAGCCCTATTAAGGGACAAATTCTATATAAAATGAAAGGTTTTAAATTGATCAAAATTTTATGGCCCGATTTCCTAAGATTGGTTGAGTTTAAGTTCGGTAGCACCTCAAACCCTGTTCCAGCGTTAGATATGGGTGAGGGGTGTTACACCTTGTTTCCCAATTTGTGACCGACCCCTAAGCCTACGATTAAGCCTTGGCAAGTCTGCTTACGAAATCATGAGAAAAGAAAGAGCGGAAAAAAGGCACGAGAGTGTGAGCACAATCGAGAGGAGGTAAAAGCCAACATATGAGT
The DNA here is from genome assembly GCA_025698465.1 of Gossypium longicalyx. NCBI lineage: Eukaryota > Viridiplantae > Streptophyta > Magnoliopsida > Malvales > Malvaceae > Gossypium > Gossypium longicalyx. The sequence goes on along the minus strand of CM046997.1, from coordinate 12,512,647 downwards.
GTAAACACAAGCGTGAATGCTATCAATTTCTTTCTTTTCGAGTGAACGTAAGGTTTGTTGTAAGGTTTCAATTATTATCTTTCTTCAGTTTTGATTTGTTTTTTTTTCTTTGTTGTCACAAAATCCTGAACGAAATATGGAGGAGCGACAAGATCGACAACCTGTTAGAAATGTTTCGGACACTAATCTTCAAGCTATGCTTCGAGAGGTGGAGCGACTCTTTGACCGAAAACTTGATCCTATACAAGAAAGGTTGGATTTAGTTGAAGAAAGAGTACAATGAAGAAGGATACCTCAAAGTCCCCCTAGAAATCGTGGCCGACAGCAATTTAACGAAGATGATCAGTCAGATCCTAGTAAGGCCGAGAGTGACCAAGGGTCCAATGTGAGTGTTCAACAGAGGGAACAACGGAATCGTGGCCAAAGAGATCGGAGACGAGAAGATGATGATCTCAAGAATATAAAGCTATCAATACCTCCCTTTCAAGGCAAATCTGACCCGGAGGCATACTTAGAGTGGGAAAAAAAGATTGAATTAGTATTTGAATGCCACAACTATTTCGAGAGTAAGAAGGTCAAACTAGCTACAATCGAGTTTTTCGGTTACACAATGATTTGGTGGGATCAATTCACCACTAGTCGAAGGTGCAATGGAGAAAGGCCTATTAATACTTGGGTTTAGATAAAAGTTGCAATGCGACGATGATTTATTCCTTCGTATTATCACCGGGAGCTTCATCAGAAACTTCAAAATCTTACTCAAGGAACTAAGAGCATAGAAGACTATTACAAGGAGGTAGAGGTGGTGGTGATTCATGCAGATGTACAAGAAGATCGCGAAGTGACTATGGCTCATTTTCTAGCTGGTCTTAATCGTGACATTACTAATGTCGTCGAACTTTAACATTACATCGAGGTGATGGACATGGTACACATGGCCATCAAAGTGGAAAAACAGATGAAGCGTAAGGGTGCTACTCGAGGCTACTCCACTGCAAATCCTTCAAGATGGGGACAAGGCGTTAGCAAAAGCTTTCCATCAAATCGAGCGAAGGAGTCCACAGTGTTACCTAAGACAAATAAGCCTTTGGCCAAATTAAGCAAAGGCAAAGCTATCAAGAGTTCATCCAACCGTTCTAGAGATATTAAATGCTTCAAATGTCTCGAAAGATGACATATTGCAAGTCAGTTTCCATACTGGAGCACCATGGTGTTGCGTGCTGATGGTGAAATTGAAACAGAGGATGAAGAGGAAGATGAGCCCAAATTGAATTCTGACGAAGAAAAGGATTTGGAACACCCTATCGAAGGTGAGTTGCTTGTAGTCAAACGAAGTTTAAGTCTACAATGAGTGGAGAATGAGCAACAACGAGAGAATATTTTCCATTCGAGATGCCAAATCCAAGGGAAAATTTGTAGCATTATCATAGATGGTGGAAGTTGCACGAATATGGTGAGTACTCTCATGTTGGAAAAATTAGGACTACTGACCACCAAACATCCAAACCTGTACAAAAACAAGTTCCACCAAATCGATCTAGTACCTGGAGTCGCACTTCCTAATCGGCCTGCTTATCGAAGTAACCTGGAAAAAACCAAGGAATTACAAAAACAAGTTGCTGAACTTATGGATAAGAGTTACATCCGAGAGAGTCTCAGTCATTGTGCGGTACTGGTTCTACTTGTGCCTAAAAAGGATGGTTTATGGAGAATGTGCATTGACTGTCGTGCTATCAACAAGATCACTGTCAAATATAGACATCCGATTCCTCATCTCGATGATATGCTCGACGAGTTAAGTGGTGCCAAGATATTCACGAAGATCGATATTAGGAGTGGCTACCATCAAATCCGTATGCGAGAATGTGATGAATGGAAGACTCCCTTCAAGACCAAACATGGTTTGTACGAATGGTTGGTAATGCCATTCGGTCTTACAAACGCACCTAGTACTTTTATGTAACTAATGAACCATGTGTTACGTGCTTATATTGGAAAATTTTGTGTAGTTTATTTTGATGATATCTTGATATACAACAAGTCATTGGTAGAGCACGTTCAACATTTGCGAGAGGTGTTAGAAACGTTGTGACAGGAGGTACTCTATGTAAACTTTAAAAAGTGTTCATTTTGTACTAACAAAGTTGTGTTCTTAGGTTTTGTAATGAGTACTGAAGGGTTGGAAGTTGATCAAGAGAAAGTTCGAGCGATCCAAGAATGGCCATGCCCGACTAGCATTAGCCAAATCCGAAGCTTTCATGGGTTGGCTAGTTTTTATCGATGTTTTGTACCTAAATTTAGTACAATTACTGCGCCATTGACAAGTGTTATTAAGAAAAATTTAGCATTTTATTCGACAAATGAGTAAGAAAATTCATTTAATAAAATTAAACAATGTCTTGTCCAAACACCATTATTAGCACTTCTTAATTTTACTAAAACCTTTGAAATCGAATGTGATGCTTCAGGTTTAGGAATTGGAGTTGTGCTAACCCAAGATGGAAGACCGGTGGCTTATTTTAGTGAGAAGGTAAGTGGGGTTGTTCTCAATTATCCCATGTATGATAAGGAAATGTATGCCTTAATTCGATCTCTTGAGACGTGGCAGCATTACTTGTGGCCAAAGGAGTTCGTGATTTACTTTGATCATGAAGCCTTAAAGCACATTAAAGGTCAACATAAGTTAAACAAGTGTCATACAAAGTGGATTGAGTATCTTGAATCATTTACATATGTCATCAAGTATAAGAAAGGTAAAGAAAACATAGTGGCTAATGCCCTATCAAGGAGGTACACTTTATTATCTTATCTTGATTCTAAGCTACTTGGGTTTTCTTATTTGAAAGAATTATACGTTAATGATAATGACTTTGGTAATATCTATGCTGCTTGTGAGAATGGATCTTTTGAGAAATTTTATAGGTATGAGGGCTTCCTTTTTAAGGAAGGCAAGTTATGCATACCACAAGGCTCGATTCGAGAATTGCTTATCCAAGAGGCGCATAGTGGAGGCCTCATGGGACACTTTGGTATAAGCAAGACACTATCAACTCTACAAGAACATTTTTGTTGGCCGCGAATGCGAAGAGATGTTGCATGTGTCTGTGAGCGTTGTGTGACGTGCAAACGAGTTAAGTCCAAAATTTAACCTTATGGATTATATATGCCGCTGCCCATACCTAAATTCCCTTAGATGGATGTATCTATGGATTTTGTCCTTGGATTATCAAAAACAAAAACGGGCAAAGACTCTATATATGTGGTAATTGATAGATTTTCGAAAATGTCTCATTTTATTGTATGTGCCAAGACTGATAATGTTGTTCATGTAGCTAATTCTTCTTTAGGGAAGTTGTTTGTTTACATGGAATTCCAAGAACGATCGTGTCCGATCGCGATGCAAATTTTTTGAGCCACTTTTGGAGATCATTGTGGGGAAAGCTCGGAACAAAGCTGTTATTTTCGACCACTTGTCATCCTCAAATGGATGGAAAAACGGAGGTGGTAAATCAACTATTGACTATTTTGTTATGTGCCATCGTCTGGAAAAATCTAAAGTCGTGGGAAGAATGTTTACCTCACATCGAATTTGCTTACAATCGCTCTGTCTATTCTACTACTAAATTTTCTCCCTTTGAAGTAGTTTATGGCTTTAATCCATTAACTCCCCTTGATTTATTGTCATTGCCTAACAATCATTTTGTGCATGTAGATGCTAAAAAAAGGGCCAAATACGTCAAGGAGCTTCATCAAAAAGTGTGAGCTAATATTGAAGCCCGAACCGAGAGTTACGTTCAAAGGGCGAACAAAGGAAGAAAACGGGTTACCTTTAAACCCGGTGATTGGGTCTAGATTCATATGAGAAAAGAACGATTTCCAGTTCAACGACGATCTAAGTTGTTACCACAAAGAGATGGTCCATTCCATGTTAATGAACAGATCAATGAAAATTCATATCGACTTGACTTACCAAGTGAGTATAACGTTAGTGCAAGCTTTAATGTTGCTGATTTGTCTCCTTTTGATGCAGGTTCCGACTTGAGGGCAAGTCACTTTCAAGAGGGGGAATGATACGACCTTAGCGCGTGATGTCTCTACCGAATCTATTGAGTTGTCACAAGGGCCTATTACTAGGTCACGAGCTAAGAAATTTAAAGACACATTGACAAGCTGTGTGAAACAAGTTTGGGAATAACAAGAAGTCGAACCCATTAATCATGCATGGACGAACCCCATAGGCATTACTTGCAATTTATTGCAAGTAGAATTTTAAATTTTAATAAACTCATCTTAAGTTTAATAAATGAGTTGCTGGTTTTAATTCAACTCACCTTAGTTTATTTATTTGAGTTTTTATTGAATTTCATTTAATAAGATGCTTATTTAATTAATCTAGTTATTAGGATAATTTATTAAAGCATGAGTTCAAGTTTATTTAATTCTGCTTCTTTTAATTAAACTAGTTGCTGCATTAATAGATGCCTTTGTTTCTAGTTCATTTATTGAAGTCAAGTATTTAATGTGATTGAGTTTAACTAGTGATTAATTGTGCTTAATAAAGTTCATTTTAATGTGTTTATTGCAAGTGTCCCTTCATCTTACAACCGTTACATTTCAAGGCTGTTACAACTTAATGGAAGTGACTTTTCAAGTGTGTTTTTTCAATTACAAAGAAATGAGATATTACAAGGGAGGTTTCATACATCAATTAAGGAGTTTTAAGGAGCATTTTAACACCCTTTTAAATTCGGTAGCAACCCCTTAACCTACCAGCTGATTTTGTTCTTTCAAATATTAAAACAAGCATTCAAAGCACCATTAAGTAGCTGGTGTCTTTTCGGCTAGCCAAGGAACATCTCAAGAGACATTTTTCAAGCAATCAAGGATATTTATTCAGCTGAATTAAAGTAAATATAAGGATGGAGTTAATTGTTACAAGAATGCCAAGAGACTTGAGTTTAATTTCACTTTTAACTAGCACATTAAGATGTGACTATTCACCTAGTTTTTCTATACCTATTAATATGTGTAACCAGCCATTTTGAAGGGCAGCTTGGACATTTTAATGAAACTCTGCTCATTTGGTGAGAAATACTTTTCTCTGATTTTGTACAAAGACTTGTTATCTTATCTACAGAGCTAGTGGCGTCAACCCATTCTTTACCTTTCCCGAACTTATCACTTTTGCAAGTGTGGCGTTCGAACTCTATACTGAGGTTCCTATCTTTCTTGATAGTGGGTCGAGGTCTTGATCGAATATACAAACCTTTTTCAAAAGCATATAAGTATTGGGTCGACACTAATTAGTGTTGGTTCTTGCTTGCTTCTTGAGCTGTTTCTTTCTATTCTTTTACCATATCCAAAACATAATCAATTTTTATCACTTATTTGATAACCAAATATATTCCTTTTCTAATTAGCCATTTTATTTTTAATCCTTTAATCCCAGTTGAGCCTATTTCATTGATTTACCATACTATCCCGTAGACAATTGAGCAATGTAAATACGACTCGACTCATCATTCGAGGAGGATCGTATTACAATATAAGTATTATATAATTTATTTTTGATATGAATAATAAAGGTGGAGAAATGTTCGTATTTAGTTCATAAAGTCTTGTAATACTCTATAACCTTGTTCCAGCAACGGATAAGGGATAGAGGTGTTACATTTGCCATTGAGAAGTGATGATCTAGTGTAAGACAGTCCCACAAAAGTGATGGTTGGCTAGAGTCAAGTTCCTCTAAATTGTAAGTCTATAATCTAACTGGATTTGGTGGTCATAGGCTTTCTTTTCCACTATAACTAGCTTATTCTATCATGGGAAGGATCACCTAAAGCCCAGGATTGAACCCAAGGATGATCGAGATAACCAGAGGTAGGAATCTCTCAAATCAAAGAATCTCTTTTCTTAATTTTGTTTTTCTTTACAATTTCGATTTCAATTTATACAATTTCAACCACTCCATATTTTTAATTCTATTTTTTTATTTTTTCTAGGTATGCTACTTTTTATTGGGCACGATTGTACCCAGGATCTCGAGGAACAAGAAGTTATGCAAATCTAGTCCCTGAGGATTTGACCCTATTTCCCTTATACTATTCTTTTCGTTATTTTATAGGAATAGGTTATTTTTTTGCTTCCAACGACACACCAAATTTTAGAGTTGTTGTCGGGGACTAGTAACGTACTAATCTTGTTTCTTTTGTTTCTTATGACCAGATTTGCTCTAGGTATTCTTGTGTTTGATTTAGAAATAGAGAAGACCGCGAGAGCTAATCGTAAGGAAACACAGATACATAAAAAACAATCAGAAGTGGTAGGGACTCAAAGTAACCCATCGCCGAAAATAGAAGCAAGCGACGAAGTTGAGTCTAGGGTTAACGAAAACCTTATTCAAACACTAGAAAATGAAGTAATAGGAGTCGATCCACCAGAAGAAGTGATTAACGCTAGGGTTAACAAAAACCTGAATCTAACACACTAACCTATGGCTCAAACGACTCAGCAATTGGCCGAAGCTCCTGCAGAGTAACCACCGTTATGCATTGCATATCGTACTATGTATATTAATTTTGAACTAAAGTCAAGATTAATCCAGTTACTGCTAACTTTCCACGGATTACAAAATGAAAATCACACAAACATCTAAAAGAGTTTCATATGGTTTATCTTAGTATGAACCCTCAGGGCTTAACTGAGGATCAATTCAAATTGCATGCTTTCCCTTTTTCCTTTGTAGATTCTATCAGGGAATGGTTATTTTATCTACCTCCTGGATCTATTACAACTTGAACTGATCTTTCTTGTTGGTTTTTCAACAGGTTCTTTCCAACATCGCATGCAACTAAATTAAAAAGAAAGGTCGTTGGGATAAGGCAAAAAGATGTGGAGTCTTTTTACGACTATTTGGAGTGATTCAAGAAATTGTGTGTAAGTTGCCCACAACATGGGATAACAGAACAGTATCTGCTCCAATACTTCTATAATGGCTTAAAGCCCATGGAGATGAATATGGTAGATGCCGCTAGTGGAGGAGCATTGGTCAACATAACTCCCCAACAGGTAAGGGACTTGATATCCACAATGGCTGCAAATACTTAGCAATTCCAAGCCAATCCTGAACCCACTAAAAGGGTTCACCAGCTAAGTAATTCAACCTTAGAAGATAAAGTTGATAGTCTTACTATTATTGTGAATTCTCTTGTTGCAAAAAAAGCAAGACTAGCCCGACTATGCGGAATTTGTGCAACACCCGAACATACAACTGATGCATGCCCTAGTTTGTATGATGATACTATGGCCCATTTAGATATTGTGAGGAACTTTCCTAGGCTACCACAAAGGTGATATGACCCCTACGCTAATACCTATCACCCAGGATGGAAAGATCATCTTAACATGAGTTATGGGGCCAACCTACGGTATAACTAGCCATACCAAAACCAATTTCCATAACAGCCGCGAGATTTAAGTACTTCTCTAGAAACTATGGTAAAAAAATTAGCAGCTAATATGCTTGATTTTTAACAGAAAACTGAAGCGTCTATAAAAGAGTTGACCATATCAATTGAGAAAATGAACTCACAAAGGAAGTTGCCATCACAAGCAGAACCTAATCCAAGACAAAATGCAAATACATTGATGCTCCAAAGTGGAAGAGAACTGGAACCGATTCCTGGCAAAAATCTTGGCCAAAACTTCACCTAAGAAAGGCACGAGAAAGATGAACAGGTTCGAACGAAACCTTCATTGCCTAAAATTCAACCACTATTTCCAGGATGGTTGAACCAACATCAGAAAGGTAAAGAGGACAAAGAGATCCTTAAAATATTCAGAAATATCGAGATCAACATACCATTACTGGATGTCATCAAACAAATTTCGTGATATGCCAAGTTCCTTAAAGAGCTTTGCACCAACAAATGAAAATTAACTGGAAATGAAAAAGTAAGTGTTGGTGAGAATGTATCTGCAGTGTTACAGCGGAAGATGCCAGCAAAATGCAAAGATAGGGGCATGTTTGCAGTACCATGCAAAATAGTCCACTTAGGAATAAAAAAAAAGACGTGTGATTTAAAAGCTTCCATAAATGTAATGCCTTTTTCCATTTATGAATCACTTAATGTGGGTTTTTTGACGAAAACAAATGTTATCATTCAATTTGCAGACAAGTTTACTGTACATCCCGAATGAGTCCTTGAGGATGTGTTAGTGAAAGTCAATGGGCTTATCTTTCCTGCAGACTTTTATGTAGTGAAAATAGAAGTAGATAACACTCATGGGTCTTCGAAAATCTTGCTGGGCCGACCTTTCCTTAGTACCGCTAGTACTAAGATTGACGTGCGTAGCAGAGCCCTCACGATAGAATTTGACAGAGAGATTGTAAAGTTTAACGTTTACGTTGATATTAGTCACCCAAGTGAAATCTTGAACGTAAATCGTGTTGGCATAATTGACTCATTAATAGGAGAAACTTTTAAGTTACCTTATGAAGATAAACTTGAAATGATTTTTGATGATTTTAAATCTGTTAATGAATTGTTGTCTTTGTTGAACACTAAATTTCTACCTTCTATTGTGCAGGCACCAGATTTGGAATTGAAACCGCTTTCTGAACATCTCAAATATGCATTTCTGGTGAAAAACAATAATTTACCGATCATAGTCTCAAATAGACTCTCCAAGCTCAAAGAGAAAAGTTTGATTTAGGTACTAAAAAACTATAAAGAGGCGACTGGCTAAACCATTGCGGACTTAAAAAGGATAAGCCCTTTGACATGCACACACAAGGTTTACTTGGAGGAAAACACAAGACCAAAGTAAGAGGCGTAAGGACGATCAAACCCGAATATGATGGATGTGGTAAGAAAAAAGAAATAATTAAGCTACTGGATGCTGGCGTAATTTACCCCATTTCTGACAGCAGATGGGTAAGTCCGGTGTAGGTCGTGCCCAAGAAAATAGGCGTGATAGTAAAGAAAAATGATGAGGGCAACCTGGTACCAACCCGAGTGCAAAATAGGTGGCATGTCTGCATTGATTATAGGAAGTTGAATTCTTATACTAGAAAAGACCATTACCCTCTTCCTTTTATAGATCAAATACTTGATCGTTTGGCTGGTAAAACACATTTTTGCTGTCTTGATGGATACTCAGGTTTCTTCCAAATCCCTGTTGCAACAGAGGACCAAGAAAAGACCATTTTTACATGCCCATTCGGCACAATTGAGTATAAAAGAATGCCATTTTGACTTTGCAATGCTCCGGCCACCTTCTAAAGATGCATGATGAGTATATTTTCTGAATATGTAGGAAATATTATCGAAGTTTTTATGGATGATTTTACTGTGCATGGGAACTGTTTTGATGAATGTTCTAAAAGCCTTACAATAATTTTAAGTAGATGCATGGAATTTAATCTTGTCTTAAATTACGAAAAGTGTCATTTTATGGTGGACAAATGTTTAATTCTAGGACATATAGTTTTAGCTAAAGGGATTGAAGTCTATAAGGCCAAAACTGACATTATAAATTCTTTGCCATATCCCTAAACTGTTGATTGTACGTGATAAGTTTTAAATTTATAATTGATCATACTTAAAAACTAACTATTATCACAATAAAGGCAAGCGCACCTATCGAACAGTAGTATAGCTTATAGCAAGACCAGAATGTCGAACCCACAGGAACTAAAAGTACTAGTATTAACTTTTTTTTATTATCTAGCCTAAAAATAAGGGGAATTGCTTTATCTAAACTAATAAACTAAACTAATAATTCACAGGAAGTAAATTGGGGAAATACTTTTGGGAAAACTAATTGATTTGGACAATACCCAAGGAAAAATCCACCTAGACTTCACTTGTTATTTGACTCTAAATTAGACGATTTATTCACTTGACTTGATCCGTTAAAATCCCTAATTTATATTATTATCTCTCTCGAGACTAACAGCGTCTTACCTTAGGTTGATTAATTGAAATCTCTTTCTAATTAAAATCCCTAGTGTTGCATTAACTAGATCTATGGATTCCATTATTAGGTTTGACCCTAATCCGGCAGATTTATATCGCCCTATGCCTAGAGGTGCAATCAACTCCGCTTAATTATGCTAGATCTTCTCTTAGACAGGGACTTTTTCTCATCTGAATAAGCACATCAACACTTGAATCAATATCCTGGAATATTAAAGCAAGAATTAAGAACACATAATTAAGAACAAATCAAGTATTTATCATATAATTCAGAAAATAATAACAAGATTCATCTTAGGTTTCATTCCCCTTAGGTATTTAGGGGGTTTAGTTCATATTTGTAAAAGAAAATATCTCAGAAGAATAATGATAACAAAACATAAAAAAAACCCAAAACTCCTTAAGGAAAATTAAGAGAGATCTTCCGTCTTGAAGGAGAATCCGGCTTCTAAGATGGATCAATTGGCTTTCTTCCAGTAATTCATTGCCTCCTACTCCGTATGTTCCCTTTTAATCCTCCTCTAGGGTGTTTATATAGGCTTTATAATGCCTCTGAATCCTCTAAAGTGCTCTTTTCCGAATAGAACTAGATTTGAGTCCGACAGGGACACGGCTGCATGCCACGCCCGTGTGAGGCGGCTTAGGTCGTGTTTAGATTCTGTTGAATAGGCACGGGCGTGTGGTCTACCTGTGTAAGAAAGCCCAGGCCGTGTTAGAGTCTGTTAAATAGGCACGGGCTTGTGGTATACCCGTGTAAGGAAGTTCAGGCCGTGTTGATTTCCCATGTTGACCCATTTTCTCCTTTTTGTCTCATTTCTCGCTCTTTTTACTCTCCTATGCTGACCTAAGTATAAAACATGAAATTAAAGGATCAGAAGCATCAAATTCCATAAATCTAATGATAATTCATTCAAAAATGTGCTAAGCATGGGATAAAAATATGTATAAATTATGACTTATCAAATACCCCCACACTTAAGCATTTGCTTGTCCTCAAGCAAAATCCTCAACTCACAATTAAGAATTCATTTTTCTCAACTTATAACTCCTATCAATAATATCTCAAAATAATTCATAAGTAATCATATATTGAGAATTCAACTAGAAGCGCATCAAAGTTTCAAACATTCCAAGTTGAGCATTTTATCACGAAAACATAGGTGTCTCCCCTCATCTAAGTAATCACCTTTGATTCAAAATATCACAGAGTTTAACATCCTCACTAAAGATTCACTCAAATCACTCGAGATGTTTAAGGACAATAAATTTAGCACTCAATAGTCAACATGAAAAGTTATTACCATAGGCTTGCGTGAAAATCAAATCTCCACCACTATATATTGAGATTATACATCAATCAAAAGGTCTTTAGAGGGTTTTAACGTGGTTTTTGTTAGGGGGTGTGGTCACAAGTTGAAAGAGAAAGTTAGAATCGAGATTGAATTGAAAAATTACCTAACTAGAAAAATATTAGAACTGACAAGTTGCATTCCTACTTAGATGATCCTAGGACTGAGCTTTTCTTCATGGATATATTACAAAAACTTCTTCTTCTTCTTCTTTTTTAAGAATAAATCAAGTAACATAGAAATTTGCTAACTATCAGAAATAAAACATAGCTAAACAATTTATTCAACTCAAATCTCGACAAAAATAGGTATTAAATTAATTGAGGGGATTTCAACAATAATGGGTTATGGGTTAATATTGAGGGTAAATCAATGAATGGCTTGTTAGGCTCAAGGGAATACTAAGGGTTAATTATGATGATAGACTTTTATGGAGTGAGTAGGTTAAACCTAAGTGTCTTTATCACCTTGACATATCAAATCAATAATGTGGTATTGACATGCATAATCGAAGCAAGTTCTAGAATAACAAATCAATATTGACGCACGCATAGCAACAATAAAAGTGAGCATGAAAGAAATAATATATGCCCTAAAGGCTCAAGATCTCACAAAAATTATGGCTTTTTGATGTTAACTTTGTGAGTTTCAACTTCAAGATAATACCTAAACTTGAGGAAATATCCTAAAAATTTTTAATTCTCAAAAATCAACTTATCATGTTTAACTCTCTAATTACTTAAAGTTTAAACCATCGATGCATAAATGCCTATGTTTTAGTTTAAGACATATCAATAAAAATCATAAATTAAACAAAATTCATTCTAATAGTGATATGAGTGAGTCACGTGAGAATAAGACAAAATCCAGGGATTTTTTGATAATGATATAAATAACCCCCCCACACTTAAGATGTACATTGTCCTCAATGTATAAAGATAGATTTACTAAAAAATATAGATATAAGATCATAACATAGGGAGAGAAGTGAAACTTCCTAAATGTGAAATGGAATCCTTGACTTGGAGTCATGGAAAGTAATCGGCTAGGGCAAGGGTGAGATTGAAGAAGGATACTCCGGTGGTGGTAGAGGGTGTTAGTCCACAAGTGCTGCGCCAAATGAATATTATAACTGGTGGTAGCTATGGTCATGGTCGAGCAGGGCATGGCAGTCGTAGAGAACCTTTTCCAGTGGAGTTGTAATTTTCTAAGTAGTAGTGAGCTTTGGAGCTCTTTATAACTACGATAGAATCAATAACTCTTTAGGAAATATAAACTAGCATGATTACTCATTAGGAGATGGCCGAAAACATAAATTGCTTAATATAAATTATAAAGCCTAAAGATGAATTAAAAATAGTATAAAAAAGAAATAAAATAAAAAATAGTTTAAAAAGATAAATAAAGATAAAAGTAAATAAAAATAAATAAAAATGATAAATAAAAGTCTTCAAAAATTCTCATCGCTAGATGGTTCGTGAGGTGGGAGTGGCGATGAGATATGAAGGTGCTGACAAATCTGATGTAGGGTTGCATCAATGTTATCAAAGCGCTAAAAACATTGCTGCTCGAATTGAGTAAAACACTCAGAAATGTCAAAGAGTGAAGCAGCCGCATGAACTAGACGATGAACAGGTGGTGGTTGAGACGGTGGATCCTCGTGAAATGGAGGGACATCATCAGTAATGTTCTATGGGTCCTCCTACTCGGCTGATTGGATGAGGCGGTACTGAAGGGGGTCAAATCCACGTCGTCTCTCGATCATCCTCATATGATGCATACTCAAGATGTCCTGTGGGGACATCTGACTGATGAGAGTGAGATAGGATGATTGCGCCGCCGTGTTGAGGAGACCGAAGTACCGTGCCAGGCGAGTCACATAAGGGCTAATGGAAATGACTCCCTTCCTATGTCGCTCTATCTGATGGCGAATGGCGTGGGCGATGAAATAAGTAAGGTCGAATACGTGCCCGTTCGCCATGCTCCATAAAAAATAGGCATCATTAGTGTTGACGACGCCGGTGCTCTCACACCGTCCTGTCAGGGTGTGAGCGAGGATGGCATGTAAGTATCTCAGTGATGGAGGGAGAGTCGATGCCTTGAAGCGACTAGGATCGTAAGTGGTCGAGGTAGGGATGAGGGCCTTCTAGTAGTTTGAAAGCAAATAGTGGATGTGGCGATTTAGACTGTCAAAGTCGTCGTCGTCCATGAACTCCTCCGTATAGAGCCCTAAAGCGACACCAAACTCAGGCGCGCTTAACTGGTGAACTAAACCATCGAGACAGAACTGGACCGTTCTGGGATCATCGAACTCTGTCATAACGGTCTGAAGGTGAAAGGTCAAATAGAGTTCTAACGTGAGCTCGAGATATGTTAGCTCGACGATCTCGAAAAAGAGCCCCCATGGGTTAGTAGTCAAGAGAGCTCGGACAGCGTCAGCGAGTTGGATCTGCTCTATAGTGGTCCTATCAATGCAACGGCCCATACCTAGAGGTCGGGCTCGTAGTATCTGGAATAGTTCCTCTTGGGGTCCCAAGGGAAATTGTAGGAAAGGGTGACGCACTTCGACAGATGCGCTCACTATTGTGGCTCTGGGTTCCTTCCGTTTTTTTGAGGTGGGAATGGCGGTTTTCTTATGACGTGGATTTGACATAGTGTACCTGCAAGAAGAATGGTTACATGTTGTAATGGATAGATCAAATAACATACTAACAAATCAAAAGGGATATAACCATGAATTAAACTAATGAATTCAACCAAAAACGAATGATACTAACAAAACTCAGCCAAGAACAAGCAACTTCATAAAGTAATTTTATGGTAAATGGCATAGTATTAGCATGACTAAATGCACATGAAATAGATGAGGGTAACTAATGATGGTAAAAAATGGGTGCCAAATATGTGAAATAGAACTTAAGAATGAGGATGGCATGATAAGCAAATAATAAACAAAATGTAAGTAAATCATGATAATAAGCATCAAAATAAAGTAAAAGAGAAGAAAAAATCGATACTGGAAGTCCGGTAGCCGGAGAAGTGGCGGCGCGACGGTGGATAGTTGTAGTGTGGAGAAGGATAGAATAAGGAAGAAGGGAAAAGAAGAAAAAGGGTGAAGATTTTGATGCATATGAAGGAAAAGGGAGGAGAAATGGTGGTTTTTGGGTGATGGCTGGAGCTGAGATGGCGGCGGCGAGAGGTGCGGCGGCTAGGGTTAGGAATTGAGGAATGAGATGATGAATAGTGGGGGTTATGTAGAAATTGGGGCACACGGCCGTGCAGCACGCTCGTGTGTCCTTATTTTAGCCCATCTGTTTCGTGGTTTTTTTAAATTTAGGCGCGTCTAGAAATTGGCCCAAACCCGTGGTCTTTGGGCGTGTTGGTGCACACGGCCGTGTCTTGCTTCGTTCACTTCTCCCACGCCCGTGTATATATGCGCACGCCCGTGTTATTCTGACAGTTTCGAGCACGGGTAGTGAGCACGGGCGTGTCGCATGCCCATGTTAATTTATCAGTCTCTACCACGACTTATAGCCACGGACGTGTGGCACGTCCGTGTTAATTTGGCAAGACTGCTCACGGCCATGTCGCACAGTCGTGGCAAATTGTTGAATCCCGTGTTGTGGAAAAGATTTTGCTCTGTTTTCACACGACTGTATCGCACGGCCGTGTCGCCCTCCATGGTAAGAGCACGGCCTAAGGCACGCCCGTTTGCCTGGCCGTGTGGATTTGGGAAACCTGTGTTCAAGGGCTCAGTTAATTATTCTGATGTTAAAACTAAAATTGAAAGAAATCAACATCGTTAGTACTCGGGTTTCCTCTCGAGAAGCTCTTATTCATAGTCTAGGCTCGACTTTACCTTAATTCGCATGATTACGGCGGACCACAGAGTCGATACTCCTCTTTCTCGTTATCAATTCTATTATCCACATAAAGTTTAAGTTGAGTATGTTTACATTATAAGTCCCGTATTGAGAATGATTTACCTCGACTGTACCGTATGGGAAGACATTCAATACCGTGAAAGGAGTCGCTCCATTTGTGTTAAGCTCTGTAGGATCAATTCGGGGGTCCTTTCCATCTATTAATACTTTATCCCCAACGTTAATTTGCTTTGATTCATCCCTATGCTCATTGTGGTGTCAGTTTGATTTTTCATGTGCTCTTGGTTTCTCTGGGACATGTGTTCGTCATTCATCTAATTCACCGATCTAAAGCCTTCATTCTTCGTGAGTCACATTATTTTTATGACATGGATTAGAATGAGGCTCCATCATGTTCTTTCTAGGCGACTCTAGCAAAAAAGTTTGAATTGTAATGTTATTAACCGAACTTAAACAATCATCTCGATTACTAGATATTTTAGCAGAATCACGAGGTTGGAGAGTGATCATGTCATCCCCTACACGAAGTATTAGTTCAACTGTGCCAACATCAATGATAGTTCGAGTAGTTATTAAAAAGGGTCTTCCTAAAATTAAGGGTACGTCACTATCCTCATCTATGTCTAAAATAACAAAGTCAACTGGGTAAATAAATTTATCAATTTTAACTAGCACATCCTCAATGATACCCCTAGGAAATCTGATTGTTTTATCTGCCAATTGAATGCTCATCCTAGTTTGTTTGGGTTTTCCCAAACCTAGTTGTTAAAACATTTTATAGGGAATGACATTAATGCTTGTCCCTAAGTCAGCCAAAGCATTGTTAACATTTAAACTACCAATTAAATAAGGAATTGTAAAACTCCCTGGATCTTTCAACTTGTTGGGTAGCTTATTCTATAGAATGGCTGAGCAAACTGCGTTTAGTTCCACATGCGACGCTTCATCCAACTTTCTCTTATTTGCTAAAAGCTCCTTTAAAAATTTAACTGCATTTGGCATCTGCCAAAGAGCTTCAATAAATGGTAAGT
Organism: Gossypium longicalyx; assembly: GCA_025698465.1. Lineage (NCBI taxonomy): Eukaryota > Viridiplantae > Streptophyta > Magnoliopsida > Malvales > Malvaceae > Gossypium > Gossypium longicalyx. Next base: position 12,496,403 of record CM046997.1, on the reverse strand, counting down.
TAATATGTAATTTCTTTAATAATTTAAGGAATTTACCAAATTATTCGTCCGTGTGGTATTTCCTTGAGTATGGCATATGAGGTTTGTACTCCTTACTTACCGGTTTTTGCTCACTGTGGTTCATCTCACCTTTTTCTTTACTTACCATAATTCCTTGCCTCAGTTCTGGTTCAGGTTCAACTAACCCTTCCTAATCTCGAACGGTAATTGCATTGAGTTGTTCCCTTGGGTTAGTTTCAGTATTACTCGGCAAACTACCTTGTGGTTGTTCGAAAATTAATTTAGCAAGCTGTTCTATTTTAGCTTCGAGCCCTTGAATTGACGCTTGTTGATTTTTAAGCGCTGTTTCAGTATTCTGAAAACGAGTTTCTAACACCAAGATGAATTTCGTTATCATCTCCTCAAGGTTTGACTTCTTTTCCTGCTAGTAAGGTAGTTGTTGAAAACCTGAGGGATGTTGTGGCCTTTGATTTCCTTGACCACCCCATGAGAAGTTGGGATGGTTCCTCCAACCTACATTATAAGTGTTACTGTATGGGTTATTTTGAGATCTAGAATTATTATTACTCATATATTGAACTTGTTCCTCCTCGATGCTAGGGTTGAAGGTTGGATAATCTGTGTTGACTCCTCCTCCACTTGAATCACACCTCATCACTGGATGTACCTGAGTAGAACCATACAAACCGCCAATCTTTTTATTTAAAAGTTCTACCTGGTTAGAGAGCATAATAACCGCGTCGAGGTTGAAAACACCAGCAGCTTTCGTCGGCTTTGTTATCAAAACTTGCCACTGATAGTTATTCAGTGACATCTCCTCAATAAATTCGTAAGCCTCTTCAGGTGTTTTGTTGTTCAATGTTCCACCGGTGGCTGTGTCGATAAGTTGCCTCGTTGAGGGGTTCACACCGTTGTAAAAGGTTTGAACCTGCAGCCATAGAGGTAACCCATGGTGAGGGCACCTTCTCAAGAAATCCTTGTATCTCTCCCATGTATCATAAAGTGTTTCTAAATCCATCTACACAAAAGAAGAGATATCATTCCTTAATTTAGTTGTTTTAGCCAGCAAAAAATATTTTAATAAAAGTTTTTCGGTCATTTGTTCCCAAGTAGTGATTGATCCTTATGGTAACGAGTTTAACCACTATTTAGCTCTGTTCCTCAATGAGAATGGGAATAATTAAAGGCGAATGGCATCATCAGAAAAGCCATTTACCTTAAAAGTGTTGTAGAATTCCAAAAAATTTGTCAAATGAGTGTTTGGGTCCTCGTCCTGCAAACCATCAAACTGAACAAACTGTTGTATCATTTGAATAGTGTTAGGTTTCAGTTCAAAATTATTTGCAGCAACAGTAAGCCTAACTATACTCGATTCAGCTCCTGTTAAAGTAGGTTTAGCATAATCATACATAGTACGTGGAGCAGGATTCTGATTTACTGGATCAGCAGCAACCACCGGAGGTAGCTGATTATTCTAATTTTCAACCATCTCCTCGATTGTATTATGGATATCGTCCTCTTGCCCTTCCTCTATGTATTGTAAGCTTCGCCCTATTTCTCTTCAGTTTCTACGAGCTATGCTCTCAATCTCACTATTAAATAGTAAAGGTCCCGACGGGTTTCTTCTAGTCATAAACTATAAAACCCTACTAGAAGTAAAGAAAAAGAAAAATTAGACTAAAAACAAAAAGTAAATTGCAATAAAAAAATGGCTAAAGTAATAAAAATCAAGTGTTCCTAATATCTTAGGTCTCCAGAAACGGCGCCAAAAACTTGATTGTGCGTGATAAGTTTTAAAATTATAATTGATCATACTTAAAAACTAACTATCATCACGATAAAGGGAAGCACACCTATCGAACAATAGTATAACTTATAGCAAGACCGAAATGTCGAACCCACAAGAACTAAAAGTACTAGTATTAACCTTCTTTTTATTATCTAGCCTAAAAATAAGGGGAATTGCTTTATCTAAACTAATCAACTAAACTAATGATGCACAGGAAGTAAATTGGGGAAATACTTTTAGGAAAACTGATTAATTTGGATAATACCCAAGGAAAAATCACCTAGACTTCACTTGTTATTTGACTCTGAATTAGACGATTTATTCACTTGACTTGATTCGTAGAAATCCCTAATTTATATTATTATCTCTCTCGAGACTAACAGCGTCTAACCCTAGGTTGATTAATTGAAATCTCTTTCTAATTAAAACCCTTAGTGTTGTATTAACTCGATCTATGGATTCCCTCATTAGGTTTGACCCTAATCTGGAAAATTTATGCCGCCCTATGTCTAGGGGTGCAATCAACTCCGCTTAATTATGCTAGATTTTCTCTTAGACAATGACTTTTGCTCCTCTGAATAAGCACATCAACACTTGAATCAATACCCTGGAATATTAAAATAAGGATTAAGAATACATAATTAAGAACAAATCAAGTATTTATCATATAATTCAGAAAATAATAACCAGATCCATCTTAGGTTTCATTCCCCTTAGGTATTTAGCGGGTTTAGTTCATATTTGTAAAAGAAAACATCTCAGAAGAATAATGATAACAAAACATAAAGAAAAGCCAAAACTCTTGAAGGAAAATTAAGGGAGATCTTCCGTCTTGAAGGAGAATCCGACTTTCGAGATGGATCAATCGGCTTTCTTCCAGTAATTCCTTACCTCCTACTCCGTGTGTCCCCTTTTAATCCTCCTCTAGGGTGTTTATATAAGCTTTAGAATGCCTTCGAACCCTCCAAAGTGCCCTTTTCCGAATAGAACTAGATTTGGGCTCGACAGGGACACGACCGTGTGCCACGCCCGTATAAGTCGGCTTAGGTCGTGTTTAGAGTCTGTTCAATAGGTACGGGCGTGTGGTCTACTCGTGTAAGGAAGTTTAGGTCGTGTTGATTTCCCATGTTGACCCATTTTCTCTGTTTTTAGCTCAATTCTCGCTCTTTTTACTCTTCTATGCTCACCTAAGTATAAAACATGAAATTAAAGGATTAAGAGCATCAAATTCCATAAATCTAATGATAATTCATTCAAAAATGTGCTAAGCATGGGATAAAAATATGTATAAATTATGACTTATCAACTATAAGGGAAATATGTTCTTTCTTTGGCCATACAGGGTTTTACAGGTGCTTTATAAAAAACTTCTCAAAAATAGCTGAACCACTATGCGAATTATTGCAGAAAGATAAGAAATTTGAGCTCGACCCAAAATGCAAGGAGGCTTTTAACACACTTAAACAGAAGTTGGTTTCAACTCCTATAGTATAAGCATCAAATTAGAACTATCCTTTTGAAATTATATGCGATGCAAGCGAGTGCAGTGTGGGGGCCGTGTTGGGGAAAGGATAGACAAAGAGCCCCATGTCATTTGTTATGCCTCAAAAACCCTAAATGTTGCATAAAACAACTACACCACCACAAAAAAAGAACATTTAGCTATTGTATTTTCTTTGGATAAATTTCGGCCTTATTTATTAGGATCTAAAGTGATTATTTTTTCTAACCATGTAGCTCTTAGGTACTTGATCGTATAGGAGAAAGCAAAACCAAGGCTCATTAGATGGATTTTACTGCTCTAAGAATTCGACATCGAGATTCGAGATAAGAAGGGATGCTAAAACTTGGTGGCTGGCCACTTGAGTAGGTTAAAAACACCTTGTGATGACACTCTCCTAAAGGATAAGTTTTCTGATGATGGCCTATTTTCAGCCAATGTGCATTTCTCATAGTATGGGGATATGGTAAATCTCTTTGCCACAGGTTCATTACCCACTGAGTTAGCACGTTCCATGAAATACAAGCTTAGAAGGGAAGCTCGATATTATATTTGGGATGACTCATACCTGTGGAAACATTGCTCAGATCAGATAATAAGACGATGTGTTCCAGAAATCAAGGTAGCTTTTATATCCACATTTTATCATACCAAAGCTTATGGATGTCACTGGCCCTAAACGGACTGCGCATAAGGTATTAGAGTGTAGGCTATACTGGCCCACAATTTTTCGAGACGTATATAATTTTTGTAAATCTTGTGGTAAATGCCAACATACAGGTAACATAACTAAGCAAAATCAAATGCCCCTATCCCTAATTCATGTGTGAGATTTTTTATGTGTGGGGTATCGACTTCATGGGTTTGTTTATTTCCTCATTTAGAAATATGTATATAATTCATGCGGTAGACTATGTTTCTAAGTGGATATGAGCAAAGCCTATTTGCAATGATAATGCTAAAATTGTCGTGGAGTTTCTAAAACGAACTTTTTTTTCTAGGTTTGGCACACATCGAGCCTTGATCAACGACCGTGGAACCCATTTTTGTAATAAAGTCATGGAGGCACTTATGAAAAAATACGGAGTTCACCACCATATAGCTACAGTATATCACCCCCCAAATGAACAGCCAAGCGAAAGTCTCGAACCGAGAAATCAAGACCATTTTGGACAAAACAATTCGGCCTAATCGAAAGGATTGAAGCCTTCGACTAATTGACACACTTTGGGCCTATCGGATGACATATAAGGGACCAATTGGCATGACTCTATATCAGCTTGTTTTTGGCAAGGCTTGCCACCTTCTGGTAGAATTGGAATATAAGGCTTACTGGGTTGAACAATAATGTAACATGGAATTAGAACACGCGGAGAGAGTAAGGAAATTAGATATCCAAGAATTAGAGAAAATTCGTAATAATGCCTACGAGAATGCTCGTATTTATAAGGACAAAACAAAATTGTTCCATGACAAGAAATATCTCGAAAGCATTTCTCGATAGGACAAAAAGTGTTACTTTACAACTCCGTGCTAAAATTATTCTCAGGTAAGCTTCGGTCTCGATGACAATGACCCTTTATTGTAACTGAATTATTCACACATGGTGCAGTTGAAATAGAAAGTAAAGAGTTGGGAAAACGGTTCACATTTAATGGTTAACAGTTGAAGCCATTTTATGAGAATTTTCAAGCCCACACGGTTGAAAAAATTCAGCTAGAACATCCATAATACTAATCAAGACGTCAAGCTAACGACGTAAAACAAACACTTAATAGAAGGCAACCCAATCTTTATTTATTTATTTATTATTACTTTATTTTGTTTGCATATTAATAAAAAAATTTCTTCTGTCTAGGCGAACCGACGAGAAAAAATTCAAATCGAAATGACATATGGAAGGAATTGGAATGTTTTAACAAACACCCCATATTCTACCTTAATCCAAGTAGGAATAGAGCATCCCTGCTTTAAACTCACCCAAACCTATGTCCAAACACCATTCATTCTACACTTTCAAACCATAATTTTTCTTTATTTTTCACAAAAAAATCCCTTAAGTCGCCGTCAACGCTCTCCCCTAACCACCACCTATTTTCGAACCACCATGGTTAGAACTAGAAGCCGTGTCACTGCTGAACCCTCTTTCACAGTCAACAGTTGCCGACACCAATTCTCGGTACCCCAACACTTCGATCTAGGCAACACCAAACACTCTCTATCTCCCCTTCTTTCACGCAATGCCAAACACTCCCCATGTCCCTCTCCTCCCCCTTTTCCTCCATTCGTACTTTCTCACTTACCTTTACCGCTACCCTTACAGATTTCCTTTCCCCTATCATCACCTTTACTGATCACTTCACACTCACTATTACCGCTATCATCCTCGACTCTCGCCCCCTCTCGTTGTCAAACCTGTCGATGGCCACAAGTTCTTTCGACCCAACTAGTAGTTGCGCCTGATGATACCACCACCTCTGAGTTTGCTGAACCTGAGCCCGAGCCTGAGTCCAACTTCAACATCGACACCCATGACTATCCCACACGCTTCGATGCACCAGAAAGTCACAATGACCAACGACCATTGCCCACCCGAGGCAGGACCTATCAGTCTCGAGTGAATATTCTGCCACCAAAATGCCATTTAAATGGTAACTTAACATTTGATAACGCTGTCAATCGGGACAGCTATGATCGTTTATTGTACAAACAAGTAGTGCCTTCAATTTTCAACAGCATGGCCAATTCTCATTGGACACACCTGGCATTATAACATTTCGATTGTTTGGTACCACACATAATTTGTTCCTCACTGATTTTAATATTGCATTGGCTTTTGTAATAGAGGATTATGCTATGTCTACTGATTATGAGAACAATTTGTGTACGTTTTTGGAAGACTTCAAGGCTATCAAGGCTTTTGCATTATTAACAAACAATGCTGAAACCATGTATAGCCCTAAAACATCAAAGAATTTATGGTTTCGTAACCCTGCCTTATGTTACATACACCGTTATTTGCCTTACAATTTTTCAGGCCGAAGAGATGTGCCAACGACCTTCTCAAAGACTAAATTATTCTTATTATGGTGTATGTACACCAGTTGTCCGGTAAATTTGGGTTATTGGTATGCGTTTCAATTTGAGCATATTATAAATGCAAAGCATCCTCTAATTTTAGGATATTTTGTTACACAACTATTATTCTCTTTACATGACTCTAATGTTCCTATTTTAGACTTACATATTGCTGGCCAAGCCGATCCATTGGATGCTCACTATCTCGACTCAATGGGATTCTTTCTTGGCACTCCTTCTTCCTTTCGTTTTGTCCCTCCAGATATCCGATCTTCACCAACTGAATGAATCTTTAGGCAACAAAATCAGCAGGAGGTACCCAATCAAGACTAACCTTTCATGACCATCGAGCAACGTTTAGAGCGCATTGAAGCACGACTCGACATCTTTGGCCAGCAGATGGCTGATCTCATTGCAGCTCTGCGTGAATGACAATGACTACATAGAGAATTTTTCTAAACTCTTTTATTTCTTTCGCCTATTTATTTCTTCTTCTTTTTTTCACATCGAAGATAATGTGTTTTAAGTAGGAGGAGACATTCCTCATTGTCTTTATTGTTTTATCTGCTACTGTGTTATTATTTATGCTGTCTTATGCTTATTTTGCCCACCTTTATTTTGTTTAGTATATCCTGCCCTTTTTCATGCCCAAGATCTTGACTAGGAATTACCCACTATTTGACCTGCGAGCATGATTCTTGTCTACTGAGTTAGTTATGATTTTGCTATATTGATTTCATCTCTATTGTTTTATTTTGATTAGGCTAAAATAATTATGATTAATAGAGTTAACCCTATCTTGCTTATAGTAAAATCGATTAAGTCTAAATGCAAAGAGGACACTTAATACAATTGTATGCTAAATTTATTTTCATGACTATTACATAGTTGCCGAAACTTATTTTTGACACTTGATTGTTTTTCTCAGTCCTCCAAAATTAAAATTCTGTTTCATCAAAAATGATGATAATAATATATTTTGATGCCTCCATGGTTATGAGCGCAGCTTAAAACGTGACTGATCGAGTAACCAAGGTAGGGTGCTTGGGTTGTCATCCTACTTCGTGTCAAAAGGTTGTGTGACGTGTTAGGTAAAACTTCACTAACCAGAGATAAACAAAAATTTTTAAGAATATGTTGGGCTGAATAACCGGGGTGGGGTGCTTGGTTGTCATCTCTCTTCCCGTCAACATGTTCAATATATTAAGAAAATAAAAAAGAAGAAGAAGGAAAAGCAAGTAAAAAATAATAATAAAGAATTACATTTTGGGACTAAGGGTGGAAATAAATAGGGTGTCTTGGTAAGTTTAGTAAAGTACCTAATTTTCATGAAATAATCCAAGTTGGTTTAATTTTTGTGTGTCTAAATTGGAATACTTTCTCAGTTGTACTTAAAGCAAGCTAAAGGTTTTCTTTATTTTCATATGCATTATGCCTAATTTTTATAAAAACTTTGGAGTGACACTTCTTTCATGGTAAAATCTAAATTACAGAGTGGGTTAGGAACCATACTTGAGGGCAAGCATGGGCTAAGTAGGGGGAATATGATAATACTCTAAAATGACCTTCTTTTTTGTGTTAATTGCATATATATTTTGAGTATGATCCTACTAATTTATGCTTTTTATGGTTTTTTATCTTGTAGGGACTAAATTGCAAGCAAAAGGAAATTTGAGGGCAAAAAACATGAATTTGAAGACAAAATGGGCCCGCATGCGAAATAAGAAAAAAGTGGTGCCAAAAATACAAAGTCTGGAATACTTGAGGGAAAAAATTCAAAGAAGAGATTTATAAACATAAGACTCTATTTAAATTTGAATTTTATTATGATTATTGTTAGGATTATTATTTAGATTTAATTTCAGTTTTTATCTTCATTTATCTTTTAGAGTTTAAATAGGAACAAACTAAGTTTTCTATATACTATAAATAGGGGATGGAGTGACACAAATTGGCACTTATCTTTTCTATAAAAACTCTGTCTCCTTAAAGCTCTTAGCTTTTGTTCCTTTTATTATTCAATAAAATTCCATTTGATTAAACTTATTTCTTTTTTTTCCAAAAAGCAGGAGCCACTGAACTCATCTAGCCAAAAGTTGTCGAGATTCCCCAAAAAAGGTTCATGAGGCTTAGAATCCACACTTAGCCTTCTCAACAAGTATTCATCGTTTCTCTGTATTACGGGACTGACACTTCCTTCCATGTCATTCCAAAAGTGATCTTTTCATCTTGTGCAAAGGCGGCCGCTTTGCATGCTTTGGAAAGGTTGCACAGTTGGTTCGTTAGCTTACTACGTCAGTGGTTGTCGAGCCCAAGAGACAAAATGGTGTAGCATTCACCATTGAAAAGTGATGGTCTAGTGTAAGACAGTCCCACAAAAGTGACGGTTGGCTAGAGCTAGGTTCCTTTAAATTGTAAGTCTAAAATCTAAGTAGAGCTAGTAGTCATAGGCGTCCTCTTCCACTATAATTGACTTATTCTGTCATGAGAAGGATCACCTAAAGCTTGGGATTGAACCCAAGGAGGATCGAGATAACCGGAGGCTGGAATCTCTCAAATCAAAGAATCTCTTTTCTCAATTTTGTTTCTCTTTACAATTTTGATTTCAATTTATACAATTTCAACCCCTCCATATTTTTAATTCTATTTTTTTCCAAGTATGCTGCTTTTTCTTAAGCACGACTGTGCTCGAGATCTTGAGGAACAAGAAGTTGTGAAAATCCAGTTCCTAAAGATTTGACCCTATTTCCCTTATACTATTCTTTTTGTTATTTTATAGGGATAGGTTATTTTTTGTGCTTCCAACAACACACCAAAACCAGGTGAAAAAACGATATGGTTTTCGAAACCTACTTCCAAATTTCTTACACCTAAAAAACCATCTACCTAGGTTGTCATTGCACCAAGATGTGTTTAATTTGGTTGGGTTTCCACAAGAGCACACTGGAATCACTCCAGGCATCTTCATTTTTTCTCTCCTCTTTTTCTTTTTCTCTTCTTATTCTACTGCATAAATCCTAAATGGTTGTTGATATGGTTGTTTAAATTCGTGCTAACCAGCCAGCTGGATGGTTAATGACACCAAGCAAGCCGTCATCTACCATGTCACTTTGCCGTTACGTTTGTAACGAAAAACGGCAAAAAAGATTGTTTTGTCATTTTTCTAAAGTTGAGTGACTAAAATGAAATCAATGTGACTATTTTATTAGTTACCTCAAAATTGAGTGACTGATAGTGTAATTTACCCTATAAAATATATCTTGATTAAAAATAAATAATATAATAATTAAGATTTTAAAATATAAAATTACCCTAATATATTTACAGAAAATACATTATATTTCATAAGTTGGAAATATATTATATATAGAAATAAATTAATAGTTATTGGATTTGTTAACCTAATTCCCAAAACACTTTTTAAGGTTGGCAATTGGCATATATAATAATTTTTATTTAATTAAATATATGGAAAATGATGAAATTTTTTTTATCCATTATTACATTTAATATTTAATACAATGCTTTTTATGGTAATATATTTAATATAATGTTATTACTATACATACAATTTATTTATTTATTTTGGAAATAACTATACATACCATTTATTACAAGTACGTATTCAGCACTCCAAATAAGTGTCTCCTTTTAGGGTTTCCATTTGCATGTATGTTTAATCAGTGTTTGAATGATTATAGTTTCAAATATTTTTATTTTTTAAGAATAAAGTAAAGTTAATTTCAAAGTTTAATATCTTAAAAGAATTCTCATGTCCACCGTCACTTGTATACGTATATTTTTATTTAGTATTAAGAAATATATAATTATAAATTTAGGCCTCAATATATATAACTTTTGTTAATTTAATCATTATTTTTTTTAGTTAAATTTGACCTTTAATTAAAAAAAAAGAGTTAAAGCTTCTTCTTCTTTTTTAATAAAAATATTGATTAAAATATTAATTTTTTGTAATAATGTTAGCGTGCCAATCCGTGTGATTGTCCACGTATACTTCATATTGACATAAAATTATTTGTCATATACATCATATCAATTAATAATTTAAATTTTATAAAAAAATTTAAAAATATAAGATTAATAAAAATTTAAAAAAATAATATGAAATATGCGTGGATTGTCATATAGACTACCTTATTTAAAAATTAAACGTTTCAATTAATATTTCATTGAAAAATAATAATTTTACTCCTTTTGAAGTAATTATGATAAAATTCAATTTTTTAAAAAAGTTTATAACTAAATTGATAAAAAAATATAGATGTTAAGACTAAATTTAACATTTATTAATAAAAAATAATATTTTTAATGGTCCAGCCTAAAATATAAATGTTGGTGTGAGTGATAAAACATACAAAAGAGAAATTAATATTGGTAAAATATTAGTTATCCGTAGACATTTTTAATTAATACGCGTCAAAGCCAGCTAATTAATAAATAAATAAATAAAGAAGATGGTTAAAATGAAATGGTCATTTTCATTGCAAGCGCCAAATAAAGTGGTAGAACCAAGATTTTGCTGCCGGCCTGGATGTCCCACCTTATTTATTTGCTTAATTAAATATCCAATTAATATATATATATATATTGGTGCCTAATGTTTAATTGAGTTAACTTAATAAAAATTTATAGTTAGTAATTAATTTTTATTAAATTAATCTTGAAACTCAATTTAAATCATATTCATCGAATTATATGTGATAAATTAAACAGAAAATAAAATAATGTTAAATTATAAAAATTATACGAAATTATTTGATTCTTTTTAATAATATAAAAATTAAATTGATCCATTTATTGATAGATGTATTAATTTTATCTAGTCCCTATAATAAAAGTACATTTCAAATACTTTAACCACCCATAATTGCATTTTAACCCACCATCGTTATACCAGCCAATTTTAATCAACCAAATACTTATTCCCAAATCTCAAATGGCATTCTCCTCATATCAAACTCTAATCTTTCAATCACCACCATAATGTTTTATTATGACAAAATCTTCTTATAACAGTTTTTAATAAATCAGATAGCGTACTTGACTTTATAAATTTTGTATACGCTACAACACAACTAGAAAGAAAAACTAAAAATATCCCCACATATATATATTAAAAACAAAAGTAAATAAATAAATAATAATATTAAACTATTGGTTAACCTTCTATATTAATACATACTTATATAATGTGTTGATTCGGTTGGTGCCATGAAATGGTCAAAAAATTACTTAAAAACTCTTATTTAATAAATAATTGAATTAATATAATAGTTTTTCTTTTGTATTTATACTAATCTTATAAAAAGTCTTAAATAAAACAACTAAAAATACAATATGTAAGGATTGAACCAATGCTTAGATAATACTTAAGTGCAAGTATTTTACCACTCCACCTATGTATCAATTGTTAAATATTTTTCTCAAACTATACATATAACAAAACTTAGTGTGTGAGACAAAATCTAGTAGCAAGTAGAAATCGTTGTTCTTGATCATCTGTTTTATAATTTGAGTATAATTCTATTCGGGTCAAAATAATATTTAAGTAAAACTTTCTTAATAATGTTGACTTCAAAACTCGAATTTGATTTAAATATTTAGGAAACACTTATGGTTTTAGAATGCTAAACTTCTTCAAAAAGTTAATGTATGGATTTATCTAATTGTAGCATTCGATAGTTAACAAGGGAGTGCATTCGATGTTTACAATAATACATCTATTGACTGAAATTTAAAAGAAGTTGCCTCTTCTACCTGTTTTGATGATGAGTGATTGGCATGGCTTTGACAAAGACATTCATTCCTTATCTTATATCATATATATAAAATAAAGAATTACGTATACTTTATTCATCAAACTCTCCAACTAAATATATATATATATAACTGATTCTCTCATTTATTAATTATCTCATGCAAACGTAATCAGTCGCAAAGATGGAGAAGAAATGCAATGCTCCCCCTGTAAGAGGCGACATAAAACGTCGGATCTTCCGTAGTTTCTTTCGACTTCTCAAAGTCTCCGTTCGAAAGATCGCTCATCGTAGTCAAGAAGGTTAGCCTGCGAGCTTCATGAAGCGCTAAAGAATCATAATTCATACGTACGTACATTGTGATATTCATGCATGTTCTTACTGTACATACCTATTAAGCATACCATTCTACTGTGATGTTTGTTTTAAGCTCTGAGTAAATAGATGCTTTATCATCCGATCCGATTTTGGTTAGATTGGTCGGTCTGCTACATTATCCCATTCAATTCGTGTTGATTCCAAATATTTGAATTTATATTTTATAATCTAAAATGAATCACAAAGAGTAGAGGCGGGAGTGAAAGATTCCAAAAGCAAAATCCCTATCAAATAAATTCCAATATTAAATGAAAATTAAGAAATATAAGTGTCGTTTGCAAGGGAATTTTGAGAGCAATTTTCAGTTTTGTTGTTTTGGATACGGATAGTTTGCCGAAACACAAATTAAGTTTATAAGTATTTGTGGAAGGTTCCTTTAATCCAAGGAAATTAAGATTCTGATATAAAGCTTTGTACACTGATCAAGTTTCGATTATGATTTTTAAATCAATTTAAATGCGATATTAAATGTATTTGTATAGATATATAGGAATAGTAAGGAGGCTAGGTGAGAGTAAATATTAATTATTAAATCAATTATAAGCGCTCCATAATATCTTGCTATTTCTAATATTTAAAATCATTATCACTTCTCTCTCCTGTGTTACCCTAATTTAAATTTTTTTTTTTAAAAAAAGAAAAATAATAAACAATTTTATTGTACAACAAATACATTATTTATTATCAAAATGATGCAATTGTACATTTTTATCCTGCTAATGGTTGTATAAAATTAAAATAGCAACTCTAAATATTGTTCAGGCAAGAATTATTGGAACTTACTCTATACCCACTTGAAGTGAAATAATTCAAAATAATGAGACAATTCGATTTTTGTAACTTTAAATATGATTCGAGAAAATAAAAACTAATTTTTTTTGTACCCACAAAATTTATCAAACAAAGTTTAGACTTGCATTTAAATAGCTAAAATGTTAAAATTATACAAATCAATTTCAAAATTGGTACATAAAGAAAAATAAATATGCTTTTGTGGATTACTTTTTTGTATATCTAATTAAAGGGAATATCTGGGTATTTATACATATTATCACTGTTCATGGACTTGACCCTACTATTCATAGGACTGACATTCTGAGCAAACCTCGGGCATGTTGAACACGTGTACTGTTCTGGGTTGCCTCTTAGGCCTTGCTGTCCCCTGCATGTGAATTCCTTGGGTATATACAAGCTAATATCGCAAACTCCCCTAGTTGTCCCCTCACTGTATGCCTCGCACATATCCATCTGGTGGAGCCTAGCTGGATCACGGGTAAGAGACTTAGATCTTACCTGAGTTTCCGGTTAGTAATCATTTATGTATAATAACTTTAATGGATTATTGTTTGGTAGGTTGAAGATAAAGATTTTACAAATAAGATTAAAGAAACTACAACATATCTTTAATTGGTATTTAAAATATTAAAACCAACATAACACAAAATGAATCGTTCTAAAATTTAAGCCCAACATGAAAAGAACCCATTGTTCTTAAGTCCTCAGTCTTTCTAAATTTATAGAGTAGGACACTGGTCCATGTTTAGCTTGGGCCACTTGGCCTCCAAACTCAACAAAACATATAAGAAATATGACTTTGAAGTTGAAATTAAAATTAAATTAATTTAGAGTCAAATAATAAAATATCTAAATTAATCCTCTGGAATGATGGCTCAAACATATTGAAATTTGGTAATAATGAACCGTGTTCCACAGACATAATTTTTAAAATCTTATAAATAAAGATATACGTAAGACATGACAACTTGATGGTCATTATTATTGAATTGAATGATTCAACAAATCCAGTTTATGAGTGGGATTCAAGAAAGAATCCTTAAATCTGACTAAAAGAAATCTTATTTAAGAAACACATTCTGTGCATTAACCCATTCATATTCATTATATGTAATGATGATGATTATTGCTAATTGATACCATCAAAGCTGTGTGTCATGTCCCTTTCCTTTCTAGAAAAGTATTAGCCTTATCAAAAACACATCACACTCACACCTTAAATTCTGCATTAGTTTTATTCTTTTTCTTTACCAATCTTATAAACAAATTCCAAATTGATGGTTCTACAAAACTTAATTATTACATCTTTTATGAAAGTAAATAAAAATTTTTAATTGGTTTTCAAATTTGTATTTTGCATTAATACTATTAGTTTTTGTTGACACGATACTATTAGTCAATTTAATTATGTTATGTGACAACCTCTTAAAATACCACGTGATATCACCGAATTGACTAATCATATTACATTAACACAAATTAACAATATTAGTGTAGAGTATCAACCTAGTTAACACAATATTAGATACATATAAACAAATTTAAAAACTAAATTATGTAATATAGCATAATCTAATTTCTTATATAATAAAATGTGAAGAAAATGATGTAAACTTGAATTTGATTATGTAAAAGAAAGCAAAGGAATTTTTGTTTTATAGTGGCTGGAAAAATATCATATTAAAATATAGTGTGGGACATGCAAAATGAAAGAGTGAATGGCTCCTTCTTCCCTTCACATGCCACCTTCAAGCTGTTATCATATTAAATTAACATAACATAAAAATAAAATGTTTTTTTCTTAAAATATCTTCCTCCTTTCACCCCAATTATTTTAACTAATCCATTTGTAAGTTAGAATTGTGCGTTCGTTTTCCATCGGGTCGGCTTAATTTAAAATTTTAGATTTAAATTTAATTCCATACCAAAATTAAGTTTAAAATTTTGTTAACATCTAGTTTAAATAAAATAATATTAAATTTGAGTTCCGCTCGATTTACTCGTATTAAAATTTTTTATATAAAAATAAATTTAAAAAATATAATGCATCAAATACATTGAGAATATTAAAATAAATATTTCTTAATAAATTAAAAATACATTTAAAAAACACTAAGATAGTTACAATTTAGCAAGCAAATACCTCTCAAATAGTAACAAAATTAACAATAAAACAGGAATTATATAATATCCAAACAATAACAATAAAATATGAGTAATATAATAGTAAAATCGTAGCAAAACAACATCAAAATGACAACAAACAATAACAAAATAACAGTAAAAATTTTAGGCAAATTCGGGCAGGGCTAGGCCCGGGTTAAGAAAGTTTACTTGAGGCCTAGCCTATTTAGAAAACGAGTATTTTTTTTTAAACTAATTTTTCGAGTTTATATTTTTACTCAAACCATTTCATTTTTCAGACGGATTTAAAAAATTAATCTATAAAATCGTGAAAAATTAATTTAAAATTTATTTTTCGAGTGTATGTTAAATTTCAATACAATTGGATGTTTTTAAAAGCTTTAATCTGGAAACAAAATTAGGGAAGTTGTTGATGATAAATTAATTCAACCATATTGGAATTTCTAAAATAGGTGTGGAGGCAGAGTCTTATAAAATGATAGTGTGTGAAGCAAATTAAACTGCCCCACACCTCCACCCCACGTGTGTTGTGCGACAGCTTTGACACGTAAACTATTTCAGTATTTTCTTCTTTTTATCTTGTTCTCCACATTTTCCAAGTTCTCGTTTTTAACAGAGCAGTGTGAATTTGAATTTTATTAATTAATTCACACATAATTTTTATAAGATATTCAACATCTTCAGCATAATCAAAGCTTTAGATATATTTAATTAATGTTTACATATTCAATTTTATTATTAAAAATCTTTTTAATTTTTAAATGAATTTTATTTAAAAAATTTATAAATTTATGATTAAATACATTAACGGTAATTTTTTTAACTTAATAAATAGGATTAAAAAATTATTCGCTGTCTTTTAATATCAAGACATGTGATAACTTCTCAACCCACTTTATAAAGTAAACAAACTCTATTAAATGTGTATCAAATAATTATTATATAAAATTTAAATATTATTGTAATTTAAAATGTCAAAATAAATTAACAAAGTTTTTAAAAAATAAATATACATATTTTTATTTTAAATAATTATAATTTTTTTATGCACTAAGTACCCTCAATTTATGGATACATAAGTAATGGAATTTTTGTAGTATAATAAAAATTAAATCAAACTAAATTTTTATATGTAGGCTTAACTTAATAATTTTTTATTTTTAAAATTAAGGTATCCTTCTTATTTATTTTACATATTAAATTAAAATTTTTCATCATATAATATATTAAATCAAAATTTATATATAATTTAATGAGAAAAATAAACAAATAAAATAAAGGGGAAAAAAATCAAATTAAAGATGTCTTATAGTGGTAAACTTCATATAAGTCAATACTTGACAATTTCTTGTAGGGATTGCCTTTTTGAACCACTAGTTTTTTTTTTTTTTTTTTTTTTTTTGTCCACTAAATTCTTTTTCTATTAAATTTTGAATTTATATTTATGGCGACGAGTTATAAAGACACATCAACCTAAAATTGCCAGCATTAATAAAGCAAATTTACAAAGATGGGTCAATGTAAAAATAACAGAAAATATATAAGCTTAATATCTTCAATAATACAAAAATAATGCGATTAATATGATAGGGTTTATTTTTGTTATAGAATATATCACAATTCGGCCCGAGATTCGACCTGTCTTGGTGATTTGGAGTCCGACCCAATCAAGAAAAGATGACATCATCACCTTCCAGCTCGGTAGCCACTCTGTAGCTCGTCGTCTCCCAGCTTATTACCTCGTAACTTATTAATCATGAATGGTTAAAAAGAGGCAAAGAGTTATTCAACCTAGAGAACCTTAATTTCTTTAATATGATATAAAACAAACTTCAATTCAAACACAAATAAAATCCTTTTATCTTTTATTCAATGGTTAAATTCTACTATTAGTCTTTATAATTTGCAAAGCTTGTAGATTTAGTCCTTATACTTTTATTTTAATTTCAAGATCTGTACCTTTCACACCTTTAAGCTAAGTGGCGTTGTACTTCCGTAACTCTTTAATTGAAACTTTTCGATTTCTGGTTGAGGAAGCATATTGGGATGCAACACCAACAACCCTTTGTAGAACATCTGTTATAGTGCGTAAGAGTGCCTCATCTCCTTGACCTTTATGTCGAGGTTTTGTATTCCTAGTCATACGTCATGCACCATTTTTATTTTCATTTGGTGCATTATGTTCATATTTGTCTCATTTATTAACTCGAGGAGCTTTCAGCTCAAGCTCATCACTTACCTCATTTTCTAAGTCATTAGGCATCTTTTAACTATATCAAAACAAACATTAACAATTTTAGCATCCAATCTCTATTGGCAATGCAAAAGAAAAAGGGCAATAAAAGGTTTTTTTGCACAGTGAAAAATTAAAATTTTGAAAATCGACTCGATTTATGATATTTATAGCAATAAACCCTGACTGAATTCATACCCATGTTTCCAGCTTAGTGTATGTTCGTTGTTCCCAACTTTCAACTAAACGATCTTCTCCACTATTCTCATATCACGAACTACTTCGAGTGTGGGCTCGAACCAATTGAACCAAAACACAAAACTAGAAAAATTTTTCTCTCTTTTATTTAGGAAGAAAACAAAAATTTTCTCTTCTTAATAGAAATGGTAGAATTGTTATTCTGGAAAAACATATGTGATAGTTGAGAATAAATTCTCTCTATTTTTCAGCAGAGTAACAATATATTAAAGTTGTCTTAATAGCTCTACTAGTGCCATCAATTTATAAGAAAAAAAGGTAGAACCATTGTTGAGTTGTAGTGGTTTATTTCAAATAGAAAAACAACTTCCTACTTAAAGTAGGAGTGGGGTAGGGGACACACCCCGGTATTCTTAGTAGGGTTTTCTCCCCCTTCATGTTATATGAGGGGTTTTGGGCCTCTCTCACATCAGGTCCAGTTACGAGTACTTCTTAGGCCTTTTAACCTAGTACTCTGTAATGTAATCCAACCTGATTCAGTTTTTATATTTCCCAAAATAAACTTTAATATTCTATATTAAACAAATTTCTCATCTCTATTTTACCCCTAGTAAAATTTTAACAATTTTACCCTTGGTAAATTTTTTGACGATTTTAACCTTGGTAAGATTTTGAGAAAATATGTTCAATATTTCATAACTCAACATGTTCACTGTGACCGAATGATTTATTTTCATTTTTGGGCTTCAAAACAACTCAAAAACATAAACTCATTCTTCCAATCATTTTTAAGTAATCCATATAGAATTGCAAATAAATCATTTCCATTTCCAGTTTTGGAAACCTACATTCATTTCCAAATGATTCCATTCTTTCCATTTCGAAAAAAACCATAGTTACTCCTGAATGTTTTCCATTTCTCTTTTCCTATTCATTCTGTTCATTTCCATTTAAACTCACAATTAATTTATGTTTTCAACGAGCTAGCAAAGGGACTGATTGGACATATGTAATTAGGTCTCAAATGATTTATAATTAGGTTTTTGATTTTCGCCTATTAATTATAAACTCATTTAGTCACGAAGTCATTCCACTACAGTATCGTGAATAAGCTCTTCCCAAATGACATATCATTACTAAAGCAACTATTCAGTGCTCGTCCAATGACCTTGTCATAAGTGTGCTACCCTTATAGGATAACTTTGATCTCTTTGGGAAAAAATTCATTCTCCCAATATGATCCTATCTTATCTTATGGTAACTATTACATCTTCCTTCATGAAAAGTCAATTACTATCAAATAGTAATTAAGTCATTCATCACAAAGACGAAAGATCTATGGTCATGTTTACTTTTCATCAACTATGTAATGCCAATGAGAAGATATCATTTACTTATGTCTCGGGCTATGAATTCTACTGTTGTGAATGATGCTACATATTGTAGAAGTTATACAACCAACGCACCAGCTTTCGGTTCGTTATCTATTCGAACTCAGGCTTTTATTTACATCAAAGTGTACGAGTCACGCATATATAGTCCATCATCCACTCAGGATTTAGGTATGCCACACTATGAACGTCAAGTGAATAAATCCATAAATGGATTCAGGATCTATTCTGCTTGGGTAACATCTACGTCTCTATCTTCTAGGAGTCATCCGCTTTGATGCCTAAGACAATACATCCCTTCAATTGGACTTAATAGATGACATATTAGTCTTTCAATCGGTTTGCTTATTTTCGATTAGACTAAGGACATGTTTAGGTTCATCTACTAATACAAGCTATATTTTCGTATTACGATCCGACCACGTTATACCGCTTAGTATTAGTTAAACATTAGACAACCAATGAGCAACATTTGCTTCTATTTTGCTTTGTGTGCAAAAACCATTTGAGAACAATAATACAATGTATATTAATTGTAATTTATAAATAGTTTTATTAACCAATCTATTCGAAAAATTACAAGTGTACTTATATGAAAATACTACACTTAGGTTACCAACTCCAACAAATCTCACATTGGTTGGGAAAAAGCTTCTAAGAGGGTTTATATATAACCTTGCTTCTTACCCTCTTTGAGTAGTTAGAGCTAAAAGCTTAACACGTGCACCGTTGTCGTTTGGCCCGATCCGTGTCCGTGTTAACATGTACTGCGCTTATTTTCTTTTGGATAAAACTTTTGTATTTTTTTCAAAAAATAAATTTATTTCCTATCCGAAAATCTACTGCAAAAAAATCTAATATTTTTTTCTGTTGCGATATTTTAGGAAACTGTCTCTGCTAGTTTTACCTTTTTGCACTTGCGTTTTTTACTACTTTGCCTATCAAAAAATTGTATAAATAGGTCATTTCTCTCATTTTTTCACAACACAATAAACAAGCAAACAACTTCTTCCATTCTTGCTTTCTAAAAATTCTAGTGTTTTACTAAATTACATTAGAGCAATATTTTGTTTAGGAGATTGGGTTTTAAGCGGGACCGTCTGTGGCCCCTCCAATCTTTTTTTTGGAATTGAACCTACTGTGGCTAATTCGAGTTTCTTCCAATTTATTTCTCGGTCTTATTTCTCGATTCCTTTTGAGAAGGGCAATAGCAATTCTGTTCCACCTTCTTTATTCAGGTGTACAAATATAGAAGTATTGTGTTAACCTTGGGGGCGACGTCCATTACTCGACTACACCAATCAGGGCGAATTCACTTTTAAGGCAGTTGTTCTTCCACGACACAGTGATTACTTCATTATTTATTTACGCTCGGTTTATTTTATCCAGTCAATGCTAAAGAGTATGTTTTGCAGTAGTATTTTTCCAACAAATTAGAAGCAAATTTTATAATACTAGCTAAACATGACAATGATAACAAGATGGTAAGAGGTCACATGTTAAGCCACATGGATAACAACCTCTTCTCCTTGTTTGTCAAAGATAAGTCAGCTAAGTCCATTTGGGATACCTTGGAGAAGAAGTACGGAGCTGATGATGTTGAAGTCAAGAAGTATGTTGTTGAAGAGTGGCTCAAATTCCAGATGGTTGATGACCCCCATAATGGAACAAGTAAATGACTACGAGAAATTAGTTTCTAACATCCTAACTGAAGGGATGAAGATGTGTGAAATCCTCCAAGAAAACATCTTAATTAAGAAGTTTCCAAAGTCCTATTCCAACTACCGCAATCTTTTGAGACATAAGAAGCGAGACATTTCTCTGGAGGAACTGATTTGCCACATGAAAATAGATGAGGCCAACCGTCTTAAAGATAAGGCTGTAGTTATTTCAAATGAATTTTCTTTAAAATCTAATATTGTGGAATTTGGCTTTGGTCCCAAGTTTAACAAGTTTTAAAAACACTAGAAATTGAAAGAAGATAGCGAAAACCCTGAACAAGAAGGCTGTCAGCTTCAAGAAACCGAGAAATAATAAAAAGTCCAACAATTTGGTGAGTTTCTACGTATATGGCATGCTATATTAGGTCATGTGAATATTTATTCTCTAAAAAAACTCATAAAAATGAATCTGCTCCCTAATCTAGATGATAGTAGCTTTAATAAATGTGAAATTTGTGTTGAATCCAAGCATGTTAGACCTTTTTTAAAAAATCTCACTGGTAGGAAGACTAAACTTTTGAAGTTTGTTCATGCTGATCTAACATACTTCAAAAACACAAAAAATAAGAGTGAAAAATGCTACTATATCACCTTTCTCTAGATATACAAAGGTTTATCTCCTAAGATCGAAATATGAAGCTGATAAATTTTTTCTTCTTTATAAAGCAGAATTAGAAAACCAGCTTAATTGGACAATAAAACGTCTTAGATATGATAGAGGTGGTGAATATGAAACTAATTTTCTTAAAGAGGTTTGTAAGAAAGACGACATTATACACGAATTTTCTACTCCTTATGTCTCACAACGAAATGACATAGTTAAAGGAAAAATCGAACTCTAAAAGAAATGATAAATGTTTTACTACTAAGTTCTGGTTCTCCTGACAGTATGTGGGGGGAGGTTGTACTTTTTGCAAACCATATTCTTAATAGAGCGACTTATAAAAAATTAAATTGTACCCCATATGAATTGTGGAAAGGTTATGCCCCTAATATGCAATACTTGAAAATGTAGGGGTGCTTAGCAAAAGTATGCTTGCTTACTTTTAACAAGAGCATAATCGAATTTAAAACTATTGATGTTGTATTTGTTGGGTATGCTCTTAGTAGTGCTGCATATAGATTTATGTCTTTTCATGATCATTTCATATGTGAATCTAGAGATGTTTTCTTTGAGAATCATTTTCCATTAAAGAAATCTAGCATAAATATTGATATATAGTTAGATGAACATGTTTTTTTCTAATGCACTTAATAGAGATATTCCTAATGATGATACCAAACCTAAGAGGAGTAAAAGACAAAGGACTGCCACTAGTTTCAGCACGAATTTCTTTACTTCCTTTGTAACTGAAATTAGAGATTTAGACTTAATAAGTGATTTTATTGCTCACACATTTTTAATAGGTAAGGATCCAAAAACTTATAATGAAGCCATAAAATCAATAGATACTAGTTTTTAGAGATATGCCATAAATAATAAGCTAGAGTCTATTATATCTAATCACCCTTGGTAACTAGTAGACTTTCCCAGAGGTTTTAGACCTATTAGTAATAAATGTGTCTTTAGAAATAAACTTAGACTAGATGGGTCAATACAGAGGTATAATACAAGACTAGTTGTAAAAAGGTTCCCTCAAAAATTTGGAATAGATTATTTTGATACATACTCTTCTGTAACTAAGATCTCAATCATTCGTGTTTTTTTTGCTTTAGCTTCCATTCATAATTTGTTGGTACATTAGATGGATGTGAAAACAATGTTCTTGAATGGTGATTTGGATAAGGAGATCTATATGGAGCAACCTCTAGGTTTTGTGTCACCTAGCATGGAAGATAAATTTTACAGACTTAAAAAATCTTTCTATTATCTCAAACAAGCTCCAAAGCAATGGTATGAGAAATTTCAAAAGATTATTCTTAGTTTTAGTTTTATCGTTAATGGTGCAAATACATGTGTATATCTAAGATGTTTGGTTTTAATTGTGTCATCATAAGCCTGTACATGGATGTCATATTAATTTTCATTACCAACATTGAAGTTATTAACAAAACCAAAAATTTCTTATCTACCAAGTTTAATATGATTGACGTGGGAGAGGTAGATGTAATCTTCGGAGTTAAGGTTACTAAATCAGAAAAGGGATTTGCTTTAAACCAATCTCATTATATAGAAAAATGCTAAAGAAGTTTAGTAACTTTGATGTAATCCTTGTGAAAACTCCTTTTAATTCTAGCATACAATTGATAAAGAATAAATGAAATAGTGTTTCCCAAACAGAGTATGCTAAATTTATTGGAATTCTTATGTTCTTGATGAACTATACTTGACCTGGTATTGCTTATGCAATCAATAAACTAAGTAGAGATACCCATAATACTAGCAATGAACACTGGAATGCTCTAAAGCGTTTGCTTAAATACTTTAAAGGTACAATAACCTGGGAGTTGGAAGTTGGAATTTTTCAAATACCTTGCAATCCTAGAGGGATATTGTGATGCAAACTAGGTAACTGGTAATGATAAAGTTAGCTCTACAAGTGAGATGTTATTACTTTGGGTGGAGCAACTATTTCTTGAAAGTATATTAAACAGACTTGAATTGCACGTTCCACGATGGAGTCATAGTTTATAACTCTTAACTTAACTGGGCAAGAGACTGAGTGGCTTAGGAATATACTTGCAGAGATTCTTTTATGGGAAAAATCGGCACCTTTTGTATCTTTATTATGTGACTCATAAGCAGTAATTTGCGTTGCTAAGAGCCAATTTTACAATGGTAAAAAGAAGCATATTCAAATAAGGCATGAATCTGTGAGAGATTTAATAAAGAATTGAGTACTTGCTTTGGAGTACGTGATGCCTGAAAGGAACCTAGCTGATTCACTAACCAAAGGGTTAAGTAGGAAAATGGTTTTTGATTCGTCGAGGGGGATGTGTCTTAAGCCCAGTGGCTGAGGAATTCATGACAGATGCCTAAATTAGTTTTCTAAGTTCAATGTGGTCAAACGAAACCATGGAAATACTCATAGTGTGCATTGTATCTATCCCTATGGCAAATGATGTACATACATAAAGTTGAGTTCTTAATCTTAATGATTCATATCCCAAAGTTTGGGTGGTCCTATTAAGACGGATTTGATGAATTCACTGACATGTGAGGTTGAGTTTCTTACTCTTAATAAGTTAATATCCCAAAGTTTGGGTGGTCCTATTGAGACTGAATTGATGAATTCACTGAACTTAAATTTGAGAGGATGAGCTTAATAAAATTCTCTTAATGATTTCATAGCCCTTATTCGGGTGGTCTATATTGAGATAGACTTGATGAAATCACCTACATAAGTGTGAAAAACTAGTCATTTTCTATGAAAGACATTGGGCAATCTTTCTAGAGCACTTATCAACATCCCGAGGTGTATTGGCTAAAACTTGTTGATTTATCGCGAACATCAATTGGTTCTGATATTAGTCGTGTGTCATGAGTTAACCCCTATCATAACAAGTTCAAGATTATCACTTGTTAAAGAGAAGAATCACTTATTTCACTATATGTTAGTTCAAATCCACAAGATACTAGTGCTTAAGCGGCTAATTTTGTTGTTGTTCTTCTCATGTTTTACCTTTTTCCTCATGTTTACAAAAAAATTTCTAATTATTTTGCACTAGTGGGGGAATGTTGGTAATGCAAAAGAAAAGGGCAATCCCACATTGGTTGGGAAAAGGCTTCTAAGAGGGTTTAAATATAATATTGCTTCTTAACCTCTTTGAGTAATCGGAGATAAAGGGCTAACATGTGTGTGTTGCTACCGCCTGGCTTGGTCTATGTCCGTGTTAACACGTCCGCCACCTAGCCTGATTCATTTTCATGTTAACACATGTCTACGACACGTACCGCGCGTGTTTTCTTTTGGATAAAAATTCTGTATTATTTTTTAGAAAATATATTTGTATCCTATCCGAAAATCTGTTGTAGAAAAATCTAGTCAACATAAAATCTTTTTTACTATTACAATATTTTAGGATATTGTCTCTACCAATTTTACCTTTTTGCCCTACATTTTTACTACTTTGCCCTTCAGAAAACTATATAAATAGGAGATCATTTCTCTCACATTTTCACAACATAGCAAACAAGCAAACAACTTCTCTCATTTTTGCTCTCTAAAAATTCCAATATTTTACTAAATTACATTATAGCGATATTCTTTATAGGAGATTAGATTTTAAGTGAGACCGTTTATGACCCCTCCAATCTTTTCTAGGAATTGAACCTAGTGTGATTTATCCAGGTTTCTTCCAATTTATTTCTTTTTCTTATTTCCTGATTCATTTTGAGAAGAACAATAACAATTTTGTTTCACTTTCTTTATTCGGGTGTACAAATATAAAAGTACTATGTTAAACTTAGGGGCGACATCCATTATTTGATTACACTGATCGAGGTAAATTTACTTTTAAGGCAGTGGTTTTTCCACGATACAATGATTACTTCATTATTTATTTACGCTCAATTTATTTTATCTAGTCAGTGCTAACGAGTTTGTTTTGTAGTAATATTTTTCCAATAAACTCAACTCGGAATTAACACTAATCATGGCATGTACCTCTAAACTCAATTTCAAGGCTCGGTTCAGTTCAAGAATCGGCTAAACTCTAACTTTAATACCATTAAATGTAACACCCCATACTCGACCTGATCATCGAATCTGAATGTGTGATGTCATGTTATGCTGCCAAAGTAGCTTAAGCTATTTCATTACATAATCATAAAATTTAAATCATAATTATCATTCAAGCCAGCTTAATCATTAATCATACTCATACATATGCATTCATAGTGTTTAGGATTCAATTCATCATGTAACAAATTATGCAAGGTTAAATTTAGAGTTAGGACTAAAATCCAAACTCAACTATCAAATTTCAAAGTTATGTCTTGTGATAGGGGACTTCTTGTCTCGAGATAGACCTAATTTTATTTTAGGTATTTTTGTTTCGATGTCAACATGTCTTAAGACACTAGAGGTGGTGTCTCGAGGCAAGGTTCTTTATGTCTCGAGACCAACCTCCTCTGTTTCCTTAATTTTGCTTCGATGTTTAAATGTTTCGAAGCAAGGGGTTCTTGCCTTAAGACCCAGAGTAGGGCAAAACTAATTTAGCTTCGAAGTTTACTTATCTCGAGACAAAGGCCACTTGTCTCAAAGCTTAAATAGGATTGTCTCGAAACTAGCTTACCAAGTTTCGAGGCACTAAGTATATAGATCAAAATATAAGGTAAATTTTATTCTTATTCTCGAAACATGCTCATTCTGTATTGATACTCAATGGTAAAATAGATCTAAATGCACATTTTCAAGTGTCCAAACCATATCAAATGGTACCTTAAATATACCTAAAGTTTACACCAAATTAATACCATAAATTAAACACATGTAAACACAACCAAATATCATCAAATTATAACCATCAATGCAACATCATTTAACCAACTAATTTACATAAACAATCTTATATAAACTAGCATAATTATCTACTAATTAACGATTAAAATTCAACTTATGAGACCTTATAAGCCAATATACCAAATATACCAAAATGACCACTTAAGCAACATGCCCAAAACAACCTATTTACATGCCATTCCAACTCAAACATATATATACACACAAAATATATAGCAAAATGATTCCCGAGTTGAGTTGTTGAGAATGGATGCTTTGACACTTCCAACCTATGGAAATCCTAGTTCGAGACTTGCGCACGGAAATAAACAAAATCATGCACTGAGTATCAAATACTCAGTAGTGCTAATATAATTTAAATACATTTTATTAAAAATAAACTAAAGGAAATATTTACATACATATATGTATAACAAGTATCAACTACATTAATATTTACTACTTTAACTCATCATATCATTTTTCCTACTTTCTTATTAATTTCACATTTCAATATCAATTCCAATGCTTATTCATTTTGGCTCTTATTATCTGATTATAGACATAAGAACGAATATTCAAATATATATATCGAGTAAGTCCACGACCCTCTGGTAATTAAGACTATTTTATTTTTTCATCCTGGGTTGCTTGACAATGATGACTTTTAATATTTGTTATATTCTACCATCACAAGTTGCTCGACAATGATGGTTTTAAGTAATTGTCTATATTGTTTATTCAACCACCCCAGATTGTGCGGCAATGATGGCTAGTAAATCACTATATCAGTGATCTTATGATATATGCCAACTATACTCGGACTATGTCTAACATTGATTAACAAGGCCTAATCATTTTTATCACCATTATCACAAAATTCAATATAGTATCAATTTCTCGATATTATATATACATTTATATCAAACATAGACATTCACACACATATATAAATCACAATTCAAGTATTCATACTTGAACCAACAACCATGATATTAAAAGTCATCATTTCATAGTTTTTTTTAGAAAGATACGATTACCTCGACATTTGTTTCGTATTCAATTATAACAACTAATTAGTCTACAAACAAATTATTAAAAGTGAATTATAGAAAATACTGCAGTAATTATTCGATGTTCGCCTTTTTCTTCCCATTCATCTTTGACGTTTCAGCATCGTCTTTCACTACATTTGATAATATGGTTTCAAAACAATATCAGTTTCTCAATCAAATTCACATATTAATAGTAACTAAACATGACTACATTTTATTCATTTTAGATTAACTGAAATGCTCGTAACTTTTGATTTTCCCGATTGAATTTAAAATCGACTTCATAAATATGACACAGGGACCTCCTATCATCATAATTTGTTACTAATCTTCAAAGCTTTTATCCTTTACAATTGAGTCAATAACAATACATAATTAAGCAAATCATCTAAATTTAATTCAAACTCTTCATGCTTTTTTTTATCATATTAGCAACCTATTTGAGCCATAAACTAACTAATTTCTAATCTCTTAACATTCAAATTCCTAAAACTCCAAACAATGGGAATTGAACCATAATTCCATTAATTCAATTATCAAACAAATGGGCATTAAGGATTTGGCATTAACAATTAAAAAATTATCATTAATTCATGAAAAAAACTTATCAATTGTCTTAATTATGTATCTGCAATGGTAGGAAGCTTGAAAAAATGTTTTGATGGTTTAACCGAATAAGGAAGAAGAAGAAAAAAAGTTTTTCTTTTTCATCCCACCATCTTCCATACATAGATTTACATGATTAACATGGTGTTTAGTTTAATTAACTAATTAAATGTTTAGTAGACTTTAATATTGGTTAGTGTTAAATGATGATATGACTCTCACTTTAATATTACCATAAATTCACAATGATTTTGTGAAATTGTCATCTAAGACCTTGCTAAATTATAAATCATTTACACTCATTTCGTCACATAACAATTTACTCTTGTGCTATTTTATTCACATTCACTAATTCGACCCTTCAATTCCACATTCTACACTTAATTATTCCATTATAAGTTATTTAGTAATTGGATTCATTAAATTCGGTACAATATTGAATTTTTTGACACTGTTAAAAATTAAATCGTTACAATTTGAATCCAATTTTAATACCACCCATCATAATAATTTAGTTAACACATGATTTAGCACCTAATCTATACTCATTTATTTTACTTTGGTACTTAAACCTTTTTTCCACTTAGTACTTAAATTATAATTTTTGTCTCGATTTACCTTAAAATAAGTTGTCAATAAGAACATGATATGTCACATATTCTTATTAGATGCGGATAACTTTTGAACTAAAATGAGATGAAAATAATAGTTTAAGAACTACAGCATATCCCATAAAAATGTTTAAATACCAAAATAAAAAAGATATAATTTAAAAGTCAAATCATAACTTAAGCCATAGTAATTATAAGGGTGATGTCACATTTGTTACCTGTACTTTCATAAAATGTACAATGTGATACTTGTACTTTAAAAATATTCAGTGTGATACCTGAACTATTAAATATGTTTTATTATGATACCAAGTGTTAACAACATTAGTAAATTACTAAATTAGGCAATAAAAATTCACACGTAGAATTGTTTTTCTGAATCATCAAGTCCAAATGGATAATACAACATTATGTGAAAGTTAAAAAATATATATATAGTATTTATTTATTTTATTAGCTATATGTTTAGTTATTTTTTTTTTTAATTTAATCTAATTTTTTATTTAGTTTTTTAAATAATATTATATTATTCATGTGGACCTAATAATTTAAAAAAAAATCTACGTGTCAGATTTTCATTGGCCGGTTTAACAATTCACTAACGGTGTTAACGTTAAGTACTATAATAAAACACATATTAATAATTCAAGTACCACATTAAAAAAATTTAAAGCAGATGTGCCACATTAGTTATTTTATGAAAGTAGGTATATTATAATAAAAACATATTGATAGTTTAGACATTGTAAAATAGAGGAGCCACATTAAATAATTTTAAAAAATATAGATACGAAATGTGTTATTATCCCATAAAGATATTAACTAACCAATGAAATACATATTATCCTATTAAGAAAATAGTGAACTTGTTAAATACGTTCCCACGAGAGAGAGGTAAAAAGTCAAAGCATTAAAAGCAAGGGGAGACAAGGGATTTTTTTAAATCCACATAAAAACTAAAATAAAACAAAACAAAATCTAAAATCAAATCACAAAAAAAAAAAATAAATAAATAAAAAAGAAAGAAAGGGATGTCCCTCTAGAATTTCTTGACTTTAATCAGCCAAAACTCCCCCATTAGAGCCAAATCCAATCCATGGGATTTTCTTCATAATTTCATTTTATTAAAAGAAAAATTAAGATAACGTAACATATCTTACTTTATAATCTCGGTAATCGTCACCATTAAAACCAAGTTTTGTTTAGAAAATCACAAAGTGACTCAAAGGGTCGGTGAAAGATAATGGCTCCACACCCACCTTTTAAACCATCTTCAATTGCTCCCCTGCCTCTTCCTTCGCCTTTCACCCAATTTTCTTACCAACCAAACATGTTTGATCCTACCAAAGAACTGCCCAAATCTTATGTCAGTTTATCGGATCACTTAACTGGAGGATTCAGTGATTGTAATGACAGTTATGATCGTGCCATGAACTACGGTCCCAAAGTGCAAAAAACTGCTCAAAACTACGCAAATTACAGCAGTTGGAACACCTTGGAAGGGAGGTTCGAAGCTGAAACATTGATGGCGGACGATGAGTCCGGAATTTCCAGTCCTCCTTTATGGAAATCTAGTCCTCAACATGAAAACAACGTTAATTACCGGTGTCTGTCGCCATCGTCGAGAGCTCAAGCCATAGCTAGAGGCCAAAAGGAGCTTATGGAAATGGTTAGTAAAATGCCCGAGTCTTGTTACGAGCTTTCGTTGAAAGATCTCGTGGAACATCAGCCTGTCGTTGTTGTGGAACCGAAGCAGGAGAGTTTCGCCCAAGGGAGAGGTTCAAATTCGATCGATGAACGCAAGTACAAGAACGAGAAGCAGAACAGTCAGAAACAGCAACTTAGTAGGAGTGGGAGCTTAGTAGATAATGGAGGGTTTCTTCTAAAAATGGTGTTTCCAGTTTCGTTAGGGTCTAAGAAAAAGAAGATGATGAAGAAGAATAAGAGTAAGAAGAATGATCCTAACACGAATAGTAATTCAAAAGTTTCTCCAAAGCCGACTGTAGCAGATGCATCTGGTAAGACTGTAGATAAAGATTGGTGGAAGAAGAGATCGGGGTCGAGCGAGAGCGACAGCAGCGGATCGACTATAAAGAGTTGCAGCACCAAAAGCATCCGTAGCAGCAGCAGTGGCAGCGGCAGAAGCTACCGGAGCATCAGCACTACCAGCCGCAGGTATGTTACAACTTATTACTCAATTCAAATGATCCTAAGTTTGCATATTAAATTTGTTAAACATTAGGGGAAGATCTAGGAATCAATAATCTCTGTATGTGTCACTGGCCTCCGTTGCTCACAGGCAGATTCCTATGTCTAAAGTTGAAATGATTGTTCTTTTTTGTGCAATGCAGGCATAGGAGAAGTGGTTGCTTGGCTTTTATCTTCCCTAAAAGAACCAAAGCATTGCGGTCAAAAGAGGCCAATCCTCAGAGTTGAGCCATCTTTAAAAATGGCGGTCAACATGTAATTATCTTTTTCAAATAATGTTAAATGTTTAGGGTTCAGTTCATACAGGAGATTTGTTACAGCAGAGAAATGCAGCTAAGACTGTATAATGTTCAGAGATGCTAATTAAAGTGTTTTCTTTCTTTCCCTTTAAATTGAAGATGAATCAATGATTTTGCTTCCCCAAGATGCTGCATTTAATTATGAGGTTTGCTTGAAATGAGCACAACAACAAAAAGAAAATGATTAAAACAGCAGTACCAATGAAGTTTCATACCAAATTGGTGTCTCACACATTCTCAGATGAAAATATGATTTTTTTTTTAAATTCTCCAAATACATGAATAAAATTTATAAAAAATATATATATGACTGCAAAAAGGTATTGCTAATGGAATTTCTTGATGCAATTGTGGCTTATGCATATTCGAACTTCAATATATAAACACATGAAGCTTTGGCCAATAATCTAAAAGAGTAAGTGATTAAAGCTGAATGTTGGAGCTTTGGGCAATAAGCATTAACATCCATTTACATTCCCAACCAAGAAGTTGTATATAATAGTTTTTACAGTTTCGTAAAGCACAATTTATGGTCTTTTTCTTTGTGTGATGACCATAACACATTGATAAAATCATCTACCAAAGACCAAATAGCTAGTTCCCATGACCATGGAGCTTGATCACCAATATTATGGTCGTTTGCTTCAATCTTGTACAACCCGCAACTCCATTCTCCTAGGGAAACAGCTCCACCTCTTTTTCCTCAAAAAGGGTATCCTTGGTTCCACTCTTACAGTAGGAAATCGCCTCCTCCAAATGTATGCGCGGTGCGGTACTATGACTGAGACTTGGAAACTGTTTGATGAAATGCCGCAGAGAAATTGTTTTTCTTGGAATACACTAATTGAAGGGTACATGAAATCTGGAAATAAGGAGAAGTCATTGGAGTTGTTCCAGTTGATGCCGCATAAAAATGATTTCTCCTGGAACTTAGTCATTTCCGGGTTTGCCAAAGCGGGCGAGTTAGAAGTTGCAGGGGCTTTGTTTGATGACATGCCTAGGAAAAATGGGTTTGCTTGCTATTCGATGATTCACGGTTACGCTCGGAATGGGGAAGCAAAAAAGGCTATTGAGCTGTTTAAAGAATCGGGATCTTTGGGTGATGCATTTGTGTTGGCAACTGTTATTGGGGCATGCGTTGATTTGGGAGCTATAGAATATGGGAAGCAGATTCATGCACATATGGTGGTTGCGGGAATAGAGCTTGATCCAGTGTTGTGCAGTTCCCTGATAAACTTATATGGGAAATGTGGTGACTTGGATGGTGCAAATCGTGTTTTGAATTTGATGACAGAACCGGATGATTTTTCTTTGTCTGCATTAATTTCTGGTTATGCAACCTGTGGCAGAATGACTGATGCAAGAAGAATATTTGATAGAAAAAGTGATCCATCTGTTGTTTTATGGAATTCTTTGATCTCAGGACATGTTTTGAACAATGAGGAAATTAAAGCATTAGCTCTCTTTAATAAGATGCGGGAAAAAGGGGTTCGGCAAGACTTTTCTTCGATTGCAGTTATTCTTAGGGCCTGCAGTAGTTTATACATTTTGGAACATGTCAAACAGATGCATGGTCATGCTCATAAAGTTGGTGCGATCTCTGATGTTATCGTAGCCAGCACTCTGATTGATTCTTACTCCAAGTTTGGAAGGCCTAATGATGCTTGCAAGTTGTTTAGTGAGCTCGAAGCCTATGATACAATCTTGCTTAACTCTATGATCACTGTGTATTCCAGCTGTGGAAGAATTGAAGATGCAAAGCAGATTTTCATGACAATGCCAAATAAAAGCCTGATATCATGGAATTCAATGATAGTAGGTCTGAGTCAAAATGGTTGTCCGGTTGAGGCATTAGATCTATTCTTCAAGATGAATAAATTAAACCTGAGAATCGACAAGTTTACTTTGGCTAGTGCCATCAGTGCCTGTGCTAGCATCTCCAGTATTGAACTTGGTGAACAAGTATTTGCTAAAGCTACTCACATTGGACTTGAATCTGATCAAATAATATCTACCTCCCTTGTTGATTTCTACTGCAAATGTGGTTTAGTTGAATATGGGCGAAAAATATTTGACACAATGACAAAATCAGATGAAATCTCTTGGAATTCCATGCTGATGGGTTATGCTACTAATGGTCATGGGTTTGAAGCATTGTTGTTGTTCAATGAAATGAAAAATGCTGGTGTAGGGCCAACTGACGTAACATTTATAGCAGTCCTGTCTGCCTGTGATCATTGTGGACTTCTAGAGGAGGGACGAAAGTGGTTTAACTCAATGAAAAGGGACTATCATTATGATCCGGGGATAGAGCACTACTCTTGCATGGTTGATCTTTTTGCCCGTGTTGGTTGCCTTGAGGAAGCAATGAATCTCATAGGAGAAATGCCTTTTAAGGCGGATGCAAGTTTGTGGTTATCTGTTTTGAGAGGCTGTGTTGCGCATGGAGACAAAACTCTTGGAAAGGAGGTGGCAGATCGGATTATCGAGCTTGATCCTGGAAACTCCAGTGCTTATGTACAGTTATCAAGCTTATTTGCAACCTCTGGTGAATGGGAAACATCAGCTATTGTTAGAAAGATAATGAGAGAAAAGCAAATTCAGAAGAATCCTGGTTTCAGTTGGGCTGACAGTTGAACAAGCATCTTCGCAGTGGCAACTGGCAAAGGTTGTGTCGGGCTAGCTTCTTGTACTTGCTTCACTCATCAAGTTCCAGGGAGAGATAAAAGGTTTTTCTGTGACATTGTACTTGACTTGCTTGTAGGTATATGTTCTGACAGGTTACTTAAGATTTGATTGTAATTGCTTTGATTTTTATCTCATTGCAATGAGCTGGTTTATCACTTTGGTTTCACTGCAGAATGCTGAATCCCTCCTCCAGATAATCTCTAGTCCTCCATGATATACAATTGGATTAAAGAAAGCTCCTTTTGGGAATCCATTTTTCCTCTAAGTGAAGATAAAAAAATAAAGTAATGAAGATATCTGAGTGTTAACTTCACAGATGCAGATTTTAACATGATTTGTCACCAATGGTGCCTGTTAGCAATAGAGTTTCAGAGGTTAGTTCCCTTCATCTCTGCCTGGATGACCAAACTAAAACTCTTAGGTTCATTTTGTTCCAGAACAGAGATTGGGCCAAGCTACTAGTTTGGACTGAATTGGCTGTCCTGCAGCAAGGTGGCTACAAACCCTAATCTACCTCTATAGAAGTTGAGATTTAGTCCTTATACTTTAAAAGTTAAAAATTCAATTCTCCTATTTTTTTAATTTAAAAATTCTAGTCCAATCATTATTACGGTTGATAGTTTTTGTTAAAATTTATCAACTGAAAATGTTTATTTTCCATCAATCATAAGATAAGTTACACAAGAGCAGCTTAATCAACATCTCAAATTGACAAATTTTGATAAAAATGCTTACGAATTTAATAATTGGACAGAAATTTTAAAATCAAAATAGTTGGAGGACTTAATTTCTAACATTTTAAGTATAGGGACTAAATCTTGAATTTTTTCAAAGTATAGGGACTAGCAACATATTTTAACTAAAAATAAACATGTGGCATTGTAAATAATTCATAATAAGAATATTAAAATTTTCGGGGAAAAAAATAAAAATATTAAAAATAACAGTAACATTTATCAGTTTCTCAGCTTCTTTTGTAACACTTCGAAGCTTGCTTCGTATAAAGAAACATTTGCTCCATGCATGCGCCCTTTCCTAAAACCAATTTATTGGTCTCAGAAACCCACACTTTCACATTACAACAACCTTATAAACCATTGTTTATCCTTAAACTCCATTAAGTTTGCCCAAACTATCCATGCTCAGTTGATTAAATTCGGATTCAGTGGCACAACTTTTCTGGGTAATCGCTTTGTGGACCTTTACCTCAAAGTTGGCTCTTTTCATGATGTTTCCAAAGTGTTTGAGGAGATAAACGACAAAAATGTCATATCTCGGAACATTTGGTTGAATGGGTTATTAAAGTTTGGTCATTTTAAGAAAGCATGTTCATTGTTTGACGAAATGCCCGAGAAAGATGTTGTTAGTTGGAACTCGATGATTTCGGGTTGTGGGTTGTTGGGATTTTGGGATCATGGATTGGAAGTGTTTAAGCAAATGCAGAACTTTGGTGTTATACCTAGTAAGTTCACGTTTTCAATTCTGACAACATTAGTGTCTTGTGCTAGACAAGGGAAGGAAATTCATTGTAACATGATTACGAGTGGTGTTTGTTTGTCCAATTTAGTGATCGGCAATTCGTTGATTGATATGTATGGTAAGCTTGGATTGGTACAGTATGCTTTTGGTGTGTTGTTAAGTATGGAAGAGGTGGATGTTGTGTCTTGGAATTCATTGATTTCGGGTTGTTGTAAGTCAGGTCATGAAGACTTGGCATTGAAACAGTTTGATCAAATGAGATCGTCTGGTTATTCCCCAGATGAATATACAATGTCCAATGCAATTGCTGTTTGTACTAATTTGAGAAATTTGGATAAGGGTAACCAAATATTTGCTTTATGTATCAAGATGGGGTTCATCTCGAATCCCATTGTTTCGAGTGCCATTATTGACCTTTTCTCGAAATGCAATGTATTGAAGGACTCGGTTAAGCATTTTGAAGAAATGCAACGTTGGGATTCTCTGGTTTGCAATTCTATGATCTCAGGCTATGCTAGGCATGGCTTACAGGATGATGTTTTCTTACTTTTTTTGCTTGCTTTTAGGGAGGATTGTAGGCCTACTGAGTTCACTCTAAGTAGTATTCTAAGCTGTATAAATTTTCTTTCAGTTGAGCAAGGACCTCAAATCCATTCTTTGGTGATAAAATCCGGTTTTTCGTCTGAATTAATTGTCGCCACTTCACTTGTTGATATGTATACTAATATTGGATTAATTGACTCAGCAATGCAGGCTTTCTCTGAAATGCATGTAAAAGATCTAATATCGTGGAATACTTTAATTATGGGTTTGGCTCACAACGGCAGAGCTGTTGAGACATTGGAACTATTTAAAGAACTACTCAGAGAAGGTCTGGCACTGGATCGAATAACACTTTCTGGAATTCTATTAGCTTGCAGGTGTGGCGGTTTTGTTGATGTAGGAATGAGTATCTTTTCTTCAATGGAGGAAGAATTCGGAGTTACACCTCATGATGAGCACTATGCATGTGTAATCGATATGCTCTGCCATGCTGGTAAATTCAAAGAAGCATTTGATACTTTAGAAACAATGCCTTTTGAACCTAGCTTTTTAGTTTGGAAATCACTAGCACTTGCTACTACGACTTACACCAACCTGAACATCACCGAAACAATAGCCGAGAAGATGATAGAACAGAAACCACAGTCATCTTTACCCTATTCGGTGTTGAGTCGTGCATACGAGATGAGTGGTAAATGGGAAGGTATAATTCGAGTGAAGAAGGCCATGAAGCAGAGGTTGAAGAAAACCGTCGGATGCAGTTGGATTGGAACAAAAAACCATGTATTCATGTTCGAAGCAGATCAGTTACAGCACGAGGGAGGAAAAGATATATATTTAATATTGGAACTATTAACTTGGGAATTGGAAGAAAATAGCAGTATTCATGTAGAGCTTGAGATAGAGGGTGCTGAGGGGTAAATTGGATAACCGAAGACTGTCTCTATTGTTCTTCAATTAACAGGTTAAAGAAGCACCCTTTGTATGATTATGGTTGTTTCATGCTTTTAACCCATTGAAGGATTTGTATATGTTTCTGCTTTGAACTTTTGATACAAGGTGATGAATAGCTATTATACAAGGAATAATCATACCATCTAATTTTTTAGTTCATAGGATGTGCGATGGTGTGTTTCTTTTGAGCCTGTGTTGGATATTTAGATGATGAGTTGCTGTCAGAAGATTAAAACATATTTGTCTTAATAAGGTGGTGAAAATTAAGTTTTTCTTTTGAAGAGCCAAGAGTGTAGAATCTAGAATGGCAGGTGGATGATGATGAACCGTTGGTTTTGGGGGATGGAAAATGATATGAATGAGATGACTGTTCAACTGCAATATAGCTTGAAAACCCCCCAACAATGGCGGAGCCCATTTGGATTCCTTTTCTATCTCCTTTATGTTTGATTCACTTCTTGCATTTGGATTCTCTTTCTTTTAGTATTCCCATGATGGTGCCTTTCACTTGCAAACAAATTGTTAAGCAACTCTCTTTTCATCCATGTCTATATTTAAAAGGATTTGATTAGTTATCAATTGATTTGTTTACATTTAATGATCAATAATCCCAATGCTAAAAATGGGTCTAGCCAAAAACAAGCCAATGTTTTAATGAATCTGTTTGCAAGCTCTGAAAAAGAAGAAATATTAAAATGATGATATAAAAATAATGAGAACTCAGTCATATTATGAAAATTAAGTTGGTATATGGAATTCTCTCATTTATTTGAGTCTTGAATTTGTTAGTTGATGTGTGTGCCTCGTAAAGCAATTAGGTCGGCTGCCGGTACGGCGGCGGGGAAAGTTAAGCCAATTTTCATTCCAAGATCAGCATTTCCTAATCTAAGCTGTGTGACAATATAGTAGCTTAGGTACTGTAGCTCATAATTGAATGAGTTGATTAAATAAGTAAAAATCGACTAATATTATCCCATAATCCTTGAATTTAGAGGTGTTTTTATTTTCTTCAAACTTGAGTAGAGTCCAAACCATCTTGAAATCCTATGTGTTGTTTTAATAATTAAATTAAAAATAAACTTGTCAGTATTCAATATGAAATAAAATAGTTATAGATTGCTACTAATCATGTGTAGCTGTAAAGAAATATTGGTAGAATGAAAGGAGGAATGTGAGGGTTTGTTAGGCCAAAGTCTATAAATTGAAATTATCCCTTCCACAAACATAACCCCAAATTGTGTTGAGACTATAACTAGTTAATTAATTATACAATAAACAAGGACCAAAAAGAGTTAATTAGTTAACCTTCTCTATCAATGAAAACTACCACACTAGTCCCCCAAAAAACTAGTTACCTTATTAATTGCGAGTTAATTCAGAAAAATGGAAAATCCCGTGTCATTTTGTATAAATATTAACGTGTTAAACTAAATTTAAATTTACATTTCACCTTTAATCAGTCATCATATCTTTTATTTACTTGTATTTAAACATGTGGTGTTTGTATTGTATTTTTATGGCTACCTAAAGGAGGGCGGTCTACGTTACACAAATTTTTGCTTTCACTCATTTCTAAGTTTATCCTTCTCTCTCTAACCACCATTTTTCTAATTCAGATTAGTCTTTAAACATATACAATTATAACAGAAAAGAAAGAAAAAGAAGAGCTTGTTGGAATTAGTATGGCGAGTTGGGGAAGAAGATCAAGTGGCATGGTTCATCATATCAAGGCACTTTCAAAGGTGGAACTGAGGGGCAAAGCAGGTGAAATGAAAGGAGGGTGGTGGAGATATCCCTTACAACCTGGAGTTGCTTCAGCTTTAGTCCCACGTTCATGGCCATGCGTTAATACTATGGCTTCCCTTTTCTTGGTTCAGCGTTTCAAATCCTCCCTACCTCAAAAACAAGAAGACGACGAGGACGACGATGATCAGGTACCTACTAATTGCTATTTTTATTTTTATGCCCAAACTCATACTTTTATTAATCCCAACCTTAACTGTCTTATCCATTCATTAGATTTTCCGAATATGATTTTATAATGTATATTCTTGAATTTATTTTGGTTGGTGAATTAACCAAAATAAATTTATAGTTACGTATGATTAATAAATAAATTTAACTGAATAATTGGATTACATCTCAAGTTGAATTCAGAATTAAAAATAAAAATACGATCCAGTATTGAACTCCAAATCTCTCCTCCGTATTCAAGCTTACACACTACTGTAATTTGATTTAAGGGTTGGTTTCTTACTTTGCACCTGGAAAAAAATGGTTTAAGAGAAAATACCTTATACGTAGAGCTCAACTTTTTTCCCCAATATGTAATGCCCG
Organism: Gossypium longicalyx; assembly: GCA_025698465.1. Lineage (NCBI taxonomy): Eukaryota > Viridiplantae > Streptophyta > Magnoliopsida > Malvales > Malvaceae > Gossypium > Gossypium longicalyx. Next base: position 12,457,173 of record CM046997.1, on the reverse strand, counting down.
AATTCAATTTAAGTCAGCACGTTTTTCAATTTTATGATATATTAAATTTTGGTTAAAATATGTTAATAGGTTCCTATATTTTTCATAATTTTGAAATTCAGTTTATGTATTTTTATTTTAAAAATTTTAGTTATTTTATGTTTAAAATTTAAAATTCAGCTCCATGTTTGTAACACCTCTCGCTCGTATCCGACTTCAGAAAAGGGTTTGAGGTGCTACCTGAATTAAACAATAATTAACGAACAAAACCGAGTCATAAATCTAGGGGCGAAGCCAGAACAAATTTTTAAGGGGGCGAATAAAAATTTAATTTTTTATAGTCTATACCTTTATAAATTTTAAAGGATTAAATCGAATTTCTATAATTTTAGAGGGGGCCAAAGTATAATTTTACCTTTACTAATTTAAAATTTTAAAAAAAAAAATCAAGGACCTAAATAGAAAATTTTCATTTTAGGGGGGGTCAGGGCCACTACTAGCCCTCCCGCCTATGCATAAATCTGTATTTCAATTTAAAATTTCTTAAATTTCATCTTTAAGTCCCTAATAAGGACCTACAAGACCCAAAATATGCTTAGGAAGTGATTTGGAACTAAACCAAGAACTTTGAAAACTTTTCTTTGAAAATAAGGGCACACGCCCGTGTGGCCTAGGACATGCCCGTGTGGCCTGCTCGTGGGGCTCCCATGGCCCTGGGGCCAACACGTGGGCAGATCTGTTTTATTCACACGACCGTGGGATTTGCCTGTGGGCAATTCTGACTTTGCCACACGGCCTGAGCACACGCCCATGTGACTTGGTCGTCTTCACCATTTTTAGGCTATTTTCACATATCAAACACACCTAGTTTATGCTCAAAACATTGACTTATAAAATCTTGACCAAATAACATTCATTTATCCATTTACTGTACTTAAACACAACTATATACTAATAGAATCCAACCAATCAATTATTTCAAACTAAAACATGTGTATTTCATTTTCAAACACACAAAACTTCACATTCAACATACTTTACATACTTAATCATTCATACAATTTCATTATCAAACCAACTCCTATACATGCCATATAAATCAAAAAGTTGTTTAACAAAATCTACCGAAGTAAATTTGGATAGTGTGATCCTTGATGTAGATCCGATCCTCCGTATGTATATAAGTCAATCTACAAAACAAATATCATACGCAAGCTTATAGAAGCTTAGTAAGCTCATAGGCATAAAAACACAAATCTTACCGAATATTGTACACAATCATATATCTATTAGTTTAACTAATTCATCCTACAAATCTCAATTTCATTGATAAACTCATTTGGATAATTTCCATGTTGCTATTCACAATTTAACTCCCTTAGGCCCATTTCTCATTTATTTCCATTGTCAAATTAGGGAACAATAAGGGAATTGAGTGCTTCATTATCACATTACCATGGTAAACTATGGACTTTCATATTGTCACACATCACACACCGAAGCCATAGCCCTGCCATGGTCTTACACGGATCACATCACACACCGATGCTATATCCTAAATATGGTCTTATACGAAATCACATTATCATGTCACACCGATTCCATAGCCCAGCTATGGTCTTATACGGGAACACATATCACATTGCGCTGATGCCATGGCCCAGCTATGGTCTTAAACGGGCGCACATATCACATCTTTTTCGTCAATTCATCATGGTCACAGAATGAAAGCACTCAAATTCCTTGTTTCAAATAATATGTACATTTACGTAAATACTATTTCATACTTTCTACAATTTAATAGTTTTCATCTACAAAATATACTTAAAAATCATAATATTTTCATAAAAAGTATTAAATTTTCCATATGAACTTACCTGGGCTAATTTGCAAAAGTCGTATAAATTCAGGGGCTATTCTTGAATTTTTTCCTTTTCACAATTCACTTCGTTTTCTTGATCTATAATTATAAAATCATTCCTTCATTAGCATCTATTTCAATTCTATTCTATTTCACAACTTATGCCCATAAATTTTCAAAATTACACTATTACCCCAAACTTTTCAATTTTTACAATTTAGTCCCTGCTCAATTTATTCATCAATTGAGCTAATTAATCTCAAATAGCATTTTATCTAAACTCTACAAAATACTTCACAGTCTTTGACGTTCCAAGCTTCAACACAAAACTCTAATTTCAACAACTTTCACAATTAGGTCCTAAAATTAATTTCTATGTAAATTTCTTCACAAAATCATCATATAATAAAAATAAAACTTCAATTCCATGATAATTTATCATAAAATTTCAGCTCTTACTCATGGTAACTTTCTAAAATATTCATAAAAGCAAAAACTAATGAATTAGATATTAGGACCTAGTTATAAAAGACTCAAAATCACAAAAATTACAAGAAATAATCAAGAATTGAGCTTACATGTAATAAAATAAGAAAGACCAGCTTAAAAGAACCCTTCAATGGTGTTTTTGCTGGAGAAGATGAAGAAAAATGAAGAAAACTCTAGATTTTACCTAATATATCATATTTTACAATTTAATTTTTACCCTATTTCCAATTTTGCCCCTTGTTCACACTTGATTTTTATTTTTCCTGCATACTCATGCCGTCCAACCCAACAATAGGTGTTTAATTGCCTATTTAGTCCTCCTTTAATTATTACTAGAGCTATTTAATCACATTTTACAAATTTGCACTTAATTTAATTTAGTCCTTTTTACCCAATTAACTACCGAAACCTTAAAATTTCTTAACAAAACTTTAATACTAACTTACTAACACTCCATAAATATTTCTAAAAATATTTATGGCTCAGTTCATGAATTTGAGGTCTCGATTCCTCGTTTTTATCTCATTTAATCTACAGATTTCTTTTAATTCATAATTTCACTAATTCAAAATTATTTCTAAAACCACACTTAGCATTTACTTACTAATATCTAAACTCACATGTCGGATTTAGTGATCTCAAATCACTGTTCCCATATCACTGAAATTTGGGCCTTTACAATGTTAATATAATAATAATTATTATTATTTTAAATTTGTTGGTGTGACTAGGGGCATAGCCAGAGAGGATTGGCAGAGGCCCTGCCTCTCTAAAATGGGAAATTTCTCATTTAGGCCTTTTAATTTTTTTAAAATTTTAAATTAGTAAAGGTAAAATTACACTTTGTCTCCCTAAAAATAATAATTTTTTTATTTAATCCTTTAAAAATTATAAAGATATAGGCTATTCAAATGGTGAAATTGTATTTTCACTGTCTTAAAAATTAAAATTTAATCTCGGCTCTCCCTAAAAAACATTTCTACCTTTGCCCCTGGGTGTAACATTTTGAAATAAAAGAAATACTCATATGATAACAATGTAACTAAAAAAATAATGTTGTAATGAACCAGAATTTAATAAAATAATCTTATTAGTGTTAACAATTGGACCTAAATATTTAGATTTGAAAAGTAAAGAGATTAAAATATAAGAAATAAAAGTACGATTAAATTCTAAATTTATAAAGAATACAATGACTTATAGCATATTTTAATCTTAGTTTTTTATAATGTAATTTATACATTAAAAATTAAATATATAACTTTAGATAATAGACATTAAAATATAAAATTAATAAAGAATAGATAAAATAATATATTTTTTAAGCTTTTCTAAAAATTTGCATTATACGTTCATCTACGTCAACTACCTCTACTTATATCCTTTTCAAAGAATTTTACTTAACTGTATGATGAATTAATCCAACCTCAATTTAATTGTGAACTTATTAAAAAGATAATTATTTTATATATTGTTACTGGAATAAAAAAATTCTGTCTAGATTGATGTCATTTGTTTTTAGAGTATAATAAAATAATAATTAAAAAAAACATTTGGCATTAGCTTAGATCTACTTGTTGAGTTTTTTACTCCATTAATATTGGTCAGGATAATTACTCTACTAAAAACTTATTATTTATACCAAACACTAAATAATATTTAAGAATATTTTTATCTAAAATAAATATTATTTTAAAGATATTTTTATCTTTTGAGTCATTTTTTTATTAATGAAATAAATATTTTTTGATTCCCTTTTATCTTTGGGCCTTAGACGGCTGCACCTCAAATCAGCCCTTAGGGCCAGCCCTGGTTAAAATCCAACATAAACATTATATATATATATATATATATATATATTAAAAGTTGAATTTGATACTAACTTAATTTTTTAGAATTCCTTAGTCTATATCTATAACTTTATATAAATTTTTTTTATTAAATTTAGTGTGAATTTGATGTCATGATTCAATCGAGTACAAAAATTAAATAAAAACTTATTTTAAAAAAAAATCTAAAAATAACATTATTTAGTAAAACCATTCAATTAGAAAAACTTCTTTATTCTTTTTTCAAAACTAAAATTATTTATTTTTTAAAAATTATCATTCAAAAAATATTTTTAGTCAAATAAAATAACTATAAGATATAAAAAAAATTGTTACCTGTTTAGTGGATGAAAAGTAATTAATTAGTACTAGAAATTATATCACATGTGTATATAAAAACCATACATTTAGAATATAGATTTGTGTTTTAAAATAAGATATAATAAATAATGAAATATATGATTTGAAGAAATCAATCAATAATAACAACGCATGAAATAATATGTAAGATATTAAAATAAAAAAAATTAGATTAAATTGATTATCATTATGTTGTCATCAATCTTGAGCCGATAGAATTAACTTGTGACACCAACTTAGTCAGGAGCTTAAATAATAGCAAATATAGATAAACAATTGATGGAGGTAATAAAGTGTGCATAATAAAATTAAAATGTATAAAAAATATCAAAATAAAACTTTAATTGAGTGATAAATTAAAATTTAATTAATACAATTGATGATATGGATTCAAATCCCAACATATGTATATTTTTATTGATTTTTTAAAATAAAAAAATAAAATATTTTCAAATAATATAACTTAATTATTTTAATTATGAAAGAACATTTTTATAATTTTCTTAATCGAATTAGTGTCCGGTTGACTTAATCAAGAGATTGAATAATAATATAGATTTTTATATGTGTACAGTAGCGTCTCCACACTAATAAATCAGTCAGAAAAAAATGAACCAGATTGGAGCTAGAAACAGCAGGTATGGCCAAATTAGTAGCTACCCTACACCATAGGCTAAAAATGGACCAAACTGCATAATAACGGATCCAAGCCAAGTCACTTTTTGGAATTTTTCGTATTAAAACCAACTTCATCCCTTCTTGATTCGCAATTATTAAGTTTGGGGACATTATCACTTCCACCATGCAAGAGAATTTCTTTTTTAGGACATTTTCCTCTCTACATATCTAGGAACAAAACCCTCCTTGTGAGCCCACCCTAGTTTAGGATTAGGATTAGAATTAGGGGCTGCATCTGCATGCAGACCTCCCCTACAGTCACAGCTTTCTCAACCTGTAAACTATATCCATCCATCTGGACTTGAGTATTGGTTGAAGTGAGTTCATCTATATCCAGGACCAGAGTTTGATATGCAGATTTAGTAATACTGTGGGATGGTGAAGTGTCAGGGCCGAAAATTTGAAGTTTTCATAATAAGGTTTTGATAAATCAATTACGATGAGCGGGAAGAAGAGGTGAGGAGAGCATTATGTTGATTTTTGGAGTTGATCGGACGCCGTCAAGCAGTGCTCAATGGATGTTGAAACTATAGATAACCATTAAATTTTGGATTTGGGTAATTTATGGTTTTGGTAATTTTTAATGCAGAGAGTAGAGAGACCAAGGTTTTACTATAAAATGGGGGAGAAACCATGAAAAGTATATGTTTTTATATAAATCCATGTGATTGAGAATGCCACATCAATATAAATTTATATAATTTAGACTAGATTTGGTGACCCATCATTTATTCCATCAGCTCAAAAGTCATTCAAAATTGATAAGGTATAGAAAAATTATTTTTAAAAATTTAATTTAAAAAAATAAACTTATTTAAAATATGAGTTAAACTTAAGTTTTATTATTCAAAGCCCGATCCTAACTTGATCTTGTCCGTTTTTAAATTTATGATATATATATTTTTTTGTTTTATATATTATGTAATTTATATCATAAGAAAATTAAATATATTATACTATAATATAAATATTAAAAGATATGTTAACATGTGAATATTTAGTTTAATAAAAGAAAAAAATATATCATTACCAACTATTAAATAAAAATAATTATATATGTTAAAATAAAAATAATATAAAAAACTTAAATATGTTTGAATTAATTATTTTTAAATATTAACAAATTTTGACAAAATTTAATATACTTATTTTAGATCGACTCAGACTTAGATAACTATAAATAGCATTATTATATTGCAATCTAGTTCAACTTGACCTATAAACAACTTTAATCTAGATTTATAATTATAAGGTTGCACGTATATTAAAATTTACTAACTCCATAGACTTTAATAAATTACGGGTTTTTTTTATGAAAAATATATGAAATAATACTTTTAAAAAAGAAATTTATTTTTTCGATAATTGTTTCAATCCAAATAAGATGGTAGTTAATTAAAAAAAAAAGTTCCAACACTCCATGAATTGCAAAAGTTTGGTAATGCCTTACACAGAGGCAATCCTTACGGGGACTCGCCCCCAAAATCTTGAAAAATATTGATTTTTTTTTTTGAAAATTTTAAATATTTTTAACTAAGCCTCAAAAAATTTTAAAATTTTAATTATATTTTTTTCATTTTTTAAAATTTTAATTAATCTAAAAAAATTTTAATCAAGCCCCTAATTTTTTTCAAAATATTTCTAATTAAACTCCTAAAATTTTTTAAAATTTTAGCAAGCTTTCCAAAACTTAATCCCAAAATTTGCCACTGCATGATTATTGAATTATTGTTTAAGAGATTTTTTTTTATATATATAGTTACATTTACTTTAAACAATTCTTATTATCTTAAACTTGGGCAGGATTTAGATTTTCCAGGAGGAAAAGTTGCATATACTTCAGAAATGAAGTTCATTTCAGGGTCTTATGATAAAAGAATACCTTGCTATCGAGTTCTTGGTGATGATGGAGAGCTAATCAAAGATGGTAGTGATTTTGAAAAGGTAAACCCAATTAACACGATATGTTTAGTACACTTATTATAATTGCGTTCAAGATTTCTGACAAATTCAATATTTATGAAATTGATGTGAAAATGAAATGGATAGGTTAACAAAGAATTGGCAGTGAAAATGTACAGTGACATGGTTTGTCTGCAAATTATGGATACTTTCTTATATGAAGCACAAAGGCAAGGGCGAATATCGTTCTATATGACATCATTTGGTGAAGAAGCGGCTACCATATCATCCGCTGCTGCACTTACCAAAGATGATATTATCTTGCCTCAGTATCGGGAACAAGGAGTTCTTTTGTGGCGTGGTTTCACATTGCAAGAAATTGTCAACCAATGCTTTGGGAACAAGGATGATGGTGGGAAAGGTAGGCAGATGCCGGTTCATTACGGTTCAAGCAAGCACAACTTCGTCACTGTTTCATCCCCGATTGCGTAAGATTGCTCGGTTTTCGAACTACGAATCGATACAATGAAATTTCCACCATTGGTTTTCATGTCTAAGTGTTTCGTTGGATTTGTGGTTGACAGAACTCAGCTTCCTCAAGCTGCAGGCATGGCGTACTCTCTTAAGATGGATAAGAAAGACGCTTGCGTTGTCGCCTTTATCGGTGATGGCGGTACCAGCGAGGTTTTAAGGCTTGATCCTTGTTGGTTTTTTATCATTTTCTCACAATTGTTATTAATTATGAACTGCCCTTTTTTCTTCAGGGAGATTTTCATGCTGGTTTGAACTTTGCAGCAGTTATGGAAGCCCCGGTTATTTTTGTTTGTCGCAACAATGGCTGGGCCATTAGTACACCAACATCAGATCAATTTCGAAGTACGTTTTCATCAATTGTTTTCACATAAACACTACTTGAACCGTAGACTTGACGGAACGAAATCGGTCCTGTTTTGGCAGGCGACGGTGTTGTTGTTAAGGGCCAAGCTTATGGAATCCCAAGCATTCGAGTCGACGGTACTGATGCACTTGCTGTTTATAGCGCCATTCGTGCGGCTCGTAATATGGCTATAAATGAGCTACGACCGGTCCTAGTTGAGGTAAATTCATATCTGGTTAAATGAATGTCCGTCAATGTATCAAATAATAAATTTTTAATAAATGTTGCAGTCTCTTGCATATAGAGTTGGACACCATTCCACATCCGACGATTCGACCAAATATCGTTCTCTCAGTGAAATCGAGCACTGGAAAACGGATCGAGACCCGGTAAATAGACTTAGAAAATGGGTTGAACTCAATGGTTGGTGGAGTGAAAGAGATGAAGCTGATCTCCGAAGTAGCATAAAGAAACAGGCAAGTATATACATATATGTTGAGAAGAAAATGGTGTATGCAAATGTAAATAATTTGAGCAATTTTTTCAATGCAGCTATTGAAAGCGATTCAAGTGGCGGAGGGAACGGAGAAACCACCGCTTGCGGAGTTGTTCACGGATGTTTACGATCTTCCTCCATCTAACCTTGTCGAGCAAGAGAAACTACTCAGACAAACTGTCAATAAATATCCACACGATTTCCCCTCTGATGTTTCTCTCCACTAGATTAATGAAAACGTTTGCTGTTTAGACGCATAACTTAACTCTCTCTCTCTCTCAGTAGCTTACTTAGTCAAGTATTTGAAACAGGCATTTTAATATGAGTTTATCTTCAAAATAATTTTGTTATAACGATATTGTGTATTTATAATCATAGAGTTGTAACGTCCTAAAAATTAGGGGTTAGAATTCTTAAAATTATTAAAAATTAAAACATAACATTATTGGTTAGAAGCTAATATTAGGAAGTTATGAGAATTTAGGTTCAAACCTCATAAATTTGATTTCATCTTTTTATTTTTTCTACACATATAGAACCTAGGTAACATGGTTTATATATTTATTTGTGTGTGTTTTGAGCATGAATATGGGCATTAGCCCAATGGTTAAGGTTGTTCCAATTTTCCCTTAATAATCCAAGGTTTCATCCATGCCACACTCATTTTTTTTATGATTTTTAGACCAATAGGCTATTTGTCTATAAGCCCTCAAACTCTTCCCCAACTCAACTCTTTAAGTCCTTTTTCAATTTAACTAAAATTCCCTAATTGTTATTCTATTAAATTAAAACCCTAACTCTCTCTATTTATACCTTAGCCTTCTCTCAAAATTTTCTAATTCAAAACTTTTTTAAGCCCTTAAGCTTTGCTGAAAAATGCTCTTAAATTCAATCAAGTCTTCATCAACTGTTCTTCTCCAAATTGATGAAATCTGAGTCATTAGACCATTGAATCTTTATCAATATTGGTAAGTATATCATCTCTTGTCAATTAGGACCTTTCAATTCTAGAAGATATCACGTTTTGATAAATCCTTCAATTCAATTGTAAATCTTTAAAGTTTTTGCTGAAAACCTCCACAAATATTGAAAATTTGTCTTTGATTCTTGAATTTTGTCGATTGAAAAACTCTTGTAGTTGATTGGATCAAACTTGAGCGTGGGGTAGTCGCCTGAGGTCTCGGGAAAGTCAGGTGTGTGTCTTTTTACGAAACATCGAGTCAAAATTCAAAACTACCCAGGTACACATGATCTACCACACGGGTGTGTGGTCTAGCCGCGTGGGACTCACAGTCCCTCACACGGCTATGTCTCCTTGTTTTCCTTTGCATTTGTGCTTCACACAGAGCCTGGAGACTCGCACATGGCCTGGATACACGGCCATGTGGCTCCTGCACCTCATTCATTTCGCATCACACACGGCCTAAGGCCCTGCACACAGCCGAACGCACGGTCGTGTAGATCCATCGCACAAGGCCTGGGGCTTCACACATGGCTTGGACACACATCCGTGTGTCTCTTGCGCTTTCACTCCTACGTTTCGCACACGGCCTAGAGTTTCACACACGGACTGGTCACACGACCGTGTGGCCCCTGAATCTAAAAAATTTTAATTTTTCCTTAATTTTTGTTATTTTATGCAAATCAATCCCTGAGTAGGTTTTTAATGGCATCTAGAGAGCTAGATTACGCAATTAGGCACTGGACTAGAATTTATGATTTTAATTACTTTTGATTGATTACTTGATCCATGAATGATTTTACGTTTATCATTGTTATAAATGCCGAATAAACGTCTCGTGTGCCTAAATGACTGAACTATGGATTGATGGATATAATCATGAATATTGTTATTATGGAATGAAATAGAATGTTGAAAGTATAAATGAATAAATGCATTAAGGAATGATTGCATTGTATATGCATGTGGGGGGACGATATGAAAGGAGGAAGAATGGCAGCTCATATTGACTGCATATACAAATGTTTGACTGTGTACCCATAGAACGGTAGATTCCAACTGCAATCTCACTGTGTTGCATGATCCCTCTGACAGCTATTATCTGCAAGCGGTCATGACTCCGCAATTAAACAAATGTTCGCTGTGTATTCATAGTCATAGTAGATTCCAACTATGACAGTCTTACTGTGTACCCACAGTTACAGTAGATCCTAACTACGACGTTTTTACGATGTTTTCTCACGGTCCCTCCAACAGCTTTCTACTAGGAGCAGCTATGTTTCCGCAATTACCAACAACTTTTCCAAATCTGAATGAATGTTGTGGTATTAAGCCTACAATTTGGTGTGTTTGGAGGAGAGGTTCTAGGGAACACCCTATTTTGGTGTAATTTAGTGCTTGAGGGTAAGACTATTGATTGCTAAACGAAATGTTAAACGACCATTACATGACACATTGTGTATACTCATGAAAGTTACATATTGAAACGGTTGAACTATTAAATGTGCATATGGTTATTGTGAAAGGTATAATGATTTGATAAATGAATTTGTTTGGTTGATTATGATTGAATGTTCATGTTCGCTTGCTTAAGTAGCAAACCCGAATTACCGTATTGAATTGACTGATAAGTGAAATTGATTGCTGTTCGTAATGTTTATGATTGAAAATTGAATTGGTTATTGTAGAGGGACTCACATTGAGCTGCTATAGCTCACTCCCCTTATTTTTTAGCTTTTTAGATAACCCAACGGACTAGGATGCGGACTTGACATGCGAAGGGTCTCGGCTTGTTCTCGCCAATGATTTAATATTATTACAATTATCATTTTATTTTATTAAAAACTGTGGTATAGGGCAATTACTTTTAATCACATTAATTAGGATGTATGTTATTAATAGAAATTTATACAGATGGAACGATTCATACTTAATATTACTTGTTGATTATGATTTTAGAATGTTTGTTAATTTATTTAGTGTTTTACACAAGTTGATTTATTACACAAAAATTATTGATTTATTTTCCACTGCTAAGTTAATGGTAGTTTTTAATTGATTAATATAAAATAATCATTATTATTGAACAAGTTTAGAATTGAGAATAGATTTGAAAAAAAAAACAAACGGGATCACTTCGATGATTAATGTGATCTCTTCAGCTGGGGTCTACTGTCTAGGCCGGGTTGGGCGGGTTATAAAATTGAATTTGAAATTTAAAATTTGAAAAGTAGAAAAACTAAAACTTGATTTTGTTTCTAAAAATATCTTTTTTAATTGAAAAACATATTTGATAAATAAAATAAGGATTCAATTTGGAAATAAAACATGAAAAAATGATTCTTACTTGTTTTTTTTTCCTGGAATAGAAACATGATAAATAAAAGAAAAGCATTAAAAAAACCTCCTACGTTTATATAGATTTGAACACCCAAGGTAATATGTTTAATATCTAAAAATTATTGGAAAATAAAATTGTTTGTGTTTATAGCGCTAGTACATTTAAAGTTTTAAAAAGAAATCATTGTTTTAAGGCGGAGGAGTGCCCCCCAAACATGGTCAATTATGAAATTACAAATCAACATACTCATAAAGTTATACCTTGGCCCAAAAATATATTATTCAATTTTTGTTTTCCTAAACTATATTTTACCTTTCCCCTTGCATTGTGTTCAACCTTTTTTTTTTTCAAAATATTTTTAATGAAAACAAGGATTTTTTTTTATTTTCTAATTTTTAAATATTTTAAATTTTATTTTTCAAAAATTAATTTTAAAAATTTCAACCAAACCTAGTTTCTTAAATGTTTTCTATTTTTTAAGAAAATAAAAATGAAAATAATTTCTACTTCTTAAACTCAAATGAAACCTAAATTCTTTGAAATAAAAGTAATTAGGGGTGAGCATTCGATCGAATTTAGTGAAATTTTTTGAGTTAGTCGAGTTTACGAGTCCTTTTTTATCATCCTAATTCAATTTGAATTTTTTTCGAATTCAGTCGAGTGAAATAAAATTTGAGTAAAGTCAAATCAAGTGAAATTGTTCGAGTTAAATTAAAAAATTTAAACATGTCAAATAAAAATATTGTTACAATATAATTAATTCTATGCTAGAGCACATAAGTTTGAAATAATATATATTTGAAAAAAAATTTCCAAATCAAAATAATAATAAAAAGATACTTGAGTATGATAACTTTGAATCATTAACTAGGTTCCCAAAATTATTGTTTTAGAAAATTTTTAAAATCTTAACTTTTTATTATTATATATTTTTAAATTTTTAAAAAAATAAAATTTGAAATTATTTTGAATTTTTTATTATTATAATTTTTGTTGAAAAAGACCAATTTGTTTATTTTCAAAGTTGACAGAGACCAAAAGAGTATTTACACCAATCTGTTATTCGAATTATTCAAATTGTGAAATTCAACTTGACCCGAAATCGAAACTCGACTCGAGTTATTTGAGTTGACTTAAATAATTTAAATAACTCAAATAACACAATTCAATTAACTTGAAATTTAAATTTTTATTTTAATTTTCAAATCAAATTAAGTTTTGCTGACTCTAAATGTAATAGCTCTTCTTTAGGTTGAAAATAAACATCACCTATGGGAGAATCACATTGATGGATAGGGAAGATTCTTGTGAAATGTCAAACTATATATACTTTGTTATAAATGGTACATTCACCCACTATTTTATTGGATATGTGAAGCATTTTTTCTCTTGATCACTATACTTCTATTAAAAAAGAGGCCAAAAACACCTCATAATGAAAACAACTAACCAACTATCAAACAAGATACAAAATAAATGAAAGAAACACCTTTCATCTCAAGACAAAATGCATAAGAAAACCAAAAGTATATCTAGTTTGACTTTTGGCAAGAATCTTCCTCATCTATTAATGCCAATCTCCAATAGGCCATTTTTTTTTTCACGCTTCTATATGAAGGACCCATACTCTCCATAATTATATCAACCATACTCAAAAGAAACACTTCCACCACATCTGCCTGCATAACAATACCATATTAATATGGGCACTAACCCTTCACCATCTCGGGTTGCTATTGCGCTTGATGCCACTAAGGATCTTAACCAACCTGAGCTTAGCGCCACCATCTCTGATGTTCGAGCTCGAGGCGATATTCTGGTGAATGGTGATACGCTTGTTGTACTTGGAATTTTGGGCAAAGTGACTCTCCCCTGTAAGTGCTCGATGAATTGCTCAAACATGTTGGTAATATTCATTTTCATCTTCTCGTTTGCACTTTAATGTTCTTGGTGTGGCTGGGATATATTGTAGTGGGTTATCAAAGCAAAGCATCGCTTCTAAGTACTTTTGAAACAAGCATCCGTGCCATGCAGGAAGAAATCTCAAACAAGGTTGATACATATGTTCGTATGCTCCAGCAAAGTGCTCAAGATTGTGAACGCCAAGGGGTACTAATTTTCCTACATTATTACATACATATCATCTATAAATATAAGTGTCTAACTTCAAAAATACCACCAGTTGAGTCCAAAGATAAGGAATTTGATATCTTTTAAGAAAGATTTTAAATTCAAATTTTGCAGATAAAAAGCATTGGCAGAGTTTAGGAGTATGACTTCAAATTTAGTTAGAAGTCAACGTGGCTATTAGATAATTTTAATAATCTAGATAAATAATTGGATGGTTGTGTAATTTATACGATCATTTTTCATAGTTAAAAGATAAATGATTATAAAAATGGTAATATAAATAAGGGTAAACTATAAAAATAGTCACCTAATTATGTTTTTGGTTTTATTTTGCTCACCCAACTATTAAATTTGTCGATTTAATCACTTTCTAGTTAGTTGCCGTTAGATAAGTTACAAAAAGCTGACGTGAGTTGTTTCTATTGGTATAATAACAAATTTAACTCTCTAACTTTTACACCTTCTATTAATTTGATTTTAAATATAAAAAATTTCAAAAAATTTAGCCCTCAATGGTTACAAATTTATAGTTTTTGTTCAATTTTTTTTTAAATCAACCCTTAGCATTTATAAAATTTACCAATTTAACTCTAATTCTAATTTTTTAAAATTTAAAAAAAGATCATTTTTAACCTCTCAACTCAACCTTTAATTTATCAAAGAAACTAAAGACAACTACGTTTGGGCGCTTATGAAAATGTATAATCTAAGGCAGTAACAAATTTATCATTTATAGGTAAGGGTTGAAGTTAAAATTATAGGTGGAGCTTCTATTAAGGGTATTGTTATAAAAGAGGCAGCATCTTGTAAGGCAATTATACTTGACAGGTAAATATTTCCAAGCCTTTCTTTCTTATGTTTGTGTTTTTCATCTCATATTGTATAATTTTATTAAAATATAAACAAATATTATTTTATTAATTTATTTAAAATTAAAATTAAAAATGTTATATTTAAATATGTAAAATTTTTTAAGGCTTATATGTAAAAGAAACCCTTAAAAAATATGAAAAAAAAATTCAATTAAGCCCTTATATTAAATTCGCACCTAATTGAGCCCCACCGTTAATTAAAATAGTCAATTAGGCTCATCCGTTAGTGGAATATGTGGTTGACTATATTGACCATTAAAATAAATTGATGGACAAATCAAATGGTGACATGTAACATCTTCTAGTTTAACATAATATTTTATCATAAAAATCATAAAAAAAGAAAAAAATTATAAAAATTATAAAAATATATAAATTATAAGTTATTAAAGATTAAAAATATTAAAATTTATATAAACTTATAAAAATTTAAAAATATATAAAAATGTTATAATAAATTATAAAATAAATAAAAATATTTATAATTTTATATAAAAATGTATAAAAATTGTAATAAATCATAAAAAAATTAAAAACTATAAAAACATAAAAAAATATAAATAGTAAAAATAGTAAAATTGAGATAAACTTTTAAAATTATAAAAAGTCATAAAAACTAATAAATATCATAAAAAATATAAAAATTCTAAAAAAAATATAAAACTAATAAAAATATATTTAAAATTTGTATAAAAACTTATGAATAATATAATAAATATAAAAATTATTAAAAAAAGTCATTTAAACCCCTAAACTCATAATGAACACATGACATCATACCAACCATTAGATAATGAGAAAAATCATCATATCATTATGATCATTTTCATATTGAATAAAATATTGTTGATATTCCACAAATAAAAAAATAATTGTAGGACCCTCTCCTTTTTATTGATGAATTATTATTAATAATTAAAAATGTTATCTCCGTAGTTTGGACCTTGAAAAGTTAAAAATTATATACTAAGTATGGTATGATATAAAGTATTTTTTTGTAAAGTTAGATACTATTAAACCAAAATTCTATTATCCAATTATAACATATGTCAATATAAAATATTTTGGCCAATGTTTTTAGAATCAAATCAGTGGTCGAACCAGTTAGACATTGGTTTGACAACTCCATCTAGTTCAATTAAATAAAATATTAAAAAAATAAAATATATAAAAAAACGGTTCAATCGCTTGGTTCCCAAGTTAACCAATCTAATGACTTTCTCCAGACTGGCACCCTTGTTAATTTCAATCTAACTAGTCTAGTTCAAGTTTTTCTGATTTTTTAAATAAATTTTATAAGTTTATATAACTTTTAATATTTTATAATATTTTACTATTTTTATACGTTTTATAAAATTTTAAATATGTTTATTAATTTTATAAAAAAATATAATTTATTACAATTTATTAGATTTCTATAATATTTATGTCATTAGTATTTATAATTTTTTATAAATTTATATCAATTTTAATATATATTTTTAATTATTTTTAATCATTTTCATAAGAAAATATTATGTTAATCCAAAAGCTGTCATGTCTTACCATCTAATTAGCCTGTCAATTTATTTTAACAATTCGGTCAATCACAAATTTCATTAACGAAAGAACTTAATTGATTATTTTAGTCAATAAACTTTTTTTTAACATATATACACCTTTTATTAATTATTCAAATTTAAATGAACAACATATATAAAGATAAAGTCCATTATTATAATTAAAATATAGCATAAGTTCAAACCGTGTTACCTTTATCCTTTACACTCAATATTACATTAAAAAAAATTCAATTAGTGAAATATTAATAATTAATTTTTTTTTAAAACAAACAACACATGAGAATTCTAAAATGAATTATCTAATAAACATCTATGTAAACTTTTAATGCTTTTATTTTTTTTTTCGTATTATTCTAAGTGAATAATCACTTGCAAATCTTAACAGGAAGCTTAGACAGGATTTGCAGTTTTACCTTGATAAAATACCTTGCAAGGAGGTTGCCTCATTTCAAGATAGCATTGTTTTAGAAATTTTGAGAGCGGATTCTCAAAGTGAAGCAGATATTACTGCCGTAAAAAAGCTGTTTTATATTTACTACAAAGCACGACCCGTACTCCAATCCAACTTTCAAGCCAATAGCACCATCACCAAACGCAATGGTATTTCATCTTTTCTCATCTTTCATATCAATCATTTCCTTATGATAAGTATGATATTAGTCTTACAATCATAAAACAAAATTTGATATAAACTTAAAACTGTAAATTAGGATCTATTATGTTAAATCATTAACAATAAATCAAGAATAAAATTAGATAGGGAAACGTACTTGAATTCATCGATTTCTTGAAATCTACGAATCTTAGAGTTTTGATCTTCCAAATTAACACACAAGAAATATAGAGAAGGTGGCTCTCTCTTTTCAAAACATGATATTAGATAAGTTAGCTTGTGTGTAATTTAGGTACCATAACCCTAATATATAATTTTGGCACATTAGCCCTAATTTCTAATCAACCCATCATCAATTAGAAATTAGTTACTAGAGTATCTACACATATTTGACCTATACTTTATGTTATAATTAAAGCCCAATAAACCTTAACTAAATTAGATTACTTTTAATTTAGGCTAATCTATTATGATAGTAAATAATAATATGTAATTACTCTTATTATATATGTGATGTCCATATTTTCCAACAATTAGGTCAAATACTCCAAACATCCTCAAAATATTAGTATTATATCAATTTTGTCATTCCATCAGTTTAATAACCACTTTTAGCTTGAGTTGAACATGACGTGGATCAAATTGTAGATAAGTGTGTATATTCGGGTCTAACATGTTACGAATAAATAAATAGTGTTGATAAAATTTATACTGGTTATATCTTTCTCTCTTTACATCATATTTAAGTTGACATTCAACACCCAACTTAATAATTATATTAATAAAAAAAATTAATTATACCATACTACTAATTTAACGATTCAATTAAAACCTGAGCAAAACTAACCTCCTAGTTGTTTTGAACATATGATTCAGAGCACTTCCGCAACATCAACATTCTTTTGGCCTATGAACGGATACTGCAGAAGCGCAAACAGGTAAATTGGGCATATGATTTCACAACATACCTAATTTAAATTTAAAATTTATTTATAAATAGGTTCATACATTATTTTATAATGGTAGATAATATATATCTATATTATTATTTAAAATTTTATTTAAATTGGTGCGATTTATCAATCAGGTTATATTAATTTATAACATTTTGAATTATTAAAAATGTAAAATACAAAATTTTAATTTTAAGAGGGGGCCAGGGCCAGGGCCTGTGCCTGCTCCTCTAGTGTCACACCTGATAAAATTCTAACTCAATTGCAAATAACCAAAAAAATATAGTTATTTTCAAAGACATATTATCATGAAGAAATTCTTTTTATCTTTTTACATTGTTACATAAAATTGATAAATATTTATATATAATGAGATTTAAATTTAATATCATGATATTTAAATATTCAGTTTTATCATTTTAACTAAAACTTTTTTTGAGGTAATCTTTCTATGCACATGTTTAATCATAACGCTTCTTCTTCTGAGCAGGATACTATTCAGACACGTTGCTTCCCAAAGAAAAAAGCTTATAGCGATGGTATATGATCTTTACATATCGTTCGTATCAATTCTTTTCTTATGATTTCGAGTAAATATTTATTCAAGATTGGTGCGAAGGAAGTAACAAATTTAACCCATCAAGACTTTCAGTTGGTATATAAATTTTAAAATATAAAATTAAGTCTTCGAAATATTAATATTGTATTAATTAAATTTTTTCATCAACTTAACAGTTAACTTAAACGTTAAATGTTAGTTCGAATTTGGCATTGAGCATATTTAAAATATGTAGATTAAATGTAGATATGTGTATACCTATACATGGACAACTTTAGTTTGATGTGTTAAAAAAAATAAGATAATGGCAATAAGAATTATAAATGTTATCTTTTTTAGCATGGCCCATCTAATTTGCCTACGCAATAGGTAAATGCATATTTATAATTTATTCATGTATTTTAAATATATTCCATATTAAATTTAAGTTGACATTTAACGTCTAAATTAATTGCAAGATTAAAAAGAAAAACAATACGATACTAGTACTTTAAAGGATTTAATTATAATGTTTTAAAATTAATTTAAGTTGTTATTTAAAATTTGAGTTGCATGATATAATCAACCTTATGATATTTTTTGTATTTTCGTATACATAGTTTACTTCTTTAACGGAAGAAGGTATTAATTTGACAATAATTAAGAATTTTACATGTATTAGTTACTTATAATATTTAAACTAACATGCTAGTTGTTTTGAACATATAATTCAGAGGAGTTGCTCAACGTTGTCCTTCCTTTGGCCTTTGACGAGTTAGAGAAGTTCAAACCGGAGAAATGGGTATAAAATTTCATAATTATCTTATTATGAACCGGTACGATACAAATTGGTATTGTTAAAAATAAATCGAAATGCATTAAAATTTTAACTAGAACATAATCTAAATTATTTAATACCGACTGAAGATCAAAATAATACATATAAACCAGTAGGATATGCTCAAATCTGAAAGTTATTTTATAATTTATCGAATTTGGTATAATAATAATTCATTTGTTATTCAGAAGGAGATAGGGTGGTTCAGGAGAAAGGTAATCGCATTTCGGGTGGTTTTCAAGGCGCGACGGATGCGAAAGGAGAAGCTGAGACGTGCTTCTAAGATGAAGTTTGCTTAACTTTGGCCATCAATTTTAAAATAAAATTTATGATCCCAATTCATATATGGGATGGGATATTAAAATAATGATGTGTTTGTTAAATAAATTATAGAATAAAATTTTACGCAAATGAAATTCTATGTGATGACTTGATGATTAAAGGTGTTCACTGCTTTAATTGCGGTCTAAGTTTAAGTTGTGCTAGTCGCGCTTGTTATTCAGGCTTTGCCCTATTATTGTAATTCATCAAAAAATTTTACGAAAATAATATTTATTTGTATCAAAAAAAATTATTAAATATTAAATGAAACATTATGTGATTGGTTATAATATTTGGAATTTAATTAATGATTAACCAATGTCAATTAATAGGCCATGGTGAAGATGTTTTATTTTCAGTTTGGGTAACATCAATCAAATTTAAATTAAATTATAAAATTATAAAAATAAAGGTTGAAAATTTAAATATTAAAAATTTAAGTACTAAATTTAAGTTATAAAATTATTTGATGTATCACTTAAAATTAATTATGAAATATAATTAAATTGTTTAATAAATATAGATTTTAAATTATAAAATAAATAAAATTTACATTTTATCCTTTTAACTATTAGACATTTACCTTATTCTACACAAAAATCAAATTTTAAATATAATTTTTTTATAAGATAATATAATATTAAAATAAATAAATTAAAATTTAATTAATTGAAAATATTCTCCATCAAATGATAAATCTAATTATTTTTCACACTTTTTTTCTAGAAAAATTCTACATTGTTTTTCTTTTAGATTATTAAACATGTGTAAAAAAATTAAATTATTGAAAATATTAATTTTCAATGATTTTTTTCAATGTTCTATCAAATGAGGCCTAAATTTTGTCGCACCCATGATGTGGGCGAACAAAAATATTTCATATTAAAAAATTATATTAATAGATGATGATTAGTGGAGTGGCAAGGGTTTTATTATATAAATTTGTTGGTCTTGTATTCAATTCTCAAATAATGTTTTCCAATTGTTTTATTTGAAAATTATAGAAAAGTATGAAAAGATAAAAATACCCTTATAATAATATTAATTACACTTTAATGTAAGAGTATTTTAGTAATTTCACAATTGAGTTGGTGTCGAGTTGACTCATGAAACCAATTTAATCAACCACTTTTGTAATGCCCCAATTAATTTATTTTTGCTTCTATAAAATTTGACATAAGTGTGTATTTGGTTCAATGGTTAAGTGTTTTGGGTGTGTGTGAAAGGTCTTGGGTTCAAGTTCCATGTTTGTAAATTTTGATTACTTTTGGAATTAAGCCTTACCTTTCTAAGTGGGCTTATATAAAATTGCTTGTGAAATCATATTAGAATAAGCTTGCTAGTTTGAGTGATAAGGGTGTTGGTGAGTTGGAGGTCTTGTGTTTGAATCCCTGTGGGAGCTAGGATATTTATTTTTGCTCGATTGACTGATAGAGTTTCCATTCAACTTAAATACTGAAGTGGTTGAGATTGTGTAGTTAGTGGGAAGTTGGGAAAATATCCAAGAGGATTTTAATTTTAATTTTCTTTTTCCAAAAATCCTTATTCTTTTTGACGATTCTGTTTTCTCTCTATTCCTTTGGCGAAAATCTGCCTCTCCATCTCCTTTTTCTTTTCGATTTCTTTTTTTCAATCTGTCTTCTTTCGTGCAACGTTTGATTTCGCTCCTTTGGTAAGTTGTGTAGTATTAGAAACTTAACATTATTTCGACTAAGTGTTTAACATGAGAGTTTATGTTTGTTACTCTCGATTTAGGTGAAGGACAAGTCTCGGCTGGGGCTCTTGCGGTGATTTTTTCGGGGTTACTATTCGTTATTGATAAGTATTTGCGTGCGTTAATTAATGTTGTAAGGTTTTGGTTGTGAAAGAATTGCGGTTGAGTTTCGTTAGTGTTACTAAATTTGGACTTTAGAAATATTGATTGTAGGTTCTGAAAGGCTCGGGTGTGATTTTGCATCAAATCGATACTAGGTGTGTACCCAAAACGTAAAAAAACGAGGCTTTAGCAAAAGCCAAAAAATAAATCTGTAGACGCCAAACAGGCGTGTGGTCACCCGTGTAGATGGCTGTGTGCGAGACACAACCATGTGGTCGACGAAGGCATGGCCATGCGCAGCACACGACTGTGTGGTGGCTCGAGTGTTGCCATGTGGGCCACACTAGCATGGCCAAGTTGGGCGTGTGGGCATGTCACACGGGTGTGTGGGCCACACGGGCAAAGACTAATTTGGGCCTGTGGGCCCACACGGGCATGTGGGCCCATAATTCTAAAATTTTCTCTAGGGTTGTACGGGTCACTCCGATTGACTGTGGGCCTACTGTAGGGTCAGTAAGGACTATTTAAACCCTATTTTGAATGTTATGATATTCTGATAAACTGATTTGAGTAGGATACTAAATGTATGCCTGATTGTACTACTATATGTAAGTCTGTTATTTGTTTAAAAGCATGTCGAGCATGTTTAATCTGATAATTCTGTATATGATTTTTTGTATTTGATTTGGGGTGGGATTTGTATTTGAGGAGAAAGTATTCTAGTCGGCGTTAATCGCCTATACTCTTCAGCATGGCTGCATATATTCTGATATGTGTCTTAATGGCACAAGTTGGTGTGTAGGGATAGGTGGGTGTTTTTAACCCACATGGTGTGATGGGATGGTCGAAGATGGTGTGTAGAGGATGGGGGTAAGATTTATGCATGTCTGCTTCTGGATCTGATTCTGAATCTGAGTCTGTATCTGCTTCTAGCTGTGTTTATAAATTTGTATGTTTGCATGCTTAATTCTGTTGGGTTACACACTGAGTTTACGTAAACTCACTTCTATTTTTCTATTTTGTTAGGTAATCTACAGACTTAAGTGGATCAGTACGGTGGAGTCTCACGGTGACCACAAGTTTGTGAATTAACTTTAAATAATGGTTTTATTAATTTCAGATTATTTCTAGGAGTTTTGTAATTGTTGGACTTTCTGGACTGTTTAAATTTTTATTTGGTTTTGGGTATATTTTAACTTTTATAACGACGTTTGACTAAAATTACGGTTTTACGAAAACAAAGGCTTTTTTTTTTGAAAGTACGAATTGGATTTTTCAAAATATAACAGTTTTAAAACCTCCGCTGCAAATATTGTTTTGGTAAATGAATCAATTAAATAATGTTATCAGTAATAGTTATAAAACTTGGATGATTTATCGAAACAACACTGTTTTCAAAACTCAATCCTTGTGACATCACTGGATTCGGCTATAACGTTTAGGCCGAGTTTGGGGTGTTACATTTTGTGGTATCATAGCCAGGTTGTAAAACTCGGGCTGTGAATTTTGGGTTTCAAAATTATATTTCGAAAAGAATTGGTTTTCAAATATTTTTGGATAAAATGGGAAAATATGTGGTACACCAAGTCTCCGGCGCCGATCCTATAAGTATTTTTAAATTTTTGTTAGAAAACTCTGAAAACACTGTAGTTAGTACTTTCTAAAACTGTATTGAGTAGTTAGAGACTGACACTTTTGGAAACAAATCTGAACTTCTTATAATTTATGCATAAAACATCTGTTAATAAATATTGGAACTGATGCATAAAACTTTTAATGTAGATTAAACTCAAAATTTACGATGAGTGCTCGTGAAACACGTAGATGTGGTACTCGTGGCCGTGGAAAAGGCCATAGGGGGCTCGAGTTGAGTCTTCCTCTTTGGGTAATATACCAAACTTGGATACGAGTGAGACACAGTTTCGCCTGCTACTGAGACTGGGTTTCAAAGTCGCTAGCTGGGGATGACGCACTGTCCCAAGCCATGTTGAGGATCTTGGAGAGGGTTGTTGGACCCTATTTTGGAGCTAGGGGCCATAGGTCGGTAATTGAACGACTCTGGTCTAATGGTGCTGAGTTGTTTAGGGGCGTCACTAGAGTCGTCCCTAATGTGGCCGAATATTGGTTGGAGGCCACCGAGAGGATCATGAATGATCTAGACTGCACTCCTGAGCAGAAACTGAAAGGTGCAGTCTCCTTACTTCGCGATAAGGCTTATCAGTGGTAGTTGACAGTTGATGAGGGTACCCAGCCTAATCATCTAAGTTGGGATTTAGTTAAGACTACCTTTTAGAGCAAGTATGTGGAAGCTAGTTATGTGGATGCTCGCAGGCATTAGCTTGTGAATCTGACGCAAGACGATAAATCTGTGGCAAACTATGAGGCTAAGTTTCTAAGGCTGAGCTGCTACGCTCGAGGCGTGGTGGCGACTGATTATGAAAGGTGCGTCCAAATTGAGGATAGCTTAAGGGATAATTTGAGGGTGCCGATAGCTCCACAGAGGGAGCGAGAGTTTGAGGTTCTTGTGGAGAAGGAGAATATCGCTGAGGATGTTAAGCCCGTGGAGCGCCAGAATAGATATTGTGAGAGGGGTAAGAACAAGAGAGATTTGGAACCCTCTAGTATTGTTTAGAAGCCTAAGAAAAAGGCCAGACCTGATGGGCCTATTAGAGTGGGGCCCCTGTTGCTCCTACTGGGTTATAGCCATGCGATGATTGTGGTAGGCACCATCCGGGCGAGTGTTGGAGGAGGATAGGGGCTTGTCTGAGGTGTGGGTCTCTGGAGCACCGTATTAGGAAGTGTCCATAGAGGGCTAATCAGATGCAAGCTTCGATACCGGGTTCTGTGCAGCTTTAGAGGTAGTTCAGCAGCCACCTAGGAGCCATGGACAGGTAGAGATAGTAATGTATAGGTCGTGGGCAAAGAGCACCGGGCAGAGGTGCTGGTCAGACTGAAGCGAGGTAGCCTGCACTGGTTTATGTTACACGGCGTTGTGAGGATAGGGATGCTTCTGATGTCATCACGAGTACTTTCCTTATATTTGATGTACCTTATACTGTTTTGATAGACATAGGTTCTACACACTTCTATGTAGCTAGCACTGTATCTGAAAACCTGGGGATTTCTGTTGAGAGCACTTCTAGTGAAGTTACTGTATTGAGTCCGTTGGGGCAGTCTGTTCGGGTTAGTAAACTCTATAAGGATGTTCCGTTAGTAATGCAAGAGGCTGTTTTTCTGGCAAATTTGATGGAGCTTCTATTTAGGGAGTTCGATTTAATTTTAGGTATGGATTGGTTGGTTAAGCACCGAGTCATCTTGGACTACGCATTTAAGAAGGTCATTCTAAGGACCAAGGACGATATGGAGGTGGTTGTGATTGGTGAGCACCAAGATTACTTGTCTAATGTGAACTCCACTTTTGTGGCCAAGAAATTGGTTCAGAAAGGATATGAGGTGTACTTGGCTTACGTTAGTGTTTTTGATTCCGAGGGTTCTTCTGTTGGGGATATCAGAATAGTGAGGGGCTTTCTAGATGTCTTTCTTGAGGAGTTACCAGGTTTACCTCCAAATCGAGAACTCGAGTTTAGAATTGAGCTTCTATCGAGTACAGCTCCGGTGTCTATTGCCCCATACCGTATGGCACCGAAGGAGCTTACTAAGCTTAAGGCTTAACTGCAAGAGCTTCTATATTGTTGTTTCATCCTGTAATAGCCTGTTTTTGGGTCAAATCAGAACAGTGGTTTTAGGGCTACAAATCCGAAGTCACAATAATTATTTTATTATTTTAATAAGGTCTACAGTATGATAGATTAATTATGTGAAAGTTTCGTAAATAAATTTTACCATTTAAATGCTTAATTGGGTAAAAAAGACTAAATCACGTAAGGTACAAAACTAGAGTTTTATATGTTAATGGTATTAAATGGCCATGTAATTAATTAGTTGAGGGATGTATATGGTAATTATACCATTGTTTTAGTAAGTGGATAATTATGGACTTTAAATGGATGATATTCATGGTTTTTACTTAAGGTTAAATTAGTAATTTTTGTAATAATATAGTAAAATAATCACAATGCATAAGGTTATCATATTTTTTTAAGTTTCTTCCACCGAATGAAGAAAGAAAAGAAGCCATGAATGAGCTTCAAGGTTTGTCCACCTATTTTCCAAGAATGTAAGTCCGTTTTTGCTTGGTTTTTAATAATTTCTACGTTTTTTATATCGTTGCAGCTTAACCTAGCTAGCCCGTATCTCCGATTTCAAAACTGTTAAAGTATTTGAATGTTGTCATTGTTGAATGCATGAGTATTTTGTTAGTTGATGATGGAAAATAAATCATTGTTGTTAGATATACAAGTTTTGTAAAGTGAATTTTGGTAAAAATGTCAATTTTGGATTAAATTGTGAAATATGAAAATTTAGTGGTTAATTTTTAAAATAAATGAAAAATATGGGCTTATATGAGAATGGGTAATATTCGACCAGCATGAAATTGTATTAAATTAAATGAATTGTGATTTTATGTGATAAGGACTAAATTGTAAAAATGTGAAATAATAGGGGCAAAAAAATGTTATTTTGCCAAAATGTGTAAATTGTGCTAAATTGAATGAAATGATGATTAAATAAGTAAATTTTGATATTATATAGATTGTGATAAATGAGATTTGAATCTAGAACAGAAGAAAATAAAGTATCGGATTAGTCGACCTAATTCGTCATTATAGCGAACAAGGTAAGTTCGTATAATTAGAATAGAACTTTTAAATATTTGTGATTATTTGAAATGATTGTATGTAATTGAGTAAATGATTTACTTGTAATTCGAATGCCCTATTGATATAGTTATTTGTTACCGAGCTCCGTTTGAACCGTAAAAATTCTTAGGATACGAGTGACATGTCACTAGGGTTACCGTTTTGGTCAAGCTCCTGCATTTATTGCAGACTCACTACAGCTCGTATGAGCTTACTGATATATCAGCTTGTAAGAGCTTACTATTTTAGCTCATAAGAGCTTACTGTTTTAGCTTGTAAGAGCTTACTGTTTTTAGCTCGTTAGAGCTTACTGTTTTAGCTCAATAGAGCTTACTGTCCATCAGCTCATGACGAGCTTACTGATCATAGCTCGAAAGAGCGAAAATGAAAATAAATTGACAGATTACTGATTTATATATGTAATGTATATCACCTGAGTATCCCTCGATATTCTAATAGGTTCAACGAGCATAAATTCTGTTATTGGTTATGTGAAGAAGTTATGTGTTATACGAATGAATTACTGTTATATGGATGAAGTACTGTTTAGACGAATGAGTTACTGTTATCGAATGAATTACTGTTATATGGATGAAGTACTGTTTAGACAAATGAGTTACTGTTATTGAATGAATTACTGTTTATATGATTGACAGTAAAATGTTACAAATTATGTACATGATATATGAATTTGATATAATACATTGATGTATGAAATTGAGATAAAGGTTGATTTTATGTACTTATGAGACTAACATATTGATGAATGTTTGTGTATAGGCATTTGGCAAGTGAATTTGATATACTTTGTTTATTTGTTTGATTATGTATAAATGGTAAGTTAAATTCTGAATTATACGAGCTTACTAAGCTATAAAGCTTACTTTGTTCCTTTTCCATATTTTATAGAGGTTCGGTAGCTTGTTCAATTCGGATAAAGTCGGAGATATGCATCACACTATCCAGTTGCCGATTGGTATCTTTGACTTTGTGGATATATGTAAATATGACATGTATAGGCTAGTTTTAAAGATGAAAATTGTAGTTACTTGATATAGTAATTTTGGTACATTTTGTTGTATAAATTAAGGCCATGTGATTTGGCTTAACTTGGTATAATGTTTTGGTTGTGTATAAGTATTCAAATATGGTATGTTTTGGCAAGTAGTAGATGAAATGGAAATATACAAATGTTATCTTCATATGTAGTTGGCATGTGAATGGTAAATGAACCATAGTGTTGATATTGTTTTGGCATGTATTGAGCTAAGTAAATGATAGTAATTTGAGATTTGGAATAGATGAATTCATAATGGTATGAATGGTGCATTTGGTTAATGATTTTGGCTGTCTATTGTATGATGAAATGGTACCATTTGGCCTTGTGTAGGTACATTGAAATTGGGGTGGCAAATTGGCCTTACAAATAGCCTATTTTTGTCCACATGCGCAGAGACACAAGCGTGTGTCTCAGCCGTGTGTGACACACGGTCATGTTACACGGTTGTGTGTCTACTGGTTTTGAAATTGAATTGAAGTCAGTATGCTCCACACGGTCTCACACACGGGCGTGTGACTGGCCGTGTGGTACAAGTCAGTATACCCTCCTAAATGGCTCACGGGCATGTGTGGCCACTTCGAAGGGCACACGGGCTAAACACACGAGTGTTTGGTCAGCTGTGTGACCCAAGCCAGTATGTATGCCCTGTTTCCACACGGCTTGGGACACGGGCGTGTCTCGAGCCGTGTGAGGCACATGGCCTGTTCACACAGGCGTGTGACCTCTGTATGTTTGAAATTTTTCTAAATTTCCAAAATTTCCATATGTTATCGGTTTAGTCCTGAACCACTTCTAAAGCATGTTTAAGGCCTCGTAAGCTATTGTAAGGGACAAATTGGTTTAGATTGAATGATTTGGTTGAATATATGAGAATAGTACAATTATATGTGTTATAAGTCCGATAATGCTCTATAACCCTATTCTGGCATTGAATACGGGTGAGGGGTGTTACATTTATTGGTATCAAAGCTACGATTTAGTCGATTTTAGGACTAATGTAGCATACGTGAGTCTGGCTATACATGCGATATAGAACCAGTGATAGTGTGATATCTCCTGACTATGACGAATATTGTTTTAATTAGACATATATGCTTTCCAATCGAGCTAATTTCGATAGTACAGAAAGTGGTACTCAAATATTTGAGCGAAAATGTGTTTATGATGAGTTGAAATTCATAAAGGTATGAATAAATGTTCATAATATTATGTTATTGATAAACATTATGCTATGTGCATGTATATGTGAGAGTTAAATTTGAGGCCTTACGACCCTCACCCCTTTATCAGTATAGTGTTACAATGAAATCTGTAAGATTTAAATTGAATAAGCTCACAAGTGTGGAATTACAGAGTTCCATAATTGAATGATTAATACTATGGTCAGATAAGAGAATGAGTCAACAGTAAAGACAGTACTAGAAGAGATATCGGATTGTTTTGCAGACTATTTGGGTTATGCAAAGTCACTATTAAAGAAGAAGTTGACTTCGATGAAACAAAATAGTCAGTTATGATATCTAAAAAATGTTTTAATTGGAAGTTCTACTTAATTGATTTCTATTAGTGATGGGATAAAGAAGAATCAATAATGATAGAATTAGACAGTAGGATAATGCTTGAATTGTAAAGATATCTGAGTACAACAGTATAGTCGAATAGCTTATAATGATCTCTTCTGGGTATTCTATGTGATCAATTATTCTCAGAGGTATATGTGGCTAATTATTTTCAAATGAAACTCTGATCATATGAGAACACTGGTTAAACATAAAGATAGATGAAAGTATTATTGGTCTGTTTGGGTTATGATCGGCATTGCTCTATCTTTCCCTGGTATTCTATTCCATTGTGTTGATAGAAAAGTTGACAGTAAAATCCGTATGGTGCTAGTGTTCTGTTTCTACTGGTTATTGTTTTGTTGAATATACATGAAGATTATATTGTTTCTGTCACAGTTGATTTAAGCGCTTATGAGTGATGTTTTCTTCTGGAATTTCTCTGAGATATCATTGAGATCTTTATCATTCTATATGGGTAGTAATTTTCAGAAATTCTATATAGTTCCATACTTTGAGATTTTGCTACCTCGATTTTATTATGATTCTATGTGATTATTTGCAAGAGATATTCTTTTGATGGAGATAAATATGTATCTATAATGATTATAATTTATGGTTTGATCATGAGAGTACAGTGGAATTGTAATCAAATTACAGCGGTTATGTTTCTGCATTCATTTCTGTTGAAATTATATTTGATTTTCTGTTGTGTTCAAAATACATTATTAACAGCTGAGATATTATCTATATATATTGTTGAGATGTCGATTTTATTATGGCATTATTATTATTGTCTGAAGGAGATGGCTTTTGTATAATACAACGCTTCGATGATTAAAAGTTGAGATAACTTTATTATATAATCCATTCTGGTTTTCTTGAAAGGGAATTGAAATCAGCAAAAGCATAGATGATAGAATATCAAGTTCAAATCTGTATAATAGTTGTCACTTCCAGGCAAATCTTGTTATATGACAATGAGTAAAGACATAATGTTATGTCATATTCGAATTATGCAGTTTTTAAGAAGATCCATGACTAGTATCCTAAAAAAATTGCGATAAATTGTATGTTTGAGTTATATTGACAACAAAAAGAAAGGTTTTTTTTTGAAAAGTTATTGTTTGACAGCCAATATCGATTCAGTTATTTAGTTTGCTTGGGTTATTTGTTTGAAAGGTTAAATTGAGTTATATGTGTTTGAGTTTATCCTTGGGTTCAGAAATAAATTTTGTGCGTTCACAGGTAAATAGATGGATAGTCAGAATGAAGAATTCTTATTTTAGAAGACATGATACAAAATTATAACCATCGGAACGGTTCTATTTGAGAAATATTATTGTAAATTAAAGTTGTTTCGATTGTTGAAGTTTTCATTTGTGCGAAGTTTTATTTGGTTTAATATATGTCAATAAAGTTATAAATAGTTGAAAACATTGTTTACTGAAGCATCAATTTTGGTTCAGCCTGAATCGGGTAAAGAGTTTATGATTTTCAGTAATGCGTCATTGAATGGTTTGAGGTGTGTTTTAGTGCAAGAACGTACAGCGATGGCTTATGCTTCCATACATTTAAAGTTACATGAAAAGAGTTATTCGATGCGTGACTTAGAGATGGTTGACATTGTAGTTGCATTCAATAGTTAGCGACATTAATTGTTTGGTGAGTAATGTAACCTATTGGATGATTGCAAGAATTTAAAATATTTGATGTTACAGAGAGATTTGAATTTAGGACAACAAAGATGGCTTGAATTGTCGAAAGATTTTGAGCCAGTAATTGGTTATCATCCTGGACAAACGATGATGGTCGTGAAACTAACTAAAAATTCAACTAAAGCAAGCGCACCTATCGAACAGCAGTATAGTTATGGTGAGACCGAAAATATCGTATCCACGAGGACTAAAAGTACTAGTAATTACTATCTTTTTATTATCTAGCCTAACAATTAAGTGAATGTTTAAACTAAGACTAATTATCTAATTAACTAAAATTACGACAGAGATAAAAGCTGGAAAACACTGTTTAGAAAACCGATGGAGAAGACAATACCCAAGGAAGAATCCACCTAGACTTCACTTATCACTTCTGAACTAGACGATTTATTCACTTGACTTAATTCGTAGAAATTCCTGATTTATGTTAATAACTCTTTCGAGACTAAAAACAACTGACTCTAGGTTGATTAATCGAAATCCCTTTCTAATTAAAACCCCTATTGTCGCATTAACTCGATATATGGATCCCCTTATTAGATTTGACTCTAATCTGACAGATTTATCTCGTCCTCTCTCTAGGATTGCATGCAACTCTGCTTAATCATGAATGATCTACTCTTAAACAAAGACTTTTGCTCCACTGAATAAGCACATCAAAAACCTGAATTAATATCCTGGAATATTAAAGCAAGGGTTCAAAACTCACAATTAAGAATAAGAACAAGTATTGCAGCGACGTAAAAATTTGCTTTCGGTCGCTAATTGTGGCGATTTATTGAAAACTTGAAAACTGAAGTTTGATTTTTTGAAACGTAAATTGAAAAAACGGAAATGAAGAGGGGAGTCGCCACCGATCCTTTTTATAGGTGTGATCGGACACCTAATAAATTTATTTTTTAAAATAGAAGAAGGTCGAGTTAAGGTCTACGTTAAAATCAGAGTAAAGTAGGGTCCGGGAGTCGGTTACGCGCGAGGAAGGTATTAGCACCCTCACGACGCCCAAAATTGGTATCTTGTTAAACAAGTGTTGTCTTAATTTTCAAAATTGCAAGTTCAAAGTACCATTTAATCGTGACCCGATTGAAAAGACGAGAAATTTCAAATTTTGATTTGTTTGAAGGGCGTTCCGTTTTCAACACGAGCCGATATGATTCATCCAACATAGCGATGAAATCAACGACTTAGTGTTAAACCGATACGTTGCCTTATGTATTGAAATTAGTTAGAAAACAAGAATAAAATTTTTGAAGTATGCAAAGCAAAATTGATATAAATGAGCGGAAAATAGAAAAATAAAAGAGTTAGAAATACATTGAAGCAAATAATGAATATGACAATAATATTAAAAGCAACGACGATATGTGCGATATTAAACATAATAATAGTATCAAAGACGAAATAAAAACAATGAATATATATAAACATATAATAATAACAAATGAAGTAACGTAAACATAATATTAAAAATACTAATAGTGCTATATATATACATATTAAAGTATGTGTAATGATAAGAATGAAAAGTGTATACATAGTAATACTAAAATACATACGTAATATATACCTAATAACATATAAAAATGAACGTATGCGAGATACATTATAAATACTAATAATATAAAAATTATTTACATTAACAATACTATACAAATGTATGCATATATTTTTAAATAAATACATAGTAATATTAGAATAAAATAAGTATAGTAAATACAAGGGTATATGAAAATAATACTATTTATAAAAGTATATATACATACAATACATATACTAATATTAGTAATAGATATACTAGGAATAAAAATAAGATAATAGTATATATGTGATGTGGTATTAAAAAGAGAGATATATATATGTAATATTATTCAAGAAGATTTGAAAAATAAAAATATACAAATAATATGGTATTATAAGTAAATACATAACATATATAAAAATGCAATGTTTAAAAATACATACACACAATATATATAAAAATGTTAAAATTTTTACATAGTATATACATATTTAAAATAATGCTAAAAGACAACTCTTAATATTACTACATAACTACATACATATATATATTAAAGATATATACACAAAATAAAACACATACTAACATTGATAAGAACACATACAAGAAATAGTATAAAACGTATAACTAATGATACTAAACATATATACACGAAATAGTATATAAAAATACATAACTAATAATATCAAACTATATACATGATAATATATATGAAAAATATTAGAAAATAGATATACATAATATAATATGAAAATATATACATAATATAATATTAAAATATAATAATACAACATTAAAAATATATGATACATATAAAATATAATATTAAAAGTATATATAACCTATAAATATATATATAATATAATACCTAAGTATACTAAGTACATATACATATATAAAAGATATTATACTATACATGCAATAAATAAGTAAAATAACTGCATAGACTATAACTAATACTACTAAATAATAGAAAATAATGACCAAATAATTTAAAAAATAAAAGTATACTAACACATAAGGGACTAAATCAAACATAAAACAAAATTTTGGGACAAATTCGAAAACGAAATAAAGAAAAAGGATCTAAATGAAAAACGCGCGTAACCTAGGAGGACTAAAACAGCAGTTACCCCTTTTCATCAAAACGCAGCGAAGTAAGAGGGGCCAATTTATAAAACAGATTAAATTTCAGGGTCAATTTGTAAATAAAGATAAACCTGATTTAAAACACCAAAAATGCGAAAGGACCGATTGCGCAAATAGCCCTTTCGTTCAAAAACACGCGGACCCTAGGCCGGACGGGTCGGGTCGGGTCGGATCGGGTAAGGGCAAAACGACGTCATTTTGGGGCTAAAGGGCAGCCTCCAAAACGACGTCGTTTTGGGAGGCTATAAATAGACCCATTTTTAGAAAAAAATCATTTGTAAAGGGAGGAGAGAAAAAAAAGAAAGAGAAGAAGAGAGGGAAAGAGAGAGAGGAGGAGGAAATGCTCGCCAGGTGCGTCACACCACACATCGGACCACTCGACTCCTTGCCGACGCCGACGCCGACGCCGGTCACCATACACGGTGGCCGAAAAGGTAAAAAATTTTATTTTTTTATTTTTTATTTTTTTATTTTACGTTTTATAATATTATTCTTTTATTTATATTTATGTATGTAGATATAAAAAAAAATCGAAAATGAACAAAAAATAAAAAAAGAGATTCACCTTAGGATTTGGTTTGATTCGATGATATTCCACTGCTTTGATATTTTGGAATTGTTTTTATGTATTTAATCTACTAGTATTGATGCAAAAATAAAGAAAAATCCTTTTTTTGTATTGATAGCACCATCCAAAAAAAAAAACCCCTTCAGTTTTTTTGATTCGGGTCTTTTATAACCCTTTTTCATCTGTCTGTTTCTTATTGTTGCATGTTTACTTGGTCTTGCAGATGGAGCAGGTGGCGGACGTGACCTTGGGCGGTGGCCGCAGCGGTGTCAGGTGGCAAAGAGTGGTTGCGGCGCTGGTCAGATGCAAGTGGGGGCTAGGGTTAGCATCTTTAGGGGCTAGGGTTTGGGTGATTAGGGTATTGGGCTTAGGTGTAATTTGGGTTTGGGTTAGAAGTTAGGTTAAATTTGGGTTAGTGGGTCTATTTTGTATTGGGTTAGTGGGTATTTAATGGGTTAAGGGCTTGGTGTGATGTAAGTGGGCCAAATTGGCCTATAACAGCTGCCCCTCTTTGCTCATTGTCGTGTAACGGGAATAGAGCAAAGACACAAAGAAAGGCCAATTTTGCCCAGTCTTGCCAAGTCTTGACTTCTTTCGGTGCCCTTCTTTTCTTCAGGTAACCTCATTCTAGTCCGCCGTATCTTGTAGCTTTGGTTCAATCCATTGCATCTTCTGATATATGCCTTGTAGCTTCAATCTACTCCAATGTGACTTCAAGGATATGAGATTTGTGGCTTCGATCTGCTTCCATGCAGCTTCATGAAGATCAGGTCTACAACTTCGATCCTTTTCTCTATCGCTTCAGTGAGATGAGGTTGGTGATCTTCTCTTCTGTAACCTTAGAAAGGCAAGATTTGATATCTTTGATCAGCTCCACTACAACTTCAAGGAGACAAGACTTGCAACTTTGACCTGCTTCACTGCAACTTCAGGGGGACAAGTTCTGGTGTCTTCAATCAGCTCTAATCTTTATTTTTTACTCAGCATGTGATCCTGAGCTCAACTTATTTCTCGTAATATGAATTGATTCTTTAAAACAGAAATTGAAAATAGCTCAGCACGTGAGCCAAGGCTCAACTCACTTCTCGCAATATGAGTTAATTTTCGAAACTTAACTTGAAAAGCAGATTTTAAAAATACCTCGACATGTGAACCGAGGCTCAACTCACCCCTCGCAATATGAGTTGATTTTTGAAAAACAGAAATTGAAAGGCTCAACTCACCTCTCGCAATATGAGTTGTTTTGAAAAGCAGAATTTGTAAAGTCAAAATTGAAAATACTTCAGCGCGCCCTGAGGCTCAACTCACCTCTCGCAATACGAGTTGATTTTTGAAAAGCGAAAATTGGAAAATAGAAGTTGAAAATAACTCAGCGTGAGACCCGAGGCTCAACTCACCTCTCGCAATATGAGTTGATTTTTCTGAATAATATAAATTGGAAAATAGAAATTGCAAAGCAGAAATTGAAAATACCTTAGCGTACCCCAAGGCTCAACTCACCTCTCGCAATATGAGTTGATTTTTGGCAAACAGAAATTGAAATTACCTCAGTGTGTCCTAAGGCCCAACTCACCTTTCGCAATATGAGTTGATTTTTTGAAAACAGAAATAAAAACATCAAAATACCAAAAGATGTCATCTGGTGGAACTCATGTGTCTTTTCCTTTGATTCAGTACAGCTATCATCCCATCCTCTTGCTCTACTGGAGTACCTGTATATGTCATGCATGATGTTATCATGATATGCACATGTTGGTCTTAAACGCC
The DNA here is from genome assembly GCA_025698465.1 of Gossypium longicalyx. NCBI lineage: Eukaryota > Viridiplantae > Streptophyta > Magnoliopsida > Malvales > Malvaceae > Gossypium > Gossypium longicalyx. The sequence goes on along the minus strand of CM046997.1, from coordinate 12,421,657 downwards.
TTTATGCCTACATGATTATGCTATGCGCCTTGGGCTTGTTTGTCATCTGTCCTTTTTTGTCATGATTTTTGATGATTTGCGTTCATTGCTTTGACTCTTGACTTTCTCTTCAGGCCCTGTACCCGTCCTCTAGCTTCGTGAGTAATCTACGTTTCTCAAATATCACTCTTTTGCCCCTGGTTGAACTTTGTCCTTGCTTTGAGGCTCTTGTACTTATCAAATTCTTATATGGGTAATGCTTAACATTTCTTTTGTTTAGAGTATTTCATTTCACTATTTATCATGTAAATGAACCATATAATGAGATGCACAAAAATGGTCAGGTAGGGACAAAAAGATACCTCACATTTATTCATTTCAAATGTAACAGACAAAGAAAGTCAATCAAATGATAGTAAAAAATGTCACAAAGAGAAAAGGGATAGCATTTCAACAAATACAAATGCTCTAGATATTCAACGCATGAACTCTTCCACGTTCTTCAGTCGAGAATCTTTTCGAGCATGGCTTCTTGCGTAGAAGATTTCGAACTTTCAGAAATGCTTTAAATACTATAGTCTCACTATTTGACCCCCCGTTCAAAACGCCTTACTCCTTAAGCCAGTGCTTGCTTAATTAGAACGCCTTTTCGGGTTTTCATCCTAATTTTTGTGTTAACCAAGACGCCCTTTTCGGGTTTTCACCTTGATCTCCCCCCCTTTTTTTTAAGATGCCCCTTTTCGGGTTTTCATCTTGATTATCTATTTTCAAGCATAATATTTCTTCACAGCATCTGAATTCACTAGGTTAGGTAACTCCTTCCCATCCATCTCAGTGAGAATCAAAGCTCCACCGGAGAATGCCTTCTTCACGACGTATGGTCCTTCCCAATTTGGTGCCCATTTTCCTCGCAAGTCTTTTTGTATTGGGAGAATCTTTCTCAACACGAGTTCTCCTTCGTGGAATTCTCTTGGCCGTACTTCCTTATCATGGGCCGCGATCATTCTCTTCTGGTACATCTGTCAGTGACAAATTGCCTTTAGACATTTTTCCTCGATGAGGTTTAACTGGTCATAACGAGCTCGAACCCATTCTGCTTCCTCTAATTTCGACTCTATTAAGACTCGTAGAGAGGGGATCTCAACTTCGATAGGTAGCACAGCTTCCATTCCATAGACCAGAGAGAAAGGAGTTGCTCCTGTAGATGTCCGTATAGATGTGCGATATGCATACAAAGCAAATGGTAGCTTCTCGTGCCAGTCTTTATAGGTCTCGGTCATTTTCCCAATGATCTTCTTAATATTTTTGTTCGCTACTTCAACAGCTCCATTCATCTTTGGGCGATAGGGCGAGGAGTTATGATGCTTTATTTGAAATTGCTCACACACTTCTTTCATCATTTTGTTGTTCAGATTCAAGGCGTTGTTTGAAATGATTCTTTTAGGCAAACCATATCGACAAATGATTTCCTTTTTCAAAAACCTGCAAACTGCAGTCTTCGTCACATTGGCAAACGAAGCGACTTCTATCTATTTTGTGAAATAATCAATAACCACAAAAATGAATCGGTGTCCATTAGAAGTTTTTGGGAAAATTGGCCCTATAACATCCATGCCCCACATAGAAAAAGGCCATAGGGAAGTCATGACATGAAGGGGTGAAGGGGCTACATGAATCTTATCACCATAAATTTGACATTTGTGGCATTTTCTTGCAAAATTAATGTAGTCGCTTTCCATCGTCAGCCAGTAGTAGCCGAGTCTCATAATCTTCCTGGCCATAGTGAAACCATTGGCATGTGTCCCACAAATTCCCTCATGGACATCTTCAAGTATTTTCCTGGCTTCGACAGCATCTACACATCTCAAGAGCACCTGATCTTTTCCTCTTTTGTATAGGATGTCCCCATCAAGAACAAATCCCGCTGCCATTCTTCTAATTGTTCTTTTGTCGTTCTCATTTGCTTGTTCGGGATACCTTTGATTCTTGATATATTCTAAGACATCATGGAACCATGGCCGTCCGTCTGGCTCTTTTTCAATGCTGAAACAATATGCAGGGACTTCATATATACTCATTTGGAGAGGCATTATTTTTGTTTCTCTATTTGCTTTGAACATTGAAGCCAAAGTGGCTAGGGCATCAGCCAATTGGTTTTCTTCTCGTGGGAAGTAATTAAAAGTTATTTCTTTGAATTCTTTAATTAGTCCTGCCACTAGATCACTGTATTTAACCAGTTTTGAATCTCTCACTTCCCAATCCCCACCGATTTGGTATATCACTAACGCTGAGTCTCCGTATACCTCTAAATTTTTGACGTTTCGTTCAATAGTTGCACGAAGTCCTATGATACAGGCCTCGTATTCCGCTATGTTATTGGTACAGAAGAAGTTCAGCCTAGCAGTGAGTGGGTAATGGTTCCCTTCTGGCGATACTAAGACTGCTCCAATCCCATGCCCCAGTGCGTTTGACGCACCGTTAAAGCTCATCTTCCATGGCTTCTCATTTGATGACTCGGATTCCTTTTCTGTGATGCACATTAAGTCTTCATCTGGGAAATCGAACCTCAAGGGCTCATACTCCTCTGTCGTTCGAGCCGCTAAGAAATCAGCTATATCACTTCCTTTTATCGACTTTTGGCTCACATAGACAATGTCGTATTTTGATAGTAGGATCTGCCATCGTGCCATTCTTCCTGAGAGTGCAGGTGATTTCATCATGTACTTTATTGGGTCCAGCTTTGAGATTAACCATGTCATATGATACAGCATATATTGCCTGAGCCTTCGAGCTACCCAAACCAGAGCGCAACAGTATTTTTCAATGGACGAATACTTTACCTCATATTTAGTGAACTTTTTGCTGAGGTAGTAGATCGCCTTTTCTCTCTTTCCTGACTCGTCATGTTGCCCCAGTACGCAACCCATTGAATTCTCGAACACAGTCAAATACAATATCAGTGGTCTTCTCAGAATTAGTGGTACTAGCACTGGAGGGCTAGACAAATATTGTTTTATCTTATCAAAGGCCACCTGGAATTCCTCGTTCCATTCTCCCGGATTATGTTTTCGAAGAAGCCGAAAGATTGGGTCGTATTGGTTGGTAAGTTGAGCGATGAATCAGGCGATGTAGTTTAACCTCCCCAAGAATCCTCTGACCTCTTTTTGCATGCGCGGAGGCGGTAGTTCTTGTATGGTTTTTATCTTATCTGGATCAACTTCAATGCCTCTCTCGCTGATGATGAAGCCTAGCAATTTTCCTGAGGTAGCCCCAAACGTACATTTGGCCGGATTGAGCTTTAGCTGGAACTTTCTCAGTCTGTCGAACAACTTCTTCAAGTTCATTACATGCTCTTCTTCCCTTCGGGATTTAGCAATCATATCATCGACGTAGACCTCTATTTCTTTATGCATCATGTCATGGAATAACGTCACCATAGCCCTCTGATATGTTGCCCCAGCGTTCTTTAATCCGAACGGCATTACCTTGTAGCAGAATGTTCTCTACATTGTTATGAAAGTAGTTTTCTTCATATCCTCCGGGGCCATCTTGATCTGGTTATAACCCAAGAATCCATCCATGAACGAAAACAATGAATGCTTGGCTGTGTTATCCACCAATATATTGATGTGTGGCAAAGGAAAATTATCTTTAGGACTTGCTCGATTCAGGTCACGATAATCCACGCACATTCATACTTTGTCGTCTTTCTTTGGTACCGGGACTATGTTAGCCACCCACTCTGGATATTTGGAGGCTTGTAGGAAGCCAGCATCAAATTGTTTCTTGACTTCCTCTTTTATTTTCAACAACATCTCAGGTCTCATCCGTCTTAGCTTTTGTTGAATGGGTTTGCATTCTGGCTTTAATGGGAGCTTATGGACCATCACATCTTTATCCAATCCTGGCATGTCCTGATATGACCATGCGAATACATCTTTATACTCGTAGAGCAAAGCAATCAAATTATGCCTGGTACCCCCTGAAATAGAGGTCCCAATCTTCACTTCTTGCTTCCTTTCTTCAGTTCCCAAATTTACTGTTTCAACAGATTCTTGATAAGGCAAAATCTGTTTATCCTCTTGTTCCATCATTCTTAGCAAGTCAGGAGACGAGACATAGTCTTCAGCATTTTCTTCGGCTTCAAATTCTCCTAAACAAACAGCCTTCTCAAAATCGATTTCAGGACTCGTAACGGGTTCATTCATGCCGTTGATATCTGAGCACCTGAAAGTTGAATGGAAAATAAAACTATAGAGGGGCATCTAAGTATTGGAACCAACAAACGAAATGTTATGGCATGGCATGAGGCAGATGTAAGGGTAGGCTATGAAATGAGAAAATGATTATGAAATTAGTGATAATGCGAAAGATCGTGACAAAATGCATCTTCATTGATATTCATTTGAATGATAAAGAGCGAATGCCGCTCTTTCAAAAAGAATTCTATTATATCTAAGGACACAATAGAGAGTTAATGTTTGAGCATTACTCTGAAGACTTATAAACTACAAGAAGGTCTTCTGCAGTCCAATTGTTCAACATGAAACCCGGGGGGCAAGGGCGTATCATTGAGACATCTTTAATTGTACCACTTCCTTTGTCAATGACATTTATACTGACATTCTGGAGACCCTTCTCAATAATTAACAGTGTGCTTCGTGTATTGTTTTGCTCGGGGTATATCATTCCTGCGGACGTAAATGTTTTTGACAAAGGAGGGTACGTTATGGGCTCCCATTCTACTTCTCGGCCTAAGGTTCTTGCGATCTTTCTTTCCTGATCTTTCTTCCATTGTTTTCTTTTTTGGCGCATGTCCGGCTGGAACCCCAAACCATATCGGGCCTTGTGGTTAACTGGCTTTAGAGCCCTGACTATTCCTTGCAGATGCTTTCCTAAACCTCTTCTTGCTTGAGCTCCCCTTCCTACAGTCAACCTGACACCCATTTTGGTACTTCTTGATAGTTTTGGCACAGGAATTCTGTTTCCCTCGGCGACGAAGGTGGCATTGACAAATTCAAGAGATCGGAAGAAACATTCTATGGCATCTTTATTCACTTCAATGTATGGTGCGTCGGTAGAAATAGATGTTACAATGTCTTCTTCTCCTTCGACAGTGACCAAACAGCCATCCATGATAAATTTCACCTTTTAATGGAGGGATGATGGGACTGCTCCAGCGGAATGGATCCAAGGCCTTCCCAAGAGGCAATTGTATGATGGTGTAATATCCATGACTTGAAATTCAACATCGTATATATACGGGGCCCACTTCTAGAGGTATCTCAATCTTTTCCATGACTTCACTCCTTGTCCCATCGAATGCCCTTACTGTGGAATGACAAGGCCTTAAATAGGACAGATCCATCGAAATTCTGGAAAGCGTGGCCAAAGGCATAACGTTGAGTGCCGACCCATTATCAATGAGCACGTTCGGTATTCTGTAGCCCTTGTAGCGAGTCGTAACATGCAGTGCTTTCACTGAGCCTCTACCGTTTAGCGGTATCTCATCGTCACTAAAAGAGATGAAATTGTCCGCGTTCAAATTATTTACCCACCTATCAAGCTTCTCAACAGATATGTTGTTTGCTACGTAAGCTTGATTTAGCACCTTCAACAAGGCGTTCCGGTGTGGCTCTGAGTTTAACAGTAGAGATAAAACCGAGATTCGTGCTGGCTGCTTATTCAATTGTTCCACCACATTGTATTCACTGTGCTTGATAAATTTCAAGAACTCCTGTGCTTCCTCTTCATCCACAGGCTTTTTAGTTTCTTGCACGGGTGGAGTTTCCTGCTGGACTTCGGTCTCATACATCACTGCCTTTCCTTTTTGATTCAAATCATTATTTTTCTTCACTGGTTCGACCTCTTTAGAATAGCACCGCCCACTTCGGGTAAAATGACCTACCTCCCCAACATCTCCAGTTATGGCTTTGGACTTTCCACCTTCCGGTGTGATGATATTAATGTCATATTTCCATGGTACGGCTTTGTCGTCCTTGTAAGGAAAAGGAGACGGTACTTCGATTACCACTTTTGGTTTCACCGGCTCCTTCGACGCGTCGTAATAAATTACTAACGGTCGATCAGCGCTATAAGGGAAACCTGATGACTGGTTGCCAGAGGCGCATACTTCTCTTTCGTTGGCCTCTTCCCTCTTGTTAAGGACCTTGATCTCCTTATTATCCATCCGATCTTGAAGCAACCTTTTAAATTCCTCACACGACTGAATGTCGTGTCCTACAATTCCATGAAAATTGCAAAAACTTTGACCTTCTTCTCCGAGAATTCTATCGGGGTGACAAAGCAATCCTTTCTTAACCAGTACCTCCCAGATTTTCTGCAGAGGCGTCTTTATTTTCGAAACACATTTTCTGACTTGCCATTCGTCCTCTTTCCCCACTGTGCTCACATTTCCTTCGGTATGGTTAGGGAATGGGTTCCCAGTGGCGTTACTGACACTATCAAATCGTAGGATACCCGCATCAATGAGTCCTTAAACTCTCCTCTTAAAGGCTAGGCAATTCTCTGTGGAATGCCCCTGGTTTCCTGCATGGTATGCACAACTGGCATTTGGATCGTACCATTTCAGGTATGGGGGTTTCAGGGGTGCCATATAATGAGGAGAAATCAACTGTTTCTCCAAAAGTTTTGGGTATAATTCCCCATACGACACAGGGATGGGAGTAAATTGTGGTCTCTCGGGGTTAGGCCTTACTGTTCTTAGTTCGTTTCAGGGTTGGCTTTGAGCGGGTACTGTGTTTTGTGGGAATGTGGTGACGGGTCTTTGGTTGTTCGTGGTGTATACGGAGTAGAAAGGAGGTGGTGCTTGGTAGTACGGGGTTTGATGGGGATAATAGAAATTTAGAGGTGGATAATTTCGAGGACGGGGTTGGTTTGGATATAGATTAGGGGTATAACAGCTTCCCATTCCCACCATGTGGGCTTCTGGTTCTTTCTTCTTCATGGGTGCTGCCCTTCTTGCACTTTCTGAACCTTCCATCCTCTCTCTTTTGATGGCACCCTCAATAAGTTCTCCGGATATTACGATATCCAGAAAATCCTTCGTAGTACTTCCCACCAGCTTGTCATAGAATGGTGCTCTCAGGCTATTGATGAAAAGGACTGTTATCTCAGTCTAAGTCAGTGGTGGCTCCACTTGAGCCGAGATATCTCTCCACCTTTGAGCATATTGCCTAAAAGTTTCTGTTGGTTTCTTTTCCATCATTTGTAGAGTCATTCGATCAGGCACGATATCCGACACATGCTTATACTGCTCACAGAATGCTGACGCCAAGTCCTTCCAAGATCGGATCTTTTCCCTACTAAGCTAGTTGTACCACCGAAGAGCCGATCCTACTAGACTATCCTAAAAACAGTGTATGAGCAGCTTATCTTCATTCACATAGCCGGTCATCTTCTGGCAGAACATCACGAGATGCGCTTTTGGGCATCTTGTCCCATCGTACTTTTTAAAATCCGGTACTTTAAACTTTGGAGGCAGAATTAGATCGGGTACCAAACTAAGTTCTTTAGCACCTAGTGCCGAGAAGACTTCAGTGCCTTCGATTGCTTTAAGTCTTTCCTCCAAACTCCTATAATTCTCTTGAGCCTCGTGATCATCCATTCTCAACCTGGCTATTTCTGCTGGATCATCCAAATCTGGAACAATTGGATTGGCAGGATTAGCTCTAGGATTTGATATAAATATTCCTTGCCCTAAATGAGCAGGTGGCACCGGCCGTTGCTCTGGGTCTGTGGGTTCCCCTTGGGTGTACCCTCTTTGTGCTGCGTGGGCGTGTGGCGGAGTGAATCCGGGGGGATAAAGCGGATCTTGATTGTGATTAACTCTTAACCGAGGTTCCTCGATGTCAAGGCTCTGCATGAGTCCCTTTCCTTTAACTAAAGCTGACATCATTTCCATCATCTTGGCCATTTGATCCTTCTGTTCGAGAGATTCTTCTCGAGATCTCACCATTAAGTCTCTCGTCTCTTGCTGTGACCTAGCCAACTGCTCTTGTATTTCCTTTTGGATTCTTTCCATCCTTTCAATCCTTTCATTGAATTCAGCCTCCATTGTTCTAGCTTGTCGACGCGTTCTATACGAGTGGCGTGGTTCCAGATTTGAAGTATTGCAATTGCGAATTATATGATCCTAACCTTAGTGAACGATTATAAAATATGTACATGCAATGAATGAATGAATAAATGTCAAATGAATGCCAGTCATGAAAGAAATGCAAGAAATGGGTGTTGATTTCAAGATAACCCCTATTTAGGCATTTCATTCATCAAAAGAGTTCATTACAAAACATTTCACCATTTTTGATTCGGCCATTACACGAACTTCCTAGCTATGTCACTATATTTCTTTACTCGTTCTAAGAATTCTGATATGCTCGATCATTGACTCGGCGGGAATTGGCAACTGAGATCCTCTGCTTCATCTGATAGTTGTACCATATGTATGGCCGCTTCACGGATTTTGTTGATTAAGAAGCCAAGTTACATTTCTCTTTCTTGGAGGTCCGTTTTATAAGCGTGAATGTCTCTATCATATTGATCATTCTTTTCTTCCAAGGCTTTTAAGAGACTATCCAATTGTTGCTGACGATCTTGCAACATATCTTCCAAATCCCGTATCCTTTCTTTTAGTTCTTGAAATTTAGATCGACTAGACATTACCTCGGCTGACACAACTTCATATTCGGCGTTCTTTTTCCTTAGCTCCATCATAGCCCCCGCAGCCCTTTCCTCTTCTTTCTTCGCTTTTCCTTTCCAAAATTCCATCCCACCTTTGATGTTGCTTATCTCTTCTTTCCATTCCGATGATGATTTGCCCAACCCACTATTCTTGATAGTGACTCTTAACTTCTTGTTTTCCAGATGAAGATCCCTTATGTCGTTTCTTACAACTTCAACTTCTTTTTGCACTTTTTCTGTTTTGGACCTTTCAATCTGAACATCGATCTTCAACTGGTAATTTTCCTCTTGAAGAGCACTAAGATCCCAAGTCATCTTGGCCTTTTCTCGTTCAAATTCTTGTCTTGCCATTTCTAGCTCAAACGGTATTTCCTCCGAGAAAGGATTCTAGACGGTGTAGTTTGTTGACGAGATTCGCTAACTATTCGCCCGTTGCTTCCTCCATATGTCGTAATCTTGGGTTAGGGTATCAGCATATAGGGCCAATTCCATCAGATGAATTTTCTTCCAAGATTTTGCAGTGTCTCGGACCCTCTTCATATATCCCTCACCCGCAAAAGCGAACTCGGACTGTGCTAATCCTCCAGTGGCGGGTATGAATTGTCGCGAAGAAAATTGCCTTTGGACTAATAGCGAGGCATATCCAACTCCTCCCCATAAGCCAAGTAGTGGCACCCAATCTTGATCTCCGACCTTGTCTAGCAGAACCGAAGGGCGTATCCACGGTGCTCTCCACGTTATATCTTCGGCGCGAAGGTTCTGAAAAACTGAGACCCAATGTTGCTCAGTGACTTCATTTGGCTATTCTTTCTTGAGATAAGCTTCCAACGGGGCAAATGTTTTTGAAAACATATGGAACGGAGTGCGCTCTACTTTCCAAAAGTGGCTCAAAATCCAAACATTGAGCAACTGCGCGCATCCAATAAATCGTCCTTCCCCTTTTCTTCGACAACTACTCAGGGATCTGAAGATCTCGGCTAGGATAGTCGGGACAGGGTTGATTCCTTGTTTTAACTTTTCAAAGAAATCAACTACTGCAACTTCAAGATGTCCGAGAAATTTCAGGAAAATGATCAAACCGTAGATGGCCAAAGCTAATAGATTCACCCTTTTCATCATGTCAGGATGGTTCAGAACCAAATCTCGTAGGGAAGACCATGGAATGCAAATGGTTTCATTCTTCTTCTTTATCTGCTTTTCGGCCCACGCGTCAGTCATGTCTGTCAATCTCACTAACTTTTTCTTGAAAGTCATCGGCTTAGGCTCTTTCACATATATCTTATAGGGTTGTATATTATCGACACGAAGCAAAGCAGCATACTCTTCTATAGTTGGGGTCATGTCTTCCTGATTGAAAGTAAAACATTGGTAGGCCGGATCCCAAAATCTGATCATAGCTTGAATCAAACGCTCATCTATGTTGACAGTGATCAAGTGGGCTATATCTCCGTACTTCTCAGTGAATATACCCTTAATGTCTGAGTCCTACTGATTCCAAATCCAAACCAAGTCTTCAAGGTTATTTTGGCGAACATTCACAGTTACGTGCTCGAGCAGATTGGCAATACATCCCTCCACTAGACTATTCCCTTTTCCTTTCTGAGTTCTTAGAGACCAGTCCTGAACCACGGCATTCTGCTCGGTTGTTTGTATAATTGACTCTTCCATTAGAAACCCGTTTTTTGGCAACTGATCTCTAATCAACACCTTCCTAATATGATGCCTATAATGTATGATGAAAAAGAAACAATAAGGCAAAGACAAACAACCTTGATTAGTAATTAAATACAGGCAGAAAAACATGGAAAATTTAACAAATTAAACTACCTGATCTAGTTTATTAAACAGACCCAATCCCCCTTGTATAGAAAGTGAAAATGCAAAAGGTAGGAGGCGTTCCTCCCGTGCACCTATTTTGGTAACTATTAATGGACAGAGGTTCGGCATGGCCCTAATTAGGTGGCTCACATAGTCCACTATATGCGGTTTCGGTTTTAGATAGGTACTCGAATTGTCCATACTATCATCTACTAAGATTAGTACGAAGTCTCGGTCGTAGCCCATCACAGGCTCACGAGTTCAATTCGAGGGATTACATTTACTTATGCCTATGCGGAGGGACAAGTTAACTCACGAAAGCATAAGTCATATGTAACCCGGAAGTATTCACTAGCCTGTACGGAGGGACGAGTTAACTCACGAAGGCATAGTGTTTAAGTCTTATGTTTGTAAATTTTCGAGTGCTAAGGGTGTTCGTGGGTTAGAGGTCTTGTGTTCGAATCCCTATGGGAGCGGGGATATTTATTTTTACTCAATTGACTGATAGAGTTTCGATTCAACTTAAATGATGAAGTGGTTGAGATTGTGTAGTTAGTGGGAAGTTGGGAAAATATCCAAGAGTATTTTAATTTTATTTTCTTTTTCCAAAAATTTCTATCTTTTTGACGATTCTGTTTTCTCTCTACCCCTCTACCGAAAATCTGCTTCTCCATCTCCTTCTTCTTTTCGATTTCTTTTTTTAATCCGTCTTCTTTTGTGCAATGTTTGATTTCGCTCGTTCAGTAAGTTGCATAGTATTAGAAACTTAAAATTGCTTCGACTAAGTGTTTAACGTGAAAGTTTGTGTTTGTTATTCTTGATTTAGGAGAAGGACAAGTCTCGATTGGGGCTCCTACGGTGGTTTAAGTGCTCGAGGTTACTGTTCGTTATCGGTAAGTATTCGCGTGCGTTAGTTAATTTTGTATGGTTTTGGTTGTGAAAGAATCGCGGTTGAGTTTCGTTAGTGTTACTTAATTTAGACTTTGAAAATGTCGATTGCATGTTTTGGAAGGCTTAGGTGTGATTTCACATCAAATCGATACCAAGTATATACCCGAAACGTAGAAAACAAGGCTTCGGTAAAAGCCAAAAATTGAATCTGTCGACACCACACAGGCGTGTGGTCACCTGTGTGGATGGCCGTGTGCAGCGCACGGCCATGTGCTGGCTCGAGTGTAGCCATGTGGGCCATACGGGTATGGCCAAGTTGGGCATGTGGGCCACACGGGTGTGTGGGACCACACAGGCATGTCACATGAGCGTGTGGACTTTGGGCCAGGCCGTGTGGGCCACACAAGGAAAGGCTAATCTGGGCGTGTTGGCCAACACGAGCATGTGGGCCCATAATTTTAAAATTTTCTTTAGGGTTGCACGGGTCACTCTGATTGACTGTGGGCCTACTGTAGGGTCGGTAAGGGCTATTTAAACATTATTTTGAACGTTATGATATTCTGATAGACTCATTTGAGTAGGATACTAAATGTATGCATGACTGTACTGCCATATATATGTCTGTTATTTGTTTAAAAGCATGTCGATCATGTTTAATCTAATAATTTTGTATCTAATTTTCTATATCTGATTTGGGGTGGGATTTGTATTTGAGGAGGAAGTATTCTGATCGGTGTTAATCGCCTATACTCTGGCAGCATGGCTGCATATATTCTGATATGTGTCTTACTGGCACAAGTTGGTATGTAGGGATAAGTGGGTGTTTTTAACCCCACATGGTGTGATGGGATGGTCGGAGATGGTGTGTAGAGGATGCAGGTAGGATTTATGTATGTCTGCTTCTGGATCTGATTTTGACTCTGAGACTGTATCTGCTTCTGTCTGTGTTTATAAATCTATATGTTTGCATGCTTAATTCTATTGGGTTACACACTGAGTTTACGTAAACTCACTTCTGTTTGTCTGTTTTGTCAAGTAATCCATAGACTTAGGCGGATCGGTGCGGCGAAGTCTCACGGCGACTACAAGTTTGTGAATTGATTTTAAATAATGGTTTTATTTAATTTCAGATTTTTCTAGGAGTTTTGTAATTGTTGGACTCTCTAGACTGTTTAAATTTTTATTTGGTTTTGGGTATGTTTTAACTTTTATAATGACGTTTGACTAAAATTACGGTTTTACGAAAACAAAGGTTTTTTCCTGAAAGTATGAACTGGATTTTTCAAAATATAACGGTTTTAAAACCTCTGCTGCAAATATTGTTTTGGTAATGAATTAATTAAATAACGTTATCAGTAATAGTTATAAAACTTGGATGATTTATCAAAACAACACTGTTTTCAGAACTCAATCATTGGGACATCACTGGATTCGGTCATAACGACTAGGCCAGGTTTAGGGTGTTACAACTTTATATATAGTATAAATGCATAAATTATTAATACAAAATTATATTTTTTTAATATTTTTTTAAACAATAACATGAACTTGTTAGTGGGTTAGGCTAGGTCGGGCTCGAGCTCAAGCTTGGGAATTTTTTAAAATTAACTTGTAACACATAGACACATCTAGTTGAAGTATTTAAATTTTTTTTGTCTATATGTATTCAATCATAACACTATCACATTCTTTTCATAAAAAGGGAATTATTGTATTTCTTGTACTAAAATTAATAAGTTATAAAATTGTTATGTGACATCCCCGCGAAGGGGATGCTCACCAAATCCGGTTTGACTCAGAGCATCCATCCAACACAATGACTCATTAATACATCGGTTTGCCCACCTAAGAAACTACCCCTATCAACCCCAATATCAAAGATCTATCTCGTCACACCTATCACATCCCAAGCAATGGCCTCCTGCTATTAACCACCAACTGAACAACCATTCTTGTCTAGTCACGTGGCCCCTTAACCTTAATTGTAGGTCTCTAAAACTGGGCAACTATTCCCTTGGGCTTACATACAGAACCCTTAAGGCATTTTGCCTGTAAAATGACCCTTCCTCCTTAGGAAAGGAGATAAACTCTCTCAAGAACAAAGAAACCTCCCACTTTGTGTGTCTCAACACCTTAGACTCAATGTAAACCGCTCACAACAATCAACCCCCTAACCTCGTATCAATAAAAATATAAGGAGAAAAAACAAAAACTCAATCTGGTATGAGATTATCATACTACTGCTAACTGTTTGTTTTTCATTTTGAGTTATATATACACTTAATTAGTTCATACTTAATTGAGAAAAATAATTAAATTTATTTGAATTAATTAAATAGCAGTATTATAGGTGCTATGATACTTACTATTACTGACTCGTTACACGATTGGGTCCTAACCCATATTCTATACAGTTCGCACTTTGAATTCGCTTACCCTTCTATGAGACTGTACAATGCAGGTTCGCACCGTCATATAGGCAAACTCACATTGTTTAACTCTATGAGACCGCATGATGTAGGTTCGCACCATCATATAGGCAAACCCATATTGTATAATTCTATGATACTGTACAATGTAGGTTCACATCATCATATAGTCGAACCCACATCGTATGAGCACGTGTTAAACCTAGAGTAGGGTACATGTCGACATGCATGGACTATATGTGTTGACATGTTAAACCTAAAAATCAAAGCAAGTTACAAGAGTCACATGAGTTGGACCATTCTACACGGCCGTGTAAGTCACACGGGCTATCACATGGCCATGTGGCAAGTAATGTCAATTTCACAAATTTGGACTCTGAACTGCAAGGAAATGCTATTTTTAGGTTTTTGGGAATTTTAAGACCTATATATAACAAAATAAGAAGATAGGAGTGAGTCATCATAGAATAGTCAAGAAAACAACTCGAAAAAACACCATTGAAGTCAATTTTGGATTTATATCTTTTATTTTATTATGCATTTTTTGTTATACTTTTTTCAATTGTTTTTTCTAGTTTGTAATCTCTATCATTTTTTTTCTATTTCGTTATTAGTTTGCTCAGAAACATGTACTTTAGAATCACCTACGATTTCGGTTTTCACTATTTCGGCGAATTCATCCGAATTCAAGGCAGTTTTAATTCCCTCCCTCCATTATGATATTTTGCTTATTCTGTTTCTATTTGTTTGTACATTAAGGACAATGTACATCTTAAGTGTGGGGAGATTATTTATATGTTTATGCAACAAAGTTAATTTTTTTAATTTGGATTTTATATTAATTCTGTTTTGGGATTTATTTTTGGATTTTTGTGAATTATTTGATTTATACTTTAAGACACGAGAGAGTCAAGCATGATATGCTAGTTTCCAGAAATTATTATTTTAAGTTGTCTCCCTGAACTGTAGAATTATTTTTGAAAATTTAAATTTGCAAGTTTGATATCAAAACCACATTTTTTGTGATTTTTTGAGCCTATAGAGCATATATTTATTCGTGTTGTAACACACCTCACCCGTAACTGGCACCGGGACAGGGCTCGAGGCATTATCGGGTCTAAACTTCCACGACAAACAAATTTGGTTTACAAAATTTTGCCCAAAATTTAGAACTTTACACGCACACATGCATACTATTCCTTATACAAGCCCTCAATGTCTGAAACATACATCGGAACGGTTCGAGACAAAACCGAAAACATTCGATCGATTTTGGGAAACTTAATGATTTTTCTTGCCTTGGTGAGTCACACATCCGTGTGGGTGAGGCCGTGTGGTCATACACGCCCGTGTGGCTTGGGACACGCCTTTGCCTTCAGCCCTTGTAGCTCTCTATTTATGACATCAATATGTATCTAGGGACACACGGCCAAGACACACGCCCGTGTGTCTAACCCGTGAGCTATACTGACTTAAAATTTCAAGTGTAGGGGACACACGGCCATGCCACACACCCATAGGGGCAAGTCGTGTGTCACACACGGCATAGACACACGCCCGTGTGCCTACCAGTGTGGACCTTATTAGGCTATTTTCCCAGCCTTTGATCACCCTCTATCAACCAAACATACTTATGGGTTACTTTAGTACATGTTAAGGCCAAATTATACACTTATATAAAGCTTTTATTAACCTCATTGCATGTAAACCTCGTTTCATTGGTTTCATACATGCTAAGTTAATTCTCATCTTGCATTTAAGGATTTCCATGTCTACTTGACATATTTAAGATTGGCCCGTTTTTATAACTCATTGCCAATTGAAGACCAAGCCATTGTATATGAACATAAACACGCATAGATTTGTAGGTCATAGCCTACTTCAAAATGAGCTGATTCCCATGGCCATATACAAAAAGATATGTATAATTTACATGCCTTCATCTTGGCAAATCAAATGACACATATAACCAAATACTTAAAAGTTCTATACATGCCATTGAACAAAACACAAGTGTCTATATACCAAAGCCGAATTAGTTGATAGTGTGTTGATTCTCCAACTGTCTTCCAATCGTTACGAGTCCTCGAGCTCTGTAAGATAGGGAAAAGAGAAGGGTAAGCATTTGCATGCTTAGTAAGCCCGAATAACTAGAAAGTAAACTTACCGATTAATTAGCATAAGGCCATGTTATGCAATAGAATCAACAAGCATAATAATGGTATTCCTATCACATGCACTCAATCAACAAGTTAGTCAAAATAATAAGGTACCATGTAATTTATCTTAGATGAGCTCACCATTCATCATTTCATTCACATACATCGTATTAATCCCGTTGAGTTTCTAGGAAATTTCGATGGATTATCTATTCTCTGTCAATTCATAAGAATGATTCCTTTCAAGTATGCACTCCCGCGAACCTCACATTTTCCGGCGAGATTGCCAGTCCAGGCTAAATCCCCCGTATCCTAAACTCATAAGGTGATTCCGGGATTACCAGTTCAGGCTAAATCCCTTGTAGCGACAAACACCCTTAATGAGCTCGGATCTGAATTGCCAGTCCAGGCTAAATTCAGACCCTAATTGGATTACCCGTCCGGGCTAAATCCTTAAAGCACATATATTCTTCGGAAGGCTAGATCATTCAAGGAACACCTGTCCGGGCTAGATCCTTTCTATCTTTGAGATCCACTGATTTCCTGTCCAGGCTAAATCCTTTCTACAACACATGCAGGATCTCAACTCACATATAATTCATGGTTTATCCACCGAACTTTCTTTTCAACCTCAACCGGGACATTCATAATCAAGTCATAATTAAAGAATACATTTTATGTATTTTCATGCCATCATTAAATGCAACTACCATACACTCTTGAATCATGCATTTAGGCATATTAGGAGTTTACTTAAGTTATTCGAACTTACCTGATATTAGTCTCGGTATTATGTTTCGGTTATTCCAAAACTTTTCGTTTTCCTCGATCTACCTCTAGAATTTATTCCTCGAGGTCTATAATCATAAGAATAAATTATTAGTAACTCACACATTTTTACGATTTAGTCCCTAGGCTCGTATAATGAAACACATGCAATTTCTACCTTACCCAAGCCTAGCCGAATTTTTTCCCTCCTATGGCAGCCCACATTTTTCCATTATTTCTCATTTCTACCACACATTTTACACCTTTTTCAAAAAGGTCCTTATAAGTGTTTTTCATGAAAATCACCTTGGAAAAGATGTTTAACACACATCCAACTTTCATATCCCTCCATAAATCATCAAAATACAAGTAACTCATGCATGGGTAAATTTATAAACATGAACCCTAGCATGAAATATGGCTAGAAATAGAGAGAGTAAGTTATCGGGATTTTAAAAATACAAAAAGCATTAAAAATGGGGCTTGGGAACACTTACTATTGAGCTTGAAAAGCTTGGAAACCCTAGCTATGGAGAAATCTAGAATTTCGGCAACAACAAGAAAGAAATGAGCTGATTTTGACTTATTTTTTCCCATTTTATTTCATTAAAATGCCAAATGACCAAAATGCCCTTAAGCCCTTTTCTTTTAGATTTCATCCATACAAGCCCATTTTTGTCCAAAAACTTAAAAATTGGGCAAATTTCTCTCCAAGACCTTCTAATTTATAATCTAAAGCAATTTCATACAAATTGCTTCTAGAACCCAAGTTTTGCAATTTATTCAATTTGGTCCTTATTTTTCGATTGGACACCTTACTCAAAGAATTTCTTCATGAAACTTTAACACATGCATATTCTCATATTCTAGATCCCATAATAATTATAAAATAAATATTTTGATGTCGTATTTGTGGTCATGAAACTACTATTCTGACAAAACCCTATTTTGGGATGTTACATTTCTCCCCCCTTAAGGACTTTCGTCCTGGAAAGTCTTACCAGTAAACAGGTTCGGATATTGGCTTTTTATGGTCTCTTTCTGCTCCCACGTAGCCTCTTTCACACCATGTCGATGCCATAAAACCTTTACTAAAGCCACATTTTTATTTCTCAACTGTTTAACCTCATGAGCCAAAATCTTAATCGGTTCCTCTCCATAGGTCATGTCTGGTCTAATCTCAATCTCTGCTGGTGAAATCACATGAGAGGGGTCTGATCAATATTGTCTTAACATGGATACATGGAACACGTCGTGAATCTTTTCCAATTCAGGTGGCAATGCCAAACGATAGGCTAATGGTCCAACTCTTTTAGTGATCTCGTACGGTCTGATAAATCGCGGACTCAATTTGCCTTTTCGACCAAATCTCAACACCTTTTTCCATGGAGATACTTTTAAGAATACTCTATCTCCAACTTGGAACTCCATTTCTTTTCTTTTCAGATCAGTATATTACTTTTGCCTATCCGATGCTGCTTTTAAACAGTCTCGTATCACTTTAACCCTTTCTTTAGTTTCCTTGATCAGATCAACCCCGTAAACCTGACTTTCCTTAAGTTCTGTCTAGTACAACGGATTTTGGCACTTTTTTCCATACAAGGCCTCATAAGGTACCATTTTCAAACTCGTTTGAAAACTGTTGTTGTAGGCAAATTCTACCAATGGCAAGTATTTTTCCCAGCTACCTTGAAATTCGAGGATGCAACATCGAAACATATTCTCAAGAATCTGAATCATTCGCTTAGACTGACCATTAGTTTGTGGGTGAAAAGTCGTACTAAAATTTAACTTTGTACCCAAGGCTTCCTGTAACTTCTTCTAGAATCTCGAAGTGAACCTCGGGTCTCTGTTTGAAATAATCGATAGCAGTACCCCATGTAATCTTACAATCTCAGATATGTACAACTCGGCCAATCTATCAAGAGAGTAGTCTATTCTTACCAGAATGAAATGAGCCGACTTTGTCAACTTATCCACCACAACCCATGTAGCATCTTTCTTTTTTGGAGTCAATGGCAATCTTGTCACAAAATCCATAGCAACTTTGTCCCACTTCCATTCGGGGACCATTACAGGTTGTAACAAACCAAAAGGTACTTGATGTTCAGCTTTAACTTGCTGACATATCAAGCATTTCGATACAAATTTGGAAATGTCTCTTTTCATGCCGTTCCACCAGTACATTTTCTTCAAATCATTGTACATTTTGGAACTCCTCAAATGAATAGACAAACGGTTGTTATGTGCTTCTTGCAAGATTTTCTGAATAAGTTCATCATCTTTGGGTACACAAACCCTATCCCTGAACATCAAACATCCATCAAGACCAATCTGAAAATCTGATTCATTGCCTAAGTTGCATTGAGCTCTTTTGGTTTGCAAGTCATTATCATTAATCTGAGCATTATAGATTTCCTGAAGAAATGTCGGCCTAGCCTCTAGCTCTGCCACGACTGAGCCATCATCAAGCAATGCTAATTGAGCATCCATGGCTCTTAGTGCAAACAAGGATTTTCTACTCAACGCGTCAGTGACCACATTCGCCTTTCCCGGGTGATAGTTAATGATCAGCTCATAATCTTTTATTAATTCCATCCACCTCCATTATCTCAGGTTCAGTTCTTTTTGAGACATCAAATACTTCAAACTCTTGTGGTCAGTAAATACATGACAGGTTTCACCATATAAATAATGCCTCCAAATTTTCAAGGCAAAAATAATGGCGGCGAGCTCCAAGTCATATGTCGGATAGTTCTTCTCATGTGACTTCAACTGCTGTGAAGTGTAGGCTATCACCTTGCCATCTTGCATGAGTACACAACCCAGACCATTCAAGGATGCATCACTATAGACTACAAACTCTTTTTCCGATTCTGGCAATACTAAAACAGGAGCTTCAGTCAGCAATGTCTTTAACCTCTCGAAACTCTACTGACACTTTTTTGTCCACTCAAACTTAACGTCTTTCTATAGCAACCTCGTCATCGGAGTCGCTATCATGGAGAATCCTTTCACAAATCTTCGGTAGTAACCGGCTAAGCCCAAAAAGCTTCTAACCTTGGTTACATTTTTAGGCGGTTTCCATTCAACAATAGCAGAAATCTTACTTGGATCCACTCGGATACTCGAAACAATATGACCGAAGAACACAACTTCTTAGAGCCAAAATTCACTCTTAATAAATTTAGCATACAGTTGTTTTTCCCGTAAAGTCTGCAACACAGTTCTCAGGTGCTTCGCATGCTCTGCCTCATCTTTAGAATAAATCAAGATGTCGTCAATGAACACAACGACAAACTTATCCAGGTATGGTTGAAAGATCCTATTCATTAGGTCCATGAATACGACCGGTGCATTCGTCAATCCAAATGGCATAACAAAAAATTCATAGTGGTCGTATCTTGTTCTAAAAGCTGCCTTTGGCACGTCCGATTTCTTAACACGCAGCTGATAGTAGCCAGACCTCAAGTCTATCTTAGAGAATACAGTGGCTCCTCTTAACTGGTCAAATAGATCATCGATCCTTGGCAAAGGATACTTATTCTTGATAGTTACCTTGTTCAGTTATCGATAATCTATACATAGTCTCATTGAACCATCTTTCTTCTTTACAAACAATACGGGAGCACTTCAAGGTGAAAAGCTCGGCCTAGCAAAACCTTTATCCGTCAACTCTTGCAACTGTGCTTTTAATTCTTTCAGCTTGGTTGGCGCCATCCTATACGGAGCAATAGAAATGGGAGCTGTCCTTGGCACTGATTCAATACCAAACTCTATCTCTCACTCAGGAGGTAATCCAGGTAATTCTTCCGGGAATACGTCTGGATATTCACATATTATTGGCACAGTCTCAATCTTCAACTTCGTTTCCTTCGTGTTCAACACAAAAGCAAGGTAGGCTTCGTACCCTTTTCTCATATATCTCTGAGCAACCATTGCCGTGATTATAGTTGGTGACGTGCCCAAATATCTTGAATCAACCCGTAGAATCTTACCATCTGGGCATTTCAATTTAATATACTTGCTACCACAATTTACAATTACATCATGCAAGGCTAACCAATCCATACCGAGTATTACATCAAACTCATCAAAAGGTAACAACATAAGGTTAGCCAGAAAACATTGACCATGAATCATCAAAGGACAATTCTTACAGTCTTTATCAACCAGAACTAATTTGCCTAGTGGGTTCGACACTCTAACAACAAATTCTATAGGTTCAACGGGTATGTTCATACTAGACATCAATCTCATGCAAATGTATGAATGTGTTGATCCTGGATCAATTAAAGCAACAACACATGTATTGAAAAGAGAAAAAGTACCCGTGATGACGTCAGGAGCAGAGGCTTTTTCTCGAGTGCGTATTGCAAAATTTCTTGTCAGGGCTCGGGCCTTTAATTTTACAGCGTCTTTGGCCGCAACTCGACCGCCACTAGCACTTCCAGGATATCTCGGAGGTCTACCTCGTGGAATGGGAGTACTCGACTTCGGGGCTACTTCCACTTCTTTTTCGATTCGCTCTGGGCAGTCCCTGAGAAAGTGGTCGAGAGAACCACATCTGAAGCATGCACCGCTCTTTATTCGGCACTCTCCGAAGTGAAATTTTTTACAGCTCTTACACTTCTTCTTTTGATCATCTACACTTGCCACACTAGTCACCAATGGGGAGGAAGACTTCTAATTTCGTCGTTTGAAGCCTCTGTAATGCCCCGTACCCGAGACCGTTGCCGGAGTCAAACACGAGGTGTTAACAGACTTAATTCATTGCTTAAACAGCTCAAACAATTTAATTTTAAAATTTTCAGTCAAGCTAGCAATCTGCGTCACAGTCGCTTAAAAATTCATATCTCGAGTTCCAAAACTCGAAATCCAATTCCGTAAAATTTCCCTAAAACTAGACTTATATATCTATTTACTAATTTTCTTTCTAGAATCCTTGGTCAGGCCAATTAGTACAGTTTATTAGTTAAAGTCTCCCCTATTTCAGGGTTCGACTGCTCTGACCTCTGTGTATTACGAATTAGATATCTCTCTGTACAGAATATCAATGACTATGACATTTGTTTATCTTAACACTAGACTTAATAAGAAGTCTATACATATAAAGTATGACTTCTAATAATTTTTGTACAATTTATGGTGAATTTCCAAAGTCAGAACAGGGGATCCAGAAATCGCTCTAGCCCTGTTTCACAAAAGTTCAAATATCTCATAGAATATCATTCATATACCTGTTTTGTTCCATCCATACGAAAATAGACTCATTAAGATTCGATTCTATTTAAGTCCATTTCTACTATTTTTAGTGATTTTTCAAATTCACATCATTGCTGCAACAATATTCTGTTTTATAGCAAATTTTACTTTACTATAAATTTTCATGGACTAAATATCATTTTAAACATACGTGATATCAAATATGATTTAGATTGGCCATTCTAATGGCTAATCATTCACAAAACTCTTTTCTTGCCAAAGCATAATCATATCATAAGATCATTTACACAAAGTGAGTATTTTGCCATACATGCCACATTCAAGATACACAAGCCATTTTACCAATTTAGGCCTTCGGATAGTGTGAACGAGTCTTCGACCTATCCCAATTCTCAAGCCGGCTTGTCAAAACTACAATGAAAGAAAAGGAGGGAGTAAGCATAAATGCTTAGTAAGTTCACATGCAAATAGCAAGTAACATAATCACACAATCCCATATAAAACATCATTTACATTTAATATCTTTCTACGATTTCATCTTACCAAGTTTTCAACCTGAGGGTTTAAGCACATACCTGTCAAATTTTCTCATTTACCACACTTACCAACATGTCACCTTCATTTTAGGCATTCTCCTTATTTTCTTAAGATCCACCCGTTGAACACATCTGAATATAATTCGAATACACGGAAAGTTTGTACATAAGTGCCACATATGTAGCCAAGCTACCATGTAACCCGCCCATAAGCGAACTCGGACTCAACTCAATGAGCTCGGGCGTTCGCATCCATAAGTGAATTCGGACTCAACTCAACGAGCTCGGATGCCTAGTTACATCTCACGAACTCGGACTCAACTCAACGAGTTCAGACATTTGCATCCATAAGTGAACTCGGACTCAACTCAACGAGTTCGGATGCCCAACCATCCTAATGACATGTCACTTGTATTCTAATCTATTCCCAAGGTTCAAACAGGCTTTTTCCACGATTACACATCTTTGCCATCTTCCACGAAACATCAAAACCGATACTCGGTAACAATTCATAATTTACATATTATTCAATAATAACCATAAAGCATAATATTTCATGATATTAATCATCATATCACATAAATAACATTAAATTACTTAAAATGACAATTATGTTACTACATTTACACATGAACTTACCTCGGTATAAAATTATTAGCAATCGAGCCTATTCTTCGTAAACTTTGTTTTTCCCTCGATCGCGACTTGAATCTTGTTTCTCTTGATCTATAATGCCAAATTAATCTTATTTAATACATACATTCATCAAAACAGCCCCAAATATGAACTTTGGTAAAATTACCATTTTGCCCCTAAACTTTTGCAAAATTACACTTTTGCCCCTAGGCTCGGGAATTAAACTTCATCCTATTTTCTTATGTTTTATGGCATGCTGATCATTTTTCCCTTCTATGACAGCATCAATTTCACACTCTAACATGTACTTATGACTATTAGGTATTTTTACCGATTAAGCCCTTTTTCTCGTTTTCACTTAAAACCGAGTAGCACAAGTTGTCTAGCATAATTTAAAACCTCATATTCTATCATAAAACACCAAAATACACAAACTTCACCTATGGGTATTTTTCCAAATATGAACCCTAGGTTGAATTATTGCTAGCATAAGCTAAATCAAGTTACCGGGACTCCAAAAACGTAAAGAACATTAAAAACGGGGCTTGGAATCACTTACTATGGAGCTTGGAAGCTTGAAACAAACCCTAGCTATGGATAACCCTTTAATTTTCGTCCTAATGAAGAACATGAACATATTTTGCCATATTTTTCCTTTTTTTACTCTTTTAATTACCAAATGACCAAAATACCCTTAATACCTTTCCTTGAAAATTTTCATGTACAAGCCCATTTTTGTCCAAAATTTTAAAAATTGGTCAAATTGCTATTTAAGACCTCCTCATTAATATTCCAAAGTAATTTCATACTAAAAACTTCTAGAATGCAAGTTTTGCAACTTATTCGATTGTGTCCCTAATTTCAACTTAAGCAGTTTATGCATAGAATTTCGTCACGAAATTTTCACACAATCATGCAATCATATCATAAACCTCAAAATAATTATAAAATAATTATTTATAATTATTTCTATCTCGGATTTGTGGTCATGAAACTATTATTCCGATTAGGCCCTAATTCGGGATATTACAGCCTCTCGCTTTACCCGAATATCCTACCGAAGAAGTGGAGCGTTCATGTTGGCTCCTTGATTTCTTTGTAGAAAATGAGAGCCTTCTACCACTGGATCTCTTGCTCAAAACTCGAGCCTCTCTCTTTGCTTTCTTTCTTTTATTATTAGGTTCATCGGCCTTCTTGGTCTAGCCAGCTAATGCGGCGAACTCCCGTATTTCAAGGATCCCAATCAACAACTTGATTTCCTCATTCAAACCTTCCTGCAAGCGTTTACACATTTCTGACTCGGTTTGAACCCACTCAGTTGCATACTGACTTAACCTTACAAACTCCCTTTCATATTCTGCCACAGTCTTATTCCCTTATTTGAGTTCCAGGAACTTTTTTCGCTTCGAGTCTAAGAACCTTTGACTGATATACTTCTTCCTAAACTCTACTTGGAAGAATTCCCAAGTGATATTTTCCTTTGGCACCACCGAAGATACGGTCTTCCACCAGTGGTAAGTAGTGTCCTTCAAGAGAGACACGGTACACTTTAAGCACTCTCCAGGTGTGCACGACAACTCATCTAATACCCATGTAGTATTCTCGAGCTAGGCATCATCCTCAATTTTAGTGCTAAATTTCTCGACCCCATACTTTCTAGGTTTATCAATAGGGGCCTTACCAATTCTTACTGATGCCACACCTCGTGGCAAATCCTCATCAGGTTGGTTAGGGGGCGGGGGAGGTCGTGGTATGTTGGGGCGATTACTCTGATAATCCCCAAACCATTCATCCATCATGTTAAAGAAGGCAGCTCGGGCCTCTTTTCGGCCTTCAGACATAAACCTTCTACTACTGGATAAAACTCGTTGTACGGAAGTTGGAGCATGGCTCTCGGCTCCCTCGGACTCATATTGTGCTTGATTGGATGACATTTACTATATTCAAAAATAATTTAAACAGTTAAAAGATATCACATTATCAACGTTCATATAATGGCATGTATAGCGAACATCAATACCCTCTACGGTAGTCCTAGAACCAACTAAATCGTAGCTTTGATACCATTAAATATAACACCCCTCACCCATAACCGGCGCTGGGACAGGGCTCAAGGCGTTACCAGGTTTAAACTTTCACGACAAATAAATTCGGTTTACCAAATTTCACCCAAAATTTAAAACTTTACAGGCACACATGCATATCATTCCTTATACAAGCCCTCGATGTCTGAAACATACATCGAAACAGCTCGGGACAAAATCGAAAACATTCGATCGATTCTGGGCAACTTAATGATTTTTCTTGCCTTGGTGAGTCACATGCCCGTATGGGTGAGGCCGTGTGGTCATACACGCCCGTTTGGCTTGGGACATAACCGTGCTTTCAGCCCGTGTGGCTCTCTGTTTATGACATCAATATTTATCTAGGGACACACGGCCAAGACACACGCCCGTGTGTCTAATCTGTGTGCTATACTGACTTAAAATTTCAAGTGCAAGGGACACACGGCCATGCCACACACCCATGGGGGCAAGCCGTGTGTCACACACGGCATAGACACACGTTTGTGTGCCTACCCGTGTAGACCTTATTAGGCTATTTTCCAGCTTTTGATCACCCTCTATCAACCAAACATACTTATGGGTTACTTTAGTACATGTTAAGGCCAAATTATACACTTATATAAAGTTTTGATTAACCTCATTGCATGTAAACCTCGTGTCATTGGTTTCATACATGCTAAGTTAATTCTCATCTTGCATTTAAGGATTTCCATGTCTACTTGACATATTTAAGATTAGCTCATTTTTATAACTCATTTCCAATTAAAGACCAAGCCATTGCATATGAACATAAACACGCATAGATTTGTAGGTCATAGCCTACTTCAAAATGAGCTGATTCCCACAGCCATATGCAAAAAGATATGTATAATTTACATGCCTTCATCTTGGCAAATCAAATGACACATATAACCAAATATTCAAAAGTTCTATACATGCCATTGAACAAAACACAAGTGTCTATATACCAAAGCCGAATTAGTTGATAGTGTGTTGATTCTCCAACCGTCTTCCAATCGTTACGAGTCATCGAGCTCTGTAAGACATGGGAAAGAGAGGGTTAAGCATTTACATGCTTAATAATCCCGAATAATTGGAAAGTAAACTTATCGATTAATTAGCATAAGACCATGTTATGCAATAGAATCAACAAGCATAATAATGGTATTCCTATCACATGCACTCAATCAACAAGTTAGTCACAATAATAAGGTACCATGTAATTTATCTTAGATGAGCTCACCATTCATCATTTCATTCACATACATCGTATTAATCTCGTTGAGTTTCTAGGAAATTTCGATGGATTATCCATTCTCTGTCAATTCATAAGAATGATTCCTTTCAAGTATGCACTCCCACAAACCTCACATTTTACGACGAGATTGCCAGTCCAGGCTAAATCCCCTGTATCGTAAACTCATAAGGTGATGTTGGAATTACCAGTCCAGGCTAAATCCCTTGTAGCGAAAAAAACCCTTAATGAGCTCGGATCTGAATTGCCAGTCCAGGCTAAATTCAGACCCTAATCGGATTACCCGTCCGGGCTAAATCCTTAAAGCACATATATTCTTCGGGAGGCTAGATCATTCCAAGAACACTCATCCGGGCTAGATCCTTTCTATCTTTGAGATCCACGGATTTCCCGTCCGGGCTAAATCCTTACTACAACACATGCAGGATCTCAACTCACATATAATTCATGGTTTATCCATCGAACCTCCTTTTCAACCTCAACCGGGACATTCATAATCAAGTCATTATTAAAGAATACATTTCATGTATTTTCATGCCATCATTAAATGCAACTACCATACACTCTTGAATCATGCATTTAGGCATATTAGGAGCTTACTTAAGTTATTCGAACTCACCTGGTACTAGTCTCGGTATTATGTTTCCGTTATTTCGAAACTTTTCATTTTCCTCGATCGACCTCTAGAATTTGTTCCTTAGGTTCTATAATCATAAGAATAAATTATTAGTAACTCACATTGTACCTTTTTTAGCCTAAATTTCACCCCCGGTCCAAATGACCATTTTTCCCCTAGCATTTCACATTTTTACGATTTAGTCCCTAGGCTTGTATAATGAAACACATACAATTTATACCTTACCCAAGCCTAGTCGAATGTTTTTCCCTCCTATGGCAGCCCACATTTTCCATTATTTCTCATTTCTACCACACATTTTACACCTTTTTCAAAAAGGTCCTTATAAGGGTTTTTCATGAAAATCACCTTGGAAAAGATGTTTAACACACATCCAACTTTCATATCCCTCCATAAATCATCAAAATACAAGTAACTCATGCATGGTTAAATTTCTAAACATGAACCCTAGCATGAAATATGGGTAGAAATAGAGAGAGTAAGCTACCTGGATTTCAAAAATACAAAGAGCATTAAAAACGGGGCTTGGGAGCACTTACTATTGAGCTTGAAAAGCTTGGAAACCCTAGCTATGGAGAACCCTAGAATTTCGGCAGCAACAAGAAGGAAATGAGCTGATTTTGGCTTATTTTTCCCATTTTATTTCATTAAAATGCCAAATGACCAAAATGCCCTTAAGCCTTTTCTTTTAGATTTCATCTATACAAGCCTATTTTTGTCCAAAAACTTAGAAATTGGGAAAATTGCTCTTCAAGACCTTCTAATTTATAATCTAAAGCAATTTCATACAAATTGCTTCTAGAACCCAAGTTTTGCAATTTATTCAATTTGGTCCTTATTTTCCGATTGGACACCTTACTCAAAGAATTTCTTCATGAAACTTTAAAACTTGCATATTCTCATACTCTATATCCCATAATAATTATAAAATAAATATTTTGGTGTCGGATTTGTGATCTCGAAACCACTATTCTGACAAGGCCCTATTTCGGGATGTTACACGTGCTTATTTTATTTTTGGTTGTGAGTATGTCGACTTAACTTGGTATTCTAGAACTTACTTTGGTTATACATGTCGAGACCACATCATTGATTTGATATACTAATATGATATAGGTATTTAGGATTTAACCCACCTAACCTTTAATCATCTTACCTGTTGTATTAACCCTTAGTGAACCCCGTTGATCCTAACCCGTTAATGTTAACCCGTAACTCATATCTATGTTGTAAATTATCCCTTTTATTGACTCCCTTTTTGTCGATGTTTGATTTTGTTAGTTGCTTGATTATGTTTCATTATTTATATTACAAAGTTTTACTTTGTTCTCTAAAAAAAAGGAAAAGAAATAAAAAGAAATAAATAAAAAATAAAAAAAAATGAGCTTGAACCGGGAGCTTCATATTGTGTTGAAAAGCTCATTTTTTATTATTTATTTCTTATTAATGTGAATTCTTTTAATTCAAAATTTAAATTTTTTCTAGTTTGGTAACTTACCAACTCGATTCCCGATTTTACCCAACTTTTATGACCTTTTCCATGCCCTTAACCTAAGACCCATTACAACCTTGTAAAGACCTCTTGATTGGTGTGTCATATTATTCTATAGTGGTGGAGATTTGATTTTCAAGCAAGCCTATGGTAATAACATTTCTCGTTTAACTATTGAGTGCACATTATTTGAACCTTCAACACTTTGAGTGAATCTTTAGTGAGGTTGTTATTTCTTGTTGATTTTGAATTTCAGGTAATTTTTGAGATAGGGTAGATACCTAATGTTTTTGAAGCTTTAAATTATTTGCTTGGATTATTTGCGCTATTTAGTATGAATTTCCAATGCATGATTATCTGTAAATTATCCTAAGATATTATCAGTGATAATAATAAATTGATAAAAGTTAACTTGATTGTGGGTTGAAGATTTTGCTTGAGGACAAGCAAACGCTTAAGTGTGGGGATATTTGATAGGTGTTAAAAGTAATATGTTTTAGTCTCATTCTTAATGCGTGTTTGGGTGGTTATACTTAGAAGAGAATTTGGGAGAAAAAGGAGCAAAAATCTGAAAATCAAAGAGAGTTACAAGAGCCATACGGACTGGACCATTCCACGTGGCCTAACCACACAGCCATGTGGCAAGCCATGCTAATTTTGCAAATTTGGACTCTGAATTGCAGGTAAACACGATTTTTAAGTTTTTTAGGCATTCTAAGACATATATATGACAAAAATAAAAAGATAAGAGTGAGTCGTACATTCCAAAAGCACTCATACAGTCTTATTTCATTATTAGAACCTCCACTTCATGCTTAATCTATTAGATTCCTTACGAACTATATATGTACGACTCATTTAGCATTCATAGTCTGACTATTATCTATAGAAACATTGCAATACTACCTTGCATACGAGAGTCAACTTAGGGACTCACCTGAAATCCACGAATGGCAGCTTGATCTCTAGATCCCAAACATCCAGCACGAAAACTCAGTAATCAATTTTTGTAAGACATAAAGATGCCATTAAAACTCATTCATATAACTTTTATTACCATCAGAACCCCTGTTAAATTTCATGCTAAGCCTTACTTCTTCATTTATTATCTACGCTCGTAAATAGACTTACTCAGTCAAGAGTCCACATGCTAGTCCAAATTACTTACCCTGAACATGAAAAAACCATTTGCATGACCTCCAATCCTTAATTTCAGCTTAGAAAGAAATATCCTTGTGGCCCCCAAACCCGTCCGGGACAGTTTGACTAGAATTTTGAATGTCACATTAGCCACCAAAATGACTCTTCATTTAGACCACTACAAAGCACACCAACAACCATTCACACCACACAATTATTCAAAGAATATTTAAAAAGTCTATAACCATGCTTCTATTGTGCTACTCTGATCATTCAATTAACAGCAAGAATAAACTTAACATCTAGCAAACAAAATACCCCAAAAGCTTCAGTTACACATGCGTGCATGCAGAAAGGTATTTTGAAAGGCTATGTTTGAAATTGGAAATCATTTTATTTAAAAACATGTGATTAGATTTAAATCGTAATATAGTAAAATATCAGAAAAATTCCATTTTACAAAGTTTTAAAATAGTATTATAAGATTACATGTATAAGTCTTGTTTCGGAAGATCATTAAAACATTACACACAATATCATAAAAATTTTCATTTAATTAGTTCGTAGGCAACTAAAAATTTACGTAATTAGTCCAATTTTACATCTCATGCATAAAAAGCAAGTGTTTGCTTTCAAAACACATATGAAACATTTTGGTCTTACCTCGACAACTAGCGGCTCTTCCACCTGCACTTATGGGAACACAAAAATATATAGACTTTTTCAGCACATTTTGAGCCCTAATCCATGCAGTTTTATAGTAAATTTTGTCGAAATTCATTCTTTAATAATAAAATAATTAATTTAGACTTAAACTATTAACATATTAAATTTTAATTATTTTTATAATGAATATTCACAAATTTGATTTATTTTCGATAGTTTTGCACAAAAGGTGACAATTAG
Organism: Gossypium longicalyx; assembly: GCA_025698465.1. Classification (NCBI taxonomy): domain Eukaryota; kingdom Viridiplantae; phylum Streptophyta; class Magnoliopsida; order Malvales; family Malvaceae; genus Gossypium; species Gossypium longicalyx. Next base: position 12,391,016 of record CM046997.1, on the reverse strand, counting down.
CTCAGCAGACACCTCGAAAAGCTTGAATCATTGGAGGAATTTTTGTATCGAGTGAACCAAGGGAAAGATTAAATATTTTTCTAGCCAAGGTCGGTCCAAATAATGATCATTTTACATACTTTATATTTAACTTTTATCCAAGTTAAATAGGGTTAAAAATTAATATAAAGCTTGAATGAGAAAGTGACCCAATGTGCTAAGCATTGAAGACTGATCCAACATGAAAATTTGCAGCCCAAAACCAACCCAATCAGCTTATTTAGCTGATTAAATTACTTGCAAAACAGCCCTCAAGTTTCCTTAAAATCCTATTCAAACCCCTCTACTTTTTGTGAATTCGAAGATTCGCCCCAAGCTAAGCTCCACGTGTGACCGGCCAAGGGAAGTGTGTGGCTGCTAATTATTTGATATTTTTAGCAGCCACTCCCACCTATAAATACCCCCTTCACCTATTTATTCAGCACACCTTTCATTCCACTCATCTTTCTCTTTTTCACTCACTTTCTCTTCTTTGTTTTTCCTTTTTTCTTGTCCATTTCCCTTGCCGATTCCCTCTTGAAAAAAAGTCTTCTTCCACCTTGGAATAGTGTCATTCAATTTTTTGTAGAGGCCTCGGTTCAACAAAACGAGTAGAGAAGAAGAGGAGTGCACTAGTCTAGCTTTAGAGAAAACCTGAATTTGCTTCCTAGTTCCCTTCTCTTTAGTTTTCTTGTTCATGTTGTGATCATGGATATGATTTTTTTTTTTGTTTTTCTTGTTCTAATTAAAATGGCTTAAATAAATTCATGTTACATTGATTGCATTTTGTCCACTTGAATTATTAAAATCATGTTTGTGTTGTTATAGGCCTTGGTGAGTTGTTCAATTAAATAAAACCATACTTATGTTATACTTGCATTATAAAACACAAGGTAACGAATGAATTAATTATTAAATGTATTGAAATTATAATTAATTAACACAATATTTAATTGGTGCATGTTTAATCTTCTAAGGTAGCTCAAGGTTAAATTAGCGATAGTATTAAACACTACATTAGCCTTGCATAACTTGTAAGATTATTGTGATTGAATTGTTTCAATATAGAAATATTTTGTTACCTCACTTAATCTTTTATGTGCTTATGAAGATTGATTAATTGTTTGAATTGACATTGAAAAATGTTCAAAAGATTAGTTAATTTAGTAAGTACATATGAGCAGTAGTTAGCAAATTACCAAGTTGTCGTGAAAATATTCGTAACAACATGAACATGAGTTTAGTAATTCTAAGTTAAAGAATGTAATTGATCTAATACAATTATGACATCTTAATTAAAACCATCTTTTGAAATCGTGCATTGAAATTTTTATTTTTATTTTATTTTATTTTACTTAGTTAAATTTTAGTTTTCAATTACTTCCTCAAAATCAAAATATTTTTAATCACCAAAGTGTTTATTTACATTTCATAAATATTTTTCTTTCACAGTCCCTGTAAGTATGATAACTCGACATTTACTTGTCATTTTATTAATTGATAACGATTATGTACACTTGCACATTTCCGTCTTTCCAACTTACAAGTTAATGGATCAAATAATCAAAAAATTCATCAAGCATTCATAATCTACTATTCAATCATTTATCTGAAGCAATAATAAATGTTCCAAACCAAACCAATTAAAGAGTCCATAATTTCCAATTACAACACAATGATTATAACAAAGTCTAATTCTAAATCCCACTATTTGGTTCCACATTGCCCTCCTCATTTGGGTTGGGAACACATCAACATACCCAGGAGTAGCCTTGTTTTGTATCACTTGGATAGCTCACTTCCACACCTCATCGCACGCTATATCGCTGCAGTGTTTTAAAAGAGGGTGTGAGCTTATTGAAGCCCAATGAGTGCTCAAGCATATTACGAATAAACATAGTACTCATGTTAAGAAGATAAACGTACTTTAACGATTCTCTTTTTATCACAGCTCACACAAGATAACAGTTCACACGAATTAAACTATTCACATAGAATAGGTAATTCGCATAAAATAATAATTCATGCATAATAACAGTTCATTCAATATATTAATTCATTCAATATAACAGTTCATTTAGTATAACAATTCGTTCATACCACTCGTAACTCATATATCTCAAATCATGATAAATTGGTATTTTTGTGATTATGAAACATATAAGGGACTCTATCACCACCTATAAGTGGACTCTATCACGATACATTGGATAAATGGATCTCCTTATAATGCCTCACTTTTGGATTCAAAGAGCCCTACATTGTCTCTGATATAAGTGTAGCACGAATGTTGACATTCTCCTTACCCTCGACTCATAGAGTCTTGCACTGTCACCATTAAATGGAGCTATGCTTGACATTTCCTTATCTCCCTAATGCTATCTTCGGTCACAATGCCCATCACAAGAAAGAGGGTGAGTACTGACAATACTATTGCATGACAACTATATCCAACGGTTCCATGAAGTCACAATGCCAACATATTTTTTTAACATATTCACAATATTCAATATAATAGGCTTACAACTAAGTAGAGCTCACACATTATTACACAATATGCAATTCATAGTTCATAATATCACAATTCACAGTTCACATTACTCACATCTCATACAGATTGCTATAAAGTATGGTTCGTACGTGATACAGTTTGCATGCAACATATCTTGCACACATAATTCACAGTTCACATATCATTCATGTCCCAGCTCACATCAATCATAGTTCACATATTTTATTTAGCATAGGGCACGCAATAGCTTAGCTTACATACAATACAACTCACAATATCATATTACACAGTTTGAAAAATTAATATAGTTTGCCATATTAATACAAATCACCAAAATAACACAGTTCTCTATAATAATATAATTTTCCAAGTTAACATGATTCACAATATAACACAGTGTTTTTCGCACATAAGTAGGGTTCGTGCACAGGTAGGGTTTGCACAAAGGTTTGGCTAACACCACGGTAAGGCTCGCACTTTGTCATACAAGGACACATGTTAACATACAAGATTTTACATGTCACATACAAGGTTCACATACTATACTTAGGGCTCGCATGAAAATATAACGTAGTTTGCATGCATATAAAATAAGGTTCGTATACCAACACACACAAAGCAGGTTCACATATTAATTAAGCTGAGGTTTGCATATGTTACCTTAGCCTATGTACTAGAGTTTAAATGTAGCATATTAGACCACTCACCTTAGTACTTGCTTCATCTACAATGCTTAAGTAAGCCTTTATTGGCCTTTGTCCTTACTTGTAGAGGCTCCCAAATGACTTGACACTTCACATGCACATAATATACATTGCAAAAGCATTACCGTAAAGCTCATAATTCACATACGGGTTTGTGCATGATAGATGTACATTATTAATAAAATTTGTATGTTATAAAAGTCCACATTACATTATTTATTTTTATATCCGTTCGCAAGCATTACAAAACCATATACAAATATATATTACATATATATACATACATATTTAGCGACCTTTGTCACGTCAAATTTTAGCATACATTAAAATTCCCATAAATATATATTATATATGATAAGACCCATGCATATAAATAATAAAACCCCGCATATAATATCATATATGTATAACAACCCACGCATATATATATATATATATACACATACCTTTTAATACTTCAACTCACCTTAAATATTTAGCTCACCCAAACACGCAACAATTAAATGCTTCATCCACCCTTATCACATTAACTTCAACAATCATTTCAAGTACCATAAACGCATATATATATATATATATATATATATATATATTATAATAACATATTTAGTATGTTAGCACGCAATTACTAATATGCACACACACTCAATCTTCAGATGCACCATTCACACACTTTTCACGTCAAAATTTATTGTTAGCTAAGGCTTCTAAATTTTATCCTTATAACTACATTCATGTGTTGTAAATTCATGCATTTGACACAATTTAAATTTGTACAACATGGATACCCAACAACTCAAACAAAACTACAAGGGTTTGCACCATAAAAAAAAAAACAAGGTTCACATACTATAAGTAAGGCTCCACCAACGTTTTTAGCTTCGCACAAAAACATGCATACTACTATGCATTCAAAAACAATCTAGCTTACTCTCTTTCTGTTCATATAACCACTCTCCACTCACACATACTTATTCGACTTATTTCGTACAATCTATTACGCTTAATTTCTTCTTTTTAACTTAATTAAATCCTTAATTTCTACCTCTTAACCCCCTAACTAAGGTTTAATTATAGATCTAGATCTTTAACTTTGCTTAATTTTTTTAATTACTATTTTTTTTAGAAAATCATTGTTCACCCTCATTCTCAAAAGAAAATCATTTATTTCATGCAATTACTTAAAGATTTCGTTAAATTAAATTTGTAAACCATTTAATCTCGTCAAAATATACTAAAAATCATTTTAAAAATATATCTTCGCTATTTATTACGAGTTTCACCATTTTTATGTAAATAATAGCTTTAAAACCATGAATATTTAATTTTCTTGCCTACATCTATGAAAATTTGAATTAAAAACACCTAATAAAAATTTAATTCATAAGAAAACAATAGATTTATCTTTAGTTCAAACACCTCCACGATTTTGCACCAATTGAGCAAAAAACGAGCTAAGTTTAGGTGAGAAATTGGAGAAGAAAGAGTGATTTTCTTGCAAAATTGAAGAAGTAGAGGGTGTCTGAATGCCAAGAAAATATAAAAGATGCAGAAATTTTTTAGAGAAAATTTCCAGTCTAGATTTAACAAAATTTTAAAAGTAAGAAAGCTTGGAGGGAAACAAAACAAAAAAACAGACGATGGGTAGCCAACCAACTTCTTTAAAAATTGGGTTATTTACCCTCTATGTTCTTTCTTATTTCTCCCTTATTCTAATAGCTTCCCTTTTTTAACTGCTAGTCTTAATTTACACATTTAACCTCTAATTTAACCTCTATTTCCACTTAGTCTCTGCTAACATACACAAATAATCCAATTATTTTATTATTACCATTATTATTTAATTAATTATTTTATCCTATCTTAATTTCTATTATATGAAACCCAATTTTTCTCTTGAACCCACAACCTAATACCCAATTCTACTAACTCGATTTTCAGGATGTGACAATCCTTGATCAGCTCCAAAGCAAGTCAAAAATGGTGTTTTTTTAAATAGAAGAAAGAAGATAACTCTCTCTCTCTTTTCCATGTCTAAAGCTCATATCCAGATATATATATATATATATACATATAGAAAATTCATGTTTCCATAATAGAATTTAACACGTGTCATCAACCTTCAATACTGCCCTCTTAGGGGTTAACATTTATATGAATACGTATACAATAGTCCATGATCTTTATGTATCTTTTATTTTTCCCTATCGTTCTTTCCTAACCATCTCAGTAGATGTAACAAGGACCCTAATTAACCAGGACCGTAAGTAACCAACTCAGAGCATAATACTGTCTGAAGATAGCCTAATTACCTGAAATTCCTTAATAAATTATTGAGCTCCTTCTCTTAACAATTAATCCTTTCTAAGACAATCCCTCGCAATAATCCAATGCCTTCTACGTACCTACTTTTACATGCCCAGAGCATCGGTTGGGCAGATAGCACTACACCATTCAAAGAATCACTCAGTTTACCAGCCAATTTCGGAACCTGCCAAGATCGGGTGTTACAACTCTCTTCCCTTTAACAAAATTTTGTCCTCAAAATTTCTATTTTGGAAAATAATTACAATCATATACCTGGCGATCTACCACAAATTGATGTGTCAAATTGGGCCCTGTTTATCACTTAACGAGTTTGTTTTCAAGTGTTTTTAGTGTCTTTTTTGTAGATTTATGTAATTTTAGTTTTTTATAAGTAAATTTGTAAAATCTTCTCTTTTTCCTTATTTTTCAATCCAAATGGCCAATTGTGCCATTGGGAAACTTAATGGTTGATTGAGTGTTGTAAGGAGTCATTAGAGGCCCGAAATGAAGAAGAAAAAGAGCTAACTACAATGGTATCATGATACCTACCCTTGGGTATCGTGATATCCACCTCAAAGGACCCTCACTTGTAAACTGTTGTAGGTATCGCGATACTCGAGCCTAGGTATCACGATATCATTGTCTGACATGGAGAAAAATGACTGCATGGGGTAGTTTTTGTCCAACACTAACACCAATCAAAATACAACGTCCAGGGGCATTTTGGTTATTAAAAATTGGGTTGTAATTAGTATTTAAAGCCATTTTGGCTGAGAACAAGAGGGGGCTATAGTTTTAGGTTAAAAAAATCTTTAGGTTTAAGGTTTCTTTTATATTTAAGCTTAAGAGTAAGGTAGTTTTCTTCTCTATAGTTTTAGGGTTTTAGTTTATGTATCTTTCTGGTTTTATTTAGTTTCATAGTTGTTAGTAGAGTTAGTTTTTGTTGTAGCTTAGTTTTATTTACATGTTAAAGACTCTAAACTTAGTTGTAATCACACTTTAATCTTTGAGTTAATGCTATTTGAGTTTTCTTTCTTTTTATCTGTTAAAGTTCTCATCTTTAGTGTTATTGTTTCTTTACCTTTGTGTTAATTGTTTTTAGTTTAAATTTATCAAGTTAAAAATCAAAGCTTTCATCTTTTTGTTCAAGTTCATGTTAATGGCTTCCATAGTTGTTTCTTTCGTGTTTGTTAGCTTTAATATGGTAATGGGTAACTAAACCCTAGGAAGTTGGTTGACGGAGATGTGGGTAAACTAAAATCTTTGGAAAAAAGACTAAATTGTAACAAATTGGACTAATTTGAATAGAACTATGAACTTAGGTAATAATGCTCGTAAGGGTATATCAAGATAAAGTGAGACCAAGAAGTAATCTTGACGTGCACCCGTTCATTAGTACCTAATTCGCCTAAGACGGTAAAATTGATATCGAGAGATAAAATGGAGCCACTTAGTAATTTAAGCGATTTAAGTCCCTTGTTCAAGGACAGGTGAACCACATCAAAGTCAACCAACCACCATTAGTCCTTAGGATAGTTAATTTAGAAATTAGTGTTAAAAATCTCTATTTATGCTTTGTCGTACTATAACAATTAGTTAGTAGCTAGCTAGAGTCCTTTCCTACATGTATTTTTTAATAGAAACCATTAAATTCCGACTCATTTAGGTTCAATCCCTGGAATACTCCATTGTTCCATTGTAACATTATAAATATTACAACTTACATGTACGCTTGCAGCAAAATCGAGTTTTAAAATTTATTATATAAATTTGTTGTTTTGATTCACACGTGCGCAACCAGTCAAATTGTTGGCACCGTTGACAAAGAAGATCATTAGTAGAACCAAAATTAATATCATCAACATAAATTTGGACTACTAATAAATCTGTCTTTTCTTTTAATAAAAAGTGTTGTGTCAACCTCCCCTTTATAAAAACCTTTTTCAATAAGAAAATTTGATAATATTTCATACCAAGCTCTAGGATCTTGTTTCAAACCATATAAAGCTTTTGAAAGTTTGAAAACATGGTTTGGAAATTTTGGATCTTCAAAACCAGGTGGTTGTTCAACATACACTGCTTCATTTATAAAACCATTTAGAAAAGCATTTTTTACATTCATTTGATGTAATTTGAAATCATTAAAGTCTGCAAAAGCTAAAAACATTCTAATGGCTTCCATCCTGGCTATGGGAGCATAAGTTTCATCATAATCTATTCCTTCCTCTTGAGTGTAACCTTGAGCAACAAGTTTAGTCTAGTTCCTCACTATTTTCCCACTCTCATCTAGCTTGTTCTTAAAAACCCATTTAGTACCTATAGTATATTTATCACTAGGTTTATTTGTAATGCCCCAAAACCCGGCCTAGAAGTTTAGGCCGGATTCTAGAGGTCACATTGATCACCGAAGTGGTCGTGGGAAACTTTAGTTTAACAAACCCAAAAACATTACAGTATTTAAGTTCCGTAAAAACTCTCAGATATAAAGTCCCGTTATTACAAAAATTTCAATCCAAAGAAAACCATTTATGAAAACCCAAATTAAAATTGTACTATAGTTCTTATAATTGTTTGCATTTCAAGACTATTTACCAAAACAAAAATTGAAAAGAAGACTCTTAAACATATTTCCTTTTTGTGACTGTTCGAGACCTCCAGCATGCCGAGTCCAAGCTATAGAAATCGAGCATACCTGCAAGGGGAAACACTAAGGGGGTCAGCTACACGAGCTCAATGTGAGTTCAAAATGTATCTATGAATGGAATTACAAATCAGAACCAAACAATAGCTCGATGTCGGAAAGTACTTACAAAGATACGCAGAAATAGAAAGAAAACTCAGAACCAACGTCCCAAAAAAAGTAACAGTCAAGCACACCAAATCACACATAAAATACCCAATAGATAAACCCGTCAATGGGTCGATACAAAAACACTCATCATCACAATCTGAAATGTCACGACGCTAACACCTCAATGCACGCAAGATCAGTCATAATTGTTATAACGAACAGACAGATTACAGACAATGAGCTCACATCCAGATGTGTATGAATGTAGTCAAGTATTAAAACCCGCCCATCTAGTCAACACACCTCTCCGTCCCTCGATCAAACCCCAAAAGAGTTGTTTAAGCTCACCAACCAAACACACCATAAAGGACCTCGAAAGGCCCATCCAACCCAACACACCATGTATGTGGACTAAGCCACTCAGATAATAATCACGACAAAGTAAGGCGTATATGCAAGATGATGCATTCATGGTAAACCGCATTTGCATGAGATATGTTGCAGTCTAAACTACCAGATCAGATAATAATACGTAGTAAAGCTAGCGTATATGTAGTGCAGTGCTGTAAACTATTTACAGTTAAACTGCCAGATTCGATCAGAATCAGTCTTCCTTCTCTTCACAACCAACCCAAAAATTACTTTATACAAGTGCATTTATGCTTACAACCTCACAAAAACAGTGAACACATCAACGGACAGTTAGACAAAAACAAACATGCACACACCCAGCTAATTGGGTTCAGAATCAAATATCTCACATAACAGTCACAAATAACACATAAGTCGAAGCCCAGATCAGAGTCTTAACTATCCTCACTAAAACCTAATCAAGGGTCGGAACACATAGACACATTTTTAGATAAAAAAAACATATATAGAACTAAAATTGGTGACTTAGAGCCACACGGTCATGTGCTCTGGCCGTGTGGAAAAATGCCTTGGACGTGTGGGAGGAGGCACACGCCCGTGTGAGCCAGAGATAAGGCAGTGTGAACAGGCCATGTAACTTTCTGTCCATTTGTGCTAAAATAGAGAATAGGGCAGACATGGCCGTGTGAGAGCCCGTGTGGGATCCCTAAATCCCCAAATTAGCCACACGATTGTGTGGCACCAAATCACTAAAACCCTAATTCCCAAATACAACGCCTGTGTGCCCAGAGGACATGGCCAAGTGAAAATCGACTAATTTCCCCAAAGCAGCCACACGGTTGTGTGACCAGGCTATGTCGCATGAATTTTCATCCAAAAACCTTAATCCCTAAGTCTACACGGCTGTGTGAACCAGCACATGCCCGTATGGTCATCTATATGGTCCCGAAACCACCTCGAAACATCCTGCAAACAGTGAATTCATACACCAAACGCTCTCTAAACTCTAAAAATAAGAAACATGCCATAAAAAAATAGGTTTTATGAGTCTTAGAAGCGAAACCTACCACACATTCACCAAAACACTTAGAACATGTCAAGTTCCGCGCAATCGAGACAATAAATTGAAATTGAAGAGTTTAAACCCACACTTGATTTGTGATCAGAGACATCTAGAACCCGACTCGATGACCAAGAAATCGAAGCTCTCCGAAAACCATAGCACAACTATTTTCAAAAAGAAAAAAAGAAAGAACAAAAAAAGAAAACAAAGAAAGGGGAAGAGGAGAACGTCTAGAAAGAAAAGAAAATAATAATAATAATAATCATAATAAAAATAATAAAATAAACACTAAGTAAAGAAAACAATTATCTAAACCTTTAAAACAAAACAAAAATGGTCCCTTAAAACACTCTTCAGGACTCGAACCCAGGACCCAAAGCCACACCAACACATTACCAACCACCAGACCAGCAAGCCCATTCTGTCACTTAAACGCGCAACTAAACACAATAACACAACCTACTCACTAACCCTAACCACAAAGCTCAAAACTTCTAACCCTAAAATTCGGGGTGTTACACAATCAACTAGGGTCTATACTTTACTTCCCTTAAATTGTTTAACTCTTCTTGCATGACCAATATCCAATATTCATCATTTAATACTTCTTTTATATTTTTAGGCTCAATGCATGAGATAAATGCAACATACTTATAAGTATTTCTAAGATAAGATCTAGTAATTACCCATTGGGATGGATCTCCCAAAATCATAGCATCCTTCACATAGTTGAACTCTCTTAGATGAGTAACTTCTTTTTCCTCAACTGAAATTTCTTCTAGAGCATCTTGTGTTTGTTCTTGAATTTTTTTTCATTTTATGATTGATCCTCTTTATCATTGTTAAAAAATTCTGCATTATCATCATCAACACAAGAATCCTTTCTAAGAGGAAGATTAGAGTCATGAAAAATAACATGAATAGACTCTTCTACTATTAAAGTTCTTTTTTAAAAAATTAGATAAGCTTTAAAAATTAAATAATAACCAAGAAAAATTCCTTCATTACTTTTTGCATGAAATTTACCAAGATTATCTTTGACATTGTTTAAAACAAAACATTTGCATCTAAAGGGATGAAAATAATTAATGTTAGGCTTTTTATTTTTGAAAAGTTCATATGGAGTTTTCTTTAAAATAGGTCTAATCATTGCTCTATTAACAATATAACAAGCGGTGATTATGGCTTCTGCCCAAAAATATTTTGGTAAATTATTTTCACAAATCATGGTTCTAGCTATTTCTTCGAAAGTTCTATTTTTTCTCTCAACAACTCCATTTTTTTAAAGGGTTCTAGGTGCAGAAAAATTATAGCTAATTCCATTTGAGTTGCAAAAATTTTCAAAACCAAGGTTTTGGAATTCGGTTCCATGGTCACTTTTAACACTAATGATAGAGTAACCTTTTTCATTTTGATTTATTTTTGAAAATGTGATGAATTTTTCTAAAGCTTCATCTTTAGTACTTAAAATAAGAACCTAAGTAAATCTAGATTAGTCATCAACAAGCAAAAAAGCATAATGTTTTCCACCCAAGCTAGTTGTCCTAATTGGACCAAACAAGTCTATGTGAACTAGTTGAAGGACTCTACTAGTTGATACATCATTAATAGGCTTAAAAGAAACTCTTTTATGTTTACCCTTAACACATGCATCACAAATTTTATCCACATCAAAATCAATTCTAGGTAATCCTCTTACTAAGTCATTTTTAACTAATTTATGCAATATGCTCATGCTAGCATGTACTAGTTTTCTATGCCATAACAAAAAGCTATTCTCATTTTTAGCAACAAGGCATAAGTTAGAGTTATACATATCATCTAAATGCACCATATATATATATATATATATATATATATATATTTTCTATCCTATGTCCTATAAGCACAAACTTATTGGAAGTAATGTCAATAACTTTACAACCTTTAGACTCATATATGACATTGAAACCTTTATCATATAGTTGGCTAATACTTAGAAGATTATGCTTAAAACCGTTGACATATAAGACATTCTCAATAATAATTGAAAAGTTATTACCAATAGATCTTATTCCTTCAATTTGTTTTGTAGAGTTGTCAATTTTAGGTCCTTCCTTCTTTTGGAATTGTTTTCATTTATTGGATCTCATGAATCTCTTGAATCTTCTTGCAAACATTGTCATCTCTTCATCATCATTATAATTACTAGAGTCTTCATCCTTCTCACAAGTTTTTGACTTGAAGACAACTCTCACTTTCTTTGGAGCTTCTTTGATTTCTTGTGCATTGTGGTTGATCTTCATTTCATATGTCAACAAGGAACCGTGAGGTCATCAAGGGAGAGTGAGTTGAGATAATTTGATTCTTTTATTGCTATCACTATAGCTTTCTAAGACATTAGGAGACTATTCAACATCTTCTTTACCATGTCCTTGTTGGGATAGGTTTTCCCAAGGGCTTTGAGACCATTGATGATGTGGGTGAAGCGATCAGATATATCCTTAATTCCTTCTTCTGGTTTTGCCTTAAACAAATCATAATTAAGGGTGAGAAGACTTATCTTGGACTCCTTGACTCTACTTGTCCCTTCATGGGTGACTTTAAGCTTGTCTCATATTTCTTTTGCATTGTCAGACAAAGAGACTCTATTGTACTCATTTGAACCAAGAGCATAAAATAGAGTGTGCATAGCTTTTGCATTTAATTTCACATTCTTGATATCATTATCATCTCATTCACTCTCTTCTTTTAGGATAATAACACCTTCGACCCTCTTTATTGAAATGGATGGCCTATTAGTTTGGATGAATAGGTTCATTTTTGTTTTCCAATATGAGTAGTTGGTGCCATTGAATAAATGAAGCCTCATGGTGGAATGCCCTTCACCTAATATGGTGGAATTTATCTCCATTGCCATGAAGCAAATTTTTTGACTTGTGTGAAGCAAATTTTTTGACTTGTGGCTTCCATCTTGGATATCTCAAGGATCTTTTCTCTTGGAGGTAAGATTGTCTCTAGAGTTCTAACTCTAATGCCAATTGCTAGCTCGAAGGAACAAATCGAAAATACCAAGATGGGGTGAATTGGCCTTTAAAAATTTTGGTGAAAGCAAAGACAAAAATGAAACAATGAACACAAAGAATTTAAAGTGGTTCGGCCCCAATTGCCTACTCCACTACCTTAGCTTTCCACCACTAAGGATTTTCCCATATTCACTAATTTGTTCAACCTTTGAGGATAAGGTTTAACCTTACAACTCCTTAAGATTTGTTCTCAAAATCTTAAGTTACAAACCCTCTCAAAGAGATACAAATAAGCAAACAAAGAAATAACCCTTACAAGATTAAGTTGTTTGCAAAATGAAGCTCAAATACAATAAAATACAATTGAGAAAGAGAGTAGAGATAAACCTCACAAGTGTATGTAAGAAGAATGTGAAAGTATTAAGCTCTAAGATTGTTTGATTGATGATTTTTCCTTGAAAGTGCTTTTCTTGATGTTGTAAGTCTTTGAAGGATGGTATTTATACCCCCTAATAGAGTTCCAACTGTTGAGGTTGTTGGTATAGTGAATATGGTCGTTGGGGATATAAAATCGAAACATTTATTTCACCTGCAATTGCGAGTATCGATACCAAATAAAAGGGCAAAGATAATTTTTGTAATAAATGTTGATTCAGTGGCCGGTGGGATTTATTAATCGATACCAAAAAATATTTTATTGATGCTTTTTGAAATAGGTATCGATACCTGATCGATACTTTGTAGGGTTTATAAGAAACATAATGTTATTTTGGTATCATGTTTAAGAAAGGTATTGATTATTTTCAGAAAGTATCGATACTTGGAAAATTGTATCAATAATTTTTAGGGTTCTTGAAAACAGAATACATGTTTGGTCTTAATTTTTCTAAGGGTATCAATAATTCCAAAAGTATCGATACTTGGCCAAATGGTATCAATACTTTTTGGCCTAGAACAATTCTGACTTGTTTGAAAATCATTTTGATGTGTTAAAATGATTTTAACTTATAGGAATCATTTTGACTTGGTTATAATCATTTTCACTTGATTTTAAAATTGTTTCAAATTTTCTAAGAGTTTAACGTAAATATTCAAAGTTTTATTTCTTAGACTTCAAACTTAAAAATCATTTTGTCAATTTTAACTTATATTCAAAAACACTTCAATTTGTTATACCAAATTTTTTTATCAAATAAAGCTTGGTTTAACATATTAGGGTTAGCAGAGAAGGTAGTTGGATTTCGTAGGGAATTAAAAAGACTTTTGAATTGAAAGAAATTAATTTGAGGTATTGATTAAATCATAATAATATAAAAAGTGTTAGGATAAAAGTAAGAATTAAAAATAATAATGATTAAATTGAAGTGAAGTGAGAAAGAGGAAGGACTAAAATTGTAACTATACCATAAAAGTGTCATGAAGCAAATATGGAATTGTAGACATTGTTAAAGGGTAAAATAATCTTTTTCTAAAATAGCTATTTATTTATGAGGGAAAAGATCTCATAAAATGTTAGAGAATTATGAGTTTTAATATCATGCTGGAAATTGAAAATGAATATGGAGCACTTGATGATGTTTAGATTTTCAAATCATATTATAATATTTTAAAAATTAAATCAAATGTATTTTTGTGATAAAAAAATTTAGAAATATCATTATTCTTCACTCGTTCTCACTTTACCCCATTTCTCATTAAAACCAAAATTTTATTTTATTTTATTTAGTCCTTTCCACCACTTCTAACTTTCTCAAGCTTAAAAACTTCAAATTCTTCCATAGATTCTTACCGAATCGCACCCTTCAAACTAGAATAATTGAAAGTTCAGTTGCAATAGTTACTTGATAAGGGGGTCATAGAGTTTATCGAGAGCACATAGGGCATGGGCTCGAACCCCACAAAGGCTAAAATGATAAAACATTTCCTTTGGACTCTTTTCAGAGTCGGGAGAGAAAAACATGGGGATAAAACTAAACATAGACACCTCGGGAACAATATCTCCATTGTTTGAGGTCCAAGTCGGCAGCTCAGCTCAGAGGACGACACTTTAAAGGCTTCTCCCACCAGGTATGCTAAGGTAAGACATGTAAGGCTTTAATTCCCAATAGATTGATCCCTTGTAGGCGTACTTTCCATAAATTAATTTCTAATAATATTGACACCTCTCCCATGAACTTGTAGGCCATATCCACATCAACCGAGGCATTTTCTACAGGAGACAAAACTCCCAAATGGGACAATACCTTATGTTTAGGGTCCGAAGCTAACCTTCCTTCAATAGAATTGAAAGATAAATTTATAAGTAAATAAATTTTGTATACAAATTTTAACAAATTTGAGTATTTATATTAAAATTTGTATTTTATTATAATGATGTAATATACCAAAAAATAGGCTTGTAATGGGTTAACTTCGTAATACATGTAGGGTCTCATATGTTTACTTTTTCTTCTTTTCTTTTCTTTTCTTTTCTTTTCTTTTCTTTTCTTTTTTTTCTTTTCTTTTTTTTTTTTTTTTTTGCCATTAAGAAAATAACAATTTTGATTCTTCTACTATAATAATATTTGAGAGTTAGTCTCTATATTTTAATTTGACATATTTTAGTTCTTTAATTTTATAATGATATTAATTAGTTCAAATAACTATTATCCTTCATTATTTTGGTTACAATGCTAACATGAGTGTTTCTTAAAAACACATTTCTAACACGAACACACACAAAAAAAAAATCTATCTTAACATGATAAATTAAAAACCGTATTTTAAAGGAAAAAAAAAACTATACCTCAACATTTTAACTGATTTTTTTTAGTTTTTTAATTAAAATTTATATTATTAATTATTTTTAGTTTTAAAATATGTATTTAAAGGAGAGCGAACTGACAAATCAATTTCTTATTTGTTTTTCAAATTCTTAAAAAAGAAAGAGAGAGAGAGAGAGAGAATATTACTATATTATTTTTTAGTTTTTTTTTGGTTTCTAAATAATATATTTTATTTTATAATTGCACAAAAATATTTATTAATTTATTATTTTAAATTTAGCATTAAATGATCAACTTAATTCATATGTTTGAATTTTTTTAATTATATTTTTAAATGAACTTATTCATGTTTTCATTCATGAGCTAAGATTAATATCAAATCCGCCCTTAAAAAGGATTGTAAAAATATCTTAGGGCATTCTTTATCTAACTTATGTTTAAATCAACACTCTTTTTTTTAAAGATTATATAGCAATTCTTAAATTTCAATTTTAGTTCTTATACTTGTTGAAACCATTTTTAAATCAAGTTTTGAAAAATGGGAATCGACTTTAAGAAAAACGAAAACGGGAGTCGCCACCAATCTTTTTAGGTGTGATTGGATCACCTTATAAAATGTTTTATTTTAAAACATTAATTTTGGTCTACGAAAGTCGAGAAAATGGATTCGGGAGTCGGTTACGTACGAGGAAGGATTAGCACCCTTATAACTCCCAAAAATTGGTACCTAATTGATTATCAAGTGTCTTTAATGTCGGAAATTTGAAAGTTTTAAGATGCAAACCTCTTTTAATTAGAATGTCTCAATTTTGAAAATTAAGACTCACTTATTTCAAACGAGTCAAAACGTCACATCTAGTAAGTTAGGACGCAACATTTTAAAACCTTCGAAACTAAGCTCGTCTTTCAAAAATTTCTATCTCGAAACAACAAAACATCATATCCAGTAAGTTAGGACACTATGTTTTGAAATCTCGAAATAATTGTTTAAGTTTTGAAAACTCAAAATCACTTAGAAGGGTGCTTGACTATTCGAATTTAACGAGAAAAGTCGCAACCCAGTAAGTTAGGGTACTACCTTTCTCGAAGTTTCCAAACATCAAGCATTGTCTTTTATTTTTATAAAACTTTTAAATATTGTTTTAAATGACCTTTTAGAGTGACAATTTTGTATTACAAAATATAAATATTCAAATAACATATATTACAAAATATTATAACACTTTATACAAATGCAATCACTATATATAGAGGGCAAAAATAGAATAATAAAAATAATCATGCTAAGCAAATAGGAATATACCTAAAAAGAAAACATAATAAATGCACTAATTATACAATATATCATAAATAAAATATTAAATAATAAATATAAAAAAACATGGTAAATATTAATGTGTAAAATATGTATGAGTAAAAATAGATAACATAGAAAATGGATAAATAGAATCTTCATAAAATATAAAATATACAATCCAATAATTTAATGTACACATGAATGGATTAATAAATGAAATGATGCATATAATACAATATATCAATTTACATGTATATAAAAATATGCATTTGAAAATAAATTATAAAAGTCTAAGATATTACATAAAATACATAACATAACAATAATACATTAATTCTAAAGTAAAAACAAATATTGTATAATAATAAAAACATAAATTTTAAAAATATATGTATAATATAAATAATTGTTAAATAGAATGAGCATATAATAAAAAATGTGATGTTTAATAATAAATTTAAAATATAATATAAAATATATATTTATAAGAATAATAATTATAAAAAATATGAAATATATTGGTTTGGAAAAATAATGTATAAAATATAAAATATGTAAAAGAATTTATATTTATAATGAAGTAATTATATAATGTATATATAAATATAAGTTTAGAATAATATAAAATAAGTAATTAATGATGAAATATACGTATTATACAAATTATAATATAAAATGTGTAATAATAGAATATAAATAAAGTAATTATTAACATATAAATAAAAATAAGTATATAATAAAAGTTAAAAACCTTTAATGATAATAATATATAGATAAAAATGTATAATAATAAAAATGGCATAATAATATATAAAATAAATAATAAAATAATAATAATATATATAATATAAAAGTATATATGTAAAAAATAATAAATAATATATATAAATAATAATTTACGAAAAATAAATATATAATAAATAATAATAATATAAATAATATATATAAAATAATTATAGAATATATAATATAAAAATAAGATTAAAAAAATAAAACAAATAACAACATAAAAAAATATATAATAATAAAAATAAATATATAGGGTTAGATTTGAAGTTCAATAAAATTATAGGGCGAATTAAAAAAAAATAAAGCTGAATTAAGGTCCTAATTAAAACACGCGTAAAACGAAAGGGACTCATTGGGCAAAATGCCCTATTCCCAAAACGGCAGCGTTTTAATTCTGTGTTTAAAAGGGTCGGGGATCAAATTGAAACCAAAATAAAAATAGTGGGCAGAAATTAAAAAATGCAATAAACTTAATTTAAAAGATGAAAAAGACGGAAGGACTAAAGGGATAAATATCCCATTTTCTTAAAACACGCGGAGCCTCTGGGTCGGATCGGGTCGGATCCTGGGTCCTATATAAGATATATAGGGTTAGATTTGAAGTTCAATAAAATTATAGGGCGAATTAAAAAAAATAAAGCTGAATTAAGGTCCTAATTAAAACACGCGTAAAACGAAAGGGACTCATTGGGCAAAATGCCCTATTCCCAAAACGGCAGCATTTTAATTCTGTGTTTAAAAGGGTCGGGGATCAAATTGAAACCAAAATAAAAATAGTGGGCAGAAATTAAAAAATGCAATAAACTTAATTTAAAAGATGAAAAAGACGGAAGGACTAAAGGGATAAATATCCCATTTTCTTAAAACATGCGGAGCCTCTGGGTCGGATCGGGTCGGATCCTGGGTCCTATATAAGATAAATTTTAATTTTAAATTTCATTTCTAACACCCCGTTTTAAAAAAAAACCAAAAAAACTCTGAAACCCTCTCCCCAGTCCTCTGGCCTAAGTGTTAACAACGACCAATGGCCACCGCTCCACACGCCCACGCGCCACCGTGCACGGCGGTCGGAAGGCCAAAAATCCTTCCTCTGGCAGCCGAAACATAGGTAGTACTTCTCCTCTTTATTTTAAAAAAGTATTTTTGTGTATTACAACTTAAAAAAGGAATTGTTTTCCCTTTGATTTTCAAATCTGTTTTTGGATTGTCTGTTATATTAAAAATACATGTATATATAAAAATAAAAAAATAAAAATAAAAAACAGAAGGAAATAATAGAGAATGAAAACAATAAAACCTTTGAATCTGCCGTGAGTTTTTATTTCTTCTATATTGTTTGTAAATGCGTCTTTAAAACCCAAAAGAAACTTTTCCCCTTTTTACAATGTTTAGATCCGGGCTATATAGCCACTGTTAATCGATACAAATTTGGTATAAAAATCTTTCCTATTTCTTGCCGTGCTTTTTCGTATCTGCTGTGTTTCCTTTTCCATTTTCCAGGTACCCTGAAAATCTCGATGATGGTCGTGCTGTTCGTAGCGCGATTCAGGGCCGGACAGAAGGACGACCGGTGACCGGGGCATTGGTGGGCATTGAAGGCCCTCGGGACAGCGCATTAATGGCGGCCTCGATTTCGAGGACTGAACAGACGCTCCCCGAATCCTCTAGATCCTATTGCGACGCCACAGTGTTTAGGAAACCCTAGGGTTTCCTGCTTCCCTTAAGTCCTTTGGGCCCTTTGGGTTGTTTTAAATTTGGGCTAGCCTGCCGTGTAATGTTTAGTTGGGTTAGCTATAATTGGGTCACAAGCGTAAGTGGGTTGCTGGGTTTTAAGTATTTGGGCCAGTAGTGTTTAGATATTGGGCTTCGGATGTAAATGAGTACACGGGTAGCGACCGGATTAAATGTTTGGGATCTGTTGTATTTTAGTGCTTTGTAAATGGACTCTTAATTAATATTTATTTGCCCATTTATTTTCCTCTGTTCAAGCCCGGTCAAATTTGGGCTACTACAGCTGCCCCTCTTTGCTCATTGCTGTGTGACGGGAATCGAGCAAAGATTTAGAAAGACCAAATTTGACTGGTCTTATCAAATCATGGTCTTCGATCTGCTTCTTGCAAACTTATGACTATCATGTTGATATCTTCGATCTGCTCTCCGCCGAACACAGAGACGCCAAATCTGCTTCTTCGATTTGTCCTCTGACAATACAGAGATGCCAAATCATCTTAGATTTGCTTCAGCGTAATCATGCGAAAGCCAAATCAGCTATGTCTTTGATTTGCTCCTTGTGACCATCAGAATGTCAAATCATCTTGGATCTGCTTCAGTAAAATCATCTGAAGGTTAGATCTGCTATGCATCTACTCTCCGTCGAATATGGAGACGTCAAACTTCGATTTGTTCTCTGACAATACAGAGATGCCAAATCATCTTAGATTTGCTTCATCGTAAGCACGTGAAAGCCAAATCAGCTATGTCTTCGATTTGCTCCTTGTGAACACCAGGATGCCAAATCATCTTGGATTTACTTCAGTAAAATCATCTGAAGGTTAGATCTGCTATGCATCTGCTCTCCGTCGAATATGGAGATGCCAAACTTCGATTTGTTCTCTGATAATACAGAGATGCCAAATCATCTTAGATTTGCTTTATCGTAAGTACGTGAAAGCCAAATCAGCTATGTCTTTGATTTATTCTTTGTAAGCACAAGGATGCCAAACCATCTTGGACCTTGCTTCAGTATAAACATCTGAAGGTTAGATCTGCTATGTGTCTACTCTCCGTCGAATATGGAGACGCCAAACTTCAATTTGTTCCCTAACAATATAGAGATGCCAAATCACTTAGATTTGCTTCAACGTAAGCACGTGAAAGCTAAATCAGCTATGTCTTCGATTTGTTCCTTGTAAGCACAAGGATGCCAAACCATCTTGGATCTTGCTTCAGCCAGATCTACTATGTTGCGGCCTATTACCCTACTGCTTAGGGGATTAAGGCACGTTGTCTTTGATAACCCTGTAGAATGATTATACCTGATGATTAGGATGCTATGATCGAAGTGAGTCGAATGTTCCTAATTAAACATGTTATGATGCAAAATGTTATGAACATGAACCCTATCCTAGACGTCACTACTCATTCCTTCATTTATCTTTTCTTTTCTCAAAGTATTATTCTTGCTCAGCCTGTGGGCCTGTACCCTTCCTCAAATGCTACGATCCACTGAGGATGTTTGTAAGATAATCTTTCCTTAGAATTGAATCGTTAGTTTTGTCCATTTTCCTTTTGGACTGGAAGAAAGAAATTCCTTGAGTTCCTTCATCCCTTACTTATGTGAATTTCTCGAACAATTTTCCTGTTTTAGTTTCTTGTATTATCTAGAAATTCCAGAGTAATGCACAAAACTTCGTTTGTGAACATATTTAGTTCATCTATCATTATTCCAATGCAACATACTTAAAGAATAATGGAAGATGAATAAATCTCTAAGAATAATTGAATTTGAATAAATTATCAAAAGAGATATAAAGGAAATTAATCTGAAAGCCTATCTCTGAGAAGGACAGAAAAAAAATCTAAAGATAACAAACAGGCCAAACATTAGATGCCCTAGATATCGCCGCTTGAGCGCTTATACATCAACTTCATGAAGGCATGTGTTTAGAAGATTCCAAGTACTCTGTCAATGCCTTAGTATGCAATGTTTGTCATTCTTTGTTGATCAAGATTACCGGATGCTTCAAAATTTGAGTCGCCCTTTCGGGTTTTCAACTCAAAACCCCTTTGGTCACAAGGCACCCTTTGCGGGTTTTCACCTTGGCCTATCCATTTTTCTCTTTTTTTTCTTTTTTCTCTTTTTTTTTTTTTTTGAAACCTCAAAGCGCACTTTGTGGGTTTTCACCTTGGATTCTCTTCTCCTTTAGACAAAGTATTTTTTAACTGAGTCTGAGTTCACTGAGTTGGGTAAACTTTTCCCATCCATTTCCGTTAAGATCAATGCACCGCCAGAGAAAGCTTTCTTCACGACATACGGCCTCTCCCAATTCGGCATCCATTTCCCCCTAAAGTCTTTTTGAATAGGAAGGATCTTTTTCAGTACAAGGTCTCCCTCGTGGAACTCTCTTGGTCGAACTTTCTTATCATAAGCTCGCATCATTCGCTTCTGATACATCTGACCATGTCAAATGACTCTTACCCTCTTTTCCTCAATCAAGTTCAACTGGTCATATCGGGATTGAACCCATTCAACTTCATCTAACCTTATCTCCGTCAAGATTCGAATAGAAGGTATTTCTACTTCAATAGGTAACACTGCTTCCATCCCATAAACTAACGAGAATGGGGTTGCCCTAGTTGAGGTTCTGACAGATGTTCGATAGGCCAGGAGTGCAAATGGTAATTTCTCATGCCAATCTCTATAAGTCTCAGTCATCTTCCCCACTATTTTTTTAATGTTCTTGTTGGTGGCCTCCACTGCCCCATTCATTTTTGGACGATAGGAAGAAGAATTGTGATGCTTGATCTTGAACTAGTCGTAAACCTCTGCTATCGTTTTGTTGTTCAAGTTTAATGCATTTTCGGATATGATCTTCTCAGGCATTCCATACCGATAAATGATCTCCTTTTTCAGGAATCGACTCACAGCTGACTTAGTAACATTCGCATAAGAAGCAGGCTCTACCCATTTTGTAAAGTAGTCAATTACCACGAAGATAAACCGATGTCCATTCGAAGCTTTCGGTGAGATTGGTCCAATGACATCCATGCCCCATATGGAGAAGGGCCATGGAGAAGTCATAACATACAAAGGTGAAGGTGGTATATGAATTTTATCCCCATAAATCTGACACTTATGACATTTCTTGGTATAGTTGATACAGTCCCCTTCCATAGTGACCCAATAATAGCCAAACCTCATGATTTGTCTTGCCATCGTGAACCCATTTGCATGCGTCCCACATACACCTTCATGAACTTCTTCTAAAATTAGCTTAGCTTCCACAGCATCGACACATCTCAAAAGTACTTGGTCTTTCCTTCTCTTGTACAGGATATCCCCGTCCAAGACATAGTCGTAAGCTAACCTTCTCAAAGTTCGTTTGTCATTTTCATTGGCCTGTTCAGGGTATTTACGATCTCTTACATATCGTAATATATCCTGATACTAAGGGCTATCATCCTTTTCTTCCTTCTCAATGTTACAAAAATGAGCTGGAGCCTCGTAGATACTCATTTGAATTGGTCCCATCTCTTCCTCTTTATTCGCCTTAATCATTGAGGCCAAGGTTGCTAAAGCATCTGCCATCTGATTTTCGTCTCGTAGGAGATAATTGAAGGTGATGTCATCGAACTCATCAAGTAACCCCAAAACTACCTTTCGATAATTGATCAATTAGGGTCCCTTGTCTCCCATTCACCTCTAAGCTGATAAATTACCAACGCAGAATCTCCATATACTTCTAGGGTTTTTATACCTCGTTCTATAGCTGTTTGAAGTCCCATGATACATGCTTCATACTCAGCCATATTATTCGTGCAATCAAAGTCCAACTTGCACGTGAACGGGTAATGATCGCCATTCGGGGATACTAAGATTGCCCCAATTCCATTTCCGACTGCATTAGAAGCCCCATCAAAATTTAGCTTCCAAGGAGAATCTTTGGTCGTTGCTATGCACATTAACTCCTCATTTGGAAAATCAAAGTTCAATGGCTCATAATTCTCTAGAGCCCTACTGGCTAAGAAGTCTGCTACCACACTTCCTTTTATAGCCTTCTGACTTATGTAGACTATATCAAACTCTGAAAGCAAAATTTGCCATCTCGCCATTCTCCCATTTAGAGCCGTTGACTCCATCATGTATTTCAATGGATCAAGCTTTGAGATGAGCCAAGTCGTATGGTATAGCATGTACTGTTTTAATCTCCGAGTTGTCCAAATTAGCGCACAGAACAACTTTTCAATTGGTGGATATCTCATTTCACAGTCAGTGAATTTCTTACTGAGATAATAAATTGCCTTCTCCTTTTTCCCTGACTCGTCATGTTGACCAAGCACACATCCCATAGAATTACTGAACACTGACAAATACAGTATTAACGGTTTATTTGGGCTAGGTGGAGATAATACCGGAGCATTCAACAAATACTGCTTGACCTTTTCAAAAGCATTCTGGCATTCCTCATCCCAAGTACCTTGATTGTGCTTTCTGAGGAGGCGAAAGATAGGATCACATTTCTCGGTTAGTTGTGAAATGAACCGAGCGATGTAATTCAACCTTCCTATGAATCCTCGAACTTCCTTTTGAGTTCGTGGAGGCAATTCTCGTATTGCTCTCACTTTGTCTGGATCAACTTCTATTCCTTTTTCACTAACTACGAAACCCAATAGCTTTCCCGATCTAGCTCCAAAGGTGCATTTTGTCGGATTAAGCCTTAACTAAAACTTCCTCAACCTCAAGAATAGTCTTCTCAAAACTTCAATATGCTCTTTCTCTGTTTGGGACTTAACAATCATGTCATCAACATATACTTCAATGTCCTTATACATCATGTCGTGAAACAAGTTCACCATAGCCCGCTGGTAGGTTGCCCCAGCGTTATTCAGTCCAAACGGCATTACTTTGTAGTAGAAGGTGCCCCACAAGGTTATGAAAGTGGTTTTATCCATGTCCTCTGGATGCATCTTTATCTCATTGTACCCCGAGAAACCATCCATAAAGGAAAACAACGAATGTCTCGCCGTGTTGTCTACCAAAGTGTCGATGTGCGGCAAAGGAAAGTTGTCTTTTAGGCTAGCTTTATTCAGATCTCTGTAATCAATGCACATTCGTACCTTTCCGTCCTTCTTAGGGACCGGCACAATATTAGCTACCCATTCGGAGTACTTGACCTCTTGTAAGAATCCTGCATCGAACTGCTTCTTAACCTCATCTTTTATTTTTAGAACAATGTCTGGCCACATTCTCCGCAACTTCTGTTGGACTGGTTTGTAATCCTGTCTTATCGAAAGACGATGTACTACAATAGCGGTACTCAATCAGGGCATATCCTGATATGACCATGCGAAGATATCCTTGAACTCTCGAAGCAACTCAACCAGACTATGCCTTGTGTCCTCGGTAATCAGTGTTCCAATTTTCAACTCCTTCCCTTCCTCTAGGGCTACATTTTCTATTGCCTCTTTCTCATGCGGCATAATTCTTTTTTCCTCCTGTTTTACCATTCTTAACAGATCAAGAGACACATCACAATCTTGAACATCTTCAAAATCCTGATATTCCTCTAAACACATGTCTTGCCCGTAAGAGAAATTAGGAGTTGCAGTATCAGTGCTCATATCATTGATATCTAGGGACCTGTGGGGGTATGAAAGAATATACAAAGAATGAATGAACCTAAGAATGATTGTTTATGTGCTGTGAATGAAAGAATGAGAATTGCAAAAGTTTAACGAAATATTGATTGATAAAAAGAAACCATATTCGTCCAAATTGAGAATAAAGTTATGTTTTATTAAAGTAATAATAGATGATCATAAGCCTTTTTCACAAGTGTAATCTTACTACTCCTAGACCCTAGAGTAACAGGCATGTTTCGAAAATTACTCTGAAAAATTCCTAAAGACTACAGGAAGGTCCTCTGCAGTCCAATTGTTCAGAGAGCTCCCCGATTCGTAAGGGCGAATGCCCTCGAGACTTCCTTGCTCCAATCCCTCATTGTGTACAGCATTAATCTGATGACTTTCTTCTACCAGTAACCCTCCTGACTTAAAGGATTTGGATATAGGTGGGAATATCATCGGTTCCCACTCCACTTATCCTCCGTTCAAACGCGCATTTCTTCTCGCTTGGCACTTCTCAATCTCTTGCCTCCGGTGCTTATGGTCTGGCTTGAAGCCCAAACCAAAGCGATCCTTCTTCTCAATCAGTTTTGGGATTTGAACCCCTCCTTGCAACTGTCTTCCTAGTCCTTTTCCTAGCAATGCTCCCTTCCCCATCATCATTTGCAGGGCCATCATTGTGGCTCTAGACATTTTGGGTACCGGCACCTCACTTCCTTCCAAAATAAAGGTTGCATTGATGATTTCTAAAGAGTGGAAAGAACACTCAATAGCCTCTTCATTTGCCTCGACATAAGGGGCCTTGCTAGTGACTACTGCGATAATGTCCTCCTCCGCATTGACAGTTATTAACCGTCTATCTGTCAGTAACTTCAATTTTTGGTGCAATGAGGAGGGCACCGCTCCTGCCGAGTGTATCCATGGTCTCCCCAATAAACAATTATAGGGGGGCTTGATATCCATCACCAAGAAATCAATTTCATATGTATTTGGCCCAATTTCCAAAGGGATGTCAATTCGTCCCATCACTTTCCTTTCGGTTCCATCGAAGGCTCTTACTACATTGTGATATGTTTTCATATGCGAACTGTCAATGGGTAATCTATTCAATGTGGATAATGGAAGGACGTTCAAAGTCGACCCGTTATCAACGAGTACACTTAGAAGCGTGTATCCCTTGCACCGAGTAGTGATGTGCAAGGCCTTGGTTGACCCTATGCCCCCAGGTGGAATTTCATCATCATTGAAGTAGATGAAATTTTCAGCACTGATGTTATTCACCAACCGGTCCAACTTGTTAACGGATATGTCGTGGGTGACATATGTTTCGTTAAGTACCTTCAACAATGCATCCCGATGCACCTCGTAACTTCGTAGTAGGGCTAATCTTCGATATACGCTACCGGCCGCCTATGTAATCGCTTTCGACCACACTAACTCGCTATATTTAAGGAACTTTAAAAACTCCTTAGCCTCCTCCTCCTTTATCGGCTCCTTGACAGGCACTTCAACCTCTTTCTTCTTCTCAATGTCAACATCCTTTATTTTCGTGGGCTCCACTCTGATGCCCCCCACATCATAACGTTTCCCACTTCGTGTATGGGAACCTTCATTTTGCACGCCCCTAGACGCATTGGCTATACTCTCCCCCTCAGGTACTGTTACACTGCAGTCATAGCTCTATGGCACCCTCTTGTCATCCTTGTAAGGGAAAGGAGTGGGTTTATAGATGACGACCTTGGGCCCGGTTTATGCCCCACTTCATTATTCCTCAGCAAGGAAATAATAATTCTTGGTCGGCTGGTTCCCTGTCGTTCATTTTTCAGCACACATATTTGTCTTTTGCAAGAACTACCCTCAAAAATCTGTAACTCTTTGTTAACCATAAAGCCTTGCACTATGGCCTTGAACTCTTCACAATTTTGGATCATATGACCCACCTCTCCATGGAATTCACAACAGTTCCCCATTCTTTCTCCACCTTTTCCAGAGGTCAACATACCTCTTTTCACCATCTCCTCCCATATTACTTTCATGGGTGTCTTCACCTTAGCCACATCTTCCTTGATTCTTCCTTCCCTGGTTTCATCAATGGCATTCACTCATTGATTACCATGATCTGGTAACAGATTTTCAGCATTAGGGGTACTGTCAAATTTCACAACCCCCATCTTGATAAGCCTCTCCACGGCCTTCTTGAATCCGGTGCAGTTTTCAATCGAATGCCCCGGTATCCCCGCATGATATTCGCACTTAGCATTTGCATCATACCATTTGGGGTACGGTGGCTGTAGCGGTTTCAAGTGAAATGGAGCAATGGCATGTGTATCGTATAAGCTTTGATAAAGCTCACGATACGTCACGGGGATAGGCGCGAATTGCATCCTTTTCGAATTCTGTCTTGCGTCCGATTCCTGTCTTTGAGTACTTTGTTGCTCGACCGCAGCTGCTTTGGGTTGACCAACTGTGATTGCCCTCGAGTTGAGACTATTCATGTTACTCACCTCGTTGTCCTTTCTCCTTCGGGCCGATCTTTTAGCCGTTTCCCCCTCAATTTTACCACCCCTTACGGCGGTCTCAATCATCTCTCCTGCCATAACTATATCCGCAAAACTTTTTGTGTTGCTTCCAATCATGTGAGTGATGAACGGCGCCATCAAAGTGTTGATAAACAACATGATGGTCTCCTTTTCTAACAGTGGTGGTTGTTCTTGCATTGCTACCTCCCTCCATCATTGTGCGTATTGCCTAAAACTTTCATTAGGCTTTTTCTCCATGTTTTGAAGCGTGATCCTGTCCGGCGTCATATCAGTCACATGGTTGTACTGTTGCATGAAGGCTTGTGCAAGATCCCTCCATGAACCGATTCTTGTACGGTTCAACTGATTGTACCACCTAGCCGCTGCTCCTACTAAGCTGTCTTAAAAACAATAGATCAATAGTTGATCATTGTTCACATACCCAGTCATTCTCCTACAAAACATTGTTATGTGTACTTCTGGGCAAGTAGTCCCATTGTACTTTTCAAACTCCGGCATCTTAAATTTGTGAGGAAGCACCAAGTCTGGGACCAAACTTAAGTCTTTGGCATCAATCCCATGATGATTGCTAGCGCCTTCCAAAACCCTAAACTTCTCCTCCAACCACTTGCAACGATCCTCTAACTGTTTTGAAGATTCGGTTGCCATTCTTTCTTTCTCCATCATATCCAGATCAGGAGTAATAGGGTTGATCGAGCTATCGCCCAAATTATTTCCCGACCCAAATGGGAAATTCACGGGGATTCCAGCATCAACCGGCCTATGTTGAGGCCTCACAGTGACAGATGGCCTTCTAGGAGGTGCCTCGGTTTGCAGTGGCACATGAGGTGGAGTTAGACCCAGAGGATGATCCTCACCCTCCTCACCAGTGATAGCCATGGGGGCCTTCCCTTTATCAGTGGCCTTTAGAAGCTGAGCCATTTCAGCCATCATATTCCTCTAAGCCTCTAGCATTTGCTCCCTCATGTCATTCTGCATCTTGGCCAACTGCTCTTGCAATTGGTCCTGCATATCCTTTTATAATTATTCGAACCTTTGATCCATACTCTTAGTTTTAGTGCGAGTGCCGTAAGGATGTGTGATTTCCAGATTTTCTTTTCTACCTTTAAAAGTAAACTTTAACTAATTAGGGTCTTTCTATAACTTTGAATGCATATGATGTGATACAATGCAAATGCATGAATGCAAAAAAGGCATCGATCTCGATTCAATCTCATTTAGGAAACTTTATTTAGAAAAAGAATATCTTTACACATAAATGGATTACATATATGCCTTTGCCCTAATGCCCAAAGTTCTAACTTTATCTAATAAAAGGGCTAACTCTCGACCTTTATCAGATGCTGACTCATACATCATACTCAACGCATTAGCTCGTACTGCTAAGTCTCGAACATATTCAACAATCTCTCAGATCTGGGCTATAGCCTCCCCAATAACGTAATCCCTATCTCTGACTTGACCTTTAACTTGATGGAGCTCTCCTTTTAGACAATCTTCTTGCGCCTCGATCTGCTCAATCCGAAGTTCACCATCATGCAATGCCACTTCCAAATCTTCAACCTTACTTTTTAGCTCCTTTAACTCAACCGTAGGATCATGGTTTCGATGCCAACAAAGGGATCTTCCAAGCTCAGTTACCTTAGTCTTCAACCCTTTATTCTCTTTCTCTAATGCCAAATTCTGCGACCACACCTCTTAAAACTTCCTCTCCCAATACTCGGCTCTAGCTTTTTCCTCTTGAACTTCTTTCTGCCACCCCACTCGCTTTAAAGATACTTGTGCCTTCTTATACTCCTCTTTTAAATCATCTCGGTCTTCCTCAACCTTCCTCTTTTCCTTCCTAACCTTTTCAACCTCCTTCTTTTGTAGGTCAACATCTAGACTCAGGTACATCTTCTCCTCCTCAAGCTTTTCTATCTTCTTTTCGAGTTCCAAATTCTTTCTCTTAAATTCTTGCTTCATGATATCCAGCTCTGAGGGTATCACTTATAAATATTCCTCCATTGGTCGAACTTCCTCCATTTTTTTCGTAGGAACATCATCGCTAATCCTTTTATTCCTCCACTCGACATATTCCGGTGTCGTAGCAGGATTAATGGCCACTCCCTTCAACCGACAAGTCTTATTCCAAGCACTAGAAACCTCGCTAACCTTCCTCTTGTAATCGACTCCTCTGTATACAAACTCACTTTGAGCCAACCCATGAGTCGCTGGTACGAACTGTCTCAATCCATGCTGCCTCAACACGAGCAAAGGGGCATAACCAATGGCACCCCAAATTCCCAACAGGGTAACCCAATCAAAGCTGCCGCATCGATAAAGTATCTCACCAGGAACCATTTATGGAGCTCTCCACTCAACATCCTCTGACTGAAGATTCCGAAGTAATGCTATCCAATTCTCTTCCGGCACATTCAATTTCCTAGATGAGGCTACTATATCTTTCAACGGGGAGTAGTTCTCAAAGAAAACCTGACAAACAATCCCATCAATCAATCGAAAGTGACTGTAGAACCAAGCCAAAAGTAACTGAGCACACCCTATAAACCTACCTGCACCAGCCCTCCTACCTGCACCTAAGGACCTGAATATCTCCGCCAAAACTGTAGGGACGGAAGTGACCTTTTTGCTGAGTCGATGAAAAAGATCCGTGGTTGCCTCGTCCACATATCCCAAAGCTCTAGGGAAAACCATCAGTCTATACAAACTTAAGGCCAAAATGTCTACCTTCTTCGTCTCATCGGGGTGTGTCAGAATCAGGTCTTTCAAAGCGTCGCATGAAATGCACATGCACTCACCCTTCTCTTTAATTCTGGCCGTGATCCACTACTCGCTCATCCCCGTAATGGTCATTAATTTCTTCCAAAAGGTTGGGACACAAGAAGCTCGAGAATAAATTCTATCACTCTGAAACCTGGGACAACGAAGCTAGGCAGTGTACTCCTCTACGGTAGGTACCAAGTCTACCTCCCAAAAGTGAAACAACTGTACGTCGGGTTCCAAAATTGAGCAAGAGCTCGGAACAATTGCTCATCTACTTGAATATCGAGCAAGTAAGGTAAATCTCCGTAATTATCGTAGAATAACTGCTTGGTCTCATTGCCCCACTGATCCCAAATTTCCTTAAGCTCTTGGAGATTATTCTGTGTGACACTAATACGAGTATAATCTGACAGCTCCGACACATATATCATAGTTATACTGTCTCCCTTTTCTAGCTGAGTTTGCTCTGACCATCTATGAACATCGGCGTTGCCCTCCACTCTATCAAGAAGTCCGTTCTCCATAATAAAACTTCCTAACTTAGAAACTGACCACGAATCGATACCTTTGTAAATGCAAAATGACATGCAAACAAAAGAAAAGAAATAGTCAGTATCACATGATATCAATAAATCTCAACGATAATTTATAAGGGTAATATCTAAAGTATAGCTAAAGCTTGAGGTACCCGAACCAGCAGATTCCTCGATTCTCACCCATTATAGGCTCATTTGAAACGAGTTCAGTTCAAGGGAATACATTTCCCTATGGCTACACGGAGATGAAAATCTCACGAAACCATAGATACGGATGTATCCTGAAAGTGATCCACTATCCTACACGGAGGCGAAAACCTCACGAAGGCGTAGTTTCTCACTCCCACTTAAGGGTGTGACCACAACGGTCATGCAAATGCAATGCGTATCAGAATATAGCAACACATGCAATAATACAAACACATGTAATGCAAAGAGGATTAAATTTTAAAATTTTTAATTTCCGACACTAAGACAAAAGGTAATCAATTATACAGCTTGACTCTCTTATTAATCCCCAGTGGAGTCGCCAAGCTGTCGAAACCATTTTTAAATCAAGTTTTGAAAAATGGGAATCGACTTTAAGAAAAACGAAAACGGGAGTCGCCACCAATCTTTTTAGGTGTGATTGGATCACCTTATAAAATGTTTTGTTTTAAAACATTAATTTTGGTCTCTGAAAAGTCGAAAAAAACGGATTCGGAGTCTCGATTACGCATTGAGGAAGGATTAGCACCCTCGTAACGCCCAAAAATTGGTACCTAATTGATTATCAAGTGTCTTTAATGTCGGAAATTTGAAAGTTTTAAGATGCAAACCTCTTTTAATTAGAATGTCTTAATTTTGAAAATTAAGACTCACTTATTTCAAACGAGTCAAAACGTCACATCCAAAGAAGTTAGGGCGCAACATTTTAAAACCTTCAAACTAAGCTCGTCTTTCGAAAATTTCTATCTCGAAACAACAAAACGCCATATCCAGTAAGTTAGGACACTATGTTTTGAAATCTCGAAATAATTGTTTAAGTTTTGAAAACTCAAAATCACTTAGAAGGGTGCTTGACTATTCGAATTCAACAAGAAAAGTCGCAACCCAGTAAGTTAGGGCACTACCTTTCTCGAAGTTTCCAAACATCAAGCATTGCCTTTTATTTTTATAAAACTTTTAAATATTGTTTTAAATGACCTTTTAGAGTGACAATTTTGTATTACAAAACATAAATATTCAAATAACATATATTATAAAATATTATAACACTTTATACAAATGCAATCACTATATATAGAGGGCAAAAATAGAATAATAAAAATAATCATGCTAAGCAAATAGGAATATACCTAAAAAGAAAACATAATAAATGCACTAATTATACAATATATCATAAATAAAACATTAAATAATAAATATAAAAAAAACATGGTAAATATTAATATGTAAAATATGTATGAGTAAAAATAGATAACATAGAAAATGGATAAATAGAATCTTCATAAAATATAAAATATACAATCCAATAATTTAATGTACACATGAATGGATTAATAAATGAAATGATGCATATAATACAATATATCAATTTACATGTATATAAAAATATGCATTTGAAAATAAATTATAAAAGTCTAAGATATTACATAAAATACATAACATAACAATAATACATTAATTCTAAAGTAAAAACAAATATTGTATAATAATAAAAAAACATAAATTTTAAAAATATATGTATAATATAAATAATTGTTAAATAGAATGAGCATATAATAAAAAATGTGATGTTTAATAATAAATTTAAAATATAATATAAAATATATATTTATAAGAATAATAATTATAAAAAATATGAAGTATATTGGTTTGGAAAAATAATGTATAAAATATAAAATATGTAAAAGAGTTTATATTTATAATGAAGTAATTATATAATGTATATATAAATATAAGTTTAGAATAATATAAAATAAGTAATTAATGATGAAATATACGTATTATACAAATTATAATATAAAATGTGTAATAATAGAATATAAATAAAGTAATTATTAACATATAAATAAAAATAAGTATATAGTAAAAGTTAAAAACCTTTAATGATAATAATATATAGATAACAATGTATAATAATAAAAAATGGCATAATAATATATAAAATAAATAATAAAATAATTATAATATATATAATATAAAAGTATATATGTAAAAATAATAAATAATATATATAAATAATAATTTACGAAAAATAAATATATAATAAATAATAATAATATAAATAATATATATAAAAAATAATTATATAATATATAATATAAAAATAAGATTAAAAAAATAAAACAAATAACAATATAAAAAATATATAATAATAAAAATAAATATATAGGGTTAGATTTGAAGTTCAATAAAATTATAGGGCGAATTAAAAAAAATAAAGCCGAATTAAGGTCCTAATTAAAACATGCGTAAAACGAAAGGGACTCATTGGGCAAAATGCCCTATTCCCAAAACGGCAGCATTTTAATTCTGTGTTTAAAAGGATCGGGGATCAAATTGAAACCAAAATAAAAATAGTGAGCAGAAATTAAAAAATGCAATAAACTTAATTTAAAAGATGAAAAAGGCGGAAGGACTAAAGGGATAAATATCCCATTTTCTTAAAACACACGGAGCCTCCGGGTCGGATCGGGTCGGATCCTGGGTCCTATATAAGTTAAATTTTAATTTTAAATTTCATTTCTAACACCCCGTTTTAAAAAAAAAACCAAAATAACTCTGAAACCCTCTCCCTAGTCCTCTGGCCTGAGTGCTAACAACGGCCGATGGCCACTGCTCCACACGCTCACGCGCCGCCGTGCACGACGGTGGGAAGGCCAAAAATCCTTCCTCTAGCAGCCGAAACACAGGTAGTACTTTTCCTCTTTATTTTAAAAAAGTATTTTTGTGTATTACAACTTAAAAAATGAACTGTTTTCCCTTTGATTTTCAAATCTGTTTTTGGATTGTCTGTTATATTAAAAATACATATATATATAAAAATAAAAAAATAAAAATAAAAAACAGAAGGAAATAATAGAGAATGAAAACAATAAAACCTTTGAATCTGCCGTGAGTTTTTATTTCTTCTATACTGTTTGTACATGCGTCTTTAAAACCCAAAAGAAACTTTTCCCCTTTTTACAATGTTTAGATTCGGGCTTTATAGCCACTGTTAATCGATACAAATTTGGTATAAAAATCTTTCCTATTTCTTGCCGTGCTTTTTCGTATCTGCTGTGTTTCCTTTTCCATTTTGCAGGTACCCCGAAAATCTCGGTGATGGTCGTGCTATTCGTGGCGCGATTCGGGGCCGGACAGAGGGACGACCAGTGACCGGGGCACTGGTGGGCATTGAAGGCCCTCGGGAAAGCGCATTAATGGTGGCCTCGATTTCGAGGACTGAACAGACGCTCCCCGAATCCTCTAGATCCTATTGCGGCGCCACAGTGTTTAGGAAACCCTAGGGTTTCCTGCTTCCCTTAAGTCCTTTGGGCCCTTTGGGCTGTTTTAAATTTGGGCTAGCCTGTCATGTAATGTTTAGTTGGGTTAGCTGTAATTAGGTCACGGGCATAAGTAGGTTGCTGGGTTTTAAGTATTTGGGCCAGTAGTGTTTAAATATTAGGCTTCGGATGTAAATGAGTACACGGGTAGTGACTGGATTAAATGTTTGGGCTCTGTTGTATTTTGGTGCTTTGTAAATGGACTCTTAATTAATATTTATTTGCCCATTTATTTTCCTCTGTTCAAGCCCGGTCAAATTTGGGCTACTACAATACTATGTTCAATTTTGAGATTTAATTTCTATACTTCAATTCTTTATATAATTTGGTATCTCAATCTAAATTTTTTTTTGTCTCGATTTGGTGCATGACTTTTGCTTCAATGTTCAATTTAGATGCCAGACTAAATGGCACTGTGTGGCTCAATAAATGTTTAACACGTGTTCTAATTTTTTTTCTTGGCTAAAAGACACTTGTGCTCTAGCTATGTACTTAACTAAATAATTTAGTTTCAATTTCAAACATTTATTTTATGAAAAAAATGTAAAATTTGTTCAAGCTCCAACTCAAAATAATACAGTTTAATCCTTATTACAACTAAATAATAATAATAATACAAATCCCAAATGATCAAAATTTAAACGACCTACTAATTCATATACTAAAACATATGTAAAAAATAACACTCCTACTAAGGTCTGCTTTCTTTGCACGCTATTTTTTACTTTCTCTCTAAAGCACGATTAGGGTTTTATTTAATTTTGTTCTTTTGTTTACAACGGCGGTTGTTTTCTAAGGTTTCTTGTCAATTTTCTTGGTTCAAATATAAATCTATTTCAGTTCTAACAAGCTAGTGGGACAAAACGAATCTGAGGGGTTTTTCTTAGTGATGGAGAACGCGTTGGCGGCATTGTCCCTTGATAATCAAGAAGATGAGATTGAAGAAGCACAAAGGAGCAATCCGATTGACGAAGAAGAACCTAACTTCTATTTGATTGGGTGTTTTTTGACAACAAGTGTTATTCACTTTCCTGCAATACGAAGTACGTTAACTAATCTTTGGCATCTCGTCAAAGGTATTCAAATATTGGATTTAGGGAGAAGTGTTTCTTGTTTTGTCTCTTTCATCTAATTGATTTAGAACGAGTGATTAATGGATCTCCTTGGACATTTAATAATCATCTGTTATTATCTCATCGATTGGGTATTCGAGAGGATCCCCTAAATTTTCCTTTCATTTATGTCTATTTTTGGGTCCAATTGCATGATATCCCTCCAGGTTTTTCTCTGAAGTCTTAGCCAGATAGCTTGGTAACTTTATTGGATGTTTTGTTGAATTTTATGGTGAGAGTATTACTAGGGGCCTAAGGAGTTATATGAGAATTAGGTTTTGTATCGATGTATATCTCCCCTTGAAGAGGAAGAAAATATTATTGTTTTCACACAGAAATATAGGCTATGTGCACTTTAAATATGAACGTTTGACTTTGTTTTGCTTCTTTTATGGCAAGCTAGGTCATAGCGATTCTTTTTGTGAGGAGAGGATGTCTCTAGGTTTTGAGGTTGCTGAGATGGGTTGGGATCTGTTTATTAGGGCACAATCAACACGTGCCCTGGTGATGGGTAGTATATGGTTAAGAGATTATGGGAAACGATCAAATCGGGTAAGTAGCTCACAAAATTGGTGGATGGAGCAAACAACGTAGGAATCTGCGAATCGATATGGAAACTACAAGAGTTTGGATTCCTTGCTGGGTTTGAATTTAATCGGGGACCCATCTCTTGTATCTGATGAGACATCAATGGAGCATGACTCTAAGGAGGTAGTGCTAGAAGAGGGAGAAGGGAAAAAACGTCCTCAACAAACCTTGGGTAAGGATTGCACGGCGTTAGCCATAGGTGGGGTGGAGAAGATTATTGATCAGGGTTCGGGAAAAATTTAATTTATATCGGTTGTAATGACCCAAAATTCACGGGCATCGGAAAAGTACATTATCAGGCCTCCGTCTTAGTGAAATGAGTTCGAAAATAAATTAGTAGAAATATTTATAAGTCTAGTAGTGTGTTTAATTAGGTTTTAATTAAGTGAAATTAGCTCAATTTAGAGTAAATAGTAAAAAGGACTAAATTTAATTAAGGGTAAAAGTTGAATTATAGAGTAATAGAAAATAAAAAGGAAAAATGGCAATTAAGCCATTTATATGAAATGATGCGGCATATATGCATTAAAATCTAATATTTTATTTGAGTTATATATAAATATTATATAATTATTAACCATCATTATGGTTTTATATTATTATTATTATTATTATTATTATTATTATTATTATTATTATTATTATTATTATTATTATTATTATGTAAATAGTAGATAATTGTATGGTTATAATTAAATACATGTGTAAAATGCAAGAAAATACACTTGTAATATATTTTTATATTTTCTTAAATAATAAGTAAAAGATATTTATTGATTATTATTTATTTGATATTATATTAGTGAATAAATTAATAAGTTGACAAATGTAGGATAATGAGATGATACATGTGTAATAATATGTACAATACAATTGTAATACAAGTATTATTTATTAAGTAGATATTTATTATCTATTATTAATAAGTAAAAGATATTTATTAGATAAATAATTAAAACAAGATTTTTGGTACGAAAAACAAATTAGATAATGACATTTGTAATAATATAAATATGTATACTTGTTATATAATTATTAATTTACTTAATATTAAAGAAAAAGATATTTTAATATATGATATTAATATTATATTATGTTAATAAAATAATAAAGCATAAAATAAATAAAGAAACAAAGAAACATAACAAAAGAAACAAAAAAAAAAAACAAAAAGCATTTCGAAGGTAGAAGGAAAAAGAAAGAAAAGAAAAAGGAAAAATTAAGGGTTTAGGGTTTAAAGCTTTGATAGGTAAGTTAATTAAGCTCTTTTCTTTTAATTTTGATGTTTTAAAAGTCTTAAAATAAGATTTTGATAGAATTAAGTTGATAGTTTGGAAGTTCATAAGTTTTTAAGTATAGTTTATGTTGAACAAAAAGAAGAATTAGGGATTTAATTGAATGAATTTTAAGTTAGAATTGATTAAAGGATTAAATTGTAAACTTGGCTATAAGTTTTACGTTGTATGGATTAAATTGAAGAAATTTCGAAATTAGGAAAATATGCTGAAAAATTAATAATTAAATGTAAGTATGGAGGAAATTTGAATAGAAATAAAGTATGAATTGAATTAGAAAAGTAAGTAAAATTATTTAGGATTAAATTGGGAATAAGGTAGGAATTGATTAGAAATTTAATTATTTATTTTAATTAGTGTTGTAATTAATAGTATAATTATTTTAATTTTCGTAGCTAACAAAGAACCAGAGATATCGGCTCCAAAGGGAAATGAGAAGATTATCAAGGAGTAAATCAAGTATTTCGGGTTTGTATTACTATAATTCAAATTGTTTATTTATTCATTAAATGATAAATTAATTTATGTATATGGTGAGTAAATTGTAAGGTCAGTGTTAGTATTGAATTGTATGAAATTAAATTGAATTGTGATTATATGTGAATAATTGAAATGTATATTGAATTGAGAAAGTGTATTGAACTATGAATATGTGAATTGAAAATTTGATTGAAAAGTGGAAAATGATTGAATTGAAAATGTGAGAAATTGTGATTGAATTGAATTGAGATTTAAATGTGGTCCGAAAATCCTATTAACTAGTCGGGCTGA
The DNA here is from genome assembly GCA_025698465.1 of Gossypium longicalyx. Lineage (NCBI taxonomy): Eukaryota > Viridiplantae > Streptophyta > Magnoliopsida > Malvales > Malvaceae > Gossypium > Gossypium longicalyx. The sequence goes on along the minus strand of CM046997.1, from coordinate 12,352,911 downwards.
GTCAGATATAGTTGGCATGCCATAGGATTGGAAGTGTTCAGGGATGCTTCGACCTCGAGTCAATGAGACATTGGGTGTCACTATTTTACTTCGGATAGATTCGATGAGGTACTGGGTACCACTTTACTTCGGCTAGGCCGATGAGACACTGGGTGTCAACTTTGCTTCAAACTATCCGATGAGGCATTGGGTGCCAAACTGGTGTGTTTGGTTGGATCCATGTATCCGCCAAAGTCCGAGTCTGTTAATAGGGGTAATTAAAAGAATAGTTAAGTTGAATAAAATGAATTGGTTGAGCTACTGAAAGAAATGTAAAAATGGAACATGAATTGAAAATGTGAATTGAATGTGAGTATGAGAATGGGAAGCATGAACTAATGGTCATGAATTAGATAATGGCTCAACATGAATGTTTATGATTTCAATTGACGAATAGCTAAATTAAATTGTATGAATATATTGAGAATGGAAAATTTATGTTTGAATTGATTTAGTAATTATTAAAGTTAGATGATTTAATTTACATGATTATTTTATTTATAATTTGAATTATGGTAATACCACTGAGTATAAAATACTCAGCGTACGGTTGTCTCCGTGCGCAAGTTAATAGGTATTTAGAGTCTTGGTTCAACATCCAGGCGATCCTGACTCCAGCGCAAAACTCGGTGATGTATTCTTCTTTTGGCAAAAGTGGCATGTACATAGGTGTTAATTTAGTCACTTTAAAATGTTATATAATTTTTGTTGTAAAGAATGGTATTTGGTATTTTGGTGTTTAAACAATGAAATGGTATGAAAATTTATATGATATGTTTGGTATAATTAATACTAACATGATCTTTTGATACTTGGTTTAATGAAATGGAAATAGAATTATCATAACACATTTGGTACAGTTGGGAACAAGTTGAAATATAATGAATGAAGTTTATTTAATTAAACAATATATGCAAATATTTACTTAGTAAATTACTGAGTTGATGTTAAGCTATGTTTAGGTGTATTTAAAAATGAAATTGTATGGATTGTGATATTGATTTTGAATTGGTTGCGATTTGAATTTGCAGGGAAGGTTAAATATTTATAAAGGGGTTATATTGAATTTTTCTATAAAAAAAAAAAGAGAGTCAATTAGCAAAAGTTTTATATGAACTTATGATTATATTATAATATGTTCGATAATTATTTGAATATTAATCGTAAATTATTAGATTATCCGGTAATGCCTCGTAACCTTGTTCCGGTGACAGTTTAGGGTTAGGGAGTGTTACATCGGTGGCTGTCAAAAGGCAAGTCGATCGGTTGCAATGAAAATTATAAGTTGGAACGTCTGGGGTTTGGGGAACCCTAGGGCGGTTTGTATATGCTGAAATGAAATAATCCTTAAATTGTCTTCTTTATGGAGACAAAAATCAATAAATTTAGAATGGAGAAAGTTAGACATTTGTGTGGCTTCCATAATGGTATTGAGGCAACGGCGAAGGGATCAAGAGGAGGGTTTTGCTTGGCATAGAAGGGGAATGTCACTATTAGTTTAAAAATTTTCTCCATCGGTCATATTGATATAGAGGTCGAGGAAGACAATGGAGTGCGTAGATGAAGATTTACTAGTTTTTTATGGCTCTCTATATGCCCGCAATAGAGAGGTGTGATGGGATTTACTTCAGCTTTTGGGTCAAGATCAAGTTGATCAGTCTGCGGGTATTTTAATGAGATAATGTACGCGTGTGAAAAGAAATGAGGTCTTCCTAGAGATGAGCGATACATGGAGGTTTTTAAGAACGTACTTGAAGAATGTCAGCTATTGGATTTAGGTTATTCGGGGGCATGGTACACATGGAATAGGGGAAATTTACAAGAAACAAACATCCGAGAAAGGCTGGATAGAGGAATGGCTAGAGTTGAGTGGATAAACATGTTTCCCAATGCTTTTATTAAACATCTTCCTCATTTGTTATCTGACCATTGCCCAATACTCATTCACATTGATCAAATTACAAACGCCCATACAAGGATGAGTTTTCGATTTGAAGCATGATGGATCTTGGAGAATTCTTTTGAAGATACTGTTTGCTCGTATTGGGATGGTTTACGAGGTCCTCTTTTGGAAAAGTTGGTAGGTTGCAAACCAGCCTCGTTCAGTGGTCCAGGGGTATAGCTCGTAAACATAAAGGGATAAAGGAAAAACTCACGCAATAGTTGGAGGCTCTGCTAGAAGAAGATGTTAACGGGGAAAATCTTGCATGCATCATTGATACTAGAATACATCTTAGCTTAGAAATTGATAAAGACGAACATTTCTAGGAGTAACGCACTCGTGCAAACTGGCTGAAAGCAAGGGACAAGAACACAACATTTTTTCATAAGTATACTTCCAGCCGCAAATCAAGTAACCAAATCAAATCCCTGCAAAGAGGAGATGGAAAGGAAACGACAGAGGTCAATGAGATGGGCAGTATTGCACGGCATTATTTTCAACATTTGTTCACTTCTAATGGTGTTTGAAATATGTCTCAAATTTTGGAGGGGATTGTGCCAGTCATCTCTTAGGAGACAAATATGCAATTAACAGCTCCTTTCGTGGTTGATAAAGTAAAAGAGGCGTTAAAGGAGATAGGGCCTACGAAGGCTCTAGGAGATGATGGGTTTCTAGCAATTTTTTTCCAAAGATTCTGGCAAATTGTTGGACGAGATGTTGCTAAGTTTTTTTTAAAAATCCTTAATGAAGGTATGGATCCTACTTTAGTAAATTTGACTAATATTTTCTTTTTACCAAAAGTCTCTCATCCCACGAATTTGGTAATTTTTAGACACATTAGTTTATGCAGTGTTATTTACAAAATAGTTGCAAAAGTTCTGGTCAATCACATGAAAGGGGTAATGGATAGTTGTATTGATAAATCTCAAAATGTGTTTGTGCCCGGTAGATTAATATCTGATAGTGTATTACTTGCCTATGAAATTTTACATACTATTCGTCAAAAGCGAGTGTTAGAAGAAAGGATTTATGGCATTAAAGCTAGACATGAGTAAAGCTTATGACAGAGTTGAATGGGTTTCATAAAAGGCATGATGATTCAGTTGGGATTTGATAACCGTTAGGTGAAGCTTATAATGAGATATATCTCAACTGTATCGTATTCAATTTTTCTAAATGGTCAAGTAGGGGGAATGTTTTCATACTAGTAGAGGTCTTCGACAAGGTGACCCTTTGAGTCTATTTCTTTTTCTACTATGTAGTGAAAGATTATCTTCACTAATGAGAATTTCTATTCAGGATGGTTGGTTAAAGGGTGCACAAGCCAATAGGAATGGACCTCGATTTTGCATTTACTTTTTGCCAATAATTCCATTTTGTTTGGTAAGGCATCGGCTCAAGGGGAAAACGTACTAAAAACTATTTTACGAGAGTATGAGTAATGTTCAAGTCAATGCATAAATTTTAACAAGTCTACTGGTTTTTTTAGCACCAACACTTCTACGTATGACAAGCAATTGGTTTTGGGGCTTTTAAGTGTACAACATTCTGACGATCTGGAGAGGTATCTTGGTCTCCTTAACATGGTGGGGCAACGCAAGATGGAGTCATTTCAGATTTTAATAGACAAATTCAGAAAACATATTGAAAGATGGAGTATTCTCTATTTATCTCAAGGGGGATACAAAGTGTTCATTAAATCAGTATTGTAGGCGATTCCTACTTATACTATGGTGTGTTTCTTACTCCCAAAAGCCCTATGTAATGAGATTGAAGGAATCATGACTAAATTCTAGTGGCAAAAAGGACCATGGAAATGTGGGATTCATTGGTGTTCTTAGGAGTATCTTAGTGAGCCGAAGGAATTGGGAAGGTTGGATTTTCGCAGCCTAGTTAAATTTAATGTCTCTTTACTCGCAAAAAAAGGTTGGCATTTGATTAATCATCCTGATTTGTTATTAGTTTGTGTTTTAAAAGCAAAATATTATCTAAATTCTAGTTTTCTCAATTCGAATTTGGGCAATTTACCTTCATTTACCTGAAAAAGTGTGTAGTCAGCGAGGGGTCTGCTAGTGAGTGGGCTTTGTTGGAGAATTTGCTCCGGCACTATTATTTCCATAATGGAGGATGCATGGTTGCCAGGTTCACCGTCCTATTATATCCATGAAAATATTAATTCAAGGGGTTTGAATGTGGTGGCAGATTATATTGATAATGACAACATGATATGGAAAGCAAACCTGATCAGAAGTACTTTCCCCGATGAGGTTGCTAACCGAATCTTGCAAATTCCTTTGTTAAAAGAGAGAAAGGAGGATGTCCTAGTTTGGCGAGGGAACCCATCTGGCGAGTTCATAGTCAAAATCGCCTATAAACTATTACATGAAGGTACCTTTTGGCCTAATTATACAAATTATGCTCCTAAAGACCTCTATACAAAACTATGGAAACTATAGATTCCCACAAAAGTAAAAATTCATATGTGGAAGGCAACATGGAACTTCCTTCCTACTATGGTTAATTTGCAATATAGGCGAGTGAGGGGGATGGTCTCTATCTCCGATGTGGTAGTAGTCCTGAAACCCTACATCATGTGTTTAGAGATTGTCAAGCTTCAACAGTTGTATGGAATAACTTAAACTTACAGTGGGTACTGTCGTTACATGAAATACCTGATATAGAATGGTTCAACCGAGTTTTTTCCCAATGCTCTGAAAAACAGTGTAAGGTATTCGTCTATAGAGTATGGGGGATCTAGACAAATATGAACAAAACAAAGCATGAAGGAGCCAGTTGTGCGGATAAACAGATCACAGATTGGATTCAAATATATATTTAAGAAATTAATAGTCTAGAACAGAGGGATGTTACCAAATCTACGAGCGAAGAGGCCTGGATACCTCCAAACACCCAGTCAGTCAAAGTAAACTTTGATGCCACTTTTTGTCAAGACTTGAACAGATCTGCTTTGGGACTAGCCAATGAGTGGTTCTGGTCACAAAACAAAAACTGTATGATCGTGTACCTTCTCTGTTCGCAGCCTTGCCTGTCTATTAGCAGTACGGTTAAGCATCCAATTGGGTCTCCAGCAAATGGTCATAGAAAGAGATGCGAAATCCATCATAAACAAAAGCAAAAGGAGTGTCAGACATAGATCAGAGGTTTGGGCTATCATCGACGATATACATCAAACAAAGACATCGTTTCAACAACTAAAGTTTGCTTATGTGCCTAGATCTGCAAACATTTTCGCTCATAATCTTGCAACAGAATGTCTAAGAACAGGGAAAGAAAGTTACCTGGACTTTGGAACGATAAACGACACCGGAGCGGGATCTTTGCTCTTTGGACCAAGAGAACCAGACTGATAGCAGAAAGGGAAACGTTTGGGTAGAAAGAAAGGCAAAGAAATGCAAAAGATCAATTTGTTGGGAACATTTTCCTTTTAGGAATTTGGCACCGACACAAACTTTTAGGGTTTGCTTTTAGAGAGTGGATGCCAGCTAAGTCTAGGCTAACATTTAATTTGTTTTCTTTTTCAACTTCGTTTTGTTTATTATTTTGGTTCTTGTTTTTAATTCTGTTTGTTTCTTCACTTTCATAAGCCCATCTTCAATAGATTAGCTTGTAGTTTGATTTGTTTTTTTATAAAGTCCAGCCCGGTTCATTTTAAAAAAAGAAAAACTCAAACGAGATCAATCTATAAAGGACTTGAACAGAGGACTAAAACCTTAAAAAATTCAAATTCCAATGATCCAAGTCTAAAATAAACCGTAATGGAATCCACCCGAAGACAGTAAAGCCCCTTGTACGTAACATATGGTTAAAGCGCTGACTAGTGTGACTAACCCATGGTTTTAAGGAATAATATGAATGAATAAACAAAGAAATCCAGATTCGGTCTTCAACTTATACCTTGATAATATTCCCATTGTCTTTGTTTTTGGACGGCACATTTCCCTCCAATTTCAGGTATACTATCCGAATATCCAAAAGTATATCTGCTCTGATTTCTTCAACCATCTCCCTATCCCTACAAAACCAGACAAATTACATTACATGGATTGAAAAATGGAAAAAAGAATTAAACCCCCCCTTCAAAACAAAACTAAATCTATACAATCATTGGATTACACATCTCTATCCCCCAGGCCACGTTTCATGTTTGAATCAAACCACACCCCATCAAGATTTTAAACCTTTTTTTGAAAGTCATATATATACACACCATTGGAACTCCAAGAGAGTTGCAGACTCAACAATGGAGGGCAATACAACTCCTCATACACCGTCTTATGTGGTTATCGCATTCGATGCAACTAAGGATCATAATGAACGTGAGTTTAGAATTATCATCAATCATATACGAGTTAGAGGTGACATTCTGCGTGGTGGGGATACGCTTCTTATGCTTGGAGTTTTGCATAGAGTCACTCACCCTAGTAAGCACTCTTATCTTTCTTCTTATATACCTATTAATGATGATTTTGATGTTTGTGTTTGAGAATATTGATTATACTTTAAGTGATAAAGCAATCGTGATGGTCTACAGATTTTTGTTGAATCTATTAGGTGTTGGATGAAATTACATAAAATACAAAAATATGAAAGTGGGATATATATGATCAGTCAAATTAACTCACTGTTTAATCCTTTTCTTTTCCCCGGGTTGGTATAGTGGGTTACCAAAGCAAACCAAGTCCAGAATCTTTTGGAACAAGCCTTCGTGCCATGGAGGAAGAAATATCAAACAAGGTTGATTCATATGTTAATTTGCTCCACCAAAGTGCTGAAGAATGTGAAGAGCAAGGGGTACTATTTATTTCTTCTTATTATTATTTTTGCATACATACTATACTTACACAAAAAAGTTCATTGCGGATTCAAACTCTGTTCATGAACTTAATTGTGGTTTTGTGTATTTTTCATGTTTAGGTGAGCATTGGAGTTAAAATTACAGCTGGGGTTCCCATAAAGAATGTTGTTCTACAAGAAGTGGTTGCCTCAAAGCCAGCATGGGTTGTACTTGATAGGTAATTAGTTTGCAACCATCATTTGCCTTATATATAGTTTCATAATAATTATTTGTTTTCTTTGGAAAATGAACGCTTTTGTGGTTTAATTCGATTAATTCATACAGTAACCTTTAAAAGATGATATTGAACACGTCTGATGTTGGATACGATATTTGATTGTATGGTATATCTCTGGTTTTTCATTACTGATGACATTCAATCTTAGCAGACACCTCAGACGGGATTTGAAGTTATACCTTAAACAGATACCTTGCAAAGTTGCATTAGTTCAAGACAGCTTGAACGTTGATGTTTTGAGAAACCATACAATAAGTGAATCAAATATTGGAGACCAAAAGGTGTACTCCATGTCCAAGTCCAAGCCTGTACCTCCATCCAACTTTCACTTTACTGAAAATATCGATCCTTCGGAAACCTCATCAAGAAGATACTCCTTCTCCACGAGTTACTTGGAAAGCTCCAAGAGTGGCCTCTTCACCCCTTCATCTACATTGAAATCAGAAGAGCATAACTTTTTATCTGATTTTGGTTCTTCTTCTAAGCTGGAAATATCAGGTAAGCAAGCAATCTTGGCAATTTTATATGAATAGACGCTATGAAAACTAGCTACGAGTATGTATCTGACAAAAATGGAACATCATTTCCTTTCAGATACATATACCAAAGGAGGAAGTATGCTATTTGACACACCAAATATCATCCAAAAGCAGCACAGGTATGGCTTCCGCAACAAATCCACAGGATCACCTCTTCTTTGTGTTGCTTGTGGACTAAGGACTGAACTGTATATCCAAGATTCAAAGGCATTCACTTACACTGAGGTTCAACAAGCCACTGAAGACTTTTCAAAGAAGAACTTGTTAGGGGAAGGTGGATATGGTCATGTATACAAGGGTAAGCTCAAAGATGGACAGCTGATTGCAGCAAAGGTCCGGAAACAAGAAAGTACACAAGGATTTGCTGAGTTCAATTCCGAGGTATCTGTCTTAAGTTTCGCACGTCATAAGAACATTGTGATGCTGCTGGGTTATTGTTGCAAGGAGAACCTCAACATTTTGGTTTACGAGTATATATGCAACAAGTCCCTTTACTGGCATTTATTTGGTAAACTAAACATATCTTTACAGACCCAAGTATTGATTTATGTGTCATTTCATCTTTACAAAATTTTCTTTATGTTTTGGAATTGTGGATTATTTTTCTACAGAGAATACAGAAAATGTTCTTGATTGGCATCAAAGACGTGCTATTGCAATTGGCACTGCAAAGGGTTTACGTTTTCTGCATGAAGAATGCCGTGGTGGTCCTATTATTCATAGGGACATGCGTCCAGGCAACATACTTCTCACACATGACTTAGTCCCTATGGTCAGTTAAGTCCTTTAATCAACTAGGGTTGGTCCTATTTTTAAGGCCTAATAATCCTTACTACTTAGCCCATATGTAATTTAGGTGTCTTTTATCAGATCACATCTTCATACCCAAGTTCGAGTAACATAACAGTACACTGTCTGCTAAAGCGAAAAGATTGTTAAAACCTTAAATGCTGTCTGTTTTAGAAATTTATATGATAATTAGGATATTCTATGGAACTGCATGCTCATTGAAATGATTGTGTTTCTACACACAGCTAGGTGACTTTGGTCTAGCCAGATGGAAGATAAATGATGAAACACTACAGACAAAAGTTCTTGGAACATTAGGGTAGGAGACTTCTATTCTATGACCTCTCAATTCATTTTCAGACTGAGTACATACACCATTGATACTAGTGTAAAATGGACCTTTGGTTCATGTAGATACCTTGCTCCAGAGTATGCAGAGAATGGGTTTGTTTCAGTGAGGACAGATGTGTATGCATTTGGGATAGTTCTCCTACAACTAATTTCAGGTCGCAAAGTAATTGACTACAAAAGCGAAGGACAGCATGTGTCTTTGAGACAATGGGTATGTAGGTCTCAATGAGTGTTCATAAATTTTATTTTTTTTGGCAATATTGATTAGTTTTACACTTGTTTTCATTACCGTCATGGTGTTTGATCATTTAGGCAGAACCACTGATCGAAAAGTTAGCACTACATGAGCTCATTGATCCTCGTATTGAAGAGTCATATGATACCTATCAACTCTACCTTATGGCTAAGACAGCTTACTTATGCGTGCAAATGAACCCTGAAATGAGGCCATCAATGGCGGAGGTAATGACCCTTTGATACCATATCATATACTCCTCATCATAACTAATTTTTTATGTTTGACATGGGTATACATGCTTGATTTTCATTTTTAAAGTTTTCAACATATTTCGAAGATTATACCTTTATGCCCTACCCGAGTATGTGTTTAACACATATTATATAAATACTTCAAAAAAGAAATGAATAGTCCAAATAATATCTTGCTGATCCTGTTTTTGTAAAATCTTGTTTTAGATTAGAAGCGAGTGTTCGATTGAATCAAATAAAAAAAATTAAAGTTTGAGAAAATAAAAGTTTCTAGGGAAAGTAATAGAAAGAAAATTTGGGGGGGTTAAGGGGAAGTAAATTTTTTTAGGGAAAGTAAAAAAGAAAAAGATTTTGAGGGGTAAGTAAAAAAGCTTTGAGGGGATTGGTTAAGGAAAAGAGAAGTAGAAGGGTTTAGTATTTAGTTTTATTTAAATTATTTGAGTTATTCGAATTTGAAAATTAAATTCAATTTGAATTCGAAATTTAAAAAAATTTTGAGTTAATTCGATTAACTCGATATTTAATTTGAATAATTTGAAATTTAATTTTTTTTAATTTTTAAAATCAAATCAAATTTTGTTCATTTCTATTTTAAATAGTATAAATGAATTGATGGGTTGTCGCACAGGTATTGCGCCTTCTGGAAGGAGAAGCCGATCATTTCCACCACTTGAAGGAAAAAGCAGTTCCTCAATTTACAAAACGATGAACAATATTTACTTCAATTACTTGCATTTAGAATTTCATCTCAGATGTCACTGCTTCAACATCAACATGGAAAAGGGTAAAAAAAACCAATGTAATATACTGTTTTTGCAGTCACATCTTAGTGACATTTAAAACACTGTTATAGTCAAAACATCTCAATATATACATATATAATTGTCGCATTAGGAGTACTGCATTAGAACCATAGCCCTACAAACAAGTAGGATCATCAATGTAACATGCTAGGCAAAACGAAGTTTTGAAGTGTGAAGTCATTTCATGCATAGTGACAACACTACTGAGTATTGGCTACCATGATCGGTCTCGAAAGTTCCAACAAGACAAGAATAAGATAAGGCTTAGAGGGGTTTTATCAGACATTGAAAACCTGCAATTTGGTTCTGTATGGTAAGACCGAAGTACAGTGCTTCCCACAAGGTGGGGCTTTGCTTGGAAATCATTAGCATTTTTCATTTCCATTAGTGAAAAGAACCCAAGGCGTGAGAGCCATCTAAAGTGTTCACTTTACCAATTTTCATGGACCCTGTCATTATTCGTATGCAATTGCAATTGTGAGCTTTGTATGAGTTACAATTATACAAATCATTATTCAATTATACAAATTATTATACTATTTTGTGCAATTAATTACATGTTTACACAATCATTATCTAATTACATAACTTTTTACAATTTTTATAATACAAAACATTATCCATTTACACAAATAATTACAATATTCATAATTTTTTTATAATTACATAAAACATTATCTACATGTTGATTCCTTTTAGTTTTTAGTAAATTAAATATTTTTATTGGCAGTTATCAATTTGAGCCAACCATAATCTACATGTTGATGTTTCAAATATTGAAACTAAATTACACATATTCTTCTAGTCTTAAATTAGATTTTATGTTTTATTTAGATAAAACTTTTAATGTATTTTAACTATTGCAGTGTGTTCTGATTTGTTTCGGTCAATACCGACTTGTATCAATGCATACTGACTTGTACCAGTTGGTACAAAATATTAATATTTTAAACTAACTTTTAATTATTTCATCTTAGCCATTTAATTTTTTATAACTACATGTAAATTAGTAGTTATTAAATTAAATTATTGAATCTAATTAATAATTTTAAATTTTATATTTACAAATAAATATATTTATATGGATGTAATTGAGATTACATATTTGTATATATAATATATAATTTATTAAAAATTAAAATTTAGACTACAAATAAATATATGTGTGTGAAAAATGTTTACATGGATATATATAAATTATCAAGAAACTAAAAATTAGACTATAATATAAACTCATATATATGTAAAAAATATTTAAAAATATCGATAAACCCAAAATGATACACTAAAACATGCCAGTACAGATACGTACTAGTACCAAGATAAAAACGATATGCCCACTAGTACGATATAGACTACCTTACTGTAAACGGTTTGTTTATATGATATGCCCACTGGTATGGTACAGACTCAATGTGTGATTGAGTTTCTTGCCACTTTAGTTGAAAGATAAATGCCCGAGACTCATAATTTCTTTTCCAAATGGTGAAGCGACAACAATGTTGGAAGATGCATCTCTACTAACAAGCTTCCTAATCAACAATACAGAGGTATCCAAAGATACTTTGTTCTATCTGTAGGTAGTGTACTCTTCACATCAGAGACATATTCTCTAAAAAGATGATTGATTTCAATAATTGCCAAGTGAAATAGAAGTTTACGATTTACTCCACAAAAATTCAAATTTGAATAAGTTCTATAAATAAATAATCTTTAACCATTACATCACACACCAAAATTCAATTAATTATAATAGAGAAAAAGGTTGTATGAGAAGATGCGACACCTTAACATATATAATTCCTATTTAAATCATGTCTTCTAATTAGATTTTTTAAAAATGTCATCATGAATGAAAATTTTACATTTTGTTATTGTTTCATAAATCATTTCTCAATTATAATAAGGAGGCATTGAAGCCCTCTATATTGTTAAAAAATAGCAAATAAGGACAATCTAATACTATTTTAGATATTTACAATTGTAAATTAGTTGATCTATCATTAAACTTAAATATTTATATTTTATTTAGGGATGAATTTTGGTAATGTTATATCAATAAGTTGTTGGATGTAATGGTAAGGCATATTGCACTCTTAAGAGGAGAACGTAAGTTCAAACCTTAGAGACGATATCGTTGGGAGTAGCAACCACGAACCTTGAACATAAGCTGTAAAATGGATATGAAGAATACCCAAACAAAAATGCAATGTTATACATAAACTATGATTTTATATATGAAACTTTAATTTGATTCAATTTTCACAAATTACTAACATAACTATTAATATAGCACCATTTTATATTTACATATTGTGTACATAAATAATTTTATTTATTTAATATAAAAATAAAATGGGATATTTATTTCTTTAAACATGTACATTTGAATTAAAATTAAAGTTTCGTGTATACATTCGAACCATGATCAAAATTTTATAGATATAATTACACCAAATTAAAACTCATATATCAAATTACATATTAAATTAAAGTTGATTTATAATTCTAAAATTTATCCCTTTTATTTATGAAAAATTAATACTTATGTTTTATAACTAATAAGTAGATCCAAAATAAAATTAAAAACACATAACATTTAAGTGAAACGAAAAGCATTGAAACATAAGTCAACGCTTCACCAATAGTTATATCAACGGTATAAATATGTATGGGGTTCTTATAATTTTTTCAAAATTAAAAAATTATTTTAATACTTTCAATAAAAATTCATAAAAATTTAGAAAATATATAAATTTTATGAAAATTTTCAAAAATTATGAAAATTTAAAAACTCTTAAAAATTTTAAAAAAAAATATTTTTAAAAATTTATGAAAAATATAAATGTTTCCAAAATTTCAAAAAAAAAAAGTGTTATTTACTCCTTTTCTCAGTACAATGAGATTCGAATCCTAGAGAAGATGAATACCCGATCAATAGGCCACAATTTAGGGTTCGTGTTATTTACTCCTTGAAAAGTAGTAAATTCTTTCCAAATTATGAGTTATTCATTCAATCTGTATTAAATTGGATTGAAGAATTTTTATTTTAATTCAAATCAATTATAAATCAAAATGTTTTTATTTAAATTTAATTATAAAGTATATAAATTATTAGTGTAAAATAATTTTTAAATAACAATATAAACTAAATTGGTTTTAATTAAATTTTATATTTTTTTACTAAAAAACAACTTTTTCAAATACGATTTAATATAAATTAATCGAATAACTTAAAATTTGGAGAAACCTTATTATAATTAGAGGTATTCATGGGTCAAGTCAAGCCAAAGCTTGATTTCAAAAAAAATAAAAATTCTAGCCTCATGCATATTTTGCCCAAATTACTCATTTCACTATTTAAAAATAATAGCAAACTATTTTCTATTTAAATTTATTTATAAAAATTAATATTAATATAAAATTTTAAATTTCATTATTATTTTAGGTAGTAAAACATGTCGAGTCAACTCAAAATTAAAAATATAAGTTTAAGCCCAATTCAGAATAGATTAGGCCTATTGGACTATGTGAGTTACATGACACATAAACACCTCTTCTCTAATTACCATTCAAGGAGTAAATAAAAAAAATTTAAACTTTTTGGAATTTTTTTATATTTTTCATAATTTTAAATTTTTTAAAATGAATTTTTTTAATTTTAAAGAGTTTTACTTTTCATAATTTTTTAAATTTATAATTTAAAAAAATAATGAATTTTTCATTCAAAATCTAATAAAAAAAGTTTAATTTCTAACTTTATAATTTTTGTTTACTTTTTCAAATTAATAAAAATGTGAATTATTTTTAAAAAAGAAAGTTATTTTACTAGTTTTTTAATTAGTACATTAATAACTTTAACAATAAAATTATATGAAAGGATGGAGATTTTTAAATAAAAAAATACAGGGATATAATATTCTAAATTAAAATATAGGTATTAAATTTTAAAATTTAAAATAATAAAAATATTAAAAATTGTCATAATTTAAAAAATTAAAAATAAAATAAATAAAATACATGATAGTTTTTTTGGTTTAGCTTATGTGAGTTAGACTTCTCTAGGTTTTATGTACGATCAAAACACCTTTTTTTTCTTTTTCTTTTTTCTTACAATTTTTTTTTTTGGGGGTTGGGGGTGGGGGGAATAGAATTTCCTAAATCTTAAATTCTTTGCGTGGTATATATTATCTTGGAAGCAAGGCAGGGCAGGGCCCATAGTGGAGCTTAAAGTTTCCCAACTATGGTGGAAATCTGCCACTCGTCATTATAATATGCACTTGCTTGGAGAGAGAGAAAATAAACAACAATTTACCCTAAATTATTGCAAATTGTTGGAAGAAAGAGTAGCAATAATTCTTATATATATTAAAAAAAAAACATTAATAAAATGAGACATGTGCTTAAAATTAAAATTTATACATCCTTAGATGACAATGTAATCATAAAAAGAATTATTTTTTAATTATAATTAAATAATCTTTTTATCATATAAATAAGTAAGAATAAATGATAATGAATATATCTGTAATTTAAAATGTGAATCATAGACGGTTATATAAGTAAAATCCTTTAAAATATATCTAAAATATAAACTTATTAAGGGATTATGTAATAATTTTTAATACTATCAATATGTCAAAAAGAAATTTTAATCAAGTGAAAGACGAACTTTGGCATAAGGATAAGTAGGAAATATTATATGCTATAATAAACATAAACGTGTGCTTCAATAGTTCTTTCAATAATGTTAGAAAGAGAAAATATTCAATGAATTTGGACTTTGAGCAATTTGTATTCAAGTTGGATTAAATTGAAACTTTAAGTCAAAGCCATTAAATTTGAAAAACTTGATCTATGGGTGTTTTTCAACTTTTATTTGTTTGATGGTATATAAGTTTGGTTAGAAATAATATATAATTATTAAGCTTTTTCTTTAAAAAAATTTAGTGGTTTAATGATAGGTGCTAAAATTAACATGTTTTTAGCCTCATTTTTAATGTATCTTTGGGTGATTATTCGATGTTAATGGTAAATTTTATACTCCTAATCCTTTAAATTCATGTTTTTATACTTATAAGAGCATTTGAGAGCAAAAGGAGCAAAAAAGAGCAAAAATTACAAAGACAGAGCGAGTTATAGGAGCCACACAGGCTGGACCATTCTACACAACTGTGTGAGCCACACAGGCTGCCGCATGGTCATGTGACAGGCCGTGTCGATTTCGCGAATTGCACTCCAAGCAACAGAAAAACATGATTTTAGGATTTTTGGACATTTTGAGACCTATATATGACAAAAAAAAAGGGAATGAACCGTCATATAATACTCAAGAAAACAATTCAAAAAACACCATTGAAGTGGATTCTGAACTAGAATTTTCATCAAGATTGAAGATTCCCTTTTGATTCTTTTGGAGATTATTATGAGTTTCTTTGTTTCTTGTGGTTATACTGTCTCCTAGATGTTTTCTTTTTTTATTTTCAAACATGAACTAATTTTCTAAGTACATAGGGAGATGAACCCTATAATTGATTTTGTCGTTTGATTTTTAATTTTACACAATAAATACTTAGATCTTGTTCTCAATTATGTGTGTTTAATTCTTAGTTTAATATTTCTAGACTATTGATCCATGTTTAATGTGATTAAATCAGACGAGGAATAGAACATGTTTAAGAGTAGGTCTAACGTAATTAAGTAGAGTTACATGTAATCCTAGAAATAGGATGATATAAATCTACCGTATTAGAGTCAAATTTAATAGGGAAACTCATAAATCGAGTTAATGCAATAATAGGGGTTTTAATTAGAAAGAAATTTCAATTAATCAACCTAGAGTTAATTGTTCTTATTCTTGAAGAAAGATATTAACATAATTTAAAGATTTCTACATATCAAGATACTAAGTGAAGAAATTGTGTAATTTAGATTGATAGTGACAGATGAAGTCTAGGTGAATTCTTTCTTAGGTATTGTTTCGCTTCTTGGTTATTATTTGATTATTTTTCTAATTTGTTCTTTTTCGCATTCGTAGTTAATTAATTTAGTTAATTTTAGTTTTAATCAATCACTCAAATTTATTAGTTAAATAATAGAAAGACGATAATTACTAGTACTTTTAGTCTTCGTGGGAACGGTACCTTTACTCACCGTAACTATACTATTAATCAATAGGTGCACTTACCTTAGTCAGAATTTTAGTTGGTTTATAACTACATCAAGTTTTTGGAGCTATTGCTGGGGACTAAAATATTAGAAAAACTTTATTTCTATTAGTTTAGTCATTTTTATTTTTATTTTAATATTTTTGTTTTTAATTTAATTTTTTATATTCTAATTTTTTGTTTGTTTGATTTTTACAAGTTCTTTTGGTTTATGACTAGAGGAAACCTATTGGAACCGTTAGTTTATGATAGTGAAATCGAGAAAACTCTCGCAAAAATTAGAAATAAGTTAGAGAAGCAAGGCAAAGTCAACAGATTTTAATAGACGGTCAAGAAGAAAAGGATATTACTGTGGAGATAGAGAATAATCAAAATAATCAGCAACCTCCTACACCTCTTGCTCTTCGTACTATGTTTGATTATGTTAAGCTTTCTCTGATTGGGGTTGAATCAAGTATCGTCAGACCGACTATTGCTGTAAATTGAGCTAAAGTCAAACTCAATTCAAATGGTACAACAGTATGTTCAGTTTGATGGATTGTAAGAGGAAGATCCAAATACTCATTTGGCTAATTTTCTAGAGATTTGTGACACAATTAAAATTAATGGTTTTACTGATGATGCCATATGCTTATGGTTGGTCTCATTCTCTTTTAGTAGCAAGGTAAAACAGTGGTTAAATTCACTTCCACGAGGTTTTATCACGACTTGGGATCAGATGACTGAGAAGTTTCTATTGAAGTACTTTTCACTGGCTAAAATAGCTAAGTTAAGGAACGACATCTCTTCTTTTGCTCAAATTGCTTTGGAGACATTATATGATGCATGTGAGAGATTTAAGGATCTTTTGAGAAGATGTCCTTATCATGGGTTACCTTTGTGGTTACAAGTTCAAATCTTTTACAATGGTTTGAGTCCCTCGACTAGTTGATACAGTAACTAGCGAAACATTGAATAATAAGACACCTGAGGCAACTAAAGAGTTTATTAAGGAGATGACACTAAACAACTATCAGTGGTAAGTCATGAGAACAAAATCGATTAAAGCAATTGGTGTTTTTAATATTGATGCAGTTTCTATGTTAGCAAATCAGGTTGAAGCACTTGGTAAGAAAATTGATGGTTTAAAATTTTCTAAACAAGTAAATTTGGTAGTGTAATGTGATGCGAATGGAGCAAGGATAATTAATTCAAGATGTTTACCCTTCGGTTCTAGCATGGAGCATGAGCAAGTCAACTTTATGTGTAACAATTCTAGACTTCAAAATAACCCCTATAGCAATAACTAAAATCCAGGATGGAGGAATCATCTAAATTTCTCTTAGGGTGGTCAAGGTAATTAAAGGTCACAACCCTCTCCGGGTTTTCGACAACCTTATCAGCAAGAAAAGAAACTGGACCTTGAGGAGAACTCAATTTCAAAACACTGAGACTGCTCTAAAAAAATCAGCAAGCATCAATTCATTGGCTTGAAAATCATATTGGACAGCTTGCTCAACCGATTTCGGAAAGGCAACAAAGTAGCTTACCTAGTAACGCTGAAACTAACCTTGTCATACCCCAAAATTGGGCCAAGAAGTTTTGAGGGTAAAATGGGAATTTTAGCTCTAGTGAGCTCAGGAATATCGTTAGCATGGTATTCGAAAATGTTTTTGTTAATGGAATTTTGGAAATTAAACAATTTTTGAAAATAATGTTTAAAAGACTTTCAATTTTGAAATAAAAGATTGATTTGTAAAAAGGTCTAAATTATGAGTTTTTAAAAGGTAATTAAACCAAATTTTAATTTTCACCATATTTTCCCCCTTCATCTTTATAAAACACACGTTAATCTCTTTTCCATATTTTTGTTTTGTCGTTCATTGCATTCCAAAGCTCCTCTCATTCAATTTTGATTCTCAAACTTTATTCCTCTGATTTCTATCATTTCCTAACCCATAATTCTCTATAGTATTTCAAAACAAGAAAAATCCAAGAACACCACAGATTTCTCAATTGTTAAATTTTTAGGTTTATCAGATTTTCGACCAAATGTTTGGTTTTTCATCAAATAAGGTAACAATTCAATTCCTTATTAATTTTTGATGTTATTTGATCCTTTAAATTGAGCTTTTACTCGTTAAACCTCATGTTTTAAATAAAAGTCTAAAATTGGGTCGTTAATGGTGGATTTCAAGATTTTGAATAAAAACGTGGTTTCAAAGTATTTTTCAATTAGTTTTGACATGATTAGAAGGTTTCTAAACTTACTTTAAAGTTTCATTGAATATTTACTTTAAAGTTTCATTGAATATTTTCAACGTTTTAATGAATTTTCGTGAAAATTGTCATAAACAT
Source organism: Gossypium longicalyx (assembly GCA_025698465.1). NCBI lineage: Eukaryota > Viridiplantae > Streptophyta > Magnoliopsida > Malvales > Malvaceae > Gossypium > Gossypium longicalyx. The sequence goes on along the minus strand of CM046997.1, from coordinate 12,334,362 downwards.
GTCGAAAATTTCAATATAATAAATTGGGTAGTTTTGAGTAGTTTAAAGGTTGAGAATCAATCGTAGGTGAATAATTAGATTAATGGAATCAGTTTTAGGCAAAAAGATTAAGTATAGACTGAGATAATTGAAATTCAAGTTTGTTAAGTCGAAGGTTCCGATTACAAGAGAATTAAGTATAGACTGTGTTTTAGGCAAACGAGCATCGCACATGGCTTGGCATACGACCGTGTGTGACAAATGACCTAGAGACACGGGCATGTCCTAGGTCGTGTGGTTACTGGGCTTATTTTTTTCTATTTTTGAATCACACACAGTTTAGGTGATTCCATACGACCTAGCAACACGGCCATGTGGCTCACATGGCCATATATTTGTTTTCCTTTTTAAAGCTAATCTTTTTAAAGCTAATTTTTTCTTCTTCTTTTGTTTCCATCCTACCCCAACCAAGGTGATTTCATTTAGTTTTATTTATTTTGTTTTTTTAGTTATTTTATATTATTTTATTATGCATTGTACTTTTATTATTTTGTCAACTGATTTTCTATTTTGTTATATTTTTATCTTATTTAGTTTTGTCTATTTTTTTATTAGTTTTCTTGGAAACATGTACTTCATTTAGATTCGCCTATAATTCTAATTTTCACTATTCTGATGAATTCATCCAAATTTAGGGCAATTTTAGTTCTCTCTTTCTTTTATGATATTGTGCTTATTCCGTGATTATATCTATTTGTACATTGAGGATAATGTACATCTTAAGTGTTGGGAGATTTTTTATGTGCTTATACGATAAAATCCTTAAGTTGTTGTTTGTGTTTGAGTAATTTTCTCACACATATCATTGAAGTTAATTTTTTTTTAATTTAGAGTTTTTATTGATTCTGTTTGGGGATTTATTTTTTGATGTCTGTGCATTAGTTGATTTATACTTTAAGACATGAGAGAGTCAAGCATGATAAGCTGTTTTGTAAAAATTATTGTTTTAGGTTGTCTCCCTCAGTTTAAATATTATCTTGAAGTTTTAAATTTACAAGTTTGACATCAAAACCATAATTTTTTGTGAGCTTTTGAGCTTATTTTGTGCTCATTTTGTTTTTGGTTGTGAGTATGTCAACTTAATTTGTTATTCTAGAAATTGTTTCGATTATACATGTCAAGACCACAATATTGATTTGATATACTGAGATGATAGAGGCACTTAGGATTTAACCCACGTAACATTTAATTAGCTTAACTGTTGTATTAACCCTTAGTGAACCCCGTTGATTCTAACACATTTTTTTCTTCTAACCTGTCAATGTTAACCCATAACCCATATATATGTTGTAAAATTATCATTTTTATTGACTCCTTTTTTGTCAAGATTTGATTTGGTTAGTTGTCTAACTATGTTTCATTATTCAAATTGCTGAATTTTATTTTGTTTTAAAAAATAAAAATAAAAAGAGAATAATTTTAAAAATATATAAAAAGAAATTGAGTTTGAATATTTAGTTTCATATTATGTTGAAAAGCTCGTAAATTCCTTTAATTCAACAACTGATATTTTTTCTAGTTTGGTAACTTATCAACTCGACACTCGATTACAACCAACTTTTCTAACATTTTCCATACTCTTAACCTAAGCCCCATTACAACCTTATAAATACTTCTTGATTGGTGTGTCATCTCATTCTATAGTGGTGGAGATTTGATTTTCAAGTAAGCCTATGATAATGACATTTCTCGTTTGACTATTGAGTGCATATTACTTGAACTAGAAACACTTTGAGTGCTTTGAGTGAATCTTTAGTGAGGATATTAATTCTTGTTAAGTTTAAATTCTAGGTATTTATTAAGATAAATGAGATGCCCAATGTTTTTAAAGCTTAAAATTCTCTACTTGATTGCTTGTGTTGTTTAGTGTCATTTTAGTGTAAATTTTCAATGCATGATTATCTGTAAATTATCCTAAGACATTATCGGTGGAAACAATAAATTTAGAGAAGTTAACTTGATTGTGGGTTGAGGATTTTGCTTGAGGACAAGCAAATGCTTAAGTGCGGGGATATTTGATAGGTGCTAAAAGTAAAATATTTTTAGCCTCATTCATAATGAGTTTTTGGGTGATTATTCAATGTTAATGGTGAATTTTATGATCCTAATCCTTTAAATTCATGTTTTTATACTAAGGAGAGCATTTGGGAGCAAAAGGAGTGAAAAACGAGCAAAAACCAAAAATTAGAGCGAGTTACAGGAGCCACATGGGCTGGACCATTCAACACGGACTAAACACACGGCCGTGTCGATTTCACAAATTGCACTCAAATAACGGGAAAACGCAATTTTTAGGGTTTTTGGGGCATTTTGAGACTTATATATGAAAAAAAATAAGAAGATGGGAATGAGCTATCATAGAATACTATAAAAAAAACTTGAAAAACATTATTGAAACGGATTTTGAAGCAGATTTCCATCAAGATTGAGTATTTCCTTTTGATTTCTTTAGAGATTATTATGAGTTTCTTTATTTCTTGTGGTTATACTATCTCCTAGATTTTTTTTTTTTTTTTTTTAAGCATGAACTAATTTTCTAAGTACCTAGGGAGATGAACCCTATGATGGATTATGTCGTTTAATTTTTATTTTACGCAATAAATACTTAGATCTTGTTCTCAATTATGTATGTTTAATTCTTGGTTTAATATTTCTAGACTATTGATCCATGTTTGATGTGCTTAAATTAGAGGAGGAATAGACCCTGTTTAAGAGTAGATCTAGCGTAATTGGGTGGAGTTACATGTAATCCTAAAAATAGGATGACATAAATCTACTGGATTAGAGTCAAATTTAATAGGGGAACCCATAGATTGAGTTAATGCGATAATAGGGGTTTTAATTATAAAGAAATTTCAATTAATCAACCTAGACTTAGTTGCTTTTATTCTTGAAGAAAGATATTATCATAATTCAAGGATTTCTACGAATCAAGATACTACGTGAAGAAATTGTGTAATTTAGATTGATAGTGATAGATGAAGTCTAGGTGAATTCTTTCTTGGGTATTGTTTCGCTTCTTGGTTATTATTCGATTATTTTCCTGATTTTTTCTTTGTTGCATTCGTAGTTAACTAATTTAGTTAATTTTAGTTTTAATTAATCACATGAATTTATCGATTAAATAATAGAAAGATGGTAATTACTAGCACTTTCAGTCTTTGTAGGAACGATATCTTTGCTCACCGTAGCTATACTATAAACTGATAAGTGCAGTTGCCTTAGTAAGATTTTTAGTTGGTTCGCGACACATCATTTAACTTTTTTAAATTAAAAATTTTCTTTGTTAGTATTGATATTTGGGATTTAGTTTTTAGTTTCTAGTCATGTTCTTAGTGAGGTATACCTCGCATTTATTAGACGTTTTGCAGGCATTTATTGGAGACAGATGGACAACGTCACGACAATGAGATATGTGGCATTGGGACAATGTAACGAGCAAGGGGAAATATCACGATGAAGGTCATCGGGACAAGGCGACGATCTCTTGAGGTAGAAGCAGGGGCGATGTCATGACGATATCTCACCTAATGTAGTCGCGTTTTAGACTCCAAGCAGGACTTCTTCTTCCAGTTGAACTTTGATTGTTTCAAGACTATTTTAGTCATCTTAGCCTATTTAAAGGGCTAATGTAACCCTGATTTGATGTGCCAATTAAGATGTAGCCACATGCACCGCTCAGGAGAGCTAAGAGGTGAGGCCAATTAAAAAGGTAATTAGAAACATGCCAATCAGTAAGGGCTTTTCTTTTGGGGGCAACAAGATGTAGTCACATATGTGTTTTGGAGAGAGCTTCGTGATAGCTATGGAGAGAATTTTATTCCTGAGTTAAGGATTTATTTTTAGGGTTTAGGTATGTACGTTTAGTATATTTAAGTTTATTTTCTCCATACTGTACCCTCATTTGTTTGCTTATTTAGTTAAAAGTTGAAGCCTTTTTGCCCGTGGTTTTTATCCTCTTCAGAGGAGTTTTTCACGTAAAATATTTATGTTTATTCTTCTCCGCTTTTACTATCTCGTTGTTTATAAGAATCGATCCTCAACATTCTCGCATATATAATATTTTCCTTGCAAAGGTGTTGTTAGATCTATTAAGAACCCTTCTCGAAGTGTCTTATCATTATAGATTATAGTGATGGTAATAGATTCGAGATAATGACGATGAGGAGGATATACCATTTAAGATTTGGTCTTTTATGCATCACTAATGTGGTAGGTCTCTCAAGGCTTTTGGTAGTTGTTTGATTGTTTCTTGGTTGATCAATGTTAATCCTCAGGTTGATTTGATGATGACAGGACTAAGATGCAAATTTCAATTGTTTGGTCAAGCTAATGCATCTTTCAATTTCTCTCAAAAAATTTCCTAAGTTCATGAGATTTCCACCAATTTAAATGGCTATCCGCGCCACATGTGATAAACTCAAGACTTTTAGAATTGAATCGATGGCTGAATCGGTTAGACTATCAATTCGTCAATTCAATTGGTTTGATTGGTTTATATGATTTGATTATATAAATTATTAAAAATTATAAAAATAAAAAATCTAAAAATTTTGATTCAATCGATTTTTTCTCTACTTCAAACGGTTCAATGCCCTTCTCCGAGTCATTACCTCAACCGATTCCCAATTCAATTGATTCAACCAACCGATCTGATCTGGTTCAAGCAACCTTGAGTAAACCACCACACTTTTTTTATTACAATAATAAATAAATAAATTATATACTTACAATTTTAAAAAATTAATAAAAAAGAATGAATGAAAGAAAGAAAAGATATTCACTCATAGGCGTCAACGTCATGTGTTTAGTGTAGAGAAGAAATTAAAGCAGGTTATGAAAATTTTGTCAGTATTCCATCAGGGTCGTTGATTCATGAATTATAAAAGCATATATAATAAAAAGATGGAGAAATCAAATGAATCTTGTTTGAAATTTCTTTGAAAACGAAACATCAAAATGTGTCTGTGTAGTTTATTTTTTATGTTTTCATTAGGGCCCGAAAAGCATAGCGACAGCTGAATGATGCAACCAAAAATACAAAAAGGAGTTGGGGACGTGCGTCAACGCATTAGCTTGGTGTTGCTGTTGGTGGGGACCTCCAGCCAAATGCCTCCCTCACATGCGGTGCTGGATTCTACGCCAAACCAACATCCTTGCCGATCCCCAATCCTCGTGTACTTTTCCCCCAACTTGCTTTGCTTGCCTCTACTCTTTATTTCCCATCTCTTCTTTCTTTATCACTTTTGCTTTTTCTAATTATATTTTATATTTTATGTAATAATATATCTATAATATTTAGTCAATAAGGTTCAGAAAATATAAAATGTAAAAATTAGTTAATAAGGTAATTTAATTTCTTTAAGATTATTAAAAGAATCCATTTTATAATGATTGGTTGTTGTAACTTATGGTATCTTCTTCTTTTTTTTTCTTTCTCATTTTTACAATCATCTATTTTTTAAGTGTGATTAAAATTTTAATAGATATGTCGATTGAGTCTTAGCTCAATTAATATTAGCATTGTTGTCAGTACATGAGGACGTAGATTCGAGTAAGTTGAAGCACATTTTCTTCCTATTTAAAGGTTGAGGAAATGCTATAGATAATTTTAAGTATTGTATCAAAAAGAACAAATATATAAGAATATATAATGAGATTAATATTAAAAAAAATTGATATATGTAATATTTTTGTTATATTTAGGTATGTGAAGGTGAGTAACGTAGAGGTTTTGTATAACTCAATTTTTTTTAATACAAAAAAGGTAGGAAATATTTAAGGATAAAATTTATATTCTATTTTAATACAATAATGATTTGAATTAAATTATTTTTTTAGAAGGTCAACACTCTATTGGAGTTTGTTTATTACTCCACCTGCCTAGTGATTTATATTTTGGTATATTTAAAAAGATATGATTTTATAAAAATTACAAAAATTTTATTAAAATGTGAATTAATATCATATGCATGTCAATGGAACTAAAAACTATAAATAGTATTAAAAATGAGTTTTTTTTACTTAAATAATATAAAATAATTAAATAAATATTGAAATGGATAAATACAATAATATTTACGAATGTAGGCAATAGTTACAATTGGCGGCACCTCTCTCCCCAGCCACCAATCACATCTAGTATTTTTAATAAAAAAATTTATAGGTGCTGCTTGGTCAATTGACGGTACCGAACTAAAATAAGTTTTTAAACTTATTTTTATTTTAAAAAATAATTTTTAGAAAATAATTTTTTTTAAAAATCTCTATTTTGGCTGTTGAAGGGAAATAAAAAATTATTTTTATTTAAAACTTGATGTGACCTGTGGCTGGGGAGAGGGGTGCCACCAATTGGTAAGGTGACACTGAATTTTTTACTGTAAGTCCTGCCTAAATTTGTAAATATTACTGTATTTATCCTATTTCAGTATTTATTTAATTATTTTATATTATTTCGGTAAAAAAATCATTAAAAATCCAATAAATTCCCTTTCTACTTAGGGTTCTTTTAGACAAATAATTTTATTTTCACAAAGGCGCTAGCTGGATTTTTAATTTTACTTGTGAAAATTTTCAATTTTGTTTTCAATTTTATTTGGTTTATTGATAATTTTTATAAATTTTAAAAATAATTTTTAAAAAATTATTGTGTATCTCCCTTTTTTTAATATTTTTACTATACCCTTAAAAGACATGTAAACTTAACTCTCTTTATAAAATTAAAAATTGTGCTAACAATATACTAAATATTATTCCTTGGATAAAATAATAATTCTCAAAATATATGAAAAGTAGATTTAAAATTAAAAGCAACATATTTATGTTGTACTATTTATTCTATTTGTGATGGCAATTTAAAAAAGAAAAAGTTAAAAGCAACATCATACCTTGTTTGATCTTATTTCATCCTGAGATATTTATTAAAGAATTTTTAAATAGCTCATAATGAAATAACATCAACATCTATCTATTTATATATATATATATATATATATATATATTAGAAGAATTTTGTAACTTTTTTCAACTTAATTTTTAATTTTTTATTAATCTTTAAATTTGGATTTTATTTAAGAATAATAATTTGAAATTATAAAATTATAAAATATTATTAGAAAAATTTTAAATCCTTTATATAAAATTTAGAAAAATAAAAATCAACAAAAATTATAAAACTATTGATGAATTCAAAAAAAAATTGTTAATTTTTAAAATGGATAGAAAATAGTGGAAAGACAAAATGAAAAGAGTTTACAAATTCAAAAACTAAATATTAATTACTAAATTGATGAATTTGAATTATTTTACTACAAAAAAAAATTACGAATTTTCATTTTTTTTTTTGGCTTTACATATTTTCTTTTACTTAAGATTATTCATTACTTGAATCTTATCTCAATTAGCATGAATATTATTACGAATGTAGGAGGATGTGGGTTCAAATACACTGAAATATATTATCCATCTATTTATAAGTTGAAATGAGATTATAAATAATTCTAGACATTGTTATCAACTAACCATAAAAAATGTTTTGGAAGATTGGATTGATTCTAAACCATTAATTACCTTCTTGGGATAATAATTTTCTTTTATATAATAAAGATAAGATTTCATGCTTACCTCTAATCATTCATCATTCATTATAATTAATTAATAAAAATATTGTACCATGCCCAAAAAAGTTATTTAATTAATTTCAACCAAAATATTTATTTTATTATTATTGAACTGTAAGTGAATTGAGTGATATAATAGTGAAAAGAAATTAAAATGAAAATCTTAATAATTTCAGTAATGGGGGTGTTTAGCAGCATGTGATCCCGATTCCTTGGGGAAAAAAATAAAATAAAAATAAAAATAAATGTGAAAATCCATTGACGTTTAGGTTCGGAATTAGATTCGGTGTCTCATGGTTCCCATTAATTGGAAAAGTTTGATTCATTTGCACCCTATGTTTAACCTGCACCCCTAATTGCTTATCCAATTTATTTACCTCCAAATCTGCTTTTATCCTCTTTATTTTTTCTGTATACAAAGTAAAGAAATGGAATTTTATATTAAATATGTTAATCATTCCAGTTAACTGTTTAATGAGGGTAGGCTACCATTCCAGTTTCTACTAAAACCATTCTTTAATCATAAAGTGGTTTTTTTTTTTTTTTAATTCCCCCACATTCTGAACCAACCTTATGTGACCCTAACCATCCCATCATCATCCATTCCCTCTTTCCAAATCTACGGTCCACAATTTCTTTTCCTGCCTAATCTTTTTCTTCCCACCGGCAAAGCACGTGCTTCACGCTCCTTAAAAGTTAATTTCATCAATTTTTCGCTGTTAAAAATTGTTTTTAGAATTAAATTAAAAATATCAATTCAACCAATTTTTTAAAATTATTTTTATCACATTTTTATTCAATCAAACAAATTGATTAATTTCAGAACTTGTGGCTTCTAATTTTAAAGAAATATATATATATATATATATAAAAGAGAAAATAATATTTTTCATTTTTTTGTCACATATCAATTTTTAGTTGATTTTTTTAATAAAAAATAGATTTAACAATTTAATTAAAAAATATTTATGTACCAAAATGTAAAAAAAGTATAATTTAGGTATCAATTTATGGATTTAGCCTCTTTTAAAATAGGCTTAACAGTTTGACTAATGAGGTACTAACTTGAAAGAAAAAAGTAGTATAAATACCACTAGTGACAAAAAAAGTTTAAGTACCAAAATAAGAAAAAGAGTATAGTTTAGATACTAATTTATAGATTAAGTTTTAATATTATTAAATTTAAATTTTATTGATTTTGTTAATAAAATAACATTAGTGTTAATTACAAATTTATTTAATTTATTAAATATAATCTATGTTTTTTTTAAAATGTTAAGATTGATTTAATAAAAAATAATTATAAATTATAAATTTTCAAAACAATGTTAAAGTTCTAATTAAACACTAAAAATTAATATTTTTTTATCTCTTAATACTAAAATATATGTTTTTATCAAATATATGAACTACTGTAAGAAAAAAATTCAAATATCACATTTAAAAAGTTATCAAATTTGATATCGTATCAGTTCTTAGGCCCTTTATGTTATATTAATTTGATTGTACTTAGTGGTTACTCAAATAATCTATTTGTAATAGTTTAATACTTATAATTATTTCAATTTGTACTTATAATTGTACCGTTATTATAATTCAAAAAATTTATCAAATGTAGAAAGTTAAAATAAAATATTTTCGAACCCCATGTATTGACTTAATAATTAGAATATTCATCACCTCAAGTATAATCTGAATTCGAGTCACATTGATCGAATTATTGTTAAGGCTTTACGCTCTTTTATAGTTGATAAAAAATATATATTTACCAATACTTTACAATCATCCACGTCAGCATCATTTCAATCCTCACGCGCACAGCTGAGAGTGGGTTTAAACTTGAACTTACACAAAATATAAGAAGGTAGTCGATTTTGTCGCCTCGTGTCATTACTGAGTAATAAACATAATATTTTAATCATTTTGTATTACAATAATATATTTTATGTTTTATTTAAATCGCAACGCCGTTCTTATCAGTCATAATTTTTTCAAGTGGTCTCTCCCATTTTTCTCAGCTTCCATTTGCTCAAGAAAAAAAGAGAAAAGCTCGAATTTTGGTTGAAACATATAGAAAGCAAAGCATGATGATTTTATGAAAGTGGTATTCCAACGTAGAAAAGCATAGAATCTCTCTTTTAAAAGATTCATTCACTCACCAAAAAAGAAAAAGAAAGTTTTCTCTTCGGTTTTCCCTTCTGTTACTAAGATAGAATGTGAAGAAGAAGAAGAAGAAGAAGAAGCAAAGCTGTATAAGTTCAGGGTTTTTCAAAGGTAATTTAGTTGAGTACTTTTTTTAACATCTCTCCCGGAGATGGGTAATCTGAATTCTTTGTTCATGTTCTTGTTCTTTTTTTTTCTCTCTGCATGGAGTTCTTGTTTCAATTACTGCCATATATGGCTGCGTATAAATTTGCTCAGTTTTCCAGTTAAGTCATCTTCTTTACTGAGTTGGGTATTCTTTCATGTTTCTTTTCATTTTGTTTTTCTGTTTTTTTCTCCTGAGAATTTGCAGGTTTCCTTCTGAGATGTACAACTCGGATTAAGGAATATTCAGCTTCTCTTTTGGTATTTTTATAGGATGAGTTTTGCAGCAAGCTCTCACTAGTTTCAAGCTTTAATTAATTGATTGATTGTTAAAATTTCTTTCCTTTGTCGGATTAATATAGTGATAATGACTCCTTAGTGATAATGACTAATTAGTTAACTGGAGTAAATTCCTATACAATTTCCCACTTTACTAGTATTATTTACTTTTAATTCCTCTTAAGAATTGACGGCCTTGATAAGATATTTGCAACAAACAGTGGTGATGCTGCTGATAGTGAAGCTTAATGGCAGTATATAGACTGTTCCTGATACGGATGTTTCGGAAAAAAGAAAATGCTAAAAATCAAATCCTTATGCCAATTCATAGTTGTTTTGGTCAATTTTGTTCTTTGCTGTTTCATTGGTAGTACCAATTCTAATCATACACTACCTTTGGTTTTTGTCTTCGGGTTTGAACCAAACATATCCTAACTAAGCATTTTCGTAGGGAGGAATGAGAATTGAAAGGTATCAAACGTTTAAAGCTGTGATTCACAAGGGATGCATTATTCTGTTGTATGATTTATTCCAGGTTTGAAGTCTTAGAGGGATTGATCCTTTAAGTCGAAAGATCGGGTATAAGTAGTGTTGCAAACCCGTCTTATGACTGGTAGAGTTAAAATTACTAAGCAAGAGCTTGAGAAATGCCTTTAGTGGATTTAATAGTTGAGGTTTGTTGCATAGCTTGTATTAATTTCAATACTTCAATGTTCTTTGCTCGATGAAGTTTATGAAGATACATAGATATATATAAGTACATATAATGATGCTAAAATGATTTTGGATTCTCCGTATTTGCATTATTAATTTTTCCTCCACTTTTATTTGCAGATTTTTGTTGCCATAATGTGAACCTGATTTCCATCCACCTAGGATTGCCAAATTAGGCAACCTTAACTACTAGCTAAATCATCAAAGAAGACCTTTTCTTGTTTTCTTCGGAAACAATAGTTACTCCTCTTATCGTGCACAAAGATTGAAGATATCGTCTATCATTGTAATTTACAGCCTCTTTGCTTGCTCCTCAACTACAAGCCGTTTGATATAGAACTTGTGAAGCTAGGCTTTTCAGTTTGCTTGTTCATATTAGGTAAATGTTCGGAAAATTTCCTTCCTTTTCGGTGGCTTGCAATACTAGAGTGCACTTTCAGATGCATTTCACATGTTTCTGGCCGATTTATGAATCTTAATATCTTGCATCTACATGTTTAAGTCAATCTCTTTCAAGAGAACATGATAGTTAATGTATATCTCCTGATAACTGAGCTTATTCTGCTATGACACAGAAAGAGAAACACATTCGGATTATTGTGAAGCTGCGGTTTAAATGGCTAAAGTTTGTTGGCCATACTTTGATCCTGAGTATGAGAACCTGAGTGTCAGAATAAATCCTCCAAGGTTCTACCTCTTTATCCACATGCCTTTTTTCTTTTTCTTCTTTGAGGTCTGTTATCGATATTGTTCCGAAACAGGAAACAAAATTCAACAACCTTGATGGTTGAGTCACTATAATTCCTTGGATTTACAGTTTTCAAAAATATGCAAATCGATCAAATGTTATGCTATCAAATTGTATTTCTGTGTTATAAGGGGTTTTTTTCCATATAAAAGGACAGAGCATTGGAGAAGATTTCAGGCACATTTAGCAGTGAAGACCTTTCTATAGTTGTAACTCTTTGTTTCTCATACCTTTTCCGGCAGGGTGTCCGTCGATAACACGAGTTGCAGTGACTGTACTCTTATAAAGGTAAATTTCAATACAAAACAAACTTAATGGGAGGTATCAATCATTCTTTGTGCTAACAGCTAAATCATTATTTGCATATAGGTTGACAGCGTGAATAAACCCGGAATATTGCTTGAAGTTGTGCAAATACTATCGGACCTTGACTTCATTATTACCAAAGCTTATGTCTCCTCCGATGGTGGATGGTTCATGGATGGTAGGATAATGATATATACTAGATGTGTTCCGTTTATGTTAGGCAATAGAACTTTGTTCCTATATTATGGAGGTCCTTTCAACTATAAAGCAGAATGTAGTTTCATCCTTTACTGTTAAACAGATCAATTACGGATAAGCATCAATGTATATGGCTATAGCAGTAGCAGGAAAATGGCATTATGTTCCTTTCCCCCTCCGTTTTTCTCTTCCCAATACTGAGTACTTGACACTTTTTTATTCTTTGCAAACAGTGTTTCACGTCACGGATCAACAAGGGAAAAAAATCACCGATGGAAAAACCATTGATTACATAGAGAGGGTATGTGCTTTCTTTTCCTCTCGAACTTATCTTTTTTGCTAAATTGTGATGCTTGTAAAATGATGTATTTCTCCCTCTCTTTCCGCTCTTCTTGAGGCCTACTACCATGTTATCGTTCATAGCCCACTGTATATTTTTATTTTAACAGGTTCTTGGACCTAAGGGACACACTACAGATGGGATGAAAGACTGCCCTGGCAAACGTGTCGGAGTGCACTCTTTTGGTAATCACACTGCAATCGAACTCATTGGAAGGGACAGGCCTGGTCTCTTATCAGAGATCTCAGCTGTCCTTGCCAACCTTCATTTCAATGTTACTGTTGCGGAAGTATGGACACATAATAGACGAATAGCATGTGTGCTCTATGTCAATGATAATACCACAAGCGGGTCTGTGGATGATCCGAACAGACTGTCTATTATGGAGGAGCAGCTTAAGCACATCATGCGAGGTTGTGAGGACGATGACAATGTGGCTCGTACCAGCTTCTCCATGGGATTCACACATATTGATCGCCGGCTTCATCAAATGCTGTTTGCTGATAGGGATTACGAAGGTGGTGGAGTGACAACTGAGGTTGACTATCCTCCATCCTTCAAACCAAAGATTACAGTTGAGCGCTGTGAGGAGAAAGGATACTCGGTTGTTACTGTCCGGTGCAAAGATCGAGCTAAGCTCATGTTTGACATTGTCTGCACGCTCACGGACATGCAATATGTAGTTTTTCATGCTAACATCTCATCCAACGGTCCTTATGCTTCACAGGTAAACCCATCATTTCTCATAATCTTTCAGAAAGGAGCAGAAGTACTTCCGTCTGTGTATTGTATCAAATTAGGTTATATATGCATAAGTTATCCTAATATCTTTCGAATTGTAGGAATATTTTATTCGCCACATGGATGGCTGCACACTTGATACTGAAGGAGAGAAAGAAAGGGTTGTTAAATGTCTCGAAGCCGCCATTCATAGAAGAGTGAGTGAGGTGAGTAGAATGTACCTAACTGAAATATTGTGTTTTGTACATAAAATAATGTACATAAAAAAATGATCCATGTAACGAATGCAGGGTTTAAGCCTGGAGCTTTGCGCAAAGGACAGAGTTGGGTTGTTGTCCGAAGTAACAAGGATTCTCCGAGAGAACGGATTGTCCGTTAGAAGAGCAGGGGTGTCAACAGTTGGGGAGAAAGCAGTGAATGTTTTCTATGTTAGAGATGCTTACGGTAATCCTGTAGATGCAAAGACAATCGAAGCACTTCGCAAAGAAATCGGACAGACAATGATGCTTAACGTAAAGAAGGATCCATCAAGTACGAAAGCACGGGAGGCAGAGACCAGTGGATGGGCTAAAACAAGCTTCTTCTTTGGGAATTTATTGGAAAAGTTCTTGGCTTGAAAGAACATCAATGTCCATGTATAGAACAATGCTAGCTATTGCATATCAACCATGGGAAGAACTTGTTATCCCTAGTTTGTTTAAAAATAAATGCTTGCGAATTGAGAAGCTTGTGAGCCTAATCCACTTCTATTACTCTTACTATATACTAATTTAACATTAATACCCAACCTCCAAAACAGTCGGATATAAAATTGAGTTCATTTCTTACTACCACCTTTTAGGCTGTTTTTATTTTTTTTTAATTTAGGAAAATAGTCGATTTTGGAGAGATGTGTTTTCCACTCTCTTAGGGTTAGATTTTTTTAATTTTATTAGGCTTAGAGTTTTTGTTAAGTTAAGAGTTTTTGTAAGAGTTTAGGGTTAACATTTAGGAATGAAACCGCAAAAATATATAGGTAGATTTAAGGGTTTTGAATGTGATAGCACACCTAAGGAAATCAGATTTTGAGGTAATAGTACTTGATACAGTCACGGGTCTTATATTATTAATTTATCCCATAAAACCAAATAAAAAACCATGAACTAAATAAACAAATAAAAAAAAGTGCTTATATAGTTAATTTATCCCACAAAACCAATGCAGCAGTTTTCAAAGCCGAAATTCAACTTCAATTTACATGAATAAAAAATGGGTTGGAAATTTGAATGCTTCTTTGTTGAGTTTTGAATGGCTTTACTAGTTGTTCAAGCATGCGTTTGACTTGGACCGGGATGACAGATTTACACACTCCAAAGGCACAAGAAATATGAATGTTTTCTTGCATTTCACCCTATTTATTTATTTATTCCACTCCTTATATAAAAAAATAAAATAATTAAATTTCAAATATATAAAAAATATAAGAATTTAAAGTCTATTATAATCTCAATATTTTTAAAATTATATCTATCTATATACTTTTTTGAATGATAATAAATAGATCTTATTTATGAATTAATCGGTTAAACTAAAAAATTTTATTTTAAAAAATAAATTGGTTGAATTGGAATTTAACGAGTTATTCAATCACATACCTATCATAAAGTAAAAATTTTGGCACTTGGTATAAACCAAGAAAAAGAAAAAGTTGTTTTTCAAAAAAAAATTATTATATATGATCAAATTTGAACACATTTCAACCTCTTGAATATGTAACAAAGACGATGCCATTTCATCAAATACATATACTTATTAATATTTTTACTATGTCCAATATTTGTTATTGTTATGATGTTTTCCATTATCTGTTTCTGGACCGATCCGCTATTCGACTAGAACCGACCCAACTCTTCTTACTTCAATAAGTATATAACTCATTATTATGTAGTTTGCCTGTGTGGTTCGCGTATGCACTTCGCCACAATGCAGGTGAATCATACTGGGCGAACACGTGTTAATTTTAAGATAGAGTATGTATTAACATGCATGGGGCCTATTTGATCTTAGTACGTCACATCAAAAGACTATACCTTATAAATACAAAAATAAACCCTTAAGAGAGAGGAAGACAAATGAATACTCAATGATTATAATTATTTTTTTAATAAAATTGACATGTTGAACCTATGGTCTAATTAGATTAATAACTACAATTTTTATCAATTTAATTTTTAATTCGATTACTTTAATATTATATTTTATACAGAAAGAAAATTCATTAATTCAACAATGAAAGAAGATTTTTCTCATGGTGAAGTTAAAAAAAATTGCTTTAAGATAAAAAAAAATGAATAATAAACTTTTAGAGATCAAAGTATAATTTTATCATTCTATTAATTTATAATTTCATAAAATTAGAATAGATCATATAGTTAATTTATCATTTTTGGAAGGCCAAGACATCTACTTGCCTCCTCAAACTTCCCCAAGTCATATAGATGACTGAAAATATTTATTAGTTTAAAATATGTCATGAGTCCTTATGTTCTTTTTCAATTTAGAATTTAGTTTTTTTATACTTTTATTTTTAATAATTTCATCTCTCTAGTTTTCAAATTTCAAAATTCAAGTTCAATTGTTAATACTATTAAAATTCTTTTGTTAATTCAGGTTCATTATAATGTGATTTTTTTAGTTATATGGTTACCAAGTGAGTTTTTTTTTTTTAATTTCAAAATGTCACACCAACTTTGAATCTAACAAAAAAAAAATAGTATTGAATATTGACAGTTGAACTTATATTTTTAAAAATAAAAGTACGAGAGATTAAATTCCTAATTTGTGAAAAGTATAAGGGTTTATAGCATTAAATCACCCCAAAAAACAAAAATATAAAATGGAGAAATCTCATTCTATATGGTTACTTCTGTTTGGAGTTATCTGCATTACAAGTTATTATAAATAATGGAATTATAATTATCCAACTATGACCATATAAATTACAGAATTTAATATTGAGTGTATATTTAAAATAATTATTTTGACATGTTATGTTTAGTAGTATTGGATGGAATTAAATTTAAATATTAATTTTTCAAAATAAAATAATTAAACCTAGTTAATTGAATTCCAAAAACTGCTTTCACTATTCAAAATATATAAAAAAAAATTTAATTTCATAAACATGATAACATAGATATTTAAAAAAGAAAATAAATAAATAAATAAAGGAGACATATAATTAAAAAAATCACACCCTTGTATTATCAGAGAATATATAAATATTAATATACTAAAATATTAGCTGTAATAGCCCTGGCTTTCCTTAATTTGAGCAAAGATTGATTTCTTCCATAATTTAATAATTTCATCCTTGCATAAAATAAATAAATAAATAAATGAAATTATATTACTTTTAAACTTCAAGCATTAGTATTGGGCAATTATATATATATATATATATATATTAATTTTTTATCATTTTAACAAAATAAAAAAATATTATTAAAAAAATATTTTTTTAAATATGTATTCAACAATTAGAGGAATATACTAATCATAAATAAATTTGCTTTTATTTAAGATTAATGTTGAACTATTTTTAAATGTTTTAAGCAGTAAATAAAAGAGGAAATTTGTGTTTTACAGTGTGGAATGTTTATTATTATCTTTTAGATTGAGTTGGAGAAAAAGAGAGGAAGGCTTGAGTGGTTGAAATATCTTATCTTTTTTAAGTGTATTTAAAATTGCGTGAAGATTTGTTTATGACTTTTTAAATTGAGAGATTAAAATTTATCAAAACACTGATAAAAGAGCTACTTTTATATAGAATTTTTAAATTATTCTTGCAATTTTAAACTTAAAATTTTATCTTTTACATGGTAAAATTTTAATTATTTTCAAATAAAAATAATAAAATTATGGATAAACATATTTTTTTAACTGGGTTAATGAGTCCCTAGTTCCTACTAAGTACTAAATCACTTTAAATGCATCTTTGGCTTCTTCTTTTTCATGAAATAATTGGAGGCACTAATAAGTATAGTTGATGGGTGACTTATTGTGCTTGTAACAGGCTGGCCAGTCCAATAATTCTAGATTAGCCCTTCAATAGTTTTGTTAACTGTTGTATGCATTTGGATGGATTTTAGTTAAGAGTCAGAATTGCATTTTGTTTCTTTTACTAAATGTTATATATTTTGATATAATATTCTAAATCAACATACAATGCCAATGAATATGCTAGTGATTTTTTTTTTATGTAACAAATTTGTTTTATTAACATTTAAGATTGAATTATTTATTATAAAGATTCAATCTGAAAATTTTAAAAGCTTAATCGACAAACAAAAATTGCAACCAAATATGTTGAAAGGCATCAGGGAAGACGGTGGTGGCCAGTCAGTTGATAATCGGAATACCAAAAAGGTTTTCTTCAAAGAAACGTAAGGTGAGGAGGGCATTGAGATCACGGTGGATCTGTCATCGAAGCCTGTGTTGTCATGGAAAGATAGGTTGTTGGGAAAAAGAGCATTTGAATCTAAGAATTTCCATGTATTCTGGGAATGGGATTGAGGAGGACCTTGAACTTTTGGAAGGAGACATTACAAAATCAACAATGAATGAAATTCCAACAACTAAATTTTTCGATAGGGTGAAACAGTTATTGGTGATGGACATGTCCACTACGATGGTGGGGAAGCTTCTTAGACAGAACATAGGGTATTTAACCTTATATAGTGGGATTTCTATCCTGTGGAAGTCATCTTCACTGTTTCAACTTATGGATATTGAAAACGACTATTTCTTGGCTAAATTCCAAAGTTCAAAAGATTATGAGAACGTTCTTACCTAGGGACCTTGGATTGTGTTTAGGCAGTACCTCATAGTTCAATCGTAGACTCTAGATTTCAACCCGTTGCAGCCATTCCTGTAACACCCTTAACCCGAATCTATCGCCGAAATAAGGTAACGGAGCATTATCGAATTTACAAATCAAACAGACAAAAATTTCAAAAATTTCATATCATTTAGCCTTCTTGTCAAAAACCAATCAAATTAGTACATATTGTCCCTAATACGAGCCCTCGAGACCCAAAATACACCTTAGAAACAAATCGGGACTAAATTGGAAATTTAGAGAATTTTTCAGAAACTTATAAAATTTTCAAAACTGCAGGGGTTACACGGCCACGTGACTCAAATGGCCAAGAGACACGCTTGTGTCTTAGGCTGTGTGGGCATTTGATATAGAGACACACGGCCGTGTCTAGCCCGTGTCCGTGCTTGAGTAACTCTCTGACACAAGACACTTCCACAACCTATACAAACCAAGACACAAGAAGCACTCCACTAGCTTCTTCTCACTTTTGGCCTCTTTGGCTTCGACACCTCTTGTGCTCGAACCAAGTACCAAGGCCTTACCTATTGGCTTCTTCTTAAACGCGGATTTCTTCAAACATTTCTTCAACATGTGTGAACCGCCGCAGAGAAAGTATGTCAATCAAATTCCAAAATTTACCTAGATAACCAAATACATATATGCATAATTTTGCTAAATATACCAAATCAACCAATTCTCAATTACCTATAATTGGTATCCATAGCCGTATCCATAACCGAAACAGGGTTACGAAGCATTACCAGATTTACAGATCAGATAGGTAGAAATTTCAAACATTTCATACCATTTAGTATACATGTCAAAAACCAATCAAATTAGTACATATTATCCCTAATACGAGCCCTCGAGGCCCAAAATACACCTTAGAAACAAACCGGGACTAAATTGGAAATTTAGAGAATTTTTCAAAAACTTATAAAATTTTCAAAACTGTAGGGGGTCACACGGCCGTGTGGCCAGGCTTTGTGACTCATAAGGCCAAGAGACACGCCTGTGTCTTAGGCCATGTGGGCATTCGAAATAGGGACACACGGTCGTGTCCCAGCCTATGTCCGTGCTCGAGTAACTCTCTGAATTGTGTCATACGACCAAGCCACACACCTGTGTGCTAGGCAGTGTAAGCATACTGACTTGCTCTTTTAAAAGATACAGGGGACACACTGCCGTGTCACCTGCCCGTATGTCACACACGACTGAGACACACGCCCGTGTCTCTGCCCGTGTGGACGACAATAAGCTATTTTCCAATCCATATTTCTCACCTAAATTGGTACCAACCTAAACACAACAATTTGCATATAACCAAGTTATAAATAAGTATCCAAAACCAACCAAAATCAAGCTTAAAACATGTAATATCATCACATACAACCAATATGCCCTAGGCATCTCAAATGACAACCTAAAAACATGTCAACTATGTATCCAAAGTTACCTAAATGACGAAATACATATATGTATAATTATACCCAAAACTTAACATGTAGATCACTTATCAAGCTCAACCATTTGGTACCCGAAATACCAATTTACCAAATAAATCATTTAAAAACTAACATCATTATACATATGTGCTTTCTACAACAAGAACTAAATTACTCCAAATTATAATAGATATTCATATGCATATTCAATTACCATTTAAATTTCATCCATTGAACATAAATCAATTCATATGTTAACCATACCAAACCACACATCAAACATGATAAGGCAATTTATAATATACATAGCAAAATATACTAAAACACAAGCGAAATCAAATGGACAAAAACATAACAAAACATGTCGACTATCATTAGCCAAAATAACTTATACATGCCATTATAACCAAAATTAGATAGCCAAAAGTACCAAAAGAGCTGATAGATAGTTGGTATAGCTCCGACAAACTTCCAACCCGAACGAGCTTCCGAATCACTATAAGACACGAAAAATAACACAGAGTAAGCTTTTAAGCTTAGTAAGTTCGTATAACAAAGAAATTAACTTACCATTTAGTCACATTTAAGGTAAACAAACAAAGCATATCCAAACTCAATTTGGCCAAAGCTTAGACACATATCCTCATCAACCATGTTAGTTATGTAATTCATATAAATATCTAGAAACATGTATGAGCTCAACAACAATCAAACTTTTATGTACATTTAATTTCCCAAATCATATATCTATATATCATGTACAAATCATTTTCATATATCTCATGTAAATACTTGTGGTAGTCCGTATCGAACTCATGTAATCTTGTAACAACCCGTTGAACCATTTAGAATATCGTTGGACACGCAGGTAGTACACACAAGGTGTACTGAACTGTAATCCATCAATTCATGTACATATATACTCATACGAGCTGTAAACAATAAGCTCCTTCGATTTGAATAGCGGTAAGCTCATACGATTCGTGTATCGGTAAGCTCATAAGAGCTGAAATCAGTAACCCTAATGACATGTCATTTGTATCCTACGAATTCCTAAGGTTCAAACGGGGCTCGGTAGTCGTCGTATGTCGTCGGATATGCGATCAGTAATTATACATAGCAATTATACAATCCATATATATATTTCAATTAAATCATATATACGCAACTTAATTACATGAACTTACCTCAACGAGTTTACATAGATACGAAGACGATTAATCTGATATTTTTCCTTTGCCTTGATCTAACTCCGTACGAGGTCTAACCAGATCTACACGAATGAATTTAATTCAATTTAATATTCAATTTAGTCTAACACGTATTTTTGGCAAAATTACCATTTTACCCCTATACTTTTAATTCTTTGCAATTTAATCCCTCGGCTCGGAAAATTAAATTCATTCAATTTTATCCTTACCCAAGCCTAGCCAAACTATAAACATATTTATAACAGCCCATATATTTCACAAATTCACACTTTTACCGTACAATTTATCACATTTTTTAATTTAATCCTTAATTGATAATTTCATCAAAAATTCATTTACAAAAGTTGTTTATCTAACAACAACCATCATTTTTCTACCATTAAGCTTCAAAACCCTAACATATTCATCAATGGAAAAACTCAAATACTTTAACAGTTTTGCAAATTAGTCCTTGAGCTAGTTAGATTAAGCTACAATGATCCCGGAAACATAAAAGTTATTAAAAACGAGACAAAAATCGAACCTAATTGGACAATGGAAGCTTGGCTGAATGTTGCTCAACAAAAATTGCTTTCTTTCCTCTTTACAATCGGTTGAAAAAGGAAGAAAAGATGATACTTGGCTTTTATTTTACTAAATTTTGTCTTTATTTACTTAATTACCTATGTACCCTTTTAAAACATTAATAATTACAAGATTGTCAAGCCATTATCATCCACTAACTCATTAATGGGATAATTACCATATAAGGACCTCCACTTTAAATTTCTATAGCTATTTAATAATTTTAGTTAATAGAACTCAACTTTTGCACTTTACGTGATTTAGTCCTTTTTATCAAACTTAGCGAAACTTTTATACGATAATACTATCATGCTGTAGATCATAAAATAATATTAAAATAAATTTTTTGACCTTGAATTTTTTGTCCCGAAATCACTATTCCGATTTCACTGAAAATGGGTTGTTACAATTCCCTAGTGTGGTGATGACCTAGATTCGACTCCCTAGCTTGCCGTGATTCTTATACAAAAGGAAAGTTCTAGAGGAAATATGTGAGTTGGTTGGCAAAGTGGAAAAACTTGACTTCATGACCGATAATAGATTAAAGGGAACGTTTATTAGGTTAGTTGTATATATCAACCTTGATCGACCATTTGTTTCATAAATCCTAGTTAATGGTAGGATGCAGATAGTGGAATTTGAGTCGCTGCCAACTGTATGCTTCTCACGTGGTTGGTATGGATATGTAAAAGACTCATGCTTTATTTCTACTGTAGATCTTAGTAAGTCAGATGAGAATGAAGTTTTGCTAGAGGCGCAACCAATAAGTAAGGCGACAGTAGAGGGGGTAAAGGCATTTGGGTTGCGGATGTTAGTTGAGCAGAAAAATCGACAAAATACAAGGGAGTAGGAATCAATAACCTAAAAATCAGGATTTTGATTCGATAGGATCTAGATTTAAGTCTTTGTCTGGCCTTGACAATAGAGACGCTAAGATTGAAGTGGCCAAAGAAGGGAAACTACCAGCAAATTTCCAAAAAGGAATTTTTTTTTGGAAAATCTCACACGAGATAATTTAAAAGGGAATAATAATGTGAATGGTGGGCCATTTGGGGTGAACATCAAAGCATTAAACAGAATGGACTAAATGAAGGCTATTAGGCTTAGGGTTGCGCCCATGGATAAAAGTGGGCTTGGTATGGAGGTTGGAGAAACTTAATTAAGACAAGTGGAGAGAAGGCCAATTTAGAGTCTGAGTCAGTTTTGGAGAAATTAGGTCTAGTTTCTACAACCAATATTGATTTTTTTCTAGCAAGTCGTTAGTCTAACCCGAACAGTTAGTCCAACCCGAACAGAACACCGTAATGATCCCCGATTCAACAGCCTCTTCGAAAATGCATGTGTTGCCAATGGTATCCACGCATATGATTGAAGGTGATGCCATTTCTTTATTTCCATATATTCTCTAGTCCAACACTACCTCACATTTTAACCCCACTTTTGAAAGGCTGGTTAAGTCACTTGTAGAATTATCTGTCGAGGTCTCAGATCCGAGGAGACATTTGACCATCTCTTTTAAAGAGAATTATGACTCGAAGGCTAATGGCCCCTGAGGGGTGAGAGCTTTGGTTAGGTGACACCCAAAGGACGTGGTTTTGGGAACAAAAGTAGTGATAATCATACCGATAAGCCTTTCAATAAGACCATATAGGAGTGTAGAGGTTGATTTAAACTTGTAGGAATTCCAAGGTCCTAGTGTCAGAAACAATGAACTCAATGGCCAAACTTATTAATTCCCAAATTAAGTCTGAAGCTGGTAAAGGGGAAAAGATTATTAATGGTGAGCATCGAGCGACGATGGCTCTGTCTGGCCAATAGAGGTTAGTTCCACTATTTATTCATTTAATATTATTATGAGTTTTTCCAGTTTTGCATAGAATTGTCAAGGGTCTGCCAATATTAAATTCTCGCATATTTTCCGTAAGTACAACCTGGAGTTTAAACCTGATATTGTGGGACTTTATAAAACGAGAATCAATGGGAGTAAAGCAGACTCAATCATTACGAAACTTGGTTTCTAATTTTCTCATCGTGTTGAGGCAATTGGTTTTTCTAGAGAGATTTAGATTGGTTGAAGGAATCATTATGTGTTGAGGTTGTTAGAAGTCACCCCTAGTTCATTTTGATGAGGGTATCTAATAGCTCCCTTCAACATCCATTTTAATCGCCTTTGTTTATGGCAATCCTGACAAACAGAAGCGGGAACTTCTTTGAGAAAGATTGAAATCAGCTATTTAAAGCGAAATGATTCATTGCCTAGTGATCAGGGATTTTAATATTATCCTTTCGTTTGATGAGAAGAGGTGTGCGCGGGACATAGGAATGATATACTCTTTATTTGATGAGTTTTTAGAATCAAATGAGCTTCATGATTTAGGATTGAGCTTCATGATTTAGGATTCAGAGGTCTAACATTTACTTACCATAGAGGTGGGGTCGTCGAAAGGTTAGATAGAGCAATTTGTAAAGAATCGTGAGTTATTTCTTTTCCTAATAGTCTAGCGACTCACCTTTCGAGGCTCAAGTCTAACCACAAGCCTCTTTTTCTTTCCAGAAGTTAGCCTTCCCTGAGGGCATCCTTTCAAGTTTCTGGCTAATTGGGTCTAGCATCTGAAATTTCAAGATTTTGTTAATGAAAATTAGAGTTTTAATGGTAGTATAGTGGAATCTCTCTTTTGTTTCACTTCTTGTTTCCAGGTTTGGAACAAGGATATGTTTGGGCACATTGGAACTTGAAAAAAAAATGTTAACCCAGAAGCTCACAAGTATTCAACGGGAGTTGGATCCGGTGCATTTGAATCATCTTTTGTAATTAGAAATGGAGGTGCGCGAAGAGTTGGAATTTATTTTACACTTTGGAAGAGGAAGTCTAGGTGTGACTAGTTGTATTTGGGTGATCTTAACACCAAATTTTTTCATAGGCATACTTTACAAATGAAGGAATTTAATAGCATCAATGCTTTGAAAAATGATAGAGGCAATTGGATTATTTATGAAGATGAGCTTCAGTATGGGGCAGTTAGTTTTTTTCAAAAGCTTTATGGTGAGAAACTAGGTTTGATGAGAGGTCTCCCTCCAAGTTCCTTTCCTAAATTAGAGGATACGAAGGTTTAGTTTTTGGTAAAATCAGTCACGAATGAGGAAATTAAGATAGCTATATTTAATATAGCCCTCTTGAAAGCATCAGGTAGTAATGGGTTCCACTTTTTATTCTTCCAGAATTAATAAGAGTACATAGGTGGCTCTATTTGTGAATGGGTTAAGGGGGTTTTTGCTGGAGATACTATTAACCTAGATTTGAATAACACATTAATAGTCCTTATTTCCAAGGTCTAGAGATCTTTTCACAATTTCGACCAATCAGTTTATGCTTAATTTTTTATAAGGTGGTTATAAAGATCATTGTTAATCAATTTAAAGTAGTCTTCCCAAAGATAATAACTTAAGAACATGTGGGCTTTATAGTCGATAAGAATATCACAGACAACATTATCATTGCGTAAAAGGTAATTCATTTTATGAAGAGTAAACATAAGAACAAAAGATGGTTGGTCGTCAAAATAGATTTGGAAAAGGCATATGATTGAGTTCGGTCGGAGTTTATTGAGACATCTTTGCAAGCTGTAGGTATCCCAATTTTTTTCATTAATGTTATCATGTCTACCATTACGAACTCTATTATGCAAATTCTATGGAATGATGTCCTTTCACAGAAATTCAAGCCAACTAGATGTGTCCGTCAAGGGTATCTGCTATCTCCGTACCTATTTGCCTTGTATATGGAGTGGCTTGGGCATAACATACGTTTATCCATCAACTCTAAACAGTGGACTCTAGTTAGATTGACCTATTTGGGCCCAACTTTTTCTCACTTTTTTTGTAGATGATCTCATATTATTTGGCCATGCCAATGTGCAACAAGCCAAGATTCTTAAAGGTATATTGGAAAATTTTGTGAGTACTTAGGGGATCAAATCAATGTGCAAAAGACCAACATTTTCTTATCTAAAGGGGTTGATGAAGATTTAGCTGGGAGGCTTAGTAATATGTTCAGTTTTCATAGAGTGCATAACATGGGCTCTTACTTGGGGTTATCCCTATTTCACGAGCGGGTTACTAATAGTACGCTAAAATTTATTGTGGATAAGGTTAAGAGCAAGTTGCATAGTTGGGATGCATGACAACTTTCATTAGCTAGAAGGGCCACACTTGCTCAGTCGGTCCTTTTAACGATACCCAACTATTTTATACAGTCCATGATGATCCTTAAGGGTTTTTATGAGAAAATTGAGCGTTTGGTTAAGCAATTCATTTGGGGGTCTTCTAGTAGTGGAAAAAAATAGCTTTGGTCAAGGGTGTCTGCTATTTCCGTACCAATTTGTCCTGTGTATGGGGTGGCTTAGGCACAACATAGGTTTATCCATCGACTCTAAACAGTGGACTCTAGTTATATTGACCCATTTGGGCCTAACCTTTTCTCATTTTTTTTGTAGATGGTCTCATATTATTTGGCCACACCAATGTGCAACAAGCCAAGATTCTTAAAGGTATATTGGAAAAATTTTGTGAGTACTTAGGAGATCAAATCAATGTGCAAAAAACCAACATTTTCTTCTCTAAAGGGGTTGATGAGGATTTAGCTGGGAGGCTTAGTAATATCTTCAGTTTTCATAGAGTGCATAACATGGGCTCTTACTTGGGGGTGTCCCTATTTCATGAGCAGGTTACTAATAGTTCGCTAAAATTTGTTGTGGATAAGGTTAGGAGCAAGTTGCATAGTTAGGATGCATGACAACTTTCATTAGCTGGAAGGGCCACACTTGCTCAGTCGGTCCTTTTAATGATACCCAACTATTTTGTACAGTCCATGATGATCCTTAAGGGTTTTTGTGAAAAAATTAAGCATTTGGTTCGGCAATTCATTTGGGGGTCTTCTAGTAGTTGAAAAAAATGGCTCTGGTTAGTTGGGAGCCCATTTGTCAGCCTCAACCCTATAACAGTTTAGGCTTAAGGTGATTATGGTGGTCTTCATGATGAAACTCAAATTTGAGATTGTTTTAGATTTTGATGCTCTTTGGGTTTGTACCTTTAGGACAAAATATGGGATCCATAATGGCTTGCTAAAGACTTTGGTCCGAAGAAGTGGCTCTTTTCTTTCGAGAGGTTTAACAAAGGTATGATCGCTCATTCGGGAGAATTTACTTTGGTTAGTAGATGATGGGAATAGTATTAAATGTTAGAGGGACCATTGGGTTCCTATTGTTAGCCCTTTTTTTTGTAATTATATCCCATCTCACTCCAATTTGGTGACAGACTGCCTTCTTAGGGATATGATCACTAATAAAGGGTATTGGAATCTTAATTTTTTTTACTTTGTCTTCCAAACGAGATAATCCGAAGGATTGTGGGGATTCATCTACCATATCCAACAATAGGTTTGGATAGAACTACATGGGGTTGTACAACAACAGAATCCTTCACGCTCAAAAGTGCTTATGAGAGGATTCGAGAAGGGTCGTGGAATCTAAAAGAGGCGGTTTGGCAACTTCCGTGGAAATTTCAGGGCCGTTAGAAAGTTAGATACTTCATTTGGCTTGCCTTTCAACAGCAACTTCTTACTAACGCGGAAAGGGTGAAGAGGTGCATTGGCCATGATAGTTCTTGTGGGTTTTGTCGTCACGGGTTTGAGGATGCGCTACACGTTTTAAGGGATTGTCTTACATCTAGAGATATCTAGGAACATATAACCGCCAATAGATAAATTATCGTGGTTTTATTCAGGTTACCTAGTGGAGTAGCTAGTGACAAATTTGCGGAACCATCAATAGATACATTTGGGGGACGTTGATTGACAGTGACTCTTTGGTCTCATTGTGTGGCTTATCTGGAAAAACTGCAACTTTCTCACGTTTCAAGGTATTCCATGAAGTGTAAGCGAAATTATTAAAGTTTTTTACGATTGGGTCAAACAGTATGTCTCCTTCAACAATAAGGTAACAAACGCTGATTTGCAAACTACAATCTCACTTTCTTCCCTAGATAGTAATTAGATTTGTTTAAGGTTAGATGGTGTGGCCAAATTGGATACTGCATTAGTTGCAGCAGAAGGAGTATTGCGAGATCGAAATAAAAGGCGGATCCTATAATAGAACGTGTATTTGGGATTTTTATTTTATTGTTGAGGCTGAGTTATGAGGCATCATGAATGGTTTAGCACTTCTTCTGGAGCGAAGATATGACAGTGTGCTAATTTAGACTGATAGCATGGAGGCAATCAACGTAATTCATGACTGGTCTCCTAATGGTTTAGATTCGGTGTTGGTTAGGAGAATTCACCAGCTTTTATTGAGAATAGGACATTGGATCCTTCGGTATATTCTAGGGAGGACAACAAAAAAGCTGATGGATCACCAAATTAGTACAAGAGAGGAGAGAGACTACAAGTGTTTGAGGCCTCCCCTTTAGAGAATTAGATTTATTTTAATGTAATTTTTTTTTATCTTCTCACAAAAAAAATTAAGATTGAATTTTTGTCAGTTGAGTCATGGTAAATTTTGACATTATTAATTTGAAATCTTGATATTAAATTTAATATTCAAATTTTGAATCAAATCTCTTCCCATATTTAAAAAAAAAAATTGGAAATTCTAATTTCAAATTACCTATTTCTTTTTTCTATTTGCACACTGCAATATATAATTGAACGATTTATAATAACAAATTTGTCGCTTCTGTCCTCATCTTTACTTTGAAACCTGAGAAATCAATAATCTCATTTTACCACCCAATTGGCTGTGAAGTTGAGATGCATGTAATATTTGTTAAAAAGAAAAAAAAAATCACACACTAAAAAATTAGGGGAAAGGGATAATATAATTTTTAATCCCTAAACTTAGTAATTTGGTCTAGTTAGTATATATACTTTTGTTTATCCAATTTGATACTTAATTGATTAATGAATTTGACAAATGTAAAAGCTTAACGCATGACACTCTGAGATAGTGTTACGTTGCCACCTGAAAATTAAGAGTATATATTTTAAAAACTTTCAAATGATGTGCCGTAATCTCAAAATAAGATGTGATTGAATCTCAATAGAATTCAAGTTCAGGAATCAAAACGGACCTAATTACCAAATTAAAATATTAAAGTAAACAAAAAACTACAAATACCAAAATGAACTTAATTACCAAATTCAAGGACTAAAAATTATATTAACAAAAAAAAAAAAGAGAGAAAAGAATGGCTCAATTGTAACCGCCACCAAGAATACAAGATTCAGATTTAGATATAGGAATCAGTAAATGGTCCCCTCTTGCTTATAGCTATAACTAACATCCCTATCAAAAAATTCCCATTACCGGCATCTCGTTTATTTCATTAAAAAATCATTTTTAATAATTAATTTTTTATTTATATAAGAAAAAGTAAAAAAAAAAATGGAATTTAAATACATTTATAGAAAGTGCATGAAATCTTATTTTTAGAAAAAAAATAGAGGGAAAAAGAAAAAGGAAGAAATGGTCCAAAAATCCATTTAAAATTAGTGAAGAAAAATGAAAAGAAATAAAATGATTAAAAAGGTAATGGTCATAAATCATGATATCAATTTGAAGAAAGAAAAATGGTTTGGCCATCAACATTTGTATTTTAGTAATGTTTAGATAAAATATGAGAAAATGATAAGATAATGAGTTAAGTAAAATGTAAATAAGAAATGGAAAGGAGAAGATAAGAGGAAAAATAGAACCAATTTGTGAAAGTGATTTGTTTCCTAATTGTCCTCAATAGTTATTATTTAAAAATAAGAAGCAAAAGCCACACTCAAATCATTTATTTTTCTTATAAATATTGAAATTCAAAATTTACATTTACTAAATACTTTTCTTAAAAATAATATATATATATATATATATATATATATATATATCACGTACCTATAATTTCATGCACAAAGTCATGGCCTCAAATCAACTAAATTATTGTATTAAAAGAAAACATCACATAGGGGACAAAGTAATAACTGTTAAAGACATGATTCGCATGATCATAAATTCATGTAAAAATAATAAAATAAACGTGGCCTTGGACAATGACCCCATGCAACTATTCCACTTCACTATAACCATTTTTATATTAGTGAAGGCAAAGTTTGAATTGTTTTGTATAATGGAGGAGATCTTCTTCTTTTGAAAAGCAGATATACAGCCGGATAGCTGGATTTTTTTTACACACAACCATTATGGTAATTATCTGTCTCATCTCGCTTCATTCTATCCTATTATATTAAATTATTATTTTAATAAAAATGTATGTGTAATAGAAAAAAATTATTATGTTTTATATTTAAACATTTTGGGTAAAATGTTACAGTTGATATTTATACTTTCATAAAATATCTAGTGCGATACTTGTATTTTAAAAATTATATTGAATCAAAGAGAGTTGAGGTTGGGGGTGGATGTATCCAACATCCATGAAGGTGGTAGTGATTTTTAGGATTATACATCCATAGTGAAATAGGATAGATGATGGAGCAGAACGTGCCAACTATGTAGCAATAGTAGATTTAGCAACATTCGCCTGCTCCACTCCATTGCAATTCTTACTCAAAATGTGCCCATATGTCCCCCTAGAACTATTTATGAGCTGAGATACCCATCCAAACCCCTTCAAATATTGAAGGATTTGGATAAAAATATTGAGTTTAAAAAATGGACTTAAACAAAAAAAAGTTAAGCCCATTTAAAATATGGGTCGAACTTGGATTTAAACATTTAATGCTTGAGCTTGACTTGTTTCGTACTTTGGTAATATATTTTTATTTATTTTATATATTACATAATTTATATACATAAAATTAAATATGTAAAAATACGATACAATACTATGTAAACATTACAAAATATATATCAATTTGTCTAAATTTAAAAATTAAATAAAAGAAATATCATCTAAAATATATGGTAAACTAAAATATATATTAAAATAATAAAATAAACGAACCTAAAATATATATATTTTTTAACATTAATCCCATGCTTTCGATTCGCCTCTGACCATCAAATGAAATGTGAATAACCCGTCCTCCTCTCTTTGAAACAAGGGGCGCTTTTGGTTTTGCCGGTGCTTGAAATAATTTTGTCTTCTCCGTATTACTATATCTCTAGAGTCAATAATTTTATGTGAGGAACTATTGAGGTTAATCACTTGTTGACGTTACTCTTCAGTTTTCTGTTGAGGTCTATCTTCTAAAGGTACTCAAATTGGATTAGTGATCGATTTTTAGGTTTCGTCGTAAACCTAATTGGTTCCTTCTAATTACGTAAATCAATAGTTCAAACTGCACTCAAAGGTAGGGCATTTCCCAATTTTATAGGAACTTCTGTACCAGAAACAATGGTATCTCCAATTACAGCCCCTCTGGGATGTAAAATATATCTCTTCTCACCATTCCCATAGTGTATAAGACAAATATATGCACTTCGATTAGGGTCGTATTCTATGGTTACAATTCTACCATATATGTCTTTTTCATTTCATCGAAAATCAGTTTTACAGTATAAACGCTTATGACCTCTCCCTCTATGCCTTGCTGTAATGATTCCTCTGGCATTACATGTTAGATTTGTAAAATAAATCTAAAAATAAAATTGAATAAACCAGGATCTATTATGTCAAATCATCAAGAATAAATCAATAATAAAACTAGATGCAGAAGCGTACCTGAATCCATGGATTCCTTTAAGTTTTACCGAATCTTGGGGATTTGATCTTCCAAATTAGCACACAAGAAATTCAGAGAATATCTGCTCTCTCTTTCCTAATGGTGGGATACTAGAGAAGATATCTTGTGTATAATTTGGGGACCATAATCCTAATATTTATAACCTTAGCAGATTAGTTGTAATCAAATTCTAATTAGCCCATCATTAATTAGAATTTGATTAGAACTCAATTACTAGAGTATCTAC
Organism: Gossypium longicalyx; assembly: GCA_025698465.1. Classification (NCBI taxonomy): domain Eukaryota; kingdom Viridiplantae; phylum Streptophyta; class Magnoliopsida; order Malvales; family Malvaceae; genus Gossypium; species Gossypium longicalyx. The sequence goes on along the minus strand of CM046997.1, from coordinate 12,303,016 downwards.
ACATATTTGACCCATACTTTATTTAATAATTAAAGGCCAATAAAATTTTAATCGAATTAGATCACTTTTAATTTGGGCTAACATATCATGATAGTAAATAATAACATGTAGTTACCCTTATTATATATGTGATGCCTATATTTTCCAACAATCTCCTGCTTGGACCACATATATATACTAATTACTTTATAATTACATGTCATTATATAACCTTATGAGCTCAAAATTTTACTACCATATCCAAAAGGTATTCCGAACAATCTCTTCCATTAATTATGTTAACATAGAGCCAAGGCGACTTTCGTTACATATATCGTAACTAAATCCATCCATGATCACGTATATTAACACAATCAAATGACATAAATCAAGTATAATGTGTAGCATGGAAATTACATGCAATATGATCTAAACATGTCTATTTCTAACTGGTCCTCTTTAAACTTAAGTGAGGTCAATACCCAAAAAATAAACATAATGAATAAACTAAATACTTTATTTCTGATCAGAAAATAACCAAATACATAAATGTCTAAAAACAAACATAAAACAAATAAAATATAAACTCCCACTAAATCATGATATCCTCAAACAATGTAACACCCAGATGAGCAATGTGCTCATGAAAGACCTTAGGTGGTAAACCTTTTGTGAGCGGATCCGCTATCATGGAGTTTATCCCAATGTGCTCTATGGATATTTGACTTAGATGAACTCTTGTTTTTATTGGAATACAGCACTGCTGACTTATTGTTACAAAACAATTTGAGTGGTCTTTCTACATTCTCCAAAATGCACAGCCCTGTGACAAAGTTCCGCAACCATATTCCATGGTTTGATGCCTTTAGCATGCTACAAACTCTGCTGCCATAGTGGACAAAGCTACAAGTGTCTATTTAACACTTTTCCAAGATATAGCTCCTCCAGCTAACAAGTAAATATAGCTTGATGTAGATTTCCTACTATCTTGGCACATAGTGAAATCAGAATCAGAATACCCTACGACCTCCAAAAGATCTGATCTCTTATAAGTAAGCATGAAATCTTTTGTTCTCTAAAGATATTTCATAACCCTTTTGGCTGCTATCCAATGGTCTATACGAGGGTTGCTTAAATATTTGTCTAACATCTCAACAATGTACACTATGTCCGGACACGTACATACTTGAGCATACATTAAACTCTCAATAGCTGATGCATAGGGAATCTTTTGCATTTCCTGAATTTCAAGGTTACTTTTAGGGTATTGAGTAAGATTAAATTTGTCTCCTTTAGTGACAGAGGTGTCACCTGGTCTACAACTCTGTATGCCAAACCTTTTGAGTACTTTATTGATATAGCTCTTTTGTGATAATCCAAGAATACCTCGAGATCGATCTCGATGTATCTGATTTCCTAAAATAAAAGAGGTGTTCCCAAGATCTTTCATCTCAAAATGCTTAGATAAAAACCTCTTGGTTTCATGCAATAAGCCTATATCATTAGCGGCAAGCAAAATGTCATCAACATATAGAACCAGAAATATGTACTCACTCCCATTGAATTTATGATACACACAATCATCAATAATATTCATCTCAAAATCGAACGAAACAACTATTTCATGAAACTTGTTGTACCATTGACGGGAAGCTTGTTTGAGTCCATCGATTCATTTTGTCAATTTGCAAACCATATTCTTTGAGTCTTGCGACTTAAAATTTTTCGGTTGCACCATATAAATTGTTTCTTCAATGTCGCCATTAAGAAAAAAGTCTTAACATCCATATGATGTAACTCAATATCAAAATGAGCAACAAGCGCCATGATTATCCTGAAGGAGTCTTTTGATGAAACTGGAGAGAAAGTCTTTGTAAAATCAATACATTTTTTATGAGTATATCCTTTAGCTACAAGACGCGCCTTATACCTCTCCACATTACCATTTTCATCCCTCTTGGTTTTAAATATCCATTTTCAACCAATTGGTTTTGCACCTTCAGGTAATGGGACAAGTTCCCAAACTTTATTATCTTACATAGATTTATACTCATCTTTCATGGCATCAATCTATTTTTGAGAATTAAAACTTTTCATGGCTTGATGAAAGTTGATTGGATCATCTTCTATCATTCCATTATCATCCTCATGTTCTTAAAGAAATACAATATAATCATCTAGAATAGCATTTCTCATTTCTCTTGTGGACCTTCTTAATGACACTTGTTATTGAGGTTGTTGAGTTTGTTCTTCTAAAACAATTACCTCATTTTGAATGAGGAGTTGTTCAACATTGTCTTGTAGAGGTTCTGGATTCACTTCTTGATCAATGATAGGTATAAGAACCTGAACATCATCAAAAGTGATAGTAGGAATTGAGTTAGAATCCAATTCCTCAAAAGCAATGTCTCTAATCTTATTTCTCCCCCCAAACTCAACATCCTCAAAAAATGTTGCAATTCCCGTCTCAAAAATATTCCTTATTATGGGATCATAAAATTTATGGCCCCTAGATTGCTCAGAATAACCAATAAAGTAGCTGCTTATTGTTTTGGAGTCTAATTTCTTTAAATGTGGCCTATAAGGCCTTGCCTCAGCTGGACATCGCCAAATGTGAAAGTGCTTTAGACTAGGCTTTTTGTAACACCCCAGACCCGTATCCGTCACCGAAACAGGGTTACAAGATGTTATCGAAGTTTACAGAATAACTACACATAATTCCACAATTTTCTTATGTTCATAACAAGACTGTCCACCTGAGTCATAGTCATTAAATTATTTATATCTTGAGCTACAGAACTCCAAATTGAGAACCGATAATTTTCCATAAAACTAGACTCATATATCTTCATACCATAAAATTTTTAGAATTTTTGGTTTATCCAATAAGTACAGTTTATTCTTTAAATTTACCCCTGTTTCACTGTCCAACAGTCTCGACCCCTCTTCACTAAAAAATATTTATCTCTTAGTACGAGATTCAAATGATATTCTTGTTTGTTTCTTTTGAAAATATACTTGTTAAGGATTCTACTCATATAAATTATAACTCATAATTATTTTTTACAATTTTTAATGATTTTCTAAAATTAGAACAGGGGATTTCGAAATCATTCTAACTTTGTCTCACACAAATTCAACGATCTCATAATATGAAATTCTTATGCTTACACCGTTTCCTTTATAAGAAACTAGACTCTATAAGATTTAATTTCATATTTTATTCAACCTCTAACTCAATTTTCACAATTTTTAGTGATTTTTCAAAATTAGACTACTGCTATTATCTAAAACTGTTTTAGTGCAAATTTATTAATGACTAAGTTTATAACATCTTTATTTCCTTTCACTACAATATTTCTCATGACTCCCTCTTATTTTCCTTCACTAACATATTAAGAACATAGTACCTCATGTAAGAAAACTCTACTTTAACATCACAAAAACCTATTACCTAAACTTACCAAAGTAACCACATTCACAATATCATATATCCATATAACTAATATACCATATGGCACCTCAATATACATATTTTCTTTACCATGCTAATACTATTTCAACCATGTGTGTATGAGAATCATTTATAACCTTATGAACTCATATGTTTATATATATATTTATATCATTGCTAGCCATACCAATGGCTAACTTCCAAACATTGTATAACATTTATTATTTCACTAATTTAGCTTATACATGTCATTTTCAAAATAAGTAAATCATTATACCAAAATTGATAAGATGATAATGTGATGAAGTCTTCGACCCGTCTCCTACTTCTTTCGAACTTTCAAGCACTATAAGACAGGGAAAATAAAACCTAATAAGGATATTTATGCTTAGTAAGTTCATATAACATGAATTAAACTTACCAATCATATTTAACACTTAAATCATATAAAAGCATAACTTCCATTCATTTTGACTATTTGCCTATTCATAAACATTTCAATCAAACATGTTAGTAACAGACGTACCAATAGACATAGATGAGCTCATCATGCTATTTTCTCATTCCATCTCATATTTCTCATGTCTCGTTTTACTATCTCATCCGTTGAATCATTGGAATTATAGATGGATTTTCTAGTAGCACACACAAAGTGTACATTTCCATATTTCGTCAATTCATATCCAGGATTTAGCCCTTAGGATGTTAAATCATCAAGCACTATCTCGAGTTACATATCAAGTAACTGTAGCGAATCAGGATTACCATTTTAGGAAAAATCCTATCCACCATAAGTTACCTTAGTGAATCAGGAACAAATCCTATCCACTTTATATATTTATAGTGAATCAGGAATAAATCCTATTCGCTTTAATTTCTTTTAGTGAATCAGGAATAAATTCTATTCACTTTTAATTCTCAAGAAGGCTTTTGTCAGATTTTCCATCCGAGCTCAATTCATTTCTGCAACACATGCAGAACCTCATTTATTTCGGGAAATTTCCATTTATCCATCGATCACCAATATTCAAACGGAATTTCACCCATTTATTAATTTCCGAACATGTATCATTTTTTTCATTTCATATTTATATAATTCATATATTCAATTTCATACATCATATACAATAAAATACAACATTTAAATTAACATATTTACATACTCATTCAAGTAATATGAACTTACCTCGATAGCAACTTGTAATCGAAATTCTTCTAATCCGATATCTTTTCTTTTCCACGATAACTTTCCTTTTTCGATCTTTCCAGGTCTATATATATAAATAAATTTAACATTAATTCAACAGATTTCATACTCGTTTGAATTCAACTCTTGTTCTAGGCAAAATTACTTTCATTTTTGTCCCTAGGCTTGGAAATTAATATTCATGCAAATTAATCATTGTTCCAAGCCTATTTGATTTTTACATCTCACATTTACATCACTTATATTTCATAAAATTCAAAAATTTTCTTTGAATTTCACAAGTTTATAAATTAGTCCCTATTACACAAAACTTTTAATTTATTCTTCAATTTAATCCTTTACCTAATTATAACTTGAAATTCTATCAATTTAACCCCTAATTCATCAATTAACTCAACATAATATATAAAAATAAAAAATAAAAAAAACGCAACATAAACCATGTCCAAAAACCTACAAACTTTCAAAATTTCAACATATACTAAGTAGTATTTTGTTCTAGGATTCCAAAAACATCAAAATTATAAGAAAATGGGCTAAATTGACTTACCAAATTAAGCTTGAACCTTAAAACCCTAATTCTTCCTTTTTCTTTTCTCTCTTGTTTTTCTCCCTTTCTCCCCTGTTTTTCGTTTCAACTTTCTGTTTTTTTTTTATCTTTGTTTCTTTATTTTGTTTTATTTATTTACTTTAATTCCTTTATTTATTCATTTAATAATATATTATAATAATATAAATATCTTTTACTTATATAATAAGTAAATATATAATTATATTACAAGTGCACATATATTTATTATTACTATAACACATGTATGGTTTCATTACCATACATTTGTCTCTATTTATTTTATTTAATAATAATAATAATAGTAGTAGTAGTAATAATAATAATCTAGTAATATATTTTAACACATAGAAATCTTAGATTTTTATGCTTATACCACCTCAAATTTGACAAATTGGCATAATTGTCTATTTGGTCCTTTTCATAATTAGACACTTAATCGGTAAAATTTTCCAGTCAAAATTTTCGTGTGACCTTTTTAACATATTACTAATCATATAATAATATTAAAATAATTTATATTTTCAGGTCGGGTTTGTGGTTTCGAAACCACTGTTTCGACTTCACTGAAAGTGGGCTGTTACACTTTTGACCTGTCCAAAGCTTATAAGGTGTTTTTACAACTGCTTTATTGGGTACTCTATTCAGAATGTAAGCTACTGTCTTTAATGCTTCTCCCCAGAAGGACTCAAGTAAGGTAGAATGAGCAATCATGCTCTTTACCATATCCTTAAGAGTTCTGTTTTATCTTTCAGCTACACCATTCATACTAGATGATCCTGGCATGGTGTACTATGGGACAATACCGCATTCCTTTAGGAATTTCGCAAATGGTCCTAGAAATTATTCACCTGACCTATCATATTTATCGTAGCACTCACCACCACGATTAGATCTGACATTTTTAATCCTTTTGTTGAGTTTATTCTCAACTTCAACTTTATAAACTTTGAACATGTCCAAAGACTAAGATTTCTCATGAATGAGATATAGGTACCCATAACGTGAGTAATTGTCTATGAATGTTATGAAATATTGTTGATCATTCCAGGATGTCGTAAGGAATGGCCCACAAATATCTGTATGAATTAATTCTAAGACATCTGAAGATTTGTTGGCACCCAATCTCTTGGTTTTGGTCTGTTTTCTCTTAATGCAATCGACACAGACATCAAAGTCTGTGAAGTCAAAGGACTCTAAAATACCATCAGACACAAGGCGTTCAACTCTAACTTTTGAGATATGACCGAAGTGCCTATGCCATAATGATGCTGAATTTTCCTTATTTAATTTGCATTTAATACCACGTGATTCCACATGCAAGGTTTCATTATAGGATGCAACTGTTTCTAGCAAATAAAAGTTGTCATAAGTATTTAAATAACCAGTTCCAAAAACATTTGAATTTAAAGACAAATTAAATTGATTGTTTCCGAATGAACAATAATATCCAAATTTGTCCAACGAAGAAACATAAACTAAATTATGTCTAAATGACGGTACAATAAAAGTGTCTTTTAAATCCAAATAAAAATCAGTTCCTAATAACAACCTAAAATACCCAATCGCTTCCACTTCTACCGATTTTCCATCGCCTACAAATATGTGTCTTTCACCATCACTTGACTTTCGGTAACTCAGGTAACCCTGCATAGAAACACTTATGTGAGTAGTAGCACCAGAATCTATCCACCAAGTGTTTCCAGGAACTAAAGCTAAATTAATCTCAGAATAGACCAAATTAAGAATTATTCCTTTCTTTGCACGCCAAGCATGATATTTGGTACAATCTTTCTTTACGTGTCCAGACTTGTTACAAAAGAAACAACTCTCTATAGCTTATTGTTGTTTCTTTTGAGCTAGACCCTTAGCAGCTTCATTCTAATAATTTCTTTTCTTGCCCTTGTCTTTAGGGGCATTGGCCAAATGAGCACTTTCAGACTTATCACGCTTCAACCTTTCTTCCTCTTACACATAATGAGAAATGAGCTCATTTAGGGTCCATTTCTCCTTTTGACAGTTATAACTAATCTTAAATTGATTAAACTGTACAGGAAACGATACCAAAACCATAAGAGCAAGCAATTTCTCAGAAAGCTCGATCTTAAGTGCCTTAAGTCTTGAAGCAATATGGAACATATCCATAATGTACTCCCTTACATTTCCTTGACCTTTATGCTTCATAGACATCAAAGAAGTCAGAAGTGATGTCATCTCAATCTTATCGTTTTTAGCAAAACGTTTTTCAATTTCATTAAGGAAACCCTTGGCCTGAGTAATCTCTTCAAATTCTGTTCCCCTAAAGGCTTCTGGAATGTTATGTTTCATGATCATTAGACTCATGCGATTTGAACGATCCCACCTGTCAAAATCCCTCTTAACATCAGGGGTGCTTTCCGCAGTGAGAGGTACAAGTTGTTCTTCCCTTAGTGTAAGGTCTATGTCCATACAACCAAGCATTATAAGTAAGTGTCTTTTCCATTCCTTAAAATTAGTCCCATTAAGCATAGGTATAGAATTTATATTAGCAGATATTGTGGCAACAGAAGATGAATTAGTTGAATATAAAACAAAAACAAGCCTAAATTAGTATTCATAAGTAAACAATAAATTCAAGATAATGGCTAATCCCATCTCAAGATACCAAACACAACATTAATATCAAGTCTTTGGACAGTAATATTAACAGTAAGCGGTACTCTTGTTGTAGCAATCAAACATTGACAATAAATTATGTCAAACAATGAATTAATCTTTGGACTAACTTATTGCTCACATAAAATGCCTTATAATTGTCACACATTTATCACTACAGATGTCGTTGAAATTCTGTCAAATATTAACTTACCTTTGGGTCAATTAATAAACGCATGAATTACAAAAATATATAATCATCTTAATATTTCAAATAAACTAATCTATACAAATGATGCTACTTTGGCGGCATTTTGTTTTAATTAATTTATTTAAAATATTAGGTATCCTTAAGTAAAAGCCAAAATCTAAATTTATTTGTTTCAAAATATTTACCTTAATTTCATCTTTCAATCAAATTAAAAGATAATTATATATATATATATATAAATTTCCAAAACAACATACATTTATTATATATGTATATAATCAATATATATATATGAATTAAGTTATGCTTATTTACTGTTAACTTTTTTTTAATCCATCGGAAAAAAATAAAAGAAATGGAAAACCTTTAAAAAATTTTATAAATTCAAAAAAAAAATTTAATATAAGCCTTCAAATATCAATATATATCCAAAATATAAAACCCATAAAATTTTATGAATCAATCGTTTAAAGAAGAAACTTTAATCATTTCCTAATGATTTAACATGACGAGGCTGTGATACTACTTGTTAGATTTGTAAAATAAGTCTAAAAATAAAACTGAATAAACCAGCATCTATTATGTCAAATCATCAAGAACAAATCAAGAACAAAACTAGATGCGGAAGCGTACCTGAATCCATAGATTCTTTGAAGTTTTATCGAATCTTGGGGATTTGATCTTCCAAATCAACACACAAGAAATTTAGAGAATATCTGCTCTCTCTTTCTTAATGATGGGACATTAGAAAAGATATCTTGTGTATAATTTAGAGACCATAACCCTAATATTTATAACCTTAGCATATTAGTTGTAATCAAATTCTAATTAGCCCATCATTAATTAAAATTTGATTAGAACTCAATTAATAGAGTATCTACATATATTTGACCCATACTTTATTTAATAATTAAAGCCCAATAAAATTTTAACCAAATTAGATCACTGTTAATTTAGGCTAACCTATCATGATAGTAAATAATAACATGTAATTATCCTTAGTATATATGTGATGTCTATATTTTCCAACATTACGACCTTTACAACAACGATACTATCTATACATAGTCCCTCCACAACCTTTAAATAGGAAAATAATGCACTTCAGTATACTTGAACCCTCATCTTTTTACACTGACAATAATGTTAATACCAATCGAACTAAAACTCAATCAACAACTTAAAATATATTTAAATTAATTATTTAATTAACTAAAGTTTTAGGGTCATTTTCAAGTGCAAGTAGACATGAACATATCATACATAAACCTAACCCTACCCCTACCCCTACCCCTACCCCAACCCCACATCTCTGTAGTCCCACTTGTTTATCTCAAAAAGGAAAATTATATTTCCCTTAATTTTACCCAATCAGAAAATAAAATAGTAATAATGATAAAGAAAAAAGAAAGTACAAAGGAACTTGCTCTTCTTTCCTTCCTCGTCGTGTGGCTTCGGTTTTAAACAAGGTTTAGTATAATACTTAGCACTTGAATTTTTTTTTTTAATTTGGTATTTAATTTTTTTTGGGTTCAATATGGTTCTTGAACTTGACATTTTTTTCTAATTTGATATCTGAACTTGAAATTTATTCTTAGTTTGGTACCAGAGGTGTTCAAGTTTCAGTTAAAACTGAATTAACCGACCAAACTGAACTAATTCGGTTAATCAATCGGTTAACCGATCTAGTTCAGTCGGTGGTCAGTTAATGATTTTTTAAAAGTTTGGTTATCGATTAATTCAGTTCGAAATCAAGTAATTAACCAAATTAACTGAACTTTTAAAAAACATATATTATATATTACCAATTAAGTTAATTTTATTTTGGTTAATTCGATTAAATGAATATTACCAATTTATTTTTTAATATGCTTTATACTTGTTTTAACAAAAATAAAAATAAAAACTTTTGATTAATTTGGTTAACCGACCGAATTAACTAAAATAGTTTAGTTTGGTTAATATATTTTGAAAAAATTTTGGTTCGGTTAATGGTTAAGGATTTAAAAAGTTCGGTTAATTCGGTTAATGCTAGATCGGTTCGGATTGAACACTCCTATTGGGTATTGAATCTTTTTTTAGATCCAATTTAATAATTAAACTTGATATTTTTTTCTAATTTGATATCTATTTTTTTGAGTCCAATTTAATATTTAAACACGTCAAATAATATACAAATTATTCAAGTATACTAACAATATTTTATATAAAATAAAATTAATCTCAAAGTCTCTTCCTTTAAGAAATATAAAATAAAATTATTGCTTCAAAATTCCCCAAAAATATATATATTTATTTCTTTTTCTACTTTTTTCCCCAAATAGATTAGAAAAAAACAGTAACTTGTCATTGAATTTTGACTCCATTCCCTTTCTTTACTGTTAAATAGGTAACGATGATCAAAAACCTTCACTATATATATATGTGTGTGTGTGGGGTCATTAATTAGGACCCACTAAATCTCAACCGTTGATTTAACACACGTGGCGGCATCGACGTCGCTAATCCTCTCCTCGTACGTTACTCCCTCGCTTTTTCTTTTTTTGCACCCTCTTGTATGTCTTCTTTATAAACTCTTCAACGGAAACAAAAGCCAGATGAATATGTAAAGAACAAACGAATGCAGCAAAATAAACAAAACCCAGAACGACAAAAGGTATATGATCATAATCTTTGATCTTCCATAATTTCATTTTTTTTAACTAAAATTTTATTATTGGGAATTGTCCCTTGTTTACTTTTGTTTCATCGATTTTTTTTTCTTATACAATTGAGCCGATGATTTTGAAGCAGGTTAAATTTTCCATCTTTTACAAGAAAAAGGTCATCTTCTTTATGCTATCAACTTTCTTTTTTCTTTGGCTATACAATCAGATAAATTAGATTTTCTTTAGTTTCCTTTTTTTCACTGATTATGGCTAAAATGGTTTCTTTTTTTTCCATACCAAGAAAAAAACATGCTTTTTTTTTTTCTTTTGAGTAACTTGTTTTATTATATGACCAGCAGAGTTTAAACTAAAAAGGATGGTATAATTTTAGCTTGGGGTACTTGAGAAAAATTCAAAGGATTTAGGATTTTGATTGTTTTTATGTCCCTATTGTACATTTATGCTAGTTTCTCAAGGTTTTGGCACATGGGTTTCGTTTTTCTTTCTAGGCAGTTGTCTTTTCTCACTGAATTCGATGGTTTCTCTTTGGTTTTTTAATCTCTTCTGACTATTCTTTTTATGTCTGGTTATAGGATCAAGACCTATAATCTATCTGAAAACATATGCATAGAAGTTTGTGTGGAATTGGTGGTGGGAGAAGGAGAGAGTAAATATGATTGGTGAAGCAAAAATTGGGAATGAAGACTTGAACTTATGCTTTGAGAAGCTGATGATGATTGCAGCTGGGAATAGTGAGGGAGTTAAGATGAATAGTGTGGGGATCACTGAGTGGAAAGATATCCCTGTGGAGCTGCTGTTAAGAATCGTTTCACTACTCGATGATCAGACCGCTATCGTTGCTTCCAGTGTCTGTAGTGGGTGGAGGGATGCCATTTGCTTGGGCCTCACACAACTCTGTCTCTCATGGTATACTATATATGGTCTTTTAGCTTTCCTTGTTTATGTTTCGCTTCTTGTTGATGTGCTTTAGCTATTATTATCTCTCAAATGGTTATAAAATTTGGAATAATGAAAAGTTTTACAGTTTGTGAAGTATCTGATGAAACTGGCAAACACATGTCATGTTTTTTCAAACCTTCTTATTGCTAAGATAATCAATAAGGCTTTCATGTTCGTGGTAGCTAGAGTTTTTAATATAATGCAAAAAGCAAGGACATTTGCTGTTCTGTGTTTGTTTATCCATAGCTCTAAGATATAACCTTTATAGTTTCTGACATATAGCAGCTTATTGACTCATTTGTCTGGCCTTCTGTGGTACGATTGTCATTCCACGGTTCTTTTCTAGGTTGTCCCATCTTCTTCTCAATGCTTTATCCTCGATGGCAGCATCACTAGGACAGAGATCTTGAGATACATGATACCTAACATGTTGGCCAGAAACTTTCTCGTCTTGCATAACTGCATTTAGATTTGTTGTTGTGTCTGTGGAGTTTGCTCTGTTTTTGGCCTTTTTTTATCTTTAATCTTGTGTTTTGGTCTTGCCTTTGGTAAAGATAAACGGATGGCTTACTCTTTGTGTCTTGTTCCTTTGTATCCTACTTGCTAATAACTGTGTTGTCTACAATCTTCAGGTGTAGAAAGAACATGAACAATTTGGTTCTATCTCTTGCACCTAAATTCACCAGACTGCAAACTCTGATATTGCGCCAAGAGAATCCACAGCTCGAGGACAATGCTGTCGAGACTATTTCAAAGTTTTGTCACGATCTGCAGGAGCTGGACCTCAGCAAAAGTTTCAAGCTTAGTGATCGCTCCTTGTATGCATTGGCTCACGGTTGGCCTAACCTTAAAAAGCTTAACATCAGCGGCTGCACATCATTCAGTGACGAAGCTCTCGCGTATTTGACTAATTTTTGTCGAAAACTAAAAATATTAAATCTGTGCGGATGTGTTAAAGCTGCAACTGACCATGCACTGCAGGTATGAACAATATCATGACGGGTTATTGTTTACTTGCTGACGAAAAATCAGTTGCTTGTCTGTAAGAAGATAATGAATCGCTTGTATTGATAATAGGCTATTGGACGAAACTGCAATATGTTGCAATCTTTGAATCTGGGATGGTGTGACAATGTTGGCGATCTCGGAGTCATGAGTTTAGCATACGGATGCCATGATCTCCGATGCCTGGACCTGTGTGGTTGTGTTCGTATAACAGGTATCCCTTCCAGTGGTGCTTATTAGCATCTCATAATGCAATGTAACATACATGTACGATCCTACTTTTTTCCTTGAAGCCTCAATATCTTGGTTAACACGAAAGCCCGTCTTATTTTCCCCTAAAATTTTGTCAACCTATCCCTGGACCAAGTTTAGCAGACACCTAAAGAGTACTCATGATCTCAATAACAGTATTATATGTTGATTTAATAACAACACTATGCATGTTCACCATATCAAAGAAGTTGAAGGTTTAAGCATGGCATGTTATAAAAAACATATATTGGCTTATTGGTGCAGATGATAGCGTAATTGCTTTAGCAAATGAGTGTCTCCATTTGAGGTCGCTCGGACTGTACTATTGCCGTAACATCACGGACAGGGCGATGTACTCATTGGCTCATAGCCGAGTGAAGAACAAAGGTTCGATGTGGGAGTCGTCGATGAAAGGTAGATATGAAGATGATGGTCTAAAAAGTCTGAATATAAGCCAGTGTACGGCACTGACTCCATCAGCAGTTCAGGCTTTATGTGACACGTTCCCTGCACTTCATACCTGCTCTGGAAGGCACTCCCTTGTTATGAGTGGTTGCTTGAACTTAACCTCCGTGCATTGTGCTTGTGCGGTTCAAGCTGACCGGACCTTCAACACTATTTTCCATACAGCTCATTGAAGGATATGTTCAATGTTCATATCTATAAATATTAATGTATACTTATAAAAGAATGCAGAGAAACTTTTGAACTCATGGTAATAATCATTGTCGTTGTAAATATTATTATTTATAAAAAATATTAAAAAGTATTATTTGACAGAACCCTGATGAGCTGCATTGTACTTGGCAATGTATGGAATGAGTTTGTTTGGATATATTTCAAATTCTCAATATAGTATGGGATATGGATATGGATATCGAAAAAGAAAGAATCAACAACATATATTTTGTAAAATTAAGTAGCATGAAAGTTTTAATCCATCAACAATAGTCTGAAAGAAATGAAATGATGAGAAAACCTATAATCTTACATTCTTTTGCGCCACAACGCCTCAACCAAACAATACAGTGGCCGACTCAAAATTTCTTTCCAGAACCCACTTTTACTTGAGCATCATAAATGGTATAATGTAATACTCGTTAAAAAGGTCGAAAACTTCTTGAATCCACTTCTGGTTAGCAAGTACTGACCTATATGTATATGCTCTCCCGAAGACACTGCAACAATGGGATCGGCTACTTGGACTTTCCTCTTTTACCACTTCTACCAAAATTTTTACCCTTTTTCTTGTTGGCTTTGCCCTTCATATATGACAGTTTATTATTTTCCTTCTTCTGTCTTTCCTTTCGCACTTGTTCGAAATCTTTGATCTCTGAACGTACATGAGCATTAGGCACAGAATGCTGCAATTTCTTGTTCCCTCTGAAGTTTCTACCATTACCTCGGGACCAATAGTCTCCTGCATGAGATATTTTCGGGAATAAATAATGTATTCTTTCTATCATCAGAATAATAATAGCAATCCAAACCAGTGGAGAAAAAGTTCATAATCCAACCTGATGAAATTGTTGTTGCCACACCATTCTCTCCGTTGGTGGTTCCCTTCAAATATACCTTTTTGTGAGATCGTTCTTTCCACTTCTTGTATATTCCTGTTTTCTCAGTTTTTACTTTGGCACCACTCTCTGTCTTCACCTGCAAACAACAGAAAAGTATGAAAGTATGAAAGTCAGTTGTCCCGAATGACCAGATACGCTACTGAGCTAGTTAACCAACTTTGCATTACTAATCACTACAGCACCTCCATTAAGACAGCCATTACAGACGATATTATTTACCTAAACAACCCCTGCCATTCTTTTATACAAGTCAAGAATTGCCTAGAATAGAGATTCATTAGGAAGATAATTGATAGGATCACTTAGAAAAACTTTGAGGTCTAGGTAAAACAACAGGTTTGCAACCTGGAAGGCCTTATAAGTCGGGAATACAAAAACATCAAGGAGAAGTTATTTAAAATGAAAATGTGGAGCAAATTTGCTCCATATTGCACCACAGTGAACAATGGGAAAAAAAGCAGTGGACCTAGGTCATTGCAGACTGAAGCCAAATGCCAGGGATGTATATGAATGAAAGAATGAGCATGGCCATCTAGCTCAATTAAGCACCAGAATAGTTCACTGACTATGGTAAAGATACAGAGATAGCATCCAATTTAACTTAAACCAATAAGCTTGAAAGGTGAAACTAAAGGGAAGTGAACATCCAGAAAGGCAAGCACAAATATTATTGGCAGTAAAAAGTACCTTTCCACTAGCTGTAACACGTTCACCATTATTCAATTTGACGTACTTTTTACCCCTCTGCATGTAAAAGATTCATATGAGTTGAACTAAAAACATAATTTGTTTAGGATAACGATAAAATATCAGTATTCAAATAGTTCTATCCACCTTATCCCAATGATATCTGGATTTTTGTTTCTGCAAACCTTCACTATCGTCAGCAACAAGATCCAGTACAGCAGATTCCAACCTGCAAATAAAAAAATTTAATAGTGTGAATGCAACCATTATAAAAGGGGGATAACTCCCAAATTAAATGTTTCAAAATTAAACGTCATTTTCAAATTTCATTTCACATTATAATAGCATAGATGCACAACTTTATTAAAGTAGAATCTTTTCTGCAGCAATGCATGCAAATCAAAACGTGCTAATCAGCTATGCAGCGAGCTATAGACAGGAAAGGGTCAAATATACAAGGATTTTAGATAGCATGATAAGTTAAATGACTTATCATGAAACATTCTCAAGCATAAAAATGCTGAGTTATGTTCCAAACTATTCCAGGAAATTTAAATTTATACATCCTCACTAGCAAGGGGAAAAAACCAAATTGGAAAATGAGCTAAGCTATCAAGATCTGAAATTTACCTATTTGATCCAAACCCTTCATTACTTCTTACTGAGAGACCAGCCTCTGTATGCTGATAGCAATATGAACACAAACTCGTTAGGCATTAGCAAGTTAACAAATTGAAAGAAAGCTCAAATTAGACAATAAGATTTAAAAAGGGTTAAATATCATAGACACATTGAAACCACAATAGAAAAGAATTGTGTCTGAAGATAATAAATTAACATACATGATTTGTTGGCACAGAACTTATGTAATACTCCTCATCCTTGAAGTTCCTTGCCTTTCTTTTAGAACCACGAGCCTCTAATATAGAAAAGAAAAAAAAATGTTACTGAAAAAACAAGAAATAATGAATGCTCCAAGAAGAACCATCAGTTATCAACAAATACATATAATTGTTTGGAAAAATACACTTGGATACATGCATTTTTGTTAACAAGTTTTACTGACTTATTCATTGATTAATTGTTGATTTTTATTTATCCCACTTGAAGAGGTAGCTCACATTTGGCCAGCAAATGTGACAGAAAAGACCTAGAATATTTCTTATGAGCTTTGCTAGCTTCAACCATTCAAAACCAAAAAATATAGCTATTGTTACCCTCTTCACTCTGCCTGTCTGCCACTCTAAATAATAGAGAATAAATAAAATAAGACACACCTTGAACATTAAGGACTTCCTCAGGAAGGAAGACAAAGCTCCAATAAGAAGGAAGAAATTAAAAAATTGTAAGGAAAATACCTTTTGTGTCATTTATCTTTGAAGAAGTAATGTCAGGTTCGATTTCCTGCATGAATCAAAGATCGACTTAAATAGAAAGAACAGATGCTATGAGACAATAAATAAAATTGAAGGCCAAAAAAAAAAAAATGAAAACAAAGAAAATATTCATTATCAATCAGTTTTTGTAAATAAAATAGGTCTAAATAAACTTCTTTCCAAAACCATAGCATTTGGAACCTCTCAACACCACGGAATTTGAAAATAGATCAGGAGAAGGACGTGACTATTTAACTAGTTCCAAAAATGACATGCACAGAAACCAATAAGAACACTATATCAATATCAGAAGTTCAGTTTCCGTGCATGGGTGCATGGTTGATAGGGGTGAAGACTTGCTGGATACTGTTATGGATATCATTACTAAATAACAAAAATTACCTTTTCCACATGATTGCTAAAGCGCTGCTTATGAACCAAATTAATGATCTTCTCATGTATATCTCTCTTCTTCTTCATCACATCGACCCACTGTATGACCAAAGGAATGCAACATAATTCTCATACAAGGTTTTGAAGTGCAAAAAAGTAAGATATTCAAAAGAAATAAAGAAAAGGCAGTGTAATCAGAATAAAAAAAAAAAGTAGGAATCGAAGGCAAGAAAGTTAACCAATTTAAGAAAAAAATCATCATTGATAATCGAAAGAAAATGCCACAAAAATTGCGGAGTTACCTGAGAATGCTTTGATTTAGCGGCTTCACTTTCAGCTTCCAGAATGGTCTGCTTGGGTCTAGCACAAATCATTGATAGTAAGTTAAAATTTTGCAGCTTAAGAGACTTACAAATAACAATTTGACTTGGAAGAACACAAAGAACCCAAAAAGACAGAAGCACTTAACCACAAAGCCTGGTATATCCCAGATGAAAGGCTTTAGAAATTACCTGAAAGCTTTCAGACGTTCAGAAAATGCAAGTGCCGCCAATTCACCTCCTTCCAGTACATTTCTAAAGATAGGATGCAAACCTTCACGGGGCAAATCCTTTGCCCTTTTGATGGACTCCCTTGCAGGCAATGGTTTAGTCTTGGAATACAGACGAAAAGCATTTGCACATGTCCTCTGCAAATTATTTAGTTCTGCAGATGAATCAATCATATCCCTAACCCTATCTGAAATAAGATCAATAATGTTTTGGGGGAAACGTCCGTAAACAGATTCTCCATTTGCAATTGCTTGATCAATTTTATTCATTGCCCCATCCATATCTTGAAAAACCTCCTCTTCAGTAGGTGCCGCCCTGATTGGTCTTGACAGAAATAGATGAAGATCTAAAAGGTATGGCATATCCTCAGATGTCACAAAGGAAAATGCAGTACCAGTCCTACCTGCCCTAGCTGCTCGTCCAACACGATGAACAAAAATTTTGGGCTTCGGAGGGAAGTCCCAGTTAATAACATTATCTAGTAAAGGTATGTCAATACCCCTAGCAGCAACGTCTGTCACAATAAGCAACATAGCTTTTCTTGATCTGAATTTTGAAATATTAATTTTCCGAGCATCTTGATCCATATCACCATAACACACAGAAGGCTCAATACCCTCCTCTCGAAACATAATATTAAGGAACTCTACATGATGTTTAGTGGAAACAAATATCAAAGTTTGTTGATCAGAACTAATGTGGTCCCTTGCCAAATACAACAGTGCGGCATGTTTTTCTTCCTGACGCAAGGTGAAAAAAACAAGCTTTAAGTCGGGGCTAATCTTGGTTTCTAAATCAAGCCGCACAAGTTGAGGGTCTCGCAGTCCTGCCTTAGCAAACTCTGCTAGGGCACTTGGTAAAGTTGCACTAAAGAGCAAGGTCTGACGGTTTTCACTAAGCTGGGTAAGAATTTTATGCAACTGTTCAGCAAAACCCATGCCAAAGAGGGAATCTGCTTCATCAAATACCACATATTCCACTGTACGAAGTGTCATATCATCAACCTCAGTTAGATGGTGCATCAGTCTACCAGGAGTAGCAATAATAATATCAGGGTTTTGTGCCAACTCTTCAAACTGACTTTCCATGCTATCACCGCCGACAAGCAAACTAATCCGAAGATCTAAAATAAACACGAGATTATATGTAAGTTGTCATCAAGGAAGGCAAGCCAATTAAAACCAATTTCTTATTCAGTTACTACAAATCACCGATATTACAATAATGAAAGGACAAAGTAGATTTGTTAGGGGATAAAATCCTCAGTGGTCTCTGAATCTCATCTGTTACAATCTAAAGCTAATGTTCCATTTGGTTATTAGTTTTACTGATAGCTTTTGGCTTCCTCAAAGAGTGCTAAAAAGCGAGATCATGTTTTATTAAAAATAAAAAAACGATTAGAACAAAAAAAAAAAAGAATTCAAATGTAATGGTTACCAATAAAACTAAATTCCTGCATTTTGCTGCATAAAATTCAAAATTCTAATTCTGTAACCATTCAAAAACAAAAAAGATAAATTATGAATAATGAAAATTTAACTTTAGATCCCACATCATAAGAAGAAGGAACCTGTAAATTTTCCCAATTCCTTGGCAAACTTCAAAGTCTGCAAGGCCAAATCTCTGGTCGGAGACAAAATGAGAGCTCGGACACCGCCCTGAGGCACGTGCTGCTTCAGTTTCTCCAGCATGGGGACCAAAAAAGCCGCCGTCTTCCCAGAACCAGTCCGGGCCATGGCAACGACGTCGTTTCCAGCAAGAATAAGAGGCATGGTCTTGCGTTGAATCGGCGTAGGGACTCTGTATCCCTTCCGCTTGATTCCTCTGTAGACATTAGGGCTTAGGTTTAAGGACTCGAAGCCACCAGATTTTGCCTTCTTTTTTTCCTTCTGTTTTCGTTTAAGCTCCGCTTTGGAGCTTACAAAACGCTCGTCTACCGGAGCCATCGAACGTTTACAGGTTCCGTTTTCTTTTTTCCCGGAAAGGGTTTTTTTTTCTGGGGAAACAAACAGAGAGGAATAGAAGAAAGCGGCAGACTTGGCTGGCTCTTTTCTTTTGTTCTGTTGCCTAAAACCCTCGGAAGGGGTTTTCTGTGTAAAGATTTGTGGGGCCTATTCCATCTAAAGTTATGGGCCGAAATTTGGCCCATCAAAATAGTGAGTCTAAGAATGGAAAAAAATGTAAAATTGGTTAAAATACGTTATTATTCTTTGTAATTTTGAAATTCAATCCCCCAACTTTTTCATATTTCAAAATTATAACTCAATGGATGTAAGTACAAAAGCAATGGAATTTAAGGTTTATAATTTCTAAGGGTTTACTCTATTTACCAACTTAATCAAATAAAGCATACAATAATTAATCGAATTAAAATGGTGTAAGTATTATGGGTATTGATTAATTTCCATTAATCGAAACTTATAAAATTCTAATTTAGGAGTATCCATCAATTTCAATAAATTTAATCGTGAACTGTAAGATAAATCCCAAATTAATGAATTTTAATTACAATGTAATAATTTAATCATCGGTGTGAGCTTATAAGTTCTAATTTATGAGTATTCATAAATTTCATTTCCTTAGTTAAGTAAATTATACGATTAACTGTACAACCATATATCGAATTGAATCAATGACATTAAGTTTATAATTTTTAATTTTTTGAATATTGATTAATTTCCTCTACTCTTTTTATCAACTTAATCAAATTAATTACACAATTATTTATATAATTGTTAATCAAATTGAACCGGTGTAAGTACTCGTTAATACAAGATGAACAACGCCATTTACGGTGGTCATTTTTTTATTTCTTATATGGCTGAGAGAAGAAGAGAAAGACTAAATTATTTTGAATAACAGGAAAAAATATCAATTAAAATAAAACATTTAAGGTAGATAACATGAATAGAGAGAAAAAATCGAGAAGGAGAAAAGAGACAAAAATCAGTTAAAAAGATGAAAAATTACCCCATCTATATGTCATGGGTCGTGGATCAAAGCCCGTGATTATGCACAAAAAATGTCTCGTAAAAACTCAAATTGATTCAATAAATTTTTTTTGACCCATTTGAATTTATCCAATTTGTAAAACATGTAAAAAAATTTAGCCACTTAAAATATTAGTGACCCACTGAATTACTTAAAGGAATATTAAGATTGCCATAATAAATATGAAAACTAATTTAAAAGATTTATAATCTTAGAATATTTGATTTTATAATTTTAGATAATTGTGCAAATCTCTTAAAAATTTCAAATTACCATGTAAAATAAACTGTACTGTTGAATCAAAGAAATTCAATTATAAATAAAAATTTCCCCCTAATTTATAATCATCGCATTTTTATCTCATTATACTCCATAGTAATTGAATACTATTCCCCTCTCATTTATAATTTATCCCATTAAACTATATAAATCGCACGAATTACAAGACTAAAATTTTAATACGATTATTATTATATTTTAATCCTACCAAATCTCGCTATAATCAAACACCTCATTTTAATTATAAAAATATATATATTTAAAAAATTCAAGTAAAGGGTTATATTTATTTGATAAAACCGACAAACAAATTGATTACCTAGGGTTTGTATAATCAAATATCAAAACATCCCAATGCCTCAAACAAGATCAATAACAAGAGTTCATCTTTGATACACTAACAATGTTATCTTTTAACATTAAGAATTTTTCAATTACTAACCCCTTCGGAATCTAAAAATTCCATCAATGGTGTAAGATAATTTTTCTTATGAGAAACAACTAAATCTTAAAACACATACAACATTCTCACTTGTAACCAGTTGAAATGACTACCTCTTGCAGTAACCAATCAGGCCAAAGTGAGCTTATAACTTGCATCCATTTATAATCATAATCCTATTCCTGCCTTTTGCTAAATAGTGTCCCCAATACCTGTAAAAGGAATAAAAAAAAACTACCGATTACAAAAGTGGTTCTCCGGATGAACAAGATAGAAAACATGATTATTTGCAGATAAATTACAAACCTCAACCAAGTTCACGAGCTGTCAAACCGGACAACGACGCAGGTAATGTTGTCTGAGCTCCCTCGTGCATATGCCTCTTTTATAAGTTTTCTTGCTGCAGCTTCTGCATCAGTTACTTGCTGCCCTAAGGCCACAGCATCCTGCAAGTGAAATAAGTCCAGATGCTTAGCTTCCATAGAAGTCATTTACAATTACTGGGAAAATACAAGAAAAATCAATATAAAGTCTCCCTTTTTTTTTCTTTTTAATATCAGAAATGAACATGGTAAAAGTTCTCACCTCATTCGATAAGACATTCCAAAGCCCATCACTGGCGATGATTATGAAATCAACACCGTCAATTTCTTCTTCCTAAGCAATAGAAAGGGTATGAACCCTAATAAGTACTCTTAGAGTATGAATGAAGGAAACTTTAGCAGTTGAAAACCAGGGGTTAATGGTTCGATTATCTCATGTTTTTACACTGGTTGCCACATTTATTCCACTCAAGTAATTCTACTTAAAAAGTGATTAGACGAATGAAAAAGAAAAAATTTTATGAGTATGAACCCCAATATACCACCTGAATTTCTGGCTCAGCAACTACATATGGTTTAAGTAGTTTATCACCAAATGCACGTGAAACAGCGAGGACACCACCAACTCGCCATGTCCCTAACATAAATAAGAAATGCAACACATTTTAGTTCAATTCTGCAACAAATAGAAACAATTTACTGAATTTATATTACTTCAGTGCAACAAAGTGCAAACCCAATTTATAAGCCAAATAAAAATAATTAAAGTTAGAATGCAAGAAACCATTATTCATAGAGGAAAGATCAGCATGACAATACAAGCATACAAAGAGTGCATTCTGATTGAAAAAATGAGGACATGAAAGACTGTGAAAGGCATATTACCAGCCCAAATGATGAAACCTCCAGCATCTTCAATCCTTAGGCGTTCATCGGATCTATCAGGCTTGTGATCAATTGACAGAGGGACAGCTGCAGAAAACACAAAAGTAACTCATCCGCTGTTTAAACACCACAGAATTTAACTTTTTCTTCATATATTGCTAATCTTATAAGTTAAATCAAAGCATATTTGTACTTCTAAATGGAGGAGAAATAGTTAATACAAAGCCTTCGAAACCTGTCAATGGCTGTTATAGCATCTCCAACACATGACAGCCATCAAGCTATTACTTGATAGTTTATGAGACACAGACGTGAAGATTTTTATTCTGATATTCTTTGATATATTGTTTTTCAATCCAAAGATCTAACCAAAGAAATTCTTAGACTACATTAGCAGGTAAGAAAGCAACCTAATCCAGCTCTAGAAGCAACCACCCTAGAATCACCAACATTTGCAACAAGCAGCCTGTCACCCAATAATACAGCAGTTGAAGCAGTTGAGCCAGCATCCTTTTGCTGGCCATTCTCTTCATTGAGGTAATCGGCATCAGTTTGTTTAAATGTTTCAACTGCAATAGTAACATTGTCATAAACAAATACATATACACAAACAAAGTCATGGAACTCCTCATCATACAGTGATGTGAAAACTTCGCCAACTTCATACCTATAGCTGTTTTTGTGTCCTTGATAAAATCAGGGTGGGTGCTCAAATTCTTGAAGAGGTTGTTTTTAAGATACTCTGCAGTTCTTGAACCTCCGTGACCTATAGTGCAAAGATAAAAGAAGGGAAACCAAATCAAATCATAAACAGCTATATAAACCCTCACGTAATTCTACTCGAGTTTCTTTTCCCTGTATTTTAAAAAAGGTGCAAATTGAAACCATAAAATACATCTTGTAAAGAACAACGTCGAGACAACAAAGGCAAAGAAATGACGGCATACCATCGAAAACACCAAAAAAGGCAACCATCTGACCATCAACTTCAGATATCCTCGTTTCATAGAAATCCTCCATTGAAGGTCTTTTGCCCTTGAAACTGGAATATCCATAGCTGAATTTAGCAGCTCGACTTCCAGTAAGAAAGCTGGCAAAAGAACCAAAGCATTTTAGCCACCTTGTAACTTTCATTGGCCTCTAAATCTAATGCACAGTATTGTGCACAAAAACTCATGCAGCTTCTGCAATTTTACCGAACTTAATAGAGATTTAAACTTTCAAAAACTTTACATCTGTTGATCCAGACAATTCACTATCTAGAAACCAAGGGAAACCATTACAAAGTATCACATTTAATTGGATCTTCATGTTTATTAATCCTAGTTCATGTTTATACATGATCGAAACTGGAAAACAAACAGATTCAGATCCTAGTTATTATGATAACTGAAACAAAAAACTACTATGTACTGTTCTTGCATCTTAACTTCCACCCTGAACTAAGAACCATAACACCGAAGCTAGGTTGATTAAAATCAAAACCAACCAATCCATAATAGAAGAATAACTATGTTATTTAACATGCAAAAAAGCAAAGACTAAGAAAACACAATTAATTTAAATAAAATGGTTACTAACAGTAAATTCTTAGCATACAATCAGAGCCAGCAAATGCATCCACGGCAGTGCCATTAGACACAACAAAGGTCCTTGAAATTTAATTTTACATTGAATTAAATCTTTTTATTGTATAATTAATAGGGTCATCCTTCAAAATAGAACAAGCCAAACGATTATATGATTAACAAAAAGAAAAATAGAATAATTTCCAAATAATTTTTTTTCAGTGCGATACTCTAGTTTGATGAAGCTATACGGCCACTTAGTAAACAGTAAAAAAGAAGAAGAGAGAAGTTGGAGAACCTTATGCCGCCGCCACTGAAGAGCGCGTGCGGGTCCCTAGATGATATCATAGCGTCTAACTGAGGTGGTTGCAGAGGTGGGAGTTGTGGTGGGTCAGCCAATGCAGGAGAGCGAAGAGCCTCAACATCGGCATCCCCACGCGGCGGGGAAAAGGAGGAGGCGGCCACGAATGGGTCCGTCAGATTTCTTCCTGTTTTGTTATTCGGTAGTCGATGGTTTCAGCTAGAAGCAGCTCAAAGTAGGTGGCGCCGCCGCCGTGACTTGAGAGGGAAGCAGAGAGGTGGAGTATGATTTTAAGGCTTTACTTTGAAACTTCACCCACAAAAATAGAGATTGTAAGAAAAATGGAAGTAAGCTTAATAACGTAGGGCCAACAACATCAATAATAATACCATGTTGGGATTCGATTTGGATCGAATTTTGACTTTTCATTTTTCAATTTTTTTCTATTTTTATAGGCTTTGATAATGATGTTCTGCAGATATTTATTAAATTAGTTAGATTAATGTTTATAACAATCAATTTCATGTCATAATTCTGTCTCTCCGGATTTTGAATTTTAAATTTATATTTTTAAGTAAATTATAAAATTAATCATTTTTGTTTACTTTAAATTAGATTTTAATTATTTATATTTGAAATATTATATTTTAGTCACTTACGTTATCATTTTGTTATGAAGTGATCACTCTAGTGTTATATTTTTTTACCTCCCTAATGACAGTCCTACATGACAGTCCAAGTGAGTTTTAAATACCAACTTAGATGTCCTACATAGTAGTCTAAAATGATAGAGTGAATATTTCGTAACAAAATGATAATGTAAGTGACTAAAATGTAATATTTCAAACATAAATAATTAAAATATAATATGAGGCACATAAAAATGACTATTTTTATAGTTTACCCTTTTTTTTCTTTTTTTCTTTTTTTTTTTATGAAAGTAACCTGTATAGTATTGTTGAATCGCTATTGACATTAATGCTTCAATCCCCCCAACCTAAATGTTTCAGAGCATTTTTTATTTATTTCTTGGCTTGAATTTTTTTTTAAGAGAAACTATAAACTCAAACCGCAACTAATAGATGATATTAATTTATTTATATAAACCCACAAAACAAACATTTGTTTATATAAATAAAAAAAATTCTGATAAAATTCTTTAAAATTTTATTTAATTGGGATAAATATGAATGGATGGAGAACTCGTCTCATTTTTAAAATTTTATTTTATTATATTATAAATAAATTTCAAATGACCTTATCCTTTTGGACTAGACAAAACTAGGTTAGCTGTTGAACGTATCTATCTGCTTCACTCTGAAAATTCGTTCCCAGTCCATTGATTTGATTTTTTTTTTCATAGAGAATTACTGGAATTCCATTTAATGAACTCTGCCAAAGTCCAGCACTCTATAGAATATAGAATATAAATAAGCTCCTTACATCATTGATTCTATTTGATTGTTATATGCCATGTGCTTTCCTCTAATCTCCTAGGCATCTCATTAATGGCAAGTTCACCATTTTTGAAATATGCTTTTTACCATCAATTGGGCCAGCCATTCCCAATATACACACTTTCAGTTGGACTTGAAATACATACCACCTATAAAGGAACCAAATAAAAAATATGGCACTATATTTGACAAGAGATGGGCAGGAACATGATCTTATTCAATACTATTAAGTTCAGGATTAATGTACATGTCATTGTATGACACCCACATGAGCAAGCTAAAATAAACAGGTGTAAAGCTGTAAAAGTAAACGAAGCGTTCAACGATAAAAACCACCAAATCACCACGTGCAACAACCGCTAGTTGCAGCACCGCTTTGAGGCGGATTCTGTTTGAAGATGTTCTTTTTCACTCCTGATGATCCCTCAGCCACAAGACTTGGGGTTTCCAATATCTGCATGTCAAACATCAATACCGGGTTTAAACTATCCGAGCATGTCTATGTAAATGAGCATTCATAGGGATTCTTGTAAATGCCTGTCAACGTTGAAGTTACTTGGTAAATACCTTTAAGACAAGCTCCTCGAAGCATTGTTCCACATTGACTCGTGTTTTTGCGCTGCACTCGATGAAAAGGCATCCGTATTCCCGAGCAAAGTCGATGCCCTCTTTTTTGCTGACCACTCTTTCACTTTCCTGAATACATGAAGGGCTAGATGGAGTTCAACAATCCAATGGCAAAGCATGGTAGATAACGGTCAAGAACCAGAGGAATACCGGAACATAAAAACCAATAACCTTGGTGAGATTAAAGGATATAAATCACTTCTCAAACTATACCTTATCAACTTTATTGCCAACAAGCATCTTGATGCAGTCCTGATTTGTTGAGTACAGATCGATTTCTTTAGCCCATATGTCAGATAAATCTGTAAATGTGTCTCGCCGAGTTACATCGTAAACTGTAATAGTACAAATGTAATAATTAGCATCATATGAGGAGCCACTAAGATGAGAACCAAAAGCAATAAATAAACCAGCTGAGTATTTGAATACATAGAAACATGGAGTCCCCTACCTTAGTTGAAGGAAATAACGTACTTAAATCTGTCTGGTAGCTAAATTGATCTATGGTCAGAGATCTAAATTTCTTGGGCCAAATTTTTTGCAAGAGAAAAGGTGACTCTGGCAGAACAAAAAATTAGCAGCAGTGCTAAAATAATAATAAAGTGGGTAGAAAATCAATCTACATCTAGATCTGAGGTTTTAAAAGCAGCATCTTTTCTGCACCCATCTCTTCAACAAGAAGATCAAAAATGTTTCTCTATCCTATGTAGAACGACCTAACAAACCGGCCTAACAAACCGGCCTAAAACGAACTAGTAGATGCTTGCTTTTGGTTACTAACACTTTGATCCTATGTTGGGAACAACTACCATTGGAGCTAACCTTGGAAGGTTGGCATGACTCCCAGGTTGATCCAATTTTGGAATGTCCTGGAAAGCTTGGCTTGGAGGCATAGATACAGATATTGTTAAGTTCACTTCTTAAACTTCTTTGGAATACAAGTGTTTTCCTTCCCATCCTTCATTGAACAAACAGTTAAGTGGGTATAACTTTCATGTAATTGCCTTTATATTCATTATCCATGTAATTTACCTTCCACTTTCCTTATGTTCAAGTAACCCCTCTCAATCCCATTTATCCATCATTTTAACACATTCATGCGCACTTTTCCTTTATAACCATTTCCTTTTAACTTCCCTTTCCAAGGCCTATAAATAGAGGTTCGAATGTCTCCTTAGGAACTTTTTGATATATTGGCAAACTTAGCACTCTAAAGTTCTCTCTGCAACTTTCTTTCTACAATCACAACCACTGTAGCTCTCATCTTTCTAAACCCCTTATTGTGTCCATCACCACTGCCTGCCACCGCACTTGTTTTCCTGAGTCTGCTCCGATCTTCCTCTCTGCTATCTCTCCACAACATCTCATTTTGCTGAAATGTAACGTCTCCTCACCTTACCAAAATAACCCCTACATCCAAATGACCCAGTCTACCCTCATTGTGAAGTTCATTCATCATAGGAAGCATGACCCCAGAATATCTAATAATGATGATAACTAAAATATACCAATAAGAACTTCAAAAGTATGATTACTGATAAAAATGAAAAAATAATTGAAGCAAAGAAGGAAGGAAAATAAGCTTCACTTATGAAACGAATTCTTAGCACAAAACCTCCAGCATCATTATGTTGATCATATTTAACAACACAGATACAAATTATAACAACTGATGTGCCACAGAAGTAAATAGACGACCGCTAGCAAGAGATGAATGAAGTCCCATACCCATAATTATCCCTTGTGCTCCTCTGTAATATGAACTTGTTAGCGTTCTAAATCTTTCCTGTCCAGCTGCATAAAGTGAAGTTATGAATAACAAGTTATTCTATTCAAATCACCAACTCATTTTACACGAAACAAACACAATGTATAAACAATACCAAATTCTACAAACATCCTATAGGAGGTGTCCAAGGAGAATAAGAGCTCCTTGCAGATAATTCATAATTAGTCTACAGTTGATATGGAATATGGAGACAGATTGCAAACTTGGACAGTCCTCTCTTTCAAATTAACATGCAGTACCATGTCAAATACATGTGTGTGTATATACCTATATGTATATGTATGAAGTTTGCAACTTCCACCAATATCATGATCTAATGCATAATACATTCAAATGTGCTCTAAGAACTTAAAACGAAAGCAATAAACATTGAAAATTTCCACTCAATATCTAATGCTATATTCTATCTTAATCATCAAAGGGAAAAAAAAATCCTAAAACAAACAAACAAACAAACAAAAAACAATGGAAAAGGCAAAAGAAACAGGATCCGACGACGTTTACCAGTGTCCCAGATGGCAAGCTTCAGCTTTTTCCCTCCAATGGTAACGTGCTTCACCTTAAAATCCACACCTAAAAGGAAAAAAAAAAAATCAAATCACTCAGTCTTCAAAATTTTTAAAACAAGTTAACCAAAAAAAGAAAAAGGAAGATAGGTAAGGTTACCAATGGTAGGATTGAGTTCCTCAAAGGTATCGGAAGTAAAACTCAAGAGCAGAGTGCTCTTCCCCACACCCGAATCCCCTATCAGTAACAACTTAAACAAACAGTCAAACTCAGGTTGATTCGTCGACGATGCCTCCATCTTTTTCCAATATCTTAAAAACTACGATATTGATATTGCAATTTGGATCTGGAAAAAAAGAATGGAGGAATAAAATTTGTATGTTTCCAGAGAAAATCAATGCGAAACAGAAAGTAAAGTGTAAGAAAGAAGAATCTAAAATCTTCTATAAGTCTTCTTTTCTGTCGGTCTCTATAACAAAGCTTAAAATAAGCGTTTTTTTTTTTAAAAAACCCTGCTCGATTACTTGCTCAAGCGGTTTGGGATTGGCTTTGGTGCGGTATAGAGTAGGCTAAGCTAATTTACTCCTGCCTTTATGGCTGTTGACTAGAAATAGTAAAAATTATGAAGATAGGTTAAAATATGCTGCTAGTCCTTGTACTTCTATATAATTTGAGATTTAGTCCCTATACTTTAAAAGTTAAAAATTCAATCCTCCTAATTTTTTCAATTTAAAAATTCTAGTTCAATCATTTTTGTCATTGGTATTTTCCATTAAAACTTGATAACTTAAGTTACTTATTTTTCATCAATCATATGCCACATCACATAAGGGCACAAGGCACTATGCCAATTTGACAAACTTTGATAAAAAATACTTATGATTTTAATAATTAGACTAAGTTCTGTAAAAATTAAAGTACGAGAACTTGATTTTTAATTTTTTAAGTATAGAGACTAGATGATAAATTTTGACAAAGTACAGTGACTATCCAACAAATTTTAACCATGAAGATATTAAGATTAGTAAATAGTGTGTATGATCATTTATTTTATCATTTTTCTTGTATCCGGTCAGCTAAATCCTACAATTTGTATCTTGTACTTTTTTTTTTAATTACAATATGTTACTTAAATTTTAGGGTAAATTGCCTTAGTTAGTCACCCAACTTTAAGACACTTTTATTCTGGTCACTTAAAATGAAATTCTTGTAATTTCATCACCCAGCTTTTAAGACACTTCATTTTAGTCACACAAGAGTTAAATATCTAACGGCAGTTAAACGTACATGCCACATCATATTTACACTTTCATTTTGGTCACCCAAAAAATATCTTTCTCTTTAAAGTATTGATCGAGATAAAAAAATTATATTAAGGATTAAAGTAAAAAACAGTAGAAACTAAAATAATGCATTAAAAATTGTCAAATTATACTTGTTTACCCCTTTTCTAGAAGTTCTAAATTTCCTTTTTTTTTAAATATTAAAATTTTAAATCTCAAAACATCAAAATCAATTAAATAAGTTATTGAAAAATTTTATCCCTTAATAGTGTAAGTCGATTTGTTACTATAGTATTGAAATTAATTAATTTAATCACCTTCTAAAAAATTAAAACTTATTTTATGTTTCCAAATTAAAATAAACTCAAATAACTTAACTCTTATAGTTGCCTATGAAACACAAATTTATTTTGATTATATGATCTTGAATATTCCATATTAAGCTAAAAGCAGAGAAAAATTCTTGCAATCAATTAAATTAATTAATTTTATCTTACATGCCAAACAAAACTCATAATTTTTTCATCACTTCTTTACCCGAACGAAGAACATGTAACTTTAATTAATTGTAAGAATTTTTTTTCCTTTACTTTTAGTTTAGCATGGAAGATTCGAGATTATATAATAAAAAAATTAAACTTTGTAGGCAATTATTAAATATGAGTTATTTGAGTTGATTCCGTTAAGGATAATTTGGAAATATAAAATAAAATTTTAAAATTTAAAAGGAGATTAAATTAATTAATTTCAATACAATAGTAACAAATCGACTGACACTATTAAGGGATAAAATTTTTCAATAACTTATTTAATTGATTTTGATGTTTTGAAATTTAAGTTTTCAATATTAAAAAATTTAGAATTTTCAGCAATGGGATAAACAAATACAATTTGACAATTTTTGTATATTATTTTAGTTTCTATCCCTTTTTTACTTTATCCTTTGATTTTTTTTTTACCTCAATCTATACTTAAAAATGATTTTTTTCTGTGACCAAAATAAAAACGACCTAGAAGTTGGATAATCAAAATGCAAGTGTAAGTATGATATAACATGTACAGTTAACCGTCATTAGAGATTTTACACTTAGGTGACTAAAATGGAAGTGCCTTAAAAGTTAGGTAACGAAATTACAAAAAATTCATTTTAGGTGATAAAAAAGAAAACGTCCTAAAAATTGAGTGTTCAACTAGGTAATTTACCTTAAATTTTAGGGTAAACTAACAAAATAGTCACTTTTGTTTACCTCAAGTTATATTTTAGTTACTTGTGTTTGAAACGTTACGTTTTAGTCACTTACGTTATCGTGTTGTAAAATTTTAGTCACTAAGCTGTTAATTGTTGTTAATGGTGTAACAGTAAGTTGACGTGACACATTAAATAATTATTTCAAATGAAAATTTTAGATTAAATTATATAATTGGTCTCTATATTTTTTTCGTTTTGAGCCATTTAGTTTTTTTTTCTTTTATGTTCTTTTAATTTTTTTTTCTTTATTTTCTATTTTCTTTTGCTTCTTCATTACTTTTAATGAAATTTTTCTATGTTTTCCATTTGTTAAAACTAGTCCCTATACTTTTTTTTGAATAATTGAATTTTTTTCTTTATTTTCTTTTTCTTCTTCCCATTCATTTTTCTCTCTTCTCATATTCTTCACTGCAGAAACATAATCTTTGCCCACCAGATAAACCAAGTCATTGTTTCTTTCACATGATTCTTAAATTGAATTTCACTCGAAACCTTAATCAAATCTCGATTTGAATATAACCTAATTTTGAAACTAAAATTGGATCTAACTAATCAATATAAAAAACTATATCCTTAATCAAATCTAAATATAAATTGAATTCTTTATATTCAAAACAATTTTTTTTCGTTTCCAAATTTTTATAGAATCATGGAGATTATTCCTTTCATTTTTTTTTTATTTTTTGATGAGTAAAATTAAGCAAACGATAAAATTGATCTAAACCTTCTTGGATAATCCCAAGTAAGCTTGATTGGAAGTCGAAAATGGATGAACCGAAGAGAGAAAGGGAGCATGGAACCAAACTGGTTTGAGTAAAGTTGAGGGTGGTTGTTTTAATCATTGAGAGTGTAGAGCTCGTTTGAAGAATCCATGAAACAACGTAGTTTCGAGAGGGTGAGAATGTTGTAGGTAAGATAGAGAAGGTGGTCGTGGGGGTTGGTTAAGAGGTTGAAGGAATGGGCTCAGGAAACTTTGTTGAGAGTGGATTACCATAAGTCACAGCTGGCGAGGTCTTCGGGTGAGGCGAGCTTGTGGACTAGGTCATTAAGAGATCCAATTTGGGTCGTTAAAGCAGTGATGGATGATGAGGGTTTGTAATTGTGGGGTGAGAATATATGAGGCAAGTTTTATTTTGGTTTCATCTTTCTCCTTTTCTTTTTTCATAAACATAAAAAAGCTTTAACAAATGGAAAATATAAAAAAACCACCTTCAAATAAAGAAATGGAGAAGGGAGGAAAATAGAGGGAGAAGCCGAAGAGAATGAAAAAAAAAGGAAAAAAAAAAAGGGGGAAAGGTAAAAGAACATAAAAGAAAAAAATTAAATTGCTTAAAACGAAAAAATATAGGACCAATTGTATAATTTTAACCTAAAATTTTTGTTTGAAATGATGATTTAACGTGCCACGTTAGCTTACCGTTACACCATTACCGACAATTAATTGCTCAGTAACTAAAATATTACAACACGATAACATAAATGACTAAAATGTAACATTTAAAACATAAGTAATTAAAATATAACTTAATATAAACAAAAATAAATATTTAATAGTTTGCCTTAAATTTTAATACCTCAAATTAAAATTTTGGAAGCTTGTGCGCATGATAAGTATAATGTATTTGTTTTTATTTAAAATTGCTGGTTGATGAACTGTCCCAATGTTGTACGTGTAAATTATCCAAGCATAATGAGGTAACGATAGGCACAACAATCTTTTGTATTAAAATTGAATTAATTCATCTTTAAATTTAAAAAATTCTAATTAAGTCTTGAAAGTATTAGTATTTTTATGGGATAAATCTCAAAATTATACATAAATTTTGATTCAATGTACAATTTTACGCATGAACTATAATTTGATGTAATTATACACATGAAACTTTGATTATGATTCAAATGTATAAATGAAACTTTAATTTTGATTAAATCATAGACATTTAAATAAATATATCAATTTATTTTTATACTGGATAAATATAATTATTTGTATATGCAATATAAAAACATAAAATAAAGTTATATCAATAATTGTGTTGATAATTTGTGAGAATTGGATCAAATCAAAATTTTATGTATAAAATTGCACAAATTTAAAGTTCATGCATAAAATTGCATATTGGACAAAAGTTTATGTATACTTTTAAAATTTATCTCTATTTTTATCTATTAAGACTTTCCGTCAACCTAGTTATTAATTTAAGTTTTTTTTAGTTACAAAAGGAAGTTGAACTATAACGCTCAACCGATAACAATAGATTAGATACTCAGCACTTATCCCTCAACATTGCATCTTGCACCACCAAAGGCAGTTGTGAGAAAAATTAAAAACCTGTTTGGCGACACCTTATTGCCTTGTATATAGCATCAGCAACCATATTCGTTGTTCGTGGTACATGTCGAATCTTCATTTGCCAATTCCTTGTTATCTAGTTGTGAACCTCCAATGCCAATCTCAGCATCCCACCACTTTGACTCCAAGTATTAGGTCTACTGTTGTTTTACTGTCACTCTCAATTAGTAGCCAACATACCCCCTTCTCCTAAGCTATTTCCAGCCTATCAACAATTGCTCGATGTTCTGCCTTTAGGATCGAGCTAACGCCTATGTTGCGGCCATACCCAAATACCCAGTCGTCCTAGTGACATCTTACTACCCCACCCATTGTCACACTTCCAAATCACATGTTAACTCCCTTATTCGTATTAAGTTTATACTACACTGTCTAAGGAGTTTCCCATTATGTAGATGCAATCTGTTGTGGCTTAGAGGCCACCTACATTAATACTTTAGACCAAGACAAACTGGTCATGACCACTTTGTCTATACTAAGAGTTTGACTTGTGAAAATAGCCAGATTCATTAATTTCTAGAGTCTTCATAAGGTATTTAAAAACATTATTTCCCAATGTATCTATTTGGTAACCGTTTTTGGCACATTTTTTTACATTTGACAGCAACCAATATTCAAACTCAGTTGTAAAGAAATCTTTATAGATACAATTAGGCACTAAACTTTTCTATACAACTTGAGTCGAAGGACATGTTCTAAGAACATGATCCATCATCTGTTTGGCCCCTTCTACATCGCTTACCATTTGTTAAAAGTCTGCCATGTAGACATAGCCACAAGAATTGTCTTATTTGTTATGGTGCTTGCATTCTCCAAACTGTTTTCCATTTTGATTGTACCTCCATCCAAGAATTTTGTTTGAACGATGTGTACCCCCTAGCAACAATGTAAATACCCAAATCAATAGCCTTCTACAAACAAGTATCTTTTTCTCCATCATCTAATTGTGGTCATGATTCAACTAACAAGCGGATAATCTTAGGAGATAACTCACCAATGAAGCATGGCCAGTTCTAATCTCCATCTAGATTCACTATTGCGAAAATAGTAGCCTATGAAAATTTTGGTTTTGGCTGTGTGTAATATTCAATTAAGGGCCTCGAGTCCTTGAACCATGTATTAGACCAAAATTTGACATCCCTACCATTTCCAATCTTGCAAGCCATATTTCTCCCTAAATCATTCCAAATGCACCTCATTGACCATCAAACATAACTACCTTAGTTAATTGGGATACTATCGGGTAAACAGTCAACCATCTTGTACTTTAATCGCGCCACTCTCATCCATAACGCCTATTTGTTATTTATAAAAAAAATTCCCAACTTCAACATAAATGCCTTGTTCTAACTTTGAATATTCTGAAATTCAAGACCTCCTCTATCCATTGGCATGCAACATTAATCCTAACCAATCAAAGATATCTTTCGATCATTACTTGAGGCACCTTAGACAAAGTTCCTAATAATCTTCTCAATCTCTATGCATACTCCTTTTGGAATCAGCATTAACTACATGAAATAACTCGAAATTGTGCATAACACTAATTTAGCAAGCGTTACACGTCTAGCAAGTGGAAGCAATTTTGTATTCCATCCACTTAACCGGCTCTAAACTTTCTCAATGAGGAATGAATAGGTGGCATTTGTGACCCTTTTATGAAAAACTGAAACTCCTAAGTAACGTTCCAAATCTGTAACTCGCTCCATTCCAAGCTTAGTTGTAATTTGGCTCGCCAAACTCTCACCTACTGCTACAAAAAAGAAAACTTGTTATTGTTAAACTAAGCTTTATTTCATAATATGTTTTGATATAACAAATGAAAGTGTTTTTGAATAAAATTTAATGTAACCCCCCAAATCTTAAAGTATTATTTTTGGTATGTTGTGTTGCATAAATACTTACTTGCTTTAGTGGTTAAAGGTCTTAAGAAGTGTGAGAACTCCTGGGTTCAAACCTTGGCTTAGGCAAATTTTTTATTTTAAGTGAATAAAAACCCTTGGCCTTAGACAGTAGGTTTTTAAATAATTGTGGGGATAACATGTTATAAAAAGCCTGCTGGTCTAGGGGATAGTGGCGTGTTACTGTTACTTCCTGCTACGCGCAAGGTGTGTTTATTTTGCAAGTTGCCGTGTGAGAGGTTGAATATCAGTAGAACTCTGAAGCTAATGGGTGGTTGGAGTGTTTGAGGGGTGAGGGGAGTGTGTAGCCGAAATTTAGGAGGGATTATGAGGGATTTAGATAGTGATCGGTTGAGGGATTTGAGGAGATATTTTAGGAGAGCATTAATGCAGGAAAAGTAGGATTGAAGTGTGGTAGAGTTGTGCCGAAATTGAATGGTAGGTGCATAAAAATGTTCGGCTATGTTTAGCTAATCTCTCAATTTTCGGTTTTGGCTGTTGTTCCCTTTTTGTGTTTTGGTTCTTTTTGCCTTTGGTGTCGAAATTTGGTTTGGTTGCCTTTTCTATTTGCTTCTCGTTTTAGCTTCCTCCCTTTTGTGACCAGATATTGCTTTTGGGGTATCTTACCATTTCTTTTGGCCACTATTTCGATTTTGTTTCTTCCCTTCCTTCTCTCAAATCATCTCCCTCTTGGACCGAACACTCTTTTCTTCCTTTCATAACCCTTTGGCGATTACCCTTGTCTCTTCTCCCTCTCTACGTTCTCGGCTTTCTTCAAGTTTCCTCCTAAATTGCTAGCCAAATTCTCTTATAGCCGAATCTCTCTCTGCATTCGATTAAGGTAACTCGATTTTCCGTTTGGGTTGTTGAATCCTTGACTTATGGCAAAACCTTGCTGTGGCCGCCACTTCTGTTTGGATTCACGATTGTTTTTCCCCCCTTTTTTTTCTCTATTGATATTGCTTCCCTCTAACATCTTCTTTTCTCTGCCAATTATTGACAGGGGTGTGATTGTACCATCTCGTGCCTCGGTTTTAGGGTGTGCTTTTGTGGGCCGATTACTCCTATCTTCTATTATTAGTTTTACACTTCGGTAAGATGTTATTCACTTGGTTCAAGTCATTTACGTTTTTGGAATAGTTAACAAGATTCGGTGGTAATACAAATTTTTTGCCAATGATCTTGAAGCCAATCTTGGTCAGCAGTTTAAGTGGGTTAACTATAATCGTTCAATCAAGGCAGGTAACAAATACTATTTGGGATTAAGTGTTAATAAGAGGGTGTTTAACCCTAGTGATGAAAGGACTAACGGAGTGTCATGATTGAATCCAGGTTGGGTGCTTGTGGATTTTTGCGCTCTTTTGCAAACATGTGTGTAAAACACTGCCTCTACTCGTAAAGCGACAAAAGCCGAAATAATAGACCGTCGACACTACACGAGCGTACGCTCGCTCGTGTGGTAATCCGAACGCAAAAACATGGGCATTTGATCGTAGAGGCCACCATGAACGATTTCATAGGCTTGGGCCATTTTGGGCCACGTTGGGCCGAAATGGGCCGTGTAGGCCCCACGGGCCTGTGGGACCCACACGAGTAAATTACACGAAAGTATGTTGAATATTTGGGCTCGGCTGTGTAATCCTCATGGCCGAGGCCATTTCTGGGCTACGTGGGTCACATGGGCGTGTAGGCCCACATGGGCCCCCACTATGGGCTTGGGCCCATTTTTATTGTTTGACTAACGGGATTGCATGGGTCGCTCGAGACGGATGTGGACCTACTATTGGGTCGGTAAGTATACTTAGACCCCAATTTGATGAAATGACTGTTATACCCTATGAGGTAAAACGATTGATATGCCCCTATGATATGTATGACTGTATTCGAGCATGCCATTAGATATATATTGCATACACGTATGATATTATGCCATGACACATGACACATTGCATAGGGATGGGTTTATTATGATTGGAGGAAGAGTACTGTACTGGCAGCTCTGCTGCAAATACCGTTTAGTGCCGCAACCAGTGCTAATTTTGGAGTATAGGGATGGGTGGGTTGATTTTACCCCTACATGGAGTGTAACGCTGGACGGAGTGGAGTGTAGAGGCTGGTTGGGTAGGATTTCTGATTGCATAACTGTACTGCTACTGTTACTGAAATGGGCTAAGGCCCACACTGAAATTGTTACTGAATGGGCTAACTGAAACTGACCTGTTATTGATATGGGCTTAGGCCCAGATTGTATTTGCCTACTACATGATTGACTGTTTGATTATTAAAGGATTACACACTTAGTTTTCGTAAACTTACCCTTCTGTTTAACTACGCAGGTAATCCCCAGTCTTAAGTGGGTCAATGTTGCAAGAGACTCAAAGGTGGCCACACAACGGCATGGACTTTTTATTAGATTTTAATTTACAAGTAATTTAATTTCGGTATTTGGTTATTGAATAAAGCCTCTTTAGTTTTTAACTTTTAATTTGGAGTTTGATTATTTTGATTCATACCTGTTAGTAGTAGAACACGGGTTTTCAAAAAGATAAATGCTTTTAAAAAACACCACGTTTACGCCACATTTTTTTCGAAAGCTTCCGCAACAAACAATGTTTTAAAAAGTAACACGATTTAATATGATTAACATTTTTTTCTAAACAACTTGAGTTTTATCAAGGAGCAAGATAGCCTAAATACTCGTTAATATCACTAAGAGGCTTAGTATAAAACGGGCTTTCAACGATATCCTATTTTGAGAAAAAAATAATTTCATGTGACATCGCCAGATTCAGCCATAATGTCTAGGCCGGGTTTGAGGTGTTACATTTAAAGTTGAACCAAAATTGGGAAAAATTGATAAAATCAAGTTAAAATGGTTTCAATTGAGTTAAACATTTTCAATCATGTTAAAAACTATTTTTAAACAAGTCTGTATTACTCCAAGCCAAAAAGTATCGATACTTTTTGGCCAAGTATCAATAGTTTTCAAGATATCGATACCCATTCTAAAATAAATACCCAGGTATCTATAATTTGTCTTTGGTATCATTGTAAACTAACTTTAATGGTCACTAAATCAGACATTAAATGCTAATAGTATCGATGCTCATAGAAAAAGTACTAATACCTGTTGTTGCAGGTGAATTTAATGATATGATATTTTTCATCCCCAACGACTTTATTGACTTTCACAACAACCCTAACGGTTAGAAATGTATTAGAAGGTATAAATACCATGTTTCAAAGGTCCTACAATAAGGGAAAGAGATTATTAGCTTTTAAAGATCAATCAAAACAACCTTAGTGCTTAATTCTTTCATATTCTTCGTGTAAACACTTGTGAGCTTTCATTGTATTCATTCAGCTCAAGTGTTATTCTTTGTATTTGTGCTTAATTGGCAAACACATCAATCTTGTAAGGATTACTTCTTAGTTTTCTATTTTTTATTCTCTTTGAGAGGGTTGAATCTTAAGGTTTGAGTAGAAACCTTAAGGGAGTTGCAATCTTGAGATTCTGAGTAGAAATCTTAAGGGAGATTGTAAGGTTAAACATTATCCTCAAAGGTTGTCAAATTAGTGAACTTGGGAAAATCCTTAGTTGTAGAAAGCTAATGTAGTGGAGCAGGCAAATGGGATCGAACCACTATAAATTGTTGTATTTATTGTTGCACATTCTTTCATTGCTTCCACAAATTTTCTTATGGCCAATTCACCCCCTTCTTGGTGATTTGGAGTTAATCTTTCGAGCTAACATTGATTTTGCTTTATTTACTCTATGGCTGGAACTTCTCCCAATTTTTTGTAAAATTTCATTCACCATGGTTGCTTGTTTCACGTCAACTTTGCAGAATAAAACCAGATGTTCTACAAAAAATAACTGAGAAATAATGGGCCCATCATCCGATAATGGATCCCAAGATCTATCCAGTGTAGCTTGTTGCATATAATGTCCTAATCTCTCTATGCAAAGCACAAAGAGGTATGGCGAAAGTGGATCTCCTTTACGAACCCCTCTAGTCAGCTTAAAATCATTTATGTACTCTTCATTCCAAGAAGTATGCATAGGCGAGCCAGTGACACAGTTCATAATCAGAGAACTAAGTTTATTCAGTAAATTTGCATACCTTAATGTTTTCTCGAGGAAATCCTATCGTAATCAGTCATATGCTTTCTCCAAATCCACTTTTATAGCCATCCACATGGTTTTCCTATTATCCGTTTGCATTGAGTGGATCACCTCTTGAAGCACTAAAATGTTGCCCGTGATAAACCTACCATTTATAAGGTTGACTTGGCTATGTGCTGCAAGTTGCAATATAATGAATTTTAACCTATTCACCACCATTTTTGTTATGATTTTGTACGCTACCGAACACAAACTAATAGGACTAAATTGCCCCTATGTTTCTGGTCTTTCCACCTTATGTAACAAGATGAGCATTACTTTATTTATCCATTAATCCAACAGATTTCCTTCATTACACAAGTGCTTCTCAACCTTTGCTTCCATAATAGTTCCTTCAAATCAAGAACTTCCTCTAATTTTGCTAAAAGTTTCATCTCTAATTTCCATAAATTCTTTGTAGCTTTGTGGTTAATTGCCCTCTAGATACCTTTTATCCACCCAATCAACTTTCGTTTTCTCTCCTCAATATTCTCAAACACCTCACTATTCCACACTTTACCATTCATACTAAACTGTTCAATGTTCTTGCCCATAGATGAACTATTACTCTAAGATTCTTTGACCAACTCCTCAAAAGATTTATTAGATAACCATACCTTAAAAAATTGAAACTATTTCAGATGTTTTTTCTATAGTTACCTCTGGATCGACCAACAGAGGTCTATGATCCGACTTTAGTCGATGTAGGTGTTTGACCCAAGCAGTTGAAAACGTATCATTCCAATTCATATTGCAAATGGCCCTATCTAACCTTTCCAATGTCATTCCATGTTGCCATGTGAATTTAGGTCCAATGAACCCCATGTCAACTAAAGTATAATCAAATAAAAATCGTTGAAACTTACCACAATCCTTATTGACAT
This sequence comes from Gossypium longicalyx, assembly GCA_025698465.1. Lineage (NCBI taxonomy): Eukaryota > Viridiplantae > Streptophyta > Magnoliopsida > Malvales > Malvaceae > Gossypium > Gossypium longicalyx. Next base: position 12,262,507 of record CM046997.1, on the reverse strand, counting down.
GCCTTCTTGGTCCTTCATAATCATCACCCGAAAATGTGGCATTCCAGTCTCCCATTAGCACTCAAGAATGCTTCATAACATTTGATAACTGACTTAACTTTTCCCATAACTCCTGCCTTAGTGATTGTCGAGGACTACCATACACCACTGTCAGAAAAAACGTGTTCACCATCCCACTAGATTAACTTTTGTATGAACAAATTGTGTGTGATTTAATACCACATCTACCTCAAACAGTTCATTCCATAACAACCAAATATCTCTAGAAAACCTCATTACCTTTACTCGATGGGAAAAGTTAAAACTGGTTTTTTTTATAACTAAATCCATCTTCTGCCCACTTACTTGCATTTCCAGTAACACAACCAACCCAATACTATATTCCCTCATTTATTCCTTTAAATAATGTTCAAACCTTGGGTGTGCACACTCTTGACAGTTCCAAACAATAATTGATTTATTCATACCAACAAAGCTGCAAATACACTCACCTTCAAACATGTCGTGACCTATCATTCCCCTCACTGTTGCCTTCTATCGCTTCCAACTTTCCTTTTCCATCATCATCTTTGACATCAACTATTATTGATACGAAACTCAGTTCGTTGATGATTCGAGTCATTTTAATTTCCCGATCATGAATTTGAGTAAGGATAAGTTCGTTTCGGGTTAATTGAAACAAAATAGAATAAATGGCTTCAAACAATGGTAGTAGGTAAAATGGATAAAATAAATAAAGGATCATTTGGCTAAGATCGAGAATGAACCAACAATATTGGATTGTTGATCCGAGTCTTAAAATGGTTCTTAGATGATTTACGGTTTAAGAAAATAGCAAGGATCTTGACCCTCTATAAAAAATGATAGGAACAAAAGGTATATGAACACCACACTCGAAAGTGATAAGTTCGGTTAACAATGGAAAGGAAATGATGCCACAAGATATGCTTGATAAGTCAAGTCAATCCCAAGAGAACAAAGAGATTTGGAAATCTCACAAATATCAATTTTCATATATTTTGCAAAAAGGTCCATTACAATGAGCTGATTACAAATATTTATAGGGCTAGATAAAGGCTAGTCGAATTGTCACAAGTATCAGCTTAAATGAGCTGTAAATGGCTGAAATAAAGCTTAATCAATAAGTACAACTCTTGGCAACTCAATAGACACAACTCTTGTATTTCCCTAAGCCTAAGCATCTCCAACCATCAATATGAGTTATTGCTCCAATTCAGCTGATTTAATGAATTTGAATGCTTAGGTTTCATTCTTGAGCAGCCGAATAGACACCAACAACTTGTTGATATTTTGAGTACTTGAAGAAGAAAAAAAGGCAGTTGAATTTAAAGGATATATAATGCTCTCCTTTAAATGATGTAACAGCTCCTTTAAGTGATGAATAATGCACTTCTTTAAGGAATGTAATAGCCGCATTAACATTTTATAACAGCTCCCTTGGACATAACTTATTTCAACTGAATAGTCACCTACAAGCATTAACAAACACATTAAAAACACATTAAACACACTATATTTAATAAGCTTAGTTAATAAACTGTAATAAACACTTTTAACTCTTAACTTGATTTAATAAACTGTAAATAAACATATTTAACAATAAGTTATTCCAGCAATTAAATAAACTAAGATAAACATTTATTCCAGTAATTAATTAACTAAAATAAGTATTTATTCTAACAACTCAATTAACTAAGTTGAATATTGATTCCAACAACTTAATTTAATAACTAAGATGAGTTCAATTAAAAACAAAGTTCAGCAACTCAATTATTAACAAACTGAAATTAAAAGCCTCATTTTGCACTTGGGCCCCTCGAGTTTAGGCCAATCTCGGTGTTGTGGAGTTGTGTTGTAACATGATGCAACCAGGTTCGTATCAGTCATGTCCATTGCTGCTACCATCGTTTTCCTGACATCAAACACTAGGATTAAATCTTCATATGAAACATTCATCCTCTCACGCTCTAAGTCTGACGAAACTGACGTAGATGGCCCATTTCAAACTTAGTTGTTCTCTCCTGCTTTCTGTGGTCCCCAATGTCTACCATTTTCTACATCTGGAGATCAACATCAATAACCACCACTGACTATTTATTCCAATACAAAATTTCATTTTTTCCATTAGCAAACGTGTTGTTGCACTTGTGAATTCTTTTGTGCCCTTATCCAATCTTTTATTTCCCTCATTTGTCACCACACCATTAGCCCAACTCTTTGTTTTGCCCAAAACAGTTAGCCTGACACATTTTTATTCAACAACCCATTCTTCCAATTTTTTTTGTAACACCCATAACTCGACCCGGTTGTCGGACCGAAGTTACGGAATGCTACAATCATTACCAGAATAGAATACATTCAATTCACACTAATTATCTCAAATAAACATAGAATACTTCATAAATACATAATTATTAATCAAATTTAACAAAAATAATCCAAACATAGTCAATTCAATTTAGTATTTACAAATACGTCATTTCTTAGATCATATACGAACTAATGTATGCTCCAATATAATCAAGAACTTAATTAGGACTAATTTGCGACATTTTCAAAAGTTCAGTTCAATTTTAAATCAAAACAAGTCAGAGCTCAATTTAATCATCATAAATCAATAGTTGATAATTATTCATAGCATATATGCGAAAACGTAACTTAAATTGGGTCCACGAGACCTTAAAATTAGTTTGGAAACAAATAGGGATTAATTTGAAACAAAATAAAAAAAACACGAAAAAATTTGAAAAAAATGGCCACACGGCCATGTGACAAAGCCCAGGCCTTGTGGCTTAGGAACATGATTGTGTGGCCAAACCATGTTTAGTTCAAAAATAGGGTCACATGGCCGTGTCGTAGATCTTGTGCTAGACCATGTGTGACTCGAAATAGGGTTACACGACCGTGTAACAGTCTGATCCTGTATGGAAAAACTTTCACCTAAAAATCAATAAGACATATGACCATGTGGTAGCCCGTGTCACATGCCGTGTTTACCTTAAAAATATCAAATCCATGCCACATTCAAGCACCATTTCTTAACACATACAAACACATACAAACCTACCAAAAACATACCATATCACTTAACCTAATCGCCTAACCAATGTACCCTCATTGGTACCACAAATTAAACATCTAAACAAACACACATTTAATAGTTACAAGTCATTACCTTAAGGACATACCAATTCAACCATTTTTTCACAACCATTTAACATATCTCAAGCTAATCACATAAGGCATTTATCAAATAACCAAAAGCACTTTTAATATCAAACTTAATCCAAAGATACCAAACATAGATACACAACCATAAAGCTTACTCAAATCAACTTATAGATAACATCATCATAAACAAAATAACTTAAAGCCTCCTAGTACATGCCACTTATAACCTAAATCAAAATAAATCACAAATTTATACCGAATTGTTGAAAGGAGAGTGTGAGCTTCGACTTGCACTTCCAACCGACATAAACTTCCGATGATCTATAAGAAATCAAATACAATGGATGTAAGAAAATATTTGCTTAGTAAGTTCGTATTAAACTTTAGCTTTAACTTACCGTAAAAGGTTGTAACTTAAATTTTTTGCAGTTAAACTCATAAGCAAGGTCATGAGTTCATTATTAACCAATACATATCACAAGTCTCACAAGGTTAGTGAGCTCACATATACAAAACTTATAACTTTATCATGTCATAAAATATATACAAATAAACTCATTTGATACACCATTCATTCAACATCTATTCATTTAACATTTAACATTTCCATTTCAAATTGTCATTTCAAATGTCCATTTTTTTACATAACTATTCATATCAACACTCCATATAAACACTTTATATAATTATTTTCCATATAATTGATTCATATAATCATTCTGTATATCTACTTTATATAACAATTTCGTGTAAACATCTCAGATAACCATTTCGTATTATACATTTAACACACAATCCTTTCATAAATCACATTACGTTTCAATAATTCATATCAATTTCTCCACTCAATGTCTCATTCAAAATGAAATAACGTTAGATATGAATAGTTGTATATGCTCACACAAGCTGTGGAGGATCCGCAACAAATGCAGGACCTCAGCCATCAGTAGGACATCCAAGGCCAGCACCCGAAACTAAAATAACCTTAATGACATGTCATTTGTATCCTAAGTATTCATGAGGTTCATACAGTTCATGTTTCATATCTATACCATTTAGTCATATACACATTATTTCATCACAATAATTCATCCATGTAGTTTCCCATTTTTAAACATAACCTTTAATTTAATTAGCATTTCAAATTAGTCCATTTCGTTCCTTACCCTTAAACAAATAAAGGAACTCAATCACATCTTATATAGTTAGATATTATATCATAAAAACAAAAACTAATTAATTTAAATAATTTACGAACTTACCAAATCCAAAAACGGCAACGAACCCAACATCAATGATTACATCGCTAACTTTCTTTTCCCACGATTATTGTCCGATTGACTCATTTCTTAACCTAAATATAATAATTTAATTCAATTATTCAATTCAAATACTTTAAAATACTTAAATTCATGTAATTTACCCTTTTTCAACATTTTTCACTTTTACCTTAAACTATCACCTTTTACTAAATTTAGTCCGTAAACTTGAAACTTCAAATTAAACATAATTAAACTCAAATCATGCTGACCGAATTTTCCATAGTCCCTATACAACCCACATCTATTATATTTTCACAATAATTTCATGTAATTTTACTATTTTAACAATTTAGTCTACTAACTTAAAAATAAACCAAAATCACTTTACAAAATTATCCTATTTAACTATCAAGCTTATAAATCTATCATCATACTTCAAAAACTCACAAATTCACCAATGACATAATTCAAAACATTTAACAAATTCACAAGTCCCTGGGTTAGCTAGATTAAGCTACAACGATATTAAAAACATAAAAATTACTAAAAAGGGGATTAAATTCCATACCATGAAAAGACCGAATGCTAAGGGTGTTTGAAGCTTTCAAGTTCTTCTTCCATAGTGGCTTATTTGGTGGGAAAGAAGAAATGAAAAAGATGGTAAGGTTTTTCTTTTGTTATTTTATGTTTAATTTATTTTTAATATTATTTTAATTAAAAACTTTTAACTTAAACAATTAAAACTACTCAACCACTGCGCATTATAAGTTATAATAGCTTAATTTTCATTCCAAGCCTTACAAAATCACTTTTTAGCTCAATTAACCAATATTAATCAATAGTGATTAAGTTTTACGATTTAGTCCTTTTTTTTAATTAACTAACAAGTCACTAAAATTTTCAGACTAAATTTCAATACACCTATATATGTACTCTGTAAATATTTAATAAATAATATTTACGGGCTCGGTTTACAAAAATGAGATCCTAATACTTTATTTTCCAAAACCACTTGAAATTAATTATTCATTCAAATAGGTTAAATTATTAAATCATAATTCAATACAATACTATATTTGAATTGTAAATATTAAATAATAATATTTACAAACTCACTCATCAGATTTCTGGTCTTTAAATCACTGTTTCTGACACCACTGAAAAACGGGTTGTTACAACTTTATCCTCACTTACCAAAATAGATTTTCGCTTTGATGATCCACTTACTTCTTGTGGCCCAGGCTAAACCAAAGGCTCCAATAACCCACTACCATTCTTAAGTCCTTGTCCATCATCCTTTCTAACCCCCATTGACATATTATCCTCCATCTGCCTATATGAGTCATCTTCCTCATAAATACAATTGGCAATCACCTTAAATCTAGACCCTAAACTAGTCAGTATTTGTCCATTAATTTTAGCCGTAGATTTTCATGATTATTTCTTAGGATATCAAGACACAATCATCCAGTTACCATATGCTTCAATTTTGTCTTACCTATCAAGCTTTGTCGTAGATGGTTGTTTAGCTACCGACATTTTGCTTTGCTCATCTATTTCTTTCTTATTGCATTCGGTCCCTTTTTTCTCTCGAGTCTTCAGGTAGCCCTCCTTCATGTGACCAAAAAAACAACATTCATAGCATACATTAGGGAGAATTTCATATTCAGCCCTTTGAATCTTACCTTACACCCTTATTTTCGTTATCAATGGCCTTCTAAAATCAACATACACTGTCATCCTAGCAAAACATCCTCGATACCTATTCTCCGTATTATCATCAACCCTCAAAACTTGCCCGATTGTACTCTCCACTGCCTCTAATAGACATTTTTTGTACCACACCTTGGAAAGCATGGTAACTTAACCCACACCACCACCCGCATCGGGAAACTTTCATGTATGTTCAATGACGGTGTCCAAGGTTGTACCATTAGGTATTGACCGTACACAACCATCAGCCTCTCTACAAGTGCTTTTTCAGAATCAACCTTTGTTTGAAACTTAACAATGTTGTAATCATTGTCCAAGTCCATTAGCTGAAAGCTTTGGTCCACATAGCATACAATTTGCTACTCAACATATTAAACCCAATCTTTCTCCCTAGCATTTCGATGATTATTGACTTTGACATGCTTTTCTAGATCAACGAATATACCCTATTTGTAACGCCCTCACCGACCCGAATTATCGAGTCTAAATTTTTGGTATTACTACAAAAAAACACTTAGAAGAATTACAAAACAGTCAGCGTAAACACATTTCTTCTTATTATTTTAAGTGTCTTGCCATTGATGAAATAAAAGAAGTACTTAAGACTACAACATACTTATTAAAACTTTTAAATGCACTAAGAACAAATTTAACATGGCGTAAAATAATATCTTTAGGCCCTATAGAACCTCTGTATGCGTAATATTGCCACTCAGACTACTCCATTGGCGAGTTCCTGGCTTGGTCCTTCTTGGCGAACTTTTTTTTTTCCAACAAAACCTAAAACATGAGTAAACACTTGTAAGTTCATGTGAACTTGGTGAGTTTGAATACAAAATACCTTGAAAACTTTCGAGTTGAAATCCTTATCTTAAAATTTTGGATTACCACTCTACCTTTGGCGGATACTTTTATAATACTGGATATTTACCTATACGCCAATTTCCTTACCTAACATCTCACTCTCATTTCACTCCTTAATTGATTCCAGATCTTACCAATTGATATAGGTCTTATTCCTTTCTAGAACACAAGATGATTCCTAGTAGAATATCCATACAGAACCTACTTCCAACAAATTTTCTCTTTAAACACATGCTTCACATTTTCCCAGAATGGTTATTCACATATACTATTCTTTGGTGGATAATTACTAACTGAACCTACATTTAGAGGATTCTTATACTAAGTTGGATGACTATCAGACTATCAATTAGATCATACCTTGACTCAAACCCAAAACAAGCTCATATTGATGATGAAAAGATTTAGTCCATCCATAAGAATCTCAAATGTCTATGTTTAACAACACAATAGCGCCCAAATTGACAAATAAATCAAGTTTCAAATATCCCCAGGACGAGGCATGATACTATTCATATATGGTGGATACAAGATCTCAGACATTATCACTACATAACATAAATGAACTAAGTCCAATGAACACTTTGACCATTCATATATACGAATACGCCACATATCCTATACTGACGGGCTATTAGGGCAGACACTCTCTTTGCGATTACAAATGCATATTCTCATTTAGAAGATGCCCCTTAAAGCTTATTAAACTTTATTACAAGATCAAACAAACCAAGCTATCTTTAAATTCATCATATCTTTATCATAGAACTAGTTATTGAAAAAATATAAGAAATCTCAAAACTTACCCAGATTTTGACAAAAAGGAGGATAACAAAATTTCACCACACATACACACCACCAAATACACCACATAGGCATTATGGGATTCATTATAGAGGTAATACAGAATATGCCACTAAGGCTTAAGATCACGCCACATGGGTAACATACAAAATCATGTGTTTACTGGCCTTACGGACTTTTACAAAAGGCAACATGGGTTTCTCCCTCATGGACTTATACATAACTTCATGTCGTGACCTAACAATCCGGTTTACATATTTCTGAAGGCATCACCATGTGTCTTTTTATTATTATATCATGCCATGGGTTTCAGCCATATGGACTTGCATATCCTCATGTCATGATCTGCCAGTCTAGTCTTCTTCTCACTAGAGACCCATGGACTTACACATACCTTCATATTATGATCTACCAATTTGGTTAGCAATATGTCTGCCTTACTAGAGGTATCACAAAGAGATATTTTCACTTAGAAGTTACTTACTCGGATCTTATTCACATACCTGAATGATTCTTACCTTCTTATATCAAATTTTCACTTTCTTACTTACCATTTAAACCTTAAACCCTAAACAATACCTTACACATAACATCATTACACATGTAAAATCTTTACAAAACTTTGAATACACACTTACCAGTTGTCCAAGAGGTTATCATCTTATATATATCTACTTAACTGTTCACATACAGGAGCCGGGATAGAGACTCACCTAATACTTATCTAAACTGCAGCTTGGAGTTCCAAACTCGAACATCTTTCTTGAAGCAATAGAAACAACTACTTAAAAAACATGGAACCACTATTAAAACCCATATACAAGCAAATTGCTAACATCCCAATTACAAATGACCCCCATGTAGGGTCTTTTATTCACAATTCATTGTTCATATGCTTCTTAATATCCTTAATCTTTCAAAAAATTAACATGTAGAGTTATCAGACTTACTGGGAGGTGAAACATCGACTTATTAATTCGAAAACCTTAACTTCCAGCTTAATAAAGGAGAAGAAAACATACAAGTTTAAGAAGAAGAACCAGAAAGTCATATTGAAGGAAGCAAAACCCTTCAGACGAACCCTTCTCACAATATATATATCTAGTTCCCTTCAGTTGAACTTGACATGTGTCATATATATCTAGAGTTTGTCCTAATAATTGGCTTACAAAATTCGAAAGAAATATAACTGAGGATCATGTACAAATATTATTTGACCAGTTAATTTAGTTTGTCCTTAACCAAATCACGTTACAAAACCCACTTAGCACAGTGCTTAGTAGGGGTGAGCAAAACTCGATTCGACTTGAAAAAAATCATTTTTTTTTCAAATTTTGAGTTAAACGAATTAAGTTATTCGAGTTATTTGAGTCAACTCGAATTTTTAAATTTCAGTTCAAATCGAGTTGACCTTTTGAATTCAAATAACTTGAATAATTTGAATAAATCAAATGTTAAACTATAATATTTTACATTTTTACTCGAAACCCCTAAACTTTTTTACTTTCCCCCCAAACTTTTACTCCCATCCCTCCCCCGGTCTACCCCAAACCCATTTCCCCCCACTTTTTTTTAATGTTCACCCCAAAAACTTTTACTCCCCCATTTATTTTCGCCTCAAAATTTTACTCTCCAAACCCAAAAACTTTTTATTTCCCCCTAAACTTTTACTTCTTACCCTTTACCCTTAAATAAAAAATCAAAATAATCCAAAACAATCCCTAAACCTAAATAGTAATAATTTTATTTATATATACTATTTATATTAATAAATTAAATTTCACATTTTGTACTATTTATATTATTGAATTGTTTAACCACATTGAATCTTTATAAATTTATGTTAAAATTGAATTATTGATGATGGCATAAAATATTCGTGTTAAAATTTTATGCTGGTATCAATTTCACATTTTATCTTTAAGATAACTTTTATTAAAAAATCACATTTTTTACATTTAATATATTTTTTAATTTCAAAATATATAGTGACAAGAATCAGAGGATAATTGAAGCAACTAAGCAAGCAAATAAGCTAACATGTATATAAAAGATTAATAAATAAATTATGAGGGGATGAAAGTTAATAACAAATTTGATCACAGTGGGCAAATATGATTACAGTGGGTGACAGTGGTTACAAGGACCAAAGTTTTTTTTTTAAATTTAACTCAAACAAATATATTTGATTCGATTCGAATCGAATTCCATCTCACTCTACTCGATTCGAGAAAATTTCAAATCGAGTTAAGATAATAAAAAACAATTCGTCAACTCGATTAACTCAAAATATTTTCATTTGATTCAATAATGCTCACTCCTAGTGCTCAGCAAACTGGGCGTACTATATATTTGGCAGTATCTCTTACCAGATTTACTCTTCGCTAGTCATAATCTTTTCTTAATTAGTTGAATTACTTGAGATAAAATCTCTAATAACTTCTACGGCGAATACTTTACGCCAACTTTTATTCTCCAGAAAACTGCTAATAGGCAGACTACACTACAACAAATAAATAACTTCATACGTACATGTCTTCTAATCGGATCTGCTAGATTTGGGGTGTGACATTTTTCGAGAATCAGAAATCAAACATCCATTGATATTGGTAGTAGTGAAATCTCCCTCCTTCAGTTCAAATCGTCACACTCGTAGTCATCCTTCTCCTTACAATTCCAAACACCACCAGTAAGTGTTTTGAACGAAAGGAAACCCCCTCCCCCTGTCATCTCTTGATCTCTCATATTCGATCGTTCATCTTCTTGATGACGCACATTTTTCAACGCTCATTTGGCGCTCGCATCCTCTGTCATTCCAGACTTCCCTCCATTAGTCATCATCTTTTTTTATATTCTACTACTTTTTAGTTTAATGATGTAACACCCCTAACCCGTATCCGTCGTCGAAACAGGGTTTCAGAGCATTACTAGAATTTACGAATCACTAAAAAAAATTCAATTACATACTTACCGAATCAATGCATCATATAAATAAATATATTACCATTCAATCAATGGTTTGGCACTTGTCTAAGCATCAACAACAACACTTATTAGTGTACTTACACATATTTCATTTATCTATCTTTTTAATTATTTCTTTCATCTATTTTGTACATATATTTCCATATGACCAATTCTTGTAAACATTTCATAGAACCATTTCATATAACCATTCATCATCTGATACATATTACCTGAATATCAATTGTTCAACTGATGTTATAGCATCTCCCATCTACGGTCTTATTTATCTTCGACATGATGCCATAGTTTCTTTCAATCATAGTTTTACTCATTTTCTGTCAGGTTGCCATGGTATCTTTCAACCATGGTCTTGTTCATTTCATGTTACATTGCCATGGTATCTTTCAACCATGGTCTTATTCATTCCCGTCAAGTTGCCATGGTATCTTTCAACCATGGTCTTATTCTTTTCATATCATGTTGCCATGGTATCTTTCAACCATGGTCTTACACATTTCATATCATGTTGCTATGGTATCTTTCAACCATGGTCTTACACATTTCATATCAAAAAGCACACTCCTGCGAACCTCATCCTTACAGCGGGATTACCAGTCCAGGCTAAATCCCCTGTAATATAAACTCATAGAGTATTGTCGGGATTACCAGTCTAGGTTAAATCCCCTGCAATGACAATTACTCTAATGAGCTTGGATCTGAATTACCAGTCCAGGCTAAATTCAGACCCTAATTTGGATTACCCGTCCGGGCTAAATCTATTTTTCACATATTCTTCGGGAGGGCTATATCAGGATAGGATCACCCATCCGGGCTAGATCCTTTTTATCGTCAATTCCTTTTCAAAGATCCATCGAATTTTCCTTTCATTCAATCGGGATTTCTTCCCCTTTTTATCAATATGTCAGTGTTTCATAAAATTTCATATAATGAACATTCAAATCATATTCATATCAAAAACATGCATTTCAAGCATTTAAGAATATAATTCAAGTTACATGAACTTACCTCATTACTTGTTTGTGCTTATAATTTTATTAATCCGATATCTTTTCTTTTCCACGATCAAATCTCTTATTTGAGTCGTCCGGATCTTTATAAATAAATTTGATCATCATTTTCATTCACTTCATATTCTAATGTATTTAATTAATGCTCTAGGCAAAATTACCATTTTGCCCCTAAACTTTTATTTAATGACGATTTCATCCTTAGGGTCAGGAAAATAAAATTCTTGCAATTTAATCCTTATTTCCAGCTATTATTCTCATACATATTGATAACAGCCCATGAATTCTATAAAATATCAGAATTTTCCATAATTTCAACACTTTTCAATTTAATCTCTAAAAACATGTTTTTCCCCAATCTTGAACTAAATTAATAATTTCATTAAATTTTTTAATTTAAATAATAAAATAGTTCGTTTCATGCAATTTGGTCATTTCTGACATTTTTACAAAATTACCCATAAAGTTTTAATTTTATTCAATTTAGTCCCTGAGCCTAAAACATGCAAATTAGCCATGTTAGATAAATATTCATACACATTTCCTCATTCTCCTCTCCATTCCACATCCTTAAACTTATATAATATGCTTATAAGTAACACTATCAATAATTTCACTATTTACTTATATGTATATGCAAAGCTACCATTTGAGTCATAATCACTAAATTATTTATATCTTGAGCTACAGAATTCAAAATTAAGATTTGTTAATTTTCCCTGAAACTAGACTCACACATCTTCTTACCATTAAATTTTCAGAATTTTTGGTTTATCCAATTAGTACAGTTTATTCATTAAAGTCACCCCTGTTCTACTGTCTGATAGTTCCGACCCTTCTTCACTAAAACTTAATTATCTCCTTGTATAGAATTCAAATGATGTTATAGTTTATTTCTATTGAAAATAGACTTGTTCAGAATTTTAAGCATATAATTTTAATTCCCTAATTATTTTTCTCCATTTTTTTATGATTTTCCAAAGTCAAAACAGGGGAACCCGAATTCATTCTGACCTTGTCTCACAAAATTGATTATATCTCATGATTTACAATTCCATTGCTTACATAATTTCTTCTATAAGAAACTAGACTCAATAATATTTAATTTAATACTTTATTCATCGTATAATTCGATTTCTAAAACTTTTGATGATTTTTCAAAGTTAGACTACTGCTGCTGTCCAAAACTGTTTTGGTACAAGATATTAATTACCATGTTATAACACCCTTATTTTCTTGTTCTACACCATTTCTCATCACTTTCTATTATTTTCTCTTCACTAACATATCAAGAACATAGGACCTTATGTAAGAAAACTCTACTATAACATTATTTCCATGCTTTGTCAATAATAACAAACTTAAAAACATATTGAAATCTTGATGTACTTAACTTGTTCTATTGATACTAATCTTTAACTTGATTTTCTCTCTCCTCCAGCTTCTATTCTTGAATCCAACTTGATATTCTAACTCCCCATGGTCTCCTTAACATTTCTCTCTCTTAGTAGCTATGGAAATTCTTTTGATTTCTAGGTGAAAATGGTGAATTTTTGGTGGAAGGACCAAATTGTAAAGAAAATTTCTTTCTTTTCCTTCTCTTCTAACATTGGTTGCATGCATGGAAAGATGATGAAAATTATTCATCTTTCCTTCCTTTCATACTAAATAATTAATAATAAAATAATAATAAAATAATAAAATATCTTATTAAAATAATATATATCTAATTAAATAATCATAAAATATCATCAACATCATCATTACTTTCTAGATTTATCTCTCTTTCAATTGACCATTTTGCCCTTTATTATCTTTTAAAATTCCATCATTGAGTTATCATTTAATTTGGTAAAATTGTAATTTAGTCCCTCATAGTTCTTCACCTATTCAATTTGGTCCTAATCCATCCATTTTCCTTAGTTTCTAGATCATTCCACTCTTAAAATATTTAGACTATTGGTCCTTTAACTTTTTCATATTTACACTTTAACCCGTCAAATTTTAAGTATTTATTCTTGTGCAACAAAACTTTTCTCACTTTTACAATTTAGTCCTTTCTTGAATTAATATATCATAATATACTTCCTTTTAATAATAATTGATAATAAAATAATAATGAAATAATAATAAAATAATAAAATATCTTATTAAAATAATATATATCTAATTAAATAATCATAAAATATCATCAACATCATCATTACTTTCTAGATTTCTCTCTCTTCCAATTGACCATTTTGCCCTTTATTATCTTTTAAAATTCCATCCTTGAGTCATCATTTAATTTGGTAAAATTGTAATTTAGTCCCTCATAGTTCTTCACCTATTCAATTTGGTCCTAATCCATCCATTTTCCTTAGTTTCTAGATCATTCCACTCTTAAAATATTTAGACTATTGGTCCTTTAACTTTTTCATATTTACACTTTAACCCGTCAAATTTTAAGTATTTATTCTTGTGCAACAAAACTTTTCTCACTTTTACAATTTAATCCTTTCTTGAATTAATATATCATAATATACTTCTCAATATTGACATAACTCAAAATTCCCTTTTTTTGTCACTTTATTTCCTTATTTTACTATATCAAGGATAATATCTTACTGTAAAAATTTTCAGGGTATTACAAATGATATTGTCAATAGTTCAGATCCAATTGTCTATCAAATTCCATATGAAGCAAACTTAAAATACATGTTCAAATTGTTTACATATGTGTACGTACTACATGTATAACTTAGGTTTGGTATGTTAAAAATACATATATTGTTAATGAAATCTGAAGGGCTAATTTTTTACCATTTCAAATCCAAATTGTCGATGTGGTAGATATACAAGTGTTTATATATATCGATCTTACCTGGGATCACAAATCTCAAGTTTGTTTAAAAAGAGCAAATCTAATTGTATTAGTGTCTATAATTGATTTCTTCTGTGTAATACTAATTGATAGGGCCTCATTGGTAAGTGCTACAAGATTTTGTGCATTGGAACCACGATTATGGACTCGAATCCATTAGTATAGAACATTTCCTTTTCCAAGTGAAATCCTTTAGTATATGAAAGAGTGAAAAAGTGTTTTCATTATTGTGGAATAAGAAGCTTTCATATCTTAATACATGTATTTAATTTATTCAAGGCTATTAGAGTGGGATCCACTTTGGGGGAACATGAGTCTAAGCAATAACAAGAATATTTTTAGTGGAACATCTTTCACAATCCTTGGAGAGATAGCTCACTAATAGACCTATAGATCAATGTCACAATCAATAGCATTACTAGCATCAATAAAAAACCTTTAAGCTTGTTATCCAATAAGTTGTTCAGAATGTTGGATCTAGTACCCTAAATGTAGTATTTTCGTCTATGTACACTTATATTTTTTGAACATATTGGTTTAATAAAATTATCTATGAATTACATTAATACCATTTATATATTGTCTTTAATGGTTTTTGCACGCAAAGCAAATATTATCTCACTAGCTATCTAATGTTTAACTAATACTAAGCGGTATTACGCGGTCAGATCGTAATACGGAATGACAACTTGTATTAGTAGATGAATCTAAACATGTCCTTAATCTAATCGGAAATGAGCAAACTGATTGAAAGACTAATATGTCGTCTATCGAGTCCAATTGGGGAGATTTTTTGTCTTAAGCATTGTAATAGATGACTCTTAGAAAATAGAGATGTAGATGTGACTAACTGGACTGACAGTACATTAGACTGGACTTAAGTAGAATATATCCTAAATTTATTTATGAATTTATTCACTTGTGGCGTTCATAGTGTGACATACCTTGACTGGATGATGGGCTACGTATGTGTGACTCGTATACTTTGATGTAAGGAAAAGCCTAAGTTCAAATAGATAAGGAACTGAAAGCTGTCGCATTAGGTGTACGATTTCTACATTATGTAACACCATTCATAATAATGAAATTTATAAACCAATAAATAGGTAAATGATATCCTCTCATAAGCATTACATGATAGATGAAAAGTAAACATGACCACAAGTCATTTGTTTTTGTGATAAATGACTTAATTACTATTTGATAGTAATTGACTTTTCATAAAGGAAGACGTAATGGTTTCCATGAGATAAAATAAGATCATATTGGGATGACGAATTTATCCCAAGGAGATTAAAAATATCATATGAGGGTAACACATTATGACATGGTCATTGGATGAGCATTGGTCAAGTATCTTTCGTAATGGTATGTAATTGGGGAGAGCTCAGCCACAATACTATAGTGGAACCACTTCATGACTAAATGAGTTTATAATTAATAGGCGAAAAGCTGAAACTTAAGTATAAATCATTTAAGCCTTAATTATATGTCCAATTGATCCCTCCACTAACCAACACTTGAAGCTATTCGTGGTTCAAGAATAGCGGAGAAAGTTATTCAATTGAAAGCTAGGAACGTCAAGGATCCATCTTGCACAAAGTACAAATACTTTTCGGGAAAAGTTTATTCCTACAAATATTACAAACCGAATCAATTTTTAAAATTTTAATTTTCTGCTGTGACAAAAAATAATTTTTAAGCAGCATTTTTTTCAACAAAAAAACTCTAATTAGGGGGAGAGGAATGGGGTTACTTGGTATCAAACCCAAATTCTCATGCCTACAACAAAATACCCTTGCCATTTGGCCAAGAGGTTATTAATTACAAGTGTTTATAATTTATTATGCCCTTTTAAATATGTTGCATATCATATTTGAGCTAGCATTAACCCAAAGTTAATAGATTAGCAGTGACATTAGTAATTTGCTTATAACTAATGCCATTGGTCAACAAGATGATTCTGATGGAAAGCCTTCACAACTTGCCAACAATGAAAATTTTGATTCCTTACTTCAAATATGTCCAAAAGTTTTAAAACTGAAGTTGTTGAGATTGTTGAGCATGTTTGGAGTCATCTCCTCATGCTAACATGTCTCTCAGACTCATGCCTTTGCTATGAACTCCCATAAAGTCTGTTCAAATGTTTTATTATCAAACTATTTTGATGCTGGGTTTGTAACTAAAGTATTAGTAGAATAGTGATCTTAGTTGATGTATACGTGTGAGGTTACAGTTTAGTGAGTGAGTTTAATTTAAAACATAGATTTAGACAATTGATTTATAGTTAATTACTCTTTTGATAAAGCCCCGCAGACATAGGAAAAGGTGTCCAATTATGTAACAAATTGTTGTGTCAATCTTTGCTATTTACTCTTTTAGTTGTATCTTTAGTTGGAACTCAACATATAATTGATAAGCAACTCAATGCTAACATGCTTAATCATGATTCAACAATATGACTTTAAAAATTCACGACTAGATCTTGTACATCTAAATGCGACCCATTTACTTCAACAATATATATATAATGATAAATTTAACTCTCAACTTTTACTTTATGTATCATTTTGCATCTTACAATTTTTTATTTGGTATTCGCCCTCAAACTTTTATTTATTTTTATTAAATAATATATAATTCATAAAAAATTTAAAAATCACGTATTTGCTTTGATTTTTATAACTATAAATTTTTTTCATCATAATTTTTTGGCATTTTTTTATAATTTTTGAAAATTTTGAAAAATTAATTTTTTTGAATTTTTAATTATTTTCTAAATTATCAAAAATTATTTTTGGTTTTCTAATTTGAACATTTTTCATAATTTTGGAAATATTAAAATGGTTTAAAATTATTTTGCATTAAAAATTAATTATTTAGAAATTTTATAATTTTTATTTCTAAATATTTTTATAAATTTGAAATATAACGAAAAAGAAGTCAAATAAAAAAAGAAAGCAAGGAGCAAGAGAGAAGATAAAGTGGATAACATAGGTTTGAACAAAAATCATTTAATGTCCATGAAATAAGGAGAAAAAATATTTTTGGTTTGAAATTAATTAACATATTTATTTTTAAGAGTAGAAAAGCACCATTCATTTGGAAAAAAGAAAAAGACCATTGATGATGAAATTACAAAGCGCTTTCAAAAGCCAACAATTACATGTATCTTAAGGCCTACAATGAAAAACTATAACATGACCCATTCAATTACTTTTATTATTGATTGACTTGGAATCATCGAGTCAGCCTACACTTGAAATTGCTCAAGCTGAACATCCTTGGCTTTCAATGGCACATACTCTCCCAAATACACTTCCAAGTGATCCGACAAGGCTGATTTGTCTATGTTTTCATTGTGGTATGATTTGCACACAAAGTAAATCACCGTCTGAATAACTAATGCAAACAGGATCAACTTCGAAAGCAACAAAAAGCAAATAATTGCATACACAACCCTCATAGCCATCCCCAAGCTGCTTCCATGAACAACCAGACCCTGAAACGCTGCCTGGATGATGGCCAAGCTGATAACCAGCATCAAAAAGATGATTATGGCTACCCATAACTTTCCTTTGATCAGATTCTTTCCCTTCATCATGGCTTGGAACCCATAGCAATCTTCTAAAACAGAGATAACGCTAGCCAAGTGCCAGATTATGGTCATATAAAGGAACCCCACGAAGTACAAAACCAGTAAAATAGCCAACACCGCATCGACCGCATCGGTGCCTAGTAATAAAATCACGCTACTAACCATGATGAAAATGGCCACAACATGATAGACAAACATGGTGAGGAAAGTACAGAGGAAAGTGACCATGAGCCTTTTCCAGACCTTGGGAACGACGCTCATGACTTTGTCGAAGGTGAGTTCTCGAGCTGTGTATATGCAGGCGATGGTGTAAACGACAGCAGAAGTTGAGAGAAGGGAGAAGATTAAAAAGAGGGTGAAATAAGCAGCTTTGAAAAGCCAAAAGTAAGCCATTTCGTTGGAGATAAGGTCGTGAAGTTTCTGGGTTTTGGCGGGTGATTGAGCTTCATCGAGTTCCACCTTGGTGTGTATGATTTTCCTGAAGAGAAGACTGGAAACTTCCATGTGAAGGAGGTAGATGAAAGAGAGGGGAAGGATTAGAGACAGTGTGATTTTGCTGAAGATTTTTCTGCATGCAATGATGACTTTGTAGGATTCTTTGTAGATGCCGAAGAAGCCAAGGAATTGCATCTCTTCTTGCTCTCTGTCCATGGAGATGGAAGAGATGAGTTGGGTGTTTGTAAATGAAAAGAATGGTTATTTGAATTGAAATTGAAGGAGAGTGGAGAGAGACATGGAAAGTGAAATGTGGAAGTTTTTGTTTGTCTTTGAAAAGACGGTAAAGACTAGGCCAATCGTTACGTCCACGCCGAGGCCAAAATGGCTGGCCGATGCCAAATTATTCCACAGGGAAAGTCCTCGTTTCAATCGAGCTCAGTCAACACGGTTTTGTTCTCTTGCTCGGTCGCCACCAAGTTTTCTTCTTCAAATTACCGAATTATCCCCTAGGTTAATTTCACCAAACATCCATAGGTTTTAAATTCATCCCTAAACATCAAAGTATTTTTTAATGAGTCCTCAAAACATTAATACCGTATTAATCAAATCATTTTATTAATATCAACATCGTATTGATCAAGTCATTCAATTAGCGTCACCTAAAAAGTATAAATATATTAAAACCAACTTAATTGAAATTAAAACTAACTTAACCAACCAATTTGGTTAATGTGGTTTTGGTTAGACAATTTTTACGATTAAATCGATTGTAATGTTAGTTTATTTGATTATGTCTTTAGTTATCAATTATTAAATTTCATAATCAAATAAGTTAATATTTAATATTTTAAATTATTTTAAAAATATTTATATTTTATGATATATATAATTTAATTTATGCATATTAAATATGTTTATATTTTCATTATTTTAGAATATATTTTACATAAATCGGTTGATTAACTTAATTAACAGATGTTTAAGTCGATTTAGTATTGGTTTATACTTTATACCATATAAGCCAGTTTGATTTTTGTATATGATAGTTGTTTAAGTTGGAAAATTTGTTTGAATTGACCAAATAATCGTTTGCTTAACTCTAGCTCACTATTAGCTAAATCGTTAAATGCTAGCTCAAATCTTACGGGAAGTATATTTAAAATGTATAGGTTAAATTATAAATACACATGTATCTACTAAATGAACTATTTGAATCTGATATATATTATTTTCTAACACATTAAATCTAAATCGTTTATATAATAAATATACACATATTTATAATGCTTCGCATGAAATCCAAAATGAGATTTATAACATAATATTAATATTTTAAGAGTTAAATTAGAATGTTGAGAATGAATATAAAATTTAAGCAATAATTTAGAGATCTTTGATGGAATTATCCATATTTGATATAAAAGTTTGTCGAAATATTAAAGAAATCATTCAATGACAACGTATCAGGCAAAATGCTTAGATGAGTTTGATGAATGATGATTTCCTTTTCCTCTTTTTTTTTTTTTTTTTTTTTTTTTTTTTTTTTTTTATGTTTAAACATTGAACAAAGAAAATTAAAATTACTAGATAGGAACGCATCTATGATGCGTTTAAAATAAAATATTTTATGTTAAATATATATGCCTGGACCGCTAATAAATTTGTATCTTAATACTATTAAATAGTTGTTTGATTTTTAGATTTGTAATTTTTAATTCTTTTATTTAAAGATATATAAAAATATGGAAAGATAAAAGTGACATTATAATAATTTAAATTGAATTTTTTTTGTAATTTATAATTGAGTTGATGACTTGATTAATGATGATATCAACTCAGTAAATTAGTGCTTAAATAATAGTATAGACTAGAACTTCTATCACATATGCGTGGACCACATATTTAGAATATGAGTATATATTTAAAATAACATAAAACAAATAATAAAACATTTTGTTTGAAACTAATAATAACACATGCAATATGTACGAAATTAAATGAACAATTAATTTAAATTGTAAGTAAAAAGAAATTAAACATGTAAATAAATTATATTAAGATAATAAATGCACTCTAATTGTTTATTTTGATATTGTCATTTTCTATAGCATGTCAATAAGTTGTCATGTTGGTAAAAATTCAATTATTTTTTGGTGAATTACAATAATAAGGTAAAGCCCAAACAACAAGCACAACTAGCGTGACTTGATCTCTAAGCCACACCTGAGGCGGTGAATGCTTTTGACCATCAGACCATCAAATGGGGTTCAATATGGAAAGACATTTTCATAACTTTCCTAATCGAGTTAGTATTCGATTGACTTGTGATGCCAACTCAATCAGGAGTTTAAATAATAATATTCATATAAAATTGATCGGGTAATAAAGTATGCATAATAAAATTTAAATGTATAAATTATATTTAATTAAAATTTTGGTTTAATGGTAAAATTAATATTTTATCTACCCAAATTGAATGGGTTCAAAACTAATTTTTTTATTGGTTTTTGTAAAAAAAAAAAAAAGAAGACTAAAATACTCTTGAATAATACGGCTTATTTTAAATATGGAAGGAAATTTTTACAATTTCTCTAACATAGTTGGTGCTTGGTTGACTCGTGATACCAACTCAATTAAGGATTTAAATAATAGTATAGATACACAATGTAGGTGAAAGAAAACATTTTATGAAAAAAATTATTATTTAAAAATTCATTTAATAATTATTATTGGTGTAATGCTAAAAAACTTATTTATAAATCCATGCAACATATATTTTATTTTTTGAGTATATTAATTTTAATTTTTTCATTTAAGACAAAAATTCATTAAAATAATAGATATTTAATAAAAAAATAAATTTTTCCTATTGATACTCAATTAATTTCTAACCCTATTAAAAAAATTACATTTAACTTAATAATATCGTGTGTTTTTTGGGTGGGGGACAAAGGAGTAAAACAACATTACATAATGATAAATCTAGGAGAAGCCATTCCTCCATTATCTTAAAAGACAAAGTTGAGAATCTCATTTGGGGCATAGTTTATTAATATCGTATTTAATATATAACTAAAAGGTCAAGCTTTAAATTTAATTATAATAAATGATAAAATATAATCCTTACTAATTTAATTCAATTTTTATTGAATGAGAAAATTTTTAATGGTCAACCTATAGATAGGGAAGTTAATAACATCTTGTTTGTACTTATTCCAAAGGTTAAGAATCTTGAAAATTTTATACAGTTTCGCCCAATAAGTTTGTGTTCAATTCTTTACAAGCTGATAATGAAGATAACTGCAAACAAATTCAAGGTGGTTTTTTTTGAGATTATTGGTCCAGAACAGGCAAGTTTTATTGCTGGTAGGAATATCACGATAATATCATAGTGGTCCAAGAAGTTATCCACTCTATGAGAAGTAAATAAAAAAATATGAATGATCGTTAAGATTGATTTGGAGAAGGCCCATGACAAGGTGGGATGAGAATTTATAGATGTCTCCATTTAGGCGGCAAGCATTCTAGATTTCCTCCGAAAAGTTATTATGTCGACCATCACGAGCTCAACTATGAAGATCTTATGGAATGGTGTGCCCACTTAGAAATTTAGTCCAATTAGGGGTATCAAGCAGGGGTGTCCTTTGTCACCTTACCTATTTGTACTTTGCATGGAATGGATGGGACAGTGCATTTGTTCATCCATTAATTTAGGTCAGTGGTCTCCTATTCGTCTATCAAGGTTAGGGTCGACGCTTTCTCATTTGTTTTTGGCTGACGATATTGTTATATTTGAGAAAGCTGATTTGAGCCAGGATCATTTAATTAAGGAGATGTTAGATGAATTATGTAGTTATTCTAGACATTGAGTAAATGCTCATAAGACAAATATTTTCTTTTCTAAAGAGGTGAACAAAGAGTTGACAAAGCATATTTGTGATTTGTTTGGTTTTCATAAAGTCCATAACCTAGAAACATTCTTGGGAGTTCCTCTCTTCCACAAAAGGGTTACTATTAGTTCCTTGAGGTTTGTGGAGGAAAAAGTTAAATTTAAGTTGCAAAAGTGGGATGCGAGGCAGTTGTCTTAGCTGGCAGAATCACTTTAGCACTTTCGGTTCTCCTCACTATTCCTAATTACTTTATGTAGTTATTGATGATCCTACAAGGAATATGTGATGAAATTGAACGTATTGTTAGACAATTCATATGGGGTTCTATTGTAGGTAGTAGAAAGATGACTCTTGTTAGTTGGAATTCGCTGTGCCAACCAAAAGTTTGTAGAAGACTTGGGATTCGGCATCTAAAGGATTAGAACATTTCTTTTTTTGTTGAAGTTGGGTTTCAATATTTTTGCAAATTTAGAGGTTCTATGGGTTCGTGTCCTGCGGTTGAAGTATGGAATGAAGGAAAGCTTACCCCATGGCATCTTCCACAGTAATTACTTTTTTTTATGGGGAGTTCTGTCTAAGGTATTACATGTGCTTTGAGAAAATATTTATTGGTCAGTTGGGGATGGTAACAACATTAAGTGTTTAAGGGATAACTTCGCTTTTGGTCCATTGATCAATCTAATTCCAGTTGGTGCAAACTTTGCTTTTGATTGTTACTTTAAGGATATGGTTACAAAAGAAGGATTGTGGAATCTAGAGCTCTTACAGTTTGGCTATCGAAAGATATTATTGGGCATATTACTAGTATTCCACCCTCGCACCCCTTAGCGAGTTCTGACAAGATTGCTTAGGTGGGCACCTCTTCAGGTTGTTTCTCCATTAAAAGTGCTTATTGTATGATTAAGGAGAAATCATGGAATCCTAAAATGGAAGCGTGGAATCCATTAAAAGGGTTCAAGTTTTCCTTTGGTTGGCTCTCAAACAACGATTACTTACTTGGACAGAGCGACTAAGGAATGGAATTGATAGCAATGCGAGATGTTCAATTTGTGGACATGAATTGGATGATGTAATTCATGCCATTCAAGATTGTGTTGTAATGAATTATACAATGGTCTCAAATCATTCCACCTCAAAAGCATGCTTATTTCTTTTCAGGTAATTTAAAGGATTGGCTTGTATCTAATTTGGAAAATCGTCATAATTTAGTTATGATGAATGTCGATTGGTCGAGCTTCTTTGGCATTGTTGCTTGGTATATTTGGAAGAACATAAATATTTACATCTTTCAGGGTGTGTCGTAGAGTGTAGAGGAAATTGTCAAAAATGCGTATAACTGGGCTAAGCAATATTTTGTTGTTTGTAATGAAGGTTCTATGAGGCAATTATCTAGGGTGGGTTCAGTGGAAAACATGGGATGTGCTGCTACAAGAGGAGTAGTGAGAGATCACAATGGGAAACGAATAATTAGTATTAACCATCGTTTTGGGACTTTTTCAATATTTGAAGCCGAATTGTAGAGATTTCTTGATGGTGTGTTGTTGATACAATAAATACATTATGATAAAATATTAGTGCATACAAAAAACATGAAAGTTAATGAGGCTACCAAGGAATCCTTGTTGAAGTGTTCAAATTCAACAATAACCAAGCTCATTGCTCAGCTCTTGCAGAAAGTGGAGAGTTGGTCTCTTGAATATACCCCTAGAAAAGAAAATATTGAAGTTGATCGCATTGCTAAGTTTGCATTTGGTAGAGGGGAAGGTTTACAATTATTTGAAACATCTCCTTTTAAGTTCCTCTAGTGTTTTGTAGAGCTTTTCATTTCTTTCACCAAAAAATAAATATCGTAATCGAATCGAATTGAGTTTACATAACAAAAAGAATGAACTTGTATTTGATTTGAAATTTGACTCAAACTTGATTGAATACTACTATCGAGTTTTGATGGCATATGCTCGTGTTAGTGCTTGAGACTTGGGTCTATCTGTAGCTTCTCTCATCAACCTCTGATTTTCACAAACCTCACTACTAGCACTAGGTCTTCTACCCCTTTATTGTGTTGGAGTTGTTCTAACAGGTTGTTCTACAGACTCCTCGGTAATTTTCAGACAATCATTTATCATATGCTCCTTTGAACTACATTTAAGACATGCCTCAGGAATTGTCCTACACTCACCTATGTGAAATTTTCCACAATGTTCACAAGTTAGTGTAGGTTTTTTCCTCGAAGCCCAGTACTTGCAACTGAGGTAGTTTGTTGATTTTGTCTACCTTGTCCCCTTTTTCTTTGTATTTGAACAGGAGATAAGTACCTCAATCCTCGAAAGTTATTAGCTTTCTTGGCTGAAGGTGGTGGTAATGAACTAGCTGCTACTCACTTAACCTGTTTGATCTGGTGCTCTAAATGTAGTACATTTGTTTGTAAACTTGTAATTTTTTCAAATAGATTGATTAATAAAATAATTCATGAATTAAATTAATATATTTTGTATTATTGTCCTTACATGATTTTTGCACGCAAAGAAAAATAAAAGCAAATGTTGCTCATTGGTTGTCTAAATGTTTAACTAATACTAAGCGATATTACGTGGTCAGATTGTAGTACAGAAAGATAGCTTGTGTTAGTAGATAAACCTAAATATGTCCTTAGTTTAATAGA
Source organism: Gossypium longicalyx (assembly GCA_025698465.1). Taxonomy (NCBI): domain Eukaryota; kingdom Viridiplantae; phylum Streptophyta; class Magnoliopsida; order Malvales; family Malvaceae; genus Gossypium; species Gossypium longicalyx. The sequence goes on along the minus strand of CM046997.1, from coordinate 12,237,226 downwards.
AAATGAGCAAACTGATTGAAAGACTAATATGTCGTCTATTAAGTTTAATTGGGGAGATGCCTTGTCTTGGACATTGGAGCGAATAACTCCCAGATGATAGAGACATAGATGTGACTGACTGGACTGATAGTATATTGGATAGGACCTAAGCAGAATAGATCTTGAATCTGTTTTTGGATTTATTCACTTGTGATGTTCATAGTGTGACATACCTAAATCCTAAATGGATGCCAAACTATATATGTGTGACTCATAAAATTTGATGTAAGTAACAACCTGAGTTCAAAAGATAAGGAATTGAAAGATGGTGCGTTGGGCGTATGACTTCTATAGTATGTTGCGTCATTCACAATAGTGGAATTCATAGCCCAAAAAATGGGTAAATGACATCCTCTCATTGGCATTACATGGTTGATAAAAAGTAAACGTGGTCACGGGTTGTCCTTTTTTGTGATGGATGACTTGATCACTATTTGATAGTGATTTACTTTTCATGAAGGAAGATGTAATGGTTACCATGAGATAAAATAGAATCACCTTGGGAGAACGAATATTATCCCAAAGGGATTAAGGATATCTTATGAGGGTAACACACTAATGACAAAGTCATTGGATAAGCACTGAGTAGTTGTTTTCGTAACAGTATGTAAATATTTTTCAAACGATCTGAAATTTTACATATTAATTCTTAGCACTATTTTCGAATATAAAAAATATTTCAAAAAAATAATTGAAAAAGTGGAATAAAATAGAAAAATACAAAAAAATAGTAATAAAAAATATTGTGTGGGTTGAATTTTGTGTCGAAACTTTTCAGATCAGATCTGTATTATTTGAGGATTCTCCAATTTTAATTTCGTGATTTTTGGACATCGGGAACACCTCGAACAAATTTTGTCGAGTTGCTACACAATTTTTGGGTTTCAGCAATTTTCATTGACTCTTAGCCTTAGGTTTCCTTTGTTTTTACTTTTTATTATTTCTTTACGCATTCTAACACTTTATTGTTTCTTGTGTTAGTAGGTTAAAACACGTTGCACATTCCTTCCTCCGTGCAACATAATTCTTTGGTGTCTAGCCGATTTTGGACTCCTAGTGCTACTAGGTTTGCTTTATTAGTTTGATTCTAATACATCCTGATTGATTAATATAGACACTTTTAAAATACTCACAAGATTAATTCTTATCTCATTGAGAATTTTATTTTATTTCTGAGTGCATAAATGTGAGCTTTGCTTAATTTTTCTTTTGAGTGTTGTGTTTTTTTTAAGCTTTCACTATGACTCGTGACACTCGTAATCGTAAAAACCATGATGAGATACCATCCGATAACAAAGAACAAGCTATTACATTTGAGAATATTGTGGGGATGGTAAATTATCAACATCAACAATTGAAGGAGTTACATAATACAGTTGAGGCCAATTTGATTAAGTATCGAACAAAACAAAAAGAGAACATTAATCAACTTGCCAATCAAATTCAAATGCTAACTCAAGTTGTTGCTCTTTTGGAGACTTCTCCGAATCGACAGTCTCATGCTCATGATAGTGATGATGATGGGGACAATGAACAACTTCGTATTTGTTCTAATAATGGTAGACAAAGATATCGTCACACTGATGAAACTTTTGGTATTCCTAATCAAGGCCAACCTTCTGTGGCTAAACCAAAGTTCAACGTTCCACCATTTTGAAAGAAGTATGATCTCGAAGCATATTGTGAGTGGGAATAAAAAATTAAACTTATATTTCGTCACTATAAATGCTCGATAAAGGAAAAAGTCTCATTGGCGGCCCTTGGATTTTTGGATTATGCGTTGAGTTGGTGGATTCAACTTGGAATTAATTGTCAAAAAAAACTATGAAAAGGTAATTGAAACATGGGACGAGTTGAAGCAAGTGATGCGAAAGCGTTACGCTCCTCATTACTATAGAGAGGTCAAAACAAAATGTTGACACCATGTTCAAGTTAACCGATCAGTTGATGAGTACTTCCAGAAGAGATGACCAAACAAAAGGAGTACAATTGATCTCTCACCTATTGTGAAATGTTATTGGTGTAGTTCAAAAGATCATGAGGGCTTGCAATGTTCAATTAAATATCCAACTAGAGAAGAAAGTAAGTATGACTTCGTGCCTTCTATTGACTCTTATTCTAGTGGAAAAGCGATTTGTGATGACAAACTTTGTGAACCGGAAAAAGATGATAATGAGAATTTTTTTCCTTGAATTTATAAAGTTAGATGATATACAAATATCAGGTTCTCCTATTGAGATATATTGTAATGAATTGAATATTTATAATACTTGTGAGGGGAATATAGGAATTGAGGAAGAATCATGTGAAAAGACGAGAGATAAGAGACCTTAAGTGATAAAAGTCTACTTGATGGTAAAATTAGAGAGTTCTCAAGTAGAAAAAGAAAATGAAAAGCAAGAAAATACTCATACAAAAGTAAGGAATGATTATGATTTAGCTACCCTTAACTCAAATTTGTTTAGTGATGTTTCTTTATTACAAGATTTCAAGGATTCATTGACAGACTTCCAATTATATTACTCTACCATATATAGATGATTTTACTTATGGGAAAGAGGTAAGTTGAAAATTGATGTTTATCCACAAATGCTACAAAGTAATAAAAGTAAGGAAACATTATAAATTGATTTTAGAAGGCACACCTTGATTGGTTTTGATAAGTATGCTACTAAATTTGTTTTTCCTTACAACATGCTTTCTTGTTGGTCAAATTTCATTAAACCTTGGTCTAAAAGTTTAATTGATTTTATGGGTTTATCTAGATTTGTAAAAGTTAAAAATAGTAATTATGTTGCACTAGATAGGTTTATTAAAACTTTTTATATATTTTCTCTTGCAACAAAATTTTATATTTTGACCTTTAATGATGAATTTTTACATAATCTTAACCTTCTTGATTTTTACAATTATATGAAATTCTTAACTCATCATCGGAAATTCTTATGGATGATTTTTTACTTGAACACTCATGTGCCTAATATTTCTTTGTTTAATGTCGATGGTCTTTTTTTAAAGGAGAGATACATGATCCATGCTGATTTGGGAGATCAAAATCATATTTTTGATCCTAGATATGGTTTTGGCGCACAAGAAAGCTTAGGTAAGTATTTTTTTCATTTTATTGTTATTTATTTTAATCCATTTTCTTTTTGTGCAATTGAAGACTCGGGGATGAATCTTCTTAAGGAAGGGGGAATGATGAGAGTCTCAAGGCCCAATTTCAGACCTATGGATGTGAAGGGCTCACACTACCTCAAAGCCCAATAATAATGTTAAAGGCCAAAAAAATAAAAAAAATATTCGATCAAAGACAAGATTTGAGGAAAATTCGATGAAGATTCTTTTCAAGGAAATGGGGAATGATACATGCATGGATTATGTGAAATTTATTAGATTCCATTCACCAAAGCTACCAATTTTCAAGTTTGGGAAATCAGTACACTTACGATGCCTTTTTGGATGGGTTTTCAAGTTTGGGAAATTAACATACTTATGATGCCTTTTTGGATGGGATTCAGGCATTTCTGGGTTGAGATGTCTGCATGGTGTTCAAATATATATCTCTTAGCTTTGAAATGCACTTTGAATCACTCAATTTCGAGTTCGAGAGCTTAAGTTATGACCGTTTTAGTAAAGACTATGCAAGCAGAATTTCTAGACGTGATTATGACGGGAATTACAAGTTTTGGGATTTTAATTCGAGTTTAAATCATATTGGGTTCAAGTTTTTGGCTTAATTTTTATTATGTATGAGCCCAATATTATATTTATCAGCTCCAATTATTTTATTACTTTATTATTCCAAATTTTTAATAATGATTAAGTAGTTTAAGTTATTTAGGAGTTTTATGTCAAGAAGAAAGTTTAGTTTAAAACTATTTCTTGTTTAGGTTAATTAGAGTTCTAGTATACATAAGATTTTTATTTAGATTTATTTAGCTAGCCTATATATAGGCCTTTGCATTGTACACAAATCATTCAATTCATTTTATTCAACTTCTCTTTTGAGTTAATAAATTCTTTTTGAGTTTTATTTCCAAGAATTTCTCCTGAGTTTCTTTTAGAAGAGTTTTAACGATCTTTTCAGATTGTGGGGATCATCTTCAAACCTTTTCTTGTGAAGTTGACTGTCTTGAAGGGGAAATTAGAGCCGCTTGAAGGGGGTTGTGGATTCTTTGTGTTTCTAAGACTTCTTAGGACTTCTATACGCCACGTTCTATATTTTTCATTTATCTTATTTCCTTGATTCCTTATTATTCTAATCTTTGATTTATTATTTTATTTTAGTTATTTATTTTAATTTTTTATCTGACTTGGATTCAATTTCATTTCTAGTTGTGTCGAAATCCAAGTTTCTTTCTGAAAGACTAGAGCCCTAAGTAAAATCCGCAACTTTGACAAACTTTACGATCCATTTTTGCATTCATCTGCCTTATTTTTTTATCAATCATTAACTAGGGTTGTTGCCCCCTATATCCTAGATAAACTAGGATATTATTTTTTTAGTGAAAATTATCTTCTACAACTCTGTAAGGGTTCTACCTTCTCTTTCTATAAATAGATGGCACCGATAGAGCTATTTATACTACTCTTGAGATATTGTTATTCTGCTAAAATATAAAGAGAATTTATTCTCAAATTTTAAATATATTTTTCCAGAATAACAATTTTACCTGTTTCTATTAAACAAGAGAGAATTTCCATTTTCACCCAAAAATGAAAACTTTTTGAAGTTCTATGTTTTGTTTCAATTGGTTCGAGCCCACACTCGAAGCAATTTGTGGTATGAGAATAGCGGATAAGATCATTTGGTTGAAAGTCAAAAAAATCAAGGATCCGCTTATCAGAAAACACAGGTGCATATTCAACAAAGGTTTATTGTTATAAATATCACAAACCAGGTCGGTTTTCAAAATTTTAATTTTTCACCATGCAAAAAAATCATTTTCAAACCAGGATTTTTCCAACATAACCTAGCCCTTTTCTTTTTGCCTATTAATACCCTTTTCAATTCTATGAGCTCTCTCAACAAGTGTAAAAAGATCTCTTAACCCTAAAGTTGTCACAAGAACAAAAATGTCTTCATTAAGTCCCCACTCAAATATTGCACACTTATGAGCTTCTATTGCCACTAATTCTCTTGCATACTTACTCAATCTAACAAATTCTTTCTCATATTATTATTGTGGCAAGTTGTTCTACTTTAAATTAATGAACTCCCTTTTCTTCTTTTCAAGATATATCTGGTCAACATATGTCTTCCTAAACTCTATCAAGAATAAGTTCCAATTAATCCTTTTGGCCAAATTTACACTTCTCATAGCAGTCCACCACTAGTAGGCTTCTTCTTTTAATAGAGAAACATTGCATCTCAACTTTTTTGCATTAGGACATTGAAATTCTTCAAATACTTGCTAACTGTTTCTAACCAATATTCAACAATAATGGGATCATCTTCTTTTCTCCCTCTAAATTCTTTCGCCCTATACTTTCTAATTCTCTCTAAAATAGACCATTGATTCTGGGCAGGAGGCTGGGGTTGAGGTTTAAGTGTAAGTGGTTGCACGATAGGAGCAAGTGAAGATGGTAGAGGAGGAGCTTGAGGAACAACTCTCATGAACTATTGAAAGAATTAATTCATTGTTTAGAAGAAAGCCTATTATGTGGGCGTTTCTTCTGGGATGGGTACTTGTTCTCATGTGAGTCTTACTTCCTTTGGAGGCCTTCTTAACCCTCTCGGCTCAACAGGATCACTTTCAGTCGTAGGTACATTCCCTTCTCTATTCAAATTTGAAGCACGACTTTCTACTTCTTCTTCAAATGATTGCCTTGAATCAGTTGACATCTCTAACCTATAATTACAATTAAAACATGAATCAATATCAAAATCACATCTCATCACATCAATATTGTAACAGCCCAATTTTTAGTGGTGTGACAAAAGGCTATTTCAGAACCCCATTTCCGTAAATTGGGTTCTTAATTTTTAAATATAAAATTTACGAAATTGGTATCAAAGTTTATTAAAGTTTAGTCTGTCACATCCCAAAAATAGGGTTAGTAGAAATTGGGTTAATGAACCAAGAGTGGTCACGACCAAATTTTTATTTAGATAATATTTTGCTCATTTGATAATAAATAAATATCAATTATAGTGATTGAGTAGTGGTGGAGCTACCCTTGATGATCTGAGTTCGAATCACGGTCCTCTCATCAATTTCTTTTTGGTGCAAATTTGTCTCAAACCCTTAGCAAGCTGTCACCACTGCCGCAACACCACCGCTGACAGTTGAGATTCTTCCTCCTGTCCTTTTTATTTTTCTACTTTCGTTATTCTTTTTAGTAATAAAAAAAACTATGTACTACTTATCGTGTTTAATTCTTAACCCTAAACTTTATTTTCATGAACTTACTTTCAAATAATCCTCCTTTTTAGATCATTCTTTCCCCTCTGATTCATGATCAAGATGATCATTTGATCCTCCCGTTTCAACCAAGTTAGTGTAAGCGTAAAGGTTGAGTAGAAATCTCCTTACTTTTCTCTTGACCGAATATTTTTAAGAAGGCCATAGTGAAATTTTTTTCTCGTGTATTAATGTATCGTATGTCATATTTATTGAAAGGCCAACCGACACTAATTCGAGAGACCATTAACGTTGGGATCGAAATCACTAATTCGAGTGATTATTTTTTAAGGGTAAGTGTTCATGGAAATCGATAACTAACTTATCGTATCTACCTTCAAAACGATAATTTTAACGTAGGAATGCCATTTGTTGATTGATTAGGTAATCTATTTGTTAGATCCAAGTGTGGGCACTCTTAAAGAGTTGTTTTACATTGGATCTATGATCAAGTGTGTGTTTTAAAACTAAATAAAATTAAGTTTATGTTTTATACTGATAAAATCGTCATTATTTAAATTATGTTTGTTTGATGAGGATACTTTATGCATCCATAAAGAGTGATAAAACTCATTGTTTTGGACTATGTCAAGTAAGTGATTCCAAACCGTATATGTTGTGAAAAGCATGTTGTATAGTATTGATGATTATTATTGATTGAAAAGTATGTAAATCTCATTCTCATGTTATGTGATCTTATGCCATATGTGATTTTCGCATGATTTATAAATTGTGAAATATTGGTACCATGTGTACATATGTGATTTGCATGTTAAACATGCTTATGTAATTTCAAATGATTTTGGCCATATCACATGCATGGGGTGGGATATGTGAAAGGTGGAAGTTATTGGCAGTTTATCTACGATTTTGGTGGCTTGTCCATGATTTTGATTATGTGGTAGTTTATCTGTATTATTGGACATTGTTCACTAATTGGTGTGTTATAGGATGGACGAGTTCCGGGGAACTCGAGTTTAGTGTATAGCGAATATGGGTAGGACTATTTTCATAAAAATCTACATCGTTTTACGAAATGTGCATTGACATGATCATGCATAGTATGTGTGAAATATTGAGTTATATGAAACTAATATGATTATTATGATTTTATAACGTATATGTTTATATGTATGTGATTGTGTTTATGTTAATCTTACATTGAGCTTTATAGCTCACACCTTTTAATTTTTTGATTTTACAGATAAGCTCGAGGTTAGGATTCAATGACGGCATTTGGAGGAGTTTATCAGAAGTCTTTTTAAATTAAAGTAATTAAATTTCATTTTGATATTTTGGGTCTGTAATAAGTTTGAGTATGATCTATGGTATGACTTGATTGCATGACATTAAGTTTTAAAAACTGCATAAGTTAGTATTTGATAAGATTTCGTATGAAACTCAGTTTTTTTTAAAAATAAAATCTGTCAATAATACATTTTTCTGTTTCATTTCTAAAAAATGAGTTTTTAATAAAATTAGACTTAGTTTTTAAAGTTATAAATGTTTACAAATGAGAATTCTAAAGGCATTTGATTTTTGAAGTTAATGTACAAATGATTTAGAAGTATGATTGAAAATCCGAAATAGTTTTGAATAAATGATTGAATGTATACGATTGAGATATTAATTATTTTGATTCCTAAAATTTTCACGATTTTTACGAAATAAAAATAAACACTTTACTTCATTTGTTTTGAATTGATAAGCCAATAGTTTTAAAATATTTAATTCAAAACTTCGAAAGATTATTTCGACCATTTTCATGACAAATGGATTTGAAATGTGATTGAAAATAAAGTTGAACATTCGATTTTACTAGTTTTGAACGGACTGCGCAAATGGTTTAAAAATTACGTTTGAAATTACAAAAGTATTTTTGGGACAGTCAGTGGCCAATGTAGCTTTCCAAATTCAGCCATAACGACTGGGTCGGGTTTGAGGTGTTACATAGTCCTTCAATTTTGCTTATTAATTGCTTAATTAAGGTACAATGACTCAATTGTAAAAGTATTATCGCTATAGATTTTTAATTAGCCAAAGAACCAAAATGGCAATTAAACCATAGTATAATATGTGTTAATGGCATATGATGTAAAATTCCACTTATGAATGTTAGTGATAGATTAAGTTAAACTAATTATAATTAAGTTAATTAAACCTATTTAATTAACCACTAATCTTACTATAAGATAAATAAAAGAAAGAAAAGGTCATTTTTCTATTCATCTTCTTCTCCACCATACAAAGAAAGAAATAAAACCCTTAAGGAAGCTTCAAACATTCGACCCTTAATTTATAAGTTCAATTAAGTCATTTTCTTTTAATTTTTATGTTTTTGAGGTCATGAGAGCTTGATTTAGCTAGACCATGTACCAATTTGTAAAACTATTAAAGTTTTTGAAAGTTTCCATTGTTGATTTCTTGAAGAAATTGGTGTTAAATTGATAGATTTTAAGCTTAGATATGAAAAATGACTAGATTGTAATGTCTAATTATTAGTTTTGTAATAAATTTCAAAGTTTATGTGAAATTTTAGAAATAATAAATAGTAGGGAGTCCCTAAGGGATGTGATTGAAATCAGTTTTCAAACCAAAGCTCAAAACTGAAAGATGTTGTTATTTCAATTTTAGAGACTAAATTGAATAAAATGCAAAACTTAAAGGGCATTAAAAAAATGGTATTAAATAGGTTCATGCATATCATGAAATGTTATAAAAATATTTTGTATTGATGAACTGTCTAAAATAATTGTTTAAATTAAGAATTGAATCAAACTACAGTCGGGGAAAAGCCAAAATTGTCGAATAGTCCTTAAGGATCTAATTTGCTTGTTGTCTTGACTAAGTTTATATGGTATTTATGTGTTTAAATAATTGTGTGTTTGATTTGTATATGTATAATCGATTGTGAATTAATTGGTGGTAAATTGGTATAAAAGGTGAGGTTTGGACTAAATTGCAAAGAAATGTTAATGTGTATAATAGACGCCCGTTTGAACTTAGTAAATGTTATAATACGATTAACATGCCAATAAGGTTTTGTGTGTGCTTGTACAAGATTGGTTACAAATGTTATCGAGATCCAGTATTTGTTGCGGACTCAAAGATACACGTGACACAGGTTTAGCCTAGACTAGTAACTTGATGTGTCATTACAAAAGTTTAGCTTGGACGGTAACCTAACACGATTATATGTTAAGCTCGGGCAAGTAACTGGTTACCTGTGTATCCGAGTCCGTTTACTAGAGTTCATCGAGCAATACAACTTATTTGAGATGATTAATTGACTTGTTTTGGTATGTTTGATCCAAATGAAATTGGTATTTGATGCTTAAATTGTTAGGTTGGTTGGAGAGTAAGAAATAGGTACCAAATGATTAATTTTTACCAAAAACATGTTCCACGTCACGACTTCAGATTTTGGACGTCACAACATTGCCATTACAGTGAGTGACATCGTGACGAGCTAGGGCTTGTCGTCGCAACGTGACATGCTGAGATGGCCATGTTGTGACAAGCACTAGATGAAGTCGCAACATCAATCCATAAATTTTTAAAACTTTACAATTTGGTTCTATTTCGTGCATGGGTTGACTAAGAGCTTTTGTAAGCTCAATTAAGACTTTGAAATGAGATATTATTGTATTTAAATCATGATTGATATGTAAATGCATGTGAAAATGATCATTTTATTGTGAATCTGACTGTAATTGCTCTGGCAACGAATGTGGCATCTCATAGTCTGGATCTGACGATCAGTCGAGCAAGAGGTGTTACAAATATCATATATTGCATGTCTTTTAATCTCATTTACAACTTTAGAATCAATTAAATTTAGGTTTTGATACCAAAACAAATGTAGCACCCCTTGACCCAAGATTAGTTGATAATTCGAGCAAAGGATGTCACATTTGAACACTAGGTTTATTGAATTTGAGGTTCATCTTTCCTACTTAATATTATTAAGGTAATTTAAGGTAATTTGAACCACTTCTAAGCTTCCCTTATGCTTTGGTTGCATTCAATCTTTGTTTGAGGCTTGTTCAAGGCTAAACAAAACAAATAAGGCGAGTTAGGGTCGAGGCATTGATACCTTGACGCAACTTATCGATACTTGGGCACTGGAACTATTAATTTTTTGCATTTTGCTAAGGAAGTACCAATACAACTCCCACTTGTGTCGATACTAAGATGCTTGGAAGTCAAAACAAGCCTGAAACATCTCCAAAGCTTGCTATATTATTCACCATTCACTTCCAAACTTTGTCCAACATTTCTAAACCATAAAATACATATAATTATCACTTAAACATCATATAATGCAAGTATGCTCCATCATAGAATTTAAATATAACACCCCTCACCCGATCTGGTCGTCAAACCCGAACAATAGGATGTAACAACTAAATATTAAACAATTACAAGCAAATTATAATTTTGAAAATCTAAATTAACTATCAAACAAATCATAAATAAATAAATTAACATGTGTTTCAATCAATTACGGGTTAATATCAAACTTACAGAAATTTAAAACTAAGCAGGCAATCAATTTGGATCAGTCTGAAACAAATTTAAAAAGATGAGAAAAATATGAAAACAGGGGACACACGACCGTGTCTCGAGGCCGTGTGGATAAGTCACATGTAATAGGCCGGTTTTAGCTAAATTGAAATAGCGGTTTCGGAACCACAAATCTGAGGTCGTAAAATTATTTTAATATTATTTTTGGTGTTTACAGTATGTGAATATACATGTGTGAAAATTTCGTGAGCTAATTTTATCGTTTAATAGCTCAATTTGAGAAAAAAGACCAAATTGCATAAGATGCAAAAGTTGCATTCTATATGATAAAGGTGTTTATTTGCCATGGCTTATTAAATGGGAGGTCTTTATGTTGTAATTAGACCATGGATAGTGGGAATGAACATAAATGGGCATTCATTAAGTTGTTTTTAAATGATTTAATTAAGGGTAAATTTGTAAAATGGTTATAGATGATAATAAATAAAAAAAAAACAATTTAATTTTTAATTGTCATCTTCCTCAACCGATTGTAAGAAAGGAAATAAGGTTTTGAAAGCTTTGGATGGTTCAGCCATTGATGTTTAAGCATGTAAGTCCGTTTTAGCTCGATTTTTGATGATTTTTATGTTTTTGTGATCGTTGCTTTGAGTACTAGCTAGCCCGTACCTTAATTTTTGAGTTTGTTAGTGATTTTGAAAAATTCCATTGATGAATCCATGAGTTTTATGATGTTTGATGATGAATTATGCAAGCTTGGTGTTTGATATACATGTTTTGTAAAGTTATTTTTGACAAAAATGTCAATTAGGGATTAAATTGAGAAAATTATAAATTGAGGGGTTAAATTTGTGAAATAAATGAAAATATGGGTTGTTAGGGGCATTATGGTAATTCGGCCAAGCATGGGTTAAATTGAATTTTTGTGAATTTCGTGTTTTTGTGAAGTAGAGACTAAACTGAATAGATGTGAAAGTTTAGGGGCTAAAGTGAAAAAATGTCCAAATGTATATTTGTGGATGAAATTGATTGAGTTTGTGATTAAATGGGTTAATTTTGAATACATATAGATTAAGAAAGAAAGAATTCAGATTTAGATCGAGGGAAATCGAAAGTTATCGAGTAATCGATCCGATTCGTCTATTCTGAGTACGAGGTAAGTTTGTAGGTGTTAATTTCATTATAAATGAATGTTATATGCTTTGATATTGCATAAAATGTGTTTATGAGATTGCAGATAATGTTTGAATTGTGAATACGACTATATGGAAGGTTTCAACGATGAAATCGACAAGCGAAACTTCCCAGTTAAACCTTAAGTACAGTGATGATGATAATGTAATGTCATTAAGTTAATGCATTCACTTCGGGCCATGATATCAGCACTTCGGGTGTGAATAATACCTTTATTTGGCTATGATGATATAGGTATTTTGAAAAGAGTTACATTGATTTGGCTACGGGCCATGGTATAGGTACTTCGAGATAAGTTACCTTGATTTGGCTACAGGCCATGGTCTAGGTACTTATCGATTGTGATTTGTGAGTATCTGATTTCTATCCCTAATGGTTCAACGTATAAATAAATTCCGTGGTTTAGAAAGAGGTTAGCACGAAGTGATACGGGTATGTACAGAATCTATTCAAGTACTACATTGAGAAAGTTTAATGAAACGGTATTTAATCATGTTTGAGACATGAATAAGGTTTGTATTAATGTAATGTTGATTTGGTAATGTGCAAATGGTTGAACTATATTATTTGATGAATTGAATTGCTTAACTACGAACTTACTAAGCTATGAAGCTTACTGTGTGTTATTTGTCTATGTTTTATAGATAGTCAAAGCTAGCTTGGACTCGGGGATCGTCAGGAGCATCGTCACGCTATCGATCATTTTGTTGGTACTTTGAAAGCTTTGTATATATATGTTATATGGCATGTATAGGCTAGTTTCATTTTGGTATATTTTGAGCTATGATGTTAGCCATGTGATTTGGCTTGTTAATGATGTAAATGTTGGCTTGTTTTGGTATGTTTGTCATAGTTGTGGATATAGTTAAATGGATGTTGATTTGGTTAGTTATCAATGTTTGAGAAATGGTAAATTTTGATGGTTTTGGTATATGGATTTGGTATATTTGTATATGGAAATTAGTAGTTGAATTGGTTGATGATATATAGCTTGATATCTGATTGATTTAACATGTTTTTGGTTGCCTAAAAATGTATTGAAATTGTGTTATTTTGGTTGATTTGTATGCTTGTGGAAAGGGTGGCAATTTGGCTTTACAAATGGCCTATTTTTGTCCACACGGGCAGAGACATGGGCGTGTGTCTCAGCCATGTGCGACACACGGTTATGTTACACGGCCGTGTGTCCCCTAGGGTAGCCCTTTGAATTAAGTCAGTATACCCTACAAGTTTGACACGGCCTAAACACACGGGCGTGTCTACTGACAGTGTGTGTCGCACAGACTCACACACGGGCGTGTGACTGACCGTGTGACCCAAGTTAGTAACCTCCTTAGTTTTCCCACGGCCATGGCACACGGGAGTGTCTTCGGCTGTGTGGTACAAGTCAGTATGTATGCCTTGTTTTCACACGACCTGCGCCACAGGCGTGTCTGGTGGTTGTGTGAGGCACACGGCCTGTTCACACGGGCGTTGACCTATGATTTTATGAAATTTTTCTAAGTTTTCAAAAAATTTTATATGTGATTGGTTTAGTCCCGAACCACTCTTAAGCATGTTTTAAGATCTCGTAGACCTATTTAAGGGACTTTGCGTATGTGAATGAATGATTTGCAATATTGAATGTTTGATAAATGTTATATCATCCGGTAATGCCTCTTAACCCTATTCCGGCGACGGATACAGGTTAGGGGTGTTACATCACATGGTCGTGTGAGTAAAACTTGTAACAACTCGATGCCATGTGAAATTGGGGTCACATGGACGTATTGCTAGGCCGTGTGACAAAGCTTAGCCTGTGTGGCTCAATAACATGGTCGCGTGGGCAGACCGTGTACAATTCAAATATAGGGTCACACGGACGTGTCGTTAGGCCATGTACAATTTGAATATAGGGTCACACAGCCATGTCGCCAGACCATGTAACTCCTTAAGACCTTGTGGACAAACCTGTACTAAAATTAAATAGGCCACATGGTCGTGTGGGGTGACCATGTGGGACACACGACCATGCGGTAGACCGTGTTGCAGACTATGTGCACCTAAAGTAACTTCAAAATCAAGCTATTTCACCTACCATTACTTGATTACCAAGCCATACCATTTGCACCTATAAATACCCATCTTAAAACACACCAAATCATATCAAAACATGTCATATACCATTCAACCTAAGTGTCTAACCAATATTCCCACAAAGGCACCTCAATTTGTAATTCAAAACAACCAAAATGAAAATGCTCAAACATACCAAATCATTAACATTGTATGACATTTTCTCAATCACTTACTTAATCACAACTAACCCTTAAAACAATTTCATGTTTCAACAACATTATATATATCAAAACATATCAAACCTAATACCTAACATATAACCATTTCATCCATGAAAACATTTAATAAATAACCAAAGCAACCATCAAGCTATCAACAAAGTGACCATTGCCATCATGCTATACATATTGACATAACCTACAAAGCCAACAAGATTCAAAGTCATCAACTAAAAAATCAACATTTCAAATACAAAACTTCCTAGGTACATGCTAAAACCAAAATAAGAGCATCACCAACACTTGAGTTCGGGATTGCCGTTGGATGCTGAATCGACGTACTGACTGAATAATACCTAACCTGTGTACAGACAATCAAAAACGTACGCTGAGTAACTCAGTGGTATTTATATAATCCGAAAAATAAGTACAATATGAAATATAAAGGAGCACAAACTTAAAATGAAAATAACATGCAAATCATCAAGTCAAATATGCTATATCACATAATCAACATAAACTTGTCACATTTTGCAAGAGAATAATCTTATAACTCATGTGAGATAGATTTCATCTCGAAATCCAATTTCATGATTTCATGGAACATAACATATTAAAGTTCCCAATTCAATTCAAGATTCACATTTCATTTTCATTTCCATTTCTAATTTCATTTCTTGTTCTTTTTTCCATATCAAAATCACATATAAACCATTTCGTTCTTTATATCCCTATTAACACGACTTGGACTCAGATGGATACACGGATCCAACCAACACACTAGTTTGACACCTAGTGCCTCATCGAATAAATCCGAAGTAAATAGTTGTGCTCAGTGTTATCAAATAGATTGGCACATAGTGTCTCATCGGTTAAACCAAAGCAAATTGGCACCCAATGCTTCACCAACTCATAGTCAAAGAAATCCTTGAACTCTTCCTATCCTATGGCAAACCAACTATATCCGACTCTGACCAAACAGTTAATAGGGTTTTCATTTCATAATCTAATACCAACCAATGTCTCAATTTAACAATTATTTCAGTCAAGTAAACATTTATTCAACATATATAATAGTCATAATTATCCTAATTCATACTCAATTTTCATAATTAAAAAAAATACACATATTTTATCAAACATATTCATTTCAATCCTCATAATCATTATTCTATTCAAATAATCTCAAGTGAATAAGAATTCTCACTTCATATTCTTACCATGAATGAGTAAATCAATATGCATCAATTTATAATTATTTCGGATTATAAAAACACAAACCATAAACTCCGAGCTATTCGTTGACGACTTTATCTTTTCCTTTCTTTTTCGAGGAATCCGAGTCGAGGTTAGATGCGGAATAAAACAAACACATTTTATCAATACACTAACAACTTCACATTCAATTGCTAATATATACAACTTTTGCATTTTATTCAATTTTGCCCCTAAAATCGGGACAACATAACTTCCACATTTAAACTTAATTTTTTATACCAATTTCACTCTAAACCAAATTTAACTCCCTATTTCTCATTTCTTCCCCCAAAATTTTGAAATTTTTGCAATTTGGTCCCTATTGCACAAAATCAACAATTGACTTTACAATTTAGTTCTTTATCAATTCTAAACTTAAAATCTATCAAAATAACACCTCAAACTCTAAATATTCAACAATTGTAACACCCTAAATCTTTACCAGTGTAAAAAATTATAACATGGATTAGCTAAATTGAACTACAAGGATTTTGAGAACATAAAAATAACAAGAAATGAGTAAAACTATACTAACCAATTTGAGCTTCAAAGCTTTCTTCTTCCTTTCCAATTTTAGCGTGCAAAAATGAAGATGAGAGGTTTGTTTCTCTTTCTCCCCACTTTTCTATTTGCTTTCATTTTTTTTATCTTATTTTTATTTTAACATAAATTTTAACTAAAGTTTCATAATATACTTAACATATAATATAAGTCATAACTGGCCACCATTATAATCATAGATAATGGTTCATTTAATTAATAAGTCCCTTAATCAAGTTCCACATTATAATTTAATATCAGTTCAGACTTCTATCACTTATGCAATTTAGTTCCTGTACCTAAATTAAAAATTAATTCAATGAAATTATCTAACCGAAATTCAATTTGCTTCTAATATAACTTCATAAATATTTAATAAAAATATTTATGACTCCAGTTTACAGATACGGGGTCTCGAAACCACACTTTCCTACACCACTGACTTTCAGGTCATTACATTAAACATCACAAAGTTCAAAATACCAATAAGTATGCAAGGCATAGGTTTGTACTACCAAACTAATTTACTACATACATTCACATAGCTCTGGACTTGTGTAAATGCCATTCTAAGAAACAAAATGTAAAGTTCACACTCTTCAAGAAGATGTGATTCTAACTGTCAACTCCAAACAGTACTTTTAAAACGATCTTCTACCTATGCGTTAAAAATAATCTTCTTGCATTGGATCGGCTTGTAAAGTTTCTTGAGGTTCTGAGGAAGAAGTTCCCTCGCTTTTTTCACTTGATCTTTTTCTTTAAATTAATGGTTTAAGAGAAGGAAATCTCAAAGATGTTTTTTCAAAAATTGCGGGGTTGAGGGTTTTGGTTTTCTTTAAACGAGATATTTAATGATATTCTAGAAGCAATTTTGCTTGAAAGAAAAGCTTATTGAGTTATTGTGGCAATAATTTTAAAGCTTCTTGAGAGGCTTAGAAAATTAAACTAACCTTAATCTTTTCTTACAAACATTTTCGCATTTTTCACCCTACTAGAAATAAAATTAAGAAACTAAAAAAGTAGCCTATGTCGAATTGAGTCAATACAACATTGAATTAATGAGTTTTGGTGTTGTGCCTTATATGTTGAGTTAAATTTGCCACATTCCCACTTTGTTCCTCAATTTTTTAAACTTGGCAACTTCCAATTTTTTGGTAAATAGATCAACCAATCGATTTCTAGTTGAATATCTCATATGTGCCATTCTCAACTAGCTATTTAATGAAGTGATGCCCGATGTCAATGTCAGTGAAGAAACGTAGTGGAGATCCAGGGGGCTATACCCCCTTAAATGGTAAAGTTTTAATTAAGGCCCTTTATAATTTATAAGATTTTAAATTGGTAATGATAAAATTACACTTTGATCCCCACAAAAATGATAAAAAAATTAATTTAATACTTTAAAAATTATAAAGATATAAGCTATTAAAATAATAAATTTACATTTTTACTATAGTATAAATACACTATTTAATTCCACTACCCAAAATGATTTTTCAAGCTCCACTACTAGTCAATGTGTTTTATCTTTAAATGAAACAGAAAATTCTTTAAGATATTAATTGTACTGAAAATAAAATAAAAAAAAACTAAATTTTAAATATACGAAAAATTATAAACTTCAACCATTTTAACCTATTAAAATTCAAATTCATAATTAAAGAAAAATTTAACCTACATTGAATAATGTGCATTAATTTGATCAAGCAAAAAAATTATAGCTAGCAGCTATATTCAATTATAATAAATTTATTATAAAATAAAATAAATTATACTTTATTTTTAATTCTACATTTTCTTTTGTTGGTTTTTTTTTTTTTTTTTTTTTTCTTTTCTTTTGTTTACTAGCTCCTCAACCTCGTTGAAGTTTAAGTGAGAAGCACCTAACTATTGAGGACAAAGAGAGAGCTTGTTAACTCTACATTATATATTCTAATTAGAATTTATTAATACAAGCATATTTTCGTTAGTTGCACGAGTTTAAATTTAGTAAATTGAAATATTGAAATCTATTATATTAATAATGATATTTCTATATTAAAATAAAATAAAATTTATTATCTTATATACCCTCAGTTGAATAAAAAATTTCACAAGCATGTTTAGAATAATTTTATTTATTTTTAAAATATAAAAATATTAATATTTGATATATTAATTATGTACTATTTTAATTCCACAAGCAAAACTAAAAAAAAAAAAATTCTTTCTCGATTTTTGTATATTTATTTTAAAATATTTTATTATATCTTATACGACACTTGTCATTACTTTAGTTCTACTTGTTAAATTTAAAAACTCGACTAAAAATATATAGATATTTTTGACAATAAAATAATAAAATAAAATTTAAAAATACATTTAACATTATTTAGATATACTTCTGTGGGAATTTTTTTTAATTATACTTAAACAGATACTGCTTGCCTCCTTTAGAAAATGATTTTTTTAATAAAATCAATATTCAATATTCAATTTAAATTTAAATTTAATATAAAATATAAAATATATAATATATAATTTTTAATATATATATTTAATATTTTTGAAAATAATATTCTAATTTGATTAGATCTTCAGAAAAACTAAATCGAACTGGATCCAATGCAAGTACACAACCCTGCAGGGACAATGATAAGTAAAACAAACATCACCGTCAAATTTACATGTTCTACTGAACTCTGAAAGTGAACACAAAAATAAGACAAAGGCCATAATCATATGACATTAGATCTGCTCAGATTTGCCCAATATAACTGATTTAACAACAAACATAGTTTCATACTCCTTAAGAAAAAGATAGTACGCCGGCGCCGGTGATTTACACTGCATTTATGGCTATCTTCATTCCAGATTCACAGTGACCAGCAATGTTGCATATGAAGTAGTTCATTCCTTTCCCTAGTTTTACCTCATCTTTCCCTGACTTATACACTTTTGCTTCCGCCGGCGTTATGCAGCTTCTGTAACCTCCCCGGTTCACCGCCACCACATTGTGGATTGTTGCATCGTATTCGAACACTGGAGAAAAAAAAACACAATCATATAACGTTCCAGGTTTCCCAATTCACAATTATGTAACTTCAAAACCCATTTTAGATCGTATATGTATATGCTTACAGAGTGTGTCACCGGCCCTGAAACGCTTCCCTCGAGGCCAAGTGGCCATGTTAAAGGTCCAACCATTGGAGCCACCAACAGTATAAGTTGCTGCATCGACATTTTCCCAGAAAACAAGAAAGCAAAATAGCAATGCAACCCAGAACTTGGCTTGACTTGCACTGCCACTTCCCTGCGCCATCTCTGAGAAAAAGCTTAAACTGTAACTGGAAAAATTGGAGATTTATTCTCGGCTGCGTTTGGGTGAGGTGGGGAAAGCTATACTTTCATGCTTTTATAAGCCGTTTAGAACAGTGACGTTGGATATTTGTTTTAATAATTACAAGCCGATTGAACTAGTCGAAGCCAACAACTGCATTACCAACTACTGTTTGTTTAGCTTGAGTGTCATGAAAAGGACAGTGACGGGTCTTATATAGAAAGTGCTTGACTATGGTACTCACATGGAAGAGTAATTGCAATCACCGCCCGTGAATTAAAAGATTGGAGTTGGTGGACGGTTTGGGCTGAAGGATAGTTATAAAAAGCTATTACATATGTCCAATACGAGTATATTCAAATCAACAAGCTAATTATAAAATAGAGACTGTAATTGTTTGATTAAATCCACATAAAAATTTGGAAAATCATGGTACCTAGGAATCTAAATCGATTATTTGCTTTCTTTGAAAATAAATTTCTTTCCTTCCTTTGAAAATCAGTTTTTCCCTTCTTTGTAAACTCAATTTTACCTGACATGATCACCATCGAAAATCCCACAAAACTCCCCTATAATGAAATATTTAAATAGATGCCACTACACATGTTTAGAACTTTTTCCCATGATGCCTTGGAAGCTAAAGGCAAGGTACCTGAATAAGAGACACTTTAAGTCTTAATGATATAAGCAACATTACCAGCTTTAATTAGCTAGCCTATAATTTTACTAATAATGGAGCGACATTTGTCTCCAAATCATGATCAAGATGCGTAATTATTTTCAGCACTGTTGAACACATGCCAGTAGCTCGGATACTAAACGAAGCACATGGATTTTCATACAAGTTCTTCAGAGAATGATGAAATCTAGTTCCCAAAACTTGCATTGCCCCTTTTCTTGGTAAAGACTAATTCCTCCCTTCTATTGGTAAAAAGGAAAAAAAATCCTACATATATCTCCCTTCCTTATCATGATTTTACTCTCATGGGACTCTTCTGATTTAAATAGCGTGCTTCGAGTTCAAACCACAAGTCCAACTTGACTAGTTGGTTAAATTCTTCAAATGTAGCCATCTTGTGAAGGTGCTCTCTGGTAGTTCCGTTTTCTTTCAGGGTCTTGAGGACGTCAACCAATGCACGAGCTGAAGCATAAAGGGCGGTGAGTGGATGCACAATCAAATGAAATCCCATTGCTCTAAGCTCCTCAGGCGTGTGCAAGGGTGTGACCCCACCTTCAATCATATTACAAACTCTATAACCTTTTGTATGGCGTCCGATCTCCTTAAGCTCGTCATCATTCCTCGGTGCCTCCACAAAACAAGCATCTGCTCCTGCCTGTACATTGATCCCAGGATCAAAAGTTAAGCAACATCACCTAGAAGAGAACTATATGCCATGCCATTGCACAAAGTTCAAATTTGCTTAACAATGCAAGAAAAGGTAAAATGTAGCCAACGGATAATTGCCTCTTTTCATGCTTGATCAATAACACACTCTTGCAGGATCTACAACAGAAGAGAGAATTTTCACATGGGGGAAAGTGTAGTGATTCACGGATAAAATTATATCTAGTTTTAGAAGATTTGGTTACTACGAGGGGCAGATGGAAGAGGAGACAATGATAAAGCAGATTAGACTGAATGCGGTTTTAGCAGATTGTATGAAAGATAAATATGATTCAAGGTCAATGCAAGAGGAGTACCTCCATGTAAAGATTAGCTCTCGCGATGGCATCAGAAAGGCCGGTTTTTGCTGATGTAGCACGTGCATCAGTTCTAGCCACTAAGAAAAAGTCTGAATCTCCAATGGCATCTCTTGCGGATGCAATTTTTGCAGCATGCTCCTCTGCAGGTATAACCTAAAAGGACAAGTTGAGTAAGGGGGAACAGGAGGAGGGAAAGGCATTAGAGATGAACAAAAAACACCTCTTCTCCATATGATAAAATCCAATCAGTATCACCAGATGAAATAACCAATAACAGAACCTGAAATTTTGATCAAGAAACTCTTAATTCAAATAAACTGGAATACGAAAAAAGTACCTGCTTGCCACGCATATGCCCTGGTTGAATACAAAGGCAAAGGAACAATCAGTACACTAAGTAACAAGAGAATATATGAAGACATAAAGAATGATGACAATGATATTATTGGTAGAATCTTTTCCCGGTCTAATTCGAAAACATGAAGTGGAAGTTCATAGTTCATACCACACTTCTTTGGCCATGCTTGATCCTGGAAGGAAAGTAAGCCAAATTAACAAGAGGAAGCAACAGTAAGCCAAATTAACAAGAGGAAGCAACAGGTTCTTCACAAACAAATAAATCCAATGGGCTTTTACATAATTTTATAAAAGCAAACTTATAATCTATAAAAGCAAGTTCATCTAAAATCGTATTTCCATCTCTACTTTGCACATAGGGAAACAAGAATCCAACATGGTGAAATATATATAAAAAGATGAGCCTTTTACTTGCAGAACTGATTTTTTGTACCTCAAGAAAGCAACCAGCAGCACCAGCTGCAATCAAATCCCTGACAGTCCTTTGAACATTAAGAGCGTTGCCACCACCAGTATCTGAAACAAGCAGATTAATAGCATTATTATTACTGAAATATTGAATCAATGCATTTCATAACCATGTAGTATTGAAATGATTAATGACCAGTTGAGCTTTAACCTATGAAACCAATAAAGAAAAGTAAAATAGAAATGCAATAGGATAAATAAATACCAGCATCTGCAATAATGGGTATCATCGAAGCCGCCGCACAAACCGTTCTAGCCGTCGCTGCCATCTCCGGTGGCCTTTAAAAAACATCAAAAACCTAATAAAATTATCACATCGTTTAATGCTTTACAGCCCCAAAAAAGTAAATGTGGATCCGGAGTTCTCACGTGAGCAAGCCGAAGTCAGGTTTCCCAAGGAGAGAAGCAGAGAGAGCATATCCAGAGATGAAGCCAGCTGTGAAACCAGACTGCTGAATAATGGCAGCCGATAAAGCGTCGTAGCAGCCAGGCATTAGAACGATGCCTTGGTCCTCAATCAGACGGTGAAACCGCGTCTGCATTCTGACCGTCGGATAGGAAGACTTGGTAGGCGACGACCTTGACCATAATGTGGAAGGTTTGAAGTTGACGTGTTGAAGCGAAGTGGCTTTGGGTGGCATTAGCATGATAGTTGTCATCGTCGACATTTTCGAAGCTGGAAGTGGAAGTAGCCCTGGGGTTTGGTCGGGTTTTGATGTGCGGTTTTTATGGATTGATTGCGCGCAATATTATCCACGTGAACGACGGGGATTTTCTGCTTTTATGTTGTCGTTTTGGATAAGGATAACTGGATAACTGATAATGGACCCAAAGCCATTTTTAGGTCAAATTCTACTATTAGTTTCTGTACTTTGCAAAAGTTATGGATTTAGTCCTTATATTTTAATTTGATCAATTTTAGTTCTTTTACTTTTCAAATTAGTCAATTTTAGTCCCTATACTTTTAAAATTTTGAACTCTTAGTCCTGACCCTAACAAAAACATTTAAATATTTGGTTAAATTCAATTACTAGTCATGTACTATGCATACAATTGTGGATTTAATCTATATTCTTCAATTGGATCATTTTAAATCCCTATATTGTTTGAATTTTGAAATTTTTAGCTTGATGTAAATGATTGTTTTTAATTCATTAACTAATTTTTAGGGAATAATATGTGAAAATAGCAAGTTGACACGGCATTTCACACGTGATAATAGGTTTGTCGCATTAGATTTTGAAAATAGTAAAACTTATTACTGAATATAATAGTTTTCTTTTAGAGAAGATTGAGATTTTAAAATTTAAAAAGTACTAAAATTAAAAATGACCAAATTAAAATATAAAAACTAAATTCATGATTTTTGCAAAGTATAGAGACTAATTACAAAATTTAATTTTTCTTTTCAAGATGTTAGAAGTAGCTCTGTCAAGTTGAGTTAAATTTTTCGTATGTGTTAAATGATGGCTTAAGGGTAATATAAGCCCTCAAATTTTTTCTAAAAATATCAATTAAGTCTTTCTAAATTTTTTATACCAAATTAAGCATTGAATTAATAAAATTGGCTAAATAAATCCTTTGATTGACATTGACCGTTAATATTTAACGACAATGCTGATGTGATTGTTAACAGATATCATATCAACAAAAAATAAAACATATATATTTAAAACAAGTACACAATAAGTCTGGACAAATGGTTGTCAAGATTCATTTGAATCTAGACACCCATTTGTGTAATTACATTTTGAAATTATAAAAAACATAAAAATATAAAAAAATCATTAAAATTATAAAATATATAAAAATTACTAGAAATTAATTAAAATCATAAAATTATAAAAACAATTTATTAATTTTATATTTTAAATAAAAACGAACATCAAACAACTTATATCATAAAATGAAGATTAACAATTTCTTTTGTTATATTTTTTTTTCATTTTTCAATTTGCACAAGTTATATTAGTGAAAATTTTTAATCAAAATGAAAAAAAATATAAAAAAAAATTATAGTTTTTAATTAATTTCTAATAAATTTAATAAGTTATTTTTTTCTAATTTTTTATGGTTTTTAATTAATTGTTTTTTAATAAATTAACACCTAGTCAATAGCTTAAGCCCCATACACCCAATAACAAATGCCTTAAATCACCGGATACAAAATGTGCATCAGCTGAAAGAAAACTACATAAACAAGAAGAAGCAATAGTAAGTGTAAATGAAACAACATAGATATGGGCTATGCGTGCCAACTGGTGAGCAACCCGATTAGCTACTCATCGAACTCAAGTAAACGAAACATGTTGAAATTCACTTTGCAATTGCTGACATTTGGCAATGGCTAAATTGAACTTTGACTGATCATGCGAGGCCGAACCAAAGTTGAACCCGAGTGAACTAAAAATGGTTTATTGAACTTAAATATTTAATGAATTTAGATATGAAAGGAATATGTTATTTTTTCAATTTTTTTATATTTTTCAAAATTTTTTTTATATAAACCGTACTTTTACCTATAATCCTTAAATTCTAAATGGGAGGGAACAAATATTTTTTTATGTAAAAAAAAAAAGATAAATTAAACACTATTATTTAGAAATATTCAGCGGACTCTCTACAAACCGCTGTAGCCCTTCATTCCTGTCAAAAGCCTGTTTAGTGATACCATTTGCTTCTACATTCTTTTCTTTAGGAATATGTTCAAATTCCCAAAGATCTGTTTCCAACAAAAGTTGTTGAATATGTCTGATTAGTGCTGAATGAGATGTCTTTGAAAATGCTTCATGAGTTTCCTAAATAACCTCCAAGTTGTTTGTCCGAATCAAAATTCTATTGTACCATCTGCTCTGAAGAAAAGTCAGGCCATCTAAAATATCCTAGAGCTCAACGTTAAAAACATAACATTGTCACAATCGTCTATTAAATCCAAGAATCCAATTCTTATGTTGATCCCTGAGAATACCCCCGTAGCAGCATCCCCAGAACTTACCTTAACAACTCCATTCGAATATAAATGGATCCAATTATCAACCTTACTTGGTACTGGGCGTGTCTTCGACCTTCTGAAATGATTTTTCTTGTGCATAGAGTTGCACTATAAAGCCCAACTGTATGAACATTTAATACTTTCATCTACACTCCACGACAGTCCCTAAAAAATAAAAATATTTTTGTTTTTCCAGATTCGCCAAGCTACTAACCCAAAAAAAAACACAGCTAGTCAATATCCCTTATGGAAAGACTTTGACGATTACCCAAATTAAACGCAAGCCATGCATGCAAATCTCTTGAAAAGAATTGTTCCAACTTGTCAATTGGAATAATTTGTGACCAAACACCTTTAGCCATAGAACAGTCCTTGATAGCATGTAATACATCATCTGCTCAAAGCCCACAAATCATACAATGCTCCTTAACCCCAATGTCGTGTCTCACTTACTCTACTTGTGTTAGTAATATTTGTTTAAAAGTTAGCCAAATAAACACCCTAACCTTCTAAGGTCCCGAAAATTTCCACGCCAAATTTCAAACTTCCCCTTTTTGATCCCAAGAACTCTCTATAAGCATTTCATAAGCACTCTTTATGGAGAGTGACCCAGATCCACTCCTAGCCCAATCAATTCTATCAAATCCTGCTGAAGAATGAGTGATATCTTCTGACAACCAAACATTGAAAAGATCTAAATTCCATACACCTTCCTCCGTAACCATGTTCTTAAGCAGACAATCCAAATTAAGGTTTGCATGTGTAGGAATTAGATTAACTAAGGGTCCAATTTCAGGAATCCAGTTATCCTTCCAACATTTAACTCTAAGACCATCACCCACTGACCAGAAAATATTATCCTGGAATAAGGGCCCAATCTTAGAAAGAGATTTCCAAAATAAGAACTCCCTATTGCGAGTTAAGGAATTGGGAATGCCTTATTTAAGACATTATTTTGATCTAAAAATATGAACCCATAGAGAATTAGTGTCAGCCACAATATTGAGCCCCAATTACAACATGAAAGAATTATTTTGATATCTCAACTGACACAATCCGAGTCTACCACAAGCTTTTGTTGGCATATCGTTTGCCAACTCATTAAGGAAATCTTCTTATTCCCCCCATTCGTGCCCCAAAAAAATTGTCGCACCAAATGTTCTATCACCTCACAGAGCTTTTATGGAACACTCAAAGACTGCATGAATTGACAAAAGCACAGATTGGGCTAAAGTAACTCAACTTGCTAAGGACAATTGTCTCGCATCCCATTGTCGAAACCTCCCTTTTTATGGGGAGGGTATTTTGAAAACAGGAGTCGCCACCAACCTTTTAAAGTGCGATTGGATCACCTTATAAAACATTTTGGTCTACGAAATTATGAGAAAACGGGCTCGGGAGTCGGTTACGTACGAGGAAGGGTTAGCACCCTCATAACGCCCAAAATTTGTACCAAATTGAATAGTTTTGTCTTAATGTCAAAAGCTTGAAAGAATTTAGCAATAAGATCTCTTATAAAATCGTAACAATTTGAGTTGAAAATCAAAATTCTTTCGTCCCAAAAGAATGCGAACATCACATCCAGCATGATTGGATGCGATATTCTTAAACTTTCGTAACTAAAAATCGTCTCGTAATTTGCAAAATCTATTAAAAAGGATACTTTAGATATTTAGGCAAACGAGAAATCGCAACCCAGCATGTTAGGTCACTATTTCCCGAATTCCTAAATACCAAAGACATTGCCTTGTTTTTAAGATTCCTTTGGATTAAATGATTTTTTTTTTTTAAAAATGATGGTGCATTTAACCTATTACAAAAGATCAATATTGGATTAATTAAACACATACTTTAACATTTCATGCAAATATAATGTGGAAAATGGTAAATACGACATAAACCACACAATATACTTTAACATTTCATGCATATATAATCACAAATAACATGAATATACACATTATCATTTCATGCAAAAATACAAAATGACAAAATAATGAATATATCAATACAAATTAAACATATATAATACTATTTCATGCGAATATATTCTTAAAATAACAACATAAAATGATCAATTTTCATGCGGATATATAACAATAAATAAATAACATAAAAATAACAAATAATTTATGTAATGAAATTAGCATGTTAAAACAATACCTAATAAATAAAAAAAGGATAAAAAATAAAAAAATGAAATATATTAAGCAATATAAGTAATAAAAGAAATTTTAAAAAAATAAAATAAAAATATAGTAGCTTGATATATTTATAAAAAAAACAAAATAATATGTTAAATTGGAACGAAATTTTGTAGTAAATTTTAAATATAGACATTAAATGTATATAATAACAATATATGTGTTAGTTTATAATAATTTACAAATTTAATTCTTATATACTAATAAATAATAAATAATGAAATAATATATAATAAAAGGAAGATAATATAGGGAATAATATATAACAATATATGATATGTAATAAAATATATAAATAAAATATAATGAAATATAAATAATGTGATAAAATATCATATAAGGATAATACATATACTATTATTTAATAAAAAATTTAAAATTTTACACAATTAATGAATAATAAAATAATACATAATTTATAATAAAATAAAAAATGTCTGGAATAATATATATAGTAAAATATATAATATATAATAAAATTTATAAATAAGATGTATAATAATATAAATAATATAATGAATAATATATAAATAAAAAATAATATATACTATTTTATATAACTAATATTTATAAAAATAAATAGTATATAAGGTATTTAATAAATAAATTATGCAAAAATATTTAAAAGGATTAAAATTAAATAAAACTAGGGTTCTAGGACTAACTTTAAAATAACAAAAAAAATATTTAGGCCTAATTGGAACGCATTCAAAACTACGAGGGACTCACTGGGCAATTTGCCCTAATCCCATATAACGACGTCGTTCCCAGAATAGGATTTAATAGCCACTAGGACTAGATTGAATTAATCGTAGAAGACTGGGGTCAATTTAAAATAAAAACAAAATGAAATTGTAAAGATTAAAAATGCGAAAGGACTAATTGGGCAATTAGCCCATTTAAACGAAAACACGCGGATCTCATCTGGGTCTCGGGTTAACACGCGGATCCTGGGTTTAAACGGCGCCGTTTTGGTACTTATTAGATTAAGCAAAAACGACACCGTTTCTATTATGCTATTTAAGTCAGTTTTTTGGGCCAAAATTCATTTTAGAAACTATTTTTTTTAAAAAGACTTTGAAACTCTCTGAAATGAGAGAGGAAAGGGTAGTCCGGGCTCCGGTCTCCAATTCTTTGGCAAAGACACCCCATGCGCCACCAGATGCACGGTGGTCAGAAGGTTAAAAACCTTCCTCTTTCCAGGCGAAACACAGGTAACCTCTTCCCTTTTTTTAAATACTGATGTTTTAAAAAAAAAAAGAAACAATCCATACATGTAGAACAACAGGAAGTAAATAAAAAATGTAACTGAATCACCTTTTCCATAATGAAACTGTTCGTCTCTTTTATTGCAAATATCAGTATATCCCTGTATTTTTTATTGAATCTCTGTATATTCAATAAACCGTACCCCTTACAAAAAATCAAAAAGGGGTTTTTATAACCCTCTGTTACATTTTAGGAAAGAATCCTTTGATTTCTTTCCCTGTTTGTTTCTTTGGTTGCTGTGGTTTCTTCTCCTTTTCCAGGTACCAGCGAGGTGGCTAGTAATAAACGGGCACTGACGACGGCACACTGGCATTGATTCAGGCGTCGATCATGGCGTGATACGGAGCCTGGAATCACGGCACTAATAGTGGGTCACTGCGAGACGAACGGACGCGTCTGTTGGGGTGCTTGCGGCGCCTAGGGTTTCTGAAACCCTAGGCCTTTCTGTCTCCTATTAACGAATTGGGCCACTTGGGCCCTGTGTATTTTGGGCAGTACTTGGGCACTTGGGCTTGAGTGTAACCGGGTACTGGGTAGTGTAGGCTGATTGGGTCTTGGGTCATCAGTTGGGCTATTGGGTTTTAGGTATTTGGGCTAGGGGTTTAGGGTTTTGTTAATGGACTGTAAATGGACTTTATTTTAATAAATTTTTGTTTTTATATATTTATTTTTTTGCGAGCCCGAGTAAATTTGGGTTATTACAGCTGCCCCTCTTTGCTTGTTACTGTGTAACAGGAATAGAGCAAAGATTACTAAATGACTAAATTTGCTCGGCCTGGCCAAGTCTCGAGATCTTGATCCTCATCCTCCTCAAAGGTATTCTAATAGCTTCAGGAATGTCAAATTGGCTATCTTCAACCTGCTTCTTGCAAACTCAAGAACGCCAAATCTGTTATCCTCGATCTGCTCTCTGACAATACAGAAACGCCAAATCTACTATTTTCGATCTGCTCTCTGACAATACTGAGACGCCAAATCCGCTAGTTTCGATCTGCTTTCTGACAATACAGAGACGCCAAATTTGTTATTTTCGATCTGCTCTCTGACAATACAGAGATGCCAAATCAGCTATCTTCGATCTGCTCTCTGACAATACAGAGACGCCAAATCTGTTATTTTTGATCTACTCTCTGACAATACAGAGACGCCAAATCTGCTATCTTCGATCTGCTCTCTGACAATACAGAGACGCCAAATCTGCTATCTTCGATCTGCTCTCTGACAATATAGAGACACCAAATCTGCTATCTTCGATCTACATTGTCGACATAACCTGTATAGTACATATGTACTCATGCCTGATGATTAAGATGCCATGCTCAAAATGAATCAAATGCTCCTAATTATGCAAAATGTTATGAAAATGATTCCTATTTCAGACGTCTTTACTCGTTCATCTATCGAAGTTCCACTCCAAGTATCAATCATACTCCGTTCATGTGTTTTGAATCAAATTGGTCCTATTATACCATTCTCCGAATGTTACGACCCGTTGTAGGCTATCCTCTCCTATGACTGAATCGTTTTGAATTGTCCAATCATCCTTTGGATTGAAAAAGAAATTTCCTTGAGTACCTTCGACCTTTACTCATGGGAATTCTTCAAACAATTGTTTTGTTTTAGTTTCTCATATTTTCTAGCAATTCCCAGA
This sequence comes from Gossypium longicalyx, assembly GCA_025698465.1. Classification (NCBI taxonomy): domain Eukaryota; kingdom Viridiplantae; phylum Streptophyta; class Magnoliopsida; order Malvales; family Malvaceae; genus Gossypium; species Gossypium longicalyx. The sequence continues at coordinate 12,207,022 of CM046997.1, read as the reverse complement.
GTAATATGCAAAACTTCATTTGTAAAAATATTTAGTTCATCAATCATTATTTCAATACAACATACTTTAGAAGACAAATAATCTGATCTTGAGAATAATTAGATAAATCATCAGAGTACAACAAGAAATTAATCTGAAAACATATCTTTGAGAAGAAAAAGAATCTAAAGATAGTAATCAGAACAAAAATTCGATGTCCAATATATCACAGCTTGAACTTCTATACACAAATTCCATAAAGACTATTTTGAGTTTAACATGTGTTTAGAAGATCCAAAGTACTTTGTTGATGCCCCGGTATGTAACACACTCCATTTCTTGTCAAATTTGGTATAGCAAAGTCACTGCATATTTCTCGAATATTTGAGCAGCCCTTTCGGGTTTTCAACTCAAAACCCCTTTGGTCTCAAGGCACCCTTTGTGGGTTTTCACCCTAGCCTCTCCTTTTTTTTTTTTTTTTTAGAAATCTCAAAGCGCCCTTTGTGGGTTTTCACTTTGTTTTCCCTTCTCTTTAGACAAAGTACTTCTTGACTGAGTCTGAATTCACTGGATTGGGTAAACTTTTCCCATCCATTTCTGTTAAAATCAGTGCACCTCTAGAGAAAGTCTTCTTTACAACATACGGCCCTTCCCAATTCGGCATCCATTTTCCTCTAAAGTCTTTCTGTATGGGAAGGATCTTTTTCAGCACCAGGTCCCCTTCCTGAAATTCTCTTGGTCGAACCTTCTTATCATAAGCTCGCATTATTCGCTTCTGATACATCTGATCATGACGAATAGCCCTTAGCCTCTTTTCTTCAATCAAGTTCAATTGGTCATACCGCGATTGAATCCATTCTACTTTATCTAGCTTTATTTCTGACAAAATTTGAAGAGAAGGTATTTCAACTTCAATGGGTAACACTGCCTCCATCCCATAAACCAACGAGAAAGGAGTTGCCCTAATAGAGGTTCTGATGGACGTCCGGTAAGCTAAGAGTGCAAATGGTAACTTCTCATGCCAATCTCTGTAGGTTTCAGTCATTTTTCCCACTATCTTCTTGATGTTTTTGTTAGCAGCTTCAATTGCCTCATTCATCTTTGGGCGATATGGAGATGAATTATGATGTTTAATCTTGAATTAGCTACAAACTTCCGCGATCATGCTGTTATTCAAGTTCAATGCATTATCCGATATAATCTTCTCAGGCATCCCATACCGATAAATAATCTCTTTTTTCAAGAAACGACTTACTACCGATTTGGTAACACTAGCATATGAAGCTGCCTCTGCCCATTTTGTGAAGTAATCAATGACCACGAAAATGAAACGATGCCCATTCGAAGCTTTTGGTGATATTGACCCAATGACATCCATGCCTCACATGGAAAAGGGCCATGGAGAAGTCATAACATGTAAATGTGAAGGTGATACATGGATCTTGTCTCCATATATCTAGCATTTATGACATTTCTTAGCATAACTGATAAAATCTCCTTCCATAGTAGACCAATAGTATCCAAACCTCATGATCTATCTTGCCATCGTAAAGCCATTAGCATGTGTACTGCAAACTCCTTCATGTACTTCTTCCAGGATTTGTCTAGCTTCTACAGCGTCAACGCATCTCAAAAGCACATGATCTTTCCTTCTTTTATAAAGGATATCCCAATCTAGCACATATTCACAGGCTAACCTCCTTAAAGTTCTTTTGTCATTTTCGGTTGCCCTTTCAGGATATTCACGATTTCTCACATACCGTAATATATATTGATACCAAGGATGGTCATCCTTTTCCTCTTCTTCGATGCTACAGCAATGAGCTGGAACCTCAGAAATGCTCATCTGAATTGGTTTCATATCCTCTTGTTTATTTGCTTTAATCATGGAAGCCAATGTCGCAAAAGCGTCCGCCATCTGATTTTCATCCCGTGGGAGATAACTGAAAGTGATGTTATCAAACTCTTCAAGTAACTCCAAAACTACCTTTTGATAATTAATCAATTTGGGGTCCCTTGTCTCCCATTCACCCCTAAGCTGGTATATTACCAGCGCAGAGTCTCCATATACTTCTAGAGTTCTAATTTTCCGCTCTCTGGCCGCTTGAATCCCCATGATGCATGCTTCATACTCAGCCATATTGTTCATACAGTCAAAATCCAATTTACATGTGAATGGATAATGATCACCATTTGGAGATACCAAGACTGCCCCAATTCTATTTCCTACCGCATTGGATGCGCCGTCAAAGTTCATCTTTCATGGACGTTCTTCAATAGTTGACACATACATCAGCTCCTCATTAGGGAAATCAAAGCTTAATGAGTCATAATCTTCTAGAGCTCTGCTAGCCAGAAATTCTGCTATCGCGCTTCCTTTTATAGCCTTTTGACTCACATAGACTATGTCAAATTCTGAAAGCAATATTTGCCACCTTGCCATTCTTCCATTTAGTACTGTTGACTCGATCATGTACTTTAATGGATCAAGTTTTGAAATTAGCCAAGTCGTATGATATAACATATATTGCCTCAACCTTCGAGTCATCCAGTTTAAAGCACAACACAATTTCTCAATTGGCGAATATCTCATCTCACATTTTGTGAATTTCTTGCTGAGGTAGTATATCGCCTTCTCTTTTCTTCCCGACTCGTCATGTTGGCCAAGCACACATCCCATAGAATTACTAAACACTGATAAGTATAGAATTAATGGTCTATCTGGACTAGGCGGAGATAACACTGGAGCATTTAACAAGTATTGCTTAACCTTATCAAAAGCAATCTGGCATTCTTCATCCCAAGTACCTTGGTTGTGTTTTCTAAGTAGGTGAAATATAGGATCACATTTCTCGGTTAATTGCGAAATAAACCGAGCAATATAATTGAATCTTCTAAGAAAACCCCGAACTTCCTTCTAAGTACGTGGTGGAGGCAATTCTCGTATGGCTCTAACCTTGTCTGAGTCAACTTTTATTCCCTTTTCACTGACCACAAAGCCCAATAGCTTCCCTGACCTAGCTTCGAAGATGCACTTTGCCGGATTAAGCTTCAACTGAAATTTCCTTAATCTCAGGAACAACTTCCTCAAAACTTCAATATGTTCATTCTTTGTTCGAGATTTAGTAATCATGTCATCAGCATACACCTCAATCTCTTTATGCATCATATCGTGAAATAAGGTCACCATAGCACTTTGGCATGTTGCCCCTGCATTCTTTAGCCCGAAGGGCATTACCTTGTAACAAAATGTACCCCACAATGTTATAAAGGTGGTTTTATCCATGTCTTCAGGATGCATCTTTATCTGATTGTTCCCTGAGAAGCCATCCATAAAGGAGAACAACGAATATCCCGCTGTGTTGTCCACCAAAGTGTCAATGTGTAGTAAAAGAAAGTTGTCCTTTGGGCTAGCTTTATTCAGATCTCTGTAATCAACACACATTCGTACCTTCCCATCCTTCTTAGAGACAGACACAATATTGGCCACCCATTCTGAATACTTAACCTCTTGTAGGAATCCAGCATCAAACTACTTTTTGACTTCATCTTTTATTTTCAGCACAATATCAGGCCTCATCCTTCGCAATTTTTGTTAGGCTAGCTTGCAATCTTGTCTTATGGGGAGACGATGTACCACGATATTAGTATTCAAACCCGGCATATCCTCATATAACCATGCAAAGATATCTTTGAATTCTCATAGTAGCTCAACAAGGCCTTGTCTCGTTTCCTTAGCAATATGTGTGCCAATTTTCACCTCCTTCCCTTCTTCCAAGGCTACATTCTCTATTGCCTCTTTCTCACGGGGTAGGATTTGTTTCTCCTCTTGTTTCACCATTCTCAACAGATCTGGAGATATATCACAATCCCTGTCATCTTTAAAATCCTGAAGTTCTTCTAAACACATGTCTTGCTCAAAAGAGAATCTAGGGTTCGTAGTATCAGTGCTCATATTATTGATATCTAGGGGCCTGCGAAGTACGAAAGAATGTACAAAGAATGAATGAATCTATTTATATGTTATGAATGAAATGGGAAAAAAATTGAAAGAATTTAAATTTCAAAAGAATATTGAACGGTATAAAAGAATATTAACTTGAATTGATAACAAAAGTTGCATTTTATTAAAATGTAAATATCCGAACATGAGCCTATTTTACAAATGAAATCTTACTACTCCTAGGCTTCAGAGTAATAAGAGTGTTCTGAAGATTACTCTGAAGAATCTTTAAAAACTACATGAAGTTCTTCTGCAACCCAATTGTTTAAAGAGCTTCCTGGTTCGTAAGGGCAAATGCCCTCAAGGTTTCTTCGTTCAGACTCTTCATTATGCACAGCATTGATGTGATAACATCTTTTTTCGAGCAATCCTCTTTCAGGGTGAATCATCCCTCCTGATATAAAGGTTTAAGATATATGAGGGAATGTCATCGGTTCCCACTCTACCTCCCTTCCATCTAAACGCGCCCTTCTTCTCTCTTGGCGCTTCTCTATTTCTTTCCTCCTCTGCCTGTAATCTGGCCTGAAACCTAAGCCAAAACGGTCTTTCTTCTCCTTTAGTTCAGGACCTTGAATCCTTCCTTGGAGATATCTTCCTAATCCTTTTCCTGGCAAGGCTCTTTTCCCCACTGTCATCTGCAAACCCATTCTTGTGGTTCTGGACATTTTAGGCACTGGTACCTCATTCCCCTCTGAAATGAATGTTGCATTAACGAATTCTAAGGAACGAAAAGAGCACTCAATGGCCTCCTCGTTTGCTTCTACATAGGGTGCATCACTGGTAACTGTTGCTATAATGTCTTCTTACGCATTTATAGTGACCAACCATCCATCAGCTACTAACTTCAATTTCTGGTGCAGAGATAAGGGCACCGCTTCTGCCGAATGTATCCAAGGCTTCCCCAACAGGCAATTGTAGGAGGGCTTGATGTCCATCACTAAAAAGTCCACCTCATAAATGTTTGGCCCAATCATCAAAAGAATATCAATTCTTCCCATTACCTTTCTTTCTGTGCTATCAAATGCTCTCACTACATTATGGCATGTTTTCATGTGAGAACTGTCTATGGGCAATCTGTTTAATGTGGATAATGGCAAGACATTTAAGGCTGATCCATTATCAATAAGCACACTCGGCAATGTATATCCTTTGCAGCGAGTGGTAATGTGCAAAGCCTTAGCTGATCCTATGCTTCCATGTGAGATTTCATCATCGTTGAAATAAATAAAATTGTCAGTACTTATGTTACTAACCAATCGATCCAACTTGTTGACAGATATATCATTAGTAACATAAGTCTCGTTGAGCACCTTCATTAACGCCTCACGATGTACCTCTGAACTCAGAAGTAAAGCCAATACCAATATACGAGCTGGTTGTTTACGCAATTACTCCACCACACTATACTCACTGTGTTTCAGGAATTTTAGAAACTCCCTGGCTTCTTCTTCTTTCACTAGCTTATTAATGAGTACTTCAACCCTCTTTCCTTTGTCAAAGGCTTTTGCTTTCACAGGTTCAACTCTGACGCCTTCTACATCATAACGCTTCCCACTACGTGTATAAGAACCCTCATCTTGAGTCTTCTTAGAAGCACTAGCTATATCCTCTTTCTCCGGTATTGTCACATTGCAGTCATAATTCCAAGGTACCCTCTTATTATCCTTATAAGGAAAGGAAACGGGTTTGTGAATAATAACTTTCGGTGCTGTTGGTATTTCAACTTCATTATTTCTTGGTAAAGAAATAATGATCCTTGGCCGGTTTTGATTCTTCAGTCCACCTTCTAATGGGCATATACGTCCCTCATCTGAGCCAGCTTCATAAAATTTCAGCCCTTTATTATCCATAAGGCTTTGTACTAAGGCCTTAAACTCGTCACATTCCTGGATTTCATGTCCCTCTTCTGCATGGAACTCGCAGTAGTCCCTCACTCCTCTACTTCCTTCTTTAGAGTTTATCATCTCTCTTTTCACCATTTCTTCCCAAATCATTTTCATCGTCGTTCTCACTTCGGCCACGCCCTCTTTAATCCTTCTCATACCAATATCTCCAACTGTATTTACTTCTTGATCACCATGATTTGGCAACGAGTTTTCTGTACTAGGGGTGTCGTCATATTTTACGACCCCCATCTTGATTAGTCCTTCCACTGCCTTCTTAAAACCAGTGCAATTTTTAATTGAATGCCCCGATATCCCCGCATGGTACTCACATTTAGCGTTTGCATCATACCATTTGGGATATGGGGTTGTAACGATTTCAAATGAAAAGGAGCTATTGCATGCACATTGAATAAACTTTGATAAAGCTCCCGATACGTCACTGGGATAGGCGTAAATGAGACCTTTTCAGAATTCTGTCTCAAACCAGATCCCTGCTTTTGAGAATCTTGTTGCCCAACCATAGTTGCTCTGGGCTGACTAACCGTAACCGCTTTTGAATAATAGTTACTCGTATTATTCACCTCATTATCTTTCCTTCTTGAGGCCAATCTTTTAGTAGTTTCCCCCTCTATCTTGCCACCTCTTATGGCGTTCTCAATCATTTCTCCTGCTATAACTACATCAGCAAAAATCTTGGTGGTACTTCTAATCATGTGGGTAATAAATGGGGCCTTTAAAGTGTTGATGAACAGCATGGTGGTTTCTTTCTCCAAGAGCGGTGGTTGAACTTGCATGGCAACCTCCCTCCACCTCAGTGCATATTGCCTAAAGCTCTCCTTAGGCTTCTTTTCCATATTTTGCAAAGTGATCCTATCAGGAGTCATGTCAGTCACATGATTATATTGCTGCATAAAGGCTTGCGCTAAGTCTCTCCAAGAACAGATCCTTGCGCGACTCAGTTGATTATACCACCTAGCCGCTGCCCTAACCAGACTATCCTGAAAATAATGGATCAACAATTGATCATTGTTTACATAACCAGTCATCCGTCTGCAGAACATGGTGATATGGGCTTCCGGGCAAGTAGTCCAATTGTACTTCTCGAATTCTGGCATTTTGAAATTATGGGGAACCACCAAATCTGGGACCAAACTCAAGTCCTTAGCATCAATTCCCTGACGATTATCAGCATTTTCTAGTGCCTTAAATTTCTCTTCTAACCATCTGCAACGTTCCTCTAATTCCCTTGATGATTTGAGTCTCATATCTACCCTCTCAGCTATATCTAGATCAGGGATAACTGGATTGGCAGGGTTGTCTCCAGGGTTGAATCCCAAACTAGTTTGAAAGTTCATGGGTATTCCAACATTGACTTGTCCCTGTTGAGGCCTTATTGTGACGGACGGCCCTAGGGGATATACCTCAGGTTGAGTCTGCATATAAGGTGGAGTAAAACCAGGAGAATGACCTTCGTTATCCTCTTCAGTGGTGGTCATAGGGGCCTTTCCTTTATCTGTTGTCCCCCTCAACAGCTGAGCCATCTCAGCCATCATATTCCTTTGAGCCTCCAACATTTGATCTTTCATCTCTTGTTGGATTTTTGTCAATTGTTCCTGCAACTGCTCTTGCATTTTTTTCTGAATCTGCTCAAGTCTTTGATCCATATTCTTTGACTTAGCGCGTGTACCGTAAGGATGTGTTGTTTCTAGATTTTATTTTTCTTACTCTCTCTTTCTCCCTTAATAATTTTAACTAATTAGAGTCTTTCTATAAATTTGAATGCATATGATGCGATGAGATGCAAATGCATAAATGTAAAAAGATATTGATTCTGATTCAGTTTCTTTTAGAAAACGTTATTTAAGAAACAAAAATCCTTACACAAAACGAATTACAAATACGCCTTTGCCCTTAGGCCCAAAGTTTTAACCCTATCCAATAACCAAGCTAACTCTAGACCTCTATCCGACACTAACTCATACTTTGTACTCAATACATTAGCTTGCGCTGCCAAGTCTTACAAATAATCAACAACCTCTCGAATTTGTACTATAGCTTCTCCCATAAGATAGTCCCTATCTCTGACTTGATCCTAAAAATGATGAAGCTTTCCCTTCTAATGTTCTTCTTTTGCCTCGAGCTGCTCAATCCGTAGCTCACAGTCCTGTAGTGCTGCTTCCAACCCTCCAATATTGTGCCTCATTTCCTCGATCTTATCTAGGCTTGCCTTCAACTCGACCGCAGAGTTACAACTTCGGTGATGATGAAGAGATCGTCCAAGCTCAGTCACCTTAGTTTTTAATCCTTGACTAAATCTCTTGGAACTTCTTCTCTCAATACTCGGCTTTGGCTCTTTCTTCTTGAACCTCTTGTTGCCACTGCTCTGAAGATTTCCCCAATTCAAATCTCTTTATTGATAACTGTATCCTCTTATATTACATCTTCAAGTCATCTCGGTCCTCCTCAATCTTCTTCTTTTCTTTCCTCTATTTTTCGACCTCAATTCTATGAACGTCAATGTCTAAGCTTAGGTACATCTTCTCCTCCTCAAGCCTCTCTATCTTTCTCCCTAGCTCCAAATTCTTACTTTCAAATTCTTGCTTTATGACTTCTAATTCTGTTGGAATCACTCGTAAACTCTCCTCCATCGATCGAGCAGCCTCCAAACTCGGTCTAGAGATATTATCATTGACCCTCTTATCAAACCACCCTTTGTATTCAAGAGTTGTCGTCGGACCTTTAGTCAGAATCTTCACACAGCAAACCTTCTTCCAAGCCTCTGAAATTTCTCGCATCTTCTTTTTATAATGATCCCCTTTATACGAAAAATCACTCTGAGCTAATCCTTGTGTTGCTGGTATAAACTGCTCTGCCTTATATTGTCTTAGGACGAGTAATGATGCATAACCGACAACTCCCCAAATTCCAAGAAAAGGTACCCAATCAAAGTTCCCACAACGATAAAGGATTTCACTAGGAGTCATCCAAGGGGCTTTCCACATAACATCTTCTTCTCGGAGGTTCTGAAGTATTTCTATCCACCTTTCCTTTGTAATGTCATCCCTCCTCGGTGTAGCTGCTACTTCCTTTAGTGGAGAATAGTCTTTAAAGAACACTTGGCAAGAAACCTTATCAACTTTCCAAAAGTGACTGTCGAACCAAACTAACAACAATTGTGCACATCCAATTAATCTACCTTCACCAGCTCTCCGACATGCACTCAAGGATCTAAACGTCTCGGCTAGGATTGTAGGCACAGGTGTGTTCTGTTTACAAATTCGATCGAATAAATCTGCAACTGCCTCATCTATGTGCCCCATAGCTTTTGGGAAAATCATCAATCCATACATACTTAAGGCCAAGAAATCAACCTTCTTCTTCACATCTGGGTGTGCCAATATCAAATCCCTCAAACTTGCCCATGGAATGCATTTGCTATCACCCTTTTGTTGGATTCGAGTTGCGGCCCACTATTTACTCACCCCTGTAATTATCATTAATTTCTTCACGAAAGTTGGGGGATTAGCAGCCCTAAAATAAGCTTTGTTACCTTGAATTTTTGGGCAGCGAAGCAAGGTCGTATACTCCTCTAAAGTAGGTACTAAGTCTACCTCTCCAAATGTAAAACAACTATAAGTAGGGTTCCAAAACTGTACCATAGCTCGAAATAGATGCTTATCTACCTTGATGTCTAGCAAATAGGGAAGATCTCCATAATTCTGATAGAAAAGCTGCTTAGCCTCGTCATCCCATTGAGCCCAAATGTCTCTCAACTCTTGAAACTCATTCTGTGTTGAACTAATACGAGTGAAGTCCCACAACTCTGAAGTATACCCCTCAGTGACACTATCTCCTTTCTCTAACTGGGTTTTCTTTGACCAGGTACAGATAGAAGCGTTGTCCTCCACTTATCAAGATATTCGTTCCTCATTACAAAACTTTCTAATCCAGAAAATGAACCGTGAATCGGTACCTTTAAATGTTGAATGGCATGCAATGATAGCAAAATAAAATAAGTTAGTATCGTATAAAAGTATAACAAACAAACACTTATAAGGGTAGCTTACTAAAGGTTATCATTATACTCCTTAGGGTAAGCGCTTAAAGTTCACTATGTGAGTTTCAGTTCTAAAGTGAGGGTAGCTGAACCAATAGATTCCTCGGTCCTCACCTATTATAGGCTCATACGGACTAAGTTCGGTTCAGGGGGACACCTTTCCCTACGGCCATACGGAGATGGAAATCTCACGAAGATATAGGTACGGATATCCCGGAAGCAATCCACTAGCCCATACGGAGGTGAAAACCTCACGAAAGCGTAGTTTTTCACTCCCACTTAAAGGTGCGACCGCAGTGGTCATGCAAATGCAATGTGTGCGAAAACAAAATAACAAACATATGCAGCAAACACATATAAAATGATCAATATTTTTAAAATTTCCAAACTTTTGGCATTAAGACACAAAAAAAAATCAATTTCTTGGCTTGACTCTCTTATAAGTTCCCCAATTGAGTCGCCAAGCTGTCGAAATCTCCCTTTTTATGGGGAGAGTATTTTGAAAACGGGAGTCGCCACCAACCTTTTAAAGTGCAATTGGATCACCTTATAAAACATTTTGGTCTACGAAATTATGAGAAAACGGGCTCAGGAGTCGATTACGTACGAGGAAGGGTTAGCACCCTCATAACGCCCAAAATTGGTACCAAATTGAATAGTTTTGTCTTAATTTCAAAAGCTTGAAAGAATTTAGCAATAAGATCTCTTATAAAATCGTAACAATTTGAGTTGAAAATCAAATTCTTTCGTCCCAAAAGAATGCGAACATCACATCCAGCATGATTGGACGCAGTATTCTTAAACTTTCGTAACTAAAAATCGTCTCGTAATTTGCAAAATCTATTAAAAAAGATACTTTAGATATTTAGACAAACGGAAAATCGCAACCTAGCATGTTAGGGCACTATTTCCCGAATTCCTAAATACCAAAGACATTGCCTTGTTTTTAAGATTCCTATGGATTAAATGAAAAAAAATATTAAAAAAAATTATGATGTATTTAACCTATTACAAAAGATCAATATTGGATTAATTAAACACATACTTTAACATTTCATGCAAATATAATGTGGAAAATGGTAAATACGACATAAATCACACAATATACTTTAACATTTCATGCATATATAATCACAAATAACATGAATATACACATTATCATTTCATGCAAAAATACAAAATGGCAAAATAATGAATATATCAATACAAATTAAACATATATAATAATATTTCATGCGAATATATTCTTAAAATAACAACATAAAATGATCAATTTTCATGGGGATATACAACAATAAATAAATAACATAAAAATAACAAATAATTTATGTAATGAAATTAGCATGTTAAAACAATACCTAATAAATACAAAAAGATAAAAAAATAAAAAAATGAAATATATTAAGCAATATAAGTAATAAAAGAATTTTTAAAAAAAATAAAAATATAGTAGCTTGATATATTTATAAAAAAAACAAAATAATATGTTAAATTGGAACTTGTAGTAAATTTTAAATATAGACATTAAATGTATATAATAACAATATATGTGTTAGTTTATAATAATTTACAAATTTAATTCTTATATACTAATAAACAATAAATAATGAAAAATATATAATAAAAGGAAGATAATATAGGGAATAATATATAACAATATATGATATGTAATAAAATATATAAATAAAATATAATGAAATATAAATAATGTGATAAAATATCATATAAGGATAATACATATACTATTATTTAATAAAAAATTTAAAATTTTACACAATTAATGAATAATAAAATAATACATAATTTATAATAAAATAAAAATGTCAGAATAATATATATAGTAAAATATATAATATATAATAAAATTTATAAATAAGATGTATAATAATATAAATAATATAATGAATAATATATAAATAAAAAATAATATATACTATTTTATATAACTAATATTTATAAAAATAAATAGTATATAAGGTATTTAATAAATAAATTATGCAAAAATATTTAAAAGGATTAAAATTAAATAAAATTAGGGTTCTAGGGCTAATTTTAAAATAACAAAAAAATATTTAGGCCTAATTGGAACGCATTCAAAACTACGAGGGACTCACTGGGCAATTTTCCCTAATCCCATAAAACGACGTCGTTCCCAGAATAGGCTTTAATAGCCACTAGGACTAGATTGAATTAATCGTAGAAGACTGGGGTCAATTTAAAATAAAAACAAAATGAAATTGTAGAGATTAAAAATGTAGAAGGACTAATTGGGCAATTAGCCCATTTAAACGAAAACACGCTGATCTCATCCGGGTCTTGGGTCAACACGCGGATCCTGGGTTTAAACGGCGCTGTTTTGGTACTTATCAGATTAAGCAAAAACGACACCGTTTCTATTATGCTATTTAAGTCAGTTTTTTGGGCCAAAATTCATTTTAGAAACTGTTTTTTTTAAGAAGACTTTGAAACTCTCTGAAATGAGAGAGGAAAGGGTAGTTCGGGCTCCGGTCTCCAATTGCTGGGCAGCACACCCACGCTCCACAAGCGCCACCGTATGCGGTGGTCAGAAGGTTAAAAACCTTCCTCTTTCCAGGCGAAACACAAGTAACCTCTTCCCTTTTTTTAAATACTGATATTTAAAAAAAAAAAGAAGCAATCTATACATGTAGAATAACAGGAAGTAAATAAAAAATGTAACTGATTCACCTTTTCCACAATGAAACTGTTCATCTCTTTTATTACAAATATCTGTATATCCCTGTATTCTTTTATTGAATCTCTGTATATTCAATAAACTGTACCCCTTACAAAAAATCAAAAAGGGGTTTTTATAACCCTCTGTTACATTTTAGGAAAGAATCCTTTGATTTCTTTCCCTCTTTGTTTCTTTGGTTGCTGTGTTTTCTTCTCCTTTTCCAAGTACCAGCGAGGTGGCTAGTAATAAACGGGCAGTGACAACGGCACACCGGCTTTGATTCAGGCGTCAATCATGGCATGATACGGAGCCTAGAATCACGGCACTGATGGTGGGTCACTGCAAGACGAACGGACGCGTCTGTTGGGGTGCTTGCGGTGCCTAGGGTTTCTGAAACCCTAGGCCTTTCTGTCTCCTGTTAACGAATTGGGTAACTTGGGCCCTGTGTATTTTGGGCAGCACTTGGGCACTTGGACTTAAGTGTAACCGGGTACTGGGTAGTGTAGGCTGATTGGGTCTTGGGTCAACAGTTGGGCTATTGGGTTTTAGGTATTTGGGCTAAGGGTTTTGGGTTTTGTTAATGGACTGTAAATGGACTTTATTTTAATAAATTTTTGTTTTTATATTTTTATTTATTTACGGGCCCGGGTAAATTTGAGTTATTACACCCATCTTTATAATTTGTTACGAACCTTGTCCACAACCGTCCTCAAAGAACTAGTTGTAACTCTTTCATGGAATAGTGGGATTCCCAGATACTTCCCAAGGTTTTAAACTTTATGAAAACCAATGATATCACACAACCTATCTGCAACCTTTCCTTCCACCTTTTAAGAAAAAGGAATAGTTATGTAAACATTAACTTGATGCCTAGATTAAGCATAAAATTTATCCAAAATATCTCTGATCAACTTGACCTTTTTAAAATCTGCTTGCCCAAAAATGACCAGATCATCTACAAAAAAAATGATAGAGTGTCAGCCTAGTCCTCAACAAATGAACATGATGCTACTAGCCAGAACTAATATTTGAGCAGATACTATGTCCTAGCCATTCCATACATAAAACGAAAAGGTAAGGAGATAAGGGGTACCCCTTGCCTAACACCTCTTGCAGGTCAAAATTTTTGAGATGGAACACCATCCCACAGAATTTGCATAAAAGAACTTGAAATGGTAGACATAATAACATTAATAATGAAATTGGAAATATTTACAACTTGTAGATAAACTTCTATGAACTCCCATCTCACCCTGTCGTATGTCTTCTCCAAATCTATCTTTATGGCCATCCATATTTAATTCTTCTGTTTGCTCCTTATGGAGTGAATAACTTTTTGGGCCACAATAAAATTATCTGGTATGCTCCTTCCTGCGACAAACTACACTTGCTTTGGAGCAATAATTTTGGAAAAGGCCACCTTAAATCAATTATCTATGATCTTCATTACCAACTTGTATAGAAGTGACCATAAACTTATTGGTCTAAATTGGCCAAAACCCTTGGGGTTCAGAACCTTTAGTAATATTACAATCAACATATTGTTAAGCTCTGGATCAATGGGATGCCCATCAAAGACTTTCTAAACCCATTTTCAAACAGCTTCACCAATCGAATCCCACAAATTGAATAGTGCGTGAAAACCATTTTTGCCTAGCACTTTTAAGAGAATCATATCAAACATAGTTGACTTAATCTCTTCATTAGAAACCTCCTTAACAAAAAACATAACATTGTAATGCTCAAGCATGGGAAAATTACTAGGCGATAAATTAGGTATAAGACTCGATTTTTTACCATATAGTTTTGTGAAAAACTTAACTGCCTCCACTCAGAGCTCATCAATAAAAAAAACCCAATCACCATTATCATTCTTAAGGGCTGTAATCCTATTATTCTTTCTTCTTTGCATCGTTCGAAAATGATAATATTTGGCATTACGATCACCTAATAGTAGCCAATCACATCTAGCTTTCTGTTTCCATAACAAATCATGATGAAGAACATTTTCAAGTTCCTCACGAACTTGAATTTCTAGCTGAATTAAATAATTTGACTCTAAACTTTCAAGTGTCCTCTAAATCCCAAAAAGCTTTTGCATCAACTTTCTTTTACGAATATTGATATGTCCATAAACAAATTTATTCCACACTTTAATATTTAAGGTGAAGCTAGCTAAAGCCTCAGACATATTACCATTGAAATGCCAAGTATCTTTGACAAAATTATAGAAATTAGGGTGCTCCACCTAACTTGCCAAAAACTTGAATGGTCTCCCTCTAGGTAAATTAATAATTGACGTGTGAGATAATAGTAAAGGTCTATGGTCTAACTTTAGATAATAGTAAAGGTCTATGGTCTAACTTTAATCTAGGAATATAAGTAACAGAACAGTGCAGGAAAGCCTTGACCCAAGGATCATTCCCAATAGCTTGATCAATATGCTCAAAGACACCACCCCTATGTCAAGTGAAAGAGGGATTTCTGAATTCCAAATCTTACAACTTTGCTTCCCTAAGAAAATTACCAAACATTGAACATCTATTTCCTTCTATACGACCCCTTCTTATCATTAGGAGATAGAATTAAATTGAAATCACTGATCGCTAACTAAAGAAAGGAATGATGTTTCTTAAACCCTCCCACAGATTTTTCCTTTTAAGTCTATCTAGGCTGCCATAGACCAAATCTATAAGAATCGACTGATTAATATTGGCACCAATAACACGAATTAAAATAAATTGAAGATTATTAGAAATAATCTCTACATGAATCGATTTTTTTCCAACCAACCTAAGTATCGCCAGAAAATCCAATCTTCTCCACACGATGAGAAAATTGGAACCCCAATTTAAAGATAACTCTACCTGTCTTGCCATAACTGACCTTTGTCTCTAGTAGACTGATGATGTCTGGATTATATTTTGAATTATACTCATGAAAAATCCTCGGAAACTTGACGATAGCATAACCCTGCTAGTTCCAATAAAATATTAATAAATTCATGATTATAAAATATAAAAACATTAATAAATTCATGATTATAAAATATAAAAACATGAACCAACCTTTACTACTGAGACTTCTCAATTTTAACTGATGAATTCCCAACTGAAGTTGTTGCCACCTTCTTGATAAGCTATAAAAGTAACATATGTTAATTCCATTCTTAATGCGTTTTTCGATGATTAATTATGCATGTTAGTGAATTTGATGCTCCTTATCCTTTAAATTCATGTTTCTATACTTAAGAGAGCATTTGGGTGTGAAAAATGAGCTAAAATTAGAAAAAAGAGCTATTTTTAGGATCTACACGGTTTGGGCATTTCTACATAGGCTGGCCAGGCTCACATATGCTGGCCACATGCCCATGTGCCAGCCCGTGTCAATTTTGCATGTAGCTTCTCAAATACGCAGAAAAACCCAATTTTTAGGCTTTCTGACCATTCTAAAGTCTATAAATACCAATTAGAAAAAAAAAACCTAAAGGGGCAATCAGAGAAGATTAAAGAACACACTCGAAGAACGCCATCAAAATCAACCTAGAAGTGGATCTCCCTCAAGATCGAAGATCTCTATTTAATTTCTTTTGAAGCTTTGTTGAGTTACTTTATGTCTTGTGGTTGTCCTAACTTTGAGATGTTTCTATTTAGGATTATGAACTAAATTCCCTAGATACCTAGAGAGAATGAAACCTATGATGAATCTTATTATTTGATTTCTAATTTACAAGATAAATATTTGATTCTTGTTCTAAATTATGTATGCATATTTCATATTTTAATATTTCTAAGGATATTAATCCATGTTTAATGTGCTTAATTCAGTGGAGTAAAATGCCCTGTTTAAGAGTAGATCTAGCATAATTGAGTGGAGTTGTATGCAATCCTAGAAATAGAACGACATAAATCTACCATATTAGAGTCAAATCTAATAGGGAAATCTATAGATCGATTTAATGCGACAATAGGAGTTTTAATTAGAAAGAGATTTTAATTAATCAACCTAGAGTCACTTGTTCTTACTCTCGAAAGAGATATTAACATAATTTAGGGATTTCTACGGATCAAGACACAAGTGAATAAATCAGTTAATTCAGATTCATAATAATAGGTAAAGTCTAGGTGGATTCTTTCCTAGGTATTGTCTATCTCATTGGTTATCTTCGATAATTTTCCTATTTCATTCTCTGTTGCGTTCTTAGTTAAATTAGATTAGTAAATTTAGATTAAAAATAATCACTTCAATTTATCAGCTAAATAATAAGAAAACGTTAATTACTAGTACTTTTAGTCATCGTGGATAGGATATTCCCTACTCACCATAATTATACTATTATTCGATAGTTGCGCTTTCCTTAGTCGTATTTATAGTTAGTTTAGTGACCATCAAATTTCTAGCGCCATTGTCGGGGACTAAAATATTAGGAACACTTGATTTTTATTAATTTAACCATTTATTTTTATTGCATTTTATTTTGTTTTTAGCTAAATTTTTACATTCTAATTTTTCTTTTATTTGCTTCTGGTAAGTTCCTTTAGTTTATGACCAGAAGAAACCCATCAGGACCATTGTTATTTGATAGTAAAATTGAAAGTACAGCTCGCAGAAATCGTAGAGAAGCAAGACAAAGTCAACAGAATATAGTAAATGAGCAAGATGACATTATTATTACTAAGGAGATGGATGATAATTAGAACAATCAGCTACCTCCCACAGTTGCTGCAAATCCAGATCCAGATCCTGTTCCTCGTCCTATGTACGATTATACCAAACCCACTCTAACTGAGGCTAAATTGAGTATTGTGAGACCCACCATTACTGCAAATAATTTCAAACTGAAGCCAAACACTATTCAGATGATACAACAATTTGTTCAGTTTGATGGTTTGCAAGACAAAGATCCAAATACTCATTGGGCTAATTTTCTAGAAGTTTGTGAAACTTTCAAGATAAATGGCATTTCTGAAGACGTCATTCACCTACGGTTATTCCCTTTCTCGTTGAGGAACAAAGCTAAATAGTAGTTGAATTCTTTACCACGAGGTTTTATCACTATATGGGATCAAATGTCAGAGAAATTCCTACTGAAGTACTTCCCATTGGCCAAGACAAACAAGTTAAGGAATGATATCTCTTCTTTCATTCAGATCGACTTAGAAACCTTATATGATACATGGAAAAGATACAAGGATTTATTGAGAAGGTGACCTCATCATGGGTTACCTTTATAGCTACAGGTTCAAACCTTCTACAACGGTTTGAATCTCTCAACTAGACAGTTGATTAACGTAGCAGCTGGTGGAACTCTGAATAATATAACATCCAAAGCGGCTTATGAATTTATAGAGGAGATGGCACTGAATAATTATCAGTGGCAAGTCATGAAGACGAAACCGATGAAAGAAACCAATATTTTTAACTTAGATGCGGTCACCATGTTATCGAATCAGGTAGAAATTTTAAATAAAAAAAAATTGATGGTCTATGTGTTTCTACGCAGATACATCCGGTGATGCAATGCGATGCAAATGGAGGTAGAATAAATAATCCAGAATGTTTACCCTACTGTCCTAACACAGAGAACGAACAAATCAATTATATAGGTAATAATTCTAAGCCTCAAAATAACCCTTATAATAATACTTATAATGCAGGTTGGAGGAATCATCCCAATTTCTCTTGGGGTGGTCAAGGAAATTAGATAGCACAACCCACTCCAAGCTTTCAATAATTATCTTACTAGCAATAAAAGAAACTGAACCTTGAGGAGATGTTGACAAAGTTTATCTCGGTGTCAGAAACCCGCTTTCAAAACACTGAAGCAACACTTAAAAATCAACAAGTATCAGTTCATAGACTAGAGAACCAAATCTGTCAACTTGCTAAGTTAATTTTAGAACGACCACAAGGTAGTTTGCCTAGCAATATTGAAACTAACCTAAGGGAACAACTTCATGCAATTACTGTGCGAGATAAAGAAGGGTTAGTTGAATTTGAACCAAAACTGAGGCAAGAAAGTATGTCTAATAACAGTAAGGTTGAGGTAAGTTAGAATGAACAAAAGCCAGTTGGTACAGAATATAAACCTCGAGTGTCATATCCTAACGCAACAAAGAGATACCACACGAACGAATAATTTGGTAATTTTCTTAAACTTCTAAAAAAATTATATATTAACTTACCGTTTGTTGAAGCTTTTTCACAGATGCCCAATTCCGTTAAATTTTTAAAAGAGCTTTTGGCGAATAAAAGGAAGTTAGATGATTCGTCGATTGTAGAGCTAAATGCAGTTTGCTGAGCCATACTACAAAATAAACTACCTAACAAGTTGAAAGATCTAGGGATTTTTACTATTCTTTGTTTAATTAGTAGTTTGAATATTAATAATGCTTTGGTTGATCAGGGGTTAGTATTAATGTCATGTCCTATAAAATGTTTAAGCAATTAGGTCTTTGGAAACCCTAATAAACTAGGATGAGTATTCAATTAGCAGATAGAACTATTATATTTCCTAGGGGTGTTATTGAATATGTTCTTGTAAAAATTGATAAATTCATATTCTAGTTGATTTCGTTGTTTTAGACATGGATGAGGCTAGTGACATACCTTTGATTTTAGGAAGACCCTTTTTAGCAACTACTAAAACTATAATTGTTGTTGGTACGGGTGAATTAGTACTTCGTATAGGTGACAAAATGATTACTCTCCAAGCTCGTGATTCTGTTAAGACATCTAGTGATCAAAATGATTTTACAAGTTCTATTAATATGAGTAACCATGTGGCTCAACCTTCTTTGTAGAAAACTCATCAGAAAAACACAATGGATTTATGTTTCATTCAATATGACAGAAACAGAACGGTTTACAATAAACGAATGTTGCAAATTGATGAACTAGATGAATGGCGAACACATGTTAAGGAGAAACCAAAAATGCACAATGAAGAGTTAAGAAGACACCATAATAAGCATGTGGACGGAACGAACCAATTTAAGGTTGGAGACAAGGTACTTCTAGACAAAAAGAAACCATGAATTGCCATTTTGGAGCTTGATGCAAATGGATCAAACCCTTTTATGGTACTAAACGTCTTCCCCATACGGTACAGTTGATGTAACTCATTCTGAATTTGGCACATTTAAGGTAAATAATACTCGACTCAAACCTTATTTTGATCATAGAATTGATAACGAGAAAGAGGAGTCTTGGCTCCGCGAACCACCGTAATCGTGTGAATACGAGATAAGTCGAGCTTAGTCTTTAAATAAGTACTTTTTGGGAGGCAAACCGAGTGTTAACTCTGCTAATTCTTTTAATTTTATTTCATTTTTTTAAACTAATTAATTTTTATAATAAAAAATGTTTTTGACCTACATGACCTGGACACACGGGCGTGTCTCAGGCCGTGTGCACTATAAGGGTTCGATAGTGAGTTACACAGCCTGGCTACATGGTCATGTAACCCACACAACCTAGACACATGGGCGTGTCATTAGCCGTGTGGATCCTGGGACTTAATTTTTCAAAAGTTCAAAAGTTACACGGCCTAAATAGGTCGACACGGCCTGGACACACAGGCGTGTCCTAGGTCGTGTAAACCTTGGAGCTAATTTTTTCGATTTTAAATCAAGTAAGAGAGTTACACGAGCAAGACATATAGCTGTGTGTGAGACATGGCCTAGCCACATGGGCATAGGAGAACCAAAAGAAATCATACACGACAGCGCGACACGACTGTATAAAGACGGGGTTTGCATTTTTTTAACGTACACGAGCTGAAAACTCACCACACAAGTGTGTGACATGACTGTGTGGCCCAACACGGGCCTCACATGGCCATGTCACCCATTTTAAACCCGTAATACCCTTTTTATTTTATTTTTACTATTTTCTTCCTCCAGCCTTAACCCTAGCCGCCGCTCCCACATTCTTTCCCAATTCCGGCAGCTGTTCACCCCCATCAATAGCCCTTTCACCCGGTCACCCCTTCCTTCTCCCTTTCTTCCCTTCGTCGTCCTCCACTAACCCTTCCCATGTTCGTGTTGAACCACTCTCCCTCACTCATGCTGGAGCCGCACGCCCACTCTCTTCACCAACCATGCCCTCCTCGTCCCCCTCGAACCCTCACAGATGCATCGTCGCGCCCTAGCCACCCCTTCTACTATTCCCTTTCTTGGTTTTCCACCACATTTCTTATTTCCTCTCACCTTACCAACACCAGCCCACGCCCTTCTTCCCTCTCTCTGTCATCGACCAGTCCCAGACCTCAATCACCGTGCACAACCCTCACTCCGGCCACCGTCCCTACCACCGTCGGTCCTCCAGTTTTCCCTTGTTATTATTATTATTACTCTTTAGTAATTTTCCTTCTATTATTACTCTTTTTATATTTTTTTATTATCATTTTTTTATTCTTATTTTCATTTATTTTATTATTATGCTTCTTATTTTTTATCGATTTTACCCTGCTATTTTTGCTATAGTCATATTGCTTTGATTACCTAAACTCGTATGTTTCTTTTGTGTTTGTGGTTTCATTATTTTTCTTATTATTATTAATTCTCAATCTTATTCTTTAGTTCCATTACTATTCTTTTTAGGCATAAGTTTGGTACTATTATAGTTATATTAGTAGTTGATTATATTGGGTTTTTATTTTTATTATTCTATTGTTACTTCTTGCTACTCATTGTATGTGATGGTTACATTCCACTATATTCTTTTTAACTGAGTATTTGATTTTATGATTTTGGATTTTAGTTGAATTCGAGCTTCGTTTTGTGCCTATTTCCATTGATCCATTGTGTCGATTCGTACTCTTACTTTGAATACTGAAATTGTTATTTGGTCATTTTTATTGCAAGGACACCATGGCGAACACTCGCAACAAGTCTAAGCTTGCCGTCCCTGCTTCAAAAAAGTGAAAGACTCCTTGCACAACCTCTTCCTCGAGCGCTTCTACTGAGGCATGCACCCTTATATCCGATTTTCAGCGAGTCCCCAAGAGGAATTATATCAGCTACTTTGATTGCGACCACTCGATTTCAACCACTGTATTAATTGGCCCACTTTAGAGTAGGTCCAATTAGCTGATCATGTTCAAGCCTTCATTTCTACAGCCCCATAGGACCGGTTATTTTCCATCATCGAGCCCATATACATGGAGTTGACCTTGGAGTTCTATTCAATATTTTCTCTACAGCATGTAATGACGAACCATAACAAGCCGGGCACCATCACCTTCAAACTCAGTGGCCTAGTGCGACTTATGAGTGTCCATGAGTTTGGTGCTGCATTGGGAATATACACTGAAGAGTTTATGAGTGCCGAGAACTTCCTTCGCATACATTGACACATCCACTACTTGTCATCTCTTTGTTGGATAGACCTTATGGCGAGTACGACACCTTATAACACGAGTCGCTCAAAGGCATCTTCTCTCCCTCCAACTTTACGGTTTATTCAAGCCCTTTTAGGTCACATTTTGACTAGTAGGAAAGAGAGCACCAGATTCGTTAGTACCACCGATGCATATTTTTTATGGAGCATGGCCACATGGCATATTTTTTATTTAGCTTCATCACCCTCGCCTTTCACCATCAGACGAACCGCAATAGGAAGGGACCTATCTGTTTAGGCCCTTATGTGACTTAACTTGCTCGACACTTCGGTCTCCTCGACATATTGGAGCAGTCCTCTACGTTTACACTCGCTGGCCAGATATCCCCATAGGGAATATCGAGCATGACCCATATGAGGTTAATCGAGCAACTTCGTGGAGTGGATCCTCCTCAGTACCGATTATCTCGTTTTGTCCCTCAGGATGAGCCTGGTGACTTCACTGATGATGTCCCTTTCTATCACGAGGATCGACCTCATCCCCCACCTTCAAGTCACCATCTTGTTTCTTCTGCTGCTACCTTAGAGGACCTCTCTAAGCAGTTCACTCACTTCGAGCAACACTACTTTTAGAGGTTCAATAGTATTGACGCGATATTGCAGTAGATCTGTCAACATCTCCATATCTCCTCGTCAGCGCCGACAACTCACAACACCAACGCTTCTGATGACGGGGACCATTGAGTTTATTTGTTTTCTTTTTCTTTTTCTTTTATGTTTATGTTTATTGTTATTTTTAGTTATTTTTATTATTATTTTCTTAGACTTATTTCGTTTCTTATCTTTTGAACTATATTTTCATCTATATAGTTGTTTCTAATCGAGTTAGTAACCTTTTAATCTTATTCACTTTTTGTGTTTATTTTCTTATTAGTTTTCTCGGAATCATGCAGTACATCTAGATTTGTCTACAATTCTGCTTTTCACCATTCTGGCAATTTCATCTAATATTCAAGGCAATTTCAGTTTTCTCCCTCTCTTATGATATTATGCTTATATTTTGATTATATCTGTTTGTACATTGATGACAATATACATCTTAAGTGTGGGAGGTTTTTTATATAATTATTAGAAAATTCCTGAATTATTTATTATATTTAAGTAATTTTCTCATACTTTCATTAGAATGAATTTTTTTAGAATTGGAATTTTTGTTGATGTGTTTTAAATTAATTTATCGATAATTGTGTATTGGTTGATTTAAATTTTAAGACATGAAAGAATCAAGCATGATAAGTTATTTTTCAGAAATTAAAAATTTTTAGGTTGTTTCTCTAAATTGAAGTATTATCTTGAAGTTTGAGATTTGCAAGTTTAACATTAAAAACCATTATTTTTTATGAGATTTGGAGCCATTAGAGCATATATTTTTCTTGCTTTTCTTGCTCAGTTTATTATTGGTTATGAGTGTGTCAATTTAATTTGTTATTCTAGAACTTGTTTCAATTATACATGTTGAGACCACACCTTTTGATTTGATATGCTGAGATGATAAAGGCATTTAAGTTTTAACTCACTTATCCCATAAAAAGCCTACCTACATAATTAACCTTTAGTGAACCCCGTTGAGCCTAACACACTGTTTCTTGATTTACCGCTTAATGTTAACCCATAACTCATCTTTTCGTTGAAAATTTTTCCCGTTTATTGATTCCCTTTTTTATCGAGATTTGATTTGGTTAGTTGCTGCTCTTTTGTTTGATTTGTTGAATTATTTTTTATTATTTTAGATAAAAAAATAAAAAATCAAAAAATTGAAAATAATAATAAAATATTAATTATTATGTAGTTCTATGTTGATTGAGCTTTAACAGTTAAATTCATATTTTGAGAAGAATCTCGTTTTAATTCTTAAATAGTTCTCAATTGATGTAATTGTTTTTAATTCAACACTTGTGTATTTTTTCTATTTGGTAATTTATCAATTCGATCCCAATTATAACCAACTTTTCTGGTCTTTCTCCACACCCTTAACCTAAGCCTCGTTACAACCTTTTAAAGATATTTTTATTTGTGTATCATCTCATTTTATAGTGGTGGAGATTTAATTTCCATGCAAGTCTATGGTAATGACATTTCTTGTTCGACTGCTGAGTGCTTATTCGTGAACCTTAAACACTTTTAGTGATTTGAGTGAATTTTTAATGAAGATGTCGATTCTTGTATATTTTGAATTAAAGATAACTACTTAAATAAGGGGAGACACTTATGTTTTCACATTTAAAAATGTTAGCTTGGATTGTTTGAGACTTTATTCCTCTTTTGGCTGAATTGTCAATGCATGATTATTTGTGAATTATTTTGAAACATTATTTATGGGAATTGCAAGTTGAGAAATATTAATTTTAATGTGATTTGAGGATTTTGCTTGAGGACAAGCAAACGCTTAAGTGTGGGGATATTTGATAAGCTATAAAAGTAACATATTTTAATCTCATTCTTGATATGTTTTTGGATGATTAATTATGCAAATTAGTGAATTTGATGCTCCTAATCTTTTAAATTCATGTTTCTATACTTAGGAGAACATTTGGGAGTGAAAGGAGCGAAAAACGAGCCAAAATCGGACAAAAAGAGCTATTTTCAGGATTCACACGGCCTGGGCATTTCCACACGGGTTGGCTACACGCCGTGTGAGGCACACAGGGCTGGCTATACGCCCATGTGCCAGCCTGTATCGATTTCACACCTTGCTTCCCAAATACGCAAAAAAAACACAATTTTTAGGCTTTTGAGTGTTCTAAAGTCTATAAATACCAATTAAAAGAAGACCTAAAGGGACAATCAGAGAAGATTGAAGAAAACACTCGAAGAACGCCATCGGAATCAACTCAGAAGCGGATCTCCCTTAAGATCGAAGATCTCCATTTAATTTCTTTTGAAGTTTTATTGAGTTTCTTTTTGTCTTGTGGTTATCCTAACTTTGAGATGTTTCTATTCAGGATTATGAACTAAATTCCGTAGATACCCAGAAAGGATGAAACCTATGATGAATCTTATTATTTGATTTCTGATTTACATGATAAATACTTGATTCTTATTCTCAATTAGAGGTGTGGCCCGGCCCGAAAGCCCGCCTAAAATGTGGGAAGGTTTGGGCAAAAATATAGGCTCAAAAAATGGGCTTGGGAAAAAAATAAAGCTCGTTTAAAAAATAGGTTAGGCCTCGGGTAAGGCATTTTTGGCTCGGGCCCGGCCCGAATTCACTAAATTACAAAAAAAAAAAATCTTTTTTTAAAATATTATTTTCTTATTATTTTCTCCCTATTTTGCAACTATTTTACTATTATGTTGCTACTATTTTGTTGTTATTGTTTGGATATTGTATAAAACTTATTTTATTGTTAATTTTTTTTATTATTTTAAAGACATTTGTTAATTTTGTTATTATTTTAGAGGCATTTGCTTATTAAGTTGCATCTATTTTAGTGTTATTTAAGTATACATATTTTTTAAAATTTATTTTCAATTTATTGAGAAATATTTATTTTGATGTTTTTAGTATTTTTGATGGTTTATATATATTTTAAAATTATATAAAAAATAATATAAAAATTAATATGGGCAGGCTGGGTCGGGCCCGGGTTTTAACATTTTATTCGGGCCGAGCTTGGGCAAAATTTTAGACCCATTTTTCGGGCAGGGCCAGCCCGGGCCTAGCAAACAAGCCTAAATTTTTAGTTGGGCCCGACCCAAACCCGGCCCGGCTCGACCCATGCACACCTCTATTCTCAATTATGTATGCTTATTTCATGTTTTAATATTTCTAGGGATATTAATCCATGTTTAATGTGCTTAATTCAGTGGAGTGAAAGACTCTATTTAAAAGTAGATCTAGCATAATTGAGTGGAGTTGCATGCAATCCTAGAAATAGGATGACATGAATCTAACGGATTAGAATCAAATCTAATATGGGAATCCATAGATCGAGTTAATGAGACAATAGGGGTTTTAATTAGAAAGGGATTTCAATTAATCAACCTAGAGTCAGTTGTTCTTACTCTCAAAAGAGATATTAACATAATTTAGGGATTTTTACAAATCAAGACAATAAAGATTGTTCTTAATCAAATTAGTGCCACTAATGGCAACGATGACACAAAAAAAAAATCCTAACATGTTTTTCTTAATAAAAATGCTGGTGCCACTAGTGCAACGGCGGCACCTATTAAAATATTTCTTTTTCTTTTTTTTATTTTTTCCTCAGAATACATGTATTTTGGCATGACATTACCTTATTTTTATCAGTGTTGCCAATGGCAACGAAGATACTCAAGGAAATTATTATTATTTAAACTGGCCAATGATTGGGTACTCATAAGAGGTGGTGCCGCTAATGGCAGTGACAGTATCGAGATTTACTATAACAAACAGATAAGTTAGGTACATAATTTTTTTTTCAAGTGGATAATTTTCTTAATTAATAAAAAAATTGAGTCAATTAAAAAAAAAACCCCAAAGGACTGTGGAGAAGAAAAAGTAATTATTTTCATATCATTCGGCTTTCTTTCATTTTTATTTTATTTTTCCAAAGGTTGAAGAGTTTGGTAAAATGATTTCCCTTTTTTATCCGTAAGTCGCAGAAAAGGGAAGCAATTTTTCATTCACCTTATGAACACTAGAAGAAAATTTAGAAAATATTTTTTCTGAAAACATTTTAGTTCAAACAAACAGACAAACTATTTTATTTTACGAATATTTATGTACAAGCAATTAAGGGTACGTTTGGTTCACTATAATGGAATATGGCTATAATTAAATAGGACTGTAATGGAATAGAGCTGTAATGGAATAAAGTTGTAATCAGTAATTCAATTGTTTGGTTGAATGGAATGGAGTAGAGCTGTAATACAATTCTTGTGTTTGGTTGAATGAAATAGATGTTATAATAGTATAAGAAAAAAGACCTAAATGACCAAAGTACCCCCAGCAGAAATTTTTTTAGGTAAATGATTATTGTTATTGTTATTAAATTTTAATAAAATTATTGTTAAATATATTTTATTAAAAAATAATTTAACCATATTTTAACATAATTATTATTAAATATAATTTAATAAAATAATATGTAATTTAATAACATTCTTAATATAATTATTATATGAATTAAAAAATCATAATATATAATACTATAAAAATAATATATATTCTACTTTATTATTTTTAAACTGCAATACATATTTAATGTGCTAAAATATCATTATTGAAACAAATAATTTAATTATAAACAAAATATTAGAAGTAATAAATAACTTGAGAATTATATTTCACATCCAAACATAATATTCATATATTAACAAAAAGTTACATTATTTCATTAGTTTATATGTTATAATTCATATGTTATAAAATTTTACAACATCAAAAAGTTACAACATTGTAATCACATTCTATCATGTCATTATACCATCAAAAAGCTACATAAGTATGTATATTGCGTTATCATTCAGAAAAGCAGTGTTAATTCCTTGAGAGCGACCACCTCTTGGTCAACTTCTTGAGGCCCTAATCTGCTACACTAAAATCGTACGTTGATTGATTTGATTTTCTATGTTCTGAAAGTGGTTCTCCATGTTTGACTGCAAACGTTGAGCTATATTAGCGAAAGGCTCAACTAAATCTTCAAGAGATTTACCTGGCTTAGAAGAAGATGGTTGTGAGGAAGCATGCAGGCTCAGTTCACAGCCAATATCAGGAAAATTCAATAAATTCAACCTCAACATTTACACAAATATTGCACGATAAATTTATTAAATTAGGACCCAATTGATAGAATATATAAATAATTAGGGCTAAATTTATTATTATACCAATTAAATTCATTTATAATCCATGAAAACATTAACTCTATGATTAACTGTCCTTAATTTCTAACCTTCGAAATTGATAGGAAATAAATTGCTTTGATTTTCTTAGAAGGACCAATTTGCTCAATTCGAAATTGAGAGGAATTGAAGAGTTCTTTTTACCATATATTTTTTTATGTCTATCCAGTTATAATAGTTATCAGGTAAAGGCAGTTCAAATAGATTTAAGCCTATATTTGACCCCATAATCTCTTGAAGCAATTAACAGACAGATAAATGCAAAGTAGATTTAGACATAAGACAATTTAAAAGCATAACAGCCTAGAGATAAACAATCTTTTAGGGGCAAAATCTGTTTCAAAAATTATAAAAACTCATCAATCCAGAACATGTGGATCATCTGACCACTTTCATTACTGGATCTTATTGTTGTTAAGCCACTTGGAAGTTACATAAAGATGTATATATGAACTTCTATATATGATCAACTTTGTTGAGGGTTAATCATCCAATAAAAGCAAACATGGTCACCTTGCAGACTACACATATCTACCTACCATATGTATTTGTTTCCAATGAATACCGGTATTGTACTATTCATTAAAAGGACTGTCTCTCACTTTCTGGTTATATATTCATCAAATTTCCATTGTTTTATATCCAAAAGAGTTTCAAGACCTAAATCTTCCCTCTTTTTCCTTTCATCTCGGAGTTCTTTCCTATTAACCTTAGAGCAAAGCAAGATGGTCAGCGCTAAGAAGCTTATCAAGTTAGAAAGAAAATGGAAAAAAATGGCTGCAATCAGGAGAAAGAGGATCACATCATCAAGTGCCACCTCGAGATCATCAAGCAAACAACTTGCAAAGACGTCGATCAAAGAGCTTGAGCAGGAGATTTTGTTGTATACAGTGTAGATCAGAAACACTTTGTGCTTCCATTGGAATATCTCAAGAATGAAATAGTCATGGAACTATTTGACTTGGCTAAAGAAGAGTATGGTCTATCAGGCAATAAAGCTCTCATCTGCATGTATTTATAAGAAACTCGATGCCTTTGGAAGCGTTCCTGTTAAATAATGAGCCACCTTTCTACATGTAACCCGGTAAAGTTGGTTAGTAAAACTAAGCTTATAAAAGAAAAGGAGAGCTACACATAAAATTAAGCTACATAAAAATACATGGCTGAAGAGAAGTCAATAGTAATATGGCAGATATAATTATATATTTTGGCAGCCCTTTGTGACAGTTTCAGTACTAGATAAGTAACTGCTACTTGAAGAACCACTCATACTTATCCCAACTTAAAAAAATTACCGACTTGGAGTTCAATCTTGTAATCCTGACGTCGCTCAAGCGTAGCAGTATCTAACAATTCAAAAATCATTTCTGGATGCAACTCACAATCAGGGACAACTCCATCTTCTACAATCGAGGTTGAAGGTCTCTCTGATGAAGTGTCACTCGCGAAGCTCCTAGACAAGTCAGAATCACCTTATCTTCAGCTCTTGATCTGTCCAAGCTCAAATTGACTTAATGATGCTAACTAAGCAATGCACTGATTCATGCAGGAGAAAAATATCCTAGGAAAGAGTATTCCAATTTCAGCTTTCAACCCTGACCTAAATTTTGTTAACAAGCTCATAAAAACAAAACACTGAAGTTGGAAAACTGACATTACTGACTTCTAGATCCAACTAAAGTACTAAAATTTATAGTACAATAATATAAAATCGAAGGCATCTTGTACTTGGAAGAGGATGCAGATATATCTATATCTATTTTCAACTCCATTTATACATGAATGAGCCGTCTATACTGCCCGCTAGTAGATTTTTTGGTTCCATTTGACCCTCTAGTGTCTGGACTTCAATTTATGTCTGCTCCAAAGCACTATAATATATATTTCTTAATAAATTTTCGTCTGTTGCACCATATTTCCAAATCTGAAATACTGTAAAATACAATAATGAAAACTAAGTTATTATCAGTAAGAAATTTGGGAATAAAACTCTGATTTAAAGAACGACAAATATTGCAAAAGGGATATGCGTGGGTATTACAGACAATATAAATTCATCAAAATTTGAGTTATCTCCTCCATTAATTAGTTTATTTTTGTTGTCTCCAGCAGCAAAATTGAAATAATAAAACAAGGATTATGAAGATGATTACGATTGACTCCTTACAATTCAATTCTAGTCCGTAGGTTTCCTATAAGAGAAAATGAAACATCACAGAGATTTAGGAGTTGAGTTGTAGCTTATTTTTTTTAGAAATTTTAAAGAAAACCTATCACCTTCTAAAACAAAATTTGATTATTGAAGAACAGAAAGCAAATGAAATTAAACTTAAAAGAAAAATTTGCTAACCTGAAAGTGTGTTGTTGTGATAAAAGAAGTAATTTTGAATGCATTTGCAGAGAAAGTCTGAAGGAGATTTTGAGAAGAATTTTCTTCATTTCTATTCGGCGATGGTCGGAATGGCCATTCCAAGCTTTCAGCGCTGAATCCCTATTACGTGTATGAGGAAATAGAAACGCAAGTAATACGGCCGAATGAAGAAACGGTGAACCAAACAAAAGCATTACTAGTGTAATTACCTACTAATCATCAAAGAGCTAAAAGAAGAACTGAAACAATCTTTGGAAAAAGGATCAACCGTTCATTAATTTAGAAAACAAAGAGATAAAAAGAAGAGAAAATCACTGGTTTAACAGATGATACTCTGATTTTTCTGCATCTAATGATTCCATCTACGATTCAGTCAACGCTTGCCTAATAAGCCTTCCTCCATTTCTTATTCACCAAATAAACAGCCCCGAAAAGTCCCCAGAAACCAACTACATACCTCAGTAAATGCCAAGATCTGAGCACCATTTTCCACTCCCAGATTGTTCTTCGCTATGCTCGACTCGGATGATTCTCGACGTTGGGAAATCTTCGCGTCGCAGTGGATACCATCGGGAGCTCCACACAAGAATTTGTTGCCAATGTATGCTAACCCATATCTGCTCAACGTATCAAAGTGTGGGCTTGTCGGGATTTCGCCACTCAGATTGTTGTGTGCCAAGTTTAAAGTTGAGAGTGGATCCAACAAAGCCAATGATACGGGGATCTCTCCGCTTAGATTGTTGTAACTGAGGTCGAGAGATTCCAAAAGACTCATGTTTCCAATGGCGGTTGGGATGTTACCAGAGAGACAATTGTGGGAGAGATTGAGCGCATAAAGCCCTTGCAGATGGCCTAATTTCGATGGAAGATTTCCAGTAAGATTGTTGCATGAAATATCCAGTCCATTATTATACGTTCGAACCATATCAAGTTACATTGACAATCCCTTAGCAACCAGGTTCAGAGTTACACGGGGTCAAACACGGGCTGGGACAGGGCAATGTGCTCCCATTTCGAATGTCCACACGACCTGTGATACGGGCGTGTCTGGTGGCCGTGTGAGACATACGTCCTGGTCACACCGGCGTGTGTCTCTTGTTTTAAGTAAAATTTTCAAAGTTTCGTGAAAGTTTCTTGAGATATCAGTTTAGTCCCGAACCACTCCCAAAGCATGTTTAGGGCCTCGTAGGCTCGTATAAGGGACAAATTGATTGAGATTGAATGATGATTTTTTGTAATGATTAAATGTATGTAAAAAGTATAATTAAATGTATTGTAAGTCCGGTAATGCTCCGTAACCCTATTTTGGTGTTGAATATGGATGAGGGGTGTTACAATTTTTCCTATTTTATTAACTCCCTTTTTGTTGAGATTTATTTTGGTTAGTTGCCTAAATATGCTCTTTTGTTTGATTTATTGAATTATTTCTTATTGTTCTAAAAAAAATATTGATTATTAATTAGTCTTGTTGATTGAGCTTGAATAGTTAAATTCATATTTTGAGAAGAAACTCGTTTTCTTATTCTTGAATAGTTTTTTATTTATGCACTTGTTTTTACTTCAGTATTTGTTTATTTTTCTAGTTTAGTAATCTATCAATTCAATCTCAATTATAACCAACTTTTCTAGTCTTTCTCCACACTCTTAACCTAAGCCCTATTATAACCTCTTAAAAACCTTTTGATTTGTGTATCATCTCATTTTATATTGGTGGAGATTTAATTTTCATGCAAGCTTATAGTAATGACATTTCTTGCTCGACTATTGAGTGCATATCATTGAGCCTCAAACACTTTGAGTGCTTGAGTGAGTCTTTAGTGAGGATGTCAATTCTTGTTTATTTTGAATTAAAGGTAATTGCTTAGATAAGGGGACATACCTATGTTTTCGTTCTTTAAAAATTTTCAATTTGCATTTTTTGAATTTTTAGTGCTCTTTTAGTTGAATTGTAGTGCTCTTTTAGTTGAATTGTCAATGTATGATTATTTGTGAATTATTTCGAAACATTATTGATGAGAATTATAAGTTGAGAAAGATTAATTTTAATATGAGTTGGGGATTTTGCTTGAGGACAAGCAAACACATAAGTGTGGGGATATTTGATAAGCTATAAAAGTAACATATTTTAATCTCATTCTTAATGCGTTTTTGGATCATTAATTATGCAAATTAGTGAATTTGATGCTCCTAATCCTTTAAATTCATGTTTCTATACTTAGGAGAACATTTAGAAGTTAAAGGAGTAAAAAACAAGCCAAAATCGGACAAATAGAGCTGTTTTCAGGAGCCACACAGCCTGGGCATTTCCACACGGGCTGAGCACATTCCCATGTGCCAACCCGTGTCGATTTCGCACCCTGCTTCCCAAATACACAAAAAAACTCAATTTTTAGGCTTTCTAAGCGTTCTAAAGTCTATAAATACCTACTAGAAGAAGACATAAGGGCGACCATCAGAGAAGATCAAAGAAAACACTCAAATAACTCCATCGGAATCAACTCAGAAGTGGATCTCTATTAAGATCGAAGATCTCCTTTTAATTTCTTTCGAAGTTTTTATGAGTTTCTTTATGTATTGTGGTTATTCTTACTTTGAGATGTTTTCATTCAAAATTATGAACTAATTCCCTAGATACCTAGGGAGGATGAAACCTAGAAGTGCTCATGGGTCGGACCGGGCCGAGTTTGGGTCCGGCTCAACTAAAAATTTAGGCCCATTTACTAGGCCCAAGCCTGGCCCAGCCTGAAAAATGGGCCTAAAATTTTACCCAAGCCCGACCCGAATAAAAATGTTAAAACTCGGGTCCGACCCGTATTAGTTTTTATATTATTTTTATATAATTTTTAAATATATATATAATACGTCAAAAATACTAAAAACATCAAAATAAATATTTTTCAAAAAATTGAAAATAAATTTTAAAAAATATTTAGACTTAAATAACACTAATATAAATACAACTTAACAAGCAAATGCCTCTAAAATAATAACAAAATTAACAAATACTATTAAAATAATAACAAATTAACAATAAAATAAGTTTTATACAATATACAAATAATAACAATAAAATAGTAGCAATACAATAGTAAAATAGTAGCAAAATAGGGAGAAAACAACAAGAAAATAACATTCAAAAACCACAAAAAAAAAAGCAGATTTTTTTTTTGTCTTTTAGTGAATTTAGGCCGAGCCCAGGCCAAAAATACCTTACCCAAGGCCCGACCCATTTTTTAAACGGGCCTTATTTTTTTGTCCAACCCCATTTTTCGGACCTATATTTTTGCCCAAACCCTCCCACATTTCGAGTCGGGTCGAGTGACTTGACCCATAATCAGGTCTAATGAAACCTATGATAAATACTTTTATTTAATGTCTATTTTTACACGATAAATATTTGATTCTTGTTCTCAATTATGTATGCTTATTTCTTATTTTAATATTTTCAGGGTATTAATTCATGTTTAATGTGCTTAATTCAGTGGAGTAAAAGGCCTTGTTTAAGAGTAGATCTAGCATTGAGCGAAGTTGCATGCATCCTAGAAATAGTACAACATAAATCTACCGGATTAGAGTCAAATCTAATAGAGGAATCTATAGATCGAGTTAATGGGACGATAGGGGTTTTAATTAGAAAGAGATTTTAATTAATCAACTTAGAGTCAGTTGTTCTTACTCTCGAAAGAGATAATAACATAATTTAGGGATTTTTACGAATCAAGACACCAAGTCAATAAATCGTTTAATTTAGATTCATAATAATAGGTGAAGTCTAGGTGGATTCTTTCCTAGGTATTGTCTCTCTCATTGGTTATCTTTCGATTATTTCCTTGATTTATTCTCTGTTGCGTTCTTAGTTAAATTAGTTTAGTAAATTTAGATTAAAATACATCACTCTAAATTGTCGACTAAAAAATAGAAAAACGGTAATTACTAATACTTTTTAGTCCTCGTGAATACGGTATTCTCTATTCACCGTAGCTATAATATTGTTCGATAGGTGCGCTTGCCTTAGTCGTATTTAGAGTTAGTTTAGTGACCATCAAACTTAAAGAATAATTTCACCAAAATAAGGGAACGAAAAAAAATGGTAGCAAGCTTGATAAGCTATAGACATATGAAAAGGGAAAAGAAAAAATTGTTTTCAATTCAATTCCAGATGTGCCCTTCCATGCTATCCATGCTTTTATACACTTCTCATATGCTAATTTTAGCATGATTCCCTCTAAATTATAAATAAACAACCAACAAAAATCAAATGTTTTTCTAACTATAGAGTTTGACAAAATCAAAATCTAATTTTTTTTTATCAGCCACCAATTCTATAACTTTTCAGTTTGGCCTATTCTATTGCTTTTCATTCCAATTTAATCATATTTGCTTTTGAATTTCGACATTCCAATTGCACCCTAATAAAATTTAAACAAGAAATCATAAGTTTAGTAGCATTCTATTCAAAATTTGACTAAAAATAAGTACATTAAAAACACAAAATTAGCTTGCTATCAATAGGTTAGTGACCATAAGTGAAATTTACCTTTTTAATTATTAAACTAGATGGTTTATCTTTAAGGAATGAGCCTCAAGGTTTTATAAATCCAATCGTCTTCACACGATGAGAAAATTGGAATCCTAATTTAGCGATGACTCTGCCTGCCTTGCCATCATTGACCTTTGTCTCTAACGATGTCTGGATTATATTTTAAATTATACTCATGAAAAATCCTCGGAAGCTTGACATTAGCATAGCCTTGACAGTTTCAAGAAAAGATTGATAAATTCATGATTATAAAAGATAAAAACATGAACCAACCTTTACTACTGAAACTTCCCAGTTTTAACCAATTAATTCCCAACTGAAGTTGTTGCCACCTTCCCAACATCTGTGTTTAATTGAGCACTAATTAATTCGACCTTTGAACTCACTTATTCAGATAATGGGACTTTGGAAGTGCCGTTTAGTTTAAACCACTCTCCATGAATTTAGCATTCAAAATGTATTAGTAGCAATACTTAAAGATTATCAAACTCCACAATGAAATCTCAAAAAAAACATTTTAAGCAAACATAAAATTTACAAGAGAAACTCCTTTAACCAATGCCAAACATCAATCTCAAAGAACTTGAGTGAGATGTGATCAAGCATATTACCGATGGATATCTTAGATTAAAAATTGAGTGTACAAATAGGAATTATAGAGAAGATATACAAAGCGTACTTGCAAGAGTGACAAGTCCTTTAGTTTTAGGGAAAAGGGAAGTAATTTAAGGTCAACCCTTTCATTGACAAGGTTTCTTAGTATGACCATTATCCTGTAGCATGGGCAAAAAAATCTAGAAAAATAATCTTTAGAAAAAAAAAACCATTTTTTAAAGAAAATAGTCAAATAATAGATCTTGAAAAAGCAAATATAAATGAATCTATGAAAGTATAAAATTTGCCTACGATGGAATGGGTGATGCCCCGATGAGAAAGCTAATGAGAATGTCGATAAGAGGGGTATGCCGAAGGACGACTTTTTTTTTTGAAATTCACCTAAAATTTGTTATTAATTATAAAAATGACTCGAAAAATTTATTTATGAAAATAACTTGTTTGTTACAGTAAACTTTAGTGTTGTCGTTGTCATTGG
Source organism: Gossypium longicalyx (assembly GCA_025698465.1). Taxonomy (NCBI): domain Eukaryota; kingdom Viridiplantae; phylum Streptophyta; class Magnoliopsida; order Malvales; family Malvaceae; genus Gossypium; species Gossypium longicalyx. Next base: position 12,171,170 of record CM046997.1, on the reverse strand, counting down.
TGACACCAATAAAAATACGCGTACATATCATGCCAAAATACTTATATTTTTAGGAAAAAGAAAAAAATATATATTATAATAGTTGTTCGTTGTTGTCATTGGCAGCACCTACATTTTTTATTAAAAAAATACATGTCAAATATATTTTTGGTGTTGCCGTTGCTATTGGCGGCACCGATGTTTTGTTATCAGCCTTGATATTCGCGGCACCGTGTATGCTTTTTTATTAAAAAAAATTAATGAGTGTTGTCGGCTTCTATGGTGGCATCAAAGAAATTTAAAAAATTTGTCATCTATTCTCTAAAACGAAGACTTAGACCCGATGCAGCAAAAAAAGCTGATACAATCACCATCGGGCGAAGAAACATGAGGACAAAGAAGGAAAAAATTGATTTGTACCTGGCTAAAATTGAAAAATCAATGGTGAGAAAGAAAACTGAAAAACTTTTGAGAAAAGTAAAAAATTATGGGGGAGATTGAAAAAAATTGAAATAAAAAGCATTTATCAACTTAATTTTTTTCTTTTAGGAAATAATGGGTTAATTAATGAGTTAATAACACATCAAATACAAAAGATATTTTTTATGGAAAATAAATGGATTTCATTCATTAAATAAATAAACAATTTAGCATGTAAATATAATAAATGATAATAAAACCAAGAAAGTATAAATAAATAAATAAAAAAAGTGGTTGGGGAAATAAAACCTTTCCTCAAAAACCAATGAAAATCCGGCCAAAAAAAGGGGAATGGAGAACTCTCTAATAGCTTCCTATTTGCTTTATTGTGGGAGAAGGAAGTTTTTGATAAGTTTTCTTCTTATTTTAATTTTCTGTTTTTTAACTGTTCATTACTCTTTTTTTTTTGTAATTTTCAATGCATTTTTTTTCTCTTTTAATGAAACTCATTCATAATCGTTAAAAAAACAAAATGAAGATAAACTAAATAGCAAAAAATCGTCGCTGCGGTTGTGAACTTTCTACTGTGAAAGGTTTTCTCCGTTCGGATGGATTAACCACCAAAACAATATTTCTTTCTCCTTCTAGATTCATTTTTCTCACTATTGGAGCTTTTGTATTTTTCAATGTATTTTTTTTCTCTTTTAATGGAAGTGATTCATTACTAGTAAAAAAAAAAAAAAAAACAGATGAAGATAAACTAAATAGCAAAAAATCGTCGCCGCTGTTGTGGACTCTCCACTGTTGATGGCTTTCTCCATTCATATTAACCACCAAAACAATCATTTCTTTCTCCTATCTTTCTCTCATTCTATATTCACCTTTCTTATTATTGGAGCTTTTGTTTTTAGCCGAGTATATATCAAATATTTTTTTTTAGAGGGTGAATGACGAAATTATTTTAAAAAAACACATCGGTGCAGCCAATGTCAAAGCCGATAACAAAACACCAATGCCACTAATAGCGGCAATGAGACTAAAAAAAAAAAATGCTTGACATACTTTTTTTTTTTAATAAAAATGTTGGTGCCATCAATTCAACAACACCACCTATTAAAATATTTTTTTTTCTTCAAAATATAGATATTTTGGCATGACATGTACTGTATTTTTACCGATACCAACGACAACAACTATATTCAAATAACTTATTATTTTTTAAACTGACTAATGATCATGTACTCATTAAGGTAACGCCACTAATGACAACTTACTATAGCAAACATGTAAGTTACATCATTTTTCTGGTGAATCATTTTCATAGTTAATAAAAAAATTTTGAATCATTTTCATAGTTAATAAAAAAATTTGAGTCAATTAAAAGAAAAAGAAAAAAAAAAAAAAAAAAAGGCCCCGAAGGACTGAGGAGAAAAAAATAATTATTTTCCTAGCATTTGGCTTTCTTTATTTTTGGAAAGGTCGGAGAGTTTGGTAAAATGATTTCGCGGAAAAGGGAAGCAATTTTCCATTCACCTAATCAACACGACAACAAAATTTTGAGAATATTTTATTGTGAAAACATTTTAGTCCAAACAAACAATTTTATTTTACGAATATTTATCTACAAGCAATTAATTTACCTACTAATCTCAAAGAGCTGAAAAAAGAACTGAAACAGTCTTTGGAAAAAGGATCAACCGTTCATTAATTTAGAAAACAAAGAGATAAAAAGAAGAGAAAATCACTGGTTTAACAGATGATACTCTGATTTTTCTGCATCTGATGATTCCATCTACGATTCGGTCAACGCTTGCCCAATAAGCCTTCCTCCATTTCTCATTCACCAAATAAACAGCCCCGAAAAGTCCCCAGAAACCAACTACATAGCCTGTAAATGCCAGTGCGAGCACCATTTTCCACTCCCCAGATTGTTCTTCGCTATGCTCAGACTCAGATGATTCTGGCGTTGGGAAATCTTCGCTGTCGCAGTGGATACCATCGGGAGCTCCACACAAGAATTTGTTGCCAATGTATGCTAACCCATCTCTGCTCAACGTATCAAAGTGTGGGCTTGTCGGGATTTCGCCACTCAGATTGTTGTGTGCCAAGTTTAAAGTTGAGAGTGGATCCAACAAAGCCAATGATACGGGGATCTCTCCGCTTAGATTGTTGTAACTGAGGTCGAGAGATTCCAAAAGACTCATGTTTCCAATGGCGGTTGGGATGTTACCAGAGAGACAATTATGGGAGAGATTGAGTGCATAAAGCCCTTGCAGATGGCCTAATTCCGATGGAAGATTTCCAGTAAGATTGTTGCATGAAAGATCCAGTCCATTATTATACGTTCGAACCATATCAAGTTGCATTGACAATCCCTTAGCGACCAGGTTCACTCGAACACCAATGTACAGTTGTGAGATGATAAACCCAAGAAGATTCCTATCCATTGGCCTGTTTATGATTGTCTTTAAACCAGAGAGCTTTTCAGGGATTGGACCAGACAGTTGATTATTAGAAAAGCCAATGAATTGCAGATTTTCTAATGCATTAATCTCTTCCGGGATTGAACCATTGAACGAGTTGAATTCCAGCAAAAGAATTCGGAGGTCTTTGAGGTCTCCAACGAATTCAGGGATCTTTCCACTGAGTTTGTTGTTTCCCATATCGATAACCGATAATCTCTCAAGTCTATGAACAACAGAAGGGAATGGACCATCAAAATGATTGCCACTAATATTTAAAAAGCTCAATCTTTTGGCACCTTGCAGTTCCTCTGGAATACCACCGGTAAGATTGTTCGAGCCGAGGTTTAGATACACTAAAGAGCTGCAATTTCCGAAGCTGGTCGGAATGGTTCCGAACAAGTTGTTGCTGGAAAGATCTAGCAGCATAAGCTCACAGTTTTCTTGACATAAAGAGAATGGGATCCGACCAAAAAGTTTATTATCAGAGAGTGCCAAGTACCTAATGTTGCCTAGTCCAACCTCTGCGGGAACGTTGCCCGTGAAATTGTTCGCTGATAAATCCAAAGCTTGAATATTCTCGAAATGCTGAGGGATCAATCCTTGAAGCAGATTGTTTCTTAATTTAAGTGTTGTCTGCATGAAAAATGACTTTAGCTTAATGCTAGGTGGGACGACACCTTGGAGCCTGTTGACAGAAAGATCTAAGTAGCCTAAATTGGGAAGATTGAACAGCCAAGAAGGAATTGTCCCTGATAGGCTGTTATTGGACAAACTTAAAAATACTAGTTTGGTCAGGTTTGATATAAAATCTGGGATTTTGCCTCCTATATTACATGAATCAAGGGACAAGATTTGTGGTTGAAACCTTGGTGGAAATGGTTGTTGGTCTACTTTCACAGTTAGCCCACTAAATCCCAGAATTAACATATATGGAGTTGAGTTTCTGAAAAAAGATGACAATGAAGGGATTGATCCATTCATCTTGTTGGAACTAACCTCAAGGTAGCTGAGATCATTAAGCTGGCCTATGCAATTTGGAATGTTACCGGTAAAAGAGTTGCCTGCTAACAATAGACACCTGAGAGAGGAGATACTACAAATTGTGTCCGGGATCAATCCATGAAAAGAGTTCTGAAGCAAAGATAGAAGTTGCAGGCTTTTTAAATTGGATATTGATGGTGAAATCTCACCACTTATGTTGTTCATATCTAGACGCAATTTTTCCAACCTTGAAAGGTTCATCATGGAGGCAGGTATCCGTCCTTGAATCAAACTGTTGTATGCTATGAAATCAATTAATGAGGTGATGTTGGCGATGGAGGGTGGGATGGATCCAATGACATGAGTAGATGATATGTCGATTGATTCTAATCGAGGCCAGGGGACTGCAAACATTGAATGGAGATCAACCATAACATCAGAGTTGTTTCCCACATAAAGTGTCTTTACTTGAGGAAGGTAAGGGATATGACCTTGTAGGTTCGATCTGGTGAGGTCTAGGACTGAGAGGGACGTGAGATTGGCCAACTTACTCGGGATTTTCGACGCCAAGAAGTTGTAGTCCATGTACAATTCAGATAATTTAGTGAGGTTGAGAAGTTGTTCAACTGGAACCTCCCCAGAAATCCTACAATTAGACAGCTTAAGCAACCTCAGCTTGGAAAGAGTCGATACCGATTTAGCCCACAGGTTTGATCGAGATGCTTTGTATAAATCCACACCACAGAGTTTTAGTTTTCTGAGATTATTCAACCTTTGCAACCAACTCAAATTCGGTCCATACAAATTGCCTCGATTCATGTATGAGTATTGAGAACCTTCATGAATTGTCGAGGCAGATGACAAGGTATAGTAAATTGATGAGTAGTCGTCAATGCTCGAAGAACACGAAAGATCAAGTTCCATCAGGGAAGTAAGGTTGGAAAACTGGGTTGTAATGGAACCATTGAACATAACATTCGATAGATTGAGATACGTGAGTCCAGTGAGATTTGAGAATCCTAAAGGAACCTTTGAGAAACTGAAGTTGTTGAAACTGAGGTCAAGGTATCTGAGATGAGTAAGGGAGAACAAAGAAGGGGGAATGGTTCCAGTAAGAGCAGTAGATGGGACATCAGACGTTGAAACAAGTAGGGAATTCCTGTCCAGAATAAGGCTGTCTGGTTTGGGATTTCGAAGGTCAATGGCTATCACATGAAACGAGTCCGAACAGTCGATTCCATACCAGCTGCAGCAGTTTTGGCCTTTCCATGAAGATAAACGATTTGAAGGGTCTACCATGTTTGATTTGAAGCTCATCAATGCTTCTCTTTCTTGTTCATGACAAGAAGCATTTATAACAAGTAGTTTGGAAGAAATAAACAGTAGGAAAATAAAGAAGGTCATGATGAGTTTATGCATTAAAACAAAGTAATTTCTTGGATTTGATCCGTTAAGAGATCCAATAGTTTTTATAGGAGCAGTAATTGAAGTTGCAGAGAAAACCCTGTTAAATTGTTATTTTCAAAGTTTTGATTGATAGGGGGAAGTGAGTGATGTACCATTATACGGGTAACTTGTTCTGACCAAGTCCTGTATCTAAAAACAATTTCATAGGAAATTTAAAGCTCTGTGATAGTGATAGCGATAGTGTTGATACCTAAAGACAATTTCGTAGGAAATTTCGAGTTGGAATTTTTTCTGATCAAATCCTATCCCACCTCGACTCTTAAAAGCAAAAAAAATTGTCTAAAATTTCACAGAGATTCCACTCCCCCGAATTTAATTTTATTTTATTATTTTATTATTTATTTTGAATCAAATAAAATTATTTATTTTTATTTTGAACGATTTTTTTTTTTGAGTTTATACTTAACCTTAAAATATTTATTTATTGAAAATAAAAACCTCATATATATTTTTGTAAATACCTCAAAACGAGTGAGTAAATTTATCTGAAATTCGACTCCGCTCCGATTCGACTATTTTTCAAAGTTCATCCAACCTATAGTTTCCATGGCCGAGTTGAGGCTCTGTTCTGAAAGAATTTCAAGGCCAGGCTCGTTTTCAAGTTGACCCACCTTGCCTGAAAAGCTTGTTTCACTATTTAAAATTTTTAAAAATATTAAAAAATATATCTTATGTTTTATATATTTTATAATTAAATTTAAATTTTAAAAATATTTTCTATTATTTAAATTGAATTCACGTCAAGTTGATCCGAGATGCAAAAACCTTTGCCCAAATCTGGCCCAAGTTAGGTCGAGCCTATCTGACCAGGCAAGCTTCCCTAACCCTTGGACAGGTCTAATCCAACCTATCCCAAATCTGATTTTTTTTGAAAAAAAAAAAAAACAATCCTAATGGGTTGAATCGAATCAAAACCCGTTCGATTTAAAAAAAAAAAAAATCTATCCCTATCCATGTTTTGTATGAAGCAAGCACCATGCCACTTATTTATTTAGGCAAAATGATATTTTTGGCCTTCCAATTTTACAAAAAAATTATTTTAACCTTTAATTTAATTTTATCTCTTTTAACCATTGAACTTACATTTTTTGTCAAATCACCCCAAAATGAATGAAAAAGTTAACGTTTATTAAATTTGTTGACATGTGGATTTCCACCTAGATGATATATCAACATTTAATTAATTTTTAAAATTTAAAAAAATTATAATTATTTTTGTATTTTTATAATTTTTTAACAATTTTAATTATTTTTAATTTTTAAAAAGTTTTTATAATTTTTTATAATTTTTTAATTTTAAAAAATTAATTAAATGTTGATGTGTCATCCAAGTGACAATCCACATGTATGCAATGTTAACAAAGTTAAAATACGTTAATATTTTCATTTATTGTAGAGTAATTTGACAAAAAATATAAATCTAATGTCTAAAAAATAAAAATTTAAATAAAGAGTTTTTCTATTTCTTGTTCCATTTAAACTTTTAATAAGGGTATATGAATTATTCAAAAGTTAGAAGTAGATGATTTATGTGTTAAATTGTTAAAATCATCATTCTCTAACTAATAAAATAGCCCTAAATAAAATGTAAAAATATTTGAAGGAAATTAACAAATTTGTATAACAATATAGGTTTTATCTTTGATTTGGTTCGAACCATTAAATATATGGAAAAAAAAAAAGCTTCTTCAAAATTATTGCTTTCCTTCTTATTTATCTACACATCACTTTTAGTTTTAATTATCATCACTATTTTATCCAATTAATAACTAAAGAGACGTGCCATTAGTTCTCTTGTAATTAAATACTTATTATTTTAAATTCTAGCATTTGGTTTATCGATTAAGGGTGTTTTTTTTTTATATCTTTAAAATTGAGAATTGACCCATAGATTGCGTTTCTATGGTAATTTAAATGAGTGTGTGAGTTTGAGATTCTAATGTACCAAAAAAAATATTTATTATTTCATTATATAATTCATCAAATCTTATTTTAAATTTTTATTTGACTAACTGACACTTAACGAGGAAAAAATTAAAAGATATTCATTTGGTTGATAAAATATAAAATAACTTTATATCATATTTTATTTAATTGTATCAATGAAAAAAATATTAAATTATGCAGAGAGTGACTAAATTGTAAATTTACTAATAGTTGAATGATCAAATTATAAATTTACTAATAATTAAGTGACCAAATTTTACACTTACTCGTCCCCACATCTAATGTTTGTTAGGAACTTAACGAGCCAATCACCAACTTATAACTTTCAAATGATTCAATTACCTTTTTTGTAATTTTTTAAAGTTGAATGACTAAAATATATATTTACTAATAGTTGATGGATGTCGAAACCACCAAATATAATTTCTTATGTTGTAACTGAATTAAATTGTAGTGTAGAGAAGTAGGGTCGATCCCACAAGGACTAAGACTCCTAATTTTCCTATTTACATGACCAAATTCTTGAGTCTAGGCAGCTGTCGTGCCCACGACTTATACATGCAAAGCTAGAAAGTAAATAAACAGGAATTTTAGTTGATAAAGGAAAAATAAGTATAAAATAAAATGAAATAATAACAGAATGACAGTTGCAAAATAAAATTAAGTAATTTAAATTAAATTGGTAAATCAAATATGTGAATGCTTAGCCTTAGCTTCAGCATACTCCGAATTCGAATCAATCTTTGAAAGTGGATTTTTCTCTTCCAAATGATAAATTAGTTATAGCAATCAAGGACGCCTCAACCGCCAACTCTTTCTTGTGTAGTTGGTTCCGTTACGACCTGCAAATTAACTTTTACCGATTATCTGACCACGTAACATGTGTCTGTAATTTAAGATCTCGGCAGCCTTGCGATCTAAAAGAGCCCAACCTAAATTAACGACCTCAATTGCGTGAGTCGTTTAAATTCAATCATTATCTCCCTTGATGAAATCCAACTAGATTTTTCCAACTGGACACTCCACCTTTTTCACGGGAACTCGAATACGGCAGACGACCAATTCACTTTTCAAACTGTATGCCAAAACAACTTCCTCCCAACGTGCACTTTGAGTTAAAATTGGATTAACTTTGAGTGTGACTATCCCATATTCCAGAGAGATAATGAATATCGTATTGTAAGATTTTAGTGCGCATTCATTTCTTACAATTCTCGATCGAAACAATAATCGGACTAAAGCTAAATGGGGATTAGTTGAGCATGAAATTAATCATGCTTTGTTGGATTATGAGAATGAATTTAAATGTAATAGTGATAGGTGAAAATGAGAGGGGACTTAAAAAACAATTGCACCAAAATAAGGGAACAAAAAAAATGACAGTAAGCTGGATAAGCTACGAACGCGTGAAAAGGGAAAGAAAAATTATTTTCAATTCAATTTCAAGTGTGTCCTTCCATGCTACATTTTCTAGGCTTTTATACACTTCTCATATGTTAGCATGATTCCCTCTAAAATTATGCCTAACAACCAACAAAAATAAAATATTTTACTAATTATAGAGTTTGATAAAATCAAAATCTGATTTTTTTTATCAGCCATCAATTCTACAACTTTTTAGTTTGGCCATTTTATTGTTTTTCGTTCCAATTTAGCCCAATTTATTTGTTCTTTCGCATTCCAATTGCGTCCTGGTAAAATTTAAACAAGAAACCACAAGCTTAGTAGCATTCTATTCAAAATTTGACAAAAAATAAATACATTAAATACACAAAATTAGCTCGTTATCAAATCCCCCTACTTAGTTGATGCTTGTCCTCAAGCATGTTGTGTATTCCCATACTATAAAATATTTGATAATTTTTCCAAAATCAAGTCTCCTTCCACAACCAAGCGTAATGCAAACAATTTAAGTGAAGCATAAATAAGCAATTGCTAGGTTTAACCAATAAGATTTTTATAAAATTCTAACATTATGCAAAAATCAACTACTTCACTAAATTAAAGTTTAATCAAACTTGCGAGACAATCGTACTCAATCAAAATTTTCCATGATTTTGGGGCATAGTCGAACCTTTTTACACAAAATGAGATGACAACCCAAGCACCTCACTCCGGTTACCCAATTTGACACGTCTCTAAACAATTTATTTTTCTTTACTCATGGTAGCTTGATTATTGGAGTGTTACAAGTTTCAGTTCGTCACTCAAATCTTTTGACACGAAATGAGATTACAACCCAAGCACCTCATCCCGGTTTCTCAACTTGGTCACATTTCTGAAATATTTACTCATAACTAAGCCATTAATGAAGTATGTATGTATATATTTTATTATTTCAATTTTTTTAGAAGATAAAATTACTTAAATGAGACTCGAGTACTTTTATTAAACAAGTTTAAAGAGCTAACAATTTCCATGAAATGTTGACTGAGTGATAATATTTTCAATTCTACAAAACACTTGTCGATCAAATTAAGCAATAAGCAGTTATTCATGAATTACCCAATTATTTGAATTAACTAAATATAGGAATTGAAGGTTCAATTTCGAAACAAATTAAGGAATAATCTCAGCATAAGAATTAACACAAGAAAAGAAGAACAAGTATCAACATTGCCCTCAATGTGTAATTTTAAAAGAATAATAAAGAGAAGGTTAAGTGTACTCCTTGTCTTAATTTGGCAGAGGTTAGTGGGTGGCCGCTTTGTAATATAGCGAGGATATTTGAGCCTCCATTGTGTCTAAACAAACCTCAATATGGCTTAGTCGTTCTTCCATAGCATAAGGGGGCTGCTCCTTTTGCTCCCTAGGAGTTAGATTATGTTATCAACGAAAAACTCTATTGTTGCGAGCAATTTGAGTACCCGGGGGAACAAAATAAAACACAGTAGGGGTGCCAGTAAGTAACCCGTTGAATTTAAACAATCCATAACATCTACTCATGTAAGAGATAAGAAATCATTCTTGATGAAAAAATTTGTATGGTTAAATGCGTGATATATGGGTCGAGGATGAGTGGTCGATGAGCACGTAAAACAACATGGAAACCATGCGCAAACCAATATCCTAAATTGACCCTATAATTGGAGTGCATACAACATAAAAAGAATAATTTCATCTTTGTTAGGGTAGATGAAGTTCCATTATAACCCAAATAACTAAAAGCAAGAAATCTATGAATGTATCTTAGGGCTAGTTCATGCATTGGTAAGGCTTTAGAGATCTTAGAATTGTAAGTGCAGAATATAAAGCTAGTAAGAGCCGAATAAGTAGCATCGACATCAAAATCATTAGGCATGTCAAGTAAAGCAATATGGTATGAATCGGATTGAACATCGTCAGGGTCAGTGAAACCCATGGCTATGTTGAAATCCAAAACTAAAATTCTAAATGTATTACCAAACAATTGGAAACAGACGATTTTTTGGGTTTCAACAATCATCATGGAATTTATATCAAAACTAAATGTTACATAAAATTTATATACAGTTCATAAAATGCAATACATTTAATATTTGTATAAGATGTCCAACCAATATCATTGAAATAATTAAATACATCATCTCATAAATCAAGTATATCGAGGGCAAAAAGAGAGATACTCTTACAAACCAAGATTGGGTGATGGTAATTTTTGTCGTATCTCGTCCGGTGTTTTGGGGATGTAAAATTCAAAAATCCCTAACTCTCGCCTCTGGCGGCTTCGTATAGGTACACCCTCATTGGTCGTGCTTATTATATTTAGATGGCTAATACTTTTTTTCAGCCGGTCTATTTGATGGACTCAACATACTAGTAGCTTTAGTACTATCGTCTGGAGTTGATACTAGCTTTTCACTTGCTTGGTGTGATAGTTGTTGTCGAGCACGTATGGTGGCTACCCTCGTTTGATGCATAAGAGGTTGCTCATGTTGATTAAAAGGTTCTACGCCAGGATAATTGAAGGTGTTAGTTCTGTCTAAACGCCCTTACTTCGTTGGAAGCATCTAAACTAATTTATGGATTTTCTACCTCATCCAGTGTTAATTTCATTCAGCAGCGGTGTCAACTTAGTCCTATATGCTAACTGAATGATCACCCTCTTTTTTTTTCAAAGGATTTGTGTTTAGAAATTTATAAATAAATAGAGGCATAACATTAATAGATGCACCTAAATAACACATAGCATTTTTAATGCCAACATTACTTATTTTGTAGAATATAGGAAACATACATTGGTTCTTACACTTAGGCTGGATTTTCTTTTGTAAAATTGCAAAGACATTTTCTGCTACATTTACCCTCTTGTTACCCAAGAGATTCTTCTTGTTAATGTATAATTCTTTTAAGAATTTAGCATAGCGTGAAACCTATTGGATCGTATCAAGTAAGGGGATGTTAATTTATACCTTTCGAAACGTCTTTAGGATTTATTTCTCTTCTCACTCCTTTTTACATTGGGTGAGCCTTCCAGGGAATGAGAGTGATTGTAATATCCCGAATTAGGGCATAATCGGAATAGTGGTTTCGTGACCACAAATCCGAGATAGAAATAATTATTTTATAATTATTTTTAGGTTTATGATATGATTGCATGATTGTGTGAAAATTTCGTGACGAAATTCTATGCATAAAGTGCTTAAATTGAAATTAGGGACTAAATCGAATAATTTGCAAAACTTGCGTTCTAGAAGTTTCTAGTATGAAATTGTTTTGAAATATTAATTAGGAGGTCTTAAATAGAAATTTTACCAATTTATAAGTTTATGGACAAAAATGGACATGGATGGAATTTTTGGAAAGTTTAGTAGTAAGGGTATTTTGGTCATTTAGGGGTAAAATGAATTAAAATACAAAATTAAAAGCCAATTTTGCTCATCTTCAACCCCATGGCCGAATATAGCAAGGAGAAACCATGGCTAGGGTTTTTAAAGCTTCCAAGCTCGATTGTAAGTCCATTCTAGCCCCGTTTTTCAAGTTCTTTACGTTTTTGAGTCCCAAAGAGCTTTCGATTTAGCTTATGCTAGCAATAATTTAACCTAGGGTTTATATTTGGAAAAATACCCATAGGTGAAATTTGTGTATTTTGATGTTTTATGATAGAATATGAGATTTTAAATTATGTTAGACAACTTGTGCTACTCGGTTTTAAGTGAAAACGAGCAAAGGGGCTTAATCTCCAAAAATACCTAATAGTCATAAGTACATGTTAGAGTGAGAATTTGATGTTTCCATAGAAGGGAAAAATTATCAGCATGTCATAAAACATAAGAAAATAGGCTGAAGTTTAATTTACGAGCTTTGGGGAAAAAGTGTAAATATGCAAAAGTTTAGGGGCAAAATTGTAATTTTTCCAAAATATGATTTTGGGTCAATTTGAATAATGTGAGTCCTAATTAGACTATATTTTAAATGATAGAGCAAGGAAAACTGAAATTCGGGCTAAAATGGAGAAAATACCAAGTTGTGGACGAAATGGTAAAAGTAGCCATTTTCGCATACGAGGTAAGTTCATATGTAAATGTTGGTAACATAGTTGTTATTTTAAATGTTTTTATGTTATTTAAATGATATGATAATTATTATGAAATATTATACTCGTGATAATTGTTTGATAATATGTCAAATTATGTGATATACTTGGAAAATGTGAAATACTACCGAGTATCGGTATCGGTATTCCGTAGAAGATGGTTGAGACACATGATTGGGAAAAAGGTCTCGTTGAACCTTAGGAATGGATTAGGATACAAGTGACATGTCACTGGGATATTTGGGCATCCGAACTCGTTGAGTTCAGTCTGAGTTCACTTATGGATGCGAATGTCCGAACTCGTTGAGTTGAGTCCGAGTTCGTGAAATGTAACTAGGCATCTGAGCTCATTGAGTTGAGTCCGAGTTCACTTATGGATGCGAACGCCCGAGCTCGTTGAGTTGAGTCCGAGTTCGCTTATGGGCGAGTTACATGGTAGCTTGGCTACATATGTGGTACTTACGTACAAACTTTCCATGTATCCGAATTATATTCCGATGTGTTCAACGGGTAAAGTTCTACTCAAATGGAGGAATACTTAAGATGAAAGGGACGTATTGGTAAGTGTTGTGAAATGGATACTTTGAACAGGTATGTACTTAACCCTCGGGTTGAAAAAAATCGATATAACAACAACATGGTAAGATGATCAATGAAAATATGATATGAATATCTTGGTAATGATTATGCAAATGATGTTTTATGTTTGCTTATATGGTTATGTTACTTGCTATTTGCATGTGAACTTACTAAGCGTTTATGCTTACTCCCTCCTTTTCATTCCTTGTAGTGTTGACAAGCCAGCTCGGAAATCGGGAATGGTCGGAGGCACGCTCACACTATCCGTATACCATCTTGGCATAATGGCTTGTATATTTTGAGTATGGCATGTATAACATTATAATCATTTTGTATATATGGTCTTATGATATGGTTATTGAGTAGTATAAAAATGCTTGGTAGTGATTAGCCATTGGAATGGCTAATTATGATCATATTTGGGGTTATGTATGTCAAATTGCTAGTGAATCCATGGAAACCATGAAATAGGTAAAATTTACCATAAAATAGATTCAGACAGCAGTAGTAACGTGAATTTGAAAAATCATTAAAAATAGTAGAGATATAATTAGATGATGAATAAAACATGGAATTGAAGAATTATGAGTCTATTTTCATAAGGAAGAAACGAAACAGGTATATGAGTTATATTTTATGAGATGTTTAAATTTTTGTGAAACAGGGCCAGAGCAATTTCTGGATCCCCTGTTCTGACTTTGGAAATTAACCATAAATTGTATAAAAATAATTAGAAGTTATAATTTATATGTACAGATTTTTTATTGAGTCTAGTTTTAAGAGAAACAAACTTCATAGTCATTGAAATTCTGTACAGAGAGATATCTGATTCGTAATACACAGAGGTCAGAGCAGTCAAACCCTGAAATAGGGGAGACTTTAACTAATAAACTGTACTAATTGGCCTAGCCAAAAATTCTAGAAAAAAATTAGTAAATAGATATATGAGTCTAGTTTTAGGAAAAATTTACAGAATTGGATTTTGAGTTTCAGAACTTGAGATATGAATTTTTAAGCGACTGTGACGCAGTTAGCCAGCTTGTCTAGAATTTCTAAAATTAAATTGTTTGAGCTGTTTAAGCAATGAATTAAGTCTGTTAACACCTCCTGTTCGACTCCGGCAACGGTCTCGGGAACGGGGCGTTACAGTGGTACCATGAACGGTATCTATTCTTCCCTTCAGTGTCGTGATCCCGACTCATGCCAGGTGCTAGCTCCAAAATTGTTCCACCTTTTAAGGTCATATCACTTGCATTTTGTCATGGATTCGACTCTATTTAAGATGATAACTTCCCTTGGGATTCCAATCGACTGACTGTAAATGCAAGTTTACTCATTTACTTATCTAGTTTTTGTAAGTGTGTTTTTGTCTTTTGTTATAACTTTTCTATACTAACAGCTAACCTCTCCACTATGGTTTCAAGAGCTGACTTTGGGGTTGATACCGTTGAGTCGGAGGTGGTCTTGGCTGATACGATTCGTTTTACTGAAGATTCGATCCATAGCTCAAATTTGGGTGATCTCTACACCTTGCATTGTAAGCATTTGAATGTCGATCATAACGCCTTTGAGGTGGCCATGGAAAGTTCCCAACAACATCTAGTTGTGTTGTTGTATCCTCCTATAAAATTTGACACAAGTTTGTTTGTAACACCCCCAACCCATATCTGTCGCTGAATTAGGGTTACGAGGTATTACCGATCAAAACACAGCTCAATACAATCATTCAATTCAAAACATGAACAAAAAATTATACCAACTTATTTATAATAATTATAAAACTTGAATAGTACCATCTATTCAATCATATAAGTCACATTCACACACATTTTTTTATACGAAAATTTGATCCTTATGAACATCACACTAATGGCATTCGCATATTTAATGTATATATATATTCAAGCACATATCATTACATTTCTTATAACAACCATATGCAACACCATGTACACTTGTATACATCTACTTCATTAGCTAAATATCAAACAAAATATTTATTTAATCACTTATTCGAATAAACATCATATCATAATACATATACTTTATTACTCCAATAGTTGAACCATATGACCAATAATCATAACATTCAAATTTCTAAATAATAATCAAACATGGTTTCATATACCCATCATGCTTCAATACATCCATTTGTAAACGCCTGCTTCATAAATAAATTACTAATCATACCACATATATACCTAAGCACATTCGCATAGAACATTATGACAAGTCACATCTACAGCTTAATATACAACCAAACATATATGAGACATAAACATATATCACCATATGGTCAAGTATTATTGCATATTTTACCAAGTTCATGCGCATTTCACCGTATCATCATTAACCATTTTCGGACACAAATGACACTTCATTTCATATCTAATTCACAAGATAAGTATTATGTCTAAACATTATACCAATTTACATATACACGGCCAATTCACTTCACACCTATTCAACTATGGAATTAATCACATAAGATCATACCACACGCAATGAAACCTTGACTAAATATACCATTTCACAACTAATTAAGCTTAATAAAAATACACATTATACTAGCCCAAATGTCCAACCATTCATTCATGAAACATAATCATACATTGCCATTACAAAACCGTATCAAAATAGCCATTACACAATCAACAATATATTCATCATTTTACCTCATTACCAAGCCAAAATTATACAATCACCCATTATCCAAATTATAGCACATATCATACTTCCAAAATGAGTTAATTATAAAGCCAACTATACATCATACTTATCAATACTCAATGCTGAATACAAATATAAATACTATGAAACATACTTCCCAAAATAGTTTATAACATAACCAGTCTTACATCATATTAAACATCATATTCAAGCCATATCACATGGCTATTTATAACAAACCAAAACGAACCTTATGGAAACTAGCCTATACATGCCATATGTCATATTTACAAATTCCAAAAGTACCGAATATTGGTCGATAGTGTGACGATGATCCTTGACGATCCTCGAGCTCGAAACTAGCTTTCAAAATCTATAAAACAACATAAGAACACACCAAGTAAGCTTTGAAAGCTTAGTAAACCATAAGCAATTAAATTATTACAAGAATATTGATAGTTCAATTCAAATGGGCCAAATTTAATCATTCTCATACACATATAAAATCATCTTACTTATATAATTGCATATTACCACACTAAGTACTACACTTACCTTAATATTTCATGAATATATATACTTCTCACATACCTGAACCATTTAGCTCAATTTCATCTTTGGTCTCGTTTTGTCAATGCTTGATGAACCCTTTGGAATTGTTAAGAATAGACAGAAATCATATAAAGCTTGTACAATGCCATATCCCGAATATGGTTTTACATGTTACACATTTCGATGCCACTGTCCCAGACAGGGTCTTATACGAATCATATACGATGCCAATGTCCCAGACATGGTCTTACACATTTTCTCACTTCGATGTCAATGTCCCAAGCATGGTCTTACACGAAATCACACCTCGAAAATCCTTATGTCATGACATCAGTATCTTATACATTTCCTAAGGTTCGTTTAGGGCTTTCGACTTCGTAATTAAATCAATTCATGCTCGAAATTAGTCAGCCAATACTCAAATCAATTCGGCAATATATATGTCAATACATACAATTTAATTTAGCTACATATAATATATATTTGAATTTTAAGAACCTTTAATTACTTATGAGCTTACCTCGTACGGAGACGAACGGATCAAAACAACTATTCAACAATTTTCGACTTTCCCCGATCCAAATTTGATTCTTCTTTTATTGATCTAAATCAATACAAATTTAACTTATTTATTAACATATTCATTTAATTTCACCTAAAAACACATAAATGGATATTTTTCACTTTAGCCCCTAACATTTCACATTTTCATAATTTAGTCCCTTTTTTAAAACAACACAAAATACTCAAAATTTCAACATGTTCATGTTAGGCAGAATTTTCCTTAGGTCCCTAGTAGCCCATTAATTTCATTAATTTCATATTTTGACCCCTCAATTTACAAATTTCATAGTTTAGTCCTTAATAAGCATTTTTATCAAAAATCACTTAAAAACTATGATAATCTAATAACAAATATTTAGTTTTCATCATCTCAAATTATAATCACAAATTCATCATAAAATCCGAAAATTAAAGTATGGGTTTGCCGGAATACGAAACAACGATATCAAAAACGTAAAAATTATCAAAAACCGAACAAAGAACATACCTAAATCAAAGATTCAAAGTGCCGAACCTAAAACAACATCAATGCCTTTCTTTTTCTTTGAGTTTTGGACAAACAAGATGAACATGCATGTTATTTTTACTTATGTTTTATTTATTTAACATTTATTAATCATTTACCAAAATAACCTTAATGAAATAATTTGAAAACCATATATTATAAGCTTAATAGCGTCCACTCACATTTATAGTGGCCTAATTTCAATTTAAGGACTTTAAAATTAAGAAATCATAGCAAATAAGTACTTTAAATAATAGAATGCCAATTTTGCATTTTACGCGATTAAGTCATTTTTATCAAATTAGCTAACCAATCGGTAAAATTAAATCACGAAATTTTCACATATATCAAATAACATGCTATAAATACAAAAAATAATATTAAAATAATTTTACGACTCTGGATTTGTGGTTTTGAAATCATTGTTCCGATTTAGCTAAAAAAACTGGGTTGTTACATTGTTGGATGATCAGGCGTGGTATAAATCTCACACAACAGAGCTGGGTTCGTTTTTCCTACAAGTAAATTTTGAACTACATTAGTGAGCTTGTCAATTTTAACTTCTAAGGATGGAGTTCTTAGTCTATGAACCAGTCTTGTAGGTTTTATAGTTGGTTGGAATTGTTGGGAATTCGCAGCCATAGTTGAAATCAATTTCCTTGCTCTTTGAGGAGTCATGTTAACAAGTGCTCCTCCACTGGCAGCGTCAATCATCATTATTTCCACAGAAAGTAACCCCTCATAGAAATATTGAATAAGTGATTGTTCAGTTAGGCCATGTTGTGCGTAGCTTGCATACAACTTCTTGTATCGTTCCTAATAGTCATAGAGTGATTCAGTCTCATTTTGTCGTATTCTGATAATATCTCTCCTTAATTCGACTGCCCTAACTGCTGGAAAGAACCTGTCAAGAAACAAACAAGACATGTCAAACCATGTATTAACTGATCTTGGAGGTAAATAAAATAGTCATTCTCTAACAGAGTCGACTAACGAGAAAGGAAAAACACGAAGTTTAATTTGATCTTCAATTACTCCTTGAAGTTTCATGCTTAGGTAAACCGTGTGGAACTACCTAAGATGATTGTGGGGATTCTCGTTTTGAAAACCGTGAAAAGTGGGTAATAAATGAATTAAGCTCGATTTTAATTCAAATGGTGTTCCTTTCGTCAGATAAGTTATGCATAGCAATTGTTGCTGGTCTGGTGCCATAGCGAACTGTCGAATGGATTGATTCACCATTTCTTCTGGTTCACTGAGTGTATCGTCTATTTCTTCCGTGTAAGATAATGCTTCGTATTTGGATTCTTTTACTTGTTGTTTTTTGCATCGAATAACTTCTCTTCATAGTGATCTAACTAACTTCTCAATTTCTGGCTCAAACTTTAAAGTCCCTAATTATAACATGGTTATAAGTAAAAAAAACGAAAAATTAGTATTATTTCCAATCCTCGGCAACGACACCAAAATTTGGTGGGTGTCGAAATCACAATATAATTTCCTATGCTCTAACTGAATTAAAACTGTAGTATATAGAAGTAGGGTCGACCCCATAGGTACTGGGACTCCTAATTTTCCTATTTGCTTGACCAGATTCCTAGTCTAGGCAATTGTCGTGCCCATGACCAGTACGTGTAGAGCTGAAAAGTAAATAAAGGGGAATTTTAGTTGATAAAGGAAAAAACAAGTATATAATAAAATGAAATAATAATAGAATGATAGTTGCAATATAAAATTAAGTAATTTAAATTAAATTGGTAAATCAAATATGTGAATGCTTAGCCTTAGTCTCGGTACACTTTAAACTCGAATCGATCCTTGAAAGTGGATTCTTCTCTTCCAAACAATAAGCTGGTTGTAGCGATCAAGGACGAATCAACCGCCAACTCTTCCTTGTACAGTTGGTTCTGATACAACCTACAAACCAACTCTTACCATTATCTAACCATGTAATATGTGTCCGTAATTTAAGATCTGGGTAGGCTTGCAATCTAAAAGAGCCCAACTCAAATTAATGACCCCAACTACGTGGGTTGTTTAAATTCAATCACTATCTCCCTTGACGGAATCCAACTAGCTTTTTCCAACTAAACATACAAATTTGTTCGCGGGAACTCGAATACGACAGATGATCGGCTCACTTTTTCAACTATACGCCAAAACAACTTCCTCCAACGTGCACTTTGAGCTTAAATTGGATTAACTTTGAGGGATGAATGTGACTATCCACTTTGAGCTTAAATTGGATTAACTTTGAGGGATGAATGTGACTATCCCATATTCCGGAAAGATAACGAATATCGTTAATAACACTCTAGGATGACATATTTTTATGTATTAATTATATGTTTATTTTGAGTATGATCCTACTAATTTGAGCTATTTATGGTTTTTTATCTTATAGGGACTAAATTGGAGGCAAAATGAAATTTGGGGGCTAAAAGCGTGAATTTAAAGTTAAATTGGGCTAGCATGCGAAGTAGGAGAGACGTTGTGCCGAAAATATAAAGTGTGGAAGATTTTGGGAGCAAAAATGTAAAAGAAGAGATTTTATAGCACAAGACTCTATTTTAATTTCAATTATGTTAGGATAATTATTAAGGATTATTATTTAGATTTAATTTTAGCTTTTATCTTCATTTATCTTTAATTATCTTTAATTATCTATATTTATCTTTTAGAATTTAATTAAGAATAGACTAGGTTTCCTAGTACTATAAATAGGGGATAGAGTGACACAAATTTGACACATCTTTTCTGTAAACACTCTCTCCCCCAAAAAGTTTAGCCTTTTGTTCTCTTCATATTTTTTCAATAAAAATTTTATTTCCATTATATTTATTTCTTTTTCCCCAAAAAGCATAAGCCACTAAATCTATCTAGTCGAAGGTTGTCAAAGTTCCCCAAAAAGGGTTCATGAGGCTTAGAATTTGTACTTAGCCTTCTCGACGAGTATTCATCGTTTTTTCGCATTACGAGGCTGATGCTTCTGTCCATGCCCCTTAAAAGGTAATCTTTTCAACGTGTGCAAAGGCGGTCGCTTTGTATGTTTTAGGAATGTTGCACAGTCGATTCGTTAGCTTACTGCGTGAGAGGTTGGTGAGCCCAAGAGACAAAATGGCATGAGATTCGCCATTGAGAAGTGATGATCTAGCATAAGATGATCCCACAGAAGCGATTGTTGGCTAGAGTCAGGTTCCGCTAAATCGTAAGTCTAAATTCTTGGAGCTAGTGGTCGTAGGCGTCCTCTTCCATTATAACTGGCTTATTCTGTTTGAAAAGGATCACCTAAAAGCTGAGGATTGAACCCAAGGCAGATCGAGGCAACCGGAGGCTGGAATCTCTCCATAAGAACTCTTTTTTCCTCAACTCTATCTATTTCTACTATTTCAATTTTAATTTTCGTAATTTCAATTTAGTCCAAACTTTTAATTCTGTTTTTTTCCAGGTACGCAGGTTTTCTTGGGTACGATTCTGACCAGGATTTGAGGAACAAGCAATTGTGAAAATCCGGTCCCTGAGGATTTGACCCTACTTTCTTTATACTATTATTTTTATTATTTTCAATATTTTATAGGGATAGAATATTTTTGGTGCTCTCAACAACCGCATCAATCGTGTTGTAAGATTTTAGTGTAGATTTATTTCTCACAATTCTCGATCAGAACGATGATCGGACTAAAGCTAAATAGGGATTAGTTGAGCATGAGATTAATCATGTTTTATTGGATTATGAGAATGAATTTAAATGTAATGGTGATAGGTGAAAAGGAGAGGGGACTTAAAAGAACAATTGCACCAAAATAAGGGAACGAAAAAAAATGACAGTAAGCCTGATAAGCTACAAACACATGAAAAGGGAAAAGAAAAAATTGTTTTCAATTCAATTTCAAATGTGTCCTTCCATGCTACATTTTCAGGCTTTTATACATTTCTCATATGCTAATTTTAGCATGATTCCCTTTAAAATTATGCCTAACAACCAACAAAAATCCACATAATTTTCTAAATCCACATAAGTTTTTGCAGAGGGACTTTTATAAGTTTTGATTAAGGTAGTATTTAGAAAGTCACCTAATAATTGGATTTGGGTGTAATTGCTTGTAATTACACAAGAATAACATGTTTGGATAACTATTTTAATTGATGGGTCTTACCGAATTGAATGTAATTGGAGTACCCTAATTACACCTTCTAATTTATAGGAGGTGAGAATTGGAGTGATTCAAAAGTAATTTCACCCAATTCCAATTTTTAAAAAATTATTTTTATACATTTTATAAAAATTATATTATAAGTATAAACACGCATGAATATTTGGAATGGTTATGCCAAAATATTTCATATATTATAAATCTTAAAAAATTATTATAAAATCAATTGGTATATTTTATAAAGTTATAACAAAGAAATATATATTTAAATCCTAAAAAATTTAAAGATATGATTAAAAATTTTATTATAAAAAATAATTTACATATTATA
Source organism: Gossypium longicalyx (assembly GCA_025698465.1). Classification (NCBI taxonomy): domain Eukaryota; kingdom Viridiplantae; phylum Streptophyta; class Magnoliopsida; order Malvales; family Malvaceae; genus Gossypium; species Gossypium longicalyx. The sequence continues at coordinate 12,149,041 of CM046997.1, read as the reverse complement.
AAATTGTTATAATATATGTTTATTTATAAAAAAAAGTTATGACTAAAAACTATAGACATAATTTATTTATATGTCCATGCTATATATTATAAAAAAATATATTCATTCATAAAGAAAATGTTTTATCATAACTTATTTATAATAAAAAAAATCTAAAGTTATGAAAAAATATTATTTATAAGAAGTGTTATTAAAGGTTTGGACAATTTATAAAACATTTTTCTATAAAGGTTATATATTATAAATTGTATATACTTTTATATTTAATTTATGTATTATAGAAATTGATATAATTTAGTATAAGTTTTTCTCTAAATTAAGTTTTTATAATTAAAGCTATGATGTATGAGCTATTCGGACTATGCACCAAAATATTATAAAGTAGATGTTAATTATGCAAATAGAAAATGTTTTCTTGTACTTTATGATGGTGTATGATACCATTTGAGAAAATAGTGTCAGATGCAAGCACCATAGATAGATTATGAACTCTTTAATTTAAAACATTCAATGTTTCGAAATATAGTTGAGATGACATTTGTTGTTTTAAAAAAAATACTTCTCATGTTAGCAACATCACCTTAGTATAACTTTAATCATAGTTGAAATTGTGATGATCCAAACTTCAAAGAATACATGGAAGAATGAGATATTGATAATCTTAATTATATAGATTCAAATTCAAATAACAATAAACTCGATTAATGCCCAACAAATGATGATAAGGAGCATATGTTAAGTATTAAAGAGGGAATAACCTAACAAATATACACTAAAACAATTAGAAAAATTTCATCTGGTGTTTATTTTTATTGTTATTTCTATTAGAAATCATATTAAAAACTACTTTTTTAAACTAATATAATACATATGATGATCTGATTTTAATTTTTGTTACTTATTTAAAAATTATTTTATTATATTAATAATTTTTATTGTAATTAATATTTTTAAAATATAAATTATTTAATTATGTAATTACAAATTATAGTATCAAATATGATATAAAAAATTACCATATAATTATATTCGGTCAATAATTTTACAAAAAATATTACCCAACCACAAAAATATCAAATCTTTAGTAATGTTTTGTATAATCAAATAATTACACAAAACATTATCATATTGTACAAATTTATAATTTTTTTATTTAACTACACAAATTATTATAAATATTGTAATTAATATTTTCTACAACATAAATTATCTAATTACACAAATTAATTATACAAACCTTAAATTTAGGAATAAAGAACCATTTAGGCTTTCAACATGACAATCTTTTCAATTTGATTTTTAAATTTTGTTGGTTCACATTAATCTTAAAATTTAATAATTTTTTTCAATTTGATCCTTAAACTTGAATTTTGTTAAAGTATGATGAAGTGACATTCTAAAGTTGTGTTAAATTATAATTTGATTTTTAATATATATATATATATTGAATTTCTTTATACTTTTAACATTTTTTTTTGTATATTTTTAGATTTTATATAATTTTTAAAAAATTTTAAATGGTAACATCTACAACCTTATAATATCATATTATTATTTTTATACGAAATTCAAATTTAAAAATGAAAATAAAAATAAATTCGAAACCAAAGTTTTCTAAAAATCAAATTAAAAAAATTAGTAAATTCAGTATTTTAAAAATCAAGATAATCCTTGGTAAATTTAACTATGGAATTAGGACAACTATCATTTGATTTGACAAGTTAAACTTTGGCTTATATTTCAAAGCCAAAGTCTCCCTATTTCTTATCTTATGATTGCTCACTACTCGGTTTTGATTCATTTCACATTGCATATTCTTTATACTTCAATGGTAAATTTGACATTATCATATAAACTTAAATGAAGCAATTGAAGTCAACCCAAACTTAAAATATACTCCTCTTTTTCGAAATATGTATATTTTTATATTGTTTTTACAATTTAAAAAAAATTCTATCTCTTTTTAATTAAAATATATAAAAAAAATTGTCGATTAAATTTTAATTCGATTCATATTTGTATTATTGTCAATGTAAAATAATATGAGTTTAAGTACGTTAAAACGTATTTTTTTTATATTTATAAATTAAAAAGTAGTTATGAATATTCTAGATATTGTATAAAAAAATTAAATATAATCAAAATGTAAAATTAGATAGTTGAAAGAAAATATAGAAAATTGTATAAGGACAGTGATCAAATAAAAAGATAAAATGTTGCTTAAATGTCCAAAAAGTAATTTAAAAAAGAATAAAAAACTAATATAAAAGAGAAAAAAAAGGAAAGAAAAGCCATCAAAGTTGTTAAGAGGTTGACTATTTCTGTACTACGTGTTTCAGCCACGAAGATTGAATATTGTAGTCGTAGAGAACTTTCACGACTGTCTTTTTATCCTTGCACGCGTTTCGACTACCTTACACGCTAAAAGTAAAACAATTATTATTTTAAATGAGATTCAAATTTATCAAACTTAATGCTACAAAATTATTATTTTGATATAAGATTTATTATTAATGTAAAAAGATATAAGTTTAAATGTGTTAAAATGTATTATTTTCTTATTTATTAAGTAAAAAAATTATGAATAATTTTAAATATTATGTAAAAAATTATCATAAATTAATTATAAAATACATTATTTTTCACCTTTCGTATAATAAATACCTTACGGATTATCCTCATAAAATTTACTTCTTCTTCTTTCTTTCTTCTTTTTTTTTTTTTTTTTTTTTTTTTTTTTTATTATCTAATTGTGTTTCAACCTAACATGATTGAAAATGTAGAAATGATGTAATTTTAAACGAATTTGAGAAAACGTAAATAATTTTTTTTTATATATATATATATATTGAGATGCAACGAGAAGTTCTACACAACTCTCAGAAGTAAATAATTTTTTTACATATAAAAAATTTAACCCATGGAAAAAGAGTTAATGTATATTTTGTCTTGAATTTATTACAAATTGATATTTATTTTTATTTAATTAAATTATTTTTAAGATATTTTAGTTAATTCTTATTAAAGTTTTGATAATGTGACACTATTCGTTAATAACATAATGATACGTGGTGACTTTAAAGTAATACACTTAATAATCATTATTTGAAAATAAAAAAAATATAAATCTATAAACAATTATACAATTATATAAAATTATACGAAATTATAAAACTATAAACATTCTAGAAAAATTATAAATTATAAAAAAATTAAAAATCTAAAAAAATCCTAAAAATATTTAGAAATTTTCTGAAAATATCACTTTTTTATATTATTATTGTTTGAAATTATAAAAAAATATAAATTTTCAAAATGAATTTAAACAAAATAATGTCCATATTCATTTGAATATGAATATCTTTCTATTTAGATTTATTTTGGAGGTGAATTAAAAATCTAATTTCTGATTAGTTATAACAATCACATCATCGAAAAAATTAATATTTTTAAGTATTTGGAGTAATATAAGTGACGAAATCTAAATTTCTGTACCAAATTAATAAAATAAAATAAATACAAACTAGATAAGTGTCAAAATTAAAGGGTAAAAATATGCTTTAACTAGAAAGTCTTAAAAAAATATTTTTAAACAAAACAAAAAACTTGGTTAAAAAATATATTTTTTAATAATTTTATATTTATAAAAACTAATCAAAAAACAATAATAAAGTTTAAACATTAAACCTTAAGCTGACAAAAAAAAAAAAAGCGCCTCCAACCACTATTTAAATTCTTTTTTATACTTTTTTTCTTTCACTTAAATCATGAGTATGAAATAAATTAATAATTTTTAATAAAAATAATTGGGATAAACTATAATAGTAGTAATCTAATCATTAGTAGAAAAAATTTAGGTTAAGAAGCTATGAAAAATTATAAAATAATTATTTAATTATTTAATTTTATTTTTTTTGTTACCAACTGATTAATTTAGCCATCAACATATATAAATTATGTTAATTTAGTCTTGATTCTAAAATTTTTAACTCTTAACATTTGCACATTGTGTAATTTAACTTTTTTTAATGTTTTTTGTGATATTAAGGATTAATTTTTTTAAAAAAGAAAAGATAAAAATTATTATCTTGAATTTTTGAGTGTTTCTATTTTTTTGTATATTTTCAACTAAATTTAGCTAATAAAATTAATTTTTTTAACTTTTTAAGTGAAATGATCACAAATATATATATATATATATATAAATGACTAATTTATACAATGTGCAAATGTTAAAGGTAAATTTTTTTAAAATTAAAACTATATTAACACAATATATAAATATTAAAATTAAAAATTACTATTATGTCAATTTTAAAAAGTGTCAAAAAAAAGTTAAATAATTTATTCAAATAATTTAATATATATTAATATTAGTGCAGGCGGTTTGAAATATATTAGACGGTGAGGATTGAATGATTAGAAAAAGAAGAGCCAATGATGGCGCCACATAAAAAGAGAGAGCCACAAAGCATCATCACATTGCGCTCTCTAAACAGCGTCTCAGAGTCAGACAAGTTGGTATAAACATGCAGACTCTGACAAAACAAACAAAATAAAATAAATAAAACCTGTTTTTCATTTTATGAGATAGAAGAAAAACACACAAAGTCACAATAAACAATTTAAGAAAAAAGAACACCCCTTCAGTTTCAGTTTGAGGGTGAGTTTCTCACTAGAAAATTGAATTTGCTTTTTCATGTCTAGTCTTTTTCTTTCTTCTCTTATTATTACAACTTGGGTCATAATGGAATATTGATCTGTTCAGATTCTTGTAGCCCTTTGAAGTTACCCATTTATTATATTATATATATCCTTATCTGGGTATTCTTTGTTTGTTTGTTTATTCTTTTTTTCATACAATTTTGGTTTTGTTTTTACTTCTTTGTTGGGTGTTTTTCCTTGTGCTTCGTTGATTATTTAATCATACCTAACCGCATAATCTAAAGTGTTTGGAATAGGTATATTTGCTTTAGGATTGGTATTTAATTAGTTGAATACAAGGTCAATCCCATCGTTTTCATCTCCATTGAAGCAAAGTGCTATAAAGTTTAGCTTTATCTGGAATTTTATCTGTTGAAATTGTAGGATTTTTCTGTACAAATAATGATCTTTGCCTCTTCTTCTTGAAGACCTTTCTCATGCATCAGGTAAAGGGAAAACCCTTTTTTTTGAACTTTTTGATGAGTTTTTTAAGCCCTGAAATGGAACATCAAGAACTTGTTTTAGAATTGTTGAATGTTTTGCTGTGTCCTGTATGTTGCCTGTTGTTCTTTTTCCCTCAAAATTAGTTCTCAGAACCTTGAATTTGATCATTGTTCGAGCTATTTGGTAGACTTGTTTACGAGTTTCGGTTTCGGCTATGTTTGTCCTTGAAATCGAGTTTTTTTGCTGACGGATCTTCATCCGGATCAATGCTTTCTCTGTTATTTGTATGTTAAGGATGATAGCAAAACATGTCTATGGCAACCTTTCTAAGATCTTTCTGGTCTGAGAATGCTGAAACCCAAATAAGTTATATTTTTGGCTCTTTCACCATACTCACAAGTGATTGTCCAGCCTGATCTGAACAATGAAGGGATCCCAAATTCCCGGTTTCCGTAATCTAAATACTGCGGTGACATGGTCCATTTCTTACGGGCCACTTGTTTTGTACTAACACGTCTTGCTGCCAATGATTAGTCACATGATGCAGATTATTTCATGTTACTCATAAGCTATTTGAGTTCATGTCTTGCATCGGTGTTTGATTTGTGATTTTTTCTGCAGCAACCATTTTATAATTCGACTATCCAGAGAGTTGGAACCATGTCTTTAGTAAGGTCTGCGGAACCAGCTACTGCGTCATGTAGAAATACGAAACTCTATTCAATACAGGATAGCAGTGACAGTACTGGCATGGCCATTCGAATGTTTGGTTCTGATAAGCATAAGCCTGTTTATGTTATGGATTCTTACAGCAGCGAGAGCTACGAGAAATACGTCCTTGATTCTCCTACAGATGAGCTTATACATTCATCTAGTTCTGGAATTTCTGGAAGTTCAGTTCGCCTACAAGATGTCTCTTCTTGCCAGATAAGAGGTAGTTCATTTTTCTCCCTGACTGATCTAAAACCATTGAAGTCTTCTATTTCGTTAATTCAATGTTCTTATATTGTCCAATCCATTTTTTTAAAAAAGATTACTCGGAAATCCAAAGCCCAGATACGCTAGACTCTGATTCAGATAAGATGAAACTGAAGCTTCAAGAACTGGAGAGAGCTCTGCTTGCTGATAATGACGTTGATGGGGATGATGACATGTTTGGCACTGGTCTAAGCATGGATGTAGATGGTGAGTGGTCTGATCCTATCAGGATGGGTTCTCATCACGACTCGCCAAAAGAGTCATCATCCTCAGGTTCTTTTCTCGATTGCGTTAGTGGTAACAAAGAGGTTTCACATGTTTCATCTCAGACTCCTAAGCAAATGCTGATTGAATGTGCTGCTATACTCTCAGAAGGTCACATTGAAAAAGCTTTAGCCATAATAAACGAGCTTCGCCAGAGGGTCTCGATTCAAGGAGATCCGCCCCAGAGAATTGCAGCCTACATGGTCGAAGGCCTTGCAGCTCGCATGGCAGCATCCGGAAAATATCTTTACAAAGCTTTAAGATGCAAAGAGCCCCCTTCTTCTGATAGGCTTGCAGCAATGCAAATCCTCTTTGAAGTGTGCCCTTGTTTCAAGTTTGGATTTATGGCAGCAAATGGTGCAATTATTGAGGCATTTAAAGGTGAGAAAAGAGTACATATAATAGATTTTGATATAAGTCAAGGTAGTCAATATATTACACTGATTCAAACAATAGCTAAGCTGCCGGGTAAGCCACCTCATTTGAGGTTAACCGGAGTTGATGACCCTGAGTCAGTCCAACGTCTTAATGGAGGCCTCGAAATTGTCGGACTAAGACTTGAGAAGCTAGCAGAAATACTCGGTGTACCTTTCGAGTTTCAAGCAGTTCCCTCTAGGACTTCGCTTGTTGCTCCATCTATGCTGGATTGCAAGCCGGGCGAAGCACTTATAGTGAACTTTGCATTTCAACTCCACCACATGCCTGATGAGAGTGTTTCAACGATCAATCAGCGAGATCAGCTTCTTCGGATGGTTAAGAGCATGAATCCAAAACTTGTTACTGTTGTCGAGCAAGATGTAAACACAAACACATCACCATTCTTCCCAAGGTTTATCGAAGCCTATAGTTACTACTCTGCTGTTTTTGACTCCCTGGACGCCACCCTTCCTAGGGAGAGCCAGGATCGGATGAACGTCGAAAGACAGTGCCTGGCACGGGACATAGTTAACATCATTGCATGCGAAGGAGAGGAAAGGATAGAACGATACGAAGTCGCAGGGAAGTGGAGGGCAAGGATGATAATGGCTGGCTTCAAGTCATGTCCGATGAGTTCGAATGTAATTGATACAATCCAGAAGCTTATCAAGGAATACTGTGACAGGTACAAGCTGAAGGAGGATGTGGGTGCACTTCATTTTGGTTGGGAAGACAAAAGCTTGATTGTTGCTTCAGCATGGAGTTAGGAAGCTCAGCTCTGAATGTTCATTGTAAACTAGCTGTTCCAGAAAAATGACTTTAATCCTTTGTGCTTATGTAAAATTCCAGAGAAGAGTAGGTATTGCTAATTATCTAACATTTTTCTTGAATAATATATGTTTTTCGAAACATTTGAACGATGCTCGCCTCAATAACTCAAGCTGCTTAAGTTTTTCGAGTCAAGTCCAAGTAAATTGAAAAAGAAAGGAGAAACACGAAAGAGAACTGCACAAAACTTTTAATAACCATTAGCAGTATAGAAATTTGATCATTGTTTACAGAATTTTCCCAGTACAGCATCAAAAGAATGATTGTAATTTGTTAAAATTGTAACAGCCTGTGAACTTACATGAGCATTCCTCATTGGTCTCGGAAATTGCAAGACAAATTAGTGTGTGTGTGTGTATATCTAATGCTTCATACCAACAAAACATAAAGCTACCTCAGCTTGGGCCTGCAGCTCTTCCAAAACCTTAATAAGTTTCTCACGTGGAATCATTGTTTCACTTTGCTCTGTCAGCATTTTCCTCAATCTTCATCCATGCACATGAAAAAGGGCAAGCCAAAATTAATATTATGATTGAAAATTCAATGGGAAAAGGAAAGCTAATTATTGAAATGTTATTAGGACTTCATTTTTCTTAAAGTACTCATGTTTGACACTCAATATTTGGACATGAACATAAGGATATAATCCTCTAAATAAATGAAAAAACTTAGAAAAATTGAGCAGACCCGTTTCTGGAAACATATTTAGGTGCGACACTCACCTCCAAGTCCAGGTAACTAAAATCAACCATATTTATGCAACAGTAATTGAATACTTACAAATGGATCAGGGTAACAATATTCAAAAGATTTAAGAGAGAGAAAGGTATATTGCATAGTGTATGACTGACACAGGTTAAGTAAAACTTACCTATGAACAATGGCTATGTCCCCATGTCCGGTGCATATTATAAACATCGAGTTAGTGGGTAATGCAGTGTGGAGACTACGAACCCTAGCGTCAATGCGTGTTAAAATTTCCTTTAGCTCAGTTGAAATATTATATTTTACTCCTTTGTGTTTGGCAGGTTTCTTATCACATGTAAGCAATGATATCATTTCCGCAAGCTTTCCGTTCAACTTTACGTCATCCTCAGCTTGTTTTCTGAAATAGGAATTCAATTCTGAAAACTGTGTCCAGACGAAGTGAACACGGTCATTCTTGACCTGCCACAACAGATAAATGTACGAAGTTGATAAGCAAGCCTGGATAGAAGAAGGTATACCAGAAAAGCAATATAACGAAGCCTTACCTCTTTTCTAGCCTTTAAAAGTGCTTCATCATCAGAGCAAACTGGGATTGCATGGGATGACTCAGAAGCATATCGCTTCACTATGGAAACATCATCAATGAAAGAGGAGGTCTTGCCACACTCACCCAGAAGTGTAAGGAGCTTCCTACGCATAAAGGATGGTGGCGAACCAAAATCAGGTCCTAACACAAGAAACAAAGACATTATGAGAATTTACATATGCGTTTCTACATTATAAAAAAGATAATCATATGATAAACCTTGATGCAAGGTATATCTGAGTTCTTGACGTAAAAGAACCTAATCAATGTGAATGCAAAGAAAATAAGTACTTGCCATTTCTAATCTTTAACAGAGCCAAATCCATAGCAGCTCTTGCATCTTCAATGCTATCATGTCCACTACCCGACTGCTGTATTTCCTGAGAAAGAAATCTCTTCGCAAGAACTCGAAGAGCACTTTTATAAGATCCACCGCGAGGGTGTTTGTATAATACAGATGTATCAATTATCAGATCATGAGAAATTTTCAAAGCTAATAAGTCATTCTCCAAGGAGTGCCCGACTAAGATGGTATCTTTGTGAACCAGTGTCAGAAAATCTTCCTGAAAACAGGAAGAAAATATAAATAATTTGTACATGAGCTTTTTTTTAATGGAACATTATTTCAACAATAGTGCAGTAAAAATATAACGACAATGATTAGTGATAGTCAACAAAGGGAGATGAACCTGAACATTTTGAAGAGTTGTAGTCACTCCACTCAACATCTCGTATGTGATTCCACTAAACCTGCTTAAGCAACAAACAAAATTATGAAATTGACCTAATGATAAGAGATAATAAAGTGTATGCCTAGAGACAGGGAGAGTGATCTCAGAGTTGGATGACTGAAGATTTCATATCTGTCAATACAAATTGAGTCGAACAATTCGAAGCATGGGAAATTTTTTCACACACACACACGAAAAGAAAAACAGCATAAACTTGACCAACTAAGAGATCTTTTCCTTTTGCTTGAATGACACTAAGAGATAGTAGACAAAAGAAGTATAGTTTTCATGAAACTCTACTTGGACCTAACTTCAACAGTTCCAAATAGCATTTACCTTGTGTTGTAATCGGTGATAGGGTTTGATGGTTTAACCAATTTATCCAGTACAACCTGTCAACAAAAATCATTGCAATTTTTAGCCAATTTATCTAGTAAATGTGTTGTATCATTTACATGATGCAGCAATAAAAAGATGGTTTACTCTTTTCTTTCTTTTTTTTCCCTCTTTCTTATGGGAGTAAAAGTTCAATAAAAAGATATAGGAGTATTATTTGTATGCCTTAAATGCCAATTATAGGCCACTAGCAAAATTATCTAAAAGAAACTGATAAATAGTTGGCTAGGAAACTAATAAGAAATATTAGAAAAGAAAATAAAAGAGAGAAAAGATTCCATTCAACATGCCTGTCCTTCAATATCAACCAGGGTCACTCTTGTAAGCTCAAAACCCTCACTTGTTATACACTGCATGAACGTAAGCAGACAAAAAATAAGAGAAGGAAAACAAAGTCCATCATGATGAGCACACAGAATTAACTACATAAATACAAGAAAACTTAATAGCCAGAGCAGAAGGTAAGAAGCGCAATTGTCCAGAGTATATAATAATTTATTTTCTACTTGAGCAAACAATCACATAAATTCAGATCAGAGATGAACGTTTTAAGCCACAGGTGGGTCTGGAGAGAAAATTAGTGTACCAAGGAAATTCTAGGCAAAGCTCTCAAGCTTTATGTAGGATTTTATCTAACTTCTTCAGAAGAAAGCAACAATATCTTGTCACTGTACATTCTCCAACTAATAGTTTACATGATTTTATCTTATTTCACAATAAAGAAGCAAAGAGACATCATGATCTAGTCATAAGCTGACACACATGATTTACCATTTCACAGTCAAGTGCCAACATTTCATAAGGAGAAGATCCATCAGGAGCAGGACGAGTAGGAAGAAAACCTACATGTAACAAATCCAAGAATGAACCAAGGACATTTGAACAATGAAGAAGCAAGATTAAGATGCTAAGAAAAGTATATGTAACAGTCAGAGAAAACATTTAGCACACCTGGTTGATCATAACAAAATCCATTGTCTTCTAGTTCCTTTGCTGTAAGCGTATAATATGAAATGGGGAAAGGAATGTCTTTCAAGATTTCTGCAGAGTCCATTGAAGAGATGGATGTTTCTGCACAAAGATGTCATTTTATAATCAACAGGTTATTGCGTTGGTAAAAATCCTCAAATAAGTTAAGATGTTATTAAGCAAAACCTTGTAATGTTGTGATGCTGAAAGCAACAAAAGGATTGCCAAGTGGCAACATAACCTATGCAACATAATAGGAACCATCTCATCTCCTAAATATAACTTTTTGATAATTGTAGACATCATAAAGAAAAAATCTTAATCAAGATAGTGAATGATTACTATGATCTTGATTTTACAAATATGAAAAGGAAACTGGAACAGAACATAATTGTTTATGAATTTGCCTTTCTACTTATTTGAATATTTTCTTTCTCACAGAGAATTTACACTCCCAATAACCTTATTTTACATGATAAATAACCAACATGATTTAAGGATTGCAGCCCAACTCTGAGTGAATAGTAAAGAACTGGGAACACCATTTATCAACAAGTGTGGAACAGCTGAAATACCTTCATTCGGTCTCAATGAAAATTAGTTAAGACCACCAGAAGAGTACATGGCACATGTTTAAGATCCCCAAAGCTTTTCTTTTCTAGTCACACAAGTTGGACTAGCAATCCTCTAACGAAAATCAACTAACCCTGTCAAGCACCTAATTCCAGCATACAAGTAAGAAATTTATGCAAACAAAGAAGTAGACCATGCAAAGACGGATTTTGCACCTTGTTCAGCTGATTGGCTTACACCCCTTGCTGAATCAATTACATTTCTCTTTCTCTTCACTTTGCACGTTAGGAGTGCGTCTATTGTCTGCATCCCATCTGATACACAACTATAAAAACAACAGAACTCATAAACACAGCACATTGCATCATAGACAGGAAATGCAGAAACAAAATCATTACGAACCTAAGTGCTAAAAGTGCCCGAGGATTGCCACAACTTTGTTTAAAACCAGAAAGTTTCATGGATTGAGCTATGTACAAAGCTGCATCCAAGCCAGGGACATAAAGCATAACAACTTTCGGTATCAGCGGCTTATTCTGCAAACAATGTAAAACAAGAACATGTTTTTTATAAAACCCAATAATGAAAGACTTTGTTCCACTCATTAATGAGGAAACCAATAATAAAGTTTAATACATAACATTATATTCTTTACCTTAATAAAGACCCAGGAAGGCATGAATCCATCGGCAAGAACCCAGGTAACAAGTCCTTGAACATCCTGGTACCAAAACAAAAATCCCCAAAGTTCAACTAAGTTTCTCAGAGTATAAATAATGGTTTTCCCCCTCATAACGTCAGTTTTAAGAAACTTACTTGCAAATTCAAAGTACTGTCAGCTTCTGGCGTCTTGAAAACAAGTTCCGCTTTTGCCTGCAAAAGGGAAGGCTTCAAGTTTCATTCCATTCCCCCACTATACTAAAGAAAATCAATATATTCTGTACATAAAACTTGAAAGCAAGAGAAAAAGGGAGAGTACTTGAGGTCCATAAATATCAAAATAATTAGAGCTCTCCTTCTTTTCCTCCTCTGGAATAGCCTCTTCACTCTTTTCCTTTAGAGACGCCATTTTCTTCTTTAAAAAAACAAATCTGCTTAGTTTCTCTCTAAATTTTTTTCTGGGAACCCAAACAATATTTTTCTTTTTCTATTTTTTCTTTTAACAAATATGGGCAATTCGGCAGAGAAGGGAATTGGAAAAGTAATGGAAAATAGTCTGAACCCTTGTGCTAATTGCTAACTAAGATGGGGCTTCGGGTTGAACCGGGTTTCTTTAAGGTCCAAACGGTGCGTTTTTAATCTTCTGCGGCTATTAAATATAAAGTCAAAATTTTCTATTAGTCCTTGTACTATGTGTAAATTACAATTTAATTATTGTGTATTTTTTTAATTTTGAAATTTAATTCTTAACCTAAATGATAGAACTTAATTAATTAATTGAATAAATTAAATTTTTATGTTAATCTCATACTAAGTATAATTTTTGAATTTAAATATTTTTCTCTAATTTAATATTTTTAATTTTAATATTAACTCAAAAGGTAATAATTAAATCCATTAATTAAAATAGTTATTATTTTATAAAAATTATGTCAAAATAAGAAGCTGGTAATATTTTTTACCTATAATATTTTAAAAATAAGAGAATTTAGATGAATGAATTTAATATATACTCGATTAAAAATATCAAATTGAAATATAAAGATTAAATTTAAAATTTACGCATGGTATAAGGACTGGTAGCAGAATTTGTCCTAAACATAACCTGGAAGATCTGGTATACAATAAGAGGGAAAGAAGCGAGGGGGCTGGAGAGAGAAAAAGAAGAATGTCGAAAACGCTGGTGCAACCGATAGGGCAAAAGCGGCTGACGAATGTGGCCGTCGTGCGTTTGAAGAAACACGGCATGCGATTTGAAATCGCTTGCTACAAAAACAAAGTCCTCTCATGGCGTTCCCGGGTGTAAGTTTTTGTTTCCGAATTTCACTTACTAATTGTTGTTATTGAATTTTGATTAATTTTTTTAAAAAGGGAAAGAATTTTATTGCAACAGCGAGAAAGATTTGGACGAGGTTCTACAGTCCCATACGGTTTACTCCAATGTTTCGAAAGGGGTTCTTGCTAAGACCAAAGATTTGGTTGCTGCTTTTGGGACTGATGATCAGACTAAAATTTGTTTGGAGGTAATTCTAAAATTTCAATTATTTTACTAAGATAAAATTATTGTTGGTTAATTTTCTGTTTGCTGGTTGTGGGTTTTTGTTTGGGTGGTAGATTTTGGAGAAAGGGGAGCTACAAGTTGCTGGGAAGGAAAGGGAATCGCAATTTTCGAGTCAGTTTCGGGATATAGCGACGATTGTCATGCAAAAAACCATCAATCCTGAAACTCAGCGCCCTTACACCATTAGTATGATTGAGAGACTAATGCATGAAATTCATTTCGCTGTTGATCCCAATAGTAGTTCCAAGAAGCAGGTCGTTTTTTTGTTGTTGTTAAAGTATTTAGTTATGGATTAGCAAAAGAAACTGGTGAATCTTCTTTGTTCAATGGAATTTTTCATGCCATGTTGAGTAATGCTTCTCCAATTGATTTAGCATCAGATATATTATTTTTGCTTTAATTCATATTTAGATGTGCGTAGTTATGCCTGACATGAAGTTGTTCATTGGAGTTGTATTCTTTTAGTTGAATTTCATGTATAATATGATGGCTTTTTATGTTTTCTTCTTTGCCTGATGTTTTATATTTCTCAGGCTCTAGAGGTTATTCGTCAGCTTCAGAATAACTTCCCCATAAAACGGTCGCCCATGAGATTACGACTCGTAGTTCCTGGACAGAACTTTCATTCTCTTTGTGAGAAGCTGAATGAATGGGGTGCTACCATTGTTTCAAAAGATGAATCCGGAACTCAGCTGTCAGTTGTAAGTGAGCTGCATCCTCTGTTTCCTCAAGGAGAAGCATTCGACTCTTGGTTTAGTCATTTTATCAATTTTCTCTTAACAATGGTTATAAGTTCACCACATTTTTAGCATTATTTACTGATATATTTAAAGGTATTTTCCTGGATGCTCCATCTGGGTAGTTATTCAAGCATCATTTATTTTGCTAGTTATGTGAATGTCATGAATTTAATCCATCAAAATTGGAAGTTAGGATAATTTGTCAAGCAAGGATGCTTGAATAGTGTTGATGCATTTTTTTTTTGTTAATTTTGATTTTTGTTGATTTTAATAACTACATGATTGAAGCCAAATAATGTGAAGGCATATTTTACCATGCATGAGCATAAACTTTGTCAAGCAGGTAGAAGCTTGTACCCGATTGGGAATTTTACTCTTATTTTAGTTCCATGCTTCTTGCACCCATAATTTCTGATTGACCTTCACTCGAGTGGTCATAGACACTAAAGTTATATGTGCATCAGTACATTTGACAAGCATATCTGGAACTTTCTAATTAGCACCATTATGTTTACATGTCTGTCACTTCTGTGTTTATCATTACTTAATACTTTTGGGATTAAATTAGCTTATCCAAGTGACTGAGCTGGCTGTTGATATCTATTTAACTGTGTGCTTTACCTTTTATCTTACGGTTTTCTTTTTCAAGTGCTTAAGCTCTTGTTTGCTGGTTTTTCAGATTTGTGAAATAGAACCAGGGCTTTTCCGAGAATGTGACTCCCTTGTGAGGAATTTACAGGGTAGATTGGAAATACTTTCAGTGTCTGTCCATGCCGAGGGGGATACGCAAGTGGATAATTACGATGATGAGGATATATCATCACAGCTGCCCAAGGATTCGGCCGAGTCAGCATCATCACGTTTACCCCCAGAATCTTCTGATTCAGTTGTCCAACTAAGTGAGAAAATACAAAAGCATACCATCTCTTCAGGAAATGGGAATGCTGAAGGGGAGGCAAAGCAACATAAGTGCAGCACATGCAATGCATTTGTGGGGGATTCCAAACAGTACAGGGATCACTTTAAGAGTGCGTGGCACAAGCATAATTTAAAACGGAAAACCAGGCAACTTCCTCCTCTTACTGCAGAAGAGTGCTTAGCTGATGTGGAATTGAGTGACCCAAAATCGGATTTGCAGGATTATTCATTTTGATTTGGGGCTAAAAACTAATGTGAGTGCATATACCATTTCTTTTCTTTTACGATCTTTCGTTGTTTTGATCAGCTGGACATGAACTCAGTTGTAAATTTGGCTTTGTATTACTTGGGTATGACTACCATTAGATGCGGGTACTCGGGTGTGAGTTTTAGATACGAATATGTCAAATTTTGTTTAAGATTTTTATTTAGAGGGTTTTTGAAGGAGCACATCTCTATTAAGGTATGTCTGTGACTGGCTATGTATTGGACATGGATTAAGTATATTAATCTGAAGAATTTAGCATATAGAACTGGTGGTGTACATGCATATTTTTAATTTCGTTTCAGCCAAGGTAGTATCATATTAGTGAACATATTGTTTTTCTCTTAGTATTAATACTGATATGTATTAGGATTAGGGTATATTTATAATAATATGGATTTATTGATATTTTTAATAAATATTTAGGATGAAATAATTTTTGGACTTTGAATTTACCAATTAGGTCCACTTTGGTATTTGAATTTTTTTTAGATCGCTTTGGGATTTGATTCCGTTAAGATTTGATGTTGAAATCAATGTTCTTGGAATATGACTAGATTGGTCGGTTGATTGGATTGATTGGATTGAGAATTGATTGGTACACTGGTTCAAACAAAGAGGTTGTTTAAATCGATTGAACCAGAAATTGCTCGAAATAAAAAAAAAATGGAACAAAAACTAATAGCCGAACAAGTTGAACCGATTTAATAAATTTTTTAAAATTTTATTAATTATTAATTATTGTTGGTTTAACAGTTGAATCGATCAAATATATGTATATAAAAAATTAATAATTTGATTGGTTGAATCATTGATCTGGTTAGGATGTTCAAACTGTCGGTTTGGTTAATATCCAAACCAAATAACCATTGACCGAATTACTTGAAATGTAAATTTTTTTAACCGTTAATTGGAATGAAGTTTTTTTTTTTTAAATACATTAAACTGAACTGAAATATTTTGGTTCATTAACTAAATTAATTGAAATTTATATGTTTTTTGGTCTTTTGATTAAAATAAGTATGAAATATTAAAAAATACATTGTTAATATTTATTTCTTTAATAGTTCAAAAAACTTTAAATAGAGGTAAAAACAACAAATAAGACATTTGGAACATTTGATAAATCCTGAAAGTTGACAATTGTTAACTTTCAAGATTTATGTAATGTTCCAAATGGATTATTTATTTCTATTAATTGGTTAATTTGATTAATTACTTGATTACGAACCAAATTAACTAATAACTAAAATTTTAAAAAAATCATTAATCGATTTCTGATCAAACTAAATTCGTCTAGCGGTCGATTAACCGAATTAGGTCGATTCGGTTGGTTAATTCAGTTTTAACGAAATTATGAACACTGTTAGGTTTGGTTATTAGAACACTGTGTGTGATATTTTAAAATTATTTTACATCATCATCAATTTTTTTTTAAATTTTTTAAGTTGAAGGATAAAAATGAATATAGTTGTCGAGTTTGAATATAAAAAAAAGAAATGTAGATATCAAAATGGATTTAGTTATATGCAAATGAAATCTTCTTATATATTAATATATTATAAATAAGTTTATTAAAATAATGTAATTAATCAAAATAGTGGTTGGGTGAAATCAAAGGGGGTTGGAGTATGATTTCAGTTGTGGGTAGGTTTGTTTCATTCTAAAGTTGTCCCAAAATAAATACTACATGCTAATTCCAATAGCATAAACTTGAGTAAGACAAACTTTGATTCATAAATTTACTTATTTTGATGGATATAATTCATTTCCGAAAACAAATAATTATATTAACAAATACAAAACCTCCTAATATGTACAAGCAATCTACTTTACATCTTCAAAGTTGACATTCACAAGACAATCTATCACCTCATTTCTTGCTTCTCACCTCTCTGGAAAATTTCAAACATAATGCCTCTACTTTACTTACATAAAGTGTGGGATCCCAGGGGATTTCTACATTGATGGTGAATGAAACCAACTAATAAGATGTTTGATAAGATGAACTATGAGAGCTTCCGCAAGCTGATTTACATTGTTGAGTCGAGTTCGAGCAAGGTGACTCGGGTAAAGAAGAAGCAAGTGATATTTCATCCCTGCAATCAATGACAAGATTTCAAAGTTAGCTATGAATTTACTCTTCTGCTTGTGAGACGCTTTTTGTGAGACAACTATAAGTACGGACAAGGGCAAGATCATGAGATGTTTAGCAGTTACCATGAGCCCTTTGAAGGTCTTCTTCTATCATCAACCAAATTGATTTTTGTTGGTTCCACCATAGATTGGTCTTGGACAAAGGGATGCTGAAGCAGTTGCAGTGCTGTAGGGCGTGCAGTTGGTTCCCTTTGCAAGCAAAGCTTTATGAAATTCTGAGCATCCTTTGAAAGGTTATTAGGGATTTCTGGAAAACCCTTACTGTTTGCTATCTTAAATATGGCTGCAACCTGGTTTAAAAACAACATAAACAAAATTTAGGGGTCTTAGTTATAACTGCAATGGATGTCATCATGATCAATTACAATAAATATCGGTGATAACGGCGCTCGTACCCCTTCGTACTGGCTCCAGGGAGGTTTTGATGTTGCCATCTCAAGAACTGTACACCCTAGGCTCCATATGTCAACAGCTAAGCTATATCCATGAGCATTCATGATAACCTGGAAAGATCAGTGGATGTTAAGATCAAACAACTTCTAAAACATGGGAGAAAAAATAGTATAAAATAGATATGGAAGAATAGGTACCTCTGGTGCCATCCAATAAGGGCTTCCTTTAAAAGAAAGCATTGAAGAACAAGATGTCATCTGGATTTTAAAACACAAATTCATCAGAAACATCTTCCCTTACTAAAAACACAATGTTAATGGATAAATCCGTACATGTTTAGCCATTCCAAAATCAGCAAGCTTGATTTCACCATTAGGATCTACCAGTATGTTGGCTCCTTTGATATCCCTATGTACTGTATTCCTTGCATGTAAGTAAGCCAAGCCACTGAGTATTTGCCTTGTGTAACTTCGGATAACAGGTTCCTTGAATGGTCCATATTCACCTAGTAATTTGTGGACTGAACCCCCTGAAACGTATTCCAAGTAAACCGAAAGCTTGTCTGATCCCTGCATAAATTAAACTTGGATTGTTTCAACTTATTGACCAAACTTGTAAACAAATTGGATTAATAGACATGTAAAGGTTGCCAAGCCTAACCAGTTCACTCCCATAATATTGGACAATGTTTGGATGAGACAACTCACTAAGCAAGGATATCTCCTGTTTCGCATTAGAAGAAAAAGATTCTAATCAATAACCCCCAAACATTGCCATGGAAGAAACAGATGTTTTAAGACACTGAGATTTTGTAAAAACCAGACCAACCTGGTTCAGTTGTTTGAGACATTCTTTTGATGTTTGATCATCTGTAATGACCTTAACTTCCTTCACTGCACACATTGTTCCATTTTCACTGTTGGAAAAAGTAACATATAATGCTTTTTCTTTTGAATTCATTCATATGAAAGGGCAATGAAATTATATCAAATATTTTACCTATTAAAACCAGCATAAACATGTCCAAATGTCCCTCTTCCTAGAAGCTTCCCTTTCTTCCATTTAGATGGAGATTTCTTTGGAGGTTTATTCGGTGAAGTAGAAGGAGGAAGGGGAAGACGATGACATGGATGTTTCTCAGTTGGGGACTCTAAACTGGCATCCCATGGTGACAGATATCGAGGTGATTGATGCATATACGAAGCTTTTGATCCTAAAATTGAGCCTTTTGACCATAAGTTGCTGTTATTTTCTTCATATACTCTGCAACCAAATCATAAACTATGTCACTTATATATCAGAGTTTTTATATTAATATTTTCTGGAAGAACCACGTGAGCACCGTAGCTTTAATGATGTTAACAACAGGGTAACCACCAGATGACCTGTATAAAATATCCAGCTATTATATTTGCCTTTTCTTCATTAAGGCAAAAGAAACATACATTAATTAGTATTACAAGTTTGGTAGATGATAACCGACACATTTCTGCACATAGCTTTTCTAATGTTATATGTGGCACTTAAATTATAAATTATATGTTAAATAATTTGTCATAAATGATAATTATATCTTCTATTTTACTTTTTGTTTTTTTAAATAATTTTTTCTGCTAAATATACTCGATTATTTACTGTAACATTGAAGCAATTCATTTTATATTTTTTTTTAATTTTTAATCAATTTCTTTTTAGTTTAAAATGCTTAAATTTACTTAAAAGTTAAATATAATTTAATTTTATAATAATTCAATATTTTCATTATTTTTTAATGTTGTATATAATTTGATAAAGAAATATAAAACAAAGAGGGTGAAGTTTTCTGAAAATCAAACCAGTATTGAGTGGAAATTTATGGAATTTTCATTAAAATCTGTATCAGATAGTTATTATTTGATCTTCATGAGCAAAACAGAAGATGAAACAAGTTTTTTAAGGAACTTGAGAATATAAGCCACAAACCTGAAGGAACTGAAATCCCCATGAATATCATCATCATCAGAAGAAGAAGATTCATTTGAGGTAAAACTTGAAACTGACACCCTTTCTGAACCAAAACTTGAACCCCTTTGATGGGACTCCATTGATGCCCTACATGAAGAAGCTGAAGGCTGTGGCAATGGATAAGCTTTCTTCTCCCTACTTTTACTTCCTAAATCTGAATCAGAATCCCACAGCACTGAACACCCATGAAAGGAGATTGGATGAACTTCAATATCATAACTGTTTCTCGGAGATTTTTTACTCACTGCAGCTGCTTCATGCAAGCCTTTTGGCTTCTCCATGCTATGTTTATTGTTGTTCCTTGTGTGAGTTTTCTTCATGCTCTTTTCTTCCATATAATAAAGCACTGTGTGAGGAAGAACCAAGTAAGTTTTAGGCTGAAGTTGTGCTTTGTGAACCCACTTGTTTATATAGTGGTTAACATTAATGTGATACCGCGTGCTTGCCTGTATATACACGGGTGTGTTTATCTACCGGGGCCTTCCACTGGCTACTTGGTGGTTTGAAATGATTTAATGTACGTCCAATCCTACGGTAAAATTTTATGACAATCCATTTTTGATATAAAATTAACTTCAGGTATCTTTTGATTTTCGAATTAAAATGGATAGTATCTGGATAGAGTCAGGTCTTCTCCATTTTTGGTTTGTTTTTGGATAGGAAATCAATATTACTTGGACGAAACTTCGAAAATAAGCATATATCTAAGGACATGTACTTGACTCTTTGATTATCTGCAATTAGCTTGTAGACTGTCTTAAGGCCTCCTTTAGATGTTCATTATAAGAGCAAAAGATTGGTCAGATTATTACATAATGATGACGAATTTATGATTCCAAAGCAAAACAGAAAAACATATTGTCGCTTCTTAAATTCTCCATTTTAAAACAATATATCAGAGCAGATCAAATACATTCAATTATGAGCATCTTTTCAGCTGCACAGCCTTGTCCTTAAATATACCATTAACCACTTTTTTCCTTAACAGTCATCCACTAACAAAGATCTAGCATCTTGTTGTATCGGACAACCTTTTCTTTTTATATAGGAAAGGATTGTAACTTGTTAATGGAGGGAAACTTGCTAATAGAAGAAAGTGCTAGAAAACCCAACAATTCCAACCCTAACTTATTAAATGTCACCTTTTGAAAAACAGACATAAGCTTTTTGGTTTTAATGCTTTGTCTTCTTCTGCACATTTGACTTATCTGCAACTTCTCCAATACAGAAAATTGCTTCCATGAGAAAAACACAGATTTGGAAATTTCAAACAAGTGCAAGCCACGAAGACAACATTCAGTACTCATCAACTTGGTTTCAACTGCATGCATGCCGCCCTGGTGGACATGGCAATGGATAAATTATTGATGAAATACATGGCATCAAAATGCTCTCCGCTACATTTTAGATATTATTGGCTTTGTGTCCCATTATAATAAAACCGAAGTGGACCTTACTGCATTGATGAATTGTCTTTGTCAGCTAAACAATTTGCAAAACCAGCAACCCCCCCTCTTATGGTGGAAAACCGCTGCCTTTCCTTTTCTGCTAAATGTCCACAACCTATATGATGATGTATGTTAGTTTTCTTATTTAGGGTGGTTCTTATTTAGGGTGGACCCTTTAATTATGCATGAAAACATATGGAAACTTTTGACATTAGAATTCACAGTTTTGGCCATTGTTCCAAAGACATTAAACTCGGCAGATGATTGGTTATTCTCGTATACACTACAAGCAAAATGAGTATTTTGTAGAGGTTAAATTTAATTTTTTAAGATACTAATTACAATAACTAAATTAAATTATTGCTAAATATTATAAAGTTAGCAATGACTTAACATATGTTGTGTAATTTAATTTTCTGTCTATTCATAGTAACAACACGATTTGTCGTGGTGAATATTTTAGTAAATTGTATAACAACTAAACACGTTGTTGCTAAACCTTAAAATATTAGTAAGAACCTTAAAATGTTGTTACAACAAAGTGAATTGTTAATGAAATTTGTAACGACTAAAAAAGTTGTTAAACACCAAAATATTAGTAATAATCTTAAAATGTTGTTATGTAATTTAATTTGATACTTATTGCAACGACACGATTTATCGTTTTAGATTATTAATCAAATTTGTAACAACAAAATAAATTATTGTTAAATGTTAAAATATTAACCATAATCATAAAATGTTATTACGTATTTTAATATTTTACTTATTGATTACAACAACACGATTTGTTATTATGAATTATTAAAAAAGTTTGTAAGGACAAAAAAAGTTATAAGTCATTTACACATATTTAAACGTGAGTATAAGGAAATACGTAAAAAAAACTGGAAAAGAGGGAACATGTACGTGTTCGATAAATACCCATCTCCCATCCGAGTCTGAGAAGCATGGAGAGAAAGGCCCTTTGTGGACAATGTAGCTGCTTGCTTTGCCTTTCATGGAGCAAATGATTATGAAAATCTCAAATTCGATGTCCTTCTGTCTTGTCTACTCATAGTTAAGCAACTTGTTTCAGTTTCCCTGGCAACCCTTCCTAAAATTTCTTTATCAATAAGAAGAATAGGACGATCACTTATTATTTAGTGCCTGATTCATCGAACATAGTACAAGGAGCTGTTTCTCTAACAGTGTTTGATACCCTTTCAAATTGAATGTTGGACATACATTCATACATTAAGTCGTCGACATTATCACCAAACTCTTGCCTGGACGAGATCGAAGAGATAGTGCTAGAAACAGCTAACTAATTTGTTGCATGCTGGTTCAAATTTATGAAAGCTGTAAATTTTCAAATCAGAAAGATTAGTTGACTTGTGTCGTATTTTTTTAATGGGATTCGGGCATTATTGGGTTTAGATCATTTCATACAGATTGAAGAGTTGTTTTCTTATAGAATGTAAGATTGTTTCTTAATTGCTATATATACTTTGAATCATCTTATTTCACATTTGATAGATCAAATTAGAATTGTTTAGTAAAGATAACACAAATAAATTTTTCTGTATGACCCATATTCGAGAATGACTATACTTTGGATTAGCTTTTAAGTCATATTAAGTTAAATTTTAATGCTTAATTTTAATTATGTACAAGCTCAATTATATATTAATCAAGTCCTATAAAATAATAAATATTTTAAATTACATGGATTTATCAAATCTAAAAATATTTTTATTAATTTATATATTTCTATTGTCTGATCTCCCTTAAAAATATAATGTATCTAATAATTGCACCCAACACTTTATACAAATATAAATAAAATTTTCTGAATTAAAACTTAACTTTCACTCTGAAATAATTGGAGATGTTGGTTGGATACTACTTATATCTATATCAACATAAATGAAATTTTCTAAATTAAAGCTAAAATTTCACTTGGAATTACACACAATTAAAAGAAGTTGAAAAAATTGGAGATGCGGAATAGAAGTGAACAATAAAAGGTCCTACCGGGAGTCGAACCCAGGTCGCTGGATTCAAAGTCCAGAGTGCTAACCACTACACCATAGAACCTTATGACCATTGGCCTCGATTTTATATTATTTATTTTTAATAAAATAAAAGATCAATCATTCCACCCTGACAAGTTACTCATTTTGGTGACATAAGCTGGAATTCGATAAGATCTTGAGGTTGTAGGAGGAAGCTAGTTCTTGCTGGCAAATCTGTTAGGATCGCGAATACACCCTATTGCGGGGCGAAAAAATAAATTTTATCAACCATAAGTTATGATTTCATGTGCAAGGAATAAATAGGATTAAAAAATATAAAAAAGAATATATGTATATAAATAAAGTACATGATAAATTTGTTTAAATTACACGAGATAATGGAGAAAATACTGTTGATGATATAAAACAGTTTCAAGATGCATTGTGGGTTTCTCCAAAAGAAGTTTTATGAAGGATTTTTTAATCTGAATTAAATGAAATATCTCCTATAGTCATTAGTTTACACTTACACCTTCAAAACAAATAAATTGTGTGCTATTCGAAAAATCAAAATCTAGAGTATGTTTTGAGATAGGATCATATATTAACAATGCTCATAGAGTACTTTGCAACGTCTGCAAAACATAACAAAGCAAGAGTATAAAGAGTTTCCAGAGCATTATGTATGGAATAAGAAAATGATAAACTATCAAAATAGTCGCTTTTGTTTACTTTGGATTACATTTTAGTCATCTATATTTGAAATGTTATGTTTTAGTCATTTACATTATCATTTTGTTACGAAATAGTAACTCTGTCATTAATATCTGTTACCTCTCAAATGATAGTCTGATGTGGCAATTAAAATGGGTTTAAAATGCCAACGTGGATGTCCAGCTGGGATGAAAAAAGTTTTTTTTTTTTAATAAAAATAGAATACAAAATTTACCCTAAAACCCAAATCATTCACGCTGTACATCCCAAAATTTTGTATTCTTTATTCATAAAAGAATTTAAGTTTTTTCATCCCAATTAGACATCCATATTAGCATTTAAAATACATTTTTACTGTCATGTCGGACTGCCTTTTGGGAGGTAACAGATCTTAACGGCAGAGTGGTCATTTCATAATAAAACGATAACATAAGTGACTAAAACGCAACATTTCAAACATAAGTGACTAAAATGTAACTTAAGGTAAACAAAAGTTACTATTTTGATAGTTTACCCATAAGAAAACACAAGAATGGAGAGAATAATGAAGTAGAGAGTTCATTGATCATATAAATAGTGCTAATCCAGAAGGTGAAAAATTCTACCTTAGATTATTGTTGAATCATGGTACGGGTCCAACTTTATTTCAAGATCTTTTAACCGTAAATGGTACTTCATATTTATCATTTAAAGAAGCTGTAGAAAACAGAGGAATTTTGAAATCAAACGAGAGCACATCACATTGTTGAAATGAAGCAAGTACATATCAAATGATTTGCAGTGATACTGAAACATTGCGAACAAGGAAATGTAAGAAGGCTATGGGATGCATACTTTGATGTCATTTCTGAAGATTTTTAAAGGATACATGCAAATGGCGAGGCTGCAATTATATCAAACACTTTAAAAAGTATCAACTATTTCTTAGAAGATAAATAATGACAATAATACCCTTATTTATTTTAATAATATTTTATTAAATAAATTTTTATTATTAAAAATAAATATAAAGTTTTGAGAAAACATTCGGAAAATATAATCTTAAATAATTTTATTTTTTCTAACTCTTATGGCAGTTATGGGCAAAACTATCAAAACTTATGATTTGCCTTCTTTAAAAATAGATATTATTGATAATAAATAAATAAATGCTACTGCAGATGAATTACAGACTTACAAAGAAATATTTGATGAAACATTAGTGGAAATTCCTCTTGAAGATTATGAAATGCAAACAAAGTTAAATGTTGAACAAGAAATTGCATTTTAGATGGAATTAATTCAAGAAAAAGTGGAGCCTTTTTCATTGATGGACTTGGAGGAACAGGAAAAAAAAATTTTATATCGAGCCTTACTCATTTTAGATCAAGAGGAATGATTGCATTAGCAACAGCAACATCTGGTGTAGCTGCTGCAATAATGTCAGGTGATCGGACGACATATTTAAGATTTGTTTTACCGTTAAATCCCAAAGATACAGCTTTATGTGTATTTTCAAAACAAGATGGTGTTTGTAGAATTGTTAAAAAAACACATGTTATATTATATGGGATGAAGCCCCTATGGCTAAAGGAGTTGCAAATACATTTGTTGGCGCATCAAAATCAGGAAGATTACAGAGGATGATACTGATGGAAGAAGATATAAGATATTATTGCTACTTCTTATAATGAGAATCTTTTAAAATATGATGTCACCCACATATTTATATTTTGCAGAGAACACAAATATCAGCATGTATTGTTTACTGAAGCAATATTGAAGCTCAAACATACTTTCTTGAAGAACAAGACTTACATACCCAAATCCTAAAGTCCAAGGAGCAAATCTTACATGCCCAAATGTCAACAAAATTATCATTATAGAGGTGTTCCAGTTGACTGCATCAGTGACTGTTGGAACTGCTAACAGCAGTTATTGGTTCCTGGGGTTCTTCCCACGTTTCGACCCACCACTTTTATGTTGTTTGTGTGATAGTGGGGGCATGAATCGGTGCCGCTATAAAAATCCCCCAACAATGAGGTGGTTAAGTATTAGAAATATTTTCTAAAAACTGAAGTTTTTAAGTGTTTAGAAAATTAATGACTTTTTGTGTTTTCTAAATTTTGTGTTTTTGTATAACTAAATACGATGTTTTCGTTGTTTGTTTGATGCGCTCGACAAGTGGTATTATAACATCTTGATTTTGACATTTTAGTTTAAACAATGGCCGGAGGCATTTTTGTTTGATTTTTCTACTTTTTAAATTATGTTTAAACCGTGATTTATGTTTACAGTGATTCATTCATTACAACCAATCCTTTAATAACATTATGCAACATCTATTTTTTTTTTCATTTTAGATATCTATCAAAATAACTAGAAGTTACAATAACTTTATTCGATAGAGCAAAAAGGATTGTTGGTAGTCCAATATCAAAATATATAGTTTTTCATTACTATTAGGGTAAATAATTATTTGTAAATTTAATTCCATCTTAAATATGAAAAATTGAAAATTTTACAATTTTACAATTTTTTCCTAATGCATAAAGGAAAAGAAAAAAAATGGAGAACCAAACTACAACAAAAACTTGGTTTCATGTGTAGGTAAGAAATATGTATTCTTCATCCATATGGACTTGAAATAAGACTTTCAGCAAACTTGAAAGCATTTAGTAGCAAAATAAATTAAATTATATGACGAAGATCATCTAACATCTACCATAAAGACAACGGCGGAGCCAAATAGAGACCCAGGAGGCCATGCCCCCTCCCCCCCCCAAAGTTTAAATTTTTTTCTATTTAGTCTTTTGTAAATATACTATGGCCTTCCTAAAAATATAAGTAGGCCCCCTAAGGTTTAAGATTTTTGCAATTTCCCCCTTGGCATATATATAATAGCCCTCTTAAAAATATAAGTAGGCCCCTCCAATATTTTTATAGTATTAAAAATAATATTAAAAAGTTGATTCTTCATAATAATAAAAATCACTCATTATGGCTTTTGAATTATAATTTTTGTTAAATAATAATTTAATATTTATATAATATTTTACTTAAAATAATAATAATATTTTATAATTAATATAAGATATATATATATATATATATATATATATAAAAGGAAAAGAAAAAATGAACAGACTTTTATCATCTTTCTTCTTCATCTTGGTACCTAGCAAGAAAAGAAGAAGAAGAAATCATCATTTTTCCACCAAATTTTAAGTATAAAGATATGTTTTTCTTCAAAATTTTCATAGAGTTTGAATCTTTGAAGCTTGTTTTACATATATGTACCAATAGTTTTTTATTTTATCAAGTATATTAAAAATTGCCGTTAAAATATATTGATGGAAGCTTATTTTGAATTGATTGTTTATATGTTTAAATCAATTATTACGTAGCACGTTTAATTTTAACTTAGCCTCCCTCAAGATTAACATACTGGCTTCGACATTGAGTGAACATAAGTGAAATGATGAAAAAACTTTTCTCATAAAAGATAGATAAAAGGAAACAAAGGATGAAAAAATTATTGTGATGGAAGACGATATGCATGCATCAAATAAACATAAAAGATAAAAAAGAAAAGAAGATATAGAAAAGATGATGATCCTTTGAGGCTTATAATAAACAAAAAGAAAAATCAAAGTAAAATAAGTTTCAATTTTATGTGCATTTCTATATTTTATAATTTTATAATTTTATAGTTTCTTCTATTTATTTAAGAGAATAAAAAATAAATTATTTTATTTTATAATTGTTTTGAAATAAATTAAATAATATATGATTTTTGCACGTGAGTTGACACGAGAAGGGATTGTATGAAACTGTGATTCCATGACATTCTTATCCCTTTCTAATAAGAGGATGTCAAATCAGATTTTTCCTCCTAATTTTCAATTTTTCCCTCCTTCAAAATCAACTAAAACTGCTAAAAATTAGAAAGCAAAATCTAATTTGTCGTTCTCCTATTGGAAAGAGATAGGGATGATATGGAATCTCAATTTCATACAATCCTTTCTCGAGTTGATATTAGTATAAAAAGGCTCTAAGGTCTTTCTTAAAAGACACCTGTCCAGCTTTTTTTCTTACATGAAAAATAATAGTTAAATTTTAGTTCTAATCACTCTACTTTTTTAAGTTTATATAAGTGTAACAACCCATTTTCAATGAAATCGGAATAGTGGTTTTGGGACCACAAATCTGAGCTAGAAAGAAAATTTATTTTAATGTTATTGTATGGTCTACATTACGATAGGAATGTTATATGAAAATTCTGATAAGAAAATTTGACCGATTATGTGTTTAATTAGGGAAAGGACCAAATTGCATAAAATGAAAAAGTTGAGTTCTAGTAGCTAAAATGATCAATTAGCTATGGAATTCAAAGTAAGAGGTCCTTATATGGTAATTAGACCATTAAATAAAAGTTATTTTGGTGATTCATCTATGGAAAATTAGAAAAAAGGCAAGGACTAAATTGTAAAGTAGAAAAATTAATGGATGATAAATAATTAAATAGAAGTATTATCATTTTATATCATCTTCATCCCTAAAATTTGCATGGAAACCCTAGGAAAGAGAAAGGAAACTAATCAAGCTTAATTAGGTATGTTTTCTTATCCCATTTTTAGTAATTTTTATATTTTTGATATCGGGATAATCTAATCTATATATTTTGGGGATTAATTTGAAAAATTATCAAAGTAAAAAAGTTTTCCCATGGATGAATATATTGAAATTTTGAAATTTATGGTAGAAAATGAAAGGTTGTTGATAGATAAACAACTTTTACAAAGAGAATTTTGATGAAATTGTGAGTTAGGGACTAAATTGAAAAATTGTAAAACTCATGGAAAAATTTTGATTTTTAAGAAATTCATGGGATTTTATTAAGACATGTAAAAATCGATTAGGCTTAGAATAAGAATTAAATTGCATAAATTTCATTTTTCAAGCCTATGGACGAAATTGAAATTTATGAAAAGTATAGGGGCAAAATTATATTTTTTCCTAGAGTGTAAATTGAAACAAATTGAATATGAAATATGATAAATTGATGATTAAATTCATTTATATAGATTCGGACAATTCAAATTCGAAACTAGATCGAGGAAAAGAAAAAAAATTTAGATTAGTAGATTCTCATACACAAACAAGTGTCAAGGTAAGTTCGTGTAACCAAATTGTGTTTAATTATATGTTTGAATTGAATGTGGTATGTGATTGTATGAATTATATAAATGTAAAAAAAATGAAATAATCATATTTTCAATCATATTCGGAAAATAATAAGATCTGTTTGAATAATGAAATTCGATGGATATATGTGATTTCCCATATTACATGGGTCCTGCATATGTTGCAGACAAAATATAGCTTGGACGAGCAATCTTGTTAAAGCCCTCTCGAACATCCTGATAAATAGTTCTTACGAGCATCCTAATCGATAGTGATCATGCATGTGTTGCGCACTACCGCAACTCTGTGTGAGCGTCCTATTACATGATTCGATCGGTTGTGATCTAGCATATAATGCGGACAAAAACGCAACTCTATGTGAACATCCTAATATAAGCTCTTATGGGCTTTTTGACATGACTCACTTGAACTCTTTGTTACCTTATCTGGTGCTCCCTAATAATAACTCTTCGGAGTTACCTGATAAGCTCTATGAGCTCCCTGAATAAAACTCTTATGAGTTTCATGTTTCTGAGCATCCTAATATGTGGCTCGAGAGTGTGCTCTCTAATTAAGTGCTCTAATGGGTACCCCTTATTATGAATTGGCGGTTTACAGTTTTGTACACCTTGTATGTACTACCTGAGTATCCATCAATATTTCAATAATTCAATGAACAAAACTTCTGACATGAGAAATTATGAGATTAAAAGAGTTATGTCCCAAATACTTCTGAAATACCTGAAAGGAGTGTAGCATAATGAGCTCATCCATGCTTACTTAATGTACATGTGAATTATATGACTAACTTGCTTATTTGAATGTATGTGATTAGGCAAATTTGCTAATTTGTTGGAAAGCATGTTATTGTTATGCTTATTTAAATGAATATGATTGGTAAGTTTACTTTCTGTTATATGAACTTAATAAGCATTAATTGCTTACTAGGTTTTATTTTCTCTATTTTATAGTACTCGGGAAACTTATAAAGGTTGGAGATCGATCAGAGTATCATCACACTATCCACCAGTCTGTTTTGGTATAAAACGCAATCTTATTTTGGTATAATGCATGTATAGGTTAACTTGGCCAATGTTGGCAAATACATAGTTCTTTGTAATTTAGCCATTGGAATGGCTAATAATGGTTTGTTTTGGTATATTATTATGAGGTTATATATATCATGATTAACATATATGTATGTGGTTGGTTAGATTGAATTAGGGTAAAATATAAGTCTTTACTAAAAGGTAAGTTTGATCAGAAGAATGTATATAATGTTATTTCATACATTTTATTAATGTTTGCTTGATTTATATGACTTGAATTGGTTGGAAAATATATGCAAATATTGTTGTAGGTTAAACGTTAAATTTGGGTGAGAAATAAGGCTAGGAAAGAGCTTTATTTTTTCCACATAGGTAGACACACGGGCTTGTGTCTTGACACACTGCCTGGCACATGGGCATGTGGTTTAGCCGTGTGTCCTATGTGTCTAAAAATTTAGAAACAGAATGCTCAGAATTGGGTACTCGGACAGAGACACGGGCGTGTGTCTCAACCGTGTGTGCTACATGGCCTAGTACACGGGTGTGTGTCATGGCCGTGTGAAACCTGCACCTAATTTGTGAAAATTAAATTAACCATACGGTCTAGCACACGGGCGTGTGGCAAGCCGTGTGGTATAAGTCAAAAAGTTACACGGGTAAGGATACGGGCTGGGACAAGGCCTCGTGCCTCACATCGAATCCCCACACGACCTGAGACATGAGCATGTCACTTGGTCGTGTGAGCCACACGGCCTACTCACATGGGCGTGTGACCCCTGTATTAAAGAAAAAATTTTAAATTTTGTGAAAAATTCTTTGAAATCCCGATTTAGTCCCGACTTGATTCTAATGTCTAAATTGAGCCTCGAAGGTCCATTCAAGGGACAATATAATTATTTTCAGATATGAATAGTAAATTATATGAATTATCTGTAATTGTTCTGTAAACTCTGGTAATGCTCTATAACCATGTTTTGGTGATGGTTACAGATTAGGGGTGTTACAATAAAAATTATTAAAATTTAAATTTGATCCTTATATTTTTCTTAAATTTGAGATTTTATTTTTATAATTCATTTTGACTTAATTTAGACATCTATCCGCTTTTTCTTTTTCTTTTCTTTTGACATGAAAAAATAATAGCTAAATTTCAGTTCTAATCCATCTACGTTTTTAAGATTAGATAAGAATCGTTAAATTCTATTTTTGTCCCTATATTCGTTCATATTTGAGACTTTAATTTTGACATAACTTAATTGTAACAATCCGATTTTGGGCCTAGTCGGAACAGTATTTTCGGAACCACTAACCTGAGGTCAAAGAAATTATTTTTAATATTATTTTATGTGTTCTAGCATGATTATATGAGTGCATGAAAATTTTGGTGAAAAAATTTTAGCGATTGTATGCTTAATTGCGAAAAAGGACTAAATCGCATAAAGGGAAAAAGTTTTTTTTTCTAAAAAATGGTGTTAAATAGCTAAATCATAATTAGGGGTCTTTAAAGGGAAAATAAACCCATTTCAATAGGGTGTCCGGCCATAAAGACAAGAGGAGTCAAAAAGTCAAAAATTTAGTAGGGTTGGTATTTGATGAAATTAGCTAATCGAATAAAAAATAAAAATCAAAAGGCGTCATCTTTCTTCTCCATCTTTTCCACCGAAAATTGAAGTGAAAAACCCACATGGGAGCTTGAAAATTTTTAGCACAATAAACTATTACATGTAAGTCATTTTGATGGTTATTTTTGTTGATTTTTGTACTTTTGTGGCTCTTGTAGCTTAATTTAGCTAATGGATGGACTATTTTACAAAATGGTTGAAAGTATAGGGTTTTTTCCATAAGAGTGTTCATTTTTTTTTGAATTTTTATGGAAGAAAATGAATCATGGTTGTTAAACAAACAATTTTTGTGTAGTTTTCATGAAAACCCTAACTAAGGATCATTTTGCATAAGTTATAAATTATGGGGTAAATGTGTGAAATAATGGGAATTGTGAGCTGCTTCTAGTATAAAAAAATTTTCTAGGCTTGGTCAGTGAAAAAATTTGATAAAAATCGATTTACGAGTCTAGGGGTAAAATAGTAATTTTGTAAAAATCTAGGGGAAAATGGTCATTTTTGTCAAAATATGAATTATAAAATGCATTGATTAATATGATGATTAAATTAGTGAATTTTTATCATTTTAGATGAAGAAATATGAAATTCGGACCTAGACCGAGGAAAGGCCAAGCAAGTAGACTAAATCTAACTAGTCGCCCACTTTTTGTATACCGAGGTAAGTTGTACGTAAGTAAGGTAACTTTATCGTTATTATGTGTTGAATGATTTATTTTTCATATTATGATTATGAATAATGTATGATTAAATTAATGCGGTAAATTCCCGTTGAACCTAGGAATAGAGTGGATATCCATGACAGGACATTTAGGTGATATGTGTGCCAGTATAAGACCATGTCTGGGACATGGCATCGGCCACGATATGAGAACCAGTGTAAGACCATGTTTGGAACATGGCATCGGCGATGTTGTGAGAGTCAGTGTAAGATCATGTCTAAGACATGACATCAACATTGATATGTGCGCTAGTGTAAGACCATGGCTGGGACATGGCATCGTCCACATTATGAGAGTCAGTGTAAGACCATGTCTGGGACATGGCATTTGCATTGAGACGAGAGCTAGTGTAAGACCATGTCTAGAACATGGCATCGGCCTCAACATGTGAGCCAGTGTAAGACTATATTTGGAACATGGCATCAACAATTCATCCTCTTGTGTAAAGCTTGTCAAATATCCTTTAGTATTCCAAATGGCTTCACGAGTTATTTTAAAAGCTTATGACAATGATATGGAATGATATAATCATGTTGTGAGTGGTACATGTTCTTATTCGAAACTCATGAGATATGAGGCTATGTTGCCTTGATGGTAAGAATGACATGAGTAAGTTCTAGCTATGAAAATGATCTTGGGACGATATTGAAATCTTTAGTTTATACTTGTGATATATATATAAGCACGTAGTGATATTTATCATGTTACTCAAGAATGTTGTATGGATTTATAATATGCATGGTTGACGTAGTTACTTATTTATATGCAACTTACTAAGCTTTATGCTTACTCCCTCTCCTTTCCATTTTCTTATAGTGCCACCAAGCTAGTATCGGGGATCAAGAGATGTCGGAGCATCGATCACACTATCACTTGAAGCTTTGGTATAACTAGTTTAACATTTGATTTTAGCATGTATAGGGACTTCAATCTTTTGTTTAGTGTCTCAATTTTACAAGTCAGTATGCGTGGTAGTAAATACACGGGTAGAGACACGACCGTGTGTCTCAGCTGTGTGGAGGACACAACCTAACACATGGGCGTGTACCTTGGCTGTGTGCTCTTAATTGGTTGATGACGTCAGAAACAGAATGTTAAGGTTTTTGTACACGGACTGAAACACAGGTCATGACCGTGTGAAGGACATGGACCATGGACACGGGCGTGTGCCAGCTATGTGAAAACCCCTGTAGGTTTGAATCGAAAATAAATTCACACGGGCTAGGGACACAGGCGTATCCTGATATGTTCAGGCCATGTGAGTCACACGGGCCTTCAACATGGCTATGTTAAGAAGACACATAGGTGTGTCACCCTTCCACACGGGCGTGTGCCCTTATCAGCTTGAAATTTTACAAAATTTTTTAGAGTGCACAGATTAGTCTCGAATCAATTCCAAAGTGTGTTCGAGGCCTCGT
The DNA here is from genome assembly GCA_025698465.1 of Gossypium longicalyx. Classification (NCBI taxonomy): domain Eukaryota; kingdom Viridiplantae; phylum Streptophyta; class Magnoliopsida; order Malvales; family Malvaceae; genus Gossypium; species Gossypium longicalyx. The sequence continues at coordinate 12,114,612 of CM046997.1, read as the reverse complement.
AAGCCTATAGTAGGGACATTAAGGTATTATGAAAAGTTTTAATTTGGAACAAAATTTCATATCTAGGAAACGTATATTTGTATGTGTTTAAGTTCGGTAACACCTCGTATCTTGTTTCGACTTCGAACTAGGGTAAAAGGTGTTACATTTAGTGGTAAAAGAGTTATGGTTTAGTTGATTCTCGAACTAACCTAGCATCAGTACGAGTCTAGCTATAAATGCTATAAATATATTGTGAATGTAACAGCCTAATTTTCAGTGGTGTCGGAACAGTGATTCGAGATCACTAAATCCGACAAATGAGTAGGAAATATTATTAATTTAGTGAGTATAAGTTAAATGTAAAGTTAGGAAAAAATTTTGAAATAGTGAATAGTGTACTAAAAATAAATATTAAAATAATTAGAATCGAAAACGAGGTATCGAGACCTCAGGAATTTTAAATCGAACCATAAATATTTTTATAAATATTTATGGAGTGTTAATAAGTTAATATTAAAGTTTCGTCGAGAAATTTTAAAGTTCTGATAGTTAATTGAACAAAAAGGACTGAATTGTATCAAATGCAAAATTGTGGGAAATGATTAAATAGCTTAAATTATAAAAGAAAGAGGGTTTAAAAGACAAATAGACCCAAGGTCTATTTGGGCTGGACGGCAAGGGCATGAGATCAGCAAGAAAATAATGAGAATTAAGGGCAAAATTAGAAAATTGCAAAATTTACTTAATAAAGCTAGGACTAAAGTGGAATTATCTAGATTTCTCTTTATTTTTCTGCATTCTCATCAGAAAATACACCATGGAAGAGTTACCTTAAGCTGGTTTTTCATATTTTTACTTCAAGTAAGTTCAATTCTTGATTATTTCTTGAAATTTTTGTGTTTTTGTGACTTTTACAACTAGGTCCACTTGTTGAATTCATTAATTTTTTATTCTATGAAAGAAATTGAAAGTTTCTATGAATATGTGCTAGAAGTATATGATGATTTGGCATGGAATTAGAGTTTTAAATTGTTTATATGCTGATTTTATTGAAAGAATTGAATAGAAAATGAATGTTTGGGACCTAATTGTAAAAGAGTTTGAAGTTAGAGTTTTACATGGAAATTTTGAATTTAGATAGTTATAAAATAGCTTATAATGTCTAGGAAAATTATTAATTGAGAAAATTATCTTAATTGAGAGGTTAATTGAGCAAGGACTGAATTGTATGAATTGTGAAATTTGGGGCAAAATGGAAATCAACATTTTGCACAAAAACTATTTTGGACAGCAGCAGTAGTCTAACTTTGAAAAATCACCTAAAATTATATAAATGGAATTACAGGATGAATAAAACGTGAAATTAAAGCTTATTGAGTCTAGTTTCTTATAGAAGAAATGATGTAAGCAATGGAATTGTAAATCATGAGATATGATAAATTTTGTGAGACAAGGTCAGAATGATTTCGAGTTCCCCTGTTCTGACTTTGTAAAATCATCAAAAATTGGATAAAAATAATTAGGGACTTAAATTTATATTTTTAGAATTTCGAATGAGTCTATTTTCAAGAAAAATAAACGGGAACATCATTAAAATCCTGTACGATGAGATAATTAATTTTTAGTGAAGAAGAGTCAGAATTGTTAGACAGCAGAACATGGGAGAATTTAATGAATAAACTCTATTAATTTGCCCAACCAAAAATTATGAAATTTTTATGGTAAGAAGACATATGAGTTTAGTTTCTGGGAAAATTTATGGATATTAATTTGGAGTTCTGTAGCTCAAGATAAAAAATAATTTAGTTACTATGACACAGATTAATAGCTTGAATATTCACATAAGTAAATAGTGAAAATTATGGATAATGTTACTTACAAGTGTGTTATTTATACTAAGGATGTGGATGGAGAGGAGGAGGAGGAAAAATATACATATATATATATGAATGACTCGTGTATAAATTGATCACATGCCCGATTATAATCGATAAGTGTTGAATTAGAAATGATATAATGTTTTATTTGGAATATTTATTATGAAATTATTATTATCATTATAATACAAAAATCGAACTTCTGAGTTTATATGGCTAAATTTTAGTGATCATTTGTTAATTTTATGAATTTCATGATGTGTTATTTCATATGTATTGATGATAAAATCTGAATAATGTAAAAGCATGAAAATTGAATAAATGATCAAATTGAGCATTTCAGTTCAGTGACAAGATGAATTAAAGGAAAAGACCATAGTTGGACCATGGCAACAAGTGATAAGTGATAGCTTCGGCTACACTTATCTGATCAAGAACAAGTGAAAGTGATAAGTGATAGCTTCAACTACACTTATCTGATCAAGGACAAATGACAAGTAAAAAGTAGTAGTTCCGGCTACCTGATCAGTGAAAAGTGGTAGCTTCGGCTACCTGATCACGACTACTTGATTAGTGAAAAGTGGTAGCTCTGGCTACCTGATCAGTGAATAATGGTAGCTTCGGCTACAAGTGACAAGTGATTTTTGTGTAAGACCATATCTGGGATATGGCATCGGTGTGATATGTGTATAAGTTGTAAGACCATAGCTGAGCTATGGCATTCTAGTGAAAAGACCATAGCTATGCTATGGCATCAGTGATTATCAGTGAAATTCAGTGCATACCGGTGCAAACCAATTCCGTAAGATGTTCACTAATTTGAAGAAGTTTGGTAAGTATTACATGGAATTATGTGACATAAGGAAATACGAGTTGATGAGACATGAGCATAAAACGTGGTTGATGAATGAGTTCATTTGTGATTATATATTTCTACGCCTTGAGTGTATTATCCGTATGAATTGGTATTCCAAATGAGTTAATGAGAAAACTTCTAGTATGAAATAATCTGAGTTCGAAATTAAATATCATGAAAACGTACTTGAAGTACATTGGTATGTCTTATATATGCTATTTGAATTCATAAATGTGGAAAGTAAATGTATATGGAAGTATGAGATGATGATATCTGTACATGAAATTTATTGATGAATACGTACATCCAAATTTATATGATAGATTTTAGTGAACATTGTAATTGGGCTCAATAAGTGATTTGATAATTTAAATCGTGATTGGTAGGAAGAGTTAATGAATTGAATATTTATAAATTGTCTATTTTTTTGAAATACGAGGAAGTGGTGGTAATTGATACATGGAAATATGAAACTATGATATATATAAAAACATGGAATATGTTTGATAAATGTGTTCATTCATAATTATGGAATTATGTACCTCATGTGTGCTATTTGCATAAAGATAATATTTCAAATACTTTGGTGAATAAAGCTTAAAGATGAAATAGTATGAAATCGAAACAAATTGTTATAAAAATATATTTAAATTATCTGTAAGTGTTTCGTGCTTCTCGGTAATGTCTCGTATTCTATTCCGGCAACGGATACGGGTAGGGGGTGTTACAGTGATAGTGTGACGACTCCTGACAAATTTAAATTGTGTTTTCATATAGTAAATAGATCCTAACGAAGCTATGGTGGATGATATGGAAAGTAATACGTCGGCTCCCACTGAAGGGACCTCGCCAGTCGAAAGTGGGCCCGTGACATTGAGTCAGGGCGAAGGGGCTAGAGAAGCCTACTTTCATATGATGGATGCTTGATACTCAGAGTTCATTCGTGCAAATCCGAACACTTTGCCTCCCCCACCACCTTCGATTCCTCAGTCTGCCCATATGGCTCCCCAATGAGTAGAAATCGTTAGGAGAGAAACACCTCCGATAGATAGAATTTTAAGCACGGGGCCGAGAAATTTCGGGCTAAAATTGATGATGACCCAGAAAGAGCAGAGTTTTGGTTGGAAAATATCATTAGGGTATTCGATGATTGTCTTGCACCCCTGAAGAGTGCATGAACTGAGTTGTATCACTCTAGCAAGACTCGACCTACCAATGGTGGAACACCCTTGTGTCGGTTGTACCAAGGGAAAGGATTACATGAGAGTTTTTCTAGGAAGAATTCCAAAAGAAGTATATTAGTCAGAGTTTTATAGACCAGAAGAGGAAAGAATTTCTAGAATTGAAGCAAGACTGAATAACGGTAACTGAGTATGAGCATGAGTTCGTGAGACTCAGCAAATATGCTAGGGAGTGCGTATCTACTGAAGCCACTATGTGCAAGAGGTTTGAGGATAGTTTGAACGAAGACATCCGATTATTGGTTGGTATTCTGGAGTTAAGAGAATTTGTAATACTTGTTGAGAGAGCGTGTAAGGCCGAATAATTGGCCACAGAAAAAAGAAGAGCTGATATTGAGTCACGTGACTCCAAGAAAAGACAAATAGGAAGATCATTTCAGACTTCATCTAAGAAATCGAGGGAGTTTCCTACTCGAACAAATGCGTCGATAGGATTCTCGAGCAGAAATAAGAATAAGCAGTATGCCGCGTCTAAAGCTCGGACCACTTCCATTGCAAGCGTTGGTAGTGCTCGATCGAATAGACTAGAATGTTGTAGTATGATAAACGACACTTCAGTGAGTATCGAGGTAATGATAAAGGCTGCTTCAAGTGTGGTTCACTAAACCACTTTATTCGAAACTGTCCTGAGATGGAGGAGAAAGACAAAAAGGAAGATGTGAGAGCGAGTAATACTCCCTTAAGGGGTAGACCACAGAAGAACCCTAAGAGTGGGGCTGGCAGCAGAGGTACGCTTAGAGATTCTACTGTGAGGTCTGAGGGCAGAGCGCCTGCAAAGACATATGTCATTTGTGCCCGCGAAGATGTCGCGTCTCCCGATGTGATTACGGGTACCTTTTCTATCTATGATATATCTATAGTTGCTTTGATCGACCCGAGGTCTACCCACTCTTATATTTGCATGAAATTGGTACCTAGTATGAATATGCTAGTGGAGTCTACTGAATTTGTGGTAAAAGTGTCCAACACGTTAGGCAAACATGTAATAGTTGACAAAGTGTGTAAAAACTGTCCTTTAATGACTAGAGGCCACTGTTTTTCGGCTAACCTCATGCTACTACCGTTTGATGAATTTGACCTAATTCTTAGCATGGATTGACTGACTGTTCATAACGTGTTAGTAAACTGTGGTAGTAAATTTATTGGATTGAGATGTGAAAATAAGGATATTATTCAGGTTGAATCAAGTGAATCAGACAGTTTATTAGTACTGATTTCTTCTATGATTGCTGAAGAATAAATGAGAAAAGGGTATGAGTCCTATCTTGCATTTGTGTTGTATACCCAAGAGTTAGGAGTAAAGATTGAGTCAGTTTCAGTGGTATGTTAGTACCCGAATGTGTTTCCGAAAGAATTACCCTGATTACCTCCAACTAGGGAAGTTGAGTTTGGTACCGAGTTAGTCCCTGGTACGGCACCTATCTCGATTACTTCGTATAGGATGGCTATGACAGAGTTAAAAGAGTTAAAAGAACAATTACAAGAATTAACGGACAAGGGTCTTGCGAGACCAAGCTATTCCCCGTGGGGTGCTCCGATACTTTTTGTGAAAAAGAAAGATGGGTCGATGAGAATATGTATAGACTACAGATAGCTCAACAAGGTGACAGTGAAGAACAAGTATCCCTTGTCGAGGATCGACGATTTGTTTGATCAATTAAAGGAAGCCACGGTGTTTTCTAAGATAGACTTAAGATCCGGCTATTACCAGCTAAGAGTTAAGGAGCGAGATATGCCAAAAATTACGTTTCGGACGAGATACAAACACTATGAGTTCCTTGTCATGCCCTTTGACTGAACAAATGCTCTCGCCGTGTTTATGGACTTGATGAATCATATTTTTCGGCCGTACTTGGATAAGTTTGTGGTTGTTTTTATCGACGATATATTAATTTATTCTCGTGATGAGATTGAGTATACAGAGCATTTAAGAACCATTTTGAAGACATTACGAGATAAGCAGCTATATGTCAAGTTTAGTAAAAGTGAGTTTTGGCTCCGAGAGGTTGGATTCTTGGGACACATCGTATCAGGTGATGGGATTAGAGTTGACCCGAGTAAGATCTCAGCTATTGTTGAGTGGAAACCGCCGAGGAATATATCAGAGATTAGAAGCTTTATAGGCTTAGCGGGTTACTATAAAGATTAGTTAAAAAATTCTCCATAATTGCTACTCCGATGACGAGGTTGCTACAGAAGTATGTCAAGTTCAAGTGGACGAAAAAATGCCAACAGAGTTTTAGAAACTTAAGGCATTGTTGACTGAGGCCCCAATTTTAGTGCAACTAGAACCGGAAAAAGAATTCATAGTGTAAAGTGATGTATCCTTGAATGGATTAGGATGCATGCTCATGCAAGAAGGCAAGGTGATAGCATATGCCTCGAGACAATTGAATTCGCATGAGAAAAATTATTCGACTCACGACTTAGAGTTAACAGCCATAGTGTTCGCACTGAAGATTTAGAAACACCACTTGTATGGTGAGAAATGCCAGGTATTCACTGACCATAAAAGCTTAAAATATTTGATGACTCAAAAGGACTGGAATTTACGGCAATGAAGGTGGCTGGAATTGATTAAAGATTATGAGTTAGTAATTGACTATCACCCAGGAAAGGCGAATGTGGTCGCTGATGCATTAAGTAGGAAGTCATTGTTTGCCTTGAGAGCTATGAATACTCAATTGTCTGTAATCGAGGATGGATCGATTCTAACGGAGTTGAGAGCTAGACCTATGTTTCTCCAAGAGATTCATGAGACTCAGAAGAGTGATAAAGATTTGCAAGCCAAGATGACTCAGTATGAGACAGTTGACAGATCCGATTTTCAAATTAGTATCAACGGTTATTTGATGTTCTGATATAGGGTCTATGTACCTAGAGATGATGAGCTTATTGGGAAAATTCTTCACGAGGCACATAGTAGTTGTATGTCAACCCATCCGAGTAGTACTAAGATGTATAATGACTTGAAGCGATTGTATTGGTGACCGAGCATGAAAAGAGACATGTCAGAGTTTGTGTTGAAATGTTTAATTTGTCAGCAAGTGAAAGCCAAACACCAAGTATCTTCGGGTTTACTTCAGCCTGTAATGGTTTCATAGTGGAAATGGTATCGAATTACCATGTATTTTATGATAGGATTGCTGTTGTCACCGAGAAAGAAAGATGCAGTTTGGGTCGTAGTCAACCGATTAACGAAGTCAGCTTATTTTATCCCGATACGTACCGACTACTCGCTTGATAAACTAGCCAAGTTGTATGTTTCCGAAATTGTGAGACTGCACGAAATGCCTTTGTCGATTATTTTGGATAGGGATCCAAGGTTTACTTCACGGTTTTGGAAAAAGTTACAAAAAGCATTGAGGACAAAGTTGAATTTTAGCACGGCGTAAGTGCCAAACACCCTTATTTTGGACTGAACTCAGAGATGATCAGATTCACGGGGTCGATTTTGTCAAAGAGATTGAAGAGAAAGTTAAGGTAATTCGTGATTGTTTGAAGGCTACTTTGAATAGACAGAAATCCTACGCGGATTTGAAACGAAAGGAAATTGAGTTTCAAGTCGGTGATAAGGTGTTTTTAAAAGTATCCCCGTGGAAGAAAGTCCTCAGATTTGGTAAGAAAAGAAAATTAAGTCCAAGTTTTATTGGATCCTTTGAAGTGACAGAGAGAATTGGACTGGTAGCTTATCGACTAGCATTGCCATCCGAGTTAGAGAAGATCCACGATGTTTTCCATGTGTCGATGTTGCACCATTACCGTTCTGACCCTTCACACGTTCTTTCGCCAACAGAAGTTGAGATTCGATTAGACATGACTTATGGCGAAGAACCGGTTAAGATCATAGCCCAAGAGGTCAAGCAATTGAAAAATAAAAGTATAGCACTGTAAAAGTACTGTGGCATCGACATGGGGTTGAAGAGGTCACATGGGAACCCGATGAGACTATGAGAGATCAATACCCTAACCTTTTCACCGGCAAGATTTTCGGGGACGAAAATCCCTAATGAGGGAGAATTGTAACAACCCGATTTTGGGCCTAGTCGGAATAGTGATTTTAGAACCACTAACCCGAGGTCAGAGAAATTATTTTTAATATTATTTTATGTGTTGTAGCATAATTATATGAGTGCATGAAAATTTTGGTGAAATAGTTTTAGCGATTGCATGCTCAATTGCGAAAAAGGACTAAATCGCATAAAGGGAAAAAGTTTTATTTTTCTAAAAAATGGTGTTAAATAGCTAAAGAATTATAATTAGGGTTATTTAAAGTACAAATAAACTCATTTTAATAGGGTGGCCGGCCATAGAGACAAGAAGAGTCAAAAAGTCAAAAATTTAGTAGGGTTGGTATTTTATGACATTAGCTAATTGAATAAAAAATCAAAATCAAAAGGGGTCATCTTTACTCTCCATATTTTCCACCAAAAATTGAAGTGAAAAATCCCTATGGGAGCTTGAAAATTTTCAGCACAATAAACCCTTACATGTAAGTCATTTTGATGGTTATTTTTGTTGATTTTTGTACTTTTGGGACTCTTGTAGCTTAATTTAGCTAATGGAGGGATTATTTTGCAAAATGGTTGAAATTTTAGGGTTTTTCCATGAGAGTGTTCATGTTGTTTTCTGAATTTTTATGGAAGAAAATGAATCATGGTTGTTAAACAAACAACTTTTGTGAAGTAGTTTTCATGAAAACCCTAAGGACCATTTTGCATAAGTTATAAATTATGGGGTAAATGTGTGAAATAATGAGAATTGTGGGCTTTTTATAGTATAAAAAGAATTCGAATAGGCTTGGTTAGTGAGAAAATTTGATAAAAATCGATTTACGAGCCTAGGGGTAAAATAGTAATTTTGTGAAAGTTTAGGGGAAAACGGTCATTTTGCCAAAATATGAATTATGAAATGTGTTGATTAATATGATGATTAAATTAGTGAATTTTTATCATTTTAGATCAAGAAATACAAAATCCGGACCTAGACCGGGAAAAGGCCAAGCAAATAGACTAAATCCAACTAGTCGTCCACTTTTTGTATACCGATGTAAGTTGTATGTAAGTAAGGTAATTTTATCGTTATTATGTGTTGAATTATTTATTTTTCATAATATGATTATGAATAATGTATGATGAAATTAATGTGGTAAATTCCCAGTTGAACCTAGGAATAGAGTGGATATCCATAACATTACATTTGGGTGATATGTGTGCCAGTGTAAGACCATGTCTGAGACATGGCATCGGCTACGATATGAGAGCCAGTGTAAAACTATGTTTGGAACATGGCATCGGCGATATTGTGAGAGCCAGTGTAAGACCATGTCTGGGACATGGCATCGGCCACATTATGAGAGTCAGTGTAAGATCATGTTTGGGACATGGCATCGGCATTGAGACGAAAGCTAGTGTAAGACCATGTCTGGGATATGGCATCGACCTCAACATGTGAGCCAGTGTAAGACCATGTTTAGAACATGGCATCGGCAAATCACCCTATTGTGTAAAGCTTGTCAGATATCCTTTAGTATTCCAAATGGTTTCACGGGTTATTTTAAAAGCTTATGACAATTATATGGAATAATATAATCATGTTGTGAGTGGTACAGGTTCTTATTTGAAACTCATGAGATATGAGTCTAGTTATGTTGCATTGATAGTAAGAATGACATGAGTAAGTTCTAGCTATGAAAATGATCTTGGGACGATATTGAAATCTTTGGTTTATACTTGCGATATATATATTAGCACGTAGTGATATTTACCATGTTCACTCAAGAATGTTATGTGGATTTATAATATGCATGGTTGATGTAGTTACTTATTTATATGCAACTTACTAAGCTTTATGCTTACTCTCTCTCCTTTCTATTTTCTTATAGTGCCACCAAGCTAGTATCGGGGATCAAGGGACGTCAGAGGCATCGATCACACTATCAGCTGAAGCTTTGGTATTGCTAGTTTAACATTTAATTTTGGCATGTATAGGAACTTAAATCTTTTGTTTAGTGTCTCGTTAGTTTAGCCACAAGGGTTGGCTCATATGATGGATGTGATATTCATTTTGTATAGGTCATTAATGTTGCCTAATATTGATTATTATTAAATGCATTTGATGCAAATTTCTCATGGTTGTGGTTGATTTGGTTATATGTGTTATGCTTGGATTGGTTTTGGTTGATATTGTGTAGGTTGGTGCAAGTAAGGGTGGCAAAAAGGCTTGGTAAATAGCCTTATTTTTGTCCACACGGGTAGACATACCGGCGTGTGTGACACACGGTTGCCCACGGGCATGTAGTCCAGCCATGTGTCCCTTGCACCTCAATTTTATAAGTCAGTATGCATGGTAGTAAACACACGGGCAGAGACACGGCCGTGTGTCTCAGCCGTGTTGAGGACACGGCCTAACACATGGGCGTATGCCTTGGCCATGTGCCTTTAATTGGTTGATGACGTTAGAAATAGAATGTCAAGGTTTTTGTACACGGGCGTGTCATGGCCATGTGAAGGACACGGGCCATGGACACGGGTGTGTGCCAGGTTGAGTGAAAACCCTTGTAGGTTCGAATCGAAAAATAAATTCGCACGGGTTAGGGGCATAGGCGTGTCACGATATGTTCAGGCCTTGTGAGTCACACGGGCCTTCAACATGGCCATGTTAAGAAGGCACACAGGCGTGTCGCCCTTCCACATGGGCGTGTGCCCCTGTCAGCTTGAAATTTTACAAAGTTTTCTAGAGTGCATAGATTAGTCTCGAATCAATTCCAAAGTGTGTTCAGGGCCTCGTAAGCCTATAGTAGGGACATTAAGGTATTATGAAAAGTTTTAATTTGAAGCAAAATTTCATATCTAGAAACTGTATGTTTGTATATGTTTAAGTCCGGTAACACCTCGTATCATGTTCCGGCGTCTAACTCGGGTAAGGGGTGTTACATTAATGCCTTAACTTTTATAGTGTCATTAGTTAGTCTAAATATTTTATTCTGATTAAAATGTTGACGTGAATTTTTAAAAATTGTTAACACCGTTAAAATTCTTTATTAAATTCAAGTTTACTGCAATGTCATTTTTTATTACATGGATATCAAGGAGGTTTTTTTTTTTTTAATTTCAAAATATCACATTAGCAAACTTAATATAAGTATTTTAACGGGGTTAACAAATAAACTTAAACTTTAAAATTCAAAAAGTATAAAAATTAAATTTCTAAAAATAAAAATATAAAGATTAAATTCCAAATATATAAAAAATAAAAAAATCATATTATAACCTTCAAAATTTTTACTCTATAATTTAATAAAAAAATAATCAACAATAGTAACAACCATACTAGTAATAATAAAAGTAAGGTGATAAGAGCCTTCCCACATGACAGATGTATAGCCTTTCTACATGACACATTTACTATATCCTCCTCCTTTTTGGAGGTGATTAAAAGATAATGGTAAATTTTCAGTTTTGGTCCTTCTACTAGTTTTGTTATGATTATATTTGATATTTAATATTTATATTTTAATTTAACATAATTCGATCTTCTATTTTTACAATACATTAGTTAGTCCAAATTTAATTTAATCCAGTTAAAATTTAATTTTATTAATTATTTTATTCTTAAAATATGCATTTAAAGGTATTGGTATTGGTATTGGTATATGCCTACTTACAAATCAATTCATTATTTGTTTTCGAAATGCTTAAGAAAAAAAATTAAAAGCAAAAAATGATTTGTTAACTTTTTTTTTGTTTTTCATTTCTAAATAATATATTTTCTTGTAGACTTGCAGGGAAAGTATTTTTAATAATGTATTATTTAAATTTTGCATTTAAATTTCACTTGATTTTTTTTAAAATTTTTATATTATATTTTTAAAGCAGTTGATCCATACATTTATTCAGAGTCAAGTTAAGACTGCTATTCTTTTAAAGGGACAAGAATACTCTAAGGCTTCCTTATTCATACATGTCCAAATAAACACTTTTTTTTTTTTAAATATTATATAATAATGGTGATCCTTATATTATTATTATTATTATTTTGACAGAATTTGGTACCTCAATTTTTATAGCGTAATTAGTTAATTTATCTATGTTATTTTAATTAAAATATTGAGTAAATTTTTAAGAATTGTTAATACCATTAAAATTATCTATTAAATTCAATCTAAATAAAAAAATTTAAAAAAAAACTAAATTCTCCGGAAAAAAAATAATTATATTAAAAAAGTATAAGGATTTGATTAATAGTTTGGGTAGGAAAGTATACAAGTTATTTTAAACACAAAAAGAAAAGGCAAAATCTATGATTCTCCTCTGCTCAAAATAAAAATACACACTAAAATTATCAAATGTTATCCAAAAGAAATTTGTAATACTCTTTCCAGCACCTCATATTTTTAGTTTACGGAAAGCTAAAGGACAGAATAAGATCCAAGAACGAAGAAGAATAAAAACAAAAAATCCAGTCTTGAAAGGCCATTATTTTATTGCCACTTATCATCCCTTCCAACCAGACTATCAAGGATGGCCCTAAAAAATTGTTTCCAGTTGACCTCAGTTTGCAACACCAGAGCTAGTGTGCTTCAAAGCTACCATCATCATCATCATGTTTCTTCTGTTGACAAGATCCATTTCCAGACATTTAAAGGTTTGAAATTGAATAAACCCAATTTATCATTCACTGCTGGTAGATGCCAAAAATCCAGGCTTATATGCAAAGCCAGTGAGGCTGTTGCTCAAGGTATGCATCTGTTTCTTTTTTACTTTCTCTTTTTGAGTCTTATTATTACCCTTAATGCTATATGCATTTTCCTTAAGTTTATGTTGAGAAAGCTCCAGAGTTTCAATGGTGGATTGTTGATAATGTCCCAGAAAAGAAAACCCTGTTTAAAATTTGAAGAAACTAGTGATTGTTAGAAACAGATTCATAATCTGCAATCTGCAGTTGAAGTGGTGACAGAAGCTGACTGGGAAGAGCTTGTGGTTGGCAGTAAGACACCAGTTTTAGTGGATTTTTGGGCACCATGGTGCGGACCCTGTCGGGTGATTGAACCAGTTATAGCTGAATTAGCCAAAGAATATGCTGGGAAGATTGTTTGTTACAAGCTCAACACTGATGACAGCCCAAATATTGCCACAAAATTCGGTATCAGGAGCATCCCAACCGTGCTGTTCTTCAAAAATGGAGAGAAGAAAGAGAGTATCATTGGTGCAGTGCCCAAATCTACTTTGGCTGCTACTATTGACAAATATGTTGATGGCTGAACATGAAACGATATCAAAGTTTCACGTTCATGCCATACCATGCCAGTTCTTTATGTATCATTCATTCAAAATGACATATCTATGAATTTTCCTCTTAAATATTTTGTATATATTATTTAATTAGTGTTCTGCAACAAAAATGACCCTTTCACTTTGTCATCCCCAATGCTCTTTTAAATTCAAAGCTGCAGGATTTGATTTAAGTGATCATTAATTAGGGAACAGAATAATAGGAAATTGGAGCAACTTCAAAGTTGCTTTTAACATTTCATTGATAAAAACACTATTCTATATGTTGTTTTTCACTTTTTTCCTGAAATTAGTACACAGTGGGAGGGGAAGACCTTGATCTATCATTATAGTGTTTGTAACACGAATCTGGCAGGGCCACAGGCAAGTCAGCCGATTCCCATGCTGCACACAACAGCACAGCTGTAATCAAAGAACCATCAGCTTTTTGCACTTTCTTTCATGGGGAAGGTTTCCAATCAAATTGATAATTATTAAAACCATTAACAGCTCCAAGTCCATTCAGTAGCTGGTTCCCCATATCCTGTTGTTGGTGATTCATTAGTTGATCCCGAGCCATCTGTGCCATTCCCATCCTTCCATTCATGACAGGGTTATTTCCCATTGTGGCTCTGATTCCATTCACCATAGCAGACTGCCCTAGTCCACCACTCATTGAACCAAACCCCACACCACCAATAACTGAATTATTGCTGATGGTTCCATTACCGACCAAAGTGTTGCCACCGTTGAGAACCGTGTTGTTACTCGGTGGCAGCATTCCATTTATGCTCTTCACATCATTGCCCAGAGTGCCAGCACCAACCATGCCGCCAGTGTTATTAAGTTGGCTAGACATTATTTCATGAATGATTTTCTGAACAGAGCTTTGGGATTCATTGGGATCCGCCTCACTGGAAAGAGCTGGCTGCTGCATAGGCATGTTCATTGCTGGAGAATTGGCAGAACTCATGTGACTTGAAGCTGCTAAGGCACCATGCGGAGCTTGAGGAGGGTTATTAGATGAGGAAGGTGCTGGCGATTGAAATGGAGAAGGATTTGCTTGTGTTTGGGGTATTGTGCTAGACGAACCAGGGGACGGGATCTGCACAGAGTTTCCACCATAGGGACTGCTTGCATTATTCATAGAATTCTGCTGTCTGGAGTTCATGGAATTCTGGTGTAGAGGCCCAGCAATGGTGCCAGCAGATGTTGATGCAGATGCTACATTAAGCGAGTTATTTACATTAGCCACACCATTGTTAGCAGCAAGCTGCATCCCAGAAGCCTGGGCAGAACTTTGATCACCATTAGAGCTCTGGGTCATCATTTGCTGTTGTGGTGTCTGCTGCTGTTGCTGATGCTGTTCCTCAGGCTGTTGAGATTGTGCATGAAAACCAGATGAAGTGCTCGTTCTTCGAGGGAACTTGGCCAAACTCTCTGAGGAAAAACTAAATAAATGAGATAAATAACAAATGAATCTGAAGCTACACTTGTAAAGTTCTTATTTCTCACACTATTTCCAAAATGCATCTGGTGAAATGAGTTAAATGAATACATTTGGCCGTTAATAACCAGTTAAAAAACACAGCCCTTCACCATCAAAACTCAAAAAATCAGAACATTTTCATACGGTTACAAGCTACAAAAAGGCTACCAGATCCAAGACTGTCAACCAGCTTATAGAACTCCCATTGAGACTAGTTACTACAGGAAGCCTTGACTGGTACTTTCAAGCATTACAAAGTATCTTCTAAAAAAAAGCAATGACAAAATAAAAATAGATTTAGCGATGGAAATCTTGTCAAAACTTACCCATGGGTCCAGTCCTTGTTTCTCTACTGTAATCAATCAAGTCTTTCATGCTATTAACCACTTCAGATATCTGTTAAAACCCCAATAAAATAAGGAAACATGAGTAGTTTGAATAAAGTCAATGCAAAAATTTTCGAAAAGTAGATACAACTGTAGAACTCATCTTCACATTTTAGCTTTTCCCGTTGTCATAACATGATAATAAAACATTTTTACTACATTTCAATAATATTGTTTATTTGCTCTTAGACTTCAAAAGAAGCAACTGCTAGAGCATTCCGATGATGCAAGTACATACAACATTGGATCCAAACAAACTTGAGAAGATCGTAGAACAGAGTAATTTGTAGTGGAAACTTACAAGCTAGTAAGTGTTAAAAGGATACAAATTTGCCCTAGAAACAAACGAGAATTTTGGAAAATAGGTAGAGCACATGCAGGAAATTACCTGAAGACACCTCACATATCTCTTTGTATAACCCAAATCATTTACCAATGGCACTTCCAAGGCTTTAGCCAATTGCCGAGCTGATGCTACAAACCTAAAGTTCATCCATTGCTAATTAGAATTCCATGAATGCAATATTATTATTTAATAAATCAAAAATAAGTAAATGGTATACTGCAAGTTAATTTGATGTGCCCAACCCAAGTGAGCGTGTTTGTGTGTGTGACCGAGATCCTAATCAAAATCTATCATAATGAAGCACCTATCATAACTGGAAAGAGGAAAAAGTATAAATCTCAAGAATATGAAACAGACCATGATTTTAAGTAAATGAACTGTTGGTCCATTGATTTGATTAGAAAAAAGTACAACATTAAAAAAAGACATACAAGTTACAGTTATTCTG
This sequence comes from Gossypium longicalyx, assembly GCA_025698465.1. Classification (NCBI taxonomy): domain Eukaryota; kingdom Viridiplantae; phylum Streptophyta; class Magnoliopsida; order Malvales; family Malvaceae; genus Gossypium; species Gossypium longicalyx. The sequence goes on along the minus strand of CM046997.1, from coordinate 12,098,715 downwards.
CAAATCTGGAGCAGATAAATTTGTTGATGCGTTTTGTGTTGCAGCTTGATACTTTTGAGCTGCAGCCCCAAGTTGACTAACCTGTACAACCCAACTTACAACCATCAAATACAACTAAAAACCAGAGAAGCAGCAGTCATACTCTTAGAATCCAAAGAATAAATATAACAATTTGCTCATGATTTAGGGTGACAATTCATCATCATCATTGATATGACATTTTCTAGATTGCAAGAATGCGCAAAAGGAAGATTTCAAGCAACCAATCATAAAATAAAAAGACATCCCGACTTCTTGATATGATAATCTCATAAAAGCAACATAAAAAGAAATATTACAAGTCAACACAGGTTTCAAACGGTTCAAACATACTATGCACACAGATCAAAAGCATATATTGGACATTCTCAAGCAATAGAGAATCACAACCTGAGGTATCAATAATCTTCTAGGGATGAGTTCCTCGTGACGCCGAGCACAAAATTCCCAAGAACAAATCTAAAAAGAATGAAAGAGCCTAAATTTAGTTAATGAGATCCCAAAACTTTAAGAGTCAATAGAAAGCCACTACTTCAATTTGTAACCTTCAGATCTGGTGAGAAAACTATCCTAAGCTGACCATCACGAACAACACGAAGCTGCTCAAAAACACTTTCTTGTATTGCTTTTGCATAGTCCAGGACAATTTGTCCTGATGAATTCTGATACTCGCGGGGCATATCAACATAAAGAAGTTCTTCCAAAGTACCACTTTCATATTTAATTTTGAAAAGCCTAGGGAGAACCTCAACAGTCGCCTCTGAAAGCACAACAGGGAGAGATTAGATATACGGTAGAAATGGATAAATAAAAGCCACAACAAACTTAACGTATACCACTTTACGCTGTAATGGGATATTGACACCCCAATAAGAAGCACTAATACATGTTAATCAAATAAAATAAGATGGAAAACTAGTTCATTGACTGTATCCCGAAAAAAGAAAAGAGGAACAGGAACAAAAAGAGACAAAAGAAAAGGGCATACCAAAACCACGTCCTGGCTTCCTATTGCATATTTCACAGTGCCATACATCCTGTAACATTTATACAGCAGTTCAAGTATCCATTTGCCATTAATATATACCCAAAACCCAAGGAGAAATTCAATTGTATAAGTATTTACCATCAGGTGAGCAAACAAACAAAGATGTAAAGTTCTAAAGGTAACTGTCTTCATTCAATTACATAAGATGCCAATTGAATAAGGTTCAGAGTGAAAAGTATAGGCAAGTTTTTATCAGCAGACCTGAGGGAAAACACCAGTTGTTTGGCGGCCATTTCCATACATAGAAACGCACCACTTCTTTTTGGCATTTGGCGCGAAGTACTCAGCAACAAACTTTCTCCAGAATTCAATATTGTTGTCCTACATGAAAAAACAGAAATGTTACATCCAGAAAGCCACCGCATACATGTGGAAATAGATCTTCAGACCATGGAGATCTTACTTCAGGTCTATGTTGTTGCTGATACATGTAATGTGTCAGTCGCCGAGCACACATGCCAGGCTCATATGCTGATTTCACAGGTGATCTCAAAGGCAAATTCTGCTGTTGAAATTGCTGCGGTAATTGAGGCCTTTGTTGAGGCATTGCTTTCAAAAGTTGTTGGTGGTGGTGTTGCTGTTGTAGCTGCAAGAGTCTTTGTTGATGCAAAAGACCGATTTGGGCGGCAGCAGTCTGTGGGGGCTGTCGTGACATTTGGAGCAACTGCTGCTGCTGTTGCTGCTGCTGTTGTTGCTGCTGATGCAAAAACGACTGATCTGAATGTTGAGGTTCCATTTTTACCTGTGCCAAAGTTCTTGAAGGCGGGATTTGTTGTGGTTCCAATTTCACAGGAGCAAGATTTCTCAGCGATTGCAACTGCTGTGGCTGGCTGTGCTGATCATTAGTCAGTTGTGGCTCCAATTTGACAGCCCCAACACCAGCCATCCCTCCTCTAATAGATTGAAACTGTTGCTGCTGCTGCAGCTGTCCTTGTTGGGTGTTGTGAGGGGCAGAGACCTGTTGCACCCCTTGTTGACCATGTTGGAACTGCTGTGACTCCGGTTGTTGAGGCTGTTGTTGATCTGGTAAAATATGGTTACCAGAAAGGTTAGAATACTGCTGACCTTGAACTTGACCAGACGACCCAGGGTTTGCCATGTTCGATGGCACAAATGACGATGGGGCATTAAACCCCATCCCAGTACCCACATTCGAAAGTGGATCGGATTCAGCCCCTGAATCGATTCCTCCACGCTGGCCACTCCCAGGACCAGAAAGCTGAGGGTTTGGACCCCCATTCCCAAATGACTGATTAAGAAGGGAAGAAACATTAGGCACGTTCCCGAGCATATTCATATTATTAAACTGAGTACGAGGAGACACTAATGAAGGAAACCCAGATTGAGAAGGAAGACCACCGCCTTGTGATCCTAGCATCCCTGAATTTGTTCGCAAAAGAGATGACGGAACAGACTGCGCACCACCTATTGGAGTAGAAGGCCCTAATGGCACCATGTTTCAAGAATAACTACCTAAAACTCACTCACTCACAAAACTGTAACAACTATCTAAAACAACATGAATTCAACTAAATAAACTACAGTTAATAGAACAAAACACAAAAAAATCAGCCGCAGAGTTCAAGAAATCAGCCCAACTTGGCTGCTTTTAACTTCCCAGTCCTCATTGTGGACAAATAACAAGGGATCAGTTCGGTGCCTGAGCATATAGCTTTCTGTTCCACCATACAAGCGGCCATTACCAAAGAAAACCGAATCCCAAGAAGAAGCTCTGATTCTGAGCATTCTAACATTTACAGTCAAGCAACACTAGAATGGCTTTCCCTCGAATTCCTAATAAAAGAAACGAAGACATAAGAATTTTCAGATCCACTGAAACATAAATCATCCGAAAAATAATTTTACTAACATTCAGCACAAAAAGTAATTAAGACTGTCAACAAAAAAAAATGTAAAACTGAAATCAGATAACCGTAAAATCAAACTCCAATCGAATCTTAAAGAAAAACCCAAATCTCAAAACCGTAGAAATTTCATTAAAACTCAAACAAAATTTTACTTAAAATTAGAGAAAGACAGTAAAATCAACTGACCAAGCTGAAATTTTTAACCTCCAAACCCCCAAAAAAATTGCAACTTTATTAGAAGAAAAACGAATGTTTAACCAAATACATTAAAAAAGCAACTAAACTCGATCCAGCCACTAACAGCAGAAATCAATGATCCAGACTTAAACCCAAAAAAAAAAAAAAAAGCAAAAGGGTCAAAGCTAAAGAGACTTTAAGAAGACTTACCAGCGTTGAAAAATTCCCACAGTTACTGTCAAAAGATAAACAAAGAAGAAGGGGAAAGAAAATAAAAAAGTAAAGAAAGTTTCCCAAATCTCCAAAGCTTTGATTTCAATCAAAACATACCCAAAACTAAAAATACCAAAATGTCTTTTAAACTCTCTTTCTCTTCAATTCTTCTACTCTTTTTTTTTTTTTTCTTTTTTGCTTCAATAAACTGAAGCAATTAATATGTTTACACTTCACCCAAAAAAATTGAAACCAAACAAAAAAAAAAAACCTTCTTTTTGCTCTCCTTTTAAATCAATTCTACTGCTTTTTCTTTTTTCTTGTCTCAGTACGTGCCCTGTTCTTCTTCGCTGTATCTAGAGAGAGAAAGAGAGTGTTTGTATTGTCCTTTGCGGACGTCAAAATTTCATTCCATTAGATTGAATTTTCTTTTATTTTTCCCCCTTCACTCCCTTCCTTTGTTTCCATGGAATGATGATGATGATGCTGATGATGATGGATGGAATCACATCCATCCATCCATCCATCCATCCATCATGAATTATGGATGATGGGATGTATTAAAGTGACGCACTTGTTTCGTTGCATGTGTATGCTTACACTTATGCCACATGATTGTTTCAAATTTTTTTCAAATATTGATTATTTTAAAATTAAATTAACCCAATTAAATTACCATAAGCTGAATATGGGGTTAAAAGTAAAATTTTATTGCCATAAAAATGTGTGTTGGATGTATATAAATTAGAATTAATATAATTTATTCAAAATTAAATTTTAATTTTAATTTTAATTTTAATTTTAATTTAATCAAATTCAATCAAAATAACATTTGAGAGACTATGATAACTTAATTGAATTATTCAAAATTAGAAATTGAATAATTCGATTATCAGTGTAGTATCGCTTCCATCTTCGTATTCATCAGTAGCTGCCTATAGTTGTAGCAGTTTACCAACTACTACTAGCATATTTATTTTTTAAAAATAAAATTATGTTATTAATTTAATTTATAATTTATAATATTTAAATTTGTATTTATATATTATATATTTTACTAAAAATTTAAAAATAAATTATAAACATCTATATTATATTTAAATTTTTAGCTAAGTTTATATCATAAGTCAACTGTATATTAATTCAATTGAAAAATAATTAAAAACTCAATTTTTTTATAAAGTAACAAATATTGGTATATCTGAAAAAAATTCATTCTTGACAATTTATTTTGTTTTAAGAGAAAGAATTGTATGAAACTGTGATTTTATGTCATCTCTATCACTTTCCAACAGTAGAATAACAAATTCGATTTTTCTTCCTGATTTTAGCATAGGAAAAATCTAATTCCTATTAAAAATGGATAAGGATGGCATGGAATCACAATTTCATACAATCTCTTCTCTATTTTTTTTAGTTACAAATGAAAGTTGAATTATAACACTTAACTGATAATAATAGACTGATTACTCAACACTTATCCCTCAACATTCCATATTGCACCACCAAAGGTGATAATGAGAAAAAATAAAATCAGGTTTAATAACACCTTACTACCTTATTTATAACATTAATAACCATGTTCGTTATTCATGATACATATCGAATCTCCACTTGCCAATTCTCATTAACCCGTTACGAATGTCCAATGTCAATCTTGTGTAATAATATAATGTATGTAATATTTTAATATAGATAAATTGAAAAATGGTCCGAAATCTCAAAATAACGTCAAAACAAAAACAATACACATACTAGTCTAATAAAAAGGAAGAATTTAGACAAAATGTGTTGTTCGTTTAGCGGTCTCAATCGTGGCCGTTGAGGAGTCCTAGGCCCACCCTCACTGCTATATTTTTAAGGTTTTTTTATGAAGTTTAAATTATTTATTATAAATATAATAAGATTGATATCCGAATATATTAACCAAAGTATAATCCAATTAAATTTTAAATATATTCCAACTTAAATTAAAATAAAATTCATATATAATTAAATTTAAATAATGAGAAATTACAAATATTATACAAAATGAAACTCAAAATACTGGTATTCAGCCATTACTTTTTAAAACCTTATTTATTCACTATAAAGTGCTTCTTGGAGTAGTATATACGGTATTGTCATGAAGCCATAATGTCATTTGATGCTTTGTGTTTGCCTTTCATTTTTTTTTCTAAAAAGGGTTTTCAAGCATCATTTATAATATACAAAAAAGATATTATAATTAATTGTTTTTTAATGTGTATATATATATATATATATCATATTTTGTATTTTTAGCACAAAAATAGATTTAATAAAATTATTATGAATTTTTTAAACTTAAATACATTATATATATATATATATATATTACACTAGCTTACATCAAATTTTTGTATTGTGTTTAAAATACTTGAACCTAGTTAAGATCTATCATTTTCTCCCTATTTAGCCTATTCTTAGAAATATTAAGTATAATGCATTTAATTTTACTCTTGAATGTCTTTTTTTTCTTTCCTTTTTGAATTTTTTTTCTGAAAAGTAAAAGTTAATTACTGAAGCTGACTTTTTGGGTATTATTATATACTTTATTTTTATTTATTCATGTAGACATTAAATTTTAGTTAGTTAAAAGTTGAGTTTTAAAAAAAAAAAAAGAATTAAGAGAAGGAAATGAAATTATTTAGAATCGAATAACATAAAATTCTTCTCATTAAATTAAGAAATTGTTGACAACTAAGATGGTTATATGGTTCATAATGAAAATACTAATTTTATTTCCTTGTAAATCATTATTCTGTATTTAAAAAGCAGGGTCCACAATCTTAAATGCATCAAATCAATACAAAGAAAAGAAAATTAAATTCAAGTAAAATATGAAAAAAAAAAAAACTTTATGGCAATAGTATTTTCCATTTATTTTAAAAATAATGCTTGAATATTTAATTATTTTAAACATAATATAAGTAAATTTATTAAAAGTAGATAATGACACAATTTTATGGTATGGGTGTAAAAAAATTAAGTAGATTTTATGTTTATAATTCTTTTGAAAAATAAAAAATGTTTTAATTGAAACGGTAAAATTGAGGTTTTAGAAAATTTGGTGTCATATTTTTTAAATCTATTGTTCTAAAAAAAAATCCTTCATGTTCAGGTTTTTTATAGATTTTACATAAAAATATGAAAAAATAAAAAATTGTTATAGTAATATTTATTACTTTTTTTGAAAAATGATTTTTATATAGTTCCTTAATTAAGTTGGTCAACAATAAATTTATGACACCAACTTAATTAATAATTATATAATAAATATAAATAAATCATAATAAAAAAAGGACAAACATAATTTGAATAAAATAAATTATCAAATTTTATATAATACATATTATAAATATATCAAATAATTATAATTATAGTACTTTAAAAATAAAAACAATATATATTATCATTTATACTTGTATGATGTATTTGACTTAATTGATGTCATAAGTTAATTCGACACCAAGTCAGTCAGAAAAATTACTTAAAAATTATAATTTTATAAAGTATTGAGTATTAATATAACGATTATTTCGACTCTTTTATTATTTTTATATGAAATGCTTAAAATAAAACAACTAAAATGATGTGTTTAAAGATTGAATTCGAGCGTAAAGAAAACTTATTTATGAATGTAATAATTAATTGTTAAGTAATTGGCTAAATAAGGCAAATATGTTGTTTTTTTTTAATTGGCCTTCATGTCATTTTTCTTTAAAATTAGGGAAATAGGTCATTTTTTGAGAGAGTGTGTGAAAGCTTGTCGTTTTCACTCTCTCTCTCCTCGCCTTTTTTTAATTTTAATAAGGTTAAGGTTAGGGGTTTTAGGGTTTAAGGGTAAAACCACGAATGTTTATATATATAATTGAGGGGTCGGGGATGCTATAACGCATCTCAAAACACATACATTTCATATGTCATGCCGGGATACAACCATTACATCATAAATTAATCCTATGAAAGTCAGGTTTCGGGGTGATAGTGCTTGATAAGGTCATGGGTCGAAGTCTAAGTGGAGGTCTCAATCGGCGGTCGTGATGCGATCCCGGGTTCGAGTATAACTAGGGGCCAGTTGACGGTCATTATGTAATAACGAGTTCAAGATTTTTGGATACATGATACCTTATATATATCATACATAAGATTGAGGGCATAACCATAGGGAAAACGAAGGGCTTTCCGGTATAATCAATGTATTTTTTTTCTCTATTTCCAGGCGGTCAGTATATTTAACCTTTCATTTTTATTCGAAGGCCGACACCGAAGTGGACAAAAGAGAGCTCTTAGGCATAAAGTGAATGTTCCAGCACAGTAGAGGTCAAACTTGGGTTGGCACGATGACAGTTGTATTTATTAATGAGTTGTTTAATAACGAAAATCGTTGTCACCCTAAAAGGAGCATCACCTTTATTGCACTACAACAATCGTTGTCCACCTAAAAGTCCTCCTATGTTCACAGCAGTGCTGGCCTTCAGATAAGAAGGAATGTTAAAGATACCAACTATATGGAAATAGAGAAAAAAGTATGTCGATTATAATGAGAAGCCCCACAATTTTTCCCTATCATTATGCCATCAAACTTCTGCATGGTATTTATAAGGCAACATTTCCAGGTATCTGAAAAGTTTGAGCTCATGTCCGCGTAATGACTGCCAACTGGCTCCCCTCATTATACTCTAATCCAAGACCACATAGTAGCCATCAATTGAGACATCTATATAGACTTCCACCCGTGATCGTACAAAGCAAAATAACCCCGGAACCCAACTTCCATATGATAGGTTTCAGAGGTAATGGTCTCCTCTCGTAAGGATATATGAAATATGTGCATCTCAAAGTGATATCGCATTACCGATGACTCAAGAATACCTCAAACTGAAAATTTTATTAGTGCCAATTTTTTTAATATTAAAGCGGGAAAGAAAATGGAGAGAGAAAAATATTATAAACTGGAAGGATAGAGGCCAGAAGAGATGATGTTTTAAGGATGATGGAGTATAGAGAGGGAGCCGCCTTTTAGAGGTATAGGGGAAGGGAGAGATTGCAAAGGAAAAAATCTTTGTGGTTGAAAAACTTGTCACAAGACCAGCGTTTTCATCGAATATCTTCAAAACGTGCTTCAAATCTACCAAAAAATTCTCGGGGTTAGGGTACTTTTTTTGCAGAATTTATGAAAATGTTAGTGAAAACTCGTCTAGCTGGGTTTTCACTAACATTTTCATAAAATCTGCAAAAAAGGTACATAACCCTATGAATCCCAAGTAAAATCTAAAGCACGTTTTGAAGCATTAAATACCTTCTTAAGTATGCGTCTGATGAAATTATTTTATCTGTGAAATGCATTTTCGAGCACCGAAGAGTATTTCATTATCATTATTCGACAAAAGCGTGTATTCATAAATGGATTTTGAAGCATGCATTCCCTCTCTCCTTGTTCTATTTTGCTATTAAAGTACTGAAATATTCAAAACTTAGGCACACAACAAATTCATATCAAACATTAAATAGTTGAGTTGCGAGAATTGTCTACATTTATTTGGATAACTGTCTAAACATTTTTTTATTCTAAATATCCAATTCGTTTTAAATTGAAATGAGTCAACGAGTAAAATCCGTCATTTATTACAACAGTCAAATCTGTAATACGAAAGTCGGGATCGTATTTGCAAGAGCCTAGTCTGTGGAATTGACTTTCAACCGTACCATTCAATTTGCGTGAACTACGAACTTGAATCAATAGAAAAGTCAGAAGTTCGAGTTAGGGAAAAAATTCAAGCTTGCAATGTAAATATCTAGCATCGACTGACCTATTTAAGTATGAGCTATTTGATGTGAAAGGTGAGCTCAGTCTGGAGGCGATCATATCATCTTACTGCTCAAGCAAAAATGTTGTAATAGAGTTATTTTTTGAGTTTATCAAGGTTGATGGAGCTGGTCCATCTTCAACCACTGTTGCGGCTATGTTGGAATTGAAGCTGAAGCAGAAAATCCTATTACTCGATTGTTATAAAGCTCCTATTATGATGTCCCCGAAACATCAATGGGTAAACATTCTTCAGTTTTCGACACCGATTTAAACTTTAGTAGCTACTATCAGTCGGGATATGTGCATAACCAAACCTCGACACCTAGGCACGACATTCGATCAGTGCGTTCAATTTCAACTTCAGTGGATCAATACCCGGGTAGAAGCACTTATACTAGGGGACCACCAACCTACACTAATTCATAATCTAATGCAAATTTTACTGGGTAGATGAGGTATAGAAGAACTGATGACTTACTCCCTACGATTAGGTCCAAAGAGGGTATATCGAACCTTTTGGTTGAAAATGGCAATAAAGGCATAGATGAGAAAGAAGATGCAGCCGAGGAAGAATAGGCAGCAGATGCATTTAATAGATTAAAGTCAAATCTCGATCCAATCAGATAATCCGGTTCGGATGGTATGAAAATATCAATTTTTCTAAACAAGAGCACGCTCCAACTGAGTTAAAATATTACGGTTCTGTCGATAATGGTTTGGACAATGTGCCGAATCCAAATTCGATTCAGAGCATATAAACCTCCACCCCACATGACCAATATCGACCTTTCTGCCAAGGGTGTTTTAGAGTTTTGGCAACTACCGCACAGAACACTAGGCCATGCAAGCTTATCATTAGATGTTCGAGTATATAAAGTTAGCAAGGAATACCTCAACAAAGATGTTTTTCTTTTCTCGCTATACTAAAGCGGTACAACTTTAAAAATTATGTGAACTATCACGTCAAAAAATATCATTTAGAGAAATTCAACGAAATACAACAAGTGCGAACATTATGTACATAGTGTGTCACTCACGTCGAAACCTGTAATTTTGGGTCACGAGGTATGCTAGGCTCGAACATGACATGTCAGGGGCATCATATTGTGTCAACCTACTATAAAAGACTTGCAATTGTGGGAGATTCCAGATACTTCGATTCTCATGTGCATATATAATTGTCGCATGTGTGAATGTACGAATTGAGTACACACCTTATATAAATGATGTCTACAAATTGGAACGCATGCACAATGTATGAATAGTTGAATTCTCACTCGTCCCAGATGAGAGTATGTGGCCCCTAATGTCCAACACGCCATTTGAGTTGGCCCAGAAAATGAACTTGCTTTGCCTCCTGAAAGGTCGCCCGAATTCCACTTGGATACGTACCAATATGGATATTTAGGAGAGGGACAATCAATAGAGGTTAATGTGGGTACTGTAGAAACCCAGGGTATACGAAGGCAATATGTTTCGTATTGAGTGGTACATTGGGGCCTCAATGTCGCTAGCATTCATTTTTTTTAGCGATATAAAATTGATTACAATACTTCCTTTTTTTGTGTACAAAATCTATTATTTCTTTTTAACTTGAATTTCAATTGTACTTGTCGTTGTCTACCAACATTTACGTAGTGTAAAAATTGCTACTTTAAGCACCACTTCAAGTACGAATTACAGTTTCTTAGAGGAATAAACTTTTACCATTTTTACGAGTTAGTCACTGTACCTTTATTAATCACTAGTTCAATAAAGGTACCTATCCAAAGTTACATAGTTCATATCAAATATTATATATGAAAATTTACTTATAATTTACATTAGAATTTAACAAAGACAAGTATGAGTTGTAATAGAAATATACAAAAAAAAAATTGATCGTTTTTTATTGATGTCATTTATATTTACATCGCAATAAGTAAATAAAAAATACATCATCGGTGTCGTTGGGTTGAATGTGTACCGCAGGGCAGTGTCTGACGGGTACGTGTAAGATTTCTTCGTGGTGTCGACTCAGGGTCTTGATCGTAATTATCGTCCTTATCTTCTTCTTCTTCTTCTTCTTCTTCTTCTTCTTCTTCACTTTCACCCTCATAGTCATCTTCATCTCCACTCTCGACTTCATCTTCATCCCCACCTTCGGCTTTGTCTTCGTCTCCTTCTCTATCGCCTTCCTTCGTGCTTGACTTGGTGCCATCCTAACCTCCCATAATGTGTCCTCCACTCCATGAGAAGGTGGTTGTGTCGATGACCTACCTCGGTAAAACAACGACTCAGTGGGTGTTTGTGATACTATCGGTGAATAATTGTATGATATTGCAAAGCTTGGACACGTCGACATTGACTCGGGCATCGATACTAGGATCAGTGTTGCCATCAGTGTCAGTGGTTGCATCGGGATCAACGTCGGTATGAGAGCATCGAATAATGGGGATGGAGATGTATATACAGGATGCTGCTATAATGTATAGCGTGGTGCTCATGAAAAAAACACGGGGTTAGTGAAATGAGTAGGAATAAGTGGAGTGAACTGACCGGAATGTGGAGTTGACATCGGTGGAACTTGTTGGATTGAAGTCGGGGGTGAACCCATCACAGTAACTTTTTTAGACCTACACTGTTTGGCACTCATCATGGCCTCTTTTAACGTAGTTTCTTACTCCTCGCCTCCACCGGTAACAGATATGGCTTGTCAACGACTCTGAGCCAAGGCATGTACTCCAAACAAGCTGCCGTGTCTGATGAGAAAAAAGGGTTTGTAGATGGGTAAGAATTCCATCTTACGATCCCAAATGCCTGTATACTCCTTCTGGTAATCTCATCAATTCTCGTCGATCTTCTCCTATAGATCCAACATGTATAGTGAATTTGTTGCCTCCACCCGAACTGCTGCATCACTTAGTCCAATTCATGCATCTCTACCGTCGCGTACACTATCAATGGCCCTTTTGTGTCCCACATATTTTGAATAGCTAAAAATTCAGGCGAGACGCATTTTATGATATTCGGATCGGCGTATGACATCTATTCAAACTGCAATGCATAATTGTAAATTTTTTTTGTACGAAATTTTAAATTACAAATAATTGCATAATTATTATAGGTTTGAAAAAAATCAGTAACTAACCTCAACTTTCGAGTGTTGATCTAACAACAACCAGATATCTTTGAGCTACTCCGTAGATCTAATCATAGGTCCGGCCACCCGGCCCAGCCTGAAGGCCCGCCCGAAATGTGGAAGGGTTTGGACAAAAATATATGCCCAAAAAATGGGCTTGGACAAAAAAATAAGGCCCGTTTAAAAAATAGGCCGGTGCTCAGGTAAGGCATTTTTGGCCAGAGCCTGGCCCGGCCCGAAACCACTAAAGGACAAAAAAATCTATTTTTTAATATTATTTTCTTGTTGTTTTCTCTCTATTTTGCTACTATTTTACTATTATGTTGCTACTATTTTGTTGTTATTGTATAAAACTTATTTTATTGTTGATTTTGTTATTATTTTAAAGACATTTGTTAATTTTGTTATTATTTTAGAGACATTTTCTTATTAAGTTGCATCTATCTTAGTGTTATTTAAGTATATATATTTTTTAAATTTTATTTTTAATTTGTTGGGAAATATTTATTTTTATGTTTTTAGTATTTTTGATGTATTATATATTTTTTAAAATTATATAAAAATTAATATTTGCGGGCCAGGTCGAGCCCGAGTTTTAGCATTTTTATCTAAATCGGGCTTGGGCAAAATTTTAGGCCATTTTTTGGGTCGGGCCAGGCCCAGACCTAGTAAACGGGCCTAAATTTTTAGTTGAGCCTGGCTCGAACCCGGCCCGGCCCATGCTCACCTCTACTGCTCTGGTAGTCCCACATAACTTGGCCGATGGTTCCACCTATTCAAGCGACACGTTAATTCAAACATATAATAAAAGATACTATTTACTAAATTAACTACATATTATTATAAAATGATTTTTACTTTGTCACCAATAGGAACATATAAGGGTCGTTCACTTGGGAACGTAGAAACGTTAACCACCACCACACATAGAAACGTCCTTGAGTGTGATTGTACACTCGCCGTATGGAAGATAGAAAGTGTGTGTCTCGAGCCTCCATCTTTCCACCAATGTGCTGATGAGTGTAGGATCGAGTTTGCAGCCCCCGAGCATTTGAGACACGTGCAAGAATCCCGCGTCTTGCAAGTAACCACGAATTTCAATATCTGGGCTCTTTGACAAGTTATGTATGAACCCCTCCAAAATACGATCATCCGCTTATTTATATCGACAAATTAAATTAATTTAAAAAATAAATACTTCAAATTTAACTTAATTGAAAATAACAAAATTTAAAATTTCTTCTTACCATTATCACTTGAGTGGCGGAAATGTGGTTGTCATCGAAACAAATCAGAGAGCTTGCCATTCATGAAAATTTAATCGAAATGAATAATATACGGAATAATTAAATAAAACTATCATATTTTTAAACAAGCGTATCGGAAATTTTATAACAAAACTTGAGAAAATTAAGAGAGTTGAGAGGTTAGAGAGAATTGAAAGAGTTGATTTAAGTGAAAAGAATGAAAAATGGTCTGGTATTTATAGGAAAAAAATTACCGTTGGAGCCTTAAAAAATTTTATCGTTGCCAACATTCAAAAAATTATTGGAGAAATGATTGTTGGAGGAGAGCACATCCAACAGAATACGCTTTCACACACACTCTCTCAAAACGTTTTATTTTTTTAATTTAAATAAAAAACCGACAAAAAAGGCTAATTTAAAACAAAAACAACATATTTCCCTTATTTAGCTTAAGTAATATTTAAAAAAATATAATATTAATATTAATATTAATATTAATATTTTCTTTTAGCTATACGAGATAAAATCTAATATTTCAATAACATTGATTTATTAATGACCTTGTGAGTGAAATGACGAAAATGCCACAATCACAAACCGACAGTTGATCCTTCAATGTTATCGACTGTATCATTTCTAATGATGAAATATAGCCCACATATCCAATATCTCTGCTCCTATTTTCTTTCAAATGACAATTTTACCCTTTCATGATGTGTGATTCAGATTTTAATAATTTAAATATCATATTTTATATTCCGTTTAACTTAAATCATGCGAGTCAAATTGTATGTCAAAGAATTTGATTGCTTATTTTATGTATAAAATTTCTAACAGTTAAATATATATATATATATTTATAAAAAGTAATATTTTGAATTAATATGAATTATGATAAAAAGTATAATTATATTAATAAATTTAAATATTATTTATTTTTTAGGAAAAACATTATCAAATTTAGCAATATGAATGGCATCCACCATTGCAACTTGATGAATAGCCTGAGGATATTATTCCATCCAAATAGTTTCAGACATAGAGGATAAGCTAAAGCATGAGTAACTTGATTGGGGTTTTTCTCCTATAAAAAGTATGAAAGTGTGCAAATTTAAGCTTGCACTAATGTAAATATATCTATTTTCTTAAAATAAATTATATTTTTGAATGTTAAATTGATTTTATCTTATAAAACTGTTGGGGTCAAAATAAGAAGTTAAAAATTTTATTGGAATTTTTTTTAATTAATATATATATATATATATCATATAATGGTCAGATACATTATATTCCCAATAAAAGTATATAAGTTTAAATTTTAAAAATGATATTATTGAGACAACAGTCACAAACCTCAAACATAAATAATAAAACGTACATAGAAAATAAAAAATATAGAATGGATTGTAATTTATAAAAAAAATTTGTATATTTTGTAATTTGATATTTTTTTTGTTAATTTAGAGTAAATTTGGATAAAAATATTCAAATTTGGTTTCGTTTTTATTTAAATTGCATTTGTTATTCAAATATATACTTATATTATATATTATAAAATATTATATATTATAAAAGGAAGATCCAAGATGGATTATTATTTGACACATGTCCAAAGTTCTTTCTTGCAAAAAAAAAAAAAAAACTTAGGTAGCATTCCATGCTTTCTTTAAAAATTGTATTATCACATTTAATTTACTAAATACTTTCTTAAAAAGTATTGATAATTTACAAATTTACTCCTATTAAATTAAAATAATATTTATGTATCCAACATTTTACAATAAACTTTATCATTAATAAATCTTTAGACTAAATATTTAATAATATTACAATTTATAATTTTAATTGAAATCAAAATTATTTCAAATTTATCTTGCATGTGTTTCGAAAATATAATATAAAATCCTGCATATATAAAACTTGTTTAGGAATGAAATTGAAATTTCAATCAAAATATAGAAAGGGAAAGAGATAAAAACAATAGAAAATAAATATCATATGTAGACAATATAGTATTTAGATGATTAAATATGCATTTCAAAAATAAAATTGGAAAAAAAAAAAGCCTCACTTTTAAAGAATCAATTGAAGTGACAAGAGAGTTGGTAGCGAAAAAGAAGTAATAGTTTTTTTTTTTTTTTTTACGTTTAATAAATCAATACCCTAAATCAAAGTAAAATAGGATTAATTTTGTCTTTGACATCTTTTTAACTTTCCAACCTATATGGGAAAGTAACTTTCTCACTTTTTATTATGGGAATCACATTACCATGTTTATGGGAAAGTAATTCCTAAACGTAAGTTAGATTTCAAAGAAAGTAATTTTTGTTTTGACATATCAAATGTTGGAGTAACTTTCCAACAGATTAAATTCTTAAGAAAATTATCACTTTCCATCATACTAAATGTTACCTTTGATTAAATATAAAGTTTACGCAAAGTTCTTAAAATAGGGATCTCTTAGCCTCAACCGAGAAAATAGAAACTAAAGTCTTAGAGGGCTTATTACAATCATAAATAAAAGCATTGATAGACGATTCCTTTAAGAAGTCATTTGATTGTAAATTGCTCATTAGATTTTGATAACTATCATATTTAGAGTTTTTTTAATATAATTTTCATAATATTTTAAAAGGTAATTTTTGTATTTAGTTTAGTCTCTATTGCAATTTATAGTTTTTCGGATTAACTATATATTATTTGAATCTTGTTTAATTTTTATCATTTTTAAAGTTATTTTGAACTTATTTGTTATTTTCCTTTTCCCATTGTAAGTCTTAGATGAAGAATAAAAGACTTGAAACATAGAGTAAAAAGTGGTGGATAGAAGCCTTCAACTCCATCGGATTTAATTCATTTGGTGGAGCGTGCTCTTCAGTTTAAAAAATTTGGCAGTAAGCAATTCACTCCACCACAACTCTTGCACGTGGTGGAGCAGGACAAATAGAAACCCTAAAAATAATAGTGACAAAAATTGAGTGATAAAAAAGAGGGAAGGAAATCAACTTGGAGGCAAAAGAAAACTCTAACACACCAAGAGGAACTTTAAGCTTGCAAAGAAAATAAGAAAAAGAGATCCATATAGCTTGACATTAATCCTGTAATTTTTTTTTCTCTCTACATATATATTACTTTTCATTGATGCAAGTTTGTTTTGAATATCTTTTTTTTTTGTTATTTTCTCAACTCAATATGAACAAAACTTTATTTTCTTGAAACAATGATGGATCCTATTTCTTAATTAATTTATTTCCTCTTCAATTGTTTTGATGCTTGTTAATTACTTATTCAATTTTGCGCTTATTTAATCTGCTTGTTTGGCAACCAAGTTGTATTAATTTGATCATCTTGATTTGTCTTGAAAGAGGATATTAAGATTGGGATCTATACTGCATAAATTAGGATTAACTTTAATAGCATCGATGAACGAATTAATTTACGGCTAGGATAGGAATATATCTGATGCCCTAATCAGCCTAATAGATTTGTTTTTTGTAACTTCACTCGACTTGCCTAGCATAAGAATATAACTAGTGGGGAAGGGGATTAACTTAGCTAAATATTGGAAAGATCTAATTAATTCCATTGAATCCTGGGTTAGTAATTACATAGAATGAACAATTGAATGAGAGATAATTGATTAACTAGATTAGGTGAAGTTAGAGTTCCAAGTCTTTACAATTGATTAAGAAACTTCAAAAGTTTTATTATTATAGTTTACTAATATCTCCATAATTTGCTTAGTTTAATTTTAATAGTAAATAGAATTTATTTTATTGATCCAAATTAGATACAATTGAATATTTGGTACTTAACAACTTAGAAGTTGTTCCTTGTGGGAACAATATATACTTATCACTTTATTACTTGATAGATATGTTAAGTGTTTAGAATTTTAGCCAAGCAAACTTGAGGCCTTAGACACGATTCTTTCACCAATGAGTTGACCGTTTCCCGACGTGTAAACGTCGAGAGTGTAAATACTGCAACAAAAGATATGGAATGAGGTGATGTCAGCAAGTATGCGAGTCAGGTTGTAATATAGTTTTTATAATAAAACATAGAGTATTCCAAGGATCATACCCCAGAGAGGCCTGATTAAACAACAATTAACTCCTACATTACAAGTCTAAACAATACTCATAAAATCATAGTAAGAACAAGGAAAGATAAAGATAAGCTGGGAAATAACATGCAAAATATGAAAATAGAATAAACAATCAAAAATCACTCAAATACACAAATAGAAGACTAACTTATTTTAGTGTTCATAATTAGCTACTAATTTAGGGTTTTACTAATTAAACAATAATTAATCTAGTTATTGTTGGGAAATATGTTTATATTATAGTAATCATGTAACTATTTTCTAAGTATTTGAATTATGAATGAATAAAGTTAATTTCACATTTTATTATGTCTTTCATGTTTTGCATGCATAGCAAAATTGTGACAAGTAAATATTAGCTCATTGATTGTCTAAGTTAAAATTGATGATAAGTGGTATTGTAAGAAAATTTACATTGCGAGAAAGACAACTTACTTCAATAGATAATCTAAATGAGTCCATAATCCCATAAAAGAATCAAAATGGGCATTTGATTCAAATACTTAGAAAGATTATTATGTCGTAAGGTTTTGAGCCCTTCAGTGTACGTAAGACTTATAAAACAAAGTTAAGAGTTTCTAGAAACCATTTTAAAGAGATTCTGCATGTTTCTAGAAAACTAAGTTTAACTCATGAGTTGGTTTTCTTGTTTAGCTGCTTGGGGAATGGAAGCTCTGACATTTGGAAAATTTAAGATGGTGAGACAAAGGAGCATCAGGTGAGTTTTTATACTCAAACCCCAAACTGCTAAGTATGTTAAAAGGTTGCATGAGTCTTTGAGTACCTACCATGGTAGTCTAATGAGCATAAATTAGCTATAATTCCATGGTATTGCATCCATGAAATGTATGGAAGGAAACACTGCTGGGTTTAGGCGAAGTTAGGAAGGGAAAATGAGATGATTCTGTTAAAATACCACTATACAGTGTTGCTATGTGCACCCGTGATAAGTAAAGATTCGAGCCTTGTGGAGGGGACACTACGGTATTCGAGCATTAATGTATAGGATGGTGAAATGAAGGAATGAATAGAATCAAATGAGAAAAGTAAAGATCATAGCTAGGCCATGAGTCCGATCGGAGGCTATAGGCCTACAAATAAGTAAGATCATAGTTGAAAGATGCTATAACATCATGACGAAAATGAGTAAGACCATGGCTGAAAGACACTATGGCATCATGGTAAACAAGGCTAAAACCATAACTGAAAAAATGCTATAGCATCATTGATAGTTTGTCAGGATAGAAAACACGGGGCTACACTATGTAGGACCCTAGTTAAATTTCGTGTATTAAGGAGAAGTTCATGTTAAGAGATTAAGGGTAAGTATAGGAGGAGTATTCGCTAAAATTATAGTACGCCTAATTTGTCTAGAATATTGTACTATTTAGATTTTAAGTAACTTTGTTAGAAATCAACTAAATAGTCAAGCTGGATAATTGTAATTACAAGGTATTTAATAATATTTCTATCAGAAACTGTAGGCCATTAAGAAGGAAAATTTTGAAACATATGACACTTACTAAATTCCATTAAGTAAGTTGAGTCATATTTATATATGGGAGATGGGTTCTGAAAGGGTTTTTCTTTCTTTTTCCTCTTCCTTAAGTGGTATTTACTAACACTTTCCTTAAGTTTGAATGTATCTTAAATCAATTATTTGAAAGCTATGGTTCTTTGATGATCAGTGGTTATTTCACATTAAGGTAAGTATTTCAGCTCTGCATGTGAAGTTCTGAATGAGTAAATCTGTATGTGATAATTGAACAGTGAAATTGTAACTATAAGGTTTCTGCATGGGATCGTCAGCGATTTAAATGATGAGTAATTTGTATGTACAGGAGTAGTGGTAGTGAAATTATGTTCCTAAGCAGTGGTTGCTGCTAGTTCGAGATGAATATTTAGATCTGGAGCTTTGAACTGCAATAAGTGAGGATCAAGTGAGTTTCTACTTTGACTCTTGCATGTATACTATTCATATAGAAGTATATCTACTCGAAAGTGATCCAACTATAAATTGGAAATTGTGGATAGTATGGAATGAATATGATACTTAGGAATAAAGTTATGATTAGATTAAGAGATAAGTTAATTTTCTTGAAAATAAGTTCTATAGGATGTATGAAAAGTGTTATGAAATTATGAAAGCTTGGATATAGGATGTGTCTGGTTCATAAAGTTTGTAAATTGAGTCGAGTCACTGTTGTGGAAAATAAAGAAGTCTGTTGAGATTGTAAACACGAACACTAATATGAACTCTGAAGTAAAAAAGTCCTTGACCATGGCATACTCTAAAAAAGAACTGTTGAATAACATTTTATCTAATGAGGTTCTTTGTGTGGCATCATGTCAGCCTTTGTGGTGTACTCTAAATGAATCGCCTTTATGGCGTACTCTGTATGGATCGCCTTTATGGCATACGTTGATTAGATTACTTTAGAGCGTATTCTGTAATAAGGACTTATAGCGCGTTTGATATATCATTTGTTTTCCTCTGATGTGTTCTGTGAAGCCCGTCAAGATAGTAAACAAGAGATTCTATATGATTGCATATATGACGTGCTTTGTTTGGTCTACGTGGCGTGAACTGTTAGGAGGGTGTAGTATGATTTGAGTCTGAATATTTGTTTGTATGGTAAGATATGAGTAAGTTCTTTTAGTTTTATAATAATTATGGTTAAAATAAGGTATTGATATGTTCTAAGTTAGGGGTGAATAAGTCTTAACGGTTTCCATAAGAAATATATGCGTATTTGTATGTTAAAAAGGATATTCATTATGATGATCTATAATTATGGGAAGTGAGGGGTATTGTATCTTTTTTTAGAATTATTTTGAATCTAGATTAGTGTTATCTTATGTTATGGGATTCTGGTATAAAATGATATGAAATTCATCAAATATCAGTATGGATGTGTGTGGTACTGAATCAGGGTATGTCTGAGTATGAATTGATGGTAGTAAATTTTGCATAACTATTCACCGAAAATATATGTGTTTGTTCGTAATAAATGTTAGTGAATAATTGTTTGAAATAAGAGAATGGGTTAAGGCATGGATTGTTGGAAGTGGTTTCTGAGGGTATGTTCTAGTTAAGAAATTTTTATGGTACAAGAGATTTATGAAACGTTGGGAAGAATTCCTCAGTTAATTAGATAAGGAGGATTGAATATGACAAGAATATGATAGCTGGTGTATAAAAGAATGGTAAACTGTGGTGGTATTCGCAGAAATAAATGATGCAGAATAATTGGCACCCAGTAGTTCATACAAGATTGCAAAGTATCCATCAATGTATTGTTATAATAAAGTCACTAAGTACTCCTATACTTATAAGATTTGTGTTTGCTTTTTAGGTATTTGATAAGAGACTTCGCTTGGAGGAACAACACTAGGAGTACGCCAAGGTGGTGGAGGTGGGGAGTACGCCAAGGTGGTGGAGGTGGAGTGGGCTATTATGCATAAAGAGAAGTTGTGATGTAGTTTAGGAATATGCCTTTTGAGTCTGTATTAAATAAACTTTCATTTTGTAAGGATTTTTATTTAGTATGTTGTTATAATATTATTTTAAGTTACTTCTCTTGATTTCAAACAATAATTTTTTAAATAATATGTCAAAGAAAACATTTAAAGAAATGGAAAATTGTAAATTGTTTTAGTTAATGGCTTAGCTTTATGAAGTAACACTCGAAATCTGAACCCGGTGAATCAGGTTGGGTTTGGTGCGTTACATTATCACACTGCATGAGTCGTCTATGTTAATCTTTCCCCCTTTCTTAATTTTCCTATACCTAGCCATTATTTCTTTAAAGTACTTAGCATATTATGGAATTTTCTTTATTAGTTCAATTAGGGTTAACATTAAGGGACTTAAAAAATGTTTACAAAACTTACAATCTTTGCTTCGCCCCTTCTTCATCTGTCCTCTAATCTAGATGGGAATGGTATGCTTTTCGTGCAAGGTTCATAATCATATTCATCATCTAGTTAAGTTGGTCACTGATGTCAGCCAATTGAGTGTAGGTTTGGGAGCAATCATACTACACCTATCAAATTTTGGTCCTCAATGACTGCATCTCCAATTCTATTTTATCCATTCCATGACCACATGAATTATTATCATTTATCATGGGCCTCTTCTGAACTCTTTGCATGCATGGAGATTGATAAGGAGGATTCTATCAGTTTTGCATGTAGTTCTCCCCTCCTTGATTACCTCCCTACTTTAAATTGGGTTGATCCTTTTAATCTACATTATATGTATTGGAATAGGGGTTTCCACCCATATTCCTCAAATAATTCACCTCCTCAGGTTGGCTTTCTAAGTACTGACCATTCGTTCAAACTAGTTCTTGTAATAAAAGTTTAGTGGCATGGGTTTCCAAATGGTTCACCTTGACTAAAATTTGCTGGTATTTGTCCTCCTCTTGGACAGATTTAACCATTGGTGGTCTCAAAATATAGGTAAACCTTTCATTTGGTCACATACACGAATTCATGGCCATGTTTTCAATCAATTGATTAGTATCTTCGTACATTTTATTCATTAAAGCCCCTATTGATGCTTCATCTAGCCCAGACCTAAAATTTCCATCTAACCTATTATAAAAAATTTGCATTTGCAACCACTCTTGCATACCTTGATAGGGAAACTTCCTCAACAATAGTTTAAAATGTTCCCACGCCTCATATAACTTCTCACCCTCTAATTGATGGAAGTTAGCAATATCGCATCTCGGCTGGATAATCTTATTAATTGGAGAGAATTTGTGCAAAAACCATCCGACAATCTCCTCCCATGTAGTAATTGAATTTGGAGCCTGCGAATCTAGCCAAATAAATGTGTTATCACATAATGAAAAGGGAACAACCTCAGATGAATAGCGTCATCGGTGACCCTATTAAACTTAAAAATATAGCATAATTGAAAGAAATGTTTCAACTGTTGATTTAGGTCCTCAGTGATGTTAACCTGAAACTGCAGTTTATTTTGTATCATTTGGATAATGGTTGTCTTGATTTCAAAATTATTGGAATTAATTGATAGCCTATCGATGCCGCCTTGCACTATATCTAGAATGGGTAACACATAATTGCATTGAGTTCTTTCCTGTTGTGCCATGGGTGGCTTTATTTGTACCGGTGCTATTGGTTGTGGTGGATCTTCAAATAATGAGTTCTTGTGTGGTGGACCAACTACAACTGGTGGATTATTTTGCATCTGTTGTTGTTGCTACCTTCGATTATGATTAATTATTCTCTCTAGATTGGTGGTTGCCTCGATAGGGTGCCCTTGCTTCAAGTCATACATTGAAATTAGAAAAAAAATTAAAAAAGTTGGTAAATAATAAAAATTATAAATAAATAAAATTCGTATCTATAACTTAAAATTTTCCTATTTAGGTTACTAATTACGGAAACTAAAAACTAGTCTAATGCCGAAGCCTCCCCAACAACAGCGCCAACAACTTGATCGCTTACTGACGTGCGAACATCGAGAATATAAATATTGTAACAAAAGATTTGGAATGAGGCGGTGTCCACAAGTCTACAGTTCAGATTGTAATATAGTTTTTACAACGGAACACAGATTATTCTGAGGATTGTACCCAAGGGGGCCCTGGTTAAACAACAATTAATTCCTACACTATAATTCTAAACAGTATTCAGATAAAATCATTGTATAAACAAGCAAAGATAGAGATAAGTTAGGAAATAACATGCAAAATACTAAAACAGAATAAACAATCGAAAATCACTCAAATACACAAACAGTGGACTAACTCATTTTAGTGTTCATAATTAACTACCAATTTAGGGTTTTACTAATTAGCCACTAATTAATCTAGTTTTTACCTCCCGACCTCTAACTAAATTAACTTGTCAATAGGAACTACTTATCTCCCAACCTCAGAATTCAAACTGAGACAAGTTGAGAGATGCACAGTAGACTTATTCTCCCAAACTATTTACCTAAATAACATCATAGGGTCGTCAATCCTAAAGTTTAATTTCACTCAACTTGATCCGACTAATTCTTGAAAAACCTTACAACATTCGTTAATTAATCTCGCATCCACTTGTTAACCTCCCAAAGGGTTTATTTATCCATAGATCTAAATACCAACATCCCTAAATTTATTTTAAACATTCAAAGAAATATCAAGAGAAAAAGAGGGAAGAGAGAATTTTGGATTCGAAGATGTTGATTATTCATAGAAACATAAATCCCTTAACAGATGTTGAGTGATTGGCGATTGGATGCAAGAAACACGAACAATTGAAGCGCTAATATTAAAACTAGAATTGGAATTGAAATTAAGAAAGTCGTACAATGAATAACCTAAATAAAAACCCTAATCTAAGAAGGTCAAACTAAAACAAAGAAAAACCGTCCTTAATCAGGTCCAACGCAATAGTATTTATAAGATTCATGTTAGATGGCTCATTTACACCTAATACAAATGACTAATCATAACTGATTGAAGTTATACAAACGAAAACACCCTTGAAAATTTATTTGGCCTCGTTGCAGTGATGTCATGACATCGAATGTAGTATGCTCCTTTACACGTCTAGGTTGGGTATTGTGACATAGCATGGTTGGTGTGGCTACATCGAGGGTAGTATTCTCCTTAGGTGGTTTGGGAGTGGTGTTGTGACATCCAAGCTAGGTTTTGCAACATCGAGGGAAGTCCACCGACTCCTTGGCCTGAATTGGTGTCCTGCACATTTAATCAGCATGTTAGTCTTCCCATAGGCCTGGATTGGCTAAAAGATCATAAAACACTAAAAATTGCTCATTTTATTAATTAATTACTAAAACGGAAAATTAAATAAAGTAATAGTAAATTACTAGAAAATAGTATCACTAAATGTTAAAAAGGTTGAATTTATCGAATTCCAGAATTTGTAGTGTGACAGGTCAGTTGTAATATTTCCAGATCTGGGGTGTTACAACTCTTCTCCCCTTAACAAAATTTCATCCTCGAAATTTCTAACTTTAAAGAATTTTAAACGTTAAATTTACCCTCGAAATTTCCCCTTAACAAAAGGTTGAATTTATCCTTGGAATACTATTGTGTTCCATTGTAACACTACAAATATTACAACTAACCTGTCACACTTGTAGTAAGCTGCGATATTTATATTCGTTTTAGTCCTAGTGTTGATTTATCTTTCTCTTGTTGCTCAAGAAGAAGGCGATCAACAAGAGAGGCCCAAATCCCTATCATAATACATATGAGGGGAAGCACACCCTATTAGTCACTCACTCTCTCTTAGTTCAACTAAGGGATTGTTTTTCTATCAAATAGGCATTAAATGCATTCTACAAATTCAATTAGGGTTTCACTTCCTCTCCCTATAAATAGATAACACTGGTAAGGCTAAAAAAGACAATAAGTTACACACAACTTTTAGATATTATTTTTCTACCTAAAAATAGTGAAAATTTATTTCTAAGTATAAATTATATATTTCGAGAATAACAATTCTATTGGTTTCTATAAGAGAAAAAGTTTTATTTTCCCACTAAAAGTAAAGAAAATATTTTCTCTTCATGTGTTTGATTCGAAAGTGTTCGAGTTCATACTTGAAGCAGTTCATGGTATAAGAATAGTGGAGAAGGTCATTTGATTGAAAGTTGGGAACGATAATGATCCATTTAACCCAAAACATAGGTGTGGTTTTGGGAAAATTTTACTGCTATAAATATCACAAATTGGCTCTGTTTTAAAATTTTTATTTTTTCGCTGTGCAAGAAAACTGTTTTTGAACCAGATTTTTTCCAACAATAAAGGCTCCCCTCCGTCATTTCCACAATCAAGCTAACTTTCATTTGAGTAATATACTTCCTTATTCTCCCAACTCTCTTGTACAATCTAAGTTCTTTTTTCATTGCTTGTCTAGGCTAAGTGTGCTACATGTCTTTCCCGAGCAAGGATCGAAAGTTGACTTAGACTCATGATCTGCCACAATTCTGGAAAGTAGCTAAGAGCATCCTACAATCATGAACCAAAGTAGCAAGTAACATGTTATGCTAATAACAATAGTTACATAAATTCAACCTTTAAGCATGTGATGTTCAAGTCTTTAACCAATTTAGTCTGTCTTTTAAAGCTCATAGATTTGTTTCTATACTGGTTGCCTTAGATATGTGTCAACAATATCCTTTGATCTAGTTCCCTTCGTGGCCTCTTAGAATTGCACCGTCTAACAGCCTAACTTTTTGTGGTACCGAAAAATACAATTTCAGAATCTTATTTTTGTCAACCGAGTCCATAAATATTAAATATGAATATTTATGGGGTTAATATAAAATTATATTAAAGATTGGTTGATTAATTTTGTCAAATTGATAATTAATTAAGGCTCAGAGACTAATTTGTAAAAGTTCAATTGTTATAAAGTTTAAATTGACCAATGGCTTTAGGACTTAAATTGCAATTAGGAAAAGGTCTAAAATGACAATTAAACCATTTTAAATTATGTGATAGTGGATGATGATGGGGAATTCCACTGAGATTGATTGAAAAGTTAATTATGTTAAGTAAATCATAACTTAATTAATTAAATAAGGTTAATTAACGTTTAATTAATATATAAATAGGAAAGGTTAGTGGAAATCTCTCATCTTTCTCATCCATTCCATCATCCATCATAGTTAGGGATTGTAGAAAGCCTAAAAATTTTTCTTACTATTCAACTATCAATTTGGTAAGTAAGTTAGGTCATTTTCTTACAATTTTTATAGATTTGGGGTCATGGGAGCTTGATTTAACTAGCTCATGTACCAATTTGTGAAACTGTTAAAGTTTTAGAAAGTTGTCATTGTTGATTTCATGAAGAATTAGGCTTGAAATTGATAGATTTTAAGCTTAGATTATGGAAAAGACTAGATTGTAAAGTTAATTTAGCTTATTTGTTAACTTTGTTTTATTAGGTGCCAAATAGAATAAATGTAAAGCTTGTCATAAAATTAGGTTAGTAATAGTAACTATAAGGTCTTTAATGATAATATATGAAATTAGATTTTAATCCGAAGATAGGAATCGAAAGTTATGTTTATCCCTAGTTCAGGGACTACATTAAAAAATGTAACATATGGGAAAAATTGAAAATGGAATTATATAGGATCATGCATATCATGGCATAGTATGAAAATTTTTGGTATTGATTAGTTATATAAAATAATTGTATAGATCAAGATCTGAATCGAAATGGAGCTAATAGGGGAAATGCTAAAATTGTAGATTAGTCCCTAAATTATCCACTTATTTCACAATTTGAACAAGTAAGTTCATATGGAACTTACTATTTTAATTTATTTTATGTGTAATTTTGTATTTGATTTTATATATATGTTTGAATATAATTGGAACACTAGTGAAATTGGCATGTATGGCTTGTAACGGACTGAATTGAAATGTTATGTGATAATTGACTATTATGTAACAATATTGGGTACAAATGCAAAAGTTTGATTGATTACAATGGATGTAAATGAAACAGGTGATCATGTACAGTGTACGTTATGAAATATGGATAATTGTAGGGGATAATCAAGTGAAAACAATTGTTTACAATGATTGGTAATGTTATATATGTAAATGATGCCTATGTGAACTTAGTAAAAGATTAAGATACAATTGGCATGCCAATAGGGTCTTATGTACACTTGAACAAGGATTATTACAGACTTTGACGAGATCTAATATTCATTATGGGTTCTCGAGTATTATGTGACACAAGTTTAGCTTAGACGAGTAACCTGATGTGTCATGATATAGGTTTAGCCCAGACGAGTAACCTGAAATATATTCAACTCTGACGAATAACTAATGTGGTGTAGTTTACCCGTGTATCTAATTCCGTTTTACTAAGGTTCCAATAGGCAAAACAATATAAATGAAATTTGAAACTTGAAAATAGATTGATAGCCAATTTGATATGCTATTGAATTGATTCATGTGTATTGAGCATAATCCTAAAGATTGATAATGGAACATGCCATTGAATTGAACTATGTGTATGTTTGATATAACTTATATATTAATAATGGATTGTAACATTGAAAATGACCCATTTCAAATAGATATGTTCTTAAGGATTGATGATAGAATATGTCTTTAAGATAAGCTATGTGATTGTGATATAAATTGGTATCTTTTGAGCTACTTATGTTGTCTAATGAACATGGATACTTATGCTCACTTATTGATATTTTTAAGTGCCATGTCCTAGCCAAACTTATGCCAAATTAAGGTATCTAACATGCTTATACATAAACAAAGTAAACATAGCATTTTCCATTTCAACTTACTAAGCATTTATATGCTTACTCTAGTTCTTTCCTACTTGTAGCTCAGCACCTTGGGGAACATTGTTGAGCCGGATCAACATGAAGCACATACTATCAACGAGATGGTAGAATTATGTCCATTTTGAATCTAAATATTGTGGCATGTATATAAGGGTACGCACCTTGTTGTGCAAATGGTCATTTTTAGTTGATGGTTATGTGGTAAATGTGCGCTACAGCAAAACAAGTTTTTAGCGGCGTTTGGATAAAAAACGCCGCTATAGATAGAGCATTAGCGGCGCTTTTTGAAAAACAACACTATAGATCGAGCATTAGCGACGCTTTCTGAAAAACGCCGCTATAGGTTGACCATTAGCGGCGCTTTTTGAAAAATGCCGCCAAAATTTTAAGCACAACACCGTCATTTTATGTTGAGCTTTAGTGGCATTAGCGGCGCTTTTTGAAAAACGCCGCTATAGATTGAGCTTTAGCGGCGCTTTTTAAAAACGCTGCAAAAAATATTTTATCTGTCTATTTATTATTTAACTGGTTTATTTATATTAATTAAAATACATTTTTTTAAATTGAATATTTAAATTCTTCAAAAAAAATAATGACACGTTGAAAAGATTTTATATTAAAAACATAGAAAAATATTTGTTAAAAATGAAAAAAAATTAAAATACTATTATTTAAAATAATTTTAAAGTTTTTTGGGTATATGACTGATTGTTTTTTAATTTATATATTAAATAATTTCTTATATAATTGTAAAAGAGATAGTATTAATTTAAAATATTGAATTAATTATCATTATAGTTTAGGGTTTAAGGTTTATGAGTTACTATTTTAAGGTTTATAAATTATGGGTTTAAGAATTATGGTTTATGGTTTAAGGGTTGGGGTTTAAGGTTTAGGGGTTAAGTGTTAGGGGTTTAGGGTTTATGTTTTATTATTTAGGATTTAGGGGATATGGGATAGGGGTTAGGGGTTTAAGGTTTAGATTAATTAGTGTTTTGTAATTTATATATTAAATAATTTCTTATACATTTGTAAAAGAGATAATATTAATTTTAATATATTAAAATTATGATTATAGTTTAAATTATATAAGAGATAATAGATAAACTTTATATATATTAAATGGTTTAGGATTTAAGGTTTACTTGAGATTTGTTAAATGATGAAATTTTATACAATCAATTAATGCTTTTATATTTAAAAATATTTAATCTAAACCATTTGATATATTTAAATATTAGATTTAAAAAAAACATTGGTAAAAAACTAAAAAAAAGTAATAGATTGATATGGATAGGTAACTATCTATTTTGGATAGGACCAAATTATAACAAATAAAAATGAAATACAAAAACTAAAACATTCCACATCGAACATCTAGCAAAATAGTTATATTTTAGTTAGAAAGAAATATCTCTAATTAAATGGAGATTAGATCGGAAAAGAATAATATAAAATCATGATTAACGTCTCAATCTTTAATAGAAATTTGATATGTGAGAGATTGATTGCTTACAGGTAGAAAAAATTTGAAAGTAAAAACATAGAAAAATATATATGTTAAAAGTGAAAACAATTAAAATACTATTATTTAAAATAATTTTAAAGTTTTTTGGGTATATGACTGATTGTTTTAAATTTTATATATTAAATAATTTCTTATATAATTATAAAAGAGATAATATTAATTTTAATATATTAAAATTTAAAAAAATTGCTAACCCATGCATCTCTAGAGATACAAAATTAATTAGTAAATTGAAAAAGTTAATTAAATTTTCTAAAATATTGAAAGTATATATAATTACAAAAGAGAAAAAAATTTAAATTTAAATTTGTTTTTGTTTTTGTTTTTGTTTTTTTATATTTTGAATTTGTAACATCACGATTTTGGGCTTAGTCGGAACAGTGGTTTCGGGACTACAAATCCGATGAGAAAATTTTCATTTTTATTTTATTTTTATGGTCTACAATTTCACGGAATGATTTCGTGAAAATTTCGTTCGAAAATTTCGACGTTTGGGCACTCAATTTAGAAAAAAAGACTAAATTGTAAAAAGTGCAAAAGTTGAGTTTTATATGTTAGAGGTGTCTAATTGTCATGAAATTTTAAATGGGAGGTCCTTAAATGATAATTAAATCATTTTATAACTTTTTGGACAAAAATGACCTTAGTTGGGTAAAATTTGAAAGAATAGTAAAAAGGGCATTTTGGTCATTTAGGGGTAAAATGAATTAAAAGACAAATTTTAAACCCCAAATGTGTCCCTTTCTTCTTGTTACAGCAGAATGTACCAAGAGCAGCCATGGTTAGGGTTTGTCCAAGCTTTCAAGCTTAATAGTAAGTGATTCCGAGCTCCGTTTTTAATGTTCTATATATTTTTGATATCCCGGTAACATAATCTGCTCATTTCTACCATTATTTTGAGCTAGGATTTATGTTTAAAAATTTACCCATGAATGATATGCATGTATTTTGATGTTTAATTGTAGAATATGAAGCTTGAAATTGTGTTAAACAACTTTTGCTAAGCGATTTTACGTGAAAACGAGTAAAACGACATAATCGGTAAAAATACCTAATGTTCATAAGTACATGTTAGAGTGAGAATTTTATGTTTCCATAGAAGGGAAAAATGATCAGCATGTCATAAAACATAAGAAAATAGGAAGAAGTTTAATTTCCGAACCTTGGGGCAAAAGTGTAAATATGCAAAAGTTTAGGGGTCAAAATGAAAATTTGTAAAAAATGATTTTTAGACCCATATGAATAGTGTGACTAATTAGTAGGCTAAATGTGATTTTATAGATCAAGGAAATCGAGATTTGGGCTTAAATCGGGAAAATACAAGGTTATGGACTAGAATGGTAAATTGTCATTTCTGGATCCGAGGTAAGTTCGCGTGACTTAATAAGTCTATTATTCATGATATTATTGATATACATGAAATATAATTTGCTATAATTTTATTGAATTTGATGTTAATAGAAATTTGATGGGATGTGATATTTAAAAGAAATTGGTGATTACCGAGAATATGAGATCTTGCATATGTTGCAATAAAAGTTGTCCCTAAAAGATAATTTTTTGATCTCATTATGAAAATGAAATGTACGCCTTGTGTGTATAATGTGAAAAGTGGTAGCTTCGGCTACCTGATCAGTGAAAAGTGGTAGCTTCAGCTACCTGATCAGTGAAAAATGGTAGCTTCGGCTACCTGATCAGTGAAAAGTAGTAGCTTCGGCTACCTGATTAGTGAAAAGTGGTAGCTCCAGCTACCTGATCAGTGAATAGTGGTAGCTTCGGCTATCGAATGTGAAAAGGGATAGCTTCGACTATCAAATGTGAAAAGGGATAGCTTTCGCTATCGAATGTGAAAAGGGATAGCTTCGGCTATCAAATGTAAAAAGGGATAGCTTCGGCTATCGAATTTGGAAAGGAAAGGTATACTTTGTGTATACCATATGAAAAGGAAAGGTATACTTTGTGTGTACCACTTGGAAAGAAACGTACACCTCGAGTGTACAACTGGAAAAGGAAAGGCCCATCAGAAATTCAACGGGTATTATAATGAATAATGCGATGAGAGTCTCAAGATGGGCGTGATGATAAAGGTAAAGTTAATTGATATGCTATGGATATGTACAGGTACGTACATTATACTCATAAGTGATGCCTTATTGAAATGTGAAAAATGATGAGTAAGCGAATTCATGCATATATATGTGTATACATGATGAACAAGTGCAAAGATTTGAAAGATGAATCATCCTCATGCTTATGATTATTAATTGTGTTGCAATATCATGTTAACCTACATTGTGTAATTGAATATGAGATTTATGAAATAATGAGTCCATGATCAATGTGACAATGGAATTATGATAGCTATTGTGATTTTTGCACTGAAATAGTGTTGAACAGCAGCAGTAGCCCGACTTTGAAAAATCACCATAAATGGTGGAAGTCGAATTAGAGGCTGGATAATATATGAAATTAAATATTAATTAGTCTAGTTTCACATAAGGGAAACAATGTAAGCAAAAGAATTTTTTATTATGATATATTTGAATTCTTGTGAGACAATGTCAGAATGAGTTCGAAATCCCCTGTTCTGACTTGGGAAAATCACTAGAAATTGTAAAAAAATAATTATGAGTTATAAATCATATATATAAAATCCTTAATGAGTCTACTTTCAGTATAAAGAGATGGGAACATTATTCGAGTCTCGCACTATGAGATAAATAAATTTTAGTGAAGAAAGGCGAAGTTGTCAAACAGCAAAAAAGGGGAAATTTTGAATAATAAACTGTACTTATTGGAAGAACCAAAAATTCTGAAAAATTTTATGGTGGAAAGATATATGAGTCTAGTTTCTGGAAAAATTTACGGATATTAATTTGGAGTTCCGTAACTCCAGATATAAATGATTTAGTGACTGTGACTCAAGAAAACAGCTTAACCAGAACATGTGTAAATGTACAATTGGGATAGTTTTACTATGGAAAGCATGTTAGTAAATTGCTTATTATTTTCATGCGAGCTTACTAAGCGTAAAGCTTACCCCCTCCTTTTCAATTTTTTTTAGTGTTGTCAGGTTAGCTCAGGGTTGGAGATCGTCGGAGGCAGCATCACACTATCAAGCCAACACCTTGAGAGTATAAACACATATGCTAGAATTATCAAGTGAGTGGCATGTATAGGGATCTAGTTTTATAATATGTGTTATTATAATTTGGCCAAATATATTGGTCTTTAGTGAGCTAATGATTTTGACTTATAAATCTTGCTATTCATGTTATGTCTGATATTGGTGATGTGAATATGCTTGTGTGCCATGCATGGTTGGTAATATGTTATGTGTTGTTGTGAGAATGCCATGCTTGTGTCTTGATTGTGGATATATAATTACTCAAATATCCCATGTTAATTGCTATAAAAATATATAAGTGTATGTAGGTAATTAAGGGTGACAATTGGCTTAGAAAATAGCCTTGAAATTGTCCACACAGATAGATACACGGATGTGTGTAACCACACGGCCCAATCCACACGGACGTGTGACTCTCCGAAGTAAGAAAATTAGTTAAGTTGCCCATAGATTTTCAAAGTTCTTGGTTTAGTTCCGAACCACCCCAATGTATGTTATAGGCTTCGAAGGCCTGTATAAGGTACGATATGTATGTGTTTAAGATGTTTTAATTTTGGACAAAAACTTTGTGGCCCGGTTTTACATGTTGTGAATGTTTAAGTCCGATAACGCCTCGAACCCTGTCCCGGCGTTGGATACAGGTGAGGGGTGTTACAGAATTTTTTTGTTTTTGTTTTTATATTTATTTTCTTACATAAAAAATATATATATAAATTTCAAACTTTATCTAATTCTTTTAAATATTACTTAAATTTTTGAAAAATATTTATTTAAAATTGATATGAAAGATATAATAATTCAATATAAAAATTGTAAAAAAGTCAAGCATTAGCGGCGTTTATGATAAAAACGCCGCAAAAGGCAAGCAATAGTGGTCGCAAAAAATTAATTTATTTTAAACAAAACGACGCCATTTTGATATAAACGCCACTAATTTTTAGTTTTGATTGAAACGACGCCATTTTATTTCTCTCCCCCCAATTCCCTTTTCTTTCCTGATTCCTTTTTGTTTCTCAGTCATTCTCAGCCTGTACTTCTATTTCTCTTCCTCGATTCCCTTTTCTTTCCCAATTCCCTTTTATTTCTCAACCTTTCTCAACTTGTTCTTCTATTTTATACCCGAAAATCCTCTCAACCTATTATTCTATTTTATTTCTCAATCTATTTTTTGATTTTTCGAAACCCTAAACACCTAGTTTCCTAATGCCTAGCCACTTTACCCAGCAGCAAACTCAGTCTTAGCAAGTATGTGAGGTTTTGATGTTTTTTTGTTTGGGTTTGTTGAAATTTACTTCATTTAATTTTCAATCGTCTTAAAATTTTAGAAATTTTAATTTGGGTTTCTTATTTCTATTATATTAGTTTTCAATCGTCTTAGAAATTTTTGATTTTTTTTTGTTTGGGTTTCTTATTTCTATTATATTAGTTCAAATATATATTTTTTTTAATTTGGGTGTTGTCGGTTACCTAGGTTCTATTATATTATTTCTATTATTCCTCGTAAGGCATCACAATACGATTTTGATTACGAGCAGAGCTGTTTGTGGTCTCTTTCGGTAAGGAGAAGTGTGTACTTGACATCCTCTGGTAATTTAGTTATTTGCTCTCAAGATGAACTCATCTTCTCCTAACTCAAACACGCAAAGAAAGCTTGCAAATAGAGATTTTATAGTATCGCTTGCTTCAGTGTAAGCACATTGCTCTTCTCTTTGCTAGCTCACAACATATCTAAAATATTTTTTCCCCTCTTCGTATTATTTAGAGATTGCATGTTTATTATTTTCTACATTTCTTTTAAATGTTAGAAAGATTTTGTTACCCATTCATGCAAATAACCTGAAAATTCACAGGTAAAACCTTGTGTAAAATTCCCTTGCCTCTGGATTGTCTATGGCATTAACAGATGAATACACTCCGTCCCAATGTTCAACTAGACAAGGTTGATGCATAGTAATGTTAGTAATAAGCTTTGATGACATTAGTGAAAGTGGTGTTACAAACATGAGATGAGTTGTTAGCACTAATGAAAAGTTTACCTACAAGAATGTCTCATTTTCCATCATTGAGGTTTTGTTTTAATTACCATTATAGGTGATGGTATATGATGGCTAATGCATTGGAAGAAATGTCCGAGCACCTTCAATTAGTTGGAATTTAAAATATCTGATTCTTTTTTGTTTCTTATTTTGCTAAATGCTTCGATGTAAACTTGATTGAAATTCCTGTTGAAGTGGAGACCCCGGATCTTCGTTACTACCATGTATGAAATACTGATTTCTTCCACCTTCTTAGTCTTATTTGTTTTGCTTGCTTCAAACCTTTGCAAAACAAGTGTAATTGAGCGTTTATTGTACGCAGAGAGCCTTCTTCACAACTAGAGAAGTTCATGCACTTGAAGCGCTTACTTGGGTGAGTGATTATCTATTGCTAATTAGTTATATTATTATGAAGCTTTGAGTTTTGTTGCTTATCATAAAGTTGAAAAATAAAAGAAAATGAAATTAATGCGGTTAGTCTATGTAAATTTTTAGTTCTAATGCATTTTTTTTGACATACACATGTATGCATGAGTATTCCCATACATTAAATGATGATTCTTAATGTATTTTTTTCCTCTTTGTCCCTATTAAAAAGCTATGCATACTGCTTGCAGGATTATGGTATTGACTTCGATGATCTTGATCATACTGTTAAGGCATTCTGGTGCAGATGTGGCAATAAGTTTTACAAGAACATGAAACATTCAACCAGTAAGTAGTTATCTTGTATATTCTGTAGACAATGTTTGGTTTTGGGTCTTCGCATGGTGGAATGATTTTTTCTTGTTTAATCACCAGTTTGTTTAATCACCTGTTTTACTTGTGTTTTGCAGATTTCTGAATTGAAAAAGAGCTTAAACATTGTAAATTCTGCATGTGAAGAGGTACATCATAATATTGTTGAATTGACTTAAAAGTGGTTTTTCTTTATTTGTTCGTATTTCGTAATTCTCTTAACTACTTTTGTATTGCTTAATTTAGGTTCAAAATTCCTGTAAATTGAAGGAGATCATGAAGAAAATCCTTTGTCTAGGAAATACATTGAATCAAGGAACTGCAAGGGGTAAATTATATATTCAATTTTCCTTTTTGCTTCAGTCTTTTATGCTAGAACCTATGATGCTCTGACTCTCCATGTTTTTTTAATTATTTTAAGTACTTGTGTCCAAACCTATATCCAATGCATATCCAGGCATGAGCTTGTGGATATGATCCTTAAAGACTCCAAATAAATGAAGATCTTGAAAAAAAATTGAACATACTCGTGTAAGAGCTATGTTGTTTTCACTCTTTTTTTTGCTTGAAGTACATGCTTTCAACACATGTTCACTTAAGAGTATGGAGATATTCCCCTAAAAACACCCTCCAAATATATGAAAGACCTTTGAAAATACTAAACATACTTGTGTCATATATATAATCGTATTTGACACTCATTTCTGACTCCTAGCACAGGAGAAGAAATTTACTAGCTAAACGACATATGATGTATTACTTTGATTATTATCTAGACTCTTCCGGGTGAGGTTAAGTCACATATTTTGAGCAGTATTTCTTAAACTGAAAAGTGGAAACCTTGTGTTAAGTGTAGTCTTAGAGCAACAGATTCAATGTTTGAAGTATTCTTTTCATTTAGGATGGTTGCTATCAGATTCTAGTAAGCTACGTTATTGGATACTGATATGTGTTCGACACATATCATGCCACCATACCCGTTAAATATGAGTTAGAAAATGGGTGCTTGAGCAATGTGATTCGTAAGGATGTGTGGTCCTTTAATATTTTCAAAATTATTCTAATAATACAGGTTCTGTTGTTGGGTTTAAGTTGGACAGTCTTCTAAAGCTCTCAGAGACACGTGCTTCTAATAGCAGGATGACACTAATGCATTACCTTTGCAAGGTTTGGTAATTTTATTTCCTTCTTCTTCTTTGGTGCTATTAAGGTCATTTTTCTAGTAAGATTTGAGTTTAGAGAATAACTTGAGCCCATTAGATCCTAGCTTGACCTACCTTTATAGGTTTTTTTTCTTTCTTGAAAATTGGTTTCAGGGATTGAAAGTTTTAGAGTTGAGCCAAGGGCAGTTTAGATAAAATCTATACCGCCCAGGCTAGCGATATTTTCTAAAATATCACACTTTTAGTTTTATATACAGTTTGTTAGTGTTTACTGGACTTTGTAGTATGTATTTGATTTAGTTGGTAGATTTTTGAAAATAGAACTTAAGTTTTGAAGTGGGGCAGTTTGAGGTCGGGTCCAAGTGCTAGAGCCTAAAGTTAAGTTCAAGTTCAGGGCAAGTATCATGTGGAAATATTTATAGGTTGGTCAAAGGCGGGACCGACAAAAAAATCCACCCACCAACCCAAGTATAAAACCCTTTGACTGAATTATGTTTTACACCTACTTTATATGTTATTTTACTTTTAGTCACTTGTTTCTGATGCAAAAATGAACCGTCAATTTGGATTGATATCAACGGTGTTTTATTGTGGCTCAGGTCTTAGTAATTAGGGCACCAGAACTTCTTGAATTTCACTTGGACTTGGTTAGCCTTGAGGCTGCATCTAAGGTTTCCATTAGTCCTTTAGCATATGAAATTTGTAGTTTGTTAACCTATGTTATTCTGAAACTTCCATTTCTCTTAAAATTATCCTTGTCCAACTCTTGTTGGTAATAGTATGTTGAGTTTTAAACCTTCTGTCCTTGTAGGTACAATTAAAATATTTAGAAGAAGAAATGCAAGCTATAATTAAGGGATTAGAAAAGGTTAAGTAGGAGTTGGCTGCCTCAGAAAATGATGGTCCTGTGTCTGAAGGTTTCTGGGAGGTACATTGTTGTTTCACTGCTCTTTATTTTTCAACATTCATATTGAACATTTGTTGCATTCTTCAGTGTGTTTGACCACGTGTTAAGTATTTTATTCCTATGTTACACTGATTCTTTATTTTCCCTAAAGTGTTTATGTTCGAATCTTGTATCCAAAATATATTTAGACATAGGTAAAA
This sequence comes from Gossypium longicalyx, assembly GCA_025698465.1. Lineage (NCBI taxonomy): Eukaryota > Viridiplantae > Streptophyta > Magnoliopsida > Malvales > Malvaceae > Gossypium > Gossypium longicalyx. Next base: position 12,061,038 of record CM046997.1, on the reverse strand, counting down.
GAGTATGATCATATCCATTTATAGTTATGAGGATTAATTCCTAATAGTCGCCTTTCGGTACCAAGCTCTAGTATCTAATGATGACATTGCTCTTTATATCTAATGATGAATTACATTAGTGTCTAATATTTACCAACTTGAAAAACTTGCATTGGACAAGGTATTCATGTAACTAAAGCATGTCACCTAATGTAATTCATCCACAGTATTCTAAATAATACTGTTAAATAACTGAGATAAGTCGAGCTACATAAGTAAAACCATGTTGAATTGCAGTATTTCTTTATAGGGGAATTGCAAGGCATTCAAATTACCTCAGGGATTTGTTGCTGGCTTTATCTTTTAGTTTACCTTGTGGATTAAGGTACCTTTCTTTTCTTCTTATCGCCTGCGTAGTTTGACTTTGCTACTTGTTTTTAGCTTTTCTGTGATTTATCATCTTTTTTTTTAATTCTTGTATTTGCTTTAGTTTTACTGCGTGATTGTTTGTCTATTTTGTGTTTTTTGTTGTTAGTTTTGTGTTATAATTTGTTCCAAAGTTAGATTTCAAATCCTTAGATTTATAATTAGGGCTTATTGGATTTACTGGTATTTTTAGTCAAATCTAATTGTTCATCAAACCCTGATATTGCATTTTGTGCTTGTAATTTTAGATATTAGAACTAAAGAATAATTTCTATATAACGTTAAACAATAGTAGTGCAGCATGTTTCTATTCTACTTTTTGCAAATTAATACTATTGTTCCTTGTTAAATAACAGAAGCATTCCATTGTATTGTGAAACCTCTAGTTTTTCTTGATATGAGTTAACTATGGAATATTATTTTCTTTTTCTCATATATATGTATTTGGTGATGCATTTATTGTAAACAATTGAGATTCTTTTCAGCAAGAGGATATTCTTACATATGGAGGTTAGTTCCTTTAATTCCCTCTTGCTCTTGAGCCTGTGCAGTTATGCTGTTCGATTTTTTTTGTTCTATCCGGTTATTAGCAACAATGTTTTATTTCTCTTTTATCGAAACAAATTCCGATTCTTGCTTTATGGTCGCATTATTAAAAATTATCTTTCCATATCATAATTCAAAGAGATCAAATAATGTGCTTTGACATATGTGGCTTTGAGGGTCGTATAAGTGATTTCCTTACTGGCCTGACTTTGGTTTATAGGTGCATACTTTGGCTTTTTGTTTCTATGTTTTGGATTCTCTGGTGGTTGAATTGAAAGCATCAAAGGACTTCTCTAAGTTATATGCAGGCATTGCAATACTTTGGCCTCATCTAAGCTTGAACCAACCCTCTGTTGTATATTGTTTCTTCTTCTTTTCTGATCTTTTTCCTTTGATTAATGAGAGGTGATGATGATTTGACACTCTTTTCTCACCAGGATGAATTTTGTTTTAGAAATAGTAATACTTTGTGAGTGTGTCTGTGTGTTTTTTTTAATGTATTAAATTACATATTGAATCAATGTTTATGTATTCAATTTAAATTCATTAATTTTTATATTTAGTTTTAAAGTTAAAAATTTAATAGAAAATTTAATTTAATTAATATTTTTTATTTATCCTTAAAAGTATATAGTTTAAAGTTCAAATTTCAAAAATTAAACATAATATAATATTTATCATAGAAATAAATATTATTTAATTAAAATCATTTTTTAAAGGTCATGTTCTTTAGCGGCGTTTATGAGAAAAGCGCCGCTAAAAGTCTATTTTATAGTGGCGTTTGTGGTAAAAGCGCCACTAAAGGTCTGTTCTATAGCGGTGTTTGTGAGAAAAGTACCGCTAGGTCATGTTTTTTAGCAACGTTTGTGGGAAAAGCACCGCTAAAGATCATGTTCTGTAGCAGCATTTTTTGCAGCGCTTATAAGCCCCAAAAAAATGCCGCTAAAAACCTATTTTGCTGTAGTGGTGGTAATGGTTGAGCTTGTGTTTAGCATGACTTATAATCTAATTGATGCATAGTTTGGTCAAGGTTGGTGCTAATATGAATGATGATTTTGAACTTGCTTGAGTTTGGTATGTGAAAAGTTACAAATTGAAATAATTGACGAGATGAATTTAATGCATAATTTGGAAATGGTGTAGTTAAATGTTAGACATAGGTATAAATGTCATAAGCTTTAATTGGTATAAGTTGGTGTGGAATGATGGTATTTTGATTGTGTTTATATGAAAACGGTATTGGTTGAATTGAGATTGTATATTGATCTATCATAGGTGTGGAATGACCAAGTTCAATTGTAGTCTTATGTTAGCTATGAAATGTATGGAAATAGGGACTTAGTGGGCTATTGTGAATATTGCGACTTCATACCCTAAATGTCACGACACCAAGCTATCTTGTCCAGACGTCTCCTGTTTGATGTTGCAATGTCGACTTTATGATGTTTAAATTTTTTACAAATTGGTCCTTAGGTTGGAAAGTTGGCTACTGCCTTCAAAGTCACAATACCACCCATTAGATGCCGCGACACCATCCTTTGAAGTCGCAATGTTGAACCCCAAGGTCGTGACGTCCATCTAGTATAGTTTGGAGAGCTTTGCAATTTGATCCTCGATTAAGGAAGCTTGTATACTATTTTGGAAGTTGCAACATTGAACCATTGATGTCGCGACATCAACTTGAAAACTTTTAAAAATGTTACATTTTAGTCCTCCAACCAGGTTATCAATAGAGCTTTCATAAGCTCATATAAATCCCAGTTTGAAATATGAAATGATGTAATGATTCAATAATCATATATTTAGAATAAATTGTTGTATTTATGGAAAAATTATGTTTGTTTAACTGAAGTTGCTCAGGCAACAAGTGTGGCATCCCGTAGCTCAGATCGAGTAAGGGGTGTGTCCGTCTTACCATGATGTCAATGAGTCGAACTATCCGTATTCAATTTCTTCCAACCCCATTAGGGAGGTTGCCAACAGAAAAAGATTGTCAACAGAGGATATTGAACTCTAAGTGTAGTTGCTAAAGCGAAAAATTCACTTACCCCTGTCAATTCTCTTTATTCATTTATTTAATTTTTTAAAGACACATGACAGTATTTCACCCAATTCGTAAAGCTTTTCAATTCCACTTACAATAATCCAAATAATTTTTCCGTTTATTTATCATTAAAGTCCGCTATACTTATACAAATATTTGAACCCTATTCACTTACTTAAAATTTAATACTCGGTCCTCTCAAAAAGGAAAAAATTCAATAAGTTTGAATATGATATTAGATAAATAAAAACAGTTATTGATATCTAGATTTTGATTGCAACTTTGAAATTGTAAACAAATAATGAAACACATAAATGAGTTGAATTGAAAATAAAATATTTTAGAAATTCAAATATAATATTAGGAAATCACGTAGAAGAGTGGTTAACTATGACGATCCATTTTTCAACGTCTTATTGGCTTTGTTCAATTCTGCAATTTTTTTTTTTTAAAATTATTTATTTAATAACTATGAGTATTTGAAATTGATGTGTCAAACAACCAAAAAAGAAAAATAGATCTGAAAGTTAAAGTCAACCAAATTTCGTGGACTGATTAATTAGCTACTACTTGATTTTATTTATTTATTTATTTTATGAACCTTCTTAATCCCCAATTCACATGAAATTGCTTCAAAGAGGTTAACATTATATTTATAACCCAAAAACAAAATTAACTTACTTCTCTTATGCCTTTTTCTTCTTCTTTACACTATTAGTGCCTCTACCTGTTTCCTATTTTCTTTTTGGGGCTTGGGAGTGAAAATAAAGAAAAAAAAAGGAAAAAGGGAGGTAGCAAAGACAATAAAAAAAAAATTAATGAATTTTTGTGTTCTTTTTATGTTTAAAATATTATTATAAATTTAATTAATTTTTTTATATTTTTTGAATAGTTAAATTTTATTTTTTTATTTTATGTTAAATCAGACATATACGATCTATATGAATAGAGTATGAAATATGATGGTTTAATTTTTAAAATATTGATCATATAAAAATTACAAAAATATGTAAAACTTTTACATTAATGCAACTGGATCCCTCTCCTTTTGACGTATTCGTTCATTTATCTTATGTTTTTTTTTTTTTCATATTTCGTATTAATTATTAATTACTTGTTGTGTTTATTTTATATACTAATTTATTTTGTGTTATATTAATTAAAAAAAATTCGATTTACATTTTATTTAAAAGGGTTATAACAATCATATATATACATATACTAGTTTTTTTATCTCGCGATGACGGATTTGATTATATTTTATAAATAAAAATTTAATTGAGATTTTAAATTTTGTATAAGTACAATAAAGATAATATAATGTGAATGAAATTAAATAATTATCATCAATGGATATCTTTTAAATTAATTATATTATTGGTGGTGTAGGAGTTTGGTTGTATTTTATAAATAAAACTTTTATTGGCATCTTTTAGGGATTATAGGTTACCGCAATTCAATTTAAAATATGATACATATTATATTACGCTATTAAAAGAATTATTTTATTATTTTATTTATTTCGTTATAATTTTACAACAATTATTTCTTATTATCTATTAATTTTATAAGTAGAGTTTTTTAAAATGTAAATAAAAATATTTTTCTAAATGTTGAAGCTTTAGGGATGTCATACATCATATAAATTATTTGGAAATTAACATAATTTAACATAATATCAAGTTTCGAGTTCAAGTCGAGTTGAATATTACAATTCGAATAACTTAAATAATTCGAATAACATATTGGTGTAAATATCTTTTTGATCCCTGTCAATTTTAAAAATGAGCAAATTGGTCTCTCTCAACAAAAATTACAAAAAAAAGAGAGAAAATTTTAAATTAAAATATTTATAAAAATTCCAAAAATTTATATTTTTTAAAGAATTATAAAAAAATCTAAAGCATATATAAAGAATTTTTAAAATTTTTTAAAATAATAATTTGTGGACCTAAATAAGTTAATTAATTATTCAAGTTTATCATAGATAGTAAAGTATCTTTTCTTTTTCTTATTTGCTTTGAAAATGTTTTTAAGTATATATGGTTTCAAATTTACGTGCTCTAACATGTATTGTAATAAGATTTTAATTTATTATGTTTAATTTTTAATTTCACTCAATTCAATTTGACTCGTATTTTATTTCGCTTAACTCGATTTTAAAACATTACTCGTGAACTCGATATTCTTTTACTAAATTCCATCCAACGTTTATCTCTAATAAAAAAAAAAAACAGTTGAGAAAAGAGAAATTTAAACAACATTAATACGTGTACCACCCTTTTTAAACCAACTTCATAAATGAAAATAAAAGCCAATGATTAGTTTACGCTTTAGTTTTATGAATTTCTTTAGTACATTTAGGAAATATAATTTAAAAAGAAATATATTTTAATTTGTAATTAAAATTAAATTAAATAACAATTAACAGAAACATTAATGGGGAAAATCGTAACCCAAAACTTAATAACAGTAGGAAAAAGAAAAATAGATGACGACAATAGTTTACTTTTCAAACTAAAAATGACATCAATTTATGATGGAAGAAGCATGTACCTTGTTATATTAAATGTAAATATGATTTTTTTTTTAAATAATTTATAATTCTTCATACTAATTTAATTTTTTTTAAATATTTCTATTTTTTTATGCATAAAGTTTTGATGCGTTAATAATCTGTTTATATTGTTTTTCTTTTCATATTCATTTTATTTAGTTATTTTTTTCTAATTTATCTCATATTTTATATAATTTTGCATAAATATATGATTAAAATTAAAATTACATAAAATATTAAAAGAAAAATAAATTGATATACTTCCAGATTAATTATTTGAATACTAATATAGCATGCCATCCTGAATTGCAATAGATTTTAGAAATACAGAAACATTCCGCTTACAATAGTAAACCATCAAAGGGAATGTTCATTGAAGGCAATCAATACACCTCATCACGGATTGTAGACCGTCTGATTGACCTTTTAACAGTTGATGATTAAGATAGATGATACCCCTTTTAAGCAAATCAATTATTAGCATTAATTTTATCTTACAGTGGCATTACCTGTACCATTTACTCAGCTTTTTAAAAATAATTGTTCATGATTAAAGCATAAAAAAAAAATGTTAAGGCCAATCAAATAATTTTGCGCTTCTACATAAAAACTTAGAGTTTTTAAGAGTTTAATTTTAAGAATTTTAGTAAAATATTAGATATTCCATAAATCCAAATAAATATCCATAATTTGATAGAAATATTTGTAAGGTTTTAGATATTCTGGTAAGTCCAAAATGTTAATTATTCTGGTAAAATATTAGATATTTTAGTATATCTGTATAAAAATTGGTAAATGGATAAAAATATTGGTAAAGTTTTAGACATTTTGGTAAATCTAGAGAAATGTTGGTAAATTCATAATTTTTGGTCAAACTATTAGAAATATTGGTAAAGTCACATAAATTTTAGTAATTGTTAAAATTTAGTATAGAGTTAAAAATTTTAGAAATATTGGTAAAATTTCATAAATATTGGTAAATCTATAGAAATTTTGGTAAATTGTTAAATATGTTGGTAAATCCTTAAAAATATTAGTAAATCGTCAAATATTTTGGTAAATCCTTAAAAAATTTAGTAAATCATTAGAAATATTGGGAAAATGTTAGATATATTAGTAAATTCTTAGATATTTTGGTAAAGTCATAGAAATTTCGGTAATTGCTAAAACTTGGTATAAGGTTTAGAAATTTTGAAAATATTGGTAAAATTTTAGAAAATATTGGTAAAGTCTCATAAATATTGGTAAATCAATAAAAATTTTGGTAAATTGTTAGATATTTTGATAAAACATTGAAAATTTTGGTAAATCGTTAGATGTTTTGGTAACACTTTAAAATTTTTGGTAATTTGTTAGATATATCTATGAATCCTTAGAAATTTTGGTAAACTATTAGATACATTGGTAAATCCTTAGAAATATTGGTAAAATCTCACAAGTATTGGTAAATCGATAGAAATTTTGGAAAACTATTAGACATTTTGGTAAATCCTTAAATTATTGGTAAATTGTTAGATATATTGGTAAATCTTTAGAAATTTTGGTAAAGTCATAGAAATTTTAGTAATTGTTAAGACTTGGTATAGTGTTTAGAAAATTTGGAAATATTGGTAAAGTCTCATAAATATTGGTAAAAAGATAGAATTTTTGGTAAATCCGTAGATATATTGGTAAATGCTTAGAAATATTGGTAAATCCTTAGATATTTTGGTAAAGTTATAGAAATTTTGGTAATTATTAATACTTGGTATAAGGTTTAGAAAATTTAAAAATATTGATAAAATCTTTAAAATTTCGGTAAAGTCTCATAAATATTGGTAAAATGATAGAAATTTTGGTAAATCCTTAGAAATTTCAGTAAATCGTTAGATATTTTGGGAATCCTTAGAAATATTGGTAAATCTTTAAAAAAATTTGTAACTATTAGGACTTCATATAGGATTTAGAAAATTTGGAAATATTGGTAGAATATTAGAAATTTTGGTAAAGTCTCATAAATATTGATATAATGATAGAAATGTTAATAAATCATTAGATATATTGGTAAAACGTTAGAAATTTTGATAAATTGTTAGATATTTTGGTAAGTCGTTAGATATATAGGTAAATTCTTAGATATTTTGATAAGCCCATTGAACTTTTGGTAATTGTTAGGATTTGGTATAAGGTTTAGAAAAAATGGAAATATTGGTGAATTCTAAAAATTTTTGGTAAAGTCTCATAAATATTGGTAAAACGATAGAAATTTTGGTAACTCTTCAAATATTTTGATAAACCCTTAGAAATTTTAGTAAATCATTAAATATATTGCCAAAATAATAGAAATTCTGGGAATTATTAAGCTTTGTAAGGGTTTAGAAAATTTGGAAATATAGATAAAATCTTATAAATTTTAGTAAAGTCTTATAAATATTGGTAAGTCAATGTTGTTGTTAAATCATTACATAATTTATTAATTTATAGTATAGAGCATAATTTATTAATTTATAGTATAGAGGTTTTGAGATGCATTCATTCATCTTAACAGCTTTTTAGCCATTTGGATGACATTATGAACGCTATATGAAGAAAATACAAGTTTTTATTCCTTTGAATTTGACTACACTTTATTGACTTTACATAAAAAAATATATATTATATTATATTATGTAATCCATATCTAAAAAGAAAGAAAAATTGGAATAAGAACTAAGATAAAAAATAGTAAGAGTTGACATCCATAATTAGACAAACAGTTTAGTGGCAAAAGTGCACCATCCATATATACCTATCATCATCCCTTAAATTTGTAAACAATAATCAAGTACTACTGAACCCAACATCTTCATCCTCGTCATCTTCATCAAGTGGTGGATACTCCCTGTTTGGTCCAAAAGGTGAAAGCTTGTTCAAAGACCATAAGACATTTGCCCTTAAACTCTTGTATTCGTCAATATATATATATATATATATATATATATATATATATATATATATCTTGCAAACCTAATTTGCCTTCAAACTCACTAAAATTCCTGCAATAATAAAAGCATAATATCCATAAGCAAAGGAAGAAAGTGTAACAACTCGTTTTAAGTAGTGTCAGAAACAGTGGTTTTAAGACCACAATTTCGACGTGTGCTTCAATAAATATGAATTATTTAATATTTATGAAATTATTTAAGTGTCTTATTAAATTTTGGTTCAGTAATTTTTACATTTAGTTAATTAATCAAAGAAAAAGGACTAAATTATAAAAAAAATATAAAATTTGATTTTTATTGATTTTATGAACTAAAGAGCATGACTAAGGCATATTAAGGGATTTAAATGGTAAATATATCATTTCTAATGATGATGGACGATAAGTGGGATTTTATTTAGCTAAATTGTGTTATAATTTATATTATAAAATAAAATAAAAAAACAAAAAGGAAAACATTTTTATTTTACTTGTTTTTTCTTCATATTCTTACGAAAACAAAATGGGAAAAAGCTAGGTTTGGGTATTCAAGCTTTCGTTTTGGATTGAGTAACTTATTCTAGTCTGTTTCTTGCAATTTTCATGTTTCTAGAATATCGAGAGCTTGATTTAACTAACAATTTTCATGTTTTTAGAATCTCGAGAGCTTGATTAACTAACCCAGGGGCTATCTTGTGAAACTGTTAAAGTTTGTTAAAGTTAGCATTGATGTTTTCTTGAAGCTTTTGTGGTTATTTGGTTAGTTTTGAAGTTTAGATATGTCAATGGACTAGTTTGTAAAGTAAAAGTTGTTAATTTTGAACTGATAATACTCTAAAATGACGTGTTTTTATATATTAATCATATGTTTATTTTGAGCTTGAGCCTACTAATTTGAGCTATTTATGTCTTTTTATCTTTTAAGGACTAAATTGGAGGCGAAAAGTAAATTTAAGGGAAAAAACGTCAATTTGGAGATTAAATGGGCCAATATGCAACGTGGGACAAATATGGTGCCAAAAGTGCGAACATGGAAGGCACAAGGACTTAAAAGCAAATAGAAGAGATTTTATTTTGGAAGACTCTATTTTATTTTGTTCTATTAGGATAATTAATATTAAGATAATTATTAGGATTATTCAAATTTAGGATTTTATTTTAATTATCTTTGTTTATCTTTAATTAAATGTATTTATCTTTTTAGAATTTAAGTTTAATTAGACTATCTCTCTAGCACTATAAATAGGGGGTGAAGTGACTCTATTTGGGGACCTTTTTCTGTAAACACTCTCTCCCCAAAAGTCTTTTGTTCTTTCCATATTTTTTCTTTCAATAAAATTTCTTTTTCCATAATTTTATTTACTTTCCCACCATTATCATGAGCCACTAAAACCCTTCTAACCAAAAGTTGTCAATATTTCCCAAAAAGGGTTCTTGAGGCCTAGAATCTGTGACTTAGCCTTCTCGCCAAGTATTCATCGTTTCTCACTTTCTGGTGGCCGACGCTTCAGTCCATGGCCCTTAAGAAGTAAGCTTTTCAAGCATATGCAAAGGCGGCCGCTTTGTATGTTTTGGAAGGACTGCATAGTCGGTTCGTTAACTTACTACGTCGAGGTTGGCGAGCCAAAGAGACAAAATGGCGTGGGATTAGCCATTGAGAAGCGTTGATCTAGCATAGGTTCTTGGCTGAGTCGAGTTCCCTAAAAATCGTAAATCTAATCTTTGGAGCTGGTGGTCGTGGCGTCCTCTTCCACTATAAGCGGCTTACTTGAGTCGAGAAGGACCATCCAAAAGCCAAGGATTGAGCCCAAGGCGGAATGAGACAACCGGAGGCTGGAACTTTCCCATAAGAATTTCTTTTCTCTTAAAACTCTCTTTATTATTTTTATTATTTTCGTAATCATAATTTCAGTAAACTTTAAATTCTGTTTTTATTTTATTTTCGCTTCCAAAACCAATTCTTAAATTCTGTTTTTTATTTTTTTTATTTTTCAGGAACGTAGGTTTTCTTGGGCACGATTCTGCTCAAGATTTCGAGAGACAAGCATTCGTATAATCCGGTCCCTGAGGATTCGACCCTACTTCCCCTTTACTATTTCTTTTTCATTATTTTATAGGGAATAGGACATTTTTGGTGCTCTCAACGACCGCATCATGAACATAGGGGCTAAAATGCAATAAGCCTAAAATGTGTAGGAAAATTATGATTTTTTGTGTTTTATTGGACTGTTGGAGGACTAACTTGTGATTGATTTTGAAATCAAAACTTAAATGTGAGAATTATAGTAGTTTTAGCTTTAGGGACTAAATTGTGGTAAATGTAAAAGTTGAGGAGTTTTTAGTATAAATTAAATTGAGTTAAAACATGATGCTTTCATGTTGCTTTATGTTGTTTGGATTAATTAATTAAATCAAATTATACTTTAGATCAAGAATCTCAACGATCGGAGGATGTACGAGGAAAAGGAAAAATTATTGACTAGTCTCTGATAGTTGAACCGTTACCATTTCGACAAGTAAGTTCATACACTATGAATCCACTCATTTATGTTTATCTACTATATTAAGACTATAAATATTAGTTGTTGTTGGGTTGGAATTATGATGTATCTCAAGATATTTCCCGATGAAATTAGTAAATGCTCATATACAGGTATATGAGTTTGACCAGGTTTCGAACTCCTGCATATGTTGTGGACTCAAGAATACAAGAATAAGTTCCGAGCTCCTGCATACGTTACATACTCGAGAATACAGGATTAGGTTCCGAGCTCCTACATACATTGCAGACTTGAGAATACAAAAATAGGTTCCAAGTTCCTGCATCTATTGCGAATCGAGAATACAAAAATATTAAGCCCTGGCCAGGAAATTTACCATGTAGGTTGACCCTATTAGGTAACCAGACATTACTGTTTTCATCTGTATACTAAAGTCTTTTACGAAATTTCATCGGAAAGGTTTGTTATTAAAGTCTTGGAGACATATCTGTGAGATTGGCTAGATGACTATTATATTTCAGCTATGAGATTCAAGTTGGTTTATTTGGAAACAAAAATACTAATGGATGTTCATATTAATGATGTGGGTTGAATTTTGATAGGTTAAATTATATCTCAAATTGAATTTTGTATATGATAAAAATTTAAGGTAAGTGAAGTTTAAATTGCATGAGCTTACTAAGTATTTGATATACTTACTTGTATTATTATCTTTATGTAGATTTTAGACATTCAGAACGTGTCGATCGAACCAACTTGATTCGGTAGAATTTTGAAGTTTGATAGTTGGTTACTTGTAGTATGTATATAGGATGTTTATTTGCAAGTTAATGATCATGTTTTTGGTATTTTGGTTGTGAATAAGACTGTATGAAACTTTGAAGTATTAAATGTTTAGTACCTATTTGATACGTGGTAATGAGGTGATGTTGGTCAAGTTTTGATTTGCTTTACACGTGTTTAGGTAATAGCATATTTTGGTAATGAATGTTGGTAATTGTTGATGTTGGTATGATTGATTTGAATAGCATGAATGGTTGATGTTTTATATTTGAATTGTCGTGTCAATTATGGCATACTGGTTAGGCACATAGGTTGTATGTGAATTAGTATGTTTTGGTGCTTTTTGAATAAGTTTATGAGATGGTAAAGGTTTGGCTCGGAGTCTAAGAAATTGTAGATGAATTGGCTTGAGTTTGAAGAAATTTTGGACACACAGTTTGTGACACGGTCTACCACATGGCCATATGAGACACACGACCATGTGACTCCTGTTTTCAATTTTTAATACATTTTTTTTTGTTTAAGATAGTCCCTACTTGTTTCGAAACTAATTTTTGGGTTCCGTAGGCTCGATTTAAGTCTCATTTTTGTATATATGCTATGAATAATGAATGGATAATGATTTATAATATTTAGATTGATTTTTGAATTGTTTTGAGATATTAGTTGACTTGTTGATTGTTCAAAGACCATACGACATTTGTCCTTAAACTTCTTTATTCGTCAATATTGTTTTCTTGAAGACGTAACTTGCCTTCAAACTCCTTAAAATTCATGCCATAATAAAAGCATAATATCCATAAACAAAAGGAAGAAAGCTTGTTCAAAGACCATAAGACATTTGCAAATTTATGTAAAGTACCAAAAATAATAAGAGATTTTATGCTATAAATTGCAATGAACAACATCATAACCCATTTTGCAAATTTAAACTAAATCAAATGTGTTACTCTACCCTATATTTATTATTTTCAACCTCAACCACATATTAATTCACACCCAATTAGCAAGTAGCAACACCAACATAATTCAAATCATAAATCATATATTTTAGACCTAAAAGTGCCAAGTATATCATAATGCAAATTGCATGTTTATATCATTAAAATAACTAGGTGTAAAACTATAATTTAAGCTGCAAAATCTACACTCTGATCATCATTTTTTTTAAAAATCATTGATCTTTTTATTAGTGGAAAAAAACTCCTAATTACTAAAACAAAATCTTTATCAATTTCAAAAACCCAAAGCAATGATTTTTTTTTTATATCAATTTATCAACAATGCCCTTTCCCTTGTGACAAAATTGATATTGCAAAAAATATTGAGAGGAACCAAGAGAGTGTCAAACAAATGATACAAATCAAATTTCATTAATAAGATAATCAACTTTAGAAGCAGCTTACCTATGTTCTGCACCTCTTGATTTATTTACTTGAAACAGAAAACCTTTTGTCAATTAATCACGTATGCATCAATTCAATATGCAAAAAAATAACAAATATTAGTCCATCAATATTATACTAGAAAATGCATATCCTTGTACAACTTATTGTGTTTGTTAGCATGAGGATGTGAAACAACCAATTCTTTATACTCGAAGGGATAATGGAAATTAGAATAGAATAAAACTAAATAAAATAAAATTAGATGATAAAATAAATACTAAACTACCCAAATTGATTAAAAATATATATTTCTCTAATAAAAATTTTTCTTAAAATTAAATTCCCAACAATAAGTTTGCTATAAAATAATGCACCAAATGAACAAAGAAAAAACATTAAAACACCAAGATTATATATATGTAAAAAAACATTTATTTAAAAAAAGCAAGAAATATATATGTTTGTGTAAAAATCCTAATAATTTCAATTACAAGATTAAGAGGGAAAAAATGGATACTTTTAATATTGTTGAAAAAATGGGGGTGAGGGTCGAGCTTCGCGATGATGAATGGCGAGAGGGGAGTGGATTAGTCGGCGGTGATGAATGGTGGGATGAGAGCGAATGGGTCGACAATGATAAACATCAGGAGAGGAGGTGTAAGTGATAATGAATGGCAGCAGGGAGGGGAGGAAAATATTTTTTCACGATGGGAGCAGATGGGTCAGCGATGTTGAATGGCGAGACGGGAACGAATGAGTCAATGAGGATGAATAGCGGGATGAGAGGGGTCAATGATGATAAATGGCAACAGGGGAGGGGAACAACGGTAGGAAAACATTGCATCTTGACTAAATGAACCAAATAGGATAATGTAACATATCCGGTAATATACTAAGTAATATAAATCCCGATAATCCTATTACTAGAGGTAATTTTACATTCTAGGAACCAAACACCCTGTAAGCGATTGAAGTTTTGTGTTGACATCTTAAGATTTAGGGTTCAAATCCTAGATACTAAATCCTCTTCCCCAATTTATAAACTTGTAATGGTATAGAAAAAGACGCTAATATGTATCTAATAGCATTACACATGTACAATGATAACGCTAAATTTTAAAAATTATGTTAAGTAGTTTATATTTGTAATTCTTTAAAAAAATATAAAACTAAAAAAATAACAAATGAACTTAAAATTTTTTGAATTAATCATTTATAAATATGAATGAATTAAAATAAAATTTAATACCTTTTGATTAAATCAAACTATAACATATCTTTGTATAGCGTATAATGAAATAATATTTATGATAATAAATAAATTATTTTTTGAAGAAAAAATTAATAAAGAATATATCAAATGTCCTTTTGTACCAACTAAATTCTCAAGTTGACATTTTTTAAGTCAAATTTTTGAATTTTGACCTCAAATATTTTAAATAATTAAATATTATAAAAATATATCAAAGTTTTTTATAATATATATTTCAAAATTTTTTTGTCCATAATAAGTTTTAAATAATAATATATTAAAGTTGAAAATATTTTACTATTAAAGAGAGACTAATTTCTTTATTTATTTATTTTGGTGAAAAGATAGAAATACAAAGAAAATAACTTAGATCCTCAAAGGAAGATCTTCAAACAATCTTAAACCTACGCTCTTAGTATGAACTGACTTAGTCAGACTATCAATAATTAAGTTATCCTCTCTAGTTTAAGAGAACATGAGTTACCTTATATCCATCCACTAAAAAATAATTTAATAATTAAAATATTTTAAATTTTTTTAAAAAAATTACCACTTAAACTAATAATGGAATAGGAAATTTACAAAAAAAGAAATAACGGAATAGAAAACTACTTAATTATTCTTTTTTATAATATAATATTTTTTGTAGATACCCGTAAAAGGAATCTTATAAATATTGAAGAATGAAAAAATAGTAATTACTAGGTAATAGAACCATAGAGGCTATAAATGTAATTTGAGCTGAAGTGACGCCATGTTGAATAGCTGGATACAGGAAACCCTAACCCAAATGAATGTATCGTGCATGCCTACATGCTCACATTACCCCATCCATCATCTGATAATTTATATAGAGAAATGAAAAGAAGAAAAAGCATGATGACATGACATGTAGATATATAGTATGATGGATGATGATGCATCATGGGGGAATGGCTTAGTCACGTGTTACGTAGAAATTGACGGAAAACTGAAAAGGGCACCGTTATTGAGAGAAAAGGCATAACGGCCGTTTAAAAGCAAAGGCTATATTTGAGAGCAGATGACAGTTGGACACTGACTTTAAAGTGCTTTTATAGTTTTGAATACCACACGAAAGTATTATAATATTCGTAATTAATACTAGATACATTGACACTCAGCGGGAATTTCTATTATTTTAAATTATTATTATTATTTTAATTATTTATTTTCAAGTTAAATTCATATTTTTTAAATATAAGAATAGAATAAAGCCCGAATAAAAATACGATTAACACAACTTGAATTCATGCTACATTTATCACTGTGAACACTCTTTAAATCTATATTTTTTAATATATAACTAGTTTTGATATATATATATATATATATATATAAATAAGGGATACATTTTTTAAATTATACAATTAGCTTTTTAATTTAAGGAACTGGAAAGTTTTCTTATAGGGTATAAAATTTTTTAATTAAAATATAATATATTTATTGTTATCAATATATATTTAAAATTTAAATGTCATAGTAATCTTTATCTATACCATTGTTTTATAGAATACTATTTTTTTTTACCGGCGTATTGATTAAACTATATTTAATTATTTCTTAAATTTATTCATCAATTTTGAAATATTTCATAATATGATTATGAAATTAAAACATAATAATATATAATTTTAATTTTGAAATCATGATTGTTGCGAATGTTGTTGCTCATTCCATATTCTGTTATAACGAAATTATTTTTTTACTTGAGTCATCGGTTTGGGCCTTGAATATATTTCGTTTATGTTGAGTTCGGTCCACTTAGATGTGACATATTTGACAAAATTAGAAGCATGGGTTGATTAGGGTGTAAGGCTCCCAATTATATTGATTGACATGATTGGATAAGCATGAGAGTCTTATTATTAAAATTCTATTTTTAGAGATAAATATCATATTTATTTGAGAGAGTTTTAGAGTAATTAAAAGACAGATTTATGGAGATTTTTGTGTGATAAATACTCAGGATAATTAATGAGGTAATTTCAACTTTTAAATAGAAGTTTAAAGCCTATCAAAACACTATTGATTGACCACTTGAAGAGGCCTATAAATAGGTTGTTTTATGCTGCATATCAAGACTAGTTTTGGAGTGTAACTTTGCTGTGTTTTGTGACACTCTTTTAGATATTTTTTGAAGAGTTTATTGATTGTATTATAAAGTATTTGAGTGAGTGATTTGTGATAATCAGGGTTGGTATTGGAGCTGTAATTATTTCTTTATATCATGGTAAATTGAGCTTAAGCCAATAGGTGATCTAGACAACTATTGAATAAAATTATTCACCAGGCAAGGTTTTGCTGATGTAGGATTATTGTGTTTGAACTACGTTAACAAAAGTTGATTGTGTCAATTCTTTTCTGTTGTTATTTTTTACACTGTTTGTTTTGTTCAAACTGTTGTTACAACGAAACATCAAACAAAGTTGATTTATCATATTTACAAACTAATTATTTTTCAATAATAATTGATATTAGATTAAATTTAGAAAATAATATCTTGAAATCAATTCTAAAATATAATATTAATTTGTGTAGAATTCTGTTTTTAAATGAAAATTAACGAAATTTTAGTTAAAATGAAAACAAAAATGAGATATCATAGAACATGTTTAATCTTTAAAATGGGGGATATTATGTATTCATAGAGTTTAATTGAAAGAATAATGTAATTACTTTTTAACTATATTCTATTATATATGCCCGCATGTCATTCTTTTAATTTTACTGTGGAGTCTGAAAGTCCCACTAAGTAATTTCTCTTACTTTAATTTTTTAATATATTAAATATATATTTGATCATTTTTCTGTTAATATATTAAAAGTTTTCTCAATTTATTGCACTTTTTGGAGCAAGTATTTTTATATCCATTAAATTATTAGACATTCGAGTGAAAAGATATATTTATAAAAATATGTAGAATTTTAATTAAATAATTTTTATTTTATGATTTTAATTAAAGTGAGAATACTTTTAATTTTTAAATCACTTGTCATTTTACGTTGATATGAATGATGTCTGGTTAAAAAGTCTCACTTATTTGAATAATTTTTTATTATTACAAAAGATATTATTTAAAATTTTAACTATTGTGATTATTATTTTTTAATCTATCTAAATTTAAATACAAAAAATAAACTGATAGAGAAAATTTGTTGTAATTTTGACATAGTTTTATGTTTTGTTTGATAATTTTTATAATCCCATATGTTTAGTTAAAATTTTAGATGAGATTTTTTCAACAAATCAATTTGTGATTGTAATAGTAAAACAAACAAATAAAATTGTAGTAGTGGGGTGAACTTTGGAGTTGGTTGCTGGTTGCGATTTCTTCAATATTTTATATCTTTATAGTTTTATTTTATTTTTAATTTTAGTTCATATTATCGTAATTTTATCCATAATTTTATGGTTTTATTTTGTCTATAGTTTCATGGTTGTTTACATTTTTCGTAATTTTTATTTTGTCTAGTTTGTTTTCTTTGAAAGTATATGTGATTTTATTCTACTTTCAATTATTAGTCATATTTTGGCGTATATGTGAGATTTGTCAATATAAGAGTTGTAATACCCTGAAAATATTTACAGTAAGATATTATCCTTGATATAGTAAAATAAGTAAATAAAGTGAAAAAAAAAAAGGGAAATTTTGAGATATGTCAATATTGAGAAGTATATTATGATATATTAATTCAAGAAAGGACTAAATTGTAAAAGTGAGAAAAGTTTTGTTGCACAAGAGTAAATACTCAAAATTTGAGGGGTTAAAGTGTAAATATAAAAATTTTGAAGGACCAATAGTGTAAATATTTTAAGAGTGGAATAATCTAGAAACTAAGGAAAATGGATGAATTAGGACCAAATTGAATAGATGAAGAAACAATGAGGGACTAAATTGCAATTTTACCAAATTAAATGATGACTTAAGGATGGAATTTTAAAAGATAATAAAGGGCAAAATGGTCAATTGGAAGAGAGAGAAATCTAGAAAGTAATAATGATGCTAGAGATATTTTGATATTTTATAATTATTTAATTAGATAAATATTATTTTATTAATATTTTAATAAGATATTTTATTATTATTTTATTAGTATATAAAGAAAGAAAGATGAGAAATTCTCATCCATATTTCCCATGCACTAACGTGAGAGAAAGAGAGGAAGAAAGAAAGTTTTGCTTTCTTTACAATTTGGTCCTTTTTACCAAAAATTCACCATTTTCACCCAAAAATCAAATGAATTTACATAGCTACCAAGAGAGAAAAATGTTAAGGAGACCATGGGGAGTTAGAATATCAAGTTGGATTCAAGAAATAGAAGCTGGAGGAGAGACAAAATCAAGTTAAAGATTAGTATCAATAGAACAAGGTAAGTATATTAAGATTTCAATATGTTTTTAAGTTTGTTATTATTGACAAAGTATGGAAATAATGTTATAGTAGAGTTTTCTTACATAAGGTCCTATGTTCATGATATGTTAGTGAAGAGAAAATAAGAGAAAGTGATGAGAAATGGTGTAGAAAAAGAAAATAAGGGTGTTATAACATGGTAATTAATATCTTGTACTAAAACAGTTTTGGACAGCAGCAGTAGTCTAACTTTGAAAAATCATCAAAAATTGTAGAAATCTAATTATAGGATGAATAAAATATGAAATTAAATCTTATTAAGTCTAGTTTCTTATAGAAGAAATTATGTAAGCAATGGAATTGTAAATCATGAGATATGATGAATTTTGTGAGACAAGGTCAGAATGATTTCGGGTTCCCCTGTTCTGACTTTGTAAAATAATAAAAAATTGGATAAAAATAATTTGGGGTTTAAATTTATATTTTTAGAATCCTTAATGAGTCTATTTTCAATATAAACAAACGGGAATATCATTTGAATTCTGTACAAGGAGATAATTAATTTTTAGTGAAGAAGGGTCAGAACTGTTAGACAGCAGAACAGGGGTAATTTTAAAGAATAAACTGTACTTATTGGATAAACTAAAAATTCTGAAAATTTTATGGTAGGAAGATATATGAGTGTAGTTTCATGAAAAATTAGCGGATCTTAATTTTGAGTTCTATAGCTCCAGATATAAATAATTTAGTGACCATGATGCAGATAGACAGCTTGAATATTCATAAAAGTGAATAATAAAAATTATGGATAATGTTACTTACAAGTGTATTATCTACATTAAGGATGTGGAATGGAGAGGAGGAGGAGGAAAAATATGTATGAATAGTCATCTAGCATGGCTAATTTGCATATTTTAGGCTCAGGGACTAAATTGAATAAAAGTAAAACTTTATGGGCAATTTTGTAAAAATGTCAGAAATGACCAAATTGCATGAAATGGATTATTTTATTATTTAAATTACAAAATTGAATGAAATTATTAATTTAGTTCAAGATCGGGGGAAAACATGTTTTAGGGATTAAATTGAAAAGTGTTGAAAGATTAAATTGAAAAGTGTTGAAATTATGGAAAATTCTGATATTTTATAGAATTCATGGACTGTTATCAATATATATGAGAATAATAGCTGGAAATAAGGATTAAATTGCAAGAATTTTATTTTCCTGACCCTAAGGATGAAATCGTCATTAATTAAAAGTTTAGGGGCAAAATGGTAAATTTTGCCTAAAGCATTAATTAAATGCATTAGAATATGAAATGAATGAAAATGATGATCAAATTTATTTATAAAGATCCGAACGACTCAAATATGAGACTCGATCGTGAAAAAGAAAAGATATCGGATTAATGAAATTATAAACACAAACAAGCAATGAGGTAAGTTTGTGTAACTTGAATTGTATTTTAAATACTTGAAATATGTGGTTATGTGATGAAAATATGATTTGAATGTTCAATTCATGATATTTGATGAAATATTGATAATACTTGAAATAAATTGAAAATAAATCCCGGTTGAATGAAAAGGAAAATTCGATGGATCTCTGAAAAGGAATTGACGGTAAAAAGGATCTAGCCCGGACGGGTGATCCTATCTGATATAGCCCTCCGGAAGAATATGTGTAAAATGGATTTAGCCTGAGACGGGTAATCCGAATCGTGGTCCAATTTAGCTTTGACTGGTAATTCGGATCCAAGCTCATTAGAGTAATTGTCGTTGCGCGGATTTAGCTTTGGATGGTAATCCCGACAATACTCTATGAGTTTATATTACTGTGGATTTAGCTTTGACTGGTAATCCCACTGTAAGGGATGAGGTTCGCGGGAGTGTGCTCTCGATATGAAACGTGTAAGACCATGGTTGAAAGATACCATGGCAACTTTGATATGAAATGTGTAAGACCATGGTTGAAAGATACCATGGCAACTTTGATATGAAATGTGTAAGACCATGGTTGAAAGATACCATGGCAACCTGATATGAAATGTGTAAGACCATGGTTGAAAGATACCATGACAATGTGATATGAAATGAACAAGACTATGGTTGAAAGATATCATGGCAACATGACAGAAAATGAGTAAGACCATAGTTGAAAGATACTATGGCATCATGTCAAAGATAAATAAGACCGTGGATGGGAGATGCTATGACATCTGTTGAACAATTGATATTCAGGTAATATGTATCAGATGACGAATGGTTATATGAAATGGTTGTGTGTAATGTTTACAAGAACTGGTCATATGGAAATATATGTACAAAATAGTTGTATGAAATAATTATGAAGATAGATAAACGAAATAAGTATGAGTACATGGAATAAAATTTATGTTAAGTTTGATATAAGCTATTATCGGAATAAATATACATAAAATATATGGAAATGATGGAGCATGAAATATTAATATAATGAAATGAATCATATATGCTTATGAAGAAACAGTAAGAGCATGATATGTTTCATGACATGTACATATATGATTATCTTTGATATGTTGATACAAGAAAATTATGTAAGTTGAGACTGTTATTGAACTCAAGTACGATATGTCGAGAAAATAGTTATATCAATGTTGAATTTATATGAGATATGTGCAAGTACACTAACAATGTTACTGTTTGATGCTTATACAAGTACTAAACTGTTGATTGAATGGTAATATATTTATTTATATGATGCATTGAATCGGTAAGCATTTAAATTTTTTTTAAGTGATCTGCAAAGGGTAGTAATGCTCCGAAACCCTATTCTGGCAACGGATACGGGTTAGGGGTGTTACAAGAGTGCCACCAGATTTATTAGGAACCGTTCTCGAAAGACTTTATCATAATAAATCATAGTGATGGCGATAGATTCGAGATGATAATAAGGAGGATGATAGACTATTTGAGACTTCCTTTTGTGCATCACTGATGCGGTAGATCTCTTGGGGCTTTTGGCAATTTTTCCTTGTTGATCAGTGTTCATCATTAAGCTGATTTGATGATGGCGATGCTAGAATGTAAATTTCAATAATTTGATCAAGTTATGCCTCTTTGGTTTGTTTTTAAACTATTCTAGTGTTATAGTTACTATCAAATTATCATGATACTTGTGCATTAGGTTATAGTAATTTATTTATAATTTGTACTGTATACAGTATCTTTATATTATTATTCTTCATGTTCCTATTAATAAAACCATTTTCTTCAAAATTTGTCCAAATAAGCAAAAATTTTACTTTTGTCATATCAAATCTCATATAAGCATAATTGCCGAATTATTAAAAATTAAAAATATTGTTACTTCTACCTTCAAAAAAATATATATTATTATCTCTATTAAAATTAATGATATTCATGGATTAAAGAAAATAAAATGTGCACTTATTTAACTATAAAAAAATTTCCTTCAAAAAATATAAAAAAAAGTTTTTTTTAATATATAAAACTAGGTCTTGTTTGATAATTTATTGAAAAGGTTAAATCAACTAAAAAATAATATATCCACTAATTTAAAATTTTTAACCATATTTAATATAAAAAAAATATAATATATTTTTGAAAATGAAAAAACGTGATAAAT
Organism: Gossypium longicalyx; assembly: GCA_025698465.1. Lineage (NCBI taxonomy): Eukaryota > Viridiplantae > Streptophyta > Magnoliopsida > Malvales > Malvaceae > Gossypium > Gossypium longicalyx. The sequence goes on along the minus strand of CM046997.1, from coordinate 12,038,617 downwards.
GATAAGTAGATAAAGGAGTTATTTACATGTAGAAAATTTTAATTTATTTTAAGCATTTAATATTATCCTTTAAATAATTTACCTCTAAAATGAATTTAATTGTATTTCATATTTAATTTTAAATAATAATATACCAAATAGATTTTATAACTTAAGTTGAGCACATAATTTTTCAAGATTCAAATTTTCAATACTTAATTTTTCAGTTTATCAAACAAGATATAAAATACAAAAAAGAGATTTTAAAACTGTAAATCCAATGAATATGTGTTATGTAATATTATTTAAGTTTCTAATTGTGCTGATGTTATAAATTAACCAGGTATCAACTCGGTTAGAGAAATTATTCGTATCTAAAATAAGATTATTTAAGTGTATTTCAGTATTTTTAGTTAAAAAAACAACAAAAAAGTATGCTTATAGAGGAATTTAAACTCACACCACTAGCATTAATAAAACCTTAAATTTATCACTCGACTAAAGTTATTTTTTATACATTTTAATTTTATTATGTACACTTTATTATGCTGTCAATTGTATATATTAATAAAATTGAGATAATGTCATAAAATAATTCGACACCAACTTAGCATTGATAATAACACCACGATAAATAATTGTATTCATTTAGTATTCTTAATGATATATTCATGTGTTTAAATTTAGTTTTACTTACAATTTAATCTAATTTTTTTATTTTAATATCATACATATTTCTTATATTATTAATTAATTCTAAACCATACATTTCACGATTTATTGTATACTATTTTCAAACACAATATATTTGTATTCTAAATATGTAGTTTCCACACGCATACTATGAGTTAATCATGTATCAACTCAATTTGGAAAAGACAAAAATATCCTCACTTTACAAAGTGAATTGTATTATTTTGAGGAAATTTTTATCATTTTATATCTTTTACAATATATATATATATATATATATTATACACAATAAGATTTGAATCCATCTCTTTAATTTTCCATATTTGTGATTTATACTTTATCATTAAGCTAAAACCTCATTTATTATTTATATCAATTTTTAAAAAGACATATTTATTACATAATTTTATTTTTCACGCATATTATGAATTTGTCATAATCTAATTATTGTTATTATTAGTTTCAAATTTTCTATTTCATATAAAATATTTATTACATGATATTTTAAATACAAATAGATATTCTAAATACGTAATTTTTATACACATACACATGTGATAAATTTTTAAATTTTACTAATTTCCCTTATAAAAAGTTAAAACATTTTTTTCATAATAATATGATAAATTTTATTTTATGCTGGAATTTTTTCTTTTTACAAAATCCAGAATTTAGTTAGTAAAAAAAAAAATATTGAAGGAACTAACAAATTTGATAAGGACTTAATGAGTATTTCACTATTAAAATAAAATAAAAATAAAAAGAAAGTAGCAAAACTTTAAACCAATAAATTTGATTTGAATGATCCAAAAACAAATTCTTTTGAAGAAAAAAGTTAATTTGAATAAATCCAAAAACAGTGAACTTTTTATCATAATCCTGTGGGCTAGGCTAGAACCAGAAGAGCGCATATATCTCCCTCTAATTGGATCAAAGTCAGAAGTAAAAAATTAAAATATTATTTTCAATAAATATTTATGTAAAAATTAAAAAAACTACTTTAAAAAAAAATACAATATCAAAGTTTAAACTTATAAACTAATACTTCAAAAGAATGTTATACATTAGTTTTTTTGGCTTAATATATAGATTGACCCCTAAATTTGGTAACTTTTTCTCAAATTGGCCCTAAACTTTTTTTTATCACATTACTTTCTAAGGTTGGTATATGTTACCTAAATTGGTCCTTATTGTTAACATCCTTAGTTTTTTAAGGCTTAATATATAGATTGACCCCTAAATTTGGTAACTTTTCTCACATTGGCCCCCTTTTTTTTTTTTGAATCATATTGGTCCCTAAGATTGGCATCCACTAAACATATTGATCCCTATACTAACACAATTTATTTTTGAAGAATTTGCTGATGTGAACAAGTATGAAAGCGACACGTGAAGAAATAAAGGGACGACATGTAGATTCATTTTTAATCATTCTTAAAACATTAAAAAAAATTTAAATTTTGAAAAAAAAATCAAAAAAATTGAATATATAAAAAATAAAATTTTAACCCCATACTTATCCATATCAACAAATTCCTAAAAAAATACACAAGGTTAATATAGAGATCAGTCTGTGTAACACATACCAATCTTAAGAACCAATATGATAAAAAAATTTAAGAATTAATGTGAGAAAATTGTCAAATTTAGGAGCAAGATGAAGTAGTTTTTTTTTATTAATTTTTTTTATATGTATTTTCTTTTACGTAAGTTGCAAGTGTCTCATAATTTAATATGAGTAAAAATAGCGTATAAAATAAAGTTAATTAAAAGTTAATTAATGTGTGGCACACGGATGCACAGGGACAAAAAGCACTACACTGCACCGTATTTTTCCCCGATGACTGCGGTGAGGTGTTAACATGTGGAGAGGACTACATTACTTAATATGTTATCCAAAATTCGGATTTTTATCAACGGTGGTTATACGACCGCTCCAAAAAGGATAAACGAATACCACGTTAATTTCCTTTGTCCTTTTATTATTATTATTATTATTTATATATAACTAATATACTGAATTTTTTGTGTTTTATTTTGGTGAAAATTTTTAATTTATCATTAAATTATTTAAATTTATAATTTTAGCCGTTAAATTTGAAACTGTTGGATAACATGACTGTTATAAACTATATTAATGATGGTTTAATTATGAGAATGTTTTTATTTTAATTATCTAATTATAAAAATTTTTCGATTTAATCACTAAAATTTTTTTAAATTAAATTTTTTAGTCACCATGTTTTTAATAACAAATTTAACCATTTAATATTTATATCTTCAAATTTTTTAAAAAATTAATAAATTTAACATTTAATATTTACAAAATTTATTAATTTCATCTTAATTATTGTATTTTTTTTTCTTTACCTACGCTTTTACGCTCTTAGGTGGTGTTATTCCCTGCAATAAAATTAAAAGGTTTTTAGTTTCTTATGCCACAAAAAATTTTAAGCTGTTGGTAAAATTTTTTTTAATACTTTAGATTAAACAATGTTTTTTTGACACTAGAAAATTCAAAGGTTTTTAGTTTCCGACACTAAAAAGATAATAAGTCGTCGGAAAGTTGTTTATTGTTATTGTTGTTGTTGTAAATTTTTATGTTAAAATAGTGGTTCTTTTGTGCCCAAAAAACTCAAGTCTTATTATCGTCAAATAAAAAATTATTAAAAAACTTTCTAGTGCTAAACACTAGTAAGAATGTTTAGAGTTAAAATTTATTGATATATTTTAGAATTAAGACTAAATTGATAGAATATATAAATATTTAATAGTAAAATTTTTTATTAGGCCAATAAAAAAAAGGCCATGTCCAACGTTTGTTATAAATTTAATGGCATGGTACTAAAAAATTTAATTTTGGAAATATTAGTGACTAAATAATTTTTTATATAGTTGGATTATCAAAACAGAAACACTCTCATAGTTGAGTGACCATTCATGTAGTTTATAACGGCCACATCATCTAGTTGTTTCAAACTTAGTGACACAATGATTAATACAAACAAATTCGGATAGTTTAGTGGTCAAATTGAAAATTTTCATAATTAGGTGACCAAAATAGAAACATGCAAAAATTCAGTGGCTAATTAAGTAGTTTACCCATTTCTTTTATTCATATTATATATTAAGCACTTGATTAAGTTACTATCATGAGTCAATCAAGCACTAACTCGATTGAGTATTGATGAAAATACTCTTACTTTACATGTGAAAAATTGAATGTCGATAATGACAACGAATTGCAAAGAAAGAGAGAAAAGAACACACAAAATTTTACGTGGAAACTTTTTCGGGAAAAACAACGAGTAAAGTAGAATAAAATTCACTATGTCGAAATTTGAATTTTACAAGAGGAGTATAGGCTACGTCTATTTATATGTTTGTAAAATTATATTCTAATCAAAGTCAAATAAAAGTAATACAGTAACGTTAAAATACTTTATTCTAATCAACATCAAATAGATGAAGTAAACTTCTATACAGTTTTCATTTTAGCCCTAGCCTTTGCCCTTGTAGAACCCCTATCTTGCCACTTGTATTTTATTTTAACAAGAATTTGAGTTACACAATTCTAACATTACAAATTATATTGTATTCGTTGAAAAATATTTTAATCGTTTTATATTTTATATAAAACATAACAATTAAAAAAAAATAATTGAACCCAAACTTTTATAGTTTTTAACTTCTGTACTTTATCAATTCAAACAAAGTTTTATTTATTATTTATATAAATTTTTATAACATAAATTTTATTAGGAAATGTGAATTTTAAAATTTTAAAAAATAAAAATTTTTATTTTATATTTATATCTTTATTTTTCTTAAAAGAGTGTTATTTCTACACTTGGTTATAGGATGATATATGGTTTAAAGGATACTATAATGTTAAAAGAAAAGAAATGAAAATATTATGCTAAGCGGTAAATAGTTATTTATTTATTACTTTTTTATAATTCTGATTTTTATTACGAATTAGCAAAAGATTAAATTTTATTGATTTGTGTAAGCCTATTTTTAATTCAATTTACAAGCCCAAATTAGCTTGTAAGTTTAAAGAAAATCAAGTCCAAAAACCAACATTTACTTTGAAACATCAATCTTGTTTTTCTTCTTCGCTCATCAGTTGATTTCAGAGAGTCTGTTCTAAAAGTTGATTAGAATTTTGAGAGATAAACTGAAGTTAATAAATAAAGGATAAATTAAACTAAATTATTACATACAATTATTTAATGAAGTTTTTAAAAATTGGAATAAAAACTAAATACGACTCTAAGTTGAGAAAATAAATGTTATACACCATTTGTATTTTAAATTTTATATAAAGAATATCCTCGAAATAATATTTAATCACTTTCTATTTCTCAATATATGTTGTTAATTGCTAAATTTTGCTATATAGTAGTGCACGTATGTACTGAGAATTCTATAAATGAAATATAGGACCTTTTTTGTTTCTAAATTCTACCATGCTCTCTGATCCTTTCTTCATTCTTCTCATTTCCTCGAACATTTTTCCTGTACAGCAAGTTCTGTGACAATTGGTATTCATAGCTTAGTATCCACTTTTACACAGGCAAGAACCAAAAACAAGAAATAAATGGTAGAAAATACCAGGTTGAACTCATTACAGGAACAAATGCAAGCACTGTAAAATTAGTTTGAAAGCGGTTGAGAAGACAATACTAGGTTGGTGGGAAGAACAAAGAAAAAGCATTGAGGCCAAGTTAGTTGAAAAGAAATGCTAAACTGCTCTGAAAATCAAGTTTTGCACGTCTAAGATGCTAGAGTTGATGATGCAAAAAGGAAAACCCCTAGTGATGTTAGAGCCCTGCCGAAGAACCTGTTAATACAAGCATCCAACCACCTTCAATCACTGTAGCTATTCCTAATAGAAGAAATGGTAAGAGCCCTTATTGAAGTCACTATTATTGATGAACATGGAAAGTATAATTATAAGCTAAATCAACCTGGATTGCTAGCAAATACTCTATCAGGGTAAATGGCAGTCATTTTCAAAATAACGAATATGTTGAAGGATCTAACTCTGGCACAAGTAACAATGCTTTTGCTTGTAGACCGAAAACAAAATTGTCTACTTTTGATGGGATTAATCCTAGGGGATAGGTTAAAAAATGTCAGAAATACTTTGCAACTTTTTCTATTTCTGATAGTAAAAAATTAGAGGTGACATCTTTGTATTTAGTAAACAAATCTGAAGTGTGGTATGATTGTTACATTATGCAAAAAGGGTAGGCAAGATTTCTCTGTTGGTCTTCGCTAAAGATTTTGTAACAGAACATGTACAGATGTTATTGAATAATTTAATAAACTGATTTAGAAAACTACAGTTGAGGAATACCAGGAAAAGTTTGAGGAGTTGAGGCCATATATGCTGCAAAATAACCATTACCTAATGAAGAAATAGTTTTATCAGTAGATTGAAAGAACTGACAGCTAGAATAAAAGTTATTGGGGATCGATCCATATAAATAACGAGATAGTAAAAGTGGAGTGGAACGAACACAAATATTTTACGTGGAAAACCCTTAAAGAAAACTAGTGGGAACCGCTAGCTATTCTGAGGATAAAGTTGCTGCTGGGACCTCAACTAGTGGAGGATCAACATTATGAATTGGAGAGTCTACAGATTGGGCAGACTTCATTGGAATTGCATAAAGTGCTAGAATTGGGGAATTTTTGGTGTTAGTAACCCCTTTCTAAGGCTTAGTTTGGATGGGCGGTATGTTTACTTCTAATGAGGTTAAAAATAGCGGTGGCGGTGAGATTAGATACTGTAGCGGTGAGATTAGAAACAGCGGTAGAGTGTGTGTTTGGATTCAAACGCAGCTGTAGCGGTGAGGTGAAAATAAAAAATGACTATTAAGGACATTAGATTAGAATTGATATATAATAGAAGTTTTTAAATTATTTTACTTATATAAAATTATTAAAATATGTGAATTTATAAATTTATTTAATAAAATATTAAAATGTATCTTCCAATATTTTATTATAAATATTTTAATGAATTATATAATCAATTTAAATTATTTATTAGATAAAATAATAATAATTTTTAATTTTTTATAGTTAAATATTCTTTTATAACAATGATAAATATTATTTTCGCAAATAGTAACATTATACTTGGATCAAATTTTGAAGTATCTAAAAGAATGATTTTTAATAAAAAAAAATAGTAACATAAGACATAACAAGTTTCATTATTACTAGAAATTAGGTTATGATACAAAATTGTTTTTACAAATACTGATTCATTAAACTATTTGCAATGGTTTTCCTTAACATTGCAATTTCAAGGTCACTTTCACTGTTAGAAGAACTCGATTCATCTCTATCAAAATGGCCTGAAGAGGTTGGCATGTCGGGTATATTCTCAAATTGTCGAAAATCCTCATCATTTGACCAAGCATGTCTTCGAATGTAATTATGCAAAACCATTGTTGCAATAACTATTAAAACTTGCTTGTCGAATGAATAGCTTGAAATATCTCTTAATATTGGCCATTTTTTTTCCACACTCCAAATGTTCGTTCAATCACAGAGCGTAACGAAGAATGGGCATGATTAAAAATTTCTTTTTTTCCAGATGCTCGATGATTACCTTGATGAAAGTCAGGTAAATGATATTGTTCCCTTCTATATGGACCTAGAAAACCTGCCATTTGTGGATATCTTGAATCCACAAAATAGTATTTTCCTACAAAAAAGTAAAACATAATATCAAGTTTAAAAAAAATTAAAAATTTTAATATTGTTTTTTATGTAAAGATTAATTAAAAAAAAATTAAAGTTCAACCTAGTGGAGGGTGTGGAAACTTTAACTCTTGTTTTCTAAGTGCTTGCAAAAAATTCTCTTCATCATGTCTTTGTTCCTTCCCAACCAGGAAATGCAAAAATAAAGCACATGTTAAAGTCACAAACTGCCATAATATTTTGAGTTGGTTCACCTTTCCGTCTGATATAAGGTATTTGACAAGAAGGCGAAATGCATGCTTTTATGTGTGTTCCATCTATGGCCCCAATACAATCCTTTAAAATAAATACAAGTAATGAGATAAAAGTTAGAAATAATTTATATTTTTAAAATATAAAGATTGTGTAAATTTTACCTTAAAGTGAGGCCAATATCTTGTATCATGTCGAATATGGTTCGGTACTTTCTCGAATTGACCTTCAGTGGGTTTAATCGTGTCTATTCACATTCGAGCAAATATATGTAACATATCAGTAAAAATTCGACTAACAGTTTCCCCAGATCGTTGAAATCGCTCTGCTGCATTTGAATTTGATTCTCTATTTCCAAGAATATACAATGATAATGCTAACTTCTCCATCGCAGATACATTCCCATGCTTTAAGCCATAATTGGTTTGCAAATCATGCAACAAGCTGTGAAATATATTTTTTGGCATCCTAAAACTATTCATGCAACGACCATCATGCCCATTTAATACTTCATCCACCCACATTTGACCTTTATAATTTGAATCCATACACGTTTGCTTAGTGAAATAAGTTTCATGGTGTAGCAATACACTGCTTAACACTTGTTCTTCCTCTTCATGATAATTGTTGTGCTCAACTTGTGTAACAATTGTGGCTATTCTTCGTTGAGCTTCTTCACTTAATTCAGGGGTATCATAATTCATATAAAAACTATTATACATATTGTTAAATTCATCCATAACCTAAAAAAGTAATCAAATGAAAATAAATTAATAACTTGTGACATTCTATACAACATAAAAAATTGAATAAAAGCATAGCTAAAAATACCAAACATAAAAAATATCATACATTAGGTTTACATATAAAAAAGTAGATCATACATTAGTTTTGCATATAAAAAAGTAGATCATACATTAGGTTCACATATAAAAAAGTAGATCATACATTAGTTTTGCATATGAAAAAGTAGATCATACATTAGTTTTACATATAAAAAAGTAGCATAGTTATATTACAATAATAATTCTAAGGAGCTTATGGTGGAGGTGATGGATGGTATGGTTGGAAGGGAAATGAGGATGTTGCTACCAAGGATGAAAATGATACAATTGGATTTTGTTCAGCATACTCATGTCGAAGCCACCAAACCCTAACATCTGGATCTAAGTTCAAAAACACTTCTCGTTTCACCGGTATTTGGAACATTTTGATGGCAAAATAGTACAATTCATCTTTTTTTGGAATTTCATCTCTCAAATCACACAAAGCATCCATTGCATTTGAAATAGTATATTCAGAGTGAGGAAAAACAATTTCATTCACTGACTTCCTTGGACTAGCCATACTCTCACACAGTTTCTCAATATGAGTAGCCAATGAATCTCTTGATGATTTTCTACTTGAACTTGATTTTTTTCCTTTATCGTGTACAACCCCAAGTGTTTCCTTTCTTCGATTAGGAGTTTCACGAGGAGAGTTTGATGGTACCTCATTAGGAGGGATACTTTCATTCTCATTACCATTTTCATCTGAATCACTAAATCCCTCATTAGGTGTATCATCTCCCATAGGAACCCCATTTAGAAGAACACTAGACGAAGGTGCCCATGCATTCTCTCCAGTGGCTACAATGCCACCAAACATTTGCCACATTAAATCATTCAATCGTGGTTCAATCTCTTTCTTCTTAAATCCTTTAAAATCAGGATTTTCCTACATAACATGTTAAATGTTATACTCAGATATTTATATTTGTAAATTATTAATTTCACTAAACTTTATGCATTAAAATAATGATAACTAACCTGTATTTTTTCAGCCCACCATTCTTCGGTAGCATCGACCGTCTTTTTAGATGGACATCATCCAATACCTATAGATTCCTTAAGCAACTCGCTCTATAACCTCCATTCCTTTTTTAATGTATCCCACTTGTTTTTCAATTGAGGTTTTCCATAATTTTTTTGAGTTTTTGCTTGAAAAAGAGCAACGACATTTTCCCATCCTTTTGAGTTTAGATGAGTTGTCGGTCTATTACCAGCATTGACTTCATTCACGCAAAGTTCACAAAATATCAATGTCACCATCATCCCAAATGACTTTTGTTGCTAAGGTACTATCTCCCTCCACAAATTTTCGTGTCTTTACCATCTATTATCATTATTTTGATTTTAAATGTCAATTGACATAAAACCATAAATATATAATTAGATATAATAATATAGTTTCATAAAAAATTAAAAATAACACATTAGAAAAAGATGAAAGCCATAAGATGAACAGTAAAGAAAAAATTCTCAAAGATCCGTGGTAAACAATAACGAGGATATAGAAAGGATAATTGATTATGACTATCTTTTCAAAAGTGTAAGCAAACTTGAGCAGTTTGGTTTTTCTTAGCAACACTAGTCATCAAATTTTTACATTAATCTAAAAAAAAGCATGCATTTAATCCCTCAAGGTTATGGCATCAATCTCATAGTATAACTAATTATTTATGATTATTTGCTTTTAAAATTTTAATAATAAGCTATTATTTATTAAAAATATAAGAAATAGGTACGATTTTGAAACAATTTAAAATAATTAAAAATAAATTTAATTTAATGATCAAAATAAATTTAAATTTTCAATAATTAAAAATATTTATTATTTAATTTATTTAAAGTTTTAAAATTAAATTAATTTTAAATAGATCTGTAAACTGAGAAAAGAAAAGACAATGAGAAAAAGAAAAAAGAAAGGGTTAGAGGGGGAAAAAAGGGAGGTGACTTTTTTTAAATAGACCTCCGAATAGACTTTTTTTTAATAGACTCTTAAACATTTAATATTCAATACACGATTAATATCATTGAATTAAACAAATTGATAAATTGATATGGATTTATACTAATTTACCTTTATTTTAAAGGATAATTTTTAAATTTATATATTTATCGTAATACAAAATCATAATTTTAAAAATTAAATATTTATATTAGTTTGTTATTATTTTCTAAATCTTAGTATTGTTGAAATGCTATAAAATGTAATTGAATCATTAAAAAATTGCCTTAGTTGCATATAAATTATTTTAGTAAATTATTAGTTTTTTAGTAAAAAAGATATTAGTTTTAATTTCATTTATTTAAATTAATATGCGCAAAACTTAAAATTTAAATTATTTAGCATTCTGAAAAATCAACTTATTATTAAATAATTGATTTAAAATTGAAAGTATATTAGTTAAATATTTAAGAGGTTAAAAATAATGTAAGAATTTAGTAAAAAATTGAAAGTATCTCTCGGACTCATCTATTAGAAAGATTGGTAAAAAATTGAAAGTATCTCTCGGACTCATCTATTATTTTAGTAAATTGAAAGTATGCATTCAATATTGCTAATTAACTTTAGAGGCAGTAATTCACCAAAGATGCATTCCTACAACAATTCTGGCGATAACAGAGTAGCTAAGAATTATATCAATGCCATATAGGTGATCAATTACTTACAATTCCAAACACAACACCGTCGAAGGCAGTATGATACTCAAAATTTAGAGCTGGAAACTCAGGAGTGGGATAAGCAAAAGTAAGAGGAAGCTCAGGGCAGCTCAAAATGATGTACCTACAACAGAAAAGTAAGCATAAACAATATAGAAAAAATGTATTATGTTTCAACATTAAAAAATTTAACTAGAACCAGAAGCATAATTATGTCTCAAGCATTAAGATTACCAATCATATTTAAATTTATTTACATTTGACCCTGAAAATATCGCCCTCCAAGTTAGACTTCTATGGTTGTTGGTCGGTAGTTTCTGTTGGATATGTTCTACAGTTTTCTCTTCACTTCAAAACAAAATTATTGTTTAGTTAAGTAAAAAAGGCTGCTGGTAGGTACAACTCAAAGACCAAACTGCTGCAGTAAGTCTCTTTCAATATATTTACTAATTTTTCTCTTCATTGAATCACTAGTTTTCTAATAAACAATTATTTGCAGATGATATTTGAATTTACTGCGAAGCACATGCTTAGTTACGAACCAGAAAAATCGTCAGATACTATAGCCCTAAACTTATCAAACTTCTTGGAGGGACTGATGGCATTTCCTATACGAGTCCCCGGTATAGTTTTCTACAGATGTAAAAAGGTAAGCCATTCAAGAAAACTAGAATTCCCAAAATGGAATTAAAATTTTTATATATAAACATTGTAGAGGCAACAAAAAGTAATACAAGTAATAAGTAAATTAGTGAAAGAGAGAATGAATTCGGGAGAAGGTGGACAAATTAGCAAAACAGATTTTCTCGACCAAATTGTGGAAGACATGAGGACAGAATCATTCTTGACAAAGGAATTTGCCACTCATGTTCTCTTTGGAATCCTCCTGGCTAGCTTTGAGACTGTTTCTTCCACTATTGCCTTAGCCATCAAGTATTTATCCGACCATTATTCTTTACTACAACAACTTACGGTACCAAGATATATAATTATTTAATATTTTCTTTCTTTTTTCTTATATATATATATACTTGTATAATTCATTATCTGTAAATTTATATATATTTTTTAACTCTTAACAAGGAGGAGCATGAGCAGATTCTTAATAAGAAAAGAAGAGATTGTAATCCTGGACTTGAAGATGGACTTGAATGGGAGGATTACAAATCCATGCATTTTACTCATAACGTTAGTCATATATATCATCTCTCTCCCTTTATATACAGCCAAGGAGACTAGTGTAAATGATTCGACCGTTAAATCTATTGATATAATTATATATATATATATCATGCATATAAAATTTTTAATCGATACAATATTTTTATTATATCGATCTAAAATATATATTCAACAGTCGAAATTTTTTCATAAAATAAATAGTTTAAATTTGCTTATCCCACTTCAAAACAAAGAAGTGATTGATAATTTCAGTGAAGCTAATATATTAGGGAAATGTGGATTTGGGATTGTTTATAAAGGTGTGCTGCATGATGGGACACAAATTGCAATCAAAAGGATGGAATGTGTTGGTGAAGGTACTAAAGGAATGGCTGAGTTCCAAGCTGAAATTGCAGTGCTTTCAAAGGTTAGGCACTTGGTTGCTCTTTTAGGTTATTGTATCAATGGTAATGAGAGGCTTTTGGTTTATGAGTACATGCGTCGTGGTACCCTTTGTATCCGGGTTAAGCATCAGGATCTTATACATATTATTCAGGGCTACATCTGTAGTGCAAGAGTTGTCATAAAATCTACATCAGACATCTCAATGATCAAAATAGCAAATATGGTTTCAATAATAAGAATCTACTTTTTAGACAGAAACAATAAGATATCATGCGTCTTATTTGCATCTCATATGGGTAAATTTTGAGCATAACAAAGCTCAAGAAAACTAAAATATTAAACTTAAAATGACTGGTAATAGTAGTAAAAATCTGGCCTATATTCCTATGAGCTAAAATGAGCTACAAAAAAAATGTAGAATAAATTAACGTCTAACTTCTAATTCAAGGTCTAATATGGGAGGGAGATCGTATTAAACTGACAAAACATACTATAAAGGCTCTTACTAGACATTGGGACTTTGAAAGGCATCTGACTATGCAATCTCTGGATACTATAACAATGTTATCAATCTGAGCAAAGAGTCTAGAACGCTCTTACTAAGCATTGGGAATTTGGGACATCGGAAGTACTAAAAGTGACATAAGAAAACCATCAAACTATGCAATCTCTAGATACTTTAACCATGTTAACAATTTCAGAAAAAGAGACCACAAAGCTCTTACTTGGAAATTTGCGACATATGGAAGCACTAATATAAAAATCTCTCAAAACTAAAGTTTTGAAATTCCCCACTCTTACGGAGCCAATTATAAGACTAATGCACCATTAAGGTTTAGCAGTAACGGAAACACCTTTACCAGTTTTCTCACCCTTAACTTGACTTCCTTAAAAGACTATAACGAAGGCACATATTGTTTAGTAAACATTTTACCACCTTGAGTCATTTGTTTGATAAAATGCATGGACATTTCTCATCCTTCAAGCACGGTTCATAAGATCTAAAAATAGAATTTGAGGAAGCCCAGCATCATAACATCTTATTTTGGATAACATAAGCCCAATCATCAATTCTGCTCTATTCAGTTCCAAGTTCATGGCTATAACACAAATGTTAAACCATATTTCCCTAAATTTAATGCTGCATTTCCTAAAAATGCTAAAAACATGTTAAACAGAGAGAAGGAAGATAAAGAATGAAGTTTTATGACCTCCTCTGCCTGTTTTACTTCTAAAGGGGGCAAATCAACAACTGCAGAAACAACCATTTAAGAGAGTGTCCATCTAATTTACAAAAACCCAATCCGTAGCTCCAAAGGTTGAACCGCAAACAAGGAAGTTTTTGTTCACAGAAAAGGCCAAAGTCACAGAAATCGGTCTAGTGAAATTCATTTACATACATTTGGGTGCCTACCAAACATTTGGGTGCCTACCAAAGGTTGAACCGCAAACATTTGGGTGCCTACCATTTACATACAGAGGATCCATTTACAAACTGTGAATATGGTAGCAAGAAGAAACAGAGAATATGGTAGCAAGAAGAAACAGAGAATATGGGAATGAAAAGAAATTACTTACAAGAAGAAACAGAGAGACTTTGCGCTTCACAGGCTTGTCGGTCGTCGGAGGAGTTGAAGAGTTTCACAGAGAATTTGGTTGTTTTCTTCACAAATCTGAAAACAAATAAGGTTCGGGAAGGAATTAGGCCAAAATTTCAAGGATAAAATGGTAAAAAATAAATAAAAGTATGCCTATTTTCCTAGTTGCCTTTAATTGTCTTTGAAAGCTTGATCGTTTCAAACCAAAGCGATGAGATCGAAATGAAATTTCACTTGCCTTTGGTGAACTAGTGAAAGCAAGCGATTCGGTGAAGTTGGGTAACCCAACTGAAACTCACTGGTGAAAAAAGCGGTACCAAAGGTAGCCTAAGTCTATGCCATATTAGTTATGGGCATTCGCTCTCTTCAGATTCTTGAGTACCCTCACTTACTCTAGGCCTCTTTTAATTTTTCTTCACTGTTGATTTATTTAAAAGGGCAGTGGTAGCTCTCTCCTTAGCTCGGGCTTCACTCAAAAGAGTTGTGATATCCACATCTAGTACTTGATTGGGTGGAATGTGAGAGTTTGAAGATGATCCTACACCATCAATGTGAGAATTAGCTCAACTTGAAGAAGAAGAAGAAGAAGAAAGAGCATCAAGAGTGATAATCCAATTGAGAGAATAAATCCCACAAATTTCATAGAAAAAGAAGGGATGTTCCCCTATACGCCCCGTTAAAACTTGTGCTAGATTACTTGTAGCATTAAAAGGTTAGGCCTCATAATCTGAAGGCAAATTGTAATCATCTAACCAATTAATAGGGTCAGTTGCCCAACGATAGTTTGGACCTAGGTTCTATAAACAATATTGGAAGACATTCCTAACTGTAATAGTCTCCACCAGTTTAAGTGTACACCCCCTTTTTAGTCTTTTATATTGCTTTAAGGCCACCTCTGAATCAACTGGCTGACAGTGAGAATAAACAAATTTATGAGGAAGAGACCAACATGTAGGAAAGCCAAATCCACTTTCAAGCCTACAGATGACTTGTATGAATTTTTCATTTCTTAGGTGCAAGTTTGAAATACTATTTTGTATTATTGGCTCACAACATTGGCGTATGTTGAGGCGAACATTCCCAATAGCAGTTCTTTGTCTCTTTATTTTCAGCTGATAAAATTTCTAGAGAATGAATTTCTAGGAATTACGTTTTCATTATTTTGGCCTCGACTGTAACACCCATAACCCGTATCCGTCGTCGAAATAGGGTTACGAAACATTACCAGAATTTATAGATCAAATACAGATATTTCATAACATTTAACATTCATATCAGAAAACATTCATAATGAATTATATTGTCCCTTAAATTAGCTATCGAGGCCCAAAATATACATTAGAAACAAGTAGGGACTAAACTGGGTACTTAGAGAATATTTCGCGAAATTTCAAAATTTTTCCTAGGTGCAAGATACACACGCTCGTGTGGTCAGGCTGTGTCATGCTCGTGTCACAGGCCGCGTAGACATTCGAAATAGGGCACACGGTCGTGTCCCATCCCGTGTCCACACCTGTGTAACTCTTTGACTTAGGTCACACGGCTAAGTCACACGCCCGTGTGCTAGGCCATGTATAGGTGCAGGGGTCACACGGCCAAGCCACACGCCCGTGTGCCAGGCCATGTGAAAATCTTGAGTATTCTGTTTTGAATTTTAAAGATGCAGGGGACATACGGTTGAAACACACGCCTATATGCTAGGCCGTGTGTCATATACGGCTGAGGCACACGCCCGTGTCTCTACCTGTGTGGACAAAATAAGACCATTTTCAAGCTTTATTTCTCACTCAAACATGTCTTCCACCTATATTAACACTTAAACATATTTCCAATCCAATATAAAACATTTGAATCAAACTAAAACCAAGTCTTATGCATGACATATCAACTCATATATTCAATTATCCAAACTTACTAAAACCACTATACATACATATAAGCATATTTTACCAAATTCATACTATCTTAAAACCAACCTTCAACATGCCTATATGATTTCCATCATTTATCTATTTCAAAAACACATCATCATATTAAGGTCACTATTTACATACCAAAACATACCAATTACAAGCCATACCAATGGCTAATTTCAACCAAACACATACATGCCATTCTTGACCATTTTTAGCCTATACATGCCATTATAACCTAAAATTTAATTTATTATTTATACCAAAATGAGTTGATGGATAGTGTGAGATATCTTCGCCAAGCCTCCAACCCAACGAGCTTCCGGAGTACTATAAAACAGAGTAAGCTTTAAAGCTTAGTAAGTTCGTATAATGGGAATTTAACTTACCATTCATTTACATTAAATGTAAGCATACTAAATACATCCAGAGCAAATTGGCCACTTACCTAAATACATATCCTTATCAAGCATGTTAGTCATGTAATTTACATGAATATCAAGAAACATGTATGAGCTCATCAATATTCAATTTCCACATACATGTATTTGTCATTTCAAATATCCATGAACATGTACATATCATATATTTGTATTTCAAGTATTTCTCATAGTAACTCATCTCGAATTCATATCATCTCATGTCAGAACTTTACCCTTTGAATCATTTAAAATATCGATGGGTACAAGGGTAGTACACTTGAAGTGTACAAATTTGAAATCTGTCAATTCATATTCGGGGGTACTCATTAGAACACATAAACGGGAAGTCCTCTCTCGAGCCATATAACAGGAAGCTCGTGTGAGCCATGTAACGGGACGCTTATCTGGGCTATATAACAGGAAGCTTATAAGAGCCATAATCGGGAAGATTATGCGAGCCAATAATAGATAGCTCCGAAGAGCCATTAATCGGGAAGCTTTGGATAGCTATATATCGGGAAGTTCAAGCAAGCCATATCAGGAAGCTCCAGAGAGCCATTAACAAGAAGCTCATAAAGAGCCTTTAATCGGGAAGCTCACGAAGAGCCATATATCGGGATGTTTATAAGAGCCGTGGTGTATCTACAACACATGCAGAATCACAACCAATCGGGATGCTCCGAAGAGCTATTAACGAGAAGCTTGCAAGAACCATATAACGGAAAGCTTGAGAGGGCCAAATATCGGGATGCTCATGAGAGCTAATAACAGAACGCTCTTTCGAGCTATGGTATGTTCGCAACATATGCAAGACCACAACCAATTCGAGAATCCTGTATCCATCGAATTTTATTTATTTAAACGAGACTTAATATTTTTTCGGCATTATCGGATATGTGATTGATTTTCATACATGTCAATTATACCACATACATAACATTCAATTCAAACATATAATCTTACAATTTAGTTACACGAAGTTACATCGACAATGTTCGTGAACTTGTATGCTACTAATCCGTTACTTTTTCTTTACATCGACCTAGCTCCTTATTTGGTCTATCCAGATCTATAGGAGTAAATTTAGCTCAATTTAATACAATTCATATTCAATTCAATTTAATTCACATCTTAGGCAAAATTATCATTTTGCCCTTATACTTTTAATTAGTGACGATTTCGTCTCTAAGCTCAGAAAATGAAATTTATGCAATTTACTTCTTATTCCAAGCCTAACCAATTTTTACATGTAACATTAACAGCCCATATATTTCATAAAATTTAGAATTTTTCCATGAATTTTTCAACATTTCAATTTAGTCCCTAAATCACAATTTCATCAAAATTTCCTTTACAAAAGTTGTTTATCTATCAACAACTTTTCATTTTCTACCATAAAACTTCATAATTCATACATACTAATCGATGGAAAAACCCTAGTACTTTGATAACTTTACAAATTAATCCCTAAGATAACTAGATTAAGCTATTACGATCTCGAAAATATAAAAATTACTAAAAACGGGACAATATTACTTACCTAATAAAGCCAAATAAGCTTATTTGAGTTCTTTTTTCTCTTAGTTAGGGTTTCCATGTTTTTATTTAGGAAAGATGATGATAAATGATGATATTTTTCTTTATTTTATTATTTATCATCTTTTATTTTTTACTTTCCAATTTCATACTTTTCTTTAATTAATTTTCCATGGATGAATCATCATACTTATCTACTAACTCCTCTTAATGGTCTAATTGTCATATAAGGACCTCCAATTTTGAATTCCATAGCTATTTGATCCTTTTAGCTACTAAAACTCAAATTTTGCATTTTATGCAATTTGATCCTTTATCAAATTAGACATGCAATCAATAAAATTTCTTATCGAAATTTTCATATGATATTTCTATCATAATATATCATAAAATAATATTAAAATAAATTTTCTTTTCAGACTAAGATTTATGGTCCTAAAATCACTGTTCCGATTTCACTGAAAATGGGCTGTTACATCAACCTCTCCCTTTAGTGTTTGTCTTGACCATTTTGTATGAAAAAGAGAAAAGAAAGGAAGAAAAATGTTACCTGTAGGTAAAAAAATTAAGTAGAGAAAAAGTTAAGGTTTTGATTTATTTAGCAAAAGTGTTTGAAGGGGTGATTGAGTATTTGTTTTATAGAAACAAACATGTGCAAGAAGTTTAACTCGTGAAAACTATTCAAGTTCTCTAATACAATTTTGACATTTTTCAAAAAGGTAAGTTATGTAACGTTTGAATTTATGTAGGTAGCCGTCAAATCCTGAATCCGCTTAATTAGTGGTATACGCCTGGTGCGAAAAGTTAGGTTTTAGTTATGTAATGAAATTCTCCAAAGTTAGAAAATTTCGAGGAAGAATTTTTTTTAAGGGGAGGAGAATTTTCACACCTCATGTTTGGCAACCTAAGATTTTGGCGTATAACAGAAAAATAATTTATTTGGCGAAGTGTAATTCGCCCGTATGTTTCGTTTGGCGCAAAG
The DNA here is from genome assembly GCA_025698465.1 of Gossypium longicalyx. Lineage (NCBI taxonomy): Eukaryota > Viridiplantae > Streptophyta > Magnoliopsida > Malvales > Malvaceae > Gossypium > Gossypium longicalyx. The sequence goes on along the minus strand of CM046997.1, from coordinate 12,019,468 downwards.
GTGTGAGTGTATAGTAATTTCTGTGTAAGCAAGTGAAAATTTTATTTTAGGATATTTTTATATTTAAAGGAAATGATAGTGCTAAGTAATAAGAGGTAAGTACGATTTGAATTATCGCCGAAGATATTGTACGTGTTTGCTTGAAGTATTGTGCTAGTTAGGTTGTAAAGTAATCTGGTTAAGAACCAACTGGATAAACTAACCTGATATCTATAATACATAATCCACATTTATGTTGCTCTCGGAAACTATAAACCATTAAGAAGACAAATTCTGAAATGTGTAACACTTGTTAAGTTCCACTAGGTAGGATGAGTCATATATATATGCGAAAAGGGTTTTAAATAGGATTCTTCTTCTTCCTTCAATGCTACTTTCTGATTCTTTTTCCTTAATCCAATGGTATCTTTTCCTCATTAAGCTGGAATTTAATGATTCTTGGATCATTCCATCTCTGGGTAAGTATCACAGTTCTGCATGTTAGCTTGTATGTGGTATATGAACAATAAGTTGTAAGTATAACGCTTTGCATAGGAGTTATTAAAGTTTGATATGATAATAAATTATATGTAAATGAATTTTAATGGTGATCCTATGTTCTGTAAGCAATTGTTGTTATTGGTTTGAGAATGATGTTTGAGTCTTGAGCTTAGAACTACAGTAGGTGAGTTAAAGTGAGTTTCTATTAGTTAAAGTGAGTTTCTACCCTGATTCCCTTTATATAGAAATTAAATAATTAAGATAGTAGAAATAAGCAATTAAAGAGATTGAAAGTAAAATTAAATTAGAAAATGAATTTGAGTTTTGACAACAGAAAAAGTAAGCCTTAGCCCAAGACTCGGTGAATTTCGATCTCTGAATAGATCCTTAAAAATTAGTCTTCTTCCACAAACAATAAGTTGGTTATAGTGGCTAAGAATGTCCTAACCATAAATTCTTCCTCTTGTAGTTGGTTCCAATACAACTTGCAAACCAACCCTTACTGATTATCTAACTGAGATACACGCGTTCCTCAATCAAGATTTCGGTAGCCTTATGCTCTAAAGAAACCAACTCAGATTAACGACCTCAACTACACGGGATATTTAAAACTGATCATTATCTCATTTAATTTGTTCTCGGAGATCCAAATACATCACATGCAACTCGTTTCCCTAACTGTCTGCAAATACGACTCCAACCCAACGCGCTTTTTGATTTGAAATCGAGTTAATTTTAAGGGATGAATTTGTCAATCCTAATATTTAGGAAAAAATAGTGAATACTGATTGGAAGGATTTTTAGTACAGATACGAATCTTACGATTCTTGACCAGAAAGAATATTGGCCTAAAGCTAAGTTAGAATTTAATGAAGCATGAAATTAATCATGCTTTGGTTGGTTATGGAGTGGATTTGAATGAAAAATGGTAAAAGTTAGAAATGAAAGGGATTTAGAAAACAATTAAACTAATTTGCAAAGAAACAAGCAAATGGAAATGAAATTTGAGTATGCTACACGCATAAAATCGGAAGGGAAATATGGTTTAATTTAATTGCTTAAGCAAATTCAAGTGTGTTTTCAAGCTACCACAAAAGCCCTATTTATATACAAATGATTTACTAAATTTGGCTTAACTACCCACTACACAAAATTAGAATTAATTAAAAATAAAATCAGATTTTATTCTAATTTTAGCTTTTACAAGGTCAAAAGAAATCTGATAAGTCCTTGACTATTTCCAAGTTTCTGATTCGGCCCCATTTTATTGACTGTGTTGCAAATTAGTCATTTTTTGCTTGCTTTTGACTCATAGCATCTCAATTGCATTCCTGATAGGATTAAAACATAAAATCACTAATTTAACAGGGACCAATTCAAGAATTAATTGATTTAAACACAAAAAAAAGAAGCAAATTTAACATGTTATCAAATCCCCCTACTCAGCTAATGCTTGCCCTCAAGCATATTGTACTTTCATACGTTAGAAATCATTCAATAACTTATTAAAAATTAAGCCTCTTTTCTGCATCCATGATCCAATGCAAACAATATAGGCAAAAAATAAATAAGTGCTCAAATATCTAGTTTGATCAATAAGTGTCCATAAAATTGAAACTTGTAAATTAAATCATTTCACTAAATTGAGTTTGAACCAAAATTTGAAAGGTATTATTCTCAATTAATCATGTAGTAACAATATTTTTATTTTATTTTGGATGTAGTCAAACCTTTTTACACAAACTAGGATGACAACCCAAGCACCTTACCCCAGTTACTCACTTCAAACGGTTTTTTTTTAAAATAAATTAAGGGGTTGACAATGTCTAAAAATTAAATAATTAAGATAATAGAAATAAGCAATTAAAGAGATCAAAATAAAATTAAATTAGAAAATGAATTTGAGTTTTGACAATAGAAAAAGTAAGCCTTAGCCCTAAACTCGGTGAATTCCAATCTCTAAATTGGTCCTTGAAAATTAGTCTTCTTCCCCAAATAATAAGCTGGTTATAGCGGCTAAAAACATCTTAACCACCAATTCTACCTTTCGTAGTTGGTCCCGGTATGACCTGCAAACCAACCCTATCCAATTATTTAACCGAGATATATGTGTTCCCCATTCAAGATTCCGGTAGCCTTGCACTCTAAAAAACCCGACTCGGATTAACGGCCTCAACCGTGTGAGATGTTTAAACCCGATCACTATCTCATTTGATTTGTTGTCGGAGATCCGAATACAGCACAGGTGACTTGTTTCTCCAATTGTCTGCAAATATGACTCCAACCCTACGCGCTTTTTGTTTTGAAATCAAGTTAACTTTAAAGGATGAATTTCTCAATCCTGATATTTAGAAAAAAATAGTGAATACTGATTGAAAAGATTTTTAGTACAGATATGTATTTGAGGATTCTTGAGCGAAAAAAATACCAGCCTAAAGCTAAGTTAGAATTTAATGAAGCATGAAATTAATCATGCTTTGGTTGATTATGGAGTGAGATTGAATGAAAAATGGTGAAAGTTAGAAATGGAAGGGATTTGGAAAACAATTAAACTAACTTGCAAAGAAATAAGCAAATGGAAATGAAATCTGAGTATGCTACACACATAAAATTGGAAGGGCAAAATGGTTTAATTTAATTGCTTAAGCAAATTCAAGTGTGTTTTCAAGCTATCACAAATGCCCTATTTATATACAAATGATTTACTAAATTTGGCTTAACTACCCACTACACAAAATTAGAATTAAATAAAAATAAAATCAAGTTTTCTTCTAATTTTAACTTTTACAAGGTCAAAAGAAATCTGCTAAGTCCTTGATTATTTTCAAGTTTTTTATTCGGCCCCACTTTATTGATTGTGTTGGAAATTAATCATTTTCTGCTTTTTTTTTACTCATAGCATCCCAATTGCATTCCTGACAGGATTAAAATATGAAATCACTAATTTAGAGGGGATCAATTCAAGAATTAACCTATTTAAACACAAAAATTCATGCAAATTTAAGATGTTATCACCCTTTTTATGTAAACTTTTCAAGTATAAGAAAATGTATATATATATATATATATAGAAGATGATGGTATCTATAATAAGAGGTAAGTATACGAGTATAGTAAAGAGGAGATAAGTGCTATGATGATATGTAATAAGTTCTATTGAAGAGGAATGTTGATTGATAAGTATGCAAGTAAATTTTGAGATATGAAATGTATGAGACAGTCTGGAATAAAAATAAATCTGGGTAAGTAAATGATGGGAAATGTCGCTTTCTGAAGTGTCTGGTAGGGCAGTTATATTACTAACCAGATTGGTAGATCACGATATGAAAACAAGTATAAGACCACGAGGTTGAGACCCATAGCATCTTGATATGATCTGGAAACACTCATGGTGTAGCCTCCAGTAAAATGAAGACTAGATTGATAGATCATGATACATGAATGTGTGTAAGACCATGTGGTTAAGACATATGGCAAGATATGTTTGTCTGAATGTTCATGGTGTAACCTTCGATGATGTGTAAATTAAATGGGTAGATCATGATACATGAACTTATGTATAAGTCAATGAGGGAGACACCCATGACACCTTCTATGAAAGTCCTCTGGGATAATAAACACATGAATCTGTATGATGCCTTTATGGCGTATTCTGTTTAGCCCTTGTGGCGCACTCTGCTAAGTCTGTTTGGCAAGGTATGCTTATCCACCCTTCTAGTCATTTCTGATTATTCTGTGATAGATACTTCTATGATAAGGTCATGAAATATCTAAGGTTAATTTGGTTGAATTAGATAAAGAAAGTTCTAAAAAAAGTGTGTATTTGTAAGTTAAAAAATGTATCCACCATAGCAATTTGTTTGTTTTGAAAATGGGCGTATTCATGGTTATGAAAGACATAAGAAATTGTCAATTCAAGTTCGTCTGAGTTAGGAAATGGTTGAATCTGAGTTATTTGGAATCTATTATGTTCGAGTTTTATAATGTCTTTTTCTAGAATTATATGGAATCTGAGTTATCGCTATCTTGAGTATCTGAGGTTCCTAAATAAAGTGATGTGGAATTTATCTGAATTATCTGTGTAGTAAATTATCAGTGAGAGTTTGTATGGTATTGAACCAATGTATGATTTGATTAGTAGTTTGATAGTATTCAGATCTGCGTAAGTATTCACCAAATGCGTATGTATCTGCTAGTGATTAATATCTGTGAATAACTGTTTTGGGATAAGTTTGTATGTTAAGAGAGGATCTATATTAATTGGACTCTAAAGGTAGATTCTTTTGAGAAGTGCCTACGATTTATGAAATTTCTAAAAGGATCTTCAGTTAGACAATTAAGAAAGAACTGGTATGTCAAGAGTATGATAGTTGGTGTGGAAGAGTATGCTGAAACTGAATCTGCCTAAAATGGAAGTAAATGGTTCAGAAGGGTAACTGGCACACTGATGTTCTTAAAATCTTATAAACTATTTGCTAAGGTATTATTATGATAAATCTCACTAAGTTCTTTTAAACTTACAATGTTTGTTGTTGTTTCATGTGTATGGTATGAGAATATGCTAGGAGGGATAATTCCAAGAGTACGCCAAGATAGTGGCGAATTGAAATATTATGCATACAGTGGAGAAGTGGTGTAGTTTAGGGTTACGCCTTAAGATTCTATCTTTCACAAACTTTATACTGTAATGTGTTGTAACAAGTTTGGATTAAAATTTTATTTTTAATACTGTCCCTTATTCTTAGATCTCAAGTTTCTCAATTAAATTAATAAGTAAAATGTTTTAAGCAAGGAATATTTGTTAACTATTCGATATTTGGTTAAGTATTGTGTGTAATAACACTTGAGATTTGGACCTGGAGAATCAGGTCGAGTTGAGGGCGTTATAGGGCTCACACATTTTACAACTACTATAGAGTGATTCAATCTATCAAATGCAATAATGCTGATGTTTCAAACCTGAAGTTATAACATGAGAAGCTTGGGTATATATACTATTATAAACTTTAAAGGCTAGTTCGATATGATGTTATTATAGGGATTCCAAAGCTAACTGGCTCAATTACTTAAGTGTGTGGTAACTCCTTAAAGGGCAAGCAATATAGGAGAAGCATCAAAAATTGGCTCAGATTCAAACAATGACACCACTATTTTGGCATAGGTGGAAAACATTATGTGCTTGTTTGTGTGGATGGATTTTCAAGTTTCTTTGAGAAAGATTCCTTAGAGACAAATCTGGTACCTTTGATGAATTTAGAAAACTTTGCAGAGGCCTTATGAATGATAAAGGCCATGTCATTGGAATGATCAAGAGGATTAAAAGTGATCACAAGTGTGAGTTCGAGAATGAAGAGTTTGCAGACTTCTTGATGAGAAAGGGACTAAGCATGAGATAATGTGACTAATCTTTCTCCCTTCGACATTGTAGATTCATGGATGAATCCTTTTGAGGAAGGGAGAATGATACAAACTCCAAGGCCCAATCTCAAGCCCATGATGAAGATGGGCTTCATTTTTCTCAAGGCTCAATTATGATATCCAAGTCCAAACAGTTTAAGTTTGAGCTCAATATGCTCATTCAAGACCTTGTAACCAAAAGAATGCAAGAAGAAGAGTTAAACTTTCAAAATGATGGAATTTGAGCTATCCTAAACAAAGAGGGTGAATCAAAAGGCCACAAACCCATTCTTGGGCTCAAAAGTGCAATCCATGATGACCAACCCATTTGAAGGATGTTAACAAGCCTAGTTTATGTGCTCCTTTGTGCAAATTAGCACATAATGCCGAGCCCATGAAGAACAACCCATTTTGAGTGTTTTATTCTTTTAGGACTTAGTTTATTTCATTAAGTTCTATTTTGGGCTGCTTGTTAATTGGCCCATTATATAGTTTATTTCATTAAGTTTTATTTTGGCCTGTTTGTTAATTGGCCCATTATTGACAATTTATTTATTAAGTTATTTGATATTTCCTAGTTAAAATTGTGGTTCAATAGCCTATTCATATAGGATGGCTAAAATTCCCCCTATTAGGTTAAGTTATAATCAAGTAGGGTTTTTACCTGTTATTTGCTATTTAGGTAATTTGAGTGTAGTTAGGACTTTTAATTTATCCTAGTTTTTGCCTATAAAAGGCAATGCACTCCCCCTGATTTAGTTTCATTCTTTTATGAATAAAAACTCCTAGAGTTTTCTCTCTTTGCAATATTTTTTTCTTGTATTTTTTTTAGAAGTACTTGCAACTCAATTTCTTTTCAAGAATCAAGGTTGTTGTTTTTCACACTTCGGTTTGCTAAGAAACTTTTTTTGGAGGGTTGGCTAGAACCTTTAGTGGGGTTTGATGAAGTTTTTCTTCAAAAGGTTCCATCGTACATCGCCTTTTGTTCATCTTCACATCTATCTTTTTCCTTCGCTACCTAATTTTTTCAATCTTGATTTTGTTCCTATGAATCTTTTTCTAATGTTGGTTGAAATTTCATGTTTCTAATATCCAAAAATTGCCCACCAAGAAAAAGTTATTTCAATTTGTTTACTCCTTTCTTCTTCTTTTCTTTGCTTAATTTTTTAACTGAATTAGTCCAAGTTTGAATTTTCTTTTTAATGTTGTCTCGTACTTCCAAATCTCACAAATCGGATTCTAAAGATCCTTAGCCACTGTAAAAGATTAAATAACCTATAAAAATCCAATTTCACGTAAAAGTGATAATAATAACATGTTAATCAATTGATCGGCACTAATAAAGAAAAATCATCTTCAGATTCATCGTAGGTTTATCTACACTTTTTTCCAACATAATATAAACTCCATACACTATACTATCAAGCTAACAAAAACCCTGGATGACATCAAGATTTCAAGCTCATTAAAGCACACAAAAACCATGCTAATAAAACTAAAAATATACTTTGCGCCTTCACGTAAAACAAATCTTTAGAGACAACAATCAATTCATATGTTAAAATAGGGGACAAAAAAAAACACATATTTTTCACGATTTTACAATCTTCAAATCATAACTTTATAACATATATTATGTAAATAAATAAAAACTAAAAACCCAACATAAACCATACGATCAACAACTTAATAATCGAAAATGAAATCAAAACAACAAAAAAAGAAAGAGATAATAACCTTATATTTCTATTCTCATTCTCCTTCAATCAAGAACAAGAGAAAATCTAATGTTGGAGCAAAAGAAAACTTTCTTCTCCAGCTCATTTTCCTTTTTGTTCAGTTTTTACTTATAAGGAGCATAATGTGGGTAAGCTTCTTTCCTTAGTCAAATATCAAGATTTACATTAAAAAGGAATTTTTTTTTTCCTTCTGCAAAATGGTTTCTTCTCTCTACACATAAAATTTTCCATTTATATCAAAAAATTGAATTCAAGAGAAAATCTAAGAGGTTCCTTTGTCTCCCCATATTTTATGTTGGTAACCAATCCAAAGAGTTGAATGGTTACACACATTTCATAAATTATCTTACATGGCTTCATCTAGAGGAGGACATGAATCTAGATGCCCCGCCGAAAAGGAATTTATTTTTTTAACCAAATCTGGTCTAATTTTAGAAAGATAAACTCATATTCGACCCGACCCGACTCACTCATATTTGATTTTTTTAGATTAATTTTTATTTAAAAATATTTTTTAAATATAGTTCACGCACTAAAAACGCTAAAATAAAAGTTTTCTAACACATTAAAAATAATTTATATTAAAAAATACTACCATAAATATAATAAATATTTTATTATATTAGAAAAACACAAATAAATATAATATAAATTTTTGTATTAAATATAATTTTTAAAATTTTATATTTTGAGTTGGATTATTTAGTTGGGTAAGTTCTTCTTTTAGGTTTTGGATAATGAATTTAATAATTATTGAGTTAGTGATTTAATATAAATATAAAAATATATGATTATTATTTAACATATATAATTGATATAATTTTTTTATAATATAATATATTCGGGTTGGACCAGGCTTGGATAAAAAAATCTTACTTAAAACCTGACCTATATAAAAAACGAACCTTAAATTTTGTCCAAACCTATTTTTCGAACCTCATATTTTATTCAAATCTTTTTATTTTTTGAATGAATCTTCGGACTTAAACGAATGACTTGGACTGTGAGCAGATACATTTTGATTCCCAGTAAAATGGAACTCATGATAGTCATTATCCTTATATCACATCTCCGTAACTTTTTCTAACAGAATATTTATTACTTTAACAACGAAGGTGTGCTGAATCCAGATTAATTAGTTATCTTATTTCACGTGGACAATCTTCTATCCGATACAATTATATTCAAGGCATACATATAATTTATTCTTTTTTTAACTATTAAAATAGATTTAATTTTAATTTTAATTTAATATTTTTATTAAAATAAACTTTTATATTAACTTCAAAAATATATTATATTTAATACATACTTATATTAGAATATAGTTCAATTTAATAAATAATAATAATTTCAAAATTATAGACCACACGACTAAATTAACTTATCATAATCTTAATAGTCTACAGAAGTTTGAACAGCTTTTAGACTCAGCTTTGGTGTTGATGTATGAAAATTTGAATGCATCGTCCTTTATTGCTATTTAAGAAGTTCATTGGTTTGTAATTGCTATTATTTGGCTGTCCTTGTACCGCAAAAAAAAATATTTTCAAAATTTTATAGATTTTTTTTTTATTTTATAATTAAAAAGTCTAAATATAAAAAATAAAAAAGGACTAAATGTAAAATAAATAATATTATATTATTAAGAAAAAGTAAATTAGTTTTTTATTATCTAAAATCCACTCGGTAAGGGTGGGTTTGGATGGACGATAAGTGAGGTGCGGTGCGTTTAGTTTATTTTTTTTCATGTTATAATATCTAATCTCACCATCATTGCTGTTTTTATACTAACAAGAGATAAACACCCCACCCATTCAAATCAATCCTAAGTAGATCTGAAGGGATTACTGCTATATTTTTTGAATTACAAGAATAAATTTGAATTAACCAACAATTTACTAATGAATGAAATATGGTTTGGTTGAATTAAAGCATTAGAATCAATTCCCGTTTCAAAGATTTTGGATAGTCGGCTTACTCAACAAGAAGAGGATCTTACTCAACGATTTCATCATTCAGAAAAATATTTCGAATATAAAACCTTAAATGCATCGAATCAACAACGAAATCCATGAACAACGATTCCCACAATTACTCTAAGATAACTCTCCACAGGTCATACATACGCAATCTCAGTTCCTACAAGAAATAAGGAGCAACATATACGTATTGCGGCATAGTATTCCCTTTGAAAGATCAAAGTTTGTTGTGTGTCATTAATGGAGAAACATGTACATTATACAGGCAAATCTGATATCCAGGAAGCATGTGAATCGATAACAAAGTCAAAATATTACTATTAAAAATTATATACATGGTGATGTATCATCAAAATTAATAGAGAACGAACAATTTTTGCATTGCCAATGACTGACGCAAATTACATTTATATCTGATTTGGAATCCTACAAATTCAAACACTGAGTTTGATTGACTGTTTTGGAGTTTACTGCTCGTCACTAAGAAGACGGTTAGACTCTATGGACTTATGGTATTGACATTTGTATACATGATTCTTATAATGAAATCACAGGTGAGTCGATCTTTGCTCATATATATGTAACAACCCTACGTTAACTTCTTTGTTTTTGCACTTTATCTTTGACTCTAGGTTCCCCCCCCCCCTTCTTCTTCTTCTTTTTGTGTTTGATTGGTGAGAAAGTAGAATGGAGAATCCTTCATCTTCTTCATCATCATCATCACCTGCTGAACATGGTGAGATGCATTTAGGTATTGAAAATGAACCGAAAGCTTTGTTTGATAAGGAAATGAAGTTAGCCAGGGTAAGTGATTATCATCAAATACAAAAATTTGTTTCCATTTATGGTTTGGTTTTTAGTTAATTCTTGAGATTTGGTTTCAGGAAGCAGCTCTGGAAGTGATCAACAATAATTCCCAAGAACAAGCATTGAAGATATTTTTGCAGGTAAATTTTTCTTCCCCTCTTCATGAATTTAGTGGACAAAATTGTTTACTTGTGTCTTATATACAAAAAAGATAATGGGTTTTGATTATGGATAGGGATTGGAGCCCATAGAGACATCAGTGAGGTCAATACGGGAAGAGGTATTGATTTCAGAGTCAGACAGCGAAGATGAAGACTTCATAGATGAACATGATTATGTTGTTGTTTGAAATTAATACATATACTTTGGATTTTCTTTTAATTAAGATCTGTTCATGCTCTTTTTCTTAAAAATAATATACAACAGATTTGAGCTTGCCTATCAACAACAGCTGCTTAAAAGTCTGATAGTATCTCAAAATTTAGACTTCCAGTTTTAGTGTTAATATTTTTTTTCTCTTAAATTATAATATCTTTTTAGGTACCCTGAAATCAGAAAAATATCCATTACCCCTAAATTTAAATGGCAAATACGCTAATTTTTAAGATTTATTTATTAAATGAATTTTAAATAAAAAATAAATTATTAATTTTTTTAACTTCAATCTTTATATTAAAAATAATAAAAATTTAATTAATTATTAAATTAAATTATAAATTAAATTATATTATAATATAATCATATGTTAAACGTAATATACTTTTCAATTAGTATGTGTAAGTTTTTTTGTAGTTACAAGTATAGTCGCATTGCAATTACAATAAATAGATTCGAATAATTAAGAATTAATCATTTTAAAGCGCGATTAAACTAATAACCAAAATATATTCTGACTTGGACTAGAGTAAATCTATATAAGAGCAAAATATGGTGAGAGATAAACAAAAATAAATATGGTCTAAGAACCCACACATGGTTTATATAGAGAGAGACTTCAACTTAAGGTCTTAAAGTTCTCAAGTCCTAGGGAATATAATGATAGTAATATTTTGTTTTTATCTTCTCTTTTTTTTTTATGTTTAATAAATTTTATGCAAATACATGTTAACTATTTAAATTTTAATTATATATAATAACTTTGAGATCAATTCTTTTTTTGTTTTTTATATTCTGATCAGTTTCTTTTCTATTAGAACATTATAAATAATAGTAACTAACTAATTTTATATAAAAGTTATAACTCTTCTCACTCGTCCTAACATACGATATAAATGAAAGGTGCTATCAGAGAACTTTCAAACTTTGACAAAAAAAAATTCTTTTAATAAAATACTTGTTGGGAACATGTTAATATTCTATAAAATAAATTTCAGAACTTTAGATAAACTTAATTACAATTATAAAACATTTTGAATCATTAAAAACATTAAAAAGGACTTTGAGGATGGTTTGGGGTCATATAGATTGAAAAGAGCAAGAGTTTCCAGTAAGTTAACATTAAAACAATTTAAATAAAATTATAAAATAAATTTTGAGATGGTTCGGGGACTTTAAAATTATTTTGAAGAGGTTCGAGGATGATTAGAGGTGTTCAGTATTTGAAACAGACCCTGGAAAGTCAAACCTACCCAAAACAGTGCATGGGCTTCACCTAGACACTGTAGTGTCCACACAAGTGGCTAAATGTACTAATACATCTCCTTGTATTGTAACAAATTCCTCTTGTTTGACTTGTTGCGATATCATTAAGGCCAAGTATTGCAAGGCCCCTAGAGGTGAAAATCAATCCTAAAGCACTCTAAATAACCCCCAAACACTACCATAGTATATCATTGAATTTAAAATCATTATAATTCAATTTCTAAACTCATTTAGACTCAGAATTCAAGTCATAAACACATTAAAGTCAAATAAAGAAATAAAGCCTCATTAAAAACACATAAATGACTTGAATCACAATTTAAATTTTACAAATACAATATTAAAATCTAAGTCTTTATGTACATGCCAAAGTTCTTATACGATAACAACTAATATAAATACATTACAACCTCAAATGAGGGGTGATGGAAAGCTTCCAAACCGAAACCATAGCTTCACAACAAATCTGATACTTGCACATTTAAACAACTAACATTTGAGCTTCAAAAGCTATGTAAGTACTCAAGTATTATCTAACTTATCCCATTCCATTATTAATGTTTATCCCCTTGGCCATAACGAATTCAAGATTCACTCATTCCACAATTAAGTTATCAAACGAGTTCAATTCTTATACCCGAATCTTAAGGATTCAACTTACTTTTTTATTAATTATTAGCCAATCATCTTATAAAGGTTAATGTTTAGAATTCTTATTAAAGGTCCAAACTTTTTGCTAAGGTTTATCCCATTTTTACCAACCCATAACATGTTCACATAAACTTTCAACTTATGATCATTTATACTTTGTGTAAATATTACTTCATTTTTCAATTTCCTTATTAGGAGAATACAAACGAGAAGTTTTGCTCTTAATTTTATATGTTTTTGGCCTTTAGATTAACTTAAGCACATAGTATTTTAACTTGTCAACCTTTTAACATATTCCATTTTAAAATACATTTTCCAATTCATAAACATAAGCAAATTTTATTATCAAGATTTTAGTTCACTTAGCCCATAGTAAGCATTAGGAAATGAATCAAATACACAAGACTCCCTTCGAAACGCACCAAGGAGAACATAGTGCTAGGTACCATACCACATCCCTCCTAAACACACTAAGGGCACCAAAGTACCAAACCACCCAAACACACTAAGGAGAGTATCGAAGTATTAAGCTCAAAGGCAATAAAATACATCCCTCTAAACATACCAAAGAGAGCATCAAAGTGCTAAGCTCGAAGGCACCAAAATATGCATGTGACAGTATAGCCCTAAGGCAACAAAAGATGCACGTAATATGTGCAAAGTTCGAACGCAACAAAACTCTAGGTACACATAAATCCTTATTGGCATGCTAATCATTCTTATCTATTTCACTAAGTTTACTAGGGCACTTTAAAATCACAATCAACATATATAAATAAAAATATTTACTATACATATGACATTTCACATATTTACATATCTCAAAAAGGTTTCATATTGTCGATCACATGACGGATACTGAACAACATTTATCACATTCTTGGTGCTAATGTATTCACTATACTCACATAAATCTATCATATTTCCTCATTCACATAATCAAATACTTATTAGATGACCAGATCACCATGTCTTTAGCTTTATTAGGCAAATTTGTAACTTTGTTTTTATCAAGAATCTTGTTCATCACTTCTCATTATTTATTTTGATCACCTTAGGCATACTTTTATTAAAAAAATTTCCAATTTTATACTTAACCAATTTACCATGTCATAACATATTAACACCTTTTTTTCCACATTAAAGTCATATTCCATAATTTTCCTCAAATGTCCATGTTGCTAACAATTAACCATATCCTAACCATCAAATTTTAATGATACATTATCAACCAATATGACATTTCATAACCAAACATTTTTACAACAACTTACCAACTACTTATTTTAACATAATTAAGCCATGAAAACTATTTGCCTCATAATGAGTTTCATGTTTAACACATAATTTATATCAGTTCCCCAACATGCTATAGGAAAAAGTAAGGTTATCAAAGGGTACTTACCTTTGGTTGCTCTAACACACATAGTCAAGCCTCCATAAACTTGATTCTATCTTTCAATTAGCTTGAAAACCCCATTTCCTAACATCCCTCATTTTCCATACATAAAAAAAATATCAAAATATCAATATTAAATCTTTCCAAACTTTCTTATAATCATTGAACTCAAATATCAACATTGGAGAAGTAGGAAATACTATTACTAACATTTATGGAGCTTTCTCTCTCAAAAACCATATAAACCCTAAGCTTTAATAGTGAAAATGATGGAAGAAATGAGCTTGAAATCAAGTTCTTTATTTGATTTTATCAAGAAGGTTTTGATTTGATCCAGAAGAAAGTATGAAAATTTTGAAAAGGGGAACATCTTCCTTTCTTTCAATGGTGGACAAAAGCAAAAGCAAGGGAAAAGAAGATGATCATTTTCTTTTCACCTTTTCCCTTTTTTATCATATTTTAAAAAAGATACCAAGTCAAATGTCACAAAAAAAAAATCTCAACATATGATCTGTAATCCATCTCTTCAATATTATCACATCAATAGTCCATATTAATTCCAATTAAAAATATATTATCTAAATGATGTTTCCGTCATTTAATCCTTGAGAAATGACCAATATGCCATTAGATGGAAAAATTGTCATTCTACCCCTTTTGTCTCTAAATACAATTTCTTCATAACAATTAGTTATTAATTAACCCAAATTATGTAATTCTCTTTTCATTCTTAATAAACATCCTTGAGTATTGAAAATTATACATTTACCCTTTTCTTGGCTAAAGTAGTAAATTTGTAATTTAGTCCATGTACTATCAAATCTTTCCAATTTGGTCCCAAAAGTGATTTGCATTACACTAACATATAATCCAACTTATTATTACCCCAATTAGTCACTAATATCTCCCAATTCCCACTTTGGTTAAATTTTAGCTTTAGTCCTCAAACTTTTCAATATTTACGATTTAATCTTTTTTGTTACGAGATGCCACATCCATTGTCGGAACAACTTCCAACAGAATACAATAAATATATCAATAAAATAAACAATTATGACTTAAACACATTCATAATACGGTTCATAGCTAAATCTGAACCTTAATTGAGCTTAGGAAAGCTCTTTTGTTGACTCGAGCGTGAATTAGGACCAAACTGTAAAGTTTTGAAAATCTAGGGCCGACATTGTGATGCCGCCAAATAGTTTGTTGTGTTGTGATGTTCGACCACTCAACGTTAGGATGTCACAAACTGTTGACAGACATTGCGACAAGGAAAGTTTCTCGTCTTGACGTGGACTCTGTTTTTTGTACATTTTAGGTCATTTGGTACTTATTTCATGCCAAGCCAAACCATTAGCACAATTGATGCATAATGCATGCTTATATCCTACATAAAACCAATGCGAAGCATATAACAAACATATATTTTACCATATCATAGCCATCAAACTAGAATGCATCAATTAGACATTTAAGCATGTAATTTAAACCTATGAATTCATAATCATTCAAACATACATCACTACTCATTCCAAACATATGCTTCCATTTTAATTCATCATTTTAACCATATTGTAAAAAAAAACATACTCAAAATATCAATTGGATAATAGATCAACATTACCACCTCAAACCAATATGCCATAATTAGCACCATTTCACAACAAATCATACCAAATATGTTAACATGAATATAAGTTATTCATTACTATCAAATTCTTATACCATTTCATGCTAATTGTACACTATGAGTGTCATACCTTACCTATTCGCCATCACATTTCCATTCAAATACTTAACTTATCCATCAACCTCCAAACATACCAAAACATATATTTTTACATATATGCACATAACTTTACAATATTAAGCATTAAATTAAGTTCAACCTAGAATACCATTCACAAGAAACACATAGACAGATACCTATGTACAATACCAAGTTACAAAATGAGTAAAAGTCTACCAAGTTGATAGGTGGATAGTGTGAGCTTTAGTTGATCCGATCAACGAGTTCTGCAAATAAAAAAACTACAAAGAAAAGAAATAGCAACAGAGTAAGCATTTTGAAAGCTTAATAAGTTCATGAATATAAAATAGTAAATGTACCTTGAATTACAGTTAATACAACAAACTAATTTACATTACAACATTTGCCTAACATAATAATGCACAACATTAGGTGAGTTTAACATGTAACAGAGTTATATCGTATTGCAAATTTCAAATGTCGCAATCATAATCAATATTCCTTATATACAATCAATGAGTCAATATCATTTTACCAAGTCCGTCAGATATTTATTCATCAATATAAAAAAATCATATATCTTCGTGTTAATTCCATTCTTTACCATTTATCATTTAGCCCTAAGAACTTTAGTAAATAAATTCAGATACATGGATAATTACACCACACCAAAAAACACAGTAGTGAAAACAAAGGCACCAAAGTGCAAACCTGTACAAGCGCGTAACTAACCTTACTGGCATGTCAATTGAATCTTAATAGTTTACTAAGTTCACATGGGCATTAATACTGAATTCGTAACATTTATGTTACTATAGCATCATCATGTACATATCATCTATTGTAACATATCTCATATCCCTTCAGTTGTAACACCCGAACCCGTAACCGTTGCCGGAAGGGTTACAAGGTATTACCGAACAATTCACAACTTAAAAGCCACCATAAGAACTCATTTAATAGAAATATAACCTTATCTAACTCTTTTACATATAAAAGCATCTGTTCAAAAAAAAACCACTTAATCAAATTTATCATTTGGATAAATTACACGAGTTTAGCCTAATGCAATTAGTGCTCAATACTAAGGTTCATTTCATCTATATTCAATCATTCTATACACATAATCGTTTCATATATATATATATATATATCAAAGTATCTAACATAATTCATCTTGCATAACTACACTACAAATAATATATATGCATAATACATTGCAACTAGTTTTAACTATTGCATTAATGCACCAACTAAATCTAAAGTAACGAGATACGCAACCAAAACCTATTCAATAACCATTTATCTGGCTAAATACATAAGAACATGTATAATTAGATTCTCGTTTTAAAAATAAGACATAGATTAAACATCCAACTTCAAAATTATAACATCCATAAAAGTGATCAAAACCTGAAATCGCATTTAACTAAATAGACAAGCCATATTCGTATGGCTTTTACAAGTACTGGAACAAAATATAACATCTCAAAATGTTATTCAGCCTATACATGCCATAAGTTTAGCTTAAAATATAAAATACCAAATTAGTCGATAGTGTGACGAGATGCTGACGATTCCCGAGCTTTCAACTGATTTCAAGAATCTATAAAACAGAGAAACGTAAAATTTAAAGTAAGCATTTCATATGCTTAGTAAGTCCTTAAGCTATGTTTTGTACTAAGTTTAAATAAATGATAGATATAAGAATCGAAATTGGATTATTAGAAATTGTTATGTCCTTGCTGAATGTGATTTCCATTCATTTACCCAATTCGTTCTTGCATCTAGAATCTTAGTTCAAAGTCCAACTCTATAATCAATATAATACCGAATAAACAACTCACATAATTTAAATAGAACAAATGTCACAAGTCACATATCTAAATACTCAACTTAATTATCCTCAAAGCTATACTATTAACGAATATCTCTTATAACACATAACTTCATTTCATAGATTTTGCATATACCTCAATTGGCCAAATATTTTTATAATTCATAACCATTTTCCATCAATGCGAAAGATAGCTTAACAAATCACTCCCTTATGCATCTATAGTCAAATATTCAACTCCTAAATTTGTCTATACTTACACTATGTCACCTTTGCATACACATAAATAGCCAAATATTAAGAAGAAATACTTTTGCATCACATATAGATTTTCATCTATACGAGCAAATATACGAATTCAAATAAACATCACATTTTTCATATCATCATGACTAAATGATCCATATCCAAAGTAATACCTTTTATAAACTACAATGTGACCGAACACATATAAAAACCATAGGGTCGAATTTTTACTTACTTAAATTCCTCATCAAATTGAATTTAATTCACCGGCATCAACCTGCTAGGTATAAACTCAGATCTCACACCCAAGACAAGGCCCTTAGACCAAAGTCTGATATATGTTCACCAGTAATATGCTTGCTAGGCATAAGCCCGAATACATTCCATAGTAGTAACTTATTAGGCCATTAGCCTAATTTATATTTCACCGGCCATAGGCCTGCTAGGCACGAGCCTGTATAGCTCGAACATGTAATTCATACAAACACTTAGATATCACATTATATTACTCATTTGTTCATGCAAATTTTGATACTCTTACATACCCCAAAACATCAATGAACCATAACCGATATGTTTCCTTAATGTCTTATACATTCAGCTAACATAATTAACATAGACAGAAAGTTCAAAGATTTAAGCCACAATCAACAACTTATAAAACTATCATTTAAACAAATTATCCTCCAATCTTCATTCGGCATTTGCTTATATGACATCATATTTTTCGATTCAACAATTAAATTTATTTCTACTTATAATCAAGTTCATTTTGTGACTTAAGAACTTACCTCGATAATTTCGTACGATTGTTTTGGCTACTCAGCTAGCCTCGCTTTTCCCCGATCCGAGTTAGGCCTTTTTTGATCTTCAGCTTAATTTAAAGACAAATTGAACTCATTTAATCAATTTATCCATTTAACTTACTAAACAAATAAAATCATATAATTATGAAAATTTTACATTGACCCCTCTAAAACAAAAATAATTCACAATTTAGCCTTAAATCACAAAAGCAATTAAAATCACAACCTAAAAGACGTTCATCCACCACACATACTTTAAATTTCTAACTTCTAAAACAAAATCTAACAACATCCCTTCATGGCCGAATGAACATATAGCTATCAATTCAAAAATTAACACTTGGGCTTTAAATGTAACTTAACAACCAACTCAAAATCACAAAATTTAATGAAAACTAAGTTGAAAACTCACCTTAATTTGCTTGGGAAATGACCGAATATATGAAGCTTGTTTTTTCTTCTTCTGTTTTATTTTTTTTTTGTTAACCACGACTTGAAGATGAACATGCAAAGTGGCTTTCTATTTTATTTTAATATAATTTCATTTATTTAACCATTAACTAATATGTCATATAAATATCAATTAATTTAATTGTTTTCAATAGCTAATGCCGTCCCTCACTAAACTAAATGGCACAATTACAACTTAACCACTCCCTAAAATTAAACATTCATAATTTGACCATTACACAATCAACCACAAAGTATTCGCTTTACGTGATTAAGTCCTATTTATCGGATCGGATACTCAAACAATGAAATTTTAAAATGAAATTTTTCACATAACTAATTCACGCATTTAGAACACGAAAAATAATATTTAATTATTTTTCTTACTCGGATTCGTAGTCCCAAAACTACCATTCCGATTAGGGTCAAAATCAGGCTGTTACATCAGTACTTCATACAAGTTTATAAATTGCAGTTATAGTACTTTACAAATTAGTCCATATATCACTATTCGTACTAAATTGTATAGATTTCAAAGTATAATTAAACATTCATACATACATAATTCAATTAAATAAAAACTTAAGTATAATTGTACCATATGAACTTACCAGACAAAATCAACAATTAAGGAGACATCAAGGACTAATCCGCTAATTTACCTTTTTTGTAATTATCTATGAGTTAGTTCAAATCCTGATCTATTCAATTATTTAATTCAAATAATTAATTCCAAATGTTTTATGGCAGTCTATATATGCATGTATCAATTCAATTTTAATTTTTGAAAGCTCCCTAGAATATTACATTTTATTCAATTTAGTCCCTAAAATCGAAATTGTCATAACTTTCAAATTGGAGCTTCGATTTCAAAACCAATATCAATTTCATCCGTGTACAACCCTCTATTATCTATAATTATAAAAATTTATCATCAATTTCATAATCTACACACTTTAGTCCCTAAATAAAAAACTACCAATTAAACTTTACAATCTAGTCCTTTTTCATTTCTAAGCTTAAAATCTAACAATTTAACATAAAAAACTTCAAAAAAATCAACCATGGAAACTTTTTTAAAGCTTTAACAAATTTACAAATTGGTACCTGAGTTAGAACATAAATTTTACGAAAATGGGTTTCGAAATCTTTACCATGCAATGGTCAAACTCTCTTGAAGTTAAAACAATGGCTTCTCCCTTTTTTTTCTTTTGGTGGTTCGGTTGAAGAAGAAAATATGGTGCCCATATTTTCTTTTCTTTCCATTTTTATTTGTTTAATATTATTATAAATTACACTTTATGTTATTTTAATTGAACTTATTACACATTATGCAAATAAAAATATACACCAATCATCTACAGCCTCTATTATCTATAATTACAAAAATTCATCACCAATTTTGAAATTTACTTACTTTAGTCCCTGTATAAAAAAAGCTAGCGATTAAACTTTACAAACTAGTCCTTCTTCATTTCTAAGCTTAAAATCTAACAATTTAACATCAAGAACTTCAAGAAATCAACTACGGAAAATTTTTAAAACTTTAGCAGTTTTACAAATTGGTACCCAAGTTAACTAAATCAAGCTCTCAGGGTCTCAAAAACATAAAATTTACAAAAATAGATTTTAAAATCTTTACCATGCAATGGCAAACTCTCTTATAAAGTTAAAACAATGGCTTCTCCCCTTTTTCTTTTGGTGGTTTAGTTGGAGAAGAAAAGATCACATTTTTATTTGTTTAATATTATTATAAATTATACTTTATGTTAATTTAATTGAACTTATTACACATTATGCACATAAAAATATACACCAACTGTCCACTAACTTTCTAAATGGTCAAATTGTCATTTTAAACCTTGGTTTTATACCATTTAGTCCTTTTAACAAATAAAAATCAATAACGATTAAGTTTTATCACTTTTACAATTTAGTCCTAGTACCTTAATTAGTCACTAATTTCGTAAAATTATCTATCCAAAATTTAATTCACTTACACAAAAACTCCGTAAATATTTTTATTAAATATTTACGGTTCGATTTATTAAAACAATGTCTTGATCACTCATTTTCCAACACCACAAACTTTAGGGTCGTTACACTTGTGCCTTAAATAAATATCAAATTAATAAAATTCATAAATCAAAATTCAATAATATACTAAAATAGACTTATAAATATTATTAATCAAAAATATGATTTTGAAACAACATTTCTGACATCACTAAAAAACAGGTTGCTACAATGATCACCCCCCAAAATCTATTGTCAAAAGCTTATAAGGTAGTATTTATAGTCTACTAACATTTCACCTAACATTGAAAATTATGGCCTTAAATGAAAAGTGACTTAAGCTTGTTTGGACATAAAATTGCCATTGCAATTTTTCACCCGTTAGACTTCAGTGTTACGACACTCAAGCTTTGGTGTCGCGACATCCTCAACAGTAGGCACAATCTTGACTTACGGGTTCTCGAAGTCCTGACATCGGCTGGATGGTGTTGCAACATCCTCGGTAATGGCCATGGCTTTTTCACTTCAATAACCTTCAATAATATCGCGACCTTGGAAGCTTGGTGTCATGACACAACACCTTCAATGTTGCAACATCCTTGGCAGACTGCTCCAAGTTGATTTCTCTTTGAAGTCTTGCACCCTTGAGGTGATGAAGGCTTAGTGTCGTGACATCTTGGTGTTAGTGTTGCGACACCCACATCAAATGCAAGTTTTCTCAAGATTTGGCTGTCGTTGTCTCCCTGCATAAGCTCAAATCAATCATTAGACTCTCAATGTCATAGTTTTGCCAATCTGGGTCTCAAAAGAGAGAAAATATAAGAAAAACTATCATTAATACTAAAATTTAAGAATCGATAAAAATCATTTAAAAGATTCGTAAGCTACTTGAAAACAAGCTAATTAAGTACTCGAGAGAGTCTAATTTGACATATCAATTTACGACAGATCAAAACGAGTCAGCAAACCTACTTTCCAATAAAGCTAAGTTAAAAAGCCTTGCATATTGAAAGCCCAAGCACCCCCAGCCCTTTTAGGTTTCTCATTGAATCTTAAGCTAACATGGCCAATACTCGATCTTCATTTTTTCCATCCCACGAAAACCTACACATAAGTGGGAAACAAACTTAAGAATGGACTATCAAACACTTCATTTTCCCTATATGACAATATGCTTTAAGCTCAACTTTGTATTCTTTTATGCAATCTATGTACGAACTACTTAAAAGCATTAGTTTTATTCTTTCCTACCATAAGCAGTAAACCCAAATCATTAGTTGGAACCTCCCTCATTGAGACACCTAAAATAGTCACAATAGAATCTCTCAGTCCTATCAAAGTGTTAGGACTAAAGTACATCAAAGACTTATCAATGATTTTGCATTTAGTTTTAGTTACACAAAATTTAAATCTAAGTTCTTGTTTTTTGCAAGTATTAATTAACTATAATTGTCATTACAACATATATGAGTTATGCATCTCTTTTTCATTATTATTGTTGTGGTTTAGCTGACTCTACCTAAAGACGAAGTCGAGGGCAAGTAGGGGCCTAGCCCTTTTGACTCAAATGAAAAGTTTTTCTCGATAGTCTCTCTCAAGTATTAATAATTCAATTTAAGCTCTTTGATCATTTCAATAAATGGAAAATAATAATTTTAGCCCCTCTAAAAATGTAATTACATAATCTAAGCCCTAATAAAATAAAATTTTTAAATTTGGTCCGCTCAAAATTTTAGAATTTTATCTCAATTTCCCTAAACATGTTTAAACTTTGTCCCTAACTTTGCCGCGAGAAGTTTGAGAAATGTTGTTCTCAAGTTTGATATATTCTCAAGGTGTCTACACTCCATTGTAGCCTTGAGATTTTAAGTCCATCGACTCTGCTGAAAGGTCATGTTCCTGAAAGGACTTCATAGAGTGGTGTGCCTGGTAGTGCTAGAAAAGGTGAAATAATAAAAAAGAATTGAAGAATTTGTGCATGGCAAGTTTTGAACCCTTAATCTGTAACAGATAGGCCATCAAGTGATTTGTATCCCACTCTCTTCGAATAGAGTTGAGTGCTGGATGGTATATATTTTCTAAGGAGAAATTCGATAAAAGTAGCTTAGCAAGGGAGAGGAAAAAAACATACGGTTACACATTTGAGGAAGGAGACAAAAGAAATGGGATCAGTAGTGTTGAAAAAGTTGAAGTTTATAGTGGCAGAGATACCCTGCTGAATTCATCAATCGCCACGTTTTCTTCTAATTAACCATCTCACCTCAACAATTGTACATTTAGCCAAAGCCAAACTCCAAAAATTTCAAGCTTCATCCTATATTTTACCTTGTTGCCTGTCTGCCCATCTTCTTAAGCTAAGCCAATGGAAAATCAACCTCCTGTGAAGGATTTTGGAAAGCTGCCACTTATAGAAGAGCCTGAACCTAAGACACTTTCCAAGGATCAATACAAACAAGCTCAGGTCTGCATTATTTTATACATACATACATGCATATATATATATCTATATATATTATGTGACGGCATTTCTCTTTTATATTTTATATAATGTACAGGCGGCGGCCCTAGCGGCGGCGGCAGCTGCGGTGGAAATGCGTTCAATCATTTTTAAAATGAAACTTGAGAGGGTATGTATTTGAGAGAGACATGATATACAAATGAATTTAGTTTTAAAATAGAAGCACATATTGTTATTGAATTGGTTATGTTCTATAATTGTTGTCTATTTAGAGCAAGGCAAAGGGGGAAACAAGCACTTCAGCCACCAAATCTGATGAAGCAGCAGCTGGAACTCAACCCAAAGTGCCATTCCCATGGCCAGCTTAGTTCTTCTATTATAATTTTGCTTTATGATATCACTTCACCAGTGAAGCTAGCTTTGCCTTAAATATTTCAACTTTCACTACCATGTTGTTTGTGCCTTTGTATTTGTTATGATATATGCATATGGGCGTTAAGGAAGAGCTAAGCATATGGACATTATGATGAATTAATATATATTATCTTTTAAAAGAAAATGTTTGTGATGAATGTTTATTAGTGAACTTTTCTTTTCCATTTTTAAATGTTATTATAAAGTTTTTTTTAACACCATCGATTGATACATATGACAATTTTACGATTTAAAATTTTTTACACGTTGGTATGATAACAAAAACTAACAAACATTTTGTCGAGTATATTAATAAATTCTTTTTTGTTGTACCTATTTTGTCGAATATATTAAATATAAAATTTTGTCGAAACGCACTCAAAAGGAAAATTTTGTCACATATAAAAAAAAAATTTAATTTGTTGCATATACTATATATGTCGAAATAAAACCTAAAATATTCTTACAAAATGTTGGGATAATTAGATTTTTGTTCCTTATTAATCTTAATTATACTTAATTACCCTCACTGAAATTCACACAGTTCTTTAATTATGCTCATTTAGAATGTATAATTTTGTATGCTTAAGTATTGGGTTCAGATATCCCAATTGCCATTTATTTTGGTTAAGTAAATACTTATAATTGTGGCAAAACTTGAACTTAATGCTTGTTTCAATTTCACATACATATTTGTGTGACTATAAAGGTAAAATTTATTTAACAATAATTCAAATTTGGCAGTGCTCTAGCCATCTATGTATTTCATGAGCTAAAGTTGTCGCCATTCAAAGATCTTTTGGCCTTATCTGAAAAGAAAAAGGTGGCTAGAGAAACCGACCACCTAAATAAAGGTTCTAATACGTTTTAAAAGAGAAAATAAACAACTGGACCAATGCTTGGATTGAAATTTAAAATTATTTCTTCAATTGATTCATGTATAACTTGTGTTTTTATTCTCGAACTCCGTATAATAAAAAAGAAAAAAAGAAAGGTGCCAAATGTTGAAACCAGTCGCTCATGGTTGCCACGACGTCGATTGCATGGTGACTTTGGCTGGATGCTTTCTCTGTCTCTTTGTTTCTTTTGTCTCCTCTGAAACTGTTGTTTTAAAAGAGCAAAAAAATTACTAAACAAAACACAATTAATTCCTTAGCAAAAACAAGTTTTCTGTTGTTATTGTCTTTTTGTTTTTTGGTTCATAGAGCTTGAAGTAGAGAGCTAGCTGGTGGGGTGATCCACTGTGTGAAAGGAGAAGAATGGAAAGGCAACCCTCTCCGAGTCTTGAAAGGGCATCATCGTTTGAGATGGATGAACCTCTCACTTTAACCAAGAAGCAATACCAAGCTGCATTGGTATTCTATCTATCTATCTATCTATCTATCTATCTGTTTATATATATGTACAGCTAGCATTTACTCAATCTTTTCTAAGCCTAAAATTTACATTTCCTTTTCAGGCTGCGGTGATCAAAGCCTCCGCCAAAGGAAAAGGAAAAGCTCCCGCGCCACCAGTAAGTAATCCCGGAAACTACAATATATAGCTTTTCTTAGGTACCACCAAAACCTTGAGCTACACTTGAAAAGTTTCGAACCCGAAACATAACAAATGTAGTTGGAAAGATTCAATTTATAAATGATAATGAATGAGTTGAGTTTCAGGTTGGTGAAAAGCCGGCGAAGAAAATTGCAGGGAAAGTAGGTGGCAAAGGATGCGTTAAATTCAACCTGTAATTTTCTATCTTAATTGTGTCATCCGATATCCCTATGTATTGCTTTTTATTTTCATGTTGGTTTTGTTGTATGGTACGTGTGGCAGCATGGGAAATATTACTAATAATTACTATAATTAATGTTATAGTAATTAATTAGTATTCTATGACCTTATTAATGTTGTGCTCTTGGCTTTTCGGTTAAATAAACAATTTATCAACAACCTTTTCATCTTCTGGATATTTATATTTGTTGATTTTAACAAATTTTAATTTTTACTTTTTTTATCAACCTAAATCTTTTAGGACATATCAAGACTCCATTGTTTACTTTTTATACGTTTGGTAATAATAGAAATAAAAATTTATTTTCACTAATTTAGTATCTAATTTCTTTTGTAATAAAAACATGAGTGAAATAATATATGGATTCAAACATATATATATTACATTCGGACCATATGCCTTCAATTTTATAATAAACTCAAAAATGGAAGTTTTTCCCCCAAAAAAGCAGGCAGCAGTTGCGCCAAATTTAATAAAATAAAATAAAAATAAATAAATTTTGAATTTTGGTGAACTCTGGAGTCAAAAAATTATGGTATACCATATTATATAAAAATGTAAAGCTTAATTTGTTTATATAAAATATGATTTCAACACATGCATTTTCCTAAATGTGATGTTGAAATTAGACCAAGATTCTGTTCAATTCTACTGAGTTTCTTCCCTGTGGCTGGACCATGACAATTATTGCATGGACCTGAATCGTCCAACCATTTATCAGAGAATCCAAAGGTCGTTTTCAACAAAGAAATTAAAACACTTTTTTTAGCCCAAAATTAAAACTTGTTACATCAACAAGACTTCACCATCCCATTCTCATATATTTCTTGGCATATTCAATCTGATTTTGCATTTCATTACAAGGAATTGTCAATTTTTGACATCCTTAACTTGTGTTTTTTTGCAATTCATTACAAGAAATTAAGATGCAGGAAACTGAAATTTGAAACAAAAGATTTAAACTTGTTCATCTTGAGGGACTTTGCCATTGGGTTGCTGCTTGTCTTGGTGGGGTTTCTTCTCACCTATCTCAATGCTTGTTCCATTACCACTTGGCTTCTTAATTTCCTGAGACCCCTTGTTGTTGCGGTAGATGAAGTAAAGGATGAGTTGCATGGTCCCTAGCCCACACCCAAACCCATTGGGGACCTGGAAAAAAACAACACCACAATGGCAGGCCTCTCAATTTTGATGCACAAACAATATATGGGATTTAAGAACTTGGCATATATCTTACAGCAACAAAAGCATCACGACCAAGAAGACCATAGATAAACCATGAAGTACCACAGAGGAACACAAATAGTGACAAGAAAAATGGCATGAACTCAACACTCTTGGTCTTGATCACCAGCCTCTGTAATGATAGGGATGGAATTAGCACAAAAAAAGAAAAAGAAAAAGGGTTTCCTCTTTTTTTGTAAGGTTGAGGCTTACCATGATTGAAAGTGGAGAAGCATACATAATGATGGAGAAAATGGTGGCAGCAAGGCCACAAAAGAGCTTTCTGCCATTTCCATGGAGGGCAAAGAGGGAGATGAGTGCCACAGCCGTGAAAACAGTTAGAACAAAAGTGAAAAGCCCAAATATTTTAGCCTTCTCTTTCTTTGGGGCATAGATGATGAAGATCAATACATAAATGGACTCAATTGCTGCACCAGTCCCATTGATTGTTGATACCAAGATGTTGTTTTTAGATACAAAGGGAAGGCCATACCTAGAGGAAAATTTGTCACAAACCACAAATTAAGATTTGCCATAAATGAATGATAAGGCTGCTTTTTAACTTTTTCTAGATAATTAAAACAAACTTAAAGAAGATTTGTTCTTCACACTTTTGGAGTTCCAAAAAAGATTTTGACATCATCTAAAAAAAATTATAAAAACTCACCAGGCAGAGAGGAGACAGTTGAGCAAGGTCATGACATAGGGAATTCCGGAGAATTGCTCTGTGGACTTACTTCTAATGATCCTCTTAAATGTAATCCTTCAAAATTTAAACATGATTTAACAAAATAATTAGTTTTAAATCAATCTTTGAATGGTAATTGATTTTTTTTTTTTTAAATACCCAAAATGTGTAGAGAAGAGAAAAAATTTAAGTACACAAGTATTACCTATAACCATTTTATAGACTAGAAAATGGAGGAAAATTATATTTTTAAAAAGAAAAAAAAACCAACAAGAATTTCTACATTAAGAAAAACAAATGGTTTCACCTTTCTTTGGGGGGGAAATAATATATTTGTTGATTCAACTTGGTTTCCAAAAACCAGAAACTGGCAAAAAAATTAGCCTTTGTTTGCATGTGTTTCCAATAACCAAAAAACTGGCTAAGAAAAGGAAAAAGTTGTTCTTCCATTGATGAAGAAGAACCGTTTTAAAGTTCTCACATTTAAAACCAAAACTCATAAAAGAAAAGATTAGTCTTTGTGTGTTTGTTTCCCGAGAAAATAATTTAACAGTTGCTTTGTTATACATACGTCGGCGACAAGAAGAGGAACAAAGCAGTGGCATTTCCTGTACCCAAAAAAAAAAAAACACCACAGAGAAAACCATAAATTCAAAAAAAAAAAAACATTAAACAAAGTTGAAGAAAAGAAACAGAAAAACCCACCAAAAACACCAAACACGAAATGCAAAACCTCCATTGTTGAAACCTTAACCAAAACCCAAATGTTCAGAGTGAAGATGGTAAGTATAAGATGAAAGGAAATGGAGAAGGAAGGCAAGGCGGTTTATATAGAAAATAAGGGGAAGAAGGGAGAAGAGAGAAAACTGTTGAAAACTAACTGGAGAACGGTAAAAAAGAAAATATATGTTGTGGTGTTTGATCTTATCCAAAGGACCCCCCCTTAGTAAGGAGAAGCGTCCATTTCTGCTTGCTTCTTATACTCGAGAAACCATGGTAAAATTGATATCACTCTGGAACCTGGATATAGGCGGTTTTGTTGACAGTGATATTGGACGGATTGGAAGACGTAAACTTTCAATTTATTCACATTACCCCCTTTAACTTGTTTTGGTATTACAGATAATATGAAAATTTAACAAGTCCATGTGATTTGATTAGTGACATCATAATAGTGATTTAATCAAATGTTATGCAATATTTATACTTGAATGAAATGGGGATTTGGAAGAAGGGAGAAAAAAGGACAAATAAATGAAGAGGAAAGTTAGGAGAGGATGACTAGAAATGAAGTTACGTGAAGAACAACCCATAGCTCAAACAAATACAGTCTCTAAGGTTTGTTGTTTTAAGGAATCAATTAATTTCCCTTATTTCTTTCATTTGGATAATGTTACGCTCATAAAAGTAGGTGAGAATGAAATTTTCTTATTTATTTCTATTTTTTAGTTTTTTAAATATAAATTTATAAAAATATTAAGCCTAATTTTGATATACAAATATACTTTATTTCTAATTTTAAAAAATCACATTTTTACGCAAAAAAGAAATATTCATTGTGGTGTTATTTTATCATTTAACAAAAATATTAAATAAATAATTTATGAGTAATTCAATAAAACTGACTCATAATTTAGTCTTCATTAATTAATCATGATTTACTTTTCATATGGGCTTTGGACATCTCTAACCTGATGATCAACCTTTTATGAGAGAGACATAAGGTTCTAATTATATTTATAATCATATTCTAGATTTAGATTTTACTCTTTCTTTTTTTTCTTTTGAGAAATCAGGGCCAAAAGAGAAAAAAAATATTTTTTAAATTAAAAAATAAATGAGTTTTGTCAATTGAGTTTTAACTGTCATGGACATTGTTATCAATACAGTAGGACATGGGTTTAAGTGCGCAATTGGGAGAGACTATGCGAGTATCAACATTTTATGTATTTTCATTATTTTAAATATAAAATATTTTTTTATATAATATTGGGGTTAAAATTGGAAAGTTCGGATTCGTCATATTTGCAGAGCTCACAATGAAGTTGCATATTTTATGGCTAAACATACTGCCCCAAGGTATCTAATAAGAGATTTAACCACTAATCTATATAACTCAAGACAAAATAAATGTAATCAGAATTTTTTAATTTATCATTGTTTCACCCTCAATCGAGTCTTAACTTATTTATGAAATTATCAAAAGTCCATTCATTTTACAAATGAACAAATATTATTTTAAGGGTAATTATATCTTTTTTCATAAATTATATGTATGTTGACGGGATTAAACTAAAGATATTTTAATACTCACTCTTTCAATTTTATCATTTCAATTAAAATTATATTAATATTTATTTCAATTTCTACTAAATTTATTAGATAATTATTCTCATCCACTTAATGAATGTGTCCTAATCTGTTTTTACATAAATTTAATATATTTATATATTTAATATATTAATTATCGAAATTGGTTCTTGCAAGTTTGATATCCTATTTGTGGTTTTTTGAAATTAATAGATGGTTGAACCCCTCACTTAATTAATTTTCATTTAATGGATCTGATTTTTAATTTTATTTTAATTAAATAAATTATTAAAAATTTTATAAAAAGATTTAACAATTAACTCAATTAATCTTTTATCTCAGTTCATATTAATTTACTGTATCAATCAATTATTAATTTGATCGATTTATCTTATCCGATTTCAGCAACTATAATCGTATTATAATTTACCCTTTTTGTTGTGTTTTTTTTTTCTTACATTGCAAATTGAGGGATGATTAAAGGACTTTAATAGCTATGGTTGTCGTTGTTGAAATATTGAGTAGTGAAAATAAGGAGGGAGGGAAGTAACCCTATCTTCTCGGCATTAATGACCCCATTTATCCAGATGGCCATGCCGTGGATGGGCTGCTACAAACAGTGCGGTTTGGTTATATATATATATATATATATGAGTTATGACATATTTCTGTTCTTACTTTAGGACCCACACTCACTCTCTCACTGCTCTCCAACTTTTTTAACCTCACCTTTCCATCCTCTTTTCTCTTGCCTTTTCTGGATGTTTAAACATCATTTTGGACCAACAAACTTCTTTGTGATTAAGATGGTCGTTTCAATGGATCTTAAATTATCTCATCAATAAAACATCACATTTCGATTTTAGATGTAGATTGCATAATTTGGATTTATAAAACATAATACCATACTTTTTGTATTTTTTTTATGTAAACAAGTCACATTGAATTTGAAACTAAATCATGTTACATCCAAAATGTTAAAATTTAATTTCCCTAAACAAATGTACTTCTCAATA
The DNA here is from genome assembly GCA_025698465.1 of Gossypium longicalyx. Taxonomy (NCBI): domain Eukaryota; kingdom Viridiplantae; phylum Streptophyta; class Magnoliopsida; order Malvales; family Malvaceae; genus Gossypium; species Gossypium longicalyx. The sequence continues at coordinate 11,988,380 of CM046997.1, read as the reverse complement.
TTTCAACTTTTGTTGTCATTTTTATTGAATGAAATCGATATCACATCAATCAATAACTTCTTGATAAAATTTAATTACTATTATATATATCAAAATTTAGATGCGACGATGAGTTTCATAAGAAATTACACACAAAATGTTGATACTAGTTTTAGATTTGAAATTATTTTATCACTTCACCACTAATTTATTAAAAAATATTTTTGATTTATATATCCTTTTAAAATGTACGTTACTAATTTCTATACCATGTGAAAGTTACAAATTTAGGGGTTTTTTTATTCTAATTTGGTTAATTTTAGTTTCTATATTTTTAAATTTTAAATTTTAAATTTTTAATCCTAACCCAAATGGTGGCACATTTGTTAGGTCAATTCTACTATTAGTCTCATACTATTCCTAATTGTGGATTTAATCATTATACTCTAATTTGATCAGCTTTAATCCCTATACTTTTCAAATTTTAAATTTTTAATCTTGACTCAAAAAGTAGCTGTTAAATTCATTAACTAACATAATGTGGCTTCTTTTGTAACTATTATATAGAAAAAGCAAGTTGGCATGGCATTACGTATGTGATAATATGTTTGCTACAGAAGGTTTTTTAAATACCAAAATTTTACTTAATGACTTTAATAACTATGCTTGGATGACGATTGAAATTTCAAAATTTGAAAAGTATATATATACTCAAAACAATTAAGTTTGACTACAATGATGTATAACTACACCTCACAAGCCCTCTTCGCAAGCCTACAACCCCACAAGTCAACACCTTTGACTAAGGAGACATCTCACGAGCTAGAACACCCGCGAGTACAAGGCCCTGCGAACCCGAACTGATGGGATCACATGCCTAACATAGACATGAGATCTATCATTCACATATCACACATATCCATCCCAGAACATGACAGGTTATACCTACGATGACAAAACATCATTAAGTGGGGTAAATTTCTGAGAGTCTAGAATTAACACATAGACAAGACTTGGCACCTTGGGCACTATAACAAAGGAATCCCTTAAAAGGTTTGCTAACACTAAGAAAAGAGCTAAGACTCATCCTTCAAGCATTACCAACTCTTTCTTCTTCTCCTCTCTACTCTTTTCTCAACCTTCACATTCTGACCGGCTCAATCCTCTTATGGCCCTCCGCCCACTATGTGAATCATCACAAAACTCCACAACCTCCTCCTTGTATCAGCAATTGGTACGGTGAACATAGAATCACTCTCGACCTTCAAAATCAATCAAGAGAGTGGCTTACCCCCAACAACAACTTCCCCAACAATTTGAACATCCCTAACTTTCCTAACAACTGAGATTCCCTAACTACCAAAACCAAGCTAGACAAAGTAGCCAAATCCCACTAGAAATCTAAAATTTTGGCTGACAATACCATGATCCTTGTAGTCTGTTTAGTTAGCAACAATATATCCCCAATACAATCATTTTCCATGATATTATAACCCTTATTTCGGATACCCTTCACCAACTCTTAGATACCAAGTTTTGAACTAGAAATCTTAACAAGTCTCAAAGCTCTAAGAAAAATTTTGGAACCTATAAGAACAATTCCTACAGTAATAGGAATTCGAGCAACAACAACAACAATACTAGTGTGACTGCCAACAACAATCGCTCCTTCGGTAACACATAAAATAGCTAATGGTTGAGTTGTTCGTTGACATGGATAGGTGGGTGGAGATAGGGACGACCCAAAAATGGTAGATTTGCAATTAGTCCCTTAAATTTTTATGAAATTACATGTTATTATAACGGTAAAATTATACTTTGACCCTCTAATCATTTATAATTCATCTCTACCCTCCCTCGAAAGCAATTTTCTGGCTTTATCCCTCAGTGGAGGTGATGATATGTATCTAATGTCTAACTAAGAACAATAGTATATGCCTCCCCACGTCACTTACATAAAAAAAATTGAAAAATTCATATCATCACTTAATAGAAAAATTGGATGGAATTTTTAACAAAATGACCAGTTTGCACTTTTTTCTAACGTACTAGGGCTAATTTGCCCATGTTTTGAGTAGAGGGGCCAAAATGCAATCCAACTCCTAGTACAGGGGCCTCCATGGTACTTTTACCATATACTCTTGACTCATCCCAAATTTATTGGGGAGGAAAATTTTTTTTCTATACAAAGCCCACTTCTATCCATACTCTCTATCACCACCCTTCAACTAGAGGAAAAGCCATGTTTAAGCGGACTCGAACTCACGTATTTCTAATTATTATAATAGCAATAGTCCTAACTAAACTAAAACTCAATCAATTTGGGGAGGAAAATTATTTTATATGATACTAGTGGAGTTTAAAATTTTTATAAATAAAATTTAATGGGTAATATATATTTTTTTAAGATGTAGTAAAATAAAAATATTCTAAAAAATGAAACATGTGATCATATTTGAATCCTGCTTATGGAATTAAAATTTTCCAATAATAGTGTATCAAATAAAAAAAGTTATTATTGTGTCCACTGTTAGTAAAAAAATTTAAGTTCACAAATAGGGTTTAATAAATGACATGTATTTATATACTATACTTAAAGGGCTAATTGAATTGGCGTTGTCTAACAATTAAGTCTCAACTCAAAGCAATACTAAATGCACTACAATTGTTTATCTTTATGTTGTCATAAATTGTGAGTTAGTGTTGAGTTAACTTGTGACACCAACTCAATTAATAACATTATTCATATATATAATTGATGGAGATGATAAATTGTGCATATTAAGATAAAATGCATAAAATATAATAAAGTGAAGCTTTGATTAAGTGGTAAGTTTAAAATTTTACTATTCTAAATGGTGTGGGTTCAAATCCCCCTTATGCATATTTTTATTGATTTTTGTTTAAAAAAAAATACTAAATAACTTTAAATAATATAACTTGTTGAATTACGAAAAAGCATTTTTTATAATTTTTCTAATCGAGTTGATGAACTAATTGAAGATGATACCAATTTAGTAAAACACTTAAATAATAGTAGGGAAAGATATATAATAAGCTGTTGGGACCTCGTGTGAATTATATAAAATAGAAATTTTCCCACATGTAAATGATTTTACTGAATGAACAGCAGAAAGTGGAATCTATTTAGGAAAGTGAAACAATGCTAATTTGATGGTCTTTCAGAAATGTGATTACTGATTTTGGAACCTATTCATTGGATGAAGAAACTGTCACCGTTTGTCGGCTTTGGAAAACCCAGTATTCATGCATGCATGAACTAATGTATATCACGGGAGGCCGAACAAAATAGCTGATATAATAAAATATCAAACAAAAAGACCCTTTGAATTCCAATGGTGATCGAGGGGGACCTCAGCATCTAGCCTGCAGTATCAGATTAAGATTCTTCATTAATTGATCATTGGTATTATACATACATTTCTTGTCAATAGATAGCTCCAGGGGTTATTTAGGTTTCAACTCAAGATTAACCCATTATTACTACACTCACTCTTCTATATAGCAACTAACTTCTCTAGTAAATTTTATTATAATAATTAAGTTGGTTATAAAATTATTTTTTTATGTTTTATTTTTGTTGAGGGGATAGATTTTTGTAGGAGAAATTTTTAAAATGTCGTCTTTGGAGACACTGTTCCATCCCTTAAAAATAGATGGTTTTATCCTTTGGGGAGTGTTTTGCCCCCCTTAGTGTCATATACCCCAATAGGTGACTTATATTTTATAGGCCAGGTGTTCAAATCCCATCAAGGGCGAGAGACGCTCATGTTGCCTTTTGGTGGGTGGTTGTATGTGGATATGAGGTCGAGGCGCCTCCCTCCGTGAGCTATACACAACTCTTCGTAGAGGGGGGCAAAACCCTCCCTCAAGGGACAATACATTTCATTGTTGAGGAATCGGGTCGGCTTTTTGAGGACAACACTTCGAAGACTTTTCTCGGAGGAGCTGATTTCCTTCAACAATTTGTCATCTATAACAGCAACCATAAAGTATGAAGTATATTTTTTAGTAAACTATTTTTCTACAATAGCATCTTGTCTCAAATTTTAGCAAAATTAATTTTATTCCTAAATGAAATAAAAATAATACATTTTAAATAAGATATTACTTCAATAAAATGTTTAAAATTTACATAAAATATCTATTAATCATATTTTAATAAATGAAATAATTTTTAATAAATTTAATTATATTTATAATTTTTTTATATAACTACAAGTGATTTCATCTATTTTACAATTTAAGGCTAATCTTACTCAAGTCAAAAGTGATATTCAAGTAAAATACTTCCACCAAAATTTAAAGTTGATTGAAATATTTGAGGGATAAAAATGAATAACTAAAATTTTGACAAATAAATGAATAAATATTATAAGGGTTGATTATATTATAATTTGTTGAGTAGTGTGGTATCGGTAGGTTTGAAGATTACATTACCCTCCAAGGAAGGACTCTTTCCAAGGTGACATTTATGTTGGTGGAGACATTACTCAATTTGAGAGTAAAAATTTAAATAATTGTTGCAACGTGAGGTTATATTTTTGTGATTTTGAATTTTTCTTTTAGAATATTATTTCGTACATTTAAAAAATTTGCAAATATTATTAAAAAAAAGGCAAATTTTGGGGTTTGGAAATTATTATTTTAAATTTTAAATTTAGATTTTAAAAATAGTGTAAATTGAATACTAAACTATTTAGAAATGTCATGATGATTTTTTAAATCTATGAATTTGTTAAATGCTAATATAGTAATGAGTTTGAAAATCTTAAAATATTTTTAAATTTGACAAATTCATATTATTTTTATATTTTTAATATATATTATATTAATTTCAACTATTTTATTCATAATATATACATTTTATCAGGTTTTTTTAGATAAATAATCTAAAAATAAAAAAATTTATGAAAATGACCCTTATTTAGAAAAATAATCTAATTTCTATTGTGTCAAAAGGTGCCTCCATTTCCCACAGTAAAATGACTTAATCATTGCTTTATAATTACATAAATAATAGGATAAGAAATTTTTGGTGCTGCCACTAGACCTGCTCATGGGTCGGGCTACCCGGCCCGGCCCGATGGCCAGCCCGAAATGTGGGAGGATTTGGGCAAAAATATAGGCCCGAAAAATAGGCTTGGACAAAAAAATGAGGCCCGTTTAAAAAATGAGCCGAGCCTCAGGTAAGGCATTTTTGGCTCAGGCCCGGCCCAGCCCGGCCCGAATTCACTAAATGACAAAAAAATTTGCTGTTTTTTTTATTTTTGAATATTATTTTCTTGTTGTTTTCTCCATATTTTGCTACCATATTACTATTAGTTGCTACTATTTTATTGTTATTATTTGGATATTGTATAAAACTTATTTTTATTATTAATTTTGTTATTATTTTAAAGGTATTTGTTAACTTTGTTACTATTTTAGAGGTATTTGCTTGTTAAGTTGCATCTATCTTAATGCTATTTAAATCTACATATTTTTTAAAATTTATTTTTAATTTGTTGAAAAATATTTATTTTGATTTTTTAGTATATTTGATGTATTATATATATTTAAAAATTATATAAAATAATATAAAAATAAATACGGGCGGGCCGGGCCAGACCCGAGTTTTAGTATTTTTATTTGGGTCGGGCAAAATTTTAAACCTATTTTTAGGCCCGACCGGCCCATGAGCACCTCTAGCTGCCACTTCTCAAGACGAACCCGTATAAATTTTTCATATTTTCCCGTATATTTTCAAAATTAATCTAAAAAATAAATTATACTTTTTATTATTTCCGGTGTCGCCTTTTTTAATGGAGGCACCAAATTTGATTTAAAAAAATTCCCTAGTCTTGCCTTTTTCCATAGAGTGGCCAATATCTGTAAAAATAAAACTTTTTCTCTCTAATGACTACTTGAAATGTGATGACACCAAATTGGTATTCAGGGGTGAGTATTGGGTGTCTAGGGAACCAAAAATTTTCAAGAATAATACTGGTGCTGTCACATCTCAAGTAGTCATCAGAGAGAAAGTTTTATTTTTATAAATATTGGTCACTCATGGAAGAAGACAACACCAGAAAAAAAATCCAATTTGGTGCCATAAATCATAAAAAATGTATTTTTTTTATTAACTCTAGAAATACATGGGAAAATACAAAAAATTTATATTGATGCCGCCTTAGGAAGTGATGGGACAAAAAAAAAAGATTTTTTCATCCTATTTTTTCTATAATTATAAAGCAATGATTGAGTCACTTTTTGAGGTGGTGCCGCTATGGAAAGTGAGGCATCCTTTAACACTGTAGAAACTAAGTCATTTTTCTAAATAATCTAGTATTAGGGTTATTTTTATAATTTTTAAATTTTTTTAGATTATTTACCTAAAAAACCCCATTTCATCCTTATTATGTACATAATAAATAAAATTCAAAATTTTAAAGGTAACCTAAGTGAAATTGGAGGCCATAGAAAGGCTGCATTACCCTCCAAGTAAGGACTCTTTCCAAAGTGATTAATGGCAGAAAGACTGCCTGTCACGGACAAAACTTTTCTTTACTTAGAAATATATATTATTTGAGTAAATTATATAGTTGATCACTCAATTTTAAAAGTTTTATTTTGAACATCAAAAGTAAAAATAAAATTATAAATTGATCATTGTCGATAACAATTATTTACATTTTAGTCACTCAAATTTAATAAGTTTTTATTTTGGCCACCTGTTATTAATTCCATGTTATTGTACACTCATTTTAGTTACCTAATATTAATAATTTTTTGTTTTATTAACTCATTGTATCTTTTTAAAAATTAATTTTAGTTTTTTTAAGTAAAAGGAAAAAAAAAACTTAGATTTTTTATAAGAAAACTTTAATTTTTACATGAAAAAACCATTTTGTCCTATTAATTTCCTTTATTATTTTTTTCTTTTTTAGAATTAGTTTTTATTTTCTCTAGAAAAAAACATGGATTTTACAGGAAACTATCTCGGTTTGATAGGATAAAACCAATTTATCTTTTTAATTTCTTTTATTTTATATTTTTTAAAATTAATTTTAGTTTTTTTTTTTTGTAAGAAAAGGGAAAAGCTTCTAGTATTACAAAAAGATTACTTAGGTTTTTACAGGGAAAAATTATTTTATCATTTTAAAAAAAATTATTTTTTACATTTTCGAATTAATTTTTAATTTTTTCTTTCCATGAAAAGGGGGAAAAACTAGGTTTCCTTAGGAAAAGAAATTAGATTTTTATAGAGATTTGAGTTATAAAGAAAAACTTAAGTTTCATCTCCACAGCTGAATAACACAATTTTCAGTAAAAATCTAAACTTTTTTTGAAAAAAATATAATTTTCAAAAAGTAAATGAATGACTAAAATGAAAATAGTTGTTGATGGCAGTACTCAATTTGAAAAAAAAAATATTTCCAATACTCAAATGAGAATTTGCCGTATTGTTTATATATATAAGCAAAGGTTTGACAGGCAGAGAAGGAAGTGGAAAACTCCATTGAAATTTATAATTGAAACGGTGGATAGGGAGAGTGGGACATACATGGCTAGCTACCATCTCAATGGAGCTGCTGGAATTGGATGCATGTATTAAATCACTGTCCTTCTTCTTTATTTTCCCTTTGATTTTTGTTATCTCTTAGTTCCCTAAGAAGAAGGGCAAGTCCAAACTTCAAATTCTAACTTCTCAATGCCACGTTTCTTTTTCTCGCAAAGTAAATTATATCAATCATCATTAAATCGTAACATTTGATCTGGTTATTTATCATATCCTAAAAATCGTGACATCCATCCATGCATAGATTAAGGTTGTTAATAATATGTGTTGAATTGTGCTGCCTAATTAAATTCAATGTTGACTATAACAATGTTCATCCATGATAATTAATTTTTGAAGTTCAAAAGGCTGAAATGTCGGAAGATATCTAGAAAACATAATATGGGTTGGATTCAAGTGAATCACCTAATTTTGATGCTATAATTTGCTATACCTCCCTTTCTAAGGCATTACAAACTACTAAATAAATTTAATCAACTTCGATTAAATCATAATAAATTTAGCATCCGTTTAGATAGAATAAAGTAAGAACAATCCCATTATAGGTTTTGATCATATCTGTTCTTTTTAACATAATGTCTAAAACTACCCGTAGCCCCTTTCAACCCATAAATAGGAGGATAATGCGCTTTAGCGCACTCAAACATTCATACATGTTTATACTTATAATATAATTTTTAAAACTTAAACTTGTATAAAATTAATGATTTTTTAGAGTTTAATCATGTATAAGTGTTTGAAAAGCCATAGGGTAATTGGATTTAAGTGTAATTACCTCGTAATTACTCCAATTCTCACCCTCCTCGTGAGAATTGAAAAGTGTAATTGAAGAGCTCCATTTAGACCCAATTCAATAAGATCCACCAATTACAACGGTTACCCAAACATGCCACCCATGTGTAATTACAAGCAATTACACTCAAATTCAATTACTATGTAGCTTTTCAAACACTGCCTTAAAGATATTGTATTTGATAAATCAACGGTGAATTTCTAAAAAAATCTCACATGTATTTTCTTTGTCAATCTTAGAGTTGATTGTATTAGTAGATTGAGTCTCATACTAATTGATATCGTTGCTATCAATAATTGGAAGGATGTGACTTTGATTGTGCTATTCCGCCCCAAAACTTGCTCAAGCCACTGATTTAGCGGCTCTCTACACCCTTCAAGGTGTTAACCACCCTCACTTTAACAACTTTCCCACACCCTATATGCATGGTGTGAACCAGTACTAGTCAGGCACCTTTTGTAACAAATACTACTACTAATGTGTTGTGGGAGTCAAATAGAATTTACAGACTAAAAATGATAAATAAAAAAAAAAAATTATAGCAAATGGTTGGAAGAAGTGAAAGTGAATTTTTTTTCTTCGAACATTTAGATTTAATTCAAAATTTGAAATTGTCATTATTGAAGAGACCTAAACATGATTAATTTTAAGCAATAAAACGAATGGTGAGATAACTATTATTAAAATAAAAGTAAATTTATAGACTAAAAAATGTTAATGTCACATTATTTTTTTGACCCAACATTTTGTTATATTTTAAGCAACATGGGAAGTGGGTTGCATGAAAGAAAAAGTAGTAAAATCATGTGTGGTGTTCTTTGTAAGTCCCATGAATTCTGGATCCATTTCTGCCATTTTTTAGGTCAGATTTGGACCCTACTTAGTGAACGTGGGATACTGTTAACTTTTTTTCACATCTCTATATTATATATTAAGTATTTAATTAAGTTAGAATAATAAGTTAAGCAAATATCAAATCAGTTGAGTAATAATTGAAATATATTTATTTTAGAAAGTAATTTTAAGTGTATTTATATTATTTTACATTATTCATATAAAAAATATAAACATAATAAGATTTAAAGTCAGGCCTTTTTAATTTTCAATCGCTTCAACTAAAATTTTATTTATTATTTACATCAATTTTTATAAATGTATTTTTTGCATAGTTTTACTTTTCACCTATGTAGTGAGTGTGTTATAATTTAATATATTTGAATTAATTCAAAAATTACTCCTTAAATTATATTCATTTTCTCTAATAGATATCTAAACTTATTTTTGGTCAATTTGAGTACCTAAACTATTTTTTTGCAAATTAATATCTCCGTTGTCAGCTGTTCGTCAATTTTAATTAATGATGATGTGATTTAATCACCAACTGACATGTGACAAAAAAAAAAAACCACAAAAGCAATACATCGTAAAAAAAACTTCAAAAAATAAATAAAAAATTAAATTATTTTTCTGATTTTAAAATTTTACATTAATATTAATTTAAATTATTTTACTATATTTTAGAACTATTTTATAAAAATAATAAGGTGGTTTGTTTATGTGATTTTTTGTCACGTGTTAATTGGTGATTGGGTTACGTCATCATTGATCATGGTTAACTATCATGAATACTTATTTTGAAAAAACGAATATAATTTAAGAAGTATTTTTAAACTAGACTAATATATTTGAAACAATATTTAAAAATAAAAGAAATGATTTAAATGAATTATGCAAACCCAGATTTAGAATGTGGAGATGTGAAAAGAGAGAGGATGGGGAACCTCTCCCTCCGTAAACCAACTCTTTTTTGAGTTTTGTCATCTCTCAATTATTTCCAATTTCATCCATTACCACCCAAAGTTTTATTTATTTTATATAATTTGCAGGTTAGAACAGACGCATGTCATGTTCACGTGTCGTATCTTTACAACCCCAAAACCATTCCAAATGTTGGCTGCCCTTTACCAAAAACAGGTTTATCTTGATTAATGGAATTTATGCCTTTTATATTTGGAATTATCCCCTCCCCTCCCATTCTCATTTTCCTTTTTCATATATCCAGGGGTTCCAATATTTATGTTTTGATGCACACATCAATTACATATATTTGTAGATAAAAAGAAAATCCAATAAAATTGTTACGAGTTAGAATTTTAATTTGACAAATCGCGCGAGTTAGATAATTTCTTTATTTTAAATCTGTCTAAACTAATATTCAAAAAGAGAGAAAATTTCTGAAAATTCCCTATGACAACGAAGAATATAACGGAAGTGACGTTGAAAGGAAAGAGCAATGAGAGAATTGAAAAGCCATAAGAAAATAATGCATTTACCTGATAATTCTAGTTATAGTTGAGCTTCTACAAATTCAATGGTACAAATTGAATTACATTGATAGTCAATATTAGAATTTATCTACAATTGAAAGTCTTAAGGGACTTAAACTCTATTTAATCCACAAATTGAGTCAATTCAAATGAATCAAATGAGTTCTATTTAATAAGTTAACATCTATGATTCATTCTATGCGTAATGGTTACGGGCTTTAATCTGTCACCCGTGACACTAGGTTGTGATTGAATTAATCAACGTGCAATTGCCTTTTGCTTTTTCTCATGGTCTTTCCCTACAAAAGAGTTGCAATCTTACAAGTAAGCAAATCAGGATAGAATGTAATTTTGTCTACATTTCAACAACTCCACTTGTATTTTCTTTCTCAAACCAATGGCCGGTGCTATGTTAATCCCAACCTTCATTTTTTTTTTTTTTTTTTTTGTTCCAAATGTTTGGATATGGTTATTAGGATACCACAACTTTTTTTTAGAAAGGATACCACAACTTTAAAAACCTTTCATATACATGAAAAGATATAGAAAATCAAGTCTCTCTCAGTGTGGTTGATTTGGAGGTATTTGAGGGTAAAATTAGCTTTCAATGGGCAATGTCATGCATAGGTTGGTTGTGGCTCAATTAGAATTCTCTCACTGAAATTGCAACAATAATCAAAGGCCTCCATTTTATTATTATTTTTTTTTTTTTTTTTTTGTAGTTAACATTTATCTTTCATCCTAGGTTACACATGCTTCTTAACTTAGCACATTACAGAGAGAGAAAACTTGCAATAAATGATGAAATATCCAATTCAAATGACTCAAGCACACCCTTCACCACTACACCATGAGATCCTATGTGAGATTCATATCACCCCTAAGGAGAAATTATCCTTAAGGACACGTTCGAATCGATTCATTCAATTTTTTCAACAATAGCAACCAAAGTTATTAGTTGAGTCCAAAGGCATTCAAGTTCAACACACGTGATATGAAAATGAGATTATGATCTTTTAAATATATAGAGTACATCCGCAATGGATATATACACAGATCTGACACTTATCCCAAGTTCAGATAAGTGGCTTCTAGCAAGCTGTATAGCTTTTCTGCAAAAATCTTACTTTGAAGAAAGTTGCACATTTTATAACTGTGCTGCAAATACACTCTTTGTTTTTGTTGCAACTTTAAATTACAGAGTAAAAATATCCATCACTACTAATCTACTCATGTCATAATCCAGGAAGATCCAAAACTAGATTACACGAAAAGACTCGGATATCCTCTTTAAATCCTGGTAATGCCTTTTCCATTGAAGACCTGTCGAAAATAGCAAAAATAATTAAAACTTGAAGCAATATAGGTAAATGCATGTTGAACAAGCTTTCAAAGATTACAGATTTGGAAAAAACAGTACTGAGCAGTAAGATACAAGTACTTACCACTTCCGGTTACGCTGAATAGGTAAAGGCGATTACCGGCTGCAGTTGCGGTAATCAGTACATGGGGTGGCTCCAATTCATATTGGTAATACATTCTGCCATCGTGCTCCACAGTATTCATGCTTAGAACCTTGCCTTCTACGTTTTCACCGATCACTTCTGGTCCAAATGCACTGATCACCTTCTCCGGAGGTCCGATCTTTTGAATCGTGGCATCGTCACCAAGATCTATATACAATCACAAGACAGACAAATTTCATATGTTTTTAAGTAGGCATGGAAGTGAAAAGAGAGGAGCACTCTTTAAGTATTTGGGAAATCTTACTGTCAGCAAATCTAAGAACAGGTGCAACAATGACAAACAATCGTCCTTCTTTCGAGCTAGCAAACCTCAAGTCAATCTCTGTACCGCCTAAATCTGCTATAGATACTGGAACCTGTTGCAGGGATATATATAATGAAAGTAAGTCTCAGAGTCAAGAGATTGAAATGGGGGAATGTGTTAATGGAATTGAATTGAGTACCTCTTCAAAATCTTGAGGCACTGAAAAGGAATAAGGGATGATAGGACTCCATCCAACACCATGCCCTCCTGACTTGTCATCTGGTCTTCGATAAGTCCTCCAACCTGTCTGAGCACATTGTTTGCCGGTGAAGATGATGTTTCACTATAACCACAAATACAGAATATGCCCTGCTTCTATCTCCCTACTAGCCTAGGTCTTTAACATCTACCTATTCACTTTTTTTTTTGGTTCAGTGTAAGCAAAATCTGCTTATCTTTCTCACAAATTTACGATGCCTCATCTTTTATTAGTTTCTGTTTGGCTATGTTACTTAAGTACATAGCATGTGCTAGAAATGGGTGTGTGGTTAGAATCATATCCGACTCCCATCTCTGGAAATATGTCAAATATATGGTGTTGATACGTGAAGAAATTTATGGTGATTCAAGACGGTTCAACCGGAGGGGCAAAGAGTCAGTAGGACAGATGGAGGCACTGATTTTGAGATCGGAGGTTGTTGAGTCTTTACAGGAAAGTGCTTGGCATAGAGTTTGTTTGCCTCTCTCATCAGGCCCTTAGTTTATATATGCAAGCTTCTCTTATTACAAGATGTCACATGTTGAAATACGATTAAGGCTTAGATATGCTAATAGTCCATATCATTAGGTAAAAGGGCAATTTTAGAAATTTTTTAGAAGGGATAAAATTGAATTATAAATTTTTGAGATGTCAAAATATAATTTTATTATATATTAATTTATGATTTCATTATTTTCTAAGGAGACTTACTATATATATATATATTTTGGATCAAAGTGAAATTTGATCATATATTAATTTATAACTCCAATATTTCTGAAGTGGTTTGCATAGCAATTTTTCTAATTTAGGGGAGGCCAAGGCCCTACATGCCCCCTCTAAATTCGACCTGTGTAGGTAGAGAGTGACGCTACAACATGTACAAAATTCCTTGAATTGGATCAAATTATCCATATTTGAAGCCTACCTGAGGTGAAAATGATTCTATTAGGATTTTGTCAGACCAAGTGTTTCAAGTTTTATGCCAAATGTCTTAAGGAGAGGTCGAACATGCACCTAGTGAAGACATTGTCCTACGAAATTTCTGGGTGATGAGGTCTAACTATTGTCTCAGGTGAAGGATAAAACATAAAATGCCCTCCTTGAGATACGGTGAGCTCACTTACCTAACAATATTGTACAAGTACATAAGTTCAAATACCACTAAATCAAATATGGAACACTCTCGATAGAATTATGAGACAAAACCCTCCAGATTTGTTAAGGGAATATGTCAACCTATGATATACAATATTTCGTAGATTTCCCACCAAGCAATATAGGGGTTCTTCAAGAACGCCCATTTTTAAGCTCATTCATCGAGGAACTGAGAAATCTCTAATAGATTGATTTATAGAGGAACCCACAGAGATTGAAGAAAAGATATTAAAATGATTTTTTCTCATCATCCTCACAAATATAGGAAGTAGTTGCAAGAAACAGTAATTCTCCTTTTAATTCCTTCACAAATTTAGATGCTGGGACCGGGGAATGTAATGATATCATATGCATGATGTATTTAAACTGTTGTACTAACCTTGTTCATCGGGCTCAGACAAGCCAGGTATCCTTCCTGCTAGAAGACCTTGTTTGACGACTGCCATTCCCTCACCTGGAAATCCCAATACAGACGATGACGCTACAGATATCCCAGTGATCAAAAGGGATCGTCTACTCAAAATCCCCAATGAATCGTCCTTCTCCTTATCAACCAACCCATTTCCTCTTGAAGTGGGAACAGCTTTTGGCCTTGAAATCCCATTTTCTGATAAAGAAGAGTGAGCGAAACTGCAAGAAAGAGATAGTTGCTGCCATGAAAAGCTACGATAGCCGGAAAACAATGTGGTGCCCATATTTTTTTATAGAGCTGAGCTTCAACCAGTAATGAGAAAATGGAAGTCCTTTCTTCCTACACTCGGAATCTAGAAATCAATAACAAGAAGGTTGTAGAGAAGTTGTGATTTGAAGTGTAGAAGAAGTCAAGTTGGTATATTTGTGAAGGAGGTGGCATCTCAGTGCATTTTTGGGAATCTTCCCGATAAAATATCATTATTTTTAGCCTTACACCTGGATTATCTTATTTACTTTTTCTCTCTATAATTTTTCCCGCACACAAATTTTCTTTTTTATATTTTAGCTTTTAATTATCTGTATCTTTGATGGTTAATTTGATGAGATGAGTGTCATATTTGCAACACATCACAATTTATTTTATGAAAATATTTGGTACAGTAAAATTAGCAGTGAATTAATTCTTTTAAATTTAAGGGTGTAAAAAGTTATCAATTTTTTAAAAAATTAATTTTTTTATTTTTTTTACTCAATTGAGTACTTGAACTTTCAAAATACATTAAAAAAATCTTTAAACTTTTTCAAAGAAAAGCAATTAAGTCCTTTTTTTACACTCAATTGAGTAATTAAACCTTTAAAATGTATCAAAAAGGCCCTCAAATTTTTTTTTAAAAAAACAATTAAGCTCCTACTTTTTTTTGCACTTAATTGCATACTTAAACTGTTAAATTTATCAAAAAAGTCATTTGATCGTTAACTTTAATAGTTTTTACTTCTTTTTCAGTTAAATCCATTCCGTACCACAACCATTACATGACATGTGGCAATAAAAGTTATAAAAATTATAAAATTTAATATAAAATACAAAAATATTTAATATTAGAATATTAGAAAATTAGTAAAAAATTATTTTAAAATTTTAAAATTTTTAAAAAATAATAAAAAAATTATAAATGCATCAAAAAGATCTTTTAACCGTTAACTTTAATTGTTGAACGTTAAGTTAACGACCCCTGTCGAAACCTTTTTTGTTTTTGAAAAACAAGGGTCGACTTTAAAAACAAAAATAGAATCGCCACCAATCCTTTTTGTTTAGGTGTGATCGAATCACCTTATGAAACATTTCGTTTTATTAAAATATTAATTTTGGCCTACGATATTAAAAAAATGGGTTCGGGAGTCAGTTAAGTACGAGGAAGGATTAGCACCCTCGTCACGCCCAAAGTGGGTATCAGATTGATTAACTAATGTCCTAAAATCGAAAATTTGAAAAGTTTTAAAATACAATCCCTTTTAAAGAGTGTTTGAATAACTCGAGTTGGAATTTAAGACTCATTCGTTCCGACGGAATAAAATACTACATCCAGTACGTTAGGATACGACATTTTAAGCCCTCAAAAACTGAGATCTTCTCATGATTTTCAAAGCATGCAATTAAAAGGATATTTAGTTATTTGGTCAAATGAAAAACCGAAACCCAGCACGTTAGGGCACGATTTCTCGAATTTTCAAACACGGAATATTGCCTTTATTTGGAAAATCCTTTTTTATGAGTTTGGGTAAAAGAAGATAAAATCAATGTAACATTTAAAATAGAAAATTGGTTAAAACGAGAAAATGGTCGTACTTGGCGAATAATGATAATGCAAATACAATAATAATAACGAATAACATAAACTTGCAAGTATATAGAGACATAGATAAATAAATGAATAGGTACATAATAGGATAATATATAATAAGATAATAATAATGAGGACAAAAATAAAATGAAAATGAAATAAGTAAAATAATGAATGAAATAACAAAGAAAATTCTAGTGAGAATTTCATTTAAATTGAAAGTGAACAAATAAACGCATGAATTAGTGAAATATTAAGTGAAATGGTTTTTTTTTAAATAATGACAATAAAAATAATGATAGTAAAAGTAATAGTAATAATAATACTAATAATACTATAATAATAATGATGGTAGTAATAAAATAATAATAATAGTGGTAATAATATTAATAACAATAACAGTATTAATAAAAATAATAGTAATAGTAATAACAGAAATAATAATACTAAAAATAATAATAAATATAAAACTCAAATTAATTAATTTAACAATAAAATAGCTAAAATAATCGAAAAGAGACTAATTTGAATTGAAAATAGAAGTTTGGGGCCAAATTAGAAATAAAATAGAGGGGAATGACCGAGTTAAAACAAGTGCAAAACAGTGAGGGACCAAAAAGAAAATATCCCTACCCCAAAACGCGCTGTTGCTAGGGGGACCAATTTGAAAACGCAGTAGAACAGTGGGGCGAATTTAGAAATAAAAATAATTTTAATTGTAAAATCATAAAAAAGCGGAGGTACTAAATTGACAATTAAACCATTGCTAAAAAAACACGCAGATCTCAAGCTTGAGCAGGTCGGGTCGCTGGTCAGAGGCTCAAAATGACATTGTTTTGGTCTCTGAACTTAAAAATCAAAACGGCGCCGTTTCGTCTTGGTATTTAAATCAATTTTTCCAAAACAAAATTTTATTTTAAACCATTTCCTTCAAAAAAAAAAACTTTTAAAAAAAAACTCTTCCCATCTCTCCTTTCAAAAATCCGCCGAGTTGGTTGAGCCCCTGAGCTCGCTTGACCATACCGCCGTCCGTCATTGTCGTCGGCCACCGTGTAATTCAAAAAGTTAGTTTCTTTTTCGATTTTAAAACAGGTATTTTTCCTCTTTTACTTTTACCATTTTTGATAGATATATAAATATAAGTAGAAATGAAAAGAAAAAACAGACTTTGAAAAAACTAAAAAAACACAAGATGCAAATCACCTCTTTCCTTCTGATCTTTTGTTTTCTATATTAGAAAACTATTCTCTGCCTTTGTATTGATTTTGGTGTGTTTGTATCTGTAAAAATCGTCCCCCTTTACACTGTTAAGAATGTCTTTATATAGCCTAAATTACAACTGTTTGCTGCGTGCTTGTAGAAGTGGAGCGAAGATCACAGAGGCGTGGTGTGGACGTGACGTGATAGAGCAGTGCACGACGCGGAGAGGCGAGCGACGTGCGACACCTGGAGGCTGACTTGCGGTACAAATGGCATTTGGGGTTAGGGTTTGTTTGGGGTTTGGGTTGTTGGGCTAGGTTTTGGTTGGGTTTGATTAGTTAATTTGGGGTTTGGGTAATAATTTGGGCCTGAGCAATTGGGCCGAATTATTTTGTAATTTTTACATTATTTTGGGCTTTTACTTATTAAGGCCCATTCAAATTTGGGTATTTACAGCTGCCCCTCTTTACTTATTGTCGTGTAACGAGAATAAAGCAAAGACTTTAAAAATGACCAAATTTGCTGGGTCTTACAGAACCTCGACCTCCTTGGCGCTTCTTTTTCAGGTAGCCTCCTTCCAATTCCCTGCATCTTTAAGGGTATAGGCATTGTCGCTTCGATTCACTCCACTGTAACTTTGGGGGAAGGAGATTTGTGGCTCCTACCTACGGCAACTTCAAAGGTATAAGATTTACGACTTGTAACTTGACCTATTCCGCTGTAACTTTAAGGAGATGAGGCTAGTGGCTTAAATCTGCTCCATTGCTGCTTCATAGAGATAAGATTCGCCATCTTCGATATGCTCCACTGCTACTCAGGGAGATAAGATCTACAATCTTCAGCTTGCCCCATTGCTGCTTAGAGAGATAAGGCTAGTGGCTTAAATCTACTCCCCTGCTACCTCAAGAAGATAAGATTCATCGTCTTCGATCTGCTCCACTACTGCTTAGGGAGATATGATCTGCAATCTTCAGCCTGCTCCACTGCTGCTTAGGGAGATAAGGCTAGTGGCTTAAATCTGCTTCTCTACTACCTCGGGAAGATAAGATTCGCAGTCTTCGATCTGCTCCACTATTGCTTAGGGAGATAAGATCTGTAATCTTCAGCCTGCTCCACTACTGCTCAGGAATATAAGGCTAATAGCTTAAATCTGCTTCCCTACTATCTCGGAAAGATAAGATTCACTGTCTTCGATCTGCTCCACTACTGCTTAGGGAGATAAGAACTGTAATCTTCAGCATGTTCTACTGCTGCTTAGAGAGATAAGGCTAGTGGCTTAAATCTACTTCCCTACTACCTCGGGAAGATAAGATTTGTTGTCTTCTATTTGTTCCACTATTGCTTAAGGAGATAAGATCTGCAATCTTCAGCCTGCTCCACTGCTGCTCAGGGAGATAAGACTAGTGGCTTAAATCTGCTTCCCTACTACTTTGGGAAGATAAGATTCGTCGTCTTCGATTTGCTCCACTATTGCTTAAGGAGATAAGATCTGTAATCTTCAGCCTGCTCCACTGCTATTCAGGGAGATAAGGCTAGTGGCTTAAATCTGCTTCCCTACTATCTCGGAAAGATAAGATTCACCGTCTTTGATCTGCTCCACTACTGCTTACGGAGATAAGATCTGTGAATTCACTGATATTGCTACACCGTCCTCTGGGGAGCATGTCCTGTAGACTCAGTTTCATATGCCTATGTTTATGCCAAATGATTAGGATGCTATGATCAGAATGAATCAAATGCTCCTAACCAAATGTGTTATGAATGATATGAATGCAGAAATGTCATGAGAATGATTCATTTTTAAATGCTTAAGGTGTCATCGCTCGTTGTTCATCAGAGTTTTATCACTGACGTATTATGCTGCCTTCTTGCTCGGCTGGTATTTTTTGATAGAAAACCCACAAAAACAATCTATTTTTCTCAACTAGTTTGCCCCACTGTAACTTCAGGGTCCATTTCATTGTACTTCTGGGATCTAAGGTTTGTACCATTTTCAAACCCTCCACTGTAACTCAGGAGTATAGGATCTGAATCTTTTTCATCAATTTGGTCTATTACACTATTCCCCAGGTGTCATGACCAGATGTGTACACCTGATATTTGCATGAATGAGGAATATCATTTTTTTCTCGAGAATGATCCTCTTTTATGTTTGGGTTGACATTGCTCGTTTTCGTCATTGACGCAATATCTTGTCTTCTTGTTCAACTGATATCTTTAATTGAAAATCCAAAGAGATAATCTCAATTTGGACTCAAATATTTCCAACCCTTAAGCTTGGTAAGTTCTAAACAATAGTCTTGTTTCAGGTTCTTGCACTGTTTAGAAACTTCTAGAGTAATATACAATACTCTTTTTGAAAATAATTAATCATTAGTTCAATACGAAACGCTTTAAAAAAATTATAAAGATGGATAAAACTGAAATTTATTAGGAACAAAATCCAAAAAGAACGGATTAATCAAAGAAAGCAAACATTGCCGAAATACAAAAATAGGTAAAGGAAAAAAATTAAGTGCCCCAGATATCGCAGCCTGAGCTTCTCCGTACGAACTCTTCGAGGATCATTTTGAGCTTGTCATGTGCCTAAGAGATCTAAAGTACTTTGTCGATGCCTCAAGACGTAGCATACTTCCTCCTCGTTAATTCAAGCATAGCAAGACTACTACATGCCTCATCTTTGATCGAAATTTGAATTGTCCTTTTCAGGTTTTCAATTCAAAACCCCTTTGGTCTCAAGACACCCTTTGCGGGATTTCACCTCAGCCTCTCCTTTTTTTTTAGGCGCCCTTTGCGGGTAGGGTGTTGCCCCGGTAGAAGTTCTGACAGATGTTTGATAAACATAGAGAGCAAATGGTAACTTTTCATGCCAATCCTTGTAGGTCTCAGCCATTTTCCCCACGATCTTCTTGATATTTTTATTAACTGCCTCAACTGCACCATTCATTTTCAGGTGATATGGTGACGAGTTGTGGTGCTTAATTTTGAATTGACTGCAGACCTCCACTATCACGCTGTTATTCAAATTCAACGCGTTATCAGATATGATCCTTTCTGGCATACCATATCGACATATGATCTCCTTCTTCAAGAACTTACTGACTGACGACTTTGTGACATTGGCGTATGAAGCATCCTCTACCCATTTGGTAAAGTAGTCGATGGCCATAAAAATGAATCGATGTCCATTAGAAGCTTTTGGTGAGATCGGCCCAATGACATCCATGCCCTACATAGAGAAAGGCCATGGAGAAGTCATAACATGAAAATGTGAAGGAGGCACATGAATCTTGTCTCCATAGATTTGGCACTTATGGCACTTCCTAGCGTAACTGATGCAATCTCCTTCTATCATGGATCAGTAATACTCGAATTTCATGATTTGCCTGGCCATTGTGCAACCATTGGCATGCGTCCCGAAAACACCCTAATGGACTTCTTTCAAGATTTTCTTAGCTTCAACAGCGTCTACACATCTTAGTAGCACTTGATCCTTTCTCTTTTTATACAAGATATCTCAATCTAAGACATAGTCACTGACCAGCCTCCTCAATGTTCTCTTATCATTTTCTTTTGCCTGATCAGGGTATTCACGGTTCTTCACATACCGTAGAATATCATGATACTAAGGATAGTTATCTTTCTCTTCCTCTTCATCGATGTTGTAGTAATGAGCTGGAGCCTCATAAATACTCATTTGGATAGACTTCATATCCTCTTGCTTACTTACTCTGATCATAAAAGCTAACGTAGCCAAGGCATCAGCCATCTGGTTTTCGTCTCGCAGGAGATAATAGAAAGCGATATCATCAAATCCCTCAATTAACTCCAGGACCAGCTTCCGGTAACTAATCAGCTTGGGTCTCTTGTTTCCCATTCACCCATAAGCTGATAGATCACTAACGCAGAATCCTCATACACCTATAGCACTTTGACTTTCCATTCAATGGTTGTACGGATTCCCATAATACATGCTTCGTATTATGCCATATCGTTTGTGCAATTAACGTCTAATTTGTAAGTAAATGGATAATAATATCTATTTGGGGATATCAAGACTGCCCCAATTTCGTTGCCAACGGCGTTCGATGCTCCGTCAAAGTTTAATTTTCGATGACTATATTCTGGAGTGCCTTCTTCAGTAGTTGCCACATACATTAGATCTTCGTTAGGGAAATCAAAGTTCAAAGACTCGTAATCTTTTAAAGCTCTACAGGCTAAAAAATCTGCTATTGCACTCCCTTTCACAGCCTTCTAGTTCACATAAACTATGTCGAATTCAGAAAGCAGATTTTGCCATCGGGTCATCCTTCCGCTCAAAGTGATTAACTCCATCATGTACTTTAAAGGGTCTAATTTTGAGATTAACCAAGTCGTATAGTACAACATGTATTGCTTCAATCTCCGAGTGGTCCAAACCAATGCGTAACATAATTTCTCAATTGGCGAGTATCTCATTTCACACTCAGTAGATTTCTTACTTAGGTAATATATCGCATTTTCTTTCTTGTCTCATCGTATTGGCCGAGCACACATTCCATTGAATTGTCAAATATTGCCAAATACAATATCAATAGCCTACTAGGACTAGGTGTAGTTAGCACTAGGGATTGGACAAATATTGTTTAACATTGTTAAAGGTTTTCTGACACTTATCATCCCACACACATGGGTTGTACTTCTTGAGAAGACGAAATATGGGGTCATATTTCTCAATTAGTTGTGAAATGAACCGGGCAATAAAATTTAATCTTCCTAGGGAACCTTGAACCTCTTTCTGAGTGCGCAGTGGAGGCAATTTTTTTATAACCTTGACTTTGTTCGGGTCAACCTCAATTCCTCTTTCACTAACTATGAAACCCAGTAATTTTCCTGACCTAGCTCCGAAAGTACATTTTTTCGGATTGAGCTTTAGTTGGAATTTTCTCAACCTCAGAAACAATTTTCTCAAAATTTACACGTGCTCCTCTTCAGTTCGGGATTTTGCAATCATATCATCGATGTAAACCTCGATTTCCTTGTGCATCATGTTATGAAACAAGGTTACCATGCCTCTTTGATACGTTTCTCCTACATTTTTTAACCTAAATGGCATCACCCTATAGCAAAATGTTCCCCCCACAAAGTTGTGAATGTGGTCTTTTCCAAGTCCCCCGGATGCATCTTTATCTGATCGTATCCAGATAAGCCGTCCATGAAAGAGAACAGTGAGTAACCTCCCGTATTATCCACTAAAGTATCAATGTGAGGCAATGAGAAATTGTCTTTTAGGCTGGCCTTGTTTAAGTCTCTGTAATCCACACACATCCGCACATTTCTATCCTTCTTAGGGACGGGGACAACATTAGCTACCCATTCTGAGTACTTAAGTACTTGTAAGAACCCAGCATCGAATTACTTCTTGACCTCTTCTCTTATTTTTACTGTAACATCGGGTGTCGTCCTTCGAAGCTTCTGTTGAACTGGCTTGCACTCTTCTTTTATGGGGATGCGGTGTACCACAATATCAGCGTTCAACCCAAGAATATCCTAATACGACCACGCGAAGACATCTTTGAACTCTTACAATAATTCAATGAGGTCCCGTCTTATTTCCTCGGTTATGCAAGTTCCAATGTTCACCTCTTTCCCATTTTCCAAGGTCACATTCTCTATCATCTCTTTGTGTGGTAGGATCTGTTTCTCTTCCTACTCTACCATCTTTAACAAATTCGAAGATAAGTTATAGTCTCCATCATCTTCAAAATCCTGAGATCCCTCCCAACACATGTCTCACTCAAAAGGGAATTCTGGGTCCATAACAACGTCACTCGTGTCATTGATATCTAGAGACCTATTATAGACACAAAAGAATCTAAAAAAAATAAATTGATCTCAGAATAGCTCATTTGTACGGCATGATTATGAATGAAATGCAGGAATAAAAGAATATTTGCTTAGAATGAGACGTAAAAATGTATTTTTATTGAAATAAAGACATTTTGAACATGAGCCTATTTCACAAAAGATTCTTATTGTTTCTAGGCTTTAAAGCAACAAGTGTGTTTTGAACATTACTCTGTATTAGCTCTAAAATCTACAGGAATTTCTTCCACAGTCCAGTTGTTCAGAACACTTCTAGGCTCATGAGGGCGAATGCTTGCTAAGTCTCCTTCTATCACTTTCTCTTCAGATATGACGTTGATGCTCAGATTTCCAATCAAATATTCATTGGACTATTTACTTGTCACCTTCCATTCAGGATGAATAACTCCTCCTAACACGAGCGTTCTGGATATATGATGGAAGGTCATCGGCTCCCATCTGACCTCTGCGTCATTTAATCTTGCTCTTCGTCTCTATTACTTCCTTTCTAACTCATTTTTCCTTTGATTTGCATCTGGCTTATACCCTAAGCCAAAGCGATCCTATTTGTCAGCCAAGATTGGCACTTCAACCCGTTTATGGAGATATTTCCCGAGTCTTCTTCCAAGCAATGCCCCCTTTTTTCAACTGTTAGTTGCAAGCTCATCCTCATAGCTTCGGATATTTTTGGCATTAAGACCTTACCACCTTCGATGTTGAAAGTTGTATTTACGAATTTTAATGACCGAAAGGAACACTCTATTACCTCACTATCATTTTCTATATACGGCACATCACTGGTAATGGATGCGATAATGTCCTCCTTCGCGTTTATCGTTATCAGTCGTCCCTCCATCACCAACTTTAGCTTTTGGTGCAATGATGATTGTACTGCCCCTGGTGAGTGAATTGAGGCCTCCACAATAAACAATTATAAGAAGGCCTGATGTCCATCACTAGGAAGTCTACCTCGTATGTGTTTGGTCCGATCAGAAAAGGTACCTCAATCCTTCCTATTACTTTCCTTTCGGTTCCATCGAATGCCCTCACTATGTTCTGGCATGTATTCATATGAGAGCTATTTATAAGCAACCTGTTCAATATGGATAGGGGTAAGACGTTCAGTGCCAATCCATTGTCAATTAGTACCCCCAATAATGTATACCCTTTGCAGCGGGTGGTAATGTGCAAAGCCTTGGTGGATCCCATACCCCCTGACGGTATTTCATCGTCACTGAAAGAGATGAGTTATCGGTGCTTATGTTGCTGACAAGGCGGTCTAGCTTATTTACTGAAATGTCGTTAGCGACATAGGTTTCATTTAATACTTTCACTAGCGCATTATAATGCGTCTCAGAACTTAAATGTAGAGCCAGTACCGATATATGAGCTGGCTTCTTGTGTAGTTATTCCACAACATTATACTTGCTGTGCTTTTGGAACTTTAAGAATTTTTTAGCTTCGTTCTCAGCTACCGGCTCATTAACAGGTAGCTCTAGCTTTTCTTTTTTCGGTTCGATCATCAATGATTTTTTTTTCAGGCTCGGCTTTTGTATTTGACGTGTTGACCGGGCCCTCCTCTCCCGAGATTGTCACATTGTAGTCATAGTTCCAAGGCACTCTTTGGCTATCCTTATAAGGAAAAGAAACGGGTTTCTGGATTACGACTCTTGGTGTAACTTTTGCTCCAGCTTCACTGATCTTTGGCTGTGAGATAATTACTACAGGGCGACTAGCCTCACAGACTTTCTCTACCGACCCTCATCCTGGGATGCACACGTCCTCTCTTTCAGTGAACTCAAAGAACTCTAGCTCATTATTGTCCATTAGACCTTGCACCAGGGCCCTGAATTCACTGCATCTCTGAATCTCATAGTCTTCCTCCCTGTGGAACTCACAATAGTTTCTAGCTTCTCGAGATTTTCTCTCTAAGTCTTGCATGATTAATCCTCTTTCTACCATTTTCCTCCAAGCCTCTCTCAACGGGGTTCTTACTTCTCCAACATTCAACTTGATTCTCCTCTTCATATTCTTGACTATCTCGTTTACCTCATTATCAGTATGATTGGGTAACAGATTTCCTACACCAGGTGCATCATCGAATTTTACAACACCCATTTTAATAAGCCTTTCGACTAACCTTTTGAAAAAAGTGCAGTTCTCTATCGAGTGTCTCGTGATTCCTGCATGGTATTTATATTGAGCACTTGCGTCGTACCACTTGGGGTATGGGGGTTGCATCAGTTTTAAGTAGAAAAGGGATACAACATGTGCATCAAATAGACTTTTGTACAGCTCCCAATACGTTATTGGAATGGGAGTAAACTGGAGCTTCTCTGTGTTTTTTCTTATATTGGGCTCTTATCTTGGCGAGGCTTGCTGGCTCGTGGCTACCATTCTCTGTTGGTTTACCGTGATTGGTTTTGCATAACCCGTACTCACATTGCTGACTTCATTTTCTCTTTTCTTCGGGGCCGACCTCTTGGTGCTTTCCCCAGCCTCTATCTTTCCACACCTTATCGCATTCTCTATCATTTCATCGGACATCACTATGTCCGCGAAACTATTAGTTGCGCTTCCCAGTATGTGATTAATAAAAGGTGATTTCAGGTATTAATGAAGACTATGTTTGTTTCTTTTTCCAGCAGTGGCAGTTGGACTTGTATAGTGACTTCCCTCTACCTCTGAGCGTATTGCTTGAAACTTTCACTCGACTTTTTCTTTATGTTCTGTAACGTGATCCTGTCAGGTGCTATGTCTGTCATATGGCCATATTGCTTCATGAAGGCCTATGCTAAGTCCTTCTATGATTTAACTTGGGTTCGATTCAGCTGATTGTACCATTTGGCCGCAGCCCCAATCAAACTGTCCTGAAAATAGTGAATTAACAACTGGTCGTTGTTGACATATCCGCCATCCTCTGACAGAACATTGTAATGTGGGCCTTAGGGCAGCTAGTCACATTATATTTTTTAAACTTCGGTATTTTAAATTTTAGAGGGAGTACCAAATCTAGGACCAGACTCAACTCCTTGGCATTCATTCCACAATAATAATCAGTGCTTTCCAACGCCTTGAATTTCTCCTTCAGCCATTTGTATCGGTCTTCCAATTACTTTGGGAGTTTCGCTCTTGCCCTTCCCACTTTCGCTACACCATGGAGGTTAGGGACTACAGGATTTGTCCGCTTGTCTTTGGGGTTAGAACTCGAGCCCGTTGGGAAATTTATCGGTACCGAAATACCAGTCTGACATTGGGGTCTGATATTGACAGACACCCTTTGTGGTGGTGCTTGGATATTCATTAGGGTAAAATCTGGAGGGTAAGCAAAGTCCTCGTTGTCGTCCCCAGTATTGATTATGGGGCTCTTTCCTATTTCTGGCCCTCCAATAAGTAACTGGGTCAATTGGTTCATCATGTTCCTTTGAGATTCCAGCATCTGATCCCTCATATCCTGTTGGATTTTGGCCAATTTTTCTTGCATCTTTACTTGCAGTTGATCATGTATCACCTTCTGCATTTGTTCCAATTTTTCTAGCATTTTATCCATAGCTTTGGGTTTTCTTCGTATGTAGTAGTGATGTTCCAAGATGTGATGCAATGTAATGCAAATGCATGAGATGAATACAAAACTAAAAAGGCGTCGATTCTAATCTAATTCCATTTAGAATAACTTTATTAGAAAATAAAATCCTTTACATAAAACAAATCATATATACGGCTTTGCTTTGATACTCAAAGTTTTAACTCATTTAAGAAGCCAAGCCAGCTCACGACCCCGGTCTGACTCTAACTCATATTTCACACTTAGCACGTCAGCCTAAACCGTTAAGGTCTGTAAATGATCGGCCACTTCTCATATCTGAGCCACGGCTTCGCCCATGACGTAATCTCTATCACTGACCTGGTTTTGAGATCGATGAAATTGTTCTTCCCATCGCTCGTTATTTGCTTCCAATAGTTCCACCTGGAGTTTACTGTTTTGCAGCACCATTTTGAGCTCTTCTACCTTTTCTTTCAGTTCTTCAATCTTGCTTTGGCTCGCCCTCAACTCCGCCACTAAATTACGACTACAATATTAATGAAGCGCCCTTTCTAGCTCTGCTACTCTAACTCTTAACTTCTTCTTTTTATTTTGGCTCTTCAACAATCTCTTTTTAAAAGTGTCCTATTGTACTTGAGTGTCACGGAACTTTTTCTCCCATTGAGCGGCCCTAACCCTTTTCTCTTGGATCTCTTGTCGCCACTGCTCCGACGTCTTTCCCAATCTGGCAGTTCTCATCGATATACACAGCTTCTTGTAATCAGTCTTCAAACTGTTCAAGTCTTCTTCGGCCTTCCTTTTTCCTTTTCTCAACTTCTCAGCCTCAAGTTTCTGAACATCAGCATCTAACCTCAAATGCATCTTTTCCTCCTCCAATTGTTCTATCTTCTTTGCTAACTCTGAATTTCTCTCTTCGAAGTCATGTTTTATAATTTCTAGCTCGGAGGGGATTACTTGCAAGTATTCTTCCATCGATCGAACACCCTCTAAAATCGGCCTAGGGATATTATCATTGATCCTTTTACTCAACCACCTATTGTATTCAAGAGTCGTCATTGAACCTACAGCTAATCTCTTCATCCAGTGTGTCTGTTTTCAAGAATCAAAAATTTCTTGAACCTTCTTCTTATAATTGTCTCCGTTATACGAGAACTCACACTGAGCTAGCTCATTTGTCATCGGTATAAACTGTCTTGATTTGTATTGTCTTAAAACTAGCAAAGGGGATATTCAACGGCTCCCCAAATTCCAAGCAGAGGTATCCAGTCAAAACTCCCACACCGATAGAGAATTTCATCGGGAACCATCTAAGGGGCTCTCCACTCAACATCTTCCTCTTGGAGATTTTGAAGAATCGCCATTCACCTTTCCTCTGATATGTCGTTCCTCATTGGCATAGCTACTACTTCCTTTAATGGGGAATAATCTTCAGAAAAGACTAGGTAAGAAACTTTGTCGACCTTCCAAAAATTACCATGGAACCAAACCAACAATAATTGCACGCATCTAATGAATCTACTTTCACCTGCCTTCTGACATGCACTCAAAGATCTAAACGTCTCGGCTAGAATTACTGGTACCGGTGTGACCCGTTTGTCAAGTCAATCAAATAAATCGGTAACTGCTTCATTTATATGCTTTAAAGCTTTGGGAAAAATTACCAAACCATAAATACTCAAGGCGAAGACGTCAACTTTCTTCTTTATATTTGGATATGCTACGATCAGGTCCCTCAAACTCACCCAAGGAATGCATTTACTATCACATTTTTGCTGAATTTGGGTTGTAACCCACTGTTCACTCATCCCAGTGATACTCATTAATTTCTTTACAAAATTTGGGACATTAGTGGCCTTAGAATAAGTTTTGTCGACTTGAACCTTTGGACAACGAAACAGAGATGTATACTCTTCCATAGTAGGCACCAAGTCCACTTTCTCGAAAGTGAAACAACTATATACGGGGTTCCAAAACTGAGCCGTAGCCCGAAACAAGTGCTTGTCCACCTTGATGTCGAGCAAGTTGGGTAGGTCGCCATAATTATGATAGAACAGCTGCTTAGTCTCATAATCCCAACGGGCCCATATATCCCTCAATTCTTGGAACTCATTTTGTGCCACACTGATACGGGTGAAGTCCCACAACTCCGACGTATATCCCTCAGCTAGGCTATCCCCTTTCTCAAGTTGCATCTTCTCTGACCATATATGGACAACCGCATTATCCTCCACTTTATCAAGAAGTTCATTCTCTATGACAAGCTTTCTAATTTAGTAACTGAACAGGAATCGAGACCTCTTAAATATGAAATGACATGCAATCATAGCCATAACAAAACACAACGAGTCAGTATCGAATAATAAAATTCAAAACAAATAGAAAATAGTCAAACACCTATCTGGGTAACCGCTAGGGTTCAGCATAACTCTATCTAGGGCGGGCTCTTAGGGTTCACTATATGTGGCTCGGTTCTAAAAAAATGGTACCTAAACCAGCAGATTCCTCAATCATCACCCATTATAGGCTCATGTAGATCGAGTTCAGTTCAAGGGAATACATTTTTCTATGGCTATGCGGAGGTGAAAACTTCACGAAAACATAGGTACGGATGTATCCCGGAAGCAGTTCACTAGCCCATGCAGAGGTTAAAACCTCACGAAAGCATAGTTTCTCACTCCCACTTAAAAGGTGTGACCACAACGGTCAAGCAAGATGATGCAGGAATATTCTACGAGACTCAAATCACAACAAACATATGACATGATACAAACAAATGTGACAAAAGAACCATGATTTTTCAAATCAAATTTTCAATTTTTGACAAAAGGACAGAAAATAATCAATTTTACGGCTTAACTCTCTTATTCTTCCCCAGTGTAGTCGCCAAGCTGTCGAAACATTTTTATTTTTGAAAAACAAGAGCCGACTTTAACAATGAAAATGGAATTGCCACCAATCCTTTTTGTTTAGGTGTGATCGGATCACCTTATGAAACATTTTGTTTTATTAAAATATTAATTTTGGCCTACGATATTGAAAACTGGGTTCAGGAGCCGGTTATGTACGAGGGAGGATTAGCACTCTCGTCACGCCCAAAGTTGGTACCAGATTGATTAACTAATGTCCTAATATTGAAAATTTGAAAAGTTTTAAAATACAATCCCTTTTAAAGAGTGTTTGAATAACTCGAGTTGGAATTTAAGACTCACTCGTTCCGAAGGAATAAAATACTACATCCAGTAAGTTAGGATACGACATTTTAAGCCCTCAAAAACTGAGATCATCTCATGATTTTCAAAGCATGCAATTAAAAGGATATTTAGTTATTTGGTCAAATGAAAAACCGAAACCCAATACGTTAGGGCACGATTTCTCGAATTTCCAAACACAGAATATTGCCTTTATTTGAAAAATCCTTTTTTATGAGTTTGGGTAAAAGAAGATAAAATCAATGTAACATTTAAAATAGAAAATTGGTTAAAACACGAAAATGGTCGTACTTGGCGAATAATGATAATGCAAATACAATAATAATAACGAATAACATAAACTTGCAGGTATATAAAGACATAGATAAATAAATGAATAGGTACATAATAGGATAATATATAATAAGATAATAATAATGAGGACAAAAATAAAATAAAAATGAAATAAGTAAAATAATGAATGAAATAACAAAGAAAATTCTAGTGAGAATTTCATTTAAATTGAAAGTGAACAAATAAACGCATGAATTAGCGAAATATTAAAGTGAAATGATTTTTAAAAATAATAATAATGACAATAAAAATAATGATAGTAAAAATAATAGTAATAATAATACTAATAATACTATAATAATAATGATGGTAGTAATAAAATAATAATAAAAGTGGTAATAATACTACTAATAATAATAACAATACTAATAAAAATAATAGTAATAGTAATAACAGAAATAATAATACTAAAAATAATAATAAATATAAAACTCAAATTAATTAATTTAACAATAAAATAGCCAAAATAATCAAAAAGGGACTAAATTGAATTGAAAATAGAAGTTTTGGGGCCAAATTAAAAATAAAAGAGAGGAGAATGATCGAATTAAAACAAGCGCAAAACAGTGAGGGACCAAAAAGAAAATATTCCTTCCCTCAAAACGCGTCGTTGCCAGTGGTACCAATTTGAAATCGCAGTAGAATTGTGGGGTGAATTTAGAAATAAAAATAACTTTAATTGTAAAATCATAAAAAAGCGGAGGGACTAAACTGGCAATTAGACCATTGCTAAAAAAACGCGAATCTCAAGCTGAAGCGGGTCGGGTCGTGGGTCAGAGGCTCAAAACGACGTCGTTTTGGCCTCTGAACTTAAAAATCAAAACGGCGCCGTTTCATCTGAGTATTTAAATCAATTTTTCCAAAAAAAATTCATTTTAAACCCTTTCCTTCAAAAAAAACAAAAAACCTTTCAAAAAAAAAAACTTTTCCCATCTCTCCTTTCAAAAATTCAGCCAGGGTCCGGTGAGCCCTAACCACGTCAGCCACCGCCGTCCGCCGTGTAATTCAAAAAGTTAGTTTTTTTTTTTTGCGATTTTAAAACAGGTATTTTTCCTATTTTACTTTTACCCTTTTTGATAGATATATAGATATAAGTAGAAATGAAAAGAAAAAATAGACTTCGAAAAAGCTAAAAAAACACGAGATGCAAATCACCTCTTTCCTTCTGATCTTTTTTTTCTATATTAGAAAACTATTCTCTGTCTTTGTATTGATTTTGGTGTGTTTGTATCTGTAAAAATCGTCTCCTTTTACACTGTTGAGAATGGCTTTATATAGCCTAAATTACAACTGTTTGTTGCGTGCTTGTAGGTATAGAGCAAAGATTACGGAGGCTTGGTGCGGACGTGGCACGATGGAGCAGCGCACGACACAGAGGGGCGCACGACATGCTGCGCTTGAGGCTAACTTGCGGCGCAAATGGCATTTGGGGTTAGGGTTTGTTTGGGGTTTAGGTAGTTGGGCTAGGTTTTGGTTGGGTATGATTAGTTAGTTTGGGGGTTGGGTAGTAATTTGGGCCTAAGCAATTGGGCCGAATTATTTTGTAATTTTTACATTATTTTAGGCTTTTACTTATTAAGGCCTAGTCAAATTTGGGTATATACAACCCCCAATTTTTTTTCAGTTAAAGCCATCAAGTGTCACAACACAGTGTAATATGTGGCAAAAAATGATAAAAAATAAAAATCAATAAGTTATAGAAAATTATAAAATATTTTTTTTAGTACGATAATTTTTATAATTTTTTTATGAAATTTATATTTTTTTACAATTTTTATAACTTTCTTATGATTTTATAAAATTTTATAATTTTTTTTATATTTCTATACATTTTGTTTTACGATTTTTAGTTTTTTTATAATTTTTTATAAATTTTAAATATTTTTTTATAAATTTAATAATTTTTATTATTTTTATTTATTTTTATCATTTTTACCATATAAAAATTAGTAGCAGTAAGCTGTTAAAATTCTTAGTTACTTTTTTTAAAGACAGCTATTTTTTTAGAGCTATTTCCAATCTAAATAATTCAACACAAAGTGCCACCTTAAATAAATCCAATAAATTTATAACCGGATGATCAAACTATAGGTTATTTATGCATCTTTAACCTAAACAAAAAAAAAAGTACTACTAATTCAATGAATTTACAAAGATGACTAACAAAAAAGGTAACTTCGAAAGGCAAATCACATACCAAAAATCTTTTCTTTCCTTTTTTTACAAAAAGAAAAATAGCATTCAGATAAAAATAATTAGAACCACCAAACTTCTCATAATTTAAAAAAAAAAAAAAAAAAAAAGAAGACAATCTACAATTTTTTTTTCAAAAAAATATAATCATTTCTCAAAATGCATGAAGCAATATTTTTTAAGTGTAAAATACACATTGATTTTTTTTGGTAACAAATTCTAGTAAATCTAGAAAGAGTGAATTAAATTGTAACAATCAGCTAAATCATCATTATCAACTTTCATCACTATATAATGTACAAAATAATTTCGGGACATTTTTACAACATCTAGAATTGCAATACTATGTTTTAAAATTGCCAACAATAAGGTGAAAAAAGAATTGCTCTACAACCTATAGAAGAAATAGTGAATCCCAACAGCCATTCACGATTGTGACAGTAAGTGTTAAATTTGAAGCAAAACGGAGCACTATGCCAACAAGAACGAGGCAGCCAGTTTTCAAGGCAGAGGCATTGGAGGTTTCCACTTCGCAAATTCAACAAGATTCCTATTCACTACGGATCCATTATGCAGCCAAAATGTTTCAGCTGATTGGTGAAATTGCCTCACTTTCCTCTGAAGCTCCCACATTAACGCTCGCATTGTAGAACATTGCTCCGAGTCTGGAGCATAAACCCACAAACATCTTACTTGCCTGCCACGACCTATTATCTGCTCTATGACCTTATCTGAAACACAAATGCAAAGTTCAGCCCTTTCATGATGCTAAAGAGCTCAATAAGTAGAGTAAGAAGCAAAAAATAGAATATCTGACCTGGTATCGAAGCCAGGTAATCCAGAAGCTCAGGCCCTATTGATGTGGATGGCCATTTGATTGATATCTCTGTGTAGTCAATTACATTTTGAAAAGGTAATTCTACTTGATCTGATAAGATGACTGGAACACATTCCTGTTCATGAAAAAATAAAAGCAAATTACTATACTTCCATCAGCCTCAAAATGCTTGTGTGCACGTGTTTGAGAATGAGAGAGAGACCACAAAAAACGACTCATAAAAACGGAGGGTCCAAGATGACTCTCCACGTGGTGCGAGGCAAAATTTGGAATTGCCCAGGTGCTGAAAATATTCCACTCTTCCCAATTTGTTAGGACCACTGAACTGTAACTCTGGACATTCCAACTGCATATATTTTCCACCAGATAAATGAGAAAATTCTAGTAAAAATCAATCCATTTAGTATTTAAAAGAAAGCCTGCTAATAGAGTTATGAGATTTCATACTTCACATCAATCATCCAGATGCAGATAGAATTAAGAAGCTTCATCTTATCTCACATTCACACACACTTAACCACAGTAAGCATGGGCAACAATTTTCTACTAACAGTAAAATAGGGGTAAAGAAATAACAATATGAGGAATATTAAGAACATAGAATTTCTTGATTCTAAAAAGATTCTTAGTGAACAGTAAAGTACAATGGACCTAATAGGATTTCTTTCTGGAATATGAATGAAATATGATCAACTTAATGCACATAGTAATCAGGGACCCAAAGAACTGGAAAAATAAATTGGTTAATTAATTAAAAGTGAGATTACCCAGAACTATAAGTTCAATGCCAAGGTTTTAAATTGTTATTTTGAGGTTCTATAGTTGTGCACCTGCACCTTACTCCTTAGCAGTAGAGAACAAAAGCACCTCAAACCCTTTCGGCTGAGGCTCATTTGGTCAGGCACAAGCCTGGAGCACCTACACACTTTTCCTGTAATGCAATAGTTATAAAAAAACGGCCTGCCTGACCTAACTTCTGTTTTATTTCATCCATTTTTCACCTTTTTCTTAGATAAACCTTTACTTTAAAGAAAGGGATAGTATCAAACTCTATACTTCTCAATATTCGAGGATTCAACCATAAGGAAGTCGTGCATATTGACCAATAGAAAAATTGCATGCAATAAAAGGGGGAAAAAAAACTCATAATATACATATTGTGCTTTATTCCACTCAGGCTAGTGCTTTTTTTAAAAACTTAAACTGACAAAGAAGGGAAACATACCTTATCAGGATATTGCTTTGCAAGCTCAATCAGCTTAAGACGACCAACCTTTTTTTGCGCCCGACCTAAATAGTTTGCCAAATACTTTCTCTTAGATAGAGGCAATGGCTGGAAAACAGTAGCCCCTGTTTTCGTCATACCATCATCAACATTTCCAGGAATGATGATATCTTTCCATGTATTAAAAGCACTTGTGTCTTTCTTATCAGTACGGTCTCCCTGCACAATACGCAAATCAGTATGCTTTTGTTAAGAAAGTCAACATAAAACACAAGAGAACTTCAATTCTGAAGGCTTCAATTGGTAAGAAAAATTGAAATGTGAAAAATTAGGAATAACTTAAATTGAGACAAAATGGCTTTTAACATATACCATTTGTAAGATAGAAAAACAAATTTACAAAAATTAAGGGGAAAAATATATAATCCTTTACTCAAAACCTCTTTCCTTCCCTTCTGCAGTGTTTACAATTTGGAAAGAAAAAGAAAAGTATTAACTTACTGTACGTAAAGAAAAACAGTTTTTCCATGTTTCCATTTTTCTCTCGTATAAAGCATAGCTAATAATCATTCTACAACACATTTAACAATTCTGCATCTCCTAAAAGATTTAGGAACAATGAAACTAGTTTTCGTCCACCAAATACATAAGTAGAAGTCATTTATAATTTCTGGTCGACAAGTGAGGCTGGCAAGTTCAACAGAAAGAAATGGATATATATACATATACATATATAGGCAGTTAAGCCTGGACCAAAATAATTCTTCCACCAAGAAAGGTGAATGTTTCCTCCCATGCACCTAGCTTTAACCCCTATTTCCAAGATAACAGTCCTCAGTTCTAGAACATAAGGATTTTCCACTGATAGCAATTCAAAGAATTTGAGATTCATTTCTGCTGTTTTGCCCTGTTGCATAAAGA
Source organism: Gossypium longicalyx (assembly GCA_025698465.1). Lineage (NCBI taxonomy): Eukaryota > Viridiplantae > Streptophyta > Magnoliopsida > Malvales > Malvaceae > Gossypium > Gossypium longicalyx. The sequence goes on along the minus strand of CM046997.1, from coordinate 11,952,950 downwards.
CCTTAAAAGAAATCATCTAGCCGGTTACCATGGTTAGATTTGACAAAGCCAAAGCTGCCAGGTGCATATAAACAAATATATATATATACTGTCTTTACAAAAAATCTAATATCTAAACCAACACAGGAGCTCAAACCACAAGAAAACAGATTTTGATAATCAGTCGTATTCTTTCAATTTTGTTCAGCTTCTTTAATTGGGGACATACTAATGACATGACACTTTTATGCCCTATGAATGTAATAGAGACAATACACTCAACCACTGAGTATAACCGATCGCGACCCAAATTCAGAGCCATATTAATAGGCACCAAATTGAACCATTACCCAATACAACCGATCACAACCTAGAAAAATAAAATGCATATGGTAAACAGAAATCATAAGATCTATTGGATAGAAAAAGACCAATACCTCAGGAGTGAGAATTATAGATCGATTTATATAGGTTGCCCAAGATCTAAACAAGTGAGCTCCAGCACCACTGTGATTGACATATACAAAACAAACAACCTTGGAATCAAAGTTAATCAAATTCAAACCTAACGAAGCAAAACATTAACAAATATACCTTGGGAAAACAAATATATGGTCACGCCCTCCTGACCTCCTGAAATACGGCATTTGGCTCAAAACCTGAAATAAAACAATTGTTATTTATTGCTAAAAATGAATAAGAATCATCTAATGTATATATTCAACACGTAAAATGAAGGTTTTACCTTGACATAAGTTTGATTGATTTCTTTGTCATTAAGGCCACCCAACATCCGAACACATTTAACATAAGCTGGTACAAAGAATAAATCAGCTTCCTCTTTCTTTCTGGTTCGAAATCGAGATTCAAGCAATAACCTGTGGATTTTAACCTACAATTTTTTTTTACTAACAATTAAATTTTAATATTAAAGAAATTATTCCTAAAAACAAAGATCATTAAAGTAAATAAAATCTGAAAAGAAGAACATTACCTGAGAACCCCACTGGCCTTTGAAACAGGCATTGGAGGAAATGGAGCCGTCTCTACCGTACAGAAGGTCTTTTAAGCCGTCGATCTCGTTCTCGTCGTAGACATAGATCTTGAGAGAGAGGTGGGAGCCGTACCCTCGGTCGGGCCACAATAGGTGGCCGGCGTCATTGGTTTTAGCGACGTGAAGATTGAGGTGGCGATCGAGGTAGCAGGGAGACGGAGGGAAGGATTGGTCGAAGAGACGAGTGAAGAAGAAAGTGGCGGTTACGAGGATGAGAGCGGCGATCTGGTGAGTGCGAGTGCATAAAGGAGCGGTGTGGGAATGCGCTGAGAAGATTCGAGGCTTGGGACTCATTTGCTTTGTTTACAGTTTTTTCCGTCGATTATCTGGATTCAGAATCAGTGGAATCCCACACACTCAAACCGTCGAGTGGAGCATCAAATGGATTTTCCTGAGCTAGAGCTTAAAGCCTTTCCAGCCTTATAGACTCGACGAAACTAGCTTCAGCGAGTGAAACGATGTCGTTTCTTTCGTAGGTAAATAAAGATACAACTGTTTTCTTTGCTTAAATGAAAAAAAAAAATTATTATCGGGTAAACTATAAAAATAGTCACTTTTGTTTGTTTCAGGTTATATTTTAGTCACTTATATTTGAAATGTTACGTTTTAGTCACTTATGTTGTTATTTTATTACGAAGTGATCACTCTTCCATTAAGTTCCGTTATCTCCCTAACGGTAATCCTACGTGACAGTCCAACTAGATTTTAAGTGCCAACTTGGATTTCGTAATGGGATGAGAATAGATTTTTTATTAAATAAATTTAATTAATTAAAAATTTTAAACCATAAATCTTAGTTAAAAAACTGTTCATCTCCCCTTTTTTTAGTTTTCTTTTTCAATTGACTAAAAAAGCTATTATCATCAAAAAAATTTATTCACGTACAAAAACAAAAGAGGATTCAATGGAGGGTCCAGGTATGTCTTCTTCATCGACAAATTTATGTTCTAAAACTTAAAATGAAGTGGTTGTCGACAAATAAGAAGATGGTAATCGTTTTTGTTCCTAATCATTGTATTTTCCAATTCTTCACGTTCTTGAATAATTAATTTCTCAATCCGATTTTTTTATCTGAATCGGCTTGTTTGTTCACAATCCCTTTGTGGGTATCCCTTTTTTCTGATCTGAAATTCTTTTAGTTGTTAATATTCATATGAAGAATTTTAATTTACGGTTTTCATTAAACAATAAAAAATCCAATCTTTTGTTTTTCAGTATTGAATAAAAGAGATAGAGGAATGGAAATAAGACATACTTGAACCCTCCATTGAATCCATCTTTATGAAGCAGTCAATTTGATTTCAACTATTTTGATCTTAATAATAGTTTTTCCAATCAAATGAAAAAAAAAACCATTGAAAAAAAGAAAGACTGAAGAAAAATTAAAAAGAGGAGATGAACAGATTTTCTAGTTAAGGTTTAGGTTTAAAAATTTTAATTAATTAAAATTTTTAATTAAAAATCTATTTTCATCCCATTTAGAAATCCAAGTTGGCATATAAAATCTAGTTGAACTGCCACGTAGGATTATCGTTAGAGAGATAATGGAATGTAACGGTAAAGTGATCACTTCGTAACAAAATAGTAACATAAGTGACTAAAACGTAACATTTCAAACATAAGTGACTAAAATGTAACCTGAGGCAAACAAAAGTGACTATTTTTGTAGATTACCCTTTATTATCCAACCTAGGCATTACTCTAGTTCAAAAGATTAGAATTATGCTTTTAATAATGGGTAAATACACCAATAGTCACTCAATTTTGGGTAGCTGATAAAATAGTCACTTTAATTTCATTTTAGTCACTCAACTTTAAAAAAATAACAAAACAGTCACTAACATTATCAAAAAGTGACAAAGCAGTCACTTATTAACATTTTTCGTTAGTGTCTTAATGGGACCGCTGATGTGGCCAGTTAACTTGCTATGTTGGTGAAGTAGCTGAAGAGTCAAGGTTTGGGGCGAATTTAGGGGAAAAAAACTGAAAGGTTGGGTTGATTTAAGGCAAAACAACATAAATTGGTTGTGATTAAGAGGAGGAGGAAAAGAAAATCTGAAGAGCTTGATTCTCAATAATGAAGCACTGAAGCACACAGCTCAGTTATTTACATTCCTCTTCTAAATACCTACTCTTCATCTCAAGATTTTTGACATACATCTTCTTCTTCTCCCTTTATCTTACAATTGTATCTCTGTTTCTCAATTGCCTGAAAAAAGAAATCATTCAAATTCATCAATTGCACTAATACCATTTATTATCTTTAGTTTTGGGTATTCGCAAAATACTTGGGTTTGTATGAAAATTGGGAAGATCAATAAAGCTTTAAAAGTAAAACTAGATTGAGCTTGAATTCCTCAGGTAAGCCATTACACCTTTACCTCAAAATAAACATGCAACTAACAAAATTGGAACAAAATGAAGTTTCAAAGAACAATAGACAAATCACCATCGTCGACACCAACCACATCACTGCTGCTACAAGGAGGTGAATCAACTAGTAAATCGGCCAAGAAATCATCATCGGGGGCAGGTTGAGTCTCAACCCTATGATCAAAATTATCATCATCCATCAAAACCTTCTCGATCTCCCCAATCCACAAAGACACCGCCAGTTCTGCATCGGGATTCTAGGTCGAACAAGGTTGAGGAGAAGGTTCTGTTACTTGTTTCGATTCATTATCTAAGATATCCCCGAAATCGGGTAAGTCAGCCTTGAGCAAAAGGGTATCCCAATTGATTTCTTCTATGAAAACCCAAAGATTTATGAAAGGGGAAATTGAAGTTTAATAAGATTTACAGAGGAGTGAGCATATTTTTCATTTGTTTTATCTTTAAACATCTCTATTTTTTCTCTTCTTCTCCTTCTTCTCCTTCTCCTCCTTCTCCTTCCAAGCAAGCCGTCATTTGCCATGTCACTTTATTGATACCTCTGTAACGGAAAACGGCAAAAAGGATTGTTTTGTCATTTTTCTAAAGTTGAGTGACTGAAATGAAACAAATGTGACTGTTTTGTCAGCTACCCCAAAGTTGAGTGATTATTGGTATATTTTACCCTTTAGTAATTTATTTTCTTTGTTTAGTAGAACCTTAACACAGTTAAATTTATGCTGACTTGGTTTATGATGTAGCGAATGACAAGTAATTAAGAAATATTTAAAAAAAAAAGAAAACAAAGAAAATATAAAATTATTATAAAATTAATATAAAATTACGAAGTTTATTTTAAAAGCAAATTTTCAAAAAGAATTATATAAAAATATAAAACTATAAAATTTATAAAAACATATCAATTAACTCAAAAATTATAACTTGTTCAAAACTTACCAAGAATTATATTTTTTTTATATTTTGTCCAGAAAACATATTTTATTTTTAGATCTAAATTACAGTATAAAAATTCTAAAAACATTAGAAAAATTACTAAAATTTTCTTAAAAAAGTATTTAGGAATGATTTTTAAAAGATCAGCCTTTTTTATATAACTATTTTTTAAAATTATAAAAATAAAATTATTTAAAAAATGCACACCATTAATCTAAATTAGATACTCATTTGCACAAGTGTATTATTGACGTGAAATAAAAAAAAATTAAAAATCTATAATATGTCACATTATTAATTGTTTAATTTTTAATTTTAAATACTACATTAGTGTCATGTTTTCAATATGTTACATCATCAACCAAATCATTAACTATGTTAGTTTTCGCATCATCACTTAATAAATATTAGAACCTTTAACAAAATAAAACCCATCATTTGAAAAGCTTAATTGATTTCTAGGTTTCAATTAAAGGCTCAATTGATATTGTTTTCGATTAGGAGCTTAATTTATTATTCATTTATTTTAAGAGGGTTTTCTTACCATTTTAGTTTTTTTTTTTTAAGAAAATGTTTACTTTAACTAGATTATGATGAAACCATTGGGGGAAAAAGAATATAAAATATGTCTATTGTACGGGCCCAAATTTGCCTGGGCCCGATATAAATAAACCAAAATAATAAGTCCAAATTTAAAAGGTCCATTTACAAAATATCAGATTTAAAACCCAGAACAAAAAATCTAAAGCCCAAATTTTATGGCCCAAAACTTTAAACATTTTTAGAAACCCTAGCCCCTAACCCTTGCTCCGTGCCTCCCATGTCAGCCACCATGTGCGCCCTCAGCGCGCACGTCGCCCGAGGGTCAGTTCCCCTGCGACCTTGCACCAAAATGGCCACCTGCCTCGTTGTTGACTCCTTCTATAACTTGCAAACAAGACAGAAACGAAGCAAGCAGAACAAAGACAAGGCAACACACAAAACAGTACAGAAATAGCATAACAAAACAGTGTATTTAGGCTATAAAGCCATAACGAATCGATTGTAATTTTTACACATGAGATCAATGCAAAAAAGAAATTAAAAAAACACGAATAGAAAATCCAAAGAGATTTGGAGAAATGAGGTTATTGTTATTTATTTATTTTCTCCCTTTTATTTTATTTTCTTTCCTTTCTTTTCGAATCCATTTTTTTAAAAACACTATATATGTATATATTTATATATATATTAAAAAATAATACCACGGTGGTCGGCGTGGTGGACGACGTCAGTCTGATGATCGGACCACAGCCGGAGTTGGGCTGGAGACAAAAGGAGAGGGAGAGAGCAGAGACTCTCTGTTTCTGTGTTTTTTTTTCTTAAATGGGGTGAAATGAATTTAAAAAAAAAATTATGGGTTTATATATGCCTTGAGTTTTAATTCTATTTCAACTTAATCCTTGGCCTGTTTAGTTGACTTATTTATCCTTTAAAAAAAAAATGTTATTATTATTCATTTTAGGTTCCTACGTTATTTATTTCAAACTATTATATCTTATTTATTTTGAAATTATTTATATACTTTGAACTTTTATATATTATTCACTTTGAATTATTTACATACATATATTTTTTATTTAAATTGTTTTTATACATTATTTTATTTCAAACTTCTCTTTTCATACTATTTATTCTAAATATTTTATACGTTATTTATGTTAAACCATCTTATATACTATCTATTTTAAGTTTATATATATTATTCTGTTATACTATTTTATATGTAAACAATTTTAAATTCTTTTATTATTTATTGAAAACCTTTTATCATTATTTATCTTGAGATTTTATATATATTACTTATATTAAATTGTTTTATATACTTTTTATATGTTATATATTTTTAAATTTGTTTTTCACATATTATTTATTTTAGATATTCTATGTTTTATTGATATATTTAAGTTGCACTTTTAAATTATTTTGTGTATTAATTTGTATTATATTATTCCCTTTAAATTGTTCTTTATAATATCTTTTTTAAACTTGTTTTTATGTATTATTTATTTAAAATCGTCTCATTATTTATTTTAAAAGGTTTCATGTTGTTTATTTTATTCTTTTAATTATTAATGTTAGTATTTAAGTGACATATGTTATGTAATCATTGATCCTATATTATATAAATTGTTATTCATATATGTTTTTTTGTAGATTTTTATACGGCTATATTCATATAATTTATGTTAAAATTTTTAATATATATAAAATTTGTTTTAAAACTTTCATATGAGCATACATTTTAATTTTTATGTACATAATTTATATTATATATATATTTTAAATCTTGGTTTTAAATTATTTTGTAAAGCACCAACTTTAAATTTCCCCTTGTAATGCTTATTTTAAAATTCACCTATATGTTGAACTTTATATTTCATGTCTTATTTATTTTTTATAAATGATTTCAAATTTTTACATGTATCATTTGTTTATATACATAATTTACTTTTAAAATGTTTTTACCTTCTCGATTTCCAATATATCTTCCTTTACATTATACATTGTTCATTACCATTTAAATAGATTTTTTTATATATTAAGCTTTACTTAGAAATGTTGGATGGTATATTTGTTATGTGATTTACGTATTGGTTTCTTTATATTATTACCTATAATTTGTATAATATGTTAACCATGCATATTTTCCATATTTGTTACTTTGTTCTTCATTTCCGCATATTATATCATGATTGTTTTTTTGCTTAAAATTAAACATTTCATTTTCTCAACTTCAAATAAACCAAATAAATATATTTCAAGTCCGTTTTTATAATTATTCCTTCTTAAAAATTTTCAAAATAAGGCAATATTTCGCGTTTCTGGAATTCAAGAAATCGTACCCTAACTTACGGGGTTTCGATTTTCTTGTTAAACCTAGATAACTAAATATCCATTTAGATTTTCAAATATACAAAGTTGCAATAAAAATTGAAGGCAAACCTATTCTCGAGGGTGCAAAGTGTCGTGTCCTAACTCGTAGGATGTGACATTTTATTACTTCTAAATGAGAGAGTCTTCAACATCCTTTTCGGCCTAACTCAAGCGTTTTTAAAATCGACGTTAATAAAGAAAGATCGTATTTTAAATCTTTTCCCGATTTTTAATTTTCGATATTAAGACACTAATTAATCAATTCGGTACCAATTTTGGGCGTGACGAGGGTGCTAATCCTTCCTCGCATGTAACCGACTCCCGAACCCGTTCTCTCAAGTTTCGTAGACCAAAAACACTGTTTTAGTAAACTAAAATGTTTTATTAAAATAAAGGTGATCCGATCACACCTAATAAGGATCGGTGGCGACTCCCGTTTCAATTTTCACTTTCAAACAAAGTCAATCCTCGCGTTTTTAAAAAAAAATGGTTTCGACATCTATAATATATAGAATATGTTTGGAGAAATTTTTGAATTGATAAGAATATCCTTTATTTTCTATCATATTATTGATTTCATATTTAAAAACAATCACAATATTTATATATTAGTTAAAAAAGTTGAAATATAATAGAAGTTGTTATAATTATACATTTAAAAATAATTATAATTTAATAAGAGTTGTACTAATTACACATTTAAAAATAATTAGAATTTAAATTACAATTATTAGTTAAAAAAGTTACGGTAATTTTAAAATAAACTTATTTTTTAAAATAGAACTCTAAGTATAAAATATAGGGAAAAGGTTGTGATAATTATAATTATAATTATAATTATTAGTTTAAAAATTTTTAAGCATATTATTTATCACTTAATTAATATTAGAGCTAATTATGTTAATTAGTTATTATTTTGAATAATGTTACTTTTCATTAATTACATAAAGTAAAACCATATTGCATGTTGAATATGTTAAAATTGCTTTAGTTATCATTTGAAATTTTTCTATATTATAATATTTAAATTGATAAGTTAATATATTTTAAGTGTATTTAATAATTCAAATAAGAAGTATTATTTTATGTTAATTACTACAATTAAAAATATAATACTTAAATATTATTTAAATATTAAATGTGTAAAATTGCAAGCGACGCATATAACAGTAAAAGTTAGTATTTATACAAAAAATGTAAAAAGCAAACAAGACTTTAGTTAAAATAGTAATTTTTTTACTCTAATCCAAAAGAATATGTTGATTGAAAACTATCATTAAGGCCAACTATAAGATACTTTTCTTCTAGTTGTATATGATATCAGCTTGTTGGTACAAGGAATCAATAAAGAAGAGATAAAGAAGAGAAAGTGGTGGTGACTAGAAGGCCAATTCACCTGTGGCAGGTAAAGAGCTAGAGTATGAAACTAAGAAGGTGAGAAAGAAGAAGGCTAGTGAAATTAGGTTTTTTTGGGGGGGGGGGGGAGGGGAGAAGAACAATACCAAGCTTCTTGTGCTTTAGGGTATATATAGGGGAAAGTCCTTGTAAAAGCCCGTTTTCAGTTACTTCGAGACTACGATTCTAACCAATCAGTCAATATTTTATTATTTATTTAGTATTCCAACCAACGCTGTAGTATGAACGATAAACGAGCTTTGTATGTGCAATCCATATAGTATTTGATAAGTCGAGTATGTGATGGATGTTCTGGCAATGAAACCAGGCTATTGGAATGATTCTGGAATGCATAAATAAATCTAAGGGAAACATGTTAAGTCTTAAATAGAGTCAATGTATAAAGGTCTGTCAAGTGAGTCTGAGTCTGTTCACTGCGATTGAGTTGTCTAAAGGAGTCTGTCAGGACTTTAAACACGATCATCCGAAAGAAAGTCCATGGCACCATATAGTATAAGACCATAACTGGTGGGTTATGGAATCATATTGAAAGATTTAAAGGAAAGTTATTACCTAATGGGTCTTCTGTGTGACCCAAGGCGATGAGTGGAAAACATCACGTAATATGAGTTTAGGCAAATCCCTATCGTGAAAACGTGTGAAAATGGAAGCCTTTGTGGCAATCTATGAAAATAGAAGCCTTTTGTAACAACCCAATTTTCAGTGGAGACGGAACAGTGGTTCGAGACCATAAATTTCTGTCGTATTGACTCATAAATATTATTTTTAGAATATTTATAGACTCATTAAAGTCGTTGTAAAATTTAGTTCAGAAATATTAACGATTAGGTAGTTAATTAAAGAAAAAAGGCTAAATTGAAAAACGTGCAAAACCTGCAAATTAAAGCAAATAGGTGATGAAATGGTTTAATTAATATTGAAGGAAGGACTTAGGTAATAATTATGCCTAAATTAATATAGTGGGATGGCATGTTAATGCAAAATAATAAAATAAAGTAATTAGAACCTTAATCTTCTCATCCTCAAGATTCGAGTAGGCAACATGTTCATAGAGTGTCCATTGATAAAGTTAGAAACTGTGGAGCCGTTGAATTTTGTGGAAATGTGAGTGATGACCCAAACAAGGTAGAATTTGGTTTGAACATACTCAGAGGGTGTTAGATGAAATGTTATGCTCCCTTGAAGATTGCTTACGGTGTACGGTATCATTGTTGAAAGAGGAGTTAGTCCAATAGTGGTCCACACTAACGGTAGTGGTGCAGAAAAAAAGAATCAACTGGGACTTCTTTAAGTCTAAATTTCGGAAGAAGTATGTTAGCAAATGCTATTTGGAACGGAAGAAAAAAGAATTTTTTAAGTTGAAGCAAGGAAATAGATCAGTAGCAGAGTATGTGAGACAGTTCATTCAGCTTAGCAAATATGCTCGTGAGATCATGCCTACTGAAGAGGACATGTGTGTACGTTTTGAAGATGGATTGAGGGATGGGATTAAGATGCTAGTAGGAGTTTTAGAGATCTGAGAATTTGTGGTGTTGTCTGATAGAGCCAAGAAAATGGAAGAAATTTGTGAAAGTAAAAGACGGAACGAAGAAAAGAGGCAGGAATTTAGTAAACGTGGGGATCCAAAGTTTTCTCCAATTCTTCACCAAAGAAAATGAAGGAATCCAGTAATAAATTTTTCGCTCCATTAGGGTTTTCGAGAAAAGATCAATGGAGACAGAATAGCAAGAGAACTTTAGCTTCTTCAGTAGCTAGTGCAGGCAATGTGAAGAATTATAATAGAGCAGAGTGTAAGCAATGTAGGCGGATTCACTTTGGTGTCTGCAGAATTAACGACAAGACATGTTTTAATTGTGGATCTCCTGATCATTTTAAAAGAGAATGTCCAAAATTAAAAGAGCCTATTAAAGAGAGTAACGAGAAATTGATGACTACTTCTAACAACTTCTAACAGAGGTAGAAAACCTGGAAATAGTGCAACGACAAGGGCCAACAGTCTTGGAAATGACTATGATAATTAGATTGGTAATAAACTATGATTTCTTATGTTAAAAGTTAACACTAAAATGTGATTCTTAGCTATGAAGTATGAATCTAGTTATATGCGTATCTATTAAGGAATTGTAATTTAAAGATTAAGATATACCAAAATATGAATATTATTGAAGTAAAAATACTTTAAGGTAACATGGTTCTTTATAAAATTGGGGAAATACATTTTTATAGAACTAGATTTAATACTTAATACTGAATGTTGTTCATATGTTTTGTGGTTTAATGCATTAATGTTGATTTCATTTTATGTTATTACCATTAAGTATTTAACATTTAGAGTATGGATTTATTTATTTTTGTACACAGATTTAGCATAATTTTGATAGATTAAAAGTTTCGCGAAGCATCCAAGACTCAATAGTTCTGCTCAGATCAAGTTTGTATTCTTTTGTTTATAAATGGTTAAAGGCATGTACTTAAGTTTAGTCATATGATTAAATGTCATTTTTGGACCTTTTGATATGTTTTGGTACTTGTTGGACATTTGAATGTCCTAAAGTTAAACTAACTATTTAATTTTGATGTTTATAAGCATAATTATGCTTGATTAATAAATGGTATAAAGTGACAATGCACTGGATGCTATGTCTCGAGACACTTAGTTGAATTTTGATAATTAAGTTTGGATTCGAGTTTTGACTCTGTATTTAACCCTGAATAATCTTGAGATGTGTTATATAAGTTTATTTTGACATTAATAATGTATGATTACATGCGAGATTGAAAATGTTTTGAATTATATTATGATTAATTGTTTAAATTATTTCGTAATTACTTTGAGATAGCCTGAGTTGCTTGATAAACCGTAATTTATACATATTTTTATCCCATGCTTAGCATATTTATGGATGATTTCTCCTTAGAATTGGTGAATTCGATGCTCCTAATCCCTTAATGTCATGTTTTATACTTAGGTGAGCATAGGAGAGTAAAAAGAGCAAGAAACGGGCTAAAAACGGAGAAAATGGGCCAACGTGGGAAATCAACACAGCCTGGGCTTCTTCACACAGGTAGACCACACGCCCATGCCCTTTTAGCAGAATCGAGCACGACTTACACGGGTAGACCACATGGCCGTGTCTATTTAATAGACTCTAACATGGTTTGGAGCAATCGAACACGGGCGTGTCCCTATCGAGCCCAAGTTGAGTTCTATTCAGAAAATGCCACTCTTGAGGGCTTTGAGGCATTAAAAAGTCTATTTAAACACCAGAGGAGGCACGGAGACTACACACACGAGGTGGGAAGTAGGAATTTACTCGAAGAAAGCCGATTGATCCATCTCAGAAACCGGATTCTCCTTCAAGACTGAAGATCTCCCTTCAATTTCCCTTCAGGAGTTTTGGGTTTTCTTTATGTTTTGTATTTAATATTCTTCTGAGATGTTTTCTTTTATAATTATGAACTAAACCCCCTAAATACCTAAGGGGAATGAAACCTAAGACGAATCTTGTTATTATTTACTGAATTGTATGATAAATATTTGACTTATTCTTAATTATGTGTTCTTAATTCTTACTTCAATATTTCAGGATATTGATTCAAGTTGATGCGCTTATTCAGAGGAGCAAAAGTTCCTGTCTAAGAGTAAATTTGTCATAATTAAGCGGAGTTGATTGCACGCCTAGAGATAGGGTGACAAGATTTTATCGGATTAGGGTGAAACCTAATAAGAAAATCCATAGATCGAGTTAATGCAACACTAGGGGTGTTAATTAGAAAGAGATTTCAATTAATCAACCTAGGATTAGACGTTGTTAGTCTCGAGAGAGATAATAATATAATTTAGGGATTTCTACGGAACAAGTCGAATGAATAAATCGTCTGATTCAGAGTCAAATAACAAGTGAAGTCTAGGTGGATTTTCTCTTGAGTATTGTCTTAATTAATCGAATTTTCCAAAAGTATTTTCCCCAATTTTTTCTCTATGAATTCTTAGTTAGTTAATTAGTTTAGATAAAACAAACCCCTTTATTTTTAGGTTCCTTTGGCTCCGACATCCTGGTCTTGCTAAAACTATACTACTGTTCGATAGGTACACTTGCCTTCGTCGTGATAATAGTTAGTCTTCAAAAACGGTTAAATATAAATTTATTAAAACTTATCACGAACCATCACGATCATTGCTCAAGCAATGTAATGTGATATTGCGCATTCCAAGTTGACGACGAGATCAGATGTAGAGTGTCACATATATAAAAATCAATAATTTTAAATTAAAATAATAAGAAGAGAAAAAATGAAAAAATATATATTAAATTAAAATTATGTAAATTTCAAATATTTTATTTTTCAACTTTACTAATAAATTCTTTTCACACCTACCGATTTTTTTGGTTTGATTTTTCATCTTTCCTATTTCGGCCTACACTATCAAGCAAAGCAGTTTTTGGATTCCTTATTTTCCACTGACATCTAACAGACAATTCAAGTAAGAGTGGCCCAATTAAAATCCAACTGGCCCATTTTACAGGCGTCGGAAAAAGCAAAAAAAATAACGCCTTGTCTCCTTCCCCTTTCTCTGTAAAAAAAAAAAAAGGTAATATCTGTCACCTTTCTGATTAATTAAAAATAAAATTACAAGCTTACCCCTTCATTTCTAGGGTTACATTTCTCCATTTCTTCAGAAATTCAGAACTTGATATCATCAACGAAGGGAAACCTCAGAGCTCTGGTTAAGTTACTGCGATGGCGAGACGAAGAGACGAGGAAGATGATGATGTTGATGATGAAGAGTACGAAGATGAGGAGGACCAGTTAGTGGGCGATGAGGATTACGAGGAGGACGAAGACGTAGGGAGAGGTCCAGGTGGTTCAAGCAGGAAGCGACGCAGATCTGATTTCATCGATGACGTGGCGGAGGAGGACGATGAGGAAGATGAATATGAAGATGACGACGATGAGGTTTATGGGGGCGGTGGCAAAAAGCATAGGAAGGCTCCGCGTGTTGGCTCTCAGTTTTTTGATCTTGAAGCACAGGTGGATAGCGATGAGGAAGAGGAAGAAGAGGAGGGCGAAGACGGTAATTTCCTCTTCTTTCTTTTCTTTTTATTCATACTGGGATCGAAATTGCTAGTGAAGTGAAAAAGAAATGATGATTAGTGTGCTCTAATCCTTGTTTAGAAATGATTTTCAACTTTCTATGCTTAAGCTAGTTCACTATGGTATTTTTGGAGATTGCAATTACATGCCCTTTTAATAAAAGTCTCTTTATCTTGATTCTGGTTCTAGAATCCGCTTAGGGTTTTAGAATTTAGGATTTGTGAAGGGTTCTTTTGGTTAAGTGAGGAAATGTGGTGGTGATGGAAGCAATAGTGGGGTGAGAAAGGTGAGAGCTACGGTGGTTTTCATAATTGTAGAAAGAAAATCACAGAGAATGTTAAAGTGCTGAAGTTTGACCAAAAGATCAAAATCCAAAAGTCCCCCTTAATGAAACCTTGGATTCCCTATATTCAAAAGAACATTTATGAAACAAGTGGTGTATTTTATAGAACTTGGGAGATATGTGAGTTAATTCATAAGAATGTGCTATGAATGATAGGTAACGAGAGTTATGAAGATAGTGGATATAATGGTAGTTCCATGGAAGTTACATTCATATAACTCATTTGGCAATGAGATTGCTACTTGCAAACTTAAGTGCAAGTGCATGGTTTAATCAACGAGGAGAGGGAGAAAAAACTTGTATTCTAGAGAAAGGTTAAGAATTAGACTTCTTAATAGTGTCTGTATCTGAACCTCTGAGCTATTCTGACCAAGACATCCCAAAAGTGGGGAGACCCAAGAATCCTGCCAAAATTCTTAGGCTTAGCCCCATAAGTTACCCAATATGAAAGCTGTTCCCAAGGCTAACATGTTTAAGAAGTGTTGGGATAGTATTTTCTAGCATTACCATTGAAAGAAATGTTAATAACCAAAAATGGGTATCTACAGCATTGAATATAGTTTCTTTCTGTTTTATTTTTGCTAAACGATGCTGAAGTTTGCATTCTAGTTATGTATGTGGCATTTATATTTTGTGTGTAGTAACTTTTGACAAATTCAGAATCATTTGTTGGAGATATTAATCTAACATTTGCAGTTGTAAAATATGTCGCTGAAAATTTTTATTGTTGGCATATAAAAATGTAGCGTTTTTTATTTTGATCTGAAAGTCATGAATGGCTTATATTTTAAATTGATTTGTTTGAACCTTATTTTTCTCTCTGAATTTTTATCCAATCCATTTTGTGTCTCATTCTTCACATTTCTTGAAAGGCCTGTTTACCGAGTAAAATTTTTACATAACAGTATTCCATTTACTTGTTTGTATGTCATTTTGATTTCTATGCAATCATGGAATGGAACCACAGGATTAATATCAGTAGTTCCTTTTGTTGTAATTATTTGATTCTTAACTAGCTCCTATTTTTCCGACAATTCTTCTTCTGAACTTTTTTTCCTGAAAGATTCCGATTAATTTCATTGAATTCATAGTCATTTGTATGATTATTATTTGCCAGGCATGGCAGGAAAAAAACTTTGTTGGGTGTATACTTTTACTTTCTCTATTTCTTTGCTGTTCTGTTTCATTTTTAACTGTGCTGGAATACTGAGCATCTGATGCTTTTGAAGTTTGCTACTTTGGTAATTATCAAAATCTGAACGACCTGTTAGTTTTCCAACTTTTTGTTTTTCCGAAGTTTTCTGCGAAGAACTCCATTATATTTGTAAGTTGTACTTCTGATGGGATATGTAGCACCCATTCGTCTGCAAATTCTAAGAATTTTTCCTTGTTTTGGAATTTAAATCATTCTATTGAATTTTATTGGTTTGCATTCTTTTTTCTCCCCTATTTGTATGCTAGTCAGGCTGGAAAAAAAAATCATTTCTCTGTAATTCTTGGTTCGCTCGTGTGGCAGTTCTATTGCTGTAAGGTGTACATCTGTTGGGATGCTTAGCACTCATTCTCTGCAAATTCTAAGATTTTTTCTTTGTTTTGGAATTTAAATTAATTGGTTTACTTTGTTGCACCTCCCCTATGAAGCCTCTTGGTCTTTAGAAAATTGTGCTTGAGAATCTTTTGGTTACCATATATGACAATTTCACCTAAAATCAATTGGCTATTAGGAGGTCATGCGGTAGCAGCTTGAAATGATGAACGGAAACTATGTATGTGTATCTCATGGTTGATATCGATTGTTCTTCACCTTCTTTAATGTCTTTCCAAAGTTATATTGCTTTCAATTATCCCACACTCTGCCCTGATCCAAAAAGATAAGCGCGGCTTAGTTTAGCTGGAGAGGCATTTCATTATGCACACAATTAAATGATTGATAAACCTTTATGGGATCGTTTCATGGCAACCTATTTCCCTCATTATGGTTTTAAATGGTCTGATGGCATATCTGAGTTTGGTGACTGTTCAATCTTTTATTTGTGGTGGCCCCTTGATCCTCAATTTTCTGCATGTTGCTGGTATATTGACAACTGGAAATGCAGACTTCATAGTTGAGACTGGAGCTGATCTTCCTGATGAAGATGTTGGTAGAAGGATGCACCGTCGCCCATTACCACTGCGGGAGGATGAGCAAGAAGATGTTGAAGCTCTTGAGAGAAGCATTCAGGCTAGGTATGCTAGATCAAGTCACACAGAATATGATGAGGAGACAACTGATGTGGAACAGCAAGCACTTTTGCCATCAGTAAGAGATCCAAAGCTGTGGATGGTGAAATGTGCGGTATGCTAATGATTTTCTCTGCAATTTAAGTTTTGGAATTGTTTCATTGGACAGAAATGGTTAATGATTATTGGGACATTTTTTAATGGAAATTAACTAAGGTAATCTTTATTTATGCTAGATTGGTCGTGAACGAGAGACTGCTGTTTGCCTCATGCAGAAGTTCATTGATAAAGGAGTTGAATTGCAGATCAGGTCTGTTATTGCTCTTGATCACCTCAAAAATTATATTTATATTGAAGCAGACAAGGAAGCCCATGTACGAGAGGTATGTGATTATTTCTTCTTTGGCTTTATTTTTCATGAGTGGCATAGCTAGATGTCTAAACATGTCTTTGTTGACTAACTTTGATCTTCTTCAGGCTGTCAAAGGTCTACGTAATATATTTCCAGCAAAGATTATGCTTGTTCCAATAAGAGAAATGACTGATGTTTTATCAGTTGAAAGTAAAGCAATTGATCTTTCAAGAGATACTTGGGTCAGAATGAAGATTGGGACATATAAGGGTGATCTTGCTCAAGTATGAGTTTTATCCATGTCACTTCCATGAGTTCTTCTCTTAAAATTTATAGTCTGACATCCTAATTTCCATTTCCCAGGTAGTTGATGTGGATAACGTGCGGCAGAGAGTCACTGTGAAATTGATCCCTAGGATTGACTTACAGGCTCTTGCAAATAAATTGGTATGGAATGGACTACATTTATGTTAGGTGCCTATCTCATGGATTGTGCATGTTAAACCTTACAATAGAATTTTGTTTTAATCTTCTTATGCGGCTATTGAGCTTTATCTGTCTATATATGAAATTGCAGATTTAGGAAAATATTAAACTGATAATGTTCTGTTGCCTGGTTCTGCTATCCTTGATCCACTCTCTACTATTTTATTCAGGAAGGCAGAGAAGTTGCAAAGAAGAAAGCCTTTGTCCCTCCTCCTCGTTTATTGAATGTTGACGAGGCTAGGTAGGTGCAAATGATTCCAACCTTTGGTGAAAAATCTGCTACACTTGTGTTTTCTTCATAATAACCTATATTAATTGTTTTCCTAGGGAACTTCATATTCGTGTAGAACGCAGGCGAGATCCGGTTACTGGTGATTACTTTGAGAATATTGGTGGCATGCTTTTCAAAGATGGATTCTTGTATAAAACAGTGTCCATAAAATCAATTAGTGCTCAAAACATAAAACCGACTTTTGATGAACTTGAAAAGTTCCGGGCACCTAGCACGAATGGAGTTGAAATGGTTGGTTTGTCAACTTTGTTTGCAAACAGGAAGAAAGGCCACTTCATGAAGGGTGACGCTGTTATTGTTGTCAAGGGGGATTTGAAAAATTTAAAGGGATGGGTTGAAAAGGTTGAGGAAGAGAATGTCCATATCAGACCAGAAATGAAAGGCCTTCCAGTAAGAATTCAGTCATTATTTGTGTTCTTTTTAAGATTTTGGTTACTGGTGTGCATGCAAGTTCATTCTTAGCCATTAATGATGTTTTGCAGAAAACTCTTGCTGTTAACGAAAAAGAGCTGTGTAAGTACTTTGAGCCTGGGAATCATGTGAAGGTTGTGTCTGGGACAAAGGAAGGTGCAACTGGCATGGTTGTTAAGGTGGAGCAGCATGTGCTCATCATTTTATCAGATACGACCAAAGAACATGTGAGTGAAGTACCATTCGAGTCTGGTTCTGATCTAAGGATTATCTTATTAGAAAAACAATTGGCATTTGTTTTATCAGATTCGTGTTTTTGCTGATGATGTTGTTGAGAGCTCTGAAGTGACTACTGGTATTACAAAAATTGGAGAGTATGAGCTTCATGATCTTGTGCTACTAGAGTAAGTAGTTCCTTGTTGAAGAATTTCTATTTAGTGTTAACTTGGGAGCCTAATTTATTCATTCTGTTGGTGCAGTAACAATAGCTTTGGTGTGATTATACGTGTAGAAAGTGAAGCGTTTCAGGTGCATCAACCTCTCCTGAATGGCATGATATTGAGTGGTCCTCTTTTGATTATGCTCTTAGTGTTGTACTTTTTTCTTTTAGGTTCTTAAGGGTGTCCCAGAAAGACCAGAGGTTTCTCTTGTCAAATTGAGGGAAATCAAATGTAAGGTTGATAAGAAATTTAATGTGCAAGACAGATATAGGAATACTGTTGCTGTGAAAGATGTAGTTAGGATCCTTGAAGGCCCTTGTAAAGTAAGATTTTTTGAATTTGGTTTGTTTTATCAGTTATTCTACTTGTTTACAGTTTACATACTGTCCTCCCTTATCATATTAGGGGAAACAAGGTCCTGTAGAGCACATATATAAAGGAGTCCTGTTTGTGTATGATCGGCATCACCTTGAACATGCTGGCTTTATATGTGCTAAAGCTGATTCTTGTTGTATAGTGGGAGGATCACGTTCCAATGGTGAAAGAAGTGTAAGCTTTTTTTGTGTTTCTTTTCAATGTTATTTCATGTATAACTTGAATCATTCTCATTCTAGCATATTTGATTCAATCTTTTAGGGTGGTTCTCTCTCAAGATTTGGTGGCTTCAAGGCTCCATCCCGTGTACCACCTTCACCTAGGAGATTTTCTAGGGGAGGTCCTCCATTTGATTGTATGTTGCCGGTGGTCTTAGCACCCTTTTTTATACAAACTTTTATGGTTACTGAATTTCATTGAATTGTTATTTTCTTGGGTCAAGCAATTAAATTTCATTAGAAGGCTGAAGCTATTAACTTCTGCCTCTTTAAAACAGCTGGAGGAAGGCACAGAGGCGGAAGAGGAGGGCATGATGCTTTGGTTGGTACTACAGTGAAAATTCGCCAGGGTCCTTATAAGGGTTACCGTGGACGTGTTGTAGATATTAAAGGTCAATCAGTTCGAGTTGAGCTGGAGTCTCAAATGAAGGTTGTTACAGGCAAGTCCAGGGTAATATTTGAAATGTTTTCTCTTTCATTTTAGTATCTTTATTGCTTATAAAACTTGTTTCATGTCTACAGTTGATCGCAATTCCATATCTGATAACGTGGTTATTTCAACACCCCACCGGTAAATTTGGTTTCTTCAAAATTCCTAAGTTTATTGGAGAAAACCCATGTTGCTATATCTCTCTGACATTATGTTTCTTTTGTTCCACCAGTGAGTCATCCCGGTATGGTATGGGAAGTGAAACTCCTATGCACCCTTCACGAACTCCATTACATCCATACATGACTCCTATGAGAGATCCTGGAGGTACTTTTTATTGCGATCAGCGTTTTCCTCTACTTTTAGTGTTGATGCTTCCATTTTACCTGATTCTATTATTTAGCAATAATAAAATAATAATATAGTTACTTCTATGTTCTCCGCAGCAACACCTATCCATGATGGCATGAGAACACCTATGCGTGACAGGGCCTGGAATCCTTATGCACCTATGAGTCCACCCAGGTTCCTTTGAAGATTCCATTCATCTGGAGAATTGCACATTAATTAATAATTGTTTATGTTCATGCTGTATTTTGTCTCATTGTTTTATAATGATGATTGCAAAATAGGGATAATTGGGAAGAAGGAAACCCTGCCTCTTGGGGAACCAGTCCTCAGTATCAGGTAAGGATTCTTGCACAATTAAGGGCTATCGATGATATGACTATTTTTTATCTTTAATCGTAATAATGTTTCTTTCAGCCAGGAAGTCCTCCTTCAAGGGCATATGAAGCACCTACTCCTGGTTCAGGTTGGGCTAGTACTCCTGGCGGTAGTTACAGTGAGGCTGGAACACCGAGAGATAGCAGTTCAGCTTATGGTAGTATTTTATCCTATTTTTGCTATTCGAATCTTTTTGTCTTTTAGTGTTACTCATTTTCAATGTTTGCTGTAGCCAACGCTCCAAGTCCTTATATGCCATCAACTCCCAGTGGGCAGCCTATGACACCAAGCTCAGGATCCTATATTCCGGGTACACCTGGAGGGCAGCCGATGACACCAGGAACTGGTCTTGATATGATGTCTCCAGTAATAGGTGCTATTTCTGTTTCCTTGTCTTTGTTTTTTTCCCCAGGGAACTGGACAATCTTCATCCAAATTTTCTAGTAGATAATTTACGGAATTTAAATTTACTCGTGTACTTAATTCATACCTTTTATATTGAAGACATTTTGGTGCCAGTTGCTGATGAGAGCTTATCCTGGCAAATTTTTAATTTTTTTGTTGTGAACTTTGAGATCCAATTTTGATAGTTATTAATAAACTAGGTCTGAGTACTTATGTAGGATTTGTTGAGGGCTTTAAAGTCTAAATTCTTAAGAAAATAACAGAAAAATGCGAACTCTAGGTATACCTCCAACCAATTTAACATCTGGCCGCTTGCAGGTGCTGACAATGAAGGACCTTGGTTCATGCCAGATATTTTGGTCAACGTGCGCAAATCTGGAGATGAGTCTCTTGGAGTCATCCAAGAAGTGCTTTCGGTACGTCTTCCATCCATTTGTTGACAATGTTCTTGTTGAAACCTCATACATAGGATATGTTACCCAATACAATTTCATTTCTTTTAAAAGTACCACACATTTGTACCTGATATTCATCTGAGTTCGGATAACGTTGATTATACTCTCTCAAATAATATTACAAAGAAGAAT
Organism: Gossypium longicalyx; assembly: GCA_025698465.1. NCBI lineage: Eukaryota > Viridiplantae > Streptophyta > Magnoliopsida > Malvales > Malvaceae > Gossypium > Gossypium longicalyx. Next base: position 11,931,879 of record CM046997.1, on the reverse strand, counting down.
TTTATATTGAGGATTGATGGGTTCATATACCACAGGATGGGTCCTGTAAGGTGGCTCTGGGTCCAAATGGCAGCGGTGATACAGTAATTGCAATGCCTAGTGAGATGGAGATAGTGCCACCAAGGAAATCGGACAAGATCAAAATCATGGGCGGCTTGCCCATGGTATAACCGGTAAGTTAATTGGCGTTGATGGTACGGATGGCATTGTTAGGATAGATGACAGTCTTGACGTGAAGATATTAGACTTGGTTATACTAGCAAAATTACACTGATCAACCTCTTAAACTACTTATAAAATTAAAAATTCAAGTTAACAAATGTATATTATGATTATTTTAATTCTTTTACTTAGGGGAAGTTATCATTTATTTCATTTTTATTTTAATTCAATATTATTCCTTAATTTTCTACTTTTTTTCTTCTTATTTTTTTTTTTAAGTTTTTCAATTTCTTTTAGTCCTTGGTGTTTTTATCAACAAAGAATAAATTCGATCCCAATTCTTGATAACATTTTCATGTGCTCATTACATACCTATTTTTCTAACATAATTTATATATTAGTTTGAACCAGTATTGTTTGAACTGTATTGGACCGATTGGGTTTTGAAAGTGATTTTGAATTGATTAGATTGAGAATTTATACAAATCGGTTAAACTAATTAAAATTCGACTGAACAGATAGTTGAACCGGTTAAAAATTGGTTGAATCAATTGTCAAATCGGGATTTTTGAATTTTTTTTGATATTTTAAAATTTTTAATCGGACTAGTTGGATTGTTTGACCAATTTTACTATAGTTTAAAAAATATTGATTTGAATATTTTTATCCACAATTTATTTAAATAATACCGATAACCAATCTAACAAGGGTTTAACAATTTTACGTATTCAATCTAAACATAATCTATCTTATATAATAAAATTTATTATGTATGTCACTAAAAAAATATAGCAAAAAAATGTGATAATAAATCTAAAGCTAGCTAAAAGTTTGAACTCCTTATAAACAATTTATTTATAGTGGTAATAAACCACATTAATTTAGTTAGAAAATAATTAAAAATTTATTGTTTTTAAGAAGTTGAAAAGATTATTTTGTTTTTTTTTTATTATATAATTTGAATAAAACTATAAAAGTCAATTTAGAAAAACATTCACATTGTGGGATAATATTATGGAGGTCTTTATATTAGAATTAAGATTGCATTTTGTTAACTCTACTTAAAAATGGATAAATTAATTATTGTATTTGAATTAAAGAGAAAATTGATTATTCTGTTAAGTATTTCATCCATTTTAATTATTAAAAATTGGTAACTATACGTCGGTATGAGATATATGTGGTATATTATAGCTAACTATTTGATTATTTCATTAGTCACGGTAGTTTTTAATAATAAAAATAAATTTATTTTTTACAAAAGAAAATTAACTTACTCTTTAATTTAATATATAAGAATTAATTAATTTATTTTTTAAATAATAAATAAAATATATTCTTACTTTTAATTCAGTGTTTTCATAATAATACCTTTTACCCCCCATTTAAACTAAAATTTATTTTTTACATAAATTTTTTTTTTATATAATACTTTTGGTAATGATTAGGATAATAGGATTAATACAAATCAATATGACATTATAAAAAACATGTGGAGTAAGTACAAAGGAGAAAATAAAATATGTATCTCTTGCCTTTTTATGCAATTGAAAGTGAAAAAGTGAGGGTGAGAAAGAAAAGACAGGAAGCAACAATGTAGGGAAGTGGGGTCAAGGAAGAGCCCAAGGTGAGAGTTGAGAAGGATTGATGGAGTGGAAACGGTGCAGGTGCAGGGGTAGGCACGCGGTGGCAGGGTGTTCGGATGGGCCACTGCCATGGGGTCCACCGCACGCCTCCTATCCTATCCTATGCCATCACTTTCATCTCTCTAAACCCATCTTCCATGTAGACAGACCATTTCAAAATTTAGCCCTGTTTTCCCAGACACTGTGCCCTCGCCATCCCATCATCATCTCTTTCATGCATCCGGTTTCCACTTTCTTCCTTTCCTTGCTTTCTTCTTTCTTACTAGGGATTCACGTTAAATTCTTTTTAATCTAAAGGCTTAATTTAAAAGTTACCCCTTCAACTATTCCTGTTTTCTCAAATAAGTACTCTTTTTTTCAATTTGGGTACCTAAATTAAATTTTTTCCGACGTTGCTCAACTGCTAGTCTGCTGTTACCCAATCACCAAACGACACGTGGAAAAAAGCCACATAAGCAAACAACCTTATTATTTTTATAAAATAATTCTAAAAAAATAGAAAAATTAAAATTATTTTTTCTGATTTTATAAAATTATAATAATATTTATATTAATTAAAAAAATAAAAAAATATTTCTCCCTTTCCTCCCCACCACCGCTCTCCCCTCCCTCCCCTCTCCTCCATCGTTCCTTCTCCCCCCACCGTCTATTCACTCGCTTTCCGTCAAAGAAGCTGAAGATCTGAACTCAGGGGGACAATCAAAACTCAGGGGGGAATATTCCAACCTGAAACACATTATTACCAACTTTCATTTGAATTTTAACCATACAATGGTTTGAAATGAGAGGTAGATGTAGCGTACAATCCACATCTTTTCAAACACCATTATAGACTTGTTTTTAGTGGAGGCAATTTTGGAGAGATGTGGGGGTGGTGGAGAGGGCAGAGGTCTCCGACTCCATTACGGTTGGGTCCTGTATATATCGAATTTAAAAATGAAGCAGACAATGGCACATAATTATATTTCTCAATGATTGTAACTCCAAAGATTAAAAATCAAATCTCAAAGTTAAGGACCAAAGCCTAAATTGTCCAGGGAAAAAAGAAGCATATAATTAGTTTAGTTAGGGGCATTCATTTCACCTTAACTTTTATTACTCATAATATAAAGTAGGGTTGCATGCTGAAATCATCACTAAATCTTCTAACTTCAAACTTAAGTCACCTAATGCCATTCCATCAACATAATAATTTTAGATCATTCCATAATTTCATTTTTTTTTTTACACAATACCTAAAATTATTCATAATTCCTTTCCAACCCGTAAATAGGAGGATAATACACTTTAGCGTACTCGAACTCACATCCTCCAGCATTAACAATAATGCCCATGCCAATTAAACTAAAATTCAATCAACATAAATAGATAACCTTAAATTGTTTTTTTTTTTGTTAATTTGTAGTATATAAATTGTTACACAATTTATTATGTTTCTAATTTTTTCCATATAAATTATACAACTATTGGTTTCTAGGTTAGTAATTTGGCAATAATGCTTAGCAATTTATTTTAACTGGACTAACTTTTCAATCTTCGTAAAGTCTGACAACTTAAAGTAAATGGATTAATTTATTAATTTGAGTAGTGTAGAGGGATGCATTTCATAATTAAACCTCAAGTTTATTTATAAATAAATTAATTAGATCCATTTTTATTTTATGGTAATAAAATCATTTAAAAAAAAAATAAAGTTCACAAAAAATTTGAAATTTAAACTCTAGGTATTACTAATAAGTATTAACCCCAAAAAAAGAAAAAAGAAAAACATCTTTAAGAAGAAAAGAGACTTCAAACTTGATGGGATTCATAAGAAAAGAGAAAAGGTTTTTACATTACTGAAAAGCGAAAAAGCTTTACAAGCTTTGAAAAGGTTAGGCAGTGCTTCTCTCTTTTTCTTTTCTGCTTTATTCATCACCTCAACACTGTTCACAAATTTACGATTTGTTTGCATTATTATAATATCAGATCTCACTGAAAAATAATAATAAATTTCAGGTTTTTTTTTTGAAAATTTTAAATTCTAGAGAATTTACATAAGTTTTTAGATATTTAAACAATTTTATAAAATTTTCAAAAGAATCAATTTACCATTGTATTGCGATTATAATTTTAGAAATTTTTTTATAATTAAAAAAATCTTAATTTTGAGAGGTTTTTTTTGGATTTTTTATTTTATTTTTCAATATTTTTATTATTTTAATAGAGTATTTTAAAATAATTTTATGATTTAAAAAAGTGTACAACATTTCTAGGTTATTATAATTTGAGATATTTTTTTATAATTATACAACTTTAAGTAGCAAATTAATAATTTTCCTATTCTATAGGAGGGTAAATGCATATTAAGCCTAAATATTTCTTATCTGATCAAGAAGATAAAATTCAAAATTTTTGTACATTTTTTCATTAAGATTGAATTCTGAAAAAATATTTTTTTACACTTCAAGCCCCTAACATCTTAATAAATAAAACCATCCAAAACAAATTAAAAATAAAGCTAAGATAAACAAAAAAAAAAAAATTCACTCCAACAAAGAGCAATTTCAAACTTTTTTTTTCTTTCTAAAATTAAAGATGATAATCACTTATCAATTAAACAATTTGTCTAAAACCAATATGTTATAACCTATCGGCAACAATCCCTAAGGCATCATTTTCGTTTTTCCATGCAAAGAACCCTAATTTTATAAGCTCTCACTTGCTATAAAACCCAATCATCGTGTATAATGAATTTAATCAAATAACAGAAACAAATACAAAAGGAATGGAAGTTTCATGTCCCAATAAAAGTTTCCCTTTATTTATCCTGGTTGGTTGGGGATCATATAATTTTTCTACTATATGGTTATTGCCACTACTAAACAATGATAGAGATATAATATCTTCATTAGAAAAAAAAAAAGATGTTGAGAAAAGTAATAATTGTTAGGGTTTAAGTCATCTTATGGTGGGAGTCGCCATTGGCGTTGCGTTTATAGTTCACCAGAGTCTCAATGATAATGAAACATTATCTCCACAAATGAAGGCAATGTCCAACTTTTGTTCATTTACTCATTATCAGGAATCTTGCCAGAAGACTCCCAGCTCTGTCAATAGCACTGGTCCTAAAGAGATCATTATGAAGGCTATCTTGGCAGCTGGGGATGAAGAAGTTCGTGAACTATTCTGACTCCCTAATAGTTCAAGTTAAGAACAACCTCACAAAGATAGCCTCAGATGATTGCGAGGATATGATGAACTATGCTTTGATTCTTTTCAAACATTGTACTCTCATGTTGGTGATTGTGGTTGTGCGACATTAATGACCATATAAATGATCTTAGAACCTGGTTGAGCATGATTATATCATACCAACATTCATGTTTGGATGGTTTTGAACACGATAACCACATGAAAGAAATCATGGAAAAGGGTATTATTAATGCTAGTGAACTCACAGGTAATGCCTTGACAATTGTGGCAAATTTGTCAGACATTTTTTTCAAATTCAACATCCAATTAAATATCACTAACTCCCGTTAACTTCTTTCTGTTGATAAGAATGGATATCTTTCATGGTTTTCAACTAAAGATCACCACCTCTTGGCTAGGATTGATAATAGCAACATGAAACCAAATGTTGTTGTGGCTGTTAGGAAATGTGCCCATATTTTAGTAAATATGTAATTGTTTTCTATGTATTTGAACGATGAATAAATAAATAAAGTTAATTTCACATTTCACTATTATGTCTTTTGTATTTTTTGTCTATCATATTTTGCATACATAGCGAAATTGTGACAAGCAAATATTAGCTCATTGATTGTCTAAGTTCAAACTGATGATAAGTGGCATTGTAAGAATGTTTACATTGTGAGAAAGACAACTTACTTCAGTAGATAATCTAAATGAGTCCATAATCCCATAAAAGAATCAAAGTGAGCATTTGATTCAAATACTTAGAAGGGTTATTATGTCGTTTATAATTCCAATTGAGGAGATGACTAGTCTTGGCTATCAGAGCAGTTGACTTCACGAGTAGAAACATAAATGTATTCATTGACAAAATGATACATAGAACTGGACCCAAGATGAATTAATTCTGAATTTGTTTGTGAATTAATTCACTTGTGACATTCATGTTGTGATTTACCTAAATCCTGAGTTAGTCACTGACCATACGTATGTAACTCATGTGCTTTGACATAAGTGGAGGCTTATGCTCTAAAGATGATCTAGCTGATAGCCAATATGTTGGGTATGTGACTTGTGTATGGCATGATTTAATAGCAACAGTAGAATTCATAGCTCAATTAAAGAGTTAATGATATCTTCTCATTGACATTGTGTGGATTGATAAACATGGAACGTGACCATGGGTTGCTTGTTATCGAACGAGCAATTTATCATAGCTATTTGTTGATAGTGACCATATTAATCATTAAGAAGATACAATGGTGACAATGAGATAAAATATGATTGTATTAAGTGAACAAATTTAACTCAAAGGAATCAATGATATCATATGAGGGTAACACACACATGACGAGATCATTGGACAAAGTAGTTGGATGAATTGCTTTCGTAAAGAGTATACAATAAGGATTTTTTAATCATGGTATTTCTTGTGGACTGACTCCATGATTAGGTAATTGCAAAATATTGAAACGATACTTCTAAACATAATTGCAATTACTAGATCCTATTGTATATGTCCGATTGGTCCCTTCGCTAGCTCAACAAATCTCAATCGGACTGCATTTGAAAAATGTTGCAGTTTGATCCTTGTTTGTTCTCGGGTCAACTTTAGAACTCATGTAAGCTCGTATAAGACTCGGGAAAAAGTTTTAAATAGTATTAAATTATTGAAGTGATTAAAGTTATTGAGTTTTGACTGTTAATTATTTATAACTATTCTGTTTTGTACTGTAGCATTTCGTAACTCGATCCCAAGATGGGGACGGGCGAGAGGTGTTATAGAGATAACTTGAAATGAATTGCATATAGAATCGATAAATTGTGGAATGAATGAAAAAAAGTAAGAGAAATAGATCGCATGAATCACTATTCGTAGTGAATGTATTTCCTCAAAAAGTACAAAAGATGACTTGGAAATTAATTTAATTTCTTTAAATTATTATTTAATTAATTGTAATTAAATAGTTGAAGTTCAAAGTGTGAATTAAATTAATTAGTCATCATATATTTGTTGAATAAAACAATTAAATTAATTTCCTCATGGATTCTAATAAGTAAAGTTGCCATGACTTTAACGAAATTAAAATTAGATTGAGAAAATAATTTAATTAAAAAATTAACTTAGTTTAATTAATATTTTTGGTAATAGAAATAGTTATTGGATTGGATAAATTATAAGTATTGGACAAAAGTTCATATAACACATATAATTGTACCCAATACATAAGACAGGCCTAGAAGCCCAATCCCATGTGTGTGGGGCAACAAATCTTAGTCCCAATAAGGGTGTGTCGCTGCACATCTGTATTCTACTTGTCGTAGAATACAATATTTTCTATTAAAATATTATTATCTAATTAGAACTTATTCGAACATAACTCTTTACTGTTTCTCTCTAAATAAGAACTATATTAACTAAACTTTCTAGCACCGATATTCTATAAAAAGTGACAATTTATTTTAAAGAATAAATTCTATTTTTCAAGAAAATACTCATAGTTTACGTTTTTTAGAAAAAAAATAATTTTCCCATTGAAAGTTAAGTAAAGTTTTCATTCTATGCATTTGATTCGATTTGTTTAAGAACACGCTTAAAGCAATTCAGGGTTTGAGGACAACAGAGAAAATCGATTGGTTGACAGCTAGGAAACAACCTAGATTGCCTTCGTATAAAGCATGTATATTCGGTTAAAAGTTTATTATTATAAATATCACAATACTTAATTTTAAGAAAAGATGTAAACTTCCGTTGTGCTTTATAAACACTGTTTTTTAATTCGATTTTTCCAACAGACACATCTTTCTTCATCATAGATTTTCTTATTGTAAGCTTCTATTTAAAGATTTTCTAAGATAATCTAACTCTTATTTTGCCACTTTACTGTGATTAGAATAAAAAATGTCCATTTATATATTATATTCCATAAGCAAATGTATTAATTAGTATTTTTATATATTTTCTTTTAATATATTATCAACATCCTATATATACTTATTGTGGCATACTTATAATTTAAGTAGAAAAAAATTATGTAATAAATTTATAAAATAAAAATAAAATGCACATATGATTTTAGTTAAAATAAAATTTAATTTGTTTTGAGCTTAAATATTATGATTCTCATCATGAGTATGTATCTTTTAGATTTATTAAAATATAAAAAAAAACATAAATACCCTTAAAATAATATTTATTTCTTTATAAAAGAAATGAGCTTGCCGATTGAGTTTTAACTGGGCTGGCATTGACATTATTATCAATGTAGGAGGACGTAAGTTCGGCGTGTTAAAATGCATTATTCTCTTATTTAAGGATTGAAGATAAATTATGAATAATTTAGACTTTGTATATATAAAAAAGGGCTTGATGTATGAATTCATTTATAAAATACTAGGCCCTCCTAAAAACATAATCATATACTATATTTATCTTAAATCTACATAATTTGGAAGACTCTTATAGTACACTTTATGTATATAAGTCCTTAGTATTTTTAATTAAATAAGTCAATTTTCTTTAATTTTTATTCATGAAATTCTTGATGAGAAATATGGTTAGATGAATATCCAATATGAAATCTTCTTTTCTTATTTCCGCCGAATCCCTCTAAAAGCATTTCTTCATCACCTTCAATGCTTTTATCACTGTTGTATAATGTTTGTTTCGCATTTCTACTTAGAATTGGATATTGAGATCCAATAATAATAGTTTTATTCATTATTGTTTCAATTTTGAACTGGTGAAATGGATTAAAAAGATTAAAGATTAGATATTGGTATGAAAACACCATATAATTAACAATGTTTTGAAGAAAAATATATGAATGAAAACAATGCAATATCATGCATAAAGTAAATGAATATTGGTAGTTTAATATCTCAACCATTTTTTTTGTAACTTAGGTATTAGGATTTCTCCAATGGCTTTCATAAATAAAAATAGAATAATAGAATTTACTTAGTTACAGAAAGATATAAAAGTTTAAAGGCTTTCTATAAATATATTAGCCAATTTGAAAATTGAATCATGTTTGTTCTTTTAGAAGTTAAAACTATTAAAAAAAAAAAACTAAATATTTCATTTAGAAATTTCAGATTTGATTTTTAGATGAATGGGGTGAAATTAAAAGCTAATTGTTATTTTATTTTGTATTCAATATATATGTATATATATATATATAAAACCAAAATCAATATATAAAAATAAAATTGAATTTTATTGTGCTTAACATGAGAACTTGGAGGTGAACGAAGAGTGTGTTGTCCTGTTGAGGTGTCCCTAAGTCAAGTTAATGTACTTGGTGAAGGCTTATGTGTAATAAAAGTAAGTTCTTGTTATCGGAAGTTACCTCCCAAAGCTTATAATTAGTCCTCAATTTCGTAGGTCAATGGTCCTATGGTGTTTGGCGAGAGGAGTCGAGGTTGCCTTTTAACCAGGTGGCTCCGTTTGTTATTCTCTAGATGAGGTGGTTTCTAGGTTTTCCTAGTATTAATCTTATGGATTTTCCCTTAAAGAGAGGGGGAGGTCACAAAATGGCTTTCATCGAGATGGCTCCTTTTGGTGAATGCTGAATAGTTTTTCTCCTTGAGATTTTTTTTATGAATGTAATAGTAAATACTCAAAAATCATAATGTGTTTATATGGGGCGCGTATTGCTTGCTTACACACAAGTAATTTGAGTGCTGAAATTCACATATTTTGCATTAATGAGCTAGATATGTGATTTAGTTTTAGCGAGGGTTGAGGCAATGCAATATGTACTGTTAACTCTCCACACATAAAATATCATTTTTATGATGAATTATTGTATCTTTTGAAGCCTATTTCAAAAATTCATTCACGAAATTGATGAATGATACTCATTCACGAGATTAATAAATCGTATACTCAGACCTTTATTAAGTAAATTTGTAGTCGTTTATTTTTGTGATATATTGATTTATAGTAAAACTTTGGATAACCATGTTCTCCATGTTAAATCAATATTAAATGTGTTAGACATGAATGACTTTTTGCTAATTTAGAGAGGTGCATCTTTTTCATGGATAAGCTTTTCTTTTTGTGACTTATAATAAGCTTTGCAAGATTTCAAGTCAATGAGGAAAAGGCTAAAGCCATTCAAAAATGTCTTTATCTTTAAATCCATTTATGAGATAAGGTCTTTCCTTAGTTTAGTCGATTTCTATTGCAAATTTGCTTGTAATTTTTCTACCATTTAATTGGATTGATTAACAAGGGTTGGCTTTTAATGAACTTAAATACAAACTTTGTAATGCTAGAATTTTCATTTAGTTTTGAAATGACTTTTAAAATTGAGCGTGATGTTTTTTTTTTATAGATATTGGCACAATTCTCGTGTAAGATAATAAACCTATTGCTTACTTTAGTGATAAATTCAGCGGACCACACTTGAACTATTCAACATATGACAAAGAATTATATGCCCTGATAAGGGATTTGAGGTTTGGCAACATTAACTTTTGCCTAAAGAATTTGTGATTCACATTGATCATGAATCATTTAAGAACTTAAGAGGGCAAGATAAGTTAAACAAGCGATATATGATGTGGGTCAAATTTATTTGATCTTTTCCTTTAGTTATTTGATATAAGAAAGATAAGAAAAATATTGTGACTGGAGCTTTATCAAGAAGGTATACTTTACTTTATACTTTGCCTGCTTGTGTTAGGTTTTGGGTATATTAAGGATTTTATATGCCACCGATTCTAATTTTGCAAGCATTTATGAAGCACGTGAACATGATGCATTTCAAAAATTCTTTAAGCATGATGGATTTTTTTTTTTTTAGCAATAGTGGACTATGCTTACCGAATTGTTCCATGCGTGAATTGTTAGTTAGGGAAGCCCATAGTAAGAGGCTTATGTATCATTTTGGTATCACTAAGACTTATGACATCTTACATGAGCAATTTTTTTACCTAATATGCATAAATGAGTAGAGCAAATTTGCTCTACTTGTATTCCTTGTAAACACTAACACTTGACATCTTACAGGAGCAATTTTTTACCTAACATGCATAAATTAGTAGAGCAAATTTGCTATACTTGTATTCCTTGTAAACAGGATAAGTCCACTATGATGTCGCATGGTTTATGTTAAGGCAAGTTTTCGAAGTGGTTGACTAAGTGTTTATGTAACACCTTTTATCCGTTTCGACGATCAACACGTATATGAGATGTTAAAATGACACTTCCAAGCTTATACAAAATTGGGCTATTATGAAACTAACTTTTCCATAACATATTCTTATTCTTTAATATAAAGTGAACACATTTAGAAGATTTATAGATAATTTGAAATTGTTTTTAAACCATCAAATACTAATGGGAACAAGTCCTGAGCACATTTCATAGTGAAAATCTCAAAACCATTTAAGAATTCAAACTTCAAAACAATTTAATAAAATCATAAAACTTAGGTAAAATCAAATTTGAATCCTTAGGAACGATTTTAAAATAATTTAGAAACAATTTCTGGGTGATTGGAGGTGTTCAGGGTCAATGCTGAGCCACCAAAACTCAAATTGAGTCAAAAGAGTGACGTGGGAGAAAATTTGGTGCATGATGTTGTGACATTATATAATTTTCAACACTATATTACATGATGTTGCGATGCCACTCTCTGCATGCCCATTGTTACAACATTGTGAGGGCTGATGTCGCAATGTTACTCTTTGTATGTTCAATGTCATGACATTACGAAGGATGATGTCGCGACATTGTAGTTAGGCAGTCCAAAACACTTTAAACTAACCTAAATTAACATCACAATATATCATTAAGTTGTAAAATTTTTTTAAACCATATTCAAATGACATGTAAACCAATAGTCATCACAAGAGCATGCTAGAGAATTTAAAAAAAAAAATCTAAATGTAACTTATAAATTATCAAATTTAAATTCATTTTATACTTACTAGCATAGAACAAATAATTACAAAATCCTCAAGGTTCTAAGCCTTTATGTACATGCCATTACTAACATATTCTAATACAATAACATAGGCTAACCCTCTCCAAGCTTTAAGTGATTATGCAAAACCTCCAAGCCACAAGTACAATATTCTTGAAATAATTTTCACCTACACATTTAAAAAACTAATACGATAAGCTCGAAAGCTTAATAAACACTCATAGACTCTCCTAGCTTGCCTTAACCATTAGTATCTTGAGTCTTTTATAAATTTTTATGCAAAAGTTCACTTAAACCACATATATATATATAGGAAACTTCATTCCATAACTTTTATTAGCACATAATTAATACTCTAGCCATTTAATATCAGTTTATTTCTTTTATTACCAATACACAATTAGGGTGATTCACTTATGATCTTATTGCTTTTAAAGTGAGCTTTCACTTATGGCATTATAATTACACCATTCTTATTTGAATCATACCTAATTCCTATAATTTAGCCACTTAGCTTTAATGGTTTCCTCATTTCAGTTTATGCTTAAGTTAACATATGTTAAACTTTCGTTTCGTTTTCTCATTAAATATGTTAAACTTTCATTTCGTTTTCTCATTAACCAAGTGTCCTACCCTTAGTGCTTATTATTTTATTCCTCTTATGGAAATTCATGTTCATAATTAAATCTTATCATTGGGAATTTAATTCATTTTTCCCTTAGAAAACCTTAGTAAGACAATATTTGGATATATGGGATCCTAACCAAACACCCTAGAATAACATGTTAAAAGCATTTATGTCTGAAGATCGAAGAAATGGATCCATATCGCATAAAATTTCTAGGCACTAAGAATTTAAACATGGTTGAAATCTCATCTTCTAACACACATATGCTAATAACCCAATGACATGTCAATTGTATGCTCACTAATCACTAATTTTACTAAGGCATTACATTATTATTCACTTAGGAAAATTTCAATTTACCACATAATCAAATTAACACTTATAACATGTTTTTCACATTCACATACAAATAAAGGCATATCATAATTTATAATATAAGGCACATTTCAAACCCACACAATTGAAGCTCTTTGAGCATCCATCCATTGTCTTATATTTTAACTATAGATCAAGTCACATAATCATTTATTAATATTTCAAGCACATAGCGCTCTCAATGATATTTCCACATACACATTGTAATTTTTGTGCCTTTCACCATTTAACTTATTAAAAAGGAACCCAAGTTAACCTTTTTTTTTTTTAAATTTATAACAATGTGGACATTAGTAATGATTTAATTCTCCTTTTTCGTTCATTTTAGCAACAGTTTTCACTCTTCCATATTAGGCTATGATATTAAATTTCATGACATTTCTCTAGTTTAATTTATCATAACTAAGTCATTCATATATCTTATTAAGCCATTATTTTCTCATATACATACTATTAACCTCATTTGAAATAAATGTAGTCAATATATATATATTATTTCACTAGTTTAGCAATTTTCACAACCATCTTATTAAGAGGAAGTTATGAGAATCCATGGTACTTACCTCATTAATAGCAAAAGTTCCAAACAAAACTTGTTTTCACATTTTCAACACTTGAATCCACTTCAAAGATAGTTTGATACCTTCTCTTCCACTAATATTCTTCTTTCAACACAAATACATACATATAAAAGTAATTACTATGAGCTCCGACAACTTTTCTTAAACAAAAATATCTAATATCAAAGATGGAGATAGTGGAATCTCAATTTCTTACCTTGCTTGGATCTTTCTGTATAGACATAGCTTTCTCTCCCTAACGTACTTGAAACCTTAGCCTTAAATGGAGAAGATGATGGTGGAAATCAAACAATAAGGTTGTTTTATAGTAATATTTAATGGAACAAAACTTAGGTTTTTAGGGGGTGTTGCTTGGAAGAGAAAGGAAGAAGCAAACCATGGGAGGAGAGGCTCTCCTCTCCTCTCACATTGGTGTTAGAAAAAAAAGGAGGAGAAAGATGAGAAAATATCTTATCTTTCTTCCTTTTATTTGCCATAAAAATTGGGTTAAAGCCAATGAGTCAAAATTACTAAAATGTGTAGTTCAAATTTCATCCCCATGTTAAAATCCAATCCTATGGCTTCAAATTAGTCCAAATGATTTAATAGCTCAAAATATAATATTTCCAATGTAGATTACATGTAAAATAACCACAATGTACTTAAGTGCTAAAATTGTACTTCAGTCACTTTTTGTCTCAAAACCTTTCTTTATTCCTTTAAAAACTCTTAATGTTGAAAAAAATCTGATTCGAAAATAATTTTCTTGCATAGCGAAATAAATAAAAATTTTGAAAATCGAGACAGTTTGTGATATTATAGAAAAAAATCTTTTCTCGAAAAGAACCTATGCTTTGAGCGAGATAGATCCTTGACGTTCTCAATGTAACGCCCCAAAAATGTTATTTTTTGAGTTATTAAAATTTGTCAAAGTGGTTAATTTGATTCAGTGGTTAAGTGTTTTGAGTAGTGTGTGAGAGGTTTTGGGTTTGAATCTTGCTCCTTGAATTTTTGTTATTTTTTGTGTAAACCCATATCTATGAACATTTGGGTTATAAATTATTTTTGCTCAACTAATAATAGAATGAGTCTATTGGTTTAGTGGTACGGTGTCAGCTTACTTTCTGGTCTAGTGTTTGAATCCTTGCGCGTACAAATGGGAATATTTTTTGCTTTTCTCTTACTGTGCCACCCATGGGGCTAGTGTTTGGTTCAAGTTCAAACATTGGTCAATTGATAAGTAGTAGAAAATCTAATAAGTCAGGATACTTTCTAAAAATTTTATTTTATTTTTATTTTTGAGAAAATCCCTCCCCAAAATACTTCCCCACTCAACCATCCACCTTTCCACTTTGCCTCATTCTTCTCATTTTGTTTCATGTCAATTGCTATAAAAAAATACTCTTTGATTTTTCTTCTTTCCTTTCTTTATTGTTATTGCTATGAATTAACAACTATGCCGATTTTATTTGTTACTCCCAAAGTTTTCTTTTGCCGTCTTGTATTGTTTTTTTGCTGTGGTTCTATTGTTGGGATTGGTTGTGTATATTGTAAGGTTCGGTAAGGTTTTGAATATTTTGATGTTAGTATGCCATTGTTTCATCGTAAAGAAGTAGGTTTGTTAGGCTAATTGTTTTGATGCACTGTTAGGAGAAGACCGTGAGGCGTTCGGTGTTCCTCCAGTGATTTAGGTGCCTTAGACCACTGTTTCTATCAAGGGTAAGTGATTAAATTCTTCGTTTAGAGGTTTACTGATTTTGTTAAGGTTTGTTGATACCAGTTATGGTTGAATTAGTGACTTAAATTTAGTGTAATGATGCTAAATGGTTGGTTTTAATTGTCGATTTAGGTGCTGGAATTCTCGTTGTGGTGTGTGCTTCGAAAACTGACCAGGTGTGTAACGAAAAACCCAGAAATAGCGAATGATACAATGCTAAAAAGTGGACTGTCGATGCCACACGACTGTGTGACAGGTCGTGTAGGCCACATGCGTGTGTGTTGGCTGTGTGTCAGTCCGTGTAGACCACATGAGCTGGGCTAGTTGGTTCGTGTGGGCCACACGAGCGTGTAAGCGTAATTTTTGTAAGATTTCGTTAGGGTCAATTTTAGAGTGCGCTATGAAATTTGACACTCCATAGGTTCTAAAATATGATATTTATGTGATAAGAATATGTAATATGATATTCTATCTCTGTTTATGTGATTATTGAAAGCATGATACAATTGTCTGAAGTGAATAGCATGTATGTAATATATGCATCTAATAACGTTTTAGTTTTACATGTGTATTGGGGTGGGACTATTGATATGACGGAGGAAGTGTTGGCAGTTTAATTATATGCTTTATCTGATGGTTTAAAGCCACATATATCTGTTCTGGTGGCTTGACCACATATATCTAAATTTGGCGGTTTATTGCGTATTATTAATTGGTAGCTTGATTGTAGTATTTATAAAAAGTGACATACTCTTACTTATTGGTGTGTGGGGTTGGATGGGTATTTGATACCCTAATTGGTGTGTAGGGATGGAGGGATATAGTGTGTAGCGGATGGGGGTAGGGTCTGATTCTGTATTTGATATTGCATATGATTCTATATCTGAGGTTATATTTGAATCTGCATCTGAATTGCATATGAAAATATATTTGTTAATTTATGTGTATCTGATTTGTTGCTTGGGATGTGTTACACACTGAGCTTGTTAGATCACGCTTTGTTTGTTATCTTCTCAAGTAACCAGCAAACTTAGGATGGGTTGGAGTAGCAGGAGCTCGGGTTAAATTTCTGTTTTATAATTTGGTTAAGTTAAATTTTTATTTCTAATTGGACTTTTTTGGACTCTTTGGGAATTGTTAATTGTTTTGGATTTTAATTGTCGTTTTTAAACTTATTTAACATAGTTAAACTATTTTATTCCAAACTACAAATCGTTGAATTCCAAATCAAACTACGATTTTCAAAACTTTGTATAACTTAAAGAATTTCGCTGTAAAACTAAGTGATCTTATAAGTGCTTTTTTGCAATTAAAATGAACTAACTTAAAAAGGTGTTTTTCCCTAAAAATTGGAAAATATCATTTCCAAGTTTTGTTTTATGTTACGTTTTCAATTTTAATTTCTAGTTTTAAGACGAACGTATGTAATTCCTCAGGATTTGGCCATAACATCTAGGCCAAGTGTGGGTTGTTACATTTGGTGGTATTAGAGTCCAAGTTCAATACTCGGGGTGTGATTTTTGGGTTTAAAATTTTTACGAAAATTATTTTAAACAACTTTTATTTTTGATTAATTCTGATAATTGAGTTTGTAAAAAAATGAATCCGAGTCTCCAACACTAATCTAAGTAAGTACTTTAGTCACTTTAGTTAAATGAAAATTGTAGAGTAGAAACTTTTTAGAAAAGATACTGTGATAACTTCGATAAAACTTTAGAGTTATAATTTTTAATAATAAACCTAAGCTAATGCATAAAACTTTGAATTGTAGATAATTAAGCATAATGAGTATGCGAAGAACATGTGGACGTAATACCTGTGGGCGAGGTAGGTGCCGTAGAGGGGCTCGAGCTGAGCCATATTCGATGGGCAACATGCCCAATTTAGATACGAGCAAGACTGTTGGGACTCCTATTTATTGAGATTGAGTCTCAGGCTCAGACTGTTGAGGACGACACATTATCTTAAGCTATGTTGAAAGTACTTCAGAGGGTTGTTGGGGCCCATATTGGATCTAGGAGCCGAAGGTTGGTAACTTAAAGAATTTTTTCGAATGGAGTTGAGTTATTTAGGGGTGTCAGTAGGACTAACCCGATGGTGTCTGAGTATTGGTTGGAGGCCATCGAGAGGATTATGATTGATTTAGATTACACCCCCAGGAGAAACTAAAGGGGCAGTATCCTTGCTTCACGGTAAAGCATACTAGTGGTGGCAATCTGTTGAGCAGGGCACCCAGCGTGAGCTAGTAACTTGGGCTTTCTTTTATAGCGCATTCTCAAAAAAGTATATGGGGGCGAGGTATATTGAGGCTCAGAGGTTAGAGTTTATCGAGCTTATTTAGGGTGATAGGACTGTGGCTGAGCATGAGGTCAGATTTTTAAGGCTGAGCAGGTACGCTCAGTGTTTGGTAGTGATGGACTATGATAAGAGTGTCCGTTTTGAGAATGAATCGTTATATGACTTAAAAGTGTTAATGGCTCCACAACGAGAGAAAGTCTTTGAAACGCTAGTGGAGAAGACTAAGATCATCGAGGAAATTAAGTGCGTGGAGCGTGAAAGGAGAGATAAGGAGAGGGGTTAGAATAAGAATATGAGGGATTCAGGTCATACTAGTTCTGCTTAGTGGCCCAAGAAACGGGCAAGGTTTGATAGACCTCTATAGCTTGAGGCATCGGTTATCACTGTAGGGGTTCAAATCTGTGGTGATTACGGCAGATGCCATCCGGATGAGTGTTAGAAGAGGTTGGGAGCTTGCCTTTAGTGCGAGTCTATGGAGCACCACATTAATGATTATCCTAATTGGGTTGATTAGTTGGAAGCTCTAGCTTTAGGTTTGGTTCAACCATAGAGAGTAGTTTAGCAGCCACCTGGGGGCCATGGTCAGGTAAGGGGTGGTAATGGTATGGGTCATGGGCTGAGAGCATCGGGTAGAGGTGCTAATCAGATTAAGGCAAGACAAATTGCATTAGTATATGCGGTGAGGCGTCACGAGGAGAAATATACGATTGATGTGATAACTGATACGTTCACTATCCATTTTCTTCCTTATTTTGCACTGATTGATGTTGGTTCTATGCATTCATACATAGCTAGTATGTCCTGTTGAGGATAATTTTAGTGGGATTTCTTTGATTAGTTTGTTGGGTCAGTCTATACATGTCAATTAGGTGTATAAGAGGTGTCCGTTAGAGATCCAAGGTGTTGTGTTTTTGACTATTTTGATAGAGTTATCATTCAAGGAGTTTGATCTAATTCTAGGTATGGTCTGGCTTGTGAAGCATCGAGTCATTTTGGATTGTGCGACTAAGAGAGTAACTCTTAAAACTGAGGATGATGTGGAGATTGTAATGGTTGGTGAGCATCGAGATTACCTTTCTAATGTAATCTCTGCTCTAGCAGCTAAAAAGTTTGTTCAAAAAAGGTGTGAAGCATTTTTGGCTTATGTACATGATACGAGTATTATAGGATTTTCTATTGAGAGTATTCGAATAGTTGGAGAATTTTCGTATGTCTTTCTCGAGCAATTTTCGTGGTTACCACTAGATAAGGAGCTCGAGTTCAAAATTGAGGTATTACCTGGGACAGCTTTGATGTCCATCACTCCTTATTGCATAGCATCAAAGGACTTGAAAGAACTAAAAGTACAACTTTAGGAACTTCTCGATAAGGGGTTTATCAGACCTAGTGTGTCTTCATGGGGAGTACTACTTCTTTTTGTTTAAAAGAAAGATGGTGCGATAGTATGTGTGTGGATTACTGACAGTTAAATAAGTTGATGATAAAGAATAAGTACCTACTTTCGAGGATTGATGATCTATTTGATCAGTTCCGTTAGGTATTTGTATTCTCTTATATTGACCTTCGTTCTAGGTACCATCATTAAAGGTTAAATAAATTGACGTGCATAAGATTGCTTTTAGGATTCATTATGGTCATTACGAGTTCCTTGTCATGCCATTCATCTTGGCTAATGCTCTAGAAACATTCATGGATCTCATGAATTGAGCTTTTTAGCCGTATCTAGATCAGTTTGTCGTGGTTTTCATCAATGAAATTTTAGTGTACTCTAAGACTGAGGTTGATCATGAGAAGCATTTTATAGTGGTTTTGCAAATTTTCGTGATAAGAAACACTATGCCAAGTGAAGCAAGTATGAATTCTGGTTGAGGGAAGTCACTTTTCTACGGCATGTGGTTTCTGTCAAGGGTATTCGTGTGGATCCTAAGAATATTAAGGCTATTCTTGAGTGGAAACAACATAGGAATGTGTTTGAGATCCAGAGTTTTCTCGTTTTGGTGAGTTATTATTGAAGGTTTGTTGAGGGGTTTTTGTTGATCGCAACTCCATTGACTATACTGTTGCGTAAGAATGCATCATTTATATGGACTGATGAGCAGCAATCAAGCTTTGAAAAGCTTAATTTCATTTTGATTTAGATGCTCATTTTGATACAGCCTGAATTTGGTAAGGAGTTTATTATGTGCAGTAATGCATCTCACATGGGTTTTGGTTGTGTTTTGATGCAAAAGGGTAAAGTGGTGGCTTATGCATCCAGACAACTTAAGCCACATGAAGGCAACTATCCTACGCACAATCTTTAAGTTAGCTGCAGTTGTCTTCACACTAAAAAACTAGAGACACTACCTTTATGGTGAGAGCTGTATCATCTACACTGATCACAAAAGCCTCAAATACCTCCTCACTCGAAAAGAGTTGAATCTTAGGTAACGTAGATGGATTGAGTTGTTTAAGGACTACGACTGCATCATTGAGTATCATCCTAGTAAGGCCAATGTTGTGGTCGATGCTCTTAGTTAGAGATCGATGTCTAATTTGAGGATGATGTTTGCTAGCCTAGGTTTGTTAGAGGACAGTGGTCTGTTAGCTGAGTTGCAATTGTAATAGCCTGTTTTTAGTGGTGTCAAAAACTGTGCTTTCAGAACCACGATTTCAACGATTAAGTTAGTATTTTAATAATTATTTAAAGTTTATGGGGGTTATATTGGGGTTGTATTAAAGTTTCGTTAAGAAATTTTGAGGTGTGAATAGTTAATTAGTTAAGAGGGACCAAATTGAAAATAGAGCAAAAGTTGAGTTCTATTAGTTAAGTGGACTAAATAGCTTTGAAAAGGTAAATCTTTGGAGTTGGATAGCAATTATTCCATAATTGAGTTAGTGGATGATATTGGATTGGTTTTGGTGTAATTTTGTAGTTTTTAAAAGGTTATATTAGTAAATAAATTAAGAGAAAATTAAAACAAAAGAAAGAAAATCAAAGTGGTCATCTTTAACCTTTATTTTGTTTCTTTTTTCAATTGAAAACCATAGAAAAGGAGGGGCTAGGTTCGACCAAGCTAATTTGCTAGTGCATGGTATGTGTTTGAGCTCCATTTTTAGTGATTTTTATGTTTTTGAGTTTATTTTAGCTTAAACTAGTTAGCCAGATGGTTAAATTGTAAGATCATCAAAGGTTGAGGGATGTGCCATAAATGAATTTGATGTGTTAGTGAAATTATTTTTTAGATAACTAAACTTGGTTGCTATATGGACATGTTGTGTTAAGTGAATTTTAGTAAATTTAAGGTTTAGGGATTAATTTGTTTAAGTGGCGATTTCCATGTATATTTTGTGAAATGAGGAAAAATGTGAATTGATATAGATAAGAGGAAAAACTGGTTAGCATATGTTGGCTAAGAAAATAGTGAATTTGCAAGTTATGGTTTTAAGGATTAAATTGTATAAAAGTTAATTTGTTAGAGGTAAATTTGTAATTAATAGTGAAAAGGGGTATAAGTTGGAATTGATTGTTTTAAGATATTTGAAATACTTAATTGAATGAAATTCATATTTAGATCAAGGTACTAATCAATTGGACTTAGACCGAGAAAAAGCTAAAGTGGTGGATTAGTTATTGATCTCGTTTTTACAACTGTTTTATCAAGATAAGTTCGTATCTCCTTTTAAAATGATATAATTGAATTGATAAGAATATTTGATCGTTTTCTTGTATATTGAAATCCCTTATGGCATTACACTTGAAAAGGAAAAGACCATAGTTGAAAGACACCATGGCACTACATTCGGTATTTTCAAATTCTTGGAAATGTTGAAAAGGTAGATATCTGAAACAGATATCAAATGAAAATGTTGAAAAAATATATCCAAAATAGATATCAAATGAAAAGGTTGTTATCCTAAAAGGTTAACAAATGAAAAGGATGTGTTGAAAAGGAATTATGGTATGAACCATTTAGAAAAGGTTGGTATGTGATTTTGAGTTGGTTATGTATTTAGTTACTAACTTGTGATGTGATGTGTATAGGAAGAATTGTGCATTTAGGGATTAAAATGCTTGATTGGTTAATCATGAAATTAAGTATTTGGTAAGTTTGAGTTCTTTTAGATGAACTTACTAAGCATCATTTGCTTATATATTTGTTTTTTTTCACTGTTTTGTAGATAATCGAAAGCTCGATCAGATGGAATCTTGTTGGAGACATATTACACTATCCAACAATCATTTTGGTAGATTTTGAGTCACTTTTTGCTTTGGTACAAAATGGAAAGTATAAGGCTTATCTGTATGTTACTTGGTTATCATGGTGTATTCATGTTGTAACACCCTAAACCCGACCTAGACGTTATGAATGAATCTAGAAATATTACGTAAAATAGTTGTAAATCTGACTTTCAGTTTTTGAAAAACATCAAGAACCTTTGTTATTTAAAAGCCCTTTTTATTTGAAAACGTTTGTCATACTTAATAGCTAAAATCGTTAATTGTTTACATTCTAAATAAATCGAATAATTTGCGGTGAAATTTCTTAAAATGTTGTATTTTCGTAAACCGAGTTTGTTTTCTAGAAAACATTTGATTGCAGAAAAACAGTAATTTTCATAAAATCTTTTCATCAAATGTCATGCTAGAAATCTCAAAATTTAATCCAATCCAAAAAGTAATCCCAAAAGTCCGGAGAGTAAAAAATATACATAACTCTCAAAATAGAACTTTAAAAACAAATCAAATTTTAAGTAAAAGTAGTTTACGGAGAAATGGATATAAACGAGCTCCCATTACACCGACCCGTCTAAGTCTGAGGGTTACCTGAAATTGTCAGACAAACAGAAAGTGAGTTTTTATAATTCACTGTGTAACTCATAAGATAACAAAACTCAGATTTAATTACATGATAGAACAAATACCGACATACATCTTATACAGAATTAGAATCATAATAGAGTAGTATAGTTGCAAATATATATAATCCTACCCCTATCCTCTACATACTAGCTCCGACCATCCCAACACACTATGCGGGGTATAAAACACCCACCCAGCCCTACACACCGCTTAAAGTTTATAAGACACTTTTCGAAATAATTGCAGTAGTGCTGCCAGTATAATGGCGAGATTTTGCCTCACACGGAATGCTTCCTCCACATAATACATTTGCACCCCATAATCAGATATAAATAGAAACCGTAATTTACAAATCATACATGCTCGTATAAAAGATACAGAACATGCTTTATACATAACATATCATACATATTGAACGTTATTTACATCAAGTTTCATACTAACAGATTAACAGAATTCAAGCTTAGCAGCTAATATTATCATATACCGACCCCACAATAGGCCCACGGTCGATCAGGATGATGTGTATGGCCCTAGGGAAAAATTTTGATTTTTTGGCCCACATGCTTGTGTGGCTCACAAGGCCCAAATTGACTTACCTGTGTGGCCTGCACAGATTAAAATGGCCTAGACCGTGTGTCACACATGGCCTCGCACACAGCTTGTCACACAGTCGTGTGTCGTACACGACCTACCACACGGCTTGGCACACAGTCGTGTGGCGTCGACAGACCCTAAATTTAGCTTTCACCGTTTGCTATTTTTTGGGTTTCTCGTTACACACATGATCAAATTTTGAAGTAAACGCAAAAATTGAGTATTCCAGCACCTAAAAATACCAAACTCCTAGAGAATTAGCCACCAGTAGTGCAAACATAAGAGGCTAAAAGCCCTCAATTCCCTTTCTAAATACCAAAGCATTCCAAGAAAAATATGACAAACGTCAAACATTCATATTAGTTCCAAATTAACATAACCACTTACCCTTGGATGAACAAAACTTCTCCAAATCCTAATTCATCGGTGGATTAAATGTCTCTTGAACTTCACCTAAAATAAACCCATCGATGAACAATGAAAAAACACCCAACCACACCTAAACAGTAACTAGAGAAACGAATAATGAACAAAAATTAGCCCAAAAAACAAGGGTTAACGCTTCAGAAATTAGCAGTAACAAAAATTTAAGAATAAAAGAAAGATGAAATGGAAGGGAAAAATCAAATAAAAAAGAAAGCAGATTCGATAGCAAAGAAAAGAACAAGTGACGTGTAAAACAAATAGGGAATGAGGAGAAAAATTGAGAGAATTAAGGAAAAAATAAAATAAAATAAAAAAAGCCAAATAAGATAATGGTCATTTTTTTCTATTATTATCCTAAGGACATTCAAACATATCCCAATAACCCACTCTCATCACCTATTCAAATGTTTCAACTGAATAAAACCACACAATAAGGTTGGCCCTATACTAGAACTAATAAAAATATTAATCTCGTCGACGCAAAGATTCGAACACTGGACCTCAACCACAAAACTAAAGCTCCCCAACCACTGAAGTAGTTATTTTATTGATGACAAAATTAACAAAACAGAGACCAAAATTTTAGGATGTTACACATGTCTTTTCTGTAAATAGTTGTTTAGATTTATAATGTTTAGGAAGTATGTATCATTTTGGATACTTTTATGTGTAAACTAAGTTTATAGTTTGAACTATGTTTATATGAGGTTATTATGGATGAATTTTAAGTGTTTGGTGTATATTGAAATTATAAAACCATGATATAAAGTTGGGCTATTTGGATGTGTATATTTGGTACCAATGAGGGTACATTGGTTGATTGATGAAAATGTGTTGTATATGTGTGATTTTGGCTTGTTTTTGTCTTTTCTAGGTGTGTATTGAATAGGTCTAAAGGTTTGTAAAAGGTACGCTTGTGGCTCAAGGAAGCATTTTTAGTAAATTTGTGTTTTAAGGTACATTTTGGTACACACAGCCTGGAATACAGGCTGTCACACAGCTGTGTGTCACACACAGTTTGATCACATGCTGTGTGTCTTTATTGTTGATTGGTGCAGGTTTCACATAGTCTGAGACACGGTCTACCATACGGTAGTGTCTCCCAAAACAGTTTCAAGCACGACCTGGCACATGGCCTGCGACACGGTCGTGTGGCCCTATTTCGAATACACACACGTTCGAATACACGGGCTGGGACACGACCGTGTGTCCCTACTTTGAATGCCCACACAGTTTGGTCTATGTCACACGGCCGTGTGACCCTTATTTTCCCAATTTTTATGTTTTTCTTAAAATTTTTAGATTTGTTCAAATTTATCCCCAATTGCTGTTAACTTGTTTTTAGGGACCTGAAAACTCGATTTATGGCCCAAATGTGTATATTTTATTTGAATAGATTGAGATATAAGAAATTATATTAAAGTTGAATTATTTGTTCAGTTTTGAATTTAAAGGTTCTATTTTGTACAGTAGCTCTGTGCTCTAGTCTGGCGATGGAGATGGGTTAGGGGTGTTACAACAATAATAACCTTGATCGAAGCAACTCTTAGGGAAGTCAAAGACGTGTGAGTGCGACATTGGCTTGAATGAAGTCATGACATGGCAGGTTAGAAAAGTGTGGGTCGCAACACTAGCTTCTTAAGGTTGTGACATTGCATGTTAAACGGTTGTAGGTCGCAACATCAAGCAAGTGATGTTGTGATATTGAAGTCCTTCCTATTTTCTTCCATTTATTATATCCTGATTTTATTATTGATAAAATTGTAAGGTACTATCAATAATGAATAATTAGCCTAATGGTTAAGTAGTATATAATTGGATTAGAGACCTGAATTCGAATTCCCTTGCTCACAAATTTTCTTTTCTTTCTTTCTTTTAAGCTTGTGCCACCATTCCCTTATCAGTTGTCAGATTTCAGTCTGAGTCAAACTTTGGAAACCTGATTAACTTGTTTATTAAAAAAAAGATTATCTAAATCATCTAAATGCTATCAGCTTTCTTTTTAAATATTAAATTAATACTGTGTTTAGTTTTTTTTCACTCTTTATCCCCTTGTTTCGTACCTTACCTCTCCTCCCTCTCTATTTTTATTTTTTTTCCTTTTCTTTTTTCTTTTCCTCCCTTTTGATTTTATTTTTCTGCTCATCTTTCCTTCTTCCTAAAAGTCGAACCTTGCTATTCTTTTTTTACTGTCATTTTTGCACATCAGTAGCCTTTTCTCCCTCCAAAACACCACCACCTTTTGTCATCGTTGCCTATATTTTTTCTATTCCTATACTCTTCATTATTTTCTTGTCGTTGTAGATCTATGTAAGTGCAGATTTTTTCGGTTAATTCGATTGAGTCTATGTAGTTCTCTTTTTTATTTTATATATTCTAATATGGTTGAATCTAATGAGTTATCATTTCCTTGGTGTTTAAATGTTCAAGATTTGAATCCAAATCATATGGATCAGACATAGCGTTAGGGAGTTTGTTTTCAAGCCGTCATAAGCTAGTTAAGGTAAGTGGTAATTTTCCACTTCAGATATGAAGTTTTGGTTAAAAATTTGTTGCATGGCCAAACCCTATAGGGGCTTTAAGGGGCTATTTTTTATGAAAAAGTTCTATTGTGTATAGATCTAAGCGAGTCTTGACCAGATCTAAGTCTAGGAGCTACGAATTTAAGTTAGGGCTTTGTGTTGACACTTATCAGGTGTGGGTCTTCCCCAAGTTTAAATAACCTAAAACTTAAATAAATATAGTTAAATAATGTCATTTGATTATTGATTTTGTTTTGGCCGAATAGCCTAAATGCATATAAATGAGGTGTCGAGCAAGGTACGTAATTATATAGAAAGCTTGATTGTTAAATGTCCTATTTGGGTGATGAAATTTTGAATGGTATGTGTGTATAGCATGCAAAATTTTGTATTACTGATTGATGTACATTTAAATTTGCCTTGACTAAAATTGTGTTATGTACGTAGTTATGTTACCTACCATGTATGACATTGACTATATTAAGAGCATGTACACATGCCACTAATTCTGTTAATTGAAAGTATGTAAGGCATACCTCAATACTGTTTATCAGAAAGCATGATAAGCATGCTATTGTACTTGACTATTATTGATAAAGATGATGTGCTTCACTCAGTTGTGGTTGACGGAGGAGTTTTGTGGAGAACCATACGAATACTGTTGTCAGTGTACTGCACAGGAGATTTGAGAAGATTGGGTGATTTATTACATTTTTACTGACAGTTTTATCTGCATACTGTTATTGGAGTTTGGATGACATGTAATAGCCCGAAAATTTTTACAGTAAGATATTATCCTTGATATAGTAAAATAAGAAAATAAAGTGACAAAAAGGAAAATTTTGAGTTGTGTCAACCTTGGGAAGTATATTATGATATATTAATTCAAGAAAGGACTAAATTGTAAAGATGAGAAAAGTCTTGTTACATAAGAGTAAATACTCAAAATTTGAGGGGTTAAAGTGTAAATATGAAAAAGTTGAAGGACCAATAGTGCAAATATTTTAAGGGTGGAATGATCTAGAAACTAAGGAAAATGGATGAATTAGGACCAAATTGAATAGATGAACTATGAGGGACTAAATTGTAATTTTACCAAATTAAATGATGACTCAAGGATGGAATTTTAAAAGATAATAAAGAGCAAAATGGTCAATTGGAAGAGAGAGAAATCTAGAAAGTAATAATGATGCTAGAGATATTTTGATATTTTATAATTATTTAATTAGATAAATATTATTTTATTAATATTTTAATAAGATATTTTATTATTATTTTATTAGTATATAAAGAAAGAAAGATGAGGAATTCTCATCCATCTTTCCCATGCAAAACCAACGTGAGAATAAGAAGAAGAAAAGAAGTTTTTATTTCTTTACAATTTGGTCCTTTTACCAAAAATTCACCATTTTCACTCAAAAATCAAAAGAATTTTCATAGCTACCAAGAGAGAAAAATGTTAAGAAGACTATGGGAAGTTAGAATATCAAGTTATATTCAAGAAATAGAAGTTGAAGGAGAGAGAAAATCAAGATGAAGATTGAAATCAATAGAACAAGGTAAGAATATCATGATTTCAATATATTTTTAAGTTTGATATTATAGAAAAAACATGGGATTAATGTTAATTTAGAGTTTGCTTACATATGGTCCTATGTTCTTGATATGTTAGTGAAGAGAAAATAAGAGAAAGTGATGAGAAATAGTGTAAAAAAAAGAAAATAAGGGTGTTATAAACATGATAATTAATATCTTGCACTAAAACAGTTTTGGACAGCAGTAGTAGTCTAATTTTGAAAAATCACCAAAAATTGTAGAAATAAAATTATAGGATGAATAAAGTATAGTTTCTTATAGAAGAAATTATGTAAGCAATGGAATTGTAAATCATGAGATATAATCAATTTTGTGAGACAAGGTCAGAATGATTTCGGGTTCTCCTGTTTTGAATTTGGAAAATCATCAAAAATTGGAGAAAAATAATTATGGACTTAAATTTATATTTTTAGAATCCTGGATAAGTCTATTTTCAAGATAAACAAACGAGAACATCATTCAAATTTTTTACGAGGAGATAATTAATTTTTAGTGAAGAAGGGTCAGAACTGTTAGACAGCAGAACAGAGGTGACTTTAAAGAATAAAATATACTTATTGGCTAAACTAAAAATTCTGAAAATTTTATGGTAAGAGGATATATAAGTCTAGTTTCAGACAAAATTAGCGGATATTAATTTGGAGTTCCATAGCTCCAGATATAAATAATTTAGTGACTATGACGCATATGGACAACTTGAATATTCATAAAAGTAAATAATAAAAATTATAGATAATATTACTTACAAGTGTGTTATATACATTAAGGATGTGGAATTGAGAGGAGGAGGAGGAAAATATATATGAGTATTCAGCTAGCATGGCTAATTTGCATGTTTTAGGCTTAGGGACTAAATTGAATAAAAGTAAAACTTCATGGGGCAATTTTGCAAAAATGTCAAAAATGACCAAATTGAAGGGAATGAATTGTTTTATTATTTAAATTAATAAATTGAATGAAATTATCAATTTAAGATCGGGTGAAAATTAGGAAAATGGTAAATTACCAAAATGCCCCTAAAACTTGATGTTTCTGCAATTTCGTCAGGTAAGTTCGTGTAACTTGAATTATATTCTTAAATGCTTGAAATATATGTTATTGTTGTGAATATGATTTGAATGTTCATTGTATGATAATTGATGAAATGTTGATAATATTTGATAAATAAAAAAAATAAATCCCTATTGGAAGGAATGGATTTCGATGGATCTTTAAAAAGGAATTGACGGTAAAATGGGTCTAGCCTGGACGGGTGATCCTATCTTGATATAGCCCTCCCGAAGAATATGTGTAAAATGGATTTAGCCCGGACGGGTAATCCGAATTAGGGTTTGAATTTAGCCTGGACTGGTAATTCAAATCCAAGCTCATTAGAGTAATTGTCGTTGCAGGGGATTTAGCCTGGACTGGTAAACCAGACAATACTCTATGAGTTTATATTACAAGGGATTTAGCCTGGACTGGTAATCCCGCTGTAAGGATGAGGTTCACAAGAGTGTGCTTTCTGAAATGAAATGTGTAAGACCATGGTTGAAAGATACCATGGCAACATGATATGAAATGTGTAAGACCATGGTTGAAAGATACCATGGCAACGTGATATGAAATAAATAAGACCATGGTTGAAAGATACCATGGCAACGTGACATGAAATGAACAAGACCATGGTTGAAAGATACTATGGCAACATGATAGAAAATGAGTAAGACCATAGTTGAAATACACTATGGCATCATGTCAAAGATAAATAAGACCGTGGATGGGAGACGCTATGACATCTATTAAATAATTGATATTCAGGTAATATGTATAAGATGACGAATGGATATATGAAATGGTAGTGTGAAATGTTTACAAGAACTGGTCATATGGAAATATATATACAAAATAGTTGTATGAAATAATTATGAAGATAGATAAATGAAATAAGTATAAGTACATGGAATATAATTTATGTTAAGTTTAATATAAACTATTACCGGAATAAATATACATAAAATTTGTGGAAATGATGGAGCATGAAATATTGATATAATGAAATGATTGATATATATTTATGAAGAAACGGTAAGAGAATGATATGTTTCATGACATGTACATATATGGTTATCTTTGATATGTTGATACAAGGAAATTATGTAAGTAAAGACAATTATTAAACTCAAGTGTGACATGTCGAGAAAATAAGTATATCAATGTTGAATTTATATGAAATATTTGCAAGTATACTAACAGTGATGTTGTTTCACGCTTAGACAAGTGACAAGATATTAATTGAATGGTAACATGTTTAAGGAGCATTGAAATGGTAATTACTTAGATGAAAATATAATTTAAGATTTTGCAAAAAAAAAATTCTGTGATCCCGATTTAATTCCGATTGGTTTCTAATGTATGTTTGGGGCTTCGAGGGCCCAATAGAGAGGCGTTATGATTATTTTCAAAATATGAATAATAAATGACTCAGAATTATCTGAAAATGTTCAGTAAACTCCGGTAATGCCTCGTACCCTATTCCAGTAATGGTTACGGGTAGGGAGTGTTACATGACGGGTTTTGGGAAACTCGTGGTGTGTAGCGGATGAATGGGTAGGATTATTGAATTGAATCATTTAGCATGTCATACTCAAATGTTGTAATGCCATGAAAAATTGGTTAATTTGTTTAATAAATGAATGTTTGTTTGATTGATTAAATACTTATACTGTATGAACTCACACTAGGCTTTTTAAACTCACCCCCTAGTTTGCTCCTTACAGATAACCCTCAGGACTAAGCTCGGATTTGACATTCAAATGTCTAATTACAGGTTTTTTTTGCATGAACATTTTATTAAAATATTACTTCAATTATTTTGATATTATTTTATTTGAAACTGAAAGTTTCATTTAAGTATGGACTGTGGTATGGGACATTTTGAGTTGAGATTTTTTTTTTGCATGCATGAGTTTTGACGGAAACTGAACAAAATTTTAAACTAGCCTAATATGACTTACAATATGTAATTTCATATGAAAATCAAACAAAATAAATTTTCCATTGCACAACGATAAAACTAAGGTTTGAATAAATGATTTTTTGACGTAATCAACTAAGCTTTATTTCAAATGTCACGACCTTTTAATAAAATGAGCTTAACAAAGGACAACCTAATTAATTGATGTTTTTAACAAGATTTATGCAACCAAGCAAAGTTTTCCCAAAACTTATCAACATAGTGATTTTACAACCGGACGTTTGTTCTTAGCCATTTCGATGGCTAATGTAATCTTTGGAATTTGTTTATAACGTCTAGGTTGGATTTGGGAGGTTACATCGTTTGCCTCATTCTTTTGGGAGGTAAATGATATATTTATTCAAAAATAACAAGAAAACATGCTAGAAAACACACTTAAATTAAGTCTTAACACTAATGCGAAGGTGTGAAAAGAGCCTAATTTGTCATATCAAACTACGACATATTAGTTACATCCTGGCTAAGTGCCAAACAGAGGCGGTCACTTCCTCCATCATTGCGACAGACTGTTACTTGTCATATTTGGAGATGGAAATTTATCAAAAAAAGTATTTAGGATTTGAATGGTGCTAATATTCAAGATGTATGCAAGCTCAAATTTAAAGACCAATCTATTTAAAGAAACTTTCTTTGAAGATTGGACTGAATCGGGATAACATGGAAGATACCATTGAAGAATACATCTCTAGCAGGCCTCTCTACATTGGTCTTTATTAGAATATTTTATTTTTTCTATTTTATAGCTAAGGGATTTGATTGTAATTGATCTTTAGTGTAACACCTTTCATTCGTCTCGAGTAGTACACAAGTGGTAGGTGCTACTAGAGAACTTTCAAACTTGGATAAAAAAATTTCTTTTATAAAAGTATTTGTTTCGCAACATTTTAATGTTATGTAAATCAGATTGACCAAGGTTAGATTGATTTCATATATTTAAAAATCGATACGTAATGTTTTATATTCTGGTACCTAAGTCCTTGGACAGTGCCCTTGCACTATTTTAGTCATTTTGAGCCCACCAATGTAACAAACCGATTTTGAATGGTGCTAGAAATGGTGGTTTTGAAACCTTATTCTTTAATGATTGAGTCCGTAAATATTATTAATTAATATTTATAATTTAATTATGTTATTATATTTAATTTTGGTCTGACGAATTTATCAATGGTGTCAATAAGGTATCGTGACCTCATTTTCATAAACCGAGCTTGTAAATGTTTTTATTAAATATTTATAGCGTTATTATATACATGACTTGAATTTCGGATAGGTAATTTTGTTGAATTGGTGATTAATTAAGGTATAAGGACTAGATTGTAAAATTAGTAAAAAATAATTGCTATATTTTTTTGTTAAAGGGATTAAATAGCAATTAATCAAGATTTTAAATGTCAATTAAACCACTTTAGCTTACAGTGGACGGTTGTTAACTTAAATAATTAGAATAATATTAATTTTATAATAATAAAACTGTTATTAAGGAATAAAACATAAAAAGAAAGTATTTTCATCCATTTTTATGTTCATCAATTGAAAACTCAAGAAACCGTGAGGGAGGCCATTTTTTGAAGCTCTCATCTTTTTAGCTTGCATGGTAAGCTTAAATTAATCTGTTGCTTGTATTTTTTTTATATTTTTGAGATCGTTGTAGCTTGATTTAGCTAACTCGGGTGTTAAATCGTAAAACTGTCAGAGTTTATAAAAGTTTCCAGTTATGATTTTTGAAGATTTTGGTGTTTCAGTGACAGCTTTTAAGCTTAGAAATAGAAAAGGACTATTTTGTGAAGAGATTTTTTTAGTTTTGCTATAAAGGACTAGTGTAAAATTTGTAAACAGTGGGATGAAAATTGTATTATATGTGCTGCTAGTGAGTTAGGTAAGGATCGAATTGAAGTCAGATTAGAAAATGAAGCTTAAATATGAAAGATATTACTATTTCAGTTCTATGGACTAAATTGCATAAAATACAAAACCTAAGGGAATACTCAAAAAATGAAATTGAACTGATACATGACTATAATAGGCTATTAAATAATGTTTGATATTGATAATTGAATTAAATTATGATTTAGATCAAAAAATTGAATTAATCGAACGATAATCGCAAAAAAAGGGAAAATTTTAGATTAGTCTCTAACGTCTTGTTCTCTACTATTTTTCCAGGTAAGTTCATATGTGATTTACTTTATTAATTCATGTTATGTTTGAATTAAAATGTTTTACTTTTTAGTAAATTTTTTTTGGTAAATAACAATCTTTTGGCATCAAAAGTACTAACCGTAAACATGAAATAACTGATTAGTATGAATAGATACTTGATAATGATTAAATGTGGAATTTTTATATGAACGAGTGGTATATATGTGATGTTGTTACAGGGATAAAAATGTATATGGATTGTTATTTGAATTATGAAAAGTGAGTATACGATTTCAAGGTTTGGAATGATATAGAAATGGTAACGATGCTAGTTGAATTTAATAGATGAATAGAGTACGAATGGCGTGTCTTTAAGGTTCAAAAAGAAATCGTGTATTGGCTAGGGATTTCTTTACCGTTTTTTGAGATCTAGCATATGTTACGGGTTCTCGACAGCTTGAGTGAGTAAAATCAAATAAAGTCTATATATGAAACCTTGATATATAGTTGGTGTGAGCAACCCCAATATTATAGCTTGTGTGAGTAATTTGAATTATACTTCAATGAGGGCTGAGATAAAAAATAAGTTGTGGATTCTCTGTAACGCCACCGATTTTAAATTTATGTTCTGATAGATATTAGACACAATTGAGTATATGCTTCAGTGGTTAAGTGTTCTGGGTGTGTGTGAGAGGTCCCAAGTTCAAGTCACGAGTTGGGTAAAATTTGGCCTTTTTATGAATAAAGCCTTAACTAGGTTCAATAGGCTTTATTTTAATTGTGTGTAAGCTTATGTGAGGATGAGCCTGTTGGTTTGGTGGTTAAGTGGAGTGTTAAGTTGTTAAAAGTATTGTGTTCGAATCTTTGAGTGAGCAAGGGATTTATTTTGCTGCTTGTGTCGTGTGGGAGTTTTAGTTTGGCTGAAACACTTAAGTGGTTGAATAGTTGAGGGTTAGTGGGAGTAAATTGAGGGGATTAGGGAGTTATCGGGTTTTGGATTTTATTTTTCCCACTATCGGATTTTTGCTCTTCTTCTTTCCAAAAAGATTCTGCCGTTTCTTTTTCTTTTCCCAACCTTTTGCCACCGATTTGTTGCTGAAACTTCAACCTTTCTCTGCTTGTTCCTTTTTTCCTTAGTCCATCCTCCCATCTAATTCCTTTTCGTGGTTGCAGTTGTGCATTCAATAGGTATGTTGTTTAAGTTTGGTTTTGAGACTGTAGCGTCGTTGGTTAATAAGGTTAAATTGTGTTTAGGAGAAGGCTGTGAGGCTGGGAGTCACACTTCTCGAATCTGATTCAGAATTGAGTTCGGTTGTTTTTGGTAAGCCATTTATGCGTTCTTGGAATTCGTCGTTCCAATTTAGTTTTAATGTGTATCAAGTGTTTAATCTGGTATTTGTCGATCAATTATAGGTGCTGGTGATCTCGGGATTTAGTAAACAGTGAAAACAAACCAAGTGTGTACCCGAAAACACAGAAATCGAGAAACGATGAAAGCTAAAAAACGTTTCTGTCGATGCCACACAAGCGTGTGATCGCCTGTGTGGTAGGCTGTATGGCAGCACACAGGCGTGTGACTGATGACCCAGGTCGTGCGCATAAGACACAGCCGTATGACACGACCATTTGATGGCCGGTGAGGCCGTGTATGACAGACGGGCTCGACCTATTGGGCCGTATAGGAGACACAAGCATGTGGGCCTACACGGGTGAACCACACGAGCGTGTAGGATTCTGGGCCAGGACGTGTGATCCACACGACCAAGGCTAATTTAGGTCGTGTAGGCTACACGAGCGCGTGGGCCCACACGAGCAGGCCACATGGGTGTGTGAGCCATTTTTTCTGAAATGATCTGTAAGGTTACACGGGTTGCCCAAGTCAACTGTGGACCTATTGTAGGTTCGGTAAGCGCTACTTAGATCCCTCATTGAGTATTCTGACTGTCTGATTTCTGGATCGAGCATAAACTGAGATATCTGTACTAAATGTATGATCTGATATATTTCGTAATAGCATGTCATTTTTGTATGTAACATTGCATCGTGGTTGGGATGTTGTTATTTGGAGGAAGTATTCTGAAAGGCTCTTAAGCCTGGTATCTGGCAGCTCAGCAGCAATTATCTGACTATGTGCCACATTTCGGTACAGCATAGTGTGTAGGGATAGGTGGGTTAATTTTATCCTCACATGGTGTGTAGGGTTGGACGGAGATGGTGTGTAGAGTCTAGTGGGTAGGATTCTGATATTCTACCTGCATACTGTATTTGATATGGACTAAGGCCCTAAGTTGTATTTGATTTTGTATCTGTTGGGCTAAGGCCTTAATTGATTCTGTAAAGGGCTCCGGCCCCAGATTATTTATTTATGACACCTGAAGTGTATTTTGTATGTGTGATTTCTATGGGGATTACACACTGAGTTGCAAAAACTCACTCTTTTCTGTTAAATCTGTATAGGTAATCCCCGGACTTGACAGATCGGTGTAGTGGAGGACTCGACGGTGGCCACACGTATTTAAACTTTTTATCTCTCATTTATGGATTTATTGACTATGGGAAATGTCTATGTAACTGGACTTTATGGATTGTTTGCTTAAACTTTAGAAGAATTTAAATGTTTTTACGGGTTTTTAACTTCAAACTTAACAAATATGAATTTCCTAACAGTTAAGGTTTTTCATAAAGTGAACTACTTTTGCCCAAAATAAATGATTGCTAAAGCATCCGTAACGAAATTATGTTTTAAAATAATCGATTAAATAGGTAAATGACTTGGGGGTAACAAAAGTCAACAAATGAAAATGGTTTTTATCGCAATGTGACATCACCCGATTCGGCCATAACGTCTAGGCCGAGTCTGGAGTGTTACATTTAGTGGTATCAGAGTCATGTTACAAAACTCGACTGTAAATTTGGGTTTTAAATTTGGTTTTGAAGAAATGCTTTTCAATGGGTTAAAATATTTTTTACTGAGAACGTGGTACACCGAGTGAGTCTCCGGCGCCGATTTTGTATGTTTTCTAAAATTTGTATTGTTTATTTCACAATATTGTATATAGTAAATCGTACTGAGAACACTCTAGTTAGTATATACTGAAACCTATATTAAGATCATGCTTACTTAAAATAAACTCTCGATATTCGATCTTATCGTTTTTGCATAAAACATCTCATACTAAATAATCAAATCAGAATCGATCTATAAAATTTGTAATATAGATAAATTCAATTAGACAAAGAGCGTACGAGGTATCTGCGGACGTGGTACTAGAGGCCGAGGTCGAGGCCGTAGGGGGCTCGTGCTGAGTCCTCTTCTATGGATAATATACCGAATTTGGACACGAGTGAGATGCTAGTTCGCCTGCTAATGAGACTGGGTCTCGTGATTGCATAGCTGGGAACAACGTATTGTACCAGGCTATGCTCAGGATTTTGGAGAGGGTCGCTGGGCCCAATGTTGGATCTGGGGGCCGAGGGTCAGTTACGGAACGACTCTGGTCCAATGGGGCTGAGCTTTTCAGGGGTGTCATTGGAGTCACCCCTAGCGTGGCCAAATACAAGATGGAGGCCACAGAAAGAATAATGGATGATCTAGACTTTACCTATGAGCAGAAATTGAAAGGGGCTGTTTCTCTACTTCGCGACGAAGCGTATCAGTGGTGGCTGACAGTTTAGGAGGGCACTCAGCCCGACCGATTGACTTGGGATTATTTTAAGACTGTATTCTAGAGTAAGTATGTAGGAGCCAGCTATAGTGATGTTAGGAGACGTGAGTTCCTTAATCTCACTCAGGGAGATCGATTAGTGGGCGAGTATGAGGCCAAGTTCCTAAGGTTGAGCCGTTATACACGAGGCATGGTGGCCACTGAGTATGAGCGCTGTGTCTAATTTGAGGATCATCCAGGGACAATTTGCAAGTTTTGATAACTCCGTAGAGGGAGTGTGATTTTTCTACTCTTGTTGAGAAGGCAAAGATTGCTGAAGAAATAAAGTGCACTGAGTCCCAAAACTGGGACAGATGAAAGACTAAGAGGGATTCGGAGCCCTCGAATTCTAAGATGAGGCCTAAGAAAAAGGCCAGATCAGATGGGCCAGTGAGAGTTGGGTCTCCTGCGGCACCTTCTGGGGTAGCGCTTTATGGACATTATGGTAGACGCCATCCGGGCTAATGTTGGAGGACTAGTAGAGCATGTCTGAGATATGGGTCCACTAAGTATCGTGTTAGAGATTGTCCATTGAGAACTGATCAGATGCAAGCTTTGGTTACTGGGATTGCACAGCCGTCGAGGGTGGTTCAGCAGCCACCTTGGGGCTAGGGTCAGGCCAGGGGTGGTAACGGCATGGGCCAAGGACAGAGAGCATCGGGCAGAGGTACGAGACCAAGTGAGGTGAGGTAGCCTATTTTGGTCTATGCTGCTCGTCGTCGTGGGGACAGAGATGGTCTGGATGTCATTACAGGTACATTTTTAATATTTGATGTACTGTATCTTGTATTGATAGACATAGGCTCTAATCATTCATATGTAGCTTGTACTGTGTCTAAAACTTTGAGGATTCTTGGCTAGGGTACTAATAGTGAGGTAACGGTGTTAAGTCCTTTGGGGCATTCCATCCGGGTTAGTAGATTGTATAGAGATGTTCCGCTAGAGGTCCAAGGGACAGTATTTCTGGCTGATCTAATGGAGCTTCCATTCAAGGAGTTTGATCTAATTCTGGGGATGGGCTGGCTGGTTAAACACTGGGTGAGTTTGGATTGTGGGATGAAAAGAGTTGTCTTGAGGACCAAGGAGGACAACGAGGTAGTTGTGATTGGGGAACAACGAGACTATATTCTCCAATGTGATCTCTGTACTGGTGGCGGAAAAGTTAGTGAGAAAAGGATGTGAGGCATTCTTGGCCTATATCAGTGTTTCTTATTCTGGGGACTCTTCGGTTAAGGGCATCAGAATCGTGAGAGTCTTTCCAAATATGTTTCCTGAGAAAATACTGGGTCTGCCTCTGTACTGAGAGGTGGAATTTGGGATTGAGTTGATTCTTGGTACAGCTTTAGTGTCTATCGTGCCCTATCGAATGGTGCCAAAAGAGCTGACGGAACTTAAGGCTCAGATTTAGGAACTGTTAGACCTAGGTTCATTCATCCCAGTGTGTCTCTGTGGGGAGTACCTATTTTATTCGTGAAAAAGAAAGATAGGACAACGAGGATTAGTATTGACTACTGTCAGTTGAATAAGCTAACGATCAAGAATAAGTACCCACTCCCAAGGATAGATGACTTATTCAACCAGTTCAGAGGGGCCTCTGTGTTTTCTAAGATCGATCTGTGTTTGGGATATCATCAATTGAGAGTTAAGGATGCTGATGTGCATAATACGACATTTAGGACTCGATATGGACATTACGAGTTCCTAGTTATGCCCTTTGGTTTGACTAATACGCCAGCGACATTTATGGATTTGATGAACCGAGTGTTCCAACCCTATTTGGAATAATTTGTGGTTGTATTCATTGACGACATCTTGGTATATTCTAAGATAGAGGGTGAGCACGATGAGCATCTCAGAGTGGTTCTACATATTCTTCATGAGAAATAGTTGGATGCGAAGATCAGCAAGTGTGAGTTCTGGCTTCGGGAAGTGACATTTCTAGGACATGTAGTTTCTGCTGAGGGATACGAGTCGATCCTCATAAGATTGAGGTGGTTTTAAATTGGAAACGACCGAGGAATGTGTCTAATATCTATAACTTTATGGGGATGGCAGGATATTATCGATGTCTCGTAGAAGGGTTCTCCTTGATCGCAGCTCCATTGACTAAGCTTTTACCTAAGGGAGTTCCTTTCGCTTGGACTGATGCACAGCAAGAGAGCTTTGATAAGCTCAAGACCGTTTTAACTCAGGCTCCTGTTTTGATACAGCCTGAGCCCGGTAAAGTCTTCGTGGTATACAGTGATGCATCACATGTAAGTTTGGGTTGCGTACTGATGCAAGACGGAAAGGTGGTTGCTTATGCGTCTCGTTAGCTCAAGACTCATGAAGCTAATTATCCGATGTATGATCTGGAGTTGGCAGCGGTAGTCTTCGCGTTAAAAATCTGGAGGCACTACCTATAGGTGAGAAGTGTACTATCTACACTGATCACAAGAGCCTCAAATATCTCCTAACCCAGAAGGAGTTGAATCTTAGGCAGCATAGGTGGCTTGAGTTGCTTAAGAATTATGACTGCACCATCAAGTACCATCCTAGTAACGCCAATGTGGTGGCTGATGCGTTGAGCCGTAGGCTATGACCAACCTGAGAGCGATGTTTGCTCGACTCAGTTTATTCGATGATAGGAGTCTGTTGGCAGAGCTTCAGGTAAAATCGACATGGATTAATCAAATCAGAGGTAAACAGACGGGGGATAAGTCTCTTGAGTTGCGTTTCCGTCAGGTTGAGAGGGGTATTACTACTGATTTTGTGATTAACAACGATAGGGAATTATGTTTCCATGGTCGAATGTGTGTGCCAAATGATGGGGATTTAAGGCAGTCGATTCTGAGGGAAGCACATAGTAGCCCTTATGCTATGCATCCCGACGGGAACAAGATGTATCGAGATTTGCAAGAATTATACTGGTGGCTAGGGTTGAAGCATGAGGTTACTGACTTTGTTGCTTGCTGTTTGACGTATCAGCAAGTTAAGGCTGAACATCAGTTACCTTTGGGTTTGCTACAGCCGGTTAAAATAACAACGTGGAAATAGGTACGAGTAACAATAGACTTCATTAGTGGGTTGCCTCTAACACCCACTAAGAAGGATTCTGTATAGGTCATTGTTGATCGATTGACCAAGTCTGCTCACTTTATTTCAGTCAGGACAGACTTTTCTCTGCAAAGGTTTGCTAAAATCTACATTTCTGAATTAGTGAGGCTACACAGGGTACCTGTGTCGATCATCTCCGATAGGGATTCTCGTTTCATGTCTTGGTTCTAGAAGAAGCTGCATGAGGCTCTGGGTTCGAGGTTAGACTTCAGTACTGCTTTCCATCTTTAGATAAATGGTCAGTCGGAGAGGTGATTCAGATACTGGAGGACATGTTGAGAGGCTGTATTATTAATTTCTGAGGCTGTTGGGAGGAGTACTTGCCTTTAGTAGAGTTTGCTTACAATAACAGCTACCAGTCTAGTATAGGATGGCACCTTATGAGGCACTGTATGGTCGTAAGTGTCGCACTTTCTTATACTGGATTGAGTTAGGTGAGCGGCGTATTCTGGGCCCGGAATTGGTTTTAGAAACTGAGGACAAGGTCTGTTTGATTCGAGATCGACTGAAATCAACTTTTGATAGGTAGAAGTCTTATGCAAACTTGAAGTGTTGAGAGATAGAATATTCTTAGGAGACCTCGTTTTCCTTAAGGTCTCGCCATGGAAGAAGATTCTGAGCTTCAGTTGCAAGGGTAAACTGAGCCCTAGGTTTCTTGGGCCGTATTGAATTCTGAAATGAGTAGGGCCAGTCGCATATCAATTGGAGCTACCCCTAGAGTTAGATCGCATTCATGATGTTTTCCACGTCTCAATATTGAGATGTTATCGCTTTGATCCCACACACGTTATTCATATGGAGGAGATTGAGGTTTGGCCAGATCTAACATTTAAGGAGGAGCTGGTTCAGATTTTAGATCGTGACATTAAGGTTCTGCGAAGAAAATCTATTCCTTTAGTAAATGTGTTGTGGCAGAATCATAGCACTGAGGAGGCCACTTGGGAGCTAGAGGATTTGATGCGTCAGCAGTATCCTCACCTTTTCTGATCAGGTAAAATGTTGAGGCCGAAATTTTCTTTTAAGAAGGTAGAATTGTAACGCCTCAGGTTTTAAATTTATGTTCTGATAGATATTACACACAATTGAGTATCTGCTTCAGTG
The DNA here is from genome assembly GCA_025698465.1 of Gossypium longicalyx. Classification (NCBI taxonomy): domain Eukaryota; kingdom Viridiplantae; phylum Streptophyta; class Magnoliopsida; order Malvales; family Malvaceae; genus Gossypium; species Gossypium longicalyx. Next base: position 11,891,338 of record CM046997.1, on the reverse strand, counting down.
GTTAAGTATTCTAGGTGTGTGTGAGAGATCCTAAGTTCAAGTCACGATTTGGGTAAAATTTGGCCTTTTTATGAATAAAGCCTTAACTAGGTTCAATAGGCTTAATTTTAATTGTGTGTAAGCTTATGTCAGGATAGGCCTGCTGGTCTGGTGGTTAAGTGGAGTGTTAAGTTGTTAAAGGTTCTGTGTTCGAATCCTTGAGCGAGCAAGGGATTTATTTTGCTGCTTGTGCCGTGTGGGAGTTTTGGTTTGGCTGAAACACTTAAGTGGTTGAGTAGTTGAGGGCTAGTAGGAGCAAATTAGGGGATTTGAAAGTTATCGGGTTTTGGATTTTATTTTTCCACTACCAAATTTTTGTTCTTCTTCTTCCCAAAAAGATTCTACTATTTCCTTTTTCTTTTCCCAACCTTTTGTCGCTGGTTTATTGCTGAAACTTCAGCCTTTCTATGCTTTTTCCCTTTTTCCTTAGTCCATCCTCCCATCTAATTCCTTTTTGTGGTTCCAATTGCGCGTTCAATAGGTATGTTGTTTAAGTTTAGTTTTGAGACTGTAGCATCATTGGTTAATGAGGTTAAATTGTGTTTAGGAGAAGGCTGTGAGGCTGGGAGTCACACTTCTCGAATCTTATTCAAAATTGAGTTCGGTTGTTTTCGGTAAGCCATTTATGCGTTCTTGGGATTCTTTCTTCCAATTTGATTTTAATGTGTATCAAGTGTTTAATCTGGTATTTATCGATCAATTATAGGTGCTGGTGATCTTGGGATTTAGTAAACAACGAAAACGAACCAGGTGTGTACTCGAAAACACAAAAATTGAAAAACGACGAAAGCTGAAAAACGTTTCTGTCGACGCCATACGGGCGTGTGGTTGCCCGTGTGGTAGGCCATATGGCAGCATACGGGTATGTGATCGACGAGCCAGGCCTTGTGTATAAGACACGGGCACATGACAACGCCTTTTGATGGCTGATAAGGCCTTGTACGACATACGAGCTCGACCTATTGGGCCGTGTGGGCCACACTGACGTGTCGGCCTACATGGGTGAACCACATGGGCGTGTGGGATTCTGGGCCAAGCCGTGTGATCCGCATGGCCAAGGCTAATTTAGATCGTATGGGTGACATGGGATTGTGGGCCCACACGGGCAGGCCACATGGGTGTGTGAGCCCATTTTTTCGAAATGATTTGTAAGGTTGCATGGGTCGCCCAAGTAGACTGTGGACCTACCGTAGGGTCAGTAAGACTACTTAGACCCCTCATTGAGTATTCTGACTGTCTGATTTCTGTGTCGAGCATGAAATGAGATATCTGTACTGAATGTATGATCCGATTTATTGCATAATAGCATGTCATTTTTGTAAGTTGCATTGCATCGGGGTTGGGATGATGTTATTTAGAGGAAGTATTCTGAAAGGCTTTTAAGCCTGATATTTGGCAGCTCAGCTGCAATTATCTGACTATGTGCCGCATTTCAGTACAGCATGGTGTTTAGGGATGGGTGGGTCGATTTTATCCCCACATGGTGTGCAGGGTTGGATAAAGATGGTGTGTAGAGGTTGGTAGGTAGGATTCTGATATTCTATCTGCATATTGTATCTGACATAAGCTAAGGCCCTAAGTTGTATTTGATTCTGTATTTGTTAGGCTAAGGCCCTAACTGATTCTATAAAGGGCTCTAGCCCCTGACTATTTATTTTTATGACACCTGAAGTGTATTCTGTATGTGTGATTTTTGTAGGGATTACACACTGAGTTGTGAAAACTCACCCTTTTCTTTTAAATCTGTATAGGTAATCCCCAGACTTGACGGATCGGTGCAGTGGAGGACTCGGCTGTTGGCCACATGTATTTTTACTATTTCTCCCTCGTTTATGGATTTTTTGACTATGGGAAATGTTTATGCAATTGGACTTTATAGACTGTTTACTTAAGCTTTGGAAGAATTTATATGTTTTTATGGGTTTTTAACTTCAAACTTGACAAATACGAATTTCCTAACAGTCAAGGTTTTCCATAAAGGAAGCTACTTTTGCTCAAAATAAATGATTGCTAAAGCTTCCGCAATGAAATTATGTTTTAAAGTAATCGATTAAATAGGTAAATGATTTGGGGGTAACAAAAGTCAAGAAATGAAAATGTTTTTTATCACAACAACTCAGTTTTCAAAACACTATCATGTGACATCACCCGATTTGGCCATAACGTCTAGGCTGGGTCTAGGGTGTTACATTCTCAACAGCTTGAGTGAGTAGCATCGAATTATACTTTATTGATGGTTTAGGTCCAACATGCGTTGTGGATTCTAGGCAGCTTGAGTGGGCAGCATTGAATAAAGCTTGTTTAAATAAATCAAATCTATAGCTTATGGACGCAAAGTAAGTCTATGTATCTGAAGTTAAATTACTATAGTTCTTCAGATGAAAATGTTAATTAAATAGAAATGAAATGATTGGAAGTATTGAACATGAATTTCATTATCACGTTCCAAAATGAGCATGACTTGTATATGGATTCCATTTTTATATTTACACACTGAATAAGGTTGAATGGTATGACGTAAAATAATTTGGTTATACATGTATATGTATTTAAATGCTATGATCTTGTTGTGTGAAATACTAACTTAGTGGTTTTCTTATGGAGTTGTATACGAATGTTTGTAAGGATGTCAACAATTTTTCATGTCGTGTCTTTGAGTTTCAAATGCTTAAATTGTTATAATGACAAGGTAAGTTAAGTCAGTTTCTTATAAACTTACTAAGCATTCATAATGCTTAATTTGTTATGTTTTTCCTGTCTTGTAGTGGTCTTTTGCGAAACGTAAACATCAGATCAACTCAGAGTTCACACTATTCAGCTTTTGATTCAGTGGTCTTTTAATTGTTCCGAACTCGGTTATGTGGCATGTATATAGGAGTAGTGTTGTATATAGGTTCACTTGAATGTACAAAAATTCAAGCTTTACATGGTGCTTGATTTTGAATATTTATTTGCTATGTTCATAAGTGTACTTGATGAATTTGTGATGAGCTATGTTTATAGCTTATGAATGGACTATTTTGGTAGCATATTAGTTAAGCTTGATGAGGCATATGAATTTTCAATTTTGAGCTGAAAAGATGGAGTTAATGTGTTTGAAATGATATGTTTATTTAGTTATGAAAATGTGATGAATTGTCATGTTCATATTCTTGGTATTTTGTTCTGCAAATATGGATGGTTAATCATAATAGGTTTTGTGCACATGAACTATCTTGTGATATGAAATGAAAAAGAGTTATGGAATGAGTTTTATTGATTCATGTTCATTGTTATAATTTAGTGCCAATTGCGGCATAGTGATTGTGAAATGATTAGATGATTATAAGATGTGTTTTTGTCATGGAATTTGGTATGTTTTGAACATGCGCATAATGGCCAAAATGCACTTTTGGTCACTTTTAAAAGTTGGATTTGTAACAAGCATCAAATAGGCTATTTTCCACTACTAGGGATGACACACTGCCGTGAGTCACAATAGAGGGGTGACATGGTTGTGTGCTCACAGGTAATTAGGATGCTTTTGTATCAAACTATTCCCAATTGTCACACTGTCTAGCCATAAGCCCATGTGAGTACTATAGTTTTGGGGGTTTAGATTTTACACAACCTCAATGTAACACCCCTAACCCGTATACGTCTTCGGAATAGGTTACAGAGTATTATCGAAATTTACAGAACAAATAAACAAATATTTCATATCATATAGCATTCATATCAGAAATCAATTGAAATCAAGCATAATGTCCTTTATGTGAGTCCTCGAGTCCCAAAATACACATTAGAAACAAGTCGAGACTAAATTAGGTACTCAAAGAATTTTTCGAAAAACATTAAACTTTTTCAAAGGTGTAGGGGACGTATGCCTGTGTAGCCAAACCATGTGCCTCCCACGGTCAAGAGACATGCCCGTGTCTCAGGCCATATGGGCATTAACAAATAGGGACACACGGTAGTGTCCCAACCAACCTCCAAACTTATAAACTCTCTGACTTGGGTCACATGGCCAAGCCACACACTCGTGTGCTAGGCCATGTGAACATTCTGTTTTGCAATTTAAAAGATTCAGGGGATGCCCGTGTCATCTGGCCATGTGTCACACATGGCTAAGACACACGCCCGTGTGGAAGAAAATAAGCAATAACAAGACATTTAAATCAAGTTAGAATCATGTCCTAAACATGTGTTATCACAGCATACAAACAATATGCCCTTAGGCACCTCAAATAACATCTTATAACATGTCAATCAACATCCACAATCACCTATTGGTCCAACCACATATATGCATAATTATGCCAAATATACCAAGTCAAACCAATCATCAATATACTTATAAGTTCACCATCACTCAAACATATCAAACACACATCAAACATGATAAGCCATATATATATATATATAAAAATATATCAAACGCAAGCCATCCAAATGGCTAATCACAACAAAACATTTACATGCCAACATTTGGCCAAATTAACCTATACATGCCATTATAACCAAAATTGATTTACTATATATACCGAAACGGGCCAATAGATAGTGTGAAGTAACTCTTACCAAATTCCAACCAAATTGAGCTCCTGAATTACTATAAAATAAGGAAAATAAAATAGAGTAAGCATTTAAGCTTAGTAAGTTCGTATAACATGGAATTTAACTTACCATTATTTCACATATAAGGTAAGCATACAAGAATCATCCAAACCAACTTTGCCAAAAGCCTAAACACATATCCTCATCATGTTAGCCAAGTAATCACATATAATATCCCTTAATCATGAATGAACAAAGTCATCAAGTAAGGTTCACATTCTAGTAACAACCAATTTATGCATCAATATATCAGGTAATATCATTTCCATGTACTTCATGTATATACGGGTAATAGTTCGTTTCGAACTCATAATATCTCATATCAAAACTTTACCTATTGAACCATAATATCTAATCTCATAATATCCATCAATTCATGTACATGTATGTTTATACAAACATGTAAACAGGTAGCTCTTCCGAGCCATATAACGGGAAGCTCATGTTAGCTTTATAATGGGAAGCTCTTGTTAGCCAAATATCAGCAAGCTCAAGAGAGCCATTAATCAGGAAGCTCATAAGAGCTAAATAACGGGAAGCTCATGAGAGCCAAATATCGGGACGCTCATAAGAACTGTGGTGTGTCCGCAACACATGCAGGATCACAACCAATTCGGGAACCCTAATGACATGTCATTTGTATCCTTTGAATTTTTAAGTTTCAAATGGGACTCGGTGCTTGTCGGATATGTAGTCGATATTATACATGAAATTTTATACAAATAACACACAATAATATTCCATTCAAAACATATAAATATACAATTTAGTTACACGAACTTACCTCGACAAATGTACATAAATTCGTAGGCTACTAATCTGATATTTTCTATTTTCCTTGATCTAACTCGGTATTAGGTCTATCGGATCTATACAAATGAATTTAACTCAATTTAATATAATTCATAATTAATTCAGTCAAATACACATCTTTGGAAAAATTACTATTTTGCCCATATGCTTTTAATTAATTACGACTTTGTCCCTAGGCTCGAAAAATGAAATTCATAGAATGTAATCATTATTTCAAGCCTAACTGATTTTCATACATATCCATAGCAGCCCATGTATTTTACAAAACTCATAATTTTTCCATAAATTTTTCATCTTTTCAATTTAGTCCCTGAATCATAATTTCATCAAAATTCTCTTTACAAAAGTTGTTTATCTATCAACAACTTTTCATTTTCTACCATAAAATTTCATAATTCAACTATACTCATCCATGGAAAAACCCTAACACTTTTATAGTTTTACAAATTAATCCCCGAGATAACTAGATTAAGCTATTACGATCTCGGAAACATAAAAATCTTTAAAAACAAGACAATAATACTCACCTAATTAAGCAAAATAAGCTTGTCTATCTTCAAGCTTCCATGGCTAGGGTTTCCATGTTTTTATTTTAGGAAAGATGATGAAAATGATAATAATTTAATTATTTAACTCATTTATCATCATTTTATCATTTGCTTTCCAAAATTAACCTTACTAATTTACTAAATTCCAATGATGAATAATCATTCTTATCTACTAACTACATTAAATAGTCTATTTTCCATATAAGGACCTCCAATTTTAAATTCCAAGCTATTTGGTACCTTTAGCTACTAGAATTCAACTTTTGCACTTTATGCAATTTGGTCCTTTTCACCAAATTAGACATGTAAACGATAAAATTTCTTAACAAAATTTTCATACGATATTTCTATCATACTGTAGACCATAAAATAATATTAAAATAAATTTTCTTCTGACTTCATATATTTGTGGTCCTGAAACCACTATTTCGATTTCACTGAAAACTGGTTGTTACACTCAATTTGTTACACGGCCCAGCCACACACCCGTGTGACTTTTGATAAAATTTTGGTTTTTTGATCCACACGGTTTCAGTGAGTTACATGGCTTGAACACACGGTCGTGTGACCCTTGATTTACATGAGTGCTTTTATATTTTGAAAATGTTATAGTTTCATCCCTGTTCATTCCCGAGTTAATGTTAGAGCTTTCGTAAGCTCGATTTAGACTCAGTTTTTCTTGTGATACATAATATATGTAATAATTGTATGTTTATTTAAAATTTATGAATTTATATTTGCATGTAATTATTTCGTTGACTGTGGTAATATCTTAAAACTTGGGTCCTGTGGTCGGATCGGGTAAGGGGTGTTACATCAAAGGCTCGTATTTGACCCGAAACCCCGATCACTAGAAAAGTGTTTTTAAATGATTTTAAGTTGATTTTAAATACTTCAATGTTTTGTATTATTTTTATCATTTCATTTAAATTGTTTAAAGTTTTAAAATTTGATAAAACCCCTTTTCTCAAAACCCAAATGAATATGTTTTAAGCCGATGGGCTTTGAACAGTTGTTTTATGATTTGGATGTGTCCCCATTAGTATTTAATGACTCTAAATGCAAAATTTAGTCCTTTTACTATTGATTTTTACATTATGCCAAGTTGGGTATCAATACCATCGTAACAATACCGAACCTTAGGTCCCTAAAGCTAAAAAATAAGTTTAAAACACTCCAAAACATGTTCAAACAACGCCATATGGTACCAATATCTAATCATTTCTAAAATATTAAAAGTAAATTTCAAAACTCATTTAAACTTGTATGTAACGACCCAAAATTAAGTGGTGTCAAAAAATACGATTTCAGAACCCTTTTTCAGTAAACCAAGTCTTTAAATATAAAATAAAAAATATTTATAGAGTTATTATGAAAGTATATTGAAATTCAGTTAAGTAATTTAGACGAAAAAGTAATTAATTAAGACTCAAGGACTAAATTCTAAAATTTCAATCGCTATAGACTTTTAATTAGGAAAAGACTTGGTGACCTAGATAACAATTATCCAAATGACTAAAATAGTTAGTAAACCAATTTTAGATAGGTGTTAGTGGATGAAAATGATGGACTTCATTAAGCTTAAGTAAATAGTAATTAATTAAGTAAAGCATGGTCAACTTAATTAATTAAGATTAAGTTAAGAATTAACTAAAGTATAAATAATTTATAGTGGAAAGAAAAATGAATTCTTAATCTTCTTCCACCGTTCGTGCAGATTTAAAGAACCAAACACCACATTTTTAGAGCTTAAACTATCGACCAAAATTCAAGTCCCTGAGCCATTTTCTTTTGATTTTTTATAGATTTTTTTATCATGAGAGCTTGATTTAACTAGCCCATGTATCAATTTTTTCAATTGTTGAAATTTTATTTAGTTACCATTGTTGAGAAATTGAAGAATTAGGCTTGAAATTGATAGAAATTATGCTTAGATTTAAAAGGACTCAATTGAAAACTTAATAAGCTTGATTGTTGGCTTTGTTACATTAAGGACCAAATTGAATAAAATGGAAACTTGTTATGAAATTATGCTAGGAATATAAATTTTAGTGTCCTTAATGAGAAAATGTGAAATCAAATTTTAATTTGAAGCTTTATATTGAAAGTTATTCTTATTTCGAGTTTGGGGACTAAATTGAATAAAATGTAAAATATGCTTGACTTGATGTTTGAATGTGAATCGGTGGAAATTTATGTTTTTATTTTACTGTGCTATCGTATGTAGCTGACGTCGGTGTTGAGCCATCGAGAGAGAAAGGAAAAGTAAGAGTTATCGACGAGTGACACGAAATCACGGTTTGTACTTTTATGATTCAAGATAGATTTAATTGTTTGCATATACATGTTAATTGCATGATTGAACATCGAAGTGAGTATATAATCTTCATATGAATTGATTTCCTATTATTTTTATTAAATATCGTGATAATGAACTAAATTGAGTAAAATAGAAAGTAAGTATAATTTTGTGGAACAAGGTTTGTAATATTTGAACGAAATGAAACATGTTATATGGTATGAGTTAATTGTTTGTTGATAATGGGTTGAAATGTGATTCTATAATTGAATGTGAAATTATATATATATATATATATATATATATGAATTTGATTGAATTGAAATGAAATGAGATAAATGATTGTTATGCGATAGAATAGTGTACAAGGTACGAATGTGCAAATGTGACGAACACAGTATATGACAGGTGAGTGTAAATGATTATAGGGTATAAATATGTGAATAAGAATGACTATATGTATGATAATGCATATATGTATAATTTATGCCCGTGTGAATTTAGTAAAATGTTTGGATACAATTGGCATGCCAATAGTGTCATATACGCGCTTGTACGAGATAAGTGATTGTAAGGGGATCATTACATGTTATATCAAAATCCAACTTTTTTTTGGGATCATTAAGTATTATCTCTACGGAGACCTTGGTATGGTAGAGGGATTTATTTGCATATGAATATGCATATGATGCCTATGAAGTTTGCACTTTAGTGCCCTAGTGTGGTGTAGTTTAAGCTTTTACAAGTTACTTGGTGTGGTGTAGTTTACCCGTGTCTCCGAGTTCATTTTACTAGGGTTCCATCAGGCGTAACATTATAATTGGAATTAGAAACTTGAAAATGTAATGAAATGGATTGATAATAGAATATGGCAATGAAATGAATTATGTTAAAATGGTATGAATTTGTGAATTGATAATAATATAAGGAATGATTTGATGATATGCAACTATATGTGTACATATATGTGATTCAAATAAAGAGAGTAAATAAAAAAGATTATGCAAAACAATTGGAAACAAGGCTTGGGGGTCGGCTTAAATATGAATGAGTCATTAAACTTTAGAAAATGAATTGAACTGAATAATAAGTGGAATGGCTAAATGGTATTGGTTGATTATGGAATTTGAATAGCCTAATATGAAAGGTATAAATGTTAGAATCTTATATGGTATTGAATGGTTTAAATGGTACCTAGGTTGATAATTAATGAATGGTATGAATTGGTGAATTCTATTGTTAATGATAGATGTATTGATGTGCAATTGCCAAATATATATATACAACAATGTGTGATAATGGAATTACTTGGTATAATAGCATGTGAATTGTTTTATAATTGAGCTTGATTACATTGTAATGATTTGCTAGTATTAATGTTGTATTATCTTGAATCATGAAAGTACCATTGAGTTTTACAACTCAACGTACGATTTTTTTTATTTCGTGCATAGGTATAGGTATTTCTCGAATCCTCGAGTGTGGAATTCAGCACCTAAATCACAACCAATGACTCAACAAAGTTTGTAAAATACTTTTCATTTTTTTTTCAAATGGCATGTACCTAGGAAAGATTTGGTTATAAGTTGAAAATGGTCAACTTTGTGTATTAAGTTATGAACATATGAAAATGATGTTGGTTCATATATGGAAATGGTTTTGATAGTTTGGGAATTGTATGTTAAGCAAGCCTTATAAGTGTTGGATGGTCAATTGTGGTCTTAGGACCAAATATTGTTGTCACATGTTAGGTTGAAACAAATGGAAATTGGAAATATAGTATTCTGCTAAGGTTGCAACACTAGTTATTCTTGTCACGTCTCCTGTTTGAGGTGGCGATGTCGACTCTGTAATGTTATCAAAACTTTTCAATTTGGTCATCAAGCTACGAAGCTTACTTACTATCTTCAATGTTGTGACATCAAACTGTGGGAGTCACAGCATCACCCCGAAAAGTTTTAAAACTTTATAGTTTAGGCATTATTTGACCCCGAGATAATATGATCCGAAAATGATTATATATCTAATTAAATATGAATAATACTCATATCTAAATGTATAAAGATCCAATTTGTGTATAATTAACTGTAGTTGCTCTAGCAACAAATGTGATATCCTTTAACTTGGACCTGACAATCGAACCAGGTATAGGGTGTTACACGTACTTGCATAAACAAATTCGAGTCAAATAATGAAATAAAGATTGATTATTAACATCAAGATAACTTGAAGTTCAACTCAAATTTTACAAAATATCACATTCAAAATAGGTCCTATGTACATGTCAAAGTCCTTATACAATAACAACTAATATATAGACATTATAACCAAAAAATAAAATCGAAATAAGCATCAAAATAAATGCAATGGAAAATGAAAACATACAACGAATCAAATTCCAACAAGGATCATTTTGGACGATTTTATCATGCCCTCATACATGAAAATCAATAGAAGAATTTATACCTTGGACAAGGGTAGTTTCCATCCTCGTTTAATGCTTTCTTCATTTTCATCCGAACACCGGGCTCGGTTGTTACAAACTTTTAGTCGTTCTAAAGTCCAACCTCTAACGATAATCCATACTAGAATTTAGAAAACCTTCGTAAGTTCGAGATGTATTTTGCCACAATAGTACTAGCTATCTGATCTCGCAGATCCACACCTTTTTTTTTCTCAATCTCAATACCAAAAGAAAACTAAAAGCAAAAATTCAAATAATTTGTTTTCTATTTTACCAAACTGACCCAAAAAACTTGATATTTACAAAATTGACTCAGGTTCAAAAATAATCACCAAAATGACCTGAAATGAACAGTAGAATGGGGTTTTGGCCTTCTAATGGCCGACACCACCTGGTATTTTGGCCCCATGATTGCCTGATGATTGTGTCAGACTATAAAAAATTGAATTTTTTGGTTTTGGCCTTCCAATTGTCAGCACCAGGGTATTTTTCTTAAAATCGTATCATACTAGTATACAAAAATACCAGTATTTTAAAAAAAAATTTGGTTCTGGCCTTCTAATGGCCGACACCAGGTACGAAAAAAATCAATTTTTTTTAGGTGCTGGCCTTCTAATGGCCGGCACCAGACTACCAGTATTTAAATTTTGTTTTTGGTTCTGGCCTTCTAATGGCTAGCACTAGACTATCGATATTTAAATTTCTTTTTTGGTTCTGGCCTTCTAATGGCCCACACCAGACTAGTAAAAAAAATTTAAAATTTTGGGTGCTGCTCATTTATTGGCCGACACCAGGCTAGTAAATTTTTTTTTTTGGTGTTGGGCATGTAATGGCCGGCACCAAACCTTATATATAGTGGGTGGTTTGGGTTCTGATAATGTAAATGGAATGAGAAATTTTTTTTTGAGGGAGCCATCAAAATGAAAGTGTTTTGTAGTATATCATCAATTGAGTTTTTTTGTAGTGGATTGTAGATGAGAGTTTCTCGTAGTGTACAACCGAATTTCAGGGTTGAATTATATACTGTCATGTTTTAACGGAGTTGAATTATATACTATCATGTCGACCCTAAAGGTTATGCCATTAAGGGTTAGATAATTTTCTACACCATTTAGAATGCCAGCAGATAAAAAAAATTAATTTTTTTCGTACCTGGTGCCGGCCATTAAAAGGCCAGCACCTAAAAAAATTGATTTTTTTCGTACCTGGGTCGGCTATTGGAAGCCCTGCACCTAAAAAAATTTGATTTTTTTCGTATTTGATGTCGACCATTAGAAGGCCAGCACCTAAAAAAAATTGCACTTTTTTTCGTACCTGGTGCCGGCCATTAGAAGGCCAGAACTAATTTTTTTTAAATACTGGTATTTTTGTATACCAGTGTGATACGATTTAAAAAAATACCCTTGTGCTGGCCATTGGAAGGCCAGAACCAGAAAATTCAATTTTTTAAAGTTTGACACAATCATCAGGCAATCATGGGGCCAAAATACCAGATGGTGCCAACCATTAGAAGGCCAAAACCCCATTCTACTGTTCATTTCAGGTCATTTTGGGGATTATTTTTGAACCTAGGTTATTTTTGTAAATATCAAATTTTGGGAGTCAGTTTGGTAAAATAACCACTTGTTCATGAAAAAGAGAGATCAAAAAGAAAAATAACAACTACACAATATATGTGGCTAAGTTAGAATACATAGGATAGGGTTTTAATCAACTTTTGATTAATTGCACTTTAGCCCTTTGGACTTTGTTAAACTATTTAATTTAGTTCTTTCTCATTTTTATTTCCAAATTCTATTATCGTGTATGACCTATTAGGCTTTCAATTATATTGGCAAGAAATATAATTTGTTTCAATTAAGAAATAATTATATTTGTAGATCATGAGTGGGATCTAGCAACCCATCATGACCCTCGATTATTGAAAAAGCCAAAATATATTTTCGAAAAAACCTTTTAGTGTTCGGTATTAATGTGTAATTTGATCCTTCCATTATATATCTCGAATAAGCTAAAATTCATGGCATGGTGTCTACCTTTCTCATCCATGTTAGTCTTGCAACTCCTTATTTTGACACTAACTAATTGTCTTAGCCAAGGACTTGCAGTTAATACGAGTCAATAGCATATAGGATATGCCCCCTCATATCACTTGGGGTGATGGATCTTCTCTAGGCCACTCCACCACCTCTGTATTCCTTATATCATACCCAAAACATCCTACCATAAGCATTGGTCAATATAGATCCATTTTGTGATGAATCAAAGTATAAAGGCTTAACACTAAACTTTGAACATTATCAATGCCCTATCTCGATAATAAAATGGCCAAGAACAATTTAAGAATCAAGGCTTTATTGCATAGAGATCTTATAATTATAAATCTTTATAATTCCTTGCATAGCCTAATGTGTTCCATGGGCTTTATCTACACAAGTGTTTAATATCATATGCTTTACTCATGGATAAAGAAATATTATAAGACTATAATAATATCAATACATGCTTACAAGCGAATCATGATTGGCTTGTAGTGCTTACACTAACAATTACAACCTCAAGTGAAATGTGATGCAAAGCTCTCAAGCTAGGACCATATACTTTTCATTGAATCGATTACATATATGTTTTAAACCACTAACCTATGGGTTTAAAAAATTTTAGTAAGTATACAAGGATAAGCCTACTTATCCTAATCGATTATTAGTGTTGATCCCCTAAGTACAGTTGTTTCAAGAATTCATTAATGTTATAATTAGCCTTTCTAATGGTTTCATGTCAAATTGCCTAATCATAAAGCTCAACTTACATGTTAATGGTATATTAGTTATTCTCATTATGGATCTTAAACTTGTTTCCTTAATGAGCATTATACCATAGAATTATTCATCTTTTAATCAAATTCACTTAACATAATTTCACGTATGACAATTAGTTCCTTATGCACATTATACACAACTTTAATAAATGTCTTAAAATTATGATTTCATTATTAATTTTTAGCACGTTTTGCCCTTAGTAAACTCTAGAAAAAAGAGATTTGAATACATGAGAACCTTCTAGAACACACCAAGAGCACGTAAGTGCTTCACTCTAAGGCGTCACAACATAGCCCTCGTGAACACACTGGAGAGCATCAAAGTGCTAAGCCCAAAGGCAACAAATCACACCCCTCCAAACACACTAGAAAGCACTGAGGTGTTAAGACCAAAGGCAACAGGTCACATCCCTTCAAACACACTAGAATGCACCAAAGTGTTAAGCCTAAAGGCAACAGGTCACATCCCTTCAAACACACCAGAATGCACCAAAGTGTTAAGCCTAAAGGCACAGGTCACATCCCTTCAAAGACACCAGAACAAACCAAAGTGCTAAGCCCAAAGGCAACAGATCACATCCCTATTGGCATGTCAATTGATCCTAACTATTTCACTAAGTTTACTAAGGCACATTGAGTTTAGAAGTAGTTTATTTTGATTTAGGCCATTAACGTATTTCATAACCGTACATAGTCATTTTTAAAATATTTTAGAATTCATAGAGCTTATAGTGTATCTAGTCATTTTGCAACCTCATTGTACAATTAGGCACATTGAGTGCTTCATGTATATGCACATTTCACATAAAGGCAATTTAAACGCTCACACACATGCACACATATATATATTCACATTCATATTTCAATTTAGGCTTCATAGTATACCTAATTCTTCCATATTATGCTTTCTATAATCCATAAATACCAAATTCATTAAAAAAAATAATATACTCTTAACAATTCCACAAATGGTTATTAAGACCTTATATGCATGGCCTTACATTACTCATATGACACATACACCTTTCTAGCTACCAATTCTTTTATTTTACACTATAATAATGTTGAAAAATATTATTTAGATTGGTTTTACGGACATGTTATCATATTCTTCACATTGGTATCACTTTTCATATATGCTCATATATGCCAAATCATCTTCAATGAGCATTCCATGGTAACCAAATTTACTATATCTCTTTAGTGATTAACATGGAATTTCAGAGTCAAGTTTAATCATCACAACTCCTCCATTACCTATTTTATACACCTCACAACATATTTTTTTTTTCAAAAAATTAAATCATGGATATTACATACATTCTGCAACTCTAACAGCCCGAAAGTTAGTGGTGTCAGAAATGGTGGTTTTGGAACCCCATTTTCGATGGTCGAGTTCAAAATATTAATACTTAATATTTATGAGGTTAGTGTAAGGTTTAATTAAAGTTTGGTCCATTAATTTTTTCATTTGGATAGTTAATTGAGGTATAAGAACTAAATTGTAAAAGTTGTGAAAGTTAATCACTATGAAGTTTTAGTTAATTAATGGACCAATTATGCAATTGGGCCATTAAAAAAAGTGTATTCGGTGGTAGTGGTTGTTGGAACCCTCTAACTTAAGTTAATTTGTCTTATGGATAAGTTAAATAAGCTTAAATAGCATAATTAGTAATTAACTAAACATAATCATAAGTATATAAGCCAAAAATATTAAAAAATAAGGATCATATAGATCTTTTTCATCTAAAACAGATTGAAGGAGAGGAGAAAACCCTTAGTTTTGTCCATGTAACACCCTATTTCTCAGGTCGTTACAGTCCATGCTCTAAACCTTAAGTTGTTAAGAAATTTTGGATTCATTTCTTGTAATTTTTATATTTTGAAATCCCAAGAGCTTGATTTAGCTAGCCCAGATACTAATTTGTAAAACTGTTAAAGTTTTCAAGAGTTGCCATTGATTATTTCTTGAATTTTTTTATGTTAAATGATTAGTTTTGAACATAGGGACTAAAGTATTAATATTTCAAAATTGGTATGAAATTTCTATAAATATGTACTGTATAGGGTTTTAGAAGGATGAAATTGAGATCAATTTCGAAATCAAGACTCAAATTTGAAAGTTATAGCAATTTCGGTTTTAGCGACTAAATCGAATAAAATGTGAAACTTTAGCTAACTTTTGTAAAAAGAAATTGAAATGTCATATGCATTTATATAGGTTTTATAAGATATTTGGAACTGATAAATTGAAATTAAATTATCACATATATGAATATTTGAATCAAGTCAAGGAAAACCGAAGAAAAAGGAAAATGTTGAATGGTCCCTACAATTCAACTTGTTTGTTGAGTTTTGTTAGGTTTCATATGGTACAATTATATTTAAATTGTTATTTAATTGAATTATGGATGTATGAATATTTAATTATACTTTGAAATCATTACGATTTAGTACGAAAGGTGGGACATGGAGTATCTTGTAAAGTCTTGCCTATGTGGCAATTATAACCTATATGGAATGTTGAATGGGTATGAAACGTTTCATGGTAGATGATATGTTCATGGGGATGTTACGATGATGTATATGTTACGAATTCAATATAAATGTCTGTGTGAACTTAGTAAACGATTAGGATACGATTGGCATGCCAAAAGGGTTAGTTGCGTGCTTGTACGGGTTTAGCACTTTTGTGCCCTCTGTTCAGTACTTCGATACTCTTGTTCATTACTTCGGTACTGTAACACCTTCTATCCCTTTTCCGACATCGAAATAGGATTACGGAGTTTTACCAGTCTCTACAGTTTAAACACAAACAATACAAGAATATTCATTATACAGTTCAGTAATTTGTCTTATTGACCCTTTAATGGATCCTCGAGGTCTAAAATAGAAGTTAGGAACAAATCGGTATCTGATTAGAAGCTTATAAAATTTTTCGTAAAATTTCCAAAATATTTCTTGTGAACAGTATCCATACGCCCGTGTGGTCTAGGAGACACACCCGTGTGTCTCCATGATATGCTCGTGTCGACTTATCGTGTGGCTCACACGGTCAGGACATGCTCGTGTCCTTTACCGGTGTAACTCTCTGACTTATTGCTCATGAACAAATTAGTTACACACGGCTAAGACACACGCCCGTGTGCTTAGCTTATGTGGAATTATTTTCAATTCGAATCTAATGCAGTTTTCACACGGCCAGGGCACATGCCCGTGTGCTGTGGCCGTGTGCCTCACACGGCTGAGACACATCCCCGTGTGGCTATTCCTGGGCATTCTGTTTTCAACATTTAAAATTCAAGGGACACACGGCCTAACCACATGCCCGTGTGTAAGTCGTGTGTCTCACACGGTCTGATCACACGCACGTGTGCCAGGCCGTGTGGACTCAAAATGAGCCTTATAATTCAAGTTTACCAACCCTGCAAACCTTGAATAATAAGCAACTTAAAATCCAATCTTTTAACCAATCCAAAACATGATTAAATATATCTAAAACATGTCCAAAACTGTCAATATAACGATCTAACTCATGTATGTTATAGGTATCCAACATAAATTTTCTAAACATTTTATTTAAATACCATCCAAATCAATTCAAGTTAAACTATGTAAATGACCATATTATAAGACATATATTTGTATGTATAGATCAACCAATATCATCTTATACACCATTAATATTCACATCTCAAAATGACATCAAAAGACAACCTAGGTACATGCCATTTTCAAAAGAGAAAATACATCACCAAGTATTTGAGTTTGGGATCAGCTTGATGCTGAGTCGTTAGTCACTTTCGTACCTAACCTGCGCACGAAAACAAACTGTACGCTGAGTATGCACTCAGTGGTATTTCTATAAGCTAACACTTAAAACAATTATTAACTCAAATGCATTTAAACTATAAAATTTTAATTTTATAACAATAACTATATTCACAACTTATTCTCAAGGAAATATTCAATTCAATTCAAAATCAATCAATAACAATTAGTTATTTAGTACAATAATACAACCATTCAGTTGTTCAGTACAGTAGTTTACCCCTATTAACATAACTCGGACCTAGATGGATACATGGATCCAACCAACACACTAGTACGGCACTTAGTGCCTCATCGGCTTTGCCGAAGTAAACAGTAACAGTACGGTACTCAGTATCTTATCGATTTAAACCGAAGTAATAGTAACAGTACGGCACTTATAGTGCCTCATCGACTCGAGGTCGAAGTATCCCTGAACACTTCCAATCTTATGGCATGCCAATTATATCTGACTTAGCTCGATATTGTTAATAGGTATTCAATTCACTTTCAATTTTCAGATAACAGTCAAATCACACTTCGATTCAATATTCACAACTTATTTCGATCCAATACAAGAATAACAATTCTTACCTCTATCCCACTTACCATACACATTAAATAATAAAAGCAAAAATTAATTATTAAGTTCGGTTTATAGAAATACAAACCGTAATTCTCAGATTACTCTTCGTCAACCTTTTCTTTTCCTTTCTTTGTCGATGTCTCTGATACTACGTTAGCTACGGAAATTAAACAATTTTACACGATCAATATAGTATTAATTCACAATAAATAATTGAATTTCTATTTAATTTCCTATCATATCCACCCTAACCATCAAATATTCATAGTAAAACCCTAATCTCAAGTTTCTTTCAATTTAGTCCCTCTAACATAAAACTTATAGCTTCTCTTACAATTTAATCCCTTAATCAATTCTAACTTGATATTTATTCAATTAAATCTCTAATTCAACAATTTGTTCAACATGAACCGTATCTAAAAATCTACTAACTTTCAAAATTTCCACATAAATCAAGTAATATTTGCATCTAGGATTCCAAAAACATCAAAATTACAAGAAAAGAGACTAAATTGACTTACCAATTAAGCTTCAAACTTCAAAACTCTAATTTACCCTTTTTCTTTTCTTTCTCTCTTTTTTGTTTCTTTCTCTGTTCTTGTTCTTTATTTTATTTTATCTTATCTTATGTTTTATTATATTATTGTATTATATTTTAGTAATAATTATTATTAACTTAAATAATAAGTAAATACATACATGTATTACAAATGTATGTATAATATATATTACACATGTATTTAATTTTTACCATACATTTGGCGCCATGGCTTAATTGCTAATTTAGTCCCTTGATTTTTCTTTATTCTATAATTCAACTTTTACACTTTATTTAATTTAGTCCTTACACTAAATTAACCTTAATTCAAGCTAATTCACCTAGCCAAAATCTAATTAATCACTAAATTAACATTCATAAATAATTCTAATAAATATTTACAAACCAGATTTACGAAAATAGTAAGCCAGAAACATGATTTCTGATACCCATAAATTTTGGGTCATTACATTTCTCCCCCCTTAATAAAATTCGTCCGTGAAATTTACCTGAAAAGAGGTGGGGATACTGTGATCTTATAGTTTCTTCTGGTTCTCAAGTTGCTTTTTCAATATTATGATTTCTCCATAATACTTTCACTAAAGGAACCTATTTATTACGCAATTCCTTTACCTCTCGAGCCAATATCTTAATCGGTTCTTCTTCATATGATAAATCAGGTCGGATTTCAATATCCTCCGTAGAAATAATATGAGAAGGATCTGATCGATATCTTCTATGCATAGAAACATGAAAAACATCATGAATCTTTTGCAGTTCTGGAGGTAAAGCCAATCGATATGCTACTGGTCCAATTCTTTCTACAATTTCATATGGCCCAATGAAACGAGGACTTAGTTTTCCTTTTCGGCTGAATCTCATGATTTTCTTCCAAGGTGAAACTTTTAAAAATACCTTATCACCAACCGAATACTCAATGTCCCGACATTTTAGATCTGCATATGATTTTTGTCTGTCAAAAGCTGCTTTTAGTCTTTCACGAATCTTCTTAATAGTACCTTCTGTTTCTTGAATCAATTCTGGTCCAATCATTTTCTTCTCATTCAATTCTGTCCAACACACTGGTGACCGACATCTCCGACTATATAAAGCTTTATACAGTGCCATTTGAATACTTGATTGGAAACTAATATTATATACAAATTCAGCTAATGATAAATAACGTTCCTAACTAGATTCAAAGTCAATGATACAAGCTCGAAGCATGCCTTCTAAAATCTAAATAGCTAGTTTAGATTGCCCATCAGTTTGTGGATGAAAAGTTGTACTAAAATTGAATTGAGTACCAAGAGATTCATGCAACTGCTTCCAAAACCTCGATGTAAACCGTGGATCCTAGTGAGAGATTATTGATACAGGTATACCATGCAATCTCACGATTTCCTGGATATATGTTTTCACAAGTTTCTGAAGTGACCAATCCGTTTTGACTGCTATAAAGTGAGCTGACTTTGTAAGCCGATCAACAATTACCCAAATAGCATTTTTCTTACTTGCTGAAAATGGTAATCCAGTTACAAAATCCATTGTAATGCAGTCCCATTTCCACTCAGGAATATTAATAGGCTGAAGTAAACCAGTTGGAACCTAATGCTCTGTTTTGACTCGTTAACATGTCAAACATTTAGCCACAAATTCCACTATATCTCTCTTCGTACCTTGCCACCAAGACAATTCTCATAAATCACGGTACATTTTTGTTCCTCCAGGATGTAATGCGAAATGACTGTCATGTGCTTCTCGAAGTATCAACTCTTTCAATTTTGAAACATTTGGAACACAAATCCAATTACGAAATCTCAAACAATCATGTTCATCAATACTGAAATTCCCTGCTACGCCACTCTGAACCATTTCTTTTCTCTTCATTATCTTGTCGTCTTTTAACTGAGCTGACTTTATTTGTTCAAACATCACTATTTTAGTTCTTAATTCAACCAATAAACCTCTATCATCACTAATACTGAGCTGTGCAAACATTGCTCGCAATTCAATTGCTGCCTTCCTACTCAATGCATCAGTTACCACGTTAGAAGTTTTATCCACCAAAATTGTCTCAAATTCAACTCTTTTTGTGACAAAAGATACTTGAGACTTTTATGATTAGTATAGATGTAACATTTCTCACTGTACAAATAATGCCTCCAAATCTTCAGAACAAAAATCACAACTGCTAGTTCCAAATCATTAGTCGGATAGTTATGTTCATGCGGTTTTAATTATTGAAAAGCATAAGCTATGACTTTCCTACTTTGCATCAGTACACATCCAAGTCCATTTAAGGAAGCGTCGCTATACACAACAAAATCTTTTCCCGACTCTGGTAAAGTTAACACTGGTGCCTCTGTTAACATCTATTTTAATGTTTCAAAACTTTTCTGACACTGATCATTCCAAAAAAATGGAATATTCTTTTGCAATAACTTTGTCATTGGTAAAGCTATTTTCGAAAATCCATTCACGAACCTTCGATAGTACCCAGCCAATCCTAGAAAACTACTTACGTCTGACACATTTTTGGGAGTTTTCCACTGGAAAATTGCTTCAATTTTCTTTGGATCCACTCTAATTCCATCTTCTGATACCACATGACCTAGAAATACCACCTCTGATAGCCAATATTCACATTTACTCAATTTTCTATACAATTGTTTCTACCGTAATATTTGCAAAACAATTCGAAGATGCTGCTCATGTTCAGGTTCAAACTTTGAATATACCAAAATGTCATCAATAAAGACTACCACAAATTGGTCCAAATACGGCTGAAAAATCTAGTTCATAAGATCCATAAAAGCAGCTGGGCATCTGTTAATCCGAATGGCATCACTAAGAATTCATAATGCCCATACCGTGTTCGAAACGCCATCTTTAGTACAACACTTTCTTTCACCTTTAATTGATAATAGTCTGATCTTAAATCAATCTTCAAAAACACATAAGCTCCTTTCAATTGATCAAAGAAATCATCAATGCGAGGTAACGGGTATTTATTCTTGACAGTCACCTTGTTTATTTGTCGATAATCAATACATAATCGCATTAAACCATCTTCCTTTTTAACAAATAACACTGGAACTTCTCACTATGACGTACTAGGTCGTCTAAAACCTCGATCCAATAAATCTGGTAGTTGTACCTTCAACTCCTTCAATTCAGTAGGTGACATACGATATGGAGGTATCGATGCTGGATCTGTACCCAGGTATACTTCGATCACAAATTCAACTTCCCGATCAGGAGGTAATCCAGGTAATTCTTCAGGAAATACATTAGGAAATTCACATACAGTTTAGATTTTACTATATTTACTCTTTACCGTATCCGAATTAATAACATATGCTAAGAAAGTAGCACAACCTTGATAAAGAAGCTTACTAGCTTTAATTACTGAGATAATACGAACTAATCCACTAGTTCGAATACCATTTACTTCAATCTGATCACCACTTTGATTCTCAACAGTGAACTTCTTTTTATAGCAATCTAAAATTACCCCATGTTCTGATAGCCAGTCCATGCCCAGTATAATGTCAAAGTCGCCAAATGG
This sequence comes from Gossypium longicalyx, assembly GCA_025698465.1. NCBI lineage: Eukaryota > Viridiplantae > Streptophyta > Magnoliopsida > Malvales > Malvaceae > Gossypium > Gossypium longicalyx. The sequence goes on along the minus strand of CM046997.1, from coordinate 11,869,256 downwards.
CATAATTAATATATCAACAAGAAAGATTCTATCTTGAATCATTAACGGACATCTTCGACATATTCGATTCACTAAAATTATTTGCCCCAGAGGACTAGACACCTCTACTATTACTCTAGACAGTTCAGGTTTTAATTTTCTCGTCTTAACTAGTTTTGTGTTAACATAAGAATGTTGCAATCCCAAATCTATTAAAGCATAAACGGGTTCTGAATGTAATAGAAATATACCTGCCAGCACATCGTCTGCATCTCCTTCTTCACTTTTTTTTACAACATATGCTCGGGCCGAAGCTCTAGCTTCTGATTTTTGAGTTACAACTTCACTTGTACTTCTAGCACCTCCGCTACTAACTGAGCCACCTCTGCCTAACCCTCGACCTCTGGAAGTAGATTCAGATCTTTGTGATACCTCTGGTGCTATACTTTTAATCTTTGGATAGTCTTTTACAAAATGATCAGTGGATCCACAACAGAAATAACCTCTAGTTAATTTCCAACACTCACCCCGATGTTTATTCCCATAATACTGACATTCTAGAATTTCAGTATTCCGAGATGGCCCTTTGATACTATTAGTAGAAACTGTCGTCTATCTACCACGATTTCTGTCACTTCTATCTTATCTAGAACCAAATCTCCAACTGCCTCAAAATTCTTTTGATCTCTTAGGTTGTATATTAAAACTTGTATTTCCGAGATGCTTTTTAAGTGAACGAGAAATTTCAGGCTTTTTATCTAATCCCAACACTTGTTCAACCATTTTGGCTCTCTCAATTAATTCTGCAAATTCAGTAATTCGTAGAGACACCAATTGTAGTCCTAATTCATCAAGTAATCCTTGTAGAAATTGTTTGCATCTGTCAGCTTCAGTCGGTACAAATTCAGTTGCATATCTACTCAATCTCAAAAATTTCCGTTCGTCATCCGCTACGGACATCTCACCTTGTTTCAACATTAAGAACTCATGTTTCCTATCTTCCATAAATAATTTTTCCAAATAATTCTTTTGAAATTATCTTAGAAAGAATTCCCAACTTATCTATTCTTCTGATACATGTTGAGTTATCGATTCTTGCCATACGTACGCTTCTCCTTGTAGCAAAGAAATGACACACAATAAACTTTCCTGTGGGGTACATTCAAGTTGCTTCAAGATCCTCTTTGTAGTTTCTATCCAATTTTTAGCTACAGACGGGTCAACTCCCTTTGAACCCAAAAATTTAGTAGCACCATACTTTCACAACTCTTTAATCGGGGCTCGTCGGGTAGTAAGGGTAGGGGTTAGAGTAGGTATAGTTCCTACTGCTTTTTAAAGAGCATCAGCTATCACACTGAGTATTTTTGAATTATCTCTCTCTCTGGTATCATTCCTTCCAACATTTGGCGGTTGATTACCTACCTGATTTACACTTGGTGTTGCAGACTCTTATTTACATTTCTCGATCAGTATATTCAATGTTTTCATTAGACATCTTTAACTATAAAAAAATAATAATTCAATATATATATTAGCATCCAATCCCGATTCAAATTTAACTAAATAATGCATGTACCTCTAAACTCATTTTTGTTCTCAATTTAATCCTAGAATTGACTAAATCTGAATAGCTCTGATACCACTAATTGTAACACCCCCTAACCCTTTTCTGACATCAGAACAGGATTACGGAGCATTACCAGTCTCTACAGTTTAAACATGAATAATACAATAATATTCATTATAAAGTTCAGTAATTTGTCTTATTAACCCTTTAATGGATCCTCGAGGTCTAAAATAGATGTTAGGAACAAATCAGGATCTGAATAGAAGCTTATAAAATTTTTCGTAAAATTTCCAAAATATTTCTTATGAACAGTACCTACACGCCCATGTGGTCTAGGAGACACGCCCGTTTGTCTTCATGATATGCCCGTGTTGACTTATCATGTGGCTCACACTGTTAGGACACGCCCGTGTCCTTTACCCGTGTAACTCTCTAACTTATTGCTCATGAAAAAATTAGTTACACACGGCCAAGACACACGCCCGTGTGCTTAGCTCATGTGGAATTATTTTCAATTCGAATCTAATGCAGTTTTCACATGGCCAGGGCACATGCCTGTGTGCTGTGATCGTGTGCCTCACACGGCTGAGACATACGCCTGTGTCTCTGCCCGTGTGGCTATTCCTGGGCGTTCTATTTTGAATATTTAAAATGCATGGGACACATGGCAAAACCACATACCAGCGTAAGCCATGTGTCTCACACGGTCTGATCATACGCCCGTGTACCAGGCCGTGTGGACTCAAAATGAGCCTTATAATTCAAGTTTACCAACCTTGAAAACCTTGAATAAAAAGAAACTTAAAATTAAATCTTTTAATCAACCAAAACATGATTAAATACATCTAAAACATGTCAAAAATTGTCAATATAACGATCTAAGTTGTCATAGTCTGGCTTAGACCCTAGTGGGAACAGTGATTTCAAGACTACAAATTCGAGTCAAAAAATATTTTAATATTATTTTCTATGTTTATAATATGTGAATTATTATGTGTAAAAGTTTTGTATAAAATTTTATCGTTTGCATGTCCGATTTGTGAAAAAGGACTAAATCATGTAACACATAAAAGTTGAATTCTATTGAATGAATGTATTAATTAGCAATGATTTATTAATATTTGAGTACTTGCATGTCAATTAGCCCATTAATGAAATAGTGAAAGTTGTTGGCTTGGTATTTTTGAAACTATTAAAGTTCATTAAGGGTAAAAATGGTAAAATGTTTATTAATGTATGTTAAATAAAACAAAATGAATTTTGTTTTCATTCTTTCACCATATTGCCGAAAATACAAAAGAAAAGAAATTTTTTTCATTCAACTAGGTTTCAACTATTATTCATCTTAATTAAGGGATGAATTTTGATCAGTTTTTGATAATTTTTACGTTTTTGTAATCGTTGCTCAATAATCTATCAAGCCCATGCCCTAATTTCTGATTTTTTTTTATGATATTGAGTTATGTCATTATTGATAATGTGAGTTTTATGAAGTTTGATGGTAGTAAATGAAAGATATGTGTTAGATTACTAAGTTTTGTCTTTGAGTTTTTGATGAATTTGAGTAATTTGGACTAAATTGTAAAAATGATATCTTGAGAGACTAAAATGTGAAAAAATGAAATATATGGGCTTATATGAAGTGTAGGAATATTCGGCCAAGCATTGATTGAATTGAATAATTCATATTTTGTGATTTTGTGAAATATGGACTAAACTGAGAAAAATGTGAAATGTCAGGGTCAAAAGTGTAATTAGCCCATTTATGTGTTTTTAGATGAATTTGATTGAATATATTATTAAATAAGTTGAATTTGTATTGAATTAGATCAAGAAATGAGAAAATTGAATTTGGATCGGGGAAAGTCAAAAATTGTCGAATAGGCGTTCCGGTCTGTTCGTGTTAGTACAAGGTAAGTTTATAAGTAAATAAATGTTATTAAATTGAAATGTATGTGCATTATATGTGCTGAATTGAGTTGTAAAGAAATATATATATATATATATATATATATATATATATATATATGTGATGCCAAATTGAATCGAGCTTTGGAGAATTTGTTCCTATCATGGATTGTTCAAATAGGTGAAATTGAGAAAGTTCCGATAATTTGACAACGTCTGAAAAGCCCTGTACGAACCATAGGAATAGCTAGGATATATATGTTATGACATAGGATTCCGATATGTGTTATCGTGTACGACCACGTCTGGGACGCTGGTATCGATTTGTGATTTACATGTAAGACCATGTCTGGGACATTGGCATCGTATATGATTTCGTGTAAGACCCTGTCTAGGACAGTGGCATCGATATTTGATTACATGTAAGACAACGTCTGGGACATTGGCATTGTATGAGCTTATGTGCTATCTGAGTATCCTTATTGATTCCGAACGGTTCAACGGGCATTTCGAGAAATAAATGAGTATATGAATGTGCATCCGAATTAGGTATGTTGCGATGTATATGAAATTAATCAATGAAAGTGAGTATGATTATGATCAGTTAATATATGATCTATGTGAAAATAAGATGTGGATACTAGCAAGTGAACTATGATCAAATGAATTATATGAGAAATGTGGAATTGTAATTGTGTTTTGCCATATATAATTCAGGTACATGTGATTCGTATATGAAATTCTGATATGAAATGTGAGTATGATTCAAATGACGATATGTGAAATATATAACAATGAACGATGCATTATATATGTTTGTTATATAAACTTGTGGTCCTATGCTTCGAACATGAGAATTATGAAAAAAAAAGGAACATGGTTTGGATGTGTGATTTGTTATGGTTATTCGGGTTTAGAAATGCATAAAAAGAAATTGATATTTTTCGATGTATGAAATGTAATAAATGACCATGTTTCCGTTGGTTATGTAATGAAATTGTGCAAGCTTAATTTATATGAATGATCTAATGGTCGTTATTTGAAATTGAAAGCATGGTTTATATGTTCACCGATGAATAAGCCTAATGAAGTTATTTAATGTGGTGGTGCTGGATTTTATAAGATAAGTGATTGAATATGTGTATGAAGTTAACTAAATTTGGCTTATTTAAGTTGAATTATATTCATGATCTTGTGAAGATTTATTTGCTTATGGCTTACTAAGCTCTCGAAGCTTATTTTGTCTATTTTTTCTATGTTTATAGATTTACGGAGATTTGCTCGGGTTGGATGTCGATTGAGACGTCATCACACTATCCGGTTATTATTTCGGTAAATAATGTTTTGAGATTTGGTTATGTGGCATGTATAGGCTAGAAGTATGTGAATATGTTTAGAGATGTAAATATATGTTTTGCCAAGTGATATGGCTTGATAATGGTTGTGAATATGGTTTGGTTTTATTATTGTTTATATGATGAGAAAATGGTATGATTTCATGTATATGAATGACTAAATGAAATGGTCAATTTGGTATGTGCTTAATTGTTAAATTTGGTATAAGTTTGGCATGAATATGGATAAGAAATTGTGATGTTGGTAATGTATGATTGAATGAATTTGGCTTGTGATTTTGGTATGTTTTGGTATAGATATTGAGCATGAAATAGATTGATGATTACATGACTTGAATAGTGTATGTTTTGAGATTGAAATTGGTGGAAAATGTAGTATATTGATGCTTGAATGATGCTTGTAGGGAGGACTCAATTTGGGTGGCATTTTGACCTTGTAAATGGCCTATTTTGTGCCCATACGGGTAGGGACACGGGCGTGTGTCTCTGCCATGGTGCTCGAGGGCCATTTGAAAATGAGCCTGGGCAGACCACATGGTCGCGTCCACACGGGTGTGTGCCAGGCCGTGTGGCCAAGTCAATTTCGACCACGGGTTAGAAACACGGGCGTGTCTTGTTGCCGTGAGGATAAGTCAGTATGTATGCCCTGTTTTGCCACGGTGTAGAAACACAGGCGTGTCTAATGTGGTGTGAGGCACACGGCCTATTCACACGGGCGTGTGACCTTTGTAACTTTAAGAATTTATTAAGTTTTCGAGAAATTTTTGTATGTGTTCGGTTTAGTCCCAACCTCTTTCTAATGCACATTTATGGTCTCATTGACCGAAGAAAGGGACTTAATGTTGATGTTTGACTATGATATGATGATGCATGACTTTTGATTGTGAAATGATTGCGAGATGTTCCGATATGTTCGGTAATACCTCTTAACCTTAGTTCGGGAGTGGATACGGGTTAGGGATATTACATTTGGTTGGTATTAGAGCTATGGTTTAGTCGATTCTAGGACTAACATAACTGATGTGTGTTTAGCCATACATGCCACATTTAACATGCCAACCGAGCTAATTCTGATAGTACAGAATGTGTACTCAAATATTTGAATGGAAATGTGTTGATTATGAGTTGAAACTTATAAAGGTATGGATCAAAGAGTGTGACATTTTGTTGTTGATAAATGTTGTAATTATATGAGCATATGAGTTATGAGATTTGGATTATGATTATTATATGAAATGCTTCGATCGTGAATTACTGACTTGAGTTGGCATATGAACTATGTGTTAAGAATAAAAGTGATTACAAGCAAATGTTTATTAAATGTTTTGAGAATGTGAAATTAGAAATGAACTGACTATTCGTGATAGTATGTGTTAATTGCAAGTATGAGAGAGTTAAATTTGAGGCTTTACTACCATCACTCCCCTTATCCGTAAAATGTTACAATGAAATCTGTAAGATTTGGGTTGAGTAAGTCTACGAGTGTGGAATTACAGAAGTTCGTGTTTGGAAGATTAATAATGTGGTCAGAGAAGTGAATGAACCAGAAATGAAGATAGTATTAAAAAATATATTGAAAAGTTTTGAAGAATATTCAAATTATACAAAGATATTGTTAACGAAGAAGTTGAATTCGATGAAATAAAATTATTTAGGTATAATATCTAAAGAAAGGTATTAACTAAAAGTTCTTTTGAATTAATTTCTGTTATTGATGGGATAATATGGACTTAATGATGACAGAATTAGACAGTTGAATAATGTTTGAATTATATTGATGGCTGAGTGAAGTGATTATAGTCAGACAGTTACTATTACTTCTTCTAGACATTCTATGCATAAATTTATCCTCAGAAGCATATATGATTATCTAATTTCTGAAGGAATTCTTATCGTATGAGAACATTAACTAAACATGCTAATAGATGAAAGTATCGTTGGTTTGTTTGAATTATGTTCGACATTACTATATCTTTCTTTGGTATTTATTCCATTAAGTGGATATGAAAATCGAAGGTAAAATTTGTATGATGCTAATACTCTGTTTCTACTGGCTATTGTTCTGTTGAAAATATGTGAAGATTATATTGCTTCAAGCATAAAGGGATTCCAAAGATTATATGAGTAATATTGTTCTTTCTGGACATTTTTTGGGATATCATCGGAGTTGATATCATTCTTTATGGGTTGTAATTTTTCTGATATTCCGTGTAGCTTCAGATGTTGAAAATTTTGCTATTCTGGTTTTCTTATGATTTTATGTGATTATCTATAAGAGATATCTGTTTGACGAAAATGGCTATATTTGTTATAATCATAATTTCTATTTTGAAATTTAGGAAGTACTGCAGCACCATTATCAGAGTTATAAAAGTTGTGCTTCTGCATTGGGTGCTGTTCAAATCATATTTAATTTTATTCTGGGTTCAAAAGCTTTATTAACAGCCGGGATATTATCTATTATTACGAGTAAGACGTCAGTCTTATTATGACATTATGATTTCTATTTGATGATTGTGGCATCTGTATAATGATATGTATGGGTTATCCTTTTTAACGAGAGAAAAAGATTTCTTCGAAAAGACCGATCCAGTAGTTTAATCTGATCTGAGATTATTTTGATTGAAAAGCTAATTGGGTTATATGTGTTTGAATCTATCCACAGATTGGAAATAAACTTTGAAAGCACATGTGTAAATTGAGGGATAGTCCGGAGGAAGAATTCGTATTCTTAAAGACTTGATATAGAATTATATCTATCGGAACAATTCTATATGAGAAATGTTGTGGTAAATTAAAGTTAGTTCGATTGTTGAACTTTTCCTTTTTGCACGGAGATATTGTCAACCGAAACATTAGTACTGGTTTAGTCTAATTTGAAAAAAAAGTTTATGATCTTCAGTCATGCGTCAATGAACGGTTTAAAGTGTATTCTAATAATAGAGTGTACAGAGATATCATGTGATTCCATATGGTTAAAGCTACATGAAAAGAGTTATGTGACATATTTGATGATTACAAGAGTTTAAAATGTTTGGCGTTGCAGAGCGAGATATGAACTTGGCACAACAAATTTAGCTCGAATCGTCAAAAAACTTTTGATTCTGTAAGTAAATATTATTATCCAAGGGAAATGATTATAGTTTTGAATGATCCGAATAAGAAACTTTTGTGTGCTTTACGAGTGATGAATACATGATTGATCTTATCAGAGGATGATTATATGTTAGCTGGATTAGAAGTTAAATTGATGCTTACTAAGTGAATTCGTGAAACTTAGAAATGTGTTATCAAATTATAAGTTAAAAAGGGGTTCAACATATATTGATTTCTGATTCAGAATTTCAGATGTGGAATTGATGATTGTTTGTTGCTTTGAGATAGAGTGTGCATACCAAGAAGCTCTAAGATTGTTTAAACATTATTAAAAGAGGCTCACAGTGTTAGTTAGACTGTTCATACAGGAGTAACGAGATGCTTGATAATCTAAGAAAGTGGTATTGATAAATGAGTATAAAATGTAATATTTCTGACCTCGCGTTTAAATGTTTGAGGTATCAATAGGTTAAGGTTAATTATTAAGCGTCTTCAGGACTATTTCAGCATGTTTTGATATCTAAGTAATGATGAAATAGAATATTTTGATGAATTTTGTATCGGGATTATCTCTTATCTTTGAAAAAGATAGATGTTATCTGAATTATTGTTAATTGTTTAAATAAGTCTTTCCGTATGCATGGACTTCTCTTATGATAAATCAACTGAGTTATTCATACAGAGACTTTCAGTTTGCACATGGTGCCATTCATCATTGTTTCAGATTAAAATATAAAATTCATATGGTAATTCTGGGAGAAATTATAGTAAGCTGTGAGTACGAGGTTGTTTTGAAAATTCTCGAAATATTTATTTGTCACTATGTTTTAGAGTTTCAAAGCAACTAAGAAAGATTGTTGTTGTTTGATAAACTATCAGGTGAGTATAAAAGTGACATTGTCTGAGGTATCGTATATGGCAGTTACCTAACTCCGTTGTTCAGGATCGAGCTTTGTGAGTAAATGATTCATAAGATTAATGCCATCAGAAAAATTGAGCAAAAGATGAAAGTAATCTAGTACAGTTATAAATAGTTTCAGCTTGATATGATGTATAGTGAAAGGTAGATCCGAATTTCAATTGTGAGATTAACGAGATTGAAATTTGAAGCTATGTGTGAATTTGAAATTTACTGTGTGGAAGCAAATCCTTAATCTACTTTCTGGTAAGATTTTCAGGGACGAAAATCCTTAAAGAGGGGAGGGTTGTAATAGCCTGGTTTAGACCCTAGTCGGAACAGTGGTTTCGAGACCACAAATTCGAGTCAAAAAAATATTTTAATATTATTTTCTGTGCTTATAATATGTGAATTATTATGCGTGAAAGTTTCATATAAAAATTTTATCCTTTGCATGTCCGATTTGTGAAAAAGGACTAAATCGCGTAACGCATAAAAGTTGAATTCTATTGAGTGAATGTATTAATTAGCAATGGTTTATTAATATGGGAGTACTTGCATGTCAATTAGCCCATTAATGAAATAGTGAAAGTTGTTGGCTTGGTATTTTTGAAATTATTAAAGTTCATTAAGGGTAAAAATGGTAAAATGTTTATTAATGTATGTTAAATTAAAAAAAAATGAATTTTGTTTTCATTCTTACACCATATTGCCGGAAATACAAAAGAAAAGAAAGCTTTTTCATTCAACTAGGGTTAAGCTATTATTCATCTTAATTAAGGTATGATTTTTGATCTGTTTTTGATAATTTCTACGTTTTTGTAATCGTTGCTCAGTAATCTATCAAGCCCTTGCCCTAATTTTTGATTTTGTCGATGATTTTGAGTTATGCCATTGTTGATAATGTGAGTTTTATGAAGTTTGATGGTAGCAAATGAAAGATATGTGTTAGATTACTAAGTTTTGTCTTTGAATTTTTGATGAATTTGAGTAATTTGGACTAAATTGTAAAAAGGAGATCTTGAGGGACTAAAATGTGAAAATAATTAAATATATGGACTTATATGAAGTGTTGGAATATTTGGCCAAGCATTGATTGAATTGAATTTTTCATATTTTGTAATTTTGTGAAATATGGACTAAATTGCAAAAAAATGAAATGTCAGGGGCAAAAGTGTAATTATCCCATTTATGTGTTTTGAGATTAATTTGATTGAATATGTGATTAAATAAGTTGAATTTGTATTGAATTAGATTAAGAAATGAGAAAATCAGATTTGGATCGGAGAAAGTCGAAAATTATAGAATAGGCGTTCCGGTCCGTTCGTGTTTGTACGAGGTAAGTTCATAAGTAAATAAATGTTGTTAAATTGAAATGTATGTGCATTATATGTGCTGAATTGAGTTGTAAAGAAAAATATATATATATATATATATATATATATATATATGTGATGCCAAATTGAATTGAGCTTTGGAGAATTTGTTCCTATCATGGATTGTTCGAATAGGTGACAACGTCTGAAAAGCCCCGTACGAACCATAGGAATAGTTAGGATACATATGTCATGACATAGGATTTCGATATGTGTTATTGTGTAAGACCACGTTTGGGACATTGGCATCGATTTGTGATTTACGTGTAAGACCATGTCTGGGACATTGGCATCGTAAATGATTCCGTGTAAGATCCTGTCTGGGACAGTGGAATTGATATTTGATTACATGTAAGACCACATCTGGGACATTGGCATTGTACGAGCTTATATGCTATCCGATTATCCTTATTGATTCCGAACGATTCAATGGGCATTTCGAGAAATAAATGAGTATATGAATGTGCATCCGAATTAGGTATGTTGTGATGTATATGAAATTAAGCAATGAAAGTGAGTATGATTATGATTAGTTAATATATGATCTATGTGAAAATAAGATGTGGATACTAGCAAGTGAACTATGATCAAATGAATTATATGAGAAATGTGGAATTGTAATTGTGTTTTGCCATATATAATTCAGGTACATGTAATTCGCATGTGAAATTCTGATATGAAATGTGAGTATGATTAAAATGATGATATGTGAAATATATGACAATGAACGATGCGTTATATATGTTCGTTATATAAAATTGTGGTCCTATTCTTCGGACATGAGAATTATGAATAAAAAGGAACATGGTTTGGATGTGTAATTTGTTATGGTTATTCAGGTTTAGAAATGCATAAAAAGAAATTGATATTTTTCGATGTATGAAATGTAATAAATGACATTGATATTTTTCGATGTATGAAATGTAATAAATGACCATGTTTCTGTTGGTTATGTAATGAAATTGTGCAAGCTTAATTTATATGAATGATCTAATGGTCATTATTTGAAATTGAAAGCATGGTTTATATGTTCATCGATGAATAAGCCTAATGAAGTTATTTAATGTGGTGATGTTGGATTTTATAAGATAAGTGATTGAATATGTGTATGAAGTTAACTAAATTTGGCTTATTTAAGTTGAATTATATTCATGATCTTGTAAAGATTTATTTGCTTATGGCTTACTAAGCTCTCGAAGCTTATTCTGTGTGTTTTTACTATGTTTATAGATTTACAGAGATTTGCTCAGGTTGGAAGTCCATGGAGACATCATCACACTATCCGGTTATCATTTCGGTAAATAATGTTTTGAGATTTGGTTATGTGGCATGTATAGGCTAGAAGTATGTGGATATGTTTGGAGATGTAAATATATGTTTTACCAAGTGATATGGCTTGATAATGGTTGTGAATATGGTTTGCTTTTGTAATGGTTTATATGATGAGAAAATGGTATGATTTCATGCATATGAATGACTAAATGAAATGGTCAATTTGGTATGTGCTTAATTGTTAAATTTGGTATAAGTTTAGCATGAATATGGATAAGAAAATTTGATGTTGGTAATGTATGATTGAATGAATTTGGCTTATGATTTTGGTATGTTTTGGTATAGATATTGAGCATGAAATATATTGATGATTACATGACTTGAATAGTGTATGTTTTGAGATTGAAATTGGCTGAAAATGTAGTATATTGATGCTTGAATGATGCTTGTGGGGAGGACTCAATTTTGGTGGCATTTTGGCCTTGTAAATGGCTTATTTTGTGCCCACACGGGTAGGGACACGGGCGTGTGTCTCTGCCATGTTGCTCGATGGCCATTTCAAAATGAGCCTGGGCAGACCACACGGTCGCGTACACACGGGCATGCACCAGGCCATGTGGCCAAGTCAGTTTCGACCATGGGCTAGACACACGAGCGTGTCTTGTGGCCGTGTGGATAATTCAGTATGTATGCCCTATTTTGCCACGGTCTAGAAACACAGGCGTGCCTAATGTCGTGTGAGGCACATGGCCTGTTTAGACGCTCGTGTAACCTCTGTAACTTTAAAAAAATTTTAAGTTTTCGAGAAATTTTTGTATGTGTTCAGTTTATTCCCAACCTCTTCCTAATGCATATTTATGGTCTCATTGACCTAAGAAAGGGACTTAATGTTGATGTTTGACTATGATATGATGATGCATGACTTTGATTATGAAATGATTGCGAGATGTTCTAATATGTCCGGTAATGCCTCTTAACCCTAGTTCGGCGATGGATACGGGTTAGGGGTATTGCATAACTCATGTATGTTATAGGTATCTAACATAAATTTTCTAAACATTTTATTTAAATACCATCCAAATCAATTCAAGTTAAACTATGTAAATGACTTTATTATAAGGCATATATTTGTATATATAGATCAACCAATATCATCTTATACACCATTGTTATTCACATCTCAAAATGACATCAAAAGACAACCTAGGTACATGCCATTTTCAAAAGAGAAAATACATCAACGCGTATTTGAGTTGAGGATAGGCTTGGATGTTGAGTCGTTAGTCGCTTTTGTACCTAACCTGCACACGGAAACAAACCATACGCTGAGTATGCACTCAGTGGTATTTCTATAAGCTAACACTTAAAACAATTATTAACTCAAATGCACTTAAACTATAAAATTTCAATTTTATAACAATATCTATATTCACAACTTATTCTCAAGGAAATATTCAATTCAATTCAAAATCAATCAATAACAATTAGTTATTCAGTACAGTAGTACAGGCATTTAGTTGTTCAGTACAATAGTTTACCCCTATTAACATAACTCGAACCTAGATGGATACACGAATCCAACCAACACATTGGTAGGTACTTAGTGCCTCATCTGCTTTGCCGAAGTAAACAGTAACAGTACGGTATTCAGTACCTTATCGGTTTAAACCGAAGTAACAGTAACAGTATGACACTTATAGTGCCTCATCGACTTGAGGTTGAACTATCCTTGAACACTTCCAATCCTATGGCATACCAACTATATCCGACATAGCCTGATACTGTTAATAGGGTATTCAATTCACTTTCAATTTTCAGATAATAGTCAAATCACACTTCGATCCAATATTCACAACTTATTTCGATCTAATACAAGAATAGCAATTCTTACCTCTATCTCACTTACCATACACATTAAATAATAAAAGAAAAAACTAATTATTAAGTTCGGTTTATAGAAATACAAACCTTAATTCTTGGATTACTCTTCGTCAACCTTCTATTTTCCTTTCTTTGCCGATGTCTCCGGTACTACGTTAGCTATGGAAATTAAAAAATTTTTCACTATCAATATTGCATTAATTCACAATAAATAATTGAATTTCTATTTAATTTCCTATCATAACCACCCTAACCATCAAATATTCATAGTAAAACCCTAATCTCAAGTTTCTTTCAATTTAGTCTCTCTAACATAAAACTTATAGCTTCTCTTACAATTTAATATTTTAATCAATTCTAACTTGATATTCATTCAATTAAATCCCTAATTCAACAATTTGTTCAACATGAACTATATCTAAAAATCTACTAACTTTCAAAATTTCCACATAAATCAAATAATATTTGTCTCTAGGATTCCAAAAACATCAAAATTATAAGAAAATGGACTAAATTGACTTATCGATTAAGCTTCAAACTTCAAAACCCTAATTTTCCCTTTTTATTTTCTTTCTCTCTTTTTCATTCTCTCTTTTTTGTTTCTTTCTATGTTCTTGTTCTTGTTCTTTATTTTATGTTATGTTTTATTATATTATTATATTATATTTTAGTAATAATTATTATTAACTTAAATAATAAGTAAATACATACATGTATTACAAATGTATGTATAGTATTTATTACACATGTATTTAATTTTTACCATACATTTGGCACCTATGACTTAATTGCTAATTTAGTCCCTTGATTTTTCTTTATTCTATAATTCAATTTTCACACTTTATTAAATCTAGTCCTTACACTAAATTAACCTTAATTCAAGCTAATTCACCTAGCCAAAATCTAATTAATCACTCAATTAACATTCGTAAATATTTCTAATAATATTTATGAACCTGATTTACGAAAATAGTAAGCCAAAAATACGATTTTCGATACCCATAAAATTTGAGTCATTACAGGTACTCTCTAATTAGCATTACAGTGCTCTCGACTTAGCACTTTGTGTTCTTTATTTAGCACTACAGTGCTCCCTGGAGTGGAGTACTTACCCTTGTATTTGAGTATATTTACTAGAGTTCATCAGGTCATTTGAACAATACAAAGTGAATTGAAATTGACATGTTACGAGCTTAATACTCAAATGGAATTTGATGATTCGATAATGTATATTGTATTAAAATGTGAAGTCTATGTGAATGTTACTGAATTGAATAGCATTATAAATGTTGAAATTACTATGTGATTTGGTTTATAATGAACTCACCTATTTTTTGGGACTTTTGTATGTCAAGTTATTTGCATTGAGGAGGACGAGGAGGAAGTTGGGTCGTGCGGCTGCGATGGGGGGAAGTCTCGTAAAGGAGAAGAAGACGAGGAAGATACCCCGTCAGTCAAATCGACGGCTTGGGGAGTGAAGAAGTGGCGCCGGCAGGAGTTGACAGTGAAAGATGGTTCGGTGGCAGCGCGGCTGTGGGTTCTCACCATAGGGTGCGGCAAATCGACGGTTGGAGGGGTGGGGAAGGGTTTCGGCTATTGATGGAATTTTTTGGGAAAAATGGGTTGAAATTTTTAGGTTTCGGGGTTTTATTTGGCTGAAGGGGGTGTTCAGCTGCAAGTTTTGGATAGTCTAGGGCAGGAACGCACTATTCCTAGCTGGAATGGGGATGAAATAAGGGTTGTTTGGCTGTAGGTTTTTTGTTTCTCTTTCTTTTTCTCCCTATTTTTGCTTCGGTTTACCTAGACAGAAGAAGAGAAATTTATCAACATCTAAAAATAGAATAATAAATAATAAATTAAAATAATTAAAATAAAAAAAATTAAGAAAAATAAATAAAAATAAAAATTGGGTTGCCTCCCAACAAACGCTTGTTTAACGTCGTTAGTTCAATGTCGTGAATGGTGCTATGGTAGTTCCAGATGAATCTTTTCAACCATGTGGGCTTGATAATTTTCATAAAGTGGCTTCAACCGTTGCCCATTGATTATGAACTGCTTTCCTGATTCTTCACTTTTTATTTCAATCGCACCATGCGTAAATACTTCAATCACAATAAAAGGTCCTTACCATCGAGATTGAAGCTTACCTGGGAATAGCTTTAATACAGAGTTATAAAGCAAAACTTTTTATCCTACCGAAAAATGCTTCTGAGCTATTTTCTTATCATGAAACAATTTTGTCTTGTCTTTATAAATGCGAGCATTCTCGTAGGCATCATTACGAATTTCCTCTAATCCTTAAAAGTCTAATTTCCTCGCTTTCCCTGCAAGTTCTAACTCCATGTTACATTGTCGAACAGCCCAATAAGCTTTATGTTCCAACTCTACCAGAAGATGGCAAGCTTTTCCAAAAACAAGTCGATATGGAGTCATGCTAATTGGTCCTTTGTACGCCGTTCGATAGGCCCAAGAGTGTCATTAAGCTGAAGACTCCAATCCTTTCGGTTGGACCGAACTGTTTTCTCCAAAATAGTCTTGATTTCCCTATTCGAGACTTCTGCTTGGCCATTCGTTTGGGGATGGTAGGCTGTCGCTATATGATGATGAACTCCGTATTTTGACAATAGTGTCTTCATGACTTTGTTGCAAAAGTGGGTTCCAGGATCACTGATCAGAGCTCGAGGTGTGCCAAACCTAGATAAAATAGTTCATTTTAGAAACTTCACAATAGTTTTAGCATTATCATTACGAGTAGGCTTTGCTTCTATCGACTTAGAAACATAGTCTACTGCAAGAATTATATATACATTTCTAAATGAGAAAATAAATGGGCCTATGAAATCGATGCCCCATACATAAAAAATCTCACATACATGAATCATGGATAGGGGCATTTGATTTCGTTTAGTGATGTTACCTATATGTTGGCATTTATTGCAAAACTTACAGAAATTATATGCGTCCTAAAAAATTGTGGGCCAATATAGCCCACACTCCAATACCTCATGAGCAGTCCGTTTAAGGCTAAAGTGACCTCCACAAGCTTCTGTATGACAAAAAGTAAGGATAGAGGTTACCTCAATTTTTGGAACAAATCATCGTATCATCTGATCAAAATAGTGTTTCCATAAGTATGGGTCATCCCAGATGTAATATCGAGCCTCTCGTCTAAGCTTGTCCGTCACAGAGCATGCTAACTCAGTAGGCAACGAACCTGTGGTTAAAATATTTACTATATCTGCATACCATAGGTAATGAGCCTCGGTCGAAAATAAGCTCTCATCAGGGAACTCATCCTTTATAGGAGTGTCATCATCAGGTACTTTTAACCTACTTAAGTGGTCGGCTACCAAGTTTTTGCATCCCTTTTTTGTCACGAATCTCTATGTCATTCTTGGAGTAGCAAGATCTATCTAATGAGCCTTGGCCTTGCTTCCTTCTTCGATATCAAGTACCTGAGAGCTGCATGATCAGAAAAAATAATTACCTTAGATCCCAATAAATATGACCAAAATTTAACCAAAGCAGATACAACAGCTAAGAGGCTCTTTTTCTATCTTTTGCCTTCACGACTCCCACACTTCGTTCGCTTGCATCGCACATAATTTCAAAGGGGTAATTCCAATCTAGTGCTTATACTATAGGAGCGGACACCACTTTCTACTTGAGTGTATCAAATGCCTCCTTGCATTTTGGGCCGAACTCAAATTTCTTATCTTTTTGCAATAACTCGCACAATAGTTCAGCTACTTTTGAGAAGTTCTTTATAAATCGCTTGTAAAATCTAGCATGGCCAAGGAAAGAACATATCTCCCTTACTGTAGAGGGATATGGCAAAGAATTTATAATGTCATTTTTGGCCTTATCGACCTCAATTCCCTTAGCTTAAGCTATGTGACCTAAAATCAAACTTTTGTCTACCATAAAATGACACTTTTCATAATTCAAGACAATATTAAATTCTATGCACCTATTTAAAATTATCGTGAGGTTTTTAAGGCATTCGACAAAACAATTCCCAAACACAATAAAATCATCCATAAAAACTTCGATAATTTTTTTCCACATATTCAGAAAATATACTCATCATGCATCTCTGGAAGGTGGCTGGTGCGTTGCAAAGTCCAAATGGTATCCTTTTGTACGCAAATGTGCCAAATGGGCACGTAAAAGTGGTCTTTCCCTGGCCTTCTGGTGCAACTGGATTTGGAAGAAACCTGAGTATCCATCAAGACAACAAAAGTGAGTTTTACCAGCTAATCGCTCAAGCATTTGATTTATAAAAAGAAGAGGGAAATGATCTTTTCTAGTGTAAGAATTCAACTTCCTGTAATCAATGTAAACATGCCACCCATTTTGCACTCGAGGTGGTACCAAGTCACCTTCAGCATTTTTCTTTACTATCATGTCCGTTTTCTTAGGCACGACTTGTATCGGACTTACCCTTCTGCTATCTAAAATGGAGCAGATTATGTCAGCATCCAGTAGCTTGATTATCTCCTTTTTTACCACCTCCATCATATTCGGGTTCAACCGTCTTTGCGCCTCTCGTCTTGGTTTAGTGTTTTCCTCCAAGTAGATTCTGTGTGTGCATGTTAAAGGGCTTATCCCTTTTAAGATAGCAATGGTCCAGCCAATCGCCTCTTTATGATTTTGTAGTACCTAGATCAAACTTTCTTCTTCGAGCTTAGGGAGTTTATTTGAAACTATAGTCGGTAGGGTATTACCTTTCCCCAAAAACGTATAGTTAAGATGTTCAGGAAGCAGTTTTAATTCCAAATCTGGAGCTTGCACAACAGAAGGTAAAAGTTTAGTGTTTGATGGAGACAATAACTCATTAACAAATTCATAATCATCAACCATAAATTTAGATTTATCTTCATAAATGGACTAAAAAGTCTTCTCTACTAAAGAGTCAATTATGTCGACACGGTTTACGCTCAATATTTCGCTTGGGTGACTAATAGCAACGTAGACATTAAACTTCACGATCTCCCCATCAAATTCTATTGTAAGAGTTCCGCTTCAAACATCGATCTTGGTGTTAGTGGTACTAAGGAAAGGTTGGCCTAACAAAAGGTCCGAAGATCCAAGAGTGCTGTCCTCCTCCATTTTTATCACATAAAAATCTGTAGGGAAAATAAGTTCATTAACTTTTACTAATACGTCTTCGAGGACTCCTTCGGGATGCACAATAGACTTATCTGCCAACTGAATGATAACACCTCTTTTCATCAAAAAAAACCCGCGTTAAGTGATTCATATATACAATAAGACATTTTATTTATTGAGGCCCCTAAATCACACATAGTCTTCTTAATTCCCAAATGGCATATCTTGCATGGTATTGTAAACATGCCCCTATCTTTACATTTCGCTGGCATCTTTCGCTGTAACACTGCAGATACATTCTCACCAACACTTACCTTTTCATTACCTGTTAATTTTCATTTGTTGGTGCAGAGTTCTTTAAGAAATTTGGCATACCGCGAAATTTGTCTGATGGTATCCAACAGTGGTATATTGATTTCAGCATTTCTAAATGTTTCGAGGATCTCCTTGTCTTTTTTACCTTTTTGATATTGATTTGATCATCCTGGAAATGAAGATTGAATTTTTGGCAATGGGGTTTTTGCTTGGACATGTTCGTCGTTTTCGAGATTTTCCTAGGCGATTTCTTGGCCAAGATTCCTGCCAGGAATTGGTTCCAGTACCTTTCCACTTCGCAGCGTCACTGCATTTACATTTTGTCTCGGGTTTGATTTTGTTTGTGACGGTAGCTTCCCTTGAGAACTTATTTTCTCAATTGATGTGGTCAATTCTCTTATAGATGCCTCGATTTTCTATTCAAAATCAAGCATGTTAGCTACTAGTTTATTGATCAAAGTTTCTAGAGAATTACCTGAATCTCATGGCTATTGTGGAACCCGATTTTGGTATGGCTAGTTATATCGTGGATTGGCCCCATAACTCAAGTTAGGGTGGTCCCTCCATCCTGGGTTGTAGGTGTTAGCGTAAGGGTCGTATCGTCTTTGTGGTGGCCCAGGAAAATTTCCCACAACATCTAAATTAGCCATAGTATCATCATACAAACTGGGACATGCACCAGTTGTATGTTCAGGTGTAGCACATATTCCGCATACTCGGGCTGGTTTTCCTTTTTCTACAATAAGAGAATTCACAATATTAGTAAGTCTATCAACTTTATCTTTTAAGGTTGAATTACTTAGCTGGTGAACCCCTCTAGGGGGTTCAGGATTGGCTCGAAATTGCTGAGTATTTGCAGCCATCGTGGAGATCAAGTCTCTTGCTTGTTGGGGAGTCATGTTGACCAACGCTCCTCCACTAACAGCGTCTACCATATTCATCTCTATGGGTTTCAGGCCTTCATAAAAATATTAGAGAAGAGATTGTTCTGTTATACTGTATTGTGGACAGCTTACACACAGCTTTTTAAATCGCTCTCAATAGTCATAAAGAGACTCTGCTTTTTTCTGTCTTATTGCAACAATCTCTCTTCTTAACTCAGCTGTACGTGATGCTGGAAAAAACCTGTTGAGAAACAATCTAGAAAGATCAGCCCAAATTGTAATAGATCTAGGAGGTAAATAAAATAGCTATTCCCTAGCTAAATCTACTAAGGAAAAAGGGAAAGACGCAATTAAAATTTGATCCTCAGTTAACCCCTGAGGTTTCATACTAAGACAAACCATATGAAACTCTTTCAGATGTTTGTGGGGATTTTCATTTTGCAACCCATGAAAAGTTGGCAGTAGCTGGATTAAACCTGACTTTAGTTCAAAATTAGTATCCATAGTAGGATATGCGATGCACAATGGCGGTTGTTCTACCGAAGCTTTGGCTAGTTGCCGAATCGTTTGAGCCATTGGTTGATGTGCTAGATTTGGGTTTTCATTAACCCTAGTGTTAAGCACTTCTTCTAGGGAATCGACTTCTACTTTTTTCACTTTCAAATGTTTGAGTAGGGTTTTTGTTAACCCTAAACTCTACTTCGTCGTCGAATCTAGTTTCTGGTGGCAGGTTACTGTGATTTTCAACCACCGCTGACTAGTTTTTCCTTAGTTTTGTTTCCTTGCTATTAGCTTTTGTAGTCTTTTCAATCTCTGAATCAAACGCAAGAGTACCTAAAGTAGATCTGGTCATAAGAAACAAAAAACAAGATTAGTACGTTATCGATCCCCGAAAACGGCGTCAAAAATTGATGCGGTCGTTAAGAGTACCAAAAATATCCTATCCCTATAAAATATTGAAAATAATAAAAATAATAGTATAAGAGAAGTAGGGTCAAATCCTCAAGGACCGGATTTGCACAATTGCTTGTTCCTTGAAATCCTGGTCAAAATCGTGCCCAAGGAAACTTGCATACCTGGAAAAGAAACAAAAAATAGAATTAAAATTTTTTATCTGGAAAAATAAAACAAAGACAGAATTAAAAGTTTTGATTGGAATTTCAAAAATTAAAAATAATTAAAATAAATAAAGTTGAGGAAAATGTGTTCTTATAGAGAGATTCCAGACTCTAGTTGTTTTGATCCGCCTTGGGTTCAATCCTCGGCTTTTAGGTGATCCTTCTCGAACAGAATAAGTCAGTTATAGTGGAAGAGGACGCCTACGACCACCAGCTCCAAGAATTTAGACTTACAATTTAGTGGAACCTGACTCTAGCCAACAATCGCTTCTGTGGGATCATCTTATGCTAGATCATCACTTTTCAATGGCGAATCTCACGCCATTTTACCTCTTGGGCTCGCCAACCTCCGACTTAGTAAGCTAACGAACCGACTGTGCAACCTTCACAAAACATACAAAGCGGCCGCCTTTGCACACGTTGAAAAGATTACTTTTTAAGGGATATGGACGGAAACGTCAGCCCCGTAATGCGGAGAAGCGATGAATATTCGTCGAGAAGGCTAAGTAAGGATTCTAAGCCTCATGAACCCTTTTTGGGGAACTTTGACAACCTTCGACTAGATAGATTTGGTGGCTCATGATTTTTAGGGAAAAACAAATAAATGTAATGGAAATGGAATTTTTTATTGAAATATGAAAAGAACAAAAAAGGCTAAACTTTATGGAGAGAGAGTATTTACAGAAAAAGATTCGTCCAATTTGTGTCACTCCATCTCCTATTTATAGTGCTGAGAAACCTAGTCTATTCCTAATTAAATTCTAAAAGATAAATACAAATAAATAAAGATAATTAAAGATAAATGAAAATAAATCCTAAAATTAAATCTAAATAATAATCTTTAATAATTATCCTAATATAATTAAACATTAAGTAGAGTCTTGTGCTATAAAGTCTCTTTTTTTGCACTTTTACCCTTATGTCTTGCATACTTGCATTTTTGGCACCACATTATTCCCTATGTCGCATGTTGGCCCATTTTATCTTCAAATTTTCACTTTTTTCCTTTAGATTTCCTTTTGCCTCCAATTTAGTCCCTGAAAGATAAAAGACCATAAATAGCTCAAATTAGTAAGGTCATACTCAAAATAAACATGCACTTAGCATATAAAATATATCGTTCTAGAGTATTATTAGAACTTACTAAGCATTCAAAATGCTTACCTAGTTGATTTTTGTTTCTGTAGATCATCATTTGCGGAACTTCTCAATCGGATTAGCTTGAAGATCACACTATCCCCTTTATCAACTTGATAGACTTTTACTCATTTAGCTCGGTATTCACGTACTTAGGGGCTTTTGTATGACATAGCTTATGAGTTGTTGATTTGGGTGACATTATGTTTAATGATTGAACTTGGAAAACTAATGTTCATATGTAACAACCCAAACCCGGCCCAAAAGTTAGACCCAAATCTGATGTGTCACATTGAAATGTTTTTCGAAATCCATGTTTTCATTAGAAACCCTTCTTATTTAAAATGTAGTACATTGAAAACTTCTTAATTTTATTTTCAAAAATTCCTTTTTACTTTGTGGAAGCTAATTCTAAAAGTAACCTATTTTCGAAAACGTGATGTTTAAAAGTTAAGTTGTGAAAACGTAGTGTTTTGAAAACAGTTGTTGTTTTGGAAAATCGTGATCTATTTCTAACCATTATAATACATAGTAAATAAAATCCCAAAGTAAAATAAAAACCAGAATTAAGAGAGGCCCTATTACAACCCAATTAAAAAGAAATACGCAACAGTAAATAAACAAATATGAAAACATAAGCAGTGTGTGGCCATCTCCGAGTCCCTCGCAGCACCGAACCACCTAATGCTGGGGATTACCTGTAAAATTAAAAACGGGGTGAGTTTACGAAAACTCAGTGTGTAATCCCCTTACTAGAGTAACAGTCAGTATACCGAAACAGAAATAGAAACAGTACAATTTAGTTCAGAGTATAGGTGGCCAAAGCTCAATACAAATCACTTGGGTCTCAGCCCATAACGGAACCAATTGGACCTAGCCCATATCAGTAAATAGTGTCAGGTGGGCCTTAGCCCATTACAGAATCATTAATGGAATCAGGTGTACAGTATGTATAATGTATGAATGATACATGCGATCCCATCCAACCCTGCACTTACTGTAGGGATAAAATTGACCCACCCATCCAACACACTAAGCTTAGCACCGGTTGAGGCACTAAGTTAACAGAACGTCTCAAAGCCGTAGACAAAACGACATAGAGCCATAATCAGAATGGTTATAAACCATAACAGGATGGCACAGAGCCATAAATACGGCACAAAGCCTTTAATTAGGCACAAAGCCTTTAGCAATGGGCACGAGCTTTTATTAATAAAAACGGCACTAAGCCTTCGACAATACGCGTAGCACAAAACCATCAGTAAGAAGGATAGCACTAAGCCATCGATAACGAGTCTATAATTGGCACAAAGCCATCAATCACGATAATATAATTGGCATAAAGCCTTCGGTAAAATGATCGGCATTCAGCCATCGTTCGGTCCACAGTCGTTTCGTGTGACCCGTGTGACCCGTGCAACCTTAACAGATCAATATGAATGTTCGGCTTAAAGCCTTCAGTGGATCCACAGTCGTCTCAGTGACCCGTACGACCTTAACAGAACAGATATTCCTCCGTACAAAATCCCAACCCCATGCAATATGTCATGTATGCAGGATGTCATGCCCATAATACCATCACAGTCAAGTCAGTCAAATCATAGCCATACAATCACCGTCAAATCAGTCAAATTCATAGTCCAAGTCAATCATTTACCGACAAGGGCAAAACAATCATTTATCCCTACAGGGGTATTTCGGTAATTTTACACTACAAGGGTATTTCGATAATTTTGCACTACAAGGGTATTTTGGTAATTTTGCACTGTAAGGGTATTTCGATAATTTTACACTACAAGGGTATTTCGATAATTTTGCACTACAGGGGTATTTTGATAATTTTACAAATCGAAGGTATTTCGGTAATTTTACAAACCAGGAGTGTTTTGGTAATTTTACAAACCAGGGGTATTTCGATAATTTTATAATCTGGGGGTATTTTAGTAATTTTATAATTCGAAAGTATTTTAGTAATTTTACAATTTGGGGGTATTTCAGTAATTTTACAAATCGAGGGTATTTCGGTAATTTTACAAATCGGGGTATTTCGGTAATTTTACAAACCGGTGTCTTAATGACCAAACAGAAAGTCCACCGTCGCCTCGAGCGGCTTAAGTAACCTAAATAGACCTAACGGTGTAAATAGGTCTAAGACCCATACTCGACCTAAGTGGGCCCACACACTACATAGCCCGGTCCAATATTTATCGCTTATCGCGAATTTAATCTGTGTGGGGCCCATGAGCCTATTGGGCTCTCACATCCCATTTTGACCCAACAAAGCCTTAAACGGCCTATGCCATGCACACGACATGACAAGCCCAACTACTTTCCACCTAACAGTTAGATTTACACAAGCGGGCCCACAAGTTCTTTCTATGATAAAAACATCCATAATTAACTTTAAGACATATGTGCCAGTGTCCAAATTCACTTAAGAGAAAAACCAAAATGAATTGTAAGAGCCAAGACTTAAACCCAAACTCCCTTACAACCTTAATGACATCACAACCACTAAACCACATACTTTCTTGTGTCATTTATTTAACACAATAATTTAAAAGGCCATCACCCAAGCATCCAGGGTTTTATTCACTTAATACCAAAATTTTTGCTAAAGCCCAGGTTTGAACCCAAGATTTCTCCAACACTTCTCAGGGCCATTAACCACCAAAGTAGACATTTAATTGTGTCATTTCCTTGCACAATTAAATACTTATATACAACCTCCTTATGGACCCATACTCAAGGCCCAATACTTCTAGGCCCAAATTTGGGGTGTTACATCATATGTGCATGAATGTATATTTAAGAAATATCTTATGCCTTAAATGTGTATATTGTAGTATGCTTAAATGTTGGACTTGAATGAATGCAAATGTTAATGGTTAAGAATGTTACAAGTTAGAAATTGGTATGTTCAAGGATTATATTGATGTATGATATTGGTTGATTTGGAAATGGTTGAATGATGGTGTTTAAGGTATGAAATGAATTGCTTTACAGGTTTGTAGGGTGCCCTTAAGCACCATTTGATTTTGTCTTGGCTTGAGCATGTAAAAGTACCTAAATGTGAGAGTTTTGACCATCAAGAAAAATGTACTAATACCATGGGCTAAGGTATCGAAACTTTACCAAATTACCATGATTCAAAATTGACAAAATGCTAATTTGGTATTGATACTTATTCTCAAGGATCGATACTTTATAAAGGTATCGATATGTTCAAATTTTGAAAAATGGTAGGATGTCAAAATAGTATCGATACTTCTTAACAGGAGTATCGATACCTTAGGCCAAGTATCAATACTTGTAAATTATATTTTGATTTTTGAAACATCAAAACTAAAAATGGTATTGGTACTGAATGTGGGTATCGATACATGTTGTCAAAATTTTGAAAGTTATCAATATGGTCCTTTTTCATGCTCGGGCCAACTAAGAGCTTTCATAAGCTCGTTTGAGTCTTGGGTTTTTTTTTGTAATATGAAATGAATTGGTGTTTAAGTGAATTAGTTGTTATAAGTTGCGTGTCACTCGCTTCAGTAACAGTAGTAGTATTCCGTAGCTCGGGTTTGGCGATTGGACTGGGTGAAGGGTGTTACATTAAAACCCCAAAACCAGTTCAAAAGCCTAGTTGAATCTAGAGCCTCACAACGGTCACTGAAGCGAGCCATTCGATCAATCGTTCAATCATTACACATTAAGACATAACTTTAAACACACTAATAATTAAAAAATAAAATAAAAATCATTTAATAGAACTTAATCAAATAACTGATAAGTTCTAAAATAAAATCAAAGTAATCAAATTGACCAAATTAGTAGATTCAAAGTACATGCCAAATGTTATATTAATACAAGGGCTTTTATTAGAAACTAAGAGAAAATGCAGAGGCATTAAGACAATACTTCTTTGACACGAACTTGTGATTCAACAATAACCTACACACGAAAAATTTTATCTGATACGTTGAGCTTACAAAGCTTAGTGATATCCAAATTCTAATTTAGCCACATATAAAGGTTAAATAAAAGAAACATTATAAAACACTCGTAAATATTCAATATGGAAAGCACAATTGCATAAAACACAAACAAGCAATAATAAAATTTTAACAAAATTTCAATATCTCATTAATAAAAATTCACATATTAAAATTTAGCTCAAGTAACACATGTAGGAAGTACATTCCGATACATGATCCAAATGATCAATGAAGAAGGCACAAAGTATTTTTTATAACGATAAAGATACTCCGATGTGTGCATGATGGGTATCAAAACCACCAAATAAAAATTCCTACAATAAAATAACTCTAAACAACAGTAAAGAGTAGTAGGGTCGAGTTCACATGTATTGGTAATTATGATCAACTTTAATTTTTTTTTTGTGAATAGAATTTCTATCGTGTCAATAATCGTGGCAACAGTCGTGCTCACAACTCCAAACGGACTTGTTGAAAAATAAATAAAATAATTTTGGGGAGTTGAAAATGTTTAGAAATTAAATAAGTGAGACAGTAGAAATTAACAATTATGTAAATCGAAAATAAAATAAAATTAGAAAATGAATTTGAATTTGAATTTTGTAAACAAAATTATAAGCCTTAGCCTTAGACTCTGTGAAGTTCAATTTCTGAATCGATCCTCGAAAATAAGTTTTCTCCTCCAAACAATAAGCTAGTTATAGCGGCTAAGAACGTCCTAACCGCCAATTCTTCCTCTTGAAGTTGATTTCGGTACACCCTGCAAACCAACCTTTATCGATTGTCTAACTGCAACATACGCGTTCGCAATTCAAGACCTCGATAGCCTTGCATTATGAAGAACCCAACTCGGATTAACAACCGCAACCGCACGGGACGTTTAATTCCGATCACTATCTCCCTTGACGAAAATCCCACTAGTATGACCCTGCCAGGATACGCCAATTTTTTCGTGGGAATCCAAATACAGCATGGCAGACTCGCCTTCCCAACTTTATGCCACAACGACTCCAACCCAACGCGCCCTTTTGAGTTGAAATTGAGTTAACTTTAAGGGATGAATTTGTCAATCCCAATATTCCGAAGAGATGGTGAATACCGTTATGAAGGATTTTTAGTGTGGATACATTTCTCACGATTCTTGACTGGAAAGAATACCGGCCTAAAGCTAAGTAGAGATTTAGTGAAGCATGAAGTTAATCATGCTTTCGTTGGTTTATAGAAATAACTTAAATGGAAATGGTGGGAGATGAAATAAGGGAAAATAATTAACCCTAAATATTGAAAAAGAAAAGAAAGTTGCAGAATGCTTGCTACTATTTCACACAAAGAAAGAAAGAAATAAATTAATTTTTTTATTCAATTTCCATGTATTCAAGGTGTGTCTTTTCAAGTCCACCATACATCCTATTTATATACAAACCATATACTAAAATTAGGCTAATCCCACCTACCCACTAATTACATGAAATAAAATATCAACATTCCTTTTCTATATTTGGATTTTACAGGGTCAAAAATCTAATTAGCCCTTAAATATCTCTAAATTTCTGATTTGGCCTCTCTTCTATTGTTCATGCTCCAATTGAATCATTTTATGCTTGTTTTTGCATTAAATCATCTGAATTTCGTTCCTGACAAGATTTAAACATAAAATTTACCAATTGGTAGGAATTAATTCAAGAACAAGTTGATTTGAGCACATAAAATATGCAAAATAAACATGCTATCAATGCATAGCACGACTTAGCCAACCACCACACCAAATACGCAAAGCGTAAAAATAACAATACTCCTAAATGTAATATGAGGATCCCTATGCTCTAGGACATGCCATCTATATCTAAAAGCTTTCGACATGTTTTACCAGGCATTTAGAAATCATTTAAAAGTACTTTTATAAACAATTATAAAATATTCTCAACAATTTCACAAAATAATTCTCACACATTAAGCAATTAAATTAACCACAATCTAAGGCAAAAGAAATTCAGAGATCACAAACTGATTTCTAAACATTCGTTGCTTAGAACCAATCAATCCACTATAAATTTTTATTTCGGCGATTTATTTAACTCTTTGACTTCAATAGAAAAAATATATAAAATCATAAATAAATAAATCTAACTCTAATTCGACCTACTTTAATTCAAACTAATCGAATAATAATATTAACATTGTAAGCTAACCTTAAGTGTGTATAAATGTAGGTTATCTCAAACTTATAACTAATAATCCTAAATCTTTGACTTCATGGCAGTGTAATGAAAGATATATATATATATATATATATATATATGCACTCAACATAATATCATACTATACCTTTAACAATTAGTAGAATCTAAAGCAAATAAAACTAAAACATGAGACGCTATTGACATGAAAACATCAAGAGAAAAAAAATATTTAAAGGAGAGAATTTCTTTGACATCTATACCAGAAGTCTTTTAACTCGTCAACTTGATTTTCTTCAATGTTCATTAACGATGAAGGCTGCCCAAGCATGAACCTTAATCCCCGTATGATACAATAGAAGCAAGCACTATAGGAAAACAGACTTTTAGCGGCGTTTTTTTTTGCCTTTAGCGGCGTTTTTAAGCGCCACTAATACTTTTAGCGGCGCTTTCCTAAGCGCCGCAAAAAACGTCACTATATGCAACGCCGCAAAAATTAGTGGCATTTTTTTGAAAAAAACGCCGCTAAAGACCATGACCTTTAGCGGCGCTTTTTTCGCAAACGCCGCTAAAGACCAGGACTTTTAGCGGCGCTTTAAAAAAACGCCACTAAAAACCAGGAGTTTTAGTGGCGTTTTTTCGCAAATGCTGCTAAAGACCATGACCTTTAGCGGCACTTTTTCGCAAACGCCGCTAAAGACTATAACCTTTAGCGCGCTTTTTAGCAACGCTAAAGACCATGACCTTTAGCGACGCTTTTTCACAAACGCCGCTAAAGACCATGCCCTTTAGCGCGCTTTTTTCACAACGCCGCTAAAAAATCATAACCTTTAGCGACAATTTTCTCACAAACTCAGCTAAAAATAATGATCTTACAAAAATTATTTTATTTTAATTAAATAATATTTATTTCTATGTTAAATATTATATTATGTTTAATTTTTGAAATTTGAACTTTAAACTATATACATTTAAGGATAAATAAAAATATTAATTAAATTAAATTTTCCATTAAAATTTAAACTTCAAAACTAAATATAAAAATTAATGAATTTAAATTTAATACATAAACATTGATTCAATATGTAATTTAATACATAAAAAAACACACACACAGAGACACACAAAGTATTAGAATTTCTAAAACATAATTCATCTTGGTGAGAAAATAATGCCAAATCATCATCACATTTCATTAATCAAAGGAAAAAGACCGAGAAAGAAAAGAAACAATATACAACAAGAGGTCTGGTTCAAGCTTTAGATGAAGCCAAAGTATTGCAAGCCAAACTATTGCATCCTCTTTCCTTCTCAACTCCTGCAAAATATAAAGTTAACATTCGAGTTACTACAAGGACAAATTAATCTAAGAGCAAAATGAATAGCAAAATCACCTTACATATGTTTCTTGCTTTTAGATCATATATATTTTAATCATATATAAGATAAGAACATCAAAAGAAGTCTATGATTTTAATCATTTTGTGACCAAAGAATGGATGTTGGGTAGAAAATATGATTTTAATCATTTTAAAATATATATTTTAATCATATACAAGCATTGAATTAATACCTGCAATTGGGGACGGAGGGCTTGAATTAATACCTAAAATAGACATGAGAAAAAGATGGTGATCACAAGAATATAGCACATAAACCCAATTTTTTTCAAAATCTGATTTGGAATCGATCATTGTTGTTACTCCTTATAACTTGCGTAAAAGTGCAGCAATTCCAATGAAATGATAATGCTAATAAGTACAATGTTACTTCAATGGAAGGTTTTGCATACACGATGATCGTAAAGGAGCTCGAAGATGGACTGTGGTGTGGCAAAGCAGAGGTATCATATCCGAATACGGAGGTATATTTTTTTGCTGAACACCGCTTGACCGAAAATAGGAGAGATGGATTTTGCTTAAAACGCCAGATTGAGAATACGGAGATGGATCTGCTGAAAAATGCGCTGAGCAAGAATAAGACTTCGGGTTATTGAAAGATGAGGCACCGTACATAGGAGGAGGGAGAGGAACTCTCTCAAAAGTATTTCCCTTTCTTTGTCTGGTTTATTAATGAAAAGAAAACAATTAGAGATTAACGATACATTACTAACACTTAATACACTTATAGAAATCAACATGAATGCCAGATATGAGCATGTGTCCAACATAATATATTTAGATTTTAAAAAGCGGTTAAAAGTACCATTGAGATATTTGTATTAGGAGTTAGATTGTGTTTGATTCTTATTTATAGTTGAGTTCTAATCGATACAATGGTATAGATTATTTTACATCGACAGTTAATACTAGAATCTATCTACATTTGAAATTTTTGAGGGATTTACACGGATCTTTTAATCTTACAAAATTAAATCTTCTTTACTTGTATTTTTTCTCTTTTGCTTGAGAAAAAAGATAAATTAATTCATTTATGTTAGATTAAAGGGTAAAGTGATTTTTTTGTTAAACAAATTTTGTATTATTAAAAAATAACGTGGTTGATATAATAATGAAATAATGACATGTGGAGTACTATAAGTATATTTTTTAAAAAATATTTCATACTAGCGAATGAAGATTAATAATGAGTAGTATTTTTAACAATATAGAAAAATGTAATTCAACTCTTAATATAAAAATTTTTATAATATTTTTTTGGAAAAGGATTAAACTCAAATACTAAATTATATTATATATTATCTTTGGAAGAGCGGATGGAAATTGAGGTTGAAAAAGCAAATGTTGACATGTCAGTAATCTAAATTAAGTGGCGAGTTAATGGCAATCACCTTGCTCTAACGATTGCATCGATTGTCTTTTGCTCTTGGGGCTAAGTGACCATGTTTGTGTGTCGACACTTGAGTCACCTAGGACATATATGAAACGAAAGTGTTGGAGAACTAAGATTCAGATTTTGCCCTATTATACGAGAATCAAAGAGTATATTTATAGATGATTCATTGTAAGACTAAAATCAAAACTGTCTTTTAATGACAATTCTTATTCCAATTAACATCGAAATGATCGGATGTTCTTCGGATCTGCAGAGAGAGAGACTCATATCAATTGGATGCTTGAGTCTTTTCTTCTCTAAATCATTCGAGTTACTGCGCGAGTCGAAGCTGGGAACAATTTCTCTGTATCGTGCAAGCACCTCCTCAAATCAATTGCGAATCTCTCTTAGGATAGAAATCGAAGACATCTTGATCATGCGTTGACGCTGAAAACATATGAAGCAAATATCATCTAATAATCCAAATAGAAAACAAGTTAATGTAGAATTGTAAGAAAACATTTTCAATGAACTTTACCATCTCCGAACCCATAACATGGAATTAAGTTATCCTCATCAAAAGCGGATAAGCTCATCCCAATAATTGATATAGCTTGTTCATATGGATTTTGGCCATTCCCGATGTGATGCAAGCTTTTGCGGTTGAATGACCTTGCACCTAGTTTTCCATTCAAGTTAAGTGGTGTGTTGCGGATGATTTAGAAAAACGTTAGGGCATCGGATAGAATCAGCAAATAATACCTGTCCATTCGTTGCTTTTTGTGAAATCGATACCAACAATGAGGTTAGAGGACTCAAGGCCACTTGTGCGAGGCGCGAAGAACAGGATCAGCAATTTCATTGATCGAACATGTCATTAATTTAAAATTTTGTAGATAAACAGATATTACAGGATGACGAGCAAATTTTCCATAAGCAACATCCGAATGATTGAAGTAGCCACATATAGCAAATAATTTTCCATATGCACGATAAATGACTTTTCACCGTTATTGAAGTACCAGTGTTCAACATTCATGTCCAATACATATATGGACATGAGTATGTCGATATGATCCTCCAAGAACCCTCCAAATACAATAAAAATTTAGAAAGTTTCGAACATACCCATGTCGGATGATATAGCATCCGGACATAGTTTTCCATTCATGCTAAATCCATCTAATGTAAATATTTTCAATGAAACAAAATATAATAAATATAGTGATGAGAAAAAGGATGCTTTCCATCTAAATAGTTCAAATCCAACAATTTTTCACA
Source organism: Gossypium longicalyx (assembly GCA_025698465.1). Taxonomy (NCBI): domain Eukaryota; kingdom Viridiplantae; phylum Streptophyta; class Magnoliopsida; order Malvales; family Malvaceae; genus Gossypium; species Gossypium longicalyx. The sequence goes on along the minus strand of CM046997.1, from coordinate 11,837,136 downwards.
AGTCTAAATCAGTTTTTATGGGTTTGACAATACGCTCTCTTCTTTGGGCTTTCATGTCGGTGGCGGATGTTTATAGCTATGTTGCTACGACTCGACTTTTTTCTGAAGTACCTGTATCCACCATCTATGTCCAACATACAGCCAGTCGAGATCGGGCTATGACCCTCTAAAACCCTCCATATACGTGAAAAACTTCAAAAAAGAATTGAATATACCTATGTCAAATACATACCCATATTTGATACTCACAATCAGAGTCCGTGTAATATAGAATCATATCAACAATTCATCATGTTCATTTTGAACAAATATTCCTATTGATCATTGCCACCAACCACACCCTTTTCTTCATATTAACCAAACAAGAACAAAGCGGATAGAAGAACTCACAAGAATTGCAGCAACAACAAGCTAACCTTTGAGCTTTTTCCTCCCATAACTAATATAATCCACCCCATTATATCTAAATTGCGGTGCAATCGCAATCCCTCTCTCCTCTCTTCTATCTTTCTTTGTTTTGGAATTCAAACAATAAGAGGTTAATGCACTACACTTAAAATCACTTGTCTTCACCTCTCATCAATTTGGTTCTTTTATTTCTTCCCATGAATCTATCTAATGTAACAGTTGAAATTTGCTTACCTCTTACAGTGCGTAATACGGAATAAAGCCTCCGCAATTTCAGCACTATTACTCTGAGCAATAGCCTTTTGACCACCGCCGCTCCTACTGATCCATGTGGTTGTCTTCTTGTTTGATCAACATCATTGCTTGTTTCCTCCATAGCTGCATCAACATTCAACCGTGATGGGTCAACAAGATATCCCAACAATGCTTGTTGTTCAGAGTTCGATCATAGAATTTGATGCTCAATGATGGATCGGAGATGGAGCAAACCTGATGACATTACAACATTCTAATTTAAGCTAGATTAAGGCAACTTAAGATTTTAAAATTTCTAAAACTCTAAAGCTATCCAATCAAAAGTGCTAGTCAAATAAGTTTTCTAGTCCAAGCTAAAATATAAGCAAAAAGAATTTAAAATTTCAGTTCTTGTCCTGTGACAAACACTGATCATTTACATGGAAACAAGCGCTTTTCATTTGAACAATCCATCATGCCTAAAGCATAAGCACATAAATAAAAACATAAAAGGTCATTAAAAATAAAATTTTTCCTCTTACGGGTTCTCAATAAAGTCAAGTTTCAGCGAGTCATCCAAGATGAAGGTGAAAGGTGACTCCTGTTGCAAGCTCTCGAAAACACAAAAAGCTGGTCAATTGCCTCTCCAGTTTGAGGATCTACTTTCTGTCGATAAAAGCAAATCATGTCAAGTACCGAAAACTACATAACATCAATCAACATTGAATGTCAATCACAAAATAAACCTTGCGTTCTTCTTGAAGGGCCTGCAGTCCATCTATAGCTCGTACTAGTATTCCTTCCACCTAGAGGCATTAGACAATATCTGAGTTGATTGCAAAAATAAGAGGAAGAAAATCCAAAATATATATTGGATAAACGGGTGGCCTCTGTGAAGCACCGAACAGATAAATACAGCATAAACATAATCGGCAAGAGAATAGAGTAAATACCGTTGATAAACTTCCCCGTTGAGCCTCAGGAGGGATCTCAAAATCCAGTTCAGGGATCTACAAGAAGAAATAAACCATGTAGGAAAAAAAAGGACAATTCAAAATATTTTAGTTGAGACATATATATTGGAGCCAATCCTCGATGAAACATAAATGAAATATAAAATTGAGTTCATGATCATTGCAAGAAAATGTACCTTTATGGTAGCAGACTCGGATTTCACCACTTGTCGACTAAACAACTACATTAAAGGGACTTATTAGTGTGGCGTAGTTACCACTTATTACAGCTAGGCTTCTTCAAATCGTAGACAAAGCTTACGGAAAAACACATAAAACAATATAAAACATGAAGAAAGCATTGAACTTTATATTAGAATCAAGCACTGGCGACAACCTTGGGATCTCCTGGTTGGACCTCCAAACGGTAATGGCATCCCTTTGGTTGAATTTCACCAGCAAATTGAACTTCATTGTTCCTAATATACACACATAGAAGCGTTTAAAAAAACTTTTCAAAAGGAACATCATTTTTAAGCATATAATAAGTAACAAACGAGATTACCTTTCACCACAATACGGGCATTCAAAAGCGAGAGCAAGACACGAAAGCCAAAAACATAAATCACTAAAAAAATTCAACTAAAAAAATGGGGAAAAAGAATTCAACGCTTTGATAATTACCTTCCTAAAATGAGGAATTGAGGTCAATAAAAACCTTGTTATTCCTGTATAAAAAAATCAAATAAATACAAACGACAATGATGAAAAACAAAAAAGAACTAAATTAATAATAAAAATTAAAAGGAGAGAGAAAAGAAAGAAGTACATTCTGGTGCAGCGCATGCAGAGGGCTTTCGACTTGATAAAGAGGAGCGGCGTTATCATCATCAATGCAGATATAGCTTCAACTCATCGAATCGCGTCGTCTCATGTTTTCTCTTTATTGCCTTCCATATCATCTGGTTTCTTTTTTCTACGACCTTGTAATATTATATCAGCCAGGCCGTGGAGACGAAGAAGGAGAAAAGAACGGCGGACAAATGTAAGAAAGGAAAGGCTTGAGGAGTTTCACGAGGTCTCTCAATGGTTTTAGTTTAGACACAATCTGGGAGGGGAGGGAACCGATTTTGGGGAAAGAAAGGAGGGAAAAAGAAAGATTTCTTGTCAAATTTTGGGATTTCGGGGAAGGGGAACGAAAAGTCTAATGCATTTTGTGTAACAAGACGGCACTGCTTTTGTGTAAAAAATTTTGCATGCGTTTTTATAAAAATGCCACTATTGCTTATTCTTGTTTATGGCATTTTTAATAAAAACGCCAAAAAAAGTCATTTTCCGTTTTTAAAGGTATTTTTAATAAACTTTATCATTATCTCTTAAATAATTTAAACTATATTTAATTATATGTATACATCTAAATTTTGATAGAGATACATTTGAATTATATATGAATTTCGGTTTAATGTGTAATTGTAGACTTGAAATTCTAATTGTGCCTTAAATGTATAGTTAGAACTTTAATTTTGATTTAATCATACACGTTTTAAAAATAAATACATCAATATATTTTTATATTGAATAAATATAAATATTTATGTATGCAATATATAAATATAAAATGATGTTATATCAATAATTGTGTTCATAATTTATGCTTTTGGGATTTAACCCATTTTGATATATATATTTTTAAAATAATAATTTATATTTATCTTATTTAGATTTATATTATAAAAAATCCAAGATACACAAGTTAAGTTGTTCACTATATTTACCCCTAAACCCTAACCCTTAAACCCAAAACCCTAAATCATAAATCCTAGACCATAAACCCCAAACATTAACCTATTATTTAAACTATAATCATAATTTTAATATATTAAAATTAATCTTATCTCTTTTACAATTATATAATAAATTATTTAATATATAATTTACAAAACATTAATTAATCTAAGCCTTAAACCCCTAATCCTTACCCCTTAAACCTTAAATCATAAACATAGTCTATAAACCCTAAAAACCAAACACTTAACCCCTAACCCCTAAGTCTTAAACCGCAGCCCTTAAAACCATAAACCATAATCCCTAAACCCATAATTCATAAACGTTAAAATAGTAATGATCATAAACATTAAACCCTTAACCAAATACCGTAAAACCTAAACTATAATGATAATTAATTCAATATTTTAAAATTAATATTATCTCTTTTACAATTATATAAGAAAATATTTAACATATAAATTAAAAACAATTACTCATATACCAAAAATCTTTAAAATATAAACTAAACCCTAAAATCTTAATCCTTGATCCTTAGACCCTAAATCCTAAATCATAAAATATAAACTCTTAATCCTAGACCCCAACCCTTAAACCATAATCCCTAAACCCATAATCCATAAAACTTAAAATAGTAACTCGTAAACCTTAAACCCTTAACCATATGCCATAAATCATAAACCTTAAACTATAATGATAATTAATTCAATATTTTAAAATTAATATTATCTCTTTTACAATTATATAAGAAAATATTTAACATATGATGTACATCAACATCCATGTGATGTTTTTTGGGGTTTAGTATTTTAGTGGTTATAGTTTAGGGTTTAAGATTTTTTAAGGTTTAAGAGTTTAGTGTTTTAAGGATTATAGATTAGTGTTTATGATTTTTTGGTGGGTTTAGGTTTTTAGGGGTTATATGACTTTTAGCGGCGTTTTACCGAAAGCGCCGCTAATTCTCTTGTTTTTAGCGGCGTTTTACCAAAAGCGCCGCTATTGCTCTGGTTTTTAGCGGCGTTTTACCGAAAGCGCCGCTAATGCTCTGGTTTTTAGCGGCGTTTTACCGAAAACGCCGCTAATGCTCTGGTTTTTAGCGGCGTTTTACTAAAAGCGCCGCTATTGCTATGTTTTTAGCGGCGTTTTAACAAAAAACGCCGCTATTGCTCTGTTTTTAGCGGCGTTTTTGGTAAAACGCCGCTATTGCTCTATGTTTTACAATTTTTGTGGCGTTTTTTGATAAAACGCCGCTAAAAACGCCGCTAAAGCCCTGTTTTCCTGTAGTGAAGAAATGAAAAGTATTCGACCCACGGTAAGTTTTGAGGGATGAACGGTGACTACAGATGGTGCAAAGGTGGCGGGTGCTTATCGGTGAAACAATGGATGAAAGTAGAGGACCGCGTCGTGTGCCGGTTGCTGGAAAGATAGTGCAACAGATAGGGCTGAAGCAAGGCCCGGTGTGGGGGTGATAGGCAGTACAGGGACGAGAAGGTGGCTGGGAAGATGAGGTGAAAAGTATTATTCTTTGGGTAAAGGGAATCGGGGAATTTTTTATTGGCTTAGAAGTTGAGTAAGCAAGGGTTTGATTGGTAAAAGTATTTGACTTGGTCAAAAAAATGTGGCAATGGGGAAGAAAAAGACGTGCATTATGCGTCTATTTGCCCTAGGGAAAATTTTTATTAAGGAGTCTTTTGAAAAAATTGCAACATAAATTCATCTCATTATTATCCTTACTCACTTTAGTCCCTAATTATTTAAACACCCAATTTAACATTTCTTCTAAATTAATCCTTAGCCCAATTAAGCACCCAAATAATTAGTTAATTTCTTAAAATAAATCAAAATCTTGTTGAATAATAATAATAATAATAATAATAATAATAATAATAATAATAATACACACGGCTACCTTTTCTTTCCTTTCTCTTCAACAAAACTAAAATCTAAAAGGGTTAATTACAAGATTACTCCCCTATAAATAGATGAAAAATTCAATTTCTTCCTAACAAAATAGAAATCAAATTAGTCTCAAAATTAAACTAAAATTTCAAATAATTCCATAATCCATTATCTTTTCAAAAAAACATAAAATTTATCCTTCCAAACGCAATTTCCAAAATAATTTATTCTAAAATTGTAATTGAATCTATCTCGGTTCAGTGCCAAAGTCAAAAATAAAATTGTGGCATTACGCATTGATTAATTAACCATTTTCATAATTATTACACAATTCTAGCAATTTACTATCCACACTAGCTTAGGAGAAAGTAAGGTTATCCAAGTGTACCTAATCACAAAATCAAGCCTCCATGCACTTGTATCCATCTTCTAATTTGCTTGGAAATCCATTTCTCTCCATGATCACATTTTTTCCATATTCATGAAAATAACCAAAAAATTATATATATATATATATATATATATATACATACATATAAACTTCCAAAGCTTTCTGAAGTAAAAATTGTAACTTCCCAAACCCGACCCAGATGTTATAGTTAAATTCTAAAGGTTACATTAACCATTGAAATGGCGAAGTAATCTGTTCCGCTTTCAAATTAATGATTATTTGTCCGACTTTTAGAAAAACTTAGAGTAGTTGTCCTAGGATTGCAAAAATGTCAGATTATTAAGTTGAATGACTTAAAGTCCAGTTATTTAAATTTCGTGTCATTTTAAAGAAAAACATGATTTTTTATCATTTTGCCTTTAAAAACTCCATTTCACTATTACGCAATGGAAAAAGTGATGCCTTTAATTTTTGTGTGAAAAGTCGTGTTTTAATTCATATTAAGCTAGTTATTAAAATTGATCGATTTTTAACTAGAATTCCATGCATGCAAATTCCAAATAAAAACAACCCATGCTATAGTCCATATTTAACAAAATCTACAGTCCCAAAATAAAAATCATAATAAATAAAGTAAAATTAAAAATGCTTTATTAAATAAATTTGTGATGAGATCTCTAAATTCTTGAGTCTGAGCCTAACCTTGAGGGTTATCTGTAAGAAGTAAACTAAAGAGGTGAGCTTAGAAAGCTCAGTGTGAGTCTTAATAGAATAAACAGTATAAATACATTCAAACAGTCAAGTTACAGTGAAACATGGCATCATATGTAAAACAAATTTTATATGCACGGGTATGCTTATAAGAAACGATGCAAAGATCCTACCCATCCATCCGTTACACACCATAAGTGTGAGAACTCCACCTCTCGGTCTGACGACAAGCCTGGGAGTTTCTTAGGAAACACATTGGAAAACTCTTTCACAATTGGTACTTTTCTGATATCCTTCCTCGCATTAGTCGAATAATATCACCAGGTATGCGTTTGCGCTTTTAACTATAAGCTTCCTATTGGATACTACTGTAATCACATTACTTGCCAAATTGGTCTGCACATCAGGCAATAACACTTTTATTCCATCTGCAACTAAAAGACATACGCCTCTAGTTCGAAAGTCTACCACGGCATTATGTTTGGTTAGCCAGTCCAACCCAATGATAGCATCGAACTCATGAAAACCTAGCGGCAATAAATACGCCAAAAAGATGTGTTTGCCAGAAACCAACAGACAATCTCTAATTACTCTATTAACTATTGTACTTTAACCAAAGGGTTTGGTCACTAACTCATTTATCTTAGGAGGAACAATATCTAGACTCTTACCCTCTATGACCCTTGTACAGATATATGAATGGGTTGACCCAAGGTCTATTAATGCATGAATGTCATGTCCTAAGAAGGAAAATTTACCCGTGATAACCTCTGGTATGTTTGCATCTTTCTTAGCCTTCATCACATAAACTCTAGCAAACACCCCAAAAGTGGGCTTTGACCTTAAACCCTGAACCCTAAACCTTAAACTTCCCTAAATCGATCCTAACTTTCTAACTACTCTAGATCTTACCTCGTGTTGAGTATTTGAAGCTCCTCGTACATATTGTTTCAAGATGATATCAGCCTTTAAGTGGAAATCCTTAATCTAATGATCCATTGATCGATAAGCAAAACAGGCCCCTTTTTGTTTCCAACAGCCACCCCGATGATTTCATCCACAGTGCTTGCATACTGGATCACTAATTACCTTGGATCCTTCAATACTCACCATTGATGTGGCTTGTCATACACTTCCTTCCAGTCGAAAAACTCAAGGGTGGAAAATCCTCCTTAGAGTAGAAAAGTTTCTATTTTTTGGTCTCTTGAAATTTGTCGAGGGTGGTGGACTAGAGAATCCCCGCTTCCTTATTTCCCTATCCTGCCTTCTATTCATTTCCTGAATAATCCTTTCCATTTTCTAAGCCTTTGTTATCATGGCTGCTAGACTCCAGACTTCTAATGCTACTATCAGAGCACAAATTTTATCTCTTAAGCCTCACTCAAACTTATCACAAAAGGCCTTTTTCAATCTGAAACATGTCCCTTACATAACAGCTTAATTTGACAAATTTTCGTTCATATTTCATTACCAACATCTGTCCCCGGTTGAGGTATAGAAACTATTTCTTCATCTTTTCAACATGCATCGAGTTGAAATACTTCTCTCTGAACTTCATCAAGAAAAATTCCCAATTGATTTGTTTTTTCGAGGTTACGCTTACCATTGTTTCCCACCATTGATACATTTCTCTTTTCAAAAAGAAAACAATGCATAATAAACTATCCGTCGAGGTACATTTCAATTATGCAATCACTCTGGCTATGAGTGATAGTCACTGTTCTACTGTGGCGGGGACATCACTTTTATCTCTAAGAATTTTTTTAGCACCATGCTTATGGATTTCTCTCATGATATCTCCTTTGAACTGATTAGCAGATAGTATCGGAGGTGCAAGAGGTATTGGTTGTACCACATCAGGTTGAGGTTGCTGTGGTTGGGGCGCTTGGGCTGTCCTCATAAACTGGTCAAACCTCTGGCTCATTATAGTGACGAAAGTGGTACGAACAACATTTCTAGTCGTGCCTTGTCCTTGCGCTGGCCGCACATAACTCTAAATCTTTTCTCATGTTGCTTCTCTTGAGCTTTCAGACATCTTTCTAAACTACAATAAAACTTAAATAAATCTAAAACACAGGGACTAAGCCATATATATATCATGCATAGTAGGCGTGACCTAACCTTTAATTTTTCAAGAATCGGCTAAACTTAGACTCTGATACCAAAAACTTGTAGCACTCATTAGCCCGTTAAGAAGATATGGTGTATACCAAACTGCCAACAGTCTACCCAACAAATTGAGGCGTTACTGACGGATTTAAAACCCTGGACTTGTTCAAAGTTTGAGAAAAACAATTATAAGGATTTTCTTTACATTAAAACCATTAATTATTTCTCGTTTGGTATTATATCTTTAAGGAGAGTAATAAAAATTACTAAACTACTCATTAATTAAACTCCATCATCAAAGGCGAATACAGTTAAGAAAAGATCATTTTTAAAACTACAAATTAAGGGAATTTGGCGATCACGAATATATATAGACAAGGTCAATTACACTTTAAGACAAAACAATACATTCATGAAGTGAAAACACAAATTAAACACAAAATGTGTGAATATGCCCTTCGCTGAACAGCCATGCATGATACAAAACGGATAAGTACCTCACTTATAGACATAACCCTCTACGAATCTTCTTCTACTACTCAATTGCTTGAGAAAGAAAGGTAACGAAGTAAGTTCATTTGAACTTAGTGAGTTCCTTATAAACACAACATGATTATCAAGTTACCTTAATCTAATAAAAAATAAAGATATTTTTCGAACTCTGCCCCATAGTAACATAACGCTGATTTGCTAGTATAGTCTAGTGGCACACATATAATGACTATAACACAAAATCCTAAGTAGACACATGCCAGTAAATCATGCATACTTCCCTAAATTATATATGTTTACCTGTAACCCAACCTTATACCAGCCTCAAGCCCATAAATTGGAAAGTAGAAACACATATTTTTAGTTATATTCCTTGTCATATTAAACACATGTTCTATTGCAAGGTCGAGCCGTGATCTGCCAATCTGGTTTGTAATAAAGCTGCCCTACCAAAGGCATCACAAATGAAGTTTCTTTTCACATATTCACATATTACAGATAGTTTAATATTGGACTAACACACAAGGTGGGCATTAATTGTGACCATGGCCATGTACCCACAATACTGATTCGTTAATACACTACACATTGACGTATATTTAAGAGAGACAACTTACCTTACACGACTCCATATAATAGAGTTTTTAAAACCCAAAGGAAGTAAAAAGAAACTCATCAAAACCTTCAAGATAGAATCTACTTGATGTTGGGAAATGTGCCCATATTGTAGTAAACATGTAACTATTTTCTATTTATTTGAATGATGACTAAATAAATAAAGTTAATTTCACATTTCACTATTATTTCTTTTGTATATATGTCTTTTATATTTTGCATGCATAGCAAAATTGTGACAAGCAAATATTAGCTCATTGATTGTCTAAAGTTCAAACTGAAGATAAATGACATTGTAAAGAACATTTACATTGCGAGAAAGACAACTTACTTCAGTAGAAAATCTAAATAAGTCTGTAATCCCGTAAAATAATCAAAGTGAGCATTCTATTCAAATACTAAGAAGGATTATTATGTCATTTACAATTCTAGTTGAGAGATAGCTAGTTTTGGCTATCGGAGCAGTTGACTACACAAGTAGAGACATAGATGTATTCATTGGTAGAATGATACATTGGATTGGACCCAAGATGAATTAATTTTGAATCTGTTTGTGAATTAATTCATTTTTTACGTTCATGGTGTGATTTACCTAAATCCTGAGTTAGTTACTGACCATGCGTATGCAACTCATGTGCTTTGAAATAAGTGGAGGCTTATGCTCTAAAGATGATCAAGCCCATAGTTGGTATGTTGGGTACATGACTTGTGTATTGCATGGATTTACTAAAAATAGTAGAATTCATAGCTCAATTAAAGAGTTAATGATATCCTCTCATTGACATTGTTTTGATTGATAAATATGGAACGTGACCACGGGTTGCTTGTTCTTGAAATAGTAATTTGTCACAGTCACTTGTTGACAGTGGTCATATTAATCATTAAAAAGATACAAGGGTGGCAATGACATAAAATAGGATTGTATTGAGTGAACGGATTTAACTCAAATGAATCTAGGATATCATATGAGGATAACACACACATGACGAGGTCATTGGACAAAACAGTTGGGTGAATTGCATTTGTAAAAAGTATACAATAAGGAGTTTTCAATCATGGTATTTCTTATGGATTGACTCCATGATTAAGTAATTGCGAATTATCAGAACGATGCTTCTGGACATAATTGCAATCACTAGAGCCTAATTGTATATATCTTATTTGTCCCTCCGCTAGCTCAACAAAAGCTCGATCGGACTGCATTTGAATCAGAATAAAATTCTATGACTTTAGGAATAATTTAATTGAGTCAATTTATTTGATGTGGAATTAAATTAGGTGGTCGTGAGAATTATTCAACTAGAGAATTTTTCCACTAGAGAATTTGATTAAAGAATTTTCTTGAAAATTTAATTAGAAAAATCTAAGTGATATTTGGAAAAATTAATTTTGATCAAGTAAAATTAAATTAATCAAATTAATTAATATTAATATTAATATGATATTTTTTGGAAGTTAATTTTCAAGTCAAACAATTAGCTCAACGGATAATTAAACTTGAAAATTGGACCTAATATCATAAATTGGGCTTGGGCACCCAAAATCGAGACCAAGACCTAAAAAACTAGTCAAACCGGGCTCGATATGTGAAACTAGGCCGATGGTCCAACCGGTGGCTAGATTGGACCAATCGAGTTGTCACTGAGCCAGACTGAACCGGCAGTAGCAAAACCAGCTCGAGGTGTCGTAAGGGTGCCACATCTGCATCATCGTACACAACAATGTTGATGGCTACGACGGCAACATCCGATGGCCGACGGTAGTTGGGCATCAGTGGTTGAGCAATGAAAGAGTTACACACCTATTGGAACTCTAGTAGAGAATTTGATTTCAAATTAATTATTCCAAAAATAATATTATTTTAATAGTTTAATATTAAATTTAATTTAATACTTATATTAATAGTATTTTATTAATTTAATATTAAAGTAATTATTTTAATATTAAATTAAATTTAATGTTTATCTTGTAGATAAATATTCTATTATTTTAATAAGATTTAATATTAAATTTAATTTAATATTTATCTTGATATATATTATATTAATATAATATTAAAGTGATTAAGTTTAATCATAGTTGAACTCTCTAAACTCTCCCTATATAAAGAGAGCATTGGGTCATTATTTTCACACACTTGAATTCAAGAGAAAGTTGTGGAGAGAAAATTTTCTGTAAAGATTGTTCCAGAAAATTTCTAGATATATTTTTTTATTTACAACTTGACCCAAATGTTTAGAGAAATTGTAAAATTACCCCACTGGTAATTTTTGTGGAAAATTTTCTAGTTCGAAGCGAGCCCACACTCGGTGGACGTCAGCCTGAGGATGATGGAGAAGACTACTCGGTTGAAGCGCTCATCCTAGACAAATAAAAAAGGTACAATTTTGATTAAGTGTTTATTATTTTAGATATCACAACCAATATCCTTTTTTTGGAAAAAAAAATTAAAACTACGATTTTTCCTTAAATTTATTTTTCGTTGTGTTTTTTAAACCCCTTTTTTTCCAATACTCTATCGGTCATTTGCCTCTATCGCTCGGACCTTCTCTAGCTTCTTAATCTAAATAAGAAACAATCACAATTATCATACCCTTTATCTACTATAAATTGATCATGCATGTACTAGAGCAAATTCATAAATGTCCTCGACAATATCCTAAGGGTTTTCCTAGAAATTACCAGTCTGTTGGTACTTATCAATGGCGTTTGACAAGCTTCTGGATATTTTCATCGTCTCCTCTAGAGAAGATGACTTAAAAGATATTTATTAAAAAGGTAGGAGAGAACACAGAGAGAAAAGCAAAAAGTAAAACATGCTCGTTATAGAAACCCTTTTATAGTACAAACAGCGAAAATAAGATTAGTGGGAAAGCCTAAGACCACACTATCGACCTTGAATTCAGAGACTAAGCTTACCTAATAAGATTTGAAATTTAAATCTTTCTAAATGTAACTATTACCACTAATCAAAGTGGTAAAACATTGCTTGCACACTTAAGCAACCAACTAAAAAGGTCATTTGGTTACCTAAACATATCAAGTTGTCATCTACAGTACTCTAGTTCAATTCCAACTAGATCTGAACTGAACTCTGAAGATGCCCACAGACTACCATTTCCATAAAAAGTAATTTTATCGCCCCGCAAACTAACAAGTTTGCCCAAAACATTTGGGGTTGGCAAATCATCTTATAAAAGGGCCCATCAAACCCTAGAGTTCGCCAGCCTTAGAGTTCACCAAATGGAAAATTTCACCAAGGCGAACCTCACAATAACGTACTAAAGAATTCATGAAACATACCAACCCAAAACTTAAGTTGATAATTTACCCTAATGCTACTCTGGCTCACTCAATTACACGCCAAAAGAATATTGGTATGATCTACGTCGGGTAGGTTGTTACAATGAGCTTAAAGATCAAAGATGGCAAGTATATGACTTAAGGACGAGATGGAGTATACATATGTGATTGAAAGATAAATCAATTGAATTTCAAAGATATGAATTTTTATGTTTAGTAATTGAATGTTATATGTTTGAATGTGAGTTAAACTCACCTTAATGTGATTATGTTTTTGATATGTTAGGTAATTTTGGTTATTCACATTTGTTTAACTTATGTACTTGTATTAAGAGGTACAATAACCATTTATATATTCATATGAGCTTACTAAGCACTTCAAAAAGCTTACCCTGCCACTTTTCCACTTCAAAATGCTTACTGATTAAGTAGACTTTTGTTCGTTAAAACTCAATTATATGTGGAATGTACTTAGGAGCATTAAGTTATTTAAAGCGTTGAATATGTCTATGACTTAGTGGATTTGTACACGTATGGTAACTTATGGTAATGTGAATTCTTCATGTATATAATTTTGGTATATTAGCATGCTCATATGAATTGGCTAGCATAATGAGGTTGGCATGCTTGAATCAACTTATTGTTTTAAATAATTAAGTGACATGGAATGGTTTAAGTAGATGGAATGGTTTGGATTGATTTATGTACCTTTGTATTGAATTGGTGCCAAATGTGGCATATTGGTTATGGATTGATTATATAAAGTGTCTTGGAAGTGTTTTTGGGATGGATTTGGCAGGTTTTGAACATGTTTAAATGATTTCAAAAGTATTCTTTAGCCTATTTGAAATGTTGAATTGAAACAAGTATCAAATGGTAAAATTTTGCCAAAATAGGTTGTGACATCCCAACATCAAACTTTCCCTCGTCGCAACATCGGCCAACAAATTGTGACGTCTCGACGTCAAGTGGTGTAATAACCCGTTTTTAGTTAAATCAGAACAGTGGTTTCGAAACCACAAATCCAAAGTAAAAAATATTTATTTTATTATTATTTTAATGTTTACAGAATGATAGCATGTATGTGTGAAAATTTCGTGAAGAAATTTTATCATTTAAATGGTCAATTTGAGAAAAAAGGACTAAATCGCGTAAAGTGCAAAAGTAGTATTCTATTAGCTAAAGGTGTCAGATAGCTATATAACCTTAAATTAAAGGTCCTTAAGTGGTAATTAACACATTTTGGAGTTAATGGATGATATTGGAGTGGTATTTGGTGTAGTTCTTAAATATTTTTAAGGTTAAAATTGGTATTTAGTAATTAAAGTATAATTAAATAAAACAAAAATTTATTTTCTTTCATTCATCATCTTCATAGTCGAATGTTATGGCAAATAAAGCTATGAAAATGGTTTGAAGATTCGGCCAAGCTCATTTATGCAATTGTAAGTCCGTTTTTGCTCGATTTTTAATGATTTCTATATTTTTGTGATCGTTGCATCTAATACTAGCTAGCCCAGGGACTAATTTACAAAACTATTAAAGATTTTGAATGTTTCCATTGATTAATATGTATGATTTTTTTATGATTGATGATGGATTTTGAATAGTTGTTGATAGTTAAACAAGTTTTGTAAAGTGATTTTGAGTAAAAATGCAAAATAGGGATTTATTTGTGAAAATGTGTGGTTAAATGTGTGGTTAAATGTGTGAATAAATGAAAAATATGAACTTCTAGGGGCATTATGGTAATTCAGCTAGCATGGGTCTATTGTGAATTTCATTAATTTGTTATTTTGTGAAATAAGGACTAAAGTGTAAAAATGTGAAACTTTAGGGGCAAATGTGTAAAATAGCCCTAATGTGTGTTTTGGACTAAATTGAATAAATATTTGATTAAATAATCTAATTTTGATTACTTACAGATCAAGAAAAGAGGAATCCAGACTTAGATCAGGGAAAAAACAAAGTAATTGAATAGTCGGTCCGTTCCGTTATTTTCGTACACGAGGTAAGTTCGTATAATTGAAATTAAATGTGTATTTCTTTGATTGATGGATGGTAATGTGATTGTATTTATCTTATTGATTAAATTGGGAGATTATGAACTAATGTATGATTTAAGTAAACAAAATTACTAAATAAGACCATAGTTGGGTTATGGCAATAGAAAAATAAGACCATAGCTGGGCTATTTCAATTGGATAATAAGACCATAACTGGGTTATGAAATGTGAATATAAGAGCACGACAGGGCCTTGGCAATGTATGTGTAAGACCATAGTTGGACTATGGCTTCGAAAAATCGAAGTATTTGTACTGTAAGCATTTATAAGCCAGAGTGGTTTGATAAGAGAATTGTTGAGAAATAGATAAGTATTGGTATAGATAAGTACAGAAAACTAATTCAAGTAACAAGTTTGAAGAAGTTGAGGACTTATGAGTTATGATATGGATAAAATTATATTACCTCATTGTTTGATGTTTTAAATGTTAATTATGTTATCCATTTTGAAATGTTAATGAATGTTGTGATTATTTCATATTCACATACGAACTTACTAAGCTTTATATCTTACTTTGTTTAACTTTTGATGTTTTATATTTTTACGAAGCTAGCTCAGATCTGTGGATTGTTAGAGACTTCATCGTACTATCGGACATCTATTTTGGTACTTTTGAATTGTGTATATATGGTATATGGCATGTATGGGCTTGAGTCATTTTGGTATGTTTGATGGACATGTATTTTGTCCATTTGAGTTGGCATAATATGATGAATTTGATGATGTTTATAAATGTGCAAATGGATTTATTTTGAGTTTGGTAATTGACCAATATTGTGTGATTGAAGTTGATTGTTTGGGAAGCTTTATGCTTGTGAATTGGTACTTGATAATGCATGATTGGAAGGGTATAATTAGTTGAATTGTATATGTGAATTTAGGTGTGAAATTAGATGGCAAATTGTAGCATATTGGTTATTGGTATTGATGGTAAAGAAACGATATGATTTGAACATTGGTTGATGGTATTTGGATGCATATTAGTGTCTTAAAATGGTACCATTTGAGCTTGTGTAGTTATTTGAAAACAAGTCAGTATGCTCTACACGGTCTCACACATAGGCGTGTGACTTAACCGTGTGGTATAAGTTAGTATACCCTACAGGTTTGACACAACCTAGCACACAGCTTGGCACACGAGCGTGTATGGCCATTTTTAGGGCACACGAGTGTGCGTGTTGGCTGTGTAACCCAAGTCAGAGAGTTCTACGAGGTCGGACATGGGCTGGGACATAGCCATGTGCTTCCATTTCGAAGGCCCTGTGAGACACACGGCATGGCCACACAGACGTGTGTCCCCTATTTTGAGAAAAATTTTCAAAGTTTCGTGAATGTTTCTAAAGTTATTGATTTAGTCCCGAATCACTCTCAAAGCATGTTTAGGGTTTCGTAGACTTGTATAAGGGACAAATTAATTGAAATTGAATGATGAATGCTTGAATTGAGAAAATGTATGCTAAATGGATGTTTTATTATTTTGTAAGTCCGGCGTTGAATATAGGTGAAGGGTGTTACAAGTGGTCCAACATCGTGACATGACATTTTTTGGCAATGTCACGACATGGAGAACATCTCATCATGATGTCGGTCTTATTTTTTTTAAACTTTGCAATTTGGTCCATATTCGATCTCAGGTTAGCTTTAAAGTTCACGTAAGCTAGTATTAAGCTCAGAAAAAGTTAAAATTTATTCTGAATTATCCATTAAATGTCTTTAACTATTTCGTTTTGCACTGTAGCATTCTGCTTCTCAGTCCCAGTAATCAGGACAGGCTAGGGATGCTACAGTAAAAGTTTATCTCAGTTTCATCAAATCATCATATCATGCCAACTTATGGAATTAAAGCTTATGAAACATTTAAAACCAAGTGCTCAAATGGCACACAAATCATGAACAAAAACTACGCATAACTAGGCTATTTACCAACCTTAACACATGAATCCAACCATTAAAATTTACATTATAGATGATCTTTTACATAACAAGGGACCTTATATACATGCCACCATGCTAGGTACCAAATTGAAAATACTTTTCCTGACTCAATGATAGTGTGATATTTGTTTTAATTCGGCTTTGAGAGTTCTACAATCTAGGGATCTACATATAAGAAAAATAACAATAGGTAAGCATTTAATGCTTAGTAAGTCCAAATGCAAATTACAACACTTACCTTGCTCATAGGTGAGCATATTACTACCAAAAGATTAGGTATACATTTGGCTAGAATAAAACACATAGTGTCACAACAAAGTGAGCGTAATAAACATAGGTATCCATAAGTGTTAGGCATTATAACATATCCAAAACATCACCAAACCATGCCAATCCATATAAGATCATCACAATTTTATATACTATCATCAATCTACAAGTTCAAGCAATTTCAATTTGAATCACCTATCATAATAGCTTATCAAATTCGGTTCATTTCATTTTTCAATTTCAAGATTCAATTTTAATGTTTTTTTTTCTTTTAATAAAATATTTACAATATTAACACAAACTTGACATAAATATTTATTAAAAGAATCCCAGATTTTAAAGGAATTACATAATTTCAATAAACATGTTTGACTCACGGAAAAGTCTCTAAAGGTACCCCCTTTCTATGTGCATGCCTATAAACTGATAATGATCCTTATATAACTCCATCTGGCTTGGTCCATCCTCGAGTTCCTTATTCCATGAACCCTGCAAAACACAAGTCAGACTTTAGTAAGTTCAATGAACTTAGTGAGTCTCTACATTACTCAAACTTAGACCTCATCTCTAGGGGTTTAAATAGAAAGAAATAAATATTGTGCGAGAAGATTCTCTTAAACTCATTGTAACGACCTCTGATTTATTCCCAATCCTATCCATTTGTAAATAGTTTGTTAAGCGAATTACACTTGAGCATTCCTATCAACTCGCAATCGATTCTGACAATTCTTCAGGTGTCTCGCCATTTTTGCGGACTCTGTCCTTACCTTTACTTGTATTTCTCTTTCCATCTATTTCTGGAGTGGAAACCATCTTTCTACCATGTTCATATAGGGTAGTCCGATGGTCTACCCTGCTAATAGCCCTTGGGTATCTCCTCCTTAGCGATCATTCTAAATCAGCTTAGCCAATGGTAGACTCCTTCTTTTATCCTAGTCCCAAATAACTTATTTTCATCCCAATTTCTAGGATAACTAATGAGATTCCTAGTCCCTTTAATGGATTAAGCCCTCTTGGGACAAATAGAGGTTGGATTACTTCCTTGTAATCCACCTTGTTCGAAGTACCATGCTCGAATGTGTAACGGATTATGGGTTGCTCTAACCTTCAGTACCCCACTGACTATTGTTGGAATGGTTATTTGCGCCCATAATCTCTCTCTCATGTTGGTCCCCTACGGAGTAGCCATCTGATGATTACTTTCCCATTGGCTTCCTCTTTAAAGAGGAATAGTCTTGACAGACACATCTTTCACCTAGTATAATTTCCTTAGTTAATAGATTTTATTTAACCTTTCCTTTCCTTGTGAACTAAACATCAAGCCCATGCTCAACCTTTAACGAACTAGATTTCACTGAGCATTATTTGATAACTCTAATTGACGGATCTTTATTTGTGATCCCCAGACTATCCATCTTTTGTTTGCCTGTACACCAGGCACCACTTAGACTTCAACTCCCGTGACTACTTCCTACTGGGTTACCATTTATATGCCCTGCTGATTTTTACGACTACTATTCTAGTAGTCCTTTCTAATTTTCACTTTATTTTCCACTCGTTAACGGATTCGTTCGACCTACTAATTAACCATCGTAAGTCCATGTTCCATTTTTCATGTAACTCCTTTCTTGTTGTTTGCAAAATGTTTCACCCTTGCCATCCTGATTGACCACTCATTTTTATTGTTCCGACAGACTTCTTTATGCTACCACGGCCAAGCTATGGTTTCACACATTAGGATCCCATGTTTAATGTCCCGACGGACTACCCCGCATTTAGTGTGCCGACAAACTTCGTATGCTACCATAGTCGAACTATGGTCTTATAAAAAATATCCCATTTTTAATATCTTGGAATACTGCATTGGTTGTCATAGTTGTGGTATGGTTTTACACCTCGTAATTCTCGTCTTTATTGTCTTGGTGTATTATCCCGTGTTTAGTGTCTCAACGGGCTATCATGTGTTTATTTTCTCATCAGACTATCTATACTGTCGCAACGTCTTTCAACTATGGTCTTATACAATATAACTCTATGTTTACCATTCTAGTGGACTATCAAAAGATGCCATAATGTCTTTCAGTTATGGTCTTAGTCCTATTTAGCCATTCTAGCATACTTTCACATAATGTCATAGCATTTTCATCTATGGATTTACTCATTTCTATCATGATGTCATAGAATCTTTCAGCTATGGTCTTACTCATCTTTTTCATGATGCCATAGAATCTTTTGGCTATGGTCTTACTTATCTTTATCATGATGTCATAGCATCTTTCAGCTATGGTCTTACTCAACTTGGCGTATAGTCTCCGATCAGACTCATGGCCTAGCCATTATCTTTTCTTATGTACTTTTCCTAATATGTTCCATCTATTCCTCCATTTCACTGTTCCTAACCTTGATGCTCGAACACCACAGTGTCCCCTCTGTAATGCCTGAAGCTTCACTCATCACGGGTGTACACAACAACATTGTATGGCGGTATCTAATAGAATCACCCATTTTTCCCATCCTAACTTCTTCTAATCTTGACGAAGATCCCTTTCCATAATTCCATATGCAATACATGCATTTTATAAATGACACATCATGGACCATGCCTACTGAACTAAAATGGCGGGTACTCATAGATCCATACAGACTTTCAACTTACTTAGCATTTTAGGGTTAGAGCGCAGAAACTCTCTTGATGTTTCCTTGCCTCATTAGTTTAGCTTTTCTAATCACCAATATGTTCATTCTTTTGGCAGCAGTTCACTAGATTCTTTATTTTTTGACTCAGCCCTTACGATCATCGCTTCATACAGAGCTTCCTATAATTATCTATTCTGTGGAGAAACCCAAGGAAGAATATGAAGAAAAGAAAAAAATGAAATAGATTTGAGAAAATTTTCTCCCCAAGAAGTCATTTCCCAGCTATTTATAACCATTCCTATACGGTCTTCAACCATTTAGAAACTCTCCATTAACAATCATTTTTCCCATACCAAAGGATCAACTGGTTCTAATCCAACCGAACCAAAATTGGTTCTCAACCTTGTTTGATTCAGTTACTAACTTCTATTTTTTCAATATATGCTGTCCACTTACGGCTTCCTTCCATTTAACCCCCAAATGTTCCTAATTTTCAAATTTAAAGTAAATCGAGTGTGACATGCATGATTCAATTAATCTCATTTTTATTATACAGATAAATTCCATTTTAATCAATTTAGTTCATAAAATCGGGATAAGTATATTTTTTGATTCCTAGCTTTGGATCAAAATCTAATTCCACATTATATCATTAGGGACCCTATACTTTCTATTCCTAATATAATTTCATGACAAGTTTTACATTTATTCAATTTAGCCCCTAATGTTTCAAAGCTAACAAACAAGCTTAACTAACTTTGCAATTTAGTCCTCCATGTGATCAAAGCTTAATATCTATCAATTCCAAGCATAATTCATCGATTTATCAATAATGGAAACCTAGTAAATTGATCAAATTGATACATGGGCTAGATAAATCAAGCACCCATGATCATAAATATATATAAAAAAATTTACATGAAAAAGAGCTTGGTTACTATACCTAATTAGTGGTGAAATGCATAAAGGAAAGTTTGAAGCTTTCTCTCTTTTCGACAATGGAGGACGGTGAGAATAAGAAAGATGATGGTGGTTCATCCACTTAAATAACTTTTATACTTAGATTATAAGATAAGTTAATTAAATTAATTAAGCTTTATTATTATTTAATTAACAATTAATCTCACTTAGTGATTTCCACCATCATCATCTACTATTTAATACTTATAATTGGTTAATTTACCATTTTGGTTTATTGGATAATTTCTATTTAGGTCCTCAAGCATTTTCTTAATGAAAACTCAATAGCGATTAGACTTTTACAATTTAGTCCCTAAGTTTTAATTAATTATTTTATCAGCTAAATGTCTTGACCGTTCTTCAATATATTTATTTTTTAACTTTGTAAATAATCCTATTTTATATTTATGGACTCGATTTATGGAAGTAGGGTTTGAAAATCGCATTTTTTATCCCACTAAAAATTGATTATTACAAAAGTGGAAAAAGATAATGACTAAAGTGAAATTTTCCTATTTTATGGAGGAGGGACCTAAATGCAATTTTTCATTTTTAATTGTGATTTGGATACATAATCATGATATTAGAATATCTAAGTGTTGAGGTGTAAATGAGAGAATTTATGGAAATTAAGGTTGAAATGTGGTGACATTTGATTGATTGGTGAAATATGGACTAAATTGAAATCAAAAGAAAAGTGTAGAATTTTCTACACATGTGGGAGGCTGAATCGCAGCAACTTGGGACAGCAAAAATAAAAAGGAAAGAAAAAAAGGAGGCAGAAAAAAAAAGAAACGAAAATTTTTTATGCATATTTTTTGAGTTTTCCCTTAAAACCATAGCTAAATTTCATATCCTAGAGTGCTATGGAAATATTTTCTACCATGAAAACTACTTAGTTAAAGAAGAAAGTGAAGGAAAAGCTTGTGGAAGTGAAGAGAAAGTAAAGGATAAAAGTAAGATTTGATAGTTTTTCGTAAGGTTTTCATGTTATTTTGATATGAAATCATGAAAATATTATGTTGGTTACAAGATAATGGTTATGTTTTGTATATGTATGCATAGAGAGAAAGAGGAAAATATGGAGGAAAGAATATCAAAGGAAAGGAAAACTTTGAATTGAAAAAAAGAAGAAGTTAAATTCAAGTGAAGAGAATAGGTAAGTACTTATTGAATTCAGGATAGTTTATTTTAATTTGAATATTTGAGTATTTAAATTTTAATATAAAATAATTAAATAAGATATGGTTAAGATTATTGAATTTAGTAGTGAATATGTAATTAAATGTATGTTAGTAATGTAAGAAACAATAAAGTGATGATTTAGTGATTAGTGAATTTTATGAAACTAAGGATTAAATGATAAGGAGAGAAAAGTTATTTATTTGTCATTGATTGATAAGTGAATAGATGTAGAATAGTGAAATTACTATAGAAAGGACTAAATTGTAAATACTTTAAAACTTGATATATGAAATAAATATTGTGATTAAAGGTTTAAATGAAGTGAATAGTGATATTAAAGTGTTATAAAAGTAAATATTGAATTTTCATGAATTTAGGGATTAAATTGTAAAATGTTCAAAAATTACTAAGTTTGCTAAAATAGTGAAATAAAATATTTAAGTGAAGTGTTATAAGAAAGTAAACTTAATGATAGTGAATTGAAATCTATAGTGCTAAGTGTGGTGAATATATGTTATGTTTGTATTGTGAATAAAGTGAATATGTGAAATAAAAATGTAGTGAATGTGTTTATGTGATTCAAAGTGAATAAGTAATATGATACAAAGTGATATATGTGTGATATATCAAGTATGTTATATGAAAGTGATATGTGAATAAATGCCTTAGTAAACTCAAAGGAAATATGATATATGATATATGATAATGAAATGAATTTGGAGTGGAGAGGGTTGGGGGTTCGGATGGGAACCGAGTTGGTGATATAGAGGTTCGGATGAGATTAGGAGAGGAGTATTGAGTTATGTGATGTGTTTACTGGAGTTCTCGTATAAATTTTGAACTCCTCTAAGACTCACTAAGGACTGTAAAAGTGATCTATGAAAGTAAAAGTGTATATGTGTAATAATATGTAAAAGTGAACATGTGAATTAAGTGTTTATGTTATGTTTGTGAAATGAGAAAAAGATTTCGATATAAATGTAAAAGTTAATTCGTGATAATATATGTTAAAGTTAAAACTGTAAGATTTTGATATGTGTTTATGAGGATTGATACTTCAACTTGGATTACATCACTAATGTACCATGATTGTGCTCTCCCCATTATACATCATTACAAAAGCTAGTTATCAAGTGCTCATCTAATGATCTTATCATATATGTATTATTCTCGTAGGATATTCTTAATTTGTTAGGATAAAATTTGTCTCCAAATGTTATGATTAGAACTCAACTTCATATTTCAATGGTTGAATGGTGTTTGGTGAGAGGATCCATCTTGTTTGCTTTCTAGATATGATAACCAAGCAACCCCATTTTGCTACTCTTTACGCGAGGTGGTTCATAGGCTTTCCTAGCATGAATCCTAAAAATTTTAACAAGCATAGGTTGTAACCTCAAATCTATAATTATCGACACATACGGATGCATGATTAATTATCTCATTCTTATTCATTAAAATAATGACTATACTAATTTGTAAATGTTGCACGTACGATGCATTCGGATTGTATATTCTGTCTCTTCGATTAAAGACTACATTTGCTTTCATTGAGTGCGTGATAGAATCCATATGCAGCATGCAACCGGAATAAAGCTTATTTTGAAACATTTTAATTGATGTATATTCAAGTATTATATTTATATATTTCGATATGATCATTTATAGTATATAAATTAATTTTTAACAACTTCATATGTATTCATTGATTTCTTAATTTACCACATGTTTTGATTATTATATTATATTTGAACCGTGTAATCATAAAAAAAAAATATGGAAAACATGAGAACATGCAAGCTGGTTCCCGGTTGGTTTGACACACATTTATATATAATTGATATAGGCAGAATAATCAGCTTTCAGTATAGGCTGTTTGTGGATGAATCATGCCTTGATATGGTCCCATTGTCTTTGGCAGAGGCAGGCTCAGCCAATCGTGTGATCCCCCCCGACCCACCCTCGACCCCATCTTCATCAACCAAACCACTTCGTAAATTGCTGCATAATGTGTACCCTTTATACGTGCAAAAATTGACCACCAAAAGCTCCTTTTTATTTTCACTTTATACATATACATCCAATCTATTTATTAATATCTATGTTTCATCATATGTACATATAATTGTCAAATATATAATTTTAATTTTTTTATTGACAATAGATTTTACAGATAAAGTGGACTTTCTTAACAACCTGGCTAATAAGTGTGAGACGAAAGCACAGTGTTTACATAAGATCATGGCTATATATCATGGAGAGTTTACCCCCTTTATTTTTACTTTCCCAAAGTGCACTTCATGAATCATTATTGCAGCTTTTATTTGGGAAAAATAGTCAACAGTAGACTGAAACGGCACCGTATGGTAATGATAGTACCCGAGTTTTGTTGAAAACCAAATTATTAGATTATTTTGCTTTTATTTTTATCATCTATTTATGTTTATTAAAAATTTTGGTTGAATTTGTAAAATTAAATGTTTAAAATTTATTATATTTAAAGTTCAAATTTTATTAAGATTAAACTTTCATTAATTTTATATAAAAATATTTTTATAATAATATAATTTATTTTGTATTAAATTAATATTTGATTAATTAACGACATCGATTCAATTAAAATTTAAATGCTAGTGAAAATGCGACGGGTCTCATTATTTGATTTAGAGGGAGAGAAATTTATTATTAAAGTGAAAATAAAATAATTTAGTTTTTAAAGTAAAATATTTAATTTGGGCTTGAATCAACAGTATATATGGCATAATAGGGAAATCAAAATCACGTCAAATAGGAACTCATAATAACATCAAACATGGTGTACAGTATATATATTAAGAGAATCTATATTACAAAATTTAGGTTATCATATGATTTAATATCATATTTGATAGATTATGTATGGCTTTATTAAAATTTTAAAACCTTTTAGAATTAAATATCTCATATAACTTTACTTATTAATATTAAATGTCAATAATTCATTCATTATATATATAAACGTCAAATTATAAAAATATATCATTATTAAACCCATGCACGAAAATTTATATTATAAAGTTAATCATTAGATTTGGAACCGTAATTCCCGCTGCTTACAGTACCTTAGAAAGTAAATTACCAACTTTTCAAGGGCCAAATTTGTCCATAAATCCTCTATATAAACTCTTCCATTTTCTCTTTAAAAAATTAAATTAAATAAAATAAAAAGAAGAAGAAGAGTGAAGATGATAACAGGGGGTGATTTTTACAAGGTGATGTGTGCGATGGTTCCACTGTATTTCGCAATGATAGTAGCGTACGGATCGGTGAAATGGTGGCGAATATTCAGCCCCGAGCAGTGTTCGGGGATCAACAGGTTCGTGGCGGTTTTCGCGGTGCCGGTGTTGTCATTCCATTTCATAGCTCAAAACAACCCGTACCAGATGGACACCAAGTTCATCATAGCGGACACGGTGTCCAAGGTTTTGGTCCTTGCTTTGCTTTCGGTTTGGGCTATCTTCTTCCCTGGTGGCTCACTCGATTGGCTCATCACCCTTTTCTCCCTCGCCACTTTGCCCAACACTCTCGTCATGGGCATCCCTTTGCTTAATGCTATGTATGGAGATTTCACTCAAAGTCTCATGGTTCAACTCGTTGTTCTTCAATGCATCATCTGGTATACATTAACTCCAATCTTATATATCTTTTTGGATTAAAATGGTATAATTGCTAGGGATTTGTATTGAAAAAAATTCGGATTGATGTCAAATAATTATCCCATCTTTATATTATGAAAAAATAATTACCCCATCTTTATTACAAAAAACAAAAACATTTGTCCATACAAAAACAGCGATGATGTATCCAAAAACAAATAACATGATTGAAGTGCCTAAAATATATAGTGATTAGACATTCAAATAGTCTCTGCATTTAATTGATTGTGGCATGATTTTATATAATAAAACACAAACTATTATTTTTGTCTTTATTTTTTTTTTTTTTAGAAAATTTGACCATTTACTTTTATTTTTAACTAAAAATATTTTATATGGTTTTTTTTCGGATTAAATCAAAGTTGACCGTGTAAAACTAGGGAGTGATTTTCTAAGGAAAAGTCAGCTCAATATTGTTTGAAAAAAGATAAAAATGAAATATTAAAACCTTATATAAGATAAAAATCATTCGACGTCGTTTCGCGTGCAGGTACACACTATTGCTGTTCCTCTTCGAATACAGGGCGGCAACGCTCTTAATCAAAACCCAGTTCCCGGGCCCCACAGCTGCCACCATTTCCAAATTCGAGCTCGACAACGACGTCATTTCATTGGACGGTCGTGATCCTCTCCGTACAGAATCCGAAACCGACATCAACGGCCGTATTCGAGTCCGAATCAGGCGGTCCACGTCATCGGCTCCGGAATCGGCTCTATCATCCTCCATTTGCCTCACCCCTAGAGCATCCAACCTCTCTAACGCCGAAATATTTTCCGTTAACACCCCCGGCGGACCCAACAATAACGAGATTGTATTCTGTAACGGCGACTTGGGGTTCGGTTACCGTGCCGTTAGCCCCCGTTTGTCCGGGTATGCTTCGTCGGATGCTTACTCTTTGCAGCCGACCCCAAGGGCTTCTAATTTTAATGAAATGGATGTGATTACTACGGCAGCCGGGAATACACCAATCTGGATGAGGTCTCCCGTGGCTGGTGGGAAAGTTTTCCGGCAGCCGTCTCCGGTGGTTCCTCCTACAAAAATGGTTTGGGACTGTCAAGATGGTGGTGGGGATGATAATAGGCAGGGCTTCAAAGACCTTGGTGGTAAGTGCATGCAAAAACTTCTAATATTATTTAAAAATAATTTTCTATTTTAGAAAGTAAATTTCACATCACTATATTGTTTGAAGAATTAAGATTATAAAAAATATATCTAATATTTTGATAATGGACTTAAGATTTTTTATTTTTTTCCTTTACTATCTAATTTCAATAATAATTTATATATTTTATTTTATTTGAAATTATTGCATTTACTACCAAATTCAGTATAATGATTAAATATGATTCTTGTCACGATATCAAATATTTAATAACAACAAAATAAATTTGTTTCCAAAAGTTGTCCTACTATTTTTGTTGCACAAATATTGCACTATTGAAAATAATTGCCTTAGATCTGAGAAACAATTCAAAGAGACATGCAGATTTTGCAGGAGTGTACATGTATGTTTTGTCTTACAAAACTACAAACACAAATGTCGAGACACGTGCCTTTCTGAATTTTTTTTATATTCGCTTTTTTTTTTTTAGATATTCATAAATTTGGTTTTCCGATTTTTAATTTTATGAATCTTTTAAATACAAAATTTAAACTCCAACTATTATGATGTTCACTAGTGTATCACATTTTATTAAACATTATTAGACAAGTTGTACCCCACCAAGCACTATTACAAAAGTAATAAAAAATTTATTTTAAATTTCTTATATTGAAAAGTCAGATCTTTACTTGATAGATAACATCATTAGCTTAGAGCACGTGTGTAATGATAAGGGGGATGACAATATGATTTTCACGTTGATATTATTACTAATTCATCAATATAAATTTTCCACAGTGATCAACACACACCCATTTCCCATGGTTTAATTTTTGGTTAATATGTAATTTAGACCCTAAATTATATAATTTTTACAATTTATTTTTTATTAAAAAAATCAAGACTTAACGTTTCAATTTTCTTTTTTTCTTTTTTTTTCTTTTTTTGTTTAGAGAAGGAAATTAGCTTTAGAGACAACACGAAAATAACAGTGGCGGAGATGAATGGAGATGGGAAGGAAGGTGAAGTGGGGAGTAAACAAGAAATGCCAAAGGCCATAGTGATGGTGAGGCTCATTTTAATTGTTGTTGGAAGGAAGCTTTCTCGAAACCCTAATACTTACTCAAGCATCTTAGGGCTTCTTTGGTCTCTCATCTCTTTCAAGTGAGTTTCAAAATATCATAATTAAAAACCCTAGCTAAATTAATGTTTTGATTAATGACTTGCTAATAATAAACTTTGATTTAATCTCATGGGTTGTGTAGGTGGAATGTAGGGATGCCGAGTTTGGTCAAGTATTCAATAAAAATAATCTCCGATGCTGGCCTTGGGATGGCAATGTTCAGTTTAGGTATATACTATGTTATTCAGATTTTTCATTTTCTTAATGACTCATGACTTATACCTGCACATGGTACTATAATATAGATTAAAACCTCAATTTTGTTACTCCCTACTTAATTCTATTAGTTTCTTTACTATTAAACATATGAATCACCTTTAAAGGTTTTATGGTTATGAAAATAAAATATTTTTGTTTGGAGATGAACTGTAAAATTAAAAAAAAAATCTTTTTTTAAATAGTAAATATTAACTTTGTTAAAATATATATAAAAAGAGACTAATTTGGATCAATCCCTATAATAGAGGGTCTTAGCAGTTAATTTCATAAAAAAAATTTGAGTATACACTATGATCCGACCCTTGAACTTAAAGTCCGGGTAACATGTATAATGCAGGGTTATTTATGGCACTTCAGCCAAGGATTATTGCATGTGGAACAAAAAGAGCAACAATGGGGATGGTGATTCGTTTCCTGTGTGGCCCTGTAATAATGTCCACTGCATCGATAGCTCTGGGATTAAGAGGGGCAAAACTACATGCTGCCATCGTACAGGTAAAACCATCATTTATTGTGTTTTTACTACATGGTAGATAATGAAACATTGGTTTAGACTGTCACTGAAACATGTTCTGGAAAATTGTTTAATAATCTCAGGCAGCCCTTCCCCAAGGTATCGTACCATTCGTCTTTGCAAGAGAATACGGTTTACATCCCGACATATTAAGTACTGGGTAAGTTGCTCAATATCTGTCTTTGATGTTTCATTTTCATAGAGACCTTCAATCAAATCTGCTGTATTTTAGGGTTTTTTTTTTTTTTAATTGTCGGATGTTGACATTACATAAGTACTCCAGTACTAACACATTGATGTACAACAATATTCTTGCAGGGTTATTTTTGGCATGTTGGTGTCATTGCCTGTGACACTTCTGTATTACATACTTTTAGGCATATGAAGTATGAAGAAAAAAAACAGTACAACCTCAATAAAAGAAGATGGAGAATATGTTCCAATTAGCTTGTGAAGTTCATCAAGAGTATAATGTACCCATAATTTCCCCCTAACGGTACCTTCTTATGTTATATTTCTATATTGTTAGGGGACAAAAGAATAGGGTAATCTTAAAATGTTTCAAGAACTTGATATATTAGGTTTTTTTTTTTTCTTTTTACATTTCATAGTACATAGATTAGTGGTAGCCGAAAGAGAGAGAGAAAAAAAAAAGGGTATTATGATGACATATGATTAAGTTAGAAGACTTATATTTCATGGTGTGGGTGGGTAAAAAGATGGTGCAAGTGCAACCAAGCATGTTTGACTCAAGAAAAAAGAAGGCAAAATCATCCTATTGTCATTTCAATGTTTTGGAAGCCTATAATTCATTCCATTATAAACAGTTTGTTTGTATTTGTTTATTTTTGGGTTTTGAAAGTAGATTTTCATGTATGAAACCAAAGACCAAGAGTGGCTTCCAATAAAGGAATAAGCATTGTTGTTTTGCCAATAATCCCAAAAAGTAAGGAGGCAATCCATCATCAAAGCATTTTTGAAAGTTAATAAAACATGGGATTCTTATGGACAAAGGCTTAAACCCATAATAATTCTGTCTACAATTTTGGTGAAAGCTTCACTTTCTTTCCTTACAAAGTTCAAAAGTCACCGCAACTAAATGTTTGATATGTGCTCAAACTTCAGACTTATATTTTCATCACAAGTAATCATATCCACCATCAAACCTCTACAGGCTTCCCCTAAGAAATTGGCCTCACCTTTCTCCAAAATATTACATCAAATATATTACAACAAAGACAGATGTTAAGATTTAAATTTCAGTACCATCCTTTGAAAATTACCGAATTGAATGGTGCTTTTTGAGTTCATAGATAGAGTATTGTATTAAATTAAACTTTTCTTTATTAAAAAAATTTTAACTTTTTTTTTTTCTTTTACACCTTAACAAAAATTATAAGCGAAGAAAAATGGCATCCCAATACTTCTATTATTGGGCCTCTTTGCACTCTAAATTCCTATCCATCGTAGCCACAAGAAAAGCCCGTTATGGGTATTTGATCAGTGAATTGAATTAGAGCCCATTCTCTTCCTATAAAGAAAACACTAGAGCCCATTATACCCACCTTTTAAAGAATGATGAAATTTAATAATGTAAGGTTTAAATGGTTTTACATTTTTCCGTAATTTTTTATACCATTAATATTTTAACAATTTAATTATTGAATTTATCGATATCTTTATCATATCGAATTAAAATATTGTGCATATAACAATTGTATTTTTTTTACATAAAATAAATAGTTATTTTTTTTTAATTTATGTCAAGCTTGACATGCATGATATACTTAAATAAAGCATGAAATCTAGCGGTTGAATTGTTAAAACATTAAGGATTATTATCTTATATAGTGCCAGTTGAGTTAAAAAACTCCACAAGCGGGTTTAGGTTGATATTATTTATTTTTAAGGTATAATAAAATAATTAAAAAACACACTTCGGCAAAAATCCTAGACCTATTTGTGGAGTTTTTTTTTTCTCCACTAGTAGTGGATAGAATAATTACCCAAATATTAATCGTATAAAATGTTATGGAATAGCGTAAAACGTTTTAAGTTTTTATACCAGTGTAAGTGGATCCCTCCTCAAATTCGATATAGTTTATGTATTAGTTTAAGCTTCAATTCTATTTTAGATTATTTTTAATATTACTAGTGTGGTTCATTATGCTTCATATTAGGTCAATTATTTGTTTATATTAAATTATAGAGTAAAAATTTGAAAGTTAAAATATGTTTTAAGTCCTTGTATACTTTGTCCATTTGAAATTTAGTCCTTCAATTTTTATTTTCTAGAATTTAGCTCCTCTACTTTTCAAAATTAAAATTTTAGGTTCAATTGTTACCACAGTTAAAGTTCTTCTGTTAAATTCACTAGCGTGGCATTTTAAAATTAAAAAAAAAAAAAAAAGAGATCACTTGATAGTGATGTTAAAAAAAAATTGAAAATGCTAATTTGGATTTCTTTTTCTTGAAAATACCTATTCGAACTCATCACGATAAAATAATATTTTTTTGTTGGAATAATGTTCTTGAGAAAAAAATTGATGTCAACATTTTCATCGAAATAGTTAATAATTTTACTTATTTAAACTAACTAATGACATTATAAAAGTAGGGATTAAATTATGTCAAAAATTAAAGTATATGGATTAAATTCAAGTTTTGGCATAGTATAGGGCTAAAATTGAAATTTGACCATTTTCTTAATGTAAAGAAAATCAAAGCAAACCCAAAAAAACCTTTCAGTTTCTAAAACCTATAGGCCATTCAAATTATATATAACACAACACTTTAATTGAAAAGTTAATGATATTACCTATTTAGACTAATTAATAGCAGTATAAAAATATAGAACCAAATTATATTAGAAATTAGAGGGTGAAAGTACAAAACAGTTACCTCTATTATAAGAATCAGAGAAAATTAGTTCATTTACTATTAAATGGATCAATTTAATCCATGTACTATTAAAAAGAATCAAATAAGTGTAGCATCCTAAAATAAGGCCTAATCGGAACAGTGGTTTCAGGACCACAAATATGACGTTAAAATATTTATTTTATTATCACTATGAGGTCTAGGATATGGAAATATGCATGTGGTAAAGTTTCATGAAGAAATTCTAAGTATAAAGTGTTCAATTGGAAAATAAGGACCAAATTGAATAAGTTGCAAAACTTGGGTTTTAGAAGCAATTTGTATGAAATTGCTTTAGATTTTTAATTATAAGGGCTTAAAGAGCAATTTTCCCAATTTCTAAGTTTTTGGACAAAAATGGGCATGTATGGATAAAATTTGAAAGAAAGGGATTAAGGGCATTTTGGTCATTTAGCTAATAAATGAAATAAAAAGGGAAAAATCAAGCTAAAATCAGCCATTTTTCTTCTCCATGCTGCTGAAAATCTAGGGTTCTCCATATCTAGAGTTTTCAACATTTTCAAGCTCAATAGTAAGTGTTCCCTAGCCTCGTTTTTAATGTTCTTTGTGTTTTTGAAATCCTCGTAACTTGCTCTCTTCATTTCTACCCATATATCATGCTAGGGTTCATATTTATAAATTTACCCATGCATGAGTTACTTGTATTTTAATGGTTTATGGGGGAAAATGAAAGTTTAAAGGATGGTAAACAACCTTTACTAAGTGATTCTCATGGAAATGGCTTTAGGAACCATTTTGTAAAAGTGGAAAAAATGGGTAGAAAGATGAGAAATAATGGAAAATATGGGATGTCATAAGAGGGAAAAACATTCGGCTAGGCTTAGGTAATGTAGAAATTACATGCATTTCATCATACGAGCTTAGGGACTAAATCGTAAATATTGTGAAAGGCTAGGGACAAAATGGTCATTTTTTCCAGGGTGAGTTTTAGGCCTAAGACGAATAATGTGACGTATTAATAATCTAATTTTATTGATATAGACCTCGAGGAACCAATTTCGGAGGTCGACCATGGAAAACGAAATGTTTCGAAATAATTGAAATACGAAACCGAAACGATCACCAGGTAAGTTCGTATAACCCGAAGTAAACTTCTAACATACTTAAAAATGTATGTTCTTGAATTTATGATAAATTTTGATACTCATTACATGATAATCCATGAAATGTGGTAGTGTAAATGAAAGGATGATAAATATCCCGGTTGAAATAGAAAGGGAAATCCGATGAATAAATTTACGACTTATATGACGTGAGATCCTGCATGTGTTGCAGAAAAGAATTTAGCCCGTACGGGTAATCCGATGATATCAAAATAGAAAGGATCTAGCCCGAACGATTTTTCCTTGAGTGATCAGGCCTCTCGAAGAATATGAGTGTATTAAGGATTTAGACCGAACGGGTAATCCGATTGAGGACTGAGTTTAGCCTAGACTGACAATTCAAATCTGAGCTTATGAGAGCAATTGTCGTTGAAAAGGATTTAGCCTGGATTGGTAATCTCGACATTACTCTATGAGTTAATACTACGAGGGATTTAACCTGGACTGGTAATCCCACCGTAAGATATAAGGTTCACGGGAGTGCGTAATTAAGATGATCACTTGTATGACTTGACGGTAATTGGGCTATCCATTGATATTTCTGAGAAATTCAACGGGATTAATATGATGAAATAAAGAATGGAAATATTGAATTGATGAGCTCATCTAATACTAATGATATGAATTACTATTATGAGACTAACTTGATGATTGAGTGCATGTGATAGGGAAACTATTTCATGCTTGTTGGATTTATTGCCTAATATGGTTGTATGCTAATTAATCGGTAAGTTTACCTTCCAGTTATCCAGACTTACTAAGCATATAAATGCTTACCCTATTCTCTTTTCCCTATTTTACAGAGCTTGTGGACTCGTGAAGGTTAGAAGACGGTTGGAGAATCAACACGCTATCGATTTGTCCCACTTTGGTATATAGATACTTTTATTTTATTTAATGGCATGTATAGGATTTTTAGTTGTTTTGTTATACGTGTCATTTGGCTAGCCAATGTAATGGCTTAAATGGTGTACCTATTCATTTTGTATATAGCCATAAGATATGGCTCATTTTGGTGCAGGTTGTGACCTACCAATTGTGAATGTTGATGTTTAAATGTTCATGAAATTGTTAAATGTGGTATATCATAAATGGACATATGGAATGGGGCCAAATCACGTGAAAATGGCTAGGTTATAATTAGTAATGAGTTGTAAAATGAGCCAAGTCTAAATGTGTTAGATGATATGGTAATCCTAAATACGAAAAGGGATAATCTAGCATGTGCTAAACTGATGAAATGAGGTTAACATGCAATAGACCATACCAAGGTGGTTAAAGAGTATAATTAGGACATGTTAAACACAACTGAAACTTATAAATATGTAGGAATGATGGAGGGTGACCAAAGGCTTGGAAAATAGCCCTAAAAAGGTCCACACGGGTAGACACACGAGTATGTGTCTAGGCCGTGTGTGACACACGGTCAGCCCCCATGGGCATGTTGTCTGGCCGTGTGTCCCCTGCATTTAAAATTTTAGGTCAGTTTGCATGGTAGTAAACATACGGGTAGAGACACGACCGTGTGTCTCAATCGTGTGGAGGACATGGCCTAGCACACGGGCGCGTGCCTTGGTCGTGTGCCTTAAAATGAATGATGACATCATAAACAGAATGCTCAGGTTTTTGGACACGGGCGACAACACGGTCATGTCTAGGCCGTATGAAAGACACAGATTAGGGACACGGGCGTGTGCTTGGCCGTGTGAAAACCCCTATAGGTTCGAAATGGAAAATAAATTCTAATAATTCAACAAAGCACACGGGCGTGTGCATTGCCTCCACACGGACGTGTGAGGCTTAAACCTAGGAATTTTCCTAAGTTTTTTTTAAGCTCTCGGTTTAGTCCTACTCTATTCTTTATGCATGTTTTGGGTCTCTTAGGCCCATAATAGGGACACTAAGTTGTTGTTTGATTGGTTTTAAATTGGAATAAAATCTTATAACCCGTATATTCTAAAAGTGTCCGAGTTTGTGTCTAGTAACGCCTCGTACCTTGTCTCGATCTCATGTACGGGTAAGGGGTGTTACATTTAGTGGTATCAGAGTTACGGTTTAGTCGGTTCTAGGACTAACGTAGCACGTAACGAGTATAGCTATACATGCCATTATACAAGTTATGATAGTGTGACATCTTCTAACCCTTTAAACTATATTTGAATATAGTAAATGTCTTCCAATTAAGCCCAAGATGAGTCCGAGGGAGCCGAGAGCCATGCTCCATCTTTCGTGCAACGAGCTACCGTTAGTAGTAGTAGAAGGCCTATGTATAAAGGCCGGGAAGAGGCAAGAGCTGCCTTCTTCGAGATGATGGATGAATAGTTTGGGGATTACTTGAGAAACCGCCCTAATATACCGCGACCTCCTCCGCCCCCTGCTTGACCTGAGGGAGAAGCGCCACAAGTTATAGCACCCGTGAGAATTGGTAAGGCCCTAGTGGACAAGCTTAGAAAATATGGGGTTGAAGAGTTTAGAGCTAAGGTTGATGATGACGCTGAACGAGCCGAGTTCTGTCTTGAGAACACTATATGAGTCTTGGACAAATTGTTATGTACACCCGATGAATGCTTGAAGTGTGTGATATCTCTTCCGAAAGATACTGCATACCATTGATGGAAGACGGTATCTTCAGTGGTACCGAAGGAAGACATTATATGGGAGTTCTTCCAAGCTGAGTTTAAAAAGAAATACATCAGTCAATAGTTTTTAGACTCGAAGCGAAAGGAGTTCCTGGAACTCAAGCAAGGAAATAAGACTGTATTGGAGTACGAAAGGGAATTCGTAAGGTTAAGTCAGTATACGACGGAATGAGTCCAATCAGATATAGAAATGTGTAAGCACTTTGAGGAAGGCTTGAATAAGGAAATTAAGTTACTGATCAGGATCCTTGAGATACGAGACTTTGCCGCTTTAGCTGACTGAGCCAAGAAGTTCAAAGAGTTAAATAATGAAAGAAAGCAAGCTAAGAGAGAAGCTCGAGTTTCAAGTAAGAGGTCTAGCAGCAGAACATACTCCTTCTCCACAAAGAAATCGAGAAGTCAATAAGAACGTTCTACTTCATCGATAGGATATTCGGGTAAACCGAGGAGCCGATATAACTTGAAATCTTCTTCCCCTATGGTAACTAGTGTAGGAAGTGTAGATGAACAAAAGTCAAAGTGTAAAAGCTACAACAAATTTCACTTCGGGGAATGCCGAATGAAGAGTGGTGCGTGTTTCAGATATGGGTCTCTTGACCATTTTCTCAGAGGCTGCCCAGAGCGAGCTAATAAAGAGGTTGAATTAGCTCTGCAGCAAAATACTCCTATATCTCGAGGTAGACCTCCGAGACACCCTTGGAGTGCTAGTGGCAGTCAAACTATTGCCAAGGATGCTACTATAAAATTAGTGTCTGAGTTTGTGTCTGGTAACGCCTCGTACCTTGTCCTGGTCTCGGGTACGGGTAAGGGGTGTTACAATAAGTCTAAATTTCAACAAAGTTGATATTTACTATTTAAAAACATCATTTATAGTTCAACGGAGTTACATTTTGAAAGTTTTTTTATGATGTCACTGATAAATATTTTATTTGGAGTTGAACTGTAAATAAAAAAAATAATTCTCATGTCATTTTTAAAAAAGTAAATGTTAAGTATGTTTGGCTTTACTGGAATCTTTTCAAAAGTACAGAGTAGGGGTGAGCATTTGATCGAATCAAATGAAAAATTTTGGTGTTTTCTCAAATCGAGTTAAGTGAGATGGAATTCAAATCGAATCGAATATATTTGTTCGAGTTAAATAAAACAAATGATTTTAGGTCCTTGTAGCCACTACCACCCATCGTGATCAAATTTGTCTACTATAATCAAATTTGTTATTAACTTTCATCCCTCATAATTTATTTATTAATCTTTTTTTTATATGTAGGTTAGCTTCTTTGCATGCTTAGTTGCTTCAATTATCTTTTGATTCTTGTCACAATGTATTTTGAAATTAAAAAATATATTAAATGTAAAAACAAAATGTGATTTTTTAATAAAAGTTATTTTAACGATAAAATGTAAAATTGATACTAACAGAAAATTTTAACACGAATATTTTATGGCATCATCAATAATTCAATTTTAACAGAAATTGATAAAAATTAAGCATGATTAAACAATTCAATAAAATAAATAGTACAAAATGTGAAATTTAATTCAATAATATAAATAGTGACATAAATTAAAAAAATAGTTTTTGAGATTTAAGAGGAAGTACAAGTTTTAGGGGAAAGCAAAAGGAAAAAATTTTGGGGGGTTTGAGGGAAGTAAAAATTATTTTAGGGGGAAATAAAAGGAAAAAGTTTTGGGGGTTTGAGGAGAAGTAAAAAAATTTTGGGGAAAGTAAAAGGGTCTGAGGGAGGTTGGGGGAAGAAAAATAAAAGGATTTGATATTTAGTTTATTCAAATTATTTTAGTTATTCGAATTCGAAAATTCAACTCAATTCAAACTCAAAACTTGAAAAAAATGAGTTTATTCGATTAACTCGTTTAACTCAATTAAATTGATTCGAATAATTCGAATTTCAATTTTTTTTCATTTTTTCGAGTTGAAAAGAATTTTGCTCACCCCTAGTACAGAGATTAAGGCTTAGTTTGGATGGGCGGTGCATTTACTTCTGGTGAGGTTAAAAATAGCGGTGGCAGTGAGATTAGTTACTGTAGCGGTGAGATTAGAAACAATGATAGATGTGTGTTTGGATTCAAACGCAGCTATAGCGGTGAGGTGAGAATAAAAAATAACTTTTAAGGATATCAGATTAGAATTGATATATAATAAAAGTTTTTTAAATTATTTTACTTTTATAAAATTATTAAAATATGTGAATTTATAAATTTATTTAATAAAATATTAAAATGTATCTTTTGATATTTTATTTATTATCCTATAAATTATCATATATGTATTTATTTAAATGAAAGTTATAACATCAAAACACCTTAATTGTTATTTACTTATTATCCTATAAATTATAATATTTATTAATTTATTATATAATCTAAGTATTTATCCAACCTAATCTAGAGATAAATTGCTTGGGCTTTTCAACTTTAGACATTAAAAGGGAAAGAAAACGTTAAAAGAATAGAAAGGGCCATGGGTAAAATATGAAAAAAGGCTGCGTTGAGTGCACTGAAGCAAAAACCATCAGTGAGCAACTAGAGGTGCAACACAGTGAGAATCAGTCCACTGAGCAATTGGAGGTATTATCCAAACACCTCATCAGTGAGATTGAATTAAAAAAGTGGTTCAAACACACTGAAATAGAGCTAACTGATCATCCAAAGGAAGCCTAAGTTGTACCATTTAATAGTAGAGGGATTAATTTGATCCAGTCTTTATAATAGAGGGACTTTGTTGGTACATTCACCGGAATTAAAGTATGAAAATTAGATCTCAAATTTAAACGTAATAGAGAGACTAAAATTGAAATTTAATATTTTTCTATAATGTAAAGAAACAAAATTGTATAAGAAAAAGATAACACGTCACATGGAGAATGCCATGGACATTATTTTAATATATAGGTACTAGTATGGTGAATTAGTTTTTTTAAGGAATAAATATTAACTTTATACATGAATTTTGATTTAATGTGTAATTTGATACGTGAATTTTGATTTGGTACAATTATACACTAGAAACTTGAATTGTGATTCATATGTATACATGAAAATTTGATTTTAATTCAATTGTACGTATTTAAAGAAATGAATACATACATTTATTTTCTTTTTATCAACATAAAATGGTGCCAATTCGATAATATTGTTAGTGATTTGTAAAAATTGAATTGAATCAAAATTGAATTAAATAGTGGATTGTTGTAGACAACATTTATTTTTTTTAAATGATTACTTCACTTTCACTTTAGGTTTAATGATTAATTATATATTTGTGTTTTTATTAGTTTAATATTAATTTTTAATTAAATGATTTTTATATTATTTATATTAAGGCATATATTTGATTTTAATCTGTTTTTTTTTGCGTAATTAAGTATTTATATATATTTTTTAAATATATATTTCAAATATTCATTAGATAACATGATAATATTTAATTTGAATATAAAATTAAAGTCAAATTAAAGTATTAAATGATATATGAATTATTAAAATTTTATAAGTTTTTTAGAATATTAATTTTAATTACAAATTGAGTGGCCTGTCCAAAACCACGACAATAAGGAATACTACCACAAACAAACCACACACTAATTCACTTTGCTAAATTGTCATTTGACAGAGGCAAACCATTGGCTTGTGCTTTGCATATTGGATTGAGCTGGGATTGGGTTCCGCTATAAATATTGTCCAGTTAGCTTTCTACATTCTTCATCAAGCACGAAAAACGAAATACACAAGAAAAAAAGTGAGCAGATAAATTGAAGACTTTATTTCTGTTAACATCCATTATGAGTACTGCTGGTCAAGTCATCCGTTGCAAAGGTGATCCATCCACTCTCTCTCTCATATGCGATTGCTTCTGGTTATATGATCACTGTTCTTTATGGGATTTGGCTTTGAATGTTTTAAGATACTCTTCACTTCTTTATGTCACACCGATATCTACTTGTGTGATAGAGTTAAATAATTCTAGTTCAAACAGTTAGTTAGTTAGCAAGTTGTTGGTACAGCTAGCAATTCGTTGAAGAGCAATTGTGCAAATTTTTTTATATAAACAATATGTACAATGAACAGAGGCAGGAATTCTTTCATAATACAGAAATCAAGTAATTCTAGATTCTATCTTCTTTACCTACCTCTCAACATGGTATCAATCACCTGTTGATCCTTGGCTATGGCCACTGCGCATTCCGCTGACTCTGAATCTGTTGAACATCATGGCTCTCCTTTCACCGGTGATCGTCTCATCAACTCATTCCCTTGGCATGAGGTGGTTATACTTGATGACGGTACATTCCTTCAGTGGAAAAAGTAAGTGAGGTTTATCGTCGCTGGTTATGACTTGGCCGGCTTCTTAAATGGCTCGATAACAGCTCTGGCGTGATTCCTTCAAGCATCAGACGGTGCTCTTGTGACCAATCCAGCTGCCTCGGTATTCAATAAACAAGATAGTCTTCTTACATCGTGGTTACTTTCCATGATTAGTCCCACTTTTCTTTCATCCTTCACGGATGTGCAAACGGCCTCTGATGTGTGGACGACGGCGAGTATGCTCTTTGCGGCAGATACTGGTGCAAAGTAGTCTTGATTGCGGCATGAGTTACATTCTCTCAAGAAAGGTACTCTCTCGATTCAGAATTATGTTGCGAAAGTGAAATGATTGTGTGCTCTTTTAGAAGTGTCCAGTTCTCCAATCTCCGAGGCTGAGTGAATGGAAATCATACTTACGAGGATGCCATCCGAATTTGATGTTGTTGTCTCATCGACATCTCTCTCTCCGACTTCCTTGCCTCTTTAGCGCATCGTTGACGCTCTTCTCGAGTGTGAATGTCGTTAAGCACGGGCAGTCCAAGAAGTAGTGTTTACGGCGAATCTAGTAGAAAGCTCTCCATCACAGACGGCGGAAGACTCTGTTCGTGGTGGTCGCTCGTATTCTCATGGTCGTGGGAGGAGTTTTCGGTCGCGCCTCTAGTGCCAAATTTGTGCGCACTTCGGCCATGTCGCTCAATGGTGCTACCACCAATATTATCATGATAATTTCGCGCTGACGTTGTATCCTGAAGGCCCGATTGTAGTGTCGATTCCTGGTTTGCAACCTGGTGTTGTGGGCGACAAATGGTTTTCTCCGTCAAATAGAAGGCCTAGATTTTCCACAAATCCTGGTAAAAATTGCTTTGACACTGGTCAACGTCAATTCGTGGGGCAAAGGAAATTTTTAATCCCAAATTATGCTTGGCCGAATTTTGCTCATGTGCCGCTTGGGCCTTCACCATATCGACCACATGCGTTTAGGCCTTATCCCATTAATGGGTTGCATAGTTTTGGGCCTACAAGGCCAAATGCCTCACATTTGCCTTCTGGGCCAATTTCTAATAATATTCAGCTTGATTCGTCTCTTGGTGTAAGGCCGCATAATGGACAATTAGCTGATGCTGCTGTTCCGTGGCATACTAAACCACGTGCTCGTGTGTACTTCGGGTCTGATCCGTGCATTGGTTTTTCTCGGGTAGGTGATCTTCATCCGTTTGATTACTTAGACTCGTCTGAGTCTCATATCAATATCGCGTAAGTTGGGTCTAATAGTGATTGTACGGACTTGTATATTCCCATGCCGATTGGCACCACATCCTGGTATCCTGACTCTGGTGCTAGTAATCATGTGTGTCGGGATCTATCGGCTCTGCATGACGCTACCCCATATCCAGGTACATCCTTTCTCTTAGTGGGTGATGGAACACCAGTCACGATCACGTCTGTTGGTACTGGTTTTTTACCCACTCAGTCTAAATTACTGTGTTTATCTAATGTTTTGTGTGTTCCAAAGATAAGGAAGAATCTTTTGTCAGTATCATAATTTGCCAATGAAAATGATGTGTTTTTTGAATTTCATCTGACCTATTGTGTTATTAAAGACATTATGACCTGGAAAACTTTGCTGAAGGGTCACATTCGTGATGGACTATATCATTTTTCATTACCCATGATGTTTATTCAATTGGTCGAAGCTCCTGTTGATGGCTCATTTGTGCTCCAGAACACGTCCAAGGATTGTAATGTTTTTTCTTTATGGCATAAACGCTTAGGTCACCCGTCTGCTAGTGTTGTTAAAACTGTGTTAGACAAGTGTCGTATTGCTTCGAGTAATCACTGTTTTGATGCTATATGTACTGTCTGTCAAAAAAAAGTCCCATAAACTGTCATTTCCTATTTCAACTACAGAATATAGTGATTCTTTTACTTTGGTTGTCTCGAATCTTTGGGGTCCTACGTCTGTTACATGTGGTAATAATTGGTATTATGTATCGTTTATTGATGTATGCACTCGATTTATGTGGATCTATCTGCTTTGCCAAAAGTCTCAAGCTGTGAAATGTTTTGTTCAGTTTCAACAACTTGTTAAAACTCAGTTTGGAAAGATAATTAAACAATTTCAGAGTGATTGAGGTGGTGAGTATCGAGCTTTCACGTCTATTCTAGCTTCGCAAGGGATAGTTTATCGACTAACGTGTCCACATACTTTCGAAAAAAATAGAATAGCTGAGCGTAAGTTTAGTCACATTGTTGACATGGGCATCACACTTTTGGCTCAAGCAAATCTATCTATGGAATACTGGGGCTATGCATTTTGCTGTGCAACTCATCTCATAAATCGACTTCCCACTTCTGTTTTAAAAGGACAAACTCTATTTCAAGCTCTTTATGGATGCAAACCCACTTACGATCATCT
Organism: Gossypium longicalyx; assembly: GCA_025698465.1. NCBI lineage: Eukaryota > Viridiplantae > Streptophyta > Magnoliopsida > Malvales > Malvaceae > Gossypium > Gossypium longicalyx. The sequence goes on along the minus strand of CM046997.1, from coordinate 11,795,048 downwards.
GAGAGTGTTCAACTATTGTTGCTTTCCTTATTTACAACCATTTATGGCACATAAGCTGGAGTTTCGTTCTCAACCGTCTACCTTTTTGGGATATAGTGCCCAATACAAGGGGTACCAATGTCTTCTACCGACTGGTAAGGTTGTTGTTTCACGGCATGTTGTGTTTGATGGGAATTGATTTTTCTCAACTCAGTATACTTCTGAGGGGAGTCTACTGGGTCATAGTCAGTTTATCTTAATGTTTGTTCCATTAGTTTGACCTATTTCGTCTCTGCCTACCGAGTTATCTATTCAACAGTCTCCACTACTTTCTCAATCAGTTGGTTACCCTGAAACTTCTACTCTTGCCGCAACTCAAACTGGGGTTTAGTTTGATCGTTAGCCATGTACTTATCCCATGACTAGTGATGTTGGGACCAACTCTAACGTTAGCCATGTACTTATCCCATGACTAGTGATGTTGGGACCAACTCTAATGCAGGTCGTGCGTCTTCTTCTAATGATTAGATATGTGCTATGCCTGTAATCAATACTCACCCGATGGTGACTTCATTCGAAGGTTGGTGTTTTTAAACCCAAATCCATGATGGTTGAAGTTGTGAAACCTTCTACAATTGAGGAAGCGTTCTCTACTTTCGAGTGGCGTGCGGCAGCACAAGCTGAATATGATGCCCTGGTTCGTAATTCTACATGGGATCTTGTTTTGCGACCTTCTAATTGCAAGGTCATAGGGTGTAAGTGGCTTTTCAAGATCAAGAGAAATCCTTATGGTACTATTGCTCGACTAAAAGCTCGGTTAGTTGCAAAAGGATGCTCTCAAGTTCCTGGGTGTGATTTCAGGGAAACGTTTAGTCCAGTCATAAAACCTGCTACTATTCGGGTTATTTTGTCAATTGCTGTTTCCAAAGGGTGGCCACTGAGGCAGGTTGATGTGAACAATGTTTTTTTAAATGGCGATCTTGATATTGAGGTTTTTATGCAACAACCTCTGATATATGAACAGTGTGATTTAAATGGTAAGCCATTTGTGTGTCGTTTGAAGAAAGCTTTGTATGGTCTTCGTCAGGCTCTTCGTGCCTGGTTTGAGAAGCTAAAATAGTTTCTTGTCTTGATTGGCTTCGTTGTCTCAAAATCTAATGTGTCTCTGTTTGTTCGGGTAATAACTGGCTCCACTCTTTATGTTCTTGTGTATGTAGATGATATTATAATCATTGGGAATTTGTCTACGTCTATAGATTGATTTGTTCATTTGTTAAATAGTGAGTTCTCGCTTAAGGATATGGGTGATCTTTACTATTTTCTCGGGATTAAGGTTACTCGGTTCTCTGGGTGTCTCCATCTTTGTTAGAAAAAGTATGTTCGTGACATTCTTGATTGTTGTTCTATGACCATACAAAGAGTGTTCATACACCGATGCTCAGCTCATCTACCATGTCTAAGGATGATGGAGAGCGTTTGGCAGATCCCACTGAGTACAGGAGTCTTGCAGATGCTCTCTTGTATGTTGTTTTGACCAGGCCTGATATTGCCTATGCTATAAATCGGGTCTATCAGTTCATGCATAATCCTACTACTGTACATATGGTGGCGTTAAAATGTATTTTGCAGTATCTGTATGGCACTCTGGATTTTAGGATAGTTTTTCATTCGTATGTTCGGTTGTCCTTGGTTGCGTATGCCGATGCCAACTGGGGATTAAATTTTGACGATTGGCGTTCAACGTCTGGATACTGTGTATACTTTGGTCATACTCTTGTGTTGTGGTACTATAAAAAGTAGTAAGTGGTGTCCCGGTCTACAGCTGAGGCAGAATATAGGAGCCTTGCTGCAGCTACAAGTGAGATTACCTAGTTGCTCTCATTGCTCCAAGAACTTCAAATTAAGTCTGATGATACCCCAAATGTTTAATGCGATAGTTCTAGTGCAGTTGCCGTTGCTGCCAACCCTGTCCTACACTCTAAGTTCAAGCATGTAGAGCTAGATCTATTTTTTGTCCGTAAGTAAGTTGCGGAGGGATCTCTTCTTCTTGGTGAGGTTCCAACCTATGATCAAGCGGCTGATTTTTTACCAAACCGCTATCAGTGACAGTTTTTGCTAGGTTTCGACACCTTCTTCAAGTTTTACCTATTGAGAAGATGGGTGCATGGTAGAGTCAAATAATTCTAGTTCAAACAGTTAGTTAGTTAGCAAGTTGTTAGTACAACTAGTAATTTGTTGAAGAGCAGTTGTGCAAGTTTTCTAGATAAACAATGTGCACAATGAATAGAGGTAGGAATTCTTTCATAATACAGAAATCAAGTAATTCCAGATTCTATCTTCTTTACCCACCTCTCAACATTCTGGGATGCTAAGGTTTTACACTTCTTTCTCTCTCTCTGTCTCTTACTTCAACTTGTTTTTGTCGATTGGTTTATAACTGTTGAAGAAGTAAAAGTTTTTAGAAAGCCCTGAATCTACAATATTGTTGATTATTTTGATTATATTGATGTTGGGAGTCTAATATGTTTTTAGCCGAAGTTCTTATTTTATCCTCCACATTGGCTTTGACCAATGTTGAACTTCATAAAAGGATGATCCTTTTTGATAAATTGCTTCCATTGCTTCCTTCATCCAAGACTACGCAATAAGCATTTGCTTCAGTTTTTTTTCTCTTAGATATGATTCTCTGATACTTATCTCTCACATTGTGATTGACAATAATTTTCTCTTCTTGTAGGGACAAAACCCTCTGTTTCCTCACATACTAGGTCATGAAGCTAGAGGGTATATATATGTCTATTTAAATGCTAGGTAGATTCATTGGATGAGTTTTGAATGCATCGTCTTTGTTGGGAACCCCTACAAGCACTACAACTCCCTAACCCTAAAAATTTATGTCATTTCAGCTAAGGATGGCAACGTAAAAAGATACAATCTAAGATCGAGAAATTTATGAAGTTCACCATTGGTAAAAGCCAATGTGGAGGATAAAATAAGAACAACGGCTAAAAATAGATTAGACTCCCAACATCAATATAATCAAAATAATCAGCAATATTGCAGATTCAGGGCTTTGTAAAAACTTTTACTTCTTCAACAGTTATAAACCAATCGACAAAAACAAGTTGAAGTAAGAGAGAGAGAGAGAAGTGTAAAACTTTAGCATCCCAGAAGTAGACATCGGTGTGACATAAAGAAGTGAAAAGTATCTTAATATGGACTTCATCCTTCAGCGATGGTACCACTTCCACTTCCTCTATTGACAGTGGCTTCCCCGACTCCCATGCTACCGCAACTGCAATAATACCACAACCACTGATTTAGCAAAGCAATCACCGACCATAGAAGAATTTTAATCAAAGAAAGAGAAGCATCAAAACCAACAGAAATTTTGAATTCATTCAAAGTTTGAAATTTAATTTTTTTTTCGATTTTTTCAAGTTGAAACGAATTTTGCTCACCCCTAGTACAGAGATTAAGTTGTAGCATTTAATAGCAGAGTGACTAATTTGATCCAGTCTTTGGACTTCGTTGGTACATTCACCGAAATTAAAGCATAAATATTAAATCTCAAATTTAAACATAATAGAGAGACTAAAATTGAAAATTAATATTTTTTATAATGTAAAGAAAAATTCATGTAAGATATTTTATTATTTTTATGGAGACTTACGTATATAAGTCATGCTGGCTTATAGTGTTTGGTCCGTCATGTAACGATGAGAAAAATAGGTTGTTATATTAAGCATGCCCTTGAAATTTACTTTTTAATCAAGTGTATATTTTTGTCACACTAAAAAATACTTTTAATTTCTATTCAAATAAATTGATGAAATTTTCATGCCTCAAACATTCATTTGAAATGAAGATTAAATCAAATGATAGAGACTTCTTTGGGTAAAGTAAAGTATAGGATAAAATTAATTTAATTTAAGGATTTTGTTAGTAGTTTAACTAATATTTTATGGAACTTTATGTTGAATGACGGGTTTTTTACTCATATAATATAAAATAATAATAAAAATACCAAAATTGTACTAATAGCAAATTATTGACGGAAATGGTATGGGATAGGGTGGTGCCGCCTATGGCAGAGGCGTGACCACCCTGCCGGCTGACATGAACAGCAAAAAACAGTAAAAAGTAGCTGAAAAAAAGGCTGAAACTAAAAAAAAAGTTGAATCTGAAAAAAAAAACTAGACTGGTGGTGTGCCTACCACAGGCGGCACCGGTCTCCTGCATGCACACCTTGTTTTTTTCTGTGTTGGGACCATATATTATGGTCCCCAACTCCATTTCGGGAAGAAGAAAAGAAAGAAGGAGAAGAAGAAAAGAAAGAAGGAGAAGAAGAAGAAGGAGAAGGAGTCGGTTGGTGAGGGAAAGAAAGAAGAAAAAGAGAAGGAGAAGGAGTCGGCTGGTGAGGGAAAGAAAAAAGAAAAAGAGAAGGAGAAGAAGAGGGAGGGAAGGAAGGAAGGAAAAAGAAAGAAAGAAAAGGTAATTTTTTTAAGTATAATTTTAAGTGTTATTATTGTTGTTATTTTTCACTGATTTTGATTTAATTCAAATTTACTTTTTAAATTTATTTTTTTTGCAAGGTGATATTTGGTTAAATAGAGATATTAAGGTATGTTTCTATTTATTTTATATTTTCATTCACATTCCTAATTTATTTTTAATTTTTTTTGAAGTAAAAAACCGTATATATGTTATATGCATGTTTTATTATTATTATTTTATGTAATACATTTGTTAAGTGTGTTTTAAGATGATTAGATATATTTTTTATAAAATTTATTTGGCATGTAATATTTTGATTGTTTTAATTTTTTTTTATTTTTCATGTGATGAGGTTTAAACCTTTTAGAAAAATAGTAAAAAAATAAAAATAATTTTTTTGGGGAAAATGATGGTGATGGCAGGTTTTTTACTAAAATAATATAAAAAATACGAAAATAGTATATTTTAAAAAATAAAATTCAAAAATTTTAAAAATACAAACAAAGGGCCAAAATCACGTTTATTTACTAAATTAATATAAAAAACACAAAAATAATACATTTGAAACATTATGTACTAAAATAATAATATAAAAAAATAAAATACGAAAATAATATATTTTAAAACATAAAATTCGAAAATTAAAAATACAAACAAAGGGCTAAAATCACGGTTATTTATTAACTTAATATAAAAAAACAAAAAAATAATACATTTTCATTTGAAACATTATGTACTAAAATAGTATAAAAAAATATGAAAATAATATATTTTAAAAAATAAAATCCGGAAATTTTAAAAATACAAACAGAGGGCCAAAATCATGGTTATTTACTAAATTAATATAAAAAACACTAAAATAATACATTTAAAACATTATGTACTAAAATAATATAAAAAATAAAATATGAAAATAGTATATTTTAAAAAATAAAATCTGAAAATTTAAAAAATACAAACAAATGGCAAAATCACGGAATAAAAAAATTAAGAATATTGCAACATAACCCCTTCTTGTTTTCTCATCTTTTTAATTTCGAAAGGAATTTAATTAATTACATATTATAATATATTTTAAAACAATATTAAACAACTTATCATGTGTTTTTTAATTATTATTGCATCACTCAAATTATTACTATTAAATAAAAATTATTTTAAAATATATTGAACTACATTCTGGGTGTATTATATATATTCTAAACCAAAATATTTTACTTATTATCATTTTAAAATAATAATAAAAATATTTGTATTTAAGTTGGATATATTTATTTTTTTAATGTAGTATAGCCAAAAATATGTTGTCGAAAAAATTGTTTGCTATTTTTTTGTAATTAAAAGCTATATATAAAATTTAGTTATTCTAATAAATATTTAAAATCCATCAAACATTAAAATTAATAACCAAAATTAATTTTGAAATTGCAGGCATTGCAATGGCTTCATTGATCAAGAAGGATTTTCCTCACATATGTGACATTATTAATAATATGGTAAAACATTGTTATTTGTTAATCACGGGTTCTATTAAAAAAGATCTATGTAATTTAAGGAAAAAAATTATGTTATTATAACTATTTTCTATAATTTAACACTGTCAGGACTCGTACCGCGTATTAAGGGGCCGAGTGAATGGTTTAGGATATAGGCCAGATGCACAACTAATGCCCTACTTGGAGCTAGCTGGATTCGGGTCAGTAGTATTGACCCGGACGTTCGATTTGCGGTATGATTTAATATCCGCATTGGTCAAGCGTTGGCGCCCGGAGACCCACACATTTCATTTGCTGTGTGGGGAGTGCACTGTCACTCTGGAGGATGTTGCATTGCACTTTGGGCTCCCAATCGACGGGGATGCCGTCACGGGCGTAAGTGCGATAGCTGAGCCGATTGCACTTTGTTATAGCCTACTAGGAGCCTCGCCCGACGACGCTGAGTCAAATTTCTCGGAGTTGAAATTTACATGGCTAAAAGTCAATTTTGAGCATTTATCAGATAATGCCACTAAAGAAGATTTGATGTGTGCAGCTCGAGCGTACATTATGCATATCATAGGGGGCGTACTGATGCCCTATTCGAACAACAACAAGGTTTATCTCTAGTATTTACCTCTGTTAGCTGATTTGAGTAATGTTTGCTCGTATAGTTGGGGTTCCGCTGTTCTGGCTATGTTGTATCGTAAGTTTTGACGGACGACAAAGCCTGATGTCGTAGACATGGGCGGATGCCTTGTATTGTTGCAATCATGGGCTCTTTATCGGATGCCATTCTTGGCATCATTTAGTCACCTACCATACGTATTTCTGCTAGTTAACAGGTGATAAAATTTAACTTGTTATTAATTGACAATTTCTTTATAATGATGTTATTCTAACGATACTATATTTACTTGAAAATTATTTTCGTAGATGGAGTATTTATCTGGGTATCAGGAGGTCGTACACTGTCCCGATATATCGTCTGATGATTGAACAACATGCCGGGGAAGGGGTAAGCTATTCAAATATTCGTGACATGTTATTACTTTGTATATCTTACTCGAACCGTGTTGAATTTTAACCATGGTATTAATCATACAGTTTATATCGATGCCATATCATAGACCAGAAATTACGGCTATTATACCCTCGTCTGCCTACGTTGATTCTCAATTGTGGTGCACTAACACACCAATTATCAATTTCAATGTAGTCAAGTGGTACCACGGGGATCGAGTACTACGACAGTTTGGTTACATCTAGTATATCCCGGATCCGTCAATGGAGGTGGGGAAGGTTTACGGCATCAACAAGAGAGGGAAACATGGACAGCATTGGGAGGTTTCACACCGGAGATTTATTGCGGTGTGGGGGAATCGGATGGCTTGAAGATCTTAGATGGATTTGTCTTCCGATTTGCGACCGTCGTTAGAGTACATACAATGGTACTCTAGTAGGAGGAAGCCATATTTACTTGGTGGGCAGTCGACTATAGTTCCCCTGCACGTGCAGTGATCTGGGGCATATGAGCCAGTGGCTGATATAGAGCCCGATCCACAGCCAGATCCCGAGCTTGACCTAGAGCCAGAGGCTGAGTCCGAGTGATCGTATTCACATTCGGCTGATACTTCTTATCATCTAGATTTGCAGAACAATGACTGTTTGCTGGACTCGTCATCGCATTCATATTCGGCTAATACTTCTTATCATCCGAATTTGCCGGGCAATGATTATTTCCTGGGCTCGTCAGGGGGCGGATACCATTACGAGTTTGATATCTTTAGGTCGTATCCACCGCAGCACAGCTCTTCTCCTGGCCCATATACACAGCATTATAGCACTACCCCAGGCCCGTATCCACTGCAATACTCCACTCCTATTGGGTTGTATCTACCGCAGCATGGCACTCCTCCCGGCTCAAGTTCATCGATGTCATTCGAGCCATATGATTTTTCTTCCATGTATCAGACACCTCCACCTGCGACTGAAGAGGATGTTGGTCGTCGCAATCACCCACAACATGAACGTCGACCTCTGCAAAAATATACCCCTAGGACTACACCATCGAACCATCAATTTTAGGGGTCTTTTGGGGTTTTGATATTAAAAAGTTTGTATTTTTTTGATATATTTAATTAGATTAATTGGAACTTTGAAAAGTGGAACAAAATTTGACCATAACGTAAATTAGATTAATTTGGAAATTTTTTAACATTAAAACACTAAAACTTGTAACAAATTTAGTCTTATAATATAAATTAAATACATTACAACATTAATTTAATTGGAACAAACTTTGCAATATAATTTTTCTTATAAATTAAATATATTACAACATTAATCTAATTGGAACAAACTTTGCAATATAATTTTTATATAAATTAAATACATTACAACATAAGCTCAATTCCTACCGGATCGTGACGATTGTCCAACATGATAGTTTCGCTGCGGGCATTTGTTTTGGGAATGACCAGCTAATCTGCATAATCCACAACGCTTATTGTCATATTTCTCCCTAATGTCCATTTCATTACAGATTCTGGATGATTGCGGACGACCTCTCGAATTCTTGCGTAGCCCTCTGTCTGGGACAAGCTCGAAAGTCGTCAGAGGCACTTCCCACGTATACAGGTCAGGCAGGACGAGAAACTTATTTTTCTAGACACGTAACGTGTGCTCAAGTGTGTATACATCATCGATAAATTGTCCAACATTAAGGTTCACTTTAGCACACGCTGCCACGACATGCGCACATGGATAATGAAGTGTTTGGAACCTCCTGCAATCGCACTGTCTGTTCCGAAGATGAACTCCATAGGACCTAGGTGGTATGCTGGGTCGATGACCAATAGTTTCCGTAACATGAAACATTTCAAGGCATCATGAATATATTTCTACATTCATCGACCTCGCCATCCGACGGTTTACAACCATTGCATCCCTGACATCTTCGAAAAACACGTGTCCTGCCTCCATCTGGTTGACTTGTTGTTGACTCATTCTTGGCATCAAGGTAGCCAACTTGTAGAATGTAACTGATAAGACAGATGAAATCGGAAGATGTCATGTTTTCAACAACACTGCGTTGACCCCCTCCACTAAGTTTGTGGTCATCTGACCATAATGAAAGCCTTCGTCAAAATTTTGAGCCCATTGCCACGGCTCTATAATACCCAACCATTGTCGTAAAGATGTATTCGTTTGACCCTCCATGTCACTCTCAAGTCGAATCATTCTTTGGCGAAAAATGTGTGGTTCTAGCTCATACGTTGTATATGTATAAAGAAAAGATAAGTTACAGTATTGCCCTAAAACATTAAAACTTATATTGAAAATATAAGGTAATCATTTACCCATTTTCAAAACTTGTCTCTTCTAGTCTGTATTCTTATAATCTCGATGGAAGTTAGCTGTGATATGTCGAATGTAGTAAACGGATCTCCATGGTACACCAAAACGTCTAATGGCAGCAATTAATCCTTTCCTTCTATCGGAAATGATGCAAATATTATCGTTGCTAATAACATACCTCCGCAGGTTGGTAAGGAAGAATTCTCACGATTCCATGTTCTCTTTATCTATGATGGCAAATGCTATGGGAAGCACGTTCTTGTTGCCATCTTAAGCAACTGCAAGAAGTAAGATCTGTGTATATTTTCCATATAGCCAGGTTCCATCCACTTGCACAAACGGCTTGCAGTGAGGAAATGCGAGCATACATGGATCAAACGTCTAGAACATCCGGTGAAAAATTCTTTTCCCCGACTGTAGTTGGTCATCCGGGCCGTAATAAGGTTGTGTTTGTAACTCAATTACAGTCCCCGGTATGTACTCTCGCATAACGGCTATCCATCCCTGTAGCTCGTTATACGATGCATCAAAATCCCCATACAATTGCTCCATTGCCTTCTGTTTAGCTATCCACGCTTTTCGATATGATACTCGATACTGAAATCATGCCTGTATTTCGGCTATCAGTACCAAAACTTTAATTGTCGACATGTCCTTCACCATTGGCATGATACATGTACAGATAGTTTTGGAATCAAGTTTTCGATGATCTTCTGACATACGTGTTGATGTGCATGTGTGAGGCCCAACAAATTTGCATATTTCACACATCTGCGAATTTTAAATAAATGCAGCTCGTACCTGCCAATTGCAGCCTTCCGTCGACTTCTAACATTCCCCAATATATAATGTCGGTTTAGACACTGCAACTTTGTAATCCACTGATATATTCATGCTATACCGCTTAATAGCAAAAACACACTCTTCTTTACTCTCGAATCTTTGGCCTACGAACAACTCCTCAGGTTCGGAACTTACGGCTACCCGGTGAGCAGGAAGTATTTCAGAGTACTCCAGGCACTCAGCTGCATACGCCGCGTCGGGGTCTATGAGTGACATGTGTGGCCCAGGATTATTGTGTATCACAATACGTCGCATCTGGTTCCCGACCGATGACGCGTTAATGTTTCCATCGTCATTCACGTCTTCATCGTCAATATCATCGGGGACATCGTCCACATTGAGATCACTATCACTATCGACATCTTGATCACAAGGATCACTACTATCGTATCCATCATTACCAACCACATCAATATCGAGTGTAACATTAAAATCGATATCGATCCCACGTATAGTCGATTCACTATCAACGTATGATATTGGAGCCACCATGCACGGTTCTTGAGCTCCGTGTTCTTCATCATATGCATTGAGATCATCATTTTGCTCCATACCGGTTAACTCAGCAAATAAGTAAATCGGTGTATTTTTGTCACTCTCATTCCCACAGTAAAGAGCGATCATTGTCTCCACGTCTTCGTCGTCTACAAGTTCCATTTCGGTGAATTTGATGGGCTCTGTCGAAATTGAAAATTTGTAGAAAAGTTTCGATATCCTTCTTCCACAACGTCTAACAATTTTTGCGTTAATCCTTCTCTTTATATCATCCAACAAGGCATTTCTATTAAATCTCATTACTATTTGTTACCGACATTCAAATATGCATCCAACGGTTGTTGTCAAGATGATTCCATCGAAATAAACGCATACGAAAAACTGATTATCCATCTTCAATACTCAATCTGTTAAAAAATAAACAAAATTTCTCAAAATAATTTCGAACAGCAAATAAATTACTTAAATAAAAAATTAATTAATCAATATGCAATTTTTAATATATTAAAATAAAACATAACATTCACAATAAACACATAATTAATCTAAATACAAAACTTACAAAAAAAATCACAATAAACAAAATAATTTTTAAAACAAAACATAAAAATAACACTAAACAAACTATATTAATACTAACAAAATATTTTTTTTCTTATCATAATCTGTTCTATTTAAAAATAACAAAAAAAGAAAGATACCTTTTATTTCTTCTCTTCCTTCTCCCTTTCTTCTCTTCTGTAATCTTTTTTTTACTGAAATTTTTTTCCTTCTTTCTTTTTTTCTTCTCTTCTCCCTCTCTTCTTCTGCAAGTTTTTTTCACTGCTGTGTGCTTTGTTTTAACACTGCGGGGTTTAAATAAGGGAGTGGGGTGTGGGTGCCACCTCTGCCATGTCACCAACTGGTGTCGCCTCTAGCAGAGGCTTCACCAGTGCCGCCTCTAGCAGAGGCTTCACCAGTGCCGCCTCTGACAGAGGCTTGACCAGTGTATTTTAATTTTTTTTAATATTTTTTTTGTTTTTCAGCTTTTTTTAACTGTTTTTAACTGTGCATGTCAATTGAGAGGGTGGTCACGCCTCTGTCATAGGCGGCACCACCCTCCCCATACCATTTTCGTCAATATTTTGCTATTAGTACCATTTTAGTATTTTTTTAATTATTTTATACTATATGGGTAAAAAACCCGATGAATGACACTTCCTCCTTTAAAAAATAGTTTATTTTAAAAAAGAATATATGCGACTGGAATAATTTATGTTATAAACATATTAAAAATTGAAATAAAAATTAGAAATAATTTTGATTAAAATGGTTGAGTTAAGAAAGTGAATGTTATAGTGTTTTAGCACAAAATCTCATTATATAGATATATTTATAAAGATATTATTTATTATTTTATTAAAATAATGAATCTTAATAAATAAATGAATCTAGTCAATGGGTGATTAAGGCGAAGTCAGAATTATTGATAAGGGGACAAGATATTTATATAAAATATACATGTCCAAAGTAGTGGGCTGGGCTTACTTTCAGTAATGTATTTTTAAATTTAAAATAATCTTGATCACCAGAATATAGAAAAAAGTAAAATAAATTAAATGCTCAATTTGTATTAGATATTATAAATATGTAAATTTATTTTTTTATCTAATTAATATTTAAATATTCTTTATAATTAGATATTACAATTATTAAATTTTATCTTTACCAAATTAATATTTCAATACAACTTTGTATTAATTTAAAAATTTATTAAATTTATCATTAAAAAATTACAAACCTTATAAAATAAATCAAATTTAAAAACTTTTAAAATTTTGAAAGAAACAAAAAAAACTATCTTTTTTAAACACTAATTATAATATTAAAAATTAAAATTTAAAAGAAACTAAATTTTTTATTATAAAATTTGCGTATGAGTGACACCAACTAAACTAAGCTTTTTAATATATAAGTAAATATAAATTTTGTTTAAAAATGTATCCAAAGCTAACGCTTAAATTTTACTTTTTAAACTAAAAGGGAAACCTAATGAACATAAAGAAAAAGGGAACCTTGGTGATTATTTGATAAAAACCATAAATTTTGGAAATACTGGGTTTTAACGGCAGGTGGTTTTCCAAATCTGTAGGCTGACCCAACTTGATGCCTTCTTGCCCAATCAGGAAAACGGCAAATAAGGAAAACCGAATGAAAACTCTCCATCAGCCGCCCCTAGTTATGGGTTAAACCATTTCAACTAAGCCGAGTCAATCAAAATTCCAACTATAAAAAATAATATTAACATAAAAAATAATTCAAAAATTACATAAATATATTTTTTTATCTTAAAAATTATCAAAAATAATTTATTAAAACATTAAAAATCATACAATAAAATTTAGGGACAAAATATTAATTTTAATTACAAATTGAGTGGCCTGTCCAAAACCACGACAATAAGGAATACTACCATAAAGAAACCACACACTGATTCGCTTGGCTAAATTGTCATTTGACAGAAGCAAACCATTGGCTTGTGCTTTTGCATATTGGAGTGAGCTGGGATTGGGTTCCGCTATAAATAGTGTCCAGTTAGCTTTCTACATTCTTCATCAAGCACGAAAAGAGAAATACACAAGAAAATAAAACAAGTGATCTGATAAATTGAAGACTTTATTTCTGTTAACATCGATTATGAGTACTGCTGGTCAAGTCATCCGTTGCAAAGGTGATCCATCCACTCTCTCTCTCATATGCGATTGCTTCTGGTTATATGATCACTGTTCTTTGTGGGATTTAGCTTTGAATGTTTTCTGTTGGTTTTGATGCCTCTCTTTCTTTGATTAAAATTCTTCTATGGTTGGCGATTGCTTTGCTAAATCAGTGGTTGTGGTATTATTGCAGCTGCGGTAGCATGGGAGTCGGGGAAGCCACTGTCAATAGAGGAAGTGGAAGTGGCACCACCGCAGAAGGATGAAGTCCGTATTAAGATACTCTTCACTTCTTTATGTCACACCGATGTCTACTTCTGGGATGCTAAGGTTTTACACTTCCCTCTCTCTCTTGTTTTTGTCGATTGGTTTATAACTGTTGAAGAAGTAAAAGTTTTTACAAAGCCTGAATCTGCAATATTGCTGATTATTTTGATTATACTGATGTTGGGAGTCTAATCTATTTTTAGCCGAAGTTCTTATTTTATCCTCCACATTGGCTTTGACCAATGGTGAACTTCATAAAAGGATGATTCTTTTTGATAAATTGCTTCCATTGCTTCCTTCATCCAAGACTACGCAATAAGCATTTGCTTCAGTTTTTTTTTTTTCTCTTAGATATGATTCTCTGATACTTATCTCTCATATTGTGATTGACAACAATTTTCTCTTCTTGTAGGGACAAAACCCTCTGTTTCCTCGCATACTAGGTCATGAAGCTGGAGGGTATGTATATGTCCGTTTAAATGTTTACAGTTCCTACAATATTATCGTTATATGTATACACATTAACCCTTTTCTTTTGAATATTTAGGATTGTGGAGAGTGTAGGTGAGGGGGTGACTGATCTAAAGCCAGGTGATCATGTTCTCCCCATCTTCACGGGGGAATGCAAGGAGTGTCCCCATTGCTTGTCAGAAGAAAGTAACATGTGTGATCTCCTCAGAATCAACACTGATAGGGGTGAAATGATTAATGATGGAAAATCCAGGTTTTCCATCAATGGGAAGCCTATCTACCACTTCCTAGGCACCTCTACTTTCAGTGAATACACTGTTGTCCATGTCGGCCAGGTTGCCAAGGTCAATCCGGAGGCGCCGCTTGATAAAGTTTGTGTTCTAAGCTGCGGAATGTCCACAGGTTCGGGACTTGGATTTCATTTTTGTCTTTCCTTTTTTCGGGAGATATAAATGGTGTTAATGACAGTGAGGATGTTCTTGTTTCACTACTTTTATTGCAGGGTTTGGTGCCACTGTGAATGTAGCTAAACCCAAAAAGGGTCAATCCGTTGCAATATTTGGACTAGGTGCTGTCGGTCTTGCTGTGAGTTATTCTTGTCGCATTTATGTTATATGTTTTCTTCCTCTTGGCAGCACAAAAAGCGTTAGACTGATTTTTCTGTAATTCTCTGTTCTGATATATAGGCTGCTGAAGGAGCAAGAGTTTCTGGGGCTTCCAGGATCATTGGTGTCGATTTGAACCCTAGCAGATTCGAACTAGGTAGCATTGGTTTCGTAGTTATTTTACACAAAAACTTGCAAGAATGGTTATGTTTCTGGTTAAGCAAAGTCACAAAACTGATCATGCTCGTTCTCATTACTTCTTGCAGCCAAGAACTTCGGTGTTACGGAGTTTGTGAATCCGAAAGATCACAACAAACCTGTTCAAGAGGTTACTTCCCACTTGAAATTTCAGAAATTGTATTGGATTCTGTTTCGAACATGACCATCAATACTAGGGTCACTATCATAAAAGCTGCATTATATAATCAACTTGTTTGAGATCCTTATTATAAAAATGATTCTAATAATCAGGTCATTGCTGAGATGACTGGTGGAGGAGTCGACCGCAGTGTTGAATGTACCGGGAGCATCCAGGCCATGATTTCTGCATTTGAATGTGTCCACGATGTAATTATCTTCAAAAGAAATTTCTCGATGTTAGATTGTATCTTTTTACGTTGCCATCCTTAGCTGAAATGACATAAATTTTCAGGGTTGGGGAGTTGCAGTGCTTGTGGGGGTTCCCAACAAAGACGATGCATTCAAAACTCATCCAGTGAATCTACTGAATGAAAGGACTCTCAAGGGTACTTTCTTTGGCAACTACAAACCTCGAACTGATATTCCTGCTGTCGTTGAGAGATACATGAACAAGGTGAGTTTACCTTCCTGTTTAAGCATTTTATCTTTGTACAAGTACCAATAAAAAGCAACACTGACTGCGATCTCTTTGATATTTCAGGAACTTGAACTTGATAAGTTCATCACTCACTCTGTTCCCTTCTCTGAGATTAACAAGGCATTTGAGTACATGCTTGCTGGCGAGGGCCTGAGGTGCGTGATTCGCATGGATGCATAAGGATTGGCTGGCCATGGATGAAGGGCTTTTTGTCAAGTGTGTGCATTTTAAGGGAATAAATAATGTAATGTAATGTAATGTAATGCTACATTGTTTTGCTGTTTTTAATGGTAAATTTTTATCTTATCATGCATTTCTATGATCCTCTCTAGTTGCTTTGCTCTGCATGCTTCTTGTTGGAGATAGAATTTTCAAAAAATCATTTTAATTTGTTTTAGAAAATGGAACATATTGCTGAGCAAGGTTTGATGGGATAATCCCTAATTACATGAATATGTCATATGTGTAAGATGTCTAAACCAAACAAATGGATGACATGTTGGAATTAAAATGAAAGATTATACCTACATTTTTATCATATGTTGATGTCACAGTGATTCTTCGAAAGCATTATTATTCACTTGGATGAATGAAACGGAGAAACAATAGAAGGTGATAGCAAATAAGCTATTTTTGGCATCACACACAGAAATCAACCAGCATAAACCAAGATATATATATATTGAAAATATAGTTAAAATGCTACGAAAATTAAAGAATTAATATTTAGGAGATCCTTACTCAGTAATTTGGTCAAATTCAAAATAAACGAAGTAGTTTTAGAAAATAAGCAAACAAGTATAATTGATAATGTTGTTAACTATTTATCAAAATAAGCTACAAAATTTAGTCTCTATAATCATCCAATTTCAAAAAATAAAGACTATTGAATTAATGTTAATTATATTTGTTAACCTCAATGTTATATGAATTATGAATTGGATTAGTGGTTGAATCACTGTATTATAAATTTTCAGTTTAATTAGTTGAACTGATATTTCAATTATATTTAATTTAAAAATAAAAATTTATTTTATAAAATAAAAACAATTATAAAAAAAATAGATTGAACCGTCAATTTTTGGCCTTATATATATATATTTACTGATTTGTAACAATTTGCTTTATTTTTTGTTATGTACCATCATATGAACTATCATTTTAGTTTAATCGATTTAATTAATTAGTCTAATCTAATTCAACAACACCAGCTAAGGCGATCAAAAGAAAAAAAAATCAACTGCGAAAAATGTCTGTAAATACACAATTGGTTAAAATTTTAAAAATTAATAAAAACAATAACATTATATTATATTAATAAAAATTATAAAAATTATAAAAAAATAGCTTTTTTATATTAGATAATGTGACTTTGAATCGGACTGTCAAATGCTTGTGAATGCTTTGACACGCTTGTTGGATGACTGTCTTAGATCAATTCCAACATTTATCATTTTGTTAGATTTGTCAAGATGCTAATAAAGCAATTTATTTTGTGGTTTGAGTTGGAGTGAACTTTTTATACGTAAACCATTTGAAATGAGGAGTCACTTCCCACTTTTATTGTTTCTAAACTTGCAGTTGATAGTATTGTGGATTCTATGAACGAGGGTAAGGACCAGATGTATTAGATGAACTTGTTTGCTCCAATTTTAGTATTCCTATCCTTGTTAATTGTGTCTATGTTTTTTTTGCTTAGACCGATTTACTTAAAAAGGCCCATTTCCAAATAAAGTTACAGAAATGGACTAATTAGAACATTATTTACGGAAAATGGTCAGTTTTGGCAAAACACGCCTACGTGGCCGATTTTAAGGGGGAAAATCCAACAAAGCGCACCTTTGGGGGAGCGCTTTGCTCCGTGTTTCTATATTTAAGGATATTTGAGTGTTTAGTCCCTAGGATTTTTAGGATTAGGGTTTTGCTAAAATAAGTTAGGGTTTAGTGTTTAGGTTTTAGGGTTTTTAAGAGTTTTTTAAATAATTTTTTTAAAACAAGTTAGGGTTTAAAGTTTTTGTAGATTTTTAAAATAAATCAGGATTTAGTGTTATTTTATAAAAAATATTTAAATTAGAGTTTATGATTTTTAAATGAATTAAGTAAATTAGGGTTCTAGGATTTTAAATAAATAAAATTAGGGTTTTAAATAAATCAAACTAGGGTTTATGGTGTTTAAATAAATTAATTAAATTAGGGTTCTAGGGTTTTAAATAAATTAAATTATGGTTTAGGGTTAAAATTAATTAAATTAGGGTTTAGTTTTTTTAAAAAATAACATTGTGTTTATTTTTTAACAAAATTGACTATTTTGACCCTGAAAAAATAATTTTGAGAAGACGTTTCTGAACAAATAGTGTCAAAAACGCTTCAAGAAGAGTGCATTGTCAGTAAAATTACAGAAAAAAGCTCCAATATGGACACTTTTTCTACAATAGTTCCTGAAAAATAATTTTGAGAAGACGTTTCTGAACAAATAGTGTAAAAAACGCTTCAAGTAGGATGCACTGTCAACAAAATTTCTAAAAAAAGCTCCCACGTGGACGCTCTTTTTCTACAGTAGTTCCTGAAAAAATAATTTTGAGAAGACGTTTTTGAACAAATAGTGTCAAAAACGCTTCAAGAAGGATGCACTGTTAGCAAAATTGCAGAAAAAAGCTCTCATGTGGACGCTCTTTTTCTACAATAGTTCCTGAAAAAATAATTTTGAGAAGACATTTCTGAACAAATAGTGTAAAAAACGCTTTAAGTAGGATGCACTGTCAGCAAAATTTCTTAAAAAAGCTCCTACGTGGACGTTCTTTTTCTACAGTAGTTCATGCTTGGCCTTTGGCTATAAACAAGACAAATACCATTCTCAGGTTGCATAAGTGACAGCAAGAAAAATTAGAGAGGCTAAACGGAATAGAAATTGAAGATGAGTAAACGTATTAGTGCTATTATTTACTATGATGGTGAGGTCCGTGCATCGAGAACGGTGTTTTTTTATCGGAGAACACAACGTGAATGGTTTTTAACCAGAGTATAGGTTTTACAGAATTTCGTAAAAGAATTAGGCGCAAAATTTTCGGAACGACGCCAAGTAGGGTTTCTTCTATTAAGTATCAATTTTGTGCTTTGATTGATCCCGTGACATATGATGCCTTTGATATCAAAGGTGTTCGTAGCTTTGAGGTGATGGTGCAAACTCATCTCACTAGTGGATCACCCTATCTTGAGATATATGTTCAATTTTCATCGCCAAATTAAACATTTGCGACTTCAACATCAACTGATGTTCGAGAAGAATACACAACCCCTAGTTGACACTCCGTTAGTGGGAGGCAGAACATGGAAACGCTCGTGTGTGGTGGCAGTATGGAAAACACAACTCCTGTATGACACTCGGTTAGTGGATGGGATATGCAAATCGGTGGGTCGATGTTCGATGCTGGAAATATGTATTGGGGAATGACATCAACTTCTAGTGGTTGGCAATCCATATCTGATTGAGGACGTTATGAAATGTCAACAAGAAGGGATGATGCACTCCCTACGACGTCCACTGGCGAGGGGACCTCGTACGTTGCAGATCATGGTGGGTTGGATGATGAGTCCGATATGGATCTACCTCGAGAGCCCAGCCCCGATGGTGCAGAAGTTGCTTTATTTTCTGAACCGGAACATGTTTCATCTAAACCTGAAGACGTTGAAGGGGGTTCAGATGAAGAAGAAGAAGATTCGCGGTTCAGGGCGTACTCGCCTCCAGCCTACATGCATAATGTTGACATATCGGCAGATGATGCATTGGAGTTTCCAGAGCTACCACACTAAACCCGTGATCGTACAAGTTTGTCATTTGATTCGAGGGATTTAGAAGTTGGTAAGGATTTTTCCAGTAAGGATAGTTTTCTTGGTGCTTTGAAACAATATACATCAATCATGGGGCTAACTACAACATGGTTAAATCC
Organism: Gossypium longicalyx; assembly: GCA_025698465.1. Classification (NCBI taxonomy): domain Eukaryota; kingdom Viridiplantae; phylum Streptophyta; class Magnoliopsida; order Malvales; family Malvaceae; genus Gossypium; species Gossypium longicalyx. The sequence continues at coordinate 11,775,578 of CM046997.1, read as the reverse complement.
AAATCCGAGAAGTTTGAGGCTAAGTGTGCAATGCAAGACAGTACATGTTCATAGAAAATCATGGCTTCTCTTAGTAAAAAGACAGACTTGTGGGAGATAAAAAAATACAAAGGTCCACATACCTGTGTTGTCGGTACAGTATCACTGAGTGTTTAGGGTTTTGAATAATAATGTAATTACGTAATGTTACATTATTTAACTTACTTCGTTGATAGGTTTTTCACAAGATCATCTCAATATGGATTCAAGCATGATAGCTACCTTAATACTACCGATGTTGAAGGCGGATCCCAAGACTTCTGTGTCATGCATAATTGCTAGTATTTGTAGCCAATTAAGGTACACGCCCTCTTATCGCAAGGCTTGGATAGCTAAATAAAAGGCGTTGGAAAAAATGTATAGTGGATGAGATGCTTCATATAATAAGGTTTGGCTGTGGTGTCAGGTACTAGAGAGGTACGTCCCAGGTTGCATAATAGACATTGAAACGGTCCCTGCGTACTACAACGAGCGATTGCTCCGTGGATGCCAAGTGTTCAAACGTCTGTTCTGGAGCTTTAAGCAATGTCGGGATGTATTTGTGTACTACAAGCCGTTGGTACAAATTGACAGTACATTTACGTATGGTAGATATACCCATCGGCTATTGCTAGCTGTGGCACAGGATGACGGTGGGAGAATCCTTCCAATTGCTTTTGCAATAACATCGGGGGAGTTAGTTGATGACTGGGATTTCTTTCTTTTTAGGTTAAGGAGGCATGTATGCCCTCAACTTGATATTTGCGTTATATCGGATAGGGGGTATTGGAATACTAGCCGCAATTGAGTGACATAGAAGCCTATGAGATCGCACACACTATTAGTATTGTTTAAGGCACATTGCGTCCAACAACTACAAGCAGTATCGGTCTACGACTGAACGGAAGCAAGTGACCAATATGGGTATTTAATCTCTATTAATATACTTTCACTTCTAATATTCAATTTAATCTGAATGAAATATTGGTATGTAATTTTCGCTATCAACTTATATTGGCAGGGTATGAGATCAATAAGGACCGTTTTCATGAGATGTTGGAGATTTTGCGTTCATTTAACGATCAAGGCGCAGATTACCTCTGTAACATACCTTTCGAACAGTGGACACAAGCATACGACGGCGGCCTACGATATGATCATATGACCACAAACCTAGCTGAATGCATAAATTCTGTTCTAAAAAGAATGCATCATTTGCCGATAACCTCAGTTGTGCGAGAGACATATTTTCATTTGGCGAAACTATTTCCAAAGTGAGCAGTGAGTTATAAAGGCCAAATGTAGGGAGGCTATGTATGGTCTTGGAAGATATTGCAAGAAATTAACAAGGCGAAGGTGCGGGCCAAGACCATGCACACAGTGTGTCACGATCGCGACAACCTATGGTTTCGTGTGATAGAGTTTGACAGACCGAGCCAATGTATTACCGGCAGGCAATATCGTGTACACCTGATAAATAGGATTTGCGACTGTGGGACGTTTGACGCACTTCGTTATCCATGCACTCATGCAATTGCTGTAATGACCTAAAATTTATGGACATCGAAAAAGTGAGTTGTCGGGTCTTCATTTTAGTAAAATGGATTCGTAAATATTTATTAAAAATATTTAAGCAGTTAGTTGTGAGTTTAATTAGGTTTTGGTTAGGTAAATCAGCTTAAATAAGAGTAACTAGGAAAAAGGACTAAATTGCAATAGAGGTGAAAGTTTAATTATAGATTAAAAAAAGTTAAAAGGACCAAATAGGCAATTATACCATTTTTAAATGTTGAGGCGGTTTACGATAAAAATATCAAAGATATTTTTTATTAAAATATAATATATTATATTATAATAACTTAATAAATAAGTAATATTTATTAAGTTATATTATTATATATATAATAAACAAAATAAAGAAAAGAAACTTAAACAGAATAGCAAACAAAAACAGAGAAGAATAGGGAGAAAAAGAAAGGAGAAAAGGAAAAAAGAAAGGGAAAATAGGGTTCCAAGCTAATTTGGTAAGTCAATTTAATTCCTTTTCTTATGATTTTTGAGTTTTTATGATCCTAGAACAAAATACTATTAGGTATTTGTTGAAATTTTGAAAGTTAGTAGATTTTTGGATATAGTTTATGTTGAATTAATTGATGAATTGGGGATTTAATTGATAGAAATTTCAAATTAGAATTGGGAAAAAGATTTGTATAATAGGGACTAAATTGTAAGAAATTTGAATTTAGGGTCTTGTGATGAAAATTTGAGGGTTAAGTTAAGTTATAAGTAGAGATTAAGTGAAAATAAGGTATAGATTGTGATAGAAATGAAAATAATTTTGGTTAGGGATTAAATTGAAATTAAGGTAAAAATTAAATAGAAAATTTAAATATTTGATGTGAATTGATGTTGTATTGATAATTTTAACTTATTTAATATTCCTAGCTAACATCGTGCCAAAGACATCGACCAAGAAAGGAAAGGAAAAGTGACGATGAGTGATTCGAAATTACGGTTTGTATTACTATAATTTGAATTTAGTTATTATTTATTTTTGAACTTTAATTAATGTGTGTGGTAAGTAGAATTGAGGTAAGAAATGATATTGAAATGTGAATTATGTGAATATTTGAATATTTGAATGTATATTGATTGGAAATTGAAAGTGATTTGAATTGAATTAAATAATTTATTGTGATATTGAATTGAAAATATGAGAATTTGTGATTGGTATGAATTTGATTGAATTGAATTGAGAAAGTCAATTGGAAACCCCATTAACTAGTCGGGCTAAGTCGGATATAGTTGGCATGCCATAGGATTGGAAGTGTTCAGGTATACTTCGACCTCGAGTCGATGAGGCACTATATGTGTCATAATATTGCTTCGGATAATTCTGATGAGGCACTATTTGTCGTATTATTGCTTCGGATTAACTCTGATGAGGTACTAAGTACCGATTCACTTCAGCAAGGTTGCTGAGGCACAAGGTGCCGTACTAGTGTGTTTGGTTGGATCCGTGTATCCGTCAAAGTCCGAGTCAAGTTAGTAGGGGTAAATGAACGAATTGGAAATTAGAATTGGCATTGAATGAATTGATAAACCGAATGATTATGTATATGAAATGGATTGAGATATCGAAATGAGAAGTGAGAATGAAATGAATTGAAATTAATGAAATAGTAAATGAGTTTAATTGAATACAACTTGTGAAATGGTTACTGAAAGATTAAGGGTACGTTTGGTTCACTGTAATAGAATAAGGCTGTAATTGAATAGAGCTGTAATTGAATAGAGCTACAATCAGTAATTCAACTGTTTGGTTGAATGAAAATGGAATAGAACTGTAATAGTATTCTTGTGTTTGGTTGAATGGAATGATGTTGTAATAGCATAAGAAAAAAAAACTAAAATGACCAGAATACCCTTAGCAGAATTTTTTAGGTAGATGATTATTGTTATTCTTATTAAATTTAATAAGATTATTATTAAAAATAATTTAATAAATATAATAAATAACTTAACCATATTTTAACATAATTATTATTAAATATAATTTAATAAAATAATATATAATTTAATAAAATTCTTAATATAATTATTATATGAATTAAAAAAATTATAATATATAATACTATAAAAATAATATATAATCTACTTTATTATATTTAAACTGCAATATATATATTTAATGTGCTAAAATATCATTAGTGAAACAAATAATTTAATTATTCTACAATAAAAAACAAAATATTAGAAGTAATAAATAACTTGAGAATTATATTTCACATCCAAACATAATATTCATATATTAACAAAAGGTTACATGATTTCATTAGTTTATATGTCATAATCCATATATTATAAAATTTTACAACCTCAAAAAGTTACAACATTGTAATGACATTCTATCATGTCATTATACCATCCAAATATTACAAACACAAAAAGTTACCAAAATATCATCAACACAACCATAATTTTTAATGGTCAGCAAAAAATCTTCTGACCTATTCCAACCCCACAGCAGAAGGTAAACTAAAGAAAATGAGCATTTGCATTGGATGATTTGGAATTTTGCTCAATGCACGATAACGCTCATCCTCAGTTAAACCTTCTACTTCACATAATGTTGGATATAATTTCAGAGCACTTTCTTGAATGGTCATTTCTGACTTTTGTTGAATTATCACTTTGGAGGCAATACTCTTACTGATTTCAAGGCCAACGGTCGGTATGTTTTCCGCCAATAAAGTGGTAGCATCATTAAATGAAGTAGAAGAATCACGTGCATCAGATTTCTTTTTTTTTCTTCTTTAATAATGTGGAATCACCTTGGTTTCTAGCTGGTTGCGATTGTGTAGCTGAAAGATCCATGTCATCCAAAGCAACATCAACTTCGCATCCATGGAAAAAATTTCTTTCTTCATGAGTATTTGTAACAGCTACATCCTCAACATCTATTTCTTCAATAATATCAACGGCTATTTGAGCATCTTTTCCAGTGGCTCGGTCTTTTAGGTAGATGGCAGTAAGTTGGTCATAATAAGGGAAACTCTAACGTCTAAATTGAGCGGCTTCTTTATGACTCTATAAAAATGAGAAATTCATATTAGATATAAGTATGGTCAAAATAAGATAATAAAGACTTGAAATAATTCTTAAACTTATATATGAGTTCCACATCGCATCTTCAGCAACAACAAGCTGCCTATGCTCATCCCAACCAAAGCTGCTATTGTTTTTTTTCCACTAAACATGTCATAAACGATTGACCAATCCCTTTTCAATGTCCTAATCCTTGATTCAAGATTAGGTTTAGCCTTTAACATGACATTGGGTAAAACTTTTTCTAACATTTTTTCCAACTCATTTCAATAGCCGGCTTTGAATCTCGTATCTACATTAAAGGTTCTAACATTGTGCAAGTCGACCATACAAGCAACCAACACAGCATCTTCTTCTGGAACCCATTTCCTTTTGGTTCCTCGAGAATTTTGGGAAGAAACACTTGATTCTGAAAAACCTGGCATAACTATCTTAAGAAAAAATACAAATTAAAATTAAGTTCAATATTATGCATCAAAGATCAACACTTTATAAAATTATAACACATGATGAATCAAAAGAAAACAAGTTATCATTCAACAAGTCTAGTACAATACAAAAAAACAATTCAAACAGCACCAAAGTTTCATAAACTAGATACATGAAATAACATAAACAACTTAATGTTTACTATTTTTACCCTAAACCTAACTAATTTCTAGATGCTTGCCATTCATCGAACATTTGGTTGGCTAATTCCATCCTCCAAGTAGCCCATGCATCCGACGGAAGAATATTTACGATATTCAGTTCATCGTCATCTATCACATTACTAGGTAATCCTTCTCCCAACTCCGATTTAATAGGATCAAGACTCATATAGGTTCGAATAAAATTATGGAGCAAACAACATGCAATAATATTCTATTGTGCACCCTTACAGGATAGAATGATGGACTCCTAAGTATTCCCCATCTAAGTTTTAGTAACTCAAAACATCTTTCAATAACATTATGCACTAAAGCATGTTTCATATTGAAAAATTCTTCCAGAGTACTTGGCTGGTAACCCTAACGGCACTCATTCAAATGATATCTTTGTCCCTAAACGGCACAAGAAATCCCTCACAATTTGCATATCCAACATCAATTAGATAATAACAACCTATAAAAAGAAACTATTTATCATGGTTAATTTTCTAAAAAAGTATGATCTTAAAAATTAATTCAAATTCCTCTAATTTTGCACTTTACCATGAGAAACTTTTAGTCCATGTCTCCTACTAATGACATCTCGAAGAACTCGTCCATCAGCAACAGAACCTTCCCAACCAGGAAGAACATAAACAAATTGCATATTAAGTGTACAAACACTTAATATATTTGTTGCTATGTCACCTTTTCGCGTTCAATATCTAGGTTTATCAACTGTTGGAACCCTAACCTTGATGTGGGTTCCATCTAAAGCACCTAAGCAATTCTACATCACATGTATACAACCTCGGGTTAGGATACTGTATTTAAATCTAAATGGACAAAATTATGTACGAGCTATATATAGAACTCACTCCAGTACCTTGAACCATTTTCACCTTAGTTCTGTAGAATTAGCTTTAATTTGCTCTGCCTTTTTAAATAACACACTTGTAAGCTGTAACACCCTGATTTTTGGGATTTTCTTAATTCTCGAGAATTTGGTAAATTTTTGTGAAATTCATAATTGGAGTATGTAAATGGGCCTATGGAGGGCCCATGTGTTGGCCAAAACCCGGTAGAATTTTTGAATTTTGGACTTAAGGAGTTAGGGGCATTGGATATGTGGCCTTATTAAAAGACGAGGGTAAAACGTAACACAAGAGAGCCCCTGGCAAAGTGGCTAAGTGACGCCACTAAGGAGCTAAAAAGGTGGCGTGTAAGCGGTTGGGGGAAGGCCAGGGTTCGATCCACTAAGCTGGCAATTGTGTTGTTATTTTTATGTCTTGGGCATGCAGGAGTTGGAAGTCGAATGGAACTCTGTTAGAGAGAGTTTGAAGCAGTCAAACGCATGGATTAATGAGTGATAAGGGGAGAGATTTTGGGGATTTGGAGAGAAGCTAAGAGTTGGCCGAATAGTGGGAATTAGAGAGGGGTTTTTGGCAGAGGATTATTTGGTTAGCATTTCGGCATTTAGGGACTTAGTTGTGTTGTTTTCTTCTGTGTAAACACCATAGGATTATTCTTTTATTCTCTTTTTCTTCTCTAGCCGAAACTACCACCCTTTCCATCCATTTTTTCTTTCCTTTTCTTTTTCGAAACCAGTCTATTATTCCCTACTTTTCAACTACTACTTCCTTTCTATCTTCACCTTTGCCGAATAGCCAAGAGCCGAAACCCTCTATAGTTTAGGAGGGCTGTCGTTTTGGGGTATAGGCCTTACTGGGCCTTTTTCATTTGATTTTTATGGTTTTTGTAGTGAGATAGATAACTTTGGAGGAGCAGCAAGGCTTGGGGTATCGACTTGGATAAGCTTGGATCATATCATCGGACCCGGTAAGGGTAAGTGACCTATGGCCATTAGGAGTTCTTTGGCCGAATAAGGTAAGGTGGATTTTGGGTTTGATAAGCATGACTTGTGCGCTAAGAATGGCGATACTTAATTGTAGGTTGTCGTGGGAGACTCTGTTAGCAAACGTCACAAATCAGGTGTGTAACAACCCTTATAGTAGCTTAGGCTAATATTCGCAGAAAAGCCGAAATGCCAAAATTTTGGCATTTCGGGAACTTGAGATTTTGCATGTGGTTTTAGATGTGATAAAAACGATATGATCGGTGTTTGGATCGATGGAACAGTAAGAGCGCACTCGTACGCACGACGGTAAGTTGGGCCTCAATGGTCGAATTGGGCCCAATGGGCTTCCGGGCCCATTTGGGTAAAATTGATAGAAAATGGAACTTGGATAAATTGCATGTTAACACGGTTAGATCTGCTGTAAAAATTGGGTTAAGTGGGCTTAAAGGGCTAAATCGGCATTCGTGGGGCCCATTAGGGTTTTGGGACCAAAAGTCCTAATTTGGTAAAGTGCGTTAAAATCACTGTTTAAACACTTGAGAATATTAATAATTGTTAATGAACGTGAAAAACCATAATATTTGGTAAATTTATGAAATTACCCCTAAAATATGGAAAATGACTGTTTTGCCCCTAGGTAAAAATGACCATTATACCCCTAGGGTTTAATTATGAATATGATGCATGAGGTATTGATTTACATGATATGACATGATATGCACATGATAGGTTATAACATGCACATGATATGCTATGATATACTCATTATATGCATGGGTTGGGTTTTTGATATAAATGGAGGAAGTGCGACAAGGGCTTTGCCCCAGTTTATCAAAAAGGGCTTTGCCCCAGTTATTAAAAGAGGCTAGGACTCCAGTTATATGATAAAGCAGTTGTGCTGCCAATGGAGAGTTTGGTTGGGTGGGTTGAGTTATTCCCCACACGGAGAGCTTGGTTGGTACGGGTGGAGAGTAGCAGATGGTGGGTTGAGTAGTCTCCCCAAATGGGCTTGCATACATCCATTAATATTACATGTGGCATTGAAATGGGCCTATGGGCCATACCATTTGCAGTTAAGGCTTCAGCCCAGTAAAATAATTAATGAGAAGGCTTTGGCCCAGTAACATGATTAATGAGAAGGCTTCGGCCTAGTACACAGATATTAGTTGGGCTCCGAAGGGGGCTTGTTGCACACTGAGTTTCCAAACTCACCCCCTTTTTCTTAACCTTGCAGGTGAGCCTTGATGAAGAGACTTGGAGCCGGAGGGGATTCAGAGTGGCCATGGTGATCGCTTTTGAACTTTGAAATCAGTAACTGATTTTATATTATAGTATTATCTTAACTGTTAATATTATTTGTTTTTGGGTTGTAACAAGGCCATTTTAACTATTTTTCTGGAATTATTTTACTTTTAATAACTCTAATTTTTTTCTGATAATAGTTTGAAATGGGTTAGACTTAGGGCGCGTTTTCAAAATGATACTCATTTTCAAAATAACGCAATGATACAATTAATCAGTTTATCAACAATATCTACTTGAATGAATTTCAACTCGTTTATCAAAGTGTGGCAATAGTTGTGGGCATGTCTAGGATTGGATCCATTCCAGAGCTTGGTACTTAAACAGCCTTCGTGGTTCACCTCCTCTGTTTCGGATACCTACTTGGTGCACAGCTTCCATTCACTTTGATTGCTTAGCAAAGACTATCTTTTAAAACACTAACAAGGACGTTGAAAGAGGCATGGGTTTTCTTAAAAAAACTCCAATGTGACACGTCGAATTCGGCCATAACGTCTGGGCCGGGTTTGGGGTGTTACATTTAGCGTATGACAACATTTAAAACATTGTGAAATGATCTGCTAATGGTTTCCCTAGACCTATTAAAGTGATGCTTTATAATTTGATTTTTAAGGTGATGAGAAATGATATGTAAAAACATTGCCACTTCCTATCAACAATCATGTTCCTTGACGACTTCAATCCCCCTAAAGTTTGTAACATCTCACATAGTTTAAAAAAGGTAGTTCTATTCATCCTAACTTGTTCAATACAAGCCTCGTCACTAGCATATACAAATCTTTTCACATAATCTCTTTTTGCATAAAAATCTAAAATATAAGATCTAATCCTTGGTCTATAAGTATGTAGGCTATGGATGGCACCCAATGCAACTAAGAAGCAACTCGCAACTGTACACATTTGCAACCATATTGTAATAGCAAAACCAAATTTTTTATGCCTCTCACTTTGTACTATTAAAGGCAAATGAGCCATTACCGCAAGATATTAAAGTGTTACGTATCTTCAAATCGTAGTAAAAGGGTCACATTTCTCCAATACTAATTTCAATAACAATAAAACAAAATCAAAGAATTTAATTACCAAAGAACTTACAGTGATTCAGTGAATACAAGATGCTCAACTCTAGGTGGAGGAAGCAATCAAACAAGCCAAATAAGAAGAGGAAGCAATAACAAACTATCAAAGAAAAAATGAACAATACATATTAATAAATAGGATAAATTTGTTTAAAATTATATTTGCTTATGTATAAGTAAATAATTTATCAAGCATTTAGTAGTGTATAATAATAATACCATTTTCAAAGTTTCAAAGTTTGTTGCAACTGAAATTCAATCTTATTTACAAAGAATTTCATGTTTATTTATATAAATACAATTATCCAAACTCACATTTTTTAACAATAGATATAATTATTCAAATAGGTTTAAGAGGCACAACTTTTAATATCTAAGAAACATAACTCAATACTTATAGTCCTTCACTTATAATTGTTAAATCACTTATAACATTTTACATGTAGTCATTGAAACGTTATAAATATTTTACATGTAGTCATTTGAGATTTATAAGCAATATTTTCTATGTATATTTATGAAATTGAAAATTTTATAATAATGATATAAGTAAAAAGATAAAGTACATGAGTATGTAAACTTTTGAATCATGAAATAAGATCATTATTTGTTAGATATTTTATAAATAATATTCCATAACAAAGATATGAAATAATAAAGTACTAATAAATATATATAATTGTTTCATATATATATATAACTCAATACACAATTTTTAATAAAAATACATTTTAATAAATTTATAATCTTTTGTTTTGAATTTAAATAAGCTTTTCATTTTATTTATGGGTGTTTTTAAATTTCATTAAGTAGGGTCATGAGGTTAACAAGTGTCTTAAAAAAGTATAATAAAATGTAAAAAAAATAGATGCGTGACAATTTTTTAAAATTGTTTGTGGAACAATAAAAAACATATTATTAGTATATCAAATACTAACCTATTATTTATTTAGTATGAGATAAAATGTAGGAATGTTGATTGAGGAAAAAACAAAAGATTGATATGTATAGACAACTCAGCATGAGTAAGTGATATGAAGGCATATATGCCAAAATAGTTCTTTCCCTTTCTTTTAATGTGCAAATTGCAATTTGTTTTATATTTGAACTTGGCCTTTACATCTATCTCATCATCTTGATAAAATATTTTAGGGATTCTCATTACTTACATCAATCCTCATAAATGGTAAAACAAATCTTTTATATAATGTCAAAGATCTTACTTATCAATCTTCTTTCAAACTATTTTTGCTAGCAATATTATTTTATAGTTTATATTTAAAAAGTTGCATTATTCCTCCCAATAATTATGCAAATAACAGGTTTATGCAAAACAATACCCAAGTCCTACTATTGAATTATTTTATCTATCAGATAAGCAATTGTTCTGATTGGGCAATTCATTTCTAGTCAGTGACACCTTTAAAGCCAAAAATCTAACCAGTTGTAATTGTACGAAACCTCTCTTGCCCAGCAGTATCTGCAACTATATCCTTTTTCTATCAAGCTCTATGGTCCTTACCTTGAAGTCAATTCTGCCAAAGAAAACACAACCTTATTAAACCACATGCCCCTTGTTATATACATTTAACACATAATGGTACCAACTAAAAAATCTAAATAAAAATAAAATTAACAAAAAACCAAAGGTAAAATGAACACTACAATAGGGCCAAACAAACACTTTCACTTTAGAAAAACTCTTTCAACAAAAACTGCAGCTGACAGTAAAATAATCCTAGGGATAAGAATGCTACGCTCAAACAATGAACCTAATCCAATTTTTTGCTCATTTCCAAAACATCTAGATAATCCTCGAAAGGACATAGTACAATCTCACATACATATATGTGTATATATATATCAAAATGTATATAACACTGACAAGTGTTATTACATGCATCAGATATTCACTCTTCTTTTTTGGATGGGTTTGAGGGTTGATTGCTTGGTTTTTCTTAGTCTTACCCCATGGCTTAAAGTCAATATTTTTGCTTGTCAGTTCTGCACCAAAATTAATTGGCTTATTGTCAGAGCTAAATGCTGCACTCGAAGAGCTTGAAAGCAAAGTTAATCCACTTTTAAGAAAGGTGTAAGTTAATCCACTTTTAAGAAAGGTGTTCTTCTTCTCTTTTGTTATTTTTGTTTTTGAATAGAATGGTAATACTATACTTGATCTACCAACTGATTTGGCAGCATATATGCATGTTAGGTCCATCTAGGTCTTTTGGGAAACTTCAATGTGTGGTTTGAGATTATTACATTTTTTTTGTTGGGAAAAAAAAACACTAGTATAGAAGCAACAACTAACACGTTTAAGAAATAAACAAAGGTCTTACTGAAATCTTTAACAGATTGTGCTAACAAGTGCCCTACTGACATTCATACAATGCATTGGAAATGATAAGCTATCAACTACTACATTCAATACAATGTTATGACCATAAATAGAATATTAACTAAGTTTAAAGAGTTTCTTAACGGGACTCATTAGCAAACCCGTCTTTAATATCTAATTCACTCTAATCTAACAAAAAAATTAGCAGTAATAGAGTTTAAATTGTCCCTTTGTACAATTATTAGGTCCATCCTTCAAAGCTAAAGAGAATACATACACATATACACACAAAAAGAAAAAGAAAAATTGTTTGACATGGCAAATCCAACAAAACTAGAAACACAAATATATAAAGAAAAACAAATGAAGTTTTATTTCTATTGAAAGAGATGGAACTGATATTATAAGCTAATTATTATTCCAAGATCAAGGAACTCAAAGACCTTGCCCAAAAAATAAGTTAAGGAATCAGCCATTTCTCAGATATAAGTTACTTAGCTAAACGCTAAAAACAAAAATGAAACTATGAAAAGATTGAAGTGAAAATAGAAAATAAGAAAAATGTAAACCATAAGCTTAAGTTCCCAAATTTCTTCAATCAAAAAGAAGGAGGAAAAAAAACTAAAATACTATCAACTATTACTGGATCTTGATCCACTGACCATTAAAAAAAACCCATAAATTTGAAGAGAAAATATGATCAGAGCTGAAGCTAGGAACGAGTAAAAAAGCTTGGAATAATAATACGCTATCATCCAATACTGGTTCAACTAAAAGCAAGTTGAACGAATCGAAAAGAAACCCATAAATCGAAGAAACGCCACGTTTCAAAGGAGCATTCAAAAGAACAAAAAAAAGAGAAGATTTTATAAGGGGACCTTTTGCTTTAGCGGTTAAGCATTTCCATGGCAGATTTTAAGCTTTTTTTTTTTGGGTTTGAGGGTTTGTATTTTTGGGGTTTATGAGTTTTTTTTGTCAAAAAATGGATTGCCGATGAGTCCCACAACGGTAGACGTTCCCTGTCATCCAAATACACACATTCCTTTAAAGTCAATTGATGAAAAAAATAAACACAAACAAAAGAGAAGAAAAGGAACATGAACTCAAACAGATCACCAACTATAAATTGTCATTAGATAGAATACCTAATTGAAAAATAATTCGTTATCTCCAAAGTCAAAATCTGATTTTCGCATCAGACGAATTAAAAGCCTAGCGAAAATTTCCCAATAAAAAAAATCACTTGGCAGTTTCAATTATTTCTCTTCTCAAGTTTCCACCTCATACAATTCTTAGTTGAAAAAAAGGTTGGAAGGAAATGGGAAGAAGAATGAAAAAAGAAGAAAGCTCTAGACGTGGGAAAGAAATGGAAGAAGAAAGGTCTAGACGTGAGAAAGAAATGGAAGGGTAAAGTTGAACTATGACCTAAATTTTTCATGCTAAATTGGTATTCTGTGGGGGGGGGGGGAGTGCTGAATTGTAAACAGCGCTTTGCCTTGAATAAGGTTTTATGGAATAGGGTTGTAATAGCCCATTACAGCCAACCAAACAATGGAATAGGGATGGGACCACAAAATTAAGCTGTAATGGCTTACCATTACAGCCAACCAAACATGTTGTAATTGTGTAAATTGAATATGCATAATTTACTATATTATTTATAAATTTGAATTATAGTAATACCACTGAGTGTATATACTCAGCGTACAGTTGTTTCTGTGCGCAAGTTAATTGAAGTTAAAAGTTCCGAATAAGCATTCAAGCCAATCCCGTACTCAGCAAAGTGGTGATGTATATTCTCTTTTGTAAAATGGCATGTACCTAGGTTGATTGTATAGGTCATTTTGAAATATGTTTGCAAATGGTATTATAAATTAACCTTGGATGGTTATAGACAATATAAATGAAATGTTAAGATTATGAAATGGCATGTTTGGGTTATTTTGGTATGGTATTTGAATTGGATTGAATGAAATCTATTGAATTGATTTGGATAATACATATGATATATTTATGAAATGTATGTAAATTATCTATTTAAATTTCATATTTGATTTGATATGTCAAGTAATACGTCATAACCCTATTTCGGCGACAATTTAGGGTTAAGGGGTGTTATAATTAGTGGTATCAGAGCTATTCAAGTTTAGTTGATTCTCTGACTAAATGGAACTCAGAAATGAGTCTAGAGGTACATGCCATAATTGAGTCAAAATTGAGTCGGGATTTGGCTGCTAATATATCTATTTGATTTTGTTTTATAGTTAAGTTGTCGGATGAACGTATAGATGACGTAGATCAAGAAGTGTATACGGGAGATCATGAAATAGATGAAACAGTGTCGGCTACCCCTAGTGTAAATTCAATAAGTAATTAACCCCCTAATGTGAGACGAGAAAACGTTAGAGAAAGAGATGATTCCTAATTACTCAGAGTCATAGCCGATGCCCTTCAGAGTGTAACTGGTATTGCATCTACTGCAACATCTGTTCCCACTACTCAACTAGTTTCGATCAAAGAATTACGTTAGTGCGGTGCCACAGAATTTTTGGGTCTAAAAGGAGTTGATCCATCAACTGCTGAAAATTGGATGAAATCAACAAAAAGAATCCTACAACAGCTTGAATGTACTCCTAAGGAGAGTTTATCATGTGTTGTTTCATTATTACAATGTGAAGCCTATGTATGGTGGGAATCAGTGATTTGGTATATACCGGTAGAGCAAGTAAGTTGGGATTTCTTTCAGAAAGAATTTGAGAAAAAGTTTATTGGAGAACTGTATATAGAAGACAAAAAGCAAGAATTTTTTTATACTTAAACAAAGTGAGATGTCAGTGGTGGACTACGAATAAGAAATCTCGAGACATAGTAGGTATGCATCTGAATTTATACCTACTGAAGCTGATAGTTGTAAATGATTTCTACGGGGCTTGTACGATGAATTAAGGGTATAATTAGTATCTCACAGAATAATTGAGTTTGTAGATCTAGTTGAAAGAGCTAAAATGGTAGAACAAGTTTTGGGCCTCGATAAAAAGCTTGAAATTACACATTCGACTGGAAAAAAACTGGGGCTGCTAGTATGAATCCGCAACTGAAAAGATCAAAAGAATTTCGCAGTGGTTGGAGACCAAGTTTCAGATCAGCTAGAGGTGACAAAAATAGAGGGAAACAAATAGCCATCTCTACCGGTAGTGTAAAGGGCCCATCACTGGATATTGAAATATCGAAATGTGAACACTGTGGAAAGAAACACCAGGGTGAGTGTTGGAAAATGACTGGGACTTATTTTCGTCGCGAATCTTGTAACACCCCAAAATATCTGTATATGCTTCTATATTAATTTGACAACTATGTATTTACTTCAGAGGTTAAGTGTTCTGGGTGTGTCTGAGTGGTCCCAAGTTCAAGCCACAACTTGGGTAAATTTTGGTATTTAAATGAATAAAGCCTTAACCTTGTTCAATAGGCTTATATTTAAGTATTTGTAAAAGCATATCAAAATAGGCCTGCTAGTCTATTGGTTAAGTGGAGTGCTGGAGTGTTAGAGGTCCTGTGTTCGATTCCTTGCATCAGTTTTATTTTTGTGCAGTTGCGGGGAGGAGTTTGAGTTAGATCAGAAATCTGAGTAGTGGGTACTTAGTGGAATGCATTAAGGAGGAAAATATTGGAGGTTAATAGTTGTGGGTGAATACTGCTTTCTTTTTGGCAAATTCGGCTACCTCTTCTCCCTTTCCTCTTTTTTTGCTACCGAATTCCCTCCCCTTACTCCTTTTGCTGCCAAAATTCCCTTACTTTCTCTCCTATTTCGGCTATTCTTTCTTTCTTCCTTTCAGTCATTCTGTTATTCACTGTTAGGGGCGTGTGTGGTAAGTTTTCATTTCACTTAACTCGAATGTTACTCTGAGTAAGTGTCTTAAAGGGTGTTTTGGTTGTTGTTTAGGGGTAACTCGGGAGGCTAGTATTAACGCTTTGTCGGCTTGAATTGGAGTCGTGCACGTTGAGGTAGCGGTAAGTTAGTTCTACGATTTTAAGATTGGTTGTAAGACTCGTTTTGGATTTTAAAAAGTTGGAATACTCTGATTATAGGTATTGGTGGTCTTGGGATAACGGTTACAACAAAATTGAACCAGGTGTGTACCCAAAAACACGAAAAATGAGATTCAAAGAAAGCCAAAAAAATAATTTGTCGATGCCACACGGGCATGTAGTCACTCGTGTGGTAGGCCATGTGAAGGAACACACCGTGTGATTGACGAGGCTAAGCTGTGCGCGAAGGACACAGTCGTGTGATGGCCGGATGAGGTCGTGTGCGACACATGAGCTCTACCAATTGGGCCATGTGCCGCATACGGGTCTGTGTGCCCACACAGGTGAACTACACGACCATGTGGGATTCTGGGCCAGGCCATGTGGATCAAGGCCAATTTGGGGACATGTGGGCCCACACGGGTAGGTCACACGGACGTGTGAGCCCATTTCTCTAAAATACTCTATAAGGTTGCTCGAGTCGCCCAAGTCGACTTGGACCTACGGTAAGAGTTGCTTGACCCCTAGTACTGTGATATGATTATGTGAGGTATGAATTAGGCATGTTATGTAATGACTCGAAATTCCCGGGCACCAGAAAAGTGAGTTATAAGGCCTCCGTCTTAGTGAAATAAGTTCGAAAATAATTATTAAAAATATTTATGAGCCTAGTGGTGTGTCTAATTAGGAATTAATTAGGTTAAATTAGGTTAATTTAGAATAATTAGCAAAAAGAACTAAATTGAAAAAGGGGTAAAAGTTTAATTCTAAAGTAATAGAAAATAAAAAGGATCAAAATGGCAATTAAGCCATTTACATAAATTGAGGCGGCATATTGAAATAAAATCAAAGATTTTATTTAGGTATTATATATTAAATCATATATATATTATAATGATTATTATTATAGTTTTATATTAAATTATTATGATTATTTAATTAATAATATATTATAAATAAATTAAATAGAAGACAATTGTATGGTAATAAAATATACATGTGTAAGAATTGTATTGGTACATTTGTAATTTAAATACTAAATTACTTATAATTTAAGTAAAAGATATTTGTTAATTAAATAATTAAATTATTAAATTATGAGATTTTTGTTTAAGAAACAAATTAAATAATGACAATTGTAATAAAATTATTGGTACAAATGTAAAATTTAAATATGTATCCAATTGTAATATTAGTATTTGTTATTAGAATAGATATTTATTAAATTAATTAAATATAAAATATAACATAAAAGAATTAAAGAAACATAACAAAAAGAAAGAGAAGAAACGAAACAGGGGAGAAAGAAGGAGAAAAAGAAAGGAAATAGGGGAAATAGAGATTTTAAAGCTTGGAAGTTTAATAGGTAAGTCAATTTAGCCCTTTTTACTTAATTTTGATGTTTTAAAAGCTTTAGAACAAAGTTTTGATGAAATTAAGTTGATATTTTGAAAGTTATTAGATTTCTAAATATTGTTCATGTTGAATAAAAAGATGAATTAGGGGTTAAATTGATAGGAATTCAAGTTAGAAATGAAATAAGGATTGAATTGCAAAGTAAGCTATAAGTTTGGTGTTTTAGGGACTAAATTGATGAAAATTTGGAATTAAGAAAATATGTTGAAAATTTAATAGTTAAATTTGAGTTTAAATGAAATTTGAATAGGAATAAGGTGTGAATTGGTGTTATAAATTTGGTTATTAACATTTTACATCAAAATAGTTTTGGGAAGTAGCAATGGTCTGACTTTGAAAATTCACTAAAAATTTTCTAAATTGAACTAGAGGATGAAAAAAATATGGAATTAAAGCTTATTGAGTCTAGTTTCTTATAGTAGAAATAGTATAAGCAATTAATTGATGAATCAAGAGATATTTGAAGTTTTGTAATACTAGTTCGGGGTGATTTCGAGATGCCCTGTTTTAACTTTGGAAAATTATTAAAAATTGTACAAAAATTATTATGGAGTGTAATTTATATATATGAACTCCTTAATGAATCTAGTTTCAAAATAAATAAACAAGAACCTCATTCGAGTTCTGTACAATGAGATAATTTATTTTTAGTAGAGAGAGGTCAGAACTGTCAAATGAAATAACAGGGGAGTATTTGATGAATAAACTGTATTAAATGGCTAGACCAAAAATTCTGGAAATTTTATGGTTAAAAGATATATGAGCCTAGTTTTAATGAAAATTTACGGATATTAATTTGGAGTTTCGTAGCTCAAGATATAAATAATTTAGTAACAATGACTCAAGTAGACAGCTTAATGGTGAAATTATATATATATACATTAAAAATGGTTAAATTTGCATGTTTAGGCTCATGAATTAAATTGAATCATGTTGTATTGATGATTATAAATTATTATTTTCGTAGCCAACAAAGAACCTGAAGCATCAGCATCGAAAGGAAAGGAGAAAGTCATCGAGGACTAAAACGGGAGAATTACGGTGTGTATTACTATAATTCAAATTTTAATTATTATTGATTGCTGAAATTTTTAATTGTTATATATGGTAAATAAGACTTGAGGTAAGTATGTGAAATTAAAATTAGAAAAAGTAAAATAATACCCTATTAACTTGTCGAACTAGATTCGATACAAATGGCATGCCATTGGATTTGTGATGTGATGAAGAGATTGTAGTTCGGCCGAGAAGATGTTTCTGTTATTACATACTTCGGTTTATCCGACTAGGCATTTAATGCCTTATTGGTGTGTTTGGGGGGAAATATTATACCGGTGTGTTATGGAGGATTTACAATATTTCGGGTGTGTTTAGGTGGAAATCCGCGTATCTATCATAGTCCGAGCTTTGTTAATAGGGTAAATAATTGAAATGAAATTTTGAAAATGAGATTATTTGTTTAGTACTATTGAAAAGTATGAAAAAAGAAATGTATGAACTAAATTATGAATTGAGTTAGTATGAGGAAAATGAATTATGAATTTAAGATTTTATGAAGTAAAATAAATATATATAAAAGTAGTTTAAATAATTATAAAATTTATGGTTGATGTTTATAATTTATTAATATTAAATAGTCTTGATTTATAGTAATACCACTGAGTATATTCATACTCAGCGTACGGTTGTCTCCGTGCGCAGGTTAGTAGAAGTCAAGTATTCCGCTCAAAGATCCGAAACAATCCCGACTCCAACACAAACTTGGTGATGTGTATTTTTCTTTTGGGTAAAGGTGGCATGTACATAAGTGTTGTTTAGTCACTTAAATATGTATATTACTTAGAGTAGTGAAGGACGAATTATAAAATTTAGATGGTTAAATGAAATGGTAAGGAAAGTACATGATATTTTGATACATGAACATTAAGTTGTTAAATGAATGAAGTTTTAACCAATTTTGAATGATGCTATGATAGTTATTAAGTTAAAATTTTGTTAATGATATAAATATTAGTTATTTGAATGTGAAATATTGGTGTTGGTTGTTTTGGTTTGAATTTGCGGGAGGGTTAAGTAAAAATAAGCGAGAATGTTTGCGAAATTTTTATAAAAAAAAATAATATTTGGAATACGCGAACAAGTTCCGTTCTTCTTTTAATACGTGTTGAACTTCGAGAGTCCAAGATAGGGACTTAATTATTATATTATATTATAAAACTTATATTAATTGTAAATTATTCGTAAGTTGTCTGATATGTCCGGTAATGCCTCATAACCTCGTTCCGGCAACGGTTTGGGGTTAGGGGGTGTTATAGTTGTTGGTATCAGAGCTATCAGGTTTAGTCGATTCTCGGGCTAAATTGGGCTCGGAAGTGAGTTTAGAAGTACATGCCACTGTCGAGTCAAAATTGAGTCGGGATTTTTGGATGCTAATGTATTTATTTGATTTTGTTTTATAGATAAAATGTCAGATGAAAGAATGGATAATGTTGAACAGGAAATGTATACTGGAAGTCAATAATTAGAAGAAACTGAATCTGCTACACCTAGTGTGAATCCGTTAGATAATCAATCTCCTAACGTAGGGAGAGAAAGAAATACCTCACAAGTGTTAAGAGATATAGCTGATGCATTACAGCATATAGTGAGAGCTATACCTGCCACTACATCTGTACCTACTGTCAGACAGGCCCCGATTAAAGAGCTATGAAAATATGGTGCCACGGAATTTCAGGGATTAAAAGGAGCTGATCCATCCGTTGCTGAAAATTGGATAGAAACAACAAAAAGAGTTTTGCAACAATTAGACTGCGCACTCTCCCGAGAGAGTCCGATATGTGTCTTTGTATCAACATTACAAGGAGAAGCGTATCTCTGGTGGGAATCTGTGGTTAGACATTTGCCGGATGATCAGGTAACTTGGGACTTATTTCAAAAAGAATTTCAGAAGAAGTACATTGAGGAACTGTACATCGAAGAGAAAAAGCAAGAGTTTTTAGTGTTGAAACAGGGAATATGTCAAGATTGGATTATGAGCGAGAGTTCTCTAGATTGAGCAGTATGCTTTAGAATATGTTCCAACCGAGGCTGATAGTTGTAAACGATTTCTACGGGGACTACGAGATGAAATCAAGATTCAATTGGTAAGTCTCAGAATTACTGAACTTGTTGATCTGGTTGAGCGAGCAAAAATGATAGAACAAGTCTTCGGCCTCGGATAAAAATCGAAATTGGTAAATCACCGGGAAACGTATGGGAACTACTAGTTCTAATCCATTACCAAGAGATTCGAGAGAATCAAGAAGTGACCGGAGATCCGGTTTTAGTTCGATGAGGTGGTAGAAGCGAGGTAAACAGATGACAAAGATCTACTAGTAGTGTGAGAGGTCCATCTCGAAGTATAGAAATTCCAGACTTTGAGCACTGCGGAAAGAAACATTTAGGTGAATGTTGGAGAATAACTCGACGATGTTTTCGATGTGGGGCTACAGATCATTTCATCCGAGATTGTCCGAAAGGTGAAAGTGCCACACCTGCAACATCTCAAAGATCAGTATCTACTGTTCGTGGCAGAGGATCTAGTAGGGGTGGTTCGGGTTCTATGTCTAGAGGTGGAGGTGTCAGAAGAAACAGCGATATAGTTACACAACGATCGAGGCCGAGGCGCCGGCGAGGCGTCGTAGTCAGGACCCGTGAGGAGGGCGATGCACACGATGTTGTTACGGTATATTTCTATTGTATTCTCGAGCCTATTTATGCTTTAATTGATCCGGGTTCGTCACACTCTTATATAAACTCAAAACTAATCGAATCGGGAAATTAGAATCAAAATGTCTAAAGTGTCTATAGAGGTGTCAAGTCCGCTAGGCCAAACAAAGTTAGTGAATCGAGTTTGTCCAAGATGCCCAAGTAATTATAAAGAATAAAATTTTTCCTGTTGACTTGTTGATTATGCCATTTGGGGATTTTGATATAATATTGGGAATGGATTGGCTATCCGAATATGGAGTAATTTTGGATCATTATAAAAAGAAATTTAGTATTCAAACGATACAGTGGGGATCGAATTGAAGTAGACGGTATTCGTACTAGTGGGCGCACGCGTATCATTTCAAAGAATAAAGGCTAGTAAATTACTTCAACAGGGTTGTTCAAAGCATATTTGGCATATGTTATTAACTCGATTCGGGTGGAAGTCAACGTAGCAAGATCCGAACAGTTTGCGAATTTCTGATGTATTTCTGAGGAATTACCGGTTTACTGCTTGAGATAGAGAAGTTAAATTTGCTATAGAAGTTTATCCGGATCGCACACAATCTCTATATCTCCGTATCGGATGTCACCTCTGAGTTGAAAGAATTGAAGATACATTGCAAGATTTGTTAGATCGTGGCTTTATTCGACCGAGTATATCACCGTGGGGAGCTCCGGTATTATTTGTTAAAAAGAAAGATGGCTCTATGCGACTTTGTATTGATTACCGACAATTGAATAAGGTAACAATTAAAAATAAGTACCCGCTGCCTCGCATTGATGATTTATTTGATCAGTTGAGAGGAGCTTCTGTGTTTTCGAAGATTGACTTAAGGTTGGGTTACTATCAGTTGAAGGTAAAAGAAAGTGATGTACCGAAAACAGCTTTCCGTACGAGGTATGGTCATTATGAGTTCTTGGTAATGCCATTTGGGTTAACAAATGCCCCAAATTACTTTATGGATCTCATGAATGGTATCTTTCAAATTGTATTTAGATCAATTTGTGGTGGTTTTATTGATGATATATTGGTTTATTCAAAGTCGAGTCGAAACATGATCAACATCTTGAATAGTTCTACAAATTTTACGAGAGAAACAAACTATATGGAAAGCTCGAGAAAATGGGAATTCAGTTTATCGTAAGTGGTATTTACGGGACATGTAGTATCTCGCAGATGGAATCCGAGTTGATCCGAAAAGATCGAAGCAATTGTTCAATGGAAGGCGCCAAAGAATATATCGAGGTACGCAGCTTTCTTGGTTTAGCTGGTATTACGTAAGATTTGTAAATGGATTTTCAAGATAGCTTTGCCGATGACCAAGTTGCTACTGAAAGAATGTTCCTTTTATTTGGGATGATTAGTGTCGAAAAAGTTTTGAAACATTGAAGCGAATGTTAACCGAGGCACCAGTTTTGACATTGCCAGAATCGGGTAAAGATTTTGTAGTGTATAGTGATGCTTCTTTGAGTGGTTTGGGTTGTGTATTGATACAGGATGGGAAGGTAATAGCCTATGCATCTCGTCAATTGAAACCACATGAAAGGAATTATCCGACTCATGATCTTCAGTTAGCAGCTGTGATTTTCGCATTGAAGATTTGGAGACATTATCTTTATGGTGAAAAATGCTACATCTATACTGATCATAAGAGTTTGAAGTATCTTCTTTCTCAGAAGGAATTGAATTTGAGACAAAGGCGTTGGATCGAGCTTCTGAAAGATTATGATTGTGTTATAGACTATCATCCGGGAAGAGCTAATGTTGTAGCGGATGCATTGAGTAGAAAAGCTGCGATTGAATTACGGGCAATGTTTACACGGCTTAGTATCACTGATGATGGGAGTCTTTTGGCCGAATTGAGAGTAAAACCGGTAATGTTTGATCAGGTTAGTTCAGCTCAGTTGGAAGATCATAAATTATTGGTGAAAAGAGAGATGGTACAGAATGGCACAGCAGAAAATTTTAGTATTGATGATTGTGGATGCTTGAGGTTTCGAAATCGGATTTGTATTCCAAATGCTTCTGAGCTTAAAGAGTTGATTCTACGGGAAGCTCATGATAGTTCATTTGCTATGCACCCCGGAGGCACAAAAATGTATCGAGATTTAAGAGAATTATACTGGTGGCCAGGGATGAAAAGAGACATAGTAGAATTTGTAAGTAAATGTTTGACTTGCCAACGGGTAAAGCGCGAACATCGTGTTCCTCTTTGGATTGCTTCAGCCTATTAATATTCCTGAATGGAAATGGGATCGCATCACGATGGATTTTATTACGGGATTACCATTGTCAGCAAGCAAAAAGAATGCTATTTGGGTGATAGTTGATAGACTTACCAAGTCGGCACATTTTATAGCGATCAGGGCGATTGGTCGCTGCGTGAAGCTTACGACGCGTGTATATTCAAGAAATTGTTAGACTACATGGCATTCCGATATCAATAATTTCAGATCGAGATCCTCGCTTCACAACGAGATTTTAGAGACAGTTACATGAGTCGTTGGGTACTAGACTTAGTTTCAAATCTGACTTTTCATCCTCAAACCGACGGACAAATCGACGGGTAATTCGGTACTAGAAGATATGCTTCGAGCTTGTATTATCGATTTTGAAGCAAGTTGGGAGCGATATTTGCCACTAGCTGAGTTTGTCTATAATAATAGTTTCCAATCTAGTATTCAGATGGCTCCGTATGAAGCATTATATGGTCGAAAATGTAGATCACCAGTATGTTGGACGGAGTTGAATGAAAAGAAAGTAATTGGGCAGGAATTGATTCAAGAAACGGAGGAAACAGTTAAGAAGATCAAAGACAGATTGAAGGTTGCTTTCGACAGACAAAAGTCTTATGCCGATTTGAAACGTCGAGACATTGAATATTCAGTTGGAGACAAAGTATTTCTAAAGGTTTCTCCTTGGAAAAAAGTTTTGAGATTTGGTCGAAAGGTAAATTGACCCCACGTTTCATTGGGCGTATGAAATAGTGGAAAGAATTGGACCAGATTGCATATCGATTGGCTTTACCTTCCGAATTACAAAGGATTCATGATGTTTTTCATGTTTCGATCTGACGGAAATATAGATCAGATCCTTCTCATATAATTTCTCTGAAGATATTGAAGTTCGACTGATCTATCATACGAAGAAGAGCTGTGTCAAATTTTAGCACGGAAGTGAAAGAATTAAGAAATAAAAAGGTTCCTTTAGTGAAAGTCCTATGGAGGAATCATAATGTTGAAGAAGCGACTTGGGAACCAGAGGAAACTATGAGAGTACAATATCCTCATCTCTTTCTCGGTAAATTTCGAGGACGAAATTTATTAAGGGGAGAGAAATGTAATGACCAGAAATTCTCGGCACCGAAAAAAAGTGAGTTATAGGGCCTCCGTCTTAGTGAAATAAGTTCAAAATAATTATTAAAAGTATTTATGAGCCTAGTGGTGTGTCTAATTAGGAATTAATTAGGTGAAATTAGCTTAATTTAGAATAATTAGCAAAAGAACTAAATTGAAAAAGGGTAAAAGTTTAATTCTAAAGTAATAGAAAATAAAAAGGATCAAAATGGCAATTAAGCCATTTACATAAATTGAGTGACATATTGAAATAAAATCAAAGATTTTATTTAGGTATTATATATTAAATCATATATATATTATAATGATTATTATTATAGTTTTATATTAAATTATTATGATTATTTAATTAATAATATATTATAAATAAATTAAATAGAAGACAATTGTATGGTAATAAAATATACATGTGTAAGAATTGTATTGGTACATTTGTAATTTAAATACTAAATTACTTATAATTTAAGTAAAAAGATATTTGTTAATTAAATAATTAAATTATTAAATTATGAGATTTTTTGTTTAAGAAACAAATTAAATAATGACAATTGTAATAAAATTATTGGTACAAATGTAAAATTTAAATATGTATCCAATTGTAATATTAGTATTTGTTATTAGAATAGATATTTATTAAATTAATTAAATATAAAATATAACATAAAAGAATTAAAGAAACATAACAAAAAGAAACAGAGAAGAAACGAAACAGGGGAGAAAGAAGGAGAAAAAGAAAGGAAATAGGGGAAATAGAGATTTTAAAGCTTGGAAGTTTAATAGGTAAGTCAATTTAGCCATTTTTACTTAATTTTGATGTTTTAAAAGCTTTAGAACAAAGTTTTGATGAAATTAAGTTGATATTTTGAAAGTTATTAGATTTCTAAATATTGTTCATGTTGAATAAAAAGATGAATTAGGGGTTAAATTGATAGGAATTCAAGTTAGAAATGAAATAAGGATTGAATTGCAAAGTAAGCTATAAGTTTTGTGTTTTAGGGACTAAATTAATGAAAATTCGGAATTAAGAAAATATGTTGAAAATTTAATAGTTAAATTTGAGTTTAAATGAAATTTGAATAGGAATAAGGTGTGAATTGGTGTTATAAATTTGGTTATTAACATTTTACATCAAAACAGTTTTGGGAAGTAGCAATGGTCTGACTTTGAAAATTCACTAAAAATTTTCTAAATTGAACTAGAGGATGAACAAAATATGGAATTACTTATTGAGTCTAGTTTCTTATAGTAGAAACAGTGTAAGCAATTAATTGATGAATCAAGAGATATTTGAAGTTTTGTAATACTAGTTCGGGGTGATTTCGAGATGCCCTGTTTTAACTTTGGAAAATTATTAAAAATTGTACAAAAATTATTATGGAGTGTAATTTATATAGGTGAACTCTTTAATGAATCTAGTTTCAAAATAAATAAACAAGAACCTTATTCGAGTTCTGTACAATGAGATAATTTATTTTTAGTAGAGAGAGGTCAGAACTGTAAAATGAAATAACAGGGGAGTATTTGATGAATAAACTGTATTAAAAGGCTAGACCAAAAATTCTGGAAATTTTATGGTTAGAAGATATATGAGTCTAGTTTTAAGGAAAATTTACGGATATTAATTTGGAGTTTCGTAGCTCAAGATATAAATAATTTAGTAACAATGACTCAAGTAGAAAGCTTAATGGTGAAATTATATATATATACATTAAAAATGGTTAAATTTGCATGTTTAGGCTCATGAATTAAATTGAATCATGTTGTATTGATGATTATAAATTATTATTTTCATAGCCAACAAAGAACCTGAAGCATCAGCATCGAAAGGAAAGGAGAAAGTCATCGAGGACTAAAACGGGAGAATTACGGTGTGTATTACTATAATTCAAATTTTAATTATTATTGATTGCTGAAATTTTTAATTGTTATATATGGTAAATAAGACTTGAGGTAAGTATGTGAAATTAAAATTAGAAAAAGTAAAATAATACCCTATTAACTTGTCGGACTAGATTCGATACAAATGGCATGCCATTGGATTTGTGATGTGATGAAGAGATTGTAGTTCGCCGAGAAGATGTTTCATATTACATACTTCGGTTTATCCGACTAGGCATTTAATGCCTTATTGGTGTGTTTGGGGGGAAATATTATACCGGTGTGTTATGGAGGATTTACAATATTTCGGGTGTGTTTGGGTGGAAATCCGCGTATCTATCATAGTTCGAGCTTTGTTAATAGGGTAAATAATTGAAATGAAATTTTGAAAATGAGATTATTTGTTTAGTACTATTGAAAAGTATGAAAAAAAAATGTATGAACTAAATTATGAATTGAGCTAGTATGAGGAAAATGAATTATGAATTTAAGATTTTATGAAGTAAAATAAATATATATAAAAGTAGTTTAAATAATTATAAAATTTATGGTTGATGTTTGTAATTTATTAATATTAAATAGTCTTGATTTATAGTAATACCACTGAGTATATTCATACCCAGCGTACGGTTGTCTCCGTGCGCAGGTTAGTAGAAGTCAAGTATTCCTGCTCAAAGATCCGAACAATCCCGACTCCAACACAAACTTGGTGATGTGTATTTTTCTTTTGGGTAAAGGTGGCATGTACATAAGTGTTGTTTAGTCACTTAAATATGTATATTACTTAGAGTAGTGAATGACGAATTATAAAATTTAGATGGTTAAATGAAATGGTAAGGAAAGTACATGATATTTTGATACATGAACATTAAGTTGTTAAATGAATGAAGTTTTAACCAATTTTGAATGATGCTATGATAGTTATTAAGTTAAAATTTTGTTAATGATATAAATATTAGTTATTTGAATGTGAAATATTGGTGTTGGTTGTTTTAGTTTGAATTTGCAAGAGGGTTAAGTAAAAATAAGCAGAAATGCTGCCGAAATTTTTATATAAAAAAAAAAATTTGGAATACGCGAACAAGTTCCGTTCTTCTTTTAATACGTGTTGAACTTCGAGAGTCCAAGATAGGGACTTAATTATTATATTATACTATAAAACTTATATTAATTGTAAATTATTCGTAAGTTGTCTGATATGTCCGGTAATGCCTCATAACCTCGTTCCGGCAACGGTTTGGGGTTAGGGGGTGTTACATGTTACTTTTAGTATGTGTATCTAACCAATTGTATGATCTGTTAAATTGCATAATAGCATGCCTTATTTGTATGATGCATTGCATCGAGGTGGGGTTGGTATTGTGATAGAGGAAGTATTCTGAAAGGATCTTAAGCCTGTTATCTGGCAACTCAGCTGTAATTATCTAATTATGTGCCACATTTCTGTACAGTACGGTGTGTTGGGATGGGTGGGTCCATTTTATCCCCACATGGTCTGTTGGGCTGGATAGAGTTTGTGTGTAGGGCTGGCGGACATGATTCTATTATTTTGCTCTGTTATACATGTTATATCTGGGATGGGCTAACGATCAATTCGTATCTGATTCTGTTTCTGAGTGGACTAAGGTCCATACTGATTCTGTAAAGGGCTCTGGCTCGAATTATCTATTATTTGGATGTATGATTGACTTCTACTACTGTGTTACACACTGAATTGTGAAAACTCACCCTTTTCTATTTAATCTGTGTAGGTAATCTCTAGACATGATGGATCGGTGCAGCGAAGGGCTCAACGGTGACCACGACGACCGAACTGTTTATTTACGGTTACATCGCTTATTTCTTGGTGGTATTTTATGTATGATGGACTTTGGGGACTGTTTGGTTTTAATTTGGGATTTTGGACTGTTGGTTATGGATTTATAGTCTGCAACGCAACAAAGTACAGTTTTCCTAAAATAAATTAAGATTTTTCGTAAATAAAAACATTTTCAAAAAATATTAGGTTTCAAAAGCTTCCGCGAAAAAGAAATGTTTTAAAGCAAATCAATTAGTCCACGTTTTCCCAAACTAAGTAAAAGATAACAACTAGGAACGGTTTTAAGGTCAATGTGATTTAAAAAACACTCTCATGTGACATCATCAGATTCGGCCATAACATCTAGGTCGAGTTTGATGTGTTACATTTAGTGGTATCAGAAGCACATTACAAAACTCGACTGTGGATTTGAGTTTTAAAGAAATGAATTGTAAATAATTTGAAATATTTTTGGATTAAGTATGTAGTACACCGAGTCTCCGGCGCTGATCTTGTAAGTTTTCTGAAACTTTGTTTAGAATTCTGAAAATATGATTAAAATATTCTGAAACTACTTTAGGTAGTATACCATACTAAAAACAGTCTAGGTAGTGTAAACTGAAAACTGTAGTGAGACTACTACTCGCGATAACCGACTCTAAACATTCTGATACTGTACTGCATAAAATATCTGTTAATAAAATATCGAAACTGTTAACTAATGCATAAAACTATTAATACAGATAAATTCTAAAATTTACGATGAGCACACGTGGTACTCATGGATGGGGTAATAGAGGTCGTGACAGAGGCCATATAGGGGTTCAAGTGGGGTCTTCATCATCTGAGAATTTGCCTAACTTGGATTCTAGTGAGACACCGGTATCACCTGTAACAGAGATTGGGTCTCGAGATCGTTGTGCCCAACATCGAAACTGGGGGCCGTGGGCCGGTTACAGAACTACTCCGGTCCAACATGGTTGAGTTATTCCGAGGTGTCGCTGGAGTCACCCCTATCGTGGTTGAGTATTGGATGGAGGGCATAGAGAGTATTATGGACGACCTGAATTTTATTACTGAGCAGAAGCTTAAGAGGGTTGTATCTCTGCTTCGTGATGAGGCGTACCAGTGGCCGTTGACGGTTAAGGAAGGCACTTAACCCGACCGACTGACATGGGATTTCTTTAAGATAACATTCCAGAGTAAGTATGTGGGAGCCAGTTATATTAATGCCATGAGACATGAGTTTCTTAATCTCATACAGGGAGATCATTCAGTGGCTGAGTATGAGGCCGAGTTCCTGAAATTGAGCTGTTATGCGCGAGGTATGGTGGCGGTCGAGTATGAGCGTTGTGTCAGATTTGAGGATGATCTCAGGGACAGTTTGCGAATTCTGATAACTCTACAGAGGGAGCATGATTTCTCTACTCTAATTGAGAAGGCGAAGATCGTCGGTGAGGTAAAATGCACTAAGCGCTAAAATTGAGACAGAGGAAAGACTAAGAGGGATTCGGAGCCCTCAAATTCTGGGATGAGGCTTAAGAAAAAGGCTAGATCTGATGGACCAGTGAGAGTTGGGCCTCCTGCTGCACCTACTGCGGTGGCGCTTTGTGGGCACTGTGGTAGACGCCATTCGGGCTAATGTTAGAGGACTACTGGGGCATGTCTGAGATGTGGGTCGACTGAGTATCGTGTTATAGACTGTTCATTGAGAACTAGTCAGATGCAAGCTCCGGTTTTTGAGACTGCACAGCCACCGAGGGTAGTTTAGCAGCCACCTAGGGACTGAGGTCAGGCCAGGGTGGTAACGACATGGGTCAAGGATAGAGAGCAATGGGTAGAGGTACTGGACCGACTGATATGAGGCAACCTGCTTTGGTCTATGCTGTTTGTCGTCGTGAGGACAAAGATGCTCCGAACGTCATTACGAGTACGTTTGTAATATTTGATATACCTTATCTTGCACTGACAAACATGGGCTTTACACATTTATATGTAGCTAGTTTTATGTCTGAGACTTTGGGGTAATTTGTTTGGGTTAGTAGAGTGTATAAAGACATTCTGCTAGAGGTTCAAGGGACAATGTTTCTGGATAATCTAATAGAGCTTCCGTTTGGGGATTTCGATTTGATTCTGAGAATGGACTAGTTGGTTAAGCATCGGGTGAGTCTGGATTGTATGACGAAAATAGTTGTTTTGAGGACCGAGGAAGACAGTGAGGTAGTCGTGATTGGAGAACGATGTGACTATCTGACAAATGTGATTTTTGTGTTGGTATCGAAAAAGTTAGTGAGGAAAGGATGTGAGGCATTCTTAGCCTACGTTAGTATTTATGGTTCTAGGGACTCTTTCGTTTAGGACATCAGAACCGTGAGGAACTTTCTAGATGTTTTTCTTGAGGAACTACTAGGGTTTCCTCCAAGCTGAGAGGTGGAGTTTGGGATTGAGTTGATCTCTGGCATGGCTTCAGTGTCTATCGCCCCTTACCGAATGGCACCGAAGGAGCTTACAAAGCTTAAGGCTTAGATTCAAGAACTGTTAGATCATGGGTTCATCCGTCCCAGTGTGTCTTCGTGAGGAGCACCTGTTCTATTTGTAAAGAAGAAAGATGAGACAATGAGGATGTGCATCGACTACTGATAGCTGAACAAGCTAACGATCAAGAATAAGTACCCACTTTCGAGGATAGACGACTTATTCGACCAATTTAGAGGGGCTTTTATGTTTTCTAAAATTGATCTGCGTTTAGGTTATCATCAGTTGAGAGTCAAGGAGGCCGATGTGCATAAGATGACATTTAGGACTCGTTAAGGTCATTACGAGTTCCTAGTGATGCCCTTTGGGTTGACTAATGCACCAACGGCATTTATGGACTTGATGAAACGTGTGTTTCAACCTTATTTGAACCAACTTGTGGTGGTATTTATCAATGACTTTTTGGTATATTCTAAGTCTGAAAACGAGCACGATGAGCATCTCAGAGTGGTACTACAGACTCTTCGTAAGAAACAGTTGTATGCGAAGTTCAGTAAGTGTGAGTTTTGGCTCCGAGAAGTAACCTTTCTGGGGCATGTGGTGTCTGCTGAAGGGATTCGTGTTGATCCTCGTAAGATTGAGGCTGTGTTGGATTGGAAACCGCCAAGGAATGTGTTTGAAATTCGTAGCTTTCTAAGGCTGGCAGGATATTATCGATGCTTTGTAGAGGGGTTCTCCTTGATCGCAGCTCTGTTGACTAAGCTTCTACGTAAGGGAGTTCCTTTCGTCTAGACTAATGCACAGTAGGAGAGCTTTGATAAGCTCAAGACTATTTTAACACAGGCTCCTGTTCTGATACAGCCTGAGCCCAGTAAAGACTTTGTGGTGTACAGTGATACGTCTCATGTGGGTCTGGGTTGTGTTCTGATGCAAGATGAAAAGATAGTTGCTTATGCGTCTCGACAGCTCAAGACTCATGAGGCTAACCATCCGGTGAACGATTTAGAGTTAACAGCGGTTGTCTTCGCTTTAAAAATCTGGAGGCATTATTTATACGGTGATAAGTGTACTATCTACACTGATCACAAGAGTCTCAAATATCTCCTCACCTAGAAGGAGTTGAATCTTAGGCAGCGTAGATGGGTTAAGCTGCTTAAGGATTATGACTACACCATCGAATACCATCCTAGTAAGGCCAATATGGTGGCCGATGCGTTGAGTCAGAGGGCCATAACTGATCTGAAAGCGATGTTCGCTCGACTTAGTCTATTTAACAATGGGAACCTGTTGGCAGAACTTCAGGTAAAACCGATATGGATTAATCAGATCAGAGATAAATAGTTTAGGGATAAGTCTCTTGAGTTGCATTTCCGCAAGGTTGAAAGTGGTGTTACTATGGATTTTGGGATTAATAAGGATAGGGTATTGTCTTTCCGCAGTCAAATTTATGTACCGAAAGATGAGGACTTGAGACAGTTAATTCTGAGGGAAGCGTATAGTAGCTTTTATGCTATGCATCCCGACGAAAATAAAATGTATCGAGATTTGCGAGATTTATACTGGTGGACAGGGTTGAAGCGAGAGGTTACCGACTTCGTGGCTCGCTGTTTGACTTGTCAGCAGGTTAAGGCTAAGCATCAGTTACCTTCGGGTTTGCTACAGTCGGTTAAGATATCGATGTGAAAATAAGAGCGAGTAATGATGGACTTCGTTAGTGGGTTGCCTCTAACACCCACTAAGAAGGATTCTATCTGGGTCATCGTGGATAGATTGACCAAGTCCGCACACTTCATCCCGGTCAGGATAGACTTTTCTCTGCAAAAATTGGCCAAGCTCTATATTTCTGAAATAGTCAGGTTGCATGGAGTACCTGTCTCAATCATCTCTGATAGGGATCCTTATTTCACATCTTGATTCTAGAAGAAGTTATATGAGGCTCTGGATTCAAGGTTAGACTTCAATACTTCTTTCTATCCTCAGACAGACGGTCAGTTAGAGAAGGTGATTCAGATACTAGAGGACATGTTGAAGAGTTGTGTTATCGATTTTTGAGGTAGTTGGGAGGAGTACTTGTCGTTAGCGGAGCTCGTATACAATAGCAGCTACCAGTCTAGTATAAAGAATGCACCTTACGAGGCCTTGTATGGTCGTAAGTGTTGCACCCCTTGTGCTGGACTGAATTGGGTGAGCGACGTGTTCTGGGTCCGGAATTGGTTCCTGAAACTGAGGATAAAACTAGATTGATTCGAGATCGACTGAAAGCGGCTTCTGATAGGTAGAAGTCCTATGTAGATCTAAAGTGTCGAGAGATAAAGTTTTCTGTGGGAGACTTCGTTTTTCTCAAGGTCTCACCATGAAAGCAAGATTGAGGTTTGATTGTAAGGGCAATCTAAGCCCTCGATTTATTGGGCCGTACTGGATTCTAAGATGAGTAGGACCAGTCGCTTATCAGTTGGAACTGCTTCTGGAGTTGGATCGCATTCATGATGTTTTTCATGTCTCGATATTCAGATGCTACCACTCTGATCCCACGCATATAGTTTCGGTGGAAGAAATTGAGGTTAGGCCAGATCTAACATTTGAGTAAGAGCCGGTTCAGATTCTGGATCGCCATGTTAAAGTTCTGTGAAGAAAGTATATCCCCTTAGTAGAGGTGCTGTGGCAGAATCTTGGCATCGACGAGGCCACTTGGGAGCCAGAGGATTCAATTTGTCAGCAGTATCCTTACCTTTTCTAATCAGGTAAATTTTGAGGCTGAAATTTTCTTTTAGGGGGTAGAATTGTAATGCCCCAAAATATTTGTATATGCTTTTGCATTAATTTGACAACTGTGTATCTGCTTTAATGGTTAAGTGTTCTAAGTGTGTCTGAGAGGTCCCAAGTTCAAGCCACAACTTGGGTAAATTTTGGTATTTTAATGAATAAAGCCTTAACCTTGTTCAATAGGCTTATAATTAAGTATTTCTAAAAGCATATCAGAATGGGCCTGTTGGTCTATTGGTTAAGTGGAGTGCTGGAGTGTTAAAGGTCCTGTATTTGATTCCCTGCGTCGGCTTTATTTTTGTATGGTTGCAGGGAGGAGTTTGAGTTGGATCAGAAATCTGAGTAGTGGGTACTTAGTGGAGTGAATTAAGGAGGAAAAGATTGGCGGTTAATAGTTTTGGGTGAATACTACTTTTTTTTTTGGTAAATTCGGCTACCCTTTCTCTCTTTCCTCTTTTTTTGCTGCCGATTTCCCTCCCTTTACTCCTTTTGCTGCCAAAATTCCCTTGCTTTCTCTCATATTTCGTCTATTCTTTCATTCTTTCTTCCTTTCAATCATTTTGTTATTCATTGTTAGGGTCGTGTGTGGTAAGTTTTCATTTCACTTAACTCGAACGTTACTCTGAGTAAGTGTCTTAAAGGGTGTTTTGGTTGCTGTTTAGAGGTAACTCGGGAGGCTGGTATTAACACTTTGTCGACTCGAATAGGAGTTGCGCACATTGTGGTAGCTGTAAGTCGATTCTATGATTTTAAGATTGGTTGTAAGACTCATTTTGGATTCTAAAAAGTTAGAATACTTTGATTATAGGTATTGGTGGTCTCGGGATAGCGGTTATAGCAAAATTGAACCAAATGTGTACCCAAAAACACGAAAAATGAGATTCGACGAAAGCAGAAAAACAATCTATCAATGCCACACAAGCGTGTGGTTGCCCGTGTGGTAGGCTGTGTTAGGGGACACGGCCGTGTGATTGACGAGGCTAGGCCGTGTGGGAAGGACACGATCGTGTAATGGCTGGATGAGGCCGTGTGCGACACACGGGCTCTACCAATTGGGCCGTGTGGGCCACACGGGTGAACCAAATGAACTTTTGGGCCTACAAGGGTAAACCACACGGGCAAGTGGGCCCACACGGGTGAACCATATGAGCATGTAGGATTTTGGCTCGTGTGGGCCACACGGTCATGTGGGCCAACACGGGCGTATGAGCCCATTTTTCTGAAATACTCTGTAAGGTTGCTCGAGTCGCCCAAGTCGACTGGGACCTACTATAGGGTCGGTAAGAGTTGCTTGACCCCTAATACTATGATCTGATTATGTGAGGTATGTATTAAGCATGTTACTTTTAGCAGGTGTATCTGACCAATTGTATGATCTGTTAAATTGCATAATAGCATGCCTTATTTGTATGATACATTGCATTGGGGTGGAGTTGGTGTTATGAAGGTGGAAGTATTCTGAAAGGCTCTTAAGCCTGTTATCTGGAAGCTCAGCTACAATTATCTGACTATGTGTCGCATTTTGGTACAGCACGGTGTGCTGGGATGGATGGGTCGATTTTATCCCCACATGGTGTGTTAAGTTGGACAGAGTTCTTGTGTAGGGCTGGTGGACATGATTCTGTTATTTTGTTCTGTTATGCATGTTATATCTGGGATGGGCTAAGGCCCAGTTTGTATCTGATTTTGTTTCTGAGTGGACTAAGGACCACACCGATTTTGTAAAGGGCTCGGCCCAAATTAATCTGTTATTTGGATATATTATTGACTCCTACTACTGTGTATATTTTCTGTGGGGATTACACACTGAGTTGCGAAAACTTACCCTTTTCTGTTTAATTTGTGTAGGTAATCCTCAGACTTGATGGATCGATGCAGCAGAGGGCTCAACGGTGACCATGACGATCGAACTACTTATTTACAATTTTTTGTGGTTACATCACTTATTTCTTGGTGATATTTTATGTTTGATGGACTTTGGGGACCGTTTGGTTTTAATTTTGGAATTTGGACTATTGGTTATGGATTTATAGTCTGCAATGCAAGAAAGTACAATTTTCCTAAAATAAATTAAGATTTTTCGTAAATAAAAACATTTTCAAAAATTATTAGGCTTCAAAAGCTTCCGCGCAAAAGAAATGTTTTAAAGCAAATCAATTAGTCCACGTTTTCCCGAACTAAGTAAAAGTTAACAACTACGAACAGTTTTAAGGTCAATGTGATTTCAAAAACACTCTCATGTGACATCGCCAGATTCAATCATAACGTCTAGGCTGGGTTTGGGGTGTTACAGATCTACTGAGCATTTTGTTGAAGATTGTCCAAAAAAAATAAAGTGCTACATTTGTTACATCACAAAGATTTGTATCTACTACTAGAGGTCGAGGATCAGACAGGGGTGGTTCAATTTTTAGAGGAGATGCAAGAAGAGGAAGTGATGTTGTTACCCAAAAATCAGAGGCCAGAGTATCAGCTCGAGCATATGTAGTACGGACCCGAGAAGAGGGCGATGCGCATGATGTGGTAACAGGTATATTTTTATTACATTCAGAACCTGTTTATGCTTTAATAAGCCCAAGGTCTTCAACTAGTATGTTAATATAAAATCAGTTGAGTCGGGAAATTTAAAATCTGAAATGTCTAAAGTATCTGCAGTGGTGTCAAGTCCATTGGGACAAACAAAATTACTTGACTCGATCCGTAGGAATCCCTAATTTATATTATTATCTCTCTCGAGACTAACAACGTCTAACCCTAGGTTGATTAATTGAAATCTCTTTCTAATTAAAACCCCTAGTGTTGCATTAACTCGATCTATGGATTCCCTTATTAGGTTTGACCCTAATCTGGCAGATTTATGTTGTCCTATGTTTAGGATTGCATGCAACTCCGCTTAATTATGCTAGATCTACTCTTAGACAGGGACTTTTGCTCCTCTGAATAAGCACATCAATACTTGAATCAATATCTTGGAATATTAAAATAGGTATTTATCATATAATTCAGAAAATAGTAACAAGATCCATCTTAGGTTTCTTTCCCATTAGGTATTTATGGGATTTAGTTCATATGTGTAAAAGAAAACGTCTTAAAAGAATAATAATAACAAAACATAAAGAAACCCAAAAACCCCTTAAGGAATTTTAATGGAGATCTTCAGTCTTGAAGGAGAATTCGGCTTCTGAGATGGATCAATCAGCTTTCTTCGAGTAATTCTTTGCCTCATACTCTGTGTGTCCTCTTTAATCCTCCTCTAGGGTGTTTAAATAGGCTTTAGAACACCTAAAAACCCTCCAAAGTGCCATTTTCCGAATAGAACTAGACTTTGGCCCGACAGGGACACGGCTGTGTTCCATGCCCGTGTGAGGCAGCTTAGGCGGTGTTCGAGTTTGTTAAAAAGACACGGGCGTGTGGTCTACCCGTGTGAGGAAGTCCAGGCCTTGTTGATTTCTCATGTTGACGCATCAAATTCCAAAAATCTAATGATAATTCATCCAAAAATGTGCTAAGCATGGGATAAAAATATGTATAAATTACGACTTATCAAATACCCCCACACTTAAGCGTTTGCTTGTCCTCAAGCAAAATCCTCAATTCACAATTAAGAATTCATTTTTCTCAACTTATAAATCCTATCAATAATATCTCAAAATAATCCATAAGAAATCATACATTAAGAATTCAACTAGAAGAACATCAAAGTTTCAAACATTCCAAGTTGAGAATTTTTCTCCCCTCATCTAAGTAATCACTTTTGATTCAAGATATCACAGAGTTTAACATCCTTACTAAAGATTCACTCAAATCACTCGAGGTGTTTAAGGACAACAAATTTAGCACTCAACAGTCAATATGAAAAGTTATTACCATAGGCTTGCGTGAAAATCAAATCTCCACCACTATATATTGAGATGATACATCAAACAAAAAGTTTTTAGAGGGTTGTAACGTGGCTTTGGTTAGGGGGTGTGGTCACAAGCTGAAAGAGAAGGTTAGAATTGAGATTGAATTAAAAAATTACCTAACTAGAAAAATACTAAAACTGACAAATTACATTCCTAATTAGATGATCCTAGAATTGAACTTTTTTTTTTAAGAACAAATCAAATAACATAAAACTTTGCTAACTATTAAAAATAAAACATAGCTAAGTAATTTATTCAAATCAAATCTCGACAAAAATAGGGGTTAAATTAATTGAGGGGATTTCAACAATAATGGGTTATGGGTTAATATTGAGGGTAAATCAATGAATGGCTTGTTAGGCTCGAGGGGGTTCACTAAGGGTTAATTATGACGGTAGACTTTTATGGAGTAAGTGGGTTAAACCTAAGTACCTTTATCATCTCGACATATCAAATCAATGGTGTGGTCTTGACATGCATAATTGAAGCAAGTTCTAGAATAACAAATCAATATTGACGCACTCATAGCACCAATAAAAGTGAGCATCAAAGAAATAATATATGCTCTAAAGGCTCAAGATCTCACAAAAATTATGGTTGTTTTATGTTAACTCTGTGAATTTCAATTTCAAGATAATACCTAAACTTGGGGAAATAACCTAAAAATTTTTAATTCTCAAAAATCAACTTATCATGCTTGATCCTCTAATTACTTAAAGTTTAAACAATCAATGCATAAATACCTATGTTTTAGTTGAAGACATATCAATAAAAATCATAAATTAATCAAAATTTATTCTAATAGTGATATGAGTGATATACGTGAGAATAAGACAAAATTCAGGGATTTTACTGATAATGATATAGATAACCCCCTCACTTAAGATGTACATTGTCCTCAATGTACAAAGATAGTTTTACTGAAAAATATAGATAAAAGATCATAAGATAGGGAGAGAAGTGAAACTTCCTGAATGTTAAATGGAATCCTTGAATTAGAGTTATGGAAAGTAATTGGCTAAGGCAAGGGTGAGATTGGAGGAGGATACTCCGGTGGTGGTAGAGGTTGTTAGTCCACAAGTGCTGCGCTAAAAGAATATTATAACTGGTGGTAGCTATGGTAGTGGTCGAGCAGGGCATGACAGTGGAGTTGCAATTTCCTAAGTAATAGTGAGCTTTGGAGCTCTTCTTAACTGCGATAGAATCAATAACTCTTTAGGAAATATAAAGTAGCATGATTACTTGTAAAGAAATGGCCGAAAACATAAATTGCTTGATATAACCTGTAAAACCTAAAGATGAAGTAAAAATAGTATCAAAGAGAAATAAAATAAAAATTAATTTAAAAAGATAAATAAATATAAAAATAATAAATAAAAGTCTTCAAAAATTCTCATCGCCAGATGGTTCGCGAGGTGGGGGTGGCGATGAGATGTGAAGGTGCTGACAAATTTGATGTAGGGTTGCATCAATGTGATCAAAGTGCTAAAAACATTACTGCTCGAATCGAGTGAGACACTCAGAGATGTTAGAGACTGAAGCAGCCGCATGAACTGGACGATGAATAGGTAGTGATTGAGATGGTGGATCCTCGTGAGGTGGAGTGACATCATCGGTAATGTCCTCTGGGTCCTCTTGCTTGGCTGACTGGACGAGGCGATACCGAGGAGGATCAAATCCACGTCGTCGCTCAATAATCCTCATATGGAGCATACTCAAGATGCTCTATGGGGACATCTGACTGATGAGGGTGAGGGAGGATGATTGCGCCACCGTATTGAGGAGATTGAAGTACTGCGCCAAGCGACTCACATAAGGGCCGATGGAAAGGACTCCCTTCTTGTGCCACTCTGTCTGATGGTGAATGGCGAGGGCGATAAAATAAACGAGGTTGAATACGTGCCCATTCACCATGCTCCATAAAAAATAGGCGTCGTAAGTGTTGACAATGCCGGTACTCTCTCGCCGTCCTGTCAGGGTGTGAGCTAGGATGTCGTGTAAGTATCTCAGTGATGGGGCGAGAGTTGATGCCTTGGAGCGGCTAGGACCGTAAGTGGCCGAAGCAGGGACTAGGGTCTTCCAACAAAGTGAAGGAGAATAGTAGATGTGGCGATGGAGACTGTTGAAGTTGTCGTCGTCCATGAATTCCTCCATATATAGTCCTAATGCGATACCGAACTCAGGCATGCTCAACTGGCAAACTAAACCGCCGAGATGGAACTGAACCATTTCGGGATCATCAAACTCTATCATAACAGTTTGAAGGTGGAAGGTCGAATAGAGTTCTAATGTGAGCTTGAGATATGTCGGCTCGACGATCTCGAAGAAGAGCCCCCATAGGTCAGTAGTCAGGAAAGCTTGGACTGCGTCAGCGAGTTGGATCTAGTTGGATCTGCTCTAGAGCGGTCTAATCAATGCAACGGTCCACACCTTGGGGTCTCGCACAGAGTATCTGAAAAAGTTCCTCTTGGGGTCCCAAGGGAAACTGGAGGAATGGGTGTCGGATCTCGGTGGTAGGACCCGAGGAGGATACTGCTCCCTTTTGCTTTTTCGAGGCAGGGACAGCAGTTTTCTTACCATGTGGATTTGACATGCTATATTTACAAGAAGAACGGTTATCATGTCTTAATAATCGGAGAAGATAACATATGATAACAAATCCAAAAAGGGATTAACCATGAATTAAACTAACTTGTTCAACCAAAAACTAATAACACTAACAAGACTCAACTAAAAGCAATTGAACTTCATAACATAAATCAATTGACAACAAAGATTTTATGACAAATGGCATAGTAATAGCATGACTAAATTCAACACGGAATGGATGAAAGTAACTAATAATGGTAAGAAAGGGGTACCAAATACGTGAAATAGATCCTAAGAATGAGGATGATATGATAAGCAATTAATAAACAAAATGTAAGTAATATGGGAAAATTAATATCATCATGATAGTAAGCATCTAAAAAAGGTAAAAGAGAGAAGAAAAATCGATACTGGAGGACCGGTGGCCGGAGGAGTGACGACACGATGGTAGGGGTTTGTAGTGTGGAGAAAGAGAGAAGAAGGAATGAATGTGTAGGGAAGGGAGGACAAGAGAGAAGATTTTGATACGTTTGGGGGAGAAAGGGAGGAGAAAATGTGAAATTTGGGGTGATGGTCGGAGCTTAGGTGGCAATGGCGGCAGAGAGGGCAGCGGCTAGGGTTAGAGTATTGGGGAAGGGATGATGAATAGTGGGGGTTTATATAGATATTGGGGCACACGGCTGTGGGACATGCCCGTGTGCCCTTATTTCAGCCCGTGTGTTTCGTGGTTTAAAATTTGGGCGCGTCTGGTATTCAGCCCATGCCTGTGTTCTTTGGGAGTGTTAGTGCACACGGCCGTGTCGCACGGCCGTGTCCTACTTCGTTTGCTTCTCCCACGCCCGTGTATATATGTGCACGCCCATGTTATTGTGACAATTTCAACCACGGGTAGTGGGCACGGGCGTGTCTCAAGCTTGTGTTAATTTCTCAGTTTCTATCACGGTTTGTAGACACGGACGTGTCGCACGCCTGTGTAGATTTGGCAGGATTGTCCACTGCCATGTTGCACAGCCATGGAAAATTATTGAATCTCGTGTTTTGGGAAAATTTTGCTCTATTTTCACACGGTCGTATCGCACAGCCGTGTCGCCACCCGTGGTATGAGCACGGCCTAAGGCACGCCCGTGTGCCTGGCTGTGTGGATTTGGAAAACCTGTGTTCAAGGACTCAGTTAATAATTTAGATGTTAAAAACTAAAATTTAAAGAAATCAACACCATTAGTGCTTGGGTTGCCTCCTGAGAAGTGCTTATTTAGAGTCTAAACTCGACTTACCTCTCATTCGCATGGTTACGGCAGATCACGGAGTTGAGACTCCTCTTTCTCACTATCGATTCTATTATCTACATAAAGTTTAAGTCGAGTAATATTTACCTTAAAAGTGCCGTATTGAGAATGATTTACCTCCACTGTACCGTATGAGAAAACATTCAGTACCATAAAAAGAGTTGCTCCGTTTGTATTAAGCTTTGAAGTATCAATTCGGGGGTCCTTTTCATCTATCAATACTTTGTCCTCAACTTTAATTTGTTTTGTTTCATCCCTACGCTCATCGTGGTGTTGGTTTGATTTTTCGTGTGCTTTTGGTTTCTCCGGGACATGTGTTCGCCATTCATCTAGTTCATCGATCTGAAGCCTTCATTCTTCATGAGTCGCTTTATTTTTGTGGCACGGATTAGAATGAGGCTCCATCATGTTCTTCCTAAAGGACTCCTACAAAGAAGTTTGAGTTGTAACATTATTCAAATTAACCGAATCATCTCGATTACTAGATATTTTAGCGGAGTCACGAGCTTTGAGAGTAATTGTGTCATCCCCTACACAAAGTATTAGTTCACCTGTGCCAACATCAATGATAGTTCGAGCAGTTTCTAAAAAGGGTCTTCCTAAAATTGAGGGTACGTCACTGTCCTCATCCATGTCCAAAACAACAAAATCAACTGCGAATATAAATTTATCAATTTTAACAAGCACGTCTTCATTAATACCCCTAGGAAATCTGATTGTTTTATCTGCCAATTGAATGCTCATCCTAGTTTGTTTGGGTTTCCCAAGACATAGTTGTTTAAACATTTTATAGGGCATGACATTAATACTTGCCCCTAAATCAGCCAAAGCATTGTTAACATTTAAACTACCAATTAAACAAAGAATCGTAAAACTCCCTGGATCTTTCAACTTGTTGGGTAGCTTATTATGTAGAATGGCTGAGCAAACTGCGTTCAACTCCACATGCGACGCCTCATCCAACTTTCGCTTATTTGTTAAAAGCTCCTTTAAAAATTTAACTGCATTTGGCATCTGCGAAAGAGTTTCAATAAACAATAAGTTAATATGTAATTTCTTTAATAATTTAAGGAATTTACCAAATTGTTCGTCCGTGTGTTCTTTATCGCACTGGGGTATGACACATGAGGTTTATATTATCTACTTACCAACTTTTGCTCAGTGTGGTCTACCTCACTTTGACCTTTACTTACCGCAATTCCTTACCTCGGTTCTGGTTCAGGTTCAACTAACCCTTCCTCATCTCAAACGGTAATCGTATTGAGCTGCTCCTTTGGGTTAGTCTCGGTATTACTCAGCAAACTACCTTGTGGTCTATCAGAAACAATTTTTGCGAGCTGGCCTATCTGAGCTTCGAGCCCTTGAATTGATGCTTGTTGATTTTTAAGCGTTGTTTCGGTATTCTGAAAACAAGTTTCTGACAAAGAGATGAATTTTGTTAGCATCTCCTCAAGGTTTGGCTTCTTTTCCTGCTGGTAAGGTGGTTGTTGAAAACCTGGGGGATGTTGTGGCCTTTGATTTCCTTGACCACCCCACGAGAAGTTGGGATGGTTCCTCCAACCTGCATTATATGTGTTACTGTATGGGTTATTTTTGAGATCTAGAATTATTATTACCCATATATTGAACTTGTTCCTCCTCGGTGCTAGGGTTGAAGGTTGGATAATTTGTGTGTACTCCTTCTCCATTTGAATCGCACCTCATCACTGGATGTACCTGAGTAGAACCATACAAACCGTCAATATTTTTATTTAAAAGTTCTACCTGGTTAGAGAGCATAGTAACCGCGTCGAGGTAGAAAACACCAGCAGCTTTCGTCGGCTTCATTCTAATAACTTGCCACTGATAGTTATTCAATGACATCTCTTCAATAAATTCGTAAGCCTCTTCCGGTGTTTTGTTGTTCAAAGTGCCACCGGCGGCTGTGCCGATAAGTTGCCTCGTTGAGGGGTTCATACCGTTGTAAAAAGTTTGAACCTGCAGCCATAGAGGTAACCCATGGTGATGGCACCTTCTCAAAAGATCCTTGTATCTCTCCTATGTATCATAAAGTGTTTCTAAATCCATCTGCACAAAAGAAGAGATATCATTCCTTAATTTAGCTGTTTTAGCGGTGGGAAATATTTTAATAAAAAATTTTCGGTCATTTGTTCCCAAGTAGTGATTGACCCTTGTGGTAAAGAGTTTAACCACTGTTTTGCTTTGTTCCTTAGTGAAAAGGGAAATAACCGAAGGCGAATGACATCATCAGAAATGCCATTTATCTTAAATATGTTATAGAGTTCTAGAAAATTCGCCAAATGAGTGTTTGGATCCTCGTCCTGCAAACCATCAAACTGAACAAACTGTTGTATCATT
The DNA here is from genome assembly GCA_025698465.1 of Gossypium longicalyx. Classification (NCBI taxonomy): domain Eukaryota; kingdom Viridiplantae; phylum Streptophyta; class Magnoliopsida; order Malvales; family Malvaceae; genus Gossypium; species Gossypium longicalyx. Next base: position 11,732,139 of record CM046997.1, on the reverse strand, counting down.
TGAATTGTGTTAGGTTTCAGTTTAAAGTTATTTGTAGCAATTGCAGGTCTAACTATACTCGATTCAACTTCTGTTAAAGTAGCTTTAGCATAATTATACACAGTACGTGGAGCAGGATTTTGATTTACTGGATCTGCAGTAACCACATGAGGTAACAGATTATTCTGATTGTCAGCCATCTCCTCGGTTGTATTATGGATATCGTCCTCTTGCCTTTCCTCTATGTATTGTAGGCTTCGCCTTATTTCTCTTCGATTTCTGCGAGCTATACTTTCTATCTCACTATAAAAAAGTAATGGTCCTGACGGGTTTCTTCTAGTCATAAACTATAAAAACCTGCCAGAAGTAAAGAAAAGAAAAATTAGTAAAGAAAAAATTAGACTAAAAAAATAAATTGTAATAAACATAAATGGCTAAAGTAATAAAAATTAAGTGTTCCTAGTATCTTAATTCCTTAGCAACGGTGCCAAAAACTTGATGTGCGTGATAAGTTTTAAATTTATGATTGATCGTACTTGAAAACTAACTATTATCACGATAAAGGCAAGCGTACCTATCGAACAATAGTATAGCTTATAGCAAGACTAGAATGTCGAACCCACAAGAATTAAAAGTGCTAGTATTAACCTTCTTTTTATTATCTAGCCTAAAAATAAGGGGACTTGCTTTATCTAAACTAATTAACTAAACTAAGAATGCACATGAAGTAAATTGGGGAAATACTTTTGGGAAAACTGATTGATTTGGACAATACCTAAGGAAAAATCCACCTAGACTTCACTTGTTACTTGAATCTGAATTAGACGATTTATTCACTTGACTCGATCAGTAAAAATCCCTAATTTATATTATTATCTCTCTCGAGACTAACAACGTCTAACCCTAGGTTGATTAATTGAAATCTTTTCCTAGTTAAAACCTCTAGTGTTGCATTAACTCGATCTATGGATTACCTTATTAGGTTTGACCCTAATCCAACAGATTTATGTCATTCTATGTCTAGGATTGCATGCAATTCCGCTTAATTATGCTAGATCTACTCTTAGACAGGGACTTTTGCTCCTCCGAATAAGCACATCAATACTTGAATCAATATCCTGAAATATTAAAACAAAAATTAAGAACACATAATTAAGAACAAATCAAGTATTTATCGTATAATTCAGAAAATAGTAACAAGATCCATCTTAGGTTTCATTCTCCTTAGGTATTTAGGGGATTTAATTCATATGTGTAAAAGAAAACATCTCAGAAGAATAATAATAACAAAACATAAAGAAACCCAAAAACCCCTTAAGGAATTTTAAAGGAGATCTTAAGTCTTGAAGGAGAATCTGGCTTCTGAGATGGATCACTCGGCTTTCTTCGAGCAATTCCTTGCCTCCTACTCCGTGTGTCCCCTTTAATCCTCCTGTAGGGTGTTTAAATAGGCTTTAGAACGCCTTAGAACCCTCCAAAGTGCCCTTTTTCGAATAGAACTAGACTTGGGCCCGACAGGGACACGGTCGTGTTCTATGCCCGTATGAGGCGGCTTAGGCCGTGTTCGAGTCTGTTAAAAAGACACGGGCATGTGGTCTACCCGTGTAAGGAAGTCTAGACTGTGTTGATTTCCCACGTTGATCCATTTTCTCCATTTTTGGCCAGTTTCTTGCTCTTTTTACTCTCTTATGCTCGCCTAAGTATAAAAGAACTAAAAGAACTGAATGTACTTCACCTACAGAATTACGACTTATCATCACCTACAGAATTAAAAGAACTGAATGTACAGCTGCAAGATTTACTAGATCGATGTTTTATTTGACCTAGTACTTCACCTTGGGGAGCTCTAGTTTTATTTGTTAAAAAGAAAGATGGTTTGGTGCGATTCTGTATTAACTATCGGTAGTTGAAAAAGGTAACAATTAAGAATCGATATCCATTACCTCGCATTGATGATTTATTTAATTAGTTGAAAAGAGCTTCTGTGTTTTCAAAGATAGACTTGAGATTAGGCTATTATCAATTGAAGGTGAAAGAAAGCGATGTACCGAAGCCAACTTTTCGCATAAGGTATGGACATTATGAATTTCTGGTAATGCCTCTTGGATTAACTAATGCTCCAGCTACTTTTATGAATCTTATGAACTATATTTTCCAGTCGTATTTGGATCGGTTTGTGTTGATTTTTATTGATGACATTTTTGGTTTATTCAAAGTCTGAATCGGAGCATGATTAGCATCTTAGAATTGTTCTGAAAATATTACGGGAAAAATAGCTATTTGGGAAGCTTAGTAAATGTGAATTTTAGTTGTCAGAGGTTGTATTTCTAGGACATATTGTATTAGCAGATGGAATTAGAGTTAATCTGAAGAAGATTGAAGCAATTGTTTAGTGGAAAGCACCGAAGAATGTGTCAGAGGTACATAATTTTCTTGGATTGGTTGGGTACTACAGAAGATTTGTAAATGAATTTTCAAAGATAGCATTCCCGACGATGAAGCTATTGCAAAAGAATGTTCCCTTTGTTTGGGATGATTAGTGTCAAGACCGTTTTGAGAAGTTGAAACAAATGTTAACTGAGGCACCGATTTTGACTTTGTCAGAGTCAAGAAAAGATTTTGTTGTGTATAGTAATGCTTTTTAAGTGGTTTGGGTTGTGTACTGATGCAAGATGGAAAGGTAATAGCGTATGCGTTTTGTCAGCTGAAATCGCACGAACGTAATTACCCGACGCATGATCTGGAATTGGTTGTTGTGATTTTTGCATCGAAGATTTGGAGACATTATCTATATGGTGAGAAATGCTTTATTTATGCAGATCATAAGAGTCTTAAGTATCTCTTATCTCAAAAGGAGTTAAATTTGAGACAACATCGGTGGATTGAACTTTTAAAGGATTATGATTGTGTTATAAATTATCATCTTGGTAAAGCTAATGTTGTAGCTGACGCATTGAATAGAAAAGTCGTAATTGACTTACGAGCAATGTTTGCACAGCTCGAAATCAATGAAGATGGAAGCTTATTGGCTGAGTTGAGAGTTAAACCAGTAATGTTCGATCAGATCAAGGCAGCACAACTAGAAGATGACAAGTTGGTGAAGAAAAGAGAAATGGTTTAGAATGGCATGATAGGGAATTTCAGTGTTGATGAGTATGGTTGCTTGAGATACCGTGATCAGATATGTGTTCTAGCTATTTTTGAGCTTAAAGAGTCGATATTTCGTGAAGCTCATGATAGTCCATTTGCTTTACACCCTGGAGGAACATAAATGTATCGGAATTTGCGAGAATTGTATTGGTGGTTGGGTATAAAGAGAGATATAATTGAGTATGTGGGTAAATGTTTAACTTGTCAGCGAGTAAAGAAAAAAGTCATATGTAGATTTGAAACGCTATGATATTGAATATTTTGTCGGTGATAAGGTATTTTTTAAGGTGTCTCCTTGGAAGAAAATATTGAGATTTGGCCTGAAAGAAAAATTGAGTCCTCGTTTCATTGGGCCGTATGAGATTGTGGAAAGAGTTGGGCCAGTTGCCTACCGTTTAGCGTTGCCTCCAGAATTACAGAAAATCCATGACGTTTTTTGATATTTCCATGCTACGGAGATATAGATCAGACCCTTCTCATGTTCTTTCGACAGAAGATATTGAAATCTGACCTGATTTGACATATGAAGAAGAACTAGTTAAGATATTAGCACGAGAGATAAAAGAATTAAGAAATAAACGGGTTCCCTGGGTGAAAGTATTGTGGAGAAGTCATAGTGTAGAAGAAGCAACTTAGGAACCGGAGGAAACTATGAGATCTCAGTACCCCCACCTCTTTTCAAGTAAATTTTGAGGACGAAATTTACCTGAAAGGGGAGAAGAAATATAATGACCCAAAATTTACAAGCATCGAAAAATTGAGTTGTCAGGTCTTCATTTTAGTAAAATAGATTCGTAAATATTTATTAAAAATATTTACGAAGTTAGTTGTGAGTTTAATTAGGTTTTGGTTAGATAAATCAGCTTAAAATAAGAGAAACTAGGAAAAATGACTAAATTGCAATAGAGGTGAAAGTTTAATTATAGATTAAAGAAAGTTAAAAGGACCAAATAGGCAATTATGCCATTTTCAAATATTGAGGCGGTTTACGATAGAAATATCAAAGATATTTTTTATTAAAATATAATATATTATATTATAATAACTTAATAAATAAGTAATATATATTAATTTATATTATTATATATATAATAAACAAAAGAAAGAAAAGAAATATAAACAGAATAGCAAACGAAAATAGAAGTTAAAAAAAAGAATAGCCTATTCCTCCGTATCTCATATGGGTTTCATAATTATAGGAATTGGTTCGATAACTGATACGGGACTCAACGGAGCTATTTTACAAATAATATCTCATGGCCTTATCGGTGCTGCACTTTTTTTCTTGGCAAGAACGAGTTATGATAGAATGCGTCTTGTTTATCTCGATGAAATGGGTAGAATGGCCGTTTCGATTCCCAAAATATTTACGATGTTCAGTATCTTATCCATGGCAATAGGGAGAAAAATAAAGGAGAAAAGAAAAAAAAGGGAAATTAGGGTTTCAAGCTAATTTGGTAAGTCAATTTAATTTATTTTCTTGTGATTTTTGAGTTTTTATAATCCTAGAACAAAATACTATTGGGTATATGTTGAAATTTTGAAATTTAGTAGATTTTTTGATATAATTGATGAATTAGGGATTTAATTGATAGAAATTTCAAATTAGAATTGAGAAAAAGATTAAATTGTGGAATAAGTTATAAGTTTTGCACAATAGGGACTAAATTGTAAGAAATTTGAATTTAGGGTTTTGTGATGAAAATTTGAGGGTTAAGTTAAGTTATAAGTAGAAATTAAGTGAAAATAAGGTATAGATTGTGATAGAAATGAAAATAATTTTGGTTAGGGATTAAATTGAAATTAAGGTAAAAATTGAATAGAAATTTAAATATTTGATGTGAATTGATGTTGTATTGATAATTTTAACTTATTTAATATTCATAGCTAACATCGTGCCGAAGACATCGACCAAGAAAGGAAAGGAAAAGTCGACGATGAGTGATTCAAAATTATGGTTTGTATTACTATAATTTGAATTTAGTTATTATTTATTTTTGAACTTTAATTAATGTGTGTGGTAAGTGGAATTGAGGTAAGAAATGATATTGAATTGTGAATTATGTGAATATTTGAATGTATATTGATTGGAAATTGAAAGTGATTTGAATTGAATTAAATAATTTATTGTGACATTAAATTGAAAATATGAGAATTTGTGATTGGTATGAATTTGATTGAAATTGAATTGAGAAAGTTAATTGGAAACCTATTAACTAGTCGGGCTAAGTCGGATATAGTTGGCATGCCATAGGATTAGAAGTGTTCAGGGATACTTCGACCTCAAATTGATGAGGCACTATATGTGTCGTAATATTGCTTTGGATAATTCTGATGAGGCATTATGTGTCGTATTATTGCTTCGGATTAAATTCGATGAGGTACTAAGTACCGATTCACTTTGGCAAGGCCGATGAGACACAAGGTGTCGTGCTGGTATGTTTGGTTGGATCCGTGTATCAGTCAAAGTCCGAGTCAAGTTAATAGGGGTAAATGAACGAATTGCAAATTAGAATTGTCATTGAATAAATTGATAAACCGAATGATTATGTATATGAAATGGATTGAGATATCGGAATGAGAAGTGAGAATGAAATGAATTGAAATTAATGAAATGGTATATGAGTTTAATTGAATACAACTTATGAAATGGTTATTGAAAGATTAATTGTGTAAATTGAATATGCATAATTTACTATATTATTTATAAATTTGAATTATAGTAATACCACTGAGTGTATATACTCAGCGTACGATTGTTTCCGTGTGTAGGTTAGCTAAAGTCAAAAGTTCCGGATTAGCATCCAAGCCAATCCCGAACTCAACAAAGTGGTGATGCATATTCTCTTTTGTAAAATGGCATGTACCTAGGTTGATTGTATAGGTCATTTTGAAATATGTTTGTGAATGGTATTATAAATTAACCTTGGATGGTTATATACAATATAAATGAAATGTTAAGATTATGAAATGGCATGTTTGGGTTATTTTGGTATGGCATGTAACGCCCCAAAATTTTTAATTTTTGGTTTTGTGAAATTATGACACAAATATCTATCTGCTTCAGTAGTTAAGTGTTCTGGGTATGTGTGAGAAGTCTTGGGTTCAAGCCATGTCTTTGGCAAAATTTTGTTTTTTACCTCAAAATCAAAGCCTCACTCTTGTTCAGTAGGCTTTTATTTAGTTGTTGTAAAAGCATACTAGAATAGGTCTACTGGTCTGGTGGTTAAGTGGAGTATTAATAAGTTGGAGGTCCTGTGTTCGAATCCTCAGTTAGACAATATTTTTGATATGGGCATGTGGCATAGTAGAGTTTGACCAAAACTAAAATGCTGAGGTGGTTGAGGTTGTGTTTAGTGGGAGGTTGAGAAAAATATCCAATTAGATTTATTTCTTTTTGAATTCTCCTTCTGCCGAAATTCCTGTACAAATCTCTTACGTTTTCTTCAAGTTTTTTTTTCTCTTTTCTCAAACTTTCGATTTTGATCGACGATTCTTTTGATTCCTGTTCACTTTTCTGTCGTGCGATTCATCTCGTTTAGGTATTGTGGGTAAGTTCTCTTGAAGTTCTAGAGTTATGGATATCAATTTCTGGATTAGTAATATGTTGTTTTCTTATTTAGGTGCTATGCGAAGGGGCTTAAAGTTGATATTCAGTTCTCCTATTGTTCAGAAGGCTAGTTGTTTGGTTGAAAGTAAGGATTTTTGTAGTTTTTGAGAATGACTAAATTCATTGGGGTACGGATTGTGTCGCTTTTAACCGCTAGTGTGGTGTTTGGTTGGGCAATATTTGGGTTTTAAGACGCTCGAGAGTGGTTTCGCATCAAACTAATATCAGGTGTGTACCCGAAAACGCAAAAAACAAGATTCGACAAAAAGCCAAAAAATGTTCTGTTGACGCCACACGGGCGTGTGGTCGCCCATGTGGTAGCCCGTGTGATGGAACACAAGCGTGTGATCGACGAGCCAGGTCGTGCGCGCATAAGACGACTGTGTGATGGCCAGGTAGGTCGTGTGGGAGACACGATCTCGACCATTTGGGCCGTGTGGGCAACACGGGCGTGTGGGATTCTGGGCCAGGCCGTGTGATCCATACGGCTAAGGCTATTTTGGGCCGTGTTGGCCACACGGGCGTGTGCGTCCACAAGGCCAGCCCACATAGGCGTGTGAGCCCATTTTTCTAAAATGATCTGTAAGGTTGCACGGGTCGCCCAAGTTGATTGTGGACCAACTGTAGGGTCGGCAAGAGTTACTTTGACCCCCTGAGTATGTGATATGACTATGTGATATATGTGTTTTAGCATGTTACTCTTAGCATGTATACCGGTTCAAATGTATGATCTATTAATAGCATATTTACATGTCATGTATTCTATGCTGCATTGCATCGGGGTTGGGTTAATGTATATGGAGAAAGTATTCTGAAAGCCTCATAAGCCTGGTATCTGGCAACACAGCTGCAACTATCTGATTATGTGCCGCATTTTGGTACAGCATGGTTTGTAGGGATAGGTGGGTCGATTTTATCCCCACATGGTGTGTAGGGTTGGACGGAGTTGGTGTGTAGAGGCTGTTGGGTAGGACTCTATTAATTTGTTCTGTTCTACATACTGATTCTGCATCTGAATGGGCTAGGGCCCGAACTAATTCTGTAATGGGCTCTAACACCAGACTATTTACTACTGACTTCTGATGATTATTCTGTATGTTTTCTGTGGGGATTACACACTGAATTTGTGAAAACTCACCCTTTTCTGTTCAATCTGTACAGGTAATCTCTAGTCCTGACGGATCGATTAGTGGAGGACTCAATGGTGGCCACATGTAAAATCTTAGACTGACATTCCATTTACTTCCAATTCTTATTACTTATTTGGGGTTTTTTGATGTAATTTTGGACTTGGACGGTTTTAATTCGAGACTTTATACGATTTTATGATTATTTAAACTACAACTCATCAAAACTCAGTTTTCTTAAAAACTAAGGTTTTCGTGAATAAAAATGGTTTTTCCTAAAATAGAATGTTGCTAAAGCTTCCGTGTAAAAGAGATACGTTTTAATCACAATAAAGACCATGTATTTCTACTCCGTAGTAAACAAAGATTTAAGTAACTGGAATGGTTTTATCTCATCAAATCCGATTTCAAACTCCATATCATGTGGCATCACCAGATTTGGCCATAACATCCAGGCCGAGTTTAGGGTGTTACATGGTATTTGAATTGGATTGAATGAAATCAATTGAATTGATTTGGATAATACATATGATATATTTATGAAATGTATGTAAATTATTTGTTTAAATTTCATATTTGATTTGATATGTCAAGTAATCCTTCATAACCCTATTTCGGTGACAGTTTAGGGTTAAGGGGTGTTACAATTGTAGCTTGTCAGAACCTTCGTTTGGATCTCATGAGATATGTCGACGAAGTGTACAAAATAAAAAACATGTACAATGTGTGGAGACACGTATTCCCACCGATCCCAGATGAACCTAAGTGGTCGTCTGTATCGCTTGCTCCATTTAAGCTATTACCGGATAGAGAATTATGTCGCAAACTAAAAGGTCGACCTTACTCGAGTAGAATACATAATAATACGGATATCCGAGAAAGAACAAACCAACAGAATTTGTGTGGATGGTGTAGGAACCCAGGTCATACAATTCGATCATGTCCAAACTGAAATAGTTGATAATTGCTGTAATGAACGATGTTGCATTATTTCTATTCTACCTTATTCAAAAGAACTTATATTTTATTAAAAATATAAAATTAATTTACAATTAAAATTGTAAAAACAACTTCTTTTTTATTAAATGAAACAATATAGAAATAATGTCGACAAATATATTAAAAAAATCAATGTATATGTTGGTTGGAATCAGTGCCACATGGGGGTGGACGACGATTACGCACTGGATTCCTCCTTGGTTATTCCGGCGGGGGTTGTGGTTGCTCCGATTTTGGTGTTGGGAGGATGATCCACCTTGGTAGAATAAAGAATGTGGAGGTGTTTGCATCATCCACGGCGGAGGTGTTTAAATCTCATAGGGCAATAGAGAATGATAATGAGATGAGCTCACCGACGGTGCCTCGTGTGATCCTTCTGGCAATGGTGGCCTATATATCATCAGTTGAGTTGTCGGAGTCATCGAGAAAGGAGATGCACCAGGCCATGCATTTCAACCTGCCATAGGACTGGGAAAAGGAAACATATAAGGGTTAGGATACATATAAGGGCTAGGATACGCACCTAGCATAATCTGAAAGGCTTGTGATATGGGTATTATTGATGGGCCTGATGATTATGTGGGCGCTATTGATGGGCCCAGTGATTGTGTGGGCGCTGTTGATGGGCCCGTCCCATCAGCCCTTCTCTTTGGATTTAAAGGGCCCCGTCATTCCCTTTTCCACACATATTTGTCGACGCATCTGCTCTTCCGACAGCAAATAGGGCTTGCCATGAATCCTAAACCATGGCATGTAATCCGGGGTGCATACTAACTCTAGGACGATGATCGGTTCGCGATCAGGTATATGATCGTATTGATTTCCCCAAATTTCAATATATTCCGACCAGAATAACGACCAATTTGTATTCGTTAGCCATAAGTCAATTTTGTGTTGCTCATCGAGTACCTCAGGTTCCTCAGGAATCGGTTGTTGGAATCCAAATTGTCGCAACACTCTATCCATCTGGTGTATCTTGACAATAGAATAGTTTACCAACGGGACCTTAACATGCCAAATGTTCGGATTTTGAAAGAATTCTTCCAAAATTACTGCACGTATTGCCGGATCCTCGTATGGTGTCCATTGAAACTATATGAACAAGATAAAAATATCAGTTATATATATAATACTAAATACTAAATACTAAGTACTGAATATGAAACGACTATTTTATGTATATATATTTTATTTAATACTTACTTGCGCTTCCGACCTTTGGTCTAATAGAAGTCGTATATCTTCAAGAGCAGTAGGTATTCCAATATAACTCGTCGGATGGTTCCACCTAATTAAATAAATTTTCAACATACAATTTTATTTTAAATCTATGGAATAATTGTAAAATCAAATAAAAAATTTACCTCGTTATGAGTGAGAATGTATATGGGTGGTTCACTGGAGGACATAAAAATGGAAAGTGAAACTGAGGTCATGATTGTAGTAGTGATAGGCAACCTCCGATTTTGGCTTTATTTGGTCACGTCGCCTCGCACATCTCCCGATACAATGTTGCCAATACAGCATGCCCCCAACTAAGTTCGTCAACTGCTCTAAAATCAACGAGTTTTAGCAGCCACCTCAGATGTACGAGGTTTCGTGAGAAGTCCGGCATTAAGTGACCTCCAATCATCTCAAAGATATATGTCTGAGCATATCGTATTCTTTTAACTTTAGTCGAATCATTCCTCGGCTCCGAAAATGTGTCTCGTAACCAGCCCATCTCAATCCGACCTCCGTAAATATTATCCGAAATCGCACCCAAAAGATCATAACATATGGCTCCCTAATCAGTAGATTGAACAGACCTGGTGAGTGCAAACCCATCCACCGGTAATCTTAATTGTAACTGGACGTCCTCCAAAGTAATAGTACACTCTCCGCATGGAAGATAGAATGTGTGCCTCTCGGGTCTCCACCTCCCTATTAACGCGCTGATGAGTTTCGGGTCCAACTTACACCCTCAGCCTATAATGGCCGCGTGCCAAAAACTCGCTTCCCTCAAGTAATTTTCTATCAACGGTGATGGCGGACCAGACATATTACGAATATAACATTGTAACACCCGATCTATAGACTATTATAAAAAATTATAAAATACAAATTAATTAAAATTACATAAATGAAAAAAATTAAATAATATTCAACATTTAAAATAAAACGTTACCATTTTCATTTGTTCGACAGAGATATGTTTATGATCGAGACGAATTAATTCCTTGGCCATTGCTAACACGATCAAATATTTTTGAAATTATAAAAAAATAATATTAATTTTTAAAAAAATAAAGTAAATAACTAATTATAAAGAGTTTTGAGAAATTTAATTAGAAATTTGAGAGCTTTAAGGAGAAATTTTAGAGATTTTTGGCTAAATTTTGAAGAAATTAAGTGTGAAATATAATAGGGGGTTTTATAGTTTGTTTTTTTTTTTTACCGTTGGACCCCCCCAACGGTCAAAAAAATTCAAAAAAAAAATAGTCGTTGGTGCCAGCAAAGCGCGCCCCTAGAGGAGCGCTTTGTGCCATGTTATCAAAACGTGTCTACGTAGGCGCGATTTACTGACATGGCACAAAGCGCTCCCCCAGAGGCGCGCTTTGCTGGATTTTTCCCCCTTAAACGTAGCCACGTAGGCGCGTTTTGCCAAAACTGACCCTTTTCCGTAAATAATGTTTTAATTGGCCCATTTTCGTAATTTTATTTGGAAATGGGCCTTTTTGGGTAAATAAGTCTTTTGCTTGTCTTTAATTTTTTATTTTCTCTAAAAAAATTAGTTTTGAAATTTAAAAAAAAAATCTTTAAAAGTTATGATTTTTATTAAAAAAAACTTTTGAAATTAAAAATGTTCATTAAATATTTTTTTTTAAAAAAAATACTCTATTAACTTTTCAACTTTTAGATTTTGTTTTTGAAATTTTATAATTTTATAATATTATATAAAATTTGTGGCTTTTATTTTTATTTTTTTAAATTCAGCCAGCACATGTTTTGATATTTTTCACAACTATATTTATTTTTTATTCTTTTCGTTAACTTTTAGAAATTTATCTATACTATTATTTAAATTTTTTATTAAGTTGGTGTCACCCATCAACCGGGTCCTAACTTAATTGGGGAATTACAAAAAAATCATTTTATTTACTAAGTTAAATGTTTATTCGAGTGTTTTTATCTTTTTATCTTTTTATAAATTAATAAAAAATTATTTATAATAAGATTTGAACCAAATACATCATTTTATTTGCTAAGTAAGTTATGTAATTATTTGGGTGTTTTTGTGTTTTTATATTTTTATAAACCGATAAAAATTTGTCCATAATGAGATTTGATACCGTGCATATAAAACTTTTTTATTTACCATGTAAACTAAAGTTATTTTGATGTTTTTATTTCAAATTTTAATAAATATATTTGTTATATACATTTTTATATATTTGTGTCTCTATACTATTTATAAAACCTCTAATTGAATTTGTGTCACCGGTTAAAAGGTACCAACTCGGTTAGGAAATGAGTAATATGCACTTTTATTAAATGGCTACTACTATTATTTTGATGACATTTATATAGTTTTTTAAATAAAATACCTAAAATTAACATATCTAGGAATTAAACTCATAGTTAATGAATTTATAAACAAATTCTTTACCACCACACCAATAATAATTCTTAAGTAAACTTTTATAAATTAAATTTTAAACAAATTTAACATATGTCATGTGTTATTATGATTAATTAGATTTAAACCTTACGCTTCAGTGTTTGTTGAATGTAATTTTTAAACACACATCCATGTTCTAAATCCATATTTTCCACACACATACACATATGATAGGATTTCTTGTAACACCCTTAACCCGTAACCGTCGCCGGAATAGGTTAAGAGGCATTACCAGACTTGTAACTCAATTCAGAACAATTATTTATCCAGAAACATCATAATTCAATCAATAACATTCATTCACATCCATTATGTACTTAAAACAAACATATCGAGCTTTAATCATACATTCGGAACTAAATCGTAACATATTACAAACATATCGAGCTTTAATCACACACCTATGTGTGAGTGACCGTGTGACCTGATCAGGCTCATTTTGAAATGGCCTTCGAGCAAAACTGCTGAGACACACGTCCGTGTCCCTACCCGTGTGGGCAAAAATAGGTCATTTGAAAAGCCAATTTTGCCACCCTACAATCACAAATAGTCCCAAGCATAAATGACCACATTTCATAACTCAATTGATAGCCAAATCATAACCATTTCATATACAATATGTGTTAATTCATCTTGATATACAATTACCTATTTAATGCCATACAAAATCCATTCATCTAACAACACATATCAATGCCTCATTTGCATATTTTCATTCAACCTTTACCTTTCCAAAACATAGCATATTCAAACTTATATATAACAAAACATGATACTAGATAAGCCAAATCACATGGCTTAGTTCATACACAAAACATATCAAAGTCATGTTGTCAAGTATCATAACTAACATCATTTAAACTAGCCTATACATGCCATATTTACATATCTACAAGTTTCAAAGTGCCAATCGAAAATTGGATAGTGTGATGTGCAACTCCGACTTGTCCGAAACGAGCGAGCAACGAGCCTCTATAAAACATAAAAAAAGAAACAGAGTAAGCTTATAGCTTAGTAAGTCCGTATAATTCAGAATTAAACTTACCAATTATAAATAATCAAAGCAATACAATTATGCAACCAATTCAATTAACCAACACCTAAACACACATATTCATCCAATGTTAGTCATTGTAAACATACATGAAATCATCCATTAATACAAGGCTTCATCATTTTAGATTCATAAACCATGTATAACATTAATAACATTTATAAACCGTATCTCATCAATATAACATTATTAGGACCCGCTGAACCTATTGGAACTTCAAAGGATAGTCGAGTGAACAATGTTAGTAATCCGTCAACTCATCATCATACATGCTCTTTCGAGACATGGTCAGTAAGCTCTTCATGAGCTGATAAACAGTAAGCTCTATTGAGCTAAAAACGGTAAGCTCTATTGAGCTGGACAATAAGCTCTTTCGAGCTAAATCAGTAAGCTCCAATGAGCTAAAATAGTAAGCTCTTACGAGCTATGGTGAGTCCGCAACAAATGCAGGAGCTCGACCATTACGGTAATTCTAGTAACATGTCACTTGTATCCAATGAATTCAAATAGTTTAAAGAGGGCTCGGTAACACATATAATATAATAATAAGACATTCATACTTAAAATATCTCAATTATACACATTCTTTTCAATAATTACAAGTATAGAAAATTTTGATTCCAATTATATGAACTTACCTCGTATTTTCTCGTATAACCGTCGTATACTCGTCTACTTTTTGTTTCCCCCGATCTAATTTCGGTATTTGCTTATCTTGATCTAAATGATATCAAATTAATTCATTCAAACTTTCATTCAATTAAATTTAGCCTAAAACATTCATTTTGGATAAATTACAAATTTACCCCTAAACTTTTGACTACTTTGTAATTTAGTCTTTAACACATAAAAATGAAAAATTGCACAATTAAGCCCGAACCCAAGGTAGCCGAATTTCATATAACCTTTTAGCAGCCCATATTTTCATTTTATTCACATTTTCAACCACAACATTTCTATTTTTCACAATTTAATCCCTAATTCTCATTTTTGTCAAAAATCACTTTATAAAACTTGTATATCTATTAACAACCATCAATAATCTAACAAGAAACTTCAAAATACTCAAGCATTCAACAATGGCATATCTGAAAATCTATAATAGTTTCAAAAACGAAGGTACGGGCTAGCTAGATTAAGTTGCAACGAGCTTAAAAACATAGAAATCATTAAAAATCGAATCAAAACTGTGCCTTAATCAATGATTGAAGCTTGGCCGAATGAAAACCTAAGTTTTCTATTCTTTCTTCTTAATTTTCAGCAATGGAAATGAAGAAATAATATGATTTTGATTTTGATTAATTATTAATAATATTAATTGACATTTTACAAAAATAACCTTAATGAACTTTAATAATTTCAAAAATACCAAGCCAACAACTTCCACTATATCATTTAAGGTCTAATTGAAATGCAAGGACTCCATATTAATAAAGCATAACTATTTAATACCTTTAAACAATAGTACCCAACTTTTATGCTTTACGCTATTTAGTCCTTTTTACCGAATTAACCATTTAAACAGTAAAATTTCTTTACGAAACTTTCACATAATTAATCTATCATGCTGTAAACCTTATTAAAATAATAAAATAAATATTTTGAATTTAAATTTGTGGTCCCGAAACCACTGTTCTGATTTGACCTAAAAATGGGGTGTTACATTTCTTGTTTTAATAATGTTGTTGATTGAGTTAATATCACAAATTAACTTAACACCAACTAAGGATTGATGACAAAATAATGATAAAAAATTGTATTTCATTAGTATTTTTAATCTTATGCATGAAAAAATAGAACGTCGATAATGGCAATGTATCGCAAAGAAAAGAGTAAGAAAAAAAATAAAGAACACACAGATTTTTACGTGGAAACCCTTTCGGGAAAAAACCATAGGTAGAGGAGAAGATAATTCACTATGTCAAATTCGAATTATTACAAGAGGAATAGACTATGTCTATTTATAGGCTTGTAAAACCATATTCTAATAGGAGTGTAGTAAGATTGAAACACCTTGTTCTAATCAATATCAAATAGATGGAGTTTAATAAGGTTTAAAAAACCTTATTCTAAAATAAAATAAAAGAAGTGTAGTTTTATTTGGATTTTACTTTTATTTTATTTTACCAATGTATTTTATTTAAATATGGATTCGGGTCACTCAATTCTAACAAACTCCACCTTGACACAAATTATCAATGAACAAGTTCTTCATCACGAACACTCAATGAACAAGTTCTTCATCGCGAACACTCAACGAACAAGTTCTCTACATTTTCCATAAAACCCCCTAAGGGTTTAACTTCAACAATGAACACCAACCAAGTCTAAACTATAGTCAAACTTAGTTATAGGAAGTGACTTAATCATCATATTTGTAGGATTTTCATGAGTACTAATTTTGCTCACAACAATATCACCACGAGCAATAATTCATGAACAAAATGATACTGAACATTAATATGTTTTGTTCCCTCATGAAACATTTGATCTTTTGTAAAGAATATGGCACTTTGACTGTCACACAATATTGTACTGATTTGAAGGTCTTCATTGAGTTCACTAAAGAGTCCCTTCAACCAAATGGCTTCTTTACAAGCCTCAGTAATCGCTATGTACTCAGCTTCAGTGGTAGACAAAGCGTCTGTAGTTTGCAAAGTGGCTTTCCAACTGATTGCATAACCTCTGATTGTAAAGACATAACCTGTGAGAAATCTTCTTCTATCAAGGTCTCTAGCAAAATCAGCACCAACATACCCAAAGTCTCTATCTCTAGTTCTTTCAAACTGTAAGCAAACATTAGTTGTAACGCCCCCACGCCCGAGACCGTCACCGGAGTCGAGTATGAGGTGTTACTAAACTTAATTTAACATTTTAAGAACTTTAGATTATTTGTTTCTACATTCACAGCTTTTTAGCTACTTGCGTCACAGTCACAAGAAAAATCATATCTCGAGTTACGAAACTCGAAATTAAGATCCGTAAATTTTCCCTAAATCTAGACTCATATACCCATCTACTAATTGTTTTCTAGAATTTTTGGTTGGGAAAATTAGTACAGTTTATTAGTTAAAGTTACCCCTGTTACAGGACTTGACTGGACTGACCTCTGTTTACTACGGACCACATTTCTCTCTGTAAAAAATTCATATGACTATGAGGTTTATTTATCCTGAAACTAGACTTAATAAGGATTCTTATAATATAAAATACATCACCTAATTATATTTGTACAATTTATGGTGAATTTTTAAAGTTGGAACAGGGAATTCACAAACTGCTTTGACCCTATTTCACTAAAATTTAAATATCTTCCAACATATAATTCCTTTACCCGTTTCATTTGTTTCATGTGAAACTAGACATAATAAGCTTCAATTTTATTTAATACATCACCAAATTCAATTTATATGATTTTTAGTAAATTTTCAAACTCACGTCAGTGTTGCTGTAATATTCTGTTTATGGCAAATTTCATCCTTTTTATGAATTTTCATGAACTAGGTAACTTATTAACTTTCCATAACATCAAACATATTCTAAACTAACCATTTCCATAATTTATCATTATCAAGCACTTCCTCAACCATTTCATCACCATACCATAAGATCATTTACACAAAATAGGTATATTGCTATACATGCCATACTTAAATTTACAAGCCATTTACCGAAAAGTTCTTCCGGATAGTGTGACTGATCCTTCGACCTATCCCGACTCCTGAGCTGGCTTGTCTAAAACTACAATGAATAAGAAGGAGGGAGTAAGCATAAATGCTTAGTAAGTTCATATGCAAATAATAAGTAACATAACAAACAATCATACCAATCAACATTAGCATGCATCACCAAAACACATATCACATTTCTAATCATTTTTCATCATCTTATTACCTTATCGTGGTTGTATCAATACTCAACCCGAGGGTTAAATACATACCTGTACACAATATCCATTTCTCATCGCTTACCAATACGTCTCTTTACATCTCGAGTATTCCTCCATTTGAGTAAAACTTTACCCGTTAAACACATCGGAATATAATTCGGATACATGGAAACTTTGCACATAAGTGCCACATATGTAGCCAAGCTATTATGTAACCCGCCCATAAGCGAACTCGGACTCAACTCAACGAGCTCGGGCGTTCGCATCCATAAGTGAACTCGGACTCAACTCAACGAGCTCGGATGCCTAGTTACATCTCACGAACTCGGACTCAACTCAACGAGTTCGGACATTTGCATCCATAAGTGAACTCGGACTCAACTCAACGAGTTCGGATGCTCAACCATCCTAGTGACATGTCACTTGTATCCTAATCTATTCCTAAGGTTCAAACGGGATTTTCCTCGAACACATATCCTTGCCGCCTTCCGTAGAATGCCTAAACCAATACTCATTAACAATTATGTTTAACAAGTAATTCACATAATTTGCATTTTATTCGAAATTAACCACAAAGCATATATTTCATGATAAAAATCAGCATATCACATAATTGACATCAATGACTTAAAAATAACAATTATGCTACATTATTTACACATGAACTTACCTTGGTACCAAAATACAAAGATTTTGCAATTTAGTCCACAATCTTTTCTTTTCCTCGATTGGGGTCGTTTCCACGTCTTTCTTGATCTAAAATAACACATTTAGCTTATTTAATACTCACATTATCAAATTAATCCTTAATTCAAATTTTGACAAAATTACAATTTTACCCCTAAACTTTTGCATATTTACATTTTTGTCCCTAGGCTCGGGATTAAATTTTATTCCTTATTCTTATGTTTTATAACATGCTGATCACTTTTCCCTTCTATGGCAACATCAAATTCTCACTCTAACATGTACTTGTGACTATTAGGTATTTTTACCGATTAAGCCCTTTTACTCGTTTTTGCTTAAAATCGAGTAGTACAAGTTGTCTAACATAATTTAAAACCTCATATTCTATCATAAAACATCAAAATACACAAATTTCACCTATGGGTATTTTTCCAAATATAAACCCTAGGTTAAATTATTGTTAACATAAGCTTAATCGAGCTCACAGGGATCTCAAAAACGTAAAAATCATTAAAAACGGGGCTTAGAATCACTTACTATGAAGCTTGAAAGTTGAAGAAACCCTAGCTATGGTGAGATAGAGCATTCGGCAGCAACTAAATGGAGAAGATGACTATTTTGTGTCATTTTTCCCATTTTATTTCATTAATTATCCAAATGACCAAAATGCCCTTAATACCTTTCTTTGAAAATTTTTATGTACAAGCCCATTTTTGTCCAAAATTTTAGAAATTGGTCAAATTGCTATTTAAGACCTCCTAATTAATATTTCAAAGCAATTTCATACTAAAAACTTCTAGAATGCAAGTTTTACAACTTATTCGATTTAGTCCCTAACTTCAAATTAAGCATTTTATGCATAGAATTTCTTCACAAAATTTTCACACAATCATGCAATCATATCATAAAACTCAAAATAATTATAAAATAATTATTTCTATCTCGGATTTGTGGTCACGAAACCACTATTCCGATTAGGCCCTAATTCGGGATATTACATTAGTAGTACCTCGTAAGTATCTTAAAATCCACTGAACTACTTTCCAGCGTTATTTACCAAGATTCGCCATGTATCTGCTGACCGCACTAACTGCATATGATAAATCTGGACTTGAACAAACTATAGCATATATGAGAGACCCCACAGTACTAGAATATGGAACATGTGACATGTACTCAATCTCATCATCTGATTGTAGGGACAAAGCTGATGAAAGTCTGAAATGGGCTGCTAAAGGAGTACTAACAAGTTTAGCACTCTGCATATTAAACCTACAAAGAACTTTCTCAATGTACCCCTTCTAAATTAGATACAATTTGCTTGCTTTTCTATCTCTGAAAATATCCATATCAAGTATCTTTTTTTGCTGGTCCCAAATTTTTTATTTCAAATTCTTCATTGAGTTGTGCTTTGGCCTTTCTTATCTCTCCTTTATCTTTCACTGCTATCAACATGCCATCAACATAAAGGAGTAGATACACAAAAGAACCATCACTGTTTTTCTTAAAGTAAACACAATTATCAAAGCTACTTCTTTTGAAATCATGAGAAGTTATAAAGGAATCAAAACTCTTGTATCACTGTCTTGGTGACTATTTCAAACCGTAAAGTGACTTTTTTAGCAAGCAAACATAGTCATCTTTTTCTGAGACTGTAAAACCTTCTAGTTGTTGCATGTAAATATCCTTCTCAAGTTCTCCATATAAAAATGCAATTTTTACATCTAACTGCTCAAGCTCCAAATAATGTATGACCACAATACCAAGCAAAGCTTGAATCAAACTATGCTTCACAACTGAGGAGAACACATTTGTGAAGTCCACTCTTGGAATTTGACTATAACACTTTGCAACAAGCTTTGTTTTATATCTGGGTTTTTCAACTCCTGGAGTCCCTTCTTTCTTTTTAAACACCCATTTAATATTAACAACTTTTTTACCTTTAGAAAGTTTCACAAGATCCCATGTTTTGTTTTTGTAGAGTGATTCCATCTCCTCTTACATAGCAAACATCCACTTTTCTGAGTCTTCACAACTAACTGCCTTAGAATAGTTAAATGACTCTTAGGTTGCATCTATATCTTCAGCCACATTTAAAGTATAAACAACTAGATCAATCTCAGCATACTTTTTTGGAGGTTTATTTTCTCTTCTAGTTTTGTTTTTGGCGATAGAGTATTGTGGTGAAGAAACAACTCTATTTTGAATTTCTGTACTGGCTTGAGGAGTCGACTTTGTTGTAAACTCTAGTTAAGTTGACACTCCACCTGCTTTTGATGTTCTTTATTGGAAGAGTCTTTAAGAGATAAGTTAGGTAGCACAGTACTTTCGTCAAAAACAACATCTCTACTAATCATAACTTTTCTATTTTCAAGACAATATAACTTATAACCTTTTACACCATTTTTATAACCAGGAAAAACACGTTTAATGGATCTCAGTTCCAATTTTCCATTATCAACATAAGCATACACAGGACATCCAAAGATCTTTAAATTAGAATAATTAGTAGGATTAGTAGATCATACCTCTTGTGGAGTCTTTTTCTCAATGGCAATGGATGGAGATTGGTTGATCAAAAAACATGCAGTAGAGGCTGCTTCAGCCCGAGACGACTTCAACAAGTTAGCATTCGATAACATACATCAAACTTTCTCCATGATCATTCTGTTCATTCGTACTGCAGCGCCGTTTTGTTGTGGAGTATGACTAACTGTCAAGTGTCTCACGATCCCTTCTAACTTGAATTGTTCATTAAACTTATTAGAACAGAACTCTGAGTCATTGTCTGTGCGAAGGTATTTTATTTGTTTTCCCGTCTATTTTTCAATCATAGTTTTCCAAGACTTAAATGTGGAAAACACATCGCTTTTCTACTTCAGGAAGAACTCCCAAACATTTCTGGAAAAATCATTAATAAAAGTTAGAATATAATTAGCTCTACCTCTCAAAGGCACTCTGGATGGCCCCCATAAATCAGAATGAATATGCTCCAATGTTCCATTCGTGTTATGGATTTCTTTGGTGAATCGAACTCTTTTTTGCTTCTCAAAAATGCAGTGCTCATAGAACTTTAGTTTGCAAATTCCTTACCCATCAAGAAGTCCTCTTTTGCTTAATTTTGTCATACCATTCTCACTCACATGCCCTAGGCGTATATGTCAAAGTTTAGTAATATCATCATTTGACAAGGAAGAGGAAGCGACAACTGCATCACCAGTAACAGTAGAACCCTACAAAACATATAACTTGGAAGTCTTTATCTTTTCATCACAACGAGGGAACCTTTCGAGATCTTCAAAACCCCAGTTTCAGCTATGTATTTGCACCCTTTTGAATCAAGAGTACTCAACAAAATTAAGCTTCTCTTCAATTCTGGAACATGTTACACATCACCAAGTGTTCTGACAACTCCGTCAAACATATTAACTTTAATCGTTCCAACACCTACAATTTTACATGAAGCATAATTTCCCATCAAAACAACACATTCAAACATTGTTTCATAAGTTGTAAACCCAAATCAATGATTGTAACGCCCCGTACCCGAGACCGTCGCCGGAGTCGAATACGAGGTGTTAACAGACTTAATTCATTACTTAAACAGCTCAAACAATTTATTTTTAAAATTTCCAGTCAAACTAGCAATCTACGTCATAGACGCTTAAAAATTCATATCTCGAGTTACGAAACTCAAAATCCAATTCCGTCAATTTTCCCTGAAATTAGGCTCATATATCTATTTACTAATTTTTTCCTAGAATTTTTAGCTAGGCCAATTAGTACAGTTTATTAGTTAAAGTCTCCCCTGTTTCTGGGTTTGACTGCTCTGACCTCTGTGTATTACAAATCAGATATCTCTCTGTACAGAATTTCAATGACAATGAATTTTGTTTCTCTTAAAACTAGACTAAATAAGAAATCTGTACATATAAATTATGACTTATAATTATTTTTATACAATTTATGGTGAATTTCCAAAGTCAGAATAGGGGATCCAGAAATCGCTCTGGCCCTATTTCACAAAAATTTAAACATCTCATAAAATATAACTCATATACCTGTTTCGTTTCTTCCATATGAAAATAGACTCATAATTCTTCAATTCCATATTTTATTCATCATATAATTATATTTATACTATTTTTAATTATTTTTCAAATTCACGTCACTACTGTTGTCTGAATCTATTTTATGGAAAATTTTACCTATTTCATGGTTTCCATGGATTAACTAGCAATTTGACATACATAACACCAAATATGATCATAATTAGCCATTCCAATGGCTAATCATTACCAAGCATTTTTATACTACTCAATAACCATATCATAAGACCATATATACAAAATGATTATAATGCTATACATGCCATACTCAAAATATAAAAGCCATTATGCCAAGATGGTATACGGATAGTGTGAGCGTGCCTCCGACCGTTCCCGATTTCTGAGCTGGCTTGTCAACACTACAAGGAATGAAAAGGAGGGAGTAAGCATAAATGCTTAGTAAGTTCATATGCAAATAGCAAGTAACATAACCATATAAGCAAACATAAAACATCATTTGCATAATCATCACCAAGACATTCATATCATATTTTCATTTATCATCTTACCATATTGTTGTTATATCGATTTTTCAACCCGAGGGTTAAGTACATACCTGTTCAAAGTATCCAGTTCACAACACTTACCAATACGTCCCTTTTTATCTTGAGTATTTCTCCATTTGAGTAGAACTTTACCCGTTGAACACATCGAAACATAATTCGGATACATGGAAAGTTTGCACATAAGTGCCACATATGTAGCTAAGCTACTATGTAACCCGCTCATAAGTGAACTCGGACTCAACTCAATGAGCTCGGGCGTTCGCATCCATAAGTGAACTCGGACTCAACTCAACGAGCTCGGATGCCTAGTTACATCTCACGAACTCTGACTCAACTCAACGAGTTCGGACATTCGCATCCATAAGTGAACTCGGACTCAACTCAACGAGTTCGGATGCCCAAATATCCCAGTGACATGTCACTTGTATCCTAATCCATTCCTAAGGTTCAACGGGACCTTTTTCCCAATCATGTGTCTCAACCATCTTCTACGGAATACCGATACCGATACTCGGTAGTATTTCACATTTTCCAAGTATATCACATAATTTGACATATTATCAAACAATTATCATGAGTATAATATTTCATAATAATTATCATATCATTTAAATAACATAAAAACATTTAAAATAATAACTATGTTACCAACATTCACATATGAACTTACCTAGTATGTGAAAATGGCTACTTTTACCATTTCATCCACAACTTGGTATTTTCCCCATTTTAGCCCGAATTTCAGTTTTCCTTGCTCTATCATTTAAAGTATAGTCTAATTAGGACTCACATTATTCAAATTGACCCAAAATCATATTTTGGAAAAATTACAATTTTGCCCCTAAACTTTTACATATTTACACTTTTGCCCCAGAGCTCGTAAATTAAACTTCAGCCTATTTTCTTATGTTTTATGACATGATGATCATTTTTTCCTTCTATGGAAACATCAAATTCTCACTCTAACATGTACTTATGACTATTAGGTATTTTTACCGATTAAGCCCTTTTGCTCGTTTTCACTTAAAACCGAGTAGCACAAGTTGTCTAACATAATTTAAAACCTCATATTCTATAATAAAACACCAAAATACGCAAATTTCACCTATGGGTATTTTGCCAAATATGAACCCTAGGTTGAATTATTGCTAGCATAAGCTAAATCGAGCTACCGGGACTCCAAAAACGTAAAGAACTTGAAACACGAGGCTAGAATGGACTTACAATCGAGCTTGGAAGCTTGAAAAACCCTAGCCATGGTTTCTCCTTGCTATATTCGGCCATGGGGTTGAAGATGAGAAAAATTGGCTTTTAATTTTGTATTTTAATTCATTTTACCCCTAAATGACCAAAATGCCCTTACTACTAAACTTTCCAAAAATTCCATCCATGTCCAATTTTTGTCCATAAACTTAGAAATTGGTTAAATTTCTATTTAAGACCTCCTAATTAATATTTTAAAACAATTTCATACTAGAAACTTCTAGAATGCAAGTTTTGCAAATTATTCGATTTAGTCCCTAATTTCAATTTAAACACTTTATGCATAAAATTTCTTCACGAAAATTTCACACAATCATGCAATCATATCATAGACCACAAAATAATCATAAAATAATTATTTCTATCTCGGATTTTGTGGTCACGAAACCACTATTTCGATTAGGCCCTAATTCGGGATATTACAATGACCCACTCCTCGCTCACTTTAGAATTGTTAACAGAAGTGACTAGAAGTTCACCATCACTATAGTCTTCTACAACATCATCTTTACTGGATTTTTCTAGTTATTTTTCGTTTTGGTTCACAACTTCCATTTTAATCTTGTTTTGTAGCTTATAGCACTCAAATTTAATGTGTCCTTTCTTTTTGTAGAAGTTACAAGTTTTACCTCTATTTGAAGACTTTGATCTACCTTTAGATCTACCGCGAGGATTCTGTTCCTATATCCTTCCATGATCATCATCAGTATTTCGATCTTGTCTCCCACGAACAATGAGATCCTCTCTCTGGAAGTCGGGTTTAACCACAAGATGCTTTATCTTATCATACGAGGTCAAAGAATCATAAACCTCATCAATTGTGAGAGACTCGCGGCTATATAAAATTGTGTCTCTAAAGGTTGAATAAGACGGGGGCAACAAACAAAGTAGAATCAACCCTAGATCTTCCTTATCATACTGAACCTCCATGGTCTCCAAGTTTGAGAGATTTTCTTTCAACACTGTTAAGTGTTCATGCACAGAAACACCTTCCTCCAAATGATGAGCATAAAGACTCTGCTTCATATGTAACTTGTTGGTTAGAGTTTTCGACATACATATTTGTTCCAGCCTTTTCCATAATGCAGCGGCGGTATTCTCCTTCATCACATCTTGTAAAATTTCATTATACAAATGCAGATGTAACTATGTTAAGACCCTTTGATCCTTACGCTTCTTCTCTTCCTCCGTCAATGTCTAAGGCATCTTATCTATCCCTAGCAGGGCATCCTCTAAGTCCATCTGTGCAAGAACTGTCTACATCTTTATCTGCCATAACGTGAATTTGGTGTTGTGATCCAACAGTAGAATTTCAGACATCAAAGAATTCATTACAGTGATTGAGATGAACAACTCGGAAGCTCAGATACCAATTTGTAAAAAATAGAACATCGGTAATGACAATGTATCAAAAATAAAAGAGAAAGAAAAAAATAAAGAACATATAGATTTTTACGTGGAAACCCTTTTGGGAAAAAACCACAGGCAGAGGAGAAGATAATTCACTATGTCGAAATCGAACTATTACAAGAGGAGTAGACTATGTCTATTTATGGGCTTGGAAAACCATATTTCAATAGGAGTGTAGTAAGATTGAAACATCTTATTCTAATCAATATCAAATAGATGGAGTTTAATAAGGTTTAAAAAACTTTATTCTAAAATAAAATAAAAGAAATGTAGTTCTATATGGATTTTACTTTTATTTTATTTTACCAATGTATTTTATTTAAATAAGGATTTGGGTCACTCAATTATAACATTATGTGTTTTTTGTATTTAGGTTTCGTTTTACTCACAATTTAATCTTTTTTTTCATTTTAATATTGTACATATTTCATATGTTATTATTAAATAGTTTCAAACCATACTTTTTATTATTTATTGTATATTATTTTTAAACACATCTTTATATTCTAAATATGTGATTTCTACAAATATATGCATGTGATAAGATTTATTGTGACACCCCATACCAAACTCAGTTGCAGTCACTGGATGTGTGCCGTCACATAATCTTGCAAGAGCAACTTAGACTATCTCAATCCATTATATCAATTAATTTGGCAATCAATTGCAAAAATTTTCATGAAAATCACTATTCAATAAAATGTCACTTTAATATCACTTAAATTTACAATCTTTTTAAATTAGTATCTTATAAAACTTTTCAACCTTTTCAATTTAAATCCATTTAAAGTTTCAACTTATTAATTAATACTTCATTAATTCATCATATAACAATTACTCACTTATGTCTCATCAATTTCATTTAAATTTCTCTTATCATATAACAATTACTCACTTATGTCTCATCAATTTCATTTAAATTTCTCTTACATATTAGCAATTCCATCTCTTATACCAACTTCTTAGTGTTGCAATTCTTCTATTATTTTCCTCCTTCTCCTCTCCATTCCACATCCTATACTCACATGTATATTTATAAGAATCTTTGACTTTTAGTATAACATGTCTATATGTAACATTAATTATTCTTTTCCTAATTACACGTATACTCTTAACAAGGTTGTCTACTTGAATAATAGTCACTAAATTATTTATATCTTAACTTACAGAATTGGAAATTAAGATCCACTTGCTGTTTTTGAAACTAGACTCAATGAAATTTTTACCACAAAAATTTCAAAATTTCTACATAAGCCAAATGATATAGTATTTTCTTCAAATCTCCCATGTTCTGCTGTTAGGCAACTCTAACTCTTCTCCACTAAAAGTTATTTATGTTTCAATACATAATTTTTATAATGTTTGTAACAGCCCGATTTATACCCTAATCAAAATAGTGGTTTCGGGACCACAAATTCGAGTTAAAAAATATTTTAATATTATTTTCCGTGCTTATAATATGTGAATTAATATGTCTAAAAGTTTCGTATAAAAATTTGATCGTTTGTATGCTTAATTTAGAAAAATGACTTAATCGCATAATTTGTAAAAGTGGCCTTTTATTTGATTAAGTGACGAATTGATGTGTCTTATTAAATGTGAGGTCCTTAAGATGTAAATGGACCATTGGAATTATGCATGGACAAAGTTGGACATTACTTAGTGGTTTCTAAATGAAAATAGTAATATTAAATTAGTAAATGACTTATTAATGTTTATTTAATTATAACAAAACATGAGATTAGTGCATTATTCATATTGTTTGCCGAAAATACAAGAAAGAAAATAGGGTTTATGTGTTTAGAAGCATTCAGCACTCACATTGGCTAATTAAGGTATGTTTTGAGCTCGATTTTTTATAATTTCTATATTTTTATGATCGTTGCTTTGTATTCTATCAAGCCCATGTCCCAATTTAAGAAATTGATGAAGATTTTGAGTTGATCCATTGATGAAATTGTGAGCTTGGTGATGTTAATTGATGAAAAAAATGAAAGACGTGTTAGATTAATATGTTTTGTATTTGAATTTTTGATAATTTGAGTAATTTGGGCTAAATTGTGAAAATGAGATTTTGGGAGACTAAAATGTGAAATAAATGAAATATATTGGCTTATATGAACTACATGAATATTCGGCCAACTATGTGTATGAAGAAATTATGTGTATTTTGTGATTTTGTGAATTAGGGACTAAAGTGTTAAAATATGAAAATGTGAGGGCTAATTTGTAAAATGACCTAAATATGTGTATCTGGATTGAATTGAATGATTTATTGAATAAAAGAGTTAAATTTTAATTTATATATATCAAGAACCAAAGAAAATGTAATTAGATCGGGGAAAGTCGAAAGTCGTCGAGTAGTCAATTTCGTCTATTTGAATCCATACGAGGTAAGTCGATATACAAATCAATATGTATGAATTGAATTATTATTTCTTATATGTCAATGACAAGTGATGAATGACTATTTGAGTTGAATATGAGAAATCCGAGAAAATTCCGATAATGTGACAAAGTCTGAAAAGTCCTATACGAATCATAGGAATAGTTAGGATACATATGTCATGACATAGGATTCCGATATGTGTTTTCATGTAAGACCATGTCTGGGACATTGGCATCGAATTGAGATTTACATGTAAGACCATGTCTGGGACATTGGCATCGTATTTGATTTTGTGTAAGACCCTGTATGGGACAGTGGCATCGATATTTGATTACATGCAAGGCCACGTCTGGGACGTTGGCATTATACGAGCTTCTGAGTTATCCGAGTATCTTTATTGATTCCGAATGGTTCAACGGGCATTCTGAGAAATGAATAATCATATGAAATGTGTATCCGATTCAGGTACATTTGAAATGTATATCATGTTTGAGAATGAAAGGTAAGTATATGTACATTGTGGACATATGTTATATGCAAATGAATTATGAACAAATGAGCTATATGAATGATTTGGTTTAGAATTTTTTTATGTGATAAGTTTATTTTTCTATGACTTACTAAGCTTTTGAAAGCTTACTTTATGTGTGATTTCAATTATTTTATAGATATCGAAGCTACTGGAAGCTCAGGGATCATCGAGGATCATCACCACACTATCGAGCTCTATTTTGGTACCTTTTGAAAGTGTAAATATTTAAGTATGGCATGTATAGTCTAGTTAAATTGAGATATGTTTTTGAGTTGTGAATATTTAGCCATGTGATATGGCTTGGTTTTGGTTGTGTTTATGAATGAATTTTAGGTATAAATTATGTGATGCAATATTGCCAATATAATATGTTCATGGATGGCCAAGAGAATTGGTTAAATTAGTAAGATTTTGGTATGTGCCTAATTGGGAAATTGGTAAGATTTTGACATGAGATTGAACGAAGTAAATTGAAGTTATGAAACATATGTTTGGTATGACTTTGGCTTTTGATTTGGTATTCATTTGGTATGGATTATAAGCATGAAATTGGTTAATAATGATATGGCATGAATGATGAATGTTTTGATTATGAATTGGTTGCAATTTTTGGTATTAAATGTTTTGGTTTTGAACTTGTAGGGAGGACCCAAAATGGGTGGCATATTGGCCTTGTAAATGGCCTATTTTTGCCCACACGAGCGTGTGTCTCTACCGTGTTGCTCAAGGGCCATTTCGAAATAAGCCTGGACAGACTATACGGTCGCACACACGGGCATGTGCCAAGCCATGTGCCAAGTCAGAGAGTTACACGGGCTAGACACATGGGCGTGTCTTATGGCCATGTGGATAAGTCAGTATGTATGCTCTGTTTTGCCACGGCCTAGACACACGGGCGTGTCTTATGCCGTGTAAGGTACACAGCTTGTTCACACGGATGTGTGACCTCTGTAACTTAAAAAAATTGTTAAGTTTCTAGAAATTTTGTATGTGCTCGATTTAGTCCCGACCCCTTCCTAAAGCACGTTTAAGGTCTCGTAGACCTATATAAGGGACAATTGTGAATGATTTTTATATACTTTGATTATGTTTTGCTTAAGTGTATGTGAATGTTCTGAAACGTCCGGTAATGCCTCGTAACCTTATTTTAGCGATGGATATGGGTTAAGGGTGTTACATTTGGTTGGTATCAAAGCTACAGTTTAGTCGATTCTAAGACTAACGTAGCATGTGAGAGTCTAGCTATACATGCCATATATATGAATTGTGATAGTGTGATGATTCTTGACAATGAAAATGTGTTTTTATATAGTAAATAGATCCTGAACGAGCCTTAGCTAACGATGTTAAAAGTAATACACCTGCTCCCACTCAAGTGGCAGTGCAATCTGATTCTAGACTTGTTAATAGTAGCCATGAGAGAGTGGCTAAGCAAGCCTTTTACCAAATGATGAATGATTGGTTTACTCAGTACATTAGAACTAATCAGACTATTCCACAACCTACAGCCCCGCTCAATCCTCCGCAAAACCCTGTTATGCCACAAGCTAATCTGATTCAGTTGAATAAGCCTCTGATTGATAAAATCAAAAAATATGGGGCCGAAGAGTTTCGTGCTACTACTAATGATGATACTGAGAGAGATGAATTCTGGCTCGAGAATACGATACGAGTATTTGATGAGATGTCTTGTACTCCGGATAAATGTCTTAAATGTGTCATTTCACTTTTGAGAGACACGGCGTACCATTGGTGGAAAATGTTGATATCCGTAGTTCCAAGAGAATAAGGCATCTGGGATTTCTTCCAAGCAAAATTCCAAAAGAAATACATCAGTCAGAGATTCATTGATAAAAAATGAAAAGAATTTCTTGAGTTGAAATAGGACTATATGTCTGTTATAGAATACGAGCGAAAATTTGTGAGATTGAGCCAGTATGCACGAGAATGTGTCTCGACAGAAGCAATTATGTGTAAAAGATTTGTAGATAGTTTGAATGAAGATATTTGTTTGTAGAACAAGCATGTAAAGCTGAAGAACTCGGGAAAGAAAAAAGAAAAGCTGACTCAGAAGCTAGAGAGGTACAAAAAAGATCAACGAATAAGTTATTTCAGTCTGCATCAAAGAAGTTTCGAGATGATTATAGCCATTCAAAAGCTGCTATGGGTTATTCAAGTAGAGATCGTGCAATGTCACATTCGAGTTTTAAAACTCTAGCTACTTGGATTACTAGTGTTGGAAATATCAGATCTGATCGACCCGAATGTAGACATTGTGGAAAAAGACATCCTGGCAATTGTAGACTGTACGATCGAGCTTGTTTCAAATGTGGATCTTTAGATCACTTTATTTGAAACTGTCCTGAGTTTGTAGAGTAAGAGATTGTGCAAAATTCGAAGCCGAGTAGCAATACAGCTAGAGGTAGACCTTCCAAAAATGTGGGTAATGTGAGTGGTAGCCAAAGAATGACTAAAGACACTGCTGTTAGATCTGAGGCTCGCGCACTTGCCAGAGCTTATGCTATTTGATCTCGTGAGAAAGCTTCGTCTCTTGATGTGATAACTGGTACTTTTATACTTTATGATACTTTTGTGATTACATTGATAGATCTAGGATCAACGCATTCGTATATATGCATGAATTTAGTATCTAGTAAGACTTTGCCTATAGAGTCTACTGAATTTGTGATTAGAGTATCGAATCCCTTTGGTAAAAGTGTCTTAGTTGACAAAGTCTGTAAGAATTGTCCGTTAATATTTTGAGACATTTGTTTTCTGGCTGATCTGATGTTATTACCCTTTGATGAGTTTGATATAATTTTGGGTATGGATTGGATAACTTTGCATGATGCTATTGTGAATTGCAAAAGGAAAACTATTGATTTGAGATGCAAGAATGATAAAATAGTCCGAATTGAGTCCAGTGATTTGAATGGGTTACCAGCTATGATTTCGTCGATGAAAGCTCAGAAATATGTGAAAAAAGGTTGTGAAGCTTACTTTGCTTATGTGATTGATTTGAAAGTTACAGAAAAGAAAATTGAATCAGCACTTGTTGTCTGTGAATTCCCTGATGTGATTTCTGAAGAACTTTCGGGATTACCTCTAATTCGAGATGTTGAGTTGAATTAGTGCCAGAAACTACTCCGATTTTGATAACTCAGTATAGAATGGCTCCGACCGAGTTAAAGGAATTAAAGTCTCAGTTACAAGAGTTGACCAATAGAGGATTTGCAAGACCGAGTTTCTCATCTTGGGGTGCTCCTGTTCTATTTGTGAAAAAGAAAGACGGAACTATGAGAATATGTATCGATTATCGACAACTCAATAAAGTGACTATTAAGAACAAATATCCTCTACCCAGAATTGAAGATTAGATTGATCAGTTGAAAGAAAGATAGATTTGAGATCGGGTTACTATTAAATGCGAGTGAAAGACTCCGATGTGTCGAAAATTGCTTTCCGAACGAGGTATGGACATTATGAGTTTTTGGTTGTGCCTTTTGGACTAACGAATGCACCTGGTGTTTTTATAAACCTAATGAACATAATTTTCAGATCGTATTTAGATCGATTTGTTGTTGTATTCATTGATGACATATTGATTTATTCGCGTAATAAAAATGAACATGTCGAGCATTTGAGAATTGTTTTACAGACTTTACGTGATAAGCAGTTGTTTGCGAAGTTTAGCAAATGTGAATTCTGGTTACGAGAAGTAGATTTTCTGGGACATGTTGTGTCAGCATCTGGTATCCGAGTTGATCCAAGCAAGATTTCAGTTATTTTGGATTGAAAGCCTCCGAAAAATGTTTCTGAAGTCCGTAGTTTTCTGGGACTTGCTGGTTATTACCGACGGTTTGTAAAAGGCTTTTCTATGATCACGACTCCGTTGACGAAATTGCTTTAGAAATATGTGAAATTTGAATGGTTGAGAAGTGTTAGAAAAGTTTTGATCAATTAAAAACCCTATTGACTGAAGCTCCAGTGTTAGTATAGCCAGAATCAGGTAAAAAATTTGTCATTTACAATGATGCTTTAAGAAATGGTTTAGGTTGTGTTCTGATTCAAGAAGGCAAAGTTATAGCCTATGCTTCGAGACAATTAAAGTCGCATGAAAAGAATTATCTGATGCATGACCTTGAGTTAGTTGTGATTGTATTTGCTTTGAAAATTTGGTGCCACATTTGTTTGGTGAGAAATGTCACGTATATTCTGATCATAAAAGCTTAAAATATTTGATGACCCAGAAAGATTTAAACTTGAGACAATGAAGATGGTTAGAATTGTTAAAAGACTACGAGCTAGTTATTGACTATAATCTGGGGAAAGCTAATGTTGTTGCTGATGCTTTGAGTCGTAAATATTTATTTGCTTTACTTGCAATGAATGCTCATTTGGTTCTGTCTGATGATGGTTCGGTATTAGCTGAATTGAAAGCGATATCTTTATTTATTCAGCTGATTTGCGAAGCTCAGAAGGTTGATAATGAGATTATAACAAAACAAGCTCAGTGTGATTTGGATTCTGATTTTGAATATCAAATTGATAATAATAATTTTCTAAGATTCCGAGATCGAATTTGTGTTTCGAGAAATCCAAAGTAGATGATTTTGAAAGAAACTCATAGTAGTCATTTATTTGTGCACCCGAGAAGCACGAAAATGTATAATGATTTGAAACAACATTACTGGTGGTCTAGAATGAAAAGGGATATCTCCGAGTTTGTTTCAAAATGTTTGATCTGCCAGCAAGTTAAAGCTGAACATCAGGTGTCATCCGATTTATTTCAATCGATTATGATTCCGGAGTGGAAATGTGATAGAATAACGATGGATTTTGTTTTGGGTTCGCCCCTATCTTCGAGAAAGAAATATGCGATCTGGGTTGTGATTGATAGATTGATGAAATCAGCTCATTTTATTCCAGTTCGATCTGACTACTCACTCGATAAGTTAGCTGAGTTATACATTTCCGATATTGTGAGATTGCACGGGGTGCCATTGTCTATTGTGTCAGATAGAGATTCGAGATTCACTTTGCGATTTTGGAAGAAACTGTAAGAGGCTTTAGGTATGAAATTGCATTTTAGTACTGCTTTTCACCCGTAGACGGATGGTTAATCCGAGCGGATTATTCAGATACTTGAGGATATGTTGAGATGTTGCATTCTTGAGTTTGAAGGTACGTGGGAACAATTTTTGCCATTGATTGAATTCGCTTATAATAATAATTTTTAATCGAGCATTAAAATGGCACCGTACGAAGCCTTATATGGTAAAAAATGCCATACACCATTGTATTGGTCAGAACTTAGTGAAAATAAGATACACGGGATTGACTTGATAAAAGAAACTGAACAGAAAGTAAAAACAATCCAAGATAGTTTGAAAGCAACTTCCGATCCTCAGAAATCATATGTAGATTTGAAACGAAAGGATATTGAATTTGAGATTGGCAACAAAGTGTTTCTGAAAGTATCACCATGGAAGAAAGTACTTTAGTTCGATAGAAAAGGTAAATTGAGTCCGAGGTTTATCGGACTGTATGAAATTATAGAGCGTGTCAGGCTAGTTGTATATAGATTGCTATTGCCACCTGAGTTAGAAAAGATCCACAATGTATTTCATGTATCAATGCTTCGACAATATCGATTTGATCCCTCACATGTGATATCCCCGTCTGAGATTGAAATTCAGTCTAATATGACATATGAAGAAGAACCAATCCGTATCTTGGCTCGCGAGGTTAAAGAATTGAGAAATAAGAAAGTTTCGTTAGTAAAAGTGTTATGGCATCGACACGGTGTTGAAGAGGTTATGTGGGAGCCCGAGGATGCTATGAGACAGCAACATTCGAATCTGTTCAACTGTAAGATTTTCGGGGATGAAAATCCCTAAGGGGGGAAAAGTTGTAACATCCCAGTTTATACCCTAGTTAGAATAGTAGTTTTAGGACCACAAATTCGAGTCAAAAAAATATTTTAATATTATTTCCGTGCTTATAATATGTGAATTAATATGTGTGAAAGTTTTGTATAAAAATTTGATCTTTTGTGTGCTAATTTAGAAAAAAGACTTAATCGCGTAATTTGTAAAAGTTGCCTTCTATTTGATTAAGTGTTGAATTGACGTGTCTTATTAAATGTGAGGTCCTTAAGATGTAAATGGACCATTAGAATTATGCATGGACAAAGTTGGACATTACTTAGTGGTTTCTAAATGAAAATAGTAAGGTTAAATTAGTAAATGACTTATTAATATTTATTTAATTATAACAAAACATGAGATTAGTGCATTATTCGTATTATTTGCCGAAAATACAAGAAAGAAAATAGGGTTTATGTGTTTAGAAGCATTCGGCACTCACATTAGCTAATCGAGGTATGTTTTGAGCTCGATTTTTTATAATTTCTATGTTTTTGTGATCGTTGCTTTGTATTCTATCAATCCCATGTCCCAATTTAAGAAATTGATGAAGATTTTGAGTTGAGCCATTGATGAAATTGTGAGCTTGGTGATGTTAATTGATGAAAAAAATGAAAGACATGTGTCAGATTAATATATTTTGTATTTGAATATTTGATAAATTTGAGTAATTTGGGCTAAATTGTGAAAATGAGATTTTGGGTGACTAAAATGTGAAATAAATGAAATATATGGGCTTATATGAACTACATGAATATTCAGCCAAGTATGTGTATAAAGAAATTATGTGTATTTTGTGATTTTGTGAATTAGGGACTAAAGTGTTAAAATGTGAAAATGTGAGGGCTAATTTGTAAAATACCCTAAATATGTGTATATGGATTGAATTGAATGATTTTTTGAATAAAAGAGTTAAATTTTAATTTATATAGATCAAGAACCAAAGAAAACTGAATTAGATCAGGGAAAGTCGAAAGTCGTCGAGTAGTCAATTTCTTCTGTTCGAATCCATATGAGGTAAGTCGATATACAAATAAATGTGTTTGAATTGAATTATTATTGCTAATATGTTAATGACTAGTGATGAATGACTATTTGAGTTGAATATGATAAATTCGAGAAAATTTCGATAATGTGACGACGTCCAAAAAGACCTGTACGAACCATAGGAATAGTTAGGATACATATGTCATGACATAGGATTCTGATATGTGTTTTCGTGTAAGATGACATCTGAGACATTGGCATCAAATTGAGATTTACGTGTAAGACCATATCTAGAACATCAGCATCATATTTGATTTCGTGTAAGACCCTGTCTAGGATAGTGGCATCGATATTTGATTACCTGTAAGACCACGTTTGGGACGTTGGCATTGTACGAGCTTTTGAGTTATCCGAGTATCTTTATTGATTCCGAACGGTTCAATGGGCATTCTGAGAAATGAATAATTATATGAAATGTGTATCCGATTCATGTACGTTTGAAATGTATATCATGTTTGAGAATGAAAGGTAAGTATATGTACATTGTGGACATATGTTATATGCAAATGAATTATGAACAAATGAGCTATATGAATGATTTGGTTTAGAATTTTTTTATGTGATAAGTTTATTTGTATATGACTTACTAAGCTTTTGAAAGCTTACTTCGTGTGTGTTTTCAATTGTTTTATAGATATCGAAGCTACTGAAAGCTCGGGGATCATCGAGGATCATCACCACACAATTGAAATCTATTTTGTTACCTTTTGAAAGTATAAATATTTAAGTATGGCATGTATAGTCTAGTTAAATTGAGATATGTTTTTGAGTTGTGAATATTTAGCCATGTGATATGGCTTGGTTTTGGTTGTGTTTATGAATGAATTTTAGGTATAAATTATGTGATGCAATATTGCCAATATGATGTGTTCATGGATGGCCAAGAGAATTGGTCAAATTAGTAAGATTTTGATATGTGGCTAATTAGGAAATTGGTAAGATTTTGACATGAGGTTGAATGAAGTAAATTGAAGTTATGAAACATATGTTTGGTATGACTTTGGCTTTTGATTTGGTATTGATTTGGTATAGATTATAAGCATGAAATTGGTTAATAATGATATGGCATGAATGATGAATGTTTTGATTATGAATTGGTTGCAATTTTTGGTATTAAATGTTTTGGTTTTGAACTTATAGGGAGGACCTAAAGTTGGTGGCCTTTGTAACTTTAAAAAAATTGTTAAGTTTCGAGAAATTTTGTATGTGTTTGGTTTAGTCCTTACCCCTTCCTAAAGCATGTTTAAGGTCTCATAGACCTATATAAGGGACAATTGTGAATGATTTTTATATGCTTTGATTATGTTTTGTTTTAGTGTATGTGAATGTTCCGATACGTCCGGTAATGCCTCGTAACCCTATTTCAGCGATAGATACGGGTTAAGGGTGTTATAATGTTTCTATTTGTTTTTTTTTTTTTTTTTGAAAATAGACTCATTAACCTTTTATACATATAAATTTCATCTCTTAAATTACACACAACAGATTCCAAAGTTTTAAGTTTAGGTTCTCACTTAGACTCTATCTATGACAATCGCACTTTAAGGATTACACATGACATAGTACAGTAGAGAGAGAAATTATGTAGTTTGGATACTCACAGATGATCTCGAGGAAGTTACTATTCTATCACTACTATTTTATGCACAACTCTTGTTTCTAATTGATTACCTACTGCTTCTTATCCAACGAACTCCTCTTAACAAGATTTCAAAGTGTAACAAAGCAAAAGAAAAGAGAAGGGAAAAACCCCACTACAAAATTTTTCACCGACATTTATATCTCACAACTTTCTCTCTCAGGACTAACATAAGACGTGGCTAACATGCAAATCTATCTCAATTCTATCATGGCCCACATAATCACTACAGACTATAACACATCAAGAATAATCATAACACTTTGGTGTTTTTCTAACTAAATCCCACTTAAAACATAACTAAAACTAAACAAAATTCACACGTGCACAAACGGATAACATTCAGATCCACATCTCACAATCCTATATTGGCGTACATAAACAAAAGGTTTTAACACACATATTTTCCAAAAGAAACACTAATTGGCGAGTTTCTCACTACGACCACGTCAGACCATAAAATACAACATAGACTTCACCCTAAACAATATATCTTAATAGACTTATAAATCATACAATCTTCCACTCATGGCGCACAGCTTAAACAAGTACCATACTGGCGAGTAAAACATAAGTCAGTCTTACCTTGACTTAAATCTTAGCTAACTCTTAGCCCTTACAATCTGCCAACAAGACTACGCCGGTCAAGGTATTACACAATTGGTGATTTGGTATTGGTGCAATATTTGAGTATTTTTTAGGTACAATTAGGTAAGATTTGTATGCTTGAAAATGTCCATTTTAAGTCATTTGACCATTTAGTGTAGAGATAGAAAGAACATGTCTTAAGACCATTACAACAAGTTTCATTTAATTTTTGCATTTAAGAGCATGAGGTCTCGAAATGTAAATGTATATTCTCAAACAATTGATCCAAGGTCTTGAGAGAGAAGAACATCAAAATTAAATAGGTTTTGCCTTACTCTAGGTCTGGAGATAAAAGAACATTGAAGCTAAATAGGTTTTACTTGTTCTAGGTCTCGAGATAGGAACATCTTGTCTCGAGCATTCAAACATTAAAGCAAACATAGGAAAACAAGGGAGGTTGGTCTCGAGATGTTGTCTCGCAACAATCTTGAGACACAATTAGTAATGTCTCAGGACATGCTAACTTCAAAGATAAAAATAAAAAAAATAATTTATGATCTGTCTCAAGACAAGGAGATGTGAATTTAAAATTTGATATTTGAGTTCAGATTCAAGTCCTAACTCAACATTTGACTTTTCTTAACTCCAT
The DNA here is from genome assembly GCA_025698465.1 of Gossypium longicalyx. NCBI lineage: Eukaryota > Viridiplantae > Streptophyta > Magnoliopsida > Malvales > Malvaceae > Gossypium > Gossypium longicalyx. The sequence continues at coordinate 11,693,924 of CM046997.1, read as the reverse complement.
TTAACAATGATTTTGAACCTTAACCATTATAAATGAATTAAATTGGCTAATTGCTATGTTATGTTTTAAATTTTATAATTATGAAATGGATTAGCTTGAGTTGTTTTGGCAACGTAATGTGACATCGCATACTCTGATTTAGTGATTAGGTCGAAAATGGGGTGTTACATCTTGTATTAAATTTGCACCCAATTAAGCTCCTATTGTTAACTAAAATAATTAATTAAGCCCATTCGTTAACAATTTCTGTTATTGACCACATTGACCGTTAAAATAAATTAACAGACCAATCAAATGGTGACACATGGCAGCTTTTGGTTTAATATAATATTTCCCATTAAACATGATTAAAAACATAAAAAAATAATAAAAATGATATAAACTTATTAAAATTATAAAAAAATATAAATATTGTAACAATATAAAAATTCTAATAAATTATAAAATTAATAAAACTTATTTAAAATAAAAAATGTATTATAATTATTAAAAATAATAAAAATTTATAAAAATTATAAAAATACATTAAAATTGATATGAACTTATAAAAAATTGAACTAGACTGGTTAGCCTGAAATTGGCAAGGAAATTGGTTTGGGAAAAGCCATTAGACCGGTTAACCTAGGAACCGGGTAGAGCTGATCATGGGCAGGGCCCAAACAAAAATTTAGTCCCATTTTCTAGGTCTGAGCCTGGCCCAAAATATGGCCATAAAAAATTGTCCAAGCCCGGCCCGAAATAAAATTGCTAATCCCGATCCCCACCCAGCCCGGCCCATATTAAATTTTTTATTTAATAAAACATAAAATAAAAAAATCAAATACATTTAAAAATATTAAAACAAATATTAAAACAAGAAACAAATAAAAAATGATACTAAAACAATTCTTAAAACAATATACAAATTGAAAGTGAAAGTGAAATTAGAAAAGTAAAGTTAAAAATTTAAAATGATTAAAAATAAAATAAAATATTTATTATATAATTTGGGTCCGGCCCGAGCCAAAAAAATATTACCCGAGGCCCGACCCATTTTCTAAACAAGCCTTTTTTTTGTCTAAGCCCATTTTTTGGGCCTATATTTTTGCCCAAACCCTCCCATTTTTCGGGCGAGCCTTCGGGCCGAGCACCATGATCAACTCTAGAACCGGGCGATTGAACCGATTTTTTATTTTTTAGTATTTTTATCAAACCAAAATTTCATTATCCAACTATTAACATATGTCAGAATGAAATATTTTAACCAAGGTTTTCAGAATCAAATTAGTGATCGAACCGATCAGGCCATCGGTTTGCTAGTTCGATTGATCCATCCAGATCAATTAAATAAAACATTCAAAATAAAAAAAAATTAGTTCTACCGTCCCAAGTCAATCGATCTAATGGCTTTCTCAAGATGCCCTTGTCGATTCTGGTCTAATCAATTTAACCGACTGATCCAGTCATGTTCAAGTTTTTTATTTATTTATTTATAATTTTTATAAGTTTATATCAAATTTAATACTTTTTATGATTTTTATTAAATTTTAATATATTTTTAAATTTTAAATATGTTTTATTAATTTTATAATTTTTTATAACCTTTTAATAATTTTTATATATTGATATCAATTTTCATATTTTTAATTTTTTTAATATTAAAAAAATATCATTTATGATTTTTTTATATATTTTTATAATTTTCTGATTTTTTCCCTAATTTTTCTATACATTTTCATTATTTTGAATATTTTTATAGAAAAAGTATGAAATTAAACTAAAAGTGATTGGCACCTTCTTATTAATCCATAATTTATTTTAACGATTAATGTGATCAATGAGAGAAATAATTAACAAAGAAGTTTAATTAATTATTTTAATTGACAACCTAAAAATAATTTTATTGGTTAGAAAATACTTTTAAACTAAAAAGCAAACCGCGATGTTTATATGGTGAAAGAAGAAAAAACGATTTGGATGAACCAATGAATCCACAGTAAATGTTGGATTTGAATAACAAGTGGAAATTAATATGCCTAATCTTGTTTTTCAGCCAGAAAAAGGAAAATCAATGGGCCCAGTTCTCTTCAACCCCACGTCGATTGATGCCTTAATAACGAAATAACAAAACGGCATATAGGAATTAAAAAACATCAGAACAAATCAAGGTTCCATGAGGCGCCCATGATTGTGGTGAATAGTTTTCAACTAACCCAGCCGCATGAACCAAAAGTCCACGACTAAGGTTAATATAATACTACATATTGACATTAAAAATCATGGATAAAAAGTTACGGACACAGATACAAAACCATGACAACAGTGAATACTGCTACACAAAACCAGACACAGTTTCGTCTTGGAAAGGAAAAAGCAAACCATTGCTGTGCTTTGCGTAATTTAGCGAGCTGGAAATGGGTTTTCCTATAAATAGAATCTTGCTAGCTTTCTTCTTTCATCATAAACAACATACATAAGAAAAATAAACAAGTGATCAGATAAACAAATAAAGAAGTCTTTATTTCTGTTAACAGCCATTATGAGTACTGCTGGTCAGGTCATCCATTGCAGAGGTAATCAATCGACTCTCCCTCTCTGATATGCAACTGTTTCTGATTATAGGATCACTGTTCTTTGTTGGGTTTTTTTTCTTTCTGAGATCTCTGGTTTTGATGCTTGTTAAAACTTTCTCTTTGTTTTGTCCATCTTGTGACTGATTAATGGGTTGTTTGGCAATTGCTTTGCTAATTCAGTGGTTTTGGTATTATTGCAGCTGCGGTGGCATGGGAGTCGGGGAAGCCACTGTCAATAGAGGAAGTGGAAGTGGCACCACCGCAGAAGGATGAAGTCCGTATTAAGATACTCTTCACTTCTTTATGTCACACCGATGTCTACTTCTGGGATGCTAAGGTTCACACTTCTCTTTTTTTCTTACTTCAACTTGTTGGGAGAAAGATTTTCAATCTGACTCTGACATTGTTTCTGTTATTGTAGGGACAAAATCCTCTGTTTCCTCGCATACTTGGTCACGAAGCTGGAGGGTATGTATATGCCAGTCTAAATATTTACAGTTCCTATAATATTCTTATTATGTGTATACGCATTAACCCTATTCTTTGATTATTGTTTAGGATTGTGGAGAGTGTAGGAGAGGGCGTGACAGATCTAAAGCCAGGTGACCATGTTCTCCCCATCTTCACTGGGGAATGCAAGGAGTGTCCCCATTGCTTGTCTGAAGAGAGTAACATGTGTGATCTCCTCCGAATCAACACTGATAGGGTTGGAATGATTAACGATGGAAAATCCAGGTTTTCCATCAATGGGAAGCCTATCTACCACTTCCTTGGCACCTCTACTTTCAGCGAATACACTGTCGTCCATGTCGGTCAGGTCGCCAAGATCAATCCACATGCTCCCCTTGATAAAGTTTGTGTTCTGAGCTGCGGGATGTCCACAGGTTAGTTAGTGACAATTTTTCTTCCCCCCGTCCCCCCCGTTCTTTGGGACATGTAAACGATGTAAATGAAAGTGAGGAAGTTCTTGTTTCACAACTTGTTTTGCTTTTGTTCTTGTAGGTTTTGGTGCCACTGTGAATGTTGCTAAACCCAAAAAGGGTCAATCTGTTGCGATTTTCGGACTAGGCGCTGTCGGTCTTGCTGTGAGTTATTCTTGTCGCTTTGATGTTATATTTTCTTTTTCTTGGCGACTAGAAAGAGTGTAGGACTCATTTATCATTAATTGTCTGTTCTACAATTTAGGCTGCCGAAGGAGCCAGAGTTTCCGGTGCTTCGAGGATCATTGGCGTTGATTTAAACCCCAGCAGATTCGTACAAGGTAGCATTGGTTTTGTAGTTACTTGAACAGAACATTCCAAGATCGGTTATGTTTCTGGTTAAGCAAAGTTACAAAGCTGATCATGTTTATTCTTATTACTTGTTGCAGCCAAGAAATTCGGTGTTACAGAGTTTGTGAATCCAAAAGATTACAACAAACCTGTCCAAGAGGTTGGTTCCCACTAGAATATTAATTTCTATATGCATCCTGCTGGATTCTGATTGGAACATAACCATTAGTTACTAGGGTCACCTTGCGTAAAACCTGTCAACTTGTTATGGGATCCTTATTAAGAAATGATTCTAATGATCAGGTCATTGTTGAGATGACCGGTGGAGGAGTCGATCGCAGTGTTGAATGTACGGGGAGTATCCAGGCCATGATTTCTGCATTTGAATGCGTCCACGATGTAAATAGCTTCACAACATTTTCCTCTTCATCAATGATGCTAGATTATATCATTTTTCATGTTTAGCTGAAATGACTTGATTTTCAGGGGTGGGGAGTTGCGGTGCTTGTGGGTGTTCCAAACAAAGACGATGCATTCAAAACTCACCCAGTGAATCTGCTGAATGAGAAGACTCTCAAGGGTACTTTCTTTGGAAACTACAAACCTCGGTCTGACATTCCTGCTGTTGTGGAGAAATATATGAACAAGGTGAGGTTATCTTCCTGTTTATTGGAACCAAGAGTGAGTGTTGAACACCAAAACAGAATGTGTTTGATATTTGTGCATGAATTTGTAAATGCTGGTTCGAATATGTATTGGACATGAGTACATTTTCTCTTGCATACAAATATACTAACAGACAGTAAACACTGATATCTTTGATGTTGCAGGAACTTGAGCTAGATAAATTCATCACACACACTGTGCCTTTCTCAGAGATCAACAAGGCATTTGAGTTGATGCTGGCAGGTGAGGGACTGAGATGTGTGATTCGCATGGATGCATAAGGAGTGGCTGGCCTGGATTGTTCATACAAGGATGAAGGAGTTTTCATTTTTATATTTATATGTGCAAAGAGTGATTAAGGAAATGAATAATGTATTCTACATGATTTTGCTGTTTTTAATAGAATTCTCCTACAGTTTGAATATCAGAATAAATAAGAGACTCAATCATGTATTCCAAACTTTTATTAAATAATGATTGCATCTTTCTCTCCTGTTTACTTTTTTCTTTTCTTGTTTTTCGAGTTTCTAATAGTTGCTCTCAAACAAGTGCATCTTCAACAGTTTTAACTTTCCTTGTTTTTATTTATCAACCATTATCTTTTTTATTTCTTCTTTTAGTCATCTCATTACTATTTGCTCCATTAATTCTAGGGTCATTATATCTATTTTCATTCTCAAAAAGTTTGACTAAAATCTCATTGGTTGTGTTGTCCCTTAAAAAAATTGGGTCGATGTTAATTTAAGAATCCCATGGATTGTCATAGTTGAATACTTGTGTACTAAGCTCTATTTTATCTCCATTGATCGTTTTACTTTTAATTGTTTATTGATAGTTGCCTCTATGTAGATCCTCGACATTTTCTCCTTTATTAATGCATAATTAATCACACGTGATGCTATACTCCCTTTATTTATTGTTATGTTTGACATTTAAATCCCCTAAGATAGTTTATTCCTATCTTTTCTTTTCTTGTCTCCACTGTTAACACGAAAACTTTAATATACATTTTTCAACTTTTTTTCTCAAATCAATAAAACCACTTAATTTAACATCTGATGAAACTAGAGATATGGATTTGTTAAACCCATTTTTCAGGCAAAAACATTCAACTGATGTCCATACATCTTTGCATTCTAAAACTCTAACTATGAACTAAACATCATTGCAATTGATGATGAAAACCTCCTCGATACGATTTAATTGATTAGTTATTATATTTATAGTCATTTTAATATAATTGTATTATTCCATGAGTGATTCATCCACTAATATCACCTCTCTACATAGATGAACAATGTTTTGAAAAGTTGTCATATTGTAAGGTGAATAAGTCTCGTTAGCATTACCTTACTAGACTTGAATTTCATATAGTTCAAATGTGTCCATGGTTCTACCTATTCAAACCAACTTAATATCCAATTTCATATTTGCTTAAACAAATTTTATTTTATTCCACTCACTTGATACTGAAGAAGAAATTGTTTTGTAGATATTGTCTTTATAATGACGTTTCTTTTTTTTTTTTAAATTATCTCTCAAATTGCTAACTTCTTGTAATGGCAATCAAACTTTTTTTTTTTAGATTTATGCACAACTTCACAATTAATTAAATCATCGATCAATTTCTTCGATTTTAACAATGAATTATCTTCAATACCCCTATCACATTCTAAAACTAAATTTATCCATCATATTTTATCTATCATACAACAAAAGGAGTTTAGTGTCATTTGATTTTGGAATCACCATGTTCACATTGGTTCCATGTCGTATTTGAACTCTCTTCCAATATGAAGAGAGAGAGAATTCAACTTGAACATGTTTTCTTAGATTAGTTGACCTTTTGCCATTATTGTTACTCTTGCTATTTTCATAAGACTTATATGCATCTATGGAAATGAGCTCGGATTAAGGTAGATAATTTCAAAATCGAGTGTAATGATGACTTACCAACCTAACATTAACCACCAATTACTGTATAAATCACATATTTGACACATCATAAACAAAGAATTATATGAAAGTATTTTAAGATGAAAAAATAGGGTAGTTAATTAATAAAGAAATTCAAAAAATTTCTTAATAAAAACATGAGCAAGTTAATTGTAGCAAATTTCGACAACTAATTTAAATCAAAATATGTTAAATATTACAATAAGCGTTAAATTATCAAATTTTTCAAAAAAAAAAATTTAAAATATCCCACGGCAGTGATATAATTCCCATAAGTAGAAAAAGCACAAAAATAAAAGCTTTGAATACACAAAAATATAGGATTGATTTAAAAAATTTTGAAAAATTAAATAATAAGCAAGGTAAATGTAGATGAAGCCGTATCATTAATAATGTAAGTTACAAAGTTGAAATTTTATCACAAAAATCGAGTAACTTAATTATTAGAAATAGAAAATCAAAATAATAAGTATTGCAATTACTTGCCAGTAAGCAATTATTGTATGGAGCAGATGCCTAACACGTCATAAACATGGAATTATATCAAATTAAAGTATTTTAAGATGTTGAGAGAAAATAAAATAAAAAAGTATTTTAAGATGAGGAAATGTGTTGTTTGACATCCTTGATATTAAGTGTACCTTTGATTCACTGTAATGGAATAGAATTGTAATTGAATAGAACTGTAATAAGTAATTCAACTGTTTAGTTGAATAGAATAGAATAGAACTGTAATAGTATTTTTGTGTTTGGTTGAATGGAATGATATTATAATAGCATAAGGAAAAAAATTAAAATGACCAGAATACCCTTAGCAGAATTTTTTTTAGATAGATGATTATTGTTATTGTTATTAAGTTTTAATAAGACTATTATTAAAAATAATAAATAGTTTAATCATATTTTAACATAATTATTATTAAATATAATTTAATAAAATAGTATATAATTTAATAAAATTCTTAATATAATCATTATTATATGAATTAAAAAATCATAATATATAATACTATAAAAATAATATATAATCTACTTTATTATTTTTCAACTGCAATACATATTTAATATGCTAAAATATCATTAGTGAAATAAATAATTTAATGCTAGATATAATTTTAGATGATCTAGAATTTGCGTTTGCGTTAGATGATCTAGAATTTCGCTCAATGAGCGACAGCGCTCATCCTCAATTAAACCTTCTACTTCACATAATGTTGGATATAATTTTAGAGCACTTTCTTAAATGGTAATTTCTAACTTTTGTTGAATTAGCACTTCGGAGATAATACTCCTACTGATTTCAACGCCAACGGTCCGTATGTTTTCCGCCAATAAAGTTTTTTACTTTATACTGCAAAAATAAAAATAAAAAATTCCACAAGCAATATTGGTTTTCCCCTAATTTCTTAACATTACCATTCTCACTTATTACACAAGTCAGAACAAAATCAACAATATTGAAAATAGACACTAAAACTCATTCTAGTTTCCAGAATTTTTTATAACTGTACAATGGCTATGTTGATTCACATTTACAAGTGATGATCTTTACACAATTTGTGAAACATTTTAGAGCAAGATTGACTTATTAGAATGTACGATGAGATCCATAAATAAGTTGGTAGTGAATACATCTACAGAAAAGCCCTTACAAACCATTTTCGTAAGAAGTTGCGTTGCCTTTGAGGTATAGCTGTTTCAAAGTAACCCCCGAATCATTACATTATAACAGCAACTATTAGGTGAACAGTCATTATCTCCCATGCTCCCAAAAAACGTGTATGCTTCATCTGGCAATCCCTCTTTACACAGTCTATTATCATTACACCATATTTGTAAACATTCGGTTTTAAACCATTGTCTGAGAGTTGATGAAATAATTCCTTGGCAACTTCAATATGCTCAGCTTTGCACAACCCATCAATTTAGGATAGTATATGGGACAATATCAAGTTCCAACCCACAGTTTGGCATTGCTTGAAAAAAATTCAATGCCTCTTTGAGATTACCTGTTTTAAATAAGCTATCTAGCAAAATCAAACAGGTCACTCGATTTGGAACTTGTCCAGAAGCAAGTATCTTTCTAAACAGTTCACATGCAGTTGAAACTCTCTCTAATTGAAACATACTTTGCATTAGAGTGTTTTATGTAACAATATTCAAAAAGGTCTATTTTGAGATATTTCATGAAAGAGATTGCTTCATCTAACCTTTTACCTTTGTAATATTTATTGATCATCATGCTGTAAGTAACTATATTAAGTGCACAACCCTTTTCAATCATCAACCGTAAAACTCTTCTAGCTTTATCCATTTTGTTCTGCAAGCAGTGACCATTAACTAATGCATCATAAGTAACAACATTAGACTCAATGCCTTACTTTCTCATCATGTCAATGGTCTCTACAGCTTTAGAAATCATTCTTTCCTTGCAAAGTGCATTAATCAATATAGTATATGTGACAATATTAAATGAAATATTGTTATCCACCATTTCATTCAAAAGCCTTGTTGCCTCCTCCTGTTGGCCCGAATCACACATACCATGTATTAAGCAACTGTAAGTAATGATATGTGATCTAATGCCTTTAACCTTCATTTCAGATAAGAGATCAAGAGCCTCCTTTAACAGCCCATTCTTACAAACAGTCAAGGATGGTACTATATGCTACAACATTGGGTTCAAAACCTCTGCCTTCCATCAGCCTTAGAAACCCAATAGCTCTATCAATATTACCGCTCTTACACAACCCCTTAAGTATTGTACTGTAAGCAATCAAATCAGGTTGATACCCTCTTTCAGTCATTTCATCGAAGATGCTAACGGCCTCAGAAATCTTACTTTGATTACAAAGCCCATTAATCAAAGTTGAAAAAGTTACAGCACTAGGTTCAACACCTAACTTCAGTATTTTCCCCAAAACAGAAAACCTAAAATTAATTCGACCTAATTGACAAAAGCAATTAATCAAGATGTTCAAAGAATAAAAATTATAGGAAACGCCCAATAAATTGATGTGTCTATGCATAGAAACAACAATGGCATAATGTTTCATCCTAAAAATGGCTCCTAATAATTTATTAAATTACACAATTAAAGGTTTTGGGTACTTGACTATCATCTTATTGAACAAAATCAAAGCATCATCAACATTATCGAAGCGATCATCTTTTTTTCCCTTTCCTCTAACAGACATGGGTTTCTTACTTAAGGCTTTGATGTAGGTAGCAATGTTGTTTGAAAAAGAAGAAAAAGAGTGGAAATTAGAAAGATGGCTTCTACCATTAACAACTGAACGAAGAATAAAAGAAGAAGGAAGCTTACCCACATCTTGAATCTATGCAAAATGGAAAAACAAGAGCTAAGCTTGAAAATGAAACCACAAATCGCGTCGGCACTAACACAAAATGGAAAAACAAGAGCTGAGCTTGAAAAAAAAAATTTCCCGTGAACCGGGGGAGAAGATGATGGTTGTAGTGCTTCTTCATTCTCTAGGTAGTGGTGAGAGCAAAAATTGAAAAGGGCAATTTTTTTTTCTTTGCACGGGAATGAATAGCTATTCAGTAGTGAGCGAAGGGAATGACTATTCAGCCTTTTCCTATAATACACCCTGAATAGATCCAGGCTGTAATAGCATTACAGTCAGCTAAACTAATGTTTGGTGGTGGACTCGCTGAATTGGGCTGGAATCTATTCATAAGGCCCCCCAACCAAACATGCTGTAAAGGTATCAATTGTATTCAATTTTAACCTTCTTCTTTTTTCGCTATTCACATGAAATTATTATTTTATCTTATTTGTAAATTTTTTTTATTCCATAAACAATTTTAAAAAAATTGACATGTATCTTTTTTTTAAAATATATTTTTAATATTTTATTATATCTTTATAAGATACTTGTCAACTCCTAATTCTACTTGTGGAGTTTAAAAGCTCCACTCACAACAGTGTACCAAATATTTTTTAAAATTATAATTTTAAAAATTACGAAAAATAACTCTTCAAAATAAAAAATAAAAAAATTCAAAAAAGTATAGAAGTGTTTCAAATTTTAAATAAAATATTTTAATATTTTTTAAATTTTTTAAGAATGCAAAAGAATTTTTTTTAAAACAATTCTAAAAAAATTATAAATTATAAAATATCTTCAAAATTCAAATTAAAGTTAATTGCGCATTTTGCATGGTCTCATTGTTGGTTTTCTTCATGACCTTATTATTGGTCAGATTTAAATCGTTATGCTGGTGAATTGAATTTGACGATAATGATGGTGTAGAATTAAAAAGGAAGAGTCAAATGGAATAAATGTGTAGGTAAAATATTAATTTTTTATATTGTGGTTTAGATATAAAAAGTCAAAATAAACATTTAAGGTCTTAATTTTAATGAAGTAACTATTTTGTTTTATTTTTATTATTTTTTTTCAATAAAGAGACTAAAATATAATTTAGGATATAGTGCGAGGACTGTTATGATATTTTCACCCTCAAATTCTTGACGAATGACAGGAACATTAAACAATAAATTTGTCTATTAGTGAAGCCTAAAAGAAGGTGGTTGAACATTCCATTTACATCACCCTTCGTATGTGGTGACAAAAATTTCATTGTTAATCATGTTTGAATCGCCATTGAAAGATAAATGTGATATTGTTAGCTTATTTTTATCCTCGCGAATGAATTCTTGCAAAATTCGAGGTTGAAGTTTCATATCATTATGGGAATTAAAAAAAGTAATAAGTAAGCAAAAATCAAAATCATTTTTCAATAATTGTGATAGTTAAAATAATTTATTTTTAATTTCTATAATATTCAAAATCTTTAATATATCCCTTTTTATTTTTCAAAATATAACAAATTATATATTATTTACGAAAATATATCACTTATAAAAAGTTGTACTCATTAATGCAATTGTAATTTGCTTTTCAAGAAATATGACAAATAATTTCAGGAGGCATTGGATGCATGAAGGTGTGGTTGACAAGGCCTCTATGAAGCATTTCAACACCCTAACTCTCATCCTATGCTCGCTTGTTCTCCCCTTCCACCAAACGTGTGTCACGTGCTGAGACTTTAGCTCCAGTTGCATGCGGCTTTAGACTCAGATTTCTTGATCACAAGACTAAGTTAGACTTTGACCCTCACTCAAGAGAGGCTTGGCACATTCTACACAATTCTACACGAATTTGGTCATTTCTTTGAACTTTTAGAGTCTTCCGGAGCACTCCGAGAACCTTGTGGCTTGATTATCTCATGTTTGCTCAATTTTGAGGCCTTTCTCACTCATGAGGCGAGACATTCTCCCCTACTCAATCTACCAACACCCTTGTTGTTAAGGGAGCACCACGCTCTATCCACTTTTTACATTTCAACTTTGCATGAGTGGGGTCAAACTTCTTTCCGCTCAATTTTACATTATCCCTTAGTGTTCGATTAGCCTTCGCCTTGAGACACTCTCAAATGGAATCCAACCTCAATACAAGTAGCTTCATGTTGTGCGCTCCTTCATCACTCAAATGCCACCAAGCCTCCTTACTGCGGCTCTCAATCGTTTCCACTACCTTTGGCTTCAGACACTTCCAAAGTCTTCACAATCGCAAACAATTTAGCTTTGATGGGAAACCTCACACCCTGTGAGAACCCTCGCATAATAAGCAACTGAGTGGCTTTCTCTTACCCACCTCCTTCACCGTTGCCTCAGGGCACCCTTTATCTCGCTGGGCTTGGCTCACATTGTCTTCTCATCTAATAAATGGTCTCTATTAGCTTTTCCACTCTTTTCCTTGCCACGGTTCTTAGGGGACTAAGCTCGTTCTTTAGGGTACTCAATTGAGAACTCCGCTACTGTTATAGCTCACATAAGGTCTTGAACACCCTTATGTTGTAACTCCATCTTTGCCCCCAACTTGAGTCCATCTAGGAAGCTAGACAGGGCTTTGCTCTTGCCCATATTTGCTATTTAATGCAAGGCAATGAGGCATAACCGTAGATACTGTTTCGCTTCGAGTAAGCCGTCTAAGCTTTGATTAGGCCTCCTCATTGGCATACTCAAGGTAGAATTACAGCCTAAACTCTTTTTGGAAGGCCTCCAAAGTATATACAGTTATGCCTATAACATCAGCAAAGCAAGGCTACATTAGTTAAGTACATTGAAGTAGTGCATACCTTGAGGGGATCTTCCTTGATCCCAGTTTTACGACAATATTGCTCGATGCTCTAAAGGAATTTTTCCACCTCTTTAGCACCCATCGTGCCTTTGAACGCTTTTGGCCTCGATACATCCCTTCAATAGCTCGAAAACATTGGTACGTCACCACTCTTGGCCACAATAACACTCGAAATTTCACTCTTGAAATTTTTGATCTCACATCACATCACCTCTACCAATGCCTCAAAGGCCTTGTGTTGGAAAAAGTTCAGTTTGAAAATGGTTTTCTTGTATAGTAGAAAAATAAAAATTTTAAAATTAAGCCGGTTTGTGATATTTGTAGCAATAAACCCTTTACCAAAATCGCACATGTGTTTTCGACTAGACATACCTTCTCCACTATTCTCTTACCACGAACTACTTCAAGTGTGGGCTCGAATGAATTCAATTCAAACACAGAACCATAAATTGTTTACTTTACTTTTAGTAGGAAAATAAATTCTCTCTTAATAGAAACTGGTAGAATTGTTATTCAAGAAAATAGAATTAGTAGTTAGAGAATAAACTCTCACTATTTTCTAGAAGAATAATAGTATCTCAAAGTGTATCTTTAGTCATACCAATGTCATCTATTTATAAGGAGAAAAGGTAAAACCCTTATTTAATTGTAGAAGTCTATTTCAATAGAAAAATTAACTCTTAGTCTAACTAGGATTAGGTGGGGTGGAAACCCTAGTTAAGCAAACTAGGGCTTTTCATCCCTCTCTTTAAACATGTGGGGCTTTTGGGCATCTGTCATATTGGGTCCAATTACAAGTACTTCCTGGACTTTTAACCTAGTACTTTATGATTCAATCCAACCTGATATTTGTTTTTCTATTTCCAAAAATAAACATATTAATTTAAATAATTTTCTCAACCCAATATTAATTATGTTAAAATCATGACGACTTTACCGTAAAAGAATCTATGAGAAAATATATTTAATAGTTATACATTTAATGGATTCACCATAACCAATAAATTTATTTCCAATTTCGAACTAAATTTATTCGAAAACCATAAATTTATTTTCAAGTCATTTTCATTTAGAAAAAAGACGACGTTTATTTTCAAATATTTCCCATTTCTCTAAAATTTCCATTTTTATCCATTTTTGTTCATTTAATTCAACATGCAATTCATTTATGGTTTCAACAAGCTAGCGAAGGATCCGATTGGACATATACGATTAGGGCTCAAATGATTTATAATTAAGTTCCAACTTTTCACCTATTAATTATAAACTCATTTTGTCACGAATTCATTCCACTATAGTATCGTGACTGAGCTCTCCCTAATGACATACCATTACGAAAGCAACTCAATCAGTGCTTGTTCAATGACCTTATCATAAGTGTGTTACCCTCAAAGAATATCTTTAATATCTTTGGCATAAATTTGTTCTCCTAATATAGTTATACTTTATCTCATGGTAACATTACATCTTCCTTCATGAAAAATCAATTACTATCAAATAGTAATCAAATTATTTATCACAAAAATGAATGACTTGTAGCCACATTTACTTTTCATCAACCATGTAATTCCAATGAGAAGATATCATTTACCCATATCTCGGGCTATGAATTCTATTGCTGTGAATGATGTTACATACTATAGAAGTCGTATACCTAATACACTAGTTTTTTTATTCCTTATCTATTTGAACTCGAGTTTTTACTTACATAAAAGTATATGAGCCACACATACATAGCCCGTCATCAACTCAAGATTGAGGTATGTCACAGTATGAACGCCACAAGTGAATAAATCCATAAATGAATTTAAAATCTATTCTCCTTAGGTCTAGTTTGATGTATTGTCAGTCACATTTATGTCTCTATCTTCTGGGAGTCATCCACTTTGATGCCCAGGACAAGGCATTTCCCCAATTAGACTTGATAAACAAAATATTAGACTTTCAATCGGTTTGCTCATTTTCAATTAGAATAAGGACATGCTTAGGTTCGTCTACTAATATAAGTTGTCTTTCCGTATTATGATCCGACCACGTAAAACCCCTTAGTATTAGTTAAACATTAGAAACCAGTGAGCTAATATTTGATTATATTTTGCTTTTCATACAAAAACCACGTAAGGACAATATACAAAGGGCACTAATGTAATTCATGAATAATTTTATTAACCAATCTGTTTGAAAAAGTTACAAGTGTACATAGACAAAAATACTACACTTAAAACACTAGATCCAATACCTCGTTCTTCCAGTAAAGCTCATCTAAGGCTTCCCTCATAGCCCCATTTAACTCCTCCATAAGTTGCTCATTTAGCTCGTCTTGGAACTCCCTCATCTCGGACTTAATCTTATTAAGGGAATCCTTGGTGTCCTCTACCCTTGTAAGGACATCACTCATAATGGACTCCATGAAAGCTTCATTTAAAAAATTGTTAATATAAATTTCATGCCTCACACATCGTGTTATCAATCACTGTGTTATCAAGCAACAATACACCGTAAATCATTCAATAATTAAACTCAAACATGCTTTAAAATTATTATAAAACCATCCAAAACAAAATGTCCAATGTTCGGCTCCTCAATGAATTAAACTAATTCCCGAGATTTCCACAATACCCAATTACAGTCTCTAAAACGTATAATATAGTCTCTACAAAGCCTAAATCTCTTGGAACTCTCTTGCTCAGCTCCTCAACTCCTCAAGATCAACAATTATTTGTACAAATTGTGAGGGTGTGAGCTTTAAAAAGCTCAATAAATGTTAATAAAAATGGCTAGTAAATCAACATCCAAATCATGCTTAAATCACATCCAATCAATCACCAATTATCAGCCATAATAATCAAACATGTCAATTTAATTTCCATATGCTTTATCAATATCAAGGATCTATTATTCATGGCTTACAAGTATCGAATGATATAACAATAATCACACAAAAACATATTGGCACACACTTCTCATGGCTTAATCGGGGGTGATCATACATTAGATAAACGAATCTCCGAACTCCCACAAATATCAAATACAATCCACCGAGTTGAGCGGGTTGAAGCATATGCTACACCATATTAAATATCAAATATCAAATAACCCAATGAGTGGAGACTCATGCTCAACACTCCCTTATCTACTCCAAACAAATTAGTCCACCTAGAGTCATACGCTCACAATGTCAGAATAAAGGTAAGTACTTACAAATCCTACGACATGCCAACTATATCCAGTAGATCCACCATGCATGTTGCCAATATATTCAGTCAAACATAGCATATAAATCAGTCATTATTGTGCTTAAATTAATGTGACAATGCTTATGTGTAACATGTAACATGCTTATGGGTCAAAGACATTGCAGGACAAATCAAAACATTTCGAAATCATTTTACAATCAATAATCATACTTCATCGTATCATAGCAATTCATACACATAAAGTCCCTTATATAGGTCAATGAGACCTAAAACATGCATTATAAAAGGGTCGGGATTAAACCAAACTCATACAAAATTTTTCGAAACTTAAACATTTTTTTAAAGCTATACAGGCTACACGCCCGTGTGAACAGGCCGTGTGCCTCACACGACATTAGACACGTTTGTGTGTCTAGGCCGTATCAAAACAGTGCATACATACTGACTTGTCCACACGGCCATAAGACACGCCCGTGTGCCTTGGCCGTGGTCGAAACTGACTTGGATCACACGGCTAGCCACACGTCCGTGTATCCTGGCCGTGTTTAAGACTAACTTGGCCACAGGGCCTAGCACACGCCCGTATGTGCGACCATGTGGTTTGCCTAGACTCATTTCAAAATGGCCATTGAGCAACACGGCTAAGACACACGCCCGTGTGGGAAAAAATAGGCCATTTACAAGGCCAAATTGCCACCCATTAAGGGTCCCCCCTACAAGCATAAAACCAAGAACATTTCATACCAATTTCTAGCCAATTTATAAACCAAAACATATAACATTCATGCCATAACATAAACAACCAAATTTGTAATGACCCAAATTTTAAGGTCATCGAAAAAGTGAGTTTTTGGGTTTTCGATTCTGAAAATTAGATTTGTAAGTATTTATTAGGAATATTTACGAAGTTAAGTGAGTGGTTAATTAGATTTTAATTAAGTGAATTAGTTTGAATTAAGGATAATTAGGTATACAGATTAAATTGAATAAGTGTGAAAGTTATTATAAATTATAGAAAAGTCAAGGGATTAAATTAGTAAATAAACAAAAAAGAAACAAGTGTATGGTAAAAATATAGTACATGTGTACTATACATGTTTGCACATTTGTAAATACTTATATGCATTTACTTATTATATAAGTAAATACTAATTACTACTAAATATAATATAATAATATAATATAATAATTAAAGTAAATAAAAGAAATAAAAGAAAGAATGAAAACGAAACAGAATAGGGAAAGAAAGAAAGAAAAATGGAAAGAAAAAGAAAGGAAAAATAGGGTTTTGAGGTTTGAAGCTTAAGTGGTAAGTCAATTTAATCCCTTTTCTTGTAATTTTAGTGTCTATGGAATCCTAGGAAGAAATACTATTTGAGTTATTGTGAAACTTAAAAAGTTATTGAATTCTTAGATGTTGATTAAGTTGAATAAATGGAAGAATTAAGTGTTAATTTGATGGAAATTCAAGTTAGAAGTGGGAGAAGGATTAAATTGTAAAAGAAAATATAAGTTTTGTAATAGTAGGGATTGAATTGAGAAGATGTTATAATTAATTTGTTATGCTGTAAAATTTAAGAGTTGGAATAGTTTAAAGTGATAATTGAATGAAAATATAGGATTTATTTTGAAGAGAAAGAATGGTTATGGTGGAAGGACTAAATTGGAATTTAAGTAAAAGTTATATGGAAAATAGAAATATGTGTTATTTAATGATATGTATTGATGATTTTAAATGTTAATTTTTTTCATAGCTAACGTAGTACCGGAAACGTCATCAAAGAAGGGAAAAAAGAAAGTGCACGAAGATAACGAGTAAACTCGAGAACGACGGTTTGTATTTCTATAACCAAATTTAACAGTTATTTTGATATGTATATTATTGATGTTATGTATAACTATTGAAATTAATGTAAGTATTAATATTGTGGTATAGTGATGACTTATGAATAATTGAATTGAAATGCATATTGGTTGATAATGATGAATTGAAAGTGAAATGAAAACCCTATTAACAGTGTCGGACTAGTCGGATATAGTTGGCATGCCATAACATTGGAAGTGTTCAGGGATATTCTGACTTTGTGTCGATAAGACATTATTTGTGTCGACTACTATTACTGTTCCGGATTCGTTCCGAAGAGGTACTCCATACCTTACTGTTACTGTCACTGTTCTGAATTTGTTCCGACGAGGTACTCTGTGTACTGCTATTGTTACTATTACCGTTACTGTTACGATTACGGTGTATTCTGGTTTCGACTGATGAAATACTGTATAATATCCCAGTGTGTGGGTTGGATTCGTGTATCCGTCCAGGTCCGAGTTATGTTAATAGGGGTAAACTATTGTACTGAATACTGAAAGTTACTGTTGTTTACTATATGTTCTTATTGATATGATTTTATTGATAAGTGTTACTGTAATATAAGGATAATTGAAAGACAATATATAAAGCTCTTATTGCTAGAATTTATAGTTGAATTTTAAATGCATATTGAGTATTGGTTTATAGAAATACCACTGAGTGCATACTCAGCGTACGGTTTGTTTCCGTGCGCAGGTTAGGTACAAAGTAGCTAGAGTCTCAGCATCCGAGCCAACTTCTGAACTCAAATATTTGGTAAAGTTTCTTGTCTTAAAGAATGGCATGTACCTAGGTTATTTTGATGTAATCTTGTTTATGGGTGCCATTAGTAAAGAATGCTAAAAGATAGATAATAAATGCAATGTGTGTTGTTATGATATAGTCCATTTTGAATTGATTTGAATGGTGTCTAAGCACAAATTTTGAAGTAGTTATGTTTCATAGTTATTGAATATATATATGTTAGACTATGGTAATATAGTTTAATAGGTATTAAGTGTATTTTATCAAGTTTTTGGATTGATTGAATGATGAAATATTAAATTGCTTGTTGTTTATAGTTTGCAGGATTGGTAAATTTGAAATACAAGGTTCATTTTGAGTCCACACAGTTTGCCACACGGGCGTGTGACCAGGCCGTGTGAGACACATGGCTAGCACACGGGTATGGTCTTAGGCTGTGTGTCCCCTGCACCTAAAATGCTACAAACAGGTTAACACACGGGCTGGGCACACGAGCATATGCCTTGGCCGTGTGAAATTAGTCGATTTATAAGTTATAAGTCAAAATACTCCATGGGTAAAGGACACGAGCATGTCACATTTGTTACATGGGCGTGTCACATTAGCCACACGGGCGTGTGGTACTATTCAAAGGAAGAAATTTTAAAATTTCACGAAAAAAATTTCCTAAGCTTTCGATTGAGCCTAGTTTGTTTTAAAAGTACTTATTAAGTACTGAGGGCCCATTAAGATATATTAAGATGTATTTGATAAACAATATTACATTGTTTTACGTATAAATAAACTGTAATGATCGGTAATACTCCATAGTCCTGTTTCGGCGACGAGATGGGGTTAGGGGGTATTACATTTAGTGATATCAGAGCTACTCAGGTTTAGTCGATTCTAGGATTAAGTCGAGCTCGAAATTGAGTCTAAGGGTACATGCCATTATTGAATTAAATTTGAGTCAGGATTGGATGCTGAATTATATATTGATTGAATTGTTTCCGTTTTATAGTGTTAAAGATGTCAGATGAAAGAATTGAAGAAACTGATCAAGAAATGTATAGTGAAGATAATGAACCGTACGATATAAATGAATCAGAGACTGTAACTCCAAGTGTAAACCCGGTAGGTAATCAATCGTCAAATACTAGAAGGGGTGGTACTAGTGAAAGAGAAAATACTGAAATACTTAGAATAATAGCCGATGCTCTTCAAAAAGCAGTGGGGACGATACCTGCAACGACTACTACTTCTACTACCCGACGAGCTCCAATTAAAGAATTACGTAAATATAGAGCTACTGAATTTTTGGGTTTGAAAAGAGATGATCCGTCAAAAGCCGAAAACTGGTTGGAAACTAAAAAGAGAATTATGAAGCAACTCGAATGTACCCCACAGGAAAGTCTGACGTGTCTCATTTCTTTATTGCATGAAGAAGCGTACGTATGGTGGGAGACAATAATTCAAAGTGTACCAGAAGAACAAATAAGCTAGGAGTTCTTTCACAAAGAATTTTAGAAAAAGTATTTGGGGGAAATGTACATGGAAGATAGAAAATAAGAGTTTTTGACACTGAAACAAGGCGAAATGTCTGTAGTGGATTATGAACGAGAATTTTTGAGACTAAGTCGATATGCAACTGAATTTGTACCGACTGAAGCTGACAGATGCAAACAATTTTTAAGAGGGTTGCATGATGAATTTAAATTACAATTGATGCCACTTCGAATTACAGAATTTGCAGATCTTATAGAAAGAGCTAAGATGATTGAACAGGTACTGGGGAAAAATAAGATGTCTGAAGTTGCTCGTTCGGCTGAAAAATGTCCTAGAATTGCTAGTTCAAGTCCACAACCAAAACGGTCAAAGGAATCTCGAGGTAATTAGAGATTCAGCTTTAAATCAGAAAGAGGTGATAGAAGTTGAAGAAGACAAACAACTGTATCCACTGGTAGTGTTAAAAGTCCAAATCAGAATACTGAAATTCTAGAATGTGAACACTGCGAGAACATACATAGGGATGAGTGTAGAAGATTAATTAGAGGTTGTTTTCGATGTAGATCCACTGATCATTTTGTAAAAGATTGTTCGAATATTATTAAGGTAACACCAACGGTATCACAAAGATCTGAATCTGCTTCCAGAGGCCGAGAGTCAGGCCGAAGTGGTCCAGTTGCTAGAGGAGGTACTAGAAGAACTAATTAAAATGCTACACAGAAATCTGAAGTAAAAGCTCCGGCTCGAGCATATGTTGTGAGAACTCGAGAAGAAGGTGACGCACACGATGTGGTGACAGGTATATTTTTGTTACATTCAGAACCCGTTTATGTTTTAATAGATCCAGGATCGTCACATTCCTATGTTAATACAAAATTGATTGAGACGAGAAATTTAAAACCTGAATTGTCTAGAGTAACGATAGAAGTGTCTAGTCCATTGGGGTAAACTATGTTAGTGAATCAGATATGTCGAAGATGTCCATTAATGATTCAGGATAAAATCTTTTCTGTTGATCTGTTGATTATGCCATTCGATGACTTTGATGTTATACTGGGCATGGATTGGCTGTCAGAACATGGAGTAATTTTAGACTGTTATAAAAAGAGATTTACTGTTCAAAATGAAGATGGTGATAGGATTTAAATAAATGGTATACGGACTAGTGGTTCAACTCAAATCATTTCTGCAGTCAACTCTAGTAAGCTTCTTTATCAGGGATGTGCTGCTTTCTTAGCATATGTTATTAATTACGATTCAGTTGAGAGTCAATGCAGTAAAATTCGAACTGTATGTGAATTTCCTGATGTGCTCCTTGAAGAATTGTCTAGATTACCTCTTGATCAGGAAGTTGAATTTGTGATTGAAGTATACCCGGGTATAGATCCAGTGACAATATCCCCATATCAAATGTCACCTACTGAGTTGAAGGAGTTGAAGGTACAACTACAAGATTTATTGGATCAAGGTTTTATACGACCTAGTACGTCATCATGGGGAGCTCTAGTGTTATTCGTTAAAAAAAGATGGTTCGATGCGGTTGTGTATCGATTATCAACAGTTGAATAAGGTATCAAGAATAAATACCTGTTACCTCGCATTGATGATTTATTTGACCAACTAAAAGGAGCTTCTGTATTTTTAAAAATTTATTTGAGGTCAAGATATTATCAGTTGAAGGTAAAGGAGAGTGATGTATCGAAGACAGCATTCTGTACACGGTATGGACATTATGAATTTTTGGTGATGCCATTTGGGTTAACAAATGCTCCGACTGCTTTTATGGGTCTTATGAACCAAATTTTTCAGCCATACTTGGATCAATTCGTAGTGGTTTTTATTGATGATATTCTAGTATATTCGAAGTCTGAAACTAAACATGAACAGCATCTTGAAATTGTTTTGCAAATATTGTGGGAGAAGCAATTGTATGAGAAATTAAGCAAGTGCGAGTTTTGGTTATCAGAGGTTGTATTTCTTGGTCATGTAGTATCAGTAGACGAGATTAGAGTAGATCCAAAGAAGATTGAAGCCATAATTCAGTGGAAAATTCCCAAAAATGTGTCAGAGGTACGTAGTTTTCTTGGTTTGGAAGGATATTATCGAAGGTTTGTGAATGGATTTTCAAAGATAGCTTTACCAATGACAAAGTTGCTACAAAAGAATGTTCCATTTGTTTGGAATGAACAATGTAAGAAAAGTTTTGAAAAGTTGAAGCAAATGTTAACAGAAGC
This sequence comes from Gossypium longicalyx, assembly GCA_025698465.1. Taxonomy (NCBI): domain Eukaryota; kingdom Viridiplantae; phylum Streptophyta; class Magnoliopsida; order Malvales; family Malvaceae; genus Gossypium; species Gossypium longicalyx. Next base: position 11,671,782 of record CM046997.1, on the reverse strand, counting down.
ACCAGTATTGACTTTACCGGAGTCGGGAAAAGATTTTGTTGTGTACAACGATGCTTCTTTAAATGGTCTCGGATGTATATTGATACAAAGTGGAAAAGTAATTGCTTATGCTTCACGACAATTGAAACCCCATGAACGTAATTATCCAACTCATTATCTGAAATTAGCAGCGGTGATTTTTGCTCTAAAGATTTGGAGGCATTATCTGTATGGTGAAAAGTGTTATATCTATACTGATCATAAAAGTCTCAAGTATCTTCTGACACAGAAAGAATTGAATCTGAGACAGCATCAGTGGATAGAACTTTTAAAAGACTATGATTGTGTTATTGACTATCATCTAGGTAAAGCTAAGGTGGTAGCTGACGCATTAAGTAGGAAGGCTGCAATTGAATTGAGAGCAATGTTTGCACGATTTAATATTTTTGATGATGGAAGTCTTTTGGCTGAATTGAGAGTAAAACCAGTTATGTTTGATCAAATTAGAACAGCACAGTTAGAAGATGAAAAGCTAATGAAGAAGAGAGAGATGGTGCAAAATGATATGATAGAAAATTTTAGCATTAATGAGCATGATTGTTTGAGATATCAGAATCGACTTTGTATTCCAACTACTTCAGAGTTGAAAGAGTTAATACTCCGAGAAGCACATGACAGCTCTTTTGCATTACATCCCGAAGGAACAAAGATGTACTGTAATTTACTGGAACTGTATTGGTGGCCAGATATGAAGAAAGATATAGTGCAATTTATAGCTAAATGTTTGACATGTCAGCAAAGCTGAGCATCAAGTTCTGACAGGGTTACTTCAGCCTATTAGTATTCCTGAATGGAAATGGGATCGAATAACGATGGATTTTGTAACTGGGTTTCCACTATCAACAAGTAAGAAGAATGCTATTTGGGTAATTGTTGATTGACTCACAAAGTCAGCTCATTTTATAGTTGTCAGAACGGATTGGTCACTTCAAAAGTTGGCAGAAACTTATATCTGGGAAATTGTGAGACTACATGGTATTCCTGTATCAATAATTTCTGACTGGGATCCACGGTTTACATCAATGTTTTGGAAATAGTTGCAAGAGTCTCTTGGTACTCGACTTTATTTTAGCACAGCTTTTCATCCACAGACTAATGGACAGTCAGAACGAGTCATTCAGATTTTAGAAGACATGCTCTGAGCTTGTATCATTGATTTTGAATCAGGTTGTGAATGTTATTTAATGTTAGCTGAGTTTGTATATAATAATAGTTTCTAATCAAGTATTCAAATGGCACCGTATGAAGCTCTATATGGTCGGAGATGTCGATCACCAGTGTGTTGGACTGAATTAAATGAAAGGAAAGTGGTTGGTCTAGAGTTGATTCAAGAAACAGAAAGCACTGTTAGAAAGCTTCAAGAAAGATTAAAAGCAGCTTTTGATAGGCAAAAATCGTACGCAGATCTGAAACGACGGGACATTGAGTACTCAGTTGGAGACAAAGTATTTCTTAAAGTTTCTCCTCGGAAGAAAATTTTGAGATTTGATTGGAAGGGTAAATTGAGTCCACGATACATTGGACCATATGAGATTATAGAAAGAACTGGACCAGTAGCATACTGTTTAGCACTACCTCCTGAATTACAGAAGATTCATTATGTTTTCCATGTTTCTATGTTAAGAAGATATAGATCTGATCCTTCACATGTAATTTCAACCAAAGATATAGAGATTCGACCTGATTTATCATATGAAGAAGAACCAGTTAAAATATTGGCACATGAGGTAAAGGAATTACGTAATAAACGAGTTCCCTTAGTGAAAGTGTTATGGAAAAGTCATAATATTGAAGAAGCAACGTGGGAACCAGAGGATACAATGAGATCACAGTACCCCCATCTCTTTTCAGGTAAATTTCGAGGATGAAATTTATTAAAGAGAGGGACAAGTATAACGACCCAAATTTTAAGGTTATCAAAAAAGTGAGTTTTTGAGTCTTCAATTCTGAAAATTAGATTTGTAAATATTTATTAGGAATATTTACGAAGTTAAGTGAGTGGTTAATTAGATTTTAATTAAGTGAATTAGTTTGAATTAAGGATAATTAGGTATAAGGATTAAATTGAATAAGTGTGAAAGTTAATTATAAACTATAGAAAAGTCAAGGGATTAAATTAGTAAATAAACCAAAAAGAAACAAGTGTATGGTAAAAATATAGTACATGTGTAATATACATGTTTGCACATTTGTAAATACTTATATGTATGTACTTATTATATAAGTAAATAATAATTATTACTAAATATAATATAATAATATAATATAATAATTAAAGTAAATAAAAGAAATAAAAGAAAGAATGAAAATGAAACAGAAGAGGGAAAGAAAGAAAAAATGAAAGAAAAAGAAAGGAAAAATAGGGTTTTGAAGTTTGAAGCTTAAGTAGTAAGTCAATTTAATCCTTTTCTTGTAATTTTAGTGTCTATGGAATCCTAAGAAGAAATAATATTTGAGTTATGTTAAAAATGATAAAGTTATTGAATTCTTAGATGTTGATTAAGTTGAATAAATGGAAGAATTAAGTGTTAATTTGATGGAAATTCAAGTTAGAAGTGGGAGAAGGTTTAAATTGTAAAAGAAAATATAGTTTTGTAATAGTAGGGATTGAATTGAAAAGATGTTATAATTAATGTGTTATGCTGTAAAATTTAAGAGTTGGAATAGTTTAAAGTGATAATTGAATGAAAATATAGGATTTATTTTGAAGAGAAAGAATGGTTATGGTGGAAGGACTAAATTGGAATTTAAGTAAAAGTTATATGGGAAATAGAAATGTGTGTTATTTAATGATATGTATTGATGATTTTAAATGTTAATTTTTTTCGTAGCTAACGTAGTACCGGAAACGTCATCAAAGAAGGGAAAAGAGAAAGTGAACGAAGATAACGAGTAAACTCGAGAACCACAGTTTGTATTTTTATAACCAAATTTAATAGTTATTTTGATATGTATATTATTGATGTTATGTATAACTATTGAAATTAATGTAAGTATTGATATTGTGGTATAGTGATGACTTATGAATAATTGAATTGAAATGCATATTGGTTGATAATGATGAATTGAAAGTGAAATGAAAACCCTATTAACAGTGTCGGGCTAGTCAGATATAGTTGGCATGCCATAACATTGGAAGTGTTCAGGGATATTCTGACTTTGTGTCGATGAGACACTATTTGTGTCGACTACTGTTACTGTTCCAGATTCGTTCCGAAGAGATACTCCGTACCTTACAGTTACAATTACTGTTGTAGATTTGTTCCGACGAGGTACTCTGTGTACCACTACTGTTACTATTACCGTTACTGTTACCGTTACGGTGTATTCTGATTCCAACCGATGAAACACTGTATAATATCCCGGTGTGTGGGTTGAATCCGTGTATCCATCCAAGTCCGAGTTATGTTAATAGGGGTAAACTATTGTACTAAATACTGAAAGTTACTGTTGTTTACTGTATGTTCTTATTGATATGATTTTATTGATAAGTGTTACTGTAATATAAGGATAATTGAAAGACAATATATAAAGTTCTTATTGCTAGAATTTATAGTTGAATTTTAAATGCATATTAAGTATTGGTTTATAGAAATACCATTGAGTGCATACTCAGCGTACGGTTTGTTTCCGTGCGCAGGTTAGGTACAAAGTAGCTAGAGTCTCAGCATCCGAGCCAACTCCAGAACTTAAATATTTGGTGAAGTTTCTAGTCTTAAAGAATGGCATGTACCTAGGTTATTTTGATGTAATCTTGTTTATGGGTGTCATTAGTAAAGAATGCTAAAAGATAGATAATAAATGCAATGTGTGTTGTTATGATATAGTCCATTTTGAATTGATTTGAATGGTGTCTAAGCACAAATTTTGAAGTAGTTATGTTTCATAGTTATTGAATATATATATATGTTAAAATATGGTAATATAGTTTGATGGGTATTAAGTGCATTTTATCAATTTTTCGGATTGATTGAATGATGAAATATTAAATTGCTTGTTTATAGTTTGCAAGGTTGGTAAATTTAAAATACAAGGTTCATTTTGAGTCCACACGGTTTGACACATGGGCGTGTGACCAGGCCGTGTGAGACACTCGGCTAGCACACGGGTATGTTGTTAGGCCGTATGTCCCCTGCATCTAAAATGCTACAAATAGGTTAACACACAGGTTGTGCACACAGGCGTGTGCCTTGGCCGTGTGAAATTAGTCGATTTATAAGTTATAACCCAGAATACTCCACGGGTAAAGGACACGGGCATGTCACATTTGTCACACGGGCGTGTCACATTAGCCATACGGGCGTGTGGTACTATTTGAACGAAGAAACTTTAAATTTTCACGAAAAAAAATTCCTAAGCTTTCGATTGAGCCCCGGTTTGTTTTAACAGTACTTTTTAAGTACTGAGGGGCCCATTAAGGTATGTTAAGATGTATTTGATAAACAATATTACATTGTTTTACGTATAAATGTACTTTAATGATCGGTAATACTCGGTAGTCCTGTTCCGACGACGGGATGGGGTTAGGGGGTGTTACAAAAATCATGCCAAAACTTAAGTTTCATAACTTCAATTTGCTTCATTCAATCTTATGCCATAAACTCACCAACTCTTCAAATAAACAGATGCCAAAACTTACCAAAATTGACCATTTCATTTGGTCATCCAAATGGACATCATAATGGCACAATTGCAACACATATCATATATCAAAATCAAACCATAAGTTCAAACACAAATTAGCCATATCACATGGCATATATACATTTCACAAAACATATTCAACTACCTCTAGCCTATACATGTCATACTCCAATATTTACACTTTCAAAATGTACCAAAATAGAGTTTGATAGTGTGGTGATGATCCTCGACGATCTCCGAGCTCCAGATAGCTACGATATCTATAAAATAGTTGAAAGACACACAAAGTAAGCTTTCAAAAGCTTAGTCAGCTATATATAAATAAACTTAGCAATATAAACATATAAGCATCATAATATACATATATTCCTTAGCCAAATGCTATCACACACAATATAGTCAAATGCCTTTCACATATTTTACATTCATTTGCACATATAGCATATTTCTCATACTTTTGTCACACATAATCGTTTGATCACAAAGATACATATATTTACCTTTCAACATCAAATATGATATATAATTTCATACGTACCTGAATCGGATACATATTTCATATAATCATTCGTTTATTGAAATGCCTGTTGAACCGTTCGGAATCATAAGGATATGCAGATGGCTCGGAAAGCTCGTACAATGCCAACGTCACAGACGTGGTCTTACATGTAATCAAATATCGATGCCACTATCTCAGACAGGGTCTTACACGAAATCAAATACGATGCCAATGTCCCAGAAGTGGTGTAACGCCCCGTACCCGAGACCGTTGCCGGAGTCGAACACGAGGTGTTAACAGACTTAATTCATTGCTTAAACAGCTCAAACAATTTAATTTTAGAAATTCCAGACAAGCTGGCTAACTGCGTCATAGTCGCTTAAAAATTCATATCTTGAGTTCTAAAACTCAAAATCCAATTCCGTAAATTTTCCATGAAACTAAACTCATATATCTATTTACTAATTTTTTTTCTAGAATTTTTGGCTAGGCCAATTAGTACAGTTTATTAGTTAAAGTCTCCCCTGTTTCAGGGTTCGACTACTCTGACCTCTGTGTATTACGAATCAGATATCTCTTTATACAGAATTTCAATGACTATGAAGTTTGTTTCTCTTAAAACCAGACTCAATAAGAAATCTGTACATATAAATTATGACTTCTAATTATTTTTATACAATTTATAGTGAATTTCCAAATTCATAACAGGGGATCTAGAAATTGCTCTGGCCCTGTTTCACAAAAATTTAAACATCTCATAAAATATAACTCATATACATGTTTCGTTTCTTTCATATGAAAATAGACTCATAATTATTCAATTTCATATTTTATTCATCATCTAATTATATCTCTACTATTTTTAATGATTTTTCAAATTCACGTCACTACTGCTGTCTGAATCTATTTTATGGTAAATTTTACCTATTTCATGGTTTCCATGGATTAACTAGCAATTTGACATACATAACACCAAATATGATCATAATTAGCCATTCCAATGGCTAATCATTACCAAACATTTTTATACTACTCAATAACCATATCATAAGACCATATATACAAAATGATTATAATGCTATACGTGCCATACTCAAAATATACAAGCCATTATGCCAAGATGGTATACGGATAGTGTGAGCGTGCCCCCGACCGTTCCCGATTTTTGAGCTGGCTTGTCAACACTACAAGGAATGAAAAGGAGGGAGTAAGCATAAATACTTAGTAAGTTCACATGCAAATAGCAAGTAACATAACCATATAAGCAAACATAAAACATCATTTGCATAATCATCACCAAGACATTCATATCATATTTTCATTTATCATCTTACCATATTGTTGTTATATCGATTTTTCAACCCGAGGGTTAAGTACATACCTGTTCAAAGTATCCATTTCACAACACTTACCAATACGTCCCTTTCATCTTGAGTATTCCTCCATTTGAGTAGAACTTTACCCGTTGAACACATCGGAATATAATTCGGATACATGGAAAGTTTGCACATAAGTGCCACATATGTAGCCAAGCTACTATGTAACCCGCCCATAAGCGAACTCGGACTCAACTCAACAAGCTCGGATGCCTAGTTACATCTCACGAACTCGAACTCAACTCAAAGAGTTCGGACATTCGCATCCATAAGTGAACTCGGACTCAACTCAACGAGTTCGGATGCCCAAATATCCCAGTGACATGTCACTTGTATCCTAATCCATTCCTAAGGTTCAACGGGACCTTTTTCCCAATCATGTGTCTCAACCATCTTCTACAGAATCACCGATACCGATACTCGGTAGTATTTCACATTTTCCAAGTATATCACATAATTTGACATATTATCAAATAATTATCACGAGTATAATATTTCATAATAATTATCATATCATTTAAATAACATAAAAAATTTAAAATAATAACTATGTTACCAACATTTACATATGAACTTACCTAGTGTGCGAAAATGGCTACTTTTACCATTTCGTCCACAACTTGGTATTTTCCCCATTTTAGCCTGAATTTCAGTTTTCCTTGCTCTATCATTTAAAATATAGTCTAATTAGGACTCACATTATTCAAATTGACCCAAAATCATATTTTGGAAAAATTACAATTTTTCCCCTAAACTTTTGCATATTTACACTTTTGCCCCAAAGCTCGTAAATTAAACTTCAGCCTATTTTCTTATGTTTTATGACATGATGATCATTTTTCCCTTCTATGGCAACATCAAATTCTCACTCTAACATGTACTTATGACTATTAGGTATTTTTACCGATTAAGCCCTTTTGCTCATTTTCACTTAAAACCGAGTAGCATAAGTTGTCTAACATAATTTAAAACCTCATATTCTATCATAAAACACCAAAATACACAAATTTCACCTATGGGTATTTTTCCAAATATAAATCCTAGGTTAAATTATTGCTAGCATAAGCTAAATCGAGCTACCGAGACTCCAAAAACGTAAAGAAATTGAAAAACGGGGCTAGAATGGACTTACAATCGAGCTTGGAAGCTTGAAAAGCCCTAGCCATGGTTTCTCCTTGCTATATTCGGCCATGGGGTTGAAGATGAGAAAAATTGGCTTTTAATTTTGTATTTTAATTCATTTTACCCCTAAATGACCAAAATGCCCTTACTACTAAACTTTCCAAAAATTCCATCCATGTCCAATTTTTGTCCATAAACTTATAAATTGGTAAAATTTATATTTAAGACCTCCTAATTAATATTTCAAAACAATTTCATACTAGAAACTTCTAGAATGCAAGTTTTGCAAATTATTCGATTTAGTCCCTAATTTCAATTTAAGCACTTTAAGCATAGGATTTCATCACGAAATTTTCATACAATCATGCAATCATATCATAAACATCAAAATAATTATAAAATAATTATTTCTATCTCGAATTTTGTGGTCACAAAACCACTATTCCGACTAGGCCCAAAATCAGGATATTACAACTCTCCCCGCCTTTAGGGATTTTCGTCCCTGAAAATCTTACCAGAAAAGTGGTCTTCACTTTTAATCTCATATTCGGTGCTGAAGAACTTTCACTTAGACTGTACCTCCAATACATCTCTTTAATTTCTCATATGATCTGAAAGCTTACAGTCTCAACTCTCAATTGTTCTTAAATTTTCAACCCTTCTCAATTTCCCATGATATCATGACATAAAACCCGGATCTTAACTTGATTAATGGAGACTGGAATTCCAAGAAATCCAACAATCAAAGAGACCTGAATTTCCATGAATCTGATTAGTAGGAATTCATTCAATACAGATATGATTTATAGATCTCGCCAAACATTTAACAATAGGATACATCACATTTTCCTCTTTCTGCCATGGAAACAATTCTGATATGGCCTCAAGAATAATCCTTCTCATTTCCATCCCAATGTCAACACTGACAAGGATAATTTTAATAGATCCCAATGCTCGGCTTTAACCCCTTTAACAACTCCGATTTTATGTAACATCGAATGCTTTAAACTATCACATTACCTCACTGTCTTGAAACACATCACAATTCATACAACAAGATATATTCTTGAAAGTCGTGAAGTCTTTACTCAATGTAGACTAGTCTAGTTCAGACGCTTCGGTTACCAATATTCTCATCTATCCGAACTTTGTCAACATGTAATAAACTTTTCAACTTTTACAAAATGAAAACCTTATCATTCGTAGTGACTTTAACTAATATCAAACCTTTTCTAATAAATATACACTTCTCGTTCAGACTATTTACTCTTTTATCCGTACAAAATAAAATTCTATTATCAGACTTGGGAAAAATAATCCTGAAATAATTGTCACATGAAATCTTTCAAATAGATAATTCACCATACCGACTGAAACTCGCGCTTTTGTCACTTATGCCTTTACTGATGTCAAATCCTTACATAGAAATTAGAAAAAATCCCAATACTAAAATCACCACATTACCAAGATCAAATTAGAAGTATAGTCATATTTGACATGATTATCACGAGCTGAAGAACGTACTTCAAACACGAGTCATAATTGACAAATTATGGAACAAAGATAACAAGAAAACTGAATAAAGAAATCCAAAATAGAGAAATCTAGAATAAAGAAATCCAGAATAAAGAAACCCAAGATACGATACTATGCTGGAGAATCGAAAACCAAGCCGGAGAATCGAAAACCAAACTCATAGAGAAAATACGAAATACCCCGATAATTCTTCAAAGAAAGAAAGTCCAAAAGAAAACATCATTTAATCCCACTGGAATCAAATATAACAAGAACAATATATCTTCCCATACATATATATCAGATGAAGCATCAAGTAGAAGAAACAGAATCATAATATCATATGTATTCTCTCATCAATTCTTACTGCATTTAAATGAAATAGAATACCCGATGAAATAGAGCAATATAAATTATAAACCAGTCAGACTACCAATGTTTTTATCCAACACCAGGATTAAAAGATATTCCCATATAACAAGAATTTCTTCAGTAGATCAATAGCCATAGAAATATTTCTAAGAACGGGTAAACACATAGAACATCTCAAAAGAGACTGCTAAATCTGTCTAGTCATAACTATCACACTCAGATAGTTCACATTTCAAATATCATTTCCCCAACTAGTTCTGCCATCACAAATTTCATATTAAACCATTCACTAAAGAAGGCCAGTTCTGAATAAATTTCGATTTACACTTTTCTCGACCTTGCACCTGAGTAATTCGGTTTACCAAGGAGAATTCCTTTTCTAACTGGAACAGTGCATAATTCCAATAATCTTTACGTCAATCCGATACTTTATTGCTCTTGACTTTACTTATCAGCTCATTTTCAATCTCTGATCATACTTATAATTATTCTATCACCGAACTCTTTGGGTTCTCAACCGGAAACTTATTCAATACAAATCTCATGAAATTCCATTATAAGTACCATTTCGGTACTCGACTTTCTTATACATACACATATGACACAACTTCCATCATCATAACAACATCATCAAAATCATGTCATTCATTCATGTTGGCTTACACCAATTTTCCTATTGTCCCATTTAGACAATATACTTATGCATACATTCTATGTTTTCTAGATAGCTTTACTTATCCATTCATTTAATTAAATTAAGTCATGCTCATGACATCATATAAGGCCAAACAAATATAGATATTTGCACCACAATCATAACTTTCATTTCGTGCATCATCATGTACATATCATTACAATCATATAATTCACCCAACAATTTAACACGTATAAGTTCATTTCATTATAATCCTTTATCTCATAAAAAATTATATATCATTAGCATTCATCAACATTCGACGTCCAAATCAAAACAAGGACATTTTCATTCGTATCATAATATTATGACTTTTATTCATACCTCTACAATTTTCTATTTATTCCGTTCATCTTATCAAGTAAGCCATATACACTACATCATATGAGCATTAAGCAAATATGAATATTTATCACATATGTATCATAAACCTTTATTCATACTTTTCTGAATGATACTTATCATAATCATAATTTTACTCAAATACCTTCACATAACATTGAACATGGTCGGCGCAGCTCGGTTGGAGAGTACCTTGTCTAAATAAGACGGTACTCATACGAGTCGGAAGACATCACACTATCACAGATCAGTGGCATGTATAGCTAAACTTTTACACATGCTAGGTTAGTCCGAGAACTGACTAAACCTGCTCTGATACCACCAAATGTAACACCCTTTACCTGAGACCGTTTCCGGAGTCGAACACGAGGTGTTAACAGACTTAATTCATTGCTTAAACAGCTCAAACAATTTAATTTTAGAAATTCCAGACAAGCTGGCTAACTGCGTCATAGTCGGTTAAAAATTCATATCTCGAGTTCCGAAACTCAAAATCCAATTCCATAAATTTTCCCTAAAACTAGACTCATATATCTATTTACTAATTTTTTTCTAGAATTTTTTGCTTGGCCAATTAGTACAGTTTATTAGTTAAAGTCTCCCCTATTTCAGGGTTCGACTACTCTGACCTCTGTGTATTACGAATCAGATATCTCTTTATACAGAATTTCAATGACTATGAAGTTTGTTTCTCTTAAAACCAGACTTAATAAGAAATCTGTACATATAAATTATGACTTCTAATTATTTTTATACAATTTATAGTGAATTTCCAAATTCATAACAGGGGATCTAGAAATTGCTCTGGCCCTGTTTCACAAAAATTTAAACATCTCATAAAATATAACTCATATACATGTTTCGTTTCTTTCATATGAAAATAGACTCATAATTATTCAATTTCATATTTTATTCATCATCTAATTATATCTCTACTATTTTTAATGATTTTTCAAATTCACGTCACTACTGCTGTCTGAATCTATTTTATGGTAAATTTTACCTATTTCATGGTTTCCATGGATTAACTAGCAATTTGACATACATAACACCAAATATGATCATAATTAGCCATTCCAATGGCTAATCATTACCAAACATTTTTATACTACTCAATAACCATATCATAAGACCATATATACAAAATGATTATAATGCTATACGTGCCATACTCAAAATATACAAGCCATTATGCCAAGATGGTATACGGATAGTGTGAGCGTGCCCCCGACCGTTCCCGATTTTCGAGCTGGCTTGTCAACACTACAAGGAATGAAAAGGAGGGAGTAAGCATAAATACTTAGTAAGTTCACATGCAAATAGCAAGTAACATAACCATATAAGCAAACATAAAACATCATTTGCATAATCATCACCAAGACATTCATATCATATTTTCATTTATCATCTTATCATATTGTTGTTATATCGATTTTTCAACCCGAGGGTTAAGTACATACCTGTTCAAAGTATCCATTTCACAACACTTACCAATACGTCCCTTTCATCTTAAGTATTCCTCCATTTGAGTAGAACTTTACCCGTTGAACACATCGGAATATAATTCGGATACATGGAAAGTTTGCACATAAGTGCCACATATGTAGCCAAGCTACTATGTAACCCGCCCATAAGCGACTCGGACTCAACTCAACGAGCTCGGGCGTTCGCATCCATAAGTGAACTCAGACTCAACTCAACGAGCTCGGATGCCTAGTTACATCTCACGAACTCGGACTCAACTCAACGAGTTCGGACATTCGCATCCATAAGTGAACTCGGACTCAACTCAACGAGTTCGGATGCCCAAATTTCCCAGTGACATGTCACTTGTATCCTAATCCATTCCTAAGGTTCAACGGGACCTTTTTCCCAATCATGTGTCTCAACCATCTTCTACGGAATACCGATACCGATACTCGGTAGTATTTCACATTTTCCAAGTATATCACATAATTTGACATATTATCAAACAATTATCACGAGTATAATATTTCATAATAATTATCATATCATTTGAATAACATAAAAAAATTTAAAATAATAACTATGTTACCAACATTTACATATGAACCTACCTAGTGTGCGAAAATGGCTACTTTTACCATTTCGTCCACAATTTGGTATTTTCCCCATTTTAGCCCGAATTTTAGTTTTCCTTGCTCTATCATTTAAAATATAGTCTAATTAGGACTCACATTATTCAAATTGACCCAAAATCATATTTTGAAAAAATTACAATTTTGCCCCTAAACTTTTGCATATTTACATTTTTTCCCCAAAGCTCGTAAATTAAACTTCAGCCTATTTTCTTATGTTTTATGACATGATGATCATTTTTCCTTTCTATGACAACATCAAATTCTCACTCTAACATGTACTTATGACTATTAGGTATTTTTATCGATTAAGCCCTTTTTCTCGTTTTCACTTAAAACCGAGTAGCACAAGTTGTCTAACATAATTTAAAACCTCATATTCTATCATAAAACACCAAAATACACAAATTTCACCTATGGGTATTTTTCCAAATATAAACCCTAGGTTAAATTATTGCTAGCATAAGCTAAATCGAGCTACCGGGACTCCAAAAACGTAAAGAACTTGAAAAACGGGGCTAGAATGGACTTACAATCGAGCTTGGAAGCTTGAAAAACCCTAGCCATGGTTTCTCCTTGCTATATTCGGCCATGGGGTTGAAGATGAGCAAAATTTGCTTTTAATTTTGTATTTTAATTCATTTTACCCCTAAATGACCAAAATGCCCTTACTATTAAACTTTCCAAAAATTCCATCCATGTCCAATTTTTGTCCATAAACTTAGAAATTGGTAGAATTTATATTTAAGACCTCCTAATTAATATTGCAAAACAAATTTCATACTAGAAACTTCTAGAATGCAAGTTTTGCAAATTATTCGATTTAGTCCCTAATTTCAATTTAAGCACTTTAAGCATAGGATTTCATCACGAAATTTTCACACAATCATGCAATCATATCATAAACATCAAAATAATTATAAAATAATTATTTCTATCTCGGATTTTGTGGTCACAAAACCACTATTCTGACTAGGCCCAAAATCAGGATATTACAAGTGGTCTTACACGATAACACATATCGGATCCTATGTCATGACATATGTATCCTAACTATTCCTAAGGTTCGTACGGGACTTTTCGGATATCGAAACTTCATCGATACTTTCTCGGATGCCTCATATTTCCAAACTCATATAATCATTCATCATAATTCAATAGCATATAATCGATAGTAATTCAATTCAAAACACATTTATTTGTATATAGACTTACCTCGTATGGATTCGGATAGACGGAATCGGCTACTCGACGACTTTTGACTTTCCCCGATCTAATTCCGTTTTCTTTAGTTCTTGATCTATATAAATTCAAATTTATCTCTTTTATTCACCAAATCATTCAATTCAATCCAAAAACACATATTTAGGGCATTTTACAAATTAGCCCTCACATTTACATTTTGACATTTTAGTCCATAATTCATAAAATTACAAAATACACCAAATTTCTTTAGACACATTCTTAGACGAATATTCTTGGTGTTCATATAAGCCCATATATTTCATTTATTTCACATTTTAGTCTCTCAATTTACAAATTTCACAATTTAGTCTAAATTACTCAATTTTATCAAAAATTCAAATACAAAATATATCAATCTAACACATTTCTTTCAATTTCTATCAACTAACTTCACAAAGCTCATAATTTCATCAATGGCATATTTCAAAATCATCATCAAAATCAGAAATTTAGGCATGGGCTTGATAGAATACTAAGCAACGATCACAAAAACGTAGAAATTATCAAAAACCGAGTCAAAACCATACCTTAATCAAGTAATGTGAATGCCGAATGCTTGAACCCTAGAAATGGTGTTCTTATTCTCTTATTTTTGGTGGAAGAAGACTTAAAATGAACTAATTTAAGCTTTTATTTTATTTAATATATCATTTATAACTAGTTTACCATTTTGCCCTTATATCATATCATTAATAAACCATTATCTAATGCCCATTTAAGTCATTTAATGCATGCCATGGTCAAATAAACACATAAGGACCTCACATTTAAAAAGCCACATCAAATAGGCACTTTAGCAAGAAGCACACAACTTTTATATTTTATGCGATTAGGTCCTTTTATCAAATTAAACACACAAATGATAAAATTTTCACACGAAACTTTCACAGATATTAATTCACATACTGTAAACATAGAAAATAATATTTAAATATTTTTTACTCGGATTTGTGGTGTCGAAACCACTATTTCGACTAGGGTCTAAACCGAACTATTACAAATGAGGGTCAATTTACCAAATTGCCCTTAGAAACACTCACCACACAATTTTTTCTACCACAAACAAGTGATCAACCAAGCAAAATCCAAGCTTCAATTCCTGTTAGCTCGGTCCTCTTCAAGATTCAGAGCTTCTACAGAGATAAAGTAGACATTACCACCTTATAAAGTAGACATTACCACATTTCTAGTGCTATAATAAACACGATTTTTAATCAACTATACTAATTGAAATCCTCTTACAAAGATACCTTACTAGATTTGTAACATTAAGTCGAAAACTCGATTCCTCACAAAATCGATCTCTCCAACCCTCGTAAACACTTTCAATCATCAATACTAGACCAAATACACTTATACCAAGCATCAATTTCATCTTTAAATCAATTTCACAAAATTCCGAAAAATTGGTTCATGAAGATGATGAAATTCAGATTTCTTTAAATTACCTCACAAATCATGTTTAATCTTGATAAATAAGATCAAAAACCTTTTAATAGATCCATTTTAAGTTGAAACATCCATTAATTTGTGGATTTCCTCTCAAAATTCAAGATCCACCATTAAATAACCATGTGTTCTTGGAAGAATATGGCATTGATAAAAATCCTTTAATTGAATCTCATATCATGTAAAAATGTTTCTAATCATCATAAAGACAAGTTTAGGATTGAAGATTACCTTTGATTCGCTCTAAATTCGTTGATTGAAGATCTTGATTTAAGAAACTTGAGAAATTTTAGAATATTTTTGGCTACTTTTGAGAATAATTCCAAGTGAATTGAGAGAGTATTTTGAGAAGAAAATTGGTTGAATCTATTCTCTGATGATAGATCTTTAAAATCATGCAAATAAAATGAATTTTAAAGTTTTCTAATATGATGTAAAATGTGTGAAAAGTGGGCTAGATACATTAGTTTTAAAACTGAAACTACCACTAGAAATTTAAAAATTGGTAAATTTGTCTAATGGCCACTCCCACATTTCCTTTACTTTACCATTTAATCCTTTCCCTCCAAAATTTCAAAATTTAAGGTTTATTTGCCATATAAATACTCTAAATTTTTCCTTATTTTACAATTAAATCCTATTTAATTAATATTTAAATTTTACTCAAATTACCCCTAATAAAAATTATTTTAAAATTCGTTTTCAACCCAAATTAATTATTTTCACTAATAATTATTTAAAGTCTTTAAAATTAGTTTTTTTTAAATATTTTTAAAAAATTTTGGATTATTGTTTAATCAATTTTAGATGAAATTAACCTCCTAAATTAAATTAAAAATTACTAGAAACCCTATAAATTCCTAGTTTCACTCTCGGAACTCGAAAAATATCCCAAAACTATTAGATGCAGTTTAGGGATATTACACCTTAGCTCCAGTCACATGTAGCCTTAGATTCAAATTTCTTGCCCACAAGCCTAAGTTAGCCTTCGATCCTTACTTAAGAAAGGCTTTGCACCCTTAGCCTAAGCAAGTAAGTAAGGAAGAGAGCTTAAAAAGATGCAAGAGAGTTGAGAGAATGTTAAAATATCTCTATTACTCAAAGCTAAGTTGAATGTAAAAATGAGGAAGGTGAGCCTCTACTTATATAGACAAGCCCTAAACGATCCAATGGTTACAATTGATCTCAATGAATGGTCAAGATCTAATTCTAGAACTTTCCCACTGAACTCATTAGATGTTATACAATGGTGGAGTATTCTAGAACTTCTAGAACATTATACACGATTCTACACTGATATGATCCCTTATTTAGCTTTTTGAGTCTTTCGAGGCACTCCAGGAACTTTGTGGCTCGATTCTCTCGTGTTTCCTTGATTTTGGGTTTGATAAGACATTGCTCACTCACGGGATGTGACACATGCACATGCCCATACCTCTTTAAACTCTTCTATTTAAACCACTCAATTTAACAATATGAAAAAATTTTGATATAGTTAAAAAAAGATAAAAAAACACCTTTTAGGTCTCTCAATTTTATAATTTGGAAAATTGGTCTTTCTAAAAAGACCTTTTTTCCTCTAATGATTCTGTAAAGGATCAGTTAGCTAGGCTGTTAGTCTGTTAATAAGCTGTTAATACAGCTAAGTATTGTTAAGTTGTTAAGAGCGGTTGAGGAAGGCTTTATGAAAGGCATTACCAATGAGAGTGTGGTTAAGCTAATTTTACTGAATCAAAAATAGAAGTTAGTTTCAGATTACAAGTTCTTCATTCTCTTGGTCAGTTTCTTCTTGTAAATGTTTATTTCTCTTACCTGGTTTCTAATATGGTATCTTTCGTCTACTGATCTTGGGATCTATGGTCATCACAACCTCCGCTGACTCCGTTTCGGTTGAGCAGAGCGTTGCTACCTTTAACAGTGAACGTGTGGTGAATTCTTTTCCCCATCATGATATTGTCAAACTTACAAATGCGACTTACATTCTTTGGCAACAACAAATCAAGCTGGTTCTTGATGGCTATGATCTTCTTG
Organism: Gossypium longicalyx; assembly: GCA_025698465.1. Taxonomy (NCBI): domain Eukaryota; kingdom Viridiplantae; phylum Streptophyta; class Magnoliopsida; order Malvales; family Malvaceae; genus Gossypium; species Gossypium longicalyx. Next base: position 11,654,355 of record CM046997.1, on the reverse strand, counting down.
GTTTTCTTGATGGTACTATACCTCTGCCACCTACCTCTACCACCTAGGTTCGTTCACACTTCTGATGGTGTCTTAGCACCGAATCCGTCGGTGTCGGTGTTCAAACAACAGGATCAGCTTCTAACGTCCTGGCTCCTTTCTACGATCGATGTTGCGCTTCTACTGTCCTTCACTGAGGCTAAATCAGCGTGTGATGTTTGGAATACTGTTTCAGAGCTTTTTGCTGCCGACACTAGTGCCAAGCAGTCGAGACTTCGTCACGAGTTACATTCGTTGAAGAAAGGTACTCTGTCTATCACCACTTATGTTACTCAAATTAAAAATATCTATGCTATTCTTGAAACTTCAGGCTCACGGATCTCGGACGATGAGAAACTGGAGATTATTCTTGCCGGACTGCCGCAAGAGTTTGAGGGCGTGGTGTCATCCCCTTCTCTGTCGACTGGTCCCATCTCTCTTCAACGAGTTGTCAATGCTCTTATTGAGTGCGAAAATCATCTTCATCGAGCAACTCAGGAGGTTTCTCTCCAAATGAATCTTGTTGGACCCATGTCAATAGTGGACAGCTCCGTCCGTGGTGTTCAATCGTCTCCTCGTGGCCGTGGAATGAGTTTTCGGCCTTGGATTCAATGCCAGATCTGTAACCGTTTCGGGCACTTGACTCAACGGTGTTACTATCGTTATCATCGCGAGGCTGATGATTCACTACTGTCACCTCTAATTGTGCGTCAAGACGGTCCACCAGTCTCCAATCGACCAGTCGCGACGTCTATGCCTAGATATGCCTTTGATGCGCCGACTGCAGGTAAGGGAGAAAATGAGTGGGGTTGTCATGCAAAGGCACCTAGGTTTAGCTATTCTCTATTTTTCGGTCAAAATAGGCTGCATTTTGGCTAAAATCAGGTGTATTATGGTCAAAATCAATTGTCTAACTTGGAAGGCCCTTATGGCTATCAAATGACATGTGGGCCGAATTATAAATGTGGCTCTGGTGATCCACGTTTGGCAAATTTGCCTAGGCCTACTGGGCCAATTATGTTTGGCCGTGATGTTGGACCTCTGAGTGGTTTCCTTCGTGGACATAGGCTGGTTGTTAAAGAAAATTATGTAGCTAGGCCGAATGCTCAGTTTGTTTCAAGTGGGCCAACCACAAATCATGTGCAAATAGGTCCGCCATGGGAGCCCGGGCTGAATGTCGGACCACCTGGTGGTGTCTCGATTCCTTGGCTCACAAAACTATGAGCTTGGGTGTATTCTGGTTTCGATCCGTGTATGGACTTCCTAGAGTTGGTGATATTCATGCCTTTGATTATTCTGATACCTTTGGATCTAATGTTAATACTGCTCAAGTGAGTTCTAATGATGGTGGAGGTGGTTCATACATCCCAATGCCGATTGGTACCTCGTCTTGGTGCCCTGATTCAGGTGCTAGCCATCATGTCTGTCGTGAACTGTCGGCTCTAGGTGACACCACTCCGTATTCAGGTAAGTCCTCTCTTCTAATGGGTGATGGAACTCCTGCTAAAATTGTTTCGGTTGGTTTTAGCACTTTATCTACTCCTCTTAAGCTACTCCGTTTATCTAACGTGCTGTGTGTGCCAAGTATACGAAAGAATTTTTTGTCGATGTCTCAGTTTGCAAAGGATAACGAGTGGTTTTTTGAATTTCATCCAACATATTGTGTAATAAAAGACATCAAGACCAGGGAAACTTTGCTGAAGGGCCACATTCATGACAGTTTGTATCACTTTTCGGTGCCTGCTGTGGATCCGTTTGCTGCTCATATGAAGCATCAACATACAACTATGGACTGTCCTGTGTTTGCTTTGTGGCACAGTTGTCTTGGTCACCCGTCTATTTCTGTTGTTAGAAGTGTTTTACAAAAATGTAATATTGCTTTCAATAAGTCTTGTGATGATGGTGTATGCATTACGTGCCAAAAAAGAAAGTCATACAAATTGCCTTTTTTCTATGTCAACAACTACGTATCAACCTTTTGAGTCAGTTGTTTCTGATCTTTGGGACCCGGGGCAGTTGCATGTGACAATAAGTGGTATTATGTAACGTTTATTGATGTATGCACTAGATTTACATGGTTATATCTTCTTACTCATAAGTCTTAGGCTATAGAGTGTTTTACAAGGTTTCAGCAGTTAATTAAAACGCAGTTTGGCAAAACCATTAAACAACTATAAAGTGACTGGGGTAGAGAGTATCGAGTGTTTACACGTGTTCTGGCGTCTCAAGGAATTGTTCATCGATTGACACGCCCCTATACTTCTGAATAGAATAGAGTAGCTGAGCGCAAACATCGTCATATTGTTGAAATGGACATCATGCTTCTGGCACAAGCAAATTTATCCATGAGGTACTAGGGGTATGCGTTTTGTTGTGCGATTCATTTGATCAATCGCCTTCCTACTCCGATTCTACAAGGACGATCTGCTTTTAAGGCTTTATATGGTCAGGATCCTACCTATGACCATTTACGAGTTTTTGAGTGTTGTTGTTATCCTTACTTACGACTATTTGCATCGCATAAGTTGGAGTTTCGGTCACAACCTTCTACTTTTCTTGGCTACAGTACTCAGCACAAGGGCTATCAATGTCTTCTGCCAAATGGTAAGATAGTTGTTTCCTGACATGTTGTGTTTGATGAAGCTAAGTTTTTGTCTTCTAAAGATCAATGTACAAACCCAGTTCTGGACCCTGGTGTGACTGTGTCCACTAATATTCCTCTTGTTCAGGAGATCTCTTCTCAACCCGTGTACCTATTACCGATCCTCCGGTTCTGTCATCTTCGTCCGCGTCGTCTCCAGCTGGTCCTAGTAATGTTTCTGAGTTTTGATCTCTGTCTAATGTTCCTATTGAATTTGCTAGATGTATGGACAGTTTTCCCTCGGTGCCTCGTGACTCGAACAACATCCTGATTGGAACCAATACTCATCCAATGGTGACTAGGGCTAAGGCAGGTATTTTCAAACCTAAAGCTTTATCGGTCGAAGCTTTGGAACCGTCCACAATTGATGAAGCATTTTCCATTGCTGAGTGGCGAGCTGCTGCCTAAGCAGAGTATGATCCTCTTATTCAGAATTTCACTTGGGAACTGGTTCTTTTCCCTCCAGATCACAAGGTCATTGAGTGCAAATGGATTTTCAAGATTAAGTGAAATCCTGACGGTACTATTGCCAGGCGAAAGGCAAGATTGGTAGCCAAAGGGTGCTCTCAGGTTCCTGGATGTGACTTCAAGGAAACTTTTAGTCCAATTGTCAAACCTGAGACTATTCATGTTATTCTGTCCGTTACTGTATCCCGAGGGTGGCCCCTGCGTCAGGTAGATGTGAATAATGCCTTTTTGAATGGCGATCTTGACACTGAGGTGTTTATGCCGCAACCTCCAAGGTATGTCAAATATAATTTGACTGGCAAACATCTAGTGTGCCGTCTGAAGAAAGTGCTATATGGCCTTCGCCAGGCCCCTCGCGCTTGGTTTGACAAGCTGAAATGTTTTTTTGTGTCTATTGGGTTTGTTGTTTCATGGTCTGATGCTTCGTTGTTTGTTCGGGTCCGGTCTGAGTCCACTCTTTATGTCCTAGTTTATGTTGATGACATTATTGTCACTGGCAGCTTATCAACTACTATTGATTGGTTTGTTTGATTACTGAACGATGAGTTGTCGCTCAAGGATATGGGTGATCTCTATTATTTTCTTGGGATCGAAGTTACCCAGTCTTCCAACGGAAGTTTACATATTTGTCCAGTAAAATATATTCGTGACATTCTTGATCGTGCATCTATGGCAACTGCAAAGAGTGTTAACACTCCGATGGTTAGCTCCTCAACCATGTCTAAAGACAATGGTCAGTGTTTAGAAGATCCAACTGAATATCAGAGTCTTGCGGGAGCACTGCAGTATGTTGTCCTTACTCGTCCTGATATAGCATACGCTGTGAACAGGGTCTGTCAATTTATGCACAAATCCACCAATGTGCACATGACAGCTCTAAAATGAATGCTTCGGTATATATGTACCATTGACTTTGGAGTTGTTTTTTAGTCGATTGATCGATTATCCCTAAGTACGTATGCTGACGCAAACTGGGGATTGGATTTTGATGATCACCGGTCCACTTTAGGTTTTTGTGTTTATTTTGGGACTGCTCCTATTTCTTGAGGGTCTAAAAAGCAGCAAGTAGTCTCTCGCTCTATGGCTGAGGCAAAATATAGGAGTCTTGCCACTGCCATCAGTGAAGTTACCTGGTTGCTTTCACTTCTTTAAGAACTACATCTCAAGTCCGATGATACTCCTACTATTTGGTGTGATAGTTCAGGTATAGTCGTTGTTGCGGCCAATCTTGTGCTACATTCCAAGTTCAAACACGTTGAGCTGGACTTATTTTTTATCCGAGAGAAAGTAGCGGATAGGTCTATTTTTGGTGAGGTTCCAGCTTGTGACCAAGTTGTGGATGATTTCACGAAGCCACTATCAGTGACGTTGTTTGCTCGGTTTCGGACGCTTTTACGGGTTTTACCCGTTGGAGAGCTGGATGAATGTAAAGGATCAGTTAGCTAGACTGTTAGTCTATTCATAAGTTGTTAATACAGCTAAGTATTTTTAAGTTGTTAAGAGCGGTTGAGGAAGGCTTTTTAAAAGGCATTACCAATGAGAGTGTGGTTAAGCTAGTTTTACTGAATCAAAAATAGAAGTTAGTTTCAGATTATAAGTTCTTCATTCTCTTGGTCAATTTCTTCTTGTAAATGTTTGCAAAACACCAAGTTGATCCCCCTTTTTTTAACTAGTCGAAACAAGTCTTAAAAGGAAAAAAAAATACATAGTAACAAATACAAACATGTTATAGAAAACTTAATAAAACAATAAATAAAAGTGGATTAAAATACAAGAGAATTTTTCTTGTATCTTATTTCACTCAGGTAAGGATTCTATTTATAATTTATAAGTAATTAACATTCAATGCAAAACCATAAATGAAGCTTACTTAAGTGCTTCATTAACGCATATATTAAACATTGCATAATGAATGGGAGGTTTTACCTCATGAATGGGGGGGTTAGAATGTGGACATTCACATTTATTTATAACACTCCCCCTTGGATGTCCACTAGAGAAAACAGTGCCTCATTAAAACCTTTATTCGGAAAAACCCTATGGGATAAAAACCTAATGAAGGAAAAAGAGTACACAATCTCCTATTACAAGTTGCCTCGTCAACAACCTTTACCAGGAAAACCCAGTGGACAAAACCTTGGTTAAAAGAAAAGAGTACAACGTGTTTTAGACTCCCCCTAATGACGACATCACATTATATCTTTAAGTCGACACATTCCAATCTTGTTTTGTAGTCTTTCAAATGTTGAAGTTGGCAATGCCTTGGTAAAAAGATCTGCTAAATTATCACTAGAACAAATTTGTTGAACTTCTATGTCACATTTCTTCTCAAGATCATGAGTAAAGAATAATTTTGGTGAAATATGTTTCGTTTTGTCACCTTTGATATAACCACCCTTTAATTGAGCGATACATGCTGCATTATCTTTGTATAAAATAGTTGGCATATTTTCCTGTAAAGGCAAATTACATATCTTCTAGATATGTTAGGTTAATACCCTTAGCCAAACACACTCTCGGCTTGCCTTATGCATTGCAATTATTTCAGCATGATTTGAAGAGGCAGCAGCTAATGTTTGCTTTGTCGAACGCCATGATATGGCAGTACCTCCACATGTAAATAAATATCCCGTTTAAGATCGACCTTTATATGGATCCAATAAATATCCAGCATCTGCATAACCAACTAATAGGGATTTTGAATCATTTGAATAAAATAACCCCATATCAATGGTCCCTCTAAGACATCTAAATACATGTTTAATTACATTCCAACGTCTACGTGTTGGAGAAGAACTAAATCTTGCTAACAAGTTTACAGAAAAAGCTATATCAGGTCTTGTGTTGTTTGCAAGATACATCAATGCTCCTATGGCACTTAGATATGGTACTTCAGGACCAAAGAAACTCTTCATCATTCTCACAAGGACGAAATTAATCTTTATTCACATCTAACAATCGTACAACCATCGGGGTACTCAATGGATGTGCTTTATCCATATAAAATTTATTTAAGATCCTTTTTGTATAAGTTGACTGATGGACATGAATTTCATCTTTTAAATGCTCGATCTGCAGGCCAAGACAAAATTTTGTTTTTCCAAGATCTTTCATCTCAAATTCTTTCTTTAAATAATTTACTGCATTTTGAAGCTCTTCAGGAGTTCCAATAATATTTAGATCATCAACATAAATAGCAATTATCACAAAGTTTGATTCAGACCTTTTTATAAAAACACATGGGCAGATTGGGTCGTTTTTATAACCTTCTTTTAACAAATATTCACTAAGATGATTGTACCATATACGTCCAGATTGTTTTAATCCATATAAACTTTTCTTTAATCTGATTAAGCAATTTTCGCGGGAAACTCTATATCCTTCAGGGATTTTAAATCCTTTTGGGACTTTCATATAAATTTCACTATCAAGTGTACCATACAAATAGGCTGTAACAGCACCCATTAGACACATGTCAAGTTTTTCACATACTGCCAGACTAATAAGGTATCTAAACGTGATTGCATCCACCACAGGAGAATATGTCTCTTCATAATCAATGCTGGGTCATTGCGAAAATCATTGTGCTACAAGTCGTGATTTATATGTTACGACTTCATTTTTCTCATTTCGTTTTCGCACCAATATCCATTTATATCCTACCAAATTTATATATTTAGGGGTTTGGACTATAGATCCAAAAACCTCACGTTTAGAAAGTGAATTTAATTCTGCTTGAATTGTGTCTTTCCATTTTGGCCAATCTTTTCCATTCCTACATTCCTTAATAGATTTAGGCTCAGGATCCTCATTTTCTTTTACTATTTCAATAGCAACATTATAAGCAAAATTATTGTTGGCAACTATATTTTTTCGGTTCCATCTTTTTCCTAAAGTAACATAACTTATTGAGATTTCTTTGTTATCACCATTTTCAGGTACCTGAACCTCTTCTGGGGTTTTTTTAATTAATTATATCTTTGGCCTTTTCTGGGGCACTTGCCTCCACAATATTACCATCTTGAATAATTACTCATTTCCTTTTATGAGGATTTTTATCTTTGGAACCAATTAGCCTTCCACACTTCAGGCGTGGATTACTTTCTTTTGCACTAACAATTTGTCTTATTGGGATATCAATTCGCATTGGAGCATTTTCAGCTGGTATGTGAGATTTTGTAATTCTCTTTAGGTCAGTAAATGAATCTGGTAGTTGATTGGCAATGTTTTGCAAATGTGTAATCATTTGAACTTCTTGTTCATGTTGACTTGTGCGAGGATCTAATTGAGATAATGATGATCCATTCCATGTAATTTCTTTTACCAGTTGTATTTTCTCTCCCCCTAATGTTGGAAATGTTGTTTCATCAAAATGGCAATCAATAAATCGTGCATTAAATAAATCTCCAGTTAATGGTTCAACATATTTAATTGTAGAAGGAGATCCATAACCAACATATATTTCCAACCTCCTTTGAGGACCCATCTTTGTGCGTTATGGTGGAGCAATTGGAACATATACTGCACATCCAAAAATTCTAAGATGGGAAATATTTGGCTCCTGACCAAAAGTCAATTGTAATAGGGAGTAATTATTATAACTCGTTGGCCTTAAGCGCACAAGTGCTGCTGCATGCAAAATAGCATATCCCTAAGCTGTAACAGGGAGTTTTGTTCTCATGAGCAATGGCCAAGCTATTAGTTGGAGGCGTTTGATAAACGATTCAGCTAAATCGTTTTGTGTATGAACATGAGCTACAGAATGTTCAAATTTTATCCCAATTGACATACAATAATCATTAAAAGCTTGGGATGTAAACTTACCAGCATTATCAAGACAAATAGTTTTGATTGTATAATCTAGAAATTGTGCTCTTAATAGAATTATTTGAACGAGTAGCCTCGCAAATGCCAAGTTGCGAGTCGATAATAAACACACATATGACCACCTACTAGATGCATCTATTAATACCATAAAATATCTGAATGGTCCACATGGTGGATGAATGAGCTCACATATATCACCTTGAATATGTTCTAGAAATGCGGGAGATTCAATCCCAACTTTAGCTGGTGATGGTCTAATAATCAATTTTCCTTGAGAACAAGCGACACAAGATAAATCCTTGAATTCAAGAATCTTTTGGTTTTTTAATGGGTGTCCAATTGAATTCTCGATGATTCTTCGTATCATAATAGATCCGGGATGGCCTAATCGGTCATGCCAAATAGTAAAAGTATGTGGTTCTACAAACTTCTAGTTTGTAGTAACATATGACTCATTTGCACTAATATGTGTATAATATAAACCTGATGAAAAAGCAGATAGCCTCTCCAAAACATATTTCTTTCCACATTCAACATTTGTAATATATAGATATTCAACATTTTTCTCACTCATAGTCTCAATATGATATCCATTAAAACGAATATCTTTAAAACTCAATAAATTTCTTTGAGACTTAGTGGAATATAAAGCATCATCAATGACAATTTTTGTACCTTTAGGTAATAATATAATAGCTCTTCCAGAGCCTTCAATAAGTTTTGAACTATCCGATATTGTATTAACATGGGCATTACTCATTGTCAAATGAGAAAAATATTTTTTTATCTTTGAGTATCGTATGTGTTGTAGCACTATCTGTAAGACACATGTCTCCATTGATTTTGGGTCCATCAAAATTTTGTTGAATATTCATATTCTTCATAAAAACAAACAAAATATAATATGAGAAACATTGCAAATATTTATTAAATATATAAATTATTCTTTATGCAATAAAATAAAATCTACTTAAAACAACATAAAAATGTCAAATTAACATCAATTTTTCTAATGATTCTCAAAGAAATCTGCCACATCTAGGTGAGTTATATTATTAAGGTCATTAAATTTATCACCCTCGTAGGCATGGTCAGTTTTAATATTATAGTGAATATTTTCATCTTTTGCCTCCATTTCATCATTTTGGGATATAAAATTTGTCTCTATATGCTTTCCCTTCTTTTTAATGGATGCTTGATAAAGTTTCACTAAATGCTCAAACGTGCGACAGGTACATGACCAATGCCCCTTCATACCACATCGGTAGCATATATTCTCAACAATCTTTGAAGGATTATTTTGACCACTTCTTTCTTGTCTTTCATTGTTATTTTTTTTTCTGGTGGTTAGAAGTATCATTGTTATGACCACCATGATAACGATTACTAATACGTCCTCGACCACGGCCACGGCTGCAACCTCCATATTTTCTATTTTCATAATTATTGTGTACTGCTACATTCACTTCAGGGAATGGTGTAGAACTAGTGGGACGAATTTCATAATTTTTCATCAACAACTCATTATTTTGTTCAGCCACCAAAAGGCATGAAATCAATTCAGAATACCTTTTTAAAACCTTTTTCACGGTATTGCTGCTGCAGGAGCACATTAGTAGCATGAAAGTTTGAAAATGTTTTCTCTAACAAGTCCTCATCAATTATGTTTTCTCTATATAATTTTAGTTTAGAACTAATTTTGAAAAGTTCTAAATTGTATTCACTTACAGTCTTAAAATCTTGCAATCGTAAGTGCATCCAATCATAATGAGCTTTAGGGAGTATCACAGTTTTCTAATGTTCAAACTGTTCTTTCAAATTTTTCCACAACTCAAGAGGATCTTTCACAGTGAGATATTCCACTTTTAATCCTTCATGCAGATGATGACGGATGAAAATCATTGCTTTTGCCTTCTCTTGAGTAGATGCTTCTTTATCTGCTAATATAGTATTTCCTAGACCTTTAGCATCTAGGTGAATTTCAGCATCTAACACCCATGACAAATAATTCTTACCTGAGATGTCTAAGGCCGCAAATTCAAGTTTGGCAAGATTTGACATTATAATCACTTGAATCAAAATAAAAAAAATATTAGTAAAATAATAAGTATTCTCAATCGTAAAATAATTCAATTATATATACCAAATTTGCTAAATAATAATATGTATGTCAAATATTGGCATAAAGAGGAATAGTGATAATAATAACTTAACACAAATTAAATTAATTGAAATTTCTTTTAATAAAAAAACATGTATATATAATTATCATTATTAGATTTTAGCTGTAAAAATAAATGTGCAAATGTTACCCAAAGTAAATATTTCATCTAGAAAATAAAATAAAAGAATTATGAAAATATGTATACCGTATATAGTTTAACGAGAGTTATACAGGCAAATTATATAAAGTCGAAATGGCGTGAACTTCACTATGAACTCGTAGAAGCTCGTGCTGATAACGTGTTATAAAAAAATTAATAAAACAATAAATAAAAGTGGATGAATATACAAGAGAATTTTTCTCGTATCTTATTTCACTCAGGTAAGGATTCTATTTATAATTTATAAGTAATTAACATTCAATGCAAAACCATAAATGAAGCTTACTTAAGTACTTCATTAACGCATATATTAAATATTGCATAATGAATGAGAAGTTTTACCTCATAAATGAGGGGATTAGAATGTAGACATTCACATTTATTTATAACAAAACATACCGAAATGGGAAAAAAAGAATTTGCCCCGTATATCCTTCAATCCGCCAACCAAATGAACATGCATTAAATATTAAATAAATATCTGCGTATAGGTTGCTTGTGCATTTTTTTATGTTTTTCTGTTATTGATTATCTAGGTTTAAGGTTAATTTGAATGTTGAGGGAAATTTTTCAGTTGTGAATCAAAAGCTTGTTTGATTTAGCTTTTGGGTATGAAAAAGCTTGTTAATAGGCAACTTGGTTTCTAGATTCTTTTCTTAGGTTCATATCAAATCAGTGACAGTTGTTACTTGTAATATTTATTTTTTCTTTTAGAAGTACCAATGCCTAACTTACTAATTTCCAAACTTATTATGAGAAATCTATTCACGATGGGAACGAGCATAATGATGGAGATGTATTATGAGTTATTTGTTGATTGAGCGAGGTTTTATAGAGTAGGATTATTTTCGAACTATGTTAAAATTTTAGGTGTTATCTTTTTTTTTATTCTCTTTGTTATTTATTTTTGTTTATTATTTTGTTTAAACTTGTGTCTAAAAAATAGATTAGACATTAGTTTGAATAGGATGCAAACTTACTATTTCTTTCAATTATCATTTTAATGTTATTAAAAAAATGTTTATATATATATATAAATATATATATATATATGTAAACGTAACTTAAGCAATGCACTCAATCAAAAGCACATATATAAAACAAGTAAATTTTGTTTTGTTGAGGGTGAACAAAGAATGTTAAAAGCTTAATTTATAATTCAAATTAACTTTTGATTTTTTTAATTAATTCTAAAATATCTAAGTAATGCATGAATATAATATATTATATTTTTTTAATGGTTAATATCGTTTTTTATAGGTTGATCCAGTTATGGGAGGGAAACCTAGTAGTGATGAGATTTGATTTTTTTCAACATACTCGTAAAACTTGAGAAAGAAATTTGGATTAAGCAAGTGAGAAATCAAAAAGAAATTGGATTTGAGGCTTTAAGAAGGTGCAATTTTATTAAACTTGCAATATTAAATATTTAGATAATTCAACAATGATTATAAATAAAATTTTGAAGTAGATGGAGTAAAATGTGAAGAGTGCATTTCGAAAGAAATCAGATGACAAGTAACAGAAGAAATACAATAAATATTTATGCATGCCCCCTTAAGTTTTCCTACATTTCATTTAACAAAGTCATGACCTTCGGTAAGATTTCTTTTAGTTATAATTACAACTTCATAATAATAATAATAATAATAATAATAATAATAATAATAATAATAATAATAATAATAGTAGTAGTAATAATTAAAAGAATATAATATTTATCTATATTCTAATTTTTATCGTATAATTTGTCAATTGTAGAATAAAGTTTAACTATGGATAAAACTATTTGCATAAGGATTGATTTAAATTTCCAACTTCATTAGTCTTTAGGTGATGGAAACTTTATTTTTTCTTATCTTCATTTTTATGACAAGTTGCTCAATAATGATTTTATTAATATAATGATTTAAGTAATAGTATATCTAAACTTTAGTAAGGTGTTTATTATGATACCATATATATATATATATATATATATATGATTTTACAATTTTTAGACTTTAAATTTTATAGGTTATTTAAATTTTAGTTATGAAATTATTTTTATTTGATTATTTCTTATATATTTTTTAATTTTTTTATATTTTAAACTTATTTTAATTGCAACCAAATAATATTGTCTATGAATAAATAGAATTTTGGTGGCTAATTGATTTTATTGTCTACTAAATCATTCATAAAGAATAACCGCAACTTTGATGTTAATTATTCTTGATTTTATTGAATTAATTAGTAGCTACTGTTAGATTTTATGTTTCTTAAGCTCAATTCTTTGGATTTGGATGTTAAGTGGTGATCTAATTATTTGGCTTCTAAGTATTACTATATTTGCACGTGTTGTTTATTATATGTTATATTTATACAATTAGAGAAGGTTTTTTCTTTTTCTTTTTTGGGTTTTATAAATTTATAGATTTGGAATGCCTTTTGTTTTAAAACTTGAAAGTTTTAGTTAGGAAGTTTGAGGATCAAATTGATAGAATTTGTACATGTGAAGAGTTAAATTTATTAAACATTTTAGAATTAGAGTCAAATTGATAGAATATACAAGTATTGAGGACTAAATATGTTATTATACCAATTAGAAAAAGATCATGTTATTATTTTAGATATCAGTTCAAAGACGTGTGACTAAAACAAGAACGAATACAAAATTTAATCCTTAAAATAAAAATTTTTAAAATTGAATTAACTGAATCAGTAACGTAAACATAGTTGAATAAACATTTATATTCTTTACTCTTTTCTCTATGCAAGCAAATAATTATATTTAATAAAAAAAGTTTTTTTTTGTGAATTATAATAATAAAGTAAAACTCGAACAAAAACTATAACTAATACAATTTAAATATAGGCCACATTTGAGATGATAAATATCCTTAACCATTATCTTATCACATGGGTTATAAAGATGGGTTTTTTTAATTCTTGTTGGATGAGAAAACACTAAATCAAACTTCTCAATTTTGAGTATTTGAATAAAAAAGGGAGTCCAGCACATGACTTTAAAGGATAATTCAACTTAGGAGAAGGACCCACACATGACTCTGAAGAGCTGGGTTTTCAAATTTGCCCAGATATTTAAAGGTTTGATTCACAATTATTACCCAAACTATCATACAGTCCATAAATTTGTTTTCCACCATTCTATTTTCTCTCTCCATCCAATCTCCCTTGTCCATTTCTAGCTTTTGTCTCTTCTTCTCCCATGTCTCCTCAACTCGACCCATGCCTGACCCGATTTGTAGTATCTGCTGGCGAATCCATTCCTTTTTCTTTCACTTCCGGAGAAAACAATTGCTGAGGAAATGCCTCTTGCTTCTTATTTTGGTCTCTAGATTAAGCATTTGTTTTCTCTTTTGAATATCCGACTTGAGTTTTTGGATGGGAGAAAATTATAAAGAGTTGAAAAAATCAACGGCTTCACAAACCGGTCGAACCGACATTGTTTTGGGCCGGGTGATGCTATAAATCGACGACTCGGACGACCAGAACACTGTTTCCCTTGTTTGTCAGCGTTAGTACGAGCTCGACGTGTTGACACGTAAGCACATAACGATTGAGCTTTGTTACACGACGAGTCTCGAACGGTTGCGGCGACGGTTCCCACACTTGGAATCGTTGAAATTGAAAGGAAAACCTCGGGCGGCAATGTTTGATATGATACCGGAAGATTGGGGAGGGTACGTAATGCCGTGGGTGAAGGAAATAGCCGAGAATTTGACTTGCTTGAAATCGGTTCATTTTAGAGGATGATTGTTAATGATTAAGATTTGGAAGAATTGGGTAGGTCTCGGGGGAAGTTCTGCGGTGTTTGAAGCTTGATAAATGCTCTGGTTTTTCTACTGATGGACTCTTGTACGTTGGAAGATTGTGCCGGTAGCTTTCTTATTCTTTTTAAACATATTTTAATATGTGAATTCATATGCTTAAACTAATATTTTATATATATATATATGAATATATATTTTAAATTTTCACCTATAAACTTTTAAAAAGAATTCAATTTAACTGATATTTTAAAAAGAGTTTGATTTTTTTTTACAAAAATAACTAAAAGATTATATTTTTAAATATATAGTTTTTGATCATATCTGATCTTTTTGATAGAATATCTAAAACTACTCATGACCCTTTTTAATCTATAAATTTGAGGATAACGCATTTCAACATATCTCGAACTCACACCCTCTTGGTAATAGTATTCATGCCAATCAAATTAAGACTCAATTAATATATCTTTTAAAAATTTAAATTATTTGCATATAAAACAAATAATATTATGTCAGTATAAAGTATACATAAACTGTCATACATTGCCACACCAACATCGATAAGAAAAATTAATGATTTAATCAACATTTTCTTTAAAAAACAATTTAACTTTTTTATACATAAAAAAGGAATAAGGATAAAATTGACAAAAAAAATGTAAAAACTAATATCTAAACTTATCATTATTTTTTTTTTTACAATTCTTGATAGAAATAAATAAATGCTACACACACCATTAATCAAACCACAATGTAAGTTGCGGGGTGAACATTTATGGCTAATAGCTCAAACATCGAGGTTTAAATATTCAAAATTTATTTAACCATGAGAGTTAGGTAAAATAGTAAACATTTCTTCTACTTTAATCGGTAGTCGAAGGTTTATTACTCGTTTTGGGTATAGAGCAATTTTAAAAATCGTAACAAACATTTACCCCTTAATGGACTCGATAGATACATTGAGAAATAAAAAAATATATATTCAAAATTTATTTTAATTTTTTATCATTTAAGGGTTAATTTTGCTTAGTAAAATTACATTTGTTGTTTAGATATTTGAGAAATAAATAAGATTAATAGTGTTAATTTGAGATTCTTTTTATTGAAATACGGCTTGAAGGTCAGTGGTATAAAATAGTAAGTATTGCTTTAATCAAATTCCAATTACTTGGATGTTGAAGCTCAGTTGGAGCTAAACTGCGAGGGAAAAACTTTGGCTTGGTTCTTTCATATGATTTATTTCTTTACATGTTGGCGTAGGCAATTAAGAACCTTGTTCTTGGAAGACAGCTCAATTATTGAGAAAGATGGTCGATGGATTCATGAGATTGCGATGAATAATTCAGTTCTCGAGACTTTAAACTTTTACATGACGGACCTTGTCAAAGTTAGTTTTGAAGATCTCCAACTTATTGCCAGAAATTGTCGTAATTTGGTCTCTGTGAAAATTAGAGAATGTGAAATTTTAGATCTCGTCGGTTTCTTTCATGCTGCTGCTGTTTTAGAAGAATTCTACGGTGGTTCTTTCTACGACCAACCTGATGGGTATCCTGCTGTAACATTCCCCTTGAGGTTATGCCGTTTGGGTTTAACCTACATGGGGAAGAATGAAATGCCAATCGTGTTTCCTTTTGCACCGTTGTTTAAAGAATTGGATCTCCTTTATGCATTACTCGACACAGAAGATCACTGCTTGTTAATAAAAAGATGCCCAAACTTGGAAGTTCTCAAGGTTGAATCACAAAACCATTGTCCGTATTCTATTTTTTTCCATTATATTCTTTAATTATATGTGTTTTCTGATTGGCTAGACAAGGAATGTTATCGGAGATCGAGGACTAGAAGTTGTTGCCCGAAGATGTAAGCAACTAAAGAGGCTTAGAATCGAGCCAGGTGCTGAGGAGGAAGGAATGGAGGATGAAGGTTTGGTTTCACAAACAGGATTGATGGCTTTAGCTTAGGGATGTCTTGAATTGGAACATTTGGCTGTTTATGTATCTGACATCACCAATGCATCATTGGAATACATCTGGACTTACTTGAAAAACATGTGTGATTTTCGTCTAGTCTTGCTTAATCAAAAAGAAAGGATAACGGATTTGCCCCTCGACAAAGGAGTCCGGGCTCTACTAAGGGGCTGTGGAAAACTTAGAAGATTTGCACTGCATCTCCGACCTGGCGGTTTGACAGATGCGGGGCTCGGTTACATTGGGCAATATAGTTGGAACATAAGATGGATGCTTCTGGGTTACGTTGGGGAGTCGGATGCTGGGCTTTTGGAATTCTCCAAGGGATGCCCTAAATTGCAGAAACTCGAAATAGGAGGTTGCTTCTTTAGCGAGCATGCGCTAGCAGCTGCCATGATCCGATTAACTTCTTTAAGGTATCTGTGGGTGCTAGGATATTGAGTATTGTCACAATCGAGCCGTGATTTATTAGTAATGGCTCGTTTATTTTGGACTATCGAACTAGTTCCGGCAAGACGTGTAGTCAAGACCGATCGGGTTGGAGAGGTAGTCGCGGTAGAGCATCCGGGTCATTTGCTCGCGTATTACTCTCTAGCCGGACCAAGGATCGATTTTCCTGATTTGATATTTCGGTTAAACTCCCAGCGGATCCTTGTATAGTAGAATGAGTTTATGAGCAATACTTGGGTCAAGTGTCAAGAGTTCCTCTACTAACATTTTATAAAAAGTTGTTGTATATTAATTTTTATACATTAAAAATTTGGGTAAACTATATTTAAAGTCACTTTAAAATAATATTTGTTTTATTTTGATCATTCTAATTTTTTTTAAATTTAGTATTCTATTTAAAATAATTATCAAATTAATCATTACCATTAAAAATTTAAACCAAGCCAACCTAAAATATAATAAATTATATATTTTTATTTAAATTTAATTAAATATAAATTTTATTATTTTTAAATAGATTGTAAATATGGTTGACTTCGACTCGTTTTAATTCAAACCATTGGAATCCCACTTTAAAAATCAAAACACCTCAATCTATAAACCATTTAATCACATAAAAGTTGTAACATGGTTCGTGCTAATTGCAATACAACAATTGTATTAAAAATTCCACAATGTTTGTTCGTAGACCTATTTCCTTCTCAAATTTGGTTTATTGATACGTTTCATTATTAAAAAAATATTATTAAATAGAAATTTAAACCAAATTAAATTTAAAAAAAAAAGTTGTTCAAAGACTCATATTTATATAATGAGTAGTGTAACCTTTAGACATGTGTAATCATGTTCATGATTGATAATTTGATATCTTAAATGAAATTACACTAAATAACGATTTGACAAGTATTAAACTAAACCATTATGAAAAAACATCCTGTTATAATTACCTCATCTATTTAAGCTTTGCCACCACAACTTCGTCATGCAATAATTTCGAACACCTCAACTTTGTCAATAATATTTTTTTGTCAGGATCAAACCTTTTGGACTTACACATACATAACACATGAAGTATTTCACATGTCGTGCTTACATGGTTGAAGTTGATACATCTATTGGTTGGTACTACTTATCACTCCCAGTACTGCGAAAGAAAGTAAAGGAGATTAATGGCAGGTATTCTTGCCTTGATTGCAACCGTCAAGTTCAACTTCCTCTTCTCAGGTAATTCTATTTTATTATTGTAATTATGTTTAACATGAATTACTAAAAATTAATTTTCCTACTATTATTGCTTTATATATTTATTATTATTTACTTGTAGTAAATTCAAAAACATTTCATCAGTAATGACCTTTCATTCATCATTACTTATTCATTACTATTTAGCTTGCTTATTACTATTTTAGGTATATGGTCACCGATGATGTTGTTGACGGTACTGGCAATGCAAAGTTTCTCTTATTTGATTCAAAAGCAATGCGAATTCTTGAGGAAGAATAAGAAGATATGGATGATGATTAAAATTGATTTTTTGAAAGTTTATTATAAGGTGAGATGGGAGTTCATTGACGCTTTGCTTAGAGTCGCTGGCATTCCAAAATTTTTTAGGAAGGTCGTTATGTCTGCCATTTCAAATACTATTATGCAATTATTGTGGAATGGGGCCCCAACATGAAAGTTTAAGCCTGCAGGGGATCCGTCAAGGATGTCCTCTGTCCCCTTACTTATTTGTGTTGTACATGGATTGACTTGGGCATAATATTCATTCAGCGATTTCAAGAGGTCATTGGTGCCCAATCAGACTGTCCATGTCAGATCCAAATCTGTCTCACCTTCTTTTTGTTAATGATTTAGTTATTTTTAGTAAAATAGATTTGGTGCATGCAAAACTCATTGAGGAAGTTTTGGGTCATTTTTGTCTTTATTCTGGTCACAAGGTTAATGCACATAAGATAATATTTGTTTCTCCCATTGTATTGATAAGGCTCTTGGGAATCGAATTAGTAGTTTGTTGGGTTTTTAGAAAGTTCATGACTTAGGCTCTTATTTGAGGGTTCCTTTATTCCACGAAAGAGTTATTAAGAGTATCTTAAGATTTGTGGTGGACAAGATACATAGTAAACTTTTTAGTTGGGATGCTAGATAGTTGTTGATAAGCCATAAAAGTATATGTTTTTAATCTCATTCTTGATGCGTTTTTGGATGATTTATTATATAAATTAGTAAATCTGATGCTCGTAATCCTTTAAATTCATGTTTCTATACTTAGGTAAGTATAGAGAAGTGAAAGGAGCAAAAAAGGGCCAAAATCGGGCAAAAAAAGTTTTTTTCAAGATCCACACGGCCTAGGCATTTCCACACGGGCTAGACACACGCCCATGTGCTAGCCTATGTCTATTTCGCACCCTATTTCTCTTTTACACGAAAAAAGCCAATTTTTAAGGAGAGCTACTCTAGCGCAATTTGTGCTTTTATCAATACCTAACTATTTCATGTAGTCAATGATGATACCGAAAGGAATTTATAAGGAGACTGAATGTTTGGCTAGGCAATTCATTTGGGGGTCTTCGAATGAGAAGAGGAAGATGGGTCCTAGAAGGAAAATGGAATCTAGATCTCTTTCGATTATGGGTCCCGAAAAACATAATGTAACACCTTTAACCCGTATTCATCGCTGAAATAAGGTTACGAGGCATTACTGATCATCACAACATAAAACATACATTTCACAACTTAGTAAATATTCATTATCAAATAACATTCATTCACATACACAATTTCCCTTAATTAGGTCTACGAGACCTTAAACATGTTTTAAAGAAGGTTCGGGACTAAACCGATCACATATGCAAACCTTGGGAAACTTAAAAAATTTTCAAACATTTAAGGGTCACACGCTTGTGTGAACAGGCCGCCTGCCTCACATGGCCACTAGACACGCCCTTGCCATAGACCGTATGAAAGCAAGGCATACATACTAACTTGCACCACACGGCCAAGGACACGCCCGTGTGCCAAGTCATGTGAAATCTAGAGGGGTTACTGACTTGGCCACACGACCGGCCACACATCCATGTACCAGCCCATGTGCCACACACGACCAGTAGACACGCCCGTGTGTCTAGGTCGTGCCAAACCTGTAGGGCATATTGACTTTAATTCGAAGGGTTACCTCAAGGGACACACGACTGTGTACCAAGGCCATGTATCACATATGGTTGAGCCACACATCCGTGTGCTCAGCCGTGTGGAGTGAAAATAGGCTTGGTTTAAGCCACATTTCTCACCCTCTTCATGCCTTCCCACAACAAGACATTTCATGCCATTTCCATACATATATAAGCAACCAAAACATGCTATTCCAACCACATATTATGCCATGTATAACTATTCTTACTACTACTCAAATCCATGATCAATAACATACCAAAATAATATGCCACAATCCTCAAACTCACATAACTTCCAAACGCATTTTCTCATCATCTTAACGACTAATTCATGCCCCAAAACATACCATTTAATCCTCACAACATCCATGACACACATGCCAAAACATAAGGTCATTTATAAACATCATATTTCACTTACCAAACTCATAATATAAACTAATCAAAATGGCCAAATCCATACCAACATTTACAAGCCAAATCTCATGGCTAATATTATAACTCAAAGCATACCAAGATGACATTAGCCTATACATGCCATATACCATATATACAAAGCTCTAAAAGTACCAACGAGATGATCGATAGTGTGATGATATTTCCCGACAATCCCCGAGTCTGAGATAGCTTCGATAATATATAAAATAGTGAAAATTAAACACAGTAAGCTTTAAAATCTTAGTAAGCCATACACAAATAAATCACCTCATGAATCAATATCATTTCCATCAATTAAGCAAGAATGAATAAGCACATCTAAATACACATTCAAGTTCGCAAACTTTTCTCATTGTACACATATTCAATATCATAATTGAATTCATCAAATACATTCATTTTCAATACTTATATGAATCTCATACGTACCTGAGCCATTTAACTCATTCACACATTCTTTCTCGACTTGACTTTGCCCGTTGAACCATTCAGAATCGTTAAGGATACTCAGAAATCACATAAGCTCATACAATGCCATATCCCAGATATGGTCTTACATTTTATCACATATCGATGCCACTATCCCAGATAGGGTCTTACATGAAATCGATTAACGATGCCAATGTCCCAAACATGGTCTTACACGTAATCTCAATAAAATGCCAATGTCCCAGACATGGTCTTACATATAATCACATCTCGATAACCTAATATCATGACATTCGTATCCTATACTATTCCTATAGTTCGTACGGGACTTTCGGATGCCGTAACTCTGTCGATTCTTGCTCCTATTTGCTTATTCAACATTCATAGCAATTCAATGACAATTAACCAGGTATAATTAAATTTAAAGACATTTATTTGCATATGAACTTACCTAAGCCGTAGAAACAACGAAACTAGCCGATTAATCGAGTATTTTGTTCTTGCCTCGATCTAAGTCTGATTTATTTCGTTCTTGATCTATATATATATTCAAAATTAATCCATTTAATCACTAACTCAATCAGTTTCATCCACAAACACATATTTAAGCCAATTTGCACTTTGGCCCTAAACTTTCACATTTCTTACAATTTAGTCATTATTTCATAAAAACACAATTTACAACAATTTCAATTACACCCAAGCTAGCCGAATTTCTATAGGCTCCTTAACAGCCCATATTTATCAATATTTTACACATTTAACCTCACATTTTCATCTTTTTACAAATTAATCCATTTTATGAAATTTCACTAAAAATCACTTTACTAAACATGATAATCTATCATCAAAAATTCATATTTCATCATCAAATACCAAAGAACACAATAAATCATCAATGGAAACTCTCAAAATCTTTAACATTTTCGAAAATTAAGACACGGGCTAGCTAGTACTCAAAGCAACGATCACAAAAACATAAAAATCATAAAAAACCAAGCTCGAAACATACCTCAATTAAGAACAACAAGGGCCGAACCTTAAAACAACATCCATGGCTTATTTCTCTTCTAATTTTAGTGAAGATGATGATAATTTAAGCTTAAAATTATTTTTCTTTTATTTATTATAACTTAATACATAGTTTACCATTTTACCCTTAGTTATTAAACCATTTAATCATCAAATATAAGGCCATTAATGTTGTCCATATCCACTATCAATGTTATAATTTTAACATTAGGACTTCACACTTAATAAACCATAGCAATTAGGCACTTTTAACTTATAGCGTGCTACTTTTGCATTTTACGCAATTAAGTCCTTTTGTCAAATTAAACACACAAACGCTAAAATTATTTCACGAAACTTTCACACATATATAATCACATGCTATAAACACCAAAAGTAATATTAAAATAATTTTTTGACATCGAATTTGTGGTTCCAAAACCACTATTCTGATTTAGCTAAAATCGGGCTGTTACACATAATTAGGCGTATCGTGAGTATACCCCATCCACATCTTGAAGTAGGTCTAGATAGGATTTCTTGGTTATCGAATTCGAGAAGGGTCTTTTCGATTAAGAGTGCCTATGGTTCAATGAGGGATATTTGTTGGAATTTTAAAGAACCAATTTGGGATACTTCTTGGAAGTTTAAGGCACCTCATAGAGTCTGGTTTTTTCTATGGCTCGTATTCAAACAACACCTCCTTACTAATGTGGAACTAGCAAGATGAGGCATTGGACAGGAAGCTTTATGTCCGGTTTGTGGATATGACACAGAGGATATTCTTCATGTGCTTAGAGATTTTTATGGGGCAAAAGAGGTCTGGGGATAGGTGGTACCTTTGAACCAAAGTAGCAGATTCTTCAATTCAAGTCTTCTAGATTGGCTTACACATAACTTGCAATCTTATGAGCTTTTGAACTCTGTGAGAGTTAGTTGGGCAAGTTTATTTGGCATCATCATTTGGCGCATTTGGAAGAACAAAAATTTATTCGTCTTTCAAGGATTTACATGGAATGCCGTTGAGATTGTTAAAGTTTCTATTACTTGGGTGAGACAATTTTGGTCCACACATAAGGAGGTTTTGACTTAAAGACGTACCTCCATTCAGAAGGACCCTTTACCAAATAATTAGGTTCGCCTGCATACTGATGGTGCAATTAATTTGACCATAGGTTTAGCGTTTGTAGGGGGAGTGGTGCAGAATCATATAGGTGATTGGATTTTGAGTTTCAATAATTTTTTGGAGGAATGCTCCATCTTTGATGCTAACTTATGAGGTATTTTGGATTGGATAACTCTTTTACAAAAGCGGGTTGTGGACAGGATTTTGATTCAAACTGATAACTCTAAGGAGCAAACCAATGGAGGATTTCAGAAAGCTCAAGTTTAGCTCTGGCTAAACGTGTTCAAAAACTATTACAAAATAAAGAATTTTAAGTGGTAAGACATGTCCCTAGGGAAGTTAATTATGCTACTGACCAGATTGCCAATATGGCTCTTGCTAATATGGAATGAGTAAATGTGTTAACAACTACTCCAACAAATTTAATTAAAGTCATTAATAATGATAAGACTAATGATACTTTTGATATTATAAATCTAAATTAAACTTTTATAAAGTTTTTTCTTCAAAAAAAAAAAAAAAAAAAAAGCCAATTCTTGCTTACCTTACTGATCAATTAATATTCCATCTTCAACAAGAGGTTCAAATAGTATCTTAATAACCATTCAATGCACTACGTTAATATTGTAAATACTACTAACACTTTTAATTTTTCTATGTTAGGATAATGGTGTTTAGAAAGTTAAAAATATAATTCAAAGAATGGAAAGTGAATACTAATTTGACATACAATTAAAAGATTCCAATTACAAGTTGACTGTGCACATGTGACTGAGATTTCATTTAAGAATGAATCATGATTTCTTCTTGATAAAATTAAGAAGGTAATACATACTTCTAATTATTTCAAAATTATTAAAAAAATGAAAAGAAGAAGAAGAAGAAAGAAAGAACATTGTTTATGTCTTCTTAATATCTTTCATTTTAATTGCACATTTCATTAATCTCACCTCTTGCACGACTTGATGCACAGATAAACTTGAATTCTGTAAAAATTGAACACCAAGACTATGAGTTGCAAACTCCATCAAAAAGACTTTTCAGTAGGTACTCACAATCTCTAAATACCAACAAATAAAATTAGAGTTGTACATTTATCCTTCTCTAATTATTATAATTTCTTAAATTTTAGAGAAGGAAGCAGCCGATGGAAATTTTATTTTTCTACATTTGATCTTTACATTTTCCTTACTTTTATATATGAATAAACTTATGTTTATATATTCCAAATTTTCATTAATTTCTATAAGTACTATATTTATAATAAAATTTTGCTTATAAATTATAATTGAATAAAAAAATCAACTATTTTGTAAAAAAAAATTTATTTCGGGTTATAAAACTTAATTAATAAAATCAAGGTAATTACAGTTCAATCCTAATTTTTTTTTTTAGTATATTAGGCAAAAAAAAAAAGGAATACAGGATTTGAATGGGCAATTGGTATTGTAATCATAAGACACTTTTCTTCAACCCCACGTTGATTACTTACAAGGAAAACGGTTAAAGAGACAGACAATCACAACATTAACTAAAATAAAAGGCAGGGTTCCCTGAGGCTCCACCTGGTTATGAGTGAATCGTTTCAAGTTTTCAAGTCAACCACGTATCTAGAAAGTCCGCTACTATACCAATAAAATAAAGTCAAATAACAGAATATATTAGTTTTAATTCGAATTAACCAGCCTATCCAAAACCACGACAACAGAATACTGCTACCACATAAAACCAGACACTGATTCTCCTGCAAACAAAACGGTCATTTGACAGAAAAGCAAACCATTGGTGTGCTTTGCGTAATGCAGTGACCTGGATATGGCTTCTGCAGCTGTAAATACAACCTTGTTACCTTTCTCCTTTCTTCATAAAGCACACACAAGAAAATAAAACCAAGTAATCACATTGACAAAAGACTTTATTTCTGTTAACAGCCATTATGAGTACTGCTGGTCAGGTCATCCGTTGCAAAGGTGATCAATCGACTCTCTCTCCCTCTTTCTTATATGCAACTGTTTCTGATTATATGATCACTGTTCTTTGTTGGGGTTTTTTTTTCTTTCTGAGATCTCTGGTTTTGCATGTTTTCTGCTGGTTTTGACTTTTGTTAAAATTTTCTTTTTGTTTTGTCCATCTTGTGACCGGTTAATGGGTTGTTTGGCGATTGCTTTGCTAATTCAGTGGTTGTGGTATTATTGCAGCTGCTGTAGCATGGGAGTCGGGGAAGCCACTATCAATAGAGGAAATGCAAGTGGCACCACCGCAGAAGGATGAAGTCCGTATTAAGATACTTTTCACTTCTTTATGTCAGACCGATGTCTACTTCTGGGATGCTAAGGTTCACACCTCTTTTTTTTTTTTACTTCAGCTTGTTAGGAGAAAGATTTTCAATCTGACTCTTGACATTGTTTCTGTTATTGTATGGACAAAATCCTCTGTTTCCTCGCATACTTGGACATGATGCTGAGGGGTATGTATATGTCAGTCTAAATGTTTAGAGTTCCTACAGTGTACTTATCATGTGTATACGCATTAATCCTTTTCTTTGAATATTGTTTAGGATTGTGGAGAGTGTAGGAGAGGGCGTGACTGATCTAAAGCCAGGTGATCATGTTCTCCCCATCTTCACTGGGGAATGCAAGGAGTGTCCCCATTGCTTGTCTGAAGAGAGAACACGATCACCTGGCTTTAGATCACACATGTCTGAAGATGCGGAGGAGTGTCCCCACGTATTCCATCAAATGGGAAGCCTATCTACCACTTCCTTGGCACCTCTACTTTCAGCGAATATACTGTCGTCCATGTCGGTCAGGTCGCCAAGATCAATCTACATGCTCCAGTTGATAAAGTTTGTGTTCTGAGCTGTGGGATGTCCACAGGTTAGTTAGGGACTAAATTCCTTCCCCCCCCCCCCCCACCCCTTTCTTTGGGATATGTAAACGATGTAAATGAAAGTGAAGAAGTTCTTGTGTCACAACTTGTTTTGCTTTTGTTCTTGTAGGTTTTGGTGCCACTGTGAATGTTGCTAAACCCAAAAAGGGTCAATCTGTTGCGATTTTCGGACTAGGCGCTGTTGGTCTTGCCGTGAGTTATTCTTGTCGCTTTGATGCTATGTTTTCTTTTTCTTGACGATTTGTAGGACTCATTTATCTTTACTTCTCTGTTCTGTAATTTAGGCTGCCGAAGGAGCAAGAGTATCCGGTGCGTCAAGGATCATTGGCATTGGTTTGAACCCCAGCAGATTCGAACAAGGTAGCATTGGCTTTGTAGTTACTTGAACAAAACATTCCAAGATCGGTTATGTTTCTGGTTAAGCAAAGTTACAAAACTGATCATGTTTATTCTTATTACTTGTTGCAGCCAAGAAATTCGGTGTTACAGAGTTTGTGAATCCAAAAGATTACAACAAACCTGTCCAAGAGGTTGGTTCCCACTTGAAAATTCATTTCTATAGCATCCTGCTGGATTCTGATTGGAACATAACCATTAGTTACTAGGGTCACCTTGCGTAAAACCTGTCAACTTGTTATGGGGATCCTTATTAAGAAATGATTCTAATGATCAGGTCATTGTTGAGATGACTGGTGGAGGAGTCGATCTCAGTGTTGAATGTACGGGGAGTATCCAGGCCATGATTTCTGCATTTGATTGCGTGCACGATGTAAATAGCTTCACAACATTTTCCTCTTCATCAATGATGCTAGATTATATCATTTTTCATGTTTATCTGAAATGACTTGATTTTCAGGGGGGGGGGGGAGTTGCGGTGCTTGTGGGTGTTCCAAACAAAGACGATGTATTCAAAACTCACCCGGTGAATCTGCTGAATGAGAAGACTCTGAAGGGTACTTTCTTTGGAAACTACAAACCTCGGTCTGACATTCTTGCTGTTGTCGAGAAATATATGAACAAGGTGAGTTTATCTTCCTGTTTATTGGAACCAGGAGTGAGTGTTGAACACCAAAACAGAATGTGTTTGATATTTATGCATGAATATGTAAATGCTGGTTCGAATATGTATTGGACATGAGTACATTTTCTCTTCCATACAAATATACGAGCAGACAGTAAAGATTGTGATATCTTTAATGTTGCAGGAACTTGAGCTGGATAAATTCATCACACACACTGTGCCCTTCTCAGAGATCAACAAGGCATTTGAGTTGATGCTGGCGGGTGAGGGACTAAGATGTGTGATTCGCATGGATGAATAAGGAATG
This sequence comes from Gossypium longicalyx, assembly GCA_025698465.1. Taxonomy (NCBI): domain Eukaryota; kingdom Viridiplantae; phylum Streptophyta; class Magnoliopsida; order Malvales; family Malvaceae; genus Gossypium; species Gossypium longicalyx. Next base: position 11,627,490 of record CM046997.1, on the reverse strand, counting down.
GCTGGCCTGGATTGTTTTGCAAAGAGTGATCAAGGAAATAAATAATGTATGCTATACATGGTTTTGCTGTTTTTAATGGTAAATTTTGTCCTATATTCATGTCTCTCATTCTGCTTTCGTATTGCCCTGGGTTCAACTTGTTGACCCTTACAGGCTTCTTTATTATATATTTCATATGTCAGGGATAAATATCATATTCGACAAATGCCAATGTTACTCACTTTCATAAAAAAATAATGTTGCATTGAAATAGAGAAAGAAAAGAAGAAGAAGGTTACAGCATATATGCTACTTTTTGGCATAATTCCAAGCAATATATTTCTCAAAATCTTACTGAATGCGGAGATCATTGGCGGTCAAGGTAGGAAGGGACTTTACTTGAGAATCGAATATGATAACTTACAAAGTTTTAACATCGAAAGGTCTAATGCAATTAATGCTTCTAAAACTGAAAATTTCATCAGGAATAGGTCCTCTAAATAAAGCACTGAATAAATCAAGTTTGATATACTGCCAATATAAACCTAATCTGTTCGGGTCGGTATTGTTATAAGATTTTAAAATATTTATTAAAAAATAACAATTTCAGACCCACTAAAATCTAATTTTTATTAAATTTTAAAAAATACTGACCCTACTTATTTTATTGGGTCGGTGTTGTTTTTTTTTTTTTAATTTGTTAGCAAAACTTTTTTGACATTTTAATGTTATTAATTTTAAATTTTCTACTTTACTTCCAATAAAAGAGAGTAGAGGTCAAAATTGAATAAATGTGTAAAGGTAGATGGTTAAATTTGTTATTATAGCTTATATATAAACACCAAAACAAATATTTTATGGTTCAATTTTAATAGAGCGGCTATTTTGCTCACTCATCTAATGTAGAAGGCCAATTTTTCTATTTTTTTAGTAAGAGACTAAAATAGAATTTATGATATAATACAAGAGATTTTGTGGTACTTTTACCTAAGATTGGCTTTATATACTTGAGTACTTTAGTATTTTTTTTATAGTATATTACACAAACGGTTACTCAATTATTTTCACATTTCTGTTTTGGTCACTCAACTTTAAAAATTTTCAATTTAGGCACTAAACTTTGTATTAAATCATGTTTTAGTTACTCATCGTTAAATTGATAACATAAATAATGACATAGGATTTTTCTAATTTGATATAATAACACATTTAGTCATCAATACTTACAAATGATAACATAAATAATGACATAGGATTTTTCTAATTTGATATAATAACACATTTAGTCATCAATACTTACAAATTCTATCAATTTGATCCTCACACTTCCTAACCAAAACTTTCAAAAAACTTTAACAACAGAGAAATTCCAAACCCCCCCCCCCCAAAAAAAAAAATCTCTGATCGTGCAAATATAACTTACTTTACAAATTTATTGTGCAAATATAACACACTTTATGGAGTTTCTTGAGAATTAAACTATATAAGGATTTTAGTTTCCTGATAATTTAAATTTCTACTTTTTTTTCTTGTATTTAATGGTTACCCAATTTATTCCATAGCTCAAAGATAGGTTCTTTGCTTTGGAAAAACTAAATAAATAGAATTTTTGGTTGTTAATTGATTTTATTGTCTACTAAATCATTCATAAAGAAGAACCGCAACTCTGATGTTAATTATTTTTTATTTTATTAAATTAATTAGTATCTGCTGCTAGATTTTATGTTTCAACATGGTTCGTTGGATTTGGATGTTAAGTGGTGATCCAATTGTTTGGCTTCTAAGCAATAATATATTTGCACGTGTTATTTATTATATGTTATATTTGTACAATTGGAGACTGTTTCTCCTTTTTTTTTTTTTTGAGTTTTATAAATTTATAGATGTGGAATACCTTTATTTTAAAACTTGAAAGCTTTGATTAGAAAGTTTGATGATAAAATTGATAGAATTTGTAAATGTGAAGAGTTAAATTTATTGAACATTTTAGAATTAGGGTCAAATTAATAAAATATGCAAGTATTGAGGATTAAATATGTTATTATACAAGTAAAAAAAGATTATATATCATTTTTGTTATCAATTTAAAAACATGTGACTAAAACAAGAACGAATACAAAATTTAATCCTTAGATTAAAATATTTTAAAATTGAATTCACCATAACCTAAAAATAAACATTTATATTCTTTACTTTTTTTTTATACAAGCAAATAATTATATTTAATAAAGAAGGGTTTTTTTTTTGTGAATTATATAGCCAGGGTTATAAAGAAGGTTTTTTTTTTTAAGTCTTTGTTGGATGAGAAAAAACTAAATCAAGCTTCTCAATATTCAGTATTTGAATCAAAAAGGGCGTCCAGCATATGACTTTAAAGGATAATTCAACGTAGGAGAAGGACCCACACGACTCTAAAGAGCTGGGTTTTCAAATTTCTCCAGATATTTAAAGGTTTGATTCACAATTATTACCCAAACTATCATACAGTCCATAAATTTGTTTTCCACCATTCTATTTTCTCTCTCCATCCAATCTCCCTTGTCCATTTCTAGCTTTTGTCTCTTCTTCTTCCATGTCTCCTTAACCTGACCCATGCTTGACCCGATTTGTAGTATCTGCTGGCGAATCCATTCTTTTTTCTTTCACTTCCGGAGAAAACAATTGCTGAGGAAACGCCTCTTGCTTCTTATTCTGGTCTCCAGATCAAGCGTTTGTTTTCTCTTTTGAATATCCGACTTGAGTTTTTGGATGGGGGAAAATTATAATGAGTTGAAAAAATCAACGGCTTCACAAACCGGTCTAACCGACGTTGTTTTGGGCTGGGTGATGCTATACATCGACGATTCGGAGGACCGGAACGCCGTTTCCCTCGTTTGTCGTCGTTGGTACGAGCTCGACGCGTTGACACGTAAGCACATAACGATTGCGCTTTGTTACACGACGAGTCCCAAACGGTTGCGGCGGCGGTTCCCACACTTGGAATCGTTGAAATTGAAAGGAAAACCTCGGGCGGCGATGTTTGATATGATACCGGAAGACTGGGGAGGGTATGTAACGCCGTGGGTAAAGGAAATAGCCGAGAATTTGACTTGCTTGAAATCGGTGCATTTTAGGAGGATGATTGTTAATGATTCAGATTTGAAAGTATTGGGTAGGTCTAGGGGGCAAGTTTTGCGGTGTTTGAAGCTTGATAAATGCTCTGGTTTTTCTACTGATGGACTCTTGCACGTTGGAAGATTGTGCCGGTAGCTTTCTTATTCTTTTTAAACATATTTTAATATGTGAATTCATATGCTTAAACTAATACTTGGTTTTATGAAAAATAATGTAATATTTTTTTTATATATTCATATATATATATATATTTTTTTTCACCCTCAAACTTTAAAAAATTTTCAATCTAACTTATATTTTAAAAAAAAGTCTATTTTTTTTTACGAAAATAACTAAAAGATTACATTTTTAAATATATAGGCTTTGATCATATCTAATTTTTTTATAAAATGTCTAAAACTACTCATAATTACTCTCAATCCATAAATAAGAAGATAATACATCTCAACGCTTCTCAAACTCACACCATCTTGGCAACAATGTCTATGCCAATCAAACTAAAACTCAATTGTTATATCTCTTAAAAATTTTAAATTATTTGCATATAAAATAAATAATGTTATGTCACTATAAAATATACATAGATTATATCATACATTGCCACACCAACATCAATAAGAAAAATTAATGATTTAATCAATATTTTCTTTAAAAAATTGATTTAACTTTTTTTACACATAAAAAAATAAAGATAAAATTAACAAAAAAAATATAAAAACTAATATCTAAACTTATGATTATGTCTTAATTTTTTTTTTTTTATAATTCTTGGTAGAAATAAAAAAATGCTACACGCACCATGAATCATACCACGACGTAAATTGAGAAATAAAAAAAATTCAAAACTTATTTTAATTTTTTTTTTATCATTTAAGGGTTAATTTTGCTTAATAAGTGCAATTACATTTGTTGTTTTAGATATTTGAGAAATAAATAAGATTAATAGTGTTAATTTTGAGCTTCTTTTTATTGAAATACGGCTTGAAGGCCAGTGGTATAAAGTAGTAAGTATTGCTTTAATCAAATTCCAATTACTTGGATGTTGAAGCTCAGTTGGAGCTAAACTGCGGGGGAAAAACTTTGGCTTGGTTCTATCATATGATTTATTTCTTTACATGTTGGCGTAGGCAATTAAGAACCTTGTTCTTGGAAGACAGCTCAATTATTGAGAAAGATGGTCAATGGATTCATGAGATTGCGATGAATAATTCAGTTCTCGAGACTTTAAACTTTTACATGACGGACCTTGTCAAAGTTAGTTTTGAAGATCTCCAACTTATTGCCAGAAATTGTCGTAATTTGGTCTCTGTGAAAATTAGTGATTGTGAAATTTTAGATCTCGTCGGTTTCTTTCATGTTGCTGCTGTTTTAGAAGAATTCTACGGTGGTTCTTTCTACGACCAACCTGATAGGTATGCTGCTGTAACATTCCCCTCGAGGTTATGCCGTTTGGGTTTAACCTACATGGGGAAGAATGAAATGCCAATCGTGTTTCCTTTAGCACCGTTGTTTAAAGAATTGGATCTCCTTTATGCATTACTCGACACAGAAGATCACTGCTGGTTAATACAAAGATGCCCAAACTTGGAAGTTCTCAAGGTTGAATCACAAAACCATTGTCCGTATTCTATTTTTTTTTCATTATATTCTTTAATTATATGTGTTTTTCTGATTGGCTAGACAAGGAATGTTATCGGAGATCGAGGACTAGAAGTTGTTGCCCGAAGATGTAAGCAACTAAAGAGGCTTAGAATTGAGCCAGGTGCTGAGGAGGAAGGAATGGAGGATGAAGGTTTGGTTTCACAAACAGGATTGATGGCTTTAGCTCAGGGATGTCTTGAATTGGAACATTTGGCTGTTTATGTATCCGACATCACCAATGCATCATTGGAATACATCGGGACTTACTTGAAAAACATGTGTGATTTTCGTCTAGTCTTGCTTAATCAAAAAGAAAGGATAACGGATTTGCCTCTCGACAAAGGAGTCCGGGCTCTACTAAGAGGCTGTGGAAAGCTTAGAAGATTTGCACTGCATCTCCGACCTGGCGGTTTGACAGATGCGGGGCTCGGTTACATTGGGCAATATAGTTGGAACATAAGATGGATGCTTCTGGGTTACGTTGGGGAGTCGGATGCTGGGCTTTTGGAATTCTCCAAGGGATGCCCTAAATTGCAGAAACTCGAAATAGGAGGTTGCTTCTTCAGCGAGCATGCGCTAGCAGCTGCCATAATCCGATTAAATTCTTTAAGGTACTTGTGGGTGCTAGGCTATCGAGAATTGTCACAATCAAGCCGTGATTTGTTAGCAATGGCTCGTTTATTTTGGAATATCGAACTAGTTCCGGCAAGACGTGTAGTCAAGACCGACTTGGTTGGAGAGGTAGTCGTGGTAGAGCATCCGGGTCATTTGCTTGCGTATTACTCCCTAGCCGGACCAAGGATTGATTTTCCTGATTTGATATTTCGGTTAAACTACCAGCGGATCCTTGTATAGGAGTATAAGTTTATAAAAAGTTGTCCTAGATTAATTTTTATACATTAAAAATTTGAGTAAATTATAATTAAAGTCTCTTTAAAATAACATTTATCTTATTTTGGTCACTCTAATTTTTTTCAATTTAATTCTTTAATTAAGATAATTGTTCGAATTAATCACTGCAGTTAAAAATTTAAACCAAGTCAACCTAAAATATAATAAATTATATATTTTTATTTAGATTTAACTAAAATATTTATTATTTTTAAATAGATTTTAAATATACTAGCTTATTTTAGTTGAAACCATGAAATCCCATTTAAAAAATCAAAACAACTCAATCTATAAACTATTTAATCACATAAAAGTTGTAACATGGTTCGTGCTAATTGTAATACAACAACTGTATTAAAAATTCTACAATGTTTGTCAGTAGACCTATTTCCTTCTCAAATTTGGTCCACTGATACATTTCATTATTAAAAAATATTATTAAATAGAAATTTAAACCAAATTAAATTTTTAAAAGAAGTTGTTTATCTAATGAGTAGTTTAACCTTTAGACATGTGTAATCATGTTCATGACTGATAATTTGATATTTTAAATTAAAATTTACACTAAATTATGATTGACGAGGTATTAAATTAAACCATTATGAAAAAATATCCTGTTATAATTACCTCATCTATTTAAGCTTTGCCACCACATCTTCGTCATGTAATAATTTCGAACACATCAACTTTGTCAAGAGTAATATTTTGTGAGGATCAAACTTTGTGGACTTACATATCTATGATACATGAAGTTTTTTTAATCTACTTTACTAGGTACATCATTTCACATGTCGTGCTTATGAAGTTTTTTTAATCTACTTTACTAGGTACATCATTTCACATGTCGTGCTTACATGGATGAAGTTGATACATCTATTGGTTGGTACTACCTGTCATACTCAGTACAGCGAAAGAAGGTAAAGGAGATTAATGGCGGGTATTCTTGCCTTGATTGCAACCGTCAAGTTCAACTTCTTCTTCTCTGGTAATTATATTTTATTATTGTAATTATGTTTAACATGAATTAATAAAAAATAATTTGCCTACTATTATTGATTTATATATTAATTATTATTTACTGCATTCAAAAACATTTCATCAATAATGACCTTTCATTCATCATTACTTTATTCATTACTATTTACCTTGCTTATTACTATTTTAGGTATATTATCACTGTTAATGTTGCTCACGGTACTAGCAATGTAAAGTGTCTCTTATTTGATTCAAAAGCAACGCAAATTCTTGAGGAAGAAGAAGAAGACAAGGATATGGTGATTAAAATCGATATTGAGAAAGCTTATGATAAGGTGAGATGGGAGTTCATTGAAACTTTGCTTAAGGTCACTGGTAGTCCGAAATTTTTGAGGAAGATTATTATGTCTACCATTTCAAATTCTACTGTGTAGTTATTGTGGAATGGGGTCTCAACACGAAAGTTTAAGCCTACAAGGGAGATCCTCAAGGATGTCTTCTATCCCCTTACTTATTTGTGGTTTGGGCATGATATTTATTCATTGACTTCAAGAGGTTAGTGATGCCTAATCAGACTGTCCATGTTAGGTCCAAATCCATCTCATCTTTTTTTTTTTTTTTGTTGATGATTTAGTTATTTTCAGTAAAATAGATTTGGTGCATACAAAACTCATTGAGGAAGTTTTGGGCCATTTCTATGTTTATTTTGATCACAAGGTTAATGCACATAAGATGAATATTTATTTCTCCCATTGTGTATGAGGCTCTTGGAAATCGAATTCGCAGTTTGTTGGGTTATTAGAAAGTTCATGACTTAGGCTCTTATTTGGGGGTTCCTTTATTTCAAGAAAGAGTTATCAAGAGTACCCTAAGATTTGTGGTGGACAAGGTATATAGTAAACTTTTTAGTTTGGATGTTAGACATTTGTCTCTTGTTAGGAGAGCTACTCTAGCACAATTTGTGCTTTTATCAATACTTAACTATTTCATGCAGTCAGTGATGATACCGAAAGGAATTTGTAAGGAGATTGAATGTTGTGCTAGGCAATTCATTTGGGGGTCTTCGAATGGGAAGAGGAAGCTGGGTCCTGGAAGGAAAGTGAAATGTAACACCCCTAACCCATATTCTTCGCCAGAATAGGGTTTTGGAGCATTACCGATGTTTACTGATCAAACAGACATAAATTTCAAACATTTCCTATCATATAATATTCAAATCTGAAACCAATTAAATTCATAGACACTGTCCCTTAATCGAGCCCTTGAGACCCAAAATACGCGTTAAAAATAAATTGGGATTAATTCGAAAACTCAAAAAAAAATTCTAAAAATATTAAAAATTTTCAAAACTACAGGGTTCACACAGTCGTGTGACTTACACGGCCAAGAGGCACACCTGTGTCTTAGACCGTGTGGGCATTTGATGACATCGCGAACTAATTAAAATATGACAAAGGCAAGCGCACCTATCGAATGGTAGTATAGCTATGGTGAGTCGTGAATATCGTATCCACGAGGACTAAAAGTACTAGTAGTTACTATCTTTTTATTATCTAGCCAAATAAATTGAAGGGATTTATTTTAACCTAATCTTAACTAACCTAATTACTAAGACGAAATAGAGAATAAAGTAGGAAAATATTTGAAGAAAACCAATGAGAAAGACAATACCCAGGAAAGAATCCACCTAGACTTCACTTATTATTCTAAATCTGAATTAAACTATTTATTCACTTGTCTTGATCCGTAGAAATCCCTAACTTATGTTAATATCTCTTTCGAGAATAAAAACAACTGACTCTATTTGATTAATTGAAATCTCTTTCTAATTAAAACCCCTATTGTCGTATTAACTCAAACTATGGATTCCCCTATTAGATTTGACTCTAATTCGGTAGATTTATGTCGTCCTATTTCTAGGATTGCATGCAACTCCACTCAACTATGTCAGATCTATTCTTAAACAGGGACTTTTGCTCCACTGAATAAGCACATTAATCATGAATTAATATCCTGAAAATATTAAAACGTGAAATAAGAACACATAATTGAGATCAAGAATAAATATTTATCATGTAATTCAGAAAAATCAAATAATAAGATGCATCTTAGGTTTCATCCTCCCTAGTTATCTAGGGAATTTAGTTCATACTTTGGAAGGAAAACATCTCAAAATTAGGAAAACAACAAAACAGAAAGAAACCCAAAAATTTAGAGAGAAATTGAATAGAGATCTTCAGTCTTGAAGGAGATCCTACTTCTAAGTTGAATCCGTTGGCGTTCTTCGAGTCTTTTCTTCATTCAGCTTTGCATGCCCCCTTAGGTCCTCTTCTAGTATGTATTTATAAACTTTAAAATGCTCAGAAACCCTAAAAAGTAGCTTTTTCCGCGTATTAGGGAAACAAGGTTAGAAATCGACACGGGCTGGCACATGGGTGTGTGGCCAGCCCGTGTGGGAATGGTCTTGGCTGTGTAGATCCTTAAATTAGCCTGTTTTGTCCATTTTTGGCCTATTTTCTGCTCCTTTTGTTCCCCTATGCTCACTTAAGTATAGAAACATGAAATTAAAGGATTATGAGCATCAAATTCACTAAATTAAATAATAAACCATCCAAAAGCGCATTAAGAATAAGATTAAAATATGTTACTTTTATAGTTTATCAACATTCGAAATAGGAACACACGGCCGTGTCCCAGCCCGTGTCTATACCCGTGCAACTCTCTAACTTGGGTCACACGGCCAAACCACACCCCTATGTGCCAAACCGTATGGCTTTTCAAAATGGCCTCGCACACCCATGTGCTAGCCGTGTGTCTCACACGGCCCAATCACACGCCCATGTGGACTCAAAATGTACATTAAACAACAAGTCATTCCCTGCAAGATTGGACAATAAGCAACTCAAAAATCATTCATTTAACCAATTAAAAACACAATTAAACACACCCAAATCATATCAAAACAAACATCCTAGGTGCCTAACCAATGTACCCTAATTGGTACCATAATTATATCATCGAAACATATCGTCAAAGTATCTCTCAAATCCAATTTATAAACATACCTAATTCCATCTATTTTGCACATCAATTTACCATACCATAATATAGCTTCAATACAAACACCTATTTATATGTATATAACTTATATTAAACTTATAACCTCATTACAATTAATTCACAAAATATCTAATAGTTAGACACCCTAGGTACATACTGACACAAAATGATAAACATCACCACGTTTGAGTTCGAGACTGTTGTTAGATGCTGAATCAACGATCAAAATTAAGTACCTAATCTGCGCACAGAAAACAAAACTGTACGCTTAGTAAAACTCAGTGGTATTTCTATAATCCGATTATTTAAAAACAAAACAATATAACATACACAATTAAATGTTAAACACAATTACATATTTAAAACCACATTTATTTATACAATAACATTAACCATTCAATACTCTAATCATGAATACATCACTTTATACTCTACTCAATTTCCATCAGTTGCTATATAATAGATTTTCACAATTTGATCCATATATCATTTAACAATAACATTACTCATTTCATATCCAATTCATGAATACATAATTCATGTATTTCATTTGCATATTTCAATTCACTATTTCATTTTCAATTCACATACCATATCAATAATAATACTATTTTATTTAATTACCCTATTAACATGACTCAGACTCGGACGAATACACAGATCCAACCAAACACACCAGTTTGGCACCCAGTGTCTCATCGGATAATTCGAAGTAGTAAATTGACACCCAGTGTCTTATCAGTTAAACCAAAGTAAATTGGCACCTAGTACCTCGTCGAATAAATCTGAAGTAATAAATTGACACCCAGTGTCTCATCGACTTAAAGTCGAGAAACCCCTGAACTCTTTCAATCTTATGACATGCCATCTATATCTAGCTCTGCTCGATAGAGTTAATAGGGTTTAATTTCACTTTCCAAATACAACCAATATTCAATTATCATATTTGCACATATATATTCATTTCAATTCAATAATCAATACATTCATAATATATATATCAATTCAATCCATTCAATCACTTTAATTCAATTCAATGTCAAAGTGCCAAACACTCACCTCAACACTTACCATATGTATTAAATAAAAAATACAACAATTAATAGCTAAGTTCGGATTATAGAAATACAAACCAGAAATTCTGAGCTATTCCTCGTCAACTTTATCTTTCCCCTTTTTTAGTGGAGGATTCCGATACGATGTTAGCTACGGAATTAAAATAATTAAAAATCATCAATACAACACAATTCAATTTCATATTGAATATTTCAATTTTTACTCAAATATTGCCTAAATTTTAATTTAGTCCCTAAATCGAAACTAATTTCATTTTTTCACATTTAATCTTATATTTTCATACAAATTCCACTTTAAACTAAATTTAACTCCCTATTTTCACTCAAATTCCTAAATTTTGAATTTTCACAATTTAGTCCCTATTACTCAAAATTTACAATTTATTCTATAATTTAATCCTTTTCCATTTCTAACTTAAAAATCTATCAATTTAATCCCTAATACTAAAATTATTGGACATAGACAACACTTAAAAACTCAATAATTTCTAAAATTTTGACATAGGTAGGGTAGTATTTAACACAGGGATTCTAAAAACATAAAAATTACAAAAAAAATGGCTTAAATTGACTAACCAATTAAACTTGAAATTTGAAACCCCTAAGGCCCTTCATCTTTCTCCTTTCTCCATTTTCTTTTTCTTTTTCTTTCTTTCTTCTTTCTGTTTCGTTTCTATCTTTCTTTCTTTATTTCTTTTTATTACTTATTTTATTCATTTACTTATTATAATATATAATATATATACTTAATAATTAAGATTTAATATTATAATATTATAATATATATTTTTTAACTTTAAATTTTATAATAATATACACCTTATGCCGTCACATTTTAAGACAATGGCATAATTGTTTCTTTAGTCCCTTTAATTTTTCTTTAATCTATAATTTAACTTTCACCCTTTATGCAATTTAGTCCTTTTACCTAATTACTCTTAATTCATGCAAATTCACTTAACCAAAACCTAATTAACTACACAACTAACTTCGTAAATATTTCTAATAAATATTTATGAGTCTGATTTATGAAAACAAAGTCCCAGAAATGCACTTTTCGACATCTGTGGCTATCGGGTCGTTACATAGAATCTAGATCTCTTTCGATTATGGGTCCCAAAAAACATAATTAAACGTATTGTGAGTATACCCCCTCCACATCTTGAAGTAAGGCCAGATAGGATTTCTTGGCTATTGAATTTGACAGGGGTCTTTTTGATTAAGAGTGCCTATCGTTCGATTAGGAAAGTCATTGGAATTCTAAAGAACCAATTTGGGATACTCCTTGGAAGTTTAAGAGACCTCATAGAGTCTGATTTTTCTATGGCTTGTATTCAAACAACACCTCCTCACTAATGTGGAACGAGCAAGATGAGGCATTGGACATGAAGCTTTATGTCCGATTTATGGATATGGCACAAAGGATATTCATCATGTGCTTAGAGATTTCTATGTGGCAAAAGAGGTATGAGGACAGGTGGTACCTTTAAGCCAAAGTAGCAGATTCTTCAATTCAAGTCTTCTGGATTGGCTTACACATAACTTGCAATCTTATAAGCTTTTGAACCCTGTGGGAGTTGGGCAAGTTTATTTGGCATCATCATTTGGTGCATTTGGAAGAACAAAAATCTATTCGTCTTTCAAGGATTTACATGGAATGCCGTTGAGATTGTTAGAGTTTCTATTACTTGGGTGAGACAATTTTGGTCCACACATAAGGAGGTTTTGACTTAAAGACGTACCTCCATTCAGAAGGACCCTTTACCAAATAATTAGGTTCACCTGCATACTGATGGTGCAATTAATTTGACCATAGGTTTAGCGTTTGTAGGGGGAGTGGTGCAGAATCATATAGGTGATTGGATTTTGAGTTTCAATAATTTTTTGGAGGAATGCTCCATATTTGATGCTAACTTATGAGGTATTTTGGATTGGATAACTCTTTTACAAAAGTGGGGTGTGGACAGGATTTTGATTCAAACTGATAACTCTAAGGAGCAAACCAATGGAGGATTTCAGAAAGCTCAAGTTTAGCTCTGGTTAAACGTGTTCAAAAACTATTACAAAATAAAGAATTTTAAGTGGTAAGACATGTCCCTAGGGAAGTTAATTATGCTACTGACTAGATTGCCAATATGGCTCTTGCTAATATGGAATGAGTAAATGTGTTAACAACTACTCCAACAAATTTAATTAAAGTCATTAATAATGATAAGACTAATGATACTTTTGATATTATAAATCTAAATTAAACTTTTATAAAGTTTTTTCTTCAAAAAAAAAAAAGGAAAGCCAATTCTTGCTTACCTTACTGATCAATTAATATTCCATCTTCAACAAGAGGTTCAAATAGTATCTTAATAACCATTCAATGCACTACGTTAATATTGTAAATACTACTAACACTTTTAATTTTTCTATGTTAGGATAATGGTGTTTAGAAAGTTAAAAATATAATTTAAAGAATGGAAAGTGAATACTAATTTGACATACAATTAAAAGATTCCAATTACAAGTTGACTGTTGCACTTGTGACTGAGATTTCATTTAAGAATGAATCATGATTTCTTCTTGATAAAATTAAGAAGGTAATACATACTTCTAATTATTTCAAAATTATTAAAAAAATGAAAATAAGAAGAAGAAGAAAGAACATCGTTTATGCCTTCTTAATATCTTTCATTTTAATTGTGCATTTCATCGATCTCACCTCTTGCACGACTTGATGCACAGATAAACTTGAATTCCGTAAAAATTGAACACCAAAACTATGAGTTGCAAACTCCAACAAAAAAACTTTTCGGTAGGTACACACAATCTCTAAATACCAACAAATAAAATTAAAGTTGTACATTTATCCTTCTCTAATTATTATAATTTCTTAAATTTTAGAGAAGGAAGCAGCCGATGGAAATTTTATTTTTCTACATTTGATCTTTACATTTGCTACTATTATTTGTTTGCTTTCAGTTCACGTGCATTTTCCTTACTTTTATTTATGAATAAACTTATGTTTATATATTCCAAATTTGCATTAATTTTTATAAGTACTATACTTAATTATAATAAAAATTTGCTTAATTATAAATTATAATTGAATAAAAAAATCAACTATTTTGTAAAAAAAAAAAATTATTTCGGGTTATAAAACTAAGTTTTAATTAATAAAATCAAGGTAATTACAATTCAATCCTCTTTTTTTTTTTTTGGTATATTAGGCAAAAAAAAAAAAAAGGAATACAGGATTTGAATGGGCAAGTGGTATTGTAATCATAAGACACACTTTTCTTCCACCCCACGTTGATTACTTACAAGGAAAACGGTTAATGAGACAGACAATCACAACATTAACTAAAATAAAAGTCAGGGTTCCCTGAGGCGCCCCCGGGTTATGAGTGAATCGTTTCTAGTTTTCAAGTCAACCACGTATCTAAAAAGTCCGCTACTACACCAATAAAATAAAGTCAAATAACAGAATATATTAGTTTTACTTCGAATTAACCAGCCTATCCAAAACCACGACAACAGAATACTACTACCACATAAAACCAGACACTGATTCTCCTGCAAACAAAACGGTCATTTGACAGAAAAGCAAACCATTGGTGTGCTTTGCGTAATGCAGTGACTTGGATATGGCTTCTACAGCTATAAATACAACCTTGATACCTTTCTCCTTTCTCCATCAAGCACACACAAGAAAATAAAACCAAGTAATCACATTGACAAAAGACTTTATTTCTGTTAACAGCCATTATGAGTACTGCTGGTCAAGTCATCCGTTGCAAAGGTGATCAATCGACTCTCTCTCTCTCTTTCTTATATGCAACTGTTTCTGATTATATGATCACTGTTCTTTGTTGTTGTTGTTTTTTTCTGAGATCTCTGGTTTTGCATGTTTTCTGCCGGTTTTGACTTTTGTTAAAACTTTCTCTTTGTTTTCTCCATCTTGTGACTGATTAATGGGTTGTTTGGCGATTGCTTTGCTAATTCAGTGGTTGTGGTATTATTGCAGCTGCTGTAGCATGGGAGTCGGGGAAGCCACTGTCAATAGAGGAAGTGGAAGTGGCACCACCGCAGAAGGATGAAGTCCGTATTAAGATACTCTTCACTTCTCTATGTCACACCGATGTCTACTTCTGGGATGCTAAGGTTCACACTTCTCTTTTTTTTTTTACTTCAACATGTTAGGAGAAAGATTTTCAATCTGACTCTGACATTGTTTCTGTTATTGTAGGGACAAAATCCTCTGTTTCCTCGCATACTTGGACATGAAGCTGGGGGGTATGTATATGTCAGTCTAAATGTTTAGAGTTCCTACAATATACTTATCATGTGTATACGCATTAATCCTTTTCTTTGAATATTGTTTAGGATTGTGGAGAGTGTAGGAGAGGGCGTGACTGATCTAAAGCCAGGTGATCATGTTCTCCCCATCTTCACTGGGGAATGCAAGGAGTGTCCCCATTGCTTGTCTGAAGAGAGTAACATGTGTGATCTCCTCCGAATCAACACTGATAGGGTTGGAATGATTAATGATGGAAAATCCAGGTTTTCCATCAATGGGAAGCCTATCTACCACTTCCTTGGGACGTCTACTTTCAGCGAATATACTGTCGTCCATGTCGGTCAGGTCGCCAAGATCAATCCACATGCTCCACTTGATAAAGTTTGTGTTCTGAGCTGCGGGATGTCCACAGGTTAGTTAGGGACTAAATTCCCCCCCGTCCCCTTTTCTTTGGGATATGTAAACGAGGTAAATGAAAGTGAAGAAGTTCTTGTGTCACAACTTGTTTTGCTTTTGTTCTTGTAGGTTTTGGTGCCACTGTGAATGTTGCTAAACCTAAAAAGGGTCAATCAGTTGCGATTTTCGGGCTAGGCGCTGTTGGTCTTGCTGTGAGTTATTCTTGTCGCTTTGATGCTATGTTTTCTTTTTCTTGACTAGAAAGAGTGTAGGACTCATTTATCTTTAATTCTCTATCTGCAATTTAGGCTGCCGAAGGAGCAAGAGTATCCGGTGCTTCAAGGATCATTGGCATTGATTTGAACCCCAGCAGATTCGAACAAGGTAGCATTGGTTTTGTAGTTACTTGAACAAAACATTCCAAGATCGGTTATGTTTCTGGTTAAGCGAAATCACAAAACTGATCATGTTTATTCTTATTACTTGTTGCAGCCAAGAAATTCGGTGTTACAGAGTTTGTGAATCCAAAAGATTACAACAAACCTGTCCAAGAGGTTGGTTCCCACTTGAAAATTCATTTTTATATGCATCCCGTTGGATTCTGATTGGAACATAACCATTAGTCACTAGGATCACCTTGCGTAAAACCTGTCAACTTGTTATGGGATCCTTATTAAGAAATGATTCTAATGATCAGGTCATTGTTGAGATGACTGGTGGAGGAGTCGATCGCAGTGTTGAATGTACGGGGAGTATCCAGGCCATGATTTCTGCATTTGAATGCGTCCACGATGTAAATAGCTTCACAACATTTTCCTCTTCATCAATGATGCTAGATTATATCATTTTTCATTTTTAGCTGAAATGACTTGATTTTCAGGGGTGGGGAGTTGCGGTGCTTGTGGGTGTTCCAAACAAAGACGACGCATTCAAAACTCACCCAGTGAATCTGCTGAATGAGAAGACTCTCAAGGGTACTTTCTTTGGAAACTACAAACCTCGGTCTGACATTCCTGCTGTTGTGGAGAAATATATGAACAAGGTGAGTTTATCTTCCTGTTTATTGGAACCAGGAGTGAGTGTTGAATACCAAAACAGAATGCGTTCGATATTTATGCATGAATATGTAAATGCTGGTTCGAATATGTATTGGACACGAGTACATTTTCTCTTCCATACAAATATACTAACAGACAGTAAACACTGATATATATTTGATGTTGCAGGAACTTGAGCTGGATAAATTCATCACACACAGTGTGCCTTTCTCAGAGATCAACAAGGCATTTGAGTTAATGCTTGCGGGTGAGGGACTGAGATGTGTGATTCGCATGGATACATAAGGAATGGATAGCCTGGATTGATCATCCATGGATGAAGGGCTTTTCTGTAGGGTTTGGATTTCCTCATAGTTTACGGACACATACACACCACATATTTAATATTTTTAAAAGTCCTTGTTTCTTGTTTAATCAATTACCCTTAAAAAATTTAGTGGCTAAAAAGTTGTCTGAGATTTTACATACTTTGAGCTTGAGTTTTTCCTTTTGTATATGCACATGTGAAAAGAGTGATTAAGGAAATAAATAAAGTATGGTACATGGCTTTGCTGTTTGTAATGGTAATCTTCTTCCTTTTTTCGTGCCTTTCATTCTCTGTTCTCTGCATTCGTATTGCTATAGGCTCAGTTTACTGACACTGGTTTCCTTACCCCATTACTCCTACTTTTCTATTTGTGTCAATAATATCTGAAAAAAGACCTCGAGGAAAGCATTCGCAATTTATTAATCAAGCTGTAGATATATTTAGAATATTTAAAACATTTTTTCTTTTTTCATATAATATAATTTTAAACTCACACGTATACATTACATTACCACATAGACAAACTTAAAAATTAAATCTTGACATGAGATACAAGTGAATTCTATTCACATTACATCTAATTTAACAAATATGTCGAGAATTGTTTTGACTTGTGAAATAATAGAGTTTGAAAATATTTATATTTTTTTTTGTGAAGAGAAAATTAAAAGAGAATTTATAAAAAAAAAACTCAAAAATAATTTTATAATTTTATATCTAAATTTAGAATTTTAAAAACCTCAAACCACACAACATATCAATCTCTCATTGAACTAGTTGTCTAATGTGACAAGATAAAAAATTTTCTTAAAAAAAAAAAAGTTAGTTGGGATGTCATATGGCAGCATCCTATAAAATGATTTCATGAAATGATGTCACATGGTATCATAAAATTTTAATTAAAAAATTATTTTTCTAAATATATTTTACATATTAAAAAAATAGGTTTTTTTGACAATATCTTTGCTTCTAATTAAGGACAATTATCATCGTTACAGCCTACCTTAACTCTATGATGCTTGGATTAAGGTTTAAAGGGCAATGCTATAGGACCCGATTTTCATATATTATAATTTACGTATATAATGTGTGATAAGTTAAAAATAAACTAAAAATAAAATATATTAGATAGATATTAAGCAGATTTAAAATTATATTATGAAATATAATAATTTAAAAAAAATATAATTCCTATGGATGAAATTAAGACTGCGTAAAATTAAGTAGTTTGTATAGATTTTACATGTCATACTTTTGTTGAAGTCAAATTATTCTCTATGTTAAAAACAATGTCATTGAAAAATAAATTTTAAAACAATGTCCATATTTATAGAGTTGTTTAGGCGATAATATTATCTTCTTTTTTTTTGGAAAATTAATTTATGCATTATTTGTCGTGTTTTTTAAATTTTATAAGTGAATTTAGGGTGTGACAAATATTTAATAATATGTAATATAAAATTAAATATATAAATAAATGTGATATTGGTCACATCTTTAACATGATTGTGGAATCTAATAAAATTCTATAGACAATGTATTAAATAATGGGAAAGTATTTTATACAGTGCGAATGAAATTTTTAGATTCCATATGTATGGTTAGGGGTTGACAAGTGTCCTATATGAGTATAGTAAAATATTTAAAAAATAGATATTAAAAAAAAGAGACAAATCAATTGTTCACAACTCATTGTGGAATAAAAAAATACACTGTCGGTATACCAAATATTTACCCTTAAATAATTACAGTATTTTTTTATCAATTTATAAAGAATGAATATTTGATATATTGATAATGCAATTTTTAACTCTAAAAGTAAAATTATTAAAATTATAAAATTACCATGTTTCTTATTTTTTTATATATATAATATGAAATTTTTAAATTCGAGTAATAGTGTTCCAAATATTTATCCTCTATAAATTAAACTTCTTATTATTTATTAATATGAAAAATGCATTCTATAACTTGGAATATAATAATAATTAAGAAATAAAAAAATTATCAATTAAAAAGAAAACTCATTGACTAAAGTTATTATTATTAGGGTGTGTAAATTTTAGGTAAAATCGAATTAATTTGGTCGGGGTCTATTAATAATGTTTTAAAAATTTGGTTAACGGTTAACTCGATTCGAAATCGGTAAATTAACCGAATTAATCGAAATTTTATATTTTTATATACATTTTACATATATTAAATTTGGTTAATTCGAATAATTTTTTATATGTTTTATATTTGATTTAACCAAAAAAATATAAATTTCGGTTAACTGACAGAATTAATCGAAAAAGTTCGGTTCGGTTATTTTTTTTAAAAAATTTTGATTCAATTAAATTTTAAGAATTTAAAAGGGTCGATTAATTCAGTTAACAGTAGTTCGAATCGATTAACTAATTTAACACCCTAATTATTACAATAAATTGGACACCAGAACACATACACTTTCACTCAATTATAGACTAAAATTGACAGAAAAAAAAAACTAATTTCTCCGATCGAGGATTTAATTTTAGTAAAAATAAATATTAAAGGGTTTAGTTGAATAGCTTAATTGATTTTTTTTTAAATAATTAATTATTTAATTTTAATTCAAAGATAAATTTATGGTTATATTATTTAACTACTAGTCTAATGTAAATGATTTGTGTTGCTTAAATTATATTTTTTTAATTAAAGTTTAGTAATAATCATAATTTTCATTAAAACAGTTATAAGTTTATAAAACAATGGCAATATTTTTTTTTTCTAAATTTTATTACATCCATGAAAAAATAAACAACAGAAGAATGAAAATGAACTTATAATTACATCACATCACATTTTATTTTGGAATTCATAAATAAAGATATCAACAATTGTGTTGAATATCAATTAAAATAATTATAGTGAAACAGAAACAAGACTAAGCTTTGTGTTCCAGTCGATGATGATGAGAACTTGAAGAAGCTTTAGTTCCTTCTTCAATGTCTTTAAGATTTTGTAGAGTAGAATGGAGATTGGAACCTTTTTCAGTTTTCTGGGTCTTTATAATATCTTCATCGATATGAATATCGTCTTCAATCTCAAGTAATACAGCGCGAGGTCCATCGGGGCCAGGAACAATGGCCTCCTTCACTTTCAGATGTTCATCCACATGAACCCTGTCCATTTCTTTAACCGTCTTCTTCTTCTTCTTCTTGAGGAAGCAAAAGAGAGCGGCGGCCAGGAATGCTAGGAAGAACACGCCTCCGCATGAGACGAATACGATTATTATAACTGTATGGTTACTAGGTGATGGTGCTGGAGGAAGTGGTGCTGGTGGTGGTGGACGCACATGGGGAGGTGGTGGAGGATGTACATGAGGTGACGGTGGAGTGATTGGATGGTGGGGTGGTGGTGGTGGTGGAGAAACTGGATGGTGGGGTGGTGGCGGTGGAGAAACTGGATTGTGTGGTGGTGGAGGTGATGGTGAGGTTGGATGGTATGGAGGAGGAGGTGGCTGGAAAGGCTGGTGAGGTGGTGGTGGAGAGAAATAAGGGAAGTTGAAGTTAATAGGAGAAGCCATTGGGATATGAGAAATAGATACTACAAAGTAATTGATACCTTTTTATTTAACTTTTGGTTGCACAAAATGGTAGCATTTGGAAGTCTATTTGTAGTGAAAGTTTGGCCTTCTTTTTTGGAGAATAGAAAGCATATGAAGTTTTTAATAACTTGACTCTCATTCTAAGTTTAGAGGAGTTGGGCAACAGGGGCTTTGTTTGCATTCTAAAACACTTATACTTCCATGATAATAAGAAATCCAAACTCATAAGATACATATTTTATATCTTATATATACATATATGGATAAAAGTGGTCACCTTGGAGAAGCAAGACATGAAATTATAAAAGAAAGTCTAAATTGTCTTAACTTTAATTTGGCCAACTACTTAGTTAAACAAGCATAATTAGAACTTGCAAGCAAGCCATTCTGTAAACAAAGTTTCTTGTATAATCGTTATTTTCTGGTTTATCATCTCTTTTTCATTGATATTTACCATAATTTATCATAATATTATTTATGATAAGTATGATTAATTTTGCAATTAATTAAAAGCTTAAGTAGGTTTTTTTTTTAATATAATTTTTAATAGTATCATGTCAAAAAAATGTGTTGATAGGAATACTCTTTTAACATGAGCAACTTATTTATACACAATAGTTAATCTTATCCTTGAAAGAATTTCTTTCCATGTATGACTCTATGAGGCAGGCCCCAATGACAAAACTGCAATGTATGTGTTTGACACAAGTCTATAGCATCTTAATAATTGGGGTAAGGTTGTGTGGGTGTTAAATGATTAGTTTTATTTGTATTTGTTTATAGTTTTTTTAATGTAAATTATATAAATAGTTGTTCAACTATTAGAAAATTTCATGTTAAATTATCTAACTTTAAAAAATTATAAAATAGTAACTCGATTTATCTTTTTATTTTTTTAGGTCTAAAACCGTTAAATACTTAACAATTGGTTGATGTCGTTATTAAATTAATCACTTATTTTTTAACATTTATTTTTAACACACATCATTTTCTTGTCATATAATAATTAAAAAATTTATTAACTTAAATTACCTACCTTGTCCCTCTCCCCTCCCTCCACCATCGCTCTCCTCTCCCTTGGATGTTAGGGGTTGGCTCATGGTACTGAAGGTCTAAACAAGAACGTTTCCCGAATGTTTCAAGTTGAAATAAAGGGGAATAACCTTAAAATTCACTTATATTTGGCCGAGAAAGGCTCAAAACATGGTTCCTTTGAACTCTATGGTCTTCTTATTTCAACTATTTCAGTAGAGCCTAGTAGCACATCTCTTCATGCTAGCTTGCCAGCTTTCCTCTCTTTTTTTTCCATTAATTTTTAACAACTATCAACTTCATGTTTGAATGCAGTTCTCAAACTTATAAAACATTCCAAATAGCTTTCTTTTTTAACCATTGTTGGGATTTTAGGATCCGTTGTTCTATTCTTGGTTTTGGTTTTTATTTGCCTTTGGACAATGGGTTAACTTCGTGGCAATGAATAAAAAATCGAAGGTAAATATAAAATCAACTAGATTTAGATGAGCGTTTAGCTACTAATTTATGGTGCTAACACGATTCTTATTTGTTTTTGTGTATACTATTAACAACATAAAAAAAAACCTTATTTCATTGCTTGATAGAAGACTTTTCACTTATAAGCAGCTAAAAGATGTCACACAAAATTTCAACAATGAAAACAAGATAGAGGAAGGAGGGTTCAAAGTTGTCTTCATGGTATGGTCTCTTTATTCTTTGATGCTTGATGATAATGATTGTTGAAAATTATGAAATTGACATTTTGGTGATAGAGGGAGTGCCCACTTCTCTATCCACCGAATCTGTATGAAACAATTTTCATATTTAAAGTGTTGGTAATTGAATTGTTTATGTGGGTTATATGATTGAATGATTGATATCTAGCTCATTATGGAAGATCATGTTAATTGGGAAATATTTTATTGGTGATTAGATTTGTTTGAAATTACCCAAGACAATCCCTTAGATTATGGACTTTAGATTAGATCGTGATTTTGTGAGATGAAACTTGCAGTTTCATACAAGTTAAGGGTGAATAATAACAATTTCTATTGTAATTATTCTAATTTATGTTAATTGTAATTTGTTATTAGAATAATGCACTTTGGTTGATTTATATGCTAAAACAAGAGATTTTCATCCACAAAGGTGATTGTTGGACTTAGAGGAAAGAAGGAGTTGAAGTTCAAATGCTGACGCTCAATGCCACAATAATATTGTAGCATAAGACTTATGAGATTAGGCTGAGATGTTATTATCTTTGGATGCCCCAAATTTGCTTGTTAGACCTCAAAATACTCCTTAACCCAATGTTAAAGAGGACCATTAAGTTTAGATAGCCTAAATCGTCCACAAAAGAGGAAGAAGACCTAGTCCACGCCTATCTCAACTACATGGGAGAAAATCAAGCAACTATCAACCACTGATGATGGAATTTCAACAGCTACCGATCCGTTTGGAGAAAATCAAGCAAACTCTACCATGAATCAAGGAACCAACACCAAAAATAAAAAGGGATCAAGGGTGGCTAACAAGTATAAATAAAAGGCACTAGCTACACTTTAAACACACCACAATTGAGAGCATTCATCTTAGAAATTGAGAGCTGAAAAGAAAAGCAAAAGCTTGAGAGAAACGCCTAGGAGAGGATGAGAGCCACCGTGATAGAGCAAGTAGAAGTTAGTCGCAGAGAACCATTAGATTCGACTAACATCTCTTCTTAAATGTACATTAACTATAGAGAACCACCATTAGTTATTCATATTTCATCTTTCCCTTATCTTATTTGTTGTTTTGTTGATGTGTTGATGAACATGATTGTAAATTGTCTTCTTGCTTTCAATTTAATGATCATGACTTATTGTTGTCTTCCTAGAATGATTATAAATCTTTGATATGTTATTATTGACTCTTTGCTATTAATTTTTGTACTTATGATTGTTTATTCATTCAAGCAATTACATGTTTAACTTACAAATGCATGACCAACATGTTGGATTTGGCACCCTAAGTGTAATATTTTCGTTAATATACACTTGTAATTTTTTTTAAATAGATTGATTAATAAAACAAATTCATTGATTACAATGAATATCCTTTGTATTATTTTCCTCACATGATTTTTGCACGCAAAGCAAAATGGAAGCAAATGTTGCTCATTAGTTGTTTAATGTTTAACTAATACTAAGCGATATTACGTGGTCGAATTGTAATATGAAAAGACAACTTGTATTAGTAGATAAACCTAAACATGTCCTTAGTCTAATCGAAAATGAGCAAACCAATTAGAAGGCTAATCTTGGACATTGGAGCAAATGACTCCCAAAAGATAGAGACATAGATGTAACTGATTGGACTGATAGTACATTAGACATGACCCAAACAGAACAGATTCTGAATCTATTTATGGATCTATTCACTTGTGACGTTCGTAGTGTAACATACCTAAATCTTGAGTGGATGGCGGGCTATATATGTGTGACTCGTACACTTTGGTGTAAGTAAAAGCCTGTGTTTAAATAAATAAGGAACCGAAAGCTGGTGTGTTGGGTGCACGACTTTTGTAGTATGTAGAATCATTCACAATAGTGGAATTCATAGTCCAAACATGGGTAAATTATATCCTTTCATTGACATTACATGGTTGATGAATAGTAAACGTGGCTATGGGTCACTCGTCTTTGTGATGGATGACTTGATCACTATTTGATAGTGATTGACTTTTCATGAAGAAAGATGTAATGATTACCATGAGATAATATAAAATCATATTGGGAGAATGGATATTATCCCAAAGAGATCAAGGATATTCTATGAGGGTAACACACTTATGACAAGGTCATTGGACGAGCACTAAGTAGTTGTTTTCGCAATGGTATGTTGTTGGGGAGAGCTCAGTCACGAGACTATTGTGGAATGACTTTGTGAATGAATGAGTTTATAATTAATAGATAAAAATATGGAACTTAATTATAAATAATTTAATCCTCAACTACATATGTCCAATCGATCACTCTGTTAGCTTATTGAAACCATAAATGAATTGGTTGTTTGAATAGAAATGAACGGAATGAATAAAAAAAGAGAAATAGGAAACATTCAAGAATGATTATAATTTTCTCCAAAATAGGGAAATGGAATCATTTAAAGTGAATGTAGGTTTTCAAAAATAGAAATGGAAATGAAAATAGAAGTTTGTAATCCTATATAGGATCACTTAAAAAATGATTGAAGAATGAGTTTATATTTTTGGACTATTTTGAAGTCCAAAAATGAAAATAAATCATTCGGTTATTGTGAACATGTTGAGTTGTGACATATTAAACAAATTTTCTCGAAATTTTATCGGGAGTAAAATCGTCAAAATTTTACTGGAGTAAAATTGAGATGAAAAAAATTATTTAATATGTAAATATTAATTTTTTTTTGGGAAATAAAAAAACTGAGTTGGGTTGGATCATATTATAGAGTATTAGGTTAAAAAGGCCCAGGAAATACTCGTAATTGAGCCCGATGTAAGAAAGGTCCAAAACCCCTCATATAACATTAAGGGGGCGAAAACCCTAGTAGAAATACAAGGGTGAGTCATTCACCCTTCTCCTACTCTAAATAAGATATTGCTTTTCTACCTCTACAACTCTACAAGGATTCTACTATCTCTTCCTATAAATAGATGGCATCGGTAAAGCTATTTACACAACTTTTGAGAGATTATTATTCTACCAAAAAATAGAGAGAGTTTATTCTTAAATTTTAAATATATTTTTCCAAAATATCAATTTTACCAATTTCTCTTAAGAAGAAAGAATTTTTATTTTCATCCTAAAAACTGAGAAAACTTTTCCTAATTCTATGTTTTTGATAATACTCTAGAACGTCGTATTTTTATGTGCTAATTGCATATTTATTTTTAGTATGATCCTATTAATTTGGGTTATTTTATGATCTTTTATTTTTTAGGGACTTAATTGAAGGCGAAAGTAAATTTAAGGGCAAAAAGCGTGAATTTGGAGATAAAGTGGGCCAACATGCAAAGTAGGAGAGAAGTGTCGAAAATGCAAACATGGAAGACTTAAGGACAAAAATGTAAAAGAAGAGATTTTATAGCACAAGACTCTATTTTAATTTTAATTATATTAGGATAATTATTAAGGATTTTTATTGAGATTTAATTTTAGGATTTATTTTCATTTATCCTTAATTATCTCTATTTATTTATATTTATCTTTTAGAATTTAATTATAAATAGACTAGGTTTTCTAGTACTATAAATAAGGGATGGAGTGGCACATATTGATCATTTTTTTCTGAAAATACTCCCTCTCCCAAAAACTTTGTCTTTTGTTCTCTCCATATTTTCTTCAATAAAAATCTCATTTCTATTATATTTATTTCTTTCCCAAAAATCATGAGCCACTAAACCAATCTAGCTGAAAGTTGTCCAAATTCCCCAAAAAGGTTCATGAGGCTTAGAATCTCCACTTAGCTTTCTCAAAAGGGTATTCATCGCTTCTAAGTATTACGGGGCTGACGCTTTCGTCCATGTCCCTTAATAGGTGATCTTTTCAACTTGTGCAAGGAACGGCCACTTTGTACGTTTTGGGAAGATTGCACAGTCGGTTTGTTGGCTTTTTGCGTCAGAGGTTGGCGAATCCAAGAGACAAAACGTTCGCCGTTGGGAAGTGATGATCTAGCAGAAGATAGTCCAACAAAAGCGATTATTGGCTAGAGTCAGGTTCTGCCAAATCTTAAGTCTAAATTCTTGGAGCTGGTGGTCGTAGGCGTCCTCTTCCACTATAACTGGCTTATTCTGCTCGAGAAAGGTTACTTAAAACCCAAGGATTGAACCCAAGGCGGAATGAGACAACCGGAGGCTGGAATCTCGCTACATAAGAAACTCTTTTTTTTCCAACTCTGTTTATTTTTAATCTCCATTTTAATTTTAGCAATTTATTTAATTTCGTAAAATTCAATTCAACTTTAAATTTTGTTTTTATTTTATTTTTAAATTCTTAATTATGTGTTTTTCATTTTATTTTTCAGGAACGCAGGTTTTTTTGGTCAAGAAATTGTCCAGGATTTCAAGAAACGAGCATTCGTACAATCCGGTCCCTGAGGATTCGACCCTACTTCCCATTTACTGTTATTTTTACTATTTTACAGGGAATAGGATATTTTTGGTGCTTTCAACGACGCATCAAATTTTGGCACCGTTGTCGGGGATCGGTAACGTACTAATCTTGTTTTTTGTTTCTTATGATCAGATCTGCTCCAGGTACTTTTGCGTTTGACTCGAAGATTGAAAAGACTACGAGAGCTAATCGCAAGGAAACAAAGCTAAGGAAACAGCAGTTAGCGGTGGTTGGGACTCAAAGTAATCCACCGCCAGAAATCAGAGTCGATGACGAAACAGAGTCTAGGGTTAACGAAACCCTACTCAAACTTTTGAAGGTAAAAAAGTAGAAGTCGATTCCCTAGAAGAAGTGTTTAACGCTAGGGTTGACGAAAACCCTAATTTAGCATCACAACCTATGGCTTAGATAATTTGACAACTGGCCAAAGCGTCGACAGAACAACCGCCACTATGCATCGCATATCATACTATGGATATTGATTTTGAATTAAAGTCAGGCTTAATCCAGCTACTGCCAACTTTCTGTAGGTTGCAAAACGAAAATCCCCACAAGCATTTGAAAGAGTTTCATATGGTTTGTCTCAGTATTAAACCTCAGGGGGTAACTGAGGACCAAATAAACTTACGCGCTTTCCCTTTTTCCTTAGCAGATTCTGCTAGAGAATGGTTATTTTACTTACCTCCTTGATCTATTATAACTTGGGCTGATCTTTCTCGCTTGTTTCTCAACAGGTTTTTTCTAGCATCACGTGCAACTGAGTTAAGAAGAGAAATTGTGGGAATAAGGCAAAAAGACGTAGAGTTTCAGTACGACTACTGGGAGAGATTTAAAAAGCTATGTGCGAGCTGTCCACGACACAATATTACAGAACAGTCTTTTCTCCAGTACTTTTATGAAGGTCTGAAACCCATGGAGATGAATATGGTAGACGCCGCTAGTGGAGGAGCGTTGGTCAACATGACTCTACAACAAGCAAGAGATTTAATCTCCACGATGGCTACAAATACTCAGCAGTTCTGAGCCAATCCTGAACCCCCTAGAAGGGTTCACCAGCTAAGTAATTCTACCATTGAGGATAGACTTGATAGACTTACTAATATTGTGAATTCTCTTGTTACAGAAAAAGCAAAACCAGCCCGAGTATGCGGAATATGTGCTACACCTGAACATACACCTGATGCATGTCCTAGTTTGTATGATGATACTATGGCTCATTTAGATGCTGTGGGAAATTTTCCTAGGCCACCACAAAGGCGATACGACCCCTACGCTAATACCTACAACCCAGGATGGAGGGATCACCCTAACTTAAGTTATGGGGCCAACCCACGATATAACCAGTCAAACCAAAATTAGTTTCCACAACAGCCTTGAGATTCAGGTAATTCTCTAGAAACCATGGTCAATAAATTAGCAGCTAATGTCATTGATTTTTAACTGTAAACTCTTAATTTTCAAAGAGAGACGAAGGATTTCCAATAGAAAACCGAGGCATCCATAAGGGAGTTGACCATATCAATCGAGAAATTGAACTCTCAAGGGAAGCTGCCGTCACAAACAGAACCAAACCTGAGGCAAAACGCAAATACAGTGACGCTGTAAATTGGAAAGGTACTGGAACCAGTTCCTGGCAAGAATCTTGGCCAAGAAATCCCCTAGGAAAAACCCAAATATGACGAACAGGTCCGAGCGAAACCCCTATTACTGAAAGTCTAACTTCCATTCCCAGGACGATTAAATTAGTGTCGAAGAAGTAAGGAAGATAAGGAGATCCTCAAAAGGTTCAGAAATGTCGAGATTAATCTACCACTGTTGGATGTCATCAGGTAGATTTCGAGGTATACGAAGTTCCTCAAAGAGCTCTACACCAACAAACGAAAACTAACAGGTAATGAAAAGGTAAATGTTGGTGAGAATGTTTCCACAGTGCTACAGCGGAAAATGCCGGCAAAATGCAAAGATAAGGGTATGTTTGCAATACCATGCAAAATAGGCCATTCGGGAATTAAAAAGACTATGTGTGATTTAGGGGCCTCGATAAATGTTCTGCCTTATTCTATTTATGAATCACTTAACGCGGGTTTTTTGACGAAAATAGGTGTTATAATTCAATTGGCAGACAAGTATGCACCCCAAAGGAGTCCTCAAGGATGTACTGGTAAAAGTTAACGAACTTATTTTCCTTGTAGATTTTTATGTGATAAAGATGGAGGAGGACAACCCTGCTGGATCTTCGGACCTCCTACTGGGTCGACCTTTCCTTAGTACCGCTAGTACCAAGATCGATGTTTGAAGCGAAACTCTCATAATGGAATTTGATGAGAAGATCGTAAAGTTTAATGTTTACGACGCCATTAGTCATCCAAGCGAAATTTTGAGCATAAACTGTATCGACATAATAGACTCATTAGTAGACGAGACTTTTGAGTCGATTTATGAAGATAAATCTGAATTTATATCTGATGACTATGAATCTGTTAATGAATTATTATCTTTATCAAACACTAAACTTTTACCTTCTGTTGTGCAGGCTCCAGATTTGGAATTAAAGCCGCTTCCCGAACATCTTAAATATGCATTTTTAGGGAAATGTAATACCCTATCAATTATAGTTTTCAATAAACTCTCTAAGCTCGAAGAAGAAAGTTTAATCCATGTACTACAAAATCATAAAGAGGCGATTGGCTAGGCCATTGCCAATTTAAAAGGGATAAGCCCCTTGACATGCACACACAGAATCTACTTGGAGGAAAATACAAAATCGAGGCGAGAGGCCCAAAGGCGATTAAACCCGAATATGATGGGAGTGGTAAAAAAGGAGATAATCAAGCTGCTAGATGTTGACATAATCTACCCAATTTCAGTCAGCAAATGGCTAAGTCCAGTACAAGTCGTGCCCAAGAAAACGAGCGTGACAGTAAAGAAAAATGCTGAAGGTGACTTGGTACCAACTTAAGTAAAAAATGGGTGACGTGTCTGCATTGATTACAAGAAGTTGAACTCTTACACTAGAAAAGATCATTTCCCTCTTCCTTTTATAGATCAAATGCTTGAACGTTTAGCAGGTAAAACTCACTTTTGTTGTCTTAATGGATACTCAGGTTTCTTCCAAATTCCAGTCGCACCAGAGGACTAGGAAAAGACCACTTTCACATGCCCATTCGGTACTTTTGCCTACAGAAGGATGCCATTTGGACTTTGCAAAGCACCGACCACCTTCTAGAGATGCATGATGAGTATATTTTCTGAATATGTGGAGAAAATTATTGAAGTATATATGGATGATTTTACTGTGTATGGGAATTGTTTTGATGAATGCCTTGAGAATCTCACGATAATTTTAAACAGATGCATAGAATTTAATCTTGTCTTGAACTATGAAAAGTGTCATTTTATGGTAGACAAAGGTTTGATTCTAGGGCATATAGTTTCAGCTAAGGGAATTGAGGTCGATAAGGCCAAAATTGACATTATAAATACTTTGCCATATCCCTCTACTGTTAGGGAGGTACGTTCTTTTCTTGGCCATGCAGGATTTTACAAGCGTTTTATAAAAAAAACTTATCAAAAGTGGCTGGACCATTATGCGAGTTATTGTAGAAAGATAGGAAATTTGAGTTTGGCCCAAAATGTAAGGAAGCTTTTGATACACTTAAGAAAAAGTTGGTGACCGCTCCTATAGTACAAGCACCAGATTGAAATTACCCCTTTGAAATTATGTGCGATGCTAGTGAACACAGCGTGGGGGCCGTGTTGGGGCAAAAGATAGCCAAAGAGCCTCATATCATCTACTATGCCTCAAAAACCCTAGATGTTGCACAAAGCAACTACACTACCATAGAAAAAGAACTTTTAACCATTGTATTTACTTTAGAAAAATTTAGGTCGTATTTATTGGGATCTAAAGTGATTATTTTTTCTGATCATCCAGTTCTTAGGTACTTGATCGCAAAGAAAGAAACAAAATCAAGGCTCATTAGATGGATTCTGCTGCTCCAAGAGTTTGACATTGAAATTCGTGACAAAAAGAAATGTGAAAACCTGGTGGCTAACCACTTAAGTAGGATAAAAACTCCATATGATGATATTCCTATAAAAGATGAGTCACCTGATGAAAGCTTATTTTCGACCGAGGCCCACTATCCATGGTATATGGATATAGTGAATCTCTTAATCACAGGTTCACTGTCCACTGAGTTGGCACGTTCCCTGAAGGACAAGCTTAGAAGGAAAGTTCGATATTACATTTAGGATGACATATATTTGTGGAAACATTATTCAGATCAGATAATAAGATGATGTGTTCCAGAAACTAAGGTAACCTCTATCCTTACTTTTTGTCATACGGAAGCTTGTAGAGGTCACTTTGGCCCTAAACGATCAGCTCACAAAGTATTGAAATGTGAGCTATATTGGCCCACAATTTTTCGAGACGCATATAACTTCTATAAGTCTTGCGATAAATGCCAACATACAGGTAACATCACTAAACGAAATCAAATACCCCTATCCCCGATTCATGTATGTGAGATTTTTGATGTATGGGGCATCGATTTCATAGGCCCCTTTATTTCTTCATTTGGAAACGTATATATACTTCTTGCAGTAGACTATATTTCTAAATAGATTGAAGCAAAGCCTACTCGCAATGATAATGCTAAAACTGTTGTGGAGTTTCTTAAACGAACTATTTTTTCTAGGTTTGGCACACCTCAAGCTTTGATCAGTGATTGTGGTACCCACTTTTGTAACAAGGTCATGGAGGCACTATTATCAAAATACGGAGTTCATCATCGTATAGCAACAGCCTATCATCCCTAAATGAATGACCTAGTAGAGATTTCGAATAGGGAGATCAAGTTCATTTTGGAGAAAACAGTTCAGCCCAATCGAAAGGATTGGAGTTTTCGGCTCAATGACGCGCTTTGAGCCTATCGAACAGCGTATAAGAGACCAATTGGCATGACCCCGTATCGACTTGTTTTTGGCAAAGCATGTCATCTCCTAGTAGAATTAGAGCATAGAGCTTATTGGGCCATTTGACAATGTAATATGGAATTAGAGCTTGTGGGGAAGGTAAGGAAATTGGACATTCAAGAATTTGAGGAAATTTGTAATGATGCCTACAAGAATGCTCGCATTTATAAAGATAAAACAAAGTTGTTTCATGATAAGAAAATAGCTCAAAAGTATTTTTCGGTAGGACAAAAAGTTTTACTTTATAACTCCGTATTAAAACTATTTACAGGTAAGCTTCGATCTCGGTGGCAAGGACCTTTTATTGTGACCCAAGTATTCATACATGGTGCAGTTGAAATAGAGAGTGAAGAAACAGGGAAGCGGTTCGTAGTCAATGGCCAATGGTTGAAGCCATTTTATGAAAATTTTCAAGCCCACATGGTCGAAAAAATTCAGTTAGAGCCACAATAGAACCGTTCATGGCGTCGAGCTAATGACGTTAAACAAGCGCTTGTTGGGAGGCAACCCAATTTTTATTTATTTATTTTATTTTATTTTATTATCTTATTATTTTTTTTCATATATTAATAAATTTCTCTTCTTCTAGGTGAACCAAGATGAAAACAGAGAGCAAAAAGAGAAAAGATAAAAACCTGCAGCCAATCAGTCCATAACCTTGCAGGCAAATGGCCCACTCAAGCCTAACCATCGATGACCGTTGAACAACGCTTAGAGCGCATCGAGGCTCGACTCGACACGACACTTTTGGACAGCAACTAGCTGATCTCCTTGCCATTATGCGCGACTGACAGTAATTACACGGGGAGTTCCTCTTAACTTTTTCCATCTATTTGTTTATTTTCTTCCACATCGAGGACAATGTGTTTTAAGTAGAGGGAAGTATTCTTCGTTATTACTGTCACTTTATCTACTGTTTTTGCTGTTATATCATTGTTGTTGTTGCGTTTTGCCCATATTTATTTTTTTTAGCATATTCTGTTTTTTTTCATGCCCAAGAATTTGGCCATGACTTTGCCACTGTTTAACCTCCATGCGTGATTCTTATCTACTGAGTTAATTATGATTTTGCTTGATAGATTTCATCTCCATTGTTTTATTTCTTTTAGTTTAAATAATTATGATTAATAGAATTAACCATATCTTGATTTTAGTAAATTTGATTAAGTCTAAATACAAGAGGACACTTAATACAATTGCATGCTCAAAATATGCTCATGACTATTAAGGTGATTACTAAAACTTATTCTTGACACTTGATTTTTTTTTAAGTCCTCCAAAATTAAGATTTCGTTTAATAATAATATTTTCGTGGTTATGAGTGCAGCTTAAGACGTGACTGGCTAAGTAACCGGGGTAGGGTGCTTGGTTTGTCATCCTATTTCGCGTCAAAAGGTTGTGTGCCGTGTTAGGTAAAACTCCGCTAATCGGAATTAATTTGTAAGAATGTGTTGGGCTGAGTAACCGAGGTGAGGTGCTTGGTTGTCATCTCTCTTCGCGTCAAAAGGTTTGATATGTTCTTAGGAATAATAAAAAATTAGGAATATGCTGGGCTGAGTAACCGGGGTGGGGTGCTTGGGTTGTCATCTCTCTTCGCGTCAAAAGGTTCAATATATTCTTAAGTGAAAGTAAAAAAATAAAATTGAAATTATTAAAAAAAAAAAGAAAGAAAGATGCATTAATAAAATTTGGGGACTAAAGAGAGAAATAAATAAGGTGTCTTGATAGGTTTAGTAAATTACCTAATTTTCATGAAATAATCCAAGTTGATCTTAATTTTTGTGTGTGTTAATTGGAACACTTTTTCAATTTTACTTAAATCAAGCTAAGGGTTCTCTTTATTTTTCGTATGCATTTTTACTAATTTTTATAAAATTTTGGAGTAGAATTTCTTTCATGGCAGGATCTAATTTTCACAATGGACAGGAACCATACTTGATGACAAGTATGGGCTAAGTAGGGGGATTTGATAATACTTTAGAACATCGTATTTTTATGTGTTAATTGCATGTTTATTTTGAGTATGATCCTACTAATTTGGGTTATTTTATGATCTTTTATCTTTTAGGGACTTAATTGAAGGCGGAAGTAAATTTAAGGGCAAAAAGCATAAATTTAGAGATAATGTGGGCCAACATGCAAAATAGGAGAGAAGTGGTGTCAAAATGCAAACATGAAAGACCTAAGGACAAAAATGCAAAAGAAGAGATTTTATAGCACAAGACTCTATTTTAATTTCAATTATATTAGGATAATTATTAAGGATTTTTATTTAGATTTAATTTTAGGATTTATTTTCATTTATCCTTAATTATCTCTATTTATTTGTATTTATCTTTTAGAATTTAATTAGAAATAGACTAGGTTTTCTAGTACTATAAATAGGGGATGGAGTGGCACATATTGATCATCTTCTTTTCTTTTTTCTGAAAACACTCCCTCTCCCAAAAATTCTGTCTTTTGTTCTCTCCATATTTTTTTCAATAAAAATCTCATTTCTATTATATTTATTTCTTTCCCAAAAATCATGAGCGACTAAACCAATCTAGCCGAAAGTTGTCGAAATTCCCCAAAAAGGTTCATGAGGCTTAGAATCCGCACTTAGCCTTCTCAACAGGGTATTCATCGCTTCTCCGCATTACGGGGCTGACGCTTTCGTCCATGTCCCTTAATAGGTGATATTTTCAAATTGTGCAAGGAACGACCACTTTGTACGTTTTGGGAAGGTTGCACAGTCTGCTCCTTGGCTTTCTGCGTCAGAGGTTGGCGAATCCAAGAGACAAAACGGCGTAATATTCGCCGTTGGGAAGTGATGATCTAGCAGAAGATAGCCCCACAAAAATGATTATTGGCTAGAGTCAGGTTCCGCCAAATCTTAAGTCTAAATTCTTGGAGTTGGTGGTCGTAGGCGTCATCTTCCACTATAACTGGCTTATCCTGCTCGAGAAGGGTTGCTTAAAACCCAATGATTGAATCCAAGGCGGAATGAGACAACCGAAGGCTGGAATCCTTCCACATAAGAAACTCTCTCTTTTCCCAACTCTGTTTATTTTTAATCTCCATTTTAATTTTAACAATTTATTTAATTTCGCAAAATTCAATTCAACTTTAAATTCTATTTTTATTTTATTTTGAAATTCTTAATTCTGTGTTTTTATTTTTATTTTTCAGGAATGCAGGTTTTCTTGGCCGAGAAATTGTCTAGGATTTTAAGAAACGAGCATTCGTACAATTCGGTCCCTGAAGATTCGACCCTACTTCCCCTTACTGTTATTTTTACTATTTTACAGGGAATAGGATATTTTTGGTGCTTTCAACAACGCATCAGTTTCGATTCAATTGGTTCTAGCCTAGACTCGAAGTAGTTCATGGTACGAGAATAGCAGAGAATATCTTTTGGTTGAAAGTCGGAAACAACGAGCGTCCGCTAAGCCAAAAACATAGGTACAAATTCGGTTAAGGTTTATTGCTATAGTATTACAAATCGGGTTGATTTTTAAAATTTTAATTTTTCGCTGTGCACGAAAATCATTTTCAAACCGGATTTTTTCCAACACATCATTGGTAAGTAAAATGAATTAATTATTTAATTTGGGAAGAAGAAATAATTGATATACATAAAACTTGAATGGGCATGTTGATATCAATATTGAGAGATAATTGCTACATGCATAGTACTTATAAACGATGCATAAGAAGGTGATCTTAATGTTAATTTGGCATAGATATATGTTAAGTAATTAAAATATTGATGTAGGACTTCAAGAGAAGCCTACAACTTGAAGAAATTGGATTAATAAATCATCATATTGCCATGAGTTAATTGTAACATTTTATAGCATTGCCTTCATTAATTGCATGTTAAAGAGAAACAAGTATTCTAGCCTTTCATGTAATTGTTTTGTTAAATTTGTCAATTACTATTCTCTTTTGTGTAGTTATTTAATTTGTTTACATACTTGGTTTTATTTAGTTTAAATCCTTAAGTAAACCTTCAAGTCACAATCTTTATTTTCCACTGAATTGTAAATAATTGACTTTGCAATTGTTGATTTACTTATACAGCCCATGTGGATAAGATAACTCTATACTTACTACTTTATTACTTGTTTACAACTGTGTATACTTACAAATCATTTGAATATCACAAATAATAAGCTACCAAGAGTCCATATTTACATTATGTGTTATTATAATGTATTATTCTTATGGTATTACTATTTTAGTGGGGTTGAATTAGATATTTATTTGTAAGCAAGTTTTGAAATTATAGTCTATATATTTGAGAAACTTGCATAAGTGAATGGACTCAAAGTTAAGCACTTAATCTATTTCTGTGAGAATATAATTATTAGAGTGCTATTTTGATAGTAAAACCTTTGGGTTGTGGTTTTACTTACTGTATTCACAATGGGTGAGTCTAGTGGTTAGCGTATTGTATCTTCAAAGTATAAGGGTGAGGGAAATTATCAAGTTGTATATGATTGAGAAGGCTACCATGTAATTATTGAAGAGGGTGCATATTTCTCACTTAACTAGGCTCCGCAAACTTAGGGAAATCGAACTACGTAAACAACTTATTGTGTCTTGTGTGTTTTCTATTTTCCATTTAGTGCTTGAAGGAATGCCGACCATCTTAGGCACCTCTTTGTTTGAGCAGATTAGTTCTAAGCAACGACTTATAAATTTCAATTGGTATCAAAGCCTACCACTTAAAGTAGCTAGAGGAGATCTAAAGTGTTGCTAAAATAAGATGTGGAAAGTTCATCCACATCTAGGCCCTTGATGCTCGAAGTTGTCAATTATGCATACTAGAAAGAAAACATGAAGGCTTATATAAAATTTATTGATTAGAAAGCTTGATATGTAGTTTTGACTAGTTGGAAATCTCCCAAAATGGATATTGATGACGATAGAGTAGTCAAGCCAAAGGCTTAGTGGACTATTGAAGAGGAAAAACAGGCTAATGCAAATTCAAATGGCTTGTATGTTATTGTCTATAGTGTTGACATGTAGGACTTCAAAAGAATTGCCTGGTGCACTATTGTAAATAATGCTTGGGACATCTTGGAAACTGCTCATGAACTTCCACAGTCAAGTAATCAAAAATAAAAATGTTGACTTCTAAGTCTGAAAGTTTGAGAATGTAAGGATCAGAGATAATTGGGGAGTTTTAATGCCAAATTATGTGATTTGTCAAACCAAACTTTTGCATTGGAAGAGGAATATTTGAATGTTAAGATTGTGAGAAAAGGATTAAGATCTCTCCCTTAGAGGTTCTCCATCGAGGTTATTACTATTGAGGAAGCTGAAAATCTTGAGCAATTGGCTATAAATGAGCTCATTGGTTCTTTACAAACATTTGAGATGAATATAGATAAAGCAAAGCGTAGCAAAAGAAAATGTGATAAAAATATTTCTTTCTAAGTAAATGAGAAAGTTCCCACTTCTCAGAATGCTACCTTAGAAGACTTGCTAGAGCAAATAGTCTTACTTACTCAAAATTTTAATAAGGCTTTCAGGAAAAAATCGACGAGATTCAAGAAGTTTGAAGTTAGTGCTAATGCTTCCAAAACCAAGTTAAATGGAACTGTATTCAAAGAAGAAGTTGAGGAGGACAAGAAAAAAGGTTTGCAATGCTATGAATAAGGTTATGACCATATCCAACCTAAGTGTGCAACACTGAGAAGAACAAGAAGAAAAAAACAAAAAGTCACTCTATGTGACTTGGAGTGATGAGGACTCTTCTAGTGGTTTTGAAATAGAAAAAGATCATCAATTTTTCGTTGCTTTCACTGCCACCACAATTGATGATGATTCTGATGAAGAAGTCAAAGATGGAATTAATGAAGATTTTCTAAAGACTTATAAGGTGATGCTAGGGAAATGAAGGATGGTGTGTGAGATTAACATTCAATTAAAAGATGAATATATTGTCTTGGTCAAATAGGCAGTTGGAATAAAGGCCAAATACTTGACAAAGGAACTCTGAATATGCCAAGAATGCCCTTTATTGAAGAATGTCTTGCTAGTAAATAACCTCAAAGCCAACTTGGTGAGTATTAGTCAACTCTGTGATCAAGGTATTGTTGCAAATTTCACTAAAAGTAAATGTATTGTGACTAATGGTGATGATAAAGTGATCATGGAGGGAGCACACACTTTTGATAATTGTTACAAGGTTATGATAAATGTTCATTATAATAGTTTTACAACTTTTGAGTTAGGACTTTGGCATGAGAAACTTGGTTACTTGCATTTTGAAGGACTACAAAAACTGGTAAGGTATGAAGCTATTTGAGGAAAACCCAAGTTAACAAGGAGCATTTCTAAAGTTTATAGCAATAGTATGAAAGGGAAGCAACACAGAGAGAAGCATAAGAAGATGACTTATGTATAGACCAAGGTACCTTTTGAACTTGTGCGCATAAACTTGTTTGGTCCTATACAAACAGAAAGTCTTGGAGGGAAGAGATGTGCTCTAGTATGTGTTGATGACTACTCAATGTACACTTAGGTAAACTTTCTTAGAGAAAAATCAGATGCTTTTGATGAATTTAAAAAACTGTGCAGAGAGTTAATGAATGAGCAAGAAAGAGTTATTGTTATGATAAATAAGGTGTGTAGTGACCATGGACGTGAGTTCAAGAATGAGGAACTTGGAAAGTTCTGTGTTGAGGAGGGGATAAAGCATTGAGTTCTCTACCCCAAAACACCTTAGCATTTAATAATTGAATCATACGTTGAGTGATAAAGTACTTACAAATAAATTTTCTATAGACTTAGATTCAATATTTAGACTTCAATTTTAGTAGTTTTATTTAAGCATTTAATATAAAATTAATAAAACCGAAAACACCATTTATCTATTATATTAAGATTCATTATTAAAAACTAATTTTTAAGTAATTTCCTAAACTAAGTTGATGTAGAACTAATTCATAACACTAACTTAATCAATCACATCATATAAGTATAGATAAAAAGAACAAAAAAATGAAAAATATTACCTCAAAATTTTAAAACTAATCATTTAACTTTATCCAACATTAGTTGAACCTAACAAGTTGAAAAATTCAAATCGAATAAATTGATTCTTTTTAGTTTTTAGTTTATTCAATTAACTTATTCGATTTAAGCAATTTATTCAATTGATTTTTTTTTATTTCAGATATCTAAATTAAATAAACTGATTAAGCATTAAACTCAACCCAATATTCAAAAACACAATACCTAATACCAATATATAAACCAATGTTTTCAAAACTGCACTGGTGGTTAAACTAGTTAACGCATTGATTCATTGGTTAAATTGGTTCAATCAATCCGTCCTATTTAATTAAATAAATCATTAAAAATTCATAAAAATTAAAAAATATTAAAAATTTAATTCAAACGGTTCGTATCGATTTTCGGATCAACCTGTTGAACGCTTTTTCTTACCCAATTTTATTACCCAAATATAAAATAACTCAACACAATTAATTAACCCAATTCTATTACCCAAATATAATATAGCCAAATTATTTAATTTTTAATAAATAACCAACCTCAATTAAACTACTCAATTAGTTATTCAAATATAAAATTAAATACTTAAATATAAAATAACCCAACTCAAATATACTATTTTAAAAATGTTTTATAATGATAATTCTTTTATTTTATTTTATAAATAAATCTTTAAAAAAATAAAAAAAAATCAATTGTTATTTTTTTTTATATATAAAAATCGAACCAACCGAATCCATATCCCTAATTATAATCTACACAACAGCAATGACTCGACTGTTTGCCCTGGCATGAAGCTGTGCTGCAAAGTGAGGCTTTTATCACTCGTCCTCATGCAACAACAATGTATCCACTTCTGGAGCACACCCATCTTCTCTCATCAATACTACCAAATCCTTCAAAATTTCTTCAATTTCATCTGCTTTAGGATGAGACCTATCTCCTGCAATGAACAAATTCGTTTTCTGTCCCACCATAATCCAGCTACAACCAGGGTACTTCTGGACTCTTTTTTCTCTCATTTTCCTCCTCAATGCATTAACCTCATCCCAGTTCCCTGTTGCAGCATATATGTTAGAAAGCAGCACATAGGGCGATGAATTTTCAGGTTCCAATTCAATCAGTTTCTCCGCAGCCCGCCGTCCTCTAATTTCATCTCCATGTATTCTACAAGCACCAAGTAGTGCAGCCCAAATCATAGCATCCGGTTCAAACTTTAAACTGTCAATGAAATCCTCTGCTTCTTTAAGAAATCCCCATCGTCCAAGAAGATCAACGATGCAGGCACAATGATCTACTCTTGGCTGAATCCCATAATTAACCATCATGTCAAAAATTCGACGACCTTCATATACCTTCCCTGCATGACTACATGCAGTAAGAACACCGAGGAATGTAACATCATCAGGCATTACTTGTGCTTGCTTCATCTCAAAAAATATTCTCAATGCATCTTCTGCATAACCGTTTTTAGCAAGCCCAACTATCATTGAGTTCCAGCAGCTAATACCGTTCTTGCTATTCATTTCCTTGAAAACTTGTGCAGAATGTTTAACTTCCCCGCATTTAGCATACATATCTACAAGGGCACTAGTTGTTAACTCGTCTAAAGCATAACCGGTGTGATGAATTAGAGTGTGGATCTGCCTGCCTTCTTGCAAAGAAGACAAAACAGCACATGCTCTAAGGACACTAACAAATGTAGCTTGGTCAGGTATTACGTTGTAGCTACGCATCTCTCGGAATAAGTGTAGGGCCTCCTCATTGCAATCATTTTGAGTATGACCTGAAATTAATGCAGTCCATAAGACTGCACTTTTTCGGTTTTGGAACTCTTCAAACAGAATTCTTGCATCTTTATCTCTAAGGGAGTTCAAGTACATGCACAGGAGTGAGACCCCCAAGAACTCTTCGTCATACAAAAGGCCTCTCTTTATTATACAACAATGGATTTGCTTTCCTAGGTTCAACTTATGAGGTTCATTACAAGCATCTAAAAGGCTTGTAAATGTTACTTCAGATGGTTTCAATCCATCGACCTGCACCTCTTGTAATAAGATAATTGCTTCTTCTAAATCTTTTGGTGCATACCCAGCAATCATAGCATTAATGGAGACCACACTCCGTTGAGGCATACCATGGAGGACTTTATGTGCATCCCTAATGGCCCCAGACTTGGCATACATGTCAATAAGGGAACTTCCAGCGTAGAGGCTCTTATCTAAACCAGATTTTACTGCAAGACAATGGACTTGCTTCCCCAGCTCAAGACTCTGAACATTCGCACAAGCACTGAGTATACTGGCCAAGGACACCTCATCAGGCACAACTCCATATAAAATCATTCTTCGGAACATGTTAAATGCCTCAAGCTCATTCTCATCTTGAACATATCCAACAATAATTGCATTCCAAGAAACATTATCTCGATCTTTTATGATCTCAAATTGCTGCCTTGCCTCTTTTAGAGCCCCAGATTTTGCATACATATCAACCAATGCATTCACCACAAATAAATTTGATGCAAATTTGTTCTTGATAATAAATGCATGAAACAGGCGGCCTGTTTCCAGACATCCTAAGCAAGCACATGCACTCAAGATACTGGTATAGGTAAATTCATCAGGCTGAGAATTAGACCCCTTCATCTGAGAGAATAATTCAATGACTTCATCAGCATACCCATTTTGCGCATAACCTCCGAGCATTGCATTCCACAAGACAACATTTTTCTCATGCAACTCATCAAATACTTTCTTTGCAGCATCAATTTTGTCACACTTAGCATACATATTAATTAAAGAGCTTCCAACATAAACGTTAGAATTCAACCCTTGTTTAATTGCTTCACCATGAAGTAATAAGCCGAACTCTAAAGATGCTAAACTAGCAATCACACTGAACATGCTTCCCAATGTGGAGCGTGTGGACTTAACCCCAGATGCCCTCATGTTTTGGAAAATTTTAATAGCCTCGACCTCATAACCTCTCTTGGCATGCCCTGAAATCATCACATTCCAGGCTACAACATTCGGATTTGGCATCTCGGAAAACAAGGCCTGTGCATCGTCAAGTCTACCTAAACCAACAAATGCATTTATGATAGTGACAAAAGCCACCTGATCAGGAACACGACCAGCCTTCAGCATGCTTTCACACACTTCTAATGCTTCCTCAAGCAAGCCAACCTGAACATAACCCGCAACCATCGATGTCCAAGAAACGGTATCAAGATCCATTGAACCATCAAACACCTTCCTAGCATCAGTTACATAATTACACTTGCTATACATATCGATAAGAGCACCTTCACAGAAAGAACTCGTTTCAAGCCCCATTTTAACAACACAACAATGCACCAGTCTACCAAATTCAACATCTTTCAACCTGGCACATGCAGATAAAAGAGTGGACAATGTGAACTCATTTGGCAAGACCCCACTATTCAGTAAAGGTCCGATACTCTTGACCACTTCATCTACCAGTCCTCGTTTTGAATACATCGAAATAACTGAGTTCCAAGAGAATACATCTCTCTTTTCTAGGCTATGGAACGCCTTCTCAGCAGAACCCACATCTCCACATTTAGCATAAAGATCAAGAATTGCATTTCCCAACAACCCTTTTGACCAAAACCCAAGTTCCAAACTCTGTGCGTGCATCAATTTGCCAGCTTTCAAAGCCCGCTCTGTTGTCTGAGGCATTTCGTCGAACATGTAATGAGTTTTGACTTCTCTGCATTGTCGCAAGCATAGCTTTAATAGGTGGGTGTATCTCTCGTGTTGTGGGCTCCCGCTCGAGTGAGTTGAGTGGGGAAGAATAGTTGAGAAGAAAGAGCGGTGAAGAAACGAGCTCGACTCGGAGGTTGGCAGAGTTCTGGAGAGAAACTTTAGACGCATTGAGTCGGGTAGCTTCTGGCATGGCTCGAACGAGTTAATGAGTTAATTGGGCTGTTGAAAAGCAACCATGGTTTCGGCGCCAATATGAATAAATTAGCTACTCTTGCGAAACCTTGAATTGAAGTCCTTAAGGCCTTTGAGCCCACGACTATCCCAAAACCAGAGTCCAAAAACCAAGCCATGATAAAAAATAAAAAAATAAA
The DNA here is from genome assembly GCA_025698465.1 of Gossypium longicalyx. NCBI lineage: Eukaryota > Viridiplantae > Streptophyta > Magnoliopsida > Malvales > Malvaceae > Gossypium > Gossypium longicalyx. The sequence goes on along the minus strand of CM046997.1, from coordinate 11,584,895 downwards.
AAAAAGGGTAAATGGAAAGGGTAATTGAGGGTAATATTGTAATGACAATAAAAATTTAAAACGCGAGATGCGCGATTAGGGTTTTTCTTTATAGAGCTTCTTCTTCCCTTTATAAAGTGTCAAATCTAGCAAAGTGCCTCCGCCAAGAGCTTCCTTGTTACTTCCATGGGATGCTGGTTCTTTATTTCTTTATTTGGTTATTAATTTTGTTTCAAATTTCATTTCTTATCGTACAATTTGGGCGATGATGAGAAAATTAGAGAAAGTCATGCACCACGCTGATTTTAATTTGTGCTGATAAGTCTCTCTACCCATAGTTTTTTTCTGAGCTCTTTTTTTTTTTTTTTTTTTTTTTTACAAAGGAATTTTTTACCAGTGTTTGATTATCTTCGTTTTTCAGTTCCAAAGGTTAAAAGGAAAATTGAAATAAAGGAACCAAATGATGCGATCTTCTTTGAAGAGAAGATTGAACCATGATGCGGACCGTATAGCTATTTTGCTACTGGGGATAATTTTTGGTTTCTGATGGTTCCTCTCTTTTTATAATTTAGTTTTATAAAGAACAAGTATTGACTGATAAATTATAGTTTCTTTTCGTAAAATCGAATTTTATTAGGTTTTTAATCTTTTGTATTTCGATTTAAGTTTATAAGAGTATAAAGTGATACTCATCAATACTTTGAAATCATATTAGTAGATTTTTCATCGATACCGAAACACAGAACACCAAAGAAATACAAAGAAGAAACAACAATACTAAATGATTGAGAAAATGGTTAAGGTTGGTAACTGATGGATGTTGGTGGTCATCACTTGCACTGTTGGAATGTCCTTCTCTTCTGCCCGAAAATATCATATTTCCAATTGAGCCGGTTGAGAAAATTGTTAGCCCCTTACAGCCCCATTGCTTGCAACTATTAAATCCTAAGCCCTTCCCATAAGAGTAGCCTCGTACCAACACATATTACTGAAAGTTTTATCCAAATCGCACAAAATCGAAATTTGATCAAAGAGCGGTCCTGTAGGGAGAAATTTTTTATTGGCTTCTGTTTACAAGCACATCAGTAAATCTTGTGTGCTGGGAAAGGTACGAATCTGCCTTTCTTGATGCAATCCTCTTAACTCTTGGAGACATTGTCGATATGGTGCTTTCTTGCTGATAAGATTTAATGAGTTAATTGGGCTGTTCAAAAGCAACCATGGTCTAAAAGCTTAAAAATTCTTGATAAAAAAACTTAAGATTTATTTGTGAATAACATCAAAAACAATATTATATGCGGAAGCATAAAAATATATATATATATATATATATATATACGAGATAATCTTATTTTTTAAAGTCCATTATCTTTTTAAATAATTAATTTTGAGTATTTATAATTTAGTTTCTCATGAAATTATAAATATAACTTATATGTGTACATATTATTTCTAAAATATTTTAATATTTATGATACTTATAGCATAATTAATCATTTAATTTTATATCACACTTTATAATAGCATTATATATTATATATGTGTTCATAATTAAAGATTTTAATTCAAGACCGATATGAATTAATTATTAACTAATTCAATATTGAATAATTTGAATAAGTGTTTCAAGAAAATTAAAAAAATGAAATAATTTTTAAAAATTTAAAATAATTTTAGATCAAAATATAGTATAAAAATTAAAAATTTATATTTTTAATAAAACTTAAATTAAGAGATTCTAAAGAATAGATAAACAAACTTAAAATATTTTTTAAATGAAATAAAGTAAATTAATAATCTAACTTTTAGTAACTTTTATTATATTATAGTATTTTATTTTACTTTGAAATTTTTATAAAATATATATGATTTTAAATTTATATATTTTTATATGAAATTATTATATTCTAATAATATTTTAATTTTACATATTTAAATTAAACTTAAATAATTTTATTCTATTTGAATTTTTTAATTTGATTAATCAAAACTTTCCCATTTAATTTAATTAAACACTCACTTCTACTTAAATTGAAGTCTTAGGCGTTTGAGCCCACGACTATCCCAAAACCAGAGTCCAAAAACAAAGCCATGATAAAAACGGTAAATAGAATTAGGGTTTCTTCTTCTCCCTTTATAAAGTGTCAAATCTAGCAAAGTGCCTCCGCCATTAAATCTCTCAGTTCAGTCTGCAGGTTCTTTTTTCTTATTAATTTCTTTTCAAATTTCATTTCTTATTGTAGAATTTGGGCAATGATGAGAAAATTAGAGAAAGTCATGCACCACGCTGATTTTAATTTATGTGCTGATAAGTCTCTCTACCCATATTTTTTTTCTGAGCTCCTTTTTCCTCTATTATTTTTTCTATTATCGATCTTTATTTTTTAGAAATAAATTTATTTACTGTGTTTTATCTTCTTTAAACCCTATTTTTTCCTCCAGTTTTTCAATCCCTAGATTAAAAGAAACAATAAAATAAAGGAACCAGATGATGGCATCTTCTTTAAAGAGAAGATTGAACCATGATGCGGACCGTATGGCTATTTTGCTTTTGGGGATAATTTTTGGTTTCTGATGGTTCATCATTATATTTTAGGCTACGATTATTTCATGTAAATTTTTTTACGAAAAATATTTTCAGCATTTACTGATTATCTTCTTATCCTCGTCAAATATCTTAGCAAAATTTTTCGGTAAGATATTTTTCAAACTAGTAATGTTCTGTTTATTGTTTTTACTGTTGAAGAAATAAAAAAGGGAAGCGTTTAGAGTAACAACGAGGAAGCTTTCTTTACCATCGAAGAAACAACCCATTTTCGGTGCCGATATCTCTCCCTTTTCGAAGGTCATATCTTTACTGTTTATCTTTTCTTCAACTTTGCTGGTAAAGAAACATTTTTCATAGATTTGAGTCTTTTTTCTACTGTTTTGCGTTTTTAAGCTCGTCTTTGCTTTTATGTTTGCGTTTCTACTGTTTTACAAAGTTGCTGTCTTTTACCATTTCACGTTTTTCATGTTTCACGATTTTATCATAGATTTGAACCCATTTATTCTACTGTTCTTTGTTGCTCTGTCTCTATGCTGTATAAAGTAGCGTGTTCTATTTTACTGCTCAAACAGATTGTTATTTTTGGTTGCTTTGTTTTAGTTTTATCATGTTACATATTGATTCTTGTATTCTTAATATTTTACATACGGCTTTGTTTTTGTTTTACCATGAATATAATTGGGAGAAATAAACTTTGAAATCTGAAATCGTCCGGCTTTGTTTTTATAAACTTTTGTCTTTAGTCTAAGATTGGGTCAATGCACTTCAAAAGTCCAAACTTGTTAACTATTTTGATATTGAGAATTGGATGGTCGAACGAAAAAGGATTGATATACTATTTGGTTTGGTGATCATTTATTATAAAATATCAAATGATATTTATTTTTTGTAATGATAAAATATTTATGTGGTGTTAATTTTTATAGATTGATTGCAATAAAGATCATAATGTAATTATATTAATAATATTTTATATCAATTATATTATTTTAAAGATCAATTATGACAATTCACTGTTATTTTAGGATTATATTAAGAGTTATTTTGAAATTAGAAACTATCTAAGGTTTTATTTTTATTTTAAAGATTGTCTTGGAGCATTAGATGAAATTTATATTTGTGCATCCATTTCACTTGGAAGATTTTGTAGTTGTTAAGATGGAACGACATAATGTATTGGTTGTCATTACATTTGATATTAAATTTTACTACCCTTTAGATGGTTAGGAAAGTAGTGCACGTGACATAATGTAATTGATGCATTTGCATGTCCAAAAGGATTTAGAATTCTAAAAGGTAACAATTAACATTAAAGATATAAAATATTTCAATTAAGCTCATAATTTATAAGTAATAATTATATTTTGTAAAATTGTAAGTAAATATTATTTTGCTAATGTTGAATATGGTATTTGACATAGATATATTTCTCCATATTGTAGTATTCGATATTATTTAAAAGAATTTAGTGATCAACGATCAGAGAATGTAAAAGAACTCTTTAATCTTCATCATTCATCATTGTTGAGCATGTTTTTGAGATTTTGAAAAAACGATTGTGTATTAGATGTTGAACTATTTTGGAATTTTTAAATCCAAGTAAATAATATCGAAGTAGATATAGTGATGGCTTGTTATATCATTTATAATCATATAATGGGAGTTGATTTTAATGATTTATTTTATCAAGGATTATATGAGCTAGATTTCGATTTGATAATACTATTTCTTACGGAGTGATAAGAAAGAGAAGAAGCAAGAGAATGGTATATTAAAAATAGGAAGTTGCACAAATTATGTTTTGATTATATGGTTAGAAATATTAGTTAGGTTTAGGGTTTAATTTTTTTATGCTATTTTATGCTATGTATTTTTTATTACTAAAATTGTTTTTTTTTTTTTTAGTTTTTGTTGGATACTGATATAGAAATTAATTTGTTGGATATTGAAATTATTGGTAATTTAAATTATTAATGTAGAATGACTAGGGACAATAAAGAATGGATAATAAAGCAAATTAGGTTGACAAAATTAATAGTACATTTTTTTCTTGAAATTGAAATTTTTACAAAGGAGGCTAAGAAAGGAAATAAGTTTTTTAACACTTTTAAAGTAATTTCTATTAATCGAGTTATAATAGTTGTTTTTGAAATATTTCAAGTTCAATTTGGTTTTAAGTATATGAAAAATCATCTGAGAATTGTAAAAATTACATGGTAAATTATTTGCACATTTTAAGTCAAAAGTGATTTTGGATAGGATGAAATGTAAAAATGATTACATGTGATAAAAATAATTCAGCAATGATGGTAATATATATTTTAAATATATTTTAGTTATTTTTTATTTGTTATTTTAATTGTATATAATATCCAACAGTTACATAAGTATTGATAATTATGATGAAACAACTTTAGTTGTTGATAAAAGATATGATAATAGGGTTTTTTCTCAAAACATTTGTTAACATAGACTGGTAATGAGGATTTAGTGTTTGTAAATTTTGGCTATAAAGATGTTGAAAATGTAAGAACAAAAGCATCTGGCACATCTAAATATGAAAGGGAAAATACTTAAAAAAGTGTCATTGATGATCAAATTTAATTTGTGGGTGAGCAATTTGGTAAGATTGTTAATTGCATTGAAACAATTTACTAATGATAAAATACTATTTTATGAGAAAGTGATGTCAATGAAGGTGAAGGATTTATGATGGCTCCTTTTTAAGTGTGTGATTATCTTGCGGGTCGTGAATTCGAGACCAAAGGTTTTTTGGTAAGTATAAAAAATTGTGCCTTAAACGTCTATTTTTAACCTTGAAAAATTTTTTGAAGCCAAATTTTTTATACTTTGTACTTTTAGCTATGAAAACTTTAGCCTTGGATTCATGATTTGCAAGATAGTCAAACACACTAAAGAAAGTCGTCATCAAATCTTTTCACCTCCATTGACATCACTTCTCTGTAAAGATGTGATGTCTTATCCTTAGTAAATGGTTCTAATGCATGAACAATTTTACCAAGTTGCTTACCTATAAATTGAATTTGTTTATCAGCGACATTTTTTTAAGTATTTTTTTTTTTACGTTTAGTTGTGCCAGATGATGTTTTTGTTCTTACCTCTTCAATATCTTCATTGTAGTGGTTTACAAGCATCGAATCCTCATTACCATTATCGAAGTCTATGTCAGGAAATGTTCTAGCAAAACTCTATATTGTCATATCTTTGCCAACAATCAAAATCTATTTATTATAATGATCAATGTTTTTGTTTAAAAATGATTTATACTTTTTGTATGCCTGTTGGGTATTATATGCAATTAGAGTAAAAGGCAATTAAAATATATTTAATATATATATTACCATCAGTGTTATATTATATTTCGTTCTATCACATGTAATAATTTTTATGTTATCATCCCTTCCAAAACAATTTTTGGCCTAAATTGTGCATATAATTTATCATGTGGTTTTTACAATTCTCAAATGATTTTTCACATGCTTAGCATTACATTAAACTTGAAATCTTTCAAAAATAGCTATAGTAACTCTATTAATAGAAGTAATTTTGAAAGTGTTAGAAGATTTATTTATTTTCTGAGCCTTCTCTGCAAGAATTTTGTGAAAGAGATGTTCTATTAGTTTTGTCCACCTAATTTGCTTTATTGTCTCTTATTTGTTGCCCTCATCCATTCTATATTAATAATTTAAATTGTCAATAATTTCAATAACCTAACCAATATTAAAAAAGTAATTTTAAATTAAAAATATAATAACATAGAAACGTTAACCTTAAACTTAATTAATGTTTCTAAGCATATAATAAGTTCAAATAGTTTGTGCAATTTCCCCTCTTCGTAGACCAAGATTTTGTTTCTTCTCGTTCTAATAGCATATGATTTTGTTGCTTCGTAGACCATCAAATTAAACTCAAGCTCCTCATATAATCATTGATTAAGTAAACATTTAAGATTAACTCATTATATAATTATGAATGATACAATAAGTTAACACTATACATACTTAGATTTGAAAATTCAAAAAATAGTTCAACATCTAACACATGAAACTGTTTCTTCAAAAACACGCTTAATAGTGATTCGCAATTATGAATGACGAGATTAAAGAGTTCCTTTGTATTTTTTGGTCATTAATCACTAAACTCTTTTAAATGTATCAGATGCCATGATATGAAAGATATTTTCATTTCGGATGTCATATCCAACACCAGCAGATAATAATTACCTGCAATTTTATAAAACATAATTATTACTAATAAATTATAATTTTAACTAAACTATTTTGTATAATTAATTTTAATTGTTACCTTTCGAAATTTTATTGGGCGTGCAAGTGTATCACTTAAAATACGATAATAATGTGCATTACATTTCCAACTAATTATAACATTTGAAAATTTCAAATCAAATGTAATGGCAATCAATGCATTTTGTGTTGTCCCTTTTTACTATTACGAAATCTTCCTTAAATACTAAGTGGAACGGATGCACGAACATGAGTTTCATCAAATGCTCCAATGTAATTTTTAAAATAAAGATAAAACATTAGATTGTTTCTGATTTCACTAAGAGTTGACTTATCAGGTAATTTATTGATTAGTTTATACAATTTCAAAATAGTTCTCAATACAACACTAAAGTAACGATGAATTGTCTTAATTGATCTACACTCAAAACCTTACATTATGACTAATTATATGTAAAAATATAACCACTTGCTCGGTAACATTCACTGATCAAGTTGGTTGTAACAAATTTTTCCTTAGTAATAATGTTACACAAATTAAAAAAAACAACCGATTTCATTCTTATTACATCAATACAATGCTAGTAACCTCCATATAAAATATTATTAATATAATTTTCTCGATTCATACGATGGTGACAAGCAATTTACTTTCTAATTTTTAATCTAAAAAGTAAAAAAACTAAAGCTGAAGTTATGACTCCAACAATTGCATTATAATGTTTATTACAGTCCATCTAAGTACAAATATTTTTCCATTGCATAAAAAAAATTGGCTTTTGGCATTTTCTAATAAATACTCATTTTATAAAAACAATCACCAAACCAAAGTTGAACAGTATATTAACCCTTTTTCCTTTGGTCATCAAATTCTTCATGCTATTTACAATACCAAAATGGTTGATAAGTTTGGAGTTTTAAAGTGCATTGACCCAATGTAAGACATCAAATCTTGGACCAAAAACAAAAGTTAATAAAAAAAAAATTTTGATGATTTAAGATTTCAAAGTTTATTTCCCCCAATTGTATACATGGTAAAACAGAACAAAGCATCAACGAAGAACAAAGCAGTATGTAAAATTTTAAGGAACAAGAATCAGTATGTAACATGGTAAAACAAAGCAGCAACAAAGAACAACAATCAGTTTGAGCAGTAAAACAGAACATGCTATTTTATACAGCAGAGAGACAGAGCAACGGAAGAATGAAAAATGGTAAAACACGACAGCTCTGAAGAATAGTAGAAAGGCAGACCAAGAAGCAGAGACAAGCTTAAAAACGTAGAAAGGGGCTCAGATCTGTGAAAAATGATTCTTTTATAGTAGAGAGGTTGAAGAAAAGATGATATCCTTACCTGAGTTATCACCATCCCAGAGGGAGAGGTGGCGGAGATGGGTTATTTCTTCGACAGTGAGGAGAGCTTCCTCTTTGCTACTTTGAAAACTTCCCCTTTTTGTTTCTTAGACAGGAAACAGAATTTTATCAGTTTAAAAAGTGTTTTACCAAAAAAAAAAATTTAGTAAGATATTATCCTAGGAAAAAACTGAAAATGTTTTAGGTGAAAGAAATGAAGAGTGAATGTTAGGGATGAATTATAGTTGGCTTTCGGAAAATGGAGATATACTAATACTAGGTTTCTAATCTTTGTATTTCGATTTTGGTTTATAAGCATATAAATTAATAATCATCGACTTCTATATGGTAAACTTAACGCATAAATGGATTGTTTTAGGATTCATCAAATAGAATTAAATTATTTAAAATTCACACATAATAATAATAATAATAATAATATATAAATTAAAGGAGTAGAGAAACATATCTTTTTATTCTCTTTTATCTTATAATTGGACTGATTAATTTTTATTCTTTTAATATAATTTTAGTTCATTGTGGAAAATTGGATTCTCATAACTTTGTAATTTTTGTATTATATTAGATCTATGGCAGAATTGAAGGATTGCATAGGTTTTATTTTTGTTGCTAAGCCAAGGATTGGAGTCGTCTTCCTTTAATTTTTGACAAACTGGGGGCAGAAATCCTTGTATGAATTTCGTATTTGTCCTTTCTGAAAATTCCCCTACCAACACAAATGATATTTGACCCCAAAACTTTACTTTCTTAAAAATAATAATAATAATAATAATAATCAGTCGAAGTTTGAATGTCAATAGCTAAGCTTGATCCATTTTTCTTTAACGTAAGAACTTTTACATTCTTCTTCAGAAAAATATGTTGAAGTGTTTGATTAAAAAAAATTCACTGGTTTTTTAAATTTCGTGTAAAAATTTAAAAAATACTGTTGGATGGTCATGTGATAGCTTTTGATAGGAAACTTTTTTAAACAAACCACGTTAAGGTTTGGGGTTAAATGGGTAACAGCATAGTATTTTGAGTAACCATATTCATGGTGGTCCAGCACGAAGACTTGCTTAAAAAATAGAGGGTTTGGATAGCTTAAAAATGGGTTTAGGAAAAAATATAAAATTTATTTAGAAAATAAGTCGGGTCTCCTATTAGACTTTTTTTACTCAAGCTCAACTTGGCTCAGCTTGAATATGCAAAAAAATACTATTTTTTGCTTCTTTTTTTTATTACTATTTTGTTACTATTTTCTTATTTTTTTTATTTTGTTGTTATTGTTAGATATTGTAGAACTCTTTTTTATTGTTAATTTTGTTACTATTTTAAAGACATTTTCTTGTTAAGTTGCACCTATCTTAGTGTTATTTGAGTGTATATATTAAATTATTATTAATTTATTTGGAAACATTTATTTTAACATTTTTAAAATTTTTGATGTATTATATTTTTTTAAAAAAATATAATAAATTAATACAAGCGGGCCGAGCTCGACTTTTCCTATTTTTATCTGGGTCGAGCTTGGGCAAAATTTTAGTCCCATTTTTTTGCCTGAGTTTAGCAAACGGGCCTAAAAATTTGGTTAGGCTCAACTTGAACCGACTCAACCTATGTGCACTTCTAGTTTTGAGTTTACAAATTGATTTAGGTATTTATTTGGAAAAAAAAGGGTATACTTTAAGGGATAATTTTTTATTTAAACTTAAATAATAATATTTTTGATACAATACTTAGAACTAATGATAACCTCTCTTAATCTCTAAATAGAAGGATAAATGCGTTCGAACTTACATATTCTTATATTAACAACAATGCCAATATCAATCAAGTTAAGTCTCAACCGATCTTAAATAAATTAATTATATTTTAAAAAATAAAAATAATATGGTAGGTCTAAATGAGTTTGAGGGTTAATTTAACCAAATATGTTGAAAAAAAATGATTTGTGAAACTATGCCGATTTTTTCTAAATTTACTAAACTATGTTGTTTTTGGAGAGTGAAAGGAAAACACATACTGTAGAACACATTTTCACTTAGCTAAAAAATATTTTTTTTTCTTGCGATTGGAAATTAGAAGTTTGTAGTTTTATTTTTATTCGTGTTTGAGGAATGTTTGAATTTATGGTGGTGCCGTGCAGCTGAGTGACCTACAAATTTCACCTGCCATGTAAGTATGAAGCCATCACTCGGGAAGCCGAATCGTGTTGCAACTCAATATCCTAGTTGATGTAACTAGGGCTTCAAGGTTACAAAGGTTATGCTATCAAAGGATGGAGCATAAATGGGCCCCAAGTTGATAGTCGTTATGCGGGCACGACAACTAGTTTTTCCTCGTTAGAGGAAGATGTTTTATAAAACCCAAACAGAAGTACGAGGATGAAAAATGCAGTGACTTTTTAGTATAATCAAGTATTTTGTTTTATCCATATCCACTAAAAGCAGTGACCCCATTATTAAAACCTATGACATAATTAGGGTGTAACAAGTTTTACTAATAGGGTTACTACCTTTGGTAGACTTGGAAAATACGAAGTACTTGTTTATACTGAAAGGTCCCTCCGTTTTTCTTCTTCACATATCCGTTTGGGTTTTACAAAGCATGCTTCTCTAATGAGAAGAAACTGGTTTTGTGCCCGCATAAGCAATGTCAACTAAGGCCCCAATTATGCTCTACCCTTTGACAACATAACATTTGTAATCTTGAAGCCCTAAATACACTTCAACCCGAGACGGTATATTCACCGTTAACTTGGACCTCGAGTTGCAAAGCAACCCCAGTTTCTCAGGTGATGGCGCTATACTCACACGGTAGGTGAAATTTGTAGGTTACCGAGCACCGTGAATCCAAATACAACTTAAAACTATGACTATGTCTCCCTCAAAGCAAGAGAGAAATAAATCTTTAAACCCAAAAACTTCAACATATAAGAAAAAGAAAAAAAAACAATTTAAAAGAGGCTAAGATGCTAATGAGTAGGAGATGGAAGGAGCATTTGTATAGGGGATAGGGCGAGGTATAAAGGGAATTTTTTTATCCAGGAAATCCTGAGTTGCAGAGGCTTAGAAGCAAACTAGTGGCTTCAGGGGTTGAAATGGCTAGAGAGAAAGCGACACTTGTAGAAGGCGTTTTCATTTGAGATGGTAGTGAAAACGCATCCCGGAGGAAGCGTTTTTCCAGGATGCGTTTTCTACTGACATGTTAGATGCGGTTGGAAAACGCCTCCTCCAGGAAGCGTTTTCACTGTTATGTCAGGTGAAAACGCCTCTTGCGGGGGTTTTTTTCTTTTTGGCCATTTCAACCCTCTAGGCCACTGCAACCCGGGATTCCTAGGATAAAAATTTCATGATTCCCAAAAAATGCCACTATTTAGGAGTGTTTTTTCCCCCATAAAGGAGCTCTATAAAAAGAACTCAATACAGGCTCGTGATTTTCCATATCGACTTTCGAATCAAGTTGTTGATCTGAAGATACTTTGCATTAGGAGTAATCGGCATTGTCGTGAAAACTTGAATTTCGTTCTTATATTATTGTCGAAACAAAGGTATTTTTTTAAATTACGTGTAAATTTAACATTTTGGGTGATGAGAACTATATTTTTTACTATTTTCTCGATTTTAAACATGTGGAACAGACTATTTGGTTGCAGATGAGTAGACGAGTAAAAGTTGTTATCCATTACAACGGGCAAATTTGTGAGACCAAAATTGGGCCTGTTTTTGTATCAGCACATTTAACTGGAGCATTACATTAAAAGAGCTTCGGACAAGGATTAGGTGCAAAGTGAGGATCCAAAAAAGAATTTCAAGCCTCAAATGTAGATATCTTTCGTCATTGGACCCCTACTAGATATTCCATTTTCAAGATCACTAGGGGCAACGATCTAGAGCTGGTGATTGAATCCCATTGCTATAGTGGGAATGCCATATTGGAGTTATATGCCAACTTCATCAAAGAGGACGAAGGTGTTGGATCTGGTGCCTTTAGTGTAGTATATTCATTTATAAACTTGTAATTTTTTTCAAATAGATTGGTTCATAAAACAAATTCATTGATTACATTAATATTTTGTATAATTGTCATCACATTGTTTTTGCATGTAAAGCAAAATGAAAGCAAATATTTCTCATTGGTTGTCTAAATGTTTAACTAATACTAAATAATATTACGTGATCGGATCGTAGTACGAAAAGACAACTTGTATTAGTAGATGAACCTAAACATGTCCTTAATCTAATCGAAAATAAGAAAACTGGTTAAAAGACTAATATGTCATCTATCAAGTCCAATTAGGGAGATGTCTTATCTTGGACATCAGAGCTGATGACTACTAGAAGATAGAGAAATAGATGTGACTGCCTAGATTGACAGTACATCGGACAGGACCTAAGCAGAATAAATCCTGGATCTGTTTATGGATTTATTCACTTGTAACGTTCATAGTGTGGCATACCTAAATCTTGAGTTGATGGCAGACTATACATGCGTGACTCGTACATCCGAAATATCTTGTTTGCATTCGAACTATCGCAGAATTCGATCCTCATCGTACCACTCGATTGTTGAGAAATTTAGTAGCGGTGCGTTAATGCACCACAAGTACGTTAATGCCATAATGTCTGGGGGCGAAATATGACATCTAGATGAACTGCACAATTAATAACATAGTTATAGTAACACGAGTCAGATAACATAAATAAAGTAATTACATATCATGAATATTAGAAAAAAATTACCCCCTCCCAATGTGTGTTTCAATTATCTGTCGGTAAATTAGAAGCGTATATGATTTCCCAATACTTGGAGAAGTACTCCATCTATGAAAAAAAATTAAACTTGTTAGAATAAATTTTCATAAAAAAACAAAATTCTTGATGTAATCCTTAAATTTTATCACCTATTTACAAGTGAGAAGACATTTGTTTGGTGACTAACTGATGCAAAAAATGGCATTCTGTATAGCGTCCAAAACTTTAACAATATCAGGAACTTGCCTATGTCCACGATGCCATGCTTTTTTGCCTGAAAAAGGTTATGATATAATGTTGCTAGTACTGTTGATCCCCAACTGTACGAGCGAGCAGCTATCAAATCAAATAACAGGGGCAAGTACATCAAGTGGACATTGTTGTTATTTGCATTTAGCATGAGTACACCCCTTATCAGATGCATTATATATGCTCGAACGGCGCACATGATCTCTCGTTAGTGGCAGTACTCAGTAAAGTTTCGAAATTTCTCTTCAACCATGAAAATTTCAAAATTGTAAATTTATCTCCACCATCACCGAACGAGCGTCCTAGTAAGTAATAGTAAAGCGTCACCGGCTCGAACACGGTACTTACACATGTGATTGCACTATTGTCAATTAGGAGCTTGAGTTGCAATGCAACATCTTCCAGAGTGATGGTGTACTCCCCACACAACAAATAAAATGTGTAGGTGTAACACTCCTAACTCAAATCCGTCGTCGGAACAGGGTTACAGAGTATTACAAGGTTTACGGATCAATCAGATAGGAATTTCAAACGTTCATTACATATCAATATTTATCATATATATTGTCCCTTAAACGAGTCCTCAAGGCTCGAAATACATATTAGAAACCATTCGGGACTAAATCGGTAACTCAGAGTATTTTTTAGAAATATTCAAAATTTTTAACACTACAGGGCTCACACAGTCAAGTCACACGCCCGTGTGCTAGGCCGTGTGAGCATACTGACTTGCATTTTTAAAAAGATACAGGGGACACACAGTAGTATCACTTGGCCGTGTGTCACACACGGCTGAGACACACGCTTGCGTCTCTACCTGTGTGAACGAAAATAGACCATTTTCTAAGCCACATTTCTCACCCAAATTGACACCAACCTAGCCCCAACAAATTGCACATCAATAAGTCATAACAAGACATTCAAATCAAGCTAAAAATCAAGTCTCAAACATGCATTATCACCACATACAGCCAATATTCCCTTAGGCACCTCAAATGGCAACTTAAAAACATGTCAACCAAGTATCCAAACTTACCTAATTAATTTACCTAACCAAGTTACCAAAGTTCACTACAATTCAAATACATGCAAACATATATCACTTATACTAACATCACAATTATACTTTAATCTCATACCAATATGTGAGTTAATTATATAATCAAAATATTATTTATAATATTTACATAAGCTAAACTTTGACTAAGATCGTATGAAAGCCTATACATGCCATATAAACCGTATTTAATGTTTCAAAAACTACCGAGATAAGCTGGATAGTGTGACTTGAGTGCTGATCCGATCGTCCAACCTTCTGAAAAACTACAAAGACATTAAACAATATAGATAAGTTTAATAAAGCTTAGTAAGTTCGACAGGTTAAACAAAAAATCTTACCGAACCTACTATAACAAGTCAAATAAATAAAATCATTCATGTCAATTCCTTGTCATTCACAACTTCAATTGATAAATACATCCGTATTCAAATCAATACAAAAATAAATAACATGTCTTTCAAATTCATTTAATAAATCACTTTGCCGAAATTTTTCTATTCGAAGAACTACTTACGGATAAGAGTACATCGTCAACAGAAGCTCGAAAGCTGAACAGAAGCTCGTAAGAGCTAATCCACCCAATTACACCAAACAGAAAGTAAAATACGAAAGTTCGCAACAAATGCTGAACCCCGGTTTACTTGGGTAAAATGCTGATATCTCCCTCCAATACCATCGTATACTAAATTATGAATGTACTCAAATCCCACGTTCAATTCAAACTGAATATCCAATTCAATATTATAATACCAGCAATAATTCATTTCTAACAATAGAATAAATATTGCATAATATCATTCATTAATTTATAAAAAATATTAAATTTTAACCGTACTAACTTACCTAAATTGAATTGTAATAATTGTAGAAGTTCAGGGACTATTATGCTATTTTTCTTTTTTCACAAATATCTACGAGATCTTGATATGAAGCAAAAATATAAAGAACCAACTTAAACTCTTTCTCCTATGGTTGTTTAGGGCGAATTTGAAGAAGAAATATCTAAGAAACCTTTAAATTCAATTTGTTTTATTTTAATTTCATCAAAATTACCATTTTACCATTGAATCATTTTATTTTATTATTTTCTCTTCATATGCCACCTCATCTTTTAATCTAGGTTTATTTATTACATAAGTCCTTCCTCTTTTATTAATCAAGTCATTTAATCACTTAAATATTATAATTAACAAGTTTTACACCTTTTTCAATTTGGTTTTTTTAATTAATTAACTATTGAAACGTTAAAATTTTTTAACGAAACTTTAATACTACCTTAATAACACTCCATAAATATTTATAAAAATATTTAAGGCTTGGTTTATAGAAACGAGGTCCCGATACCTCACTTTCTAAAACCACTTGACCTAATAAATTATTATAAAACACAAATTACCAATTCAAAGACTTTTTAAAAACCATATTTAATTCGTAAATATTATTATTTAATATTTACGAGCTTACTTATCGGATTTGATGGCCTTAAAACCATTGTTTCCTACACCACTAAAAAATCGAGCTGTTACAGTGGGTCTCTGGGTGCCACCGCTTGACCAAAGCCGATATCAAGTCGCACCTCAAATTGATCATTAGGATCAATGTTGCTGATCCGAATTTGAATGCCTCCAATTATGGCATAAGACGTTCATCCGACCGACAGCCTGGACTATTGGCACGGGCCCTCAATACGTGATACTGACCCTGACCATATTAAATTATCGCATTAGTTAATATATCCCAATTAAATAAAAAATGACGTGCAACTTTAGAAGGGGACTCATGAATAATAAATAATAATGTTATTATCATCACATTAATCATATTTGTTGTGTGATTTTTTTTCTCTAATAAAAGAACTCATTTGGATATCTGCGGTTTCAAAAAAATATATTTAATCATCGTCTGAACAAATAAGCAATATACAAATAACGAAATTACATTTTTAACATAAAAAAATTAAAGTTTTAACATTTTCACTCATTAACAAAACACATTAATATAATAAAAAAGCATGCAAATTAATCACAATAATAAAAAATAATATCACAATAATATATACAAAAGCATGCAAATCACAATAATATCACTTTTAAACTTTTTTTAATTCCTACACATACCAAAAAAATACTAAACTGTTTTATTCACACACACAAAAGAAAACATTACCTTACAAAAATAAAATTATTATTTTATTATATATACAAAAAATTCAACATGCAATCTCTAAATCATTCAAATAACATTAGACCCGTAAATTTTCAACACAAAAAAGATTAAAAACGTAAAAATTTAATGTTAAAAATCTCAAATAAATTATAATTACATAAAAAAGCCTTGAAAATTAGAAAATAAATTTTAATATTAATTTTTAATATTAACTAAGTAAAAAACAACCAAATATATAATAATTAAAAATAAAAATTAGAAAACATCACATAATTTTTGCCATACCATTTCACTATATAATAATTTTCTTTATACTAGTTAAGTAAATAACAAACAAGTAAATAATATTAAAAAAAAAACACAATATACCTACTGTTTTGTTTCTTTCCAACACAAAATCTACAAAACCAAACTACCATACTCTTTTTTTTTTCAACACGAGGGGACCATTCGATGGGGGCTTATATATATGCTTTAAGGGAAAATGGAAATGGGGAAATGGACAACTGTTTCGAGAGTGAGAAGCAGAAACACCCCATGATCGTGCGATCATATTCGCTGCAAGCGATCAAATTGCTAGCAGTGGTGCCGCTTGACAGCAACCCTCCTCCCCTAGGTGCCGCATGACAAAAGCCCTTCTCCCTTAAGTGTTGCCTGACAAAAGCTCTCCTCCCCTTAAAATTATTTTTTTCAGCTCGTATATGGCTTGTATTGTACTTGAATTTTTTTTCAACCCATCTACTGGTGCCGCCGTATGCCTATCCTCCACCATAAAAATGTGTTTTTTTTAAAAAAAAAATCAATTATGACCTAATGATGGGTGGTTGTTGGTGGGGAAAAAAGGGATGGTGGCCTCATCCCTTCAAGCATCACCCCTCAACACTTCATTTTGTCCCATTTTGATAAATAATGTTATGAGAATATCTTTTTATATTTAACTAATTTTTTAGTATTATCAAAATAAAAAAGCCTCATAAAACTGTATTAAGTTACCAAGGTTAAAGTGCAGCAAAATTTAGGCTCAAATTTATGAAATGTTATTCTCTACACTAGACAATAAGAATAACATGATTTTTTTAATAGACCCATAAAATTGTAGTATTAAGTTACCATGGCTAATTAAAAATTTATATTTTCTTAAACTCATAAAATATAATGATAAGGGTCGTCATTTTTTATGAACAGAAAATTGTACAATGAAATAATTTGTGTCATGCACAGGTCAATCCCCAATCGTTTTTATTTTTTATTTATTTTGAAATCTAACATGGTTGTACTAAAATTTACTTAAATCTAACATGGTTGTAGTAAACTTTAGTGAGTTATTGTAAATTTTTTACGCAAAAAAAAAATTATGGTGGAAAATTTAGTCTCAAATGAGTTACAAAAACGAAAAAAAAAAGTTTGTATAAGTTAAAGTTATTGCAATGTGGTATTTATAAGAAGAAATATTTGGATATAGAAAAAGAAAAGAAAAAGAAAGAGATGAAAATTTATAAGATTAGAATTATAATCAACAATGACGCTGACATTATTGACGGTATGTTTAATCAAGGCTAATTTAATAAAATAGAAACATTCCAATACTGCTTATAAAACTCTCAAATGCGCCACCTTTTGCTGTTGCCGATGATAATTTACTAGTGCATAAATATATACGCGCCACCCCATATGCCATATCATTCATCACTACATCCCACAACATATCACTCATCGATATCAAACACTCATCTTCGCTTTTTCTCTCCATTATTATCACTTCACACTTTGATATAATGAATAGTTTTAAATAATACACCTGATGATTAATTATATAAAAAAATAAAAAAAAAATTAGAAAGAGGAAAAAAATAATATAAACTTACCCCAAGAACTGTAGTGTAATCCCAATATTTAATAATTTTATTTAAAAAATAAAATTCAAAAAATTTAAAAATATCAAGAAACTAAAATAAATAATTTTTAAAATAATTAATGATAACTATCTACAACAATTTGACTTTGTTTGCTTGGAAGTGCATTTAATGCTAATACAATTTACTCTTTTTTTTTTTAAAAAAAAATTGCTTTACTTTTATTCTTTTATGCATTGCACCTAAATCAGGAATTTGAGACCATAAATTCAATATTGAAAAAAAAAATTCCACCTAAAAACATGTCACAAAACCATTTTTATATTTATTTTTTAAACAATTATTTGGTTACATATAAAGAAATGTCACTCCCAAAATTTTACAAATGATCCATTATTTTCTAAACAATTTTTTTACTTTTTAATAAATGATTTTAAGGTGCTAAACATAAAAATTTCTAAATCAAAATTTGTTAATCTATATTTACTTAATTTAAAATTATTACTTAAACTATTTTCCCAAATAAATATTGGATTTTTTTCCATAAAAAAAGTCATTAAATTATTTAAAAAATATGTGTCTTAATGGTTGTAAAAAACTTTTAAAACGGTTAAAAAATAAAAAATTATTTAAATAAAAATAATTACCAAATATTTTTTTTTTCTAAAACTTGTAATAGTTTTCATTTATATTCTTTTTTAGAAAAAATGTTGTTTCTTATGTTTTTAAGAAATAGAAATTAAATGAAAAAAATTAAAAGAGCGTCGTAAATATAATTTATGTATGTACCTTATTATATTATATATATAATTTGAATCTTTATAGTTTTAAAATTTTATATATATTAAAATTTATATAAAATAATTTTAAAATATTATGTTATCATGTTTTTAATTGGTGTTGTATAAAAGAAGTGAACCATTTTACAGAGGGTAAGTGTAGGAAGTAATTTAAAAATAGAGAAAGGATTATATCTAACTGTTATTACACGTCATTCATATCCCTTCTCAATAGTAAAATGATAAATTAGATTTTTCTTCTTGATTTTCAGCCTTTTCCTCATAAAAAAATTTAAATCTAACTAAAAATGTTAAAAATAAAGAGGAAAAAACTAATTTGTTATTTTTCTATTGAAAATGGATAGAGATGACGTGGAATTATAATTTCATACAATCCCACCCTTCCTAAAGGTATATAAGAATTAAGTTAGAGAATTTTTTTTAAATTTAGAGGTTAAATATTATTTTATTCTAAATAATGGACAGTTATGTCGATTACTTGTCATTATATATTGAATCTATTATTCTGTAAATTAAAATTTGTTTTAATCATTTCACCGACCACAGAGCATCAATTTCTCCAAATTTAGTTGCCTATGATAGCAGTCATGAGCTAACCATTTCTTTGGGTTTTTTAACTAAAGAAGTACAAAAAAAAAAAAACTCTAAAATAATACAACATAAAAGGTAATTGCCAAAATGGTATGTTCAGGGTAGTCACGCCACTGTGAGAGGCGACAACACCCTAATTTCCTGACAATGAACAGTAAAAAAAATGCTGAAAATGAAAAAAAACTGAAAACGAAAAAAAATAAAAAAAAATAGGTGATGTAGGTGCTAGAGGCGGCACCCAGGTACTAACCCCATCAGGCCGATTTGACCCCCAAGGCTCATTTCAGGAATAAAGAAGGAGAAAAAGAAAAAGAAAAGAAGGAGAAGAAGAAGAAGAAGGAGGAGGAGGAGGAGGAGGAGGAGGAGAAGGAGGCCGGCACTTGAGAGAAGAAAAAAGAAAAAGAGAAGGGATAAGAAGAGGGAAGGAAAAAAAAAAGGTAATTTTTTTTTATAAATTTGAGTAATTAATGTTAGTTTAATTAAAATAATTTATTTATTTTAGTTATTATTATTATTGTTGTTGATTGATTTGGATTTAATTCAACTATAATTTTTATTTTTATTTTTTTGCAAGGTATTATTTGGTTAAGAAGAGATATTAAGGTATGTTTATATTTATTTTATATTTTCATTGAAGTAATACGCATATTATGTGCAAAGAATGTTTTATTGTTATTATTTTATATAATTTATTTGTTAAGTGTGTTTTAGGTTGATTAAATATTTTTTTATAAAATTTATTTGTCTTATTATATTCTGATTATTTTAATTTTTTTATTTTTTATGTGATGGGGGTTTTAAACCTTTTACAAAAAATAGTATAAAAAATAAAATACTAAAAAATATGTTAATGAAAAAATAAAATACAAGAAGAAATAAAAATCGAAAAAAAACTTTTTTGGGGAAAGTGGTGCTGGCGAGTTTTTTGCTAAAATAATATAAAAAATAAAATATGAAAATATTATATTTTAAAAAATAAAATCCGAAAATAAAAAAATACGAACAAAGTGCCAAAGTCAGAGTTATTTATTAAATTAATATAAAAAAACTTAAATAATACATTTCAGACATTTTTTTCTAAAATAATATAAAAAATAAAATACAAAAATAATATATTTTAAAAAATAATATACGAAAATAAAAAATAAGAATAAAGTGCTAAAATTAGAGTTATTTATTAAAAAAATATAAAAAAACACTTAAATAATACATTTGAAACATTATGTACTAAAATAATATAAAGAAATAAAATACGAAAATAATATATTTTAAAAAATAAGATACGAAAATAAAAAAATACGAAGAAAGTACCAAAATCAGGGTTATTTATTAAATTAATATAAAAAACACTTAAATAATATATTTGAAACATTTTTTGCTAAAATAATATAAAAAAATAAAATATGAAAATAATATATTTTAAAAAATAATATACGAAAATAAAAAAATACGAATAAAGTGCTAAAATCAGGGTTATTTATTAAAAAATATAAAAAACACTTAAATAATACATTTGAAACATTATGTACTAAAATAATATAAAGAAATAAAATACGAAAATAATATATTTTAAAAAATAAGATATGAAAATAAAAAATACAAAGAAAGTGCCAAAATTAGGGTTATTTATTAAATTAATATAAAAAACATTTAAATAATACATTTGAAACATTTTTTGCTAAAATAATATAAAAAAATAAAATACGAAAATAATATATTTAAAAAATAATATACGAAAATATTTTACTTATTATCATTTTAAAATAATAAAAAAATATTTATATTTAAGTTGGATATATTTAATTTTTTAATGTAGTATAGCAAAAAAAATATGTTGTCGAAAAAATTGTTTGCTATTTTTTTTGTAAGTTATTCTAATAAATATTTAAAATCTATCAAACATTAAAATTAATAACCGAAATTTATTTTGAAATTACAAGCATCGCAATGACTTCATTGATCAGTAAGAAACTTCTTTACATATGTGACACAGTTAATAATACAGTAATATATTGTTATTTGTTTACCATGGGTTCCATTAAAAAAAGATCTACGTAATTTAAGGAAATAAATTGTGTTATTATAACTATTTTCTGTAATTTAACACTGTCAGGACTCGTACCACATATTAAGGGGCCGGGTGAATGGTGTAGGATATTCCCCGGATGCGCGACTGATGCCCTACTTGGAGCTAGCTGGATTCGAGTCAGCAGCATTGACTCGGACATTCGATTTGCGGTACGATTTAATATCCGCATTGGTCGAGCGTTGGCGACCGGAGACCCACACTTTTCATTTGCCGTGTGGGGAGTGCACAGTCACTCTGGAGGATGTTACATTACAGTTTAGGATCCCAATCGACGTCGATGTCGTCACGGGCGTAAGTGCGATAGCTGAGCTAGCTGCACTTTGTTATAGCCTACTAGGAGCCTCACCCGACCATGCTGAGTCTACTTTTTCGGAGTTGAAATTTACATGGCTAAAAGCCAATTTTCAGCATTTATCAGATAATGCCACCGAAGAAAAGTTGGTGTGCGTAGCTCGATCGTACATTATACATATCATAGGGGGTGTACTGATGCCCAATTCGAACAACAACAAGGTTCATCTCCAGTATTTACCTCTGTTAGCTGATTTGCGTAGTGTTCGCTCCTATAGTTGGGGTTCCGCAGTTCTGGCTATGTTGTATCGTGAGCTTTGTCGGACGACAAAGCCTGATGCTGTAGAATAAGCGGATGCCTTATATTGTTGCAATCATGGGCTCTTTATCGGATGCCATTCTTGGCATCGGTTAGTCACCAACCATACGTATATCCGCTAGTTAACATGTGATAAAATTTAACTTGTTATTAATTGACAATTTCTTTATAATGATACTATTCTAACGATACTATATTTACTTGAAAATTGTTTTCGTAGATGGAGTATTTATCCGGGTATCGGGAAGTCGTACACTGTCCCAATATATAGTCTAATGATTGAACAACATGCCGGGGAAGGGGTAAGCTATTCAAATATTCGTGACATGTAATTGCTTTGTACATTTTACTCCAACCGTGTTAAATTTTAATCATGGTATTAATCGTGCAGTTTATATGGATGTCATACCGTAGACCAGAAATTGCGGCTATTATACGCTCGTTTGCCTACGTTGATTCTCATTTGTGGTGCACTAACGCACCAATTATCAGTTTCAATTTAGTCGAGTGGTACCACAGGGATCGAGTACTACGACAGTTTGGTTGCATCCAGTACATCCCGGATCCGCCAATGCAGGCGGGGGAGGAGGTTCACGGCAAGAACAAGAGAGGGAGACATGAACAGCATTGGGGGGTTACGCACCAGAGATATATTGCGGTGTGGGAGAATCGGATGGCTCGAAGACCTTAGATGGATATGTCTTCCGATTTGCGACCATCGTTAGAGTACATACAATGGTACTTTAGTATGGGGAAGCCATATTTTCTTGGTGGGCAGTCGACTATAGTCCCCCCGCACGTGCAACGATCTGGGGCATACGAGCCAGTGGCAGATATAGAGCCCGATCCACAGCCAGATCCCGAGCCTGACCCAGAGCCGGATCCCGAGGCACAACAGGAGGCCGAGTCCGAGCGATCGCATTCACATTCGACTGATACTTCTTATCATCCGGATTTGGCGGGCAATGACTATTTCCCGAGCTCGTCATCGCATTCACATTCGGCTTGTAATACCCCTACCCGTATTCATTGCCGGAATAGGGTAAGAAGTATTACCAGAGTTTGCAAATTAAATTTTTTTTAACTCAATATATCCCCTTTTATAGATATCTAACCTTCCCTGTAAATTTTAAACCGAGACCAATCCACATCAATCAAACCAATTCAACATATTTTCAAAATAAATTCATGCATATATATAAGATAACGTTATCACATACCCAAAACCAGGTTTGTTAACCATACCAATGGCTAACTCTACATTCATTTCACAAAATCCTTTACTTTATTAACTTATACATGCCATTGATTTCCAAAATAAAGTTTCTTTATATACCGAAATCCTGAGGTTGATAGTGTGATGTATCTCCGACCAAATCCGATCTCCGAGCTCTTAACACTACAAAACAGGGGAAAATGAAATGCAGGGGTAAGCACTTTGTGCTTAGTAAGCTCATGTAACAAGAATTATACTTACCTAATATTTTCAATACAATACAATAAACATTTATATATCCATTCAATGCATTATTACCCTAATATGCACAAACTCAACATTCAAGTTAGTACAATAATTTGCATGTACCAATAATATATACCATGATTTCTATTTCCTTGTTATTTTTCCATATTTATCCCGTTGAATTTCTTGAAATTTTCGATGGATTTTCAGAGGTACACTTTTAGTGTACAATTCCGGGTCCGTCAATTCATATTCATGTGCACACATTTCCATTTCAGAGAGCACACTCCCGCGAACCTCATTCTTATAGCGGGATTACGACCCAGATAAATCCTCAGTAATATAAACTCATAGAGTATTGTCGGATTACCACCCAGCTAAATCCCTGCAAACGACAATTACTCTAATGAGCTTGGATCCAATTACCACCAGTCGAAGCAATTCAGACTCCACGATTCGATTACCCGTCCGGGCTAAATCCATTTTCCACATATTCTTCGGAGGGCTATATCGGATAGGATCACCCGTCCGGGCTAGATCCTTTTTATCGTCAATTCTTTTTCAGAGATCCATCGAATTTTCCTTTCATTCAACCGGGATTTCTTCCTCTTTTATCAAATATGTCAATGTTTCATAAAATTTCATATAATGAACATTCAAATCATATTCATATAAAAAAACATGCATTTCAAGCATTTAAGAATATAATTCAAGTTACATGAACTTACCTTGATACTTGTTTGTGCACAAAAATCTACTAATCCTGAACTTTTTCCTTTCCTCGATCTAGCTTCGTATTTGAATCTTCTGGATCTAAATAAATAAATTTAATTATCAATTTAATACATTTCATGTTCATATACAACATTCTTTATAATTCAACTATTATTTATAGTTCATTCAAAGCTGTCTACTTAAGTCACAGCCACTAAATTATTTATAAATCGAGCTACGAAACTCCAAATTAAGTTTTGTTAATTTTCCCTGAAACTAGACTCATATATCTTCTTACCATAAAATTTTAAGAATTTTTGGTTTAGCCAATCAGTACAGTTTATTCTTTAAAGTCACCCCTGTTCTACTGTCTAACAGTTCTGACCCTTCTTCACTAAAAATTAATTATCTCTTCATACAAGATTCAAATGATGTTCTCGTTTATTTCTATTAAAAATAATTAAGGATTCTATACATATAAATTTAAGCTCCTAATTATTTTTATTTATTTTTTATGATTTTTAAAAGTCAGAACAGGGGAACCCGAATTCCTTCTGACCTTGTCTCACAAAATTCATTATATCTAAAAATTTACAAATCCATTGCTTACACTATTTCTCCTATGAGAAACTAGACTCAATAAGCTTTAATTCCATATATTGTTCATCTTCTAATTCGATTTATACAATTTATGGTGATTTTTCAAATTTAGTGTACTGCTGCTGTCCAAATTGTTTTAGTGCAAACTGTTTATTACCATTTTTCCCTAAGCTTTTAATAAATGAGAATTTCGTCCCTACTCAATTAGTCTCTCAATTGAGCTTATTTTTCTCAATTAACACTTTATTATATCACCTTAAACTAGTTTACAACCTTTAGGAATCAGAGTTTCAGAAATAGACTTTAATTCCAAACATTTTCACAATTAGGTCCTAAAAATCAATTTTCCATTGAAATTACCTAATAAAATCATCTCATAAATAAATTAAAACTTTAATTTCATTCTATTTCATCATAAACTTACATAACTCAATTATGGTGACTTTCAATTTCATCCATGAAATCAAAAACTAATGAATTTAATAGTAGGACCTAGTTGTAAAAGTCTTAGAAACACAAAAATTACAAGAAAAGGCAAGGATTAACTCACTTGGTGCAAAATTATGAAATACCAGCTTAGAGAACCCTCCTATGGCGTTTTTAGCTGCTGGAATTGAAGAGAAATGAAGAGAAATCTAGATATTTCCTATTTAGTCCTAGCTTTATTTAGTTAATTTTGCAATATTCCAATTTTGCCCTTAATTTATCAAATTCCCTGCTGATTTCATGCCCTCGCCGTCCAGCCCAAATAAATTTTGGGTCTAATTACCTTTTAAATCCTTTCTCATTAGACTCTTAAGCTATTTAATCATTCTAGCAAATTTTACACCTATTACAATTTAGTCCTTTTCATTTAATTGACTACCCAAACATTAAAATTTCCTAACGAAATTTTAATACCACATTACTAACATTTCATAAATATTTATAAAATTATTTTCGACTCGGTTTTACGAGATAAAGGTCTCGATACCTTGTTTTTACCCAATTTCTTCAATAATTTCTTTTTCTAACTAACCACTAAATCGGTAAAATTTTTCTATCAATATTTTCATACGATTTTCCTATCATATCAATTTTCATGCAAAAATATTGAAATAAATTTCTCTTTAAATCGGATTTGTGGTTACGAAACCACTGTTCCGATAATTTTGAATTTAGGCCATTACACGGCTGATACTTCTTATCATCCGGATTTTCCGGGCAATAACTATTTCCCGGGCTAGTCAGGGGGCGGATACCATTACGGGTTTGATATGTTTGGGTCGTACCCACCATAGCACAACACTTCTCCCGGCCCATATCCACCGCATTATAGCACTACCCCCAGCCAGTATCTACTGCAGTACTCCACTCCTACAGGGTTGTATCGACCGCAGCATGGCAGTCCTCCCGGCTCAAGTTCATCGATGCCATTCGAGCCATATGATTTTTCTTCTATGTATCAGACACCCTCACCTACGACTGAAGAGGATGTTGGTAGTCGCAATCACCCACGACGTGAACGTCGACCTCCGCAGAAATATACCCCTAGGACCACACCATCGAACCATCAATTTTAAGGGTTTCTTGGGTTTTGATATTAAAAAGTTTGTATTTTTTTTATATATTTAATTAGATGAATTGGAACTTTGAAAAGTGGAATAAAATTTGACCATAACGTAAATTAGATTAATTTGGCCATTTTTGAACATTAAAACACAAAAACTTGTAACAAACTTAGTCTTGTAATATAAATTGGAACAAACTTTAAATACATTACAACATTAATCTAATTGGAACATTAATTAAATTGGAACATACTATTACATGGACATATGAAATAGATGATACATATGTAGTTATATATGCAAGTTGAGTAAATGTAAACTCAACCATTACCTTGTTTGTATATGTGACTAATTCGTTGATTGAGTGTAGGTAATTGGTAAAAATTACCTTGATCGATGGAATGTTTGGTTATGTGTGCTTCATGAGAATTGAATGATGATTGTATTAAGTTTTATTGTGTAATTGAGCATGGGATCCATGAAATGGTGAGTTCATGATTAGTTGAAAATGATATTATGATAAATATCATTATATTGTACAAAAACAGTTTGGACAATAGCAGTAGTCCGACTTTAAAAATTTAATAAAAATTGTATAAATCGAACTAAAGGCTGGATAAAATATGAAATTAAAGCTTAGTGAGTCTAGTTTCACATATAAGAAACGGTGTAAGTAAAAGAATTTCATATTATGAGATATTTGAATTCTTGTGAGACAGAGCCACAATGATTCCAGAATCCCCTATTTTGATTTCAGAAAATTATTAAAAATTTTAAAAAAATATTTATGAGTTATAATCTATATGCTTAGAATCCTTAATGAGTATATTTTCAAGAGAAATAGACGAAAAAATTATCCAAATTCCGTACTGTAATATAATTTATTTTTAGTGAATAAGGGTCGGAGCTGTGGAACAGCAAAATAAGGGTAACTTTAAAGAATAAACTGTACTAATTGGATAAATAAAAAATTCTAAAAATTTTATGGTAAGAAGATATGTGAGCTTAGTTTCTAGAGAAATTAGCGGATCTTAATTTGAATTTTCGTAGCTCCAGATATAAATAAATTTGTAACTGCAACTCGAAAAAACAGCTTGACTGGATTTTGAACAAATAGAGGAATATTTGCAATATATTTTTTTTCATATAAAATAAATACATTACAACATAAGCTCAATTCCTACCTGATCGTGACGATTGTCCGACATGATAGTTTCGCTGCGGGCATTTACTCCGATTATGACCAGTTAACCTGCATAATCCACAACGCGTACCGTCGGATTTCTTCCCTTCATATCATCCAACGAGACATTTCTATTAAATCTCATTGCTATTTGTTGCCGACATTCAAATATGCATCCAACGGTTGTTGTCAAGATAATTCCATCGAAATAAACGCATACGAAAAACTGATTATCCATCTTCAATGCTCAATCATTAAAAATAAAAAACTTTCTCAAAATAATTTCAACACCAAATAAACTACTTAAATAAAAAAATTAATTAATCAATATGCAATTTTTTTCATTCATAAGCTCATAGTTTTTCAGTTCTCATTTTATACATAAACAACATTTATCTTTACATTTTAACCATTTAAATTCAGTTCTATGTTTTCTTCCATCTCCGACCCTGTATCTTCCTCTGGGAAATACTGTACAATCCAATTTAGATATTCTTGATTCTCTTCATATTCATCTTCTACAATCCAATTTGGCAATTCCTCGGGATCTTCTTCCTCTTCAATTTTTATAACGGGTATTGAAATTAGAAATTCTCTTGGTAATTTCCTAACATCTAATTTATCCATCCATGGTATGTCAATCACATTTGGCTTCCCAGTCAATTTTCGTGAACTTATACTTTGTCTCGCTATTTTCCTTGCTCCATAAGAGATTATAAACTTTACGAAGCATATAACTAGATTCCAATATATTCGTGGTACCAATGTCTTCCAAAGTTGGTCTAAAATGATTTGATGTTCCCGTTCTATTAATGTCCCTCTAAGGGTTAAGTATTGAACTTTATTCTTCCTAATCATCTCATGACCTTTCCACAACACTTCTTGCATCTTTTTATTTACTGTGATAACGTGTTCAACAATGTCTTCTTCTGGTTTCATTCTGTAATCTTGCACTTCTCTCATCATCTTATCAACTTTCTCCATTTGTGCTAAAGTTGTTATTTCATCAGGCAATACCAAATATGTTGCCATTTTTAACAATATCTATAACATGCCAAATAAATTTCATAAATATTATCTAATCAACCTAAAATGAGTTTTTTACCCTAATAATATAAAAAATAAAATAAAATACCAAAGTAGGTTGTTTGAAAGATTAAGTGCCAAAAATGATACTTAATCTTTCAAACAACCTATTTTGCTATTTTATTTTATTTTTTAATTTTTTATATTATTAGGGTAAAAAACCCACCTAAAACACATATAACAAATAAGTTATATAAAAAAAATAATACATTCTTTACATAACATAAATAGGCTTTTTTAGGGTTTTTTTATAAAATTAATATAAATCAACAATAATAATAACTAACAATAATTAGGGTTTTTTTACTAACAATAATAATAACTAACAACAAAAAATAATAATAATCAACAATAATAATAACAGCAAAAACACAATAACAATATAAAAATTCATTATTTAAAAAAAATTATACCTTCTTTTTTCCTTCTCCTTCTTTTTCTTCTCTTCTCCTTTCTTTCCCTTTATTTTCTTCTTCTTGCTGCTGCTTCTTGCCCCCGGAGTTGCTGCTTCTACTTGCTTTTATACTGCTTAGTGCCGCCTTTGGGACCCACACCACCAGTGTCGCCTCTACCAGAGGCACCACCGGTGCCGCCTCTGGCACCCACATCACCTATTTTTTTTATTTTTTTTCGTTTTCACCTTTTTTTCGTTTTCAGCAAATTTTTTTTTACTGTTCATTGTCAGAAATCAGGGTGGTGCTGCCTCTCACAGTGGCGTGACCACCCTGAACATACCATTTTGGTAATTACTTTTTATGTTGTATTATTTTGGAATTTTTTATTTTTTTGTACTTTTTTAGTAAAAAACCCCATTTCTTTTCTAAATCGCTCCCTAATATAATAATAACATTAATATATTGTTTATGTTGTTGGTAAGGAATGCAGGAGTTGGTGACATCTTTTAAAATGCCAAAATTTTCATTTTTTTTATAAATTATAAAATTTTAAATTAGTAATAGTTAAATTACACTTTAATATTTTAAAAATGATAAATTTTAATTTAATTTTGTAAAAATTATAAAGATATAATCTATTAAAATAATAAAATTATATTTTTATTATTATAAAAATATATAATTTAAGGGTAAATTACACCAACAGTCATTCAACTTTGGGGTAGCTGACAAAACAGTCACCTGGGTTTCATTTCAGTCACTTAACTTTGAAAAAATAACAAAACAGTTACTAACGTTATTGAAAAGTGACAAATCAGTCACTCATTAACGTTTTCCGTCACAAGCTTAACAGAATAGATGACGTGGTAGTTAATTAGCTGACGTGGTCAATTAACTTGCCACGTAAGACAAGTAGTCAAAGGGTTAAAAAAAAAAAGAAAGAAAGATGATTGGGCATTCTCTGTGCATTTCTTCTTTTTCTTCTCATCTTTCTCTGCATCTTCTTCTCCCTCAACCTCTTTCTCTGGGCATTCTCTGTTGTTCCCTATAAAAGCGAAAACCAAGTAAGAAAAATTAACCAAGGCTTGGATAAAAATGTTTCCTTAAACCTAATCCCTGCAACAATAACAAAGTCTTAGATAATGATGTCTCCTTTAATCCTATCCCTCCAACAATAATGCCTCTTAATCAAATGCCTAATCCCATGCCTATTTTAAAATTGCAACCTTGCATGAAAGCAATACAGTTAAAAAAAATAGTCTAACCAATGAAGAAAACAGCACAAATCAAACTTATACCAATCTGATGTGACCCAATTTACAAACAAAACCACAATAATTTAATAAAATCTAAAACCCAGATATAAATCTCAATCAACAACCAAAAACCAAAATTGGTTTCCAACAAAAGAAGTAATGCCAAAACAAACCTAGAAAAAGAAGAAGCAAAACCCACCAAATTCTTTCTCAACAGCAGCAGTGTGGAAGATTCCAGAGTAAACAGAGCCATCTATCAAATGCACATCCACTGGCAGACCAAGGATGTACATGGTAGCAAGCAGCAATGCTTCGTTCATTAAACAGTTCTCTTCTTCTACTCTGTTTTTGAGTTTGATATCTACTCTTCTATAGGAGTAATATAAGTAAAGAAAAAGGAAAATAGATCTGAGGTAGCAGACAACAGTGTGTTGACTGAATAGATGGAATCAGAAAAGAAAAGGAGACAAAAGGCAATTTTCTTTGTTTATCGTTTCTTATATGTTTTACAAATAACTAAATAAATTCATTGATCTATAAATTTTGTATAGAAAGGGTAAAGAATAATTTTATCAATGATAAAAATAAAATAAAAAAAAAGTCGTCAAAGCCCTGCTAAAACTCTCAAAATCTCTAGAAACTGTAAAAGAACAATGGGATCCAAGAAATTCAATTATATCATGCATGTCCCTTATTTATATTTTACACAGAGAGCAACAGTCCTGGAAATGATGGAAAAATATTTGATTTTACATGCCATGTCATTCAAAAATTTGATGCCACTTTTTTTTTTTTGTGGAACTTGTCAGTGGTTCTTTCCCCTGGAAGAAAGATATGGTAAAAAAAGGAACTGTGTTTTCCATGTTCTGATGTTAGATGCATTGCTACTTGAGGAATATCAAATTGGATGCAAACAGAAAACGTGCATGGTCGAAAGTTTAGTTCCGTTGTGTCATAGGGAAGAAAATAAGGCTGATAACGGTATCTCTCTGGCTGAACAAGAACGATGTATTTGCTCTTAAGTCAATGAACTCGAAGCAGCCTTACTCCCGCAAAAGAAGAATTTAAAAATTAACAGGATTTACAGACTTGGATAGAGGTTGAGGGAGAGGAAGATGCAGAGAAAGATGAGAAGAAAAAGAAGAAATGCACAGAGAATGCCCAATCATATTTTTTTTTTCTTTTTTTGACCCTTTGACTACTTGTCCTACGTGGCAAGTTAATTGGCCACGTCAGCTAATTAACTGCCACGTCAGCTATTCCGTTAAGCTTGTGACGGAAAATGTTAATGAGTGATTGATTTGTCACTTTTCAATAACATTAGTGACTGTTTTATTATTTTTTCAAAGTTGAGTGACTGAAATGAAATCCAGGTGACTTTTTTTTTAGTTACCCCAAAGTTGAGTGACTGTTGGTGTAATTTACCCATAATTTAATTTTAACCCTTAAAAAATTTTCTTACTTTACCCTATATGTCATTCCACGTTATTTCACTTTTTACACCATTAATTAATCCAAAGTAATGTATGAGATGCTCTGAACAATTTATGAATTACCCACATTTCAAATTTGAAAGTGTATCTATTATGATTGGATACTTTCGACTCTTTTTAAAAAAAATTTTGAAGTGTTATTTACTAAGAAATCGGCCAAACTTCCACCTATGGTAGATATTTTCTTCGTTGTTGAGGGAACGAGGTGTTTGTATTGCTAGCTGAAATCCCAATAATAATTGGTATGGTACCACTTGAACTATCTACGTTGAAAGTTCAAACACTTCAAACATTTTTTTGGGGAAAAATGGGAAGTTACCTCAACAACAAAAAGGCGCATTCTGAATCAAATACAACAACTGATAGCGTATTCTGACCAATAACATTGATCAGTACGTTTGAAGACGACTAATCAACTAGACACAAGATTATTATCATATTGTGAATTGCACATGCATTGAACGGCGGCTTGATGCTTTTGAGTTACTAATTAACTATAAACCAATCGTTCAGAAGAATTATTATCATATTGTGAATTGCACATGCATTGAGCGGCGGCTTGTCCACCTTTATATTCTCCCCCCCCCCCCCCAACCACAACAAGCAAGCAATGTCAGGCAAGGAAGGAGACAAATATCGTTCTTATTTGCATGGAGAAGGTGAGCTCAACACCAACTGGAGATATGGAGGACCTCCAAATTATGATATTGTGAACAAGCTCTTCGAAGACGAAAGAACTAAGGTTTTCCCTCTCTCTCTATACTTTGCTTGTTTTATCCTATATTCATATTGGAGTAAATTTTAATGAACTTTCAATCTGTTAATGGAAGGTATGGCCTCCTGGATCATTGGAAGAGAAAGTGCAGAACCTTGTAAAATCATGGGAAATGGAGATTTTCCACAAGGCATCCCTCGAAGATTTCAAAACAATTGACGTAAACAAATACACATTTAGCTTAAATGGTATTAAAAAGGAAAAAAAGGAAAAACCAGAAGCTGAAACATTGATTTTCACAATTGCTGTTGTGAATTAAAAACATTAATGATGGTTTTTCAGGTCGGAAAGGTTTGACGATGATGGAAATAAAGAAGCTGGGAGGAGGATACAACCCACAATTACAAACGTCCCTTCCTCAAGAACTAAGATGCTATGATCCTGAAAAAGAAACAGATGAATCATCTCATAAGACATTCGTAACAGCGTTCCCAAGAGGCTTTGCCTTTGAGGTTCTTAAGGTTTATGCCGGACCTCCTGAGATTGTCCTCAAGTTTAGACACTGGGGTTACAATGAAGGTCCTTTTAAAGGTCACGCACCTACTGGAGATTTGGTGGAGTTTTACGGAGTAGCCATCTACCAGGTAATTTAATTACATCGATAAAAGATAACACGACGATTTGCTTATATGTTTTGTGAAATAGGTGGATGAAGATATGAAAATTGGGAGAGTGGAGTTCTTCTATGAGCGGGGAGAATTGCTTGGTGGTCTCCTGAAAGGTGCTGCCATTGAGAGCTCTGCTATGGAGGCAGCTTCAAGTTGTCCAATTCTGAGGAACACGGGCTAGAATTATTCCCAAATTTCGTTTTAACTTTATGTAAAATAAATACTACTTGGGGTTACCTCTTTGTCGCGTAAAATGAATCGCCACTTGCTGATTCCTACTTCTTCCTTGTCCAAATTTGTATGTTGTTAAATAAGGAAGTTCCCTAGACATGGAACAAGAGCTTTCTATTATCATCTTTTCTTTTAAGGTTTCATATGGATGAAAGGTTGTTACACAAGTTAATGCAACATGCAATGGGACAAAGATTAATGCTAGAATTATTTGTTTGTATTAAATTATGAAGTAAAAATTTAAAAGTTAAAATATTATTTAAATTTTTATATATTTCATACATTTAAAATTTAATTTTTTATTTTATTTTTTAGAAATATAATTCTTTTACTTTTCAAAATTAAAAATTTAAGCTTAATTGTTATCATTGTTGAAATTCTTCAGTTAAATTTAATAGCTTGAAATTTAAAAATTAAAAAAAAAATCAATTAGTAGTATTGTAATAAAAAAATTATATTTAAAATAGTTATGTAAATTTTTTTCTTAAAAACACGCATTCAAGCTCATTACGGTAAAATAATTTTTTGTTGGAATAGTGTTGTTAAAAATTTAGCATTATAATTGAAATAATTAATAATATTAACTATTTAGACAAATTAATGACATTATAAAAGTAGAACTAAATCCTGTAAAAAAAATTAAGTATATAGATTTAATCCAGTTTTTAGAATAGTATAGGAGCCAAAATTGAAATTTGACCATTGTCTTATAATGGCAAAAAAAACAGACAAATATATTCAAATTATATATAACTATATAACATTTTAATCAAAAAATTAATTAAATTAACTAATTATAAAAATATAAGACAAAATTAAATATAATAAAAGAATTGAAATTAAAACATTTTTGTAAAATGGAAAAGACGTTTGAAATAGGAGGAAGGTCCACATATATATAACTATTATAAATTACTTCTATTTAAATTTGTTGATTTAATTAATTATAACTTTAAAAAAATTAAAACAGGAAATTATTTTATAGACCTTTCCCACCATATTATTTATGGTCTCTTTTCAATTATTTAATAACATTTCAACAATTTTTTTCATGCCATTGACACATAATTTTAATAATTTTTTTAACCCTAAACTTTAAATCTAGAACCTCAAACTCTAAGCCCTGGACTCAAAACCTTGAACCCTGATCGTAAACCCTAAACTCTAAACTCAAATCTTAACTCTTAAACCTAAAACCCTAAACCTCAAATCTCAAACCCAAGTTAAATGTTTGGGGTTCAAGGTTCACAGTTCAGAGTTTTAAGTTAGGGTTTAGAGTTAAACGTTAGGGTTCGAGGTTCGAGATTCAAGGTTCGACGTTTAAGGTACGGGATTTAAGTTCAATGTTCAGGGTTCAAGCTTGAGATTCAAGTTCGGGTTTTAAGGTTTGGGGTTCAAGATTCAAGTTCGAGTTTTGGGTTCCATTTCACATTCAGGGTTTAAAGTTCAAAAATCAAGATTTAAGGTTTAAGATTCAAAGTTTGGAGTAAAAAATTATCAAAGTTATGTGTCAATAACATGAAAAAAAGCTATTGAAATGTCATTAAATTATTATAAAAGAACTATGAACAATGTGGGAAGAGTCTATATAATAATTACTACTAAAACTGTTATAAGAAGAAATATTAATATGCCGAAATTTATATAAACGTATAACACTTCAAACATGACTATAATATAAAAAATAACACAAACACAACAATGATATAAGTAATACTAGGTCTAAATTCATCTTCTTTCTCTATTATTAACTTGGTTATTGAAAATTTATATAACAAAATTATGTGGTCAAGTGTCTTTTGGTATGGTTAATTTTGATATGCCCATGGGAGTGAACCTTGATAAGGAGCAGTCCCGCAGTATCTAAACAGACCTTCAATTTCGGGGCATCCATTGGGATACGGGATCGACCGATGGAAAGGATCACGGCCTACTTTTTTCTTCTTAAGCAATCCGATACATCCATATGGATCATGCTGAAACTGAGTCCTCACCAATGCCTCACCTTTCAAAGCAGCTTCTTTTGCAGTCGATGAAGCTGGGGTGCCTCTGTAAAAAAATTGTGACTCGGGAAAGTCGATTGCAGAGCGATGCAAGTTTGCAAATCTCTCTTCCTTGAAATCATAACTTACAACCTGATCCAAATGCAATAGGATTAGGATTAATTTTCTTTCTGAAACTTGAAAGTAGCAAGTACATATCACAAAAAACCTCCGGATAAGAAAACACAAACAATATATTTAGTTTGGGAATCCATGGTGGCATCAAAGACGAACTCGACCGTTTAATCTTTCACCTTATCAAAACATGCTGATATGAGGGAAGATGAGTGGGGAGAGAGAAGTAAAAGTAAGAAAGGTTAACAAAATGCAGAATGGTTCGAGCAGGATTTGCTTACGGTTATGTTTTGTGGATATGTCCCAGTAAGCTCTCGAAACCGACAAACGCTGAAGAGAAGATTTTCGAAGCTATCTCTTGCATGCTCCTCTGTTAATGCCCTCCACTTCACACTTTCTTCCTTCCCTGAAAAACAATCGAATATAATAACAATGACACTTGGATAATTAAAAGCAAACTCAAAATAAGTTCTCACTAGTGCGCTACAATGGTTGCATATTTGGAGTTAAAGGTCAAAATAATTGGAACTAAAGCTAGAAATCGATAAATTTGATGTTGTGTATGAACCAGGAATATATTCGTAGAAACTAGGCAAACAATCAGTGCAATGCAATCATTATAAATTGTTCATGTTTACATTTCATACTTCAAATCAATGGGAGCATTCAAGTATAAATAAGGAATGTAAGGACAGCATGGAGGACTGAATAAAGTGAACATACCAAACCATCCTTTCGAGTCAGCAACTGTCCAATAACTCTGCGCCTCACTTCGAGGACCGGCATCCTTCCGAGTCTCTCCACCACTAAACAGAAGCAAAGCCGCATCATCTTGTGCGGTGCTTTCGACCCCTTCCTTTATATGAGTCAAAAAAGTAGCAGCTTGGCCTGGATTCTTCTGATACGGCTCCAAAAACCAAGAATCCTCCTTGTCGACTTTCTCACAACTACTGCTTGTATAAACTGAATGCCCAGCAACCATTACAAGATTCTTGAGCTTGGCATAGGGATAGTAATTACTGAACCCCTCATCAAGTTTCCTATAATTTCTCAGCATCCTATAGTGGTGCTCATATAGAGATAAACCTATGAGGATTGTGACCCCAAATGCCAAGGAAACAAAGAAAACAAGGAGCGGATGTAACTTGTAATAGTAGTGAAGCCTGTTAGCCAAGGATTTGATCATTCTAACAGGGTAAAACGATGAAACTTTAGACCTTCTGGTTCTTTTGATATTACCTGATTCAATATCAAAGTCACCCCTTGGATAGGCATTGAAGGACTTTGGGCTATTTGACCCAAATGGATAGTTATTCATGATAACAGAAATCCCGCTGAAACGCTTCGAGATTTAAACAAAGCATACCCAGACAGGCAATTCAACAGATTATCGACTAAAGATCAATAATTTGGAGATTCAATTCAACAAATCCAAAACATAAACTAGTGGAAAAGGAAAGATCTTGATCATCGAGTTGAACTTCTCGTTTGCAGCTTAGGAAAGTAGAAATGAATTTTAAGGCAGATAAACAAAATGGGGTTTTGATTTACATGAAAAACAAGATCAAAGCAGAGGAAGAAAGGGTAAACTCACCGAAAGCCTGGCAGGATAGAAATTCAGATCCAAGATTTCAGAGAGTTTGTTTATTAAAAAAAAAAAATCAGAGATGATGGCTTAGGGAAGAAGACTAACAACAGGGACTGAATTCTTGGGTTTTGCCCATTTGAAGCCCAACGAAGGAAGTTCCATTTTGTTTTCTAAAGGTTGCTTGCTTATCGATGGGAAAAAAAATACTTGCGATACAAGCCCATGTTTGAAGTATACTTCAGTGTTCTTTTAAAAGTCAATACAAATTTTGTACATGATAACTCATTATAAATAATTGTATTCCTAATGTAGGGTTATTTGAGGGTATTTATTTTTATTTTTTTAATATCATATATGTCGAATCCTTTTTTTATTTTGAAAAACGGGGATCGACTTTAAAAAAAAATATGGAGTCGCCACTAATCTTTTTTGTTTAGATGCGATTGGATCATCTTATAAAATATTTTGTTTTATTAAAATATTAATTTTGGCCTACGATATTCAAGAAAATGGGTTCGGGAGTCGGTTACGCACGAGAAAGGATTAGCACCCTCGTAACGTCCAAAATTGGTACCAAATTGATTAACTAATGTCCTAATGTCGAAAATTTGAAAAGTTTAAAATACACTTCCCTTTTAAAGAGTATTTGAATAACTCGAGTTGGAATTTAAGACTCATCCGTTTCGAAGGAATAAAATACTACATCCAATACGTTAGGATACGATATTTTAAGCCCTCAAAACTGAGACCATCTCATGATTTCCAAAGCGTGCAATTAAAATGATATTTAGTTATTTGGTCAAACGAAAAAATCGAAACCCAACACGTTAGGGCACGATTTCTCGGACTTCCAAACACAAAATATTGCCTTGTTTGGAGAAAATTCCAAATAAAAACGATTATTTATTCGGCTTGTTTGGAGCAAATAAAACGATCGATGTCAAACAAAAGTTGGTATTTCAATCACAATGCAATAACATGAAACAATAGCATAGTAACAAGCATGGAACAATAATAAATAGCAATAGCACTATACAAATGAATAACAATGATATGAAAGTACAATGGAATAAATTAGGATACATACAATGACAATACATCATACACTATACAAATACTAACATTAATACTCAAAGCCCAATGACTTAAAAGACAATTTTTAAAAGAAGTACCAAGCAAATTAATAAAATGTAACAAGTTTTGAAATAAATAAAGAATGAATAATATGAAAAAAAGAAATTGGAAATCATCAATATACAAATAACAAATTACAGGAAAAAAAATTTAAAAGTAAGTAAGTGAAAGTTTAAAAGAGATAAAAATAAGAAATAGAAATAAAAATATATAATATGTTAAATAGTAATAGTTGAATGAATTTTGAAATAAATGTTAGATAAGAAGAAAATCAAAATACATAATATACAAAATAATATAATTCTATCTAAATAAATAATATACATAAAATGAAAAACTTATTATAAATATATATATATACAAAAGTATTTGGGTAAATAAATATATAAAAGAATAATAGTAACAATAATATTGCAAACATAATTAATATGATAATAAAACGAGTAAGTAAGTAAAAAAAAAGTAAGTATTATAATAATAATAATAATAATAATAATAATAATAATAATAATAATAATAATAATAATAATAATAATAATAATAATAATAATAATAATAATAATAATAATAAATAAAAGAAAATATAATTATAGTACAAAAATAATAGTAAAAATAATAATAGTAGTAATAATATTAATAAAAAGATTATAAAAAAATAAAAATAATGAATGTAATAGTAATATATAATAATTATGAAATAACACTAATAATAAAAATTTAGAAGATAATAAAAATAATGATAATAATAGTGATATGCTAACAATAATGATAAATAAAAAAAGAAAACAAAAATATATGAATAATAATATGCTAATAATAACAATAGTAAAAATAGAAAATAAAAATAATATTAATAATAATACTAATAATAACAATAATAATATTAAAATTAATTAATTTAAAAAAATAGCAAAAAATAACGAAAAAGGACTAAATTAAACTTAAAACAGAAGTTTTGGGGCTAATCCGAAATAAGAATAAGGCGAAAGGACCAATTTGCATGCGCTAATAACAAGGAAGGACAAAAAGGGCAATAACCCCTTCTCCTCCAAAACGCACAGCATCAGAGAGGACCAAATTGAAATCCAAAATAAATTTTTGGGCCAAAATTAAAAAACAAAAGGAATCTAATTGCAAACTAATAAAAAAGAGGAAGGACTGCGCGCGTAAATATCCCAAAGACCAAAAACACGCGGATCCCTGGATCGAGTCGGGTCAGTGCGCGGGTCTGAGGTAAAACGACGTCGTTTTGGGGGTTTAAGGCCAGTCCCAAAATGACGTCGTTTTGAGGGACTATATAAGTCAAATTTTTTTTGAAAAAATCTCATTTTCTCATTTCAACAAAAAAAAAAAACTAAAAAACTTCTTTTTT
The DNA here is from genome assembly GCA_025698465.1 of Gossypium longicalyx. NCBI lineage: Eukaryota > Viridiplantae > Streptophyta > Magnoliopsida > Malvales > Malvaceae > Gossypium > Gossypium longicalyx. Next base: position 11,545,011 of record CM046997.1, on the reverse strand, counting down.
CCCTCAAAAATCCTCTTCCCCTTTTCCAAAATTCGGCCATCCTTCGACGCCATTCGCCGCCGTCCTCCGCCATGCACGGTGGCCGGCGTCCAAAAGGTAAATTTTTTTTATGTATTTGTATATATATATTTTAAGGAAAAATAAAGAAGAAATAAAAAAAACCTAAAAAGCCGTAACCTACGTTTTCCTTGTTTATCTTTTCGATTCTACTCTGCTATTTGATTCTTGATTTGTAATTGAAACTGTTGTTTTTTTATTGATCTATTAGTATCCAAAAAAAGAGAGAGATCATTATAATAGATTTTTGAAGGCTTTTATAGCCTTTTTTTTACACATTATTTTTACATATTTGCAGGAACGTGAGCAAACATGCCACTGACGTGGCATGGTGGAGCAGTGCACGTCTCGGGGTAGTGACGTCCGGCGTGCGGGGGAGGCGCGCTGCTTGCTGAAGCGGCACAAAGGGGGTTGGGGCTAGGGTTTGCTAAAAATACATAAGCATTTTGGGCCATTGGGCTTTGTTTTTGTTGGGTCTAAGGGTTTAGGTTGGTATTGGGTATTGTTTTTTTTATTGGTTTATTATTTTTTGTTTTATAGCAGGCCGGGTAAATTGGGCTTGCTATAGCTGCCCCTCTTTGTTCGTTGTCGTGTAACGAGAATAGAGCAAAGACTATAAAAGGGCCAATTTTGCCTGGACCTATTGAGTCTCGGCACTTCTTCTTCTTCTTCTTTAAGTAACCTCGTCCCAATCCATTGTGTCTTCAGAGGTATAAGAATTAGTGCTTAGATCCGTTCCAACGTAATTTCAGGGAGAAGATATTTGTAGCTTCGATCTACTCTACTGGAACGTAATGTCAACTTGCTCCGCTGCGACTTCAGGGAGATAAGGTTTGTGTATTGTTATCCTGCTCTACTACAACATCAGAGAGATGAGGATTGTGGCTTCGATCTACTCCTCTACTACCTTAGGAAGATAAGATTCGCCGTCTTCGATCTGTTCCACTACTGCTTAGGGAGATAAGATCTGCAATCTTCAGTCTGCTCCACTGCTACTTAAGGAGATATGGCCCCTGCTTCAATTTCTCAAAATTTTCTTGACACTGATCGTACCAAACGAACTGAATATTCTTATGTAACAACTTTGTCATCGGCAAGGCTATCTTCGAAAATCTATTTGCGGATATTTGGTAATAACCAGCTAATCCAAGAAAACTACGAACCTCTGACACATTTCTCGATGCTTTCCACTGAACAATTACCTCTATCTTTTTCGAATCAACTTTAATTCCATCTGCTGAGATAACATGACCCAAAAATACAACATCTGATAACCAGAATTCACACTTACTAAGCTTTCCGTATAACTGTTTCTCTCGTAACACTTGCAAAACAATTCTGAAGTGTTGCTCATGCTCAAATCCAGATTTCGAATAGATCAAAATATCATCAACAAAAACTACCATAAAATAATCCAAATACGGTTGAAAAATATGGTTTATGAGAACCATAAATGCTGTCGGAGCATTCGTCAATCCAAAAGGCATCACTAAAAATTCATAATGACCATATCGTGTACGAAATGTCGTCTTTAGTACATCACTTCCTTTCACTTTCAAATAATAATAACTTGATCTCAAATCAATCTTTGAAAAGATAGAAGCTCATTTTAGTTGATCAAATAAGTCATCAATACGGAGTAGAGGATATCGATTCTTAATCGTCAACTTATTCAATTGCCGATAATCAATACAAAGTCGCATTGAACCATTTTTCTTTTTAACAAAAAGTATTGGAGCTCCCCAAGGCGATATACTAGGGCGTATAAAACCATGATCCAATAAGTCTTGCAATTGTACTTTTAATTATTTTAACTCCGTAGGTGACATACGATAGGGGGCATTGACACTGGAGCCATACCAGAAAACACTTCAATTGCAAACTCAACCTCTCGATCTGGTGGTAATCCTGGTAATTCCTTGAGAAACACATTAGGGAATTCGAAAACAGTTCGAATTTTATTGCACTGGCTATCAATAGAATTTGAGTTAATAACATAGGCTAGAAAAGCTTCACAATCTTGATTAAGAAGTTTATCAGCTCAAATTGCTAAAATGATACGAGTTGAGCCACTTGTTCGAATACCATTCACCTCAATCATATCACCACTTTCACTCTGAACAACAAACTTCTTTTTACAACAATCCAAATCACCCCATGCTCAGTAAGCCAATCCATACCCCAAATCATATTAAAATCGCCAAACGGCATTATCAACAAATCAACAGGGAAGGTTATATTTTGTATCACTAACGGATATCTCTTATACACCTGATCCACTAACACAGATTGACCTAAAGGACTAGACACCACTATTGATACTCTAGACATCTCAAATTTTAAACTTCCCGACTCAACCAATTTAGTATTAACATATGAATACGAAGATCCCGGATCTATCAAAGCATAAACAGGTTCTGAATGTAATAAAAATATACCTGTCACAACATCATTAGCATCACAATCCTCACGATTCCACACAACATAAGCTCGAGTTGGTGTTCTAGCCTCCGACTGTTGAGTAACAGCATCATTTCCCTTTCTAGCACCACCTCTTGAAAATGAACCACTTCGACTTGACCTGCGACCCCTAGTAATAGCCTCAAGTTAAATTTCCGCATTTACCATGGTACTTTTTCCCACAATGTTCAAAATTCGAAATATCAGTATCCCTAGATAGACCTCGCACACTACCTGTAGACACAGTTGGTTGTCTATCATGATTTCTATTAGTTCTATCTGACTTAAAATTTGATCTCCAGCTACCACAAAATTCTCTCTTCAGTTGTAGATTTGAACTTGCAGCTCCAGGATGCTTTCCAACAGTACGAGTATTCTCAGTCTTTTTGTCAAAACCCAGGACTTGCTCTACCATTCTTGCCCGTTCAACTAAATTTGTAAATTCAGTAATTTTGTGTGATACCAACTGTACTCGTAACTCATCGCGTAAACAATGTAAAAATCGCTTGCAACTATCAATTTCAATCTGCAAAAATTCAACAGCATACCTACTAAGTCATGAAAAATCTCGTTCATAATCAACCACAAACATTTCACCTAGTTTCAGCATTAAAAACTCTTGTTTTCTATCTTCAATATACAATTCACCCACATAGTTCTTTTGAAATTCCTTTTGGAAGAATTCCTAATTTACCTGATCTGTGGATACATGACGCATCATTGACTGCCACCAGTTATATGCTTCTCATTGCTGTAGAGAAACAACACATATTACACTTTCACACGGATTGCATTCAAGTTGTTGCAAGATGCATTTAGTGGATTCAATCCAAACTTCAGCTGCAGAAAGATCAACTCCTTTCAATCTTGAGAATTCAGTTGCACCGTGTTTATGCAATTCTTTAATCGAAGCTCGACTAATACTAAGTCCAGATGTCATAGCGGATGTGGTTCCCGCCACTCGCTAAAGAGCATCAACGATAGCTCTAAGTAATTGTGAATCATCTCTTTCTTCAATATTACCTCGTTCAATGTTAGGTTGTTGAGTACTAACTGGATTAACACTTGGTGTGGCCGATTCTATTCCATCTAACTCATTGGAGACATCATCTTCGGTATACATCTCTTAATTAACATCATCATTATATTTATCTGACATTTTCAACTATAAAACAAAAACAATTATATCAATATCCAAATCCCAACTCAATTTGACTCAATTATGGCATGTACCTCTAGACTCAATTTCGAGCTCGATTTAGTTTGAGAATCGGCTAAACTTGCAAAGCTCTGATACCACTAAATATAACATCCCTAACCCATATTCGTCGCCTGAATAGGGTTTCAAAGCATTACCGAAGTTTATCGTTCAAACAGGCAGAATTCTCAAACATTTCATATCATCAAAACAAGTCATCAAAGCATCATTTTAATCCAAATTATCAAATCCAAGTCAATTTGTCTATTTCATGAGCACTTAAACATAGAATTAAATTCACATGCACCTATCTAGATTTAGTTCAATTTACAATGTCAAAACACATATTTATATGTATAAAGCCAACCAATATTAAACTTATAATCTCATTTACATTTAATCCACAAAATAACTATTATTTAGACACCCTAGGTATATACTGACAGAAAAAATAGACATCACCACATTTGAGTTCGGGAGCGTCGTTGGATGCTGAATCGGCGATCAAAATTGAAGTACCTAATCTGAGCACGGAAACAAAATCGTATGCTAAGTAAAACTCAGTAGTATTTCTATAATCTAAATATTTAAAGACAAGATAATATAGTATGCATATTTTAATTATAAGCACATTTGAATATTTAAGACCACATTTATTCATACAATGACATTAGCCATTCAATATTCAATTCATAAATACATCATTTCATTCCATTCTCAAATCTCATCACTTGCTATATAATAGCTTTTCACAATTTAATATATATATATAATTTAAACAATAATATTATTCAATCTATAACCAATTCATGAATACATAATTCATGTATCTCATTTTCATGTATCAATTCACTATCCCATTTTCATTCACATACAATATCATCCAATATAAATCATAGTACTATTTTATTTAATTACCCCTATTAACACGACTTGGACTTAGACTCAGATGGATACACGGGTCCAACCAACGACTCGGACTCAGACTCGGACGGATACACGGGTTCAACCAACACACCAGTTTGGCACCTAGTGCCTCATTAGATAAATCCGAAGTAATAATTGCGCCCAGCACTATATAAATTTGACACGCAGTGTCTCATCAATTAAACCGAAGTAAATTAGCACCCAGTGCCTCATCGACTTAAAGTCGAAGAAATCCCTAAACTCTTCCTATCCTATGGCATGCCATTTATATCCGACTCAGCCTGATACAGTTAATAGGGTTTAATTTCACTTTCCAAATATAACCAATATTCAATTATCATATTTGCACATATATAGTCATTTCAATTCAAATAATCAATATATTCATAATATATATCAATTCAATCCATTCAATTAACTTTTAATTCAATTCAATGTCAAAGTGCCAAATACTCATATCAATACTTACCATATGCATTAAATAAAAAATACAACAATTAATAACTAGTTTCGGATTATAGAAATACAAACCAGGAATTCCGAGCTATTTCACGTCAACTTTATCTTTCCCCTTTTTAGTTGAGGATTTTGGTACGACGTTAACTACGGAATTAAAACAATTAATATTCATCAATACAACACAATTCAATTTCATATTGAATATTTCAATTTTTATTCAATATTTGCCTAAATTCCTATTTAGTCCCTAAGCATATGGTAAGTATTGATGTGAGTATTTGCCTAAATTCCAATTTTTATTCAATACGCTGGACTAGGGTTATGAAGTATTACTAATTATATCACAGTTCTTACTAATATGCATTACATTTTATAATTCAAAATTTTACTCACATCATTGCTCATATTATTGTCTAATATCAAATCTTAAATTACATAACATTTATATGATGACATAGTTTAAAACATAAATCAATATATATTAAAAAAAATTACATATATAATATAACAAATTATCAACTTCTTTAATGGTATTCGAATATTTAATAAAAAGACAAACATTTCATTTCATACTTCTATGCAAACATATATATAGTCAATTAAGTCATTTCATATGGTATTGTCAAATAACATATTCAGCTTTAACAATTTCTTGACCTCACAAATAACCAACGAATCTCTATACCATGCACATATCATATCGACTATAATAAAAGCACATATAAAATCTCATTTGACATATCATGACCGAGTACCTCAATACACATAACCATTGTCAATAAACCAAACCCCTATAATAAATTTAAGGCCTAATATGTCTAACTCATCATGATAAATAAATTAAGCATCATAAACAATATTAATATAGCCTTTATATGAATATCGAATTTACCTCTTGCATAAGTATCTAGATTTTTAACAAATAATGCATGACTTATCTTATCACAGTTTACATTTATTATACCCCACATGGCCGAAACACCTAGTAATTTCACAAATATTATATATCATGGTTATACTCTTAATATAGACTCAAATTAAGATAACATAATGTCTACAATTCATTCGGCTATTTATATATAAAGACACCCAAAACATATTAATAAGCTTTACAACAAGTCGCATTTACGATTTAATAAACAACCCAACACAAATAAAATACAAATTCATTCCACCCAATTAACTAATCCATAATTCACATGTACTTCTCTCCAAACATAACCATGACCGAAGCATACTCATGAATATCCAAATTCATCATCTTTTCAAGTATATAATACCTACCACAATACCATGCATTCAAGGCACATAACATTATAACTAAGACGTACATAAACCATAAACAATATAACCAAATTTAAACATAAAGATTAAGCCATTTTCGCATGGCTTGATTATACATATCCAAAATTCAACAATTCAAAAACATAATCCAGCCTATACATGCCATAATTCGAGTTCGATTATTTAAATACCAAAGCTATAGATAGTGTGATAGACTTTGCTGACGATCCCCGAGCTTGTAACTTGAATCCAAAATCTATAAAACAAAGTAAACATGTACACACAGAGTAAGCTATTATAGCTTAGTAAGTCATAAGCAAATAAACAACCCTAAGATATAATTAACTCATTTCAAGCTAAAATGAATTACATGATCATTACCAAGTTTAATCTCAAACCTACAAGTGAGATAAATAATACATTTTCATGCACAATTCTACCTTGGCAGAATATTCACATCATCATATTAACCAAGTGTCAATCAATTTTCTAAGCTAAAAATGTCATTATATAATCTAACACACATATACATATTTACATAAGCTTAAGAATCCTATTATAATATCATGTACATTTTCTACTTATATAGCCGAATATACATGGTCACATAAATATGCATATCGAATAATCAATTCTATAATATCCATACCATTTGTTCAAAAATCGAATACACTTATTTAACTCATGTATGTTTATTCTTTGTACCACATATAACTTATATCAACTTTCAACTCACATACTTACCTTATTACTGGTAGCTAACAAGCTAAATCATACCTGGCCCTTTTAGCTCGTTTTATACATTCGATTCGCGATTTACCTTTGCCCGATGAACCATTCAGAATTGAATAGGACACTCGGATAATCACACAAGTCGTACAATGCCAACGTCCCAGACGTGGTTTTACATGTAGTCACATATCAATGCCACTGTCCCAGACAGGGTCTTACTCGTAAACATATATCGGAATCACATATCGATGCCATGGTCTTACTCGTACACATATATTGGAATCCTATGTCATGACATATGTATCCCAGCTATTCCTAAGGTTCATACGGGGCTTTCAGACGTCGTAACTCGGTCGAAACGAATGCTCGAACATGGTTACCAAGCTTATACACATTCGGCAATAGCATATATATAAATTCATATTTTGCATACCAGCATACGTATTTAGCATTTAATTACAATTAGACACGTCTATTTTCTTATAAACTTACATCGAACGTTATAAAACAGAACAGGGCAGCTAGTCGACAACTTTCGTTTTCCCCCGATCCAAATCCGATTTCTTTGGTTCTTGATCTAAACATATTCAAATTAAGCTCATTCAAACATATTTTCATTCAATTTAGTCCAAAAACACATAAATTGGCAAATTACCATTTTGCCCCTGACATTTACAATTTTTATAATTTAGCCCCTATTGCACAAAACACAATATATGCAAAATCTCCAAGTACACATGTTAGGCCGAATGGTACCCATGTCTATACAAGCCCATATAATTCATTTATTTCACATTTTAGTCCCTCAAATTATTATTTTTGCAATTAAGTCCTAATTACTCAAAATCATCAAAAACTCCAATACAAAATATGTTAATCTAAAACATATCTTTCATTTTTCATCATCAAACAAAAAAAAATCACAAGCTCTCAACAATGGCATAATCAAAATATTCACCAAAATAAAAAAATTCAAGCATGGGTTTTGTAGTACTCGAAGCAACGATCTCAAAAACGTAAAAATTATCAAAAACTGAACAAAAACGAACCTTGATTGAGCTTGAATAAGTGCCAAACCTTAGATTTGTTATTTCTTTCTTTTCTTTGTTTTAATTTCGAGAATAAAAATGATAAAAACACATATATTAACTTTGTTTTATGTTTTATTATATATTATAACATATTATAACTTAAGTTTAATTTACCAATATAACCTTAATGAATTAATGTAAAAAATTTATATAATAAACCTAATACCGTCCAACTAATGTATAAGTGGACTATTTACAACATACAAGCTCCCATTTAAGAAGCTATTAGCAATTAGGTCCCTTTTAGAAATAACCACAAAATTTTCATTTACGCGATTAAGTCCTTTTATTTAATCGGACACTCAAACGATAAAATTAAATCACAAAAATTTCACAGATATAAATTCACACAAAATAAATACGGAAAATAATTTAAAAATATTTTTCTGACTCGGATTTGTGGTCCTAAAACCACCGTTTCAATTAGGGTCTTAATCGGGCTGTTACATCTGATTTACGAAAACAGAGTCCCAAAAATACACTTTCCAACACCCCTGACTATCGGGTCATTACAATGGTCGATGAATTAGACCTGCCTTTTATCACACTATAAACTCTTCCTTTAAGATTATTTGTAAACTTTACCTCAGATTAGACGTATATGATTTCAACTTGAAAAGAGTTAAGGTTTTAAGGCTTTTTGGTTGGCAATAAATTGTAATGACACATTCAATAATTGGTCTATTTATTATAACAAAAGCTAACTCTACAAATAAATTTTAAATTTTCATATTTGGATAGACAACTGCCATGATGTTTATTTTATTACGAATGGCTTACTAAGTTAGTTGGAGTAATTCTATTTTCATTTTAATTTTAAAATGACAAACATTTGAGTTTTAAGTTTTAAACTTAATTACATTGATTTATGAGGTGTTTGGTTTGCCGAATGTAACATTATGACTCGTAATATTACATTTTGGAATGAGATTGTGATATTTGGATTTCAACATTCTTGCCATCCCATATGTTAGACTATCTTCTATTAGCTAGTTTATTAGTTTGGCTATTAAGTTGGTTGGTTAGTTAGCTTGCAATTATTTCCAATTATTAGTAGCTGTTCAGTTGCTGGCAATAGTTGGTTATGCAACTTAGATTCTATAAATTGTAAGCTCTGATAGTCACATAATTATGATATTCGGTAAAGTACTCATGATTTCTATCTTTCAAATATTTCTTTTTTGTTGTTTCCTCAATAGCCAAACAAGCTACTTTAGCTTTATGTTAACATGGTATCTATAACAAGCCAAACCTGACCTTATGATAGGATCCAAATATGGTGTGTCACTACTTGAAATCAAGCTAACTTCAAAACATTTTTGGCAAAAGTTTTTAAAATCTTATAAATTTATAAATATAAACCATTTTATAGTTGTTTCTTTACTCAATTTAAATGGAATCATTAATAGTTTAATAACATTCAAGCCATTTTGGCGTATAAGTGCAAATATAATAATTTTATTAAAAAATGTATTAATTTAAAACCACGTATTAATACTTAATAGAATTATTATAAAATAGAGTCTTATCAAAACAGAAGTTCTTTATACAAATCATTTCCAAAATACTTTTATGCGCCACCCCCACGAGTCATGCATGATACAAATACAAAGCAGTCGGCTCACGATAAAAGCAGCACTCTGGCATAGTCCTTCTAACAAAGCCTTCCTTTAGTCAGCAAACCTAAGAAGGAAAAGGGTAACAGAGTAAGTTCAAATTAACTTAGTGAGTTCCAAAGAGATCATACATAACATTATTGATATTACATTTGAACCTTTCTAAAAGATTCACACACATACTCATAGTACGCTTAATGGCGTATATAAGACACAGATAGACTCAGTATGCCAACTTACTTATCACTTGGGCGTATATTGTACGCGAACTTAACTCAGAAAAATCCATCTTCATACCAGCCACGTACCTAGAATTCAGAATAAAAAACATATCATTCAATTATATTCACATACATTCTCCTCCTTAACTCCTCATATCATTTTCATTCAAATAGCATGTTTTATCGTGATCTGCCAATCTATTTTGCAATATAGTTGCCCTACTGGAGGCTACACAAGCATATCTCCTCATCTCTATCACCGCGTATCATATCATATAATATCATACATATCAAAAGCAAATGGTACTGGCTTAAGCATGAAAAATGACACTTACTTTATATCACAAACAAATTGCACTCAAACTAAAGATTTTGGATAACCATTACCTTGACTGCCTCCATACGTACAAACATCCAGAGTGTAAATACTACAACTAAATGTATGGAATTGAGGCTGTGTCCGCAAGTATACGGGTCAAGTTGTAATACATTTTTTACAACGAAGTAGGTGAGTACTCCAAGGATTGTACCCAATGGAGGTGAGTACTAATTTAATATTAACATAAAAAAAATAGATCTAATTAGTGCTTTAAATAAATTATATTACGATTAACACAAAATAAAGAAATTATCTATAAATCTAAGGAAACAAATAAATACAGAAAATAGTGACAAAAGAAAACCTAATCTTTAAACTCAATTAATTTTAAGCATGAGATATTAGCTCGCTTCGATGGTCATAACTAATTCCTATTCTGGGTTTTTACTCAATCAAATAGTTGTTATCCTAACAGGATCTCTCGATCTTCGACTAAATTAATGAGTTGGCAAGAACTTCTTATCTTTCGACCTTACAGTCCAAACCGGTTCAAGGGTAAAGGGTTCACGGATAAGCCATACTAATTTTGGGTTAATTCCCACCAAAATGACTTCCTAGGGTTGTCAATCCCAGGGTTTAAGTTCTTCCTTTCCCAAATTGCTAATCCGTTGAGAAAACCTTATAAAGTAATTAATTAATCACACTTCCACTCACTAATCCCCCATAAGAGGATTAGTTCCTCATGGAATCCATAAACACAATAAACTTGATAAATAGAATAAACATAAAGAACAATTCAAGAATAAGGTTTAAGAGAATCCTAATTATAATGATTGATGAAAGCGTAGAATCTATCGAGAGTTGGTTGAATCCATAAATCAGATTCTCTGTTGAACACAAACAAAACAAATGAAAATAAATCTAAAGCTTAAAGAAACTAAAACTGAAAAATAAATTACAAGGAAAATTCTAAACTATCAAAGTTGTCCTCCAACAAGTGTTAAATAGGCTATTTATAAAGTTAAGGTTGGCCGTCGTCCTTAGCCCTAGGTTTATCAATGTGGGAAAGATTATCCACAAAGAAATCTGAGTTTGGTGCTAAGTGGACTGGTTACTCTCATTTTCCATAATTGATTACACTACTATGCTTGCAATATCACATACTTCCGAAGGTAGATTTTAAGCAAGAAACCACCAAGGCCACATCACAGATAATGATGTTGCTAGAATAGTAGGTGGCATTTCTAGGCAAAAGCAACTCATTGATGAACAATCTGATATAGAACCACTCGATGGAGCTTGATTTCATGACAACCACCAGACCTATTATTCCCGAATGGACCAAGCCTATACCTACCTTTCAATCATCCAAAGTTGCTACACAATCGGACCAAACTAAAATCATGAGCATGATACAACACATGCATCAACAACAGCAAGCTTATTAGAGATATGCAAAAATCTGAGACGATTCGATAAAGGGTGCATTTAGAAAACTCAAACATAACCCATTTGATTTTGTGCCTGAATTTCCAAATTTTGTCTTCAATCCATGGATGCCAACTTCGAAAGCCAAGTGAGACGAAATCATCACTCCAGAGAGATGAGCTAAACGCACAAAGGGTCATGGGAAAGTGGAAACAATTTCAGATAGCGAGGATTCTATCAAATAAATAAGAAGGCTGTTCTTTTTCTTTTCTTTTTAAGACATGTTAGATTTAATTATTTCTTTTTGTTTTTGTTTTCTGCGTAATAAAAATTAAAGTTACAATTATGAATAAATTGGACAAATTTGCAAATAATTTTTTTTTAAGTTCACGAAAAATAATAAGTGTGGTAATGGTTATGTGCATGTCTAGGATTGGATCTATCAAGTAAAGGGTTGGCATTTAAGTAGTCAATTTGACTCACTTCCCTTTCTTGGGATCCTATCTGGTGCACAGTTTCCATTCACTTCTTTAATTTTGTCCTTTCTAGTTTATGCTTTAAACAATGAGGACATTGTTTCTCTTTAAGTTGGGGGGGGGGGGGAGGAGGGGACCGGAAGTAAAATTGTTTGGGGGATTTGTGATGAAAATTGAATTCTTTCCATCAAGTTATGTTTAAGTACAATATTGCTCAGAAATTTAATTTTTGCTTAACTATGTTAATTTTAGTGTGTATAAAATTCTTTTATTTAAATTATTTTTATGTTAAGCTTAATTATGTCAAAAATACCAAATTTAGTAATTGTGTACTAGACAATCCATAAAATTTTAGTCCTTAGAAAAATTAGGTATGCATGAAAGTTTAAGCTTTTAGATTTGATTTAGTAACTTTCTTGAGGTGAAATCCTAGGAGGCATGATAATTTAAAAATGATTTAGGCAAATTTTTGTTTGGACTGTTTGAGCCTTTCAAGCCAACGTTAATAATAACTATCCTTTGAAACCTTACTTTGAGCTATGTGGCCTGATTTTTCTTTTGAACCTTACATGAATTGAGTCATTCCCTTCTCTAATAATTATCCTTATTTGTCTCAAACATTAGACTCAGTACATCTAGAATATTTCTTTTGTGATTAAGTTTGGGGGAGTAGAGAAGAAAACTAGAATGCTCAAAATGTTGAAATTATTTGCTCGAATAAATCAATATTGCTTGAAAAAATAATACAGTTGTTGGAAAATACTCAAAATTGAAAATTGAAAAAGAAGTTGGTATTTTGTGGGATAACTACAAAATTAAATGTCCGAGGTAAGCTGAGTCTAAGGTTTTTAGCCTAAAATTATCTCTCTCTTTTCCATATACCTTAACCCTAGCCCCATTACAACCTTATAAAAGACCTATTAATTTAGATTATTATGTGATTACATTAGTGGAGAGGAATTACTAAGCTCAACATATGAAGGCACAAATTAAACTTAAGGATTATTGCTTAGTTTATTCTAAGGAAATAAAATTTAATTGGGGAGTATTTAGCATACATTTGTTAAGGGAAGTTATTTAGTACATATTTTTGTTAGCATATTAATATTTGAAATAATTTATTATATATACTGAAGTTACATGTTTTCAAATTTTCTATTTCTAAGTATAATTTTGTTGAACACATGATTATGGGAAAATTTGAATTTCGTTGAAAAGAGATTTTCTTACAAAGATAAGTTTTTTGAGTTCTAATGTCAGTTAGCATTGCTCGGGACAAACAATGAATTAAGTTTGGAGGTGTGATAACTCTAAACTATATTGACTTTTTCAGCACCATTTTACTAGTAATTCATGCAAATTTTGAGTATTTAAATAATAAATTTTGTAATAAATTTACAAAATTACTTAGATGGACTAAATTAAAGTCAAATTTCATATTTAATTATTTACATGCTAATTTGACATATTTTTACCTTTTTGTCGCAATTTTGTGCAATAGTAGAAAAATCGGCCTCGAAGTTTACTTGTTCAATACTCGATGCTATAGCAGTCTTCTATAGTAAAAGCCATGCAAATGAGGGTTAATAATTAATCAGCTATGGATGTCCAAAATTAATTAGAATTAAGGTTAATGGACAGACATGACCCAGCTTGGAAATTGGATCAGTGAAGTAGTCAAGCCTGCTACAATTTTGAAGCTAAACCATCCAAATTAACGAAGGGAGAGCCAAAATTCGATTAACTAGCAGCTCGACCATCCACAGAATGATTAAATTAAGGGTCTTTAGGCTTTTTAAAAATTGAAAAATAGCCCCAACAAGTTTGTCAAGTGATCGTTTAACTCATTCCTTGAAACATACATTGTTTTTGCTATTTTTAGCAAAGTCATCCTACTCACTCCTCTTCTCAAGGTGGTTGGCCATGGGAATGGAGATTGGTTGCTATTTTTAGCAAATGTAAGCTGCCCCTTTCATGTATAAATACCAACCATCACCCTCTCATTTCATCATCCGTCATTCATCCATCTTTCTCTCTTTGCTTTTTTTCCCATTTTTTCACTTTTCAAGTGAGTTGTGAAAGGATTTGATAGCAGCCCTTTCAGCCATTTTTGGCTTAATAACATGGCAAGGAGTGAAGCACAAAGGAGGAGTAAGGAAGTTATGCCACGGAGAGCCAACGGAAACGACTTTGCATTTCTTTCCCTTTACTCTTTTAATTTCTTGTCGTTCAATTTAAGAAAAATGTTTGCAACTAAAGTTTATGTTTTTAATATAATTATGGTTGCTTAATTCCTTCGGTGTTAGAATAATTTAATTTTCATAACTTAGATTATTTATGTTGTTAGTGATGTTATATGCCTTGACTGTTTATGCATTTAGATAAAATTATAATTATGTTATTCATGCATTATAAATGTGGGGAATGCAACTGAATTAATTATTAAATCCTAATCGTATTGTAATTAATTGACACATTGTTTGAATGGTGCATGCCTAATCTATATTTAAGAGAATTAGGTTAAAGTTTGTAATAATTCAAGAGAACCTTATTACATTGCATAATCCTAGGATTAATGTGATTAAACTGTTTCAGTGTAGAAATATTACTGTTACCTCACATTATTCTATTTTTTTGCTTAATAAATTTACTAAGTGGTTGACATAAACATATGTTATACTTAATAATTTAATAAGTTGAATTTTTAGGCGATTCTTGAAAATGTAACCTTAAAGTTGTAACAGACATAGACATATGCAAACAAGAGATTAAACTTCGGACTTTGAGAGAAGCCAAAGTACTCTAACTAAATAGGATTAATAAATACCAAGTTGCCATGGAATTTCCTGTAACATCATTAGCAGTATTTAAATATTTCTAAGTTAGAAAGGAGAATTATTCTGACACATGCATGATATTGTGATTTCTCTGAAAGACTTGCATACTCATTCCTTCATTTATTTAATTTAATTTTAAGTATATTTAGGTTAGTTTAATTTAATCAAACCCATCACTTAAATTTATTTTCATCACCAACCAATTTGTTAATAATTAATTTTACAATACTTGATTCACATAATCAATCTCTGTGGAGACGATACTCAATATACTTATCAACGATTATGTATACTTACATATCAATCGAATCATCTTGAGATAATTAAGCAACTTAAATTATATATAAATTGTAAGGTCTAATAGTCACACAATTATGATATTAAATACAATACTCATGAGTTCTATCTCTCAAATATTTATTTTTTGTTGTATTCTCAGTAGCTAAATAGGCTACTTTGGCTTTACGTTAACACCATAACCTCACATTACAATCATCTTGTAATATAATGTGTAATTTTATTATGGCATTTTTTTTAAAGTAATCTAAGTTTTAGGATAAAATTACCCTCTCTTTTTATTATATTTTAAATAAAAAGTTGTTCCTAGTTAGCAAGATTTGATGGTCTTCTCCCTTTCCTTTTGGTTTTTCACTTTTAATTCAAGTTCCTTTTCTTTCTCTTGTAGTTTCTCCAATTTATTATCTAATGCCTGCTCTCATTTAAAAATATTTTCTTGCATGTGTTTTACTTCAGCTTCCTTCTTCTAAACTTCAATCACCTTGCTTTTCACATCTGCATCTGACGATTTTCTCTTTTCATCAATTTCTAGATCAAATTCAGGCTTCTCTTCTGAAGCTCGGCTTGTCAATAAATACAAAAAAAAAAAAAAAAAAATGTCAAAGACTAGATCCTATTGATACCTTGCCCGCCAAGAAAATCATATATAACTCTCAAGTAAAAGACCAGATGGAGAAAAAAAATGGACATAAAGGAGAGCATTAGTAAGCCAATATGGGCCTAACTCAATCAACCTCAATCAATAGTCCCACCCTCTTTGGGCCTAACTCCCAATACTGCAAAACATAGGCAAGTATGGCTTGCAAATAAAAGAGCCCAAATCCCCTTTGTGAAATCTGTAACTTTAGGCAGTTTGGGATTTGAGAATCATTGATTTCTTCAAGGGTTCGTTGAAGCTTGTAATCATGCCTTTAAAAACACACACAACAAGAGAAAAAAAATAATAACACATTTGCTTTTAATTGAAATGCTTCCATTTTGTATTTTTATTTTTCATTTATGATCTTTGAAGTTTGGTTGACTGTGTTATGAAAGTAATTAAAGAAGGATTTGCCCAATGGTTTAATTTATTTGTCCTTTCTGGGAAAATTATCAAGTTAATTTTTTTTATGGAAAAACTTAATAGCTTTGTAATATTTTTTTAAAAATAATAATAATATTTTAAAAATAAATTATTTTTATTTTATTTTCATATTGATATATGTATGCGTGCACGACTACATACCATTAAATCGGATTGAAAGGCAATTTTTATAAATTAAAAAAGAAAAAAAGAAAAAGGAAAAACAAAAAGAAAGTTTTCTCTATCAACATTGTTATATACTTATTAGCCAAGTTATGTTAATAAATGGCGAATGTAACGTTAGTGATAACCGTACCGAATGCTACTGCTAACCAAATACTTCCATTTCAATGACTTTAACGAGCCCATATGTTTTGAAAATTTTAAAATTTTAGGTTTAGAGTTTTATTTTGATTAATTAATTAGTTGAATCATATGTGGAGTGAGAATTGGTAGGAGTTGTGGAATTCAAAAGTTGATGGATAAAAGGGATTTGTAAGATGTTGAAATTGGTAATAGGATTAGGGCATAAAGTTAGTAGCTAAATAAGGAATGGAAAAGGAGGAGGAGCATGAGATTTTGTAAGTTAGTAAGGGGGTTTCACTTTGCATGTGACGTTGCTTTCATTTCATGATAAAAGAAAAGAAAAAGTGAAAGAATATACACCAGCTTTTGTCTGGGGCTTTTTTCTTCATGCTTCCTTTTCTTTTATTTCTTAATATTCTTTTTCTTTTTTACCCAAAAGCTAAATTCATTCAACATTGTAAAATTACAAGTTTAGTACGAAATGAATAATACCAGAGTGGTGAATATGTGCCAATTGCACTTCTTTCTTGGCCTCCTGCCACTTCTATCAACAAAGTTAAAACAAATGCTACCGGTGCTTGTTGTTTGAGTGATGATATCCCCCACGACCCAAGATTTACGAACCTTTCCTTTTTAACATTTGGATAGCTCGAAAGCAGTCTGATTCGACAATAATATTTCCCCAACCATGACGATTAATCAAAGAGGAACCAAGCCTTATCGCTAAATCTTCGTTACAAACGCATTTGACAAACGTGTTTGAATGTCGATTCCATCAATGACGTCTCCATTGCTATTCCTAGCCACTATTGCCCTGCCGAATTAGAGTGAGACAAGAACGATGCATCACAGTTGATCTTGATAAAGTGACGGGGAGGGGGAGACCACAGCGTATCAACAATGACAGGTGACCTTATGAGAGGGGGCATAGGGGCTAAAACTTCCAAGCGTCGGACGCCAAATTTGCACAGGGTCTTCTTTCATACCTTCAAAAAAGACGAATGTTATGAGAAAACCATATGGTCCAACATAACCAGGCCACAAGACTTAGTCCAGAAAAAGAACCAAATTCAGCAATGATTCAGTTAATTTCGTCCCACCATTTAGAAAACGAGACAAAACCCGTTGTGGATGGCGAGAAGGCTTCCCAAAAAACTTTAGCAATCGGACAAAAGAATAGAATATACTCGATGGATTCAAGTTCCGCACCATAACGAGAAGCCCTCCATATGAAATTCTTGATACTCTAGACTGGTGTCCTTTGACAAGATTTTCATTAGATAAGAGCGAGTTATGACAAGCCCTCCATATGAAATTCTTAATTTTTGGCGGAGTTTTCAGGTTCCAAACCATAGAACAATCAAGGTTATTGTAATAGTACGTTTTTCAGTGATTCCAAAAATGGCAATTTTGGGGCCCCATTTTCGACGAGCGAACTCGTAAATATATTAGGTTGGTATAAATTTTTTAATTTTGGTCCCTTAATTTTGTCAATTGGGTAATTACTTAAGGTGTAAGGACTAAATTGTAAAAGTGGTAAAAATTAATCGCTTTAGATTTTTAATTAGCTAAAGGACTTATTAAGCAATTAAACTAAGGTCTAAATAGAAAATAAACCATTTTAAAATTATAGTAGACGGTTGGTAGGATATTTTAGTTAAAGTAATATTAAAAATTGTAATTAATATAAATTATAAAATAAACAAATATGTAATGGTGGAAGGAAAGAGAAAACATTGTTCATCTTCATCTCTTCTACCGAAATCACCATTTTAGAAAAGCTCTCAAAGGCTTGAAGCTTTTGGCTCTTAGGTATTTCAATCTAGTCATTTTCTTGTAATTTCTATGTTTTTAAGGTCTCAGGAGCTTAATTTAGCTAACTCGTGTACCAATTTGTAAAATCGTTAAAGTTTTCAAAAGTTTCCATGTTGAATACTTGATGAGATTGGTGTTATTTTGTTGGATTTTAAGCTTAGAAGTGAAAAAAAAAATTAGTTTGTAAAGTTTAATTGCTAGTTTTTTAACATAAGGACTAAAGTGTAAATATTTCAAAATTGGTATGAAATTTATGTAATTATGGACATTATAGAACCTTATAAGGATGTAATTGAGATATGTTTCAAAATCGAGGCTCAAATTGGAAAGTTACGGTAATTTCGATTTTGGGGACTAAATTAAATAAAATGTAAAACTTTAGAAATCATTCAAAATATGAAATTGAACTATCATTTGCATATAATAGGATATTATAAGGTATTTGGAATTGAGAAATTGAAATGAACTATCGTATTGATTAGGATTTGAATCAATCGAAAGATAATCGAGAAAAAGGCAAAATTGCAGCTTAGTCCTTGACGTCTTGTTTGTTGTTGCTTTTTCCAGGTAAATTCATATGAAACTTACTATGTTATTTGTGTTATATTTGAACTATATTATAATGTTTATTAGTTTAGGCTAATTGTAATTTGATAATGTTGGCATCTAAAGGACTAAATCATAAAGTATGAAAAATATGGTTATTATGAATAGATGCAATGTATTTAATGAATGTGAAATTGTTATATGAATGAATGATATGTATATGATGATTTTATAATGTTTGAAATGATACAGAAGCGATAACAGTGCCCGTGTGAACTTAGTAAACGATTAAGATACAAATGGCATGCCATTAGGGTTCAAAAAAGAAATAGGGCGTTTGATAAGGGATTTATTTAATGATGGCTTGAGATCCAAAATGTGTTGTGGATTCTCTAAAGCTTGTGTGAGTAACATTGAATATGTCAGCTTGTGTGAGCAACCCTAGTCTAAAGCTTGTCTGAGCAGCCCGAATATGTCAGCTTATTGAGCAAATTAGTCTCATGTATCCAAATTCAATTTACTGTAGTTCTTCGGGAAAAAATAGAAATGAAAACGTACTAAATATTGTTATGTTTGAAATGAATTTATGTGAGTGGAATTACACATGTTTGAAATTTGAATATGATTTAATTTGCATATGTTATAAGGTGGAATGTGATATCTGTACGGTTGAGATATAAGTTCATGTTATACAAATGAATTAACCGATTTTATGTATATGTTGATTTGCATATAAGTGTATAATATGCCAAAGGGATTCCATGCTTAATTCCAATGTATTTTAATTGCCTAATTTTTGATATGTTAAGGTAAGTTAAGTAAATTTCATATGGACTTACCAAGCATACATTATGCTTACCTGTTACTTTTCCTTTTCCCTGTAGATTGTTGATTTGCAGAACCTGTTGATCGGGTCAACTCAAAGACCACACTATCCTACCATAGACTCGATAGTCTTTTATTTGTTTTTGGGATCGGTTATGTGGCCTGTACATAGGTGTTGTTTTGTTAACTAAAATGATAGGTTTGGTTTGAATTTGACTAATCTTGTTGTTGTGAAAGTTATGCCAAATTTGAGTATGTGAATTGATATTAGGTTATGATGTGTGAATGAAAATAATAATTGCATAATTGAGTATGATATGGTATTGTATTGGATGACATTGAATGACTTATAGGCATGATGGTATAATTTGGGCTTAAATAGGTGAGATTGGTATGTTTTGTAATGAAATCGTGTCAAGTTTTGGCATATTGAAGTTTTGGCTTAAATAGGTGTGAATGCCATCTGATTGCTAGTCAATGTTAGCATGAATGAAGTTTTTTGTAGAGTTTGTGATGTTAACCACACAATCGATCTTCCACCAAAGAGCCAGGCTGCCAGATAGGCCTAAGGGATCAACATAGAAACCTTCAACGAAACCCATTCTATTTCGAATTCTTTCTAATTTCTCTTGTTTCTGCTTAGTTTCCATAAGAAAAACAATAGATGGATTGTGTTTCCTAACTAAACGATTGATGGCTCTAACCGTAGCCGATTGCCCGAGACCTTGGTAATTCCATGAAAGTATGTTCATAGTCGAACAAATAAACAACCTACAATTAATGTTGAGCACCTAGTGTGCCTTGGAGAACCAGAAAACCAGAAAACAAGGCCAAGAATAGGGAAAACCCAAAGAACCTTCATAGCCAAACTAGAAAAGTCAATAGACCGCAACAAGAAAATCACACTGAAAACAAACAAACTAGACAAAAGTCAAACCTAAAGCTAGATTTGATCTCAACTTGAAGCTAGAAAACCTATCAATAAGACGAGGAGAGGTCAACAAAATCTCGTTGACGAGTGCCGACTAAAAAGGAAAATTCTTAAATCAATTCCTAGAAAATCGATTTTCCTAAATTATCAATCATATTCTTTTTACATCCCTAAATTATTGATATTATATTAATCATATCCTTAAATTATTGAAACCATTAATTTAACCATTAAATGAAATGTAAAATCTTATGTGACTTAATATAAAATAAAAATTTTAAAGAAAAATAAATGTTGCCACATAACTTTTAAAATGGAAAAACTAAAAATAAAGTAAAATTAAAAAAAAATAATGAGTGAAAGATTGTCTTTGTAAAAGCTTCGAAATTTCAAACCAAAATTTCTACCACATCCATTTTTATAATATTTATTTTGCTTTAAATTTTTTATTTTAAATTATATCACATAAGATCTAGTATCTCATTTAACAGTTAAATTATTAATTTTAATAATAGAATGACCTTACTAATATAACATTGATAGTTAAAAAATATAACTAGAATATTTTAAAGTTTGAAGCCTAAATTAAAATGAGAGTTATAGTTTAAAAATATTCGGAATTAACTCTATAATTCCTATTATCTCATCTTTTGGCAAATGGCCAAATACAAGGATATATTTTGTCTCTTCAAAGTGGATATATATATATAAGGCCAAGTAAAAGCATATAATTTGCCTCTTGAACGTGGAAATATCCCACTTCAATACAAAAATTAAAGCCAAAACTATGAGGATGATGAGAAGCATAATTGAGGTTTGAATAGTGGCTTTTGTTTCATTGTTCATGTTTTTCTTTTTTTTTTTTATAAAATTCATGTTCTTGTTTTATAAACAATGGGAGAATAATTTACAAGCTAGATTCTTCCAAAACTTTTTTTTTTCTTGTGATTTTAAAAAACTTTAGATTGAAAATGTCAATATAAATAACTTAAATTTATCCTTTCTTTTGTATAATGCATTAATCAAGACTCAAATTTCTTTCTTTAATCCTTTGCAATTATTCCTTAATGTGTAAATGGCCCCGAAATGCAAAGCAAGAGGCCGACCAGGCTAAGTAGGTGAAGTAATTGTGTCAAATAAAAAGAATTGTAAATGGCCCCCCCACCTTAAGATATTGGCTTCTTGTCCACAAAAGTTAGCCTTTGGAACATTAGTTTAAGGTTAAAATAATTACTCAATAAAATAAATTTTATAAAGTCTTATGTTATTTATTAGTTTATTTAAGAATCATAAATTGCGAATAAAGTTTTTGCATTCTCGGTTTAAGGGGAAGATTCTAGGTGTTTGAATACTTAGGTTCTAAGTTTTATTATGTGTAATTGTAGTGTATGAATCTCTAGTTTTATCATATACATATGATATGTATAAGTTTAGTCAGGATTATTTTGTCTATTGTACTTTATACTAATTTGATTTTACATTATAGTTAATAAAAAATGTATTAATTTGTACTTATAAACACTTCATTTAAATAAAATGATAACTTGAATTAATTAATTTTTGCTACCTTCAATATTTTTATTCAATCATTTTCATTTAAAATAATAAAAAATTAATTAATTATAAGTATATTTTAATTATTATTAAATTAAATTACAAGTTGCATCATATTATAATATAAGCACATGTTATAGAGGTTTTGAATATGATGAATAGATGTTGTGAATTTATTGATTGATTAGGTTGGATATTTATACACAAATAAAAGTTAATGAATCTCAACAAAAATAACCTACTAAATAAAATACTTATTCAAAGCAAAACCTAAAGACTAATTCAAAAACAAAGTTTATCCCGTAATTAAAAATCGAGTCACTAGTAAATCAATAACAAATCACTTTAATATGGCCCCTTAAGTTTAGGGTTAAATTTCAGCACCTAACTTGAAAGGATAATGGTGAAAAGGTGCCTTGGGAAGTTCCTTGACGAGTATATCAATAACTTAATCAACAACATTAACATGATGAACATCAAGTTATTTAGGACCCACATAACAGTAAATAAAGTGAACATAAACTTCTAGAAGCATGAAGCATGATATTGACAATATAAAGTGTTATTCAAATTGTCACAAAATATTTTAGATGAATTCAAAAGAGGTATCCTAAACTCTCTAAAAAGATGTTTGACCTAAAGATTTTCGGACATAGCAACTACAAGAGTAAGGTACTTAGCTTTGGTTGAAAATCGTGCAATAATAACTTGTTTTTTTATGTCTAATTGATGGTTAGTGAGATCATAACATAGAATATATTTTGATGTGGATAAACCATAATTGAGGTCACCAGCCCAATGGCACCACTGGACATGTAGAGATTAGAGTCACAACAATCAAATATTCGAATACCAAGATTTTATGTTTGTTGCAAGTAATATAACAATCATTAAACTATTCTCTAGTGTGATTCAAATGAATTGTGCATAAATTATTATACTTAATTAACAAAGTAACAAACTAGTTCCATTATTTCAGACCAAAATTTCTAAACAACTTACAGGGGTTTAAACACTTTTACTCTCATACATGTTTGTCTCAAAAAAATGTTACAAACATATTTGGTTTGATATAATAATAAGCCATTAGAAATATGAATTTAACAAGATCTTTAATAAAAAATTTGCAAATAAAAATGAAATGAGATTTTTTATGAGATCGCATTCTTGTTATAACAATATCATTTACATAAACCAAGTAGATGTAATTTCCATTGATGTATTTGATCAATAAAGAATCATTTAAAAAGAGTGTTGAAACCCATTTGTAAGAGAACTTTGGTGATTTTTTCTACCATTTGCAATATATTAAAAATATAAAAAAAAAGTACTACTATGACCAAAATTTCCTATGCAATAAACGAAATTAAAGCTTGAAAAGAAATAAATTAGAGAATTAAAAAAAAAAACCTTAAAAAGTGATGGCTGTCGATTCCACCAATATAAACTTACACCTAGTTTGCAAATTAAAGCAGTATAGGGAGTAGGGTCGATCCCACAGAGACTGGAATTACTGAAAATTGTTTGTTTCTTGACCAGATTAGTGTTTGGGCAGTTGTCGTGCCCGCGACGTTGGGGGGGAAATAAAATATGAAACCTGAAATAAACACAAGAAAACGTAAAATGTAAAAAGTAAAAGATGAAATAAAAATAGATAATGAAATAATTTAAAGGAAAATCGATAAAACTTAGCTCAGCCTTAAGCACGGGTTTTCCCGTCTTTGACCCGTTCCTCGAAATTACAAAACATAATTAGACATATCTAATACACATTAAACCTCCAGTATAATGATTTAACTCAGTATTTTTAATAACTATTTAACATAGAATTTCCAAACATTATACTTAAATATCATCCAAATCAATTAAAAATAAGCTATATAAGTGATTATATTATAAATATAAATTTTGCTTATATAGATTAACCTTTATCATTCTTACACTAGTAACATCTTGATGATGTGGCAGAAATGAAAAAGACAAGAGTAGATCTGTCAAAACAACATGAGGATCGGTGCAGATGGCTAGAAGAGAAATTCAAAGCAACGAAGACAGCTGACTACCATTGCGGGGTTGACGTTAAGAACTTGAGCTTGGTCCCAGATGTAGTACTCCCACCAAAATTTAAAACTCCGGAGTTTGAAAAGTACAACAAGACTAGCTGCCCCGATGCTCACATCACAATATTCTGTCAAAGGATGATAGGATACGTTAATAATGATCAGTTATTAATCCACTACTTTCAAGACAGTCTGATCGGGTCTGCGGCCAAATAGTACAACCAGCTAAGCCGTGCCCAAATTAATTCATGGAAGGACTTGGCATAGGCTTTCATGAAACAATATGGTCACGTGACAGATATAGCACCCAATAGAATCACATTACAAAATATGGAAAAGAAGCCAAGTGAAAGCTTCAGGCAGTATGCCCAGGGGTGGAGAGAGATAGCGACGCAAGTCCAGCCACCTCTTCTAGAGAAGGAAACGACCATGCTTTTTATAAATATTCTGAAGGCTCCATTCATCAATCATATGCTGGGAAGTGCTACTAAGAGCTTTTCAGACATAGTGATGTCTGGAGAGATGATAGAAAACGCGATAAGATATAGGAAGATAGACACGGGGAAAAGCGTCAAGAGATCAGCCCCGAGGAAGAAGAAGAATGAGATAAATAATGCGAGCATGTATAACAAGGGTTATGCAAAGCCAATCACCATAAGCCAGCCAAGGGCGTTAACTACTAGCCATCAGGGCCCCCTAGGCAAGAATCTAGTGCAATGCTAAATACAGAAATACTCTAGTTTATGCCTATCCCAATGTCATATAGAGAGTTGTATCAGAGTCTATCCGATGCATATGTGGTGTCTCTTTCTATTTGAAGCTTATGCAGCCTCCATTCCCTAAGTGGTATGATGCAAACCCCTAATGTGAGTACCATGCGAGGGTAACGGGGCACTCGATCGAGAAATGCACTGCGTTTAAAAAGTTGATCGAAAGATTCATCAAATGGGGATCGTAAAGTTCGACGCACATCAAGACCTAATGTAGCATAGAATCCATTACCCAATCATTCTGATAAAGGGGTAAACGTGATAATAGATAGTGGAGGCAAAATAATCAAAGCTGGCGTAGTAGCTAAAGTAAAAACCCCACTGAGATGGGTTTGGAAACAAATGGTGAATGAAGGTTTAATCACACAAGATTCAGAGGAAAGGCCCAAAGGAGCAAGAAAATACTGTGAGTTCCATGCCGAGGAGGGTCATGACATTCAAGAATGCACTGAGTTTAGGACCACAGTGCAAAATCTGATGGATAATAAAGAGATGAAATTTTATGAAGAAATCAAAGGATCAAAACAAGGAAAGGTTTACGCCTCAGATGAGGGATCAACAAAAAGGGTCCAAAAAGTTAATCACCCTGTGGTGATCATTTCACGACCCAGAAGCAATGAAGCCAGAATACAAATTGCACTAAGCGTCATAATCCAAAAACCTGTAGTTTTTCCCTACACTGACAGGAAAAGGGTTCCCTCGAATTACGACTGCAATGTGACGATCCCAGGAGAGGAGAACCCGGCTGGTGCTTCAAGGGAGGGCCAAGATATAGGTTTCAGTACACGCAGTGGGAGGCGTTATAATCCTGCGAGTACAAGAACCGAAAATGTTAAATGAAAGACCCTAATAGTTGAGCAAAAGAAGGAAAAGACGGTCAAGCTCGAATCACTAGTTAACGAGCCAGTAACTGAGAATGAAGCTAGGGAATTCCTGAAATTCTTAAAGCATAGCGAGTACAACAATGTGGAACAGCTACATAAGTAACGGCTCGTTTCACAGTACTATTTTACTCTTAAGTTCAGAGACACATCGTAACGCGTTGATGAAAGTGCTAAATGAAACTTATGTCGCTAACGATATCTCTGTAAACAAATTAGATTGCCTAGTCAACAATATAAGTGCCGACAACTTCATCTTCTTCAATGATGATGAGATACCTCCGGGGGGTATGGGATCTAAGAAGGCTCTGCACATCACCACCTGTTGCAAAGGATATACATTACCGAGTGTATTAATTGATAATAGATCAACATTGAATGTCTTACCCTTATCTACGCTAAATAGGTTGCCTGTGGATAGCTCTCACATGCAGACGTACCAAAACATAGTGAGAGCATTCGATGGTACTGAAAGGAAGGTAATGTGAAGGATCGAGATACCTCTTTTAATTGGGCTAAACACATATGAGGTGGACTTCTTAGTGATAGACATTAAGCCTTCATACAATTGCTTGTTGGGGAGGCCTTGGATTCACTTAGCGGGAGCAATGTCATCGTCATTACACCAAAAGTTAAAGTTGGTAACTGAGGGTAAACTGGTAATGATAAACGCGGAGGAAGACATTATTGTATCTGTTACCAGTAACGCACTATACATAGGGGCGGACGACGAGGTGATAGAATATTCCTTTCGATCACTGAAATTTGTCAATGCAACATTCATTGTCGAAGGGAACAGGATCTCTGTAACACCCCCTACCCGTATCCATTGCCAGAATAGGTTACGAGGCATTATCGGAGTTTACTGAATATTTTTAGATAATTCTAAGTCATTTATTATTCATATTTTGAAAATAATCATAACGCCTCTCTATTGGGCCCTTGAAACCCAAAACACACATTAAAAACCAACCGGAATTAAATCGGGATCATAAAAAAAATCACAAAATCTTAAATTATATTTTCATCTAAGTACTTACCATTTCAATGCTCCTTATAATTAAACATGTTACCATTCAATCAATAGCTTGGCACTTGTCTAAGCGTCAAACAACAACATTGTTAGTATACTTGTACATATTTCATATAAATTCAACATTGATATACATATTTTCTCGACATGTCACACTTGAGTTTAATAATTGTTTTTACTTACATAATTTCCTTGTATCAACATATCAAAGATAATCATATATGTACATGTCATGAAACATATCATTCTCTTACCGTTTCTTCATAAATATATATCAATCATTTCATTATATCAATATTTCATGCTCCATCATTTCCATATATTTTATGTATATTTATTCCGGTAATAGTTTATATCAAACTTAACATAAATTATATTCCATGTACTTATACTTATTTTGTTTATCTATCTTCATAATTATTTCATACAACTATTTTATATATATATATATATTTCCATATGACCAGTTCTTGTAAACATTTCACGCTACCATTTCATATATCTATTTATCATCTTATACATATTACATGAATATCAATTGTTTAATAGATGTCATACAGTCTCCCATCCACGGTCTTATTTATCTTTGACATGATGCCATAGTGTCTTTCAACCATGGTCTTGTTCATTTCATGTCACGTTGCCATGGTATCTTTCAACCATGGTCTTATTCATTTCATATCACGTTGCCATGGTATCTTTCAACCATGGTCTTACACATTTCATATCATGTTGTCATGGTATCTTTCAACCATGGTCTTACACATTTCATATCTTGTTTCCATGATATCTTTCAACCATGGTCTTACACATTTCATTTCAGAAAGCACACTCCCGTGAACCTTATCCTTACAGTGGGATTACCATTCCAGGCTAAATCCCCTGTAATATAAACTCATAGAGTATTGTCGGGATTACCACCCAAAGCTAAATCCCTGCAACGACAATTACTCTAATGAGCTTGGATCCAATTACTAGTCCAAAGCTAAATTGGACCTAATTCGGATTACCCGTTTGGGCTAAATCCATTTTCCACATATTCTTCGGGAGGGCTATATCAAGATAAGATCACCCGTCCGGGCTAGATCCTTTTTTACCGTCAATTCCTTTTTAGAGATCCATCGAAATCCATTCCTTCCAATAGGGATTTATTTTCCTTTTTTTTATCAAATATTATCAACATTTCATCAATTATCATACAATGAACATTCAAATCATATTCACAACAATAACAAATATTTCAAGCATTTAAGAATATAATTCAAGTTACGCGAACTTCCTTGACGAAATTGCAGAAATTTCAAGATTTAGGGGCATTTTGGTAATTTACCATTTTCCCAATTTTCACCCGATCTTAAATTGATAATTTCATTCAATTTATTAATTTAAATAATAAAACAATCCATTCCTTTCAATTTGGTCATTTTTGACATTTTTACAAAATTGCCCCCTAAAGTTTTACTTTTATTCAATTTAGTCCCTAAGCCTAAAACATGCAAATTAGACATGCTAGTTGAATATTAATATATATTTTCCCCCTCCTCCTCTCCATTCCACATCCTTAATGTATATAACACACTTGTAAGTAATATTATCTATAATTTTTATTATTTACTTTTATGAATATTTAAGCTGTCCATCTATGTCATAGTCACTAAATTATTTATATCTAGAGCTATAGAACTCCAAATTAAGATATTATAATTTTCCCTGAAACTAGACTCATATATCTTTTTACCATAAAATTTTCAAAATTTTTGGTTTAGTCAATAAGTACAGTTTATTCTTTAAAGTTCCCCTGTTCTGCTGTCTGTCAGTCCTGACCCTTCTTCACTAAAAATTAATTATCTCCTCGTATAGAATTCGAATGATGTTCCCATTTATTTATCTTGAAAATATACTCATTCAAGATTCTAAAAATATAAATTTAAGCTCATAAATATTTTTATCCAATTTTTTTATGATTTTCAAATGTTAGAACAGGGGAATCCGAAATCATTCTGACCTTGTCTCACAAAATTCCATTTCTTACATAATTTATTCTATAAGAAACTAGACTCAATAAGCTTTAATTTAATATTTTATTCATCCTATAATTCGATTTCTAAAATTTTTGGTGATTTTTCAAAGTTAGACTCACTCTTCATCCGTAATCTGTTTTAGTGCAAGATATTAATTACAATGTTTATAACACCCTTATTTTCTTTTTCTACACTATTTCTCATCACTTTCTTTTATTTTCTCTTCACTAACATGACAAGAACATAAGACCATATATAATAAAACTCTAAATCAACATCAATTCCATGCTTTTTCAACAATATTAAACTTAAAAATATATTGAAATCTTGATGTTCTTACCTTTTCTTATTGACTTCAATCTTTAACTTGATATTTCTCTCTTCTCCAGCTTCTATTTCTTGAATCCAACTTGATATTCTTGCCCCCCATCATCTCCTTGCTATCTTTCTCTCTTGATGGCTATGGAAATTCTTTCAATTTTTAGGTGAAAACAATAAATTTTTGGTGAAAGGACTAAATTGTAAAGAAAGAAAACTTCTTTTCTTCTTCTTCTCTTACGTTGGTTTGCATGGGAAAGGAAAGATGATGATAATTCTTCATCTTTCCTTCCTTTTATACTAAATAATTAATAATATAATAATAAATATCTCATAAAAATATTAATAAAATAATATTTATCTAATTAATTAATTTAAAATATCATCAACATAATCATTACATCATAGAATTCTCTCTCTTACTAATTGACCATTTTGCCCTCAATGATCTTTTAGAATTCCATCCTTGAGTCATCACTTAATTTGGTAAAATTGTGATTTAGTCCCTCATAACTTTTTACCTATTCAATTTGGTCTCAATTCATCAATTTTCTTTGGTTTCTAGATCATTCTACCTTTAAAATATTTGCACCATTAGTCCTTCAACTTTTTTATATTTACACTTTAACCCTTTAAATTTTAAGTATTTACTCTTGTGCATCAAAACTTTTCTCACTTTTACAATTCAGTCCTTTCTTGAATTAATATATCATATTATACTTCCTAATATTGACATAACTCAAAATTTCCCTTTTTCTCACTTTATTTCCTTATTTTACTATACCACGAATAATATTTTACTGTAAAAATTTTCGGAGTATTACAATCTCAATGCCCAAAATATCTAAAACTACAAGGATGGGCCTGCGATTGACGGTTGGAAAGGGAGCCTTGCCAGGAAGAGGACTCGAAAGATACCTCCAAGAAAGAGTCGAGGCACCAATGTTGAAGGATAAACGAGATCGCTTTGGCTTAGGATTCAAGCCAGATGCAAGGCAAGAGAAAAAAGGAGCAAAATAAGAAATAAGAAAAGAGAAAAGTGCGTTTGAACGAGAACCTTTCATCATATATCTAGAACGTTTGTGTCGGGGGAACAATCTACCCCGAATAGTGAAAGAAAATGGTGGAAGAAATGTTGGGTAGTTTGAGCATTAATGCCATATCAGAGAAGAAAATCTGTCAGTTATTTGCTCATACGTACCTGGGAGTGTTTTGAACAATTGGACTACGGAAGAGATCCTTGTAACTTTTAGAATTAATTCAGAGTAATGTTCAAAACACACTTATTGTTCTAAGCTTAGGAGCAATAAAAATCTTTTGTTAAATAGGCATATGCCTAAATATCTTTATTTCAATAAAATGCATCTTGGTGTCTCATTCTGAGCAAGTATTCTTTTAATCTTTTCATTTCATTCATAACCAAAATATTCTTTTATTTTTTTCCAGTTCATTCATAACAAATCATATGGATATTTATTCTTAGATTCTTTGTTCTTTGGGCCTTCTTTCATCTCTATAATAGGTCCCCAAATATCAATGATATAAGCGACGCTGCTACTAACTCAGAATCTCCTTTTGAGCAAGATACATGTATAGAAGATTCTCAGGATTTTGAGGATGATTAGGACGGTAACCTATCTCCTGATTTGTTAAGAATGGTAGAGCAAGATGAGAAACAAATCCTACCTCACAAAGAGTCAGTAGAAATTGTGAGCTTAGGCGAAGGAAAAGAGTTGAAGATTGGAACTGGCATTGCCGCAGAAATAAAGCGAGACCTCATTGAGTTACTCCAAGAATTCAAGGATGTCTTCGTATGGTCATATCAAGACATGCCCGGGTTAAATACAGATATCATGGTACACTGACTCCCCATAAAGGAATAGTGTAAGCCAATTCAACAGAAACTCCGAAAGATGAAACCCAATGTTTTGTTGAAGATAAAAGAAGAGGTTAAGAAGTAATACGATGCTGGTTTCT
Source organism: Gossypium longicalyx (assembly GCA_025698465.1). Taxonomy (NCBI): domain Eukaryota; kingdom Viridiplantae; phylum Streptophyta; class Magnoliopsida; order Malvales; family Malvaceae; genus Gossypium; species Gossypium longicalyx. The sequence goes on along the minus strand of CM046997.1, from coordinate 11,513,509 downwards.
TACAAGTGGTTAAGTACTCAGAGTGGGTATCTAATATTGTCCCCGTTCTTAAGAAAGATAAGAAAGTACGAATGTGCATGGACTACAGGGTTTTGAACAAGGCCAGCCTGAAAGACAACTTCTTGTTACCTCACATTGATACTTTAGTGGATAACACGACAGGCTACTCACTTTTCTTTTTCATGGACGGCTTCTCCGGGTACAACTAGATTAAAATGCATCCTGAAGATATGGAGAAGACCACATTCGTAACCATATGGGGAATATTTTGCTATAAAGTAATGCCATTTGGACTGAAGAATACAAGAGCAACGTATCAAAGAGCCATGGTAACCCTATTCCATGATATGATGCACAGAGAGATCGAAGTTTATGTTGATGATATGATTGCAAAATCCAGAACAGAAAAGGAGCATGTGCAATTTCTGAAGAAACTGTTCTTAAGGTTGAGAAAGTTTCAGCTAAAGCTTAATCCATCAAAATGTACCTTCGGGGATAGGTCAGGATAGTTGTCAAGATTCGTAGTTAGTGAAAAGGGGATTGAGATTGACCTAGATAAAGTTAAGGCCATATTAGAATTACCTCCACCGCACACTCAAAAAGAAGTTCGAGGTTTCCTAGGAAGACTAAATTACATTGCTTGATTCATTTCACAACTAACGGAGAAATGTGACCCCATATTCCGTATCCTTAGGAAACACAACCCAAGTGTATGGGATGAAGAGTGCCAAAAAACTTCTGATAAGGTCAAGCATTACTTGTCCAATGCCCCAGTACTGATGCCACATTGCCCAGATAAGTCGTTGATACTATACTTGGCAATATTCGAAAATTTCATGGGATGCGTGCTGGGCCAACATGATGAGTCGAGAAGAAAAAAAAGAGCGATATACTATCTCAGCAAGAAGTTCACCGAATGTGAGACAAGGTATTTGCCAATCGAGAAGCTGTGTTGTGCCTTAATTTAGACAACCCAGAGATTGAGACAGTACATGTTGTACCACACAACTTGGCTCATCTCAAAACTGGACCCTCTCAAGTACATGATGGAGTCGACTGCTTTGAATAGAAGAATGACCCGATGGCAAATTCTACTTTCTAAGTTCGATATAGTCTATGTAAACTAGAAGGCAGTAAAAGGGAGTACAACAATAGAGTTTCTAGCCAGTAAAGTTCTAGAAGATTATGAGCCACTGAACTTTAATTTCTTGAATGAAGATCTAATGTATGTTACAACTACCGAAGAAGACTTTCAAAAAGACCATCTTTGGAAACTGAATTTTGACAGAACGTCGAATGCTATGGGTAACGGAATCGGGGTAGTTTTGGTATCCCCAAACGGAGATCATTATCCCTTTATTAGTAAATTGGATTTTGCACAAATAACATGGCAAGATACGAAGCATGCATCATGGGTATCCGTGCAGCCATTGAACACAAAATCAAAGTGCTAGAAGTATATGAGGATTCTGCACTAGTGATCTATCAGCTCAAAGGCGAATGAGAAGTAAGAGACCCCAAATTGATCAATTACCGAAAGCTAGTTTTGGAGTTAATTGAGGAGTTTGACGACATCACTTTCTGTTACCTCTCGCGAGATGAGAACCAGATGGCCGACGTTTTGGCTACCTTAGCTTCTATGATCAAAGTAAACAAGCAAAAGGACATGAAGCCAATCCAGATGAGTATTTATGAGGCTCCGACTCATTGCTACAACATCGACGAAAAAGAAGAAAAAGATGATCACCCTTGGTATCATGATATATTACGATATGTGAGGAATCATGAATACCTAGACCAAGCAATTGAGAATGATAAAAGGACATTGAGAAGACTGGCCAGTGACTATGTCTTAGATGGAGAGATCCTATATAAAAAAGGAAGGATCAAGTGCTACTAAGATGTGTAGACGCTGTTGAAGCTAAGCAAATCCTGGAAGAGGTCTATGAGGGTGTCTACGAAACATAAGCTAATGGTTTCACAATGGCCAGACAAATCATGAGATTTGGATATTATTGGTCTACTATAGAAGAGGATTGCATCAGCTAAGCCAAGAAGTGCCACAAATGCCAAATTTATGAAGATAAAATTCATGTACCTCATTCACCTCTGCATGTCATTACTTCTCCGTGGCCTTTCTCTATGTGGGGCATGGATGTCATTGGGCCGATCTCGTCGAAAGTGTCTAATGGGCATCGATTCTTCTTCGTTGTCATTGATTACTTTACCAAGTGGGTAGAGGCCACTTCTTATGCCAACGTCACAGAGTCGAAAGTTAGTAAATTCTTGAAGAAAGAGATCATATGTCGGTATGAGATGCCAGAGAAGATAATATCAGACAATGCACTAAACTTGAACAATAGTATGATAGCCAAAGTCTACAGTCAATTCAAAATTAAACACCACAACTCATCATCATATCGCCCAAAGATGAATGGTGCGGTGGAAGCGGCAAATAAGAATATCAAGAAGATCATGGGGAAAATGACTGAGACTTTTAAAGATTGGCATGAGAAATTACCATTCGCCCTCTATGCCTACCGAACGTATGTTAGAACCTCTACCGGGGCAACGCCTTTTTCTTTGGTTTATGGGATGGAGGAGGTTTTGCCCATTGAAGTTGAGATTCCTTCTCTCAGAGTTTTACCAGAGTTAAAGTTGGATGAAGCAGAATGGATCCAATCCTGATATGATCAATTGGACTTAATTGAAGAAAATAGGCTAAGGGCTATCCGTCATGGTCAAATGTACCAAAGGCGAATGATGCGGGCTTATAACAAGAAGGTTCGCCCTAGGGAATTTCATAAAGGGGACCTAGTTCTAAAAAAGATCCTTCCCATACAAAAGGACTTTAGAGGAAAATAGATGTCAAATTGGGAAAGACCTTATGTGGTGAAGAAGGCCTTTTCCGGAGGAGCTCTGATGTTGACCGAGATGGGTGGTAAAAACCTGCCTAATCCTGTAAATTCATATTCAGTGAAGAAATACTTCACCTAAAATAAAAGAGGAGAGGCCAAGGCGAAAACCCGCAAATGGCACCTTGAAACCAAAGGGGTTTTGAGTTGAAAACCCAAGAATGGGCAATTCAAATTTTGATCAAAAGATGGGGCATACAGTAGTTCGCTATTCCTGAATTAACAAGAAGGAAGGATGCTACATTTTGGGGCATCAACGAAGTTCTCTGGATCTCCTAAACACGTATTAAGTTCAAAAAATCCTCAAGAAGTTTGTGCGGAAGAGCTCGTGCTATGATATTTGGGGTATTTGTTTTCATCTTATTCTTTTAGTAAATTTGCTATGTTGATTGACCTATTTCGAACTTCGCTCTTAATAAAACTTCATCTTATCCGTTGCGATAATCTTTTTCAAGCATTTTTCAATGAAATAACGATTAATGGACTAATAATATTCAAGTAAAAGAAGTTTTGCATATTGCTCTGAAAAGCTTCTAAATGGTACAAAGACTTGAAACGGAACCACTAGTCAGAACTAACCAAGCCTAAGGGTTGGAAATATTTAAGAAAGAATAGTCTAAATTGTGATTATTTCTTCGGGTTTTTTGGCAAAATACCAGCCGAATAAGAAGACAGGGTAATACGTCAGTGATAAAACCTTGATGAACAACGAGCAATGTCAACATAAGCATTAAAAGAAGATCATACTAAAAATGACATTTTTGCATTCATGCAAACATCCTTCATACACATCTAATTAGGAGTATTTGATTTATTCTGATCATGACATCCTAATCATTTGTCATAAATAGGCCCGTGAAATAGATTCTACAGGTCATGTTCCCCAAAGAATGGCATAACAGACCAGAGAAACCAAAATCTTATACCCCTGAAGATGTAGGGGGATGGATTGAAATTACCATGGCAAATCTTATCTCCCTAAAGTTATAGTGGAGCAGATTGAAGCCACTAATCTTATCCCCCTAAAGTTGCAGTAGAGCAGATTAAAACCACAAACCTTATCTCCTTGAAGTTGTAGTGGAGCAAGTTGAAGTTACAAATCGCATCTCCCTGAAGTTGCAGTGGAGCAGATTAAAACCACAAACCTTATCTCCCAGAAGTTGCAGTGGAGCAGATTGAAACCACTAATCTTATCTCCCTGAAGTTGTAGTGGAGCAGATTAAAACCACAAACCTTATCTCCTTGAAGTTGTAGTGGAGCAGGTTGAAGTTACAAATCTCATCTCCCTGAAGTTGCAGTAGAGCAAATTGAAGATATGAATCTTATTTCCCTAAAGTTGCAGCAGAACAGATTGTAGATACAAGTCTAGTCTCCCTGAAGTTACAGTGGAGTAGATCGAAGCACTGATTCCTATACTAGAAGAAGTCAAGATTTGGCAAGTTCGGGCAAAATTGGCCCTTGTTAAAATCTTTGCTCCGTTCTCGTTACACGACAACAAGCAAAAAGGGGCAGCTGTAAAGCCCAAATTTTTCCTGGGCCCAATAAACAAATAAAATATAACAGTCCAGTTTATTTACAAGCCCAAGAAAAATAATACAAACAACCCAAACCAAAACTAACCCAAATTAACCCCAGGCCCAAATTAAACCTTAGCCCACAAAACCTAAAACATTTTTAGCCAAAAGAAACCCTAGGTCTGCCTAATGCTACCACAGCTCCTAGCCCCCTAAGAGCTTCAGCCACCGCGCCATCTTCACTCACAATTTTGACACCTACAAAAGAATTAAATGAAATAGCAGAGAGGAGCACGCAAGCACCAATAGCAAAATGACAAAAAAATGGAAGCAAACGGCCTTGTATTCGACTATAAAGGCCACAATCTTCCCTTTGTATTTATTTTACGCACACTAGCAAATCAGAAAAGAAATAGAACTGAAGTTTAAAAGGTGTTTGTTTTGTTCTTTTTCTCATTTTTTCTTCCATTTTCTGTTTATTTTTATTTTTTTGTTTATTTTTTACAAATCTATTTTAACAAAAGAAAAAGCATAGATTAAAAGGAAAAAACTAAAGTGGCGTACCTGAGGCTTGTGAACATCTGAGGTAGCCACCTCCAATGAAATGTGGTAGAAATCAAGGGGTCCTTTGCTTGTTTGGGAGTTCTCGTTTGATTATTGGAAGTTTCAGCTTCAAAACAGGCTTAGGGAGGTCAAAACGGTCGAAATGGCCCTTTTTTGGACTCTGACCGTCGTACACGGCGGTCACCACCATCGTCGGCCGGCGGCCATGACAAATGGACTGTAACACCCCTTAACCCTAAATCGTCGCCAGAACAGGGTTACGAGGCATTACCAGACATATCAGACAGCTTACGAATAATTCACAATTAGTATAACATTCATAGTAAAACAAATAATTAAGTCCCTATGTTGGACTCTCAAAGTCCAAAACACGTATTAAAAGTAGAACGGGACTTGTTCGAGTATTCCAAAATTTTTTTCGTAATTTTTAATTTTTTTTATAAAAATTTTGGCAATATTTCTGCTTATTTTTACTTAAAATCGCCTGCAAATTTCAAACCAAAACAACTAATACCAATGTTTCAAATTCACCTAACTGATATTTATATCATTAAAATAATTTTAACTTAAATAATTATCACAGCATCATTCAAAATTTGATTGAAAACTTCATTCATTTAACAACTTAATGTTCATGTGTCAAAATATCATATACCTTTCTTACCATTTCATTTAACCATTTAAACCTTATAATTCATCCTTCACAACCAAAATAATATACATATTTAAGTGATCACACAACACCTATGTACATGCCACTTTTACCCAAAAGAAAAATTCATCACCAAGTTTGTGTTGGAGTCGGGAATGTTCTGGATGCTGAGCCGAGACACTTGACTTCTACTAACCTGCGCACGGAAACAACCGTATGCTAATTCAAATTATAATAGCAATAAAGAATTATAATTACCGAACATGTAACTATCCAATTTCTCAAATATCAATTCATTCTTAAACTTCATTCATTAATAATAACAATACAATTTTTAACTATTCTTTAATTTCCATCATATATCACATGTAACAATTTCAATCACTACATGAATATTAAATTCATGCCTTTCATTCTCAATCTTCATTTCAATTCATAATTCAACTTTCTCATTTCTTTCAATATTTCAATAATATAATCAATCAATTTATCTTAAATTTCTCATTTTACATATTCACCCTATTAATAGACTCGGACTTTGACGGATACACGGATTCCAACCCACACACACCGGTACGGCACATTGTGCCTAAAACGGTACATAGTACCTGATTAGAATATGACACATAAAGTGCCTAAAATGACAAACGAGGTGCCTGATACAACACACGAGGTGCCTAAAATACGACACATAAAGTGCCTAATCAGTAAAGCCGGCAATTCCCGTACTCTTCCAAATCCTATGACATGTCAATTATATCCGACTCAGCCCGACTAGTTAATAGGGTAATCCATATCACTTTTCAATTTCAATTTCAACTCAATTCAATACACTTTTTCATTTCAATCCATAAGCAATTCAATTTCAATACATATTCATCATTCAATTAAATTTTTATACAATTCAACAAATATACTTACCTTATAATTTACTTACCATATACATAAATTAAATTTAACATTTAATGAATAAATTAATAATTTGAATTATAGTAATACAAACCCGAATTTTGCGATTACTCCTCGATAACTTTCTCCTTTCCTTTTCATGCCAATGCTTTAGGTTCTTTGTTGGCTACGAAAATAATAGTAATTTACATTATTATTTACAGTATTAATTAAAATAAATAATTAAATTTCTAAACAATTCCTACCTTATTCCCAATTTAATCCTAACTAAACTTACTTACTTTCTTAATCCAATTCACTCTTTTTTTCTATTCAAATTTTGTCTAAACTCATATTTAACTATAAAATTTTCAGCGTATTTTCTTAATTTCGAAATTTCATTAATTTAGTCCCTACAACATAAAACTTATAGCCTAGTTTTCAATTTAATCCCTTAATCGATTCTAACTTAGAATTCATTCAATTAAATCCCTAATTCCATAATTTGTCCAACTTAAACCCTATTTGGAAACATGTGAACTCTTGAACTATCAACCTAATTTCATCAAAACCTTGTTTTAAAGCTTCTAAAACATCAAAATTAAATAGAAAGGACTTAAATGAATTACCAATCAAAGCTTTAAACCTTAAACTCTTAATTTTTCCTTTTTTTTTCTTTCCCCTTTTCTTCCTGCTCTGTTTCGAATGTCTCTGTTTCTTTCTTTTCTTTGTTTCTTTTTATTTCATTCTTTTATTCTTTTATTTACTTTGTTTATTTAATTAACATATATTATAATATATTTATTTTAAATATTTATTAAATATTTAATCATATACACACAAGTATACATCATCAATACCATACATTTGTCACCATTTATTTTATTTTTCACACAAAAATATAATAATTTAATTATTTAATTAACAAATATCTTTTACTTTAATATTAAGTAAATTAGTTATTTTATTACAAGTGTACATATTTATATTATTACAAATGTCATTATCTAATTTGTTTTTCATACCATAAAAATCTTGTTTTAATTATTTATCTAATAAATATCTTTTACTTATTAATAATAAATAATACTTGTATTACAATTGTATTATACATATTATTACACATGTATTTAATTAAACCATACAATTGTCTACTATTTACTTCATTTAATAATAATAATAACAATATTAATAATAATAATAATAATATAAAACCATAATGATGGTTTATAATTATATATAATATTTATATAATATTTATATATAACCTAAATAAAATCTTAGATTTTAATACATACATGCGGCCTCAACTTTTGTAAATGGTTTAATTACTATTTTAATCCTTTTATTTTCTATTACTTTAGAATTAAACTTTTACCCCTTATTCAATTTAGTTCTTTTTACAAATTACTCTAAAATAAGCTAAATTCACCTAATTAAAACCTAATTAGGCACACTACTAAACTCATAAATATTTCTAATAATTATTTTCGAACTTATTTCACTAAGACGAAGGCCCTATAACTCACTTTTCCGGTGCCCGTGAATTTTGGGTCATTACACGGACGGTGGCCCTATAGGCCGGATGTGAGGGGAGCTTTGAGAGGATGAGAGGCTTAGAGTTTTTTTTAAAGATTTTTTTTGGTGTGAGGGCTGGAAATGAAAGTTCTAAAAAAAATTGGGTTTAAATAACGATGGTGAAACGGCGTCATTTCAATTTGCTCCCCCAGATGCCAAAACGACATCGTTTTGGGGGGACGGTTCGACCCGACCCGATTGACGGAGGATTCGCACGTTTTTAAGGCCAAATGGTCTATTTACGCTGCGGGTCATTTCGCTTTGCTACTCATTTTCAATTTAAACCTTTTGTTCTTACTTTTGCGTTTTTCAATTTGACCCCATGTTTTTTTGCGCTTGTCTCATCTTGGCTCTGCGTGAAACAGTGCGCATGAGGGTTGGGAATAATTACCTCTTCAGTCCCCGCACCTTTGCGTGTTTTTTTCTTTTTACTCATTAAATCTACCTTAATTTCCTTTTATTTTAAAATTTACCCTAAAGAGATCGACTAGGTTACATTGTAATCCTTAGCTGTTCATTTTTATTTTATTTCTTTTATTTTATTTTTTTATATATCATGTTTATTTTATTCACTTATTATTTTATATTCTTTATGGGCATATTAAAATTGTAATGTTTATGTTGACTTTGCCAAAACACTTGTTGTTCGCATTTTTCCATGTTTAAGATTATTATTTTTTGCATGTTTACACTTGTTCATTATCTTTTTTTTACTATTATCGGTTTATGCATATGAACATTATGATTCATTATCACCAAAGCTATGAACATTATATTGTATGACGCATGTTATCATTATTCCAAATTTACATCGCGCTATCATTATTAGCCAAGTACAATCCATTTTACATTTTTAAACAATTTCTTTTTAAACATAATTAAATAAATTATATATATATATATATATCATTTTTTTAAATATTATATTTTTACCCAAATTTGTAGAAAATGATTTTTTTAAATAATAAAGGTAATATTTCGTATGTTGGAGATTCGAGAAAACGTACCTTAACTTACGGGGTTCGATTTTTCTCGTTGAACCTAAAATAGCCAAATATCCTTTTAGATTTCAAAATACATGAAGTTTCGATAAAAAATTAAAGGCAAACTTATTCTTGAGGGTTCAAATGTCGCATCCTAACTTACGGGATGTGGCATATTGTCATCGCGGGACGAGTGGGTCTTTGATGCTCGTTTCAATTTAATTCAAACATTTTTAAAATGAATATTAATTAAAAAGAATCGTATTTTAAAATCTTTTTAAAATTTCAACTTCCGACATTAGGACATTAATTAATCAATTAGGTACCAATTTTGAGCGTGACGAGGGTGCTAATCCTTCCTCGCACATAAACGACTCCCAAGCCGATTTTCTCAAATTTTGTAGACCAAAATCATTGTTTTAATAAATCAAAATATTTTATTAAAACGATCAAATTACGAGATGATCCGATCACACCTTATTAAAAAAATTGATGACGACTCTATTTTCATTTTTTTTAAAGTCGAACATTTTCAAAAAATTGGTTTGAACAAAAACCACATATTCATTTAATATAATAATTTAGCATGAACCAATATTGATTTTTTCTTGTTCTGTTTCTACGATATTTATGTTTTATTTGGATGGTTTATGCAATCCAACTTTGCTTATTTTCATGAAAAATATATAAAAGAATATAAATAAATAAAAGAATGCAGTTGTACCCTTAACTAAAATGTATAATCATCACGAATCTAGTCCATCATTTCATAACTAAAATGGGCTTAATTTAAATACCTATCATTATTGCTCAAGATTTGTGTTTTCTACATGCACCATCGATTATTTTATTACAAGTAGTTTGGAGGGCTTCATTATCCCTCTAATTTTATTTTATTTTTATGAGTTAAATTAATGTTTCTATTCAATTTAAATGTTTATTTCATAATAAATTATTTTATATTGGTATCATCTATAAAATTAAATTCGAGTATGGGTTAGACATATTTTAAAAAAAAGATAGCCACATAATCTATAAACAATTTTAATTTAAAGAGCTTTATATTATATCTTTTTTCAGTTTAGTAGGGTTAACATGCATTTAGGAAAACAAACAATTTCCTTTTCCTTTTTTTCTATTTTTTCTATTTTTTCTTTCAATTCATTGTTTAATTTCTTCTTTGCTTCCAAAATATGATTTTGATATGTTATTTTCTTGTTTCTTTTCTTCTTTACTGAGTTTTAATTTGTTGCAATGATGGATTTTTGAGCCATTTTAAAGGAAAACAATGTAAAATTAGCAAGTAGTAGGTTATGCAATTCTGATTTTCCTTCAATAACTAAGGAGTGAAGTGGAATCAAGGTAAAATATGAAGGTACCCTTTCAGAGGTGATATTGAACTTTCCTATTGATAAGCTTTGATGTAATGAAGGGACGGATGATGTGACGACTATGGATCTACAAAAGTCCATTACCATGGAAGGTAAACCTAATAATTGGAAATCCTTGTTTTCTCTTAATGCTAGTCAAACTATACAATTCTTTCCTTTTGAAGAAAAGAATAGGGAATTTGTAATGAGGCCCCTTAAAAAAGTGGCTGATGAAGGATTTGCTCAATGGTAGAATGCCACTGTTTATAAATTTTTGGGAAAGGCTCCCCACCTTTGTCATTTTCAAAAATTGGCTAATTTGCAACGAAGCAAGCAAGAAAATGTTGAAATTAAGTTAGTTGGGAAAACCTTTACTTGATTTTTACTCCCAACTCAAAGAACTAGGGTCTAGGTGTTACAAGTAGGGCTATGGCACATTCAATATATGGTTATTGCTTTGGAAATGTGGGAACCAAGGTTAAATTCTTTAAAGTTTGATATGCATAAGACCCCTATTTGTATTAGGATGTTTACTATCCTACTTAAAATTTATTCTTAGAAAGGTCTAAGCTACCTTGTTAATGCAATAAAAGGGCCTTTGTATACTGATAAAGATATAATTTGAGGCAAAAGCTAGATTAGGATAAAATTTGTATTGAAGTGGATGTTAATACAATGATCCTAAGTAATATTGAATTAAAGCTATACGAGGGAGACTTTATTGATATCTCTTTTGATGTTACATAAATGCCAACAAAGTGTGAGCACTGGAGGACCTATGGGCATCATGTGAAAAATGTCCTAGCAAGCCTATGCCTGTTAAGAAATGGGCTCCTAAAATTGTTGTAGAGGTACTTGAGGTAGTCATTCTTGCACCAGTACAGGACCAAGTTGTAAAAAAAAGAGAGCTAAAAGAATAAGTGGATGAACCAATCAGGAATAATGAGAAGAGATTTATCAAAGATAAAGAGACATAAAAAAAAGTGTTTGAAAGTGCCTACAAATTCAATCTTCTTAATGTTATTATGGAAAATGTGGCAAAATCTTATTCACCAACAAATAAGAGAATGGCTACTAGTTGAGTTACTTACTTGAGGGTACAATTAAAGTTAAAAGGAAAAGGAAGGAATAATAGGCAAGGTAAAGCATCTCAGAATGCTTAAAGGGGTAGGAAATCTCCCTCTAAATGAATATATTAGTTTGGAATACAAGGGGATCCAATAACCCCTTCAATCAAAGTAAGGCTCTTAGGAAAGTTAATAGATTAGTGATCCATTTTTTATGCATTTTGAAGCTAGAATAAGGTACATTACTGTTTCATTAGTGCTAGAGAGAAAGTTTGTGTTGGATCTAATGCCCTAAGTGTAGTATTTTTATCTATGTACACTTGTAATTTTTCAAACAGATTGGCTTAATAAATTAATTCATGAATTACATTAATACCCTTTATATATTGTCCTCACGTGGTTTTTCTAGGTAAAACAAAATAGAAGCAAATATTAGCTCACTGGTTGTCTAATGTTTAACTAATACTAAATGGTATTACGTGGTCAGATTGTAATACGGAAAGACATTTTATATTAGTAGACAAACCTAAACATGTCCTTAATCTAATCGGAATGAGTAAACTGATTAAAAGATTAATATGTCGTCTATCAAGTCCAATTGGAAAGATGCTTTGTCTTGGGCATCGGAGTGGATGACTCCCAGAAGATAGAGACATAGATATGATTAATTGGACTGATCGTACATCAGATAGGACCCAAGAATAATAGATCCTAAATCCATTTGTGGACTTATTCACTTGTGACCTTCATAGTGTGACATACCTTAATCCTAAGTGGATGATGGAATATGTATGTGTGACTCGTATATTTTGATGTAAGTAAAAGCCTGAATTCAAATAAATAAGGAACTGAAAGTTGATACATTGGGTATACGACTTATACATTATGTAGCATCATTCACAATAGAGGAATTCATAGCCCAAGATATGCATAAATGATATCCTCTCATTGGCATTACATGATAGATGAAAAGTAAAACTGGTCACGAGTTGTTTTTCTTTTTGATAAATGACTTAATTACTATATGATAGTAATTGACTTTTCGTGAAGGAATATTTAATGGTTACCATGAGATAAAATAGGATCATATTGGGAGAACGGATTTTTCAAAAAGAGATTAAGGATATCCTATGAAGGAAACACACTTATGACAAGGTCATTGAACAAGGACTGATTGAGTAGCTCTCGTAATTGTATGTTATTAGGGAGAGCTCAGTCACGATACTATAGTAGAATGACTTCGTGACGAAATGAGTTCATAATTAATAGGCGAAAAGTTGGACATTAATTATAAATCATTTAAGCCCTAATTATATATGTACAATCGGTCCCTCTGCTAACTTGTCGAAACCAAAAATGAATTGCATATTAAATCAAATGAACAGAAATGAATAGAAATGATAAAGTTAGAGAAATGTGTTACATTTGGAAATGGATGTGGTTTCTCACTAAGTATGGGAATGACCTGAGAATTAATTTAAGTTTTTTTCAAATTATTATTTAATTAAATAATTGAAGTTCAAAAATGGAATTAAATTAATTGCTCATTGTGAATCCGTTTAAAGTAGAAATTAAATACATTTTCTCATAGATTCTTTTATGGTAAAGTTCTCATAATTTTAAATGGACTGAGAAAATTATTTAATTGGAACATTTAATTAATTTAATAAATAATGTCTATTTTGAGAAATTGAAAAACATGTAATGAGTTCAATTAAATTATAAAATGTTAGGTTAAAATTTCAATAAGCACATATAATTGAACCCAATACAATAGAGGTCTGAATCCCCATCATAATATGTATAAGGGGAAGCACACCCTATTAGTCACTCCACTCTCCTAGTTCAACTAGAATTAAATGCATTCTACTAATTCAACTATGGTTTTACTTCCTCTCCTTATAAATAGATGGCTAAGGTAGAGCTAAAAACACAATAAGTTACAGACAACTTTTGTGGTCTTGTTATTCTACCTAAAAATAGTGAGAATTTATTTCTAAGTACAAATTCCATTTTTCGGGAATAATAATTCTACCAATTTCTATAAGAGAGTGATTTACTTTCTTACTGAAAGTAAAAAAAAAAAATCATTTCTAGTTCTATGTTCGATTCAAAATTGTTTGAGCAAAAAAAAAAAATCATTTCTAGTTCTATGTTCGATTCAAAATTGTTTGAGCTCACACTCAAAGCTATTCGTAGTACGAAAATAACGGAGAAGGTCATTTGGTTGAAAGCTGGAAATGACAAGGATCCATCTCGCTCAAATAAGAGATATATTTCAGGAAAGTTGATTGCTATAAATCTCACAAACCAACTCGATTTTTAAAAATTTTATTTTTCCACTGTACAAGAAAATTTTTATCGAACCAAATTTTTTACAACAATTTGCTAGTTGGAACATTCTTCACAATTATATTCATGTAACTATGGTAGAATTTAAATCTTATAGAGAGAGAATTGGCAAGTGGATAAGCTTGAGGCTATTAGTCAGGTTCTCTCTTGTTCTTAACATGTTGATGGGAAGTATTTGGTTTTTTCTGTTGTGTATGAGAGTAATTGTAGCCATGAAAGAAGGCCTTCTAAAATAACTAACAAATGCTCGAGTCTACTGCTAGGTGTAAAACTTAGATCATTATAAGGGATTCTAATGTGATATGCCACCCAAGAAAAGCTTAGACTTTAACAAGTCTCAAGTCATCACCACATATATGGGGTAATTACTTGACTATCTAAAAAGCTTAAAGATAATAGAGCACCTTTTTATTGTCCCTCTCTTTACACAGTGCAACACGAGAGTAGATAATCCCCCTTTCAAGGAAATTAGATAGGATTTTGATAAATTATGCTAGGCCTAGCAATTTCTCTAATTCCACTATAGAGTTTTCTTGCTTCAGATGTTTCGAAAAATGCTTTAGGATTTTTCAAAATCAAAGCAATTAGATTCAATCATTTGAAGCCCTTTAAAATTTTTAGCTTATAATGCGACCATTTGGAATATAGTAGTGTTGTGGAGGAAGATTAGAATACTCCATAATATCATATTTCTATTAAAAAAACTCTTTAAAAAATGAAGAGATTAAAAGGAATTTTGAAGGTGTTTAACATGGACCACTTTCGTAGAATCTAATAGAATTGTTGAAAATGTATAGAATATTCAAACCTTAACGCTAAGTCAACCTAATGGTGGTTGAAAAGTTGTATGCCTTGATGGCTGGTGAAGAAAAAAATTTCAAAGAAAAGTCTAGGGTGCAATAAGTTAGAGATGGGATCAAAATACTACTTTTTTTTGTAAGCATGTCCCAATGAAACAAAAAAAAAAGACACTCATTATAGATGCTTTATGATGGTGAGGGGGAAAATTAGATACCTTTGAACAAATCACAAAACAGATGATTGGTTTCTTGAGGCAAACTTTGAAATTAGTGGACTCTAATATTAACAATATACCAAATGAGTTAACGAGGGATTTGTTGTAAGCATCAATGGTTGAGGATATGAAAGCTTTATTAGAAGCTCCTGCTACAATCCAAGAGATTAAAAATAGATTTAATTTCAAAACATAAAATGTCTTGTGGATGAAGTTCTATAATCTTGTAAGTCATTTTGTCAGATGTTATTGAACATAAATGTTAAACTTAGACTAGTACTAATAAAACTTGAAAGTGCTTATCCCTCTAATTTATTTTATTTTTATGAGTTAAATTAAAGAGTCTATTCAATTTAAATGTTTATTTCATAATAAATTATTTTATAATGGTATCAACTATAAAATTAAATTCGAGTATAGGGTGGACATAATTTAAAAAAAAAATAGCAGCACAATCTATGAACACTTTTAATTTAAAGAGCTTCATATTATATAGAGTTTAAGAAAACATAATTTTTTTTTCATTTTAGTAGGTTAACATGAACTTATGGAAAACTAACAATTTCCTTTTCTTTTTCTCGATTTTTTCTTTCAATTCATTGCATAATTTCTTCTTTACTTCCAAAATATGATTTTGATATGTTATTTTTCTGTTTCTTTTCTTCTTTACTAAATTTTAATTTAATGTAATGATGGATTTTTGAGCCATTTTTAGGGAAAACAATGTAAAATTAGCAAGCAGTAGATTATGTAATTCTACTTTTCCTCCAACAACTGAGGAGTGATGTAGAATCAAGGTAAAATATGAAGGTACCCTTTTAGAGGTGATATTGAACTTTCTTATTGATAAGCTTTGAGGTAATGAAGGGACGTATGATGTGACAACTATAGATCTACAAAAGTCTTTTACCATGGAAGGTAAACCTAATAATTGGAAATCTTTATTTTCTCTTAATGCTAGTTAAACTATACAATTCTTTCCTTTTGAAGAAAAGAATAGGGAATTTGTAATTAGGCCCTTTAAAGAAGTTGCTGATGAAGGATTTGCTCAATGGTAGAATGCCACTGTTTGTCAATTTTTAGGAAAGGCTCCCTGCCATATTCATTTTGAAAAATAGGCTAATTTGCGACGAGGCAAGGAGGAAAATGTTAAAATTAAGTTAATTGGGAAAACCTTTACTTGTTTTTTACTCCCAACTCAAAGAATTACGGTCTAGGTGTTACAAGTAAGGCTATGGCACGTTCAACATATGGTTATTGCTTTGGAAATGTGGGAACAAAGGTTAAATTCTTTAAAGTTTGATATGCATAAGACCCCTATTTGTATTAGGATGGTTAATATCCCGCTTAAAATTTATTCTTAGAAGGGTCTAAGCTACCTTGTTAATGCAATAAAGGGGCCTTTGTATACTGATAAAGAAATAGTTTGAGGCAAAAGCTAGATTAGGCTAAAATTTGTATTGATGTGGATGCTAATACAATGATCCTAAGTAATATTGAATTGAAGCTACGCGAGGGAATCTTTATTGATATCTCTTTTTTATGTTACATAAATGCCAACAAAGTGTGAGCACTATAGGACCTTTGGGCATCGTGTGAAAAATGTCCAAGCAAGCTTATGCCTATTAAGAAATGGGCTCCTAAAATTGTTGTAAAGGTACCTGAAGTAGTCATTCTTGCACCAGTACAAGACCAAGAGAAAGCTAAAAGAAGAAGTGGAAGAACCAATCAGGAATAATGAGAAGAGGTTTATCAAAGATAAAGAGAAATAAAAAAATGTGTTGGAAAGTGCCTACAAATTTGATCTTCTTAATGTTATTACGGAAAAGGTGGCAAAATCTTATTCACCAATAAAGAAGAAAATAGTTACTAGTTGAGTTACTTACTTGAGGGTACAATTAAAGTTAAAAGGAAAAGGGAGGAATCATGGGCAAGGTAAAGCATCTTAGAATGCTTAAAGGGGTAGGAAATCTCCCTCTAAATGAATATACTAGCTTGGAATACAAGGGGATCCAATAACCCCTAAAATCAAAGTAAGGCTCTTAGGAAAGTTAATAGATTAGTGATCTATTTTTTTATGCATTTTGAAGCTAGAATAAGGTACATTAATGTTTCATTAGTGCTAGAGAGGAAGTTTGTGTTGGATTTGGTGCCCTAAGTCTATTATTTTCGTCTATGTACACTTGTATTTTTTTGAACAAATTGGTTTAATAAAATTATTCATGAATTGCATTAATACCCTTTGTATATTATCCTCACGTGGCTTTTGTAGGTAAAACAAAATAGAAGCAAATATTAGCTCACTGGTTGTGTAATGTTTAACTAATACTAATCAGTAAGACAATTTATATTAGTTTATCAAGTCTAATTGGAAAGATGATTTATCTTGGGCATCAGAGCAAATAACTCTCAAAAGATAGAGACATAGATGTGATTGATTGGACTAATAGTACATTAGACAGGACCCAAAAAGAATAGATCCTGAATCCATTTGTGGATGTGAAAAAAAAATAGAATAAAATAAATAAAATAAAGAACACACAAATTTTACGTGGAAACCCTTTCGGGAAAAAAACCACGGGCAGAGGAGAAGAAAATTCACTATGTCGAAAAATTTGTATCAATACAAGAGGAATAGACTATGTCTATTTATAGGCTTGTAAAGCCATATTCTAGTAGGATTGAAACACCCTATCCTAATCAATATAAAATAGATGAAGTTTAATAAGGTTTAAAAAACCTTATTCTAAAATAAAATAAAAGAAATCTAGTTCTATATGGATTTTACTTTTATTTTATTTTCCATCATATTCTATAAGAATTTGGGTCACTTAATTCTAACAATCTCCACCTTGACACAAATTCTCAATGAACAAGTTCTTCATTGCGAACTTTCAATAAACAAGTTCTCCACCTCTTCCATAAAACCCCTTAAGGGTTTAACTCAACAATGAACACCAACCAAGTCTAAGCAATGCTCAAACTTGGTTTTAGGAAGTGACTTAGTCATCATATCTGCAGATATTTTCATGAGTACTAATTTTGCTCACAACAATATCACCACGAGCAATAATATCACGAACAAAATGATACCGAACATCAATGTGTTTTTTCTCTCATGAAACATTTGATCTTTTGTAAGAAATATAGCACTCTCATTTGTCACAAAATATCTGTGGCTTGATTTGAAGGCCTTCATTGAGTTCACTAAATAGTCCCTTCAACCAAATAGCTTCTTTGCAAGCCTCGAATCGCCATGTACTCAGCTTCAGTGGTAGACAAAGCGACTGTAGTTTGCAAAATGGCTTTCCAACTAATTGCACAACCTCCGATTGTAAAGACGTAACCTGTGAGAGATCTTCTTCTATCAAGGTCTCCAGCAAAATCAGCATCAACATACCCTATGACTCCATCTTTAGTTCTTCCAAACTGTAAGCAAACATCAGTAGTGCCTCGTAAGTATCTTAAAATCCACTGAACTGCTTTCCAATGTTCTTTACCGGGATTTGCCATGTATCTGCTAACTACACTGACTGCATATGATAAATCTGGACGTGAACAAACCATAGCATACATGAGAGATCCCACTGCACTAGAGTATGGAACATGTGACATGTACTCAATCTCATCATCTGATTGTGGAGACAAAATCGATGAAAGTCCGAAATGGGCAAGCTAAAGGAGTACTAACGAGCTTAGCACTCTGCATATTGAACTCATAGAAAGAACTTTCTCAATGTACCCCTTCTGACTTAGGTACAATTTACTTGATTTTCTATCTCTGAGAATCTCCATACCAAGTATCTTCTTTGCTGGTCCTAAATCTTTCATCTCAAATTCTTTACTTAGTTGGACTTTGACCTTTCTTATCTCTTCTTTATCTTTTGCTGCTATCAACATGTCATCAACATAAAGAAGTAGATACACAAAAGAACCATCACTATTTTTCTTAAAGTAAACACAACTGTCAAAACTACTTCTTTTGAAATCATGAGAAGTCATAAAGGAATCAAACCTCTTGTACCACTGTCTTGGTGACTGTTTCAAACCGTAAAGGGACTTTTTCAGCAAGCAAACATAGTTCTCTTTTTCTGAAACTGTAAAACCTTCTGGTTGTTGCATGTAAATATCCTCATCAAGCTCTCCATGCAAAAATGCAGTTTTTACATCTAACTGCTCAAGCTCCAAATCATGCATGGCCACAATACCAAGCAAAGCTCGAATCGAACTATGCTTAACAATTGGGGAGAACACATCTGTGAAGTCTACTCCTGGAATTTGACTATAACCCTTTGCAACAAGCCTTGCTTTATATCTGGGTTCTTCAACTCCTGGAGTCCCTTCTTTCTTTTTAAATACCCATTTACAACGAACAGCCTTTTTACCTTTAGGAAGTTTCACAAGGTCCCATGTTCTGTTTTTGTGGAGTGATTCCATCTCTTCTTGCATAGCAAACATCCACTTTTCTGAGCCTTCACAGTGCTTCGCCTCGAGAATAATTAGATGGCTCTTGATTCGCATCTATATCTTCAGCCACATTCAAAGCATAAGCAACTAGATCAGCCTCAGCATATTTCTTTGGAGGTCTAATTTCTCTTCTAGTTCTGTTTTTGGCGATAGAGTATTGTGGTGAAGAAGCAACTCTATTCTCAATTTTTGTACTGGCTTGAGGAGTTGACTCTGTATTAACTCGATGCTCTACTTGTTTTTATTTTCTTTATTGGAAGAGTCTTTAAGAGATAAGTTAGGTAGCATAGCGCTTTCATCAAAAACAACATCTCTACTAATCACAACTTTTCTATTTTCAGGACACCATAACTTATACCCTTTTACACCACTTTATAACCAAGAAAAACACATTTAATGGATCTCGGTTCCAATTTTCCATTATCAACATGAGCATATGCAGGACACCCAAAGATCTTTAAATCGTAATAATTAGCGAGGATTACGGACCATACCTCTTGTGGAGTCTTTTTCTCAATGGCAACGGATGGAGATCGGTTGATCAAAAAACATGCGATGAAGCGCTTACGCTTTAAAAATGACTTCGGTAAGTTGGCATTTGACAACATACATCGAACCTTCTCCATGATCGTTACTGTTCATTCGCTTACAACGCGCCGTTTTGTTGTGGAGTATGACGAATCTGTCGGTGTCTTATGATTCCTTCGACTTGCACAATCTATTAAACTCATCGAGCGTAACTCTAAGCAATTGTGCATGCGGAGGTATTTTATCTGCTTTTCCGTCTGCTTTTTCAATCATAATTTTCCAAGACTTAAATGCGGAAAACATCATCACTTTTCTCGCTTCAGAAGAACGCCCAAACTTTTCTCGGAAAAATCATCAATAAAGGTTAGCATATAATTAGCTCCACCTCTAGAAGGCACTCTAGATGGCCCCACAGTCGAATGAATATACTCCAATGTTCCTTCGTGTTATGGATTCCTCTAGTGAATCGAACTCTATTTTGTTTTCCAAAAACACGGTGCTCACAGAAATTCGGTTTGCAAATTCCTTGCCCATTAAGAAGTCCTCTTTTGCTCAATTCGCCATGCCATTCTCACTCATATGCCCTAGGCGCATATGCCAAAGTTTAGTAATATCATCATCCGACAAGGACGAGGAAGCGATAGTTGCATCACCAATAATATAGAACCCCGCAAAACATATAACTTGGCAATCTTTCTCTGTCCTTTCATCACAACAAGGGACCCTTTGGAAATCTTTAAAACCCCACTTTCAATTGTATATCTCGCCCTTTTGAATCAAGAGTACTCAACGAAATTAAATTTCTTTTCAATTCGGAACATGTCGTGCGTCACTAAGTGTTCGACAACTCCATCAAACATCTTAACTTTAATTGTTCCAACACTGCGATTTTACACGTAGTATTATTTCCCATCAAAACAACACCTTGGATTAATCGTTTAGTAAGTTGTAAACCAATCCCGATTGGGACTCATATGGAATGTGCAGCTGAATCAAGTATCCACTCCTCGCTTACTTTAGAATCATTGTGAGAGCGACTAGAAGTTCACCATCGCTGTAGTCTTCTACAACATCGACTTCACCGAATTTTTCTCGTTGTTTTCCCTTTGATTCGCGACCTCCCCTTTTAATCTTATTTTGTAGCTTATAGCACTCGAGATTTAATGTGCCCTTTCTTCTTGCGAAGTTACAAGTTTTACCTCTGTTTGAAGACTTGATCTACCCTTAGATTTACCACGAGGATTCCGTTCCTGTGTCCTACCACGATCATCATCAGCATTCCGATCTTGTCTCCCACGAACAATGAGACCCTCTCCCTGAGAGTCGGGTTTAACCACAAGATGCTTCATCTTATCATACGAGGTTAAAGAATCATAAACCTCATCAACTGTTAGAGACTCACGGCTATATAAAATCGTGTCTCTAAAGGTTGAATAAGACGAGAACAACGAACAAAGTAGAATCAACCCTAGATCTTCCTTATCATACCCAGACCTCCATGGCTTCCAAGTTTGAGAGAATTTCTTTAAACAACATTAAGTGTTAGTGTACTGAGCACGCACCTTCCTCCAAACGATGAGCATAAAGACGCTGCTTCATATGCAACTTGCTTGTTAGAGTTTTCGACATACATATTTGTTCTAGCCTCTTCCATAATGCAATGTGCGATTTTCTCTTTCATCACATCTTGCAAAATTTCGTTGGACAAATGCGGATGTAATTGTGTTAATGCCTTTCGATCCTTACGCTTTTTCTCTTCATCTGTTAATGTCGAAGGCATCTTATCTATCCCTAGCGGGGGCATCCTCCGCATCCATCTGTGCAAGAATCGCTTGCATCTTAATTTGCCACAACGCAAATCTAGTGTTGCGATCCAACAATGAATTTCATATTTCAAAGACGCCATTACCGTGATCGAGATGAATAACCGGAAGCTCGGATACCAATTTGTGAAAAAAATAGAATAAAATAAATAAAATAAAGAACACACAAATTTTACGTGAAACCCTTTCGGAAAAAAACCACGAGCGAGAGGAGAAGAAAATTCACTATGTCGAAAAATTTGTATCAATACAAGAGGAATAGACTATGTCTATTTATAGGCTTGTAAAGCCATATTCTAGTAGGATTGAAACACCCTATCCTAATCAATATAAAATAGATGAAGTTTAATAAGGTTTAAAAAACCTTATTCTAAAATAAAATAAAAGAAATCTAGTTCTATATGGATTTTACTTTTATTTTATTTTCCATCATATTCTATAAGAATTTGGGTCACTTAATTCTAACAGTGGACTTATTCACTTGTGACATTCTTAGTGTGGCATACCTTAATCCTAAGTTGGTGATGAAATATGTATGTGTGACTCGTATATTTTGATGTAAGTAAAAGTCAGAATTCAAATAAATAAGGAATTGAAAGTTGGTACATTGGGTATACAACTTCTACATTATGTAGCATCATTCACAATAGAGGAATTCATAGCCCAAGATATGCATAAATGATATCCTCTCATTGGCATTACATGATAGATGAAAAGTAAAACTGGTCACGAGTTATTTTTCTTTTTGATAAATGACTTAATTACTATATGATAGTAATTGACTTTTTATAAAGGAATATGTAATGGCTACCATGAGATAAAATAGGATTATATTAAGAGAACGAATTTATCCCAAAGAGATTAAAGATATCCTATGAGGGTAATGCACTTATGACAAGGTCATTGAACAAGGACTGATCGAGTAACTTTCGTAATTGTATGTTATTAGGGAGATCTCAATCACGATACTATAGTGGAATGACTTTCTAACGAAATGAGTTTATAATTAATAAGCGAAAAGCTAGAACTTAATTATAAATCATTTAACCCTTAATTACATATGTTCAATCGGTCCCTCTGCTAGTTCGTTGAAACCAAAATTGAATTGCATATTGAATCAAATGAACAGAAATGAATAAAAATGATAAAGTTAGAGAAATGTGTTACATTTGGAAATGGATGTGGTTTCTCGCTATGTATAGAAATGACCTGAGAATTAATTTAAGGTTTTCGAATTATTGTTTAATTAAATAATTGAAGTTCAAAAATGTAATTAAATTAATTGGTCATTGTGAATTTATTTAAAGTAGAAATTAAATATATTTTTCATAGATTCTTTTATGGTAAAGTTCTCATGATTTTAACGAAATTAGAATCGGATCGAGAAAAGAATTTAATTGGAAAAATTAATTAATTAAAATTAATTTAATAAATAATTTCTATTTTGAGAAATAGAAAAAAAATATACTGGGTTCGATTAAATTATAAAATGTTAGGTTAAAAGTCCAAAAAGCACAGATAATTAAACCCAATACAAGAGAGGTCCGAATCCCCATCATAATAAGTATAAGGGGAATCACACCATATTACTCACTCCTCTCTCCTAGTTCAATAAAGGGATTGGATTTTTCTATTAAATAGGAATTAAATGCATTCTACTAATTCAACTAGGGTTTTACTTCCTCTCCTTATAAATAGATAGCTAAGGTAGAGCTAAAAACACAATAAGTTATAGACAACTTTTTTGATCTTGTTATTCTACCCGAAAATAGTGAGAATTTATTTCTAAGTATAAATTCTATTTTTCAAGAATAACAATTCTATCAATTTCTATAAGAGAGTGATTTACTTTCTTACTGAAAGTAAAAAAAAAAATATTGTGGAGGAAGCTTAGAATGCTCCATAATATCATATTTCTATTAAAAAAAACTCCTTAGAAAATTGAAGTGATAAAAAGGAATTTTGAAGGAGTTTAACATGGTCCACTTTAGTAGAATCTAATAGATTTGTTGAAAATATATAGAATTTTCAAACCTTAATGCTAAGTCAACCTAATAGTGGCTGCAAAATTGTATGCCTTAATGGCTGATGAAGAAAAAAATTTCAAACAAAAGTCTAGGGTGCAATAAGTTAGAGATGGGATCAAAATATTACTTTTTCTGTAAATATGTCCTAATGAAAAAAAAAAAAGACATTCATTATAGATGCTCTACGACGGTGAGGGAAAAATTAGATACCTTTGAACAAATCACAAAATAGATGATTGGTTTCTTGAGGCAAACTTTGAGATTAGTGGACTCTAATATTAGCAGTATACCAAATGAGTTAACGAGGGATTTGTAGTAAGCATCAATGGTTGAGGATATAAAAGCTTTATTAGAAGCTCTTGCTACAATCCAGGAGATTAAAAATAGATTTAATTTCCAAACATAAAATGTCTTGTGGATGAAGTTCTATAATCTTGCAAGTCATTTTGTGTGATGTTATTGAACATAAATGTTTGTGTGATGTTATTGAACATAAATGTTAAAATTAAACTAGTACTAATAAAACTTGAAAGTGCTTAGATGCTTTAAGATTGAAATTTTACATTAGATTAAATTTATATTGTTTTAGTACTATGTAAACTTTTCGTGAGCTTAGAATTTATCAAATTATTCTTTAAGAATGTTTTCCTCGATGTTTGTTTATGTCTAATTATTGTAGACTAAATAATAGGCCTTATTTGAAAAAAAAAATTCATGTAATTAGGTACTGAAATTTTATTGAAACATTTTTTAAAAAAATTGCACATATTTACAAGTATATGAAAGATAAATTTTGGTGGATTGTAAACACCATTTTTGTATTTATGTATAAGTGTATATGTTTTTTACATTTAATTGCAAGACAACGAGCAAGACGTGTATATATAGAGAGATTACAAACTCTTTTATTCGAACGTAAATGTAAAATCATTTATAAAGATAGTGCATATTTCTATTTGAATGTTACATTAAAAGTTAGGAAGTTTTTTATTTAGTGATTTATTTTTCAAAATAAAGCTATATATTTTATTGTTCATTTTTGTTGTAATGTAAAAAATATTTTATAGGACTTATAACTATAATTATTTTGGATATACTTTTCTTTTCAAGTCTAGTTTCAATCTCAACATTTTGATTAAAGAATTTGGAAAATAGTGTTCAGATATGTTGGAAAAATCAGCTAGAAAACAATTATTTTAGGTATAGTGGAAGTTTTAAAATTTTTCTAAAATTGAGTCGTTTGTATTACTTAAAGCAATAAACTTAACCAAAATACCTATTTTTTGTACGAGGTGGTTTAAAGTTGATCCCAACTTTCTACCCAATGACCTTTTTGTTATTCTCGAATCACTAACTGCTTTGAATGTAGGCTCAAAGTTCATCGAACCAATCACACAAAATGAGTAACTTTATTAACTTTCCTACAATTCTTTCTATAACCAAAATTATTGTTCCTTACCATATTTGGAGCTGCAAAATTTTTACAACAAAATCTTTATACTTCGAACAATGTTGATATTGTGGAAGTATGAAAATTTATTTATGAATATCAATCTATTTGGAGTAACTTATCTTAAAGATTATATTGGATCGGATCAGGCAATCGAATCCCTTGGATTATGGAGATTAGACCGGGATAGCATTAATGGCATATCTTCAATAGTCCACTTTACATTGGTCTTTTTTATTATATTGTATCTTGTTATTTTAGTTGTTGTTTTATATGGGAAGTGACTGTAATTGATTTCTAGTGTCGAAACCTCTTTTTAAAGGGATGTTTTTTTTAAAAAAAGGATCGACTTTTTAAAAAATGAAAATGGGAGTCGCCACCAATCTTTTAAAGTATGATTGGATCACTATACAAAATGTTTTGGTCTACGAATTTGTGAAAAAACAGGTTCGGGAGTCGGTTACGTTCGAGGAAGGATTAGCACCCTCGTAACGCCCAAAATTGGTACCAAATTGGATAATTTTTTGTCTCAATGTCAGAATTTTGAGAATATTTAAAAAAATGAGGTTTCCCTATTTTTGTAATAATTCAAATTAAGAGAATCGAGATTCATTCGCTTTGAAGGAGTAATAAATATCACATCCAGCATAATTGGACATGATATCTTTAAACTTTCGTAGCTAAAATCATCTTATGATTTATAAAACTCGCTTAAAAAGGATACTTTAGATATTTAGATAAACGGGGAATTGCAACCCAGCATGTTAGGGCATTATTTCTCAAATTTTTAAACATCCAAAACATTGCCTCGTTCTTTTTGAAAAGTTCCTTTTTTAATGACTTTTGGTTTTAAAAGTAATGATATGTTTTATATATTATAAGAAATTAAAAACAATGTATATGCTTTATCATTTCATACAAATATAATAAAGGTGACGAACAAGGATTCAAATTATCTAATATGCTATTATTTCATGCATGATCATAAATAGTATCATTACATACACAATGCAACATGGAATATAATGAATTAATAGTATAAATTGTATAACGCATACATAACAACATTTTATGCAAATATATCTAAATTATCATAATTAACTAATTTTGTGTGAATATAAAAAAAGCAAGAATAAAATGATATATGAAATTTAACCCATTGTACAATATCAAAATAAAGGAGAATCTAAAAATAAATAAACAAATTTAGTGTACAAATATTTTTTTTAAAAAAAACTATCTAGAAATATATTAAATAATGTAAGAATAATAAAAAGAGGACTCTATTTTTAAAATAATACATATATAGATTATATTATAGGGTATATTAACTTATAATATAAGAAAAATAGTGTACTAGATGTTGTTATTCTTTAAAAAAATCTATACAATTAATAAGTAACAATGCATACTTTGTGATAAAATAAAGGTAATAAGGAAATATGGTAAAATATAATATAATTTACAAATAAAATATGTAATAATATAAATCATATAGCAATAAAAATATATGTAATACAATATATATAAGAAGAATATATAAGATAATAATAATTTAATAAGTATTTTCATATAAAAATATAGTAAAATAATTAATATATATAGGAAAATACATAGTATATACTAAATTTTTAAATAAATGTATAATAATATGAATAATATAATATATAATATATAAAAATAATATGTACTAAAAACATATAATATAAATATAAATAATATATATAATAAATATATGATAAACAAATTCTTTTTTAAAAAATAATAATATATTGGATAATAAAAATAATATATACTAAAAATATGTATAAAAAAATTAAAATTGAATTTAATTGAAGGATCTGGGGTTAATTGTAAAATAATAAAAATATTTGGACTTAATTAAAACACAAGCTAAAACAGAGGGACTCATTGGGTAATTAAACCCTAATCCCAAAAACGACTTCGTTTTTTTGAATGAATTTTATAGGCCGTTAGGATCAAATTGAAGCAAATATCAGAGATTGGGGCTAAATTAAAATAAAAAAAATGAAACTAAAAAATTAAAAAAACGGGAGGCATCAATTGGACAAATTGCCCATTTCTCAAAAATACGCGGATCTTTTCCCGGGTCACGGGTCAACGCGCGGATCCTCCGTTGAAACGACGTCGTTTAAATGCTTATTGAATTAAGCCAAACGACGTCGTATTACAGGGGCTATATAAGCTAACTTCTGAACTTAAAAATCATTTTTGCATCCCGTTTTAAAAAAAAAAAAAGAAATCCTCTAAAAGAGGACTCGGGGGCCGATCCCGAGCACCGTTAGGCCTCCGTCCAGGGGTTCACACGCGCTCACGCGCCCCCATCTACACCACCACATACGATGGTCGGAGGGTCAAAAAACCCTCACCTTTTCCAGCAAAAAATAAGTCATCCCTTCCCCTCTTTTACCATCTGTAATATATATTAAAATATTCACCTCTTGTACTCGATCGACTACTGATATTGTAAGTTGGTAAGACTGTGCTTTTCTTTTTATTGAATCTACGTGTATATTTCTTTCTCGAAAAATCCTCCTTTACAAATTAGAAAATGATGGGTTTTTATAACCCTTTGTAAGTGATTTACAATCTGGGAAAGAAATCTTTTGATTTCTTTCCATATTTTGCCCCTATTTTCTGCTGTTGTTTTTTCATTTTGTAGATGTCTCGCGAAGCAATCAGTGAGCCAGGATGATTAGGTCCTGATGGCGACGGTGCTGGCGCTGATCTGCGTTCATTCGGCTTCAACTATGGCAGGAATTGAGGCCGGGAATCACGGCGTCGATAGGGGTAGATGGAACGACGCATTGATTTAGCTTCTAGCGCCTTCCATTTGCGGCGCCTAGGGTTTTTGAAACCCTAGGGCTTTCCGTGTTCTGTTGGCTATTTGGGCCTTCCTGGGCTTCATTGGATTGGTCAAGGGTAGGCTTAGAAATGGGTTTGTAATGTAAGGGGTTGGGTCTGCCGGGTGGTGCTGTAATTGGGCCTCAGGTGTAATGGGTTTATTTGTCTTTTGGGCTTTATTTCTTTTGTAACATGGACTGTATAAATTGGACATTTTGGTTTATTTTATTTTTGGTTTTCTGTTTGGTTTATTAAGCCCGGGCGAATTTGGGCTATTACAGCTGCCCCTCTTTGCTCATTGCTGTGTGACAGGAATAGAGCAAAGACTATAAAAGGACCAAATTTGCCCGGCCTGGCTAAATCTCAAATCTTGATCCTCATCTTTCCCAAAGGTAGTCTGATGTCTTCGAGAGTGTCAAATTGGCTATCTTCAACTTGCTTCTTGAAAACTCAGGAACACCAATCTATTATTTTCGATCTGCTCTCTGCCAATACAGAGACGCCAAATCTGCTATCTTCGATCTGCTCTCTGACAATACAGAGATTCCAAATCGTCTTAGATTTGCTTCAACGTAAACACGTGAAAGCCAAATCAGCTATGTCTTCGATTTGTTCCTTGTAAACACAAGGATACCAAATCATCTTGAATTTGTTTGAGAACATCTGAGAGTCAAATCTGCTATGTCCTCGATTTGTTCCTTGTAAACACAAGAATGCCAAATCATCTTTGATTTGCTTCAGTATAAACATCTGAAGGTTAAATCTACTATGTGTCTGCCCTCCGTCGAATATGGAGATGCCAAACTTTGATTTGTTCTCTGACAAAACAGAGATGCCAAATCATCTTAGACTTGCTTCATCGTAAGCACGTGAAAGCCAAATCAGCTATGGTTTCGATTTGTTCCTTGTAAACACAAGAATACCAAATCATCTTGGATTTGTTTGAGAACATCTAAGAGTCAAATCTGCTATGTCCTCGATTTGTTCCTTGTAAACACAAGAATCCAAATCATCTTTGATTTGCTTCAGTATAAACATCTGAAGGTTAGATCTGCTATGTGCCTGCCCTCCGTCGAATATGGAGACGCCAAACTTTGATTTGTTCTCTGACAAAACAGAGATGCCAAATCATCTTAGACTTGCTTCATCGTAAGCACGTGAAAGCTAAATCAGCTATGGTTTCGATTTGTTCCTTGTAAACACAAGAATACCAAATCATCTTGGATTTGTTTGAGAACATTTAAGGGTCAAATCTGCTATGTCCTCGATTTGTTCCTTGTAAACACAAGAATGCCAAATCATCTTAGATCTGCTTCAGTATAAACATCTGAAGGTTAGATCTGCTATGCCGCGGCCTATTACCCTACTGCTTAGGGATTAAGGCGCGTCATCTTTGATAATCTGTAGAATGATTATGTCTAATAATTAGGATGCAATGATCGAAATGAGTCGAATGTTCCTAATTAAACATGTTATGATGCAGAATTTTGTGAACATGACCCCTATCCTAGACGTCACCACTCATTTCCTCATTTGTCTTTTCAAAGCATTATTCGTGCTCAGCCTGTAGGCCTGTATCCTTCCTCCAATGCTATGATCCACTGAGGATGTCTGTAAAATAATCTTTCCTTAAAATTGAATCGTTGGTTTTGTCGATTTTCCTGAAAGGAAGAAATCCCTTGAGTTCCTTCATCATTTACTTTCGTGAATTTCCCGAACAATTGTCCTGTTTTAGTTTCTTGTATTATCTAGAAATTCCAGAGTAATGCGTAAAACTTCTTTTGTGAACATATTTAGTTCATCTATCATTATTTCAATGCAACATGGAAGATGAACAAATTTAAATGAATTATCAAAAAGATATAAAAGAGAATTAATCTGATAGCCTATCTTCTAGAAGAAATAGAATCTAAAGATAGAAAACAAAATAGAAGTTAGATGCCCTAAATATCGCCGCTTGAGTGTCTATACACCAACTCTATGAAGTCTTTTCTTGAGTTCAACATGTGTTTAAAAGATCTAAAGTACTCTGACGATGCCCCAGTTTGCAGCATTCTTCGATCTTTGTTGTATCAGATATAGCAGGATCACCGTATGCCCTTTAATATTTGAGCTGCCCTTTCGGGTTTTCAACTCAAAACCCCTTTGGTCACAAGGTGCCCTTTGCGGATTTTCACCTTGGCCTCTCCATTTTTATTTTATTTTTTGAAATCTCAAGGCGCCATTTGCGGGTTTTCACCTTGGATTCTCTTCTCCTTTAGACAAAGTATTTTTTCACCGAGTCTGAGTTCACTGGGTTGGGTAAAATTTTTCCATCCATTTCCGTTAAGATCAATGCACCGCCAGAGAAAGCTTTCTTCACGACATACGGCCCCTTCCAATTCGGCATCCATTTCCCCCTAAAGTCCTTTTGAATGGGAAGAATCTTTTTTAGTACAAGGTCTCCCTTGTGGAACTCTCTGGGTCGAACTTTCTTGTCGTAAGCTCGCATCATTCGCTTCTGATACATCTGACCATGTCGAATGGCTCTTAGCCTCTTTTCCTCAATCAAGATCAACTGGTCATATCGGGATTGAACCCATTCAGCTTCATCTAACGTTATCTCTATCAAAACTCGAAGAGAAGGTATTTCTACTTCAATAGGTAACACTGCTTCCATCCTATAAACTAACGAGAATGGGGTTGCCCCAGTAGAGGTTCTAACAGATGTTCGATAAGCCAGGAGTGCAAACGGTAACTTCTCATGCCAATCTCTATACGTCTCAGTCATCTTCCCCACTATTTTCTTAATGTTTGTCGTAACCATTTTTTTGAAAAAACGGGAATCGACTTTGGTTTGAAAATGATAATTAAAACGGGTAGAGGAGTCGCCACCAATCCTTTTTGATGAGGTGTGGTCGGGTCACCTCGTAAAAGTGGTTGTTTTTTTATAAATGGTTTGATTCATTTAAACAACGATTTTGGTCCACACAAATCAAGAAAACAGGTTCGGGAGTCGGTTACGCACGAGGAAGGATTAGCACCCTCGATACGCCCAAAAATTGGTACCTAGTTGATTAATTAATGTCTGAGTGTCGAAGATTGAAAACTTGAAAGTCTTTGAAATACGATCCCTTCTTGTAAAAATGCTCGACTATTAAAGACCGTCTCGTCTCAAGTAATGAAACACCATGTCCAAAGAAGTTAGGACACACGGCATCTCGAATTTTAAGAACGAGCTTGCCTTTATTTAAAATTTATGTATTTTGACCTTTTTAAAAGGGTATTCGACTATTCGGTGTAAACAAGAAAAATCAAAACCCAAGTAAGTTAGAACACGATATCTCGAATTTCCAAATGCCGACTATTGCTTTTGTTAACAAAAATCTTATCCCGAGGTAACAAAATGTCATACCCGTAAGTTAGGGCACAACACCTCGTATCTCCGAGAATATTTCAAAACTCGTGTCGCGATTTAAAAGTATTCCGTTATTTAGGTTAAATGAGAAAAGTCGAAACCAGTAAGTTAGGGGCACGATTGTCTCGAATTACCAAATACTAAATATTACTTTTATGAAAGAGTTATTTTAATGTATTGAGTTAAAAATATAACAAGATTTATAGTAAAACATAAAATTAAATTATGGTATTAATATGTATAATAACATAATAATAGGTACGACAGTGTCAAAAATAATAATATGAGCAATTATAAAAGGTGAAATAATAGCAAGGCTAGTAACACGAAAATATAAACAAAGGCATGAGGAAATGATTGAATACATAAATAAATTAATGAATAAATAAAAATGAACAAAACATGGAACAACAAAAATGGCAATGATAACGAAAATGATAATAATAATAATAATAATAATAATATAAATAATAATAGTATAAAACGATAATAATACATATGGTCTTTAAATATTATAATAATAGTCATAATAAGAACATTAATATTAATAATAGTAATAATGATAATGGGAATGGAAAATAAATAAAAATAATATAATATAATGATAATAATAAAAGTAAAAGTGACGGTAATAACACTAGTAATAGTAAATAACGATAATAACGATAATGCAAATAATGAAGGATCTAAGGTTTGAAATTATTTACAAAGATATAAATAAATAAATGATGAAATGATAATAATAAGAGTAGTGATATATAAACAAAATAAGTGTGCTAAAATATTTATATATATATATATATTAAATTAGTTAGTATAAAAAATAATAGCGTATAAGTAATTACAAAAGGAAGAAAATATAATAATAATTATAGTAATAATAAAAAAGTAATAATAATAAAAGGTATAATAATAATAATAGTAATAATATAATAATAATGATAATAATAATAATAATAGTGATATTAGTAATAATAATAATAATAGACAATAATAGTACATTAGTAATATATGATAATAACAATAAATATATAAAAATAGGAAATAATAAATTGGTAAAAAAATCATGTTAACAAAAATAATAGTAGCAATAATAATAATTTATGATAATAAAAATTCATAATAATAGTAAAAATAATGGTGATAATAATAAGTAAAAATAATACATTAATAATAATAATAATAATAATAATAATAATAATAATAATAATGGTGATAATAATAAATAATAATAATACATTAATAATAATAATAATATGTTAATAATAATAAATTAATGAATCAAAAACAAGATATAATTATAATAGTAATATTAACAAAATAATAATAATAATAAGAATAAGAATAAGAATAATAATAAGAAATAATAATAACACATTAAATTAATCAATTTAATTACAATATTGAAAATAACAAAAAAAAGGACTAAATTGAACTTAAAGTAAAAGTTCGGGGCCAATTCGGAATAAAAACACAAAGGAAAGGACCAATTTGGGCGCGCGGATAACAAGGGAGGACCGAAATGAGAATTATCCCATCCCCCCAAAACGCACAGCACTAAGAGGGACCAGATTGAAGGTCAAAATAAATTACAAGGCTAAATTATAAATAATAAAAAATCTAATTTCAAAGCAATAAAAAACGGAGGGGCTAAAAATGCAATTAGCCCCTCTTTTGAAAACACGCGGATCCCTTGAGGCGGGTCGGGTCGGACGGATCGGGTCGCATCAAAATGATGTCGTTTTGGGAGGCTATAAAAGGGTCATTTTCAGCAAAAAAATTCATTTGTGCAGCTGAAGAGAAAAAAAGAGAGAGGAAAGGGGAGGGTGCGATTTTCGGCCACAAGGCCGGTCACCGTCCGATCGCCGGGCCGCCGTGCGCCGTCGTCGTTGGCCACCGAGAAAAGGTATTTTTTGTATTTTTTTTATTTGTATGTGACTATATATATGTGTTGTTTGTTTTTTCAAAAAATAAAAATAAAGAAATATGTGTATGCGTATTCGGAGGAAGAAGAAGAAAAGAAAAATAAGCAAAAAAGATTGAGACCTTTTCACGATGAGTCTCTTTGATTAGTTTGCTGCCTTCTTTGTTTTGATCTACTTCTTTTTTTGTATTCAAGAAAAAAGGAAAAAAAAATCCCCTTTTACATTGATAGATCTTGGCCTTTTATAGTCGAAAAATGTATTACATTTGATTTTCTTTCTATTCCTATCTCCACTGCTTGGGCTGTTGTCTCTGCCTTTTTATTTTCTTTTGCAGGTTCAAAAGGTCAAACATCGACAGTGGCAAGTGGTGAGGTGACAATGGCGGTGGCAAAGAGGCTAGGGCGGCTTTGAGCGTTGTCAAAGCGTCGAGGCGGTGATTTTAGGGTTTGAGTGCAAAACCCTAAATTTAGGCCAATTGGGCTAGTTTAGGGTTTGGGGGTTATTTAGGTTTAAAAAAATTTAGGTTTGGGCTTTGGGGGTTAGAAAATGGGTTTTGGGCCTGGTCAAATTTGGACCGGTACAGCTGCCCCTCTTTGCTCATTGACATGTAACGAGAATGGAGCAAAGACTTAAAAACGTCAAATTTGCCTGGTCTCACCGGGTCTTGACTTCTTCGGTGCTCCTCTTCTTTCAAGTAGCTTCAATATGCTCCGCTGTTCCACTACAACTTCATGGAGATAAAGTTTGTGATTTATAGCTTCAATCTACTCCACTGCAACTTCAGGGAAATAAGATTTGCTATCTTTAGCCTACTCCACTGCAACTTCAGGGAGATAAGATTTGTGACTTCAATCTTCTCCGCTGAAACTTCAAGGAGATTTGTTGTGGCTTCGAGCCTGCTCCAACGCCACTTCAGGGAGAAGAGATCTGATTTCCAGCCTGTTACCCTACTGTTTTGAGGGTTAGGGCCCATCACATTCGATCTGTTTCCCTACTGCTTAGAGGTTTAAGGCTCATTGCTTTTGATCTATTTCTCTACTGCTTAGGGTGATAAGATCTGTGAATTTAGCCTGTTACCCTACTGCTTAGGGGTTTAAGGCCCATCGCTTTTAATCTATTTCCCTACTGCTTAGGGTGATAAGATCTATGAATTTAGCCTGTTACCCTACTGCTTAGGGGTTTAAGGCCCATCGCTTTTGATCTATTTCCCTACTGCTTAGGGTGATAAGATCTGCGAATTTAGCCTGTTACCCTACTGCCTAGCGGTTTAAGGCCCATCGTCTTTGATTTATTTCCCTACTGCTTAGGGGGTTAAGATCTATGAATTTAGCCTGTTACCCTACTGCTTAGGGTTTAAGGCCCATGCATCGTTGATCTGCTCTACTACTGCTTAGGGAGACAAGATCTATAATCTTTTGCCTGCTACCCTACTGCTTAGGGGGTTAAGGCTCATCACCTTCGATCCGTTACCCTACTGCTTAGGGGGTTAAGATCTGTAAATTTAGCCTGTTACCCTACTGCTTAGGGGGTTAAGGCTTGTCGCATTCGATCTGTTTCCCTACTGCTTAGGGGGTTAAGATTTGTAAATTTAGCCTGTTACCCTACTGCTTAAGGGGTTAAGGCTTGTGAATTCACCGATTCTACTGCACTGTCCTCTGAGGAACATGATCTGTAAAATCAGTTTCATGTATCTATGTTTATGCCAAATAATTAGGACGCTATGATTGAAATGAATCAAATACTCCTAACTAAATGTGATGCTTATGTCAAATAATTAGGATGCTATGATCGAAATGAATCAAATGCTCCTAACTAGATGTGTCACGAATGATCTATGAATACACAAGTGCAACATGTTGTAAGAATGAATCCCTTTTTTAATGTATGGGTTGTCACTGCTCTTTGTTCATCAAGGTTCACTCACTAAAATGGTACCCTGTCTTCTTGTTCAGCTTAGATCTTTGAACAGAAAACCTGAAGAGGTAGTCTCAATATAAACTCGTTCTTCTCAAATGCTTCCAATCTTTAAGTTTGGTTAGTTCTGAATAATAGCCCTATTTCAGGTTCCTGTACTATTTAAAGATTTTCAGAGTAATATGCAGAACTCCTTTTGCGAAAGTGTCATTAGTTCATTAATCATCATTTCAATGCAAAATGCTTGAAAAAGATCATAACAATGTCAGAACTGAAATTTGCCGGAAAAAAATTTACAGGGAATAGATTAATCATGAACAACAATTATTGCTGGAATACAAAATGAATAGGAAGAAAATAGGTGCCCCAGATATCGCAGTGTGAGCTTCTCCGTACGGACTTCTTGAGGATTCCCTTTTTGAGTTCAATATGTGTTTAGGGGGTCCAGAGCACTCTTGTAGATGCCCCAAGATGCAACATCTCTCCTCTTTGTTAATTTAGGTATCGTAAGACTGCCGTATGCCCCCCTGATCAAAATTTGAATCGCCCTTCACGGGTTTTCAATTCAAAATCTCTTTGGTCTCAAGGTGCCCTTTGCGAGTTTTCACCTTGGCCTCTCTTCTTTTTTTTTTTTAGGTGAAGTATTTCTTAATCAAATCTGAATTCAAAGGATTGGGTAAAGTCTTGCCATCCATTTCAGCCAATATCAATGCTCCTCCAGAAAAGGCCTTTTTTACCACATAAGGTCCTTCCCAATTCGGCATCCATTTTCCTCTGAAATCCTTTTGTATGGGCAGGATCTTTTTCAATACTAGATTTCCTTCGTGGAACTCTCTAGGACGAACCTTTTTATTGTAAGCTTACATCATTCGCTTTTGGTACATCTGACCATGACGGATAGCTCTTAGCCTCTTTTCTTCAATCAGATTCAACTGATCGTATCGTGATTGGATCCATTCTGCTTTATCCAACTATACTTCTGACAAAATTCTGAGGGAAGGAATCTCGACCTCGATAGGTAAAACCGCCTCCATTCCATATACCAATGAGAAAGGCGTTGCCCCGGTGGAAGTCCTGACAAACGTTCGATAAGCATAGAGGGCGAATAGTAGCTTTTCATGCCAGTCTTTATAAGTCTCAGTCATTTTTCCTACAATCTTCTTAATGTTCTTATTGGCTGCCTCAACCGCACCGTTCATCTTCGGGCGATAAGGTGACGAGTTGTGGTGTTTGATCTTGAACTAACTGCAGACACCCGCTATTGTGCTGTTGTTCAAATTCAATGCGTTGTCCGATATGATCCTTTCTGGCATTCCATACCGACAAATGATTTCCTTTTTTAAGAACTTGCTAACTGCCGATTTAGTAACATTGGCATATGAAGCAGCTTCTACCCATTTGGTGAAATAGTCAATAACCACGAAGATGAATCGATGCCCATTTGAAGCTTTTGGCAAAATTGGTTCAATCACATCCATGCCCCACATCATGACATGCAGGGGTGAAGGAGGCACATTAATCTTGTCTCCATAGATTTGGCATTTATGACATCTTTTGGCGTAGTTAATACAGTTTCCTTCCATGGTGGACCAATAATAACCAAAACTCATAATTTGCCTGGCCATTGTAAAGCCATTAGCATGTGTCCCACAGACGCCCTCGTGGACTTCTTCCAAGATTTTCTTAGCCTCAATAGCGTCCACACATCTTAACAGTACTTGATCATTTCTTCTTTTGTATAGGATCTCCCCGTCCAAGACGTAGTCATTGGCCAGTCTTCTCAACGTTCTTTTGTCATTCTCAGTAGCTTGGTTGGGGTACTCACGATTCTTAACATACTGCAGGATATCGTGGTACCAAGGGTGATCATCATTTTCTTCTTCTTCTTCGAGGTTGTAACAATGAGCCGGAGCCTTGTATATGCTCATTTGGATTGGTCTCGCATCCTCTTGCTTATTCACCTTGATCATAGAAGCTAAAGTTGCTAGGGCGTCAGCCATCTGATTTTTTTCTCGCGAAAGGTAGCAAAAGACAATATCATCAAATTCTTTAATTAATTCAAGGATCAGCTTTCGATAATTGATCAACTTGAGGTCTCTCATCTCCCATTCACCTTTGAGTTGATAAATCACTAGGGCAGAATCTCCATATACCTCTAACACCTTGATTTTACGCTCTATGGCCACTCGAATTCCCATGATGCATGCTTCGTACTCTGTCATATTGTTCGTGCAGTCAAAATCCAATTTACTAGTGAATGGATGATGATCTCCGTTCGGGGATACCAGGGCTACCCCGATTCCGTTGCCCACAGCATTTGATGCTCCGTCAAAGTTTAGCTTCCAAGGATGACCTTCTTGAGGGCCTTCTTCAGTGGTTGCTATGTACATTAGATCTTCATTTGGAAAGTCAAAGTTCAAAGGCTCGTAGTCCACTAGGGCTCTACTAGCTAGAAGTCTGCTATTGCACTCCCTTTTACGGCCTTCTGGTTCACATAGACTATATCAAATTCGGAGAGTAGAATTTGCCATCAGGCCATTCTTCCTCATTTTAGCGATTGACTCCATCAAGTATTTCAGAGGATCCAGTTTAGAAATCAGCCAGGTTGTGTGATATAACATGTATTGTCTCAGTCTTCGGGTTGTCTAGATTAAGGCACAACACAACTTTTCAATGAACGAGTATCTCGTCTCACATTCAGTCGCTCTTTCTTTCCTTCCTGATTCATCGTGTTGGCCAAGCACGCATCCCATAGAATTTTCAAATACCACCAAATACAGTATCAGTGGCTTATCTGGACTAGGTGGTGTCAATACTGGGGTATTAGACAAATATTGCTTAACTTTGTCAAAAGTCTTCTGGCACTCCTCGTCCCAAACACCAAGGTTGTGTTTCTTAAGGAGACGGAATATGGGGTCACATTTCTCGGTTAGTTGTGAAATAAACCGAGCGATGTAATTTAATCTTCCTAGGAATCCCTAAACTTTCTTTTGAGTACGCGGTGGAGGTAACTCTTGTATGGCTTTGACCTTATATGGGTCAATCTCAATCCATTTTTCATTGACTACGAATCCTAACAGTTTTCCTGACCTGGCCCTGAAGGTACACTTTGCTGGATTGAGTTTCAGCTGGAATTTCCTCAACCTCAAAAATAATTTTCTCAAGACTTGCACATGCTTCTCTTCTGTCCGAGATTTGGCGATCATGTCGTCAACATAGACTTCAATTTCTTTGTGCATCATATCGTGGAACAAGGTTACCATGGCCCTCTAATACGTTGCTCCCGCATTTTTCAGTCGGAACGGCATCACCTTATAGCAAAATGTTCCCCACATGGTTACGAATGTGGTCTTTTTCATGTCCTCAGGATGTATCTTTATCTGATTGTACCCTGAGAAACCATCCATGAAGGAGAAAAGTGAGTAACATGCCGTATTGTCCACTAAGGTGTCGATATAAGGCAACAAAAAATTATCCTTCGGGCTGGCTTCGTTCAGATCCCTGTAGTCTACGTATATCCGTACTTTTCTATCTTTCTTAGGGATGGGGACAATATTAGCTACCCATTCCGAGTACTTAACTACTTGTAAGAAACCAGCATCGAATTATTTCTTGACCTCCTCTTTTATTTTCAACAAAACATCGGGCCGCATCCTTCGAAGCTTTTGTTGAACTGGCTTGCATTCTTCTTTGATGGGGAGCCTGTGTACCACGATGTCGATGATTTTTAGCCTGCATGTCTTGATACGACCATGCAAAGACATCCTTGAACTCTGGGAGTAACTCGATAAGGTCCCGTTTTACCTCTGTGGTAATGCAGGCTCCGATCTTTACTTCTTTCTTTTCTAGTTCATCTCCCAAGTTCACGACTTCTACTGTCTCTTTGTGGGGTAGAATATGTTTCTTCTCTTGTTCTACCATCCTTAACAAATCAGGGGATAAGTCACAGTCTTTGTCATCCTCAAAGTCCTGAGATCCCTCTAGACACATATCCCGCTCAAAAGGAGACTCTGAGTTAGTAACAACGTCGCTCATATCGTTGATATCTGGAGACCTATTGTAGGTGCGAAGAAAGATACAAAGAACAAGAGAATCTAAGAACAATGATATGTATGGTATGATCATGAATGAAAGAATAAAAGAATATTTGGAATAAGACAAAAGGATGCATTTCATTGAAATAACAATTTTGAACATAAGCCTATTTCACAAAAAGGGACTCTTATTACTCCTAGGCCTAGAGTAATAAGTGTATTTTGAATATTACTCTGTGTTAGTTCTAAAGACTACATGAATCTCTTCCGTAGTCCAATTATTCAGAACACTTCACGGCTCATAAGGGCGAATGCCCGACAAATTCTCTATTCTAGTTTCTTCTTCATATGTGGCGTTGATGTCTAAATTTTTCATCATTCCTTCCACGATTTCTTTTCCCTACGTCTTCCGCTCGGGGTGAATGACTCCTCCAGACACAAAAGTCTACGATATATGGGAAAAGATCATTGGTTCCCACTCGATTTCTTCCTCAGTCAGTCACGCTCTCCTTCTCTCTTGCTTCTTCTCTAACTCCTTCTTTCTTTGTTTCGCTTCTAGCTTAAATCCTAGCCCAAAACGGTCTTGTTTGTCCTTCATCATCGGTGCATTACTCCTTCCTTGGAGGTATCTCCCGAGTCCTCTTCCGGATAAGGCCCATTTTCCAACAGTTAGCCGTAATCCCATTCTTGTAGTCTCAGATAACCTGGGCCTCGGAATCTTGTTTCCTTCGATAATAAATGTCGCGTTCACAAACTCTAAAAACTGAAAAGAGCATTCAATTGCTTCATCATTTGCCTCTAGATATGGAGCGTCACTGGTTATTGCTGCGATAATGTCTTCTTCAGCGTTTATAGTCACCAATCAACTTTCATTTATAAATTTGAGCTTTTGATGTAACGATGACGGCACTACCCCCGCTGAGTGAATCCATGGTCTCCCTAACAGGTAATTATACGAAGACTTAATGTCCATGACCAGGAAATCTACCTCGTACGTATTCAGCCCGATTAAGAGGGGTATTTCAATTCTCCCCATTACCTTCCTTTCCGTGCCATTAAATGCTCTCACTATATTTTGGCATGTCTTCATATGAGAACTATCCACTGGCAACCTATTCATCGTAGATAGGGTAGGACATTTAGTGCAGACCCATTGTCAATCAATACCCCTGGTAATGTGTACCCTTTACAGCGAATCGTGATGTGTAAAGCTTTAGTAGATCCTCGGCCCCCTGGCAGTACTTTATTGTCATTAAAGAATATGAAGTTGTCTGCACTTATGTTGTTGACTAAGCGGTCTAGTTTGTTTACAGAAATATCGTTAGCAACATAAGTTTCATTCAGCACCTTCATCAATGCGTTGCGATGGGTTTCTAAGCTTAAGAGTAAGGCCAGTACCGATATACGAGCTGGTTGCTTGTGCAGCTGTTCCACGACACTATATTCGCTGTGCTTTAAAAATTTTAAGAATTCCTTTACTTCTTTTTCAGTCACTGATTCATTAACAGTTGGCTCAGGTCCCGCCGACTTCTCTTTCTTTTGCTCAATTGCCAATGATTTTCCTTTAGCCTGCTCGACTTTTGTATTTGGGGTATAACGCCTTCCGCTGCGCGTATAAAAACCCTCGTCTTGACCTTCTTCTGATACATTAATAGGGATTTCCTCTCTCGGGATTGTCACATTGCAACTATAGTTCCACGGTACCCTTTTGCTATCTTTGTAAGGGAAAGCAACGGGCTTCTGGATTATAACCTTGGGCACAACTTGTGCCCCAGCTTCATTCATTCTCGGACGTGATATGATAACCACTGAGTGGTTGACTTTGTAAACATCCTTCGTCGACCCTTCTTCGGAGGCACACACATCTGTTTCTTCTAGGCTCCCGACATATTCGAAGAATTCCAACTCCTTATTATCCATCAATCCTTGTAACAAAGCCCTGAATTCGCTGCATTTCTGAATCTCGTGATCCTCTTGATCATGGAACTCGTAATAATTCTTTGCTTCTCAGGGTCTGACCCTTGAATTCTGTGTTATCAACCCTCTTTCCACCATTTTCTTCCATACTTCTTTCAGCGGGGTATTTACTTCTGCAATATTCATCTTAATTTCTTTCCCCGAACTCTCGATTATCGCATTTATCCCCTTATCCCCATAGTTAGGTAATGGATTCTCTGCACTAGATGTATCATCAAATTTCACGATGCCCACGTTGATGAGTCTTTCAACCAATTTCTTAAAAGTGGTGCAGTTTTCTATCGAGTGTCTTGTGGCTCCCGCATGGTATTCGCATTGGGCATTTGCGTCGTACCATTTGGGGTATGGAGGTTGCATTGGTTTTAGATAGAAGGGAGACACGACATGTGCATCGAATAAACTTTGGTATAACTCCTTGTATGTCATTGGAATGGGCGTAAATTGGAGTTTCTCTCTATTTTGCCTTGTATTAGGCTCTTGTCTGGGTAGGCCCTGCTACCAGGGGTTGTCGACCTTGGTTGGCTTACGGTGATCGATTTCGAATATGAGCTCACATTATTCACCTCGTGCTCTTTCTTTCTCGGTGCTGACCTCTTGGTGCTTTCTCCAGCCTCTATTTTTCCACATCCTATCGCATTTTCTATCATTTCTCCAGACATTACTATGTCTGAAAAGCTTTTGGTCGCGCTACCCAGCATGTGGTTAATGAAAGGCACCATCAGGGTATTGATAAATAGCATAGTAGTTTCCTTCTCCAACAGAGGGGGTTGGACTTGTGTGGCCACCTCTCTCCATCATTGGGCATACTGCCTAAAGCTTTCGTTATGTTTTTTCTCCATATTTTGTAAAGTGATTCTATCAGGGGTTATGTCTGCCACATGACCGTACTGCTTCATGAAAGCTTGTGCTAGATCTTTCCATGAACTGATCTGGGTGCGACTCAGTTGGTTGTACCATCTAGAAGCAGCCCCAACTAGACTTTCTTGGAAGCAGTGAATTAATAGTTGGTCATTATTAATATGGCCTGACATTCGTCTGCAAAACATAGTGATGTGAGCTTCGGGACAGCTAGTCCCGTTGTACTTCTCAAATTCTGGAGTTTTGAACTTGGGAGGGAGTACCAGGTCCGGAACCAAACTTAATTCCTTAGCATCGATTCCACCACGATAGTCGGTGCTTTCCGTTTCTTTAAAATTTTCTTCTAACCATCTACATCTTTCTTTAAGCTCTTTCAGGAGTTCTACCCTCGTCTTTTCTATTTCTGTTACTTCATCGAGATTGAGGACCACAGGGTTGGTCGGGTTATCCCCCAGATTGGAGCCCGAACCAGCCTGATAATTCATCGATACCGAGACACCGGCCTAAAATGGTTGGGGCCTAATTGTGACCGATGGCCTTCTTGGGTACATATCAAGTTGTGTCTG
This sequence comes from Gossypium longicalyx, assembly GCA_025698465.1. Lineage (NCBI taxonomy): Eukaryota > Viridiplantae > Streptophyta > Magnoliopsida > Malvales > Malvaceae > Gossypium > Gossypium longicalyx. Next base: position 11,470,780 of record CM046997.1, on the reverse strand, counting down.
AACGTCCGCCGGGCCAAAACCCGGAGGGTAGGTAGAATCTTCAATATCATCTCCCGCATTGATCAAGGGGCTTTTCCCTTTTTCTAATCTGCCAGCCAATAGACGCGTTAATTGATCCATCATACTTTTTTGGGACTCCAGTATCTGGTCCCTTACATCCTGCTGGATTTTGGCCAGTTGTTCTTGCATACGTGCTTGTAATTGATCTTGCATCTCTTTTTGCATTTGTTCCAATCTCTCTAACCTTTGGTCCATTGCTCTTGTTTTTCCTCTTGTACCGTAACGATGTTCCAGGGTAACTGTCATAATTTTTAGGGTTTTGTGAGTTTTAGTGCGTGTGATGCAATGCTGATGCATGAATGCAATGAATGCAATAAATGCAAAAAAGTGTTGATTCCAATTTGATTTCATTAGAGTAACTTTTCTAGAAAACAAGTTTCTTTACATAAAATAGATTACATATAAGGCTTGGCCCTGATACTTAAGGCCTTGACCTGCCTAAGAAGCCAAGCTAGCTCTCGGCCTCGGTCCGATTCAGACTCATATTTTAAACTTAGCACATCGGCCTGTACTGCTAATGTCTGCAAGTGATCAGTTACTTCTCGCACTTGAGTCAAAGCTTCGCCCATGACGTAGTCCCTGTTCCGGACCTGATCTTGAGATTGAAGAAGTTGCTCCTTCCATCGCTCGTTATTTACCTCGAGGAGTTCAATCTGAAGTTCACGATTTTGCAGCGCTGTTTTAAGTTCTTCTATATTCTCTTTTAATTCTTCAATTCTGTTCTGACTAGCTTTCAACTCGATTACAGAGTTACGCATACGATACTGAAACAAGGACCTCTCTAACTCTGATACCCAGATCTTTAACCCCACCTTTTCGTTCTGGCTTTCTACCAAACTTCTTTTCAGAGCACCTTCTCGAGCTTGGGCATCTCGGAATTTTTCTTCCCATTGGTTGGCTTTGCTTTTCTCTTCTTTGACTTTCTTTCGCCACTGTTCAGATATTTTTCCTAACCCAGTGATTTTCATTGACCTACGCAGCTTCTTGTAATCCGTCTTCAAACTGTCCAAATCCTCTTCAGCCTTGTTTTTTCCTTTTCTGAGTCTTTCGGCTTCTAGTTTCTAGACATCGACATCTAATCCCAGCTATATTTTTTCTTCCTCCAATTGCTAGATCCTCTTTTCCAGTTCCAGACTCTTTCTCTCGCAATCTTGCCTGATGATTTCTAGCTCAGATAGGATTACCTTCAAGTGTTCTTCCATCGACTGAGGATTCTCTTGATCTAACGTAGGGATGTTGTCGTTAATCCTCTGATTCCACCACCGGACGTACTCGGGGTAGTCATGGGATTGGCAGCAAACTTTTTCATCCTACGAGTCTGGTTCCAGGCATTTGATATCTCGCGAACTTTCTTTTTGTAATTATTCCCCGTGAATACGAACTCGCACTGAGCTAACCCGTATGTTGGTGGTGTAAACTGTCTGCTCAGATCGTCTTAATGCAAGCAGAGGAGCATACCCGACGGCTCCCCATACTCCTAACAAGGGAACCCAATCAAAATCTCCGCATCGGTATAATATTTCATCAGGAACCATCCACGGGGCTCTTCATTCAACATCTTCCTCTTGCAAATTTTGAAGAACCGTCATCCAATTTTCTTCTGTAATATCATCTCGCCTCGGTGTAGCTACTAACTCTTTCAGTGGAGAGTAGTTTTCAGAGAAGATACGATACGAGACCTTTTCCACTTTCTAAAAATGGTTGTGGAACCAAGATAGCAAGAGCTGTGCACATCTAATAAATCTCCCTTCACCCGCTCTTCGACAAGCATTCAATGATCTGAAAGTTTCAGCCAAGATTGCAGGTACAGGTGTGGTCCCTTTACCAAGCCTGTCAAAAAGATCGGAGACCGCCTCGTCTACATGCCCCAAAACTTTGGGGAAGATAACCAGTCCATAAATGCTCAGGCGAAGACATCCACCCTTTTCTTCACATCGGGGTGCACTAAAGATTAGATCCTCGTGTTTTTCAAGGAATGCATTTACAATCTCCTTTTGTTTGATCCGGTTGTAACCCATCGTTCGCTCATCCTCGTGATGTTCATCGCCTTTTTTGAAAAGGCTGGGACATTGGCAGGTCTGGAATAAATTCTGTCAACTAGAATCTTCGGGCAATGGAGCAAGGCCGTGTACTCTTCTATAGTAGGTACCAAATCTACCTTCCCGAAAGTGAAGCAACCGTAGTGTGAATTCCAATATTGGGCGAGGGGCTCAAAAGCAGTGTTCATCTACCTTGACATCGAGCAAATAAGGTAAATCCCCGTAATGACCATAGAATAGCTGTTTGACCTCGTCATCCCATTGACCCCAAATTTCTTTCATCTCTTGGAGATTATTCTGAGTTACGCTGATCCGAGTAAAATCCCACAACTCTAACACGTACCCCTCGGTAAGACTGTCACCTTTCTCTTGTTATGTTGTCTCAGCTCATATCCGGACAGCCGCATTGTCCTCTACTTTATCAAAAAACTTATTTTCCATGATAAGCTATCTACTTAGCAACCGAATGTGAATCAACACCTATTGTGATGAAAATGCCATACAAATACAATCAAAGTAAAGCAAAGCAAGTCAGTATTTCATACGCAGTTTAAAGCAAACAAAGAATAATAAATATAGCACTTGCTCAGGTGACCACTAGGGTTTTGGAGTGGCTCTATCTAGGGTAGGCTCTTAAGGCTCACTACATGGGGTTCGGTTCTAGAGTAAAGGTACCTGAACCAGCGGATGCCTCGATCTTCACCCATTATAGGCTCATACAGACCGAGTTCAGTTCAAGGGAATACATTTCCCTATGGCTGCACGGAGATGAAAATCTCACGAAGACATAGGTACGGATGTATCCCGAAAGCGATCCAATATCCTGCACGGAGGTGAAAACCTCACGAAGGAGTAGTTTCTCACTCCCACTTAGAAGGGTGTGACCACAGAGGTCATGCAATGCAATATGCAAAACTTATTTAAAGACTCAAACCAACGCAGCAGGTATTATATCATAAACCACAAAAATAGCTGATGAAATGCAATAAAAGGATCGTATTTCAAAAAAAAAAATTCAATTTTCGATAAAAAGATAAAAGTTAATCAACTTGTGGCTTGACTCTCTTATTTGGTCCCCAGTGGAGTCACCAAGCTGTCGTAACCATTTTTTTGAAAAAACAGAAATCGACTTTGGTTTGAAAATGATAATTAAAATGGGTAGAGGAGTCGCCACAATCCTTTTTTATGAGGTGTGATCGGGTCACCTCGTAAAAGTGGTTGTTTTTTTATAAATGGTTTGATTCATTTAAACAACGATTTCGGTCCACGCAAATCAAGAAAATAGGTTCGGGAGTCGGTTATGCACGAGGAAGGATTAGCACCCTCGATACGCCCAAAAATTGGTACCTAGTTGATTAATTAATGTCTGAGTGTCGAAGATTGAAAACTTGAAAGTCTTTAAAATACGATCCCTCCTTGTAAAAAATGCTTGACTATTAAAGACCGTCTCATCTCGAAGTAATGAAACACCATGTCTAGTAAGTTAGGACACGGCATCTCGAATTTTAAGAACGAGCTTGCCTTTATTTAAAATTTATGTATTTTGACCTTTTTAAAAGGGTATTCGACTATTCAGTGTAAACAAGAAAAATCGAAACCCAGTAAGTTAAGGCACGATATCTCGAATTTCCAAATGCCGACTATTGCCTTTGTTAACAAAAATCTTATCCCGAGGTAACAAAATGTCATACCCGGTAAGTTAGGGCACAGCACCTCGTATCTCCGAGAATATTTCAAAACTCGTGTCGCGATTTAAAAGAGTATTCCGTTATTTAGGTTAAATGAGAAAAGTCGAAACCCAGTAAGTTAGGGCACGATTGTCTCGAATTACCAAATACTAATATTACTTTATGAAAGAGTTATTTTAATGTATTAAGTAAAAATATAACAAGATTTATAGTAAAACATAAAAGTAAATTATGGTATTAATATGTATAATAACATAATAATAGGTACGACAGTGTCAAAAATAATAATATGAGCAATTATAAAAGGTGAAATAATAGCAAGGCTAGTAACACGAAAATATAAACAAAGGCATGAGGAAATGATTGAATACATAAATAAATTAATGAATGAATAAAAATGAACAAAACATGGAACAACAAAAATGGCAATGATAACGAAAATGATAATAATAATAATAATAATATAAATAATAATAGTATAAAACGATAATAATACATATGGTCTTTAAACATTATAATAATAGTCATAATAAGAACATTAATAATAATAATAATAATAATAATAATAATAATAATAATAATAATAATGATAATGGGAATGGAAAATAAATAAAAATAATATAATATAATGATAATAATAAAAGTAAAAGTGACGGTAATAACACTAGTAATAGTAAATAACGATAATAACGATAATGCAAATAATGAAGGATCTAAGGTTTGAAATTATTTACAAAGATATAAATAAATAAATGATGAAATGATAATAATAAGAGTAGTGATATATAAACAAAATAAGTGTGCTAAAATATTTATATATATATATATATATTAAATTAGTTAGTATAAAAATAATAGCGTATAAGTAATTACAAAAGGAAGAAAATATAATAATAATTATAGTAATAATACAAAAGTAATAATAATAAAAGGTATAATAACAATAATAGTAATAATATAATAATAATAATAATAATAATAATAATAATAATAGTGATATTAGTAATAATAATAATAATAATAATAGACAATAACAATTACATTAGTAATATACGATAATAACAAATAAATATATAAAAATAGGAAATAATAAATTGGTAAAAAAAAACATGTTAACAAAAATAATAGTAGCAATAATAATAATTTATGATAATAAAAATTCATAATAATAGTAAAAATAATGGTGATAATAATAAGTAAAAATAATACATTAATAATAATAATAATATGTTAATAATAATAAATTAATGAATCAAAAACAAGATATAATTATAATAGTAATATTAACAAAATAATAATAATAATAATAATAATAATAATAATAATAATAATAATAAGAAATAATAATAACACATTAAATTAATCAATTTAATTACAATATTGAAAATAACAAAAAAGGACTAAATTGAACTTAAAGTAAAAGTTCAAATAATTCGAATAAAAACACAAAGGAAAGGACCAATTTGGGCGCGCGGATAACAAGGGAGGACCGAAATGGGCATTATCCCATCCCCCCAAAACGCACAACACTAAGAGGGACCAGATTGAAGGTCAAAATAAATTACAGGGCTAAATTATAAATAATAAAAAATTAATTTCAAAGCGATAAAAAGCGGAGGGGCTAAAAGTGCAATTAGCCCCCTCTTTGAAAACACGCGGATCCCCTGTGGCCGGTTGGGTCGGACGGATCGGGTCGCATCAAAACGACGTCGTTTTGGGGCTAAAATGCAGCCCCCCAAAACGACGTCGTTTTGGGAGGCTATAAAAGGGCCATTTTCAGCAAAAAAATTCATTTGTGCAGCTGAAGAGAAAAAAAAAGAGAGAGGAGAGGGGAGGGTGCGATTTCCGGCCACAGGGCCGATCACCGTCCTGTCATGGATCGCCGCGGCTGCTGTTGTCCGTCGTCGCCATCGCATGTGATGGCCTAATTTTCGAGAAAAGGTATTATTTATATTTTTTGTATTTTTTTTGTTTGTATATGACTATATATATGTGTTGTTTGTTTTTTTTTAAAAATAAAAATAAAAATAAAGAAATATGTGTATGCGTATTCGGAGGAAGAAGAAGAAAAGAAAAATAAGTAAAAAAAGGTTGAGACCTTTTCACGATGAGTCTCTTTGATTAGTTTGCTGCCTTCTTTGTTTTGATCTGCTTCTTTTTTTTGTATTCAAGAAAAAAGGAAAAAAATCCCCTTTTACATTAATAGATCTTGGCCTTTTATAGTCGAAAAAATGTATTACATTTGATTTTCTTTCTATTCCTATCTCCATTGCTTGGGCTGTTGTCTCTGCCTTTTTATTTTCTTTTGCAGGTTCAAAAGGTCAAACATCGACAGTGGCAAGTGGTGAGCTGACAATGGTGGTGGCAGCGGGCTAGGGGCGGTGCTGAGGCGTCGTCAGAGGCGTCAGAGTGCAGGTGGTTTTAGGGTTTTAGAGTCTGAAACCCTAAATTGGCCTAAATTTAGGGTTTGGGAGTTATTTGGGTTTTAAATTTTTTTTTTAGGTTTGGGATTTGGGGGGTTAGAAAATGGGTTTTGGGCCTGGTCAAATTTGGACCGGTACAATGTTCTTGTTGGCAGCCTCCACTGCCCCATTCATTTTTGGACGATAGGGAGAAGAATTGTGATGCTTGATCTTAAACTGGTCGCAAACCTCTGCTATCGTTTTATTGTTCAAGTTCAATGCATTGTCTGATATAATCTTCTCAGGCATTCCATACCGACAAATGATCTCCCTCTTTAAGAATCGACTCACAGCTGACTCAGTAACATTCGCATAAGAAGCGGCCTCTACCCATTTTGTAAAGTAGTCAATTACCACGAAGATAAACCGATGTCCATTCGAAGCTTTCGGTGATATTAGTCCAATGACATCCATACCCCACATGGAGAAGGGCCATGGAGAAGTCATAACATACAAAGGTGAAGGTGGTACATGAATTTTGTCCCCATAAATCTGACACTTATGGCACTTCTTGGTATAGTTGATACAGTCCCCTTCCATAGTGGCCCAATAATAGCCAAACCTCATAATTTGCCTTGCCATCATAAACCCATTTGCATGCGTCCCACATACACCTTCATGAACTTCTTTTAAAATTAGCTTAGCTTCCACAGCATCGACACATCTCAAAAGTACTTGGTCTTTCCTTCTCTTGTACAAGATATCCCCGTCTAAGACATAGTCACAAGCTAACCTTCTTAAAGTTCGTTTATCATTTTCATTGGCCTGTTCAGGGTATTTACGATCCCTCACATATCGTAATATATCCTGATACCAAGGGTTATCATCCTTTTCTTCACTCTCAATGTTGCAACAATGAGCGGGAGCCTCGTAGACACTCATTTGAATTGGTCTCATCTCTTCTTCTTTATTCGCCTTAATTATTGAAGCCAAGGTTGCTAAAGCATCTGCCATCTGATTTTCGTCCCGTGGGAGATAATTGAAGGTAATGTCATCAAACTCTTCAAGTAACCCTAAAACTACCTTTCGATAATTGATCAATTTAGGGTCCCTTGTCTCCCATTCACCTCTAAGCTGATAAATTACCAACGCAGAATCTTCATATACTTTTAAGGTTTTTAAACCTTGCTCTATAGCTGCTTGAAGTCCCATAATGCATACTTCATACTCAGCCATATTGTTTGTGCAATCAAAGTTTAACTTGCACGTGAAAGGATAATGATCGCCATCCGGGGATACCAAAACTGCCCCAATTCCATTTCCGGCTGCATTAGAAGCCCCATTAAAATTGAGCTTCCAAGAAGAATCTTCAGTCGTTGTTATACACATCAACTCCTCATTTGGAAAATAAAAATTCAATGGCTCATAATCCTCTAGAGCCCTACTGGCCAAGAAATCTGCTACCACACTTCCTTTTATAGCCTTCTGACTTATGTAGACTATATCAAACTCCGAAAGCAAAATTTGCCATCTCGCCATTTTCCTAATTAAAGCCGTTGACTCCATCATGTATTTCAACGGATCAAGCTTTGAGATGAGCCAGTGGTATGGTATAGCATGTACTGTCTTAATCTCCGTGTGGTCCAAATCAGCGCACAACACAACTTTTCAATTGGTGAATATCTCATCTCACAGTCAGTGAATTTCTTACTGAGATAATAAATTGCCTTCTCCTTTTTCCCTGACTCGTCATGCTGGCTAAGCACACATCCCATAGAATTACTGAACACTGACAAGTACAGTATTAACGGTTTATCTGGGCTAGGTGGAGACAATACCGGAGCATTCAACAAATACTACTTGACCTTTTCAAAAGCATTCTAGCATTCCTCATCCCAAGTACCTTGATTGTGCTTTCTGAGGAGGTGAAAGATAGGATCACATTTCTCGGTTAGTTGTGAAATGAACCGAGTGATGTAATTCAACCTTCCTAAAAATCCTTGAACTTCCTTCTGAGTACGTGGTGGAGGTAACTCTCGTATGGCTCTAACCTTGTCTGAGTCGACTTCAATTCCCTTTTCACTGACTATAAAGCCTAACAACTTTCCCGATCTGACTCCAAAGGTACACTTTGCTGGATTGAGCTTCAACTGAAATTTTCTCAACCTCAAGAATAATTTTCTCAAGACCTCAATGTGCTCTTTTTCTGTATGCGACTTGGCAATCATATCATCAACGTATACCTCAATATCCTTATGCATCATGTCGTGGAATAAGTTTACCATGGCCCGTTGGTATGTTGCTTATGCATTCTTTAGTCCAAACGGCATTACTTTGTAGCAAAAGGTGCCCCATAAGGTTATGAAGGTGGTTTTATCCATGTCCTCTGGATGCATCTTTATCTGATTGTATCCTGAAAAACCATCCATGAAGGAAAACAACGAATATCATGTTGTGTTGTCCACCAAAGTGTCTATGTGTGGCAGAGGGAAATTATCCTTGGGGCTAACTTAATTTAAATCTCTGTAATCAACACACATTCGTACCTTCCCGTCTTTTTTAGGAACTGGCACAATGTTAGCTACCCATTCGGAGTATTTTACCTCTTGCAAGAATCCTGCATCAAACTGCTTCTTGACTTCATCCTTTATTTTCAAAACAATATCTGGCCTCATTCTTCGCAACTTCTGTTGGACCGGCTTACAATCCTGTCTTATCGGAAGATGATGTACTACAATGTCGGTACTCAACCTGGGCATATCCTGATATGACCAGGCAAAGATATCCTTGAACTCTCGAAGCAACTCAACCAGACCATGCCTTGTGTCCTCGGTGTCGTTGTTCCAATTTTCAACTTCTTCCCTTCCTCTAGGGCTATATTCTCTATTGCCTCTTTCTCATGAGGCATGATTTGTTTCTCCTCCTGCTTTACCATTCTTAACAGATCAAGAGATACGTCATAATCTCGAACACCTTCAAAATCCTGAGGTTCCTCTAAACACATGTCTTGCTCACAAGAGAAATCAGGAGTTGCCGTATCAATGCTCATATCATTGATATTTAGGGATCTGAGAAGTATAAAGAATATACAAAGAATGAATGAATTTAAGAATAATTATTTATGTACTATGAATGAAGGAATAAGAATTGTCAAAATTTGATGGAATATTGATTGATAAAAATAAAGCAATACTCGTTTGAATTAATAAAAGTTATGTCTTATTAAAAAAATGATAAATGATCATAAGCCTATTTCACAAATGTAATCTTATTACTCCTAGGCTTTAGAGTAACAAGAATGTTTGAGAATTACTCTGAAAAATTCTCAAAGACTACAGAAAGTTCTTCCGCAGTCCAATTGTTCAGAGAGCTTCTCGATTCGTAAGGGCGAATGCCCTCAAGGTTCCTTTGCTCCGGTCCTTCTTCATACACAACATTAATTTGATGGCTCTCCTCTTCAAGTAATCCTCCTGATATGAAGGTTTTAGATATTGGAAGGAATGTCATCGATTCCCACCCCACTTCTCTTCCATCTAAACGCGTCCTTCTCCTTTCATGGCGTTTCTCAATGTCCTTCCTCCTTTGCTTATAGTCTGGTTTGAAGCCCAAACCAAAGCGGTCCTTTTTCTCAATCATCTTTGGGATCTGAATCCCTCCTTGTAGATACTTTTCTAAACCTCTTCCTGGTAAGGCTCCTCTTCCTACCATCATTTGTAGAGCCATCTTTGTGGCTTGCCATCCTTGGCACCGGTAACTTACTTCCTTCTGAAATACAAGTGGCATTTACAAACTCTAAAGAATGAAATGAATACTCAATAGATTCTTCATTTGCCTCAACATAGGGGGCCTTGCTAGTGACTGTTGCTATAATATCCTCCTCCGCATTGATAGTTATTAACCGTCCATTTGTCACTAACTTCAATTTTTGGTGCAATGAGGAAGGCACCGCTCCTGCCGAGTGTATCCATGGCCTCCCCAATAAACAATTATAGGAGGGTTTGATATCCATCACCAAGAAATCAACTTCATATGTATTTGGCTCAATTTCCAAAGGGATGTCTATTTGTCCCATCACTTTTCTCTCGGTTCCATCGAAGGCTCTTACCACATTGCAACACGTTTTTATATGTGAACTATCAATGGGTAATCTATTTAATGTGGATAATTGAAGGACATTCAAAGCCGACCCGTTATCAATGAGTACACTTGGAAGCGTGTATCCCTTGCACCGAATAGTGATGTGCAAGGCCTTGGTTGATCCTATGCCCCCAGATGGGATTTATCATCATTGAAGTAGATAAAATTGTCCGCGCTAATATTGTTCACCAACCGGTCCAGCTTGTTAACGGATATGTCATGGGTGACATATGTCTCGTTAAGCACCTTCATCAATGCTTCCCTATGCACCTCAGAACTCAAAAGTAGAGCCAATATTGATATACGAGGCGATTGCTTGCGCAACTGCTCGACCACACTATACTCACTATGCTTGAAGAACTTTAGAAAGTCCTTAGCCTCCTCCTCCTTTACCGGCTCTTTGACAGGCATTTCAACCTCTTTTTCCTTCTCCACACTAGCATTTTTTGTTTTTGTGGACTTATCTCTGATGCCTACCGTATCATACCGCTTCCCACTCCGTGTATGGGAACCCTCAATTTGTACATCTTTGGACGCACTGGTTACATCTTCTTTCTCTGGTAACGACACATGGCAGTTATAACTCCATGGTACCCTTTTGTTATCCTTATAAGGAAAAGATACAGGTTTATGGATTACGACCTTGGGCCTAGTTTGTGCCTCCACTTCATTATTCCCCGGTAAGAAAATAATAATTCTTGGTCGGCTGATTTCTTGTTGTTTATCTTCCAACGCATTTATTTCTCTTTTATAAGAGCTACCTTCAAAAACTTGCAGCTCTTTATTATCAATGAAGCCATGCACCAAGGCTTTGAATTCTTCACAGTTTTGGGTCTCATGACCTTCTTTTCCATGGAACTCACAGTAGTTCTTCATTTCTTCTCTTTCTTTCTTAGAGGTTATCATCCCTCTCTTCACTATCTCTTTCCAAATTACCCTTAAAGGCATTCTCACCTCAGTAACATTTTCCTTGATTATTCTTTCTCTAGTTTCATCAATGGCATTCACTCCTTGATTGCCATGATCTGGTAACGAATTTTCAGCGTTAGGGGTACTGTCGAATCTCACAACCCCCATCTTGATAAGCCTCTCCACGACCTTCTTGAATCTAGTGTAATTTTCAATTGAATGCCCCGGTATTCCTGCATGATATTCGCATTTAGCATTTGCATCATACCACTTGGGGTATGGTGGCTGTAGTGGTTTCAAGTGAAATGGAGCAATGGCGTGTGTATCGTATAAGCTTTGATAAAGCTCACGATACGTCACAGGGATAGGAGTGAATTGTATCATCTCCGAATTCTGTCTTGATCTCGATTCTTGTCTTTGAGTACTTTGCTGCCCACCCGTAGCCACTTTGGGCTGACTAACTAAGACTGCCTTCGAATTGAAGCTACTTGTGTTGTTCACCTCATTGTCTTTTCTTCTTGAGGCCGATCTTTTGGCTGTTTCCCCCTCAATTTTGCCACCTCTTATGGCATTCTCAATCATCTCTCCTGCCATGACTATGTTTGCAAAACTTTTGGTAGTGCTTCCAATCATGTGAGTAATGAATGGAGCCTTCAAAGTGTTGATGAACAACATGGTGGTTTCTTTTTCCAACAGTGGTGGTTGAACCTGCATTGCCACCTCTCTCCATCTCTGTGCGTATTGCCTAAAATTTTCATTAGGCTTTTTTTCCATGTTTTGTAGAGTGATCCTATCAGGGGTCATGTCAGTCACATGATTGTACTGCTGCATGAAGGCTTGTGCAAGGTCCCTCCATGAACTTATTCTAGCCCGGCTCAACTGATTGTACCACCTAACTGTCGTTTCTACTAAACTGTCTTGGAAACAATGGATCAACAGCTGATCATTGTTTGCGTACCTGATCATTCTTCTACAGAACATCGTAACGTGGGCCACTGGGCAAGTAGTCCCGTTATATTTTTCAAACTCTGGCATTTTGAATTTGTGAGGAAACACCAAGTCTGGGACCAAACTTAAGTCTTTGGCATCGACTCCATGATGCCCATCAGCACTCTCTAAGGCTTTAAATTTCTCCTCCAGCCATCGACAATGTTCTTCTAACTGTTTTGCAGCCTCGGCTCTCAAATCTTCCTTTTCAGCTATATCCAAATCAGGAATGAGAGGATTGGTAGGGTTATCGTCTAAATTGAATCCCGAGCCAGTTGGGAAATTTATAGGGATCCCAAAGATCAACTTGACCTGTTGAGGCCTTATTGTGACAGACACCCCACGAGGATATATGCCTCGTGTATGTGAGGTGGAGTGAAACCGGGAGGAGGACCCTCATTCTCTTCTCCAGCAATTGCCATGGGAGCCTTTCCCTTATCATTGACCCTCAGTAGTTGAGCCATCTCAGCCATCATGTTCTTCTGAGCTTCCAGCATATGCTTCCTCATGTCGTTTTGTATTTTTGCCAATTGTTCTTGCAATTGGTCTTGCATGTCCTTCTATAGCTGTTCAAATCTTTGATCCATATTTTTTGACTTAGCGCGTGTACCGTAAGGAGGTGTTGCTTCCAGATTTCCTTTTTCTTACTCTCTTTCTCCCTAATAATTTTAACTAATTAGGGTCTTTCTATAAACTTGAATGCATATGATGTAATGAAATGCAAATGCATGTATGCAAAAAGATGTCGATTCTGACTCAGTTTCATTTTAGAAAACAATATTTAAGGAACAAAAATCTTTTCATAAAACGGATTACAAATATACTTTTGCCCGTAGGCCTAGAGTCTTAACCCTATCTAATAACAATGCTAACTCTCGCCCTTTGTCTGACGATGACTCATACATCATACTCAGCGTTTTAGCTTGTGTTGCCAACTCCGGCAAGTATTTAGCGACCTCTCGAATCTGAACTAAGGCCTCTCCCATGACATGATCTCTATCTCCCACTTGACTCTGAAGATGATGAAGTTCTCCCTTCCACTGTTCTTCTCTTGCCTCGAGCTGCTCAATTCGTAACTCACAGCCCTGTAATGCTGCTTCTAACTCTCCAATGTTGTGCTTCATTTTCTCAATCTTGTCCAAGCTTGTCTTTAACTCGATTGCAGAGTTACGACTTCGGTAATGATGAAGGGATCGTCCAAGCTCTGTCACCTTAACTTTTAACCATTGATTTTTCTTTTCTACGGCCTGATTACGCAACTGCATCTCTTGGAACTTCTTCTCCCACGACTCGGCCTTGGCTCGCTCCTCTTGAATCTCCTACTGCCACTGCTCTGAAGACCTCCCTAATCCGACCCTTTTCAATGTTACCTGGGCCTTCTTATAATACATCTTTAAGTCATCTCGATCTTCCTCGACCTTTCTCTTTTCCCTTTTCATCTTCTCGACTTTCATCTTTTGAACGTCAACATCGAGACTTAAGCATATTTTCTCCTCTTCGAGCTTCTCAATCCTCTTTTCTAGCTCTGAATTTTTTCTCTCGAACTCTTGCTTCATAACCTCCAACTCCGATGGGATCACTCGCAAGCTCTCCTCTAATGATCGAGCCTCTCCCAAAATCGGCCTAGGGATATTATCGTTGAATCTCTTACTAAACCAGCCCTTATACTCGAGGGTTGACGTCGAACTTTCAGTCAAGATCTTCATACAGAAAGGCTTCTTCCAAGCCTCAGAAATCTCTCGCATCCTCTTCTTATAGTGATCTCCTTTGTAAGAGAAATCACTCTGAGCTAGACCCTGTGTAGCCGATATGAACTGCCTCGCTCAATATTGCCTTAAAACAAGCAACGGTGTATATTCAACAACTCCCCAAATTCCTGGCAAAGGGACCCAATCAAAACTGTCGCATCGGTAAAGGACTTCACTAGGAACCAACCAAGGAGCCTTCCACATAACATCTTCCTCTCGAAGATTCTGAAGAATGTCTAACCATCTCTCCTCCGAAATGTCATCTCTCCTAGGTATGTCCACTGCTTCCTTTAAGAGAGAATAACCCTCAAAGAAAACTCGGCAAGGAACCCTATCTAGCTTCTAGAAGTGACTATGAAACCAAACTAACATCAACTGTGCACATCCAATGAATCTTCCTTCACCAGCTCTTCGACATGCGCTCAAGGATCTTATCATCTCAGCTAGGATCGCAGACACAGGCGTATCATGTTTACTAAGTCGATCAAACAAATCTGCGACTGACTCATCTATGTGCCCCAACGCCTTCGGGAAGATCACCATGCCATAAATGCTCAAAGCCAAGACGTCGACCTTTTTCTTCACATCTGGATGCGTGAATATCAAATCCCTCAAAATAGCCTACGGGATGCACTTACTATCACCTTTTTGCTGCACACGAGCTATAGCCCACTGCTCACTCATCCCAGTAATCATTACCAATTTCTTCGCAAAAGTTGAAAGGCTAACAGGCCTAACATAAGCCTTGTAACCATGAATCCTTGAACAACGCAGTAAAGTCGTATACTCCTCTAAAGTGGGTACAAGATCAACATCACCAAATGTAAAGCAACTATAAGCAGGGTTCCAGAACTGTACCATAGCTCGAAACAAGTGTTTATCTACCTTGATGTCCAGCAAATATGGAAGGTCTTCATAACTCTGATAGAAAAGCTGCTTAGCATCATCATCCCACTGAGCCCAAATGTTTCTCAGCTCCTAATACTCATTCTGTGTCGAATTAACACGAGTGAAGTCCTGTAACTCTGATGTATACCCCTCGGTAACACTATCTCCTTTCTCTAATTGGGTTTTCTCTGACCAGGTACAGACAGAAGCATTGTCCTCCACTTTATTAAGGTATTCGTTCCTCATTACAAAATTTTCTAATCTAGAAATCGAGCCTTGAATCGACACTTTTAAGTGCGAAATGAAATGCAATGACAACAAAATAAAAACAGTAAGTCAGTATCATATATATAGGAAAATGATAAACAAATCCTTATAAGGGCAATTTTTCTAAAGGTTATCACTATTATCCCTAGGATAAGCACTTAGAAGTTCACTATATGAGTTTAGTTCTAAAGCAAAGATACCTGAACCAGCAGATTCCTCGGTCCTCACCCACTATAGGCTCATATAGACCAAGTTCAGTTTAGGGGGATACTTTTCCCTATGGCCATGCGGAGATGAAAATCTCATGAAGACATAGGTTGAGTATCCCGGAAGCAATCCGCTAGCTCATGCGAAGGTGAAAACCTTACGAAAGCGTAGCTTCTCACTCCCACTTAAGGGTATGACCACAACGGTCGTGCAAATGGGAGTCGCCACCAATCTTTTAAAGTGTGATTGGATCACTATACAAAACATTTTAGTCTACGAATTTGTGAGAAAATAGGTTCAGGAGTCGGTTACGTTCGAGGAATGATTAGCACCCTCGTAACGCCCAAAATTGGTACCAAATTGGATAATTTTTTGTCTCAATGTCAGAATTTTGAGAATATTTAAAAAAAAATGAGGTTTCCTTATTTTTGTAATAATTCAAATTAAGAGAATCGAGATTCATTCGCTTTGAAAGAGTAATAAATATCACATCTAGTATAATTGGACACGATATCTTTAAACTTTCGTAGCTGAAATCATCTTATGATTTATAAAACTCGCTTAAAAAGGATATTTTAGATATTTAGATAAACGGGAAATTGCAACCCAGCATGTTAGGGCACTATTTCTCAAATTTCTAAACATCCAAAACATTGCCTCGTTCTTTTTTAAAAGTTCCTTTTTTAATGACTTTTGGTTTTAAAAGTAATGATATGTTTTACATATTATAAGAAATTAAAAACAATGTATATGCTTTATCATTTCATACAAATATAATAAAGGTGACGAACAAAGATTCAAATTATCTAATATGCTATTATTTCATGCATGATCATAAATAGTATCATTACATACACAATGCAACATGGAATATAATGAATTAATAGTATAAATTGTATAACGCATACATAACAACATTTTATGCAAATATATCTAAATTATCATAATTAACTAATTTTGTGTGAATATAAAAAAAGCAAGAATAAAATGATATATGAAATTTAACCCATTGTACAATATCAAAATAAAGGAGAATCTAAAAATAAATAAACAAATTTAGTGTACAAATATTTAAAAAAACTATTTAGAAATATATTAAATAATGTAAGAATAATAAAAAGAGGACTCTATTTTTAAAATAATACATATATAGATTATATTATAGGGTATAATAACTTATAATATAAGAAAAATAGTGTACTAGATGTTGTTATTCTTTAAAAAAATGTATATAATTAATAAGTAACAATGCATACTTTGTGATAAAATAAAGGTAATAAGGAAATATGGTAAAATATAATATAATTTACAAATAAAATATGTAATAATATAAATCATATAGCAATAACAATATATGTAATAAAATATATGTAATACAATATATGAAGAATATATAAGATAATAATAATTTAATAAGTATTTTCATATAAAAATATAGTAAAATAATTAATATATATAGGAAAATACATAGTATATACTAAATTTTTAAATAAATGTATAATAATATGAATAATATAATATATAATATATAAAAATAATATGTACTAAAAACATATAATATAAATATAAATAATATATATAATAAATATATGATAAACAAATTCTTTTTAAAAAAATAATAATATATTGGATAATAAAAATAATATATACTAAAAATATGTATAAAAAAATTAAAATTGAATTTAGTTGAAGGATCTGGGGTTAATTGCAAAATAATAAAAATATTTGGACTTAATTAAAACACAAGCTAAAACAGAGGGACTCATTGGGTAATTAAACCCTAATCCCAAAAACGACTTCGTTTTTCTGAATGAATTTTATAGGCCGTTAGGATCAAATTGAAGCAAATATCAGAGATTGGGGCTAAATTAAAAAAATGAAACTAAAAAATTAAAAAAACGGGAGGGATCAATTGGACAAATTGCCCATTTCTCAAAAATACTCGGATCCTTTCCCGGGTCACGGGTCAACGCGCGGATCCTCCGTTGAAACGACGTCGTTTAAATGCTTATTGAATTAAGCCAAATGACGTCGTATTACAGGGGCTATATAAGCTAACTTCTGAACTTAAAAATCATTTTTGCATCCGGTTTTAAAAAAAAAAAACAAAAGAAATCCTCTGAAAGAGGACTCGGGGGCCGATCCCGGAGCACCATTAGGCCTCCGTCCAAGGGTTCACACTCGCTCACGCGCCCCTGTCTACACCACCACATACGGTGGTCGGAGGGTCAAAAAACCCTCACCTTTTCCATCGAAAATCAGGTTATCCCTTCCCCTCTTTTACCATTTGTAATATATATTAAAATATTCACCTCTTGTACTCGATCGACTACTGATATTGTAAGTTGGTAAGACTGTGCTTTTCTTTTTATTGAATCTGCGTGTATATTTCTTTCTCGGAAAATCCTCCTTTATAAATTAGAAAATGATAGGCTTTTATAACCCTTTGTAAGTGATTTACAATCTGGGAAAAAAATCTTTTGATTTCTTTCCATATTTTGCCCCTGTTTTCTGCTGTTGTTTTTTCATTTTGCAGATGTCTCGCGAGGAAATCAGTGAGCCAGGATGATTAGGTCCTGATGGC
Source organism: Gossypium longicalyx (assembly GCA_025698465.1). Classification (NCBI taxonomy): domain Eukaryota; kingdom Viridiplantae; phylum Streptophyta; class Magnoliopsida; order Malvales; family Malvaceae; genus Gossypium; species Gossypium longicalyx. The sequence continues at coordinate 11,452,864 of CM046997.1, read as the reverse complement.
GACGGTGCTGGCGCTGATCTGCGTTCATTCGGCTTCAACTATGGTAGGAATTGAGGCCGGGAATCACGGCATCGATAGGGGTAGATGGAACGACGCATTGATTTAGCTTCTGGAGCCTTCCATTTGCGGCGCCTAGGGTTTCTGAAAACCTAGGGCTTTCCGTGTTCTGTTGGCTATTTGGGCCTTCCTGGGCTTCATTGGATTGGGTCAAGGGTAGGCTTAGAAATGGGTTTGTAATGTAAGGGGTTGGGTCTGCCGGGTGGTGTTGTAATTGGGCCTCGGGTGTAATGGGTTTATTTGTCTTTTGGGCTTTATTTCTTTTGTAACATGGACTGTATAAATTGGACATTTTGGTTTATTTTATTTTTGGTTTTCTGTTTGGTTTATTAAGCCCGGGCGAATTTGGGCTATTACATCTAGTATGTTGCAAGTCTCAAAACTCTTAATATTTTAGAGACTTGTATAGGTTTTGTAATTGAGTATTGAAAGCACTTATCTGTTCATTATAGAACGCATTTTTGAGAGTGCATTTGAGAGAATAAATAAGTTTTGTTTACAACCTAAGTGACTGATCTAGATCTTTTGGTACAAAAGTGAGGTTGTTATATCGTGGTGCGATAGGCTTTGAATTACTTCTTGTATTAGGTTGAAAGATAATAGATTTATTCACTGAGTTAGGCTTCGTAGATGCAGAGAAACCGAACTACATAAACAATTTGTTGTGTTCTTATTTTCTCTCTTCATATAATAGTGCCAACTTTAGTGGCCATTGTAATGATCACTTCCATTCAAGCACTCTATTTCTAAGCAATTAGCAACTATCTACTTCAACAAAGACTATTTATCTCATATTAGCTTTAAATGCTTATGTCTCCTCATTATGGCAAGAAAGGAATAACAAGTTACATGGTAGAGGTTAGAGGCAATTTCACAATCTATATATTCAATTGAAAAGGATGGTGAGAGATAGAATTATGATATAGCAAAATTGTTAGATAACCATTACCAACAAATATGTAGTGAATTGGATTCAAATGTAAATAAGAGTAGTTGTTTTTCTTTTGATGAATTCTTTATGTAGTAAAATATTACTTTTTAATGAATAAAATTTTTATTGAGCTAAAAAATATATAGCGAGTTTAATATAGTATTTTCAAATTTGTTTATTATTAAAGATTTACAAACACAAATAATATCAGATATGATAAAAACAAAATCATAAGAATTATTAATTCCATTGATAATGATATTATAAAATAAGTTAGCAGTCAAGGTGTAGGGATTTGAATGAAAAAAATAGTCAAGGTCTAATATTGATAATGATAATGATATGATACTCCTTAATTAATGTATTGAATTTAAGCCTTATGAATAAAAAAAGAAAAGAAAAGAGCAAGGCCCTATTTAACTTTTTTTGAATAATTTTATTATAGGTTCTGATCATATCCACTCTTTTTGACACAATGCATAGAATTATTTATAGCCCTCCCGAACTCATAAATAGAAGGATAATGTATTTTAGCACACTCAAACCTACGTCATCCTCCATTGACAACAATGTCCATGTCAGTCAAACTAAAATTCAATAAACCAAGACCCTATTTAACTTAACTTCGAACTTTGTTGAGGTCTAATATTCGAAGGTGTCAACTAAACCTCGTGCTACCTAAAGGATTTATTTCAAGATTAAAAATTATTTATCTTAAACCTTCTAAACTTGTTTTAGTAGTATTTTAATATGAAGTGCTTTATAATTTTTAAAAAAATTTAAGAGTTTATTTGCAATAAATTATCGTCTAAAATTTAAAATAGGTCTTTAAAAGGATAATTGCACTAAATTATTGCTCATATTTTTAAAACTAATCTTTAAACTTTAAAATGTTTTAATTGAATTCTCAAAGTATTAGTATTGTATTGACCAAGTCATTTTATTAATCTAGTTGTTAATTTAGGCATTAAATGATAGTTAGAATCTAACGTAAAATGTATTTAAAACACCCAAATTAAAATATAAACATGTGTGTACCTATCACAAGGATATCTTTGATTTGATGTGTTAAAAGAACGATAAGCTCAATAAAATTTAGGGGGATAATTTGTTTTTATTAAAGTCAAATCCAAATTGTTTATGCAATAGGTATACATGTGGTTGTTTCAAATATGTTTTACGTCAATTTGAGCTCATCTTTAATACCAAATTAACGACTATGATAATAAATAACCTATTGATATGATACTAATATATTTGACTTTAGAGACCAACTTAAAGTCTAATTGTAAGCTAAAGAATATTTGGTATAATTAACTTTAGCGTTTATTGTATTAGATATCCTTAACCGTGAACTTCATTTTAAATTGATCCTCAAACTTTAAAATATTCTAATTACATCCTCAAACCATTAAATGACATATTAAATCTTATGTAGGTAAAATTAAAATTTTAAAGAAATAGAACATTATCATATAACTTTTAAAAGTAAAAACTAAAAGTTAAGTAAAACTGAAAAAAAAAAAAGAAAAAGAAAGAAGAGAGAGTAAACAATCAAGCTTCTATAAAAGCTTCAAAAATATCAAAACTAAGGTTTTTAAAACATCCATTTTACAATATTTATTTTTTTTCTTAAAATTTTCATTTTAAATTATGTCACATAAGATATAGCATGTCATTTAACAGTTAAATTAACGATTTTAGTAACAAGATGACCTAATTGATATAATATTGATAGTTTGGGGGGGGTTAATTAGAATAATTTAAAGTTTAGAAACCAATGAAGAATGAGGGTCATAGTTTATGAATATTTTGTGCAATTAACTCTTAACTGTATTATAACTTATACCGTTTTTCTCATTTTAGTACGTAAACTTTTTTTGGATTACAAATGGTACCTAAATTACTTTTTTTCCAAATTGATATATTAGTTAATCAAACCATTAAATCTATTTTAAAAAATTTTAACCCACAAATTAGTACCTAAACTATTCTTACTTATTTTACAACAAAATGTTATACATGTTAAAAAATATTTCAACTAATTAATAAATTGCCACGTCATATAAATTTTAAAAAATATTTTTATTCTTTTATTCTCTCTCTCTATTTTTTTCTACTTTTCCTTCCTACTTCCTTTTATAATGTCTAACAATACCAATAATGCTCGAAATTTTCCTTATTGAGGTCGATACACTAGTGATTAGTTTTGTTTTCGAACTTCACTACTTGTTTGCTCGACTTGAAGGGATCCAAAAAGTTATTCCATCGATCAAATCCAATATTTTTAGAACTAGACCAAACTAGTTGGACTTGAAACCGATTAAGGTATTGGTTCGAAAATAAGGGCCGAATCGATTAACCTACAAACCAATATAGACCAGTTAAATTGGTTTCTCAAAATTTTAAATATATTTTTTTTATGAACTTTTAAATAATCTATTTGATCGAAGTGAACGAATTGACCATATCGAGAATTAAGACTTGGTCAATTTGACATCAATTTGGTTCTGAAGAAAGAAAAAAGAATAAATATATACATAAACTTAATGATTTAACTAATTGTTGAACTAAGAGAGATATTGACTTAGGGAAAAAAAGATACTAACTTATGAGTTAAGCTTTTATTTAATAGATTTAACGGTATATCAATGAGGAAAAAATAATTTAGATATCACTTATGATAAAAAAATTAAATATCAAAATGAGAAAAAAATATAATTTAAATACCAATTTATAAATTAAATCTAATTTATACCCTAAATCCCTATTTGGTGTCCATTAAATGGTTTTTGGATACGTGGTAGAAGAAGAAGAATTTATATTCAATACCTTTAAAAATCGAATTTAGATAATTGAGGTGGAAATTATTATTTAGATAAAAGAAAAAAGAAAAAATTGATGTTACTCACATGATCGCTAAAAAGATCCTACCACAGGTCATATGGTTTCACCTTACTCCTACATTCTCCTCGGTTCACTTCATTTTCCCAGAAGCGCCACCAAATCGCGGACCCACTCACGCGCCCCCGCACTCGCCCCCCCGCCCCACCAAAAATCTCACCTAATCTGCTCCCCTGCCGTAAAGTTTCATTTACACCTCTTCCACTCCTTGCCCGCCACGTTTTTACTATTCTAAGGGCTTTTACGTCATTTACTAGTCAATACCCGAAATTACGGAAAACACCCTACTACGTGCTTCCCTCTCCCGGCCTCAAAACATGGTATGACGTTTTCGGTTTTTTCGTACCCAATGTTCAAAAATGCGACCCCGTCTTCCTTGTGTAAGGCCTTGTTTGGCACGCACATTTAAACTATCGAAATAGAAGCTTCTATTGCGCTTGGGGTTTTCAACATTTTATACTCCATCCAAATACGGTCTTGAACATGTTTAAGTTTTTATTTGATAAAAAAAGAACATGTTTAAATATTTGTTCAATTCATTACAATATTAAGTAAATGGGTAATTCAAAGTCAAATTTAGAACTAAATTAAGAATATTTTCTGGCGTTGCCAGATTGTTTTTTAATATTTAAAAATAAAAAAAAATTATTTTTTATCGTTTTATATTTTTATAAAAATTATTGAAATATTAAATATATATATGTAAATCAAAATATTAAAATGATAAGATTTTTTTTTACCATTCATTTAGTGCAATTTTTATTTGATATTATTTAAATATAATAAATTGAAGGATTATAATGATAAATTAATTAATTTGTGTCAAAATCTAAAAAGGCTGCAAGATTGCAAGTTGCAATTGTACTTTATTTGTTTTAAAAGTGTTATATAGTCTCTAAACTAAAGCCACAAAACAAATTTCCCTTTTTAGTTCTGCCAAACAAAATAACAGGGGAAAATATGAAAATTAGCAATTGCAATTCCTATCCAACTATATGTACTATGATATAAATAATAATAATTTATTTATACTTAAAAACAAATAACCAAAATTAAAAAAAAAGTATTGTGAAAATAGATTCCTTTAATTGATTCTTAAAAATTATATTTTTGCATCTTTTCTTAAATAAAATGTAAAATTATTAATATGAATCTTATTTCAAGACTCTTTTTGAATAATGATTAAATTTTTTTATTTGTATCTAAAAATTAAATCAAACGAATTCAAATCTTGTCACCCATTCTTTTAATATCATAATATATTTTTAAATAAATTGCAATAAAAAAAGTAATTTTGTTTTAAAATAGTAAATTTTATTAAGTTGATTAATATTTATATGATTTAGTTTCTTTTTTAATTTTGGGTTATAACTAATAATTATATAATAATATAATTGAATTTAAGCTTAAGATTCGAGTGTCCAAGTTCGAGTCCCATAATATGGAATGCCATGTGTGGATTCTCTCTTAACTATTTTGAGGTTCATATTTATTTTGAGTTAGGTTCGAATATATTTCAGTTTTAAATTTGTTATGTTTAGCTGATTATAGTTCTAGTTGATGGAATATGTATTACTTGTGATTTATTTTGTGCTTGTACTTACGATTCTACCTGTATTATTTATACCATATTTATAATTTTGATTGAGTTGGTGTTACTCATTAATCAAGCCACAACTGAGGCATAAAGTTACTAAAAGTCCATTATTTTTATAAAACGTTAGATATTATTTTAGAGCAATTTATCTTTTTGTATAACATCTAGAAAATGAGAATCAAACTCAAAATATTATGATGTTTATATTTAATATCTCGATTTTATTATATCAATTTAAAAAAAACCGTTAAGTAAAAATTTTATCTATATCGTGGGTGTGCTATAATTTAGTACTTATAGTTATAAACTCTTTAAAAAAATTAACTTAGGTCAAACTAACTTGTTTGTTTATTATCTATACTATTTATAATGCGTGTTGTCCACCTGTCCCAACTCAATTGTAAACTTATTAAGAAAAGATAATTTATTTTAAAAAGCAACGTATTATTGTCTTTTTATATATCTATTTAGAAAAATAAAAATATATATGATGAGATGTCCTTATTTTTGTAAACTCAACTTTATTATTTCCATAAAATTCACATTTAATTTTTATTAAACTAATTGCTTAATTTTCCACCAAAATTTAGGTAATACTTATTTTAGGTCTAATTTAAATTTTAAATATTTTACTGTTGATCTAAGAGCTAAATAAATTAATAATAACGGAGATGATTTTATTTTATAAGCATTTATTTAATGTAATAAATAATTACGATTATTACAAGAATAATTAAAAAAAAAAAACAAACAAACAGAACAAGAAAATGAGAAGAAGAGAAAAGAAAAGAAGTGCATTGGAAATGTCTTAAATTCTTTTCAACCTCTCTCGGCTCAGCCGATTTGCTGCTTACCTTTCCCATCTTTGACCCTTCCCTTTAATTTTTTTTTTATTTATTTTTTTAAAAGCAAACCAAAAACAACACAAAGCCCCAGGCTTTCCCTGCCGATTTTCTCTTTTTTTTGCCTCCGCCGGTAACTTATTCTCCGTCGGAACTTTCCGCTGTTCGCCGCCGCAGGGACACTTCCTTTTTGACCTTTGACTGGTTGTGCCGTCAGTCAAAGTTAAGGAGCGGACTTCGTCGTTGGTGGTTATTGGAGACGGCGGATGGTAGGATTTTGGTGTTGAAGGAGCAGAGATCACGTTAGATCTGCTAAAGGAATTGTTTTTGGTTTTGGTTAGCTGTTTGGGAATGGAGAGTTAAAACGTGTTTGGTTTTTGGATGGTAAGCGTCGGAGGGAAAGAGGAGAGAAGTGAAGAGAAAGGAAGAGAGGTGGTAGTTGCTGATGATGAACGGAGCTCACGAGAGCGATCGTAGAGGGCGGTGGCGTTTTGGTAATTTCCTCACATGGAATGGCAGATCTTGTTAGCTACGGTAATGCACAACGTGACATCGACCAGGTCTTCCCTTTTTCCTTTCTACTTTTCTTCATTACTCTCTGTTCCCCCCGTTTTATACTTTAAATTTAAGATTTTGTTTGTACTTATATTTATTTCTCAATTTCACTTTCAAATTTCCCCTCGATTTTTCCGATCACGGGAAGAAAAGAGGGGTAATTTCTAATTTGGTGGAAATTTTTGGATTTTTCTGCTACTTTTATGGAATCTCTATGTGTAGTATTTGGTTTCTTATTTCTAGATTTTAGTAGGCTTTACAAAGCTAGGAAGAATGTCTTCTTTTGTAGCTAATTTAGGAAAATCTGAAGAATTGTGTTTGAGAATATTGAAATTTATGTTTTTTCCTGGTTAGTAGAAACTTGAGGGCAAAAATGGTTGACGACTTTGGTTAATAAAATTGGAAGTTTCATGCTTTATTAGGCAGCGAAATTAAAGACTGGCTTGAAGACATGCAGTCCCATAGGTTTTCCAAATCTGACGGCTATGCCGATGTGCTTGCCATTGTGCATTGTGCAAACAATACATTGATTATATATTAACCCTAGCTAAAATAGGGTGATGTTTATGAACATTAGACATATAAGTGTGTATTAGTCAGGAACCCAATAAGGGGTGCTTAATTGTGCAGTGTGGTGTTTCACAGTTATCAGTTTATGGTTTAAGTGACATGTTAGGTTTCTTGATCATTAAATTACTTTCTCGATGTTTTTATCCTTTAGCAAATTTTCTTTTGTAGGCATTAATAGCTTTGAAGAAGGGTGCTCAGCTTCTGAAATATGGTCGCAAGGGGAAGCCTAAGTTTTGTCCATTTAGACTTTCTAATGTAAGTTTGGTTCCTACTTTTGAAACCTTTCTGTTGTATTCTTTTCATGTGTGAATGTTACTCTTTTGTTCTTTGTTAGACAGTGTTAAGTTGAAATGTACACAAATACTAAGGGGGGACTTAATTGAAAACCCTGAATTAAAGTTCATTTGCTCTCATTATGTGGAAGTAGTAAGTATATTGACTATGAGAATTAGTAAAGTTACACATGATTTCACTGTCTGCCTTACATACTTTATCTTGGTAGGTACTAGACTTTTATATTTTATAGGCGTGCCACTCAGAAAATGGAATCAAGTATGCAGTGAATGACTTTTACATTTTGCTATTATAGGACTCTGTTTTGTTTAAACAAGTAATGCTGTTTTACATTTTGCTTGGCTTTTCATAAATTTTTTTGTTTATCTAACAAACAAATTTCTGCACTTATGAACTGTTTTCTTCCATTTAAATTGCAGGATGAAACATCTTTAATTTGGATTTCAAGCAGTGGTGAAAGAAGTTTGAAGTTAGCCTCAGTCTCTAAAATTATTCCTGGACAAAGAACTGTGAGATGTTTTTTGTTCTTTTCTACATATGCATTTAGAGTATCATCAGAAACATGCATACCCACTGTTAAGGTTGTTTATGATAAGTAGGGTAATGTACTAAAGAGAATTGAGTTGTTTTTCTAGAAACATGTACTTGTATTATGTTGGTGGAAGAAAAAAATATGTGCAAATGTTCTAGAAAAAGAAGGAAAAAAACATAGGTAGTTTATTAAGAAGTGGATGGTTTTTTAAAATTTTGGTGTAACTTTTTAAATATGAAGTGTGTAAGTGACCTTAACATTATTGTTTTTTTCTTGATTGTATTGGTGTTTGGTTAAATTGGGACACTAACTTAGTCAGGGACTTGAATATTAGTATGGATATACAAACTCTACTCTTTGCTCTTTATTTATGTTACAGGATCTATTTTTCTTTCTTCCATGCTTGCTTTCTTCTTCTGAATTTATACTAAACTATCCTCTTGAATTCTCTATCAGGCTGTTTTCCAGTGGTATCTCCGGCCTGAGAAGGACTATTTATCCTTTTCTCTTATATACAACAACGGGAAAAGGTCACTTGATCTGGTTTGTAATGGAACTTTGATATTCTGTTTGTAGTTAGATGATCAAGCATTGTTGATATTTTTATCCCCTTGTGTATGTTTTTAATTTAATGTTTGTTTGGCTCCTAGATTTGCAAGGATAAAGTTGAGGCAGAGGTGTGGATTGCAGGCCTCAAAGCATTAATATCATCTGGTCAGGGTGGACGCTCCAAAATTGATGGGTGGAGTGATGGAGGCCTCTACCTTGATGTAATGCCATCTCCATTTGACTCCTTTCCACTAGCCTTTTGTGGCTTTTCTGTTTCATGAAGTGCTTTATATAATGATTCCTTTGTACATGTTTGAAATTTGACAAAGTTTTGCCCTTGAATTATCCATTTGTCATGAATCAAGACCAAAACTCTCTTCTCAGCTCCTGTTGAGCAAGAATAGAGTTCATATGCAGACACCATTACTTTGGTGGTTTGAAAATTTTTGGTGGCTTACTTAACTTTGTTTGTATTTAAGGTTTCATTGCTTTATTCCTTTAGTTACGAAAATTCTTTCATTTATAGTCATAAAAATTTATACTTGATGGTATTCTTTTAATAGTAGCTACATTTTTAAATTGTGTTTACCATAAATGTTTATCGCTGATTGGTTTCAGGATGGCAGAGATCTGACATCAAATAGTGCAAGTGACAGTTCTGTTAGTGCTACTCGAGATATTAGCTCCCCTGAGGTTTTTGTCAGTTTTAACCCAAACACTTCTCCTAACAGTTTACGGCCTGAGAATTCTTTTCATTCTGAAAGATCACATGTAGCATCAGAAGGCACAAATATGGATGTAAAAGGATCTGGTTCATATGCTTTTCGTGTAAGTGTTTCTAGTGCCCCAAGTACTTCTAGTCATGGTTCTGCACCAGATGATTATGATGCTTTAGGGGATGTGTATATATGGGGTGAGGTTATCTGTGACAATGCTGTGAAGGTTGTAGCTGATAAGAATGCGAATTATTTGAGCATGAGAGCAGATGTACTTCTTCCCAGGCCTTTAGAGTATAATGTAGTTTTAGATGTACATCATGTAGCCTGTGGGGTCAAGCATGCTGCCCTAGTTACAAGGCAAGGTGAAGTTTTTACATGGGGTGAGGAATCTGGAGGACGACTTGGCCATGGTGTTGGGAAGGATGTTATTCAACCTCGTCTTGTTGAATCATTGGCTGTTACTAGTGTTGATTTTGTTGCCTGTGGTGAATTTCATACATGTGCTGTTACGATGGCTGGGGAACTTTATACATGGGGAGATGGAACTCACAATGCTGGGCTCCTTGGTCATGGCACTGATGTCAGCCATTGGATACCAAAGAGAATTTCAGGTCCTCTTGAGGGACTTCAAGTTGCTTCAGTAACTTGTGGTCCATGGCATACAGCTTTGATAACATCAACAGGACAGCTGTTTACCTTTGGGGATGGTACATTCGGTGTACTGGGCCATGGTGACAGAGAAAGTGTTCCATATCCAAAAGAAGTAGAGTCTCTGTCAGGATTGAGAACGATTGCTGTGGCATGTGGAGTGTGGCATACTGCTGCCATTGTGGAAGTTATTGTCTCTCAGTCTAGTGCTAGTGTTTCATCAGGAAAATTATTCACATGGGGGGATGGGGACAAAAACCGTCTTGGACATGGAGACAAGGAACCCCGGCTTAAGCCCACATGCGTTCCAGCACTAATTGATTACAATTTTCACAAAGTTGCTTGCGGGCATAGCTTAACAGTTGGTTTAACAACATCAGGGCATGTTTTTACGATGGGGAGTACTGTGTATGGTCAACTTGGGAATCCTTGTGCTGATGGAAAAATACCTTCTTTGGTAGAAGACAAGCTTTCGGGGGAATGTGTCGAAGAAATTGCATGTGGTGCATATCATGTAGCGGTTTTAACATCCAGGAATGAAGTCTATACATGGGGAAAAGGAGCTAATGGTAGGTTGGGCCATGGAGATGTTGAAGATCGAAAAACTCCAACTTTGGTTGAAGGTTTGAAGGATAGACATGTGAAATTTATTGCTTGTGGTTCAAACTATAGTGCTGCAATATGTCTTCATAAATGGGTATCTGGTGCTGAGCAATCTCAATGCTCAGCTTGCAGACAGGCTTTTGGGTTCACAAGAAAAAGGCATAATTGCTATAACTGTGGACTTGTGCATTGCCATTCATGCAGTTCAAAAAAAGCACCAGGAGCAGCTTTGGCTCCTAATCCTGGGAAACCTTATCGTGTTTGTGATTCCTGTTTTGCCAAACTGAACAAGGTTTCAGAAGCTGGTAATAACAGGAGGAATTCTGTACCTCGCCTTTCAGGTGAGAACAAGGACCGGTTGGATAAGGCTGAAATAAGATTATCCAAATCTGCAACTCCTAATATGGACTTGATTAAGCAGTTAGATAGCAAAGCGGCCAAACAAGGGAAAAAAACCGAAACATTCTCATTGGTTCGCTCTGCTCAAGCACCTTCTTCGTTTCAGTTGAAAGATGTTGTTTTGTCTAATCCTGTAGATTTGCGAAGGACAGTTCCTAAACCAATTCTTACGCCATCTGGAGTAAGTTCCAGATCTGTTTCACCTTTCTCAAGGAGACCTAGCCCTCCACGTTCTGCGACCCCAATTCCTACAACATCTGGACTTTCTTTCTCCAAAAGCATCACAGATAGTTTGAAAAAGACAAATGAACTTTTGAACCAAGAAGTGCTTAAGTTGCGTGGACAGGTAAGAACGCTGTTTCTGGTGCTTTTAATATTGGTATTTTGTCTATGGGCCCTGTGGTTTATCAATGTAATTCTGACGATTGTCGATCTGTTCAAGGTTGAGACTCTGAGAAAGAGATGTGAACTTCAAGAATCGGAGCTTCAAAAATCCACAAAGAAAACTCAGGAAGCTATGAAAGTGGCTGCAGAGGAGTCTGCTAAATCTAAAGCTGCAAAAGAAGTTATAAAGTCGCTGACTGCACAGGTTATCTTCAGCTTTATCGTTTCTTTGAACTATCTTTGCAGATCTGTTCTTACTAAATTGCAAAACAATGTTAACATCTCATATGCATAATGGTTTAGTCAAACATTATTATTAGCTTCCAAAGATAATTCTTTGATTCTTTTCATTATCTTATGTATTTTAAGGATTTTAAATTTCAGTGGTTATAAGATCCTTTGCATCCACATTTTGAGATTTGGTATCACTTTGCAATCCTAGCCATATCTTTGCCTCTCATAATGCTTACAATGATTTATCTCTATACTGCTTCTCAGCTCAAGGATATGGCTGAAAGGTTGCCACCTGGAGTTTATGACACAGAGAACATTAAACCAGCATACTTGCCAAATGGCTTGGAGCCAAATGGTATTCACTATCCAGATGCGAACGGAGAGGGACATTTAAGATCTGAATCAATTGGTGGCTCTTTCCTTGCTTCCCCTACTGCTCTCGATTCTTCCACAATCAATGGCAATCAGAGCCCTGGCCAATTAATTAGGGAACCTACCGGAGCCAATGGTAGAGATGACCATTCTGGCACTAGATTGCTGAATGGTAGTGGGGGTTTACAGGCAGGTGGCAGTGGTGTGTCAGCAGCTGTTGATGAAAGGGAATCTGGGTCTTTTGGAGATGGAGAAAATGGTATGAAATCTAGAAATTCAGCATTGGCTGCTAATGGCAATCAAGTGGAGGCTGAGTGGATTGAACAGTATGAGCCTGGAGTCTATATAACTCTTGTAGCACTGCGGGATGGAACTAGGGATCTCAAACGAGTGCGCTTCAGGTACATTTTTCTATGTTCTCTTATATCTCATTATTTATGCTTGCTGTGTTTAAATACAACATCAACAACATATATAGAAAAAAGATGAACGAGAAAATTAGTATTTGTTGATTTAACATCAAAAAATGTAAACCTTCTATGGTGTAAAAAGAAAAACAGGAATCAAAGGTCCATGTGGTTGATTTTTATGGATCTGGGATGTTTAAGTGATGTTCATACATGCAGCCGAAGAAGATTCGGAGAGCACCAAGCAGAAACTTGGTGGTCGGAAAACCGCGAAAAGGTATACGAGCGGTACAACGTCCATGTATCAGACAAAGCATCGATTTCTGGGCAAACCGCCCGCAGATCGGAAGGAGCTCTGTCTCCGACTTCTCAAGTGTAAGAAAAGGAGGAAAAGCGTGAGCTCATTTAGTGTCACTGACAAGGTTAAGGAGCATGAAACCCCCTCCTTTTGGTCATCTCATTTTACATATTTTGACTCCCCCTCTATAATTTATTTTATTGCATTTAATTTCTAGGTCTCTTTCACAGATATGTTGTATTGTAGTATATATAAAATCATCAATTTCCAGATAGTCCAGGCAACAAAGGTTTTGTTCATTGCTTTCACTGTTGCATTGCATAGAGGTGATATTTTAGTAAAAATAAAATCCCGAATTCGAATTCGAATTCGAATTTCACATTTCTTTTTTTCAAAGAGTATGGCCCCATTTTCCTGGGAGCTGTAGAGTTGAAAATTATTCCATATTTGACAAACCTAACTTTGAAACTTCATTTCATTTTTTATAATCTTTGGTAGGTTGGACTTTTAAGTGTGCGTTTGGTTTTGAGGAGATGCACAGTTTTCTATGTAAGATTTTCGATGCTATCTCTTGGGGATATATTATTTTGTATAATAAAAAGTTTACCCTAAACCCTTCCATTTTTTATCATTTTCCCCTTACTATTTTAAACTCATTTTAGAATTTCAGCCAATTCAACCAAACATGGTAGTCTGTGTATTAGTCGTATTACTAGAGATTTATCTTACATTTCGTCCGAGGGGAAATGAAAAATGAAAGTAAGGGAAGAGTTTTTAATTTAAGAAAGAGAAATTGAGTATCCCTACTTTCCTTTTGAACCCACAAGACAAAAGTTAAAATAAAATAAAATAAAATAAATGTATTTTTGGTCATTTATTTCTTTTCTAAATGATTTTATGAATATTTTTTGGTGGAAATAATCATTTCATTTCCACTATTGAACCAAAAAAAAAAAAGATTAGAATTACCTTCCTTTATTTTACAAGTTTTAATCATCTAAATAAAATCAGATGTAAACAATCTTCCACTTTCTTTTCAAATATTTTTAATGAAAATTGCTAAATACAAAGATTGAGAATTTAAAACAAATTAATAGAATAATAAATAATTAGTAAAAGAAACTAACGTGAATGTAATAAATAAATCTTATGGTGTTAATTATTTTTCAAATCATAGTAGGTAACAAAATCGACATTTAAAAATTTAATAAAGAAATGGAAATTTTAAAATAATCGACATTTAAGTATTTTATGAAAGAAAATGGAAAATTTTTAAGAAATAAAAATTTTAAAATTGCCGTCCATAAGCCAACTGGTGGTGGGCAAGACGAACAGAATGACAGCCAGAGCCCGTCATTGATTTTGACTTGGTCTTTTTTTATTTATTTAATAAAAATAAAATTAAAAGGATTCACAAATTCTACACCCAAAAGGAGGCAAGCCGAGTAGCCGGTTCGTGGTCGGTGAGCATTGACTCACTACACCACTTGCTAATTCTCTGTCCCAACTCCTTATTACTTTTAGTAAACAAGGAAAACATTTATTACCTCTCAAAAATTGACATTAAACACCAATCTCAACTAAACCATTCGAATACTTTTATTTGAGTGGAGTAATAATCGAAAATATTAATTCTAAAATTCCAACTTTATTCAACTAAAAAAATTTGAAAATAAATGTAATGATTGTTGTTGGCATTTGACCCATAATTTCAATAAATAAAAATAAAATAAAAACAAACTAAAAACATGTTAAACATTTTAAAAATGAATGGTTTAAGTTGGGTCATTCAATTTTGACTAAACCCTTGTAAAATAAGTAAATTGTGATTCAAATACAAAAATCCCCCAAGCAAATAAATATATTAAATTGTGACAATAACCTCCCCCTCATATGAATCAATTTTCCATATAATAATCATCTCACCTTTGCTTACCAACTCTCTCTACTGGACTTCTTCTCTTTTCTCTTCCTTTGTATTCCAGTCAAGCACGTCTTAATTGCCTACCCAGTTTTTTTTTGAACGCAACCCATTAATCGATAGATGATAAAATTTAAATATAGAGTGAACATCTACTTATGTTTTTTCTTTATAAGCCACTCTCCATTCTTTTAAGGCAAATTTAAAATAAATAAATAAATAAAATCTTAAGGTTTTTAAAATTATACATCTACCACTATAATTTCAACAAAAATCCATTTACTTTTACATTTTGATGCAAAACAATTACTCTTTTTTTTTTTTTTTATATTATTCACTAATTTTTTAAAAATGAAAATTAATTATACCTTGGATTTTATTAACTAGATATTTTATATATATATATATTTTTGTTGGTTTATTTAATTTTAATAATTAAATAATTGTTTGAGCCATAGGTACTTAAATTCGAGACCTATTATACGTAATTATATGTGTTGGTTTCTAATTCTCGTCGTATACAATTTGAGTCTATTGGTCCTCGACAGATTATACTTTCTAAATTTCTCTTCAAGTGAGAATAAATAGTACCCTCTTACCCAACAATGCCATATGGGGAATGAGTTTAAATTCCAAAAAAAATATATATATATATATATTGAAATTTTTTTGGTAGGTGAGAGTCCTCCTCTTCGATAAATCCCTAGTAGCTCTCAACGGAAATTAGAACTATCATTTCCATTAAGGTAGATTTTAAGTCTAGTGAAGAGTTTATTAATCCTTGACAGATTATACTTGAAAAAATTCTTCTTCAATGAATTTGATTCTTAAAAAAGGAAAAATTACTGCAATTCCATGTTGTTAATGTTTGATTAATTTTGCTCATACCTAATTTGGTTACTTATTCAAATGTAGCATTTAAAGTCAAAAAATTGGAAAATGAGACCACACGAATTTGATTATTTGACCAACGACCCTCATTAAAATAACACGTTCAAACGACGTCATTTCACGTATACTTTGACTCTACTGTCCTCTCCATATAAACCTCTTTTCTCTTCTATTCAATCCCAAGCCTAGCTTCTCCTCAAAAACAAACTTCTTTCTTTTAATAAAATTAAAAACTATGGTGAAGGAGGAACTGTACATAACCGTACCCAGCGTTTTCCGGTGTCCAATTTCACTTGACGTGATGAAATCTCCGGTTAGCCTTTGTACGGGCGTTACCTACGATCGTTCCAGCATCCAAAAATGGCTCGAATCTGGTCACGACACCTGTCCAGCCACCATGCAGGTTCTTCCCTCCAAGGATTTCATCCCTAACCTTACTCTCCATCGTCTAATTAATCTCTGGATCCAGTCTTCTACTCTCCGGCCAGGCTCTAACTCTCCACGGCTTCTTCCGGCGACGCCTCTGGCGATCTCCGAGGTTCAGGCTAAGCTATTGATGGAGAAGGTTGAGAGGGAGGGCTGCGTCGATTCTTTGTCTAAGGTTGCCGAGTTCGTAAGCTGTTGCGAAGAGAACAGGAAATTTGTAGCTAGATTCGACGGTTTCGTTGAGGTAATCGCCGGAGTTTTGAAAAGGAAATGTGTGGAAATCAAAGCTTTGGAAACGGCGGTTAGGATTTTGGATTTGATTTTGAGCGAAAATGGAGTCACAGAAGGGTTAAACAAATTAATCCTTAAAAGCAATCAGGAAAGTAGATTTTTATCTGCAATCGTTTTAATTCTTCAACACGGAAGCCTGAACTCGAAGATCAAGTCAGTCCGAGTTCTGGACTCACTAGCACTTGACTCGGAATCCAAACGCAGGATCTCCGACTCACAAGACCTTATATCCATCCTTCTCCAGCTCCTGAAATCAAACAACAACGAATCCTTAAACGACGCCGTTACTTCCATTTTAACCACCATTTCAATAACGCACTCCGTCAGATCCCGCCTCATCGAAAACGGCATCGTTGAAATCCTATCAAACTCGCTCACAGAAAAGTCGTTGAAGTTGTTAGCAACTCTTAGCAATTGCAGCGAAGGGAGGTCAGCAATCAGTTCCGAGCCAAAATGCGCGGCGGCGATCGTAGAAAAGCTGTTGAAGGTGTCGAAAACGGGGACGGAGGACGCCGTAACGGTGTTGTGGAGCACGTGTTGCTTCAACAAAGAGGAGAAAGTGAAAGAAGCGGTGGTAAAAGGGAATGGGGTGACGAAGATATTAGTAATAATGCAAAGAGAAGGGGAAGGGAATGTGAAGATGATGTGCAGGGATTTGGTTAAGGCTCTAAGAGCTGTATGTAAAGATTGGTGTTTAGGCAGTTATGAAACCAAAACTACACATATTAGACCTTGTTGAGGAGCATTCTTTGTTTTTGGACATAAATTTACGCACAAGATTCATGGAATTACCACTTAGTTCAAAGGAAACACGATTATATGTTTTTTTTTTTTTTTTTTGTTAGAAACATTATTCCTGGAATTCCCATCTTCCCTTCCTATGGGAGCTTTCAACAGGTAGGCGAACCTCACTTAGAGTTCACAGCCTGTACCATTCAACCATCACATTTGACCTGGCACTTGGTTTTGGACCCGCTTTTTAAAATTTTATTCCACTTCTTTTGCTTTATTTTTTATTCCAATTGATAATTCAAGTTAATAAGGTTAAAATAAAATTTTATTTAATTCATTTGATTTTATTAAAAAATTAATGATTATTAAATTAAAATATAATAAATTATTGAACTAAGATTATATTTTTACCACTTAATTATCAAAAATTATATTATGACACCCACATTATAATTATCCATCTATTAACCGGTTAACCGGTTAAGTTGACCACCTATTTGCCATATATCTTAAATATATTTAACTTTTTTTTTCTAAATGAAAAAAATCCCTAACTCCTTTAATGTAAAGAAAAACCCTAATAAACATTTGTGTATTTAGATTGTGGTAAGTGGTAAGTGATAAGCGATGCGATACAAGTTTTGATATAAGTATTGGCACAACAACACAAACAAAAATAATAAATATTAGAATGAACACAAATAAATTGGTAATGTAATTTAGTGCATCATTAACTTGTGTGAGACCTTGCTTAGAGAAATCCATTGCTACACTCATGATAAAAACAATGGTTCAAGTCCAATAGGATAATTATAGACTCACCCAAATACATTCAATACAAACTCTCTCTAAACAACCTCTCCTTCACCTTGTAAAGGCCCTTAACTATTCATTCAAAGATGAATAAAAAATAAAATATGCATTCAATAAAGGTCCTTTACCATGAGCATATAACCACCCCTAAATTTTATTAAAAAAAAATAATATAAGTACATCCAATTTTATCCCATGAATCATCTATATATATATATATCAAAATCATCCCCATGTAAAATGAGATAAAATTCATTTAATTTGAAAAGATTTATCTTAAAATTTCATATCCAAACATTTTAAAATAAATTAATTTCAATTTTAATTCTATGTTTGGACTAAAATTCTTCATAAGCTTGCTGCATAGTTACATTATGAGATAAGGATAGAAAATCATTAAGAATCATATTTGAAATCGAACATCAAGTACATAGATAAGCTATGTAAGTATTTTTTTGTTGCTTATAAGTATAAAAATATATACAAAGTTAAAAATTTTCAACAATAAAAGTGATTGATGCATAGTCAAGTTGTGGTTTGTCATGAGGCACAACTCGTAGCACAAATCATTATATATTAACAATCTCAATATTTGACATTTGACATTTTTGACAAAACCTCTGCAACAAAAACAGTAGGAAACAAGAATCACATGTTAAAAGAATTTCAAACTGAATGAAAACCTGGATAGCAGCTTCGTCTATGTCCTCCTCTTCGACAAAAATCTAAAGCAGTTGTGGTAGTAGGTGTGCCAACATTAAATACCACATGGTTTTGGGTTGCATAGATAAAGAAGAAAGTTTTAGATTACTGGAGGAGAGATAAATATGATTTCAAGGTCAATTTTCTCATCTCAAAAAACTTTTAATTTTATAGAATGAATATATTTAATTATTTTAAGTTTATTCCTTGTAATTAATTACTTTTGCAATGCTATTGTGTGTTTTACTTGTGAATAAACAGATAATATATATATATATATATATATTTTCTCATTATTTGTTTATTTTATTTGCAATTGGGTAAACCTATAATTTAGTCTCAAAGTTGTACCCAATCCTTATTTTGATACTTAAAATTTCTTTTTATCAATTTAGTATCTAAAGTTTCAAAATATTATTTCCGTTGCTCCAAGACTCAATTTTTGCAAAATAAATTAAAAAAATAAAAAAATTCAGAAAAATCATAAGTTTTTTAAGAAAAAAAGTATAAGAATTTCCAAAAAGTATACAAATATACCTCTCTTTTTTTAAAAAAAATACAAGAAGTTAAAAAAAAAAAAAGAGTCAAGATTAAAAAAATGTAAGAAAAATCCAAAAAATTAAGTTAATTGTAAAAAAATGAAACGTGAAATGTTGCTAAATTAAAAGAACTCTTATAATTATTTGGGGACTAAACTTATTAAAAAAAATTAAAAGATATAGTAATGTATTGTTTAAAAAATAATTAAAAAAAAACAAAATTTCTGGAAAAATTAGAAAAAACATTCGAGGTTAATACTTATAAACATTTATATATCTATATTATTCTGTATCCTTTCTTTTCTTTTCTGATTTTTTCGTTCTTTTTTATTTTTGAATTTTCGCTGTTTTTTAACTTTAAATTTTCGTTTTGAAGGGGTAATTCCAACCCCACCTATCAATTTATGTTAGAATATTTGTTTACTTAATTTTATAATACAAAATTAAATAATTTTATATACTTAAAGTAATTATTTAGTTATTATATTTAGTGAAAAATTAAATATAAAATTTTTTCTCAAAGGTCCTTAATAAACACTAATTTCGTCTCTACGATGGTTGTGATTTATTGGAAGTTCTTTAAGCATACAATGTAAGCATAAATAATGGTTTCTAATAGAAAGTAATGGAAAAGATCGAATATAAATATCTCCAGTCATTGTTGGAGCCAAATGTCAAAATCCAAATGTTGTTACACCACTGTCAAGCACGTCGAATTTAGCTGTACGAAAAAATGAAAATCGATTAAGTCTTCTAAGCACTTGAAAACCTCACTAGATGGTGTATATAATTCCTTATCTTTGAAATGAAATTGCTTTAGTTTTTTTTTTTTTTTTTTTTGTGCTTAGGGACCTTATGCTAGTTGGTATTTATAACGGTGATTCCCTATAAAAAAACACCAACTACACATTCCACTATCTCACATACAAAGATGTGAAAGTTGAGGACAACAAAAGTGGGAATGGTAGCAAAACGTGAAGGTTATTCCTACGAACCAATAACGATTCCAACACTCTCCCACTTGGTTTGTATTGCCATGAATACTTAAAGTCGAAAAATAATGCACAAATCATGGCGATATTTTCTCTTGGAATTTGACTAGTATCTTCTATGTATCAGAATATATCATGTCTCAACGCTTTAGCCCAAATTTCTTAATAAATAAACCCAATGTTTATTCCAAGTCCAAACTTTAGTGACATTTCTCGAAATAATCAAATTAATGTGTGCACAAAATTTGAGAAACATCAAACTTAATAGAGTTTCTTTATAATCATTATTATAATGAAATTTACAATGTGGAAACAAGTCCCATGGTGACAACATGATCCTTAAATTTGTGTGGTGGCATGCCTTTAGTCAAAAGATCAACTAACATCTACTCAGTGTTAATGTGATTGATAACATGTTAATTTGCATGACATTTTGTGTTTAATTCGGTTTATTTCTGAATTGATCCCTGCTAAATTAGTACTTTTATGTTTCAATCTTATCATGGATGCAATTGGGACGCTAAGAGACAAAAACGAGCAGAAAAGGACCAAATTGAAACACAATCAATGAAATGAGGCTGAATAAAAAATATGGAGAAAGCTAAGGACTCATCAGATTTTTAAACTTTGTAAAAGCCAAAAATAGAAAAAAAAATCTTTTTTTTTTAATTTTATGTTAAATTAGTTAAGACTAAAATTAGTAAATTTCATGTATATAAATAGGGCCTTAATATACTTAGGAATGACACATCTAATTCTACATTCTGATTTCAATTTGGAATTGAATAGAATTAATTTATTTTTCTTTCAATTTTGGTGTAAGCATTCTGCTGCTTGTTTCCAATTTTGTTTGTTCTTTCAAAATTGGTCTAATTGCTTTCCAAGTACTTTTCTTTCCCATTCTTCACCACCATCATCAAATCACCTTTCAAAATCTACAAAGCATGAATAATTTCACGCTTCACTAAATTCCATCTTAACTTAAGGCCGATGTTCTTTTCAGACGAGAATCATGAGATATGTATTCGTGTTAAAAATCATTCCAACCGGTATTCACTTTTTTCCTAAGTATCGGGATAGACAACTCATCCCTTAAAGTTAAACTAGATTTCAAGTCAAAGTGCACGTTGGGTTGGAGTTGTGTTTGCTGACAGTTAGAGAAACGAGTCGGTTATGCTGTATTCGGATCTCCGAGAATGTAATAACCGACTTTCAATAATGTCGGGAGTAGTGGTTCGAGACCACTAAATTAAAAAAAAATAAGCTCGTAATTTATTTATTTAATAATTATGAGCCAAATGTGATTTTTGAGAGATTTTTAAATTAGTAATTTGTGTTTTTATAAAGATTTATTAAGTCAAGGAATTGAAGAAAATAGTTATCGAAATCTCAAATTTATAAATCGAGTCGTAAATATTTTTATAAATATTTATGGAGTATCAATAAGGTAGTATTAAAATTTCATCAGAAAATTTTAACGTTTGGGTGGTTAATTAAATAAAAAGGACTAAATTGAAAAAGGTGTAAAAGTTGCTAAAAAGATTAAATAACTCAATTGTCAAATGAGGAAGGACCTAAAGTGAAAATAAGCCCAAAGGAGATATTTTGGCGGCAATAGTGAGAAAAAATCGGAAAAGGGTGAAATAAGGGCAAAATTGGAAAATTGCCAAAATAAACTAAATAAAAATGGGACCAAATTGGAATATCTAGAATTCTCTTTATTTTTATTTATTTTCATCAGCTGAAAAATAGCCATGGAAGAGGATTCAAGCTGATTTTCATTCTCTAGCTACATGGGAAGAAATCCCAGTTGAATGAAAGGAAAATTCGATGGATCTTTGAAAAGGAATTGACGGTAAAAAGGATCTAGCCCGGACGGGTGATCCTATCTTGATATAGCCCTCCCGAAGAATATGTGGAAAATGGATTTAGCCTGGACGGGTAATCCGAATTAGGGTCTGAATTTAGCCTGAACTGGTAATTCAGATCCAAGCTCATTAGAGTAATTATCGTTACAGGATTTAGCTGACCGTAATCCCGACAATACTCTATGAGTTTATATTACAGTGATTTAGCCTAGACTGGTAAATCCCACTGTAAGGATGAGGTTCGCGAGAGTGCTTTTTGAAATGAAATGTGTAAGACCATGGTTGAAAGACACCATGGCAACATGATATGAAATGTGTAAGACCATGGTTGAAAGACACATGGCAACATGATATGAAATGTGTAAGATCATGGTTGAAAGACACCATGGCAACATGATATGAAATGTGTAAGACCATGGTTGAAAGATACCATGGCAACATGACGGGAGTGAATAAGACCATGGTTAAAAGATACCATGGCAATGTAACATGAAATGAACAAGACCATGGTTGAAAGATACCATGGCAACCTGGCAGAAAATGAGTAAGACCATAGTTGAAAGACACTATGGCATCATGTCGAAGATAAATAAGATCGTGATGGGAGATGCTATGACATCAGTTGAACAATTGATATTCAGGTAACATGTATCAGATGAAGAATGATTATAGGAAATAGTTCTGTGAAATGTTTACAAGAATTGATCATATGGAAATATATGTACAAAATAGTTGAATGAAATAATTAAAAAGATAGATAAATGAAATAAGTATAGGTATATGGAATTTAATTTATGTTAATTTTAATATGAACTATTACCGAAATAAATATACATAAGATATATGGAAATTATGGTGCATGAAATATTGATATAACGAAATGAATGATATATGCTTATAAAGAAACAGTAAGCAAATAATATGTCTCGTGACATGTACATATATGACTATCTTTGATATGTTGATATAAGAAAATTATATAAGTAATGACAATTATTAAACTCAAGTGTGACATGTCGAGAAAATAAGTATATCAATGTTGAATTTATATGAAATATGTACTAGTATACTAACAATGTTGCTGTTTGATGCTTATACAAGTGCCAAGCTGTTGATTGAATGATAATATATTTATTTATATGATGTATTGAATCGGTAAGTATTTAATTGATTTTTTTATAGGTGATTCGTAAATTCTAGTAATGCTCTGAAACCCTGTTTCGACGACGGATATGGGTTTGGAGTGTTACAGAGAACAAATCAAGTAAGAAGTGATCAGGTTTAAATGACCCACGCGGTTGAGGTCGTTAATTTGAGTTGGGTTCTTCAGAGTGCAAGGCTGCCGAAATCTTGAATCGCAAACACGTGTATCTCGGTTAGATAATCAGTAAGGGTTGGTTTGTAGGTCGTATTGGAACCAGTTACGAGAAGAAGAATTGGTGGTTAGGACGTTCTTAACTACTATAACCAGTTTATCGTTAGAGGAGAAGATTAATTTTCGAGGATCAATTCTTAATCCGGAATCTACCGAGTCTAAGGCTAAGGCTTATTATCTCTATTCACAAAAGTCTAAATTTATTTCTCGATTTAAATTTATTTATAATATTAATTAGTTATTTATTTACGTTGATTCAATTATGTAATTTCTAAACATTTTCAAAACCCTCAGATTTATTTGTTTATTTTTTTGCAAGTCCGTTTGGAGTCGTGGGCACGACCTTTTCCATGACTTTCGACGCGACAAACGTTTCGTTCACAAGAAAAACACAGAAGTTGATTATAACATCTAATCCCTGTGGGCTTGACCCTACTACCATTCTTTACTGCTATTTAGAGTTATTTTTGTAGGAATTATTTTTGGTGGTTTCGACGCCCATCAAATTTTGGTGCCGTTGCTGGGTATTGGAGATATTTTTTCTAATTTTTTTTGTTTACCTTATGATCAGATCAGAACCAGGAACTCTAGATTTTGAACCAAAAATTGAGAAATTGGTCTGACAACAGCGGAGAGAAGCCATTCGACATGGTAAACTACCAAATCCCAGATTCGAAACCAAAACATTCACCGAGGAAATTTTCTTGTTCGACGAACCAAACGATATGGCTGAACAAATAATACACCAACTCATTGCAGCACTAGATGAACAACAACCGTTATGTATAACCTATCCGGCGGGAGGAACGTCGTTCGAGTTAAAGTCGTGTTTGATTCATTTACTACCCACTTTCCGTGGATTATAGAACAAAAATCCTCACACCTACCTTAAAGAGTTCCATATGGTGTGCACGAGCATGAAGCCTCAGGGAGTAACTGAAGACCAAATCAAACTTCGTACTTTTTCTTCACTAGCTGACTCTGCTAGAAAATGAATATTTTATTTACCCCCGAGATTTGTCAATGCATGGTCTGGCATGTCTCGTTTGTTTCTTGACAGGTTCTTCCCTGCAACTCGAGCGACCAAACTAAGGAGAGACATTGTGGGAATCCGTCAGAAAGAGACTGAATCACTCTACGATTATTGGGAGTGATACAAAAAGTTGTGTGCAAGTTGCCCACAGCATGGACTGACTGAACAGCCACTCTTGCAGTATTTTTATGAGGGATTGCTCCTGGTGGAAATGAAAATGATAGATGTTGCAAGTGGAGGGTCACTAGTTAATATGACTCCTCAGAGAGCACGAGAGTTGATTTCGACAATAGTTGCTAACTCTCAACAATTTCGACCGATCACAGAACCCACGAGACGGGTTCATGAGTTAAGTTCTCTATCTCTAGAAGATAAAATTGATAAGATAACTAACATTATTCAAAATTTCTTATAGATAAAACGGATGCAGCACGGTTGTGCAGAATTTGCGCTAAGCTAGACCATCCGACGGACTCATGCTCGATTTTATATGAGGATTCAACAAAATAAAAAAATATTGTTGGGAACTTTTCAAGACCGCCTTAAAGGCGATATGACCTCTACACAAACTCATATAATGTGGAGTGGAAAGATCACCCAAATCTAAGTTATGGGTTGAATCATCAGTTCAATCAATCTTACCAACAAAAAGATTGCCTCCGAATCAACAATTACCACCCCAAAGTCATCTTTGGAAGCCATAGTGGAAAGGCTAGTCAATAGTATTAAGAAGTTTCAGCAAAAACTAAAATATATTTGCAGGAGTTAGATAAGCAAGTGAGAAAGTTTGCGCTCACGGTTAGTCGTTTGGAGTCCCAAGGTAAGCTGCCGTCCCAAGGGGGCACGATCTTTGCCACGACTTTTGACACGACAAATATTCTGTTCACAAGATAAACATAGAAGTTGATTATAACATCTAATCCCTATGGACTCGACCTTATCACCACTCTTTACTCCTATTTAGAGTTATTTTTGTAGGAATTATTTTTGGTGGTTTCTGTAACAGCCCGATTGTGGGCCTAGTCGGAACAGTGGTTTCAGGACCACTGACCCGAGGTTAGAGAAATTATTTTTAATATTATTTTATGTGTTTTGGAATTATTATATTAGTGCATGAAGAATTTGGTGAAGTAATTTTAGCATTTGTGAGCTTAATCGCGAAAAGGGACTAAATCGCATAAAGTGCAAAAGTCTTGAATGGATAGCTAAGGGTGTTAAATTGCCATGAAACTTAAATTGGAGGTCTTTAAAGGGAAAATATACCCTTATATTATAGCTTGTTGGCCATGAGATAAAGAAATTAAATGGTCAAAGTGTAAGGTATTTGATGACCTAATATGTGATAAAATAATACCCTAAAAGCCTAGCCATCATCTTTTTCTTCCATCCTTTCTTCTTGATCGGAAATATCAGCCATTAGAGGGGTTTTTGAAACTTGAAATTTCAACCACTTAGTCTTTCTACAAGTAAGTGATCTTGATGGTTTTTCTTGATGATTTTTGTACTTTTAGAACCATTGTAACATGAACTTTCAAATGAGGGGATTATTTTGCAAAATGGTTGAAAGTATAGGCTTTTACCATGAGTTTTTTCATGTTGTTTTCTGAAATTTTATGGAAGAATATGAGTTATGGTAGTGTAATAAACAATTTTTGTGAAGAGATTTCTTGTGAAAACCCTAAAAAAGACCATTTTAGCATAAGTTGTAAAATAGGTGATAAATTTGTGAAATAATGAGAATTGTGGGTTGCTCCTAGTGTAAAGAGTATTCAGATAGGCTTGATTAATGAGAAAATATGATAAAAATCAATTTTTAGACCTAAGGGTAAAATAATCTTTTTGCAAAAGTCTAGTGGCAAAATGGTCATTTTGCCCAATTTTTAAATTGTTGAGTACTTAGATTAATAACATGATTAAATGTGTAAATTTTCACCATTATAGATCAAGAATTACAAAATCTGGGCCTAGACCGGGAAAAAGCAAAGCAAGTGGACTAAGCCGAACTAGTCGTCTACATTTTGTAATTTGAGGTAAGTTGTATGTAAATAATACAACTACATTATTATTATATGTGTTTGAATTGATATAGCATCAATTGCTTGTTTGTGGAAATGATTATGTATGTTGAATATTGAGATAGTAGAATTCCTGTTTGAACCTTAAGGAATAAAATCAGATATTCATGCCATGACATTTGGGTTTTATGTGTACTAGTGTAAGACATGTCTGAGACATGTATTGGCCACATTATAAGAGCCAGTGTAAGACCATGTCTAGGACATGGCATTGGCATTGAGACGAGGGCTAGTGTAAGACATGTCTAGGACATGCATTAGCTACGAGATGTGTCAGTGTAAGACCATATTTGGGACATGGCATCGACATGTATAGAGGTGTCAGTGTAAGACCATGTTTGGGAATTGGCATCAACACGGTTATGCGAGAGCTAGTGTAAGACCATGTCTGAGACATGGCATCGGCATTACACCCTATGTTTAAGGATTAGTGAATATCTGATAGTATTCCAAATGGTTCAACGGTGAGAGTTACAATTTAAGTTAAACGAGAAACGTATAACCATGTTGTGAGTGGTACAGGTACCTATTGAAATGTATTAGATGTGAGCTCAATATATGCTATGTGAATTGTACTGGATAGTGATGAGTAAGTTGTGCTTATGCCTACTTTCGTATTATGAGCATGATGATGAATGGTAAAGTTGTTATATTCATTTGCATGCAACTTACTAAGCTTTATGCTTACCCTATTTCTTTTCCATCTTTTTATAGTGCCGCCAAAGTAGCTCAAGGATCATCGCTTACGTCGGAGAAACCAATCACACTATCAACTGAAGCGCTCGGTATAGTTAGATCTTTTATTTTGATTATGGCATGTATAGGATCTTGGCTTTTGAGTTTTGTGTCATTGTTTCGGGGCCAAATGTGTTGGCTTAAACTAGTACTTGACTCATTTTGTATAAGGCCATAAATAATGGCTAATATTGATAGTTGTTTTATGGATGCAAGAAAATCTTTCATGAATGTGAAAATTGTTGGCATGGTTGTATATGTATGCAATGTATATAAGCCTTAGTTATGATTGCTTGGTTGAGAAATCATGTTATGATAGACTTGGGTATGATAGATTGTGTTTCAGGGTGGCAAGGGGCTTGGTAGATAGCCCTATATCATCCACACGGGTAGACATATGGACGTGTGTCTAGGCCGTGTGTGATACATGGCCAGCCCCATGGCGTGTTGTTCAGCCGTGTATCCCTTGCACGTAAAATTTGCAAGTCAGAATGCATGGTAGTAAACACATGGGCAGAGACACGGCTGTGTGTCTCAGCTGTGTGGAGGGGATAGCCTTTGGCCACGAGCGTGTGCCTTGGCCGTGTGCCCCTTATTAGATGCTGACGTCAGAAACAGAATGTCAAGGTTTTTGGACACGGGCTAAGACATGGGCGTGTGAGGGACACGTGCCATAGACACGGGCGTGTATCTGGCCGTGTGAAAACCCTATAGGTTTGAATTTAGAATTTAATTTACACGAGTTTAGGACACGGGTGTGCCCCTAGATGCTTAGGCCGTGTGTGTCACACGGGGGCCATCAGTACGGCCATGTTGTAATGATCACACGGGTGTGTTGCCCTTCCATACGGGCATGTGCCCTGTTTCAAGGGTCATTTTTATTAAGTCAGTTTAAGGACTCGAGTTGATTCCGAATGGTTTCCTATGAGAGTTTAAGGCCTCGTAGGCTCACATTAAGGAGTTTAAACAAGGTTCAAAAAAGTTTTAAGTTTGATCAAGTCTTGGTGACTTGGAAACGATTGTATGCATGTAGTTAAGTATGGTAATGCCTCGTGCCCGGTCTCGGCCTCAGACTCGGGTAAGGGGTGTTACATTTAGTGGTATCAATGAATTGAATATGTATCTTTACCAATATGGTGAAAATGAATTAATATGGTGTGATAAACTTAGTATCGTAAATTTACACTAAAACAGTTTTGGACAGTAGCCATAGTTCGAATTTGAAAATCCACCAAAAATTGTGGAAATTAAGTTAAGGCTGAATAAAATATGAAATTAAAGCTTAAAGAGTCTAGTTTCACATAGAAGAAACAGTGTGAGCAAAGGATTTTCATATTATGAAATATTTAAATTGTTGTGAGACCGAGTCAGAATGATTTCGAAATCTCCTATCTCGATTTGGGAAAATCATTATAAATTGTAAAATAATAATTATGGGGTATAATTTATATGATTAGAATTCTTAATGAGTCTATTTTCAATATGAATAGATAAAAACATCATTCGAGTCTCGTATTATGATATAATTAATTTTTAGTGAAGAGGGGTCGAAACTATTAGACAGCAAGAAAGGGGTAACTTTAAGGAATAAACTGTACTAATTGTCCAAACCAAAAATTCTGAAAATTTTATGCTAAGAAGATATATGAGTTTAGTTTCTAGGAAAATTAGAGGATATTAATTTGAAGTTCCATAACTCCAGGTATAAATAATTTAGTGACTATGACTCAAGAAAATAGCTTGACCTGAACATAGGTAAAAAGGCAATTATGATAGTATTACCTTGAGATCATGTTGTAAGAATTGGTGGAAGCATATTGATAAATTGCTTATTATTTTCATATGGACTTACTAAGTGTGAAGCTTACTTCCTCTTTTCCATTTCTTTTAGCTTGTCAGGTTAGCTCGAGGTTGGAGATCGTCGGAGGCAGCATCACACTATCAAGTCACTACCTTTGGAATAATGAAGCATATATTAGAAATTTCAAGTGAGTGGCATGTATAGGAATCTAGTTTATGACATGTGTTATTATGCTTAGGCCAAATATATTAGCTTATATTAAGTTATATATATGGCTATGAGATGTGGCTCATATTGATTTACGATTTGTAAATCTAATTATTCATGTTATGTCTAATGTTTATGATGTGATTATGTTTGTTTGCCATGCATGGTTGGTAATGTGACATGTGTGTTAGATGTATGCTCTATGACCATTTGAGGTGACCATAGCTATGTAGTAATTGTATGTTATAAAAACAACATGACGATGGTTGAATATGAGTGCTCGAGGGATAAGTTGGTAACTTAGCATAACGGTAAAAGTGGTCATCAAAATGACGGGTCTTATGAACGTGAATTAATGAATCTAGACTTGGTATTTTATGAGTAGGTGCATTACATGTAAGAGGAAATGTCAATGTTATGAATATGTCTTAATAAAGAGTGTTTAATCACTAAAACAATGCCATGATTTATGGTTTTAACTTGTATAATGTTGTAAGCGTTTATGGGTAACATGAAGGCTTGGAAAATAGCCTAAGTGTTGACTACACGGGTCGAGACACGGTGGTGTGTCTCAATCGTGTGAGGGATACGACCTGGAGATACGGGCATGTGGGCTGGCTGTGTAGTTCGATTTGCATGTTGATGTCATAAACAAAGAGTTACACAGCCTGAGGACACGGACGTGTCCCTATGTCTACACGGGCGTGTGACCCTATTTCATGAGAAAATTTTCTAAATTTTTCTGAAACTTCCCAAAGTTCTCGGTTTAGTCCCAAATCAATCCCGATGTATGTTTTGGGCTTCGTAGACCCAAATAAAGGATGACATGCATGTGTTTGAAAAGTTCTGAATTAAAAGAAATTTTATGACCCGATTTATGCATGTATGTGCATGTTTAAGTCTAGTAATTAGGGGTGAGCAAAACTCGATTCGACTCGTAAAAATAGAAAAAAATTCAAATTTTGAGTTAAACGAATCGAGTTATTCTAGGTAATCGAGTTATTCGAGTCAACTCGAATTTTTTTCGAATTTCGGGTTCGAATCAAGTTGAGTTTTCGAATTCGAATAACTCGAATAATTCGAATAATTCGAATATCAAACTATAATATTTTACATTTTTACCCCAAACTCTCAAACCTTTTTACTTTTCCCTCAAAACTTTTACTCCCCTTCCATCTCAACCTCTCAATCTACCCAAAATCCATTTCCCACCAAAATTTTACTCTCCCATTTACTTTTTTTCAAAATTTTACTCCCAAAAACCCTCAAAACTTTTTTATTTTCCCCCATAATTTTTACTCCCTCCCAATTTCCCCCTAAAATTTTTAATTCCTTCCAATCCCACCTCCCATCTACCCCAAATCCATCCCCCCCCCCAATTTTTTTTTAAATATTTTCCCTCTAAAATTTTACTCCCCCCTATTTACTTTCCCTCAAACTTTTATCTCTCAAAAATTTTTATTTTCCTCCTAAATTTTTACTTCTCACACTTTACTCTCAAATATAAAATCAAAATTATCCAAAAAAATCACTAAACATAAATAGTAATAATTTTATTTATATCTACTATTTATATTATTAAATTAAATTTCACATTTTATATTATTTATATTATTGAATTGTTTAGTCATATTGAATATTTATATTAAAATTGAATTATTAATTATGCAATTAAATATTCATGTTAAAATTTTATATTGGTATCAATTTCACATTTCATCTTTAAAATAACTTTTATTAAAAAATCACATTTTTACATTTAATATATTTTTTAATTCCAACATATATAGTGACAAGAATCTAAAGATAATTGAAACAACTAAGCAAGCAAAGAAGCTAACCCGTATATAATTAATAAATAAATTATGAGGTGATGAAAGTTAATAAAAATTTTGATTAAGGTAGACAAAATTTATTACGATAGGTGACAGTGGTTACAAGGACCCAAAATTATTTTTTAAAATTTAACTCAAAAAAATATATTTGATTCGATTCGATTTGATTCGAATTCCATCTCACTCGACTCGATTCGAGAAAATTTCAAATCAAATTAGGATGATAAAATATGATTCGTCAACTCGATTAACTCAAAATTTTTTCATTTGATTCGATCGAACGCTCACCCCTACCGGTAATGCCTCGTACCTTGTCCCGGCGTCAGACATGAGTAAGGGGTGTTACAGTTTCGACGCCTATCAGTGATCAATGATCACTTCTTTTCTTTAACACTTTCCCTTATGGCTAAATACTAATGTCGATATGTTTATTTTAACTTCCACTTTTTTGTTTTTAGCCATAAATACAACAATTGAATTTTTACAATATATCATTAATACCTAGAAATCGAATCCACAAGTCTAAGCAAGAAATGAATCAACCATACTTCATTTGAGGTAGCCTCAAAACATGAAATGAACTCAGCCTCCTTAGTAGAAGTAGCAGTTAAGGTTTGTTTGACGCTCCTCCAAGGTATAGCTACGCCAACAAACATAAATATGTAACATGATGTTGATTTACATGAATCAACACAACCGATAAAGTCTGAATTGAAGTAGCCAATCACCTCCAAATTGTTTGATCGTTTGTATGCAAAATGTAGTTCTTTGTCCCTTTAAGATATCTCATAACTTTATTTGTAGCTCTTCAGTGGTCAATACCTAGATTACTTTGATATCTTCCTAAATTCCAACTGCAAATGCAATGTCAGGTCTTGTGCAGGCTTGAGCATACATCAGGCTTCCAACAACAGAAGCATATGGAATGTTTTTCATTTTCTTCCTCTCAAAGTTGTTCTTCAGACACTGGTTCAAATTAAACTTATCACCCTTCATGATAGGAGCAAAACTCGATGAACAATCTTTCATTCGAAATTTTTCTAAAACTTTGTTGATGTAGGTTTCTTGAGATAAACTTAAGATACTGCGATGTCTATCAAGATGAATCTTAATGCCAACGACATAATACACATCACCCATATCTTTCATATCTAAATTTTTAGAAAGAAATTATTTTATCTCATATAGCATATTCCTGTCATTTGTGCAAGTATAATGTCATCCACATATAGAATAAGGAAACATATTTTACTCCTATTAACCTTTTGATATATGCATTGATCCATGATATTCTCAACAAAACCAAACGAAGATATAACTTCATGGAATTTTAAACACCATTGTTGGGAGGCTTGTTTCAATCCATATATAGACTTCTTTAGCTTGCATACCAAGTGTTCACCTTCACTAGAGGAGAATCCTTCAAGTTGTTCCATGTATACCTCTTACTCTAGGTCACCATTGAGAAATGCAGTTTTTACATCCATTCGATGCAACTCAAGGTCAAAATGAGCTACTAATGCTAACACAATGCACAATGAATTTTTCTTAGATACAAGACTAAAATTCTTAGTATAATCGATCCCTTCTTGCTGAGTGAATGTTTTCGCAATGAGTTTAGCTTTATGTCTTTCTATGTTATATATTGAGTTTATTTTTGTTTTGAAGACTCATTTACATCCAATGGCTTTTACGCCTTTAGGAAATGAAAAAAGATCCTAAACAATGTTATTTTTTATGGAATTCGTCTATTCTTTCATAGCATTGTACCACAATTTTGACTCTTTGCAACTAATGGCTTATGAAAATGATTCAGGATCATTCTTAGCTCTAATATTATAGTCAAACTCTTACAGATACACAATATAGTCACTAGAAATTGTTGATTTCCTTTCTCTAATAGATCTCAATATTGAACCAACATTTTCTCGTGGATCATGTTGTTTAGCTGGTTGTTCAATAATTTTTGGATTTTCTTGAACTGCTTGATCTACTAAAGTGTTTTCACCAGCTTGTGGATTTTCATTGATTGGTTTTTCAACACCTAGTTGAGCTTGAGGGGTGTTATGTATGATAACCAATCTCTCACTTGAAGTAGAAGGTTGACCTACAAGAATTCTGTCTCAAGACAGATCACTCCCACTGATTAAGTCATTCCTAAGCACTAATTCGCATGTTCCAATTGCTTCCACATGCAACTCCATCTTATTTCCTGAATAGATGTGTCACTCAGCTTCCACTAGTTCCCTCAGGTTTCTTAATCTTTATAAGGAATTTGATATATAGATTGTAGAACCAGAATCAATTTACCATGTGTTATAACTAACATCAACCATATTAGACTCAAATCAAACAAGTGAGATTGATTTACCTTTATTTTCAAGTCAGCTCGTAAACTTTACACAGTCCTTTTTTAAGTGTCCCTTCTTTTTACAGAAAAAAATACTTGGACTCTTTCTTTATGTTAGTTTAGGGTTGCATTTTGGCTTTCCCTTTTTGCTTGGCTTGGACCGTTTTCTTTCCTTGAGTAATTGTCAATGCACTCTCTCCCCTCTTCAACATGAGTCTAGCCTCTTCCTGATCACACATGGTCAATAACTCATCGATAGACTACTTATCCTTGTATCTTATAGGAGATCTTAAATGGCTCGTACTGAGGTGGAAGAGTGTTCAATATAAGTGCAACAAGAAAGATTCAGACATTTCAACCTCAAGTGCTCTCAATCGAGCTACTAAATCTCTCATCTTTTTGATATGATCATGTACACCTTTCACGGTAATGAGCTTCATTGATGTGAGCTTCATGATTAGGGTGCTAGTTAATGACTTTTGTGAAGTTTTGAATTATTTTTCAATAGTTGTTAATAATTCTTGGACATTCTCATAATGCTCAATTGAGCCACGAACATGAGTTAGAACCTTACACTTTATGAACATGATACTTAAGTGATTAGATCTTTCCAATTTTTTATTCAGAGCAAGATAAACTTAAGTGTTGGTTTTAGTAATATGTGGCTCAGATTTTCTTGTGGTATAGTCAATATCCAAGCACCCCAATTGGAGAAGAATACTCTCCTTCCAGTTTAAAGTTCTCACTAGTTAATTTATGGATGTCTACTTTATTATCAAACATATTCATAGGTTGTAAAACTACAAAATGAACGAACATTCATGCCTAACAAAAATTTAAGGCAAACATAAATCATAATTGACCAATGCAAATTATGTAAATAATGAATCTAGTGTCATAAAAATTACCTGTGGGCTAAATTTTTAATTCAATTAAATCCATTTTATGATAGAATTATTTACTATCCTTTTGATAAAAAAATATTAAATTCATTTTCACAATTCCTGTAAGTAATTATAAAAGGTTATCTAATAATTTTATCTTAATAAATTATGCAATGAGATTTAATACATATGCTGTCCATATGTGATTTTTAACTTTAGTAATTTTATTTAACAAAAGATATTGTAGCTAGTCTTTAACTAAATAAAATTATGAAAATCACTTAACTAGATATTAATTCTTAAACTTTATTCAAGATTGTTGCTAAGTCATTATGCAACATCTAATGTCTATAAATCTTATGAGATCCTTACAATGATAAATAATTTTAGTGCTAATGTTGTGACTAATTCTCTAATTAAATAAAATTATTTGGATCCCTAGACATATATTCTACAGTTTTATTGCTAAATACCTTATGCAATAAGTCTAAAATTTTTATGCACCTAAAAACTTATGTAATTAATAACTAGACAATTCACATACAACTATTTACTCCAGGCACATAAAAAATATTCAAACAACACATTTCTAAAATTTTTCTTTAAATTATTTATAACATAATTAATTTTAGAAACTTTACTTTAATAAAATCTAACGATTTTGCACAAAAATTTGCAATAAAAATTCTCAAAATATGTTTAAAAAAAATTTAAAGAAACATGACATTGTTATTTTGAGAAATTTACAAACTTTTAAAACTGGATAAGGCGAAGATTTATCATGCTCTGATATCAAATATCGGCATAAATAACAATTTACAATATAAAATAATAGAAAAGATTGACATAAATACCTCTAACTATTATTTGAACCAAATGTCAAAATTCAAATGTTGTTACACCACTGCCAAGCACGCCAAACCAATGCCAAGCACGCCAAACCATCGACAAGCACGTCAAATTTAACTATATGAAAAATTGAAAACTGTCAAAATCTTCTAAACACTCGAAAACCTCACTAAGTGGTGTATATAATTCCATATCTTTAAAATAAAATTACTTTTTATTTTTTTAGTGTTTAGAAATCTTACATTAGTTAGCATTTATAATAGTAATTCCCCATAAAAAATCACTAACTACACATCTCATTATCCCACAGATAAAGACATGGAAGTTGAGTCCAACAAAATTGGGAATGGAAAGCAAAACGTGGGGGTTATTCCCACGAACCAATAATGGTTCCAACATATAAATTTTACATCAACCAAGTGCTATGGTTGAAAGTTAAATCATTATTATTTTATTGCTTTTACATATGATTATGATCTTACGATTATTATTGAAATTATTAATACATGATTTTACTTTTGAGTCTATAATTGTTTGTTTATTTGGATGCTAAACAACGATCCACTCTAAAAATACGAGTTTGATCCATTTTCTCGAAATTGGTGTCTATGATCACTTTCTACCCTATTTAGTGACCAACTAACATTGTTTGAATCTAAGGCATGCCTATGGCTATGGCTATGATTACTTGTCCTAATCCATACCTGCTCTTGAAGACTGCTATTGAGTAAAGTCCTTACCAGTGAATATGTTTTTCCAAACCTTTGAGTCACCCGACCTAGGCTGGACTTACAGTTTGCTTCATATGAAAAAATTCAATCAATTCTAAATTAAAATTTTTAAGTACTTCTGATTATTAGAAATAAAAATCAATTGTTAGAATGATAAAATAATATTGAAAATGATAAGAAGTTGTTTGGATAGATCGAATTGGTTGATCAGATTGGGAATTGGTCGGGGTATTTGTCCAGAGAAAGATATTAAATTAGTTAACTCGAGAACTAATACGAATCGATTGAATGGTGTTAAAAACCGGTTGAACCAGATTTTTAAATTTTTAAAGATATTTTTATGAATTTTTTAATGATTTATTTAATTAAACTGGACGGATAGATTAGATTGACAAACCAATTGCCTAATTGTTTTAACCATCTATCTAATTTTGAAAACCTTGCTTATCACTTACTAAAGAACAATTAAGTGTTTTTTTTTTATAAATTAAAAAATTAAATGTTGAATTGTTACTATTAAATATTATAATTACTGGGTTTATATTAGAAAATTGTTTGATAAATTAGTAAAAATTAATTACAACATATAATTATATGTTTTTTGATATAAGTAAATTTTATTTTTTTGAAACTTATTTATTTCTTAATTATTGATCTTATTAATATAATAATTATATTATTTTAAATAGTTTTAGATAAAAGTTAATTATGATGATTTGAATATTTATTTTTAAGATGAGATAATTTATTTCAAATATAATTTTTTTCTAAAAATTAAAATTAACATAACCATTTCAATATTAAATGATAAGTAGCTATCTACTTATTTTTCTTATAAGTACTTTTATATTAAGTAAAAAAAAAAAGATTATCATACACATTTTAAACAGGTTAAAATGTGCTATTTATCCTTGTACTTGCATAGATTTGAGATTTGGTCCTTATACTTTAAAAGTTAATAATTCTAATTTAGTCATTATCTTCGTTGGTAATTTTTTTCAAAATTGTCAATTTAACATGCTTATTTTTATTCAAGTTGATAAATTTTGACAAAAAAAATATTTACGATTTTAATGTCTAAACTAAAATTTTTAAATAAAAAAAATTAATTTTTAATTTTTTAAATACATGAGTTAAATCTCAAATATAGTCGAAGTACAAACACTGACCAGCACTTTTTAATTTTTAAAATATTAAATATTAAGAATTTCCAATAAAATAAAAAATTTCAATAATTTATCAAATACCTCAATTCAATTTCTCATGCAATACATAGGCTACACTACAGGGAGAAATAGGCTATTATTGCTTGAATCCAGCCTCCATATCAATAAATAGGAGCAAGGAGAGGCTTCGGCGCATCACCTCGGCATACTCAACCGTCAAGGTGACCAAAACCTTTATGCAAAGAATCTGTCTAAATCCTTGTAGTCGTGGCAATAGAAATATCTCTAAACCTGAAACAATACCTGCAATGGAAGCCCAACCAAAGGACAAGAAAAATCGAGTCACCACGAATTCGAGCATCTATCACCATCTGACGCCAAGGCATGGCCAAGCCTATGGACCAAAACTATATTATTTCGCCAACCTCTCCACTTCCTGTGGGAAAAATGCTGGAGACAAGCTTCAGGGACATGGCTAGAAGTAGTGGGGGAATGGTGATCGGCTATTCAATGGCCATACAACTGACCACCATGAAACATCCAGAGACTTTAGATTGTTGCCTAAACTTCACCACTTGAGGAACTCCAACTGAAGATTTGAGCAATCGAACACCTTAGCTGCGCAAGAGAAGCTTTCTATTGAAGGCTTGCGATGATTGGACGGTGGATTTAAACCTAATATACTAATCATGAGAAGGTAAACATTAAGGATGATGAAGCATACATCTGCATTTTGTATGATGTCTAAAATCTTATATATTTTTTATAAATACAATTTTAGATATTTTTTTTCATTGAATGCCTCATAGTTTATATTTATTTATTTTAATAAATAAGTTTATATGGGGATTAAAAATTAAGGATGATAAAATGATTATAATTCACTGTGGCTTTTAACTGCTTCGTTTCACCCCTTTGCTCTCATTCTGTCCTGGATTCCCGATGGTTAAAGTTGTAAACAAACAAGATTCATCAACAAACACAAACAACATGGAAGATCAACCAACCAACAAGTCTTCATTTCCCCACTACTTTATTCCAAGATTTCACACTGTTTATCTCAAGAACTGATCACCATTTTCTTTTCACAATGCTACTTTCTTGTCTGTTTCTCTTCTGGGTCAACCTTTTTTCCCTCTTCAACTTCACTTTCCCTCTCCTCCCACCAAATAATATCACCCTCTACGATGGCGCTTTCTTTAGTACCGATGGCATTTGCCTCACTCAAGAAACCACCTGTCTCCCATCTTCTTCTTCACCTTCCCACATCGGACGAGCTCTTTACGCTTACCCCATCCGTTTCATTGATCTCCGTACCAGAGACAACGCCTCCTTCACTTGTCGTTTCTCTTTCTCCATCATCCCAAACCCCGTTTGTCCTTTCGGGGACGGCATCGTTTTCTTGGTCACTTCCCGACCCGATTCTTTCAGCTTCTTCAATGGCTACATGGGACTGCCACAACTTGATGACTTGAGCTCTCAAGATCCTTACTTTGCTGTGGAGTTCGATACCAGTTTCAACCCTTCACTTGGTGACATCAATGGTAATCATGTTGGTGTTGATGTTAACTCCATTGTTTCTTTGGCTGCAGTTGATGTTTTGTCAAAAGGGTTTGATCTTAAAAGAGGGAAAAAGATAACAGCTTGGATTGAGTATGGGGATTCAGCCAAGTTGGTTCAGATATGGCTTAGTTATTCATCAAGTAAGCCTCCAACTCCTCTTCTTGTTGCCCAGATAGACCTTTCCAGGCAATTCAAGGAATATATGCATGTTGGTTTCTCTGCTTCTAATGGACTAGGTTCATCAATGCACCTTGTTGATCATTGGCAGTTCAAAACATTCACCACTTATAACAATCCAATGGATTCAGTTGAGCTTGGCTATTGTTCCATGTGCTTTCCAGAGGATTCATCTAACACTAGCTCTCAGATTTATGGTACTCATGAAAGAGGTTTCAAGATTGGGAACATGGCACTTCTATTGGGATCCTTGGTTGTCTCGGTTGTCATTATAATAGTAGTTCCGGTCCTTTGTTTCGTTGCAGTGAGGAAAGAGAGGAGTGGTGGCAGAAGAAGCAAAAGAGAACAAACTATAGTTGAAATGACTAATGTTCCAACAAGATGGTCACTTGCAGAGATCAAATTAGCTACAATGGGGTTTCATAGGAACAGAATTGTTGGTGAAGGTGCTTCAGCAGTTGTTTATAGAGGGTCTGTCCCTTCTGGTGGGGCTGTTGCAGTCAAGCGGTTCGATCAGTGCAACCGAAAAGCGTTTACTCATAATCCGTTTACCACCGAGTTTGCCGCTATGGCGGGTTGCTTAAAGCACAAGAACTTGGTTCAGCTCCAAGGGTGGTGCTGTGAGGGATCTGAGTTAGTGTTGGTCTATGAGTTTTTGGCCAACGGAAGCCTTGACAGACTCCTCCATAGAAACACAGATTCATCAACTTTCCTCTCATGGAGCTTAAGATTAAAGGTAGTTCTAGGCGTAGCTTCTGCTCTTACATTCCTACATGAAGAATGTCAAAGGCAGATTATACATAGAGATGTAAAAAGCTGCAACATAATGCTTGATGATGAATTCAATGCCAAGCTTGGGGATTTCGGTTTAGCTGAAGTTTATGAACACAATTGTGGTTCAAGAGAAGCTACAATACCAGCAGGAACTATAGGATATCTCGCACCTGAGTATGTTTATTGTGGTATTCCAACCGTGAAAACCGACGTTTACAGCTTTGGCGTGGTGGTGCTTGAGGTGGCCACTGGGAAGAGGCCTGTGGATGATGATAAAACAGTGCTTGTTGACTGGGTTTGGGACCTATGGGCGCAAAAGAAACTACTTGAGGCTGCTGATTCAAGACTTTCAGGGAGGTTTATTGTCTCAGAGATGGAGAGAATGCTTGTTGTCGGACTTTACTGTGTTCATCCCAACCATGAAAAACGACCCACAGTGAAAGAAGCTGCCAGGATTCTCAGAGATGAAGCACCACTTCCGGTTTTGCCATCGACGAGACCAACAGTGAGGATCAAATCAAATCTGTGTAAAGACAGTGAAGATATTTTGAACATCGGTAGAGAAAACAGTCCTAATGGAAATGATGCTGGGTGGTTGACGCCTAAGAGCCATTTTAGCAAAGCTTAGCTTAGGAGGGGTTTTTTTTGGGGGGGGGGGGGGGACTATACGAATGCATATGCAGGAAACATATTGTACCTCGAATAACAATATATGTAAAGCTTTAAATTTTGACAGAACTTTGATGGGTCATTTTTCCTTTTTAATTTCTCCCCTTCAGGTCTTTGTATAATTGTGACGATGTTCTAATCTATGATTTTAGGGTTTGCTCATGAAACAACAGCAGTAAGTTATTTGAATGACATCTAAGAAGTATCATTTACAGATTTGCAAATTACAACAAAGCATACATGCTTTTACCTATGTATCTATGATCTCAACTTCAATATGCCAGTTTTGTCTGTCTTTATATACAATTTTCGTTTAATAAAGCTTGTTGCGCTACCAATGGAGCCGGAAACTAGCTGCCTGCATTACCGGATGCAGAAAATATGCACCTAGTGTCATTGCAGTGATAGCCAAATAGGGCAATCGAATGAATTCTTTGTAGTAATCTTTGGGCAATTTTTGGCGCCCATCGAGGATTGCTGCAAAAGGGATGATGCTTGTTCGCTTCTTTACAACTTCAAAAGCCTCCCCATGTCGTACAGCTAGTCTCCTATCACCATTCCATACGCCAAATAGATGATGTCCAATCAAACCAACGGAGGCTGCAACAGCTACAGAGTTTCCAATCCAAATTGTGTGGGCCAAGCACCAGATTACCTGCCCTACCATCTGAAAAGAGAGGAAAATTACAACGGGTAATAATATGGAAATATCGAAGAAGGAACAGAAAGTGTTCTATGAGAAGACCCCTGAAAATGGTAAACAAACAAATTATTCTATTTCGTATGGAAAATGATGTGCTTTAACGTATTCCAGTTCAAGAGTATGTTCTACGATGGTGCACCACCTCTTCAGTTATGTATTTGCAGGAATATGGCAAATAGCCTTAAACATCAGTTTGATATTCATGACACAAAATGACTATGAAGATCCAACACACAAAAATGGACGTTAATGCCAAGATAATAGTGGTGAACCTGTGGATGCCGGGTGATTCTCATGATGCCAGTTTCCCACAGATGCACTTTCGGCTGGTCAACAGCTGCTACCTCTAATAGATTAAAGGTAGAAGGATATAGGAAAAAAAAGGAAATAAAATTCGAGAGCCAAACAAGTTGATGGACTCCAGGACCATTTTGAAGCTGCCATAACTGCACTCCATCATACCTGTGGTTGATGAAGTACACCTGCAATGCAATCACAAAAAGTCAAAGCCAGAATGAACTCTACCATGCCCTTGAGAGGCCATGAATTTCAAACTAAAGCCACAAGACATCATGTCCCACAAAATCAACTCTAGATGAGAGTGCCATCATCCAGTGTAATAAATTTTGAACTCACAACTGTGCTAACAGCCAATGGAAGGGATACGCCAGCAAATAGAACACGGTATGCGCGTTTTCCCAAGAGATTCTCGCCCATGTCCCGAAAGCTAGCCAAGCCACTATGGACAGTGGCAAATATGAGAATGAGGGCCAACATTACAATCTGCCAAAGAAGGTTTTCAGAATCAAATAGTGATTATCAAAGCCCTATTAAAGAAAATACCACAAATGACAACAACAAAGCATGAAGCCATTGATGTTTAATGACATAAAACAACTGTGTAACTTATGAGCTCATTCCAAGAACACTGTGAGGTAAAAGCTAATTCCACAGAAAAAAGAGTAAATCCTTTGTACAAGGTAGATATGAAACCAAAAACTAATATCAAGAACAGTGCAAGGAATCACTCATTAGCATTTGTAATGGAAAAAGAGATTCCATAATCATTCATGAGCAGAAATTAGTTGGTTGAATGTATCCTATAAACGAACAGGGGAGTCAAAGCAGTCCAGGTCATTTGGTCAATAGCAAAAGTTAACTTTTGGTACATAATTTAAGAAAATCTATCCGACTAGTGGACCGCTAAAGTGTTGAAACTATCTGAATTGTTGATACATGAACGATTTCCAGCAGATAGAATTGCATCTGTATCACTTCAAACACTCAGATGCATCTTAAATTTTGTATTTTTACTTCAACAATTAAAGGTGACAAACCGACATTTCATCACGAATAGTGACCTTCAAGACCAGCACCAATTGTTTTGGAGCTCTAGTTGTTAGACACACATTCTTCAGTATATTTGTCATGTGTCTATGAAGTATGAACTACTTTAAATAATAAAATTCAATAAGATATTTACTTAAATGAAGTTTTCGCAAGCTTAATTGAACTCAAATATTCACTTAAATAATTAAAATATGAATTGAACTCAAATATCAGTAAAAACAATATGATCAAATTACATGTTTTGATGGAACAAGGCAAGGGCATAAATTTGGGAAACAATTATCCAAAACCAGAACTAGATAAAGAAAAGCTGACCTCATGGCTGTCGGAGAGGGTCGAAACAGCATCAATAAAAGCTTTTCCAAAACCAGTAGAATTATCAATCCAGATAACATCAAGAACAAAAAGAACAACACCCAAAATAATAGTAAAATAAACCCAAGAAACAATGTTTTGGGTCCCCAAATCGAAGGCGGCAGAGTCTTCACCTACCAAAGGAAGGGGCTCGTCTGAGGAGGCATCGGTTTCCCCAAGGGAAGCTGGGGCAATAAATCGGAATCTGCAATAATCTGAGTGGGAAAAATGGGGTTTAAGGAAGGTGGAATTGAGGGGGGATTTGGGTAGAGATTGACTGGAGATGCGTTGAAGAGGGAGGTGTTTATGGGGGAGGATGGGTTTGGGTGGACGGAACAAGGAGTTGGCTACAACAAGACAAGTTGCCATTTTTACACGAGAAAGAGCTTGGAAGTCGATGTGGTTGCTCAAAATGTCAACTCCCAGTGGACCAAACCTAACGGAATATTATTCTTGTAAATCTATATCAACTTTTTTTTTTCTCAACGATAGGATGTATTAGTTAAATTATTTTAATTAAAAATCATGACATTTCACAAATAATATAATTAAAATATTAAAACACATTAATACATGTGTTTAGTTTTAAAATAAAATAAAATAAAATAAAATAAAATAAAATAAAATAAAATAAAATAAAATAAAATAATATTAATATAATTATTTTTTAATATATATGTGTTTAATTTTAAAAGGTTGATAGTTGATATTAGAAAAAAAAAATTATTCACCAAATAATTATCCATTCACTAAAATTGAGGTACCCATTTATGATAATGTAAAAATGAAAAATAATTAATCGGACCATATATTTTTAAATTATTTTTTATTTTAAATTGATGTTTAAATTTCAAAATATTTTATTAAGGTTATATTAATCAGGTCTTTTTGTTATTAAAATATTGATTTAATCATTTAATGACACCTTAAATCTTACATGACATAGTTTAAAATAAAAATTTTTAAAATATATAAAACATTGCCGTATAACTTTTAAAAGAAAAAACTAAAAAGAAGAAGAAGGAGAAAGTAAACGATAAAGCTTCTGTAAAAAGTTTTGAAAACCTTAAAATTAATATTTTTACAACATCAAATTTACAATATTAATTTTTCTTTAAATGTTTCATTTTAAATTGTGTCACATAAAATTTTATATGTGATTTAATAGTTAAATTAATGAGTTTAGTAAAGAAAGGACATGATTGAACTAACATTGATAGTTTGAGATGTAATTAAAAAGTTATAAAATTTTGTGGACCAATTTAGAATTAGAGTCATAGTTTAAGGATGTCTAGTGCAATTAGCTCTAAAAAATACCTAATAGAATTAATTCCAAATTTAAATTAATCCAAAAATAGATGAAAATATTATTTATTGTGATTAATAGTAGGGTTTAAATTTTTTTTAGTATTCTTTATATTTGTTTTATGGTTTATGTTTGGGGTTTACAGTTGCTCCTTCCAACAATGTCGTCTCCAAAGTACGAATATTTATCTCCCATTAAAAATACAATCTATCTTACCATTACACCCGACACTTGTAATATAACTCCTCCACCAAATTTACATCAAAACCTTACTTTCGATAAAATATAAACACGCATTATCTATTATAGATGTGCAAGAAGAACGGGAAAAGAGGGGTTAATATATAGATTGTGTAATGCCTCGGTAATCTTGGTATTGAAAATTTGTGACATTCCAGTGTAATTACCGCAAGGTTTAAAAACTAGATTGAATGAAAATAGAACTTGAGGAGCAAAAATGAAAATCTAGGTGATCAGTACTGATATCAGACCGTAGGTGTTGACACTTTGCCATTAAATCGTTGGTATCGGTATCTCTGGGTAGAAAAATCACATTAAATCCATTTATTATATTAGGGTGAAAATTTAAAACAATATTTATGTCAAAGACTCAAAATTATTAACTTTAA
The DNA here is from genome assembly GCA_025698465.1 of Gossypium longicalyx. Classification (NCBI taxonomy): domain Eukaryota; kingdom Viridiplantae; phylum Streptophyta; class Magnoliopsida; order Malvales; family Malvaceae; genus Gossypium; species Gossypium longicalyx. Next base: position 11,408,228 of record CM046997.1, on the reverse strand, counting down.
AATTAGGGTATTGTATCAATAAAAGTTTATTTATGAAATTATTTATGGAAATAAGTCATTTCTAAAAATAATTACAGGTATGGATCGAAAAATAAAAAACGCGTTGTCGTGGACACACTTTTGCTCATGCTTAAACTAAAATTTCAAAAAATGTCATTTTTTTAAATATTACAAAAATAAACTAATTTTTTTAGAAATTTACGAGAATAAGCTTTTATAAAGATCCAAAATGGCAACACCATTTTTTTGTGCCACCAATTAACGTGGAAATAAAACTTATAAAATATATATTTATATAAACTCAAAGTCTCATTTTTTTTTATTTTCCTTAGCAATGTGGGATGTGAGATATGTGTATATATAGATTCATGACTAGGTTTGCAGCTTGTTTCTAAACAATGTGAGATTCCTTACTCTTTTAATTTTCTCATATTATAAAATTATCTTTTAAGATCTTTAATCTTGTTGCATTTTAGAATTTTTAGCATATACAAAAAAACCATTAAAAAAAAAGAACAAATTGCACATATGAAACTTGTACATACAATAATCTTCTATTCAATTTTAAATGTTCGAAGTTAATATCCAAGCAATTCTAATTTTTAAAATAATTTTTCATTATTTCAATTTAGAAGTTATACTTTTAATTTTTTATTATTTATTTTATTTTATTTTATTTTATGTTATGTTATGAATGTTTGATTAATAAATAAATGGTGAGTATTTGGTATTCAGATTATTTTTTTTTTGTAATTTTAAAATTTTGATATTTCTTTTTTTAAATATTTTTAAATATTTTACTATACTCATTAATTTTTTAATCCTAATTATAATTTAATTTTCATTACCTAATGAATGCTGATAAATTTATTTTAGATGTATTTTGACAAGATAGATAATCTATTTAAACATAGTATATAATTATGTTAAATAATTTTTTTATAGAAATATATAATATACATAAAATATAATAATTATTTTTCATATTTTTATATCTAGATTAAATTACATTAGTAGTCACTTAACTATGATTTTTTGGCTATCGAATTATAAAAACTTACAAAATGATCACTCAACTATTAGTAATTTTTTTATCATCCAATTATTTTGAATTTTGAGGTATGTAACAAAAAAGAAGAAGACAAATTTGGATAGTTGAATAACAATTGTAACGCCCCAAGTTTCTGTAGTTTCGGCTTTTGTAAGTGTTGGGCTTGAAGGTGTCTGAATCTGTGTTTCGAGTTATTTTTGGTTTAAATATATGTGGGTTAAGTGGTAATGTGCTCTGGGGTGTGTTTGGGAAGTCCCAAGTTCAAGCTTTAACTTGGGATAAATTTTGGGTTTTTATTTGAATAAAGCCTGACTTTAGGTCAGTGGGCTTATAAGGAATTGTTGGTAGAAACTTAACAGAATGGGCCTATTGGTCTAGTGGTTAAGTGGAGTGTCAGTCTGCTCAGGGTCCTGAGTTTGAATCTTTGCAGTGGCTCTGGGATTATTTTTGCTGCAAGTTTTCGCTAAATTTGGGCTTTATCAAAATTTTGAGTTTAGGGTTTAGTGAAAATTAGGGGTTTGCAGTATGTCCTTATTTTTCTTCTTTTTAACAAAAGCTTTTTCCTCTACAATTTTCTTCTTCCAAAACCCTTGCTACTGAAAACTTTGTTTCTTTTTCCCCTCTCCTCTGTTTTTCTTTCTTTTCGATTAATGGTGACGTAGTGCTAGTGGATTCGTCGGCTCGGTAAGTATGGTTTTATTAAATTGTATGATTTCGTTTAGAGATTGTTTAAGAGGGATTTTATTTACTGTTTAGGGGATTATCAAAGTTCTGTGGGTTGCTAATCGGGTTCTAAACAGTGAAGAATCACCGTTATTCGTTGAAGGTATGTAGATCTCTCATTTTGGGATTTGCCTATTGTTAATAATCTGACTTAAGAGACTGATTTTGGGTTCGCTATGATCGATTTTAGGCTTTGGAGTGCTCGTGGTTGGATTAGCAGGGAAAACGAACCAGGTGTGTACTCCGGTTACATAGAAAATGAGATTCGACGAAAGCTAAAAAGTGGACTGTCGACGCCACATGGGCGTGTGGTCTGCCTGTGTGGTAGCCTATGTCCCAAGACACGGGCATGTCACTGACGAGCCAGGTCGTGCGCGCCCCACACGGGGGCGACGGACACGGGTGTGTGAGGCTGACAAGGCCATGTGCGAGGCACGGGCTCAGGCAAATGAGCCGTGTGGGCTACATAGGCGTGTGGACCAACACGGGTGAACCACACGGGCCTGTGAAAATCTGGGCTAGGCCGAGTGATCCACACGGGCAAGGCCAATTTGGGCCGCTGACCCACACAAGCGTGTGGGCCCACACGGGCAGGGCATACGGACTTGTGAGCCCAGTTAATGTGAAATGTTCTGTAAGGTTGCACGGGTCGCCTAAGTCGACTGTGACCTGATTGTAGGGGAAATAAGCGTTACTTAGACCCCATACTCCAGTTGATTACTGATTTGTATGCAAAAGCATGTTGTTATAAGCATGTGTAACTGCCTGGCTCTGTATATTTGTTCTACCATGACATTGTTATGATCTAATATCTGCATATAAGCATGCCATGATATGTATGTTGCATTGCATTGGGTTGAGATTGTTGTGAAGAGAAAGAAGTCTGAGAGGCGATTAACTTGATATCTGGTAGCTACGTTGCCTTATCTGTTGAGTACTATTTTACGGTACCTTTTGGTGTGTAGGGCTGGATGGGTTGACTAGATCCCTATACTTAGTGTGTAAGGTTGGATGGGTCGATTTTATCCCCACGTGGTGTGTTGGGTTGGTCGGAGATGGTGTGCAGGATTGATGGGCATGTTCTCTGGTATCTGATTTGATATGCATGTGATATCTGTATAGTTAAGGTTGAACTATCTGTATTCTATTATCTGTTTGTATGCATGCTGTTTGTGGGGATGTACACACTGAGTTTGCGAAGACTCACCCCTTTGTTTATTTATTTGTTAAGTAATCCTCAGTAGTAGATGGATCGGTGCGACGGAGGGCTCGATGGTGACAACTGTTGGACATTTATGGATTTTTGAGTAATATTCTATTTGTTTGCTTTATTTTAAGTATTTATTTTTGGGATTAAAATGTCTTTGAACTTGAACTATTTTTAAGTTTGTTTCAGGATTTTAAACTATTAAGCTATTGATTAATGAATTAATGATGTTTTAGCTTCCGTGATAATGAAATGTGTTCACCTAATAATCGGTTTGGAGATTTTACGACTTAAGTAACGATAATGAACTAAACGATTTTTAACTTACTAAGATTTTCCAAAAAACTCTCATGTGACACCGTCAGATTCGGCCATAGTGTCTAGGCTGGGTTTGAGGTGTTACATTTAGTGGTATCAGAGCCTGATTATAAAACTCGACTGTGAATTTGGGTTTTAAAATTATGGTTTTTGTAAAATAAATTGAAAAGTGATTTGAAATAATTTTGATAACGAGTATGTGGTACATCGAGCCTCTAGCACTGATCCTGTAAGTTCTCTTAAACTTTGATATGTATTGTCTAAAAGCATACTTAACATGGGATACTGTCTGTAATTGTCAAAAATATTATGTATGTATTGTGAGACTACTATAGGTAATACTTTATTGAAACACTTAGGTAGTGTAAACTGAAATTGTAGTGAGCTTATTACTCGCGATAACTGACTCTGAAACTCCATTGTTATATGCATAAAATATCTGTTAATAATTATCGAAACTGTAAACTAATGTGCATAAAAATTCTAAATATAGATTAATTCGACATTACGATGAGCACACGTGCTACTCGTGGATGGGGTACTAGAGGCCGAGGTAGAGGCCGTAGAGGGATTTGAGCTGAGTTCTTTGCATTAGATACGTCCCTAATCTAGACCCTAGCGAGACGCCAGTGTCACCCACTACTGAGATTGGTGCTGAGTCTCAGGACCGTGCAGCTGGGGACGACGCATTGTCCCAGGCCATGTTGCGAATCTTGGAGAGGGTTACTGGGGCTAATGTTGGATCTGGAGATGGTGGGTTGGTTACGGAGTGACTCCAATCGAATGAGGCTGAGATATTTAGGGGCATCGCTGGAGTTGCTTCGAGTATGGCCGAGTATTGGATGGAGGCTACAGAGCACATAGTAGATAATTTGGATTTTACTAATGAGCAGAAGCTCAAGGGGGGCTGTGTCTCTGCTTCGCAATGAGGCATACCAGTGGTGGTTGACCGTTAAGGAGGGTACTCAGCCTGATAGGTTGACTTGGGATTTGTTTAAGACCACCTATCAGAGTAAGTATGTGGGAGCTAGCTACACTGATGCTAGGCAACGTGAGTTTCTGAACCTCACTCAGGGAGACCGTTCAGTGGCCGAGTATGAGGCTGAATTTCTGAGGCTGAGTTACTATGCGAGGGGCATAGTGACGAATGAGTATGAGTACTGTGTTCGATTTGAGGATGGTCTTCATGATAGTCTACGAGTTCTGATAGCTCCTCAGAGGGAGCGAGATTTCTTAGTCTTTTTTGAGAATGCCAAAATAGCCGAGGAGGTGAAGCGCTCTAAGCGCCAAAACCATGAGAAAGTGAAAGTTAAGAGGGATTTTGAGTCTACTGGTTCTGGGATGAGGCCTAAGAAAAGGCCGGGGCTACTGTGTCATTAGAGTTGGGCCCTCTTGTTGCACTCTTTGGGGTGGCGATCTATCAGCTATGTAATAGACGCCATCCAAGCGAGTGTTGGAGATCTACTGGCGCTTGTTTGAGGTGTGGATCGACTGAGCATCAAGTTAAGGATTGTCCACTGAGGGGTAATCAGATGCAAGCTCCAGTTACTGAGACTGCACAGCCGTCGAGGGTAGTTCAGCAGCCACCTAGGGGTCGAGGTCAGGCTAGGGGTGGTAACAGTATGGGCCGAGGACAGAGAGCACTGAGCCGAGGTGCTGGGGCAATTGAGGCGAGGCAGCCTGTGTTTGTATATACTGCACGTCGTCGTGAGGATGGAGATGCTCTAGACGTCATCATAGGTACACTTTTGATTCTTAATGTACCTTATGTTGCACTGATAGACGTAGGCTCTACGTATTCTTATTTTGCATGTTCTGTGTCTGAGACCTTGGGGATTTCGTATGAGAGTACTTCTAGTGAGATTTCAGTGGTGAGTCCATTGGGGTAGTCTGTTAGGGTTAATAAGCTATTCAGAGATGCTCCGTTGGAAGCCCAAAGGACGATATTTTTGGCTGGCCTGATGGAACTTTTGTTTGGGGAGTTCGACTTAATTCTTGGTATGGACCGGTTGGTGAAGCATCGTGTAAATCTAAATTGTGCTGAAAAGAGTGTGGTTCTGATGACCGAGGAGGATAATGAGATAATCGTGATTGGAGAACGACAAGATTATCTGAGTAATGTGATATCTACGTTAGTAGCAGAGAAGCTGGTGAGAAAGGGATGTAAGGCGTTTTTGGCCTACATCAGTGTTTCTGATTCTGTGGACTTATCAATTAAGGACATTCGTGCTGTGAGAGACTTTTCAGATGTTTTTCCAGAGGAATTAACAGGTTTGCCTTTAAGCCGTGAGGTAGAATTTAGGATTGATTTGATTCCTGGTATAGCTCTGGTGTCTATCGCCCATTACCGAATGACACCGAATGAGCTGACGGAATTGAAGGCTCAGATTCAAGAGTTGTTGGATCGTGGGTTTATTCGTCCTAGTGTGTCTTCGTGGGGAGCACCTGTTCTATTTGTAAAGAAGAAGGACGGTACAATGAGGATATGTATCGACTACTGTCAATTGAATAAGTTGACCATTAAGAATAAGTACCCACTTCCGAGGACAGACGACTTATTCGACCAATTTTGAGGGGCTTCAGTGTTTTTTAAAATCGATCCGCGGTCAGGTTATCATCAGTTGAGGGTAAATGAGGCCGATGTGTATAAGACGACATTTAGGACTCGGTATGGACATTACGAGTTCCTAGTTATGCCTTTTGGGTTGACTAATGCACCAGCGGCATTTATGAAGTTGATGAACCGTGTGTTCCAACCCTACTTAGATCAATTTGTGGTGGTGTTCATTGATGACATTTTGGTGTATTTTGAGTCTAAGGACGAGCACGGTGAGCATTTAAGAGTGGTTCTACAGATCTTTCGTGAAAAACAGTTGTATGCAAAGTTCACGAAGTGTGAGTTCTGGCTTCGAGAAGTGACATTTCTAGGTCATGTAGTTTCTGTTGAGGGGATTCGAATGGATCCTCAAAAGATTGAGGCTATGTTGGATTGGAAGCAGCCGAAGAGTGTGTCGAAAATTCATAGTTTTCTAGGACTGGTGGGGTATTACCGATGTTTTGTAGAGGGATTCTCATTGATCGCAGCGCTGCTGACAAAGTTGTTGCGCAAATGAGTTCCGTTTGTTTGGACTGACGCACAGTAAGAGAGCTTCGAGAAGCTCAAGACAGTGTTGACTCAGGCTCCAGTTTTGATACAGCCTGAGCCTGGTAAGGACTTCGTGGTTTACAGTAATGCATCGCATGTGGTTTTAGTTGCGTCTTGATGCAAGACAGTAAGGTAGTTGTCTGTGCGTCTCAACAACTTAATACTCACTAGGCTAATTATCCGACGCATGACTTGGAGTTGGCTGTAGTGGTTTTTGCATTGAAGATTTGGAGACATTATCTATATAGAGAGAAGTGTACCATCTACACTAACCACAAGAGCCTCAAGTACCTCCTCACTCAGAAGGAGTTAAATCTTAGGTAGCGTCGTTGGGTAGAGCTGCTTAAGGATTATGACTGCAGTATAGAGTATCACCTTGGGAAGGCCAATATGGTGACCGATGCATTGAGCCGTAGGGTTGTGGCTGATTTGAGAGCATTGTTCACTTTACTGAGTCTTTATGATGATGGGAGTCTTCTGGTAGAGCTACAAGTGAGGCCGATATGGATTAAGCAGATTAGAGCTAAGCAGTTAAAGGATAAGACCTTCGAGCTGCGATTTCGTCAGGTTGAGACTGGGACTACTACTGACTTTGGGGTTAACAATGATGGAGTATTGTGTTTCTGAGGTAGGTTCTGTGTACCTAATGATGAGGATTTGCGACTGTTGATTATAAAAGAAGTACATAGTAGTCCATACGTTATGCATCCCGGTGAAAATAAGATGTATAAGGATCTTCGAGAGTTATACTAGTGGTTAGGATTGAAACGTGAGGTTACCAACTTTGTTGCTCGCTGTATACTTATCAGTAGGTTAAAGCTGAGCATCAGTTACCTTCGGGGTTGCTACAGTCGGTTAAGATACCGATGTGGAAATGGGAATGAGTAACGATGGACTTCGTTAGTGGGTTGCCTCTAACACCCACTAAGAAGGATTCAGTTTGGGTCATCCTGGACCGATTGACTAAGATCGCGCATTTTATTCCTGTTAGGACAGGCTTCTCTCTACAGAAGTTGGCCAAGCTTTACATTTCTGAGATAGTGAGGTTACATGGGGTAGTTGTCTCGACAATTTCTGATAGGGATTCTCGTTTTACGTCTCAATTTTGGCAGAAACTTCATGAGGCTTTGGGTTCCCGTCTTGACTTCAGTACTACTTTTTATCCTCAAACAGATGGTCAGTCAGAGAGGGTGATTCAGATGTTGGAGGACATGTTGAGGGGTTGTGTTACAAATTTTCGTAGTAGTTGGAAGGAGTACTTGCCGTTGGCAGAGTTCGCTTACAACAACAGTTATCAGTCTAATATTCAGATGGCACCGTATGAGGCACTTTATGGTCGTAAGTGTCGCACTCCTTTGTGCTGGACTGAGTTAGGTGAGCGGTGTGTTCTGGGTCCAGAGTTGGTTTCAGAGACGGAGGATAAGGTTCGCTTGATTCGATATCGACTGAAAGCGACTTTTGATAGATAGAAGTCCTATGCGAATTTGAGAAGGAAGGACATCGAGTATTCTGTGGGAGACATGGTTTTCCTTAAGGTCTCACCATGGAAGAAGGTTCTGAGGTTCGGTTGTAAGGGCAAGTTGAGTCCTTGATTTATTGGGCCGTATCGGATTCTGAAGCGAGTGGGGCCAGTCGTATATCAGTTGGAGCTACCTTCAGAGTTGGATTGTATACATGACGTGTTTCACATCTCGATGTTAAAGCACTACTGCTCTGATCCTACGCACATTGTGCCCGTGGAGGAGATTGAGGTTAGACCGAATTTGACGTTCGAGGAGGAGCTTGTTCAGATTCTAGAGCGCGACATTAATGTTTTACGTAGGAAGTCTATTCCCTTAGTGAAGGTGCTGTAGCGGAATTATAGCACTGAGGAGGCTACTTGGGAGCCAGAGGATTCGATGCGACAGCAGTATCCTCACCTTTTCTGATTAGGTAAAATTCGAGGTCGAATTTTCTATAAATGGGTAGAGTTGTAACGCCCCAAATTTCTGTAGTTTCGGCTTTTGTAAGTGTTGGGCTTGGAAGTGTCTGAATCTGTGTTTCGAGTTATTTTTGGTTTAAATATATGTGGGTTAAGTGATAATGTGCTCTGGTGTGTGTTTGGGAGGTCTCAAGTTGAAGCTTTAACTTGGGCTAAATTTTGGGTTTTTATTTGAATAAAGTCTGACTTTAGGTTAGTGGGTTTATAAGGAATTGTTGGTAGAAACTTAACAGAATGGGCCTGCTGGTCTAGTGGTTAAGTTGAGTGTCAGTCTGCTCAGGGTCTTGAGTTTGAATCTCTGCAGTGGCTTTGGGATTATTTTTGCTGCAAGTTTCCGCTAAATTTAGGCTTTATCAAAATTTTGAGTTTAGGGTTTAGTGAAAATTAGGGGTTTGCGGTATGTCCTTATTTTTTTTTCTTTTTAACAAAAGCTTTTTCCTCTGCAATTTTCTTCTTCCGAAACCCTTGCTGCCAAAAATTCTATTTCTTTTTCCCTTCTCCTCTATTTTTCTTTCTTTTCGATTAGTGGTGACGTAGTGCTAGTGGATTCATCGGCTCGGTAAGTATGGTTTTATTAAATTGCGTGATTTCATTTAGAGATTGTTTAAGTGGGATTTTATTTGCTGTTTAGGGGATTATTAAAGTTCTGTGGATCGCTAATCGGGTTCTAAATAGTGAAGAATCATTGTTATTCGTTGAAGGTAAGTAGATCTCTCGTTTCGAGATTTGCCTATTGTTAATAATCTGACTTAAGAGACTGATTTTGGGTTTGCTATGATCGATTTTAGGCTTTAGAGTGCTCGTGGTTGGATTAGCAATGAAAACGAACTAGGTGTGTACTTTGATTACGCAGAAAATGAGATTCGACGAAAGTTGAAAAGTGGACTGTTGACACCATACAAGTGTGTGGTCTGCCCGTGTGGTAGCCTGCGTCGCGAGACACGGGCGTGTCGCTGATGAGCCAGGCCGTACGTGCGCCACACGGGCGCGACAGACACGTGCGTATGAGGCTGACGAGGTCGTGTGTAAGGCACGAGCTCAGGAGAATGGGCTGCGTGGGCCACACGGGCGTGTGGACCCACACAGGTGAACCACACGAGCGTGTGGGAATCTGGGCCAGGCCGTGTGATCCACTCAGGCAAGGGAAATTTAGGCCGTATGACCCACACGGGCATGTGGGCCCACACGGGAAGGGCATACGGGCGTGTGAGCCTAGTTAATGTGAAATGTTCTGCAAGGTTGCATGGGTCGCCTAAGTCGACTGTGACTTGATTGTAGGGGGTGAGCATTACTTAGACCCCGTACTCCGGTTGATTATTGATTTGTATTCAAAAGCATATTGTTATAAGCATGTGTAACTGCCTGACTCTGTATATATGTTCTGCCATGACATTGTTATGATCTGATATCTGCATATAAGCATGCCGTGATATGTATGTTGCGTTGCATTGGGTTGGGATTGTTGTGAAGAGAAAGAAGCCTGAGAGAAGATTAGCCTGATATCTAGTAGGTACGTTTCCTTATCTGTTGAGTACTATTTTACGGTACCTTTTGGTGTGTAGGGCTAGATGGGTTGACTAGATCCCCATACTTGGTGTGTGGGGTTGGGTGGGTCGATTTTATCCCCAAGTGGTGTGTTGGGTTGGTCGGAGATGGTGTACAAGGTTGGTGGACATGTTCTCTGGTATCTGATTTGATATGCATGTGATATTTGTATGGCTAAGGCTGAACTATCTATATTCTGTTTTCTGTTTGTATGCATGCTGTTTGTGGGGATGTACACACTGAGTTTGCGAAAAGTCACCCTTTTGTTTATTTGTCTGTCAGGTAATCCTCAGCAGTAGATGGATCGGTGCGACGGAGGGCTTGATGGTGACAACTATTGGACATTTATGGATTTTTGAGTAACATTCTATTTGTCTGCTTTATTTTAAATATTTATTTTTGGGATTAAAATGTCTTTGAACTTGAACTATTTTTAAGTTTGTTTCGGGATTTTAAACTATTAAGCTATTGATTAATGAATTAATGATGTTTTAGCTTCCGCGATAATGAAACGTGTTCACCTAATAATCGGTTTGGGGATTTCACGACTTGAGTAGCAATAATGAACTTAACGATTTTTAACTTGCTAAGATTTTCTAAAAACACTCTTATGTGACGCCGCCAGATTCGGCCATAGCGTCTAGGCCGGGTTTGGGGTGTTATAACAATTTTATAACTTTTCATAAATAGATGATTAAAAAAAATAATTAAATGACTATTTTATAACATTTTATAGTTAAGTGATAAAAAAATTACCTTAAATACATAAGAATAGACAACTTCATAATAAGTTTTTATATTACATATGTATAAAATTATTTATATGTAAATGATTTTTGTTTCATTATAACTTTCATTTATTTGAAAAGAAAACAAATGTATATGAATCGATTCATTAATAGTTTCATACCTACACATTATATTGATTGTTTGCATCAAATTGTAGTGTTAGCAAATAAATCTATATAATCATTTTAGTGAATATCTAATAATATTGGTATTAAAATATATAAAATGAAATTGCTTTGAAAAAAACAAATGCAACAAAACAAGATTGCATTAATGGCAAATACTATATAATCTTCCACACATCCTCCAAATACCTTTATTTCAAACTCATTTGGTCATCTTCAAACAAGAAGAGACCAAATCCCACATCATTTTATATTTTATAATTTTTTTACTTATAGAGTTTAAAATTTTTATTTATAAGGTAATAAATGTTAACTTTTTAAACTCTATAAGTAAAAAATAAAATAAAATATAGTGTAGTTTTTAATCTTATGTTGTTAGTTAAAAGAGGAAGGAATCCCACATTGTTAAGAAACAAGTTACAAACTTATTCATGATTCTATATATACATATATCTCATATCCCACATTGTTTAAAAAAATAAGGGAAATGAGAGTTTTTGGGTCTACAAACAAATAAATATTTGTACAAACAACGATGATATTTGTACAAATAAATATTAAATAGTCATTTTGTCTATATTGGTCTGTCTTCTGACATGTCTCTGTCTGCTGACTGGCACATTTTTTTGAATTTTCTTTCTTGGGTTTTTGTTTTATTTTCCTTACGATTCATTGCTATTGGTATTGGTATTTTATTGAGTAGAAAGGTTTTTCGCATTGTGAGGAAAGTGATGGAAAGAGGCCTGGCTGATTTGAGTTTGGAGGACGGTGAAGATGAGGCTTTTTTTATTCCGACTGAGGCTGAAGCACAGAGTTTAACGTATACTTTCTGTTTGGTGGGATGCTTTTTAACTACTAGTGTAATCCATTTCCTAGCCACGAGAAATACAATGGTGAATATCTTGCACCTCTTAGAGGGTGTGCAAATTTCGGATTTGAGGGAAAAACATTTTCTGTTCAAATTTTTTAATGAAGTGGATATTCACCGAGTTATTATAAGAGCTCCTTCAACTTTTAATAATCATCTATTGATTTTCCATAGGATCTAGGAGAATGAAGATCCAATGTCTATTCCTTTAGTGTACTCAGATTGGTGGGTTCAGATTCATGACTTGCCTCTGGGGTTTATTAGAGAATTAATGAAGATCTAGGAAAATTAACTTTCTTTTGTTTTTTATGTGGCTGCCTTGGGCATGGTGATAGTTTCTTCCCGATGAGGTTACAACGTGAGATGCAAGAAATGGAAATGGGTTGGGATTTGACGCTAAGGGCTCAGCCGAGGAAAGCCACCACTGTAAGCAGCGTTTGGCTAAAGAATGAGGGAGAAAACGCTTTTCTTGGAAAGAAACGTATTGAGCAACAATCTGGCCAAAATTCAAGGCATAATCATGGGAGAAGATTATGGGCAGATTTTAACCCCATTCTTGGAATTAATTTGTAAGGTTCCAAATTTACAAATGTTCTAGTACAAAGGCAGGAATCACGTCACATTTTTGGGAAAGATTTAGAGCCTAATAAAAGTCAACAGATGGAGACTAGTTTGAATGGGGCAAAAATAAGGAAGGCTCCGGTTGATGTGGGCCCTGCTAATGGGCTGGATTTGACGTGAATGGATTGTGAGTTAAAAGAGGATCCAATCACTAATGAGGACGGTAAAAAAAAGACAAAGGTTTGATTCTTTGATTTCTAATGTTTCCATTGTTCAGGATTCGTTGGAGATCAGTGGTGTGCATTCAGTCCATCTTAAGCAATTATCAGTGGTTGCTAGTGGGTATGCCGACTGGAAGAAATGAAAATTTTTTGTTGGAATGTTAGTAGGTTGGGGAGTTTGCAAGCAGTACGAAGACTTCAGCATGTACTGAAAATTTATCATCCCCAAATTGTCTTCTTTATGGAGACAAAGTTAAATACTAATCGAATAGAGAATGTTAAGAGACAGTGTGGTTTTTTTAATGGTATTGACGTCCCTGTAGATGGGACACGGGGGACTTAAGTATTGGGTGGAATGGAGGTATTTAGTTACTTTGAATAGTTTCTCTAAAAATGACATTGATGTTGAAATTCAAGAAGAGGAAGGTAATCCACGCTGGAGATTTACAGGTTTCTATGAGGCCCCGGATGTAAGGGATAAAGCTGTGACATGGGATTTGCTTCAATGATTGGGAGAAATAATTTGCTACCATGGCTGGTTGGTGGGGACTTCAATGATATTCTCTTTGCGAATGAGAAACAGGGAGGGATTTTAAGGGATGAGGTTAGAATGGAGGCTTTTCGTAGAACTTTGGAGGATTGTCATTTAGAGAACATTGGGTATTCTGGGACATGGTTTACTTGGGAGAGGGGCCAAATATTGGAAAATAATATAAGAGAAAGAATTAACAGAGGTGTTGCTACTGACGTATGGATACAACTTTTTCCAACGTTTTCATTGAGGCATCTTCCTCATTCTTTCTTGGATCATTGTCCATTGCTTATTGAGACGAAGGTTGGAGGAAGGGGTAAAAGATCTAGAAGGTTTCCTTTTGAAGCGTGGTGGGTTTTGGAGAAGTCTTGTGAGGAAGAGATAAGAAAGCTATGGAAGGGCAGTTCGGGTTCTTTCCAAAATCGTATTGTAACTCTTGCTATTTGTAACGCTCCTAACCCGTATTTGTCGTCGGACTAGGGTAACGAGGCATTACAGAACATAAGTACAATTTCAAATTTTCTTATGTTAACACAGTTCATATTCATATATATACAGGTATGTCATTAAATCAACTAATTAAACTATTCAAATAATTAAAACAAAATTTACAAATAATGTACTATTTGAAACGAACAAAAACCACATTAATCTTTTACTTATTCGACTACCCAAAATTTACCTATACAAACTTATTGATTTCGGTTAATTAACAAGCCACATAATCAAGCATATTTTTATTTTATAACCAAAACATATGTTCAAAGAATATTATATACATATATATCTAGAAGTCATGCACTTATACATATCATTGCCACGCCATGTACAAAAGCATACCAAAATTATACATTGATAGAACCCACAAAACCATATACACATAATCACTCAATTTGATCAACTTATATTCGGTATTTGTACATTATAACATGTACAATCAATTTTTATAATCGTAATTAAAGTATTAACAAATACATTATACAACTTTCATTTAACATCAAATAGGTCATTTATACATCACACTAAAACTCATATAATTCCTATGGTTTAATATTGCTAAAATCACTATTCATTTGGTCATTTTTCCATGCATTTAGTCGAACATAAATATGTTTAATAATTAAGCTTTGATAATTGTTCACTTCCAACTTTGTTAATTAAGGTACACTAATGAACCATGCCCAACATCCAAATTGCATGCCTCAATTAAAATGGCACAAATATCATATTTGTAAATCAAATCTATAAACCTATTTTTAACCACAAATAATTAATACCACCTTTGTACCATGAACTTATAAACGTACATATGTCAACCTAATAATAATACATTTGCCGAATCATGCACACAACATAACTACTAAATTAAAAAGCTAATTTAACTTGTTTCTACTTCCCCAATTCATTACATTAATATCCTTGACCTATTCACATATACATAACATAATTATTTCACTCTAACATTAAACCGATTTAGTAAACCATTCACAAGACAAAACATATTTCGTTAAACCCTTACCACATTCGAACTTAGACATACAACATTTAATACCAATTCACAATTTAATGCTTATATTATCATAACAACCAATTTCATATTTATATTATCTGTACATAGCAATAGCCGAATCAACTAAGCATGTTAAGGAAAGATATATAAACCATAATCATTTCATCAACCACCTCCAAAGACCCAACTGTTATCATGCTATTTCCGAAATATATAACACCTATCACAACCATCATTCTTTTATAGCATGTAACATTAAAACCGAAATGAACTCAGATCATAAGAAAACATTCCAAAATCAAACATGTAAACTTAGCCATTTTCGCATGGCTCAAATTATACACAACCAAAAATAAATCCAACATTTCAAACATAAACCAACCTATAAATGCCATAATTCGAGTTTAATTTATAAAGGTACCAAAACAGCAGATAGTGTGATGAGCTTTGCTGACGATCCCCGAGCTTGTAACTTGATTCAAAATCTATAAAACAGAGTAAACAAGAACACACACAGAGTAAGCTATTATAGCTTAGTAAGTTAAAGCAAATAAATAATTCCAAGAGATAATTGATTCATTTAAAGCTAACCAAATAATATTAACATTACTAAACTTAATCCCAAACTTATGAGTGAGAAAAATAATTATATTTTCATGCACAATACTACCTTGGTCGAATGCTCTCATACTCATATTAACCGAATGTCAATAAGCTTTCTAAGTTAAGACATCATTATACAATCAAACACACATATACTTATTCACATAAGCTCAAGAATCCAATTATAATGTCATGTACATACACTACTTGTATGGCCGAACATATATGATCACACACATATATATAGACATATCTAAAATTAATTCCAAAATATTCATACCATTAGTTCAACCAAATATACTTGTTTAATTCATACATATTTATTCTTTGCATCACATAAAACTTATCAACTTTCACATTTCACACATACCTTATTACCAATAGATAATAAGCTAACCATACCTAGCCTTTTAGCTCATTTACACATTCGATCACGATTTACCTTTCCCCGATGAACCATTCAGAATTGGATAGAACACTCAGATAATCACACAAGTCGTACAATGCCAACGTCCCAGAAGTGGTCTTACATGTAATCACATATCGATGCCTTTGTCCCAGACAGGGTCTTACTCGTAAACACATATCGGAATCACATATCGATGCCATGGTCTTACTCGCACACATAAATCAGAATCCTATGTCATGACATATATATCCTAACTATTCCTAAGGTTCATTCGGGGCTTCCGGACTTCGTAACTTGGTCGAAACCAATTCGGAAACATAGTAATTAAGCTTTAACATATTCGGCTATAGCTTAAATAAAATCACAAATTTCATTTCAGCATATATATTTTGTATTTATTTAAAACAAAGTATGTCTATTTGCTTATAAACTTACCTCGGACAACGAAAAATCGGTACGGATCGACTAGTCGACAACTTTCGTTTTCCCCCAATCCAAATCCGATTTCTTTGGTTCTTGATCTAAACATATTCAAATTAAGCTCATTCAAACATATTTTCATTCAACTTAGTCCAAAAACACATAAATAGGAAAATTACCATTTTACCCCTAACATTTACAATTTTTACAAATTAGTCCCTATTACACAAAACACAAAATATGCAAAATTTCAAAGTACTCATGTTTGGCCGAATCTTACCCATTAACATACAAGTCCATATATTTCATTTATTTCACATTTTAGTCCCTCAAATTATTATTTTTGTAATTTAGTCCTAATTACTCAAAATCATCAAAAACTCCAATACAAAACATGTTAATCTAAAGCATATCTTTCATTTTTCAGCATCAAACAACAAAAATCAAAGCTATCAACAATGGCACAACTCAAAATATTCATCAAAATAAAAAATTAAAGCATGGGTTTTGTAGTACTCGAAGCAACGATATCAAAAACGTAGAAATTATGAAAAACCGAGTTGAACACATACCTTAATCTAGCTTGAACAAAGCTGAACCCTAGCTTTTTTTCTTTTCTTTCTTGTTTATGTTTCGGCAATAGTGAAGCAAAATAAAACATGGTTTTTAATTATGTTATTATAAGATATATTATACGTATTATTTCATTTACAATTTTAACCTTTATGAAATAATAATAAAATCATAATATATATGGCTATTACCGTCCGAACAACATGAAAATGGAGTAATTACAACATAAGCACCCCAACTTAGAAAACCACTAATAATTCGGCCCTTAAACAAATTACCACCTAATTTTCATTTTACGCGATTAAGTCCTTTTATTTAATCGTACACTCAAACGAAAAAATTAAATCACAAAAATTTCACAGATATAAATTCATACAAAATAAACACAAAAATAATTTTTAAATATTTTTATGACTTGGACTCGTGGTCCCAAAACCACCATTCTGATTAGGGTCTAAATCGGGTTGTTACAACTCTCCCCCCTTAGGGATTTTCGTCCTCGAAAACCTTACCGGTTAATAGGTTTGGATAGCGTTCTCTCATTGCATTCTTTAGTTCCCACGTTTCTTCCTCAACACCGTGCTTATGCCATAGTACTTTAACTAATAGAATTTTCTTATTTCGTAACTCATTAATCTCACGAGCCAAAATGCGAATAGGTTTTTCTTCGTACGTCATATCGGGCTTAATCTCGATCTCAAATGGACTAATCACATGGGAAGGGTCAGACCGATATATAGAGAGCATCAAAACGTGAAATACATTGTGGATCTTTTCTAACTCAGATGGCAATGGTAATCTGTAAGCAACTGGCTCGATACGCTCTATTATCTCATACGGCCCAATAAACCTCAGACTCAATTTACCCTTGCGACCAAATCTGAGTATTTTCTTCCATGGTGAGACTTTTAAAAAAACTTTATCTCCGATTTGAAACTCTATATCCTTGCGTTTCAAGTCCGCATAAGATTTCTGACGGTTCGATGCTGTTTTCAGACTTTCACATATTACTTTCACTTTCTGTTCAGCTTTTTTGATCAAATCGGCCCCGTGTATCTTATTTTCACTGAGCTCAGTCCAATATAATGGTGTATGAAATTTACGACCGTACAAAGCCTCATAAGTTGCCATTTTGATACTCGATTGAAAGCTGTTATTATACGCAAATTCAATCAGAGGTAGGTATCATTTCCACATACCTTCAAACTCGAGAATTCAACATCTCAACATATCCTCAAGTATCTGAATGATTCGCTCAGATTGGCCATCTGTTTGCGGATGAAAAGCAGTACTGAAATGTAATTTTGTACCTAGCGCATCTTGCAATTTCTTCCAAAATCGTGACGTAAACCTCGGATCTCTATCTGAAACAATAGATATAGGCACACCATGTAATCTCACAATCTGATAAACATACAATTCAGCCAGCTTATCAAGTGAGTAATCTGTACGTATCGGAATAAAGTGAGCTGACTTAGTCAATCTATCCACAACAACCCAGATTGCATTCTTTTTGCTCGGTGTCAACGGTAAACCAGATACAAAATCTATCGTAACTCTGTCCTATTTCCATTCTGGTATCATAATCGACTAAAGTAATCCTGAAGGTACCTGATGCTCGGCTTTTACTTGTTAACAGACTAGACATCTTGCAACAAAGTCAGAAATGTCTCGTTTCATACCATGCCACCAGTAAAGTTGTTTCAGATCATTGTACATCTTTGTACTACCTGGGTGGACAGATAACCGAATGCTGTGAGCTTCATTCAAAGTCATCTGAATCAACTCTGAATTCCTTAGAACACATATTCAGTTTCTGAATCTCAAACAATCTTCAGCATCAACTTTGAATTCTGAATCAACATCTGTATCACACTGAGCTTGTTTTGCTAATAACTCATTATCAAACTTCTGGGCATCATATATTTATTGAACAAATAACGGTCTTGCTTTCAATTAAGTTATTATCGAACCATCATCAGACATAGCCATATGCGCATTCATTGCATGCAAAGCAAACAATGATTTTCGGCTTAAAGCATCAGGAACAACATTAGCCTTCCCCGGGTGGTAGTCAATCACAAGCTCGTAATCTTTTAGCAATTTTAACCATCGGCATTGTCTCAAGTTCAGATCTTTCTAAGTCATCAAGTATTTCAGGCTTTTATGATAAAAATAAACATGACATTTCTCACCAAACAGATAGTGACGCCAAATTTTCAATGCAAACACAATGGCTGCCAATTCCAGGTCGTGTGTCAGATAATTCTTTTCATGTGACTTCAACTAACATGACATTTCTCACCAAACAGATAGTGACGCCAAATTTTCAATGCAAACACAATGGCTGCCAATTCCAGGTCGTGTGTCGGATAATTCTTTTCATGTGACTTCAACTGTCTCGAGGCATAAGCTATAACTTTGCCTTCCTGCATCAATACACAACCCAAACCATTTAAAGATGCATCACTATAAATAATAAAATCTTTACCCGATTTTGGCTGAACTAGCACTAGAGCTTCGGTTAAAAGGGCTTTTAACTGATCAAAGCTTTTCTGGCAATTCTCTGACCACTCGAACTTAACATCTTTCTATAATAACTTTATCATTAGGGCTGAAATCATAGAAAAACCTTTCACGAACCATCTATAATAACCAGCAAGTCTCAGAAAGCTTCGTACTTTAGAAACATTCTTCAGAGGTTTCCAATCAAGTATAGCTAAAATTTTACTCGGATCAACTCGAATACCAGATGGTGATACCACATGACTCAGAAACTAACTTCACTTAACCAGAACTCACATTTACTAAATTTCGCATACAACTGCTTATCTCGCAAAGTCTGTAACACAAGTCTCAAAGGTTTGGCATGTTTGGTTTCATCAAGGGAATAGATCAAAATGTCATCTATAAACACAACCACAAACTGGTCCAGATACGGTCTGAAGATCCGATTCATCAAATCCATGAAAACAGCAGGTGCATTAGTGAGTCCGAAAGGCATAACCAAAAACTCATAGTGTCCATACCTTGTTCGGAAAGTAGTCTTTGGCACGTCTGAGTCTTTAACTCGCAACTGATAATAGTCTGATCTTAAATCTATCTTCAAAAACACCATAGCTCCTTTCAGTTGATCAAATAGATCATCAATCCATGGCAACGAATACTTATTCTTTATAGTCACCTTATTAAGCTGTCTATAATCAATGCACATTCTCATAGTTCCATCTGTCTTTTTCACAAACAACACAAGTGCACCCCATGGAGAGAAACTCGATCGTGCGAAACCTCTATCTGTCAATTCTTACAACTGAGCTTTTAATTCTTTCAATTTTGTAGGTGTCATTCTGTACGGAGCTATATATATCGGAGTCGTCTCAGGCATTAACTCAATACCAAACTCTACCTCCCGTATCGGTGGCAAACCCGGTAATTCTTCAGGAAACACATCTGGATACTCATATACAACTAGCACTGATTCAATGTTCCTTTCAGCCACTTTACTGTCAAGCACATATGCAAAGTAAGCTTCTCAGCCATTTCTCACATATTTCTGAGCTAACATCGAAGAAATCACTGTTGGTAACCCTGTTAAATCACTAGATTCAATCCGAAAAATCTCATCATTCTGGCTCCGTAAATCAATAGTCTTTCTTTTGCAGTTTACAACAGCATCATACAAAGTCAACCAGTCCATACCCAAGATTATATCGAACTCATCAAATGGCAACAGCATCAAATTGGTCGGAAAGCACAAATCTCGAACCATCAAGGGATAATTCTTACATACTTTATCAACCATAACACACCGACCCAAGGGGTTTGACACTTTACTCACAAACTCAGTAGACTCAACAGACAGAGTCTTGCTGAATACTAATGTTTCACACACATAGAAATGAGTAGAACCATGATCAATCAATGTAATTACATTAGTATCATAAATAGTGAATGTACCAGTAATGACATCTGGGGATGAAGCCTCCTCTCCTGCACGTATAACATAGGCTCTGGCAGGTGCACGAGCCTCAGATCTGACTGTTGTATCTTTAGTCCCTCTCTGACTGCCACTCGCATTACCAGCATTTCTGGGTGGTCTACCTCGAGCTGTAATATTACCCGATCTCATATTCTGTACTGGATTTTCCTCCGCTAACATTGGGCAATCTGCAACTACGGGATGTCGTTTACCACAGTGTTTACACTCGGGTTGATTTGATCTGACCTTACCCACACTCGCAACGGAGGTAGCTCTCGAGCTCACTGGCGGTCTATTCTGATCCTGTCTGGAGTAACCTGAAATGGCTTTAGAACGGCTGAAATCATCTCGAAACTTCTTTGATGCCGACGGGAATGACTTACCGAATGTTCTTTTGCGTGTATCTCTAGCTTGAAAATTAGTTTTTGTTTTCTCTTTCCCGAGCTCTTCGGCTTTACAAGCTCGCTCAACCAGTACCACGAACTCTTTTATCTCAAGTATGTCAACCGACAGTTTAATGTATTCATTCAGCCCATCTTCAAATCTTTTACGCATTATGGTTTCAGTGGAAACACACTCTCGGGCATACCGACTAAGTCTTACAAATTTTCGCTCGTACTCTGTCACTGTCATCCGACCCTATTTCAGCTCTAGAAATTCTTTACGCTTCTGATCGATAAATCTCTAATTGATATATTTCTTACGGAACTCAATTTGAAAGAATTCCCAGGGCATCTGTTCTCTCGGAACTACTAATACTAGGGTATTTCACCAGTGGTATGATGTGTCTCGAAGCAAGGACATGGCACACTTCAAACATTCATCTGGGGTATAGGACAACTCATCAAACACACGGATGGTATTATCAAGCCAGAACTCTTCAGCGTCATCATCATCAGTAGCTTTAAACTCTTCAGCCCCATGTTTTTTGATTTTATCTATAGGTGGCTTATACAATCTCAACAGATCACTTACTTGAGGTACAACAGGCATCGAAGATAGATTAATCAAGGGTGGAGGTTGTTGTGCAGCCGGGTTAGTTCGGATATATTGAGTAAACCAGTCATTCATCATTTGATAGAAGGCTTGTTTAGCCTCATTTTCCTAATTACTCGAAGTTCGTCGAGAATCAGCCGGCGCTGTCCCTTGCGCGGGAGCAGGCGCTACACTCTTGATATCATCAACTACAGCTCTGTCGGAATCCATTTACTATAGGAAAACAAATTTCAAATGTTAGAAGTCATCGCAATATTGCAGTATATAATTATGGCATGTATTGCTAGACTCACACACGCTACGTTAGTCTTAGAACCGACTAAATCGTAGCTCTGATACCAATAAAATATAAAACCCCTAACCTGTATCTATCGCCAGACTAAGGTAACGAGGCATTACAGAACATAAGTACAATTTCAAGTATTCTTATGTTAACACAGTTCATATTTATATATATACAGGTATGTCATTAAATCAACTAATTAAACTATTCAAATAATTAAAACAAAATTTACAAATAATGTACTATTTTGAACCAAAGAAAAACCACATTAATCTTTTACTTATTCGACTATGCGAAATTTACCTATACAAACTTATTAATTTCGGTTAATTAACAAGCCACATAATCAAGCATACTTTTATTTTATAACCAAAACATATATTCAAAGAATATTATATACATATATATCTAGGAGTCATGCACTTATACATATCATTGCCATGCCATGTACAAAAGCATACCAAAATTATACATTGATAGAACCCATAAAGCCATATACACATAATCACTCAATTTGATCAACTTATATTCGGCATTTGTACATTATAACATATACAATCAATTTTTATAATCATAATTAAAGTACTAACATATACATTATACAACTTTCATTTAACATCAAATAGGTCATTTATACATCACACTAAAACTCATATAATTCCTATGGTTTAATATTGCTAAAATCACTATTTATTTGGTCATTTTTCCATGCATTTAGCCGAACATAAATATGTTTAATAACTAAGCTTTGACAATTGTTCACTTCCAACTTTGTTAATTAAGGTACACTAATGAACCATGCCCAACATCCAAATTGCATGCCTCAATTAAAATGGCACAAATATCATATTTGTAAATCAGATCTATAAACCTATTTTTAACCACAAATAATTAATACCACCTTTGTACCATGAACTTATAAACGTACATATGTCAACCTAATAATAATACATTTGCCGAATCATACACACAACATAACTACTAAATTAAAAAGCTAATTTAACTTGTTTCTACTTCCCCAATTCATTACATTAATATCCTTGACCTATTCACATATTCATAACATAATTATTTCACTGCAACATTAAACCGATTTAGTAAACCATTCACAAGAAAAAACATATTTCATTAAACCCTTACCACATTCGAACTTAGCCATACAACATTTAATACCAATTCACAATTTAATGCTTATATTATCATAACAACCAATTTCATATTTATATTATCTGTACATAGCAATAGCCGAATCAACTAAGCATGTTAAGGAAAGATATATAAACCATAATCATTTCATCAACCACCTCTAAAGACCCAACCATTATCATGCTATTTCCAAAATATATAACACCTATCACAACCATCATTCTTTTATAGCATGTAACATTAAAACCGAAACGAACTCAGATCATAAGCAAACATACCAAAATCAAACATGTAAACTTAGCCATTTTTCGCATGGCTCAAATTATACACAACCAAAAATAAATCCAACATTTCAAACATAAACCAGCTTATACATGTCATAATTCGAGTTTAATTTATAAAGGTACCAAAACGGTAGATAGTGTGATGACCTTTGCTGACGATCCTCGAGCTTGTAACTTGATTCAAAATCTATAAAACAGAGTAAACAAAAATGCACCCAGAGTAAGCTATTATAACTTAGTAAGTCAAAGAAAATAAACAATTCCAAGATATAATTGATTCGTTTAAAGCTAACCAAATAATATTAACATTACTAAACTTAATCCTGAACTTATAAGTAAGAAGAATAATTATATTTTCATGCACAATACTACCTTGGTCGAATGCTCTCATACTCATATTAACCGAATGTCAATCAACTTTCTAAGTTAAAACATCATTATACAATCAAACACACATAGTCTTATTCACATAAGCTCAAGAATCCAATTATAATGTCATGTACTTATACTACTTGTATGGCTGAACATATATGATCACATATATATATACACATATCCAAAATTAATTCCAAAATATTCATACTATTAGTTTAACCGAATATACTTGTTTAATTCATACATATTTATTCTTTGTATCACATAAAACTTATCAACTTTCAAGTCTCACACATACCTTATTACCAATAGATAATAAGCTAACCATACCTGGACTTTTAACTCATTTACACATTCGATCACGATTTACCTTTGCCCGATGAACCATTTGGAATTGGATAGGACACTCGGATAATCACACAAGTCGTACAATACCAACGTCCCAGATGTGGTCTTACATGTAATCACATCTCGATGCCACTGTCCCAGACAGTGTCTTACTCGTAAACACATATCGGAATCACATATCAATGCCATGGTCTTACTCGCACACATAAATCAGAATCCTATGTCATGACATATGTATCCTAACTATTCCTAAGGTTCATACAGGGCTTCCGGACTTCATAACTCGGTCGAAACCAATTATAAAACATAGTAATTAAGCTTTAACATATTCAGCTATAGCTTAAATAAAATCATAAATTTCATTTCAGCATATATATTTTATATTTTTTTAAAACTAAGTACGTCTATTTGCTTATAAACTTACCTCAGACAACGAAAAATCGATACGGATCGACTAGTCGACAACTTTCGTTTTCCCCCGATCCAAATATGATTTCTTTGGTTCTTGATCTAAACATATTCAAATTAAGCTCATTCAAACATATTTTCATTCAATTTAGTCCAAAAACACATAAATAAGCAAATTACCATTTTACCCCTAACATTTACAATTTTTACGAATTAGTCCTTATTACACAAAACACAAAATATGCAAAAATTCAAAGTACTCATGTTTGGCTGAATATTACCCATTACCATAAAAGTCCATATATTTCATTTATTTCACATTTTAGTCTCTCAAATTATTATTTTTGCAATTTAGTCCTAATTACTCAAAATCATCAAAAACTTCAATACAAAACATGTTAATCTAAAACATATCTTTCATTTTTCATCATCAAACAACAAAATCACAAGCTATTAATAATGGAACAACTCAAAATATTCATCAAAATAAAAAATTAAAGCATGGATTTTTTAGTACTCAAAGCAACAATCTCAAAAACGTAGAAATTATCAAAAACCGAGCTAAACACATACCTTAATCTAGCTTGAACAAGGCCGAACCCTAGCTTTCATTTTCTTTTCTTTCTTGTTTATGTTTCAGCAATAGTGAAGCAAAATAAAACATGGTGTTTAATTATGTTATTATAAGATATATTATACATATTATTTCATTTACAATTTTAACCTTTATGAAATAATAATAAAATCATAATATATATGGCTATTACCGTTCAAACAACATGCAAATAGAGTAATTACAACATAAACACCCTGACTTAGAAAACCACTAATAATTCGGCCCTTAAAAAAATTACCACCTAATTTTCATTTTACACGATTAAGTCCTTTTATTTAATCAGACACTCAAACGACAAAATTAAATCACGAAAATTTCACAAATATAAATTCACACAAAATAAACATAGAAAATAATTTTTAAATATTTCTTTGACTCGAATTCTTGGTCTCGAAACCACCATTTCGATTAAGATCTAAATCAGGCTGTTACACTAATGGCTTGAAATGTTGGGCGGGCAAGATTAAACACAAACAAGGTCATGATGTTAAAAGATTAACAAGGAGATTGGAGGAATTAAATTGTTCTTAACGATCGGAAGAAATTTTGGCTAAACTTGTTGATGTCAAATTACACTTGAATATGGAGATGGATAAGGAAGAAAGATATTGGGAGCAACGAGTCAGAGCGAATTGGTTGAAAATGGATGATAAGAACAGTTAATTTTTTCACAAGTTTGCTTCTCAGAGACGACGTACTAATCACATTCAAGGATTACAAAGGAATGATGGTTTTTTAGCTACTGATTGTATCGAAACTGGGAATATTGCTAGTGAATATTTCTCAAACCTTTTCACTTCTAGAGGAATTGGCAATTTGGATCACATTCTATTGGGGGTGCTGTGTTGCATTTCTGACAGCATGTGTAACAGCCTGATTTTGGGCCTAGTTGGAACAATGGTTATAGAACCACAAATCTGATGTCTGATAAATTATTTTTATATTATTTCATGTGTCATAGTATGATTATATAAGTACATGAAAATTTTGGTGAATTAATTTTAGTGTTTGTGAGCTTAATTGAGAAAAACGGACTAAATCGCATAAAAGGCAAAAGTTTTATTTTGCTAGCCAAATGTGTTAAATATATAGAGAACCATAATTTGGGGTCTTTAATGTGCAAATAGGTCTTTAAATTAGTGGTGGTCGGCCATAGAGACAAAAAGAAGAAAGTTGTCAAAGTTAGGTGAGTTTTGGTGACTAAATTGGCTAGAAATTAAATAAAATAAAGAGAGAATGATATTATCTTTATCTCATCTTCTTCTCCACTGAAAATACCAGAAAATAGGGGGTTTGGAAAGCTCAAAAATATCATCCACTTATATCCATTGCAAGTAAGTGATTTAGATAGCCTTTCTTGATGATTTTTGCATTTTTAGGACCCTTGTAGCATGAGCTAGCTAATGAGGGGACTATTTTGAAAAATGGTTGAAAGTATAGGGTTTTTCCATGAGATAATTTGTAATATTTTCTGAAAATTTGTGAAAGAAAATGAATCTTGGTTGTTTAATAAACAACTTTTGTGAAAGGATTTTCATGAAAACACCTCAAATGAACCATTTTGTAAAGTTTATAAAATGAGTGATAAGTGTGAGAAATAATTGAAATTTTGGGCTGATTCTAGTATAAAAAGAATTTGGCTAGGCTTTGTTAGTGATAAAATTTGATAAAAATCATTTTACGAGCCTAGGGGCAAAATCATAAATTTTGTGAAAGTCTAGGGGCAAAATAGTCATTTTGCCAAAGTATAAATTATGAAATATATTGGTTAATATGATGATTAAAGTAGTGGATTTTATTATTTTAGATCAAGAAAATCGAGATTCGGGCTTAAATCGGAAGGTACGAGGTTATGGACTAAAATCGAATAATTAGCTGAAATTTCATTCGAGGTAAGCCCGTGTGACTAAATAAGCATGTTATCCATGTTATTGTTAATGTACTTGAAATCTATCTTGCTATGATTGTATTAAATTATATGTTGATGATATTGAGTATGAGAAAGTGATGCCAAATGATAATAACATTTATGTGATGATTGAATACATTGGAAATTGGATGGAAAATGATATTCCATTGAAACGTGTAAGTTGTACGTAAGTAAGGTAACTTTATCATTTTTATATGCTGAATGATTAATTTTGCATAATATGATTGAAAATGCATGATGAAATTTAATGTAGTAGAGTCTCGATTGAACCAAGGAATAGATTGGATATCCATGCCATGACATTTGGGGTGACATGTGAGCTAGTGTAAGACCATGTCTGGAACATGGCATTGGTCACATTTCGTATGCCAGTGTAAGACCATGTTGAACATGGCATCGGCGTTGACTGTGAGCCAGTGTAAGACCATGTTGGATATGGCGTCGGCCACCATATGAGAGCTAGTGTAAGATCATGTTGGACATGGCATCGGCGTTGATTATGAGAACTAGTGTAAGACCATGTTGGACATGGCTCGGCGTTGATTATGAGCCACTGTAATACCATGTCTGGGACATGGCATCAGCTACCGTATGAGAGCCAGTGTAATACCATGTTGGACATGGTCTCGACATTGAGACGAGAGCTAGTGTAAGACCATGTCTGGGACATGGCATCGGCCTCGACATGTGAGCCAGTGTAAGACCATGTCTAGGACATGGCATCGGTGATTCAACCTCTTGTGTGAAGCTTACTGGATATCCATTAGTATTCCAAAAGTGTTCACGGGTTATTTTAAAGCTCATGATAATGATATGAAAGGATATAAACATGTTGTGAGTGGTACAGGTTCTTATTCGAACTCATGAGATATGAGTCTAGTTATGTTGCCCTGATGGTAAGAATGATACGAGTAAGCTTTAGCTATGAAAATGAGTAAGCTATGTTTATGATCATGTTGAAAGGGTACAGGTATGTACTAAAAATTCATGAGTGATGAGCTCGATGCATATTGGACTTTTGGTAAGAATGTAAATGAGTAAGTCATACTTATTATAATGACTTTGTAATGACCTTGTAAATATTAGGTTGATACCTATGGTGGGTAATTATGTCATAAATTTGATGATGATTATGTATGAGGCTTTTAGGTCGAATTAAATTGAGACATGATATGTTTACCCCTTCACCTTGTGGCCTAATGAATATGGAAAGAGAAATTGATTGGAATAAAAGCCTATTTAAGATAATTATGGAGAGGTAAAATTAGCATTGAAACAGTTTTGGACAGCATTGTGGAAATCGAATTAGAGGCTTGATAAACCGTCATTTATACATATTTTTACCCCATGCTTAGCGCATTTTATGGATGATTTTTCCTTAGAATTTGTGAATTCGATGCTCCTAATGCCTTAATTTCATGTTTTATACTTAGGTGAGCATAGAAGAGCTAAAAGAACGAGAAATGGGCCAAGAACAGAGAAAATGAGCCAACTTACGAGATCAACACGGCCTGAAGTAATCCCACACGGCCGTGCCATTCTAACAGGCTTGACCACGACCTGAATTAAATCGTACACGGGCGTGTCACACAGGTGTGTCCCTGTCGAACCCAAGCTGAGTCCAATTTGGAAAAAGCTAGTTTTTAGGGCTTTTAGGCATTCTAAAGCCTATAAATACACCTTAAAGGAGGAGAACAGAGGAGACACACAGGAGGGAGCAAGGAATTGCTCAAGGAAAGCTGATTGATCCATCTCAGAAGCCGGATTCACCGTCAAGACTGAAGATCTCCCTTCAATTCCCCTTTAGGAGTTTTAAGTTTTTCTTTATAATTTATATTCATTATTCTTCTGAGATGTTTTCCCTTTTAGTTATGAACTAAATCCCTAAATACCTAAGGGGGATGAAACCTAAGACGAATCTTGTTATTATTTTCTAAATTGTATGATAAATATTTGACTTGTTCTTAATTATGTGTTCTTAATTCTTATTTTGATATTCTAGGATATTGATTCAAGTTACGCTCTTATTCAGAGGAGGAATAATCCATGTCTAAGAGTACAATTGTCATAATTAAGTGGAGTTGATTGCACGCCTAGAGATAGGGTGACAAGATTTTGCCAGATTAGGGTGAAATCTAATAAGGGGATCCATAGATCAAGTTAATGCAACCCTAAGAAGTTAATTAAAAAGAGATTTCAATTATTCAACCTAGGGTTAGACGTTGTTAGTCTCGAGAGAGATAATAATATAACTTAGGGATTTCTATGGGTCAAGTCAAATGAATAAATCGTCCGATTCAGAGTCAAAATAACAAGTAAAGTCTAGGTAGATTCTTCCTTGGGTATTGTCTTAATTCAATTGTTTTCCAAAAGTAATTCCCCAATTCTATTTTCTGTGAATTCTTAGTTTAATTAATTGGTTAGTTAAAACAAACCCCCTTATTCTTAGGCAAGATAATAGAAAGACAGTCATTACTAGTACTTTTAGTTCCTTTGGATTCGACAATTTGGTCTTGCTAAAACTATACTACTATTCGATAGGTACATTTTCCTACATCGTGATAATAGTTAGTTTCAAGAACAATTAGTTATAAATATTTAAAACCTATCACAAAATAACACGATCAAGTTTTTGGCACCGTTGCCAGGGAACTAAGATATTCGGAACACTCAATTTTTATTACTTTAGCCATTTATTTTCATTGCAAGTTAATTTTATTCTATTATTATTATTTATTAATTCACTTTTTCTTTCTCTTGGCAGGTTTTTATAGTTTATGACTAGAAGAAACCAGTCAGGACCACTACTTTTTGACGAAGAAATCGATCGCACAGTTTGCAGAAACCGAAGAGAAATAAGGTGAAGCCTAAAATACATAGAGGAAGAGCAAGAGGATGATATACAAGCCACAACCGAGGGGATGGCTGAAAATCAGGAAAACCTAATAGCTCCTGCGATTGCTGTTAATCCAGTAAATCAGAATCCTGCTCT
This sequence comes from Gossypium longicalyx, assembly GCA_025698465.1. NCBI lineage: Eukaryota > Viridiplantae > Streptophyta > Magnoliopsida > Malvales > Malvaceae > Gossypium > Gossypium longicalyx. Next base: position 11,378,290 of record CM046997.1, on the reverse strand, counting down.
ACGTACTATGTATGATTATGCTAAACCTTTTTTAACAGGAACTGAATCGAGAATAGTTAGACCTACTATTTCTGTGAATAATTTTGAACTAAAACTTAACACTATTCAGATGATACATCAATTTGTTCAGTTTGATGGTTTGCAGGATGAGGATCCAAACACCCACTTGGCAAATTTTCTAGAATTCTGCGATACATTTAAAATTAATGGTGTTTCTGATGATGCCATACGTCTTCGGTTGTTTCCCTTTTCATTAAGGAAAAAAGCTAAACAGTGGTTGAGCTCGTTACCGCAAGAGTCAATTACTACTTGGGAACAAATGACCGAAAAGTTCTTATTAAAATATTTTTTACCGACTAAAATGGCTAAGTTACGTAATGATATCTCTTCTTTTGTGCAGATGGATTTAGAGACACTTTACAATGCATGGGAGAGATACAAGGATCTTTTGCAAAGATGCCCTCACCATGTGTTACCACTCTGGCTACATGTTCAAATCTTTCATAATGGTCTGAATCCTTTGACTCGACAAATGGTTGACGCAGCTGCTGGCGGAACCATCAACAATAAAACATCTGAAGCTGCCTATGAATTTATAGAGGAGATGTCACTGAATAACTATCAGTGGCAAGTCATGAGGACAAAACCAACGAAAACAGTCGGTGTTTATAACATTGACTCGGTCACCATGCTCTCTAATCAGGTAGAACTCTTGAATAAGAAAATTGATGGTTTTCTTAGTTCTTCACAGGTTTAACTAGTAATGCAGTGCGAAGCAAATGGAGGTGGATCAAGCAGTTCAGAATACCCGCCATATGGTCACAACATGGACAACGAGTAGTTAAATTACATGGGTAACAATCCTCGATCTCAAAACAATCCTTATAGTAACACTTACAATGTAGGTTGGAGGAACCACCCAAATTTCTCATGGGGAGGCCAAGGCAATCAGAGACCTCCTCCAGACTTCCAACAATCACCCTACCAACAAGAGAAGAAGCCAAACCTTGAAGAGATGCTCACAAAGTTTATATCGGTCTCAGAAACTCGTTTTCATAATACTGAGACAGCACTTAAGAATCAACAAGCATCGATCCAAGGGCTCGAAACTCAGATTGGACAGGTTGCCAAGTTGATTTCTGAACGACCACAAGGTAGCTTGCCAAGCAACACAGAATCTAATCTAAGGGAGCATCTCAACACGATTACTAGTCAAGATAAGGAAAGGTTAGTCACACCAGAATTAGAACCAAGGCAAGATACTGAGATAAGCAAAGGTAAAGGTGTGGTATACTACAAAGAACAGAAACCGGTAAGTACAGAATACAAACCATGTGTGCCATACCCTAATGCGACAAGGAAAGACCGTTCAGACGAACAATTTGGTAAATTCCTTAAACTCTTAAAAAAATTACATATTAACTTACCGTTTATTGAAGCTTTATCACAGATGCCAAACGCAATGAAATTTTTAAATGAGCTTTTAGGAAATAAGCAGAAGTTGGATGATGCATCGCATGTGGAGCTAAACGTAGTTTGCTCAGCTATTCTACAGAATAAGCTACCCAACAAAGTAAAAGATCCAGGGAGTTTTACAATTCCTTGCTTAATTGGTAGTCTAGATGTTAATAATGCATTAGCTGATTTAGGGGCTAGTATTAACGTCATGCCCTACAAAATATTCAAACAATTGGGACTTGAGAAACCCAAACAGACTTGGATGAGCATACAATTAGCAGATAAAACTATAAGATTTCCTAGGGGTATTATTGAAGATATGCTAGTTAAAATCGATAAATTTATATTTCCCGTTGACTTCATTATTCTAGACATAGAGGAGGATAGCAACACTCTTTTGATTTTAGGAAGGCCTTTTTTGGCAACTGCTAAAACGATTATTGATGTTGGCACAGGTGAGCTCACACTTCGTGTAGGAGACGAAACAATCACCCTTCAAGCTCGTAATTCTGGCAACCCATCGAAAATTGAAGGTGATCGTCTAAACCATTCTACTAAAACTGACAATATGGTGCAACCTACTTTGCAGGAAATGAATCTGAAGGAAGTACATGAGCCATTCTCAAGCAATAGTAGATGACCTATCCATGAAGAACGAAGGCTACAAATCCAGGAGCTAGATGAATGGCAGACACAGAGACCGAAAAAACATGATAAACCAAAACCATGCCAGATCGAGCTCAATTCCTTTCCAAATCAACTTAAGGTTGGAAATAAAGTTTTATTAGATGCCGAAGATCCTTACATTATCACTACCAAACCGAATGAAGAAATCTCTCTTACGGTACTTAACATTTTCCCATTCGGTACAGTCGAGGTAAGTCATCCCAAGTTTGACACTTTTAAAGTAAACAACACTCATCTAAAACCTTATCTTGGTGAGATTGATAGCAGGAATGAGGAGTATAAACTCCTCGAACCACCATGACCATTCAATGGAGAGGTAAGTCCAGCTTAGACTATAAATAAGTGCTTTTCGGGAGGCAACCCGAGCACAAACAATATTAATTTCTTTAAATTTTAGTATTTAACACCTAACTTACAAACGGAGATATTGAAAACAGGTTTTCCACGCAGACACGGCCAGACACACTGGCGTTCTGAGGACCGTGTGGAAACAGGACATAAAATTTTTCCAAACACGGGCTACGATAAAACGCCACGACTATGCGATATGGCCATGGGCGAGCCTGTCAAAATAACACGGGTGTTCGACATGCCCGTGCCTTAAAACCGTGGTTGAACCTGAGAAAATAAAATGAACGTGCGACACGCCCGTGTCTAGCACTTATGGTGGAATCTGATAAATCAACACGGGCGTAGGCTTACATACACGAGCGTAGGAGAAGCGAACGAAGCCAGACACAGTCGTGTGACACGACCGTATGCACCCACATGAACAAAGAACACGGGCATGGACTAAATGTCAGACGTGCCCAAAAATCGCGAATCACACGAGCTGAAATTGAGGAACACGGGCGTGCTCCAAGGCCATGTGTTCTTAAAAAAAACTTTAATTAATTATTTTATTTTATGTTTTTACTTTCATTTAATCTTCAGACTCCTTTTTATTTTTCCTTACGCTTATCTTTATTAGATTTTATAATTTTTATTTTACAATGACCAAATTTAGTTATTCCATTACGAGTAATTCCGTTTCCTTACATCTCCTAAAAAGTTCCTGATTCTGTCACAGTTATATAGAGCTCCTAAGCTCATCCTCACATAGGAACTAAAAACTACACCGGGAAAGGTTCTCCACGACTACCATGTCTTGCTCAACCACGACTATAGCTACCAACAGATATAATATTCTTTTGAAGCATGACTTATGGACTAATGAACCTCTACCACCATCGGAGTATCCTCCTCCACTTTCACGCCATTTCTTCTCCAAAAACTCTAGTTCAAGGAATTCATTCATCTTTCAGGAAGTTTCACTTCTCTCCTTATCTTATGATCATAAATCTATCTTTTTTTCAATAGATCTTCTTTGTACATTGAGAGCAATGTACATATTAAGTGTGGGGGTCTTTTATATCACCATTGGAATATGTCTTATTCTCACGTGAATTACTCATATCACTATTAGAATGGATTTTAATTAACTCATGATTTTTATCGATATGTCTTGAATTGAAACATAGGCATATATGCATTGATGGTTTAAACTTTAAGACATTAGGGAATCAAGCATGATAAGTTGATTCTTGAAGAATTAAAAACTTCTAGGTTGTTTCTCTAAGTCTAGGTGTTATCTTGTGTCGAAATTCACAAGTTTAAACATAAAAAAGCCATAATCTTTGTGAGATTTTGAGCCTTCAAAGCATCTATTATTTCTTCCATGCTCACTTTCATTATGAGTGCACCAATATTGAACTGTTATTCTAGAACTTCCTTGATTATGCATGTCAAGACCATACCATTTGATTTGATATGTCAAAATGATAAAGGCACTTAGGTTTAACCCACTCATGCTATGAAAAATCTACCTTCACAATTAAACCTTAGTGAACCCTCTTGAACCTAACAACCCATTCATTGATTTACCCTCAATATTAACCCATAACTCATTATTGTTGAAATCCCTTAAATTAATTTGATCCCTATTTTTGTCGAGATTTGAGTTGGAATAGTTGTTTAGCTATGTTTTTTTTGTAATTATGTGTTCTAGAAAAAATGTATACATATAGGTAGTAGTGATCTTTTGAGCTAAAGTGGTTAAATTCCATATTCCGAAAAAAGCTCTGTTGTATGCAACTGATGACTAGTCATTTTTCTAGCTAGGCAATTTTTCAATTCAATCTCGATTCTAACCCTTTCTTCTAGCTTGTGACCACACCCTTTAACCAAAGCCACGTTACAACCCTCTAAAGACCTTTTGATTAATGTTTCATCTCAATTTATAGTGGTGGAGATTTGATGTTCATGCAAGCCTATGGTAATGACTTTTCATTATTGACTATTGAGTGCTTCATTTATTGTCCTCAAACACCTCAAGTGATTTGAGTGAATCTTTAGTGAGGATGTGAAACTCTGTGATATTTTGAATCAAAGGTAATTACTTAGATGAGGGGAGACATCTATGTTTTCATGATAAAATGCTCAACTTGGAATGTTTGAGACTTTGATGTTCTTTTAGTCAATTTTTCAATGTTTGATTACCTATGGATTATTTTGAGGTATTATCGATAGAAATTATAAGTTGAGAAGAATTTGTTTTGATTATGAGATGGGGATTTTGCTTGAGGAGAAGCAAATGCTTAAGTGTGGGGGTATTTGATAAACCATCATTTATACATATTTTTACCCCATGCTTACCGCATTTTATGGATGATTTTTCCTTAGAATTGGTGAATTCGATGCTCCTAATGCCTTAATTTCGTGTTTTATACTTAGGTGAGCATAGGAGAGCTAAAGGAACGAGAAACGGGCCAAAAACGGAGAAAATGGGGCAACGTACGAGATCAACATGGCCTGAAGTAATCCCACACGGCCGTGCCATTCTAACAGACTTGACCACGACCTGAATTAAATCATACAAAGGCGTGTCCCTGCCGAACCCAAGCTGAGTCCAATTCAGAAAAAAAAAAGTTAGTTTTGAGGGCTTTTAGGCATTCTAAATCTTATAAATACACCTTAAAGGAGGAGAAGAGATGAGACACACAGGAGGGAGCAAGGAATTGCTCAAGGAAAGCTGATTGATCCACCTCAGAAGCCTGATTCACTGTCAAGACTGAAGATCTCCCTTCGATTCCCCTTTAGGAGTTTTGGGTTTTTCTTTATGTTTTGTATTCATTATTCTTCTTAGATGTTTTCCCTTTTAGTTATGAACTAAATCCCCTAAATACCTAAGGGGGATGAAACCTAAGACGAATCTTGTTATTATTTTCTGAATTGTATGATAAATATTTGACTTATTCTTAATTATGTGTTCTTAATTCTTGTTTTGATATTCTAGGATATTGATTCAAGTTACGCTCTTATTTAGAGGAGGAATAGACCCTGTCTAAGAATACAATTTTCATAATTAAGTGTAGTTGATTGCACGCCTAGAGAAGGGTGACAAGATTTTGCCGGATTAGGGTGAAACCTAATAATGGGATCCATAGATCGAGTTAATGCAACCCTAGGAAGTTAATTAGAAAGAGATTTCAATTATTCAACCTAGGGTTAGACGTTGTTAGTCTCGAGAGAGATAATAATATAACTTAAGGATTTTTACGGGTCAAGTCAAATGAATAAATCGTCCGATTCGGAGTCAGAATAACAAGTAAAGTCTAGGTGGATTCTTCCTTGGGTATTGTCTTAATTCAATCGTTTTCCAAAAGTAATTTCCCAATTCTATTTTCTGTGAATTCTTAGTTTAGTTAATTAGTTAGTTAAAACAAACCCCCTTATTCTTAGGCTAGATAATAGAAAGATAGTCATTACTAGTACTTTTAGTTCCTTTGGATTCGACAATCCGGTCTTGCTAAAACTATACTACTGTTCGATAGGTACACTTGCCTACATCGTGATAATAGCTAGTTTCAAGAACGATTAGTTATAAATATTTAAAACCTGTCACAAAATAACACGATCAAGGCTGAATAAAGTACGAAATTAAAGCTTATTGAGTCTAGTTTCATATAACAGAAACTATGTAAGCAAAAGAAGTCCATGTTATGAGATATTTAAATTGTTGTGAGACAGAGTCAGAATGATTTCGAAATCCCTTGTTTCGATTTAGGAAAATCATTAAAAAATTGTACAAAAATAATTAAGGGTTATAATTCATATACTTAGAATCCCTAATGAATCTATATTCAAAAAAGACAAAAGAAAACATCATCTGAATCTCGTATGAGGAGATAATTAATTTTTAGTGAAGAGGGGTTGGAACTGTCAGACAACAAAACAGGGGTGACTTTAAAGTATAAACTATACTTATTGGATTGATCAAAAATTCTAAAAATTTTATGGTAAGAAGTTATGTGAGTGTAGTTTTAGGAAAAATTAGCAGAACTTAATTTGGAATTCTGTAGCTCCAGATATAAATAATTTAATGACTATGACTTGAGAAAATAGCTTGACCTAAACAATAAATAAAAGTACAAATATGGTTGTATTACCTTGAGAAGCAAGTTGATAAATTGCTTATTATTTTCATACAGTCTTACTAAGCTATAAAGCTTACTCCCTTCCTTCCTTTTCTTTAGTGTTGACAGGTTAGCTCGGGGTTGGAGATCGTCAGAGGCAACATCACACTATCAAGCCATCGCCTTTGAAGTTTTGACCCATATATGTTAAGTGTTTTCGTGTGATTGGCATGAATAGGGACTTAGTTCTTAAGTTAGCCGTTATTATGATTAACCAAAGGTATTGGCTTACATTGAGTTACTTAGATATGGCCATGAGGTGTGGCTCATAGTGATTATGGTTTGTAAATCTATCTATCCATGCTAAGTTCTAGTGCTTGTGATGTGATTATGCTTGTAAGGCATGCATGATTGGTATTAAGACATATGTGCATGATGAATGTTTTATGACCAAATCTAAATGGTCATGGCCATGAATTAATTGTGTAATATGGAAATAAAGATGTGAATGATTAAGGGTAACTTAAAGCCTTGGAAAATAGCCTAAGTGTTGGCTACACGGGCTGAGACACGATCGTGTGTCTCAACCGTGTGGGGGACACGGCCTTAGCACACGGGCGTGTGGCTTGGCCATGTGGTTCAAATTATTCACTGACGTCATAGTCAGAGAGTTACATTGCCTGAGGACACGGACGTGTAGAAGGCACACGGGCGTGTCCTTGTGTCCACACGGGCGTGTGACCTTGTGTCATGGAAAAATTATCTAATTTTTCCCAAAACTTTTTAAGGTTCTCGGTTTAGTACCTAATTACTTTCAATGCATGTTTAGGGCTTCGTAAGCCCATGAATGAGACATTATGCATGTGTATGAAAAGTTTTGATACGAATGAAATTTTGTAGCCCGGTTTTTGCATGTTGTGAATGATTAAGTATGGTAATACCGCGTACCCTGTTTTGGTGTAGGACACGGGTAAGGGGTGTCACAACATGAACCAAAGTTTGATGGCTACTTACACAGAGGAGGAAATTATTGAAGCGTTGAAAGGAATGGGGCCTACAAAAGCTTTAGGTCCAGATGGTTTTCCGGCAGTATTTTACCAAAAGTATTGGCATATTATTGGTAAATATACTAGTGTTTCTGTTTGGATATTTTGAATAATGGTAAATCTTTGGAAGAAATCAGCAGAACTCAGTTGGTTTTAAATCAAAAAGTTGCAAATCCCTCAATTTGAAAAATTTTCGTCCTATTAGCCTCTGTACGATTATCTATAAGATTATTGCCAAGTTAGTTGCTAACCGTTTACAAAAGGTACTGGATGTTTGTATTGATAATGATTAAAGTGCTTTTGTGCCGGGTAGGCTTATAACTAACAATGTGTTGTTGCTATCTTTGATTAGGTAAGTTCGTGTGATATTTCTTTTGATTAATGCTTGATTATAATGAGTTATACATATGTTGTTTGTGGCTACATTGTAGTGAAATGATAAACTTCAATGTGGAAAGACTTAATTGTAAACATTGATGTTATTGGTATATGTGAATGAATATGAGAATGTATATGATTGAGCTATTTGTATATGAAAATGTTCAAAAGAATGGAATGGTTGAATATAAAGAATAAGGCCTGTGTGAACTTAGTGAATAACTAGGATACAAATGACATGTTATTAGGGTTATTACAATTTTGGGTGTTGGTTTTGGATGTTTTACCAATGGCTAAGGTCTTGCATTTGTTGCGAATTATTCACAGCTCATGTGAGCAGCGTCATGTAAAGTTACCATCCCAACCCACAGCTTGTGTGTGCAGGCTCATTTTCATAGCTCATGTGAGAAAATTTTATCTCGTGTATCAAAAGTAAATTTGCTATAGTTTTTCGAGTGAAAAATAAAATTATGAAATGGAATTGGAAGTAAAGTTCATGTATGCATAAATGTTCTCCATGAATTAAGCATAGATCTTTATGTTCATAATGCAAAGGATTATATATGTGCTATGTATATTCATGTGTCGTGGAACTAACCATTTTGGTGATGGCATAGTTTGTATAAAGTGAAAAGGAATGCAATGTTTCTGTAATTGTGTTTCAATTATTTAGTATATTAATTGTCGAAGTTGTGTTTATTTTCGTACGAACTTGCTAAGCATTAAGTATTCTTACCACTGCTTTGTTTGATTCCTTGTAGATTGTTGGAAACTACGTGATCAGTTGGACCAAGTTAGAGCTCACACTATCCATTTAATTACTCGGTAGACTTTTAGTCATTTTGGCTTGGTTATAAGTGACAAGTAAATAGGTTTAAATGGATAGGTGTACATGTGTGGGACTTGATGCTTTTGAGATGGTTCTCTTGTTGTGAATTTGGGATAGTTAAGCGATGTAATATATGTGTAATGTATGACTTTGAGTAGGTTCTAAATGTTATGTTTTGATACTTTGAAGTGGTAAAGGTATGGTATATAAACATGCCTTGATGTGGTAGTATAAATAAGGTTTTAAATGGATAGAATGAAATGAAGTTTGAATTGTATTTCCTTGGTATGTTTGGTAAGTATGGAAAGGTTTGAATGATTCATTTTGGAATGTTGAATTGAAGTATTTTTAATGTTATGTTTTGGTACCAAAATTATGTGCAATAATTTGAAAAGTTTTGTTGTGAAATGGTGTATTGAGGCATATTGGTTAGTTGATTAGGGTTATAGTTTAAGTTGTGTTTTGACATGTTTTGAATATGTGTAATATTGGTTATTAGCATTGGTATGAGTTTTTGGTATGGTTGAATTGGTATCTTGTTTATAAAGGCACATTGTTGTTGCACATGGTTTGGCACACGGCTGTGTGTCTCCACACGGGCTGGTGACACAACCGTATGACCACTGAGGTAAGTTATTTTATGATCCGCACAGTTCCCGAATGTCATGCGGGTTGGCACATGCCCGTGTAAGTTTCTAAAGATGTAGTCTTAGTTTGCACACGGTCGTGTGATTTTTTTTAGTTTTTGCATTTTGGATCACACTGCTTCAGTGAGTTACACAACCTGACCACATGATCATGCAACTATTTCTCCAAACTACCACAGTTTTTCACACGGCCTAGGTACTTCCATACTTTTTGCTAAGTTTTCAAATAAGTCCTTATTTGTTCTTGGGTTGAGTTAAGAGCTTTCATAAGCTTGTTCGACGACCGGACTAGGTGAGGGGTGTTACATGTATCACTATTCACAGTAAATGTGTTTTCTCGCTATGTACAAAAGTTGACTTAGAAATTAATTTAAGATCTTCAAGTTATATTTACTTAATTGTAATTAAATAATTTAAGTTCGAAGTGAGAAATAAATTAATTAAGCTATTATGAATATGTTGAATAAGGAAGTCAAATATATTTCCTCATACATTCTATTATGGTAAAATTGCTCTGACTTTACCGGAATTAGAATTGGGTTGAGAAAATTATTTAATTGAGAAATTAATTTAGTTAGTTAATTAAATTAGTTGATTGAATAGATAATATTTTCAGTAATAAAAAATAAATAGTGGTTTGGATAAATTATAAGTGTTAGATAAAAGTTTAAGAAACATGTATACTTGGACCCGATACATGAAGAGGCCCAATCAGGTCATGTAACATAATAGGGGTAACAACCCTAGTACTCCACAGGGTGTGTCGCCGCCCCTTGTACTCTAACCCTATTACAGTATTGTATTTTCTATTAAAATATTATTATTTAATCAGGTTTTATTCGAACAAAACTCTAGTATTTTTCTCTATAAATAGGAACTATGGGTTAAGCAATCGTTATTTTGTCAGAAAATAGTGGAAATTTATTTTACAGAATAAATTCTATTTTCTGGGAAAAACACATAGTCTCTGGTTAAAGAGAGAATTAACTTTCCTACTAAAAGTTAAATTACACTTTTCATTTTTGTGATTTGGTTTGTGTTACTTGAGCCCACACTTGAGGTAATTTGAGGTTCGAGAATAGTGGTGAAGGCCATTCAGTATAAATTCGAGATCAACTTTAGACCACCTCATACAAAGCACAAGTATATTTTAGTTAAGTTTATTACTATAAATAACACAATGGTTCGGTTTCAAAGAAAAATTTTAAACCATTGTATCTAAAATAACTGTTTTCTTAATCCATTTTTTCAATACATCTTTCATAAATAAATCCCTTCCTCTCTTCAATCTTTAGAAAACTAGACGAAACCTTTATTTTTCTTCCACTTTCCTCTCCGTATCTGCTTCCTTTTTTTTTATACTTTTTGAAATGGAGGAAAGTTTCCTCTCATTCTTTTCTCTTGATATTTTGATTCTCTAGTGTTGGATTCAACATTATTGGCTGAGATGACTCCGTCTTCGTCGATTCACTCTTCACTAATCTCATAAGATTCACACTTGAAATGTTTGACGTTGATTCAATTGAGCTATTTTTTTATAGTCGTCATCATTATTACTATCTTTGGCGAATATAGAGAGCCTTGTCACTCGTTCAATTAACCCACTATTAAAAAGAAAATGAAAGTTCATTTGAAATCACCAATTTCCAGAGCTGGGGCCACAATAAGCTTACCCGAGTCTAGAGAGTGGATAAGATGAACAACTTGAGGACCCGAGAATCAAACAAAGCCATGAATAAACTTGTGTATCAGTCGACGAAGCCGACATCAAATAATGGATTTCATTGGTAAATAAGAGCAATTAGAGTGTTGCCACTTTGTCCCTTTGTAACGCTGTCCTTGCGTTTGATTCAATGGAAAAGTGAAGAACAAGGAACAAAATGATCCAAATTTTTTTTAAAAAAATAGCCAATTTAGTTCCTTGAAAATAAAAAGTACCCACTTTGTTAATTCAACCCAATTTTATGTCTATTAGCTTAAAAAAAAAAGGCTTTGATTTGCTTCATCAATGATAGCCAACTTAAGCTAACAAAAAATGTGTTAATTGTTATTGAAATATCAAGTTCTCAGCCACTTCAGTATAGGAAAATAATGTATTTAGGGATAATTTAGTTTAATAATAAACATGACTTTTTAAAAAAATATTTTTTTATAATTTACACATTTTGTATTGAATTATATTTTCATGTAAAAAAATAAGATTTGATAATGCGTAAATATTTAGAGTTAAATTTTTAACTTGTAGCCCAAAAAATAATCCTTTCCATATTTAAGTAAAAGAAAAAAAAACTCAGGTGAAAATAAAATGATGAATCATGTAATTTACCTTTTTATTTTCTGGAGAATAACATAATAAGATGAATCACGTTGGGATGTTTTACGTTGCTATCATGAAAACGAAGTGAAGGACGAAAAGAATTTATGGAGACAATTAATTTCATCATCCTTGAGTCTCTTTTTCTTTGCTTGCAATCCCAAATATTTTCTATATTTGTTTACTTCATCTTCAAATTATACATATATATATATATAAACCCACATTATATTTTTTGAAAAAAAAACTTAAATTTAAATCATATCAATTTATTTAACTGGAACTCATATTTAAATATTGATCTAATTTTTTGAGATATCATTCCAATATTTGAGATTTTCTATGACTTAAATTGACCGAGAAAATGATTGATTAATTTATCAACATAATTGAAGAATGATGTATTTCAAAAATTTATATGCAATAAATTCGTTCAAGTTGATTTTTTTTTTAAAGTTTAGAAGTACAAAACAATTAATGTATAAGTGCGAATACATGTTTAAGTAACTACTTGGTGTATAGCTAAATTGTTATATTAAAAACGGATTAAGAGTTGAAATAAAGAATTAACTATTATAGCACAAATAAAAAATTGAATCAATCAAGACTTCGGATTAACTAACTGAACTAAAATTATATATAGCAACAACTCATAGTAAAATTAAAAAACCTACATATTTTAGTTGCGTATGGTAGATTTAGAACCTAGATACTCAAGATTGAAGTCCTTCACTTTTGCTATCTAAGTCAATGTTCGATTCGCTTAAATTCATTTATTTACTAATAATTGAATTTTCTTATCAAATTTTATAAACTACAATATGTAATTAAATTTTGAAAAATTAAAATAAAAAAATTTAAAATTAAAAAAATAGACTAAAATAACATATCACAAAAATAAGTAATTTTTATTATAATAAAAAACAAAAAGAATAAATAAAATATAGTTTTTTAAATGAGTAATATAACATTTCGTACCTAAATTTGACACTTTTTTCCTAATTGGTACCTAAACTTTTTTTTGGTCCAATTTGATACCTAAACTTGACATTTTTTTTAAGTTGGTACTTAATCTTTTTTGGGGTTCAATTTGATACCTGAACTTAACTCATTTTCCTAATTTAGCACCTAATCTTTTTTTGTTCGATTTGGTACTTGTCAATGTTTTACAAATTACTCCAATATACTAAAAATATTTTTTATGAGGTAGCAAAAATAATCAATGCATAACCGACATGTGATAGATGATATGATATATTTTTTTAATTTTATATGTTCAATTACTTTTAGTTTTACATATTTAACTAATTGTTCATGGGTTGGGCCACTCGACTTGGCTCGAAGGTCCGCTCAAAATGTGGGAGGGTTTAGGCAAAAATATAGGCCAAAAAAATGGGTTTGGACAAAAAAAATAATGCTCATTTAAAACATAGGACCGGCCTAAATTCACTAAAGGAAAAAAAAAAGCTACTTTTTTTGTTTTTTTAATATTATTTTCTTGTTATTTTCTCCCTATTTTGCTACTATTTTACTATTATGTTGATACTATTTTGTTGTTATTATTTGGATATTGTATAAAACTTATTTTATTGTTAATTTTGTTATTATTTTAAAGGCATTTGTTAATTTTGTTATTATTTTAGAGGCATTTGCTTGTTAAGTTGCATCTATTTTAGTGTTATTTAAGTATACATTTTTTTAAAATTTATTTTCAATTTGTTAGGAAATATTTATTTTGATGTTTTTAGTATTTTTGATGTATTATATATATTTAAAAATTATATAAAAAATAATATAAAAAAATTAATACGGGCTGGTCGGGTAGGGCCCGGGTTTTAGTATTTTTATCCAGGTTGGGCTTGAGTGAAATTTTAGGTTCATTTTTCGGGCTGGGACTGGCCCGAGCCTAGACCTAAATTTTTAGTTAGGCCCAGCCCATGAACACCTCTAAGCATAGCTCAATACCTATTTTTTTAACATCAATTTCTTGTAATACTGACAACACTTTTGTAGTGTAACATTTTTTTTAATACTGTAACACCCCAAACTCGGCCTAGACGTTATGGCTGAATCTGGTGATGTCACATGGAATGGGTTTGAAAACGAAGCTAACTTGACAAAAACCTTAAGCATATAAACCTTTGATCGCTTTCATTTATTTTAAACATATATTCCAATAGTCGACTTGCTTAAAAATGTATGATTTTAGCGGAAGCTTAGGAAAATCGTCGTGTTTAAGGAAAACAGTTCGTGTATATATATTTAAGTGAAAATCAATTTTTAGATAAAACAATCATAGTATTAAGCAGGTTAACCTATAATCGCCCAAAACCAAATCCAAACAGTTTAAAAGAGTCCATAGAGTCCCAGAAAATACAACTTCTCAAAACTCAATGCGAAAACTTAAATAAAACAATAAAACAAAATAAATCAGTGATAGCATGTGGTCACCATCGAGTCCTTTGCTGCACCGACCCATCTAACTCTGTGGATTACTTGTACAGATTAAACAGAAAAGAGTGAGTTTACGTAAACTCAGTGTGTAAGCCCACAGAATTAAGCATGTATACAACCAGAAAATTAGAACCAGTTAGATATAGATTCGGGCTTAAGCCCATTATAGATATAGATACAAATATGCAAATCAGAATCAGAAATCAGATAACCTACCCCTATCCTCTACACACCATCTCCGAGCATCCCTACACACCATGTGGGGTTTAAAACACCCATCTAACCCTACACACCATGTTGTACCGATGTGGCACATATTCGATATAATGCAGCCATGCTGCTAGATAATAAGCATACTGCCTTTCAAAATACTTCCTCCAATATACATCATCCCACCCCAATAACAGTAATAGATACAGAAACAGTTATGCAATTTAACGTACTCAGCATGTCATTAACCAGATCACAAATAGTCATACAGGTCAATAATCATACATGCACTATACTATTATGCTCAGTAAAGGATATCAGTCAAACATATTATACAGTTTAGAGTTTGTTAGCCCTTACCGACCCTATAGTAGGCCCACAGTTGTTTGGGACAACCCGTACAAACCTAGGGGAAAATTCAGTTAAATTCCACACGCCCAGATTGGCCTTGCCCGTGTGGATCACACGACCTGGCCCAGATACCATACTCCTGTTCCTGTGTGACTCAAACAGCCACATTCAGGCCATCACCAGTTGTGTCATGCGCATAGCCTTGCCTTCGTCGATCACACGGCCGTGTCGTCACACACGGCCTACCACACAGCCTACTACACGACCGTGTGGCGTCGACAATGGTGTTTTTTGGCTATCGCCAAATATCATTTTTCTGCGTTTTGGGTACACACCTGGTTCGGTTTTGATGTTAATGCAAACATGAGCCCTCTAGAACCTAAAAATCAACAAACCAACGCTCAATTTCAGAAACACCTTCGAAATCCTAACGGAAAAATTCCTCAAACAGAATCTCACAACATTCAACAACGCAACCGTATACTTACCAGTAACGAAAAGGAATCCCTAATGCTTAAATCGCTGTAGGAGCACCAACAGATTCTTGTTCTCCACCTAACCGAGAACAATAAATCAAACCCTTTATTAACATCTGGGTGAAAAGCATTAAAATTAAGCAAAACGGAACTTACCCAACGAGCACGACTAGGATTGCACAAAAGAAACGAATCAGAAAAACCGAAAAAGGTAGGAAGAAGAAGAAAATTTTAATAAGATGAGATGGGGAAAACAAAGTAAAAAGGAAAAAAAAGGATTTTGGAAGAGAAAATAAAATAACAAGAATATCCTACAATCCCCTAATTATCTCTATTAACCCACTACTTAGAATTCCAACTGTACTGAGACACTTGCGCAGAACCGAGCAAAAATAAATACCCATGCTTGCGCAAGGATTCAAACACAGGACCTCCACATAACATATAGACTCTCTTACCACTCGAACTAGCATGCTTATTTTGCTATGAAGTTACAGGCAATTAAATATATGTCCATTGAACAGAGATAGGGCTTAATTCCAAAAATAACAAATTTTATTAAAGGTAATGCTTGAACTTGGAACCTCTCACACATACTCAGAACACTTAACCACTGAAGTAGATTCACATTTGTGTCAAACAAATATAGAAACATAATCAAATATTTTGGGGCGTTACAACTCTACCCCTAAAAGAAATTTTGACCTTAAAATTTACCTTATCAGAAAATATGAGGATACTGTTGACACATCGAATCCTCAAGTTCCCATGTAGCCTCCTTGGTGCTATGATTCCACCACAACACCTTCACTAAGTGAATGGACTTTTTCTACAGAACCTTAACATCATGATTCAAAATTTAAACCGGCTCCTCCTCAAAAGTCAAGTCCGGTCTAACCTCAATCTCCCCAACAAATACAATGTAAGATGGATTAGACCGATACCGTCTCAACATTGATAAATGGAAAACATCATAAATTCGATCTAACTCTAGAGGTAGCTCCAACTGGTCCCACTCTTTTTAGAATCCGATACGGCCTAATAAACCTAGCGCTTAGCTTGCCCTTACGACTGAACCTCAGAATCTTTTTCTATGGAGAAACTTTAAGAAACAATAAGCCCTCCACAGAGTACTCAATCTCACGCCTCTTCAGATCCGCATAGGATCTCTGTCTATCAAAAGCCGCTTTCAGATTATCCCGAATTAGTTAAACCTTATCCTCCGTCTCAGAAACCAGCTCAAGACCCAAAATCCAACGTTCATCCAACTTAGTCTAACATAGTGGAGTACGACACTTACGACTATACAGAGCTTCGTAAGGTGCCATCTAGATGCTAGACTGGAAGCTGTTAATGTAGGCGAACTCAGCAAGGGTAGATAATCCTCCCAACTACCTCAGAATTCAATCATACAACTCTAAAGCATATCCTCCAGTATCTGAATCACCCTCTCAGATTGACCATCGGTCTGAGGATGAATCGTAGTACTGAAGTCCAATCTCAAACCTAGAGCCTTGTGTAAATTTTTCTAGAATCGAGACGTAAAGCGGGGATCTCTATAAAAAATAATTGACATAGGAACCCCATGCAGTCTAACTATCTCGAAGATATACAGTTTCGCCAACTTTTGAAAAGAAAAGTCTGTCTGAACTAGAATGAAGTGAGCAGACTTGGTCAATCGATCCACGATGACCCGAATAGAATCCATTTTAGTGGGTGTCAAGGGTAACCCGCTAACGAAGTCCATCGTTACATATTTTAATTTCCATAAGGGAATCTTGACTGGCTATAACAAACTCGAAGGCAACTGGTGCTCAACTTTAACCTGCTGGCACGTCAAACATCGAGCCACAAAGTCTGTAACCTCACGCTTCAAACCCGGCCACCAGTACAACTCACAGAGATCACAATACATCTTATTACCGACTGGATGCATAGCATAAGAGCTACTATATGCCTCCCTCAGAATAGACTGTCTCAGATCAGAATCGTTCGACACACAAATTCGTCCTAAAAAACATAACACACCATCAATTTTTAATCTAAAATTAGCAGTATCACCACTCTCAATTTGTCGAAACTGCAAAATCAGAGACTCATCCCCTAAATGCTTATCTCAAATCTACTCAATCCAAGTCGGCTTAACCTGTCACTCGGCTAACAAACCCCTATCATTAAACAGACTAAGGGGAGCAAACATTGCCCTCAAATCAGACATCGCTCTTCGGCTTAGAGCATCGGCTACCACATTAGCCTTACTAAGATGATACTCAATGGTGCAGTCATAATCTTTGGGCAGTTCAATCCAATGACGTTGCCTAAGGTTCAACTCTTTCTGATTAAGGAGGTACCTAAGGCTCTTGTGATTAGTGTAGATGATACACTTCTCACCATACAGACAGTGCCTCCAGCTTTTCAACGCAAAGACCAAGGCAGCTAATTCAAGAATATGCGTTGGATAGTTCCTTTCGTGTGTCTTAAGCTAACGAGATGCATAAGCCACAACTTTACCCTCCTGCATCAGAACATAACCCAAGCCGACATGCGACGCATCACTGTATACCACAAACTCCTTACCAGATTTAGGCTGTATCGAAATAGGAGCTTGAGTCAGAACAGGCTTGAGCTTCTCAAAACTCTCTTTCTGTGCATCAATCCAGACAAAAGGGACATCCTTACGCAGAAGCTTAGTAAGAGGAACTACAATCAAAGAGAACCCCTCGACAAACTGCCGATAGTATCCCGCCAAACCCAGAAAGCTACGAATTTTAGTTATGTTCTTAAGCTATTTCTAATCCAGCATAGCTTTAATCTTCCGAGCATCAACATGAATTCCCTCAACAGAAATCACGTGCCCCGAAAAAGTTACTTCACGCAATCAGAACTGACACTTGCTTAACTTAGTGTAAAGCTACTTCTCACGCAGAATCTGAAGCACTACTCTAAGATGCTCGTCCTCAGTCTTAGAGTAAACTAGAATGTCATGATGAAGACCACGACTAATTGATCCAGATAGGGCTGAAACACTTGGTTCATCAGATCCATAAATGTAGCCGATGCATTCATCAAACCAAAAGGCATAACTAGGAATTCGTAATGAACATAACGAGTCCTAAATACAGTCTTGTGATCATCAGCCTCTTTAACCCTCAACTGATGATACCCTGAACAAAGATCAATCTTGGAGAACATAAAAGCCCCTCAGAACTGATCAAACATGTCATCAATCCTTGGAAGCGGATACTTATTCTTAACAGTTAACTTGTTCAATTCCCGATAATGGATGCACATCCTCATGACCCCATCTATCTTCTTAACAAATAGAATTGGTGTTCCTCATGAAGACACACTAGGACAGATGAAACCACAGTTCAAAAGCTCTTGCAGTTGAGCCTTAAGCTTAGTAAGCTCTTTTGGTACCATACGGTAGGCGGCAATAGACACCGGAGCCATACCTGGAAGAAGCTCAATCCCAAACTCCACTTTCTGATTAGGAGGTAATCCCGGTAAATCCTCAGGAAATAATTTCAGAAAATCCTTTACTATTTTGATATTCTCAATAGAAGAGTCCCTAGAATCAAAAACACTTTCGTAGGCCAAGTACGCCTCACACTCTTTTCGGACCAGTTTCTCAACTACTAGTGCAGAGATCACATGTGACAGATAGTCTCGACGCTTACTAATCATAACCACTTCCACATCATTATTGGTCATCAGAATGACCCTTTTAGATGTGCAGTCCAAACTGAATCGATACCCCACCAACTAGTCGATACCCAGAATTAGACCAAACTCTCCAAACAGAAGCTCCATCAGATTCACAAGAAAAATAGTCCATTGTACCTCTAAAGGAACATTTCAGTAGAGTTTACAAACCCAAAAAGACTCCCCTAACGAATTCAGTATAGTAACCTCACTAGTAGTGCTCTCCACAAAAATCCCCAAAGTTTTAGATACAGTACTATCTATGTATGAGTGAGTAGACCCTACGTCTATGAAAGCCATGTAAGGTACATCAAATATAAAGAACGTACCGGTGATGACATCAGGAGCATCTCTGTTCTCTCAACGACGTACAACATAAACCAAAGCAGACTGCCTCGCCTCGGTCTGACCAGTACTTTTGTCCGATATTCTCTGTCTACGACCCAAACCGTTACCACCCCTAGCCTGTCCATGGCCCCTAGGTGGCTGCTAAACTTTTCTCTAAGGCTGTATAGTACTTGGAGCTAAAGCTTGCATCTAATCTGCCCACTGTGGACACTCTCTAATACGGTGCTCAAGAGACTCGCACCTCAAACAAGCCTTAGTCCTCCTCCAGTACTTGTCCAAATAGCGTCTCCCACAATCTCCACAAGGCAGCATCTCAGTAGAAACAATAGGGCCTTTCATTCTAACTGACCCGTCAGATCTGGCCTTTTTTTAGGCCCTTGCACAGAACTTGAGGGCTCCGCGTGCTTAATATCTTCTGCGATCTTCGCCTTCTCGACCAAAATAGAAAACTCGCACTCCCTTTGTGGAGCTATCAAAACTCTTAGATTATCCTTTAAACAGTCCTCAAACTAGATACATCTCTCATACTCAGACACCACCATGCCTTAAGCGTAGCGGCTCAACCTCAGAAATTTGGCCTCATACTCGGCCACAAATCGGTCACCTTACGTAAGGTTCATGAACTCTGCCTGCGAGCATCAGCATAGTTAACTCCCACATACTTGCTCTAGAATGAAGTCTTAAAGAATTCCCAAGCCAGACGATCAGGCTGAGTGCCCTCCCTAACCGTCAACCACCACTGATAAGCCTAATTGCGAAGCAAGGAGACTGCACCCTTCAATTTCTGCTCAGGGGTATAGTCTAGATCATCCATATTTCTCTCAGTAGCCTCTAACCAATACTCGACCACATTAGCGGCGACTCCTGTAACACCCCTAAACAACTCAGCTCCATTAGACCGGAGTCACTCAGTTACCGACCCTCGACCTTTAGATCCAGAATTAGGTTCAACAACTTTCTCTAATATTCTCAACATGGCTTGGGACAATGCGTCATCCCCAGCCGAACGACTCTGAGACCCAGTTTCAATAGCAATTGACACAGGTGTCTAAATAGTGTCCAGATTTGGCATGCTGCCCAAAAATGATGACTCAGCTCGAACCCCTCTACGGCCTCTACCACGGCCTCGAGTACCACGTCCACGAATTCCACGAGCACTCATTGTCTAATTTAGGTTTATTTATATTAAGATTTATATGCATCAGTTCAATATTTATTAACAGATATTTTATGTAGTAAATATCAAAGGTTCAGCAATGTTTCTGAAAGTTTTAGTCTCTATTCGTTTCACTACAGTTTCAGTAAGTACTATCTATAGTGTTTTCAAAGTATGCTGACTACAATATTTCAAAATAAACTATCTAAGTTTCAGAATACTTACAAGATTGACGTAGTAGACTCGATGTACCACATTCTCAATCAGAATATTTTTAAACCATTTGAAAACCAATTCTTTAAAATATATATTTTTTGGAACCTAAAATTCACAGTCGAGTTTTGTAACCTAGCTCTGATACCACTAAATGTAACACCCCAAACTCGACCTAGACATTATAGTCGAATCTAGTGACGTCACATAGAATGGGTTTGAAAACAAAGCTAACTTGACAAAAACCTTAAGTATATAAACCCTTAATCGCTTTCACTTATTTTAAACATATATTCCAATGGTCGACTTGCTTAAAAACGTATGACTTTAGTGGAAGCTTAAGAAAATCATCGTGTTTAAAGAAAACAGTTCGTATATATACTTTTTGAAATGAAGATCAAGTTTTAGATAAAACAATCATAGTATTAAGCATGTTAACCCATAATTGCCCCAAACCAAAGCCAAACAGTTTAAAAGAGTCCATAGAGTCCTAGAAAATACAACTTCTCAAATCTCAATGCCAAAACTTATATAAAACCATAAAACAAAATAAATTAGTGATAGCGTGTGGTTACCATCAAGTCCTCTGTTGCACCGACTCATTTAACTCTATGGATTACTTGTAAAGATTAAAAAGAAAATAGTGAGTTTATGAAAACTCAGTGTGTAAGCCCACAAAATTAAGCATGCACACAACCAAAAAATCAAAACCAGTCAGACACAGATTCAGGCTTAAGCCCATTACAGATGCAGATACAAATATGCAAATCAGAATCAGAAATCAGATAACCTACCCCTATCCTCTACACACCATCTCCGACCATCCCTACACACCATGTGGGGTTTAAAATACCCACCCAGCCCTACACACCATGTTGTACCGATGCGGTATATAACAGATATAACACAGCCATGCTACCAGATAATAGGCATATTGCCTTTCAGAACACTTCTTCCAATATACATCATCCCACCCCAATAACAGTAACAGGTACAGAAATAGTTATGCAATTTAACTTACTTAGAATGCCATTAACCAGATCAGAGATAGTCATACAAGTCAATAATCATACATGCACTATACTATCATGCTCAATAAAGGATATCAGTCAAACAGATTATACAGTTTAGGGTTTGTTAGCCCTTACCGACCTTACAGTAGGCCCGCAGTTGTTTGGGACAACCCATACAACCCTAGGGGAAAATTCAGTTAAATGGGCCCATACGCCTAGATTGGCCTTACCTGTGTAGATCACACGGTCTAACCTAGATACCATACGCCTATATGGCCCACACACCCAATTTGGCCTAGGCCGTGTGGCTTAGACGACCACACTTCGGCCATCACATGGTCGTGTCTTGAGCATGGCCTGGCCTTCGTCGATCATAGGGCCGTGTCGTTGTACACGGCCTACCACACGGCCGTGTGGCGTTGACAGTGGTATTTTTTGGCTTTCACTGAATCTCATTTTTTGTTCGATTTTGATGTTAATGCAAACACGAGCCCTCTAGAACCTAAAAATTAACAAACTAACGCTCAATTTCAGTAACACCTTCGAAATTCTAACAGAAAAAAATCCTCAAACAGAATCTCACAACATTCAACAACGCAACCGTATACTTAGCGGTAACGAAAAGGAATCCCTAATACTTAAATCATTGCAGGATCACTGACAGATTCTTGTTCTCCACCTAATCGAGATCAACAAATCAAACCCTTTATCAACACCTAGGCGAAAAGCATTAAAATTAAGCAAAACGAAACTTACCTAACGAGCACGGCTAGGATTGCACAAAAGAAACGAATCAGAAAAGCCGAAAAAGGTAGGAAGAAGAAGAAAATTCAAATCAGAGGAGATGGGGAAAACAACGTATAAAGGAAAAAGAGATTTTGGAAGAGAAAGTAGAAATAAAATAAAATAACAAGAATATCCCACAATCCCCTAATTATCTCCACTAGCCCACTATTCAGAATTCCAGCTGCACTGAGACACTTGCGCAGAACCGAGCAAAAATAAATACTCATGCTTGCGCAAGGATTCAAACATAGGACCCCCACACAATACATAGACTCCTTTACCACTCAACCAACAGACTCATTTTGTTATAAAGTTACAGACAATTAAATATAAGCCCATTGAACAGAGATAGGGCTTAATTCCAAAAATAACAAAATTTACTAAAGGTAAAACTTGAACTTGGGACCTCTCACACATACCCAAAACACTTAACCACTGAAGCAAATTCACATTTGTGTCAAATAATTACAGAAACATAAGCAAATATTTTGGGGCGTTACAAATACTGTTAGTATTTTGTATAATTTGTACAACATTTAATAAATTTAGATATCAAATTGAACCCAAAAAAAAAGCTTAGGTACCAAATTGGAAAAAAAATATCAAGTTCAAGTACTAAATTAGGTTAAAAAAAGTTTAGGTACAAATTTAGAAAAAAGTGTCTATCAAATTGAGCCAAAAAAATTTAAGTACTAAATTAAAAAAAAATGTCAAGTTTAGATACTAAATAGTATATTAAGCCCTTTTTTAAATAAAAAAAAGTGAAAGGATGAAAAGGAGGACACGTATCCAGTGATGCACGTGCAAACATGAAGAAGAAGGTGAGTTTTGGATTGTAAAGTGCAGTGTATTTAAGTTCATACTTGAAACGGTGAGTCAATGCTTGCCGACATTTCCCGCATCCTTTCTTCCTAATAAATTGCTATTTATGCTTCCCATGTGAACGGTTAGACTTTACTCTTACAAATTTTCCGATTTAAATAATTTCTTTCTATTAATTTTAAGGTTAACCATCAATTAATATATTATTTGTGTCAATAAAGTTGGGTATTGTTGGTTAAAATCTGAGTCAAGTCCGTGCATTAGTTTAATAGTCAGAATTTCTATCGTCCCAGATTAATTTTAGTTTGAGTCACACTACTACTAAAACTTTACACTTTTCTTATAATTTATTAAAAAAAAAATTGAGTTTTTAAAAACTCACGTTAGAGTTTTACTATTTGCATTTGTAATATATCATGTATGACTCGTTAGTGTTAACATATATTTATATTAAAGATAAATTTTATTTTATTTTATTTTTGTTTAGTTTTTTAAGCTTTTATATGTTATGTTTTGTATTAATTTAATTTTATGTTATAATTGTTTAGCATATATTTGTACTTTTATATTCATAGCGAAACTTTTACATAAAATAAATGAAATTTATGTTTTTTTTTATACAAATAAATGAAATTTATGTTGATAATATTACAAATTTCTGAAGATTATAAATTTGAGAATAATTAACTACATAATGTTTTCTCATTAACTAAAGATTAAGAGGTAAAGACAAATTCTATAAGGAAAAAATAAAAATTTAATTGAAATGAAAAAGGCGAGGTTTTAATGTGTTTGAAATCTTAGGCTGAAGTATTATTATATGTGATTTAGTTTGATTTAAAAAAATAGATTTTATATAAAAATATAAAAATTAAAAATACTTTAAAATAAAATTTATTAGTTGTTTAATAAGTAAGAAGACAAAAATATCTTAAAATAATATTTATTAATTCTTTTAAAATTTGAATTATAGTATTTTTCATAGTTGAGTTGATATGGAGTTAATTTATGACATCTAACTTAAGTAGGCTCTTAAACAACAAGAACAATAATCTACATTAGGTACCAACTCAGTTGAAAAATGATTAAAAATACATTATTTTTACAAAAGAAAATTTCTTTTTATTTTTTTATATATATTTTTAATAAAATATTACTATAGTAGAATTTCAACCTAAAAGATTATGAAGTTTCAACTTAACCAATCAACTAAAGCATCATTAGATTTTTATATGAATTTTTATAATTTTACACAATTTTTTACTAGCATAAGTCAAATAATAATGAAAAGCATCTTATTTTTGTTCATTCTTCTAAATCTATTAATTTGATTCAAATTCTCGACTTAATTCAATTTAATAACAAAAAGTAATTTTGAACTCAAATTGACTCGAACTCAAAAAATTAACCTGAAATCAAAATAGTCAAAACTGAACTCAAAATAATTGAAATAAAATAATCTCAAATGATTAGAATTTAAAGTGATTGAACTCAAATAATCTAAATTCATAATAACTTCACTGAAAAATTTTAAATTCAAATGACTTAAACCTAAAATAACTTAAATAAAAAATAATTGAAACTCAAAATTGACCCAATTTTTTTTAAAAAAAAAATATTAAATCTAAATTGATATAAGCCAAAACTCACCTGGACCATTCAATTGATAGGCCTACCTACTTTCAACATTATATATATAATCAAAGGTGTAGAAGGGGATACCTAAAGTTTGAATTGAGACCCAAGTGTTAATCAATATTAGACTCTGTTACACCACTTATGTGTACAAAACTTTTTTGATAAAAAAAATTAATTATTAAAAATATAAAATTAAATAAAGCTTTTTTTAAAATAATTAAATTAAATAAACTATAAAAAAATAAAAACACTCATTTTATGTTTAAAATATATGTAAAAAAGTTAATATAAATGGGAGAGCCACACGAACACGGTCCATCCACGTTGAGAAGTGAACCTACGAAGAGCACTCAACCTCATCATAATCGATCACACGCAGCACTTGAAAGTAGAAAGAGACACACCTACGCCTACTTCCAACTCCCGACGGCTCGGCAACCGCCCACGTTTTTGCACCATCAACGCCATACAAACCTACAGATTCATATATATATATATACATCCTACAACTCTTACAAACTTCCTCTCACATGCCATTCCCACTAATCTAGATCTCTCTCTCTCTCTCTCCAAAATTCCTCATTATCACTATATATATATATTTGAAAAGCAACTAGTCTGTGGTGTTTTTGCTTGTTTTGGGTGTGTTATTATCAACAAAATGTTCATACTTGGTGACCAGATGTTGCAGAGTGATCCTATGGTGCCAATATTGCCTATTGAGAGAAAGTGGAAATCCAACGTTGAAACTGCTCCCAATTGTCCACGTTGTGCCTCCGCCAACACCAAATTCTGTTATTACAACAACTATAGTTTGTCACAGCCTAGGTACTTTTGCAAAGGCTGTAGAAGGTATTGGACTAAAGGTGGTTCCCTTAGGAACGTGCCTGTCGGTGGTGGCTGTCGGAAGAGTCGAATAGGCAAGTCTAGAAGGGAAAGGCTCGAGAAAAGAGATCAAATTTCCATGACTGATAGTAAGAATTCAACTAGTTCTTCTGATGGGGATTCGGGGAACCAACCAGATATTGATCTAGCACTTGTTTTTGCTAAATTCTTGAACCATAATACAAATTTTGATCAGCCTGAAGTCGATGAGATTGCTACTCAAGAATCACCTAATGAAGAGAATAACAGCCAGAAACCAGTAGTTGGTTCAATTCCAGAGTCTTATATTCTTCAAGAAATGCCGGAAACTAGTCAGATGGAAGCGTTTGGGTTACAAAATTTGTTAACAGGTGATGAAATGGTGCTGCATGAAGATTTGTGGTCAGATCATGATGTTGCTACGACTACACCAGACTTGGAATGGCAACCATTGGTGCAACTGCAACAGTTTGAGTCCTTTCCGGAGGATGAACAGCTAAAAATTTCTGCAAATTTAATGAACGAAGATTGGGGTTCCTTTGATCTTTCTGGGTTTGGAATTTTTTCAAAACCTTCAAGTTGAAGTAACATTTCCAATTTTATATAGTTACTAAAATAATATGGTGCTTGAAATGTGAATTTCTTTTTATTGGTTCTTAATCAACCATATATAATATTATGCGGTTAGTTCTTATTGAATCTACAAATCCTAGGATTTTATTCAACCATTTGCTCTGTAATACTCAAATTTGATTCGAGTTTGCATATGATTAAAATATGAAGTGATTGAGCCAGGTGTAAACCTTCAAAGTCTCAATTTATTTTTAAATTTATCCTCTCAACAATCTTTTAACTAATCTAATACATGGTTTTAGGACACCCCGTCGTGCCAATATACGCAACCACATCTTTGTATTAATTGCAGAGTCTTAGAATATATGTAGCAGATTTCGAGATGGGATGCCATGAATGAAAAAGAAGATAAAATTCAACGAATAAATTGAAGATAAAGATAATATTGAAAGGATATTCTTATCACGAGACACTTAGAGCATCATATCTATTGTCCATTATAGTTGGTCATTTAAATAACTTTATTATGCTGACTCCAAATTGAGCGAAAATAGAAAGAATTCATTGTGGGAACTATTTTTCGAAGTAATGTTATTCTTGAGTCACCAAGATACAACTATTGTTGTTTAGAGACTAGGTTGACTCTTAGTGTAGTTATTTGTTTATGATTGTTGTAATTTTTCTTGTTCTTTTTTTTTTTTTTTTAAAAACATAGCACAAAGTGATTACATCAACTAGGTCATATTAAACTGAACTAGAACTATTATAATTAGCTGTCAACAAATCTTTTATCGAAACCGACAGATCTTCAAATAATTAGAGCAAGGAGTTTCCTATTGCAACATATTTAGCCATATAATCCGCAATACCATTCTGATCCCTCAGAATATGGTGGCTCTTCTCATTTCCTAAGCAACAACTGATGTAGTAATCTTAATTCCAACAAACTACTATTGACGCCTCTACCTGTTAAAAGCAATTCAACCAAAAGTGCATTATAACATTCAACTTCGACCTTTCTAAAACCTTTTTCCCATACTATTAAAAAACCATCCAACATCGCTCTTGTTTCAACTTTAAAAACTAATTCCTTACCAAAACTCGTCGCATGCCCACATAACCGGTTTGCATTCGAATCCCTTAGAACTCCTCCAATGGAAGTATGTTGCCCACATAGTGACACTGCCTCATCATAGTTAAGCTTTATCCATCCAATTTCCGAAAGAGACCAACTCGATAGATGGCGCATGAAATTCCGTGGGTTCCATTTTAAACTCGAATCAACATAACTTCTTGCCCAAGTGTAACCTGATCCATTATGAGTTGAATACAACTATGACTCTTAGAAAAAAAAAACATATTTCTATTTTTCCAAAGTAACCAATATAAAGACGCAAATAGAGTTTGCCAATCAAATTCCTCATTACCCAAGCTACCTTTATTCTGCAAATTCCATAAAATCCACTCATTAAAAGACAAGGAGAAAAATAGACGATAACACCATTTCGAGACCTCTGAAAGCCATACTGCTCTAGGAAAAGTGCGATCCCGAATTGCATGCACCC
This sequence comes from Gossypium longicalyx, assembly GCA_025698465.1. Taxonomy (NCBI): domain Eukaryota; kingdom Viridiplantae; phylum Streptophyta; class Magnoliopsida; order Malvales; family Malvaceae; genus Gossypium; species Gossypium longicalyx. Next base: position 11,350,303 of record CM046997.1, on the reverse strand, counting down.
CCTATTTCTAAGACGTTGCTATATAAAGGACAAGGACCGTCATCTGTCATATGTCTCCGCATTTGTTCACCATTTGTCAAGAGTCTATCCTGTCACAACAGCCATAAGACAACTCGTACCCGTTGAGGTGCCTTAGCTTTCTAAAACAACTTCCAGAAAGTAGGACAACCATTTTCCTCAAAATGATACAAGTTTCTGTAAGTTTCCATATAAGAAAACACATCTTTCTTCATCCACTTCCAATCTAAGAAATCCTGCCCCGCCTCAAGTTTTGGTTGCATTATGGCTGCAATTTGTCTTACAATATGAACCGTAACTAGCTTGCTAAGATGACTCCAGTCCCAATTCCTGTTGGAAAAAAATAGATTTTTTGGAAGCTTTAAGGCATATTCTCTATTAGTAAAGGTGGAGATTTGAAATCATAAAACTATGATTTTATATTCTACTCCATAAGATCTTTACAACAATATATCATATGCTCAAAATGGTTGAGTGATGAAAGAGAAATTGATACTTAAAGTAAGCCACTTGTGAATTATGTTGATGAAAATGGAAAACTTAATCCCACATTGGTTAGATATCAAGTGTGGAATATGATTATATATGTGAACCAACTTAGTGATTATTGAATGGCTAAATTAATACTCTCCTTCGCTTGCAGGGGGTGCAAATCCAAACCTGTCGGGGTTGGGGGTGCACTCACACAACGTGAGTGACGCGAAATGTCTAGACCGATTGAGCCTTCTAGGCCTATGGATTAAATGGCTCCTTAATTCATGTTTTTGGCTCTATTAGTCAAAGATTTTCGAAAGTTCTTCCCTTGAATTTATTTTAAAAAACCAAATAATCTGCAGGGAAAGACACACTCAAGAGATCTTTTCCCTACATATTTTTCAATCTGTTTTTCAGTGATAAATGAAAGCAAGGTTACTGTTCGTTGATCACTACAGTCGTGCTATTTCCGTGCTTATCTTATTGTTGTATCTTAGGAGACAATTGGCCAATGTTTCTCCAGCACCAAAGGAGCGACCGAATTTGTCTTAAGGAGTGTTAAAGGCCTCAACAACCAATATGATATTTCAATCTAATTTGATTTTCTGCTTTCCAGTTTTTTTATATATATTTCTATATATTGTTCTGGTTCGATCTTGTGATTTAAATAAATCTTTTATATTACTTTTATTTTACTAACGTTTGTGCAACTGTTCCTGCTTTCAGTCACCAAGTCACAGACACATAAAGTGCTATCCACCTGACCATGACCTATATAAATTGCTCGTAAAGGCCTAGTTTGCCTTACCTACACATCATTCCAAAAATTCGTGGTACGACAATCTCCAATAGACCAGTAAACATTACCAATAACCTCTGGAAAAATCTTTATCAAATATCTCCACATAAAAGAACAATTATCGTCGTGGATAGAGTTCGAAAACAAATAATGTACATTGTATTTATTCCTCATCACTTTAACCCATAATGCATCGGTGTTCGAAAGCAACTGATACCCAAGTTTTAATAAAAATATTTTGTTTTGATCACTAAGCACCTCAAACTCAGGCCTCTAATGTCAAATAGACGACAACAATCCCCCCATGATAAGAGAGTAGGTTTCCTCCTATCCGTACTGTGATAGCCAATTTTGGCCCGGGCAAGTGAAAAAATAAAGAAACCCAAACAAAAGTCCAATTTCTTTAGTCCATTTACAATATGTGTGACCCAAAATACAAACCCACTACCCAGATTTTAACCCAAAACTACCCAAACCCAATTTACATCAAACCTTAGCCCAAATAACAACCCACTTGCTTAAGATTTTTTAGCAGCAAACCCTTCCCCAAGATGCAGCCGCCGCATGCTTTCAACCACCGCCGCTTGGGGCACCAACCACCGGCCTTCCACGCGTCTGACACCTGCAAGATAAGAAGAACACGCAAGCAACAGACAAACAAACAACAAGCAAAAAACAAAAGGTAGCAGAAAATAAAACGAAAAAAAATAAAAATAGACCTATGTAATTCGGTTATAAAAATCGAAACATCCCTTGTGTAATTTTTTTACGAATATTAGCAATCAAAAAGCAAAAAAGGAACACAAAGAAAAGGTTGATTTCCGATCCTATTCTCTTCGTTCTCATTCCGTTCTTTAATTTCTTTTGATTTCGTTTTTATTTTTGTTTACAAATATATAGACGAAAGGGGGCATAAATAATATAAAAGAGAGAGGGGAGGAGACTCACTTTGATCGGCCGAGGTTTCATCGCCGGAGGGCTCTCCTCCGTCGTCGAGATCGGCCCGAATAGGGAGAAGAGAGATCCTCCTCTGTATCTCGTGGGCTGAGAAGGTTCGGCCTTCAGGGACGCCTTGAACGGGGGCTAGAAAGCCCGGCTCGCACACCCCAACCACCACCTGTGGTGGCACTGCGGTGAAGGCGGCGATAAGGGTTCTAAAAAAACCCTAGCTAAAAGGAGCATAGAAATAGGGGAGGGGTCTCTGAAATTTTTTTTTAAAAAAAGAACAAAATGAAATAAATAAATAAATAACTAACTTAAATATCAGAAGCAAACAACGCCGTTTTGGAGTGGGGGTCCAGGTGCCAAAACGGCACCGTTTTGGACCACCCACGCGCTACTCGACCCGTACCCAGGGGGGATCCGCGTGTTTCCCATTATTGGAAAATTTATGCGCGAGGTCCCTCCACTTTCGCGAGGCCTTGCAATGTGGCCCTTGTCTGTTTCTTTTGTTTTTTAAATTTTGATCGCATGATTTTGTTTTTGTTTCAATGTGGTCCACCTTGAAACGCAGCGCATGACGTCTGGGAATATTTCCCAAACAATCCCTCATTGTTTCAGCGCATTTCATTTAGGTCCTCGACAGCCTGTTTTCTATTATTTATAGTTCATTCCCTAAACTTTAATTCTATTTCAACTTAATCATTGGTCGGTTTAATTAATATATTTATTCCTTTTTTTATTTTTTAGATATGTTATTATTATTCATTTTAGATTCCTATTTTATATACTTCAAATTATTATATATATTATTTATTATGAAATTATCTATATACTTTGAACTCTCATGTATCATTTATTTCGAATTATTTGTATACATATGTTTTTCTATTTAAACTGTTTTTAGACATTATTTATTTCAAATTTCTCTTTTCATATTATTTATTCTAAATATTTTTATACGTTATTCTTGTTAAACTATTTTATATATTATCTGTTTTAAGTCTTTATATGTTATTTCGTTATACCATTTTATATGTGAACGATTTTTTTTAAATTCTTTTATCATTTATCACAAACCTTTTATCATTATTTACTTTAAGGTTTCATATATATATATATATGTATATATTACTTATACCAAATTACTCTATATACTTTTTATATATTATATGTTTTTTTTTTAAATTTGTGTTCCATATAATATTTATCCACATACTATGTTTTCTTTCAAATTGTTATATATACTATTCATTTTAAGCTGTATTTCTAAGTTATTTTGTGTATTAGTTATTTTGGATTGTATTATCCTATTCCCTTTAAATTGTTTTTTTATATCCTTTATTTAGTTATTTATTTATTTATTTATTTTAAAAAAAAAAATTATTATTTACTTAAAATTGCTTTTGTAATCTATTTTAAATTTGTTTTTATGTATTGTTTGTTTAGAATTATCTATTTTGAGTTGTTTTATATTATTTATTTCACTTCATTATTGTTAATGTTAATACTTAAATAATGTATGCCATGTGCTTATTGCCGTTGTGTGTTTTATAATTTGTTCATCTGTATTTTCATATCGTTGTTATTCACTTGCATAATATTGTGCCCATGCATTATTATTCTATGCACATTTACTATATTCCTATTTCATATCATCGCCTCATCAATCAAGCCTCATTATATTTATCCAATAAATTATTTTGTTTTAATTCAAACAAATATTGCGCATCGTTAAATATCATACTCGCTATATTTCAAAACGAAATTTCAAAACAAGGCAATGTTTCGCGTTTTGGAACATCGAGGAACTGCACCCTAACTTACGGGGTTTCGATTTTCTCGTTGGTCCTAAATTGTCAAATATCCTTTTGAGTTTTTAATACACGGAATTCCAATTAAAATTAAAGACGACCTTGCGCTCGGGGTTTCATAATATTGTGTCCTAACTTACGGGATGTGATACTCCGATATCTCGAGATAAGGAAATCTTTAACAACCATTTTGAGCTAATTTAAGAATTTTAAAATCGATATTAATAAAAAAGGATCGTATTTCAAATCCATTCACGATTTTTAATTTTCGACATTAAGACACTAACTAATCAATTCGGTACCAATTTTTGGGCGTGTCGAGGGTGCTAATCCTTCCTCGCACGTAACTGACTCCCGAACTTGTTCTCTTGAATCTCGTAGACCAAAACGCCATTTTAGTAAATTAAAAATTGTTTTTATTAAAACGAAAGTAATCCGATCACACCAAATAAAGATCGGTGGCGACTCCCGTTTTAATTTTTGTTTTCAAACAATGTCGATTCCCGACGTTCTAAAAAAATGGTTTTGACAGCTTGGCGACTCTGCTGGGGACATTTGAGAGTCAAGCCATAAGTTGATTAGTTTTTGTCTTTTGTCAAAAATTGAAAATCTGTTTTAAATTTATGATCACTTCATTGCATGATTACTTTCTTGGTTTTCTTCATAATATGTTTGCTTTAAGTGGTTTAATTCTTATAATATATCTTTGCATATCGCATCGCATGAATTGGTCGATTTTACCCTTAAGTGGGAGTGAGAAACTATTCCTTCGTGAGGTCTTCACTTCCGTATAGGATAGCGGATCGCTTCTGGGATAAATCCGTACCTACGTCTTCGTGAGATTTTTATCTTCGTATAGCCGTAGGGAAATGTATTCCCCTGAACTAAACTCGGTCCATATGAGCCTATAACGAGTGAGGAACGAGGAATCTGCCGGTTCAGGTACCCTTACTCTAGAACCAAACCAGATATAGAGAGACTTAGTAGCCTACCCTAGGTAGATACACGCCAAACCCTAGTGGTCACCCAGATAAGTGTTCTATTTTGTTGATTATTTCTTCTATACTGACGTATTTTGTTTTGTTTTGTCTATGACTGCATTGCATTACATCATCATAGGAATGAGGTGTTGATTCATATTTGTTTGCTAAATAGAACAGTTTGTCATAAGAAAACGAATTTCTTGATAAATTGGACTATAACACGGTTGTCTAAATATGGTCCAAGTAAACACAATAAAAGAAGGCTGATAGCTCATAAAGAAATACACGACTTTGCTTCATTGCCCGAGGATTAAAACTGACAAAAATTATTCGAGAGCCGTTACGTCTTGACTTTCTTAAAAGAGCTGACGAGTATCTTGGGGATAAGAGAGCAATGAGTCGCAGCGTGGATCAAGTAAAAAGGAGTTAATGGGGCATTTTTTAGAAAATTCGCAAGACTCAACCATAACATCCGGATATGAAAAAGAAGATAGATGTCTTCGCTTGGAATATGAGAGAAAGGCCGTATATGTAATCCGTTTTATGTAAAGGAATTTGTTTTCTAGAAAAGTTGTTCTAATGAAATTGAATTCAGAATCAACGCGTCTCTTTCTTTTGCATTCATTCTATGCATCTACGTTGCATTACATCATTTGTATTAGACTTTTACTAAAGGACCCTAATTAGGTAAAATTATGACAGTTAATCTGGAAACTAACAAGAATCAACCAATTGAATACTGCTACAATACTCGTCGCAAAACTAAAGCAATGGATCAGAGATTAGAAAGATTAGAACAAATGCAAAGGGATATGCAAGAGCAATTACAAGCGCAAATGCAAGAGCAATTGGCTAAAATACAACAAGATATGAGGGAAAGAATGGAAGAATCCCAAAATAATATTATAGGCCAGTTGGCGCAATTACTGGCAAGAGAACACGAAAAAGGGAAGAGCACTATGGGGAACGATAATGAAGACCCTGTCTATCATCCGGGCTTTGCTCCAATAAACACTCAACCATAGCCAGAGGTATACCCACGAGGAGTATCTGTTACTATCAGGCCTCAGCAATACCAGGCTGGTGCCTCGGCACCAATGAACTTTTCAATAGGCTCGGGCTCCAATTCGGGGGATAATCCATCCAACCCCGCTGTCCCTGACCTTGATAACATGACAGAATTGGAAAAGGAAGGAGTAGATCTGCCAAAGCAACTTGAGGATCGATGGAAGTGGCTAGAGGAGAAATTCAAAGCAATAGAGACTGCTGATTACCGTTACGGGATCGACGTTAAAGACTTAAGCTTGGTCCCAGATCTGGTGCTCCCACCAAAGTTTAAGATTCCGAAATTTGAAAAGTATAATGGGACTAGCTTCTCTGAAGCTCACATTACGATGTTCTGTCAAAGGATGACAGGATACGTTAATAATGATCAATTGTTAATTCACTATTTCCAAGACAGTCTGATCGGGTCTGCGGCCAAGTGGTATAACCAGCTAAACCGTGGCCAAATTGGTTCATGGAAGGACTTGGCTCAAGCTTTCATAAAGCAATACGGTCACGTGACAGAAATAGCACCCGATAGAATTACACTATAAAACATGGAAAAGAAACCCAATGAGAGCTTCAGGCAGTATGCCCAATGATGGAGAGAGATAGCGATGCAAGTCCAACCACCTATTTTGGAGAAAGAAACCACGATGCTTTTCATCAACACTCTAAAAGCCCCGTTCATTACCCATATGTTGGGAAGCGCTACCATAAGCTTCTCAGATATAGTAATGTTCGGTGAGATGATTGAAAATGCAATAAGGAGTGGGAGGATAGACATGGGAGAAAATGCCAAAAGATCAACCCCGAAGAAAAATGAAAATGAGGTGAATAATGTGGGCAAAGGGTATTCTAGATCGGTTACTGTAAGCCAGCCGAGGGCCGTGACTACCAACTATCAAGGCACCTCAAGGCAAAACTCCAACTCAAGACCAAATATAGAAAAACTCTAGTTCACGCCCATCTCGATGACGTATAAAGAGTTGTATCAGAATCTATTCGATGCGCATGTGGTGTCCCCGTTCTACTCGGAACCCGTGCAACCTCTATTCTCGAAATGGTATGATGAGAATACCCAATGTGAGTATCACGCAGGAATAGCGGGGTACTCAATCGGAAACTGCACTATGTTTAAAAAGTTAATCGAGAGGCTCATTAAAGTGGGAATTGTGAGTTTGACGATTCATCAGAACCTAACCGCCTTGACGAGGCAGTAAATACGATAACTGAAGGAGATGGCAAGAGAGTTGCAATCCCTTGAAAAAGAAGCCTAGAGGAAATATCAAGGAATCTGGACCTTGACGACATATCCGAAGAAAAAACTGAGGAATAAAGGTTTCCAAGCCCTTGCATACTTGGGAGTGTTTTGAACAATGGGACTGTGGAAGAAATCCCTGTATTTTTTAGAGCTAAATTCAGAGTAATGTCCAAAACACGCCTATTGGTCTAAGCCTAGGAGCAATAAGAGGCCTTTTGTGAAATAGACTTATGTCCAAAATCTTTATTTCAATAAAATGCATTTTTGCCATCATTTTGAGCAAATGTTCTTTTATTCATAATCATACTATATGAACAATTATTCTTAGATTCTTTTGTTCTTTGGGCTTTCCTTCAAATACTATTTTATTCTTCATTCATGGCCGTACTATAGAATAACTATTCTTAGATTCATTTATTCTTTAGAATATTCTTTTGTATCTAAACAGGTCCCCAGATATCAACGATATGAGCGATACTGCAGTTGACTCGGAACATCTTTTTGAACAAGATATATGTCCGGAGAAACCTCTGGACTTTGAAGATGACCGAGACTGTAGTTTATCTCCTGGTTTGTTAAGGATGGTAGAACAAGATAAGAAATAGATCCTACCTTTCAAAGAGTCAGTGAAATCCATGACCTTCCTCTATATGGGCATGGATGTCATTAGGGTCGATCTCGACAAAAGCTTCTAGCAAGTACTGATTTATCTGTGGAATTGTCCGTTACATCACTAAGTGAATAGAAACTGCTTCATACGCTAATATCCTAAAGTCAGCATTTGCAAAAAAAGAAAAAGAAAAAAGGGGGATCATATGTCGATATAGAATTCTAAAAAGAATTGTATCTGACAATGTACTAAACTTAAACCACAATGCGACATCAAAGTTTACAGCCAAATCAAGCACCAATGTGTCGCTTAAAAGTGAACAGTGCGGTCGAGGTAACCAATAAGAACATTAAGAAGATCATGGAGAAAATGACTGAGACCTACCAAGATTGGCATAAGAAGTTGAACATCGATCAAAACCTTTACCGTGGCAAATGACCAAAAAAGTGATGACGTGAGCTTACCAAAAAACGGTTCGCCATAAAGAAATCCGTGATAGGGACCTGATGTCAAAGAAGATCCTGCCCATACAAGAGGACTTCAAAAGAAAGTGAATGCCAAACTGGGAAGGATCTTATATGGTAAAAAATGCCTTATCTGGAAAAATCATTAATTGTTGACCAGGAGGGATAACAAGGACTTTCTTAATCCTTTGAGTTCAAATCAAGAAATACTTCGTATAATAAAAAAAGAAAAGAATAGAAAAAAAAAAGGAGAGACCGAGGCGAAAACCCGTAAAAAGGCGCCTTGAGACCAAAGGGGATTTGAGTTGAAAACCCAAAAAGGGCGGCTCAAATTTGGATCAAAGTGGGGCATACAGCAGTCTTGCTAGGCTTGAATTAACAATGAAGAAGTGTGCTACATCTCGGGGCATCGACAAAGTATTCCGGATCTTCTAAACACATATCGAGTTCAGATGGTCCTCAAGAAGTTGGTACAGAGAAGCTCAAGCTGCGTTATCTAGGGCACCTAGTTTTCCATTTTACCCATTTTGAATTTGCTATCTTTGATTATGTTATTCTTTTCAAGATACGTCCACAATAAATTTCATTCCTATTGCATTGCTATCTTTGATTAACTTATTCATTTTGAGTTAATTTCCTTCTTATTTTATTTGCAATCTTTGATTAATTTATTTATTTCGAGTTTTGCTCTCAATTAATTTCCTTCTTGTCCATTGTTACAATCTTTTTCAAGCATTTCACATTGAAATAACGATTAGTGGACTAATAATACTTTCATAAAAAAGTTTCGCATATTACTCTAAAATTTTCTAAATAGTATGTGGACTTGAAACAGGACCACTATTCAGAACTAACCAAATCCAAGAGTTGGAAACATTTAGGAAAGAATAGCCCAATTTGTGACTACTTCTCTGGGTTTTCCGTCAAAGATACCAGCTGAACAAGATGGAAGCATAACATGTCAGCGATAATGTCCTGATGAACAACGAGCAATGACACCTTAAGCCTTTTAAAAAAAAGGACCATCTTTATTCCTGCATTCATATATCATTCATAACACATCTAGCTAGGAGCATTTGATTCATTTCGATCATAGCATCCTAATTATTTGACATAAGCATCGCATCTAGTTAGGAGCATTTGATCCATTTCGATCATAGCTTCCTAATTATTTGGCATAAGCATAGATACATGAAATCGATTCTACAGATCATGTCCCTAGAGGATGGTGTAGCAATATCGGTGATTTTGTAGATCTTGTCTCCCTGAAGTTGCAGTGGAACAGATCGAAGACGGTGAATCTTGTCTCTCTGAAGTTGCAGTGGAGCAGATTTAAGTCACCAAACCTTATCTCCCTGAAGTTGCAGTGGAGTAGGTTGAAGTTACAAGTCTTATCTTCCTGAAGTTACAGTGGAGTAGACTAAAGATAGCGAATCTTATCTCCCTGAAGTTGCAGTGGAGCAGATTGAAACTGCAAATCACAAACCTTATCTCCCTGAAGTTGCAGTGGAACAGGTTGAAGTTATAAGTCTTATCTCCCTGAAGTTGCAGTGGAGTAGGCTAAAGATATCGAACCTTATCTCCCTAAAGTTACAGTGGAGCAGGTTGAAGTTACAAGTCTTATCTCCCTGCAGTTGCAGTGGAACAGACTAAAGATAGCAGATCTTATCTCTCTGAAGTTGCAGTAGAGCAGATCAAAACAAACCTTATCTCCCTGAAGTTGCAGTGGAGCAGTAGAGCAGATTAAAGCTATAAATCCTATACCTCTGAAGTCGCAGTAGGTTGGATCAGATCATTATGGCGAATCTCATCTCCCTGAAGTTACAGTGGAGCAGATTGAAGTCGCAAACCTCATCACCCTGAAGACGCAGTAGAGCAGGTTGAAATTACCAAGTCCTATCCCTTTGAAGTTTCAGTGGAGTAGATCGAAGCTACAAATCTCTTCTCCCTGAAATTGCATTGGAACAAATCGTAGCACTATTTCCTATACCCTTGAGGATGCAGTGGGATGGAATGAGGCTATTAAAAGGAAAGAAGCACCAAGAAGCCAAGATCCAGTTAGACTAGGCAAAATTGGCTATTTTAAGGTCTTTGCTCCATTCTCATTACACGACAACGAGCAAAGAGGGGCAGCTGTGATAGCCAATTTTGGCCCGGACAAGTGAAAAAATAAAGAAACCCAAATAAAAGTCCAATTTCTTTAGTCCATTTACAATATGTGTGACCCAAAATACAAACCCACTACCCAGATTTTAACCCAAAACTACCCAAACCCAATTTACATCAAACCCTAGCCCAAATAACAGCCCACTTGCTTAAGATTTTTTTAGCAGCAAACCCTTCCCCAAGATGCAGTCGCCGCATGCTTTCAACCACCGCCGCTCGGGGTACCAACCACCGGCCTTCCACGCGTCTGACACCTGCAAGATAAGAAGAACACGCAAGCAACAGACAAACAAACAACAAGCAAAAAACAAAAGGTAGCAGAAAACAAAACGAAAAAAAAAACAAAAATAGACCTATGTAATTCGGTTATAAAAACCGAAACATCCCTTATGTAATTTTTTTTACGAACATTAGAAATCAAAAACCAAAAAAGGAACACAAAGAAAAGGTTGATTTCCGATCCTATTCTCTTCGTTCTCATTCCGTTCTTTAATTTCTTTTGATTTTGTTTTTATTTTTGTTTACAAATATATAGACGAAAGGGGGCATAAATAATATAAAAGAGAGAGGGGAGGAGACTCACTTTGATCGGCCGAGGTTTCATCGCCGGAGGGCTCTCTTCCGTCGTCGAGATCGGACCGAATAGGGAGAAGAGAGATCCTCCTCTGTATCTCGCGGGCTGAGAAGGTTTGACTTTCGGGGACGCCTTGAACGGGGGCTAGAAAGCCCGGCTCGCACACCCCAACCACCGCTTGTGGTGGCGCTGCGGTGAAGGCGGCGATGAGGGTTCTAAAAAAACCCTAGTCGAAAGGAGCAGAGAAATGGGGGGGCCTCTGAAATTTTTTTTTAAAAAAAGGAACAAAATGAAATAAATAAAAAAAACTAACTTAAATATCAGCAAACAACACCGTTTCAGAGTGGGGGTCCAGGTGCCAAAACGATACCGTTTTGGACCACCCACGCGCTACCCGACCCGTACCCAGGGAGATCCGCGTGTTTCCCATTATTGGGAAATTTATACGCGAGGTCCCTCCACTTTCGCAAGGCCTTGCAATGTGGCCCTTGTCTGTTTCTTTTGTTTTTTAAATTTTGATCGCATGATTTTGTTTTTGTTTCAATGTGGTCTACCTTGAAACGCAGCGCATGACGTCTGGGAATATTTCCCAAGCAATCCCTCATTTGTTTTCAAATAAGATTTTCATTTAGGTCCTCGACAGCCTGTTTTCTATTATTTATTGTTCATTCCCTAAACTTTAATTCTATTTCAACTTAATCCTTGGTCGGTTTAATTAATTAATTTATTCCTTTTTTTATTTTTTAGATATGTTATTATTATTCATTTTAGATTCCTATTTTATATACTTCAAATTATTATATATATTATTTATTATGAAATTATCTATATATTTTGAACTCTCATGTATCATTTATTTCGGATTATTTGTATACATATGTTTTTCTATTTAAACTGTTTTTAGACCTTATTTATTTCAAATTTCTCTTTTCATATTATTTATTCTAAATATTTTTATACGTTATTCTTGTTAAACTATTTTATATATTATCTGTTTTAAGTCTTTATATGTTATTTCGTTATACCATTTTATATGTGAACGATTTTTTTTAAATTCTTTTATCATTTATCTCAAACCTTTTATCATTATTTTCTTTAAGGTTTCATATATATATATATATATATGTATATATTACTTATACCAAATTACTCTATATACTTTTTATATATTATATGTTTTTTTTTTAAATTTGTGTTCCATATAATATTTATCCACATACTATGTTTTCTTTCAAATTGTTATATATACTATTCAATTTTAAGTTGTATTTCTAAGTTATTTTGTGTATTAGTTATTTTGGATTGTATTATCCTATTCCCTTTAAATTGTTTTTTTATATCCTTTATTTAGTTATTTATTTATTTTTTTCTTTTTTTTAAAAAAATTATTAGTTACTTAAAATTGCTTTTGTAATCTATTTTAAATTTGTTTTTATGTATTGTTTGTTTAGAATTATCTATTTTGAGTTGTTTTATATTATTTATTTCACTTCATTATTGTTAATGTTAATACTTAAATAATGTATGCCATGTGCTTATTGCCATTGTGTGTTTTATAATTTGTTCATCCGTATTTTCATATCGTTGTTATTCACTTGCATAATATTGTGTCCATGCATTATTATTCTTTGCACATTTACTATATTCCTATTTCATATCATCGCCTCATCAATCAAGCCTCATTATATTTATCCAATAAATTATTTCGTTTTAATTCAAGCAAATACTGCGCATCGTTAAATATCATACTCGCTATATTTCAAAACGAAATTTCAAAACAAGGCAATGTTTCGCGTTTTGGAATATCGAGAAACTGTGCCCTAACTTACAGGGTTTCGATTTTCTCGTTGGTCCTAAATTGTCAAATATCCTTTTGAGTTTTTAATACACGCAATTCCAATTAAAATTAATGACGACCTTGCGCTCGGGGTTTCATAATATTGTGTCCTAACTTACGGGATGTGATACTCCGATATCTCGAGATAAGGAAATCTTTAACAACCATTTTGAGCTAATTTAAGAATTTTAAAATCGATATTAATAAAAAAGGATCTTATTTCAAATCCATTCACGATTTTTAATTTTCGACATTAAGACACTAACTAATCAATTCGGTACCAATTTTTGGGCGTGTCGAGGGTGCTAATCCTTCCTCGCACGTAATTGACTCTCGAACTTGTTCTCTTGAATCTCGTAGACCAAAACACCGTTTTAGTAAATTAAAAATTGTTTTTTATTAAAACGAAAGTAATCCGATCACACCAAATAAAGATCAGTGGCGTCTCCCGTTTTAATTTTTGTTTTCAAACAAGGTCAATTCCCGACGTTCTAAAAAAATGGTTTCGACACGCACTAACACCCTAAATGAAACTACGGGCAATCTTTTTGATTTCATTACACAAAGATATAGGGATGCGTACCGCATACATAAAGTAATTTTGGATAGCCAAAAGAATTGACCGTACTAAAGTTCTGCGGCCGACCAATGACAACTTCTTCACTTTTCAACAGACAAATTTTGTCGTACTTTATTCACAACAAAATCAAAAGTGCTCACTGTAACTCTATTGTGAAAAAGTGGCAACCCAAGATTAACATCAAGGTCCTTTACTCGATTAAAACCCACATTAACACAAATCGTATCAACAATATCTCCCAGTGTATTAGGATAGAAAAACACCTGAGATTTGCCTCTATTCATCTTCTACCTAGAGTAATAACAAAAAGTGTCCAAAATACTACTCACAACACTTGTTTGTTCCTTACTAGCCTCACAAAACAACATAAGGTCATAAAAAAAAAAGAGGTGAGATATGAACGGACCTTTCTGTGATAAAGTCAAAGGCTTCCAACTACCCCTTTCAACTGTCTCTTTAATCATATGCCTAAGCCTCTCCATGCAACGGAAAAAAAAGATAAGGAGAAAGTGGATCACCCTGCCTTATGCCACGCGTAGGTTGAAATGAATCCGTAACAGTCCCATTCCACAAAACCTGAAGAGATTAAGATGTGATGCAATGTACGATCACATGGACTAAATGCAAATGAAATAATTTAATTAATAATATTATTAATATAACAATTCATTTACCGTCCACCATACCTAATTCAAAATGGTTTATTTTCCTATTTACACATTGAGTTAATTGCAATTTAAGTCATTAAGTCTTTGGTCAATTATAAAAATCTATAGTTGTGCACTTTTATAATTTAGTCTTTGTACCTTAATTAACTATCCAATTAACAAAATTAAGGGACCAAACTTTAATATATTTTTATTCTAACATCGTAAATATTAAATAATAATACTTACGGACTTGAACATCGAAAATGAGATTTTGAAACCATATTTTTTGAGACCACTAACTTTCGAGTCATTACAATTTAATTAACTTTAATCTATTTAATCAATCCACTATTAATATCACCAAACACTAACACCCACCTTGACATGGTTTATTTGTTATTTTAAACCTCAAGTCATTTTCTGGTTAAAAATCTATAGCGATTGGACTTTACAATTTAATCTTTGAACTTTAATTAATCACTAGTTCGACTAAGTTACCTATTCAAACAATCAATTCACCTATATAATAATTTCGTAATTTCCTTTATTTAATATTTACAGATTTGATTTATGGAAATGGGGTCCCGAACCCATAACTTCTGGCACCACTAGAAATTGGTTAGTTACAATTCTCCCCTCAATGAGAAATTCCGTCTCCAAAATTTACCTAGAAAGTAGTGGGGGTATTGGGATTTAATTTCTGAACCAAGTTAATTCCTTTGTTATCCCTCGTTATCTATCCTCAGACTCGTTTAACTAAATAACATGGTCTTTTGCATACTATCAATAATCAAATATAATATTTATACACATGCAATAGTGTTTCATAACATTTATCATTTTTATCAACATTCATTCAACGCATAGTTTATATTTCCTATTAACATGACTCGGACTCAAATGGATACATAGATTAAATCAAAACACCATTTTGACACCCAATGCCTTATTGGACAATATCTGAAGCATAAGTTTGGCACCTAGTGCCTTATTGGATAATACCAAAGTAATTAGTTTATGCCCAATGCTTATTAATGAGTTTAGCACCTAGTGCCTCATCGGAATGTCTGGAGTAAGTAGATTGTGCCCAACGCTCATCAGTTTAACCGAAGTAGTAATTGTGCCCAACACTCATCAAAATGTCTAAAGTAAGTAGATTGTGCGCAACGCTTATTGGTTTAATTGAAGTAATAATTGTGCCTAGCATCATCGTATATGGTTGAAGTAACCTGTACTCAATCTATCCTATGGCATGCCAACTGTATCTGACTCTATCCGAATAATTAATAGGGTAACTATTTTATGATTCATTATATCTAGATCAATTCATATTCTTTTATTTTCACTTTATCATCAAATCACTAATTTATCATTTAACATAACATGTTACAATTCAATTTCATACTAATCATCGAATATCAATCGAATCAAGAAAGTTTTATTCAATTTATATGATAATCATAATTCATCTTAATCTATAATCGTGCGAACAACATAAATTCGTAAACAGATAAATTGATCTTAAATTACAAAAATATTTACCAAACCCTCGTGCTATTGATTCACCAATAATGATTCCTCGACCTCTAGCTGGAGGAATAGATCTCTGAATAGTAGTAGGAGCATTCTTATTATTTTTTAGGCAAACTTGATCTAAATGATTTAGGGGTCCGCATAAATAACATGCTCCTACTTTCACCCAGCATTCACTTCTATGCTTCTTTCCACAGTGTTCACATGTTGGAATGATCACATCACATCTTTTATCAAACTTTTAACATTGTTCATCAATACCATCGACTGACCAGTTCGATCTTTTTCTAACCCAATTTCTAATAGAGTTGGTCTCTACAGTCTTCGAG
The DNA here is from genome assembly GCA_025698465.1 of Gossypium longicalyx. Taxonomy (NCBI): domain Eukaryota; kingdom Viridiplantae; phylum Streptophyta; class Magnoliopsida; order Malvales; family Malvaceae; genus Gossypium; species Gossypium longicalyx. The sequence goes on along the minus strand of CM046997.1, from coordinate 11,334,225 downwards.
ACTCCTTAGTTTGTTTACGCAGAGGTTGTGAATTAGAGGTCCCAATTCTGTTTCTAAAAGCTTGGAAATTTTCTACTGAAGTAGGATCAACATTTTTCGACCCTATAATTTGATGGGTTGTAGCTGTTATTTCAGTTTGCGAAACAATTTCCACTATTCCTTAAAGAAAATCCATTATTACATAGAGTAAGCTTTCAATGCCTCGATCCTCTTTGCGAGATCTATCTTCTCTATTCCCACCTTGAGTATTGATTTGATCATCACCATAAACATTTATCTCCACTTGCTTTTCACTTTTTACAAAATTATTATTACTATTAATTTCTGCTTTAACAACATACCTTAACTCATTAAACATTTTCAAATATAAGACAAAATATTTAACAATCAGCATCCAATTCCAACTCAGACTCGACTCAACCTTGGCATGTACCTCTAGACTTGATTTTCAAGCTTGATTTAGTCCAATAATTAGTTAAACCTATAGCTTTGATACCACTAAATGTAACACCCTATACCCAACTCGATTGCCGGGTCTGAGCTACAATATGTTGCATTTGTTGTTAGAGCAACTATGATAAACTAATAATTAATTATATAACTTGTATAATAAATCAAACAAATATACCTTCCTTAAACATACCAAAAATAATTCTAAGTTTCATTTATGTATGTAACACCCCTAACCTATATTCATCACCGAATTAAGGTTACGGAGCATTACCATACAATCGTAAACATTTAACATTATAATATTTAAATAATTTAAATTTATCATAATCCATCCAATCTCATGCATTTTGTCCCTAAATCGAGCCCTCAAAACCTTAAAAATAGCTTAGAAACAATCTAAGACTAACTTGAAACAAAATGGTAAGTTTAGGAAAAAGTTGTAAAAATTGGAAACAAGGGTCACACGACAGTGTGGCCAGGCTGTGTGAAATCACCCCAGGTCGTGTAACTTTCGAACAAGGGACAAACAACCATGTCCCAACCCGTGTCTTCACCCATGTAACTCACTGAGATGCCCCACATGCTCGTGTGTTAGGCCGTGTATTAGGCCATGTAACTCTCTGAGTTGCCACACATGTCCGTGTGTCAGGCCGTTTTCATGGCCGTGTAACTCATTGATTTGAACGCTAAGAAACTCACAAATGACATACGACTGTGTCGCCAGGTCGTATGTGTCACACGGCCATGTGACTACCCGTGTCTCAGGCCGTGTAAACCCAAAATTTACCTAAAATTAAGCCATTTCACAACCATTCACACCTAACCAATCTTACCATTTGAGCATACATCCAAAGGACTTAAACATTATTCACAACCATATAAACATGCCATTTTAGACACCCTAATTCAACTAACCAATATGCCATTCAAAGGCGCCACAATTATATCAAAACACCAACTATCAAAACATGCCAATGTTGCCTCATTTCATGCATGATAACCTAGTTCAAATATGTACCAAAACGTACCACAAATAACTATTTCCAAACCATTCTAATCATACCAAGAAGAACCTTATTTACAAGCATATTAAAATAACCAAAATGACATAACTTGGTAAGGTATCAAAGTGTACCAAACCAACATATTTATCTATATAAACATGCCACTACCCTAGAAGATACAAAAACTACCAACTTAGATGGATAGTGTGAGCAGGTTGATTGATCCTTCCAAAATGTCAACAACGATTATCTACAAAATAATCCACAAGAACCAGTAAGCTTACATAACTTAGTAAGGACATTGTATAACATTTAATCAGAATACAATTAGACACAGCTTACCTACTATTTGATTTAGGATTACCAAAGTACCAACAGAGGCACGTATGTCAAAGTACAAACAAGGGCATGTATGTGCATTCAGGGGTATCGAAGTACAAACAGGGGCACTAATGTGTATTCAGGGGTATCGAAGTACAAACAAGGGCACATATGTGCATTCAAGGGTATCAAAGTACAAACAGGGGCATGTATGTACATTTAGACAATAATTATCTAAACATATCAACTAAAGAATAATAATATAATATTACAAGTTGAACTTTATTTTCGTATTGAAATACTGTGGACTTACCTACGATTTAATTTTGACCAACACGTAGGGACTAATCCGTTATTTTTTCTTTTCCTCAGTTATTGTCTTTTTTAACCGAGTTTTGATCTATATAATAATTAAATACAATATATTAATCTCATACACATTTCACATTCAATTCAATGCATATAACCTTTAAATTTTCATTAATTACAAATTACCCCTAAACTTTTACAACTTTTTTAATTTAGTCCTCTAACCGAAAATAATCAAATTAACCATTTTCTCAAGTTAAAAATTACAGCTGAATAATCTAAGCTCTTAAAAAAATCCCATTTATACTTCTAATTCGCCATCAAAACTTGACATTTTAACAATTTAATCTTTAAATAAAAAGCTAATGGAAATTACTTCACAAAACAACCAAATACCACAATCTAAGCTTCAAACACATAATATCATAAAAAACAACCTAGATTTATCAATGAAAACTTCTAAAACTTTTAGTAGATTCAAAAACGAAGGTACGGGCTAGCTGGACCTAGTTGCAACGATATCCAAAACATAAACATTACAAGAAATAGGTGAAAATTGAGCTCACATGCACAAGGAGAAAGAAACCGAAACTTGGAGCTCCCTTCAATGGTGATTTCTACAACAAGAAGAAGAATTGAAGAAGAAAATGTTTTCTTTCATAATTATTTTGTTTTAATTTTAAGGTTATTACAAATTTGCCATTAAAATACATGATATAATATCATTTTCTTTACATAATGCTGTCCCACATTAATAATTAGGGACTAATTGCTACATAGGTCCTTCATTATTTAGTAATTAAGCTATTTAATTACTTAAATGCAATAATCACCAAGTTATGTACATTTTTCAATTTAGTCATTTTTCTTAAATTAACTATCTAAACGTTAAAATCTCTTAACCAAATTTTAATACGACTCTAATGACTCCACAACTATTCTATAAATAATATGTACGAGTCAGCACGATGAAAATTTGTGGTCCCGAAACCACTATTCTATTACCACTGAAAAACAAGCTGTTACAATATATGTACCTAATAGCATACAGCAAATCAACCATATATGTATTACTACTAAAACATAAAATACAACATTAAATTATAACATCATTCAACTACCACAAAATCTTTACCTAATATATTTGATTTGGTTTTAGGTTGGCATATGTGCTAGATTTATAAGTAATTCTATGTTAATGGTATGATGTTTCAAATAGCACACGAATGACATGAAATGAATTAGTGATGATAGCTTGATTTGGTTATTGAATGAGATGGTAATGTATTTAAATACATGAATCATGAAATATGCTTGCAAAATGTACCTTAACATGGTTAGTTGATAATTTGGCATAATGTGTCTATATGTGTTTTAGGTGATCGTAATGAAAGTGTAATGACATGATTCAAAATGGTTTAGCTTAGTGAAAGTTGAAAAGTGAATGACTTAATTGGTATGCTTGAATAACATTGAATTGCCTAAGTTTAATTGGTGAATTTGAATTGAATATTTGGTAAGGAAGTTAAGTTGATTGTTCTTCGATTTTAGTTTACTATAGAGAAAGAGCTTTTTCTCGTTGGGAAGTATCAATTTTTGTTCTATGTTCAGTCGTGGTAAGAACCCACTCTCTTTGCAACTGAGGTTCGTGGACAGCAGAGAAGATCGTTTCATAGAAAGCCAAGAATCAGCGAGTCTTGCTAGTCCAAAAACACAAATACCAAAATTTTTAAATTTTATTACTATAGATAACACAACAAAGGTTTAAGTTTTATGGATTTTTTGAAACTCTGTTGTGTAATAAAACAATTTTAATAAACAAATTTTCTAACAATTGATATCAAAGCAGGTTGTGACATATCATATGGTGTAAATTGAATACCAAATAATTTCATTTTTCTCTATTTGATTGATTAAATTGATAGAAAGTGACATTCTTAAATCTTATGCATGTTTCGGAATATAAAATGTAAATGAATGTTTTAGATATTATATATTTATTCTTATGTAATTTTCCCCAAAGTTGTGGTTCCTAAAATAGGATTTACTGTGATTTAGGTTAACTTTGGTGTTTTTAATTAGATTGTAAGAGGACATGTAAGAGGCACAGTGGCCGGAGGCTGAAAAATTGTGGCAAGGGTGAAACCGCTCGAATTGTTGTGAGGTGTGCTAAAGGATGAGGGCCTTGCACCCCACTGCACGAGACGATTAGGGCATCGTACCCCAGTCAAGTTGGAGTGCAATATACATAGTAACAACACTAATTAGTGATTTTTGTAAAATTTTATAGATGAAGACTGTACTCCTTATTATGATAGAATTTCAATCTTTCTAACCTTAAGAGTGAAAAAATACTTGGGAGAAGAGGACTAGTATAGCTTGCTCCTAATTAATCAAGTTTTATGTTGCGTTGTATAGGATAGCCCAATGCAATTGGATGCCATCAACTCATATTTGGAAAGTTATTAGATGTACTACTTCATTGTATAGGTACAAGTTGTAAAGTTAACACTGTTACCTTCATATTTAAACAAATCCTTAAACATGTAGAAACAAACTATGTGCACCGAAGTTTTCCATTTCCTTTTTTAATTTTTCAAGTGTTGATGAGGTAAGAAGGTGACAACTTTTGAAGATTATATAGAGCGTCTTCCACATAAGCTTGGATACTATACCATGTTTTCTGCTAAAAGTCTTTTTGATGACATATTGCCTCTAGTTTCACTACTTGAGTTGAGTGAGCATCTTGAGAGAACTAAGGTCCCTAATGTGCTAACAACTGCTCCCACGTAGTCTCTCAATGCTGCTAAAAAGCTCATACACTTGCTGATTTTCAAAAGAAGCTTAATTTATTGAATGCTTAGCTTTATTACATCACTTAGCAAAAGCTTGAATTTCTTTCATTCATTCAAGAAATCCAAAGGAATTTCCATGAAAACCCTATCTGGATCTAAAAAAAAGCAGTAGTTAAAATACTATAACCAATAATCAGGGAGTTGTCGTTTAGAAGGAGTATTGGTTTTGTTTTTCTTTTAAGATTTTGAACTATTGATATTTTTATGCAATTTGTTATTAGTGTAAAATAAAATGATGAACTCAACAGAGAAATGCAACAAAATGCAATTTGTATTTCTCATAACTTTGAAAGCAAACAACAGTGGCTTTATATAGTTTTACAAAAATACAAAAGCTAAAAAAAAGCTAATGTATCCCACTAACTTAGGAAACTAAAAAAAAAACTAATTCAAAAACAATAACAAACTAAGATATGCTCCTAATAATTAGGAACTTATTCAACAAATATAAGACCTAACAAAACCCTCCCCTAAACTAAACATACCAGTTGTATGTTAGTTTATATCACTGCAACTTTGAACGCCAAGTGCTTCTTTGAGTTTTTCGAATTGATCGAGCTTCAAGGGTTTGGTCATAATATCAACTACTTGCTCACCAGTTCCAAAGTACTCCATGCTAATTGATCCATCATATATAAGCTTTTTTAGAAAGTGAAACCTTACATCAATGTGTTTACTTCTTCCATGAAAGACTTGATTTTTTTTGTAAGCCTAATGGTAGAAGAGTTATCACAAAGAATTTTGACTGATTTTCTTTAGGTACCTTTAATTTGCTTCTAAATTTGCTGCATCCATACACTTTGACAAGCAAGCACATAAGGCAACAGCTGCATACTCTACTTCTGTAGTTGGCAGAGCAACAACAGGTTGCTTCTTTGATACCCAAGCTACTGCTCCTTCACTAAGCATAAAGACATAACTTGAAATATTCTTCCGATCACTCAAATCTCTAGCATAATCACTGTCTATGTATGCCATCAGTTCATGTGTGCAATTTCTCTTGTAAAGAATGCCAAAATTTTTGGTAGCTTGAACATATCTCAGAATTCTTTTAGCTGTCAACATATGTGCTTTCGTTGGATTTGACATCAATCTACTGATCAGACATACACTGTACATCAGTCAGGTCTTGTGACTGTCATGTATATCAAACTTCCCACGATTTGCTTGAATAAGGTTCCATTGACTTGTGCTCATTCTTCTTCCTTTGATAATTTACTTTCACGAACTATTGGATTCCTGACTCCATTGCAAACCCCTATTTTGAATTTTCCAAGAATTTTATTGGCATATTTCTTTTGGTTGATAAAGATCCCGTTAGTGCCTTGATATACTTCTACGTCCAAAAAGTACTTCATCTCACCCAGATCAGTCATTTCAAACTCATTTTTCATTGAGTTTTTGAAACCTTGCATTATTAACAAATCATTACTTGTAAAAATGAGATCATCAACGTAAAGACTTACAATCAGAATCTTGTTATCCTCGTGTTTCTTGACTAACAAAGTGTGATCACAACAACTCTTTTTGAAGCCTTCTTTAATAAAGTATCCTTCAATTCTGTTAAACCATGCTCTCGGAGCTTGTTTTAAGCTGTAGAGATCCTTCTTCAATTTGTACACTTTGTCCTCTTCTCCCTTCACTTCATAACCTTGTGGTTGGGCGATATATATATCTTCACTGAGTTCACCATGTAGAAAGGCACTTTTGACGTCGAGCTAAAAACTTTCTAGCCATTTCTTGCTGCAGGAGCTAATATTATTCGAATAGTATCCCATCTTGCTACAGGAGTGAACACCTCATTATGGTCTATCCCCTTCTCTTGAGCATATCCCTTGGCCACCAGTCTCGCCTTGCACTTATCAATTTCTCCATTTTCGTTTAATTTTGTCCAATAGACCCACTTGATTCCAATCACTTTCATACCGGAGGGAGCTTTTACCAGTTTCCATGTATGATTCTTCTCTATTGCTTCAATTTCAAGATCCATTGCCTTCCTCTAATCTTCTAATTTTACTGCTTGTTCATAAGATAAAGGATCACCAGTAGATAAAAATAACACAAAGTTTTGTACCTCATATTTTGAGAGACCTTCTCCACTCGTGTAATCATCTAGATATGTTGGAGCCCTTCTTTCTCGAGTTTGAGGAGCTGTTGCTTCATCATTGGAAAGATTTACTGCATCACTTGAGGTGGAGTTCTTATCAGCTGAATCTTTGTCGTTTAAATCTTATTCATCTTCATCATTTTGATTGTATGCTTCTTTATAGGCTTCTCCCCAATCGAATACATCATTTATGGTTTCTTCTTTTGTACTGCTCTAATCTTAGCCTTCATTTTCTTCAAAAACCACGTCTCTGCTGATGGTGATTTTCTTTGTTAGTGGATCAATCATTTTGTAACCTTTGGATTCTTCACTGTAACCAATCAGAACTTGTTTTTGGCTTCTTGCATCTAGTTGTTGTCTTTTAGCCTCGGGTACATGAATATTTCTAATGCATCCAAACACCTGAAAGTATTCAACATTGGGTTTGAGGTTACTCCAGTATTCTTCAGGAGTTTTATTCTTTAAGCAGGCAGTAGGACTTCTGTTTAACACATGGCATGTCCACTTTACAGCATCTAGCCAGAACATTTTAGGCGTCTTTTTTTCTTCAAGCATGCATCTTACCATGTTGAGAATGGTACGATTTTTTACGCTCAACAACTCCATTTTTCTGAGGCATATAAGCTATTGTGAGTTGCCTTCTGATGCCTTGTACCTTGCAAAAATTTGAGAACTTCTCAGAGTTAAATTCTTCTCTTTGTCTGTTCTTAAACCGTACAATGATAAACAAGACTCTTTCTCTACCATTATTTTGAAATTTTTGAAAGTTATAAATGCCTCACTCTTCTAATTTAGAAAATAAACCCACAACTTTCGACTAAAATCATCTGCAAAAGTTAACATGTACCTCTTTTTGCTATATGATGCGGGTGAAATGGGGCCACAAATATCAGAGTGGATGAGCTACAGTTACTTTGCCGCTATTCATTTACTTTTTTTTGGAATAGCTTCTCTATGTTGTTTCCTTGTCATGCAGCTAGTGCATCTATTTGTTGGTGTTCTGATTTTGGGAAGCCCTTGAACCATCTCCTTGTTATGCAATAATGCCAAATGTTTGTAACTCAGATGTCCATATCGTTTGTGCCAAATATCTCTGGAATCCTCATTGTATGTGTTGAAGTAGGAGGCTGATGTCATGAGAATATTTGTGGTGACCACAAACATCCTGATGGCAGTCATTGTACTTTTCATTATAAGCCCACGAGTTGGATGGTATAGCTTGCAAGCTCCATGTTTGATTAGAATAGTAATGCCTCGATCTTATGATTGACCTATACTGAGCAAATTATTGCTTAAATCAAGTATAAAATACACATCCCTTATTTTTTAGACTTTTCCTCCAAATTTCAGCTTGATGTCTCCTTCCTCTTTCACCATAAGTTTAGAGTCATTCCCAAGTTTTACCGAATGCTTGAATCCTTCATCAAGTCTTATGAACCATTTTTTATTTCCAGACATGTGATTTGAACACCTGAAATCGAGAAACCATATTCCTTCCCTTTTGTTTTGCTTCAGATCTACTTATGCCATCAACAACATCTCAGTTTCATCATCAATTTCTGCATAATGAGCTTTCTTTTCCCAATTGGGACATTCATACTGATAATGCCCCAAATTGTGACACTTGTAGCATTCTACAGTTGCTTTATCTATACTCTATCTGCCACGACCTTTAGTCCAGCCTCTGCCTCCTCCACCTCGATCTTCATTTGTGACCTTCAAGATCTGCTCTTCCTCAATTGGGCTTATCATTCTTTATTCATGAATCAACAGACTGCTCTGAAGTTTATCTACTGTTAGGGTCTCAACATTGTTGTGACAGCCCTAATTTGACCTAGTCGGAAAGTGGTTTCGGGACCACAAAATCGAGTCATAAAAATAATTAACTATTAAATTTTGTGTTTATTATATGTGTAAATGCATGTGTGAAAGTTTCATGCTTTGATCTGGTCATTTGTATGTGAAATTTATAAGATAGGACTCATGTGATAAAACTTGAAAGTGTGATAGGTAAATTTTAAAGTACCAAATAATGCATGAAATGATGACATGAGGGATTTGTGTAATATCTTGATTTTGGGCCTAGTCGGAATAGTGGTTTTCTGACCACAAAATCTGAGATAGAAATAATTATTTTATAATTATTTTGATGTTTATGATATGATTGCATGATTGTGTGAAAATTTTGTGAAGAAATTCTATGCATAAAATGCTTAATTTGAAGTTAGGGACTAAATCGAATAATTTGCAAAACTTGCATTCTAGAAGTTTCTAGTATGAAATTGTTTTGAAATATTAATTAGGAGGTCTTAAATAGCAATTTTACCAATTTCTAAGTTTATGGACAAAAATTGGACATGGATGGAATTTTTGAAAAGTTTAGTAGTAAGGGCATTTTGGTCATTTAGGGGTAAAATGAATTAAAATACAAAATTAAAAGCCAATTTTGCTCATCTTCAACCCCATGGCCAAATATAGCAAGGAGAAACCATGGCTAGGGTTTTTCAAGCTTCCAAGCTCGATTGTAAGTCCTTTCTAGCCCCGTTTTTCAAGTTCTTTACGTTTTTGGAGTCCCGGTAGCTCGATTTAGCTTATGCTAGCAATAATTTAACCTAGGGTTCATATTTGGAAAAATACCCATAGGTTAATTTTGTGTATTTTGGTGTTTTATGATAGAATATGAGGTTTTAAATTATGTTAGACAACTTGTGCTACTCGGTTTTAAGTGAAAACGAGCAAAAGGGCTTAATCGGTAAAAATACCTAATAGTCATAAGTACATGTTAGAGTGAGAATTTGATGTTGCCATAGAAGGAAAAAATGATCAGCATGTCATAAAACATAAGAAAATAGGCTGAAGTTTAATTTACGAGCTTTGGGGCAAAAGTGTAAATATGCAAAAGTTTAGGGGCAAAATTGTAATTTTTCCAAAATATGATTTTGGGTCAATTTGAATAATGTGAGTCCTAATTAGACTATATTTTAAATGATAGAGCAAGGAAAACTGAAATTCGGGCTAAAATGGGGAAAATACCAAGTTGTGGACGAAATGGTAAAAGTAGCCATTTTCGCATACGAGGTAAGTTCATGTGTAAATGTAGTAACATAAGTGTTATTTTTAAGTCATTGATGTTAATTATATGATATGCTGATTTTTATCATGAAATATATGCTTTGTGGTTAATTTCGAATAAAATGCAAATTATGTGAGCTACTTGTTAAATATAAATTGTTACCGAGTATTGGTTTCGGTATTCTACGGAAGACGGCAAGGATATGTGTTCGAGGAAAATCCCGTTTGAACCTTAGGAATATATTAGGATACAAGTGACATGTCGCTAGGATGGTTGAGCATCCGAACTCGTTGAGTTGAGTCCGAGTTCATTTATGGATGCGAATGTCCGATCTCATTGAGTTGAGTCCGAGTTCGTGAGATGTAACTAGGCATCCGAGCTTGTTGAGTTGAGTTCGAGTTCACTTATGGATGCGAACGCTCGAGCTCGTTGAGTTGAGTCCGAGTTCGCTTATGGGCGGGTTACATAGTAGCTTGGCTACATATGTGTCACTTATGTGCAAACTTTCCATGTATCTGAATTATATTCCGATGTGTTCAACGGGTAAAGTTCTACTCAAATGGAGGAATACTCAAGATGAAAGGGACGTATTGGTAAGTGTTGTGAAATGGATACTTTGAACAGGTATGTACTTAACCCTCGGGTTGAAAAATCGATATAACAACAATATGGTAAGATGATAAATGAAAATATGATATGAATGTCTTGGTGATGATTATGCAAATGATGTTTTATGTTTGCTTATATGGTTATGCTACTTGCTATTTGCATGTGAACTTACTAAGCATTTATGCTTACTCCCTTCTTTTCATTCCTTGTAGTGTTGACAAGCTAGCTCGGAAATCGGGAATGGTCGGAGGCACGCTCACACTATCCGTATACCATCTTGGCATAATGGCTTGTATATTTTGAGTATGGCATGTATAGCATTATAATCATTTTGTATATATGGTCTTATGATATGGTTATTGAGTAGTATAAAAATGCTTGGTAATGATTAGCCATTGGAATGGCTAATTATGATCATATTTGGTGTTATGTATGTCAAATTGCTAGTTAATCCATGGAAACCATGAAATAGGTAAAATTTATCATAAAATAGATTCAGACAGCACTAGTGACGTGAATTTGAAAAATCACTAAAAATAGTAGAAATGGAATTAAATAATGAATAAGTTATGGAATCGAAGCTTGATGAGTCTATTTTCATATGGAAGAAACGAAACAGGTAAATGAATTATATTTTATGAGATATTTAAGTTTTGGCGGAACAGGGTTAGAGCGATCTCTGAATCCCCTGTTCTGATTTTAAAATTTTACCATAAATTGTACAAAAACAATTAGGATTTTTGCCTTACATATATGAAATCCTTATTGAGTCTAGTTTTATGAGGAACAAATGGAATAGTAATTGAAATTCTGTACAGAGAGATAACTGATTCGTAATACACAGAGGTCAGAGCAGTCGAACCCTGAAACAGGGGAGACTTTAACTAATAAACTGTACTAATTGGCCTAGCCAAAAATTCTAGAAAAAAATTAGTAAATAGATATATGAGTCTAGTTTCAGGAAAAATTTACGGAATTGGATTTTGAGTTTCAGAACTCGAGATATGAGTTTTTAAGCGACTGTGACGCAGTTAGTCAGCTTGTCTGGAATTTCTAAAATTAAATTGTTTGAGCTGTTTAAGCAATGAATTAAGTTTGTTAACACCTCGTGTTCGACTCCGGCAATGGTCTCAGGTATGGGGCGTTACAATTTGCATGTCAAATGGACCAATTTTGTTTAGTGGCTGGCCATAAATGATGGTTGATGTATAATATATGTTTTATTTTAGTATTATAATAAGTGATGGCTTTATTTTTGAAATAAATTAATTAGTAAAACAATAAAAGATGATAAAAAAAATAGATGTTTATCTTTCTTCTTGATTGCCGAATTTGGGAAAGAAAATATTGAAGAAGAAACCAAGGCATTCGGCCATGGCTATCCCAATTTAAGGTATGCATTGTGATTTTTTATTTTAATTGATTATGAGATTAAATTGATAAGTACATAGTTTATTTAACCCATGGTTTAAATTCATGAATCAATGAACAAATGTCCATTCGGCAAGTGCTAAATTGGTGTTATTTTGATAAGTCTTTGGGTAGATGTTAGTTATTTGTTAAGTAGCTTAAATGATGGTTGAATGAGTAGAATTCATGGTTGAAAAGTACAAATTGAAATTTGCCGTATGAGTGTATATGCATTTTGGAAAGAAAAATGTTGTTGTTTAGTTGAGTTTTCATTTGATATATATTCATTCGGTCAAAAGGGGGAGGAATAAGATGAATTTAAAATGTTGTGGTTTATTTTTTTTAGTTGGTTAAATGATTGTGGTCATTGCCGAATACAATTGTGTTAGGGGAAATAGGATTAAATATTGGTTGGATGAACTAAATAAATATATATATATATATTCGACTATATAGATTTGATGTGTACTTGAAAATATAATAAGTCTTGAGAGATTGTACTTGTGTATGTGAACTAAATGTTTAATGGATATTAGGCTAAAAGGAGTAAAAGGTTAAGTCATAAGAAATTTTGAGTGATATTCATATTTGGACATTAGGGTTATATGAACTTTGGTTATTTGAGTTATGTGTTATGTGAACTATTTATTTGATATACATAATCGGTCATTGTTTGGCAATAATGTAACCTATGTGTAATTTGCTACAATTGATTATGAGATGGAATTTGTATATGAAAGCTAAGTTTGAGTGGTTAGGGTCGAATGGGATATATAAGATATTAAAGCATGTTATAATTATATATTGGTGTATACGTGGTTGTAATTAATCCTCTATTTGAATTCGGTTAGATATGGTCATGGTATGAGTTTAGTAGGGTTAATATCTTAAAATTGAATGGAGTTTTAGTTAACCTTATGTGTCATGTGCATTAAAATAGTTGATGATTTGGGTGTTATTATATGCATTTATGCTAAGGATTTTTTTAGCTATGTTTTATATCTATGAAATGATTATAATGGATAATTTGTAAGAGTAATTTCGGCTTGTTAAATATGTGGTACGTGTATGACAAATTGTATAAACATGATGTATTGAAGTTACCCTATAAGATCGGAATGGGTAATTAAATTATTGGTGTGTATGTATTTTTATTCATTGTAACTTGGCATGTGAAATGGGTGTATGATAGTTAATATGTGTGCTTAAGGTGAAGTGATAAAATAATTAGGTATATGGTTTGGTTTCATTATTGAGTATAAGGGTTAAGTGCTTTAAAAGACCTTTGATGTTCGAAATGATTAAACAAATTCATTTGTTTAAATTAAGCTCAAGAGCAAAGAGGAACTAGACCAGATAAGGGAAAGGAGAAAGCGAACGAATAGCCTATCTCGCAACTGCTCAAAAATATCCGAGGTAAGTTTTGAGTAATTACAGCTTATTAGATAATTGATGTAATGAGATAAGCATGATAAATGAATTGCAAATTATTGTCTCTACTTGAATAAGGTTGTTTAATAAATAACTTGAGTTTATGGAATGTAATCGAATGGATATTAGGAGTTAAGCTGAGATAGTGAAATGGTTACGTGTTCTTGCATAAAAGTGTTGAATCGAAAGTTATATTGAAAGTGTGTTTTCATTGTGTGCTCATACTCGAATGAAGAAAGTGAAGTACAAATGTGATATGATATGAGCCGAATTATCATGTGGGTAAATATGCTTAGCTCTCGATACATTATATATCCGGGTTAAACCCCGCAGGCATCGTGCTGGTAATGTATCCGGGTTAAATCCCGCAGGCTTCATGCTGGTAATGTATATCCGGGTTAAATCCCGCAGGCTTAGTGCTGGTACTATATCCGAGCTTAAAGTTCCGCAGGCTTTGAGCTAGTAACTGGATTCGGGTTTTGAAACCTAGCAGGCTTAACGCCGGTGATTCGAATGAGATTACAAATTCAAATGTTCAAAGTAAACTATTATCGAATATGTATGATACATGGTAATGACCAGGTACGTATTATATACTGTTATGTGAATTGATTTCAAAGTGAGTCATTAGTGTCAAACAACGATATAACTATGTGAATGATTAATATATCTATGAATAAAAGAAATGACCTATTCGATCGATGTCTGCCATTATATGAAAATATGTGAATTAAATTAGTTGTATGAGCCATAAAGTAAAGTGAAACATGTGCTGAAAATTTCTTGTGTATTTATATTCGCCAATAGTCTTTATGTATGGTATACTTGTGTATATTTGGCCTAGTGATTGTAGTTAGAATACAAATTTGGTAACATTCATTGTTCGATTTAAATGACATGTTTTAATTGTTGAAATGCTTAAAACTTACTAAGCCTCAAAGCTTACTCTGCTTTCTTATATCTCTGCTTTTATAGATTGTTGATTTTGGCCACCAACTCGGGGATCGTCAATAGATTCATCGTATCATCGATCTTGTTGGTACAGTTATATTTTGGTCTCGATATGGCATGTATAGGTTGGACTGTTGACAAAATATGTTTTGTAATTGTAAATATTTTGGCCGTATGAAAATGACATTTATAACTTATAAATCTGTATGTATTCAGTTCGATTTCTGCTTTTGTTGTTAGATTATGTGATTGAAAAATTAAATGTTTAGCTTGGTAATACCTCATAGCCTAAACTGACGATCGGACTCGGGCTAGGGGTGTTACAATTGTTTGATTCTTCAATTAAGCATACAACATAATTAAATTTAGGAACTAAGGATCGCAAAATCTTCCCTGTAATATCAGCTTCTTTGACATTCTCTCCGCATGCTTTCATCTTCTTGGCAATTGAGAGAGTTCTTCCAAAATAAGCATTGACAGTTTCTCCTTCCTTCATTCTCAATATTTCAAACTCAGTTTTTAGAGCTTGAAGTTGTGCTCTCTTGACCCTTATTGATCCCTTGAATTTATGCTTCATTCAATCCCATATTTGTTTAGATGTTTCATCATTGAGAATGGTCTTCATGATTTCTCTACTTATTGCTTGGTAGATATAATACTTCACTTTCCTGTCTTTCAATTGTTGTTCTTCAAACAGCTTTACCCCTTCTTCAGATGGTTCTCTCCCTGTTGGAATTTCATCTATTCTATCTTCTACTAGGCTCCAAAATTCCTTTGCTCGAAGGAAATTCTCCATCAACTTTGCCCGGTGTTCATAGCACCCATCAAACTTAGGAACAGCAGGTTGCACAAACACACCATTGTTGGAACTGCTTTCCGTCATTCTTCACACTCTTCTGTCGTGTTCCTTTAAAAAAAACTCTATTCTTTTCTTCAATTAGGCCTATTGGACTTGGCTCTTAATACCAAATATAAAATAAAATGATGAACTCGACAGAGAAATGCAACACAATGCGATTTGTATTTCTCATAACTTTGAAAGTAAACAGTAGTGGCTTTAAATAGCTTTACAAAAACAGAAAAGCTAAAAAAAAAGCTAACGTATCCCACTAACTCAAAAAACTAAAAAAAAAAGATCAAAAACAATAACAAACTAAGATATGCTCCTAATAATTAGGAACTTATTCAACGACCTAACAATTAGGAGTCAGTTTGTTTGGAAGTTGGTTTTATTTTCCATTGAGCAGTTTTGATATAAGAGGGAGACTTAAATTGCTTTATAAATAATCTCTCGGTTCTTTTCTTTGAGACAAATTATTTTTGCTACAAGTAATGTTCTAAAAAGTGTTAAAGGGGAGATTGTTTAGATATTTAGTTGTGGAACATGTTCTGGAGCAACTTATGCCAACATAGGCAATCGTAACAGGACCGCAACTTTTTTGTTGGCAGTTTTTAATGATTTTATTTTATTTTCATAGTCATGATTGTAAACATGATAAATTTGTCTCATCTTGATTGAAGATAGGAGGGAGGTTGATTAAAAAGTCTTGTGAATGAAGAAGGTTGTGTCGATTGAGATAAAGATTTGAGATAAAGCTCAAAGAATAAATTGACAATGAAGATCTCGTCACGAAAGGCTTAGAAGATCATATCTACCATCGAACAAGCTTGGTTCTTTAAATACCTTCATATGCCGACTTCATTATAGAACAAAAATAGAGAGAAACTCATTTGTTTATTGCAGGCACTATTTTTTAATATATCATTCTTGAGTGACTAAGATAAACTTATGGTTGTTTGGAGAGTAGGTTCTGTGAATTCACTTTGTATACTTATAGGGGCAAATACAAGAGGGACAAGCAGAGGTCCTAGTCCCCCAATCAAATTGAAAAATTGTCATTTTAGTTCGTACAAGTAATTAAAATTTAAATTAAGATAAAATAAAAATTATATTTTAACTCCTAAAAAAAAATATATATTTTATTTAATCCCTTCAAAAAATAAATAATTAATTAATGATGAAATTTATATTTTACATCTCATGAATTTATAATTCTTAAATTTTTTTTTCTAAATTCACCCTATATATTACAACCTAAGAGTGTTGGGTGATACACCAAATTATGTTACCAATTGACTTGCAGAAGTTCTCTTCATATTATTTCAATTATTGTGCTTACTTCAATTACCCCAAACTGAAGTACACATGAGCATGATAATATCCCACAATAGAGGAGGGATGTAAGGAATAATTAATGGTGGTCTCCATCACTCACATCACATGCATATTAAATTGTATGAATACTATGAATAATAATAAATATTAGAGGATTTATGCATCTGTAAGCATATGCAAAGAAGAGAAAGGATATCACATGGAAGTAACGTACAAGATTCATGTAGATGCCTTAATAATCTTAGGGAAAAAACAGGTCGTGGGGGGATTAATGTTTGTCGATTGTTGGAGTTAGGGGTGTGAGTACCCCTCAAATCATTTCAATTCAGGAATTTCTTTGGAAGTAGGAATACATTTATTTTTCTGATGTCGACCCATCACATGATGTTGTCGAGTATATATAAATATATATGTTAAAATACGATTTATAATTTTTTATTGTAATGATTTTATTAAAATATTATGTTATTTCAACAGTAAGAGATTTGCTGATCAAATTATTGGATTCATAAAATCTAACTAAATATATATATATATATATATATATCAAATATTTACCAAGGTATTATTCAACGGTGATATGAATTGAGAGGTAGCTTGATCTAAAAGCTCAAATTACTAAAATTAGAAGGAGAAATGATATTAAAGCTTTTGCCATGTGTAAGGGTAAGATGACTATATTTTTAATTGGATTCTTATTTTTCCTAGATATTAACATAGTTTTTTTAATTATTCAACAAATAATTAAGGGAATAATAACATAATTGATATTAATTATTTTTTTTATATAATACTTAAAATTACGTATATACTTTTTAACTTTTAAATAAGAAAATAAACTTGTATTTGAATTTATATTTTCTTACACTAATAATAATATATTAACTGAATTAAAACTTGATACATAACTAATTGTTGTTATAAGCGCCCGACATTTTTAGAAGCTTGATTATTCCCTCATGTGTTCCCTCCGACCTTGTAAGCAACTCTGCAAAATTTGGAAACCATATCAACCTTACCCATTTTATTTGAATCCACAATATCCGTATCCATAAAAACTTGATTGGAAAAGAAAAAGAAAGTTACATACGTTCAGCAAAGAAAGTTACATACGTTCAGCCGGAAAGGGGAACTTGTCAAAAACAACAATGGTTGCTTTCAATAGTTTCTACAAAGCAAAAATAAAATAAAATAAAAAACTGAGTAATTGGAAATTTTTGTTCATCATATATAATTTCATTCCAGCACCCAATCTCCGGGTTTCCCTGGAAACTCCTCCACTCCTGTGATTTTGCTGCGTATTAGCAAGTTGTCAATTTTTTTAAACTGATAATGAAGAGTGGAAATGACCTGATAATAAGCTTTCCACCAATCTGTTGACATTCAAAGAAATTGCAACCTGTCGTATGTGGTATCTCTTTGCCTTTCCACTCTACATGAAATTGACAATAAATATATTATTTTTCAAGGGTTTTATTGGACCAAAAAAGAAAAAAAAATTAGAGATGTGCAAATGCTGACCAAGATGCCAAATTACACTTGCAGTTAAACTGTCGCATTCCATCCAACTATCAATCACGAAATGAACATTTTGTCCCATTGCTTCCATTAGATTTTGCAGAAAGTTCATGATACTCTGCAAATACCAACATATAAAACATGGTTATTTTCATATTTAAATTACAAAAAAAGGGGGGGGGGTTGAAAGAGGTGAAAGAAAGACCTCTTTTCCACCAAAGGGAATGTAAAATATGAGGTCTTGGAATATACAATCATTTGAAAGAAGTTGATCTAGTTTGTGTGTGTTTTTGACACTGATGGCAGTATAGAATTCTTGGACCAAGTCTAAAACTGAGGGGTGGACCACTGGGGAGCAATCCCACATGAACCATCATCACTGCAACACACCCTCCATTCATTTCCTTTGCTGTTGTACTTAATGTCATATGATATTTGTGAGAATTTGAGTATAGAGTTGGTGTGCTTTGTGACTAAGTTGATGGAATGCCTGCCATTATTGCCTGGTTGAACAATGGTTAATGGCCTGAATTCTCTGTATTGGGTCACCCAAGAAGCTGAAGAATATTGAAGAGAAGCCATGAGGGAAAAGAGGGAGAATCCGATTTTAATTGCATTAGATGATGTTTTAAAGAAAAAACCTGATTCACACATTTATTCAAAGATCGGTAATCAGGCAATGAATTGATTTTTCTTTTCTTTTTGGCAAGGAAAATAACGTTTCATGTAACACCCGGTGTTTTGGATTTAGTGTTTTTTTTTTTTTTTTCATTATTTTATAACCATAGACAATTAAATAAATTATTAAAATTTTCATAAAAATTAAAAAATATATATATTAGTTAAATTGATTTAATCTTAACTCCACCGTGTTTTTATATTAATTAAAAAGATAATATTATTATCAAATACATTTAACATATTAAATGTAATGGAATAAAATACACTAATTAGTTTAAATAATCATCAACTACAAAAATCTGAAATTTATTTATTTATATTAAACTCCCACATCTTGATAATAATAAAAGCAGGATCTAATCCAGTATTGAAGTCTTTTGGTGGGTTTGTTAGGTTAAAATGAACCATGTATGATAACGGGCTTACCTCGAAATCTAAGCCAGGTGAGACCTATAACGCTATTGAGGCGTTTGTGACGATAAAAATTGAAGGATATTCCTTTTTTTTGGTAATAATTTGAAGGATAATTGGTGAGAGAATTATTTTCGTGTTTGATATACAGTAAAGTATTTTTTTGGGAATTACCTTTCTTTTCAATTTTGAGAATATGATTCATTTGAGAAGATGAGAATATTTGAGAATATGATCCATTTCAATAATGGTGATTTTCATGTAGTTGAAATGTTAAATTTTACTTCTTCTTTTTTTTTTTAAATTATTCTTTTATTTATTTTTATTATATTTAAAATAATTTTTTTCTACAAAATCATAAAATTATTTAATTTTATATTTATATCGAATTAATTTTTAAAATATTCATATATTAATTTTGAGATAATTTTATTATTTTATTTTTATTTAAAATAAATAAATAAATATTATTTTAATATAAATAGATTAAATTATTTATTCCTAAGTAATA
Organism: Gossypium longicalyx; assembly: GCA_025698465.1. Classification (NCBI taxonomy): domain Eukaryota; kingdom Viridiplantae; phylum Streptophyta; class Magnoliopsida; order Malvales; family Malvaceae; genus Gossypium; species Gossypium longicalyx. Next base: position 11,314,405 of record CM046997.1, on the reverse strand, counting down.
AATTAACTTTTGTTAATAAAAAATATAAAAAAATGTTTAACTTAATCAAGTTTGTACTTTATATGCCGGATCATTTTGAAATTTATCAGTAAAGTACTTAGCAAATCAAATATATGAATGAAATTTTCTTAGGATGTTAATTAGCACTTCTCTTGTATATCGAACATTATAATGCTACATGCTTGATAATTACATTTTTAATAATCATATTTCATTAAAATTTTAACACGACAAAGTATCAAATGTGACCTATGTTTAGATTAAAAATAGTAAAAGAAAAGAACACAAAAGAAAAGAGAGAACGGCTAAAAAACAAAAGGAAAGAGCTATATATTATCTTATTTGGGTCGTTAAAATTAATGAAGGAAAAAAAATAAAGTAATTAAAAAAAAAATAAGCAAGTGATATTCAATTTGGGTAATCTACAAAAATAGTCATTTTTGTTTGCCTCAGGTTATATTTTAGTCATTTATGTTTGAAATGTTACGTTTTAGTCACTTATGTTATTATTTTGTTACGAAGTGATCACTCTACCATTAAGTTCCATTATCTCTCTAACGGTAATCCTAAGTGGCAATCCAACTAGATTTTAAGTGCCAACTTGGATTTCTAAATGGGATGAAAATAGATTTTTAATTAAAAATTTAATTAATTAAAATTTTTAAACCTAAACCTTAACTAAAAAAATTGTTCATTTCTTCTTTTTAATTTTTCTTCCATCTCTTCTTTTTTTCAATGGGTTTTTTTAAATCAAATTGATTGCTTCATAAAGATGGATTCAATGGAGGGTTCAGGTATGTCTTCTTTGAATTCCTCTATTTCTTTTATTCAATACTGAAAAACAAAAGAGTGAATTTTTTATTGTTTAATGAAAACCCTAAACTAAAATTCTTAATATTTTCTTCTACTTTTTGAAATTGCTTGTAAACATGTATTTTATTTTGCGTCAGTACACATCCCATAAAATGCAACCAGAAACATGTTTTCATGAACATGTTTCATTCAAGCTAATTTTAAAATTTTCAAAAAAAATACATTACTTTCAATCGTTTCTTATTCCTAATTATTATATTTTCTAGTTCTTTCACAGTTCTTGAATAATTGGTTTCTCAATCAAATTTTTTCTGATCTGAATCAACTTGTATGTTCACAATCTCTTTGTGGGTATTCCAGATTATTCTTTCTTATTGTTGATTTCAACTATTTTGATCTTAATAATAGTTTTTCCAGTCAAATGAAAAAAAAAAAAACCCATTGAAAAAAATAAGAGACAGAAGAAAACTTAATAAGAGGAGATGAACAGTTTTTTTAATTAAGGTTTAGGTTTGAAAATTTTAATTAATTAATTTTTTAATTAAAAATCTATTTTCATCCAATTTAGAAATCCAAGTTGGCACCTAAAATCTAGTTAGACTGCCACCTAGGATTACCGTTAGAGAGATAACGGAACTTAACGGTAGAGTGATCACTTCGTAACAAAATAATAACATAAGTGACTAAAACGTAACATTTTAAACATAAATGACTAAAATGTAACTTGAGGTAAACAAAAGTGACTATTTTTGTAGATTACCCACTCAATTTTTCTTACTTTCTTTACTTGAATTAAAAAAAAAAAAAAAACTATCCAAACATAAAAAAATTGATGTTCTTTTCCCCTCATTCCCACTAATAGAAACACAAGGTAAAAGAAAATGGGTATATTCTAACTGAACTCAATTTGTTTTCCAATTGTATAATGCATATATATATTAAATATAAACTATTCATTTTTTTTTGAGAAAAACTATTCAATTTTTTTTGAGAAAAATTATTCAATTTTTTTGAGAAAAATTTATTCATATTTAAGAGTTAAATAAATAATAATAATTAATATTATAAGCTAGTTTTAACGGGTTTGAGTTTTTATATTTACAAATATATGTGAGTTTAGTAGAAATTGAGTTTAGTATTTCGAATTGAATTCCGATAAATATATATAATGTTAATACCATACATATATCTGATTCAACCCTGACTTGATGAATGAAAAAATAAACACCCCCATAATTGGTAAATGTTATTGTTAGGAACTTTGACTACTTCTTTTGTTCTACTTCATGTTTGAACATTAGTTAGAGCAACTGTTGTGGTGTAGTCAAAATTTTTGGGATTGGCATATTTAACTTTTTTAATTATTTGGTTTTTTTATTTAATCTTGTCAACACATGAGTAGCTAGGGATGTTTGAAATGAGATTAATAAGAATATTATTTATTCGAATGACTTGGAGAAGAACTAAATAAGTTTGAGATGATTGAGTATCCTTATCCTTATCTATATATTTATCTCATGGTAGAGTTTTGAAGCCTACTTGAATATTATTCTAGATAATCTAGGTGATAAATTCAACATTTAAGATTTATTGTTTCTTAAAAGATAAATTGTTAATCAAATTTAATTCAAGTAGGATATTGTTAGTTTAGCAGAGAACTAACAAAAGTATAGAAAATAAGAATGGAAAGAATAATTGAATTAATTAACCAATTAATCCTTATATACATGCCCCATCTAAAAAACTTAACCAAATTTTAGTTTCTTACTCCTACTAACAAGCTAACAAATCTCCTTAGGACTCAATCAAATCTCCCTTAAAAACATTGCAGCCCTTAAGACACTAACATTCTCCTCTTGACTCAACTGCTACAAACACCAAGTTTATTCCTAATAAACTCAAATCGACTAATATGGAAATATTTGGTAAAAATATTTGTCATATGATCCTCTAATTTGCAATAAACCATTTTTTTTAAAACTTTTTTAGTATTTGTCTTGTAACACCCCAGACACGGCTGAGTTAGTTCGACCTGAATCTAACGTGCCATATTAGCCACGGGAGTGACTCTCCATTAACTCCCAACCTAACCTCCAACACACCAAATATTTACAACATAATAATGTGCTAAGGTATCATAATGCGACGAAATGTCATGATAACATGCATAGAATATAAAACATGCGTGCACATAAAATCTACGTAAAGCGGAAGGGTTCACATGAGGTAAAAACCCTAATATTTTTAAGGTTAGCATATTCAAATAAAATACACAAGTACTTAGAGCATAATACTAAGTTTCGCGCAACAACATAGGTTCGCATAATAGTATAGGTTCTATAACAACCCGCTTTCAGTGGTGTCAGAAGCAGTAGTTTCGGGACCACAAATCTGACGAGTGAATTATTATTTTATTATTTATTATAGTTCTATGAGATTATATTAAGTTCATATTAAAATTTCATTAAGAAATTTTGATGTTTAATTGGTTAATTAGGCGAAAGGGACTAAATCATAAAAGGTGTAAAAGTTGAATTCTATTAGTTAAAAGAGCTAAATGGCTATGGAAAGGAAATTTAATGGACTTGAATGACAATTATGCCATGTTTTAAGATAATTGATTGTGATGGATATGTTTTATGGTAGTTTAAATGATTTATTAAGTTTAGTTTAGTAAATTAGTAAATAAAATGTAAAATAATTAAAAAAAGATAATAGAAAGATGAAATCTTCTTCATCCTTGTTTAAAAAACTAAAAATAACCATTAGAGAAAAGGGAGAATTCGTTCAAGCTTGTGTTGATTGCATGGTGAGTTTTCAAGTATCATTTTTAATGATTTTTATGTTTTTGAGTTCGTTTTAGCTTAATCTAGCTAGCTCGGGGGTTAATTTGCAAAAATGTTAAAGATTGAGGGACTTTCCATGAATTTTTTGAATAGGTTTTGATGTTAGTTGATGAATTATTGATCCTTGTTGAAAAATAAAGAAGTTTTGTTAAATGATTTTTGATAAGTTTTGGAAATAAGGATTAAATTGTTAAAAGTATAAATCCAAGGGTTTTATTGTGAACTATTGTTAAATATGAGTTGCTTTAAGGTCCCTTGCATCATGGGTTAAGTTTTATTTAGGTTAAAATGGTTAGATTCTAAGTTATGAGCTTAAGGACCAAATTGTGAGAAGTTAAAATGTTAGGGGAAAATTTATAATTTTGCATAAGTATGAACTATGGATTAAATTGAATACTAGAAGTACTTGATTGATTGAAATTATCTATTTAGATCAAGACAAACCACATTCGGACTTAGATAGAGGAAAAGCTAAAGCTTCGGACTAGTTCGACTATTACGCCCTAACTATTGAGGTAAGTTCGTATGAACTACAATCGTTGTAACGTTAGCTAAATTTGAATATTTTCTACGTTGTTGTAATATAAATGAATTAAAAAATAAATTTATTCATGCTATGATGAATTGATGAATAACGAGTCTCGTTTGAACCTTAAGAATTCTTAAGATATGAATGACATGTCATTAGGGATTTCATGTTTCGGGTGCTGGTCTTGAATGTCCTACCGATGGCTGAGGTCTTGCATTTGTTGCGGATACTCCACAACTCGTGTGAACAGCATCGTGTAGCTTACATTCCGACCCATAGCTCGTGTGAGCAATGATGTAAAAGAAAGGTTATGGTTATATATAAAGGCACACTTGTGTGAGCTTTCCTGAGTATCTGATGTAATTCTAGATGGTTCAATGGGTAAGAAAAGGAAATGAAATGTTAAGTATGTAAATGGATTGTATCATGACTTATGAAAAGGACTTATGAGCTATATGATGTATTTACCTATGGAATTTACATTTCTTATGGTTGATTTCATTTGTATAATGGACAAGTATACTAACTTGTGAGTTGGTGATGTTGTATAGGCTTTTACTAAGCTTATGGCATTGGTGATGATTTATGTTTAATATTTGAATTTTTTAAATGACATGGTAAGTTATGTTTTAGTTTATTCGAGCTTACTAAGCATTCATTGCTTACGTAGTTATTTTCCTTTGTTTTATAGATTATCGGAAGCTCGATTAGTTAGAAACTTGTCGGAGACCTATCACACTATCCAACAACTATTTCGATAGATTTTGTGTATTTTGGCCAAGGTTAATAATGACATGTATATGAATTGTGTAATGCATGATTTGGTATGTTTAAGCTTGTGAAAGTTATGTTGGTTTGGTATACTTGATGCCTACTAAGTTATGTCACTTTGGTCACTTATAAGTGTTTGTATATAAGGATCCTTTTTAGTACGTTTATGGTAGTTTGAAAATGGTCAATTGTGATGTGTTTTGAAGTGTTTGTAACTAGGTCTTTATGTATGAAATGAAGCAATATTGATATGTTTAGGTAAATGGTGTTTGGATGCATTTGTGGTGCATTGAAGGTCATATTGGTTAGGTGATTTAGGATGTTTGAAATGGCATGTTTATGTACGTTTGAATGGTTTTTGAAACCCTTGAGTGTATGCCTAAATGGGTTGAATGACTAGGTATGAGTTGGACTTGTAATGGCTTAATTTTAGGTAAATTTTGGGTTCACACGACCTAGCAACACTACCGTGTGTCATTTGAGACTTCTTAGTGTTCCAAGTCAATGAGTTACACGACCTAGCACACGGCCTAACACATAGGCGTTTGGGGCTTCTTAGTGAGTTACACTAGTAAGGACACGGGATGAAACACGGTCGTGTGTCCCTTGTTCGAATGTTACACGGCCTAGGGTGATGTCACATGACCGTGTGACCCTTATTTTTCAATTTTTGCAATTTTTTCTTAACATTTTGTTTTGCTTCAAATTGGTCCTGAATTGCTTTTAAGCTATTTTTAGGGCATCAAAGGCTCGATTTGGGGACAAAATGTATATGAATGGATGGTTTATAATATGTTTAGTTTATTTAAATATTATGATGTTCTATGTTTTCTGATTGTACGGTAATGCTCCATAACCCTAATCTAACGACAGAGAAGGGTTAGGGGTGTTACAGGTTCGCATAATAACATGGGTTTGCTAGTTGAATGAAACGTTAAGTACAAGTGGTTTGTCTCTAAAGTCAAGTGATTTAAAAAAATGAGGTATCAGGACTTCATTTTTGGAAGCCGAGCCTTTAAATTTTTTATTAAATATTTACGTATTAATTATATTGGTATATTGAAAATTGGTCCAAAAATTTTAATATTTGGATAGTTAACTAAGGAAAAAGGACAAAATTATAAAAATTGAAAAAAATTAATTGTTATTAATTTATATTAGTTAAATGGAAAAAATGGTATAATTCAATGAATTTAAATGAAAATTAGGCCATTTTTAAGTAAAGATGGACCGCATGTGTTTTTTTAATTAGGTAAATAATATATTAAGTTATTAATAAAATAATTTATATGTTTTAATTAGAAAAAGGAAGCCAAAGCCCTTATTTTCTTGTTTCTTCAACCTTCCACCGTCGAAAATAAAAGAGAAAACTTGAGAAGCCATAACTCAAAGCTTCCTAGGTTCAATTAATTGCATGGTAAGTGTTTCTTAACTTGTTTTTGATGATTTTTATGTTTTTGAGATCGTTGTTACTTAATTTAGCTAACCCAGGGACTAATTTGTAAAATTGTTAAATATTTTGAGTTATGCTATTGATGAAATTATAGTATTTTTGAAGGTTGGTGGTGGATTTATAAGCTTGATAGGTAAATAAGACTATTTTGTAAAGTAGTTTTTAGTGAATTTAAAGTTTAAGGACTAAATTGATAAAATAATAGATTTGGGGATGAAATCTTTATGAAATTTTAATAATTATGGGTTGTTTTGGTATAACAAAAAATTTAGCTACCATGAATTTGGTAAAATTGTGATAGTTGTAAAAGTTTCGAGTTGAAGGACTAAATTGAACAAAAGGTAAATATTTAGGGTAAAAGTGTAAAATGTTAACAAAATTTTATATGTGAATTTAAGTGTTTTAAAGTATTGAATTGGTTAATTGAATGAAAACATTATATTTAGATCAAGAAACAAACCAGTTGAGTGATAATCACGGGAAAGGAAAAGTTATCGTCGAGGTGTCGATAGCTATTGTAGTTTGGTAAGTTTGTATAGTAAATAAATTGATTTGGTTATTTTTTTTAATTTATTAATTATCTACATATGTTGTATTTAGATTTTCTTGCATAGTAAATATTAAGTTGTGGAGATGGATCAAATTGAAATAAAATTATAATTGAGGGTTATGATTGAAATTGGAGAAAGTATATAGTTGAATACATGTGACAAAAAAATGCCTAAATAATTATATGATATGTTAATTATTATTTATGTTATGAATGAATTAAATTGATTGATATATAACAATTAGTAAATTGAACTAAATTGCATTATTAGCTAAATCAATGTTATGTTTGATAAATGAGAACTATATGGATGTGTGTTCGTAATGGTATAATGTGAAGAAAGTTAAATGTTATGTATATGGAACTTGTCCCGTTTGAACCTTGTGAATACTTAGGATACAAATGACATGTCATTAGGGGGTTATTTATAGTTTCGAGGGCTGGTATTGGATGCCCTACCGATGGTTGAAGTCCTGCATTTGTTGTGGATTCTCCATAGCTCATGTCAGCAGCATCATGTAGCCTAACATCCTGACTCACAACTCGTGTGAGCAGACCCATTTCACAGCTCGTGTGAGCATATACGATTACATGTTACAGTCACAGCTTGTGTGAGCATTTCCCGAGTATCTAATGTTATTTCATTTGGTTCAATGAGTGATAAAGGCTTAAACGAATATGCATATATATGAAATGTTATATGGTCAAGGCATGTGAATTGGAAGATGCTGATATAAATACTTGAAATGGTTATACGAAATGTTTTTATGAAAATAAATATATGTAACGGATATATAAAGTGTTTATATGAAATATTTATAAGAATATAAATATGTGAAAAAGGGACATTTGAAATATATACTTGAAATAAATATGTTAAATATTAAATGAATATGTGATGGTTGGTTTATGTACGAAGTGTATAACACCCCGGATTTTGGGGTTAGTAGATTTGAGGGTTTTGGTTAGGGACAGTGAGTAGCTCAAAAAGTTGTGTTTGTTTCTGAGTGTTAGTGTCAGAATGGGCCTGTTGGTCTAGTGGTTGGTTGTGTGTTAGTTTAGCCTAAGGTCCCGAGTTCGAGTCCTTAGGTGTTCTGAGGGAATTATTTTGATTTAGCGTTGTTTTGTTTTAAACGTTTAGATATTAATTTTTATTGGTTTTACTTAAAGTTTTTCACGTTTTGGTTTTCCTAAATGTCCTCTGCACGTTCCTCTTTTTCCCCTCTCCCTCTCTTCTCACAAATTTCCTTTTTACGTCGTTGCGACTTCGTCGTCTTGAACGGTTTTGGGTTTTAGAGGGAGATGCAATTGAGTATCAAGTAGAGGGCATTGTGGTTCACCGTTTATTTGGGCATTTTATTATGAATTAAGGTGTGGGTTCCGAAACTTTTCATTTTCTTTTACGAATTGTTATTCAATTCTGTGTAATTTGGTACTAATTTACTGTGAAACTCGATGACCTTTTTGTATGTTTCAGTAATTGAGCATTTAAGGCCTAGGTTCTTTATAATTACCTAAAATTTAGTATGCTAAAGTTGGTTTCTGAAATGCCTTGATTGAGGGTCAGTTTAATGACAGGAAAACTCAAAATTTAAGCTGTTTGTGAGTGGTTTCGTGACCACACAGGTGGCCACACAGGCGTGTGCCGATTCACACGGCTATGTGGAATTAAGAATTAAGGTTTCCGGGTAAATTTTGGTGCCACACAGCCGTGTGGCTGATTTGGGGATTTTAGTTGACCTTCACACGACCATGTTTGGTCGGCACACAGGCATGTGAGATCTTCACACGGCTGTGTCTGCCCTGTACCTTTTTTTAGCGCAATTGGACAAAGAGTTACACAGTTTGATCACACGACCATGTCCCTAGGTCACATGGTCGTGTGCCTCATTTCATACGAGAGTGTGTCCCTCCATATGGGTGTGTTGACATCCCACACGGCCGTGTGGCCCTGTCTCACCAATTTTTGTTCTATGTTGATTTATGACTTGTTTGTGGTTCTGTGTGTTCTAACCCTTGGCTAGGTCTTAGTAAGGGTGGTCGGGACTTTGTTGTGACTCAGTCATATGTGTTATATTTAATCATTTCACTAGTTAAGTGATTCGTTAATATGATGTTGCTTAAGTGGTTTGAGAATTATGACATATGATTTTGAGTTTGGTCGATTGAACATGCGTACTTTTGATTCTGTTTAACTGCTATGTGACTGTCTAGAAACTGTGTAAATCGATTCTGTAATTGATTGACTGATAACGAGCGTCTGTGTGACTGATAGTGTTTGGTAAGCATTTTTGCATTTGCATTATGATTTCGAGCTTGGGTTATGAAGAGAAGGAAGTTTGATCTGATTTGGCAGTTTCAGCTACATTACGTCTGTATAACGATTTACCGCACAATACGATACTTCTGGCAGCTCAGCTGCATATTGTTATTTACGTGGATTAGTTCCACATATGTAGTGTGTAGGGTTAGATGGGCCTTGCAAGGTCTTATGTGGTGTGCATGGTTAGTTGAGTTTTTATAGCTCATTTATGGTGTGGACGAGGGATGGAGAGGTGTTTGGTTGGATGGGTGGGTCTTTATTACGTGACTGCATTCATACACATCTGATTAAGTGACTGAGTGTAAGTTTATTTGTCTGTATTCTGTTTGGTTCTGAGTTTGTGTCCCAACGTATTCGAGTACTAAAATTTTGATGGTATGGTAGCTTAAAAATGTTTTGATTTTGTTTAAGACATGATTGGGGTGATCAAATGTATGTTTCGTGTATCTGACTGTATGTGACTTGACCTTTAGTCACTTGCTGCTTACTTTGGGTTCGGACTCTCACTAAGCTCGTGTAGCTCACCCCCTTTAGTTTCTCTTTTTCAAGTACTTTCATTTTTTGTAGCTGGACTCAGTATACGGAGGTCTCGGACAGTCACAGTTAAAAATAAGTTAACAGTTCTTCTTTTCAGTCCTCATTTTGATATACTGTTTCGAACTGTAAGGTTTTATAAAAACTGTGGTACAAGTTCTGTTTTGAATTTTTATCGTAAACCTTCGTTCATAAATTAAACTTAATTTTAATTTTTCTGATTGATATCTAAATGATTAAATTTTTTTTTAAATATAAAAATGTGTTTGTAATGGAATTTGAGATAATTTGTTTTATAAAACTTTCCTATGATCACTTCGGTGATCAATATAACCTCTGAGATTCGGTCTAAACTTCTAGGCCGAGTTTTAAGTTGTTACAAAATGTTTTTTTTTTTTGTATATGTTTGATAACATGATAAAGTTACATGTTTTATATATGAACTCACTAACCTTGTGAGATTTGCAATGTTTATAGATAATTAATGAGCTCATGACCAAGGTATTGAATTATTCTGTAAAATGTTTAAATTACATCCTTTTTGGTAAGTTATAGTTTAAATTTATTATGAACTTACTAAGCTTTACGTAAGTTTATCTCATGTGGGTTTTTCTTTCTTGTAAATCGACGGATTTGAGTTGTCAGTTGGATTGCTTTTGGGAATCACACTATCCGACAACTTATTTGATACCTATTTGGTTATTTTAGCTTGGGTTATAAATGCTATATACTAAGAAATTTTAGGATACTTTGTTTATGATGAGATTACTTATAACTTTGGTTTAAGTAAGGTTTATGGTTGAGTGTATTTATTTGGTATCTTTAGCTTAGGTATGTATATATAAGTGCTTTTGGTCATATGATTTATGCCGTATGAAAGTAGTTCAAGCTATGGTAAAATGGATGGGAATGAAATGGATACATTGGTATGTTTGATTTGTTTTTAAGATAATAACTTGTGACTATTAAGTTTCATACTTTGTTATGTGATGTTGTGGTCATGTTTATTTGGCTCTTTTGGTATGTTTTGACCACAAGTATATAAGTGGTAAGATTCATGCCTTTGCAAGTTTGGTTTTGATTGTGGTTTAAGGTTATGAAATGCTTGATAGATACATGTTTAGTGTTTTAGGAAATGATGTATGTGATTTGGATCCTAAATGGTTAATTGTGGTACCAATGATGGTACATTGGTTAAGCTCATAAGTTAAATGTTTTGGTATGTTTTAGGTTTGTTAGAATGTGTTTTGAAGGTATGTGAATGGTTGAAATTGGTTTGGCTTGGTACTTATGAAATGAGCATTGTTTTGGCTTGATTTTGAAGTTATTTTAGGTGTACACAGGCTGTCACATGACCGTGTGCCATACACGGCCTACTCACATGGTCGTGTGTCTTGTTGATGTTCAGGTTCAGTTTAGTCTACATGGTCACAGTGAGTTACACGACCTAGTGACACAGCTGTGTGACCCCTATTTTTAATTTTTCCCATATTTTTCTGTTTTGTTTCAGATTAGTCTTTAATTGTTTCCAAACTATTTTAAAGATCTCATAGGCTCGAATTAAGGTCGTTTTTGTATGAATGTTATGATTAATGATTGACTATTAATTTATGATGATTAAATTGAGCTCTGGGTTGTTGTGATTTATAATTGAACTGAAATTTTGATAATGTTGCAAATTAGTCCTAGTTAAATTCTGGATGGTATTGAAACATACATAATCCCGTATATGATCTGAGAAATAACGTATTTGTTAATCATAAATTGGATTGACTATGTTTGGATTTTTTTTGTTTAATTTTAGTAATAATTATGCATTTATGAAGTATTCTATGTTTATTTGAGATAATCAATGTAAATTGAATGTATTCTATTCTGGTTATGACTGTAGCATTCCGTAACTTGGGTCCGATGACCAGATCAAGTTATTGGTGTTACAGTTATGTGCATGGATAGTGCCCTAATTGGAAAACAAGTTAGCTTCCTAATTCAAGTGTAACTTGACTTATACTTGCGAACCCCAGTTTGCTAAACCAACTAGTGAACCCCAGCTCGCTAAACCAACTAGCTAACACTCCTTACCACATCTTTTAGGTGTACCCTACTCGTCGAACTTGATAACAACCTATGCTAAAAGTCTTCTGGCAGACACCAGTTCACCATACCACTTGTAAACCCCTTTCTTACAAAGTTCAAACTTCCAAGCCCTATCTCAGGATGTTACACGTCTTTTATGAATTCCTTCTCAGCTAGTGCAGCTTTAAGAGTTGCCTCTAATTATTTCCTAGCTTACAATTCCATCTTTAAATCATCTAAATCAAAATTCCACAATTCAAAATCATCGCCAACTACTCCAGAAAAGTCATGAGAGTGGCCAGAGTGCTACCCCTTCCTCCTAGGTCTTGTGTTGTCATTATACTTGCGATTAACACCATTTATGGTTTGATTAACAAATCTTCTCGCAACCAATAATACCTTTTTCAATTTTGCATTTTTCACTGAAAGCCTGATCACCTCACCAACTAAATTCTTAAACTTAATAATAGCTACAGATGCCAATTTGTTCACATATGAAGCTTCTTCAGTCAGTTTTTAATTTTGGAAACATAACCCACTGTTATCTTTTGAAAGTTGCACTTGTTCCAGTTTTAGTTTATCACTCTCTATCTCCTGAGATCGAAGCTTTTTTCATAGCTCATCAACATGTTCTTCAGATATTTGATGTGTAGAAGATGATAGTTTATCACTAGAGAGAGATGTCAATTGTTTCTCCAAGAGAGTTACATTTGCTTGTAATTCCTCATTCTCAAAACACTTGTTTAGCAGTTGTTCTTCTAGGATATGATTATCTTTCAATTTTATCTCAAGCTCAAAACTCTTTTCATTACATTGTGTCATCAATTCTATAATTTTCTGTTGCATTTCGACAAATGATACATTAGAAATTGAAGCTTTCCCACTCTCAATTATTTGTTGCTCTAAAGCTCTCATCTGAGTCCTTTTTTCTTAAATCTCTCTTTCCAAATTTTGAAGCTGGGATTTCGAGCTATTAGGATCATTTGCAGACTGGTCCAACAAACGTTTTAGGGTATTGGAGCTAAATGCAATCTCTCCATCAAGAACCTTAAATTGCCCAACTAGAAAGTCCATTTGATCTAATGACATTTCTCCCTGACACTTGGATGCCATTTGCTCCTTCTTAAGTGGATTCAATGAGAAACTCTTCTTCTGCATCTTGTTCCTAAACAATTCATTTCCACTAGAGTCAAATATCAAACACCTTCCTACTTCAAACATCACCTTAAATCCATTCTCTACAAATGCCTACATTTAGTAATTTTTTGTCAATCTCTAGTACAAATAGGACACCTGAGATCAACTTAGTTTCAGCACATGTCTCTATTATCATTGTGCCTTTTCCCTTCACTTTTAGGTATTCTCCATTTCCTATCCATACTCTCGACTTCAATGACCTATCAAGGTCTTTAAACAGCTTATCATCACAAGTCATGTGATTAGTGTAACCATTATGAACAAACCAATTTTCACTTGGAGTGCTTGATGAAAAGCAAGAGGCAACAAACTATTGTTCCTCTTCTTTTTTAACTGCAGCATGTGCTCCACCTTACTACTGATTTCTTATTTCCTTGCAGAACCTCTCAATGTGCCTCATCAATTTTGTTATACCTAGCTTTATTTGATAATATGTTTTGATATAACAAATTAAAATGTTTTTGAATAAAAGTTAAAGTTGAACAGAATTCACAAAATGATAAAATCAAGTTAAAATGATTTCAATTGAGTTAAACATTTTCAATCATGTTAAAAGAGTTTTAAAACAAGTTAGCATATAATTTTTGGCCAAGTATCAATAGTTTTCAAAATATCGATACTCATTCTAAAATTTATACCAAATTGACATTTTGTTTTCAATAAATTACAAAAAGTATCGATACCTTTTACCAGGTATCGATAAATTGTCTTTCGTATCGTTGTAAACTAAATTTAATAGTCACTGAATAAAAAATTAAATGCTAATAGAATCAATACTTGTAGAAAAAGTATCGGTACCTATTGTTGGAGGTGAATTTAATGATATGCTTTTTTCATCCCTAACAACTTTATTCATGTTTCCAACAACCACAATGGTTGGAAATGAATTAAAGGGTATAAATACCATCTTTCAAATGTCCTACAACAACAAGAGAGATCATCAAGCCTAAAGGTCAATCAATACAACCTTGGTGCTTAATTCTTTCATACTTTCCTTGTACACACTTGTGAGCCTTCATTGTTATTCTTTAGCTTAAGTGTATTCTTGTTTATTTGTGCTTAATTGACAAACATTCTAATCTAGTAATGATTACTTATTAGTTTGCTATTTGTATTTACTCTTTGAAAGGGTTTGAGTATTAAAGTTTGGGTAGAAATCTTAAGGGAGTTGCAATCTTAAGATTTTGGGTAGAAATCTTAAGGGAGATTTTAAAGTTAAACATTGTCTTCAAAGCTTATCAAATTAGTTAATTTGGGAAAATCCTTAGTTGTGGAAATCTAAGGTAGTGGAGTAGGCAATTGGGGCTGAACCACTATAAATTGAAGTGTTCATTGTGTCTATCCTTTTTTTTATCAACCACAAACTTTTAAGAGGTCAATTCACCCCCTCTTGATGATTTCATGTTGAATTATCGAGCTAATAATTGGTATCAAAGCTACTCTATAAATATAGTTTAACAACCAAGAGAATATCCTCAGAGAAGCTCAAACAATTAACAATTCATTCTACAACAATGACATCTACTTCTAGGTAAATTATCTTTGGTGAGTCTCAATCTATCTCCAAACCTCCTTATTTCAATGGTGCTAACTATTCCTATTGGAAGACTAGGATGATGTTGTTCATCCAAGAAAATAATCTTGTCGTATGAGACATTATTATGGATGGTCTTTCAATTCCATCCAAACAAGGAGAGCTTTTGGTTCCAAAAAGTAAGAAGGAATAGAATGAGAAAGATAAGAGAAGCATTCAACTCAATGAATTGTCCTTCAAATTTGTGCACTTAGTTGGAATGAGTATAGTAGAGTTTCATCTTTTTCAAACACCAAGGAGATATAGGACAAGCTTAAAGTTACCCATGAAGGCACTAGCCGAGTGAAAAAGTATAAAGTTGGAATCCTTACACTCAACTATAAAGCTTTTAAGATGAAGCCCAAAGGGGATATTACGGAAATGCCCGATCGATTTACAATCATTATAAATGGATTGAAGTCTTATGGAAAAATTTATCCAAATGAAGATATGGTAAGGAAGATGCTTCAAAGCTTACCTAAATCATGGGAAGCCAACATGGCCGCAATTGAAGAAGTAAAGAATTTAGAAACTTTGACATTGGATGAGCTTATCGGTTCTTTGCTTACATATGAGATGAGACTCAACGAAGGGGTTGAAAAAGAAAAGGTTTTGAAGAAAAATGTTGGTGTTGCTTTAAAATCCACCACAAATAAAGATAGTGAATCAAGTGAAAAGGTGGATGAAGACAAAGAGATGGAGATGTTTGCTATGAGATTCAAGAGGTTTATGAAGTCCAATAAAAGAAGAAGATTCCAAAAGATCTCATTATTTGCTATGAGTGCAAGAAACTGGGACACATCAAGTTTTATTATCCTTAATGGAAGAAAAAAGGGTCTAGCAAACAAAAAATTAAGGCCAATGTTGCTACTTGGACTGATGAGGATTCTTCCGATGATGAAAATCAAGAAGTAGCCAACCTATATACCTTATGGCCATCAATGATTCTAAGGTAACTTCTAACTCATCTATTTCAAATTCTTATTTTTTTTGATGAGTTGCAAGATGTCTATGATGAATTAGGCTCGGAGTTTGAATTAATGATTTCAAAATATAGGAAAACTATTTCAAAACTAAAAGATGAAAATAATTCACTCTCTCCAAAGTCAAACATGAACCTAAAAGTAAAATAAATGATATGCAAGCTATTATAAATGATTTTGAGAAAAAGAATTGTGACTTGTATAATTTACTTTCTAAAGTTCATGATGATCATCAAAAGCAAATTAAGTTGCTTAAGAGTGAAAAAGCTCACTTTAATAAGGTTTTTGAAAAAGGGATTGAAAGAGGAGAAATTTGAATATAAAACTTTGTTAAAAACAACTTTAACTCCAAGTTTTTAAAAAGGAAAAATTGTTAAAAGTGCATGAGTCCCTAAAGGACTCATAACTACTAAAGATAAGGATATCCTTTCTAAATAGATTCCTAAAGGGACTAGAATCTTGGAAACTAAAGCTTATGGACCCAAAAGAAATTGGGTAACAAAAACAAAATTTTAATTCTATGTTTGTAGGAAAAGGTGCATTGCTTCAAGGAGAACATCACTAGTGCAAATTCTATGTGATTGCACCTTAAAGTTTACTTGGTATATTAGTTCACTTGTTCCTTATTTTTAATATATATATTTGGACTAACAACTTTCTTTTCCTCTTAAGCTTAATTTGATTATTTTTTATATAAAAAAAGGGAAGAAGAGAAAGGTAAATTTAATGGTTGATTGATTATGATTAATTGATTTTTGCAAAATTTAGTGATCATGTTTTCAAAGAAAAATGAATGTCAAATTTGATCTTATGTCAATTTTTTAAGCCTTAAATTGAAAAAGAATTTTATTAAGGGGGACAATTTATTCAAAAATAAATTTACCAAATGTTTTGTTATATAAAAAATGAGGAGATTGTTATAGCTAGCTTTATTTGATAATATGTTTTGATATAACAAATTAAAATATTTTTTAATAAAAGTTAAAGTTCAACAAAATTAACAAAATGATAAAATCAAGTTAAAATAGTTTCAATTGAGTGAAACATTTTCAATCATGTTAAAAGAGTTTTAAAACAAGATAGTATGCTCCAACCAAAAAGTATCAATTCTTTTCAAAATATCGATACTCATTCTAAAATCGATACCAAATTGACATTTTGTTTCCAATCAATTACAAAAAGTATCGATACCTTTTCAAAAAAACTATGAATACATTTTACTAGGTACCTGTAAATTGTCTTTGGTATCATTGTAAACTAACTTTAATAGTCATTGAATCAAGCATTAAATGCTAATAGTATCGATACTTGTAGAAAAAGTATCGATACCTTTTGTTGCATGTGAATTTAATGATCTAGTATTTTCATCTCAAATGGCTCTATTCATGTTTCCAATAACCACAACGGTTGGAAATGGATTAGAAGGTATAAATATCATCTTTCGAAAGTCCTACAACAACAAGAAAGATCATCAAGCCTAAAGAGCAATCAATACAACTTTACTGCTTAATTCTTTCATACTTTCCTTGTACACACTTGTGAGCCTTCATTGTTATTCTTTAGCTCAAGTGTATTCTTGTTTATTTATGCTTAATTGGAAAACTTTCTAATCTAGTAAGGATCACTTCTTAGTTTGCTATTTGTATTTACTCTTTGAAAGGGTTTAAGTCTTAAGGTTTGGATAGAAATCTTGAAGGAGTTGCAATCTTAAGATTTTGGGTAGAAATCTTAAGAGAGATTGTAAGGTTAAACCTTGTCCTCAAAAGTTATCAAATTAGTGAATTTGGGAAGATCCTTAGTTGTGGAAAGTTAAGGTAGTGGAGTAGGCAATTGGGGCCAAACTACTATAAATTGAAGTGTTCATTGTTTTTATCATTTTCTTAGCAACCATAAATTTTTAAGAAGCCAATTCACCCACTCTTGGTGATTTTGAGTTGAATTATTGAGCTAACAAAGTTGAACCTTCTACATTTCACATCTAGCCTTCTCCAACACCTGAAATTAGGATGGTTTTGTTTTTCACAATACTTGCATGAAGAATACTTGTTAGAATTTCCAGTACCATTACATTTTGCAATAGCTTCTGAACCACTACAGCCACCACTCCTCTTCCCATTCCATTTTTGGTCTTTTCCTACTTCACCCTACTGCATCTTAACCTTCAATGCTCCTTCTATGCTTCCTTCTTACCTCATTAGCCTCATCTACTCTTATGCTTATAAAGCACTGATCAACTCCACTAGTCTCAACTAAGTCAAGTCCTTGGTGTTATCCAAAGAGGCAATTTTTGCTTTATACTTCTCAAGCACAGAGGCTAGTATTTTTTGCACCAGTCTAGAATAAGAGAGATCAGTCCTAAGAGCCCTTACCTTGTTAGCAATATCCGCCAGCTTGTTAGAGTATTCTTTAATTGACTCAGACTCCTTCATTTGTAGCCTCTCGAATTCTTTGATCAAGTTCAACACCTTCATGCTCTTGATCCTCTCATCTCCTTGATACTCAGCCTTGAGGTAATCCCATATCTCCTTCGCTTATTCGAAAGCCATAATTTTATTGAATATGGCTAGTGAAACCGAAGCAAGCCTTTGCCTTTGCCTTCTTAATGGTTCTCTCCTTGTGTAGTTTGATCTAGTTCATAGTTGGATTGTTGGGAAGTGGAGTCACCTCATAGTCTTCCTCAACAACTTCCCAATATCACAACCCTTCATGTATGATTGCATTCTCACAACCCATGCTTGATAGTTCTCTCCATCAAACACAGGTGGGGCTAAGACAAACATGTTACTTGATCCCAATTTCATTTTCCTCAATACCTCACAAGTGTATCTTTCAATTTTTCTCCCAAAACTCTCACATAACTTTTCTTACAAGTCCCTCAAGAAAAAGAGCGCTCGATACCACTATTGGTTTAGCAAAGAACTAACAAAAGCATATAAAATAAGAATGGAAAGGATGATTGAATTCATTAACTAAGGAACCCTTATATACTTGTCCCAAGTAACAAACTCAACCAAATTTTAGTTTTCTACTCCTACTAACAAGCTAACAAATCTCCCTAGGACTTAGTCATAACAAAAAACTTTGTAGCCCTTGAAACACTAACATAGATAAAGATTTATTTATCAAAGAGCTGATGAAAATTAACTTCAAGTTAGATTGAATTTATGGATGATTGACTTATCCACTTGAAGATGAAGTTATTTAAAGTCTATTTATAGGATACTGTTTCACATAGCAAGTGTGTGCTTTAGAATTTCTTAAGATCAATAATCATATCGTCCTTTTCTTCTACAAACCAAGGATTTTTTTTAGTTTCTATCATCAAGAATAAGGGTGGGTTCTTATTTCTCATCCCTAAAAACAAGAAAAAAGGGAAGAGAAGAGATAAGTTGTCACAAGAAAACAAAATAAAAAAAGAGGCCCCTACCACTGCCCCTACCTCTACCCTTACAACATTATTTAAACACAAGGTTTTAGCTCACTTTCATTATTTCAAAACCCCATCCAAAATGGCTAGAAAATGTAGCCACTTAAACCTCTCACACACATATCCTTGCAAAACCCTAATAGCAGAAAAAAACTTAAAGAGTTCAGGCATATGAAAGGGATAACTACCTTTAACAACTGTTAGCTTTAGAGTTTGCTATATATTAAATATGAGTATATATATGTGAAAAGGGGTGGGTTTTAGTTTTGGTATTCATGTTGGAAGAGAGGTTGCTGAACAGCTAGCTTTTGACTAAATGAAATAGAATGGATAGTAGATTGATGTTGTTGAGTTATGGTTTTGTATCCATCTAGAATAAAAAGCAGACAAGGACCACTGGAATGGAGATCCATCCGCCAAATGACACCGTAAATGTTGCTGAATATTCAAGGCAATTTGTAATTAAGCAAAGCCAATCGAAATGAACAATCCAAGTTTATTAAACAAATTATTGAACGTAAACCATGTGGCTTATCTCATGCTGATGTTTCCATATGGACCAAAATTACACCCCAAATTTTATCATGAATGATTCTTTTCTTTTCTTTCTTCTTTATTTGTTTTCTGTTTGATTTGCCCAAAAGCATCATATCTATCATTTGTGGTTAAAAACCGACATTACTGTTTTATTTTATGTTGACAAAAGTGAGTACTATTTGATATTTTACCAATTTCATCTCCATCTCCGACCAATCTCCAATGACTTCCATTTGATGTGCCATTTTTATCTCTTTTACTGCTTTCACCCTTTTCACTTCATTTCAGGTATAAATAGCTTTTGACTAAATTAAAAAATTATGATATATATGTATCTAACTATACTATATATATAGTATTTGATTAAGTTAGTGTCACTCTTAACTAAATCTTAATTTAGTTATGAAAATATCAAAATCTATTTATTTTATAAAGAAATAGATGTTATTTTAAGCGTATTTATATCTTTTTACATCTATACTTATCATATGTAAAACATTTAATTGAATTAGTGTCACTTTTAACCGAATCCCAACTCAGTTATAAAATTATAAAAAAACTCATTCATTTTAATACTAATGATAATAATGAAAATATTTAAACCCAAATTATTATAATTTTTGTCAATACAACTTTACCATTTCAACTAAAATAATATTTAACTTTTATATTATATTATATTTCATATTATTAAATATATTATAATCAATGTACTCGATGGCTTTACATAATCCAAATGAAAATGTAGAGAAAATAAAAATAAAAAACAGTCCACTAGATAAGGCTAGGGCATTACTCGGCCCCACCTTCTCTCGAACTTATTCCTTATATATATATTTATTCATTGAAAAACCAAATTACTTTTTACTCTGTATTTGTTTGTTCTTTAATGCCTTTCCAAAAATATTCCTCCCATTGTCTTCCTCAGGGGACCATTTCAAGATTTTCGTCACCATGAAAAAAATATTTTTAAAATATTTTGACAATTTTTATTATGTATTTTTAAAAGATAAAATATTAATTTTAAACACGATGTTATAAAAATATATATATCTAAATAATATTTAAATTTATTAATATTATAATATAGGGAATATAAAAACTTAAATTATGATAAAAATATTATAAATAATTTATTAATTAATATTATGATATATGTAATACATGGAATACATAAATTTAAAATTCATTAATATCATTATATATAACATATATAAACTTAAATTATAATCACGTGATGCCAAATTTAGCTCTTTATGTTTACATTATTAATTTGGTCCTTGAACATTTCAAATAAAGTCTCTGAACTTTTTTAAGAAAAGTCGAATTGTTTTCTGATTTTAACAGAAATGCTAACTAAGACATTAATTTTTTTAAGGATTAAGGGTGTAAAAAGCCCTTAAACTTTTTCAAGATAAGCAAGTAAGCCCCTATTTTTTTTTACTCATGGGTAATTGAACTGTCAAAATGCATCAAAAAGATCATTTAACCGTTGATCGTTAAAGTTAATAGTCCCTTTTTTTTTAGTTAAAGCCATGACGTGTTGCAACACGGCGTGACATGTGGTGAAAAATGATAAAAAAATAAAAATCAATAAGAAAAATATTTAAAATTATATAAAATATTTAAATTTTATTAAAAATAGAAAAATTATAAAAATCACAAAATTTATAAAAAATCTTAAATAATTTATAAAAGTTTGTAATATTTTTTATAGAAATGGTAAAAAAATTATAAAATATATAGTAATATAGAAAAAAATTATATTTTTTTATAAAATAGTAAAAATAAAAAATTGTAAAAAGTATTATAAAAAATTATAAAATCAAGTAGACGAAAGAGCTATATTAGTAAATGAATTGATAGAAGCCGATGAAGTTTTTTGCACTAGAACTGCTGCGGGAGTTGCTTCTATGGGGAGTATTACATACATACATACATACATATTCACTATAGATCATTACAAACATATGAAATCATATAATTTTTGGATACACGTACACTACACATCATTAGAAACATTGAAAAGGAAGCAGCATAAGAAATCAACTGGTGCATGCTATGTAGTGACAAAATGCAACAATAGCTACAAGGACGCCCACTTTTTCAAATATTTCTAAAGTTTGGGTAGAAATTAGTTTGATAAATAAAGCCAGCAATAAAAGATTGAATGTATGTAAGAAGAGAAAGGTAAGCAAAATTAAAGAAATATTCGGTTGATTATGATCGGCTTGGGCGTATTAGAGAGACACAATAATGGGATACGACAATTTTTATAATTTTCTTACAACTTTACAAAATTTTATAATTTTTTCTGCATTTCTATATATTTTATAATTTTTTATGATTTTTTATAAAATTTTACAAATTCTTTATATATTTTTTAAGAATTTATATTTTTTTCTAATTTTTAATAACTTTTAAATACTTTTATATTTTTTATTAAAATTTAATAAAATTTTATAACTATTATTTATTTTTTATTATTTTTTGTCATATGTCACATCGTGGTGGCATCAACTGAAAAAAATTAGAAGTAGTTAACTTTAACGGTCAACCATAAAAATTAACAGTCAAAGAGTCTCCTTGATGCATTTTGGCAGTTCAAGTACCCAATTGAGTGCCAAAAAAATAACAGGGGCTTAATTGTTTTTTTTTTTTTTAAAGTGAGGGCTTTTTACATTCTTAAACCATTTTTAATGATGTTAGCGTGGTAAGTTATGTGACAGTGCACGTATACTTTATACTAACAAAGAACTATTTGTCTTATATGACATATTACAAGTAATTTTAAAATTATAAAATATAAAATATAAAAAGTTCATAAAAATTCAAAAAATTAGTATGGAGTACATGGTGATTGCCATGTGAGCTGCTATGTTAAAATATTTTAAAATTTTAGTCAGTATTTTCGTTAGAAAAATAACAAATTGACTTTTTTTAAAGGTTGATCAAATTTAACTCTTTTTAAAGAATTGAGGGCCAAATTTAGCTAAAAAAAATAAGGGCCAAAATAACAAAAGATGTAAAATTTGAGGGTTAAATTTAATATTATGTCAAAAATATGATAAATCGTATAATAATATGTAATCAACCCTCTCTACAATAATTCTATTTGTTTGCTAAAATTTTGGATGTCATAGAGAAGTGATTCTTATACACTTACAACATTATTTGAATTTTAGATTATACTTGAATTATTTTTAATCTATAGATTTGCAACTATAATATATTAATATTAATTACTAAAATTAATACTTTTAATAAAATTTACAAATGTAATTCCATGTGTTAAAAATGATTTTCATTTAATAAAATATGATTAGTATATTTTTATGTAAAACTTAAATATTTTTATTAAAATAATATCTTAAGTAAAATTTATAATTTTTATTTTACTCGCAAATAGAATTAATTTTATTAAAATAGAGAGAAAGAACTTTTAAAAAGAATTAGCTTAGTAAATAGTGTATTTCATATTTTATAGTTATTGGTGTTATAAATGAAAAGTTAATTCAGAAGGTGTAAGTAAAACATAAAAAAATTGGATCTACAAAAAAAATTAATAGAAAATAGTTGTTATAGAGATGATTGGTTATATTCAAATGATTGTTTAAATTTATCTTCAAATTTGTAAAACAGTTTGATTTCAATTAAAATTTCAATAACTTCAATAAAGGTTGCAAAACCGAACTCTACATTGGAAAACATGTTGATTAGATCTAAGTTCGAAGATTTTAAATTTGATAGGATTTTGATAAAAATATTATCATTAAAAAAAAAAGTTTGGCTATTAAAAATCTATCTTAATATGATTTATTTTCAAGTTTATGATATATTATTTTCTATTTTATATATTAAATAATTTATACCATATGAAAATTAAATATATTATAATATAACATAAATATTAAAAAAATATGTTGTGTATTAGAAATTTAATAGAAGAAAAAAATACATAATAATAGTAAAAGTTATATATGTATATAATTATTTAATATTAGATAAAAAAAAATAATATAGACGGGTCTAAATGAATTTGGGCTTATTGTTTATAAATATAAACGAGCTTGGGCAAAAATTTGAGATTTATATTTTGAGTCAGTTCAAATTTGAGCAATTATATATGGTATAAAGCCATACATCTCCCAACCTAATTCGATTCATGAACACTTGTAATGTACACATTTCTAATTACTGATTTAGGTTTAGATATATTTTGATTTTGTACATTGTAATAATTCAATCTATTTATAATTATGAGGATTAAATTTATTATAATTACAATTCTAAATATAGTGTAATTGTGTAATGTAACTTCTTTGAAGAAAAATTTGTTTAAAGAATCAAATTGATACAATCTTTTTATCATTAATCTTATTGATAGGTGGATTTAATTATTAATATTAAATAAGTAATAAATGTAATAAATGATCAATGATAAATAATAAATAAAAGTAAGTAATTTGATTGAATCTAAGAAATTAAGAGTTTAGATTTCATCACATTGTTATGATCAAGGGAATTCCACAATAGTCATATGGATCAACAATCAAGGAGAAGCTTACGCCAAAGGGTGTCTTCTAAAATATATATTAATTGTGTGATGGGAGCCACATCAACAGAGGTCTAACCGTTAGCACGAAATATTGCACGGAGAGAGATCTATATGAAGAATTACTTAGAGGAGTTAGTTATGCTTATTTTGATCATCTGCTATCAATTCTCACCTCCTTCCTTTTCATTTTTCTCTCATCTTTTTTTTTTGGTTCTGCACTTACTTCTTTGCTGCAATTTACTTGTATCCAAAGAATTATAATATTAATCAAATATTCTCCAGAATCTATTATTATTCCATTGAGGTTATTATTGAGATTACATCATTGGTGCTTTCATTTATTCTCTGCAAAGATGGAAGAGTATCAGACTCGTTTCCATGTTGTGGATGAGAAAATTAAAGCGGTTCAAGAATCTCATTCTTTGCTCCGTCTAGATATGGATAGCTTAACCTCTCCAGTTGATGATCAGAAGAAGATTCTTCAAGAAGTTTTGGCTCGCTTATCTTCCTTGCTTGCCCAAAAATAACAAATGGTACATGTTGACTCCACGGTGGGCGCCTTTTATAATTTGAGCCCTTTTGGGCAGCATAAACCTACACCGGTGCAAATGGCTCGTTTTGCAAGCACCAATCCAGGTCGATTGATTTCGCAAGCAGACAGGTACTTTGAATTTTATAAAATCAAAGAAGAAGATAAATTGACAATTTCTTCTTTCTACCTTGACGATGTTTTTGTTGATTGGTATGATTCGATGTATCACAATCAACAGCTCACTAACTGATCTTCCTTCACAACGACCATTGTCAAATGCTTTCAATCATGAGACTATGATAAGCCTGAAGGGCTACTTGCTAAGCTTCAACAACAATCCACATTTAGTGACTATCATTCTCGTTTTCAGGCCATTACCAATCGTATTATGTACTTGCCTCCCTAATTTTCGATGCATTGTTTTATTTTTGGCCTTCATTCATATATCAAACATTCTATTTTGGTTCATAAGCCCACCACGTTAGAGGATGCTGTACGCTTATCCCAATTGCATGAACAACGTATAACTTTGGAAA
Source organism: Gossypium longicalyx (assembly GCA_025698465.1). Classification (NCBI taxonomy): domain Eukaryota; kingdom Viridiplantae; phylum Streptophyta; class Magnoliopsida; order Malvales; family Malvaceae; genus Gossypium; species Gossypium longicalyx. The sequence continues at coordinate 11,289,167 of CM046997.1, read as the reverse complement.
AAAGGGTATATTAAACCTAGTCTGGATAATTCTAAACCACTACTACCTACTCCCAAAATTAGGTCATCGAGTTTCCTTTTTGTCTCAAGAAACTTTCCTAACAAAGTCATTCTTCCTAATGGAAACAAAGTTCCCTTTTGAAGATTGAATCAAACAGATGCGACTCAATGTCATTCCCTATAACACCCCTACTCGACCCGCTCGTCGAATTTGGGTATAGAGTCTCACAATTGAACCGGGTTCATGTACAAAGTTAGAACTCATTGTTTTTAAGTTAAACTGTATTACCTATTTATAAAAACTTATAAGAGACAAAAATTTTAAATAAAAGTTTACTGTCTCAACTCTAGACTCTAAGGGAACTACATAAATACAATATATTCGTCCCCATGGTGAAGTCTCTAAAGGTACTCCCTTCCTATGTGCAAAGCTAAAAGAAACCACATAAGGATAAAAACACATTAAGGAAGACGGTAGTGTTTGAAGAAATAGTGGATATAGTCAAAGATCACATATGAAGAAAAACCCCAGGGATTTGTTTAGCCAAGACTCTTATAGCTAGAGAGCTTTTTATGAAACAAATGGAGGGGCACAAGAATACGAAACATGATTCATCTACTTCACTAGGGCAAGTGGGAGCCTATTGGATCTAGTGCCTTAAGTTTAGTATTTTCGTCGAGATACACTTATATTTTATTTTGAATAGATTGGTTAATAAAATAAATTCATTGATTACATTAATATACTTTGTACAATTTTCCTCACATGGTTTTTGCATGCAAAGTAAAATGGAAACAAATGTTACTCATTGGTAGTCTAAATGCTTAACTAATACTAAGCGGTATTATACAGTTGGATCGTAGTACGGAAAGACAACTTGTATTAGTAGATGAACCTAAACATGTCCTTAGCCTAATCGAAAATGAGAAACCAATTGAAAGAATATCATGTCGTTTATCAAGTCCAATTGGGAATATGCCTTATTTTGGGCGGAGCGGATGACTCGCAGAAGATAGAGACATAAATGTGACGGATTGGACTAACAGTACATCGAACAGGACCCAAGCAGAATATATTCTGAATCCACTTATGGATGTATTCACTTGTGACGTTCATAGTGTGGCATACCTAAATCTTGAGTGGGTGGTAGACTATGTATATATGACTTGTACAATTTGATGTAAGTAAAAGTCTGAGTTCAAATAGATAAGGAACTGAAAGCTGGTGTGTTGGGTGTATGACTTCTGTAGTATGTAGCGTCATTTACAACAGTGAAATTTATAGCCCAAAACATGGGTAAATGATATCCTCTCATTAGCATTACATGGTTGATAAAAAGTAAACGTGACCACGAGTTGTCCGTCTCTGTGATGGATGACTTGATCACTAACTAATAGTGATTGACTTTTCATGAATGAAGCTCTAATGGTTTCCATGAGATAAAATAGGATCATATTGGGAGAATGAATATTATCTCAAAGAGATCAAGGATATCCTATGAGGGTAACACACTAATGACAACGTCATAGGACGAGCATTAAGCAGTTGCTTTCGTAATGGTACGTCGTTGGGAAAGCTCAGTCACAATACTATAGTGGAATGACTTCATAACTAAATGAGTTTATAATTAATAGGTGAAAAGCTGAAACTTAATTATAAATCATTTGAGCCTCAACTTCATATGTCCATTCGGTTCCTCCGCTAGCTCGTTGAAACTAGAAATTAACTATGTGTTTGAATAAAAATGAATGGAATGAATAGAACAAAATAAATGAAAAACATTCAAGAATGATTATGTTTTTCTCTAAAATGGAGAAATGGAATCATTTGTAAATAAATGTAGGTTTCCAAAAATGGAAATGGAAATTTGCAATCCTATACAGGATTACTTAAAAAATGATGGAAGAATGAGTTTATATTTTTGGATTGTTTTGAAGCCTGAAAATGAAAATAAATCATTGGTCATAGTGAACATGTTGAATTGTGGCACATTGAACAAATTTTTTCTAACTTTTACCGGGGGTAATGTCGTCGAAATTTTACTAGAGTAAAATTGGGATGAGAAATTTGTTTAATATGTAAATATTAAAGTTTAATTTGGGAAATATGAAAACTGAATCGGGTTGGATCACATTACAGAATATCGGGTCAAAAAGGCCTAAGAAGTACTCAGTATTAGACCCGATATGAGAGAGGCCCAAAACCTCTCATGGAAGGAAGTGGGACGACAAAACCCTAGTATCATTTTTCTAGTAGAAATAAACTTTTACAACTCTACAAGGGTTCTACCTTCTCTTCCTATAAATAGATGGCACTAGTAGAGCTATACACACAACTTTTAAGAAATTGTTATTCTGTAGAAAAATAGAGGGAATTTATTCTCAACATATAAACATATTTTTCAAAATAACAATTTTACCAGTTTCTATTAAAGAAGAGAGAATTTTCATTTTCACCCCAAAAGGAGAGAAAACTTTTCCTAGTTTTGTGTTTCAATTCAATTGGTTTGAGCCCACACTTGAAGTGGTTCGTGGTATGAGAATACTAGAGAAGATCGTTTGGTTAAAAGTTGTTAAACATTAAGGATCCGCTTATCCGAAAACACTGGTACGATTTCAGCCTAAGGTTTATTGTTATAAATATTGAGTCGATTTTCAAAATTTTAATTTTCTATTGTGCAAGAAAACCATTTTCAAACTGGATTTTTTCCAACAAACTTCACATATGAATTTCTAGCTATTGCTTTTGTGAATGATTTCATTCATCTCTATGAAGTCTCAAAGGAAATTGTCACTAACTGTGATGCTTGATTTTCGAGTTCTTTTTTGCATGAAATTTACCGGTTATAGGGCACCACTGTAGCTATGAGCACCTCATACCATCCCCAAACCGATGGACAAATCGAGGCCCTCAACAAGTATTTGGAAATATATTTGTGTTGCTATGTGGTTGATTATCCCAACACTTGGATGAAAATGCTACCATGAGCGAAATATTAGTATAATACCTCTTACCAAACTTCTGTTTAAATGACTCCTTTTGATATTTTGTATAGTCATCTTCCACCAACAATCATCCGTTATGCCCATAGCTTGAAAGAGAATTCTTTAGTTGCAAATTAGATGCTTAATTGTGACTAAGTGTTATTGTCGCTTAAGCATAATCTACGAAAATATCAAGAACAAATGAAATTATTAGCAAATTGACATTAACATGAACTTCTCTTTGCTGAAGGGGATTAGGTCTATGTCAAACTTCAACCTTGTTGCCAAAACTTGGTTCGCTTACAATGATATCATCAATTGGGTCAACGATATTTTAGGCCTTACAAAGTCCTCAAACGTACCAGTGATATGGCCTATAAGCTCGAGCTTCTAGATTCTGCCAACATTCATCATGTTTTTATGTCTCGTTGCTTCACAAATGTGTTAGTAAACCTAATCAAAAAATTGCCCCATTGAATTTGGTTGATTCTATTTCTATTTTGACTTTACATCCTCTTGCATTAATTGATAAACATTTCATTTCTGATTTGGTTTCTTGGTGGAGCAATGGTTGACTTATTGGAATGGTTTTTCTGTTGTTAAGGCTACATGGAAAGACAAGGATAAACTTTTAAATATATTCCCTGACTGGAACTTTGCAGAAAAAGTTCTTTCCGACCGAGAGGGTACTGTTATGACCAATTCTAGGAATTCCACAAGTAGTCATATGTATCAACAACAACCAAGGAGAAGCTTATGCCAAAGGGTGCCTTCTAAAAGATAGGTTGATTGTTTGATAGGAGCCACATCAATAGAGGTCTAACCATGAGCACGAGAAATTACACAGAGAAAGATCTACATGAAGAATTATGTAGATGAGTTAGTTACGCTAATTTTGAGTTGTTATTTGTTATTAATTTTCACCTCCTCCTTTTTCCATTTTCTCTCATCTTTTTTCTGGTTATGCACTTACTTCCTTATTGTAATTTACTTGTATCCAAAGAATTACATTATTAATCAAAATTTCTTTAGAATCTATTTTTATTCTATTGAGGTTATTGTTAAGATTACATCACATGTATAAAAAAATAAGAAAAAAATCAATTCAATTTTATTGATTTATCAAAATTTTTATATTTTATAATTTCCTAAATCTATATTAATTATTAAGATTTTGTTTGCCTTTGAATTTCAAAATTTCTTTCCAAGTCCAAAGCAATGGTAAATGTAACACCTTAACCCCGGCCTAGATGTCCAGACTGAATTCAGAGAGTTACAAACATCATACCAGTTGTTAACAAGTTAATAGGATAGATAAACCTAATTACAGAATTTCAAATAGTCACCAAAAAGGTTTTGGTGCTCCAACATATAAATCCATAACATATTAGCAACATAATCTCATATTAAGCAAAATAAATTAATATAGTTGACCGAGCTACCACGACATCAATCCCGTTCAGTTCGATGGGTCACCTGAAAGCCAAACATAACAAAGTAAGTTGTGAACTCAATGCGTAACCAAGAATAAGTAATTCAACTTAATACGATCATGAAGTGACTACGATCATGAAGTGACCTTATTCAGAATGTTAAACAGTTCTAATATACATTATCTCATTATAAAGCAGATCAGATATACTCAGATAACATATATGAATGGTAGTGGTTTATCATCATGCTTAATTCGATAGAAGAACAGATTCACAAGAGTTTTTCCTAGTTTCCAACCACTACACACTGTCTCCAACCTACCCAACACACCATTAAGGACGTTCAATGTCCATCCATCCCTATACACTGTAATGTGTTGGTTTGACACGTTACAGAATCGCACCATAGATGTTAGCACATTTTGTGTTAAACTCCAAATTCAGATTCAATCAGAAAGTAGTTAAACCACTGTTCAGAACAAAATACTTCCTTCCTCGCACTTCTCCAATCCAACACATTCAGAACACAAAATTTCACATTACACTCATAGATTTATCAGTTAGATATCACTTGTACATTAACAATAGTTTCTCATTGTATCTCATCTCATATCAAACAAGTCACAGATAATCAATACCAGTCACAGAAATGATTATAGTCGTAAAATGGGTTTCTAAACCAGAATGAATGACACACGGCCGTGTCCTTGCCCGTGTGACTCACACGACCTGCTATACGCCCGTGTCGTGTACCCGTGTGCTACCAATCAATAAACAGAGATTTACACGGCTTGGACACACAGCCGTGTCCTTACTCTTGACTCACACGGCCTAAGCACATGCCCGTGTGTTGGCCAGTGTAGTCCTTAATCCATAAATAGCAAGTTACACGGCTTAGACATACGTTCGTATTTTGTACCCGTGTGAACCCTGCACTATTTGACCTCACACGGCCTAGACACACGCCTGTATGCTAGACCGTGTGGTCCTAATTCAAAAAAGAGTGAGTTACATGGCCGATTGCACGACCTGGCACATACCCGTGTGGCTGGCACAACCTGGTCGCACGCCTGTGTACCTAGACGTGTGGCGTTGACAACCACCATTTTTGGCAACCCGAAACTTGCAAAACTTGAGAAATTCATTACGCACCTAATTTCACTTTGTCGGAAACTATTTCGATGACTTTTCTGACCCTAATTAATCATTTCACAACCAAAATTTCACAATCAATTCCACATTCTCACCACATTAATCTAACATCAACTTGTTTAGAATTTTGACATTAACCTCTTCCAATTCATACACTCACCTTGCTCGAGATGTAATATATCGTACTAACACGGAGGGTTAGTGTCTTTTGCGATATTATTGCCTAAAAATGACAATCAAATGATCAATTAACAACATTCCACCACTTGGTAAAACCTACTCAGACTAAACCATTTCGACAACTTTCGTTGACACCACAAAATTCACATTGAAAGTAGAAGATGAAAATGCTTACCCTCAATATTTCGACGACCTAACAAACAGCACCGAATTGTTTCAAAATTGGAGAAAAAATCGAAGTACAAAAGAAAGAAAGAAAAGAGAAAAAGCAACGTAAAAGAAGAAAATAAGAACTTTCAGATTCTTAAAGGTTAACTACCTTCTACCAGCAATAGCAAAAAATAATACCCTCTAATGCATACGATGGGATTCGAACTTGGTACCAAATAGAATACAAACAAATGCTTAACCAATGAACCAGTAGGCTCATTCTTGTCACAATAACACAATAAATTGAACTTAAGCGGGCAAAGCTTGCTTATGGGTTGTTTTAAAAATAATAAAACTTTGATAATGCAATTCGAACCCCCAGACTTTAAACACGGAAGCAAAACACAAAACCAAAAATACAGAAATTAATTTTCGCAGATTTTTCGTAGTTAAAACTTAAAATTTTGGGGTGTTACAACTCTCTCCCCCTATAAGAAATTTCGGCCTCAAAATTTTACCTAAATCGAATAAATACGGATACTATTATCGAACAGATTCTTCTAGTTCCTACGTAGCTTTCTCAGTACCGTGGTTCCGCCACAAGACTTTAACTAGAGAGATGGCTTTCTTCCTCAACACCTTAACATCACGGTCTAATATTTGTATAGGTTCCTCTTTGAAGGTTAAATCAGGTTGCAGTTTAATCTCGTCGACAGTAACAGTATGCAATAGATCTGACCGATAACGTCTCAACATTGAGACAGGGAATACATTATGAATTCGATTCAACTCTGGCAGTAATTTTAGTTGATAGGCAACAAGTCTGACCCGTTTTAGTATATGGTAAGGTCCAATGTATCTCGGACTTAATTTAACCTTACGTCCAAATCGGAGAACTTTCTTTCACGGTGAAACCTTCAAGAAAACCTATTCACCAACAGAATACTCAATCTCCTTCCTTTTTAAATCTGCATAAGACTTCTGTCGACTAGAAGTAGCTTTCAATCAGTCACAGATTATTTTCACAGTATTCTCAGTCTCAGACATCAACTCAGGACCTAATACTCGGCTTTCATTTAACTTCGTCCAACACAACAGGGTATGACAATTACGACCATATAAAGCTTTGTAAGGTGCCATCTATATACTAGCCTAGAAGCTATTGTTGTATGCAAATTCTACTAATGGTAAGTATTCTTCCCAGATACCTTTGAAATCTATCACACAGCCTCGAAGCATGTATTCGAGAATCTAAATAACACGCTTCGACTGACCGTTAGTTTGAGGATGATAAGCAGTACTGAAATTGAGTCGAGCGTCTATTGCTTCATGAAGTTTCTTCCAGAACCGGGAGGTAAACCGCAGATCTCTATCTGAAATAATCAGTATTGGAATTCCGTGTAGTCTCACAATTTCAGCGATGTATAGCTTAGCCAATTTCTGTAAGGAGTAATCCGTTCGGACCAAAATGAAATAAGGTGACTTGGTCAATTGATCAACGATGACCCAAATCGAATCTTTCTTAGTAGGGGTTAAAGGTAAACTTATAACAAAATCCATAGTTATTCGCCCCTACTTCCACTGTGGAACTTTAACTGGTTGTAGCAAACCAGAAGGTAACTAGTATTCGGCTTTAACTTTTTGACACGTCAAACAATGTGAAACGAAAGTGACTACCTCTCATTTTAGTCCAGGCCACCAATATAGTTTCTGTAGATCTTGATACATTTTATTCCCACCTGGGTACATAGTATAAAGACTACATTGAGCCTCCTGCAAGATCGAGCACCTCAATTTTTTATCATTAGGCACACAAATCTGGCCTCTAAAACACAATACATTGTCACTGTTCAAACTATAATCAGAATTCTCGTTCGAGACAACAAGTTGTATACGTTGAATTAAAAATTTATCATTTAACTGCTTAGTCTAAATCTGCTCTATCCAATCCGGTTTAACTTGAAGTTCAACCAATAATACTCCATCTTCTATTAAACTTAAACGAGCAAACATCGCTCTCAAATCAACTATAGCTTTACGACTAAGGGCGTCAGCTACTGCATTAGCTTTTCTCGGGTGATACTTAATTGTACAATCGTAATCCTTAAGTAATTCAACCCAACATCATTGCCGGAGATTTAGTTCCTTCTAAGTCAACAAATACTTGAGACTCTTATGATCGTGTAAATAATACACCTTTCACCGTATAAATAGTGCCTCCATATCTTCAAAGCAAATACAACTACGACTAACTCAAGATCGTGCGTCGGGTAGTTAACTTCTTGCATTTTTAGTTGTCGTGATGCATAAGCAATCACCTTTCCATCTTGCATTAGTACACAATCTAAACCAACATGTGAGGCATCACTGTATACCATAAATTCTCGGCCCGATTTGGGTTGCACTAATACCGGGGCCTATGTTAGAACAGACTTCAACTTATCGAAACTAGATTGCTGAGCCTTAGACCACACAAACATGATGTTCTTACGTAACAGCTTTGTCAAGGGTGACGCAACCAGAGAAAATCCTTCGACAAACCTCTGATAATATCCGGCTAAGCCTAAAAAACTACGGAGTTCAGACACATTTTTTGGCTGTTTCCACTCGACAACCGCTTTGATTTTCTTGGGGTCAACTTGGATCTCCTTAGCCATCACCACATTACCCAAAAAGGCAACTTTCTGTAACCAAAATTCGCATTTACTGAACTTAGCATATAACTTTTTTTCTCGAAGTGTCTAAAGTACAATACGAAGATGATCATCATGCTCTGTCTCGATCTTTGAATAGATTAAGATGTCATCAATAAAGACTACCACAAACTGATTTAAATACGATTGGAACACCCGATTCATCATATCTATAAATGCCACCGGGTCATTTGTTAACCTAAAAGGCATAACCAAGAACTCGTAATGGCCATATTGAGTTTTGAAAGTAGTTTTGTACACATCCGTTTCTTTAACCTTAAGTTGATGATATCCGGAGCGTAAGTCAATCTTAGAAAAGATAGACGCTCCTCGAAACTGGTCAAATAGATAGTTAATTCTCGGTAACGGATACTTTTTCTTGATTGTCAGTTTATTCAACTGTTTGTAATCAATGCACATTCGCATCGACTCGTCCTTCTTCTTAACAAACAATATTGGTGCCCCCTACAGAGACATACTCGGTCAAATAAATCCTCGATCTAGAAGTTCCTGAATTTGGGCTTTCAATTTGGTCAACTCATTTGGTGCCATGCGATAAGGCGCAATAGACACAAGAGCCATACTAGGTAGCTAGTCAATTCCATATTCTACTTCTCTATCCGGAGATAGTCTAGACAATTTCTTGGAAAATATGTCTGGGAACTCCTTAATCGTACGGATATATCCTACAGACAGCTTTTTTAGAGCAGAATCCGATATGTAGGTGACATACGCCTCACACCCTTTCTGAATTAGCTTCTTAGCTATAAAAGCAGAGTCTACATTAGAAAGGTAGTCTCATCGCTCACCAACCATGATCACCTCATCAGTTTCGGTCAGTCCTAAAGTAACCCTTTTAGTTGCATAATCTAAACTGACTCGATACTTAATGAGCTAATCCATTCCCAATTTTAAATCAAATTCATAGAAGGGTAATTTTATTAAATCGGCGAGAAATACCATACCCTGAAGTTCCAACGGTACCTGTCGATATATCCTATTGACTTGAATCGACTGACCCAATGGGATAATCATAGAAATAGCTCTAGTCGTACTTTCAGCAGATAAAGCCAAAGATGCAGAAACAACACTAGCTGTATATGAGTATATAGAACCGATATCAATAAGAGCATAATACGAAGCAGAATGAATAATGAAAGTACATGCAATGACATCAGCATCATCGCTTACATCACGGCGTCTAGCTACATAAACTAGTGCCGACTGATGAGCCTTAGTCTAATCAGCACCTCTAGCCGGTGCCCTCTGACCTCTCTCGGATCCACTACCACTTCTACCCGCACCGCGACTACGAAAAGATTGTTGAGTCTCCCTCGAAGGTCAAATATGGTTAGGAGTCTGAGTTTGTGCCCCAACTGGCATAGAATCCAATCATTCAATCATTGGGGACAATCCCTAACTCGGTGCTCCATCGAACCACAAAGGAGATACGCTCTAAATTTTCTCCAGCACTCGCCCAGATGCAACTTCCTGCACTCACCATACAACTAAACCTCGACCGCTATTGAGGACGTTTTGGCCCTCAGAGGCCTCTCAAACATCGCCCGTTTCTTAAGGTATTGAATAAAACCAGAGGGACCCAAATCCTTCTTACCCTTAAGCTGACCCATCTCACGGTCACGGCATTCGAGGACGAGGCGATTTACCTCTTCCACAATCTTTGTCTTGTCAATTAAAACAGCAAATACTCACTCCCTCTGAGGAGCTATCAGAACACGCAAGTCGTACCTCAAACCTTCTTCAAATGATATACACTTATCATAATCAGATGCTACCAAGGCTCAAGCATACCTACTGAGTCGTAAAAACTCAGGCTCATACTCAACGACCGACTTATCGCCCTAAACTAGACTCATGAACTCACAACGACGAGCCTCAACATAACTTGCCTCCACATACTTACCCTGGAAGGTATTTTTAAAATAGTCCCAATTCACCTGTCCCGGCTGAACACATTGTTCAACAGTTAACCACCACTGGTAGGCCTCATCTCGAATAAAGAGACAGCACCTCGTAATTTTTGAGTAAGAGTGCAATCGAGATTAGTCATAATTCACTCGGTAGCCTCTAGCCAATACTCAGCAATAGTAGGAGCAACTTCAATGATGCCCCTAAACAATTCAACACCATTCGAACGAAGCCATTCAGTAATCGACCCTCGACATCCTGATCCTAAATGAGTTCTAGCAACCATCTCAAGTGCCTGAGCTATAGCTTGGGACAGTGCGTCGTCTCCAGTCGTCAGAGTTTGGGACTCCGTCTTAGCAGTAGGAGTACCAACTGTCTCGCTGGTCTTCAAATTGGGCATACTACCCATCGAGGAAGACTATGCTCGAGCTCGTCCTCCTCAGTGTCCTCGATGCCCTCTCCTACCATGTCCATTACTACCGTGCGAACTCATCATATTAATCAGACTACAATAGCGGAATTCACAGATTAGTTCAGACGTCTGATATATCAATTCCATCAATCAACACCACATATATCAGTTTCAGAATCATAGTCTTTATGACAATAAAACAATAAAAATTATACTTACAGGATTGGTGTCGGGAACTCGGTTACTAAATACAATTTCCATGTTTTTACATTAGTTCAATTGTTAATCATTACTCGCTACTTTTCTCATATATTAGGAGCCCAAACACAGTCTGAGTGTTGATTAACCTGGCTCTGATATCAGTAAATGTAACACACTAACCCTGGCCTAGACGTCCAAACCGAATTCAGAGAGTTACAAACATCATACCAGTCATTAACAAGTTAATAAGATAGATAAACCTAATTACAGAACTTCAAATAGTCACCAGAAAGGTTTTGGTGCTCCAACATCATAAATCTATAACATATTAGCAACATAATCTCATATTAAGCAAAATAATTTAATATAGTTGACCGAGCTGCCAGGACATCGATCTCGTTCGGTTCGGTAGGTCACCTGAAAGCCAAACATAACAAAGTGAGTCGTGAACTCAATGCGTAACCAAGAATAAGTAATTCAACTTAATACGACCACGAAGTAACCTTATTCAGAATGTTAAACAGTTCTAATATTCACAATCTCATTATAAAGTAGATCAGATATACTCAGATAACATATATGAACGGTAGTTGTTTTTCATCATGCTTAATCAGATAGAAGAACAGATTCACAAGAGTTTTTCCTAGTTTCCAACCACTACACACCGTCTCTGTCCAACCCAACACACCATTAAGGACGTTCAATGTCCATCCATCCTTACACACCGCAATGTATCGGTTTGACATGTTACAGAATCACATCATAGATGCTAACACAGTTTACGTTAAACACCAAATTCAGATTCAATCAGAAAGTGGTTAAACCACTGTTCAGAATAGAATACTTCCTTCTTCATACTTCTCCAATCCAACACATTCAGAACACAGAATTTCACATTACACTCACAGATTTATCAGTTAGATATCACTTGTACATTAACAATAGTTTCTCATTGTATCTCATCTCATATCAAACAACTCACAGATAATCAATACCAGTGAGTTACACGACCGATCGCACGGCCTGCCACATGCCCGTGTGGCTCACACGGTCTGGCTGCACACCCGTGTGCCTGGCCGTGTAGAGTTGACAACCACCATTTTTGGTGACCCGAAGCTTGTGAAACTTGAAAATTTCGTTACGCACCTGATTTCGCTTTGTCAAAAACTATTTTGGAGACTTTCCAGACCCTAATTAATCATTTCACAATCAATTCCACATTCTCACCACATTAATCTAACATCGACTTGTCGAGAAATTTCGACATTAACATCTTCCAATTCATACACTCACCTTGCTTGAGATGTAATATATCGTACTAACACGGAGGGTTAGCATCTTTTGCGATATTATTGCCTAAACAAGACAATCAAACGAGCAATTAACAACATTCCACCACTTGGTAAAACCTACGTCGACTAAATCATATCGACAACTTTCGTTGACACTACAGAATTCACATTGAAAGTAGAAGACGAAAATACTTACCCTCAATATTTTGACAACCTAACAAATAGCACCCAATTGTTCCGAAATTAGAGAAAAAAATCGAAGTACAAAAGAGTAAATAAAAAAAACAAAAGAAAGGAACAAAAGAGAAAAAGTAACGTAAAAGAAGAAACTAAGAACTTTCAGATTCTTAAAGGTTAACCACGTTCTACCGGCAATAGCCAAAAATAATACCCTCTAACACATACGAGGGATTTAAACTCAGTACTAGATAGAATACAGACAGATGCTTAACCAGTGAACCAGCAGGCTCATTTTTGTCACAATAACACAACGAATTGAACTTAAGCGGGCAAAGCTTGCTTATGGGTTGTTTTAAAAATAATAAAACTTTAATAATGCAATTCGAACCCCAGACTTTAAACACAGAAGTAGAACATAGAACCAGAAATATAGAAATTAATTACAGCAGATTTTTCCCAGTTAAAACTTAAAATTTTAGGGCGTTATAGTAAACAGATAGTTATTCAAACCAAATCAACTTTTCAATCGAAACCAAAAAGGCTAAAAATTTTAGGTTTTGACTTCTCTATAGCCAGTTTGGATGGTAAATTAAAAATTTATTCTTCATTTATGTTAATTATAAAAGATAAATATGATTTATATATACAAATTGAACTTTACTAATAATTTATGTTATTTAGGTATAATGTCAAAATTATCCCTCAATGTTTACATCATTTATCAATTAGACCCTTATTATTTTTTGAGCTAAATGTGGCTACAACCTTTTAAAAAGAGTCAAAATACTTTTAATAAAAATACTGGCTAAAACATTAATTTTTACATGATATTATTGTGGCAACCTGTGTGGCAATCTGTGTGTATTCATGTTTACATGACACTATTTGTCTTATATCTTATGACAACAAATAATTTTAAAATTATAAAAATACTCAAAGAAATAAAAATTCAAAAAAAAAAGTTTTTAAAAATTAGCATAAACTACACATGGATTGTCAAGCAGGCTACCATGTTTAAAAATAAATGATTCGGTCAATATTTTCATTAAAAATAATCAACTATTTGACTCTTTTTTAAAGGATAATGATAAAATTCGACTTTTTTTAAAAGATTGAGGGTAAAATTTAGATAAAAATATAATAAAAAAACCAAATTGACAAAAAGTATAAAAATGTAATGCTAAATTTGACATTCTATCTTTTTTTTTCAAAATTATAGTAATTATATCAAGAAATACCTCGAAATTTAGTTCTAATAAATAATAGAAACTTCCCTAAAAAATAAATAAATAATAGAAACTCACAAGATAAATATGTCATTTTCAAATATCTTAATGTTTGAGAATGTTGTTGGGCAAAGATAGGGACTTTGCACATTTTCTTTTTATTTTGATGGGGCATTCCTATGTAACGTTCAGGCAAATTTCTAATAGATGTGTTGCAAGAATAATTTATAAGTTGGCCGACACATCCAAATTTTTAACACATTATTTCATCTAACTCTTTACCTTTTCTACAAATCCAACCAAAATTAAAATCATGACTTATATTACCTATTCTTTCATCCAACTTAATCGCTGCTATACAAACCCAACAAAAAGATCATAAAAATATTTATTATTATTTAACAATAATAAGGACAAGTGGACTATAGAAATTACTATTGAAAAAAAAACCCATATAAAATTAACTCATAACTTGATTTAGAATTATCTTAAAACAGCGAATCTTCTTATATCTACTATGACTGAACATTAGTAATTTGGTTAAATTCCAATTGGCACCAGCAAATGGGCTAAGACACTCGTTCCTCTTGGACTTTCAGCTCTATCTTCTCCTATCTAATCTCTTCTTAGATCTCGTATTTTGATTACCTAAATTTTCTTCTGACATTCTGCATATGGATTGAACTATCACAAACCTCCGTAACCTCTTTCTTATATCAATATTATTAGATATTAAATAAAATTAATATATTTTTCAAAAAAAATGAGTGAATCTAAATAGAATCATATTAATCATTTACAAATATAAATAAATTTAGAAAAAAAATTGAAATCTCTATTTCGAATTAAATCGATGTTAAATAACCATATATAATAGTTAATAATTGACATGTACGTAGAAAATGCCAAAAGCATATGTGCAAATTAATAAATTCATTGGTACGGTTACATCAACAATAGTATTATTGTTTTTATCTTACTTTAATATTATTAATTACTCTATACATCAACAATTTTTTTTTGTAATTACAAATAAATTTAATTATAAGATCATCGGTCATTTAGTAATTATCCTTAATTTATAATATTTTCTTAAATATAATTTTTGGCCAAGTAATATTATATTATTAATTATCTAATTTACCCATTTTTATATTTGTTATAAAATTTTTGGGTACAATTTTTGTTACAATTTTGCATACTAAAATATTCACATAAATCATAAAGACATTATTACACAGTGATAATAACATACAAATAATTAGTAAATAATTATTACACAATCTTGACAACCATTTCCCATCATTCTTTTAGGTAAAGTGAAGTTCTTAAAAGAAATTGATGAACTATAAAAAACAAAATCAAAATAAATAAATAAAAAATAAAGAATGAACAGAAGAATTATTTTACTTATTTACGTTGAATGAATTTAAAGCAAATTATCAAAAATGTAAACGATTAGTTATAAAATTAAAGATCTTGATACATCTTTTCAAGCGGTGAGACAATTATCGTGTAAGAATAGAAGAGGAATAATGGAACTTTATAACCGGACCGACTAACTGTTCTCCTCATCAATTTTCCCCCAAAGTAGGAACATTGACAACTGCTAAGATATGCAGGTGACCCAGTAGCATAAAGGAAGATATCTGAATGACATCAAGCTGGTAGCCTATATATTCCAAATGACAGGATAATATACGATACTAAAGCTTAAATTGTATTAAAAAAAGTATCACTCATTTACTGTATATTTTACAAGACCAAAATTGTCATCAAGGGGGTCACTTCAACCCTCCAATAAAGCAAAGCTTTTCGTCAATGGCATAGATCACGGAAAGTAAACAATAATTTAGAAGTGGTATAGTACTAGAAAAATCAATCAAAAACTACGCCTGTTCATCAGCTGCAGTTTTCAAGTAGGGGACCAATAGGGAAAAGGGTAGCTATCAAACCCCATTTCGGAGCTAAGCCAATGAAAAGACAAGGGTTTGGACATAATCTTGGTTGGCATGAACAAGATTGAACATGAAAATTATGGGGGATGCAAAAGGACCACTATCTCCATAAGCTTTCCCCAACATCTGTTTCAGTAAAGATATAAAAAGATCTTGAAGTTCTATATATGTTCTTAAAAGGGTGCATTGCTCCTAGTCATGAAAAATGAAGCTATCTTTGGCCCGCTTCTAACTTAAGCTAACCATATCAATCCCTAGTGGCTAACAATTGAAGCAACCATACGTTTTTTATGGAATTTTCTCTTACAACCATTCTGACTCCATCTGGGTTCAGCCATGCAATACTGATGTTTATATAAACTGTAAAACTAAATCAAATCACAAACAGATTTCTTTTTCTGTTTTAGAAGTAAAATCCAAATGTGAGAGATTTAGCATTTTGTAGCAAATCTTAAGTCTAAATCTTTTGATTACCATGGAATTTAACGTATTCCAGCTCATATATACCAGAAACAACATGATGTAAACAAGCAAGCAAATCATGGAAACTGACTTATGAACCATAAGGGATAAACTTAATTATAAAAGGGAGTAATGGGTTTTTGATTCGAGTTTTCATCTAAAGAGTGTGTGATAGGCCCCTCATCAATCATTCAACAAACACTTACAAGACACTTAAAATGCACTCTAATAAACAAGAAATAATCAATCTGAAACATGTCGATTATGATAGATTAATAGTGGTAACATACATGATAGCCAGAACACACTTCCATATTGTGAAATATTACAATTTGCCATTTTACTACCATGTACAGAAACTACACTAACAAATATATCAGTCATTTGGCATTCCAAAATGCATATGATAAGTAGTAGTCGCAATAACGTACATAAATATATTCAGATTTATATAAACTGTATGCTTGTGCTTTTAATATGCAGGAGACTTCAGCATTAACATGGTCATTGCAAAGCATCATGCACAATAGTTAAAATTTATCTATCTTGATTTGATTAGAACGTTATAAAAATTTTTATGAGACATTAGTTTGACACGAAATTAAACTGTATTACCCTGTAAAAAATAGAATGTCGGTAATAATAATATTCACAAAGAAAAGAAAAATAAAAATAAAGAACACACAGATTTTTACGTGGAAACCCTTTCGGGAAAAAACCATGGGCAGAGGAGAAGAAATTTCACTATATCGAATTTTAATAGAGTGTAGTAGGATTGAAACACCTTATTCTAATCAATATCAAATAGATGGAGTTTAATAAGGTTTTTTAACCTTATTCTACAAAAAAAAAGAAAAAGTGTAATTCTATATGGATTTTACTTTTATTTTATTTTACCACTGTATTTTATTTAAATAAGGATTCAGGAAACTTAATTTTAACAATCTTCATCTTGACAAGAATTTTTAAAGAACAAGTTCTTCATCATGAGCTCTTAACGAACAAGTTCTCCGCCTTTTTCATAAAACCCCTTAAGGGTTTAACTTCAACAATGAACACCAATCAAGTCTAAGCAATGCTCAAACTTGGTTATAGGAAGTGGCTTAGTCATCATATCTGCAGGGTTTTCATGAGTACTAATTTTGCTCACAACAATATCACCACGAGTAATATTATCACGAACAAAATGATACCAAACATCATGTGTTTTGTTCTTTCATGAAACATTTGATCTTTTGTAAGGAAGATGGCACTCTAATTGTCACAAAATACTGTATTGATTTGAAGGTCTTCATTGAGTTCACTAAAGAGTCCCTTCAATCAAATAGCTTATTTACAAGCCTCAGTAATCGCCATGTACTCAGCTTCAGTGGTAGACAAAGCGACTGTAGTTTGCAAAGTGGTTTTCCAACTGATTGCACATCCTCCAATTGTAAAGAGATAACTTGTGAGAGATCTTCTTCTATCAAGGTCTCCAGCAAAATCAGCATCAACATACCCAATGACTCCATCTCTAATTCTTTCAAACTGTAAGCAAATATTAGTAGTTTCTTGTAAGTATCTTAAAATTCACTAAACTGCTTTCCAATATTCTTTATCGGGATTCACCATATATTTGTTAACTGCATTGATTGCATATGATAAATCTGGACATGAACAAACCATAGCATACATGAGAGATTCTACTGCACTAGAGTATGGAACATGTGACATGTACTCAATCTCATCATCTGATTGTGGAGACACAGCCGATGAAAGTCTGAAATGGGCTGCTAAATGAATACTAACAGGCTTAGCACTCTACATATTGAACCTACAAAGAACTTTCTCAATGTACCCCTTTTGACTTAGGTACAATTTACTTTCTTTTCTATCTCTGAGAATCTCCATACCAAATATCTTCTGTACTGGTCTCAAATCTTTCATCTCAAATTCTTCACTTAGTTGGGCTTTAACCTTTCTTATCTCTTCTTTATCTTTCACTGCTATTAACATGTCATCAATATAAAGGAGTAGATACACAAAAGAACCATCACTATTTTCTTAAAGTAAACACAACTGTCAAAGCTTTTTCTGTTAAAATGATAAGAAATCATAAAGGAATCAAACCTCTTGTACCACTGTATTGGTAACTGTTTCAAATCGTAAAGAGACTTTTTCAACAAGTAAACATAGTCCTCTTTTTTTGAGACTGTAAAACCCTCTGGTTGTTGCATATAAATATCATCCTCTAGTTCTTCATACAAAAATGTAGCTTTTACATCTAACTGCTCAAGCTCCAAATCATGCATGGCTACAATACCAAGCAAAACTCGAATCGAACTACACTTCACAACTAGGGAGAACACATCTGTGAAGTCCAATCTTGGAATTTGATTGTAACCTTTTGCAACAAGCCTTACTTTATATCTGGGTTCTTCAACTCCTAGAGTCCCTTCTTTCTTTTCAAACACTCATTTACAATGAACAACTTTTTTACCTTTAGGAAATTTCACAAGATCCTATGTTAAGTTTTTGTGGAGCAATTCCATCTCCTCTTGCATAGCAAACATCCACTTTTCTGAGTCTTCACAACTAACCGCCTCAGAATAATTAGATGTCTTTTAGTTTGCATCTATATCTTCAGCCACATTTAAAGCATAAGCAACTAAATCAACCTCAGCATACTTCTTTAGAGGTTTAATTTCTCTTCTAGTTCTATTTTTGGCTATAGAGTATTGTGGTAAAGAAACAACTCTATTCTGAATTTTTGTACTGGCTTGAGGAGTTGATTCTGTTGTAAATTCTAGATTAATCTGATGCTCTACCTGCTTTTGATTTTCTTTACTGGAAGAGTCTTTAAGAGATAAGTTAGGTAGCATAGCAGTTTCATCAAAAACATCTCTGCTAATCATAATTTTTCTACTTTTAGGACACCATAACTTTTACTCTTTTACACCAGCTTTATAACCAAGAAAAACACATTTAATGGATCTCGGTTCCAATTTTTCATTATCAACATGAGCATACGCAGACACCCAAAGAACTTTAAATCAGAATAGTCAACAGGATTACCAGACCATACCTCTTGTGGAGTCTTTTTCTCAATGACAACAGATAGAGATCGGTTGATAAAAAAAATGCAGTAGAGGTTGCTTCAGCCCAAAACTACTTCAGTAAGTTAGCATTCGACAACATACATCAAACTTTCTTCATGATCGTTCTGTTCATTCGTTCTGCAACGCTGTTTTGTTGTGGAGTATGATAAACTGTCAAGTGTCTCATAATTCCTTCTGACTTGCATAGTTCATTAAACTCATCAGAACAGAACTCTAAACCATTGTCTGTGCGGAGGTGTTTTATTTGTTTTCATGTCTATTTTTCAATCATAGTTTTCTAAGACTTAAATGTGGAAAACTCATTATTTTTCTGCTTCAAGAAGAACCCCTAAACTTTTCTGAAAAATCATCAATAAAAGTTAACATATAATTAGCTCCACCTCTCGAAGGCACTCTTGATGGCCCTCACAGATTAGAATGAATATACTCAAATATTCCCTTGGTGTTATGGATTCCTCTAGTCAATCGAACTCTCTTTTGCTTCTCAAAAATGCAATACTCACAGAACTTTAGTTTGTAAATTCCTTGTCCATCAAGAAGTCCTTTTTTGCTCAATTCTTCCATGCCAATCTCACTCATATGCCCAGGCGTATATGCCAAAGTTTAGTAGTATTATCATCTGACAATGATTAAGAAGTGACAGTTGCATCACCAGTAATAGTAGAACCCTACAAAACATATAACTTGGCAGTCTTTCTCTGCCCTTTTATCATAACGAGGGAATCTTTGGAAATCTTCAAAACCCCACTTTCAGTTGTGTATTTGTATCCTTTTGAATCAAGAGTACTCAACAAAATTAAATTTCTCTTTAATTCTGGAACACGTTGCAACATCTTAACTTTAATCATTCCAACAACTGCAATTTTACATGAAGCATTATTTCCCATCAAAACAACACCTTCAGACATTGTTTCGTAAGTTGTAAATCAATCCTGATTGGGACTCATGTAGAAGGTGCAGTCCGAATTAAGGATCCACTCATCGCTCACTTTAGAATTATTGATAGAAGCGGCTAGAAGTTCACCATCGCTATAGTCTTCTACAACATCAACTTCACCAGGTTTTTCTAATTGTTTTCTCTTTTAATTCACAGCCTCCCTTTTGATCTTGTTCTGCAACTTATAGCACTTAGATTTAATGTGCCCTTTTTTCTTGTAGAAGATACAAGTTTTACCTCAGTTTGAAGACTTTAATCTACCTTTAGATTTACAAAGAAGATTTCGTTCTTGTGTCCTTCCACGATTATCATCAGCATGTCAATCTTGTCTTCCATGAACAATGAGACTCTCTCCTGAGAGTCGAGTTTAACCACAAGATGCTTTATCTTATCATACGATGTCAAAGAATCATAAACCTTATCAATTGTATGAGACTCGCGGCTATATAAAATCGTGTCTCTAAAGGTTGAATAAGACAGGGGCAATGAACAAAGTATCTTCCTTATCATATTGAACCTCCATGGCCTCCAAGTTTGAGAGAATTTCTTTAAACACTATTAAGTGTTCGTGTACAAACGCACCTTCCACCAAACGATGAGCATAAAGATGTTGTTTCATATGCAACTTGCTAGTTAGAGTTTTTGACATACATATTTGTTCCATCCTCTTCCATAATGCAGCGGCAGTCTTCTTCTTCATTACATCCTACAAATTTTGTTAGACAAATGCAGATGTAATTGTGTTAGCGCCTTTCGATTCTTACACTTCTTCTCTTCATCCGTTAATGTCGAAGGCATCTTATCTATCCCTAGTAGGGAATCCTACAGATCCATTTGCGCAAGAATTACTTGCATCTTAATCTGCCACAACATAAATCTAGTGTTGCGATCCAACAGCGGAATTTCATACTTCAAATACGCCATTACCGTGACCGAAATGAACAACCCAGAAGCTCAGATACCAATTTGTAAAAAATAGAATGTTGGTAATGACAATATATCGCAAAGAAAAGAGAAATAAAAATAAAGAACACACAGAGTTTTACGTGGAAGCCCTTTCGGGAAAAAAACCACGGGCAGAGGAGAAGAAAATTCACTGTGTTGAATTCGAATGATTACAAGAGGAGTAGGCTATGTCTATTTATGGGCTTGTAAAATCATATTCTAATAGGAGTGTAGTAAGATTGAAATACCTTATTCTAATCAATATCAAATAGATGGAGTTTAATAAGGCTTTTTAACCTTATTCTAAAATAAAATAAAAGAAGTGTAGTTCTATATGGATTTTACTTTTATTTTATTTTACCACTGTATTTTAATTAAATAAGGATTCAAGTCACTTAATTCTAACATACCCCATCCCCTATTTTTAGTATTGTATAAAAAAAATTAAATTTTATTTAAAGGTTTGTTTAAGAAATTTTAATGTTATGTTTAAAAAATTTTATCACATCAAAATTTGCCTCAACAGATATAATTTTTTATCATTAGTCTTATTGATAAGCGGATTTAATTATTAATTATTAACTAAGTCATAAGTGTAATAAATAATAAATAAAAGTAATTAAATTAAGTTTAAAATTAATCAATAAAAAATTAAAAAAAAACTAAATTTGATTTTACCAATTTATCGAATTTTTTATATTTTATAATCACTTAAATCGGTATCTATACTATTATTTAAGCTTTTGATTGAGTTGGTATCACAAATCAAGTGGACACCAACTCGGTTAAGGAAATTACAAAATATTATTTCCTATTTAAAATAAGTTATAATATCCGAGAGTACTTTAGCCTTTTTTTAAAATAATAATAAAAGAATATGCATATTGTGGGATTTGAACTCTTACTAATTGCATTGGAAAAACTTTAAATTTACAACTTAACCAAAGCTTTATGCATATTTTATTACATCCATCAATTTTATATTTACTTTTTTATGCTTACTATATATAAAGATTCTTGTGTAACCCATAACCGAGTCCCAACTCAGTTATTAATTTACCAACTTGCCCTTATTTTAACGAGGTAATAAATATTAATTTAAAGATTTTTTATCTTTTTATATAGAATTTAGAAAAAAAATCATGCTTACAATAGGATTTGAGCCCAAAACACTAAACATACACTCCTCAACCTTGTCATTTCAACTAAAGTAACATTTAGTTTTTTGTAAATTTTTAATAAGTATATTACATAATTATTTTCACCCACATTGCGTATGCCATAATGATAATGTCGTCGATTGAGTTAGTGTCACAAATTAACTTAATATCAACTCAAGAAATATGACAATGCTATGATAAACAATGAAAGTGCATGTAAACATATAATTATTCAAACCAAACTAGCTTTTGAAATTGGCTTTTCAAGCCAAACCAAAAAGCTAACGATTTTAGCTTTTCAAAAGCCAGTTTGGGTGATAAATTATAAATATCCCCTTCATATATATTAACTATAAAAGATAAATGTGATTTACATATCCAAATTGAATTTTACTAATAATTTAAATTATTTAGGCATAACGTCAAATTGAGCTCTCTATATTTACATAATTTGTCAATTCAAACTTTATTTTTTAGTTAAATGTGGCCATTAAGCTTTTAAAAAGAGCCAAATCTCTTTTTTAACAAAAATGCTAACTAAAATATTAATTTTTTTACCGATGTTATTGTGGCAATCCATGTGTATTTCATGTTGGCACGACACTATTTGTCTTATATATCACATCAACATATAATTTAAAATTTATAAAAATATTCAAAGAAATAAAAAATAAAAATTTCATAAAAATTCAAAAATATTAACATGAAGTATACGTGAACTGCTATGCGAACTATCATGTTTAAAAATTAATGTTTTAGTTAATATTTTCATTAAAAAGATCAATGATTCAGCTCTTTTTTGAAAGGATGATGGTCAAATTCGACTCTTTTTAAAAGATAAGGGGCAAATTTAACTAATAAAAAAAATAAGGGTCAAATTGATTGAAAATATAAACGTTAAGGTTTAAATTTGATATTATACTCTATTTTTTTAAATTATAGTATTTATATTAAGAAATACCTTGGAATTAGTTCTAATAAATAATAGAAACGTTCATAAGATCAATTTTCTAATATCTTAATGTTTGAGAATGTTGTTGGGAAAAGATAGGGACTTAGCACATTTTCTTTTTCTTTCAACGAGGCATTCCTATGTAACGTTCACGCAAATTTCTACAAAAATAGATAAAATAATTAATGTGTTGCAAGAAATAATTTATAAGTTGGCCGACACATCGAAATTATTAAAACATTATTTCATCTAACTTATTAGCTTTTCTAGAAAAAAATGATGACTTATATTAGATATTCGTTCATCTAACTTAATTGCTTCTATGCAAATCCAACAAAAGAAATGATGATCTAATATCTATTCATTTCAAGCAATTGCTATTCATTCTATTTGTACAGTCTGCATTATCAAAAATATTCTACAAATCCATCGTTATAAAAAATATTTATTAAAATAAAATAAATATTTTATTATCGCAGCATTTGTTGATGCAGTGGACAATAGGGAGGAGAAAAAAGAGGAGAGTGTGATGGTGCTAAGGAGGCCAATTCACTTTAAGAGGTGGAGAGCTGGGAAAGACAACAAGACAAGGAGAAGGTTAGGGAGGAGACTAAGGAGGATAGGTGCTTAAGGGTTGCCAAAGGGCTCAAAAGATCTCTTTCTCTTTGTTTAGAAGGGTATATGTAGGAGAGATTCTCTTGTCTACTAGTGTGACGTGGCAGACTGTTACAGAGAAGTTGCCATCAGAAAGCACGTGAAGGATATGCACAGCGAGGCCCATTCTATTATGGTAGTATGAGATTGTTTTGCTCAGGTCCAATGGCCTTCAGAGGTGTGTTCACACTTGAAGAGCGTTCACACCTGCAAAACAGGTGCCTATCAAGGATGCTTGGTGAGAGGTCCATGTCTTTCAAAAGGAAGTACATGGTCTAGGTCCCTACTAAGATCAAAGGTTGGATAGAGAGCAAAAATTTGGGATGGTTAGCCTCCAAGTAGACCTGATCAAGGGTCGGGCCACCCAACCCGGCTAAAAAGTGAAAGGGTTTGAGCAAAAATATAGGTTCGAAAAATGGATTTGTGCAAAAAAATGAGACCCATTTTCTAAATGGTCTAGGCCTCGAGTAAAAATTTTTTGCCTAATCTTTGCCCGAATTTGTAAGAAAAAACTTGTTGCTTTTTGTTGTTGTTGTTGTTGTTGTTGTTGTTTTCATTGTTTTTGCAGTTGTTTGCCACTATTTTGGTGTCGTTTTGCTATTATATTACTACTATTTTATTGTTATTGTTTGGATATTGTATAACTCTTGCATTATTGTTAATTTTGCTTCTATTTTAAATGTATTTGCTTGCTAAGTTGCACATATCTTAGTATTATTTAAGTATAAATAATTTTTTAATTTATTTTCAATTTGTTGAGAAACATTTATTTTAATGTCTTTAGTGTATTTGATTTATTATATTTTTAAAAAAATTCTATAAAAATAATAATATTAAAAAAAACTAATACAGACAGATCGGGCTCAGGCTTTAGCATTTTTATCTGGGACAGACTTGGGTAAAATTTTAGGCCTATTTTTCGGGTCAGGCCTAGAAAACAGAAAACAAGCCTAAAATTCTATTGAGGCCTAACCCGAACCTGGCTCAACCCATGATCACCTCTACCTCCAAGGTATTCGGGTGGAAGAGATCGGGTAATGTAAAGTCAAAGAGTTGATTATGGATGTTTCTTAGGTAGCTTGTCATGCTAACACGTGTCTAAGTCTGGATGAGGTATAACAATAATAAAAACAAGAGGGCTACAGAAATTACTAGTCGAGGCTTGGTCGTGGACAAGTGTACTAGTAACTAATGGAAAATGAAATCCAATTGGAAAAAATATTAGCATAAGGAAAATGCATAATAACTTATTTGACTCTTCAACTTCAAAAATAAAAAATAGAATGATTACAAATGAGAGGGTAGGCCTCTATTTATAGTTGAGCTCCCGCAGATCCAACGGTATAGTTTAAATTACATCGACGATCGAGATTAAAGTCTACCTACAAGATGAGAGTCCTAAGGGATACAATCTTATCCCTTAGGATTACAAATATTCATCATGGTAACTCTAGTTTTACTGGAGTGTTTCACTAGGACACCAAGGCTTCAAGTAGATGGACTTCTCCATGTGTTCCAAGAATCGGGCTAGCTCATGTGGGTTAAATAAGCCCCATTTGATCAATTGACCTCCATGAGCGATTCTGTGCGCAATGAGCTTCGATCTGCGGCTTGTGACATTCTTCCCTATCCATTCTCACAACTCCATTATCGCTTCCTAGGAATGACATTGATCTAACTCGTCTCAAAACTATCTCAATGCCTCGATCGATTCCAACTATTCTCTCTTCTAGGTAGTTTCTCCCCTCAAAACGTTTGCCTCGGCTTATGCCTCTACCATTGTATAACTCAAATTGTATTTTCCCTTGGACATATTGATCGTAAGAGCCTACCGCTCTTACTTGCCCCCATTGTGACTTGCCTTGGTCGGGATCCCCTTGATTTACACAAAAAGGCTTAGGCATGCTCACATTGAACACTATGTTAACATTGATTATTGTCACTAACTTCGATTTTGTAATCCCCTAACTTATCTGCTTTAGAACTTTGAAAGGGACCCTATGTCTTTGTCAAGTCAATGGTAAGTCATAATGAAAAATACTAGAAAAGTGTTTGAGATGTGCATTACTCATAACATTTATTCTGTTTAACTGCCCTGTTTGCATCACTATTTTTCCCACAAAGTTCAAAGCACAACCCACATATCTCATAAATGGTAGCCCTACTAATAACTCATCATGTTTCATATCAATTTATCACCCCTCTAGCATTTCCAAAAGGAGTCTCTTTAGCACTTCGACTTCCCGAGCTCACCATTAGGAATATCCTCGGCTAGTTCGATTGTCGACAATATCTTGTTCCACCCCTCATGTATCAACTCACTGGCACTATGCATTATTGTTTTCAAGTATCCAAAATACATATGCAATCGATAAAAGAAACCAAAAGAGCATTAATCTTGTCAAGAAAATTTAAGCCAAGAAAAAATGCATAATCATCTAAATGAATTACCTGAAAGTCTTCTTTTCCTTTGTTAGCTCAAAAGATCAAACCGAAATTGCCAAGAGGAGTTGAATTGACTTTTAAAAATTTTGTGAAAGCTAAAGAGAAAAGATAGAAAAGTGAACACAAGAATTTAGAGCGGTTCGGACCCAATTGCCTACTCCACTACCTTAGCTTTTCACAACTATGGACTTTCCCAAATTCACTAATTTGATTAACTTTTGAGGACAATGTTTAACCTTACAACTCCCTTAAGATTTCTACCCAAATCTTAAGACACAAACCCTCTCAAAGAGATACAAAAAAGAAAACAAAGAAATGATCCTTACAAGATCTGAGTGTTTGCAAATTAAGCTCAATTACAATGAAAAACACTTGAGCAAATAGAATAGAATTAAAGCTCACAAGTGTATGAAAGAAAAGTATGGAAATATTTGACACAAAGGTTGTTTGATTAATGATTTTGCTTGAATGTTCTTTCTTATTGTTGTAGGACCTTTAGAAGCTGGAATTATACCCTCTAATTCCTTTCCAACCGTTGTGGTTGTTGGAAACATGAATAAAGTCATTGGGGATGAAAATACTGGATAAATAAATTCACCTGCAACAAAAGGTATCAATACTTTTTCTACAAGTATCGATACTATTAGCATTTAATGTCTGATTCAGTAATCGTTAAAGTTAGTTTACAACGATATCAAATATAATTTATCGATATATGGTAAAAGGTATCGATACTTTTTTGTAATTAACTGAAAATAGAATGTCAATTTGGTATCGATTTTAGAATGGGTATCAATATTTTGAAAACTATCGATACTTGACCAAAAAGCATCAATACTTTTTAGCCTAGAGCAATGCCGACTTGTTTTAAAATAGTTTTAACTTGATTAAAAATGTTTAACTTAATTGAAATCATTTTAATTTGATTTTATCATTTTCCTAATTTTTTCAACTTTAATTTTTATTCAAAAACATTTTAATTTTTTATATCAAAACATATTATCAAATAAAGCTAGGTATAAAATCTCCCCCTTTTTGATATAACAAAATATTTTGGTAAATTTGTTTTTGAATTTTAATTTGTTACTCCCTTTTTTAAAGTTCAATTTGAATCAATGAATTAATTTTTATGAAATATGGAAACAAGGATTTGAAAACAAAATTGATCACTTGATTTTGGCTTTAAAAGATTAGTCACAGAAATAATCAACCAAATACCAATAATTTACCTTTCTCTTCTTTTCTCCCCCCTTTTTTGTTATATCAAAAATCAACAAATAAAGCTTAAGAGAAAGATGTTAATCCAAGAATAGATCTCCCATCATGCTCATCTCAAATTTACCTTGCATTAGCTTGGAAAATTCTTGACAAAGAATATCATTAGTAGCTCCAAAAATAATATCATCAACATATATTTGAACTACTAATAAATCATTGTCTTTTCTTTTGATAAAAAAGTGTGGTGTCAATCTTCCTTTTACAAAAGCTTTTTTCAATAAGAAAATTTGATAATCTTTCATACCAAGCTCTAGGAGCTTGTTTTAAACAATATAAGACTTTTGAAAGTTTGAAAATATGATTTTGAAATTTTGAATCTTCAAAACAGGGTGGTTGCTCAACATACACTTCTTCATTTATAAAACCATTTAAAAAAGCTCTTTTAACATTTATTTGATATAATTTAAAATCATTAAAACATGCAAAAGCTAAAAGCATTCTAATGGCTTCCATCCTAGCTACGGGAGCACAAATTTTATCATAATTTATTTCTTCCTCTTGAGTGTAACATTGAGCAACAAGTTTAGCCTTGTTCCTCACTATGCTACCATTCTCATCTAGCTTGTTCCTAAAAACCCATTTAGTACCTAGTAGATTTATTACAAGGTCTTTCAATAGGGTTCATACTTTACTTCTTTCAAATTGATTTAACTCTTCTTGCATAGCCAATATCCAATATTCATCATTTAATGCTTCTTTGATGTTTTAGGCTCAATGCATGAGATAAATGTAACATATTTACAAGTATTTCTAAGAGAATATCCAATAGTTACCCCTTTGGATGGATCTCCCAAAATCTTACCATCTTTCACATAGTTGAAACCTCTTGGATGAATTACTTTCCTCTCTTCTATTATAAGCTCCTTTAGAGCATCTTGTGTTTGTTCATGTATCTTCTCACTTGATGATTGATCCACTTTATCATTATTATTAAAAATTCTTACATCATCATCATCATCATCATCAATACAAGAATCATTTCTAGGAGGAAGGTTAGAGTCATCAAAAATAACATGTATAGACTCCTCTACTACCAAAATTCTTTTGTTAAACACTCGAAAAGCTTAGAATTTAAAGAATAACTAAGAAAATTTATTTCATCACTTTTTGTATCAAATTTATCAAGATTTTCTTTTCCATTGTTTTAAAAAAATTGCATCTAGAAGGATGAAAATAACTAATGTTACACTTTTTATTTTTGAAAAGTTCATATAGATTTTTCTTTAAAATAGGCCTAATTATCACTTTATTAACAATATAGCAAGCGATATTTGTAGCTTCCGCTCAAAAATATTTTGGTAAATTATTTTTACAAAGCATGGTTCTAGCCATTTCTTCTAAAGTTTTATTTTTCCTCTCAACAACTTCATTTTGTTGAGGGGTTTTAGGTGTAGAAAAATTATGGCTAATTCTATTTGAGTTGCAAAAATTTTCAAAACCAAGATTTTGAAATTCAATTCCATGAACACTTTTAACACTAATAATAAGTAACCTTTTTCATTTTAATTTATTTTTGAAAATGTGATAACTTTTTCTAAAACCTCATCTTTAGTACTAAAGAAAAGGACCCAAGTAAACCTAGAATAGTCATCAACAAGCAGAAACGCATATTATTTTCCACCCAAGTTAGTTATCCTAATAGGACCAAATAAGTTTATGTCAATTAGTTGAAGAACTCTACTAGTTGATACATCATTAATAGGTTTAAAGAAAACTCTCATATGTAACCTCCCAAATCGGCCTAGACGTTATGGCCGAATCGTGAAAGTCACATGGGACACCTAAACTACAAATCTACCCTATTGTCGGTTGAAAACCTCAAATGCACTCCCTTTTAAATAAAAAAAGAGGTTACCTTTGTTATTTTGGAAAACATTCATTAAATAGATCTGCATTCATTAAGTCAAGTTAATAACATTAGTGTGATTTTAGGAAAGCGCGTTACTTGACATTGTTTTAGAAAAATCCTATTAGGTTTAATTGCATAAAAAAAATTAAAATCCAATTATCTATTAAGCCAAGTAACATGCTCAATCACATTTCAAAATAGTCCTATAAATCAATTTAAAGTATGAAGTTATGCATGCATAAAATATTCCCAAAACATAAATAAACCCAAACCACAATTCGAATAATTTTACAGTAAAAAAACTAAATAAATTTAGTGAACTTTAAATAAAAATAATAATTAATAATAAGTCCAAAATCCATCATACATTTGCATGTCAAGTCCAATTATAATATCATTCATTACCTGAGAAGTTTGAGGTAATAGGGTAAGCTAACTAGCTCAATGTGATTCTAAACAATAAGTACATTTAACATACATTTAAGATCATTCAATCAAAAAAGCATGTATCACAATCATAGCATCAATATCAACATTCAAATGTGTCATGAACATGCCATAGTGAAAAAAGTTTCTACCCCGCTACACACTATGAGTTCCCCAGAACTCGTCTGCCAAACTCCAAACATTGTGAGCAAAGCTCGATGTGGTAGAA
Source organism: Gossypium longicalyx (assembly GCA_025698465.1). Lineage (NCBI taxonomy): Eukaryota > Viridiplantae > Streptophyta > Magnoliopsida > Malvales > Malvaceae > Gossypium > Gossypium longicalyx. The sequence continues at coordinate 11,258,942 of CM046997.1, read as the reverse complement.
ACCACCGTATAAGCATAGTTGCAAAAATTTTGCCATTTAATATTAAATGTGATAAAATCACTAATCTCCACAATACTCTTGGTGCAATGCACTGACTACGTATAGATGCGGACATAACATGCCGCCAGTACTCTACGGAACTCCTTCGTCAACCACAACATCAACCCACCCCGATGCACATGTAATATGTCATACAATCTCATACTTAGTCATGAATTCAATACTTTCTCATTTCAGTGGCACAATCAACGCGCCCTTATACATTCATATACTTTCAGTCAATAGGATTATTTATCCAACTTTCAATTCACCATTAAGATGGTGTCATTCAACATATCACAATTTACGATACTTTTCTGAGTGCATGTATAACAACCTTTCAAACATTTCATAGAAAATCATTCATACAAATATGTCATGCATAAGCCTCATTCTCATTTAGAAACATGCTATACACACAACCAACATACATCATATTAACTAATCATCCACAACAATATCAATCATACAATTATTTAGTCATTCTCGCATTTTTGCTAACATGCCAAACAATTAAGGCTCGAAACGTACCTGGTTAGTTTACAACCATACCAAAGATAATTTACTAATACCTTGTAAAAGGTATCAATACTTTTTTGTAATTAATTCAAAACAGAATGTCAGATTGGTATCGATTTTAGAATGGGTATCAATATTTTGAAAACTATCGATACCTAGCCAAAAAGTATCGATACTTTTTAGTTTAGAGCAATATTGACTTGTTTTAAAACATTTTTAACTTGATTGAAAATCTTTAACTCAATTGAAATCATTTTAACTTGATTTTATCATTTTGCTAATTTTGTTCAACTTTAACTTTTATTCAAAAACTTTTTAATTTGTTGTATCAAAACATATTATCAAATAAAGTTAGGTATAACATTCTTTCCACTAACCAATCTGTAGCTCAACTCCTTGTGCTGCTCCCACAATCAGAACCTCTCGGATTTATCGTATTGATTCTCCTAGTTGTTTTGCTAACTAAGAGACCAACTTTACCTACGATTCTTTTCGACATGAATAAATCAGATGCCTCTATATCAACAAGAGCACTCTTTCTTCAGCTTGCGACGTTGAAATCAACCCATTCTATTTGTGATCCATTTTTACTTTCGTAGAATTGAGTATCATTGAACCAAGCCGTAATAACCTTTCCTTATCAAGCTCTACTTTCTCTTATTGATTGTGGACCACTTAGATCACTCTGGACAGTCCCACATCATATGCAAACCATAACATAAGAAGCACTATATTGACTTCATTTCATTCTCATTGCCTTTCAAAAGGTTGTTGGGTTTCCCCTTCCCATTATGTGGTTTCTAACTTACCGTCAAATGTAGTAGTCAATTTTGCACTTAAGGGCATTGTTTTCTATGTAATTTAGGATTTAATATTATTTTTTGGTAATTAGGCCTTGGGAATAAATATTAATAAAATAAGTGTTTTTTAACATATTTTATATGTGTTGTGACCCAATAGGCCGACACGGGCCTTAGGTTGTACTAAAATGCTTAGTTGAGTGTGTAGGATAAAGATATAAAGGCCCAATTGGCATGGAAGTAAGGGGAGAGAGATGCACAAGCTTCTCGATATGCTAAAGCACAAAACAAATGACACAAGGCTGGAATTGGGTGTCGTGTCATGCCACGTAAGGGTGTGGCGCAACACAGGTCGACATTCTGCCTAAGTAATTTAGGGTTATTTTCATTTACGTAATCAATTTTATATGAAGACCTAGGACATGTAGAAAACCTAATTTGGGCTACCAACACTTCTTTAAATAAGATACTAGGGGTTTAATGTAACTAAGTCATCCTAGACTCCTTCAAAAACCCTAGTAGTTTAGAAGTAGATTTAGACTATTTTCTTTTCGGCTTTTCAATACTCTTTTGTTTTTACTTTTGAAATCAGTTTTGATTCACGAGTTTATCTATTTAATTCAAGTATTTCAGTTTACTTTCTTTTGCATTCAATTTAATTTTTTATTCCAATCAAGAGATTTGCTACTTCGTTCCTCAGTTGATGTTCAATTCATGATTATTCAAATCTCTTTTATTTTCTGAATTGATTGTGTTCTTCACATGATTCGTTCAATCAAGATAGAGATTATGAATAACATGAGTGGCTAAATCCCTTAGGGGATATTAACGAGTGGATAGGGATGTGATTAATAGAGGATTTAGGGTTTCCCAAGAGGGGTTAGTTGGTATGAACTACGTGTGCTTAAACTATTAGGATTGACAACTCTAGAAAGTTATCATAGGTTAAGCGAGGTTGGGAGATAAGTCGAATCGAGTAAATCGTAATTTATCCTAGTTGAGAAAGTGAGGTCGGGAGATAAGCGAGTATCAACCAATCAATTAATTAATTAGAAGAGCTAGACTGGATCTACGTTTTTGTTTGATTTTTATATGTTTTTGGTTGTTAATGACCTATATGTATTGTGTGTATTATGTGTGAGAAATCTTGGATCCATTGGAGCCCTCTAGCAAGTCAAAAGGCAAGGCGAATCTTGTTTAAGCTTTCAACTAGCAAGCAAAATTGAGATAAGTGAGTGTTCTAGAGTCGCTGCTGGTATGGGTGATTCATAGTGTTAATTGAGAGCTTAGAATTAGGCTAAACTCCTATCCTAAGTTCCGAGAGTAAGACAAGTTGTGATATATGATGTTAATGCAGCAAGCAAAATGTGAAAATGCAATAATGTAAAGGTGATTTACTGATTTTTAATGCACATATGTGAGGTTTGATAATAGCTCAATGAGCACTATTGTGGCACTTGTAGTGCAATTAAATGTGTATATGATAAGCATGTATTGTGTATGAGGTTATGATGAGAAACTGATAAATGTGAAATGAGTGGTGCCAAAATATCCACAATTGCACATATTTATTTATTGTCGTGATGGAGATTCATTTATGCAATATGTGGTGATTGAGTCCACTTATATGTTTCCCAAATTTCCAAATTATAATTATTTGAATTATATGTGAGTTATGTTATGTGTGAATCTATGTAAAAGAATATGTTAAACTTGTGAGATAATGAAAAATGAAATGTTTTTTTTTTACTTGATGAAAATGAGGTTGCAAATGTGCCTTAGTATGCTCTTGTTTGACTTGTGTTATTGTGTATGCTTAGTAGCACTTCTGAACATTCACTGAGCTTAAAAAAGCTCACACTATTTTCCTAAAATTTGCAAGCTAGTAGCACATCCAAGGAGTGAGGAGTGGGCAAGTGTGGTGATCCATCCAAGGCATAACTCTTGAGTAGGTGTTTTTGTGGTTTTGAATACTTTGAATAAATGTGATGTGGGTTATTATTTTGGGACTAGACCCATAGGATGTTGATGATGTTTTAGACTTTGATTGTGGATATTTTAATGTTTGAGAATGATATTGATGATATGTGCTATGATTTCTTGATGAATATGTGTTAAAGTGGCATGTAAATTGGTTAAAAAGTGTTAATAGGCTTAAAACAGTATTCTGGAAATTTAAGCATGTTTAAAATGATCAAATGGTTCAAAATGGACATTTAAGATCCTTAGGAAACTTTGGGATGCTGATTTGATGTATTGAGTAATGATCTCTTGGGATAAAAGTATGGTTGCTAACGTGATTGTTACATAGTATGTCAAATTTTGCCATGATATTTTATGGTGTATGTGAGCATGTTCTAATTGATGTTTGAAGGTAATATGAAATGTTTGAAGTGAGAAATAGCCTTAAATGCACGAAATGGTATGTGTAGTATTGTTTAAACTTGAAAATTGCAAGTTTCGGGCTGAAACTGCATTCGACATCTTGATGTGGGATTGACGTCATGACTACCTTTGTTGAGTCATCTCAACGAGGGGTCCCTTCAAGGGATCATTCCAACGTGCTGCATCACATTGTCTCAACGTGGCGCCTGTCTTGTCCAAGGCATGTTTTCTTAGCTTTGCAATTTAGTCCTTAGATTTTGGTGATGTAATTGGACTCCCAAACGTTTACAAAATGCTTTGAAAATTCACCTACCAGAGTCCTAGATGTTTAATTTCGTAAATCTACTGATAATTTTGTAATTTGATTATTTTCAATATTTTTTCAATGTTTGATTTAGTCCCTAAGATACTTATTTTTAAAATTAACTAAGAATTGCTAATCGGGTTAAACTGATTCTTTACAAAATGTTTCTAAAAATATTTTAGAATTAAAATGTACCTTTAAATCGATTTTACATGTGTGTTTGCCTAAATTGGACATGAAATGACATTTTTGCCTTTATGCCTCGTTTGAGTAAATGTTGTTAGAAAAAGCATACAACTAGGTTTCAATTGTTTATTTCTATCTATATATGAGTTGAATGCATGCATGAGACTTTCGCTGTTGATTGAAAAAGAAAGCAGATAATTAAATGCATGTGGAAATGTTGTGTGGAGTTTTGGGTCACTTTGGTGACTAATTTGACATTCCAAATTCGGGTCGGACCATCCTAACCGGGTTTGGGGGGCCACAGGCTAACTAGACCATATCTCGCCAACTAGGATGAGTAGCGAGCACACATGTCGGGTGAGCAGGGTTTATGTGACATGCTCTATATTATGTATAACAAATATATTATTAATTATCTAATTTACCCAATTTTATATTGGTGGTACAAACTTTGTTACAAATTTGCTTTACATAAATCATAAAGACATTATTATTCAATGATAATAACATACTAATAATTAGTAGTATGCAATATGGTAATAATTATTACACAATCTCAACCAAACATCTACCTTAACTCTTTTTGACAACCATTTCCCCTCATTGTTTTAGGTAAGGTGAAGTTGTTCAAAGAAATTGATGAAATCGAAAGAAAGAAATAAAACATAAAGAATGAATAGAAGCATTATTTACGATATTGATTAATCTAGGGAAAAAGTGATGAAAATTTCGAGTACAGGTTGTCTATGCAAAAAAAGTTGGAAATAAATCAAAATTTAAATAAATTTATTATTTAGTTATTGAAGTATATTAATAAAGGCAAACTGCCAATAAGAAGTAAGAAAATGGACAAATTTGGCATCATATTGTAGTGGCTTTTACCCAATATTGCATGTGGTGGGGAGAGAAGGTTCATGAATGAGAGAAAGAATACCCAATGTCTAATCCTTTTACAAACATCATTGCCTTCACTTTGTTTCTAAGAACCTTTTCTATTTCAAACTGATCTTGAAACCTTACCAGTTCTCAAAAATTATAAATAAATAAATGAAAAAGAAGCTGTGGTGTCCACCATGTTTTGGTCTCTTTAGTTTTTTTGGTGTTGTTTTGTCATTTTCAGACACCCTCACGAGTTGTCATGCAACTTAGCTCAAGGAAAAAAAGATAAGCAATCTTTGTTTGAAAGTGTTTGGAAAATTACATGTAACTATCAATCCTTTTTTCATATACATACATATAATGAAAGTAACATTTTACAGTGTAGAAATACCAGTAGTAAAGCAAATCAAAGCATGCATGTCCAAAAACAACCATGAGATTGGATATCTATAACTAGAGGGAGATAGAACAGTATTCGAATACTATTCTCATCATGTCAAGCAATGGAATCGGTATTATTCTCTTGTTTCTCAACTTTGTTTCATCCATTTCTGGGTTGAACCATGAAGGTCTCTCTTTGCTTTCATGGCTTTCTACTTTCAATTCTTCTTCTGCTGCTGCTTTCTTCTCTTCATGGAATCCATCCCACTCAAATCCATGCACATGGGATTACATTAAATGTAATCATGGAGGCTTCGTTACTGAAATCACAATCTCCAACATCAATCTTCATACAACCTTTCCCACTCAGATCGTCTCTTTTCAGCATCTTACTGCTCTTGTTCTTTCACGTGGGAACCTCACTGGGGAAATTCCACCTTCAATAGGGAACCTCTCATCATTGGTCACCTTGAACCTTAGTTTTAATGCTTTCTCCGGAAATGTTCCAGCTCAGATTGGGATGTTGTCTGATTTGCAGTCATTGTCTCTGAATACAAATTCCTTACACGGTGGGATTCCAAGGGAAATTGGAAACTGTTCAAAGCTTCAGCTGCTTGAACTGTTTGATAATCATCTTTCTGGGAAGATTCCAACAGAGATAGGGCAGTTGGTGGCACTGGAGATTTTCCGAGCTGGGGGGAACTCAGGTATTGAAGGTGAAATCCCAACGCAGATATCGAATTGCAAACGACTAGCTTTTCTTGGGCTTGCAGACACTGGTATTTCAGGGCAAATTCCAACAAGCTTAGGGGAGCTGAAGAATCTCAAAACTCTTTCAATCTATACAAGCAAACTTAATGGTCACATCCCACCAGAAATAGGTAATTCATCAGCCTTGGAGGATTTGTTCCTTTATGGAAACCAACTTTCTGGTGAGATTCCTGAAGAAGTGGGTTCATTGAAGAATCTGAAGAGGGTGTTACTGTGGCAAAACCAGCTGAGTGGGAGAATTCCAAACTCACTTGGGAACTGTTCAAGTTTGGTTATTATTGATATCTCATTGAATTATCTAAGTGGGGAGGTTCCTTCATCTCTTGCCAATTTAGTTGCATTGGAGGAGCTACTTTTGTCTGGTAACAACCTTTCTGGTGAGATACCACCTTTTATTGGCAACTTTTCAAGCCTAAAGCAACTGGAGTTAGATAACAACAGATTCTCTGGTGAGATTCCAGCCACCATTGGACAACTGAAGGAGCTTTCACAGTTCTTTGCCTGGCAAAATCAGCTTCGTGGAAGCATACCAACTGAGCTAGCCAACTGTGAGAAACTTCAACATTTGGATATATCACACAATTTCCTTACTGGTTCAGTTCCAAGTTCTCTGTTCAATTTGAAGAACTTGACCCAATTGTTGTTGTTATCAAACAGACTTTCTGGTGAAATCCCACAAACTCTGGGAAATTGCACTAGCTTGACCCGTTTAAGGATGGGATCAAATAACTTTAGTGGTCACATTCCATCAGCAATCGGGCTTTTGCATAGTTTGAGCTATCTTGAATTATCAGAAAATCAGTTCACTGGAGATATTCCTCCTGATATTGGCAACTGCTCTCATTTAGAAATGGTAGATTTGCGTGCAAATAAGCTCCAAGGTACAATTCCAGCGTCTTTTGAATTCCTTGCTGATCTTAACATCCTGGACCTTTCAATGAACAGCATAACAGGCACCATCCCTCACAACTTAGGCAAACTGTCATCGTTAAACAAGATGGTAATCAGTGGAAACTCCATAACAGGTTTCATCCCTAAGTCGCTGGGAAACTGTAAGGATTTACAGTTGTTGGATATAAGCAGAAACAAGATTGCCGGTTTGATCCCGGAAGAGATCGGTCATCTGCAAGGACTCGATATACTCTTGAACTTGAGTTGGAATGCTTTAACTGGACCTATTCCAGAAAGCTTTTCAAATCTCTCAAAACTGGCCAACTTAGACCTTTCTCACAACATGCTAACTGGGAGCCTTATGGTCTTAGGGGGCCTTGACAATCTTGTTTCATTGGATGTCTCATTCAATAACTTTTCAGGTATCCTTCCTGATACTAAGTTATTCCACAATCTCCCCAGCACTGCATTTTCTGGCAATCAAGAGCTCTGCATTAACCAAACCGAGTGCGGATCGAGTGGAAGTCCCCATTCGAAAAGATCAACCCGAAATCTTATCATGCGCACTCTTTTCAGTGTAACTGTAACCATTTTAGTAGTCATTGTTGCCGTGTATTTATTTATCAGAGTTCATGGAGCCAAACATGAAGATGATTTCTTGGACTGGCATTTTACCCCCTTCCAAAAGCTAAACTTCTCTGTGAATGACATATTGACGAGTCTGTCTGATTCAAACATCATTGGAAAGGGTTGTTCTGGTGTGGTTTATCGTGTTGAGACAACCACAAAGCAGGTGGTTGCAGTGAAGAAACTATGGCCAATCAAGAACGGTGAGTTTCCGGAGAGGGATTTGTTTTCTGCAGAAGTTCAGACCCTTGGATCCATAAGGCATAAAAATATAGTGAGGCTACTGGGATGTTGTGACAATGGAAAAACCAGACTACTCTTGTTTGATTACATCAGTAATGGGAGCTTAGCTGGATTGCTACATGAGAAGAACATGTTCTTGGACTGGGATGCAAGATATAAGATCATACTTGGAGCAGCTCAAGGTTTAGCTTATCTTCACCATGATTGTATTCCACCGATAGTTCATCGTGATATCAAATCCAACAACATCTTAGTTGGTCCACAGTTTGAAGCTTTCTTGGCAGACTTTGGTCTGGCAAAGCTGATTGATGTTTCAGAGAGTCCAAGAGCCTCCAACATTATTGCAGGTTCTTATGGATATATTGCTCCAGGTGAGTACAAATATTTCAGTCTGTTAAATTATATGAAATTTTTTCCCAACATCTGCCTTTAATGTTCTAAACCTGTTTTTTCTTCAACAAGTTTTAAGATTTTTAGGTACTTAGAGATATGCTCCCTGTTCCTTCCTATATATGTTGAATACAGTTACCAGACAGGACCACTTCATTACTTCAACGTAGCAGCTATCTTATCCCTAACACTATTATGACAATTTGCAGAGTATGGATACAACATGAGGATCACAGAGAAAAGTGATGTATACAGCTTTGGTGTAGTTCTCCTTGAAGTTTTAACAGGCATGGAACCAACAGACAACAGTATTCCAGACGGCGTCCACATTATCACTTGGATCAACACTGAAGTTCGTGAAAAGAGGAAAGATTGCACAACAATTATTGACCAGATGCTCCTCATAAGATCAAGCACACAAATCCAAGAGATGCTTCAAGTGCTGGGGGTGGCTTTCTTATGTGTCAATCCGTGTCCCGAAGAACGACCCACCATGAAAGATGTAACAGCAATGTTGAAAGAGATCAGGAACGAGAATGATGATTCTGAGAAATCAAATCTTCTTTGTAAAAGAATAACAAACAACCCCAAAGCTACAGTTCAATGTTCTAGTTTCTCTAGATCATCTGAACCTCTCATTAGTTCACCTTCATAGTTTATGTGCTTTAGTTTCATTGGTATTTGCTTCTTAACAGCCATTTGTATAGGTCTGAATCCTGATAATTTGTAGCAAAAGTAAGCCTCAAACTGCTACTTCATTAATCTGATATGAACTCCTTAGTATTGCTTTTTTTAGTTCTTTGATGCATATAAACGAATGAAACTGAAGGCCCTGATAAGTCTCAGAAGACGACTATCGCGAGGCAGTGGGACGGTTGTCCTGTAGGAACAGAAGAGGAACAATGGAACTTTATAACCGGACTGACTAACTGTTCTCTTCATCATTTTCCCCCCAAAGTAGGAACATTGACAACTGCTAAGATATGCAGGTAACCCAGCGGCATAAAGCAAGATAGCTGAATGCCATCAAGCTGGTTGCCTATATATTCCAAATGACATGATAATATAATCTACTAAAGCTGAAATTCTTTTAAAAAATTATCACTCATTTAGTGTATATTTTACAAGACCAAAATTGTCATCAAGGGGTCGCTTGAACCCTCCAATAAAGCAAAGATTTTCATCAATGGCATACCTCACGGAAAGTAACAATAATTTAAAAGTGGTCTTTATCCTGGAAAAGTTATTGTCGAATTGATTTGATTAAAAAAATTTCTAACTCCAAATAAGATAAGTTATATTACCTCTTGAAGTGTTAGCGGAAGTGACCACTTTCCTTGACACATCGATAGTCACTTAAAAAATACACTTGTCTTAATAATAGAACCTCAATCAAGGTTAAACAGACCTTCTATATTTAAAGCAAGGTAACCTTTAACTTATCTTAATCTACTAAATTTCATCAAATCAATTGTCCTTAATATAAGACTATAAATAATCATAAAATTAATTTATATCTTTATGAATTGCACATCTCAATATATAAGGAAAGTAAACCATATAAGAATATTCCTTGAAAAATAATCAAGATTCTAAAAAGATGCAAAGAAATTATCAAAATATTTTACTCAAACATGTTTACAAATAAGGCAAGCTATGTGCCTAGTGCAATGATGGAGGAAGTGGACACTTTCCTTGAAACATAGATAGCCTCTTCAAATACTTGGTTTAACAATCTCTCTCTTTGACATTTTTTTTTATCAAAAACCATATAGTCAATTCTTTAAGCAAGAAATGCAACACAAGCATTAGGAACAACAAGTTCCAACTCTCCCTCTTTTTTTGGACAAAAGTTCAAAATAACTTCAGACAAGTACAATCGAAAAAAATATCTTAATAAGATGAATTTTATCAACAGAAAAACATAACATGTAGGCAACATCAACAATAAACAAAACAAATAGTAACAATAAACATGAAAAAGAAAAAACTCTCTTAGTAATACCATCAACGCACTTCTCTGTAATTGTAACATCAACACACTCTCTTAATAAGATGTTTTAGTAGGGAACAATATATGCTAACTGATCAACAATTTTGTATTTGAGAGATGTAACTCATGGAACAACAAGTATGTATATTATGTTCCTAACTAAGTTGGTGTTACGAGTCAATTAAGTATCAACTCAATTGGATAATGACTAAAATACCATTGCTTGACAAATTGAATTGCATAATTTTGAAGGTGTTTTTTTGTATGTTTTTATCTTTTATATAAGGGTAAATTACAAAAATAGTCACTTTTGTTTGTTTCAGGTTACATTTTAGTCACTTATGTTTGAAATGTTACGTTTTAGTCACTTATGTTATTATTTTGTTACGAAGTGATCACTCTTCCGTTAAGTTCCATTATCTCCCTAACGGTAATCCTACGTGGCAGTCCAACTATATTTTAAGTGCCAACTTGGATTTCCTAATGGGATGAGAATAGATTTTTTATTAAATAAATTTAATTAATTAAAATTTTTAAACCCTAAATCTTAGTTAAAAACCGTTCATCTCCCCATTTTTTTAGTTTTCTTTTTCAATTGACTAAAAAAGCTATTATCATCAAAAAAATTTATTCACATACAAAAACAAAAGAGGATTCAATGGAGGGTCTAGGTATGTTTTATTCACTGACAAATTTATGTTCTAAAACTTAAAATGAAGTGGTTGTCGACAAATAAGAAGATGGTAATCGTTTTTGTTCCTAATCATTGTATTTTTCAATTCTTCACGTTCTTGAATAATTAGTTTCTTAATCTGATTTTTTTTATCTGAATCGGCTTGTTTGTTCACAATTCCTTTGTGGGTATCCTTTTTTTCTGATCTGAAATTCTTTTAGTTATTAATATTTATATCAATAATTTTAATTTAAGGTTTTCATTAAACAATAAAAAATCCAATCTTTTGTTTTTCAGTATTGAATAAAAGAGATAGAGGAATGCAAATAAGACATACCCGAACCCTCCATTGAATCCATCTTTATGAAGCAGTCAAATTGATTTCAACTATTTTGATCTTAATAATAGTTTTTCCAATCAAATGAAAAAAATTAAAAAAAAGAGGAGATGAACAGATTTTTTAGTTAAGGTTTAGGTTTAAAAAATTTAATTAATTAAATTTTTAATTAAAAATCTATTTTCATCACATTTGGGAATCCAATTGGCATTTAAAATCTAGTTGGACTGCCACGTAGGATTACCGTTAGAGAGATAACGTAACTTAACGGTAGTGTGATCACTTCGTAATAAACTAGTAACATAAGTGACTAAAACGTAACATTTCAAACATAAGTGACTAAAATGTAACCTGAGGCAAACAAAAATGACTATTTTTGTAGATTATCCTTTATATAAAAAAAATGCATACACATAATAAGATTTAAACTTGTGACACTATGATTTTTAACATTTCTACTTTACCATTTTAATTAAAATCTCTTTTTTATATTGTTTTTATAAATATATTTATTGTATAAGTCTATCTTTCACCAATTTATTATTAGTAGTAGTATTCCTATCACATACATCTGTGTGTGAACAAGGGCGAAGCTTAAATTATATATTTTTACGATAGTAAAAATGTAATTTAACCATTTTAATAATCTACATTTTTATAATTGTTAAAAGATTAAATTAAATTTCTATCATATTAGAAGGGTAAAGTATAATTTTATTATTACTAATTTAAATTTTTATAAATTATAAAAGGTTTAAATGAAAAAATAAATTCATTTTAGGGGGGTCAGGACCCTGCCATCCCCTTAGCTTTGCCACTGCGTGTGGACATGATGTATTTGAAATATATTTGTGCATTTGAATATAACATATAATAAACAATCAAAATGTAAGGTTTGAAATTAATTAATAATAACATTAAATATATATTGTAGCAGGCCCAATTTACCCGGCCCGCTATAAAACAAAAAATAATAAACCAATAAAAAAATACCCAAGGCCAACCTAAACCCTTAGACCCAACAAAAATAAAGCCCAATGGCCCAAAATGCTTATGCATTTTTAGCAAACCCTAGCCCCAACCCCTTTTGCACCGCTTCAGCAAGCGGCGCGCCTCCCCCGCGCGCCGGACGCCACTACCCCGCGACGTGTGCTGCTCCACCACGCCACGTCAGTGGCATGTTCACTCACATTCCTACAAATATGTAAAAATAATGTGTAAAAAAAAGGCTCTAAAAGCCTTCAAAAACCCATTGTAAGGATCTCTCTTTTTTTTTTGGATACTAATAGATCAATAAAAAAACAATAGTTTCAATCACAAATTAAGAATCAAATAGCAGAGCAGAATCGAAAAGAGAAACAAGGAAAATGTATGTTACGGCATTTTAGGTTTTTTTTATTTTTTATTTGTTTATTTTTTCTTTATTTTTCCTTAAAAAATATATATACAAATACATAAAAAAAATTTACCTTTTGGGCACCGGCCACCGTGCACGGCGGATCCGACAGTGGCGGACAGCTGCGAATGGCGCCGGAGGACGGCCGGATTTTGGAAAAGGGGAAAAAAAAGAAGTTTTTCAATTTTTTTTTTTTTTGAAATGAGAAACTGAGATTTTTTTCAAAAAAAATGTTGACTTATATAGACCCTCAAAACGATATCGTTTTGGGACTGCGTTTTACCTCAGACCCACGCACTGACCCAATCCGCTCCAGGGATCCGCGTGTTTTTGGTCTTTGGGATATTTACGCACGCAGTCCTTCCTCTTTTTTATTAATTTGCAATTAGATTCCTTTTGTTTTTTAATTTTGGCCCAGAAATTTATTTCGAATTTCAATTTAGTCCTCTCTGATGCTGTGCATTTTGGAGGAGAAGGGGTTATTGCCCTTTTGGTCCTTCCTTGTTATTAGCGCATGCAAATTGGTCCTTTCGCCTTATTATTATTTCGGATTAGCCCCAAAAATTTTTTTTTAAGTTTAATTTAGTCCTTTTTCGTTATTTTTGCTTTTTTTAAATTATTTAATTTTAATATTATTATTGTTATTATTAGTATTATTATTAATATTATTTTTATTTTTATTATTACTATTTTCTATTTTTACTATTGTTATTATTAGCATATTATTATTCATATATTATTGTTTTCTTTTTTTATTTACATTATTGTTAGCATATCATTATTATTATCATTATTTTTATTATCTTCTAAATTTTTATTATTAGTGTTATTTCATAATTATTATATATTACTATTACATTAATTTTTTTATTTTTTATAAACTTTTTATTAATATTATTACTACTATTATTATTATTTTTACTATTATTTTTTATACTATAATTATATTTTCTTTTATGGTTATTATTATTATTATTATTATTATTATTATTATTATTATTATTATTATTATTATTATTATTATTATTATTATTATTATTATTATTATTATTATACTTTCTTTTTTTAGTTATTCGTTTTATTATCATATTAATTATGTTTGCAATATTATTGCTACTATTATTCTTTTATATATTTATTTACTCAAAAACTTCTGTATATATATATATATTTATATTTATAATAAGTTTTTCATTTCATGTATATTATTTATTTAGATAGAATTATATTATTTTGTATATTATGTATTTTGATTTTCTTCTTACTTAACATTTATTTCAAAATTCATTCACGTATTATTATTAACATATTATATATTTTTATTTCTATTTCTTATTTTTATCTCTTTTAAACTTTCACTTACTTGCTTTTAAATTTTTTTTCCTGTAATTTGTTGTTTGTATATTGATGATTTTCAATTTTGTTTTTTTCATATTATTCATTCTTTATTTATTTCAAAACTTGTTACATTTTATTAATTTGCTTGGTACTTCTTTTAAAAATTGTCTTTTAAGTCATTGGCCTTTGAGTATTAATGTTAGTATTTGTATAGTGTATGATGTATTGTCATTGTATGTACCCTAATTTATTCCATCGTACTTTCATATCATTGTTATTCATTTGTATAGTGTTATTGCTATGTATTATTGTTCCATGCTTGTTACTATGCTATTGTTTTCTGTTATTGCAATGTGATTGAAATACCAACTTTTGTTTGACATCGATCATTTTATTTGCTCCAAACAAACCGAATAAATAATCGCTTTTATTTGAAATTTTCTCCAAACAAGGCAATATTTTGTGTTTGGAAGTCGGAGAAATCGTGCCCTAACGTGTTGGATTTCGATTTTTTTCGTTTGACCAAATAACTAAATATCATTTTAATTACACGCTTTGGAAATCATGAGATGGTCTCAGTTTTGAGGGCTTAAAATATCGTATCCTAACGTACTAGATGTAGTATTTTATTCCTTTGAAACGGATGAGTCTTAAATTCCAACTCGAGTTATTCAAATACTCTTTAAAAGGGGAGTGTATTTTAAACTTTTCAAATTTTTGACATTAGGACATTAGTTAATCAATCTGGTACCAATTTTAGGCATTACGAGGGTGTTAATCCTTCCTCGTGCGTAACCGACTCCTAAACCCCTTTTCTTGAATATCGTAGGCCAAAATTAATATTTTAATAAAACAAAATATTTTATGAGGTGATCCGATCATACCTAAATAAAAAGGATTGGTGGCGACTCCATATTTTGTTTTAAAGTCGATCCCCGTTTTTCAAAATAAAAAAAAAAAGGTTTCGACAGCTTGACGACTCCACTGGGGAAACAATAGGAGAGTCAAGCCGTAAAATTGATTATTTTCTGTTTTTTTGTCGAAAATTGAAAATTTGGTTTGAAAAATCATGGTTCTTTTGTCGCATTTGTTTGTGTTATGTCATATGTTTGTTGTGATTTGAGTCTCATAGGATATTCCTGCATCATACTGCATGACCGTCGCGGTCACACCTTTTAAGTGAGAGTGAGAAAATATGCCTTCGTGAGGTTTTCACCTCCGCATGGGCCAGTGAACTGCTTCTGGGATACATCCGTACCTATGTCTTCGTGAGGTTTTCACCTCCGCATGGCCATAGGGAAATGTATTCCCCTGAACTGAACTCGGTCCACATGAAATTATAATGTGTGAGGATTGAGGAATCTGCTGGTTCAGGTACCCTTTCTTTAGAACCGAGCCACATATAGTGAACCCTAAGAGCCCGCCCTATGTAAAGCTACGTTGAACCCTAGCGGTTACCCCGATAGGTATTTGACTATTTTCTATTTGCTTTGAATTTTATTATTCGATACTGACTCGTTGTGTTTTGTTGTGGCTATGATTGCATGTCATTTCATATTTAAAGAGGTGTTGATTCATGTTCAGTTACTAAATTAGAAAGCTTGTCATGGAGAACGAATTTCTTGATAAAGTGGAGGATAATGTGGTTGTCCGTATATGGTCAGAGAAGATGCAACTTGAGAAAGGGGATAACCTAGCTGAGGGATATACGTCGGAGTTGTGGGACTTCACCCGTATCAGTGTGACACAAAATGAGTTCTAGAAATTGAGGGATATATAGGCCTGTTGGGATTATGAGACTAAACAGTTGTTCTATCATAATTATGGTGACCTACCCTACCTGCTTGACATCAAGGTGGAAAAGCACTTGTTTCAGGCTATGGCTCAGTTTTGGAACCCCGCATATAGTTGTTTCACTTTCGGGAGGGTGGACTTGGTGCCTACTGTGGAGGAGTATACAGCTCTGCTTCGTTGTCCAAAGGTTCAAGTCGACAAAACTTATTCTAGGGCTTCTAATGTCCCAACTTTTGTAAAGAAATTAATAAGTATCACCGGGATGAGTGAACAGTGGGTTACAGCCCAAATTCAGCAAAAAAGTGATAGTAAATACATTCCTTGGGTGAGTTTGAGGGACCTAATCGTAGTACATCCAAATATAAAGAAAAAATTAGACGTTTTCGCCTTGAGTATTTATGGTTTGATAATTTTCCCCAAAGCTTTAAGGCATATAGATGAAGCAATTGCCGACTTATTTGATCGACTTGACAAACAGGTCACACCGGTACCGACAATTCTAGCCGAGACGTTCAGATCTTTGAGTGCATATCAGAGGAACAGGTGAAGGTAGATTCATTGGATGCGTGCAATTATTGTTGGTTTGGTTCCATGGTCATTTCTGGAAGGTCGACAAAGTTCCTTACCGAGTCTTATCTGAAGATTATTCCCCATTAAAGGAAGCAGCAGCTATGCCATGAAGGACGATATATCAGAGGAAAGGTGGATGGCAATCCTTCAAAATCTCCAAGAGGAAGATGTTGAGTGGAGAGCCCCTTGGATGGTTCCCAACGAGATACTCTATCGGTGTGGGAGTTTTGATTGGGTACCTCTGCTTGAAATTTGGGGAGCCGTTGGATATGCCCCTTTACTCTTTTTAAGACAATACAGATCAAGGCAGTTTATACCGATGACACATGGGCTAGCTCAGTGTGAGTTCTCGTATAAGGGGGACAATTATAAGAAGAAGGTTCAAGAGATTTCTAACACGTGGAAACAGATACGCCGGATGAAGAGATTAGCTGTAAGTTTAATGACGACTCCTAAATATAAGGGGTGGTTGAGTAAAAGGATCAATGATAATTTCCTTGGGCCGAGTTTAGATGGCGTTCGATCGATAAAAGAATACCTGCAAGTAATCCTCTCCGAGCTAGAAATCATAAAACAGGACTTCGAATAGAGAAATTTAGAGTTAGGGAAGAAGATAGAACAATTGGAGGAGGAAAAGATACATTTGAGGTTAGATGTCGATATTCTGAAACTCGAGGCTGAAAAGTTGAGAAAAGGAAAAAGAAAGGCTGAAGAAGACTTGGGCAGTTTGAAGACTGATTACAATAAGCTGCGTATGTCGATGAGAACTGCCGGACTGGGAAAGACGTCAGAGTAGTGACGACAAGAAATCCAAGAAGAAAAGGCTAGAGCCGATCAGTAGGAGAAGAGGTTCCATGATACTCGAGCACGAGAAAATGCTTTAAAAAAGAGCTTGGTTGAGAGCCAAAATGAGAATGAGATGTTAGTAGCTCGGGTAGCAGAGTTGGAAAAGGCACTACATCAGCGTCGTGGTCGTAACTTCGACATTGAATTAAGGGTCAGCCTGAGCAGGATCGAGGATTTGAAAGGAAAGTAGAAGAATTCGAAACTGTGCTACAGAACTGTGAACTTCGAATTGAATTCCTTGAGTCGAATAATGAGCAGTGGAAGAAGCAGCTTCGTCGATCGCAAGACCAAGTCAGGGTAGGGATTACGTTATGGGTGAAGTTGTGGCTCAGATACAAGTGGTGGCCGATCATTTACAGACCTTAGCAGTTCAGGTTGACGTACTAAGTGTGAAATATGAGTTAGAGTCAGACCGAGGTCGTGAGCTGGCTTGGCTTCTTAAGAGAGTTAAAACTTTGAGCATCAAGGCAAAGTCTCATATATGATCTGTTTTATGTAAAGGATTTTGTTTTCTAATAAAGTTATGCTAAATAGAATTGGATCAGAATCGACACCTTTTAGTTTTGTATTCATCTCATACATTTGCATTACATCGCATTATGTGCATTAAATTTCACAAAAGAATCCTAATTAATTAGAAATCGTATTATAGTTACCCTGGAACATCACTACTACACACGAAGAAAAACTAAGGCTATAGATCAAAGGTTGGAAAAATTAGAGCAAATACAGAAGGAGATGCAGGATCAACTGCAAGTACAGATGCAAGATCAGTTGGCCAAAATCCAACAGGGTATGAGGGATCAGATGCTGGAATCTCAAAGGAATATAATGAATCAGTTGAACTAGTTACTGATTGGAGGGCTAGAAAAAGGGATGAGCCCCATGATCAATACTGGGGACGACAGCGAGGACCCTATTTACCCTCCAGGTTTCACCCCAACGAATACCCAAGCACCATCATAAAGGGTGTCTGTCAATATCAGACCCCAATGTCAGACTGGTACTTTAGCACCGATAAATTTCCCAACAGGCTCGAGTTCTAACCCTGAAGACAATCGGACAAATCCTGTAGTCTCTGATCTCGATGATGTAGGGGAAGTGGGAAGGGCAAGAGCGAAACTCCCAAAGTAACTGGAAGACAGATACAAATGGCTGAAGGAGAAATTTAAGGCGTTGGAAAGCGCTAATTATCATTGTGGAATGGATGCTAAGGAGTTGAGCTTGGTCCCAGATTTAGTACTCCCTCCAAAGTTTAAAATATCAGAGTTTGAAAAATATAATGGAACTAGCTGCCCTGAGGCCCACATTACAATATTCTGTCGGAGGATGACAGGATATGTCAACAATGATCAGTTGTTAACTCACTATTTCCAGGATAGTTTGACTGGAGCTGCGGTCAAATGATATAATCAGCTGAATCATACCCAAGTTAAATCATTGAAGGACTTAGCACAGGCCTTCATGAAGCAATATGGCCACGTGACAGACATAGCGCCTGACAGGATCACATTACAGAACATGGAGAAAAATCCGAGTGAAAGTTTTAGGCAATACGCTCAGATGTGGAGAGAAGTGGCTACATAAGTCCAACCGCCACTGCCAGAAAAAGAAACAACCATGCTCTTCATTAATACCTTGAAAGTAAATTTTATTAATCACATGCTGGAAAGCGCAACTAAGAGTTTCGCAGACATAATGATGTCCGGTGAAATGATAGAGATTACGAGAAGGTGTGGAAAGATAGAGGCTGGGGAAAGCATCAAGAGATTGGCCCCGAAAAAAAGAGAAAATGAAGTCAGCAATGTAAACACGGGTTATGCAAAACAAATCACGATAAACCAACGGAGAACGGTAGCCATGGGCCAGTAAGCCTCGCCAAGACAAGAGCCCAATACAAGGCAAAATACGGAGAAGATCCAGTTTACTCCCATTCCAATAACGTATCGGGAGTTGTACAAAAGTTTATTTGATGCACACATTGTATCCCTTTTCTACTTAAAATCGATGCAACCCCCATACCCCAAGTGATACGACGCAAGTGCTCAACGTGAATACCATGCGGGAATCACAGGACACTCGATAGAGAACTGCACATCTTTCAAAAGGTTAGTCAAAAGGCTCATCAAAATGGGTGTTGTGAATTTCGATGATGCACCTGGTGTAGGAAATCTGTTACCCAATCATACTAATAATGGGGTAAACGCGATAGTCGAGAATATGGGGAGGAGAATCAAGTTGAGTATTGCAGAAGTAAGAACCCCGTTAAGAGAGGTTTAGAGGAAAATAGTGGAAAGAGGGTTAATCATGCAGGATTTGGGGAGCAAATTTCGAGATGTGAGGAACTATTATGAGTTCGCAAATGAGGGAGATCATGAGATTAAAAGATGCAATGAATTCAGAGCATTAGTACAGGGTCTAATGGACAACAAAGAGTTGGAGTTCTTTGAATTTACCGAAGTAGAATATGTATGCACCTCGGAGGGGAGTCGATAGAGAAGGTCTCTGAGGGCAATCACCCGGTGGTGATCATTTCACGACCGAGAATCAATGACACCGGGGCAAAAATGGCACTAAGAGTTGTAATTCAGAAACCCATGGCTTTTTCTTATAAGCAAAAGGGTGTCCTAGAATTATAACTATAATGTGACAGTCCCGGGAGAGGAAAATCCAAATAACACTCCAAACACAAAAGCCAAACCTGTAAAAAGGAAATTCTTGGTGATCTAACAAGGGGAAAAAGGTCAGAACCACTGGTTAATGAACCGGTAATAGAGTGAGTATAGTGTTGTGGAACAATTACATAAGTAGCCGACACGTATATCGGTATTGGCTTTGCTCTTAAACTCGGAGGTACACCGTAATGCATTGATGAAGGTGTTGAACGAAAGCTATATCGCTGATGACATCTCGGTAAACAAGCTAGACCGCCTTATTAGCAATATAAGTGCCAATAACTTCATCTCTTTCAATGATAATGAGATACCGCTAACGGGCATGGGATCCACCAAGGCTCTGCACATCACTACTCGCTGCAAAGGGTATACATTACCGGGGGTACTAATTGACAATGGATCGGCACTGAACGTCTTGCCCCTGTCCACATTGAACAGGTTACCTATGGACAGCTCTCATATGAAAACATGCCAGAACATAGTGAAGGCATTCAACGGCACCAAAAGGAAAGTATTGGAAAGGATTGAGGTACCTATTCTAATCGGACCAAACACATATGGGGTAGACTTCCTTGTGATGGACATCAGGCCTTCTTATAATTGTTTATTGGGGAGGCCTTAGATTCACTCGGCGGGGGCAATGCCATCGTCACTGCATCAAAAGCTAAATTTGGTGATGGAGGGTCGACTAATAACAATAAACGTAGATGAGGATATTATTGCATCTGTTACTAGTGATGCGCCATACATAGAAAATGATAGTGAAACAATAAAATGTATTTTTCGGTCGTTGGAATTTGTGAATGCAACCTTCATCATCGAAGGAGGCAAGATCCCAATGCCTAAAATATCCGGGGCTACAAGGATGGGCTTACAACTGACGGTAAGAAAAGGAGCATTGCTTGGAAGGGGACTTGGAAAATACCTTCATGGACGGGTCGAAGTGCTAATCTTGGCTGACAAGCGGGATCGTTTTGGTTTGGGCATAAGCCAGACGCCAAACAAAGAAAAGAAGAGCTAGAAATGAGGCAAGAGAGACGAAGGGCACGATTGAGAGGGACAGAGGTCAAGTGGGGATCAATAACTTTTCCCCATATATCCAATACATTCATGTTAGGAGGAATTATCCATCCTGAACCGAAGATGACAAAAGAATATATGGCTAAATATTTAACTTGTCTGCGAGTTAAGGTAAAACATCAGGTTCCTGCTGGATTACTTCAACTTATTTCTATTCTTGAATGGAAATGAGATTGTATCACAATGGATTTTGTAACGGGTTTACCTTTATCGACAAGTAAGAAAAATGCTATATGGGTGATTGTTGATCAACTTATGAAATCGACTTATTTCATTGTAGTCAGGACAAATTGGTCACTTTAAAAGCTTGCTGAAGTTTATATTCAATAAATAGTAAGATTGCACGGTGTCTTTATGTCAATAATTTCTGATCGAGATTCGCATTTCACTTCGAGATTTTGGAAATAGTTGTGTGAATCTCTTGGTACATGACTTAATTTTAGCATAGCTTTTCATCCAGAGACTGACGAACAATCTGAGCGTGTTATTCAAATTTTGGAAGACATGCTTCGTACTTGTGTTATTAATTTTGAATCAGGTTGGGAGCATTACTTACCTTTGGCTAAATTTGTATACATCAATAGTTTTCAATCGAGTATTCAAATGGCTCAGTATGAAGCCTTATATGGTCGTAGGTGTCAATCACCTGTTTGTTAGATGGAATTGAGTAAAAAAAGAATAATCGAGCCGAAATTAATTCAAGAAACGGAAGACATTGTTAAGAAAATTCGAGATAGATTGAAGATAGCTTTTGATAGACAGAAATCATATGCAAATTTGAAACGTCGAGATATTGAATATTCTGTTGGCAATAAAGTATTTCTTAAAGTTTCGCCTTGGAAGAAAATTTTAAGATTTGGTCTGAAAGGGAAACGGAGTCCTCGTTTTATTGGACCGTATGAGATCACAGAAAGAGTGGGACTAGTTACGCATCGTTTAGCTTTGCCAGCGAAACTGCAGAAAATTCATGATGTTTTTCACGTTTTAATGCTTAGAAAATTCAATCTGATTTGTCATACGAAGAAGAACCTGTTGAGATTTTAGCATGTGAGGTGAAAGAATTGCGTAATAAGCGAGTTTCGTTAGTGAAAGTGTTGTGGCGTAGTCTTAGTGTTGAAAAAGTAACTTGGAAACCGGAAGAGACTATGAGATCTCAGTACCCCCACTTTTTTTAGGTAAATTTTGGGGATGAAATTTAATTAGAGGGGAGAGTTGTAATGACCTGATAGTTAGGGGTGTTAGAAAGTGTATTTTCGAGACTCCGTTTTCATAAATCGAACTTGTAAATATTTATTAAAAATATTTACGAAGTTAGTTGTGTAGTTAATTAGGTTTTAGTTAAGTGAATTTGCATGAATTAAGAGTAATTATGTATAAGGACTAAATTCCATATAGGGTGAAAGTTGAATTATAGATTAAAGAATAATTAAAGGGACTAAAGAAGCAATTATGACATTTTTTTTAATGAGGCAGCATAAGGTGTAAAATTATTATTATAAATATTATTAATAAATTAAAGTTAAAATATATATATTATAATATGTTTTACTTAATACTTAAGTAAATATATATTATAGTAATAAAAGAAAAAAAGAAAGACAAAAGCAAAACGAAACAGAAAGAAATAAAAAGAAAAAGAGAAAGAAAGAAGAACTCACGGCTTAGGGGTTTCATAGTTCCAAGTTCAATTGGTTAGTCAATTTAGTCTCATTTTCTTGTAATTTTTATGTTTTTGGAATCCCAATGTTAAGTACTACCTGACCCATGTCGAAATTTTAGCAATTATTGAGTTTTTAAGTGTTATTAATATTGAATAATTTTAGTATTAGGGATTAAATTGATAGATTTTTAAGTTAGAAATGGAAAAGGATTAAATTGTAGAATGAATTGTAAATTTTGAGTAATAAGGACTAAATTATAAAAAATTCAAAATTTAAGGATTTAAGTGAAAATAGGGAGTTAAATTTAGTTTGAAGTGGAAATCGTATGAAAATATAGAATTAATTTTGAAGAATAAAAATTAGTCTCGGTTTAGGGACTAAATTAGAATTTAGGCAAATATTGAATAAAAATTGAAATATTTAATATGAAATTGAATTGTTTTGTATTGATGAATTTTAATTGTTTTAATTCCATAGCTAACGTCGTACCAGAATCCTCAACTAAAAAGGGGAACGATAAAGTTGACGTGGTTTGTATTTCTATAATTCGAAACTAGTTATTAATTGTTATAATTTTTTATTTAATGCATATGGTAAGTATTGAGGTGAGTATTTGACACTTTGACATTGAATTGAATTAAAAGTTGATTGAATGGATTGAATTGATATATATATTATGAATATATTGATTATTTGAATTGAAATGAATATATATGTGCAAATATGATAATTGAATATTGGTTGTATTTGGAAAGTGAAATTAAACCCTATTATCTGTATCGGGATGAGTCGGATATAGATGACATGCCATAGGATTGGAAGAGTTCAGGGATTTCTTCGACTTCGATTCGATGAGGCAGTGGGTGCCAATTTACTTCGGTTTAACCGATGAGACACTATGTGTCAAAATTTACAAAGCGCTGCGCGCAGTTATTACTTCAGATTTATCCGATGAGGCACTAGGTGCTAAACTGGTGTGTTGGTTGGATTCGTGTATCCGTCCGAGTCCGAGTCGTGTTAATAGGGGTAATTAAATAAAATAATACTATGATTGATATTGGATGATATTGTATGTGAATGAAAATGGGATAGTGAATTGAAACATGAAAATGAGACACATGAATTACGCATTCATGAATTGGATATGGATAGAATAATATTATTGTTTAAATTATATATATTAAATTGTGAAAAACTATTATATAGCAAGTGATGAAATTTGAGAATGGTATGAAATGGTGTATTTATGAATTGAATATTGAATGGCTAATGTCATTGTATGAATAAATGTGGTCTTAAATATTCAAATATGTTTATAATTAAAATATGCATATTATATTATCTTGTCTTTAAATATTCGGATTAAATAAATACCACTAAGTTTTACTCAGCGTACGGTTTTGTTTTCCGTGCGCAGATTAGGTACTTCAATTTTAATCGTCGATTCAACATCCAACAACGCTTTCGAACTCAAATGTGGTGATGCCTATCTTTTGTATCGGCATGTACTTAGGGTGCCTAAATAATAGTTATTTTGTGGATTGAATGTAAATGAAATTATAAGTTTAATATTGGTTGGTTTTATACATATAAATATGTGTTTGTTTTTGAAGCTATATTATGGCATGGTAAATTGAACTAAATCTAGATAGGTGCATGTGAATTTAATTCTATGTTTTAGTGCTCATGAACTAGGCAAATTGATTTGGATTTGGTACGTTTATAATTTGGATTAAAATGATGCTTTGACGACTGGTTTTGATAATATGAAATGTTTGAGAATTATACTTATTTGATCAAAAAACTTCGATAATGCTTCGAAACCTTATTCCGACAACAAATATGGGTTAAAAGTATTATAACCATTTAGTATTTTATAATATTAAAATAAAAATTAAGATTCGTTATTAATCACAATAAATAATAATTTTATCTATTCTTGAAATTAAATTAATTTTAAATTTTTTTTTTAGTTTTGGAACCAATTTTATTATATGTATTTTTTAATTTTATATTATTAATGGATATTATTTTTTAACCATTTTTATAATTAACAGGTTATTAATATTTGATGAACCCTTTTATTTTTCATTTTCTTTTTGTTACTTTTAAATTCACTTAGAACTGAAACTATTTCAATATCAATTATCAAGATTTAAAACTCTAAATTGTGATATAATGGTTAGATATTCATATTCTCCAAAAGTAGCTTGGGTTCGAATATTTATTGTAAAAAAAGAGTTTTTTTTTTCGATACAAATTACAACTAAGAGAAGGGATAACAATTAAAAGTTTTGAATTAGGCATGACAATGGAGCGAGGTTAGGGAGGATATTACTAAATTCATTACTGCTTCACAATTGACATGCTTTACTTCATTCCTTGCTCCGTTCCATTATGGATGTATAATCTTAAAAATCATTACCACCTCCATGGATGTTAGATTCATCCATCCCCGTCTCACCTCCCTTTGCTTCAATTTTTTTTTTATCTTTAATTTTTTTCAATCTTTTTAAGTAAAGTAAACATAAAATATATGATTTTTTTATATATTACGTTATTCTATTTGTACCCCTTTAATAGTTTATGTATTCAAAGATAAAATGATAATTTTATATAGTGAAGTGGATCAATATAGGTTAAGCAATTACCATAACATTCTATACTCATGATCTAAAAGAAAAAAAAATCCACTTCAGTTCTAAATCCATCGAGTGGTTCAAATTTTATTATCCCTATTTTAAGTCTTAACTTTTGGGATGGCAAGAAGTGCTAACCACTACTCTTTTATGTTGTTAGCCAACTATCAAGATTTTAAAATTAAACATGTGTTTTAATTTTTTAATCATATTAATTGTGAAATGTTATAATTTTTATAAAAAAATTAAAAAATAATTTAATTAATACATACAATTAATCTATGTATCGTACTAATAAAATAACTAATAATTTATATGATTTTTTTTCAAAAAATTGAAATTCAATTTTTTTTAATTTTTTAAAATTAAATCAAATTTTGCTTATTGACTGTGTTTTTACTCTTGATAGATGGGGCATGTTGGGATCTTCCATACCACCAATTTACGACGGATGCAAACGTTTTAGATTTTGATTCACGGGAATCCTAAAAGGTTGATATAAATATATTAGTAACAATAAAAACGTTCTCCATGCCACCACCAATTTTGGAGAATTTTCTTATAATTATCCATACCCAAGACTCGTGCATTGTCCCACTTGTCTTGTATTCTGACACCTATATTACCTCTAACTGTTCATTTCTCAAGCATCTTCTTGCAGAAATAGCAATCGAGGGAGAATCCCACGAGTTTTTCTTTTTGGTTTTATAATTCATGTAATTTAGAGTTAATGATTGTCTTCTTCACAATATATTATGTTTATAATTATGTTATATTCAAGCATGACCTTACTTTCTCAAATGAAAAAATTATCATATAAGTAACTATTAAATAATTAAATTAAAATTAATTTATAATAAAATTACACTTTAGCTTTTAAAATGAAAAAAAAATGTTTAATTCCTTAAAAAATATTAAAACCATAAATCAATACTTTAAAAAAAAATAAGTTTTAATCTCTCAAAAATTTATTATTTAATTCCGACCCTTCATAAAAAATTTTTGAATTCCCCTTCCTTATATTTATATTTCTATGATATTAATTTACTTCTTGTAAATTTCTGGTATTGATGATTTGGAAAGTATATGTGAAAATAACACAACGATAATGGCAGTGTATCGCAAAGAAAAGAGAAAAAATAGAACATACAGAATTTTACGTGGAAACCTTTTCAGAGAAAAAACTATGGGTAAAGGAGAAGAAAATTCACTATGTCAAATTCGAATGATACAAAAGGAGAGACGATTACGTCTATTTATAGGTTTAGAACCTTATTCTAATCAAAGTCAAATAGAAGTAATGCACTAAGGTTAAAGCACATTATTCTAATCAACATCAAATAGAGGAAGTAAACTTCTATACGGATTCCACTTGTGGGGCCTTCACTTCAACAGCTCGGTTTAGACCCTAGTCGGAATAGTGGTTTCAGGACCACAAATCCGAGGTTAGAAAATTATTTTAATATTATTTTGTGTGTTTATGACATGAGATTAGATATGTGTGAAAGTTTGGTATGATAATTTTATAGTTTAAGTGGTTAATTTGAGAAAAGGACTAAATCGTGTAAAATACAAAAGTTGCATTCTATATGTAAAAGGTGTCAAATTGCTTTGGCTTTTTAATATGATGGCCTTAAATGGTAAATAAACAATTTTAAATGGTAGTGGACATTGTTGGACATCCATTATATGTTGAAAATGTTATTTCATTAAGGGAAAATTGTAAAATGGCTATTATGTTAATATTAATAAAAAAATTGCATGAATTAGTGTTATATTCATCATCTTGGCCGATTATATCAAAGAAAAGAAGAGAAAAAAAATCAAGTTAGGGTTCGGCACTTTGATTGCTTGATTAAGGTACGATTTTGACTCAATTTTTGATGATTTCTACGTTTTTGTGATCGTTGTTAAGTGTTCTAGCTAGCCTATGCTTAAATTCATGAAATTGTTGATGATTTGGTGAGATGTCATTGATGAATTCATGAATTTTGTGATGTTAAATGGTGAAATATGAAAGCTTGGTGATAGATAAATAAGTTTTGCATTGTGATTTTTGATGAAATTTATTATTATGCACTAATTTGTGAAAATGAGAAATTGAGGGGTTGAAATGTAAAATAAATGATAAATATGGGTTGATAGAGATTATAGGAAAATTCAGCTAAGGCATGGTTTTGATGAATTTTGTATATTTGATGTTTTGTGTAATAAGGACTAAAATGTCAAAATGTGTAATTTTAGGGGATAAAGTGCAAAAATGCCCAAAGATGTGTTTGTGTATTAAATTGAATGTGTTTGTGATTAAATGAGTTAATTCTGAATACATATAGATTAAGAAAAGAGGAATTCAGATTTAGATAGAGGAAAATCGAAGATTATTGAGTAAACGATCTCAATAGTCAATTCCGAGTACGAGGTAAGTTCGTACGTGATAAATGGTGTTATAGTTATGTTTAAATTCTTTGATAATGCATAAATTGTATAAATATTTGATTACGATTTGATTATGATGATAATCAACTATGTTCAGCACTAAGTGTGCAGTTCGAAATAGTTTTGGCTACAAATGGCACTAAGTGTGCAGATTAGAATAGCTTCGGCTATATAAGGCACTAAGTGTGCGATACTGAGATAGCTTCGGTTTATTGAAATGGCACTAAGTGTGCGAGATTGTTATGGCTTCGGCAAATTACTGATACACTAAGTGTGCGAATTCTTAAAACATTGAAAGACTTCTTAATGAATTAAGGTATTTGAACGAGAGGTGAGAATGAAATGAATAAATTCAAAAAATTTCAGGTATGTATGGAACCTATGTGGTAGATAGTACTATGAGTATGAACTTGATAAATGTGATGCAATAAAATTTAAGGATGATTTGTGAACTACTTAGTAATTATTAGTTGATGTTTCGTAATATATAAATTGTTGATTATATTTGGTACGAACTTACTAAGTTTTAAAGCTTACTGTGTGAAATATTCTCCGTTTTACAGTGTTATAAAGCTAGCTCGGATCTAGGGATCATCAGCTACATCAATCACACTATCGAACATATATTTTGGTACCATTTTGAGAGTTGTAGTATATGGCATGTATTGGCTAGTATCACTTTGATATGTTTTATGTTGTGTTTAACCATGAGACTTGGTTTGTAAATATTGGTATGTATAGCCTCTTAAGTTGGCCTAAATGTTGTGTTTGATAAGTAAGATATGTGATGTTTATAATGTTTATGTGATGATTTATTATAGGATATTGAAGTAATGAGTTTCTGCATTTGGAACTTTGGTAAATTGTGATGATGTTGGCATATTAAATTGGTTGAGGTTATATAGTTTGATATGTAATTGTATTGGCATGTTTTGGTTACCTTTAAATGTATGCAAATGATGCTAAAATGTTGTGGTTTTGGTGTGCTTGAGATAGGTGGGAAATGTAGTTTAAACCAAGCCTAATTTTGCCCCACACGGATGAGCACATGGGCGTGTGTCTCGACCGTGTGTCTATTATAACTTAGTTATGCAAGTCAATCTTGAGCATGGCCTAGACACACGGGCGTGTCTGATGGCCGTGTGAGGCACACAGTCTTGGCACATGGGCATGTGTGACCATTTTGAAGGACACACAGGTGTGTGGTTGGCCGGTGACCCAAGTCAGTTTCGACCACGGCCAAGGCACACGGGCGTGTCTTGTGGCCGTGTGGTTAAGTTAGTATGTATGCCCTGTTTTGCCACGGTTTAGACACACGGGCGTGTTTAAGGCATTGTAAGGCACACGGCCTGTTCACACGAGCGTGTGACCTTTATAACTTAGAAAAATGTTTAAGTTTTGGAAAAATTTGTATGTGTTCGGTTTAGTCCCGACTCATTTCTAAAGTATGTTTAAGGTCTTGTTGACCTAAATAAGGGACTTATTGTTGATGTTTGATTATGATTTGAGAATGATGTATATGAATTGTTCGTAAAATATTTCGAATTGTCTGGTAACGCTTTTAACCCTAATCCAGCGACGAATACGAGTTAGGGGTGTTACATTTGATTGGTATCAGAGCTACAGTTTAGTCCATTCTAAGACTACCGTAGTGTATGTAAGTTTAGCTATACATGCCATATATATAAATTGCGATAGTGATGATTTCTGACAGTTAAAATGTGTTTTTCATATAGCTAATGGATCTCGAACAAGCGATAACTGATGATGTTGAGAGCAATGCACCCGCTCCCGCTCAAGGGACAGCGCCGGCTGAATCTAGGCCGATATCTAGTAGTTAGGGAGGAGAGGCTAAGCAAGCCTTCTTCCAAATGATGACTGAGTGGTTCACGGAATTCGTACGAACAAATCCGGCTGCTCAACAACCTCCACCCTACCTGTTCCTCAACAAGTCTCGGTTGTGCCACTAGTAATAGATCTGATTCGATTGAGTAAGCTACCTGTTGATAAGATTCGTAAACACGGGGCTGAAGAGTTTCAGGCTACGATTGATGATGATGCCGAGAGGGCTGAATTCTGGCTTGAGAACACTATTCGAGTATTCGATGAATTATCCTGTACTCCAGATGAATGTATTAAATGCGTAGTATCTTTGCTTAGAGATAATGCATATCACTGGTGGGAAACGTTGACATCGGTGGTTCTTAGGGAACGAGTTACTTGGGAATTCTTTCAGACTGAGTTTAAGGAAAAGCACATAAGCCAGATATTCCTCGATTAGAAAAATAAAGAATTTCTGGAATTGAAACAAGGCTGAATGACCGTTACTAAATATGAAAGAGAATTTGTACGTTTAAGCAAATATGCTCGAGAATATGTGTCTACTGAAGAGATCATGTGTAAAAGATTTGTTGATGGATTAAATGAAGATATAAAACTGTTAGTCGTAATATTATATAGTGGAGTGGGTTAGTGCAGGGCAAGTAATTACTATAACCGCTCCATACCCACTATCTGAAAGAAAAAAATTATCCCCTCCCCACCTTGCTCTGCCTCCACTTTTTAAAGAAAAAAACCCGCTTCGATTCTGAATCCATTGGGTGATTTGAGTTTTGCCATCTCTAATTTGAGTCTTAATTTTTGAGATGCCAATAAGGACATTAACCACTACTCTTTTTATGATGTTAGCCAACTATCAAGGTTTTAAAATTAAACATATATATTATTATGATTTAATTTCTTAATCATAGTAATTGTGAAATGTTTTATTTTTTTATAAAAAAATAAAAATATAATTAAAAATAATTTAATTAATACATATAACTAGTCTGTGTATCGTACTCATAAAAAACTAATAATCTATATGATTTTAAATCTTCATCTTCTTATAAAAGATTAGTATTCAACATAAATATATAAATATCTAACAATATAAAAAAATGAAAATTAAATGCATTCATTAAAAAAAAAGAGAGTAGAAAATACTATTTTAATTGTAATCTTTTATATATTATATATATAAAGGGTGGTTTGGAATTTGTTGTTAAAATGTTTTGGTTTTGTTGAGAAGTCCTTCCCATTTTGATCCCAAATTTTTTTTTGAAGTGTAATAAATACAACGCAACATGAGTATTAAATTATAATAAAGGAGCAATTAATACAAACCAAACTAAAGGTAATCTCAAATTTTGAATCTGTGTCGTGAAGTTGACTGTGTGTTTACTCGGATGTTCCATACCACCAATTTAGGACGGATGCAAACATTTTAGATTTTGATTCACGGGAATTCTAAAAGGTTGATATAAATATATTAGTAACAATAAAAACCTTCCCCATGCCACCACCAATTTTGGACAATTTTCTTATAACTATTCATTCCCAAGACTCATGCCTATTCTAACACTTTCCCCTTCTAACTGTTCATTTCTCAGGCATCTTCCTGTAGAAATAGCAAATAGAGAGAAAATATTAGCATTGGTTGTGAAAATGGTGATGCCACCCACGAGTTTTTCTTTTTGGTTTTATAATTCATGTAATTTAGAGTTTATATTTATAATTATGTGTTTTTAATATTTACTCATACATTTGTCAATTTGTATTAATAAAAATAATTAATATTTAGGATACATTAATCTCTTAGCTATTTACTGAAAAGCAAAAAAAGCAAAAAATTCAAAGCTGTCAAATCCTGAAACTGAAAGATAAGAAAGAAAACGAAATTCGTTTTTTAACTTTCGTCTGTTTCAGTGACGACAACACCAACACCTCCCTCTACGTGTCCACTAAACCTTCCATTTCCATCAATTACACTCTTTCCTTCCCAGGAAAACAGTCATTATCCTACTCCACCTCGAAAAAGGCAAAACCCAATCTCTAATTTCTCCTTTATAGTTGTTTTGTTAGAGTCATTGCTCTGTTGGGTCACTTCCTTTTTCTTTCTTTGCTTTTGTTTTGTGTTTTTGGAGGGAGAAGAGAGATCATGGATCATGCAGCAGATGCTCATAGGACTGATTTGATGACCATAACACGTTTCGTGTTGAACGAGCAATCCAAATATCCCGAGTCTCGTGGTGATTTCACCATCTTGCTCAATCACATCGTTCTTGGTTGCAAGTTTGTTTGCTCTTCTGTTAACAAGGTCTTTCTCTTATTCCTTTCAATGGGGTTAAAGTTTCCTTCCCAAATGAATTCTGGCTCATATTCTGTTTATTGGTATATAGGCTGGTCTTGCCAAACTCATTGGACTTGCTGGGGAGATCAATATTCAGGCAAGTACATGTTCAAATGAATGTTTTGTTTATTATATTCTTGGTATTCATATTTCAACCAAGTTTGTTCTTTTAAATAAAGGGTGAGGAGCAAAAGAAACTGGATGTGCTTTCAAATGAAGTCTTTATCAAGGCTTTAGTGAGCAGTGGCAGAACTGTGAGTAAATTGGATCAACTTTTTTTCAAGTAAACATTGGAGATGTTATGATTTTTCTTTGTAACATATTTGAATGTTATATCAGTGCATCCTTGTCTCGGAAGAAGATGAAGATGCAATTATTGTGGAGCCCTCAAAGCGTGGAAGGTGCTTTCACTTGTTCTCTGCTCTGTTTCTAATGAATAATTGCTTCCATTATGAACTTGGTCTTATACAATGCAGGTACTGTGTAGTTTTCGATCCACTCGACGGTTCCTCCAACATTGATTGTGGTGTTTCTATTGGAACAGTATGAATCTTAATCCCAAAATGCCATGCCATATTAAGATAACTTGATATTGCAGTGATCAACTGAATGAGTTGTATTTCATCTAGATTTTTGGGATTTACATGGTGAAAGATGACCATGAACCAACACTAGCTGATGTGCTGCAACCTGGGAAGCAAATGGTAGCATCTGGTTATTGCATGTATGGAAGTTCTTGCACGGTATAATGTTTACTAGTTGAATAATTTCTGTTGTATGGCCTTGTACTTCCTTCTTGAATGAAATGGTATTGCAGCTTGTGTTGAGCACTGGGAAAGGAGTTAATGGATTCACCCTTGATCCATCTCTTGGAGAGTTCATACTAACTCACCCAGACATCAGGGTATATTCTTTTTTTGTCTTGGATTAATCATATGATTATCTCTTTTATGGTTCAGATTCTTACACCCTTAGAATAATTGGTTTATCACTCAGATTCCAAAGAAAGGGAAGATCTATTCAGTTAATGAAGGAAATGCCAAGAATTGGGACGGACCAACGGCTAAGTATGTTTTAGTTCCGGTTTACAAGTTTCTTATTTTATATTTGTCTTTCTACGCAGTTGCCATAATCTCCCTCGAACTTCAGGTATGTCGAAAATTGTAAGTTCCCTAAGGATGGTTCCCCTTCGAAGTCTCTGAGATATATTGGAAGGTAACTTATCGTGCCGCTTTATCTCCATTTATGGTGTTGGAATTTTGATATTGGCATAGAATGAAATCTACCGTTTATTGATTGTGATATGATGAATGTTTATTTTAGAGAAAAAGAAAACAACTTCCCTTCCTTCAAAAGGTGCCGCCGAGGGCGGCGGCTATGGGACCTCTGGTGCTGTTAGCTTGAAAATTTGTTTGAACAGAGTAGGAATAAGTCCAAGTCTTGTAAAAGAGAGACTTATATTATTAAACAAGGAATTGAATGTATGAGTAACCAATCCAGAAAAAAGGAAATCAGTATGAACTACATATTTAATCTAGATTGTTGAAAAAACCTAAGCAGATTTATTATTTTAGCTGAAATTGAAGAATCTGATCATGGACATATCTTGAGACTGTCATATCTGTTCTGTTTGTTTCATTGAACAATTCTTACTTCATGAACAAGTAACTACAATTACTCTCTAGTTGTGAGTTTCATCTGTTTTTTTGTACGAGGTTACGAGGATGATGCATTGTTTTTCAACTGTTTTTGTTGTCATTTCTTCTAATACGGACTTGCCTTTACGATAATGACATTATGATGAACAGCATGGTAGCGGATGTCCATCGCACGTTACTTTACGGAGGGACCTTTATGTACCCTGCTGATAAGAAGAGCCCCAGTGGGAAGCTGCGGTATGTTAAATGCAGTTTGTGCTCCCATTTACTTGCAGGCTTGTTTGTTAAATATGTTTTGCCAACACAAAATTTTCATTTGCCATGACTATGAGGCTTAGTTCTAACCATGTTTTTGTGTGAACCAGTGTTCTCTATGAAGTCTTTCCAATGTCCTTTTTGATGGAAAATGCCGGAGGTCAAGCGTTCACTGGAAAGCAACGGGTACTTACACTGAACTTTTTCTGGTACCAATCTGATCTAGTGATATCCGTGTAATGCTTTCTTGTGGAGTGCGGGATGGTCCTTAAGTTTTCGTAGGCAACAATGAATGGTGGCCGGTAAAATCGCTAATATCTTGCTCATGGTGACCTCTGATTTTTTTAACCTGGTAACTTTTGCAGGCACTTGACTTGGTTCCAACTAAGATACATGATAGGTCACCAATATTTCTTGGCAGCTATGAGGATATTGAAGAAATTAAAGCACTCTATGCTGCTGAAGGGAAAAAGGAATGAGTGTACAATTCTCATTCTTCTCCCACTATATCTTTACTGGATTCAGGTTTCAATCATCAAAGTATTTAATCCATTTCAAAGCTTATTTTGTAATGGGATACTATATTTATATTGAACAATAGTTAAGTTTCCCCAAAAGATATGGGATGAGAATAAAAAAAAGAAGTTATTTTAACTGTTATGCTTGATATTTTTTTTATCATATTATTTACTATTTACTTGAAAATCGATAGTATGAAACAGGGATATTATTTATTTCTAATAGTTTAATGTCAGATCAGTAATTTCATCTTAAATTTTAAGATTTTAAACTATTGAAAAATAGATACAGATTCCGTGGGTCTCTGTTTCATACAATCTTTTTCCCTATTTACTGATGCTATCTTACGTGGTTTGATTTATTTGGCTAGAATAAAACATTTTGTTGTTTGGTTAACAAAATATAGAAGTACTTGAAAGCATATTTCATTAAATTGTTTTTGTAGAATTTTTTTTTTTCAAAATTTTAACATTTTTAATTAGATTTGATTTTTTTTTAAGAGGAAAAAGATGAAAATTAAAAGAAAAATTATGATTTATTATTCTTCTATTGTAAAGAGATAGGAATGACATGAAATCACGGTCTAATATAATCCCTTCTCTAGAGATAAATAATTAGGATACATCTTTAAATCAAATAGACGAGAAAAAAGAAAAATATGTTTTTCTAGAAAAAAAAGTTTAAAAGTGTTATTTGTTATGGTTTAAAGGCGAGTTTGACAAAAACATAGCTTTGTTATAAAAGTAATATTTGAAGAAGAAAATTGTAATAAAATAGAATAAATTTGAATTTATCAAATTTACTTAACTTACAATAATAAATATATAGTTTTTATTTATTATAATTTAGTTTTGGTTTAAATAAAATTAATTAAAGTAATTAAAAATAAGGATAAAATTGTTAAAAATGATAGATTATCAAGAGATTGTAAGGTAATTCAAGGAAGATGTAATTTTTTAATATAAAATACTTAAACAGCATATAATCCCAAACTTTTAAAACAAAAACATTATGTACTTCTCTAATTATTAAAATAATAATTTGAGTTTCGTACTTTTGCTTAATTTGACCTAAACAAAAATGAAAAATTAATATAAAATAATGAATGAAATTCTGTGGTATTATAAAACTGTAAGCCAAGTTTCTTTGGGTCAATAATAAGAAATCTTTTCAACGATAAGAACAGATCCAAAGATGGAATTC
This sequence comes from Gossypium longicalyx, assembly GCA_025698465.1. NCBI lineage: Eukaryota > Viridiplantae > Streptophyta > Magnoliopsida > Malvales > Malvaceae > Gossypium > Gossypium longicalyx. The sequence goes on along the minus strand of CM046997.1, from coordinate 11,223,283 downwards.
AATCCTGTTCACTCTCACTAAATTCACATCAAGTTTAAACCAAACCATTAACCATAGTTCCAAGCAATCATTAAAAAAATGGTTTGGGTTAATTACATTAGGCATATCAAATTATAGCTTATATTCTAAACTAAATCTTAAAACTTTTAAATGTTTTAATTAAATCTTCAAATCATCAATTAGAATTTTTCATTAGCCTAGCATCAGTTTCGGTGTTAAATACATGGAACCATATATAAATCATGTATATCATTTTATAAAAAACGTGAATTTAACATGTTAAAACACAAATAAAATAGTACCATAAAAATTTGAAAGGACTATTTATTTCTTGTTAACTTTTACCGCTCAAGCTAAAAGAAAAAAACTGGTTGATTCCGTATTAATGATTTTAGGATTCAATTAAAACGTTTTAACAACTAATTTAAAACATATGTCATAGTTTGGATACGTTGCTGTTATTAACCCAAAAAGTTTTGAGTCAAAACACATGGTCATGCATCGCAGCCTTCCAATAGGAAAACCTATTGAAAACCCTGAAGTCTGCTTTGGCTGTTGCATAATTTTCCTTTTTGTATTAAGGTTTGAACTATTCAAAGGCTTGGTATAGGAGAAATGGAAGTAACATTCTCAAGACTGAATCATTTGGATCCAACGAGGAAAGGAATTTGATATTTTTTAAAGTAAAGATCTGAATGAAAATTTTTTATATATAAAAAGCATTGGAAAGGAAAGTCAACAAGCCAATGGCTGCTGAATCAAGATTTTTAAACTATTTTCTTCCCTCAAGACCCGGTTTCAATTCAGAAAACATCATGTTCCATGAAAACTGAAGGGCCCAGAATGGTGACTTATTTTTCTGTGGAATCTTGGCCTTCAAAAATGGCTGAAACCTATTCATAAAGAGACAAACTAAAGTCCCAAACTTCCAAAAATGGCTCTCCTCTTTTCTCTCTTTCTTTTAATAACAACTTGCATAATCTTCACAGCACAAGCTCAAACAGCAGTTTCCAACATTTCTTTAGCTTCTTCTCTTTCGCCAACCGGTGATTCACAATGGTTATCAGAGTCTGGTCAGTTCGCCTTTGGTTTTTATCCTTATGGAAATGGCTTCGCTATAGGCATATGGTTTCAAAACATTCAGCCGAGAACCGTCGTATGGACGGCAAACCGAGATGAAACGCCGTTTTCGAGCCATGCCACGTTGCTATTCAACACGGAAGGTAGGCTTGTTGTGCAAGAGAATCAAGGACGGGAGATAAGCATCATTGGAAATGCGAGTTTTGCTTCCTCAGCTTCCATGCTTGACACTGGCAACTTTGTGCTGTTTAATTCAAGTTCAGAGATCATATGGCAGAGTTTTGATTACCCAACAGACACCATTTTGCCCGGTCAGCGGCTTTCCCCCGGTCATCGGCTGGTTTCCGATGTATCCGAAGCGAATCATACGAGTGGCAAGTTTCAAATCGTGATGCAGCCAGATGGGAACCTGGTGCAATATCCAATGGGTGCAGTAAAACATAATACTGCTTACTGGAGTGCTGGAACATTTACTGCGGGAGATAATGTGACCATGAATCTTGACAATAATGGTCATCTTTACCTCCTGAATGCTACCGGATTCATCATAAAAAACTTTACCGAGACCGTTAGCGTCTCTCATGACCCCATCCACCGAGCAAGTATCGATGCAGACGGTATATTTCGAGTGTATTCACATAGTTCTAACCAATCTGGTAATTGGTCCATCCGATGGTCATCCACTGAGAATAAGTGTGATCCCTATGGCTTGTGCGGCGTGAATAGTTACTGTACTTTGATGGATAGGAATCCTATATGCAAATGTCTCCCTGGGTTCGATTTCATCGACCCGGACTGGACTGACTCAGGATGCAGAAGAAATTATTCAGAAGATGCCTGCATCAGAAAGGATCAAAACTTTGATGTTCAAGATATGAACAGTTTGTCTTGGGAAGAAGATCCTTATGCTACGGTCGAATCAATATCCAAAGACGATTGCAGAGAAGAATGTAGAAGAGAATGTAACTGTGAAGTTGCCATATATAAAAACTTAAAGCAAGTTTGCCACAAGTTGAAACTACCATTAAGATTTGGGAGAAGAGGAACAGGAGGCAGAGTGACAACGTTCGTGAAAATGGTAACCGGTTTTCAGACAATACACGAAGGCCGAGTTAAAAAGAGTAAACTCCGAATGGACTTTTTCATTACCGGAATTGCATCTTTGACGGTCGCGTTTCTCGTTTTAGCGCTCTCCGGCGTTATTATATACCGGCATCGGATTCAACAGTACAAAAGGATTTCTGACCAAAGAGATGCTAGATTTGTGGAGGATGTCACATTGAAATCGTTCACATATGAAGAGCTAAAGAGTGCAACTAACAATTTCAGGGATAGCATCGGTAGAGGAGCGTATGGGACGGTTTTCCGAGGAATCATATCGAACGGGAGGCGGATCGTAGCAATCAAGAGACTAGAGAGAGTGGTGGATGATGGAGAAAGAGATTTCAGAAATGAAATGAAAGCAATTGGGAAAACTCATCATAGGAACTTAGTTCAATTACTTGGTTATTGCTATGATGGGACGAATAGGCTCTTGGTGTATGAGTACATGAAAAATGGGTCACTTGCAGATTTTCTCTTTAAGTCCAATTTAAAGATAAATTGGGAAGGTAGACTTGCAATCATATTGAACATAGCTAGAGGGATCTTTTACTTACATGAAGAATGTCACGTCCAAATCATCCACTGTGACATCAAACCCGAAAACATACTGATGGACGACAAAGGGCACGCGAAAATCGCGGATTTTGGTTTGGCCAAGCTACTACTGCCTAACCAAAGCAAGACATTTACAGAGATAAGAGGGACAAGGGGATATGTTGCACCGGAGTGGCATCGAAACATGCCTATAACGGCGAAAGCCGATGTATATAGCTTCGGAGTAATGTTGTTCGAGATCATTTGTTGTCGTCGAAGAACGGAAACGAATGTACCGGACAATGAAGCAATGCTTGTGGATTGGGTGTATGATTGTTTCAAGGCTAATGAGGTGAACAAGCTAGTGCCTGAAGATGAAGTGGATAAGAAGAAGCTAGAGAGGGTGGTTAAGGTAGGGCTATGGTGCACGCAAGATGAGCCATCATCGAGACCATCAATGAAGAAGGTTATATTGATGCTGGAAGGGACTGTAAATATAGCTGATCCTCCATGTCCTACCTCCATTGTCAGCTCCCAAAGTTTGGAATGAAGGGGTTTTCTTTTAATCTTACAAATTCATTCATTGGTTTATAAATTGTGATATATTGCTATTTGATAAATTATAATTTGAGTATCTATTATTCGAATTTATTATGCTTTTGTAAATAATAGATTCTGAATCTATATCTACTTTTATTTCTAAAAATTTTCCTACTTACTAAATGCAGTTTTTTAACATATACAGCAAATAATTTAATTTATAAATTTAAATTTAGATAATAACACTCTATTTAATTCAAATGCTAATATTATTATATAAAAGTAATTTTAACAAATTTAAAATTTCACGAAATAATTAAATTTGAATGTAACTGTTTTGTGATTATTCGTCTAATCACTTTTGACTAATGTGCTTTAATTATATCCAATTTAATAAAATTCATTAATTATAATAATTACCAATACATACCACGTATATGTAATTACAAACAATTATACAAATCCACCCTTATCTAAATTTGATAAATATTGGATTCCCTTGCCACAACAAAATACATTAGGGTTGAATACATGATTGTTCTATATTTTGGGCTTTACTGAATAATGTTTCTTGGACTTAATCTCCACCCAAAGTTCAAGCACTTTAGTTGGTGGGAAAGCTAGTTTTGCTAACCATCTGACCAAGTTAACATAAATACTTAAAATTTGTCTTTTATTAATTTTCCCCTCTTTCTAGCTAATTCTAATTTTTTTAAAAAGAGTTAAATCAGTTTTTTAACAAAAAATATTAATTTTTTAATGGTATTGATGTAGCAATTCACATCAATAAATAATTTAAAAATATTATTAAAAGTTCATAAAATTTCAATAAAATTAACAATAAGAAAGTATGGGTTGCCATGTAGGTCACCATGTTTAAAAATTAAACGTTTCAATCAGTATTTTCATTAAAAAAACAATTTAAATTTTTGAAAGATTGATGGTCAAATTTATTTTTTTATAATAAATTTAAGACCAAATTTAATTTAAAAAATAAATAAACATCATATTAACAAAAAAAATTGGATGTTTAGGGAGATTTCTATTTATATGAACAGTTTTCCACGTCATATTGGTTACATGAATATAAGATTTTAATTTTATTTTCGTTAATAAAAAAATTGTATTTCGTATAATTGAAGTAAGTAGTTTGAGAATTCTAAAATTATTAAAAATTGTAATAAAAAAAAGGGTAAAAATTTAGGTTAAAATATCAAATAAGCCCTAAAAATAATTTAAAAATAAAAAGTAGTTAATCCCCTCACCAAAAAATACATTAATTTGAGCATGTGAATCATGATATGTACCCAATTAAAACGCTTGAATTCATTAGCCCCTCGCGGGCTGCTAAGTGTTGGTATAACAGTTGACGAATTATTAATTAAGTACAAATAATGACTTAAAGACTTAATTAAGGGTAAATTTTCTACGATGATTTTAATTAATTTTTCTAATTATTTTTGAAAGACTTATTTAACATTTTAACAATATATATAAAGAAGGATTTATAAATTAATTTTTTTAAATTATAATTTAATTATAATTTTTACGATAACAAAATATTTATAGTTTACAAACATTAAATAAAGAGTGAAGAGACGACATTAATATATTTCCTATTTTCACTACTTTTTCAGATGCTTTTACTCCTTAACCTTTCTTTACCAAGAAATAAGCATTAACAAATAATAAAACATGCAAAAATAAAAAAAGGAGTATAAACTTGTAGTTAAAAAAAAAAAAAAAAAGAGAGTCCGTGGTTTCCCATTAATAATTTTTAGAGTTCTTTTAATAATTTTAAAAGAATTTTAAATAACGATGTTGTTACGAGGTCATTATATAACATGTAGTGAAGAACAAATGACAGGATCAGGATTTTGAATGATAGAAGTAGGTGTGAGGATTGAATAAATTGAGTGAAAATTTTTGAGTTAATTAAGTTGATAAGTCTTATTTTATTATTTTAATTCGATTTGTAATTTTTAAATTGAGTCGAGTCAAATCAAGTAAAATTGTTCTAGTTAAATTAAAAAAAAAAATATGTCAAATTAAAATTTTGTTACAGTATAACTAATTTCATGTTAAAACACATAAATTTGAAACCATGTATATTTGAATCATTAATTAACTTATTTAAGTCCCAAAATTATTATTTTAAAATTTTTTAAAATTTTAATTTTTTTTATATATTCTTTAGATTTTTTTACAAAAAATTATAATTTTTTAAAATATATAATTTTTAGAATTTTTATAAATATTTTAAATTTTAAAAATTATTTTGAATTATTTTATAATTTTTATTTATTTTTAAAATTAGTAAGGGGGAAAAGGGTATTTATATGAATGATAAAAACAGATGAGTATAGCCTTGGGATAATGTTCCTTGTTGGCGAAGAAGTGTAGACATCAGGGTTGAATATAAGATTGATCCAGTTTGCAGTTTCAACAAATAGTGAAGCGAAAGGTCTCTATTCTGGGCTTTGTAATTTATTGAATCATGTGTTTGAATGAGAGAGATTCCATGCCTGGGACTGATACAAACATTGGGCTTAACAAACTATAATTACCTTCTGTTTACTTCGGGGGTAGGAACAACCTAACCAAGTTAAGAGCCCAATTCAATCTTTTAACCATTTTGGAAGCTTGTGTTTACACTCAGTTTTTCTTTAAATTTATTTTTATTTAATATCATGTATGTATTTTATTTAACTCATTGTATTTTGTCTCTTTTATCCAAAAAAATGAATAAATTAATTTTTATATGTTAGATCAAAGACCAAATCGGTCATTTTGTTAAAGATTTCATCTATTTTTAATGTTAAAAACTAGTTCATGTACATCGACATGAAGTACATATGGCACTCCATGTGTAATTATTTGATTATTTCGTCAATCATACTATTTTTTAACCGTAGAAATAGATAAAAAAATTTTAACTAAAAATTCAATTCAAGACTAATTTATTCACTTTTTCAATTAAAAAGATAAAATATAATCTAACTCTTACTATATAAATATTCAGATTACCTATTTAAATTCGAATATATTTTAATTAGTATACATTGAATAATTAATTATGAATATAATTATTAGAATGTATTAATTATAAATATATTTATAATTTCAATTATCGAATGAGATTAATTAATGTAGACCGAAATCTAATTTTTATAGAAGAAAGACTTCATATTTTTAAACAATATTATATTTTAATGGATGTGGATAAATGCCCACCTTAACTGAATAAAAATGGTTTGTAGGTTTAGATTATTCTGGCCGATTCACCATCCTAAATAACATTTCAGCTTTTGATCATTGATGGCATCTTCAATGGCATATTCCTAAGAAGGCACATTATTATTATTATTATTATTATTATTATTATTATTATTATTATTATTATTATTATTATTATGGTCATAGAAATGACATTATTATTTTTTATAGAACAAATCACATCATTGATTATTATTCCATGTGCATGGTAATCGTACCCAAATTTCTATGGAATAAAGTTTTGATTTATTATCCTATCACTTGATTGGACTTCGCAAAATTTATACGCAAAATCTTAGACTGGAAGAGTGAAATAGTTATGACTTCTTTTTTTTTTTTTTTTTTTTTCGATTGAGAAGATACTGCCAGCGAATACTAAAGATATTATAATAAATTCTTTCAAAAAAATTAATTTTAAATATTTATTTTATATTTTGGTTTAATTTTTTATCATTTTAATCTCAACTTTCAAAATTTAGGTAGAGTAATGTGTTTTTTTTTTATAAATAAATTAGTTCAACTTTTAAAATTCTAATGGCATTCCTGATATTAATATTTAAAAATTTATGAATTTTTTAATTTATTAAAGTTTCTATTAATTTCTATTAATTACTTTAAATTTTTATGAAATATTTGTCAACTATTATGTAAGTAGTAAAGTTGGCGTGGTTAAAATTTTATGGTTTAATCAATTTTTTCATTTAAAAATAATAATTTCTTTACTAGACTATGACATATCTATCATATGAGAGAAAAATAGTATTATATAACAAATAAAATTATAAAAAGTTGTTATAAAAAAAAAAACACATATTTTTGTTGAAGGAAGAATATTTAATGCATTATCGGTGCATAAATTTTATGCACCATTGGTGAATAATAACATAACACATCATCATTAAATAAAAAATAATAATAGAGGGCTTATAAATAAATACTAATAATTTTATTTAATCATAATAAAATAATAATTACTTATAAATAAATGTTAAAATCTTGAAATCTAAACCCGATACCTTAAACCCATAAACTTAATATCCTAAATTAAAGAATTATTAATATTTATTTTTAATAGTTACGAATAATGCTTAATTATATTTAAATAAAATTATTAGTATTTATTTACAAGTCTTCCCTATTTTTTGTTTAATTTAATGATGATATGTCATATTATTATTTGCTATGATGGATGAAGTTTATGCATCGTCGATGCATCAAATATTATTCCTTTATTGAAATGATAACTAAAAAGTAACCACCACTTCTCCTCCTTTTTATAATTTTATAATATTTTAAATTTTTAATAATTTTTTTATATTTTTTAAATTTTATAATTAAAAAAATTATATCTAAAATAAATCTAGAGAAATAGATATCATATTTAAATCAACTTGAATGCACATATATCTAAATTCATTATGAACTTGAATATTTTCAATATTTTTTATATTTTTTTGAATTTTTTTAATTTTGACCGACATTAATAGCAGAATGGCTGACCCAAGGATTGTTATTAGTGGCATAAACAAAGTAACAATTAATGATAAAAATTGTTAGCCAAAGTAATTGATGCATTTTTAAGATGTAAGAAATTAATTGAGTGTATTTTTTGTAAAAAAAAAATTAATTGATATTTCTTTTGAAAAAAGTACTTGACTTTTTTAATATTTAAGCCAATAAAAATAATTTATTTAAATGCTTATTAAAATTTTGATTTATAGTCCTGTAAAAAAATATATCTTTCATATAAAAGTTATGTAACACTTCAAACTCGACTTAGAAGTTTAAGTCGAATCTCGAAAGGTTACACTAATGTATTAAAAACTGATTCCTTTTCAGGGTTTTAACTTTGAAAATCAGAAATTCATTTTAGTCGATTTAGGTGATTTTGTAGTTTCGTTTTATAACTTGACAAATACTAACGGGATTATATATATAAAAAAAAGGCAAGTCCAAAACATATTACAAACCCAAAAGATTAAATCGTAATTATTTCAGTGTAAAACAATCTGAGCTCTCGTACATCGTCCGATCCTAAATTAGATGTTTTCCTGAACAGATAAAGGTAAGACAAAGGGTGAGTTACCAAACATCGCGTAGAACCAAACTCAAATATAAATAAACAGAGCGTAATATATAAATCATAGTAACGCAAAGAACTTAATAATAGTTGTATAACCAATATGAAACAGATCTAGAGTATCATAAAGATTTCAACAAAGGTAGTACAACAGAACAAAGCAAAGCAAAACAAAATAAATCAAACAGATCATAACCGAATAGAATAGAACAGAACATAATGGAATGGAACAGAGCAGAACGGAACACAACAGAACAGAGCATGTATGTTTACGCGGATACAATATTTTTCAAACAGATCAGAATGCAAATTTATTAGAAAACATCCACCCAACTCCGCTACACATCAAAATAGAGTTCCCCAGAACTCGTTCTGCCAGATCACATGTAACACCCCTAACCCGTATCCGTTGCCAGAACAGGGTTTCGGAGCATTACTACCATTTGCAAATTACTTAAAAAAAATTTAAATGCTTACCGATTCAATGCATCATGTAAATAAATATATTACCATTCAATCAACAGATTAGTACTTGTATAAGCATCAAACAGTAATATTGTTAGTGTACTTGCACATATCTCATTTAAATTCAACATTGATATAACTATTTTCTCGACATATCGTACTTGAGTTCAATAATAGTCTCAACTTACATAATTTTCTTGTATCAACATATCAAAGATAATCATATATGTACATGTCATGAAACATATCATGCTCTTACCGCTTTCTTCATAAGCATATATGATTCATTTCATTATATTAATATTTCATACTCCATCATTTCCATATATTTTATGTAAATTTATTCCGATAATAGCTTATATCAAACCTAACATAATTTATATTCCACGTACTCATACTTATTTCGTTTATCTATCTTCATAATTATTTCATACAACTATTTTGTACATATATATTTCCATATGACCAGTTCTTGTAAACATTACACACAACCATTTCATATAACCATTCGTCATCTAATACATATTACCTGGATATCAATTGTTCAACAGATGTCATAGCATCTCCCATCCACGGTCTTATTCATCTTTGACATGATGCCATAGTATCTTTCAACTATGGTCTTACTCATTTTCTCACATGTTGCCATGATATCTTTCAACCATGGTCTTGTTCATTTCATATCACGTTGCCATGGTATCTTTCAACCATGGTCTTACACATTTCATATCAGTTGCCATGGTATCTTTCAACCATGGTCTTACACATTTCATATCAAAGTTGCCATGGTATCTTTCAACCATGGTCTTTCACGTTTCATATCAAAGTTGCCATGGTATCTTTCAACCATGGTCTTACACGTTTCATATCGAGAGAGCACACTCCGCGAACCTCATCCTTACAAAGGGATTACCACCCGGGCTAAATCCTCAGAATATAAACTCATAGAGTATTGTCGGGATTACCACCCGTGCTAAATCCCCACAACGACAATTTCTCTAATGAGCTTGGATCCAATTACCATCCGAGCAAATTGGACTCGATTCGGATTACCCGTCCAAGCTAAATCCATTTTACACATATTCTTCGGGAGGGCTATATCGAGATAGGATCACCCGTCCGGCTAGATCCTTTTACCGTCAATTCCTTTTCGAGATCCATCGAATTTTTCCTTTTCATTCAACCGAGATTTATTTTCAATTTATTTCGAGTATTATCAATATTTCATCAAATATCATGAATTGAATATTCAAATCATATTTTCATCACATAACCACATATTTCAAGTATTTAAAATACAATTCAAGTTACACAAACTTACCTCATTGCTTGTTTGTGTTTATAATTTCATTAATCCGATATCTTTTCTTTTCACGATCGAGTCTCATATTTGAGTCGTTCGGATCTTTATAAATAAATTTGATCATCATTTTAATTCATTTCATATAATAATGCATTTAATTAATGCTTTAGGCAAAATTTACCATTTTGCCCCTGAACTCTTAATTAATGACGATTTCATCCTTAGGGTCGAAAATAAAATTCTTGCAATTTAATCCTTATTTCCAGCTATTATTCTTATATATATTGATAACAGTCCATGAATTCTATAAAATATCAGAATTTTCTATAATTTCAACACTTTTCAATTTATTCTTTCAACACTTTTCAATTTAATCCCTAAAACATGTTTTCCCCCGATCTTGAACTAAATTAATAATTTCATTCAATTTTGTAATTTAAATAATAAAATAATCCATTTCATGCAATTTGATCATTTTTTACATTTTTACAAAATTGCCCATAAAATTTTACTTTTATTCAATTTAGTCCTTGAGCCTAGAATATGCAAATTAGCCATGCTAGATGAATATTCATACATATTTTTCCTCCTCCTCCTCTCCATTCCACATCCTTAATGTAGATAATACACTTGTAAGTAACATTATCCATAATTTTTATTATTTACTTTTATGAATATTCAAGCTATCTATCTGCATCATGGTCACTAAATTATTTATATCTGGAGCTATAGAACTCAAAATTAAGATCCGCTAATTTTCCCTGAAACTAGACTCATATATCTTCTTACCATAAAATTTTTAGAATTTTTAGTTTATCCAATAAGTACAGTTTATTCTTTAAAATTACCCCTGTTCTTCTGTCTAACAGTTCTGACCCTTCTTCACTAAAAATTAATTATCTCCTTGTACAGAATTCAAATAATGTTCCCGTTTGTTTATATTGAAAATAGACTCATTAAGGATTTTAAAAATATAAATTTAAACCCCTAATTATTTTTATCCAAATTTTTATGATTTTACAAAGTCAGAACAGGGGAACTCGAAATCATTCTGACCTTGTCTCACAAAATTCATCATATCTCATGATTTACAATTCCATTGCTTACATAATTTCTTCTATAAGAAACTAGACTTAATAAGCTTTAATTTCATATTTTATTCATCCTATAATTAGATTTCTACAATTTTTGATGATTTTTCAAAGTTAGACTACTGCTGCTGTTCAAAACTGTTTTAGTACAAAATATTAATTACCATGTTATAACACCCTTATTTTCTTTTTCTACACCATTTCTCATCACTTTCTCTTATTTTCTCTTCACTAACATATCATGAACATAGGACCTTATGTAAGAAAACTCTACTATAACATTATTTCCATGCTTTGTCAATAATAACAAACTTAAAAACATATTGAAATCTTGATATACTTACCTTGTTCTATTGATACTAATCTTTAACTTGATTTTCTCTCTCCTCCAGCTTCTATTTCTTGAATCCAACTTGATATTCTAACTCCCCATGGTCTCCTTAACATTTTTCTCTTGGTAGCTATGGAAATTCATTTGATTTTTGGGTGAAAATGGTGAATTTTTAGTAAAAGGACTAAATTGTAAAGAAAGCAAAACTTTCTTTCTTCCTCTCTTTCTCTCACGTTAGTGCATGGGAAATATGGATGAGAATTTCTCATCTTTCTTTCTTTATATACTAATAAAATAATAATAAAATATCTTATTAAAATATTAATAAAATAATATTTATCTAATTAAATAATTATAAAATATCAAAATATCTCTAGCATCATTATTACTTTCTAGATTTCTCTCTCTTCCAATTGACCATTTTGCCCTTCATTATCTTTTAAAATTCCATCCTTAAGTCATCATTTAATTTGGTAAAATTGCAATTTAGTCCCTCATAATTTCTTCATCTATTCAATTTGGTCCTAATTCATCCATTTTCCTTAGTTTCTAGATTATTCCACTCTTAAAATATTTACACTATTGGTCCTTCAAATTTTTCATATTTACACTTTAACCCCTCAAATTTTGAGTATTTACTCTTGTGCAACAAAACTTTTCTCACTTTTACAATTTAGTCCTTTCTTGAATTAATATATCATAATATACTTCTCAATATTGACATATCTCAAAATTCTCTTTTTTTTTTCACTTTATTTCCTTATTTTACTATATCAAGGATAATATCTTACTATAAATATTTTCAGGGTATTACATCACACCAATAGATAACTGTGGATAATGCCACCAGAATATTTGTAGTTGAAACTACCAGACCAAATATACGTGGTCAAATCACTATATTACAGTCGAGATGCCAAAATAGAATTGTAGATTACCCATCAGATAATACAGATCATTAAACTGCCAGAAATTTCCTCCTTTCACATTAACCCAAATCTCATGCAATGTGTCATGGCATGCAAATACAGAATCGAAGTGATAAACATGTAAGACACGTTATTATTCAATAAAAGAATCAGTAAACATGGGAATTCATGTTTTGTAAGACAGAATTATCAAACCTCAACAAATCATATCAGATTTAACATGAAGTCACATGTACGATTATGAGTCAGAATTAGTAACAATCAATCTAACTTATTCAGATATTGCATATTCTTCATCAACAGAGTAACACAAAGACGTACCAGCAAACTTAACAGAATACAGACCGTACCTAGATAATTCGCATACATTATACAATAGCACACTACGTTTTGACAACTCCTACGTACTTAAGTTCAACATAGTAGACATACGTACTATTCCCAAGTTGTTCATCATCAGATCATCAGATATCAATTTATACAGTCTAATTTAGATCATACAGACACTACAGTATGCCTGCATTTGTTTCTAATGACACTTGTGGCCCGAGCGAAAAATTTCAAATATTACTTCACACACCCGTGTGGTTTCACATGGCTTGGAGAACTGGCCCGTGTGACTCCACACGGTCTAGCACATGCCTGTGTACTTGCCCGTATTTCCCACATGGCTTGACACACGTCCGTGTCATTTGCCCGTGCCGTCCTAATTCACAAATAGTGAGTGACACGGCTTGGACACACGCTCATGTCACTGGCCCGTGCGAATCTTGTACAACTCAACCACACACACGATCTGGGCACACGTCTGTATGCCTAGCTCATGTGCCTCCAATTTTTATGAACAGTAAGTTACATGGCCTGCCACACGGCCGTGTGGCTCACACAGCATACCACATGGCTTGACACACAGCCGTGTGGTGTCGACAGTCCCGTTTTTTGACGACTAAAATTCAAAGAAGAAGGGGTTTTTGATACCCACCTGATACAGATTTGAAGCAAAAACAAGAAGGATGAGTTCCCGTCCCCAAACGACAAATAATTGTCCAACAAACGGTTAACTAGCAGTCAAATTGCTAAAAACTAACATTCTAAAATCGAAGTTACGTCGAAGAACTTTTGATACCAAAACTTTAAATTGAACTTACCGGCCAACGAATTAAACTAAAAGGAGAAGTCAGATCCAGTACAGAATCAGTGCAATGTAACGTAACAAAAAGAAAGATCACTTTGAAAGGAAGAAACCAAAACAAAGATATTAAATAACGGGAAAGGAATGATAGAAACCATGTCAGGAAAAAAAGAAAGAACAAAAAAATGAAAACCTCACCTTAGGTTTTAAATAACTAACTAAAGCTAACTACCACACAACGAAATGCAAAAATAAAACATTTCCTATTACTTTCATCGAGATTTGAACATAGACCCAACAGTATACAGAAACTTAACCATTGAACCAACAAGCTCATTCTTGATATTAATTGAATGAGTTTAACTATTGCTTTCATCGGGATTTGAACATAAGACCCAATAGTATGCAGAAACTTAACCATTAAACCAGCAGGCTCATTATTGACAGTAATTGAATGAGTTTAACTTATAAACCTATGTTCAAAGGTAAGAGTTTAGACAAAATAACAAAATTTCAAGGAATAGGATTCGAACTTAGAACCTCACACACATACCCAAAACACATAACCACTGAACTAGATCAATTTATTTGTCAAAAAATTTCAAAGTCTAAACTCAAATCGAGGGATGACCATTTTTTGTTTGAAAACTCAATTTCCTCTAACCTGGTTTTTGGGATATTACAAATTAAATGAGAAATTATTTATTAATTAAAAAGTTTGTTATTTTTTAAAAATGTAAATAAAGGGTTAAATATAAATTTGGTACTTGAATTTGTCCACTTCTCTTAGATTGGTACTTAAGGGTTTTTTTTTTTTGTCCCAGATTAGTATCCAAACTTTTTCTCCATCAACTAGTTTGGTACATTTTATTAACACCGTTAGTCTCAAACAGAATAAATCTCTGCATTTTGCATTTAGGAAGCTTGTGAGAAAGTTAGGTTGAATTTTTTTTGTTTATTTTTATTTAAATTCAAATATATTCTAATTATTAATTTGATTATGCATTAAAATAATTAATTGTGATTGTAATCAATGTATTATCATAATTATACTTATAACCTTTTAAAAGATCATTGAATGATATTAATTATTGTAAACTGAGATTTAATGATGTTATTTTTATAAAAATGAATAGAATAATTCATACTTGTTATGAATATCTTATTAAGTATATGTCCATTAAGATTAAGATAAATTTCGATGTACTTTATGTAAATGCCCAATTTTGTCCGGCCCAACAAAAACAAACAAATAAATAAAAATAAAAAAAAATCCGTTATTAAAGTCTATTTACAAAAATAATGGCCCAAATACAAAAAAAAACCCTAAAATCCAAAAAAAAAAACCCAAGCCCAAAGCCCACTATGCTAAACACATCAGAAACCCTAGTTTCCCTTTAGCCCTTCCAGCCGTCGCATCTGTCATGTCAGCAAGCATGCCTCATCTGCTACCATTTCATTGAAATGGCAAGCGTGGCTTCCTATCGCCTTTGACCTGGCCACAAATACCTACCAAAAAAAAAACAAAAGTAGAGAACAGAGAAGCAGCAAAAGAAAAGAAAGAAAAAGAAAGAAAAATAATATTTTGTAATTGATTTGGCTATAAAAGCCAAACAAACACTCTTTGTAATTTTTACGAAAGAAATAAAATACAAAAAAAAAAACAAAAGTTTAAAAAAAGTTGTCCCATTTACTTTTTTTTTATTTTTTTTAAAAACATACATATATATAAAAGAAACGAAATACTTTTTTTTTGTTTACCTGCACCACCGTTGGTGTTCCTTTCTGGCTTGAAAGGCTTACGAATCCCTAGGGATTCATCTAAGGCCATGTCGGAAAGGGGGAAGAAACCAAAAGGTTTCTCTTGTTTTTGTTGAATTTTGACTAAACTTTTAGAGATTTTAACCCCAAATTAGAGTTCTACGTGAAAAAGGGAGACAAAAGGGGTATTTTGGAGATTTTTCGGCCACCGAAGATGGCGGTCGTCGACGACCGATGGTCACGATAAAGCTACAACGGCTACCATGGCCGGACGAAGGAGAACTTGAGAGAAAAATAAAAAGAAAGAATTTAAAAAAAAAAGTTTAGAATTATTTTTTTAATATTTTTTAACTTATATAGGCTTACTGAAACGACGCCATTTTGGCCTGGCTTCAGAAGTCCCAAAACCATGTCATTTTGGACATGACCTGATGACCCGACCCAAATCCTCTAGGATCCGTGTGTTTTTGAAGGATTTCAATCCCCGATAACGGCGCCAAAAACTTGATGATTATTTTATGATTCACTAAACTAGACTATGATCATGACTAAGGCAAGCGCACCTATCCAATGGTAGTATAGTTATGGTGAGTCCAGAATATCATATCCACAAGGACTAAAAGTACTAGTATTAACTATCTTTCTATTATTTAGCCTAAAATATAATGGATTTGTTTTAATCTAAAATTAACTTAACTAATTAACTACTGAACGCGACAGAGAACGAATTGATAAAATATTCCTTTATTTAGTGCATATTTATTATTATTAGTTATTTTATCATTTATTACTATTATTGATTTGTCCTCTGCTTATATTGGTTACTATTTTAGACTAGTGTACTAATTACTCATTGGTTGAATTCATTATTCACTGTTATCATTTGTTCCTAACATTAGATTTATTTTTTTATTTAGGTATTGTTGCTTATTGTATTTATGATTAGTTTATTTAGGTTACTTGTTATTATCCTTAACTATTATTGTCATCATGTCATGATTTGTTTTTATTCTTTACTATTCTATCAAATTGTCCCATGCCAATATCACATTATTATTTTTGCATGTTTGGAATTTAATACACATTATTTAGGCATAATTTCCCTATTTAAGACTACTTAGACTTTGCTTTTATCTAGAAATTTGGTGATGATTTATTTATTGATTGATGAAATTTTTTCCTTTTTCAGGTCCACTATGACAAACACACGTGGCAAGACTAAAGTCACCGTCCCCACTTCGAAAAAGCGGAAGGGCCCTGGTGGGACCTAATCCTCAAGCGCATCTGCCAAGGCTCCCCACCCTTATCTCTGATTTTCGACGGGCCCCCAAGAGGAACTGTACCAGCTTCGTCGAGTATGACCCCTCAATGTAGGTCGCTGCATTGATTGGGCCACGCTAGAGCAAGTCCGTTTGACTGATGATGTGCTCGCAATTATTACCACAGCCCCATGAGATAGGTTCTTCACCATCATCGAGCCCACCTACTCGGAGCTCACCTTAGAGTTTGACGCCACATTTTCGATCTAGCAGGTCATGTCAGTCCATGACGAGCCAGGCACCATCACCTTTCGCCTTAGCAGGTTAGTGCAACACATGAGTGTCCTAGAGTTTGATGCCGCTTTGGGTTTTTACACAGAGGAGTTCATGAGAGTCGAAGACTTTCTTCAGCTTCATCGACATATTCATTACTCGCCCTCGCGATGTTAGGTTGAGCTTACAGGTGGCCTGATTAACTATGACGTGAGTCGCTTGAAGGTGACGCACCTCTCTCTGGCCCTACAGTATATTCATGCCCTTCTAGCTGACACTTTAGCAGGTCGAAGAGAAAGCACAGGAGTGCTGAGTACTTATGACGCCTATTTCCTATGGAGTATGACTACTGGACATGTGTTTGATTTGGCATATTTCATCGCGCTCGCTTGCCACAATCAAACTGAATGCCATAAGAAGGGCCCCATTTGTCTCGGCCCTTACTTGACTCGCCTCGCTTGACACTTCAGTCTTATCGACACACCGGAGCAGTCCTAGACACTTACCCTAGTTGGCCAGATGTCCCTTCAGGACATCTCAAGCATGATTCATATGAGGATGATTGAGCAGCGATGTGGAGTGAACCCCCCTCAGTACAGACTAGTCTAGTCTGACATTCAGCATGACTTAGAGGACTTCACTGATGATGTTCCTCTCTATCACAAGGACCCACCACAACCTCCACCATCGAGTCACCGACATGCTCCCTCTGCTGCTAGCTCTCTAGGGGTATCCTCCGAAGAGTTTGCTAGTTTCTGTTAGTACTGTGCTCAGAGGTTAGACCGTATTGACGCGACTTTACAGCAGATCTGTCAGTATCTCCATATCGCTCCTCCAGCACCACTGGCTCGAGACACTAATAAGTCTGATGATGAGGACCATTGAGTCCATTTATCTTTATATTTATATTTATTTTTGTTTTTATTTTTTTTATTTATCTTTATTTTTAGTTTTCTTTTTATGTTTATTTTTGAACTCTATTTTAATTATTATGGTTCTTTCTTAACGAGTAACCCTTTAATCTCCTTCAGCATTATGTTTATTTTTCTTATTAGTTGCTTAGAATTTTGCACTACCCCTACATTTATCTACAATTCTGCTTTTCACTATTCTGGGAGATTCATTCACCATTCAGGGCAGTTTCAATTATCTCCCTATCTTATGATTTTTTGTTTCTATTATGATTTATATTTATTTGTACATTGAGGGCAATGTACATCTTAAGTGTAGGGAGGTTATTTATATGATTATTTGAAAATCCCTGAATTATGCCTTGTGTTTAAGTAGTATCCTCATATTACTTTTAGAATGAACTCTTATTGATTTGTGATTTTCATTGATATGTTTTAGATTAAATTCATAGATACTTGTCCATTGATGGCTTAAACTTTAAGATACTAGAGAATCGAGCATGACAAGTCTATTTTTCAGAATTAAAAATTTTTAGGATGTTGCCCTAAATTGAGGTATTACCTTGAAGTTAAAATTTTCAAGATTGACATCAAAACCCATAATTTTTTTGTGAGATTTTGAGCCTTTAGAGCATACATTTTTTTCGTACTCACTTTATTATTGGTTATGAGTGTGTCAATATTGAATTTTTATTTTAGAACTTGCTTCAATTATACATGTCGAGACCACACCTTTGATTTGATATACTGAGATGATAAAGGCACCTAGGTTTGAACCCACTTACCCCACAAAAAGCCTACCTTCACAAATTAACCCTTAGTGAACCCCTTTGAGCCTAACAAACCATTTCTTAATTTATCCTTAATATTAACCCATACATCATACTTTTTGATTCACTGAGAATTTTTTTTATTTTATTGACTCCCTTTTTGTCAAGATTTGATTTGGTTAATTGCCTAACTATGTTCTTTTATTTTAATTATAAAATTTTCTCTTATTATTGATTTAGTTAAAAAAAGTGAAAAAAAAATATTTACATTCATGTTGATTATTATTAGTTCTTTGTCTTGAGCTTAAGTAGTTAATTTAATATTCTAAGAAGAAGCTCATATTTATCTTTAATAAATTCGATTTATGTAATTATTTAGTGTTAGTTTATTTTTCTAGTTAGGTAATTTATCAATTCGATCTCGATTCTAACCTTTTTTTTTAGCCTTTTCCACACCTTTAATCGAAGCCCCGTTACAACCCTGTAAAGACCTTGTGATTTGTGTATCATCTCAATTATAGTGGTGGAGATTTGATTTTCATACAAGCCTATGGTAATAACTTTTCATGCTTGACTCTTGAGTGCTTAATTTTTGAACTTTAAACACTTTGAGTGCTTTGAGTGAATCTTTAGTGAGGATGTCAATTCTTGTCAGTTTTGGATTAAAGGTAATTACTTAGATAAGGGGAAATACCTATGTTTTCATGCTTTAAAAAAAATGCTAGACTTTGATTGCTTATGCATTTAGTGCGCTTTTAGTTGGATTATCAATGTATGATTATTTGTGAAATTATGATAAAACATTATTGATGAGAATTATGAATTGAAAGAGTTTAATTTTAATTTTGAGTTGAGGATTTTGCTTGAGGACAAGCGAACACTTAAGTGTAGGTTTATTTGATAAACCATAAAAGTAACACATTTTAATCTCATACTTAGCATACTTTTGGATGATTTATCATATAATTTAGTGAATTAGATGCTCTTCATCCTTCAATTTCATGTTTTATACTCAGGAGAGCATAGGGGAACAAAAGGAGCAGAAAACAGACCAAAAAGGACAAAACTGGCTGATTGAAAGACCCACCGGCCAAGACAAATTCCACAATGGTTGAGCACACGCCTTGTGTGAGCCACACGGGCTGGCCACACGCTCAAGTGGCAGCCTATGTCGATATCACTCCAAGTTTCCTAAATAAGTAGAAAAAGTAAATTTTTAGGGTTTCTAAGCATTCTAAAGTCTATATAAACACACTAGAAGTAGACCTAAGTGGATACACAAAGCGAAAAGCAAAAATTACTCGAAGGAAGCCGTTGGAATCGTCTCAGAAGCAGATCCACGTCAAGACTGAAGATCTCCATTCAGATTTCTCTCGAAGTTTATTTGGGTTTTTCATGTTTTGTTGTTTTTCTAAATTTGAGATGTCTTCCTTTTATAATATGAACTAAAATCCCTAAATAGCTAGGGAAGATGAAACCTAAGACGTATCTTATTAGTTAATGTTTTGAATTTAATGATAAATACTTGTTCTTGTTCTTAATTATATGTTATTAATTCTTGCCTTAATATTTTCAGGATATTAATTCAAGTTGATATGTTTATTCAGTGGAGCAAAAGCCCCTGTTTAAGAGTAGATATACCATAATTAAGCAGAGTTGCATGCAACCCTATAAATAGGGCGACATAAATCTGTCGAATTAGAGTCAAATCTAATAAGAAAATCCATAGATCGAGTTAATGCGACAATAGGGGTTTTAATTAGAAAGAGATTTCAATTAATCAACCTAGAGTCAGTTGTTCTTAGTCTCAAAAGAGATATTAACATAATTTAGGGATATCTACGGATCAAGACAAGTGAATAAATCGTTTGATTTAGAATCAGAATAATAAGTGAAGTCTAGGTGGATTCTTCCTTGGGTATTGTCTTTATTATTGGTTTATTCGATTATTTTCTTCACTCTCTGTTGCATTTAGTAGTTAATTAGTTAGTTAATTTTAGATAAAAACAAATCCCTTATATTTTAGGCTAAATAATAGAAAGAAAGTTAATACTAGTACTTTTAGTCCTTGTGGATACGATATTCTGGACTCACCTTAACTATACTACCATTCGATAGGTGCGCTTGCCTTAGTCGTGATCGTAGTCTAGTTTAGTGTTTCATAAAACGATCATCAATAGACACACAGCAAGTCCTCGTGGTTAGAATCCGTCTTTGGTTGTGAGTTCACAGCAAAAGTCCTGTAGATGAAACCTGTTTTTTGGCTATAGATTTTACAACATAAACTCGTCGTCGAAATCAACATTTTACTTTCGATACATAACAATTTGTAGATAAGAATTGTCGCATGGTTGTGACTTGCACCGCCATTTTTTTTGTAGATAGACTGTCTGATTTTCCTCCATACATATCGTCCCAACCCATACAATACATTATGAAATATTGAATACAAACAAAATATGATAGTATCTAATGTACTAACACATGGAAAATCAGTAACATAGTCATGATTTTATTAGGTATTCGGGTTAACAATATCATAATGCATGTTGTACATACATTCACGAGTATAGATTCAACAGTAACATAACTTATTCATGTCTCATGCAAATATTCATAAATATAAAAAAATATTACAATAAATCGATCAATCTTAAATTCTAGCATACTTCTTATCATCAAGGACCTAATTGCATAATTTAATTCAGTAAAAGTAGTTCATAACATATTTAATGTCTAATCAAAATAGAAAGTTTTGGGTCAAAACTGTAAATTCTAAGTTACAAGAGACACACGGCCGTGTGACTGGACCATGTGGGAACCCTTAAATCGTGTGGAGGGGGTACACGGTCATATGGCTAGGCCGTGTGAGAGACTGTGGTCGTATGGCATTCGAAACTACAACCTATAGAGGTTACAAAATATTGTGATAGGCTGTGTGGGGTGTCCTAGGTCATATGAGAAGCAAAAATCTAGGGTTTCAAGAGGACATAGCCAGGTATGGTGGTCGTGTGGTCCACACGGGCAGCCCACACACCCATTTGGCTAGTCATATAGTCTATCCTAAGCTCGATTTTGCCTCGACTTTCTTGTGAAAAATACACACTTGACTTTTGGGGTTTTGAACGACAATCCTCACGTCTAAGTTTGATCTAGGATACCTAACAAGTCTTTCAACTGAAAAATATGCAAGGATTAATAACGATCTTCAAGGAAAAATCAAGATTTCGGGAAGGAATCGGCAAGATTTGTAAAAAAGATCATTTAATCGATCTTGAAATTAACTAAAATAGAACCTATGGGCATTTTGAGATCTAAATGTTGAAATTGAGATGTTCTTATCTATTCTTGGCAACATTTAAAACCAGATTCAATGGTGTTATGCTAAATCGATTAGAAGATTGGTTGAATGAGGCTCGATTTCAAACTTAGGATCAAAATAAAATTTCCATCAATGTAAAGAAAATAATTGAAGAAGGGAAGATGAAAAATAATAGGGGAAGAAATAGGGAAAAAGAAAATGAAACCCTTGTTCAATTGGAAAAGAGAAACTAGAGTATTATTTTGAGTTGGAAAGATGATTAAATAGTTAAGGTTTTCAAATTTTAAAGGGTTGATTGGGAAAATTGCCCTTCTTGCCGTCTAAAAAGGAAATGAGAAGGGACAGTGGTGTGACTTTGAACTAGGGATGTAAGGGATAAAAAGAGTGCTTAATCATTAGGCTACTATCCATGCTTCACATATTTCTACCACATTTAATATCTATACTAGATTGATTTTGTTCCTTAATTGCTGGAAAAAAATGAAAGAAATCGGGAAGAGAGGGTTTAAACTTAGGATTTTCTAAAGACTTTTCTAACTACATAACCATCAAAACTAAACCATTTTTTGGTGATTAATTAAATTTCTAACCCTATGTATTTTGGAGTGTTACAAAAATTTATTAAATTATTTTCAAAAAATAAAATTGTATATTTAAATAGTAATTTTAAATATATAAATTGTAATTCAGTTTGAATATATTAACTTGAATTTTGTTAACTATAAAAAATCAAAATAAATTTAGATAATAAATATTCTTGACCTCAAATAACAATTGTATATTGTTTGATAACTTGTTGGTCAGAAGAATGACAAATAACATGGTGGTGACATAAAATGACAAAACATATTTGTTATTTTTTTTAAGAGTGTTATTTCAACGTTATCAAATGCTGTAAGGTTGAAAATACCTGCTGCTTAACCAAGTTGTACCAATAACATTAGGTTTTTTTTAATCATTAAAGTATTTTATTTTTATAATTTATGTTACTCTTAATAATATCATCATTTAGATATAAATCAAAAGCAAATTTATGTCAAGATAATTTTTTTTTTTTTCCGTTTTGAAGTATTTTAATAATATTCTTGTATTAATAATGAATTAGAGCATACTCTTTTTATTTATTTTTATAGAAAAAGTATGATATTTCTATGGGTTAGCGTAGTGCAGAATAGTTGGAATTATTTTCATAATAAAAATTATATTTATTCCTTTATCCCCACGTTAAAAGAAAATAGCAGCTCAATTTTTTCAATAAAAATAATTGGATTCCATGACAGCCGTCCGATAGCAACAGTTTAATTAGTCAAACAGTACTTATCAATAAAATTGAAAACAACAGTTTGATTAGTCAAAGTTTACCATCGTTTCTCTGTCGGTGGTTTAAATATGCATTTATCGAAAATTAAATAAAGGTTTACAAAATAATAGATAAAAAATGTAACCCCAATTGGCATCAGATTTTTTTTTTTAATAAAAATAAGATCTAAGATGTGTTGATTGAGGGTAAAAGTATTATAGAGATTTTTATAATAAGAATTAGTTTATATTTTATTTTTATATTTTTAAAATAAATAAATTAAATTAAAGAATAATTTAAAATTTTTTTATTAAAATAATCATCTAACAATTTTACAGTTTTTGGTTTTTCAGAAATAGGAATGATTTTTACAGTCGAATTCTTCAACATTACCCCAGGTTGGAAGCACTAAGGATTTAATGCCCAAAACAAAGGAACAAGACATGAATATTACATTTTTCAATGACCAAAAATAAGATGCATTTAAAATACAAATCAAGCCTAGGGTATGAAATTTTATTTCCTCCACCTTATTTAACCTCAACTCTTTTATTATTGTTAAGGGTAAATTCTACAAATAGCCACCTAATTATGTTTGTATTTCTGTTTTGGTCACTCAATTTTATTTTTTTTAATTTAGGCATTAACGTTTGGATTTGTTCTTGTTTTGGTCATCTATCATTAAATTGATAACGGGAAACCTTTTTCTAAATGGTAAAATAACACATATTCTATTAATTTGATCCTAATTCTAAATAATTCAACAAATTTAACCTTTCACATTTATAAATTTAATCAATTTGATCATCAAGCTTTCCAACCAAAACTTTCAACATTTAAAATAGAAAGATTCCATATCTATAAATTTGTAAAATCCCCAAAATAAATTTAATTGATACACACATCTAATTCGTACAGTTTATCTTAATAATTAGATATATCAATTAATTGATACATGAATTTGATTTTATATATCAATTAAAAATATATTAAATATATTTTATGATTTTGTATAAATTTTACAATTGATATCCTAATTAAGTTTAAATAATTTTATATATTTTGTAATTCAGTGTCTTATTTGATAAAATTAATGTCTTAAATCATTATTATATGTATATGGCATTTATAATTTCTTAGATTAAACATATATGAAAAAGTGTTTATAAAATTTATTAATTTTTTTATCTATGAAATCTATTTGTAATAAACATTTTATATATTTTTTTAAAAGTATTTCTAAAATTTGTTTAATTTTTTTAGAAACTTGTTTTAACTTTTTAAAAGTTTAATTTTTCTTAATCTATTTCAAAAACATTTTATTTGCATAGTTTAAATTTTAAATTTTAAATTCAAATATCCTACTTAAAAATTAAATTATTTTTAATTTATTAATAATTGGATAGTTACCGGTATAGTTTATCCTTAAAAGAATACTTGAAACTCACATCTACGAATTGCAAAATGATTAAATATATTTTAGTTGATACACACATCTAATCTATGCATTGCATGAGTAAATTTTATTGCATGGGATATAAAAGGGTGTCTTTGTTTCTTTGGGATGTACATTGTATTGCTTACAAATCATTTACTTATTGGGTTAAGTGGTATAAAAAAATTTAATATCTAAAATTTTAAGTTTGAGAATTGTAAATTAGAAAAAAAAAAAAAGTTTTATTGAGTTACTTTGATACCAATATAGAGTCTCTTACCATTTGTTTTATTGGATTTTTTTTTGGAGGGGGTGTTACAAATTTATAGATGTAGAATGCCTCTATTTTAAATAACTAAAAGCTTTGGTTAGAAAGTTTGAGGATCAAATTAATAGAATTTGTAAATGTGAAAGATAAAATTTATTGAATTATTTAGAATTAGACTCAAATTGGTATAATATGTAAGTATTGTGGATGAAATGTATTAGTATACTAGTTAGAAAAAAGGCTTTCCATTACAAATTTAACTGTGGGTGATCAAAACAAGAACGAATTCAAATGTTAGTGTCTAAATTGAAATTTTTTAAAATTAGATGATCAAAACAGAAATACAGACATAGTTGAGTGACCATTTGTAAAGTTTACCCTATTAATAATATAAATATTTAAGATGATATTTTTTCTACTATTATAATTTTTTAGATATTGTAATTACAATCATAATTAGAAGTAATATATTCAAATAACTACAACCAATATTAAATATTATAACTGAAATATATTTTATCTATATATAAAAATTAATTTGGACAGATTTATAAACCACAAAGAATTTGGAATGAAATAGTTGGATTTGAATGTAAAATTTCAAAATTCTAAAAATTTAAATATTACCATTAAATTAAAACATGTTAGTAAGGTGAGATCCATTTATATTAATGTAAAATTAAAATAGTTTTGTATTTTTTTATATAATTAATATTTTAATTATTTAATAATTAAAATTATCGATATAATTGTACTTATCATATATGTAAAAATTTAAACCAACTTAATATCTTTATCATATCGATCTAAAATATCATATATTAATATTTATATAAGTAAAATATAAAATATGAAAGTTTGATTATTAAAATATTAGTAAAATAAAAAAGAAAATACTAAAAGCGTAAAACTAAATTAATAATGTTTGGGTATAACACACTTTTTATTGTTACTGCAACTTTTAATTACAAGCCAAGATTGACAACTAAGGAAGTTGTGTTCAATTTTGAATTATTGGTATCTTTTGAAGAAAGAAAGCCAAAATTGACACCTAAGAAATAATCCCCAGTAGTTATTGAAAACTGTGCCAAAGCATAGACTAAATTTATTGGTATAGTTTGAAGAAAAAAAAATAAAGTGATTAGATCTAATATGGCTTTTCTTTTTGGGACCAAAATGATTACCACTAAACCACAGTAAACAATTACTGCGTTAGCTGTCATCAATAAAATTAATTATTAAATGGATTTCCTAATTAACCCATGACCAATATAAGGTGATAAAATATTTGGTCAAGACACCAAGAAATCCCACCCCACCCTGTTACGCTATGAATATGAGTTCAAACTATAATTTCCACGCCCACATCTCTTTTAAGTAGTCATATTTTCAACAGAGATGAAAAGTAAAATTGTTACCAAAGAATAACTTCTGGTGAGCCCTGTGAAGGTTAAATCTAGTTGTTTCTAGATAACAATAATAAAGAAGTAAACAAGAAGGGCTAGGGAAGCAGTCTAAAGGAGATAGATTGCAAGTCCTAGTCTTTACCAACTCCTCATACATCCGTACGGGATCAATTAGGAAACCGGTACAGAATGTCCATCCCACGTGGTAGAACTGAATTTTTTTAATTATAAATAATATATCAACAAACTCATAACTCAGTCGTTGGTGAAGCGTGCTGCGTGAAGCTTTTAAGTTTCTTCCAAATTCAAAATGCTTAATCAACACTTTAATCCTTAATATTATCAGATGTTTTCAGTTTAGTCCTTAACATTATCATATATTCTTGATTCAGTCTTTTGGACATTAAAACAATTGGTCAACCAATCATATGCTATCATGAGTCATACCATTATGTTACTATGTCGTCGTCATCCAAAAAACCTAAAAAATACATACAAAAAATTACAAAAAAATATTAAAAATTATAAAATTATAAAATTATAAAAATTACAAAAAATTAATTAAAAAGTTGCAAAAATATTAAAAATAGAAAAAAAAAAATAAATTTATTAAGATTATAAAAATTTTAAATTTAAAAAATATTTTAAAAATTACATACCTTATTAAAATAATTAAAAATTTAAAAAATGAAAAATACTAAAATTTAATAAAAATTTTAAAGAATATTAGAAATTTTAAAATTTTATAAATCACATTTAGTAGAGTTTGAACGTAAGATCATTATCTCTTGGAATGTCACATTCTAAATAGGTAAGCTTGAATATGCATGATTGTTAAATTTTGGTTGCATGATAGATGATATGCATGTGCTTAATGAATTATTGTTATAAATGCTTGAATGACTTGTTAAACACTGAGACAAGCTTAAAATGACCAAATAGGTAAGGAATGAACCTATAATTCACTTAGAAATGTATGAGATGCAAAATTGAGATGTTAAGTAATATGAGTTGTGACTTTAGGATTGCATGCTAGAGTGTAATTTAGTATGATTTGTATGATCTATATATGTTATATGATATGTAGAATATGAAAATTGGCATGGAAACACAAAATAGTATGTGTGGATAGGTGTCAATGTGTCATATGTAGGTTTTGGGCATGTTTTGTTATCTTTTCAATTGGAGTCCTTAAATGCTACGAAATGACTTAAAAATTTGCATCATTAAGTCTTATATGGTTAATTTCATAATTTTACTCTCAATTTTACAAAAAAGGTTTTACTAAATTTATGATTAGTCCTTAAACTTTACTTTAAAATTAAATGAGTTTTATTTATCAGTTTTGGTATTTTCTTTCAATTATTGTACTTATTAAATAAGTTTTGTAGTATGTAGCGTCATTCACAACAGTGAAATTCATAACCTGAGACATTGGTAAATGATATCTTCTCATTGGCATTACATGGTTGATAAAAAGTAAACGTGGCCATGAATCGTTCGTCTTTATGAGGAATGACTTGATTACTATTTGATAGTAATTGACTTTTCATGAAGGAAAATGTAATGGTTACCATGAGTAGCATGAGATAAAATATGATCATATTGGGAGAACAAATATTATCCCAAAGAGATTAAGGATATCCTATGGGGGTAACACAATTATGATAAGGTCATTGGACGAGCACTGATCAAGTTACTTTCGTAATGGTATGCTGTTGGGGTGAACTCAATCACGATACTATAGTTGAATGACTTCGTGACTAAATGAGTGTATAATTAATAGGCAAAAAGGTAGAACTTAATTATAAATCATTTGAGCCTTAATTGCATATGTCTAATTAGTCCTTCCGCTAGCTCGTTGAAACCAGAAATAAATTGCATGTTGAATTAAATGGGCATAATGCCAAAAATAGCCCCTAACGTTTGATTGTTTGGTCACTTTGGCCCTTTATTTTTTTTGGAGCACTTTAACACCTAACGTGTTTTTTTGGTCAAATTTTTCTATTTTGACTAACATGTTGACTTGGTCGTTAGTTGACTAACAATTAACATTAACCGCTAACGTGGAGGTCCAAATGTAATTAAATGCTAACATGGCGCTATTTTGTCTTATATGTCACGCCAGGAAATGATTTTAAAATTATTTAAATTATTTTAAAACCATCATCATCATCACCGTTTCTTCTTCTCCATTTTTTCTTTCTAGACCCAAAATGTATCCCTTAAATTGCATACTTCTCCATCTCCAATCATTCAAATTTGTAGCTTTGCTACTGCTTCATCAACTACCCAACTGTTTGATAATTTAACACCAATGCTCACAACTAGTTCAATGTCTATCCTCAAGCTCACCACTCTTTACCATTGCTTTTGGATGATATTTCCCCATCTAATCTTTTGAGACAATCGTCAATATAACTTCAAATTTTTATTATCAAAACGATGATGCCTACCCATATAAGAAAGTAAGTAGCTGTATATGCCACTTAAAAGGAAACTTACAAATTTATGCTTACAAGGCTAGATCTGTTAAGCCTTGTCCGCGTTTTCCTTCACTACAATTTTTCCCTTAACTCGTTGATCGAAATTTCTCAACTCACCGTGTTCACAACCTTTAAATTTGCTGCTCACAAGGCCCAATTTCATAATTTCAAGGTTAGATCTCCTTTCCTTTCTTGCTTTCATTTTGGGTTCTAGGGTTTGTTACCAACACCTATAGTTTAAAGTTCAAAATCTGATTTTTCTTTTCTTTTTTCTTTTTTTTTTTTTAGATCTTCTTCCAGCATTTAAATGTGAGCATATCTGGAACTCAACTTGGAGCTTCAAATTTTAAAGGTTTGGAATTTGGTAAAGATTAAAAACACACAAAAAAATGCAAGTGGGAAAATATAATACAAAACAGTAATCGACACAAAAACAATTCAAGAAAATATATATATATATATATACAACAGTTAAATTAAGCTTTAATAAGTTTTTTATCCTAAGTTGCCCCCCAGATCTATTCACTAATCAAACCCAGAAACTTGACAATAAAGAAGTGGAAACGGTGAATGATGGAAAGAAAAAATGGAGAAAAAACGGTGATGATGATTTTAAAATAATTTTAATAATTTTAAAATCATTTGCTGACGTGACATATAAGACAAAATAATGCTACATCAGCATTTAATTACATTTGGACCGCCACATCAGTAGTTAATGTTGATAATTAATCAACTAACGGCCACGTCAATATGTCTATTAAAAATAAATCAATTTGACCAAAAAAACGTTAGGAATTAAAGTGCTCCAAGAAAAAACATAAAGGGCTAAAGTGACCAAACAGTCAAACGTTAGGGGCTATTTTAAGCACTATGCCAATTAAATGAACAGAAATGGATAGAAATGGTGAAAATGGAGAAATCAAAAACATTTGAAAATGAATGTGGTTTTATTCAAAATGAAAATGAAAGATGAAAATGACCTGGAAATAAATTTATGGTTTTCAAATTAAATGAAGTTCGAAAATGGAAATAAATAATTTGGTCATAATAAACTCTTTGAATGTAGAAATATTAAATATATTTTCTCATAGATTCTTTTACAGTAAAGTCGTCATGATTTTAACGGAATTAGAATTAGGTTGAGAAAATTATTTAATTGGAAATAAATTGAGATGTTTATTTTAGGAAATAGAAAAAAATTGGGTTGGATCGAATTATAAAGTATTGAGTTAAAAGTCTAAGAAGTACTTGTAATTGGACTCGATGTGGGAGAGGCCCAAAAGCCCCTCATGTTAAAGGGAGGGAAGATAAACCCTAGTATTATTAACTATGGTCGTCGCCCCCTATACTTCTTGTTAGACTAGGAGTTCGTTTTTCTAATTGAAATAAACTTCTACAATTCAAAAAGGGTTTTACTTTTTTCTCCCTATAAATAGATGACACTAGTAGGACAAAGCAAACAACTTTGTGATATTATTATTTGTTAAATTAAGCTTTATTTGAAAGCATGTTTTGATATAACAAATGTAAATGTTTTCGAATAAAAGTTACAATTGAATAAAAAATTTATAAAATAATTTTTTATATTGAAGTTTAAAAGATAAAATTTTAAATATCTTTTTGAACTCGTAGAAAATTTTTTGAAACAACTTTCAAATCAAGTTAAAATGATTTTGACTAAGTAAAAAGGTCTTTTATCATTTTATCAAGTCAAAATATCTTTCAAACAAGTCAGAATTGCTCCAGGCCAAAAAGTATTGATACCTTTTTGGCCAAATATCAATACCCTTTGAAAGAAATGATACTGAATTGGCATTTTGTTTCTCACAAAATCAACTAAGTATCGATCTAGTATGAATACCTTTTTATAATATATCGATAAATTTGGTATGGTATCGATATTTAAATTCCAACAGTCACTGAATTTAGCATTTATTACAAAAAAAATATTGATACCTTTTTGTTTGGTATTGGTACTTGCTATTGTAGGTGTGTTAAATGCTCTAGTTTTCACATCCCCAATGACTCTATTAACTACCACAACAACCTCAAAGATTGGAAATCAATTAGGGGATATAAATACCGACTTTTAAAGATCTTACAACAACAAGAAAGCATATTGAAGCAAAAATTATCAATCAAACAACCTTTGTACTCAATACTTCCATTCTTCTCTTGTACATACTTATGAGCTCTTATTGTCTTTCTTTTTCTCAAGTGTGTTCTTGTATATTTGTGCTTAATTGGCAAAAATTATCAATTAAACAACCTTTATACTCAACACTTCCATAATTCTTTTGTACACACTTATGAGCTCTTATTGTCTTTCTTTTGCTCAAGTGTATTCTTGTTTACCAGTGTTTAATTGACAAATATTTTGATCTTGTTAGGATTGTTTATTTGTTTGGTTTTTTGTAATTCTTTGAGAGGGTCTATCTTAAGATTTAGGGTAAAAATCTTAAGAGGGTTGTAAGGTTAAACCTTATTCTCAAAGGTTGAACAAATTAATGAATTTGGGAAAATCTTTAGTTGTGGAAAGCTAAGGTAGTGGAGTAGAAAATTGAAGCCAAACCACTTTAAATCTTTGTGTTCATTGTTTCATATTCTTTCCTTGCTTCTACCAAAATTTTTAAAAGTCAATTCACCCCCTTCTTGGAAATTTTGGTTTGATTAATCAAGCTAATTATTGATATCAGAGCTAGTCTCTAAAAGATGATTAACAACCAAGAGAATATCCTTAAGGTAGCTCAACTTCCATCTATTCAAACCACACAAGATCGTATCCTCTTCCAGGTCCATTATGGTTGGTGAGTCTCAATTCATTAATAAACCTCCTTACTTCATTATTGTGAGTATTATACGCATTACCTGACTTCAAAAAATTGGACGTATTGGAAAGAGTCTCAAGTTGTGACAAGAGGTGTCTAAGGTGCTTAATTTCATCAGATAAGAATGCCTCACTAGGAGCCATCTCTTTGGATGTTTTTGCAACTTCAGAGAAATTTACTTGGTTCCAAGTTGGCTTGATTTGTTTTCTTTCTCGACCTTTGATGGGTCGACCATGTAGCTTCCAACATGTTTATTTAGTATGCTGGATATTCCTATAATGATCACACACTAGATGATTCTTATCAGAAATGCCATTTTTCTTTTGCTCTTGGGAACCATTAGCAATCAAACCTGCTTTCTCTCTAGGTGTTCTATAGAGCATAACACTCCTACTTTCTTCATGTTGGACATAGGAATAAGATTCTTGGAGATATAGAAAATGAGTTTTCCAAGAACTTAAACTTGGATATGATCATAGTCATGGTTGAGTCCAGCTCAAAAATCATAGATTCATTCCTTTTCAACAAGTTTCTAAAACTTAACAACATCTCCAGTACAGTCTGCTTGAAAGTCTTGATATTAATACAACTCCTACCATAGCCTACCAAGACTTGAATGATACTAAGAAATTGCATCTCACATTGCTTGGTATTAGATCTTATTTCGCATCTCAAATATTTTAGTATCATTTCCCCATTGTGAATAAGTGAGAGCAGTTGCACTATATCTTTGTCGCGATGTCAAGTAATAAATACGTTTTAGAGATGTGTGGTTGCATCGAGTTGATTAGCCAAGAAATGATAAGTGAGTTTTTTGAATCCCACGAATTGAATGTAAATTTGTCAACAGTAGGCTTCTTATTATCACCTGTAATATAGCCTTTGAGGGCCTAGCCTTGCTGAACAACAAACATGATCAAGACTAAACAAGATAGTTATTTCCATCAAGTTCGATGGGACTAATTTGCAAATATAGGTTATCAAAACTTATCACCCTTTTTTATCTATTGCTGTCACTTTTAAGAAAATGAAAACGAAATAATTGAAAAAAGACATCAACCAGTAATATAAAACCTAAGAAATAGAAAAAAAATCCAAAAAATTTCAACCTTGCCAAACCAAGAAATTTTCAGAGGGAAATGTTGGAATATAGCTCTGAGGTTGATGGCGGAGGCGAAACGAGAAAAATCGTCAGAGTGAGTGTCACACACCGATGTGTGAAGAAAATGACAGTGGCAAATGGAGGTGAGTGAGGCTCACGCACAGCTCTTCTAAACACCGACTTAAATTGTTAAATTTGCTTGACAATTCCGTTAGTTTTTTTTACTCAGGACAAAATTGTCATAAAAAATGGATTTAGTAATTTTATTAAGTTGATTTTCTTTAAACCACTATATTGGAAAAAAAATTTTGTCAAAGGATAAGATATTCAAATTAGCATATTTAACTTTTATTCAAAATTAAACAAAACATGCCTATTAAGTCTTAGCTTGTTAGCATTGGCATTGTTGTCAGTGTAGGAGGCCGTACGTTCAAGCGTGTTAAAGTGTGTTTATTCTCCTATTTAAGGATTGATAAAAGATTATGAGTAGTTTCTAGGCATTATATAAAAAAAAAACTATACAAAACATAATAAAATATTATATTAATAGGATTAAATTTTAAAAAAATAAAATTTACTTTTATCAAACAATATAATTAATTTTTAATACTTAATTTTTATTAATACAGAAAATAATTTTCTAATATAAATTTAATATTTGTAAAATTCAGTATATATATTTGATTAGATGTATTGCTTTATTTTTATTTGCTAAAAATAGCTTAAAAACGTCAAAGCGAGTAAAGCAATTAATCAAAGTGATTTAAACAAAAGATTCCATCCAGATCACTCTATTTGCTTTAAAAACACCAGCACTTCCTTTTTCCCTCTTGTGAGAAAAGAAACAGTAATTTATATATTTTTTGATAAACAGTGTTTCTATTAAAACTCTATTTATTTGAGAAAGATATTTTGACAATCTACTTAAAATCTTGTTTTCTATTTCTAGTTAAGCTTCTATATCATGTGCACATCACCAATGTCTCTTTAAGCAATTGGATCAATTATTAATATCTCAAATTATTTTTATCTAAACATATAGTAAATTAATTAAATGAGTTGTGGTTAGTTAGAAGAACTACCTGGTATCCCTTGCCGGTGATTAAATTAATCATGATTTCTACACTTTGAACCCATTTTGGTTTACGCTATCATTTATTTAATAAAGTTTATTTCTATTTTAATGTAATATTATAATATTTTCTTAACTAGTTTTTGTTGATGATAGATTCAGTTTTTTAGGAGAAATCTTTGAAGTGTCGTTTTTTAAGACACCGATTTTGACTATCAACAATGGAAGATATTTTTCTCAACCTTTCTACGTAGAGCTTTGTACGGTTCACGAAAGAGGGCATCTCAACCGTACGTGAATGTATGACCACCCACCAAGACGCAACGCGAGTGTCTCGCCATTAGTGGAGTTTGAACCCTTGCCATATGCCATCTAGGTCTCCTACTGAGGTATAAGATACCGTTTAGTTAAGTGTCTCTTTCCATGAATTGTACACCATCCTCCATTGGGAGGAGCCTGATGATCTGAATAGGTATTTCTTTAAAAACTTCTCTCAAAAGAACTAATTCCTTGATATATTTTGAATAATAAAATGAATTTTCACCAAATAATCTTTGAATTGATGGCAATTGACACGTTAACTAAAACAAAAAATAAGACAAAAGCTAGTTAATTATCTTCATGAATATGATAATTAACTGAAGATGATGGATTTGACAGAGGGAATGGAAATATAAAAAAGGCAAATGGAGTGTTTAAATTAAATGTAAACGACAAAGAAGAGAGTGGGGAATATAGCCTGGCAAAGAAAGTCTAAGCGCCTGGTCCCGTAGCCAAGCAATTTCATGGAAAAGTTTGGTACCCATATAAAATGTTTTCAAATTCATGGAAAACAAAACTGAAATGAAATCCAATTATTAATAACAATAAAATCATCTATTGCAGTAAAATAGGTTTTTTCAGGTTATATATTACTTCCTATATAGTAGATTAAAGAGTAATTTAGTCATTTTTGTTAAAATTTTTATTTATTTATACTATTAAAAATTAGTTTACCTGACAAAATAACTAGATAATGACACATGGTGTGCTACGTGTACGTCATGCTGATGTATATAAATAAATTTTTAATAATAAAAATAGATGAAATTTTAACAAAAAAATTAATTTTTTTATTTAATTTATAATAATTAATTTACGCATTTTTTAATAGAATGGACAAATACAATTTAACTCCTATAAAAATCTCCTTAATACTTTATCTCTATTTGGAGTATGAAAATTCGTGTTATTGACGTGATTTTTGCAATGAATTGAAAAGTACATTATCATATTAGTGAATGTGTTAATTTTGTTATGATGTTAATATCTACTGATATTGGTGTATTTTAATGGATTTATCAGTATTATATGTTATCCTTGAGAGATTTAAGATTTGATAATCATGAATATGTTTTCAAATTTTGATTTTTACAATTTATGTATATAAGTTGTGTTGGTGTATTTTATAATGTTTATTAGGTGTAATGTCAAATTTCACTTTCAATATTTATTATAATTGTATTTAAAATATATTATATAAAATTTGATAGGTTTCTAGTGTAACGCCTTAAAATTTTAAAAATTTAAATATGAAAATTTACAGTAATTAAATTTTTGTATTTGCGACTTTGTGTTCTGCTATTGTGTTTAAGGTCTGGAGTTTGAATTGCATCGTTAAAAGTTTTGTTTTTTTTAAAAACAACCATTATCCATGTGTTATGTATTTAAGTGCAATTCTGGGTAAATTGGTGTCAAGAATGAGCTTGCTGGTTCATTGGTTAAGTATCTGTCTGTATTTTGTTTAGTTTCAAGTTTAAGTCCCATCATATGCGTTAGGAAATATTTTTTGTTTTGCAAATGCCCGAAGGTGGGATGGTGGTTAACTTAAAATATTTTGAAGAAATTCTATTGTTTTTTCTTTTCATTTTCCTAAGTTCTTGGTTCTCTTTTCCTTTTTTTCTTTTTGTTTATTTTTGCTTTTTATTATGTTTGATTCTGTGTTAATTGGGAATTCATCGTTGCCGATTGTGCGATTATTGTGTAAGTTCCGTCGTTATCTCCTTTCGTTTTGCGAGTTTCGTCTTGTTAACATTATTTTGTCGAAATGGGATTTTACTCGTTTGCTTGAACGTTCTGTTTAAAAACTTGATTGGTTACTTTTTTAGGCGAGGATATTACAAGAGACGTTACTCCACCGCATTAGCCTGATTTCTTCTGTTTCATGCGAGGTAAGTATGCAAATTGAGTTGGGGTTGCGTCGAAAATTTTGACATGATCTTGACGGTAGGTTGATTTGAGTAAAATATTGAAAATGATGGTGTAATTATTGGGTGGTTAATTAGGTTCCGGGTAGTCCCCGCAATGTTTTTCCATCAAACCAAAACCAGATGCGTACTGGAAACCTTAATTTTTGCAAGTTTCGGTCGCCAAAAATGATGGCTGTCGACGCCGCATGGCCAGGCACACGGGTGTGTGTCCAGGCCGTGTAACTCACTGTTTATCGATTTGGGGCTACACGGGCGTGTGTCTAGGCCATGTATGGCCATATTAGTGTAGGGTTCACACGGGAAACAGACATGGGCATGTGTCTGGGCCATGTAACTCATTGTTTGTGGTACAAAACCACACGACCAAGGACATGGGTGTGTGCCCAGGCCGTGTAAGTCACACGAGCAGGGACACGAATGTGTGTCCAGGCCGTGTAACTCACTGTTTATGCTTCAGAACCACACGGGTAGAGGACATGGGCGTGTGACCAGACCTTGTAGCATGTTAATGGAGCCCAAAACCTATTTTTAAGGCTGTGAATGTTGCTTACATTAATACTGGCCTCCTGAATGTATGAATGAATGAATTTGATTATATGTGAACGGTCTGATACTCTGAAACTGATATGGGAATAACATAGTTATATGTAAACTATAATACTTATTCTGATGTTGAACTGTCTTATCTATTTGTGAAATAAATTAGAATGACTGAATACATGATACAGGTATTATGCTCTGCATTTGTATGGGTTGGGGTATTGTGAAGAAAGAAGTAATCTGTTCTAAATTAGTGGCTAAGTCATAATGCGTATAAATCTAATTCTGGCACTTCGTTACATTCTGATCTAGTAGTTAAGCTGCGTATCTGTAAAAGTGTCAAACAGACACTCTAAGGTATGCAGGTTGGTTAGGTATTGAATGTCTTTAACGATGTGTTGGGATAGACGAAGACGGTGTGTAGTGGATGGGGGTAAGAATATTGCAACTAAATTTGATCTATATCGTATATGAAATTGAAATTGCTCATATGTATATGTAACTAATCTGCTCTGAATCTGATTGAAATTACTTTTGTATCGAACCAAATCTTTGAATTCGGAACTATTTTATAAGAGAGCATTAGTTGAACAAACTTCTTTTACACATTAAGTTCACAATTCATTTTGCTATTGGTTGGATTTCAGGTTGTTCCCAATCTTGATCGGGTCGGTGCCGCTGGAGCTCAGTCAAGCTTTTATCTTTCTTTTAAGTATTACGTTAGGAATTTCGATAAACTATGATAGTTTGACTTTGGAAGATTATACACTTAACTAATCTTTGTGATGAATACTATATGAAGCATGGTTTAGTATTATTTTGTTACTTGTGAAGTATTTGAGTATCGATGATGTAACTCTTTAACTTAGATTGGACATTTAGGCTGGGTCTAGAGTGTTACATTTAGTGGTATCAAAGACAGGTTTGTCAACATTCAGATTGTGTTTGGGCTCATAATGTATGAGAAAAGTAGTTTATTAATAACTCAGTATCTGAATTAATATGGAAACACTGAAACTTTAGTGAATGGCTGAGCCTCCGACGCTGACCCTGTAAGTATTTCTGTTCTGTTATAAAGATTGTAATACCTAAACTGTTGTTTGGTTAAATGTTTTGATGTGAACTGGTGAAATCATCTCGTTGGATGTCTGAACTGATTTGTACACTATGATATTGTAGCTAGATTACTGTAATGAGTTACGCAGTAGTCGTGGACGCGGTGTTCGAGGGTGTTAAGGACGCCGAGGAGGAACTCAAGCGAAGTCATCCTCTATGGGTAGTATGCCTAACTTAGAGACCAACCAAACAGTTGGTACTCTCACTGTTGAGACGAAGTCTCAAACTCCGACGGTTGGGGACGACGCACTGTCTCAGGCTATGATTCGAGCTCTGGAGAAGGTCACAAGGACCTATTCAGGATCGAGAAGTCGAGGGTCATTTATTGAACGACTTCGGTCGAATGGGGCTGAATTATTCAGAGGCGTCATAAGAGTCGCTCCTATTGTTGTTGAATATTGGCTCGAGGCTACCGAGCATATTATGATAGGTCTTGACTGTACTCCCACTCAGGAATTGAAGTGTGCTATGTCCCTACTCCTAGACGAAGCTTATCAGTGGTGGTTGACAGTTAAGCAGTGTGCTCAGTTCGAACAGGTAAACTGGGACTATTTCAAGAACACCTTCCAGGATAAGTATGTGGGGGCGAGTTATGTTGAGGCTTACCAACGCGAGTTTATGAGCCTAGTTCAGGGCGACCGCTCTGTGGCTAAATATGAAGTCGAGTTTCTGCGACTAAGTAGGTATGCACGAACTTCGGTAGCGTCTGACTATGAGAAGTGCGTGAGGTTTGTGCAGGGATTGAGATATGATATGTGGGTTCTGATAGCTCCTCAGAGGGAGTAGGTTTTTTTGGTCCTAGTTAAAAAAGCAAAGATAGTGAAAGAAATGAAGCGTACTGAGCGCGAGCGGCGTAATTGTGAGAAGGATCAGAAAAAGATTAAGAGGGATTCGGGTCTCTCTGGTTCTGGTCAGCGCCCTAAGAAACGGGTGAGATTTGATAGGCCCCTGAGGATTGAGGCTCTAACTGTAGTGAATGAGATTCAACTGTGTAGTGATTATGGGAAACACCATCTGGGAAAATGCTGAAGGAAGTTAAGGGCGTGCCTCCATTGTGGGTTGATAGAGTACTGGGTTAGGGATTACCCTCGTCGACCAAATTTAGTGCCAGTTGCGGCACATATTTTGGCTCCAGATTCTGTTCGGCCTCTGAAAGAGGTTCAACGACCATTCAAAGGTCATATTACTGGTAGGGGTGGTAATGGATCCGGGATAGGACAAAGAGCATTGGGTAGATATGTAGGTCAGATCGAGGTTCATCAGCCGACTCTAGTATATGCGGCGAGACACCGCGAGGATAGCAATGATGCCGACGTCATTACAGGTATTTTCTTTATTCATTATGTACTGTACTATACTCTCATTGATATTGGCTCTACTCATTCATATATAGCTAGTATTGTGTCTGCAAATCTGGGTTTAACTGCTGAAAATACTATTAGAGAGTTTTCTGTAATTAATCCTTTGAGACAGTCAGTGTGGTTTGATAGAGTATACATGCAGGTACCTTTAGAGCTCCAAGGTATAGTATTTCCAGCAGATTTGATGGAGTTACCCTTTAATGAGTTTGATTTGAGTTTGAGAATAGATTGGCTCGTTGAGTATCGGGTCAGTCTAAATTGTACAACCAAGAGAGTTACTTTGAGATCGAATGATAATGATGAGGTGGTCATGGTTGGTGAGCATCGAGATTGCCTCTCTAATGTAATCTCCGCTCTTGTAGCAGATAAGTTAGTTAGAAAGAGGTGCGAGGCATACCTTGCCTACTTATCCGATTCTATTCCCGTAAAACTTTCTATGGGAGATATCCGCAATGTGAAAGAATTTTCGGATGTCTTTCTTGAGGAATTACTAAGGGTACCTCCAAATTAAGAGGTGGAATTATGTATTGATCTGTTACCAGGTACGGCCTCGGTGTCCATTGCACCATACCGCTTGGCACCGAAAGAGATGACCAAGCTAAAAGCGCAGCTCCAAGAACTTCTCAACAAAAGGTTTATTCGACTGAACATGTCTCCAGAAGGGGCACCGGTACTGTTTTTTAAGAAGAAAGATGGGTTGATAAGAATGTGCATAGACTAAAGACAGTTGAACAAGTTGACAATCAAGAATATATACCCGTTACCTAGGATTGACGACTTGTTCGACCAGTTTTAAGGAGCATCTATCTTCTCTAAACTCTATCTACGCTTTGGTTACCATCAGCTCAAGGTCAAAGAGACTGATGTGTACAAAACTGCATTCAGGACTCGTTACGGACATTATGAGTTCCTAGTGATGCCTTTCAGTTTAACGAATGCCCAGGCAGTGCTTATAGATTTAATAAATTAGGCATTCTAATCGTACTTGGATCAATTTATTGTGGTTTTTATCGATGATATCATGATTTACTCTAAAACTAAAACTAAGCATGATAATCATCTTTGCATTGTACTTCAGATACTCGAAGAAAAACAATTGTATGCCAAGTTCAGTAAG
Source organism: Gossypium longicalyx (assembly GCA_025698465.1). Classification (NCBI taxonomy): domain Eukaryota; kingdom Viridiplantae; phylum Streptophyta; class Magnoliopsida; order Malvales; family Malvaceae; genus Gossypium; species Gossypium longicalyx. The sequence goes on along the minus strand of CM046997.1, from coordinate 11,182,839 downwards.
TACGAGTTTTGGTTACAGGAAGTCACTTTTCTAGGTCTTGTAGTAACAATGGAGGAGATCCGAGTTGATCCTAAAAAAATTAAAAGCTATTGTTGAGTGGAAACAATTGAAAAATGTATCTGAACTTCGTAGCTTCCTGGGTTTAGCCGGTTACTATCAAAGGTTCTTCGAAAGATTTTCTCTGATTGTGTCACCTCTGTCTAAGCTACTGCATAAGAATGCTCTATTCGTGTGGTTTGAGGCACAAGGGTCTAGTTTCGATAAGCTCAAGTCCATTCTGACACAAGCTCCTGTCTTAGTTCAACTGGAATCTGGTCGAGAGTTTGTGGTATACAGTAATGCGTCACATGTGGGGTTAGTATGTGTTCTGATGCAAGATAATAAGGTGGTCAGTTATGTGTCACAGCAGCTTAAGACACACGAAAGTAACTACCCTACGCACGATCTTAAGTTGGTTGCAGTAGTGTTTGCTCTGAAAATCTAGAGACATTACCTGTTTGGTGAAAGGTGTATTATTTACACCTATCATAAGAATCTCAAATATTTGTTAACTCAGAAAGAGTTAAATCTTTAGTAACGCAGATGAGTTGAGTTACTTAAAGATTATGATTGCATAATAAAGTACCATCCGGGTAAGGCTAATGTGGTAGCGGATGCCCTTAGCCGTGGAGCGATGACTGATTTGAGAGCAATGTTAGCTCGTTTGAGTTTGATGGTGGATGGGGGTTGTTAGCAAAATTACATGTTAAACCGATTTTGGTGGAGCAAATTCGAGCAAAACAGTTTAGCGATTAGTCCTTAGTTCAGCATTTGGAACATGTTGATTCGAATAAAACTTTCGATTTTAGCCTGAACAGTGATAATGTGTTGTGCTTCAAAGGTCGGATTTGTATACCTACCTAATGATAAAGAGTTGAAACATTCGATCTTATAGGAGGTGCATCATAGTCCATATGATATGCATCCTGGTGGAAACAAAATGTATCGGGATCTCTAAGAGCTCTATTGGTAGCTCGGACTAAAACGGGAGGTAGTCGTTTTTGTGTCCCACTGTCTAACGTGTTAAAAGGTTAAAGCGGAACATCAGTTGTCCTCTGGATTGCTTCAGCTAGTTAAAATTCCTCAGTAGAAGTAAGAGTGGGTAACGATAAATTTTGTTAGTGGGTTACCTTTAACCCCCACCAAGAAAGATTCAATTTGGGTAATCGTTGATTGATTGACCAAATCCGCCCACTTCATACCTATCAAAAGTTAGCTAAACTGTACGTCGCCGAAATTGTGAGACTACATAGAATCCCATTCTCAATCATATCTGACAGAGATCCGTGATTTACGTCTCGATTTTAAAAGAAACTCCATGAGGCCTTAGGCACCCGACTTAATTTGAACATTGTGTACCACCCTCAGACCGATGGACAGTCAGAGCAAGTTATTTAGATCTTAGATGATATGCTTTAGGATTGTGTGACAAACTTCAGGGGTAGTTGGGAAGAGTATCTACCATTGGCGGAGTTTGCATATAATAACAACTTTCAGTCTAGTATTCAGATGGCACCATACAAAGTTTTGTATGGTCGTAGGTGCCGTACTCAGTTATGTTGGACAGAATTAAGTAAACGTCGGGTTCTGGGTTCTGAGTTAATTTCTGAAACTGAAAACATTGTGAAAGTAATTCGAGATCGTTTGAAAGTCGCATCTGATCGGCAAAAGTCTTATGCTGATTTAAAAAGAAAAAAACATCGATTTTTCTGTAGGTGATCAAGTTTACCTGTGAGTATTAGCATGGAAAATAGATCCTCCGATTTGGAAGCAAAGGCAAGCTAAGCTTGAGGTTCATTGGGTCTTACTGTATCTTGAAGTGTGTCAGACTCGTTGCATACTTGTTAGAATTACCATCGAACCTAGAAAGAATTTATGATGAATTTCATGTCTCGATGCTGAGACGGTATCAGTCAGATCCATTGCATATTGTTCCTGTCAACGAGATCAAATTGCGACTGGATTTAACATTCAAAGAGGAATATAGCCAGATCTTGGATCGTGATGTTAAGGTGCTGAGGAAGAAAACTATTCTTCTAGTAAAAGTTTTATGCCGGAACCACGGTACTAAGGAAGCCACGTAGGAACTTGAAGAATCAATCCGACGGCTGTATCCGTATCTGTTTGAGTTAGGTAAAATTTCGAGGATGAAATTTCTGTTAGGGGGAGAGAGTTGTAACGCGCTAAAATTTTAAGAATTTAATTGTGAGAATCTGCAGTAATTAAATTTCTGTATCTGTGGCTTTGTGTTCTGCTATTGTGTTTAAGGTCTGGAGTTCGAGTTGCATCGTTAAAATTTTTATTTTTTTTAAACATCATTTATCCATGTGTTATGTATTTAAGTGCAATTCTGAGTGTCAATAATGAGCCTACTGGTTCACTAGTTAAGCATCTACCTGTATTTTGTCTAGTTTCAAGTTTAGGCCCCATCATATTCTCTAGGAAATATTTTTTTTATTAAATGACGGAAGGTGGGATGGTGGTTAACTTAAAACATTTTGAAGAAATTCTATCGTTTCTTCTTTTCATTTTCCTAAGTTCTTGGTTCTATTTTCCTTTTCTTTTTTCCTTTTCTTTTCTTTTTTCTTTTTATTATATTTGATTCTGCGTTAATTGGAAATTCTTCATTGTCTGTGAGGTCGATTGTGCAATTATTGTATAAGTTACATTGTTATCTCCTGTCGTTTTGCAAGTTTTGTCTTGTTAACATTATTCTGTCGAAACGGGATTTTGATCGTTTGCTGGAACATTCTGTTTAAACACTCAATTGGTTACTTTTTTAGGGGAGGATATTACAAGAGATGTTACTTCGTCGCTTTAGCCTGTTTTCCTCTGTTTCGTGCGAGGTAAGTATGCGAATTGAGTTAGGGTTGCGTCGAAACTTTCGACATGATCTTGACGGTAGGATGATTTTAGTAAAATATTGAAAACGATAGTGTAATTGATTATTGGGTGTTTAATTAGGTTCCGGGTAGTCCCCGCATTATTTTTTCGTCAAAGCGAAACCAAATGCATATCAGAAACCTTAATTTTTTCAAGTTTCGATCGCTAGAAATGGTGGCTGCTGACGTCACATGGCCAGTCTCACGGGCGTGTGTCAAGGCCGTGTGGTTGGTCGTGTAACTCACTATTTATCGATTTAGGGCCATACGGGCAAGGCACACGGGCATGTGTCTAGGCGCTGTGTGGCCATATTAGTGTAGAATTCACAAGAGCAATGAACACGGGCGTGTGTCTGGTCCGTGTAACTCACTGTTTGTGGTATGAGACCACACGGCCAGAGACATGGGCGTGTGCCCAGGCCGTGTGAGTCACAAGGGCAGGGACACGGGTATGTGTCCAGGCCTTGTAACTCACTGTTTATGCTTCAGAACCACACGGGTAGAGGACATGAGTGTGTGACCAGACTATGTGGCATGTTATTGGAGCTTGAAACCTATTTTTTATGCCGTGAATGTTACTTAACACTGATACTGGCCTCCTCAATGTATGAATGAATGAATTTGATTATATGATAACGGTCTGATACTCTGAGACTGATGTGGGAATAACATAGTTGTATGTATACTATGATACTTATTCTAATGTTAAATTGTCTTATCTATTTGTAAAATAACTTAGAATGACTGAATGCATGATACGGGTATTGTGCTCTGCATTTGCATGGGTTGGGGTATTGTGAAGAAGAAAGCAATCTTTTCTAAATTAGTGGCTAAGCCATAATATGTATAAATCTGATTCTGGCGCTTCGTTGCATTCTGATCTGGCAACTAAGCTGCGTCTCTGTAAAAGTGTCAAACAGACACTCTAAGGTGTGCAGGGTTAGTTGGGCATTGAATATCCTTAAAAGTGTGTTGGGATAGCCGAAGACGGTGTGTAGCGGATGGGGGTAAGAATATTGCATCTAAATCTGATCTGTATCGTATATGAAATTGAAATTGCTTATAAATATATATGGAACTAATCTGCTTTGAATCTGAACTGAAATTACTTCTATATCGAACAGAATCTTTGAATTCAGAACTCTTTTATAAGTGAGCATTAGTTGAACAAACTTCTTTTACGCACCGAGTTCAAAACTTATTTTGCTATTGGTTGGATTTTAGGTGGTTCCCAGTCTTGATCGGGTCAGTGCTGCGGGAGCTCGGTCAAGCTTTTATCTTTCTTTTAAGTATTACGTTAGGAGTTTCGATAAACTATGATAGTTTGATTTTGGAATATTATACACTTAACTAATCTTTGTGATGCATACTATGTGAAGCATGGTTTAGTATTATTGTGTTACTTGTGAGGTATTTGAGTATCGAAGATGTAACACCCCCTAACCCCAAACCGTCCTCTGAACAGGGTTACGGAGTATTACCAGACCTATCAGATATTTACAATTAATATACACATAAATACCAACACAACCAGATACATTCATAATTTGCCAAATTTAAACATTTACATATTATTCAATATTTAATTCTATTATATATCATAACCAAACCTAAATCTATTTATTTCATCCTTACATTTAAAATTTCAAAATGACACACACATAAGACACCCTAGGTACATGCCATTACCAATAATTAATAGACTTTACCTTATTGAATTCGGGATCAGCCTGGGATGCTGATTCAACGTTCTATCTTTACTCAACTCGCGCGACGAAACAAACCGTGCGCTGAGTATAGGTATACTCAGTGGTATTTCTATAATTCGAACATTTAATAATATAACAAATACTTACGATCATAGTAACAATTACAATTATTTAATTATTTATTTCATTGATAAATTTCAACTACTTACCATATAAATTCTATACAAATCATATAATAAACACAATAACATAATTGTTCAATTCTTAAATAAATCCATTATTATTTATTTCATTCTTTTCATTTACTAATCCAAAATAGCTTTCCACAATTTATTCACAAGTCATTAAACAATTATAATATTCACTTTTATCCAATCCAGAGCTACATGATTCATTTGTCTCAATCATACTTTAATTCACTATTTAATTTCAATAAACTATATTCAGCTATTCACTTTTCAATCAATGTAATTTGTATATATCCATTTCAATAATGATCATTACCATTCATATCAAATCGACTTGCTATGCCGGATAGCTTTCATCAGATAATACGATTCGTGTGTTTTGATCCACATTTCAATTCTTCATTTAGTAACAATCCGATCATCAAGTTATATTTAATAACCCCTATTAACATTACTCGGACTCGAGACGGATACACGAATCCAACCAAACACACCGAATATCCAACCCAAACACACCCGAATATTATAAATCCTCCATAACACACCAAGTATAATATATCCTCCCAAACACACCAATAAGGCATTAAATGCCTCTTCGACAAACCAAGTATATAATAACAAAACATCTTCTCGGCCGAACTACAAATCTCCTCATCACATCACAAATCCAATGGCATGCCATTTATATCCAATCTAGTCTGACAAGTTAATAGGGTATTATTTTACTTTTCCAATTTCAATAATTTTTTCATCAATATACCATTCTAATAATCACTTATATTCACACATTTTCATAATTTCATACATTTTCATTCAATTCAACAAATATATTTCAATTATTCATATTAATTCATAATTCAACACAATTCAATTTACTTTTCAATATCAAATATTTAAATATCACAAATCTCATATATTCATATCAATTTCCTCATATTTCCAATCAATATATTTTTCATATAACATTCATTCAATATTCAAATTTTTACATAAATCATATATTTTATATAATTCAATCAATATAAATTCAATAAATTCATCGCATACCAAAATCAATCCATTCCAATTGTAAACTATCATAATTCTAACACTAACTATTGCCATATGTATATAAATATAACAAATTATGACTAAGTTCGGATTATAGAAATACAAACCGTAGTTTCTGAGCTAACTCCCGTTGACTTTGTCTTGTCCTTTCTTAGCCGAGATTTCCGGTACCACATTGACTACGAAAGTAATACAATTCATAATCATTAATACATTACTAATTTATATCTTGAGTTACAGAATTCTAAATTAAGATCTGCTAAATTCATCTGAAACTAGACTCACAAATCTTCTTACCATAAAATTTTCAGAATTTTTCGTTTAGCCATTAAGTACAGTTTATTATTTAAATTCACCCCTATTCTGCTGTCTGACAGTTTCGACCCTTCTTCACTAAAAATTAATTATCTCACAGTACAGAACTTGGATAATATTCCCGTTGATTTCTCCTGAAAATAGACTCATTAGGGATTCTAAACATATAACTTTAAACCTCTAATTATTTTTCTCCAATTTTTGGTGGCTTTCCAAAATCAAAACAGGGGAACCCAAATTCATTCTGACCTTATCTCACAAAATTCATTATATCTCATAATTTACAACTCAATTGCTTATACCGTTTCTTCTATAAGAAACTAGACTCAATAAGCTTTAATTCCATATTTTATTCATTCTATAATTAAATTTCTACAATTTTTGGTGATTTTTAAAACTTTAACTACTGCTGCTATCCAAAATAGTCTTAGTGCAAAATGTTGATTTTCTACTTTTAATTTCAATTTAATCCTAACTAAATTCACTTACTTTTCTATCTTAATTCATACTTTATTTCTACTCAATTTTTAACCAAACTTAGACATTATTATCTATTTCTCATCATAAAACCATAATTTCGAAATTCTTTCAATTTAGTCCTTAAAGGATAAAACTTATGAATCACTTTACAATTCAATCTTTATTTCATTTCTAACTTGAATTTCTATCAATTTAGCTCTTAATTCATCATTTTACTCAACATGAACATTATCTAGAAATCTAATAACTTTCAAAATATCAACTTAATTTCATTAAAATCTTGTTCCAAAGCTTCTAAAACATCAAAATTAAGTAAAAATGGCTAAATTGACTTACCTATTAAAATTTAAAGCTTCAAAACCTTGATTTTCCCTTTTCTCCCTTTCTTTCTTTCTTTCCTTTCTTTCTCCCCTGCTCTTCTCTGTTTCGTTTTGCTTTGTTTCTCTTTTTCGTTCCTTTTATTTCATTTATTACTTTGTTTTTTATTATTAAACTATTATAATATTTATTATTTATACATGTGTATATTTATTAATACACATGTATTCATTTATCACCTTACACTTGTCATAACTTTTATTTATTTATTTATTTAATATAAAATATTATTAATATAATAAACTTTAATTATTATTATTTTACTTATATAATAACTAAATACACATGTATAATACATGTGTACCATTTATATTTGTACACATTTAACTTATTTTAACCATACATTTGTCACCCCTTTTTGGCTTATTTGCTTCTTTAATCCCTTCACTTTTATTTATTCTATAATTAAACTTTCACTCTTCATTCAATTTAATTCTTTTATCTAATTATCCTTAATTTAAGTTAATTCACTCCATTAAAATTTAAATTAATCACTCACTTAACTTCGTAAATATATATATTTTTAATAAATATTTACGAATCTATTTTTCAGAAACGGAGACCCGAAAATATACTTTTTCGATAACTGTAAAATTCGGGTCATTACAGAAGATGTAACTCTCTAACTTGGACTGAACGTCTAGGTCGGGTCTAAGGTGTTACACCCAGTATATAATTATAGTTGGTATTCTTTTGTCAAAATTTGTTTACATGCATGGGATTATGGTAATTTTGACAAAAAAAAAAAGTGGGAATTAAAATTTTTAAATTTTTTTTTTATATATGGATATCAAATTTTAAAAATTTTAACTTCAGTAACATTAACGTCAAGACTATTTTTTTTTAACTTTTAAAATTTAAGAATTAGATCTTAATTTTTTTTATTGGTGTCAAAATCTTAAGTTTTGTTTAATCAGAGAAACGAGGGAATAATTAACCATAATAATTACACAAGAATTGAGGTATTCATGTTATGTTAAATTTAATTATTTTAAATCGTATCACATTTAATATTAATATTATCATGTCTAATTTCATACGTACATGTAAAAAGTTATATGTATAAAGTCAACTACAAGCCAAATACATAAAAGTATTTTATACACATCACATCACTATTACTGTATTCACTGCTTAGCTAGCAACCTCAATATTATAAGCCAAATTCAATGATTCTCCAGTTATTTCTGATAACTTTCAAGAAATGAAAATGTGCCCAATATTTAAATGAAGATTGTGAGGTTAAAACAAAGTCTATATAAAGGGAGAGAAGAGGGTGTCTACGAACATAAACCAAATTAAACCCATTTTTAGAAGTAAAGATGGGGAAAATGGGGTCATCAATGACCTCTCTCTTTCTCACTGTTTTAGTTCTAGCAGTGTCTCTCAGTTTGCCTTTTGAAACCTCAGCAGATTACACTTATTCTTCTCCTCCACCACCTCCTAAGAAGTACCCACCACCACCCTACCATTACAAGTCTCCCCCACCGCCTCCTCCGGTCTACTCTCCACCACCACCACCACACAAGAAACCTTACAAGTACAAATCTCCTCCCCCACCAACTCCTGTTTACAAGTATAAGTCTCCACCACCTCCACCACCATCACCACCCAAGCATCCTTACAAGTACAAGTCTCCTCCACCTCCACCACCATCACCACCCAAGCATCCTTACAAGTCTCCTCCACCTCCACCACCATCACCACCCAAGCATCCTTACAAGTACAAGTCCCCACCACCACCACCATCACCACCTAAACACCCCTACAAGTACAAGTCCCCACCCCCATCCCCACCATCACCACCCAAGCACCCTTACAAGTACAAGTCTCCACCCCCACCACCTCCAGTTTACAAGTATAAGTCTCCACCACCTCCACCTCCATCACCACCCAAGCACCCTTACAAGTACAAGTCCCCACCACCTCCACCACCATCACCACCAAAGCATCCTTACAAATACAAGTCTCCACCACCACCACCATCACCACCTAAGCATCCCTACAAGTATAAGTCCCCACCACCACCACCACCATCTCCACCAAAGCATCCCTACAAGTACAAGTCCCCTCCACCACCACCACCGTCCCCACCCAAGCACCCCTACAAGTACAAGTCCCCACCCCCACCGTCACCACCCAAGCACCCCTACAAGTACAAGTCACCTCCACCACCACCACCATCACCCCCCAAGCACCCTTACAAGTACAAGTCCCCACCCCCACCGTCACCACCCAAGCACCCCTACAAGTACAAGTCCCCACCCCCACCGTCACCACCCAAGCACCCCTACAAGTACAAGTCACCCCCACCACCCCCACCATCACCCCCCAAGCACCCTTACAAGTACAAGTCTCCACCACCTCCTCCTCCAGTTTACAAATACAAGTCTCCTCCTCCACCACCACCCCATTATGTCTACGCTTCACCCCCTCCTCCTCACCACTACTAAGCCACGGCTTTGACCGTGCTCCAATCCAAGGTAAGATACATTAGAATCTTCTTTTTTTTTTTTTTTGTCATCTGGTCAGGGTGCATTATTTCAGAATGTTTTGCATGTTTTAATCTTTAAACAGTTGTTTGCAGGAAAAGATAATGCTGTGATGCAAATAAAGCTACAAAAAGATAGTTTGAAAAGGATATATCTAGAGAGATAAAGCAAAAGATTGGGAGCCTAGACTAGTCTCCGCGTTTGAAGTGAAGAACAATAATGATGTAGACAAATTGCATTTCAATGCTGTATTATTCAGTGGTTTCGCTCGTATTTATTTATTTCCAATTCTGCTTAATAATAATAAAAAAATGATTAGTATGTATAATCCTGTATGTGCTTTCCAACCATTTTGCATGAGCTTATGTCAGTAATAAAATACAATGTCCATTCCTAAATTAATGGTCCACGTGTTTTTTAGATTCTCTTGTTCTTTGGTTTTGTGTGTGATGTGATTGATAATATTACAAATTTTAAATTTTAAATTTAAAAAATCTAGAAATTAATCCTACTACACAATTTGATTCTTATATTTTACAAAAAATCAGAAGTATTAGGTATAAATTACAAGGCATATTCTACTTTTAAGAAGTGAATTTGGATTTGAATTTAAATTTTAAGGACGATATTACTAAAAGAAATTAGTCTTTATAAACTTTAAAATGAATATGAAAAATATTTTAATCATGCAAAATAAAAGAAAAAAAATCAGAAATTATTCCAAATTACCGTACGTTCACTTCACTTGAGAACAAGTAGTTTGACAATTTAAATGGTAGTAATTAACAAAAAAAAAAAAAATCAATAGTTTAATCATTTATACACAATAAATTAATAAAAAATCAAGCACGGACTGATAAAGTAAAATAGAGAAATAAACTTCTCTATTTTCATAAAGGGATGAAATTTAGAATTAGACCTAAAAGAAATAAAAATTAAGATAATAATTCTAGATACAACAACTTTTCAAATACTATATAAAAATTTTCACAAAATGTTTTCTCAAAATTCGATTGATTTTATGGAGTTTTTTTTATTTGAATTATTTTGCTTAAAATATTTTTCATTATTTGAAATTTTTTTTAAAAATCATTTTAAAGTTGTTATTTGTGAAACAAATACAACATGAATATACTTGTTACAAAATATTAGATTAACATTTCTTTTTGACAATTGGAATTTCTTTTATAATAAGATAATATTTTTTAATAATTAATATTATATATAAACTTAATAATAAATAATGCTTAAATTACATATATTATATATATGAAAGTGTATAATGACACATTAGAGTTGAGAGATAAATGAAGCTAAGCATGATTTAAACAAATACTCATATCTATATAATTAAAATATTCATATTTTATACTATAAAACATTTATTATTAAATATTTATAAATTTTAATATATGTTTATTATTAAAATATTAATATAAATATTTTTCAATAATATATTAAAAATATGATTTAAAATTTAAAATTATTGTTGTTAAAATTTAGTATTAAAATAAAATTACAATATTACATAATTTAAATAATTTAATATGTACGTTACTAGGATTCAACATTATAATATTTGATATTAATATTTTTAAATAGTTTTAAAAAATAAAAATAATATTGTTAATAAAATAATATTAGGCTTGGCTAAAATTAATTTTTATAAAAATAAAATTACTCATAAATGAATTTAAAAAAAAAATTTATACTTTTTAATAGGGTAAATCAATTTATAAGAAACAAAATTTATTTTATGTTGATTTGTAAGTCATTTTCTATTTGCCGACTCTACATTTTTCATAATTTTTTTTAAAAAAAATGCATTCATAATATAAAAAAAAAATATAATATGGATATATGGATGTCATAATTTATATAATACAAACTATTAATGTCTCAAGTATTTTACTTTAAACATAATTATAGCATAGAGATAATGATAAAATTAAATGAATTATGATGTATACCGAAAAAGTTTATTCGCATGATTTAATGGGGCATTCCAGTTTTTGAATTCTCTCTCTTCCCAATCATGGATTTCATCAATGCGTGTTCCTATCAATCAATTAGTTAAGTACATTGAATTATTACCATCACCGATTAGCTTTAGATAATTGTGGACATTAATCTTACATTTATATATGAATTTTAGGGTTTTTTTTATAAAATTAATCTAAAAAATTTAATTAATTATATAAATCAACTATTTTTTTATTAAACACGTAAATGACTTAAAATCTATCATGAAAATTTGTAAAAGTAAAGATTTTGGTTCCACCAACATGCCACGTCAGCAACCAAGATAAAAAAATCAACTTTTTGGTGGAGCCATGTAGAACGGTGCCACCTGTATAAATATCAAGGAAATATTATAATTTGTGAAAAATAGGGAGACTTTAATAAAAAAATTTCATTTTCTAGTGGAGCCAAATAAATTGGCGCCGCCAGTTCCCAATGTGATTTTTTTTTAAAATTTTCTAAAATTTTAAATATATTAAAAAAGTTAAGTATAATTAATTTTAAAAGTTTAATATATTTAAAAATTTAATATACTTAATATATATTTTTAATAGGTAAAGACAAAAAAGATTTTCATATATTTAAAATTTTAAAAAACTTAAAAAAATTAAATATATTAAATTTTTAAATATATTAAAAATGTTAAGTATAACTAATTTTAAAATTTTAATATATTTAAATTTTTAAAATTTTTAAAATTTTAAATATATTAAAAATCTCTTTCCTCTTTACCTATTAAAAATATATTAAATATATTAAAATTTGAACATATATTTTTTAAAAAATATATTAAATATATTAAAATTTAAAAATTGATTATACTTAACATTTTTAATATATTTAATTTTTTTACTTTTTTAAAATTTTAAATATACTAAGAAAATATTTTTTATATTTACCTATTAAAAATATATTTTTAGTATATTAAAATTATATATATATTAAAAATTTAAAATTAATTATACTTAAATTTTTTTAACATATTTAAAATTTTAGAAAACTTTTTAAAAAATATCACATTGAAAACTGGTGGCGCCAATTTATTTGGCTCCACCAAAAAATAGAAAATTTTTATTAAATTCCCCTATTTTTTTAAAATTATAGTATTTCTCTGATATTTATACAGGTGATACCATTTTGGCTCCACCAAAAAATTGATATTTTTATCCTGGTTGCTGATGTGGCATGTTGGTGGTGCCAAACTCTTTGGCTCCACCAATTTTCATTGTAGATTTTAGGTCATTTACATGTTTAATCAAAAAATGGGTCTTTTATGTAATTAATTAAAATTTTGAGGTTATTTTTATAAAAAAGTGAATTTTAGTTTATTACGTATATGAATTGTAATTAATTTTGTGTAATTATATATGTAAAATTTTAGTTATGGTTCAAATGTATACATGATGTTTTAATTTTGATTCAATCATATACGTTTAAAGGAATAAATACATCAATTTATTTTTATATTGAATAAATATAATTATTTCTATATATAACATATAAACATAAAATGATATTATATCAATAATTGTGTTAATAATTTATGAGAATTAAATCAAATTAAAATTTCATATATAAAATTACATAAAATCAAAGTTAATGTATATAATTAACATTAAACTAAAATTCATGTACAATTTTAAAATTTATCCCAATAATTATTTAATACACAAATAATAACCATTTTTTTACTTAAAAGATGAAAATTAATGATAAATTTACTATGCCATAAGAATTAATTAATGATAAATTTACTATGCCATAAGAATTGAAATGAAAGACCTTTTTATAAGAGGTAAAAGTATACACATAACATTTTTTTTAAAATAAAAAACTTTAATGTAATATATTAAATGATATTTTATAGAAATATTTTAAAATTTTTTATATACTTCATGACGATTTATGTTCGAGGTTCATGATTATTCTTCTCAATAATATTGTCTTGCCATTGAACGAAACCATTTATTTATAAAAAATATTTCAATTTTACATAATGTAGTTTTGTTTTTATAGCGTTTTCATTAATTTATTGAATAGTAAATTAGTTAAGATATATGGATAGAGATAGGCCTTTAGGGTATAGATTCTTCACCTGACAATTGACAAATGAGGTAAAACTTGATCTTTAATCATTAACACAAAATAATTCTTACTCTTATTAATTAACGCAATATTTCAAAGGGTTAAATTGTAAACTTAACAAGGGTTTGAATTTTTTTAAAAAAATAATTAAGTTTTCAATTTAACAATTGTTTTTATATTAAGGTTATGAATTAGTAGATTATTCTAATATTGAGATCTGATTTTTTTTAACTTGAAAATTATTCTCACATTAGGGTTGAATTTTAGTATTTCTAAGAATTAACTTAGATAAATAAAAAGTTTAAGCTTTAATGAGAGAAAAATTACTAAGTTCATAGCCTAATTTGGATAAAAAAAAAAAAACCTTCAAATCTCAAAATGAGAACTATTGTCAAGTTTAGAACTTAAGATAAAAAAATTCAAACCTCGATATGTGAAAAATTATCAAACCTCAAAAATCGATTTATCCTTATTTCAAAAAATAATTAACTATTTGTATTGATATTCAATTAATTCTAAACCTCGAACTTTAGTATTTATTCATTAATTAAAGGGGTTCACTTTCATATATACGTTGTGGATTCAAGCTGCAAGAGTTAGTTGTTAGTGGAGGGAGTAAATTCTCTTCTTTTTCCTTTAAAATATTCAATCTCTCTCTATTATTTTTAATTACACACATGGATTGTGATGTGTTTATATCACATATGAGATTCACTTCAACAAGTTCATAGCAAAAACTTTTCCATCCAAGAGTTAGGGGTTAAATTGATTTTTTTTTTTTGATAGACTAGAAGAAAGAGCTGACTCTACCATTGAAATGCTAAACGTTTGGTAATTTTTGGATTAACTTAATTAGGTGTGTGTGTGTCCGACAATTAGGATGGAATAATTGCCATGTTCCCTATTCATTATCTGGTTGGTAATGTCAACAGCTGACTTCAGACGAAAACATTAACAAACCCTATATTCTAACAACAACGTAAAAATATTAATTTTTAAATGTAAGTTTTGCATGTTTCAGGGACTTATAATATAAATAAATGACTCCTAATCAAGATCTCGTCTAATTTAGACTAATTTAATTAAGCATAGATCACATGTAGATGTAGGTCAAATGTATCAGTTTTGGTTTTATTTAAATTAAAATATAATATGTTTTAAGATTTATTATTAGTCTGCTAGATGAAACGGACCAGATCGAATTATTAGAATTTTTATATTTAAATATTAAATTTTGAACCCAACTGCATAAATTAAGCTCAATTTTAGTTTCTTTTTCATTTTTTTTCTCTTTTCCTAAGTCTTAATTTAATTTTTCGAAAGGGAAACATCAACGCCCAATATTTATGTATGAAAACTACTTTTTACTTAACTCCTTTATTTGTTTAAGACTTCCAAAGAAAATTATTCATACTAGTCATACCCTTTAGGGAGAAGCCAAAACAATATTTTAGCGAGAACTGAAATGAAATTTTAATTTTTACTAGTTTATATCTTTATAATTTTTAAAAGATTAAATTAAATTTTTATAATTTTAAGAGGCCAAAGTACAATTTTACATTTATTAATTTAAAATTTTAAAATTTTCTAAAGGGCTTAAATAATAATTTTCATTTTAGGGGGACCGAGGCTCCTACTAGCCTCCCTAGATTCGCCTCTGATACCCATAAGTGAAAATTTGGTATTTAGAACACAAATGTGTTTAAAAATAACATAAAATAAATAATGAAATGTATAATTTGAAACAAATTAATAATAAAACAAGAAATATTTACGATAATAAAATGAAAAGTTAGATTATATTGTGAGTTAATTTGAGACATCATCCTTTTTTAATAAAAAAATATTAAAATATCCTCAAATAATATAATTTATTTTAAACATTAAAAGACATTTTTATAATTTACTTAATCAAGTTAATGTCCCGTTAACACGTGACACCAATTTAATCATAAAATTTATTAATAATATATGATTAGCTTTTAATAAGATTTTTTTGCCACCCAATTTTTGTTTAATATTTATTAGTTCAATGGTTGAATTATGCAATTTTCTAAACCTAATTTCTTGAAATAATATACATGGAATATAGACAAGAAGTGAGAAAACTAATTCCGAAGAAATGGTCAACTGCTCTAAAATTTCCATAATTTTTTTTTTTTGGACTGAAAATTTCCACAAAGTTAAAGCTTTATTGTACTAACTGGGTCATTGTTTTGCCATTATAAACAAATAAAACAATTTATGATTAAAATTACTTCAGCTTTTGACTTAATAACGTAGAGCTTATCCAAACCGAATCTTCTGTCTACTTTGTGACAAAAGAAAAAAGAGATGAAAATGATGGTAGATTTTGGGTGTTTATCGGTTAGCTTGGCTTGAGTTGTGATCTAATTAAAATGAAAATTGAAGAATTAGGCTTGGTAAATGATTCGTTTTATTATTGAAAAATAAAATATCTTAAACTTGTATATAATTTTATATTGATATTAAAAAAATTTTATAATTAAATTTAAATAAAAATAATTTAAATTTTATTTAATTTGAAGCCTAACCTAAAGCATGGTTATGCATGCAGCATGCCTTTAGCAATTCAGCCGTTCTAACATCAATAGGTGAGGATTTGTTTTACCTTTTCAAAACGAACATATGAACAAAAGATGGAAAACAATTAAGGCCCAGTTTGGCCAGATGATGTGCCACCTCATTAGCATGCCTCTTTCTGTGTTGAAACCTATATTGCTGAACCTGTTTAGCAAGTATTCAACTCTTTGCTATCAAGGTCCGATTGTTGGTAGGTCTCCTTTGTCTTCCTTCAACTCCGAAACCACTTGGAGAGCATCTCCTTTAATAATAATGTGTTGCAATCCCAATTGGAGCCCCATTTCAATGGCTACGGTGGAAGCTAGTGCTTCGGTAACTTTAGTAAGGATTAGTTCTCCATTACTGCTGCGGTTGAAAAGTATGGTAAAAAAGTTCCATGAAAAAATGTGTTTATTAGTTTTTGGTGTTGTCTGTTACTACAAAAAATTCCCATTAAAAGTTAAAATTTCCTTTTCTTTAGACATGATAGTGAAAAGTAAAAAAATTAGTTAAGTTATGTAATATTTAAATAATTTAATATAATGATACATGAAATATAATTTCCAAATATTTTTTAAGTAATTAATATAAATTATTTGTAAAATAGATGATATATAAATTATTAAAAGATATAATAATAAATAATATTTAAATAATTTAATATAATGATATATAAAATATAAATTAATCTAATTTTTTATATACCTTTTAAAAAGCTAATATAAATAATGATATTTTGATAATTTTCACTTCCAAATGTAAAAGCTAAAATTTATATCTTAATTTTTGTATTTGGATGAAAAATTACTTTTCCATCACACTTTTTAAGTGTAAAAACCAAATGTTCTTTTTAAGTGCTTTTTCATCATAATGTAGAACGCACCCTAAATTGGATGGTTGCATAGTCGGACTAAAAAACCATCACAATGCTGCATAACTACCCTCTTCCTCATTTCTTGCTTCCATGTCAAAACTCTCATCAAAATTAACTTTTATCATGTTTGTGGGTGTTGGCTTCCAAGCAGTACTCGTATTTAATATATAGCTAGAAACATAATAATTTTCCTATATTCTTGCTTTCAGGCGTATAGAGCACTTTCTTTAAGATTTTAAAATACTTTCAAGATACAATAAAGCCCTCAATACTCCAAGTAAAACAATTTAAATGACTAACAGAAAAGTCTTTTATATAGACATCTAATAGATGTATCTTTTATGAGATACTCTTTAATATGGATGTATCTTTTAATAAGATACCTTTTCATATAATTGTGTTGTTTTACAACACAACTTTACATAAAGATTATAAGACAACTTTACATACAAAAATTCTTTTTACAACACAATTATTTGACCAATAATTATAAGTTATTAGACTTTTCTACATAATAAAATATTTTTACTGCCAACATTATAAACTACTAACAATCACCCTTAGTTTAAATGTTGGTACCATACTATATAGTCATTCACTCAAACAAATATTATGCATATAAGATGATATCTCTCAATATGAACCATCAATTAGCGGATGCTTTTCAAAGTTCTAATAAGTTGTTGGTGTCCGAAGATTGAACCACAACTCCTAGTATTAGAAGTTGAAATACACTACACATAATATTCGTTTATATTTCTTTCAGAGGTTGTTCACTTTTAGCACTAAAATGATCATGTGCTTATCTTGTTCATAATAAACATTTACAAGAGAGACCCTACCTTTACTTGTTGAAGTAGCATCACTTCTTATGTTTATATAGGTGGAGTTCTTTTAATGTTTCCCTTGCTTTAGACATTTAAACAATAAACAATGAACTTTATTAATAGTATTCAAATTCACCCTCTATACACAATGGATAACACTAGTTTCCATTAAACTTTTTTTTTTCTATAATGAGTTTTACTAGTGTATCACAGACATATAACGATAACTTGCTTTTACCCATTGAGCTTTAAAACTAGAGATTTCTATTTAAAAGTTGGGTTTCCATTATCAGTTTCTAATAATAGGATCGAAACACATTCTAGTTGTAGTATTACTATACAAAGAAAATTATTCTCTCACAGTCATTATCATAAATTAGAAATTGAATGTAATATCCCATTTTTCAGTAGTATAAAAAATGGTGGTTTCGGGACCATAATTTCGACAAGTGAGTTAGTATTTTATGTTTATTTTATGTTTATAGAGTTATATTTGAGTCGTATTAAAATTTGGATTAGAAATCTTAATGTCTAGTTAGTTAATTTAGTAAAAAAGACTAAATTGTAAAATATGCTAAAGTAGCTTCTATTAGTTAAATGTGCTTGATTTTTAAAGAAAAACTAAAATAATGGACTTGATTGATAGATAAACCTTATGGTTAGTTAATGGACAACTATGGTCATTCTATGTTAATAATTTAGTTCAGATTAAAAGGTTAATTTGGTAATTATCTTAATTAAAGAAAAGAAACAAAAGAAAAAAAAATGTATCATCATATTCTCAACTCTCTCCCACCAAAAAAGAAAAAGATAAAAAGAAACTCCATTTTTGGAGCTTGAAGTTCCGGTTAGCAAATTGGTGCATGTAAGTGTTTCTCTCACACATTTTTAATAATTTTTATGTTTTTGAACTCGTTGTAGCTTAAACTATTAAACCTGAGGATGAAATTATAAAAATGTTGAAGTTTTAGGGATTGGTTAGTAATGAAATTTTGGTGTTCATTTTTAATGGTAGTTGTATATATTTGAATGTTGATGAGGATATTTTTGTAAAAGAATTTGTGTTAATTTTGAGTTTAATGATCAATGTGTAAATAATTAAAATTTGCATAAAAATTTTGTGAATTGTAAATAATTAGGTATTGTACTAGTTTAGAAAGAAGTTCGGCTAGTGATGTGTCGTTGAGAGCACCAAAAATATCCTATTCCCTGTAAAATAGTAAAAATAATAGTAAAAATAATATTAAAGGGGAAGTAGGGTCGAATCTTCAGGGATCGGATTATACGAATGCCTGTTTCTCGAAATCTTGGGCAGAATCGTGCCCAAGAAAACCTGCGTGACAAAAAAAAAATAAAAAAATAGAATTAAAGATTTGATTTGGAAAAAAATAAAAAAACAAAATCTAAAGTTGACTGAAATTGTGATTACGAAAAATAATAAAAATAATAAAGAGAGTTAAAGGAAAAGAAGTTCTTATTGGTAGATTCCAGCCTCCAGTTGTCTCATTCCGCCTTGGGTTCAATCCTCGACTTTTAAATAACCTTTCTCAACTCAAATAAGCCAATTATAGTGGAAGAGGACGCCTACGACCACCAGCTCCAAAGATTAGACTTACGATTTTTAGGGAACCTAATTCTAGCCAGTAATCTATGCTAGATCAACGCTTCTCAATTGCGAATCCCGCGCCATTTTGTCTCTTTGGCTCGCCAACCTCTGACGCAGTAAGTTAACAAACCGACTGTGCAATCCTTCCAAAACATACAAAGCGGCCGCCTTTGCATATGCTGAAAAGCTTACTTCTTAAGGGCCATAGACGGAAGTGTCAGCCCGTAGTGCGAAGAAACGATGAATACTTGGCGAGAAGGCTAAGTACGGATTCTAGGCCTTAAGAATCCTTTTTGGGGAATATTGACAACTTTCAGCTAGATAAGTTTTAGTGGCTCATGATAATGGTGGAAAAGAAAATAAATATAAAAATGGAAAAGAGAATTTTATTGAAAGAAAATATGAAGAAACAAAAACCTAGACTTTCAGGGGGAGAGTGTTTACAGAAAAAGATGAACACCAAATAGAGTCACTTCACCCCCTATTTATAGTGCTAGGGAGATAGTCTAATTTAACTTAAATTCTAAAAAGATAAATACATTTAATTAAATGTAAATAAAGATAATTAAAATAAAATCCTAAAATTAAATAATCCTAATAATTATCTTAATATTAATTATCCTAATATAAATAAAATAGAGTCTTATAAAATAAAATCTCTTCTTTTTGCATTTTTAGTCCTTGTGTCTTCCATGCTCGCACTTTCGTTCCTTAATTTTGCTTTTGCCTCCAAATCAGTCCTTAAAAGAGAAAAAGACATAAATAGCTCAAATTAGTAGGATCAAGATCAAAATAAACACATGATTAATACATAAAAATACGTTATTCTAGAGCATTATCAAATTCTCCCTACTTAGTCCATGCTTGCCCTCAAGTATGGTTCCTATCCACTATGAAAGTTAGATTCTACCATAAAAGAAATACCATTCCAAAGTTTCATAAGAATTAGTTAAAAATGCATATGAAAAATAAAGAGAACCCTAAGCTTGCTTTAAGTAAAATAGAAAAAGTTTTCCAATTAATACACACAGAAATTAAAATCAACTTGAATTATTTCATGGAAATTAGGTGAATTACTAAACCTACCAAGACACCTTCTTTGTTTCTTCCTTTAGTCCCAAATTTTATTTATTTACATATATTTTTCCCCTTATTTATTTATTTATTTATGTATGTATGTCGAATCTTTTGACGCAAAGAGTGATGACAGCCAAGCACCCCACCCCAGTTACTCAGCCCAACGCATTCTTAAGAATTAATTCCGGTTAGCGGAGCTTTAACTATCACGTCACACAATCTTTTGACGCGAAGTAGAATGGCAACACAAGCACTCTATCCCGGTTACTCAGTCAGTCACTTTCTAAGCTGTACTCATAACCACGGAAGAATTTATGAACAATTAAATGAAATTAAAATTTTGAGAACTCAGGAAAAACAATTTAAGTGTCAAGAACAAGTTTCAATAATCACCTAATAGCCATGAACATAAATTAAGCATGCGATTATTTTAAGTGTTCACTTTATATTAAACTTGATCAATTTCACGAAAAGTAATATAGAGTTAACTCCATTAATCACAATTATTTTTAGCCTAATAAAAAAATAAAATAGTGGAGATGGCATCAACTATGGAAAAATCATAACTTCCCCAGAAGGCAAGAATCATGCTTGTGGGGCAAACAGTGGGCAAGTCGTGGTCAAATTCTTGGGCATGAAAAGAAGTAAAATATTCTTAAAAAAAAATTTATATGGGCGGTAACAACCAAATCAGCAACAGAAATTCAGCATCCAAAATGACAGAAATAATGAGAACTCCCCCTACTTAAAACACATAGTCCTCGATGTGGAATAAATAAAATAAGAGAAAAAGGTGTAGAGGGAACTCCCCGTGTAATTACTGTCGTTCGCGTATGACGGCAATGAGATCCGTTAGTTGCTGGCCAAAAATGTCGAGCCGTGCCTCGATACGCTCAAGACGTTGTTCAACGGTCATCGAGGGTTAGGCTTGCGTGGGTGCGGTGTCATGATTTTGTCATTGAAAGATTCATTCAGTTGGTGCGGCGCGAATCCCTGAAGGGACAAAACGGAATGAGGACTGAGTACTATGAAGCAGCCCCATCGAGTCGAGACATCGAGCATCCAAAGGATTGGCCTGACAAGCAACATGTAATTCTGAAACATGAGCATTAGTACCATGTAGAGAAAATAACAATTGCGTAACAAAAGAGCCCAAAATTAGAGGTCGCTTTGCATTTATGACATGTTCGAATTGAAGTGCATACCAATAGCCCAAATTTACCGGTCGACCGGTATACATACACCATAATAAAAATAATTCCGTCTTTGAGACGGTAGCTAGAGCATCTCGACGACCTGAAAAATTATAAGCCAAATAACGGTGTATGTAACATAATACAGGGTTACGAAACTACAAATCCTTTGAGGTTTTTGGGCTATATATGGATTCGACATTATCAGTTAATAAAGCAAAGGCCTCGTTAGCCTCAAAATCTGCAAGAAAAGTACATAAGCTGTGTTCATAATCACTGCTCATAGAATAGTCCTCAGTCACAAAAGATAGTGCTATATTAAAATCGGTAATGGACAAGCAATGCAAAGTACCAAGTAATCGAAATCGAATAACATTAGGTGTATCCAACGAAATATTACCGTGTCGATGATAGTGAAATGTAGAATAAAATTCCAACACCAGTTCATAATATGCACAATGAGAAATATCAAAATTCCCAACCCAACCAATATTGTGAAAATAAGTAGTTACGTCAGTTCCAATCTGCAGAGTATCCAAAACAGGCAATGACAAGCATTTGCAAGGTACGAGTTGTTTATGGCGTAAATGATCATACCTGTTCCAGCTAGTAGTAGTATCGAACTATAAGTTATCATTTAAATGACACTCGGGTGGTAAGACGGATGCGCGAGACCCGTAGGTTCGACCACGAGTAGGCAGCGGTTGGTGGTCGTGGCGACTCTTGACGCTAGCAGAACTTACGGCATGGCCAGAGGCGTCGGTAGTGGTGTTGGAGTAGGCCCCAGCATGTGTGGCCGTGGGTTGGGCCGAGGGATGTGTGGTTCTACGATGGCGCCGGCGTTGCATTGGTTCGGGTGCTGTTTCTGGTAGAGGCGTCGTGGCGTGGGTAGTAAGGGACAGAGACGGTGGTGGTGGAAGGTAGAGAAGGGAACGTTCGGCACGTAGTGGAGACGGAGACGCAGCGTCACTTGGGTTGTGCGACGAGGAGGAGGCTGCTTCATCGGGTGGCGTCGTGACGTGCGACGGAGAGGAAGAACGGAAGAACGGCGCAGCTGGTGCTGCGGGTGAAGGCGTGGTCAGTGTTGCAGCTTTGACGAGGTTCGGCGACGGCATGAGAGAAGCGGAGGGTGAGGGAGAGGGACTGTGCGTCGAAGAAAAAGGGGAAGAGGAGGAGGTAGCGTCACTCAAATCAATAGCTTGGAGAGCGGAGAAGCAGCGCCAGCGGTGGTTCACAGTGAAGGAGGGCTCGGTGGCGGCACGGTTGCGAGTTCGCACCATGGTAGGCGGCAATCGACGGTGAGAGAGGTTGGGGAGATGGATTCGGCGGCTATGGAAAAAAATGGGGGAAAATTTTAGGGATTGAGTGTTTTTTAGTTGCTGAAAAGTGGTGTTTGACTGCCGGTGTAAGGCTGTTTGGCTGCAGGTTAGGGGTAGTTTAGGGCAGGAATAAGGCATTTTGGGCTGGAATAGGGATGGTGATATGGGCTGGAGTGGGGCTGTTTGGCTGCAGGTTTAAGGCTTTTCTTCCTTTTGCACTCTACTTCCATCTCAGTTCACCTATTTAAAAGAAGAGAATTTTATTAATATAATAAAATAATTAAAAATAAAACAAAATGAAATAAAATAAGAAATAAAATAATAATAATAATAATAATAAAAATAATAATAATAATAATAATAGAAATAAAATTTAAAATTAAAGATTGGGTTGCATCCCAATAAGCGCTTGTTTAACGTCGTTAGCTCGACGCCTTGAATGGTTTTATGGTGGTTCTAACTAAATTTTCTCGACCGTGTGGGCCTGGAAATTTTCGTAAAATGGCTTCAGCCGTTGACCATTGATTGTGAAACGCTTTCCTGATTCTTCACTTTCTATTTCAACTGCGCCATGCGTAAATACTTCAGTCACAATAAAAGGTCATTGCCACCGAGATCGAAGCTTACCTGGGAATAGCTTTAATACGGAGTTATAAAGCAAAACTCTTTGTCCTACCAAGAAATGCTTCTAAACTATATTTTTGTCATGAAACAGTTTTGTTTTGTCTTTATAAATTCGAGCATTCTCGTAGGCATCATTGCGAATTTCCTCCAATTCTTGAATGTCCAATTTCCTTGCCTTCCCTGCAGGTTTTAACTCCATGTTACATTGTCGAATAGCCCAATAAGCTTTATGCTCCAATTCTATTGGTAGATGACACGCTTTACTAAAAATAAGTTGATACGGAGTCATGCCAAGTGGTCCCTTATACGCCATCCTATAGGCCTAAAGCGTATCATTGAGCCGAAGACTCCAATCCTTTCAGTTGGGTCGAACTGTTTTTTCCAAAATTGACTTGATCTCCCTGTTCGAAACCTCTACTAGGCCGTTCGTTTGGGGATGGTAGGCTGTTGCTATACGATGATGAACTCTATATTTTGATAATAGTACCTCCATGACCTTGTTGCAAAAGTGGGTATCACGATCACTGATCAAAGCTCGAGGTGTGCCAAACCTAGAAAAAATAGTTCGTTTTAGAAACTCCACAATAGTTTTAGCATTATCATTGCGAGTAGGCTTTGCTTCTATCCACCTAGAAACATAGTCTACTGCAAGAAGTATATATACGTTTCCAAACGAAGAAATAAAGGGGCCAATGAAATCGATGCCCCATACATAAAAAATCTCACATACATGAATCGGGGATAGGGGCATTTGATTTCGTTTAGTGATATTACCTGTATGCTGGCATTTATCGCAAGACTTACAAATGTTATATGCGTCGCGAAAGATTGTGAGCCAATATAGCCCACACTCTAATACCTTGTGAGCTGTCTGCTTAGGGCCAAAGTGACGTCCACAAGCTTCTGTATGACAAAAAGTAAGGATAGACGTTATCTCGGTTTCTGGAACACATCGTCGTATTATCTGATCTGAACAATGTTTCCACAAGTATGGATCGTTCCATATGTAATTTCGAGCTTCGCGTCTAAGCTTGTTTTTTACGGATCGAGCTAACTCAGTGGGCAAAGATCCTGTGGTTAAGAGATTAACTATGTCTGCATACCACGGATAGTGAGCCTCGGTTGAGAATAAGCTTTCGTCAGGGAACTCATCCTTTATGGTATCATCATCAAACAGAGTTTTTATCCTACTCAAGTGGTCGGCCTCTAGGTTTTCACACCCTTTTTGTCACGAATCTCGATGTCAAATTCTTGGAGCAGTAAAATCTACCTAATGAGCCTTGGCTTTGCTTCCTTCTTTGCGATCAAGTACCTAAGAGCTGCATGGTCAGAAAAAATAATCACCTTAGATCCCAATAAATATGATCAAAATTTATCTAAAGCAAATACAATAGCTAAAAGTTCTTTTTCTGTGGTCGTGTAGTTGCTTTGTGCAGCATCTAGGGTTTTTGAGGCATAGCAGATGACATGAGGCTCTTTGGCTATCTTTTGTCCCAATACGGCTCCCACGCTGCGTTCGCTCGCATTGCACATGATTTCAAAGGGATAGTTTCAGTCTGGTGCTTGTACTATAGGGGCGGTTACAACTTTTGTTTGAGTGTATCAAAAGCCTCTTTACATTTTGGGTCAAACTCAAATTTCTGCCTTACCTTTCCGACACTGGTTTAGTCGTCTTGGAAATGGAGGTTGGATTTTCGGCAATGGGGGTTTCGCTCGGATCTATTTGTTGTTTTTTGGAGTTTCCTGGGCGATTTCTTGGCCAAGATTCTTGCCAGGAATTGGTTCCAGCACCTTTCCACTTCGCAACGTTACTGCATTTCCATTCTGTCTCGGGTTTGGTTCTGTTTGCGACGGCAGCTTCCCTTGAGAAGTCAATTTCTCAATTGACATGGTCAATTCTCTTATAGATGCCTTCGTTTCTTTTTGAAAATTAAGAGTTTGCTATTGAAAATCAAGGACATTAGCTGCTAATATATTGACCAAAGTTTCCAGAGAATTACCTGAATCTTGTGGCTATTGTGGGATTCGATTTTGGTATGGCTGGTTATATCGTGGATTAGCCCTATAACTAAAGTTAGGGTGGTCCCCCCATCCTAGGTTGTACGTATTGGCGTAAGGGTCGTATCGCCTTTGTAGTGGCCCAAGAAAATTTCCCACAGCATCTAAATGGGCCATAGTATCGTCACACAGACTAGGGCACGCATCAGTCGTATGTTCAGGTGTAGCACATATTCCGCATACTCAGGCTGGTTTTGCTTTTTCTGAAACAAGAGAATTCACAATATTAGTAAGTCTATCAAGTCTTTCCTCAAAGGTATAATTACTTAGCTGGTGAACCCTTCTAGGGGGTTCAGGATTAGCTCGAAATTGATGAGAATTTGCAGCCATTGTGGATATTAAGTCTCTTGCTTGTTGTGGAGTCATGTTGACCAACGCTCCTCCACTCGCGGCATCTGCCATATTCATCTCCATGGGTTTCAGGCCTTCATAAAAGTACTGGAGCAAAGACTGTTCTGTTATACCGTGTTGTGGGCAACTTGCACACAATTTCTTAAATTGCTCCCAATAGTCATACAAAGACTCTGCGTCTTTTTGCCTTATTCCCATGATTTCTCTTTTTAACTTAGCTGCATGCGATACTGGGAAAAACCTGTTAAGAAACAAACGAGACAATTCAACCCAAGTCGTTACAGATCCAAGAGGTAAATAAAATAACCATTCCCTAACAGAATCTGCTAAGGAAAAAGGAAAAGCACGCAATTTAATTTGGTCTTCAGTTACTCCCTGAGGTTTAATACTAAGGCAAACCATATGAAATTCTTTCAAATGCTTGTGGGGATTTTCGTTCTATAACCTCCGAAAAGTTGGCAGTAGCTGGATCAAGCCTGACTTTAATTCAAAATCAGTATCCATAGTAGGATACGCGATGCATAGTGACGGTTGTTCCATCGGCGCTTCGGCCAGTTGCCGAATTATTTGAGCCATAGGTTGAGGTGCTAAATTAGGGTTTTCTTCAACCCTAGCGTTAAGCACTTCTTTTGGGGAATCGACTTCTACTTTTTCTCCTTTAAAAGTTTGAGTAGGGTTTTCGTTAACCCTAGACTCTACTTCGTCGTCGATTCTGATTTCTGGTGGTGGATTACTTTGAGTCCCAACCACCGTTGACTGCTTTTTTCTTAGCTTTGTTTCCTTGCGATTAGCTCTCGCAGTCTTTTCAATTTTCGAATCAAACGCAAGAGTTCCTGGAGCAGATCTGGTCATAAGAGACAAAAAAACAAGATTAGTAGGTTATTGATCCCCGGCAACGGTGCCAAAATTTGATGTGTCATTGAGAGCACCAAAAATATCCTATTCCCTGTAAAATAGTAAAAATAATAGTAAAAATAATAGTAAAGGGGAAGTAGGGTCGAATCCTCAGGGACCAGATTATACGAATGCTTATTTCTTGAAATCCTAGGCAGAATCATGCCCAAGAAAACTTGCGTGATAAAAAAAAATAGAATTAAAGATTTGATTTGGAAAAAAAACAAAAAAAAATAGAATCTAAAGTTGATTGAAACTGTGATTACAAAAAATAATAAAAATAATATTGGTTAAACATAGGATGAATGAAAATTTGGCATGCATTTGGTGATTTGAATGTGCTTTTAACCATGTAAAATTTGTTAGATATGGTATGTCTTGTTGTGTAAGAAATGATGCTTGATTGGCTTGATTTAGGGGTTAAAAATGGAGCACACAGCCCGAGACATAGGATACCACATGACCATGTGCCACACATAGTCACCACACATGGTCGTATATATTTATTATTTTAGGTACATGCTTCACATGGTCTGTGACACGACCGTGTGTCTCAAAATAGTTTGTGGCACGACCGGTCACATGGTCGTGTGACCTAACTTTGAATACGCACACTGTTTTGCATAGTCTACAACACGACTTTGTGATCCTATTTCAAATATTCATATGAGTAGACACACAGGCTGGGACAGAGTTGTGTGTTTTGACTTCGAATGTTTACACGGTCTAAGCTATGTCACACGACTTGTAACATCCTAAAATAGGGCCTAGTCGGGACAGTGTTTTGGGACCACAAATCTGAAATTAAAATATTTATTTTATGATTATTATGAGACCTAGAATATGAGATTATGCATGTGCTAAAGTTTCATGAAGAAATTCCTTGAGTAAGGTGTCTAATTGGAAATTAGGGACTAAACTGAATAAATTGCAAAACTTGGATTCTAGAAGCAATTTGTATGAAATTTCTTTAGATTATAAACTAGAAGGTCTTGGGGAGCAATTTGCCTAATTTCTATGTTTTTGGACAAAAATGGGCTTACATGGATGAAATTTTAAAGAATGACATAAGGGCATTTTGGTCAATTGGCTTTTTAATAAAATAAAATGAGAAAAATACGCCAAAATCAGTCATCTTCTTCTCCATAGCTGCCGAAAATTTCATGCTCTCCATAGCTAGGGTTTTCAAGCTTTCCAAGCTCAATAGTAAGTGCTCCCAAGCCCCGTTTTTAATGTTCTTTGAATTTTTAGAATCCAGTAGCTTACTCTCTCCATTTCTACCCATATTTCATGCTAGGGTTCATGTTTAAAAGTTCATGTTTAAAAATTTACCTATGCATGAGTTGCTTGTATTTTGGTGGATTATGGAGGGGTATGAAATTTGAAGGTGTGATAAACATCTTTTCCTAAGTGATTTTCATGAAAAGCCCTTGTAGGGACCACTTTGCAAATATTTTAAAATGTGTAGTAGAAATGAGAAAATAATGAAAAATGTGGGCTGCCATAAGAGAGAAAAATGTTTGGCCACGCTTGGGTAAGATAGAAATTCCATGTGTTTTATTATACGAGCTTAAGGACTAAATAGTAAAAATATCAAAGGTTAGGGGCAAAACGGTCATTTGGACTGGAGGTAGAAATTAAACTTGAAAAGTGTAATGTAGTGAATTAATGACATAATTTTGTTGTTATAGACTCCGAGGAACAAATTCCGGAGGTCGATCGAGGTAAACGCAAGGTTTCAGAATAACCGAAACACAGCTCCGAAACGAATACCAGGCAAGTTCGGATAACTCGAAGTAAACCTATAACATGCATAATTGTATGTTTTATGAATGCATGATAATTGCATTATTGATGGCATGAAAATACATGAATTGCATCTTTAATAATGAATTGTTGGATAATGTCTCGGTTGAGGTTGGAAAGGGAATTCGATGGATAAACCATGATTTACATGAGACTTGAGATCCTGCATGTGTTGCAGAAAAGGATTTAGCCTCGACTGGTAATCTGAAGATCTCAAGTATAAAAAGGATCTAGCCTGGTCTGGTGTTCCTTGAGTGATTGAGCCTCCCAAAGAATATGTGTGCATTGTGGATTTAGCATGGATGGGTAATCTGATTAGGGGTCTGAATTTAGCCTGGACTGGTAATTCAGATCTGAGCTCATTAAGGTTGTTTGTCATTATAAGGGATTTAGCCTGGACTGGTAATCCCGCCGTAAGATGCAAGGTTTACGGGAGTGCATATTGAAACGATCATTCGTACGAGTTGATGGTAAATGGATGATCCATCGAGATTTCCTAGAAACTCAACGGGACTATCACAAGGAATATGTATAGATGACATGTTAAATGGTGAGCTCATCTAAGATGAATTACATGGTGCATTGATATGTAACTAACTCGATGGTTGAGTGCATGTGATAGGGAAACTATTCTATGCTTGTTGGTTTTATTGCCTAATATGGTTGTATGTTGAATAATCGGTAAGTTTATTTTCCACTTATACGGGCTTACTAAGCATGTAAATGCTTACCCCTCTCTTTTTACTGCTTTTCAGAGCTCAAGGACTCATAAGGATTGGAAGACAATTGGAGAGTCAACATACTATCAACTAGACAAGCTTTGGTATAAAGACATTTCTATTTTGTCCAATGGCATGTATAGGATTTTTGAGTATTTTGTTATATATGCCATTTGATTTTCCTAGTGAAGGCATGTAAAAAAATATGTTTATCTTTTTTTTGTATATGGCCATGGGAATTGGCTCATTTTGAAGTAGGCTATGCCCTACAAATCTATGCATGTTTATATTCATATGCGATGGCTTAGTTACAATTGGCAATGAGTTATAATAACGAGCCAATCTTAATATGTCAAGCAGACATATAAATCATTAAGTGCAAGATAAGAATTAACTTAGCATGTATGAAACCAATGACATGAGGTTCGCATGCAATGAAGTTAATTAAAGTTTCATATTTACAAATGGATAATTTGGCCCTAATATGCACTATAGTAATCTATAAGTGTAATTGGCTAGTAGTGGGTGACTTAAGTCTTGGAAAATAGCCTAACAAGGTCCATATGGGTAGACATACGGGCATGTGTGACACACGGGCTACTCCCATGGGTGTGTGCTATGACTGTGTGTCCCCTGCAGCTGAAATTTTAAGTCAGCATAGAGCAAGGGCTAAGCACACGGGCGTGTGCCTTGGCCGTGTATATTTAACAGAACGGTGAGGTTGAAGTTAGTGTAGCACACGGGCTAAGCCCACGGGCGTGTCCTTGGCCGTGTTGCATACTGGAAAAAGGACACAGACGTGTTTTAGGCCCCACGGGCGTGTTACACTTCAACTAAGGGAAAATTTTCTAAAGTGCCCCAAGTCTATCGAACAATTTCGGTTTTGTTCCGTACTACCCCTAAGAGTGTTTTTAGGCCTCGGAGGCCTGTATAAGAGATAAAGTGCACATGTTTGAAAAGTGTTAAATCACGAGCGAAATTCAGTAACCCAATTGAGTAAGTTTGTAAAGGTGAATTACCGGTAACTCTTCAAACCCTATTCTGACGTCGGATACGGGAGAGAGGTGTTACATTTAGTGGTATCAGAGCTACGATTTAGTCGATTCTAGGACTAACGTAGAGGATGTTAAAGTTTGCTATACATGTCGTATTTCGAATCTTGAGAGTGTGACATCTCTTAAATTGTTTAAATTGTTTTAAATATAGTAAATGTCTTCCAATTGAGCACAAGATGAGTTCGAAGGAGCCGAGAGCCATGCTCCAGGTTTCGTACAACGAATTGTATCTATTAGTAGTAGGAGACTTATGTCTGAAGGCCGAGAAGAGGCCCGAGCTACATTCTTTGATATGATGGATGATTGGTTTGAGGATTATATAAGGAATCCCCTAACATACCACGACCGCCCCCACCCCCTAACCAACCTGATGAGGATGTGCCACGAGGTATGGCACCTGTAAGAATCGGTAAGGCCCTTGTAGATAAGCTTAGAAAGTATGGGGCTGAGGAATTCAGAGCGAAAGTCGATGATGATGCTGAAAGAGCCGTGTTCCGACTCGAAAATACTACACGGTTGTTAGATGAATTATCATACACTCCCAAGGAGTGTTTGAAGTGTGCGGTGTCCCTCTTGAAGGATACTACATACAATTGGTGGAAGACCGTATCCTCGGTAGTGTTGAAGGAAAACATTACTTGGAATTTCTTCCAAACAGAGTTTAGGAAGAAATTTCTTAGCCAACGATTTTTAGGCTCAAAGCTAAAAGAGTTCCTGGAACTCAAACAATGGAACAAGACTGTAGCGGAATATGAGAGAGAGTTTGTATAGCTAAGTTAGTACGCAACTGAATGGGTCCAAACTGAATTAGAAATGTGTAAACGCTTCGAGGAGGGTCTGAATGAGGACATCAAATTGTTGATCAAAATTCTTGAAATACGGGAGTTCGCTGCATTGGCTGATCGGGCCAAGAAAGCCGAGGAGCTTAATAACGAAAGAAAACAAGCAAAGAGAGAGACTCGAGTTGCGAGCAAAAGGACTAGTGGTAAAACACTCTCATTCTCCATGAAGAAAGCTAGGAGGCAGCATGAACGCTCCACTTCATCAGTAGGATATTCGGGTAGAGCTAAGGGTCCTAGACGATGAAATCAAAAGTCTTCCTCCCCGATGATGACTAGTGTGGGGAGTGTAAATGATCAAAAGCCAAAGTGTAAGAGCTGCAACAAATTTCACTTCGGAGAGTGCCGAGTAAAAAGCGGTGCGTGTTTCTGATATGGCTCTCTTGACCACTTTCTCAGAGTCTGCCCAGATCGAACAGAAAAGGAAGTGGAAGTAACCTTAAAGTCGAGTGCTCCTATAGCACGAGGTAGACCTCCAAGATACCCTGGAAGTGCTATTGGCAGTCGAGTCACAACTAAAGATACTGTAAGACCAGAGGCTAGAGCCTCGGCAAGAACGTATACAATATGCACTTGAGAGGAAGCCTCTGCTCCTGACGTTATCACGGGTACTTTTTCCCTTTTTAATACAAGTATTATTGCTTTAATTGACCCAGGGTCGACATATTCTTACGTTTGCATTAGATTGATGTCTAGTATGAATATACCCGTTGAACCTAGGAATTTTTTATTAAAGTGTCGAACCTATTAGACAAATCAGCTCTAGTTGATAAAGTCTGTAAGAATTGTCCTTTGATGATTCAAGGTCATTGTTTTTCGGCTAACCTTATGTTGCTACCTTTAGATGAATTTGATGTAATACTTGGTATGGATTAGTTAGCCCTTCATGATGTAACTATGAATTGTGGTAGTAAGTATATTAAGTTAAAATGTCTGGATAGTGAGACTCTACGGGTTGAATCAAGAGAATTTGGTTCGCCGTCGAATGTAATCACGAAAATGGTTTCCCAGAGGTACATGAGGAAAGGTATGAAGCTTATCTTGCATTTGTACTGAACACTAAGAAAACAGAGTTGAAGATCGAGTTTGTGCTGATAGTATTTGAGTATTTAGATATATTCCTGGAGAAATTACTAGGATTACCTCCTGAGAGAGAAATTTAATTTGGTATTGAATTGGTTCCAAGGAAAACTCCTATTTCTATCGCTCCGTATAGAATGGCACCAACTGAGCTAAAAGAGTTAAAAGTACAGTTGCAAGAGTTGACGGATAAAGGATTCACAAGGCCAAGTTTTTTACCTTGGGGTGCCCCCGTGTTGTTTGTAAAGAAGAAAGATGGTTTAATGAGATTATGTATTGATTATCGACAACTGAATAAGGTAACCATAAAAAATAAGTATCCTTTACCAAGGATTGACGATTTATTCGATTAGTTGAGAGGAGCCACTGTGTTCTCTAAGATAGACTTGAGGTCTGGGTACTATCAATTGCGTGTCAAGGAATCGGATGTGCCAAAGAAAACTTTCAAGACGAGGTATGGTCATTACAAATTCCTTGTTATGTCGTTTGGTCTAACAAATGCACCGGTCGTATTTATGGATCTAATGAATAGGATCTTTCGACCATATTTGGATAAGTTTGTTGTGTTTATTGACGACATCTTGATTTATTCCAAAAATGAGACAGAACATGCGAAGCACCTGAGAATTGTATTGTAGACTTTGCGAGAAAAACAAATGTATGCTAAGTTTAGCAAGAGTGAATTTTGGCTCCAAGAAGTTGGATTTTTGGGTCATATTGTTTCGGGTAAAAGCATCCGAGTTGATCCAAGTAAAATCTCTTCTATTGTTGATTGGAAATTGCCTAAAAATGTAACTAAAGTTAGAAGTTTTCTGGGCTTAGCCAGTTACTATCGAAGGTTTGTAAAAGGATTTTCTATGATAGCGACTCCGATGACGAGGTTGCTACAGAAGGATGTTAAGTTTGAATGGACTGAAAAGTGTCAAGAAAGTTTTGAGAAAATAAAGACATTGCCGATCAAGCTCTGCTTTAGTGCTACTGGAACGGAAAGGAATTCGTGGTCTACAGTGATGCATCCTTAAATGGATTGGGTTGTGTGCTTATGCAAGATGGCAAGGTCATAGCCTATGCTTCACGGAAATTAAAGCCTCACGAGAAGAATTATCTGGCCCATGACTTAGAGCTTGCTGCAATTGTTTTTGCCTTGAAGATTTGGAGGCATTATTTATATGGTGAAACGTGTTGTATCTTTACGGACCACAAGAGTCTGAAGTACTTGATGACTTAAAAATAATTAAATTTGAGACAAAGGAGATGGTTAGAATTAATTAACGATTATGATCTGATCATTGACTACCATCCGAGAAAGGCGACTGTGGTCGTCGACGCTCTAAGCAAAAAATCCTTATTTGCTTTGAAAGCCATGGATACTCATTTGACATTGCTTGATGATGGTTTGGTCTTGGCAGAGCTAGAGGCTAGGCTAACATTTTTGTAGGAAATTCATGATGCTCAGTTTAATGATGGTGACTTGCAAGCAAAAAGGGCTCAATGTGAGTCAGGGACTGAATCAGATTTTTGGATTAGTCCTGATGGGTGTTTGATGTTCAGAGAGAGAGTATGCATACATAAAAACGATGAACTTATCCGGAAAATATTGCAAGAAGCACATAGTAGCCGTTTTTCTATTCATCCGGGAAGTACCAAAATGTACAATGATTTGAAGAAAATGTATTGGTGGAACGATATGAAAAAAGATATTTCTGAGTTTGTGTCAAGATGCCTGGTATGTCAGCAAGTTAAAGCTGAACATCAAGTGCCTTCAGGTTTGTTACAACCTGTGATGGTTCCCGAATAGAAGTGGGACAGAGTTACCATGGACTTCGTGACAGGATTGCCTTTGACTCCGAAAAAGAAAAATGCCATATGGGTCGTAGTGGATAAGTTGACAAAGTCGGCTCATTTTATTCTGGTAAGGACAGATTATTCCCTTGATAGATT
Source organism: Gossypium longicalyx (assembly GCA_025698465.1). Classification (NCBI taxonomy): domain Eukaryota; kingdom Viridiplantae; phylum Streptophyta; class Magnoliopsida; order Malvales; family Malvaceae; genus Gossypium; species Gossypium longicalyx. The sequence goes on along the minus strand of CM046997.1, from coordinate 11,148,353 downwards.
GGCCGACTTATAAGTTTTTAAGATTGTAAGATTGCACGGAGTACCATTATAGATTATTTCAGACAGAGACTCAAGGTTCACTTTGAGATTCTGGAAAAAACTACAGGAACCCTTGGGGAGGAAGTTGAGTTTTAGGACAGCTTTTCACCCTTAGACCAATGGTATGTTTGAGCGGACAATTTAGACTCTTAAAGATATATTGCGATGTTGCATCCTTGAATTCCAGGGTAGCTGGGAAAAATACCTGCCATTGGTAGAATTTGCCTACAGCAATAGTTTCCAAACAAGTTTGAAAATGGCACCTTATGAGGCCTTGTATGGCAGGAAGTTTCGAACTCTATTATACTGGACAGAACTTAAGGAAAATCAGATTCATGGAGTGGATCTGATTAGGGAAACTGAAGAAAAAATTAAAGTAATACAAGACTGTTTAAAAGTGGCATCGGATAGGCAAAAGTCTTATGCTGATCTGAAAAGAAAAGAGATTGAATTCCAAGTTGGAGACAGAGTATTCTTGAAGGTTTCTCCATGGAAAAATGTGTTGAGAGTTGGTCAGAAAGGTAAACTGAGTCCGCGATTTATCAGACCTTACGAGATCACTGAAAGGATTGGACCATTAGCCTATAGCTTGGTATTGCCACCCGAATTGGAAAAGATTCACGACGTGTTCCATGTATCTATGTTAAGACGATATCAATATGACCCCTCTCATGTGATTTCACTAGAGGAGATTGAGATTAGACCAGACATGACTTACGGAGAGAAACCAATCAAGATTTTGGCCCGAGAGGTTAAACAGTTAAGAAATAAAAGTGAGACTTTAGTAAAGTTTCTATGGCACCGACATGGTGTGGAAGAAGCTACATGGGAACCAAAAGAAGCCATGAGAAACCAATATCCGAACCTGTTTACTGGTAAGACTTTCGGGGACGAAAGTCCCTAAGGGGGGAGAAATGTAACATCCTGAAATAGGGCCTAGTCGGGACAGTGTTTTTGGGACCACAAATCTGACATCAAAATATTTATTTTATGATTATTATGAGACCTAGAATATGATATTATGCATGTGTTAAAGTTTCATGAAGAAATTCCTTGAGTAAGGTGTCTAATTGGAAATTAGGGACTAAACTGAATAAATTGCAAAACTTGGATTCTAGAGGAAATTTGTATGAAATTTCTTTAGATTATAAATTAGAAGGTCTTGAGGAGAAATTTTCCCAATTTTTAAGTTTTTGGACAAAAATGGGCTTGCATGGATGAAATTTTAAAGAAAGGACATAAAGGCATTTTGGTCAATTGGATTTTTAATGAAATAAAATGGGAAAAATAAGCCAAAATCAGCCATCTTCTTCTCCATAGCTACCGAAAATTTCATGCTCTCCATAGCTAGGGTTTTCAAGCTTTCCAAGCTTAGTGCTCCCAAGCCCCGTTTTTAAAGTTCTTTGTATTTTTGGAATACCGGTAGCTTACTCTCTCCATTTCTACCCATATTTCATGCTAGGGTTCATGTTTAAAAATTTACCCATGCTTGAGTTGCTTGTATTTTGGTGGATTATGGAGGGGTATGAAATTTGAAGGTGTGATAAACATCTTTTCCTAAGCGATTTTCATGAAAAGCCCTTGTAGGGACCACTTTGCAAATGTTTTAAAATGTGTAGTAGAAATGAGAAAATAATGGAAAATGTGGAATTCCATAAGAGAGAAAAATGTTCAGTCAGGCTTAGGTAAGATAGAAATTCCATGTGTTTCATTATACGAGCTTAAGGATTAAATAGTAAAAATGTCAAAGGTTAAGGGCAAAACGGTCATTTGGACCGGAGGTAGAAATTAAACTTGAAAAGTGTAATGTAGTGAATTAATGACATAATTTTGTTGTTATAGACCCCGAGGAACAAATTTCGGAGGTCGATCGAGGTAAACGCAAGGTTTCGGAATAACCGAAACACAGCTCCGAAATGAATACCAAGTAAGTTCGGATAACTCGAAGTAAACCTATAACATGCATAATTGTATGTGTTGTGAATGCATGATAATTGCATTGTTGATGGCATGAAAATGCATGAATTGCATCTTTAATAATGAATTGTTGGATAATGTCTCAATTGAGGTTGGAAAGGGAATTCGATGGGTAAACCATGATTTACATGAGACTTGAGATCCTGCATGTGTTGCAGAAAAGGATTTAGCCTGGACTGGTAATCTGAAGATCTCAAGTATGAAAAGGATCTAGCCTGGACTGGTGTTCCTTGAGTGATCGAGTCTCCTGAAAAATATGTGTGCATTGTGGATTTAGCCCGGACGGGTAATCCAATTAGGGTCTGAATTTAGCCTGGACTGGTAATTCAGATCCAAGTTCATTAAGGGTGTTTGTCGTTATAAAGGATTTAGCCTAGACTGGTAATCCCGCCGTAAGATGTGAGGTTTGAGGGTGTGCATACTGAAATGATCATTCGTACGAATTGATGGTAAATGGATGATCCATCGAGATTTCCTAGAAACTCAGCGGGACTATCACAAGGAATATGTATAGATGATATGTTAAATGATGAGCTCATCTAAGATGAATTACATGGTGCATTGATATGTAACTAACTCGATGGTTGAGTGCATGTGATAGGGAAACTATCCTATGCTTGTTGGTTTCATTGCCTAATATGGTTGTATGCTAAATAATTGGTAAGTTTACTTTCCAGTTATACGTGCTTACTAAGCATGTAAATGCTTACCCCTCTATTTTCCCTGCTTTTCAGAGCTCAAGGACTCATAAGGATTGGAAGACAATTGGAGAGTCAACACACTATCAACTAGACAAGCTTTGGTATAAAGACATTTCTATTTTGTCCAATGGCATGTATAGGATTTTTGAGTATTTTGTTATATATGTCATTTGATTTGCCTAGTGAAGGCATGTAAAAAATATATGTTTATCTTTTTTTTTGTATATGGCCATGGAAATTGGCTCATTTTGAAGAAGGCTATGCCCTACAAATCTATGCTTGTTTATATTCATATGCGATGGCTTAGTTACAATTGGCAATGAGTTATAATAACGAGCCAATCTTAATATGTCAAGCATACATATAAATCATTAAGTGCAAGATAAAAATTAACTTAGCATGTATGAAACCAATGACATGAGGTTCGCATGCAATGAGGTTAATTAAAGTTTCATATTTACAAATGGATAATTTGGCCTAAATATGCACTATAGTAATCTATACGTGTAATTGGCTAGTGGTGGGTAACTTAAGGCTTGGAAAATAGCCTAACAAGGTCCACATGGGTAGGCACACGGGCGTGTGTGACACACGGGCTACTCCCATGGGTGTGTGCTATGACCGTGTGTCCCTTGCAGCTGAAATTTTAAGTTAGCATAGAGCACGGGCTAAGCACACGGGTGTGTGCCTTGGCCGTATATATTTAACAGAATGGTGAGGTTGAAGTCAATGTAGCATACGGACTAAGCCCACGGGCGTATGCCTTGGCCGTGTTGCATACTGGAAAAAGGACATAGGCGTGTTCTAAGCCCCATGGGCATGTTACACTTCAACTAAGGGAAAATTTCCTAAAGTGTCCCAAGTCTATCGATTAATTTCGGTTTTGTTCCATACTACCCCTAGGAGTGTTTTTAGGCCTCGGAGGCATGTATAAGAGATAAAGTGTACACGTTTGAAAAGTGTTAAATCACGAGCGAAATTTAGTAACCCGATTGAGTAAGTTTGTAAAGGTGAATTACCGGTAACGCCTCGAACCCTATCCCGGTGTCGAATACGGGCGAGGGGTGTTACACGACTTGGCCATACTACCGTGTGACCCCTGTTTTCCCAAATTTTTATTTTTTTTTTCAAAATGTTCTGATTTGTTTCGATTTGGTCCCAAATTGTTCCTAAACTATTTCTGGGGCCCCTTAGGCTCGATTCAAAGTCCATAAGTGTAATATTTGCCATGATTAGATTCAATTGATATATGTTGGTATTTAATTGTATAATTGTTTCGGTTGGAAAGTTAAATGTTCTATTTTTCTTAGTAATACTATAAAATCCTAATCCAGCAACAGAGATGGGATAAGGGTGTTACATTGAATCTATAATATAATCAATTCATATGCTAACTTGTCTAAAATTTTATTTTACAACATGTTTTGGACATCATTCCCTGTTTCTAGGAAATAGTTGGCATCAGTTGTGGCCACAACTTTAATTCCCATTAACACAAATTTTCAACCATTCTATTTCCATAACTTTAATTGTAGTTGGATAAAATGAATAAAGAAGTCAACCACTCTAATTATTCAATATTAAGAACCAACTCAATGAGTTTTATTTAACAAGATAGGTAAACTTATTTGCTTATATAATTTCACAAATTATACAAAATATTACGACATTATGGTGATATATTTTATTTTTCTTTAATTTGTGCTTAATTGATATATAAGAAACCAACACACCCACAATGTGCAAAATGTACATTCTTTTACTAAAGAATGTTTAATTTAACTCTCAAGATACCATATATATCAATATGCTCTTTCATTCATCTTTTTACTATTTGGTGGATTTTTAAATATTATTTTCACATAACTAGGAGGCCTCCAACTATGCACATTTAGTAAAATATCACTTACACAACAAGTGATACCTTGAACTTTTCTATAAAGTTTCAAAACTTTTGATCAACTCAATATGAAAGTGCATAAAAGTAAATATATATAATATAACCACTATCAAAACAAAATGTCTAATTCCATGACATTCTTGTACTTTACAAAATATAATCCAAATATATGCTTTTGAACTTTTTAGTCATTCACATTGATTGATTTCTTTCTTTGCTTGTATTCAAGTTTGTATTATTGATCAATCCTTTTATATATATTGTAACCTCTCTAACCCAACCTAGATGTTAGACCCGAATTTGAGAGATTACATCTGCCACCATGATGGCCTACGATTGAAATTTATAAAATAATCATTTTAAAAAATTTCTTTATTTCAGAAGAAAACTTAAACTATTTTTAGAAAAACATATGAGTTAACAAAAACCAATTAATTTTGACATTCTTCTCATCATTGTGACTTTTTTTTAAACTTAGTTAATTTTTTATTTATTTACTACTCAACACTTATTTATAAATTAGCAGTGGAAAAGTGATTAAGATAATGGTAATTTGTATGTAAATGGGTTTTAATGGTGATTCTATGTTATGTAAGCAGTTTTTACTACTGGTTTGAGAAGGATGGTTGAGTCTGGAACTTTGAACTACAATAGGTGAGTGTCAGGTAGGTCTCTATCCTGACTCTTTGATATGAACTGTTCAAACAAGAAGCATATATATATATATATATATATATATGGGATGATGATGTCTACAGAAATTGGTAAAAATATGAGTTTAGTAAAGGTGAAAGATGTGCTACGATGATATGTATAAAGTTCTGTTAAAAAAAATAATGTTTGGTAAGCATGCAGGTAAGGTCTGGTGTAGGAGATGTATGAGCTAGTAAAAAGGTGATCATCTAGGTAAGTGAATGCTGAGCGAATGTTCCTTTATGATGCCTCTGGTAGGGCAATTATATTGCTAACTAGACTGATAGATTATGATACGAAAACAAGTATAAACTATGAGGTTGAGACCCATAACATCTTACTATGATTTGGAAACACTCATGGTGTAGCCTCTAATAAGATGAAGATTAGATTGGCAGATTACAATACATAAATGTGTGTGTAAGCTATGTGGCTAGGACCCATTGCAAGATATGTCTGTATAAATGCTTATGGTGTAGCCTTCGATAACGTATGGTTTGAAATAGCAGATCATGATACATGAAATTATGTATAAGCCCATGTGGGAGAAACCTATGACACCTTCTGTGATAGTCCGTCAAGATAGTAAACACATGTGGGAGAAGCCTTTATGGCATATTTTGTTTGGCCTTTGTGGCACTTTCAGTTAAGTTTGTCTGATATAATATGATTATCTGCCTTTATGGTAAGTTTTGGGTAAATCCCAATTTCTTTGTGACAGATATTGATTTGATAGAGTTATGAGACGTCTGAAGGTAAGGGTTGAGTAAGATATGTGATATAATTGAGTAAGTCTTAAGAGATTTCTAGAAAAGAAATGCATATATGTATAAGAAGGGTATCCGTCATGATTATCTGTTAGTGTTGAATATGGACGTATTCGTAGTTATTTGGGACATAAGAAATTATCAATGTGAGTTCGTCTGTGTTATACAGTTGTTGAATCTGAGTTGTCTAGAATCCGCTATATTATTCTTCTGAAATCATATGGAAATTGAGTTATTGTTATGATGATTATCTGGGGTCCTGTAACAAAGTAGTGGAAAATTCATTTGAATAAAGTGTGTAGTACATTATCAATGTCAGTTTGTATGGTATCGAATCAATGTATGGTTTGATTAGTAATTTGATGGTATTCAGATCTACGTAAGTATTCGCCAAAAATGTATGTATCCGTTAGTGATTAATATATGTGAACAACTGTTCTAGAATTAGTGAATGTGTTAAGAGTATGATAGTTGGCGTGTAAGTGAAAGTCGAATCTGTAATAGTATCCGTCTAATTTAGATGAAGGTGGTTTAGAAGGATAGATGGCGCACAGATGTTATTCAAATAATATAAAGTACTCGCCAAGGTATTTTTGGGATAAAAGTCACTAAGTTCTCTTGAGCTTATAATGTTGTTGTTTTTAGGTGTATGGGTAGAGAATGCGTCAGGATTGACAATGCTAGGAGTACGCTAAGATAACATTGAAGTGGGTTGTTATGCATACAGTGGAAAGGTGGCGTAGATTAGGGTTATGCCTCAAGAGTCTGTCTTTAACAAAAGTTTATACTATAATGAGTTGTACCAAGTCTGATGTAATAATTTATTTTATTTCTAATATTTTCCCTTATTATTAAATATTTAGTCTTTCAGTTAAAATAATAAGAAAATGTTTTCGGTAGGGAGTATTTGTCAACTGTTTTGATATTTTGCTAAGTACTATGGATAGTAATACCCGAGATCCAAACTCGACATATCGGGTCAAGTTGAGAGCGTTACATAAAATGTATCATAATTTGAGAAGTTTGTATTGGTGACCTGGAATAAAGAAAGAAATAATACAGTACATCTCTATTTGTTTGACATGTCAGCGGATTAAAACAGAACACCAGGTTCCCTTAGGCAAGTTGTACCCTTTAGAGATACCTAAGTGGAAGTGGGATAAGATCACCATGGATTTTGTTTTAGCTCTACCTTTCAGCCTTTCGAAGAAGAACTCAGTCTGGGTAATTGTAGATCGACTTACTAAGTCAGCCTATTTCTTGTTTGTCTGCACAAATTACTCATTGGAAAAGTTGGCTAAGCTCTATGTTTCTAAAGTTCTATGCCTTCATGGGATTCCAACATCCATAGTTTTCGATCGAGACCTAATGTTTACATCGAGATTTTGGAGACAACTGTAAGAATCGTTGGGAACGATGATATGATTCAGTACTGCCTTTCATCCCTAATCAGATGAACAATCTAAATGAGTAATTTAAGTTCTGGAAGACATGCTCAGAAGTTGTACTATAGATTTCAGAATGAATTGAGAAAGATATCTTTCTTTGCCAGAGTTTGCGTATAATAATAGTCATCACGCCAATCTAGGAATATCACCATTTGAAGCTTTGTATGGAAGAAAGCGCAGATCTCCCACCTGTTGGATAAGACTCAGTGAAAGGAAAATAGTTGGTTTTGATTTAGTATAAGAAACAGAAGAGAAAGTCTCTATTATTCGAAAGCATCTGAAAGTAACTTAAGATCGCCAGAAAGCTTATGCTGATCTAAAAAGGAATGAAATCTCTTTCGAAGTGGGTGACAATGTATTTATGAAGTTTTCTCTTCGGAAGAAGATCATAAGGTTAGAACAAATTAATTCTACATTTCATAGGACCATATGAGATTTTGGAACAGGTTGGTCCAGTGGCGTACAGATTGGTGCTACCACTAGAGTTATGAAAGATACACAATGTGTTTAACATTTTCGTATTAAGAAAATATCGATCCAACCTAGATTATGTGGTACAAGTCAAAGCATTGGAAGTGGAGCCAAACATGTCCTATGAAGAAGAACCTGTTCGCATTAGCGAGGGAGGTAAAAAAGTTGAGAAGAAAAAGAATTCCTTTGGTTAATGTATTATGGAGAAATCGCAATAAAAAAAGAAGCCACTTAGGAAAGAGAGAGTTCAATAAAAGAACAATATCTTCAGTTATTCACCGTCAAGAATTTTGAAGAGAAAATTTTCTATGTGAGGGAGAATTGTAATAGCCCGGCCGATGGATAATGTATCAAGTTACTGTTTGGCGCATAGTTGTTTATGCTAAGAATAGAAAATGAATAAGTTAATAGAGTATATTTTTTTTTTGGTTGTGTGTTTGGCATATTTTATGGGAATCTCCATTTGGTGAACTCCAGGTTTTGGTGAACTTTAAGGTTTGGTGGGCTCTTCTGATAAGTTATCTACCGACCCCAGATGTTTGGGTGAACTTGTTAGTTTGTAACTCGATTAATTTTTTTATGTGGTTAGTATATGTTATAATGACATGGTAAGTGAGGTATGTGTTTAAGCTACTATATCTTGTTTCACGCGATTGTCTCATTGGCATCTACACCAAATAGTTTTTGAGTGTTGTTTTAACCGCCAACAATGCACTTGAAACTGTTGTATGGGATTAACTCATCTTACATTTCATATAAACTTATAAACTTGGAGAAGGTTAAAACTGATTTGGTTGTTTGTGTAACCTTCCGTATGAGGGCTGATCGTGTAACCTTCAGTATTAGAGAAGTCCTGGGTTCAAAACTGATCTGGTTGAAGGTGAATAAAACCTTGGATGTAAGTAGGTGGGCTTAAAAATATTGTTGGTAAAATCATGACACCAGATGAGTTGGTGATCTAGTGGTTGTGGCATCATTATGATGGCAAGAGATCTTGAGTTCGAAATGCATGGAATGCAAAAGGGATTTTATTTTATCTCCATGAGGTGAGAGAGGTAGAGTTGGATTAAAACTCTCCTGAGGTGGTTGTTGACTTGGTCTTGGATGATGTTGTTGGGAGTAAATCAAGGAGGTTTCTAGAAGAGTTTGAATAAGGTTTGAATAAGTTTTTGTTAGCCAAATGGGTGGAGGAGGTTGAATTAATTCAAATCGGTAGGTGGAGTGTTTGTAGGAGAAAATTTTGGATGATTGAGGGGAGTGTTTGAGTTGGCCGAATGTGGGACTCCCCATCTTGGTAAATTCGATCATAGGACCTCTTGTTTCATAGGAGCCGAATTCTTTTGTGCCATTTCTCAGGTTCTCCTCATTTTTATTTTTTGTTTCTTAATTTTCTGTATTGCCGAAGATATACTGAAAAGTGACCTCTTATGCATTTTATTTTATTTTTCTTTTTCTAGTAACCAATTCTTTCCCTTCACAGCCTACCGAATCTGTTCATCTTCCCCTTCTTCGACTTCTCTTTCTATTCTTCTCCTTGGTGGCCGAATACTGCCAAGTCTCTCAAACCATTGACGCAACCAATTGTTATTTTCTTCCTCTCCATTTACTTCCCTTTCTCCTCTTTCTCTCTAAAGCCGACTATCTTATTCCTTTTCTCCTGAACACCTTTGGTTAAATCTAGTCTTTTTCTCAAATTTTTTCCCTCTCAACCCCTTTTCGCTCTCTTTCCATTTCTGTTTTCGGTTTCGTAAGCAACCTCTGCTAATCGAACTTTAGATGGGAAAAAGGGGTACTAGTGATAAAGTGATGGCAATGGTGCCAGCTGAGATTGAACGCGTAGCCTCTACTCTCAATTTTAAGCGATGTAGGGTGTCGGCGGTTCGGGATTTTCCGCCAGGTTGCGGAAGGGTGACTGTACCAAACTTTGGATTAGGTAGGCAAATCACAGTCGACCGATCAACTCAAGGCAAGTGATAGTCGATTTTTTCAGTTAAGTGGTTGTTAAGAGTTTTTCTAACACTATTTGATTAGTGATTAACTACTGCTATGTTTGAATATAGGTTCTGGCGATTGTGAAATCTTAGTACGCTACGTGATCAGGTGTGTAACTATACCCTTTCTTATTGTAGATCGGAAAAAGCTGAAAAGTCGAAGTGCTGTAACTTTGGCATTTGAGGCCTCACGAGTGTGCGATCGCTTGTAGGGTAAACCAAGCCCACAAATCATAGGTGAGAGATGTAAAGGCCACCACGAGCGTTTCCGTGGACTTTGACCATTATGGGCCTCGTTGGGCCAAAATGGGTCGTGTGGGACCAACTAACTCGTGGGCCCCATACAGATTAAATCCACGGTAAGTGATAAATATTGGACTGGGCTATGTAGGTCACATAGCTGTAACGAAATTTGGACTAAATGGGCCACACGAGCGTGTGGACCCACTTGGGACAAGTATGGGCCTTAGGCCTATTTACATCGTTAGGTCTGTTTAGGTTACTTAAGTCGCTCGAGGCAACGGCGGACCTTCTGGTGGGTCGTTAAGACCCCAAACAATAAAATTACTGAAATACCCTTGATTTGTGAAATTACTAAAATACCCCCAATTTGTAAAATTACTGAAATACCTCTAGTTTGAAAAATTATCGAAATACCCCTATAGGGTAGGATTACCGAAATACCCTTGTAGGGTAGGAATATCGAAATACCTTTGTAGGGTAGGATTACCAAAATACCTTGTAGGGTAAAATGACTGTTTTGCCCTTGTGGGTAAATAACTGACTTAGGCTATAACTGATTTGACTGTGAATGTATGATTGCGTTTTAATTGACTTGACTGTGGTTGTATGACTGATATGCTTTTAATATATGTTTAAATGATTGTTACTGAGTATGGCGATTCTGCATACACGTATGATGATTGGGCATGACATACACAACATATTGCATGGGTTGGGACATTGATATGGAGGAAGTTCTGTTCTGATAGGGTCACACGAGATGACTGTGGACCCATTATTGATCTGTTAAGTTCGCACGGGTCGCACAAGACGACTGTGGACTGACAGACGGCTTAAAGTCGCATAATCTGATTATGGCTCTGTGCCAACCTAAAAATGGCTCTGTGCCATCTTGACTATGGCTTTGTGCCAAACGTATTTACCCATTGCTATGTGCCTAACATACTTATTGATGACTCTGTGTCGATCATATTTACCCAAGGCTGTGTGCTGATTATATTACCGTTGCTGATGGTTATGTGCCAAACATAATACAGTTACCAATGGCTTTGTGCCAATTATAATACCGCTACTAAAGGCTTAGAGCCGCATATATACTAGCAGCTTTGCTGCGATTTTGGTTAGTGCCGCAACCAGTGCTAACATTGGTGTGCTGGCTAGGTGGGTCGATTTTATCCCTACGTAAGTGTAGGGTTGGTACGGGTGGTGTGTTGGCTGGATCGAGGTGGGATGCATCCTCATACTGTTGTATATCTGTTTATGAGATCTGTCACTATATTGGGCTTGGGCCCACTTGTTCTGTTATTGGTTTGGGCTAGGCCCAATTGATTCTATTATGGGTTGTGACCCAAATGATATTGTAGTGGGCTTCGGCCCACGTATGCTTTGAATTAGACTGTACTGTTACTGTTAAAAGGGCTTTGGCCTAGACTGTTCTAGGTTTTATTTCTGTATACTGTCTGCTACTCTAGTAAGGGGATTACACTGAGTTTTCATAAACTCACCCTGTTTATTAACTGTGCAGGTAATCCCCAGCATTTGGAGGATCGATGCTGCGAGAGACTCGGAGATGGCCACATGACTGTCTTTGGACTTTATTTATGTTTTAGATTCTATTTTGGGTTTTCAACTTTTGTAATAAGGCCTCTTAAATTTTCTGGATTTTAACTTTGGGTTTTATTACTTCGATTTATAACTGTCTTTAAACAACACTACGTTTCCACAACATTCTCGGAATGGGTTCACAACTTAGTTTTTAACATCACATTTTCGTAAATCAGTTACTTCTAAAATTAGCTTCCGCAACTTAAAAGAAATTTTGGGAATAGAATTAATAACTTTTCAATGTACCACTTTATAAAATAAACTAACGTAACTAGGATCTTACTCAAGTTTTCAAATAAGAAGGGTTTTCAATGAAAACATGGTTTTCAAAAAATACTTCAATGTGACATGCTAGATTCAGTCATAATGTCTAGGCCGGGTTTGGGGTGTTACATGCTATCAACCCAAGAAGTTAAGTGTTACTTTTATTGCTCTCATGCCATGCGGTAAAGCCTTTTCTATAAGGGGATGCTATCAAGCCAAACAAGTTGGCTCTTACTGTTACTTTAACTGCAGCTAAGGTATTATGGTAGAGCCTTATCCATAGTTGGCGCATACTCATACTCTTATCTCTCCTAGTTTTCTCTAAGAGATGATATCAAACCTGCTAACAACTATATTATGAATAATAACAAAGAAAGTAGAATGAACATATTAAATCTCTTATGGTATTATTAGCTTACCTTTAAACTATACATGAATATAACATATACTTGTATGACTAACTGTTATGACTAATTGTTGCTAACTGGTTACTAACAATATTCCAGACTGTATACAAAATGGTAACAGACTAACAGAGTCTACACTCTAATATTCACCCAGCTTCACACAGTTTCTAAAGAGGTAAGACTTGAAGCAGACTATGGAACCTAGCAATAGTAGAGATCGACAGTGGTTTTATGAGAATGTCAGTAACCTGATCACATGCTGGAACCTCGCCAACAATGAGAGAACCATTAGTGACCTTTTCGTGAACAAAAAATAAATCAAGTTCGACATGTTTAAATTTGGAGTGTAAAATCGGATTAGTAGCGACCACTATTGTAGTAGAGTTGTCACACCAAACAGCAGGTGGATTTGCAGAACAAATTTGTAATTTCGGTAGCTACTGCTAGACTCTGATACTTCGCCTCAGCCGTGGAGTGAAAAATAACTTCTTGTTTCTTAGAACACCAAGAGATAGGTGTATGTCCAAAATACACACAATAGCCTGTTGTTGACTGACGATCATCAAAATCCAGTCCCCAGTTGGCATCAGCATAGCCAACTAAAGACAATCTGTTGAACGAATGAAAAATTAACCCATGATTAATAGTGCCACATAAATAGCGCAAGATTCTTTTTAAAGCCACCAAATGTACCATAGTAGGTATATGCATGAATTGACAAACACAGTTTACCGTATAAGCAATATCAAGCTGAGTTAAAACCACATATTGTAATGATTTGGCAAGGCTTCTATATTTAGTAGGATCAACGAGGTTATCTCTCTCACCTTTAGACAACGTAGAAGAACTAACTATCGGTGTGTGAACACTTTTTGCGTTAGCCTAGGAACTCTTGTCAAGTAGATCCTAGATGTATTTACGTTGGCACAAATGGAGACTCCTAGTGGATGACCGAATGGCTCTAATGCCTAAGAAGTAGTGAATATCTCCCATATCTTTAAGGGAAAACTCATTATGTAACTGTTGAATAAAGTCATTTAAATCGTCGGTCATACTTCTAGTAATGATAATATCATTCACATAGACTAGAACATAAATAGTGGATTCGGACGTAACTCGAACAAATAAGGATACATTAGAATTGGATAACACAAATCTGGTAGAAAAAAGAAAATGTTTCAATTTATCGAACCAGGCATGTGGAGCTTATCTTAATCTGTACAACGCCTTTTTCGGATGACACACCAATGGCTCACCATTTGGACCAATTTGAACATAGCCTGGAGGTTGCTGCATGATCACTTTGTCAGTAAGATCATCATATTAAAAAGTATTGTTCACATCGATCTAACAAAGTTTCCAACCGTTAGAGACAGCAATAGACAATATGTTTCAAAGAGTAGCAGGTTTAACCACTAGACTAAAGGTTTCTTTGAAATCACACCCGGGTATCTAAGAACAACCCTTTGCTACCAACCAAGCCTTACGCTAAATGATAGTACCATCAGGATTTTTCTTTACTTTAAAAAGCCACTTCCACCCAATCAGTTTCTGACCATGAGGTAAGGAAACAAGCTCTCAGGTGGAGTTAGCCATTAGCGCAACAAACTCAGCTTGGACAGTTAATTTCCATTCCTTACTAGCAAGCACCTCATCAATCGTGCGCAGCTCACAGTCGACAGTTTCAACAGACAAAGCTTTGGGTTTAGAAGCACTGGCCTTAAACTGAGTAATCATGTTATGAGTATTCCCTAGAGAAATATATGGAACAGCCGAGGGAATTGTAGTTGGATCGCATTGACGAGATTCAGGGGACGAGGTAAAGAGTCAGTGCACCTTATGAGTAAAACCCAATTCAGCCGAAAAGTCAACTGAAATAGATGGCGTGGAACTACAATTAGAAGCAAGAGTCGATGACTTATTGGGTTGAACAAGCGAAGATGCCGTAGGGCGGCGAGATGAAGACCAAACAATAGGAACATATGTAGAGCTACATGGACTCGACTGGACGATGTTTTCAACATTCGAAAAAAATAGAAACCAACGTTCATCAAACATAACATTACAAGAGACAATGACCTTACCATCTGGTGTGAGGCAATGATAGCCTTTATGTTGAGAACTATAGCCTAAAAATGTGCATGGCTTAGAACAAAAATCCAACTTGTGTTGCAGAAACAAACGTAGGTATGGAAAGCAACAACACCCAAACACCCATAAATGATCATATCTAGGGTCACTACCATGAAGAACCTGATACGGAGATTGACCTTTCAGAATCGAGGTAGGTAGACGATTAATGATGTGAACGACACTGCAGAACGCGTAACCTTAGAAATCCATGGGCATATTAGCTTGGGCCAAGAAAGTAAGACCCATCTCAACAATATGTCGATGTTTTCGTTTAGCGACACTGTTCTACTTAGATGGATGTGGACAGGAGAGGCGATGAAGTATCCATGACTAGCAAGAATTGACGGGAAGGCACGAAACTCACCACCCCAATCACTTTGAAATTTTTTAATATCCTTCCCAAACTGAGTTTTGACCATTTTTTGAAACTGAAGAAAACATTCAAGCATCTGAGACTTATGTTTAATGAGATAGATCCAAGTAAAATGACTACTCATGTCGATAAACGAAACATAATACAAGTTATTTCCACAGACAACAGACGCTGGTCCCCATAAGTTAGAGGCAACCAAATCAAACAAATCTATATATTCAGTAGTAGAACTTGAAAAAGGAAGTTTATGATACTTCCCCTTTTGTCATGCAATGTAAATATTTTCAAGGAAAATTTTATTTGAAACAACTTGACACTTATCGAGAACAAGTTTAACAATTGAGGCAGATAAATGACTAAGTCTGCGGTGCCATAATGCAAAAACATAATCATCAGCATTACGACTCTAGAGCCCAGCATTATGAACATAAGGAACAACGATTGACAGGGCAAGAGTAACCAATGAAAAATAATAAAGCCCATCACGAATGTGGCCCAGTAGTAAAATTTCCTGAGTCTGGATGTCCTTAATAACATAATAAGACGGGTGAAATTCAAAGAACACATTATTTTCAATAGCAAACTGAGAAACAGATAGCAGATTCTTCCGTATATTTGGCACACACAACACATTAGAAAGATGAAGCAGCTTGGTCTTCATAGGCAAACACATTATTGTCAATAGCAAACTTAGAAACAAATAGCAGATTCTTCCGTATATTTGGCACACACAACACATTAGAAAGATGAAGCAGCTTGGTCTTCATAGGCAAGATAGAATTCCCAACACACAATATTTTTGTAGGAGTACCATTACCCATGAGGAAATGAGATGTACTTGAGTATGGCGTAGACTCATTCAAGGTAGAGGCTTCTCGACAGACATGATTCGTAGCCCCCGAATCAAGACACTAGGATGAGGTCCCTACAGGTATAGGAATGTAAGAATTATCATTATCAAAATTAGACCCATACAGAGTCGTGTTGGCATTGGACCCAGAAGTAGTAAAAAAATTGAACACATGAAAATCAGGAATGTGAGGCAACCCAACGCACAGTGAAGAATCAAAATCAATAACGTGCGCCCTTGATTTAGTGTGCCATGGAACGCATGGTCCATTAATTGGCACTAAAACATTGCCAGTGCTAGGCCCAAGCCCTTGTCCATGCCTAAAAGAGCCCTCAAGTCAAACGAAATTGACATTCGACCCAAGTGAACCCTGTCCAATGCTAGGACCAGCACTGGATGGCCTACCAATTCCATATAGCCCAAAATCTTGGCCTGAAGCAGTCGACCTAGGAACACTAGCGAATGGCTCAATGTGTTAGCCCATCTTCTGCGGCAAGTGAGGACAACCAGATCGGTCACAATTTGAGCATGGTCCAACAGTGGTCCCAAACACCTAGCCTTCCCATCGTCAAAATTAGGAGCAAAAGGGTTAGAAACCCTAACATTCGGTAGACTTGGCCCAAGGGGGGCATTGTTTTGCAAATGTGGCCACCCTACCCACGATAAGCCATAAGGGAAATGCATCGGTACTGCTATCGATGAATTGACAAACTGTGCAGGCACATCGAAAGGGTTTAGACAAGGACGAGTCGACGAAAACCAGCCAGTCAAGAGACCAGTTGCGTCAAAAACACCGTCACGCGAACCGTGACCAGCACGAATATGCGAAGCCCACGCAATGGTCAGAGCAGACGGACCACCGTAGTTACAGTTGAACCAATAATAATAGCGTTATGTCCATAGCAACAACAGATCTAGAACTGAAGCCGAGATCAAAAGCCACGGCCACGAGCACTATAAAAGAGAATGGCCACCATGCACGCAGTCCTCCACTAGTGTCACTGAAGTGGCCTCTACCAAATGAGCATGAAAAGGCATGTCGTTCACCGTGTAAGTTTGACGGTTTTCGAACTCTAGAAGCACATTAACAATCTTCTGTAATGGAAAAGTTTCAGACGAGAACGATGCTAGAGTTAAAACGGTATCATAATCCAGCGATAGGCCAGCAAGAATGATCTCTACCTTCTCGACATTCGGAACCACCGATCTAGATGCTTTGAGTAACACGCAGGTATTTTTAATCTTAGTAATATACTCTTTGACAGTCATCAAGCCTTGATGGAGTGGAGTTCATGCTTAATACGCGATAACTTGGCCCTGGTGGGAGTAGCAAAGTGGTGATTCGCAGTGCTCCAAACCTTACACGCTGTCTTAGCAACTATAAAACAGGACAACAAAGGAGCACTAATCATAGAAAGTAACCAAGAAGAGAGTAACTTATCTTACTGAACAAACAGGGATGCATTGGGAGTCGGAGCCGTAGCCAAGGTTCCATTCGAAGATGACACAAAACGAGGAGGAGAAGGTAACGTCCCTTCTAAAAATCCTATGAGTTCATATCCTTCAATTATCAATCGGATATGCTGTTGCCATTGCACAAAATTTCCTTCATCTAACTTCACAGTGTCATGACGAGGAAACTATTGAACCAAACATGAACCGAGAATGATGGACTGCTATGACTAACGAATGTAGAATCAGTGGAATTGGCCATAGATCTACAACATAAGCGACCTCCAAGAAATCAGGTGACTGATACCATGTTAACAACTGTATTATGAAGAATAACAAAAAAAGTAGAATGAACATGTTAAATCTCTTCTGGTATTATTAGCTTACCTTTGAACAATACATGAATAGAATTTATACTTGTATGACTAACTTCTATGACTAACTGCTGCTAACTACTTACTAACAATATTATAGCCTGTATAACAAAATGGTAACAGACTAAAAGAGTCTATACTCTAATAAAGCCAAACAATTTAGCTCTTACTTTTACAATATTTGCAACAAAATTATCTCCATGCTTTTTTAAATCTCCATCAAGTCACTTTGTAACCTTGTTCAAACCTAGGGGTGACATATGTTATACCACAATATTAATTCTAGCTATCAAGCACTTTTAGCCCAACTTATGGGACGGCCTTGCAACATCAGCCAATAAGAGATATGCTTTGGGTACCAAGCACAAAAAGAAAAGTGGTGTTAACCCCTTAAGTGCAATCTCTCATCTCTATCTTCTCATATCATATCCTCGCCTCATAGCCATTATGTAGAGTCACATATTACTTGCTTTCTGTATTATAAGCGTATCGTAATACAAGTTCTAACATCCTTTAATTTACTTGTAAAAATCTAAATGCATCCGAGTTCATCTTCAAACCCGATCTCTGAGCAAGAATGTTGTAATCAAAGCATAATGTCTTTCGGAGGGCTAGAAAAAAGCACAATAATATTTTACATGTATGATTAATTTTATTTAATAATTCACATCTTCAATCGGATGCTTTTCTCTTTCTTCTTTTGATAAAAAATAGCTTATAAAGTCAATGTCAGTATTTAAGTAAAAGATTCTACCCAGAATTAAAAACACTAGTATTTCTTTTCTTTTTCTTTTTTTTTTTGTGAAGAAAAACACTAATTTCTTTTTATTTTGATAATAAAATTGTTTTTATTTAAGTTTTATTTATTTCAGAAAGATATTTTGCAAAGATACTTAATCTTTTTGTTCTTTTTTATGCTTAACCTTGTATGCCATGTGGACATCACCGATGTTCCTTTAAGTAATTAGATCTATTATTAAAAATCAAATTGATTTTTTCTAATATTTTTAAAGGAATTAAAATAAATTGTTGGTAGCTAGAACTAACACATTTCCTCTGCCGGTGATTAAATTAATCCAATTATAAAACTAATGTAGCATATTGTAGTTGTGATTTGTGGTGCTTTCACATTTACCACTTTTTTTAAACTAAATAAGTTTTTATTTAGTTTAGATAACCAGTTAAAACAATTATATTAAAAAGTTAAAAATTTTAAAACAAAATTTTTTCATTAAGAATATTTTTATTTTTAATAATTTTATAAAATTTTAAATTACATAATCTAAAGTACGATTTTTTTTAAAAAAAATCTTAAAATAAATTAGTGGTAAAATTAGAAATTTTAAAATCTATTGAGTGCAAGTTTAATATTTGATGTTTGTATTGATTTTATACATTTTACTTTCAACCATTATATGAGTCACATAATCTACTATAAGATAAAATGCTTTCGATTTGAGTTTAACCGTTTAGACTATCATTTAATTAACAAAAGAATGTTTAAAAATAGAAATATAAATATTAATGATTGTTTTTGGAAAATTAGTATATTTTAAATAATAAAATGAATATTTAAATTTTAGACAAACAAGACTTATCGCGATTTTAATCATGCACATTTATTTTTAAGGAGGCGTTTTGGTGCTTTCCTATGTTAAATTTTTAATGGAATGTGATTGATAAGAATATCATTGTTCAAGAAATTATTTCACAACGTTTAGTAATCACCGGAAAGTATTGATTAAAATCTTGAGACATTTAATACTTATTGAGAATATAACATTACTATACAAAATTATCATTATTATATAAAAATAATATTAACGTATTTAATATTTTTCAATAATTTTTATTATTAATAAATTTTGAATTAAATATTTATTAATAATTTTTTATTATTAACAAATATTTGAGTTATGTTTTTTCACATCTTGATCTAAAACATTATATTAATATATTAAAAAAATTGTATATTAACTTAAGATTGTGAAGATGTACAATTTGCAAAATTTTAATCCTCATTACTTTATATGTATAAATCCAAGTATATTCAAATATTGGCTTGAAATTATCTCAATAATAATTTTTAAATTAGTAATTTGATTTAAATGTATGACACCTTTTTTAATAACCGCCATATTTTTCATTTTTAACACATATAAATTTTCATATAATTTTTTTATGAGAAAATTGGGCAACCAACTAGTTTAAAATTTTAATTTGAAAGTAGAGAATGTCAATATTATTATTGCTAGAGTAGTAAGTATTATATGTGAATAGGCTTGTTTTTCATACAATTACTTCATTCTACAAGTTGTCTTTAAGTTTTGTATGCTAAAAAATATAATTTGCTCATAGCAAAATAAAATACAGATATTTATCTACTATTTAGAAAAAAAAACCTTACTCTAGAATAATGGTTTGAAGTTGTAAAGATAAGAAAATGACATGAAAAAACAAGCTACAACTATCTTTATCTTTTATTAAAGTTCAATAAGTTAATTAGTACCTAAACATAAATAAAAGAAAAGTTAATTTTGTTCTAATATTTTTTATTTACATGTGAAAGTAATTTTCTAATCAAATTTAATGATTAAATATTCATATTCTATAAGCTTATTAAAGAAGAGAGAGTGAGAAATGAATTTGATAAATATTTAATAGAGAAAATTAAATTTATGGGAAACGACAAGGAAGAGAATAGAGAATTATTATGTCATACCATGCTAATAACCTAAACGTATTGTCTTTTTTACATGCTGCTGAAACTTTTATCATGATTATAAGGTTAAAAAAAAGCCTTTATAAAGGGAGTGAAGAGGGTTGCTAAGAGCATAACCAAATTAAACCCATATTTAGAAGTATGGGGAAAATGGGGTCATCAATGACCTCTATCTTTCTCACTCTTTTAGTTTTAGCAGTGTCTC
The DNA here is from genome assembly GCA_025698465.1 of Gossypium longicalyx. Lineage (NCBI taxonomy): Eukaryota > Viridiplantae > Streptophyta > Magnoliopsida > Malvales > Malvaceae > Gossypium > Gossypium longicalyx. The sequence goes on along the minus strand of CM046997.1, from coordinate 11,127,738 downwards.
TCAATTTGCCTTTTGAAACTTCAGCAGATTACACTTATTCTTCTCCTCCACCACCTCCTAAGAAGTACCCACCACCACCTTACCATTACAAGTCTCCACCACCGCCTCTTCCGGTCTACTCTCCACCACCACCACCACCACACAAGAAGCCTTACAAGTACAAATCTCCTCCCCCACCAACTCCTGTTTATAAGTATAAGTCCCCACCACCTCCTCCACCATCACCACCCAAGCATCCTTACAAGTACAAGTCCCCACCACCACCACCATCACCACCCAAACACCCCTACAAGTACAAGTCCCCACCCCCACCATCACCACCCAAGCACCCTTACAAGTACAAGTCTCCACCCCCACCATATCCGGTTTACAAGTATAAGTCTCCACCACCTCCACCGCCATCACCACCCAAGCACCCTTACAAGTACAAGTCCCCACCACCTCCACCACCATCACCACCCAAGCACCCTTACAAGTACAAGTCCCCACCTCCACCACCATCACCACCAAAGCATCCTTATAAGTACAAGTCTCCACCACCACCACCATCACCTCCAAAGCATCCTTATAAGTACAAGTCTCCACCACCACCACCACCATCACCACCCAAGCATCCCTACAAGTACAAGTCTCCCCCACCACCACCTCCATCCCCACCCAAGCACCCTTACAAGTACAAGTCTCCACCCCCACCACCTCCGGTTTACAAGTATAAGTCTCCACCACCTCCTCCCGTTTACAAGGCTCCTCCTCCACCACCACCCCATTATGTCTACTCTTCACCTCCTCCTCCTCACCACTACTAAGTGACGACGGCTTTGACCATACTCCTAGGTAATATACATTTATATATCTCCTTTTTTTTTTCCAACTCGTGAAGGTGCATTATTTCACATTGTTTTGCATGTTTTGATGTTTAATCAGTTCAATACAAAAAAACCCATTGTTTTGTTGCAGGAGAAGAGAAGATTGTGATTCAAATAAAGCCACAAAAGATGGTTTGAAAAGAAATCTAGAGGGAATCATAAAGAAGAAGATTGGAAGCCCAGCCTACCTAGTCTCCGCGTTTGAAGTGAATAATGTTAGATAAATTGTGTGTTATTCGGTGGCTTCACTCGTGTTTATTTCTTTATTTCTGTTTAAAAGAATCATATATGTAACTGTGTATGTGCTCGGCAACCATTTTGCAAATGCATGGGTTTATATTATATAAATTATTAATGTGTCACGATTTGCATAAGTATTTTGACTTTAAATATATCACATTTTATAAAAAAATATAAACAAGTTGATTAAACTAAAGTGTGAAATATATTAACAAAAAAAATTGTAATTAGATATCTAAAACATTGTAATTAAAATTTCAAAATATTAATATAATATTAATTAGGTTTTTTTTATCGATTTGAATATTAAATGTTAACTTAAAATATATGTGGAGCATATGTAAAATTCGTAGATCAAATTTTTAATTAATTATATAAAAAAGCTTAGATCTATCCTATTAAAAATAATATCATCAAATTTAATAGGGAAATTTTTAAGATAACTTAAACTAGAGATCACTCAATTATTAGTCAACTTTTGTTTTGGTCATCAAATTATAATATTTTAATTACTCGTCCATTAATTGTAATTAATCCCTTGATAGAATGATGATATGAAACGTTTTATATAGGGTTAATATCTATTTTGTCCTTAAATTATAGCTAAAATATTAAAGCAATTTTTTAATAATAAATTAAAAATATAACAAAAATCATAAAACTCTAAAAAAATGAAAATTTATTTTCAATTATTTTTTAAAAGAAATTATAATTATGCTAAAAATTTATAAATTTTATTATAAACTTCATAATTTAAATAAAAAACAAAATTCCAAAAGAATCCAAAAATTCATACACTTTTAAATTATAACAAAATAAAAAAAAATCTAAAAATCCTTAAACTTATAAAAATTTCAAAAACAAATATAAAAATTAAGTTTCATGAAATTCTAAAAAAAAAAAAATCTTAAGTTTTTGGGGAATAACCCAATACCAAACTGTCTTTATCCAAAAGACAAATCAAATTATGCATTACCACCATAAGAAACATTCATAGCATTTTCTGAAGAAATTGGGGATAAGCAATAGATGCTCATAAAAATTGTAGTTAACAAACATATGCTCAAAGTAAAAGGTTAAAGAGCTTCATTACCTCTCCCAAGTGAGAAATGGATTAGTAATTACACACTTGAAGGAAAGAAAAGTAGATAAGATGAATAATAATAAGATGTAATTTGGATCTAATTTCTCATAATTAGCTGGTATATATATTTTTTCTTTGATAAATGAAAACCATCTTTTAAGATTTACCCAAAAGAAAAAACATCTTTTCAACATAAACCAATCAATTAGACAATGTCTAAAGTATGAGCAAGGTTACTAAACTGACTTAAATTTACCCATGTACTAATTGTGATTGAATTCACTTTACTTCTATTATTTAGCAAATGATTGCCTGCATTCTAGAAACTTACAAAAAATGGCAAATAAGTATTTAATATAATTTACTTTATTCCCTGGAACAATAATTCTCAAGCACCAATTAAAAACAAACATCAGGCTATTGAAAAAGATAAGCTTTATCTTAGGTTATATGAATATCCCAGTATTTTAAAGATTTTTTTTTTTAGTTTTTATATTAAAAAAATGCTTCTTGAATTTTCTGAAACTTTATAATCCTTAATAATTTTTTTCTTTTTTTTTTATGATTTTAAATTTATTAATTAGAAAAAGCTCAATTCTTTGGGTGAATTACCCATAAATACAAATTTTTTTTTTGGATAATAATTAAATTAGGCTGATTTTTTCAAAATTTACTGAATTAGGCTGAAAATATGAAAATGCGTTTCAGCATATTGGCAAGAAAATGCTTCCAATTGGATATGTTTTCCATAATAGCTACCCCGGCCCCCAACGGTCAATTTCCAACAACCCCCACCCAACAGCTATTTCAATGGGATTTTAACCCCCCCTGTCTTTTTTTTTCTATTTAAACACTTAATTCCATTATTTTTCAATTCAATCTCAACTCAACTCTCTCTTTCATTCTCAATTCTCTCGCAAATCTCTTTTAAATTTCTCCCAATTCCCTCTTAATTATCACTCAATTTTTATTCTTCTCTCAACTCTCTTTTTTTTATTCAAATTGTGTAGCGACGTAAAAATTTTAGCTCGGTCGCTAATTGTGGCGGTTTATTGAAAACTTGAAAACTGAAATTTGATTTTGAAATAAAAGGGGAGTCGCCACCGATCCTTTTTATAGGTTTGATCAGACACCTAATAAATTTATTTTTAAAACAAAAGAAGGCCGAGTTTAGGTCCACGTTAAAATCAGAGGAAAGTAGGGTCCGGGAGTCGGTTACGCGCGAGGAAGGTGTTAGCACCCTCGCGACGCCCAAAATTGGTATCTTGTTAAACAAGCGTTGTCTTAATTTTCAAAATTACAAGTTCAATATAAGATTTAATCGTGATCCGATCGAAACACAAGAATTTTTAATTAATTTTTTTTTTATTTTTGAGAAGGATATACCGTTTTAACACGAGTCAATTGATGTTCACCCAACATAGCGATGAAATCGATGACTTGAATGTTAAACCGATATGTTGCCTCGATTATTAATTAAAACATAAAAATGTTTATGAAGTAAAAATTGAAAATAAATCAAAGATAATAACATTATTAATGAAAAATGTTAACATGGGATACTAGAATATTCAAAAAAATAATAATAATGATATTTACAAAAGAAATAAAAAATAAAGATAAATCATGAACAAATAAAAAAAATACATTTAGTAACAATAACATAAGATAATATATACACAAGGTAACATGAAATTATATACAACTAATGATATGAGAGAGGTACATCGAGTAATATATATATAAAAATATAACTAATAATATTGAGAATACATATTCATAATACATACATAATATATATACATATACGTATAATATAGTTATATAAAAATACATACAACATATAGTATTAAGAATAAACTCAATGGTATTAAAAATATAGTATTAAAAACGTAATATATATGCATGAGATAATGTAAGGAAAATAATATATATATATATACAGAATATATTTCAAATTAACATATACAAGATGCATATATAATAAAATACACAAAAATAATACTAGTAAAAAGTATATATATATACGCGTAATGAAATATATGTACTAATATTAATAATAAATATAGATAATATGTATATAGTATGGTATAAAAACATAGATATATAAACCATGGTACTAAAATATTCATATAATATATAAGAATATATGTAATGAAGTATTAAAAATTTGTACATGATATATATAATAATATAATGTTAAGAATATACATATGGAAGATAATATTAAAAGCATGTATACATAATATGTATGAAAACATAATATAATATTAGAAATATATACATGAATAATAAAACATATGCTAATATTAATGATAATAATAAAATAATGTAAAATATATGCATAAGATTGTAAAAAGAGAAAAAGAAAAAAAAAATATATATATATATATATAAATATTATGGTAGTTAAAAAAATATGTGGAATAATAAAAGCAACATATAACAAAGATCATAAAAACATAATATTTATAAGAAGTTAAATAATGTGTACACAATATACATGTGAAAAATATATGCATAATATAGTATTAGACCATAATAATACAACATTAAAAATACATGATATATATAAAGTATAATATTAAGAACACATATATAATATATGAAGAATATATACCTATACATATAATACTAAAACATTTAGATAATATACACATATTAAAATAAAAACTTTAGTACTAATATTACATAAGTATACACATAAAAATACATAATAATATTAAAATATGTACATAATATATATATACATAATATATATATAAATTTACTAATACTATATAATATATATATAAATATTAGGTGAATATAATATTAATACTAATAAATATAATAGTAATAAAATATAATAATGTACTTAATATCAAATTACAATAAAATAACGAAAAAAATAGTAAAAAGGATAAAATTGAATTAAAAACGAAGTTTTGGGGCGAGTTTAAAAAAAATAAAGGAAAAAGGACTAAAATGCAACGCGCGCATAACTTAGGAGGACCAAAACAACAAATATCCCTTCCTAATAAAACGCAGCGTCTGCACGAGGACTAATTCGAAAACTACGAAAAATCATGGGACTAAATTGAAAATACATAGAAACTTGATTGCGAAGTATCAGAAAAGCGGAAGGGCTAAAAGCGCAATTAGCCCTTCCGCTTAAAAACACGCGGATCCTAGGGTAAGATGGGTCGGGTCGGATCAGGTTAGGCCAAAACGACGCCGTTTTGGGGCTTAAGTGCAGCCCCCAAAACGACGTCGTTTTGGAGGGCTATATAAGGCCCATTTTCAAAAAAAAAAATCATTTGAGAAGAGAAGAGAAAAAAAAAAGAGAGAAGGGAGAGAGGAAAGGAGAGAAGAGGGAGAAGGGAGGGACTCCGGCCATGCGCCGGTCACCGGAGGCTCGCCGGCGCCGTCGCCGGCCACCGCGTGAAAAGGTAAAAATTTATATATATTTTTTACGCTTTAAAATATTATTTATTTATTTATTTATGTATTTAGATAAAAAAAGATTCGAAAATGAACAAAAAATAGAATAAAAAAAGTAGATTCACCTTAGGGCTTGACTTGATTCGATATTTTTGCACTGTTTTGGTATATTTGGAAATGTTTTTGTATTTGATCTATGAGTATTGATGCGAAAAAAAAATCCCCCTTTTCCGTTTTTACAATCAGCTTTTATAGCCTTTACATTGTATTTTTTTTTGCTTATCTTTCTGTCCCATCCTCTTTCTTTTGCAGGTGCAGAGGGCAGGTGATGAGGCGATGGTGGCATGCTGCAGGTGCTGGTGTCAGTGGAGCGGTTGGGGGCGGTGGCTGAACTTAGGGACTAGGGTTTTTTTTTTTATTTCGTTTGGGCTAGGTATTTAGTTAGTATTGGGCTGAGGGTTTGGGTTAGATATTTGGGCTAATGGGCATTGTAATGTAAATGGGTTAGGTTGTAGTGTATTTGAAATTGGGCCATTCGGGTTTTGGGTTTTAAAAGAATGGGTTTTTGCTGGGTTAATGGGTATTTTGTAAAAGGGTTAGTGGGTTTAGGTATTGGGTTGTTGGTTTGGGCTATGTAATGGGTTTGGGCAATTTGTAAATGTAACTGGGCCAAAATTGGCCTATAACAGCTGCCCCTCTTTGCTCGTTGTCGTGTAACGGGAATAGAGCAAAGACATAAAGAAAGGCCAATTTTGCCTCGTCTTGCTGAGTCTTGACTTCATTGTCACTCTTCTTGTTCAAGTAGTCTCTTTCCATTCCATTGCATCTTGTAGTTTTGACTCAATCCACTGCCTCTTCTAATATATTCCTCGTGGCTTCACTCTACCTCAATTATATGAGACTTGTGGCTTCGACCTGCTCTTTTATAACTTCAGAAGGATAAGGTCTACAGCTCCACCTAATCTTCTATCGCTTCAGTGAGATGAGGTTTGTGGTCTTCTCTTCTGTAACTCTAAAAAAGCAAGATTTGATATCCTTGATTAGTTCCACTGCAACTCCAGGGAGACGAGGCTCGCAACTTTGACCTGCTCCACTATAACTTCAGAGGATCCGAATCTGGTGTCTTCCATCAACTTCAATCTTCATTCTTTGCTCGGCATGTGATCTTGAGCTCGACTCATTTTTCGCAATATGAATTGACTCTTTAAAAATAGATATTAAAAGGCTCATCTCACCTCTCGCCATATGAGTTGATTTTTGAAAAACAGAAATTAAAAGGCTCAACTCACTTCTCGCAATATGAGTTGACTTTTTGAAAAAAACAGAAATTAAAAGGCTCAACTCACTTCTCGCAATATAAGTTGACTTTTTGAAAAAAACAGAAATTAAAAGGCTCAACTCACTTCTCGCAATATGAGTTGATTTTTGAAAAATATAAATTAAAAGGCTCAACTCACTTCTCGCAATATGAGTTGATTTTTTTTTTTTGAAAAATATAAATTGAGAATAGAAATTGAAATTACCTCTGTGTGCCTCGAGGCTCAACTCATCTCTCGCAATATGAGTTGATTTTTTTTTTGACAAGCAAAAATTGAAAAATACCTCAGCGTGCCCCGAGGCTCAACTCACTTCTCGCAACATGAGTTGATTTTTTTGAAAAACAGAAATTAAAAGGCTCAACTCACTTCTCGCAATATGAGTTGACTTTTTGAAAAACGGAAATTAAAAGGCTCAACTCACTTCTCGCAATATGAGTTGATTTTTTGAAAAATATAAATTGAAAATAGAAATTGAAATTACCTCAGCGTGCCCCGAGGCTCAACTCACTTCTCGCAATATGAGTTGATTTTTTGAAGAACAGGAATTGAAAATAACTCGGCATGTAACCTAAGGCTCAGCTTACTTCTCGCAATATGAGTTGATATTTTGAAAATACAAATTGAAAATACCTCAGCGTGTCCTGAGGCTCAACTCACTTCTAGCATTATGAGTTGATTTTTGAAAATAAAAACATCAAAATGCCAAAATCTGTCATCTAGTGGAACTCAGGCGTCTTTTCCTTGATCCAGTACAGCTATCATTCAACATTTCTTGCTTTGCTGGAGTACCTGTATATGTTATGCATGATGTCATCATGATATGCACATGTTGGTCTTAAATGCATTTATGCTTATATGATTATGCTATGCGCTTTGGGCTTGTTTGTCACATGCCCCTTTTTCCGTCATGATTTTTGATGATCTGCATTCATTGTTTTGACTCTTGACTTTCTCTTCAGGCCCTGTGCCCGTCTTCTAACTTCACGAGTAATCCAGGTTTTTCAGATATCACTCTTTTGCCCCCGGTTGAACTTTTGTCCTTGCTTTGAGGCTCTTGTACTTATCAAGTTCTTATCCGGGTAATGCTTGACATTTCTTTTGTTTAGAGTATGTCATTTCACTATTTATCATGTAAATGAACCACATAATGAGATGCATGAAAATGATCGGGTAGGGACAAAAGGGTACCTGACATTTATTCATTTCAAATGTAGCAAACAAAGAAAATCAATCAAATGATAGCAAAAATGTCACAAAGGGAAAAGGGATAACATTTCAACAAATACAAATGCTCTAGATATTCAACGCATGAACTCTTCCACGTTCCTCAGTCAAGAATCTTTTCGAGCATGGCTTCTTGCGTGGAAGATTTCGAGCTTTCAGAAATGCTTCAAATACGGTAGTCTCACTATTTGACCCCCCCGTTCAAACGCCTTACTTTTTAAGCCATTGTTTGCTTAATTAGAACGCCCTTTCGGGTTTTCATTCTAATTTTTGTGTTAACCAAGACGCCCTTTTCGGGTTTTCACCTTGATCCCTTTTTTTTTTTAGGCATAATATTTCTTTACAGCATCTGAATTCACTGGATTCGGTAACTCCTTCCCATCCATTTCAGTGAGGATCAAAGCTCCACCCGAGAAAGCCTTCTTCACAACGTATGGTCCTTCCCAATTTGGTGCCCATTTTCCTCGCAGGTCTTTTTGTATTGGGAGAATCTTTCTCAGCACGAGTTCTCCTTCATGGAATTCTCTTGGCCGTACTTTCTTGTCATGGGCCGCGATCATTCTCTTCTGGTACATCTGTCCGTGACAAATTGCCTTTAGACGTTTTTCCTCGATGAGGTTTAACTGGTCATATCGAGCCCGAACCCATTCTGCTTCCTCTAGTTTCGATTCCATTAAGACTCATAGAGAAGGGATCTCAACTTCGATAGGTAGCACACTTCCATTCCATAGACCGAGAGAAAGGAGTTGCACTCAGACGCGTCGCATGCGATGTGCGATATGCATACAAAACAAATGGTAGCTTCTCATGCCAGTCTTTATATGTCTCGGTCATTTTCCCAATGATCTTTTTGATGTTTTTATTCGCTGCTTCGACGGCCCCGTTCATCTTTGGACGATAGGGCGAGGAGTTGTGATGCTTTATTTAGAATTTCTCACACACTTCTTTCATCATCTTGTTGTTCAAATTCAAGGCGTTATCTGAAATGATTCTCTCAGGCAAACCATATCGACAAATGATTTCCTTTTTCAAAAACCTGCAGACTGCAGTCTTCGTCACATTGGCAAACGAAGCGGCTTCTATCCATTTTGTGAAGTAATCAATAACCACAAAAATGAATCGGTGTCCATTAGAAGCTTTTGGGAAAATTGGCCCTATAACATCTATGCCCCACATAGAAAAAGGCCACGGAGAAGTCATGACATGAAGGGGTGAAGGGGCTGCATGGATCTTATCGCCGTAAATTTGGCATTTGTGGCATTTTCTCGCAAAACTAATGCAATCACTTTTCATCGTCAACCAGTAGTAACCAAGTCTCATAATCTTCCTGGCCATAGTGAAACCATTGGCATGTGTCCCACAGACTCCTTCATGTACATCTTCGAGTATTTTCCTGGCTTCAACGGCGTCTACACATCTCAAGAGCACCTGATCTTTTCCTCTTTTGTACAGGATGTCCCTATCAAGGACAAATCCCGCTGCCATTCTTCTGATTGTTCTTTTATCGTTCTCATTAGCTTGTTCGGGATACCTTTGACCCTTGATATATTCTAAGACATCATGGAACCACGGCCATCCATCTTGCTCCTTTTCAATGCTCAAACAATGTGCAGGGACTTCATATATGCTCATTTGAAGAGGCATTATTTCCGTTTCTCTGTTTGCTTTGAACATTGAAGCCAAAGTGGCTAGGGCATCAGCCAATTGGTTTTCTTCTCAGGGGAAGTAATTAAAAGTTATTTCTTTGAATTCTTTAATCAGTCCTGCCACTAGATCGCTATATCTGATTAATTTCGAATCTCTCACTTTCCAATCTCCACGGATTTGGTATATCACCAATGCTGAGTCTCTATATACCTCTAAAGTTTTGATGTTTCGTTCAATCGCTGGACGAAGTCCCATGATACATGCCTCATACTCTGCTATGTTGTTGGTACAGAAGAAATTCAGCCTGGCAGTGAACGGATAATGATTCCCTTCTGGCGATACCAAGACTGCTCTGATCCCATGCCCTAATGCATTTGATGCACCATCAAAGCTCATCTTCCATGGCTTCTCATTTGATGACTCGAATTCCTTTTCTGTGATGCACATTAAGTCTTCATCGGGGAAATCGAATCTCAAGGGCTCATACTCCTCTGTCGTTCAAGCCGCTAAGAAATCCGCTATTGCACTTCCTTTTATCGACTTTTGACTCACATAGACGATATCGTACTCCGATAATAAGATTTGCCATCGTGCCATTCTTCCTGAGAGTGCAGGCGATTCCATCATGTATTTTATTGGATCCAGCTTCGAGATTAACCACGTCGTATGATACAACATATATTGCCTAAGTCTCCGAGCTACCCAAACCAGAGCGCAACAGTATTTTTCAATGGACGAATACTTTGCCTCATATTCAGTGAACTTTTTGCTGAGGTAGTAAATCGCCTTTTGTTTCTTTCCTGATTCGTCGTGTTGCCCCAGTACGCAACCCATGAAATTCTCGAACACAGTCAGATACAATATCAGTGGTCTTCCCAGGATTGGCGGTACTAGCACTGGAGGGCTAGACAGATATTGTTTTATTTTATCAAAGGCCACCTAGCAATCCTCGTTCCATTCTCCCGGATTATGTTTTCGAAGAAGCCGAAAGATCGGGTCGCATTGGTTGGTAAGTTGAGCAATGAACCGAGCGATGTAGTTCAACCTCCCTAAAAATCCTCTGACTTCTTTTTACGTGTGTGGAGGTGGTAGTTCTTGAATAGCTTTTATTTTATCTGGATCAACTTCAATGCCTCTTTCACTGACAATGAAGCTAAGCAATTTCCCTGAGGTAGCCCCAAACGTACATTTGGCCGGATTGAGCTTTAGCTGGAACTTTCTTAGTCTGTCGAACAACTTCTTTAGGTTCACTACATGTTCTTCTTCCCCTCGGGATTTAGCAATCATATCATCGACGTAGACCTCTATTTCTTTATACATCATGTCATGGAATAACGTTACCATAGCTCTCTGATATGTTGCCCCGGCATTCTTTAATCCGAATGGCATCACCTTGTAGCAGAACGTTCCCCACATAGTTATGAAGGTAGTTTTCTCCATATCTTCCGGAGCCATCTTTATCTAATTATAACTCGAGAATCCATCCATGAACGAAAACAATGAATGCTTGGCTGTGTTATCCACCAATGTATCAATGTGTGGCAAAGGAAAATTATCTTTAGGACTTGCTCTATTCAGGTCACGATAATCCACGCACATTCGTACTTTGCCATCTTTCTTTGGTACCGGGACTATATTAGCCACCCATTCTGGATATTTGGAGGCTTGTAGGAAACCCGCGTCAAATTGCTTCTTGACTTCCTCTTTTATTTTCAACATCTCAGGTCTCATTCGTCTTAGCTTTGGTTGAATGGGTTTGCATTCTAGCTTTAGTGGAAGTTTATAGACCACCACATCTTTATCCAATCCCGGCATGTCCTGATATGACCATGCGAATACATCTTTGTACTCACGGAGCAAAGCAATCAAATTATGCCTGGTGTCCCCCGAAACAGAGGTCCCAATCTTCACTTCTTGCTCCCTTTCTTCAGTTCCCAGATTTATTGTTTCAACAGATTCTTGATAAGGCAAGATCTGTTTATCCTCTTGTTCCACCATTCTTAACAAGTCGGGAGACGAGACATAGTCTTCAGCATTTTCTTCGGCTTCGAATTCTCCTAAACAAACAGCCTTCTCAAAATTGATTTCAGAACTCGTAACGGGTTCGTTCATGCTGTTGATATCTGGGCACCTGAAAGTTGAATGGAAAAGGAAACTATAGAGGGGCATCCAAGTATTGGAACCAAGACGAAATGTTATGACATGGCATGAGGCAGATGTAAGGATAGGCTATAAAATGAGGAAATGATTATGAAATTAATAATGCGAAAAATCGTGACAAAATGCATCTTCATTGATATTCATTTGAATGATAAAGAGCGAATGCAAGCTCTTACAAAAGAATTCTATTATATCTAAGGACACAATAGAGGGTTAATGTTTGAGCATTGCTCTGAAGACTTATAAACTACAAGAAGGTCTTCAGCAGTCCAATTGTTCAACATAAAGTCCGGGGGACAAGGGCGTATCCCTGAGATGTCTTTACTTGCGCCATCTCCTTTGTCAATGACATTTATACTGACATTCTGGAGATCCCTTTCAATGATTAATAGTGTGCTTCGTGTATTGTCTTGTTCGGGGTACATCGTTCCTGCAGACGTAAATATTTTTGACAAAGGAGGGTAAGCTATAGGCTCCCATTCTATTTCCCGGCCTAAGGTCCTTGCGACCCTTCTTTCCTGATCCTTCTTCCATTGTCTCCTTCTTTGACGTATGTCCGGCTAAAAACCTAAACCGTATCTGGCCTTGTGGTGCACTGGTTTTAGAGCCCTGGCTATTTCTTGCAGATATCTCCCTAAACCTCTTCTTACTCGAGCCCTCTTCCTCTGATCCAACAACCCGACACCCATTTTGGTATTTCTTGAGAGTTTTGTACACAGAATTCTGCTTTCCCTCGACAAACGAATGTGGCATTGACAAATTCAAGGGATCGAAAGAAACATTCCACAGCATCTTTATTCACTTCAATGTATGGTGCGTCAGTGGAAATAGATGCTACAATGTCTTCTTCTCCCTCGATGGTGACCAAACAGCCATCCATAATAAATTTCACCTTTTGGTGGAGGGATGATGGGACTGCTCCAGCAGAATGGATCCAGGGTCTTCCCAAGAGGCAATTATATGACGGTGTAATGTCCATGACTTGAAATTCCACATCGTATATATACGGGCCCACTTTCAGAGGAATTTCAATCTTTCCAATGACTTCGCTCCTCGTCCCATCGAATGCCCTTACCGTGGAATGACAAGGCCTTAAATAGGATAGATCCATCGGAATCCTGGAAAGTGTGGCCAAAGGCATAACGTTGAGTGCCGACCCATTGTCGATGAGCACATTTGGTATTATGTAGCCCTTGCAGCGAGTCGTAATATGCAGTGCCTTTACTGAGCCTCTACCGTTTGGCGGTATCTCATCGTCACTAAAAGAAATGAAATTATCCGCATTCAAATTATTTACCCACCGATCAAGCTTCTCAACAGATATGTTATTTGCTACGTAAGCTTGATTCAGCACCTTCAACAAAGCGTTTCGGTGTGGCTCTGAGTTTAACAGTAGAGATAGGACTGAGATTCGGGCTGGCTGCTTATTTAACTGTTCCACCACGTTGTACTCACTGTGCTTGATAGCTTCAAGCATTCCTGTGTTTCTTCCTCATCCACAGGCTTTTTAGTTTCTTGTATGGGTGGAACTTCTTGCTCGACTTCGGCCTCATTCATCACTGTCTTTCCTTTTTATTTCAAGTCACTGTTTTTCCTTGCTGGCTCGACTTCTTTAGAATAGCACCGCCCACTTCGGGTAAAATGACCTACCTCCCCAACATCTCCAGTTGTGGCTTCGGACTTTCCACCTTCCGGTGTGACAATATTGATGTCATACTTCCATGGTACGGCTTTGTCGTCCTTGTAGGGGAAGGGAGATGGTACTTCAATGATCATATTCGGTTTTACCGGCTCCTTCTTCGCATCGTAATAAATTATTAACGGTCGGTCAGCACTATACAAGAAACCTGAAGATTGATTGTCGGAGGCGCATATTTCTCCTCTATCGGTCTCTTCACCTTTATAAAAGATCTCGATCTCCTTATTATCCATCATATTTTGCAGCAGTCTCCTGAACTCTTCGCAGGACTGAATGTTGTGCCCTTCAATATTATGGAATCCGCAAAAACTTTGACCTTTTGTAATTTTTCTTTCAAACGCGCTGTTAGGATGACAAAGCAAGCCCTTCTCAACTAGTACCTCCCAGATTTTCTGCAGAGGTGCTCTTATTTCAGAAACCCATCTTCTACTTTGTCGTTTGTCTTCCTCTCCCACTGCACTCACATTCCCTTCGGTGTGGTTTGGGAATGGGTTCCCAGCCGTACTGCCGGTACCATCAAATCGCAGAATGCCCGCGTCGATGAGTCCTTGAACTCTCCTTTTAAAGGCCAGACAGTTTTCCGTAGAGTGCCCCTGGTTCCCGGCATGGTATGTACAACTAGCATTTGGATCGTACCATTTCGGGTACGGGGGTTTCAATGGTGCCATGTAATGAGGAGAGATCAACTGTTTCTCCAAAAGTTTAGGATATAACTCCCAATACGACACAGGGATGGGGGTAAATTGTGGTCTCTCGGGGTTAGGCCTTGCTGGCCTTGGCTCATTTCTGGGCTGGCTTTGAGTGGGTACCGTGTTTTGTGGAAATGTGGTGACGGGTCTTTGGTGATTCGCGGCGTATACGGGGTAGGCAGGAGGTGGAGCTTGGTAGTATGGGGCTTGAGGGGGATGATAGAAATTCAGAGGTGAATAGTTTCGAGGTCGGGGTTGGTTTGGATACGGATTAGGGGCATAACGGCTTCCCATTCCCACCATGTGGGCTTCTGGTTCTTTCTTCTTCATGGGTGCTGTCCTTCTTGAACTTTCTGAACCTTCCATCCTCCCACTTTTGATGGCACCCTCGATAAGCTCTCCGGATATTACGATATCCTAAAAATCCTTTGTAGCGCTTCCCACTAGTTTGTCATAAAAAGGAGCCTTTAAGGTGTTGATAAAGAGAACGGTTATCTCCGTTTTTGTTAGTGGGGGTTCCACTTGGGCCGAGACGTCCCTCCATCTCTGCACATACTGTCTAAAAGTCTCTGACGGCTTTTTTTCCATCATTTGTAAGGTCATCCGGTCTGGTACCATATCCGATACATGCTTGTACTGCTCACAGAATGCTGATGCCAAATCTTTCCAAGATCGGATCTTTTCCCTACTAAGCTGGTTGTACCACCGAAGAGCCGATCCTACTAAACTATCTTGAAAACAATGTATGCGTAGTTTGTCTTTATTCACATAGCCGGTCATCTTCCGGCAAAACATGATGAGATGCGCTTTTGGGCATCTTGTCCCATCGTACTTTTCAAAATTCGGTACCTTAAACTTTGGAGGCAAAATTAGATCAGGTACCAAACTGAGTTCTTTAGCACCTAGTGCCGAGAAGACTTCAGTGCCTTCGATTGCTTTAAGTCTTTCCTCCAAACTCTTATACTTCTCTTGAGCCTCGTGATCCTCCATTCTCAACCTGACTATTTTCACTGGATCGTCCAAATCTGGAACAATTGGATTGGCAGGATTGGCCCCAAGATTTGATATGAATATTCCTTGCCCCAAATGAGCAGGTGGCACAGGCCGTTGCTCTGGGTCTGTGGGTTCCCCTTGGGTGTACCCTCTTTGTGCTGCGTGGGCGTGTGGCGGAGTGAATCCGGGGGGATAGAGCGGGTCTTGATTGTGATTAACTCTTGACCGAGGTTTCTCGATGTCAGGGTTCTGCATGGGTCTTTTTCCTTTAACTAAAGCTGACATCATCTCCATCATCTTGTTCATTTGATCTTTCTATTCGAGCGATTCTTATCGTGATCTCACCATTAAGTCTCTCGTCTCTTGCTGTGACCTAGCCAATTGTTCTTGTAATTCCTTTTGGATTCTTTCCATTCTTTCAATCCTTTCATTGAATTCAGCCTCCATTGTTCTAGCCTGTCGACGCATTCTATATGAGTGGCGTGATTCCAGATTTGAAGTATTGCAACTGCGCATTATATGATCCTAACCTTAGCGAACGATTATAGAATATGCAATGAATGAGTGATTGAATGAGATGAATGCATGACAAATAAATGTTGAATAAATGACGAATGAATGTTAGTTATGAATAAATATGCAAGAATTTGGTGTTGATTTCAAGATAGCCCCTATTTAGGCATTTCATTCATCAAAAGAGTTCATTACAAAAATATTTCGTCATTTTTGATTTGGCTATTACACGAACTTTCTAGCTACTTCGCTATATTTATTTATTCACTCTAAGAATTCCGATATGCTCGATCGTTGACTCGGCGGGAATTGGCAGCTGAGATCCTCAGCTTCATTTGATAATTGTACCATATGTATGGCCGCTTCACGGATTTTGTTGATCAAGAAGCCAAGTTGCATCTCTCTTTCTTGGAGGTCCATTTTATAAGCGTGAATGTCTCTATCATATTGATCGTTCTTCTCTTCCAAGGTTTTTAAGAGACTATCCAATTGTTGCTGACGATCTTGCAGTATGTCTTCTAAATCCCGTATCCTTTCTTTTAGTTCTTGAAATTTAGATCAACTAGTCATTACCTCGGCAGACACGGCTTCATATTCTGCGTTCTTCTTCCTTAGCTCCATCATAGCCCGTGCGGCCTTCTCCTCTTCCTTTTTCGCTTTTCCCTTCCAGAACTCCATTCCCCTTTGATGTTGCTTATCTCCTCTTTCCATTCCGATGATGATTTGCCCAACCCGCTATTCTTGATAGTGACTCTCAATTTCTTGTTTTCTAGATGAAGGTCCCTTAAATCATTTCTTACAATTTCCACTTCCTTTTGCACTTTCTCGGTTTTAGACCTTTCAATCTGAACATCGATTTTTAACTGGTAGTTCTCCTCTTGCAGAGCACTGAGATCCCTTGACATCTTGGTCTTTTTGCGTTCAAACTCTTGCCTTGCTATTTCTAACTCGGATGGCAATTCCTTTAGGAAGGGATTCTGAAAGGCTCGACTCATTGACGAGACTTGCTGACTATTTATCCGCTGAATCCTCCATACGTCATAATCTTGAGTGAGAGTGTCAGCATACAAGGCCAACTCCACCAGATGAATTTTCTTCCAAGATTTTGCAGTGTCTCGGACCCTCTTTATGTATCCCTCACCCGCAAAAGTGAACTCGGATTGTGCTAACCCTCTCGTGACGGGTATGAACTGTCGCGAAGAAAATTGCCTTTGGACTAATAGTGGGGCATATCCAACACCTCCCCATAAACCAAGTAGTGGCACCCAGTCTTGTTCTCCGACCTTGTATAACAGAACTGACGGGCGTATCCACGGTGCTCTCCATGTTATGTCCTCGGCGCGAAGGTTTTGAAAAACTGAGACCCAATGTTGCTCGGTGACTTCCTTGGGCCAATCTTTTTTGAGATAGGCTTCCAATGGGGAAAATGTTTTTGAAAACATGTGGAACGGAGTGCGCTCTACTTTCCAGAAATGGCTCAAAATCCAAACATTGAGCAACTGTGCGCATCCAATAAATCGTCATTCCCCTTTTCTTCGACAACTATTCAAGGATCTGAAGGTCTCGGCTAGGATAGTCGGGACAGGGTTGATTCCTTGTTTTAATCTTTCAAAGAAATCAACTACCGCGACTTCGAGATGTTCGAGGACTTTCGGGAAGTTGATCAAACCGTAGATAGCCAAAGCGAATAGATTCACCCATTTCATCATGTCAGGATGGTTCAGAACCAAATCTCGTAGGGAAGACCATGGAATGCAAATGGCTTCATTCTTCTTCTTTATCTCGCTTTCAGCCCACGCGTCGGTCCATATCTCACAACCTCACTAGCTTCTTCTTAAAGGTCATCGGCTTAGGCTCCTTCACATATATCTTACAGGGCTGTGCATTATCAATTCGAAGCAAGGCAGTGTATTCCTCTATAGTTGGGGTCATGTCCTCCTGATTGAAAGTAAAACATTGGTAGGCGGGATCCCAAAATCTGATCATGGCTTGAATCAAACGCTCATCTATGTTGATAGTGATCAAGTGGGCTATATCTCCGTACTTCTCAATGAATATACCTTTAATGTCCGAGTCCCACTGATTCCAAATCCGAACCAAGTCTTCAAGGTTATTCTGGCGAACATTGACCGTTACGTGCTCAGGCAGATTGGCAAAACATCCCTCCACTAGACTATCCCCTTTTTCCTTCTGAGTTCTTAGAGACCAGTCTCGAACCACGACATTCTTCTCGACTGTTTGTATAATTGACTCCTCCATTAGAAACCCGTTTTTTGGCCACTAATCTTTAATCAACACCCTCCTAATGTGATGCCTATAATGCATGATGAAAAAAAACAAAAGAACAATAAGGCAAAGGCAAGCAACTTTGATTAGTAATTAAATACAGGCAGAAAAACGTGGAAAATTCAACAATTGGAACTAGTTTATTAAATAGACCTAATCTCCTTTGTATAGAAAGTGAAAATGCAAAAGGTAAGGGGCGTTCCTCCCGTGCACTTATTTCGGTGACTATTAACGGACAGAGGTTTGGCATGACTCTAATTAGGTGGCTCGTACGGTTCACTATATGTGGTTTTGGTTCTAGATAGGTACTCGAATTGTTCGTACTATCGTCTACTAAGACTAGTACGAAGCCTCGGTCGTAGCCCATCACAGGCTCACGAGTTCAATTCGAGGGATTACATTTACTTATGCCTATGCGGAGGGACAAGTTAACTCACGAAAGCATAAGTCATATGTAACCCAAAGTATTCACTAGCCTTGTGCGGAGGGACGAGTTAACTCACGAAGGCGTAGCGTTTACTTTCACTTAAACGGACGGAGCCCGGGTAGAGAGCTCATGTTATGCAAAATGCAAGTGCACGGTGTGTGGGGAGAAACTCACAAACCTTTACGCTTATTTAAAAACCAAACCAAAATTGAGATCCTAAGAATTTAAAGCTTTAAAACAATCGGACAAAACAAGTTAGAAGAATATATACAACACGATGCAAATGCATGATTTTTCAAAAACACGATTTCAGGATCACGACTAAACATTAATTTGAACAAGGGATTTTGAAAATTTTGACAACGCACGTTTAATTCGACTCGACTCTCAAAAATGCATCTCCCCAGTGGAGTCGCCAGCTGTAGCGAAGTAAAAATTTTAGCTCGTTCGCTAATTGTGGCGGTTTATTGAAAACTTGAAAAATGAAATTTGATTTTGAAATAAAAGGGGAGTCGCCACCGATCCTTTTTATAGGTTTGATCGGACACCTAATAAATTTATTTTTAAAACAAAAGAAGGCCGAGTTTAGGTCCACGTTAAAATCAGAGGAAAGTAGGGTCCGGGAGTCGGTTACGCGCGAGGAAGGTGTTAGCACCCTCGCGACGCCCAAAATTGGTATCTTGTTAAACAATCATTGTCTTAATTTTCAAAATTACAAGTTCAATATAAGATTTAATCGTGATCCGATCGAAACACAAGAATTTTTAATTAATTTTTTTTTATTTTTGAGAAGGATATACCGTTTTAACACGAGTCAATTGATGTTCACCCAACATAGCGATGAAATCGATGACTTGAATGTTAAACCGATATGTTGCCTCGATTATTAATTAAAACATAAAAATGTTTATGAAGTAAAAATTGAAAATAAATCAAAGATAATAACATTATTAATGAAAAATGTTAACATGGGATACTAGAATATTCGAAAAACAATAATAATAATGATATTTACAAAAGAAATAAAAAATGAAGATAAATCATGAACAAATAAAAAAAATACATTTAGTAACAATAACATAAGATAATATATACACAAGGTAACATGAAATTATATACAACTAATGATATGAGAGAGGTACATCGAGTAATATATATATAAAAATATAACTAATAATATTGAGAATACATATTCATAATACATACATAATATATATACATATACGTATAATATAGTTATATAAAAATACATACAACATATAGTATTAAGAATAAACTCAATGGTATTAAAAAATATAGTATTAAAAACGTAATATATATGCATGAGATAATGTAAGGAAAATAATAGATATATATATATATATAGAATATATTTTAAATTAACATATACAGTATGCATATATAATAAAATACACAAAAATAATACTAGTAAAAAGTGTATATATATATATATACGCGTAATGAAATATATGTACTAATATTAATAATAAATATAGATAATATGTATATAGTATGGTATAAAAACATAGATATATAAACCATGGTACTAAAATATTCATATAATATATAAGAATATATGTAATGAAGTATTAAAAATTTGTACATGATATATATAATAATATAATGTTAAGAATATACATATGGAAGATAATATTAAAAGCATGTATACATAATATGTATGAAAACATAATATAATATTAGAAATATATACATGAATAATAAAACATATGCTAATATTAATGATAATAATAAAATAATGTAAAATATATGCATAAGATTGTAAAAAGAGAAAAAAAAAAAAATATATATATATATATATATATAAATATTATAGTAGTTAAAAAAAATATGTGGAATAATAAAAGCAACATATAACAAAGATCATAAAAACATAATATTTATAAGAAGTTAAATAATGTGTACACAATATACATGTGAAAAATATATGCATAATATAGTATTAGACCAAAATAATACAACATTAAAAATACATGATATATATAAAGTATAATATTAAGAACACATATATAATATATGAAGACTATATACCTATACATATAATACTAAAACATTTAGGTAATATACACATATTAAAATAAAAACATTAGTACTAATATTACATAAGTATACACATAAAAATACATAAAAATATTAAAATATGTACATAATATATATATACATAATATATATATATAAATTTACTAATACTATATAATATATATATAAATATTAGGTGAATATAATATTAATACTAATAAATATAATAGTAATAAAATATAATAATGTACTTAATATCAAATTACAATAAAATAACGAAAAAAATAGTAAAAAGGATAAAATTGAATTAAAAACGAAGTTTTGGGGCGAGTTTAAAAAAAATAAAAGAAAAAGGACTAAAATGCAACGCGCGCATAACTTAGGAGGACCAAAACAGTAAATATCCCTTCCTAATAAAACGCAGCGTCTGCACAAGGACTAATTCGAAAACTACGAAAAATCGTGGGGCTAAATTGAAAATACATAGAAACTTGATTGCGAAGTATCAGAAAAGCGGAAGGGCTAAAAGCGCAATTAGCCCTTCCGCTTAAAAACACGCTGATCCCAAGGTAAGATGGGTCGGGTCGGATCAGGTTAGGCCAAAACGACGCCGTTTTGGGGCTTAAGTGCAGCCCCCAAAACGACGTCGTTTTGGAGGGCTATATAAGGCCCATTTTCAAAAAAAAAAAATCATTTGAGAAGAGAAGAGAAAAAAAAAAGAGAGAAAGGAGAGAGGAAAGGAGAGAAGAGGGAGAAGGGAGGGACTCCGGCCATGCGCCGGTCACCGGACGGCCACCGGAGGCTCGTCGGCGCATGCGGTGGCCGAAAAAGGTAAAAATTTATATTTTTTTACGCTTTAAAATATTATTATTTATTTATTTATGTATTTAGATAAAAAAAGATTCGAAAATGAACAAAAAATAGAATAAAAAAAGTAGATTCACCTTAGGGCTTGATTTGATTCGATGTTTTTGCACTGTTTTGGTATATTTGGAAATGTTTTTGTATTTGATCTATGAGTATTGATGCAAAAAAAAAAATCCCCCTTTTCCGTTTTTACAATCGGCTTTTATAGCCTTTACATTGTGTTTTTTTTTTGCTTATCTTTCTGTCCCATCCTCTTTCTTTTGTAGGTGCAGAGGGCAGGTGATGAGGCGATGGTGGCGTCTTTGCAGTCTTTGAGTGTCGATCGATGGAGCGGTTGGGGCGTGGTGAACTTAGGGACTAGGGTTTTTTTTTTTGATTTCGTTTGGGCTAGGTATTTAGTTAGTATTGGGCTGAGGGTTTGGGTTAGATATTTGGGCTAATGGGCATTGTAATGTAAATGGGTTAGGTTGTAGTGTATTTGAAATTGGGCAATTCGGGTTTTGGGTTTTAAAAGAATGGGTTTTTGCTGGGTTAATGGGTATTTTGTAAAAGGGTTAGTGGGTTTAGGTATTGGGTTGTTGGTTTGGGCTATGTAATGGGTTTGGGCAATTTGTAAATGTAACTGGGCCAAAATTGGCCTATAACAAATTGTATTAAGTTTTTTTTTTAAATTAATTTTGTATTACAATTTATTTCATATTTATTGAAATTAGTAATGACAAAATCTCTAATTCGTTTAAATGACAAGCACATTTCAGTCGATCAATTGCACATGGTAATAAGTTTTTTATTATATTTAATCTAATTTAATTTATATATTTTGTTGCTATACAAAAATTTGATATTTTGTATTTTTTTTATATATAGTCGTGAGATCGAATTTTGGAGACATATATTCGTAATCTATCCGATCCTCCATCATCTTTAATCGAACCATACTTGAGAGATGCGGGGTTTTTGTACATGGCCCATACGGGTATGCGGTGTAAATTGGACCCCACACTTGTAAACGTGTTGGTCGAAAGATGGAGACTCGAGACGCACACATTCGACCTTCCATTCAGCGAGTGTACTATTATACTCAAAGACGTGTAGTTACAACTCGGGTTACCGATGGATGGACCAATAGTGACTGGGTCAGTTGTCGTAATCGATTGGAGAGATGTATGCGAGCAACTTTTAGAGAGCTTTTTAGACACGGTTGATGGAACCCGGATAGATATGAATTGGTTGAAAAGAAATTTTGTTAGACTCGATGCAGAATCGAGTGAAGTTGAAAGAGAATAACACATTTAGGCGTACATCCTTATGATCATCGGGGCTCCGCGAATACATGATAAATCATGAAATCTTGTCCATTTAAAGTGGCTGCTAAAAGTCGTGAACTTTAGAGAAGCAGACAAACCCAGTTAGGGGTCAACTGTGTTGGTGACATTATACCAGGAAATCTGTCAGGCGAAGCAACCATCAGTGGCTGGATGCTATTGCTGCAATCATGGGTGTGGTACTGGCTACCATTTTTACGTCTTCGAGTGGACTAACCTTATACAATCGCACTCATAACAAGGTAAAATTCATTAGATAATATATTTATCATAATAAAATTTTTTAAATTTTAAATTATTGTGTTAACATATTATTTCAATAGGTGGAACCATGGGTCGAGATATGTGGAACTACCGGAGGAGCTTAAAGACATACGACTTTTGTTAGATCAACGATTGGAAGCAGAGGTATGTATTTGTAAAATTTAAATTATATAATATTAACGTAGTTGGTTTAAAAATTAATAGTAAATATATAATTAAAATTATTATTTTAATATTGTAACGCCCCCACGCCCGAGACCGTCACCGGAGTCGAGTATGAGGTGTTACTAAATTTAACATTTTAAGAACTTTAGATTATTTGTTTCTACATTCACAGCTTTTTAGCTACTTGCGTTACAGTCACAAGAAAAATCATATCTTGAGTTACGAAACTCAAAATCAAGATCCGTAAATTTTCTCTGAATCTAGACTCATATGCCTATCTACTAATTTTTTTCTAGAATTTTTGGTTGGGCCAATTAGTAGAGTTTATTAGTTAAAGTTACCCCTGTTTCAGGGCTTGACTGGTCTGACCTCTGTTTACTACAAACCGCTTTTATCTCTGTATAAAATTCATATGAATATGAGGTTTATTTCTCCTGAAAATAGACTCAATAAGGATTCTGAGAATATAAAATACACCACCTAATTGTATCTGTACAATTTATGGTGAATTTCTAAAGTTGGAACAGGGGATTCAGAAACTGCTCTGACCCTGTTTCACTAAAATTCAAATATCTTATAACATATAATTCTTTTACCAGTTTAGTTTGTTTCATGTGAAACTAGACATAATAAGCTTCAATTTAAAATTTAATCCATCACCAAATTCAATTTCTATGATTTTTAGTAAATTTTCAAACTCACGTCAGTGTTGCTGTAATATTCTGTTTATGGCAAATTTCATCCTTTTTATGAATTTTCATGAACTAGGTAACTTATTAACTTTCCATAACATCAAACATATTCTAAACTAACCATTTCCATAATTTATCATTATCAAGCACTTCCTCAACCATTTCATCACCATACCATAAGATCATTTACACAAAATAAGTATTTTGCTATACATGCCATACTTAAATTTACAAGCCATTTTACCGAAAAGTTCTTCCGGAATAGTGTGATGATCCTCCGACCAATCCCGACTCCTGAGCTGGCTTGTCCAAAACTACAATGAGTAAGAAAGAGGGGGTAAGCATAAATGCTTAGTAAGTTCATATGCAAATAATAAGTAACATAACAAAGCAATCATACCAAACAACCTTAGCATGCATCACCAAAACACATATCACATTTCTAACCATTTTTCATCATCTTGTTACCTTATCGTGATTGTATCAATACTCAACTCGAGGGTTAAATACATACCTGTCCAAAATATTCATTTCACATCACTTACCAATACGTCTCTTTACATCTCGAATATTCCTCCATTTGAGTAGAACTTTACCCGTTGAACACATCGGAATATAATTCGGATACTTGGATAACTTGCACATAAGTGCCACATATGCAATCAAGCAATCATGTAACCCGCCCATAAGCGAACTCGGACTCAACTCAACGAGCTCGGGCGTTCGCATCCATAAGTGAACTCGGACTCAACTCAACGAGCTCGGATGCCTAGTTACATCTCATGAACTCGGACTCAACTCAACGAGTTCGGACATTCGCATCCATAAGTGAACTCGGACTCAACTCAACGAGTTCGGATGCTCAACCATCCTAGTGACATGTCACTTGTATCCTAATCTATTCCTAAGGTTCAAACGGGATTTTCCTCGAATACATATCCTTTCCGTCTTAGTAGAGTGCAAATCAATACTCGATAATAATTATATTTAGCAAGTAGCACACATGATTTGCATTTTGTTTGAAAATAACCACAAAGCATATATTTCATGATAAAAAAAATCATCATATCACATAATTGACATCAATGACTTAAAATAACAATTATGCTACATTATTTACACATGAACTTACCTTGGTACCAAAATACAAAGGTTTTGCAATTTAATCCACAATCTTTTCTTTTCCTCGATTGGGGTCGTTTCCACGTCTTTCTTGATCTAAAATAACACATTTAGCTTATTTAATACTCACATTATCAAATTAATCCTTAATTCAAATTTTGGCAAAATTACAATTTTACCCCTAAACTTTTGCATATTTACATTTTTGCCCCTAGGCTCAAGGATTAAACTTTATTCCTTATTCTTATGTTTTTCAACATGCTGATCACTTTTCCCTTCTATGGCAACATCAAATTCTCACTCTAACATGTACTTGTGACTATTAGGTATTTTTACCGATTAAGCCCTTTTACTCGTTTTTGCTTAAAATCGAGTAGTACAAGTTGTCTAACATAATTTAAAACATCATATTCTATCATAAAACATCAAAATACACAAATTTCACCTATGGGTATTTTTCCAAATATAAACCCTAGGTTAAATTATTGCTAACATAAGCTTTATCGAGTTATCGGGATCTCAAAAACATAAAAATCATTAAAAAGGGGCTTGGAATCACTTACTATGAAGCTTGAAAGTTGAAGAAACCCTAGCTATGGAGACATGGAGCATTCGGCAGCAACTAATGGGAAGATGACTATTTTGTGACATTTTTCCCATTTTATTTCATTAATTATCCAAATGACCAAAATGCCCTTAATGCCTTTCTTTGAAAATTTTCATGTACAAGCCCATTTTTGTCCAAAATTTTAGAAATTGGTCAAATTGCTATTTAAGACCTCCTAATTAATATTTCAAAGCAATTTCATACTAAAAACTTCTAGAATGCAAGTTTTGCAACTTATTCGATTTAGCCCCTAACTTCAAATTAAGCATTTTATGCATGGAATTTCTTCACAAAATTTTCACACAATCATGCAATCATATCATAAACCTCAAAATAATTATAAAATAATTATTTCTATCTCGGATTTGTGGTCACGACACCACTATTCCGATTAGGCCCTAATTCGGGATATTACAAATATAGTTTGAATGGACGCCATACTCTGATCCAAGAATTCAAGTATACATCCCATCTGAATTCTTGGTGAATCTTAACATCTGGCACATGAAGGTGCCATTGGTAGTGTATGCTACGATAGAGATGCACAAATTAGATAGAGTTATGCAGCATCTCAGGTTTAGACAAACGATTCCACCAGTACTATAAGAAATCGAATATCTGCACCATATCGACTTGTAGGGGAAAACCGATGAAAATGGGGTTAAATTCCACACGAAATATATCAACATTTGGAACTATAGGTACGACTTTTTACATAATCGTGAACCCATTATCGCTCGAGAGTTAGCCTGTGATTTGGAGTACATGTCATGGTTTAGACATCATTACAAGCCATATCTACTAGTGGAAGAGGCGAGGGGTAGGCAACGTCATATTAGGAGGCCACGACAGGTGCCTAAGAATCCAAAGTCTAGAGCAGATGTTGAGATGAGTCCATCATCTACACCAACACAAAAACAAGCACCGATGGTCACACCATCCCCTGGTCAATATGGCGTGAGTGACACACTGAATGCATATATTTAGCTCGTGTTGTAGCCTCCCTAATTTGTTTCATAATGTCATCGCACCAAATTTGACCACCCTTAATCTGTCCAATATATTTTTTCGCTCCTTTTTGGTAATAGTGCTGCCAAACAGAAATATGTTTCTTTCACAAACGAGGTTATCAGAAAATGACATGTCCCCTTCAATATGAAATTGATGCATTCCGCCAGGTTTGTCGTCATGTGCCCATATCGTAGACCCCGTAATATGATTTTTTCCACTGGTCGAATGGTATATTAGAGAGGTAACTCGCATCGACACTATTAATGGCCCGTAAGTTTTTCAACATTTCACGATGTTTGACGATCTCGTACTCTGCCGAGGAAAGTGAATAGTTTATCCATTATCCCTAACATCTGCTTACCGGTTAAATATCAAACAATTGAAATAATGGTGAATACATACCCATGTTAATCACTTGTACTTGCTGAGCTTTAGATTTGAGCTGTTTGTGGTAGCTCACCGCAACATGTCTTAAACAATATCTATGGTGTGTGCGGTCCCAAAGGCTTCCCTGTCGTTCAATTGCGACCAGTATTACAGGTCCCCTATCGGAGATGATGCATATATTGTGTAGGTGGACAAAATACCTCTTCAACCTAGACAGGAAGAAATCCCAATCGTTCGCCTTTTCAGACGGCATTTTTGTAAATGCAATGGCGAGATTTTTCGATTACCATCCTGTGCCAAAACCAACAACCAATGCATATATCTCTCATACATAAAGGTGTCGTCGATTTTTACCAATGTCTTACAATACCAGAAAGTTTGTTAACATTGCTTGAAAGTCCAAAAGAAAGGATGGAACACATCCAATTGAGTGCGCTTTCAGTTCATTTTTCTAACATTGCACTAAAAATGTGCCCTACGTGGAGCGTTTTCCCACTACCAATTTCAACTCCTACAAATTTCCCACTCACCCATTAGATATCCCAAGATTCCTAGGATAATATTTTCTGAAAATTTTAGATTGACCTCCTCTTGCCGTAAACTATGGGTGATCAAAACTTGATTCCATTCGAAAAAAAAAAGAGAAAAAAAATACGAGCTACAAGTTAATCGAATCAAGTAGTTCGAGTTTCGTTTTTGAATTGAATTAAATTTTACAATTTGAATAATTTGAATATACAATTGGTGTAAATACAATTGTTTTAAATACCTTTTGGCACCTGTCATGTTTTAAATTTATACCAAATTGGGCTCTAAATAATTTCAAATTTTTATAAATAATATTAATTTTATAACTTAAAAAATTATTAAAAGTTTCTAAAGAATATATAAAAAAGTTAAAAAGTAAAAAAAAAAACCTAAAACATTATTTCATATAGGGGTGGGCAAAATTCGATTCAACTCGAAAAAAGTTCGAATTTTGAATTATTCAAATTGAATTAATCGAGTTAACCAAATCAACTCAATTGTTTTTTTGAATTTCAAGTTCGAATCGAGTTGAATTTTTGAATTTGAATAACTCAAATAATCCGAATAAACCAAATGCCAAATCCTTTTACTTCCCTTTCCCCAACCCTCCTCAAACCCTTTTACTCCCCCCAAACCCTTAAAACTTTTACTTACCCCTCTAAAAATTTACTTCCCTCCAGATCCTTAAAACTTTTTTCCTTTTGCTTTTCCCACAATTTTTTTTCTTTTTGCTTTCCCCCAAAAGTTTTACTTCCTCACAAACCCCCAAAACTTTTTTTTTTTCGAATTTATGTATACTATTTACATTATCGAATTAAATTTCACATTTTGTACTATTTATATTATTAAATTGTTTAGTAATACCGGATCTTTATCAATTTGTATTAAAATTGAATTATTGATTATGCCATAAAATATTCGTGTTAATATTTTCTGTTGGTATTAATTTCACATTTTATTTTTAAAATAAATTTTATTAAAAAAATCACATTTTTTACATTTAATTTATTTTTTATTTCAAAATACATGGTGATAAGAATCAAAAGATAATTGAAACAAGTAGGTAAGCAAAGAAGCTAACTCGTATATAAAAGATTAATAAATAAATTATAAATGGATGAAAGTTATAACAAATTTGATTACGGTGGGTGGTAGTGGCTATAACGACCTAAAGTCATTTTTTTAAAAAATTTAACTCAAACAAATATATTTGATTAGATTCAATTCAAATTCCATCTCACTCGACTCGATTCGAGAAAATTTTGAATTGAGTTAGGATGATAAAATAGGATTCATCAACTCAGTTTACTCAAAAAAAATTCATTCGATTCAATCGAATGCTCATCTCTAATTTCATAAACCCTAAAACCTTAACAAAATCTAAACCCTAACCCTAAAACAATTAAAAGAACTAAAATAATAAAAGAACCCTAGCCCATGGAGAGAGAATGAAAACACGACCAGCTGGAAGCGTTTTCTTGCCAATTCGCTAAAAATACGTCTAGCTGGATGCGTTTTCATATTTTTGACCTAATTTGATAAATTTTGGAAAAACTGACCTAATTTGATAATTATCCAAAAAAATTGTATTTATGGGTAATTCATCCCAAAAGAAAATTTTGGGTTTTTTTTTTCTTTGTAATTTCTAGAATTTTATGAACTTTAAGAAAAATTAAAAGTTGTTTCATTATTACAAATGTAACACCCTAAACCCAGCCTAGACGTCCAGACCAAGTTGGAGAGTTACATCACCCATACTAAAATCCATACTCTCATAGCACAGTCAAATTGAACCATTCGTCATGTAATATTCATCACAACCGTAATTTAATACATATTGTCGAAACCATTAAAAACGAGATCGACTTTAAAATTAAATATGGAGTTGCCACCAATCCTTTTTGTTTAGGTGTGATCGGATCACCTAATAAAATATTTTATTTCATTAAAATATATTTTGGCTTACGAGAGTCAAGAAAACGGGTTCGGGAGTCGGTTGCGTACGAGGAAGGATTAGCACCCTCACAACGCCCAAAATTGGTACCTGATTGATTAATTAATGTTCTAATGTCAAAATTTTGAAAAGTTTTTAACATGCAATCCCTTTGAAAAATGTTTGGACAACTTGAGTTGGAATTTAAGATTCACTCGTCTCGAAGGAATAAAACATCACATCCAATATGTTAGGATATGACATTTTAAACCCTTAAAACCGAGATCATCTCATGATTTCCAAAACATGCCATTAAAAGGATATTTGATTATTTGGTCAAACGGAAAATCGAAACCCAGCACGTTAGGGCACTATTTCCTGAATTTCCAAACACAAAATATTGTCTTATTTTGAAAAGCTCTCAAATAAGCGATTATAAAACTGGCTCAAAATGCATTTTATTTGGTTTGTTTGGGAATAAAAATGAGACGACCAAATCAATTAAAACGTTGAAATTTGAATCATGATGCGATAATGTAAAAAAAATAAAGTTACAAACATGGAACAATATACATGGATAAAATATTATACAAATGAATGACCATAATATGAAATTTGAAAGGAACGAATTTGGGTACATACAATGGCGACATATCATACACTATACAAATACTAACATTAATATTCGAAGGCTAATGAATTAAAAGCAAATTTTAAAAGAAATATCAAGCAAATTAACACAAATAACATATAGCAAGTTTTAAAACAAATAAACAAATGAATGATATAAAAGAAATGCAATTTGGAATCATCAATATGCAAACAAACAATTATATATAAAAAAATCTTGAAGTAAGTAATATACATGAAAGTTTGAAATAGATCAAAAAATAATATATATATATATATATATATATGAAATAGTAATGTATAAATGAAATTTCAAAATAAATAATATATAAAAAATTAAAGTAACTGATAAACAAAATAATAAATGTCAATCTAAATAGATAATTACATGAAATGAAAAAATTTAATATAAATAATCTATATATAAAAATAATAATATATGAAAGTGTTGGAAACAAACAAATATATATATATTAAAATAGGGTCTTTAAAGAAATAAATTATATAGATAGATTTAAAAAGAAAATATATAAACATATTTAAAGGGAATTTTAAGATAATCCACTAGAATAATATGAAATTAACAAAATATACAATACAATTCAAATTATATAGTAAAACATTTTTTTTTAAAAAAAATGAATAATGAATAAATCATAAAAAGAATAACAACTGAAATTTTAAACAAACAGACTCAATTTAAACAAAAACAAAAGCAACAGAATAATTTACAAACAAATAAATTATTAGAATAGAAATCCAGGGCCAAAATAGAACGCGCATAAACGGGTGAGGATTAAAAATGAAATTATTCCTAGCTTCTAAATGCAACGTTTCAATGCGGACCAAAGTGGAATGATGCACCAATTTCAAGGAAAAATTAAAAAATAAAAGAAATAGAAAAATGTCCTAATCAAATGATAGCGCAAAAAGGAAGGACTAAACGCACAAATTCCCCTTTTGGAAAAAAAATGTGCGGATCCGGCTATGGGTCGGGTTGATGCGCGGGTTCTTTTATCCCTTAAACGACGCCGTTTGGCTTATGCGTAAAAAACAAAAACACCTTCCCCCCTCCTCCCAAAGTTATCTGTTCCAAAATCAAAAGGAACAAAAGGGTTTTCTCCCCCTTTTTTTCTCTGCTAGGGCACAAATGGATCAACCCCTACTGCAAAATCCGCCTCGATCACAAATAACGGCGGCTGGAGGAGCCACAACAAGGTACTTTCGACCCTTTTCATTTTTTATTTTTTTATTTAAAAAAAAAACACTGGCCATGTGGTTTTCAAGCGTAAACAGTGAGTTACACGATCTGGACACACGTCCGTGTCCTTGCCCGTGTGATTCACACGACCTGGACACACACCCGTGTCCCTGCTCAGGTGGCCTTTATACCCCAACAGTAAGTTACACAGCATGGGCACACGCCCGTGTCCCTGGCCGTGTGGTCTCAATTGACAAACAGTGAGTTACACGGCCCAGACAGACGCCCGTGTCTGTTGCCCATGTGAACCCTGCCCCTCAAACCCTTTTACTTCACCCCAAACCCTTAAAACTTTTACTTACCCCTCTAAAAATTTACTTCCCTCCAGACCTTTAAAAATTTTTTCTTTTTGCCTTCCCCCCAAAAATTTTTCCTTTTGCTTTTCTCTAAAACTTTTACTTCCTCCCAAACCCCCAAAACTTTTTTTTCGAATTTATGTATACTATTTACATTATCAAATTAAATTTCACATTTTGTACTATTTATATTATTAAATTATTTAGTAATGCCGAATCTTTATCAATTTGTATTAAAATTAAATTATTGATGATGTCAT
Source organism: Gossypium longicalyx (assembly GCA_025698465.1). Taxonomy (NCBI): domain Eukaryota; kingdom Viridiplantae; phylum Streptophyta; class Magnoliopsida; order Malvales; family Malvaceae; genus Gossypium; species Gossypium longicalyx. The sequence continues at coordinate 11,095,783 of CM046997.1, read as the reverse complement.
AAAATATTTGTGTTAAAATTTTCTGTTGGTATCAATTTCACATTTTATCTTTAAAATAACTTTTATTAAAAAAAATCACATTTTTTACATTTAATATATTTTTTATTTCAAAATACATGGTGACAAAAATCAGAAGATAATTGAAACAAGTAAGTAAAGAAGCTAACCCGTATATAAAAAGATTAATAAATAAATTATAATGGGATAAAAGTTAATAAAAAAGTTGATTACGATGGGTGGTAATGGCTACAAGGACCTAAAGCCATTTTTTTAATTTAACTCAAACAAATATATTCGATTAGATTATGTTCGAATTTAATCTCACTCGACTCAATTTGAGAAAATTTCGAATTGAGTTAGGATGATAAAATAGGATTCGTCAACTCGGTTAACTAAAAAAATTTCATTCAATTCAATCAAAAGCTCATCCCTAATTTCATAAACCCTAAAACCTTAACAAAATCTAAACCCTAACCCTAAAATAATTAAAAGAACTAAAATAATAATAAAAAACCCTAACTTGTAGAGAGAGAAGGAAAACGCGACCAACTAGAAGCGTTTTCTTGCCAATCCACTAAAAATACGTCTAGCTGGATGCCTTTTCGTATTTTTGACCTAATTCGATAAATTTTGGAAAAACTGACCTAATCTGATAATTATCCAAAAAAATTGTATTTATGGGTAATTCATCCCAAAAGAAAATTTTGGTTTTTTTTTCTTTCTAATTTCTAGAATTTTGAGAGGTAACTTTCATCAACACTGTTGATGGCCCGCAAGTTTTATAACATTTCATGTAAATGATGTTTGACGAGCTCGTACTTTACCGAGGAAAGTGAATAGTTTATCCATTATCCCCAACATTTGTTGACCGGGTAAATATCAGACAATTGAAATAGTGGTGAATACATATCCATGTTAATCACTTGTACGAGTTGAGCTTTAGATTCGAGTTGTTCCTGGTAGTTCGCCGCAACATGTCTTAAACAATATCTATGGTGTGTGCGGTCCCAAAGGCTTCCCTGTCGTTCAATTACGACCAATATTCCAGGTCTCCTGTCGGAGATGACGCATATATTGTGTTGGTGGACATCATACCTCCTCAACCTAGATAGGAAGAAATTCCAATCATCTGCCTTTTCAGACGGGGTTTTTGCAAAGGCAATGGCGAGATTTTCTGATTACCGTCCTGTGCCACAACCAACAACCAATGCATATATCTCTCGAACATAAAGGTGTCGTCGATTTGTACCAATGTCTTACAATACCAGAAAGTTTGTTGACATTGCTTGAAAGTCTAGAAGAAAGGATGGAACACATCCAATTGAGTGCGCTTTCAGTTCATTTTTCTAACATTGCACTAAAAATGCGCTCTACGTGGAGCGTTTTCCCACTACCAATTTCAACTCCTACAAATTTCCCACTCACCCATTAGATATCCCAAGATTCCCGGGATAATATTTTTTTAAAATTTCATATTGACCTCCTCTTGTCGTAAACTATGGGTGATCAAAACTTGATCCCATTCAAAAAAATTAAAAAAAATACAAGCTAAAAGTTAATCGAACCAAGTAGTTCGAGTTTCGATTTTGAATTGAATTAAATTTTATAATTTGAATATTTGAATATAAAATTGGTGTAAATACAATTGTTGTAAATACCATTTTGGTACTTGTCATATTTTAAATTTATACCAAATTGGGCTCTAAATAATTTCAAATTTTTAAAAATAATATTAATTTTATAACTAAAAAAATTATAAAAAGTTTCTAAAGAATATATAAAAAAGTTAAAAAATAAAAGAAAAAAAAACCTAAAACATTATTTCAATAGGGGTGGGCAAAATTCGATTTGGCTCAAAAAAAGTTTAAATTTTGAATTATTCGAATTGAATTAATCGAGTTAACCAAAACAATTCAATTTTTTTTCAAATTTCAAATTCGAATCGAGTTGAATTTTTAAATTTGAATAACTCAAATAATCCGAATAAACCAAATACCAAATCCTTTTACTTCCCTTTCCCCAACCCCCTCAAACCCTTTTACTCCCCCCAAACCCTCAAAAGTTTAACTTACCCCTCTAAAATTTTACTTCCTTGGAGACCTTTAAAACTTTTTTCCTTTTGTTTTCCCTTAATTTTTTTTTAATTTTTCCTCAAAACTTTTACTTCTTCTCAAATTTCCAAAACTTTTTTTTTTAAATTTATGTATACTGTTTATATTATTGAATTGCGTACAGCTTTTTTTTTTTTTATTTATAATCTTTCGTTCCCTGATTCTGTTTTCAACATCAATTTACCATTCTATTTGTTTGATTGAATCACCTACTCTTATAATGTCTTTAAGTTGGTGAGGAAAGAGAAGCTTTAAACAGGTTATTAATGGTGATCCTCCTATCACCAAGTTGGTTTAGAGCTCAAATGGAGACAACCTGGGGGAATCCAGAGGCGGCTAGTGTTGATAACAGCCATACATATATATTGGAATTTTTTAATTTTATTTTTTTAATATTCAATTATTTCACTTAATAATTATATGAAAGTATTGAGATAATGTTTTTACCACGTTTTGCCTTCTTATTGAACATTAGTTGCCACTTTCATCTTGGACTAATAACGTTAGTCAAATTGGTCCATTAGTTTGACAGCAAAATTTTAGGTATTTATCTAAGTTCAAGAGGTACTTTGGTATGAGTAACTTTTGGTTCACACATGTAAGATTATTTTCGATAATAAAATTAGTAGAATGTAAAATTATTTAGTATATTATAAATATGTTATATTATTTTATTTAACATATTTTATTGAAAAATAAAATTTTATTGTTTAGTTGATAGAATAAAAATTTATTTAAAAATACATTTCATTAAATTATATCTATTAATAATTTTTTTAACAAGTTTAGTTGTTTCAATATTAATGGAAAAATATTGAAACGAAAGTTAATCAAACTTACAAAAATATAAATTACACTCAACATAATATTATTATAATAAATATATTCATTTTAGTACAAACCTTACTAAGAACAGATATATCCTTCACCAGTAAAACTAAATCTCTACTTAAATAATTATCAAATCATTAATTAAATACCCAACAACCTCTTATTTAGGGATAATTTTATTGTGTTGTGGTGGCATAAAAATTTGGGTTATAATCTCATATTAATTCTAATTATTAAGAAAAAAATTAATTAATTAAGATTAATATATCATTTGGTACTTATGTTTGACACTTTTTTTTAATATGATATCTGTGTGATTTTAGTCCAATATTATACATGCATTTGACAAAGTTATATATTTCAGTACTCAAATGTAATTGTGTTAACTTTTTAATGTTTAATTCGAATTTTATGGTTGATTTGATGTAAGTTAATTGCTAATATTCTTAGTCTTAAATTTTTCATGGTTTTGTTAATAGAATAAATGTATTAATTATGAGTTTGTTTAATTTTGCATTTAATTGATCAAATACAATATGATGGATGCAATTCAATTTAGATTGTAGAATTGATTAGATGAAAGATAATTGTTAATATTATTAGCTAATTATGAATTTTCATCAAATATTATAAACCCCAAATTTAATATTAAAAAGTTAACATTGTTACATTCAGATATCAAAATATATAACTTTTGTCAAATACGTATACCACAGTAGATAGAAAAAAAATATAAATATTACATTAAAAATGTTAAACTTAGATATCAAATTATATATAAAACCTTTAATTAAAACTAAGATAATCGTTTAATTAGTAGTGTTGATAATTAATCAATTCTTAAACTCGTCGAGGACGATATTGATAATACAACTTTACCATAATAATAATAATAATAATAATAATACAACAATCAGACACTGAATTAAAATACTAAAAGGTTTGGTGTGTCCAATTGACAAATGGATTGGGCAAATGTATGTGATTGTCACCTTGAGACTCCACAACAGCTTTGTTATAAAAATAAACCCTAAATTTCCAATATCAATTAACAACCTCAATTTTGTTCCTTAATTTATGTACTGCTTGTTTGTTTCTATGACATACAAATAGTTGGTAATCAAGATTTCGCATGAGCATGCATCACAAGTGGGCTAGGTCTATCAGTTGCGATTTTTTTAAAGTAAAAGACTATATATTTTGAGATTTATGATCGGTCTATAAAAAGGTACTTTTTTAAACTATCAAAAATAATACTTCAATCTAAATAATTGCATTTTTTATAAATTAAAAATTGAATAAAAGTATTATCTAAATAAAATCAAAATATACATAATTCTAATTAATTTTGATTTTTTCAAAGATTTTTTTATGAATTTCCTATAAGATTTTTTTTAAAAAAAAAAAATCATATTTAATATTTGTTTATATACTTATTGTAACCTTCTTAATCTTACTTAGCGTTAGACCCCTATTCAGAAGATTACATTAGTCACTGAGATGGCCCAGTGAACTATCAAAATTTTTAAAACGGTCATATTAAAGCATTTGTTTGATTTAGAGGAAATCTTAATCCAATTTTCAGAAAACTTACGATTTATCAAGACTGGTTTAGATTAGCTACCTATGTAATGGTGACTCCTTTAGGGAGTGCACCCACTATTTAACCACTTAGCCTATGTCATTTCTTTATTAATTATTTCGATTAACTCCTTATATTTTGGGGTGTGACATTCACATTGAATTTTTAATTTTGGAGAATCAACCTCAAATCCCCTAAAAGAATTAGTCTTCATGAATCTTAAAACGGATATGGAAGATGCCTTAGATTTTAAAATGTACTTAAATAAAGAATTTTCAAATATTATATATTAGGTTCCAAATAATGTTCTTATTTTTTTTTTCTTTTCAAATAATATCTGACTCGGTTGTTATGTATTCTATTCTAAACATGTAATATCTACCTAATTTTATACCATAAAATAGGGTGAAGTACTTAAAATGCTCCTATTTGAATACATTAAAAAGGGTTTGTCTTTTTTTTTTTTTACTTACCAATTCATTTAAGAAATAAGACAAAATCCAAAAAAAACAACAATAGACTATTACGACCGAGTAACTAGTGAAAATTATTTGACTCTTACCTAAGCAATTTTTTTAAAAAATTATCTCAATTTAAGTAATTAGTCTTAATATGAAAATATTTTGATTGTTTGGTTGAGTTTTATTTTTATTAATTTTAATTGAAGAAATTAATTGAGTATTAATTTAATTGACATTATTAATATTAGAATAGCTTAAAAAAATAAATTTGAGTATATTTAATATTCGACTTAAAGATTTATATATATATAAATGGTTTACATTTGTATAAAAAATTATTGAGAACAATTTCATATGATGACTTAATGATTAATAATATTTACTGTTTTAAGTGTGACCTATTCAGATCACATTAATCGTATTTATTATTCGGATTTTATCCTATTATTATATGAAAAGTACCTTTCGCTTAACCCATTAATTTAGTGAAGACTTTCATGTATATATATTGATATTACATGGACTTTAATTGACTTCTAATTTGGAACTTCTAAGAGTCTTTTCTTTTTCCAAATTCGTTTAATATTTTATTAGTTGAATGAGAAAAGAATGGCGAAAAGATGAGATGGGAATGGTCCAGTGCTCCAAAATTTCTACAAATTTAAATTATATTGTACCAATTTGAAGTTAAGCAATTGACATAACCATGAATTGATTCATAACGTAAAGCATATCCAAATCGAATCTTCTTCTTGGTGGTGATAAAGCAAAAACCCTGAAAATCAAGCCCCAACTTACACACACCATGGCTTTTGCTGTCATCAACCGTTCAACGTTAGTACTAGGTGACGTTTTCTTTTTTTCTTTTGCCGGCTTAATATCTAATGTAATTCTGAAAAGATATTAAATTTAAAAGATAATAATTTAAATCAAGATAATCTTAAAATATATAATTTTTTAACACTACATATTATTAATTTTTAAAGATACATAAATATTATTATACACTCATCCATATACGATTAATACTATAACCGACTTTGTTACTTTAGGTTGATAAAATTTTAAATAAAAATTTTTAGGCTTTAAACAATTTGATATTGTTAAAGTATGTGGACTCATTTATTAAGATTAATAAGTTTGAAACAATTTATTTTGAAGATTAGATTAGTTCGGATTACGCATTCGAATTCATTGAATTTTAGAGACTGGATCTGGATAGCATTGAGGACATATCTTGAACAATCTGCCTTACATTAGTCTTTATTATTACATCGTATATTGTTATCTTAGTTGTTGTTTAACAAGAGAAGTAATTATAATTTATTTCTAATATGTTAGAATTTATTTCTAATATGTTAGCTAGTCTCAAAACTCTTATATATTTGAGACTTGTATAGGTTTTGTATCAAGTATTGTGAGCACATATCAATTCATTGTAGAATGTATTTTTTAGAGTACACTTAATAGGGTAAACACGTTTTGTTTACTACCTAAGTTCTTAGACTTAGAGGAGAGTGATCTATATCTTTAGGTACAAAATTGAGGTTGTTATACCAATTTGTGATAGAACTTAAATCACTTTTAACTCATGTGGTTACTTATGTAATAACATCAAGAAAAAGCTTACTTATTACATTATTTATTGCAATAGTTAGACATAAAATAAAAAATAGTTAGTACAAATTTAAATTTGAAATTACAAATATGAGTAAGCGAAAATTTTCTCTATTCTTTTCGTAAATCAAGCCATGTGAGTGGCTAAAAATTACTAATTGAAATTAGCTTATTACAAACTCATATATTAAAACATGGTAAAAAATAATACTCATACCAAATATAACATTGTTACACTAGATTTAAAGATAATAAATTTATTTACTTGAAGTAAACTTTATACATGTAATAAAATCAAATTGTACAAACAATCGTACGTACTTTCTTTTTCATCAAAATGCCACTTTTAGTAACCACTACAATCATTATTCCATTCAAGTAATTTTTTTTCTTAGCGTCCGTCTTCCCAAACAAATAATGCTGACCAAATACAAATTCTACTGTCTTGATTTTATTTTTATTGAATTTCCTTTTCATACAAAATCGTAAAATATTTTTATAAGTATACCATTATTATCACTCCAACTGATGAGGCATAAAATTTTCATATATTAAAAGATTAATTTTAAAAAAAAATTAAATAAAATGTTGATATTATTATTATTGATGAGAGAGATAAAACAGTTGGTTACAAGCCTTGAAAAGAGGAAAAGAATAGCTGCCTATCACTACTGAAATTTTAGTTTGATAATCTTTTGAAAAGACTTTTTAAAAGTCTTTGTAGGAAAGTCTTTTGAAATCTTTTTTAAAAATTTAGTTTAAAATTTGAGTGTTTAGCATTCTTTGTCAAAAAAATCTTTTGAGAAATAAAATGTCCATTTTAGACATGTTATTATCAAGTAACAAATATGCATTTAAATAATATTTAAATTAGTTAATATTATTATATTTTAGTAAGAATATAAAAAAATTATTATAACTTCTTGTTAATATTTTAATATATAAAATATAAATTTTAAATATTTTTAAGCAATAGATATTAATTATTTATAAAATTTAATTAGAATATATAAACTATATTTTAAATATTTAAATATACTATTAAATATTTGTTATTAGTATTTTAAAAAATATTTTTTTATTTTTAATTAATAATTTTGACACATTTGTAATTAAGTACTAAGAAAAAAAAAAAGAAGTACTATATTATTGGAGGGGTAAAAAAGTAATTAACCACTAAAAGATTTTTTATAGAGGAAAAATTAAAAATTTAAAACCTCCTTTTAAGAAATCTTTTAAAGACTTTTGAAAAGTTAAAAATTCAAATTAAAGCGAACATTGTTTCATGTAACTTTTCTTCCCAAGATCTTTTAAAGCGGAAATCTTTTGGTAAAAGTGTTTTTGAAAAGCAATATAGAACTGGCCTAAGTGGTCACCAAAACGGTGCATTGAAACACTCCTAAAAGAAACAAATCAAAAACTGTTCAAAGCATGAGATTGTAAAATGAAACGACAAAACAAGAAAAGAAAATAAACACCCATCTTGGAAGCACCATGTATCAGCCATTAAAGAGACCATTTTCCTTCCAAAATCAACCTTTCAGATCCTTCGTCTCTGTCAAGATTTTGAGCTCTTCGGGCAAACAAAAACACTAAGCCCAGACTCTTCTTCTTCTTCTATCTTCCGACAACGCCGTTTCTTTTATCTTGATTTACTAAGCTTTCCACCGCAGGCAGCGCCTCCTCAATCCAGAATTGGGGAAACTCGTAACAACATCCCTCCTTTGCCATTTCATGAGCTATTGTGTTGGCTTCCCTTGGCACATACTAGAAACTCAAGCTTCTGAAAATGGGTTTTCTCCCCTTGATTTCTTGAATCAGACTGCTAACACTCGATCTATCTTCCTCTGCAGAGTTCAACTTGCGTACTGTGGTTAGCGCGTCGCCTTCAATGCAAATGTGTCGGAAACCCATTTCCTCAGCCATAGTGATGGCTTGCAGACATGCCCTCGCCTCAGCCGTGACTGGATCTGAAACGTTCTCCCATGAAAAGGTACAAGCAGCCATTACCAAACCTTCCCTATTACGTGCAATAATCCCTAAAATAGATCTTTTTGTAACTTGGTTAAAAGAAGCATCAAAGTTAATCTTTATGATATTATTGTCTGGTGCTTTCCACACTAAAGAATGAGCTTCATACGTATTCTCAAAAACCTCCTTCATGAAATCTAATTTTGTATAATAAGCCTTGACAAAACCCACTACTTCATTTACTTGTTCTCGTACCCCTTCATGATAGATCTTTTTGCGGTTGTACCAAATAGCCCAGTAGGTAATAGACCTAATTTTGCGAGCTTCTGTATTCTAGCTAACAAATTCTATTTCTAACCATTTTTTTCCAAATTGGTTCTCTGTTGCATGTTGAAATTGGCACCCCCAATCCCCTCAACACCTGTCATGTGAAAGAGCAGTCCCTGAAGAGATGTTCCATAGTTTCCTCCTCAGCTCGACAAAACGGGCACAATGTGTTAACAGCCAGATGGCGTATTTTTAAATTGTACATAGTGGTAGGAAGCCATTGGCAATTCTCCACATAAAGATTCGAAGTTTACTTGGTAATTTAGAGCTCCCATAGGTTTGTAAAGAAATTAGAAGCAATTTCACTATGTATTCTATTACCCCCTCTGTAGTAAGCCATTGATAACCACTTTTTACTGTATAAACTCTTGTGTTGTCACCTCTCCATACTAAGGCATCTGCACTCTACTACTCGCCAAAGGTATTGAAAGAATGCACTGCATCTGATCCTCTCTAAATAACGCTCGAATAATAGCCTGTTTCCAGGTATTTGTTTCCCTGTCGATTAGATCAGACACTTTAGTATACCTGATATCGATATTTTGACATTGAATTCTACCACTGCCAGGTTCTGGGAGCCAACGATCATTCCATATGTTGACTGAATTACCATCTCCAGTTTGCCACCCAAGTCCCTCCTCGAGAAGATGTCTGGCTCCCTAAATATTACGCCAGGCATATGAAGGGTAAGATCCTAGGCCAGCACTCATAAACTCTCCTTTTGGAAAATACTTGGCTTTCATGACACGCGCAAATAAACAATCAGGCTACATAATAAGTTTCCATCCCTGTTTCGCTAATAGGGCTAAATTAAACGTTGTAAGATCTTTAAAACCTAAACCTCCCTTCGCTTTGTGGATACACATATCATTCCATTGACACCAATGAATACCTCTATTTGTTTTAAAATTATGCCACAAAAATTTACTCATAATATTCTCTAGTTCTTGACAAAACAAAATCGGTAGCTTAAAACATTGCATAGCATAAATGGGTATCGCTTACAAAATAGACTTTAGACAAACCTCTTTGTCTTCAGCTGATAATAACGCGAACTCCAGTTATTCACCAATTTAGCACATCATTCCTTAATTGCCACTAAAGCATGTTTTTTCCTACGTCTTACCATAGTAGGCAGCCCTAAGTATCTCTTCGGATTATTTGATATCCTTATCCCAAAAATTTCTCCCACCTGTGTCTGTGTCTCTTCATCAACATTGCCACTGAAATAGATTAATAACTTGTCAAAGTTAACCAATTGAGCCGATAACATTTCATATTCTCGAATCACCTTTCTTATATTGTTGCTCCTTCTCTAAAAGCCTCTCTAAAAAGCACACTGTTGTTCGCAAAGAAAAAATGTGACACCGAGTCGTTACTTCTTTCCACCCTTGTCCCCGAAAGCCTCGCCTCCCTTTTGGCTATTTCAATTAGTCTTGAGAAGCCCTCAGCGCAAATAAGAAACAGATACATACTTAATGGATCACCTTGTCGTAGTCCTCTCTATGGCTGAAATTCTTCTCCATGCCTGCCATTAATCACTACTGAATACACACACTAGTGATACATCTCATGATAAGTATAATTCAGTCCTCACAAAAACCTATACTGCGCATCATTTTTTCTAAAAAACACCATTCAATTCTATCACGCGCTTTACTCATATCAAGTTTTAAAGCAAAATCTTTCTTCGATCTCCCTTTTCTTATTTTGAAAGAATGCAAAATTTCGTAAGCCATGAAAAAATTATCTGTGATTTGCCTACTCGGTACAAAAGCCCTTGTGTGTATTCAATATAGCAATTAAGAACCTGTCGAAAACGATTAACAAGTACCTTTGAAATAATTTTATAAATCACGTTGCAAAGGCTAATGGGCCGAAATTGACTTATGGACATTAGTGAATTCACCTTCGGAATAAGAATAATACTTGTTTTGTTGATCTCCTCAACACTTATCCTATTGTTTAGAACTCCCAAACAATACCTTACTACATCCTTTCTTATAATATGCTAGTATTTTTAAAAGAAGATTGCAGAAAATCTGTCTTTTCTTGGAGCCTTAAGGGGTGCTAAGGATTTAATTGCGACCACAACTTCCTCTTCTTTAAAGACCTCTAATAGAACATTATTGTGCTCCTCCGTGATGCATGGTGGAAATGAATCCAGTACTCTATCATAGTTACGAACCTCTTGAGATGAGAACAAATCTCTGAAATACGCAGTAGCCATGTTAGAGATTTCATCAATATTAGTAATTAGAACTCTAGTTTCATTTTCCAGTCCCTTAAGTGTATTTTTCTTCTTACGGTATGTAGCATATTTATGGAAGAATGATGTATTTCTATCTCCCATTCTAAGCTAGTTAGCTCTTGCCCTCTGCTCCCAGAATAGCTTCTCCTTATCATCTTCGAAATTCAACTCTAACTTGATAGTAGTGATTTCCTCTAAAATTGCGTCATTGATCATGCTAGCTCCTAATTTAAACAATCTATCATTTAGCGTTACTGTTCGATGTTTTCTTAACCTTTCCTCCCGTTTTACCCATGTATTCAAATTCATTCCCAATTTTTGAAGTTTCATCACCACATCCTGATTGTCCGAATACCATTCACCTTTTATACGATCCTCAATACCTAAATTCAGTATCTAGTTGGTGTCGAAACCATTTTTAAAAATGGGGATCGACTTTTTGGAAAGCGAAAATAGAGTCGCCACCAACCTTTATTTGAGGTGTAATCGGATCACCTTGAGATTGATCATTTTAATAAAACATTTGATTTAAAATAATAATTTTAGATCTACAATAATTGAGAAAAAGGTTAGAGTCTCAAGTTCATACGAGGAAGGGTTAGCGCCCCCGTAACGCCCAAAATTGGTACCGAACCGATTAAATAACTATCCTTGTGTCTAAGATTTAAAATGTTTTTTTTTTAAAATGAGATTTCTTTTTTATTACATTTGAATAACCCGAATTGGTCGTCAAAATCTTCTTATTTCAGAGGAATATAGCACCACATCCAACACGATAGGATGCGATCCTTTATTCCCTCGAAAATATGATAGATTTCGACTTCCAAAATTTATAATTTGGAAATTTCAAAAAGGATGCTCAACTATTTAGTCCAATGAGAAACTGAAACCCAGCACAGTAGGGCACGATTCCTCGAATTTCCAAACGTTGAACATTGTCTCGCCTTAGAAAACACGAATGAAATTCTAAAGGGATGTTCGATTATTTTGCGCAAACGAGAAATTACAACCCAACACGATAGGGCACGTTTCCCCGAATTGCCAAACATCGAATATTTCTTTCGTTTTAAAAAGGTTTTAGAAAACATGAACGAAATTCTAGAGAGACATTCGATTATTTTGGACAAACGAGAAATTGCAACCCAGCACGATAGGGCACGATTTCCCGAATTGCTAAACATTGAACATCATCTCCGTTTTAAAGAATTTCTAAACAAATAATTATAAAATCGGCTTGAAATACACTAATTTAACTTGAAATAAATGGGAATAATTAGTTTTAAAGAATTAGAAATTATAAAGTGATATTTGTAAATCGAAAAGGAAAAATAAAAAAAAGGGGACAATATACATGTATGAAACATTATAATGAATGAACGGAGATAATATAATTCGTTTAATCAACTAACAAGATAACAATCAAATTCTACCAATCTAAAAGTATTATCAACTTCCTAATCATTAATGAAGAATAATCAATATGATGGCAACACAAAACAAAAATGATATACCACAATTATATATATAACCTAATACAACACATTCAAATGTAAAAATGCAAAATAAAATGAAAGTTAAAGAAAAATATGTATATATGTATAAGGCAAATTTAAAAGGATGAAAACATATTATATGCTGTATGAATTGTTAAACTAGAAAGTTTTTTTCTAAAGCTAAAAGCAGTATATATGTGACCGTTAAAATATATTTTATAGATTGAATATTTAAATCGAATGTTATACGAAAAGTAAAAGAATATTAGTTTAAAATTGAAAGCTTATGTATAATAAAATGAAAAATATACAAAGGTAGCACAAATATACAATAATTTTAAGAATATATGGAATCTTACAAATTACGGATATATATGTATATGTGTAAATAAATTGAGAATAAGAGGAATACGCATATAAAATTAAATTAATTTTATCAAAAGTTATATAAGACTTAGAAACATACTTATATATGTACAAATCAAACTATAGATATAAGATACATGACTTTATAGATTCAATATATATGTACTAATGTTTTCATGTACGGATAATAATAATTCAAATAATGTATAAAACACGTGATTCACTTGTAATCAATAAATATATCTATCAAAATACGTAAAATAAAAATGATCGTATATATGAAACAATATAGAATTAATAAAGTTAATAAAAATAATATGAATAAAATGTTTTAAATTGGTAATAATATAAAATACATGATATGTTTAGAAAAGAAAAAAAAATAGTTACAAAAATTAATAATAATAATGTAACAAAAAACAAACAAGGGAACAACACAAACAAAAATGTGTACATAAAATGACAGAATTAATATAAAATTAATTAATTTAATAATATGATAATAGCGATAATAATATATGATAATAATGAAGTAAAGTATGATAAGAACACTTTGATAGAAGCAGTAATAATACGTTAGCAATAATGATGATGAAAAATGATGGTAAAACAATAATAAACTAAGGGATGATATTACTAGTAATAATATGAATAAATGAGCATAAAACATAGAATAATATATACAAAATGAGTTTACAATTAGTCAGACTACAACATATAAATGAATAAAACCAAGTAAATGATACAATCAACATTAATAAATAAACCCGAATAAAAAGAAAATTGTAACAATGAATTTAAATAAAGCTTAATTGAAATCAAATTAAAATAGAGAGGATAATTTACAAATAATATAAACTGCGGGGATTAAAATAAGGACCCAGGCGAATGCGCGAGTGAACAAGGAGGACTGAAATGAAAATAAACCCACTCGTCCAAAACGCATCACTTGATTAGGGACCCAGATGAAACGATAACGAAATTCCAGGGGTGAAATTTAAAAAAATAAAAAAGAATGGGACCACATCGAAACCGGCCTCAAAGCGGAGGGACTGAGGGCGCAAATAGACTCTCAGTCCAAAAACACGCGGAACCTAGGCGGTTTTCAGGTCGGAGTCCGGGTCAGGTGGTTAAACGGCGCCGTTTTGGTCATTAAGTGTTTGCCTCAAAACGACGCCGTACAAAGGGGCTATAAAAGCAAAAAAAAATTGAAAAAAAATTCATATCCTCCGAGTTTCATAAATAAATGAGAGAGAGTGAGTGTTTTTCTCTCTGGGCAAATCCCAGAACCGGCCAAAAGGGATCGGCCACTCCCGCCGTTGCTCTGCCATGCCGGCCACCGTGCACGGTGGCTGAAAATCGCCAAAGGTAAAATTTTTTACTCTTTTTTTATTTTTTTTATTATCTAATATATATATGTGTGTGTGTGTTTATATGTAGACAAAGGAAAGAGAAGAGAAGAAAAAAAAGAAAAGATTCAAAACTAAAGAAACTTGAATCACCTTTTTATTTTCGATTTGGATTTTTCCTTTTAGGGTCTGTTTTTGTGCTTTTGATTTAGTAGAGTTTGAACCACTTTTTTTTTTATTTGAAAACCAGAAAAAAAAAACCTCCTTTACAATGCATTTAGAAGGCTTTATATAGCCGAAATAAAAATTACATTTCATTTTGATTTTCTTTCTTATTTCTATTGTTGTCTTTTCTCCATTAATGTGTGCAGATGGAGCAAGTGGCTCAGCAACAGCAGTAGTGGCAGTGGGTCAGGTGCGGCGCCGTTAGAAGCAAGTGGGGAGACAAAGAGGGGATGGTCGAACGGCTAGGGTTTTAGGTTTCCCCCTTTTTTATTTTTCTTTAATGTATTGGGCTATGTGGGTTTGGGGGTCATTTGGGCTGTAATGACTTGGGTTAATAGGTTTAGTGGGTTTATTTAGGATTGGGTTTAGGGGTTGTAAACGGGCCGAGCAAATTGGGCTTGTAACAGTTGGCATTAAAACGAAAATGCCACTGTTGTTCCCTACCTCTCAACCAACAGTATCCACCAGTACCGGACAATGATCTGAAAAACTATGTTGTAAGTGGCTCACTTTATAATCCAGAAAGAGATCCCACCACCTTGGATTTGCTACACCTCTATCCAGTGTTTCCCTAATATTGTTATCGACCAGTTGCCTCTTCTCCTAAGTATACCACTAACCAGTAAACCCCAAATCGTACATCTCGCAAAATTCCAGCGCATCCCTGAATGCTACCATCTGTCTTTCCTCTCGAATTCTTCCTCTTGACTTTTCAAAAAAGAATAGTATTTCATTGAAATCACTGGTAATCAACCATGGCTTATTATTCCCCCGCTTCGAGAATCGAAGTAGTTGCCAAGATGCCCTTCTATCTTGCTCTATTGGCACTCCATAAAACCCTGTTAATCTCCAAGTTACCATCTCAGCTTCATCAAACACCTCCACATCGATGTGAGACTTTGAAAAACTTTTTAAGGGTAAATTCAAGGCCTCCCTCCAACCTAATGACAATCCTCCTCTCGTACCATCTAGCTCTACATCAATACCATTAATAAATCCACATTGCCTTCTTATTACTTCCATCCGTTTGCTTGAAACTTCTGTTTCCATAAGAAACAATATTTGGGAGTGAATATGTCTCAATTTGTTTTTGAGATGAACTGTTCGTGGTTGCCCAAACCACAAACATTCCAATTGAGTATCTTCATTGTTCCCAGTCAACCACCATGTTAGTGGCCGCTGATATAATTTTTTCCATATCCCCCTCTGAAACACCTCCATGATCACCCGAAATTCCTATTTCTGCTATAAGTTTTTGCCTTTTTTTTCGTCCCCAAATTCCACTGGAATATCTTTCGTCTCCTCACTATTTCCCCTCTCTTCTAAATGCTCCAAACTAGTATTCTTTCCTATAAATAAGTTTTTTCGTATCTGTCGTGTAAAACGACTCAGCGATTTTGCTCTCCCACCCTATTATTTGTAACATCCACCCCAAATATCCTTCCCCGTTTGTCCCCATCTATTTCCATCCCAATCCTCCTATCAAGATTTGGTTCCTCTCTTAGCCATTTGCTCACGATCTGACCTCCCCTTCTCGACGCAGCTCTCAATGGTAAGTCCTACCCGAATTCCACTTGTTAACTCCCTAGTGTTAGTCGGACTTCACCATAACTTTCACCATGTCCGAGCCGGCCACACAGAAAACAAAAAAGTGGTACTTTTTCATATTGAAACAAAACATATATAAATCTATTCTGCTTGACATTGATTCGTTTTTTCCGTTTTAGAGGGAAACAAACATTAAGTAGAACCCTAATACGCATGAATTTACTGACCCTTCTTGTTACCATCGATGTATCAAAGTCCATAAATTTACCAATAAAATCCCCGAACTATCGCGCAGTACCCTTTAAAGTGAAGTCGATTGGTAAAATATGGATTTGAACCCAAAAAATCGTCTCCCAAAGAGGGACCACATTAGGATCTTCACCCTCTAATAGTCTATGAAAAGCAATAAGATGTCTATTAAAAAACCATGGCATACTTTCCATAACTTGATTCAAATTGATCTCACTATAAAATCTAAATAAGATCCGCTTCTCTTCTATCTCTGTGATAATCATCCCTTTCAATGGATGCCAAAGATCAGCCAGAGTATTTTTTAAATATGGAAAATTTACAACACTATCTGAAAGAACTCTCCTTACCAAACACAAATCATATAATTTCTCAACGGTAGATTCGTCCCCCCAAACCACCATGGGATCGTCCTTTTCATCAATGATGTTGAGATTGGCCAAATCTGAATTCACCAAATCAACATTCTCCATGCTGTCCTTCAAAACTCCCTTCAAACAATAGTAGAATCCAACAAAACCCTAAAGAGAAAAAACTCGTGCTACGAGGCAGACAAAACCCTAGAACGTGCTACGAGGTAGACTATTAATTTTTTAAATTTTAAATCTGTTTATAATAAGAATAGCTGCAGGTTAGAATATTTGTAACTTTAGGATATTTGAATATGTAAATCTGTTTGAAAATTTAAATCTAAATATTACTTTCTATATTCAAATATGAATTAAATATCATTATCTCCAAATATCTTTATCGATAAAAAAAAATTCGAATTCAACATTTTTAATCATTTGTTGGATATTTGAATCCATAAAAATCTAAATCAGAAGATACTAAAATTAGAATTTTAAAAATAATATTAAAATAAAATAGAAATTGATTTTAGATAAAATTTATTCATAATTAATAATAATTAAATAAAAAATAAATTAATTGAAGTAGCTAAATAACAATAAAGACAAATTAAGCATAATGATTTCATAACAATATAAACATTCCTAACAATTTAAATATAAGAATTCCAAATAAATTATAATTGTATATATTATAATCTACCTCAAAGTTAGTTTCATGTGTAGGGTTTAAGTTTACATATCATTATATAAAAATATATATTATAATATCATAAATGTATATATACTTATATATAATTAATAATCTACCCTAATTATATAATACTAATTGTACATATATTCTAATCTATCATAGAGTTGGTTACGCATTCAGGGTTTAAACTTATATATCATTAACATAAAAAATTAACATTATAATAATATATCATTCAAAAAATTTATAATAATATATGTAACCTTCCCAACATTTGTCATCAAAATGGCCTAGCAAAACTATCGGGGTTTAAAAACAGTTGTTTAAAACATTTGTTTTGATTTCTAAAGGAAAACATAGCGTGTTTCCAAAAGGTACAATTTAATTTCAAAAACGAGATGATTTTAGTGATCGTTTTGCCAAAAGTTAAATTCCAAATTTATATATATATATATTTATTTATTTAAATCTCATTTACATAGTGTAGGGACCCAATTTTGCCTAGGCCCATACAAAACAAAACAGAAAAATAAAATAAACTAAACATTAAAAGTCCAAGTCCAAATTTTACAAACCCACTAACAAAAAAAAATAAAAACATAGCCCAATTCTAACCCTAGCCCAAATCAGCTGAACACTTAAACTAAACAAGAAAACCCTAGCCTCCCTAACCTTCTTCAGTCGCCGCTCCACCCCCATGTACGACCTTTCGTACACCACCCCAACACGTCGCCACCACCTATGGTATCCATACTTGCAAACAAGACAAACAAGGACAGCAGACAGAGACATCAAGAAAATAGAAAAAAATGAAAACAAAAAAAAGAACAAAAAAAAATTTGTAATCGGCTATAAGAAGCCACCCCAAAAGACATTGTATTTTTTTTATAGAGAAATCGAAATACAAAAAGAAAACACAATACTCAACTGAAGAAGAATTAAATGTGGTCTTTTGTTTTTTTTTTTCTTCTCTTTTACATATATTTCTACTAGTTTTTTAAAGAAAATAAGAAAAAAGAATAAAAAATTACCCCTTTTGTTTCGTTTGCGATCTCGTGTAGGGGCTGGGGTCGTCGTCTCTGATGAAAGACGACATTTTTGGGCTCGGGGAGTTGAAAAGCCAAAAAAATGGCCTTTTTTTTATTTTTTCGGCCACCATGGGCGGTGGCGCCGTAGTCGGTGATCGGTGGCTGCCAAGGTGGTCCGATGACCGAAGTTCGGCCAAAATGGGGAAAGGGGGAGAGAGTTGAGACCTTTATTTTTGTTTTTGTTTTTTTTAAGAGAAGGGCTGAAATGAAGATTTTAAAAAAATTTGGGGCTTATATAACATGTATAAAACGACGCCATTTTGGCTTAATGCCTACTAACTCTAAACGGCGTCGTTTTGGAGTGAAACGGGTCGACCCGACCTCCTCCAATTAGGATCCGCGTGTTTTCTAGCTCATGGTCTATTTGCGCCCCTAGCCCTTCCGCATTTTCAGGCTGTTTAGTTTAGTACTTTTTCACCTTTTTATTTTTTTTTTAACTTCGGCCATTGATTATTTTCGTGTTTCAAGTTAGTCCTCAAATTCGTGGATCCATAGAGGAAAGGACACGTGTCCTGAGGATGGGCTAACTTCTTATTTAGTCCTCATTAGTTACAGCGCATTTTATTTTTGTCATTTTTTTGTTACTTTCGCTATTTTATTAAATTAATTAATTTAATATATTATTACTATTATTGTTATACTTCTATTTATATTATTTTACCTATTTTTTTATATAATACATTTATTTATTTATACCGCTTTGTTATTTATTTATTTATTTCCTCTTATATGATTTTAAAATTTTATTATTATTATTTATTATTATATTATTATTAATATCATTATTATTATTATTATTTTAACTATTTTATTTAATATCGCTTCATTTATTTGTTTATTTGCTAAATTTCAATTTTTAATTAAATTTTTATCAGTTCTTACTTGTTTATTTATTCATTATTGTAAAAATTAGATTATTTTTTTTTACTTGTATTATTATTATTCTTATTATTTCATTTATTTATTTTATTATGAATTGTATCTTTGATTTTATTATATTTTAATTTGGTTTTTTATTTTCAATATTTTTATAAATTATTTTCTCTTAAATTATTTATGTATTTATTTTATTTATTTCTTTGCCTTTATTCTTTAAGTTGGTAGTCCTTTTATGTGTATACTTTGGTATCATTATCGTTGTTGTTATTTATCTCATTCACTTTTGATTATTTATATTATTAAATTAGTGTACACTATACAATTCTAGTAAATCGTTCTTATTAGTATATTCGTTCTCATTCGCGTGGTAATTTTATTCGCATATCATCGTTTTAAAAATAAAAAAATACATTTCATTTAAGTAAAACACTTAATATTATTCTAAAAAGGAAAGTTTTCAAAATAAGCCGATATTTCGAATTTTGAAAATATGAGAAAATTGTACCCTAACTTACGGGGTTTTGATTTTTCTCGTTAAATCTAAATAGCCAAATATCTTTTTTTAAATTTCAAATTTTATATTTTAAATAAAAAAGAGTAATATTCCACGTTTAGAAATTTGAGAGATCGTGCCCTAACGTATTGGGTTTCGATTTTTCTCGTTTGACCTAAATGACCGAATATCCTTTTAAAATTAAAACGCATGAGTTTTGAAAATCAAAGGTAAGTTTATTCTCGAGGTTTTGAAATATTGTGTCCTAACGTACTGGATGTGGCATTTTATAACTTCGGGACGAGAAGGTCTTTAACATCCGTTTTGATTTACTCAAGCAAATTTTTTGTAAAATTTACATTAATAAAAAAAGAGGATCATATTTTTAATTTCTTTATGGATTTTCAACTTTCGACATTAAGACATTAATTAATCAATTAGGTACCAATTTTGGGCGTTACGAGGGTGCTAATCCTTCCTCGTATGTAACTGACTTCCGAACCTGTTTTTTCGAATTTCGTAGACCAAAAGCATTGGTTTAATAAAACAAAACATTTTATTAAAACAATCAAATCACAAGGTGATCCGATCACACCTAAACAAAAAAGATTGGTGGCGACTCCCATTTTTAATTTTTAAAATAAAATGCCGACTCCGTTTTTCAAAACAAAAAAATTGGTTTCGACACATAGTCATGCAGCGAAAAAGTGATTTTTAACCTAGTTTTAATGAAAATCAAATTTCATGTATCATTAATTCATAATTCATAATTCAACATCTTGATTTCAAATTATATGTCATATGTACAAGCCCAAATTTTCCCGGGGCCCATAAATTAAAACCAAAATAAAATGTAATAGTCCATTGTTTTTTTACAAGACCCATTAACAGCCCAAAACACAAAAATAGATCCTGACCCAACTAAGCCCAAACCTAGGTGCCCCAAAGGCCTAAGAACTAAACCAACTCAAAAACCCTAGGGTTTCTAAACCTCCCTCGCACCGTGCCTCCATGTGCGCCCTCAGCGCGCGCACCACTCAAGGGTCGGCTCCCCTGTCACTGCTTGCACCAAAATGGCAAGTTCCTCGCTCGTTGACCCTCCAAGAACCTACAAAAGAATACCAAAAAGGCACAAAAATAGGACAGAGGAACTGTAGCAGATATGAACGTGAACAGTGGCGAAACAGTAGCCAAAATATGGAACAAAGCAGTGTAATCGACTATAAAAAGCAACAAACATGATAGATGTAATTTTTTACAGAGAATCAAATACAAAAACAAAGAAAAAAAATTAAAAAAACTAGAATGAGAATTTTAAGAGGTGATTTTTTATCTTTTATTTCATTTTTTTAAGCATAAGAGTAAAATAAATAAAAACCCTACCTGTCGGTTCATCTTCCACCACCGTCGGAGACTATTGTCGGTGCTTAGATACCTCGAAACCCATTAGGGTTTTAATGAGAACCCAAAAAGGCACTGAAGGCTGAGTTTCTTTTTCCTTCTCGCGCATTATTTTCTCTTTGATTTCTAAAAAAGGAGTTGAGTTTAAAAGTTTTTTTAAGGGGTTGAAAAGGGCTAAAAAAGCTCGATTTTGTGTGGTTCCGACCACCACTCACGGTGGAGCTACGGCTGAGCCACGACGGGCCACTGACGGTCTCCATGGCCGAATTCTGGTTAATATTCAAAGAGAAAAAATGAGAAGGGAGGATTTTTTTTAGAAGGCTGTTGAAAGTGTTTTTTTTGTCCTTTTTTTTATTCTATATAAGGACTAATACGGCTTCGTTTTAGGCCTGAGATTCAGGC
The DNA here is from genome assembly GCA_025698465.1 of Gossypium longicalyx. Taxonomy (NCBI): domain Eukaryota; kingdom Viridiplantae; phylum Streptophyta; class Magnoliopsida; order Malvales; family Malvaceae; genus Gossypium; species Gossypium longicalyx. The sequence continues at coordinate 11,074,095 of CM046997.1, read as the reverse complement.
ACCAAAACGGCATTGTTTTGCAATAACCCAGAATCTGACCCGATGACCCGACCCGCAAGGCTAGAATCCGTGTGTTTTCTACTGCATGGGTTATTTGCGCATGTGGTCCTTCCTCTTTTGTGACACATTTCAATTTAGTTTTTTTCTTTTTAATCTTTACCATGTAATTTTATTTTTCTTTTATTTTGGTCCCTATGAAACGGTGTGTTTAAAGAGCCTGGGATAATTTCACATATGATCCCTATTCCATTTTGCTCGTCTTATTCTAATCCTCGCTCCTGTTTTAATTATTTATCTCTTTACAATTTGTTTCTTTAATTTTACTTAAGTTTCAATTAAGTCCTTCTTATTTTAATTCATTTATTTATTCATGTAATACCCTGAAAATTTTTACAGTAAGATATTATCCTTGATATAGTAAAATAAGGAAATAAAGTGACAAAAAGGGAAATTTTGAGTTATTTCAATATTGAGAAGTATATTATGATATATTAATTCAAGAAAGGACTAAATTGTAAAAGTGAGAAAAGTTTTGTTGCACAAGAATAAATACTCAAAATTTGAGGGGTTAAAGTGTGAATATGAAAAAGTTGAAGGACTAATATTGTAAATATTTTAAGAGTGGAATGATCTAGAAACTAAGGAAAATGGATGGATTAGGACCAAATTGAACAGGTGAAGAACTATGAGGGACTAAATTGCAATTTTACCAAATTAAATGATGACTCAAGGATGAAGTTTTAAAAGATAATAAATGGTAAAATGGTCAATTGGAAGAGAGAGAAATCTAGAAAGTAATGATGATGTTGATGATATTTTATGATTATTTAATTAGATATATATTATTTTGATAAGATATTTTATTATTTTATTATTATTTTATTATTAATTATTTAGTATAAAAGGAAGGAAAGGTGAAGAATTTTCATCATCTTTCCATGCATGTAACCAATGTTAGAAGAGAAGGAAAAGAAAGAAATTTTCTTTTCTTTACAGTTTGGTCTTTCCACCAAAAATTCACCATTTTCACCTAGAAATCAAAAGAATTTCCATAGCTACTAAGAGAGAAAAATGTTAAGGAGACCATGGGGAGTTAGAATATCAAGTTGGATTCAAGAATAGAAGCTGGAGGAGAGAGAAAATCAAGTTAAAGATTAGTATCAATAGAACAAGGTAAGTACATCAAGATTTCAATATGTTTTTAAGTTTGATATTATTGACAAAGCATGGAAATAATGTTATAGTAGAGTTTTCTTACATAAGGTCCTATGTTCTTGATAAGTTAGTGAAGAGAAAATAAGAGAAAGTGATGAGAAATGGTGTAGAAAAAGAAAATAAGGGTGTTATAACATGGTAATTAATATCTTGTACCAAAACAGTTTTGGACAGCAGTAGTAGTCTAACTTTGAAAAATCATCAAAAATTTTAGAAATCGAATTATAGGATGAATAAAGTATGAAATTAAATCTTATTTATTATATTTTCTAGAAGAAATTATGTAAGCAATGGAATTGTAAATCATGAGATATAATCAATTTTGTGAGACAAGGTCAGAATGATTTCGGGTTCCCCTGTTCTGACTTTTGAAAATAATAAAAAATTGGATAAAAATAATTATGGATTTAAATTTATATTTTTAGAATCTTGAATGAGTCTATTTTCAAGAGAAATAAACGGATTCAAGAGAAATAAACGGAAACATCATTCGAATTCTGTATGAGGAGATAATTAATTTTTAGTGAAGAAGGGTCAGGACTGTCAAACAGCAGAACATGGGTAAATTTAAATAATAAACTGTACTTATTAGCTAAACCAAAAATTCTGAAAATTTTATGGTAAGAAGATATATGAGTCTAGTTTTATGGAAAATTATTGGATCTTAATTTAGAGTTCTATAGCTCCAGATATAAATAATTTAGTGACTATGACACAGATGGACAACTTGAATATTCATAAAAGTAAATAATAAAAATTATAGATAATATTACTTACAAGTGTGTTATATACATTAAGGATGTGGAATGGAGAGGAGGAGAGGAAAATATGTATGAATATTCATCTAACATGGCTAATTTGCATGTTTTAGGCTCAGGGACTAAATTGAATAAAAGTAAAACTTTATGGGTAATTTTGTAAAAATGTCAGAAATGACCAAATTGCATGAAATGAACTATTTTATTATTTAAATTACAAAATTGAATGAAATTATTAATTTAGTTCAAGATTGGGGAAAAACATGCTTTTAGGGATTAAATTGAAAAGTGTTGAAATTATGAAAAATTCTAATATTTTATAGAATTCATGGGCTGTTATCAATATGTATGAGAATAATAGCTGGAAATAAGGATTAAATTGCAAGAATTTTATTTTCCTGACCCTAAGGATGAAATCGTCATTAAATAAAAGTTTAGGGGCAAAATGGTAATTTTGCCTAGAGCATTAATTAAATACATTAGAATATGAAATGAATGAAAATGATGATCAAATTTATTTATAAAGATCCGGACGACTCAAATAAGAGATTTGATCGTGGAAAAGAAAAGATATCGGATTAATAAAATTATAAACACGAACAAACAATGGGGTAAGTTTGTGTAATTTGAATTATATTCTTAAATGCTTGAAATGTATGTTTTTTATATGAATATGATTTGAATGTTCATTATATGAAAATTTATGAAACACTGACATATTTGATAAAAAGGAGAAGAAATCCCGGTTGAATGAAAGGAAAATTCGATGGATCTTTGAAAAGGAATTGACGATAAAAAGGATCTAGCCTGGAGGGGTGGTCCTATCCTGATATAGCCCTCCCAAAGAATATGTGGAAAATGGATTTAGCCCGACGGGTAATCTGAATTAGGTCTGAATTTAGCCGGACTGTAATTCAGATCCAAGCTCATTAGAGTAATTGTCGTTGTAGGGATTTTGCTTTGACTGGTAATCCCGACAATACTCTATGAGTTTATATTACTGAGGATTTAGCTTTGGACCGGTTATCTCATTGTAAGGATGAGGTTCGCGGGAGTGTGCTTTCTGGATACCATGGCAACATGATTTGAAATGTGTAAGACCATGGTTGAAAGATACCATGGCAACATGATATGAAATGTGTAAGACCATGGTTGAAAGATACCATGGCAACATGATATGAAATGTGTAAGACCATGGTTGAAAGATACCATGGCAACGTGACATGAAAAGAATAAGATCATGGTTGAAAGATACCATGGCAACATGACGGGAATGAATAAGACCATGGTTGAAAGATACCATGGCAATGTAACATGAAATGAACAAGACCATGGTTGAAAGATACCATGGAAACTCGACATGAAAAATGAGTAAGATCGGTTGAAAGACACTATGGCATCATGTCGAAGATAAATAAGACCGTAGATGGGAGATGCTATGACATCGCTTGAACAATTGATATTCGGTAATATGTATCAGATGATGAATGGTTATATGAAATGGTTCTATGAAATGTTTACAAGAATTGGTCATATGGAAATATATGTACAAAATAGATGAATGAAATAATTAAAAAGATAGATAAATGAAATAAGTATAGATACATGGAATTTAATTTATGTTAATTTTAATATGAATTGTTACTGAGATAAATATACATGAGATATATGGAAATTATGGTGCATGAAATGTTGATATAATGAAATGAATTATATATGTTATTAAAGAAATAGTAAGAGAATGATATGTACCATGACATGTACATATGAGATTATATTTTATATGTTAATATAAGGAAAATATGTAAGTTAAGACGAGTATTAAATTCAAATATGACATATTGAGAAAATAAGAATTTATATGAAATATGTGTAAGTACACTAACATGTGTTGTTGTTGATGATTAGGCAAGTGCCAAACCATTGATTGAATGGTAATATATTTATTTATTTATATGATGCATTGATTCGGTAAGTATTTAATTGAAATTTTTTTTAGGTAATTTGTAAATTCTAGTAATGCTCCGAAACCCTGTTTCGATGACGGATACGGGTTAGGGGTGTTACAATTCATTTATTTTCTTGTTTATATATTCATCATTCCCTTTATTGTATTCATTTGCCTGTTTATCTATTATATATATATATATGTTATTCATTTATTTTTATTTTAATTCTTGTAATTCATTTATTTATTGTTCTTTCATTCTTTTTCTTTTTTTATTATTTATTTTGTTTTACTTTCACTATTATTGCTATTTTATTGTCTATTATTATTTTATTATCATATATTCATCTATTTGTTACCCTTTTTATACTTCTAAAAAGTAGATTATTTATGTTTTTTACTTGTACATATTGTAAACAGGCCAATTTGCCCGGCCCGTTACAAAAAAACCAAAAACAAATAAATAAATAAACAAATAAAAATAAAAAAAACCCACAATCCATTACAGTCCAATTACAGAAACCAAAAGCCCAAATCAACCCATTTAAAAACCTGACTCAAACTTACAAGGCCCGATAGCCCATTGCTTTTAGAACAGACAGAACCCTAGGGTTCTCTTTCTCTCTCGCCGCAACCGAGCCTCGGCCCTGGCCTCCGTACCCCCCAGCACCGTACACTCCTCCTGGCGCCACGCCCACACCCCATATGCCAGCACACGCTCCCGTACACACCCCAGCGCGCACCCGTACCTGCAAGAAGACAAACAAGAACAACAACAAGTGCAAACAAAAGGAAAACGTTGTATTTCTATTTATTTCGTTAATTTTTCCTCTTTCTTTTCGGCTATAAAAAGCCAGAATTTTAATCTTGTAAGAGGTTAGACATTTTACGCGCAAATATGCAACAAAAAAACACACGCAATAGTGTTAGAATTAAGTGACCCAAATTCTTATTTAAATAAAATACGATGGAAAATAAAATAAAAGTAAAATCTATATAGAACTAGGCTTCTTTTATTTTATTTTAGAATAAGGTTTTTTAAACCTTATTAAACTTCATCTATTTTATATTGATTAGGATAGGGTGTTTCAATCCTACTAGAATATGGCTTTACAAGCCTATAAATAGACATAGTCTATTCCTCTTGTATTGATTCAAATTTTCGACATAGTGAATTTTCTTCTCCTCTGCCCGTGGTTTTTTCCGAAAGGGTTTCCACGTAAAATTTGTGTGTTCTTTATTTTATTTATTTTATTCTATTTTATTTTTTTCACAAATTGGTATCAGAGCTTCCGGGTTATTCATCTCGATCACGGTAATGGCGTCTTTGAAGTATGAAATTCCACTGTTGGATCGCAACACCAGATTTGTGTTGTGGCAAATTAAGATGCAAGCAATTCTTGCACAGATGGATCTGGAGGATACCCTGCTAGGGATAGATAAGATGCCTTCGACATTAACAGATGAAGAGAAGAAGCGTAAGGATCGAAAGGCATTAACACAATTACATCTGCATTTGTCCAACGAAATTTTGCAGGATGTGATGAAAGAGAAAACTGCCGCTGCATTATGGAAGAGGCTAGAACAAATATGTATGTCGAAAACTCTAACAAGCAAGTTGCATATGAAGCAGCGTCTTTATGCTCATCGTTTGGAGGAAGGTGCGTCAGACACCTAACACTTAATGTTGTTTAAAGAAATTCTCTCAAACTTGGAGGCCATGGAGGTTCAGTATGATGAGGAAGATCTAGGGTTGATTCTACTTTGTTCGTTGCCCCCATCTTATTCAACCTTTAGAGACATGATTTTATATAGCCACGAGTCTCTCACGCTTGATGAGGTTTATGATTCTTTAACCTCGTATGATAAGATGAAGCATCTTGTGGTTAAACCCGACTCTCGGGGAGAGGTCTCATTGTTCGTGGGAGACAAGATCGGAATGCTGATGATGATCGTGGTAGAGGACACAGAACGGAATCCTCGTGGTAAATCTAAGGGTAGATCAAGTCTTCAAACAGAGGTAAAACTTGTAACTTCGCAAGAAGAAAGGGCACATTAAATCTGAGTGCTATAAGCTACAAAATAAGATTAAAAGGGAGGTCATGAATCAAAAGGAAAACAACCAAAAAATTCCGGTGAAGTCGATGTTGTAGAAGACTACAGCGATTGTGAACTTCTAGTCGCTTCACAATGATTCTAAAGTAAGCGAGGAGTGGATACTTGATTTAGGCTGCACCTTCCACATGAGTCCCAATCGGGATTGGTTTACAACTTAAGAAATTAAGTATCGAAGGTGTTGTTTTGATGGGAAATAATGCTTCGTGTAAAATCGCAGTGTTGGAACAATTAAAGTTAAGATGTTTGATGGAGTTGTCGAAACACTTAGTGACGTGCGGCATGTTCCGAATTGAAAAGAAATTTAATTTCGTTGAGTACTCTTGATTCAAAAGTGGCATGTATACACACACCGAAAGTGGGGTTTTAAAGATTTCTAAAGGGTCCCTTGTTGTGATGAAAGGCGGAGAAAGATTGCCAAGTTATATGTTTCTGAGGGTTCTATCATATCGTGATGCAAATTGCCGCTTCCTCTTCCTTGTCGGATGATGATATTACTAAACTTTGGCATATGCGCCGAGGGCATATGAGTGAGAATGGCATGGCAGAATTAAGCAAAAGAGGACTTCTTCATGGGCAAGGAATTTGCAAACTGAATTTCTGTGAGCACTGTGTTTTTGGGAAGCAAAAGATATTTCGATTCACTAGAGGAATCCATAACACGAAGGGAATATTGGAGTATATTCATTCTGATCTGTGGGGGCCATCTAGAGTGCCTTCCAGAGGTGGAGCTAATTATATGCTAACCTTTATTGATGATTTTTCCAAAAAAGTTTGGGCGTTCTTCCTGAAGCAGAAAAGTGATGTGTTTTGCGCATTTAAGTCTTGGAAAATTATGATTGAAAAATAGACGGGAAAATAGATAAAATACCTCCGCACAGACAATGGCTTAGAGTTCTGCATTACGATGAGTTTAATAGATTGTGCAAGTCGAAGGAATCATGAGACACTTGACAGTTCGTCATACTCCACAACAAAACGGCGTTGCAGAATGAATGAACAGAACGATCATGGAGAAGGTTTGATGTATGTTGTCAAATGCCAACTTACCGAAGTCATTTTAGGCGTAGCGTCTGGCTCATCGCATCTTTTTTTCAACCGATCTCCATCCGTTGCCATTGAGAAAAAGACTCCACAAGAGGTATGGTCTGGTAATCCTGCTAATTATTATGATTTAAAGATCTTTGGGTGTCCTGCATATGCTCATGTTGATAATGGAAAATTGGAACCGATATCCATTAAATGTGTTTTTCTTGGTTATAAAGCTGGTGTAGAAGGGTATAAGTTATGGTGTCCTGAAAATAGAAAAGTTATGATTAGTAGAGATGTTGTTTTTGATGAAACTGCTATGCTACCTAACTTATCTATTAAAGACTCTTCCAATAAAGAAAATCAAAAACAGGTAGAGCATCAGATTAATACAGAGTCAACTCCTCAAGCCAGTACAAAAATTGAGAATAGAGTTGCTTCTTCACCACAATACTCTATCGCCAAAAACAGAACTAGAAGAGAAATTAAACCTCCAAAGAAGTATGCCGAGGCTGATCTAGTTGCTTATGATTTAAATGTGGCTGAAGATATAGATGCGAATCAAGAGCCATCTAATTATTCTGAGAGGCGGTTAGCTGTGAAAGGCTCGAGAAAAGTGGATGTTTGCTATGCAAGAAGAGATGGAATCACTCCACAAAAATAGAACATGGGACCTTGTGAAACTTCCTAAAGGTAAAAAGGTCATTTCGTTGTAAATGGGTGTTTAAAAAGAAAGAAGGGACTCCGGAGTTGAAGAACCCGGATATAAAGCAAGGCTTGTTGCAAAGGGTTACAATCAAATTCCAGAGTGGACTTCATAGATGTGTTCTCCCAGGTTGTTAAGCATAGTTCGATTCGAGCTTTGCTTGGTATTGTGGCCATGCATGATTTGGAGCTTGAGCGATTAGATGTAAAACCGCATTTTTGCATGGAGAACTTGATGAGGATATTTACATGCAACAACCAAAAGGTTTTACTGATTTTAGAAAAAGAGGACTATGTTTGCTTGCTTTGAAAAAGTCCCTTTACGATTTGAAACAATCACCAAGACAAGTGGTACAAGAGGTTTGATTCCTTTATGACTTCTCATGATTTCAAAAGAAGTAGTTTTGATGATTTGTGTTTACTTTAAGAAAAAAAAAAGTGATGGTTCTTTTGTGTATCTACTTCTTTATGTTGATGACATGTTGATAGCAAACAAAAGATAAAGAAGAGATAAGAAAGGTCAAAACCCAACTAAGTAAAGAATTTGAGATGAAAGATTTAGGACCAAAGAAAAGAAGATACTTGGTATGGAGATTCTCGGAGATAGAAAATCAAGTAAATTGTACCTAAGTCGGAAGGGTACATTGAGAAAGTTCTTTGCGAGTTCAATATGTAGAGTGCTAAGCCCGTTAGTACTCCTTTAGCAGCCCATTTCGCACTTTCATCGGTTTTGTCTCCACAATCGGATGATGAGATTGAGTACATGTCACATGTTTCATACTCTAGTACAAAGGGGATCTCTCATGTATGCTATGGTTTGTTCACGTCCAGATTTATCATATGCGATCGATGCGATTAAGCGGATACATGGCAAATCCCGGTAAAGAACATTGGAAAGCGATTCGATGGATTTTAAGATGCTTACGAGGCACTACCGATGTTTGCTTACAGTTTGGAAGAACTAAAGATGGAGTCATAGGGTATGTTGATGCTGATTTTGCTGAGACCTTGATAGAAGAAGATCTCTCACGAGTTACGTCTTTACAATCGGAGGTTGTGCAATTAGTTGGAAAGCCACTTTGCAAACTACAGTCGTTTTGTCTACCATTGAAGCTGAGTACATGGCGGTTACTGAGGCTTGTAAAAAAGCTATTTGGTTGAAGGGACTATTTAGTGAACTCAATGAAGACCTTCAAATCAAAGACGATATTTTGTGACAATCAGTGCTATATTTCTTACAAAAGATCAAATGTTTCATGAGAGAACAAAACACATTGATGTTCGGTATCATTTTGTTCGTGATATTATTGCTCGTGGTGATATTGTTGTGAGCAAAATTAGTACTCATGAAAATCCTGCAGATATGATGACTAAGTCACTTCCTATAACGAAGTTTGAGCATTGCTTAGACTTGGTTGGTGTTCATTGTTGAAGTGAAACCCTTAAGGGGTTTTATGGAAGAGGTGGAGAACTTGTTTATTGAAAGTTCGCGATGAAGAACTTGTTCATTGAGAATTTGTGTCAAGGTGGAGATTGTTAGAATTAAGTGACCCAAATTCTTATTTAAATAAAATACGATGGAAAATAAAATAAAAGTAAAATCTATATAGAACTAGACTTCTTTTATTTTATTTTAGAATAAGGTTTTTTAAACCTTATTAAACTTCATCTATTTTATATTGATTAGGATAGGGTGTTTCAATCCTACTAGAATATGGCTTTACAAGCCTATAAATAGACATAGTCTATTCCTCTTGTATTGATTCAAATTTTCGACATAGTGAATTTTCTTCTCCTCTGCCCGTGGTTTTTTTCCCGAAAGGGTTTCCACGTAAAATTTGTGTGTTCTTTATTTTATTTATTTTATTCTATTTTATTTTTTTCACAAATAGGAATAAACACACAGTTTTGCACATTGAATACAAAGAAAAGAAATCAAAACCTTGAGAAGGTGATTATTCGGCTTTGGCCCTTCTTTCCCGTTTGTTTTCATCTTCTTTTCATATTGTTTGGTTACACATGCTATCATTTCGATCAAAAAAGGGAGTAAAGGGATTACCTCCACGAACGAACCGCCGGAATCCTCGTCTCTTTCGTTTTAATCGAAGTCAGGACGGGGTGTAAGGTCTGAAATCGGAGGTCCTTAAAGCAGGGACCCAAGCGGGGTTAGTGAGCGAACGAGTCTCCCTCCGTCGATCGCCGTTCAGTGGTCAAATGGCGGCTAGGGCCTCTTGAGATTCGAACAAAAAGAAGGGGATTTAGGGTTTGGTATAGCAGAAAGAATGAGATGGGGGTTTCAGTTGAATAAGGGTTCGGTCAGGGGTTTTAAAGGATTAAAAACGACACCGTTTGGACCAATTATAATAGTCTTAAACGACATTGTGCTGAAACAAGGCCTGGTGACCCGATCCAGCACCCTCATGACCCGCACATTTGCTGTGGTAAAGGGAAATTTGTGCTTTAGGTCCCTCCTGTTATATTAGCCTCTGATTGAGTTCATTCGTTACTTCCTGAGCTTTCTTAATTCAGGCTTATAATTTGCAGTTATTTGCAATCGGATCCGCGCCTAAACGCAGCACTTTGGGATCTGGTATATTGCCAGTTTTAGTCCCTGTGCTTTCGCGTGCGTTAAGCTTTAGTCCTTTTTCTAATTTCAGTAACTTATTTTATTTATTAATTACCCTTTTAATTTTATTTTTGTTTCAATTGAGTTTCTTTCATTTGTTATTTTCAGCATTTTTTTTTCCTTTGAAGCTCTTTTATTTGTGAAAATTCACTTATTATCCACCATTTAATATATTATATTGGAGTATTTTATCAAGTTTTGTACGGTCTTAGTTTGTTATTCACACCTTCATTCATATACATGTAAATATATATGTCCTTATATGTAACTATATATATCTATTTATTTATTTTTCTTTAAACTTGTTTGTTTGAAATGTTCTTTTATATACATATATATATATACACTTCATAATAAAGTCAATTTCGTGCATATCATCAATATTATATTATTTTACACATATATTTGATTTTAGATTTATTCTCATCTCTTATTATATGATTTTACGTGATATATGTTTTAAGCTATTATTATATATATACTTGTTGACCTATATGTATATTATTAAATTTATGAATTTTATACACACCATTTTCTTTATATATGTGTATATACAATCACGTCCTTAAAACCATTATGTAATTTATTATAAAGTTAACCTAAGCATGCATGTATTTCTATGTTTTTACGAATGATTATTTTTTAAATATTTATTTATACACATATAATTTGTAGAACCATTATTTTTTTTTAGATTATATCGTATTATACATTTTTATTATTATTATTTTAACGTATTTTACACATATTTTAAAATTTTCATATTATAAATCCTCATTTAAAAAAAACCAATATTATTTAATGTTTGGGTATGATATTCGATTAAAACATTCATTTTATAATATGTATTAAGTATATATCCCTAGTTTTATTTTTAAAATAGTTTTAAAATGCACCAATTCATTGATTCGCATGTCGTATAAATTTTTGGTTCATTAGATCGCATTTGTTCCGACATCGTCTTGTACTACTTTGACTTTTAAGTTCTATTTGGTTTTGCATATATTTTGTTGTTTGTTCCACATCGTAGCATATACATTATCATTGCATGGTATTCGTCTTGTTGATATGTCAATTATTATTCATACGCGATTGAAATTAGATTGTAATTTAGATTAATTATATTGCTTGTTCTGCTAGTTGATTAATATTCTTATTCATTAAGCATTGTATCTTATATGTGCCTATTGTCCCGTGTCATCTTTTTCTACTTGATTTTTGAAGTGTGGTTTTATAAAACCCAAATTTTATGATTAATTTTGTCTTATTTCAAATCAAATTAATGCATTTTAAGCTAGTTTCACAACTTTTAAAAATCCATTAAACGAAGGCGATATGCGATATTCGGCAATTCGCGGAATCGTGCCCTAACGTGCTGGGTTGCAATTTCTCGTTTGCTTAAAATAATCAAATATCCTTTCAAAACTTCATTCGTGTCTTCTAAAAATCCTTTAAAATGAAGGCAATACTCGGTGTTTGATAATTCGGGAATCATGCCCTATCGTGATGGGTTGTGATTTCTCATTTGTTTAAAACAATCGAATGTTCCTTTAGGTTTTCACTCGTGTTTATTAAAAACCTTCCGAAACGAAGGCGATCTTCGGTGTTTGATAATTCGTGAATCATGCCCTATCGTGCTGGGTTGCGCATTTTCGTTTGTTCAAAACAATCGAAGACTCTTTCGGAATTTCATTCACGCTTTCTAAAAACCCTTTAAAACGAAAGAAATGTTCAATGTTTGGCAATTCGGTGAATAGTGCCCTAAAGTGCTGGGTTGCAATTTCCCGTTTGTTCAAAATAATCGAATATATCTTCGGAGTTTCACTCATATTTTCTAAGGCAAGGCAATGTTCAATGTTTGGAAATTCAGGGAATCGTGCCCTACTGTGCTGGGTTTCAGTTTTTCTTTGGACCAAATAATTGGGCATCCTTTTGTTAATTCCAAATTATAAACTTTCGGAAGTCGAAACGAGAAGACTTTTGGCAACCAACTCGGGTTACTAAAAAAACCACATTCCAAAAACATCTTTAAATTTTAGACATAAGGACAGTATTTAATCAATTCGGTACCAATTTTGGGCGTGGTGAGGGTGCTAATCCTTCCTCATGCGTAACCGACTCCTGAACCCGTTTTCTCAAAAGTTCGTAGACCAAAATCGTTGTTTTAGTAAACCAAAAATGTTTTATTAAAATAACCAAATTCTTAGGTGATCCGATCACACCAAAACAAAAGATCGGTGGCGACTCCATATTTCTGTTTTTCAAAAGTCGATTCCCCCGTATTTTCATTAAATTTAAAATTTTGAAAAATTTGAAAAAGGGATGGTTTCGACTCATATATTGTTCTTATCATTACTACTATTATTTTATCTATCATTATAATTATTTATTTTTATATTTTACTACGAATTGCACCTTTAATCTCATTTATATTTTAATTTGGTTCTTTATTTTCAATATTTTTTTTTATAAACTACTTTCTCTTACATTTATTTCATTTATTTCTCTATCTTTGTGTTTTCTTTTAGTTGATATTGTCCTTTTATGTGCATACCTTGTTCTTATTATCATTGTCATTATTCATTTCATCTGTCCTTGATTGTTCATATTATTAAAATAGTGTACACTATGCGACTCTCGTAAGTCATTCTTATTAGTATATTCATTATCATTCGCGCGACGATTTTATTCGCATATCGTCATTTTAAAATGAAAAAATACATTTCGCAAAACGTCTGATATTATTCGAAAAAGGAAAGTTTTCAAAATAAGGCAATGTTTTGTATTTAGAAATTCGAGAAGTCGTACCCTAACTTACGGGGTTTTGATTTTCTCATTGAACCTAAATGATCGAATACTCTTTTAAAATTTAAATATTTGAGTATTAAATAGAATTTTTAAAAGGCAAGCTTATTTTCGAGGATTCAAATGTCGTGTCCTTACTTACGGAATGTGACCGTTTGTTATCTAGGGACAAGAGGGCCTTTAATGCTCGTTTCAATTTTTTCAAGCGTTTCCTTTAAAAAGTTAGCATTAATAAAAAGGATCGTATTCTTTTCGAGTTTTCAACTTCGGCATTAAGACATTAATTAATCAATTAGGTACCAATTTTGGACGTTACGAGGGTGCTAATCCTTCCTCGCACGTAACCGACTCCCGAACCTATTTTCTCGAATTTTGTAGACCAAAATCATTGTTTTAATAAACCAAAATATTTTATTAAAATGATCAAATTACGAGGTGATCTGATCACACCTCATAAAAAAGATTAGTGGCGACTCCCAATTTTCGTTTTTCAAAACAAAAGTCGACCCTTCAGAAAATGGTTTCAACATCATGCATTCCAAATAAACCCAAAACTTAAGTCACATGCCACTGGTTGAATAAATCAATACAGTTCCAAATAATAGAATTTATAAAATCTAAATATTTTTTAATAAAACTATTATTTTCGAGCCGAGACCTTTCGAATGTCGAGTCCGTACCCTAACCTTGTGAGTTATCTGGAAAGATGAAAATTATAGTAGGGTGAGCTTTAAAAAGCTTGGTGTGAGTACTATCACAAGAAAATCAGTGAAAATTGTAGTTGTAACATACAAAATAACAATTTTCATAACAAACACAATCATATAGCAATTCGCAGAATTAGTTTTATCGATTAACACATCACTATAATAATATTTTAGAATACACAGTTATGCATACACATGCTTATGAATGGTGATGCAGTTTTAATTTTTTAGAAAAGATTCTACTTAACTCCGCTACACACCCCAGTAAAAGTTCCCCATAACTCATCCATCATTATACATCGTGTTGTAGATGAACCACTCATCGTTATGGATGAACCACTAGTCATTGCAGATGAACTGCTAATAATAAAAATTGTGAATGAACCACCAAAGTTTTTAGATAAAAACATTTCCAGACTAGCTGTTAATACATTCTGGATGAACCACTAATCGTTGCATATGAACTGCTCATTTTTCCTTCGTTCATATCATTCCACACCATGTAATGCAATATGACATGCTTATAACAGATCAATATGGTAGTAATAAACATGCTTAACATGTATTCAGTTTAACAGTAATAGTAGACATGTATTATTTACCTATCATGCTTATAATAATAATAATTTAGCCACTCAGGTCATAGATTCCAAATATACATATTATCAGAGATTCAGCTGAGTAAAATAAAACTCTAAAAATAATTTGGGGACTATACAAGGACTAAATAGGACAATTCACAAATTTATGGGGAAAGCTTTAAAACAAGGGTCACATGGGCATGTAAAAAGGCTAAGACAGTGTAGGAGGGTTACACGGTCATGTGGCCAGGCCACATAACAAGCTGTGGCCATGTAAAAATTGAAGTACCCTAAAATAATAGAAACACATGGTCGTGTCGTCCATACGCCCGTGTCACCCTAAACATACACACGGTGTGCCCCGATTCACTTGGTAAAGAATACAGACTTTTCATCGCATTGCCGGTTGACATTCCTAATTCCTAATTCCTAATTCTAATCCGATTCACCCAAATCTGATCCTTCAAACAACATTTACACATGAATTAACAATTGGTTTCAATATTTGACAAGATTAACAGAAGATTTGGCAATAACTATAAAAATTGATTAATTGAATGTAAGATTAGCATAAGATATTAATACTACAAAAGTTCAGGATCTGAACATCGGAAACAAGATGTACTTACCGATTCTTGGTAAAGGTAGGGATGCTATTGACGACAATTATAAAATTGATAGAAAGAATTATAGAATGAATGATGATTTGATTCAAGAAAGAAAAATAATTATTACAAATTAGGATGAAAATACGGTGCAAATATGAGAGAAAAGATGAGGAAAATAAAATAAATTTAGGATGACGAGGAATTTTACTAAAATTTTGAAAAGGGAAAATCCTAATCAAAATAGGAATAGAAATGACTAAATAGCTACGGTTTGTAAACCCTAAGGCGGCAACGGTAATATCCCAAAATTTGACCGAAAATAAAAGGAATGCTTTTGGGAAAGGAGTGACTCGAACCGACGGTCACAAGGGAGGGAAGCTAACTCTTAACCATTAGGCCTAAAGCCTATTTCTTGTTCAGTTTTAATTCCTGACAGTATATATTTTAGGTGTTGCTTTTACCCTAGGTTGCTGAAAATAAAAGGAAGGAAATGGGAGAAAATGAGATCGAAATTGGGTCTCTAAGGAGGATTCTCCAACACTTTACCATGAAGCCTAATTCAATTCTTGTCTATCCATTTTAGGGCGGCAACGGTAAATATCCCAAAATTTGGCCAAAAATGAAAGGAATACTTTTGGGGAAAGAGTGGCTCAAACCAAGGGTCATAAAGGAGGGAAGCTAACTCTTAACCATTAGGCCTGAAGCCTATTTCTTGTTCAGTTTTAAATCCTTACTGTATATATTTTAGGTGTGGCTTTTACCCTAGGTTGCCGAAAATAAAAGGAAGGAAATGGGAGGCAGGAAGCTCGAACTTAGGTCTCTAGGGAGGATTCTCTAACACTTGACCATGAAGCCTAATTCAATTCTTGTCTATCCATTTTAATGATCCCCCTATATTTCGGGGCATGACATGTAACAGCCCATTTTGGGAGTTAATCGGAAAAATGATTTCGAGACTACAATTCGACATCAAAAAAATTTATTTTATTATTATTTTAATATTTACAATATGATATTAGAGTTTTGTGAAAATTTCGTAAAGAAATTTTATCGTTTAAGTGCTTAATTCGGCAAAAAGGACTAAATCGCGTTAAATGCTAAAGTAGCATGCTAATTGATAAAGGTGTCTATTTGCCATGGCTTATTAAATCAAAAGCCTTATGTTGTAATTAGACCATAACTCTAGTAAATGGACATGTATGGAAATATGCTAGTGGATTTTAAATGTATTTATAAAGGTTAATATGGTAAATAGTATAATAATGATATTATAATAAAACAAAACATAAAAAAATGCATTCTTCATCTTTATGGTTGAATATGAGAAGAAAGGAAAGCCATCGAAGCTTCTTTAAGTTCGGCACTTGCATGCCTTGGTGGAGGTATGTTTTGTGTTTGGTTTTTAATAATTTCTACGTTTTTGAGATCGTTGCTTCATAATCTATCTAGTCCGTACCTCCGATTTCAAAATTGTTAGAGTATTTGGATGATGCCATTGTTGAATATTTGAGTATCTTGATGTTTAATGATAGATAATAAATCTTTGATGGTAGATTATTGAGTTTTGTTAAGTGAATTTTGGCAAAAATGTCAATTTTGGACTAAATTGTGAAATATAATAAATTGTGTGGTAAAAGTGTGAATAAATGAAAAATATGGGCTTATATGAGCATGTATGAAATTTGGATAGCTTGGGCTATGATGAAAGTGACTAAATTTTCATTTTTCGAGCTTAAGGACTAATTTGTAAAAATGTCAAAAGTGTAGGGGTAAAATAGTAATTTTACCAAAATATGAAATTGAGTTAAAATGAATAAAATATGAATTTAAATAGCTAAATTTGATTGATTAGATCAAGTTAAGCTTCGTACAAGTTTATATCGAGGGAAAAACAGAGTTTCGGACTAGTCGATCCATTTCAACGTTTTGACGATCGAGGTAAGTTCGTATGTATTAAGCATTGTTAAATTTATGCTTTTAATGCTTGATATTTTATAAATTGCCTATACGTGATTATTGTTATGATTAACGACTTATCGGCTAAAATGGCACTTAGTGTGCGGTTCAAATAGCTTCGGCTAAAAGTGGCACTTGGTGTGCAATTTGAGATAGCTTCGGCTAAATTTATATAAATGACACTTAGTGTGCAAAGTATCGAGGATGGCACTTAGTGTACGAAACATCCAGAATAGCACTTAGCGTGCGAGGTATCGAGTATGGTACATAGTGTGCGAGACATCAAAGATGCAACGACATTACGTATATGTATGAAATGGTAAGGATCGGTACAGGTATGTACAGAAACTCAACTTAATATGAAATCCATGAATGGTAAGTCCATGAGCATTGTGAAATGATGTTGTGTTAATTTGGTGAATAATTATTTATGTTTATAAATGTATGGATTTCTAATTGAAAGAAAGAAAGGTGTGGTAAATTTAGTTATTATCATTTTCTTACTAAAATAGTTTTGGACAACAGCAACAGTCCAATTTTGAAAATACACCAAAAATAGTAGAAAGTGAGTTATAGATTGAATAAAATATAGAATTAAAGCTTATTGAGTCTAGTTCCTATAAAAGAAACGGTGTAAGCAAAAAAATTTCATATTATGAGATATTTGAAGTTGTGTGAGATAGAGTTAGAATGATTTCGAAATCCCCTGCTCTGATTTGAGAAAATTATTAAAAATTGTACAAAAATAGTTATAGATTATAATTTATATTCCTATAATTCTTAACAATATAAATAAACGGGAACATCATCCGAGTCCCGCACTATGAGATAATTAGTTTTTAGTGAAGAAAGGTCGAAGCTGTCAGGCAGCGAAACAGGGGTGATTTTAAATAATAAAATGTACTTATTGGCTGAACAAAAAATTTTAAAATTTTTATGGTAAGAAGATATGTGAGTCTAGTTTCAAGAAAAATTAGCGAAACTTAATTTGGAGTTTTGTAGCTCCAGATATAAATAAATTAGTGACTGTGACTTGAGAAAATAGCTTGACCTGAACATAAGTAAAAATGTAAATATGGTTGTATTACCTTGAGAAGCAAGTTAATAAATTGCTTATTATTTTCATATGAACTTACTAAGCTTTATAGCTTACTCCCCTTCCTTTTCATCTCTTATAGGTTTATTTAGCTAGTTCAGGTTGGAGATCGCCGGAGATTCAATCATACTATCAAGCTACCATTTTGGGTATAAGTATTCAAATACTTAAGTCTATGGCATGTATAGGGGCTTTATCTTTCGTAATTATGTCATTACTAATATAGCCAAATGTGTTGGTATATAATGGTTATAGTTCAATTTGTGTATAGCCATGAATGGTGGCTTATGTTGATTATATGATTATGCATGTGCCTATGTCATGGAGATGAGGCTTGTGATCGTTTGTATGTAATGAGTTATATTATTGGTGGTGAATTCTTGAGGGTTTAATTGAGATGAGATGATGTGTTGATAACTAAGGCTTAAATGTGTGATATGGGAGTAATCTTATAAACTTTGATGCATGAGAATTAGTAAATTTGAGCTTGACTAAACATGATGTTTTAAGTATGTAAAATATGATATGAGGTTACCATGATCTTGTATTGTTTGTGGATGATTGAATGTTCAAATGTGCCATGTTAATGTTCAATAAAAGTAAGCATGTGAGTTTGTTATTGAGGGTGGAAATTGGCTTGGAAAATAGCCTAAAAATTGTCCACACGAGCGTGTGTCTAGGCCGTGTGTCATGGGCGTGTAGTCTAGCCGTGTGTCCCCTGCATCATGTACTTTAGTTTCGAATTGGCCACACGGGCTGTGACACGGCCATGTGTTTCACCTGTATGAGGGACACGGCCTGGAGGCACGGGCATGTACCTTGGTCGTGTGCCCTTATGTTTGTGATGACGTCATAAATAGAAAGTTACACGGGCTGAGGACACGGGCGTGTCCCAAGCCACACGGGCGTGTGACCCTGTTTCATAATGAAATTTTCTAAGTTTTCCAAAAGTTTCCAAAGTTCTCGGTTTAGTCCCGAATTACCCCTGATGTATGTTTTGGGCCTCGTAGGTCCGTATAAGGGATGTTATCCATGTGTATGAAAAGTTTTAATTTAGATGAAATTTTATGGCCTGGTTTTGTATGAATGTTTTGATGTAAGTCCGGTAATGCCTCGAACCCTATTCTGACGTTAGATAGGGTAAAGGGTGTTACATTTAGTGGTATCAGAGCTATGATTTAGTCGATTCTCGGACTAACCTAGCGTATGTGAGTCTAGCTTTACATGCCATATTACTACTCATGATAGTGTGACATCTCCCGACTCTAACGAAATAATTTTGTCAAGACAGAGGTGACTTCCAATCGAGCTATTTTCAGTAATGCAGAAAAATGATATTGAGAGGATTGAAACATGCTTATGATGTGTCAAAATTGAGAAAGGTATGAATAGAAGTTCATGATATTTATGTGCTAACGTAAGCAATGTGATAATCGTAAGTTAAAAAAATGTGGAAACCTGGAATGAAATGAAATTTTATTTGGTGATAAGCTTATCTTTGTGTGTTGGTATTCATATGATGTTATGTGCCCAATCTATCTGATTAAGTGAATATGATAAGCTAATTTACTCAAGATGACAGAATGCGTGTTTATGTACACTTATCGAATGATGTGTAATCAGTGTGTTTATATGATTAACTATTATGTTTAAATTGCTAAATTAAAGGTATTATAATGTTATGTTTTATGGTTTTGATATGGAATCATAAATAATATGATAATATGAAATTGAATTGGAAGATCAAATTGAGTAAAACGCAAGAAATGAGTACAATCGTTCGATGATGAATTGACAGATAAGACAATGGTTGGGCCATGATAATACATGTGAGCTAGTGTAAGACCATGTCTGGGACATGGCATTGGCTTGATATGTGTCAGTGTAAGACCATATCTAGGACATGGCATCGGCATGGAAAGAGGAGAGTCAGTGCAAGACCATGTCTAGAATATGGCATCGGCCTCGATATAAGAGAGTCAGTGTAAGACCATGTTTGGGACATGGCATTGACTCGATATGTGATTACATGTAAGACCATGTCTGGGATATTGGCATTGTATTGTGATTTCGTGTAAGACCCTATGTGGGACAGTGGCATCGATATATGATAACATGTAAGACCATATCTAGGATATGGCATTGTACAAGCTATATGTGATTATCGAGTATCCGTAACAATTTCGAATGGTTCAATGGGCATATTCAAGATAAGAATTAAAGTACGATCAGAATAAGTAATACAGGTATGTACAGAACTTATGTAAGAATCAAATGAAAGTAAAATTGGTGAGTTCATATTGTATTATGTATATTAAATAAGAAAGAATTGTGTATAGATATGTTTCATGTCAAAATGTGTTTATTTGACTATAATGAAGTATGTATTGAATGCTATGTGAGATATAAATTATAGTTGCTTTTACTAAATATACATATGAAAATCAACTAATAAGACCATAACTGGGTTATGGCAAGTGAAACAGAGACCACGGTAGGGCCTTGGCAATGTATGTGTAAGACCATAGTTGGACTATGGCTTTAAGTAAACGACGTACTCAGACTCGTAAGACGCTCTTTAGTTTGACAAATGTTGGTAAGTAGAATTAAAGTTAAATGTTGAAATTTAATTAGATACTGATATTGGGCTCGAGTAAGTAGATTTACTATTTGAAATTGTGGATGACAGAAACAGTTGTAAAATAAATAAGTATATTAATTTGGTTGGAGTAAACTATGTGATTGTGATGATATTATATTGACGATGAATGTTGAGTCATAATTGTGTATTTATGAGAGTCAAGTTAGAGGCTTTACAACCTCCCCTTACCAGTGTTGCTTTTGTGACAAAAAAAAAAATTTTACGAGAATTATGTTGAATAAGCTCACAAGTATGAGATTAAAGAGTTCAATGGTGGCATAATTAGTAATGCAAACAAAGTAGAGTACAGAGTAACAAATGAACTCAGTTTTAGAAGAAATATCAGAATGATTTAAAAGATCATACAGAGTATGTAATGTTTTAGTTAAAGAAGAAAATTGGTCTCGGCTATTCTACTCATTTGGGTATGAATTTTAAAGATATGTTTGCTGAGATTCCTTCCGAATTGGTTTTCATTAGTAACTGGGATAATACGGGGTCCTTGATGATAGAATTAGTCAGAGAAAGGATAAATGAGTTGTAAAGATGTCTGTGTGTAACAGTTAAAGTTGAATAAATTACGGTGACTTCTTCTGGGTGTTCTAAATATTCAATTGTCCCCAGGGGTTTATATGATCGTTCTCTTTCTGATGAAATTCTTATTGTGTGAGAATATTAGCTAACTATGATATTAGACGTAAGCACTGTTGGATGCATTGGTTTATGATCAGCATTTATTTATTCTCTTCAAAATTCTATTCTATTAAGTTGGAATAAGGACGGTGGTAAAAATTTGTGTGAGGCTATTCTTCCGTTCCTGCCAATGATGTTTGTCTTATGTGTATACTAGAAAGATATGATATTTCTATTACAATGGAATTTCATAATAGATAAGTATTATTTTCCTTCTGGTTTTCTCTGAGAAAATTTTTCGAGTCTTCATTATTATTCACTTATGAGTTATGTTCTTGGGTTTCTGTTGCGAGAATGTATCTGAGGTTTTCTTATCATCCTTATTGTGTGGATTATCTGACATGGCTCATCTTTAAAGTGCATTCTTTGATTTGTGATGATTATGTTTATTTGAAGGTATTTCTGGATTCGATAATAGGAATGTGGAAAATTCTAGTATCTGGATTTCTCTAATTTTCAATGTAAAAAATTGTCATCGTCAAAGGCATAAATGATGGAAACTCAAGCTTGAAATGTGTAGTGGTTTTCTTTTCTCGGGTAAGCTTGACTAAGGTTAGTGAGTTTAATCGGAATAACTCCGTTTTCTTGAGCTAATATAGTTGTGAGATCTTTGATTTGCATGACAAGAGAATTATGAACGAGTGCATGTACTTGAGTTGTAGTAGTGGAAATCAAATCAGTTGTTTATATCAGTGCGAACTGATCTGTCGAGGTGTGAATTGAGTTATATGTATTTAAATTATTCTCTGGTATACTGATGAATTTTTGTATAATCAAGAGTATATAGATAGACGGATAGTTGGAATAAAGAAACTATGTTCACGAGAGTATGATACGGAACTATGCTTATTGGAATATTCCAATCGAATGATGTTGTTATGAGTTAAAGTTGTTCTACTTAATGAGATTATCATGTTTGTGAAAGTTGAATGATCGATGCGAGTTAGCAAAGTTGGAAATAGTTGAAAGTATTATTAACTGAAGCTTTAGTGCTGAGTTCAGTCTGGATAAAGTTGGGCTTTTTTTCTCTCAACTCAGTTGTAATGGGCCAATTTTGGCCTAGCCCTAGTTAAAATAAAAACTAAATAATAAAACAGTCCAATTAATAGTCCATTACATATGACCCAAAACCCAAACCAGCCAAAAATTTAAAACCCAATTAAAACCCCCATCAGCCCATTACCTAAACTAACCCTAGCCAAATTAACAAAGAACTAAACAGCAAGCAAAACCCTAGTCCCTAAGGTGCAGCCGCCGCATGCCCCTCTACCCTTGACCAGTGCCAAACGCCACCACGCCTCCTTGCACGCGCCCTAGCCGCTCATGTCACCTGCAAAACAAGACCAACACGCAAGAAAAAAAAACAATGAACAAAAGGACAAAACCGATAGCAAACAACCAAGAGAAAAACAATGAAGAAACAGACAAAGAACAGAAACAGAACGAGCATGTATTCGGCTATAAAAGCCATTTTCGTTCCCTTTGTATTTTTTTACACATATTAAGCAATCAAAAATCAAAATAGAAGCAAAAAAAGAGGTTGATTTCGATTTCGATTTTTGTGTTCTTTTCATTTTTTTGATATTTTATATTTTATTTTTTTATTTATAAATCTATTCTAAGCAAAATAAAATGAAGATACTTACCGGAACTACCCCGTGGCCTCGTCATCGGAGTCTTCATCTCCGTCGCCGTGGTCGTTTCCAAAAGGGGGGAGAGGGGGACTTTCTCTATCATTTTTTCAGGGTTAAGAAGGCCTAGCCTTCAAACATTTTGAACGAGGGCCAAAAGAGCCCGCTTCACATGACACTGGTCCCCGTTCGCAGCATGGGCGCGAAGGACCCTCAATGAACCCAATCGGCCAGAGGAAGAAAAGAGGGAGAGAGAGTTTAAAAGTTTTTTTTTCTGATCTTTTTTTCTTTTTTTTAGTAGAAGGCTAAAATGAAAATTTTAAAAAAAAATTGGGCCTTTTAACCAACATTGAAACGGCGTCGTTTGATGGAGAGGGGATCCGCGCGTTGACCCGACCCGCATGTTGGGGTCCGCGCGTTTTCACTTTAAAAGGGCGATTTGCGCAAATGGTCCCTCCTTCTTTCCTGCACCATTCGATTAAGTCTCATTCCTTTTTTGTCTTCTAATTTTACCCCAAAATTGGCGCATCATTTCATTTTGACCCAAGACAAAGTGCAGCGCATTGAGGGGTCTGGGGTATTTTGCTATTTCGCCCCTTACATTTTCAGCTTGCTGCGATTTGGCCTTTTACTTCATTTTTGTTATTTCAAATTTATTCCCTGAATTCTGGTTCATTTTCAATCACGTCTCAAATTTATTCGATTCATTTACTTTACATCTATTTTAATTTATTTCAATGTATTGTTTATTCAAGTTATTATTATTTATTCTAGCTTGCTTTATGTACTGTTTATTCAAGATTGTTTCATCATGAATTTTAAATCACCTTATATATATACATATACTCGTTTCTAAACTATTTTGTATGTATTATTTATCTTAGAATCTTTCCCCATATTATATACATATTGCTTTTCGAATATTGATATACATATGGTTCATTTTTTAAAAATTGTTTTGTATGCTATCTATTTCAAATTCCTTTTTACATATTATTTTAAAATTTTAATATATGAATTTTAAATTGACTTATATTACTTATTTTAAATTATTTCATATGCCTTACTTTAAACTCTTTTCATTTATTTTAAGTTGTATTACTATTATTTGCTTTAATATTCTTTATAATATTTACTTTACACTTTTATATATATATCATCTATTTTAAAATTTCATATATATATAATTTGTTCTTAAATTGACTCAGACATAGTTGGTTTTAAAAAAAAATTTATACATTATTTTGGAACCCATTTATTAGCATTCTCGAAATCATTTTACATTTTATTTATTTTAATTTACTTTATACTTTTTTTATTTTTAAGATTGTTATATATATTATTTAATTCATTGGTATTTGATTATTAATGTTGGTATTTAATAATGTATGTTGTGTGATTATTACCATTGTGTATTTTAATTTGTTGATTTCGCCTTTTTGAATTATTGTGGTTCACTTGTATAATGTTTTACTCATGCATCATCGTTCTATGTCACACTATATTTCTATTTCACATCATCGCTTCATGAATCAAGTCTGTTGCACTTATCAAATAAATCATTTTATTTTAATCCAAACAAATAACACACGCCGTTTAAATATCGAATTCGCTATTATTCAAAAAATAAAAATTTCAAAACAAGGCAATGTTTCGCGTTTTGGAACATCGAGGAATTGTGCCCTAACTTACGGGGTTTCGAATTTCTTATTGATTCTAAATTGCGAAATATCCTTTTGAGTTTTAAAATACACGAATTTCCAATCAAAATTAAAGACAAACTTGCGCTCGGGAGTTCATGGTATTGTGTCCTAACTTAAGGGATGTGATATTTTGATATCTCGAGACGAGAAAATCTTTAACAATCTTTTTGAGCTAGATCAAGCGTTCTTTTTAAATCGACATTGATAAAATAGGATCGTATCTTAAATCTGTTCCCAATTTTCAACTTTCGACATAAAGACACTAACTAATCAATCCAGTTCCAATTTTGGGCATGACGAGGGTGCTAATCCTTCCTCGCACGTAACCGACTCCAGAACCCGTTTTCTCGAGTTTCGTAGAGCAAAAACACCGTTTTAGTAAACTAAAATATTTTATTAAAACAAAGGTGATCCGATCACACCTAATAAAGATCTATGGCGACTCCCATTTTAATTTTCAAAAAAAGGGTCGATTTTTGTTTTCAAAAAAATGGTTTCGACAACTTGGTGACTCCACTGGGGACGTTGAGAGTCGAGCCATAAATTGATTAATTTTTGTCCTTTGTCGAAATTTGAAAATTCGTTTTAAACTTACGATCATTTCATTGCATTTCGTCTTTGTGGTTTTCGTCATTTTATATGATTGCCTTTTGGTTCGAGTCTTTTAAGTATACTTTTACGCATCATATTGCATAATTGGTCAATTTTACCCTTTTAAGTGGGAGTGAGAAACTATTCTTTCGTGAGGTCTTTACCTCCGTATAGGATAGTGGATCGCTTTCGGGATACATCTGTATCTGCGTCTTCGTGAGATTTTCATCTCCATATAGCCGTAGGGAAATGTATTCCCCTGAACTGAACTTGGTCCGTATGAGCCTATAATGGGTGAGGATCGAGGAATCTTCCAGTTCAGGTACCTTTACTCTAGAGCCAAAACCACATGTAATGAGCCTTAAGAGCCTACCCTAGGTAGAACCACACCAAACTCTAGTGATTACCCGAATAGGTGCTTGATTATTTCCTGTTTTCTTTGAGTTATATTTTTGTGCATAATACTGACTTGCTGTATTTTGCTGTTATTGCATGACATCTTATCATAAAAAGGTGTTGATTCATGGTCGGTTACTAGATAGAAAAACTTAGCATGGAAAAAGGGTTTATTGATAGAGTGGAAAAAAATGCGGCCGTCCGAATATGGTCCGAAAAGATGCAGCAAAAGAAAGGTAATAGTTTGACCGAGGGATATAAATCGAAATTGTGGGATTTCACTTGTATCAGTGTAACCCAGAATGACCTGCAAGAATTAAAGGAGATATGGAATAGTTGGAACGACGAGATCAAGAAACTCTTTTACTATAATTACGGCGACCTACCCTATATGCTTAATGTAAAGGTAGATAAGTACTTGTTTCAAGCCTTTGCGCAGTTTTGGAATCTCGCCTACAGTTGCTGCACCTTCAGAGGAGTCGATTTGGTACCTACTGTGGAGGAGTACAACCTCCAAAGATACAAGCCAACAGGGCTTATTCAAGACCTGTTAACGTCCCGCCCTTTTTGAAGCAATTGATGAATATCACAGGGATGAGCGAACAATGGGTTACAGCACGGATCAAGCAGAAAAGGGATAGTAAGTGCATTCCTTAGAGGAATTTGAGGGACTTGATTCTAGCGCATCCGGAAGCATCTACAGTTTGGTCGTCTTTCCCAAAGCATTAGGACATGTAGATGAGGCAGTCTCAGACCTTTTTCGATTAACTTGATAAAGGGACCACACCCATCCCTGCGATCTTAGCCAAAACTTTCAGATCCTTGAACACATGCCAGAGGGCGGGTGAAGGAAGATTCGTAGGATGTGCGTAGTTATTGTTGGCTTGGTTCCACAGCCACTTTTGGAAAGTAGAAAAGGTCTCCTATCGAGTTTTCTCCAAGGACTATTCCCCATTAAGAGAATTAGTGGCTACATTGAGGCGAGGCGACATCTCAGAAGAAAAATGGATAGCTATTCTCCAGAATTTGCAAGGCGAAGATTTTGAATGGAGGGCTCCATGGTTGATCCCCAACGAGATTTTATATCGGTGCGGTGATTTTGACTAGGTCCCTCTAACTGGAATATGGGGAGCCGTTGGATACGTTCTACTACTTGTGTTAAGGCAGTATCGATCGAGACAGTTTATACTGGCGACACAAAGGTTGGCTCAGTTTGAGTTTTCTTATAAAGACGACAATTATAAGAAAAAGGTTCGTGAGATATCAAATGCTTGGAACCAAACCCGAAGAACGAAAGGATTCACCACAGGCCCGATGACGACCCCCGAGTATGAATGATGGTGGGGTAGAAGAGTCAACGACAACATCCCTAAGCCAAATCAAGGGAACACTCAACAAATAGAAGAGCATTTACGAGTCATCCAGTCCGAGTTAAAGATCATCAAGCAAGACTTTGAGAAAAAGAGTTCGGAATTGGGAAAGAAGATAGAGCGGTTAGAAGAGGAGAAAATAAACTTGGGATTAGACGTCGATATCCACAAGCTAGAGGCCGAGAAATTGAGGAAAAGAAAAAACAAGGTCGAAGAAGATATGGATAGTCTAAAAATTGATTACAAGAAGCTGCGTATGTCGATAAGAACTACTGGTTTAGGTAAAACGTCGGAACAGTGGTGTCAAGAAATTAAAGAAGAAAAGACTAGAGCCGATCATTAGGAGAAGAAGTTTCAAGATGTTCGAGTGTGGGAGGACGCTTTGAAAAAGAGTTTGTTGGAAAACCAAGGCGAAAAAGAGAGGTTACGAGCTCGGGTGGCCGAGTTGGAAAAATCACTACATCAGCATCGTAGTCGTAACTCCGTAATTGAGTTGAAGGCCAGTCTAAGAAAGATCGAGGAGTTGAAAGGAAAAATAGAGGAACTCGAAGCTGCACTACGAGACAGCAAAATTCGAGTGGAACTCCTTGAGGCAAACAACGACCATTGCAGGGAACAACTTCACCGCTCTCAAGATCATATCAGAGATAGAGATTATGTCATGGGTGAAGCTGTGGCTTAGGTTCGGGAGGTAGCAGATCATTTACAAACCTTGGTAGTTCAGGTAGATGTATTAAGCTTAAAGTACGAGTCGGAATCAGATCGAGGCCGAAACTTAGCTTAGCTTATTAAGAAAGTTAAAGCTTTGGGCATTAAGGCAAAGTCGTATATGTAATCATCCACTCTATGTAAAGAAATTTTTCTTCTAGTAAAGTTGTTCTAATGAAATTGAATCAGAATCAACACCTCTTTTGCATTTCATTTCAATCATTTGCATTTCATCATACGCATTAAGTTTCATAAGAAGACCCTAATTAAACAAAATTATTTTAGTTAATCTGGAAACCAACAAGAATCAACCAACTGAATACCGCTACAATACCCGTCGTAAATCCAAAGCAATGGATCAGAGGTTAGAAAGATTAGAACATATGCAAAGGGAAATACAAGAGTAATTACAAGCACAGATGCAAGAAAAGTTAGCTAAAATCCAACAAGACATGAGGGAACAAATGCAAGAATCCCAAAACAATATGATAGGCCAGTTGGCGCAGTTGCTGGCTAGAGAACATGAAAAAAGGGAAGAGCACTGTAGGGAATGATAATGAAGATCCTGTCTATCCTCCAGGCTTTGCCCCGACCAACGCCCAACCACAACCAGGGGTGTACCCACGAAAGGTACCTGTCACTATTAGGCCACAACAATATCAGGTCGACGCCTCAGCACCGATAATTTTTCCAACAGGATCGGGTTCCAATCCGAGGGACAATCCAACTAATGCCGTCGTCCCAAATCTCGATGATGCAGCAGAAATAGAAAAGACAAGAGTAGATCTGCCAAACCAACTAGAAGACCGATGCAAGTGGCTAGAGGAGAAATTTAAAGCAATGGAGACTGCTGATTACCGTTGCGGAATTGACACTAAGGACCTAAGTTTGGTCCCAGATCTGGTGCTCCTGCCAAAATTCAAGACTCTAGAATTTGAAAAATATAATGGGACTAGCTGTCCAGAAGCTCACATCACTATGTTTTGTAGAAGGATGACAGGACACGTCAATAATGATCAATTTTTAATCCACTGCTTCTAAGACAGTCTGACCGGGTCAGCTGCCAAGTGGTATAACCAGCTAAGCCGTGCCCAAATTGGTTCATGGAAGGACTTGGCTCAAGCTTTCATAAAACAATACAGTCACGTAACTGACATAGCACCCGATAGAATTACACTACAAAACATGGAAAAGAAGCCAAGTGAGAGCTTCAGGCTGTATGCCCAACGATGGAGAGAGATAACAATGCAAGTCCAACCACATCTCTTGGAGAAGGAAATGACCATGCTTTTTATCAACACCCTAAAGGCCCTATTCATTAACCACATGTTGGGAAGTGCTACTAAGAGCTTCTCAAACATAGTAATGTCTAGAGAGATGATAGAAAACGCAATAAGATGTGGGAAGATTGAAGCGGGAGAAAGTATCAAGAAATCGGCCCCGAGAAGGAAAGAAAATGAGGTGAACAATGCGAGCGTGTACAATAAGGGTTATTCTAAGCCAGTCATCGTAAGCTAGCCTAGGGCAGTAACTATTAGCCAGCAAGGCTCCGCAAGACAAGATTCCAACCCAAGGTCTAACACAGAAAGAGTCCAGTTTACGCCAATCCCAATGACATATAGGGAGTTGTACCAAAATCTATTCGATGCGCATGTGGTGTCCCCATTTTACCTAAAACCCATGCAACCTTCATTCCCTAAGTGGTATGATGCAAACGCTCAATGCGAATACCATGCAGGAATCCCGGAACATAGATTGAGAACTGCACCGCCTTCAAAAAGATAGTCGAAAGGTTCATAAAGATGGGCATTGTAAAGTTTTATGATCCCACAGGACTTAATGTGGCAGGGAATCCATTACCCAGTTATTCAGACAAAGGGGTAAACGCGATAATTAAAAATGGAGGGAAGAGAACCAAGATGGACGTATCAGCGGTAAAGACTCCGTTGAAATGAGTTTGGAAGAATATGATAGAAGAAGGTTTAGTCACACAAGATTTAGGGGAGAAGCCCAAAAGAGCAAAGTACTACTGTGAATTTCATGATGAAGAGGGTCATGAGATCTAAAAGTGCAATGAGTTCAGGGTGTTGGTACAGAGACTGATGAAAAATAAGGAGATTGAATTTTTTGAATATACTGAGAGCCTAGAGGGAGAAGATGTATGCGTGTCGGAAGGAGGGCCAACCAACAAAGTCCATGGGGTCAATCACACGGTAGTAATCATATCACGACCAAGAATTAGTGAAGTCAGAACACCAATTGCGCCAAAGGTCATAATCTAGAAGCCCGTTGCTTTCCCTTATAAAGATAGCAAGAGGGTACCTTGGAACTATGACTGTAACGTGACGATACCGGGAGAGGAGAACCCGGTTAGCACTTTAGAGGAAGGTCAAGACGAAGCCTTCTATACATGCAGTAGAAGCCGTTATACCCCGAACACAAAGGCAGAACCAGTTGAAGGAAAATTTGTGATTGTTGAACAAAAGAAGGAGAAAACAATCAAACCTGAATCACCTGTCAATGAGCTGGTAACTAAAAAGGAGGCAAAGAAATTCTTAAAATTCTTAAAGCACAGTGAGTACAGCATTGTGGAACAATTGCACAAATAGCCAACTCGCATATTGGTACTAGCCTTGATCTTGAGCTCAGAGACGCACTGCAGTGCATTGATGAAAGTGTTAAATGAAACATATGTTGCGGATGATATCTCTGTCAACAAGCTCGACCGTCTGGTCAATAACATCAGCGCCAATAATTTTATTTTCTTTAATGATGATGAGATACCATCGAGAGGTTTGGGATCTACAAAGGCCCTGCACATCACCACTCACTGCAAGGGATACACATTACCGGGGGTACTGATTGATAATGGATCGATGTTGAATATCCTACCCTTGTCTACACTAAATAGATTGCTAGTGGATAGCTCTCACATGAAGACATGTCAAAACATAGTGAGAGCATTCGTCGGTAGTGAAAAAAAGGTGATGGGAAGGATCGATATACCTCTCTTGATTGGCCCAAACATATATGAGGTGGACTTCTTGGTAATGGATATCAAGCCTTCGTACAACTGCTTGTTGAGGAGGCCGTGGATTCACTCGACGGGAGCAGTGCCATCATCACTACACCAAAAGTTAAAGTTGGTAACTGAGGGTAGATTGGTAACGATAAACACGGAGAAAAACATCATTGCATCCGTTACCAGTGACGCACCGTACATAGGTGCGGACGATGAGGTGATAAAATGTTCCTTTCAGTCTCTAGAATTTGTCAATACTACGTTCATTGTCGAAGGGAACAAGATCCCATTGCCCAAAATATCCAAAATTACGAGGATGGGCCTGTGATTGATGGTCAAAAAATGAGCCTTGCCAGGGATAGGACTGGGAAGATGCCTCCAAGGAAGGATCGAGGTACCGATGCTAAAGGAAAAACGAGACCACTTTGGTTTAGGATTTAAGCCAGATGCGAAGCAAACAAAGAAAGAGCTGGAGAAAAAGCAAGAGAGAAGAAGAGTGCGCCTGCGCGGTGAAGAGGTCAAATGGGAACTAATGACCTTTCTTTATTTATACAGAACATTTGTGTCGGGAGGAACTATCTACCCCGAACAGAAGACTACGAAAAAGAAAACGGCAGAAGAAATATTGGGAAGTTTGAGCATTAACGCCATATCAGAAGAAAGAACTGAAGAAAAAAATTTATCTGGAATTCGCCCTTACATTCCTGGAAGTGTTTTGAACAATTGGACCGCGGAGGAAATCCTTGTAACTTTTAAAATTAATTCAGAGTAATGTTCAAAACAAACTTATTGCTCTAAGCTTAGGGGCAATAAGAATCCTTTTATGAAATATGCATATGTCCAAATATCGTTATTTCAATAAAAAATGCATCTTTGCATATCATCTTGAGCAAATATTCTTTTATTCTTTCTATTTCATTTATGATCATATCACACAAATACATATTCTTAGATTCTTTTATTCTTTGGACTTTTTCTTCATCCCTATAACAGGCCTCCAAATATTAATGATTTGAGCAACGTTGCTACTAACTTAGAGTCTCCTTTTGAGCAATATATGTGTACAGAGGATTCTCAAGATTTTGGAGATGACCAAAACTGTAACCTATCTCCTGATTTGTTAAGGATGGTAGAACAAGATGAGAAACAAATCCTACCTCACAAAGAGTCAGTGGAAATTGTGAGCTTAGGAGAGGGAAAAAAAGGTGAAGATTGGAGCTTGTATCACCGCAAAAACAAAGCATGACCTCATCGAGTTACTACAAGAATTCAAGGATGTCTTCGCATGGTCATATCAAGATATGCCCGGGTTGAATATTGATACCGTGGTACACCGACTCCCTATAAAGGAATAGTGCAAGCCAGTTCAATAGAAACTTTGAAGGATGAGACCTGATGTTTTGTTGAAGATAAAGGAGGAGGTTAAGAAGCAATTCGACACTGTTTTCTTACAAGTGGTTAAGTACTCAGAATGGGTAGCCAATATAGTTCCAGTTCCTAAGAAAGATGGGAAAGTACGAATGTGCATGGACTATCGAGATTTGAACAAAGCTAGCCCAAAAGACAACTTCACATTGCCTCACATTGATATATTAGTGGATAAAACGGTAGGTTACTCACTTTTCTCCTTCATGGACGGTTTCTCATGATACAACCAGATAAAGATGCATCCTGAAGACATGGAAAAAACCACATTCATAACCATGTGAGGACGTTTTGTTATAAGGTGACGCCATTTGGACTGAAAAACACAGGAGCAACATATCAGAGAGCTATGGTAACTCTGTTCCATGATATGATGCACAAGTAGATCAAAGTTTACGTCGATGATATGATTGCAAAATCCAGAATAGAAAAGGAGCATGTGCAAGTCCTAAAGAAATTGTTCTTAAGGTTGAGAAAGTTCCAACTAAAGCTCAATCTCGCAAACTGTACCTTCGGGGCCAGATCAGGAAAGTTGTTGGGATTCCTGGTCAGCAAAAAGGGGATTGAGATTGACCCTGATAAAGTCAAGGCCATACAAGAATTACCCCCACCGCGCACTCAAAAAGAAGTTCGGGGTTTTCTAGGAACACTAAATTACATCGTCCGGTTCATTTCACAACTAAAGGAGAAATGTGACCTAATATTTCGTCTCCTTGGAAAACACAACCTAGGTGTATGGGATGAGGAGTGCCAGAAAAATTTTGATAAGGTTAAGCATTACTTGTCCAATGCCCCAGTACTGATGCCACCTTGCCCAGATAAGCCACTGATACTGTACTTGGCAGTGTTCGAAAACTCCATAGGATGTGTGCCAGGCCAACATGACGAGTCAGGAAGAAAAGAAAAAGTGATATACTATCTTAGCAAAAAATTCACTGAATGTGAGACAAGATATTCGTCAATTAAGAAGTTGTGCTGTGCTTTGATTTGGACAACTCGAAGACTGAGATAGTACATGTTGTACCACACAACTTGGCTCATCTCAAAATTAGACCCTCTAAAGTATATGATGGATTCAACTGCTTTGAATGGAAGAATGGCTCGACGGAACATTTTGCTTTCTGAGTTTGACATAGTCTACGTAAACTAAAAGGCTGTAAAGGGGAGTGCAATAGCAAATTTTCTGGCCAATAGAGCTCTAGAAGATTATGAGCCTTTGAGCTTTGATTTCTCAAATGAGGATTTAATGTATGTTGCAACCGCTAAAGAAGACTCTCGAGAAGGCCATCCTTGGAAACTAAATTTTGACGGAGCTTCAAATAATGTGGGTAACGGAATCGGGGCAGTCTTGGTATCCCCAGACGGAGATCATTATCCCTTTACTAGTAAATTGGATTTTGACTGCACAAATAATATGGCGGAATATGAGGCATGCATCATGGGCATCCGTGCAGCCATAGAACACAAGATCAAGGTATTAGAGGTATACGGGGATTCCACATTAGTGATCTATCAGCTCAAGGGTGAGTGGGTGACAAGAGACCCCAAGTTGATCAATTACCGAAGGCTGGTTCTTGAGTTAATTGAGGAGTTTGATGATATCACTTTCTGCTACCTCCCACGAGATGAAAACCAGATGGCTGATGCCTTGACAACCTTAGCTTCTATGATCAAAGTGAACAAGCAAAAGGATGTGAAGCCTATCCAAATGAGTATTTATAAGGCTCCGGCTCATTGCTACAACATCGACGAAGAAGAAGAAAAAGATGATAGTCCTTGGTATCAGGATATATTGTGATATGTGAGGAATCGTGAATACCCAGACCAAGTGACTGAGAATGACAAGAGGACATTGAGAAGGTTGGCCAGTGACTATACCTTAGATGGAGAGATCCTGTATAAAAGAAGGAAGGATCAGGTGCTCCTAAGATGTGTGGACGCTGTCGAGGCTAAGCAAATCTTGAAAGAGGTCCATGAGGGTGTCTGCAGAACGTACGCTAATGGTTTCACAATGGCCAGACAGATCATGAGATTCAGATATTATTGGTCCACTATGGAAGGGGATTGTATCAACTATGCCAAGAAGTGCCATAAATGCCAAATTTATGGGGATAAGATTCATGTACCTTCTTCACCACTTCATGTCACGACTTTACCATGACCTTTTTCCATGTGGGGCATGGATGTCATAGGGCCGATCTCGCCGAAAGCATCTAACGGGCATCGATTCATCTTTGTGATCATCGATTACTTCACCAATGGGTAGAGGCCACCTCTTACGCCAACGTTACGAAGTCAGCAGTCAGAAAGTTCCTAAAGAAAGAAATCATATGTCGATATGGGATGCCTGAGAGAATCATATCAGATAATGCATTGAACTTAAACAATAGCACGATAGCCGAGGTTTGTAGCCAATTCAAGATCAAACACCATAACTCGTCACCATATCGCCCAAAGATGAATGGTGCAATGGAAGTGGCTAATAAGAATATAAAGAAGATTGTGGGGAAAATGACTGAGACCTATAAATATTGGCACGAGAAATTACCATTCGCCCTCTACGCCTACCAAACGTTAGTTAGAACCTCTACTGGGGTAACGCCTTTCTCTTTGGTTTATGGAATGGAGGCGGTTCTGCCTATTGAGGTTGAGATTCCCTCACTACTAGTCTTATCAGAACTAAAGTTAGATGAAGCAGAATGAGTCCAGTCTCGATATGATCAGTTGAACTTAATTGAAGAAAAGAGCCTGAAAGCTATTCGTCATGGTCAAATGTACTTATAACAAGAAGGTTCATCATAGAGATTTCCATGAATGAGACCTTGTTTTGAAAAAGATCCTCCCTATACAAAAGGACTTCAGAGGAAAATGGATGCCTAACTAGGAGGGACCTTATGTAGTGAAAAAGGTTTTCTCTGGAGGAGCTCTGATTTTGACCGAGATGGATGGCAAAAGCCTGCCTAATCTCGTGAATTTGAATTCGGTCAATAGGTACTTTACCAAAAAAAAAAGAGGGAGAGGCCAAGGCGAAACCCACAAAATGGTGCTTTGAGACTAAATGGGGTTTTGAGTTGAAAACCCAAGAATGGACAATTCAAGTTTTGATCGGAGGTGGGGCATGCGGTAGTCTCGTCTTCTCTAAATTAACAAAAAGGAGGGATGCTACATCTTGGGGCATCAACAAAGTACTTTTGGTCTTCTAAACAAGTATCAAGTTCAAAAGGTCTCCGAGAAGTTTTGTGCAGAGAAGCTCATGCTACGATATCTGGGGCATATATTTTCATTTTATTCATTTTGTATCTTAGCAGAATTCCCTACCTTGATTACTTTATTCATTTCAAGCTTTGCTTTCAATAAAATTCCATCTTGTCCATCGTAATAATCTTTTTCAAACATTTTCATTAAAATAACGATTGATGGACTAATAATATTCAAACAAAAGCAGTTCTGCATATTACTCTGAAGTACTTCTAAATAGTGTAGGGACCTGAAACGGGACCACTAGTCAGAACTAACCAAATTTAAATGTTGGAAACATTAGGGGAAAATAGCCTAATTTGTGATTATTCTTCGAATTTTCTGCCAGAAATACCAGTCAAAGAAAATGACAGCATAATACATCAGCAATAATGCCCTGATGAACAACAAGCGATGATACCTTAAGCGTTTAAAAAGGATTATTCTCATTTCTGCATTTATATATCATTCATGATACATCTAGTTAGGAGCATTTGATTCATTCTAATCATAACATCCTAATCATTCGGCATAAACATAGGCCCATAAAATCTATTCTACAGGTCATGTTCACTAAAGGACGATGTAACAAGATCGGTGAATCCACAAATCTCATACCCCTGAAGTTGCAGTGGGACAGATTAAAGTTATAATGGCGAATCTATTCTCCCTGAAGTTACAGTGGAGTAGATTGAAGCCACTAAACCTTATCTCCTTGAAGTTGCAGTGGAGCAGGTTGAAGTTAAAGTCTTATCTCCCTGAAGTTGCAGTTGAGCAGGTTGAAGTTAAAGTGGAGCAGACTAAAGATAGTGAATCTTATCTCCCTGAAGTTGCAGTGGGGCAGATTGAAGCTACAAATCACAAACCTTATCTCCTTGAAATTGTAGTGGAGCAGGTTGAAGTTACGAGTCTTATCTCCCTAAAGTTGCAGTGGAGCAGACTGAATATAGCAAATCTTATCTCTCTGAAGTTGTAGTAGAGCAAATTAAAGCTACAAATCCTATACCTCTGAAGTTGCAGTAGGTCGGATCAAATCTACCATGGCGAATCTTACCTCCCTGAAGTTGCAGCGGAGTAGATTAAAGCCACAAACTTTATCTCCTTGAAGTTGCAGTGGAGCAGGTTGAAATAGCAAGTCTTATCTCCCTGAATTTGTAGTGGAGCAGACTGAAGATAGCAATTTTTTTCTCTTTGAAGTTGCAGTAGAGCAGGTTAAAGCTATAAATCCTACACCTCTGAAGTTGCAGTAGGTCAAGTCAAATCTACCATGGTGAATCTTATCTCCCTAAAGTTGTAGTGGAGTAGATTGAAGCCACAAATTTTATCTCCCTGAAGTGGCAGTGGGGCAAGTCGAAGTTATAAGTCTTATCTCCCTGAAGTTGCAGTGGAGCAGACTGAAGATAGCAAATCCCATTTCCCTAAAGTTGTAGTGGAACAGATTAAAGCTACAAGTCTAGTCTCTTTGAAGCTACAGTAGAGTGGAGCGAAGCACTAATTCCTATACCTTTGAAGTTGTAGCGGGATGGAATGAAACTTTTTGAGAAAGAAAAGTACCCAAGAAGTCAAGTTTCGGCAAGACTAGGCAAAATTGGAGCAAAGAGGGGCAGCTGTAATGGGCCAATTTTGGCCTAGACCTAGTTAAAATAAAAACTAAATAATAAAACAGTCCAATTAGTAGTCCATTACATATGACCCAAAACCCAAACCAGCCCAAAATTTAAAACCTCCATCAGCCCACTACCTAAACTAACCCTATCCCAATTAACACAGAACTAAACAGCAAGCAAAACCCTAGTCCCCAAGGTGCAGCCGCCGCATGCCCCTCTACCCTTGACCAGTGCCGCACGCGACCACGCCTCCTCGCACCCGCCCTGGCCGCTCACGTCACCTGCAAAACAAGACCAACACGCAAGCAAAAAAAAAAAACAACGAACAAAAGGACAAAAACGATAGCAAACAACCAAGAGAAAAACAATGAAGAAACAGACAAACAACAGAAACACAACGAGCATGTATTCGGCTATAAAAGCCATTTTCGTTCCCTTTGTATTTTTTTTACGCATATTAAGCAAACAAAAAGCAAAATAGAAGCAAAAAAAAAGGTTGATTTCGATTTCCATTTTCGTGTTCTTTTCATTTTTTTTATATTTGATATTTTATTTTTTTATTTATAAATCTATTCTAAACAAAATAAAAAGAAGAAACTTACCGAACTACCCTGTGGCCGCGTCGTCGGAATCTTCATCTCCGTCGCCGTGGTCGTTTCCAAAAGGGGGGAGAGGAGGCTTTTCTCTATCGTTTTTTCGGGGTTAAGAAGGCCTAGCCTTCAAATGTTTTGAACGAGGGCCGAAAGAGCCCGCCTCACATGACACTGGTCACCGTTCGAGGCGTGGGCACGAAGGACCCTCAATGAACCCAATCGGTCGGAGGAAGAAAAGAGGGAAAGAGAGTTTAAAAGTTTTTTTTTTTTCAGATCTTTTTTTCTTTTTTTTTAGTTGAAGGCTAAAATGAAAATTTTAAAAAAAATTGGGCCTTTTAACCAACATTGAAACGGCGTCGTTTGATGGAGAAGGGATCCGCGCGTTGACTCGACCCGCATGTTGGGGTTCGCGCGTTTTCGTTTTAAAAGGGCGATTTGCGCAAATGGTCCCTCCTTTCCTGCACCATTCGATTAAGTCCCATTCCTTTTTTTTGTCTTCTAATTTTACCCCAAAATTGGCGCGTCATTTCATTTTGACCCAAGACAAAGTGCAGCGCATTAAGGGGTTTGAGGTATTTTGCTATTTCACCCCTTACATTTTCAGCTTGCTGCGATTTGGCCTTTTACTTCATTTTTGTTATTTCAAATTTATACCCTGAATTCTGGTTCATTTTCAATCACGTCTCAAATTTATTCGATTCAACAAATTATTATTATTTATTCTAGCTTGCTTTATGTACTGTTTATTCAAGATTGTTTCATCATGAATTTTAAATCACCTTATATATATACATATACTCGTTTCTAAACTATTTTGTATGTATTATTTATCTTAGAATCTTTCCCCATATTATATACATATTGCTTTTCGAATATTGATATACATATCGTTCATTTTTTAACAACTGTTTTGTATGCTATCTATTTCAAATTCCTTTTTACATATTATTTTAAACTTTTAGTATATAAATTTTAAATTGACTTATATTACTTATTTTAAATTATTTCATATGCCTTACTTTAAACTCTTTTCATTTATTTTAAGTTGTATTACTATTATTTGCTTTAATATTCTTTATAATATTTACTTTACACTTTTATATATATATCATCTATTTTAAAATTATATATATATATATATAATTTGTTCTTAAATTGACTCATACATCGTTGGTTTTAAAAAAAAATTTATACATTATTTTGGAACCCATTTATTACCACTCTCGAAATCATTTTACATTTTTTTTATTTTAATTTACTTTATACTTTTTTATTTTTAAGATTGTTATATATATTATTTAATTCATTGGTATTTGATTATTAACGTTGGTATTTAATAATGTATGTTGTGTGATTATTGCCATTATGTATTTTAATTTGTTGATTTCGTCTTTTTGAATTATTGTGGTTCACTTGTATAATGTTTTACTCATGCATCATCGTTCCATGTCACACTATATTTCTATTTCACATCATCGCCTCATGAATCAAGCCCGTTGCACTTATTCAATAAATCGTTTTATTTTAATCCAAACAAATAACACACGTCGTTTAAATATCGAATTCGCTATTATTCAAAAAACAAAAATTTCAAAACAAGGCAGTGGTTCGCGTTTTGGAACATCAAGGAATTGTGCCCTAACTTACGGGGTTTCAGTTTTCTCGTTGATTCTAAATTGCCAAATATCCTTTTGAGTTTTAAAATACACGGATTTCCAATCAAAATTAAAGACAAATTTGCGCTCGGGAGTTTATGTTATTGTGTCCTAACTTACGGGATGTAATACTCCGATATCTCGAGACAAGAAAATCTTTAACAATCATTTTGAGCTAGATCAAGCGTTTTTTTTTAAATCGACATTGATAAAAAAGGATCGTATCTTAAATCTGTTCCCAATTTTCAACTTTCGACATTAAGACACTAACTAATCAATTCGATACCAATTTTGGGCGTGACGAGGGTGCTAATCCTTCCTCGCATGTAACCGACTCCCGAACCTGTTTTCTCGAGTTTCGTAGACCAAAAATACTGTTTTAGTAAGCTAAAATGTTTTATTAAAACAAAGGTGATCCGATCACACTTAATAAAAATCAGTGGCGACTCCCATTTTAATTTTAAAAAAAAAGATCGATTCCCATTTTCCAAAAAAATAGTTTCGACATCAGTAAATGCATTCTTTGATTCTGTTTCCAACTCCAATTCCTCATTTTATTTATTTGATTGAATTCACCTACTCCTATATTCACTTTAAGTTGATGAGGAAAGAGAAGCTTTAAACAGGTTTTTAATGGTGATCCTCCCATCACCAAGTTGGTTTAGAGCTCAGACCAGTAGCGCTATGATAATTTTAAATAGGGTTAATATATAATTTGACTGAACTACTTTGGTCTATGAGTTTTAGGTACCTTTGGTAATCAGTTGAGAGAACATAATATTATTATCGATAGGATTATTAGAATATAAAATTATTTAGTATATTATTAAATATGTTAAATTATTTTGTTTATTTCATTTAGATAAAATATAAAATATTATTATTTTGTTGAAAAAATAAAAAATTATCTAAAATAATATTTTACTAAATTTGTCCTTGTTAATGATTTTGTTTTTTGTTTTTTTTAACAAACTTAGTTCCTCCAACCTTAATTAGAAATATTGATATGAAATTTTGTGAAACTCTTTCAATGGACTCTAAAACTTTATGCTCTCATTTTTGTTACAGAAACTTAAATCTTACCATTAACATAGTATTATTATATAATACATGTTATTTTTCATTATTTGAATATGTCAATTTCGATTTCTTTTATTCCATTACTACATTTTCTTTCTTATTCAAAGTTTAATTCTAGCCACAACCTTCCCTCCATCCTAAATTAAAGAAAACTGTGTTTAAACGCACTTGAACTAGACTTATTCATGGGTTGGGCCGGGCTGAGTCAGGACTTGACAAAATTTTAGGCCCGTTTGATAAGCCCAAACTTAGTCTAGCCTGAAAATGGGCTTAAAATTTTGTCTAATCACAACTCGAATAAAAATGCTAAAACTCGAGTCCGATCCACTCATATTAAATATATATATGAAATATATAATTAAAATAAATGTTTCCCAACAAATTGAAAATAAATTTAAAAAAATCTTTATACTTAAATAACACTATATAGATGTAACTTAACAAGAAAATACCTCTAAAATAGTAACAAAATTAACAACATAATAGTGAAATAGGAACAAAACTGCGAGAAAACAGCAAGAAAAAAAAAATTCCTTTTTGCAAATTCAATCTGGACTCGGGCAAAAAAAGCCTTACTCGAAGCCCAGAAACAGACCTTAGTTTTTTTGCCCAAATATATTTTTTAAGTCTCTATTTTTACTCAAACCTTCTCACTTTTCGAGTAGACTTTCGGGTCAAATTGAATGACTTGTCCCATTGATAGGTTTAGTTTGACCCACATCCTCTTAAAATATACTTTTAGATTATTTTTAAATTTGGTTAAAATACTATTTATATCAAATATGATAGTTGATATTTTATTGAAAAAAACATATATTAACCGATAGTCTTATATATTTTATATTAATATATATAAAAAAATTAAATTGTATATGTAATATTTACGTAATATATAAATTTCAAAAATAGAAGGGTTAATATTAATGAAAATTGTAAATAATAAAGAAAAAAGTAAAAATGTCGAAGATTACCCTCAAAATCTTACCTTACCTAAGAAAGAACTAGAATTAAGATTATCATTTATAGTAATAGAAATGTAAAATAATCTTTACGAACAAAATGTGAGAATGTTAAAATGGAATGTAAAATCACCCTCTATGATTTCAACCAAACACCCCATTACTCTTTTTTTCTAGCATTTAAGAATAGATATATTCTTCACCAGTATAACTAAATCTCCAGTTCTTAAATATTTATCAAATCCTTAGATAAATTCTTCTTGGCAAATTTTTTTTTTTTCTGTATTGTATAAGATTTAAATTTAATTCTTAACAACTTCATCCCTACCCAATTATCCAAAAAAAACACATTTAATTAAAATTAAGATTTGGCCTCATCAATTATCAAGAAATAGTCCAAGAATTATTTAGTTAGCAGTGTTGATAATCAGTCAATTAATAACAATAATAATGTACCAAAAAAATACAACAACAACCAGACACTAAATTGAAATACTAAAAGTTTGGTAATTTTTAGATTAATTTTAGGTGTGTCTTTGACAATTGGGTTGGAATAATAGTCATGTTTGGGATTTTTTTTTTCCCCCTTCTCATTATCTGGTTGGTATGCCTTAAGAAGTATGTGATTGTCACCTTGAGACTACACAACAGCTTTGTTATAGAAATAAACCCTAAA
The DNA here is from genome assembly GCA_025698465.1 of Gossypium longicalyx. Lineage (NCBI taxonomy): Eukaryota > Viridiplantae > Streptophyta > Magnoliopsida > Malvales > Malvaceae > Gossypium > Gossypium longicalyx. Next base: position 11,031,959 of record CM046997.1, on the reverse strand, counting down.
TTCCAATATCAATTAAACAACCTCCTTGTTTTTCCTTAATTTATGTATTGCTTGTTTGTTTCTATGACATACAAATTGTTCCTAACCAAGATCTCGTATAAGCATGCATCACAAGTGGGCTACGTCTATCAGTTTCGATTTATTTGAAAAAAAAATATAGTATATTTTAAGATTCACATAATATATTTTTTTACCTTTTAATTGTATAAAAAAATTATTTTAACATTTCATTTATTTTTTTTTGTTTCTTTTAGTTTTTGAATTTGTCTTTTTTTTTTTGTCAAATCATCCCAAAATGGATTACGATGTGGATAACATGTCAGCATTTAATTAATTTTAAATTTTTTTAAAATTTTTATATATTTTATCATTTTTAAATAACTTTAATGATTTTTTATTTTTAAAAATAATTTTCATAAAGTTTTTTATTTTTTAATATTTAAAAAAATTAATTAAATGTTGACGTGTCATCCACGTGTATACCACATCAATAAAGTTAAAAAATTTTAATTCTTTCCATCTATCTTTGGGTGATTTGACAAAAAAACACAAGTTTAAGGGCTATGAGTATTAATTAATAATGAGACTTCATTATGAGTATTAATTATTGTATATAAACTAAAATAGGAATGTGTTAAAAAATATAAAGTTAAATAAGTTAATAAAAATTTTGAGTAAATGTATAAGCTAATAAAATAAATAAATAAGTTGAGCCCGAAATAAATATATACAATTAAGAAATAAAATTAAGAAATGAGCCTTAGGTTTGATGGTTAAGTGTTTACCTATTTTAGAGATCCTAGGTTCAAGCTTCGTTCTCTCATTTATTTTCAGCAACCTAGGATAAAAGTCACACTAATTGACCCAAGTTTGAATCCCTTCTTTCCCTTTTATTTCATAATTTCAAAAAGACACTCCAAATATTAAAATATGTAAAATTAAGTGTAAAAAATTAAGCAAGAATGAGTAACATGTTTAATGTTAAGGCGTTAACCCCCTTAAGCGAGCAAGGTTTGAGCCTCTTCTTCTTTTCCCTTTTTTTTTTTTGTAATTTCAAATTTCAACAAAATTTTGGGAAAATTGCAGGTGATGCCCCTAGGGTTTACAAACCCGCCTTAATTGACTCAATTCCTTCCTAATTAGAATCCACAATTTGCTCATTCCTCAAAATTCCAATAGAACTAGAATTCCACCATCTTTTTATCTTCTTTTCCTAATTAGAATATCAATTAGCCTTTTTAAAACCCCCTTAGAATTTTGCTTCCATCTTTTCTTTTTAATCTCTCTTTCTTTTCTTTTCTTCCCTTTACATCATAATTTTAATCGATTATTGAAAATTATTTTTGCTTCCCAAATCAAAATCTATTCCTGATTCAAGTCGTTTTTCAATCAGATTCATAATCAACACTAGAAACATTCTTAATTTTTGCCAAGAAGTGAACTCAATTTAGTTACCTCAAACTAGATCTAAGCATAAGGAACGACGTTTGAGATCTCATAGTCATGTATGTGTTCTTTTACGAGAAAATTGAGGCAAAACTGAGCCTAGGATAGACCATATCACCACCTTACACGGCCATGTCCCCCTAAAGTCCTAGGATTTTCTCTTCTCACACGATCGTGTCTTCCCTGTAGGTTAATTTTGCAAATATGACACGGTCATAGTCTGTCACACAGCCTAACCACACAACCGTGGAACCCCCTCCACACGGTCCGGTCACACGGGCTTGTGTCCCATGTTTTTCATATTTTATAGTTTTGCCACTGTTTTTTAGATTTTATAGTTTTGCCACTGTTTTTCAGATTTTACAGTTTTATCGCTATTTTTTTAAATTTTACATTTTTTCCATTATTTTTTAGATTTTATAGTTTTGCCTCTATTTTTTAGATTTTACGGTTTTGACCCAGAATTTTATGATTTGATTAGATTAGTCTATGAATAAGTTCTGAACTAGTTTTAATCAATTAAATAATGCAATTAGGTCCTTGATAAAATGAAATATGTTAGGTTCCCTTATTGATTGAATTAATGTGGTATTTATTTGCATATATATTTATATGAATTATGAACAATATATGCTACTATTGTATATATATACTTGTGATCGTATGAATGTCATGCCCTATATGGTTGCTAATCTGAATACATGAAAAACATGATTTTGTTACTGATTTTCTATGTGTTAGTACATTAAATGCTACCAAATGTGATTTGTATTAAATGTGCTACATTGCATTGCAAAGTATTGGTAGTATCTCTACATTTATTTTTGTTGTGTATCCTCAGCCATAGTAGATTCCACCTGCGACATTTTGTTGTGTATTCACAACCCTCTGACATCTATCATCTGCAATATTTTGTTGTATACCCATTTCTGATATTCGAGCCCATAAATATTATTATTTAATATTTATGAGGTTAGTATAAAGTTTAATTAAAGTTTTGTCCTTTAATTTTGTCATTGGATAGTAATTAGGGTACAAGGACTAAATCATAAAAGTTCTAATAGTTAATCGCTATAGATTTTTATAATCGAAGGACCAATTAAGCAATTGGGCTAATTTCTATTAGTGAATAGTGGAAGACGATGCCATCTTCCACTTATATTTGCTTAATGATGAATAGTATTAAGTTAATTAAGGTTTAAACTAAATTAATTAAGTTTATTAATTTTAAACTAAGTTTAAATGGCAATTTAAAAAGAAAATCAAAACAGTTTTTCCCATCTTCATCTTCTTCACCATATGAACAAGGGAGAAAAGGGTTTCAAAGCTTCCAAACTTTAATCCTTCAATTGGTATGTGATTTCAAGCTCATTTGTTGTAATTTTTATGTTTTAGAGGTCTTCGAGAGCTTGATTTAGATCACCCGTGTACCAATTAGCAAAAATGTTAAAGTTTTCAAATTTTACCATTATTGATTTCTTGAATTTTTTGTACTAAATTGTTAGATTTTAACTTTTGAAACGAAAAAGGACTAGTTTGTAAAGTTTAATTGCTAATTTTTAAACATAAGGACTAAAGTGCATAAATTTCAAAATTAATGTTAAATTTCTATAATTATATATTATTGAAGGTTATAGAAGGATATAATTGAGATCAGTTTCAAAATCGAGGCTCAAATTTGAAAGTTATGGCAAATTTGGTTTAGAGACTAAATTGAATAAAATGTGATACTGTAACGACCCGATAGTCAAGGATATTGGAAAATAAATCACTGGACTTCATTCCTATAAAACGAGCTCGTGAATTTTTTATTAAATATTTACGAAGTTAGTCTAGTAGCGAATTGAATTTTGGATTCGTAAATTGCATGAATTAAGATTATTAAAGTATAAGGACCAAATCACGTAAAGGTTAAAAGTTGAATTATAGATTGAAATAAACTAAAAGGACTAAAGTAGCAAATATACATTAGTACACGTTAGTGGACTGCCACTAATGACAGTTTAAATTATATATATGTTATATGTTATAATAATAGTTAAAATGAATTTAATTTATGTATAATTTATAAAATAATAATGGTTATTATAATAAAAACATAAAGAAAAATATGTTAGCATGCAAATTAGAAAGAAAAGAAAAGAAAGAAAAGAGAAAGGCGGCACCTAAAGGGTTTTTAGCTTTCCAACTTCAATTGGTTAGTCGATTTAGTCCATTTTCTTATAATTTTAATGTTTTTGGAATCCTGGTACTTAGAACTACCCGGCCTGTGTTGCAATTTTTGATATTGTTCAAATTTGAGAATGCTACCATTATTAGCTAGCTATAGCTTTAAGATTAAATTGATAGATTTTTAAGTTAAAAGTAAGAAATGACTAAATTGTGGAGTAAATTGTTGATTTTGAGCAATAGGGACTAAATTGTGAAAATTTAAAAATTAAGGGGTAGAATTGAAAATAAGGAGCTAAAATTTAGCTTAAAGTGAAATTAGTATAAAATTTTAAGGTTAAATATGGATATTAAATTTAGTCTCAATTTAAGGACTAAACTGAGGATTAAGCAAACTATAGTAGAAAAATTACAAATCTCTTGAGAATTGAGTGGTATGTTATTAATGTATTTTAATTGTTTTATTCTGTAGCTAACGTCGTACCGGAATCCTCGACTAAAAAGGGGAAGGATAAAATCAACATCGAATAGCTTGGAATTCACGGTTTGTGTTTCTATAATTCAAACTCTTGTAAATTGTTGCATTTTGAACTAATATGCATGGTAAGACATGAGGTGAGTAGTTTTGTTAAAATTGGAATAAGTTGAATTGAATTGAATTGATGAATGTTTATAAGGATTTAATTGTGTGTATTGAGAAATATATGTATTTGTATATATGGTGAATTGAATATATGTTTTAAGAATTGTGATTACTAATGAATTAAATCAAATGCATATATGTTACAAATATATGTATATGGAAAATGTGACATTGGTTATATTGAAATGTGAAATGAAACCCTATTAACTGTTCGAGCTAAGTCGGATATAGTTGACATGCCATAAGATAAGAAAAGTTTAGGGATTTCTTTGACCTCGAGTCAATGAGGCACTGGGTGCCAATTTGCTTCGATTTAACCGATGAGACATTAGGTGTCAACTTATATAGCGTGGGGTGTAGTTATTACTTCGGATTTATCCGATGAGGCACTGGGTGCCAAATTTGTGTGTTGGTTGTATCCATGTACCCATCCGAGTCTGAGTCGTGTTAATAGGGAAGGTAAACGACAAAAATTGAAATGCTTGATATTGAAATGTCAATGGATTATGAATTGAAATGTGAATCTTGAAATGAAATTAAGTATTGATCATAAAGGTGAATCATGCCATTGCATAAGTCGAATACCATTGATATGTGTTTGAACATGTGAAATCTTGTGGACGAGATTAAAGAATGAGCAAATCTATATTATTGATATAAAACTTATGTTCATAACATTGCTTATTGCATTTTTACATTTCAATTACTTGTACTAAGTTAAATTGTCCGGATTATAGGAATACTATTGAGTTTTACTTAGTGTGCAGTTTTATTTCCCATGCGCAGATTAGGTACTTCTCTTTTGATTGTCGACTCAACATCCAACAATGAATCTTAGACTCAAGTGTGGTGATGTTCTAAATTGTAATAGCATGTACCTAGGAAGCCCTTGGTTTGATGTTGTTGATATTTGATAATATTTTGGTTTTAAGTGAAATGATAGTCAATTGTATATATGGTGGTGACTGAAGTTGTGTTTTGGTATGTTGCATAGTTTAATGTGATGGTATGTCTTTGGATTAAAGCTTGATAGTTTAAATAGCTAAAGGTTAGTTCTATATTGATAAATTTGATATGGATGAAAGTCTTGAATGAATAATGCCCTGTTGATGTGTTTCGAAGTTATAAAATGTGGTATCAATGAGGGTATATTGGTTAGGCACTTAAGATGGTTGTTTTGGTAAGAATTGAGTATGTTTAATTGTGTTTTGAATAGATTAAATGGCTGGTGAAATGGTTGTTTAGTGCCTAAGCAATCACAATTTGGTAAACTTGAGTTTTAAGGTACATTTAGGTGCACACGGCTTGGGACACGGTCTATCACACGGCCGCGTGTCACACACGGGTAACACACATAAATGTGTGCCTTGAAAGTGTAGAATAATTGCATAAGTGTAGTTTTCACATGGGCTAACACAGGGCCGTGTGACCCAAGTCAGGGAGTTACACGGGCAAAGACATGAGCTGGGACATGGCAGTGTGTTTCAAGTCAGTGACTTACACGGGAAAGGACACGGGCTGAGACATGGTTGTGTGTCCCAACTTCGAAAGTCACACAGCCTGGGGTATTCCACACGGCTGTGTGTCCCTTGTTTCTAGGCATTTTGTGATTTCACCATAAACTTCTAGAATTATTTCAAATTAGCCCCTGTTAGTTCACAAATCAGTTTTAGGGACTTGTCAACTCGTATTTAGGACTGTATGGATAATTTTTACTGTGATTTGATGAAATAGCCTGCATTTTAATGATGATTGATTTATTAGTAATTCTCGTGACCCTAATCCATTGACGGTGAGGGGTTAGGGGTGTTACAGAAACTTTAGGGAACATTTAAAAATCGAATTGAACTATCATATGCATATAATAGGTGTTGGATCTGGTGTCATGAGTGTAGTATATTCGTTTGTAAACTTTTAATTTTTTCATTGATTACATTAATATAAGTTTATTGATTGTCTTCAAATGGTTTTTACACACAAAGAAAAATGAAGCAAATGTTGTTTATTGGTTGTCTAATGTTTAAACTAATACTAAGCAGTATTACGTGGTCGGATCGTAATACGGAAAGATAGCTTGAATTAGTAGATGAATCTAAACATGTCCTTAGGGTAATTGGAAATGAGCAAACAAATTGAAAGACTAATATGTCGTCTATCAAGTCCAACTGGGGAGATGCTTTGTCTTGGGCATCTAAGCGGATGACTCCTAGAAAATAGAGACATAGATTTAACTGAATGGACTAACAGTATATCGGGCTAGACCCAAGAAGAATAGATCCTAAATTCATTTATGAATTTATTCACTTGTGACGTTCATAGTGTGGCATACCTAAATCCTGAATGGATAACAGACTATGTATAAGTTTGTAACGACCCAAAAATCAGTGGAGTTTGAAATGATGGTTTCAGAATACTATTTTTCTATGATAGGATCAGTGGATATTATTTATTAATATTTACGAGAATATTACGGTATTATATTGAAGTTTGGTATAATAATTTTGGTTATTTGGAAGATAGATAAGGTACAAGTGTATCGGTCTTAAAGTTGGTGGTTTCAAAAATTGAGATATCAGGACCTTGTTTTCGTAAACCAAGCTCGTAAATATTTTTATTAAATATTTACAGAGTTATTTTAGAAATGAGTTGAATGTTAGTTTGATAATTTTAATTATTAGTGTTTAATTAAATATAATGATTAAATTAAGTGAGTGATAAATTAGTAATTAGTATTAAATTTCAAAGTGGGATTAGAATCAGGGACTTTTTAAATAAATAGTCCATTAATTTGATGAGTTTTGGATAGTGGATAATTATGAGGGAATTATATATAGATATGTAATATACTTTAATTGTATAATAATGCTTAAATTAGTAATTATGTTAAGTTATAATAAAAAAGAAAATGAAATGAAAATAGGAATAAAATAAAAGAAACAAATAGAATAGTGGGGAAAGAAAAAGGAAAAAAAAAAATTAAAGCTCCATCTCTTGCATGCCGATTTGGGAGAAGAAAGGCAAGCACCATTCGGCCTTTAAGTGTCATTTTTTAAGCTTAATTTTGTTGGGATGATTTGATTATTTTCAATTAAACTTTATATTTTTGGAACCTTAAAATTATGTAGTAGATTACCCATGTGAAAATTTAGAGAAATTATGATATTTGTAGAAGTTACCATTGTTGAAAAACTTTAATATTTGAAGTTGTTTTGATAGAATTAAGGGTTAAATTGTTAATTTTGTGAAGTCTAGGGACTATTTTGGTAGATTGTTCTTTGTGCTGGAAATTTGAGTTGAATTACTAAGTTTAGTGAGTAATTAAAATATTTTGTACCATAAGTTTTGTTAGTATTAGCTTTCAAGGTGTTTAATGCTATAAATTAAATTAGCATGGTGTTAAGTTATAAAATTCAAGAATTTAAGGATTGTTAATAACTTATATGTATATTTGTTTAATTATGGAAATGGCAAATTCAAGAATTAAATTTTGAATTAATTAAAAGTATGAGTTATTTTGGACCTTGTGGAATAATTGGTTGAAATGGGATTTTCTTGATTTTAATTAAATAATATGATTTATAATTGAGGATTTAATTGTATCGAGGGTAAATATTGAGTGCAAATAAGTAAAAATGTAATTAAATGGTAGAATGGTTTCAATTAAATGTAATTAAATGGTAGAATGGTTTCAATTTGAACTTGATATGGAATTTGAATTAGTTAATAAATTAATTTATTATGTTTTGATCGTGAAACGAGGAGATCAATTGTAAATCAAGGAAAAGAGAAGGCTGCGAAATAATCGTGTAAGGTTTTAGGTAAGTTCGTAGTCTTTAAACTTAAACTTTATAAATTATTTTAATTAGTCTATTTACTACTTGATGCCTTAATATATTCCTAATGTAATTGTTAATTAAATTGAATGGAAGTTTATGGATGTATAAGTTAGTTCAATTGAATGGAGGTTTATGGAATGTGACATTATGGAATAAATTAATGTATGATTAGTAGATAATTGGAGCGGAAGTGTTATTAACTTATGAAATTTGATATTGAGTTATGAAAAGTAAAAGTTATGGACTTGCAAATGAGTAATTGACATCGTCGATTCGTTCGACTAGCTCTGGGCGCAAATATCGTTGGTTTATCCAACTAGAGCTAGGCTCACTAATTATTCATCGGTTTATTCGACTAGCGCTGGGTGCAACTTTCGTCAATTTATCTGACTAGTGCTAGGTACACATTTGTCGGTTTATTTGACTAGCGTTGGGCGCACATTCGTCGATTTATCCGACTAGCGCTGGGCGCAAATATCATTGGTTTATACAACTAGAGTTGGGCTCACTAATTATTTGTCGGTTTATCTAGCTAGCTCTGGGCGCAACCTCCGTCAGTTTATCTGACTAGTGCTGGGCACACATTTGTCAGTTTATCTGATTAGCGCTGGGCGCAAGCTCTTTGGCAGATTATCTACTAGGCACCAAGTGTCGCGTATCAACTGGACTATATAGCAAGGTTTTATGAATCATCTAAGAAAAATGTGTATAGGTATTACTAAAAAATATTATATTTACTTATGTATATACAATTATTCATTAGAAGATATGATATATTCTTAACTTAGATTATTAAAGTTGTGAAATAAATTCAAATGCTTTGGATATACTTGTGGTTATTCGAATAAGTGAAGTTTGCTTAATATGGATTGGTTTGTGCCAAAATATAAGTAAATTGTTGATTGATCTATGCAAAGCTATTTATATAGCAAGTGATGTGAATTGAGATATACATTCAAACCAACTAAATGTGAATACTTATTAAAATTGAGTATGGCATGAAATAATGTGATAAAATGCATGAAATTGAATTGTAATTCTATGTTTAGATAGTAGTATGATGGCATAATTCAATTTGAGCAACCATGTATCATATCATGACTTAAAATGTTTGGATTATAAAATATCACTAAGTTTTACTCAGCGTGTGATTTTATTTTTTGTGCGCTGGTTAGGTACTCTCTTTTGATCACCGACTTAGCATCCAACAACAATCTCGATCTCAAGTGTGGTGATGTTTAATTTTGTAATGGCATGTACCTAGGATGTCTTTGGTTGTTAGTTGTTTTGTGAATGTGATGTAAATTGAGTTATAAGTATATGTGTATGTTTGAAGCTAAATGTTAGTATGCGTTTTGACCAAAGGCTTGATATGTGTATGAAACTTAAAGCTTGATGTCTTAAGTAGCTTTATGTTAGGCTAAATTGAGTACTAATGAGGGTACATTGGTTAGGCACTTAAGATGATTGTTTTGGCATGTTTTGAGTATGTTTAATCGTATTTTGAATAGGTTAAATTATTGGTATTTGAATTGTTTAAGGCCCAAGTAAGCTTGAAATGGTAAACTTGTTATTTAAAGTACATTTTAGGTTCACACGGTCAGAGACACGGGTGTGTGACTCGACCGTGTGAGACACACGGCTTGGCCACACGGCCGTGTGACCCTACTCAGTGAGTAACACTGGTAAGGACACGGGCTGAGACACGATCGTGTGTCCCTAGTTCAAAGGTTACACGGCCTGAGACACAGGCGTGTGTCTCAACCGTGTGAGGCACATGGCCTGGCCATAATGCCGTGTGACCCCTGTAGTCAAAATGTTGTAACTTTTCCTTAAACTTTTCAAATGTTTTCAAATTGGTCCCAAATTATTTCTAACGTATTTTTTTTAAGGCCTCAAAGGCTTGATTTAGGGATGATATGCATGTAAATGAATTGGACTAGTATGTTTATGATTATATATGAAATGTATGTTAAATGTTCTGGTTGTTTGGTAATGCTCTGTAACCCTAATTCAGCGACGGATTCAGATTTATTGTGTTACATAGTTACTCGTACACTTTGATGTAAGTAAAAGTCTGAGTTTGAATGGATAAGGAACTGAAAGCTGGTGCATTGGGTGTACGACTTCTGCAGTATGTAGCGCATTCACAACAATGGAATTCATAGCCCAAAACATGGGTAAATGATATCCTCTCATTGGCATTACATGGTTGATGAAAAGAAAATGTGGTCACATGTCGTTCATCTTTGTGATGGATGACTTGATCACTATTTGATAGTGATTAACTTTTCATGAAAGAAGATGTAATGGTTACCATGAGATAAAATAGGATCATACTAGGAGAACGGAGATTATCCCAAAAAGATTAAGGATAACCAATGAAGTTAACACACTTATGATAAGGTCATTGGACGAGCACTAATCGAGTTGCTTTCATAATGGTATGTCTGTAATACCCCGAAAATTTTTACAGTAAAATATTATCCGTGATATAGTAAAATAAGGAAATAAAGTGACAAAAAGAGAAATTTTGAGTTATGTCAATATTAGGAAGTATATTATGATATATTAATTCAAGAAAGGACTAAATTGTAAAAGTGAGAAAAGTTTTGTTGCACAAGAGTAAATACTCAAAATTTGAGGGGTTAAAGTGTAAATATGAAAAATTTGAAGGACCAATAGTGTAAATATTTTAAGGGTGGAATGATCTAGAAACTAAGAAAAGTGGATGAATTAGGACCAAATTGAATAGATGAGGAACTATGAGGGACTAAATTGTAATTTTACCAAATTAAATGATGACTCAAGGATGGAATTTTAAAAGATAATAAAGGGCAAAATGGTCAATTGGAAGAGAGAGCAATCTAGAAAGTAATAATGATGCTAGAGATATTTTGATATTTTATAATTATTTAATTAGATAAATATTATTTTATTAATATTTTAATAAGATATTTTAATAAGATATTTTATTATTTTATTAGTATATAAAGAAAGAAAGATGAGGAATTCTCATCCATCTTTACCATGCAAAACCAACGTGAGAAGAAGAAGAAGAAGAAGAAAAGAAGTTTTCATTTCTTTACAATTTGGTCCTTTTACCAAAAATTCACTATTTTCACCCAAAAATCAAAAGAATTTTCATAGCTACCAAGAGAGAAAAATGTTAAGAAGACTATGAGAAGTTAAAATATCAAGTTGGATTCAAAAAATGGAAGCTGAAGGAGAGAGAAAATCAAGATGAAGATTGAAATCAATAGAACAAGGTAAGAACATCATGATTTCAATATATTTTTAAGTTTGATATTATTGAAAAAGTATGAGATTAATGTTAATGTAGAGTTTCCTTACATATGGTCCTATGTTCTTGATATGTTAGTAAAAAGAAAATAAGAGAAAGTGATGAGAAATAGTGTAAAAAAAGAAAATAAGGGTGTTATAAATATGATAATTAATATCTTGCACTAAAACAGTTTTGGACAGCAGTAGTAGTCTAAATTTGAAAAATCACCAAAAAATTTAGAAATCGAATTATAGGATGAATAAAGTATGAAATTAAATCTTATTGTGTCTAGTTTTTTATAGAAGAAATTATGTAAGCAATGGAATTGTAAATCATGAGATATAATCAATTTTGTGAGACAAGGTCAAAATAATTTCGGGTTCCCCTGTTCTGACTTTTGAAAATCATCAAAAATTTGATAAAAATAATTATGGGCTTAAATTTATATGTTTAGAATCTTTAATGAGTCTATTTTCAAGAGAAATAAACAGGAACATCATTCAAATTCTGTACGTGGAGATAATTAATTTTTAGTGAAGAATGGTTAGGACTGTCAGACAGCAGAACAGGGGTAATTTTAAAGAATAAACTGTACTTATTAGATAAACCAAAATTTCTGAAAATTTTATGGTAAAAATATATATGAGTATAGTTTTATGAAAAATTATAGGATCTTAATTTTGAGCTCTATGGCGCCAGATATAAATAATTTAGTGACTATGACACAGTTGGACAGCTTGAATATTCATAAAAGTAAATAATAAAAATTATAGATAATATTACTTACAAGTGTGTTATATACATTAAGGATGTGGAATGGAGAGGAGGAGAAGGAAAATATATATGAATATTCAGCTAGCATGGCTAATTTGCATGTTTTAGGCTTAGCGACTAAATTGAATAAAAGTAAAAGTTCAGAGGGTAATTTTGTAAAAATGTCAAAAATGACCAAATTGAAGGGAATGAATTGTTTTATTATTTAAATTAATAAATTGAATGAAATTATCAATTTAAGATCGGGTGAAAATTGGGAAAATGGTAAATTACCAAAATGCCCCTGAAACTTGATGTTTCTGCAATTTCGTCAAGTAAGTTCGTGTAAAATGAATTATATTCTTAAATGCTTGAAATATATATTATCGTTGTGAATATTATTTGAATGTTCATTGTATGATAATTGATGAAATGTTGATAATATTTGATAAATAAAAAAATAAAAAAATAAATCCCTATTGGAAGGAATGGATTTCGATGGATCTCTAAAAAGGAATTGACGGTAAAAAAGATCTAGCTCGGATGGGTGATCCTATCTTGATATAGCCCTCCTGAAGAATATGTGGAAAATGGATTTAGCCCGGACGGGTAATCCGAATTAGGGTCTAAATTTAGCTTGGACTGGTAATTCAGATCAAAGCTCATTAGAGTAATTGTCGTTGCAGGGGATTTAGCCTGGACTGGTAATCCCGCTGCAAGGATAAGGTTCACGGAAGTGTGCTTTCTGAAATGAAATGTGTAAGACCATGGTTGAAAGATACCATGGCAATAAGATATGAAATGTGTAAGACCATGGTTGAAAGATACCACGGCAACATGATATGAAATGTGTATGATCATGGTTGAAAGATACCATGGCAACTTGACGAGGAATGAATAAGACCATGGTTGAAAGATACCATGGCAATGTGATATGAAATGAATAAGACCATGGTTGAAAGATACCATGGCAACGTGACATGAAATGAACAAGACCATGGTTGAAAGATACTATGGAAACATGATAGAAAATGAGTAAGACCATAGTTGAAAGACACTATGGCATCATGTCAAAGATAAATAAGACCGTGGATGGGAGACGCTATGACATCTATTAAACAATTGATATTCAGGTAATATGTATAAGATGGTGAATGGATATATGAAATGGTAGTGTGAAATGTTTACAAGAACTAGTCATATGGAAATATATATGCAAAATAGTTGTATGAAATAATTATGAAGATAGATAAACAAAATAAGTATAAGTACATGAAATATAATTTATGTTAAGTTTGATATAAACTATTACCGGAATAAATATACATAAAAATGTGGAAATGATGGAGCATGAAATATTGATATAATGAAATGATTGATATATATTTATGAAGAAACGGTAAGAGAATGATATATTTCATGACATGTACATATATGATTATATTTGATATGTTAATACAAGGAAATTATGTAAGTAAAGACAATTATTAAACTCAAGTGTGACATGTCGAGAAAATAAGTATATCAATGTTGAATTTATATGAAATATGTGCAAGTATACTAACAGTGATGTTGTTTCACGCTTAGACAAGTGCCAAGCTATTAATTGAATGGTAACATGTTTAAGAAGCATTGAAATGGTAATTACTTAGATGAAAATATAATTTAAGATTTTGCGAAAAAAAATTCTGTGATCCCGATTTAATTCCGATTGGTTTTTAATGTATGTTTGGGGCTTCGAGGGCCCAATAGAGAGACGTTATGATTATTTTCAAAATATGAATAATAAATGACTCAGAATTATCTGAAAATGTTTAGTAAACTTCGGTAATGCCTCGTACCCTATTCCGGTAATGGTTACGGGTAGGAAGTGTTACAATGTCATTGGGGAAAGCTCAGTTACGATACTATAGAGGAATGACTTTGTGAATTATTGAGTTTATAATTAATAGGCATAAAGTTGGAACTTAATTATAAATTATTTGAGCCTAAATTGATATGTCCAATCGGTCCCTCTACTAACTCATTGAAACCAGAAATGAAGAGCATATTGAATCAAAATGAACAGAATGAATAGAAATGGAGAAATGAAAAACATTCAAAATGGTTATGGTTTTCTCCAAAATGGAGAAATGGAATCATTTTGAAATGAATGTGGTTTTCTCAAAATTGAAATGGTAATGAACATAGATTTCTCAAAAATGATCAGAATGAGCTTATATTTTTGAGCTATTTTAAATCCCAAAAATGAAATAAATCATTCGATCATAGTGAACAAGTTGAATGATTCAATATTAAATATATTTTCTTGAAATTTTACCAGGGATAAATCATCATAATTTTTCCAGAGGTAAAATCGTCATCGGTAAAATTATAAAGTATTGGGTTAAAAGCCCGAGAAGTACTTGTAATTGGACACGATGTGGAAGAGGCCCAAAAGCCTCTTATGTGAATAGGGTGGACGGCTAACCCTAGTTAATAGTAAATAGGGTTGCCACCACCTATACTCCTAATTAGAGAAGGAGTTCATTTTTCTAGTTTAAATAAACTTCTTTAATTCAATAATAGTTCTACCATCTCTCCCTATAAATAGATGACACCAGTAAGGTAATTTACACAACTTTAAGATATTATTATTTTGGTCGAAAATAGAGAGACTTTTATTCTTTTAGAATTAAATATATTTTCTAGAATAACGATTCTATCAGTTTCTATTTGAGAAGAGAATTTTTCTTTCCATATAAAAAAAATTATAGTTCTGTGTTTTGATTCAATTGGTTGGAGTCCACACTCAAAGCAGTTCGTGGTATAAGAATAGCGGAGAAGATCGTTTGATTGAAAGCCAGGAACAACAAGGATCCGTCTGTCTGAAACATAGGTACAATTTCAGTCTAGGGTTTATTGCTATAAATATCACAAACCAGATCGGTTTTTAAAATTTTAATTTTTCATTTTAAAAGAAAACCGTTTTCAAACCGAATTTTTTCCAATAGTGCATGCCCTAATGGTTCACATAACTTTCCCGACCAATAGATAACACATCAAAACTTCAAGTATCATCATATAACTCCAGAACCCAACATATCACCAATAAGTATAGAACTCCAAGTCAAAATAGAGTTTCAAGTCAAAACAAAACTCCAGGCCCGAAAATGAAACTTCATATCTAATCCCTATTGGCATGCCAATAATATCCTAACTACTTCTCTAAGTTTACAAGGGCAAAGTTTAATTAGCAATTCAATTCCACTTATAAAACACTCTTAGTTACACACACAGAGAGATATCGTTTCATACTAATTCATACATTCATCATGGAACTTATGCTTACACATTTACACTTGATACATCTCAAGGTGGTATCAACATTTCATATTAATAAATAAGCATTCATTGGGCAATCATTCAAATTTCAATTTAAGAGTTCACACTCTTAAGTTCAATATGACATTCTCAGTATGAATAATTATGTCTTGTTATGTTAATTTCACATACGTTCAACATTTAATAATACAAATTCATAAAAGCCCTACGAGCTACCAATCATTCTATTATTGCAATTTGTCATTACACTTTATATCTTACAAAATGTTCCATTTTCCAAAGTTCTATTGACACATTTAGGGTGAGCAAAATTCTTTTTGACTCAAAAAAATTTTAAAAATTGAATTTTAAATTATTTGAATCGAATAAATCGAATCAACTCGATTTTTTTTCAAATTTCAAGTTTGATTCCATTGAGTTTTCGAATTCAAATAACTCGACTAGTTCGAGTTAACCAAATGCCAAACTATATTATTTTGAAATTTAAATTTATATTATTATTTAGTTTAGGTATTTTACATTTTTAACCCTTTTACTTCCCCTAAAATAAACCCTTTTATTCCCCCTCTCGGTCTGCCCCAGCCTCACCCTTTACCCCTAAATTCTAAAAATCCCTAAACTAAACCATCTTCTTCTTCATCACTCATTAGTTTCTAAAAATTCAAATCCCTCTCCTGTTCGGTCGTCCTTCACTCGTCTCTGATCTCCGATTAAACCATCCTTCTTCATCATTTCATGGTAGTTTCCTGAAAATTGTTTGTTCATCATTTTTCTTGCTCAGCACCGTATCGAAACAGCTCAAGTTTAGGTTTTTTTTCTTTTCTTTTCTCGGTAATTTTGTTCTTAATGATGTTTTAACCCAAAACCTCTTTCATCTAAAAATGTTTTATTGATAAAAGATTTTGGATATAATGTAAAGCGGTATTGAGTCTGCATAATATACATGTGTGGTGAATTTGAAATATTAAGAGGTGTTAAATTAATAAGGTCCATTAAACAAAAATTCATTACTTAAGTAGTGTAATTAAGTAGTGTTGTTGGAGATTTTGTCAAATTTATTGTCCCACATAGGTTGTGCTTATGGGACATGGTTTGCGTTTTATAACCATCCAGTAAACATAAACATTTGATGTTTGTGATGGGTGCCGGTTAAAGCTTCAATTCTATCTTTAATGGTTCATTTTTTTTAATTATTATTTAAGAATTTTATCTTTACCAACAAGTTGGATTTAAGGAGACGTTAACATTACAACCATCAATTTTGGGATAAAAGAATTTGGTTTTCAACAATTATTTGGAGTGTTGCATATTTTTTGTTTCTTAGAGGGGTAGCAGTGTATTAATAAATGCATTGGTTCCCTCCAAAATGAAGTTGAATTTGTAGCTTGAAGTGACATTGATGCATATTACACTACCCATCGTCATAGTGAAAGTCTGAGTCAAGATTTTTAAGGCCGATGACAAGATTCACCTTTTCATACGTGACATGATTAAATACTTTACTATTGTTAAATTTCTTTGTTTACTTGTAGATGAGTGATCCAAGACAAGATGGTCCAACTCAAAGTTCACAAAATTCTTCTCTAAGTAGAGATGATCAAACAACAACCAAAGGAAGTGTTCAAAGAAAGATTACTCCAATGGCAGCTTGTTGGAACCATTTCATGAAATATGTAACTAAAGAGAGGGAGAAGAGAGCAAGGTACAATGCTTGTGATGTTACTTACACCATGGAATCAATTCCGGGTTCTACAACCAATTTGAATAATCATTTGAAAACATGCCTAAAAAGACCTCAAGGTAATACTTCTGACCCGAAGTAATTGAAATTAACATTTGTGAAGACTAGCCGAGAAACAACGAATTTATCAACTTGGGTATTTAACAAAGATGTTGTTAGAAAGGCATTGGTTCATATGATAATTACGGATGAATTTCCTTCTAAAGTTGTCGAGGGAGAGGGGTTCAAATACTTTCTTTCTATAGCATGCCCACGGTTTAGTCTTTCATCTCGTTGGACAATTAGAAGGGATTGTCTTTATAAATTTAACTCCATGAAGAGTAATGGAGAATTATTTTGAAAAAGATATAAGTAGAGATTGTTTGACGACAGACACTTGGCCTTCATTGCAAAGGATATCTTACATGGTTTTAACAACACATTAGGTGGATGACGAGTGGAGGTTGCAAAGAAAATATTATAAATTTTTGTCCAATATTTGCTCATAGAGATGAAAGCATAGGTCAAGCCCTTGAAATATGTCTTCGAGATTGGGGGATTGGAAGGGTCTTCACTATTACGTTTGATAATGTATCCACCAATAGTGTTTTCATTGAATATTTGATAAAGATATCGAATTATCGAAATGCTTTTGTTGCAAATAGGAAATTTATGCATATGAGATGTGTTGCACACATTCTTAATCTCATTGTGCAATACAGTATTAAGGATGCTTCTATGTATGTGGATCGAGTTAAAGCATCACCATCAAGTTTGACAAAATTCAACCAACGAGCAAAAGAAAAAATGATAGGTAGTAAGGCTTAATTGTGTTTAGATGTGTCTACTTGATGGAACTCAACATATATAATGTTAAATGTGGCAAAAAAATATGAACGTGCATTTGAATCATATGTACATGGTTGTCATAACTTTTTTCTTGACCTCACTCCTGGAGATGGAATTCCTACGTTTGATGATTGGGATCGAAGACTTATAAAAGTGTTAAAGCCTTTTTATTATCTTACACTGAAGGTGTCTAGATCTTTGCATCTTACCTCTTATTCACTTTTTGAAGTATTAACATATGTGCATTGTCTTTTTTATGAGTGGCAAATTGTGGAGCTTTAGATATAATTTTTGACTTCCAAAATGAGAGATAAGTATAATAAGTATTGTGGTGAAGGAAACAAGATCAACATGCTAGTTTACTTGGCGGTTATCTTTGATCCACGATGTAAAATGAACTTTTTTAGAATTTGGAGTCAACTTGCCTTTTCCTAATTTGCTAATGAGATAACGAAAATGATTGATAAAGAATTGCATTGCTTGTTCAATGAGTTTCTTCTAATGTTAGGAGAATTCAATTGTTTGAATGTAAAAATCTAGTTATTCAATAAATATTTTCAGTTTAATGGAAATTGATCAGTCAAAAATGGAAACAGGCTTGGCCAAGCAAAAATACCTTAAGAAGAAGAAACAAGTTGGACTATAAAGTAAATCTGAGTTGGATAAGTAGTTGGGTGAGGAGGACAAAGTAAACAATCTAAATTCATTTGATTTATTATTGTGGTGAAAAATAAATAGTCCTAGATTCCCTATTCTTGCACAAATGGCTCGAGATATTCTTGCTATTCCTATCTCAATAGTTGCCTCGAAAAGTGCATTTAGCATGTGTGGACGTGTTCTCGATAATTTTAGAAGTTCTCTAACTCCTCTCATGTTCGAGGCTTTGGTTTGCACACAAGATTGGCTTCAGAAATCTAATGATCTCATCAATCTTAAAGACTAAGTTAATGAATTTCAAACCATGGAAAATGGAAATATATTAATTTTAATTCATAAAATAAGTTTTAATGTTATATATATTAGTAAGCATTCTCATAATTTAACTAACACTTTTGTTTTTAAATTTGCTGGACTTGTCCAAAATACCCGAAGATCAAAAAGATAATAATATACTTAGCATTAGTTTATAAAGTTAAATAGATGTTTCAATTTTACGTACAGTGTTTAAAGCAAAAGAAGAAGCTTACGCTATTCTATAACGATTTTTGAACTGATGTGTTTTTGTTACTAGTTTATTGGGTTATTGTTGCTGGTTTATTGGACTTCTGTTGTGTTGTTTTTATTTTTTGTTTTGTTGTTTGGACTGATGTAGTTTTCTGTTGTATTTTAAACTTTTGCTTATATTTTCTGTTATAATCTTGTTGTGTTGTTATTGCTATTTACTTGGACTGCTTTTATTTGTTCACTTGTTTACTCCAATTTTTCTTTGTATGATCATGTTTAAAAACTTCAAAGAAAAATAATTTTAAAAAAGATTGCATAAAAACAAACAACACCAGAGTTATTTTTTTTAATTTAACTTAAATAAATATATTCAATTCGAATCGAATCGAATTCTATTTCACTCGACTTGATTTGAGAAAATTTCAAATCAAGTTAAGATAATAAAATAAGACTCTTCAACTCAATTAACTCGAACTTTTTTCATTTGACTCGGTTCCATTCGATCGAACGTTCACCCCTTGACACATTAGTCAAGGTATTAATACTCATTTTTCATATTATACAACAATTCACTTGATGACCTATTTAATGTCTTAACTGGCTTTTTTCTACACAAATTAATCATCATCATCAATAAAATTGTCATTTATCATATTTCAAGTCAATTATTGACTTAATACTTATCAAAGTGCATTAGTTCTCAATATTCACATTTTAGTCTAAGACTACGGCATAATTATACTTGTCACTATTTTCATTTTGATTAAACTATTTCCTTCACTTATGAACATTAATGAGTAATCTCATCTTAACATTTAACCATTTAAACTCTAAAGATTATCAATTTTACTTCAAATAAGGTAAAGATGGTTCCTTGAGTACTTACCTTCCTTTGAAATAGCAAAATCACCAATTTTCGTTATTCTCACTAGCCTAAAGCTTCACCACCCACATATCAATTTCTTTCATTCACAATACATATCACACATAATACCCAAAAATCATATTCATGAAGAAATCATACCAAGCAACCTTAAATGTTCGTATTAAAGCTGGCAAAAATGCACTTTCTTACCTTATTCTACACTTTCTTACCTTATTCTTCACTTTCTCACACTAACTCAAGCTTTCTCTAGCTCATGAAAACCCTTGCTTCTAATAATGAAGATGATGGTGGAATTAGGTTTACAAATGGGTTTTCTATGAGATTTTAATAAACAACTTTGGTAGTGAAGAATTTTTTTGTTGGATTTAAGAGAGAGAAGGAAGAAATGAGAATAGAAAATTTTCTCTTCTTCCACAAAGGGGGACAACACAAAGGGAGGAAAAGATGAAAGCTTTTATCTTTTTTTCCTTTCTTTTATTCCTTTGATAGTCAAAATCACCACAAAATGTAAATGGATGGCCCACAATTTTCCATGCTTTAAAATTTCTAATATCAATACAAAATTAAATTCCAAAACCATCATTACAATACTATTGAAAAGTCCCAAAATATCTTTTAATAGAGAATTTACACTTTTAGTCCCTTTTTCATCTCACTTCACTTTATTAATACCAAATGTGACACTTAACACATTAAAACTTTACATATCATCATAAATGTCCATAATAATATTCAACCATGCAAATATTGCATTTTAATCCTTTTTAGACCAAAATGGAATATTTTCAATTTGGTCCTTATACTTTTTATTTTATTCAATTTAGTTCAAACTTGTTTTTCTTGATACAAATACATTTCCCATGACATATTAATATCAATAAATCATTATCAATCTATAATTTCTCTAATTGGTCACTTTACACTTTAATCCTCATACTTTTTTAGCTTTTCAATTTAGTCATTTTTCCACCATACAAAATTTACTTCATTGATTTTCGACCATAAATCATTACA
Organism: Gossypium longicalyx; assembly: GCA_025698465.1. Classification (NCBI taxonomy): domain Eukaryota; kingdom Viridiplantae; phylum Streptophyta; class Magnoliopsida; order Malvales; family Malvaceae; genus Gossypium; species Gossypium longicalyx. The sequence continues at coordinate 11,010,869 of CM046997.1, read as the reverse complement.
ATTCCTTTAAAATTTATCTTTATCGATCTCATTTTTCAATTTTTTCCTCAGAATTTCACTAGTGTGTCCTAAAATAGTGCCGCTTTCTATATCGAAAAATTTGGAGCGTTGCAACTAGCTTTTATTTGATTCATCTCTATGATATCTGCCACAATTGGCCCTTACATCAACTAGACATCAAGATACACGATGATCTTCATGAAGAAGTCTATATGGAGCAACCACAATGAATTTGTTGTTCAAAGAGAGAATGGGAAAGTATGTTGTATTTGCAAATCTTTGTATGGTTTGAAACAAAGCCCTCGAGCTTAGTTTGGTAAATTTAGTGAGGTAGTCCAATAATTGGATTGAAGAACTGTTATCATTCGATGTTCTATAAGTAATCTGAAGTTAGTATAATCCTTTTAATCGTGTATGTTGGTGATATTGTCATTACTGGAAGTAATATTGCAGGCATTTCATCTTTGAAGTTTTCTTCTTCATATTCAGTTTCAAACTAAAGATTTGGAGTACTTTAAGTATCTCTTTGGGGTTGAGGTCACATGAAGTAAGAAAGGTGATGTCTGTCTCAGAGAAAATATGTTCTCTATCTATTGGTAAAAATAACGAAATCACACCAATAATGCCTCATCTTCAACTCACATATATTGCTCACCCTGTGCTAGTCCATTTCATCTCCAATTGTTAATCATTGGGAAATCTTGGAACAAATTGTATGTTATTTTATGGGAGGTCATAGACGGGGGCTACTGTATAGGAATCATCGACACACCAATATTGAATGTTTTGTTCTTAAGCAAATTCGGCAAGATCCAAAGTCAACAAAATATCCACTATGGGATAATACATTTTTATTAAAGGAATTTAATTTCGTGGAGAAGCAAGAAACAAAATGTAACGTACCAATCTAGTGCATAATCTAAATATAAAGTCATGGCACAATTTGTGAGTGAAATAATATGGGTATACAGACTATAGAATGAAGTTGATCTTAAAGACTATTACCAACGAAAATATAACGTGATGATCAAGTTGCTCTTCATATTATTTCCAATATTGAATTTCACAACTTTGAGATATATGGTCATTTCATCTATCATGAAAAAATTCAACAAAAATTCCTCCACAATATGTGTGAAATTTGGAAATCAACTATGAGATATTTTCATAAAAACTCTTTATGGAGTTCAAGTGTATTATATTTGTAACATTTACACTCTAACTTGAGGGAGATAATGAAATATAGCTTATACGTAAAAATCTTAAAAATTAATAGATTGATTTGTAGAACTGTATGGTTCAGATATTTTCTTTCTATTTTCTAGCTTTTCTAACGTGTATCCTTGAGTGGAATAATATATAAGCAATTACTTTATTCGTCTGTCCCGCCTACATTTTTCATTATTTTCATAAATATTAACAAAGTCTATTTACGAAGTATAACATTGGAAAGTTATTAAGTGTATCCTTAAATATCTCAATGGAACGCTATATCTAGGGTTACTGTTCTAGCCATGCAAAAATTTAAGTTCTGGTAGGCTACTCGTACTCATATTGAGGCAATTGAAACAATTTATGCTGACTATTGATTGTTCCTAAACATTGGCTGAAGCTCCAAGAAGCAAGTGGTTGTATCTGTCTTCAGCAAAAGCTGAATATTGACGCTAGGCAAACACTGTGTGATGATGAGGATCATGTTACAGCTATGTGAGATGGGTATCAACTTGCCACATGTACCTAGATATGGTGTGCTACCACCAATGCTGTGACCCACGCTGCAAATCTTGTCTAGCATGCACTAATGAAGCATTGTAGCTTTGTTCGTGAAAAGGTAGTGGAAGGAATGATTGATGTCAATTATGTGCTAGCAATTGATAAAATTGCTGATGAACCCTAGTATACCTACAAGGACACCAAAAGAGGGCAGCAGTGACCTAATATGGGCAATTGCGTTTTCAAACCATTCAGTGAAGCTGTAGAAACAATAAAAGTGGTGACACCCAATGGCGGAATCATGAAGCTATCACCACCCATCACCGCCATGTGCATAACCAAAAAGTTCCCAGACATGGCCATTTACCACACCCTACTACCTACCTCACAACAAAAAGCAGCCACTACATAAAAACAAAAAGCTCCGCGCAGGCCAGCCTACCCACCCCTCAACAACGATCTTCTATGCACCAGCTTACCCACCCCTCAACAACAACGATCTTGTATCCACTTCTTCGTCTCCATATCAAATGTTGAAGAGAACCGACACGGAGGAGTCAGCAACACCCAGGGTGTGAAAGGTGAAGTTGGTGATAAGTCCGGACAAGTTGGCGGAAACCATGGCACAAGAGGCTCAAACGGAGGCATTGATTCAGCGTGAGGACGATTCTAAGTGTGGGAATGGGGTGCCTAATTCTGATCAATGGTGTGTTTCTTGTGGCGTGAAAGGATTATTGAGAAATTATGCTCAAGATAGATGGAGCCCTCGTTATTACTGTACAAATCAAAGAGATGATATTTTTATGTTTAAATTAATTTTGGGTATTTATTTTAGATTTGTGGAATTAATTATCCACTCCTATAGTTTTGATCTATCTTGGAAATCAAGGATGCGTTGGTTAATCATTGCCATAAATCAAATGATTCATGGATGGCAAGTTCAAATGGCAACATGAGTTTTTCTTCCCTAATTATTTCAGGTTCACAGCTAATCCTGCCAAGAATATCGGTTCCAAAATTTGTATCAGTGTTCTTTCCTTGGAAGTATAATGTGACTTACATTACAATTAATTATGTAACTACTCAAAGAATAGAACTTAAATACAATGTACTAACTACGAGAAAAAAAAAAGTAAACTAGTGGGGAAAAAATAGTGGAGAAAAAATGTATCCATTAAAGAATCAAGTTCTTTTAATCCAAAATAACAACAAATAAATGAAAGTACTTTAAGAACGGTGATATAATAGCCAGAAGAAAACTATCACCTAGCTAGGAAATTTGGTATCATATTTGCATTTAAGCATATTTTTTTCTTTCTACACCATGTTCAAGTAAGAGAGTGTTATTACAAAAACAAAAACAAAAAAAAAGACAACCAAAAAAGAATTGCCAATCAGCATTTTGTTTAGGGTGTCCCTTCCGTGTATAGTTATACTTACTATGTGATGAAAAGATAAATTAAAATGTGTCAATCAGGTTACTTACATAACAAAAATTATCAGTTCCCATTTACTGCTTCTGTTGTTTCCTGTAATTTTACACTTTATTACATACAAAGAAATCACTTTTCAAAGAAAGTAAAAGTTAACTTAATTGTGAAGATTGTATACCTCAACTTCCTCAAAAAGTGTCTCAAGCTCAGTTGTTATCTCCGAGAAGGACGGTCGCTTGTCAGGAGCCGCTTCCCAACATGTCTGCATCAAATCTAAGAGTTTTGGATGTGCATTCTCAGGTAGTTCCGGACGCAGGCCCTGAAAAAGAACAAAAAAGACGTAAGAAAAGCTTTTGCCCCCATGTTAACAGCCCCAGATTTATTAACATAACAGATTGAAGCTCTCTTTGGGTGTGCATTAAGCAGGCTTCAAAGCACCCAAAGGGAGTCAGAGACTCAGAAGATAAGTACATTTCAGAGCAGATAGCATGCTAGAAAAATGGAACTCAAGAATATATTGCGAAAGCTAAAAAGTATCTGATGGACATTCAAACTGCACATATTCCTTACTAAATGAAAGGGAAGCCACCTTAACATCATGCTCAAAATTGGACAAAACAAATCCATAAAACATTAAAAAGACAATAGCTTCGATCCAATGCATGATGTAGTAATAATATGAGTAAAAAAGGAAACTAAATTCAATAAAAGATCTCAGATACTGAAAAAATTCTTAAGCTTGATATGAAATTATGGTACGGTTGAGGTTATTGTTTAATTCCCGAAATATAAATGCTGACCTGTCTCACTCCCAATGCAGCTTGTAGTGGTGTCATGGTATTGTAAGGAACCTGCAGTTCCAAGGAAAAAATTTATCAATAGTTTCCAAACGTTTTAACATCAAATTGTTCATCAACTCTGTATAATCTCAGGAAAATACCTTGGCTGTCACTAGCTCCCACAGTACAACAGCAAAACTGAATACATCAGCTTTTTGATCATAGGGCTGATGGTTTATAACCTAGTGGGAGTAAAATAAAGTAAGATGATTATACAATACCTAACAAAAAGCTGAACACAATGATGGTTAACGTACAAAGCAAGGAAAAAATGTGATAAATGACCAGGTGTATAACATATGAACTGAAAAATGAAAACTGTAGCTCATTTAATTTTTGCGATAAAACAGACGGAAGGAACAAAGTATCTGAATATTAGAGCGATTATAAAAAGAACAGCATTAGAGGTAATTTCCACAAATTTTCCCCCATCATAATCATCAAATATATACCAAATTTTGAATAATTAAACGAGGCAACACAGCCACTGAGTGAGTCTATCGGATGGAGAAAAAGAAAATAAATAGAGGAGAATTCAGACCTCAGGTGCCATCCATCTATATGTCCCAGTCTCAGCTGTCATTACTCCTCCTTGGTTCAAGAACCGGGCGACACCAAAATCTGCCACCTTGACAACCTTGAGAGAAAACATAAAGTTCCTGATTTTAGAAAATATGATATGTTGCAAAAATCCCCCTTTGAACTGTTATATGAACAATTGTACAGATGCCAATACAGATTACTTCAGTTAACCTCCCAAACCCAGTACCACCAATAAAATACTTTAAACCATTAATCACCAAAATATGAGATGAAAACAAAAAAAATCAAAATTAGCTGCTTGATTCATGACATCTTCGATATTAGGACTACTAAGGTATCCTAAACTATCCCAAATTCCACATGCTACACCAAATGCAACGCCTACTGTTCCCAAAAACATTTGAACTCCAAAAGCAAGAGGTTTGTTTGTGACAATAACATTATAGAAGTTATCATCCTAAACAATGTAATAAAACATGCCAAAGTACAATAACAAGAAACCAGTTAAGTCCAGCTACAACAGTACAACTTGCTACTTATGATGACTATAAACAACCACAATATACTACAGTTAAATACTAAATACTTGCAATCTCTCAAAATCCCGCATGCAATTGGTTTGTGTACCAGATAGCTCTCAAGAAACAATATGATAATCACACTGCTTATTTTTGTTATTTCAGAACTGCCATAAACCACTTCTCCCCATCAACAGTTTTTTGTTGATCCACATGCTAATTTCCCAAGTATTTAACACAATGAAAGAGTTTTTACTGAAATATTATCAGAAACACTTCAACTAATTTCCTAATAGATTCAACTAATTTCCTAATAGAGGACAACCATGCAATCGATTTCATGTCCATAAACATCAGGTAAGGGTTAAAAGTAATTCAAGACATACCCATAATATGCTCTTTATCCTGATAAATATATGGACTTCCGGTAGCTTTCTATTCACTAACCATAGTAAGCAAATCCATAAAAGTCAGTTTATTGTTCATGGAAGTTTTACCTTGTTAGGAAGGTTAAGAAAGGAAAACCCAACTCTTCCACATGTCAAGGTTCTGGTTTAAAACTTAATATTCGGTCATATCGCCCACCAGAAACCTTAATTATTATAAAATTGATAAGCTAATCCTTGAGCATAGTCACAACAATGATATTAAAAAGAATTCTTACATTGTCTGTATCCATTAACAAATTTGCTGTCTTCAGGTCCCGATGAATTATGTGGTTTTGATGCAAATACTCCATTCCTTTGCAGACATCAATAGCAAACTTCAGCAACTGAGAGAGCTTCAAAACATTATGATTCTTATGCAAATAGTCATACAAGCTTCCCCCAGGCATGTACTCTGCAAAATGAAAAATTTTATATATGAATTTGAACTTAGAACAGACTCCAAAATTGAAACAGCCGCTGGTGGGTGCTCCAGGGAGGGAATTTGAAACCCCCGATTGCTGTCAAACGAATGAACTCTTTTAGTTTTGGTCCCAACTGAACACTAAACTGAAAGATGTTTAGACAACCCCAGAATAAAAATGAAAGAGCAAGATCAGCCAATAAGATTTACTAATCAAAATAAACATAAAGCTTTTCTCAACTGACGACCCGATATGATATATTAGGGGGGGAAATGGAACCACAAAAGAATCCTACTTTAATTTGAAGAGAAATTTTTTAATTCCTCAGAAGTTCCATACCTGTTACTATGCTCAACTGTGGAGACTTTGTACAGGCACCAATAAAACGAACAACATTTCTGTGCTGGACCTCCCTGCACTCAAGAACCCAGAAAATAAGACTAATATTCATATTATTACGGTCCTACATAAAGACAAGTGCAATGAAACAAAACAGCATGTCCTGTAGCAAAAATTAGCCGGAAGGTAATGGGCCTAAGAAGAAAAGGCAATGAAAAGAAACTTATATTCATGTGTAACTTCATTTTTTATTTATTAATAGCACAAGTTTATCCTCAATAAAATCAAAATTAAATTTGACTAAAAGAGAAAGCAGCCAATTCTTTAGAAAGAGAGAGAGACATATATAGAAATACTTTTTGCTGAAATAGTTCCCAAGGGGGAACATATCATTATACATTCATCATTTAGTTAAGAAATGCTAGCTAAAAATGTTTTATATTTAGATTTATAGCCTAACGAGCAAGTACATAATTATATAATTTAGAATATTGACAAAGAGAAAGACAAAGCGACTTCTTGTTTGCACTCCTATAGCGTATTAAGGTTAACAGGGTGTCATACATAGGAGGCAAAATTCTGTCAGAGAACGGACCTAAATTGAGAGACCTGCTAACATTGAAAGAGATGCGTTCACGAATACAACTATTTCTTTCCTTTTCATTACCTTTTTTTTTTTGGGGGTAGGTGGGTGGGTGTAGAAAGTGAGGGACAGAGTGGTTATTAAACAGAATATAGTAGGAGCCAAAAGCATTAAAGATAGTTGCAAAGACAATCCAAACAATCACTGAATCCTACAGTAACAGTTAAAATCTTCTCACCGTAGGATTGCCACCTCTTGAGCAAACTCATCTTCAAGAGTATCATTCAAATGCTCAGATCTAAGAATTTTGACAGCAACATCTTGCCCAAGGTAGATGCCACGATAACTTCACAAGAAGATCAGAAGAAGCTAAAGAAATAAAAAGAGGAAACAAAGAATAGAGTAGATCAGAAATAGCCAGTTCATAAGAGCACAACATACAGATCTCCACAAGACCCACAAGCTATTTTTTCTCCTATCTTCAGAAGTCTTCTATCTATCTCCCAGTCGCCAGATTTTTCTTGTGTTTCTGATGCATCTTCTATAGCTGGAGGTGAATGTGAAGATCCAGGAAAAGATCCCTAAATTTTCGGCAATAATAAGACAAATTATCTTTTTGGCATTCATTAGTTACTTAAAAGGAGGGGGGTGCAAATAAAAAAGTATTAAGCAATATATTATGTCAGAACACCAGAATCCAACAGGTAGAGAATAGTAAAGAGCTGAAGAAAATAGTAACCAAAAAAGGCCTGAACAAAACTAAAACATCAACTACAAATCATAGGGGTTAAAAACTATGGTTACAATCTGCCCAATTATATATAGAGTGTAAATTTACATACAGATGAATCATCAAATGCTCAAATCTGTTACTGGCTATGTCAAGAGCTTCACACAACTGAGAAGTGAAAAACTCCTCATTTGTTCTTTTATGAGCCAGTTAAATAACTTCCAAATAGAAGCACAGCACCAAATCTTTCAAAAACTCAATGTTGAGCCATAATGACTACCATTTGTAAAAAGTAAAATCTAGAATCGAGTAACACAAACAACCATTTTTCCCAGTATATATATAAAATAAATAAATAAAACATTTTTACTAGTATCAAGTGTTGTTAAGGCACTCGCCTATGAAGTAAGGCACGGCGAGAAATCAACATTTCGTCTTCTACATTCTCAGGTGAAGCTATTTTATTGGGCGCTCACCCTAGTGTGCTTTGTCGCACTTTGAGCTTCAACCCTAGGCCACATTAATGCTAGCTTGGGTGAAGCTGTGAAAAAAACTTTTAAGATTCCCTTTTTTTAAATATTAATACTTAAATACCAACTTAATAGAGTGAAGAGGTGGACCCAATTTTTAATTTTCTTTTAAAAAAAAAAAAACCTCAAATACCCCCTTAATAACAAAAGCTAAAATTAAAAAAATAAAACCCAAATGCCACTTAAGTAGATTTTTAACTTTTAAGTTCCCTTATTTTTATATTTTTAAAGAAAAAGCTCAAATATCATTATTTCCTTCACTAAAGGCGACTTTTAACTTTTCTTTTTTTATATATATATTTTTATTTTAAAACTCAAAATACTATTATTTCTTTTTATTTTATTAATTATAAACCTACTATAGGTCAACTTTATTAGTTAAAACTTTGTTAGATCATCAAAACTCAAAACTTCAATCAACCTCCAATGTTGCTCTTGAAACCAGATACAAACACTACCAAGCAAAAGTACATATTTTTTTCTCTCTATCTATTCTATTATTTCTTCTTCTTTTAATTATTTTCTCCTTTTCTTTATTGTAATTTTTCCTAATAATTTTTGTAATATGCATTTGTAGCAAAGATTGATATTTTTTTTCCTTTTACCATTATTCTATTGGCGAAGAGATGAGAATAATGTTATTCTTTGATTCTTTTCTCTAACTAACAAACCAACAATAATGTAATATATATGTATATATATGTGTGTATGTGTGTATATATATGTATGCGCCTTATTCTACTTGGGTGAGCACTTTTCTTTTAAAATCTTGTGCCTTGGGCTATATAGAGGCCATTGTGCCTAGCATCCTTGACAACACTTCAATACAAAATTCAAAGAGATGCAATGAACTGAATCAAAAGGCCATAAATAGAATTCACATTGACAACGTTCACCTTGCTTCTAGCGACCGCTTTTTCCATAGCTTTATTTAAACCATCTGTATCCTGGCCACAACATTGCAAAGTCAGCAACATTCGGATTCAGCAGAGATCCCTGTCATAAAGGAAATATAATCACAATGCTCCTTAATACATTACAATGCTACTGTCCGGGGATAAACTGTATATTGCTTAATTTAGCTGACTTGATAAATTTTAATATAAACCATCATGATTTTTTAAATTTATGTCAAATGTCAGATATTATATAATTAACCCAAAAATGAAATGGACAAGGGCTGACCAAGGAAGGAACAAAAACGGCATCAGCACAGGAAGTTAGTCCAAAACACAGAATAACATCCATTCATTTCCTTTCTCAGCACACTGGGCATCTGGTGTTCTTTTTCACAAATTAAATCTGATTTTTTACTGTATTTCATGAATAAAAGAACAGAACTAACATTAAAGATATTGCGCCTCAGGACAATAGCAAAAGATACATTATTTTCTCTAAAGCAAGATCCTTTATTCATATTCTCATCCAATTACATGAAAATACAAGATAATAACAGAAAAACATCTAATGAAGTGACGATTACCTCAACAGGCCACCCATCTACTACAAACACACTCAAAGAGTAGCCATCAGTTGTTGAGAACACGTGTGCTTCACGAATGTTAAGTCCTATATCTGAAAGCAATGCAGAAAGCTAGAAGGACAGCTTGTCAGTATTTCAGTTTGAGTGGATTAGCAAGATAAATGATGATCTTGAAAGCCCCACAAAATGCCCAAATATAAGCAAACATTAGTTGTTTGTCTCTTTATTAATTCCAAGAATACTTATCCCAAAAATCTTCTTAGCACAAGTTTTGACATTGTTCAAAAAATAGGAACTATTGCTCTCCTGTTTTGAAGGAAAGGTTAAATTTTTTTCTGAACATCATAAAATTCAAGCAAGTACAAACTGCATCTATCAGTAAATAGCAAGAAAGCAGCTTAACCAGGACACCCTTATTAAGTCACCAGATGATGATGACAGGGATGTTTTCAAGAGTGTAATAACATATAATTAGGACAACAAAATTGTAAAAGTTTCATAAATGAGTTGATCAACAAAAAAATGAAACTAGTAAACAATGGTGCATCACAAGCTGTTTCCAGATCTCAAAGAAAGCAAAGGATTATTTCAAGCTCGCTTTGATTTTTCTTCTAAACAAAACCATGGATGTGCTTTACGTAAAAATGTGTTGGAACTTGAAAGACATGCTGAATACATCAATAGAGATTAAACCATGTTCAAACTTTAATGCATGATGGCATAGGAAATCAGTACAACCAAAGCTGTGGCAAAAATAAAGGGTACATTAGACTTCCACCCTTCTACTTCTCATTTCATCATTGACACATAACACCCTGTACTTTCATTATGTTGTCATAGAGGTTGTCATGTTAAGTAAGCATTAGTCAAAAAAAAAATCCCCTTAAATATGAGGATATTTTTATCGTTTTGTTGAAATAATTAACCCTGTAACCTTATGATAATAGAAACCACAGGTTGTCCAGTGCAGAGAGAAAAATCAAAAGGTGTTAGTTTAAAAGATTGAAAATACCATCAGGTTAATGTGTAAGTTCGCTCTAAACAAAACTAATGCTCTGTTCGACAATAGGAGAACATCTTATTTTCAATCATACCTGACTAAGCAGCTTTGGCCTGTCAGTGGTAGAAAATATCACTTCATGAGTTGGAATATGTACAATTTCTTGCCTGCATAACATACACCAAAAGCCAAATTACTTCTCATACATACATATGAGAAATACATGCCTAATGTGACAGATGCATACATCAGCTGCATGCTAACATGCATGCATTATGCACAAGCATGCTCATACATACGTTGTTATGCATCTGTGTCAATTGTCAATTCAAGGGACAGGAGAGAGTGTGAGAAGTTGAGCATCACAATATAAAAACAAAATGCTTCCAAATGATCCTCTTGAAAAGTTATTATGTAAAGCTAGGCAATTCATAATCATCTAGATAGTGAGAAAGCCATTACCAAAATAATTACCTATGCATAATAAAACCATCATGACAAGAGCTTCTCAATAGGGTCAAGACTTATAGCCACATTATGTATACCAATTACAACAGTCTAAGTCTAACTTTTCATCATTAAAATGAATCAAATCAATAACCTTAAAAGGCAATAAAAAAGAATGGGTGCTAAGCATAATTGTGATATCACTAGAACATAAATCTATTCAATAAAACATAAAAGTGGGAAAAGCAAATTTCATACGGAAATGTATTACCCCATATGAGAGAAAGAGACCAGTTTCAGTTTCAATTTCAGTTTCATAGAATCATGAAGAATTAGCCTACTTTGAACTTTGTAGTAGTTCACTAAAGGGAAAATATGAAAGCATACACAAGCACAAGCATACAACCTCACAACCCTCACCCCCAAACAAAAATAAGAAGGTTTTCATTCCTAAAAGTAGGAAAATCTCCCATTCATGACCACGTTAACAAATAGAATATATGGCCAAATTTTCATAAAGGGAAGGTCCAACAGTCTTCGACAAAGTACCTTTTGGTAAAGTTCTCAGTCAGATGTATGTCTTCTTCACACTTGGAATTCTTTTTGACATCCAAATTTAGGTCCTCAAGCTTAGAGCAAGGTTCAAAGTCAACTGGATGATCCCTGCTTCTGCTTACAGAAGGAGATAGATGAATAATCCAAATTATATATGAAAACAAGCAATTCAAGTGGCATTAAAACGGTAAGAATGACAAAAGAATACATTTAGGGCCAAATACTGAAATGGGAAAGGGGCACAGAGCTAACAATCTTACACATATAATACCTTTTATGTGATGGAACAACCTTTTCACTATCTCCATCATCAAAAGACTGGGGAGATAAAGAATTTATATATTGTTTATCATCAATAGCATCTGCTTTGGTGCAAAGGTTCTACATGGCAACATGTAAAAGGAAGAAAAACAAGCAGGATCAGAAAAACAAGGCAAAAAATATGTATCACATGAAAAGAAAAAATCAAGAAATTATCAACATGCAAGGCCATTATGTTAACAATAATAGTAAAGAGATATCTTACTTGTAAAAGTAGTGCTCTAGACCATGTATCTACAAATTAAAAAGTTAAAAGAAAAGGAACAAAATCATAAACAATCAATATGAGATGTTTATAGATATAGGCAACGGCTTTTTGTTAATGGTAGGGCCAAGGTATCTCAACAGAACTTATTTGCCAAGTGAAAAAGCTTTAAAACAAATTCCCTCTTAAAGCTCTTTTTTCCATTTGTTAATGGATAAACATGTTTTACCAATATTAATTGAAAAAGAATACTAGTAAACTTCTTTTCACCAAATCCATTAAGTTTCTACTTAATGCAATAGATAATGCTTGCTCAATAAAACTAATAATTGTTTTAACACATGTAATTAGTCTTAAATAATACTCTTTGATAAGTACTTCTTTTCAGTTTCCTCATAGACATACATAGGGGTGAACTGCACACCAAAGATTTGGATTGGCATTACAATATCAACTATTAAACACTAAAGGGCAATTGTTCCCTGCACCTATGTCCTGAAAAATTCTTTTCTTCCTAAACTTCTGTACCACAAACCCTGCATATATGTGCAATTCTCCAAAGATTTGGTTCCTAGAAACTTTTCTTTAATGATTATTGACAAGTAAGTTACAAACACAATTTACTTATTTTTCTTGCAACACCTACTTTTTTTCTGAAAAATAATAAACCTTACTACCTTTTCCTAAATTCAGCTTCTATGACTTTGCTTGAATCCCATTCTAAGCCTACATATGAACTAGTAGTTGAAAAGAAAATCATATATCTCGAACTTTCCCTGTTTCAGTAACCGTATCTTGAATGCAACAAAAAGGTACTAAAATCGGAAGAAGTTCTTCTTAATCCCTAAACATTTGCTATTAAAACAAAAGGCAAAGAGGTATACCTCCAAGAAGCGGATATGATAAACTGGCCGCCTCTCCGGATCCTTGGCCAATGCAAGCAGCTTGTGATGTAACAAAACATCTTCCACTCTATCCATATTAACATCAAGTCCATAGCTGAATCCAACAAGCAAACAACTTCATCAGCTTCAAAATATCCAAGTACACAAAAATACGTATAAAAATAGTTATACAAGCGCAAATTATTGGTTTAAGAAATAGATTTTACCTAGCAGGCAAGCGATTGAAGTGAGAATCTAAAAAGTCGCGAAAGTCAGGATTAGAAATAGCTTGTTCGTGGCCAGATTCGACTAAGCGATTGAAAACGTCATTTCTGACATCGTAGCTGTTGAAGCTGCCAAAGCTTCTCGGCGGCGATGAGCTCTCTCCGACACCTTCAGTCAAATCCATCAACAGCGAAACCTACTCCTTCGTGTTCTTCGTTGTTTCTATTTAGGCATCGCATGAGGTGAGAAATTACAGTGGTTTTTTGGTTGTTGATCAAAGTGAAGGATCTTTGACTGGTGATGGAATTTGAGAGGACCAAAACGGAGGGAGATGATTGTGGTTTCAAGGGAATACAGAGGGTAAATTTGGAAGTTCACATTAAAGTGTAGCAGAGAAGGAACAGGTGAAGGCGAATGTTCATGTAAGAGGGGTTGGCCAAACAGTGAGAGAGACTTCGTTTTCTTTTTTCCATTTTCGTCCTTAAAATAAAATATTAGGACTTAGGAGATTAGTAAGTGGATAGAGTTCGCCAATTCTTTGGATTAAAATATGTTTCCCAAGTACAGAAATGACCTTGAGGAGTACAGAGAATTACGAGAATAACATTTTCGTAAGCAGAAAAATGATGAGAAAAAAAAAAAAAAAAAGGAGAAATGCGAGATTCGTGCGTCGTGGTGGTGGCATTATTATTACTTACACGCGTTTTTTGAGTAATTATTCCGACAAGACATGTATTATATGCGATTTTGTCTAAAATGAAACATCTTTCACTTTTTTAATTCAATATTCAATACTTTTCAAATTAATTTAATATTTTTGGGTTTTTTACCCAATTGGGTTAAAAAAAAATTTTAAATACAAAAATAGAGTGTCAGATACATTATTTAAAAATGGGTTGTTTTTTTGGGTCGAGCCTACCTGACAGACGCGACTTATTTTTTTAATAATATAATTTTTTTTAAATATTATTATTTTATTATATTTTAATAATTTTTAAATTTTTAAAATTCAGTCGGGTCAAAATCGAGTCTAGCCAGACCCGGAGGCGCGACCAGTCGCTCCTGCTGCAGAGGCGCGACTCCCCTGCAGCCCGCCACGTGTCCCTGCCCCCACCCCCCATGCCACCTGTAGAGACAGAGAGAAAAAAATAAAATTTTGTAATGGGGGACCATATAAGCACCGGTCCCCCAATTTTTTGAATGCAGCAGCAAAGAGAGAAAAGAAGAAGAAGAAGAAAAAGAAGAAGAAGAAGAAGGAGGAGGAGGAGAAAGAAGAAAAATGTTAGTATTTTTTTTATAATTATTTTAAGATTAAAATGTTAGTAGTTTAGTGTTATGTGATAATTTTTAGTATTTGTAATTATTTTAAAATTAAAAAAAATTACATTTCTAAAAAAAATAAAATATTAGTAATTTAAGAGTGTTATGTAATTATTGTGCTTGAATATAGTTTATTAATTGCTAATTTTTGTTTTTGTTTTTAATACTACTTGTCAAGTCTTGCTTTATTTGTTTTTTAATTTAAACTTTTTTTTTGTTGAATTTTCAAGTCCATGATTTTTGTTTTACTTTTATCTAACATCCTATTTTGGTGTTTTAATTTTTTTTAATCTAGTTGGGTAAAAAACCCCATTATTTTGCCATTGATGCTCGATTTTGATAGCTTGATGGCAGCCTCCCTTTTAAATAAATATATAAAAAAATTAATATTTTGCCAGTTATTGTCCATTTCCGGATTTACTTGGAATCAATATTTTTTGTATTTTATTTTAAAAAAACTTTACTAGCATTCACTTCATTGTTAACAAAAAGTGAGAAATATAGTGACTAATACATTCTAAAAAATAAAATAAAAATTTATACCTATGTAAAATGTATAAACTTGAGAGTTAATCTTTTCAAATATTCTTAAATTATAATTTAATTTAATTTCAAACTTTTAAAATTAATTAAATTTACCTATGTAAAGTGTTAAAAAAATAATTCTTTTAAATTTTATAAAAATTTAATCAAAACTTAAGGAAAAAATAAAATATTTTTAAGAGTAAAATAGACTATTAATAAATTATGCTTATATTTTAACTTGTATAAAACACATAACAAGAGAATTAATATATATTAAAGAATTAAACACATTAATATAAATGATATGTTAAAATGCATTTGGCTTTATGATTGGAAGCAATGTAGTACTTTGCGGTTGAATAGATGCATAATTGACTAGTTGAAAGTGAGTATATGAGAAATAAGTTACTTTGAATATGGAAAGATGTTGAATAAACGATCTAAAGAGAGTAAGAAATAGAATTAAATAATTACAAGAGAGTAAGAAATTTTAATGTAATTTTAATGTAATTTTGATATAATGTAAATTTATAATTTTTATTTATTTGATAATTTTAATTGCAGATTTGCAGCAAATGGGTTCGTTGATTGATAATGAAAATAAGGGTCACATATCGAGTAACATTAATGAGATGGTAATGAAAATTTTATTTGATAGTCATATTATTTGTTGAATGAAATTATATTGTATTAACCATTTCAGTAAATATAATAATCTCGAATTCGAGGACCGCGTATTGAGGGGTCGTATTTATAATGTAGGGTTTCAAATGGGATGAACGCGTATCACCGTTCTTAGAGTTAGCGGGGTTCGGATCAACAAAGATTGATCCGGACTTTTGATCTGCGATATGACTTAATTTCTGCTTTAGTCGAGCGATGGCGTCCGGAGACGCACACATTTCATTTGCCGTGCGGGGAGTGCACCATAACTTTAGAGGACGTTGCAGTACAGCTAAGGCTCCCCATCGACGGGAACGTGGTCACGGGCGTAAGTTCGATCTCGAGGTCGGCTCGCCTTTGCTACGAGTTACTTGGACACTCCCCAAGTGAGGGAAAATTTGCCACATTGCGGTTTTCATGGCTAAAGGCCAATTTTGAGCATTTGCCCAATACTGCCACTGAATTGGAGGTTATGCAGGCCGTTCGAGGTTACATTATGCACCTTATAGGAGGTGTACTCGTGCCGGATTCACACGGCAGTGAGGTCAGTTTGATGTACCTACCGCTACTGTCTAATTTGCATAACACGCGTTCATACAGTTAGGGGTCTGCAGTGTTAGCCACGCTGTACCGCGAACTTTGTCGGACGACAGATCCTTCTGCGATGGACATAGGCGGATGCCTTATCTTCGCTGCGATCTTGGGCACTTTATCGGATGCTATTCTTGGCATCCATTAGTCACCAGCCATATATATTTCCACTTGTTAATAGGTAATGAATCTTTACACGTTATAGCAATTAATTGAATTTTTTAGGTTATATTGTTCTAACAATTTGTTTCCGTAGATGGAGCATGAATCTGGGTATCGAGAGGTCATACACGGTTCCGATATATCGTCTGATGATCGAGAATCATTGTGGGGAGGGGGTAGGTTTTTTCAATATCAATTTAATTTTATTATTTTTATCTCACTCAACTCACGTTAATATGAAAATGTTATTAACTGTGTAGTTCATTTGGATGCCGTATTCTGTTCCTAAGATTATGGTCGTTATTCCCTCGCATGCATACGTCCACTCAAACTTATGGTGCATTAGCGCACCCCTTATCCATTTTCAGACGGTAGAGTGGTATCATGGCGATCGAGTACTCTGACAGTTCGGTTGTATACAATATATCCCGACACAACCAGTACGATTGCCTACAAAGCTTCATGGCATGACTAGAAGGGGGATGCATTGGGCAGATTGGAGAGATGTGCATGAAGAGTATGTTACGATGTGGAACAACCGGTTTGGTAGGATACCTCCGATGGATCGTTGTTTGGATCTACGGCCCTCGACACAGTACCTATAGTGGTATTATGAGAAGGGGAAACCATTTTTATTTGGTGGGCGGTCGATGGTAGTTCCCCCTCATACGACACGGATTGGGCAATATTTTCTAGATCCGCATCATGCACCACTCGAGCTGTGAGCGAGCGAGCGAGCCGGAGCTACACTCGAGGACTAGTTCTTATCATCCAGTTTGGGGCCGATGACTATTTCCCGGGCTCTTGGCCCGGATATTATTCGATTTTGATATCTTCACCTCTCGCCACACATCTGCACTTTACTCCTCCCGCTCATATCCACCACCGTACTTCTACTCCTCCTCGGCCCATATCCAGCGCCGTTCTCTACTCCACCCGGCTCGAGTTCATCGGTGGCATTTGAGACATTCTCTACACCCCTACATATGGACGAAGAGAACGTTGATCGTCGTCGTGAGTCGCCCACAACGTGAACGTCGAGCTCCACAAAGATATACCCCAGAACCACACCATCAAACCATCAATTTTAAGGGGTTTTGTAATATATTGAAAGGATAAGGTTATTTTTACCCATTTTCACAACTTGCCGTTTCCAGTCTGCGTTCTTATAATCTCAATAGAAGTTAGCCGCGATTTGCCGTATACAGTAAACGGATCTCCATGGCACACCAAAACGCCTAATGGCGCAACTCGTATTTATTTATGTAATGAATATTTTGGCATTTTAATTAACAATTTAATTTTTTTGCAATTTAAATAGTTAACTTTGTATTTATATAATGACTTTTTTGCCATTTTATTTATCAATTTTATGGTTTTTTATTTATTATTTAAATAAATAAACTTTATACTAACTATGTAAGTCAAATTAGATTAACTGCAACAAATTGTTGACAAATTTGCGATTCAATCCTTTTAACATGTCATGAAACTACATCTCAATTTCTAGCCAATTGCGACGATTGTCCAACATGGTAGTTTCGGAACGGGCATTTACTTCGATTATGACCGGCTAATCTGCATACGCCACACAGCTTTCCGTCGAATTTCTCCCTAATGTCCATTTTGTTACGAATTCTGGATGATTGTGGACGACCTTTCGGGTTCCTACGTAACCCTTTATCTGGAACAAGCTCGAAGGTCGTCGAAAGTACCTCCTAAGTAGATAGGTCAGGAAGCACGGGGAACTCGTTCTCCCATACACGTAACGTGCGTGCAAGGGTGTACACTTCATCGATAAAATGTTCTACATTGAGTGAGACTTTAGCACAAGCTGCTACAACATGTGCATATGGATAATGAAGTGTTTGAAACCTCTTGCAATCGCATCGTCTATTTCGAAGATCAACTCCGTAGGATCTAGGTGGTATACCGGGTCGACGACCGATAGTCTCAGTAACTCGAAACGTTTCATTACGTCGTGAATATACTTCTACAGTCATTGACCTCGCCATCCGACGGTTTGCAGCAATTGCATCCCTGACATCTTCTACAAACACGTGTCCTGCCTCCATTTGGTTAACTTGTTGTTGACCCATTCTTGGCATTAAGGTAGCCAACCTGTAGAATATAGCTGAGAAGACAGATGAAATTGGAAGATGTCGTATTTTTAACAACATAGCGTTGATTCCCTCCACCAAGTTTGTGGTCATTTGACCATAACGAAAGCCCTCGTCAAAACTTTGAGTCCATTGCCACGGCTCCATAGTACCCAACCACTGTCGGAAAGATGTGTTTGTTTGACCCTCCATGTCGCTCTCAAGTCGAGTCATTCTTTGGCAAAAAATGTGTGGCTCTAACTCGTACGCTGCATATGTATTAAGAAAAGATAAGTTACAACACTGCCCTAAAACATTAAAACTTATATTGAAAAGATAAGGCAATCCTTTACCCATTCTCACAACTTGTCTCTTGCAGTCTGCATTCTTATAATCTCACTGGAAGTTAGCCGCGATGTGCCGGATGCAGTAAACGAATCTCCATGGCATACCGGAACGCCTAATGGCAACAATTAATCCTTTCCCTCTATCAGAGATGATGCAAATATTATCGTTGCTAATAACATACCTCCGTAGGTTGGTAAGGAAGAATTCCCACGATTTCATGTTCTCCTTATCGACGATGGCAAATGCTATCGGAAGCACGTTCCTGTTGCCGTCTTGAGCAATCGCAAGAAGTAGGATCTGTGTATATTTTCCATATAGTCAGGTCCCATCTACTTGCACAAACGGCTTGCAGTGGGGAAATGCGCGCACACATGGATCAAACGTCCAAAACATTCGATGAAAAATTCTTTTTCCCGATTGTAGTTGGTCATCTGGCCCGTAATAAGGTCGTGTCTGCAACTCAATGACAGTCCCTGGCACGTACTCCCTCATAGCGGCTATCCATCCCTGTAACTCATTGTACGATGCATTGAAATCTCCATACAATTGTTCCATTGCCATTTGTTTAGCTATCCATGTCTTTCGGTATGATACTTGATACTGGAATCGTACCTGCATTTCGGCAATCAGTACTGAAACTTTAATGGTAGGCATGTCTTTCACCATTGGCATGATGCACGTACAGATAGTTTTGGAATCAAGTTTTCGATGATCTTCATCATCATCGTGTTGAAGTGCATGTGTGAGGCCCATCAAATTTTCGTATCTCTCAAATCTGCGACTTACGGATAAATGCACTTCGTATCCGCCAATTGCGACCTTCCGCACCTCCAACACTCTCCAATGTATAATGTCGGTTTAGACGTTACAACTTTATAGTCTCACGATATATTCATGCTATACCGCTTAATGGCAAAAACACATTCTTCCTTACTTTCGAATCTTTGGCCTCTGAACAACTCCTCGTAATCGAATATACAACTATCCGGTGAGCGGTAGTATTTCGTGGTACTCTGAAACTCACCGCGTCGCGCACGCATCGGTCTATCCGAGACATGTGTACCCTGTGATTATTGTGTATCGCTGTCTGACGAATTTGGTTCCCGATCAAGACGCGTTAACGTTTCTATCATCATTAACGCCGCCGTCCAAATATCATCCGGGACCTCGTCTACGTCGGGATCACTCTCACTATCGACTTCGTGATCAGAAGGATCACTACTATGGTATACATCATCACCAACCACATCAGTCTCGGGTGTAGCATTAAGATCAATGTCGATCCCGTGTATAATTGATTGGCTATCAACGTACGATATCGGAACCACCATACACGGCTCTTGAGCTCTATCTTCTTCACCTAATGAAGTGGGATCTTCAGTTGTCTCTATACCAGCTAACTCAGCAAATAACTGAATCGGTGCATTTTGGTTGCTTCGAGTCTCACAATAAAGAGCGACCATTGTCTCCACGTCTTCATCGTCTACGACTTCCATTTCGGTGAATTTTATGGGATCCGTCGAAACTGGAAACTTGTAGAAAAGTTTCGACATCCTTCTCCCACAATGTTTATAAATTTTTTCACTAATTTTTTCCTTCATATCATCAAACGAGATATTTTTACTAAATCTCATTGCTACTTGTTTGCGACATTCAAATATACATCCCACGGTTGTTGTCAAAATTTCTCCATCGAAAAAAACACATACAAAAAATTGATTCTCCATCTTCAATACTAGATCTGTTAAAAATTTTTCAAAATTTTCAAAACAGTTTCGAATAGAAAAAAAATACATAAAATTTTTAATGCAAAAAATTTCATTCATAAGCTAACAAAATTAATAACCTAACAAAATAACTTTCAAATAATAAAATTACTAACAAAACTTTACATTCTATTTACAAAAAAAAAAACTAAAATACCTTATCCTCCTCCTTGTTTTCTTCTCCTTTCTTTTTTTTCTTCTCCCTATCTTCTTCTTTCCGTTCAACTTTCGTATGCTAAATTTTGTGTATATGAAACCATTTGATTTTCGGGAGTATATATAGGGGAAAAGTTAAGCACGTGTGGGCCCCACCACAACCATATTCATTTGCGCCTCTGAGAAAGGCTCGATTAGTCGCGCCTCTCAAGTAGGCGCAATCTGTATTTGTATTTATACGCAAGTCATACTAACCCTAAAATAAAAAATAATATTTTATAAAAAAATTAATATAAAATAATCATTTGCGCCTGTCAGATAGGCGCGAATGAAAAAAAACCCAATTTTCGTATATAATTGGGCTGACAACCTATTTGATAAATAATTTTTTTAAATTTATTTTAGTAAAAAAACCCTAAATAATTATTAAACTTAATAAATTTTTTTTTTCTTTTCTCTCAAGTGGCATGGAAGGGTGCAGGGCCGGGGGGTGGGGGGCAGGGACACGTGGCGGGCTGCAGGGGAGTCGCGCCTCTGCAGCAGGAGCGACTGGTCACGCCTCTGCAGCAGGAGCGACTGGTCGCGCCTCTGGGTCTGGCTCGACCCGATTTTGACCCGACTAAATTTTAAAAACTTAAAAATTATTAAAATATAATAAAATAATAATATTTAAAAAAATAAATTATATTATTAAAAAAATAGGTCGCGCCTGTCATGTAGGCTCGACCCAAAAAAATAACCCATTTCCGTAAATAATGTATCTGACACCCTATTTTGATATTTTAATTTTTTTTTAACCCAATTCGGTAAAAAACCCAATATTTTTCCTTGGAACTCTTACCCTAATTACTTAAAGGGTAAACTCTAAAAATACTTACCCAAACATATTTTTATTTCCATCCATCATGTTTAAAATATTATATTTTAATTACTAATACGATCAAATTTTAATATTTTAATTATTCTTCTATTAAATTATTAATTGTGATTTTTTAATTGATATAATAATAACTTTAGCTCTCTAACATTTATAAATTTTATCAATTTAATTTTAATTCTAAAATTTTTAATAAATTTTGCCCTTAAATTTACACATTCTATCAATATAATTTTACTTCTTAAAAATTTTAAAAAAACTATTTAAAAAATAAATATATATTTAAAAGTTTATTTTTAGATAAAAATACATAAAATTTTATAAAATGCATACAAAATTATAAATAAATATTTATTTTTCTCTTTTTCAATATGATTTATTTATTGAATTAATATTTTTATAAATAAAATATTTTTCAAAAAAAGCCCCACACAAGCAAAACTTAAATTAGATTCAATTTTTTTCATTTTTTTAGTTTATTTTATAAATAATAATTTTTATTATACATTTGGCCTTATTCTTTAATCCCCATCAAATTTGTCTAGTGTTAGACATTGCCTTCGCCCACAACCACCTGCACCAATAATTATTACTTCAAACTCATTGACTATCACCCTCCATCATCACGCCATCAAATTAGGAATTAGTTGTGGGGTTGCCGGCGTAGCCTTCCACCTATTGGATCTCCAAAAGCTCATCCTTACATATATATCTTTAATCATGCCCACGCTCTAGTACAATCTCAAACTCAAACACAAACACAACAAAAACCATTCTGGGAACAAACTAAAGAAATTGATCCTAACCTTTTTCGACCTTAAGTTGTAGTTTTTTATTTAAGCTAAACATGGTGGTCGTTAATGTTGAAAAAAGGAAAATGTTGGATTTGCGTAAGTTTTCTTCATGACTTTTTCCCCTTGAATTATTTTGTTTATAAGATTATTATTTTATTTATAAAATCATTATTTTATTTATAAAATCATTATTTTATTAAATAAATTTTATTTTAGAAAATGAGAAAAATATATATATTCATTTCTTTATAAATATTTTATAATTTTGTATATATTTTTACAAAATTTTATGTATTTTAATTGAAAAATAAACTTTTAAAATTAAAAAAAAATTAATTTTAAATATTTAAGAATCAAGACTAAATTGATAGAATGTGTAAAGTTGAGAGCTAAATTTTTTAGATTTAGGGCTAAATTGATACAATTTGTAAACATTGAATGGTTAAATTTGTTATGATGTCAATTAAAAAAGGCAAACATTAGTGATTTAACAAAGGAATGACCAAAATATTAAATTTCAATAACATTAGTAGCGAAAATAGAAATTTGTAAACCTAGGTGACCAAAACAGAAACACACTAATAATTGGGTGACTATTTTTAAAGTTTATCCAAAGTTAAAATATGCTTAAGTTGTTTTTCAAATATTTAAATTCCGAGTAAATTACTCGGTTGGTCACCGTATTTTTAGGGTACGTTTGTTTTGGTCACTTAATTTTTAAGTCTGATTCAATTTGGTCACTTAAAAATCCTTATCATTCATCACTCAACTTTTAGAACACTTTCATTTTAGTCACCAAGCATTAAATCCTTAACGGTGGATGATTCTACATGCCAAATCATGTCCACATATTGTTTACACTTTCATTTCGGTTTAATGCTCTATGACTCTTAAGCATTAATATTTGATTTTCTTGATTATGTTTTTAGTAAAGATTGGATATATTAATTGGGAGTATTTTGAAAAATCATTTAATACACCACTAGTCAGAGTTTTTCTAAATGCCACAAGCAGGTTGAGGGTCTGACAAGTGTCATATTTATAAGATGTAGTAAAAATATAAAAATAAAATATATAAATAAATGTGACACTTGTCAACCCTCAAGTATTTTTTGAGGGGAAACTTCTATTGGTTTGTTGAGTGGCTTCCTTGAATTGGTTTTATTCAAAAAATTGCCAAAAGGAGAGATGTAGCCACACAAAGTTCACATAACTTACAAATACTTGACGTATATATATAGCAAACCGTTCGATGGACTAATATGTAGAGGACTGACCCTGTGGGTCATTCAATTGTGTTTTGAACGACAGATGGCTAAACTATGGACTATCCCGCGGATACAAATATTGTGGAAAGTAAGGCTGATATCTAAATTTCAAAATTTTCTGCAAACACCAAAATGGCAGACTATTCCACAAAATATCCCACATTATAATAGGTCATGTGGAAACTTATAGTGCAGAACATAAATAAAACCTGTGACCATTTTATTTCCATACATCAAGAAGGGTTCAAGATGACCACCTTCAAATTTAACAACTATGTTTACAAAAAAATAAATAACCTTCTCTATATACATGCCACTTAGACTGCAACAAACATAATCAAAAGTCTACTAGAACTCTGAGTGGTTAGTGTGATCTTCTTGTTGATCCGATTGACACATTCAGAATCTACATGATAAAAGCAACATAGGAGTAAGTATTAAGAATACTTAGTAAGCTCATACAATTTCAATAATTAACCTACCTCACGAAACCATTGTATGTTAATCTAATATACAAACATGGTTTACCTATCAACCAACACAAACCATCAGCAAGGTGAGTGCGTACACTAGTTCAAATATAATACACCAAAAACGCGTCATTCCTTTCCGAGTAATCCATTTCCTTTTCAACGATTCGGGCTCAAAATTTAACAATCAACTTTTCCATTACCTCTTATTCCATGATTCGTCAATTTTACACTTGCATGTTTTATGTTGCCTGATGAAACATCGTAAAATAACTCAAAACACATGTATGCTTCACATCAGAGGCTCATTCGAGCTAATCATATACAGAGGTTGTAATAACCCGTTTTTCAATGATGTCAAAAATAGTGGGTTTGGGACCCCAATTCCGACGAGTGAGATCGTAAATATTATTATTCAATATGTACGAGTCAATTATAGTGTTGAATTGATTTTGGGTCTAATAAATTTTACTATTTGGCCAATTGGTCAAAGTACAAGTGGTTAGACTTTAAAGTCAGTGATTTTGGAAAATGAGGTATCAGGACCTCATTTTCATAAATCAAAGTCGTAAATGTTTTTATTAAATATTTACTAAGTGATTAGATAAGTGAATTGCATTTTGGATAGGTAGCTGTGCCAATTTAGCAACTACTTAAGGTACAACGACCAAATTGTAAAAATCGTAAAAGTTTATAACTATAGATTTTTATTCGATAAAAGGTTTAAATGGAAAAAATTTAAGGACTTGCATGGCAATTAAACATTAGTGCAATAATATTGGACTGTTAGTGCTTTATTTAAGATAAAAATATGTTAAAATAATAATAAATAAATAAATAAATAAAATATTATAAAAACAGAATAAAAGAAAGTTATCTTCACCATTCTTTATTTATCACCATTCAAAACTAAAGAATAGAAAAGGAAGAAGCCATGGTTGAATGCTCCAACGATCGATTTTGCATGGTAGGTCCTCTAAAGTTCGTTTTTCATAACTTTTATATTTTTGTGATCGTTGTAACTCGATTTAGCTAAACCGTACCTTTGTTTTCAAAATTTTTAAAGTTTAGAAAAGTTTTCATTGTTTTTAATTGAAGTTTTTGAATGTTAATGGTATATTTTGAAGCTTAGAAATAACATAGGACTAACTTGTAAAAGGAATTTTGATAATTTTAAATTTAAGGACTAAAATGAAATTTTTTTGAATTTGGCATTATATTTCTATAAATATTGATTTTAGAGGGTTGTATAAGGATATAATTGAAATCAGATTGAAAATCAGAGCTTAAATGTGAAAATTATGATAGTTTCGATTTTAGGGACTGAATTGAATAAAATGCAAAAGTCTAGGGAGCATTCAAATAATAAAATTTAACTGATATATGTTTATAGTAGGATGATATAATATTTTTAATTTATAAATTAAATTGAATAATTGTATAGATCGAGAATTGGACCAAATCAGAATTAATCGAGGAAAAAGGCAAATTTGCTTATTAGTCTTTAGAGGATTGACCTTTTCTGATTTAATCAAGTAAGTTCACATAGTATGATTGTATTTAAATTGTTTTACAATTGATTTGTGAATTTTTATTTGTTTGATAATAGTTTGAATTATTCACAATTTGATACAATAGGTGAGTTATGGACTAAATCATAGAAAAGTGATAAACTGACGGATAAAACTTAGAAATGATGAATTGAAATCTGATATAAAAATGAATTGATAGTTTATTATAATTGATCGAATTGTACTGGTATGAAAATAATCGATTGTTTATGGTAAGGACTAAATTGAATTGATTTGAGATTATTGTATATTGATGTAAATGCAAAATTGATTTTGTATTGAAAAGAATTATGTTGATATATTAACATGTATTGATGTTTTTCTATTGAACAAATATTATTGAACTTAGATGTTTTCTTATAATGGAAATTAAAAATGGTTACCCTATTAACTACTCGGGCAGAGTCGGATATAGTTAACATGCATGAGATAAGAAGAGTTTAGAGTTACTTCAACTACGTGTCGATCAGGCACTGGGTGTCAAATTACTTCAGTTATACCAATGGGGCCCTATTTTTCAAACACATTGATGAGTGTTGGATGCAAATTATTTACTTCGACGTTGTTCGATAAGGCACAGGGTGCCAAACTGGTGTGATTGGAAGATCCGCGTATCTGTTCGAGTCTGAGTCAAGTTAATAGGGATATGGATATGATATTTGATAAATGATATATATATTTGAATTGATAATGTGATTTGGTAATATAAAGATGATTGCGATATATAAATATCTTGGCATGTAAAAAGCATTCATATTGAATCTACGAGACGAAGGGCCATTATGAATTTATGATGTATCAAACATTGTAATTTGGAAAATAACAGGTTGATAACAATGATACTAAAATATTGATACAATATATTCTTTAGATTGATTAATTGGAGCATGAAAATATTTTATTCAAGTGGTATCAATGAGACTTTTAGTAGTATTTATTAACGGAAATGTTGAATTAAGTTATATAAATGGTATTAAGTTGTTGATTTCATGTGGTTGGTATTAAATTGAATTGAAATGCTAAATGTTTGAATTATTATATGAAATAGATATATGATGAACTTACTTTGTTGATTTGTGATTGTCATGTTTAGGCAAAATTGTCCAGTTAAATAGCTGCTTGTGTTAAATCGTAATATAAGGTAAGATGTTGTTTAAATATCAATGAACTTACTAAGCATTTGTAATGCTTACCTTCCCCTTGTTTCCTTTTCCCTAGAGATTGTCAACTTGTAGAATGTGTCAAGCGAATTGTCGAGAAGCTCACACTACCATGTTGTTGATTTAATAATCTTTTAATCATTTAAAACTTGATTTTGTGGCATGTATATAGGTGATTTGTTTTGGTCAATCTTGAATGTTGGTACTTTGGTTCTTGAATGTGGATGGTATTTTGAATGGTTATATGTTACATACATAAGTGTAAAGGTTGGTAATGTGATGTTTGAGTATAAGTATAATATGTATAGATGTTATTTTGAGTGGTAGTGTTTTTAGAACCTTAAATGGAGTTAAACTTGATTGGTAAATAAGTGGGGTACTAAAATGTGTACATTAGCATTTTTGTTATGGTAGAAGGTTAAATGGCATATGTTGGTTGTGCTTAGATTGAGGTTGAAATGTTAAGATGTTTGGTATGCCTTGCTTGAATGATTGATGAATATATATATGTTATAAGATTACCAATGTGTTTATTACTTATGAAATAGCCTGGATGGTTTTGTGGTTAGCAAAATGGATGAATTAGTATGTGTTTAGAATAGTTTTATGCAGGTTTGAATGGCCAAATGTGCACCATTTGAGTCATTAGTTTGATCTTTGTATAGTGTATCTAATTGAAGTTTATATTGATGTTGTGTGAGATTGAATGATGGGTAATATGTTTTGTAATGGAAAAAATGTTAAATCAAGTTTATAGATTGGATGCGATGGTGCCTAAATGGCATATTGGTTAGGCACTTTTAGGTTGAATTATTTCATGTCTATGTTTTGTTTTGGATGTGAATTAAGCATGTTTTTATAGTATCATTTTATGCCTTTAGAATTGGTTAGGTGAACTGATTGTTAAGGCTTATATTTGCACACACGTGCTATCACACGATCATGTGTCACATAAAGGCAAATGACATGGCCGTGTGCTCTTCAAGATTTAGGAGGTTTTGGTTAACACGGTCTTAGTCTCTTACATGCCCTAACCACAAGAAAATGTTTGTGAGATTTTACATTTAGGTCCACACGGTCTCAGTTTGTTACACGGCCTGGTGACACGACCGTGTGACTTAGATTTACACGGCTTCAGTCTTTAGCACGGTTTGAGTACATGGCTATATGATACAACATTACGCGGCCTCAACCTATCACACAACCGTGTGACCCCTGTTTTGCATTTTTATCTTTCTTTATGAAATGTTTTAATTGAGTCCTTGATTGATTCTGAGTTGATTTCGAAGCTTTTGTAAGCTCGGTTTAAACCTGATATTGTAAGAAAAACACATCTTAATTGAATGATTGAGTTCTAATGAATGTTTAAAATAAATTTTGAATTAAATTTGCATGTTCTTGTTCTATTAATTATTGTAGCAACCCATAACCCTAATCCGACAATAGAGACGGGTGAGGGGTGTTATAGAGGTGTCAGGTTACCCAATCGAGCTAAACCTTTATGGATACAATAATAGCCTAGCCATGACTGTATATACATATAAGGTTATCAGTCCAAGCTAAACCTTTAAAACAACATCAGATTACCAGTCCAGGCTAAATCTGTGTCATTTGTATCTTCAAGTCCGCAACAAATGTTGGATCTCGGAACCATCAGGAAATAACATGTACCCATGTGTATGAGTCATTTATTAAGTTTATCAGGATGCTTAGGATGCTTTCTTTTAATAATCTCATTCTCATTCCTTTGTATCATAATTCAATATCTTCTTTCAATATTCAATAAACCAAATCTAACATATCAAGTTTCAATTTTACCATTGAAAAACAAAAACAAAGAAAAATTAAACAATGTTTATAGCGTGTGAACTTACATGGCGGAATGGTAACACCACGGTAGAGTCTACTTAACAACCTTCCCTTTCCCGTAATCTTCTCTTGGCAGATTCAAATCTTGATCTATAACATAATTTAATTCAATTTCCATTAGCCAAAAGTCATTCATCAACATATTATATGTTTAAACCAGTTTTGAACATTTACTCCTTAGTCATCATAGTTAAAAAAAAACAATTCTTACTTTACTAAATAATCATTTTTCATATCTAAACTTCTAATCTAATCAATTAGCATCAAAACTTCAAGCATGCATCAATGACAACAGTTTAAAACTTTAAAAATTTTGAAAACAGACACACAAGTTAGCTAAATCGAGTTACCATATTCACAAAAACATAAAATTTAAAATATATAAACTCGAATTTGCTCACCATACAAAACATATAAGTGTGGTCGAAACTTCTCTAGCTCAACAATGAAGAAAAACAGTGATGGAGAAGATGAAAGAAATGAACTCCTTCTTTCCATCCACTATATTACGATATTTATATACATAATCTAATTATTAATTAAAATTAACATTATTTTAGATAATACCAACACTTATCCGGCCACTATCTATAAAGAAAATAACTAAATTATCTTTAGGCCCTAATCGGTTAATGTATTATCATTAGTAAATAAAAATCCATAATAAATAATTTTTACCACTTTTACAATTCAGTCTCTATACTATAATAAATTTTGTCATCAATCAAATTACCAAACCAGGATTTCATATAATAATATAATATACTAGTAATTATTAAGTATTAAAACTTACGGACTCAATCATCGATAAACAAGATTTTGGTACCACTGAAAACGGGCTATTATAAGAGAACTACTGAGGAAATTCTATGGATAATGCCACAAGCAATGCTAACTGCTCTTGGCTTTGCATAAGTCACATAAACTTGCCTTATTTAGATCAGCAATCTTTTAAACCAAAACAATTGGACTTTTATGTAATGACCCGATAGTTAGGGTGTCGAAAAATGAAGTCCGGACCTCGTTTCTGTAAAATGAACCCATAAATATTTTTATTTAAATATTTATGAGGTTAGTTAGTAGTGAATTAGATTTTGATTAAGTGAATTTTGTGAAATTAAGAGTTATTAAAGTATAAGGACTAAATCGCGTAAAGGTTAAAAATTGAATTATAGATTAAAATAAATAAAAATGATTAAAATATCAAATATACACTTATTCTTAGTATTGGAGGGCATTAATGGTTTATAATGTATATTTTTATATGTTAATCTAATATATATATTTAAGTTATATAATAATGATAATAGTTATTATAATAAAAGAAAGAATAAAGAAATAGAAATAGAAATAGAATTGCATGCAAGAATTGAGAAAGAAAAGAACGGAAGAAAAGAGAAAGAAATGCACGGCCATAAGGGTTTATAGTTTTCCAAGTTCAATTGGTTAGTTAATTTAGTCTATTTTCTTATAATTTTTACGTTTTTAGAATCCCGATACTTAGGGCTACCCGACCCATGTTGTAATTTTTGGTATTGCTTAGAATTTTGGATGTTATTATTGTTGAATAATTTAAATGTTATGGGCTAAATTGATAGATTTTTTGGTTAGAAATAGAAAAGGACTAAATTGTAGAATTTATTATTAATTTTGAGCAATAGGGACTAAAGTGTGAAAATTTTGTAATTTAATGGTACAATTGAAAATAGGGAGTTAAATTTAATTTAAAATGAAATGAGTATGAAAATATAAAGTTAATTGTGACGATTAAAAATTAGTCTCAGTTTAGGGACTAAATTGATATTTAAGCAAATGTTGAGTAAAAATTGAAATATTAAATGTGGAATTGCATTGTGTAGTATTAATGCATTTTAATTGTTTGAATTACATAGTTAACGTTGTACTGGAATCCTAGACTAAAAAGGGGAAGAATAAAATCGACGTCAAATAGCTCAGAATCCACGGTTTGTGTTTCTATAATCTGAACCTAGTTGTTAATCATTGTATTTTGAATTATTGCATATGGTAAGTAGTTTAGGTGAGTACTTTAGTACTTGAGATTGAATTGAAATTATAGCTAATTGAGATGGATAGATTTGGTATGTGACACCTTAAACCCGACCTAAACGTCCAGACTAAGTCTAGAGAGTTACATCATCGATATTAAGAATATCACTTTTGTAACACAGTCAAAATGAAACCATTCATCATATTATATCCATCACAGTAATTAACCGAGCTCAACAATATATAATCTTCCCAAACATCATAGTATCATAGAATACCAAATTTCCTAATAGTAGAATTTAAAGGAAAGATAAAAGCTTGACCGAGCTCCGCAATGCCGACCCGTTCAAGTCTTAGAACCACTTGAAATCTAATCAATAACAAAATGAGCTGTGAACTCAGTACGTAAAAGACGTTCATTCAATTAAAAGCACATTTATAAGATAGTTCTCGAATCTCAGGATTCGATTAGGTAACAAAAGCAGTTTCAGCTCAGTTACAAAATAGATCGATTACATATGCAGAAGCAATTTCAATTTCATATACAGAATAAATCATATCCATCAATTATTCCTACCCCCATCCACTAGACACCATCTTTGTAACACCTTGAATTTTGGGCCTAGAAGTTTTGGGTTTTGAGCATAGGGATAATGAGAATGTTGCACACAAGTGATTAGTTGTGCATTTTAGTGTAAGAATGGTCCTGTTGGTCTGGTGGCTAAGTGGAGTGTTAGTGTACCTTGAGGTTCTGGGTTCGAGTCTTTGGGTGTGCACGTTATTTTTTATTTTAATTTTGGGTTTGTTTCGGTTAATTATTTATTTTTTATTTTCTATTTTTATTTTTATTCTTTCACTTTCTTTTTCACGTTTCTGCTTTTCTTTTCTTCTTCTTTTGCTTTCTACTTTTCAATTTTTTTTAAATATACTCAAAAATAGACTTCTGATTGTTGGTATCGAGATTTTTGCTTTTCTGTTGTCATCTCTGATCACGCAACAGGTGTGAGACTCAAACCTTCTCTACACAATTTTAAGTTTTCCCAAATGCTCGATTTGACCTATTTTGTGTATGTGGTCTAACTCTTTGATTTTGGGTTTCTTTAGCTCAACTGCACATATATGCATATTATCGATTGTTTGAGAATGCGACTGACTGTTATACTGATTGACCAAAAAGTGTTTTTGACACTGTGTACTCTAATTGCGACTGTCTGACTAAACCATTATAGTGACTGTATGATTAAGAGTGTTTTAATATGTGCTAAATTTTGTTATTTGCCGGTACGTTCATTCAGAATGTACCAACAGGTTCCATATAGTTCTATAAGTATGTTCCACTTCTGAATTGCTTCCAGGTTTTCAGTACCTGTTTCTGTAGTTAGGTAGTTGATCTCACACTAAGCTCGAGTAGCTCACCCCCTATTCTGTTTCTCCTTTCAGGTACAGTTTTAGATTCTGTTGATAGGATTAGTACGTGAAGATTTCGAACAATTTTGGAGGAAACGAGCTATAAATTTTATTTCAGTTTTTAAATTGCTATTCGGTTTTAGCTGAACTGTAAAGTTTTATAATACTGTGGTGCAACTTTTGTTTTCAGTTTTCATTAGTACACTTTATACTGTTAAACTTACGGATGGATTTTAAATGATTAAGCGTTTTAGACTTGCTTTGGGACAAACGACTTCGGAAATAAAATTTTAAACGCCTTGATTTGTAACATTTTCTCACAATCACTTCGGTGATCAATGTAGCACTCTGCGGTCTGGACTTCTAGGCCGGGTTTAGGGTGTTACATATCAGAGCTATGTTTGCAAAAACTCGGCCTGTGTTTTCTACGTGGACCTATGCGTAAACAAATGATTTTAAAAAACCTTTAAAAAAAATTTTGTACCACTGAAAATTGAAATGGTTTGAATTTGAAAATGACTTACGAAAATGAACTATCTGAGACTCCGATGTTGGTCCGAGTAGAAATTTGAAATTGAAATACTTGAATTTAGATTTAGTACTGATTCTATATTTGTCTTCTGAAAGTGTAGATTTTTACTGATATGGATTTTGAGGGTAAATAGGATCGTAAGGAGTCTTCTACTTCTTAAGAACATGAGACTGTTAAGGAGCCGATAGTAAATGTGAGTCCGCCAACTCTGGGTAGAGATAATCCGGAGGTTGGTACTGAGGCACTGACCTAGTTAGTGAGAGAAGTACTAGGGGAAGTGTTTGAGGCTAGGATAAGGGAGAATAGTGAAGCACTTCAGGCTAGATGCTCGGATTGTAGGAAGAAGGGAGATCGTAGTTCTCTGAGGTTGGAGCCTCGTTCTGTGAAGCGTGCTAGGACACATCTGAGTAATAGCAAAGGTAGTGCCGGCAGTGGTACAAGCATACCGTCTTGTGAGCATTGAAAGAGGCAACATTCAGGCAATTGTTGGAGGAAGTCAGGAGCGTGTCTCGGATGTGGGTCTAAAGAACATCGGGTTTGAGACTGTCCTTGACGTTATTGAGTCAAGTATGTGAAGAATATGACGATGGGTTGATTGTTGTTACAACTGCATATCTGCTTCAGCGGTTAAGTGTTCTGAGTGTGTGTGTAAGGTCCTAAGTTCAAGCTTAGTGCGGTGTTGTTTGGAACTAGAGTGCGCAGCGGGAGCATAGTGGTATAGTTTGTGATTTATGACTGCTCTGATAGTTGGAAATTTCGGGGATGAAATTTCTTTAAGGAGGGGAGAATTGTAACGCCCTAAATTTTGGGCCTAGAAGTTTTGGGTATTGAACATAGGGATAGTGAGAAGGTTGCACACAAGTGATTAGTTGTGCATTTTAGTATATGAATTGGCCTGCTACTCTAGTGGTGAAGTGGAGTGATAGTGTACCTTGAGGTTCTGGGTTCGAGTCTTTGGGTGCGCACGTTATTTTTAATTTTAATTTTCGGTTTGTTTTGGTTAATTAATTAATTATTTATTTATTTTATTTTTATTTTTATTTTTATTCTTTCACTTTCTTTTTCACGTTCCTGCTTTTCTTTTCTTCTTCTTTTGCTTTCTACTTTTCTATTTTTTTCAAATATACTCAAAAATCGATTTCGGATTGTTGGCATCGAGATTTTTGCTTTTCTATCGTCATCTCTGATCACACAACAGGTATGGGACTCAAACCTTCTCTACACAATTTTAAGCTTTCCCAAATGCTCGATTTGACCTATTTTTTTGTGTGTGGTCTAACTCTTTGATTTTGGGTTTCTTTAGCTCAACTACACTCATATGCATATTATCGATTGTTTGAGAATGCGGCTGACTGTTATACTATTTAACCAAAAAGCATTTCTGACACTGTGTACTCTGATTGCGACTGTCTGACTGAATCGTTATAGCGACTGTGTGATTGAGTGTGTTTTAATATGTGCTAAATTCTATTATCTGCAGGTACGTCTGTTTAGAACGTACCAACGGGTTTTGTATAGTTTTATAAGTATGTTCTACTTCTGAATTGCTTCCAGGTTTTCTGTACTTGTTTCTGTAGTTAGGTAGTTGATCTCACACAAGCTCGAGTAGCTCACCCCCTCTTCTGTTTCCCCTTTCAGGTACAGTTCTGGATTCTATTGATGGGCTCAGTACGTGGAGGTTTCAGACAGTTTTGGAGGAAACGAGCTATAAGTTTTATTTCAGTTTTTAAATTGCTATTCGGCTTTAATTGAACTATAACTTTTTTAATACTGTGGTGTAACTTTTGTTTTATGTTTTCATTAGTACATTTTATACTGTTAAACTTACTGATGGATTTTAAATGATTAAACATTTTAGACTTGCTTCAGGATAAACGATTTCAGAAATAAAATTTTGAACGCCTTAATTTGTAACATTTCCTCACGATCACTTCGGTGATCAATGTAGCACTCTGGGTTCGGTCTGAACTTCTAGGCTGAGTTTGGGGTGTTACAATCTTCAGTCATCCCAACACATCGTCAAGAGCATTCAATGCCCAACCAACCCTACACGCCATGGAGTGTCTGTTTGACACATTTACAGGGATGCCACCTAGCTATTAAATCAAAATGCGACAAAACACTGGATTTGTATTTATACGTATCGTGGCTTAGCCATTGATTTGGAGTAGATTACTTCATTCTTCACAATATCCCAACCCATGCAAATGCAGATTACAAACATCCACACCATGTGTTCAGTCATTTCAATTCATTTCATAGATAGATAATACAATTTAGTATCAAAAATAGCCATAACAGTGCACTTGTATTTATATCATCCATATATCAATTTTAGAGCGTCAGAGAGTCCTCATACAATCATATTCAAATCATTCATACATTGGGGATGTCAGTGCTCGTGTGGGATGTAACACGTAGGTTTGTGCAAGTGTACACAGTCATTATCAAGTAATAAGTAAGTATCAAGTTATCATCTCCACAGGGATTGTATTTGTGGTAAATCACTTAATTTGTAAAATTATATTAACAATTTGGTAAATAAAAACACAATATAGTTAAGAAGTGATGATTAAAATATATTCAACTAAATGCAATGATCCCTAATGCAAATTATCCTAAGTATGCAAACTATATGAATGAAATAGATTTTAGCAAAATTAAACACAATTTGCAACAATTATAACATAATAAACTAGAACAGTTACTTTAATTAAACTCAATTTATTATCAACATGCTTAATAACATTCGGAAAAACATTCCATGGCAACTTGATCTTTCATGAGTTTGGAAACCACATTAAGTCCTTTCGGAATCCTTTACTTAGCAAATACACATTTTACTAATCCTTATTTACTTAGGGTTTCTTAGTATTCGTGTGAGGTAATAGGGACGTGTTAGATTTGAAACAGTTTAATCACACAAATCTAAAAACTATGCAGATAACAGAGCTTGGTTAGAGTTGTTATGCAACCTGCAATTTAACCGAGTTAGGATCTAAATTGAGCATGCACTTCAATTATGTGTCCATTAGGCATCATTTGGTTAGGATTGCCTCAGCTAATTCAGGTGCATTTTTATCACGTATGAACGAAATACAAACTTGATTTTAATTGAAAACATGATCGATTGAGGCACAAACATTATAAGCATGAATAAGACAAATATTATTTAATCAAAGCAATCATCCTAGCTTAAATAAAATTAAGCTAACATTGTTGTAAACAAGAACAAAGAACACATAACAAGCATTTTTAGATTAAATTAAAGAAAGGAAAGATTAAACCCAAATCAAAGTGGCTGTCACCCAAGACTCTGACTGATGAAGCTCCTTCGCTTCTTCACTTTGCTCCTTTGTTGATGGCTCTCCAAGGTAGCCGACCAAAGGCTCTTTAAAAGGCTTAATTGATAAAATCTCTATGAAGAGATGATGCTAGGTGTGGGGAGTGGAAAAGGCTAAGAGAATTTGGAGAGAAGAGAGAGTGATGAATGATGAGGGAATGAATGGGTCATATTTATAGGTGAAGAGAGGTGGGTAGTTTGCTAAAAATAGTTGGGTTTAGTCTCTTCAACTCTCTTCCTTGGATGGTCGACCACAATTAGTGGAATTTGAGCTGATTTTTGCTTGATTTTTAGGCAAATTAAATGCCATAATAACTCAGGACTGAGACTCGGTCAATCGTAAATCTTCGAGCAAATCTCTAATTTCTTCAACACTGCAAGGACCTTGTGTAATTAAACCAAAAAGTGGCTTAAAAGAACAACCATGTGTAGCCGAATTTGGGTTGACTTGGTCTTTAATTTGGACGGTTTTGTAATCCAACAAAGCTATCAGACCTGTCCAAAATAAATTAATAAGTTAAAGGACTATAGAATAAAATTTAACCAATTTTAAATAATTAATTAAAACCCAAATTATTAATGAAATATTTTAAAATGAATTATTTAAATATAATTTTATATTTTATTATTTAATTTAATCATGCATGGCCCATTTTATGTCTTAAAAATATAATATGTTCAAATCAATATAAAATAAGTCATTTTATGCACGAAAACTATATAATAAAGCATAAAATCACATTTTAATAATTTCTATATCCTAATTTCATATTTTCACATATTTCATTAATTTATTAAACAATTACATAGTTTTAACAACGAATTTAAGTAAAAAGGTGATAAATTACATAGAAAAATCCTATATATTTTTCAATTTACATGGGACAACACTCACGGCTTTAGAAACAAGTTTTGGGCCGTATTTATATGTCATACGGCCTAGACACACGCCCATGTCCTTGCCCATGTGAGCCACATGGCTTGGACACACGTCCATGTCCTTACCCATGTGACTCACACGACCTGGGCACACGCCCATGTCCCTAGCCATGTGGTTCTAAATCATAAACAATTAGTTACATGGCCTAGACACATGCCCATGTCCGTTGCCCGTATGAACCCTACACTATCATGGCTACACACGGCCTAAACACATGCTCATGTCCCTTGCCCGTGTGGCTCAAATTCGATTAACAGTAAGTTACATGGCCTAGCACATGGTCGTGTGGCTCACACGGCCTGGGCACACTCCCATGTGCTTGGCTGTGTTGTGTCAACAACCGCTTTTTTTGGCTTCTGAAATTCGTAGAATTAAGGGTTTTCAGTATGTAACTAATCTCGTTTTGAGGAAAAAAACAACACGGAGAAATCTCGGAACCTAATTTAACCATTCAACAACTAATCAAACAACTAAATAAGGAATCATCGCATACATTAACACTCAACTAAAAATGCTGAAACCTCGACGCTAAACTTCTGAAAACAAACGCTTACCGACAATTCAATAGCATGAATTTGAAACAGCACGCGAAGGACCGCCTCCCTCTGTATTAACGCCTAAGGAAAAAGATTCACGACCAATTATCGGAGAGTTTACATAAAGCAATTAGAGAATTCCCAATTTAACTACGCAAACAGAAACCAACGAAGCCTCGCAGAAACATAAGATTTTTCGACAGAACTTACACAGAAATCTTCTAACAACACTTCGAACAACTTAGGAGTCTCAATTATTCTGATACTCACTTGTCAAATACAATTGAAAGAAAATATAAAGGAAGAGAAATGTAAAAAGAAAGAAAAAGAATGAAGAAAAAAAAAGAAAATTAATGTAAAATAAATTGTTAACTAACTACCAACACAAATCTAGCATTTAACAAAATTTTAATAACACCAACACTAATACTCGAACACATGAACAAAGAGTGGACAAATACTTAACCAGTCAATCAAAAGGTTCATTCTTGACACAGGTTTACACTGAATTAAACCTAACTTGGAAATTCACTGGTAGAGGTTGTTTAGAAAAAATTAACAAGACTTCTAAACATTTGACTCGAACTCCTGACTTCAATCACATAAGTAGAGCACAAAACCACAAATATAGAGATTTAATTACGAGAAAAAATCAACAGTCAAATGTTAAAATTTTGGGGCGTTACATGGTATATATTGTGAATGTCTTGATTATATGAAATTGAAATGAATATCTATTTAAATGTGATGATGTGCAAGTATGAGAATTGGATATTGGACGTATTTTCAAATGTTATGAAACCCTATTAATTGTTTTAAGCTAAGTTGAATATAGATGACATGCCATAGGATAGGAAGAGTTCAGGGATTTCTTTGACTTTGAGTCAATAAGGCACTCGGTGCCAATTTGCTTCGGTTTAATCAATGGGACACTTGGTGTCAATTTATATAGCGCTGGTGTAACAGTCCGTTTTTAGTAAAATCGAAATAGTGGTTTTGGAACCAAAAATCTGAAGTCAAAAAATTTATTTTATTATTATTTTGTGATCTACAACATGATAGTATTATCATGTAAAAATTTCGTTAAGAAATTTTAACGTTTGCATGTTCAATTTGATAAAAAGGACTAAATCGAGTAAAGTACAAAAGTTGAGTTCTAATAGCTAAAGGTATTGAATAGCTATAGAACTTTAATGTGGAAGTCCTTATTTGGTGAACAGCCCATTAATGAGATAGTGGAAGATGTTGGCTTGGCAATTGTGTAATTATTAAATGTTGTAAAGGTTACTTTGGCAAATAAATAATAAATGATAAAATAAATAAAACATTAAAAGGCATCATCTTTTAATGTTTCTATTTCAACTGATTGTAAAGGGAAAAAGAAGTCATTTTTTCCTCCATAAGGTTTGACATCTTTGAAGCTCAATTGGTGAGTGATTCTTGTTCTGTTTTTGTTAATTTTTATGTTTCTAGGATCGTCGTAACTTAATATAGCTAGCTCGGGGACTAGTTTGTGAAATTACAAAAGTTTTTGAGTTTTTCCATTAATGTTAAAGTTATGGTTTTGAAGTTTAATGGTAGAAAAATAATGGTTGTTGTTAGATAAACAACTTTTGTAAAAGAATTTTTGGTAAATTTGTCAATTAGGGGTTTAATTGAGAAATGTGATAAATTGTGTGGTGAAAGTGTGAAAATGTGAAATATATGGATTGATTTAAGCATGTTTAAATTTGGCTAGGCTTGGGTAGGGATAAAATTGAATGAATTTTATTTTTCGAGCCTAGGGACTAAATTGTAAAGAAATCAAAAAAATAGGGGCAAAATGGTAATTTTGCTAAAATATGATTTTTGGACTAACTTGATTAGAATGAAATTTGAATTATTTAAATTTGATTATATAAATCAAGAAAAGCAATGTACGAATTTAGATTGAGGAAAAAAAAGTACAAGATTAATTGATCGTTTTTCTCTATACGAGTTTAAGGTAAGTTCGTATATTTAATTAGCATTAAATTATAATTGATTTAAAAGTTTTTGTGTCATATTATTGATATTGCAACACAACAAAAAAATCTAACGAAGTTTCGGTGACTATCAAATCTCGTGTGAACCTTAGGAATCAAAAGAATACAAAT
Organism: Gossypium longicalyx; assembly: GCA_025698465.1. Classification (NCBI taxonomy): domain Eukaryota; kingdom Viridiplantae; phylum Streptophyta; class Magnoliopsida; order Malvales; family Malvaceae; genus Gossypium; species Gossypium longicalyx. The sequence goes on along the minus strand of CM046997.1, from coordinate 10,971,132 downwards.
GACATGTCATTAGGGGTTAGGTGGTTGAGTTTTTGGCATGTGTTGCGGTTACTTTACATCTTGTGTGAGCAACACCGTGTAGCTACGTCTTGACTGACAGCTTGTGTGAGTAGACCTAGTTATGGCTTGAAAGAGAGCATTGATACGAGATATGAGATTGTAATGGTTTCGACCGCGTATTGGCACATAGTGTGTGAGATACCTGCGTATCCGATAGTATTTCAAGTGGTTCAACAGGCACAGTATTGTTACGAGGTTATACGAGTTCGATACGAACTAGTACAGGTATGTACGCGAAATACGTGGAAATGGTGTACATTAATGACATATGAATACGTGGCATGACTAACTTGGTTGATGATTATGTGTTAGGCTTTTGGGCCAAATTGAGTTGTGATATGCCTTTTTTTACTTACCCAAATTGTGGTTAAACGGGTATGAGAAGAAAGAAAGATCGGCAAATGCTTCAATTAGAATATCTATGAAAGCATAGAAAGGTATGAGTTATTAGATGACCGAAATATGCTTAGACACATGCTTGAAAAGGTGAATGCACTTAAGTAGTGTGTACTTATTCTATGATGTTTTGATATGATTTGCTAGTTTATGTGATAATTAAAATTGAGAGGCTAATGTTGTTTAGGCTAAGGCCAAGATATGTTGGATTGACTAAAGTGGATTATGCTTATAAATTGAAGTGGTAAGCTTTATTTTTGAATTATGAACTTACTAAGCATTACATGCTTTGTGTTAATTTCTTTGTGTACTTAGATATCGGAAACTTGTTCGAGTTGAAAGTTGGCAGAGATTTCATCACACTATCTATCGGCTATTTTGATATTTTTGGTTTTATAATTTTGGTTATAATGGCATTTATAGGTCATTTCGGCTAATGATAGCCTATATGTTTTGTTATGTGTTTAGCCATTTGTTTTGGCTTGTATATGAGGTATATTGTGTATGTATATATGTGTAAATGGCCTTGTTATAGGTGGTGTATGGTTGCCATGTAAATGCCTTGTTTGTGAATTGGTGTTTTGAGTATCAAATGGTTGAATTTGATAAGTGACTTACATGTTAAGCTTTAGGCACAATGAGGCATATATGTATTTGACCATTTAGGTATGATTGAGATGCATAGTTTGCTTGATTATAAGTGGTCAATTAGGGAGTTTATGGGTATTATGTTGTTATGTGTGGAGATTACATGTTATAAGCTTGATGTTGGTTGATTTTCATGCCTATTTATGTCATGGTTATATGCAAATTGTTTTGTTTAGGTTGGTACCTATTTGGGTGAGAAATGTGGCTTGGAAAATAGCTTATCTTTGTCCACACGGGCAGAGACACGGGCGTGTGTCTCAGCCGTATGTCAGGACACGGTCTTGTGTCCCCTATAACTTCTATAGAAAACAAGTTTCACACGGCCTAGCACACGGGCGTGTGGCTTGGCCGTGTGGCACAAGTCAGTATACCCTCCAGTTTTCACACGACCTAGCACATGGGTGTGTGATCTAACCGTATGACCCAAGTCAATATGCTCACTAATTTAGACACGGGTAAGGACACGGGCATGTGGCCCCATTCGAATACCCACATGCCCTGAGACATAGGTGTAACACCCCTAACCCGTATCTGTCGTCGGAATAGTGTTACGAAGCATTACCAATCAATACATGTCATTCATATACATTTGTACATTCAATATCAAAATTCATTCATTTCAATCATATTGTCCCTTCTAAGGTCCTACAAGACCTTCAAGCATGCTTAGAAGTGGTTTGGGACTAAATCGATCACATATAAAAATTTCCGCACTTAGAAAAATTTCATGAAATCATAGGTCACACGCCCGTGTGAACAGGCCGTGTGTCTCACACGACTACCAGACACGCTTGTGTCGCGAGCCATGTGAAAACAGGGCATAGATACTGACTTGTACCACACGGCCGAGGAGACGCCCGTGTGCCAGGCCATGTGAAATCTAAGGGAGGTTACTGACTTGGGTCACACGGCTAACCACACGCCCATGTGCCAGCCCGTATACTTCACACGGCCAATAGACATGTCTGTGTGTCTAGGCCGTGTCAAAATTGTAGGGTATACTGACTTTAATTTGAAGGGTACCCCAGAGGACACACGGCCGTATAACATGACCGTGTATCGCACACCACTGAGACACACGCCCGTGTCTCTGCCCGTGTGGACAAAAATAGGCTATTTGCAAAGCCAATTTGCCACCCTAAACTCATGCACACATAGCAACAAATTTGGCACCATTTACGTACACTTATAGGTAACCCAAAACATACCAAATTCACAGGCATAACATGCCATCTGTCATCAACCATTTAAACTACTCAATTCCACATTCAAAATATACCAAATCATTATGCCAAAATCATCTCAACTTGCATATATTTCATATTCACTAATTCATCATAATATCATCTATTTCATATAAAAAAAACTCATCATATCATCATCTTAAACCAAACCAATTCATAAAGCATTATATACATCACATATAACACTTATCAAACACATAATTCAAGCCAACTTAGATGGCTATACATACCACATTTACAAGCCAAATCTCATAGCTAATATCAAGACTCATAACATACCAAAAATAACACTAGCCTATACAGTCCATATACCATATATACAAAGCTTCAAAAGTACCAACGAGTTGATTCGATATTGTGGTGATGGTTCCCGATGATCCCTGATGTCTGAGCTAGCTTCGATACTCTATAAAACAAAGACAAATAACACACAGTAAGCTTCATAGCTTAATAAGTTCGTACTAAATCAACTCAACAGTTTATAATATACAAATTTATCAAGCTTCATACACATAGTATCAACTGCCACATAGGTATCGTACGTACATGTACTTTCCCGTATTTACTTATTTCATTCTCCCCTCTTTTTTCAACACATTAAATCGTTCAGAAATCTTTCAACGTTATAAAAAAAAACTCACACACTTAGTGCATAAATGATTAGCGGAAGCCATAACGATCTCGCACACTTAATGCCATCACATTAAACCAAAGCTATATCGGTCTCGCACACTTATTGCCTCATATAGCCAAAGCTATTCCAATTCGCACACTAAGTGCTATTTATAGCCGAAGCTATTTTGAAACGCACACTAAGTGCCAAACATAGTCGATTTGTCATCGTACACAATCGTAGTCACATATATACAAATTTATGCATTATTAAAGTATTAAAAATATAATTGTAACAATTTTTATCACGTACGAACTTACCTTGGATACTAAAACGGCGAATGAAATCGTTTAGTCGATAACTTTAGTTTTCCCCTGATCTAGATCCGAATTCCTCCTTTTTTGATCTAGATGTATTCAAAATTAACTTATTCAATCACATAATCATTCAATTTCACCCAAAACATATAAATAGACATTTTGCACATTAGCCCCTAATATTTCACATTTCCTAAATTTAGTCCTTATTTCAAAACAACTCAAAATACACAAAATTTCAACATGCTTCTATTAGACCAAATTTTCCTTTGGTCCCTAAAAGCCCATTAATTCCATTTATTTCACATTTAGACCCCTAAATTTTCAAATTTCACAATTTAATCCACAATAAACATTTTTATCAAAAATCACTTAATTAAACATGTATATCAAACACCAAGCTTGCATAATTCATCATCAAACATCATAAAAATCAAGAATTCATCAATGGAAACTTTCAAAATCATCAACACTTTCAAAAATTGAAGCATGGGATAGCTAGAACTCAAAGCAACGATCACAAAAACATAAAAATCATCAAAAACCGAGCAAAGAACATACCTCAATCTAGCTATCAAAGTGTCGAATGCAAGAAAGCTTCCTAAACCTTGTTTTCTTTCTATTTTTTGTTGAAAATATGAATGAATGAATAATCTTTTATTTTAGTTTTGTTTAATTAAACTTAATTTTACAATTACAAAAATAACATTTATTAATACATTAATAAAACACATAATGGTTGGTCATTTATGAAAAATTCCATTAACCATGATCTAATTACAACATAAGGACCTCTCATTTAATAAGCAATGGCAATTAGACACTTTTAACTAATGGAATGCAACTTTTGCATTTTACGCGATTTAGTCCTTTTTCCAAATTAACCACTTAAACAATAAAAATATTTCACAAAAATTTCACACATATATAATCACATGTTTCAAACACCAAAAATAATATTAAAATAATTTTACGACCTCGGATTCGTGGTCCTGAAACCACTATTCTGATTTAGCTAAAACGAGGCTGTTACAACAGGTGCGTCTCTTGGCCATGTGAGACACACGGCCTGGCCACACGGGCATGTGTCCCCTGCACCTTTGAAAATTTTTTGATGTTTTCTAAAAAATTCCTTGAGAACTCGGTTTAGTCCCGAACCATTTTTAATGTCTATTTTGAACCTTGAGGGCTTGTATTAGGGACTATATCAATGTTTACGAATGGTTTTTGTTTTGAATGAGAAATGGACATGAAATTTTTGATTGTTTGATCTATAAGTCTAATAATTCTCTGTAACCTTGTTCCAGCGTCGAATATAGGTTAGGGGTGTTACAGCTAGGTGCAATTATTACTTCGAAATTATCCAATGAGGCACTGGGTGCCAAACTAGTGTGTTGTTTAGATCAGTGTACCAGTCCGAGTCTGATCTGTGTTAATAGAGGTAATTAAATAATAAAGTTCTGTAATTGATATTGAAATGGTAAAGTGTGTGTAACAGCTCGGTTTTAGCTAAATCAAAACAGTAGTTTCGGGACCACAAATCTGAAGTCAAAAAATTATTTTAATATTATTTTATGTGTTTACAGAATGTCACCATGTATGTGTGAAATTTTAGTGAAATAATTTTATCGATTGGATGTCTAATTTGATAAAAGGACTTAATCGTGTAATATGCAAAAGTGGCATGCTATAAGTTAAAAGTGTTTATTTGTTAAGATTTCTTATTTATGAGGTCCTTATGATGTTATTAACCCATTGATAATGTTAATAGACATTAATGGGTATTATATTATAAATTTTTAGTGGTTTTAATTAAGGTTAAATTTGTAATTTGGTATATAAGGTTAATTAAATAAAACAAAATGGATTTTGGTTGTCATTTTTCTCACCATATTGCTGAATTCACAAAGAAAAAGAAAGTTCCTATATTCATCTAGGGTTCGGCCACATAGATCATTGATTTAAGGTATGTTTTTGCTCAGTTTTTTATTATTTCTACTTTTTGTGATCGTTGCTTTGTGTTTTAGCTAGCCCATGCCTCAATTTTTGAAAGTGTTAGTGATTTTAAAAGTTTCCATTGATGAATTAATGTGTTTTTGAATGTTTGATGATGAAATATGAAAGTTTGGTTATTGATATACATGTTTTGTAAAGTGATTTTGAGTAAAAATGCATATTAGGGATTAATTTGTGAAAAGTACAAATTATGTGGTTGAAATGTAAAATAAATGTGAAATATGGGCTATTATGGAACCTATAGAAATTCGTCTAGCTTGGGTTTGAATTGAATTCGTGTAATTTTGTGCTTATTGAAATAAGGACTAAATTGGGAAAATGTGAAATGTTAGGGGCTAGAGTGCAAAAAGCCCATTTATGTGTTTTTGGTGAAATTGAATGAATATGTGATTAAATAAGTTAAATCTGAATTTATTTAGATCAAGAAAGAAAGAAATCAGATTTGGATCGGGGGAAGTCGAAAGTTGACGAATAGTCGATCCAGTTCATTTAACCCAAATACGAGGTAAGTTCATATGCAAATAAATGTATTTAAGTTGAATTATATGTGTTTACTTGTCATTGATTTGTTATGAATGTTGAACGAGTAATTACGAGGAAGAAACGATGAAGTTTAGACATACGAAAGTCCCGTACGAACCTTAGGAATAGCATAGGATACAAATGTCATGACATTAGGTTATCGAGATGTGATTACATGTAAGACCATGTCTGGGACATTGGCATTGTATTGAGATTACGTGTAAGACCATGTCTAGGACATTGGCATCGTATTGTGATTTCGTGTAAAACCCTATCTGGGGCAGTGGCATCGATATGTATTTACATGTAAGACCATATCTGAGATATGGCATTGTACGAGCTTATGTGATTTTCGAGTATCCTTAACAATTCCGAATGGTTCAACGGGCAAAGTCAAGTTGAGAAAGATTATGTGAATGAGCTAAGTGATTCAGGTACATATGAGATTCATACGAGCATTGAGATGAGAAGTAATTGATGAACTTACATGTGAATGTGAATAGTTATACATTGAGAAAGGTTTGTCTACCTATATGTGCTTATACATGAATTACTTATTTGATGGATTCAAATATGATATTGAATATATGTACAATGGAAAGGTTTGTATAATTGAATGTGTTAAGCTATGTTTAACATCTTTGAATTGATATGATTATGCATATATGATAGCTTTATTTGTATATGGCTTACTAAGCTTTTAAAGGTTACTTTGTGTGTTCTTTCCATGTTTTATAGATCATCGAAGCTAGCTCGGACATCGGGGATTATCGAGAACTATCAGTACACTATCGACTACTTGTTGGTATTTTTAAAGTCTTGTATATATAGTGTATGGCATGTATAAGCTAGTAAGTTGATGATTTGTTTTGTGTTAAGATTTAGCCATGAGATTTGGCTTACTTTTGGTTGGAAATGTTGATATATATTTGGTCATTAAAGTTGGCCTAAATGATGTGTTTGGTAAGTAAGTTATGTGATGTATATAATGCTTATGTGATGTCTTAATTATGGGATATTGAAATGGTAAGTTTTGTGGCATGATATAGATGATAAGGAATTGATGAAATGCATTTAGTAGTTATGCAAACTTAATGATTTGGATATACTGAAATGGTATGTTTTGGTTGTGGAAATTAAGTAGTTGATATGGTTGATTATGAAATGGTATGAAATGTTGTGAATTGGCATGTTTTGGCTGTCTATATTTGTCATAAAATGATACCATTTTGATGGCTAGGTGAGCATAACAAAAGGTGGCAAATTAGCCTTGCAAATGGCCTATTTTTGTCCACACGGGCAGAGACACGGGCGTGTGTCTCAGCTGTGTGCGACACACGGTCATGTTACACGGTCGTGTTTCCCTTGGGGTACCCTTTAATTTAATGTCAATATACCTTGTAGTTTTGACATGGCCTAGACACACTGGCGTGTCTACTGGCCGTGTGTGGCACACAGGCTGGCACATGGGTGTGTGGTCGGTCGTATGACCCAAGTTAGTAACCCCCTTTAGATTTTACACGGCCTGGCATACGGGCGTGTCCTCATTCGTATAGTGCAAGTCAGTATGTATGCCCTGTTTTCACACTATTCGTGACAAGGGCGTGTCTAGTAGCCGTGTAAGGCACACGACCTGTTCACACGGGTGTGTGACCTTAAAAAGTTAAAAAATTTTATAAATTTCTCAAAGTTTGTGAATGTTATCGATTTAGTCCCGAACCACTTCTAAGCATGTTTTAAGGTCTCATTGAGCCTTATAAGGGACAATGTGAATGATTTGAATATATTTTGATATTAAATGTGTATATGTATGAATTATGTTGTGATTAATTAGTAATGCCTTATAACCCTATTCCGGCTAAGAATACGAGTTAGGGGTGTTACAGTATGTGAATTAGAAATGATAATGTGGATTGAAAAATGAAATGTGGAATATGTTGTGATCATAAGTGAAATATATAAGTGATACACTCATGGATTGAATATGAATTGGTTTGTACCATTGCTTAAATAAATTGTTGATTTATCAATGAAAAGCTATTTATATAGCAAGTGACGTGAATTGAGATATTTGTTAAAGCCAAATCAAGTATGAAAACATGTGAAAATTGAGTACAACATGAAATGATGTAGTAATATGCATGAAATCAAAATGATGATATCTTTTAATTGTATGTTTAGATAATAGTGTGATTGAATAATTTAATTTGAGCATTCATGTATCATTATGTCTTTAAATGTTCAGATTATAGAAATATCACTAAGTTTTACTCAGAGTGCTGTTTTGTTTTCCGTGCGCATGTTAGGTACTTCTTTTTTTACTGCCGACTCAGCATCCAACAACGATCCCAATCTCAAGTGTGATGATGTTTAATTTTGTGATGGCATGTACCTAAGATGTCTTAGTTGTTAGTTATTTTGTGAATGGGTTGTAAATTGAGTTATAAGTATAATGTTGGTTTGAGTATATAAGTATATGTTTGTCTTTGAAGCCATAAGTTGGTATGTTGTTTTGATCGAAGGCTTGGTATATGTGTGAAACTTAAACTTGATGTCTTAGGTAGTTATATGTTAGGTTAAATTGAGTGATTTTGACATGCTTAAGATCTTGATTTGAATGATGCATTTTTCATATGTTTTGATGATATAAAATATGGTACCAATGAGGGTACATTGGTTAGGCACCTGAGATGATTGTTTTGGCATGTTTTGAGTATGTTTGATCATATTTTGAATAGGTTAAATGATTGGCTTTTGAGTTGCTTAATGCCTAAGCAAGTAGGAAATGGTAAACTTATTGTTTAAGGTACACTTTGGGTCCACACGACCAGACACACAGGCGTGTGACTTGGCCGTGTGAGACACACGGCTTGGTGACATGGTTGTGTGTCGTCTATTGAATGCTTAAGGTGTAAGTCAGCTAGCACATAGCCCGGCATATAGGCGTTTGACATGGCTGTGTGACCCTACTCAGTGAGTTACACAGGTAGAGACACAGGCTGGGACACGGTCGTGTGTCTCTAGTTCGAATGTTACACAGGCATAGACATGGGCTAAGACACGGCCATGTGTCCCTATTTCAATTGTTACACGGCCTAAGGAAATGGGCGTGTGTCTCATCTGTGTAAGGCACACTGTCATGTGACCCCTGTATAAAATTTTTTGTAATTATTTCCTAAACTTTTCAAATGATTTCAAATTGGTCCCGATTTGTTTTTAAATTATTTTTAGGGGCTTGAGGACTCGATTTAGGGACAATGTGTGTATGTATAAATGGTTTAAGTTATGTTTATGATATTGAATGAAATTAAAAATAAATGTTTCGATTGTACGGTAATACTTGTAATCCTAATTCGTGACAGAGAGGGGTTAGGGGTGTTACATTTTATTTATTTGCTTGTTTGGACAATTACTAGATTGACATGGTTCCTGCAACCGAATCTCCCAATTTAAAAAGATTAGGTAAAATTACCATGAAAACTTATCTAGGATATCTCCATAATATCTTGGATTTTATTAAGATATTACTTGTTGTTTATTCTGCGAATTTAATGGGAGGATTTATTGTAATTTATCTAGGATATGAGAAATTCGAAAAGCTTATATATTTTAAAACTTGCATAGGTGATGAGTGTTAGCACTTAATATATTTTTTCGAAATTCCTTATTATAAATGTGCTTTTTGTATGTAAATAGTCGTGCACTTGATTTACAAACTGAGTTTCTAGAAGGCAAAACTTAGAAGAGAGTGATCTAGATCTTTAGGTGCAAAAGTGAGGTTGCTAAACTAGTGAGTGTTAGAACTTAAATCACTTGGTGTACAAGATTGAAAAATAGTAGATTATCTTTCTTAACAAAATCATGCAGATGTAGGGAAACAAAATTGTGTAAACAATCTTTTTGTGTTCATTTTTGTTCTTTCTTAGTTCAACAAGCAGTTAGGGCTACTCTTAGCATTGCTCGAGTGTTTTCTTGCAATTATTTGTTGGTTTCTTTAAATTTAATTGTTTGTTCAATGAAGAACCAAAGTAAAAAAAAAAAAAAAAAAAAAAAAAGACTAACCTTATTCAACACTACCAATAATCTATACCTCAATTGTTCACTATCATTATCAAGCTTTAGGTGATTCTTATAATGATCCCCTAGTTATTAAGCCAAATATTTCTAAGCTTAATCTTTAATTTGACCTTAATTTCTATATTGGCAAAATGAGAGGAGTGAGGATTTGTGTAAAATACTTCATCATTTTTTGTTTTTTATAAAAACTTGTCACTTGTGTTTCTTGTTTTTACCTCGAGACTAGCTATTATGGAAATTCCTAAGAATATATAGGATGCTTTAAAGGTTTTGGAATGGACAGAAGTTATACATGAGAAGATGAAATTTCTTGAAAAGAATAACACGTGAAAATTTTAAAATTACCAAAGGAGAAGGAGATGATTGGGTGCAAATGGTTAATTAAGCTCAAATCTGATGGATCAATTGATAGATACAAGAAGGGATTGGTTGCTAAAGGTTTCACACATACCTATAACATTGACTAGGAGATATTTACATTAGTAGCAAAGTTGAATATTGTAAGAGTTCTTTTTTTAATTATAGTGAATCTTATTTGACCTATTCAATAGTTGGATGTGAAAAATGCATTCCTTAATAGAGATCTAGATAAGGTACTACCATGACTGGAAAGAGAATTTAGAGCAAAGGTATACAAATTAAGTAAGTCCTTATATGGCTAAAACAATCACCTAGAGCTTAGTTCAAGATATTTACTTAGTTCATAAAAATAGATATTCTCAAGGATAAACTAATCATACAGTGTTTGTAAAACACTCGAATGAGATAAGATTGCTATTCTAATTGTATATGTCGATGATATTATCCTCATAGGAGATGATGAAAAAGAAATGAAGCTATTTAAGCATTAATTGGCGTTTAAATTCAAGATCAAGGACTTGAAAAACTTGAAATATTTTCAAGAAATAAAAATAGCTCGTTCAAATATTTTAATCTAAAGTTTAGAAAAAAAGAAGAAAACTTGTCAATGTTGCACAATATCAAAAATTAGTATAAAAACTTATCTACTTATCTCATACTTAGCCAAACATTACATTCGCTAAAGTTTAGTGAGTCAAATCATGCACTCACCATGTGAAGAGCGCCTTGAGGCCATTTATACTATATTGAAATATCTAAGAAGTTCTCTCGAAAAAAGGGTCCTTTTTTTGGGGGGGGGAATGAGCAATGAGGCATTAAAGTTTACATAAAGGCAGTCAGGCAACTTCAATTTCAAATAGAAGGTCCATCTCATGCTATTATACATTTGTTTGGGGAAATCTAGCGACTTGGAGAAGAAAAAAAATGCCATAGCTCATAATAGTGCTAAAGCAGAAAACGGATCTATGGCTCATGAGATTTGTGAAATAATGTGGCTAAAAAAGGTATTGAAGAATTGAAGAAATCTATATTCATGCCTATAAAGCTCTATTGCGCTAACAAAGTTTGAAGTTAAAGATGATTCGCTTGCCTTGTATCCCAACTTCACATTAAGTTGTCGATAAACTTCCTAAAAAATTGACCAAGTTAATTTTTGAGACTCTAATTAGCAAGTTGGGCATGATAGAAATCTACGCACCAACTTGTGGGGGAGTGTTGAGATTAAAAGAAATATGTTGTAATCTTTGACCTTAACTAATTGATATTAGGATCTAGTTAACGTGGGGATGTGTCGATATTAGAAGAAATATGTTGTAATCTTTGACCTTAAGTAATTAATATTAAAATCCAGTTAACTTGTGGTGGAAAGTCAAGATTAGAAGAAGTCGAGATTAAGAGAAATATGTTGTAATCTTTGACCTTAAGTAATTGATATTAAGATCCAGTTAGCTTATAGGAGGGTGTCGAGATTAAAAGAAATATGTTGAGATCTTTGACCTTAAGTAATTGATATTGGGATCTAGTTAACTTGTGGGGGAGTGTCGAGATTAGAAGAAATTTGTTGTAATCTTTGACCTTAAGTAAATGATATTAAGATCCAGTTAACTTGTGGGGGAGTGTCAAGATTAGAAGAAATATGTTGTAATTTTGACCTCAATTAATTGATATTAAAATCCAGTTAGCTTATGAGAGAGTATCGAGATTAAAAGAAATATGTTGTAATATTTGACCTTCAGTAATTTATATTAGGATCCAATTAACTTGTGGGGGAATGTCGAGATTAGAAGAAATATGTTGTAATATTTGACCTTTTAAGTATTTGATCTAGTTAACTAACGAAACTGACACCTTAAGTTTAAGAATTAGCTTTTTTGTTTTTATTTTCCTATAAATATTGTAATGTTATATACAATTGAATATGAATGAAAAAGAAAAATTCTCTTCCACTCAAATATTCTTGTATAAAAGGTCGTTGTCTAGATGTTAGGATTTGAATATCAGATCCGTTGAATATCACATTTTTAAGAGTGATTACATGAGCCTTGTGTGGTAAAGAACTTCAAAGTCTGTTAGGGTGACATTCTTATCCTTGCCCTCAATCTGCCATTATTCACTACAAGTCTTGAGTTGAATTTCAGGCATGTCCTGTCTAATAATATGCCATTTTTAACCCATTGGATGAATGTGTCTGAACTAGAATATTATCATGAATTTTTTGTTTATTTGCCAAGGGCTTTTCTTTACTAATAAACTTTGTTATATGACAACAAGATAGAGATACTTGAAAGTTAAGCAAAATTTTGATACAAAACATTATTTCCTTTTCATTTTCATCTTCTTGTGTATGCACATGTGATACATATCCTGTTCTTCAATTCAAGCAGTCATGCTGCAACATTTCTTTCTCCTGCTTTTTTCTTGATTTTGGTATGAAAAGTTTCACAGTGGCTCAACCATAATGGGATACTTGTTCTTCGGCATACGAACAAGTGTTGGCTGTACAGAATCATCTTTCTCCAGAGCTCTCCACCTGTGATAGAGATTACATTGTTACATACTTCAGTGACAACTCTTCCATTAACAAAATGAATAATTATAGTTATCAAACTATGAGTTCTTTCTCAAATCACTTATTTAGGCATTTAAAATTATTAGAGTTCTATGATTTAAGCATTCTATCATCTTACTTGTATTTGCAAGCAAGATGATGGATGAAGATGCAGATTTCCAGTTTAGCAAGGTTCATTCCGGGGCACATTCGTGGTCCACTGCCAAATCCCAGATAACTAAAAGTCTTTAATGGTGCCTGCAATTAAGATTACATAGATTTATTCAAGTATATGCCTTGTAGAAGAAATGAAAATTCTCCTGCTGATTGCTTACATCAAATCTGGAAGGATCAAACTTTCCAGGGTCAGGGAAAGTTTCAGGATCATGGTGGATGGAAACAACATCCAGGTTAATGGACCAACCTTTCTTGATATTATAGCCTTGAAAATCAAGTAAAAGAAGTCATTTTCAATCTGCATTTGTGGAGGAAATATCAGAAAATATTTGTTCACATGGAAAAGTCATATACTAATATACCATCAATCTCAAAGTCCTGAGCAGCTTTCCTTGAATACCATGGTAAAATTGTGGCCCTTCTTAGAGTTTCACTAATCACCTGAATTTGTTGTGAAGAAGTATTAGTCCACAATGAGTCTTCTATACGTTGATATATATATATATAAGCATTTAAGCTTACTTTGTTGGTGTAAGGCATATTATTAACTTCAGACCATGTAAGATTGGTTCCATCCTTTCTATTTGCTTGAATTTGCAGATGTTCCTCCTGCAAAGTAATAGTGTTGTCTTAGACTTGAAACATTCAAATAAGAACTTGAAGAAGAAGATCGAATAAGCGTTTTACTCGAAGCTGTTCCAAAACTGCTGGGTTTTCTCCAAGGAATTTGACGAGCCATGTAAGAGCTGCGGTCGTGGTGTCATGGCCTGCAACTAGTAGAGTTAATATATTGTCCTTCATTTGTTGATCAGTGAGTTTATTATCTTCATTGTCTATTGTATTTGTTCCCTTGCTGTGTTTAATAATTAGGGATTCTAGGAAATCTTGTTGGATCACTTCCCCATTTCTCCTCTTTGCTATGATTGAATCTATCATGGCATACATACTATCCCTGGCCTGAAAATAAATAGAAAATTGTATCAGAGAAAATATCAAGGATTCTGTTTATATTCAAGCAATGCAATGCAATGCCTCCTTCGTAATGTCTTAAAATATCTGCGTTTGACGCATGTTCAAGCATTGACATGCAGTATGATCCTTCAAACATAGACCATATGTCATATCATAAGCTGAGCTTGTAAGTTATAGACTTTAATGGATGCATACACATATCTGACACTTACCCAGAGTTCGGATAATTTATAAACCAAACAAAAGTTTACCTTAATACCACGATGAAAAGCAGTTCCTGGGATTTTGAAAGGCATGGAAGCAAATGAAGAAGAAATGATTTTGAAATTGGCTCTAAACCTTTCCTGTTCCTCACCACTAGGTTCAAGGCTCATTATCATGTTGCCAATTACTTTGAGAGTGAACTGCAAACCAGGAAGGAATCAGTTCAAAATTTCCAGATAAAAGTTTAACATTTAAAAAAAGAACAAACTGGTTTTTACAAAACTGAAAAGGAAAACTCAACTGAAGAAGCCTCTTCAAGGACTAATACTCTTTTACCAGTCCATTGGTCTAGTGTTTCAATTGCCTGAGTGTTGATAAAATGGAAGTATTTTTTCAAACCATCAATGGAAAGTGGTTCGGCAATAAGGCGTCTAAGCCTCTTGTGTGCTTCACCATTGGTTTGAAGCAAACTGTTGGGACCCAAAACTTGTTGGCCTGTGTAGAAAAGGTTTAAGCTCACCATCCCATCTTTCCCTGTCAACAAGATTTTGCTTGCTTCTCTGCCAGTCATGAACACAGTGTATCTCCCCAAAACAAAGCTCTTGAACACTTTTCCATATCTGTTGGAAAATATATATGCGTATCTAAGCAGATATTATTTTTAAAATATATGCGTCTGACATCCGAGTTTAACACTTATCTGGACATGCATGTGGGATATGATCATTTAAGACCTTTCGAAACATGAAAATCATGAAAAAAAATTGAACATATCCATGTTGGATGCACACTAAGACCCAGAGTAAGATAATCAAAACATAAAGAACAATGAAATTGGTGAAATCCCAAAAACTTTGATTCATTACCTCTGTTGTCTCTTGTTCATAAAACTGAAAATACCAGATGGGCTTGAAAAGTCTGAAAGAAATGATAAACTTTCACCTATAATAGGCCAACCCATGCTACCAGGGATACCCTCCATTGCTTTTGGTGAAGTCCCCATACGGATTAAGCAGAAAGCAGAGGATAGAAATATGAAAAGGAGTAACATGACCAACAAGATGCTGAGCTCCATTTTCAATCACCTGAGCCAATATTCCAGGGCCAAATACAAAAAAGTTGACCAAATTGGTATTGAACTTTATCGCTTAAGTTTGCATATATATATATATTGACTATAAGTGATATAGTCCGAGATTTATCTCTCAGATAAATTATTCTTCCATGTCCTTGTCTATGCCTGGTTTATTCAAAAAAGACAGTTCAATAAGAAGATACCTTGGAATTTATGGTGACACTTGACAGCCTTAGCGTTGTAGCTGTCGACGATGCTCCAATGGAAATGATTCTTCCATTGTAAGCATCAAAAAGAAACCACTGTTTCCTCATAAGATTTATCAGTCATTTGGTCTGTATCTTCTGAAAGGTTTACTGGTACCTTTTGTTCTTTGATGGAATGGATAAAAGGAAGAAAACAATTCTAACAAGACTGCAATTTTCAGATGATGTCAAAAGCTTACTGTTATTTGTTTATATGGTGCCTAGTAAACTGGTAGCTGTTGTCGTTTTTCCTTGATGTTGAACTGAAAGTGACCCATTGGTTTATATCCATGGTAGTGAATAGTGATGATTTGCATGCCGACCTCAGGCTTGGTCTTTTATTTATTAGTTGTAGTTAACGGATCCAATTAATGATGTCAAAAATCTAACCGGGTTGACAAGTTGAAATAGAGCCGGTGACCCAATCAGTTCCATCAATGACTTAAAATCAAGTATAAAACAGTTTATGTGATAATAAAAAATTGAAAACCAAAACAAAAAAACCGAGAGACTAAACCAATTTTTAAATTTTTATTAATTTTTATGATTTTAAAATTATTTATTTATTTATTATTGATCAATCGAACTAAAAAATAGTATTTAATTAGTTTAATCACCAGTCCAAAATTTTAAATTGTTAGATCTAACCATCGGTCCAACTTTTTAAAACATTGAATCATTCACTGTTGAGAGATGACTGAAGACTACAATTTTACGCAGTAGATTTAGATAAGTGTTGGACATAAATACCTATTTAATAGGATATAATATATATTTTCTCTAAATTCTTCTGCATTTTGATGTATTTAGCTTGTAATATCTCAAAAATGTGAGTTTTCATTATAGTTTGTGCTAATGGAAATGTGAGTGTTTTTGTGGTAATGTACTCTGGTTGCTCACTGAAGATTTGAGATTCGAGTTGCATCTTTTGAAGTTTTGTGTATTCTTTAATTTAACTTTTAGACTTGCATGTATCACTTAAAGTTAGATTATGTGCGTTGAGGTCTCAAAAATGAGTCTATTGGTTCAATGGCTAAGCATGTATTTAAGTCAGTGGTCCTATGTTTGAATCTTTGTATGCGTACTAAGGAATATTATTTTTACACTTCTCCGTAAATAATTTTAAATGAATTCTCTTATACGTTAACTCATTCTCCCTCGTTGTTTCTTTTTATTTTTATTTTTTATTTTCCTTTTCTTCTTTCTTTTGGCATTGTTCTTGAATTTCTCTTCGTATAACGTTCTGTTGGGTTAATCGTTAAATCATATCGTATTGTTGGTTGTTTCAGTGCTTAAAGGTAAGATTTAATCGTAGTAATGTTGGTCGTTATGTATGAATTGTGAAATTTTTGAAATCCTAAAATGAGGATGTTGATCGGTTTTGTTTTGCTTTGTTTGCTCGTGGTTATGAAAGCTTAGGGGAAGGTTAAAAGATGCCTAACGCTTCTCTCATCGTCTAGAACTCGAGTGTGCATTGTTAAACTTCTGGTATGTTCGTTTCGAGTTTGTGTATTGAAGGTTTCGGCGTTGATTGTTGTTGCAATTTAGCATACCTCTTTGAATTTCTGTTAATTGAGTAATTGGATTTGTTTTCTAGGCTTTAGGAGTCTCGGGTTTGCTTCAGGGTCGTCGTTATTTTTAGATAAGGTATCAAAACCCTTTTTTTCTGTGTTTTTATTGTCGAAAACGAGACAGTCAACAGCACACGGGCATGTGGTGGACGATGTAACTGACTAACTTCGGATTTGAGACACACAGACGAGCTACACGAGCGTGTGGCAAGCCGTGTGTGAGATATTAAGGTGCAGTGGTCATACGGGTTGGCACATGGGCGTGTGTCCAGACCGTGTGTTCAGACCGTGTGACTCATTATTTATGTATCAGGGATACACAGGCAGGGGACACGGGCATGTGCTAGACCGTGTCAGGTACACGGGCAGCACACGGGCATGTGCCAAGACCGTGTAACTCACTAACTTGGTGAATAGGGGCACATGGGCATGTGAACCTAAATCGTCAAATTTCTGTTAACGCCATAATTGATGTACAATGCGAGTGTAAGCTATTTGTAAGATATGTATGAACTAAACTGAACTGTATGATCTGCTTTATCATGATTATAAATTGGTTCTACATACCCGTATAAGACAATTTGTAAGAAATTCAACCCTCTATTTTACTGGAATTGTATGATTGTATGTGCATAAGAATATATATATTGGTCATCTGTTCTGTGCATTTGCATGGGGCGAGAATTATGAATTGAAGAAAGTGTTCTGTTATGATTTGGTGGTCAAATCACCTGTAATTATATTTGATTTGGTAGTGAGACTGTAAACACTGCAATGTGTCGCACCGATACTATGAGATGTGTAAGGTTGGACAGGTATTATATACCTACTAGTATGTTGGGTTGGTCAGAAATGGTGTGTAGCAGATGAGGGTAGGATAACTACATCTGTATCTGTATTTACATATGAATCTATTTTTGTATCTGATCTGTTGTGTATTTGAACTGCTCTGTATTTGAAACTACTGTGATATTTGAGTTATTTTTACGTCTGTTGAGTATTTGTATTTTACATGAGGTTGCAACGTGCTAATTAGACTGAATGAATTTTAGGAACCTCCCAGAACTAAACGGTCGGCGAACGCGGGACTCGATCATCTAATGGTTCTATTTTAAATATATGTGCGCGTGTTTAAAACCGTTATTTGTTATCCGACTTTAAATTTTAAGATTGAATTAGTTTTAAGACTTGTCTATGTATCAAATAAATCGGCTTTAAGTACATCTGTTTTTTGGCAAGTTCATTTGACATTCTAGACTTGATCTTTCCGTTTAGACCAGGTTTAAGGTGTTAGATAACTCTTAAACCATATTCAAATATCATATTCACAAGGCATGGCTCTTCATCTTAAAAATATCATATTATATACTCTATGAATTCTTCTCAAGTATGTTGCCTACCAGAACAGAATATCATATCACTCTAGAAATTCTTTTAGAAAAAAAAAAATTACCTTACAACTTAGGGTGTTTGATCTGGCAGTCATTATTGATAATTAATTTTATTTGAGAATTACAAGACAAAAAAGAACATTTTGTTTATTCTTCTTGTTGATCAATAAACCAAAATGGAATATATTGTCAGCCGTTGTTTACAAGAAAACTGGTGAAGCATCATTAGTCTTAACATACATGATAAAATGACAGAATGTTAATCTTTGTAACAAAGTTGCACCATTTTCATTATTTGAGATAATCTGGTCATTTTAGATATAATAATAAATTTGATTAACATGACAATGTTAATAAATCTAAGTTAATATACCAACTCCAAGGAATAATTATATTATTATTCTATAAATATAACGATTTGTTACAACAACAATCATCTACCCATCATTTATGCTATATAATTAGAACCTAATCTCTATAACCAACACATTTCAATTCATTTCAATTCATTTCTCTACTCTAATGGTGATAAAGCCATATGAGAAACAGATAAAAGGGAGTAATCCCAGAACCTGCAATGCATATCACATATTTCTATGTACAAGATGCTTACAGTGATTGGATTTTCTTATGCTTACCAAGCATTTCCTTCCAACATGAAATTATGCCCTCTGGTTAAAATCCATAAAGCGAGGTTGAGGTGTCGGGTTATTGGTGGATGAATGAGGCATCTGCTGCTGCTGCTGCTGCTGCTGCTGCTCTTGTTGTTGCTGCTGCGATGTCTGCAGGACGCCAAAGTGATGTGGAGCAGGTTGGTGGGTTAAATATTGAGGAGATAGTCCTCTATTGAAAGGATTTCCATTCATAGCAGACACTTGACCAGCTTGTATCCTAAGCCGTTGCACTTCTTCCTTCAATTTTTCATTCAAAGCTGCAAACCACAGAAAAATAAATACTAAATAAGTACCTTTAAAGCTCAACTTGTAATTACCTTGCCTATTCGATGACATAGTAGGAATTGGTTACTTTGAAAATCATATTCTGACAATATATACGGCATCTGAAAACCATATATAAACAAAGATGTGACAAACTTTTCCATGCCATATTAATAAAGTACCTTTCCTGTAGGCCTTCAAATTTACACGCTAAAGTGTCATACTCTTTTACATGCCATATTAACTGGGCCCTTCTCTTTGCACTTTTAAATTTATGGTTTACTTTATTAAATTATGAAAAGACTGGATCCAGATGATAAAATCACTTAACTATGAAATGGCAGAGTTTTGATGGTTTTACCCATCTGTCATAACTGATGAATGAATATAAAAATGATATCATTTCATCAGGGACGAAGACAGGGAATTTATATTAGGGCACTTGCAGTAAGGGGATCAAAATATACTTTTTTTGAGAGGGGCAAAATTGTTTTTTATCCACTTTTTTAAGTATAAAAATACTAAAAATTTGGGAGAAATCGAAGAGAATATGAAAGGGAGAGGAAAAGCCTCGGTGTCCCCCCCCCCCTCCCTACATCCCTCTCCACCAAGTATATTTAGTGTGTATTTAGTGCAAAAACAAGGAAAAGCATGCATACCATCCCTAAGCTGCGCTTGTTGCTCCATAGCCTGTAGCCGTAGTTTCAGTTCCTTGTTCTCAGTAGTCAACCCAGTAGTGTCTCTCTGTATCATAGGAGAAATATATTACAAGTGGTTCCCTTCCTTCACTGTGAATGCAATAAACAAATATTTGGGCCTTAAAGACACAAAACAGGTGCTTTCCATGTTAGTAGAAACCAGATGTCATGGGGCTGAAACCCAACCAAGCCCACCTTATTGCAGCGAAAGGCTATTTTCCAGGCAGATGCATGACCTAAATGGTGGTAGCAGAATCAAAGAAGGATTGATATGAAATAGTTGAAAAGCAATGCGCCAATGCCAAAAGGCAGACTCGTGCCTTTGCATCATTCCAAGGCATGATTAAATAAAGTGCATAATGTTGTCATTTTCGGAAAATTCAAGGATTGATCAATGATTGTTGTTATATAAGGTACTTAAATGAGTCAGAAATACAGTTTGCAAAACAGAAGACACAACGGAACTTCTCAAAAATGTGCAAAGTGGCTAAAAGTACTGCCAAGTGCCAACATTAACTAACTTTAGACAGAAGCGATACAAGGCCTTTACTAATTATTACAGCTGACACTTCTTTTAACAAAGAAAATCGCATGCATCTATACACAAAATAACTGCTACGGCTGACTAAAACAGCCTCATACCCAAGTTGGCTTAAGAGTTCCCCACCCCAAAGGAAGAAACTGAAACTACTAGATTTTTGAAATAGTATTACACTGAATACAGTCCCAAGTGAAATCAGTAAATTCTTCAACAATTATTGCAATGATCTTATATGTGATTTGACCTATAAACGAATATGAAAGCACGTGTTTCATGCATATAATAATTCGTACACAAAATCCCAATCAGTAACTAAACCCTGTCATTATTAAGACATAAGATACAGTAAAAAATAGCCAACTTTGACTTCAGAAATTGGAAAGTAGCTTATAAATTCAGGTGTTAATATTATAACATGACCAAGAAAAAAGGACATTTGAATAAATGAACCAGGCAAGTTCACATTCTAGAAATGAGTGAAGGATCACATAAATGAGAGGTGAAGTGTAAGCTGTAAAGCTAAACCCAGCATAAAGTACTTTTTACCTGTAACATTGTGACCTGTGCGGAGAGATTGGTAGCTTCTGTCTGAAGAGTCTGAACCTTCTTCTCTAGTTCATTCGTGTATCGAATCTTCCTCTCCTTTGAACGCGCAGCTGATTGCCTGTTAGCCAGAATCCTACACCACCCCCAATAAATAAATAAATAAAACCCTCCATTTAGGTAAGAAAATTGAAAGCATCAGCTAATTTATTAAAGAGAAGAAGGGAAAGAAATAAAACACATTGGCTTTGATGAATAACAGGCGAAGAACCAAATTCGACTTGAAATCCTATATCTATATTAATTAAGTTTAAATTGTGAGGAAAAAAATTCTACCTTTTAGCTCTCTTGGGATCGATAAGGGCAAGCTCAGCAAGTCTATCAGGAGCCATAGTTTTCTTAACACCATCAACGGCCATCAAGGACTCAACGTCAAACGATGCCGTAGTCGAACCATCCATTGAGTTACTATGTCTATGGTGAAACCTCTTCTCTCCTGCACCTCTTTTCCCGCCAAATTTCTCATCCCCAGCTCCGCCGGAGATCGCGGGTCCAGTCAACCCGAGTCCGTCAAAGAAATCAGAGTCAACAGAAAGGCTACGGATATGCCTAGGGTTATTGAGGGTGGAGCGACGAGGGCCGTTGCATGAGGAGTCATCGGAGGATTCAGCGGGTACGGGTGCGACAGGTGGCAGACTGGGATTGGAAGAGGAATCCGGAAGGTCAAGGCAGGAAAGATCAAGGTCCGAGGGGTCGAAGAGGAGAAGATCATCGAAACGGAAAGTTGTGTCGGAATGGGCCCGCCTATGGTGAGCTCCACGTGGTGGCATCTGGTCTATCTCCATTCGCAGCTTTTGCTCCATCTTCTGTAGGCGGAAGAAGCGGCGGCGTACGGCGGTTTAGGTAGAACTATTATTGTTAGAAAATGAGTTTAAAAAGTGGTAAGAAATAGAAGTGGGGGTTGAAAGCTTGGGGCGTACAGAGGGGAGGGGGTTTGGTTGAAAAAAAGAACGCTAGTAACTGAGAACAGCGTTGAACTAATTTTATTTTGTTTTATTATTTTAATTATTTATGTGATTCATCACTCTTTCTATTTTTTTGTTTTCTTTTTTCTGGGTGTAAATAAAATACTAATATTTTTCTGTGAGCGATAAAGGGTTAAATCACATTTTTGAGACCTTAATTTGGTAACTTTTTTCATATTGGGAGCCTGAATTTTTTTTTGCCTAAATTAGGCCTTAAATTTGACAATTATTTTCACATTGAGGCTTAAATTTCTTTTTGGTCCAACTTAGGCTAGCCCTGAACTTGGTAGCTCTCACATTGGGGCTTGGACTTTTATTGTTCAAGTTAGTCCTTTAAAACCCTAAAATTTAAACATCAATGTGAAAATAATTGTCAAGTTTAGGCCTTAATATAAGACCAATTACCAAGTTCAAAGAGTAACTTGAAAAAAATTTTAAACCCCAACATGAGAATAGTTGTTTAGGACCTAACTTGGACTAAAAAAAGTTTAGATTCTAATGTGAAAAAAGTTATCAAATGCAGATCCCAAATAATAAATTAAACAATAAAAAAATAGTGAATGTTGATAGATTTATATCAGGGATTTTAAATTTGGTAATTAAGTACACTTATATTTTTTTGTTCACTTTTGTAATTGAAATTGGTTAACTAAATTTATATTTGGCTCTAAAACTAGACAAATATAAAAGTTAGAAGATGTAATATTCTAAAATTTTAATGACATGGCATAATATCATAATGTTACATCATTAAATCTTATTGAAATTTAAGTTTAAAGATCAAAATAAATTTAATTGTGTAGTTCATATACCGAATTGGAAAAAAAATTTATATAAATATCAAAATGAGCCTAATTACCAAATATAGGGACTAAAAGTTATATTTACCCTTTATATTATTTAATTTTTACGAATAAATTGTATAAAATAACGCACAAAATTATTGAAGCTGGACATTTATACATCTGTTCTCGTGTCACGTCATCGCTCTGAAAAAGAAGAATATAGTAAATAATAAAATAAATAAGGAAAGCAAAGCAGTTCCTTACTTAATCAACTGCTGGAGATAACAAAAAATAATAATAAAGTGGCAGAGGAAGGTGAGACGGCGTGGTTGAAATTTGTGAATTCATTAAATATTTATATATAGGGTGGATTTTGTTCTCCTCCAAACTGACTTTTGAAATATATGTTTTTTATAATATTAAAATATGTTATAACTACGTGTATTCTCCACGGATTTAGAATTTTTTTTTTTTCAGATTTTAGGAATCAAGTTAATCTATTAATACTGTTAAATTTTGTTGGTGTGATATTTTAAAATAAAAAATATTAATTTTGTAGTCATGTTATTAGAAATAATTTTAATATTATTAACTCTTAAACTTATATTTTGAAATTTAAAAATAGGGTAAATTACAAAATTAGTCAATTTTGTTTGTCTCATATTATATTCTAGTCACTTATGTTTGAAATGTTACGTTTTAGTCACTTACGTTATTGTTTTGTTACGAAGTGATCACTCTACCATTAAACTCCATTATCTCCTTAACGACAATCCTACGTGGCAATCCAAATGGGTTTTAAATGCCAACTTGAATATCCAGTTGTTGAGATAAAAATAGGTTTTTAGTTAAATAAATTTAATTTGGACTACCACATAGGACATCCAAGTTGGCATTTAAAACTCATTTGGACTGCCATGTAGAGCCGCTATTAGGGAGGTAACGAAGCTTAACAGTAGAGTGACAACTTCGTTACAAAAAGATAATTTAAGTGACTGGAATGTAACATTTCAAACATAAGTGTCTAAAATATAATCTGAGTCAAACAAAAGTGATTATTTTTGTAACAGCCTGTTATCAGTGAAACCGAAACTGTGGTTTCGGGACCACAAATCCGATTCAGAAAGAAAATTTATTTTAATAATATTGCATGGTCTGCATTATGCTAGGAAAGACATATGAAAATTTCGATCAGAAAATTTTACCGATTACATGTTTAATTATAGAAAGGACCAATTTGCATAAAATGTAAAAGTTCAATTCTAGTACTATAAGTATCAAATAGCTATAGAATTCAAAATTTGATGTCCTTATATGGCAATTAGACCATTAAGAAAAGTTAGTAGATATTTTTGATTATTCATCCATGGAAAATTAGAAAAAGAAAAGGACTGAATTGGAATTTGGAATAAATAAAGATGATAATATCCTAATATCATCTTACTTCATCATCTTCCCCAAATTTTCTATGGAAACCCTAAGAAAGAGAAAGAACATCAAGCAACTTAATTAGGTAAGTAATCATGTCTCGTTTTTAGTAATTTTTATATTTTTGAGATCGGAATAACCTAATTTAGCTATTTGGGGGATCAATTTGTAATGTTATTAAAGTATTGAAATTTTTCCATGGATGAATATGCTAAAAATCTGAAATTTATGGTAGAAAATGAAAGGTTGTTAATAGATAAACAACTTTTTTTAAGTGAATTTTTATGAAATTATGATTTAGGGACTAAATTGTAAAGATGTAAAATTCATAGAAAATTTATGATTTTTATGAAATATATGTGCTGTAAATGTTATATCTAAAAATCGGCTAGGCTTGGAATAAGGAGTAAATTGCATTAATTTTATTTTCCGAGCCTAAGGATGAAATTGTTATTTATGAAATCTAAGATGTGAATTGAATTAAATTGAGTATGAAATGAATTAAATTGATGTTAAATTCATTTATATAGATTCGAAAAGACCTAATACTGATTTGGATCGAGGAAAACAAAAAGTATCGGATTAGTAGATCCTTGTATATGAACGTTTATCGAGGTAAGTTCGTATAACTAAATTGTGTATAATTTCATGTTTAAATTGAATGTTGTATATGTGAATTATGAATTTGTTATGTATATAAAATTAATTATATATGTAACACCCCGAAAATTTTATAGTAAGATATTATCCTTTATATAGTAAAATAAGAAAATAAAGTGACAAGAAGAGGAAATTTGAGTTATGTCATTGGGAAGTATATTATGACATATTAATTCAAGAAATGACTAAATTGTAAAAGTGAGAAAGGTTTTGTTGCCCAAGAGTAAATATTCAAAATTTAAGGGGTTAAAGTGTAAATATAAAAAAGTTGAAGGACTAATAGTGCAAATATTTTAAGAGTGGAATAATTTAGGAACTAAGGAAAATTGATGAATTAGGACCAAATTGAATAGGTGAAGAATTATGAGGGACTAAATTATAATTTTACCAAATTAAGTGATTACTCAAGAATAAAATTTTAAAAGATCACAAATGGCAAAATGGTCAATTGGAAGAGAGAGAAATCTAGAAAGTAATAATGATGTTGGTGATATTTTATAATTATTTAATTAGATAATTATTATTATTTAATATTTTAATAAGATATTTATTATTATTTTATTATTTTATTTAGTGAATATATATGTGTATGGAAAGAAAAAAAAAAGAGAGAGAGAACAACACCATCCATCTCTCCATGTAACCAACGTTGGAAGAGAAGAAAATAAAGAAAAAAAAAATTTCTTTACAATTTGGTCCTTCTACCAAAAATTCATCATTTTCATTCAAAAATCAAAAGAATTTCCATAGCTACCAAGAGAGAAAAATGTTAAGGAGACTATGGGAAGTTAGAATATCAAGTTGGATTCAAGAAATGGAAGCTGAAGGAGAGAGAAAATCAAGATGAAGATTGAAATCAATAGAATAAGGTAAGAACATCATGATTTCAATATATTTTTAAGTTTGATATTATTGAAAAAGCATGGGATTGATGTTAATGTAGAGTTTCCTTACATATGGTCCTATATTCTTGATATGTTAGTGAAGAGAAAACAAGAGAAAGTGATGAGAAATAGTGTAGAGAAAGAAAATAAGGGTGTTATAAACATGGTAATTAATATCTTGCACTAAAACAGTTTTGGACAGTAGCAGTGGTCTAAATTTGAAAAATCATCAAAAATTGTGGAAATTGAATTAGAAGTTGAATAAAATATGAAATTAAATTTTATTGAGTCTAGTTTTTCATAGAAGAAACGGTGTAAGTAATGAAATTGTAAATTGTGAGATATAACAAATTTAGTTAGACAATGTCAAAATAATTTCGGGTTCCCTTGTTTTGACTTTGAAAAATCATAAAAAATTGGATAAAAATAATTGTGCACTTAAATTTATATTTTTAGAATCCTGAATGAGTCTATTTTCAAGATAAATAAACGAGAACATCATTCGAATTCTGTACGAGGAGATAATTAATTTTTAGTAAAGAAGGGTCAGAATTGTCAAACAGCATAACAGAGGTGACTTTAAAGAATAAACTGTACTTATTAGCTAAACCAGAAATTCTGAAAATTTTATGGTAATAAGATATGTAAGCCTTGTTTCAGGAAAAATTATCGGATCTTAATTTTGAGTTCTGTAGCTCAGGATATAAATAATTTAGTGAGTATGACTCAAATGGACAGTTTTGAATATACATATAAGTAATAGTGAAATTAATGATAATGTTATTTATAGCAAGTTAAGTAAATTAAGGATGTGGAATGGAGAGGAGGAGGAGGAAAATATGTATGAATATTCAGCTAGCATGGCTAATTTGCATGTTTTAGGCTCAGGGACTAAATTGAATAAAAGTAAAACTTTATGGGCAATTTTGTAAAAATGTTAGAAATGACCAATTTGCATGAAATGGATTATTTTATTACAAAATTGAACAAAAATTATTAATTTAGTTCAAGATCGGGGAAAAACATGCTTTAAGGATTGAATTGAAAAGTGTTGAAATTATAAAAAAAAATTCTGATATTTTATAGAATTCATGGGTTGTTATCAATTTGTATGAGAATAACAACTGGAAATAAGGATTAAATTGCAAGAATTTTATTTTTTTGAGCCTAAGGATGAAATCGTCATTAATTAAAAGTTTAGGGGTAAAATGGTAATTTTGTTTAGAGTATTAATTGAACGTATCATAACATGAAATTAATGAAAACGACGATCAAATTTATTTATAAAGATTCGGATGACTCGAATACGAGACTTGAACGTGGAAAAGAAAAGATATCGGATTATTGAAATTATAAATATGAACAAGCAACGAGTTAAGTTAGTGTAACTTGAATTGTATTTTCGATATAATGAATTACCTAATTTATGTTTATGATGAAATGGCAAGAGAATGATATTTATCATGACATGTAAATATGTGATTATCTTTGATACGTTGATACAAGGAAATTAAGTATAGTAAGACGAGTAATAAATTCAAGTAAAACATATCGAGAAAAATAAGTACGTTTAAGGGACAATATGTTTGATTTTAATTGGTTCCAAATATGAATATTAGATGAAACAATAAAATATCTGATAAATAAATCGGTAACTCCGGTAATGCTCCGTAACTCTACTCCAGTGACGGATTCGGGTTAGGGGCGTTACACCAACATGCCCAAGAATTGTTAAGTCCCGTTTAAATAGATGAAATTCGATGGATACAAGTTTTTCACGAATTGGTTGTGGTCTTACATATATTGTGGACACACCACAGCTTGAAAGAGCGACCCGTTATTAGCCCTCTCAAGCTTCCTGTTATATGGTTCTTACAAGCTTCCCGTTATAGCTATTCGGAGCATCCCGATAGGTTGTGATCCTACATGTGTTGTGAACACACCTTAGCTTGAGCATCCCGATATATGGTTCTTCATGAGCTTCCCGACAGTACTCGCTTGAACTTCCCGATATATGGCTATCCGGAGTTTCCCGTTATATAGCTCTTATTGAGCTTCCCGATAGGCTCTTCGTGAGCTTCCCGATATGGTTCTTTGTGAGCTTCCTGGTTATGGCTGTAATACCCCGAAAATTTTTACAGTAAAATATTATCCGTGATATAGTAAAATAAGGAAATAAAGTGACAAAAAAGGGAAATTTTGAGTTATGTCAATATTGGAAAGTATATTATGATATATTAATTCAAGAAAGGACTAAATTGTAAAAGTGAGAAAAGTTTTGTTGCACAAGAGTAAATATTCAAAATTTGAAGGGTTAAAGTGTAAATATGAAAAGTTGAAAGACCAATAGTGTAAATATTTTAAAGGTGGAATGATCTAGAAACTAAGGAAAGTGGATGAATTAGGACCAAATTGAATAGATGAAGAACTATGAAGGATTAAATTACAATTTTACCAAATTAAATGATGACTTAAGGATAGAATTTTAAAAGATAATAAAGGGCAAAATGGTCAATTGAAAGAGAGAGAAATCTAGAAAGTAATAATGATGCTAGAGATATTTTGATATTGTATAATTATTTAATTAGATAAATATTATTCTATTAATATTTTAATAAGATATTTTAATAAGATATTTTATTATTATTTTATTAGTATATCAAGAAAGAAAGATGAGAAATTCTCATCCATCTTTCCCATGCAATACCAACGTGAGAAAAAGAAGAAGAAGAAAAGAAGTTTTCATTTCTTTACAATTTGGTCCTTCTACCAAAAATTCACCATTTTCACCCAAAAATCAAAAGAATTTTTATAACTACCAAGAGAGAAAAATGTTAAGGAGACTATGAGAAGTTAGAATATCAAGTTGGATTCAATAAATGGAAGCTGAAGGAGAGAGAAAATCAAGATGAAGATTGAAATCAATAGAACAAGGTAAGAACATCATGATTTCAATATATTTTTAAGTTTGATATTATTGAAAAAGTATGGGATTAATGTTAATGTAGAGTTTCCTTACATATGGTCCTATATTCTTGACATGTTAGTGAAGAGAAAACAAGAGAAAGTGATGAGAAATAGTGTAGAGAAAGAAAATAAGGGTGTTATAAACATGGTAAATAATATCTTGCACTAAAACAGTTTTGGACAGCAGCAGTAGTCTAACTTTGAAAAATCACCAAAAATTGTAGAAATCGAATTATAGGATGAATAAAATATGAAATTAAATATTATTGAGTCTAGTTTCTTATAGAAGAAATTATGTAAGCAATGAAATTGTAAATCATGAGATATAATAAATTTTGTGAGACAAGGTCAGAATGATTTCGGGTTCCCCTGTTCTGACTTTGGAAAATAATAAAAATTGGAGAAAAATAATTATGGGCTTAAATTTATATGTTTATAATCCTTAATTAGTATATTTTCAATATAAATAAACGGGAACATCATTTAAATTCTGTACGAGAAGATAATTAATTTTTAGTGAAGAAGGGTTAGGACTGTTAGACGGCAGAACATGGGTAACTTTAAAGAATAAACTGTACTTATTGGCTAAACCAAAAATTCTTAAAATTTTATGATAAGAAGATATATGAGTCTAGTTTCAAGAAAAATTAGCGGATCTTAATTTGGAGTTATATAGCTCCAGATATAAACAATTTAGTGACTATGACATAGATGGACAGCTTGAATATTCATAAAAGTGAATAATAAAAATTATAGATAATGTTACTTACAAATGTGTTATATACATTAAGGAAGTGGAATGGAGAGGAGAAGGAGGAAAAATATCTATGAATATTCATCTAGCATGGTTAATTTGCATGTTTTAGGCTCAGGGACTAAATTAAATAAAAGTAAAACTTTATGGGTAATTTTGTAAAAATGTCAAAAATGACCAAATTGCATGAAATGGATTATTTTATTATTTAAATTACAAAATTTAATGAAATTATGAATTTAGTTCAATATAAGGGAAAAACATGTTTTTAGGGATTAAATTGAAAAGTGTTGAAATTATTGAAAATTTTGATATTTTATAGAATTCATGGGCTGTTATCAATATGTATGAGAATAATAGCTGGAAATAAGGATTAAAATTGCAAGAATTTTATTTTCCTGACCCTAAGGATGAAATCGTCATTAAATAAAAGTTTAGGGGAAAAATGGTAATTTTGCCTAGAACATTAATTAAATACATTAGAATATGAAATGAATGAAAATGATGATCAAATTTATTTATAAAGATCCGGACGACTCAAATAAGAGACTTGATTGTGAAAAAGAAAAGATATCGGATTAATGAAATTATAAACACAAACAAGCAATGAGGTAAGTTTGTGTAACTTGAATTATATTCTTAAATGCTTGAAATGTATGTTTTTTTATATGAATATGATTTAAATGTTCATTATATGAAAATTTATGAAACACTGACATATTTGATAAAAAAGGGGAAAAAATTCCGGTTGAATGAAAGGAAAATTCGATGGATCTCTGAAAAGGAATTGACGGTAAAAAGGATCTAGTCCGGACGGGGGATCCTATCTTGATATAGCCCTCTCGAAGAATATGTGGAAAATGGATTTAGCCCGGACGGGTAATCCGAATTAGGGTCTGAATTTAGCCTGGACTGGTAATTCAGATCCAAGCTCATTAGAGTAATTGTCGTTGCAGGGGATTTAGCCTGGACTGGTAATCCTGACAATACTCTATGAGTTTATATTATAGGGGATTTAGCCTGGACTGGTAATCCCGCTGTAAGGATGAGGTTCGCGGGAGTGTGCTTTCTAAAATGAAATGTGTAAGACCATGGTTGAAAGACACCATGGCAACATGATATGAAATGTGTAAGACCATGGTTGAAAGATACCGTGGGAACAGGATATAAAATGTGTAAGACCATGGTTGAAAGATACCATGACAACGTGACATGAAAAGAATAAGACCATGGTTGAAAGATACCATGACAACATGACGGGAATAAATAAGACCATGGTTGAAAGATACCATGGCAACATGACGGGAATGAATAAGGCCATGGTTGAAAGATACCATGGCAACATGACGGGAATGAATAAGACCATGATTGAAAGATACCATGGCAATGTAATATGAAATGAACAAGACCATGGTTGAAAGATACCATGGCAACCTGACAGAAAATGAGTAAGACCATAGTTGAAAGACACTATGGCATCTTGTTGAAGATAAATAAGATCGTGGATGGAAGATGCTATGACATCAGTTGAACAATTGATATTCAGGTAATATGTATCAGATGAAGAATGGTTATATGAAATGGTTCTGTGAAATGTTTACAAGAATTGGTTATATGGAAATATATGTACAAAATAGTTGAATGAAATAATTAAAAAGATAGATAAATGAAGTAAGTATAGGTACATGGAATTTAATTTATGTTAATTTTAATATGAACTATTATCGAAATAAATATACATAAGATATATGGAAATTATGGTGCATGAAATATTGATATAACGAAATGAATGATATATGCTTATGAACAAACAGTAAGAGAATAATATGTCTTGTGACATGTACATATATGACTATCTTTGATATGTTGATATAAGGAAATTATATAAGTAAAGACAATTATTAAACTCAAGTGTGACATGTCGAGAAAATAAGTACATCAATGTTGAATTTATATGAAATATGTACTAGTATACTAACAATGTTGCTGTTTGATGCTTATACAAGTGCCAAGCTGTTGATTGAATGGTAATATATTTATTTATTTATATAATGTATTGAATCGTTAACTATTTAATTGAAAGTTTTTTTAGGTGATTCGTAAATTCTAGTAATGCTCTGAAACCCTGTTTCGACGATAGATACGGGTTAGGGGTGTTACAATGGCTCTTATGAGCTTCCCGTTATATAGCCCGAATAAGCTTCCCGATAGGCTCTTTGTGGGCTTCCCGAAATGGCTCTGTATGAGCTTCCCGTTACAAGGCTCGAGAGTGTGCTTCCCAATTATGTGCTCTAAAGAGCACCTCCCGTATATGAATTGACAGATCAATGATAAGTACATCCTGTGAGTACTACCCAAGTATCCATCGATATTTCAAAGATTCAACGGACAAAACTCATGATATGAGAAAATATGAGAATTAAATGAATTATATTTTGAATATCCCTGATATACCTGTAAATGGCTGCGTGATGAGCTCACCTCTGTTTTCTTGATAATCATATAAAATTTTATGACTAACTTGTTTGGTGAAAGCATGTGTCTAGGTAATTGGCCACATAGTTTTGGATTCATGTTTGTATGCTTACTTCAAATGATGATTGGTAAGTTAATTTTTTGTTATACGAACTTGCTAAGCATTTGAAATGCTTACTCGGTTTTCTTTTCTCTATTTTATAGTGCTCGAAAGCTCGTAAAGGTTGGAATCAGTCAGAGCATCATTACACTATCCTTTAGCTCGTTTGGTATAATAGCAAACTTATTTTGGTATAATGGCATGTATAGGGTAACTTGGCCAATGTTGGCATGTAAATGGTTGTTTGTAATCTAGCCATTGGAATGGTTAGTGATGATATTTTTGGTGAACATATATATATGAGGTTATAATGTGGTTAATACATGTATGTTTCGTATGGTTAGATTGAAGAATAGTAAACATATATGTCCTTAAAAAGGTAAATTTGAATACATGTGATGATATACCATGTATAATGTTAATGTTGACTCAAGTCAGAGAGTTACACGGGTATGGACACGAGCTGGGACATGACCGTGTGCCTCACATCGGATGCCCACACAGCCTGAGACACGGGTGTGTCATTTGGCCATATGAGCCACACAGGCATGTGTCCCCTGTATTTAAGAAAAATTTTAAAATTTCACGAAAATTTTTATGAGATATCGATTTAGTCCCTATTTGATTCTAACGTGTATTTTGGGCCTTAAGGACCCAATTAAGGGACGATATGATTGATTTCGAATATGAATAGTAAATGACATAATTTTTTGTAATTGATTTGTAAACTCCGGTAATGCTCCGTGACCTTGTTCCGACGATGGATAGGGGTTAGGGGGGTTACAATTTTTGTAATTTACCCTTTAAAATATAAAGATCCAAAAATGTAAAAAAATAAAATTACATGGACTAAATTTCAAATTTAAAAAAAAAATATAGAGAGAGTTATGGTATATTTTAAAAAATATAGAGAGTTAGGGAAGGCTATTTGGAAAAATGTTTTGCGTCCTAGAATTAAACATTTCCTTTGGCTTATAAGACATAGACAACTACTTACAAACTATGAAAGGGTTAGGAGAAAGATGACAGATGAAGCAACGTGTTTAATCTGTGGGGAGACTCAAGAAACTGTTCTACATGTTTTATGCGACTGCTGGTTTGCAATTGAAGCTTGGATGAAGTTGATTTCATCGAATTGTGTTCACAATTTTTTCGAATTGGAGCTGGACAAATAGCTGAATGCAAACCTAAAAGGTGAGTTTCATACGGGTACTGGTACAGTGGATGCTAAAGTCATTTTTGCGGTTTTGTGTTGGATGCTTTGGAAGAATAGGAATGTTTATGTATTCCAACAGAGAATTGGAGTGGAAGATATTGTCAGAGCTGCAAAGTGTTTTGCTAGTAATGTTTGTGAGGCAAATTGCAAACAAAAACAAAACTAATGTTAACAGGAATGAGTTAATTAAATGGCGACCACCCAACCATGGCTGGATTGAAGTTAACTCGGATGGAGCAACTAGTAGGAATAGAGATTGGTCGGCAATTAGAGGTGTTCTTAGGGATTCTTCTAGGAATTGGATCGAAGGATTCCAAAAGTTTGTTGGTAGAGGCTTGGCATTGAATACAAAGTTGAGGGTTATTCTACAATGACTTCAAATAGTCAAGACTCGAGGACACGAAAAAGTGATCATTGAAAGTGATTGTAGATTGGCAGTGGGAATTGTTAATGACTGCTCGGAAGGTGCCCCATCGAATACTATTTTTAGAAGAATAAAGGATGTGTTTCACCAATTTGATTTGTATATTCCAGTTCATGAAAGGGAAGGAAATTTAGTTCTGACTGGTTAGCTAGAACATGTAAATCTATTGATGTGTATCTACAATGTTTCTACATTTCATGTTAGGAAATTACTCTTAGAAAATAAAATTGGGTTGAATTTGCCTTCTTTCATTTATCAAAAAAAAAAAAAAGTGTTGAATTTGCTCAACAATAATTTCATCTAATTCAATAGTTAATAAAAAATAGCATAAGGTGTGGTTTTTGAAAATATTTTTTTATATTTATTTATAAATAATCATCCTTTTATTTTAAAAATTAAATAATGCATTTGATAAATAAAATTGAATTTTTATTCTTAAATAATAAAAATATGAAAAATGTTTTTCTTTTCCATTTACATGGGTATGAATCAAAATAAATTCCTTGATTAAATTAAAAGTTAAAAAAATCTTATTTTCAATTTTTAAAAAATATAGTGACAACAATAAAAATCACTTTTAAAATTTTATAGTTTTAATTTTGAAATTTTCAATTAAATATGTTTTTTTAATATTTTTCTTTTTTAAGAAAAACAAAAATAATACTCTTTCCTCATAGCCAAGAAAAACCAGCAGCTAGCTAAAGAGAGCCTTGATCTTCAAGAAGAAACCAGGAAAGCAAGGCCTCAAAGCAAACTCCAAATCGACGCACCATGTAGTACACAAATCCGGCTCAATCCCCGCAGCGACGCCAACTACTATTCAGTTCGGTGGGTCAACCCATCAACGGTCGGCGATGATTTGCTGTCTCACTGAAGCAGGTACTTCCTCAACCCAGAACCTGTGGCTGTCAATGTTGAAAATAGCTCCTTCTTTAGCCATTAGATGAGCTGCCTGGTTAGCTTCCCTTGGGATGAATTTGAATTGGTAGCTTCAAAAACACCTAGCTCTCGATTTTCTATATGTTATAGTCGCTCTTATGTTAGATTTGTCTCCCTGTTTAGCCCCGATCTTCTTAATCACTGTCAAGGAGTCGCCTTCCAAGTTATGTGTAAGTGAAACC
Organism: Gossypium longicalyx; assembly: GCA_025698465.1. NCBI lineage: Eukaryota > Viridiplantae > Streptophyta > Magnoliopsida > Malvales > Malvaceae > Gossypium > Gossypium longicalyx. Next base: position 10,936,137 of record CM046997.1, on the reverse strand, counting down.
CATCGCTACAGCAAACTCCAAAGCTTGGACCGCTGCCAGAGCTTGAGCCACGAATGGATCAGGTACAAAACTATTTCTTCTAATACTTGATCCCATAACGAGGCCTTCATGGTTTCCAATTCAAAATCCCAAATATTGACTCAAATCATGGGATCAACTGGAGGTGTCCATCTAACTTCGCTACGCTGCGTAGGAACAATTTCTAATTCTGCCAATGAATAAATTTCTCGTGTATGAGCTTTGACCCGGGTAACTTTTCACATTTCCGATTTATAAACCCCCTTCATATACCAATTTATTCCTTGACTTATCAAATTGTCCAAATCGTGACTGCAATTAGTTGACAAACATTAGCATCAACAGCGGTAAACATAATTATCATAATGATTTGCAGGCCAAGAAATCCCGAAGTGAGATCAAATGTTCAAAGCAAAAGGACAAGCAAGCAAAAGATGAGTAGTCGATTCTTGAAAAGAAGCACATTTAGGGCAATTTGCATTAGTTGAGATTCTCGTAATCTGTAAATTGTGGAAAGTTGGCACATAATTATTAGCAAACCTCCATAGTGTAATTTTAATTTTGGGAGGGACTTTAAGTTGCCAAAGTTGTCTGTAGAAAGTAGAAACCATAGGCAAGTGCATGCTAAGATTAGAATTGCTATCATTAGTTAGGCCAGATAAGAGGAGTTGATAGCCACTTTTCACAGAATAGTCCTCTAAATTGTCAGCACAATAAGACTGAGCTAATGGTATAGAGAGAATTCTACGAGCCTCGTCCATATCGAAAATGGTATTAATTAAATCGTCGTTCCATTTTTTCTCCCCGCCAGCATAAGAACAGAAACAACATTAATACTATCACTAACTCTTGCTGATTGCACCTTGCAGGAACTATTCCCTAGACGCCAATGGTCCTCCCAAACCAAAATGCAAGTCCCATCTCCAACTCTCCATTTCAAACCTAATTGCGATAAACCCTTTGCACACTAAATACTTTTCCAAGTAAAAGAGGGATAAGAACCTAAATCGGAATGAATAAACTTGGAGGAAGGGAAATATTTAGCTTTTAAGAAACAGACACAGACAAATGAGGGTTGGTATTCAATCTCCATCCCTGCTTACCTATTAACGCTAGGTTGAATTTAGCAACATCTCGAAAATCAAACCCACCTCTCTTCTTAAAGAATGAAAATTTTCAACATTATAAAATTAGATATTGTAACAATACTGTAGCGTAAGACAAAAAAAAGCTAAACGTATCACACTCACCGCCTATCCAAACCCACCCTAAGATAAGCAATCCCAAATATTTCTCAATATTCATACTACGCCGGACCCTTGGGATTTCCACAATTCAATTACAGGAATTTTTTAAGACATAGCCTTCAATTAATGACAAGAATAAAGCTCTACTGACTTTTAGATTTTAGGCCACCTATGTAAATCATGCACAAGTAAGTTTGAGTTAGAGGCGAATCCTTATGGTGGCTCAGGGGCCCTGGTGTCCCCAAAATTTTGAGAAATTTTGATTTCTCCTCTAAAATTGTTAGAGAGATTTAATTTGGCCTCCTTAATTAAATTTTTCAAATTTTAATTGTACTTTTTAATTTTTTTGAAAATTTAATTAAGCTTTCTTAAAATTTTTAAAAATTCTCATTAATCTTACAAAAATTATAAAAAAATTAATTAGACCCAATTTTTTTTTTAAAATATCTCATTAAACTATTGAAATTTCTAAAAATTTCAGTAGGCCACTCAAAATTTAATTTCAAAATCCACCACTAGTTTGAGTCGAGTTCAATGTTTGTAATAATATTATATAAGTGTACGTTACAATTAAAAAAAGTTTATCTCTTAAAAAAGATTACCTTTTTTATATATTATATATTAACAATTATATACATCATAATCTTCATTCTTTTCTTCTTTCTATTTAGGAGTAAAACACAATTTGTCCTCTCTATAACAATTATTCTCTATGATAGTATTTCATTATAATAGCTAACTTTATTGTAGAATCGATTTCTTATGTTTTATTTTTACTCTCTATGATAGTTTTTCATCTATAACAATAGTAATAAAGTATGAACTATACTATTTATGTAACACCCCTTACTCGAAGTGAACCAATACATCACGATCAAGGGATGTTACATTTGGACACTAAAGTTACTCAACTCGAACATCAATTTTTAAAACTTTGTTTTAACATAACTACTCTTTTGGAGTTATTCAAGTCGTTTCTACGCTTTCTTTAAATTTTGAGTACAAACAAGACCCAATCGAGGCTTATTTGAGTCAAAACAGGGTATGTAAGGTTGATGTTGCGGCACTGGAAAAAGGGTGTCACAACACTAACTGTTGTTGCGGCATTGAGCTGCTAGTGTCGCGACACTTGAAATAAATTATTAAACAAGGTCAATGTTGCGAGGTTAAGAAGTGGGTGTCGTGACACTGGGATGATGATGTCGTGAGCCAGTGTCGTGACACCGAAAATAGATTGCACTAACTACATGTCCAATGTCGTGACACTAGAGACGGATTACCAAAAAAATGTTTGAAACGTCTAAAATCAAATTTCAACTATCATCAACTATTCCAAATCATTTCTAAACATCATAAAAAATAAATCTCCATCAAAACATTCCACATCTAACTCAATCCAAATTTAACAAGTTTGTAAGGTTAACAAAATAATAACGAATCTTCAATATTTACACTAGAAATCTAGCCCAAATGTTTTGCATTAGCCTATGTACATTCCATAATCTAAAACCAAAAATATCAAAATCACATTCTTTTCTAAGCCTTGAGATATGATAAGTTGAGAAGATATCTTCCCATTAAAGCTTCAATTCAAATCTCTACCTATGCGTTGAAAAATAACGCGTTAAGCTTATATGAGCTTTGTAAGTACATCAAGAATTAAACTTACCATTTACAACAACCAATGTTATCATTTAAATACCTAATTAGTTGCTATATAAAATGAAATTAAGTGAAAAGTAACCTTAGTAATTTTTTTTAAACAACATTCTATAGATCATTTACCAATTCATTTGTATGACCACTTACCATTTATATTATTTATTCAATTGTAGACTCAATAGAACACGTAGGATATGTGGAATGAACACTAGTTCATTTGCACATACACTACCTTACCCCAAAGTGTAAAGTTAACAAACTGCACTAAAGTGCCATTGTCTCTAACATCGAGGTGCAAAATCACTGAATTGCATCGAAGTGTCACTATCACTAGCGCGCTTGAAAATCTCCTAATGGCATGCCACTTATATCCTACTAATTCACATATTGTCTATATGGGCATTTATATGTTAAAAATTCACTACATTTACTTGACAATTAAAAACAATTTAACTTTACGGGTTTTTTCAATATAGTCTTTGTTCACATGAAAATTCACTACTCTCTAATTGCACTAAAATTTTACTTTTTTGTCTATTCACTAATATGAATAAACCGTATTTATTAATATTTTAATTCACATGTCTAATTTTGTATATTTTACAATTTAGTCTCTTCTTAAAAACGTAGTCTCTTCATTCAAATCTACTCATTTTGTAATTAAAATCCAAATTCATATTTTCACCACTCATTCATAAACTTTTATACATATATTCTTAACATATTCACATGCAATTTAATCATCTAACCATTTTAATATGACTTACATTTAAGTTTAGTTAGGTAAAGTAAAATTCTTGAAGTACTTACAATCAAATGCTTGGATGAGCTCTTCCTTTTTTCTTTACTCATTTGTTACTTTTTTCCCCTTATCAAAACCTTGTTGATCGCCTTTCTTCTCTTTTTTTTCATTAACATATTACACAAATACAAGATTTAACATCAAAACCAATATCACGTATCATTTTCATGCACTTTTAATGAAATAAAACATGGAATCCTTAAAGAAACGTCATCATCCTTACCTTGAACTTTTACTTAAATTCCTAACTTCACTGTTCTTTTTCTTTAAATGTGAACAATAGCTAACTTTACAAGAAACTTAGCTTGCTATGAGGTGGTTGAGGTGATTTCACCAAGAATCCATGGAAGAAATGCTCTATTGATTGCATTTAACCAATCAAATGCTCTATTGATTTTGTCGAAACCATTTTTAATTTGAAAAACATGAGTCGACTTAAAAACAAAAATGGAGTCGCCACCGATCTTTTTTCGAGGTGTGATCAGATCACCTTGAGATTGATCATTTTAATAAAATATTTTGATTTATTAAAATAATGATTTTGGTCTACAAAATTCGAGAAAAAGGGTTCAGGAGTCGGTTACACACAAGGAAGGGTTAGCACCCTCGTAACGTCCAAAATTGGTACCTAATTAATTAATTAATGTCTTAATGTCGAAAATTTGAAAAGATTTTAGAATACGATCCTTTTACTTAAAAGGAACACTTGAATAAATTAAATTGGATGCTAAAACCCTCTTATTTAGAAGAAATAACATGTCATACCCAGTGTGTTAGGATACGACATTTCACATTTTCGAAACTGAGCTTGTCTTTTGATTTTTAAAACTCATGCAGTGAAGTTTAAAAAGGATATTCAATTATTTGGGTCAAATGAAAAATCGGAACCCAGTAAGTTAGGGCACGATTTCTCAAAATTCTAAACATAGAATATTGCATTTATTTTTTAGAAATCCTTATCTCGAGATACAAAATGTCATATCCAGTGAGTTAGGACACAACACCTCGAATTCCTGAGAATAAGTTTTTATTTGAAACTTATACGTTTTGATTGAAAAAGGGTACTCGGTTACTTAGATTAAACGAGGAAAATTAGAACCCAGTAAGTTAGGGCACAATCTTCTCGAAGATGTCAAATACCGAGTATTGCCTTATTTTGAAAACTTTTGAATAAAATGATTTTAAAACTTAAACGATATTAAAACACGATCTTTTAAGCGAATAAAATGCGATGAAATAATAATGGACAACGCAAAGTAATAATTCATAAATAAAATGTTATAATAATGAATCACAAATAACAAATAAATACAAAGTAAGAATTACAATACACATAATAGCAATAATCACATAACATGTTATCCTAATATCCACATTAATACAAAAATGAAATAAGTAGTAAGAAAATTTAAAATAAAATATAAAACAATTCTAAACAAATAATACATAAAAAGGATTTAAAATGGACGTTATAAAAGCGATCTAAAGTATATAAAATAATTTAAAAAAAGACTAGTATCCATTCAAGATAAAATAATATATAAAACTCTTTAAAAATAATATATAAACAATTCAAAATATATAATGTGTAAAAAAAAAGTTTAAAATACATAATATATGACAATATTAAAGTAAATAATATATAAAAATTTGAAATGAGCGTTTTATAAAAAGTTAAAATGGATAATAACAAAAAATATAAAAAAAATAAATAAAAAATAACATATAAAACATTTTAAACCAAATGATATATATATTTAAAATAGATAAAATATATATGAATTTCAAATGAATAATATATATAAATATTTAATGAATAATATGTAAAACAAATTAAAACAAATAACAAATAGAAAGTATAAAAGAGGTTCAAAATAAATAGTAAAAAAATAATGTACACAAAAGTTTAAAAATAAACAGTGTTTAAAAGTTTATATTAATAAAACAATAAAAAAATACATATATAGATATATAAAAGAGTTTAAAATAAATAAGTAAAGCGACGTCAAATAAGTAATGTATATAAAATAATTCAAATAAGATATATTAAATCAAATTTTGTTTTAAAAATGAATAATATAAAATAATTTGCAATAATGAATAATATAAAACAAGGATAATAAATAACTTAAAATAAAAAAATTACAAAAACTGAAATTTAAAAAAAAAGGACTCAATTGAAATAAAAATAAAATCAAAAAGATAATTCCTAAATAAATAAACCATTAAAACAGAATTAAGGACTAAAATATAATGCGCGCAAAAAAAGGAGGATTTAAAAAGAAAATATTCCCAGTTATCAAAACGCAGCGTTTAATCGCGGATTAAAACAAAACTGATACAAAATTCCTGGGAAAAATTAAAAAATAAAAGGGAATGAACATGGGTCTAATCAAACAGAAACGCAAAAGAGAGGAACTGACTGTGCAAATAACTTCTTTTAACAAAACACACGGATCCTCCTGCGTATCGGATCGGGTCGCGCGTGTTGGAGGAATATGGGATAAAACGGCGCCGTATGGAACACTTAGGGGGGGTGCTAAACGCACCGTTTTACCCCATTATAGAACTTAATTTTTTTTTTCCTTTTCATTTCTTCCTTTGTCTCAAAAAAAAAAAAAAAAAAAACCCAAATGGCCTTCCCCCTTTTTGTCTCAAACCAACCCAAAGACCAGTTATTATCCTCGGTTCTGTTTTAATAATTTGCTTTATTTATAAATTATCCTTTCAATTTTGTTTCTTATTTCAATTAAGTTTAAGTTTATGTTTTTATATTCTTAAAATTTATTTATTATTCATTTTTTTAACCAATTATTTTAACATACTATTTTGAGCTATTTTATTAATTTCATTTTACTTTTTTCTTCTTTCTTTTTGTATATTGTTGAATTGTTTTATTACATAATTTATTATGTTAAAATTTTCTCCATACAATTCTATGTTTAAAATTTTTTACATAATATTTATCCTCATACATTCATATTTATATATACATATATATAATTTACATCGAATTACTTATTTAAATTCCTTTTCGAACATGTTCATATACTTCTACTTTTAAATTTATTTATCTATATTATTTGTTTCTTTTAAGAATCCAATTTTGATATTATATTTTGTTCGTTTCAAATATTTTCCTTTTGTATATACATTGTTTATATTAAGTTTCATTTCATATATATCATCATTTTTAAATCAATATGTTTTATTTTAAATTATTTTGTGTATTATCTATTTCAAATTTCTTCTTACATAATATCTATTTTAATAATCATTCATAAATTATTAGTTTCATTATTTTTATATATGTAAACTATTTCAAACCCTAGCATAAGTTGTTCATTCGTAAATTTTCACATGTTTGATAGTTTATAAATTGTTTTATATCACATTGACTCCTGGTTTTCATATTGTTTGGTATATTATATGTTGTTTTAGTTTTCATATTATTTCACGTATTATTGTTTCATATCGTTTATTAGTCTTTTGTATTATTATTTCAATTTTTGTTCATCCATGTTCAAAACTTGTTACATTTTATTCTAATTTGAGCTCAGTGCTATTGTGTGTATGTTAATTTGTTTTTTTTTTTGTTCATTTGTATAATATTTCATCTATGTATATTGTTCCATGTTTGTAACTTTGATTTTTCTACATTATTGCATCGTGATTCAAATTTCAATGTTTTGATTAATATTGGTCGTCTCATTTTTACTTCAAGTAAATCAAATTAATACGTTTTGAGCTGGCTTTACAATTGTTTATTTAAAAATTTCCTAAAACAAAGGCAATGTTTGATGTTTGGAAATTCGAAAAATCGTGCCCTAACGTGCTGGGTTTCGATTTTTCGTTTATCCAAAATAATCAAATATCCTTTTAAAACTTCGTCTGTGTTTTCTAAATTTTAAAACAAGACAATGTTCTATGTTTGGAAATCCGAGAAATCGTGCCCTAACGTGTTGGATTTCGGTTTTTCGTTGGACCAAATAATCGAATATTCTTTTGTAATTTTCAAATGTATGAGCTTTTGGAAATCAAGAATTGATTGTGGTTTCGAGGGTTTAAAGGATCGTGTTCTAACGTGCTGGATATGATACTGTATTCCTTCGAAACAAAAGAATTTTAACGTCCAATTTGAGTCATTCAAATGTTTTAAAAGAAATCGTATTTCAAAATACTTTTTAAATTTTAGACATAAGGACATTATTTAATCAATTAGGTACCAACTCTGAGCGTAACGAGGGTGCTATTCTTCCTCGTACGTAACTGACTCCCGAACCTTTTTTTAAATTTCGTAGGCCATTTTTTTTAAATAAAATCAAATATTTTATTAGATGATCCGATCACACCTAAACAAAAAAGATTGGTGGCGACTCCATACCTTATTTTAAAGTTGATCCCCATTTTTTCAAAAATTAAAAATGGTTTCGACAACTGCTATTTGTTAATCTCTGTCATTTGCTGTCAATCGGTTGTACGTTTTTGCTCCCCTCTTTGCTGTTATTTTGTTTCCTTTTTTGCAGGTGAAACCAACGTACGGAGGAAGAGGCCGTTCGTGGTGACGTGGAGGCCTGATTCCAAGCTAGAATGCTGCGGCGCAATCTGTTTCGAAAACCCCTAAGGTTTTTGGAATCCTTAATTATTGGGCCTTAAGGGTTCTTCAAATTGGGCCACTGTAATTAAATTGGGTTAGGCTAGAATCGAGTTTTGAGTTTGTATGCAAAATGGGTTTTAAGTTTGAGATTACAATCTGTCTTGGGTCTTATTTATAAAGTGGGTTTTAAAATTTGGGTTTCAATTTGTATTTGGATTAAATGAACTGTAAATAGACTGTTGATTTAATTTAATTTTTTGTTTATTGTTTTTGGTATGGGCTCGGGCAGATTGGTCTGATTACAGATTTCACCAATAATCCATAAAAGAAATTTGAAGTTTTTGAGCTTGAGATGGTAGGAAATAGTGGAAGACTGCAATAAAAAAAAATAAAAATTTTCTAAAATGGGAGATGAGGTGATGTGAAAAACATGATGATAGAGGAGATTTCTCAGCATCTTTCTGTATTAAAAAATTATTTAATTTAATATTTTAAATTATTAATTATATTTAATTGAAAAAAATCCAAAAATTATCATACACATCAAGTGGTTCATATTCAATTTCGATCTCCTCCACAATTTATTGTACTCTCTTGATTAAATTACACTTTTAATCCTTCCTCTTTCCCCACTAATCTAATTCAATCATTTTTATTTTTAATTTTCACACTTTTTCCCTAATAGTTTTCACACTATTAGGATTTAGTCAATACTTTAATTTAATTTCTCTCAATGCAAAAGTTTTTTTAATTCTTTACAATATCTAACTACCTTCTCTATTACTATCCAGATTCCTATTTATGTACTTCAAAAATTCTAACACATGCAAATTTCGAAATAATACTATTCTCATCTTAGGGGTGTTGATGTTACAATTCAGGGGCGGAGCCAAGAAATTTGGATTGTGATGTCAATTTTTTTAAAAAATTAAAACATCTATAAAAGTCATATAAACTAACGCATAATTTTTTTTTCTTATTGTTCTTCCTTTACTTCACTAATAGACTATTTTAAAATGTTTTTTTATTTATGTTAAACATTTAGATTAAATATATCTAAGCTTTAAATAGATAAAAGTTTTCATGAAACCAACATACCAATAGTAATTTTTTTAGGCACAAAAAAAAAAAACACTTAAAGTGCTTTTTGGTGTCATAAAAATGCAATATATCAATTTTTCAAACACAAGATTCACAACAATCACACTAGTAACAACAATTTCTAAATAAAAATGCTAAATTTCTAATCAATCCTAATTTCTTCAAGGGATTATATTAATCAATCCTATTTTTTAAAGGATTTGTATTAATATCTTCTAAAAATTATTACGCATTCACGATGTTAGGAATTTCATATAAAATCAATAATCTCAAATTTATTCAATAAAAATATATAAATATTGCATAAAAATCCTAATGTATCATAAGAAAAGCCACAATCTTACTCTTATTTAGAGATTAATCAAGAAAGCAAGAAAAGAAAAAGAAGACTTGTTACAAAATCGATAAGCAACATGAAACTATTGAAGGATTGAACATATGTCTTGCAAAAATTCTAGCGAGTAAAAGAATAAAAGAAAATTGAGAAAAAAAGTGACGAGTGTTGGAAGAAAATAAAACAATTAGGGATTTTTGGATTTTAGGGATGGGGAAGAGATTCATTTAATTTTATGTAAAATAATTTATTAAATGAAAATAACCTTTAACAAATGAAATTATATTTATAAATTTTATTAAGTATAAATTCAAATATGATTTGTCTAAATATTCCTCTAAAATTTTGACATACAATAGAAAGGGTTGATTGTATGATTTAATTTCTCTAAATGTTGTTAGCCCTTGTCCTTGTTTAGAATTATTTTCTCAATCTAAAAATCTTAATCAGATTATTATTGTCTTAAATGATTAATATTTAAATCTAGTCGTTGTGTGATTTTCTAACATGAAGACAAAATAAAATTAAGATTTCAACTTGAAGGTATTCAAATCAGAAAATACATCCAAAACCAACAGTCAGTTAATGATTGCAAAGTAAATAATTGGTTAGCAAAGAAGAATCCATCCCCAACATTCAAAATTTCAACTATTCAAGATATTCAAACCCGAAAATATGTCGAAAATGAATGCCAAAACACAGGTACTTCAAGAAAGTTGGATAATCCGGTAGCATTTTTAATGATTGCAAAGGGATATTTCATAGAGGATTGGGTAGCTAAGAAGAATCCATCCCAAAATTCAGAGTTTCAAGTATTCAAGTTCCCAGCTCTAGGAGGATATTAACATATTAACTGCAGAAGCACTCCGCAGGCTTTGGTCATTGCTAGCTTGTAGTTTTTGTCCACCCCTTTATCCAAAAATACAATAGACTTCAATGTTAAAATCACCTCAGATTAATTTTCATCTATCATCAAAAAGAACCTTGTAAAATCGTTTTCGTTCTTCGGGGTCAAACAAACGTCCTAAACCTCCTAAAGTATCACCGTTATCATCTTGGTTGGATGTTTCAGAACTCGCTACTTTCCTTCTCTCTGGCTTCATCAAATTCATGCATTTCCTCTTCTTTTCCAAATTCACCATGCGGCGCCTTTGGTTATATTCATGAAGCCCTTCCTGCATCAAATCACCGATTTTATTCTTCACAATCACTAGTGGATTTTTATCAACCAATTCCGACCCATTGTAAGCTTCTCTAAGAAGCACGGTATAAATCTGATACTTGTTCGACACGTAAAATATGCCAGGGTGCTTGAGCAACAAAATATTCAATTTCTCAGGCAAAGCAAACTCTCTCTTGAAATGGCTTAGCTTTACGATTGATAACTTCTTCCACAATGTCAATGACAGCAACTCATGCACAAGGCCAACAATTCTCTTCTCCATCTCCTTAGATCCTTCCTCTAAACCTCTAGGGTTTAAGAAAGGTGAAATGTAGGGAATTGCATTAAATTCTTCAAATCTCTGCCATGACTTAATCCAAGTTGAAGGCAATGAACATGAAAAACAAGGCTCTATCCCCTGTTTCTGAGCTGAGGCTTCAACAGCAGAAACTGCTAGATCAGGATTCCACGCCAGAAGTTCAATTTCCATTGAACTCTTCTTCCAACCGTTATTAACCAGTCGAAAGATTTCCGGGTGCTTTGGTAGAATTCTAATGATGTAGTCATCTGGAAGTCCAAAGCTGTGTTTAAGCTCATTAAGTTTCGTAACATTAAGCCTTTGATTCACGCTCATCATTAACAACTTTGCCAATTTCTGAACAAACACTGGCTCCTGCATATCTTTCACCAATTCTTCCTCTTCGACCAAATGTATCATCCGCTTCGTTAATCTACAATAATACTCATCATTCTCACGATAAATTTCAAAGCAACAGGGATACTTCTTGAGCCAATTGAGAGCTTTGCCTTGAAGATCAAGAGTCTTAAATTTCTTTTGAAGATGCTCCAAAGGTACCACCTGGTTTGGCCATCTAAGTATTATGTTTTTAATCTGATTATTGACTATCCAACGACGATTTCTTGAAAGGGCTGCTTCAAGATCTGGGTCTTTCTTCGTTGACCAAAGAGAGAAGTTTCGAAAATGATAAATAAAAGAAGGCTGAGAATGCAGCCTACAATAGCAACAAGTCAACCTCTCGAAAACTCTTTTACTAATCATCATACTCAACTTAGTATGCCTCTTTATCTCTAAAGAACAAACCTGTTAAGAGCAAAGAAAATAAAATAAGAAAAAGGAAACCATATCTTTCTTTCTCAACAATGAATTAGATATACAAGGGAATGTAACATCTTGCCAAGAGAACAGTCCACAAGTTCCTTATAGCACCGCACTAAACATGTAATACTACAGGTATGCTTATGCCAATGAACCAATGTTCAGAACTTTTGTACTAAGCCATAGAAGCTATATGTGCTTTACTGTAAGTGCAGAATAAACTTCCATTCAGCAATCCAATTAATGACTTTCATCATATGCCACAGTTCAAGCAAACCTTAAAACTTCATGATCCACAAATAAGAAAGAAAGGTTTATTGGATTAATGACAACTAGGAAATTTTTCAATCAAGCTTTATCACTCTGGAAATGGTGTAACAGTGTCGATGTTGCCATTGCTAAAGCCCTCCGTAGTGATGTGAACAAATTTAACAGCCGATTGCGGCTGCAAATAACAGTATAACAGAAAATAGCAGCGATACCAGTCCACTATTTCCACTAAACCAATACCTTTTAAGATATGAAACACAGTAACAAGCAGCAAGACGGAAAACAGAAAATCAAATACAGCAAGGTGATGCATAAAAAAAATCTTATTACTCAATACTCAAGTAGAAACTTAAAAATTTAAGACCAAAAATAAGACAGAAAAGCGTATCATATTAATGACAACTAGGAAACTTTTCAATCACTATAGAACCAAGACTGAAAACCCAGTCAATGTGAAGGAAACCTTTGTCATCTGTATGATTACCTTAAATATGCGGATCAGACCTTTTATCCTATATGATTAAAAAAAACAAAAAGCAGTCAAATACAAGAAGATCAACCTTCTAGGTATTATATACAGTATAGCAGCCGATGTACCTGCACTAAACAAGAGAATCTCAATCAGATAATAATATAAGAAAAGGAAACAAAAAAGTAAAGGGTAAGCTCTATTTAGTGAAGATTCAAACTTCTCATAGGCATTTTCACGAACACCTAATGGAAGAAAGAATCAAATTTAATCAACATATTTGGGTACCTAAATCGCTAGATTAAGTCCTATGGCATTTTTCATTCTCGCTGCGATTTAGGGGAAGATTATGATAAATTTAGAAACTCTGCTACTGCTGTGGCTGAGGGAAAGAGTGAGGTTGTAAAGTAAAAAAAGGAAAAACTGGTTGAGAGCCATCGGAGAAACGCTGTGAAATTCCTCTTCGAACAAAAAGTGAAGTTACTATATATATCAGAGGAATCCACTTCGGGTGGGGTCTAAAATCACTGATTTTATGTAAAAATATAAATATAATGATAAATCCAATATTATTAAAATATTAATATTTTAGGGTAAATTATACAATCGATCCCCATATTTTTTCGTTTTGAGTAATTTAATTTTTTTTATGTTCTTTAAATTTTTTATTCTTTATTTTCCATTATCTTATGTTTCTCCCTCTATTTTCTTACCTTCTCCATTTCTTTTAACATATCAAGAAGTCGAATTGGCAGTGAAGAAATAAGTAAGAAGTCAAAAACCATCATTGCCTATAACCAAAACCCATAAACCCATACCATGTTTTTTTCTTCACTGCCAATTCTACTTCCTGATATGTTGAAGGAAATGGAGAAGGTAGGAAAATAGAGGGAGAAGTAGAAGAGATTGAAAAATAATGAAAAAAATAAGAAAATCAAAAGAACATAAAAAAAATAAATTGCTCAAAATGAAAAAAATATGGGGACCAATTGTATAATTTAACCTAATTTTTTATTTGAAATGATGATTTAATGCGCCACATTCGCTTACCGTTAACGACAATTAACGGCTCAGTGACTAAAATGTTGCAACACGATAACATAAGTGGCTAAAACGTAACATTTGAAACATAAGTGACTACAACGTAACCCGAGGTAAACAAAAGTGACCATAAGTGTCATTTACCCTTAATTTTATAATTGAATTGTTCAAATATTAATGATAAAAGTAATTTTACATTTGTAATTTCTTTAAGGATTCAATTGTGATATTTTATATTTTATTCACTTTTTGTTTTTATGAAAAAAATTTCAACCATTCGATAAATATTAACATATAGTATTTTAGATCAATATAATAAAAATATCAGATTGATTTGAAATTGACATGCATTATTAGTATAATTATATCGATAAATTTAATAATTGAGTCGTTAAAATATTAATCATGCCAAGAGATAAGTTAATCACTCTGACTTGACTTGTACAAAATAATGATTAGAGTTCTTATTAAACATCCATTTAATATGGATTCATCCCTTACCCCCAATATATATATATATATATAATTTGAGTCCCTCCCCATTTATTAATTAAATATTACATTAGTTGAGGGAGGAGATGCGACTGCCTTGAGTTGAAATCTTATTATAAGCATATATTGTTTTTTAGATTTTGTATATAAAAAACAAAATACCCTTAATTTTATATATATTGCTTTGTTAAAATAAATCCCTTTTGGTAATTTAACAATTGCGTTAAGTCTTATTTATGAGTGATGCCAATTTAATTAAAATATATATGCTAGAAATTCTATCACATGCGTATGCGTGTAAAAATTACTTATTTAAAACACAAAGATTATTTTAAGAATAATATACGATAAATAATGAAATGTATTGTATAATAGCTCGATTTTCAGTGGTGTTGAAAAAAGTGGTTTCAAAATCCCATTCCATAAACCGAATCTGTAAATATTAATATTTAATATTTACGAGGCTAGTATCAAAGTTTATTAAAGATCGATCTAGTAATTTGTTGAATTGATAGTTAATTAATGTACAATGACTAAATTATAAAAATTTATTGCTATAAATTTTTAATTGACCAATGGTTTAGGGGCTCAAATTGCAATTAACTAAAGGTTCAAAATGACAATTTTATCATCTTGAATATTGTGTTAATGGCTGGTGATGATTTTAGTTGATTAGGTATGATTAATTTCATTTAAACCTAATTAATTAAGTTAATAAAATACTTAATTAAGTATAAAAAGAAACTTAAGTGGAATGAGGGTGAACTTCATCTTCTCTACTCATCCACAACCAAAAAAAAAAAAAAAGGTTTCAAAGCTTCAAACTTTTGGCCATTAGATTAGTGAGTTCAATCAAGTCTTTTTCTTATAATTTTTATGTTTTTGAGGTCGTGAGAGCTTGATTTAGCTAGCCCATGTACCAATTTGTAAAATTGTTAAAAATTTTATTAGTTTCCATTGTTGGCTTCTAAAAGAAATTGGTGTTAAATTGATAGATTTTAAGTTTAGATGTGAAAAGGACTAGATTGTAAAATTTAATTGTTAGTTTTGTTCAAATGGACCAAAGTGTATAAATTGTAAATTTGATACGAAAGTTCTATAATTATAGATAGTTGATGGTTCTAAAATGATGTAATTGAGATCAGTTTTGAAACCAAAACTCAAATTTGAAAGTTATGGCAATTTCGATTTTAGGGATTAAATTGAATAAAATGCAAATATTAAGGGGCATTCAAAAAAGGAAATTGAATTGGTACATACATATAATAAAATGTTATAAAATGTTTGATTGTAACACCTCTTACCCGTGTCCGACGCCGGGATAGGATACGAGGCATTACTGGAATTAAACTCAAGCAAACATACAAACCCGAGCCATAAAATTTTATTCAAATAAAATTCATTTATATATATCTTATCGTCCCTATTACGAGCCTACGAGGCCCCAAATATACATTTGGAGTGGTTCGGGACTAAATCGATAATTTTGAAAACATTTGGAAGACTTAGAAAATTTTTCATGGAAATAGGGTCACACGCTCGTGTGGCTTGGAACACGCCCGTGTCCTCAGCCCGTGTAACTCTCTGTTCATGACGTCATCAACATAATTAGGGTCACACGGCCAAGTCTCACGCCCGTGTGCTTAGATCGTGTGGGAATTAAATTCAAAAAATTAAATACAGACTTCACACGGTCTGGGCACACGCCTATGTCCTGAGGCCTTGTCCTTCACACAGTTGAGACACACGGCTGTGTCTCTGTCCGTGTGTTTACTATTGGGCATTCTGTTTTGCCTAATTAGGGTGCAGGGGACACACGGCTGGATTACACGCCCAAGGGGTAGACCGTGTATCACATAAGGCCTAGACACATGTCCGTGTGTCTACCCGTGTGGACAACTTTGAGACTATTTTCCAAGCCATTTGCCACCCTTAAATGCTCACTCACTTATACATTTTTTATGGCATGCAACATAGTATATTCAGTCACTCAAATACTCGCAATCATGATTAATCTATGACTTTGTAATGTCAACATATCACATGCTCAAACCATTATGCTTTCATATGGCATTCGACACCAATTTCATATTTATTCATCCTTATAAACCTACCTTCAATCTATTTGATTATACCATAGCTATGGTCATACCTATTAGTCCCAATTCATTCATTAAACATATGTGCCATTTATCACATCCATTACCAACAAGCAACCACCAACCACATCACAAAGTATAAACACATTGTATGCATAAATAAATAATTAGGGTTACAACCTGATAAACAAATATAAGCCACATCTCATGGCCAACTCATTTGACTAATCAATATGACACATAACAAAATGACCAAGTCTCCTATACATACCATACTTGAAATGTTGATACTAACTATACCCAAATGTCCAATTGATAGTGTGATCGAGTCTCCGACGTCCTTCGATCCCCAAGCTAGTTTGGCGACACTAAAAAGATGAAAAGGAATGGGGTAAGCATTAAAGTTTAGTAAGTCCATATGCAAATAATATGCAATCTAAACAAGTATTTAACATACATTTAACATAATGAACGTAAATTTGTATTTCATCAAATTACTTAAACGTACTCATCACATAAACAACCTTATAATAAGTTCATCACATACCAAGGCAATACTCATGAGTTCAGTATACATACCTGTATCAACTCATGACATAATCTCTTACTTTCTCGTCTTTGTCAAAAACATCAGTTTACACTTTGAATTACTCGTTGAACGTGTGACAGCCCGAATTAGACTTAATCGGAACAGTGGTTTTGGGACAACGAATCCGAGTCAAAAAAATATTTTTAAATTATTTTCAGTGTTTATTCTGTGTGAATTTATGTTTTTGAAAATTTTGTGATTTAATTTTGTCGTTTAGGTGTCCAATTAAATAAAAGGACTTAATCGCGTAAAGTGAAAATTAGATGGTTATTTCAAAAAGGGGCCAATTTGCTCTTGGCTTATAAAATAGAAGCCTTTAAGAATGAAATAGCCCAATATCAAATGAAGTGGACGGTAGTGGGCATGATATATGTGATTTTATAATATATTAACTAAGGTTAAAAAAAAAGTAAAATAATAATAAATAATATATATGTTATAATATATGATAAATAAAACAAAGTGCTCATATTATTATTTCCACCATAGCCAAATATAAACAAAATAAAACAAGAAAGAACAAAGGCTAGGTTCGGCCATCTTTCAAGCTAAATTCAAGGTTCGTTTTTTGTCGGTTTTTGATAATTTTTACGTTTTTGAGATTGTTGCTTCGAGTACTACAAAACCCATGCTTGAATTTTTTATTTTGATGAATATTTTGAGTTGTGCCATTGTTGATGGTTTTTTATTTTTGCTGTTTGATGATGTAAAATGAAATATATGTTTTAGATTAACATATTTTGTATTGGAATTTTAGATGATTTTGAGTAATTAGGACTAAATTACAAAAATAATAATTTTAGGGAATAAAATGTGAAATAAATTGAATATATGGACTTGTTTGTGAGTGGGTAAAATTTAGCCCAACATAAGTATAGGAAAATTTGGTGTATTTTGTGTTTTGTGCAATAGGGACTAAATTGTAAAAATCATAAATGTCAGGGATAAAATGGTAATTTTTCCATTTATGTGTTTTTGGACTAAATTTAATGAAAATATGTTTGAATGAGCTTAATTTGAATATGTTTAGATCAAGAACTAAAAAAATCGGGCTTGGTTTGGGGAAAAACGAAAGTCGTCGACTAGCTGCCCGATTCCATTTTATATCGTCCAAGGTAAGTTTATAAGCAAATATACGTGTTTATTTGGTAATTAAATGTTATATTTATATGTTGTTATTAAATGTAGAATTTTAATATGCTATGGCCGAAAATGATTAAATTTGACTACTACACTTCCGAGTTCGATTCGACCGAGTTACGATGTTCGAAAGTCCTTTATGAACCTTAAGAATAGTTAGGATACATATGTCATGACATAGGATTCCGATATATGTGTGCGAGTAAGACCATGGCATCAATATGTGGTTCCGATATGTGTTTACGAGTAAGACCCTGTCTGGGACAGTGGCATCAATACGTGGCTACATGTAAGACCACGTTTGGGACGTTGGGGTTGTACGATTATGTGATTATTCGAGTGCCCTATCCGATTTCGAATGGTTCATCAGGCAAAGGTAAATTGTGCATGATTGTGTAATACGAGTAAGACGGCCAGGTATGAATTAGTTGTTTGGCTATTAATGATAAGGTAAGTTGGTACTCAGTATTTATTTTATTCACATATAATTGATGATAATGACTTTAAGTGATGTTAGTATATGTATATTCGGCTTGTAGTTATATAAATTTAGTATGAGAAAATGACTCATAATTAAATGCAATGTATATTTCGGTATAATTGGTCTTGTTGACTATTTATGTATATATATGCAATACTACATAGTGATTTTTTTAAGCTTATGTGTAAAAGTATATGCAAGCATGATTATAATATAATTAGGTTTTTGGGAAGTTGAATATTAATATACTCAAATGGCCAGGTGAGTATTCGGCCAAGTAAAAAAAAATGCAATTACTTGTATATAAATAAATATGTGCATTTGGAAAGGTAAAACAAAGTGGTTGGTAAGTTGATTGAAAAATAGACAATGTGTGTATTTGATCATTCGACCAAGATGATGTTTAAGTGCGAATGTATATATGTGGATGCACTTATAAGTATAACTTGAGATTAAATGGTATTTAGTTACTATAAATAATAATTAGCTTAATTGAATTGAATACTTTGTTGGGTTTACTATTTGCTTATGACTTACTAAGCTATATTAGCTTATTTTGTGTATCCTTGTTTGTTTTATAGATATTAAAAATCAAGTTACAGGCTCGGGGATCGTCTGCGAAGTTCATCACACTATCTACTATTTTGGGTACCTTTTTAAGTTAAATTCGAATTATGGCATGTATAAGCTGAAATGTGGTTTGAATGATAAATTTTGGTTGTGTATAAAGCCATGCCAAAATGGGTAATCAAAATGTTTGAATTAAATCATGTTAGGTATGGTCTATGATGATTGTGGTTAAATGTTGCAGGTTATATATCTATGATTAATACGTGAGATAAATCTTGCATGTTTAAGAAATGAGCAATGGCTTGAAAGAATCGTGACTAATCCATCGATGTAAATTTTTATGTGAAATATATTTGTGAACCTAATGAATATGTTTGTGACTTGGTAATGTTCATGATTCGGTGTTTTAAATTTTTGATAGGGTTCGAAAAATATGGCAAGGTTTATTATGATATATTTTTGTCCACTTGTGCTTTGGTAGGTATGATCATGATAATATGGAAATGGTTTATGTGTGATTTAATGAGAATGTATTGTAATACGTCAAATAGATATGACATATGTTTGTATTTAATTAAAGTCCTGCATATGCATTTATTTATAAACGAGAGTGTGGTAGCAGTAGCATAATATGCATGAAAATGGTAATGTATTCTACTATATTATCCATATAATTATATATAAATATGTTTGAGTATCCATAAATGTGATTTTACATATTATGTCTTAAGTGTCATTTGATATAACACGCATGCAAATGTGTCTTAGGACACATGTAGAGTAAGATAAGATATTTTACTTATGGTATAAGTGATTATTAAGGTGATAAACGCAAGAGATTTTATATATAAAAATTTACTTGTTATTTACAAGTTTGTAAATTTGTATTAAAATTTATAATATTGGTTGTAAGATGTAAGATGTAAGATGTATATGTATATATATATGAGATTCGTATAGGCTATCATATCACTAATGCCGCATGTATACAATGGTAAGTGTATTAGTTTATAATTTAAAATTTTAGTAAATTTTCGAGACTAATTCATGTGATTATGTAATGTTTATTATAATTGATCGGAATTGTGTTTTATTCCGTAACATCTTACGATCCTATTTCAACGACGGATACGGGTTAGAGGTGTTACATTTTATTGGTATCAGAGCTACGACTTAGTCAGTTCTAGGACTAACGTAGCGTGTGTGAGTTTAGCTATACATGCCATAATTGTATATTGTGATAGTGTGATGACTTCTGACATTTGACATGTATTTTCATATAGTAAATGGATCTCGACAGAGCTGTAGCTGATGATGTCGAGAGTGTAGCGCCTGCTCCTGTGCAAGGGACAACGCAGGCTGATTCTCGACTGACTTCGAGTAATCCAAAAAATGAGGCTAAACAAGCCTTCTATCAAATGATGAATGACTGGTTCACTCAATATATTCAGACTAACCCGGCTGCACAACAACCACCATCCCCAATTAATCCATCTTTTGTGCCTGTTGTACCTCAAGTAAGTGATCCGTTGCGATTGAGTAGACCACCTGTCGATAAAATTAGAAAACGTGGGGCTGAAGAGTTTAAAGCCACTGATGAAGATGACACTGAACGGGCTGAGTTCTGGCTTGATAATACCA
Organism: Gossypium longicalyx; assembly: GCA_025698465.1. NCBI lineage: Eukaryota > Viridiplantae > Streptophyta > Magnoliopsida > Malvales > Malvaceae > Gossypium > Gossypium longicalyx. The sequence goes on along the minus strand of CM046997.1, from coordinate 10,915,305 downwards.
TCCGTGTGTTTGACGAGCTGTCCTGTACTCCTGACGAATGTTTGAAATGTGCTATATCCCTACTTCGAGACACAAAGATACCACCGTGGAATACCCTAGTATCGAGTGAGTTCCGAGAGCGGTGACTGAAATTCTTTCAGATCGAGTTCCGTAAGAAATATATCGATCGAGAGATTTATTGATCGAAGCGTGAAGAATTTTTGGAGTGAAACAGCAGTCGGATGACAAAGATGTGATCATCTGAGTGAAAATTCGTGAGACTCAGTCGATATGCTCAAGAGTGTGTTTCTACTGAGGCCATAATGTGTAAAAGATTTGAAGAGGGGTTGAATGAAGATATCAAACTGTTAGTTGGCATACTTGAGATAAAAGAGTTTGTGGTACTTGTTGAGCGACCCTGCAAAGTTGAAGAGCTCGGGAAAGAGAAAAGAAAAGCTGACTTTGAAGCTAGAGATGCATGCAAAAGAACATCTGGTAAGTCATTTCAGTTGGCAGCAAATAAGTTCTGAGATTATTTTAGCCGTTCTAAAGCCACCTCAGGTTACTCCAAATGGGATCAGAATAGACCACCAGTGAGTTCGAGAGCTACCTCAATAACGAGTGTGGGTAATGTCAGATCAAATCAACCCGAGTGTAAGCACTGTGATAAATGACATCCCGACAGTTGCAGGTTGCATGATCGAGCCTATTTTAAGTGTGGATTGACAGATCATTATATTCGAGACTGCCCAATGTTAACTGAGGAAAATCCAGTATAGAATACGAGATCGGGCAACACTGCATCTTGAGGTAGACCACCCAGAAATGCTGGTAATACGAGTGGCAGTCAGAGAGGGACTAAAGATACGGCAATCAGATCGGAGGCTCGTGCACCTACCAGAGCCTATGCTATACGTGCACGAGAGGAGGCTTCATTCCTAGATGTTATTACTGGTACATTTACTCTTTATGATACTAATGTAATTGCATTGATCGATCCTGGTTCTACTCATTCTTATGTGTGTGAGACATTAGTATTCAACAAGACTCTACCTGTTGAGTCTACTGAGTTTGTGATTAGAGTGTCAAACTGTAACACCCCCTAACCCCAAACCGTCGCCCGAACAGGGTTACGAGGCATTATCGGACATATCAAACAACTTACGAATAATTCACAATTAATATAACATTTATAGTATAATTTAATAATTAAGTCCCTATATTGGACTCTTGAAGCCCAAAACATGTATTAAAAATAGAACGAGACTTGCTCGAGTATTCCAGAAATTTTTTTCGTAAATTTTTTTTTTACAAAAATTTCGACAGTATTTTTGCTTATTTTTACCTAAAACCCCTGCAAATTCAAACAAAAAACAAACCAATACCAATGTTTCAACCAAAGAATTTTACATCTTAAACACTACTAGATCATGCTTAGTCCATTGATTTGTTATTTAAATTTTAAAGTGTTAACATATAATCATTCATTTCATTTCAAAATTTAATACCAAATTTACTAATTTATAACTTTAAACTTACTTATCATCCAAAATTCCATAACTATCTAATTACAACAAGATCATTTAACCTATATATATATATATATATATATATATATATATTTGTATATATATATACATGACTCATGTACAACCACCTAGTACATGCCACTTAAACAAAAAGAAGAAATACATCACCAAAATTTTCTTGTTGGAGTCGGGATCTTTCTGGATGCTGAACTGGATCTTAAACTCTAATAACTCACGCACACAAACAATCATGCAATGCTGTTGAGTATTTCATACTCAGTGGTATTACTATAAACCAAACTATTTAACATTAATAAATTACAATATCAACCATAAGCTTTATAAATCATTTAAACTAATTATACATAATTATATATCACTTTATAAATATTAAATTCATATTTCATTTTTTTTAACATACTAATTCAATTCATAATTTAATTCATACATTCTTTCTCGTACTTTTCAGTAGTGCCAAATCAATCAATCTCATTTTCAAATTTTCATTTCAATTATTTACCCTATTAACAAGGCTCGGACTTTGATAGATACGCGGATTCCACCCAAACACACCAAAATATCCAATCCAAACACACCCAGAATAATATAAATCCTCCATAACACACCAGTATAATATAGCCTCCCAAACACACTGATAAGGTACTAAATGCCTCTTCGGTTAAACCGAAGCATATAATAACAGAATCATCTTCTCGGCCGAGCTACAAATCTCCTCATCACATCACAATCCTATGACATGCCATTTGTATCCAATCTAGTCCGACAAGTTAATAGGGTATTATTTTACTTTTCTAATTTTGAATTCATTTCCACAACAATTTCAAATATTCAACCAATTCAAAACATCTATTATCTCAATTCACATATAATTCAATATTCACACATATTCTTACTTAATTTCAAATATTATTACTTACCTTATCTTAGATGTCCCATGACTACAAATTCAATGTAACATTTAATAAATAATTTGGGTTATAGTAATACAAACCCGGAATACGCGTTTACTCCTCAACGATCTTTTCTTTTCCTTTGGATGTCGATGCCTCGTTTTCCTTGTTAGCTACGAAAATAATAATAACAATTTACATTATTAATTACAACATTAATTTAATAATTAATTGAATTTTTATTCAATTTATTCCCTAATTCCAATTTAATCCTAATTAACTCTTTTATTCGTTTAACTTAATTTATACTTCATTTCTACTCAATTTCCTTCCATATTCACCCTAACAATCTAATGTTCATTATAAAACTCTACTTTAAAATTTCTTTCAATTTAATTTCCTAAAACACAAAACTTATAGCTTCTTTTACTATTTAATCACTTTTTCAATTCTAACTTAAAATTCAATCAATTAAATCCCTAATTCTTCTTTTTGTTCAACATAACCCATGCTTAAAAACCTAAAAACTTCTAAAACCTTAATTTAATTTCAACAAAACTTTATTTTAAAGCTTCTAAAACATCAAAATTAAGAGAAAAGGGCTAAATTTAGCTTACCAATTAAACTTGAAGCTTTAAAATCGCAATTTTTCCCCTTTTTTTCTTTCCCTTTTTCTTCCCCTGTTTTCGTTTTGTTCTCTGTTTCTTTTCTGTTCTTCTTTCTTTTACTTACTTTTTTTATTCTATTTGTTTATTTCTTTTAGTTATTTTATATTACTTTAATATTAAGTAAACAAATTATTTTATAACAAATGTACCAATATTTTTATTACAATTGTCATTATTCAATTTTTTTTTAAATCTTATAATTTAATTATTATCATTTACTTATTATATAAGAAATTATATATGTATTTTACACATGTACTAATAATAATTATACACTTGTCTTATTTCATAATATAATATCAATTTAATAATTATTAATATAAATGAATATCTTTTACTTATTATTTAAGAAAATATACAAATATATATATTTACATGTTTATAAATACACATATCACACATGTACACTTTTATCATCATACATTTGGCACAAATTTTAATTTATTTATAATCTAATAACAAAATTTTAAATCAAATAATAATAGTAATTAATAAAATCTAAGATTTTTCTTTCCATTTTCCCGCCTCAATTATTACAAATGGCTTAATTGTCATTTTAATCCCTTTTTCTTTCTATTGTTTTAAAATTAAACTTTTAACATTTACTCAATCTAGTCCTTTTTACTAATTACTCTAAATTAAACTAGTTTCACCTAAATAAAACCTAATTAGACATATAACTAAACTCATAATTATTCCTAATAATTATTTATGACCCCGTTTCACTAAGACGGAGGTTCGATAATGTACTTTTTCTATGCCCACGGATTTTGGGTCATTACACAAACCCCTTGGGCTGATGTGTTATGGTTGATAAAGTGTGTAAGAATTGTCCCCTGATGGTTCGAGATCTAATCTTTCCAGCTGACTTGATGTTGCTGCCATTTGATGAGTTCGACATAATTCTGGGTATGGATTGATTAACATTACATGATGCTGTTGTGAACTGCAAAAGAAAGACCATTGATCTACGGAGTCAGAATGATGAGATTGTTCAAATTGAATCTAGTGATTTGTATGGCTTACCAGCAGTGATTTCTTCGATGGTAGCTCAGAAATATGTGAGAAAAGGGTGTGAAGCTTATTTTTGCCTACGTGCTCGACAGTAAAGCGGTTGAAAGAAACATGGAATCAGTACCTGTTGTATGTGAGTATCCGGATGTATTTCAAGAAGAATTACCGGGTTTGCCACATATTCGAGAAGTAGAGTTTGGTATTGAGTTAATGCCTGGGACGACTCCGATATCTATAGCTCCGTATAGAATGACACCTACATAATTAAAAGAATTGAAAGCTCAGTTGCAAGAATTGACAGATAAAGGTTTCGCGTGACCAAGTTTCTTTCTATGGGGTGCACTTGTGTTGTTCGTGAAAAAGAAAGATAGAACTAGGAGAATCTGCATCGATTACAGATAGCTTAATAAGGTGACTATAAAGAATAAGTATTCGCCACCGCGAATTGATGATCTATTTGACCAGCTGAAAGGGGCTACAGTATTTTCGAAGATAGATTTGAGACCAGGCTACTATCAGTTGCTAGTTAGAGATTCAGATATGCCAAAGACTACTTTCAGAACGAGGTACGGACATTATGAGTTTTTGGTTATGCCTTTCGGACTCACTAATGGACCTGCTGTTTTCATGGATTTGATGAATCGGATCTTCAGATCATATCTGGATCGATTTTTGGTTTTGTTTATAGATGATATTTTAATCTACTCCCGTGATGAAGCTGAACATGCCGAACATTTGAGACTTGTGTTGCAGACATTACAAGATAAACAGTTGTATGTGAAATTCAGTAAATGTGAGTTTTGGTTAAGTGAAGTCAGTTTTCTGGGCCATGTAGTATCAGCATCAGGTATTTGGGTTGATTCGAGTAAAATTTCAGCTATACTGGATTGGAAACCTCTGAAGGATGTTTCTAAAGTCCGAAGCTTTCTGGGACTTGTTGGTTATTATAGACGGTTCGTGAAAGGTTTCTCTATGATTGCAGCTCCGATGACAAAGCTACTACAGAAAGGTGTTAAGTTCGAGTGGTCTGAGAAGTGCCAAAGAAGTTTTGATCAGTTGAAAGCCCTTTTGACAGAAGCTCCAGTGCTAGTTCAGCCAGAATCGGGTAAAGAATTTGTTATTTATAGTGATACATCATTAAATGGTTTGGGTTGTGTTCTGATGCAGGAAGGTAGAATGATAGCTTATGCCTCGAGACAGTTAAAGCCACCTGAAAACAATTATCCGACACATGACCTAGAACTGGCAGCCATTGTGTTTGTATTGAAAATTTGGTGTCACTATCTGTTCAGTGAGAAATGTCATGTTTATTCTGATCATAAAAGCCTGAAATATTTGATGACTCAGAAAGATCTGAATTTGAGACAACATCGATGGTTAGAATTACTAAAAGACTATGAGCTTGTGATTGATTATCACCCAGGAAAGGGTAATGTTGTTGCTGATGCTTTAAGCCGAAAGTCACTGTTTGCTTTGCGTGCAATGAATACACATTTAGCCATGTCTGATGATGGTTCGATAGTGGCTGAATTGAAAGCTAGACCATTGTTTGTTTAACAAACATGTGGTACCCATAAGGTTGATAATGAATTGATTGTAAAACGAGCTCAGTGTGAGATGGATGCTGATTCAGAGTTCAGAGTTGATGCTGATGACTATTTGAGGTTCAGAGACTGAATTTACGTCCCGAGGAATTCAGAATTGATTCAGATAATTTTGAATGAAGCTCATAGCAGTCGGTTATCTATTCACCCAAGTAGTACAAAGATGTATAACGATCTGAAATAACTTTATTGGTGGCCTGGCATGAAACGAGACATCTCTGACTTTATTGTAAGATGTTTAGTTTGTCAACAAGTAAAAGCCGAACATTAGGTACTTTCAGGGTTACTTCAACCGATTATGATACCAGAATGGAAGTGGGACAGAGTTACGATGGATTTTGTATCTGGTTTACCGTTAACACCGAGCAAGAAAGACGCAATATGGGTTGTTATTGATAGATTGACTAAATCGGATCATTTTGTCTCGATATGTACAGATTACTCACTTGATAAGCTGGTCGAATTGTATGTTTCTCAGATTGTGAGATTACATGGTGTGCCTATATCCATTGTTTCAGATCGAGATCCGAGGTTTACATCGCAGTTTTGGAAGAAGCTGCAAGATGCACTAGGCACGAAATTACATTTCAGTACTGCTTTCCATCCGAAAACAGATGGCCAGTCTAACCGAATCATTCAGATACTTGAGGATATGTTGAGATGTTGCATTCTCGAGTTCGAAGGTACGTGGGAACGATACCTGCCTCTGATTGAATTTGCATATAATAACATTTATCAATCGAGTATCAAAATGGCACCTTATAAGGCTTTGTATGGTCGTAAATGCCGTACGCCATTATATTGGACTGAGCTCAGTGAAAATAAGATACACGGAGTTGACTTGATCAGAAAAACAAAACAAAACGTGAAAGTGATCCGTGAAAGTTTGAAAGCAGCATCAGATCGTCAGAAATCTTATGCAGATTTGAAACGTAAAGATATAGAGTTTCAGATCGAAGACAAAGTCTTCTTAAAAGTCTCACCGTGGAAGAAAATACTCAGATTCAGTCGTAAAGGCAAATTGAGTCCGAGATTTATTGGGCCGTATGAGGTAATAGAGCGTATTGGGTCAGTTGTTTACAGATTATCGTTGCCACCTGAGTTAGAAAAGATCCACAACGCATTCCACGTTTCAATGCTTCAGAGATATCTATCTGATCCTTCACATGTGATTTTCCCGTCTGAGATTGAAATTCAGTCAGATATGACCTATGAAGAAAAACCGATTCGCATTCTGACTCGTGAGATTAAAGAGTTGAGAAATAAAAAGATTCCGTTAGTTAAAGTACTGTGGCATAAACACGGAGTTGAGGAAGCAACCTAGGAGCCAGAGGATACAATCAGATAACATTATCTGAACCTATTCACCGGTAAGATTTTCGGGGACGAAAATCCCTAAGGGGGGAGAGTTGTGACAACCCGAATTAGACCCTAATCGGAACGGTGGTTTTGGGACCTGAGTTAGAAAAATATTTTTAAATTATTTTCAGTGTTTATTCTGTGTGAATTTATGTTTGTGAAAATTTCGTGATTTAATTTTGTCGTTTAGGTGTCCGATTAAATAAAAGGACTTAATCGCGTAAAGTAAAAATTAGATGGTTATTTCAAAAAGGGGCTAATTTGCACTTGGATTTTAAAATAGAAGCCTCTAAGATTTAAATAGCCCAATATCAAATGAAGTGGACGGTAGTGGGCATGATATATGTGATTTTATAATATATTAACTAAGGTTAAAAAAAAAGTAAAATAATAATAAAAATATATATGTTATAATATATGATAAATAAAACAAAGTGCTCATATTATTATTTCCACCATAGCCGAATATAAACAAAAGAAAACAAGAAAGAACAAAGGCTAGGTTCGGCCATCTTTCAAGCTAAATTCAAGGTTCGTTCTTTGTCGATTTTTGATAATTTCTATGTTTTTGAGATCGTTGCTTCGAGTACTACAAAACCCATGCTTGAATTTTTTATTTTGATGAATATTTTGAGTTGTGCCATTGTTGATGGTTTGTGATTTTTGTTGTTTGATGATGTAAAATGAAATATATGCTTTAGATTAACATATTTTGTATTGGAGTTTAGATGATTTTGAGTAATTAGGACTAAATTGTAAAAATAATAATTTGAGGGACTAAAATGTGAAATAAATTGAATATATGGACTTGTTTGTGAGTGGGTAAAATTCGACTCAACATAAGTATAGGGAAATTTGGTGTATTTTGTGTTTTGTGCAATAGGGACGAAATTGTAAAAATCATAAATATCAAGGGTAAAATGGTAATTTTCCCATTTATGTATTTTTTGACTAATTTTAATGAAAATATGTTTGAATGGGCTTAATTTGAATATTTTTAGATCAAGAACTAAATAAATCAGACTTGGATTGGGGAAAAACGAAAGTCGTCAACTAGCTGCCCGATTCCGTTTTGTATCTTTCGAGGTAAGTTTATAAGCAAATAGAAGTGTTTATTTGGTAATTAAATGTTATATTTATATGCTGTTATGAGATGTAAAATTTTAATATGCTATGGTCGAAAATGATTAAATTTGACTACTACATTTTCGAGTTCGATTCGACGGAGTTACGACGTTCGAAAGCCCCGTATAAACCTTAGGAATAGTTAGGATACATATGTCATGATATAGGATTCCGATATATGTGTGCGAGTAAGACCATGGCATCAATGTGTGGTTCCGATATGTGTTTACGAATAAGACCTTGTCTGGGACAGTGACATCAATATGTGGCTACATGTAAGACCACGTTTGGGACGTTGGCGTTGTATGATTTATGTGATTATTCGAGTGTCCTATCCGATTTCGAATGGTTCATCGGGCAAAGGTAAATTGTGCATGATTGTGTAATACGAGTAAAACAGCTAGGTATGAATTAGTTGTTCGGCTATTAATGATAAGGTAAGTTGGTACTCGGTATTTGTTTTATTCACACATAATTGATGATAATGACTTTAAGTGATGTTAGTATATGTATATTCGGCTTGTAGTTATATAAATTTAGTATAAGAAAATGACTCATAATTAAATGCAATGGATATTTCGGTATAATTGGTCTTGTTGACTATTTATGTATATATATGCAATACTACAGAGTGATTTTTTTTAAGCTTATGTGTCAAAATATATCCAAGCATGATTATAATATAATTAGTGATTTTTGGGAAGTTGAATATTAATATACTCAAATGGCCAGGTGAGTATTCGGCCAAGTAAAAAAAAATGCAATTACTTGTATATAAATAAATATGTGCATTTGGCAGGGTAAAACAAAGTGGTTGGTAAGTTGATTGAAAAATAGACAATTGTGTATTTGATCATTCGGCCAAGATGATGTTTAAGTGCGAATGTATATATGTGGATGCACTTATAAGTATAACTTGAGATTAAATGGTATTTAGTTACTATAAATAATAATTAGCTTAATTGAATTGAATACTTTGTTGGGTTTACTATTTGCTTATGACTTACTAAGCTATATTAGATTATTTTGTGTATCCTTGTTTGTTTTATAGATATTAAAAATCAAGTTACAGGCTCGGGGATCGTCTGCGAAGTTCATCACACTATCTACTATTTTGGGTACCTTTTTAAGTTAAATTCGAATTATGGCATGTATAAGCTGAAGTGTGGTTTGAATGATAGATTTTGGTTGTGTATAAAGCCATGTGAAAATGGGTAATCAAAATGTTTGAATTAAATCATGTTAGGTATGGTCTATGATGATTATGGTTAAATGTTGCAGGTTATGTATCTATGATTAATACGTGAGATAAATCTTGCATGTTTAAGAAATGAGCAATGGCTTGAAAGAATCGTGACTAATCCATCGATGTAAATTTTTATGTGAAATATATTTGTGAACCTAATGAATATGTTTGTGACTTGGTAATGTTCATGATTCGGTGTTTTGAATTTTTGATAGGGTTCGAAAAATATGGCAAGGTTTATTATGATATATTTTTGTCCACTTGTGCTTTGGTAGGTATGATCATGATAATATGGAAATGGTTTATGTGTGATTTAATGAGAATATATTGTAATACGTCAAATAGACATGACATATGTTTGTATTTAATTAAAGTCCTGTATATGCATTTATTTATAAACGAGAGTGTGGTAGAAGTAGCATAACATGCATGAAAATGGTAATGTATTCTACTATATTATCCATATAATCATATATATATATATATATGTTTGAGTATCCATAAATGTGATTTTACATATTATGTCTTAAGTGTGATTTGATATAACACGCATGCAAACGTGTCTTAGGACACATGTAGAGTAAGATAAGATACTTTACTTATGGTATAAGTGATTATTAAGGTGATAAACGCAAGAGATTTTATATATAAAAATTTACTTGTTATTTACAAGTTTGTAAATTTGTATTAAAATTTATAATATTGGTTGTAAGATGTAAGATGTAAGTTGTATATGTATATATATATATGAGATTCGTATAGGCTATCATATCACTAATGTCGCATGTATACAATGGTAGGTGTATTGGTTTATGATTTAAAATTTTAGTAAATTTTCGAGACTAATTCATGTGATTATGTAATGTTTATTATAATTTATCGGAATTGTGTTTTATTCCGTAACGTCTTACGACCCTATTTCGGTGACGGATACGGGTTAAAGGTGTTACAGAACGCTTGGAATACTATCAGATACTCGAAACACTTACACGTGGTACCTCATATGTAGCCGAAGCTACCTTATATCTCATAACACATGAAGGCTCATTCTCGAGCTACTCACGGGTCTGCTCACACAAGCTGTAATGGCCCAAATTCTAGTGGTGTCGAAACAGTAATTTGAGATCACTAAATCCTACAAATGAGTAGAAAATATTATTAATTTAATGAAAATAAGTTAGATGTGAAGTTAGGAAAATGATTGAAATAGTGAATAGTATTTTATAATAAATACTAAATAATTTAGAAGTGAAAATGAGGTATCGAGACATCAGAATATTAGATCGAGCCATAAATATTTTTATAAATATTTATGGAGTGTTAGTAAGTTAGTATTAAAGTTTTGTCAAGAAATTTTAAGGTTTCGGTAGTCAATTGGGTAAAAAGGACTAAATTGAATTAAGTGTAAAATTGTGAAATGTGATTAAATAGCTCTAGTAATAATTAAAGAAGGACTAAATAGGCAATTAAACACCTATTATTTGTCTGGACGGCATGTGTGTGCGGGAAATATTGAAATTAGGTGTGAACAAGGGGTAAATTTGGAAAAGAAGTAAAAAAATTGAATAGTTAAAAATGGAATGTAATTGGAAATCTAGAGATTTCTTCAACTTTCTTCATCCTCTTCAGCTAAAAATAGCCATTGAAGAAACCTTAGAGCTGGTTTTTCATATTTTTATTGCAAGTAAGTTCAAATCTTGATTATTCTTGAATTTTTTTATGTTTTTGAGACTTTTACAACTAGGTCCTATTATCTAATTCTTTAGTTTTTGATTTCATGGTTGATTTTGAAAGTTTGCATGAATAAGTGCTGGAAGTTTATGATGATTTAACATGGAATTAAAGTTTTAATTTGTTTATATGTTGATTTTATTGAAAGAATTATATAGAAAGTGAATATTTGGGGACCTAATTGTAAAAAAAGCTTGAAATTAGGGGTTTATGTGGAAATTATAAATTTCAATGGTTGTGATGTAACTTAAAATGTCTAAGTAAAGTGTTAATTGAGAAGAAAAGGGTTCTATTGATGAGTTAATTGGTTAGGGACCAAATTGTAAAAATCGTGAAATTTAGGGTAAAAGTGTAATTTTGGGAATTAAAGGGTATAAATTGTGAGATAAAATAACATTTAAATTAATGGTAATTAATGAATGATTTTTCAATTATAGATCAAGAAATTGAAGTGAATCGTGGAAAGGAGAAAATAGTCGAATAATTTTCTCGAACTTCTACAACTATTGCGAATTAGCCCAGGTAAGTTCATGTGGCTAAATTTTGGTGATCATTGTTATTCTTATGAATTTTATAATGAGTTATACTATATGATTATGATAAAACCATGAACAATGTAAAAATATATATATAAAATTGAAGAAATGATCAAATTGAATGAAACATATGATTGAGTACTTCTGTCCAGTGACAAACGATGAATTGACGGAAAAAGACCATGGTTGGACCATGGCAACAAGTGATAAGCGATATCCGTATAAGACCATAGTTGGGCTATGGCATCGGAAAACAAGTGATAAGTGATTCTCGTATAAGACCATAGCTGGGCTATGGCTTTGGATTAAAGTGATACAAGTGATCCGTATAAGACCATAGCTGGGCTATGGCATCGGAGAAAACTGATAAGTGCTCCCGAGTAAGACCATATTCGGGATATGGCATCAGTATGATATATGACTCGTGTATGACCATGACTGGGCCATGGCTTCGAAAAGTGAAACGTGATCATGTGCTAGTCCATAGTTTTACTATGGCAAAGTGAAGATGAAGTACTCAATTCCGTATAGTTTCTTAATTTGAAAAGAGATGGTAAGCGATAAATGGGCCCAAAAGAATAAAGTTTAAGTGTGAATAATATTAAGTGAAATTGACTTGGTTTGTGAATGACAGGAGAAATTAGTGTATTGTATAATATACGAATGCTTTACCACATTTGGTAAGTTTACGTTCTAAGCCTATGAACTTACTAAGCTTTCACAAGCTTACTTGAATGTGATTGTTATGTCTTGTAGATTAACATGGAATCGGAGGATCGGATCATCATCAAGAATCACACTATCTAGACGTTCTCCGGTAGTTTTTGGGTTATTATCTTTTGATTTATATAGCATGTATAAGTATTTGGTTGGATAAAGTTATAGATGGTTAAAGTATGTAAAGGGGATGGCATACATGTATGAAACTTAGTTTAATGGTTATGTAGTAGTGTCTTAATATAAAATGCATATTATGGGCATAAATTGGTTAATTGGTTGGTTGTAATTTGTATATAATTGTGTTTAGGTGCAGGTAATGGATGAAAGGGTGAGAAAAGTGGTCTAAAATGGCCTATTTTCGTCCACATGGTTAGACACACGGGCGTGTGTCTAGACTGTGTGTGACACACGGTAAGCCCACGGGCGTGTGAAACGACCGTGTGTCCCCTGCATCCTTAAATGTGAATTCAGGATAGTACACGGGCAAAAGACACGGCCGTGTGTCTTAGTCGTGTGAAGGACATGGGTTTCAAGCTTGGTCGTGTGTCAAAATCGTGTGAAAATGGCCTAAAAATGGTGAAAAATCAGTTTACCATATGGCCTAGCCACATGGGCGTGTGCCCAGGCCGTGTGCTCATTTGATACTTAAGAAATTGCAAGTCAGAATTGCCTACGGGCTGGCCATACGGGCATGTGCCCCTAACTTCAAAAAAAATTTTTTCAAAGTTTTTCAAAGTTACCAGTTTAGTTCCAAGTCACTTCTAAAGCAGGTATTGGGCCCCGTAGGCCCATATTAGGGATTTTATGGTGAAATTTGAAAAGTTTTGATTTGGAATGCAAATTTATGACTCGGTTTTGTACAAATGCAAGTGTATAAGTCCGATAATACCTCGTAACCATATTCTGGTGACGGATACGGGTTAGGGTGTTACACAAGCTGTCGGTCAGGACGTAGCTACACGGGCTGCTCATGCAAGCTGTCAGGTATCCGCAACACATGCCGGACTACCCAGCCACCGGTAGACGTATAAAACCAGCACCCAGAACCACATAAACATATATCACATATCTTATAAGCTCATAAATCACAGGGTTCCTAGTGACATGTCACTTGTATCCTAAACTATTCCTAAGGTTCAAACGGGATTCTTCGATATCACATCTCTGCCAAGCTTGCTCGTAATGTCGATCTCAATTTCCATACTACCAATCACTTACTCTTGGAGAATTCAAAGCATAACTCATAATAGCATTAAAGAATTTGATTTCACATAATACCCAAGCACCGAAAATATAACATAACATTACATTATTTGTATATGAACTTACCTCGGCACAAAATGATGAAAACGAGCATATTCTTTGTAAACCTTGTCTTTCCCCCGTTCAAGACCCAAACCACATTTTTCTTGATCTATAATGCCAAATTTAACTTGTTTAATACATACATTGTTCGAATTGACCCATAACACACACTTTGGTAAATATTACCTTTTTACCTCTAACTTTTCACTTATTTAAAATTGGTCCTTAGACTCGTAAAAAAAATGCATGCATTTTATTTGTTACCCAAGCCCAACTGATTCATATTGCTACTCCTAGCAGCCCACATTTTTCTTTATTTCACATATTTACTACCCATTTTACAACTTTTACAAATAGGTCATTTTTAGGTGTTTTCATGCAAAATCACTTTGTAAAAGATATTTATCACATATCAAACTTTCATATTCTTCCGTTAGACATCAAAATACATGCATGTCATACATGGGTAAATTTTTGAACATAAACTTTACTTCAAAATAATGGTAGAAATGGATAGATCATGCTTCAAGGATCTCAAAAATGTAAAGAATATTAAAAACGGGCTTGGAGGTACTTACAATCAAGCTTGAAAAGTTGAAAAATCCTAGCTATGGAGGCCACCTAAATTTTGGCACTTAGGGAAGAAGATGGACATGAATTTTGCTTCTTTTTCCTTTTTTATTCTTTTAATTACTAAATGACCAAAATGCCCTTAAGACTTTTCTTTCAAATTTTTCCTATTCATACCCATTTTTGTCTAAAATTTTAAAACTTGGTCAAATCCATAGCAATTTCATGCTTAAAGCTTCTAGAACTCAAGTTTGCAACTTATTCAATTTAGTCCATAACTTCAAATTGGACACTTTAGGCATAAAATTTCTTCATAAAAATTTCACACAAACATGCAATAATATTATGGATCATCAAATAATCATAAAATAATTATTTTTACTTCGGATTTGTGGTATCAAAATCACAGTTCCGGCTAGACCCTAATTCGGGTTGTTACATTGATATTGTTAAACTGAATTGAATAATTGTATAGATGGGGAATTGAATCAAAGATAATCAGGGAAAATAAAAAAATTATCGATTAGTCCTTAAAGTCTCGTTTATTGTTGATTTTCTAGGAAAGTTCATATGTAACTTACTAAATTATTTGTTGAATTGTATTTGTTTCAATTGTACGTTTATATTTAAGTGAATTTGTGGTAATTGACATATTTTGCTATTTATGGACTGAATTGTAAAACGTGAAAATGTTGACTATACGAAAAGGTACAAGGTACTGATACAAATGTTATATGTTTACAGAATTTATTTGACATATGTATTCTGATATAAGGCTTGAAATGATATGATTACAAAATGATGCCCGTGTGAACTTAGTTAAAGATTAGGATACGTATGACATGTCATTAGGGTTAAATATGAAATTGATCAGGGATTTACATGATGATAGGAGATCCAACATTTATTGCAGACTCTCAATTATATGTATTGTTGGTTTAGCCTGGACTGGTAACCTCGATACGATGTCCGCTTGTGTGAGCAAATTCATAAAATGTTAGTTTGTGTGAGCAAATTCATAAATGTTAACTTGTGTGAACAACCCTGATAACTGTCAACTTGTGTGAGCAAAATAGTCTTGTGTATCCGAGTTCTATTTACTACAGTTCTCTCGGACAAAATCTTAACCTAATGAAATGGGAAACATTGAAATGGTTTAGATACGAATTGAATCATATATGTTTCTAATGTGAGTTGTTATATGTATGATCATTACTACAAGTTCATTCTATGAAAGTTACAAACCGATTGGTTGTACGTACATGATGTTATGCATTAGCTATCTCAGCATATACCAAAGAATGTCAAATTAAATTGTTATTGTGTTAAGTTGTCAAATTAAATTGTTATTGTGTTAAGTGTTGTGTTTATTGAATTGTCAAGGTATGTTAAAAAATTTCATATGAATTTACTAAGCATCCATTATGCTTATCCCGTTGTTTTCCCTTCCCTTGTAGATTTCACCTTACATAACACGTCAAGCAGATCGTTTAAAGCTCACACTATCTCATTTTTTGAATTGGTAGCTTTTCAATCGTTTAAAGTCCAGAATTGTGGCATGTACATAGGTGTTATGCATTTGTTTAGCTTTAAATGTTAGTCATAGTTGAAGCCTATCTAATGCTTGATATTGGCAATGTTAATGCTTAGTTGAAATGGTAGGTTTTGGTAAATGTGTCTGAGTTATGTTTGGTGATTTAAAATAGTATGTTTGAACATGAATTAGAATAGATGAGAATTTGGCATTTGAATGGCTAGTTGGTTGGATGAATAATTTATAATTGAATTGGTATCTTTTGCGCTAAAATAGTAGTAGTGCTGAATTGGTTGAATGGAAATGGTTGAAAGGACTGCTTGGTATGTGTTTGAAGTGTTTTGGTGTAGGTAAAATTAGCCTTTTGTGCACAAAATAATGAGATTGTGTGGAAGTTTTGAAATAGGTGCCAAATTGCTCAAAATTTACCAAAATCGGAGTCCACATCCCAACAAGCAACCTTCCTCGTCACAACGTCGGCCGACAGTGAGTCACGTTGTGATGTTGAGTGGCTTAAGGTCATGGAGTGACAAACTGTTTGGCAATGTCACTATGTGGAGGAGGTGACATCACGACATCGACTTTGAATTTTTAAAACTTTACAATTTGGTCATATTTCGTGCTACAGTCAACAAAAGAGCTTTCGTAAGCTCGATTGAGGCTCATATTTGGTTGTTTAACATAATATAAATGTGTTTAACACATAATGACATGCTTGAATGATATTTATTGTATAATCGACAGTAATTGCTCCAGCAGCGAATGTGACATATTGTAACTCGGACTTGGCGATCGAGTTGGCCGAGGAGTGTTACATATTGTTTGAAGCTAATTAATAATATATGAAATATGTATGATATTAAGATGAAACAAAATAAATAAAATTGTGAGTAAATGGAAATTTAAACACGTAAATGCATCATGTTAATAATATTAAATGCACTACAATTGTTTATTACGATGTTGTCATCAATATTAAATTAGTATCGAGTTGACCTATGACACCAACTCATTCAATAACATTATCAATTTATACAATTAATGGAGGTAATAAAGTATGCATAATACAATTAAAATGTAAATATTATATTCAAATAAAGTTTTGATTTAGTGATAAAAGTAATGTTTTATTGATGTAAATAATCTGGGTTCAAATCCAATTGCATGTAATTTTCCTTTTTTTTTTTGTTCTAGAAATAAAAAGATTAAAACACTCTTTAATAATACAACTTATTTTAATTATAGAATGATATTTTTTAAAAAATTTATAATCAAATTATATCTGATTAACTTATAATAGCAACTTAGTCAAAAGGTTAGATAATAGAATAAATAAACAGATAGATAATTACCAAAATAATTTTTTCTTTCTTTAATTTTTGAACTTAATCGTTTTTAAATTGTTTATTTTACATGATCGTGAAGGTAAATCAATTCCTAGTTTCACTAGGGGTGTGGGATTACGACATGCTTGGGATCATGGGATTAGGAAGCTGATAATGGAAACCGATAATCTGGTTGTGGTACACTTGATACAACAAAGAAGAGAAGAGACGCCGACTAATGCAGTATTGAGATCTATACTTCGGCTGCTGGAACGAGCTTGGGAGGTCCGGATTTTCCATGTATATCGAGAAGGAAATCGAGCTTAGGAGCTTGCAAGGACTATTTTGCTGCGAGAAGGAACTCTGTAATTTACATGTTTTTTCTTTTATTTAGCAAAAAAAAAAAATCTTTAAAAAATTTATTCCTTTCTTATAATACATTTTATAATTATATAAAAATTAAGTAAAATGTTTTAATAAATACATTGAGTAACTAGACAATCTACATCACTATGTAAACTCTTAATTGAGTTGGTGTCATCTTCAACCGGATCACCAACTCGGTTAAAGAAATTACGGAAATACATTTTCATGGATAAAATAAAGGGATAAATCCTAAAACTATATATGAATTATGATTTAATGTGTAATTGTATACATAAACTTTGATTTTGTGCAATTTTATACATAAAATTTTGATTTGATTCAGTTCTTGTAAATTATTAACACAATTATTAATATAACATTATTTTATGTTTATATATGACATACATAAATAATTATATTTATCCAATATAAAAATAAATTGATGTATTTATTTCTTTAAATGTGTATAATTAAATCAAAATTAAAGTTTCAAGTATATATTTGAACCACAATTAGAGTTTCACGTGTATAATTGCACCAGATTAAAGTTTATGTATTCAATTGCAAATTAAATCAAAGTTTATGTATAATTTTGAGATTTATCCCTAAAATAAATTATATTATTTGAGGGTACTTTAGTTTTTTTATTTAAAAAAAAATATGCATATAGTGAGATTTAAACCTAAACCAATTATATTGGAAAAAAATATTTAATTAACCACTTAATTAAACCTTTATTTTGATATTTTTATACATTTTAATTTTATATCACATTTTATTATTTCTATCAATTGCATATATTAATAATGTTTTTGATTTAGTTTGTGCCACAAATTAACTCGACACAAACTCATAAACAATTTAATCTATTTTTTAAAATTTTTTAATACAATACATATCTACCGTGTTATTTTATTAATTAGATTCAAGTCATACATTTCATTAATTATTATATGTTATTTTCATTTACCATTTGAACTAAAGAATTTTTCGAATTAGAATTAAACTTTAATAATTATATTTATTATATAATTTTTTTATATATTTGTATATCTATACTTATTTATTAAGCTTTTTACTAAATTGGTGTTACCTACCAACAAAGTCTTAACTCAGTTAAGGAATTACCAAAAAACTCACTTAATTTGCAAAGTAAGTTACATGATTATGTGGGTATTTTTGTCTTTTTATATTTTATAAATAAAAAAATGTATCTATAATGAGATTTGAGCCAAATACGACATGCATATAAACTACACTTTTCATTATTTATTGTATGTTATTTTTTTATCACATCTCTGTGTTCTGAATACATGAATTTCATACGGATATGCGTGTGATAAGATTTCTAGTATTTTTAATAAGTTTTTTACATTTTAAAATGAGCTTAATTTAGTATTTGGTACATGAATTTGACACTTTTTCTTATTTAGATATCTAAGTTTTTTTTTGTCCAAATTGGCACATGAACTTGACATTTTTTTTCTAATTTGGTACATATTTTTTTTTGTCCAATTTGATACTTAAACTTAACACTTTTTCCTAATTTAGTATATTAGTTTTTTTGGTCCAATGTGGTACCTAAATTTGACACTTTTTTCTAATTTGGTACCTAAGCTTGTCAAATGCAAACAAATGATCCCAAAACACTAACAATGTTAGTTTTTTTTTCTATGAGGAACATCAATAACTTATGTAAAACCAATATATGGAAGATGACATGGAATTTAATGGCAAGAATGATTACATTTATTTGGAGTTTCTTTTGTTTTACTAAACAATATGCTCAAATTTTACTTTTCATTAGAATTGAGGTTGCTTTGACTGTTAATGGCAAAAATGATTCAAGAAGGACTGTACGCTTAAAGCATTGCCCGATCTTCACAAAACACTCAATTCCGCAAAAATATCGTCAATATTAGAGGAAATTTGTGTTCAAAAATTGTGTTTTAAACTATATTTAACAAATGGATATTGAAGAAGAGAACAAGAGTTTTAAAAACTCAAAATAAAAAAAAAGTCGTCTTGTTAAATTAAAACATAAAATTAATTGAATTAAATTAATTAAACTACACGTAACCGAATATTTTAAAATACAAAAAAGAAATCATGTCATTTTCACATGTTTGTTATACATTAATTATTTTTTCTAACTTTTAAAGTAACACAATTAGTATATTAATGTAATTTGTATAACATTTAATAAGTTCAAGTACCAGTTTTGACAAAAAAAATATGTATCAAATTAGAAAAAAAATGTCAAGTTTGCTTACTAGACGAAGAAAAATAAAAGCTTATATATCATATTTAAGTACCCAATTGGACAGCTCGAAATGCTATAATAAGCCTTTAAATAAGCTATAGGTTTAATTATATGAAAATTATAATTTTATGTCTTTAATGGTCATTTTATTTTTTTACTACTATTAACCTCATCACCATCGCTGTCTTTACATCCAAACACTTATTCCACCATAAAATTTAGTCTCACCATAATAATAATTCATCATCATTATGGTTTCTAATCTCACGAACCCAATCTTCCTATAAACCAGGATTAGTAATAAACTAATTTTACTTATACTTTTTAGTTGCTTGTATGAGTTGCTTTTGACAAAGGAAGGCGAATTTTAATTATTTTAAAGATGTTTATATATAATATATGTTTGTTTTTACAGAGTTGTTTTAATTTTAAATTTAAAATTATATTAATTATTTTTATCTTTTGACAAAATATTTTAATAATAAACTAATTTTATTTGATAACTTTTAACCACTCACAATTTTTTGTTTTAAGCAAATGAGAGGAAAATGTTATAGATATTTTTATAAATGTAGTTTTACTTAATATGCTTATGATATTAGGTTTAAACTTTTAGTGATTATTTTTTTATGTTATAATAAATTATTTTAATACTCATGCTTGTGTTAATATATGTTATGTTTGGCTACTGGTATAATAATATAAGGAAAAATTTATTTAACATATATGTTTTTTAAAAAATAGACATAAAATAAAAAATAATTGGTACATATTTAAATATGCAATTAGAAAAATGAGTAAAAATTTTTGCAAAAAATAAGACTTCTTTAAAATAAGCGAAAAATTTTCATTATCTTTATCGTAAACAAGTCATGTGAGGGAACAAGTAGATAAAATATTACTCCAACCAAACATATCATAAATAACTAATGAATGTGTTAATAATTAAGCTTTTCCTTGTGTTAAGATACTAAATAATCAAACCACACATGTGAGATTTTAGATTAAATTATGCTATTAGTATTTATACCATGTGCAAATCATAATTTTAATCCATGTGCTTTAATTTGACATTTTTAGTTATTATATTTTTTGAATTATAAAAATTTTGTCCTAATTAAATTGTAGTTGTTAAATTTATTACGTTTTGCTATTTTTAAATTCTCACGCGATAAACATATCAACTTAATATTTTCACATATTCCTTAAAAAATGTTAATTAATGGATTTAGCGGATGTGGTTTGTGTCAAAAGTTAAAATTGAAAATTCAAGAAGTAAGAATGATTAAACTTAAGAGTATGGATAAAATCTACAAATTCATGTTTAGTACAAAACTAATAGCAAAATTTAACTTTTACCATTGGATCAAGATTGAAATTTGGGTTAAATCATATTTTGTAACTTATACTTGGCAATTTTTTTCATATTAGGGCCTGAATTTTTTTGTCCAAATTAGGCCCTTAACTTGACAAACGTTCTCACATTGGGACTTTAACTTTTTTTATTCAAGTTAGTCTTTGAAAACCCTAAAGCTCAGAATTGCTAAGTTTAGGACCTAACTTGGACCCCAAAAAAGTATAGACCCCAAAAATGGAAAAATTGCTAAGTTCAAACCCCAAGTAGTGATTTAACACTTGAAATTTTAAATTTTGAAAAGTATAAGGACTCAAAATTGACTAAATTAAAGTATAGGACTACATTCACAACTTACACATAATATATGGATTAATAGCGGAATTTGACCGAGATTTTGTATATAGTTTTATAATAGAATTGCTAAGTAGATGTTAGCTAATTATTGATACAATGATTAGAAAGTGGTTAGAATGTTTGATTCACCTTGTTTAGAATAAGTGGAAAGCCATTATATATGGAGGCAAAAGTTACAAAGAGGAAGAAGGAATCTTAGTTTGACAAGGGAAGGAGGTTGTGTCTTGTCCCCCTTCCTCAAGTCCCTAGTTTTATATACAAGTCATTTCCTATATTAAGGTATCATGCACTAAGTTGATATTAACGGATTAAAGGTGAAAATCTAGTAGTCGAATATTATAAGGCTAGATAAGTTCGCGCTATGATGGTTTCAAGTGGTTTCGCTTATGTCCTAAATGATTATGTCTAACTCTATAGTCCTTTGCTTTGACGACTAATGAGTGGGTCTTAGTACGGTGTATCAAATATATTACAGTTTTTTTTTTCTGATAAATATGTTACTGTTAAACGATAACAGGCAGGATGAATTTAATTGGAGCTGACACTTTCACACTGAGGACTTGATTGAACAAAATAAAGTTCATCAGGGGCTCGAATGCACAATCAAGAAAAGTTTGAGAACTTATTAGACATTTCCGTATTGGAAGACGAAACACTGCCGTTTCGAGAAATTGTAGAATAGTCTTATCGAACCCCGCGTGACATGACGATATTACTGCGCTCAATTTCTGGCTCGATGCAAGGAACTCATTTTCAATTTTCATCCCATTTCTAAGAATTCAGAAAATTCCATTCATCGTAATCAATCAGATCTGAGCGCAAAGCAGCACCGAAGCTCGCCAACAAAATGTCAACCGACAGCGATGACGAAGATGAGCTCCTTCAGAGAGCATTGAAAGATCAATCCACACGGGATCTGAATTACCAGAAACCGTCTTCCTCCAATCCCCGCAAACCAGTGGTTAACTTCGTTCAGCCGCCGCCGAAACCGAAGGGCTTGGCTTCTCCGGCACCAAAAAACCCAAAAGGGAGGAAGATGTCAATGGATGAAGACGAGGATTCGGAAGTGGAGATGCTGAGCATTTCGAGTGGGGATGAGGATGTTGGAAAAGATCCGAAAGGTGGAGCGGGAGGGAGTGGTCGAGGGAGGCCAATGAAAGATGACGATGGAGTATGGGATGGAGAAGAGCCTGATACCTGGAAACGTGTCGATGAAACTGAGGTACTATTTTAAATTTTTTTTCTTTTTAAAATTCGAAGAAGCTATTGAACGATGATTAGTGAAGGGAAGAGGTATTCTTTGACAGCTTGCTCGTAGGGTTCGCGAGATGAGAGAGTCGAGAACAGCTCCGGTGGCACAGAAGTTCGAGCGTAAAGCAACAACAGCACCAGTGGGGAGAGCGCTTAATGCTCTGCAATCGTTCCCTCGTGGCATGGAATGCGTTGATCCGCTTGGACTGGGGTAAATCTTTTTAGCAACTTATTATTGCCTGATATTGGTTATTTGTTTGTGTTAAACGAATTCGCTGTATGCTAGTTCTCATTAAGGTAAGACCGTGAGAAAAGTTTGTTCTATCATTAATTATTGTACTAATGTGACTACATGAATTCTTGCCTAGTCATTTTTTTCTAGCATTAACTGAAGTCAGTGGTTCCTCTATTTGCATCTGCTTTAAGTGTTTCTGCTAACCTGTGTTTTTGTATGATTGGCAGGATAATAGACAACAAGACCTTAAGGTTGATAACTGCATCGTCTGAAAGCTCTCATGCTGAGAAAGAACATCTTGATAGTAACCTCCGTGGTATATTTCTTTGCTTGTCTTATTCAATATATTTTCTGCAGATTATGCTTTGTAAATAGACTCTTTAATATTTTAAGTTGAAGCTTCTCTGAGCATTATAACAGTATCCCTCTCTAGAACTGTATATCTGCAATCTAATACATATATTTTAGATAGGCATCATTCGTTTGAACTCCTCAACGAGTTGCTTTTTCTCTCTTGGATATTTTAATTTAATACCTAGAACTCTAATGCCAGTATTTTTTTTGTGGTAAATAAAATGCCAGTGAATTATTAATTTTTTTTGTAAAAATTTGCAGAGAAGTTGATGTATTTCTCTGAAAAATTTGATGCAAAGTTGTTTCTATCCCGAATACACCAAGATACACCTGCAGCAGACTTGGAGGCTGGAGCTCTTGGTCTAAAAACAGATCTCCAAGGACGGACTCAACAGAGGAAACAGTTGGTTAAAGACAATTTTGACTGCTTTGTCTCATGCAAAACCACAATTGATGGTAAAGCAACTAGCTTCACTTGATTCTGGTACTATTTTAACTGTGGCAGTGCGATGGGGTGAAAACCAATTTCTTCATATACTCTTTGCCATATAAGTTCATTGATTTTAGATGCTTGGAAATAGTGCTAATGTGGAGAAAAAATGTTACTTGCATAGATATTGAGTCAAAACTGAAGCGAATTGAGGAAGATCCTGAAGGTTCGGGGACAACTCACTTGTTTAAATGCATGCAAGGAGTATGTTCACTGGCAGATCGTGCCTTTGAGCCTCTATTTGAGAGACAGGTTGGTTAACTGCACTGTTGGTTTGCTTTGAAATCAATTAATTCTTGTGCTATTCAAACAGCATGGAATATAGATTTTCTTTTTTGATTTTGATGTAGGCTCAAGCAGAGAAGATCAGGTCTGTTCAAGGAATGCTCCAAAGGTTCAGGACGCTTTTTAATTTGCCAAGTACAATTCGTGGGAGCATTAGTAAGGGCGAATATGACTTGGCCGTTAGGGAATACAAGAAGGCAAAATCAATTGCTCTCCCCTCCCATGTAAGCAAGAACACATGAAATTGCAATGTAAAAGATGTAAGCATGGTTTGTTTAGTATTTGGTTGTAGCTCAAGTAGTGAACAAATTTTGAGCACGGTTTTAGTTAAAATTCTACCCATAAATCCGTTGTATCTATATAAATAATTTGTTGTACCTTATTTATATGCATTGATTCCCTTATGGCTAACATCAGTGTTGGACACTTTCTTTTATTTTTTATGCATGTTTTACATAATTTTGGTGCCGTATCTGTATTTAATTAATACAATTTCACATGGCATTGCTCTTTTCCTGCATAAGCAGATGAACTTAGCATTATTCTTTATTGTCAGGTAAAAATACTAAAACGAGTCCTTGAAGAGGTTGAAAAAGTGATGCAAGAATTCAAAGGCACGCTTTACAAGTCTATGGAAGATCCACAAATAGACCTAACCAGCGTAAGCATTTGCCATGCTGTTTTCAATATTTTGACAAGCTATACTATTGAGGAAACGAACTATTGATGTTGAGCTAAGACCTAGATGGTTCATGGATTTTTGGTGAATTTTGATGCTCATGATATTAAGATACTATTGCTCTATCTTAATGGGCCATAGGTGTAGAACACGGGTACATTAAAAATGAAAAGCCTCCCCCCCCCCCTCCCAAACACACACACAACTAAATCAATTGTATATTGTTAAAATTAACCTTAGCAAAATTTTTGCGAGCTATATGGATAAGCTTTGAATGAGGATAAAAGAAAACATACAAGTTATTCTACAAAACCAAATGCCTACCATTGACAAGTCAATGAAAAGATTTCCTTAATTAATGATGTTGGGATGCTCCTGTTCTCATTTGAGTTTTAATGTTCCATTATCTATCTGCCACTCTTGTTAGCTTAGCAGGTGTAGAAGTATTGGATATTTATGCTGAAAAGTCATGGGATTGTTGAACATGGAATCCTGATATTTTTCTGTTGGACAAGTAAATTGTTGTGACTATTCAAGCCTGAGATTGAACAAAAATGCCAACTTTGTTTTCACCAAATATCTATGATAGATATATTACTTATGTATATTATTTTATTTTTTATATTAGATGATTGATTATAATTACACTGTCTTGATTATAGTAACATAATAGAATGCTGATG
Source organism: Gossypium longicalyx (assembly GCA_025698465.1). NCBI lineage: Eukaryota > Viridiplantae > Streptophyta > Magnoliopsida > Malvales > Malvaceae > Gossypium > Gossypium longicalyx. The sequence continues at coordinate 10,889,832 of CM046997.1, read as the reverse complement.
TGGAGAGCTAAAAAAAAGATTGAGTGACCTTGGACTAAATCATGGAAAAGAGCTTCACCTAGTTTTCATTAATTTATGACAGAATAAATGGTTGTGGTTTGAATAGTTAAGATGGTACACCTGCAGTTTGTAAGGACTGATGAGTATTTCTGATATTTTGTTGTCTCATGTAGCTTGAGAATACAGTAAGGTTGTTGTTGGAGCTTGAACCTGAGTCAGATCCAGTGTGGCATTATTTAAATGTACAGGTTAGTGAATTCTGAACTTTTCTGTAGAGTGTCAAAAACCTCTGTAATTTTTTCCCCATTCTGGTTAATGAAATTTTCTGTCATTTATTTGCTCCTTGATTTTTTTTAAGTGCTGGGTATTTTTCTCACAAGCTAATTGTTTTGTTGTCTGGTAAAATTTCCATCCCCCAACCCCAAAACAAGTGCCCTTACATCTAAGATGCTAGTGATGAAGGCCTTTTTCCAAAATTTTGAAGAACACTTATTTAAGTGAAGATTTAGAGCAAAAATTTCTATTTCATCTGGGTTGCATGAGCTTCTAATACAATAACCTTATTTTCTAACCCTCATCTAATTGTGGTTTTGTCGTACTGTGAGGTCAGATTTGATAATTTCAGGCTTTTGTTTGGAGAATTTGGAGAATTTTAGATTTTGGATTATTTTTTGAGTGTTCATTTTAAAATTATATGGTCCTACATTGGTCAATCTAGTGAACCAGTTGATTTGAGTTTTAGCTGATATGGTTTACTTCATATTGCTGATCAACCATAAGCTTGATGAGAGTAGAGTCCAGGAAGCTCTTGAGTGCTTCTAAACAAATCGGTTTGAATCAAATTGCTAGTTCTCGAGTGCTTCTAAACAAATATTTGAGTCAAATTGCTAGTCAAGTGACTTGAAATTGATAATATAGCCTATTTCAAGAACGGTGCTAGCAAGTTGACTTGCTTACATTTCTCTTCTACGTAGGTCAAGTCTCTAAAATCTTCTGGTTTTTTATTTGATAGAATCATAGAATTCGAGGGTTGCTTGAGAAGTGCACTTCAGATCACGAAGCACGAATGGAAACTTTGCATAATGAGTTACGTGAAAAAGCCATCTCAGATGCAAAATGGCTCCAAATTCAACAAAACTTAAGTCAGTCAGTAAGTGCTACTATCTAGAATCATGATCTGATATTTGTACGAGGAAAACTCTTGGCTGTGTCTAATGAGGTTTATTTCATCTATTTTTTCTATTACTCAGTCAGATGCCAACTACTCTTTAGGGAACATTGAACTGCCTATAGAATTGCAACCGCTGGCCTTGACTGGTGAAGAGGTTGATGTTCTTAGAGGAAAATATATCAAAAGGCTAACTACTGTACTTGTGCATCACATACCAGCTTTCTGGAAAGTGGCACTTTCTGTTTTTAGTGGGAAATTCGCAAAGGTACTCTGAACATTGTCTAAATCATATTGCAATATTTGATAAAATTTTGCATTATATAATGTCCGTATTCGCATTTCTTCTCATACAGTAGTCTAATTGTTTGAGATCACATTCTTTTGTTTTTCTATACCCTTGGCTTCTTCTCTGTGGCCTTGTATTCATTTTTGTAAGTGCTTTTTTCTTAAATACAAGTTTTCAATATAATAATGTGATTCATTGAGTTGACTGTTTATTCTGGTTTATGTCTTTCAGTCTTCTCAGGTTTCTGATTCTTCAGGAGGTAAAAGTGAGGAAAAAGTTGGAGATGGGAGATACTCAAGTCATTCTCTCGACGAAGTTGCAGGAATGATGCGCGGTACAATATCTTTATATGAAGTTAAGGTGAATATATATTGCTTGGAACTGTTTAATGTCTTGCTTGGTTTACTACATTCATGGTGTGGTTTTTGCATTCTGAAACAAAGAGGAATGTAAGAATGAAATTTATGATGCTTTAGTTTGCATCGGGTTATTTTATTTTGAGTTATTGTTTGAAAAAGTTAAGTCTTTATAACCTATTTTCTGTTCTCTTTGTGTCCCTGGAGTTCTCTGAAATATACACGCATTCATTGTTTTCTAGTCTAGTTTTCCTTCAATCAGAAACTAGGAATCTGGGTGTATATGTAGACCACGAACAATAAATATTCATGATTCTTCTTGAGTTTCTGTCAAATAAGAAATTGGTCCAATGGCATAGAGAAGACTTTCTAAACTGGTTGACCCTTTTGTCAAATATTAATTTGTCTTGGCAAGCTTTTATGAATATGCATTTTTAAATTCCTCATGGGAGTACCAAGGGTTTTTGGTATTTCATCCAGAAGAATGTGTGGAAAGTTGGTTGTTGTTGCTGGAAGGCATGGTTGATTTGTTTCATTAAGATGATTTCTGACCATTGAGATTATCAAGTCTGGGGTTTTCCCTTCTTGCTGTTTTCTTTTTGAAGTATGCTTTATGCTGGAATCTGGATAATCCTCCGGGGCTGAGATAAAATAGTGGCCAATATTATTCTAAGGGTTTTCTAGCTTAATTGCTGGATTTCATTATGATAAAACCGAAATTGATTCTGGAATAGGTCTTGAATTTGTAGCATTCAATTTGAATTGTGTAAACTGCAGTATGTTTTGGAATTTAAATGCTATTTTGATGATTTTATGCGGATTCTGAACTCTTAAAATTATCTTATAGAAAATTTTCGTTTACAGTCACTATTTATCTGTTATAAATGAAATTAACATTGAATTCTAGTTATACATTTGAAGTTTGTGAATTCTACATTTACCAATAAAATAATTTGAAGAAGCATAAATCATTGAATAGGGTAACATAAAATAGGGTAACAACAGCAACAAGTGTATTCTTCCCTTCTGAACAATTTTATTTTTCTTCTCTTAGTCAGATTTGTTAACAAATCCAAGTAACAAATCCTCAAAATATTAAATCATTTAACAAACCAAAATGCAATGTTTCTGGTCCTATCAACATGCATTATTGTTTACTTTTGTAGTAGCTCTTACTGGGTTTGCTGTTGATATAGGTCCTGAATGCATTCCGAGATCTTGAAGAATCTAGTCTTCAGTCGTACATGAGTGATGCCATAAATGAAATATCTAAAGCATGTATTGCTTTTGAAGCAAAAGAGTCTGCTCCTGCTATTGCTGGTATTCCTACTTTCTCTGAAACTGTCATTGACTTTTAACTATTCTGATTGCTTCCATTTTTCATCGGACAGTCATGGCGCTCAGGACACTTCAAGCAGAGGTTACAAAGATTTACATACTAAGACTTTGTTCTTGGATGCGAGCATCGACCGAGGGGATAACTAAAGATGAAACTTGGGTCCCAGTATCTATCCTTGAAAGGAATAAATCTCCATACACTATCTCTTATTTACCTTTGGCTTTTCGTTCAGTTATGACCTCGGCAATAGATCAGATCAATATGTAAGTGTCTAGAGCTTATGATGTTGAATTTCTAAGAGGCATGGTTAGTTATAATGTTGTGTGAGTAGAGTAATTCATAATTTATATATATTAAGTTGTTTGTAAGTGGTGTTACAGTTCAAACTTAGTAAGGTTGTCCATGAACTATTGGATACCAACAATTTCAAATATCTTTTTGTTTGAGTTCTCTGAGATGGTTTATCAAAGTGTAAGGTAGGCTTAGTATTGCTGACTACAGATGACTAGTAGAAGGCCAATACTGCTGTGTTTATCCTGCCTATGCCTACCCAAAAAGAAAGAGTTCTCATTTTGTACATTTTGCCTTACTAGTTGCATTGGAATTGGCAGTTTACTATGAATACATGCTGAAAAGTGTCTAGAAATTGTCTGGTTTTTCTAGGCTATAGATGAGTTAAGCTGTTGGTTATCCGCTTGGACTTGGTTTAATGAGAAGCTTGCTCAAGATGGATTCAATGATGATCTGGATGATTTGTTTGTGAATCCGTTTCAAGTCTGCTAGGCACATACATGGATGAGCTGGTCTTGAGGGTTATTGAGGACGCTCATTTTTTGGGCTTGGAAACATATTCATATTTAAAACTGAGTTCCATTAATTTATAGCCAATTTCTTCAGGATTTCTTACCTTCAAAACATTAAAAATTGAAGAATTGTTGATTGTAATAAATCAGTTTAATCCTGAGATGCAATGATTTAATTAGCTGAGAGCCATTTATCTAAGTTGCTAGCTAGTTCTAATGTTATGGAACTTGAACTCAACTTGATGCTGTCAGATGCATTGTTTATTTATTTATTTTCTAAATCAGAAGGAATTTGAATAGCCTTAAAGCTATTCTCTTAGCCTATTTGTGGTCATGTCAAATTTATGAAGGCATTTGTTACTAATGTGCCATGATATATAACCAGAAGATCGTCTGTAGGAATCTTTCTGATTCAAGGTACTAGTGCAAATTTGAAGAGATTTTATACTATTATAGCATTTTTTTAACGGAAGGTTTTTGCTAGTTAGTCAGATCAATTTTTGGATAAAAGAAATCAGAACAAGCTTGATAGTTTTAGGTGTACAACCAGAATGTTGGTTGGAGTTTCTGATTCATGGCAATAGTGCAAATTTGAAATCTTCTAAATATTATAGCGTTGTCCATATTTTTTAATATTGTCTGACCCTACCCTGTGTGAAAAGGCTTTTTTTTTCATGTTGAGCTTCCTGATAGCTATTTGTAATATTTAGTGTCGAACATATTATATATAATTGAGGAAGTATATATTGTTGGTTTCTTTTGGTGAATTCTTCGCCTCTTTATGCTCCTTTTTTAAAGCTGTTTCATATGATTCCCGTTTCTTCTTTATGCAAGGATGATCCAGTCTCTGAGGAGTGAGGCTACCAAGTTCGAAGATATGTTTGCACAACTTCAAGAAATTCAAGAATCGGTTAAGATTGCATTTCTAAATTGTTTCCTGGATTTTGCTGGTATAATTGAAAACAGCGTTTTATTTTGTCTAGAAGATTTTGAACTGTTTCCAGTTTGTCATAATTATGTGCATGTTGACTAGGTCATCTAGAGCATATTGGAATTGATCTTGCCCAAAACAAATCAAGCAAAGAAGCTCTGCATTTGCAAAATGGGTTTTCCCATGAATCAGAGGAGGAATCATCATCTGATCTCCCAGGAAGTATTGTTGATCCACATCAACGGTTGTTAATAGTTTTGAGTAATATAGGATACTGCAAAGATGAGCTTTCTTCCGAGTTGTACAAGAAGTACAAATGCATTTGGCTGCAATCCAGGTATATTGGGATTCTTCACAACTAATACCTTGAGCATCAATCATTCTAAAGTTTTTGTTGCTTGATATTTGTAGTCATTCATTCTTGTGGTATCAGAATGTGACCAAATGTTCCAGTGCATTTAGTTAACTATTCAAATTATACCCCCTATCCTTAGTAGAAGGAATCGCTTGGCCTACATAGCTAACCCATGTTAACTTGAGTTTTTCAGTTGCTCAATTTCAGATGTAGATGTTGACATGAAATATGTATTTAGTTCACTATTTGCTGATCGGCCTGTAAATGCTGTAGGGACAAAGATGAAGAGGAGTCAGACATACAAGAGTTGGTAGTGTCTTTTACTGGACTTGAAGAGAAGGTCCTTGAGCAGTATACTTTTGCTAAGGTAAGGCAAGATTGCTTACTTAATTTTGTTGAAGTTACCAGAAATTGTTGATTTATTTAATTTTTTTAGAAAGAGAACAAGCACACAAACATAATGGGAAAAATTGAGTAAGCTTGCGAGCTTTTTGATGTTTTTGGAGTATTATCAACTGATTGAAAAGCCAAATATGAACCATTATTGATGAAACACTTTTCCATCACTGACATTGTTCTAATCCCCCTCCTTCCAAAAAAAAAAAAAATCAGGCAAATTTGATTAGGACAGCTGCCATGAACTATTTGTTAGATTCTGGTGTTCAGTGGGGATCAGCACCTGCAGTAAAAGTAAGGAATTTGTGATTTCCCAGTTGATTATCATTTTATTCCTTTGGTTAGTTTAGCAAGCATTGTTTATCTGCAAGTGGTAACCCAAATTGCTCTTATCTTCAGGGTGTGAGAGATGCAGCTGTCGAGTTATTACATACTCTGGTAGCTGTACATGCTGAGGTACTTACCACTATATAATTTGTGGACATATGAACTTGATTTTTTCTTTAATTTTTACCTGTTGTTTGTGTGTTTTACATGCACAAGTGATTGTTTTGTTCTTTTATCTTCTTGACGTCAGAGAATTTAGTTTTTGAACTCTGAAGCATCATCTCTCTTGATCTGTTTAAGCTAATATTTTTGTAGTAAATTCAATAATTCGTCTGCTTGACTAATTCCTCATCCAGGTCTTTGCTGGTGCTAAGCCCCTCCTGGACAAGACACTTGGCATTCTTGTGGAAGGTCTAATTGATATTTTAATCAGTCTTTTCCATGAGAATGAATCTAAAGATCTCAGTTCACTTGATGCAAATGGTTTCTGCCAGCTCATGCTTGAGGTATTTATGTGACATATTTCTTTATTATTATAATGTTCTCGACTCTGACCATTGATTACTGCTTCCCTTTTATGTGTTACAATGATTTAATACTTACTATTGTCCGTTAATATCCTTTTGATACAACTGGGAACTGATTGTTATGGTTTGTAAGCACTAGGTTCTTTTCATGGATGACTGTGTAGTCTAGGGAAATGCACATATTCCACCCTGTCTTTCATTTTTTCCTTTTCCACACCCGATGTTGAAATGAAATGTTTCAAGGGAAGTGATATATCCATATTTGCTTAGCATCAATTGATTGATTGAAAAATATATATTTTTACAATTACCTGTATTTGTGATTTTTTTTTTTTGTTAGAAATGAACTAGAAAACTTCAAGTCTTAAGATCTACATGGTTGATTTCTGTGAGATGTGTCTTTTGCAGCTTGAATATTTCGAGACCATTTTAAATCCATTTTTCACGAGTGATGCTAGGGAGTCTATGAAGTCTTTACAAGGGGTGCTGTTGGAGAAAGCCACTGAAAGCCTCTCTGAGGTTGAAAATCCTGGGCACAATCGGCGGCCAACTCGTGGAAGTGAAGATGCTGCTGCAGATGAGAAGCAGCAAGGAGCATCTGTATCTCCGGATGACCTGATTGTAAGATTCTTGTGTTCTTCTAGGACGTCTTCCTTTATTTGTTCTTTTATGGAGAAATTTTTAACATGTTGGCTGTTGACATTGACTTGCTTTTATAAAACTATTCTTTCACTGAGATGAATTATAACTTCAGTTTCGAGCATACATGTAGTTTCCAGTTTAGTTTCATGTCAGGAGCCATTATCATCAGCTTCTTCAGTGAATAAATTGTGTGTCTTTGGTTCCATTCAATGAAATATCATCTTAATGTGTCGGCTTTCCCAGGCTCTTGCACAGCAATATAGCTCTGAATTGCTGCAAGGAGAGCTTGAGAGGACTCGCATCAATACAGCATGTTTTGTGGAGTCACTTCCCATGGAATCTGCTCCAGACTCGGTAAAAGCTGCATATGCATCTTTTAGAGGTCCAATGGACTCTCCCAGCAAAAATTACAGAGGCACACAAGCAACGGGATCCCCTAGTTTCACTCAGCGTAGGCGCAGATAAATTAGAGCCACTCCAGCAGCAGCCATATTCTTCGTAAAAAGTAAAAATTTCTTCATTTTGATTTTGATTTTGGTTTTCATTTGCATTCTTGTGTTTCACTTGTTGATAATACATATGATTTTGGAAGACATGCATTTGTCTGTTGTAAGTCATGGGTCATGAACTTCAATTGCTTTGATAGGTGGGCTAAATTGTTACCTTGTATTATTTTCCATGTTTGTATCAATGAGCACGCATTCTTTTCTAAAAACCTTTTGATTAACTTATATATATACTACTTTAGTTAGGATCATGATAAAAAATGAAAAAATTGTGTGAAATATTTTCCATGTTCGTCTTTTTCTTGTTTTTTGGGTGGTGTAATAATTACGTTTGAAGTATTTTTATTTATATAAAATTTGACTTCTAGATAACTTGTGTTATATAGGTTTTAACGCGTTTGAGTTATTCTTAAAGTTGAAGCAAAGAGATGAATTGAGTTTTAGCATGGATGAGATTTGAGTTCAAATGCCCAAAACATGTAATTTTTTTTTTAATTTTAAAACTTATGAGATTATAAGTAAATTAAAAATTGTATAAAAATTAAAGCTAAGAGATGGGAATTTCGAAGTAATTTGTCGCACTTCTATTTGGTAGTTTTATCTAATTATTTAATTGTTTTTGGAAGAAATGACATTAAAAATATGGAAAATTATCTTATCCGAGAGTTTTTTAGATTTGATTTTACATGGGGTTGAGGGTGTGACTTGTATTAGACGGTAATATAAATAAATGAGAAAAAATTATGAATTAGTTGTCAAATAACCTTATATTTGTTGAAGTGTTATTTTTTTAAAGTAAAAAATGAGCACTTTTTAAATGTAAAGATGGATAGAGTTTAAATTATTATTATTTCAAGTGAGAATACATGAAAACCTTTAATTTTGTACAAAATTTTATTTGAATTTCTTAGAACGTACTTTGTTAAGTCATAAAATTTTTCTAAATTTTAAAATTTATAAAATTATCTTATTTCAAAATATCACATTTAATAAATTTAATAATATTAACAATTAAAATTAATTAAAAAATAGAACAACGAACTTCCTACAATAAAAATGCAAAAATAATTTCAAATTTATAAAAAAATAGAGATATCTATGTCATATTTTAACATAAAAAATAAATAATGTCGGCCTGCCACACAATCAATCGGGCGCTTTTCCTCCATCCACACAAAACACAAAGTCCTCGACAACTTATGCATACATGCTAGTTGACAACTTGACATAAAAATAACCAAAAACCCTCACTTATAAATTGCTTTGCCAAGAAGTCTGATTTTTTTTTTTTTTCATTTATCGTGCCTCCATGGAATTCTCCGGCTGAGCAGATTATTCATGATTCCAATTGCACGATTCTCGCCTTAATTTCAGGGAAGTTCTTTTCTTCTTCTTCTTCTTCTTCTTCTTCTTTTATTTTTGATTTCTGGGTATTTCAGATTTGGTAAAGCTAAGCTAAGCTAGGTGGGGTCTTTTGGGGGGGTCAGTTAGATGAATATTAATGTTAGGTGACTTTATTTCGTGATCTTGAAGGTGGGTTATTTTATTTTATTTTTTTTATTTGCCTATCAAGTTATATTCTTTGTGAGATTTGTCCTTAGTGATAGAAATCTGTTTGTTTAGTTTGATGAGCTGGGTATTTCGGGATTTTGTCACTGGTTTGTTTGGTAGCTGGAAATGTCTTGCAAGTGAAAAACAAATAAATGTTTCTTTTTTTATGGGGGGGAGGGGTTGAGCGTTTGAATCCCAGATAGGAACAAGTAACAGTAGGGTTAAAAGTAAATAAGTTGATGGAATGACATATAATTGTTTGCCTAAAAAAAGTAATGGAAGGAAATTTATCACAAGGAGGAATGATTCCTGGTGGGGGTTCTTTTGGAGGCCTTGACTTGCAAGGATCAATGAGAGTTCATAATCATGCACAAATCTCTCATAGCATACATCAACATCACCACCCTAACCCTCGCCAAGGTGCTTCTCTTCATGCTTCTATTCATGAGGATTTTCCACTCAAGATGGGGAACATACAGAACTCTGACCATATCATTTCCTTGATGGATTACAACAAGGGGGAGAGGGGGAAAAGTTCGGTGAGTGATGAGGATGAACCTAGTTTTACGGAAGAGGGTGTTGATGGTCACAATGATGGAAATAAAGGCAAGAAGGGATCACCGTGGCAGCGTGTGAAGTGGACTGATAAAATGGTGAGGCTTCTAATTACTGCAGTGTCTTATATAGGTGAGGATGCTGCAGGGGGCTGTGGTGGTGGGATGAGGAGGAAATTTGCAGTAATACAGAAGAAGGGTAAGTGGAAATCAGTGTCGAAAGTCATGGCAGAAAGGAGTTATCATGTTTCACCTCAGCAGTGTGAGGATAAGTTCAATGACCTGAATAAGAGGTATAAGAAACTAAATGATATGCTTGGTAGAGGAACTTCTTGTCAGGTTGTTGAGAACCCAGCACTTTTGGATGTTATAGATTACTTAACGGAGAAAGAAAAGGATGATGTGAGGAAAATTTTAAGCTCAAAGCATCTTTTCTATGAGGAGATGTGTTCTTATCATAATGGGAACAGATTGCATCTGCCTCATGATCCGCAATTGCAGCGTTCCTTGCAGTTGGCTTTTAGAATTAAAGATGATCAAGAGAACGATGATGCGAAGAGGCATCGGCATGATGATGAAGACGATGATGACGACGACGATGATGACATGGAAACTGATGATCATGATGACTTTGAGGAGAATCATGCTTCACATGGGGATGACAGGGGAATATATAGGGTATTAGGGGGCTCTGCCAAGAGATCGAGACAAGTCCAGGTCCATGAAGATGCTTGTTTCCATAATTCTTCAAACTCCCAGGACTGCAACAAAAGTTCTTTTTCTTATCCACCACCTGCACAAGCTGATATAAATCAAGCACCACCTGAAAACCCAAGAGCAGCTTGGTTACAAAAGCAGTGGATTGAGTCTCGCTCGCTTCAGCTAGAAGAACAGAAACTACAAATTCAAGTTGAGATGCTAGAATTGGAGAAACAGCGTTTCAAGTGGCAGAGATTTAGTAAGAAGAGGGATCGTGAGCTTGAAAAGATGAGAATGGAAAACGAGAGGATGAAGCTCGAGAATGAGCGAATGGCATTAGAGTTGAAGCGAAAGGAACTGGATGCTGATTAAAACCAAGTGGTTTTTACCTCAAACTTCTTATATTCTTTTACAGTGGCAGGCCTGGATGCAAATTTAATTTGTTGTTCCTAAGCTGCTATATTCTTATCCTGAAGTATTGCACATAGAATTGGCAGACTAAGTTGAAAAATGATGATGCCTACTTTTATTGTGTAAACATATGCATGACTTTTTACAATTTGTATGTACTTGTTTTGCTCGTTGTGAATTGGTATTAATTAGCTAGAAGAGTTTTGTGCAAAGGTTCTCTTTGTTTATGCATCATTGCATAAAATTGTTAGTTTGGGTTTTTAAGAGAAGAATAATAATAAAGTTTGTACCTGGTGTGCAAGGCTCCGACCATAAGCAAGGTCTGGTGGAGGTGTTTTCGCCCCTTTTTGCATAGAGAGGCTGTTTGTTTTCAGGGTATTTGATAGAATGCTTTCTTCTTTCATCATCATAATTCTTTTGAGATGTGTGTTGTTGTTCATGTTCCATGTTCCATGTTCCATGTTCCAACTCTCTACCAAACTCATCAGGCTCAATGTTCATTAATGGTGACTGCTATTCCTACTTCTAAGCGTGTATGGACTTTGGTGTATACTGGAGACCTATGTTACTGGGACTTGGTTGGTTATGAAGGTTGGCGACATGTTCGATTTGTTTCAAGATTTTGTTTTTTATGTATTTTAAGTCTTTGGACAATCACATCCTTGTACTCATGTTCGGATACAAGTTAAAATTCAATTTTCTTCTCTATTTTCTTTGGCAATTAATTACTGTTATTGCAAATTTGCAATCATAAATTATTATATTAAAAGAAAGGGAAAAAAAGAGAGAAGACAACTCAAAGCCCAACAAATTACCTGGCTCAAGCTAACTCATGAAGCCTTCAATTGATTCGAAATTGAACAAAATCCCGACCCAAAGTTTTATTGGGATAATCCTCCCGGCCTTTTCTCACTTGGCTCCTGTCAATAACTCATGATAAATTGCTTAGTGATGTACAACTAAGGTCATTCAGCAGCTGCTGCTATAGCGGCTTTATCTTCTTCTTCTACTTCTTTTTTACTTTATTTTTATTTTTATTTTTATTTTTATCACCGGATCTTTTACTGACGCAGTCCGGCCATCAGCTTCACTTCTATCATCATCATCATCGTCACCTCCTTCCACATATATACATACCTACATACATAGAATACAAATATACGATTAGTGGTGAAAAGGCTTTGGAGGAACTGCCCCTAGCAAAAAAAAGAAAAGAAAAGAAACGCAAGCTATGAGATCTGAGGCCTTTCTCATTTCCTTCTACCACTTTTTGCAAAATACCCATTTTTTATATTTGATTCTTAAGTCATTCTTCTTTTACACGGTTGTAGTTTTGTGAAGAATGATGATATGCATGCACGGGGGTTTTAGCAGCTGTAATCCAGATGCAAATTTTCTATTAAGTAATTAGCAAAATGACTGATTGGCAGTGCGTTTTTCTCATTGGGGTGTCTTGTTTGAGTGTTTTTGGCTTACTTGGTCTGTGAATTTTGCCAATCCCACTGAATATATCTTATTTGCAGTTTACAATATAAAAATGCATAGTCTTTGTTGCTAGGTCTAGTCATTGATACTTCTCTTGGAACAACTCAGATAAAGCTTTGTCTTTCCTAAATGCAAAATGTATTTTCTTTGGGACAGGTATGTTAAACTTTGATCAGGCCTTTTATGATGCGAAGCATTGAAAATTTAGTTGCCTGAGAGTTCCTTTTTCTTGTGTAACATGAATTAGTACTTTCCATGTTTATTATTTGCTTATAAATTAAAAAAAAAAAAGTATGTTATCTGGTAATCCTTATTGTTCATCTTGGTTCTACTGAAGCTAGATACTCAAGTCTGTCATTGGTTTTGATACTATCTTCTTAGTATATGTTTAAAAGAATTTCAGAGGCTCTGACTATGGCCAATGACGAGTTGTTACATGGGGTAGTTCTTTTGTTCGCTATTTTGTTTCCTATCATCTCTGAAGATACAGATTTTTTTTAATGGAAGTCATGAGCATCACTATCATTGACTTGGAATATTGATGAAATCTGAGGGTTTTTTTTTTTAATTGCAGATTTTTAGTTGTTATAACTTAAGGGTTGGATTTTGTAGCTTGGTTAGATCCTTCATAGTCAATGTGCTTAAGGTTTTAGATAATTTCTTCAGGTTTCATTGAGCTCCTATTGCATTTTGCCCAATGGTGGAAACTGTTTTGGTTTTCAATTTATCTTTTAACTTTTTCACACCGCCTGCTTCTCTCTCTCTCTCATGCATATTATGTGTGTGTATGTTTGTTTAGTTATTTTATTTATTATTGTTGGTGGTCTGGTAAGAGCTATTGGTGAATGCCTTTATGTTGAACTGTTCATGATTTTGGCATAGCTATGAGATCTGAGGGCTCTTTCTAATTGCACTTTTAGAGTTTTTGAAGTCAGATATTGTCTTCAGGCTTACTTAGTCAAAAGTACAGATTGAATGGTGTTTAGATTTAGGACTTGTATGATATTGCTATTCAAGGCAATTTTAAAGATATCTTTTACCACCAAATCTTTGTATTATTTTGTTCATGTTGCTATGGCATTAATGTCGGCCTCCATCCTTTCAACTACTTCTCATTATAGGTCTTGGGTGATTCTTATTCGCCTTCCTTCTTCTTTGTTGTTGATATAATTCATGGTCTTATGGCTAATGATGGCACTGGTAGTAGTAGATGTGGAAAAGTCTTCAAAGTAATCCCATAGCGTCACAATTGATGAAACTATTCCGAAGTCTGGCCTTAGAGGGCATTGCAGGTTCTCTCTATTAAGCATGTGTTTGAACTTTTTGGTGTAATTCTTTATTTGAATTTTGCTGCTGTTATCATTTCTTTTGAATTTGCTGCTGTCCTTTGTTTTGAATTTTTTTGTTTGTTAGCATCATCTGCAAATAAGTCTTCTATAGAATAGGAATATCTCTATGCTTCTTTCACGTATTAATATGCTTGCTGCCATTCAATAAAACCGTCATCTTTCTTTGTCACTGTCACTTGCATTTTTATGGTGTCAGAGCCTTCCTAAGCTCCAACAAGTGCGATCCATTGCAAGTGAGATTTTTTCTCTTTCCGCCATATGCTTTATTTGAAGATCTTTGATGTTCCTTAGTTGATGACTTTGCTGGTTATATGTGTTTCAGTATACTGCTATAATCTTAGTTTTACCATTTTAGATATTACAATCACTAAGTTTCAGAATTGTTTTAAAATCCATCTAGAGTCATCAGCCTGATCGAGGGCTGCACTGTTCTTATTTCTTTGACATCCATTCCTTTATTGATAACACATGCGTGTCAAAGTCCATGCCTTGTTTTAATATTAACTTCTGAAGCAAGCAGTTCTTTGGCATATTGGTAACTGGAATGGTGTTTAATTCATAGTAATCATTCTTGCAGATGGTAATGACTGTTAGGAAAAACTAAATTTATTGAATTGAGAGGTTTTTTTTATTATAAATCTTGCTGGAATCTTGTTTAGAATGAAGCAATCAATACTTGACTGCTTAGATTTTTCAATGTTGGTTGATTAATGTGTAGAATGTCTGGGTATCTTATATTCTAATTTCAACATTTTATGTTTTTTTCTTTTGCAATTTCATTTTGCCACATTATTTTTTTTTGGCCCAATGATTGAGAACTCATTGAATTGGAGCAGTCATTTCTTATTTTTGTTTCGGACCTTTGCTATCAGCAATGGCATCAACAATTCAACATTCAATATCATCCCATTTCTTTTCCCCTTCAATTCTGTTTTCGTAGGAATAAGAGCTCCTTTTCTCTTTCTTTCTTTCTTCTTGTCAACACTGCTGCTGATATGGTGAAGGCTTGTAACAAAAATCAATGAGTTTAAAAACTGCAAATGATCTGTCTCTGAGGGCTTATCATGATTTTTAATATCTGCCATTATCATGCTGTGCTGTTGCAAACTGCATTTCCTTGGCGTATGAGATTTTCTTTTATGTTACTCTGATTCAAGTGTGAGTGTTGGACAATGGTATGCCAAATTTTTTCTAAGATTTTTATGTATTTGGAGGGCTCATATAGGTTTATATCCCTGTATAATTGATTTTCAATCATGGAATTGTAAGTTGTGTGCAAGCAGGGATTGTTGATGTTCGGATTTGTTCAAATCCCAGCTTGTGGTTTGTGAGTATTTTCTGCTAATCCCTTAATGCTTCATGTCATACTTTTGCTGCTGCACACTTCATAAATTTCAATTGTAATGTCACTATCTCATGCATGCTTACTAAAGTTCTCCTGCTTTGAAATGTGGTTGAATTGCCACAGTTGAGATTTGAATATGAAAATCAGAGTTGCAAAAGGCAAGATTCGAATAGAATCAATTGCATTAAGTTCAGTACAACCCCTCATTTCTTGTGAACGAAGATTTTATGGTTACAACTTTTCAAGGGAATGACCTTACCCTTGACCTTCATGTGTCCATTTCATCAATTATAGCATCTTCCTCTTCTTGAATACTTTGAAGCATTGAAAATGTAGTTGTTTGAGAATCACTCTTTTTTTGTGTAACCTGAACCAGTACTTTTCATGTTTGTTATCTGCTAATACATTAAATATGGTATGTTATCTGGTAATTCTTATTGTTCATTTTGGTTCTACTGAAGCTAGCTACTCAATCTGTCATTGGTTTTGTTACTATCTTATTATTATATGTTTAGATGAATTTCAAAGGCTCTGACATATGACGAATGATGAGTTGTTACATGGGGTAGTTCTTTTGTTTGCTATTTTGTTTCCTATCATCTCTGAATATACAGATTGTTTTTTTCTTTAATAAAAGTCATAAGAATCACTATAGTTGAATTCAAATACTGATGAAATCTGAGTTTCTTGTTTTTTTTTTGAATTACAGCTTTTTTGTTTGTTATAACTTAAGGGATGGTATTTATAGCTTTGGTTAGATCCTTTATAATCAATGTGCTTAAGGTTTTAGATAATTTCCTTCGGTTTCATTGAGCTACTTTTTTATTTTGCCCAATGATGGAAACTCAGTTTTGATTGAACCGTTCTGGTTTTCGATTTATCTCTAGCTTTTAAACACCGCCTGCTTCATTCTCTCTCTCTCTCTCTCTCTCTCTTCCAATATACATATGTGTATTGTGTGTGTGTGTGTATGCATATACTTATTTATTTTATTTTATTTATTTTTGGTGGTGTGTCAAGAGCTATTGGTGAATGCCTTTACTGTGAACTGTTCATGATTTTGGCGTAGCTATGAGATCTGAGGGCTCTTTCTATTGGATCTTTTAGAGTTTTCGAAGTCGGATGTTGTCTTCAGGCTTACTTAGTCAAAGGTGCACAGTGAATGGTGTTTAGGTTTAGGACTTATAAGAGTCTCCTTTTAAAGATATCTTTACCACAATCTTTGGTACTATTTTACTCATCTCCCTCTAATACTTTGTGTGGAGAGGTTCGGCCTCCATCGTTTCAAGTATTTTTCATCATTGGTTTTTGGTGATTCTTATTCTCCTTCCCTCTTCTTTGTTGTTATTATTATTAATGTTGATATAATTCATGGTCTTATGACTAACAATGTCACTGTTAGTAGTAGGTGTGGAGAAGTTTTCTATGAAATCCTATAGCTTCACAATTGATAATTATATTCTGAGATCTGGCCTTCGAGGGCATTGCAGGTTCTTTCTGTGAAGAATGTGTTTGAACTTTCTGGGGTTATCCTTTATTTGAAATTTGCTAGTTTTATCATTTATTTTGAATTTGCTGCTGTTTTCCTTTGTTTTGAATTTTTTTGTTTGTTTGTGTAATTTGCAAAAATGTCTCCTATAGAATAGGAGTATCTCTAGGCTTCTTTCATGTATAGCCATTCAATAAAACCATCTTTCTTTGTTACCGTCACTTGCATTTATATGGTGTCAGAGCCTTCTTAAACTCCAACAAGTTTGATCCATCGCAAGTGACATTTTTTGTTCCCGTCATATGGTTTATTTGAATATATTTGGTGTTCCTTGATGGGTGACTTCGCCGGTTGTATGTGTTTAAGCATACTGCTATAATTTTAGTTTTATTCAACTATATCATAAGATTTTAGATATTACAATCACTAAGCTTCAGAATCTGTTTGAAAATCCATCTAGAACTGTCAGCTAGATCGAGGGCTGCACTGCTTTTATTTCTTTAAGCTCCATATCTTTTACCACACAATCTTTGGTATTATTTTGGTCATATCCCTGGGATACTTTGTCTGGAGAGGTTGCTATGGCATCAGTGTTGGCCTCCATCCTTTTAACTACTTATCATTGGTTTTGGTGATTCTTATTCTCCTTCCCTCTTCTTTGTTATTATTGTTGATATAATTCATGGTCTTATGGCTAATGATGGCACTGGTAGTAGTAGATGTGGAAAAGTCTTCAGTGAAATCCCATAGTGTCACAATTTATGAAACTATTCCAAGGTCTGGCCTTCGAGGGCATTGCAGGTTCTTTCTATTAATCATGTGTTTTAACTTTCTGGTGTTATTCTTTATTTGAATTTTGCTGGTGTTATCATTTATTTTGAATTTGCTGCTGTTTTCCTTTGTTTTGAATTTTGTTGTTTGTTTGTATCATCTGCAAATAAGTCTCCTATAGAATAGGAGTATCTATAGTCTTCTTTCATGCATAAATATGGTTGCTTCCTTTGATTAAAAGCATCTTTCTTTGTCACTGTCACTTGCATTTATATGGTGTCCGGGCCTTATTAAAGTTTGATCCATCACAAGTGATTTTTTTTTTCCTGCCATATGGTTTATTTGAAGATCTTTGATGTTCCTTAGTTGATGACTTTGTTGGTTGTATGTGTTTAAGTATACTGCTATAATTTTGGTTTTATTTTATTATATCATAAGATTTTACATGTTACAATTACTAAGTTTCAGAATCTGTTTGAAAATCCGTCTAGAACCGTCAGCCTGATCTAGTGCTGCATTGTTCTTATATTTTTTTTACCTCCATTCCTTTATTGATAATGCATGCATGTTGGGGTCCATGCCTTGTTTTAATACAACTTCCGAAGCAAGCAGTTCTTTGGGATTATTGGTAACTGGAATGTTGTTTGATTCAAAGTAATAACTCGAGTCATTGGTAGTGACGATTAGGAAAAACTAAATTTATTGAATTGAGAGGGTTTTTTAGTATAAATGTTACTAGCATCTTATTTAGAGTGAGGAAGTTAATGCTTGAATGCTCAGACTTTTCCCTGTTGATTGATTACTGCATAGTAGATATGGGTATTTTCTTTTATTTCAACATTTTATGTTTAAAAACTACAATTGTGCTTTTGCAATTTCATTTTGCAGCATTCTTTTTGGCCCAATGATTGAGAACTCATTGAAATGGAGCAGTTATTTCTGATTTTCATTTCTGACCTTTGCTATCAGCAATGGCATCAAACATTCAATATTATCTCTCTCTTTTTTTCCCTTTTCTTTATTTTCCCATTTCTGTTTCCTATGAAGAACAGCTCTCTTTCTTTCTCTCTCATTCTCTCTTTCTTCATATCAACATGGCTGCTGATATGGTGAAGGCTCGTAACGAAAATCAGTTAGTTTAAACACTGCAAATGACCCATCATAGTATGAGACTGAGGGCATTTGTGATTCTTCATGTCTGCCTTTATCATGCCGCACTGTTGCAACTTTGTTTCTTTGGTGTATGAGATTTTCATTTACGTTACACTAATTCATGTGTGAATGTTGGACACAGGTATCCCTGTATAATTGAATTTCAAGCATGGAATTGTAAGTTGTCTGCAAGAAAGGGTTGCCGATATTCAGATTCATTCAATCCTAGCTTGTGCATTGTGAGTGTTTTCTGCTAATCTCCCCTTAATGCTTTATTTCTTACTTTTGCTGCTATTCACTTTATAAATTTCAGTTGTAATGTCACTATCCAATTAATGCATGCTTTAATAAACTTCACCTGCTTTGACATTTGGTCGAATTGCAAAAGTTGAGATTCGAATCTCAGTTACGACGATTGGAATTGTAAAAGGCGAGATTCAAATAAAATCAATTGAATTAAGTTGAGTTCAACCCCACATTTCTTGTGAATGAAGATTTTATGGTTACAAGTTTCAAGGGAATGACCTGACCCTTGAGTCATTATTGTTGTAGAAGTGGACTTATTTCCTAGGCATTTGGACTGAGTTCGAATCTTGGAGTCATAGAGGGCTTTACTTGAATACCACCTCTGGCCCGAATAGGATTAGACTTAGATCATAAAGCGGATGAGAACACCTGTGGTTATAAAAAAAATGATATGTTGCTGGTAATCCTTATTGTTCATTGTGGTTCTAATGAAGCTAGTCTGCCATTGGTTTTGATACTATCTTCTTAGTCTATGTTTAAATGAATTTCAAAGGCTTTGACATATGGCCAATGATGAGAAGTTGTTACATGGGGTAGTTCTTTTGTTTCCTATCATCTCTGAAGATACATATTGCTTCTTTTTAATGGAAGTCATGAGCATCACTCTCGTTGAATTGGAATATTGATGAAATCTGAGGATTTTTTTTTTTTTTTGAATTGCTGATTTTTAGTTGTTATAACTTAAGGGTTGATTTTTGTAGCTTGGTTAGATCCTTTGTAGCCAATGTGCTTAAGGTTTTACATAATTTCCTCGGGCTTCTTTGACCTCCGGTTGTATTTTGCCCAATGATGGAAAACTGATTGGACAGTTCTGGGTTTCAATTTATCTCTAGCTTTACACACTGCCTGTTTCATTCTCTGTCAATATACACATACGTATTATCTATGTTTGTATGTATGCGTGTATATTCATTTATTTTATTTATTATTGCTGGTGGTGTGTTAAGAGCTATTGGTGAATGCCTTTACAGTGAACTGTCCATGATTTTGGCATAGCCATGTGATGTGGTTTTGGGGAGAAAATAGCAACAATAGAAAGAATTAAGGCTAAACAAACGATTAGTAAAGAAGATGCAAGTCTAGAAAACTTAGGGTTATAGAAAACCTCTAGTTTTTCTATTGATTCAAGAAAAACAATAAGAACAATAATTATGGCTATAAAGCCTACAACTTATTTATATAGCCTTGCTTTCTTGGAAGTAAAGTTACTAGGCTTTCTTGCAAATAAAATTTTATTCTAGTCCTAGATTTAAACCCTAAAATACTTAATAACCCTAGCCGTCTGTAATATATCTAATATTTAAAATAGTTATTATAAGATGAAACTGACATGATAAAATATTATAATAAAAATAAAAGATCCTACATCAGTATGAGATCTGAAGGCTCTTTTTAATTTCGCTTTTAGGTTTATTGAAGTCAGATATTGTCTTCAGGCTTACTTAGTCAAAAGTGCAGAGCAGATGGTGTTTATTTCTGGGACTTATACGAGACTACTAGTTAAGGCAATTTTGAAGATATCTTTTACCACACAATCTTTGGTGTTATTTTGCTCATAGCCCTTGGATACTTTGTGTGGAGAGGTTGCTATGGCATCAATGTCAGCCTCCATCCTTTCAACTACTTGTCATTATTGGTTTTGGTGATTCTTATTCTCCTTCCCTCTTCTCTGTTGTTATTGTTATTATTGTTGATATAATTCCTGGTCTTATGATTAATGATGGCACTGGTAGACCGGTAGTAGTGGATGTGGAGAAGTCTTCAATGCAATAGTGTCACAATTGATGAAACTATTCCGAGGTCTGGCCTTCAAGGGCATTTGCAGGTTCTTTCTATTAAGCATGTGTTTGAACTTTCTGGTGTTATCCTTTATTTGAAATTTTCTGTTATCATTTATTTTGAATTTGCTGCTGTTTTCCTTTGTTTTGAATTTTGTTGTTTGTTAGTATCATCTGCAAATAAGTCTCCTATAGAAGAGGAGTACGTCTAGGCTTCTTTGACGTATTAATATGCTTGCTGCCATTGAATAAAATCATCATCTTTTTTTTTTTTCACTACACTTGCATTTATATGGTGTCAGAGCCTTCCTAAGCTCCAACAAGTTTTATCCATCGCAAGTGACATTTTTTTCATTCTGCCATATGTTTTATTGATGTTCCTTAGTTGATGACTTTGCTGGTTGTATGCGTTCAAGTATACTGCTTTAATCTTAGTTCTATTATTTTTGATATTACAATCACTAAGTTACAGAAAATCCATCTAGATTCATCAGCCCAATTGAGGGTTTCACTGTTCATATTTCTCTGACCTCCATTCCTTTATTAATAATGCATGTATGTCAAGGTCCATGCCTTGTTTTAATATAACTTCTGAAGCAAGCAGTTTTTGGAATATTGGTAACTGGAATGGTGTCTAATTCCTAGTAATAATTCTTGCAGATGGTAATGACTATTAGGAAAAACTAATTTTATTGAATTGAGTCATTTTTTACTATAAACCTTGCTAGAATATTTATTTAATGCTTAGATTTTTCTCTGCTTGTTGATTAATGTGTAGAACATCTGGGTATCTTATATTTCAAATTTTCAACATTTTATGTTTAAACACTACAGTATTTATTTTATTTTTTCTCTTTTGCAATTTCATTTTGCTGCATTAGTTTTTTTGGCCCGATGATAGAAAACTCATTGAAATGGAGCAGTTATTTCTGATTTTTGTTTCGGACCTTTGCTATCAGTAATGGCATCAACAATTCAACATTCAATATCATCCCTTTTCCTTCCTTTTCTTTTCCTCTACAATATTTGTTTCATATGATGAGCAGCTTTTTCTCTTTCTTTCTCTCTTTCTTCATATCAACATGGCTGCTGATATGATGGAGGCTCGTAACTTAAATCAGTGAGTTTAAAAACTGCAAATGACCCATCATAGCTATGAGATCTGAGGGCTTTTATGATTCTTAATATCTGCCTTTATCATGCTGTGTTGTTGCAGACTTTGTTTCTCTGGTGTATGAGATTTTCATTACTCTAATTCATGCGTGAGTATTGGACACAGGTATGCCCAATTTTTTCTAAAGGTTTTCATGTATTTGGAGGGCCCTAAAGGATCATATATCATGGAATTGTAAGTTGTTTGCAAGCAAGGGTTGTTGATGTTCAATCCCAGCTCGTGCTTTGTGAGTGTTTTCTGCTAATCTCCCTTAATGCTTCATGTCTCACTTTTGCTGCTATTCACTTCATAAATTTCAATTGTAATGTCACTATCTAATGTTATGTAATGCCTGCTTTCTTGCAGATGGTAATGACTAAGGAAAAACTAAGTTTATTGAATTGAGAGGTTTGTTTTTGCTATATTGCTAGTATCATATTTAGAATGAAGCATTCAAGCACTGTTGATTGATTAATGTGTAAACTACAATTGTGCTTTTACAAATTCATTTTGCTGCAATTTGTTTGGCCCAATGATTGACGACTCATTGAAATGGAGCAGTTATTTCTGATTTTCATTTCGGACCTTTGCTATCAGCAATTGCATCAAACATCCAATATCTTCTTTTTCTTTTTCTTTTTTTTTTTGTTTCATATGAAGAACAGCTCTTTTCTTTCTCTCTCTCTCTCTATTTCCTCTCTTTCTTCATATTAGCTCGGTGCTGATTTGGTGGAGGCTCATAATGAAAATCAATGAGTTTAAAAAACTGCAAATGACCCATCATAGCTATGAGATCTGAGGGCTTTTCATAATTCTTAGTATCTTAGTATCTGCTTTTGTCATTCTCTGCTGTTGCAAGCTATGTTTCCTTGGCTACTTTGATTTTCGTTTATGTTACTCTAATTCATGTGTGATTGTTGGACACAGGTTTGCCAACTGTAGATACTCGTTTTTGGTTATTTAATGTTTCTGTTTAAGGCAAACAGAGATTTTCGACTCAGGGCATCAGTTAACACTTTAGTTTTACCTGGATGATAGTCGATAATCAGATCATAATTTTTTAACAATTCGAGCCATCTGTGTTGTCTCAAATTTAACTCTTTCTGTCTCAACAAGTATTTCAGGCTTTTGTGATCTGTGAATATATGATTTTTCTTTTCTTTTGTTTGATATAAAAGAAATCTTGAATGTTAATTGTATTTGTTAAATATGACTTATTTTGAGTTAAATTTGAAAAATAATCTTTCAGTTAAACTCTGTTTATTTGTTTCAATCAAACACTGATTAGTTTAGATTATTTTATTATTATTTGACTTATGAATTTAGCTTATAAATAAGCTATTTTATTACTTTAGAAAAATACATTTATTAGAGATTAGAACTCATAACACATTTAGAGAATTTTGTGTTTACGTTTTGTGGGTTCTTTGTTTTCGAGTTTTCGAGGTTTAGTTTTTATCTCCATCTTTTGTGCTATTTGTTTTTTTGCCATTATAATAAAATTATTTTTGCCTATGATTTTCTATTTTCTTTGAAGGGGTTTTTTTCACGTTAAATTTGTGTTTAATTTTTTAATTAATTTCGCTATTTTTCTTGTTCGTTGTTTAATCGGGTCGATCCTAATGAGTGATATCAGAGCTAGTTCAATTATCATAAATCAGTTCATTTAGAGATGGCAACAAAGTTTGAAATTGAGAAGTTCGATGGTGAGATAAATTTCAATCTGTGATAAGTTCGAATAATGGTAATTTTAATTCAATCCAGTTTGAAAATGGTTGTTACCGGGAAAAAGTCTAAGAATTTAAATAAAACAGAATGTGAAGAGCTTGATGAAAATGTTTTGTCTGCAATTCAGTTTTGTCTCGCGAATACGGTATTGCAAGATGTATTGATGGAGAAAACCTCATCCGCCTTATGGAAAAGGTTAGAAACTCTTTATGTGACTAAGTCTTTGGCTAATTATTCAGTGTTGAAACGTCTATTTACGTCTCGCATGAACGAAGGTGAGGTTCTTAGAGATCGCATCGGTCAATTCATTATTCTTTTAAATGATTTAAAGAATGTTGAGGCTCATATTGACGATGAAGACCAGGCTATGTTATTATTGTGCTCTTTACCCTTTTTATACAAGTTTTTTAGGGAGATTTTGATTTATGGCAAAGATAAACTCTTGTTTGAAGATGTGAAGGATTATTTGTTGAGTAGAGATAAATTCGACAATGAGTTTCATTTGAATAGCAAGGCAGATAGGTAACCTTCCAATTTGATAGCATAAAAAAAACAAGACAAAATGTGTTCCTATTTTAAAAAGTTAGGTTACGTTAAAGCAGATTGTTATAAATTGCGAAATAAAAGAATTGCTGAGAGTAACGATGAAGATGTAGCTGGTGCTAATTTAGTTAATGAAAATGATGATTTCTTGTTAGTGTCAACGAGCGATAACTCCAAGCTCACGTTCGAGTGGATCTTGGAATCAGGATTTTTTTTCACATGTGTCCAAGTAGAGAATGGTTCTCCACATACAGTTCGGTTGAAGGTGGAGTTGTGTGCATGGAAAATAATTCATCTAGTAAGGTAATTAGTATTGGTATTGTTAAAATTAAGATGCACGATAGGACGATTAGGACATTCTCAGATGTCAGGTATGTACTTGATTTATGAAAGAATCTTATCTCTTTGAGTATTTTAGACTTGAAAGGATGTAGAATTAACATCGAGTCGAGCGGTATTAAAGTATCTCGTGAAGTTCTTGTTTTGTTAAAAGGTAAAAGGATCGGTAGTCTTTATATTCTGGAAAGTTCTACAGTAGCCGATGAAATCGGACGTCCCTTGTCTGTTATGGAGTTGAAGTCAACTCGTTTGGAGCGGAGGCAACTTGGTCATAAGAGGGAAAAATGTAATGCCGTTTCGTTAAAGAGGTTCTTTTTTAGATGCAGGTTTTGAAAAATTAGGGCACTGTGTTCGTGAAAATTAAACTCGAGTTAGTTTTGATTTGATAGTGTACAAGTCGAAGGCTAGAAGTTTTTCAGTTTTTAAGCACAAATTCGACTCAATTAATTCCCTGCATAGTTCAAAATATGCTCATGGCGGGCTTTGACAAAGATATCGTTGTGGAAATATGAGTCAAGGTGAAAATTTGTTAAATATGACTTCTATTTTGAGTCAAATTTGAAAAATAATCTTTCAGTTAAACTCTATTTACTTGTTTCAATCAAACACTGATTAGTTTAGATTATTTTATTATTATTTGACCTATGAATTTAGCCTACAAATACTCTTTTATTACTTTAGAAAAATACAACTATTAGAGATTATAACTGATAACACATTTAGAGAATTTTGTGTTTACGTTTTGTGGGTACTTTGTTTTCGGATTTTCGGGTTTTCGGGTTTTCAAGTTTTCGGGGTTCAATTTTTATCTCCATCTTTTGTACTATTTGTTTTTTTGTACTCTTTAGAAGGGTTTTTTTCACGTTAAATTTGTGTGTTCAATTTCTCAATTTATTTCGTTATTTTTCTTGTTCGTTGTTTAATTGGGTCAATCCTAACAGTACTTTTGGAGGAGGTACAACTTTAGATATTAAGAATTGTTGAAATTGATAATTATTGTGTATATATATTTAGAGGTTTTATATATTTAAATGTCTTTTTACATATTCAACACTAAAGAAAATAACAGTTACCTTTGATCATTTATCATAATGCTCTAAAAGTTACGTGATGTTTCATTATGTATATTAATACGTTTGATTCATGTTTAAATTACTTGTACGGTTTTTTTGCTGAGGGAACAGTCTGTGTTCATGTTTAGAGTTATAAGTTTAATATGTTTCGCATTTATCTTCTTGCTTTGGATTTAGACTTGGTTCGTAATAAGAGTTTTAGATTCAATAGATTTTATCCCGCTAGTTTTGTGCCTTGCAAGCTTTGCGTCTCGTTAATTTCATGACTACCTGGCTTCACCTCTTGTTACTTTTGCTTCCAGCTAGTTTTGATCTTGCTAGCTTCGCTTCCTGCTAGTTTCGGTCCCACTAACTTCACTTTGCGCTAGTTTTGATCTCACTAGTTTAGCATCTTACTGGCTTTGCCTCCTGTTGGTTTCGTGTCTCGCTAGCTAGCTTCGCTTCCCGCTAGCTTTAAAATGTTCCCTTATCAAGTAAGTTTTTATCATTTAGATGCATGATTGAAAAATTCTCAATTATAACATTTATCATCTTTTTTTATTTGCATATATCATATCATTAAATATATATTTTATGTGAATAAATATGTTTATGTTTTACCCATATATATATATATGAATTCAATTTTAATGTATTTTTTTAGTATTTAATCATTTTTTTTAAATACACTTAAGTGGTTTCATATATACTTGTTCACATTTTGTTTGCTCACATGTCGCTAGCTCATGTAACTTGCTCAGATACTACTAATTTAAGTAATACTCTTGTTATGGCTTAAAATTGCTTAGGTAATTTCCCCTAAAATGTTTTACATGATGCAATTTAGTTTTGAAGTATTCCCATATTATGCCTCATGCGTGAAAGTTTCTTTTCTTTTAAAAATAAAAATTACCAGGTAAAATGTAGATATTATTTTTTGTTATTAGCATTTCTATTAGTAATAATAGTGGTAGGAAATATCATTCTTTTCCTAATCATTCCATGCTGAGATGGTTGTGGAGCTAGACTTAAGAAGGTTGGCATGATTCTTAGGTTTGCTCCATTGTTGGGATGTTTTTGAGAGTAAGACTTGGAGGTTCAAATATGGATATCGTTAAGAACTTTACTTAACCTTGGTTTGGAGTACAAGTGTTTTTGTCTCTCCCTCTTTTTTTGTGCACTTGCACTTAAGTTTGTAAGTAACACTCTCCTTACTAACATGAGTTACATGAGTGTAACTTCCACGAAATTATCATTATATCTATTATTTTTGTAATTTCTCTTTCGTTACTCTTATTACTCAATAATTCATCAACACATTTTTGTGAAATAATAATCTTCTTTCCCATGTTCTATAAAAAAATGTCGTTTGTTAGCCATTCTTTGGAATAATTATTTTGGAAAGGCTATAAATAAAAGATTCAAAGTTTCATTCTGGGGAACTTTTGGATCGTTTAACAAACTTAGCACATTAAAATCTTCTTTACAACTTGCCTTCTATAAGTAAAATAACCACCGTAATTCTGATTCTTCTTAGTCCCTTATCGTGTTTATGACAATAGTCTATTACCACATTTGTTTTTTAGAGTCTGTTCCGATCTTTTTCTGTCATCTTTTCACGATTCTTATGTTGCTAGATCCTTGATGGAATTGTAAGTTGTGAGCAAGCAGAGGTTGTTGATGTTAAACTATCATGTTTTTTCTAAGATTTCCAACATCCCTATTGTAAGCTGGAATTATTTTAAACATGATAGTTTTTGCAAGGTTTAGGTTTTTTTATATATATATTTAAATAGAAATAAAATAAATATTTATTATATAGATCATTTTATTGTATTTATTTATATTAAGAACACATGATTGGATAAAAGAATTGTTTCAATTTTTTCTTTACATTTGATTGAGTTTGAGAAATTAATTCTATAATTTCTTATCCGTAGTAGGTGGGCACTCGACTTTTGTCAACCGTTTGAATTTTTTAGCTATTTGACATTATTATTTTTTCCCTAAAGTGCTTTTTTAATTTTTAGCTAAAGGAAAGTGGAATGTATCGTGGCATGGCAACTTACATATAATCTATATGTGTATTTCATTGCAAATGTGATTAAATATTTTTAAAAAATTATAAATTTTTAGTCTTAGTGATTTTTTTTTTTTAATTTTATGAAAAGCATATGTGAATTATATTGCAGGCTGTTACATTCACATTGTTAGAATTTTAGCAATCCAGTTAACTGAATGCGAATTCGAATTTGTTAATTCTACTCTTTTATGTTTAATTTAAAAATTAAAGTCTAATTGATAATTTTATTTTGACGATATAATTTTATTAAATTCGAATATATGATTTTTTTATATTTTAATATTTAATTTAATAATTAAAGTTTAACATATATATATTCATACTTAAAGTGAAATAATTGTGTGATTCATTGATTGTTAGTTCTTAAATTGTACCAATAGAAAGATTAAATTTTTAGAAAGGAATAGTTTTTCTCCAAATTCTGAAGTGTATGACTAGAATTTGAATCTCTATGTTTTTTATTTCAATGTAAACAAAAATATAAGTCTAAACGGCATAATTAGGAGCTCATAATGTCCATATTGAGTCCTATATGCAATTTTAGGGACATTAGACTTCTTTACCTGTAATTGATAATAACTTGATCAAATGTTAATCTTTAAAAACACATTATCCCCGTTTGAATCTCAGTGTTTGGACAATTTTTTGTTTCAGTTTGTTCTTTTATTTTTTGGCTTGGCTGATCTATGAATTTCGCCAATCCCACTGAATGTATCATATATGCAATTTACAACATTATGCCACATTCAATGGTAAAGAACGTCTACAAATCATTATCCATTTTCCCTACAACTGTAAGCGGGAAAGAATTGTATAAAACAATGATATTATCATTTTTTAATAGTTTAATGTCACATCAATATTTTGATCCTAAAATTTCAGCATTTTCACCTCTAAAAAAATCAAATCTAAATAAAAATTCCAAAATTCAAGATGAAATTATTGATGTGACATTAAACTATTGAAAAGCGATTATATCAATGTTTCATACAATCATTTTCCTTGCTAGAAAACCAATCCCATACACTTGTATTTATCACATATACACACATACTCAATGTTCTCGGCATCTCAATTTCACAATTCAATTGCCATATGAAATACTCAACTATCTCATATCACACAATACCAATTTTAGTAATACAACTTCCATTTCTAAGATGCTATCATGATTTTAATAATTACTATTATACATTAGGTTCATAATGTTAAACATTCACTTAACTAAAACTTATTTACATGTAAAAATACCCAAATATATATAAGATAAAATAAGAGTGACTTGAATATTCACCTAAAGCAGTGCCGATGTATGTGACTCTTTAACTTGTGCAAATCCAGTACTTTTATCTTCACCGCTCCAATCCACACGACCTATGCGTGGAAAAGAAAAATCCAATATTAAACTATTTAACAACATTCAAATATAAAGGTAAGAAAATAATTCATAAATCACATTATACAACTTTCAGATGAATATAAGAAAACAAAATACTAAATAAACACATAATTCTCTTGAAATATTTCTAAATCATGGACATATAACAATAATAGATACAGTTCAAACTCACATCACATGAGATTGGATATAGTAATGATTATTATAATAAATTTATGCTTGTGTGCTAGCAATGATTATTATAATAAACCATCCACCTACACACAATACTATACCCAATGAGGCTAACTAGCCGCCATAGGCACACCATACTCAACCAAAACTATTCACAACGAGGTTAATTGATTGGTGAGTTTACCTATCTATGATCAAACACTCCTTGCACAATCTCTTCCTATCAAATGAATTCATTTTGTTTAATATTTGAAACCTCTCAACTTTCAAGAATACTTTTATATAACATATTTTCAAAATACCTCTATCATATTTTCATTCGAAATCACCATGTAACATGTACACATACGTAAATTAACTCAAAATAAATTCAAATAACCAATTCATATAAATTGATATTTTCAAAATCACCATTCTTCACAAAAATAATACAACAATATTTTAAAACTGAAATCTTTCAAGAACATATATTATCTTAACAAAAGTCATTCTTTTTACTAATTAATGATTCTTTCAAGTTCTAGTAAAATAAAAACAATTAGAATAATCAATAAAAAAATTAAGGAAATTAAAATCATTTCAGGACGTACAAAAATTAAACTTATACTAGCTTCAATTCTTTTCTCCCTTAAAAAAACTAGAATGTAATATGGTCCAATGACCAAGGGTAACAATTTCATTTCATTTTCCTTCTGCACTGTTCACCACCTTTCTAACTTTATAATATCCTTAAATTAAAAGATAAATTTTGCCTTAACTCCTCCATCTTTTATTTTAATTTTAATATAATACATAGGTCATCTCCTTTAACCACACTTTAAGCCCTTCAAATTTTATTTAAATTATAAACTAGTCTATACCCAGATTTTTAACTCGTATTTTTCTTTAATTTAACGGTTTTTTCAATGCCTAATTTAATTCTTCTAATATTATACGGATAATTTTGTTTATGAGATGCAAAATACTATTCATATTCTTAGGAAATTACTATTTATACCTCAAAACAGTATTAATATCGACACCGAAATTTTTGGAACGTTATAATTCTTTACTTCTTAAGAAATTTCGTTTTTAAAATTTACCTGAGTCGAATAGTTGTGGATATTGTTGTCTCATCACCTCTTCGCTTTCCCAAGTAGCTTCCTCAATATTATGATTTTTTCACAAAATTTTCACAAGAGGATTTATCTTGTTTCCCAGCTATTTGATTTCTCGAGCTAAAATTTTCACCGGTTCCTCATCGTATGTTAAATCAGATTGAATATCAATGGTCTCAGTCCTAATGACACGTGAGGGATTGGATCTGTATCTCCTCAACATCGATACATGGAACACATTATGGATTTTAGCCAAATCTAGTGGCAGAGCTAATCTATAGGCTACTAAACCAATACACTCGATGACTTTGTATGGACCCATAAACCTAGGACTTAACTTTCCTTTTTTGCCAAATCTCAAGACTTTTTTCCCTAGAAATACTTTGAGAAAGATTGTCTATACTTTGAGAAAGATTGTCTCCAACTTCATACTCAATATCTTTCCTCTTTAAATTTGCATACGACTTTTGTCTATTTGAAGCTGCTTTCAATTTATCATTGATCATCTTCACCTTTTCTCCTGTTTCTCTTATTAATTTCTATCCTACTAATTTATTTTCACTAAGTTCGGTCCAACAAAGAGGAGTTCCACACTTCTTTCCATAAAGTGCCTCATATGGTGTCATTTTAATACTTACTTGATGTCAGATTACAGTTTCCTAATTAAGGAATATTTGAGTGTATCAAATAGGATTCTATAAATATTTTATCCCTAACTTTAAGGTTGTTTTTAGGGACAGCATCCCTAGAATTAGTCTATTTCCTAGTGTAAAGTTTCCCAAGTTAGGCTCACTATGTGTATAAATATTTATGTAATTCCTTGTGAAAAAAACTAAATCGAAATAGCCTATTTTTTGACATGGTATTAGAGCTTTTTTAGCCCGATTTCTGGGATTTTTTTCTTTATTTGGCAATTTTTTTCTAACTACGAATTAGCCCTCAAGCCTGTAAAATTTGTTCAAAAGAAACATGACTGAAACTGTCAAGACCAGTAACACTGTGGATGTCTCAGAAGTTTCTGTGAACAACTCAAACCCAAGAAGTGAGTTTCAGAACATCCAAGTAGCCTACAGGCTAAATGGGAAAAATTACCTAAAGTGGTCTCAACTGGTTCGCACGTTCTTGAAGGGAAGAGGAAAGCTGAGTCACTTACTCGAAACTGGACCTAAAGAAAAAGATCCTAAGTTTGATGCTTGGGATGAACAACTCTATGGTAATGTCTTGGTTATGGAACTCTATGATGCCAGAAATCAGTGATACATGTATGTTTCTTAACACATCCAAAGAAATATGGGAAGCTGTGAAGCGCACTTATTCTAAAGTTCGAGATGTTTGCTCAAATCTACGAAAATCAAGACTAAGATTTCATCTACCAAGCAAGGAAGTCGATCAATCACGGAGTATTCCAATCATTGCAAAGTTTATGGTAAGAGATGGATCATTACCAGTGCATTCGGATGAAGTACGAAGAAGATGCAACACTCACGAAAAGGTTCGTTGAAAAGGATCAAATTTATGATTTTCTTGCTGGACTAAATGTTGAGTTTGATGCAGTAATAGTTCAAATACTTGGAAAAGAGGAACTACCATCACTAAATGAGACAATTGTGATTGTTCGTGCTGAGGAAGGAAGAAGAGGAGTTATGGTTGAGAACAGTCAAGTGGATAGTTCAGCCTTGGTTACAAAAGCTGTAAATGAGAGGAGATTTGGCCTGGAGCAGCCAACTAGTGAAGATAGTAGACAGACAGAACGTACAAAGCCTATTAATAGGGATTCTGTGTGGTGCACCTACAATAAAAAGGCCCGTCACACTAAAGAAAGATGATGGAAACTTCATGGGAAGCCACAGACAACAAACAAAAAATTTTCAAAAAAAAGTGGACAACCAAAAGGACAAGGACGAGCAAATCCAACAAGACAGCTAGATGGAAAAAATAATTCTCAGGAATCACCTGTTGAATTCAATAAAGAAGAAATCGAGAAGTTAAAAAATTTGTTGGGATCATTGGAAAAATTCTTCTACAACGGGTACTTATAGTTTGGCTTTTTCAGGTATATCATTTTCTCAATATTCTAAAGTCTCGGATATACTCACCAAAAGTTCTTGGGTCATTAACTCAGGAGCTACAGACCACATGACCCTCTCCTCACAAAAATTTGTTTCATATACACATTGCCCTAGTAGTAGAAAAATAACAGTAGCCGATGGTTCTGTGATCACAGTGGTTGGTCAAGGTGATATTGTTATAAACAAAATCCTTACTCTTAAAAATGTCATTCATGTTCCAAAACTATTTACCAATCTTTTATCCATCTAAAGAATTACCAAAGACTCTAACTGTAATGTGATTTTTTATCACAATCAATGTTTTTTTTGAGAACAGAATACAAGGAGGATGATTAGACATGCTAAGGAAGTAAATGGCCTATACTATCTTGAAGAATCCAGTGGAGAAGTTAGTGCTCTGAATTCCTCACCATTATCTTTCATATCCGAATCTATTAAAACCAATAAAGACTAAATCTGGCTCTATCACCTTCGCCTTCGCCATCCATCGTTTAGAGTCCTTAAAATTATGTTTCCTTCATTGTTCAAATGATTAACTAT
Organism: Gossypium longicalyx; assembly: GCA_025698465.1. Taxonomy (NCBI): domain Eukaryota; kingdom Viridiplantae; phylum Streptophyta; class Magnoliopsida; order Malvales; family Malvaceae; genus Gossypium; species Gossypium longicalyx. The sequence continues at coordinate 10,857,126 of CM046997.1, read as the reverse complement.
TGAAAAATTCCATTGTGATGTCTGTGAACTTACAAAACATAAACGTATCTTTTTTTCCGATAAGCAATAAAAGGAAATCCACTCTTTTTACTATTATTCATGTGATGTTTGGGGACCATCCACTATTCCAAATATTTTTAGGCTCGGTGGTTTGTATCTTTTATTGATGATTGTACTCGTGTGTTTTGGATATTTCTTTTAAAACAAAAATCTGATGTAAAGTCTGTCTTTCCAACCTTTTACAAAATGATCAAAACACAATTTAGAGCTGAAATAAAAAGGTTTAGGGCAGACAATGCCAAGGACTATTTCAATCAATTTCTCTTAACATATTTTCAATGAGGCATTATATATGAGTCATCTTGTGTTAGTACACCCCAACAAAATGATGTTGCTGAAAGAAAGAATGGTCACATTTTAGCTATTACAAGAGCCCTTTTGTTCCAAAAAAATGCCCCTAAACAATACTGGGGGGAGGCTGTTTTAACTGCTACTCATATGATAAATAGATTGCCTACAAAAGTCCTTGAATCTCAAAGTCCTATGCAAGTTCTAGCAAAATTCTTTCCTGATTTCAATACTTCAAGTAACCTTACTCCCAAAATATTGGGTTGTGTCGCCTTTGTTCATGTTTATTCTCAAAATAGAGGAAAATTTGATCCATGAGCTGTCAAGTGTCTTTCTCAGTTATTCTTCCACTCAAAAGGGGTACAAATGCTATCATCCAGCCATAAAATTTTTTTTGCAACAGCAGATGTTACTTTTACAGAACAAGAGAATTTCTTTACTCGTCCTTATCTTCAAGGGGAAATCTTATTCACAGAAGATAAGGACAAATAATTATTTCTTCTTGACATTTCAGCTCCTGTCCAACAACCAAACACTCACATTCCAGTTCCTATCCAACAACCAAACACTTCTACTTAGTCCTTGCCTGCTAACCAACTTGCCCGACTTAAAACAATGGCCCTTATACAACCTGAAACAGAGCCTAATAAACCCAAATCACCAAGAGGAATTCAAGACACTACTCGTCCTTTACTGGTTTACTCAATTAAGAAGGCACCGGTGCAAGTTCAATCATCTTCTTCTCCTATACGACCTAAGGTAATTGTTGAACCTACTTTGAATTCTAATACTGAAACTACTGCAAATTTAGATGATTTTCCCATTAGTATTAGAAAGGGGACTAGAGCCTGTACAAAACATCCCTTGTACCTATTCATGTCTTACAAAAACTTGTTTCATAACCACAAAGCCTTTCTTATTAGCCTAAATTCTATCTCCATTCCCAAAACTGTATTCGAGGCATTAGAAGATGAGAATTGGAAAATGCCATGAAGGTTGAAATGGAAACTCTTAAAAAAAATAAGACATAAGACATAGTGAAATTACCGAGAGGAAAGAAACTAGTGGGATGTCGTTGGGTGTACACAGTGAAATATAAGTCAGATGGTTCTTTGGAGAGGTACAAAGCAAGATTGGTTGCTAAAGGATACACTGAAATGTATGGAATAGACTACCTTGAGACATTTTCCCCTGTTGCAAATATGAACACTGTAAGGTGTTGTTGTCACTAGCTACCAACCGCGGCTGAAAATTACAGCATTTTGACATCAAAAACACCTTTTTACACAGTGATTTTGAGGAAGAAGTCTATATGCATGTTCTACTAGGATTCGGTCCAAATACAGGACAGGTAATTTGCAGACTAAAAAAGGTTTGTACGGACTAAAACAGTCCCCGAGGGCTTGGTTTAGAAGACTTACCAAAGTAATGCTCAAATTGGGGTATAAACAGAGTCAAGAAGATCACACTCTATTTGTAAAACACTCATCTTTAGGGGGAGTGACTGCTTTATTAGTCTATGTAGATGACATTATAGTGACTGGTGATGATCTAGAAGGCATAGAGAATTTAAAGAAATGCCTAGTAAAAAAATTTGAAGTCAAAGAGCTCGGTAAGTTAAATATTTCTTTGGTATTGAAGTGGCACACTCTCGGAAAGGAATCTTCATATCTCAGCAAAAATACATAGTTGATTTGTTGACAGAGACGGGCAAGTTAGGATGTAAACCAGCAGACACCCATAGAGGTGAACCACAGACTTGGAGATGCACTAGAAGATGCAGCAGTTGATAAAAGTTCATATCAAAGACTTGTAGAAAAGCTCATTTACTAGTCTCATACTAGACCATATATTGCCTATGCAGTCGGTGTTGTAAGTCAGTTTATGCACAACCCCAAAAAATCACATCTTAAAACCGTATATCAGATTCTACAGTACTTGAAGGGCACACCAGGCAAAGGAATCCTATTTAAAAAAGGGGAGAATTTAACCTTTGAAGCCTATACTGATGCAGATTATACAGGGTCTATGGTTGATAGAAGATCAACCTCGGGCTATTGCACTTTCCTAGGAGGCAACCTTGTGACTTGGAGGAGTAAAAAATAAAATATTGTGGCTAGATTTAGTGCAGAAGTTGAATTTAAGGCGATGGCTCTTGGAATTTGTGAGTTGTTATGGCTAAAAATTATTTTGGAAGATTTGAAGATCAAGTGGAAAGGTCCAATGAAGTTGTATTGTGATAATAAGTCTGCTATCAATATTGCACATAATCCAGTTCAACATGATCGAACGAAGCACGTTAAGGTTGACAGACATTTTATAAAGGAAAAATTGGACAGTGGCTTAATTTGCACTCCATTTGTGTCCACTGATAGTCAACTAGCAGACATGCTTACCAAAGGATTGTCTCGGAAGTTGTTTCAGAAACTAGTAAACAAGCTGAGAATGAATGATATCCACTTCCCAGCTTGAAGGGGAGTGACAGATTACAGTTTCCTAATTAAAGAATATTTGAGTGTATCAAATAGGATTCTGTAAATATTTTATCCCTAACTTTAAGGCTATTTTTAGGGACAGCATCCCTAAAATTAGTCTGTTTCCTAGTGTAAAGTTTCCTAAGTTAGGCTCACTATGTGTATAAATATTTATGTAATTTCTTGTGAAAAAACTAAATCGAAATAGCCTGTTTTTTGACACTTGATAACTGTTATTGTATACGAATTCAACTAACGAAAGATATATTTCCCAACTGCTTTCAAATTCTAACACAGCTTCTCAATATATCTTCCAACACCTACATTCAATACATATGTTTAATTAGAATTCTCAAAATTAAAAAAGTTAAAAAAATTCACAAAGAATTACCTGAAAAACTCTTTTAGATTGTCCATTCATTTGAGGATCAAAAGTTGTATTGGAATTCAATCGAGTACCCAAGGCCTCATGTAATTTCTCCCAAAACCTTAAAGAAAATCTTGAATCTCTATCGGAAATGTTGGAGATAGACGCACCATGAAGTCACACTATCTCATTAATGCACAACTCTGTGTACTTTTCTAACGAATAATCAGTTCCTACAGGCAAGAAATGGGTTGACCTTGTCAATTGATCAACTATCACCCAAATAGCATCATTTTTCCTCGATGTAATTGGTAAACCAACCACAAAGTCTATAGTAAGTCGATCCCACTTCCATTTGGATAATGCAATTGGTTGCAACAACCTCAATGGAACTTGATGCTCGACTTTCACTTGTTGGCAAGTTAAGCATCTAATCACAAAGTCAACTATGTCCTTCTTCATACCAGGCCACCAATAATGAACTTTCAAGTTATGATACATTTTGGTACTACCAAGATGCATAGCGTAAGAACTATCATGTGCTTCTTTAAGAATATATTTTTTCAACTCTTTATTGTTAGGAACACATAACCTCCCTTTAAAATATAAGTACCTCGCTATTCAATTCAAAATTTTTCGCTTTTCCCTTTTTAATTTGTTTGCATAAAGTCACCAAATTCTTATCTTTTTCTTGTACCTCCTTCACTTGTTGAAGTAAAGTCGATTTAACTCTCAATTCAGCTACTATAGCTTCATCATCAATCACTTTCAAATGTGCATTCAAAGCCAAAAAAATATTCGATTAGCAATTACATATTTAATCGATTTACAACACTTAATTAGTAATTAAAACTTCAAGTATTACCTGACAAAGATTTTTTACTCAATGCATCAGCTATCACATTTGTATTTTCGGGATGATAGTCAATATTGCACTTATAGTCCTTAAGCAACTCAATCCACCTCATTTTCCTCGAATTAAGCTATTTTTGAGTGAGCAAATATTTTAGATTCTTGTGATCGGTATAAATATAGCACATTTCACCATATAAATAGTGTCTCCAAATTTTTAGTGCAAAGATTATTGTTGCCAACTCCAAGTCATGAGTTGGATAGTTCTTCTCATGTGATTTTAACTACCTAGAGGCATAAGCAATCACTATTTTTTATTGCATCAAAACACACCCTAGTCAATTAAGTGATGCATCGTTGTAGATCACAAAGTCTTTTCCTGATTCAGGTTGTGTCAAAATAGGTGCCTCAATAAGAATTGTCTTCAATTTTTCAGAACTCTCTTGACATTTGTCACTCCGTTCGAATTTAGCGTTCTTATGAAGTAACTTAATTAATGGGGAAGCTATAATCGAAAATCCCTTCACAAATCATCGATAATTACTAGCCAATCCAAAAAAATTTGAACTTCAGTTGTGTTCTTAGGTTGTTTCCAATCTAAAATAGCTTTAATCTTTTTAGGATCAACTTGAATCCCTTCAACAGACACAATATGGCCCAGAAATACAATCTCACCCAACCAAAATTCACATTTGCTTAATTTGGCATATAATTGTTTCTCCCTCAGAATTTGCAATACAAGTCTTAAATGTTTATCGTGATTTTCCTTGGTTTTGGAATACACAATGATATCATCAATAAACACTACCACAAATTGATCTAAATATAGTTGAAAAATCTGATTCATCAAATTTATGAATACTACAAGGGCATTTGTGAGTCCAAACGGCATAACTAGAAACTCATAATGTCCATATCGAGTCCTAAATGTAAGTTAAGGACATCAGACTCCTTTACTTGCAGTTGATAATAACCTGATCAAATGTCAATCTTTGAAAACACATTAGCTCCATTTAATTGATCAAACAAATCATCAATTATCGGCAATAGATATTTATTCTTAACAGCGACCTTATTCAATTGTCGATAATCCATACATAGTCTCATTATTCCGTCTTTCTTCTTAACAAATAATACAGATGCTCCTCAAGGTGATATACTAGGGCGTGTAAAACCCTTATCTAATAATTTCTATAGTTAGACCTCCAATTCCTTCAACTTAATAGGTGTCATATGATAAGGAGCAGTGAAAACTAGTGCAGTGTCATGCATTACTTCTATAGCAAATTCAACCTCCCTCTTAGGCGATAACCCTGATAATTCTTTAGGAAATACGTATAGATATTCTCTCACTGTAGGTATGCTCTCCAATTTAGGATTTACTATTCTTGTGTCAGTACATAAGTGAAGTAAACTTCGCAACCCTTTTTCACCATTCTCATAGCTGTAGTAGCGGATATGACATTGGAGAGACAATTAGATCTCTCTCCAATGATGATTATCTCTCCATCAACAGAGTTTCTGAGTGTAATTCTCTTTAAACTATAGTCCACCATTGCTCGATGTCTAGGCAACCTATCCATCCCGAGTATTAAGTCGAATTCATGTAAAGAAAGTTCCATGAGATTTGCTGGAAATTCACAATCTTGTTCTTTTAGGGGACAATTTCTATATACCTTATTAACCACCACACTTTGCCCTAACAAGTTTGTTACTAAGACATCAAACTCTGTTAATTTTACAGGTAACTCTTTCTCTTTTATAAGTGCAATACAAATGTAGGAATGAGTGGAACCAATGTCTACCAATGCATATATAGAAGAATCAAATAAAGAGAAAATACCAATGATGATGTCAGACGTATCATGTTCCTCTCGTTCGGTAATAGCATTACCACGAGCTGGTCCTCTTAAATCAAATCTAGCTATAGTCCCTTTTGCAACTCTCTCACTACCCCCTGTATTACCATTGTTACCTAGCCCCTTACCTCTCTGTGCTATGGGAGTAGGCCTTTTAGAATTTACAGAGGTAAAATCTATTATCTCAAGACAATTTCTGAAGAAATGTTCTTTTGAGCCACATCTGAAATAGACTCCTTGAACCTTCTAACATTCTCACTAATGTCTCTTACCACACCGATCCCAATTTGACGACAATGAACTCCTTGAACCACCAATACTTGGTGCAAAAGTTGTCTGCTACCTAAGCTTAATGGTAGAACTAGTTTTTTGCCTTTGTCCTTGTTTTTTAGTATGGATAGGTGTAGAATAACTCAAATCTTTAGAGCCTCTAACTCTCTTAACAGATGGAAATTGTACGAAGCTAACTTGCCCTAAACCTCGCTTTGTCTGTTTCTTACCTTTTTTTTCTTTACTCTTCATTTATAACTTGCTCCAATTTTAGAGCTCTCTCAACAAGGGTGGAAAACTCTTGTATTTTAAAAGCTAGCAGGTGTAGTCTTATGCCATCTCTGAGGGCCTCTCTCAAATCTATTACGCATGTCTGCCTTAGTATCTACGAGTTCTTTGGCATAACGACTAAGCCTAACAAATTCTTACCCATACTCTGCCACTATCATGTCATTTTGCTCTAAATACAAGAATTCCCTCTTCCTTTCTTCTAAAAACAACTCACTTATATACTTCTTTTGAAGCTTTGCTAGAAAGAAGTCCCAAGTTAATTGTGCAGGTCGTACAACATGAGTCACGGTATTCCACCATTGATAAGCTTCCTCCTTAAGTAAGAAAACAGCACATTCTAGCTTTTCTTTCAATTTATATCACAATTGTTGCAAAACTCTGTGTGTTCTCCAACCAATATTCGACAGTAGAAAGATCATCTCCTTTCTTCACTCGGAATTCTTGGACTCCATATTTTCAAATATTCTCCAAAAGAGATCGATTGCCAATTGAAAATGTCTGAGTCTGCGGATGGCTCCATTAAGCTTTTGGATCATTTCAATCGTGGCTTGAAGAAATGCCTCATATCCTGTCCCTCCTAGCTCGGTCATTCCAACAAGAACATGAAGTAGCTACTGCTCAGGTTTTAGCTCATTTGCACATGTCAATCCTAATCCACTGCTCCTCGAAATTCGATCGACATTTTTCAGTCTAAATTCAACAATTAAGCACATCCAAATTAGAGTCGCATCACATTTTTATCACCTAGAATCATATTTTATGTTTTGATACCACTAAATGCAACACTCTATACGTGAATAATCAAGATCCAAGTAGAGAATGTCATATTCGATGCTAAAGAGCATCTATGACTATAATCCAAAATTAATCATGCACTATAATTTTTGTAAAGTTTTGCCAAAATTTCCCCTACAGTTACACTAAACCTCTTCCAAGAAAACTAATCCCAAACACTTATATTTATCACGTATACACAAATACTCCTCAATGTTCTTGGCATCTCAATTTCACAACTCAATTACCATATGAAATAATAAAATATTTCATATCATATCGAAGTCTAATAATACCAATTTTAGTTATAAAGCTTCTAAGATATTCTCATTATTTTATCAACTAATAATAACGTTATACATTCATTTAACTAACTAAAACTTATATACATGCCAAAACGCCCAAAATATATATACAAGATAAAATAAGAGTGACTTGAATATCCACCTGTGCCAATGTATGTGACTCCGACTTGCGCAAATACAATAATATTATCTTCACTGCTCCTATCTACTACCTACACAAGGAAAAAACTCTAAGGCGTTAAGTGTTTTTATGCTTAGTGGTGCTCAAATGATTTTAACTTAATTTATTAAACTATTTTACAACATCCAAATATAAAGGAAATATATATAAGAGAATAATTAATAAATCACATTATAAAACTTTCAAATTAATATAACAAAAATTTAAGAAAATAAAATACTAGATAAACCCAAACCCATAATTCTCTTGAAATATTTCTTAATCGTGAATATATATAACAATAACCGATTCAGCTCAAACTTATATAACATGTTTCTCATTCAAGAATTAAATTTCAAGAATTTATACAAATATCATTGTTCGAAAGCCCTTAGTAAACTCCAGATACACGAGATGTAATATAAATTTCACCCACGTACACACGGCATTGTCCACAAAGAGACTAATGGGCTGATGTCGCACACCATAATAAACCCTCCACCTACACACGACACTCTCCACAGTAGGGTTAACTGGTCGGTGTAGCAGACCATACTCAACCAGTACTATGCGCAACAGGACTAACTAACAAATTTATTCATTTGAATAGCAGGTACACGTTTATAATTCCAAATTTCACCAATCATTTGTGTAGTATATTTTCAAAATACCTCAAAATGCATTCAAATAATCAATTCATATAAATCAATGTTTTAAAAATCACCATTCTTCACAAAAATCATATAACAATATTTTAAAACTTTCATCTTTCAAGAATATATATAATATATTATATTAACACAAATCATTCTTTTTATTAATTAAATCTTTTTTTCATGTTCTAGTAAAATAATAATAATAATAAAATTCAAGGAAATTAAAATAATGTGAGCACATACCAAAATTAAGCTATACTAGCTTCAATTCCTTTTCTCCGCTTCTTTCTTTAGGCTTCCAACTTTTCTTTTCCTTTGCTCTCTTTTCTTTCTTAACTTCTTTCTCTTCAAAATAGCCACCAAATCATGTAAACAATCTTGGTAAAAGAAGCTTTAGTGGGTGAATTTGTGTAGAGAGGTGAGAATTTGGTGGAATAATGGAAGAAAAAAAAAATAGCAAAACAGATGGACTGTTCTTTCTCCAAAAACCCATACGGCCAAAATGAAGAATGAAGACAACTTCTTTTCTTTATTTTTCTTTTTCCTTTTAATTCCTTAAAATATATTAATGGCTAGGATTAATCCAAGGGTTAGGATTAGTCCCAACCAAAAAAATTATCTCATAATATAATATCTTTTATTCATTCAATATTCAAATGACTATAAGCTTAAGGGTACAATAGTTCACCTTTTTCCCCACCGTCCACCACCTTTCTAATTTTACAATATCCTTGAATTAAAAAAAGTAATTTTTTTTTCCCTAAATTCTCCGTCTTTTACATCAACTTCAATTTAGCCCATCCTCACTTTAAGCCCTTCATAATTTTTTCCAATTCCAAACTAGTCTATACCCGATTTTCAATTTGTGTTTTTCTATAATGTAATGATTCTTTTTCCTATGTCTAATTTAATTCTCCTAATTTATACGGGTAATATTTTTCACGAGATGTAAAACATTGTACGAATTTTATTGCGATTTTATCTATTGAAATATCCCGCAGTCGGTTAGAGAGCTGTTTATGGTGGATTTTAGTCTGTCTGCTTTGAACTAGGGTGTCCTTTTATTTGGATGTTGCTGTTTTCTTTACTAAAAAAATATTGTACATATTCTCGGAAATTTTATAATCGAATTTGGAATTTTTGAGACGTTAAGACTTTGTTTCCTTTTATCTCTGTTTTCATGAAAATAATGAGCTTCACTATCGTTGAATTAAAGATAGTGATGAAATCTGAGGGACCTTTTTTAAAATTACACCTTTTTAGTAGTTATAAATTAAGGGTTGACGTTGATAACTTGGTTAGATCCATTGGGCTTCTTTGAGATCCTAGTGTATTTAGCCCAATGATGGAAACTCAGCTTTAGAGGTTTTCTCTTGCTGTTAGTATGAACCATATTTATTTGAATTTAGAGGTTTAGTTTTACCATAAATCACTGCTCGAATGCTTAGATTTTCATGCTCTGCTGTTGCAAACGTTTGAGATTTTCATTTACGTTACTTCGCGACTCAATTTTTCATAAAATTTTCATGTATTTAGAGGATGATAGATCATATTTTAACTTTCAAGTATAAATTATCATATTTCAATTTCTTATAAAATTCAACAGTAATGTCACTATCTAATTTAACCTATCCTAACAGATTGGATTGTAGAATTCGGAATTCAGTTACAGTGATCGAAATTGCAAATAAAATCAGTTTGATTAAGTTTGAACCCCACATTTCTTGTGAGTGAAGAACTTTCAAGGGGGATGACCAGACCAGACCAGACCATCCATCACTAGCAAAAGTTAAGACCGTGACTTTTGTGACTTTTCTGCCTTTTGACTTTTTCTTTTTTTTTTTGAGAGTTTCAATTTTTACCAAACTTTCAAGGTCAAGGGTCAACAGTCAAGCCTTCACATTATTGACAATAGGTACCACACAATTCATGGCTCCTATTGTATTTAATTTATGCTTTTATATTATATTTATAATTATCAAAATGATTAAGTGAATCTGAATTTGTTCATATTTAAATATACTTTTTTTTAATTTTAAATAGTTGTCTCTTGATATATTAGCGTCACCATATCATGTCAGTTTTATCTTTTTGCTTCTTTTTTTTAAATGAAATTGGTGTCGTCAATGTGTCAGGTGACATCATTTAAAAAATTATTTTTTTTGTATTTATATAATATTTATTTGATATTTAAAAAAATAATTATATTTTTTTGTATGCCACCTAACAGGTTAGCGCCATATAAGAACACGGTAAAAAACGACCCATTTTATAATTAATCTAGATCTTATACTATTTTCTTAATTATTTATTTTTATATTATTTTAATAAAAAAATCCTAGATTCACCCATGTTTAAATAAATTGTTTTTGATATATTTGACCAAAAATAAAATATTTATTAATTATTATTGTATTTTTATTAGTAAAAACATGAGGTGGGATACATGAGTTTCGAATTTTTTTGTTTTTTCACATTTGATTGGATTGAAGTGTGAGAAATGAATTTTATAATTCTTTATCCTTAGCACGTGGATACCTGACTTTTGTCAACCGTTCGTTTTTTTTCTTTATTACCAGATTTTTAAATTTTGTCCTTTTGCTCTTTTTCTTTTAAGAATTAATCTTTGTATTTATTTGATTTAAACTAAAATTTAATTCATAAATCTATTAAAAATTAAATTTAAAATTTCATCTGTGTTTGCTAAATTATTGAAAATTTTCATTCCATTAAAAATGAAAGTTTTTAACATTTAATATTTTAAATGTGTTTGATAATTATTTTAACTTTTTACTTAATATAAAATTTTCAACAAAAAAATGTATGAATAAGATAAGTAGGTAGCTAGTAGAGTTGTTCATGGACTGCGCCACCCGACCAAGCCTAAAGGCTTACCCAAAAATTAAGAGGACTTGAACAAAAATATAAGCTTGAAATATGGGCTTAGATAAAAAATGAGACCCGCTTTTTAAACGGGTTGGGCCTCAGGTAAGCTTTTTTGCCCAAGCCCAACTCAGCCCATATACCTTAACAAAGTATAGGTATCTTTCACAAAAGTATCGATACCTTACTTAGTATTGATATCGTTTTAAGATTTGATGTTTTGAAAATTAAAGAAAAATTGTTTGAGTATCGATACCCTCCCCAACGTATCGATACATTCTCTATTGTATCGATACTATAGGATTTAATACAGGTTGGGCTTAGGCCCAAAATTTTGTTAAAGCCCGGTCCTGCCCATGGACAACTTTAGTAGTTGTTTATTTTATTAAAAATTAAATTAAATTATCAATTTAAAAAAAAAAGAGATATCCAATTTACTATATTTATCTTTCTTCCAAAACTATCCAAAATAATATAAATATTATATTAATAATATTAAAATTAAAAAATCAATAATATTTAAAAATCAATATTTACTTTTATCAAACAATATAATTATATTTAAAACTTATATTTATTATTTTACCAAATAATTTTTTAATATAAATTTAATACTTATAAAATTTAGTAATAAAAATTTTTAATTTATCAAACGCATCGTAAGAAGATATTTATTTATATTTAAACCTGGATGGTATTCTTATCAATTGGGGTTTAATTTTTAAGCAAAATTAGTAACATCTCCTTTTTCTTATAATTATGATTTGATCTTCGGCTATTCTTAAGGAAGTTCAAATAAGGCAAATATTTTAATCCAATATTGAGGTATGTCATCAATTTTAATATTTATATGATATTATTTTTTTTTCAAGTTTAATGTCACAAGTTAATCGAGTAATAATTTAGTTGGGTAATGTCAAAATTACATTTATTTTAACCTTTTATAACAGCTTTTTGCTTATAACAGTAACATCCATAGTTACAAAGTACGTTAGTTACTGAATTAGTTATCTATAACAGTATATGGTCTAAATTTTTAAGTAAAATAATAGTTGTTTCATATAAGCAAGTCTATTAATTATCATTTATTAAATGAAAATAATATTAATTAAAATATTATTTCAATAAAATGATTAAATTTCAAGTGAAGAAACATATTAATCATATTTTATTAACTCGAAATAATATTCAATAAGTGAAATTAAATATATCAATTCTAGAAACTATGAAGCTCCTTAATTAAATATTTTACTACGAATTTAAAATATCATAAACTTATAAATTGATTACTTGAATTTAGTAACTCATTATAAATTAATTAAATTAATTTGATAACTCATATTGATTAATTGAATTAGTTAGATTTATGAATTTTATAATTAATCACGTGAAAGAATGTAAAATAAAATATGTAGAAAAGCAATAATACATGTATCTGTTAACTTACATCGATTATCTCTCTACAACAATATGTTGTTAAATGTGTATAACAACTATATCTCTATAAGAGGTAAAATCTGGACAAACAAATTAGGTTATTATAGAGAAGGTTGAGTACGCATAACAGAATTTGAATTCATGTCTTTATAAATTTTCAATATTTATATTTTACCATTCAACTAAAGTCTCATTTATTATTTTTATCAAATTTTTAATTATATTTACTATACAATTCTAAATTTTACTTTATTGTACATGTACTAAAAATGTTAATGATCTAGGTTAAACTTAAGTATGATATATTCACTTTATGCTTGTCAAAACCCATCTCAATATGATATATATATCTCAAATTTCGTTCAAATCCGTTCATATTTAAAGTTAACTAATCCAAACCTATTTTAAATCTACTCATATAATTTAAAATAAAAAAAATCATATCATTGACTTTAAATAAAGTTATGATGGTGTTAAATGTTGAATATCAGGATTAATTTTGGGCTAACATGAGAAACGATGGGAAATAGGGGGTTATATTTCAAAACATGGAGCAGAGGTTTTATGGTGAAATTGATGGGTTATATGCTTTATAAATAAAGAGACGTGTGGAAATAGCCAAAACAGATGGTCTCATATTTATTTAATGATAAAATAAAATAATAATTGTTCTTGGCTTTGGGGACAAGCAACTTGCGGCTGGCTAAAGGTCCACACCACAGACCACACTGTCCCATATTCCTTTCTTTTCAACTCATGCTTACAGTTTTGTTCCTAAATATTTTTTCTTTCTCACCATCTGTGTTTATGTTCTTTTACTTTAATTGCATTTTATTCCCTTCTTGTTGACAACTAAAAAGTTGGATTTTTTTAAATTTTTTGTATTATATAAACATTAAACAATTTTATTATTTTTAATTAAATTTTATTGTTAAATCATAAAATTTAATAATTTAATAATTATATGCATGAAATTGACAAAAATTATCGGTCCAACAATTATATACAACGAATTAACAATTTAAATTTACGTCTTTGAATTAATTTTTCAATTTTCATAAACTAAAGAAATGAATTGAAATTTATAATTAAATTTTGTTGTTCAAGTATAATTATAATTAAGTTAAATATTAAAATACATGATTGGGTTAAAATTTAAATAAAATTTATAAAAAAGAAACTCGAAATTATCCCAAGTAACCTTACATATTTTGTTGTGGAATTATTATAAAATAAAATTAATATTCGAATTTTTTTAAATTAAAATAGCTACAAATTGTTGAAATTTTAAAGTAAAAAACCAAGTGGAAACCTTGGCATTTGGAAATTTGTTTCTAACTTCTAAATCTTCAATTTGATTTTTTTTTTCTTTTTGGAATCTGTTTCATTATGGGCATTCCAAAAAATGCCATTGATTTATGGATCATCCTTTTGTTGGATATTGCAATATATATATATATATATATATATATATTAGGCGTATTATTAAAGTATTTTTCAATATCAAATGATATCTATTGTTATATTATGTATAATAATATTGAGGTACAAATATCATGAAGACTTTTATTCTTTTTATTTAAAAAATTAATAAATTAATCATTATACGTCAAATCAAAGTGTAAATCTATTTTTTTGATAAATTTTTATCTAATTTTATTGTTAAAAATTAATCCTTATATGTTTAGCACGAGACACATCATGTATCACTATTAAATTATTTTATCGCTCATACTAACTTTTAATAATAGAAATGAATTAAAGATGAAAAAAACTAATTTACCTATATTATTTAATTGAGGTAAAATATAATTTGACGTCTAATACAAATATTTTTATCGTATTTTTACAATAATTATTTATTAGATACAAGTGGCACCAAGATAAATAAAATCTCCTAAGAATAAGTTTTTTTTTCTTCATTAATTATGGAGTAACGAATGAGAAGATTTTTTGGTCTCCCACATGACTAATTTCTCTCTATCTTATTTCGTAAAATATAACTTATAATAATCATTAGAAAATCTAACTTGCAAAAATAATAATTTTATATTATGTTACATCTGTAATGTCTAAAGATACTTTTTAGATATATATTTACAAAAATGGATAAATGGATGGAAGATTTTTAAAAATGGATAAAAAATCCACATGATATTATTGTTTAAGCCACTAATTTCGCTATTGCTCTTCTCACTTTTTTTTTTTATTTTTTTATTTTATGTTTACAAAATTTTAGTTCTTTTGTATTAGTAGGGAAATGCTGGTAATATAAAATGGTATATCTCATATTGGTTGAGGAAAGACTTACAAGAGAGTTTAAATATAACATTACCTTTCACTCTCGTTAAGTAATTGAGGTTAAATGTTTGACACATATTGCGCATGTTTCTTTTTGAATTAACTTTTTTTTTTGTTTTTCTTTATATATGCATATATATACTTTTAACAAATTTCAGTTTCTAAGCTGTTAGAATTTTTAAAAATCAATTTTTGGTCGTTGTCTTATGGTCGTTTTTGGCTGTTGGACTAATCCTACAAATTATTATTTTGCCCCTTTAGAATGTCCTATAAATTGCTCAGATATTCATCTCATTTTATACAACAATACACAACAACAACCTATCTTTTCTCTCATAGCTTACCTGTTTCTTTTCAATATATTTCCGATTAGTTTTCTATTTATTTGACAAGAGCAACACTAAATTTGTTCCATCTTTTTTATTTGAGTGTACGAATATTGAAATACTATGTTAATCTTAGGGGGCGACGTCCACCATACAATTACATCAATCAGAACGAATTTACTTCTAAGGCAATAATTATTCCACGACACAGCTATTGTTTCATTTATTTACACACAATTTATTTATCCAGTTAGTACTAACAATTTTGTTTTGTAATAGTTTATTTCCTACACCAACTAGGTAGTTTACCCAAAAGAGAAAAAAAAAATAGAGATTTGTAGTTTTAAGTATTATGTTATTCCATATTTATTCTATCAAACAAAGATGTAGGATAGTCAATGACTTTAAACATAAATAATAAAACAGACATGAAACATATAAAAATTAATTAATAAATGAAATATTTTGGAAAACCTATTAGGCTTGGAAACTCTTTTTAGATTTTAAAACTCATTTTATATTTTTTTAGACAAAAAATATGAAAGCAATATAGGAATAGATATATTAATTTCATAAATATTTCCAAGTTAAAATATGTCATAAATTTATGTACTCTTTATAAATTTAGAAATTAATTCATGTATTTTATTTTTGAGAATTTCAACAGCGTTAATAATTAGATTTAATTTTTAAAATATAAAAACTAAAAAAAACTAATTTCATAAAAAAAACATAGTAGCTAAATTTCCAATTTGTGAATAATATAAAGATTTTTTTTAAAATATATTTTAACCTTATTTCTATAAAATAATAATTGAATTAGTGATATAATCAGATCAAACTCAAACTTTTTACTTGGTCTAAGAAATTTGAAACTCAAAATTAAACAGCCTTTTATTTTTAAAATTAGAATTAAACTGAATTTAATGAATAAGTTTAATTAAATCCCAATTTAATTAAACTTGAAATTTAAAGCTGAATTAGGTTTTATTTTTAAAGTTCGAAAACTTCTCAACTAATTGACTATCGCTCGTTGTTTTTGATCTCGACTTCGAGTTGGAAATTGAATTTTTAAATGTACATGTTAGAAATTTTAAACATAATTAAATCGGTGAACCACTAGAAAAAAGCATTAATATATATTTAAATTCGAACTCTTTTAATAAATCAAAATATTCAATAATCATCGAATTCCAAAAACTAGTTTATAACCTAATTAAAAAATTTGTTGAACGAATGTATAACCAATATTTATAATTTTTTTATTTTTTATTTTTAAAATTTTTAATAATCTTTTTGTTTTGAACAAATTTAATCGATCCAACTGAAAATTGGTGGTCAATTAGTTCAACCACTTATCTAGTTTCAAAAAAAAGTTAATAGAATAGCGAAAAATTGAAATTATCGTACTGATTTTCTAGCCAAGATTAGAATAACAAATGAATAAAAGATTGGTTTAAATAGCTATAGGACCTCTTATTATTTTTAAATTTAGAATTTAGTTTTTATACTTTTATTTTTAAGAAATTATTTTTTTCTTTTTTAAATTTAGGTTTAATTATTAATAGTGTTTATTTTTTTGTGCTACATTTTGAAAGTAAAAGAAAACAAGTTCACTTAGAAGCAATGTAACTAAAGAAGGACGTCGTCATAAACCTAAACTTAACAAAATAATCTTAACAGTATTAACAATTTAACTTAAATTTTAAAATTTAAAAAGTAGACGAACTAAATTTCTAAATATAAAAGTACAGAAACTAATTTTAAATTTAAAAAGACTACATAGACTTATGATATATTTTAATCCAAAAGAAATAAACATTAAAAAAAAACATAAATTTTCAAGTGTTTTAACTAGAAAAATCTTATCACATGTATATGCGTGTGAAAACTATAAATTTAGAAAACAAATGTGTGTTTAAAAATAACATATAATAAATAATAACATGTATAATTTGAAACTAATTAATAATAATATATAAAATACGTACGATGTTAAAATGAAAAAATTAGGTTAAAATTATTTATTATAGTGTTATCATTAATTTTTAAGTTGGCATAGAGTTAACTTGTGACACCAACTCAATCAAATACATTAATATATATAATAAAAATTGAAATGTATAAAAATATCAAAATAAAACTTTAATAAAGTTATAAATTAAAGATTTTATTAATGTAATTGGTTTGAGTTTAAATCTTATTATAAACATATGTTTTTTTTAATATAATAAAATGATATTTTATAAATTTTTAATTGAAATGGTGACCCAATTAAAAGTGATATATTTAATTAAATATTAAATAGTGATTAATTTGATTTGTAAAATTAAAAAATTTCGCTATCAATCTACTTCATCATGTCGAACTTAACCTAAAAAAAAAAAAAAAGTTCAAAATTCTAGAAGGAGGGTAAGTTGGTATTTTCTGGAGAAGAATAACACACGTCATCATCTCTCTTTTTTCTAGAAGAACGAAGCAGAGTTCAGTTCTGAGACCAAGTCCCTCTCGGCATCCGCACTCCAACGAAGACCCAGCTGTGCCTTCCCACGTGTATAACTCACTCTCACCTTTTCACACGTGACTAATACTTACCCATTCATTACTTATTTATATCACTAATATTTTCGCGTTTTATCATATTGACAAACATGTCCTGATATTATTGCAGAGAGTGCATTTTTGTCCCGCTGGTGATTTTTGTAACCCTCCAAAAAATTGTTAATGTCTCATTAATTTAAACTATGACGTAACATGGTTACGTGATATTATATCTTCATTTATTGTAAAAATTAGTATTTTAAGTTATAATATTTTTTTAATATAATGATTTATTTTGACTTTTTAATTTATAAAAAAATATTTAAAATTTTATCTCTTTTAGTCCTTAAATTTAAATTATCTATCAAATCACTCCAAAATAGATAGAAAAATTAATGATGTTAACTTTTTTGACGCGGTATCCATATGGCAGTCCACGTGAATACCACGTTAGCAATTAATTAATTATTTAAAAAACTATATTCAATCTTAAGTTGGTGTTGAGTTAATTTGTGACACTATTTCAATCAACAATATTATTAATATATTCAATTGACTGAAGTAATAAAGTGTGTATGGTAAAATTAAAATATATAAAAATATTAGAATTGAAACTTTAGTTGAATGGTAAATTTAAGGTTTTACTAACTCAATTGGCATAAGCTCAAATACCATCATATGTATATATTTTTTTATTTTAATAAATAAAAAGACTAAAATACCCTTAAATAAATCATTTATTTTAAATGCAAAGGAACAATAAAATAATTTTTTTAACTGAGTTGAGACTTGGTTGATGGGTGACACCAACTTAATAAAAGGTTTAATTTATAGTATAGATAAAATAGAACAATTATTGCAAAAATAATTACACTTTCATTGAATTACTTTGCTATATTCAAGCACACCCTTATAAATACCACATCATATTTTAAATTAGTATAACAGATTTAATTAAAATTGCTTCATAAAATTAATATTTAAATGATAAATTGTTTACCGGGAGCATTTTAAAAGTGCATTATTTCAAAATAATTTTTTTGGGGAAATTATATTTTTAAACATACTTACTAAAAAAAATAAAATAGAAAACAATCCTGTAAATTAACGGTTAGAATCATAATTAAAATATTTAAGTAGTATATTGACCTGAAATTTAAATTAAATATGAATAATTAATAGATATGTAATTATTAAAGTAAAAGATTAAAAAGAAAAAGAATAGCACTCCTCGGTTTTAGACCGCGGAGACCCTTTCTTTATTCCCAAGTTCCAACTACCATAAAACGCGGTCCAAAAATCCCCAATAAAAATGCCATCTTTTTTCATTAGGGTTTCTCCATATCCCTCTTTATTTCTCCCCAAATTTTCAATCCTAAATACTCGATCCAATTGAAACTCAATTTTGATTTTTTAATCATTATTCTTATTATTTATTCGATGTGATCATGCCCGCGACGGATTATCAAGGAACTTCGTCACCGTTGACAAATATCGGCCGTTCGTTATTACCAGTAAGGAGGGATCAAGTACACGCCATGGAATCGCCGATCGGTGGATCGGCGTCTAACGAGGCGGAGATCGAGTCGTTTCAAAGGCAAGTAGCTGACAGATTTCACGATTTAGCTTCTGTCCCTTCCGATGAATTGCTTTCTCTGCCGTGGGTTCGGAAGTTGCTCGACGTTTTCCTCTGTTGTCAAGAGGAATTTCGGGTCATACTTTTTAACAACATAGCTCTACTGAAGAAGCCGCCCATGGACCGTTTGATCGCCGATTTTTACGAGCGTACTGTCAAGGCGCTTGATGTTTGCAATGCGATTCGCGACGGGATTGAACAGATCAGACAATGGCAGAAGCTTCTAGAAATCGTTCTTTGCGCTTTGGGTGATAGTAATGTTGGTTATCAGAGAAGTCTAGGAGAAGGGCAATTCCGTCGCGCGAGGAAGGCTTTGATAGATTTAGCAATTGGGATGCTTGATGAGAAAGATTCAGGTCAAGCCCTGGCTCATAGGAACCGTTCCTTTGGGAGACACAACACTAGCGGCAGTCACTCCAAGGATCATCACCATCGATCTTTGGGTCATTTCAGGTCCTTGTCTTGGAGCGTTTCAAGGTCTTGGTCTGCCGCCAGGCAGCTCCAGGCAATTGGGAACAACTTGGCTGCGCCACGAGGGAATGAGGTTTTAGCCACCAATGGACTTGCAGTGCCTGTTTACACAATGGGTTCTGTCTTGTTATTTGTAATGTGGGCATTGGTGGCTGCAATTCCGTGCCAAGATCGTGGCTTGCAAGTTCATTTTAACGTTCCCAGGCAGTTCCCATGGTCTGCTCCAATACTTTGGTTGCACGAGAGGATTTTGGAGGAGTCAAAGAAAAGGGATAGGAAAAATGCTTGTGGCCTGTTGAGGGAGATTTATCAGATGGAGAAGTGTTCTCGGTTGTTGGGTGAATTGGCTGATTCCGTGCAGTTTCCTTTGAGTGAGGACAAGGAAAGGGAAGTTAAGCAGAGAGTGAAGGAATTGGAGCAGGTTCTTGATGCATTGAAGGAAGATTTAGAACCGCTGGAAAAGCAGGTTAGGGAAGTGTTCCATAGGATTGTTCGAAGCCGGACTGAAGGGCTTGATTCTTTTGCAAGGCGACACAACCCTGAGTGAAACCTCTCTTGTTGTGTTGGTTGATTTACACCATTAGTGTCAAATGTGCAACTTGGAAATATGTCTGTTTTTGGCTTTGGGGAACTCATGAATCATGAAGATGAAGATGGATAAAAGGGTTTGAGGTATGCACCACAAAAAAAAAAAAAAAAGGGTAAGAAGGAAAACCATAAGAAAATAGAGATTTGCTTGTATTTATCACCATATATCAGTGTAAAGAAAGCAGGATATGTAGTTGGATCTTTGGTCCTGATGTTGTGTTCATCTTTGTGTTGTTATATTATAATCAAATTTCTAAGTAAATCTGCAATCTTGGTTCTGTAGTTGATTTTGTGTTCAAAATTTTTGTCTACTTGTTAATGCTGTATGTATACTTTTTTTTTTTTTGTGCTTCTTTGTTCATATTTCTGGCTCTTAGACGCAATAATAAGATAGTAAATGAAATAGTTCCTTTATTTTCTAAGCTCTTGTATGATGGTTTCTGGGATATGATTCATTATATGATCAACTCCCTGCTTATTGCGATAGGGAAGATAATTAAAGATTTAAAGGTATTCGGTCTCCATTAACATTCTTCTTCTTTTGCAAAAAAACCGAGCATGGCTTTCTAGATGGACCTTTGCTAGAATTCCCCTCTTCTCTGGTGGATTTCTCAAATGTTATATAATTTATAATAGTTTTCTCAAAAATTTGTGTTCTTAAATATCTTCATATTCAGCGCTAGCTAAAATTTGTCGGTACTTGTTTTTGTTTATTGGCTGGCAAATGATCTTATTTATTTGCACTTTCAAGAACAAGATCTATGGTTTCAAGTCAGTTATTTTCAGCCATAAACTTCATGTGAAAATGACTGGGCAATAAGTTATATCCTTAAAAACCCAATTATACCCCATGTGTTTTTCAAGTTGTTAAAGGCTGAAAAAGACTATTAAACAGCATGTTCTCATTGTATAAATCAACTTCTTTTCTTGACTTTTACTGCAGCTACTTCATGAAGAAGCTCAAGTATGGCCATAATTTGTTACCTTCAGGGCCTAACTTGCAAAATCCTTGACGTGAATCACTTTTTGTGGAAGTCATATCTGGCATTCTGTCGAGCTATTCTTCATTAAACTGTGAAAAGAAACTTAAAACTCTCATCAATCTGATTAAATATAAGCTTATCTAATACGCCCATTATTTTTGACAATATCTTCTGTCATTGCATTAACTGCAATTCTCTCCAGCTGATGATCTATAACTCTTTGTCTCCTCGCAATCTACGCTTTTGTTTTGACAGCTAAAATGCAGGCGTGTCCAGGCTGGATTTCTTGGAGGGGAAAAGCAAAGAAATAGGCGTTTTCGAAAACCATGTTACAACTGAGTTTTTAAGTTAACAACCCAATTTAGCTGGTCTAATTCTAACAATGGCTTTTGGTCATTAGTTTCTTGGCTGACACAGAAGCCGAGCATTGCTCTCAACCATGGCCGCTGAAGAGGTTTGGGCATGGTAAACCAGAGCTTAATGAAGCCTATCACGAAAGAAAGGTAATGGGAGCTTGGGTTCTCTTTCTTTCTTCTATCCTACAAGGCCCTATTGTTTCGGTTTCGGTTTAGGTAGCTGAAGTTGAACATCTCCAAAAACTCATAAATTTTGAAGGAGACGTGTACCTAACCAGGTTTGGAAACCACAAGAGTCATATTACTTGTCTGCAAAACTCAGGGGTATCTGTTTTAGCTTTTTCAGCATCTTGATTATATAAAAGGATTCTGACAAATGGTTCTGAATTATTAAGGGAAAAGCTGCAATATGATTAATCGTTTCAATAGTGTGTAAAAGAGCCCAGTCAGTGGTACTGTTTTGAGTTTTTCACTCTTCATTATTGGCTAATAATTCAGTATTGACAAGACATTAGTCTCAGCTTTGCCCCCACTCCAGTCTAACAACTGATATAATTCAAATGCCATTGTTGCCTTATTGAATGCATCAAATCCATGGCTCATATTCTTTTCTCATTACACCTGCCTACCTCTTCATTGAATAAAAGGATGAAATAGAGGAATGGGTCGTGGATGTCGGGATTCGAATCCTAAACCTGTTTAATACCGCTCTTAGTATAAACTGTACGAACCAACTGAGCTAAACCTTGGGTTCAAGCTGTTCATATCATTGGAAGACAATCTGTTATGTATATCAGAAACAACAAGACGATGAGAAGAAGCGGCATCATATGGATTCAATCAAACCTCTTTTTAACTCCTCATTTTCTCTAAAGCATTTGTGTTTGAAACCTATACTCATCTGAATATGAAGCTATAATCGATACATTCAGATATGAACTCGAGTCATACATTCTCAGTAAGTTGCCATTCCATTGAAATGGAAAAAATGATATCTTCTTGCATGCCAAGCTCTTAAGATTTTTTATTTGTTTACTTCCTTAGTTCATTCTATAATATCTGGAACAGCTCTGAATCATTAAGTATTTAGGTCTAAATATGGTTGGTTGACAGATGATAATGAAATCCCTTCATCATTGGTGCAATGAATTTAATGAAACGTTTACTTCAACAACCAGGATGTTCCTACACTGTCAATCATTCTTCTAATCTTTCATTCCTTGGAGCATTCTGTTTTTCATATCTGCTACGTACTGGAGATTGCTTGGATCAACAAACTTAATTGTTATGATATTTTTCTATGTTAACTGAGGTCTGTACTTATGTTACCAGGACGAAACGTGAGCTTTGTATACAGGTTAGTGGGGATTAGACGTGTTGATCTGCCGGGCAAGCAACCCGATAACTTGTCCAAAATCAGGGAGAGTTTAAAAAAAGATATAGGCTTGAAAATTAGTATTGGACAAAAAATTAGCCCGTTTACAATATAGGCTGGGCTTAGGGCTTAAACATTAAAAGTTCGAGCTCGGCTCAATTAGTTTTCTATGTTTATAATATATCATATTATGTTATTTTTATATATTATATAATATATAACACATAAAAAATTAAATATATAATAATATATAATACTATAATATAATTTTTTTTAAAATGTTATATATAAAAATTTAATAAATGAAAGAATTGAAGTTATTAAAGAGTAAATTTAAAATAAAATAAATATTTTTTTAAAAATAACACGGGCGAGCCTAAAATTGTTTGGATTAATCATTTTCAAATATGAGCAGCTTGCGTAAAATTTTAAACTCATATCTTGGGTTGAGTCAGACTTAAAAAATTATAAAGTATTTTAATATCATATTTAAACTTGACTCATGAACACTTTTAATGGGAAGATAAAATTTTATATCAAGAGGGCAGAGATGAGAAAAATCAAACTAGAAATTCTTTTTGGGGAGAGCAAATTATTTCTTTATTGTTTATTCAGTTTATTTCAGTACCACAAATATCAAATGATGAAATTAAATAAATCTAAAATATAAAACACTTACGAGTCATATAAAATACTTTTCAATAAATTTTACCAAAACAATTCATTATTAAATAAACTCAAAAGAAATAAGAAAAAAATTATAAATTAAATAATAACATTATGTATATTGCAATCAAATCATGCAATGACTCCAAAATAAATAATAAAATTTTAATTTTAAAATTCATTTTTTACTAGCCAGTACAGGCAAAATCAATTGGTATGCATCGATATGATTAGTATCAACCAAAATTTAAATCAACAAATAAGTTAAATGATTAAAGCCACCTAAAGAATAAATCCAAGTTAAATGATGAAATTCGATAAATATTTTCTGAAATGATTTGAATTAGTATTTGGTTTCTAATATTAGACGGCTAATGTATCAAAAACCAATGTAAATTCTAGTTATTATTGCCACTAATATTAGATACAGATACAGATGTGCAAATCAAAATCAGAAATTAGATATCCTACCCTCATCCTCTACACACCATTTCTGACCATCCCTACACATCATGTGAGGTTCAAAACACCCACCCAGCCCTACACACCATGTTGTACCCATGCGGCACATAACAGATATAATGCAGCCATGCTGCCAGATAATAGGCATAAACTGCCTTTCAGAACACTTCTTCCAATAAATATCATCCCACCTCAATAATAATATCAGAAACAAAAACAGTTATGCAATTTAACATGCTCAACATGCTATCAATCATATCATAGATAGTCAAACAGATCAATAATCACACATGCACAATTTTATCATGCTCAGTATAGGGTATCAGTCAAACAGATCATACAGTTTAGGGTTTGTTAGCCCTTACTGACCCTACAGTAGGCCCATAGTTGTTTGGAACGACCTGTGCAACCCTAGGAAAAATTTCAAATAGATAGGCCTACACACCAATGTGGGTTGCCCGTGTGGCCCACATGCCCGTGTGGCCCACACGTCCAGATCGGCATTGCTCGTGTGGATCACACGACCTGACTCAAATACCACACGCCCATGTAAGCCCACACACCTATGTGGCACACATGCTCAACTTGGCCTAGCCCATGTGGCTCACACAGCCACACCCGAGCTACCACAAGGTCGTGTCTTGCGCATGACTATGCCTTCATCGATCACGCAGTCGTGTCCTCACACACAGCTTACCATACAGGCAACCACACGCCCGTGTGGTGTCGACAGTGGCCATTTTTGGCTTTTACCGAAAACTCATTTTCTGCATTTCGGGTACACACCTAGTATCGATTCGATGTAAATCCACCCTCGAGCCTTCCAAAACATAACAATCAGAATACCCAACCCCTTTATCAACCAAAATCGAGTTAGCAAAACCAAAACGACTAAAACCCAAAAACTTACCACTGCAGAATCGATTACGCGTGGTAAGCTAAGCCTCTAGAGTGACAGCCTCTGCCTCACCGCCTTCTCTTATGCCACAGTATTCATCAATACAACCGTTTATTAGCCATTAAAAAGTTTGTCCACAACCCCATAAACCAAAAGTTAACAACGAACCCAACCTCACATACCACGCAATTAATGAATACCACAGAAATCATAGCAACGACAATTGCAAGAGAAAAACAATAGTAACCAAAGCAGAAGCAAAAAGAAATCGAAATTAGAAAGTAGGAAAAGAGAGGAAAAATGGCAAGAAGGGATTTTTTTTTGGAAACGGGAAACAAAACTAATCAGATTCTGATAACCTCTCTAATTTTCCTCTCACTAACCCATTAACAACCCACTTACTCAGAATTTCTATTCAACCGAAACTCTCTCGGCCAAATGAGCAAAAATGAACTTCCACACTCGTGTCAGGATTCGAACACAGAACCTAAGGGTGAGAAAAACTCGATTTGACTCGAAAAAATTGAAAAAAATTCGAAATTCAAATTAAACGAATCGAGTTATTCGAGTTAATCGAGTCAACTCAAATTTTTTTCGAATTTCGAGTTCGAATCGAGTTGAGCTATCAAATTTGAATAACTCAAATAATTCGAATGTTAAACTATAATATTTTACATTTTTACCCCAAACTCCCAAACTTTTTTACTTTTCCCTCAAAACTTTTACTCCTTCCCACTTTCCCCCCAAAACTTTTACTCCCCTCCCATTCCAATTCCTCCATCTACCTAAAATTCATTTCCCACCAAAATTTTACTCTCCCATTTACTTTTCCTCAAAATTTTACTCCCAAAAACCCTTAAAATTTTTTATTTTCCCCTAAAATTTTTCTCCCTCCCACTCCCCCTAAAACTTTTACTCTATTCCCTTCCCATCCCACCTCCCATCTACCCCAAACCCATCCCCCTAATTTTTTTTTAATATTTTCCCTCTAAAATTTTACTCCCCCTATTTACTTTTCCTCAAACTTTTACTCCTCAAAACTTTTTATTTTCCTCCTAAGCTTTTACTTCTCACCCTTTACTCCCAAATAAAAAATCAAAATTATCCAAAAAAAATCCCAAACATAAATAGTAATAAATTTTTTTATATCTACTATTTATATTATTAAATTAAATTTCACATTTTATATTATTTATATTATTGAATTGTTTAGTCATATTGAATATTTATATTAAAATTGAATTATTAATGATGCCATCAAATATTCGTGTTAAAATTTATATTGGTATCAATTTCACATTTTATATTTAAAATAACTTTTATTAAAAAATTAGATTTTTACATTTAATATATTTTTTAATTCTAAAATACATAGTGAGAAGAATCTGAAGATAATTGAAACAACTAAGCAATCAAATAAGTTAACCCGTATATAAAAGATTAATAAATAAATTATGAGGTGATGAAAGTTAATAAAAAATTTGATTACGGTGGGCAAATTTTATTATGGTGGGTGACAATAGTTACAAGGACCAAAAATTATTTTTTAAAATTTAACTCGAATAAATATAATCGATTCGATTCGAATTCCATCTCACTCGACTCGATTCGAGAAAATTTCAAATCAAATTAGGATGATAAAATATGATTCGTCAACTCGATTAACTCGAAATTTTTTCATTCGATTCGATCAAACGCTCACCCCTAACAGAACCTCCAACACATTGACCCCCTTACCACTCGAATTAGCAGGCTCATTCTGATATGAAGTTACAAGCAATTTAATATAAGTCTACCAATCAAGGATAGGACTTAATCCCAAGAATTAACAAGATTTGCCAAGGGTAAGCCTTGTACCCAAGACATCTCACACACTCTCAGAACACTTAACCACTGAAGCAGATACACAGTTGTGCCACATTTTTGCAAAAGCAGAACAAATAAAATTCTGGGCGTTACAGTTATCATGACACTGGGATTTGGAATCTTGTTCTACCATAAGTCTTTAAATAAAATAAAATGATAAAAAAATGTCGCATGAGGATAATACTGAAGAAATAAAATCTTCAAATTGAAATGAAAATATAAACAAACATAATTCATTAGACGATTTCGTACTAGAAGTTTCAATTTAGTGCAAAATATACCGCAAAAACCTTAATGGAAAGAGTCGTACAATTACAGAGAGAAAAGTTACAGTTATCATGACACTGGGATTTGGAATCTTGTTCTACCATTAGTCTTTAAACAAAATAAAATGATAAAAAAATATAGCATGAGGATAATACAGAAGAAATAAAATCTTCAAAGTGAAATGAAAATATAAACAAACATAATTCATTAGACGATTTCGTACTAGAAGTTTCAATTTAGTGCAAAATATACCGCAAAAACCTTAACAGAAAGAGTCATACAATTACAGAGAGAAAAGTTGCAGAATTGTAATGAAAAAAATAACCGAAGTTGCAGAATTATAATGAAAAAAATAACCATGTAAGATAACATAGTGAAGCTTACTTTCCTTCTCTTGTTGCCCTTCATTAATTCGACATTTGATTAGCAAGTTCGGATCTAAAATTTGCCTATTCATTAAAGGGTGTGATGTTGCTAACTAAATCTATTTCTATATTTCTGATAACATTCATTTCATTCATTTCTAATGCACTTAAGTCTCCATTTATTGGATCCACTTGCATTCTCTTCTAATAAAGTTGTGTAGAAATCAAAATGTAATGATGATTGCATTTTGGGTTTTAAAGTGGTAAAATGCAAAGACTTCTCATATCACCCAATATAGTTTGGTATAGGCAAAACATTTTTTTATAACATTGCATGCAAAAGCATGCTTTATATTGAGAATATTTCAATAATAACATGTTGACTGTTAGACCTCCATTCACTTAAGTGGTAGCATTACCCCTTAAAAAGGGCTAAAAACCCATCATAATTAGAATCCCTTGCATCAATAAGGCAATAGCCAAGGATGAAGCTAGAAAATTTTTCTTATGGGGGCAGAATTAAGTTGTATACTCTTATGAGAGCTAAAATCGAATTTCACAATTTTAATAGCTTATAGATTTCTGATTTTTAAAAGATTAAATCAAAACTTTATCATTTTGAGGGGGCCAAAATGTAATTTTACCTTTTACTAAATTAAAATCTTGTAAGAATTAAAGGGTCAAAATGAAAATATTCATTTTTAGGGGGGTCCGAGGCCCCTAGTAATAGCAACCTTAAAGTAAAGAAACATGTTATATGCCCTACTGTAATGACCCGATTTCTAGAGGTGCAAGAAATTACAGGTTCGAGACCTCATTTTCATAAACTAAATCCGTAAATATTAAATAAAGGTAATTTAAAATTTAGTATATGGGTCAATTGAATTTTGGATAGGTAACTTAGCTGAACTAGTGATTAATTGAGGTTTACGGACTAAATTGTAAAGTCCAATCGCTATAGATTTTTCATTAGAAAATGACTTAAGGTTTAAAATAACAATTATACCATGTCAAGGTGGGTGTTAGTGGCTAGTGATGTTTATATGGATTGGTTAAATAAATTTAATTTAATTTAATTGTAATGAATCGAAAGTCAGTGGTATAAAAAAAATACAATTTTTGAATCCCATTTTCGATGTTTGATTTTAATTACAGTTTGGTCCCTTAATTTTTTCAATTGGATAATTAATTAATGTATAAGGACTAAATTTTAAAAGTGGTAAAAGTTAATTGCTATGGATTTTTAATTAATCAGAGGACCAATTAAGCAATTTGGACCACTTTAAAAGTTCAAATTGTGGTGGATGTTTGTCATCCAGTAAATTGATTGATTAAAGTTGAGATTAACTTAATTAAGATTTATTAAGTTAAATTTGATTAATTAAATATTAATTAAGTATATAAGCTAAAAAGTAAAAGGAAAGAAATATTATGCTCATCTTTTCTTCTCCAACTGAAACCAGAGGAAAGAAAATAAGGTTTCAAGCTTCAAATTCTCGGCCTAAAATTGGTATGTTTAATTTAGTCATTTTCTTGTAATTTTTATATTTTTGAGGTACCGAGAGCTAGATTTTGCTAGCTCGTGTACCAATTTGTAAAACTGTTAAAGTTTTCAAAAGTTTAAATTGATGCATACTTGATGAAATTTGTGTTAATTTGTTAGACTTTAAGCTTAGATATGAAAAAGGACTAATTTGTAAAGTTTAATTGTTAATTTTTGAACATAGGGACTAAAGTGCATAAATTTTGAAATTGGTGTAATATTTCTATATTTATAGATAATAGAGGGCTATAAAAGGATGTAATTGAGATCGATTTTAAAATCGAAGCTCAAATTTAAAAGATATGATTATATCAATTTTAAGGAATAAATTGAATAGTTTGAAAATTTTGTATGACTTTGTAATTGAATGTGGTTTGGAAAGAATTTGATATTATATAATAACCGAATTATTCTTTGTAGTTAAAAACAACACAGGTTGTCGAAAGGGAAAGAAAATTTGAGAGTCAATGATGAGTGACACGAGCTTTCAATTTGTATTTCTACGGCCTAAAACCAATTTAGTTACTGCATATTTGTGATATATTGCATCATATAATATTGAGGTAAGCTATTAATAGTTATTATATTGAAATTCTATGGTTGGAATTGAATACTGAGACAAGGACTAAATTGAATAGAATAGGAAGTCTTAATTGATACAGGAAATTGGAATGTAATCTAGTTGAATTATATTATTTTACATGATGATTTAATGTGACTTGAACTATGTGATGATATTGTAAATTAGTTACTCTATTAAATGTACAAGTTTATACTTCAAGTTAGTTGGTGATGCATTACAGTGCCAGTTTGAAGTGCTGATTGATTAATTTGAGTTTTCGTCTTGAAAATCCAAGTAAGGTTAATAGGATTATATTAATGCGATTTGACATTGGTGATGTCTAGTTGAATTGGTATATTTTTGCATATAAGTTTGAGATGTTTGGTACATGAACTTGTTTTAGTGTAGAATGGCATAAGTAAGGTTAGTATGAAATGATTAGATGAATTTGTGATAATTGGCATAGATTTGTCAAAGTTTGAACGATGCTTATGCGATGAACGTTTTGATGGAACTTCAGACTTTTGGTATGGTCGGTAAGATCCAAGACCCATTTAATTACTACATTTTTATGTTATTTTGCATTATACGTTTTTGAGGTAAGTCATTGATGACTATTTGAGCTTATTTGGTGTGTTTGAGATTAATATCCAAGACATGGATTAAATTGAATAAATTACAAAATTTAGAATTTACTTGATATTTGATATTTGACATGGAATTAGGTTATATGAGTATTGAAATTGTGATGTGTTAGTTAATAGGTTTATAACGAATGAATTGCCTAAATGATATATGAAATGGAATTTCAATATGCGAAACGATTGGAAAACAAGCCCGAGGGGCTGGCTTAGTAGTAATGAGCCAATAAGCTCGAATATTATATGGAATAAGATAAAAAGAAAAGAAAAAAGAAGAGATATATGTGTATATGTATGCTAAAGATTAAAAATAAATGAACAAGGATATAGCTAGATATGGTATTTTAGAAATGAATTGAATGGTTTATGAAATGATTGTGAAATTGATAAACTTGTATGCATAACTAATGAGTTATTGTGTAAGTTTGATTATATACTTGACATAGTAAAAATGAAAGAATTGTACAAGAGTCGGTATGAGATTAGGCTAGGAATTGTATGTAAGCATGTTACATAAGTTTAATTATTTTGTTTGAACCATAGCTTTACCACTGAGTGTTTTACTCAGCATAATGTTTGTTTTGCCGTGCACATGTTAGGCTTAATTTGAGTTTTCGAGCATCGAATTTAGCATCCAAACGACGATCCCGTGCGCTATAGAGTTTGTTCGTTTATGCTTTTTCTAAACTTGACATGTAACAATTAGGTTGAGTCATGCTTAAATTGTTATCTAAAAAATGGTGTGCGTATGTATATAAATTCAGTTAAGTTGTTAAATTTATATATGTGAATAATGCCTTGAATGCCATGCATATATCGACTAAATAGATGATTGATATGATATATGTATGTGTTGGAAGGTCAATGATATGGCTAATGGAATATGCATGTTTGGAACTTAGGTAAATTACATGAGCTAATTGATTATATGACATGAATAAGTAGTAGTATATAGCAAAATGATAAGTAATGTTTAATGTATGCATATGAGGGTTGAATGCTTATTAGTGATGTTTGGACGTTGGATGTTTAGATGAATTGATGGTTAGAACTTTATATTTTATGATTAGAAAGTGTTGAAGGTTTATAATTACTATTCATTTGGTCAATTATAAGGTAAAAAAGCGGTTGTATTTTGAATTGCTTGAAATTTCAAGTTTGTGAATGAAATTTACAAAAACAGTATGTGACGTCACGACATCATTCAAATGTCGTTGCCATAAGAAAATGCTTGGAATGTCACGTTGAGACGAGGAACCCCATCATCTCAACGAGGCCAAACAATGAGTGACTCTTATATTTGCATGATTGACATCACGACGTGGTAGTATTGATGTCACGACGACAACCTTGTGTTCTGAAATTTTTATAATTCAGTCTTAATTCGATCTCGGGTTAACTTTAAAGCTTTCATAAGCTCGTATAGGACCCCGGGAATGTATATTTATTATATTTTTTTCTATGACTCTTATATTTGCATGATTGATGGTATGCATATGTATCTAAATTGATCGTAGTTGCTTCGGCAATGAATGTGGCACACTGTAGCTCGGACTTGACAATTGGGTCGAGTACAGAGTGTTATACCTATATTATAATTTAAATCTTGTAACACCCCTATCCCGTAACCGTCGCCGAAATAGGACGAGACGTTACTAGAAATTAGGAATCAGATCAGAACAGTAAAAATTTTAAACTTTTTCTTAAATAAAATATCATTTATTTATGTAACTAATAGACACAAGCAAAGATCGAATTTAAAACTTATAAAAGTAAACTTCCATAAGATGCCATATTCGCATGGCTTATATACAATAGTCAAAATATCATTCTACTTATAGTCTATCCTATACGTGCCATAAGCTAAGTCCAAATCACATGATTACCACAATAGTAGATAGTCTGACGAAGCGCTGACGATCCTCGAGCTGATAGTAAGAGTCAACGATCTACAAAAATAAACAGAGAAACGTAACATTCAAAGTAAGCTTTCATAAGCTTAGTAAGTCTTAAGCAATTTAAACAGTTGAACTTAAAAACAAACCAAATGTTCAAAATCACATAACACTTTCTGAGTACAATACTATTTGGCCGATTATGCACAAAAATCCGTTTATACTCAAACTCATATAAACATAGTATTTACAAGCTTCCGGATTAACTTTAATTCTTTCAAATTTCACTAGTGTATCATTTCTTACCCACACTTACTTCCAACATTCATAGTTAAATGGCATATCGAAAACTATCTTGTAACTTTGCAAAATAACTGAATGCACACATATACAAATATACATATGAATTTACAACATCTTTTCATATGCTTCTCATTACACATTCTTAATTCCCGTCAGATCAATCTCACATATATAATATATATATCACATACCTGAATCACTTAATGTGTAATACGAGTTCAATTTATCATCTTAGCATAGGATCTCGTAGTCATATACTTTATCAAATTCACTAGCACTTGGCCTGCAGGTATAAAACCCGAACATAACACCAAAGACGAAGCCTCACGAGACTTTAAACCCTGATACAATCTCAAGCATAATTTATTTTATATACTTTTTACTAACTTTGGCCTCATCAAATATCTAATAATACACACTTTTCACAATTGGTCATTCAGCCACATTATATACACATAAACATATGTACATTTCACACTTGCCCATTCGGTCACACCACATACACAAGCACATATATAAGATAATGCTTTTATCATTACTTGCTAATACATCATATACTTTGCTTTCATTTAAATAACCACTCAGCCATATTACATTTCTAAGTAACCATTCAGCCTCACTATACAAATAAGATAGCACACATTTTCATAAAGGCCATTCGGATAACTTGCACACATTTAATATTAGCCATTTCGGCCTCACCACATATACATATCTTGTACATCAATTTCATCATATCAAAATCGACTAAGTATACTAGTCATTCATGGCTTATAGCCTCATTTTAATATGGATTCGGTACTTTGATTACTAATATTTAATCAAACATGTTCTTAATTACAATTATTTAACATTTTAATTTACATTCGGCAATGACATGTTCATCTCTAATAATTCAATACTTATAAACTTATAATTTCATAAATTTTAACATCAAAGATCCATCTAACACTCATATATCATTTCCTAACGTCACAATTCAAAATTCGCATATGGTTTTAATCAATATCTTATAAGCAACTCAAACAGTTTTATCAATGTTTACAACATAATCACAAATTCACTACAAGTCATTCTTCTCCCGAGCAACAATCATTAAATTATTTGTAATCGAGCTACGAAACTCCAAATCAAGTGCTGTTAATTTTCCTTAGAAATAGACTCATCAAGCTTTAATTACATAATTTATTCAGTCTCTAGCTCAACTCCAACAATTGATGGTGATTTTCTAAAATCACGTTATTCTTCTTTGTCCCAAGCGGATCTATTACAATTTACTCTTAAATTTCCAAAAGTTTAAACACTTAAGAACTTACTAAGATCTCAATTTCCCTTCTTCAATTTCCTAATCACATTAGTAGTTTCACTTACTTTGTAACATTAATCCACAAGTCATCTCATAATTCATTCGGTAATTTTATCACATAATTTATTAAAATACCATTTCCTTATATTAATTTCAAATACATTCAAGAATTTAAAGCATAATTTCATAGCCAAATGTAATCACTAATCGACATTTACAAGAAATTCATAGTATTTTATTCACGTCTTAACTCATGATGCTTTCGGTTATTCCATCTTATCTCATGTATTCAAAATACCATTCACACACATTAGTTCATAAGACATTTGGCTATCACACATAGTCCTCACTAAATTCATACTCATTCTATTTACCATTACTTAACCAAAACACAGAGATCATATATCATTCTCTAAAACTCTTTTAGCATATACCTCATTTCCATGCACAATTCAATCGAGTAAGTTAGCCATTTTCGGCTCATATTATAAACATTATTAATCATTTGAAAATATATATATTTATATATCACATATACTAAAACTTTATTCTATATTCATTTAATTTTTAAACACATAAATTCAACTTAATCGTTTAAGAGCTTACCTCAAAAGTTATCGTACGGCTATATCGACTACACGACTACCTTTATTTTTTTTCCTCGATCCGAGTTTGTCCCCTTAAGCTCTTGATGCTCAATCAACAATTTTAACTACTCAATTTACAAACGGCAATGTCATCACTCTACATAACAGAAATTAAATTTCACTACTTAAACTATCCACGGCAATCACCTTCCGAGCACCTTAATTTTCTTTAAGCTAAACCACCTCATAGCATACATATACACATTCGACTAATTATAAAACAAAATCAGCACTCATAACTGAATCATTAACTAAAATCACATTTGGTAATATGCTTAAATAATCTTCAGTATTTAATAACATCTAAAACTAATTTGCTTAAGGTGCCATGAATTATTCAAATTGGCCGAATATCATTGAATTTCTAAAATCGTGCTTATAACCAATTGGCCGAATTTCACATATCAAAGCCACTTATATATATTATTCAAAGTATTTAACAACACTTAAAAGTCCAAACCGAATGTTCATTATGCATTTCCTTAGTTCTAGATTCGGCAAACACATGTATAATTACCAAAACTTTATTATTATTATATATATATATTTTTAAAAAAAATCCAAAACCATAAAACTCAATTTATATAACACCAAACTCAATGCTAAATCACCCAAGGCACATTCGGCACTAGCACAAGCACACAAACATTTAACTTTTATAAAATTCAACTTTTAACAAGCTCCCTATGCTTCCATGATCAAAACCGAATGCTCATCTTACCACCAACATGCATATTTAATTATCTCAAGCCTCTCTTAATCAATTTTATTCATAAAAGCATGAACTCAACAATCCATTACTCATACAAAACAAACATAGCCGAAAATCCCTTCATGAACTAATCACTCACATGTAACATACTTTTCAAAAACAAGCTCATAAACATATGAATTTTGGTATCAAATTGTCCATTGAACATTCGTTTACTATCTTCTATCCTCAACTCAAATTTCCTCACTCATTTTCACTAAGGCCGAATCTAAAATGCCTCATAAACTAAATTTATCAAGTGGGTTTCGGCTAGAAAAAGAAGAGAAACACAAATTCATCAACAATTTACAAAACAACATCAAATTACCTTCAAATTTGCCTCCAATTGACCGAACGGTCCCAAAACCATCCTTCACTCTTCTTCTTTTTATGAATTTCAGCTAGGTGAAGAAACAAAGATGAGTTCTTGTTTTCTTCACCAAATTCTTATTTTATTTTATCAATAAACTATATAATAATGAATATATCAATAAACTACTTAAAAAAATATCAATTCATTATTATACATATAAAATATGCTTATTTTGCTCACCAAAACCATCATGGCCGACCACTAACATTAAAAGTGGCAAATTGACATGCAAACCCACTTATTTGCATCATTCAATAATTAATCACTAAAAATAAGCCACACATATATTCAAAGCTTCTCACATAAGTCCTTTTTATTTAAAAACACATTCAAATTGACAAAAATCAAAGCATTCAAATTTCACACATGCATGATCACATATTTTAGACATAAAATATTATATTCAAATTATTTCTACGACTCGGTTTAGTGGTCCCGAAACCACTTCCCGACTAAGGTCAGAATAGGGCTGTCACAAACCTTTTACCTTAGAAAGTATATATATAATTAACTTTACTTCATGATACCTTCAAAACATTAGGCCTACTAATTGCATCTTGGAGGGCTCTACAATCGACAACAGAACCTTCTCAACTAGGAAAAACATACACAAATTGCATATTAGGTGCACAAACATCTAACATGTATGTAGCAATTCCATTTTTCCTTACCCTATATCTAGGTTTTTCAATTAAAGTAACTCGAACCTAGATGTGTGTCCTACTTAAAGCTTCTAAGCAATTTTATCACAAAACTATTAAATAATGTAAAAATTAGTATAAACATTTGTTATTATTTTTCATAAATCATTAAAAATACTAAATGAAATTACCTTGAACTGTTTCAATATGTCATCCTAACATTCTTCTGTAATAGACGTAAGTCTTTTAATTAAAATATGATGAATCTAAATGACAAAATTTAACACCATATTAAAATATCTACAACGTTCTTTCTATTGCTACCAAATCAATCCTTACAAGTTTGGCTCTTTATGTAGTGGGATAAGATAAAAAGAAACACGATTACTTGTTCATCAATTTCCATATGTTTTGTAGGTTTTAGATAACCTACAGTTCTTTGAAGTTAATGCAATAAAAAAAAGGCAGGTTTAGACATCCTAGGTTGTCGATTACAGGTTTGTTCATCAAAATAAATGAGTGACATAATTGCTTCTATTTTTCTATGGTAATTTAGGTTATATTTCTCCTATAAAAAAATTTCTCAAGTCCTTTTCAATTTCAATATTGAGCAAATTGACACCTCAAAAAAATCAGAGCAATTTAATCATTGTTAATTTTGAAAGTAAGCATTCATGTACAATTAATCACAACATTAATGTTTTTCATCAATTTTACATTGTTTAATTTTTATAATAACAAATTTAACCTTAAAAGTTTACACATTCTGTTTATACATATATTTGAAGTTCAAGATTTTCATATTCTTTTTGAATTTTTAGATTTTTAAAAATTTTATGCATTATTTTTATAATTAGGAACAAATTAACAAAATATGTAAACATTAAGGCTCAATTTGTTATTACATCAATTAAAATTATGTACAATTGACAAAAAGCATTAGTTTTCATGATTAATTGTTCTGAGTTGTTCACTTTCAAAATTTATAGGTATTAAATTGCTTTGATTTTTTGGAGGGACCAATTTGGTTAGGGTTTATTACTATACATAACACAACCGTTAGTATTTAAAATAATTTTAGTTTTTGCTCTGCAATAAAAAAGATTTCTAAACCGATTCTTTTCAACAATTGGTATCAGATCCCACTAAAATAGTCTCATAAAAAAACTTTACAAATATCCTCATAAAGTTCAGAATAAATCAAAGATATCCAAGAAAAGTCTTCAAATCAGTCAAAACAATCTCCAAAAAACAAGGAATCATATATTCTTGATCCAGATAAATTCTGTAACACCCCTAACCTTTATCCGTCGGTGGAAAAATGTTATGGAGCATTACTGAGATTTACAGATCAAATACAAACAATTTTATATCATTTCACATTCATATCATAAACCTGTAATAATCAAACATATCATCCCTTATGTGAGCCCTCGAGACTTACATGGCCAAGTGACACGCCCGTGTCTTAGGCCGTGTGGGCATTCGAAATGGGGCACACGGCCGTGTCCCAGCCCGTGTTAGTACCCATGTAACTCTCTGGCTTGGGTCATATGGCCAAGTCACACGCTCGTGTTGTAGGCGTGTGAATATGAAAATTTGCATTAAATAGATGCAAGGGTCACAAAGCCAAGCCACATGCCTGTATGATCAATTTTGAGAATTCTATTTTGAGATTTTAAAGATGCAGAGGACACACGGCTGAAACACACGCCCATGTGTTAGGTCGTTTGTCACACACGACGAAGACACACGCCCGTTTCTCTACCCGTGTGGACAAAATAAGGTCATTTCCAAGCCTTATTTCTCACCCAAACTTGCCTTCCACCTAGATAAACACTTAAACATAGTCTCAAGCCAATCCAAGACATTTAAACCAAGCCAAAATCAAGTTTTATGCATGACATATCACTTCATAAATCTATATATCTAAACTTACCTATTTGACGAAAAATGCATATAGACATACTTATGAAGTTTATTATCAATTAACCATACTAAACACCCATATCAAACATGACATTATCTCATATATTTACATCAAAACACATTCATCATAAGTCATTCCAATGACTACTTACAACCAAAACATTTTAATGCCAATATTCGCTATTTAAACCTATACAGGCCATTATAACCAAAATTAATTTACTATTTATACCAAAATGAGCCGATGGATAGTGTGATGTGTCTCCGACCAGCTTCCAACCTTAACGAGCATCCGAGCTACTATAAAATAAAGGAAATAAAACAAAGTAAGCATTTAATGCTTAGTAAGTTTGTATAACGAGAAATAAACTTACCATTCATTTACATTTAAGGTATGTATACAAAATGCATCCAAGCAATTTGGCTAATATCCTAAACACACAACTTTATCAACATGTTAGTTATGTATTTCATGTGAATATCAAGAATTAGGGATGAGCTCATCAAATATCAAATTTTCATGTGTTTTCAAGTGTATACAAGTAGTATCTCATTCAGATTTCACCTTAACTTATATCAGAACTTTGTCCGTTGAACCATTTGAAATATCAATGGATACACGGTAATACAGACGAAGTGTATGAATCAGTAATCTATCAATTCATATTCGGGAGTGCTCATTAAAGCACATAATTAGGAAGCCCTCTCTCAAGCCATATAACGGGAAGCTCATGTAAGCCATGTAACGGGAAGTTTATCCAGATTGTATAACAGGAAGCTCATAAGAGCCATAATCAGGAAGCTCATACGAGCCAATAACGAGTAGCTCTAAAGAGCCATTAATCAGGAAGCTCTGGATAGCCATATTTCGAGAAGTTCAAGCGAGCCGTACTAGGAAGCTTCGAAGAGTCATTGATCAGGAAACTCACAAAGAGCCTTTAATCGGGAAACTCATGAAGAGCCATACAATGGGACGTTTATAAGATCTGCGGTGTGCCTATAACACATGCAGGATCACAACCGATCAGGATGCTCTGAAGAGCTATTAACGGGAAGCTTGTAAGAACAATATAACGGGAAGCTGGAGAGGGCCGAAAATCGAAATGCTCATGAGAGCTAATAATCATACGCTTTTTCGAGATATGGTGTGTCCACAACATATGTAAGACCACAACTAATTCGGGAACCCTATATACATCGAATCTCATTTATCCAAACGAGACTTATTATTTATCAGACATTATCGGATATGCGATAAATGTCATATATATGGCACTAATAAAATTCACATATACAACATTAATTTCAAACATATAAATATACACAATTTAGTTACACGAACTTACCTCGACAATGTTCGTGTACGCAAAATATACTAATCTGACACTTTTTCTTTTCCACGATCTAACTCCGTATTTGGCCTATTCAGATCTAATTGAGCCAAAACAACTTGCTTGAACTCAACACCCAAAAACTAGGGTTTCCATGTCTTTTTATTTGGGAAAGATGATATAAAATGATGATATTAGATATTTATTTTATTTATCATCTTTTATTTATTTACTTTCCAATTTAGTCATTTTCTTTTCTTAAATTTCCATGGATGAATCATCATACTTATCTACTAACTCCTCTTAATGGTTTATTTACCATATAAGGACCTCCAATTTTAAATTACATAGCTATTGATACTTATAGCTACTAGAACTCAATTTTTGCATTTCATGCAATTTGGTCATTTTATCGATTAAACATGTAATCGGTAAATTTTCTTAATGAAATTTTTATACAATATTCCTATCATAAGGTAGACCATAAAATAATATTAAAATAAATTTCCTTCTGGACTCGAATTTGTGGTCTAAAAAACATTGTTCCGATTTCACTAAAAACGGGCTGCTATAACTTTCCCCTTAAAGAATTTTCGTCCTCGAAAATCTTACCAGTAAAGAGGTTTGGATATTGTTTCCTTATTGTTTCCTCCGATTCCTAGGTAGCTTCTTCTATTCTGTGCCGTTTCTAGAGAACTTTTACTAGAGCTTCTTTTTTATTTCTCAATTCTTTCATCTCACGTGCCAGAATTTTGATTGGTTCTTCACTGTAAGTCATGTCAGACTGAATCCTAACCTCTGTCGGGGAGATAACATGTGAAGGATCTAACTGATACCATCGCAACATAGACACATAGAAGACATTATGAATTTTATCAAGTTTCGGTGGTAGAGCTAATCGGTACGTAACATGTCTGATTCTTTCAATAACTTTATACGACCCAATAAACCGCGAACTCAAATTGCCTTTACGGCCAAACCGAAGAATTTTCTTCCAAGCCGAAACTTTCAGAAATACTTTGTCACCAACTTAAAATTCTATTTCTTTACATTTCATATCTGCATAGGATTTCTGACGATCAGAAGCTGCTTTTAAACTATCTCAGATCACTTTCAATTTTTCTTCAGTTTTACGAATCAAATCAATTCCATGTATCTTTTTCTCACTGAGCTCAGTCCAATCCAATAGAGTTATACATTTATGGCCATACAGAGTCTCATACGGTGTCATCTTTATGCTTGGCTTATAACTATTATTATATGCGAATTCAACTAATGGCAGATATTTTTCCCAGCTGTCTTCAAATTCCAAAATACAACATCGAAGCATATCTTCAAAAATCTGAATCACATGCTCTGACTGACCATCAGTTTGGGGATGGAATGCAGTACTAAAATGTAACTGTATACCCAGAGCATCTTGCAACTAGTTCCAAAATCGGGATGTAAATAGCGGATCTCTATTAGAAATAATAGAAATTGACACTCCATGTAATCTAACAAGATTAGAAACATATAATTCAACCAGTCTGTCAACTGAGAAATCCATACGTACCGGAATAAAGTATACAGACTTTGTCAAACGATTTACGATTACCCAAATGACATTTTTCTTTTTCGAAGATAAGGGTAAACCCAATACAAAGTCCATAGTAACTCTTTCCCATTTCCATTCTGGTATCATCACTGGCTATAATAATCCTGAAGGTACCTGATGTTCAGCTTTGACTTGCTGACATATCAAACATCTAGATAAAAATTCAAAAATATTACGCTTCATTCCCAGCTACCAGTACATCTTTTTTAAGTCATTATACATTTTATTACTCCCCGGATGAACAAACATAGTACAATTATGAGCTTCGTGCAAAGTATTCTGTACAAGCTCCGAATTCTTTGGTACATAAACTCTGCCCCTGAATAACAGACAATCATTAGGTCTAATATGAAATTCTGAATTAGAACTCGATTCACACTATACACATTTAGCTTGTAACTCACTATCACTTTTCTGAGCTTCACAGATCTGCCGTAGAAATGTCAGCTTAGCTTTTAACTCAGCTATGATTGGCCATCATCAGACAATGATAATCGAGTATTCATCGCTTGCAAGGTAAACAGAGACTTTCTACCCAGAGCATCTGCAACCACATTTGCTTTTCTCAAATGATAGTCGATCACTAAATCATAATCTTTTAACAGTTCAAGCCACCTATGATTCTCAAATTCAAATCTTTTTGCGACATCAGATACTTTAAACTTTTATGAACAGTGAATATTTGACACTTTTAACCAAACAAATAGTGTCGCTGAATTTTCAGCGCAAAGACAATAGCTTCCAATTCTAAATCATGTATCAGGTAATTCTTTTTATGTAGTTTTAGCTGTCTGGAAGCATAGGCTATTACTTTACCTTCTTGCATCAAAACACAACCTAAATAGTTCAACGATGCATCATTGTATATTACAAATTCCTTACCTGATTCAGGCTGAACCAAAACTGGTGCTTTGGTCAACAAGGTTTTCAATTGATCAAAACTTTCTGGCATTTATCAAACCACTCAAATTTCACATCTTTCTGCAAAACCCATGTCATCAGATAAGCTATCATTGAAAATCTTTTTACAAATCTCCAATAATAACCGGCTAATCTCGAAAAACTTCTGACTTCTGATACATTTTTTGGTGATTTCCAGTTAACAATTGCTGAAATTTTATTCGAATCCACCTTGATGCCTTCAGCAAATACTATATGTCCAAGAAAACCAACTTCCCGAAGCCAAAATTCACATTTACTGAATTTAGCATACAACTATTTTTCATGTAGAGTTTGCAAAATAATTCTCAAATGATCAACATTTTTATTTTCATCTCGAAAATATACCAGAATATTATCAATGAATAAAACAACAAATCTATCCAGATAAGGTCTGAAATTTTTATTCATCAAATCCATGAATACTACAGGTGCATTTGTCAAGCCAAACGGCATCATAAGAAATTCATAATGCCCGTACTTGGTTCTGAAGGCTGTTTTGGACACATCCGAGTCTTTCACTCGTAACTGAT
The DNA here is from genome assembly GCA_025698465.1 of Gossypium longicalyx. Taxonomy (NCBI): domain Eukaryota; kingdom Viridiplantae; phylum Streptophyta; class Magnoliopsida; order Malvales; family Malvaceae; genus Gossypium; species Gossypium longicalyx. The sequence continues at coordinate 10,814,358 of CM046997.1, read as the reverse complement.
AATAACTAGAATGGAAATCAATCTTTGAAAATACTGTGGCACCTTTTAACTAGTCAAACAAGTCATCAATACGAGGCAATAGATACTTATTCTTAATTATAACTTTGTTGAGCTGTCGATAATCAATACACAATCTCAATGATCCATCCTTCTTTTTAACAAATAGAAACGGTGCACCCTATGGTGAATGACTGGGTCGAGCAAAGCCTTGTCAGTAAGTTCTTACAATTGTGCATTCAACTTCTTTAATTCAGTGAGTCATTTTTTACGGTGCTATAGATATCAGTGTTGTCCCAGAAACAATATCTATAGAAAATTCAACCTTTCTGACTGGTGGTAATCCAAGTAACTCTTCTGGAAACACATCAGGATACTCATAGACTACTGGCACTGACTTAACCTTCGATTCAGACACTTTAGTATCCAATACATAAGAAATTTAAGCATCATAACCTTTTCTGACATATTTATGTGCTGACATGGCTGATATCACATTAGACAACCCGTCTAAATTATTTGATTCAATATAGAGCATTTCACCATTCTGACATTTTAACACAATATAATTCTGTTTACAATTTACCACGACATCATGCTGAATTAACAGTCTATACCCAAAATCACATCAAATTCATCAAATGACAATAACATCAAATCAGCTGGGAAACAGAAACCCCGTATCATTAACGGGCAATTCTTGCAAATTTTATCCACCATCACATATTGGCCCAAGGGGTTTGATACTTTAACCACAAATTCAGTGGACTCGACAGACAAATTTTTATTAAATACTAAATTTGTGCAAATGTATGAATGTGTCGAACCGAGATTAATTAAAGTAGTTATATCAGTATCAAGAAGAGAAAAAGTACCAGTAATAACATCAGGTGCTGAGGTATTCTTACGTGCACGAATAGCATATGTTCTAGCTGGTGTTCGTGCTTTAGATTTGATGGTTGAATATTTTATCGTACCCCGGTTACTACTCACATTGTCAGGATTACGAGGTGGTCTACCTCTTGTAGCAGGGTTACTGTAACACCCCTTACTCGTGTTCGACGCCGAAACAGGGTGCGAGGCATTACCAGACTTAATCACTAATCATCGTATAAAAACCGATTCATAATTTCACTCTAATTTAAAAAAATTTCAAACACATTCAAGCTGTCCCTTAAAAAGAGCTTACAAGGCCCATATCATGCTTTAATTCAACCACACACATAGGCAAGCATGCATATTCATAAATTGCATCATTTAATTAATAACATAATCAAGACTATCTACATTAAATGACTTTATACAATAGAGACCTTCAAATAACATAAGTCAATATTTTAGGCCAATTCCTAGCAACTTAGTAACAATTAAACGAGTCTCCATACATGCCAAAGACTTAAAAATACTTTAAAACCTTTATATATCGATCAATAGTTTGGTAGTGTGATTTAACCTCCGGCGACCTCCAACTCGAGCTAACATCTGAGACACTAAAGGAAAAAGGAAAGGAAGAGAGTAAGCATTATAGCTTAGTAAGTAAGTATGTAAATATTAATAAACAATACATTATCATACTTTAAATGAAGTCACAATATGTTCCCGGAATATTACCATCACAAACACATACATAATTTCACTATTACAATCATAAACAGGTTCAAAATAAGCTGTCTAGCAGAGTACTAGCAGCTAAATTATTTATTTCTGGAGCTACAGAACTCCAAATTATAAACTGTTAATTTTTCTTGAAACTATATTCACGTATATTCTTACCATAAAGTTTTCAGAATTTTTTGTCTAGCCAATTAGTACATTTTATTCATTGAAGTTACCCCTGTTTCACTGCTCAACTGTTCTGACCACTCTTCACTACAAATCAATTTTATCCTTGTACAGAATTCAAAAGATGTTCTTGTTTATTTCATTTGAAACTAGACTCATTAAGGATTTCAAAAATATAAATTATATCCCCTAATTATTTTTGTAAAATTTTTAATGATTTTTCCAAGTCAGAACAGGGGATCACGTAGTCATTCTAAACCAGTCTCTCAAAAACTTAAATATCTCATAATATAGAATTCCTTTTCTTGCTTTGTTTCTGTTATATGAAAATAGACTCATTAAGATTTAATTTTATATCTCATTCAGTCTTTGATTCAATTTATACTATTTTTCGTAAATTTTTAGATTCACGTCACTACAACTATCCATAACAGTTTTATTGTCAATTTTGATCTTTCACACTTCAATTGTATTCATCACTTACCCATAACAATCTTTCCAATTTCCAATCACATATCGAGCATATTGCTCATAAGTTACACACGTATATACTTACACTTATCATCACAAAGTCATACACAATTTCATTTAATCAATTTCCAAGTTGAACGCTTCGGAATAATAACAGATACGCGATGGTATCGTACACAACCCACCCTTAAAATCGAAGCTCTCTTGTACACATAGTGGCCTTCACTTAGCACCACTCATGTGACCTAGCTCAATTGTACACATAATTTTGGCTCTCTTGTAGACATGGTGAACACTTAGTACCACCCATGTGACCTAGCCAGTTTATCTCGTAGCTCTCTTGTCACATGGTGTCCTTCACCTGGAACCACGCATGCGACCTAGCTACATATATCCCGTAGCTCTCTTGTCTACATGATGTCCTTCACCTGGAACCACGCATGCGACCTAGCTACATATATCCTGTAGCTCTCTTGTCCACATGGTGTACACATAGTATCACCCATGCGACCTAGCTACATCATAATGTCTCGTAACTCTCTTGTACACATGATGTGCACTCAGCACCATACATGTGACCTAGCTACATACCATCTGTATCATCCAATCTTTCCGAAGGTTCAACCGGGATTTCTCTCTCTTTCTAATACTTGATTCCATACTTCCAATAGTCAATTATGATTCAAAAATCAGCTACAATACATAAAATATGTTGAAATATAAAAAAAAAACATAATAAAGATAATGTATTATTTACATACAAACTTACATACTTTCTCATTTCCATGTCGAATTAATATTGAACATTTAAATCATCATAATTATACTTACTTTCAACACCTCGGCAATCATAGTAAATATATCAATTTTACATTGAAACATGCATAAATTAATGCTTATTATGCATATGAACTTACCTCGATACTAAAACGGCCATTTTACCAACTTTCCCGATTTTTTATTTTTCTCCCATTCTAGGTTCAAATCTCATTTTTCGGGATCTAAAACATCATATTTTACTTATTTAATTAATTTACTATTCAAAACAGTCCTTAACTCAAACTTTGGCAAAATTACAATTTTGCCCCTAAATTTTTGCATATTTACACTTTTGCCCCTAGGCTCGGAAATTAAACTTCATCCCTTATTATTATGTTTTATGACATTATGATCATTTTTCCCTTCTATGGAAACATCAAATTATCACTCTAACACATAGTTATGAACAATAACAACTTTTACCGATTAAGCCGTTTTACTTATTTTTGCTTAAAACCGCTTAGCAAAAGTTATTTAACATAATTTCAGCCTTCATATTCTACCATAAAACATAAAAATAAACATATTTCACCTATGGGTATTTTTCCAAATATGAACCCTAGCTTAAATTATTGCTAGAATAAGCTTAATCAAGTTACCGGGATTCCAAAAACGTAAAGAACTTGAAAAACGGGGCTAGAACGGACTTACTATTGAGCTTGGAAAGCTTGAAAACCCTAGCCATGGCTTCCCCCATGCTAATTTTGGCCTCCATGAAAAAGATGAGTCAATTTTGGCTTTATTTTCCCTTTTTATTTCTTTTAATTACCAAATGACTAAAATGCCCTTAAGGCCTTTCTTTAAAATTTTGTCCTAGTCATGCCCATTTTTGTCCAAAAGAAATATAATGGTATAATTACCATTTAAGGACCTCATCTTTAAATCCCCATTTCAATCAAGTACTTATGAATTAGAACACATATTTTCCAACTTTTGCAATTTAGTCCTAAAAGTCCAATTAAGCACTTCATCAGTAAAATTACTTAACGATATTTTTACATAATATTTTAATCAATAAATAAACCTTAAAACTTAATCAGAATAAATTTTTTGACTTCAAATTCGTGGTTCTAAAACCATCGTTCCGTTTAGGCCCTAAATCGGGTTGTTACAGCAACTTCTGCAAATAAGCCCTAATAGGCAAATTAAACATGCAATCTATAAAATTTCTTATCAATACTCTAAAACATGCATCTAATCACTTGGTAAATCATAAAAATTAATCGAAATAAACTTTTCTATCTCAGATTTGTGGTTTCGCAACCACTATTCCATTTAAGCCCTATTTCGAGATGTTATAGTTACTCGGCCTCAAAGTTTGAATAGTATCTTGTTCAAGTTTTTCCGGGAAGTCTTTGAGATAGTGATCAAAAGAACCACATCTAAAACAGGCTCTACTTTTCATTTGGCACTTATCGAAATGAAATTTATTATAGTGTTTGCATCTGGGTTTGATGTTTCTGACGCTACCTGCGCTTGCTACAAATGTAGCCTGAGATATGGAATTGGAGCATCGGGTAACTTTGTCTCTTCCAAAGGATCCCACAGAGGTAGTAGAATGGTCAAGATATCGTTTTGATTTCTTTAAAGCCGATTGTTGTGACTTTCCAGTAAATCTTTTGCTTAAAGTTCTGGCTTTCATCTCAGCTTGTCTATTTTCTTTACTAAGTTCTTCAGCTTTATGTGCTCAGTCAACTAGTACAACAAATTCTTTTAATTCAAGAATCTCAACTAGCAATTTTATGTCCTCATTCAGACCCTCTTCAAATTGCTTACACATAGTGATTTCAGTCGGGATACATTCTCTAGCATACTTACTAAGTCGAACAAATTCTCGTTCATACTCAGATACAGTCATGTGACCCTATTTAAGTTCCAAAAGTTTTTTCCATTTTGATCAAGAAACCTCTAACTGATATATTTCTTTTTGAATTCAGTTTGGAAAAATTCTCAAATAACCATCTCCTTCAGTACAACAGAAATCAAGGTATTCCACCACTGGTAGGCTGAGTCTTTTAACAAAGATACAACACATTTCAGACATTCGGTCGGTGTATAAGATAATTCATCCAAAACCCTGATAGTATTTTCCAACCAAAATTCAACCCTTTTCGGATCATCTTCAATTGTAGTTCTAACTTCTTTTGCTCCATATTTTCAGATTTTATCAACAGGAGGCTTACCGGCTCTAACAAGTTCTATACCTTGTGGCATGTCAGGAACCAGTTAAGAAACATTAGGGGGTGGAGGTCGTTGCACAGCTGGATTTGTTCTTATATATTATATAAACTATTCATTCATTATTTGGAAGAATTTTTCTTTTGCCTCTCCTCATTGGCCCTTAGATACAGGCCTTCTATTACTAGATGTTGCTTTTTGAACTGAAGCTTGAGCATTGCTCTCACATTCTTCGGATTCGGCTCGGTTGGACAACATTACTATATGAAAAATATGTTTAAAATGGTTAGGATATATCACACGATCACAGATTATATAATGGCATGTATAGCTAGACTCGTACATACTACGTTAGTTCGAGAATCGACTAAACCGTAGCTCTGATACCAATAAATGTAACATCATTAACCCTTATCCGTCACTAAAATAGGGTTACAGAGCATTACCAAGATTTACAGATCAAATACAAATAATTTTATATCATTTCACATTCATATCATAAACATATAATAATCAATCGTATCGTCCCTTATGTGAGCCCTTGAGACTCAAAACACGCATTAAAATTAAGTCAGGACTAAACCGGGTACTCAAAGATCTTTTCGCAAAAATTTAAAATTTTTCCTAGTGTAGGGGACACATGCCCGTCTGGTTAGGCTGTGTGGCTTACACGGCCAAGTGACACGTCCATGTTTTAGGCCATGTAGGCATTTGAAATAGGGTACACAGTCGTGTCCCAACCCGTGTTAGTACCCGTGTAACTCTCTGACTTGGGTCACATGGCCAAGTCACATGCCCGTGTACTAGGCCATGTGAATATGAAAATTTGCATTAAATAGATGCAGGGGTCACACGGCCAAGCCACACGCCCATGTGATCAATTTTAAGCATTCTTTTTTGAAACTTTAAAGATGTAGGGGACACACGGTCAAAATACACGCCCATGCGTTAGGCCGTGTGTCACACACAACTGAGACACATACCCGTGTCTCTACCCGCATGGACAAAATAAGGCCATTTCCAAGCCTAATTTCTCACCTAAACTTGCCTTCCACCTACATAAACACTTAAACATATTCTCAAGCTAATCCAAGACATTTAAACCAAGCCAAAATCAAGTCTTATGCATGAGATAGCACTTCATAAATCTATATATCTAAACTTACCTATTTGACCAAAAATGCATATAGACATACTTATGAAGTTTATTATCAATTAACCATACTAAACACTCATATCAAACATGACATTATCTCATATATTTACATCAAAACACATTCATCATGAGTCATTTCAATGGCTACTTAAAACCAAAATATTTTTATGCCAATATTCGCTATTTAAACCTGTACATGCCATTATAACCAAAATTAATTTACTATTTATACTGAAATGAGCCGATGGATAGTGTGATGCGTCTCTGACCAGCTTTCAACCTTAACAAGTTTTCGAGATACTATAAAATAGAGGAAATAAAACAGAGTAAGCATTTAATGCTTAGTAAGTTCGTATAACAGGAAATAAACTTACCATTCATTTACATTTAAGGTATGCATACAAAATGCATCCAAGCAATTTGGCTAATATCTTAAATACACAACTTCATCAGCATGTTAGTTATGTATTTCATGTGAATATCAAGAATAAGGGATGAGCTTATCAAATATCAAATTTCCATGTGTTTTTAGGTGTATACATGTAGTATCTCATTCAGATTTCTCCTTAACTTATATCAGAGCTTTTTCCATTGAACCATTTGAAATATTGATGGATACACGGTAATACACACAAAGTGTATGAATTAGTAATCCTTTAATTCATATTCGGGAGTAATCATTCAAGCACATAATCGAGAAGCCCTCTCTCGAGTCATATAACTGGAAGCTCATGTGAGCCATGTAACGGGAAGCTTATTCGGGCTGTATAACAGGAAGGTCATAAGAGCCATAATTAGGAAGCTCATGCGAGCCAATAACGAGTAGCTCTGAAGAGCCATTAATCAGGAAGCTCCGAATAGCCATATATCGAGAAGTTTAAGCAAGTCATATTGGAAAGCTTCGGAGAGCCATTAATCAGAAAGCTCATAAAGTGCCTTTAATCAAGAAGCTCATGAAGAGCCATATAACGGGACGTTCATAAGAGCTACGATGTGTCCACAACACATATATGATCACAACCGATCGGGATACTCTAAAGAGCTATTAACAGTAAGCTTGCAAGAACAATATAACGGGAAGCTCGAGAGGGACAAATATCGGGATGCTCATGAGAGCTAATAACGGGACGCTCTTTTGAGCTATGGTGTGTTCGCAACATATGTAAGACCACAACCAATTCGGAAACCCTATATCTATCGAATCTCATTTATCCAAACATGACTTATTATTTATCGGGTATTATCGGATATGTGATCAATTTCATATATATGGCATTTATACAATTCACATATACAACATTAATTTTAAACATATAACTATACACAATTTAGTTACACGAACTTACCTTGACAATGTTCGTGTACGCAAAATCTACTAATCCGATACTTTTTCTTTTCCACGATCTAACTCCGTATTTGGCCTATTCGGATCTAATTGAGCCAAAACAACTTGCTTGAACTCAACACCCAAAAACTAGGGTTTCCATGTCTTTTTTATTTGGGAAAGATGATATAAAATGATGATATTAGATATTTGTTTTATTTACCATCTTTTATTTATTTACTTTCCCATTTAGTCCTTTTTTTTCCTTAAATTTCCATGGATGAATCATTATACTTATCTACTAACTCCTCTTAATGGTCTATTTACCATTATAAGGACCTCCAATTTTGAATTCCATAGCTATTTGATACTTATAGCTACTAGAACTCAACTTTTGCATTTCATGCAATTTGGTCCTTTTTATCAATTAAACATGTAATCGATAAAATTTTCTTAGCAAAATTTTTATACAATATTCCTATCATACGGTAGACCATGAAATAATATTAAAATAATTTTTATTTTAGACTCGGATTTGTGGTCCCGAAACCACTGTTCCGATTTCACTGAAAACGGGCTGTTACAAATTCAATCTTTAAATATTTGTTGCTCCGCAATATGCATCTTCAAATATGAGCCAACTCACATCCACAAAATCATCTAAGTCATTGCCCAACTGCTTTTGTTCAAAAAATTGCCAACTCCAAGTAAGGTAAGTTATATGACTTGCATAGTACCAAGAGCAGTGTGCACTTCTTATGACACTGCGTGAAACACTGCTCACATAACTGTATCAGCAATTATCTTTTTCAAAGTAGAACAATGCTTCCATATTTAAAGCATGAATCCAATTTCACAAAGTAACCTTTAACCAATCTTGATTTGCCTAAATCTCATCAACTCAAATACCCTTAATATAAGGATATAAATGATAGAGATAAATTTTCATAAAGTTAACCCATATCTTCTTGGATAGCATATCTCAGTATATAAGATAAGTAGATCACATTAGGATCCTTTAAAAGTTATCTTGCTTGATTCAATTTCTTCTCCAATAATAATCACGAGATTGACTGCAAAAAAAAAAAATCTTCAAAAATATGCAAACTATTGGGATCTAGTACTCTCGATGTAGTGATTTTGTCTATGTACTTGTAATTTTTCGAACATTTTGGTTTAATAAAATATCCATCAGTATGATTAATATCTTTTGTATAATGTCCTCAATGGTTTTTCCATACAAAGCAAAATGAAAGCAAATATTGGTTCATTGATTATCTAACATTTAAACTAATATTAAACAACATTACGTGGTTGGATCATAATGCAAAAATACAACTTATATTAGTAGATAATATAAACATGTCCTTAGTCTAATTGGAATTAGCAAATTGATTGAAAGACTAATATGTTGTCTATTAAGTTCAATTAGGGATATACCTTATCTTGGGTATAGAATCAAATAACTCCTAGAAAATAAAGACATGGATGTGACTGACAGGACTAACAATACATCGGACATGACGCAAGTAGAATATATTATAGATCTCGTTTATTGATTTATTCACTTGTGACATTTATAGTGTGACATACTTTAATCCTGAGTGGATGATAGACTATGTATGCGTGACTCATATACTTTAATGTAAATGAAAGAGTGAATTCAAATAGATAAGGAACTGAAAGCTGATATGTCGTGTATGCAACTTCTGCACAATGTAGCATCATTCCACAACAATAAAATTTATAGCCCAGAGAAGGTAAATGATATTCTCTCATCGACATTACATGATAGATGGAAAGTAACGTGGCCACAGCTCATTCGTCTTAGAGATAAATGATTTAATTACTATTTGTTGGTAATTGACTTTTACAAAGCATTTTTAGTGAGAACAATGAAAATAACTTCTTAAAAATTTAAGTCAAACACATTGCTTTTTAATGTTTTCTAATTTTCAAAAAAAAAATTTAAATAATCTCTGTTTCCTAAAACCAAATGCAATCTTAATATTTATAATTCATTCTTTTATTACAAAATTATAAAATTTCATCCCTAATGTAAAACCATCCAAAAACAACAAATTTTGTATAGATTGATAAATAAAAAGGGAAAGGAAAGAGAAAAGGCGGTAAAAAGAAGGAATGATAAAGAAATTCAAATTAAACTTTATTGAAGATAAAAAATAAAAGGAGGCAAAAAAAGGCAAAAGAAAAAGAAAAAGAAAAAGTAGAAGTAATCAATTGCATGGCAAAACAAAAAGACCTAAAGTGGCAAATGATTGCCAAAGTAGGGTCTGAACTTTGGGGTGCATGCATACATACCCCTTTCACTTACAATACCTTCACTATAATACTCATAAATATTAAAGCTAATTTTATCCTCTAATCACTCAAATTAATTCAATTCTACAACAAATTATATATATATATATTAAAATTTACAACAAATTTGGGCAACCATTCTTTTTCCCCCCTTTTTTACAAAGCTAGGAAAGCCATGGAAAATAGAGCCATTGGAGCTGTTAGGATCCCCACCACTGCCTGCAATGCAACTACTCTTATCAACTTGGTGAACAGAGAGATACATAAATATTACAAATTCCACTTTGAAATGTTGAAATATAGGCTTAAACCTTAGAAAAATATATATTAATTTGTAAGTGTTATTTATAAAACTTTGAGAAGAAATTTAAAAATATAAATAAAAATATGATGTTAAATATATTTAAAATTAAAAGATTATTTTTTTTCATACGTTACATTTAAATTATCTACATATTTTACAATCTAATTTATGTATAATAATTTATGTATAGAAATAATCTTTTTAATTTTGTTGACTATGTTTGTTTGCCTTTTTAACCTACCATATTCATGTACATCATACACTAGGTATAAATGTGTTCGTAATTTGATTTCTTTTAAATATTTTTAGTCATATGTATTAAAAGGGAGATTCATGCAATTAACAATAAATTAATTTTTCTAAACTTTAATATATTTTTGGATAGGAAGTTTATATAAAAATTTTGTATAAATCTTTTTTATGAGATAAATGATCGTTGTTCATGAAAATTTTAGAGTCTTCTTTCTTTCTTTCTCCTTATTTATTGATTGATTAATTGAATACAAAATCACAGACTATCATTGAGCAAGCATTTAAAGGTACAATGCAATGCATTGAGAGAGACAAATTGTACCTTTCCGCCATGATCAGAGGTTGGCAAAGGTCGAATAGTGGCAGAATCAACTTCACCAGTCGGCAATGGAACTGCAGGGTTACTGTTGATAAAAGGAATGCCCTCTCCACCTTTATCCGGCACCAGTGTTGGTACTGCAACCGGTGAGCTGGCACTTGGTGACGGTGAAACCGCCTGGCGAGGCCGAAATGGCCATGGATATGTTGGAGATGAAGATGACACCACTGTTCCACCGGAAGTTGGTGCCGGAGCCGCTGCTGGAGGCAATTCCTGTGATGAGGTTTTCTCATTTTCTGCCGGAGTGACTTTTATGGAGAGCTTTTGAGAGCCTCGGCATGTTTTGAGAGTGCCATTGTTGAAAGCAAAGTAGAAGAAACCAGTGCGAGAAGGGTGCCACTGCACATTGTATAAACAAAGTCGACCTGGAACTTACTTACCTTTTCTTTTTGGTTTAATTATGGTTTCGGTCCCTATAGTATACTCAAATTTAGGATTAATTTTTATACCTTATTTAGTTTTCTACTTTTATAATGTTAGTTTATTAAAAAAGTTAACTTTTATTAACTCTTCTTATTAAAATGATAATGTGGATTTTTAAGAGCATATGGTAATAAGAATCGGGTCTCCCTCTCCTTCAAATTTTTTTTTTTAAATTTCATTACTCTCTTTCAAAAATTAATGTCAAGGTTCGTCATAACAATATTGCTTCCAATATAAAAAAAAATATCAACATAATAAATTGAAAGACACTGTTTTTTAAACCATATCAATATTTTAACGAAAATAGATAGCAGGATAACTATTTAGACTAACAAATAAAATTAAAAGTAACACATGAACTAGATTATGTTTTTTAAAGTATAGGGATTAAATCTCAAAATTAAACATAATAGAAGGATCAAAACTAAATTTATTCTTTTTCTTTCTTTCTCAATCTTGAAGAACAATTATAAGTTCAAAAAAAAAAAACCATTTGAAGACCAATTTATAAATGCTAAATGAACAACTAGTTTCTAAGACCAATAATTATGCAAACAAATGGTATATGGAAAGTGAGATTACCTCATAGGAGGAGGAGTTGGGGTTGGTAAGAAGGGAAGCTTGAGTGAAATTGCAGAGAATAAAGGCATTTTTGTTTTGGAAAATGTAGAGCTTGTACTGATACTTATGCTTGAAAACTGAGTAAATATACAACCAAAAAAAATTAAAACAAAATAAAAAACCCCAAAATATTAAACTTGTTGTTGGAGTTGATGGTAGCAGAAGAAACACTTACTTACTGAGTCTCCAACATGAACAGTAGGGTTTTCCCAGTGTGAAACGCCACCCACTATGATTGTTGCAGACTGTGAAGGCAAGAAGAATTGGAAGAGGAAGATTAACATGGAGAAGAAGATTCTCTCCATTAATTTCAGATATTAGCTTTAGAAGAAAGACAGTCCTTTGAGTGATTACTTTGAGCATTTCATGGGGAGGAGAGTTTGGAATTGGATGACAGACAATTAGACATGGGATATATTGGAGCTAATTGTGTTGTGCTAGGTTTTTTTTTTTTTTTTTTTTTTTGGTATTATTTTAGACAGTAAAAGGTAGCATCATTTTGTTTGTGGAAAAAACTTACCTCCTTCACTTTTTTTTTTTTTTTTACCTTCTAAAAAAGAGATAAATAATGATTGGTAAGAATGTAGATATGATATCATATTCCAAAGTGTATGGTGTTATGTCCAAAGATAAAAGGAAAGGCAATTGGCAAAATGGAAATGGTACAAATGATGGGGTTTATTATTCTAAAATGATTAGTTCAGTGATTATCTTTTTCTTCAAATAATTATTTTAATTTTTCTTTCTAGGTTGCTAGGGAATCCAATTTGCTTTTTGAGTGTAAACTTTGCTTTACACCCTTTTAGATTTTATATTAGTCGAGGTCTGATAATATAATGTATCATTTCTTTTTACTGCAGCCAACAGAATTAAATTTAATAATACAACACTTTGTATTAAAATATTGCTAATACGGATAGGTTGAATTCAATATTTATTAGCACTCTAATCTTATTTTAAAAATATAATTTTAAAGCCGATTAAGTTTTAGTTTAATTGATATCAATATTATTATTGGTGTAAGAGGATGTAAATTGAAATGTGCTGAAACATATTACTTTTCTATTTAAGAATTAAGGACATAAAATTAATGTTAAAAGAAAATCAAACCCTAAGAATTGTTTGGGAAATTCTGAAATCTGATGGAATGAAATCAAATTAAATGCATTAAAATATGGTCAAGAAACAATTTCTTTTTAACAGTCAAAAAGCAAGAAATCACTTTAATATGAGGTAAAATGATCTGTCAATTTCACACCCTAAGATTCTGAGTGTCAACTTCAATTTTCAGACAGAAAAGCATGTATTGTTGGGTTCCAATTAATATACTTTCAGTTGATTTCATTCCATATTTGGTTTTTAATTTTGTTTCTTTAATTTAAATTTATATTAGTATGGTTTTTAACTCATATTTAGTGTTTTTTAGTTGAATTACAGAGTAAAAAGATTAAAAATATGATTTAAGGTTGTATATACTTTGAGTAATTAATTTTGTTTGCTTCAAATTATATTTTAGTTATTTATGTTTGAAATTTTACATTATAGTTATTTACGTTATATATTTGTTACGTGGTGGTCACTCTACTATTAAGCTCCGTTACCTCCCTAACGGCGGTCATACGTGGCAGTCAAAATTAAATTTATTTAATTAAAAATCTATTTTTATCCCAACAACTAGACATCCAAGTTGGCATTTAAAAACCTATTTGGACTGCCACGTAGGACTACCATTAGGGAGGTAACAGAGCTTAACGGTAGAGTGACCACTTTGTAACAAAATGATAACATAAGTGACTAGAATGTAACATTTCAAACATAAGTGATTAAAATGTAATCTGAAGCCAATAAAAGTGACTATTTTTGTAGTTTATCCTATTCAGGATTTAATCTCCTACTTTTACTTATAAGAATATAATCTTTTTATTTTTCAGATATAAAAATTTAGGTTCAATTGTTATCACTGTTAAAATTTTTCTATTAAACTCATTAGTATGACATTTTGAAATTTTAAAAAAAAAATTGATAGTCATGTAACAAAAAAAATAACATTGAAAATGTTAATGTGAATTTTTTTCTTAAAAACAACCATTTGAACTTGACATGGTAAAATAATTTTGTTTATTGAAATAGTGTTCATAAAAAAATTGATGTCAATATTTTGATTGAAATAGTTAACAATATTAAGTATTTAGATTAACTAATGATATTATAAAAGTAGAATGATCAATTATGTCAGAAATTAAAGTATATGTGTAGATTAAGTCTCAGGTTTCAATATAGCATCGGGGCCAAAATTAAAATTTGACCATTGTCTTATAATGTCAAAAAAAAGCAAAAAGCAATGCAAACCTAAAAGAAGTAGGAAGTCACGTCTCTAAGATCCCTTAGACATTCAAATTATATATATCCACGTAACATTTTCAAGGGTTAATGCTCAATCTGGCCCTCAAACTATACATGATTTCCCACTTGATACTTAGACTTTTTTCATCTCAGTTTGGTACTTAAACTATCATTTCGTTTCTTGGTTCAATCCAATTTTTGTAACAAGATTAAAAAAACAGGTTGACATGTGACACTAATCAAAATGTGCCATGTGACACACCCAACCAATCAGAATGTGGCACATGACATTTAGGGGGCGTTTGGTTCACTGAATGTAACATTACGGCTCGTAATGTTACATTTTGAAATATGACCATGGTGTTTGGATTTCAACATTCCGACCATCCCGTAATATCACATTAGGGACATCCTGTAAGATAGGGAGTAATCTCATTACAGCCCATTCCTTAGGTAATCTTAGATTACAAGGGTAATATTAAATTTTGGACCAATTTGCCCTTTATTTTTATTAATCTAATCAATTTAGACTTTTTTCTTAAATAAAGTTTAAGACTAATTAAAAAAAATAGTAGTGAACCAATACATATCATACATTACAATTATAATCATTATATTTTATTTAATAATTTATTTATTAATACATTAATTATGGTTATAAATATAATTATGGTTGGTGTTGCATTCACTTTTATAATTATGATATATAAATTTATTTCAACACAATATAATTACTTATTAAGATATAAATTTTAATAAAAAGTAAGAATTGTAATAATTTATCATATCTTTATGGAAATTGAGACTAAAAATATTAAAGAAACTAAACTTGTTAAAAAAAATATTTTATAACAAAGAGAATTGAGTAAAATATGTTTTTAGGTAATCTTGCATTCCATCTACCAAATACCTAAATCTTACATTCCAGCCAAATGAATAAAATAAAATAATCTCATATTCTACTAATAATATTACATTCTCGTAATCCTATTACAGAACGTAAACTAAGATTAAGCTAATCAAGTGCCCCATAAAATTTTTTATTTTTTTTACAAGGGCAAAATCATAAACGAGGAACAAGTTAATGCCGGGGAATATTAGAACCACTAGTCGAGGTTTGCATTGCCGCTCTCTCGATGAGAAAGTCCATCGGATGGTACCCTTTTTGCACCCTTAGGCGGATCTACTTTAAAAGGGAGCAAATGTCTTCCCGTAGCGGTTCTAACTTCTAGTGAACAGCGGACTGCCTAGAGATGATTGAAGCCTATTTTTTTTCGGTTGTTATGATATTTCCTTGGGTAATTTGGACAGTTTCCAATTTAACCAGGAGATGTTAGAAAA
The DNA here is from genome assembly GCA_025698465.1 of Gossypium longicalyx. Taxonomy (NCBI): domain Eukaryota; kingdom Viridiplantae; phylum Streptophyta; class Magnoliopsida; order Malvales; family Malvaceae; genus Gossypium; species Gossypium longicalyx. The sequence goes on along the minus strand of CM046997.1, from coordinate 10,798,646 downwards.
GAACTAGCCTATCGTGGAACTTAGAGTCCATACGAAGAGAGAGGGGTTGAATTTCTAGCCCTGTTATTCCAATGGCTCCCGCAAGTATTCCCGTGCTATGGTTGACCATAAAGTCCAGTCCAATGCTGCAGCTACTCCTAGTATTTAGGTAGGGTTCATCTCAGGAGTTCGGTTGACATTAAATGCCAACTTACGATCGGGCGAAGTATTGGTGTCTACTTGTTTTTTATTAGCAGCAAATTGATATGTTTCTGACAACCAATAATAGCTCAGTCATTTTATAACTTTGGTAGGATTTGGTTTTATACCAAAAAAACGTACATGATTTTTGTGCTTCTATTTCTGCCAGACGGTAATCACATTTTTCTTCACGAAATCCACCGACTCATTCTATCGGCAACCAAGATCATTTATCCACTATATCGCCCGATCGCCGAGGTGAGGAATGTTAGTGCTATCAACTCATATCTCAGGATTCGATCCAAACCAAACAGCGCGTGCAAACGTGCATGTGTGGAATAAATGATCCAAGGTTTTGCTGTTCAACGTGGCACATTGAGCATGTGCTGTCAAGGCCTAGTATCTTCTCTACCTTTTTTTTTTTTTTTTTATCTAATTGGCAAGCATCGATTGATGATTTTCCAAAGAAAAATTAACGATTTTAAAGGAAGCTTGAGATTTCAGGTGTTGGAGGTGTAAGAATCTGTACACTTCTTTAACATTGAATTCCCCAGTATAATTATATTTACATACAAAGCGATTTCTGGAGTTCAACACTGAGAATACCCTGGAAGATGGTTCAAGTGCCCAAGATTCATGCAACTGCTCTCAGATTATAGTTGGATTCCATGATAAATGACCCTATGGACGTATGCTCGTAATCAGCAATCCTTGTAGATTTTGCTAAGTATATTATATGGTGAATTATCGACACTCGGTTTCCATTCCAGATTTGAACTTCCAACCCCCGAACACAAATATCTCGTCCTCAGAAGATTCTCTTCAAGTCCGATAATCGGTTGATTTGGCTATTACCTACAAAAAATTCTCTACATAAACCCCTGTGGGTTATTAAGTATGCTCCCTGCTTGCTTAGCTAGAAGGGCATCATCCAGTATCTGGGATTGACGAATTTCGTGGCCACCGAACTGCATAGGTCTGCATAAATGCTCCCATTTACTTAGGTGTAATCCACGTTTAAGAGGATTATGTCCCCACCAAAAGGACTGTACGATTCTGCCAAATGAATTGAGTGTCGATTTTGATGCCTGAACATAGGATAGAGAACAGAGGGGGAGTGACGCAAGAGTTGACCTGATTAAAGTCAACTAACCAACGACAGATAATAGTATGCATTTTCATCCCGCTAATTTGGCATATGCATGCGATTGATATGTTGAAAGAATTGGTTCTTCTTGTTCATAAAACCCAAATGGATTCCGAAATACTTACTAGGGCATTAAATATTTAAATAACATATTTGACTTTGGCTGACCATTTATCCACCATTGATCTGACCTCGGTTGACTATGTTGACCCACCATTAATTTTAAATATTTTTCATAAATATCAATTTTTAAAAACATATATATTTTGTAATTTTTTTAAAATTTAGAATAGTTTTGAAATCTATTTTTTGATTTTTTAAATTTTTAATGTTAAATTTTTTTGTTTTTTAATATCTAGGCTTTATTTCTTAGTTGAACTTTTTCTCTCTTTTTTTTTTTTACATTTTTATTTATTTATTTTTTTTGAATTTTTAGGATTTTGTGAAAAAAATTAAAATTGATCACAAATTTTCTAGAATATATATTTTTGAAAATCTAATTTTTTTTAAATTTTCTAATATTTAAATACTTTTTTATTTTTATAAAATTTTCCATTTTATTTTTTTTAACTTTTTAAAATTTATATTTATATATAAAAATTTTATGAAAATTCATTTTTTTAAAATATATTTTTATTTTTAAAAAAATTTAAATCATTTTTTATATATTATATGTGATACTTTTTTTCCTTTTTTAATCAATATAAAATACATCATATTAAAAAAAAAAGTTTGACATTCAAATAGCACCACATGAATTTTTTTTAAATAACGTAGGCCAATTTGGGTAACGATGATAGTTTAAGTGAGACAAAAAAATTAGTACCAAAATGAGAAAATAAATACAATGCATGGCATTTTAATTAGAAAATTAATTATATTAATTATTTGAATAATATTATAAAACATAGGAATCAAAGTTAAAAATTAAATTTTAAATGACCAAAATTTGTTTATATTATTAAAAAGAAGTGACCAAAAACACGTGTCAAATGGAAAAAGGCCCTAACAATTTGAGTAGGCTACTCCCAAAGTAGTTGCTTCGACTTTGGTCGCTCTTTATTAATTCGTCGAATTATTTCATACCAAAATATTACTAGACAGAATATTTCAACTTTAAAGTTGTAAGGAAAAAAAACTCTTAGTTGCTCATGAAGAAAATCTTCTAGATTTTCTTTATAAAAAAAACAGAAGAAAATTTTCCTGATTTTCTGATCCCAATGATATCATATTTTCCATGACAACTAAAATAGGAAAATTAAGGTTTATTATTGTTTTTTAAATAGATATAACAAAAAAGAACTTTTCTCTAAGTGCGCCTCCCCTCTTTTCTTTTCGACCATCGGGCGATTGGCCATCAATGTCTGGCTTCTTTTTTTTGCTTTCGATTTTTTCTCCCTTCTCTTCCGACAAATAGTCTATGGACTTTGCTCCCTCTCTTTCGTCGACCATTTGAGATACTTGTCTCTAACCGCTTGTGATGACTCCTCCCCTTTTGTCCAAAGCATCGAGCTTGATCCGTTTGGCTTCCTCTCGCATCTCCAATATTTTGGCTGCACCTTTACCGCTTTGGCCTCCTTGGTTTGAAACGTGAAGGCCGATGTGATGGCCACGACCTCTTCCCTCCAATCGCCGATTCTTCTTCAAGCCAAGGTGGTCATACTCATTGGTGCTTTTTTACGAGTTACTGTGGCATGACTTCCTACCAATGGCATTACATGCCAATGGTAAATACATCCAATCCACCTCAACCTCCATCTTCCAACCTCCCTTATAAACCTCCTCCATAGTGGCTAGGTTTTACTTGCTTGTTACTTTAGGGCTTGTTAGAACTGAGCTCTCACCCAATTTAAGACGGTTGGCTTACTCATTTTTATTTGAGCTTTTTTGCGGTTTTTTTTTTTTAATCAAGATATCCAATAGTAATAAACTAATAATTAATCCTTTGCCGCAAGTATTCTCCAAAAAGATAAACAACTACCCATAATATGTTACATTCCCATGAACAAAGATCAAACTCCCAACCATATAATTAAGGAATAAGGTGAGAAACCGTACCACCTCACGATTAGGGTGATTTTCATATTTGTACATGTTCTCTTATGAGAATTCTACCGTATTTTGAACAAAGAAAAAAAAGGGGGATTATTGATTTGTTTCTAAGGACTCGTAATTAGAGGTGTGACAAAATGAACCGGAACCCATAATCCATTAAAAATACCCAAACCTACTTGACTGTCACCTCTAATATAAAATTAAAAAAGACCATCCGAAAGGAGCTGTCCGAAGAAAACCTTTATCAAACACTTTGCATCATTCATGCACATAATTTTCATCAAGGCATCAGAAATCAAAAGCTCTAACTAATAATATAAGCAGATCATTACTGAACTTTTCTAAATTCTTGTCAAAAGGGCTGCCATAAGTTGTCACCACATAAATACAGTACACTATTCTAGAATCCTTTGCTCCTTATTGCACATGCAGCTGCAGGAGGAACAACCCATCATTACCTATATAAATCAACTTAATGCCTCCTCCCCTACAATCCTTTTCCACAAAATCTTCTATTCAATAACAAGGAATTTTTCCTTCGGTTCCAATCACTTTATGTTTTGTTTATAGACGAAGATGAACCACAACTGCTCTAGACAACTATCAGCTTTAGAATAGCTATTCAACAGAAGATAAATTTAATGGTGCCCCTTCTATTACCCCATTCCTTTCCTCCCCTATGTCAGATTAGGTATTTTCCCTTCTGCCTTACTCAAATCTCAAGAAAATAATATCTACCACTGCAAAGATCGAACTCTACGTAGCATACGCGGTGGTCTTCGCTGCTCCACAACTGGAACCACCTTCTCCATAAGCTGCAGTACATATCAACATGATAAGCAACTCCTATAGGAACTTAATAGGCACAGCTTATTGCAGTATTCTCTGTCATCCATAATTGCATTTCTCACTCAGGTATTGTTTGAGAACTCAACTACTAAAGCCAAGTTAAATATAAGAGGCTACAAAACAGGCCAAGTTCAACCAGAAATAAATACACTTCTCTTGCATATTTAAATCAAATTATGCTACTTGTTGGAAACAGAAAAGGTAGACATTCTCAGTTCTTTAAGTTCCTATTAACAACAGGATCCTAGAAATTTAGTGCAATAGATTATTCTTAAAAAGTTCCCTCTTTAATATCCCATTAACATATTGATTGTTCCAATTACGCTCCAAACTACTTCATTTGACCAATCCCATTGAATCTGATTAACCATTAATCTAAAACTTAATGCTGTCATAAAAGCAGCGGTTCATTACCTGCTTAAATCGTTCCTTAGTTCTCTCAGCCTGCAAGTATTTAATTTCAGTTAGACAAATACACATAAAAATCCAGTGAAGTGAAGGACCGTTGCAATGCAATAACATAGAAGTTACAGTACAGTCAAATAGAAAGCATGAAGCATTAACTTACTCTACAAGATAGTAGTCCTAAAATTTAAAACATTGTAACTAAGAAACAAAGGACAAAAAGAAAGCCTAAAATCTAAGCTGCTAGGAATTGGGACACAGGACATGAAAACAGAATACATATAAAAAAACAAGATGGTAAAAGATAAAACTAACTTAGTTCTCCTTCAAAGCAATTGATTTAACAACTCATATATGAGGCATAACAGGAGCGAGAAATGTCCTTCTCTGGGTAAAATATGATTAATGAAATGAGCATAAGTGCAAGAAATATCATGCATTGAATGAATTTTTCATTTTTAAGTGTGGTTAATATAAGTGAGTTTCTATGGATGCAAGTTTGCATATGTTTGAATAATTGGCCCTGGCAACATACTCAAGTAACATAATACAAGGAGAAACTAGAAGAAATGGAACATAAATGACAATGGTGGAGGAAGCCAAAACTTAGCCCTATAAATAAAAAGCAACAGCCAGTCATTGGCTAAATTGAGTATATGCAACAATGGCAATCCAGGGAATTCAAATTCAAGCTATCTTCAGCACCAAGCATTAAAGCAGCCCGTAAATGGATAAATGTATTTACAGTGAATCTAAACATTTTAAGTTCTTGAAAATGCTAGGCTTCTAAATTTAAATGCATAAAATAGTGTAGGATGCACCCATGTGCCTATGTAAAGGACCATAGTCTATAAACACAGTGTATAGCAAATAAATAAAATTTTCTATAGTCCATATAAAAGAAAAAAAATTCTAAAGAACACAAGAACACAAGAAGCTGAAAGATGATGTAAGACTGCCAAGTGAGGGAACACCACAAAATGAGATTATAACTTACAAGTAACTTGGAAACTCCTATAGTGAATAATCACTAACCAAATCCAACAAAGGCCATGGACATAGAGGCCAAGGAAATTAAAGTAGAACCCAAGAGATCACTGTGAAACTTATTGTTGCTAGATGCATCAAGCCACTTAAACCCAGCAATGCTAAAAAAGGAAAGAAAAAAAAAGTATAGCTATTACCAACTTTGGATGTTTGGAAATAAAAGTTGATCAAAACAAAAGCTCCTAGCTTTAAAACAAAATCCTTCCAGTGGCAGATAATGCTAGTGTCTCTACTAGATGAAGTTAATTGCAACTACACTGAGAACATGCGATACACAATGAGTTTGAGATTAAAAAAATTTCCCACCTTTAGTATGGAAAATTAACCATTCTTATTATTATTTGAAATCATAAAACCAAAGGTGATCAAAATTGAGAACAAAATTCAATACCTTTTCTTTCAACAGCCATTCATTCTCCTCTTCCAGCTTCACAGCTAATGATTCCAATTCAACTTGGTATGCCTGCAATTAAGAGAGAAAAATAAAACACCAGTTTTTTTTTTTTTTTTTTTTTTTTTTTTTTGTACTTAGGAAAAAAAAGCTAATAACATTGCCAAAATTCAATCAAAAGAGATCACCAATTTAATACCTGCTTCCTTTCCCGAGACCGGGCAGCAGATTCCCTGTTCTTAATCATCCTTCTCTGGCGCTGCTGGGCAGCCTTGTCCAACGGCTCCATCAAAACCCCTCTTCCTCTCTTCCCTCTCCCTCCACCCCCTCCACTTCCAATAACTTCCATCCCGTTCCCCAGCCCAACAATTGACCCCTCCATCTTATCCAGAATTTGAAACGCACCCCCTCCCACCGGATCAAACGTGTAGACTCCACCACTCAATCTATCCGGATGTAACTTAACCTCCGCCGACGCAACGGCCGCCGCTTCCTCCACTGCACCGGCCTTCGCCAAGAAATCCTCCAAAGTCATCATCTCGTCGGGCACCTCCTCCTTCATCGTGATCTCTTTCCTCTCGCCGGATACAATTTCCCTCCAAACCTCGTCTACACTTTTCGCCACATTGTTATTACAATCCGCGACGGTTTGAACCTGAGGAACTTCGGGATTATCAGAGACCGAATCCGGAATCGGAGCGTCGATCAAAGTTATGGAAGCGTCAACCAGAGTGGTCTCCGTCGACGGAGCGGCCGAGTAAACGTTTCGGAGGATGCCATCGACCGTCATTGTAGAGCTCAATCTGTTTTCGTTATCGTCGTTGGTTTTTTGATCGTTGAAAATTTGGGGTTTTGAAGAGGAAGAAGTAGTAGAGCGTCGGGATAGATCCGAATTTCGCGAATTTGAAGTCGACGACGCCATATTCGGCGGCGATTTCTCCCTTTACCGAGAGATTCTCTCGTGGAAAACTTCAGTCTTCCCCGAGATGTTGAGCTTTTATCTAGGGTTTGGTGGATATTTGGGGATTTTGAACTTGTACTTTTTGGGGTTTTGGGTTTGTTATTCTGTTGGGATCAAGGGGACTAAAGAGCGCGTGCGAGGGCGTGTGGACCAATTAATTTTCCGATCGAGAGATGTTTGACTGGGCTTGTTTTTTGGGAGGAACGGTAGATGTTAGCGTTACGGAGGTTGTGAGTTTAGGGGGAAGTCACTGTCCATTTTTTTTTATTGTTTTCCTGGTTGCATTGATAACTGAGATACGTGTCACAGTTTCATTCGCTTGCTTATAAGTTTTAAGTCAGAATTGCTTGTTTATTTTAATCCGATTGTTAGCTAAACCAGGCCCGTTTGGGTTGTATCATCCAACACTTTAGGGTAGTAGTTTTAGTTTACAAAGTGAGCTTAACTAAACAAGTAGCAAATCATTAAAAAAAAAAAAAAAAAAAGGTTAAATTCTACTATTAGCCTAGGTAGTTTATAGAGTCGTAAATTTAGTTCTTATACTTTAATTTTATCAAATTTAATCTTGTTCTTTTTAAATTAGTCAATTTTAGTCTTTATACTTTTTAAATTTTTAAATTTTACTTTTGATCCAAATAGTAATAGTTACATTCTTTTGGTTAAATCCAATTACTAACAATAGTGGATCTTAGGACTAAGTTTCAGGGGTTTAGTAAAAATTTTAGGAAGAGGCTTAAAAATTTTCAAGGTCTGGTTGAATTTTTTTTTTAGATTAATTAGATTTTTCAAAAATTAATATTTCCCAAAATTTTGGGGACCAAGGCACCACTAGGCCTCTAAAAGGATACCGTCTGATTAGTAGTTTTTTATCATGCACATAATTATATTTGATCAATATTCTTCAATTAGCTCATTCTAAAACGTACATTTTTTAATTTGAAATATCAATGTTGATGCAAATGACTATCGTTAATCAATTAATTGAATTTTTAGTGAGTAATATGTGGAAGTAATAAGCTTACATGATCTTACACATGTGATAACATGTTTGGCACATCAAATTTTGGAAATAGCAAAACTTAACTTAAAGAATTTAACATTTATCATTTGGGTTTTGTCTTGTTTCTTTCCGAATTTTGTCTGGTTCTTCGTCCTCTGTGCATTATTTGATTAATTTTATATACCATTGTAGTTGGTCGGACATATATTTATACTTGTACTTGCAATTTGTACGTACCATGTGTTGTGATTGTATTGTCTTGTATCAGTGAAACTTAAAAAACATTTATTGATTGGTGATAACTAAAAATTTTTAAAACTACATAGGCTAAAAATTACCAAATTAAAGTACAGAGACTAATTGTGAAATTTAACCTTAAAAAATAAAAATGTTATGTAAATATATACTATTATTTAAGATCTTGATTAAGTTGGTGTAACCTTAATCGGGTCACCAACTCGATTAGAAAAATTACGAAAATACTCTTTCTTAATTAAATTAAGTTATATTATTCAAAAGTACTTGTTGATACCAAATACAACAAGGGAAGAGGGCAAGAAGGAGCAAGAAGGAGGTCAATGTAGGGTAAAGGAGATCAGTTCACCTGTAGAGGCCGAGAACCAATACAAGGACAAGTGGATCGAGAAGAAAAGTGCTTAGAGTAACTTTAGGGTATTAAAAAGGTTGATCCCATGTTCATTATTTTCTAATATATTCATAGGAGGGATCCCCTTGTTCGTGGCTATCTCGAGTTTGGATATACATTTGGCCCCGTTAAATGCGTAATGGATAATCATTGGCACATATTTATTGGAAAAAAATCCAATTTGAAAACAATATTTTGTCACAGCCAAAAATTAAAAATTTGAAAACGGAGTTGGTTTATGATATTTATAGCAATAAACTTTTCTCGAAAAGTATTTGTGTTTTGTGCGAGATGGATTCTTGACGTTCCCTGCTTTCAACCAAATGGTCTTCTTCGTTATTCTTGTACCAAGAATTGCTTCAAGTGTGGGTTCAAACAATCACAAATCAAGCACAACCAAAAATAATTTTCTTACTTTCAATAGGAAAGTAAATCCTATTTATACATAGAAACCAGTAGAATTGTTATTCCTAGAAAAAAAAAAGAATTTATACTTATAAAATAAATTCTCACTATTTTCAAGCAAAATAACAATATCTCGAAGTTGTGTTTTTTAACCCTACCAGTGCCATCTATTTATAGGAAGAGATAAAAAAATCTTGGTTAAATGCGTAAAATACAAATAATATTTATTTGATAGAAAAACTGGTCTGCTTATTCTACTAGGAGAGAGGGGTGGCACACCCTAGTTAAATATACTAGGGTTGTCAGCCCTCGTATGTATTCTGAGGGGTTTGGGGCCTTTTTTTATATTTAGTCTAATTATATATGTTTTTTGAACTTTTAACCCCAACACTTTATAATTTAATCCAACCCAATACATATTTTTCTATTTCTCAAAATAAATATTATTTATTAAATAAATTTAAATAAATTATTTTTCTAATTAAATAAATTTCTCAGCCCAATTCTAAATCCATTAAAGTCTGCCAACTTTATTGTCAAAGAATCTATGAGAAAATATATTTAATTTTTATATTCAACGGATTCATGATGATCAATTATTTTAATTTCATTTTTTTAACTTCAATTATTTGGTTAAATACTAATTCGAAAAACTTAAATTAATTCTCAGGTCATTTCCATACTTAATGAGAAGTCACATTCGTTTCCAAATGTAACCCATTTCTCTATCTTTATCATTTCTATCCATTTTTGTTCATTTGATTCTATATCAATTCATTTCTAGTTTCAACAAGCTAGCAGAGGGACCGATTGGACATATGTAATTAGGGCTTAAATGATTTATAATTAAGTTTCAACTTTTTGTCTATTAATTATAAACTCAGTTAGTCACGAAGTCATTCCACTATATTATTGTGATTGAGCTCTCCCTAATTACATATAATTACGAAAACTACTCAATCAGTGCTCGTCCAATGACCTTGTCATAAGAGTGTTACCCTCATGGAATATCACAAAAGCAAACGTCCTGTAACTAGGTTTACTTTTCATCTGTCATGTAATGTCAATAAGGGAATACTATTTACCCATTTCTTGAGTTATGAATTCCACTATTGTGAATGATGTTACATACTACAGAAGTTATATACCCAATGCACTAGCTTTCGGTTCAGTATCTATTTGAACCCATGCTTTTACTTACATCAAAGTACACAATCTTGCATACATAATTCGTCATTCACTCAGGATTAAGGTATGCCGCACTACGAATATCATAAGGTATGCCAGTTCAGTCAGTCAAATCTATGTCTCTATCTTCTGGGAGTCATTCGTTCTGATGCTCAAGACAAAACATCTCCCCGATTGAACTTAATAGACAACATATAACATATTAGCCTTTCAATTGGTTTACTCATTTTCAATTAGATTAAAAACATGTTTAAATTCATCTATTAATATAAATTGTCTTTCCATATTACGACCCAACCATGTAATATCGCTTAGTATTAGTCAAACGTTAGATAACCAATGAATTAAGATTTGCTTTCATTTTGATTTGCGTGCAAAAACCATTGAGGATAATATATAACGGGTATTAATGTGATTGATGAATATTATTATTAAACCAATTTGTTCAAAAAATACAAGTGTACATAAACGAAAATATTACACTTAAGGCACCAGACCCAACAATATCATGAGACTCTGTTAGTACGAGATAGTTAAGCCTACCATAGCTTCCTTGTTTCCTTAGAAGTATGTCACATTAGGATATCATTCACCCTTAAGCTTGGGTGAATGGTTTCATTTGAGGTAGGATGGGTAATCATACTTAGGAAGTCAATGTGGAGTCAACGGTGCCTTTTGAGCTGACACGTAATTAAAATAAGTTGGTGTGGCTCTCAAACGAGTCACTTACTCAATTAGGAAAATTATGGACATGTCATTTTGTAATTAAAATAAGTTATATTATTTGAAGATATTTTAGTATTTTTATTTAAAAAACAATTAAAATATGTACATGGTAGAATTTGAACTCAAACCAATTGCATTAGTAAAACTATTAATTTACCATTCAACTAAAATTTTATTTTGATATTTTTATACATTTTAATTTTATTATGCACACTTTATTACTTCCATGAATTGTATATCTATATACTTTGTAACATCTCTAACCGTATCTGTCGTCGGAATAGGGTTACGGAACATTACCAGACTTATTTCATAATCAATCATATATTTCACATACATTTTCCAATTCCAAATAAAAGTCATTCACAATCAATCATATAGTCCCTAGTACGAGCCTACGAGCCTCAAATCATGCATTAGAAGTGGTTCGGGACTAAATCGATAACTCAGGAAATTTTTGGAAATCTTAGAAAATTTTTCAAAATACAGGGGACACACGCCTGTGTGGCCCGGCCGTGTGACACACCCGTGTCATAGGCCGTGTGGACATTCAAAATGGGATCACATGGCCGTGTCCTAGCTCATGTTCGACCTCGTGTAACTCTCTGACTTGGGTCACATGACCAACACACACGCCCGTGTGCCAGGCCATGTGCTAAGCTGTGCCAAAACTGTATGGTATACTAACTTATGCCACACGGCCAAGTCACAGCCCCTGTGTTGGGCCATGTGGAGTATACTGACTTAGTTTCTAATTAAACACTAGGGGACACACGGCCATGTCATTGACCGTGTGTTACACAAGGCTGAGACACACACCCTTGTCTCTGCCCATGTGGACAAAAATAGGCTATTTACCAAACCATCTTTCTCACCAAAATTGCACCCACCTAAAATCATCAAGTGGCATATAACATAGTATCAATAGACATTCAAACCAATCTCAAACAAGTCTAATTTATGCCAATTCAATACTAACAACCACAAGGCACACAAGAGTCACAATTATCTATTCCATTTCATACTAATTTCACATCTCAAAATCACCTAATTGATCACTTTCAATTAAGCATTATTTTACTTAAAACCACAAGTATACCAATCTCAACTTCCAACTATTTGATACCTAAAATATCAATCCACAACAAGCATTACACAGCTATTATCAAACACACAACAAAAGGTCATTTGTACATATATATACATAACAAAACATGCCAAAATAAGCCAATTTACATGGCTATACACATAACCAAGCATTTATCATTTACAAGCCAAATTAAATAGCTAAATCCATTACTAACATATATACCAAAATGACCATAATTCCTATACATGCCATAAAATCAAATACATAAGTTCAAAAGTACCAAAATGATAGCTTAATAGTGTGATGAGATCTCCGACGACTCCCAAATCCGAGCAAGCTTTGATATTCACTATAAAACACGAAAAAATAAATAGAGTAAGCTATAAAACTTAGTAAGTTCGTATAGTAATAAACTCAACTTACCATACATATACAATTTAAACAATTAAACATATCATACTATAATTCATATTGCTTCACAAATCTATCACATATTCATTCACAAGGTTAGATATGAAATTCACAAGTTTCTTCGATTCAATGCTTGTACGGTTCATGTACATACCTGTATCAACTCGTATCAATCTTATACTCATCCATATCTTTGATGTACCCGTTGAACTATTTGGAATAATATCGGATACTCGGGAATCTCACACCCTAAGTGCCAATACATAGCCGAAGCTATCTCAATCTCATATCTCATATAATGTTCACTCTCGAGCTATCAACGGGTCTGCTCACACAAGTTGACGGTCATGACGTAGCTACACAGTGCTGCTTACACAAGCTAACGAGAATCCGCAACACATGCCGGATAACTCAGCCATCGATAAGACGTACGGACCATCACCCGATACACATAATCCCTAATGACATGTCATTTGTATCTTAATATATTCCTAAGGTTCAATCGGGATTTCACATTGTCGAATCTTTGTCGAATATAACCGTAAGGTCGTATTCAAAAATATTTTAATAATAAAGAATTTAAAATACAATTATAGTAATGCTTATTAACATACGATCTTACCTCGATTCACAAAAACGACGAAATGGATCGACTAGTCCAGTACTTTATTTTTTCCCCAATCTAGATCTGAACTTCATTTTTCTTGATCTATATAATATCAAATTTAACTTATTCAATTTAGCCCAAAAATCTCATTATGGAAAAATTACACTTTTGCCCCTAATAGTTTAACATCTTTACAATTTAGTCCTTAGCTCATAAAAATACAATTTCATGCAATTAGATCCCTATCCATGCTAGCCAAATTTCCCTTATCTTCAAATCAGCCCATATTTTTCATTTATTTCACATTTCTACCATAAAATTTTCACATTTCTCAATTTAATCTCTAATTGACAATTTTACCAAAAAATACTTTACAAATGTTGTTTATCTAACAACAATCATTTATTTTCTATCATCAAACATCAAATTACACCTATATTAATCAATGGTAAAAACCTAAACCTTTAACATTTTTGCATAGTCCCTGGGCTAGCTAGATTAAGCTGCAATGATCTCAAAAACATAGAAATCATTAAAAACGGGACAAAAACCATACCTAAATGAGAAATAGAAGCTTGGCCAAATGAAAACCCTGAAATGGCTTTTTTTTCTCCTCAAAAATTCAATGGAGAAGATGAATGAATAGAAAATTTGTTTTGTTTTATTTAGTTTAAGTTTTAATTACTAAATTAACTAATTAACCTTATTACATAATCAAAATTTCCATAATGCCAAGCCAATATCATCCACTATCTAATCAATGGGCTATTTACGGCATAAGAACCTTCACTTTAAATTTCTATAGCTATTAGATACCTTTAGCTAATAGAACTCAAGTTTTACACTTTACGCGATTTAGTCCTTTTTATCGGATTAAGCACTCAAACGATAAAATTTCTTAACGAAATTTTCACACAATCATACTATCATGATGTAGACATTAAAATAATAATAAAATAAATATTTTGATCTCATATTTGTGGTTCCGAAACCATTATTCTGATTTGACTAAAAACGGGTTGTTACATACTTACTATTATTTAAGCTCCTAACTAAGTTAAGGTCACCCTCTACCAGGTTACCAACTCGATTAGAAATTACAAAAATGTCATTCCATGGTTAATATAAGTTATATTATTCGAGAGGACTTTAGTCTTTTTATTTAAAAATATGAATAAAAATATCCATGTGATGGGATTTGCACTCTACCCAATTGTATTAATAAAACATTTAATTTACTATTCAGCTAAAGTTTTGTTTCAATATTTTTATATATTTTAATTTTATTACACACACTTTATTACTTTAAAAGTTAATGCAACACTGACTCAGGATTGATGACAACACAATGATAAATAATTTAATCTATTTTTTAAATTCTAATATTGTACATATTTTATGTATTGTTATTATTAATTATTTTCAAGTCATGCGTTTTATTATTTATTATATGTTATTTTTAAATATATACACTTGTGTTGTATATGTAACACCCATACTCGGTCTCGAATCTGGAGAAGTTACATCAACTCGTTTGAAAAACCAATTTAAAATCTAACATAGAAATCGTATGATCTGAAATCTTAATTTTAGTTGATTTCATACGAGTTTTAGAAAAATCTCAAGTTTGAAAATACTTATTTTATAATAAAATCACTTAATCATTTTCTTAGTTTAGTAGTGGAAAAATTTTCTAAGTTTAAATTGGAAACTGAATTTTTAATTTGTTAATTACAATGATTTTGAAGTTTTACGTTTAAAATACTAAAATCCAGCAAAAATAAGCAAAAAAAAAAAACAAATTAACAATCCAAAATATCAAAAACGACCTAATCATAAATCAATTTATTTATTTAACTAAAAATTCAATTCGAGCTCCCGTACATCGTTTGATCCTAAACTCACAGTTACCTGAAAAGTCAGAGATAAAACAAATGGGTGAGTTATAATGTTCAATGTGCAACTAAAAATCAAACTGAGATCACACACAATACAACATACAAATCAGAGAGTCATAGAAAAATTTCATAACGATCAATCGTACAGAACTAAAAGTGCATGATTAAGCCAATGCAGTATTTTTCAGAAAATCATAATGCAGATTTTTTAGAAAAAATTACTACCCAATTTCGCTACACACCAAAATAGAGTTTTATAGAACTCATCCAACCAAATCACACCAGTAAAATGGTTGTGGTCAATGCGACCAAAGATTGCAACCCAGCTACCATAATAAACATATGTGGTCAAGCCACTAAAATTGTAGACAAGCTGCAAGACAGAATTGTGGATAAACCACCAGAATGCGTTGATCATTAAATTGCCAGAATCTTCCTCCTTTCAACATTATTCCAAACCCCATGCAACGTGTCATGGCATGCACATACAGAATCAGAATGATAAGCATGTAGGACATGCTGACGTACAACAATAGAAAACAGAAGGCATGTGAGTTCACGCTTTGCAGAACATATTTATCAAACCTTATAAAAACACATCAGTTTTGCCATGAAGTCACATGCATGGTTATATAACAGATTCATAGATATACACATTATCATATTCTGACATCACATGCTCACATCCATACATAGCAACACGGAACATACCATCAAAATTGACAGAACACAGATCGTACATGTGTAAACCACACACCTTAAATGCATCTCATACAAAAGCATATTATTAGATACATTGTTTTCAGGTCTTATTTAAGTTGTACGGACCCTACGGAGAGGTTAATTACAATTTACGAATCAAATCGGGTCCAAATGGAAATTTTTAGAAAATGGGCCCATATGACCCAATTGGCCAGCTTGAGTGGCCCATACGGCCCAAACAACCCAGACCATGTGGTGTCAATAGTCTAATTTTTTTTACTTTTTGTCATTCATTGTTTTTCTAGTTTTTCGATACACACCTGATCATTTTTCGATGCACATCCAACCATGAGAATTCCAAAAGCCTAAAACGACATCCAAAACGACTAATTAACACAAATTATCAGCCTAAATCACTGAGAATCCAAATACAAATTCAGCCACAACCGTCAACTCTTAGGCCTTAACCAAAACGTACCAGCCATCAATCAAAGGTTTTGAGCACTTACCTAACAGAACAACGATTCAAAAATTCCCTAGCACGCTAGAAGATTACACGTCTCCTGCCTCACGACCTTCTCCTAATCGGATCCGAACACGGTTAAATTGAAAAACCCACAATCAACCCACCATCTTCGCATACTAATTGTAATAGCCCAATTTTGCCTGGCCCAAACAACAAAGAAAACCATAATTCCTCTAAACCTAAAGCCCAAATACACTAGCCCAATAGCCCAAAACCTAAACAAAAAAGAAAACCGTAATTCCTCTAAACCTCCATCCGCTGCTGCTCCTCTGCCTTTGCCACATCAATAGGCACGTCGCCCGAGGTCTGCCCTCATTTTATTGAAATGGCAAAGCATGGTTTCCCATTGCCGTCGACCGCCACAGATGCCTGCACAAAAAAAGGAAAAAAATAAAACAGAGAGCAAAACAGAGAAAACAAAAAACAAAAATAAAATGTATGATATTCGACTATAAAATCAACAAAAAAAAATGTGTATCATCAATAAAGAGAATACAAAAAAAAAAGTTTAAAAAAGTTGTCCCCTTTACTTTTTATTTTATTTTTTTAGAACATACATATAAAAAAAGAAATGAAAGATTTTTTTTTTGTTTACCAGCACCACCGTCGTTGGTGGCCCCTTCTAGCTTGAAAGGCTTCCGGATCCCTAAGGATTTGCCTAAGGCCTCTTAAAAAGGGGAAAAAAATCAAAAGGTTTCTCTTTTTTGTTGAATTTTGACTGAACTTTTAGGGATTTTAACCCCAAATAGGAGTTCCACGTGAAAAGGGAGTCAAAAGAAAACTTTTTCAATTTTTCGGCCACCGGATGCAGCGGTGGCCATCGCCGATGACCGATGGCCGCGGCGGAGGCTCGCTGAATCTCATGGCTGGCCTAAAGATGGCTTGAGAAAAAAATAGAGAAAGAAAGATTTTTTTTTAAACAGGTTGCAAATGAATTTTTTTAAAATATTTTTTTACTTATATAGCCCACTTGAAACGACATCATTCTGGGCTTAGCTTCAGATGTCTAAAACGACGTTATTTTAAGGACCAACCCAATGACTTGATCCGGATATATCCAGGATTCGCGTGTTATCAAGGGGAGGGTCTAATTGTCTTTTTGGTCCTTCCGCTTTTTTGCCCCTTTTTATTTTCATCCTATTCTTTTTTTATTTTTTTAAATTTTACCCCATAATTTTAATTTTCTTGCAAATCTGTCCTTTAACCCACTGTTGAACTAAGAAGATGACATGGGATTGGGATAATTTCCTTTTAAGTCCCTATACTTTTCTATTTTATTTTAATTTGATCTTTTATGTTCTGTTTTTGTTTTTTTAATTTATACTTTAAATTTTATTGCACTTTTAGTTCAGTCCCCTGCTTATTTAATTAAGTCCCTGTACTTGCTGTTATTTTAATTTTTATCCTTTTAAGTTGCATAATTTACGTTTTTGCCCTTGAATTTCCTGATCATTTTATTTTGGTCCTTTATTTTTAAATGTTAATACTATTAGTACTATTTTATTTTGGATATAATTATATTATCATCATACCTTTTATATTATTTCACTATCATTATCATTATTATATAGTATTATTAATTGAATAATTATTATTATTTCTTATTATTGTATTCATTATATTATTGTCATTATTTATGTTGGTATTTTGTTAATGTCATAATTTTTCCATCATCATGTATTGTAAATATTGTTACATACATTCGTATGTTTTTCTACGCAAACGCGTAAGAAATAATTTAAGACCGAGGCAATATTCTTTATTTGGGGAATCCGATGGGTCGTGCTCTTAACTTACGGAGTATAACTTTCTCATTGAACCGAAGTAATCGAATATCCCATTTAAAATAAAAACACATAAGGTTTAGGTAATAATTAAACAATAAGTGTTCTTATTTTCGAGAATTCAAGATTTTGTGCCCCAACTTACGAGACATGGCTTTTTGTCTTGGTCGACCCGAAATAAGAAAACCTACTCATTAAAATTTAATTTAGACGTCATCAAATAACATCATGCAAAGAGGGGATCGTATCTTAAATTTTCTTTGAATTCTCAATTCTTGACACTAAGACATCAAGTAATCAACTAGGTACCAATTTTGGGCGTTATGAGGGTGCTAATCCTTCCTCGTACGTAATCGACTCCCAAACCCATTTCCTGGACTTCATAGACCAAAAATCATTGTTTTAGTAAATCTAACCTTTTATTAAAATGATCAAATTTCAAGGTGATTCAATCACACCTAATAAAAAGGATTGGTAATAACTCCATCTTCATTTTTAAAATAAAAACTCGATTTCCAAAAAGGTTTCGACACTAATAATTAAGGAAAACAAACTGCAAATACATACCAACCAAGCACTTAAACTACGCACCATCATACGAAAGGAAACTAAAGAGGTTGACGGTAATGAACTACACAAAATAAAAAATAGTCGGAACTAAGATAAAGCAAGGAAAAAGAAAATTCCACAGCAATTGAATGGTAAGTTTTCAAAAGAACCACAGAGAAAACTTTTGACAAAAACAGAGAAACCAATGTGAACAAAAAAATGAGAGAGAGGGAAAGTAGGAAGAAAATGGACAATAATTTTTGTGGAGGAATTTTAGGAAAACCCCAAAAGATATTTTTTTTTTACAAATAAATAAATATAAAAAATATATAAACAAAATAAAGATCCCAATCTATCATATTCACTCACTGCTGAATTCAAACCCAACTCAAATACTTGCCACATGGATGACACAAGAAAGAAATTGCAAAAATATTTTCATTTTGCACGCACAAGAGATCAAGACCTCTAAGCAAATTAAAGCCTTACCACTGAGCCAACAACCTCATTCTATTATCAATTGAAAGAAAAATAAAACAAAAGCCAAATGTTCAAGTATAAGAATTGGCATTAAATAACAACATGTAAGGAAAATGATTCAAACTCGTAATCTCTTATACACAAACACAACACTTAACCACTGAACAAGATCAAATTACTTGACAAAATTTTCGAAATTTTAACTCAAAAATCAAGGCGTGCCCATTCTTAGTTTCACTAACCAAATTTCTTCTAACCTGATTTTTAGGACGTGACAATATATTTATAGTTTCCACACGCATACACATATGTAGTGATTCTAGTTATTATAATATACGTAATATTTTGTAATACGATATACATAAAATATTATCTTACTAATTATGAAATGATTTCTGTAAAATAAATTATTATAGATTTCATAATACTTTGTGTAACATTAATACAAAATACATTATCTAATTAATCAATTTATTACAACTCACATACTATTTTGTATAATAACACAAAACTCATAAGGTTTTGTGTGGTTGTATAAAATATTACTTTATTACACTAATTATTAAAATTTGAGAGTAATGTTATATGTTATTATGCAAACATTTACCTTATTACACTAATTATTATATATTTTATGATGTTTTATGTACAAAATACATTATTTGATTACACAATTTCTTATAATATATTTGTTTTGTGCTATTACACAAAACATTTTATTTACACTAAATAATAACTAACATATCAATCGGTTACAAAATTTATTACAATTTATATATAATATTTTGTGCAATAACAGAAAACTCGTAAGACTACATGTGATTAAAAGAAATATTATTTTACTACACTAATTATTACAATTTGAGGGCAATATGTTATGTTATTATGTAAAACATTACCTTAATGCAATATTTTGTGTAGCACGAAATATAAATATTAATACATTATTCGATTAGATAAATTATTACAATTTGCATAACGTTTTATGCAATAACACAATATGAATATTACCTTATTAAACTAATTATTATAGTTTGAGGGTTATGTTTTACGTTATTGCATGAGATATTATCTTGTTACAGTAATTAATACAAATGTTATAATATTTTGGCTGACATAAATTATATAGTTTATTATCTAGTTATACAAATTTTTAATAGTAGAAATAAATAGATTTTTAATATAATCAATTTGTTCTTTGATATGATGAACACGGATTAATTTATTTATTTTTTAAATAAAAAATAAAATATAATTTAATTCTTTATATATATACTCGAAAATATGAGTTAATTGGATAAGTTAGATTAATGACATTTATCAATTCCTGGCAATGTCATGTGTAAATTTCAATTTCCTGATTGATGGTTAGTACATTTATTCTTAAATTGAAAAATAATATTTATTACCCGATACATGTTAAAAGGCAAGCATGAATGTCCCACAAAATTTAATTATTTTTTATAACTTCAATTAATTTTGAAAAACAAACATTTTCTTTGCCTTTTAACAATAATCTCATTATAGGTTCTTATCATATATGCTCTTTTTGATATAATACTTAGAATTACTTATACTCCCTCTCTAACTCTTAAATAGGAGGAGAATGCACTTCAGCGTACTCAAACTCACGTCCTCCTACACTGACAATAATATCAGTGCCAATCGAACTATTACTCAATCAACAATTCTTAGTTAAAGTTTTAAATTTATTTTAAACAAAAACTTACACATATGCATAAAATTGGATTTGAGCAATGTTTCATTGCCTATATGTGAATCACGCTTATGAGACTATTCTAAAATTTTATTATCAAAATTTATTAATTTTGAATTTAATATAAAAGAATTTAAAATAATTTTAACCAATAATTTTGTAAGCTCCTCATAAGCCAAAAATATTAATTACCTATTAATGTACCAATTTTATATTTCTTTTCCTTTTGATTTAATTACCATTTTTTAATAATTTCATTATAAATTTTGATCACATCTATTTTTTTTTACACAATGTCTAAAATTGGATATAGTCCCTCCCCAACCTATAAATAGGAAGATAATACACTTCAATGTACTCAAATTCACGTCTTTATGTATTGACAACAATGCCTATTTAAATTAAATTAAGACCCAATCGACAACTTAATTATCAATTATAGAATTAAAAGAAAATAGATAATATAAAATGTTATATTAAAGAAGTTACAACATAATAATTGATGTGGATAAAAAAAAAAGCATAACTATATATTATATAAAATTAGCTCCTATTAAGATTTAGGTGGTATAAAAAATTAATAGGGATATTTTAGGTAGATAATTTAGACATTAGAAGTTAACAAAGTCAATTTAAGTATTTTGTAAAAAAAAAAAAAAATTTTACTCTGAATTTTTTATGAGTTTTTATTTTTATTTTTTTAATTTTATTGTATTATTTTATTTTCAAGATTCATCGTTGAAAGTGTAATTAAATATTTTTTTAATAAAAATTAAATCTTTCCTAATGATTATATGAATTTGAGTTAAGATTGTAGTTTCCTACGTTTGGATTGCATGCGAATCAACAAATTTCTTCATTTGATATAATTTGGTATATTTTTAAAATTGTATATGTCTGTCATTGTTTTGTTTTTAAAATTTTAATCCAAATGCTTTAGAAAAAGTTTACTGTCGCTTCTCTTAAAATTAAGAATGCATAAATTTTAGTTTTAAACAAATTAAGTTATCATCCTTCCATTTTTGTTTGTTTTCCAAGTTAAATAAATGAATATGTACAAGATTTAGAGTTTGTTTATTAAATAAATCGAATACAAACAAAGTTTATTATGTTCATTTATATTCATGCATAAGTTTATTTATGTTAATTTAAAACCCGTTTATTGTTTAATTATTATATTAATAAATTTATTATTTGTGTGCTTATTTTACTTATTTATATTATATATTGATATTTGATTATTTTACATCTAAATATATATATATATATATGCTTATTTATTTATTGTTTATTATTCATAAAGATTATTCATAAATATATTCATGAATATATTTGTTTAACTTAAAACGAACGAAAATAAACACACATAATTTTAGATAAATGAACATAAACAAATCACAAACAAGTTTAAAAACAAACAAATGAATATGAAGGGTTTTTTACCCAAATATATTAAAAAAAATTAAATACCTAAATGGGTTGTCAGGTGGATTATTTACGGGAATGGTACTTTTTTTTAGTCGCGCCTATCTGACAAGCGCAACTCAATTTTTTATATTATTTTTAAAAAAAGTAAAATATTATTTTTTATTAAAAATATTTAAACTTATATACAGGTTAAAATACAGTTAAAATATGGGTAAAAATGATCCGAAACAAGTCGAGCCTGTCAGGTAGGCGCGACTAGTCGCACCTGACAAGTAAGCGCAACTCAGCCCCCTGCCACGTGCTGGCCTCTGCTGCTGCTTCTCCTAGCCTAGTCTGCTGCCCTCTGCCTTTGCTGCTGCCCCTGGTTTGTATAATCCCTTCAAGGGGAAAAAAATAGTAAATGGGAGACCTTATAAGCATACTCCCCCATGTTGGAGTTTCAGGCAGCCACCGAAAAAGAGAAAGAAAGGAGAGAAAAGAGAAGAAGAAGAAGAAGAAGAAAAAAAGGGTAATGTATTATTTTAGTAAATAATTTTATTTATAATTTAAAGAGTTTAATTAAGATGTTGTGAAATTTTTTTGTTATTATTTATTATTTATAAATTGTTTATGTTCAGTGTTTATGGTTTTTGGTTAATATTTTGCATGAATGTAATTTTTAATAATTATTTTAAAATTAAATTGTTAGTAATTTAGGATTATGTTATAAATTTTTGTGTTTGTAATTATTTTAAAATTATTTTATTAGTAATTTAGGATTATGTTATAAATTGTTGTGTTTAGTTTAATATTTGGTGAGTTTTTAGTAATGTAAATTTACTTATTTTGTTAAATATTTTGTTAGTAATTTATTATAAATTGTTGTGTTTTGTGAGTTTTTAGTAATGTAAATTTTTAAAAAAAATAATTGTAAAGTTATTTTGTTAGTAGTTTATGATTAGGTTATAAATTGTTAGTGTTTTGTGTTTTGTTATAGTTATTTTTTTTGTTAATAATTTATGGGATTAGGTTACAAATTGTTAGTGTTTAGTGGTTTAGGGTATTGTGATTTTTTAGTAATATAATTTTAAAAAAAATAATTTTATAGTTATTTTGTTAGTAATTTATGATTAGGTTATATAAATTGTTAGTGTTTTGTGATTTTTTTAATGTAATTTTATATTATTATTTGTTTATTTGACAATTTTTATTGATTTATTAAAATATTTATTAAATTTGTTGTTATATAATTTTATAGGTTGATTGAAAGAAACTAATCAAATATGTTTCTATTTCTATTTTTTTTAATTCGCTTATTGAGGGGTCGTGTTAATAGTGTAGGGTTTCTGCCAGATGAACGCCTAATACCATACTTAGAGTTAGCCGGGTTCAGATCAGTGCATTGATCCGGACTTTTGATCTGCGATACGACTTGATTTCCACTTTAGTCGAGCGATGGCGTCCGGAGACCCAAACATTTCATTTGTCATGCGAGGAGTGCACCATCACTCTAAAAGATGTTGCACTACAGCTCGAGCTCCCCATCGATAGGAATACGGTCACGAGCGTAAGTTCGATCTCGAGGGCGATTACCCTTTGCTATGAATTACTTTGATGCTCACCAAGTGAGGAGAAATTTGCCAGTTTGAGGTTTTCATGGCTAAAGGCCAATTTTGAGCATTTTTCGAGTACTGCCAATGAATGGAAGGTGATGCATGCCGTTCGAACTTATATTATGCACCTTATAGGGGGTGTACTCATGCCGGATGCAAACGGGAGTACTATCCACTTGATGTACTTACCCTAATTATCCAATTTGCATAATACACGTTCATACAGTTGAGGGTCCACAGTGTTAGCCATGCTGTATCGCAAACTTTTTCGGACGACTAATCCTTCTGCGATGGACATAGGCGGATGCCTCATACTGCTACAATCATGGGCACTTTACCGGATACCATTCTTGGCATCTATTAGTCACCAATCATATATATTTCTACTCATTAATAGGTGATGAATTTTTACTCATTATAATAATTAGTTAATTTTTTTTGGATTATATTGTTCTAACAATTTGTTTTCGTAGATAAAGTACTAATCCAGGTATCGGGAGGTCATACACGGTTCCGATATACCGTCTGATGATCGAGAATCATGCTGGAAAGGGGGTAAGTTTTTCCAATATAAACTTAATTTTATTATTTTATCTCACTTGATCCGCGTTAATATAACAATGTTATTAACTGTGTAGTTCATTTGGATGCCATATTCTGTTCCAGAAATTATAGCGGTCATTCCTTCGTCTGCTCACGTCCACTCAAACATATGGTGCACTAGCGCACTTGTTATCAATTTTCAGATAGTGGAGTGGTATCATGGCGATCGAGTACTTCAGCAGTTTGGTTGCATACAGTATATTCCGACACTACCAGTACGATTGGAGGAGATCCATGAGATGAACAGGAGAGGAAAGTATGAAAATGATTGGAGAGAAGTGCATGATGAATATATTACGATGTGGAACAACCGATTGGGGAGGGTACCTTAGATGGATTGTACTTTGGATCTGCAGCCCTCGTTAGAGTACATACAGTGGTATTGTGAGATAGGGTAACCATTTTTGTTTGGTGGGCGGTCGATGGTAGTCCCTCTGCATATGACACGAATTGAGCAACTCATTCTAGATCTGCATCATGCACTAGAGCCAGAGCCGGAGGCAGAGCCAGAACTACACTCTAGGGATAGTTTTTATCATCCAGATTTTGGGGGCGATGACTATTTCTCGGGCTCGTCAGGCCATGGATATCATTTAGAATTTGATATCTTCAGTCCACTACCACTTCAGTATTCTAGTCATCTTAGCTCGTATCCACCTCAGTACTCCGCTCCTTTCGGCCCGTATCCACTGTCGTACTCTACTCTTCCCGGTTCGTATCTACCGCCGTACTCCACTCCTTCCGGCTTGTATCCACCGCTGTACTCCACTCCTCTCAGCTCAAGTTCATCGATGGCGTTTGAGACATATGATTTTTCATCTATGTTTCGCACACCCACACATACAGACGAAGAGAACGTTGATCGTCGTAATTGCCCACAACGTGAACGTCGAGCTCCACAAAAATATACCCCTAGAACCACACATCAAACCATCAATTTTAGGGGTTTTTGAAATATAAATAACTTCATATTTATGTAATGAATTTTTTGGCATTTTATTTATCAATTATTTTTTTTGCAATTTAAGTAGTCAAATTTGTATTTATGTAATGACTTTTTTGTCATTTTATTTATCAATTTTATGTTTTTTTTTCAATTTAAATAAATAAACTTTATACTAACTATGTAAGTCAAATTAGATTAACTGCAACAAATTGTAGACAAATTTTATATTCAATTCTCTCAACATGTAATGAACAACATCTCAATTTCTACCCGATTGCGACGATTGTCCAATATGGTAGTTTTGAAGTGGGCATTTACTCCGATTATGACCAGCTAATCTGCATACGCCACACAGCTTCCCGTTGAATTTCTCTCTAATGGCCATTTCGTTATGGATTCTAGAGGATTACGGAAGACCTTTTGGGTTCCTACGCAACCCTTTGTCTGGGACAAGCTCGAAGGTCATCGGAGGAACCTTTCAAGTAGATAGGTCAGAAAGCACGGAGAACTTTTTCTCCCATACACATAACGTGCGTTCGAAGGTGTACACTTCAACGATAAATTGTTTTACATTGAGCGAAACTTTAGCACAAGATGTCACGACATGTGCACATGGATAATGAAGTGTTTGAAATCTCTTGCAATCGCACCGTCTGTTTCAAAGATCAACTCCGTAGGACCTAGGTGGTATACCGGGTTGACAACCAATAGTCTCTGTAACTCGAAAAGTTTTATTACGTCGTGAATATACTTCTAAAGTCATCGACCTCACCATCTGACGGTTTGCAACCATCGCATCCCTGAAATCTTCTACAAACACGTGTCCTGCCTCCATCTGGTTGACTTGTTGCTGACCCATTCTTGGCATCAATTTAGCCAACCTATAGAATGTAACCGAGAAGACAAATGAAATCGGAAGATATCGTGTTTTCAACAACACAGCATTGATCCCCTCCACCAAGTTTGTGGTCATTTGACCATAACGAAAGTCTTCGTCAAAACTTTGAGCCTATTGCCACGGCTTCATGGTACCCAACTACTGTCAGAAAGATGTGTTTGTTTGAACCTCCATGTCACTCTCAAGTCGAGTTATTCTTTGGCGAAAAATGTGTGGCTCTAGCTCATGCGCTGCATCTGTATTAAGAAAAGATAAGTTACAGTATTGCCCTAAAACATTACAACTTATATTGAAAAGATAAGGTAATTCTTTACCCATTCTCACAACTTGTCTCTTCCAGTCTGCATTCTTATAATCTAGATGGAAGTTAGCCACGATGTGCCGGATGTAGTAAATGGATCTCCATGACACACCAGAATGCCTAATGGCGGCAATTAATCCTTTCCCTTTATCGAAGATGATGCAAATATTATTGTTGCTAATAACATACCTTCGCAGGTTGGTAAGAAAGAATTCTTACGATTCCATATTCTCCTTATCGACGATGGCAAATGCTATCGGGAGCATGTTCCTGTTACCGTCTTGAGCAATCGTAAAAAGTAAGATTTGTGTATATTTTCCATATAGCCAGGTCCCATCTACTTGCACAAACGGCTTGCAGTAGGGAAATGCGTGTACACATGGATCAAACGTCCAGAACACCCGATGGAAAATTATTTTTCCCTATTGTAGTTGGTCATCCGACCCGTAATAAGATCGTGTCTGCAACTCAATGACAGTCCCCGACACGTGCTCCCTTATAGCGGCTACCCATCCTTGTAACTCATTGTACGATCATCGAATTCTCCGTACAATTGCTCCATTGTCATCTATTTAGCTATCCATGCCTTCCGGTATGATACTCGATATTAGAATCGTGCCTGCATTTCTGTAACGACCCAAAATCCGTGGGCACCGAAAAATGTGTTATCGGGCCTCCGTCTTAGTAAATCGAGTTAGTAAATAATTATTAAGAGTAATTATGAGTCTAATAGTATGTTTAATTAGATTTTTATTTAGTAAATTTAGCTTAATTTAAAGTAATTAGTAAAAAAGACTAAATTAAATAAGGGGTAAAAGTTGAATTATAGAGTAATAGAAAATAAAAAGAACTAAAATGACAATTAAGCCATTTATATGAAATGAGGCGACATATATGCATTAAAATCTAAGATTTTATTTAAGTTATATATAAATAATATATATAATTATTATAGTTATTAACCATTATTATGGTTTTATATTATTATTATTATTATTATTATTATTATTATTATTATTAAATAAAGTAAACAGAGACAATTGTATGGTAATAAAATATACATGTGTAAAAAAATTATATTTGTACATTTGTAAACTAAACACCTAAATTACTTATAATTTAAGTATGAAGATATTTTATAATTATTAAATGTATTAATTATATTATGAGATTTTTATATAATAAATAAATTAAAGACATGACAAGTGTATGATGATGATAAGGTACAAATATAACAATATTTATGTGTACAATTGTAATAAATGTAAATGATATTAAAATAGAAATTTACTAATTATTATTATTAAGTTAAGATTAAATTAAATAATTAAACTATGAGATTTTTGTTTGATAAACAAATTAAATAATGACAATTGTAAAAAAAATTATTGGTACAAATGTAGAAATATATGTGTGACCAAATGTAAAATGAATATTGTTATTAAAATAGATATTTATTATAATCATTATATTATGTTATTAAAGTAAATAAAATATAAAAGAAACAAAAACAAAGAATAGAAACAGAATTGAAACGAGAAGT
This sequence comes from Gossypium longicalyx, assembly GCA_025698465.1. NCBI lineage: Eukaryota > Viridiplantae > Streptophyta > Magnoliopsida > Malvales > Malvaceae > Gossypium > Gossypium longicalyx. The sequence continues at coordinate 10,770,571 of CM046997.1, read as the reverse complement.
AGGGGATAAAAAGAGAAAGAAAAAGGGAAAGAAAAATAAAAGAGAAAATTAGGGTTTTAAAGCTTGAAGTTTAATTTGTAATTTTAATCAAGTCATTTTCTTATAAATTTGATGTTTTTAGAATCCTAGTGTGAAATACTCTTGGATTTAAGTTGAAATTTTAAAAGTTAATAGATTTTTTAGTAGGGTTTATGTTGAACAAATGATGGAATTGGGGGTTTATTTGATAGAAATTTTGATTGGAATTGAATAAATGATTGAATTGTAAACTAAGCTATAAGTTTTGAGTTTTAGGGATTAAATTGAAATAAATTATAAATTATGAAAATATGATAAAAATTAAATAGTTAAATGTGAGTTTGGCAAGAAATTGAGTAGCAAAAAGGTATGAATTGAGAAAGAAAAATATAAAGATTTAGTTAGAATTAAATTGGAATTAAAGTAAAAGTTAGATAAAAATTTCAGTAATTAAATTGTGTTGTGTTAATAATTGTGAAATTATTTTAATTGTTCGTATCTAATATCGAGCCTGAAGCATCGACCCAAAAAGGAAAAGAAAAGATCGTCGAGGATTAAATCCAAAGAGAATTCTGGTTTGTATAACTATAATTCAAACTTTATCATTATTATGTGTTTAATTTACTAATTATGTGTGGTAAGTATTTAAAGGTAAGTGTTTAGTAAAATGATAAATTTATGATTAGCCACTGAAATTGAGATTGATACTGAACTGAATTATGGAATACTGAATATTGTTTTGAGTACTGAATTGAATTGTGAAGTTACTGAATATTGTTATGTGTACTACATTGAACTGTGAAATTACTGAAGTAATGAATTACTGCAATACTGTGAAACTGATTGAAATAAAGAAATTATAATTAATACTGAACTGAGATGGAAATTGTATTGAAAAGTGAATTAAATACCCTATTAACTAGTAGGGCTAGTCGGATATAGTTGGCATGCCATAGGATATAAAAGAGTACGAGTTTTTGCCAGCTTACTGATCAGGCACTTACGTGCCGACTACTGTTATTGTTACCATTACTGTTATAGATTCAACACTTTGTGGGTTGAATATTGTTACCGTTACTGTTACTGCTATCGTTACTGATTACTGTTTAGGTACTGTGTACCATTAAGGCACAATGTGCCGTACTGGTGTGTTGGTTGAAATCCATGTATCCGCCAAGTCCGAGTCAAGTTAATAGGGACAAATGAAATAAATTTATTGATAAAACTAAATTTGAATGATATGACATATGTGAAAGGTGAGAATTGAAATAAAGAAATAAGAATGGCATATATATAATCAAATGATAATATAAAAAAAATTGAATTGTTCATTAAATGATGATAATTGTAATGTAAATTATAAATTGAATTATAATGATTACCACTGAGTATATGCATACTCGGGGATACGATTGTTTCCGCGCGAGTTGTAGAAGTCAAATCTCGAACCAAAGATCCAAAGTCGAACCCGACTTCAGCAAACTTTTGGTGATGTATATTTTCTTTTGGTAATGTGGCATGTACATAGGATGTGTATAAAGGTTATTATGTTTTGAATATAAATGGTTAAAAATGTTAGTATTACAAGTCTAAGAATTATAACGAAAGAAGTTTATCCATTTCAATTTAATTAGTACATTGATAAATTTAAATTGATATTATATTAATTGAATTTGATTAGAATGTATTTGGAATAGAAAGTGAGTATGTGAAATGAATTGGTTGAATTTGTTATGTTTGAAATGGATACGGTTTTAATTGCAGGGGGTTTTATATAAAAATAAGCAGAAATGCTGTCGTAATTTATAATAAAAAAAATTCTGGAGTACTTGAACGAGTCCCGTTTCACTTTTAATACATATTTTAGACTTCGAGAGTTCATTATAGGGACTTAGTTATTAAATTATACTATGAATGTTATTTTATTTGTGAATTATTCGTAAGTTGTCTGATAGTACGGTAATGCATCGTAACCCTATTCTGGCAATAGTTCGAGGTTAGGGGGTGTTACAATTTTGGCAATCAGTACAGAAAATTTAATGGTCGGCATGTCTTTCACCATTGGTATGATGCACGTACAAATAGTTTTGGAATCAAGTTTTCGATGATCTTCTATTATACGTGTTGAAGTACATGTGTGAAGCCCAACAAATTTTTGTATCTCCCACATCTGCGACTTCTGGATAAATGCAGCTCGTATCCGCCAATTGCAACCTTCCGCCGACCTCCAACACTTTCTAATATATAATGTCGATTTAGACACGATGACTTCGTAGTCTACTGATATATTCATGCTATAATGCTTAATTGCAAATACGCATTCTTCCTTATTTTCGAATCTCTGGCCTATGAACAATTTTTTAGGATCAGAATATACGGCCATTCGGTGAACAGATAGTATTTCAAGGTACTCCGAGAATTCGGCTGCATGCGCCACATCGGGGTCTATCCGAGACATTTGTGCCCCAGGATTATTGTATATCACAATACGACGAATCTGGTTCCCGACTGAAGACGCGTTAACGTTTCCATCCTCATTCATGCCTTCATCGTCAATATCATCCGGGATCTCGTCCACGTCGGGATCACTCTCACCATCGACTTCGTGATCAGAAGGATCACTACTATGGTATACATCATCACCAACCACATCAGTCTCGGATGCAGCATTAAGATCAATGTTGATCCCGTGTATAGTTGATTGACCAGCGTACGATATCGGAACTGCCATACACAACTCTTGAGCTCTATCTTCTTCACCTAATGGAGTGGGATCTTCAGTTGCCTCCACACCAGCTAACTCAGCAAATAACTAAATTGGTGCATTTTGGTTGTTCAGAGTCCTACAATAAAGAGCAACCATTGTCTCTACGTCTTCATCGTCTACAAGCTCTATTTCAGTGAATTTTATGGGATCTGTCGAAACTGAAAACTTGTAGAAAGTTTTGAGATCATTCTCCCACAACGTCTATAAATTTTTTCACTTATTTTTTCATTCATATCATCAAACGAGATATTTCTATTAAATCTCATTGCTACTTGTTTGTGACATTCAAATATACATCCCACGATTGTTGTCAAAATTTCTCCATCGAAATAAACGCATACGAAAAACTGATTCTCCATCTTCAATTCTAGTTCTGTTAAAAAAATTTCAAAATTCTCAAAACAGTTTCGAATAGCAAAAAAGTTATATAAAATTTTTAGTGCAAAATTTTTCATTTAGAAGCTAACAAAATTAATAACCTAACAAAATAACTTTCAAATAATAAAATTACTAAGAAAACTCTACATTCAATTTAAAAAAAAAACGAACTAAAATACCTTATCCTTCTACTTGTTTTCCTTTCCTTCTTTCTTCTCCCTATCTTCTTACTTTCGTTTTACTAAATTTTGTGTCTGTTGCTCATTTGATTTTCGGGGGTATATATAGAGGAAAAATTAAGCACCAGACACTGTTGTGGGCCCCACAATTTGCACCTGTCAGATAGGCCAACTAGTCACGCCTGTCAGATAGGCGCAACCTATATACAATTTTCGTATCTATACCCGAGTCATATACTGATCTGGGAAAAATATTATATTTTACTTTAAAAATTAAAAAAATTAATATAAAAAATTGAGTTGCACCTGTCAGATGGCGCAACTAAAAGAAACGTACCATTCCCGTAAATAATTCACCTGACAACCCATTTAGGTATTTAATTTTTTTTAATATATTTAGGTAAAAAACCCGAATATGAACATAAATTCGTTCATTCAAGCTCGGTTAGTTTACATCCTATTTCTAATATGATAATTGTGTGTGTGTTTTTTGTTGTTGAATGTAATACTTATATTTAGCAAAAGTTTAACATTTTTTATACCTGAAAATACTGTATTTTTTAATATTTAATTCATATTTTAAAATTAAATTGGTAAAACTTCATCATTAATTAATATACTATTGATAGTTATTGATTATTTTTTATTTACTTGAAAAAAATAACCATTTAGAAATATTCAAGAAAAAACACTTAAATTTTATTAAATAATATTCAACACCCGTGAAGCAAAATTTATTTTATTAAAATAAAGTGTAAAAAATCATATAGAAGAATTAAAAACCAGTCTGATCTGAACCAAATTATCATAAATAATCCAAAAGGCCTTAGCTCACCCCTATAAAGAAAACCCAATGTTAGACATATATGTAAATTTGTTGACTTGAAAAAAAGTAATTACATGTATAAAATTAATAAAAATCACTAATTCAACAATTTATACCTAATAGATTAAAAAAATATCAATAATTTGTTTACTTGATCAACTTTTAAACTAATGACAAATTAACCTAACTTTTGAAATTTTGTAAACATAAGCATGAAATTGAGAATTAAATAAAAAATGGTGGTAAAAAGTTAATTTAAGAAAGAAAAGGGGGGGTTTTATGTAAATTCAATTATTTAAAGCATGTTGTAAATATAACATAGCAACTAGGGTTCCAGTCTCTTCAGTGACCAAGCAGCAGCAGCCGCAGTTCAGGAGTCTCCCAACGCAGGTCACCTTTCTCTCTGATATCTGATCTCTCCCATTTTTTTTTCTCATTCATCTTCTGTTTGCTTACTTCCATATAGGAGTTCTGGAGGAACGTTAGCAGGAAAATAAGAACTTAGCTTTTTCTGTAGGAAATTAAATTGCTGTCACTTTGATAGTCATTTGATTTTAATTGTTATCTTTATATACATCAAAATGAAAAAAATGACATGGGTTTGATTAGATTTTATTTTATTTTTGTTTTGTTTTGGGTGGTGAAGGAGGGGAAGAATGTCTCACAGGAAGTTTGAGCACCCAAGGCATGGTTCCCTTGGATTTCTTCCAAGGAAGCGAGCTTCTCGTCACAGAGGAAAAGGTATATTGTATTCTTTTTCATTTTGACAGTTTAATAATGAATACTGTAATTATCCTGCAACATTATATTTGATAACCTCCTGTGTCGAACTATGTTATTCGGACTTGGGGTGATATGGTTACGGGTTTGGATGCTGTATGTTTTTGGTATGGATATGTTGGAGAATGATGATGTTGTTTTTGATTGGTGCAGTGAAGGCATTCCCAAAGGATGATCCAAGCAAACCATGCAAGCTTACTGCGTTTTTAGGGTACAAGGCTGGTATGACACACATTGTCAGGGAGGTCGAAAAACCCGGATCTAGTAAGTTCATTTTTGATTAAGATAACTCCCATTTTCATCTGTATTCTTGAGCTAAATTTATGTCCTTTAATTTTGTATAGAGCTTCACAAGAAGGAGACTTGTGAAGCTGTTACAATCATTGAAACCCCTCCTATGGTTATTGTTGGAGTTGTTGGGTATGTGAAGACACCACGTGGTCTCCGCTCATTGAACACTGTCTGGGCTCAGCATTTGAGCGAGGAGGTTAAACGTAGGTTCTATAAGCATTGGTGCAAGTCCAAGAAGAAGGCTTTCACCAAGTACTCAAAGCAGTACGAGAGTGAAGAAGGGAAGAAGAGTATAGATGCTCAGCTTGAAAAGATGAAGAAATATGCCACTGTTATTAGGGTCTTGGCCCACACCCAGGTTCATGAGTTTTTTGTTTCACTGGAATTAATTTGTTATACATGTTTCAAGGTGGACAAAATTTGCTGACAAAGTGCATTTACAGATCAGGAAAATGAAGGGATTGAAGCAGAAGAAGGCACACCTAATGGAGATCCAAGTCAATGGTGGAACGATTGCTGACAAGGTTGATTTTGCATACAAGTTCTTTGAGAAACAAGTCCCCATTGATGCTGTTTTCCAGAAGGATGAAATGATTGATATCATCGGTGTTACAAAGGGTAAAGGTTACGAAGGTGTTGTCACTCGTTGGGGTGTCACACGTCTGCCCCGTAAGACCCACAGAGGTCTGCGTAAGGTTGCTTGTATCGGTGCCTGGCATCCTGCTAGAGTCTCATTTACCGTTGCCAGGGCAGGTCAGAACGGATACCATCACCGTACGGAGATGAACAAGAAGGTTTACAGAGTTGGCAAGGTTGGTGATGAGACTCACTCAGCTATAACAGACTATGACAGGTTAGTACATTTGTCTAATTCCATCTGATTCAAAGTTGTTTTCAATGTCTTTGTATGGAATGTTTCAATGTTTTCTGTTCGGATTTGCTCGATATAATTGCTGAATGTGTTGATGGTGTTTGTTTTTAATCAGGACTGAGAAAGATATCACCCCCATAGGTGGCTTCCCTCACTATGGTGTTGTGAAGAGTGATTACTTGATGATCAAAGGAGGCTGTGTTGGACCTAAGAAGAGGGTGGTTACGCTTCGCCAGTCTCTGATTAACCAGACATCTCGTGTGGCTCTCGAGGAAATCAAACTCAAGTTCATCGACACCTCCTCGAAGTTTGGGCACGGACGGTTCCAGACAACACAGGAGAAACAGAAATTCTATGGTCGGCTCAAGGCATAATTTTGGAAAAACCCGTCGGAAATTCATGGTTGGATTTTGTTTTGCTTTTTATCAATTTGATGAATGTTTGAATTTGCTGAGTTGGTTCAGTTTTTGCGTTATAGATTGTTCCGAGTTTTGAACCAAATATAGCCAATATCGTACTTGTTTTAATTTGCCTGTTTGCACTTCGATCAGAAATTAGAATGGGTTTTTTTAGGTAAAATAGGATTGCTTGTGAACTTGAACACTGGAGTATTAACAAGTAATCAACCATCTAAACCAACCTATCTTGGAAATGAGGGTCTTGAATGACACATTAAATCCAATTTAATATTAAAAATTAAAAAATATATAAACAATTAGTAGGCTCAAGGTTATAGAAAATAGGCAATTAAATGTTATTTTAGGAAAAACAATAGCTTTGATGTGTATTTTAGTCTTTAAAACTTGGTAATCAATTAAACGTGTCAGGTTTAAAAAATTCATACAAACTAGGTTAAATCCCAAAATTAAGGTTGTTTAATCTAGTTGATGAGCATGACTTCTACGAGATCTCTTATTAGATCTTCAATGTGCAAGATGTTTCGAGTTTTAGTCTTTCTATTACTTGCATTTTAGCAGTTGTCATGCATTTGCTTCTATGAGTTTAAATATTTTCGAGACGTTTTCAATCAATAAATTCACCATGGCTAAACAGGAAATAAAACCTGATAATAGTAGACTTGCTACGGCTACATAGTAAACGAAATTAAATTGGAGACAATATTAGGCTTGTTGGAGTACGTTTTATAAGAAAATTCTCTCTCAACTCAATCGAAAGCCTAATTACTTGAGCAAGTAGCCAGTTCACAAAGCAAGAGTACCTTGTTCGGTACTTATCTAGTACTTAAAAAGGCGGGCCTATGTAAAGAGAGAGAGCGGAGGGGTTACAATTGCCCCTAGTTAAAAAGGGGGCTACAAAATTGCCATCCTTTAGATAAGATCGAGTGCTAGGTAGAGGTCTTTCTGTCTTTTTTGTAGTAGAGTTATTCTATTGGTGTAAGTGGAAGTTTTCTCAAATTTCAAAATTTATAACCAATGACTTGATAACTTGATGACAAAGTGTCATTTGTAGAAACATGTGTTAACTGTTACTTGATCCATGCACGTCATCAGAGTGGTAACGAAGCGTGGGATATATGGTAGTGTTTGATTGGTTGTTGCAATGATTACTTGTGAAAAATACATGAGAGTTGTGCATATAACGAGTGTGAAGGAATTGGAATCTTCTATAAATAAGGGCTTTGTTCCATTATTTTACACTTCAAAAAAAAAATTTTAGCGGTTTAAGGATTCTCTTATTTTTAACTCATCATTCCTCGTTTTTCTTTCTCTATCTTCTGCAATATTTATCCTCTCTTTTTTCTTTTTCTTTTTTTTTTCCTACTGGTAGGTTTTTTTTTTTTTGCTTTTACTAGTCTTGGTCTTATCATAATGTACTAGTGTTATGAGGCTAGATCTTTCATCTTGCAATACGTGCGGCCTTAGGCGACCCGTTTGTCCAAACTCGCCTAAGTCAGTCTTTACTCAAGTGAGGATTCCTTAAGAACTCCTCCAAGACACCAATTTGTATAGCGGAAGCAAACTATGCCAAAAGAAACCACAAAGAACAACAGAAAGCCACATAAAGAATGCACACAGAGTGTTTAAGTAAATGCTCTCTATATTCTCTTATTTACAAAGAATAATGAAACAATGAATGGAGTGAGTACAAATGAGGAGGAGACTCTCTATTTATAGTTGAGCTCTTCCAAAATCGACGGTCAAGATTAAATTATATCGACGGACGAGATTAGCCTATCTATTGATTTTAGGGATTTACAAAATTATATCAAATCATATCAAATCTAATATTTACAAGATATGATTCCCTATCAATCTTTAAAGATTAGTTCCCATACTTATTAAGATAGCCTAAGTTGCCATATCTTTATTATCGGGCCAACCGAGCTTCAATTTGACAGGTTTTTCCTATAGCTTTCCGAATCGGGCCAGTTCCTGTTGGCCAAATGATCCCCATCTAAACAATAGACCTTTGGATGCATTTGGTGCGATGGTCACGGGCTTTAAACTTTGACCCGTGACATTCTCCCTCACCCATTCTCGCAACGCCTTGGTTATGACTTCAGAATGACATTAACTTGATTCTCCTCGATCTTGTCTCGACGCCATAGCTTTTTTTTTTCCTTCAAAACTTTTGCCTCGGCTTACGTCGCTTCTTAACTCGAACCATCCCATTTGTTTGTATATCTCTATGGCAAGAAGTCATGTCTTTCTCTTGCCTACATTCTAACTTGCCTCGAACAAAATCCTCTTAATTCACAATACTTGGCTTCGCTTTGCCCACAGTCTCTCGGCATCCTTGCTCAAGAACTTTGAAAGGGCCCCTACGTTCTTGCCAAGTTAACAAGTTTGAATGCAAAACACTATCAGAGTGTTGAGAATGTACCTTCTTCGTTGTATTTACTCAGGTCAATTTTCCAACTTGCATCACTACTTTCTCAAATTTGATACACACCCCACCTCTCTCATGAGTGGTAGCCCCTCCGACGTGTTAACAAAAATGAGCCTCATTGATTCTAGCTTCAAGGTTTGCATTGCGACTTCTTCCTCTAAATCCGATGCCAAACTCACCTCTTCCATGGGTGAAAGCCTTGCCGACAACTTGGCCAACTTTGTCGCTTTATTCGAATTGAGCCTCATTGGTCTTAGCTTCTCTGTTTTCATTACAACTTTTTCCCTTAAGTTCGATAACAAACTCACATCATCCTCATGTGGAAGCCCTTCCGATGACTCAACAAGCTCCGATGTTGCCTTTTCTTTGACCACAACTGACTTGGATTGCTTTGGATAGTTCCGCAACTCATATAGACCACGACACAAGAAGTACTTTACTCTCTTATTTTTGCTCATCTTTTCTCTCTTGGCTTTGGCTTTTCCCTTACTCGAACCAAGCTTCTTGGGCTCATTGTCTACCCCATCGTCCCATTCGATGATAAACTTCTTCAGACACTTTCGCAACTTATGCGGACCATGACACAATAAGCACTCCACTGGCTTCTTCTCACTTTTGGCTTCATTGGCTTCGACACCCCTGGCGCTCAAAAAAGGTCTCAAGGCCTTACCCACCGGCTTCTCTTTATTAGGAAGCGTATATTTCTTCAACATGTGTGGACCGTCGCCAAGAAAGCATTTCAACTTGTCCTTTTTTTCTGTTAGGTTTTTTCTCCCTAATTCGTGGTTTCTCATTACCACCATTGTCACTGCTGCCATTTCCATCAATAACATCTTCCTTGTGAGCCTTTTCACATACGCCCCTTTCCTCGGACTTGGAAAACTCAAGCTTGTATTTTCCTAGACCAAGCTTGACCACGGACTCTGCTACTGTCATGGCTTCTGATAGCTTTTGGACTCTTCTTTGTTCCACCTCTTATCTGACCCACGACTTCAATTCATTCTGAAAAGCAAGCAATGCTTCTTTCTCGGTCATATTTGAAACTTAGAGCATAAGTTCCTTGAACTCTCGAACATACTCCCCCACTGTGCCCTGTTGTGTTAGCCATCACAACTTTGCTCGAGCTACTTCCTCGATAAATTCTGGGTAAAATTGTCCCTTCAATTTACATTGGAACTTTTGCCACGTCTCAATCTCACTTTACCATTTATCTGTGGATTTGCCTCGCCACCAAAAAGCGCAATATCAGTAAGAAATATTGAAGTAGTGTTTACCTTAACCGTATCATCCGTGATGCCTTTGGTACGGAAGTAGTTTTCTATCCTCCACAAAAAATTATCCAAATCGCATGCAGACCTTGTTCCCACAAACTCTTTCAGCTTTGGGACATCCTCGTAATTGAGTGCTACACTTAACACTCATTTCCCCACAGCTGCTTGACACAAGGCCAACTCTTCCTCGAGTTCCTCTATTCTTGTATTCAAAGCCTTCGTCGTGGCCATTATTTCCTCCTTCAAAGCCATCACCATGGTCTCGAGAAGATCATTCCTCTCCTTTAGCTTCTTCCTTTGGGAATCTAGTAACTCTTGCACATTATCCCTATTGAAAGTGAGACACATGGTCACAAAGTCCTTGAACTGCTCCCACAAGTCATCTATGTGTTCACCAAGCGCATTGTGTGACTCATTCGCGTCCCCCATGGACTCTTCAAGTTCATCCACGTGTTCTTCAACAGTCGACAACATCTCCCTAAAAGAGACTGATTTTTTGGTCCATCTTTGTTCGAACTCTTCTTTTGACATTGCAATGGTGCCTTTGCAACCAATAGCTCAGATACCACTTGTCACGGGGCTAGATCTTTTGTCTCGTGATCCATGCGGTCTTAGGCGATCCGTTCGTCCAAACTCGCCTAAGTCAGCCTTTACTCAAGTGAGGATTCCTTAAGAACTCCTCCAAGGTGCCAATTTGTATAGTAGAAGCAAACTATGCCAAAAGAAGCCACAAAGAAAAATAGAAAGCCACAGAAAGAACGAACATAAAGTGTTTGAGTAAATGCTCTCTATGTTCTCTTATTCACAAAGAATAATGAAACAATGAATGGAGTGAGTACAAATGAGGAGGAGGCTCTCTATTTATAGTTGAGCTCCCTTAAAACTGACGGTCAAGATTAAATTATATCGAAAGACGAGATTAACTTATCCCTTGATTTTAAGGATTTACAAGATTACATAAAATCATATCAAATCTAATCTTTAAAGATTGATATCTTTACAAGATATGATTCCCTACCAATCTTTAAAGATTATCGGGCTTCAATCTGACAGGCTTCTCCAACAGCTTACTGAATCGAGCCAGTTCCTGCGGGCCAAATGATCCCCATCTAAACAATAGACCTCCATTGGATGCATTTGGTGTGATGGTCACGAGCTTTAAACTTTAACCTGTGACACTAGGTGAGACTCTTTCTTTTTATTTAACCGTCATCTTTTTGTGTTTTCTAAGAGTGGAGGAAGGGTTTGTCAATATGTTGGTATACTATGCTCATTGTTTTTACCAAAGCTGGGAGTACAAGAGTTTAAAAGGTGCAAGATAAGAGGAATAAGGGGAAATGAAGAGTTTGGACTTTGAGGACCTAATCAAGGTAAATTTTTTTTACTTCATTTTAATGTTTTGTTTATTTGAAGGTAAGTTACTCTTGTCTTGTTGGATTTCTCAGTCGTGAAGGTGAGCAAATTTTAAAAAGTGTTCAAAACTTCTATTATAAGCTTTAAAGATGATAGTAATTGTTCTTGCCATTGAGGTAAATTTTGGCCTTTTAGTAACAAAATTGATAGGACGTCTCCTACAAGAAAGTTGCACATAGTTTGAAGGGCTAATGCCCTTCAAAAAGACAATAGAAAGTTGTTGGGATGAATGATATTGAGGTTGAAATTGCGCAACCCAATAGAGGTGCCAATAGAAAAGAGATGAAACCTTCCTATGATGTTTTGCCACTGGTTCTTTTGAGTGAGGTTACTACCTTCGTTGTTGTTGTTATTCCAGTTATTACCTTCACTACATCAATTCTTATTATTATCTAAATTCCAACTTCAACTTCAGTTTCATCTTTACCTTCATCTTCATCAACAATCCTTTCACCTCCCGCTTCTACTCCAACTTGTTTGAGTGAAACTCTGTTAGAAAAAATCTGATTTGAAAATGGATTTTTACATAACGAAAAATTAAAAATTTGAAAACTTACTCATTTTGTGATATTTATAACAATATACCTTATATTGAAATTGTACCTATGTTTTCAGATAAGCGAATCCTTGATGTTTTTCGGCTTTTAACCAAAAGATTTTCACCACTATTCTTGTACCACGAACTGTTTCAAGTGTGTGATTGAATAAATTGAATCAAAATACAAGACTAAAAAAAGTTTTCTTTTCTTTTTAGGGTGAAAACGAAAATTCTCTCTTCTTTAATAGAAATCAATAAAATTGTTATTTTGGAAAAATATATTTAATAGTTAATAATAATTTCTCTATTTTTCGGCGGAGTAACAATCTTTCAAAGTTATGTTAATAGCTCTATTGGTGCCATCTATTTATACAAAAAGAAAGTAGAACCATTATTGAGTTGTAATGGTTTATTTCAAAAAAAAAAAAAAAAAAAAAACAACTTCCTACTTAGAGTGAAAGTATGGTGGACAACAATTACATGAGGGGACCTTGGGCCTCTCTCCTATCGGGTTTAATTACAAGTATTTCCAGGACTTCGATCCAGTACTTTGGACCACTCTGATTTTGTTTTTCTATTTGCCAAAATAAACTTCAATATATTTATATTAAATAATTTTCTTATTCCAATTTTACATTTGGCAAATTATGACGATTTGACCTCAGGTAAAATTTCGAGAAAATATGTTTAATATTTTACCACTCAAGTTTATTTTCATTTTCGGTTTTTAAAATAGCTAAAAACATAAACTTATTTTTTTAATCATTACTGAGTAATCCATGTACATTTGCAAATGAATCATTTATTATTTCTCATTTCTCATTTTCATTTCTATTTTGAGAAACCACATTCATTTCCAAATGGTTCTATTTCTCCATTTCAGAGAAAACTATAATTATTCTTGAATGTTTCTCATTTTTTATTCATTCCGTTCATTTCGATTCAAACATGCAATTCATTTTTCGTTTCAACGAGCTAGCAGAAGGACCGATTGGACATATGTAATTAGGGTTCAAATGATTTATAATTAAGTTATGGCTTTTCGCCTATTGTTTATAAACTCATTTAGTCACGAAGTCATTCCACTATAGTATCATAACTGAGCTCTCCCTAATGACATACCATTACGAAAATAACTCAATTAGTGCTCGTTCAATGATCTTATCATAAATGTGTTACCCTCATAGGATATCCTTAATATCTTTGGGATAATATCCATTCTTCCAATATGATCCTATTTTATCTCATGGTAATCATTACATCTTCCTTCATAAAAGATCAATTACTATCAGATAGTAATCAAGTTATTCAACACAAAGACGAACAACCCATGGTCACGTTTACTTTTCATCAACCATGTAATGCTAATGAGAAAATATCATTTACCCATGTTTTGGGTTATGAATTTTATTGTTGTGAATGACGGTGCTACATAATGCAGAAGTCGTACACCCAAAGCACCGATTTTTGGTTCATTATCTATTCGAACTTAGGCTTTTACTTACATCAAATTGTACGAGTCACACATACATAGTTCGTCATCCACTAAAGATTTATATATGCCACACTATGAATGTCACAAGTGAATAAATCCATAAATGGATATATTCTTCTTGGGTCCAGTTCACTATACTGTCAGTCCAATCAGTCATATTTATGTCTCTATTTTCTGGGAGTCATTCACTCTAATGCCTGAGATAAATCATCTCCGTAATTGGACTTGATAGATAACATATTAGTCTTTCAATTGGTTTGCTCATTTCCGATTAGACTGAAGGCATGTTTAGGTTCGTCTATTAATATAAGCTGTCTTTTTGTATTACGACTCGACCATGTAGTACTGCTTAGTATTAGTTAAACATTAGAAAACTAGTGAGTAATATTTGCTTACATTTTGCTTTACGTGCAAAAACCATGTGAGGACAATATACAAAGTATTAATGTAACTCATGAATAATTTTATTAATCAATTTGTTCAAAAAATTACAAGTCTACTTAAATGAAAATACTACACTTAGGGCACCAGATCCAACAAACTCTACTTGCACCAACCTTTTCTTTCAAGGTAGGTTAGTTTGGAAATGCAAGTAAATGGATATAGGAAAAGGGTGGATGAGCATGCTATGGAGGTTGCAACATTAAAGTAAACACGAGGCCAAGTTGGCAAAAATGAAAATAAAATAATGAAGTTGAAGTAATTGCCATGAAAATAGAGTATGAGGAACCCTTAGAGGAGGCAATAATAGACTTGTGGAGAAGAAGAGGGTTAAATAAAAAAAATACTACTAATGGTAAGAAGATCCCTTACTCGAATTGAACCAATATATCTCGAGTAAGGGATATCACATTTGAGCATAAAGACTAATCAACTTAGAAAATCATGTTAAACATTTCATTTTAACATATTTGAGCTTGTTTAAAGTGATTCAAGTCATTTCTAGGATTCCTTTAAATTTTGGTTGCATTCAAGAGTCATTTGGGACTTTTTTGGAGCAAATTAGGGTAAACAGGATCAATGTTGTGACATAAACATTGGAAAATGAATGTTGTGACATTGGGGAAAGAATACCCAATGTTGTGACATAAACATTGGAAAATGAATGTTGTGACATTGAGACCAAAATTGCCCAATGTTGCAACCTTAATTAGTGAATGTCGTAACATTTGGGACAGATTGCCTAAAACATTATTGAAACACCTAAAACTAAATCAAAACTATCTCCAATCATTTCATGACATTTCTAAATATTTTTAGAACTCAAAATATGTCAAAATATTATTCACAAACCTCATATAACACATATACATATATATATCAACCCGAGAAAGATCGTTCCAAGGTAGAAAATATTTGAATGGTTCTAATCTTATGTACATGTCACTCTACTACCAAAATATAAGTTCCATACACATTAAATTCTTTTTTGGTGTTGAGATAAAGATGAGGATGGGCATTTCAAAGGGAGTCTTGAATTGATCCTTACCTACGCTGCACTTTTAAAACAACACGTTAAACTTGTGAAAGCTTAGTAAGTATTTAAGAATTCAAAACTTACCTTTGAGTTCAATTAGATAATTTAATGAATAAATAAATAAAATTAATATGATTACAATAATTATACCAAATATAAATATAAAGTACATAATAGCAACAAGGTTAATTAGCACATTTTCATTTACCATACTTTCATCACTTACTTATCATTCATGTAACATACCTTATCCAACCTGATCGCCGGATCCGAGGTGTGAGATGTCACACTCATTGCCGAAGCTACTACAATTTTCTTAAAAGAAAAATTATACAAGCAATTTAGTTTCAAAATTTAATTCAACATTATTTATTCAAATATGGGTTATAATCGAGCTTACAAAAGCTTTTATTAAACACTAGTAACAAATAAGGGACTAGAATGTAAAAATTTCCAAATATAGGGCTAAAGTCGCGACATTGAAAGATGCATGTCATGACACTGAGAGCAGAAGCTTGATGTTGCAACTTCAACAAAGGTGAGTCGTGACTATGGAGTCATGATGTTAACGTTGTGACTTCAATAGGGGAATGTCACGACATTAAGGAGGACAAGGGTCTGATGTAGCGACCTCTGTAGGGGAGAGTCGCGATTATGGGGTTAGATTATTTAATATCTGTCTTTTTCTATACCAGTTTCCAAGCACCTATTTCAAATGGTCTAAATGACCCAAAGATTCAACTTTCTACCTTGTAGGCATTAACACAAATGCCAAATTACCTTTCTTGACATATCAATCATATATGGACATATTAATGCTAACACTTCCTACCATTTGAATCAAATAATTTAAAATGGACCTAAAACCAACTCAAGACCTTAGGTACAATCTAGTTGATATAAACATGACAAAATCTATACCAAATTTGCTGAGTCGAGAATTGAGTCTTGGATGTTGTTGCACTTTTTGAAACCTAACAATACCTACGCATGAAAATAAACAAAATTGTATGTTGAGCAATGGAGCTCAATGGTGCTAACATGAATTAAAGCATTAATCAAATATAGTAAAATGCCAAATACTATTCAAGACATATTTGCATTTCTTGTCTCATGAACCTAATATCACACTTTGTGCTATTTATCATGCCATATGCCAATATTCAATTCATATACCATATATTTCAATTTCAAGAACAATAAGCATATCACAATGATCATTTTACTTTCTCGTTTCATTCTCAAATCAATTGATACGTTCTATATCTATATTAGCCTTTAGGGCTCATTTTAATCTGTTCGCATGATCTTTCACATGCCATCTTTTGTTACATAAACATTAATACACAAAATTCACTATTCCCTATTAACATTTCATATCAAATGTCACTTAATAAGGTATATGATTTATGATCCCCATTAACCAGACATGGACCCAGAAGGATACATGGATCATCCAACCATCACACTAATATATTTGGAACCTAGTGCCTCTTCGGTACGTTTGAAGTATAATTTTCCCTCCACATCTTATCGGTATAAACCGAAGTAATGTGTGCTCTACACCTCATCGAAATGTCCGAAGTAAAATATTCACTCCGCAACTTATTGATATAAATTGAAGTATAAAAACTCGTACACTAATCCTATGACATGTTAACTATACTTGACTCTTCTTGAGATCGTTAATAGGGTAATCAGTGTTTCAAACATATTTATATGTTTCATATATCAACGTTTAATACATAACCAACTCATTTCATGCTCAAATCATTTCATACCATTACATATCATCACTATGTTTCAATTTCATATACAATCTTTATGGCAATCTCACACATCACATACATATCAAGTTTCATGCTTTTGCTTATCTTCTACATGTTATATACATATGAGTTCACAACTTCAATTTAACATATTCATACAAAATCATCATATTCATATCATCATTTATACTATCATTATATCTTTCATCAATTAACAATTTTAATTAAATATCAGGTCTTAGGTAAACTCACCTTTCATGAGACAAAGCACCAATGTCATCTTACTCAATTTAGTATTTGGTTAAACTATGAACTAAAACAAGTCATGAAAGTACAAACCAAAATAGCTACTCATCTATGGCCCTCGCCTTTCCTTTTATCGAGATGGTGGCGTCGCCTTTCGTTATGTACAATAATTTGATTATAGAAATGACATTAGTTTCATACAAATGCATGAAAACACAACAATTCAACATAATTTGCATTTTATTCATTTTATTCCTTATATCTGAATTACTCATATTTTTTTATATTTAGCATCGAATCAAAATCTAAATTTATATCTATTCACTAGGGATCTCATACTCTAAATCCATAGCATAATTTTCTAATAAATTTATTTTATTCAATTTAGTCATTAATGTTATAAAATTAATTATAGGGCTTGGTTAAGTTTCTAATCGAATCTATCACTTTTCACTACATTCTAACTTAGTCCTAACATAACTCAAGCTTACTAACCAATAATCTCATCACATTCAAGATTAATTTCATCAGTTATACATTAATGGTAACTTGATATATACTTAATAATTTGAAAATCTAAGACTTGGGTCTTTTAAATCAAGATTAAAAGACCATGAATTCATAAAAATGCACAAAGAAAAGCATGGATACCTTGTATATTTTGAAATCAAAATTGGAATATGGAAACAAAGTTTATGTCTTCCTTCATTAGCTTGGATGGTACAAATAAATGAAAAACATGGATAGTTTTCATCTTTCTCTACTCACATATATTATATAATTAGATTAAAGAATGTAATTAAGCTTAATTAACTTTACTTTTTAACCATTAACCATGTTTAATCTAATGATTAATTCTTCTTAACTAAAATTGAATGAATAACCATCACTTTCCACTATCCAAATTAACTTAATGGTAAAATAACCATTGAGTCCCTTGGCTAATTTCTATTCAAGTCCTCAAGTATTTTCTAAACTAAAAAATTCAACAGTGATTGAACTTTTTACAATTTAGTCCATGTATTTTAATTAACGATTTTATTAATTAAGTTACTTGACTATTTACTAATATATTTTCATACTAACTTCAAAAATTCTTCTATTATAATCTCACAGACTCGATTTACGAATTTGGATTTCGAAACCATACCTTCTAACACTAGCTAAAATTGGGTTGTTATAATTCATGTACTACCCACTTTGCCCATTGTAGACTTGAATGAACAAGAAGGATATACGAAATGTAATCATGAAGTACATAAGCACGTAAGTTCTAGATTTTCATGACACTAGAAGTGTTAAAGCACAAGTACCAAAATGCTAAATTCACAAGCACACTAAGGGAATTCCTAATGGCATGTCATCTATATCCCACAAGTTCAATACTTGTCTACATAGGCTTTGACATTAGTATAAACTCAATTTACATCTCAATTACAGTCAGATTGTCACAATTTCATATTCATACAACAATTTTCAACACTTTACAATTTAGTTCTTTACTGTACACATATAATCACACCAATAATAATCACATCTATTTATCGCTTTCTTAAATTTAACACTTATTATTATGTTATATATATATATATTAAAACCTTAACATTAGCATTTTTAATAATACATTACTCATAAAATTTTAAGATAAGAAAGAACTATAAAGTACTTGCAAATTTTATCTAGACTATACTTCCTTTTAAGTTTTGTCTACTTGTTTCTCTTTGTCTCCACTCCTTCCATCTTGTTCATTGTTTTTCTCTTCATTCCATATCAATTTCATAAAATATGAGAAATCATTATACTTGATTCATAACACTTTCATGCTCAAATAATTGAAATAAACATGATACTATTACTAAATCATGAAAATCTTACCTTAGATCTTTAGTTTCTCACACTATCTATATTTTCTCTCTCCTCAAGCATAAACACTTCACTTCTGACTTGAAATCTATGCTTGCTAGCTTGTGGGTAATTTAGTTTAACTAAATTTCTCCATGAAAATTTGGTGATTTTTAGCTTGGAAGGGCCTTTGATGATGATGGAGGATGAAATTGTAAAAGAAAGAAAACTTTTCTATCTTTCTATAGTGGTGATGTGAAAAGAAGAAGAAGATGGAGAACTTTCTCCATACTTCTTCTAGAATATCTCTAATATAATAATAAAATTAAACAAATTAATATAATATGTTTTGATGATAATAATAATATAAAATAAAATATTTTAACTTAATAACAAAAAATCTTTCCATCATACTTATCCACTTACTCTTGGTAATAATTCTCTCTATGCCCTTACACATTTCACCACTAATTCAATTTAATCCTTTTTATACTCTAAATTTCTCACTTTCACCCTTACGCTTTGCAAAACCTTACGATTTAATTTATACCTCGGATTAATATCTCTCAATATACCAATCTTTTGAATTTTCACAATTCTCCTACTACCTTTTATACTAACACTAATAAATCACATTTATTTATTCTGAAAAATTCATCTTGTAATTGCTCAAAATAACATTGTTACGATCAAGGGAATTTTAAGTACGTTACATATAGAGGACCTAGAGAAACAATTAGCAAAGAAGCATCAATTAAACATGAATATCATTGCTACTACTTTGGAGGTGAATTGTGTGGTGCCTTACATTCAGAAGGGTACCATTTTGGCAATTTAAGTTGTAGGGGTCCACTTGATCTTGGTGGCATAGAGATTGGTGCTTGTGAGGGAATTGAAGAAGACATTGACTTTATGGTTTCCTTTGGTGAGGCATGGGAGAGGTTTAAAGGACATGTTCACAATAAAATGATTGTCCCACTACCACCCCTAGATTGAATCATGAGAAGCTTCTAAAGCCGTTGAAAAGGGGGACGATGTAAAGCCCCCATCAAACCCTTAAGCAAGGCTCTCATAGCTAGAGGATTGATGAATTCATTAGTGATTATAGTGACCTCATGATCAAACCCCATTGGTCCTCTGTGTCTAACAACTAGTTTTTTCTACACTTTCAAAACATGTGCTTTTGCACTTCCAAAAGCTATTTTCCATCCCTAGCAATTAGAAATGGTCAAAAAATCATTCATTAATATAAATACACCTAAACAACACTTCAAGAAGTATGAACCTTATATACAAGCAATAAATAAAGTGAGAATACAATAGTGATTTAATTCTTTGCCTCTTTATTGTACATAAACATCAATGCTTTATTGTATATCTTTGTACAAGTCTTGTTATATATTCTAGAGAGCTTAAATTTTGTAAACACCATACTGTAAAAAGATTTTCTTTGTTTATATTTTAAAACATTTTGTAAAAGAAGAGATTTTTAG
The DNA here is from genome assembly GCA_025698465.1 of Gossypium longicalyx. Taxonomy (NCBI): domain Eukaryota; kingdom Viridiplantae; phylum Streptophyta; class Magnoliopsida; order Malvales; family Malvaceae; genus Gossypium; species Gossypium longicalyx. Next base: position 10,750,067 of record CM046997.1, on the reverse strand, counting down.
TTTAGCTTTGAAAGCTAGAGTGGTTTTATTTTAGCCATTATAAAAGAGAGAATGAGAGGTTTCTATCTAAACTTAAGAAAAATAGAGGAATGTAAATGTTATACATTGTCACTGAAAGGTAGCAATTCACGTTAGTGAAATAGAAAATTTCCTTGGTAAGTAAGGTTAAGGCTAAGGTTAAGCTAGAAGAAATAGGTAATTGAAACCAAATTTGTATAAATTGTTTGTGTTTAATTTTTATTATCCCTTTCACTCCTTTAGGAAAAGTTTTTTAATTACCAATTCACCTCCTAATAGTAAAATACGGTTTAATAAGACTTTTCAATATTACATTCCACAAAAAATGTTACTTTTATAACAAGTTTACCATTTTTTTTACCATTTTGGTTAATTTTGCCTTTAAACCATAACATATAACATGTTTTAGTAAAAAGATGTATTGCTCTTTTTCATGGCACTTTGATTAAAAGAAAAGCTCTAACTATTTATTTCTCATCTTTGATTTTAATTCTTTTTTTTTTAGAAATGAGATATGTAAGTATTTTAGGAGAGAAGTGCATTAACTTATTAGTAAAATAAAATTGATGGCTTCAACCTTTGCCTAGTAAAAAAAAGCAAATGAAATAGAAATGATTTAGTAAAATATGCTTTTACGTAATCTCATATGTTGTCAACTAATCAGCAAAAATTTACATTTTAGCCAGATGAATCCAATAAGGCACTATAACATACTCAATAATGTGCCAAGCAATTTTACCTTCATTAACTAAACACTTGCTATTGGTAATATCATATTAGGGTAAACCATATTAGTAGTCACTTAACTATGAAAAGATACAAAATGACCACCAAACTTGGTTAACCAACTATGAAAAGTTACAAAGTGATCACCCAATTATTCAAATTTGTCTTTTCTGGTTACTAGCTGGCTAATATAAAAATGGGAACACCTAAAAATCCAAGATAGTTAGGTGACCAAAAAAGAAAAAATCAAATAGTTGTGTAACTATTTTGTAACTTTTCATAGTTAGTGACCAAAAAAGAAAAAAAAAACATAGCTGGGTGATTACAAATGTAGTTTACCTGTCACATTATTAACTTGATGTCATCTTTTTCCATCCAAATATGATAATGTCTCAAAATAAAATTTTTTATCCAACCATGAAGATATGATACTTGAATGTAAAAAACCCCAAAAAATTTTACATTTTGTTGATACAATGAATCAGCAAGGAAGGGACAAGGAAGAGAAGGTGGGTGGTGACTATGAAGTTGATTCACGTCTGATAGGTGGAAAGTCGGAAGAGAGAACTTAAGGGAGAAGAGAAGGAGGAAAAGGTGAAAAGAGAAAAAAAGGCTGAAGAACACTAATTTATCAAGTGGGAAGCTTAGGGAAGAAGAAAGATCCTTCATATCTTGAGTTTTGAGGTATAATAGGGGAAGTCCTATTGTCATGTAGTGCCATATCATTGACAATATAAGTGGTAGGCTACTTATGTGGTCAGCTAGATGGCAGGTTCGTTGTGTCAATTTTCGTAAATTGTTGTACTGTATGGTCTTACTATAGCTTCTCTTTTCCCTTTAATGAGGTTGTATGAGGTCATTATACCTTGGTGGTCTCTTAATGGTCCCCATGGGGAATCCAACAGCGGATGACCTCCTTATAGGTGGCGAGAAGTGGTGTGTGATTTGTTATTGGTCATCACTAAAGATACAAAGTGAAAGATCGTCCATGGGTGCTTGCAAAGTCATTTATCATATTGCCATGTGTCTAAGCTAAGTAAGGGCATAACACATTTCATGAAATAAACACACAACGTATATTTTACAAGGATAATTTTTTGAAAAACAATTTAAATGCATTTATATGAAAAAACAATGCACACAATTTTACTTTATTTTAAAGTTATCATTATATACTACTTATAATTTACAAAATTTCTAGTTAATATATGTAGTTCGAAAAAATACAAATTAGGGTATGATTTGAAAATTCAATTTAGAATGGGGGTGGGCCGGGGAGGGAAGCGAAGGGGGGATTAGGGCGAAAAGAGGAAAGTGGAAAAGAGGAAAGAGGATAGGGCAAAAATAAAAACATGCGAACAAACACTCTCTCAACTTCTCTCTGATTCCCTCTCTTCTCTTCTCTTCTCATCTCCTCTCCTCTTCGATTCTTTCCTTTCCCTCCACTTTCTCTCCAATTTTCCTTTCTCTTTCCCTCTCTTTCTCAGGCAAGTTATCTCTCTTTCTCTCTGATCTCACTGCGCTTTTTTATCCTTTTAACTAAAATATAACGGTCCCTTTTGTTTCCAGAACCAAACATTCAATACTAATAAATCTAGATTTTTGCATTTTACTTTCTCTCTTCTTTAGATTCGAACTTAAAACTTAAAAGCCTCCGTCTTTTTTTATTTTAAAATTTTCTTTTCCCTTTCTTCTGATTTCTTAGCAATCCAACAGAGTTTCTGTTTATTTTTTTATGCTTTTTTACTTTCACAATCTTTCTGTTATCTAGAAACAAAAAACACATTGATTTATTAGTTTTTTTAATTATTTCGCATTTAATATGTATGATTTGACTGTTAGATGCTTAATTTTATTGAGAAATTTGTGTATTTTCTTTTGCTTGTACTTTGGATAGAAATGCATTGTTTTATTAATTTTTTGATAGGAAAGTTGATGAATAAAAGATAATTGATAGTGTTTTGAGTTTGTTACAGGTCCTTGCAAATGGCGGAAGCTTCTAAAGTCATTCATGTTCGCAACGTTGGCCATGAAATTTCTGAAGTAAAGCTTCTTTTCCTTTTATAGTTTACTCGTTCTCTTTACTGCTAACTTCTACTGAGTAATCACAATGTTGTCTTTTTGACTGATCATGATTATTTTTGGAGTGTATGCTTTCAATAAGGCAAACGAGTAATACTTTATTTTGAACTAAATGTAAAAAGGTTAAAAATTATTGTGCATTTATGAATTTCTGTTAAGAGAATTACTATTTTAAGTGTTACATAGATTCGGCACTTCCAGCCAAGTCTACCATCTTGACAAAACATGACAATATGTTCATGATACGTGTCGGACGATGTGGTTGCAGTATCGATCTGCCTTATTTTCCTCAAGCAAATCAAACTTGGATAATAGAAATAAACTGACTGGAAAGGGCTAATATTTGTGGCTTGAAGATGGAAAGAAATCATTGGTCTTATTGGCATAAGGGTAAATATAGAAAGATTATTTATATAATAAATTATATTTTCAGTTACATTTTCATAAGATGTATCTGTAAACTTGTATCTTGCTTTTGTTCACCTTTTAGTGACTTTGTTAGCCTAAAAGGTTGAGCAAATAACGAGTTAGACCCTTAGACATTCCCATACTGAATTCCTATACTTGAGTCCATGTAAAATAGGCTGCAATGAAAATGCATAGGTTTTTATTAAGTGTAATTGCACTGCATATTCTTCAATGATTTACATATATCATCTGACGTATCTCCTTTTGTTTGTTTCAGAATGATTTGCTTCAACTTTTCCAGCCATTTGGAGTGATAACAAAGCTTGTAATGCTCCGTGCAAAGAATCAGGTTTTTACTTTGCTCGTGATAGATTTAGCTGTTTGAACTTGAAACTTTACCTGTACCTATGATGAATATATTTATCGTTTAGGCTCTTCTCCAAATGCAAGATATTCCTTCAGCCATCAATGCAATGCAGTTCTACACTAATGTTCAACCAACTATCAGGTATAAAAGTATTTTATTTGCTTTTTCATGGGCTCCTTGTTTCCAAGTCTTTTGCATGAGCTTGTAATGGTCCAGGGGGAGGAATGTGTATGTTCAATTCTCATCACATCAAGAACTGACAACCATGGATCAGAATGCTCAAGGACGAGGTGATGAGGTTAGTAGATTAGCATCTTATCATATTGTGGATGCGAAACATACTTATTGAACCATATGGAGAAAAATGTTTCAAATCAAGCCATTTGTGTGGGACCAATTGTATTTGTAGCTTTTGGAGTAGCAAAGAACATGTTATGTTTTTTCTTTTTTAATTAATTGTCAGTTATTGTCTTTGATATATCTTTATCTTTGACAACAAGGATCATTCAGTAATGTTGATTTGAAGTTTCCATAATAAACCAAGCTTATTGGGATAACTGTTGCACCATATTTAAAGTACAGAGAGTACCTATGGTCTATTGCAGATTGATTTTCTAAAGTTGAGTATGTATAAAATATGGCCTTCTGAAATTCAAAACAGTCTTGAAATATGCTGCTGGGAAGTAAATTGATTGCTGTGGAAAAAAATACTTTATTCTAAATTATTGAAAGATTGATTATTTTCATAATATACAAGGTGGAGCTTTTTGTTATTAACTGAATGACTTGGGAAAAGGAGCTATGTTAGTTAAATTCCTACTGGCAACGTTAGTGGTCATGTACGCTGGGATGAAGCCAAAAATTTTTTTTGGACCCCCTCTCTCTACACCCCTGCATGTATGGGGTAGTAGCTGTTTGATCACTAGGATGCCTTTATAAAGTTTATTTTGTGCCATATATGTTGGTAATTCTTCTGTCATGATGGTAATATGCAATCTGTTTGTGTTTTGCTTTCTGTCGGACATTTTCTTAGCTAAATGCTATATATCTCACCTTTTTGTGGTCGATTCAACAAGATTTCTTATTTGTTTGGATTTTCTTCTTCTTTTTGGATTTTAAGCCTTTAATTTCAAAGTGCAACTAGCATTTCAACCATTTTAGTTGAAGTTACTTTGGGCATTACTCAATTGTGGTTTATTGAGTAATATCTTGTTTATTTTAATTTTTAGCTACAAAAAGATCACGGTCAATCCTTTATCCTGTTAGCTCTATGCATTATACTATCCAACTATAGGGTGAATAATATCTACGTAATAAACGTCTTTGTTGCACAAGTAACCTCAAGTTCATACTTATGAAGTAACTAGAACAAATCTATTTTGGCTTTCCTTTCCTCCTCTCTGAGTTTCCTAGGTTTTTATAGTCCTTCCAATTTCAGTGTTTTAAAGGCCTTTTTACTGCATATTCAGGGTTTGTTTCTTTATTCATTTAATCTTCTCTTTATCTGTGCTTCTTTATTATTCTCTTCTCATCTCTTCTCTATCTGTGCTTCTCCATTTATATTCCTCTCTCTTCTGTCTCTTTGCGGGTCCGCTATTGGGCACACTTTGGATGCGCAGCCGAATCGAATCCTCCTGGTCACAATCCATCATATGCTTTATCCTATTACTGTGGAAGTGCTACACCAGGTTTTCTCACCTCATGGATTTGTGGAGAAGATTGTCACATTTCAGAAGTCGGCTGGTCAGCTTCAAATTTTCTTTCTCTCTCTCCTGAACTCTTATACAATATATTAAGCTGCCTACTGAACTCTTGCACAATATATTTATGTTGATACCAGCTTACTAGGAAATAATTTCAAAGCTATGAAGTGTCTACAGTTTGCAGTTGTTTTTTGTGTATATGCTTACCATACATTTTAGATACATGGTCATGAAAGGACTACTTTGAATAAACTTTGTGTTCTTCTTTATTTAGTCTTTCCTCTCATCCTCATCCTATTCTTGCAAATCTTTTAGGCTTTCAAGCCCTGATCCAGTATCAAGGACGCCAGAATGCTATCTCAGCTAGAACTTCTCTTCAGGTATTTTTACTTGTATAAATATGTTATTCATTTTTCTATGGTAAGCTCTTTTAATTTTAATTAGTGGTTTGCTTTCGTGGGTAATTTAATTTCTTGATGTTTTGCAGGGCCGTAATATTTATGATGGCTGCTGCCAGCTTGATATACAGTTTTCAAAGTAGGTTTATTCATCCAGTTCCAGTCATACCATTATTTGTGTCTACGGCATGTGGGCGTGGAAGTTCAATTGTTTTGTTTGATTATGCTTTATTTTTCTCCTGTCTTATAGATTATACTTCTTAAAAAGCCATTGTTATTATTAAGTTGCTATTGATTTTCTTATTTCAGCCTTGATGAATTACAAGTCCATTATAATAATGACCGATCAAGGTATGTTAGTAACCACTTGTTTCTCTTTTATATCTTGTCGACATTTTCATTTTGGTGCTACTTACATTGTATCCTCTCTCTTTCTCTCTCTCTTGCCAAGGGATTTCACAAACCCAAATCTTCCAACAGAACAGAAGGGCAGATCATCACAGGTATAATCAATTTTTGCAATTTCCTTCTAACATGAGATTTCTAGAAGTATATGTGCATCTCCACAACTGTTTTTGCAGCTATTTCCTTCTTGATTTTAATTTGCATATATTTTTAAATGCAGCATCCTGGGTATGGTGATGCAGGAGGTATGTATGCCCAAGGCTCTTGTAGCTAGGGCAGGTGCTTAATTTGGTACATGTACATAATTTCTTTATTGTTGCTCATTATTTGAATTTTCATTGTTGACTAATAAATGTTGGTTTTCTTCTGTTTCAGTTGGATTCCCACAGGTGGGTATTGCTCAGTTCATGGTCTGAATATAAATGAGACAGTTCTTTCTGATCTTGGGGGTATTATCATCCTTTATGTTATTCAGCCACAACAGTCAAGAGTGTCTGCCAGCTAACCTCTTTGTTTCTCAAGTTCTTTGTTTCTGTAGGAGTGATTAAACAGACTTCTTTTTTCCCTGCATGGCAAACGCTACTCAGCACCCATATACTTTTTGTAGCTTCGTTTTGTGGCAAACTATTAGAGCATGCATTCTATTCTAGTCTTGCCAATAGAAAGAAATTTTGATCAAACTTGGATTGTGGATATTATTTGGGCTCATATCACACACATCTATGTTTCCATTTGGTATGGGGTGTTACTAGATTCTTTAACTGGGTCAAGTTTGTTGTGAAGTGTGAATTGATTTTGCTGAAGGTCTTTATTTTATTTGTTAAATACTACCACATTTAATGATTGCATTTCCCTCTTCTCCATGAAATATAGATGGCTAATGCAGCTGCAATTGCAGCAGCTTTTGGAGGAGGTTTGCCTCCAGGAATAAGTGGGACAAATGATAGGTGCACAGTGCTCGTTTCCAATCTAAATCCTGATGTAAGCTAGTTGCTATCTTTTTTTTTTTTTTTTGGTTGAATTCTCGACTCTTCCTATCATCAAGCTTGACAATTAATATCTTTTTTCAGAGAATAGATGAGGATAAGCTATTCAACTTGTTCTCACTCTATGGAAACATTGTGAGAATTAAACTTCTACGTAATAAACCAGATCATGCTCTTGTTCAAATGGGTGATGGCTTCCAGGCTGAACTGGCAGTACATTTTCTCAAGGTTTGGCTTTTGAATCTCTTGAAATGTTGTTCTTGGATGTTTAGTTCTCTTAAAGAAATACTATTAAGCGGTTGTTTTTAGGTTGAACACTTACTGGGTACTAACACACTTGAAAAATCAGGGGGCCATGCTATTTGGGAAGCGACTGGAGGTCAATTTTTCAAAACATCCAAATATAACACAGGGAACTGATACCCATGAATATATGAACTCAAATCTCAACCGCTTTAATCGCCATGCTGCGAAGAACTACCGATACTGCTGCTCCCCAACAAAGATGGTCCATCTTTCTACTTTACCTCAGGATGTCACTGAAGAGGAAATTGTGAACCACTTGGCGGAACATGGCACCATCGTTAATACCAAGCTCTTTGAAATGAACGGAAAGAAGCAAGCCCTTGTTATGTTTGAAAATGAGGAGCAAGCTACGGAAGCCCTTGTTTCCAAGCATGCAACCTCACTTGGTGGGTCAATAATCCGAATTTCATTCTCTCAGTTGCAGACAATAAGAGAGAACTCACAGTAATAGTTTTTCGGTAAGGAACTGTGATGATACTGGCATTAAGAATTCATTATCACCCAGGATATTTTATATCGGGTTGTAGGTTCATCTTTTTATTTCTTGTTTCGTTTAACGTTAAGTCTAATTACTTTTATGGTGCTGGATACTATGTTTTATTTTCCGGTCTTCATATGACTAGTTCATGTAAGGTATGCCACTTAATCTCTCTAGGGTCTGAAAATTTCTGGGTAGATTTTTTATTATGCGGATAATGGTCAGTTTTGAGGAAATAGGGAGAGAAGCATTAGCTGAAATTGCATGATCTTTGTATCATTGTGTTGTATATTTCTTGTAAGCCAGGCCAACTGGTCCATTCCTGTTTGTATCCGTATGCCACACCAGGACGCGTTTTCGTTCAGTCATTAAGATAATTTATTCTTCGAGTTTGTTGCTGCCCCTTCTCTGAATCCCTCCCTCCCATCTCCCTCTCTCCATGGACTGTTATGCATTTCATGATATGCTTGGCGATGCTTGCAGATTCCTAGGCTTGCTTGCTCACGGTGATGGTTCCTAGCTATGTATTTCATGATACCTGTGCAAGACAATTATGCATTTCAGGTAGCTTCCTTAATGAAAAATCTATTGGTAAATGACTTTCCAACTAAGCCAGTTGAAATAATCTTTTTCATCTAGGGTTTTCCTCTTCTCTCTCTTTAAACCAGCCGCTAGGTATTAGCAGTCATCCATCCGGCTTCTGGGCTAGTGTTGCTCATCTCTCCCCTTGCTTATCTCCTTTTCTCTCTCTGTTCTCTCCCCTTTCTTTTGGGTTTTAGCGAAATAATCTTAGGATCTAGCTACCATCTTCACCCTCTTGACCTTCGGTCAGCTTGGATTTTGTTCGATCTGTGGGTCATTTTCACGTCGGCTAGGAGCCTTTGTCTCCTTTCTCGTTTTGATGGGCTTTTGTTCTTGATCTTCGTCTCCGGTAAGACCTATCTGCTTTATGTTGATGTGGCATCGTTGGCGCCCTGTGCTCTCGTTGGTCTGAATCACGAGGGAGCATCGGAGTCTATACACTAGAACAAAATTGCTACGTAAATATATTAAATGTGTTTAACATGCTTTTATCCCCAATCGCTACGTAAATATGTGTTTGGATAACATGTGTTGCGGTGCAATTGGATGCTTTCAACGTATTGGAGGCCTTTTTTTTCCCCACTGATGAATCATCCTCCGGTAGATAAAAAGACCATTAGTCAGTCAACTTTCTATTTTAACTTTTCATATTTTACTTTTTTTTTTCAATTTAAAAAACATATGGTAGCTTTCAGACCTAGGCCTGGAATGAGTTTTTTTCCCCTTCAATAAGTAAATATACAAGAAAATATAATTTATTTATTACTGTTATATAAAATACACAAATTTGTTTTTATAATAATTTAATAAATATATATTAAAATTGTATAAATTAATCATAAATAATTAGTTATATGATTCATAAAAATAGATGCAAATATATTTAATATAATTAATACAATTATTATTTAACAATAACATAAATATAAATTTAATATATTTTTTATTATTCAATATGAAATATAACATTTTATTATTTATTTTACATAAACAAATTAATGTAAGAACTTAATACATGCATGGATGGAGTGAAATTTATTAAATTTCATTTACCGAAGCTGTCAATTTTCAAGTTTAGGAAATCAGTAGATTTGCGATGACTTTCTGGATGAGATCCTATTATTTTTGGGTTAAGATGCCTCCATGGCGTTTGAAAATCTATCTTTTAGCTTCGAAACGCATTTTGAATCACTCAAGTTTGAGTTTGGGAGCTCAAGTTATGACTGTTAAGTGAAGACTACATGAGCAGAATTTCTGAACGAGATTATGACGAGAATTACAAATTTTGGGCTTTTAATTTGACTTCAAATCATATTGCGTTCGGGTTTTAGGCTAATTTTTATTATATATGAGCCGGATATTGTATTTATAAGCTTTTATTATTTTATAACTCTAATTTTTTATAATATTAAATATTTTAAGTTATTTAGGAGTTTTATGTCAACAAAAATTTGTTTAAAATTATTTATTGTTATTTAGGTTAATTAGAGTTCTAGTATTTTTATTTAGATTTATTTAGCTAGTCTATATAAAGGCTTCTTCATTGTTCATTAAGAAGACAATTGGTTTTCATTAATAAAGTAAAACTCTGTGAGTTTGTTTCTTTGTGTAATTTTTTTTTTTGATTTTTAGAAGTAGTTTTCTTCTCGATTTTCTTTAAAGAGTCGTGAGAAATCATTTTTCGCCCTTTAATTTGTCAATGTTTATTTCTTAGAGGGTTTATTAGAGCCATTAATTAAGTTTGTTGGAATTTATATCTCAAATTGTTCAATTGGACATTTATTATCCATTCTATCAATCGGTTTATCATTTCATCTTCCACTTTGCTTTAATCTATCTTTTTGCTATTTAGTTATTATTTTGAATATTTATTCTTTATTTTTTAATTTTTTTTAATTTTAACTCTAAGAGTTTGTTTATTTGGATAAGATTTTTTTCTTATGATTTTTAGAAATAGTTTTAAACAAAACTTTTTTATTTACATAAAATTCTTAAATAACTTAAAATACTTAATAATTATAAAAAAAATTCGGAATAATAAAATAATAGAATAATAAGAGCTGATAAATACAATATTGTGCTCATATATAATAAAAATTAACCCTAAAACCTGAATACAAAATGATTTAAAATCGAATTAAAAACTCGAAACTCGTAATTCTTGTCATAATCTCATTCAAAAATTCTACTCGGGCAACCTTCACTAAAACGATCATAACTTGAGCTCCCGAACTCAAAATCAATTGATTTAAAGTGCGTTTCGAAGTTAAGAGATATATCTTCGAAAGTCATGAGACATCTTAACCTAAAAATGCCATGATCCCATCCAGAAGGTCGTCGCAAGTCTAATGATTTCCTAAGCTTGAAAATTGACAGTTTCAGTAAATGAAATTTAATAAATTTCACCTCATCCATGTATCATAACTTAAATAATTATTGTTCATTCTCACGCCATGATTACAATTACATTTAAATCCAAATACATATTTCATCACTTATTTTAATCTCATCACTACAAAACTCAATTTTACTATCTTAAATGAAATTCTAACTAATCTGACCGAACCCATCTCTAGAATGTTATCAGATAAAGTCTCAGCCGATTCGAGGGGTCAAGAAGATTCTATGTTCTCAACTCTGTGTGTCCTCTCTACCAGAAAATGATGCTTATGCCATTTTTTTCTTTATCTAATAAAAACCCTCCTCTCTCATGTAGCTATGCAAAATGCAGCATTAACCAATGGCAACAACAATAATCTCACTCAAATCTCTCAATCTTAATCAGTTGGAACATTCCTCTTCATTCACCAAACGGAAAACACCCATAAAAACATGAACAACAACTTCTACTCCAACGTAGTAAAAAACGTAGTCTTGGTGGGCAACTGCAGGGGGCTTCAAAACTCGGCCATTTTCTAGAACTGTCTTCAGAATCACTTCCTTTCATCCCAAAGTTGAATTACCGTCAAATATGGCCTCCGTGTCACCGATGCTGCTACAATGTACGTTGTCTCCACAGTCCTTGAAGGTAAGGTCAACAAAGACCTCGTTCACATATCCTATCCGGGTGGTGCTGCCGTGGGACTCTCGTGGATCAATGGTGACGGCCTGGGCTCGTCCCAATGCATCTCAACCGGGTTTCGTCCCTGAGGTTGCAATCCTCGAACCCGTGCTTAACAGCGGGCACATCCCAGTGATTGCTTATGATGAGTCGGGATAGCCTTAAACATCAACGCCGACAAGGTGTCTGGCGAGGCAGCTGCCACATTGGGGGGCAGAGAGTCTGATCCTGTTGAAGACCCTGGGAGCTTAGTAAAGAAGATCAATGTAAAAGAAGAGAAAAAGACTATCGAAGAAGCTATCCTTCTGATAATTGGTTAAAATTTTAGTGTCTCAGTCTATTTCAGCCTAATAACAACCTTAAATTTAATTTATAGTATGGGTAAGAGGAAGTCGATTTCAGTATCCCGAAATTCATTATCCTCTTATTTATAAATTAGAAAAATATTATGGATAGTTCTAATAATTGTATAAAAAAATAAATATTTTTAAAATAATTTATATGAGATTATTTAAAAGAATAAAAAAAATCATACTCATCTCCATTCAAAAATTCTATTTTATTATTAAAAATTGATAAAATATTTAAAAAATCTATTTTATTATTAAAAATTAATAAATTATTTTAAAAAATATTTTAAATTAATATTTTATAATTAAAATTAAACAACTGAAATACAAAACAGTTGGTTGGTTGTTGATACTACAAAAATCAACTCCAGGAGCTAAGTTCAAGTATAAAAAGTTTTACACTTCCATTGCGTTGACCAAAATTATAAAAGTCAAGCATCATTTATTATTATAAAAAATTTATTGTTTGATTACACAGAAATTTCTTTATTAAAAATAAAAAAAATGGTATATAACTTAATCAACATTGTTATTATTGTAATAATAAAGATATAAATTCAAGTGTAATTTTTTCTTCTGTAAAAAAAATTAAAAAGAAAAATATTGGTGTAGAATTTTTTATTATTTATTTCAATGATATGTAATTATAATTTAAATCTTGAGATTGTTTGACTTCTATTACTTTCATTATAAAAGTTTTGATTACAATTGTCGTTTTACTTAAGAAATCCAATAACTGTAATTTATAAAATAAAAATAAAAACCCATTTTTTTTAAAAAGGCTTAAATTTTTAATTAAACTTAAAAAATAATTATTTAAATCCGCGCAAAAGGAAGGGCAATTAGTGGCTTTGGTCCCTCAAAGAAGCCCTTTCATTAATATAATAGTAAAATTATACTTTGACTCTCATTTTTTTTTTTTTTTTGGCTCCTTAAAAAATTTTTTTAGCTTTGCCCTTAGAACCAATGAATAGCAAAAATTTTGGAGAGACCTTATATTATCATTCAAAGAGAAAATAACAATTTTATTTTTGAAAATTAAATTTTTTAAAAAAAAGTTTGAAGACCTTGAAAGAAAATTTCTATAATTCTTGGAAAAATTTTAAAATTTTATGACATTTTATTGAAATATGAAAAGAAATATATTTTTTAGAAAATTTTATCTACTTTTAAAGATAAAAAGCGAAATTGACAAAAAATTATAAACATTAAATATTAAAAATAATAATTTTCCTTTTCTTTTATAATTTGCACGTCAAGACTAACAACAAAATTGGATGATGCTATAAATTGGACCAAGATTGCTAAATTAAAACAAGTATATAGACTCAGTATCTTAAAATTTAAATTTTGTTAAAAGTAAAGATAACTTTTAACATATTTAAATCTTGACGCAATGATAAAATTATATTTTAATTCTAGTATTTTATTATATTATTTTTGATGTCTTAAAATTTTAATATAATAACATTTAAGATATTTTATATATTTTAAATAATTTCAAGGTTGAAATTTTTTCAAACATTCTTAAAATAATTTTAAGGTTTGAAATATTATTAAGAATTTTTTTCTAAGTGTTTTCAAGCCAAGTGGGGTACCTAGGCTAAAGGGTGCAATATCTGTGAGGCAATATGCCTACTACCACATAGGTATTGAACCCTTTTAGTAAAGGGCGCAATACTTGTCAAGCAAAGCTTTTGTTTGGTATTTCTCATTACTTAGGTATGGAACCCCTACTCAAAGAGGCATCAGACCCATGATGAGGAGATACCACCCACCCCCCCAAAAAAAAAAAAAAACTCAAATGTAATATTCGTGACTCAACAATCAAATAATTTCCAAGACTAAATATCAATACCTATGCTTCCGCAATTACATTTAATGTCCAAATTAATTCTTCTAACGGCTTTAAATCATCCCCAATGATCATTAACTTCTACAAACTTATTCTTTAATATAAATACAAATTAAAGACAGATCAAGACACAAGAGATGGGCATCCAATTATAGAAATCTAGAGAAAAGTCTCAAATTCTTTTTTTCTTCATTTTCTCTTATACATATCTCTTAGTTGCTTATTGTTAAATCCTTTTATCATTCTCATTTCTATTCTTTGAGAGAGAGTTAACATTTGTAAACACACACTTTTGAGAGCTCTTCATTGTATACATCTTTTCTTTATTTGAAGTTTTGAGTTATAAAGCCTTAATGCTATATTTGGTAGGAGTATTTTTCTTATGCATGTTTTAGTATATAAGTTAGTAATAAACTAATTTAATTGGTAATATTTAGTCACTCACATGACTTATTTTTAACAAAGAGAAGGAAAAAATTTTCGTTTATTTTGAATATGTCTTATTTTTTATAAGAGTTATTACCCGTCTTTCTAATTTCAAGTTTAAAACTATACCAACTATTATAATATAGATGCAATCAATAAACTTTTTCCGCATCTACTTATACTAGTAACTAAATGAGACATAAGTGATTTGTAAAGGACTATAGTTGAGCCTTGTAAAAACTAAAGAGTTTTAGGTATGCCATAAAGATTAAGAAAATATTCTATCTTAATCTTGTGAAAAAAAACCACTATAAATCAGAATGTCTAATCTTGTCTTTCCTTTCTTTTTTATTTAGAAAAGTTTTATAAAAAAGACAAAAAAATCAAGAATAAATATTTCAACAATGAAATAAAAAAACCTTCACAAATAGATCTAGGATGATGCTATCTATTTTTAGAGTATAATACAATAATAACAAAACAACACTTGGTAGCATCCAAGACCCACTTATAGGGGCAAAGGCAAGAAAAAAAAAATAGGGACAAAATGGAATTTTAAAATTTTGTGGGCCAAAATGAAAATTTATCATTATTATTTTATAATTTATAACTTTTAGAGGAGTTTAAACACAATTTCACATGGAAGGCAAGGCCCTTACCTACCCCTAGACTCACTTGTGAAATTTATATTACTCTATTAGCTTTCAACATAATAATATTATTTAAGTTTTTAGCGATCTTTTTTGATAATAATAGTAAACATTTGAAACTTGAAATCACATTTAAAAAAAAAATAAAAGAAATCGCACTAAAGTAATCTAAATAAATGTAATGGTAATTTTCAAAATTACTATCATAAAAAAATTAATTTTATTAATTTTAATATTTTCAAATTATATTTATTAACAACAAAAGTTAATTTATTATTAACAACATTTAATCTATTTATTTTTATTAATGCTAATTTATTTATTTTAAATATAAATAAATTAATGTATTTATTTCAAAATTAATATATAATTATATTATAAAGTTTAAATATTTAATATTATTTAATTTATAATATAAATTAAAATTTAATTCAATAATAGTTAAAATAAATTTAAGATTAAATATTTTAGATTTTATAATTGGGAAAAATATAAAGTATAATAAATAAACAAAAACATATATATTTTTTTCTTAAATACATCTTTTAACTTTTTAAGAAAAATAGTATCTCACCTTTGTTCAAAAATATCGTATTCATAAAAAAATATTTCAAATTAAAATTAAATTCTCAACAAACATACAAAAATATGTGAATATATATATATATTGGTAGAAAATAACAAGTTTTAAGCGATTATATTAATAAATAATCATCAGTATTCCTTAAATTGAACTCGGTGGATCCATGAATAGTAGAAATTTGGATTCACTATTATTCGTGAACTTAGTCATTTAATTTGCAACCATGTGTCAAATTCTTATTTTCTAATTATGTTTGAAGTGGCAACTAATTAATAGCAGTTCGACTAAACTACTAGAATTAGCTCCACCAGCTAACAAAGTCTACTAAAATAGCATTATCACATTGAAGTTCTACTTGTTTGAACCCTTTTGCCATTGCTATGTTCAAACCTTCATATATAGCATGTGCTTCAACCTTAAAAATGGAATCCTTATTCACCACTATGGAAAACTCACATAATCATCTTGCATCCACATCTCTAAATACACCTCCCACTTATGTCTCTTAAAATATATATTCTCTCACTAAGTAAATTAAATTCCTTAAAAAAGGAAAATCTTTTTATCGATGAAAAATCTAAAAAAAAGCAATTTAGGTTATATCAAATTCGAAAGTAAATTGCTAAAAATAATAAATTATATTAATTTTAAAAGTGAACAACTAAAAATAATTTCAATTTATTTTATCCTTTACGACAAAAGAATAATTATTAATAATAAGGAATCCACATGTCTAATTCATTTTGGACTAAATAATTTAAATTTTAACCCTTAACTTTCACTATTTACATTATGAGATTTGAATTTTATATTTTTTGTTATTATTAGGTAAAAAGTAGGAGTTAAAATTTAAATTAAATGAAAATACTGTGATTAATTATTTTTAATTATTTAATTTTGAAGTTAATAACAATTAAATTACTTATTTTTTTAGGGGATCAAATTATAAAATATCAAAATTGAGACACACAAATAAATAAAAAATATTGTTAAGTGTGAACATTGCACTTAGTCAATATCCATCATCTGCCTTTTCTCTCTCTCTCTCTCTATTTTTTCTCAATCAAATCTATTATTTAAAAAAGACCAAACGTTTTTGCCAAAAGAATAAAACCCTATAAAATAAATACATAACGTTTTAAATATTTTTTCTCTTAAAAAAGCGTTGAATACTGAAACAAAAAAGTAAAAAAAAAAAACGATTAATACCACAAAAATAAGTAAATGAGGAAAATATAACATTACAATTATTAAATCGTACTAGTTGTCAAATAAATACTAATTGAGATTAATATAGACAGTGGCGGATTTAAAAATACGATTTAAGAGGTAAGGCTAGAAAATTTTTTTTGTGGGGAGGGTCGGAAGTAAAAATACAATTTCGCCATTTTAATAGTTTATATCTTTATATTTTTTAGAAGATTAAATCAAAATTTTATCATTTTTAGGGGCTAAAGTACAATTTAACTATTATTAATTTAAAATTTTATAAATTATAAAGAGCCTAAATGAGTAATATCTAGAGATTATGAATTTAATGAGTAATATCTTCTTAGGTTAAAAAAATTATATAATATTTTTAAAATGTAAAAAAAAATTATTATATTTTAGTTTTGAATATTTTTTAAAGGTAAGTATTTGATATATTAGCAATACACTTTTTTAACCTTACAAGTAGAGTTACAAATTTGCTACGTGTCTCATTTCTTTTACTATATCTAACATGCACTTGTCATCACCTCAGCTACCTTTGTGAAAATTTTAAATTCTACTAACAGTGTACTAAATGTATTTCCTTTTTATAATTATTGATATTTATTTTAATGGGTGGAAACTAAATTTTTTGATCTCATAATATCAAATATCACGTTGTAAGAAGATCGTGCGTCTATAATCTATCTATACTAAATATAAAAAGATTGAAATTACTAAAATATCATTACTAAAACATAAGTTGAGATAAAATTTCACTCTGACAAACATTATTTAAGAATTAAATACAAGAATAATCTATTTATTTATATATTATTAATATAAAATATTTCGTAGGATCCACTTGTTAGGTGTGATAAAATTTAGTTGTGAATTTTATAAAATAAAAAAAAAAAAGTTGTCAATTAAATCACATTTTATCGTATAGTGGTAACTTAAATTTGTGGAGAGTGTGCTACTTTAGTGGCAGCTCATGATCAAAAAATCTTCAGCTTTTTTAATTCCTAATCCACGTATAAAACCCTCTCTACTTCATTTGTTCATACAAAAATTTTCATTTTTGTTTAAATAAAAAATATAAATCCAAAGATTACATTGGTTTTCACGTATTTTACCCAACAAGGTGGCGCACCAAAACAGGTCAGGTGAGTTCGTCGGGTTTCCACCTGTCGGAGATGGCGGTCCCGAACAACAAGAACATGATAGCTGCCGACAAAGACAAGCAGAGGATAGGGTTGAATCATCAGATATGTTTTTTGGATCACAAAGTCATCATCAAGCAACCGAGATGTCTGCAATGGTATCTGCCTTGACTCATGTTGTCTCTGGCCAAAGATTTGCTGCTTGGGATTGTTACCCTTCTAACATGGACGCCACTTGTTTCCAACATACACAAACTGGTTCAGCTTCTGGTCTTGCTCCATGCAAGATTGGTCAAAAAAGGGGCCGTGCAGAAGACGTTACTGCTCATTTGGTTCAAACAAGCTCTCATGCCCATTCATCATCTCCTGCAACTTCTGGTATCTATGATTATTTTCTATCAAAACCCTTTTTTATTACATGTCAAAACTCGAAGCTGCAATGAAACAGTTAGCTTTAACGGTTTTATTTATTCAGTTTATCTATCCTTTTTTTTTTTTAACAGTAACTGAAAAAACTGAAACGGTGGCAACCACATCAATGGAAACTGCAGGTGAAGCAGCGGCAGCGTCCAATGAAGAAACCGGCGAGCATAGGAGAAGATACCGAGGAGTTAGGCAAAGGCCATGGGGGAAATGGGCGGCGGAAATACGCGACCCTAACAAAGCAGCGAGGGTCTGGCTTGGTACATTCGATACGGCTGAAGCGGCAGCCAGAGCCTACGATGAAGCCGCGTTGAGATTCAGGGGAAACAGAGCAAAGCTTAATTTCCCGGAAAATGTCAGAGTTGTTGTTCCTCAACCAATGCAGAATTTTCCAACCACCCAAACACCCGTTTCTAGTTCTCAAACAACCCATTTTCCACCATATTATCAATCCCCACCTACTGCTGATATGCTTAGAGATTATTGGCAATACTCCCAGTTACTGCAGAGCTGTAATGATTTCCATGAACAACAAGCTACAAGCTTGCTGAACCAGATGATTCAATCATCTCAATTACCCAATGTCCAACCGCCATTGTTATCTTCTTCTCTCTCACCACCTTTGCTTTCATCACCATCATCTTCTGCCTCTGCTTCTTTTCCTCTGTTTTTTGGTGAGCAACACCAAATGGGCATTTCCAGGCCGCCCTTTAATCAAACTCAGGCTAGTCAATCAGATTTTCCGGTGCGGCCACCGCCATGGTCACATCCTGGTCATCATTCTTCATCCACTTGTTAAAATAAGTATATCCCATTTTTTTTTATATACAAGGAAGAAATAATGAATTTTATCGTTTATTAAAAACGAGAAGTTAGTGCTTTATTTGGATTTGTAAAAATTTGAACTTTTCATAAAATACAAGACAAATTAAAGCAAAGAAATTAGCTCTTCAATTTTGGCATAGTAGAACGATGCAATTATTAATTAAGACAAAAAAAAAACAAAATTTTAATTTTATTTGGAATTTTCCCCTTTATTTTATTTTTCTAACTTTGAATTTTTCAATCATTGTTATTGTAAAAAAGAGTATAATTTGGGGATAATATATAAAGAAAGAGACAATTAGGATAATAGATTATCCAAAGAAAGATGTAGAAACAAACACCTCTTTTCCTTTGCTTTACACCCAAAGATTCTTCAAAGCATGTAATTTGTTTGCTTTACACCCAGAGGTAGGATACTATTTTTGAATAACATCAATAGGTCATTTTTAATTCTATTATCATCCTTAACTAATTCATTTATATTAAAATTTTAAAATATTTATAACAATCGAATTAATTGAATTGAATATTTCGTAAATATTATAAAAAAAATAATAAAAAAATTAGTTAATAAGATACATTTCACATCTAAAACCTAATGTTTATATATAAAAATCAAAAGCATAGAAACAAGATCAAATTCTGTGTGCGGTCCACATATTTAAATATATAGATATAAATGAGTGCACGGAAAATGTAACAAAATCAAACGACATAAAGCTAACAACTTAAAAGAAGACAATATATTAATTAATAAATAATACTTTAAATTAAATTTATAAATCCTTAATTAAATTGATGTCATCCTCAACCGAGTTATTAATTCCATCAAAATGTTACAAAGTATTTAGCCTTTTCATTTCAACGAAAATTAATTAAAATATGCATTTAATTGAATTTGAACTCACGCTTATTGGATTATTAAAACTTTAAATTTATCACTTAATCAAAACTTCATTTTAATATATTTCATACAATTTTATTTTAATATACACAATTTATTATCTACATCAAATATATAATTAGTTTCAAACTATATGTTTTATTATTTATTGTATGTTACTTTTAAACAAACATTTATGTTTTAAATCTGTAATTTCTATACGTATATGCGTGTGATAGAATTTCTAGTAAAACTTTAACAGTGATAGTAAAATTTAAAAATTACTTTAAGTTGATTATACTTTATATTGGATTGTATTAAATTCTAATGGACCCCATATGTAGAGAAATGATTGTATAAAATTGTGATTTCACGTCATCCTTATCCCTTTTCAATAAGAGAATGACAAGTCATATTTTTCTCTTGATTTTTAGCATTTTTAGATGGAA
Organism: Gossypium longicalyx; assembly: GCA_025698465.1. Lineage (NCBI taxonomy): Eukaryota > Viridiplantae > Streptophyta > Magnoliopsida > Malvales > Malvaceae > Gossypium > Gossypium longicalyx. The sequence goes on along the minus strand of CM046997.1, from coordinate 10,729,749 downwards.
AAATCTTATTTGTCATTATCATGTTGAAAAGGGATAAGAATGACGTAGAATCATAATTTCATACAATCCATTCTCCCATTTGCATTATTTATTATTTATAATTATAACCTCCTTAAAAAATACTAAAAATACCAAACTTAAATTTTATTTATAAAAAGATTGAATAATTAAGGAAATGTATTGTTTCAGCCCCTAATGGATTTTAACTCTGTTTTATTTTCTCAAATAAGAAAAGATTAAAATGGTTTTATGTTAGATTTTCATTTGAATTTTAAGTTATGAAGTATTGGTTGGGTGTTTATATTTTTTAAAATTAGTTCGAGTTTGAATTATTATTGTGCTAACTAAATAAGAAAAAAATAAAAATAATTATTTTATATATTAATAGTAGAAGTTTTTAATTTTATAAATAGAATTAAGTAATTATCAAATATTTTTATTTAATATTTAAAACTAAAAAAATAAATGAAGCACGACTTTAACCCATTTGTTTATGTAATTAAAAAACTCCAAAAATATATAACTTGAAGTCATAAATAAATAATTCTGAACCTGATTACTCTCAAGCCTCAAATATATAATATATGAATTAACTCAAATATTATATATATATGTATTTTTTTTTTTTTAAAAATGGTGCTTTTTTCATTTCTGAAGTCAGCATACAAGATGGAGTCATACGCGACGAGGGGGGCTCATACGGATGATATAAAATGTTAGAGAGTGAGACCCACAAGGACACGTGTTAATCGTTGAACCTAATATCGAGTAATGACGTCAACGTGTTATAGTCAACATCAAGATATGTGCCCAAAAACAGAGACGTGTTAACCTGTGAGATAACGAGTCTTTTAAGCTTAAATAATCCTTATTATTATTTTATCTAGTTTGATTTACTAAACTTTTTCTTTATTTTATATATTTTTACATATTTTTGTATTTGGAAATAGTAGTTTTAATACATTGATACAAGAAGAAGGGGTATGTTTGAGCTAAACTTCGTTATGGAATACGCGGGGTAAATGTATTCAATGTATTTATTGTCGGATGGCTTGTTGCCTAGGTGTCCTTTTAGCTTGTCACAGTCCTTATAGAGATGAGGGTATAACAAATAATTTTTAAATTATCTATCGAAATAAATAATTTATCAAAAGACATTTTTAGGGGTAATATGTGGAGTTTCGTTTATTGTATTGAGTTGCGAAATTGGGATAATTGTTATGGAATAATTAAAAGACGTGGAAACCCACAGGTGTGGAGTTATATGTAATTTACATGCATTTAAGTTTTTTATTGTTGGAGAGCAACAGGAGGTTAACACCTATGTGTGTTGAGTTACGTATAATTTAACCTTGATAAATACGAATGTCAAGTTCTTCTCTAATAAATGTATCGAATGGAATTCAACATTCACAGGTTTCAAGTCCTTGAAAGTATAAGCATGAATGTAGTGAATAAAATAAGTTCTTACCCTATTAGTATTTAACTAATTCATTATTGTCATCAATAGTTATTTTGTTAACTATAAATTATTATTCGTAGTTTCGGTGGACACTATACTGACTGAAGACATTCAAGTAGTACTCTTGAGGGAAGTAGCCAAGGAGTCATACATATTGGGAAAGGCCTACGTCACTATTACTGTTGGAAAAATCTAGTTAAGAAAACAGTTTTCAATTACAACGGAAGTTTAAAAATTTTAAAAATCGAGTTAATTTGTGATATTTATATCAATAAACTTTTTCCTAAAAATAATTATGCTTTGTGCGAGACGGATCCGAAACGTTCTCGACTTTGAACCAAATGACCTCCATTATCCTTGTACCCCCGAATTGCGTCAAGTTAAGCTTGAGCAACACGAACCAAATACAAAACAAGAAATAATTTAATTACTTTTAGTAGGAAAGTAATTCTCTCAAATAGAAACCAGTAGAAATTGTAATTCTTAGAAAATATAATTTATTTGTAGAATAACAATTTATTTTCACTACTAGTTTCATCTATTTATAGGAAGAGATAAGAGAATCTTGATATAACACAAATAATATTTATTTAATAAAAAACAGTCTTCTGACTTCTAGTCTAACGGTAAGGGGGGGGAGGGGCAACACACCTCTCAATTCCCTTAGGGTTGTCGCCCCTCATATTTTTATGTGAGGCAGATTGAGCCTCTTATGTATTGGTTCCAATTATATGTATTTCCTAAACTTTAACCTCAACACTTTATAATTTAATCCAACTAAATATTTATTTTTTTATTTCCAAAATAAATATATATTAATTAATTAATTAATTAATCAAATTGACTAAATTAATTTTCCAATTAAGTAATTTTCTCAACCTAATTTTAATTTCATTAAATTCATGACAACTTTTATTTTATCCAAACATTGAAGGTAAGGTTTGTAACAAAATCTTTCATTATTTCAATTTTTAAAATAAAATATCTTTCTATTCCAACTTTTTATCTCAATTTTTTTGGAAATTTCCATTGAAATATGAAGATGATTATTTGAGTTTTCTTAAATCTAATCACTTGATTTCAACAAGGTAATGTGTTTTTTTAATTATAATCTTTTATTTCAATCATTAGAAATTTGTTTCATCTGTAATGTGCTAGAGAAAGCTTCAATTATGTGTGGTTTTTTTTTTTTTTTTTTATGTTTTTAGGATGTCTTCTTAATGATTTTAGTTTTTGGATCGTATTAGAACAACAAATTTTAGATTTATTTTGAGTTTAGATTAAGTTTTTGAGAGATGCCATTAATGAGCTCTAGAGAGAGAAAGGTTAGGAACTTTCAGTTTTGTTGGGGATTAGAGTTGTTCTAGAGAGATTTAGGGTTTCTAAACTTAGTTATAATGCTAGATTTTAGTTTCTGTAAGTTTAGATTAGGTTTCTCTTAAGTGGTTCTAATAAGTGAAAAAGTGTTTCGCTATATCAAATTATATCTCATGACAAATGTAGGAGTTTTAAATATTGGAATGTGATTTTTCTAGCTTGTTTATTATTTTGGATGTGTTATTGTAGCAAGGGAGGTGGTCGAGTCATCTAAGGCTAAAAGGAAAAAAATGGTTATGGAGGCTTAATGAATTCATTTTGTTCTTACTAAATTCGATTTTTCAATATATGTTTGATTAAATAAATAAGCTTAGGGTTGTATTGTTAATTATATACTTTTGTAGTTAATTGATCTTGTGGAATATGAAACTTGTCTTGTTGATTGTCTATTGAAGTGTTTTGTGATTATACATATTTTGCTATACGAGTATGGTGAATGCTATGAATATAGAAATAATCTGAGTTTTAAATGATAAGATTGATGTTTATTGCTTTTATGTGGTGTTGAAATAATAATGCCTATTAAATAAATTAGAAAAGCTTCGGGTATAGTTGGCATGCCATAGAACACTTATGTTTTGGAGCTTATATATAACATTTGTGTGCATGCTTATAATGTTTGAGGAGGTTGTGTCTATACATGCATTGGAGTATTGTTATCATTTTTGGTGCTTGTGTGTAATATTTTGGAGTCTCTGGGGATTATCAGTGTATCCATTATTTATTTCTAAATTTGGTTAGTAGGGGGAAATCGAAAATGTTAATTCAACATATCAATGCCTTGTTTGTTTGGAATAATGATGAATATGACATTCAAAGATCAATATCTCAATGGTATGCAAAAGATTTCCTATGCTTCAACAATTTAATATGTGCTTAGGTTTGTACGTGTCCGAATGTTGTGTACATTATTGTGAAATGTAGATATTTGAGCAATTCAGGTATGGATAATTTAAAGCAATTAAATGATTCATACGTTATCTTTAGAAAACAAAACAATACATGTTCATATGTCGAACGTCTGATAAGTTAAAGATAGTTAGGTATATAAACTCTGATTTTGATGGAATATGGATGCAAAATTGCCAGTAGTCTGCAAATTGTGGCAATAAATGTTAGTCTTGTATTCTAATAACAACAGGAGGACATCAACATCAATGCACATAAACTTGAAATTCATTGTTGTTAAAATAAGAGTTTAGATTGGTTAGATGTCTATAAAGCATATTGGGACAAGCTTCATGATTGCAAATCCATTTACTAAGAGACTACCACCTAAGTTTTTTATGGGCACACTGCTTATATGTGTGTAATGTCATTTCTGGATGTTCAGGTTAAGTGGGAGTTTTTAATTTTAAATGCTTTTTTGTTATAAAAACATTTTTGGTTATTTCAGTTTAAGGATATTTTAAGATTATTTTCTGCAGAAATAATGTTTATTGGTTTATTCACATTTTGATTTTGGTAAAGTTTGATCTCACTAATGTTTAAGGAAGGCTAGTTGAAAATAAACATTTTTATATTACATTGCATGTAATTTTCATGCTATACATCCATACTTAATCTATATCATTTGGTTGTGTTAATATATGTGATCAAGGATGAATTTAGTTATGATATATGTAATAAAACTTGCATTGGTTCTATGTTAACATAATTAATGGACAAGATTGTTGGAAATACCTTTTGGTCATGATAATAAAGTTTTGACCTTATAAGGTTATATAATAACATGTAATTATAAACTAATTAGTACATATGTGTGTGGTCCAAGTATGAGATTGTTAGATAATATGGACATCACATATATATTAAAAAAAATATTTCTTATTATTTACTATTATAAAAAGATTAGCTCAAATAAAAGTGGCCTAATTTAGTTAAAAATTAATAGGCTTCAGTTATTAAATAGAGAATAAGAATATGTGCAGATACTCTAGTAACTAATTTCTAATTGATGATGGGTTGATTAGAAATTAATGTTAATATGCAAAAGTCATATATTGAGATTATAGTCCCCAAATTACACATACATAACTTTTCTGACATCTCGTCTTCAGAAAAGAGAGAACCATTTTCTCTAAAATACTTGTGTGCTAATTTGAAATATCAAAACATAATACTTGAATAATTCAATATATTAATGGATTCAAGTACGCTTTTGTATCTATTTTTTTTCTTACTGATCTAACATAAAAAATCTTGATTTACGGTTTTAAATTTTATACCAGAATTTCAAGGTTTTAACATTCAACACTAATAATGAAACTCAACACTTATAAGTACCGAGATATTTTAAAAAAAACCGTATTATAAAAAATAATTTTAAAAAAGTACCTATGCTAATATCCGAATAAAATGAATACATATACAATATTTAGGTAAACTAAAATTATAAAAAAAAATTATTTACGATAATAATTTAGAAATTTTCATTAGTTAGTTTTTTAATAATAAAAATAGTTTTTTTTTTCCTAAAATTATGTTAAAATAAGTTTGGTACAATCGTTTTGACACGTGATCTAATGGTTTTAGTTCCTTAAAACATTTTTTTTCACTTAAAAAAATTTTAATTTACCTACCATTTCCTACCCTTTTTGGGAAACGAGAAAATTTTTTTTTTTCATATATTTTATTTGTATGCATAATTGTTAATGGCCTGACTATAGAAATTTTAACTATGATTGAAATTTAATTATGTGTGTTTAAATTTTATTTATAAATTTTAAAATAAATAAGATATGTAATAAAATCTTAATTTCCTTGAATTAATTATTTTTAATGTTCACTTATCAAATAATTACTAAATTTTTTTGGCTTTCCAAAAAATTAATTTCAACTTTTTATTTAATTTTCTTTTGTTAAACCATCTTAAAATAGATAGAAGAGTTAATGTTCAGCATACATTTAATTTGCCGTGTAAATGACATGTTAGTATTTAATTATTTTTTTAAAATTTAAAAATATAGAAAATATTTTTTTAAAATTTTAAAATTAATTAAATACAAGCGTGTCATTTACGTGGCAAACCACGTGTATGCAACATCAGAAAAGTTAAAAAAAGTTAATTTTTCGTTCATTTTAGATGATTTGATAAAGAAACGTATGTTTAAAGACTAAAAATGCAAAAAATTAAATAAAAGATTAAAATAAATATTTATAAAATTAAAAGGGCAAATAAATTATTATGCGTTTTCTTTATTAATATCAATTTGGGAATTTGTACAAATGTGACATAACATTCCTTTTTAGGTTCGAGTAGATGGATATATTTCAATTTTTCTTTTTTTTTTTAATTGAGAATATCAAATTAATGAAAAGCATATATTATTTACCGTTTTACTCGTATAACCATGAAAAATATATATTGAATAAAAAAACACCATGGAAAAATATTGTGATGTTAATGGTAAATGATTTTCTTTAAATTTTATTTTTTATATAAAAATAAAAATAATTATTTTTCATATTTTAAAGTTGTATTAAATGATAGCTAATGGCACCTTAATTAAGTCGTAAGGATAATATTCGAAAATTTTGAGATAATAAATTTGAGTTAAATTTTATTTAAATTATGGGTAATTTTATTTTGATTTTAATCTAATTTAAATTTTACTATGAGTGGGCCAATTTATTATTATTATTATTATTATTATTTTGTTTATATTTAAATATATTTAAGTACAAGATAATTCAATACTTTATTGTCTTTTTCTATTGGAAACAATTCTATGCTAATCCAACTAAAGACTCAATCGACAAAAAATATTCTTTTTAATGAAACTTTACCAAATAATGTCTAAAAGTCATATATAAACTTTATCTTATCAAAATAAAGTCCAAAACCCCAAAATCAAATTTAATATAAAAATAATAAAGAAGATCAACTAAATTAAATCGAACTCAGTCCTGATATTTAAAAAAAAATATAATTAATATATGAATATTAATTTAATACCAAAAAATATTATTATTATTTGTGTAAAATATATTAATATTTAGTTACTGTTTATAAGCACCTAACAACCAAAACCTAAAAAACAAAAAGAAGTGATATTTGGGATGATGGAGCATTGGATGCTTAGGTGAGGTTAGGTGGCCTTGTCTCTTTGATTTTAGGGTTCAACTTTAACTTACTACTAAACCCTTCCCTCTATTTCTCAAATTCTCAACCCCATGTTAAAAAGCTATGTAAGTTGGGTAGCACTAGGTTAGATTTTTTTGCATTTAGATGTAATGAAGTATTCTCTATCTAAATTAGTATTACGAGTTAATCAAACACTACTCTAATTAGAAAAAATATTAATAAAAAATATTTTTATGTAAAATACTAAAATGAATATAAAAGATAAATATATAGTGAACATTTTACATAAATCTTTTAAAAAATTATTCTTTAAAAAAAAAAAAAAAAACTATTCTTTTAAAAGTCTACTCTTCAAAAGATAAATATATGATTAGTCGTAAATGAAGTGAACATTGAATGAAGTCGATGGAAAAGAAAGAAGAAATATAAGTTTGTATTAGTTATAAAATGGAAATGACAAAAACCAAACATTTTAATTGATATTAGGTTAGAATGAAAAGAAATGGTCCGGAAATTTGGTTTAAATGCAATGCCTACCCTTTTTGCTTTATTGTTTTTGACAAAGATTGTGTGGTCTCTAAACCAGAGTTTGAGGTCCTTTCCTAAATTAGTGGAATTCAAGCTTGTAACTTTAAATCAACTCAGAGGCTCCATTTTGTGTTATAACTTAGTTTTCTATCCCATCATCATTCTTTTCTTCTTGTTTTTTTACAACTATTTTATAATTATATCAATAATTACAATCAGAATTAATCATTATAGTTATGAAATTAAATAATTAATTTAAGATTAACTCGTTATAAGATTTTGAGCTTAAACCTTAAAGTTTCTAAAACTTATTTTTTATCATTAAGCTTTTCAAGTGTGATTATTATTATTATCTTGAATTAATTATGATTTGTGATGAGATATTTGAAAATGATAACAACCTAACTGGTCCAATTGGTATTGAGGATGGGGATGGGATTTTGTTTTGGTAGTACAATCCCAATGTTAAATTGATATTTTTTAAATAAATAAAGATTTTATAATTAACTGTTGGATTAGGATTCTGTTGGTATATTGATCTGGGCAAAAAGTTGAATTAATTTTGAATTGGTTTTTGAGTGAATTATTTTAAACGGATTCAATCGAATTAAAAAACATGATTTTCTCTTTTTTTTTTTTTAATTTTATGAATTTAATAATTTATTTACTAGAGCATTTTATTATATTGCAGGAGAACAAAAAAAGCTGTAGCAAAATTCCACATTGTATGCACATCACTATGTGTGTGTGCTATTTACAATTTTGAAAATGAATTTAATTACTTTGAATATTAGAATTCAATTATTAGTGGTTTTTTTATGGTATCTTTGTTGTCCTTATTGACTTGGATATCAAATGTAAAGTCTGCTACAATTTGTAGGATATTGTTTACTTTGACCAATTAAGACCTCACAATATTTTTCCCTAAAAAACACCATATGTTGAATATTTAAAAAAAATATATCATGACTAGCATAGCACCATGCCATCATCCCCCTAACAAAACTCTCTTGAATCCACATTTTTGTACCTATTGGCTAGTAGCTAACACGATACCCAGCAACATAGTTGAGTCTGCCATTCTAAACCCTCTGCACCCGACCCAACTCTGCATGCAAGATAATGATATATCATCACATCACATGCTTATTACATCCTTTAGATTCTTCACTTTTCATCCTTGACTCCTTCCATGGCGTTAACTCTTTAAACACTGCAGATGCTTCATATCTTTCCTCTTTCATCATCTGATTGAGACTGCTTCCTAAACTTCATGTATTGTGGGACTCCTAGGACCACTAACAACCAGTCACATTCAATTCTAATTCACCTGACTCTCCCCTGTTCTTCATGCTATTTATTAACAAAAAAGAAAGAAAGAGATTTTCAATAATTTTCATGTTTGGAGCAGTAAAAATAATATTTTTACAAACTGAAATTAAAAAAAAAAAAAAAAAAAAAAAAAAAAACCAAAACTAGACATTCCACCCAACGTTGCATATCATTCAACAATACTAAGAGAGAGGGTAAAAGTAAGACAACTATTCACTTATCTTCTCATAACAATTACAAAGACACATCCAAAGGCACTAACCGCATATCAATTCATGCAGTGGCAACTCTATACAAATTAACCCCATCATTGTCGGCCTTCTTTCCCCGTCATATAGCTTCTGCTTTCCGTCACTTTGGAATTGGAAAGCACATCATCGGTTGCGATTTCCCAACTACCGCTTCTCCTTCCCCAACTCGAGTGTCTAGTTTCAGATCGAATTGTAGGAGCTCGATGATCAGAATCCAGAATAGCATCAACCTCCAAGGCGGTATGAGCAGGGCCATTGCTTCCTCTACTGCGGATGTCCTCATCAATTTCCTCGATATTACGTCGCTGGGAGATCTTCAATAGATCTTCACCGATTTCTAGATCATCCTCTACTTTGGGACGTGGATCACCACCGCCTAGGTCTTCAGCTTCTGCTCCCTGAATTCTTTGTAAAGTAGGCCTTGACACCTCCTCTCGAACAAAAGCCCGGAAATTGTTCTTTGAGGGCTTTATCTTTGTGCAAAATACTTCAAGAAAATTACTTGGACAACCCAGATTGTAAACATTGATTCTATTGTCAGCCCTAAATCGGAAATTTTCATATGTCGTCTGGAAAACATAGAGGCACCTTAGTCAACAACTAAACACTAGTGGGATGGAATCAAACAAAAATGAATCTATGCTCCTTATCACGTGAAGTTCAAATCTTGCCAACATGCATTCTATTTCCAATTTTTTAAAAAAGCTAGATTCAAGGCCTAAAACTTACTATTTTATTTCTTGTAGGACTTTCCCATATTTATTTACTAAACTCTGACAAGACAGGAGGGCAGGAAAAGCTATGTAAGAACTTGGGTCAATTTTTATCATACTTGATTCAAACTCTTATGTGCCTTTCAAAAAAAAAATAAAATCAAGCTCTGATTTGTACTAACTAAGATCAAGCACAACATAAATTGTCCTAGAGCAACCAAGAGAAATTGACAGACCTGGTTTGTTGAGATGAGGTACAAGTGAAACCCAGTAAGCCCGCCAACAAACCACAGTGCGATGAAACAATATGCCATTAGTATGACAGATGGAGGAGATTCCTTCATTGCTTTCCAAACTGTTCCTTGGTGATCATCCATCAGAACCTTGATGTACAATGCTGACATGGAGAATACATAGATGCAGAGAAGAGTTGCCGAAGAAACGAACATAAAGAAATACCGGTAATTTCGCTGCTCAAATACACAACAGTTAGCCTCCTAACAAAGCACCACTTGAGAGAAGCAAGCAAGAAGCATTCAGAGCAATATTAATAAACAAACTTATCAGATAAAAGAATATACCAATCCAATACATTGGCCCACCCAAGGACAATGGTGATCAAAACGCTCCACACAATTGTTGCAAATGGAACAGTGGGAGCAACGGGGAGGACGATAAAGCATGCACGTGTCACAATACTTCACCCGTACATGAACCCCATTAACCATAACTTCCTTGGTTCGAGGGAACTGGAGGCTGGGTGTTTGCCTACCCCCAACCTCAGCTGAAACAGAAGAATCATAGCGGAACTCCTCCTCTGGTGGATGTGAATTGCGTGGTATAATTCCTGGGTCCCGGGCTGATGTGAGGAAAAGAAGAATCAACACCTATCAAAATAAATTGTCCTATTAAACTTAACAGCAATTTAGACAACCCAAAAGGAACAGTTGCCAATGATAAGAGACTAGAAGTTATCCAAAAGGTCTACAACTTTATAAATGCATTCACCATATGAAATCAAGTCGAGAAATTAGAAGAGGCTATCCTAAATATTATCTAGATCTGAGAAGGCCAACCTTCTATGAGAACTCAATTTCCAGCACAAAGTCAACAAATTGATCTAAATCAAATGAAAGGGTTCCACCATCTATTCTACCAAAATATATTTTAAAATTTAGAAATCAATTATTTTCTGAATTGAAACATAAAAGTTTATTTACTCTAAATTGTGACAATTTATCTTCAATAAATGCCCATGAGAATTTCATTCAATAAAATTATAACAGAATGATAATTTCCGAGAAATCCTATCATTTTGGTACTCAGTGAAGTTCATAAAGTTCTTAGAAAAATGGTTTAACTGCTGGCATTCAGGGTAATCAACTCAACAGTTGTTCTAAAACCTCAACAAAGAACACTCATGCAAGAAGTAAAAGTTGAAGACTTACATAGATAGTAAAGACAATTGCTACAGCCAGAATTGCATATCCCGCATTATATGGAGAAAATGCATGCCGAAGATGCCTTGCAACAAATACACAAAAGATAATAACAGGAACAGTGATCAGCAATAAGGTAACGAGCAGAGACTTAGCATCTGGCCCGAATATCAGCCTCCCACCAAGGATAAACTTCTGCAAAATGCAAGTAAAAGAGGAAATGAATGCTGAATGATCATTCCACAATCAGTCTAGACAGGAGAAAGTAAGGATAAAATGAAAAACACCGGATGAGCTATCAACCTACCACATTTCCATATTTTAACATTGTTAGTCTAAATATTTAAAAAAATTACATCCTATTGTTCAGTTTTGGTCCTAGTCAAACTACATCCATGCATCCTAAAGCACTCTTCTAAGTTTCACATTTATTCAGTTTTGGTCTTAGTCAACCTACATCCATGCATCCTAAAGCACTCTTCAAAGTTCTAACTTTCATTTACCTCCAACCTAAGTTTACTAATTAATATTATTTACAAATAGAATGTCCAAGGGCATCATCTTGAAACATACTTGGTAAGTTTAACCATGACCAGCACAAAATATGAGGACTTAAAAGTAGTTTCTTGCTGTAAATATGTAATAACATGAAACTTGTAACTGCTTCCCTCTACATATCCACAATAAATCAACATATGTATCTAAAAAATTACTCCTTTAACATAACATCTACTTCAAGATCCTGATTAATTAAGTATCAAATTGGGGGTAAGGCGTGAGGGGCGGTATTCTATGTTACTTGGACTTGGGCATGAGTGCCGGATATGGGTATGTCCTCAACACGGGTATATGGTTATATTTGTTTGAAGTTTTTCTATGTATTTGGAGGATTCTTAGAGGTCATATCCTCATATCCATGAGTCAGACACGAGTGTTGGACATGGGTACTTCAAGAAAAATAAAGAGTCCGAGTAACATAGTTGATAATTAAGCATATCCAAGTTTGTTTGTTTTTTTTTGATTCAATGTATAAGTTGAATAAATGCTTTACACTTTTTCAATGGTATTCAATAATTATGAATTTTTATAAAATTTCAGAAGGTGAATAACATCAAGTGTGACGAAAGTAATTATAAAGCAAGCAAATTTTCTACAGTTGAGCATTTAGATCAATACTTTGCTTTTACAAGTCTTCACAAGTAGCAGAAGGGCTCCTAAAGAACCAAAAATGACAGGGATATAACCTTTGACATGTACTCAGAGCAGTAGGAATAACAAAATCTTCTCATAGTTCCTATACTAACCATATGATTGCTATAATTATCTTAACTTTCTCTTAGTCTATAAAACATTTATCTGCCCCTGTGAACAACAGAAAAGGATTGTCGGGATACTAGAAACCCCATGACAATAATTGAAATCCTCATGCACAAACAAATTCACATAACTTTTTCCAAAAGTTCAAAGCATAATTTCCATTTCGAAATCATCTTCTATAAAATAACGTGCTAACCATATGCATTTGTTTTATTTATAGATATCATATTATGATCAGATAACACTAAAAATATGTAAAAAAGGAAACCAAGCACTCAAAGGAAGACTCTGAAAGGAACTAAATAGGGTGTTCTGATCATCTAATAGTAAAACACAGTAATGGTAGTATCACAATGAATTACAAAGCAAGTTAAACAGCGAGAGAGGCTTACAAGGAATTGACCTATAACTAAGGAGTCCATAAACCTTCACTAGTAAATATAATGTGGCCACCTTTGAACAACTTCACTACTCTACAAAGCTAAAGCTGGACCAAACAAGGGTATGGAAGAAACATTACCACAAGTACCATATACAAGTTCCTTAAAAGACCAAAAAAATTTTGGTCATGGGGCTTCTGGAAAAGGTGCAACACAAAGTTTCACAACTTTTTTTAATCTTGTTTTTCCTGGAGGATAGGGGTGCTAGGGACTGAAAATCTGACCCTTAACTTCCAACAAATGTAGTCATTCCTCTCAAAAATCAATCACAAACTAGAACCACATTACTCAATCTTCTACCATTAAACAATACTTTTGCACTGGTTCCTGCACAAAAGCATTCCTTTTGATCTAGAGATCACTGCACTAATAAAGTAACAAGTATATCCAAGCAGTCACCAAACTTGGAAAAGCAACAGCTTGATTATTAAGGTTTCAAATTAGGGAGAAGTTAACTAGAACAGAAGAGAACCTGTCTCATTTGGTCTTCCACATTTGCAAGAACTTAGTAACATTATAATTATACTTACTTCAACTATGTCATTTCTCTCAAAACATTGGGAGATGAGGTTCAAACCCTTAATAACACATAAAAGTAGTGCTAGAGTTCTCACGACTGATACAAAACACACATGGCATCCTTCAATGCAAAAATACATTAGAACCAACCATGTATCAAGCATGGACTCAGTCTACTTTCCCCAAAGTAATTCGGCATAAAAGCACACCAACTCAACCTAAAAACTGTAAGGCTATATTCCATACCTCTAGTTAACAATCCATAACTGACTGTTATTCAAAGCCAAAGATGTTCCTCCATTTGGTCATAAAGAGTAAATAACAAATGCTTCACTAACATTAACCAAGCTCTTTGCCTAACTTCATAAATACAAAACAAACAGTCAAAACAGCCCCCAAAAAGTAAAGAGTTAACTATTTTCTCGATGCTTTCCCCCATTTTCACATTATCATTAATTCATAGCACCAAAAATCCAACTAGCAGGGAAAAAAACCAGTAAGAATTGTCAACTGATTAAAAAAACCCAAAACCTAAAAACCCTACTAATAACTAAACCAAATTAAAACTAACTCATTTTTCTACAAACCAAACAAATCTAACAAATACCCAGATACCAAAACCGTGCATTTCAATAAAAAAAATCGACAAAAGTTTAAAAAAAAAAAAAACACTGAACATCCTTACATTACTTCCTTTCCAAACTTCATACACTCTCTTTTCCATTAGAGAAACTTCAAAGCCTCTTCTTCCCTACTGTAGCTTTATTGAACTAGGCTTGAACTGAGTTGGGAGGATTTGAAACTTGTGCGGGAGTTTCAGTTCATTTAAAAAATATATATATATATATATATATATATTGTATTTTTGAAATAAAAAGACAGAAAATCCCAAAAACCTCTCCTCGCGAAAACCTTGACAAGCACACACTGAAAGAATCGTACTCAATTGGGTGATGATTGAATCCGTAAAACGCCTGTGTTGAACCCTCTTACTTTTAGGTATTTAATAACAAAGAATAATATAATAAATTAATTCTATATAATAATTTCTCAAACACTATTTTAATTTTAAAATACAACTAAATTTATTTTGCAAACTCTCTGTGCGTTGGCTGATGTTGCGTCGTTTTATCATCTTTTTTCGATTTGAAAGTGAACTTTTTGGGGTTAGAATTGTCCAGCTTTGAGTGGCCAAGATGAGCTGGCGTCATCTTATTGGTCTTTGAACGACAAGTATACCAGGAATTTTCTTTCTTTCTTTCTTTATTTACTTTTTTCGCTCTGCTTCCTTTTATTTATTGAAGTCATCGAAAACTGTAAAGGAAGAATCCAGTACTAAATTACTGCGTTTTACTGCAACAAAAATATTTCGTTTTTTATTAAAAATATTTAAATATTACAAGATTTAAAAAGAGAGGAGATCCAATGTGAACCAAATGGAACCTTAGTATACTACATTTTGTTGGAATTTTTTTTGGGTTTAATTATAAATTTTTACAAATTTTGAAAATCTTTTATATAGTAAAAGGCAGAGACTAAAATTAAAGATATTCCGACTTTTGATATACATTTTGTTTATTTTCTCGTCTCCTCCATTACTAATTTATCTTTTCTCGAGTCTCTCCACAATTTTGATATTAATAAGAACAACTGAATGTAGAAAAAAGTTTCAATCTCCCTAATAATAATTTAATCCCACTCATCTCTATATAAAATTTTACCTCTCTATTTTAATGTATCCGAATTTGATTGTTTTACTTCATGAAAATAATTGGCAAAAATTAATAGTTTAATAATTTTTATAAAAAATTAATTATTTTCAATTTAAGTGCGAGATTCTAAGGAATTGTCAAATTATATGAAATGAGTTGGACGGAGGGTATCAATTTCAAGCTTCAAAACACCTTGTTTAATCATAAGCTTCAACATTGCCAACCTTTGGTCCATGATTCCATGGCCCCCCAAGAAACTAAAATTGGGCCAAAATGGTTGTTCAACCCTACTCAATTTCATCACCTTCATGAATAAAATAATCAATACTTATATTTTATGTAATTCAGTTTAAAAAAAAAAAAAAAACATAAATAACAAATTGATGATTTTCAACATCGATTTGAGAGGTAAATTTTCAGTTGTTACTAATTTCATGTTTAATCTCTAAACAACCGACATGTTTTGTCACTTTATCAATTTATATTAAAAAAATATAATTAGTAGATATTTTATAAAACCGACATGTTTTTGTCACCGATTTCATTAATTTTTAATGTAATAAAATTTTAATGCTATGTTTGGTAGGAGTATTGTTTTTTTTTTATGCATGTTTTAGTATATGAGTTAACAATAAACTAATTAAATTGGTAGCATTTGACCACTCTCATGACTTATTTTTAGTAAAGAGAAAAAAAAAATTTCGCTTATTTTTTATAGGAGTTTTTAATTTGTAGTAACTATTATTTATTCTATATTTAACTATTGTAATACACATGTAATAAATATAAGTGTTTTCCTCACGTTATTATACCAATAACCAAGTGTAGCATAATTGCTATTGTTGATACAGTGATACAACAAAGAGTGAGTATGGAGGAGAGGGTGGTGGTTGTTGTGGAGGCCGGTTTACCCAATTGGGATGGAGAGCCAGATGTTATGGCGAGTGGTGGAGAAAAGAATGTAAAGGTTGAGGGTTATTTTCAGAATGCACCAATTTTATGCATTTCGGGGTACTTTAAAAATGGTATACCAATCTCAAAATATATGTTAAAACAGGTAAAAATTGTAATGTCTGTTGTTAAATTAATAATATATTTAACTATTGTTGGAAAAAAAAATTCAAATTAAAGATACGAAAAATAATACTTTTACGGTTAGAAAATTAGTTTTTATTACATTTAGATACCTAAAATTTAAAATTAAGTTTTCACCCTTAAAAAAAGAAGATTACAATTTAATCTTTTAAAAATATAATATTTTACATTAACATAAAAATAAAATTACATTATATCTCTCTCAAAAATTTATTATTTAAATCCGCCTTCAAAAAGTATTTTGACTTTGTCCTCCACAAACACCCAACTTTACTTTTAAATTAACTTTTCAAGTCAAACATAAAAAAAAACCCAATTTTTAGTTTTTGTAAAAGCTTACTTGGATGAAAAAAATTATAAATTAACTCTCTTAATTGCTTAAAAAGTGTTTAGAATCTACATTTAAAATTATTTAAAGTATATCATAATATTAATGAATTTAAATATATTTATTATTTTACCGCTCAACATTATACACATTCTAAATTTTTAACAGAAGTTTTCGACAACAATATGAAATACTTGAAATCTTAAATTAATTGTTTTTGTTCACGACAGTTTTTCACAATCACATTTCAAAAACATTGTTTCAAAACCAAAATTTAAAAAAAAAAATTAGCATTATTTATAGGGTGAAAAACTAAACAAAAAGTTACATTTAAATGCTTTCCACTTTTATAAAAGCTAATTTAGAATACAACTATTTAAAAATTAAGTTAGTCGCCAAAAGGCTTATTTGAAATTTAAGAAGATTTGAATAAAAATACTAAATTCAAAGTATGAGTTTGTGCAAAAAATAAATGTTTTAAAAATGAGCTAGAAACTAGAATTCAACCCAACCCAACATAACATGATTATATATATGTTTATTTAATATTTTAAATAGGGAAGAGGTCCACTTACACAGGTGTAAAACATAAATGGTTTTACATTCTTTTGTAACTTTTTATACAATTAATATTTTAACAATTCAACCATTGAATTTATCAGTGTATCTGCACTTGGCATGCATGCATATTTTTGAACGATATGATATCTCTATCATATCGATCTAGAATATTATCTATATTAATATACATTTAACGGTTGAATTTTTTTACATAAAACGAATAGTTAGAAATTTTTAATTTATGCCAAACTTGATATGCAAGATCTACATGAAAGGAGAATGAAATATTACAGTTGAATTGTTAAAATATAATTATATAAAAAGTTACAAAAGATGTAAAACCATTTAAATTTTATATCGATGTAAGTTTATCCCTCTTTTTTAAATATATTATATTTTTATATACATTTATAAATAATAGACCCAAACTCCTGATACCCATATTTTATACCGCCATATCTTCTTAGCGAAGCAAATTTTATGAAACGAAGTTCCCACTCGAAAATTTAAACTGACAAGAGGTATTAGACAGGGTTGCCCTCTATCTCCTTATCTTTTTGTCTTTTGTATAGAATGGTTAAGATATAATATTCGTACTGATATAAACTCTAGTGATTAGTGTCCTATTCTGCTTTCATGATTGGACCTGCTTTATCTCATCTTTTCTTTGCAGACGACTTAGTTATTTTTTGCAAAGTAGAGTTAGAGTAAGCACAAGTACTTAATATGTAACTCCTCCTTACCCGAGACCGTCGCCGGAGTCGAGTATGAGACATTACTAAACTTATTTTAGCATTTAAACAAGTTTAAACAATTCTCGTAGTAAACTATCCATCTGCGTCACAGTCGCAAAAAAATCATATCTCGAGTTAAAAAACTCGAAATCCAATTCCATAAATTTTTCTTGAAACTAGACTCATATATCTACTTATTAATTTTTTCTAGAATTTTTGGTTGGGCCAATTAGTACAGTTTATTAGTTAAAGTCTCCCTATTTCGGTTCGCTACTCGACCCACATGTACTACTTAATCAAATTTCTTCCTGTACAGAAATCCAATAACCATGCTGTTTGTTTCAATTAGACTCAATAAGGAATCCATATATATAAAGTGTGAGTCCTAATTATTTTTACACAATTTATGGTGAATTTATAAAGTCAGAATAGGGGATCCAGAAATCGCTCTGACCGTGTTTCACCAAATAGTAAATATCTCATAAAATATAACTCTTTTACCTATTTTGTTTCTTCACATGAAAATAGATTCATTAAGCTTCAATTCTATATTTTATTCATTATCTAATTATATTTCTACTATTTTTAGTGATTTTTCAAATTCACGTCACTGCTGCTGTGTGATTCTATTTTATAACCAATTTCACCATTTTATGGTTTTCCATGGATTAGGAAATACATTAAGCATACATAACACTAAATATAAATTTTGATTAGCCATTCCAATAGCTAATCATCAACAAACATTTCCACATCACTCATTCACTATATAATAAGATTATATACACAAAGGATTATAATGCTATACATGCCATATTCCCAAAATATGTAAGCCACTATATCGAGGTGGTTCGTTGATAGTGTGAACGTGTCTCCGACCGTCCCGATCTCTATCCAGCTTGTCAAAACTACAAGGAAAGGAAGGGAGGGAGTAAGCATAAATGCTTAGTAAGTTCACATGTAAATAGCAAGTAACATAACCATGCAATAATACAAAATCCATATTTGCATAATATCATCAAAACATTCAAATCATATTTCTCATTCATGATCCTACCATATTATTGTTATATTGAAGTCTCGACCCGAGGGTTAAGTACATACCTGTACAAAGTATCCGTTCCACAACACTTACCAACTAGTTACTTTCATCTCGAGAATTTCTTCCATTTCACTAGAACTTTTCCCGTTGAACACATCGGAATAAAATTCGGATACACGAAATCAAGCTACCATAATTTCACCCATAATGAACTCGGAATGCAACTCAACGAGCTCGGGTGTTCGCATCCATAATGAACTTGGAACACAACTCAACGAGTTCGGATGCTTGCATCCATAAGTGAACTCGAAACGCAACTCAACGAGTTCGGATGCCTCATAATTCTCACGAACTCGGAACACAACTCAACGAGTTCGGATCTAAATTTCCTAGTGACATGTCACTTGTATCCTAATCTATTCCTAATTTTCAAACGATATTTTCCTCGATCATACTCCTTTTCCATTTTCCACGAAATGTCGAAATCGATACTTCGATGGTAGTTCATACTTATCAAGTAATTCACATAGTTACATATTTTTCAACAATAACCATAAAACATAAAATTTCATGATAATAAGCATCATATCATATAAACAACGTTAAATTGCTTAAAACAAAAATTATGTTACCCTATTTACTCATGAACTTACCTCGATAAAAAATGTATAAAGGTTGCAATTTAACTCGAAATCTTTTCTTTTCCCCGATCAAGGTCGATTCCATGTCTTTCTTGATCTAAAATAACACATTTAACTGATTTAATACTCATATTTATCAAAATAGTCCTTAACTCTAACTTTGGAAAAATTACAATTTTGCCCCTAAACTTTTGCATATTTACACTTTTACCCCAAAGCTCAGAAATTAAACTTCTTCCTATTTTCTTATGTTTTATGACATGCTGATCATTTTTCCCTTCTATAGAAACATCAAATTCACACTCTATCATGTATTTATGAACATTAGGTATTTTTACCGATTACGTCATTTTAGTCGTTTTTACGTAAAATCACTTAGCAAAAGTTGTTTAACACAATTTCAAGCTTCATATTCTACCATAAAACATCAAAATAAACACATTTCACCTATGGGTATTTTTCCAAATATAAACCCTAGCTCAAAATATTGGTAGATATAGGTAAACCGAGCTACGAGAATTTCAAAAATGTAAAGAACATAAAAAACGGGGCCAGAATTGACTTACTATTGAGCTTAGAAGTTGAAGAAACCCTAGCTATGGTAGCAAGTGAAATTCGGCAGCAACATGAAGAAGATGAATGAATTTTTGCTTGATTTTTCCCATTTTAATTCATTAAAAATCCAAATGACCAAAATGCCCTTCCTTACTAAACTTTCAAAATTTCCATCCATGTCCAATTTTTGTCCAAAACTTAGAAATTGGTAAAATTACTATTTAAGGCCTCCTAATTAATATTCCAAAGCAATTTCATACTAAAAACTTCTAAAATGCAAGTTTTGCAACTTATTCAATTTGGTCCCTAATTTCAAATTAAGCACTTTATGCATAGAATTTCTTCACGAAAATTTTACACAATCATGCAATTATATCATAGATCTCAAAATAATTATAAAATAATTATTTCTATTTCGGATTTGTGGTCCCAAAACCACTATTCTGATTAGGCCATAATTCAAGATATCACATAATAGGATTGTGGAACACTTCTGTGGTTATTCTGGACATAAGATCAATGCCCTAAAAAGTAATATTTTATTTTATAATGGAACTGGGGATGCCTTAAACAATCAGATTTGTGAGAGATCCTTGGGTTTCAAAAGGTTTATAATCTTGACTCATATTTGGGGGTGCCTTTTCTCCACGAAAAGGTCACCAATATTACCTTAAGCTTTGTGGTGGAAAAGGTTCGACATAAATTACAAAGTTGGGATGCTAGACAGTTGTCCTTAGCTGGTAGAGTTACTTTGGTTCAATCTGTCCTTATCTCAATTCTTAATTATTTTATGCAATTATTAAGGTAACTTGCACAAAAATTGAAAGAATGGCCAGACAGTTTATTTGAGGTTATTCTAGGGGATAGAAAAAGATGGCTTTAGTCGAGTGGGAATCCATCTATTAGCTTTAGTCTCATGGTGGTCTTAGTCTTCGATATTTGAGGGATCAAAACACTTCATTTCTGGTGAAGATTGGGTTCAATTTGGCTTCTAATGATAGTGCTCTTTGGGTCCAAGTCCTTCGTGCTAAGTATGGTTGAAAAGAACAACTACCAGATATCATTACTCAAAGTAGATGTTCTTATCTTTGGAGGGCCCTTTCAAAGGTATGGCTATTATTTCGAGAAATTTTGGCATGGCTATTATTTCGAGAAATTTTGGCTTGGTCAGTAGGAAATGGTAATAGCATTCATTATTGGAAGGATTCATGGATTCTGATAGTAGGCTCTCTGATCATGCAAATTCCTACTCACACTAATCTTGTCTTAGATTGCCTTTTTAGTGGAATGGTTACACCGAATGAAGCTTGGAATCTTGATCTTTTTTGCGTTTGGCTATTAGAAGATGTCGTTAGACAGATAGTAAGTATTCCTTCCCCTCACTCATCGTTGGACCAAATAGGATTATTTGGGCTCATATGACGATAGTGTCTTTTTCTGTTTGAAGTGCCTTTTGGTCTTTAAAGGAAAGTACTTGGAATCCTAAAAATGATTTATGGAAGAACACGTGAAAGTATCTAGGGCCTCAGAGAGTCAAATATTTCTTGTGGCTGGTTTCTAAACAAAGATTGCTTACTAATATGGAGTGTACTAGGTGAGGAATAGGACATGATAACTTCTGTTCTTTTTTGTGGGAACAAAATAGATGATATCTTACATGTGCTTTGGGATTGTTCGATAACGAAACAAGTTTGGATGTAGATTGTCCCTTTGGATCAACAACACATGTTTTTCTCTGAGCCTTTATAGGTTTGGTTAACTTCTAACATTCTTTGTTACAGGATGTTGCTTAGGCGAAGGATAACTTGGTCTTGTCTTTTTGGGTTAGTTGCTTGGCATATCTGGAAGAATAGGAATTTATTTATCTTTCAATGTATCTCTTGGAATGCTCTTGAAATTGTTAAAGTTTCTTATAGTTGCGCTCAACAGTATGAGTTCAGCCATAGTGGGTTCAAGCAAAATAATCATCCTACTGGTGTTCGAGCATCCTCGACAGACAATTGGGTACATCTTTTCAATGATGGTGTGGTTGATAGAGGCTCTAGAAGTGTTACTGCTGATGGAGTGTTGTGAAATCAAAATAGAAGCTGGATCTTGGGGTACAATTACTATCTGGGAAAGTGCTCAGTTTTCGAGATTGAACTATGTGCATTTTGGATGGCATACTTATTCTACTAGCAAAGGTTTGAACAAAGCCACGATTCAAACCGATAATCTGAAAGTGGTTAGAGCTTTGCCTGATGGTATGTTGGTGGATGCGGGAATTACTATTATTAGGAGGGTACAATGGATTATGAGAACTGAAGGTCAGAGGCTTATCATGTACATTCCTAGAGAAATTAATCTTGTTGATGATGGTTTGGCTAAGTCGAGTTTAGAGTGGGAGTCAAGATTATAGGTTTATGAAGACGCCCCTAATGAAGTCTTAGAAGTGCTACAAAAAGATCAAGCCAGTGGGGCTTTTGAACATTTTAATTTGATGTAATTACTTTAGTTTGTTTTATCACAAAAAAAAAAAGAAAAAAGAAAAGAAAAGAAACCCAAACCCATATTAAAATTCTTAAAATTTAAAACCTTTAAAGCATGAATTTGACCTAAAAATAAGAGGCATTTTCATGTTCAGCTATGAGCCTTGACTTTCACCTTTAACTTAAAAGCATGAGATATTTGTTAATTTTCCTTTTTTTTTTAAATTTTAATCAAAGCTTTTAGGTTCAATCAAAATATTTAGTGTACTCGTGAATAGAGGTGAGCGTTCGATCGAATTGAGTGAAAAAAAATTTGAGTTAATATAAAGATTTTCTTGACGTTTCTCTTTCTTGCTTAAGTTGTTCCCCTATTTACATCCTAAATTATTATGATAAATCTGAAAATGACACATATTTTGATCTAATATAAAATGTTATGTTGAATTTTGATTTTGTGCAATTATATATATCAAATTTTATTTTGCTTCAAATATATATATATAAAAAAACTATGATTTTGATTTAATTATACACATTTATAAAAATAAATTAATCTAATTATTTTCATATTTAAAAAATATAATAATTCATGTATGTAACAAGTAAACTTGAAATAGTGTCACACTAGTAATGGTGCTAGCAATTGAGAAGATTGAGCTAAAATAAAAATTCCATGATATAATTATACAAAATTAAAGTTCATGTACTACATTACATGTTAAATCAAAATTCATATATAATTCTAAATTCTTATATTTATCCCTAAATTACTAGTTTGAACTTTGAACTATTGTGGAATTCAATAGATTTGTTTGGACCATAATTTGTGTGGGTAAAGCCAAACCGAATAATTTCAAAATAATCCAAGTTAGGTTTGGTCAAAAGAGCAAACTCCTATTTCAAGTTGGATCAAGCCTGACCTAAGATAACAATAAAAAATATCTTCTCTAAGCTCGGGTTGAACTCAGTTAGACTTATGAACAAATCTCTTTTGGAGCTTAAAATTACTCTCTCATTTCTCTTTTTGAAATTTATTCCAAACGTATAAGATTATATGTTTGAAATTTTAAGCTATTACTTGCTTAATAAGAATCTAAAATTTGGGCTTTCTCCATCCCATTAAATTCGTCACATTTTAACTTTTAATGATTAAAAAAAATCCAAATTTTATTTCTTATTATTTTTTTGAAATTTATCATGGATTTTTTTATTAAAAAATATACCACAAAAACTTTTCATAAAGTATTTTTTAATATTCTTTTTTTTGTAAAATTTAATAAATTAAAATATTTAATAATAATTAAGACCCAAATTTTAAAAAATGTGACCCTAAAATGTATTAGAATAAAAAAATGCTTTACACATCGTAACATTAACTAGTTCGAATATCATTTAAATTAAATTTACTTTTAACTTTGTAATATTATATTTAAAATGAACCCTTTTTAACTTTTGGAGATTTTTTAATAGCAATGCTAAAAAGACTTAGAAATTAAAACCAATTTTTTCACAAAATTATTCAAAACCAATCTTTAAAGATAATTAAGTATTGTGAAAGGATAATATAATTGTTGACATTATAGAAAAAGTGAGAAAGAGAGAAAATGCAAAGTGTTGAAACTTGTTAATGCATGGGACCTTGAGAAGAAGAAAAGATATAATTAAATTGATGATAAAAGAAGACATATGGGGTAGTTCAAATCCTAGATTCAATTATGTTTTTGTATTCTTTTGACAGTAAAATCTTTGGTTTGGTTTCTTTTACCAACCCCACTATAAACATTTTTATAACCTTAATAATTGAATCTAACAATGATTACCATGCATTGCTTCCATCTAGGTTAATCTTCGCCTTCCAAAGCATTCATCATAATTATAAGTTTTGATCATATTTGTTCTTTTTGACACAATATCTAAAATTATTTATAGTTCCTCCCCAACTCATAAATAGAAAATTAATGTGCTTCAGCGCACTCAAACCCATGTCCATTTGCATTAACAACAATGTTCATGCCAATCGAACTAAAACTCAATCCTCAACCCATTTGATAATTTTGGTTTGCTAAAAGATGTTGAAAAACATAAATATATATAACATATTTTGAATTATATATTCAACAACTTGAAAAAGATTTAGCCAAAGAAAACTTTGGTTAATTTGAAATTTTGGTTAACATTATGTTTAGTGTTGGAATTTTAAAACAACTAAATCATTCTCCCCTAATAAAAAAAAATCAGCAAACCACCCTTTGGTTCATATATATGGATTGCATTGCTAAAAATCTACATTCTTGTATATATAAATTCTTACATGATGATTAAAATTTAAAGAGATACATGCTTTTTTTTTTTTTTTTTTTTTAAGTTAGTAAAATCTTGATTGAAGTTCTGTATAGATGATATTGAAAAAAATCATTAAACAGAAATAAATAAAAAAAGGAAGAAGAAGAAAAAGGAATGGTTTATTTATTTATTTACACAAAATGATTGTAAATGATGATATTTAAATCTTATATATCTATTGGTATTATCTGGTATAGAATGATCATATATATTAATTAAACTAGACTCATTTTTAAACGAAGAAATATTTAACCATTTTTCACCCAAATATATTACAAGACAACCCAAATGATCAAACTTTGTAATGAAAGAGTAGACTCTACTCCCAAGTCCCAATTTGATTGGGTTATTTTCCCTTTCTTTTAATGGAGGAAATTCTTTCCTCTCCGATTTCCAAACAAAATTATACAATATGGGAGGATTAAACACTAAAAACATCTCTAGTTAATCACATACCATAGCGAACATCGGTGAACTTGCTCTTGATCCACTTAAAGCTGTTCCTAACACTTGATTTAAGCTTACCCTCCATTGTAAACACGTTGTATGAGGCGATCCTCTTCTTCCTCTTAAGTTCCGGGTCATTCGAGGCCGCGAACCCATTACTCTTGCTGCACGGCCCGTTGAAATTATACGAACTCGATCGGTTTTCGAACTCGAATTCACCTGACAAAGATGAAGAATAATATTGAGGCAATGACTTGCTCTTCTCCATAATACCCCTTTTGGTATAGTAATATAGCAAATTAAGCTCAATTGTTGGGTGTCTTGATGGCATTTATATTAAGGGGGAAACATGTAAGGTAGGTGCACGTCAAAATTAACCCAACTTGATTGGATTCGAATTTATAATATTTAATTTGTGTTTTTTTCCTTTATTTGAATAAAGAAGAAACTGGAGTGGATGATGAATAGAGTGTGGTGGCAGACCATGTGTGATGTTGAAAGGGATGCATTGGAAATCATGGTGTCGGGGGAAGAATCATGAGAGCCATTGGTTGATGGGGCCTAGTTGTATGCAACATGGCATGGCACCATTGAGTTCACGTGGTTCAGACGGTCCAATTTAGCACACCAATTGGCATGGGGGGATTGGGGGGGACCTTTAATTAATTTTTGTTTCATATTTTAGCGTTTAAAGCGAGAGATATTGAACTCATAACTTAGAGGAAATAAGTTTTTAGTGGAGTTATGAGTCATCTTCCCATTCCAATTAATCTCTTTTTTATTTTATTTTTATATAAAACAAATCCATAAAAAAAAAACCCAAGTTGAATCATAAATTTTACAATTATTTTTTTTATCCACATTAATTAACTCAATCAACATTAATATGGAAGAAGATAGGGGTGCACATTAAGCAACTTTCTAATTTCACTCATAGGCGTTAATCAATGTTATAAAAACGAGATCAATAATCAAATTCATCCCTTTATCTATTAGTTAAAGAGTCGTGTCAGTGAAAAAATGAGATTGAATTGGGTCTAGGTATGGGATCAACTTTGCCTTTATAAAAGTGATTGGAATCATCTTCCACTTTATGCTAATATTGGTGGCTTAGTGATATGTGGGGCTTTGTTGTTTTCATGGCCATTATCTTGACTTCACCCTATATTTGCTTTTTTTATATTTCATAAATAAAGAAATTCAATTTTCAAATTGTCACATTTGCAAGGTATTGAAGCTCGGATTTATTAAATATTATTTTTTAAAGATGATTTAATGAATAATTTATCATCATCATCATCATCACCTTCACCTCTTGATGAGCATGCATAAAACTAACATTCAATCGTCCATTGGAGTGTCCAACTTGCACGCTGAAAAAGAAGATTTAAATATAAATTACAAGTTTATATTAATGTACTACATTTATCATTGAACAAAATATTTAAAACACAATAATTCAATTTTCATGTAAAATAACTTTAATTATAATGTGGGTGGTAAATAAAATAATGCAATAATAATATTTAAAAATATTTAAAAATAAAATGAGGTTTTGGTTTAAATGTTAAAATTATATTCTCAAGTTTAAATTTTATTATTTTTGTCTTTTTTAATTTTTATATAAAAGATGTAAAAAAATAAAGTCGTTCTTAAAATAATATAATTTATTTTGTAAAGAGATTGTAGTTTAATCATTACCTAACTAAATTAATACCTAATTGACTCACGACACCTACTCGATTAAAGACTTAATATATAATATTGAAGTACTCTACCCTTATTTCATATCTACTTAACACTTATTAAGTACATGGTGTTGGTAATGTTAAGTGGATAATCCCACGTTGGTTCAGAAAAGACCACGTGTTTTTTCCGGATAAAATTTCTATTTTTTTTAAAATATTTTCAGTTGTGGAAAATCCCCTGACTATTGCATAAATGCATAGGCGTTGCACTTTTTGTGAAAACTGACACTGCGTGTTTTACTATTTTACCCATTCAAAAAATAATTTAAATAGAATGATTTCTCCTCATTTTACAAAACAAGAAAACAACCTCATTCTCCTTTTCTCAGCTCGCTTGTTTTCTTTTCAGTTATCTTTTTTGGTAAAATTTTCTTACCAAATTTTCAGTTTTATTTTCCGGCCTATTTTTCTAATTCCTTTCCCGAAGAGCAATAACAATTGTGTTCTAGCTTCTTTATTTGAGTGTATGAATATTAAAGTACTGTGTAAATCTTAAGAGGCAACGTCTGTTACACGATTATACTTATTAGGACAGATTTATTTATAAAGCAGTGATTTTTCCATGACATAATGATTATTTTTATTGATTTACGCCCAATTTATTTTTTCCTACAACAATTTTGTTTTGCAATAATATATTTTCCAACACATGAATCCATGGCAATAAGAGGATATTAATGTAAATTAAAAAAAAAATGAAACATTCAAAATTTGAAGAAATTTCGAGGTAAATTGGTTCCCTTCGCGCGCCAACCCAAAGTGCGACAGGTGGGCGCCAATGCACTATAAAACAATGCTTTCTAGGGCCATAATCTGGCTACTCCGGTGCGCCACTCCAGCGCTAGGGCGTCGATTATTTCAAAAAAAGGATGGAAACACAAAATTATTTATTTTAAAAACATCACTGCGTCAAAGATGGAATTTTTGCAATTTCTCCAATTACCCAATGTTGAAAACAGCCTCATAACACTAAAAATTCATCAAACAAACATTAAATACATCTACAGTTTATTTGAAATCCTTAAAATTAAAAATACCACAACAATAAATAAAACTATGAATTTTTATGCTAAAAGAAACGATCCAAATTACACCAAAAGATTTTACAAAACCTTTACTCATGATACTACTTGGTAGAAACATTCAAACAATATGAATCATACAACCAATAACCCGAGATTTTTAGTAAATCAATAGATAATGATAGACAACTTACTTCGATCAATTGGAGAAGCTCATAAAGTGATTAAGATGTTCTAAGTCTAGATACGTTGTTTCTGCTCTTGGATATGGAAGGAAGAAAAACCTACGACCTTATTTAGGGACCATGACTCCTTATAGCAAATTAGGTTTATATTTAGTTATGGGCCCATCAATGATAACTAAAGTATTATATGATTTCTACGCATATTAAATCCATACCAAACCAAATGATATTTGTATAAGTCCTATAAACTTCAATACCTTATTAGATCAAATAACTAAACACTTATAATTGGTAGCAACCTATGCACAATTATATTAATATACGAGTCCACTAAATTAGAAAATTGTTAACACATATGTCACTTTTTTAATTGTATTTATGAAGTATCAAACAATTCTTTTATTCTGAATTTGAAACCATTAAAGCTTTCAATAACTTGAGCCTCGATGATTGATCCATTGGTCAATAGTGTTCACCTTAAATCCATGTCGTGGAATCGAATCACAAAATTTGTTTGCTAGTGATATAAGTAGTTGTGATATAGCTATTACGAGGCTAGAACTTTAGTCTCACAAATCGCACAACCTTAGGCGATTCTTTAGCTTCAAATCTGCCTAAGTTAGCCTTACTCTCAAAAATGAGAATTCACAAAGGAAATTCTCCAAGACACTAAAATAAAGCAGAAGCAAACTCAAAACAATAGAGGAACAAAAGAACTGAAAAAGTCACAAAAAAGCAATGCACACTAGGTGTTTGCATAAATGCTTTTAAATATATTCAATAACTATGAATGAAGTGATTACAAATGAAGGGGGAGAACTCTATTTATAGTTGAGTTTCCTTAGATCCAATGGTACGAATCGAATTACATTAATGGATGAGATTAGTGCCTATCTATAATATGAGAGTCCTAAGAGATTTAAACTCTATACATCTTTATCCTTTAGGATTTACAATAATTATCTTGGTAAAAATACAATACATTTTAATCAGGATCCAACTAGATGGGCCTTGAGTCTCTTCCAAGCAATAGGCCAATCCTTTCGAGCCGAATGATTCCAAGGGAACATGAAGGGTTTGAAATGTGTGCATTAGTTGCAAGCTCTAACTCAATCTTGTGATCTACCTCCCTCTTAGGTGGTAACTTAGGCAACTCGGTATGCATCACATTTTGAAAAGACTGTAATAGTTTTACCACTTCCTTTGGAATCTTAACAATGGGTTCAAAAAACTCATTGATTGTCAAGGTTGCTAAGTAGGAAATTTCATCTCTGTGTACCTCATTAGCAAACTGGATTGCCAACAATACATTGGTTCCACTTTTCTCATCACGGCTCACGAGCCCAACGTATTGTTGTTGATAAGTATCTAAGATACATATTGTAACAGCCCGATTTAGATCCTATTCGGAATGGTGATTTCGGGACCACGAATCCGAGTCAGAAAAATATTTAAAAATTATTTTCAGTTTTTATTATGTGTGAACTTATATGTGTGAAATTTTTGTGCTTTAATTTTATCATTTGAGTGCCGATTTAATTAGAAGGACTTAATCGCGTAAAATGAAAATTTAATGATTAAATGTGAAAGATGCTGAATTGATATTGTCTTTATAATATGAAGTACTAATGTTGTAATAAGGCCATTTATTATATGTGTGGACGATTTTAGATATGTTTTATGTGGTTTTTTAATTAAACTTTAAAGGTTAAATATGTAAAATAGTAAATAATATATATAATATATTATAACATAATTAAAAGCCATGAGAATGTGTTCATACTTTTGACCGAAAATAACAAAAGAAAGAAAGAAAAGAAAGCTTTAGGTATTCGGCACTTTGGAAGCTTAATCAAGGTATGTAACTAGCTCGGTTTTTGATAATTTTTACCTTTTTGAGATTGTTGCTAAATTATCTACAAAACCCATGCTTGAATTTTTGATTTTGATGAATATTTTGAGCTATACCATTGTTGGAAGCTTGTGATTTTTGTTGTTTGATGGTAGAAAATAAAAGATATGTGATAGATTAACATGTTTTGTATTGGAATTTTTGATGATTTTGAGTAATTAGGACTAAATTGTAAAAATAATAAATTAAGGGACTAAAATGTGAAATAAATGAAATATATGGACTTATATGAACACAAGGAAGATTCGGAATAAGCATGATATATTGAAAATTTGCTTATTTTGTGTTTTGTGTAATATGGACTAAATTATAAAAAGTGCAAAATGTCAGAGGTAAAATGATAATTTTTCCATTTACGTGTTTTTAGACTAAAATGAATGAAAATATGTTTGAATGAAAATATGTTTGAATGAGTTTAATTTGTATATGTTTAGATCAAGAACCAAAGAAATCGAATTTGGATCGGGGAAAAACTAAAGTTGTCGACTAGTCGTCTCGTTCCGTTTTTCATCGTCTGAGGTAAGTTTATAAGCAAATAAGTGTTAATAATTTTGAATATATATATATATATGTTTTAAATCTTGAATTTAATTTTTATAATTGTATATACTTGATGACCGAATGTGTATATGCTTGAGAATTGAGTTTACGAGTTTGATTCGATCGAGTTATGACGTCTAAAAGCCCCGTATGAATCTTAGGAATAGCTAGGATACATATGTCATGTCACAAGATTCCGATATGTTATGTGCGAGTAAGACCATGGCATCAATATGTGACTCCGATATATGTGTGCGAGTAAGACCACGTTTAATACGTTGGCATCGATATGTGACTCCAATATATGTGTGCGAGTAAGACCACGTTTAATACGTTGGCATCGATATGTGACTCTGATATATGTGTGCGAGTAAGACCCTGTCTGAGACAGTGGCATTGATATGTGATTACACGTAAGACTACGTCTGGGACGTTGGCAATGTACGGTATATTGGATTATCCGAATGTCCTCTCTAATTTCAAATGGTTCAACGGGCAATATTAAGTTAAGATTGAATGAAAAATCAAGTTAAAAGGTTTAGGTATGTATTCATACTAAGTTATGAAATTATGGTAAGTTAGATGCTTGAATCAATGATATAAATGTTATTTGTTATTGTGAATTACATATTTGCATATGTAAAAGTATACATTCAGTTTAATGGTGTATTCATGATGCAAATAAAAGTATGTGTATATGAAAATTATAATTGGTTAAATGTTTAGTATATGCGATCTTGTAAATGTGATTTATGTATATTCATATATGAATGAGTATATTCGACCAAGGGTTTACATGTGACCTTAGAAGTGAAAAATAATTATGATATTAACTATATGTGTATTCATTCTATTTAGATTTGATGCATAGTTATATGTTTGATAAATGCATATTTTTGCAAGTTTGAAAATGTACATGAATATAATATAATGATTCCATTTTGTTATAATGAAATATAAATGTTATTGAGTTACTTAATTGCTTATGACTTACTAAGCTATGACAGCTTACTGTGTGTGTTTATGTTTGTCTTTGTTTTATAGATTTTGGAGTCTAATTACGAGCTTGGGGATCGTCAGCAAAGTCCATCACACTATCAACTATTTTTCGTATTTTATAAGTTTAAACTTGGATCTATGGCATGTATAGGCTAGATTATATTTAGTTAAGTTTGAATTTGAATATATATTAAGCCATGCGAAAATGGCTTGTTTATTTTATTAGGTTCGATTTTAAGGTTTGATTAAATTTTGGTCATAATCGATATGGTTGGAGTTTATTTTGGTATGCATATTTTATGATATGTATGATTTATGTTTTGGTCATATGTTTGTGATGCTGATTATAAGATTGAAAATGAGATGTGTTAATGATGAATCATAATCGGCCATGAAAATAGCTCATTTTGGATGTATGATTTGTGGTATATTTTGTGAGGTGATTGATTATAAAATTTGGCTTAAGTGAGGTTAATATGGTTGATAGATATGGATAGGTATGATGTTTAAGTATAAGCAAGTTTCGGTTTTGATATATATGTGTGAAGTGGCTGGCACATTTGGTAATGGTTGTCTAAATATGGTTAAGGTTTAAGTCTATTTTGAAAACATCGAGCATGCTATATGTGTATGATATATTTGACATATTGGTGATGATATAGTTATATGATTTATTATGATTAAATAGGTGAAATGTTTGTGTTAAGTATGTATGGTGAGATTTAATATGTTTGTTCGAGTATGATTTAAATTGATATAATTATATGAGCATAGATTTGTGATGAGTAAAAAGGAATATTTGATTTTAATATATTGTTTGTTATGTGATATAAATATGAATGTATATTTAACATGCCATGTGGATGCTATAATATAGAATAATATATATATGTGTGTGTGAAACATGATTGATACATATAGTAATGGTGATGAGGTTATGCCAAAGAATATGTAAATGGTATACTTGGTTTGAATGAAATTGTGGATGTATATTTTTGAAGAGTGGATGTTCGGCTGTGGAATGAAATAGATATAAATATAAGTTTATTACCTTTAATCATTGTTTATAAATGAGATGTTAAGCATAATGAATAACTTGTGAAATGACTATGTTTAGATTTGGCAAACAAGGTGAATTAACTTTCAGTGGTTGTATAATAATTGAGGTATCATGTATTTGATGAAAAAATTGGATTGTTTTGGCTATATGGATTTATATATAAACTTAGCCGAAAATATGGCTATTAAATTAGTTTGAGTATGACATTTGTTAATTTAATTGATATGTGCTAGTAGCATGTCAAAATTTGAGTTGGTATGCTATATATATGCTGGATGAATAATTAATATATATATTATATATAATTGATGTGTTGGTGTGAAGGATAAAATAAAATGTTTGATTATTCAGACAGGTAATTTGGCAAATGTTTCATATGTATAAAGTGATTGAGCATAATAGAAGTAGACAACAAACAAGGCATATGTGTTTGCATGTTATATATATGTTTGGTTAAAGATTTAACAAATGACCATATGAATAGTAACTTTGGTTTTTAAAAAAGTTGCATGTATGTCTGATCTAAGTAATTAATAATGAGATGTTTATTTCCATGTGCTTATATCCGGCCATTTGATAATGATTATGGTTGTATGTTATCTAATTTATGTGTAACCTGTAATATTTGGTTTGATTTAATATATGTTCAGTTGTGATAATTTAACATGAATAATTTCTATGTGTATTTATAATTATCTGAAAGTTGTGTTTAGTTAGTAATACTTCGTAACCCTTTCCGGTGACGGTTATGGGATAGGGGTGTTACACATATACAATCGACAAAAGGAATCAATAGAGCATTAATCTTGTCAAAAAATTTCAAGCCAAGAACAAAGTCGTAATTATCTAACTAAATTACCTCAAAGTCTTCCTTGCCTTTACAATCCCTTTTTTGTAGCTTAACTCATTGTGCTAGTCCCATAGTTGAGACTTCTTTGGAATTAACAATCTTAATCTTCTTAGCTAATTTGCTAATTGAGAGACCAAGTTTACCCACGACTTTCTCCGATATTAACAAATTAGATGCCCTTGTATCAACAAGAGCACTCTTCCTTTGGCTTGAGATGTTGATGTCCATAAACATCAATCCTTTTTACTTGCAACCCCTCTTCGCTTTCGCAGAATTGAGTATCATTAATCCAAGCTTCAATAGCCTACCTTTCTTAGGCCCTGCTTCATTTTCTTTACTGATTGCAGTGAACTTGAATCGTTGTTGGAAGTCTCGCACCCTAAATAGACCACAACATAAGAAGTATTGTATCTTGCTCTTATTTTCCTTCAAATAGTTGTTGGGTTTTCCCTTCCCATTTCGTGGTTTCCCATTACGACCATTACTATTTTTATACTCAACCTGTCCCTCTTCATTTGCCCCACCATTGCCTTTTTCCTTGGCCTTGAAAGGCTTGAACTTGTCTTTCCTCGAAACAAGCTCGATTAAGGACTCTGCCATGATCATGGCTTTGGAAATTTCTTGGACCCTTTGACATTCCAATTCCTACTTAACCCATGACTTCAACCCATTTATGAAAAAGAAGAATGTTTCTTTCTTACTCAAATCAGTGATTTGGAGCATCAAGTTATTGAATCCCTTCACATACTCCCTAATTGTGCCTTGTTCCGAGAATCAATACAACTTAGCCCAAGCCTCCTTTTTGGCATATTGTAGGTAAAATTGCTTATTGAACTCTTTTTGGAACTCCTCCCAAGTCCCAATTTTGATCCCACCTCACTTTTCATTTTGGACCTACGATGCCACCTGTTAGAATTAAGTGACCCAAATTCTTATAGAATATGATGGAAAATAAAATAAAAGTAAAATCCATATAGAACTAGATTTCTTTTATTTTATTTTAGAATAAGGTTTTTTAAACCTTATTAAACTTCATCTATTTTATATTGATTAGGATAGGGTGTTTCAATCCTACTAGAATATGGCTTTACAAGCCTATAAATAGACATAGTCTATTCCTCTTGTATTGATACAAATTTTTCGACATAGTGAATTTTCTTCTCCTCTGCCCGTGGTTTTTTTCCCGAAAGGGTTTCCACGTAAAATTTGTGTGTTCTTTATTTTATTTTATTTATTTTATTTTTTTTTTCACAAATTGGTATCAGAGCTTCCGGGTTATTCATCTCGATCACGGTAATGGCGTCTTTGAAATATGAAATTCCGCTGTTGGATCGCAACACTAGATTTGCGTTGTGGCAAATTAAGATGCAAGCAGTTCTTGCACAGATGGATCTGGAGGATGCCCTGCTAGGGATAGATAAGATGCCTTCGACATTAACAGATGAAGAGAAAAAGCGTAAGGATCGAAAGACATTAACACAATTACATCTGCATTTGTCTAACGAAATTTTGCAAGATGTGATGAAAGAGAAAACTGCCGCTGCATTATGGAAGAGGCTAGAACAAATATGTATGTCGAAAACTCTAACAAGCAAGTTGCATATGAAGCAGTCGTCTTTATGCTCATCGCTTGGAGGAAGGTGCGTCAGACACCTAACACTTAACAACAGTTGTTTTAAGAAATTCTCTCAAACTTGGAAGCCATGGAGGTTCAAGATGATAAGGAAGATCTAGGGTTGATTCTACTTTGTTCGTTGCTCTGCCTTATTCAACCTTTAGAGACACGATTTTATATAGCCGTGAGTCTCTAACAGTTGATGAGGTTTATGATTCTTTAACCTCGTATGATAAGATGAAGCATCTTGTGGTTAAACCCGACTCTCAGGGAGAGGGTCTCATTGTTCGTGGGAGACAAGATCGGAATGCTCGATGATGATCGTGGTAGGACACGAGAACGGAATCCTCGTGGTAAATCTAAGGGTAGATCAAGTCTTCAAACAGAGGTAAAACTTGTACTTCTTCGCAGAAGAAAGGGCACATTAAATCGAGTGCTATAAGCTACAAAATAAGATTAAAAGGGAGGCTGCGAATCAAAAGGAAAACAACCGTAAAATTCCGGTGAAGCCGATGTTGTAGAAGACTACAAATGATGGTGAACTTCTAGTCGCTTCACAATGATTCTAAAGTAAGCGAGAGTGGATACTTGATTCAGCTGCACATTCCATATGAGTCCCAATCGGGATTGGTTTACAACTTACGAAACAATTAATCCAAGGTGTTGTTTTGATGGGAAATAATACTCGTGTAAAATCGCAGGTGTTGGAACAATTAAAGTTAAGATGTTTGATGGAGTTGTCGAACACTTAGTGACGTCACGGCATGTTCCCGAGAATTGAAAAGAAATTTAATTTCGTTGAGTACTCTTGATTCAAAAGGGTACGGATATACAAAATGAAAGTGGGGTTTTAAAGATTTCCAAAGGGTCCTTTGTTGTGATGAAAGGACAGAGAAAGATTGCCAAGTTATATGTTTTGCGGGGTTCTCATCATATCGTGATGCAACTATCGCTTCCTTGTCCTTGTCGATGATGATATTACTAAACTTTGGCATATGCGCCTAGGGCATATGAGTGAGAATGGCATGGCGAATTGAGCAAAAGAGGACTTCTTAATGGGCAAGGAATTTGCAAACCGAATTTCTGTGAGCACTTTGTTTTTGGAAAACAAAAGAGAGTTCGATTCACTAGAGGAATCCATAACACGAAGGGAACATTGGAGTATATACATTCGACTGTGGGGGCCATCTAGAGTGCCTTCCAGAGGTGGAGCTAATTATATGCTAACCTTTATTGATGATTTTTCCGTAAAAGTTTGGGCGTTCTTCCCGAAGCGAGAAAAGTGATGTGTTTTCCGCATTTAAGTCTTGGAAAATTATGATTGAAAAAGCAGATGAGAAAACAGATAAAATACCTCTGCACGCATAAATGGCTTAGAGTTACGTTACGATGAGTTTAATAGATTGTGCAAGTCGGAAGGAATCATAAGACACCGACAGCGATTCGTCATACTCCACAACAAAACGGCGTTGCGAGCGAATGAAACGAAACGATCATGGAGAAGGTTCGATGTATGTTGTCAAATGCCAACTTACCGAAGTCATTTTGGGCGTATGTACGTCTCTTCATCATGTTTTTTTTGATCAACCGATCTCCATCCGCTGCCATTGAGAAAAAGACTCCACAAGAGGTATGGTCCGTAATCCTGCTAATTATTCTGATTTAAAGATCTTTGGGTGTCCTGCATATGCTCATGTTGATAATGGAAAATTGGAACCGAGATCCATTAAATGTGTTTTTCTTGGTTATAAAGTCGGTGTAAAAGGGTATAAGTTATGGTGTCCTCAAAATAGAAAAGTTGTGATTAGTAGAGATGTTGTTTTTGATGAAACTGCTATGCTACCTAACTTATCTCTTAAAGACTCTTCCAATAAAGAAAATCAAAAACAAGTAGAGCATCAGATTAATACAGAGTCAACTCCTCAAGCCAAGACAAAAATTGAGAATAGAGTTGCTTCTTCACCACAATACTCTATCGCCAAAAACAGAACTAGAAGAGAAATTAAACCTCCAAAGAAATATGCTGAGGCTGATCTAGTTGCTTATGCTTTGAATGTGGTGAAGATATAGATGCGAATCAAGAGCCATCTAATTATTCTCGAGGCGCTTACTGTGAAGGCTCGAAAAAGTGGATGTTTGCTATGCAAGAAGAGATGGAATCACTCCACAAAAACAGAACATGGGACCTTGTGAAACTTCCTAAAGGTAAAAAGGTCATTTCGTTGTAAATGGGTATTTAAAAAGAAAGAAGGGACTCCGGGAGTTGAAGAACCCGTATATAAAGCAAGGCTTGTTGCAAAGGGTTACAATCAAATTCCAGAGTGGACTTCACAGATGTGTTCTCCCAGCTTGTTAAGCATAGTTCGATTCGAGCTTTGCTTGGTATTGTGGCCATGCATGATTTGGAGCTTGAGCGATTAGATGTAAAACGCATTTTTGCATGGAGAGCTTGATGAGGATATTTACATGCAACAACCGAAGGTTTTACAGCTTGAGAAAAAGAGAACTATGTTTGCTTGCTTTGAAAAAGTCCCTTTACGGTTTGAAACAATCACCAAGACAAAG
This sequence comes from Gossypium longicalyx, assembly GCA_025698465.1. Lineage (NCBI taxonomy): Eukaryota > Viridiplantae > Streptophyta > Magnoliopsida > Malvales > Malvaceae > Gossypium > Gossypium longicalyx. Next base: position 10,691,862 of record CM046997.1, on the reverse strand, counting down.
GGTACAAGAGGTTTGATTCCTTTATGACTTCTCATGATTTCAAAAGAAGTAGTTTTGACAGTTGTGTTTACTTTAAGAAAAATAGTGATGGTTCTTTTTGTGTATCTACTTTTTATGTTGATGACATGTTGATAGCAGAAGAAAAGATAAAGAAGAGATAAGAAAGGTCAAAGCCCAACTAAGTAAAGAATTTGAGATGAAAGATTTAGGACCAAAGAAAGAAGATACTTGGTATGGAGATTCTCGAGATAGAAAATCAAGTAAATTGTACCTAAGTCGGAAGGGGTACATTGAGAAAGTTCTTTGCGAGTTCAATATGCAGAGTGCTAAGCTGTTAGTACTCCTTTAGCAACCATTTCGGACTTTCATCGATTTTGTCTCCACAATCGATGATGAGATTGAGTACATGTCACATGTTCCATACTCTAGTGCAAAGTGGGATCTCTCATGTATGCTATGGTTTGTTCACGTCCGTTTATCATATGCGATCGGTGTAGTTAGCGGATACATGGCAAATCCCAGTAAAGAACATTGGAAAGCGATTCGATGGATTTTAAGATACTTACGAGGCACTACCGATGTTTGCTTACGATTTGGAAGAACTAAAGATGGAGTAATAGGGTATGTTGATGCTGATTTTGCTGGAGACCTTGATAGAAGAAGATCTCTCACAGGTTACGTCTTTACAATCGGAGGTTGTGCAATTAGTTGGAAAGCCATTTTGCAAACTACAATCGCTTTGTCTACCACTTGAAGCCGAGTACATGGCGATTCATCGAGGCTTGCAAAGAAGCTATTTGGTTGAAGGGACTATTTAGTGAACTCAATGAAGGCCTTCAAATCAGCACAGTATTTTGTGACAGTCAGAGTGCTATATTTCTTACAAAAGATCAAATGTTTCATGAGAGAACAAAACACATTGATGTTCGGTATCATTTTGTTCGTGATATTATTGCTCGTGGTGATATTGTTGTGAGCAAAATTAGTACTCATGAAAATCCTGCGCAGATATGATGACTAAGTCACTTCCTAAAACCAAGTTTGAGCATTGCTTAGACTTGGTTGGTGTTCATTGTTGAGTTAAACCCTTAAGGGGTTTTATGGAAGAGGTGGAGAACTTGTTTATTGAAAGTTCGCAATGAAGAACTTGTTCATTGAGAATTTGTGTCAAGGTGGAGATTGTTAGAATTAAGTGACCCAAATTCTTATAGAATATGATGGAAAATAAAATAAAAGTAAAATCCATATAGAACTAGATTTCTTTTATTTTATTTTAGAATAAGGTTTTTTAAACCTTATTAAACTTCATCTATTTTATATTGATTAGGATAGGGTGTTTCAATCCTACTAGAATATGGCTTTACAAGCCTATAAATAGACATAGTCTATTCCTCTTGTATTGATACAAATTTTTCGACATAGTGAATTTTCTTCTCCTCTGCCCGTGGTTTTTTTCCCGAAAGGGTTTCCACGTAAAATTTGTGTGTTCTTTATTTTATTTTATTTATTTTATTTTTTTTTTCACACCACCATAAAAGAGCGACATCAGTAAAATACATAGAGGCAGTATTTACCTTAGCATTATCATCATCATTGATGCTCACGGAACGAAAGTATTGCTCCATTTCCCATAAGAAGTTGTCCACGAGGGATGTGGATCTTACCCCCTTAAATTTCTTTGGTTTAAGGACATCAATCTTATGGCTTAGTGTTGCACCCAACACCTCTTTACCTACAACAACTCTGCACGCAACGAGCTCTCCCTCAAGCTCCTCAATTTTCATGTGGTTTTATTTTCTTCCTTCATAGCTATCATCCCAACTTCGAAAGCCTTATTCTTTTCCGTCAGCTTACCCACAACGGTATTGAGGAGCACTTGCAACGCGTCCATTTTGGAACTAAAGGCCTCTGCCACATATTCCTTGAGCCGCTCTTTCATCAGGTCCAACTCATCAGTGCGTCCCTCAACTACCTCGAGTGTTTCCTTCACTTCACCCATGGATTCCTCAAGATTGACTACTCAACCATCCAAAGCCAATAACGTATCTCTTGATCTGCTATTTTCCCTACCTCTACCACCATGGGTCTCTGTCGAAACATTCTGTTCGTCTGCTCCTTTCGTCATTTCAAGGAACGCCTTCGAGTAGTGACTCAGATACCAAACACAAATTCTAAATTACTTTTAATATTTTATTTTATCTATAATGTCCCAATCCCAATTCCCAACTCAATATTTTTCGACAACTTTCCAAAACTCACCAACTTCACCTGCGGAAAGAGCACAACAACTTGCAATTATGCAAAGAGACATGAAAGTTAAATTATTATATTGATGTGGTAAGGGAAATGATTAGCTACCAGCTAATTTCCTTAATCATCCACTTTTGATCAGCCAATAATTACATTTTCATGTAAAGAAGCTTGAGACTTGTTATTTTCCCTTCTCTTTTAATTAATATAAAAAAAAATCATCATTAATCTCAACTTTTGAGCTAGTAATAATTTACTGGCGTCAAGATCAATGTAAATATAAAAGAAAATCACCACAACAGTGAAGTTAAATATATATATATATATATATATATATATATATATATTTTGGTGACTATTAATTTCATTCGTTGCAAATGTTGCACTTTCTCTAACAAGCTTTTATGGTGACACTATTCATATCGTTAGTTGTGATGCCTTATTTTTTCATTTGCTATTTTATACTTTCTACATTAATTTGTAAGCAAATTGCTTGTTATGGTCCAAATATTTATATATTTGGAAAGATCAAGATTGAATTATTACATCACAGAAATTTAGATATATATAATCATTATATATTGGGGCAAAGTGAAGGGTAGGAACTGGCTTTAGCTTAAATGAAAAGGTTTTATTTATTCCTTTCAAATATTAAAATGAAAAAAAAAATAAAAAAATGAAAATTTTCAAAACTTTTCAAAAATTAATAATTTAATTTAAAATTTTTAACACAATTTTTCAACTTTTAATAATCAAAAAATTTATCTCAATTCCTATATAAATTCCTAGATTTACCTCTTAATATATAATCCACAACTGTTGATAATTGTTGTATATAAGATATATTAGATTATGGCATGTCTATGATACGTGGGAACAAATTATATAATAAATTTATAAAAAATTGATATGAAAGTTGAATGTGGTTTTGGTTGAAATAGTAAAGCTAATTAAAGAAAGATTTTGAGGTCTGCATGTATTTTTTTAAATTATATGTAAAAAGACAACAATACTTTCAAAATTATATTTTTTGTTTTATAAAAATATTAATATTTTAATAATTTCATAACTAAATTAGAACTCGGTTAAGAGTGACATTAACACAAGCAAAGTTTTAAATAATAGTGTACATATATAGATATATTGTTGAAGTCGCGACATTAACCTCCTGTTTTTGGAGTAGCGACACCTCTCTATCGAAGTCTAGACCTTGAGCTTCTGCCTTTGATGTTGCGACGCTAGCCTGATAGTTTCGAAAAATTTTACATTTTAATCCTCAACCGGTCTCGGGCTATCGAAAGAGCTTTCGTAAGCTCGTTTAAATCCCGAATATGATATATAACATGTTGATATATTGAATTTAATAACTTGTATTAATTGATAAACTGAATTGTAAATAAGATTGTAGTTGCTCTGGTAATGAATGTAACATCTCGTAATTTAGACATGACGATCGAATTGAATATGAGATGTTTTATTTAGTGGTATCATATATGTTATTTAAAAGAAACAGGAATAACATTTTATAGAAAAAACTAAAAACAAGAAATTAAGAATATCTTAGCAGTATATATTTCTTAGGGAACATGCTTTGTAGTTTATACTTCGATGGAAATTGTCGCAAAAAACAAGAAAAGCATAAAACCGGTGGTCAACAAAACCCTAATAAAGCCATATAAGAAAATCTAATCTTTTCCAAGATTGTCTCTCTCTCTCTCACTCTTTTTTCTTGGATTTTAATTTTGAAAAAAATAATGTCAAAAAAGATTCCATGCAGAAAAGTAAGCAAAATCAAATCTTCACATTTTGGATGAAAAAGCTGAAGCACAGTAATATGAATAAGGCAAGTGGCCACCTTGCATGATAAAAAGCCATAATTCTGCCACTACTTTAGATTGGCTTCGCATGCTTTTGGTGTATAGAATATACTATTGATTTCATTTATACAATATAATATTGGTGGGGCAGATCTTTAAAACTCCCACATAAAATCAAATGATTATCATTTTTTAAAAAGTATGTATTATCTTATTTATTGTAGTTATGGAATTTAAAAAAAAAATTATTTTGTGAATATGAAATAATACAATGATATATTGATCAAGTATCAAATTATAAAATTTTAGGGAATTAAAACCTAAAAAAAGTTGTGTTAAAAGAATTAAATTAAATTATTAATTTTTGAAACAATCGAAAATGTTAGCTTTTTTTTTTTTAAACAAAGGAACTAAAAAACTTAAATTAATTTTATAATTTTTTAAAGGCCAAAAGTGCAATTTGCTCATTAATCAAGAGGTCATAGCCCCTGCTTGCTAGAGGTGTACATTACTTGAGTAGTTTGCTCAACTCAATTTGTTCCACTAGTTTTTGTTTGTGCTTTTACATAGATTTTTCAATCTTGATCGAGTTTGGTTTGATCCATTTTATTGATTAAAAAAATTAAAATTAGTTATTTGGACAAACCGGTCAAGCTTAGACTTAAACTTTAAATATTTTTTTAGAATCAACCCTCAGGACAACTCAATCGATGAATAATTTTATTGCCGACTTTGGCTTTATCCCTAGATATATTATGGCTATATGCCGATTGAGTTTACCGACACCCTTGCTAGAACAAGAAAGTGGTTATTACTCCTTTATTTTCAAAAACTTGTATACACTGAAATTGAAGTCTTATCCATTTGTAGATGGAGCTTCAATTGCAACTGGGTCTAGAGGGAAGTTATAAGCATTATGTCCATGCATAACTTCCATACCAAGGTTAGCTCGATTAATAATATCAACCCAAATATTAATCACACTACCTTGACTATCAACTATAAATTGGTTAAAATTGAAACTATTTAAATTGAAAGTCATAGTGTTAATACCTAAAGCGATGAACTAGATACCTACTACATGCCAATCAACTAAGCCCAATTGACACTATTATTATTGCAACCATTAAGATAATGTGTGTTTGAGCGCGCTTAAGTAGTTTTCTTTTCTATAAATTAAGAGTTGAGAGGGGTTATGAGTAAAAGTAGACATTGTACAAAGGCATAATAATTTATTTGGCCTCCAAACTTTATATAAAAAAAAGTGTCATTTTAGCCATTCTTTTTTTTTTCTCTTTTAGCCCTTAAACTAGTACTTTTTGTCAAAACACTCCGAAATTAATGGAAAAGTAACGATTGTTAACTTTGCTGCCATTAATTACATTTTTTAAAAAATTTCCAAAATTTATAGAATATTATTGGAATTTTTATTATTAAATAAAATTTATATATATTTTTTTAATAATTTTTAATTTTTCATTATAAGTGACCAGTCAGCCCAAGCAAAAAATACTCTCGTTTTCTTAATAAACCCCAATCTTTTAAAATTAAGCATTCCACCATAACTTTGCAAAACGGTTTCGAAAAAGTGCATACTAAAAAATAAAATGAAACCGAAATTTAAGCATGGGAACATATCATCATCGTACTTCTAATATCCAATCATTATATGCAATTTAATGCACTTCCATAAAACATCTTTATTCTCACATTAGACATGATGTTCAATATTCAATTCATTATCATTCTTAAAACATCATTTAAAATAAAATCCCTATTAATCAAACAAAGAAACGTAAAATGGATACCCTGATAATCTCAAACACTCAAAATTTGTACATTGTCCTCATAAAGAATAACAATACTTTATTACGTGTAATAATACAGGTTCCAATTAAATACATTAAGATTATTCAAATTATAACAAAATTTTCCTCCAAATATAACACTCCCAGACGCATCGAACTCATCCATCAATATCTTATGACATATTAATTATACTCGAACACATTCCAAATTATTTAATAAAGTTATTTACTCTTTAAAACATATCTTAATAACCATCTCAATGATATGTTAGAATCACCCAAAAACATAAACATCAAGTATCACAATAATAGAAATTCAAACTTTCAACATTAAATATTGGACCCAATTAATTTATAACCAAAGTCAAATCCTCAAGCAAAATATTTATCTAAATACACATAATATCCTAAGCAAATTGACTTAAAGTAACATATAAAGTAAAATCGAAAATCTGAAAGAGTAGAAACCGATACCAAGTATGCTTCTGCTACTTTCTCCTTCCACTAGGCTTTTTAGGTTTCACCATATTTATTAGAAAAACATTAAAAATAAGATAAATTATAAAAATAGTCACTTTTGTTTACTTTATGTTATATTTTAGTTACTTATTGTAACGCCCCCACGCCCGAGACCATCGCCGGAGTCGAGTATGAGGTGTTACTAAGCTTAATTTAACATTTTTAGAACTTTAGATTATTTGTTTCTACATTCACAGCTTTCAAGCTACTTGCGTCACAGTCACAAGAAAAATCATATCTCGAGTTACGAAACTCAAAATCAAGATCCGTAAATTTTCCCTGAATCTAGACTCATATACCTATCTACTAATTTTTTTCTAGAATTTTTGGTTGGGCTAATTAGTACAGTTTATTAGTTAAAGTTACCCCTGTTTCAGGACTTGACTGGACTGACCTCTGTTTACTACAAATCATATTTCTCTCTGTAAAAAATTCATATGATTATGAGGTTTGTTTCTACTGAAACTAGACTCAATAAGGATTCTGAGGATATAAAATACACCACCTATTTATATCTGTAAAATTTATGGTGAATTTCTAAAGTTGGAACAGGGGATTCAGAAACTGCTCTGACCCTGTTTCACTAAAATTCAAATATCTTCTAACATATAATTCCTTTACCTGTTTCATTTGTTTCATGTGAAACTAGACATAATAAGCTTCAATTGGATATTTAATCCATCACGTAATTCAATTTATATGATTTTTAGTAAATTTTCAAACTCACATCAGTGTTTCTGTAATATTCTGTTTATGGCAAATTTCATCCCCTTTTTATGAGTTTTCATGCACTAAGTATCTTAATAACTTTCCATAACATCAAACATAATCTAAACTAACCATTTCCATAACTTATCATTATCAAACATTTTCTCAACCATTCCATCACCATATCATAAGATCATTTACACAAAATAGGTATATTGCTATACATGCCATACTTAAATTTACAAGCCATTTACCAAAAAGTCTTCCGTATAGTGTGACTGAGCCTTCGACCTATCCCGACTCCTGAGCTGGCTTGTCCAAAACTACAATGAGTAAGAAGGAGGGAGTAAGCATAAATGCTTAGTAAGTTCATATGCAAATAATAAATAACATAACAAACAATTAAACCAATCAACATTAGCATATATCACCAAAATACATATCACATTTCTAATCATTTTTCATCATCTTATTACCTTATCGTCGTTGTATCAATACTCAACCCGAGGGTTAAATACATACCTGTCCAAAATATCCATTTCACATCACTTACCAATACGTCTCTTTACATCTCGAGTATTCCTCCATTTGAGTAAAACTTTACCCGTTGAACACATCGGAATATAATTCGGATACATGGATAACTTGCACATAAGTGCCATATATGCAATCAAGCAATCATGTAACCTGCCCATAAGCGAACTCGGACTCAACTCAACGAGCTCGGGCGTTCGCATCCATAAGTGAACTCGGACTCAACTCAACGAGCTCGGATGCCTAGTTACATTTCACGAACTCGGACTCAACTCAACGAGTTCAGACATTCGCATCCATAAGTGAACTCGGACTCAACTCAACGAGTTCGGATGCTCAACCATCCTAGTGACATGTCACTTGTATCCTAATCTATTCCTAAGGTTCAAACGGGATTTTCCTCGAACACATACCCTTGCCGTCTTCCGTAGAATGCCGAAATCAATACTCGGTAATAATTATATTTAACAAGTAGCACACATGATTTGCATTTTGTTCGAAAATAACCACAAAGCATATATTTCATGAAAAAAATCAGCATATCACATAATTGACATCAATGACTTAAAAATAACAATTATGCTACATTATTTACACATGAACTTACCTTGATACCAAAATACAAAGATTTTGCAATTTAGTCCACAATCTTTTCTTTTCCTCGATTGGGGTCAATTCCACGTCTTTCTTGATCTAAAATAACACATTTAGCTTATTTAATACTCACATTATCAAATTAATCCTTAATTCAAATTTTGGCAAAATTACAATTTTACCCCTAAACTTTTGCATATTTACACTTTTGCCCCTAGGCTCGGGATTAAACTTTATTCCTTATTCTTATGTTTTATAACATTCTGATCACTTTTCCCTTCTATGGTAACATCAAATTCTCACTCTAACATGTACTTGTGACTATTAGGTATTTTTACCGATTAAGCCATTTTACTCGTTTTTGCTTAAAATCGAGTAGTACAAATTGTCTAACATAATTTAAAACTTCATATTCTATCATAAAACATCAAAATACACAAATTTCACCTATGGGTATTTTTCCAAATATAAACCCTAGGTTAAATTATTGCTAGCATAAGCTAAATCGAGCTACCTGGATCTCAAAAACGTAAAAATCATTAAAAACGGGGCTTAGAATCACTTACTATGAAGCTTGAAAGTTGAAGAAACCCTAGCTATGGTGAGAGTGAAATTTCGGCAGCAACTAAATGAGGAAGATGACCATTTTGTGTTATTTTTCCCATTTTATTTCATTAAATATCCAAATGACCAAAATGCCCTTAATACCTTTCTTTGAAAATTTTCATGTACAAGCCCATTTTTGTCCAAAATTTTAGAAATTGGTCAAATTGCTATTTAATACCTCCTAATTAATATTTCAAAGCAATTTCATACTAAAAACTTTTAGAATGCAAGTTTTGCAACTTATTCGATTTAGTCCCCAACTTCAAATTAAGCATTTTATGCATAGAATTTCTTCACAAAATTTTTACACAATCATGCAATCATATCATAAACCTCAAAATAATTATAAAATAATTATTTCTATTTCGGATTTGTGGTCACGAAACCACTATTCCGATTAGGCCCTAATTCGGGATATTACACTTATGTTTTAAACTTTACGTTTTAGTCACTTACATTATCGCGTTGTAACATTTTAGTCACTAAGGGTGGGTTTCAATGGGCGGTGGGATGCGGTGCGGTGCGTTTAGTTTACTTTTTGTCTCACACTACAGTATCACTACAGTATCTAATCTCACTGCCACTGCTGTTTTTACACTAATCGCATGTAAATGCACTGCCCATCCAAACTTACCCTAAGCCGTTAATTGTTGTTAACGATGTAACTATACTCTAACATGGCACGCTAAATCATCATTTCAAACAAAAATTTTAGGTTAATTTATACAATTGGTCCCCATATTTTTTTCGTTTTGGACAATTTAATTTTTTTTCTTTTATGTTCTTTTAACTTTATATTTTTTTCTTTATTTTCCATTCTCTTCTGCTTCTCCTTCTGTTTCCTCCCTTCTCCATTTCTTTTAACATAGTTTTTCTGTGTTTTCCTTTTCTTAAAACTAGTCCCTATACTTTTATTTTTTTTGAACAATTTAATTTTTTCGAGTGAGATGAAAACCTAATTTTACTTCTTAAAACCATCCATCTAAACTCTAATATAAGCCCTCCTAAATCAAAATCTAATGATGTAGCTCAAAAATATACAATCCCTGAAGAAACTTAAGATCACTCAACATTCTTCTCTTTTTGAAATTCTCACTCTACCTCAAAATTCACAAAATATTTACAAAAATCTATTTCTTGTCCTATGATAATATAAACTCATAAGCATTAAAATCTAACTAGATCAAAACATCAAGAAATTAGCAAAATTCCAATTCAGTCTCTACCCAAAATCCAACAAAAATGGTGAAAGATACGGGAATTCCAAGTTTTAAGGATCGAAATCTCAGAAAGAGTTAGAAATCATTTTTACTTTGCTGAATTCAAATTGAATTTCATCAAGAATTAATGAAAAATTGCTTGTAGAGACTTGAGACAAAATGTGTAAGTATCATGAAAATGGAACTAACTCAACGGTTCCCTTATTTGGTCTTTTTCAAATGGTCTATTTGCTCTTATACCCTTGGGCCAATCACCTAATAAGAACCTCACCTCCTCCTAATTATATATATTTTTATTTTTTAGACATTTGCCCCAACAATTTTGATTCTCTTACAAAATAGTCCATATCTAAAAAATTCTAACTATCTAATTATTACTAATTTATGAACAATTATTAATTATCACCCACTAATTATGAATCATAAAATCGACCCGATACTCGTTCCCTGAAGCATTTCAATTTAACTCCCTGGAACATTTTGAATTACCAATTCCGACACCAAAATCAAACATTTTTTACATCAGAAAAATTCGGGTTGTTATATTTTGAGTAGTTTTGGAATAGTTTTTCTTGGCTTAGACTTTTCTTTTAATTTCCTTGCATTTTCCTTTTCTGTTTTTTAACAACTATATTGGTTTATAATAAAAAAAAAATAGTTTTTTTAATTTCTTGCAACTTGCTCTTGGTCTCAAAGATCTTGGTCTCAAAGAACTAGGGATTGATGAGGAAAATGCATGAGTTTAAGCTTGTGCTTCACCAACCATGAGCCATTGTAACATTATTAAGTATCTCTTAACCTTGTTTTATTATTTTATGTTTCAAAGGGGTTAATGGTTTTGCATGCTTAATATCTATGTCTAGCAAAATTTGTCATGTGGGTAATGGTTTGAATCTGTACGTGAGGTGATTTTAGGCTTGCTAGTTGACTATGAATGTGATATACTTGTTAATTAGGTGGACTTAAAAGCTACTTAAATGTGACGATTTTAAGTGTAATTAAGTTTCGAGAAAACATAAGAGGTGACTTTAGTTAACTAGCTAATTAACAAATTGAGCACCATACATCGAGAGAGTTGATGTATGTTAACTTGAAAAGTGAGAACTACAAGTTAAAGGCGATTGCCACATTGAAAACGAATCGAGAGAGTGTTAGGATGTGAGGATCGTATTGCCACACTTGTTAGCTACCAATTAAGCTTAGAATCACTAAAGTAGGCTATTCACTACACTATCTTCCAAGTAGTAGTAATTTATGATTACATTTTACTAGTGTTTGAAAGAAAAGAAAAAAGTTATTTATGATTACATTTTAGAAAAATGAGAAGTTTTCTTAAACAATAAATAATTTATTTTTAAATATTATAGAAAAATGTTGTATTGTGTAGTAATTATTAGCAATAATATCAAAAGATGAATCCCAAATTGATAACCTCTATGGTAGCATATCGATTGTAATAATAATGAAACTTCAATAGCCTCTATAGTAGTATATCGATTGAAGTAATAATGAAACTTCAACAGGTAAATATGTACAATTAATGTTTTTATTTTAAAGTGAGACCAAGGGCTAAGTGTGATGACATAAAATTCAGTATTTCTCTCTCTCTTGGTTGGCAATGCTCAATAGCTTTCCAACAGATGATAAATTACTCTATTGGGAAAATGAATGTCGATAAATTAAGTTTGCTTTGGAAGAAAGAATGAAAGTATCGATTTTTATGAGCCAAGTCGAGGGTCGGTTCTAAAAAAATATTTTTAGTTTATTTAATTCGGCTCAAATAATTAGTTTTATTGTTAAAAATATATTATTTAAATTTAATTACAAAAATACAAATTTATTTATTTTATATATTTTTATTATTTCTAAACAATAAAAAAAAATCAGATCAAGATTGAAAGTCCTGTTCTAAAATGAGAGTCGGGATGACTTCTTTTCATTTGCAGATACTCAAAACTAAGCTAGTAGCGAGTATTAGAGCTTTGTGAGATTTGAAGACAAGCTGCAGACCTGGAACTAGAGGTGCAATGGGTTCTTATGCATGCATTAAAGGTAAAGCTTCGATTATGATAATTCTTCCTATGAATTGGATTACATTGAAAAACAACAGACTGTATAAAAGAACAACAAATGGTGAAAACGTAATACTAGAGCATAGTCTTTACATAGTTTCGACAACGTTAAAATCAATAAAGATAGGTATGGTGAATCTGTAATGCTTGGAAAGTCCATTTGAATGCACAGTGAGATTAGTTTTAGTGAGCTTAAAAACATCAATGTCAAAGAAATAAATATTTAGATTTGAATGCAGATGAAAAAATATCATTAAGATATTATTAGACTAAAAATTGCATTTAATAAAAAAGTTAATTTTTTTTACCAATATCACAGAAAAACTTTTTTTTTTTGAAAATTAATGTGCTTTCATTTTTACTTAGCAAAATACAGAGGTGGAGACAAGCTTTAGACACCCCAATATGGTAAAAATATTTTTTAATCTTTAAAATTTTTGTAGATACAAATTAATATAATGATAAATTTATATTTTGACTCTTAAAATTTATTATTCATTTTTAACTCATTAAAACATGTACTACCCAGTTCCTTCTGGGTTAGTCCTCAACTTTCCTAAAAGATAAAATTTCAACGTATCATTGTTCATTTGCTTCCAAAATAAAAAAATAAAAAAGACAATAACTAAAGAAAATAAAAATATTAGGATAAAAAAGATGTCCCTTATTCTCATTGACCTCAAACATATATATACAGATCAAGACTCCTATTAGAAATAAGCTTCTATATCTGTACAAATCAAGATTTCCTACACAGAGTAAGTTACCAAAAATACATCAACTAATGTAGCTAAAGATCCTAGAATATCATTCCTTTAATTGCTGCACAAATTATGTTGTCCGAAATTTCCTTTAACACCCTCTTCAAGCATGAAGATTTGAAATGCCAAACTTGTCAAGAAGAAACTGAAATTGATTAGTGCCCAAAGCTTTAGTGAAAATATCATCAAGTTGGAGAGAATAACGCACATGAGCTGTTTCAATATTCCTGTTTTCTATCCCCTCACGAATAAAATGGCAATAAACTTCGATGTGTTTCATACGCTCATGATATACATGATTTGCTGCAATATGTAAAGTGTATTAACTATCACAGTACACACACATGGAACCAAAATGATCGGCACCAAGAAATAGCAACAAACCCTTCAACAATTTAAGTTCACAAGCTACAGTAGTCATTGATTGATATTCTGCTTTGGTAGAGGAGCGAGAAATTGTTTGTTGTTTCTTGGTTTTCCATGAAACATGAGATTTTCCCAAACGAATAAAATAACCTGTCAAGGAGCGTCTTGTCAAGGGATAACTCGCCCAATCTGAGTCACAATCAGCATACAGATTGAGATTAGAATTTGCTCGCCAAAGAATTCTCTATCCAGGATTACCCTTCAAATATCGTACTACTAATAATGCTTCTTCCCAATGAGCCTTCTTTGGTTGCTGCATAAATTGAGCAAGAATATGGACACAGTAACTCAATTCAGGTCGTGTAATAGTTAAATAGATTAGTCTTCCTACCAGCTGATGATATTGAGCAGGGTCATGAGCATCCTCCCCTCCTACAAGAGCAAGTTTATGATTCTGCTCAAGTGGAGTTTTCGTTGGCTTAGCTCCCAGCAAACTGACCTTAGAGATGATATCCAAGGCATACTTTTGTTGACAGAGAAAAATCCCTTTAGCATTTCTCGCCACCTCTGTTCCCAAAAAATATTTCAACAGTCCCAAATCCTTCATACGAAACCATCTACTCAAATACTACTTGAATTGTTGCACAACCTTAACATCATTACCTGAAATAATGAGATTATCCACATAGACAATAACATGTATTTGCACATGCTGTTTGCGGAAAGTAAACAATGAATAGTTTGAGCAAGATTGATGAAAATCATACTCCTTCAAATAATCTGCTAGCTTAGCAAACCAACAGCGTGGTGCTTGGCGCAAGCCATATAAAGACTTGCAAAGTCTACATATTTTTCCAGGACTTCCAGAGGCAAAACTTGGTGGCATTTTCATGTAACCTTCCTCATTCAAATCTATGTACAAGAAAGCATTCTGCACATCCATTTGATGCAATTTTCAGTTTTTTGCAATAGCCACTGCGAGAAAAGTACGTATAGTGACCATCTTTGCAGTGGGAGCAAAAGTTTCATTGTAGTCGATACCCTTTTTTTTTTATTATTGCCAAGAACTACCAGTTGAGCCTTGCATCGTTCAATGCTTCCATATGAATTATATTTTATTTTGTACACTCACTTATTGTCAATAGCCTTTTTTTCTAAGAGGCAAGTCTTCTATTGTCCAAGTCTCATTATCTTCCAAAGTTTGAATCTCTTTTCTCATAGCTTTTCGCCATCGTTCGTCTCTCACTGCTTCATTATAAGTTGGTTCTGAACCTGTAGTGATGCTTGCCAAAAAGGACCGATGCTGTGAAGAAAACTTATCATAATTGACAAAATTGGCTATGGGGTAAGACATACCTGGAAAAGGGATTGGAGAGATGAACTCTGTAAGGAGATAAATCTCACATTATTTATCATGTAATCTTTTTAGACTAGTGGATAACTGTTTTGTAACATCACTTAACCTTAAACTGTTGCTGGAACAGGGTTACGGGGTATTACCAGACATAACGGATAATTTGCAATAATTCTTAAATAAATAACAAACATGTTATAGAATAATCATAAATTCATATAAACTTTTACTAATTGACTTCATTCATTTGTTTATTATTATTATTATTATTATTATTATTATTATTATTATTATTATTATTATTATTTTTAAATAAAAATTTAATATAACCCTTTTATAAATATCTAACCTTCCCTGCAATTTCAAATCGCAACCAAACCAATTCCAGTATTTCAACCAATTCATTTATATACTCAAATATACTTGAATCATACATGACATATTGACTTAACAACTTAAGTAATGAAAACCCTACTATCATTTTTAATTAGATCTTAAAACTATTCAAACCATTTCAATTCAATATCAATACTATAACAAGTTCTACCATTTCACTAATTTTATCATCAACATACTAAATACCTTTCTTTACAACAAAAATTATATAACATACTAAAATAACCATTAAAATACCTATGTACATGCCACTTTCACTTAAGAGAAGAAAACATCACCAAAATCTTTTTGCTGGAGTCAGGATCATTCAGATGCTGGACCGGGACACTGGACTTCTATTAACCTGCGCACGTAAACAATCGTACGCTGAGTATTTCATACTCTGTGGTATTACCATAATTCAAATTATAAACATAATAATCATATAAATTAAATCATCTAACTTTAATATTTACTAAACCAATTCAAACATAAATTTGCCATTCTCAATATATTCATACAATTTCATTTAGCTATTCGTCAATTGAAATCATATACATTCATGTTGAGCCATTATCTAATTCATGAACCATTGGTTCATGCTTTCCATTCTCATACTCACATTCAAATCACATTTTCAATTCATGTTCCATTTTCACATTTCTTTCAATGGTTCAACCAATTCCTTTTATTCAACTTAACTTTTCTTTTAATTACCCCTATTAACAGACTCAGACTTTGGCAGATACACGGATCCAACCAAACACACCAGTTTGGCACCTAGTGCCTCATCGGATAGTTCGAAGCAAAGTTGACACCCAGTGTCTCATCGGCCTAGCCGAAGTAAAGTGGTACCCAATACCTCATCAAATCTATCCGAAGTAAAATAGTGACACCCAGTGTCTTATCGACTCAAGATCGAAGAACCCTGAACTCTTCCAATCCTATGGCATGCCAACTATATCCGACTCAGCCCTACTAGTTAATAGGGTATTCGGTTCACTTTCTCAATTCAATATAACTTTCAATTCATTTATGAATCAATTCAATTTCACTTTTCATCAATATACAATTCATTATCAATACTTATCATTATCAATTCAATTTCCTTTTCAACTCCATAATAATACTTACCTCATAATTTACTTACCATACATATAATTGAAAATTTAACATTAAATGAAAATAACTTGAATTATAGTAATACAAACCTGGATTTCACGATTACTCCTCGATAACTTTCTCCTTTCCTTTTTGTGCCAATGTCTCGGGTTCTTTGCTAGCTACGAAAATAATAATTTACACTATTAATTACAGCACTAATTAATAATAACTGAATTTCTATCCAATTTATACCCTAATTTCAATTTAATCCTAATTAACTCATTTACTTTTCTAACTCAATTCATACTTTATTTCTATTCAATTTCCTTCCAGATTCTACTTAACTATCTAATGTTCATAATAAAACCCTAATTTAAAACTTCTTTCAATTTAATCCCTACAACACAAAACTTATAGCCTAATTTACAATTTAATCCTTTAATCAATTTTAACTTAAAATTCATTTAATTAAATCCCTAATTCATCTTTTTGTCCAACATAAATTATACTTAAAAACCTATAAACATCTAAACTATCAACTTAATTTTAACAAAATCTTATTTTAAGACTTCTAAAACATCAAAATTAAGAGAAAAAGATTTAATTAAGCTTACCAATTAAACTCCAAGCTTCAAATTCCCTATTTCCCCCTTTTCTTTCTTTTTCTTCTTTCTTTCTTCTTTCCCTGCTCTATTTCGAAAGCTTCTCTGTTTTTTTACCTTTTTTTTTCTTTTTTCTTTCGTTTTATTCTTTTATTATTTCATTTGTTTTATTTAATTTATTAACTTAATATATAATAATTTAATTATTATAAATATCTATCATATAATTAATAATATAATACAAATGTATACATTTACTTTTCTACATTTGTACATGATCAATACCATACATTTGTCATGATTTTATCTAATTATTTCATAAAAATATTATAAATAATTATTTAATTAATAACTATCTTTTTAATTTAATAAAAATAAAAAAATATCCATTTACTTTAATAAAAAGTAAATAAATAAATATGTTACAATTGTATATTTTTATCACCATCCATTTGTCAAAATCATATTTTATTTATCATATAAAAATCTTATAATATAATTATTTTAAATTAATTTAACATAATTTATATCTAAATAATTAATTATATAATTAAAATATAACATAAAAATCTTAGATTCTTATTACATATATGCCGCCTCATTTCTTGTTAATGGCTTAATTGCCATCTTAATCTTTTTTATTTTCTATTAATCTATAATTCAACTTTTACCCCTTATTCAATTTAGTCTTTTTTACTATTTTCTCTAAATTGAGCTAATTTCACTTAATTAAAGCCTAGTTAAACACACTACTAGACTCACAAATATTCCTAATAATTATTTACGAACTCGGTTTACTAAGACGGAGGTCCGATATTGTACTTTTTCGATGCCCGTGAATTTTGGGTCATTACATGTTTAATCCTATATATTCGACCCAATTGGTGTTCTACAAGCACACCTTCTCCTTCTGAATTTTCTTCCCTATTTTCGACAACTATGTCTCCAAAATTTTCCTCACCAGTAAGACTGTCTTCAAGAGGTTTCTTATTGTCCAATACCTTTTGCTCTTCTTCAAAAGTTTCCCAATCCTTATACATGTTAGGTCCATCTATAATTCTAGTGGAATTATCACTTGCAAACACGTGTAGCATATGAAAAATTTTGTTTCTACAAACATCACATCCCTTGAGACTAGATATTTAGAAGTTTCTAAATCATATATTTTTCATCCTTTCTTGTCAAAAGGGTACCCCACAAAAACACACCTACGACTTCTACTAGAAAATTGATCCTTATCTTTAAGTCGTTTATACACATAACAAAGACCCCCGAAAGTCCTAATATGATTATAGGAATGGGGCGGTCCAAAGAGAATTTCATAAGGAGTTTTTCCCTTCAAAACTTCAGATGGTGTTTGATTCATTGAGTATTCAGTGGTAAGAATGCATTCACCCCAAAAATCAATTGGCAAGTGTGCCTGAAACACCAAAGCTCTCACCACATCAAGTATGTGGCAATGTTTTCTCTCCACACATCTATTCTGTTGGGGAGTTCGTACAGAAGAAGTTTGATGCAATATGCCATGCTCATCCAAATATTCTCTTAGACAAACAAATTCATTGTCGTTATCACTCCTAATAGTTTTCACATCCTTCTCAAACTGTCTTTTAATCATAGCAATGAAATTCTTAATAACACAAATAACTTCATGTTTTCCTTTCAGCAAATAAATCTACACAGTACAAGAATAATCATCAACGATAGTAAAAAAATAATTAGCTCCACAAGAAGCTAAAATTCTATAAGGTCCCTATAAATCACAATGCATTAAATCGAAACAATCTTTAGCTTTACTGTCACTAGAATAAAACATCTCTCTAGTATGTTTTGCTCTAAAACAAACATTACAACATAAGTTATCACTACTTTTACTAGACTTATTTGTTACAAAAATAAGATCTAGAATCTTATTCGATGGATGAACCATTCTCCTATGCCAAAGGTCAAAGTCTGCAACTCTAGAAGCTTTACAAGCATTTTTCGAAAACACCTCGTTAAGAAAATACAACCCTTCACGTTGTTCATCCACTGCAATCAACTTTCTCGTATTTTGGTCCTGTATAGCACGTATTTTGTTAGTGATTTTACAACACCCATTTAAGTCTTTAAGAAGTTATGAAACATAAATCAAATTTTATTTTAAATTAGGCATAAAAAGAACATTTTACAACTTTAATCCTCCTTCAAGATGCACTGTTTATTCTTTTAGTGTTACATTTGCTTCACCATTTAACAATCTGACTGAACATGGGACAATGTCTGACAGATCTCTTAAACAAGCCCTTGTGCCAGTCATATGATGGGAGGCCACTGAATCTATTATCCAAGACAAAATTCCTTGCTTACCAGTCAACCTTTCATTAGATACAGTCTTCTGTGAACTAAAAATTCCCAGCAAAGTACTCCATTATTCATTATTCAAACCACTAAGCCCTTTTCTATCAGAAACTATGACGCCTCTGTAACCACTCTTTATTGGAAATGTCTAAGTGACATTTGCTCGTGGTACACCACCCTTATCACATCCTCCACCATCATTGCAGTTATTCCCGCTTTCTCGTCATGTAGTACTAGAGCGAGGTCTATTTCCCCACCAATCTGGATGCCATATCAACTGAAAGCAAGTATCCGAGTCATGTTCCTCAAGGTTGCAATGCAAGTAAACTACAGTTTTTTCCCTTGAATTTCCTCTGCTAGCCTAAATTGCAAAGCTCATTGGGTTGCCTTTCTTTTCTCTTGTTCATGACATTGTTCTTACTCGTTCTTGTTGAAGAACCATTACATATACCCTATTCAGATTGGGTAATTGGTCTATACTCAAGATATTAGTGCACACAGTACCATAGTGTTCTTCATCTAAGCTTATAACCAATTTATGAACTCTTTCTTCCCCCCTTTTCTTTTTCAGCTCAGTAGTGAGATTGCATCTGCATCCACCACAACTACACAATGATATTTTGTCTTAATTATTTAGTTCATCCCATATGGGATTAAGCTGTCCATAGTAATTGACTATGGTCTGTCCATCTAGCTTATAGTTCATCAAATATGACCTCAATTGCTGCACTCTCAGGTCATTCCCAATGGAGAAGCGCTACCTTATGTCCCCCCACATATCTCTTACATTCTCCACAAGAGAAATAGTTGAACATAGAGAGGGTTCAATAGTGTTAAATACCCATGAAACAAGCATGGAATTGACTATTCACCAATCTTCAATTTTCGGGAAATCATCTAGGTTATTTCACGGTTCCATCAATGAAACCATCCTTCTTTTTGGCCTCAATGTAGTCTACACTACTCGTGCCTACTTTTCATAATTTTCCCCCTTCAACTGCACCTGAGTAATTATGTTGCCTTGTAATAACCCATTTTCAGTGATGTCAGAAACAATGGATTCGAGACCATGATTCTGACAATTGAGTTAGTATTTTTATTATTTATTTAATATTTATGAGTATTTATTAGAGTCATATTAAAATTTGGTTAAGAAATTTTACCGTTTAGATAGTTAATTAAGTGAAAAGGGCTAAATCGTAAAAGTTTCAAAAGTGATTTTATTAGTTTAAAAGGGTGTTAAATAGTAAATTATTAAATTTAGATGAGTTTATGTGGAATTTATACCATAATTAAATGGTAAGTGTGGTTGGTATTTGATATATTATATTAATATATGTTTTACTAATTAATTAAAATAAAAGTTAAGTTCAAAATATAATAAACAAAACAAAAACATCATTTTTATTTGGTATGTTCTTCTTCCCCAAGTTGTGTATCACCATTTTTGAAGTCAAAAGGTTCAGCCAAGCCTCTTTCCTTGCATGCATGTGTTGTAAGGTCCATTTTTAGCGATTTTTATGTTTTTGTTATCGTTTTAGCTTAATGTAGCTAGCCCAAGGATCAATTTGTGAAACTATTAAAAATTGAGGGACTTTCCATGAATAAATTAGAAGTTTTTTTGAATTTATTTGATATATTATTAAGCTTGTTAGTTAAATGGAAGTATTTTGTTAAGTGATTTTTGGTAAATTTAAGGTTTAGGGACTTATTATTGAAAATGGTAAAATTCAAGGAAAATAGGGTGAATTAATGAAAAATATGGATTGTGATGGACCTTAGGAAAAATCGGCTAGCTTGGTATTTCATTGATTGTGGTTAAATTTTGAGTTTCGGGTTTAGGAACTAAATTGCGTAAAAGTTAAAACATTAGGGGTAATTTTGTAAATTCACATTAAAATGGGTTATAGGCTTGAATTAATTATTTTAAGCTATTTGAATTGCTTAATTGAGTTAAATTATTATCTAGATCAAGAAACTAGTCAATCAAAATTGAATCGAGGAAAAACGAAATTTTTGGATTAGTTAGCTCCGTTTTAGTAACCATTTTAGTCGAGGTAAGTTTGTATATCAATTAAAATAATTCATTTTATTTTATGAAGTAAATTGATACTTATATACATATTTATAAATTGGAGATTGAATTTCTTAAATTGTGAAAAGGGAAATACCGTGAGTGAAAGATATCATGGAATTATACTCGAAAAGGAAAAGACCATCATTGAAAAATACTATGGAATCATTTTAGGATTGTGTAAGACCTTGGTTGAAAGATACCATGGTATCCTCGAAACAATGGAAAGATTGAAAAGGATATCAACTGAATGGCTATTATGTCAATGTTCTAAGGTTTATGTGGATAAGAAATTTTGAATACATAAGTGAGATTAGGGATCATGTGTGATTTATGTAAAGTAAAATTTATTAATTAAGTTATATTTACATGTATTTGAACTTATTAAGCATATCGTGCTTATGTATCATGTATTTTATGTAGATTTCAAGAGGCATAGTAGATCGGAAGTTCAAATCGGAGCATACACACAATCCATCTCTTATTTTGGTAGATGTTTTGAGTCATTTTGGAAGTTGGTTATGAATGGCATGTATTAGGACTTTTGGTTGGTTTGTTCTTGTTGTATGTGTTTGGTACTTAATTTGGTAACATTTTTGTGGTTGTGTATAAATATATTTAGCACCTTAAACTAGAGAATTAGTTGTAAATACTTTAGGTCTTTTGCTTAATATTTAAGATGATGTATATATATAAGTTGTTTAGATGTGTATGAGTGAAATGGAATGTTTGAGTAGTTCTAAATATATGCATTTAGGGTGATAGTTTGAATTGGAATTATGGAATCTTGAAAATAGACATAAATGGTATGGTTGGTTGGCAAGTTGGTTATGTGATTATTTTGTGTATGATGAATCTATATACAAATCAGTTTGGTGCTTGATA
The DNA here is from genome assembly GCA_025698465.1 of Gossypium longicalyx. NCBI lineage: Eukaryota > Viridiplantae > Streptophyta > Magnoliopsida > Malvales > Malvaceae > Gossypium > Gossypium longicalyx. The sequence goes on along the minus strand of CM046997.1, from coordinate 10,669,873 downwards.
AGTGTTTGATTTGGTTTATTTTGGTTTATAAATTGTACTGTCAATGATGGCACATTAGTTAGACACCTAGGTTGATTGATTTTTGGCATATTTTGATGTCTTTAAATGTGTTTAAATCATGTGAAAGTACCTTAAATTGGTTTAGTTTGGTGCCCAAGTAATTGGGTTTGATTTCGCTTGCATTAGGGGTAATTTGTGATGCATATGACTGTGTGCCGCACACGGTCACACCACACGGCTGTGTATCCTTTAAATTATTAGGTGCAGGATGAGACACACGATCTGAAACATGGCTTACGATATGACCGTGTGCTAAACTTTGAATGCACACACAGTCGTGTGACCCCATTTCAAATACGAACACGAGCGGACACACGGGCTGGGACAGAGCCGTGTGTCCCATATATCGAATACTCACACGGTCTAGGCTTTGTCACACGGCCTGCCACACGGTCATGTGACCCCTGTTTTCAAATTTCTTCACTTTTTTCCTAAATAAACTTCTATATCTTTACAAATCAAGATTTCCTATACAAAGTAAGCTACCAAAAATACATCCACTAATATAGCTAAAGATCCAAGAATATCATTCCTTTAATTGTTGCACTGATTATGTTGTCCAGAATTTCCTCAACAATAATTATAAACTTTGAAGATTAAATTTTTGGTTACCTTATCTGATTATATATTGATATATGTCGATCTGTTAGTATGTAGCTTTGTATACGTATTAGTTTGCTACTTCCTTTGGATGAATAGAAATACTACTAAAACCAATCATTTCTGAATTTTGCTTAAAAAAAACCTAAAAAATATATATGAAGAAGGCAAAACATAAACAAGTTGAGAACATTGATTAATCATTTCATCATTAGAAAACATACAAAAGGGAAACAAAAAAACATATATATATAATCGAATGTGTTGAGGACAAATAAAAAAGTAGTGATCGTTCACATTGTGGAGATTATACATAAAGTTATAAAAGGAGACATGTTCTAATGGTTTAGAAGGTACAAGGGAAACACATAAAGTGTAACGCCCCATACCCGAGACCGTTTCCGGAGTCGAACACGAGGTGTTAACAGACTTAATTCATTGCTTAAACAGCTCAAACAATTTAATTTTAGAAATTCCAGACAAGCCGGCTAACTGCATCACAGTCGCTTAAAAATTCATATCTCGAGTTCTGAAACTCAAAATAAAAATCCATAAATTTTTCCTGAAACTAGACTCGTATATATATTTACTAATTTTTTTCTAGAATTTTTGGCTAGGCCAATTAGTACAGTTTATTAGTTAAAGTCTCCCCTATTTCAGGGTTCGACTGCTCTGACCTCTGTGTATTACGAATCAGATATATCTCTATACAGAATTTTAATTACTATGAAGTTTGTTTGTCTTAAAGCTAGACTCAATAAGAAATCTTTACATATAAATTATGACTTCTAATTATTTTAATACAATTTATGGTGAATTTCCAAAGTCAGAACAGGGGATCCAGCAATTGCTCTGGCCCTGTTTCACAAAAATTTAAACATCTCAAAAAATATAACTCATATACCTGTTTCGTTTCTTCCATATGAAAATAGACTCATAATTCTTAAATTACATATTTTATTCATCATCTAATTATATCTCTACTATTTTTAATGATTTTTTAAATTCACATCACTATTGCTGTCTGAATCTATTTTATGGTAAATTTTACCTATTTCATGGTTTCCATGGATTAACTAGCAATTTGACATGCATAACACCAAATATGATCATAATTAGCCATTCCAATGGCTAATCATTACCAAGCATTTTTATACTACTCAATAACCATATCATAAGACCATATATACAAAATGATTATAATGCTATACATGCCATACTCAAAATATACAAGCCATTATGCCAAGATGGTATACGGATAGTGTGAGCGTGCCTCCGACCGTTCCCGATTTCCGAGCTGGCTTGTCAACACTACAAGGAATGAAAAGGAGGGAGTAAGCATAAATACTTAGTAAGTTCACATACAAATAGCAAGTAACATAACCATATAAGCAAATATAAAACATCATTTGCATAATCATCACCAAGACATTCATATCATATTTTCATTTATCATCTTACCATATTGTTGTTATATCGATTTTTCAACCAGAGGGTTAAGTACATACCTGTTCAAAGTATCCATTTCACAACACTTACCAATACGTCCCTTTCATCTTGAGTATTCCTCCATTTGAGTAGAACTTTACCCGTTGAACACATCGGAATATAATTCGGATACATGGAAAGTTTGCACATAAGTGCCACATATGTAGCCAAGCTACTATGTAACCCGCCCATAAGCGAACTCGGACTCAACTCAACGAGCTCGGGTGTTCGTATCCATAAGTGAACTCGGACTCAACTCAACGAGCTCGGATGCCTAGTTACATTTCACGAACTCGGACTCAACTCAACGAGTTCGGACATTCGCATCCATAAGTGAACTCGGACTCAACTCAACGAGTTCGGATGCCCAAATATCCCAGTGACATGTCACTTGTATCCTAATCCATTCCTAAGGTTCAACGGGACCTTTTTCCCAATCATGTGTCTCAACCATCTTCTACAGAGTACCGATACCGATACTCGGTAGTATTTCACATTTTCCAAGTATATCACATAATTTGACATATTATCAAACAATTATCACGAGTATAATATTTCATAATAATTATCATATCATTTAAATAACATAAAAACATTTAAAATAATAACTATGTTACCAACATTTACATATGAACTTACCTCTTATGCGAAAATGGCTACTTTTACCATTTCGTCCACAACTTGGTATTTTCCCCATTTTAGCCCGAATTTCAGTTTTCCTTGCTCTATCATTTAAAATATAATCTAATTAGGACTCACATTATTCAAATTGACCCAAAATCATATTTTGGAAAAATTACAATTTTGCCCCTAAACTTTTGCATATTTACACTTTTGCCCCAAAGCTCGTAAATTAAAATTCAGCCTATTTTCTTATGTTTTATGACATGCTGATCATTTTTCCATTCTATGGCAACATCAAATTCTCACTCTAACATGTACTTATGACTATTAGGTATTTTTACCGATTAAGCCTTTTTGCTCGTTTTCACTTAAAACCGAGTAGCACAAGTTGTCTAACATAATTTAAAACCTCATATTCTATCATAAAACACCAAAATACACAAATTTCACCTATGGGTATTTTTCCAAATATGAACCCTAGGTTGAATTATTGCTAGCATAAGCTTAATCGAGCTCACGGGACTCCAAAAACGTAAAGAACTTGAAAACGGGGCTAGAATGGACTTACAATCGAGCTTGGAAGCTTGAAAAACCCTAGCCATGGTTTCTCCTTGCTATATTCGGCCATGGGGTTGAAGATGAGCAAAATTGGCTTTTAATTTTGTATTTTAATTCATTTTACCCCTAAATAACCAAAATGCCCTTACTACTAAACTTTCTAAAAATTCCATCCATGTCCAATTTTTGTCCATAAACTTAGAAATTGGTAAAATTGATATTTAAGACCTCCTAATTAATATTTCAAAACAATTTCATACTATAAACTTCTAGAATGCAAGTTTTGCAAATTATTCGATTTAGTCCCTAATTTCAATTTAAGCACTTTAGGCATAGGATTTCATCACGAAAATTTCACACAATCATGCAATCATATCATAAACATCAAAATAATTATAAAATAATTATTTCTATCTCAGATTTTGTGGTCACGAAACCACTATTCCGATTAGGCCCTAATTCGGGATATTACATAAAGACTTTCCAAGGTTAAAGGCGAGTGTTTATAGGTGAAAGTGTACCTCTCTTAGCCTTGATTCTTGACATGTGTATGGCACAAGTCTCATCTTGGTTGGTCATTTGAGAATTATTATAGTCCTCTCGATAGTAGTAATGAGATGGAGATGATTAGATAAGGTCTCACGTAGAAGCCATGCAAAGAAAGACTCAACATTATCCTCAACGAGGTAAATCATGGGAGTTCCATGTGCAAGGGCAGAGCTATGAGGCTGGTAGGGGTCCCAACCCTTTAAAATGTAAAATTGCAATATTGGTCCTTTAAGTTTTACAAGATTTTAATTGAGTAAAAATAAAATTAAACGTTAGCCCCAAAAAATGATAAAATTTTAATTTAATCTTTTAAAACTTATAAAGATATAAGTTATTAAAATTGTGAAATTGCATTTAAACTCTCATAAAAATATACAACTTAATTTTGACCCCTTAGAAAAATTTTCTAACTTCGCCCCTGTCCACGTGTTATGTGTATGTATGTTTACATGGCTCGATCTTGGTGAGGTGTTGTTATTGGCAAGGTGACGATTGGCGAAGTTGTGGAATTGTGCCATTTTGAATCTTCCCTCCACGCTTTGCTTCCTTGTTTATATTTAAGGCGCCTTAGTAGTGCTGTGGAATTTTGGCTTTATCCTTGGTAAGAGGTTTTGAGAATGATTTCTTTAAAATCTAATTCAATTGTGAAAGTATTTGAAAGTTTCTAAATTGATACAATACTTAGAACTACCCATAACCCATCGCAACTGATGCGGTCATTGAGAGCACCAAAAATAACCTATCCTTATAAAATAACGAAAAAGAATAGTATAAAGGAAGTAAGGTCAAATCTTTAGGGACTAAAATTGCACTACTTTTTGTTCCTCGAGATCCTGAGCACAGTCGTGCCCAAGAAAAAGCGGCTTACCTGAAAAAAATAATAAAAAAAGAATTAAAAATATGGAGGGATTGAAATTCTATAAATTGAAATCAAAATTGTAAAGAGAAATAGAATTGAGAAAAGAGATTCTTTGATTGAGAGATTCTAGCCTTTGGTTATCTCTATCCTCCTTGGTTTCAATCCTAGGCTTTTAGGTGATCATTCTCGAACATAATAAGCCAGTTATAGTGGAAGAGGATGCCTACGACCACCGGCTCCACTTAGATTTTAGACTTACAATTTAGAAGAACCTGACTCTAGCTAACCGTTACTTTTGTGGGACCGTCTTACACTAGATCATCATTTCTCAATGGCGAATGCCATGCCATTTTGTCTCTTGGGCTCGACAACCACTGACGCAGCAAGCTAACGAACCGACTGTGCAACCTTCCCAAAACATACAAAGCGGCCGTCTTTGCACAAGATGAAAATATCACTTTTGGAATGACACGGATGGAAGTGCCAGTCCCGTAATGCGGAGAAACGATGAATACTCGTTGAGAAGGCTAAGTGCGAATTCTAAGCCTCATGAACCTTTTTTGGAGAATCTCGACAACCTTTGGCTAAATAAGTTTAGTGGCTCATGCTTTCTGGGAAAAAAAGGAATAAACTTAATAAAAATTGAATTTTATTAAAATAAATGAATGGAACAAAAGCTAGGCTAGAGCTCTTTGGGAGAGGGAGCTTTTACAGAAAAGATTAGTGCCATTTGTGTCACTCCATCCCCTATTTATAGTACTTAGAAAACCTAGCCTATTCTTATCTAAATTCTGAAAGATAAATAAAGATGAAAGCAAAAATTAAATCTAAATAATAATCTTAACAATAATCCTAATATAATTAAAATTTAAATAGAATCTTGTGTATATAAAATCTCTTCTTTGCATTTTTGCCCTCAAGTCTTCCACACTTTGTATTTTCAGCACCACTTCTTTCCTCTTTGCGTACTGGCCCATTTTATCTTTAAATTCGCACTTTTTTCCCTTAAATTTCCTTTTTCCTTCAATTTAGTCCCTACAAGATAAAAAAATCATAAATAGCTCAAATTAATAGGATCATACTCAAAATAAATATGTAATTAATACATAAAAATATGTCATTCCTGAGTATTATCAAATTCCCCATATTTAGCCCATACTTTCCCTCAAGTATGGTTCTTATCCACTGTGAAATTTAGATTTGGTCATAAAAGTAGTATCACTCCAAAGTTTTATAAAAATTAGGCATAATGCATATGAAAAATAAAGAGAACCTTTAGCTTGCTTTAAGTAAAACTGAAAAAGTATTCCAATTTAATCACATGAAAATCAAAATCAACTTGGATTATTTCATGAAAATTAGGTAATTTACTAAACTTACCAAGACACCCTATTTGTTTTCACCCTTAGTTCCAAAATGCAATTTTATTATTAATACATCTTTTCTTTTGCTTAAGAATATATTGAACCTTTTGACGCGAAGAGAGATGACAGCTAAGTACCCCACCCTGGTTACTCAGCATAACACATTCCTAAAAAAAATTTGTTTAATTCCGGTTAGTAGTGTTTTACCTAACACGTCACACAATCTTTTGACGCGAAGTGGGATGACAACCCAGGCACCCTACCCCGGTTTCTCAACTAGTCACGTTTTTAAGTTGCCCTCATAACCACGGAGACATCAAAATTTATTACTATCATGAAACAAAATTTTAATTTTGGGGGTGTAACGCCCCAATTTTTGGGAATTCTATGAATGATTGGTAAAATTTAAAATTTTGTGTTCTGTCTGCTTGATGAAGGTTTAATTATGATAGGTGGCCTCTAGAAGGCCCAAGCTTAGGTTAAAATCCAGTAATTTTAGGTGATTTTAATCCATAGGGAAAAAGGGTTACAGTTAATCTGGCTTTTAAGTATTAACTGGGTAAAAGAGGACACAATGAAGCCTGTGGTAAGATGGCATGTGACGCTACTTAGGGGCTTTGGATGTGGCGTGTGGATGACCAAGGAGGGCTAAGGTTCGAGTCACAAGGTAAGCAAATTAATGATATTAATTTTTATGTACAGAAAAGGTAAGAGGTGGAACTGAAGTGAGAGTCCGTGTCTGAAAGATTTAGGAGCCGATTAGGGGAGAGGATTTGGGAGCTGATCGGGGAGAGGATTTAGGAGCTGATTAGGGTGAACTGTGTTGGCCGAATGGTGGACTCTTGAGGATCAAGAGTTGGCCGGCCAAGGGATGCTTAAGGGGGAAAATTTCGGCTAGGGTTAGTGCCAGTATAAATTCGGCATTAGTGGTAAGTGGTGCCGTTTCCTGACTATTATCCTCTTCTTTTCTTTTTCTCTTCTCTCCATCCACTTATTATTTCCTTATTATTTTCCCCATAGCCGAATCCTTCAACCACCCTACTCTATACCACGTTCCTTCCATTATTTTTAAGACTATAGCCGATTGCCTCAAATCCCGAAATCCCGAAAACTTGACTCCTTTTGTACCGATTTTTTCCTAGCCAAATCTCTTATTTTTCTCATCATCTTTGGCCGATTCTCTTAACCTTTAAACCCTAGGTTTCTGTCGACAATACCACAAGTAAAAACCCTCATATTTTATCTTTCTCAACACTTTTGCAAAAAGCCGAAACTCCCACACTATCCTAGGGACATAGCCGAATACTGAGATCACTGAAGGCTCGACTTTTGTTATCATTTGAGGGCTTAGAACTGCATCAGAATCAAGTAGGAACTAAGGGGGAACGTTGACTGAAAGAATCGGTGGTAAGTCTTTCCAACTTAGTCTACTTTCATAATTTAAGAAAAGCCGGAATCCCTAAAAGGTTAGGGAGGTTGTTGTTTTTTTGGACTTGTAGCCCTAAGGGGTTGTGATAATAGTATTATTTTGGTAATAGTGTGATTAAGAGGCTGTTGATCAAGGGCTTGGACAAGTGGAGCGAGCGGATCTGGATCGAGACGCTATTTTCGGCAAAAGGTAGGAACGCTAAGGCCTAAGGTGTTGTTGGCCGAATATGGTAAGAAGTTAATGTGTAGTTCGTTTCGGTAGTAAGATTAACGTGTTAGTATTATAATTGTTGGTAGATCATGTGTGGATCTCGTCAGCGAATCGTCATAAAACAGGTGTGTAACTGACACCCTCTCATAGACTAGATCGGCAAAAGCCAAAAAGCCGAAATGCCGGAAAGTTGGTATTTTGGTAATTTGCGAGTGTGCGAATGCTCGTAAGATAGTTGGGTTTGTATGTTTGGTATTCTGAAGGTAATAAACTGCAGTACGTGCGATTTCGTGCATTTTGATAATTTGGGCTTAATGGGCCAAAAATCGGGTTCATGGGCCAACGAGTTCAATTTCGTAAGCATGCGCGGTAAGTATTCTGATAGTACGTAGATGAATAGGATATGCATGAAAACCCTAAAGGTAGCTAAATTACTACAATACCCTTATGTTTGGAAAATTACCATGATACCCCTAGGTGTAAATGACCAATATGCCCCTAGGGTTAATTTTGTCTGAAAAGCATGTTGATTTAAATCTGTATGATGTATGCCATGAATGAATAATTGTTGCATGGGGACATGGGTTATATTATGAAGGAAGCGTCCTGGTGGCTATGCCACAATTATCTGATCTGGTGGCTCTACCACATATATCTGTTCTGGTGGTTCTGCCACGATTATCTGTATCTGGTGACTCTGTCACATAATCTGCCTCGCAGCAAATATCTTTGCATATTTAATGGCGTGTAGCGGTTGGGTGGGTCGAGTAGTCTCCCCACATGGTGAAAGGTTGGTATGGGGGTGCATGTGGTTGGATATGGGTTGGGTTATGCATATACATGAAATATCTGATCTGATCTGTTATGGGCCTATGGGCTTAATTCTGTATTCTGTTCTGGGCTAAGGCCAATTTATTCTGTTTCTGTGGTTTGAACTGATATGGGCTATGGTTGGGTTAATTTTACACACTGAGTTTCCCCAAACCCATCCCCTATTTTCATCCATGCAGGTAATCCCCAACCATAGTGGGCTTGGAGCCGCGAGGGATTCGGAGTGGCCACTCGTTCTCTGCAATGGATTTCTTACGTGATTTGGACTTCAATTTTATTTACTTTGATGATTTGGGTTTTGTTATGTAATAAGGCCGCTTATGATTTTTTTTTTTGGGGTTTTGATTTATAACTTATCATGATGATCTTAAATTATATTAACTATCAAAATGGGCTAGATCTAGGGTTCGTTTTCCAAAAACATAAACTGATTTCAAAGTAACATGATTACAAACAAGGCTTCTGCTATGATAACGTTTTCCAAATTTAAATATGTTTTTTTTAAAATAGACATAATTATAATGGTAACCCAAAAATATATGCGATGTTAGAGTGTGGCAATGGCGGTGTGCATGTCTAGGATTGGATCCGAGAGAGCTTGGTACTTAAGCAGTCCGATGGACTCACCTCCTCTTTTCTGGCTTCCTACCTGGTGCACAGCTTCCATTCACTTTAAACCCTTAATGAATTAATCCTTTGAACATCAAGTACGATTTTCTGAAGTTAGAATGGAAAAATGTTTTTAACATTTTGATGTGGCATGTCGGATCCGGTCATAACGTCTAGGCCGGGTTTGGGGTGTTACAGGGGGACTAGGAAAAATAATCAAGTGTCAAAAATAAGTTTCAGCAACCACCTGACAGTCATGAACATAATTTTAGCATGCACTTATATTAAGTGTCCTCTTTGCATTTAGACTTAATCGATTTTACTATAAGCAAGATAGGGTTAACTCTATTAATCATAATTATTTTAACCTAATAAAAATAAAACAATAGAGATGAAATCAAGCTAGCAAAATCATAACTAACCCAGTAGACAAGAATCATGCTCGCAAGTCAAACAGTGGGCAATTCCTAGTTAAAATCTTGGGCATAAAAAGAGACAGAATATTCTTAAAAAATAAATGTGGGTAAAAACTAGCACAAGGCAGCAGGAATAGTAACACAACAGTAAAAGCAGCAGATAAAATGGCAAAAATAATGAGAAATGCCTCCCCTACTTAAAACACATTGTCCTTGATGTGAAAGAAAAAGAAAAATATATATGTGAAAGAAAAAGGTTTTAGAAAAACTCCCCATGTAATTATTGTCGTTCATGCATAGCTGCAAGGAGGAGAAGATTCAGTGTCGCATGGAGGAGGGGAAGGTGTTCGTCGGTTAAGTTAACGTATTGGGGCACCGAGAATCAACGCTGACGGTTATTGACAATAAATGAGGGTTCGGCAGCGACGCAACTTCTAGTCCTAACCATGGTGGTGGGAAAAATCGATGGTGGGGGTGAGGGAGAAGGGGAACGGCGACTGGAGGATTTTTTAGGTGAAAATGGGGAAAAGTTTAGGGTTTGAAGGTGTAGAAAAAAGGGTGTTTGGCTATAGGATGGGTGTTTGGATGCAAGTTTTGGGTAAGTATGAAGCAGAGATGCGCTATTTCTACTTAGAATTGGGATTGAATAAGGGATGTTTGTGAAAGCTTGGCAATTTCTAAGTTTTTTCCTCGTCGGTTTACCTATACAGAAGAAGAGAAATTTATTAATATCCAAACAAAATAAAGTAATAAATAATAAAATAAAATAAAGTAATAAATAATAAAATAAAAATAAAGAAAAATAAAAATAAAAATTGGGTTGCCTCCCAACAAGCGTTTGTTTAACGTCGTTAGCTTGACGCCCCAACTAGTATTAGGGATCTATTAGTTGAACTCTTTCATTCGTATGGGCTTGGAAATTTTACTTTTTTTACCACATCCACCATATTTGGGTTCAATTGTCATTGTGCCTCTTGCTTTGGTTTCGTTTTTTTCTCTAAGAAAATTTTATGTGTGCATGTCAAGAGGTTGATCCCTTTTAAGTCGGCAATGGTCTCATCATTCTCTAAAAATATGCATTTGAGATGCTCGGGAAGTGGTTTTAATTCCAGATCTGGTGCCTGCATAATAGAAGGTAGAAATTTAGTATTCAATGGAGACAACAATTCTTTAACAGATTCAAAATCATTAAACATCATTTTAGGTTTATCTCCGTAAGATGACTCAAAAGTTTCTTCTACTAATGAGTCAATTATCTCGACATGGTTTACGTTCAAAATTTTACTAGGATGACTAATAGCACCATAAATATTAAACTTCACGATCTCCCCGTCAAACTCCATAGTGAGGGTTTCGCTATGCACGTCAATCTTAGTATTTGTAACACTAAGGAAAGGTCGCCCCAACAAGATGTCTGAAGACCTAGGAGCATTATCCTCTTCCATTTTTATCATATAAAAGTCTACAGGAAAGATAAGTCTGTTGACTTTCACTAATACGTCCTCAAGGACTCCTTCGAGATACACAATAGATCTGTCTGCTAATTGAATGATAACACTTGTTTTTGTCGAAAAACCCACATTAAGTTGTTCATAAATAGAAAAAGACATTACATTTATGGAGGCCCTTAAATCACACATAGATTTTTTTAATTCCTAAGTGGCCTATTTTGCATGGTATTGCAAACATGCCCTTGTCTTTACATTTTACTGGCATTCTTCACTGCAACATCGCAAATTCATTTTCACCAACACTTATTCTTTCATTTCCAGTCAATTTTCACTTGTTAGTGCAAAGCTCCTTAAGGAACTTGGCATTTCGCAGAATTTGTTGATGGCATCCAATAATGGTATGTTGATCTCGACATTTCTGAATGTTTTGAGGATCTTATTTTCCTCCTTACCTCTCCGATGTTGGTTCAATCGTCCTGGAAATGGAGGTTGAATTATGGGTAGTGGAGGTTTTGTTCAAACATGTTCATCGTTCTCCTGCTTTTTCTGTGCGAAATCTTGATCAAGATTCTTTGTAGGATTTGGTTCTAGTACTTTTCCACTTCGCAATGTCACTGTATTTGTGTGTTATCTTGGGTTAGGTTTCGTTTGTGATGGCAGCTTTCCTTGTAAGTTCATTTTCTCAATTGACGTGGTCAACAATCTTATAGACGCCTTGGTTTTCTGTTGAAAATCCTTTTTTTTCTTTTAGAAATCAAGAGTTTGCCATTGTATTTTCTGTTGGAAATCAATCATATTAGCTGCTAATTTATTGACCATGGTTTTTAGAGAGGTACCTGAATCTCGCGGCTGTTGTGGAATTAGGTTTTGGCATGGCTGGTTATACCATGGGTCAGCTCCGTAACTTATGTTGGGATGATCTTTCCACCCTTGGGTTATAGGTATTTGCATAGAGGTCATATTGCCTTTGGGGCGGTCCAGGAAAGTTCCCCACAACAACTAAATGGGCAATAGTATCGTTATACAAACTAGGGCATATAGCAGTTTGTATGTTCGAGTGTTGCACAAATTCTGCATAGTCGGGCTGGTCCTGTTTTTATTGCAAAAATAAAATTCACGATATGAGTAAGTCTATCAACTTTATCTTCTAAGGTTCAATTACTTAACTGGTGAACCCTTTTAGTGGGTTCAGGATTGGCTCGAAATTGTTGAGTATCTGCAGCCGTCGTGGATATCAAGTCCCTTGCTTGTTGGGGAGTCATGTTGACCCACGCTCCTCCACTGGCGGCATCTACCATGTTCATCTCTATGGGCTTTAAGCCTTCATAAAAGTATTGGAGCAGAGACTGTTTTGTGATCCCATGTTGTGGACAACTTGCACATCACTTCTTAAATCGCTTCCAATAGTTGTAAAGAGACTCTACTTCTTTTTGCCTTATTATACGATCTCCCTTCTTAACTCAGCTACACGAAATGCTGGAAAAAACCTGTTGAGAAACAAATGGGAAAGATCAGTCCAAGTTGTAATAGACTCAGAGGGTAGATAAAATAACCACTTCCTAGCAAAGTCTGCTAGGGAAAACGGGAAAACATGCAATTTGATCTGATCCTCAGTTACGCCTTGAGGTTTCATACTAAGACAAACCATATGAAACTCTTTTAGATGTTTGTAGGGATTTTCGTTTTGCAACCCACGAAAAAGAATAGTCTATCCCTATATAATAACGAAAAAATAGTATAAGGGAAGTATGGTCAAATCCTCAGGGACTAGAATTGCACAACTTATTATTTCTCGAGATCCCTAACACTGTCGTGCAAAAAAAAAAAGCGATGTACCTAGAAAAAAATTATAAAAAATAGAATTAAAAATATAAAGGGATTGAAATTGTATAAATTGAAATCGAAATTGTAAAGAGAAACAGAATTGAGAAAAAAGATTCTTTGATTGAGAGATTCTAGCCTCTGGATATCTTGATCCTCCTTGGGTTCAATCCTAGGCTTTTAGGTGATCTTTCTCAAACATAATAAGCCAGTTATAGTTGAAGAGGAGACCTATGACCACCAGCTCCACTTAGATTTTAGACTTATGATTTAGAGGAACCTGACTCTAGGTAACCGTCACTTTTGTGAGACCATCTTACACTAGATCATCATTTCTCAATTGTAAATGCCACGCCATTTTGTCTCTTGGGCTCGACAACCACTGACCCAGTAAGCTAACGAACCGACTGTGCAACCGTCCCAAAACATACAAAGTGGTCGCCTTTGCACAAGATGAAAATATCACTTTTGGAAGGACACGGACGGAAGCGTCAGTCCCGTAACGCGGAGAAACGATGAATACTCGTTGAGAAGGTTAAGTGCGAATTCTAAGCCTCATGAACCTTTTTTTGGAGAATCTCGACAACATTTGGCTAGATGAGTTTAGTGGCTCATGCTTTTTGGGAAAAAAGAAATAAACTTAATAAAAATGGAATTTTATTGAATAAATGAAAGGAACAAAAGCTAAGTTAGAGCTTTTTGGGAGAGGGAGCTTTTATAGAAAATATGAGTGTCATTTGTGTCACTCCATCCCCGATTTATAGTACTCAGAAAACCTAGTTTATTCCTATCCAATTTCTAAAAGATAAATAAAGATGAATAAAGATAAAAGCTAAAATTAAATCTAAATAATAATTTTAACAATAATCCTAATATAATTATAATTTAAATAGAGTCTTGTGTTTATAAAATCTCTTCTTTGCATTTTTGTCCCCAAGTCTTCCACACTTTATATTTTCGGCACCACTTCTTTCCTATTTCACGTGCTGGCCCATTTTATCTTTAAATTCGTACTTTTTGCCCCTAAATTTTCTTTTGCCTTCAATTTAGTCCCTGCAAGATAAAAACCATAAATAGCTCAAATTAGTAGGATTATACTCAAAATAAATATGTAATTAATATATTAAAATATGCCATTCCTGAGTATTATTAGCAACCCATAAATAGAAGAATAAACGCGCTTCAGCGCGCTTGAACTCACATCCTCCTGCATTTGTAACAATACCGATACTAGTCAAGCTAAAACTTAGTCGATATTTTGAAAATGTTTTAATTGCTCTAAGACTTTGCTAAAATTTTCACTGCTCTTGAATCTTTGGTAAGTTTAGAATTTCTTGACTCCGTTTTGTGTGTTAAGATTAGGTTTTAGATTTAGAGATACCATGGTTACTAGTTATAGTTTAAAATTATATAGTTATATATATAACTAGCTATTAATGAGTTTTTTTATACATTTACAAATTATATAGTTATATTTTGATAAGAATTTATTCATTTGGTGATGTTGTTCGCAAAATGTATATCAATTTTTTTGGATGAAATGAATACAAACTTTACATAATGATTTTTAATATTTTTAATCTATTGATTTATTCATCAAAATTTAAAAGGCATAATTAAAATAAAATATAAAATATCATTTTAATTTCCTAAAAAAAAAATCTTGTAAAGTAAATTTTAATGTTTATTCAAATATTATCTCAGCATGTTTTAATTTTAAAAAAAAATTTTATTAGAAGAAGTGGTAATACTATGTACCATTTAATATGTGCATTGCATTACCACATCATTCAATTGTTAGTAAATGATGGTAAGCTGATCAAAATTTTTATATCACTAATGTTAGTTCCTAAATTGATAGTTTTAATAGTTATGTAATTGAATTCAAATCTCTCGAATAGTAAAATGATTAATTGTTTAATTTATTAATATTATAATAAAATATAGAAAAAAAATATTATGCCGATTTTTTAAAATAAAATTAGTAATTAATTTGATATAAAAGTATATTGACAATGAACCAGAACCATCAATAATGAATATCAAATTAATAAAATTAATTTTGAAAAAAATAAAATTTGGTGAGTGATTATGAACTTTCAAAGTTTGATCACTAATAAAAGTTCTTAAAAAGTTAATGGTAAAAAGTATAACTTTTGAATAAGCTCACAACAACAATTATACGAGAGATATGTAAACTTTTGGCAAGTTGAAGACCATCTCTAAGACCCGATAGCTTAGCAGCAACATTTAAAGTGATTCCAATAAACTTATGTTAGTCTACCATCCAAAGGCCATTATGATCTCTAGTAATAGCTCTCAAGCTAGCAAACCTAAGTTGCCAAGAGAGGATTCGTCGCAATTTAAAAGCAACACACTTTAAATATATTATGTAAAAATAAAAAAAAATGTAAGTAAATCAAGTACAAAGTACAAACCCTAAATTGGCTTGTTTAGAAAACATTTTAGATATATAATTTTAACATAAAATAAAATATTTAAAATATTTCTTTTTTAAACAATTTTTTAAGATAAAAACCAGTCGTCACTAAATAAAGTAAGCCCTATGATACAAAACATGTGTCCAAGAAAATGAAAAGCAAAGAAACATAATAAAAGACCAAATAAAAACAAGGACCAAATAGAGAAAGAAATGAGAATTCTTGTAGAAATTCTCTAAGACACTGAAACAAAGTGGAAGCAAACTTAAAAGACAAAAAAAGCTACGAGCGAACAAAAAGCCACAGAAAATTAGTGCACACCAAGTTTTTTTGAGTAAATGCTCTCAAAATTAATCTATTACTTTGAGTAAATGCTCTCAAAATTAATCTATTACTTTGAAGATTTACAAATAAGTGAATACAAATAAGGGGAAAGGCCTCTATTTATAGTTGAACTCCCCCAAATCCAACGGTACAGATTAAGTTACATAAACGGTCAAGATTTGTGCCTATATACAAGATGAATGTCTTAAGGGATTTAAACTCTATACATCTTTATCCCTTAATATTTATATTAATGACTCTGGTAACTCTAGTTTTATTGGAGTGCTTCACTGGGCCACCAAAGCTTTAAGTAGATGGGATTCTTTGTATGTTCCACGAGTCAGACCGGTTCAAGCAGGTCAAATGGGCCCTATTTAATTAATTGGCATCAATGGGACGTTCTGTGCAGAGTGGACACAGGCTTTAATCTGCGGCCTGTAACATTCTCTCTCACCCATTCTCATGATGCCCTCGTCACGTCCTTGGAATGACACTAGTTTGACTTATCTAGGAATAGTCTCGATACCTTGACTAATTCCCAACTACTCTTTCTGTCAAGTCATCCCACCTCTTGAAATATTTGCCTTGGCTTATGTCTCCACCGTCGTCTAACTCAAACTATTTCTTTCTTTTGTACATATTTATCGTTAGAGGCCACCAATCTTACTTGCCCCCATTATGACTTCCTCGATTTAGATCCTCTTAATCCGCTTACATTGAACATCAGGTTAACTTTGAGCCTTGGCTCTAACTCTATTTTGTAAGTCCCTCAACTTACTTGCTTTAGAACTTTAAAATGGCCCTTGTGACTTTTCCAAGCCAACACTAGTTCATAATGTAACACTAGATATGTGTTTGAGATGTATCTCACTCGTAGCATTTACTCTGCCCCACTGTTCAATTTGCATCACCAATTTTCCCCCAAAGTCTGATGCACAACCCACCTCTCTTAGAGGTGATAGCCCTACTAATAACTCAACAGGTTTCATATTGGTATTCTACCCTTCTAACATTTCCAAGGGGGTCTTTATAGTACTCTGATTTACCAGGTTAATATTTCCACAATACGAAACATCATTGGCTAGCTGGATTGCTGACAATACCTTGGTTTTGCTCATTATGTCTTGACTCACCGGCACAATGCATTGTTGTTGTCAAGTATCCAAGATACAAATGCAGTTGACAAAAGGAATCGACAAAGTATCAATCTTGTCAAGGAAATTCAATCCAAGCACGAAGTCGTAATCATCTAAGTGTATTACCTCAAAGCCTTTCTTGCCTTTCCATCGACCGATCTACAACTCAACTCCCTGTGCTACTTCTACAGTTGGGACCTCTTTGGAATTAACAGTCCTGATCTTCTTGGTTGATTTTCTTATCGAGAAACCAAGTTTACCCACTACTTTTTCAGATATGAATAAGTGTGATGCCCTTGTATTAATAAGAGCACTTCTCCTTTGACCTACAATTTTGTTATCCACAAACATCAACCCTTTTTGCTTGCGATCCCTCTTCGCTTTAGCAAAACAGAATATCATTGATTCATGCTTTAAAGCGTCATTCTCTAGCTCTGCTTCAACTTCTTGACTGCTCGTGGACAACTTAGATTACTCTAGACAATCCCGCATCCTCTTGGCTTCGACAGAACACACAATCAAACCAAGTTACATTGACGCTCTATCTCATCATCCCCTTCGATAGCAGAAAACACAATCTTCTTTGGACAATCCCTCACCATATGTAGACGATCACAAATGAAGCATTTCACTAGCCCTTTTGATCTATTGTTGTGTTTTCACTTCCCATTAGGTGGTTTCCCATTGCCACTAGGGATGTTCAATTGGTTAACAGACTGGTTAACAGACCCGAAATACCATTAATCGAATTAACCGACCCTTTTAAACCCTTAACTGTTAACTAGACCGAAATTTTTTCAAAAAAAATTAACCGAACCGAACTTTTTCGGTTAATCTGGTCGGTTAATCGAAATTTATATATATATTTTTTATTTTTGGTTAAAACAAGGATAAAACATATAAAAAATTAACCGACTTAACCGACCGATTAATTTATATTTCCCAAAAATTAATCGAATTGACCGAATACTTATATATTATAATATTATTTATTAAATTCGGTTAATTCGGTTAACCGATCGATTTCGAACTGAATTAACCGTTAACCAAACTTTCAAAAAAATATTAACGAACCCTCGACCGAATTAATTCGGTTAACCGACCGATTAATTGAATTCGATCAGTTAACCAAATTAATTCGATTTTACCCTAAATTTTCACACCCCTAATTGCCACCATTCTTATCATTCCCACCATTTCCATTTCCGTTTCCATCTTTCTTGTGGTTTTCCCCACCATTTCCTATCTATTTGGGCTTGGAAGACTCGAACTTGTCTTTCCTCAGACCAAACTCTACAAAGGACCCTGCCTCGTCCATGGTTACAATAAACTCAGTGATACCTTGTCAGCATAACTCTTGTTTCACCCAAGGCTTCAACCCATCTTAAAACTGTATAATTTTTCCAAACAGAGTCCATGATTAGGAGAAGATGGAGTGATGGCGGTTGAAGACCCAAGGAATGCCTTGTGATGAAAAACTGTCTAATTTTTGTTTTTCATTTATTTTCTAGAAATAGAACCATAGAAACCTTGGCTGGAAATTTTATTTTAATTACCCATCTCCTTATATATTTGTTTTGTAATTGTTTATAATATTTATATTATGTTATATTATAATTTTGATATATATGTATTATAATAGCCCATTTTTCAATGGAATAAAAAACGGTGGTTTCGGGACCTTAAATTTGACGAGTTAGTTCGTATAATTAGTATTTAAATTATATGAGTCAACAATAATTTTTATATTGAATTTTGATTTGAGGAATTTTAACTAACTGAATTAAAAGTTAGTATAAGTGGTTTGGTTCAAAAGTCAAGTGGTTATTGAAAACGAGGTATTAGGACCTCGTTTCCATAATTTAAGGCCGTAAATATTTTTATTAAATATTTACTAAGTCAGATTATAGGTGAATTGAAGTTTGGTCCGATGATTTTTACAGTTAATTGCTTAGTTAAGGTAAAAGGATTAAATTGTAAAAGAGATAAAAGTTAATTGCTATCGATTTAAAATACTAAAGGGACCAAATGGTGATTAAACCACGGTAGAAAATTCCAAGAAGTGGTGACATCATTAAATCTACTAAATTTTGGGCTATTTGCTCATTTAGTCCTAATCAATTTAGAGTTAAATTAAAATAAAGCTTAATTAATCAATAATTTGAAATAATTAAAGAATTAATTGTGCAATTAAACCTTCCTGAGATGATAATTATACCATATACTTATAGATTGGACATTTATGGATATGTTTTATAAATTATATACGTTATAATTAAAAGGTTATAATAGTAATTTTGTAAATAAATGAATTATAATTAAAATAAAAGCTAAATTACAATGTAATTTCTTTTATTCTTCTCCCAAAAATGCTAAAACACCATTGTTAGAGGTGAAGGAAGCTTCGGTCAAGCTTGTCCTTCAATTTGGTAAGCCAATTTAATCGGTTACTTGTAATTTTTATGTTTTTGAGATCGTTACAACTAGCTCCAGCTAAATCATATCTCCGTTTTCAAAACGGTTAAGGATTATGGATTATGCCATTGATGAGTTTTGGATATTCTTGAAGTTTTATGGTAGATTATACAGCTTGAATGCTAAATATGATTATTTTGCAAAGTAATTTTTGGTAATTTTAATGTTTAAGGACTAAATCATTAAATTGATAAAATTACAGGGAATTTTTGGGAAATAATAGAAATTATGGGCTATATGGAGGCCCTATACAATTCATCTGAATTTAAATTTGATTAAAATTGGTTAAATTGCAAGTTTTGAGCTTAAGGACTAAATTGCATAAAAGTAAAATGTCAAGGGTAATTTTGTAAAAATATTAAAAAAGATTTAATTGCAGAAAATAATTAATTATGTTGTTGGAAATTGATAATTGAATGAAATTATTATTTTGATCAAGGACGAGCTAATAATCGAGGAAAATAGAAAATTATTGAATAGTCCTTGAACTTTCGTTATTGCTGCAGTTAGTCTGGTAAGTTCGTTCGGTTTAATTTTAGTAAAATTTTTAAATGTAATATATGAACCTAATTTCATAATTTTAGATTTTATTGATGTGTGTATTTGAAAATGGAAATAATGAATTGAAATTATGTCGATCATTGATTGAGATACTTTGAGTCGTTACTGCAAATCAATCTTGTAAGTTCGTACGATTATTTATACTTCTAATAATTTTTATCTTCTATGTTAATATAATTTTATTAAAAGTTATAATGTATGGCAATATGATCTTGATAAAAACGGGATAATATTCTACTGAAAGTATGCTCAATCGAGCCATACCCACTAATTCTACTGAAAGTATGCTCAATTAAGCCATACCAACTGATTCGACTGAAAGTATGCTCAATTGAGTCATACCCTACAGATTCTATTAAAAGTATGCTCAATCGATCCATACCTTGTAACACCCCAAACTGACCTAGACGTTATGGCTAAATTTGGTGATGTCACAAGGAATGGGTTTTCAAAACGGTGTTGACTTGATAAACTATTCAAGTTTAATACCACGTGTTCGTTCACGAATAAACTGATAACGTTATTTAATTAATTAATTTGTCAAAATAGATTCGCCATATTTTAGAAACCCAATATGTTATCTTTAGAAAAACCTCTTTTTGCGTAAAAATCATCAATTTCATAAAACAATTGACCAAGCATGTAGAAAATCAGCAAACCAGAATTAATAGTTTAAAACCCAAAAAAAAAGTCCAGAGAGTCCCAAAAATTAAAAACTCTCAAAATGATAACCAAAAACATAAATAAAACCATTCACAGTCGAGTGGTCACCGTTGGGTCTCTGCCGTACCGATCCGCCTAAGTTTGTGGATTACCTGACAAAACAGACAACATATGTGAGTTTACGAAAACTCAGTGTGTAACCCAACAGAATTAAGCATACAAACATACAGAATTATATACACAAACAGGAACAGATACAGACTCAGTTTTAGATTCAAATTTAGATTCAAATATTAGATATGGCAAAATCCTACCCTCATCCTCAACACACCAACTCCGACCATCCCATCACACCATGTGGGGTTAAAAACACCTACCCATCCCTGCACACCACATTGTGCCATTAAGACACATATCAAATAATATGCACCAAGCCGCTGAATATAAAAGCACGCGTGCCGTCTGAATGATACTTCTTCTATATATATATATATATATATATATATATATAAATCCCACCCCAATCAAAGATACAAAATTTTCAGATACAGTATAACAGATTAAACATGATCGGCATGCTTATATACAGATAATAGTACAGACATGCATACATTTAATATACTACTTAGATCAGACTATCAGAATATCATAGCATACAAACTAGGGTTTAGTTAGCCCTTATCAACCCGACAGTAGGCCCACAGGCGATCGGAGCGGCCCATGAAATCCTAGGGAAAATTTTAGAGTTATGGGCCCACATGTCCATGTGGTTTACCCGTGTGTGCCCACATGCCCAGATTGGCTTTTTCCCATGTGGCCCATATAGCCTGGCCCAAAAATTCACATGGCCAACTTGGCCTAGCCCGTGTAGCCCACATGACCATACTCAAGCCACCACACGGTCGTGTGCTGTGCACGGCCATACCTTCGTCGACCACATAGTCGTGTTTTGCACATGACCATCCACACGCTCGTGTGGCGTCGATAGAATCATTTTTTGACTTTTGCTAAAGCTTCATTTTTTGCATTTTGGGTACACACCTAGTATCGTTTTGATGCGAAAACACCCCCGAGATCCCCAGCACCTTAAAACAGAATCCCAACTCCCTATTAGCAACGATTTACAAATTCAACGAGCCTAAAACCGAGCAATGCTTAAAAATTACGACCGTAAAAACATCTACACACGAAAGTTAAACCATCGAAGAGACAACCACAAATTTACCGCCTTCACCTACAAATCCGTTCGCAGAAATCAGATTCCCACAATAAACACTACGCTATTACCGCAAAAATAGAACTGAAAGCTTATCGAAACCGCGCGAAAAACTGTGATAACGAACAAAGGAAACCGAACGGAATAGAGAAGCAAAACTCACGCCAAAAAGAGGAAGAACAAAAATAAAATTAACAGAAACTTTGAAAGGAAGCAAAAACTGACTCTAATTCGAAAAGATGAGAGAAAAAACTGATTAAAATTTGAAAGGGAGAAATAGAGGATATTTTATCAAAATCCCTTATTTTCCTCCCACTTAGCCACTACTCACAACTTCCTCAGACTTACAGTTCAACTGAAATTTTATCAGATAACCGAATAAAAATAATACCCACGCTCAGGTAAGGATTCAAACACAGGACCTCCAACACAACAACCCCCTTACCACTCGAACTAGCAGGCTTATTCTGATATGAATTTACAGGCAATTAAATATAAGCCCAGTGAACTAGGATAAGGCTTAGATCCAAAATTTAACAAAATTGACAGAAGTGTGACTTGAACCCAAGACCTCTCACACACTCCCAGAACACTCAACCACTAAAGCAGATACATATTAATGTCAGATACTCATAGAAGCAAAATTGAATTATTTTGGGCGTTACAACTCTACCCCCTAAAATAAATTTCGACCTCGAAATTTACCTGATCTGAACAGATGAGGATACTACTGGCGCATCGAATCCTGAAGTTCCCACATTGCCTCTTCAGTACCATGATTTCGCCACAGAACCTTCACTAAATGAATGGACTTCCTCCTCATAACCTTAACATCTCAATCCAGAATCTAAACTGAATCCTCTTCAAAAGTCAAGTCTGACCTAACCTCGATTTTTTCAAAGAGACAACATAAGATCGATCAGATTGATACCGCCTCAACATCGAAACATGAAAGACATCATGGATACGGTCTAACTTTGAAGGTAACTCTAACTGATAAGTGACCGGTCCCACACGCTTTAGAATCTGATACGGCCCAATGAACTTAGGTCTCAATTTGCCCTTACGACCAAATCTCATAACTTTCTTCCATGGAGAAATCTTAAGAAAGATGAAGTCCCCTACAGAGTACTCAATATCCCGCTTTTTCAGATCTGTATAAAATTTCTGTCTATCAAAAGCTGCCTTTAGACTGTCTCGAATTAGCCTAACCTTATCCTCGGTCTCAAAAACCAACTGAGGACCCAAAACTCGATGCTTGCCCAACTCAGTCCAATATAGCAGAGTGCGACACTTACGACCATATAAAGCCTCGTAAGGTGCCATCTAGATGCTAGCCTCGAAACTATTATTGTAGGCGAACCCAGCCAATAGCAGATAATCCTCTCAACTACCTCAGAAATCAATTACACAACTCCAAAGCATATCCTTCAGTATCTGAATCACCCTCTCTGGTTGACCATCTGTAACACCCCTAACCCGTATCCGTCGCTGAAATAGGGTTTCAGAGCATTACCAGAACGTTCAAAAATATTTACAAATAACTTATGTAAATTTCTATTCATTTACCGAGATCATTCATAACGCCCCTTAATTGGGCCCTCGAGGCCGAATATGAGCATTAGAATCGAGTCGGGACATAATCGGTAACTTTAGGAACTTTTCACGACTTTTTAAAATTTCTCCAAGGTGTAGGGCTTACACGCCCGTGTGGTCCAAGGGACATGCCCGTGTAACCCTGGGACACGCCCGTGCTAGAGGCCGTGTTCGACCCGTGTAATTCTCTGACCTGCACACACGGCCATGCCACACGCTCGTATGCTAGGCCGTGTGGTTAATTAATTTAATTTGAAATTAGGTGCAAGTTTCACACGGTCAAGGCACACACTCGTGTTCTAGGCTGTATGGCACACACGGCTGAGATACATTCCCGTGTCTCTGCCCGTGTGCTCAATTCTGAGCATTCTGTTTCTTAAAATTAAGGTGCAGGAGACATACGGCCTAACCACATGCCCATGTTACCAGGCCGTGTGTCACATACGGTCTAGACACACGCTCATGTGTCTACTCGTGTGGACAAAATAAAGTCATTTCTAGCTTTATTTCTCACCTAAAATTTCACCCAAGACCTGCACTTGAAACACACATCTAATACCAACCAATACAAGAATTCAACTTAAGCAAATTTCATCATTCACAAGGCATATCGCTACAAGCATACATGATTACAACCTTACTTTAGTTTAAGTTAGGCATTCACAACATTGATCACATATTCTTAACATAACACATGTGTATATATATCATAATAATCTACTTAGTTATACCAAAATGAACCATCACTAGCCATTCCAATGGCTAGGTTACAAAATAACATTTCAAGCCACTATTGGCCAAGTTGTCTTATACATGCCATTATATCAAAATAATTTTACTAAGTATACCCAAAAGGACTAGTTGATAGTGTGACGACGCTTCAATGATCTCCAACCCTCGTGGGCTTCTGAGCATTATAAAACAGGAGAAAAATAAACAGAGTAAGCATTACATGCTTAATAAGTTTGTATAACAAAAACTAAACTTACCAATCCTGTTTATTAAATCTAAGCATACAATAAAATGTTTTCCATCAATTTGGCTAAATTGCCTAAACACATACATTCAATAAAACATGTTGGTCACCAAAATCTTCATATCGATCAAGTAACATAGATGAGCTCATCAAGCAATATCCTTTCAAGTAATTACCATTTCATCTCAAGATTTTCATGTCATGTCAAGAGTTTTATGTCCGTTGAATCATTGAATTCCAATGGATGCTTAAGTTGTACACTCGGAGTGTTCGATTCTATAATCCGTCAATTTTTTATTCAAGGGTACCCATTAGGGCACTTAACCAAGAAACACTCTCTCAAGTCACATATCATATAACAGGACTACCAGTCCAAGCTAAATCCTTATATAACGTATGCTCAAAAGCTCAATTAGGACTACTAATCCAGGCTAAATCGTAACTGTAACGTTTATTTAAGAGATATTATAACAGGATTACCCGTCCGAGCTAAATCTTTTCTATAACAAGGTTAACAGGATTACTCGTCTGAGCTAAATCCCGTCCACAACAAATGCAGGACCTTATTTGTTTTGGGAAAGCGCATATAATCATCGGAATTCAACATTCAATCAGAACTTAACCCTCTATTACCATTTCAAGTATGTATCAAATTCTCTATTATAGTATACAAGTAAAACACAGTAAAACACATCAATATAACTCACATTACATACAAACATAACATTCAATTAACATAATTACATGCTCGATTAAGTTACACGAACTTACCTTGACACTTGTTCCCGTTAGAAATCTACTAATCCGAAACCTTTTCTTTTCCTCAATCTAACCTCGAGTTAGTGTTGTCTGGATCTATATAAATGAATTTAACCATCAATTTCACACATTTCATATTTAAATGGACTCAATTTACGTCTTATGAAAAATAAAGAGATTAAGCTATCCTAGTTTTAAAAATACCAAAATTACTAAAAACGGGACAATGAAACTTACCCAATTAGGCCTTGAAAGTTTCTTTCCTCTCACCTAGGGTTTCCATGTATTTTAGGTTGAGGATGACATAAAATAAGATGATTTCTTTTATCATCTTTTTAATTAATTAAGTATTTTGCTATTTCCAATTTAGTCATTGCTCTTTTTCTATATTTCCATGGATGAGTCACCAAGAAAAATCTACATTCTTTTCTTAATAGTCTAATCACCATATAAGGACCTCTATTTTGATTTTCATAGCTTTTTAATCCTTATAGCTACTAGAATTCAACCTTCGCATTTTACGCGATTTGGTCCTTTTAGTAATTAAACACTTAATTGATAAAATTTTTGTTTCAAAATTTTCACACGACATGTCTATTATAATATGAACCATATAATAAAATAAAAATAAGCCTTATTTTTGGGTCAAATTTTTGTGGTCCCGAAACCTCTATCAATCAATTCTTGCAACTGTACTTTCAGCACTTTCAATTCAGCAGGAGTCATCCTATAAGGTGCTATGGATATAGGTGTTGTACCCGAAACAAGATCTATAGAGAATTCCACTTCTCTATCCAGTGGTAAACCAGGTAATTCCTTTGGGAATACATCAAGAAACTTACATACAATAGGCACTAACTGAATCTTTGACTCAGATACTTTGGTATCCATCACATATGCGAGATAGCCATCACATATGCGAGATAGGTATCATATCCCTTTCTAACATATTTCTGTGCTGATATTACTGAAATTACATTAGGTAATCCATCCATTTTATCAGATTCAACATGAAGTAATTCACCGTTCTCACATTTCAATACAATATATTTTTGTTTACAATTCTCCATTGCATCATATTGGGTCAACCAATCCATTCCGAAAATTACATCAAATTAATCAAATGGCAATAACATCAAGTCAGCCGAAAAGTAATAACTTTTTACCATCAATGGACAGTTCTTACAGACTTTATCCACTATAACACACTGGCCTAGGAGGTTTGAAACTTTAACCACAAATTCAGTGAATTCAACAAGTAAGTTTTTAATAGTCACTAAGTTCGTGCATATGTATGAATGTGTGGAACCAGGATCAATCAAAGCAGTAATATTAGTATCAAGTAGAGAAAATGTACCAGTAATGACGTCTGGTGCAGAGACATCTTCTCTAGCACGAATAGCATATATCCTTGTAGGTGCTCGTGCCTCAGATCTAACAATTGTATCCCTAGTAGTACCTCAACTACCACTAACATTACCGAGGTGACGGGGTGGTCTGCCTCTCGCAACAGGATTACTAGGCTTTGGAGCTAGTTCTATTTATTTTTCAACTCTTTCGGGACAATCCCTAAGAAAATGGTCAAGTGAACCACATCCAAAACAAGCTCCACTTCTAGACCGACATTCCCCATGATAAAATTTGTTACAATGTTTACATTTCAGTTTGGATTACAGACACTACCCACACTGGTCACAGATGGAGATGAAGACCTCGAGTTAAAACGTTCAGAGCCCCGCTCTCTTCTAAAATATCCCGTAGAGGTGGTAACACGATCACAATACTCTTTTAATTTCTTAAAAGCAAATGATTGTGACCTACTCATAGCTCTTTTCCCAAAAACACGAGCATCTTTTTTAGCTTGTCTATTTTCTTTACTTAATTCTTCAACTTTGTGGGCTCGACCGGCTAACACCAAAATTTCCCTTATTTCAAGAATTCCAATCATCAATTTGATGTCTTCATTTAAACCTTCTTCAATGTGTTTACACATTTTAGCCTCGGTTAGAACCCATTCCTTAGCATACTTGCTCAACTGAACAAATTCCCATTCATATTTAGATACAGTCATATTTCCTTATTGAAATCTAGAAAGTCTTTCTTTTTTTGATCCATGAACCTCTGACTAACATACTTTTTCCTGAATTCAGCCTGGAAGAATTCCCATGTGACATTCTCCCTCGGTACCACTGAAGTTATGGTATTCTACCAATGATAAGTTGTATCCTTCAGTAGAGATACTGCGTATTTCAGACATTCGGCAGGTGTGCGGGATAGTTCATCAAAAATCCGGATAGTATTCTCTAGCCAAAACTCAGCCCTTTCCAAATCATCATCTGTGGTAACTCTAAATTCTTCCACCCCATGCTTGCGGATTTTATCTATTGGAGGCTTACCAATTCTAACAAGTTCAGCACCCTGTGGCACCTCAAGAATCGATTGGGGAGCAGGTGGTGGAGGTCGTTGTATAGCAGGGTTTGTTCTCAAGTACTGTGTAAATCATTCATTCATCATTTGAAAGAAGGCTTATTTTTCCTCCTCACTTCGGCCCTCAGACAGGAGCCTTTCACTATCAGACGCAGACGCAACTCTTTAAACCAAAGCTAAAGTATTGCTCTCAGCTTCCTCGGATTCAGCTCTAGCTCGATTGGATGACATTACTATATGAAAAACACATTTAAAATGATCAGGAGTCATCACACTATCACAATTTATATAATGACATGGATAGCTAAACTCTTATTCGCTACGTCGAATCTGAGAATTGGCTAAGCAATAGCTCTGATACCACTAAATATAACACCCCTAATCCGTATCCGTTATCTGAACAGAGTTTCGAGATATTACCAGAACATTCAGAAACATTTACAAATAACTTATGTAAATTGCTATTCATTTATCGAGATAATTCATAACACCCATTGATTGGGCCCTCGTGGCCCAATACGAGTATTAGAATCAAGTCGGGACTTAATCAGAAACTTTAAGAATTTTTTATAACTTTTTAAAATTTTTCCGAGGTTGAAGGCTCACACGCCCGTGTGGTCCAAGGGACACGCTCATGTAACCTTGGGACACGCCTGTGTAACACTGGGACACGCTCGTGCTAGAAACCGTGTTCGACCCCGTATAACTCTCTGACTTGTACACACGGCCATGCAACACGCCCGTATGCTAAGCCTTTTGGTTAATTAATTTAATTCGAAATTAAGTGCAAGTTTCACACAACTAAGGCACACGTCTGTGTTCTAGGCCGTGTGGCACACACGGCTGAGACACACGCTTGTGTCTCTGCCCGTGTGCTCAATTCTAAGCATTTAATTTCTCAAAATTAAGGTGTAGGGGACACACGACCTAATCACATGCCCATGTTACTAGGTCGTGTGTCACAAACAGTCTAAACACACGCTTGTGTGTCTGCCCGTGTGGACAAAATGAAGTCATTTCTAGCTTTATTTCTCACCCAAAATTT
Organism: Gossypium longicalyx; assembly: GCA_025698465.1. Classification (NCBI taxonomy): domain Eukaryota; kingdom Viridiplantae; phylum Streptophyta; class Magnoliopsida; order Malvales; family Malvaceae; genus Gossypium; species Gossypium longicalyx. The sequence continues at coordinate 10,641,385 of CM046997.1, read as the reverse complement.
CACCCAAGACCTGCACTTGAAACACACATCCAATACCAACCAATATAAGCATTCAACTGAAGCAAATTTTATCGTTTACAAGGCATATCACTACAAGTACACATGATCACAACCTTACCTTAGTTTAACTTAGGCATTCACAACATTGATCACATATTCTTAACATAACACATATGTATATATATATCATACTAATCTACTTAGTCATACCAAAATGAACCATCACTAGCCATTCCAATGGCTAGGTTACAAAATATCATTTCAAGTCACTATTGGTCAAGTTGTCTTATACATACCATTATACCAAAATTATTTTACTAAGTATACCCAAAAGGACTAGTTGATAGTGTGACTATGCTCCAACGATCTCTAACCCTTGCGAGCTTCTGAGCACTATAAAATAGGGGAAAAATAAATGGAGTAAACATTACATGCTTAGTAAGTTCATATAACGAAAACTAAACTTACCAATCCCGTTTATTAAATCTAAGCATACTATAACATGTTTTCCATCCATTTGGCTAAATTGCCTAAACACATACATTCAATCAAACATGTTAGTCACCAAAATCTTCATATCAATCAAGTAACATAGATGAGCTCATCAAGCAATATCCTTTCAAGTCATTATCATTTCATCTCAAGATTTTTATGCCATGTCAAGAGTTTTATGTCCGTTGAATCATTGAATTCCAATGGATGCTTAAGCTGTACACTCGGAATGTACGATTCTATAATTCGTCAATTTCTTCTTTAAGCGTACCCATTAGGGCACTTAACCAAGAAACACTCTTTCGAGTTACATATCGTATAACAGAATTGCCCATCCAAGCTAAATCCTTATATAACGTATGCTCAAAATCTCAATTAGGATTACCAGTCCAGGCTAAATTGTAACTGTAACGTTTACTCGAGAGGTATTATAACAGGATTACTCGTCCGGGCTAAATCCTTTCTATAACAAGGTTAACAGGATTACTCGTCCGAGCTAAATCTCATCTGAAATAAATGCAGGACCTTATTAGTTTCGGGAAAGCGCATATAATCATTGAAATTCAACATTCAATCGGGACTTAACCCTCTATCACCATTTCAAGCATGTATCAAATTCTCTATTATAGCATACAAGTAAAGCACATCAATATAACTCACTTTACATACAAATACAACATTCAATTAACATAATTACATGCTCAATTAAGTTATACGAACTTACCTCGACACTTGTTCGCGTTAAAAATCTACTAATTCGAGACCTTTTCTTTTCCTCAATCTAACCTCGAATTAGTGGTTTCCGGATCTATATAAATGAATTTAACCATCAATTTCACACATTTCATATTTAAAAGGACTCAATTTACATCTTAGGTGCCTCTAACTTTTCCATAAATTCTGATTGTCCCTAGGCTCAGAAAATGAAACTTGTGCAAATTACTCCCTATTCCAAGCCTAACCAAAGCCTCATTACAAGTTTTCCAGCACATGTGTTCATAAAATTTCAGAATTTTCATCAAATTTTACAACTTTTCATTTTAGTCCCTAAATCATGTTTTCATCAAAAATCATTTTGTAAAAGTTGTTTATCTATCAATAATCTTTCATTTTCTACCATAAATTTCTAATTTCCAGTATATACATCCATAAACCATTCTTCATACCTTGATAAAATTTCAAATTAATCCCTCAAATGGAGAGATAAAGCTATCCCAGTTTTAAAAATACCAAAATTACTAAAAACGGGACAAGAAAACTTACCCAATTAGGCGTTGAAAGTTTATTTTCTCTCATCTAGGGTTTCTATGTGTTTTAGTTGATGATGACATAAAATAAGATGATTTCTTTTATCATCTTTTTAATTAATTAAGTATTTTGCTATTTCTAATTTAGTCATTGCCCTTTTCCTATATTTCCATAATTGAGTCACCAAGAAAAATCTACAAACTTTTCTTAATGGTCTAATTACCATATAATGACCTCTATTTTGGATTTCCATAGCTATTTAATTTTTATAGCTACTAGAATTCAACTTTCGCCTTTTATGCAATTTGGTCCTTCTTGTAATTAAACACTTAATTGATAAAATTTTTGTTTCAAAATTTTCATACGACATGTCTATTATAATACAGACCATATATTGAAATAAAAATAAACCTTATTTTTGGGTCAGATTTGTGGTCCCGAAACCACTGTTCTAATTTCACTGAAAAATGGGTTGTTACACCATCAGTTCGAAGATGGAACGCAGTACTGAAGTCCAATCTCGAACCCAGAGCCTCATGCAATTTCTTTCAGAACTGATAAGTAAAGCAAGGATCTCTATCAAAAATAATCAAAACAGGAACCCCATGCTGTCTTACAATCTCTGAGATATAGAGCTTCGCTAACTTCTGCAGAGAAAAGTCCGTCTGAACCGGAATGAAGTGAGCAGACTTGGTCAATCGATCCACAATGACTCAAACAGAACCATTCTTAGTGGGTGTCAAGGGCAACCCACTAACGAAGTCCATCGTTACTCGTTCCCATTTCCATAAAGGAATCTTAATGGGTTGTAGCAACCTAAAGGCAATTAGTGCTTAGCCTTAACTTGATAACACGTCAGACAACGAGTAACGAAATCAGTAACTTCACGCTTCAACCTCGGCCACCAATGCAACTCACGAGGTTCGTGATACATTTTATTACCACTGGGATGCATAGCATAAGGGCTACTATGCGCCTCCCTCAGAATCGACTGCCTTAAATTAGAGTCATTTGGCACACAGATCCGACTTTGAAAATACAGAACACCATCACTATTCAGCCCAAAATTTGAAGTACTGTCACTTTCAATCTAACGAAACCGCAGACCCAGGGACTCATCCCCCAACTGCTTAACTCGAATCTGATCAATCCAAGTTAGCTTAACTTGACTCAGCTAATAGACTCCCATCATCAAGCAGACTAAGTCGAGCGAACATCGCTTTGAAATCCGTCATCGCCCTACGACTTAGAGCATCGGCTACCACGTTGGCCTTACCAATATGGTACTCTATCGTACAATCATAATGCTTCAACAATTCAATCCATCTGTGCTGTCTAAGATTCAACTCCTTCTGAGTAAGGAGGTACTTGAGACTCTTGTGATCGGTGTAGATGATACACCTCTCATCATATAGATAGTGCATCCAGATTTTCAATGCAAAGACCACAATAGCCAACTCGAGATCATGCATCAGATAGTTCCCTTCATGCGTCTTAAGCTGATGGGACGAATAAGCCACAACCTTTCCATCTTGCATCAATACACAACCCAAACTAACACGCAATGCATCACTGTAGACCACAAACTCCTTACCAGATTCAGGCTGTATCAGAATAGGAGCCTGAGTTAGAACAAACTTGAGCTTCTCGAAGCTCGATTGCTGCGTACCAGCCAAGAAAAATGGAACACTCTTAAGCAAAAGCTTAGTCAAAGGAGTTGCAATTAGAGAGAACCACTCGACAAACCGCTAATAATATCCTGTCAAACCTAGAAAACTACAAATCTTAGATACGTTCTTAAGCTGTTTCCAATCCAGCATAGCCTCTATCTTCCTCAAATCAACACGGATCCCCTCAACAAAAACGACATCCCTTAGAAAAGTCATTTCACATAACCAGAACTCACACTTGCTCAACTTAGCGTAAAGATATTTCTCACGTAGAATCTGAAGTACTACTCTAAGATGCTCATCATGTTCATCCTCGATATTAGAGTACACCAGAATATTGTCAATGAAGACCACGTCGAATTGATCTAGATACGGTCGAAAGACTCGGTTTATCAGATCCATGAATGCAGCCGGAGCATTCGTCAGACCAAAAGCATAACTAGGAACTTGTAATGTCCATAACGAGTCCTAAATATAGTCTTATGAACATCCACTTCCTTAACCCTCAACTAATAATACCCAGAATGAAGATCTATCTTAGAGAACACTGAAGCCCCTCGAAATTGATCAAATAAGTCATCGATCATCGGAAGTGGATACTTATTCTACACAGTCAACTTATTCAACTGCCTATAATCGATGGACATCCTCATGGTCTCATCCTTCTTCTTAACAAGCAGAACTGGTGCCCCCATGGAGACACACTAGGTAGATGAAACCAAGATCCAGAAGTTCTTGTAGTTGAGCCTTAAGCTCTATAAGCTCATTTGGTGCCATTCGATATGGAGCGATAGACATTACAGCTGTACCCGAAAGGAGCTCAATTCCAAACTCAACCTCTCGATTCGGAGGTAAACCTGGTAACTCCTCAGGGAAGACATTCAAAAAATCCTCACCGTTCTGATATCTCTGATAGAAGAGTCTCCATAATCAGAAACACTGACGTAAGCCAAGTACGCCTCACACCCTTTTCGAACCAATTTTTCAGCCACAAGAATGGAGATCACATTGGATAAATATTCTCGATGCTCACCAATCACAACCACCTGTATATCATCCTTAGTCATCAGAATGACCCTCTTAGAAGTACAATCCAAACTGACTCGGTGTTCAACCAACCAGTCCATACCCAGAATTAAATCGAACTCCCCAAACGGAAGTTCCATCAGATTTTTCAAAAAGACAGCCTCTTGTACCTCTAATGTAACATCCCTATAGAGTTTACTAACCCGAACAAACTGCCCCAACAGACTTAGTACAATAATCTCACTAGAAGTACTCTCAACAGGAATCCCCAAGTTTTCAGATACAGTGCTAGCTACATAGGATTGAGCAGAACCTATGTTTATCAAAGAAGTATAAGGCACATCAAATATAAGGAACATACTGGTGATGACATCAAGAGCATCTCTATCCTCTCGACGTCGTGTAGCATATACCAGTGCAGGCTGCCTCGCTTCAATTTGACCAGCACCTCTGCTCGGTGCTCTCTACCCACGACCCATCCATTACCACCCCTATCCTGTCCCACGACCCTGGGTGGTCTTTGAATCGCCTCTCGAGGTTGCGTAGAACTCCGGTCCCGGCTTACATCCGATCCCCTCACTGTGAACACTCTCGAATACAGTGCTCTAATGACCCACACCTTAGACATGCCCCTATACTCCTCTAACACTCATCCGGATAACGCTTACCACAACCACCACACAGCTGAATCCCAGTAGGAGCAACAGGAGCCCCTACTCCAACTGGCCCATCAAATCTGGCCTTTTTCTTAGGCCTCTAAACAGAATTTAAGGGCTCTTAATCCCTTTTATTCTTTCCTTTCTCTTGGTCCCTATTCTGGCACTCTACACGCTTAACATCCTCATCGATCTTCGCCTTTTCAACTAGAATCACGACCTCCCGCTCCCTCTGTGGAGCAATAAAAACACTCAAGTTATCCCTCAGACTGTCTTCAAAGTGGATGCACCTCTCATACTCAGATGCCACTATGCCTCGAGTGTAGTGGCTCAGCCTCAGAAACTTGGCCTCATACTTGGCCACAGATCTATCGCCTTGCATAAGATTCATGAATTCATGCCTACGTCTGAAATCCCATTTCAGACAATCAAGCTGAGTACCCTTCTCAACTGTCAACCACCACTGATAAGCCTCATCACGAAGCAAAGACACTGTACCCTTCAGTTTTTTACTCAGGAGTATAGTCTAGATCATTCACGATCCTCTCGGTGGCCTCCAACCAATAATCAGTCATGTTAGGGGCGACTCTAGTGACACCCCTAAAAAGTTTAGCACCATTAGACCGGAGTCGTTCAGTTACAGACCCTCAGCCCCAAACTCTAGAATGGGGTCCAGTGACCCTTTCTAAAATCATCAACATGGCTTGGGACAGTATGTCGTCCCCAACCAAGCGACTTTAAGACCCAGTCTTAGTAGCAGGCGAAACTGGTGTCTCACTCGTATCTAAGTTTAGCATACTACCTAGAGAGGAAGACTCAACTCAAGCCCCCATACGGCCTCTACCACGGCCTCAAATACCACGTCCGCGAGTTCTACGAGTGCTCATTATATATTTCAAGTTCTATCTACACTAAAAATTTTATGAATCAATTTCAGTATTTATTAGTAGATGTTTTATGCATAAATTATTAGAAGTTCAGAATTGTTTCCAAAGGTTTCAGTCTCTAACTACTCAGTACAGTTTCAGAAAGTACTAACAACAGTGTTTCAAAGTTTTCTATCAAAATTTTAGAAATACTTACAGGATCGGCGTCGGAGACTCGGTGTACCACATACTTCCCAATTTATCCAAAAATATTTGAAAACCAATTCTTTTCAAAATATCATTTTGAAACCCAAAATTTACAGCTCGAGTTTTGCAACCTGGCTCTGATGCCACTAAATGTAACACCCCAAACCTGACCTAAATGTTATTGCCAAATCTGGTAATGTCACAAGGAATGGGTTTTGAAGACGGTATTGACTTGAGAAACCATTCAAGTTTAATACCACGTGTTCGTTCACGAATAAACTAATAACGTTAATTAATTAATTAATTTGTTAAAATATAGAATTATATACAAACTCTGATTCAGATACAAACTCTGATTCAAATTTAGATTCAGATATCAGATATGCCAAAATCCTACCCTAATCCTCTACACACCAACTTCGACCATCCCATCATACCATGTGGGGTTTAAAACACCCACCCATCCCTACACACCACATTGTGCCATTAAGACACATATCAGATAATATGCAGCCAAGCTGCCAGAATATAGGCGACGCAGGCCGTACAGAACACTTTCTCCATATATATATAAATCCCACCCCAGTCAAAGATACAGAATTTTTATATACAGTATAATAGAATAAACATGATCTGTATTTTTATATAGAGATAACAGTATAGACAAGCATACATTTAACATACTACTCAGATTAGACGATCAAAATATCATAACATACAAACTAGGGTTTAGTTAGCTCTTCAGAGCGACCTGTGCAACACTAGGGAAAATTTCAGAGTTGTGGGCCCATACGTTTGTGTGGTTTACCCATGTGAGCCCACATGCCCAGATTGGCCTTCGCTCGTATGGCCCATACGGCCTGGCCCAAAAATCCATACGTCCGTGTGACACACCCTTGCGGCCCACACTCTCAACTTGGCCTAGCCCGTGTGGCCCATATGCCTACACTCAAGCCATCACACGGCTGTATTCTGTGCGCGGCCATACCTTCGTCGACCACACGGTCTTGTCTCATACATGGCCATCCACACGGGCGACCACACGCCCGTGTGACATTGACAAAATCATTTTTTTGGCTTTTGTCGAAGCCTCGTTTTCTGTATTTTGGGTGTATTCCTAGTATCGTTTTGATGCAAAAACACTCCCGAGACCCTCAGCACCTAAAAATAGAATCCCAATGCCCTATTAGCAACGATCTACGAATTCAACGAACCTAAAATTGAGCAATGCTTAAAATTTACCACAGCAAAAATGTCTACACACGAAAGTTAAACCGTCGAAGCAAAAACTATAGATTTACCGCCTTTACCTATATATCCTTTCGCAGAAATCAGATTCCCATAATAAATGCTATGCTACTATCGCAAAATAGAACAGAAAGCTTATCAAAAACGTGCGAAAGATAGTAGAAACGAACAAAGGAAATCAAACGAAATAGAGAAGCAAAAGTCACACCAGAAAGAGGAGGAACAAAAATAAAATTGACAGAAACTTTGAAAGGAAGCACAAACCGACGCCAATTCGAAAAGAGGAGAGAAAAAAACTGATTAAAATTTGAAAGGAAGAAAATAAAGGATATTTTATCAAAATCTTTTATTTTCCTCCCACTTACCCACTACTCACAACTTCCTCAGAAATTCAGTTCAACCAAAATTCTATCAGATAATCGAACAAAAATAATACCCACGCTCACGCAGGGATTCGAACACAGGACCTCCAACACAACAACCCCCTTACCACTCGAACCAGCAGGCTCATTCTGATATAAATTTACAGGAATTAAATATAAGCCCACTAAACTAGGATAAGGCTTAGATCCAAAAGTTAAAAAAATTGATAGAAGTGGGATTTGAACCCAAGACCTCCCACACGCTCCCAGAACACTCAACCACTGAAGTGGATACATATTAATGTCAGATACTCACAGAAGCAAAATTGAATTATGTAGGGCGTTACATACCCATTGATTCTATTAAAATTTGCTCAAACGAGCATTATCCACTGATTATACAGAATAAAATCTTATTTTACTAATGATTCAAAAACAAATACTGAAATATTATACTAATTATCACTTCTCTGACGAAAGTTGTGATTTACAAGAATTTCATTGTTTAGTTACAAGTTTATTATTATGTTTAGTTGGAAAAGTATATCGATTAATTAAACGAATTTACTAGGATTTATTCAAGCTTACCTGTATTCGGTTCATTTTTATAGATTACGTTCTGTGGGCTCGGAAGATTAGATCAACATAAGAATTCACACTATTCAGATATCCTTGGTAGACTTTGAATTTGGTTTGGTATATATGGCATGTAATAGGACCTTTTTTGTATAGGTGATATGAGTTCCTAGTTTTGATTAAGCTATACTTAAGCTTGTGATGTGTGTTTGAACAACAAATAGAAATATGCATGTTTTACCTAAGTGAGCTTATTGGTCAAGAATGAAATATTTTGACATTAAGTTGAACTATGGCATGAAATTAAATAGATGATTATGATGTGTAAATTGTGTCTTGTATATGCAACTTTGAATATGAAATGTCATGAAATGTATCGTCAATGATGGCACATTGGTTAGGTACATAGGTTGATTTCTTTAACATGTTTGAGTATCTTGAAAGGTGGTTGTTGGCTTATACAGTTGTGTATTTGAATGTGTTTAGGTATCTAAGCAAATGGGCAAAAAATGAGCATGATCTAGGTCAATTATAGGCACATACGGCATGGGACACGAGCTGCCACACGGTCGTGTGTCACACACGGGGGTGTGCCCTGAGCGTGTATAAATTTAGTTTTCACACAGGCTTACACACAGCCTACGACACGACCGTGTGACCTAACATCAATTGTTACACTAGCTAACACATGGCTCACGACACAACCATGTGACGTCATTTCGAAAGATACATGGCTCGGCACACGGGTAGTGACACAGTCGTGCCCAGCATCACACGATCTAGATCGTGTCACACGGTTATGTGACCCTTGTTTTGAATTTTTATTAAACTTAATTAAGGCCCGTAATTCGATATTTTATTTCATTATGAATATTATATGTATTTATGGAATTTAATTAATAAATTGAATGCTATTTGTTATAAAAGATTTCGACTCATTCAGCAATACTTCATAACTTTATTTCGATGATAGATTATGGGTAGGATATTCGAAAGGAACAAAAGGTGGATTATTCCATAATTCGAAAGATAATATGATTAAAGTTTCTACTCATGCTACTTTCATTAAGGAAAGTTACATAGATAACTTTAAACCTTGAAGTAAAGTGGTACTTGAGGAACTTTCATGAGTTGTAAAACAATAACCAAGTTTAATTCTTGAGAAAGTTGTGGAAAGACCTACAAGCAATCAACAACGTAAGGGAATCCATGTAGTGGGAGAGTTTCTAAGAAACCAGAATTCTTCATCTATGATGGTAGCATTTATAATACTACAGTAATAATAAGGATGATGATCCACTCACTTACGAGGAGGCTATGCATGACGTTTATTTTAAGCTCTAGAAATAAGTTATGGATGTTGAGATGGATTCTTTGGAATCCAATATGGTGTGGGAACTTGTAGACTTACTGGTTGGGATTAAACACATAGGATGTAACTAGATCTACAAAAAGAAAAGAAATGTGGAAAGGAAAGTAGAAACACATAAAGCTAGATATGTAAGAAAAGGATACACATAGAAAGAAGGCATTGATTACGATAAGACCTTCTCTTTAGTAGCAATACTCAAGTCTATCTTCATACTCTTATCTATTTTTTATGCTCTTGATTACGAGATTTGGTAAATGTATGTCAAGACAACATTCTTGAATGACTATCATAATGAGACCATTTACATGGCTCAGCCCACTAACTATGTTGCCAAAGGAAAGGAGCAAAAATTTTACAAATTGTTAAGATCCATTTATGGGCTTAAGCATACGTCTAGCTTATGGAATAAAAGATTTGATCAAATGATCAAGACTTTTGGGTTTGAGTAAAATGCTAAAAAACATTATATTTATAAACATATAAAGGACAAAAAGGTAGTCTTCCTGGTTTTGTATGTTGATGATATTCTACTTATCAGAAACAATGTAGGAGAATTGTCATCTACTAATTTATGGTTATCTCAGTAGTTTAGCATGAAAGACTTGGGGTAAAGCTAGTTATATTTTTAGAATTCAAATCCTTAATGATTTAAAGAAGAAAATGATAGATTTATCACAAGCTTCATACATCGATAAGGTACTGGAATAGTTCCAATGACTGATGCAAAGCCAGGTGCTCAACCGACTACTTCGGGTTTTCATATTTCTTTGGATGATTGTCTTAAGATGGTGGAAGAAAGAGAGCATATAAGTAGGGTTCCATATGCTTTAGTAGTTGGAAGCCTTATGTATGCTTTGCTTTAGGCACGTCCAGATATATGTTTAGCCAATGGAATAGTAGATGTGGTGAAAGTAAATTCTGAATATAACCTTGCGGATTCATTTGCTAAGACTCTTGTAACTAGGAGTTTTAACAAACACGTCGAAGATATGAGAATGCAAAACATGACATTTTTACTTCGCTAGGGTAAGGGGAGATTGTTAGGAAATATGCCTATATTGCAGTAAACATGTAATTGTTTTCTATGTATTTGAACAATGAATAAATAAATAACGTTAATTTTACATTTCATTATTATGTCTTTTGTATTTCTGTGTTTCATGTTTTGTATGATAGCAAAATTGTGATAAGCAAATATTAACTCATTGATTGTCTAAGTTCAAACTGATGATAAGTGGCACTGTAAGAACGTTTATATTGCGAGAAAGACAACTTACATCAGTAGATAATCTAAATGAGTCCATAATCCTGTAACAGAATCAAAGTGAGCATTTAATTCAAATATGTAGAAGGATTATTATGTCATCTACAATTTCAATTCGAGAGATAGCTAGTCTTAGCCATCGAAGCAATTGACTCCACGGGTAGAAACATAGATATATTCATTGGAAGAATGATACATTGGACTGGACACAAGATGAATTAATTTTGAATCCATTTGTAAATTAATTCATTTGTGACATTAATAGTGTGGTTTACCTAAATCTTGAGTTAGTCATTGACCATGCATATGTAACTCATGTGTTTTGATATAAACGAAGGCTTATACTCTAAAGATGATCGAGCCCATAGCTGGTATGTTAGGTACATGACTTGTGTATGGCATGGCTTTACTATCAAAAATAGAATTCATAGCTCAATTAAAGAGTTAATGATATCCTCTCATTGGCTTTGTGTGGATTAATAAATATGGAACGTGCTCATGGGTTGCTTGTTCTCGAACGAGCGATTTATCACAGTTATTTGTTGAAAGTGATCATATTAATCATTAAGAAGACACAATGGTAACAATGAGATAAAATAGGATTATATTGAGTGAACATGTCACATCCTAAAAATCAGGTTAGTAGAAATAGGCATTAGATTGTGAGCTGGAGAGAAAAATTAGGTTGTGTTGTAAAAGTTGAAATAGGATAAAATAAATAATTAGATAATAATATTAAAAATAATAATATTTAATAATAATGGTATTAATAATTGGGGCATGAGTAAAAATTAATAGAGACTAATTTGGAATATTGTTTAAAGTAGAGGTTAAATGTGTAAATTAAGACTAGTTGTTAAAAAGTGAGTTACTAGTGTTAGAGTATGTCCAAAAACCAATCATGAGATGATTGTAATCACATACTCGTTTTACCTTATTTATTAATATAAGGCATTGCCATTATTATTTCAGTTTCTTTTCTGTGTATATAAATAAATTGAATTGTAATAAAATCCTAAGAAAATATGATGATTCTTAAAAAGGAGTCAACTATTATTGTGGGCTTGGACAACAATAATGCATTGAGGCTAATTTGTAGTTGATTGATGACAAAGAATTGTAATTGATATAGGGATGTCAAAATCAATACATGAGTATGAGTTAGAGAACACAACATATTGGACTGACCCACTATGAGTATGTTTCTTAGATTATCATGTAATAGTCACAATATTACTCATAGTGATAACTATGTATATGATCCTTAGGCTTGAGGTCATCATTGTCCCAACATTGTGAGTCGTATATTTTGATACAGTCAAAACTTCTATCATAATAGGTTGTACTAAAGACTGATGTTGGATATACCACAATCTATATAGTGGGATATGGTTTATCAAGATAGGATTTATCCCTCCTACATAATGGGAGCAATATCTTAAGCCTCTTGATAGAGTGAGACTAAAAATGCATGATCATGCTGGAATAAGTTTATATGAGATATCACACTTATTGCTTATTGTATTCTACTCAGAAAATCAAGAAATATGAGATTGGACTATACAAGTGTGACTATTTCGTGATTTGTGTGCAATCTAGATATTAAGGATAAAATTATATAATACATGAAAAGACTATCATAGAAAGGTTATGTCAAATCACGACTTCTTCTAACTTGGGTGGCAATGATGCATCGCTAGATGTCACTCATTACTTGTAATGTTAGAAACGTTCTAGTATTATTACCAACGTTACAAGAGCCTAGAAGGTCACACCCTACAGTTAAAACGAACTGAATCCGAATACATTTGGTATTGGATTTAGTTGCCACGTGAATTAAATTAATTTTTGAATTAATTTAATTTGATAGTTAAATATTAAACACATTATATTTACAAACTTATTGTACACATATAGAGAACATAGATAAAATTAATATATGAATTTGACTCATACAAAATATTAATTGTATATATTTTATCGAATTTAATAGAAATTGTTATATTAATTAATTTTGGTCAAAATATAAAAGATATGGAAATTAATATATGAATTAGATTCATACAAAATATTAATTGTATATATTTTACCGAATATATTAACATAAACAGTTATATTAATTAATTTCAGTCAAAATATAAAAGACATGAAAATTAATATTCTTTTTAATATTCTTTTGGAAAGAATATAATTCTTTTTTTCTAGCTTTCCATTTGCATTATCTATTAAAAAGGGAAAAATCCTATATTTTTTTGGAAAGAATATAATTCCTTTTTCTAACTTTCCATTTTCATTCTCTATTGATAAGAGAATAATCTTGATTTTCCTTTTTTAATATGTGATATTAAAGAAGATAAAAGGATGATAATCCATTAGTGTGTTAAGCTTACCAACTTAATAATTTAAAAGGTCTAGCAAATGTTTTTTATTCTCTCTGAAAAGTTCAAGAGAAAGTGGTTGTTCATTTTTTATGAGGTGGACTACATGGAGACTGAGACGTTTTCATTATGGCTTGGAATCGACATCGAATCAGCAGTATCCTTTCAATGTTTTCAGTAAAAAGGGTATATTTTCAACCTTATTTCAACTCGATTCATTCCTCATACATGGATCATTGGTTGTGGATCACCGTAATACTTTTTCCACTGCGTCATGGGGCGTACTGACGGTCCCAACAGTGGTATCAGAGCCACTTGTACGATATGGATTTAGGATTAAATTTATTGGTTGATGTGATTGTATAAGATACATGTTATATACTATGTTTGATATGCATAGTGTTTGGAAATGCATGGTTATAGCCCGATAACGCATTTAATTTATTATTTTCAAATGTTGTAATTTTATAAATACGGCCTGTGTGTCGTGTCTTTTTATATTTCTCTTGTACTTCTCTTCCCATCTTACTCCCTCATATGTAAAACGAGTTTCTATAATTGTAAATTGTACAAGTTGATACGAACTAGAGGAAAAGTAGGTTGGGCTACCTAAAGTGGAAAATGAGCATGAGAAGCGACATAAACCCTTAGATTCCCTACGGTTTTCCCATTGGCTTAGGAGGAACAACCTTAGTTTTATTACATTTATTTACTACTTAATATTTTTCTTGTATATGATACAATTGATGATGTGTTAGCATGCATGTTATAGGATATTGATAAGATTAATTAAATGATTAAATGGACAAATGTTGACCATTAATGGTGAGATTAATTTAATTTAAAAACCCCTCAATAAAATATTAAGTTAAGATTTCCTTCCAATATTTACCCTCGTTAAAACCTTGATCGATACAATGTGGGTTCTGCTAAAGCGAAGTACATATATCTATCTTGGTCAAACGCAAATAATATACAAGTGATATTCACCAGTTATGATATTGGTTAATAACTTAATTAGGTTACTCAAATAGGATTATATACCTAGAGGCAAGATATTTGGATAAATCATAAGATGATTGGAAAAAAATAAAAGAGTTACATGTGATGTAATTAGCAGGTGTTGTTTACCTAAATAATCATAATATTGAGAGTAAAGCCGAAGTTGACTTAAGAATAGGAGAAATATGGATCCTTACCCACTAGAAAACTTTAGAGAAAGTCTTTCCAAAATTAAAATATAAAGGTTATTAATTTTGAATAAAATAGTGGGAGCCTCATTTAATAAAGTCTTTTAATGATTATAATAAACTTAGTAAATGTACTCATAAGCATATTTTATTATTGTAGATTAATAATGGCAAACAACACAAGTGCTTTATCATTGCGATCGGTCATTGAGAAGGACAAGTTGAATGATTTGAACTTCTTTGACTGGTTCCGTAGCTTGAGGATTGTCCTCAAACAAGAACAGAAATTATTTCATTGAAGAATCCGTTCCTTATGAACCAACACCTAATGCCTCTAAAGCTGACAAGGACGCTTATGAGAAGCATCTTGATGACATGTTAGACATAGGATGTCTAATGCTTGCCACCATGACTCTTGAGCTTCAAAAGTAACATGAGGATATGATTTCTTATGATTTGATCTAGCACATCAAGGAATTATATGAGGGGCAAGACGTCAAGAAAGGTGCGAGACCTCTAAAGCTTTGCTTCGATGCAAAATGGTGGAGGGAACTCCTGTGGAAACTCACGTTCTCAAGATGATAGGCTATATTAAAAGCCTTGAAAAACTAGGATTCCCTCTAGGTGTGGAGTTGGCCATCGATGTCATCATGCAATCATTGCTGGATAGTTTTAGCCAATTTTTCATTAATTTCAACATGAATGAGGTTAATAAGACTTTGCCACAGTTGCTCAGCATATTACAAACTGCTAAAAGTAACATGAAAAAGGCTGAACTAAGCCCATTCTGATGGTTCGCAAAGACAAGGGCAAAGGAAAGACTAAAGCTAAGCTAAAGCCTAAGGACAATGGTAAGGCCAGGCCCAACAAAAGAAAAGTTGCATTGAAACCTAAATGAGGAACTGCTAAGGAAAAAAATGTTTCCATTGTGTTATGGCCAGACATTTGAAGAGGAATTGCTCTGCCTATCTTGAAGAGGTTAAAAAGGCAAAGGAAAATGGACCCGTCTATCTTGAAAAGGAATCGGTGGTTGGACCAGATCAGATCAACAGCCATCGAACTAGCTCGGGTGCCGTGCATGCACCACCAGGCACGACTGTGCTGACGGTGGCATTCCGGTAGCCGATGGGTGGTCCTTCGGCAGTTGAGCAGTGGAGGAATCATACTCCTACTAAGACTCTACCAAATACTTTGATTTCAAATTAATTATTTTAAAAATAATATTATTTTAATAAATTTAATATTAAATTAAATTTAATACATATCTTAATAGTATTTTATTAATTTAATATTAATGTAATTATCTTAATATTAAATTCAATTTAATATTGATCTTGTAGATAATTATTCTATTAATTTAACAGATTTAATATTAGATTAAATCTAATATTCATCTTGATAAGTATTATATTAATTTAATATTAAAATGATTAACTTTAATCATAGTTAAACTTTGTAAACTCTCTCTATATAAAAAGAGTATTGGGTCATTATTTTATACACACTTGAGTTCACGAAAAAGTTGTAGAGAGAAATTTCTCTGAATAAATTATTTCAGAAAATTTTTAGAGAAATTTTTCTTATTTACAACTTAACCCCAAATTTTAGAGAAATTGTGAAATTACTCCACTAGTAATTTTGTGGAAAATTTTCTAATTCGAAGTGAGCCCACATTCGATAGACATGGGCTTAAGGATAGCAGAGAAGACTACTTGGTCGAAGCGTTCATCCTAGATGAATAAGAAATATATGATTTTGATTAATTATTTATTACTTTAGAAAACACGACCAAGTTCTAGTTTTGGAAAAAAAATTAAAACTCTGATTTTTCTTCAAATTTATTTTCCATTGCATTTTCGAAACCTAATTTTCCAACACTATCTTCTACTATAACAGTTTCAAGATTAGCATAGAACTCCTCAATCTAGATAATATCCTCATCGAGTCATCCTCTTTCCTTCTTCAATTCATAGGCAAGCTTATTACCACTCCAGTGTGTGAATCTGGAAATCCATTTTTTGGAAGATGTCGGTCAAATGCTTAGCATCAAAGATGTAAACATTGATCCTTAAGGTAGCATAAATAGCTTTGATGAGGTTATTAATGACAATAGACAAATCCCCCTCCACTGTGACTTGTAGAAAACCCAGCTCTGTACAAGTTGAAATTGTAACATCCGCACTTTAAAAAAATATTTATGGTAGTTCTTGAATAAGTAATCTATAAATAAATAATAATATAAGAAATTGTAATTATTTTAAGAGGGAAATATAAGACATGAAAATGTAGAGAATTATTTGTCGGAGTATGATTAATTTTTATATTTTTATAATAAAATAAAATAAACTTACAATTGAGATTTTACAATATCATAGTGTAAAACACATGTATTAAAACTTCTCCCTTTTCTTAGTAAAAATGTCATAGTAGATATTTTTAGGTAAAACTTTTAAATTTCAACTTCAATTATTTTAAATATTTTAATTAAATAAATTTTAAAAAATATATATTTAAAATTTACTTTATTGAAGTTTTTTATAATATATATTTTTTCAAAATTTAAAAAGTAAGAGGTTAAAATTTAAAATATTTTGACCACTAAAAAAAATCAAAATGTGATCAAAGAGAAGGGATTAAGTGGTAATATACTATGAAGCACTGACACGATTTTTCTTTTCTTGTATCGATGTTGTAACAACCCGATTTCTAGTGGTGTCGAAAATAGTGGTTTCAAGATCATAATTCCTACGTAATAATTCGTAAATATTATTTAATTAATATTTATGTGATCTTTAAGGTCGTATTAAATTTTGGTTAGGAAATTTTATCATTTAGATAGTTTAATAGGTAAAAAGGTCTGAATTGTAAAAGTTGCAAAAGTTGAGTTTATTTAATTAAAGGGACTAAATGAATAATTTAACCAATAGGGGTTAAGTTAGTGGATTAACATGATTGCTATTACACGTGGATAAGCTTAATTAATTTTAATAGTGATTAATTAAAGCTTAATTAGGAAAGACTTAAAAATTACAAAAATACGTAAGTATATATATTAAATCTAAATGAATTAAAGGATGTTATTTTGTTGAAAATCACTCATCTTCTCCACGACACATAAGGTAAACTAGGGTTTCATAGTTCAACTTTGAAGCTTTGATTTGTAAGTAAATCCTAGCCCGTTTCTAGTAATTTTATGTTTTTGAGCTCGTATTAGCTTAATCTAGCTAATCCAACGACTAATTTGTAAAACTTTCAAACATTTAGATTATTCCATTGATGTGTTTGAGTTGTTTTTAAAGTTTGATGGAATATTATTGAGTTTGGTTGTTTGTTAAGACTATTTTGTAAAGTATTTTTTGATGATTTTAACATTTAAATATTAAATTGTTAAAGTGATAAACTTTCAAGGACTTTTTGTGAATTAATAAAATATATAGGCTGAATTGGGGGTTTTTGACATTCGTCTAGCATGGGTTTTGAATAAAATTGGTTTAATTGTGAATTTTGGGCAAATGGACTAAATTGAATAAAAATGAAATGTTGAGGGTAAATTTGTAAAAATGTAAAAAATGAATTAATTGCATAAAATGGCTTAATTTTTCTATTTAGTCAATTGAATGAAACTATTATTTTAGATCAAGAACGTGTTGACGATCGTGAAAAAGAAAAGGTTACTTGAGTCGTTACTGCAAATTAGTCCCGTAAGTTTCATACCATTATTTCTATATTATAAATTTCTATATTCTATGTTTATTATAACTATATTCAATGATATACTTAACTATGGACTAATTGGAGAATTCATGATAAATGAAAATGGTTATTAACTATCAGGCCTTTAGCTAGTGATACAGATCGTAGCGATGGCTGATATCCTGCATTTGTTACAGATTCTCTACAGCTTGTGTGAGCAGCATCTCGAGCCAGTGATTACTTAGCAGGTACTATGTACAGTGATACAGACTGTAGCAATGGCTTGATATCCTGCATTTGTTGCGGATTCTCTACAGCTTGTGTGAGCAACATCGTGAGTCGATCAAAACTCTGAAATTAGCTTAAATGAGTGATACCCTCTGATTACTTGAGTTGATATCTTATTAATACTTTGACTAAGGATATGATGTGAATTAATGCACTTTGAAATACTCACTTGTTGTTAGTTGTGATTGACAGGAACTTTGTTATTTAATCTTAAAATTTAATATGTTATGTTTAATTTGGTAAGATTTATCATTTAATTTAGTGAACTTACTAAGCCTCAAGTAAGCTTACTTGTGCCTTGTCCTTTTTTTTTTAGATGACATTTTGTGATCGGGAGATCGGATTAACTCAAGGAATCACACTATCCCGAGGACTCCTTTGGTAGATTTTGTAAACAACTTGGCTTATATGGCATGTAATAGGGCAAATGATTAAGTAGTAATGTTTCATAGCTTTTTGTGGTGTTATAGCATGTTTGATGTTATGAAATGGTAATCTTATAAGGTATGCTTGTTAAACTAAAGTAAGCTCAGGTGTTTGACCATGGAATGGTAAGTGTCATGTTTAAGCTTGGGGTGATGTGGTTGGAATAGGATAGATTGTGTGTGTATTTTTGTTTGAATGTAGTAGTTATGATAATGAATGTAGATGTGTCCTATATTGCATTTAAATTTATGATGCATTAGTAAAGTCTTAGGTGGTTGGAATTGGCATGTTTTGGTTGTTTTTAGGTATGGTTGTAGTCTTGTGATCATGTGTTATGAATTGGTCTAGGTTCCTATAAAATTGGTTGAAAACAATGAGTATGATTTTGGTCACTTTTGGGTACACACGACCTAGGACACGAGTTGTCACACGGCCATGTGTCACATACGAGTGTGTGTCCCCAGCCCATATACACAGGCTAACACATGGCTTACGACACAGCCATGTGACCCAAGCCAAAAAGTTACGTGGCCCATATACACGGACGTATGAGATCACACACGAGAGTGTGGGATGACCACACAGCCATGTCTGGAGCCACACGATCTAGGCTCTATCATACAGCCTGGACAAACGGTCGTGCGACCCCTGTTTTGGAAATTTTTCATTTTTGTCCCAAATATCCTATTTTGTTCTGAATTGGTCCCTGATTGTTCCTAATCTATTTTACAGTCTCGTAAGTTTGATTTAAGACCCGTGAATGTATGTCTTACTTCATTTTGAATTATTTATGAATATTGTTAATTAATTTGATGAATTGGATGCTATTGTTATGAAATGTTCATAATTGTATGGTAATACTCTGTAACCCTATTTTGGTGTTACAAATATTGTATGGGTGTCTAACACAGACACATCGCAAGTATGCCATACATATGGGACACATTGAAATATGTAAAAAAAAAAAAAGTTAGATAAGCTCAAGGCACCAATGTTTGAAAATGGACACAAACAAGCACAAATGATTGACAGTTGACGAACAGATGAAAAAGAAGTATTAGTCCGCAGATGAAGATGAGGAAAGATGAAGAAGCAATTGAAATGGAGAAAAGAAAGGAGAAAGTTATGGAATTATTCGAAGGTAAAAGTACCATGGAGGCCATTATATTAGAAGTCGATGTATATTATATATAAGTAAAAGTACCATGGAGACTCTTGTACTAGTTATTTAACTGCATTTTGGTCCCTCTGTTGGGTATAACTTGTAACATTCTAGAATATACTTGCTCATTACGTGCATGTATTTATATTTAATGAATGTATTAGAGTAGATTTATCTAGTTTAATGAATGTATTTAGAGTAAATGTATCTAGTAGTCATGTATGTACTTAACTATGATACATGAATGTGTTGAAACTACTAGTCACTTACAACTACTATATAAATAGTTGTATATGATGAAGCATGGTAAAAGAGAGCGAAAGAAGACAAAGTTTAATACAAAGTGAGTTCATTTCTTTCCTAAAAGCTATTTCTCTTCCACCTCCTTCCAATAAAATGGTATCAAGACTTGGTTCGATAGTGAAAATAGATAGCCAACAATAGAATGTTTCTATTTTAGTTTCCTCGTCTTACAATAAAAAACTATGAAAATTGGTGCCTCCGTATGGAGGCTCTACTTGGCTCACAAGATGTTTGGGAGATTGCACAAAATGGTTATGATTTTTCACAAGACGAGGCATATTTGTCACAACAAGATAGAGATGTCTTGGCGAGGACAAGGAAAAAGGATCTACAAGCCCTCACCCTCATCCATCAATGTTGGATGAATCGATGTTTTTGAAAGTGGCTAATGCTAACACCGTAAAGGAAACGTGGGAGATTTTGCAAATTTCTCTCCAATGAGTTGACAAAGTGAAGAAGGTTTGGCTCTAAGTATTACGAGGTAAGTTTAAAGTTTTGCAAATAAAGGAATCCGAGTCAATTTTGGACTATTATTCTAGGGTATTGTCTATTTTTAATCAAATGAAGGGATATGAAGATGCCTTAGAAGATGTTCCCGTTATTGAAAAGATCTTTCATTCTTTGGTTCCAAAGTTTGATTATATGGTTTATGTCATTGAGTCAAAAGATTTAGACTCTATGACTATTGAACAAGTAATAGGTAGTTACAAGCACAAGAAAACAAATTCAAGAGGAGATAAGATGAGTCCTTAGAATAAGCTCTCAAAGCCAAGGTATCTTTGAAAGATTGTCAAGAAGAAAGGAACCAAAGAGGTCAAGGTCGTGGATGTGGGTGAGGACGTGGAAAAGGTGATCGTGAAAATAGCAACAACGATAATAGGATCCCATCAACTAGAAATCGTGGAAGAGCGAAGGGAAAAGGAATATATAATTATCGAAGATTGAATGAAATAAGGTATGACAAGTCTAGTTTTGAATGTTACAATTGTTATAAATTTAGCCATTTTTCTTGGGAATGCCAAAATGATTCTAACAAAAATGAAGAGAAGGTCAACATTATTAAAGATCAGCAAGATGTGGAAGAGCCAACTTTATTGCTAGCAGTCAAGAATGAAGAAAGTAATGATGCAAGCATATGGTATCTTGACAATAGAGCAAGCAATCACATGTACATATGCAAAGAGGCCTTTGTGAAGCTTGATGAGAAGGTTAAGGCAATGTTTCATTTAGAGAATTTTTAAAAGTCCAAATCTAAGGGAAATGTACCATTCTAATTTCTCTAAAGGATAGTGGTCATAGCCTTATTACTGATGTGTATTGTGTTCCTAAGTTAAAAGGCGATATTTTGAGTTTCGGACAACTCCTTGAAAGGGGTTATGAAATTTAGATGAAAGATTGTTTCCTTTTGCTAAGAGATCAATATGCCAACTTGGTTGTTAAAGTATCCATGTCGAAGAATAGAATGTTTATGTTGAACCTCAAGACAATTGAAGCAAAGTTCTTAAAGGTTAGTGTGAAGGACAAAGCATGGTGTTGGCACATGAGATTTGGCCACTTGAAGTTCTCAAAGAAAAAAATATGGTTAAAGGAATTCCAACCATTAGGCATCCTAATCAATTATGTGAGGCATGTCTCCTAAGCAAGCATGCAAGATCAAGCTTTCCGAAAAAAGGAACATCAAGAGCAACCGAACCTCTTCATCTTGTTCATACGATATGTGTACCAATCAATACTCCATATTTGGTAAAATTATTTTTTTTATTTTTTTATTGATGTTTATAGTATAAAGACTTGGGTTTACTTCTTGAAGCAAAAATCTGAAGCCTTTGTTACATTTAAAAGTTTCAAAGCTCTTGTTTAAAAGGAAAGTGGCTATGAGACAAAATCTTTAAGGTCCGATAGAGGAGGCCAATTCATTTCCAATGAATTCAATGATTTTTGCAAAGTACATGGAATTCATCGTCCTTTAACGGTGCATAGATCACCATAACAAAATGGTGTAGTGAAAAGAAAAAATGGAACTATTCTTAACATGGCTAGATGTATGTTGAAGGCAAAGAATATGTCCAAAGGAATTTTGGACCGAAGTTGTTTCTTGTGCAATTTACTTGTCCAATCGCTCACCAAAAAAGAACGTGAATGGTCTAACACCTCAAGAAGCATGGAGTGGAAGAAAGCTAAGTGTTAGACATCTACGGATGTTTGGTAACATTGCATATGCGCATGTATCCAAACAAGAAAGATTAGAGCTTAATGATAAAAGTTTAAAATAAATTTTCATTGGCTATGACTCAGACTCCAAAGGCTACAAGTTGTATAACCCATGCAATGGAAGGATTATCATAAGCCGAGATGTTGAGTTCGATGAACAAGCAATTTGGAGGAGGCGCAAGAAGGACAATCTTATGATTTTTTCCTTATTTTGAGGAAGAACAAGAAACTGTGGCATCGGTGCAAGACGTGACTCCTCTATCTTTGCCTGCTCCAATCCATGAAACAACTTTCGAAGAAAGCTCGAGTGAAATACCTTGAAAAATGAGAAGTATCTATGACTTGTATGATGATACTGAAGTTATTAATAATTTGTTATCTATTTATAGATAATAAGCCACTTAACTTCGATAATATCGTGAAGGACAAAAGATGGAGACTAGCCATAGATGAAGAAATAAAATCCATTGAGAAAAATAACACTTGGGAGTTATTTGAACTTCCAAAAGGCCATGAAGCTATCAGGGTTAAAAGGATTTTCAAGAAAAAGAAGAATACAAGTGGAGAAGTGGTGAGGTACAAAGCAAGGCTTGTTGTTAAAGGCTACAAGCAAAAGTATGGGATTGATTATGATGAAGTCTTTGCACCCGTTCCTTGATTTGAAATAATTCGTTTGCTTATTTCATTGGTGACTCAAATGAAGTGGAAAATACATCAACTTGATGTGAAATATGCATTTCTTAATGGTTTCCTAGAAGAAGAAGTTTACATTGAGCAACCCATGGGATACAATGTCCAAGGATAAGAAGATAAATGCCTAAGGTTGAAAAAGGCATTATATATGTTAAAACAAGAACCTCGTGCGTGGTATAGTCGTATTGACAAGTATTTTTGAGACAATAGATTCATTAGGTGTCTTAATGAGCATGCACTCTATGTCAAGATAAATGATGGTAGAGATATCTTGATAGTTTGTCTTTATCTAGATGATTTGATCTTTACAGGAGACAATATGAATTTAATTGAAGAACTCAAGTAGCACGTGTCACTTGATTTTGAGATGACTGATGTGGAGCTCATGTTTTATTATTTGAACCTAGAAGTGAAACAAACGGATGACAGCATATTCATCTCGCAAGAAGGTTATGCAAAACAAGTGTTGAAGAAATTCAAAATGCTCGATTGCAATCCTATTGAAACACCAATGGAGTATGGAGTGAAGTTGTCAAAGTTTGATGATGGAACAAAGGAAGATCCAATTCTTTTCAAAAGTCTTGTGGGAAGTTTAAAATACTTGACATGTATAAGACTTGATATCCTATTAGCAGTTGGTGTAGTGAGTCGCTACATGGAAGCTCCTACGTCAACTCAAATGAAGGCTACTAAAAGGATTCTTCGTTACCTAAAAGGTACGATTGAATTTGGGTTATTCTACTCATCTTCTCATGACTTTCAACTCATGGGATTTTGTAATAGTGATTTTGTCGGTGACATTGATGATAGAAAAAGAACCACTAGATTTATGTTTTTCTTGGAAAATTATTGCATTTCTTGGAGTTCTAAAAAACAACCCATTGTTACACTTTCAACTTGTGAGGCTGAATATGTGGCAGCAACTTCTTGTACTTTTCATGCTATTTAGCTTAGAGGATTGTTGAAAGAACTTCACTTTCCACAAGAAGGAACAACCAAAATTTGCATTGATAACAAGTCTGCACAAGAACTCGCAAAAAATCATGTGTTCTATAATCGAAGCAAACATATAGACACAAGATATCATTTTATCAGGAAGCATATTGTCGAGAAGGAAGTGTAGCTTAAGTTTGTGAAGACTCAAGATCAAGTGGCGGATATTTTTATAAAACCTTTTAAGGTTGAAGGTTTTCGAAAAATGCATGGAAAACTTGGTGTAATCTAGAAAATTTCAAATTAAGGGGAAGTGTTGGATATAATTTGTAACATTCTAGAATATACTTGCTCATTACTTGTTGCATGTACTTATATTTAATGAATGAATTAGAGTAGATGTATCTAGTTTAATGACTGTATTTAGAGTAGATGTATCTAGCAGTCATGCATGTACTTAACTAGGATACATGAATGTGTTGAAACCAATAGTCACTTACAACTACTATATAAATAGTTGTATCTGATGAAGCATGGTAAAAGAGAACAAAAGAAGACAAAGTTTAATACAAAGTGAGTTCATTTATTTCCTAAAAGCTATTTCTCTATTTCACCTCCCTTCCAACTCCCTCTAATAAAAAAATAAGAAAATTAATTTTTATACGTTAAATTAAAGATTAAGTTGGTCTTTTTGTTAAAATTTTCATTCATTTTTATTGTTAAAAATTTATCATATATATTAACATGAGATATACGTAATACATCAAACGTCGTTATCTTATTATTTTGTCAACAGCACTATTTTTACCTTATATAGAGAGAGAAAAAGGAGTAAAAGGCTGCAATTTCTCAATAAAACCCGAAACGAAAACGAGTAAAAACTGTAGAACATAATCTCCCATACACGGTAAAATACAAACGTCAGTCCCCCCACTGTCATACATTAAATGCTCATAATCTCCCATACACGGTAAAATACAAACGTCAGTCCCCCCACTGTCATACATTAAATGCTAAACAGTCACATAGTTAACATGTTACATGCTTGAATAGCTTATTAAGTGTTTAAAGGTCAGACCAAGCTTCCTCCACCGGCAGCTCTTCCACCACAGACGCCAAGTACGACTTATTATCAGCATTCCTCACCGAGCAATTAGCACGGATTTCGCCATTGTTACCAGTCAACACACTCAGCTGTCCCATCTTTATCATCGACACCACAAACTTCTCGAAGAAGAGCGTCTCATTAATGGCAAAGCTAGTAACAATCCCCCTCGTCCTGCTATCAGTGTACAAGTCCTGATCCGAGGTAAACAGCCCTTGACGGTTCATCAGGTCCACGTAATACTTATTATCGAATTTGTTGGGGCTCCTTATGTCCATCACCGTCGTGTTGGTTGAATTTACCGTGGGACATATTACCTTGAGATTGTTGGCAAAGGTTTTGTCCATGGTGGGGTCTTGGGTAGGGTAGAGCCTGGTGGTGAAAGATGTGCAATGGCTGATGCCGATGGTGTGGCCGCCGGAGAGAGCTACAACGTCGGTGGGGTCGAAGTTTTTGGTAGCGAGCATGGAAAGGATGGTGGTGGCGTTGGCAAAGGGCGGTGGTAGGTTCTGCAATGTGGCGTTTACGGTGGCGAAAGTCAGTCCATCTCTTCTTCCCAATGGTATGCCATAGTCTGGACCACCTGACTGTGAAACCAAAATGGGGGGATTTTAAGTCAAATTTTCAAGCTCCATGACGATGACATAATAGCTTGACTTTTAAAAAGAATAAAAAGTTAAATATTATAGGAGTTGGTGAGCTTCAGGGAAATTTCACATGACACATGCTTCCAACTTTAATGAAATATCTATTGGTGACAGCAAATTACCTTATTAACTTAATCAAACATACATCTAACAACTTTAGGTATAATATAATATAAAAGATAACTAAAATGCGATTTGGTAATTGTAAATTAAGTTTTAATTTAATTGGTATAATTATTATTATTAATATAGAAAATAAAAGTTATAAGTAATTTTAAGGATGGTATAAATTTATAATTTCATAATAATAAAAATTGTTTTTTATACTATATTATATTATTAAATGAAAGGTCCCCATGTACAACTGCTTTCACCTAGGCTTTAATAAATTTAGGCTTTATGACACCAAGAAATTGACCATTAATGCACATTTGGTACAATTTAAGACCTTATGGCCCCATTGTGAGAAAAAAAGTTAGCTAAGGGTATACGAGTCACCCACACACCGCGTTTTAATTTCCAATTACCCCTTCAACAAGTAGGCTAAATTAATCAATTTTGTTTTCTTATATATACAGTATCAGAGATAAAGTATAGGGTAGAATGGGTTGAACTCGAATTAAACGAATATTTAATAAGAGTTTTAATTTTTTTATTAAATTATATATTTATATTTTTTTAATAATTTTTTTGTAGGTTCCCATTATATTTGTTTTTTTTAGATAATATCTAAAATTACTCATAGCTCATTCTCAACTCATAAATAGGAGGATAATATGCTTCAACGCACTTAAATCCATATCCTCTTACATTAGTAACAATGTCCATAACAATCGAGATAAAATTCAATCGACATTTACATTTGTAGTTTAAGTTCTACAACACATTTAGATGTAGTGACCCATTATTTTTCATTGATAAAAAAAAATCAAAATCTTAAATTAGAAGGCTAGAAGATCATTAGAAAATAATATCGTATACTAACTATTTTAAATATTAAATCCAAGCATGTATTCAACAAAAATTCGTTAACTTTTTAAAGTTTTTTAGATTGATTTTTGTGTTTTTGTTCATTAATTTGTTTTTAATGCTTGCACTTAAATAATAAAAAAAATTCGACTGAAAGAAAATGACATAAAAAGTAATAGTGATTGATGATACCAAGTAAACGGAGTCACGAGCAGCAAGCGCGACGATATCAGAACAAGAGACCACTCTTCCACATGCTTTATCAACACGGTTGCGCAGGTCATTGATGATCTCGAATGCCTTGGCCCTCAAGCTCAGGTTCGGCGGAGCCTGTTGCTCACCCGGCCCGCTCGCCGATCCGTCCAGCAACACAGATCCGTCGCATCCCTAGTAAACATCAATAACAAAACGAATCAAAACGACGCATCCATGCTTCAATCGCTGTTTCGGATGTTTACATGGTTTTATAACGTACCTGGACAAAGCAATCATGGAAATGAAGGCGGAGCAAGCCAGCAGCTTGGCCAATGTCGTTGTCGAACACCTTCCTCAGCTGAGTTCTAATAATGGATTCGAGCTTTGGACATGAAGTTTTGTAGAAAGTCCGGGAGAGACCATTCACGATCGGAACCGAGTTGTCAGCGGCCTCGGAGATGGATAAGTAAGGAGCAATTAAAAGAGAAGAGATCAAAAGGAGAGCAACGAAAGAGTTAGTAACTTTAGCCATGGATAGATTCTTGGTGTTTCTTTTGTGTCCTTGACGCTGCATGGCCTAGTCTTATTTATAGCCATTTTCAAGTCATTCATTAAGCCTTAATTAATATTAGTCTTCCCCTTTTTTTTAAGTTATTTTATTTTATTTATTCATTTATTTTGTATTTTTTTTCATATTTGAGGTTTGTAACTGCTTCTTCCAACAACGTTGAGATAATACTATTAGTTGGCAACATAGCAAAATAATTATTTTTATAATAGTTGAAAAAATATTAATTCTATGAAAAGGATTTAATTGAATGATGTAGCATTAAATTAATAGTGTGTTTAGACATTACATAGTAATTGGATGAAACTGTAATTATCAAGTGTATTCTTGTAATTACAAAAAATTCTAATTCCCCAATGTGTTTAAGTGATAAAATGTAATTACATAATAATTTTCTATGTCATATCTGATAGTATAAATTGTAGTTATGCAATACATAATTTTAATTTCAAAAGAAAATATTAATTATTATAAAAATTGCGAATAATATTTGAGAAAAAAATTCTAAACAAGTAATAAAATTTAAAATCAAATCATCGTATATAATATGTTGGTCTAAGAAAGTATTAGACAATACAATTACTACTAAATAACAAGAAAAATAAACAACATATGTCATTTTATCTAATTACTCTAACATTTCATATTTGTTGAGTTATTTTTTAACATTAAACATATACTCTTTGTTCTTATCAATTAGTCCTTAACTAAGTATAAATAATTAATAATATGTACTTTAGTTATATTTAGTATATTATGTAATTTAATTAATTATTTAGTAGGTAGGAAATTACCTTTTGTTAATAAAGTTTTTAAAATCATTTAAACAAGATTAATAAAATAGCATATAATTATATTTAAAAATAATAATATATATCCTAAAATTAAAAAAAAAAATTTACTATATAAAAGTAAATTTTAAAATTTTAATTATGTACAGTCATGTTTGGAAAGTTTAAGGTAATTAGATTTGAAAGTAATTATTTGTAATTGCTCTTGTAATTAATTCAATTCTCACTGTCCTCCTAAAAATTGACAAGTGTAAATGAAATGATGTAATTACACTCAATTAAGTGGAATCCACAAATTATAATGGTTACTCAAAGCATGCTACAAATGTAGGGATAACAATTGAGTGGGGAAAGGGCAGATGTTGCTAAATACACCACCACTCCACAATTAGCACTTTCTACTCCACCACTTGTTCTACTTCATTATGGATATATAATCTTGAAAATCACTACTACCTTCATAGTGTTGAATTCACCTCACCCCACCTCACTCTACTTCACTTCAATTTAATTTTTGCTACTTATTTTTAATATTTTCAATTTTTTAAATTTAAGTATATATTTAAATATAATTCTTAAAAAATATATTTAAGTATAAAATATATGAATTTTCTATAATAATTAATTACATTTTACCCTTTTAATAGTTATATATAGATAAAGATAAATTGATAATTTTAAATAGTAGAGCGGGGTGAGGCAGTACAAGCAACTATCATAGCCGTTCTATATCATCCACTATCTAAAAGAAAAAAGAAAATTCACTCACCCTACCTCATATCTACTTTTAAAAAAAATTTACTCCATTCAAAATAAATTGATTTGAAATCTTTTAAGTGATTTGAGTTTTTTCATCTTATAAATATGATATGATATTTTTAAGTGATAATTGCATGTTGAGTCGACACATTTTCACTTAAGCTGAACTATTACGTTTAAGCTGACATGTTTCCATGTCTATTACCCCAAACACATTGCCAGGCATACCTATTCATACTATCTTATCTTTATATGACAAACGTGGATATCAATTTCCTTATGTTTTGCTTGGAAAGTTTAATTTGGGTCAAAAATTTAGATTTAAATTTAAATTTTGAAATTTAAAATTTGAAATTTGAAATTTTTTGTTTCCATAGTAAATAAAAAGAGTTGTATTTGAATTTAGATAAATTCAATTTGAATTTTATAAGAATTAAATTTTAAATTTTAAAATTTAAAATTGATTAAAAAAAATTCGCACTTCCTTCAAAATTCAAATAATACATGATTAATTTTCCTTAAAATTTATCATCAAAGAAGCTTAAAATTTTTAAAATCTAACCGGTAGACTAACCAGTCAAACCATCAATTTTCGGTTCAATCGATTCAATCGATCTAATTAGTTTGATTGAATAAATTATTAAAAATAAAAAATAATATTTAAAGATAGATAAAACCGATTCAAACAACCTAATCCCTTATTCCAGACTAATATCCCAGCCGATTACCAATCTAATCGATTTGACCGTATCGGTCGGATATAATTTTGAGAAGAGTAACAAAACTTCATGCATTTAATTTAATAAAATATAAATATTCAAAATTTTCATTTATGTCATAATTTCTACAATTTTAATTTTAAGCCCTTGACTTTTAAATTATATCTAAGTAAGTCCACTTATACCCGGTGCAGTCGATCTGACCAGCTGGTCCAATCCGATTTTGTAAATAGTGGTGAAGCTTCATGTATTTAATTTAATACAATATAAATATTCAAAAATTTCATTCATACCATAATTTTCACAAAATTAATTTATAAACCCTTGACTTTTAATTAATACCTAAGCAAGGCCATTTATTTAAATACAAATCAATTCAATCGGTTTGATTGGTACAATCAATTCAATCAGTCCACTCGGTTCTATTAAATAAATCATTATAAAATTCATATAAAATAAAAAAAAATTTAATTCACTCGGTTCAACCGCCCAATCAATCGGTCTAATGCCTTTCTCCATACCAATACTCTAGCTAGCTCCCGGTTCGACTGATCCGTCTCGTCCAGTAATGTTCAAAATTCTCCTAAAGAATTCATTGATATTCAAATCCAAAATTTTAAATTATCCAAACAATGAATTTAAATTAATTCAAAATCTTAAATTTCAAATATTTTAATTCCGGAAAAAAAATTTAAAATTAAAATTCTCAAAATATAAATTGGAGAGTTAGATTATATTAGCCCTCAATATAACTAAAATCACACCTTTTGACTAATGGATCACCATTGATAAAGAAAAAGATACCAAGTTACAAATAAGTGGCATAAATTAAAAGATATAAATTGTCAACGTTTTAGACTTTCGACTAATTCAATGAAATTAAAAACACATTTGCTATGTTCACATCTCGCAAGTTGTTATATATATGTGGTGCCATGCCTTATTTATTATTAAATAATTTTTTATTGGGATAAATATTAAATTTATATATAAATTTTGATTTAATGTAATTATATACATGAAATTTGAATTGTGATTAGTATATATATATAAATTTTTAATTTTGATTTAATTGTACGCATTAAAGAAATAAATATATATATTTAATTAATATTTGTATATGCAATATATTAATGTAAAATGGTGCTAATTCGATAATATTTTTAGTGATTTATGAAAATTGAATTAAACTAAAATTTTATATATAAAATCACACCAAATCAAAAATTCACGTATTACATTACACATTACATTCTTCTTCTTAACATTTAATAGTGTAAACGAATATGAAAAATTACGGAGAAACACTATTCTTTCGCATATTGTCAAACTTGGTGCATAAATTTATATAAGAAATATATATATTTATTAAAAATTATGAAAAAATAAATGAAAGTTTGGTTGAAAATGTAAAGTTAAATTATTTATTGATTTCAAATCTCAATATGTATAATTTTTTTATTGATTTATATAATAATAAAAAAGAAGAAGAAAAAAACACTTCACAATAATAAATTTAAAATAAATGGTTTTTTTTTTTAGTAATTTCTCAATTAAGTTGTTACTATGATAGCAACTCAGTAAAAAACTAAATATTAATATACATATAAATATAGATATACACAAAAGATTTATGTATTAAAACTGCAGTTATGTTAATTGAGTTGTAATTTGACACATTATTTCAACAATTGAGTTTATACACGTTTAATATTTATCACTTTAAAAACTGAAGGTTATGATTAGTTTTGTATGATTTCAATTATATAAAACTTATATCCATGCTATCGAGTAAGTTTTGAGTATTTTAACATTTGGATAAGAGGAGACTCATCTTTATTAAACTACTATAATAATTAAATGGAATCCATAAGAGACCAAAATTGCAAGGTTGTTTTACTAGCAAAACTAGACCTGCTCATGAGTTAAAATACTTATCCAGGCATGAAGTCTCTTCTAAAATATGAGAGGGTTAATTTAGATAAAAATACGAAACCTAAAAATAAACTTGGTAAAATTTAAGTCTTGTTTTCTATATGGGTAAGGTCTTGGGCAAGATTTTTTGACCCGAGCTAGGCCCGACCTAGTCCGAATATATTATCTTATAAAAATATTATATTAATTATATATTTTAAATCAAATTCATATATATTTATATTAAACCACTAGTCCAATAATAATTAAATTCATTACTCAAAACCTAAAAAAAAAAAAAAAATTACTCGACGAAATAACCCAACCCAACCCAAAATATAAAATTTTAAAATTTATGTTTAATACAGTAAAATATTTATTATGTTTATGATAGTGCTTTTTTAAATATAAATATGTTTTAATGTGGTAGAAAATTTTTATTTTAATATTTTTTAATGTATTATATTTTTTAAAAATTTAATTTTTAAATAAAAATTAATTTAATAAAAATCAAATATGAACTAGATTGAATTTAGATTTATCTTTCTTAAATTGGGCTCAACTTAAGTAAAAATAAATAAACTCATTTTCCGGAAAATTAATCTAAATTGAGCTGGTCCCAAACCTTGAAGCAAAAGGCAGTGCAGGTTATATATATGTTGTTTTTTTGGTTAATTCTTGCATGATTAAACTACTGTTTGACAATGCTAACCATCTGATCCCATCTTCTATATCCAACTTAACTCCAACCTAAGGACCCGAATATGAACTTTTTGGATATAGCTTGTTATAATTCAATGATGGACCAAAAAAAAACAGTAAAATACTTGGTCAAGTTAACCAAAAAAACAACATTGGATCATAAAAAAAATGTACATAAATAGCATTTAAAGTTACAAGGAAAAGAGTTTCAATCCAAATCGATAATCCCGAAATTCGAGAGCATGATGTTTACTTGATCGACAAAGTTCGATCCGGTCGCGTACTCCGTTAGCATCCCGACAGCAAAACCGAACATTGCCCATCTACAAGTACACCAACATCGCCAAAAACCAGTCATCATCATATAGCAAGTTATTTGCTTGGATGTTAATAATAGAAATAGGTTAAAATTTGCCTACGGTCCCTGTAGAATTTAGTCTGGTATTTGAAAAGAGCTATTTGGTGGTATCAATTGACATCGTGTTAAACAAGAAGAAAAGAATGAAGAGGATATTGCGTTAAATACCTTCCATTACCAATCTCATTCTTTCCAATGAAGCCAAAGAATGGCCCTTGATTTGATTCCTCAAGCTTATTCTGCTTAAAGTAGTCTTGCAGTTCCTTTGCCTTTTGCCTCTGAAACTCCAAACTGATCACATTCTGGTCTCTCACAGGTGCAGGCGAAGAAGAAGACGGAGGAGGAGGAGTGGTTGGTGGTGGCGGTGAAGGAGGAAATGGCTTGACAGGAGACGGCGGGGAAGGTGCCGTAGGTCTTCTCAAAGGACCTTCAGACTGAGAACTCCTTATAGTCACAATATAAGGCTTGGCTGTGGTACACAATCTGCAACAAGTAGAAGATGCTGCTGCTGCTGCTGATGATGATGATGATGAAGTGTTTGGGATTTTGATATAGGGGATTGAGGATGCCATAGACATTGCTGTTTTTTCTCTTTCCAAGAGAATTCTGTGTGATGGGTTTGTTGTTAATGTTCTTAAGATTTGTGTCGTGTGGATAAGGCGTGGCCAAGTTTCAACAGACAGATGGCTCAAAATTTATACAGTTTGCGTCAGTGGGTCGTTGGTTGCCAATGGCGCCCACTGGATTCTGAAGCGCGTGATAAACATTTCATTTCCCCCAACTTGGCTTTTTTGCCCTTACTCGCGCTTCCTGTGGTGTTCTTTTTCCTATTTTCCTAATTTGGCAGCTGCAAAGTGAAAATGAGGTTAAAACTAAATCAGGAATTTGATTTGTACGTTTATTTCTATTAAAAATTTTATTTATTTGTATTATTAAAAATTGGTGTGGTTGAGAGAAAAATAATAGAATAACATGTGACATGTCATATATATCTTATGTTGATATATAATGATCAGTTTTTAATAATAAAAATGAATGTAATTTTTAACAGAAGAATCAAGTTACTATTTGATCTAATATATAATGATTAATTTATTCATTTCTTAATAGAGAAAATAAAATAAAATCTGACTCTAAATACAAACACATTTATTATAATTTTACCATGAAAATCAACATTTAGAAAATGGAGATGAATTATGATTATGATTTTTTAACTTTATTTGATAAATTAAAATTTTAAATGTTAAATGATTTTTATAAGTACTCAATTTGTATTAAAAGATTATTTGGTATATTAATAAAATTAAGTAGTGAGAAAATTATTTCTCTTAAATTTAATTTTATTAATTTTTTTGTTTTATTTTATTTTATTTTATTTTGACCAGTTTTGAATAAAACTTAAACATAATAATTTAGATATCTCATTTTTTCAAAAAAAATTAAAAATAAATAATTTATTTTAAATAAAATTAACTTAATATTTTCAACGTTTAAGTGATAAACATTAAAAAGCTATCTTTACCTATTTTTTAACACTTTTTTGGTGAATCTTTTATTAATTAAAAAACTAATAGGATTATTAAACATACTTAAAAAATTAAATGTTTAATAATTTGATATTTGAAATAAATGTAATAATGCATTAATATTATTTAAAACTTAATTATAAAAATGAGACGCTTTTAGAATATAACTAAAAAAATATTTTGAAACCCAACCAACTAACTTAGAACTCAATATCTTCCCTTTTTTATTATATATATTATATATTATTTATAATTAATTTAATAATTATTAAAATATTTTATAAATAATTAGATTTTTATTATTTTTAATTAAAAGATGTTGAATATAAAAATCGAAGACACTAAAACTAAATAAAATAATAAGTAATTAATAAAATATAAAGTTATCATTTTTATTTAAAATTTATTTATTAAGTAAAACTTAAGGAGGGTAGTGTAATTTTTCCTTATCAAACCGGAAGTAAACTTTTGGAGATTTTTAAAATGTGAGTATTTGTAATTTATAGTCATTGTAATTGATTAATTTTACAAATTATAAAATAAAATTAATGATATTAAAAACAAATAATATAGAAATTATTTAATAGGGAGATTATTATATTTTTAAAATTTTATAAATATTTTTAATAAATAAAATTTTAAAATATATATTAAAATAAAGTGAAAATATTTTTTTTGAATTTTTTTATATTATATTGGGACCATGTGTATTAAAATTAAAATAATGAAGAATTTGAAAAGGCATAATAACTTATTTGACCATTTAACTTAAAAAAAAAAAAATTTAGCCTTTCATTTAGTTTTTACCTCTTTTAACTCTTAAACTTGTATTGTTTATCAAATCATCCTGAAATTGATGGAAAAATTAATGTCTTTTAACTTTGCTGATATGGCATACACATCAATCCATGTGTATGCCAAGTCAGTAATTAATTATTTTTTAAAAGTTAAAAATTTAAAAAATAATTATTAAAATTAGTAAATGTATTTTTAAAATTTTTTTAAAAAATTAATTAATTGCTAATGTGGGGTATATATGTGGACTGTCACATGGATGCCACATCAACAAAGTTAACAAACGTTAATTTTTTCCTCTATTTTGAGGTGATTTGACAAATAATGCAAATTCAATAGCTAAAAGAAACGAAATATTAAATGGAGGACTAAAATGACTCTTTTTTTTTTAAAACCATTTGTTTAGGTGAAATTTGAAAAAGAAAATTGAGCCACTTAAGTCTCTTAAAATTCCTCCTAAATTATTTAATTTCTCCAATTGTTTAGGCCGTGAAAACTTTAATATCTCAAGTTCGAATCTCACTCGATGTAAATTATACGTAGGAACTTAGTATATCCCACAACATTTGAATGATTAATTTAAGTTTATATCCCACAACACTTGAATCCTGCATATATTTATTTTGGTCTAGGTTTAGACTTAGTTTGGTTATCAGTTCAATCGTATTTTAGAATTATCAATTCTATTCTTTGTAATTGTAATATAATTGTACTTATAACTTCAAAAAAACTTACATATATCAATTAAAAAATACATTATATTTAACAAATGATTAGATTTTTATTATTTTTAATTAAAAAATATTAAATATAAAGATTAAAGATAATAAAAGAAATAAATAAAGGGAAAAGCTGACTAAACCTTAAGAGATAATTGGATATTTTTCAAATCTTAGTCAGTAGGGAATTTTCTATCAAACATCAAAAACTCTTAATAAAATTACTATTGCTTGTCTATTTATTTTATTTATTAATATTTATTATATATTTGATACATTAAATTATATTTAATAAAATTTCAAGTTTGCTTAAAGAAATAAAATTTTTCACACTATTGGTTTTA
Organism: Gossypium longicalyx; assembly: GCA_025698465.1. NCBI lineage: Eukaryota > Viridiplantae > Streptophyta > Magnoliopsida > Malvales > Malvaceae > Gossypium > Gossypium longicalyx. Next base: position 10,605,007 of record CM046997.1, on the reverse strand, counting down.
TATTTATTTTACTAAATTTATTTAATCCAGTTAAAAAAATCATTGGTACTAAATAGAATAATAACTCTATTTTTTTAATTATGCATGATTATATATATATATTAATATTAACAAACATGTATGTCAGCAAAAATATTCCTTTTTTGTTTGTTTAATTAAACAGAAATAAACCTAGAATTATTCAAATTAATCAATTCATGAAAATCTATCCAAAAAGAAGTAAGAAAGAAAGCCCCCTTTCAATGATCTTCACCCAACATTGCGGTCACAAGCGCAGCACAATATTTATAACCCTTTTCAACTAACCATGATTGAACTGAATATATATTGTATGTATATATAGAACACATTAATTACCCAGAAATAATGGACAACAGAGTCGTGCAACAAGAATAATAATAATAATAATCATGATATAAGAAATTGAAAGTGAAGCCCAGGGCAGGATGGCAAAATTGAACTCTCAAATTCAATATATATTTATATAGACACAATATGAAAATCCAACAAAGGTGGCCCAGAAAGAAAGCTCCTCTCTAATGGTTGCATTCTGATTTCCATGTAGAATCAACAAAAACAACACTTTGCTTCTTCCCTTGCCCACAAATCAACTGACCATTTTCCAACATATAAGATTGAAGCTCTGTTAGAAAGCAATTTTACCGGATGGCATCATCAAACTCCGACGTAATGGCCGAACTACATGATTGTACATGCACAAGTTTTTTCACTTCCATTACTGAATTCATCGTCTGATCCACCTGTTTCACTGACATTAAGACGAAGGTACAATATCAGCAACGGGGAAGTGAAGAAAGACTGAACCAAACAGATAAAACTAGTATGAAAGCACTGCCGTGTTCATAACCTATTAGCAAAGATGCCATATGTATCACCTCCTATCAGACATTAATGTGCAGAATACATGGAGATTAAAAAAAATTGTAGGCACAAGAAATTTGCACCTCCTAATACCTAATTTCAGCTAAAATACACCAGAAGCATTAGAAAGGGTGAACCTAAGACATACATACTATTTGTGCAGCAAGTTTCTTGTAAAGACAGCCACCACACAAATTAGTATCAAAGAAAGTTCACAAACACCTTACAAAACCCAAAGATGTATGCTAATTATGCAGACATGTTTACACCATAACTTCTTACATTTCAACAAACAGATCACATATATAGATACGTCTAACGTATGAGATCTTGATAGCCAATGCTCTAAGATCAGATCTATGCATGTTGTCTGGTAACATCTACCTACATTTCTGTAGGCTATAACAAAACCAAAAAGAAATATTGGCTTATATCCTGAGTTCGTGTGAAGGTTGTCATAGCAATGTAATCAGCATAACTTGCAGAAAAACTTCAGTACTTGCCCAAACAAAGAAACACATTTTTGAATAATCAGAATATATTTACAATCTATGTGGCACGAGTGTCTGTAGATTTGTTATGGATGCTGTTGAATAATGCGAAATCATCTTAATATATCTTTAGGAAAACAAGAAAGAATCAAGGGGCACATTAACTAAGGCAGAAATAGCATGAAGAAATTAAATATGTAAGAAAATTGTACTGCATTGCTTATACAACTTTAATTAGAGCAGAAAATTCATGTACCTGGGTTCGAATTCTCTGATTTCAGCAAGCTCACTACCATGAGCATCAGTCCACTGCACCTTTCTTCGTACTGTATGACTCGGGATATCACCATCCTTTTCCCCTGATGCCTCACGGTCATTACCATCCTCAAGAGGAACTTGAGTAGTATTTGGTTGCTTCTTCAAACTACTTTTGAAAACAACCTTTCTTGCATCGCTATTGCCATCATCAAGCTGAGTTGCTTGATCATTACTCTTATCTGAAGCAAAGGACCCTGGCAAGACATCCTGCTGTTGAACAGGGCCAACTTTCAAAGGTGAAGGTGTGTCAAGCCCGGCAGAAGTGCGACCAAAACACACAAAAGAGGCGCACCCGCGGGAAAGCCGATTCTTGATGGAAGCCAGTTGGAGGTCAGGATCAGGATCAGGTTCTTGGTCTACCAACTGGTAATGATTCCACGGCGAAACTCTCATGGACTTGTCCTCGTGCTTCTGACCCAACAGAAGAAGGGCCAAGCCCTTGCTATACCCGGACGCTGAAGAAGAGAAGAACCCTCCTCCTTCTACTGTCAATAACATCAGTTCTCATCTGGAGAACCCAGACAACTCCATTTTCTTCTCTTTTTTTCTTTTCAGCACAACAAACTGAACCAAACTACCCCCAACTCCTTCATCCAGCCATATATCAGAGTCAGTGAAGTTATCGAACTTACCAAATAATGAAAAAGATTTATTAAAAATGGATCAGGGAAAGGATTGTCCAGGTTTGAACAGCTAAACCGAGAAGCAGAGCAAATTATTTGCCACTACGCCAGTTGACACCAAATAATGAAATTTAACATCAATGAAAAATCTTAAATTCCATTTATAGTTACTAATGGAGTAAATCCTAAGTAACTAAAACTCATTGCAGACATAATAACTACTTAGTTCCCCGAAACTGCAATAATTATCAACATGGTCACCCCCCCCCCATTAAACCACACATAATTAAGATCTATAAATTTATTAAATCTAAATAAAATTCAATAACATTAATTTTATTTTTTGCACTCAAATCAAGAAAGAGAGTAACATTATTGAATAAATATAAAGAAAATATTAACAACATCAACATCAAAAATAAAAATTAAATTCATTTAAAAGAATGATTTAAGATCTGTTTACAGTTAAAAGTAACAAGTACCAGCTCAAAGCAATGCTATCTGTTTGATTGAAGTGAAAGCAATAAAAAGATGGAACAGAGAAATGTTGACAGTGACCAGTTCAAAATAAAAACCTTTTTCCTCTCTTGCTTTATTTGTTCTCCTTTTATTTTCTGGGGAAACAAACAGGAAATCAGATGAAAGAACAGGCGTGTGAGAGCTTACCTGATGGCGATTAAGCGGATCTGGAGAGTAGAAAGAAAAAAAAAAGCCCAGGAAACTAAACCGGCGGCGCCGGCATGTTCGACCCCGACTTGCGTACGAATTAATCGGCGAGGAATTGGAATATTAGAGAGAAATTATAAATAAAAAGGATGGAAAAAAAGAAAAGAAAAAAGAAATATTATGGGGTAAGGAAGAATAAAAAGAATTGAGTTTATTTCCGGTTGGAATTATTTAAAGTGAAGGATAGGGACAGTGACTTCCGTGGCGCATGATAGCGATTCTTCTTTTTTTAATTTTTTAGATTTTGAATATCTAAAGAACTTTTTTTATTATTAAGGAAAAAAGGAAAAGTAAGATGTGTTATGAAATTGTGTGTTAGTAAAGTGTTTTTTTAACGAGGGGATATGATATGAAGTGAAAATTTATTATATTTTTTAATTACATAAATTTTAAACTCAATCAATTAAATTAGTACACATTATAAAATGCGTTGAAGTTAGAGTCTCTAAGATTAAAAGTATAGTTTATCATTTTGTCTGTGTGGCTTTTGATCTTGAAAGATGAGGTATTTATAAGAATAATAGGTTTGGAGTAGGTTAACTATATTATGATTGCCTATTTATCAAAGTCTAATTTAAACCCAAGTTAAGGTATAGTCAAGGTAAAGTGTTAAATCGATAGAAATTATGTTATAATTGATTAAAGTTGCTTCGATAAGGAATGTGACATCCTTTAGCTTGGACTTGGTGATCAGGTCAGGTAATGGGTGTTACATTTAGTGACATCAAAGCTATAGTTTAGTCGTTCATAGGACTAAATCGTAGTGTGTGTCAAGTCTAAACATACATGCCACAATAGTCCGTGACAGTGTGATGTATCGTTGATCTAAATTGGCTTTGGTTTCCTATATGGATTATCCATGTCAGCTAACTCAAATCAAGTCGTAAATGATGAGGTGGAAAGTAATGCCCCAACCTCTATCAGCGAGCTCAAAGTTTACCCGTTCTGCAAGGGATAAGAGGTGAGGCCAGAGATACATTTATACAAATGATGAACCAATGGTTCAATTAGTTTATGGGAGCTACTCATTCAACTTCCCAATAGCAAATGCCACCTCCTCCACCTAAAGTGCACTCAGTTGCACAACCCCAACCCTAAGCTCCTACACTGGTACCTATTGCTCGCCCTTCGATTGAAAAAATCCACAACTGTGATTTTAAAACAATCTCAATTGAACATATAATAAGAATTGTATTGGAAATATTATTGATGTGATTGAAAGGTGATATAGAAGTGCCAAAATGTAGAAAGTGCATAAATAGAAGGGATGTGCAAAGAAATTAGAAAGGAGGTGAGAAGAGTAGCACATTATGCTAAAAAATGTATAGCTATCATCTTACGACAATGTAACTTGTAGTCTCTTGCCAAAATTGTTAGGCCTTTGCTGATTTGATGTCCATCACATGGTCAACTTACTTTCTAAAAGGATTCTTTTAGCATAGGCTTTCTCTTACACTTTGTTGATTAATACAATTTATTGCATGAGCCTTTCCATTAATCACAATAATACCCCATCGTCAGAATAAGCCTTGTCTGCAAGGTTCTAATGAGAAAATTTCTAGAAAAGTTACTATTTTGTCCTCGTAAGTGGCGTCACTTGTAGGAAAATCATTCCATTGAAAAACCATTATTCTACCATGTGTCTAGAATGTTGAACCATGATTTTATCAAGAACCACATATGTTGTAAAATTAGAATGACAATAGAATCGACCAAATTTAATGGCTTAACTTGATGGTCTAAGGTACCGACACATTTTCGCAACAAAAAAAATGAAAAATAAGATGAATTTTAGTCGACTTTAAAAACTCCAACTTATACGCAACTTCAGCAACATGTTTAAGCACCTTATAAGGACCAAAATATCTCTATCCTAAATTTTGATGATGTTACAGTTGAATTGAATTTTGGTGAAAAGGCTGAAGTTTAACATAAACCCAATCCTCTTTCACAAAGTAAACTTCACGTCGCTATTGATCAACCAACAACTTCATTCTAGTGTCAGGGTGCTAGAACAACTGCTGCTCGTGACACTAGCCTAAGCTTTCCTCAAATTATGCTTAAGAAAGGCTAATACCTTGTCATGATCAAGCATATAACTCTCAATCAACAAATAACCCACCAAGTCTCAAATATATTGAGTGATAATAGGTGGTGATCAACCATATATAAAACTTAGAACAAAGTCATTCGAGCAAAATTTAGATAACTAATTGAGGGTTAATTTTTCAATAGTAATAGATTCATACAAACAATGTCAAGATCTAATTGTGGCAATGAAGAATCTATAAGAGATGAATCGGTATCACCTTTAAGAAATAAAAGTCGAGGTTTAGATTTACACTTATGGTAACAGAAGTCATGGCTCATCATTTTGTAGCTCCAGACAGTGTCAATCAGTAGAATATAACCTTATTGCCACTAAAAAGTATAACTGTGGTAGAAGAAACCAAGGAAACAATTGTAAAACCAGGGAGAAGAAGTTTGGGTGTTAGCAAGGTACGTTTGGAGATACCTAAAGTAGGCTTAACAAGCCCCTTCTCAAAAACAATACATTACTCATGTAATTGGGACAAAATCGTAGCATTTTCAATATAGGTGGGCTTATGATTGAGAATGATAATCACTTACCATGGAAACTTGTTGAAGTTTAGCTAATAACCCCTTTAATTTCTTCAAGATCACTAGGTTAAAAATGCTTAATAATAGCATAGGTGAAGGTGGTCCAACCAATCATTTACTTTGTTGTTGGGCATTCAATCGTACCACTCACTCGCATCATCATCATCATCAAGATAGAAAGAAGAAACCATCAATCTTCTTCTTTGATTGTGTAAAAATCGAAGTAATATTTAACTTGCAAAACCCACCATTTGGATTGAAACTTGAGAACTGAGCCATCTAAACTGAAAAAAGTTTATGTCACCCCAAGGGTCCAACCGTAAAGGAATTAAAAAATGAGGAAGAAGTCAACTTATGATCTACTACAACTACTATATGTTTTTGGGCTAAAACAATATATAAATGTAACACCTTTAACCCCTTTCTGTCATTGGATTAGGGTTACAAGCATTACCGTACAACTGGAACATTTATATTTAATTTCATTCAGTATCATAAACATAACTTAATCTATTCATACATACATACACCGCCCCTATATTGAGCCTTTGATGCCTAAAAAACACCTTAAAAACAACTCAGGACTAAATTAAGATTATTTAGAAAGTCTAGGAAAAAGTTATAAAAATTTAGGTACAGGGGTCACAAGGCTGAGACACACGCTCGTGTCTCAATCTGTGTAACAATTGAAATAGGGACACATGGCCGTGTTCTAGCCCATGTCCTTGCCCATGTAACATTCGAACTAGAGACACATGGCCATGTCCCAGCTCGTGTCTTTGCCCGTGTCACTCACTGAGTAGGGTCACACGACCGTGTCACATGCCAGTATGCCAGGCCGTGTAACTCTCGAAATATCCCGACACGCCCGTGTACCAGGCCGTGTGCTAACTGACTTGCACCCTAAGCACTCTACAGATGACACACAATCGTGTTGCCAAGTCGTGTATCTCACACGGACAAGTCACACGTCCGTGTCTTTGGCCGTGTAGACCCAAAATGTACCTTAAACTACAAGTTTACCATTTCCTACTTGCTTAGGCATTAAGCAACTCAAAAACCAATCATTTAACCTATTCAAAATACGATCAAATATACTCAAACATGCTAAAACAATCATCTTAGGTGCCTAACCAATGTACCCTCATTGGTACCACATTTTATATCATCAAAACATATCAACGATGCATCATTCAAATCAAGATTTTTAAGCATGCCATAATCATTCAATTTAGCCTAACATATAGTTACCTAAGAAATCAAATTTAAAGTTCACACACATACCTAGCCTTGAATCAAAACAACATTATACTTATAACTCAATTTACATTCCATTCACAAAATAACTAACAACCAAGACATCCTAGACACATGTCATTACAAAATTAAACATCACCACACTTGAGATTGGGATCGTTGTTGGATGTTGAGTTGGCGATCAAAAGAGAAGTACCTAAACTATGCACAGAAAACAAAACCGCACGCTGAGTAAAACTCAGTGGTATTTCTATAATCCAAACATTTAAAGACATAATGATACATGAATGCTCAAATTGAATTATACAATCACACTATTATCTAAGCATAAAATTACAAGATATCATCATTTCAATTTCATTCATATTACTACATCATTTCATGTTATACTCAATTTTCACATGTTTTCATACTTGATTAGTTTAACAAATATCTCAACTCATATCACTTACTATATAAATAGCTTTTCATAGATCAATCAGTAATTCATTTAAGCAATAGTACAAACCAATCCATATTCAATCCATGAGTGCATCACTCATATAGTTCATTTATGATCACATCATATTTCACATTTCATTTTTCAATCCACTTTCTAATTTCCAATTCACATACTTTTCCATTTCAATATCAATTATAGAACTTTATTATTTATTTACCCCTATTAAGATGACCCAGACTCGGACGGATACACGAGTCCAACCAACACACCATTTTAGCACCCAGTGCCTCATCGGATAAATCCGAAGTAATAATTGCTCCCAGCGTTATATAAATTGACACCTAGTGTCTTATCAGTTAAACCGAAATAAATTGGCGCCCCATCGACTTGAAGTCGAAGAAATCCTGAGCTCTTCCTATCCTATGGCATGCCATCTATATCTGACTTAGCCCGAAACAGTTAATAGGGTTCCATTTCTCTTACACATACATCCAATGTTCAATTATCATATTTGCATATTATCATATTTAAACATATATTCATTTCAAACTCATCTATTCAATACATTCATAATATGTACCAAATCACTCCATTTTAATCAACTATAATTTCAATTCAATCTCAAAGTACTAAAGTACTCACCTCAACTACTTATCATATATAATAATTCAAAATACAATAATTAACAATTAGGTTCGGATTATAGAAACACAAATTGTGGGTTCCGAACTATTCGACGCCAATTTTCTCCTTCCCTTTTTTAGTTGGGGATTCCGGTACGATATTAGTTACATAATTAAAACAATTAAATACACATAATTTAATTCCATATTGAATATTTTAATTTTTACACAATATTTGCTTAAATTTTAATTTATTCCCTAAACCGAGACTAATTTTTATTCTTCATATTTAACTCTATATTTTCATACTCATTTCACTTTAAACTACATTTAACTCCCTATTTTCAATTATACCCATAAATTTTGAATTTTTCATAATTTAGTCCCTATTACTCAAAATTTACAATTTATTTTACAATTTAATCCTTTTCAATTTCTAACTTAAAAATCTATCACTTTAATCATTAATACTAAAACTATTAAACAATAATAACATCTAGGCCCCGTTTGTTTACCTGTAAAAACTTTTTCGTAAAAGCTCTTCATCATTTTTTTATGTTTGTTTGGCTAGACATGATTTTTCACGATAAAATATTTTACAAAACACGAGAAAAGAAGGTGTTTTTTTGGGGAAAATGTCTTACCATTTCTAATTTCGGTAAGACATTTTCCAAAATTTTTCCTCTTCACATCCTAGCATCAGAACTTGAAATGCTTTCTCTTTTTCTTTCTCCTTCTCCTTCCCCTTCCCTTCATTGCCTCATCGACCCAAGATTCATCTCTGTATCAAAAACAACCAACAGTAGTTTCCTTGATGAAAAGAAAAAAGCTCTATCCATTTCTCGTCTTCATTGTCGCCTTTTTAATTTTCATTACAATTCTTTTACTTTAATTACTCTGCCGCCGGCGTTTAACGTCGATTACTCGACTTCTAGTGATTTGGTTCTTTTTCCAAAAGACAGTTTAAGGCTTTAGGTTTTGCGAAGAATGGGAGGAAGTTAGAGTTACTCAGCGAATCCTAGTGATTACAAGCTTCTAGAAGAGGTTGGTTATGGCACCAGTGCTACTGTTTATAGAGTGATCTTCCTTCCTACTAATGACATCGTAGCTGTGAAATGCTTGGATCTCGATCGTTGCAACAGTAATATGGTTTGTGTTTTTTTTCAAAAATTTCTTTTATTAGTTTAACTGTCTCTAGTCAAATAAATGAGCGTACTTGATTTGATTTTAATTAGTCTTGGATAAATATCTCATTTGATTGAATTTGATTTGATTGTGGATTTCAGTGATTGTTTTTGGTTAAGTTGAACGGAATTCTGATATTTTTACTTTTTATTATTGAAGCTCATTTCTTTTAGTTTGGACTTACTTGTGGTGGGATTTTGTCATGTTAAAATATTCTCTAAATAAGAGACACAGTACTACACTAGAAACCTTCCTTTTCCTTTCCCTAGTTTCCTCTCAATCCAGGCTAGGCCTTAGATCCAGTTCATCTGTACCAAACATCTTGTATGCTTGCTTGTTTCATTACTATTGATCATTCTATGGGAATTTTCTACTTTTGGTAGTAATACAACCACTCAAGTATGTGTACCAAAAATCTTTTTTGGCTATTGGGATCTTTTGTGATATTGTTTAGAAGTTTTAATAATTGGTAGTATCATGAGTGGTATATTTAGATCCACATTTTCTACTCTTCATGTGATCTATTGGCTCTTAACAGGCTTTTTTAATGTTGTTTTGCAGGATGATATCTGTCGAGAAGCTCAAACAATGAGTTTGATTGATCACTCAAATGTTATTCGGGCATATTGTTCTTTTGTAGTTGACCATAATCTTTGGGTAGTCATGCCTTTCATATCAGAGGGTTCATGTTTGCACCTCATAAAGTCAGCATATCCAAATGGTCTCGAAGAGCCTACTATTGGTTTTGTTTTGAAAGAAACTCTTAAAGCTCTGGATTATCTTCATCGACAAGAACATATTCATAGGGATGTTAAGGTCAGTGCCTAACAGAAGTTGGCATTATGCTATCGGATTGAATTCACCATTATTTTATTTAATAAGTTTTATTTAATTGGCATTACAGGCTGGAAACATACTGCTTGATAACAATGGCACAGTAAAGCTTGCTGACTTTGGTGTTTCAACTTGCATGTTTGATACAAGAGACAGACAACATTCTAGAAATACCTTTGTTAGGAATCCTTGCTGGTGAGCTATTTTTGTCAAATATGTCCAACTATTACCCTTCTCTTCAGCTCCTTATGTACTCTGATGCCATTGATAGAATTATTTTTTCTTTGAATTTCCATAGTCTGATATTCCTATTTATCCTTTCTTTTCAGGATGGCACCAGAGGTCTTGCAGCCTAGAAGTGGATATAACTCCAAGTGAGTGTTCAGTTTTACTTAAAGTTAAGGTATTAGAATTTCACTTAAATCCATTGTCCCCTTACAATGTTGTATAAACACGACATCTTAGTGTACACAAGTATTTTCTACTTTATGTGGCAATGGGTGGTCATGACTCATGAGTTTGAATCTAAAAGGACTCATGATTTTGGTCTGAGCGACATTTGTTCTGAAACACAAAACTTCACTTTATCCACACATTTGGGCTTTCTATGAAAGTACTTACGTGCCTCAAAGTTACCACTTTTGCATAATCAAGAAATGGTTAAAAGTTTAGCCCTGTTGTTTGCTTTTAGAATGATTGAGTGTATGGAAAGAATGACATGAATAGGATTTCTGGTCTCTTTTGCTGTTGCCTAGGTATGGAGTGTATTGATGTGAAAAGAATATCATGTTGCAGTGCGTAGACAGATTGAAGCATTTATTTGCTTCAGTGCTACAATGATGTGATAATGATTTGTACAAGCAATCAAGAAGTTTTGTTGATCCTGAACTTCTTACAAGAGAGACCGTTTGTATGTTATCATTTTTTTCTCTTCTTTTTAAATATTTTTCTATATTGCTTATGTGATAAATTCAATGCTTTCGCTTGATTAAACATTTGTTCAGTGTTTGCCTATGTTATTTTAGTTCTTGTGTCATTCAACTAAAATTTATTTTTTGTTCATTTTCATGCAGTTAGTGTAAGTGAAATAGAAGCACTTTATAACCTTTTCAAGAATATAAGCAATGCGGTTATAGATGATTGGCTGATCAACAAGGTCTTTGTTTTTTCATAGTTCCTATTTTGTTATACAATTGATATCTTTTGTTATGTTTGTCAAGTTTTTTGGCTTGATGATTACTCCTTGTCTTGAGTTGGTTCTTTCCCTTTCATCTTTGTAGTATTTAAGTTCTATTTATATTACTATTTGACATGAGGAGTTCCAATTGGCGTTATTCGAAACAAACAAAAAGGAGAGTTTATTTGCTGATCAGGTATTTTTATCTAATGTTAATTAATAATGTCTCCATCCTTGAAAGAACAATTCTTATTAGCATAATATTGCTTGAGTTGTTGTCAATATATTTCTGATTTCACTGCAGATATTTGACTTGCTTGATACAAAGCATAATGGAATTCTAGGTTTTGAAGAGTTTGCTCGAGCTCTCTCTATCTTTTCTATCCAAATGCGCCCATTGACGATAAGAATGATTGTATGTGGTAAATATTTTAGTTATCTGTATCATTCATCTCTCTATTTACCTCTCTTGTTGTAAGTCATACACAGTAGTTGGATGTAAATGAATGGTATGGAAATGGAATTATGGACTTTTGTGCATAGATGATGTGTCTAAACTATGTATTCTTGCGTAATCTATTTTCTTAGACTAGGGAATTCCTTTTTGTAATTGATTTTTTTCTCTTTGAATCCTTTTCTTTGGCACTGGTTCTTAATGTTTAATTTGATGTATTTATTTATAAATAAATGATTGCGTAAAATATAAATTTAATAGATATAAAATAAACTCAATCAAACAATAAGAAGATAATAAATTCTTAAATGTATGTTTGTTTCATTTAAAACAGTTTTTATAAAATATTTTCAGAAAATCTGCCAAACAACAGAAAATATTTTACACAGATTCATCCAAACACCAGAAAATATTAGTTTTTCTAGAAAAGTAAGCCATTTTCCAGAAATCATTTTCTGGAAATCATTTTCAGTCAAACAAACGGACCCCTAAAATCTTAATCAATGCTAAAATTTCAATATGGGTCGAGTAGTTCTAAACACCAGGATTCTAAAAATATAAAAATTACAAGAAAATAGACTAAATTGACTAACCAATTAAAGTTAAAAAGTTGGAAACCCCTTTGTGCGGTGCATTAACCCTTCTTCTTTTCTTTCTCTTTTCTCAATTTTGTTTTGCATGTATAGAAAATAAAGAAAGAATAAATTTTGTTTTGTTTTAATACATTAACTAATATTATTATATAACTTAAATATATATTAAGTTAACATATATAAACCATTAATGCCGTCCACTATGAAGATTAAATGTATATTTGCTATTTTAATCCCTTTAATTAATTTTAATTTATATTTCAGCTTTTACCTTATACGCGATTTAGTCATTATACTTTAATAACTCTTAATTTCACAAAATTCACTTAATCCAAATCTAACTCTATTAATTAACCTTGTAAATATTTAAATAAAATTATTTACGGGTTCGTTTTACGAAAATAGAGTCTCGAACTTCATTTTTTAACACCCTAACTATCAGGTCGTTACAATAAATGACCAAGAACTTCTTGCACCATTTCTTCTAATCATCAACAAAAAAATTTAGGGTATCTAGATCTTGTCAAAGCGAAGAATGATATTCTTGAAACGCTTTGACATTATCGTTGCAATGACTCAATGAAAGTACCAATAAAGTGGATCTTAAAATAATCTCAACTAAATAGAATATAGGAATTTTATTGGAATTATTATTATTATTATTATTATTATTATTATTATTATTATTATTATTATTATTATTATTATTATTATTGTGATCTGAAAGATATTCTATAACACCCCTAGCCTGTCCCAATCGTCGGGACTGAGCTACAGAATGCTACAGTACAAAACGGAACAGCTATAGACCTTTAACAGATAATTCGAGTAAAAAATCATCAATTGCCATTATATAAGTCATTCAGAACAAATTTAGACCTTTCCCGAGTTTAATACGAGCTTATGTAAGCTTTAAAGTTAACTTGGGATCAAACAAGGACCAAATTGCAAAGTTTGAAAAGTACAGGGCCAACATTATAACGATATTTTCTCCACGTTGTGACGTCGCCAAACAGTATGTCATGTCACGACGTCGGACCATTTGATGTCAGGGCGTCACAAACTGTTGGTCGACAATGCGACAAGGGAAGATTGACGTCGAGATGAGGAACCTGTTTTTGGTAAATTTTGGTCATTTGGTATTTGCCTCAAACCAAACTTTCAAATAGGTCATAAGAATGCACTTGACATCATTTAAACACGTTCAAAACATACCAATTCCACACTAAAACATAACATATAATCATCTAATCAATCCAGAAAACCAATATGCCACATTTGGCACCAATTTACAACAAGGATACATGAATCAATACAAGCCATTCAACCTATTTTTACCATTACATATCACTTATCCATTCCATACATAAATTGATTCATGCATACCTAACTCATTATAATTGCCCATCCATATATGCATAGCAAAATACCAAAACTATGAACATGAGCAAATTAACATTACCATAAGTGTTCATAATCAACTATGTCTCAAAACATGCTTAACATTACAAACAACTTGACACTCCTAAGTACATGCCACATATAACCGAGTTCGAACGACCAAAAGTCTATCGAATTAGGAGATGGATAGTGTGAGTTCCTTGAGGATCTTATCGACACGTTTCACAAGTCAAAATCTACAAGAAAAGGAAAAACAACGGGGTAAGCATTACAAAGTGCTTAGTAAATTCATATGTATATGAACAGTTAACTTACCTCATATTACAAGTACATATATCAAACTAATTCATATAACTAAATTTCTAACATATCAAAACACAAGCACAACAAGGTGAGCTTGATTTATACTCGATCATATAACATTTCAAATGCAAGCATAATATTTCATATCTTCTATGTTCAACTTAACCACAATTCAGTCATATGTAAATATACTCAAATATTATCCTTAAATCCTCCATTTCACTACCTTTGATTAGGCACATTACAATTTGTTCAATTTCCACATTTTGTATATTGTAAATGACCCAATGAAATATCGTAAAAGAACTCAAATACACTGGTACCAATCACATTTGATGCTCATCCAAGCTGAACATATCCACTTGTGTCAGGTTACCTGTCCGGGCTAAACCTATAAAATAACATTAGGTTATTTATCTGAGCTAAACTTGTGTCACATGTATCTTTGAATACGCAGAAAATGTTGGATCTTGGAATCATCAGAAATCAAATTGTAACCACATGTATAATACATTTACGAAGTTTCATCAGGGTAACTCCTATCATGTAAGTTCATGTTTATTCCATTTCAATTTAATCCATTCTCACCTTTTAGTATTAAACTGTAAAGAATCCAAAGTTCACTAAAATTTATATAAATTCTCAAAATATAAGATACATAAAAATCAAAGCATAATTACACCATATGAACCTATCTGGAAGAAAAAACAACCGATAAGGTGTCAGGGACTGATCTACAATTTTTTCTTTTCCGTGAATATCTTCTGATTAGTTTAAATCCCAATCTAAATCATAATTTAATTAAATTATCAATTCCAAACATCATTTAAAAACATAGTTTAACTATATATCAATTCAATTTCATTTATTGGATATTCCTTCAAGTTTTGCATTTTATTCAATTTAGTCCCTAAAACCAAAATTGCCATAACTTTCAAATTTGAGCTTCGATTTCAAAATTGATCTTAATTTCATCCTTCTACAGCCCTATAATATCTAAAGTTATAGAATATTCATAATAATTTTAAAGTATTTACATTTTAGTCCCTAAGCTCAAAACTAACAATTTTTACTTTACAAACTAGTCCTTTTTCATATCTAAGCTCAAGATATATCAATTTAGTATCAAAAGCTTCAAGATTAAATAATGAAAACTTTTATAAACTTTAACAATTTTTCAAAATAGTCCCATGGCTAGCTAAATCAAGCTCTCGATATTTAAAAACATAAAAATTACAAGAAAATGACTAAATTAAGCTTACCAATCAAGGATTGAAAGTTTTTGAAGCCAAACCTTATCTCCCCTTTTTTTTTGGTAAAAAAAAGATGATGAATGAAGAATAATAAAATTTTAAGCTTTTTTTTCTCTTATTTTTATCCATTAAACATTATAATAATGTAATTATAATTTAACATATTTTTAGTTAAAAGAATAATCACCTACTATCCACCACCATTAATAATGGCCTAATTGCCACTTTAATCCTTGACTTAATACCATTTATCCCTTTTAACAAATAAAAATCAATAGCGATAAACTTTTACCACTTTTACGATTTAGTCATTATACATTAATTAACTATCTATTCAATAAAATAACTAAACCAAAATTCAATATAATACTAAAATAGGCTCTTAAATATTAAATAATAATATTTACTAATTCGATCATCAAAAAAAAGACTTCGAAACCATCGTTTTCGACATCACTAAAAAATAAATTTTATATATTTACAAAAGTGTAGAAAAGATGAGAAAAAAAAAAGTAGAAAGGAAGTGAAAAAAGTAATAGATTACACCAGATAATGCATAACCTATCACTCTACAACATTCTCCCTACATGTGGCTCTTAGCTAATCTCATGCCAAAATCGTTAGGCCTCTATTGATGTGCTGATGTGGCACCCATCACAGAGTCTACATACTTCCTAAAAGGATTCTTCTGACTTAGGCTTCCTCTTAAGCCTTACTAATCAATACAATTAGTTGCTAAGCCTTTCATTAATCTCAACAAGCCTTACTAATCAATACAATTAGTCGCTAAGCCTTTCATTGATCTCAACAAACTCCGCGTATTAAACACTTTTACCCCACTAAAAAAATATCAAAAACATTTTATTTATAAATTATGTATTTAAATATTTCGCGAGGATGATATTAAGCTTATCCTAAAGCTTGAACTTGATTTGATAATCATATGATATAAAAAAATTAATATTTTGTGATTGAACATTTTAGTTTGTGGAAAAAAAACTTACAAAAAGGTATTCTTAATTCATAAATTTAAATAAGACATAATGATAAATTAGGCCATTAATATTTTAATTTTTTCTTAATTTGGCCATTATTCATTTTTTTTAGTTAAATTTGACCCTCAATCTTGTAAAATAATCAAACTTGATCATCAGCCTTTAAAAAAGAATCCAAATATTGTTTTTAATGGAAATATTGACTAAAATATTAAAATTTTAAACATGGCAATTTGCATGTCAATCCACATATACTTCATGCTTTTTTTTAATTTTTATGAACATTTTATATTTTTAAAATTTGAATTTATTTTTAATTTATATTTTTATAAATTTTAAATTATTTATAGACGCGACACATAAGATAAATAGTGCCATATTAGGATGAAGTACACATGAATGTCATGCAAATTACCACACCAAAATTATTAAAAGAATTAATGTTTTAGTCAACATTTCTGTTAAAAAAAATGTGATTTGACTCTTTTTTGGATGATTACCGGTCAAATTTAGCTAAAAAAATGAACAATCAAATTGAAAAAAAGATATGAACGTTGATAGTTAACTACAAAAATGTTGCTAAACTATTACCTTCATTCTATTTTGATCATTGAACTATTAATTTTTCAGATTTAGTCATTAAACTTTTCGAAATCAAATATTTTGGTCACTCTCCCTTTAGTTTTTGTTAGATGAGCGGTGGAAAGTTGATGTGGGTTTTTTATTAGTCTAATAACAAATTTAGCCTCCAATATTTACACGTTCTATTAATTTGACTCTAAATATAAAATATTCAACAAATTTAGCCCTCAATGTTTACAATTTTTTTTTCATTTTAGTTCAATTTTTGAAAAAAAAATCAACAAGATGAAGCCTGTTATATCGAGTTCATTATTGAACATTTAGGGCTACATTTATTGAATTTTTTAGAATTCGAACAAACAAATTTTATAAACATTGAGAACTAAATTTGTTGAATATTTTATATCTATAATCAAATTGATAGAATGTGTAAAAATTAGAGTGCTAAATTTTTTATTAGACTAATAAAAAAAACCCAGATCAACTTCTTGTCACTCATCTAACAAGAGACGAAGAGAGTGACCGGAATATTTAGTTTTGAAAATTTAATGACTAAATCAAAAAAGTTAATAGTTTAATGACTAAAATAAAATGAAAATAATAGTTTAGTGACCACTGTTATAATTTACCCTTAAATTGATCGTGCCTTTAAATAATTCAAAATTAGAGTTAAGATAATGGGTTATGTAGGGCACAAAATAGTAATACAAGACAATAGAATCGATTTGATTTTGTCTTTAAATGTCATGATTCATTGCACTAACTCATATGTTGCACCGCAGTCATAACACTTTGTTTTCTGTTTCCAAAGAAAAGCACCTACTTCTCAATTTCTATTTATTGGCCGCAATTAAATGACCTAATGTTGCCTTTTTCAAAAATTAAAATAAAAAAATAAAATCTACCCTCCTTTTCAAGTGTAAATGAATTTAAAAATTTTCGGATATTATTAATTCAATCTTAATTTAATTAGCATAAGTATTATTATCAATATATGAGGATGTGAGTTCGAGTGGCTGAAGCGTAGTGTCCTCCCATTTATGGGTTGAGGAGAGGCTATGGCTGGATAGTTTTAGGGATTGTGTCAAAAAGATCAGATATGATTAGAACTTATAATAAATATTTTTTAGATATCATAATTTGCTTTGGTTTTGATTCAGATGAGGTTTGAATGTATTATTCATTTTTTTATATGAATATTGAATTAAGATATTTATATATTAGGATTAAATTATAATTTAAAATTTAAAGTTTTCACTTGCTTAAAACAAAATAGAAATAACTTTTTTAAATTTTATTAACATTATTTGCGTTATATTTAAATTGTTCATGTTGTAGGTATACGTGTGTTTAAAGTTTAATATGTGCATTTAAACATTTAACACTTAAATTGACAACTAAATTTTTTAAAGAAAGACTCAATTAATAAAATAATAATGTTTTGAGGACTCAACTGAAATATTTTAAAGTTTAAGAATTAATTTGAAAACATTTGGTTAAACTAACCCTAAGTATTATATTACATTATATTGAGCGAATAATGAAGAAGTTCAAATATCATTAAAAAAAATCCAAATTAATTATTGTCGAGCGAGAAAAACATGTCGTATAGAGCATAAAAATAAGAAGTGAGGATGCATGTGGGCCTGATTGGTGGGGTCACAAACACAAGCAATAAATGTAGTATGAGTAATGATACATTCTTAGACCCTTACCTTTTAACTATATGTTTATTATGGGTGGAGTGAAATAATTTTTTTTTTTAATAAATTGGAGGCTATTGAGTTATGTGAAAGACGCTCAATATTTCTTAAATAACATTTCGATAATGTTGAGAGAATTTATTCTTAAAAATATGAGTCAATTTTGAAAAAAAAATTTCGGGAGTCTGAATTGAAATATAAAATTCTAAAAACGTTAAGATATAATTTTTTTATTAATTTTTAATTTCATTATTTTCGAAAGAACTAAATAAAAAATTTATTTTTGAGGGGGTTAATATAGAGTTGTAAATGAATCAAGGTTGAACGAACAAATCTTTGTTCATGTTCATTTGTTTATTCTTAAACTTGTTCGTGTTCGGCTCATGTTGGTTAAAAATTTCAAAATTTTTGTTCTTGTTAGTTTATTTAAAATTATGTGAGTTTATATTCGTTTGTTTAATTTAAACTAACAATGTTCATGAATAATAAACAAACAATAAATAGTCATATTTATAAATATTAATGATTATATTATAAATAAATAAAAACATACAAACCATAATAATTTTATTAATATATACTAATGGAACAATAAACGATCTTTAAATGATTTACTAAATAAATTTTAAACAAACATAAATAGACTTGTTGATGAATATAAATTAATTGAATAAGCTTTATTTGTTTTCAGTTCGTTTAATAAACAAGCCTCAAAATCTTACATGTTCATTTATTTAACTTAATAAACAACATAAACGTACAAAAATCAAATTGTTCATGAACTGTTCACCAAACGTTTTACTCATTTACAGCCCTAACGAGTATATTAACTTAAATTTTCATTATTCATAAATGAATTAAATTGCATGCCCTACTAACCCTTTAAAATCACCCCTACTTAGTAAAAGTGTAACTCGGATCAACTCCAGATTTATTCAAACTCCTGTTGGATGTGATCCTATCCCTTCAGAGAGAGGGTTGGCATTGCTTGGTGAAACGGTTATGGACCCCATCTGCCATAGCCTGCCTAAACGCAAATGGTGCCGACATGACGCTGTTAAGGTATAGACAACAGCCTCAATGATTAGCCATCACCAACTTTCTTTCTCATTTTCAACTTTCTTTCCCCTTTTGTATCTTGCTTTTTTTTGCTAAATATGTCACTTGAGAAACTGTAATAAGTAAACTGCTATCAATGATCAGATCTTAATAAATCTTAATAAGAAAAGCTTAAAAGGTAACCCAAAATTTGAGAGAAATTTAACAAGGCAGTTTTGGTTCCTTTTTTCCTTTTCTTTTTTTTTGTTCTAAAAGTAGCTGTATTGATTGAACAAAATGCTTTACATATGAAATTTAAGACCTCCAAGCAAATATGTGCCAAAGCACATAGAACTCATAAATTCATACCAATGGGTGCTATGCAGCACATAAACACACTAGACTATTCTTCTTCAATCACCAGTGCCATTGAGGTTTTTTTTTTTTTTGTATGAACTAGCCATCTTTATGTTGAGCTTTTCTTCACTTTGGTAGCAGCAGCAACAAACAAAATAGTGATGCAATCACAATAGCCTCCTTTACGATCTTTTTAATTGTTCGGAGTTCATAATGGAGCTACCATTGCATTCTCAGTAAGTAGATTCATGTGATGGGCTATCCGCATGCATGTCCATTGAGGAATCATTGGAGCTGAAAGGATTAGAATCCCGAGTCGGGGGCTGGAGAAAGTTGGATTCATTGTTCCTGTCTCCATTTCCTGAAGGCAAACCATTCGTACAGTAGCCTTCTTGAGCAATGTGATAATGCTGAAGACTCTGAAGAATGGGGCTTGATAAAGCGTTTGAGAAAATGGAATTCTTCGGCTGCTGATCAGAGTAATCAGGGCGAGTTCCCTGCACAGCAGTTTGGCCAGATGAGCCTGAAGAGACCATGAAACTGGTATTCATGAACTGCATTGTTGGCTGGGATTGGTGATGTTGGCTTGGTGCTCTAGGTGACATTGATGGCTCCTCACCACAGTAGTCTATCTCATTCTGCAAGGAGATCATAAAAATATTCAGATTTTCTGAATATAATAAAGATAATCAGATACAACAAATAGAAGGGATCGGAAAACACAAAATCCTAAGGAATTCCGAAGGAATCACAAGAAGGTTCCCTCAAGTAAGAAGGGAGAATCTAGCCTAGCATCTTTCATCTTTGTAATAAGCATGCTAGCACCTGCACACATCTTTAGGGGCCAAAACTAGAAGAATATAATAAAACTAATTCCCAATTTTCCAATTCCAAAAGCAAACAGTACTTTTCACCATTTTGGTAATAATGTCCTTCAAATTGTGCTATAGTTGACCTCCAACTCATAGTGTAAACACGTAACTACTGAACATCAGCAAAATAACTCCTCTTATAAGTCTTTCAGATGCAAAATTTGAGAATTAAACAGAACATATTTGAAATAAGAGATATAATTCTCAAACAAATTGTAGGCTTCTAACATATTAGTAAACCTACGTTGCTCCGACTCTTTATTTTTCTTTAAACACTCATGTCTGAGACCGGCATTCAATACAAATCTAGACACAGGTATGGGGATATGACCCTCTGGTACACAAGAAAGAAGAGACATGACAGTCAAGTTTAAAACGACAGCAAAGGACAAAGGATATGTCATACAATTTCAAAAAGGCAATTAAGGAAAAGTGATATTCATCCAACCTTAATAGTGAGCCTGGAGACAATATTTCAATGAGCTACATTAAATATAAAATGGCATAACGCCTATCTTTATGCGCCCATATGCATTAAGGTATTCATAACAGAATTCCAGAATGAACACATTCCAAGAGTGAAAGGCAGATACAGGAGGAAACAAACAATTTCAAACATGCCATATCAGGTTCAAGTTCAAACCATTTCAGGACTGGGTTGATCTTGGGTTTGAGGAAAATTGTTATTAAATATATTTTTTTATTAAGTTTGAGCTATTATGAATTTAAATCAGGTCAATCTCAAGTTTGGATAATTGGGGTTCAGGTTGCTTCATGTTTGGATTCTTTTAGGTTTAGGGTGTTTGGCTTTTAGGATAATTTAGATATGCAAGAGTCTGGATCTGGATTTTTTCCCAGGCAAGTTTATGCATTCAGATTCATTTTCTGCCTCAACTGCGAATGATAAAACAGTAAAAAAGAACAACAAACCTGAAGGTAATTGAGGATATCCATTGTTGTTACTCTTGATCCTCCCTCTTGTTGTCTCCAAATCCACTGATAAAGTTTTTCCTGAAAGCAAGTTGAAATGTCCTATTAGCTTAACTTCTAACTCGCAACTAGAAGCACTTCACAGATGATTGGATAAGCAAGTTCCCAAATAAAGGCTGAAATTTTATAATTTCATAGATTTTACACTCAATATTGTGTGAAAATATACATAGACCTTTGCTCTTAACAAAGGAAACATGCAGAATTTACAAGACATCCAGAGTCCTCTCTAGAAATTAAACTTCCAAGTTGAATATGATAATTGTAAACCATGTCTGAGCACATTTGAGAGAGCTGACTCTATCAACGATTTATAATCTGCCGTCAAACTGCCAATACACCCTTCCCTTTTTTAGTTATATTTTTTTAACACTAAAAGGAATTAACATCAAAACTCTGGAAGGCTTCTAAATAAAATGGTTGCATGTTTATGGTTAACAAGTTTCCATTCAAGCTTTAAACAACATACATTTAAGCAAACAATATCAATGGTTTCGTTAGCTACACTTTTAAGAAGCCTAAGGAAGTGAAGACCGAAATCTTAACCTAAAAGATGAAAGAAAAACTTCAGTACTTCAATTTCCACACTCCTCCAATTTAACAAATAAGGCAATGCAATAAGAACGCACTGAGCCTAAGAAGGGAAAAGGAAGTTCTTTTGTTGATTTGAAAACCATTTTTATTATGCATCAATGCCCACCAAAAGATTAGCTCAACTCAACCTCACCATGAGTTTAAACACCATGAAGCAACTGGTTCCACTCTTAGAAATAAGTATAACACAACAACAAAACGACATACTCACCACAACATTTTTTTTTTTTTGGTTAATTACAGTTATCATTTAGGTTTCTAAACAAAATTAAGATGCACCACAGTGCCTTCAAGCTAAATCACACAAACATACAAATGC
Source organism: Gossypium longicalyx (assembly GCA_025698465.1). Taxonomy (NCBI): domain Eukaryota; kingdom Viridiplantae; phylum Streptophyta; class Magnoliopsida; order Malvales; family Malvaceae; genus Gossypium; species Gossypium longicalyx. Next base: position 10,582,373 of record CM046997.1, on the reverse strand, counting down.
AATAATCCGGCTTTTCTAAAGCATGTCCGAACACATTTGAGTGAGGCGACTCCATCAAAGATTAATAATCTTCCGTCAAACTGCCAATACACCCCTCCCATTTTTTACCCCATTTAATAACACTAAAAAGAGTAACATCAAAACTCTGGAAAGGGCTCTAGAAAAGCTGGATTGATGACTCTGGCTAACAAGTTTTCATTCAAGCTTTAAACAGTATATACTTAAGCAATCAATATCAATGGTTTTATTAGCTTCAGTACTTCAATTTCCAAACTCCTCAGTTTTCACAAATAAGGCAATGCAATAAGAGAGTATTGAACCTAAGAAGGAAAAGAGAAATTCTTTTGTAGATTCGAAAACCATTATTATAAATGTATCAATGCTCACCAAGAGATTAGCTCAAGTCGAACCTCACCAAGAGTTTAAACATACCACACCAACCGGTTCCACTCTTAGAAATAAGTACAAGATGACAAAAAAAAAATCAACATATTAACCACAACATTTTTTTTTTGTTAATTACAATTATCATTTAGGTTTTTGAATAAAATTAAAATGCACCAAGTTGCCTTCAAGCTAAAGCGCACAAACAAAAAAATGCAATATACCCAGAAACACAAGCAGAACAAAAGCTAATCATATTAACGCAAAACCAGCAAATCCCTAACCGTATCCACATAAAAAATACGTTATTTTTTTTGCAATAATTATTAAATATAAATATATAAATATATATATATATATATATATATAGCAGGCTAGATTGATCAAAATCATAACTTTAAACTACCTAAGTAAAACACAAAATCATGATTCAAAAATTGGATACAAAAACCCATCAATATAATATTGCATACGAAAAAAAACACAAAATTTTAATGAAAGAGAGAGTACAAGGCTATGGCCTTTTCCGGCTTGAAAGGAGAGTTTCTGCTGGTTCATAGCCTGAGTATAAAGTTGAGACAAAGAGTTAGCAGCGCTGCAAAACGAAGCATACGTAGTCCGATCCACCTCATCAAGGCTCGTCGCTATGGACTTCCTTTTCTTCCCCATATTCCTCGATTGGGTTCTGATCGAAAAAGCTTTTAGAAGCTTTTCACGATTGATGAAAAAAGAGAGAATTTTTCCTCTTTTTTCTTTCTTTTTTAAATATTTTTTTTCTGGTTATTTTGTATAAGAGAGAAAGGTTGGTTCGTTTTTGGTAACTTTATTTTGAAGACAAAAGAGAGGTTGGAGGGACAGTTTAAACAGTGCGGTTGAACCGCGTAACATAAATGGATACAGCTTTTAATTGACGTTTGGATTTTGAATAATAATATAAGCACTTTAAAAAGGAGATTCAATGTTTTGGTAATTAGTTCACACCGTCCATAATGCAACGTTTGTACGTGCTTCTTAAATAATCCATATACCTTTATTTTTATTTTAATATTATAACCTTGTTGATGGCTTAATTGAACAAGGTGGAGATAATGATGGGGATATGCAATGCATCTCGTTTAGTACAAGGCAGAGGTTTGTTAGATAGGTGGTCGGAGATGGTAGAAGATAAGCGCTTAGTTGAAGTGAGAACAGGTGAGAGAGAGAATGGTTCACCTCCTATAAATCTTTCAAGTGTTGGTCCATGGTCACACTTTTGACTATCATATCATCTATATAGACCTACATATGTCTTTTAATTTGCTTCTCAAAAACATTATTTACCAATTTTTGATAAGTGGCCCCTGCTTTTTTTTAGGCCAAAAGACATTACCTTGTAACAGAATAGGTCATCTTTTATAATAATATAGGTTTTTTCTTGATCATTAGAATTCATTTGGATTTAATTGTACTCTGAAAATACATCTATGAAGCTCATGCACCTATGACTAGCGGTTGAATCAACTAACTTGTCGATAGGCGGTAGGGGAAAGTTATCATTAGGGTATGCTTTGTTGAGGTTGGTGAAGTCCATGCATATTCACCAATTCCTATTGGGCTTATTAACCATCACTACATTTGACACTTAATCTAAATAGACTACATTTCAGATAAAATAGTGGATAGGAGCTTGGTTACTTTTGTTTTGGCCCATTGGATTTTCTTATTCAAAAATTCCCTTTTTCTTCTGTTTAATTGATTTTTCCAAGCTGTAACATTCGATGAATGGACAATTACTAAGGGGTCGATGCCTAGCATGTCTGTGACGGTCCATGTGAAGATATCCACATTGTTTCTCAATAACCTTGTTAGAGCTATTCTTTCCAATTTGGGGAGACTTACCATTATTTTGGTTATTTTATCCGCCTTACTCTCGAATAGGGAAAAGTCTTTTATTTTCTCTGTAGATTCTACTTTATATAAGCTCAACTCCAATCCTAAGTATAGACTTTCCAACTTCAATGTGGTTTTATCTAAAATATTCACCTAATTGTCAATGTTTATTCGAAGAAGTCTTGTTATGTCTTTCTTACTCCTCACTCTATTTTTCAATGGGTTTTCTTGTTGTGTCAACTACAATGATAGGATGTGGCAATGTTTTTTTATTTGTTGGTTGACCTCCATATGTCAATTCCTTGAGGGGTTGGGAATTTAGTTGTTACACTAAAGGTGGCTAGAATTAACTTAGCTTTTCCTATTAGTGGCCTTCCAAATATGGGATTGTATGCGAAACACAACTAAGAATTCGACGTTAATTATGACCGTGTACTCCCCATCACTCATAGTTACAAGTAAGATAATTAACCCTTTTTACCTTAATTAGGTGGTTTGCAAAGCCATATATGGGGCCTGACTTTCTAATCCATGTATTTGAGATCATATATGCAACACTTCCACAACACTGCCACTTTCAATTAGGATCTGTTCCATATTAGAATCATCTATTAATGCCATTACTACTAGCGAATCATTAGCCATTTCATCTAGGGATACTGCGAAGTCTATATCATCAAAACTTACCTTCTAATCTTCGACTAGGGGGCTTGCTTCAAAACGATGCTTACGAATTCGGGACTAAGCTTTTTTCTTGGGAATGGAAACTCTCCCCAAACTATCATGTGAATCACACCCCTAGTGGGTTGTTGTTTACCTTCAGCTTTGGTTTGCCTTTGCTGGGACATTGTTTGATCCCTATCTCTATGGTTGTGTTTATCCACAAACTAAGTCAACTAACCTTTACAAACAACATCTTCAATGGCATCCTTTAGATAAACACAATTTTCTATAGCATGATTGTTGGATCTGGTGCCCTAAGTGTATTATTTTTGTCTAAGTACACTTGTAATTTTTTCAAATAGATTGGTTAATAAAATTATTTATGAATTACATTAATACTTTGTATATTGTCTTCATATGATTTTTGCACATGTTACAAATATTTCTCATTAATTGTCTATTGTTTAAACTAATACTACGCGGTATTATGTGGTTGGATCGTAATACAAAAAGATACATTATATTAGTAGATGAACCTAAACATGTCCTTAGTCTAATAAAAAAAGATCAAGCCAATTAAAATAATAATATGTCGTCTATCAAGTCCAATTAGGAGATGTTTTGTCTTGGGCATCAGAGTGGATAACTCCTAAAAGATAGAGATATATAGATGTGACTTACTGGAGTGATAGTATATCAGACTAGACCCAAGAAGAATAGATCTTGAATCTATTTATGGATTTATTCACTTGTGACATTCATAGTGTGGCATACCTAAATCCTGAGTGGATAACGGATTATGTATGTGTAACTTGTACACTATGATTTAAGTAAAATCCTGAGTTTGAATAGATAAGGAACCGAAAGCAAGTGCATTGGGTGTACGACTTTTGTAGTATGTGGTGGCATTACCAACAATGGAATTCATGGCCCAAGACATGGGTAAATGATATCCTCTAATTGGAATTACATGGTTGATGAAAAGTAAATGTAGCCACGGGTCATTTGTCTTTGTGATGAATGACTTAATTACTATTTGATAGAAATTGAGTTTTCATGAAGGAAAATGTAATTGTTACCATGAGATAAAATAGAATCATATTGGGAGATCGGATATTATCCCAAAGAGATTAAGGATATTTTATTAGGGTAACACACTTATGACAAGGTCATTGGACGAGCACTAATTGAGCTGCTTTCGTAATGGCATACCGTCGGGGAGATCTTAGTCAGATACTATAGTGGAATGACTTTGTGACTAAATAAGTTTATAATTAATGGCTAAAAAGTTGAAACTTAATTATAAATCATTTGAGTCTCAATTGCATATGTCTAATCGATCCCTCCGTTAGCTCGTTGAAACTAGAAATGAATAGTGTGTTGAATCAAAATGAACAGAATGAATAAAAATGGAGAAATGAGAAACATTCAAGAAATGATTATGATTTTCTCTAAAATGAAAATGAAAATGAAAATGGAATCATTTGGACATAAATGTGGTTTTCTCAAAATGGAAATGAAAATGAAAATGAGACATGAATTCATTTACAAATGAACAATGATTTCTCAAAAATGATCGGAAGATTGAGAGTAACAACCCGATTTTAATGGTGTTGGAAATAGTAGTTTTGAGACCACAATTCTAACTAGTGTGTCAATGATTTATTATTTATTTGTTATTTATAGGGTTATTACAAGGTCTTATTAAAATTTGATTAAGAAATTTCAATGTTTAGATAGCTAATTGTTAAAAAGCACTAAGTCGTAAAAGTTGCAAATAAAGTTAAATATGGTAAATGGCAATAAAAACAAAAATTAATGGACTTAAATGGTAAATAAACCATATATTTGGATAGTGGACAATTATGGACAATGTTTTGTTAATTATTAAGTTAAATCATAAGGGTAAAATAGTAAATTTGATAATTAAATAAAAATTAAACAAAACAAATGATGGAAAGCCATCATCTTCTTTATTTTACCATAACTAAGAACCAAAACAACCATTTTAGTTAAAGTGATATTTGACCAAGCTTGTCTTTGATGCATGGTATATAATTTTTTTCCCGTTTTTAGTGATTTTTATGTTTTTGAGTTCGTTTTAGCTTAATCTAGCTAACCTGGGGACTATTTTGTGAAACTGTTAAACATTTTGGATTATGCCATTGATGAGTTTGAGGTGTTTGTAAAATTTTGTGGTAGATTATTAAGCATGGTTGATAAATAGGACTATTTTGTAAAGTGATTTTTTGTTATTTGGATGTTAAAGGATTAAATTGTTAAAAGAATAAAACTTCTTTGAATTTTTGTGAAATTTTGAAAAATGGAAGCTCAATAGGACTATATAGAAATTGTCTAACTTGTATTTTGCTTGATTTTGGATAATTTGTATCAACCCTAATCCGTATTCGTCACCGAAATAGGGTTGTAGAGTATTAGCGAAATTTACAGAACAGATAAACATATATTTAATATCATATAGCATTCATATTAGAAACCAATCGAAATCAAGCATAATATCCCTTATGTGAGCCCTCGAGGCCCAAAATACACATTAAAAATAAGTTGGGACTAAATCGGGTACTCAAAGAATTTTTCAAAAAATATTAAAAATTTTCAAAGGTGCAGGGGACACACGCCCGTGTGGTCAGGTCATGTGTCTCACACGGTCAAGAGACACGCCCGTGTCTCAAGCTGTATGGGTATTTGAAATAGGGACACACGGCCGTGTCTCAGCCCGTGTCCAAACTTATGAGCTCTCTAACTTAGGTCATACGACCAAGCCACATGCCCATGTGCTAGGCCATGTGAGCATTCTGTTTTGCAAATTAAAAGATACAGGGGACACATGGTCGTGTCACCTGGCTGTATGTCACACACGGTTGAGGCACACGCAAGTGTCTCTGCCCGTGTGGACAAAAATAGGCCATTTCTAAGCCACATTTCTTACCCAATTTGCCAACAAACTAACCAAACATTTTTGGACATGAACAATCTATATCAAGGCAACCAACCAAGCCAAAACCAAATTTTATACATGACATAACACCACATATATCCAAGAATCCATACTTACCAAATTGACCAAATACTCATATATGCAAATTTAGACCAAATATTCAATTTGAAACCAATCATCAACATACCTATAATTTCACCGTCATTCAACCATATCAACATATATCAAACATTTCATAATTCGTAAGTTTCGAGTTTAGGGAATAAATTGCATAAATAGTAAAATATTGGGGCTAATTTTATAATTTTATATTGAAAAGGGTTATAAGCTTAAGTTTAATTATTTGAGATGTTTGAATTGAATAGTTGAATGAAAAATTAATTATTTAGATTAAGAAATAAATCAATCGGACAAAGATCATGGAAAAGCCAAAGTAGTAGATAGTCATCGGTCTTATTTCTACTATCGTTTTTGTCTAGGTAAGTTCATAATTTGTTGTTTTACGATTTAATGCTTATTTTTATATATGATGATTGAATTCATTAGTTAAAAAATGAGTAAGACCATAGCTGAAAGATGCTATGGCATCACGATACAAACGAGTAAGACCATAGCTGAAAGACGCTATGGCATCACCATTCAAATGTGTAAGACTATGGTTGAAAGACACTTTGGCAACATGGTAGAAAATGAATAAAACTATAGTTGAAAGACACTATGATATCAAGTCGAGAAGAAATATGACCGTGGCTGAAAGAAGTCATGGTACCCTTCGACCAATTGTTACTCAGGTAATATGTATCAGGTGAAGTATGCATAATATATTATGAACATGATATGAATGTTTTGATTTGCATAGGTTGTTGATGAATGTTAAATGACATGGTGTGATTATATGTTTTATATGTATACAAATTTACTAACTCGTGGAAATTGTAGTGTCTTTAGGAACTGTATGGTTACATGAGCTTATTATAATTTGTGTATAAATTGATTCTTGTTTGGTAAGATATGTTTAAATTTGTATGAGCTTACTAAGCATCAGTTGCTTACATTAGTTGTTTTATTTCCTTGTAGATCATCAAAAAGCTCAATCGGTTGGAATCAAGTCAAAGCACATACGTACTATTCATCTTTGATCACGGTAGAAGATTCGGTCATTTTGATGTTGGTTATAAATGCCATGTACTAGGAGCTTTTTGGTTAATTTGTTCATGTTGATGATGTTTGGAGTTTGGTTTAAGAAAACTTTGTAGTTATATAATTATGTTTGATATCTTTGGCTTTAGGTTGTGATTATAAATGCTTTTGGTCTTTTGGTTTATGCCTTATGAAGATAATTTGAAATGTGGTGAAATAGATGTGATGAAATTAATGATTTGGGTATGTAAAGTACATGTTTAAGGTATTAACTTGAGACTGTATAGTACGTGATTGTTGGATGTTTAAATTGTAGTACTAATGTGGGTACATTGGTTAGGCACTTAGGTTGAATGTTTTGTCATGTTTTAGGCTTGATAGAATATGTTTTGAAGGTATGTGAATGGTTGAAATTGGTTTGGCTTGGAACATAAAGAATGGGCATTTTTTTGGCACCTAAGGAATGGGCATTGTTTTGGCTTGTTTTGGAAGTCATTTTAAGTGCACATTGCCTGGGACACAGGCTATCATACAACTGTATGCCACACTCAGCCTTCTCACACGACTGTGTCTTACTGATTTTTAAGTGTAGGTTTTTCCACACGGCATGAGGTTATTACACATTTTGGTGACATGGCTATGTGACCCTACATGATCTACGACACGGTCGTGTGACCCTCTTTCGATTTACATACAAGCAGGCACACAGTCTGCAACACAATCGTGTGACCCAAACTTTAAATTGTATACGGTTTGGCCATAAAACCATGTCATTGGGCCACACAGCCTGAGCTATGTCATATGGCCTGGCCATACAGCCATATGACCCATGTTTTCAAGTTTTTCTACATTTTTCTGTTTCGTTTCGATTAAGTCCCTAATTGTTCTCAAATTGATTTTTAGACTTTGTAAGCTTGATATAAAGTCAGTAATTGTATATATACTATGAATTATGATAGGATTTGAATATTTTTTATTTAAATTAATAAATGAATGGTTTTACGATGTAAATTATTTTGATACGTGCCTTGAAGATTCCCAAGTGTGCCACTCTTCACAAGAATTCCGAAATAAAAGTTTAGATAGGGGTGTAAACCTTAAACTGATTCCAAGGGCCTGTAGCCCTTTGTTCTTTTATTATTATTTATGTAATTGAGCTACCTCTGAGGCTCTTCCAGGGCACATCCCTCTACATGCCACCTCTGATGTTTGAGGGATTTGCTGGATGATTGTTCCCCTTGTTGTACTTGCAACTTCTAGTGTATTTTTTTCCATTTTTTTCCTGATTTCTTCTTCCATCTTTAGTCATACTCTTGGGATAATGGGTTAGAGTTATACCCTAAACTTCCAACACTATCCATTTCTTCCGTTTCAGTGCATTTGTTGTCCATATCATACAACTGAAAGAGTTTTTCTGGTTCTTTACTATTAAAGCATACTTCAAGAATTGATTATCGGAACTAGTAATAAATGTCGAGATGGCCTTGTAAATTCCCTGAGGGATTCCCCAGGTTATTGCCTTACCACTAGTAAACTTTTTTTTCACTTCAATGCCGTTTTATTAGCTAGGAAATGGGCCACAAATGTATTAAAAAGCTATTCAAAACTATTGATTAACTATGGTTGCAAGGAGTTGTACCAGTTCTTAGTATTGTCTTGGAATCTTAATAGGAATACCTTGCATTTCAGCTTGTCTAAAACTCCCAAAAATTTCATATAGCTTTTAAACTGTGAAAAGTGGTTTGTAGGATATTTTCTCCCATCAAATCTTGTCTTTTGGAGATTGAAGTTGGTCGAATACATTTTGCTAGTGATGTGGGGAGCCAAGGATAATTGGTCTTAAGTGTCCATTCATTGTAACTAAGTTGTGTAGTTTGCAACTCCTACAACTCCTTTCGGAGAATTTCCACTTTACTTTTCATTGTCTCTTCCCTAATTGACACATGTTTGGTACATATTCTAGGTCCTTTTGAGGCGGTGTTTCCCTACTAGTTTCAGGTTGACTACCACTCCCCTATGTTGTAAGGCCTCACAATTGGGTTTATGGTCACGCTCTTGGCAGATGCAGGCTCTTTCTTCCTCATCATTGTGCCTTTTCATTTTTTACTTGTAGACATTTAACAGTTCTTATATATCGTGTTGCAACATCTCCTATTATTTTTGATAGGCTTGTTGTTGCCCTTGTTGGGATTCCTGGGTTTGCATAAACTGCTCTTGCAAGTTTCAAAATTACTCCTGGAGTTCTAAAAATTGTTGAAAATTGGCATTTTGGTTTTGGGTTGTATAAGTCTGGTTTGGGTATTGGTGGTTGGTGTTAGCTTCATAGTATAATTGCTAATATAGGTACTATAGGAAATACTGGCTATAAGGATCATAATAATAAGTTCTGAAATTCTGGTTCATCTGGGTTTGGTTAGCATTGAGTTTGGTTTTGGTTAGCTTGGTTGGTAGGGATGTTAGCTTTCGAGTTCACCATAAAAAAGATATCATGACGAGAGTGGCTCCATGCTTACCAAACCAAATGTTAATGGCTTAATTGAACAAGGTGGAGATGACGATGAGGATGTGCAATTCACCATGTTTGGTACAAGGCGAAGGGTTGTTAGGTAGGTTGGTTGGAGATGGTAAAAGATAAGGGTATATCAAAGTCTTAATCTTGGTCTCGAGGTGCCACATGTCAAGCTTCTACTGGAAAATAAAAAACAAGTGGCTAAGTGGTTTGGAACTATAAGTTTAAGTAGAGTCGCGGTATGACATTTTTTCAATCACCTCAGATGAGACGTGGTTGGAGTTTGGCATGGCGGTTAATAAGTTTGACCCTCTTAAGTGTTGGGCAAAAGGTTACTTTCGAGGGCTACTTCCAAGGAGTATGTCTGAATGGTATCTCCAAAGGGTTCATTAGGTTCACTGCTTGGCCTTAGCAGTTAAGGTATAACAAACCTATATTTATATGGTTATAGTTAAGTCTTTGAATAAATTAGTGTCATGACTCAACCATAAACCAACTCAATTGAGAAATTACTGAAATATTTTTCTATATACAAGGTTATATTTCCTTTATATACCTTCATATAAGAAAGAAAAAAAAAACTCAATTATGATATGGTGTGAACCTATTCCATAATTAATTTTAAACATTTTACACTACTATTTCAACTAGAGATTTATTTGATTTTTATGTAATATTTTAATAAATAAATTCATTACGTAATTTTTTCACCCAGATTGTGGCTATTCCATAGTTATATATATATTATAATTGTTAAATTAGTGTTACCTCATCCATGACATCAAGCTTAGTTAAATAGATATATTGTATTATTGCGATACTCTCATGCCTAGATATCCCCGCATCACGAAAAGAAAGCACCGTTAGACACCATCAAGGACATGTGTCATATTATATATAATCTCATTAATGTTTACAACTTTAGAAGTTATTAAAGTACACCCTAATCATGCCCTAATCTCGGTCTAAATTAGACTATACTAAAGAAACAATGATAATAGGAGGGACCCATTCGAAACCTTCTATACTAAAGAAACAATGATGATAGGAGGGACCCACTCGAAACCTTTTTTTTCCTATAAATACTCATTTTTTCCAAAATTAAAGGGAACACAGACAAATTTATAGCATCACTCTACTAAAACACCACCCTAAAACTCTATCAATAGTGTCTCTTCACACCACACATCATGTTAACCACCACCATCACAGTCTACCCCAGCCTCTTGTATAATTTAATTATTATAATAAGGGGCGTCGTCTATAAAAACTAAATGAAAAGTTGTGGCTCGATCGGTCTAGAACATTCCAGAAATGCAAGAAAATAAAGTCAAATACAAGCAAGATAATCATCAATACAAAACAAATATTATAACCAGTAAGACTATGAAGATAACCAGTACGATCAAACCCATATGGACAAAAAAAATACTACTACAATCTTAAGTGGAATAGCCACCCATATATTATCAACAATATTTAAATCAACCTAATCTTGTTGGTGGCAACTAGTAATCGAAACCTTAAGGAGTCAATAACCCGATTTTTTTACTCAAATAATATAAAAATAATAATTAATTACGAAAAAAAGTATAAAAAACAGATTAATTACGAAAATAGGCATTTATTATAGTGTTCCGACGATGCCGTTTGACATATTGGCGGCACCATATTAAAATGTGATGACCTAAAATATTCAGCGACATGATCTGTAAATTTCCCGTTTTAATTGGCAGCTTAAAGGAAAAACTTTAAATAGGGTAAATTATTTCATAAACCCACTTATTTATTATTTTCTTTTATTCCCTTTTAACACTAAAAATATAGAGGTCTCTTACCAATTAGTCTAAAATAATTTTTTATCAAAAAAGTATTTTTTACAAAAAAGCTAAATCCAATTAAAAATTTATTTTTCAAAAAATAATTATAATTTTATTATTAATTTGATTTAAGGACATGCATAAAATTATAATTATAAAAGCATTTAAAAAATCTTATTATGTATAAATTATAATTATTAGTTAAATTATAGTTTTTAAATATAATGTTAGTAAAAAAAATACTATAAATACAGTTAACAGCTATGTGAAACATAATTTAAACAAAAAAATTATTTTTCGAAAAATAAGATTCATTTCCAGTTGAAAACGACTTCTTTACAAAAATAGAAAAAACTTTTTGGACTGATTAACAAGAAGCCTTTCTATTTTTTTTTATGTTTAAAGGGAATAAAAGAAAATAATAAACAATATGGCCTACAAAGAAATTTACCATATTTAAAAGTTTGCGTCACCCTTAAAGTCCCAATCAGAACGAAAAATTTACAGATTAAATTCTAAATATTTTAAGTCATCATATTTCAGTCTGGTGCGACCAATATGAAAGACAGCAACTTCAAAACACTGTAAAAAAGTCTATTTTCAATTAATATTAAATAAAGATAATATATTTTCATATAAAAGCAATCATTTATAAATATGAGCACCCAACATGAACAGCCAAGTGATGTTAATACCCATATCTGAATAACCCAATCTAGTCATGGACACCACCAATTCTTCAGGACTTGGACTTGAGGTGAAGAAAACATGTGTAATCTTTAATCTATCAAAGCAGGAATCCTTAATGTCAATTGATAAAAAGATCTAACAATCGATTAAAAGAGAAACACTACTTGTCTGCAAGGTTTAAAAAACCAACTAAAACAACAAAACCAAATCCAAAATTGTCTTTGATGCAAACATCGCTTAAAAGCAAAGAAATAAATATCTGCCTCATCATACTATAGATTATGTTATGAAGAATTCAACGCTTCTTAGACACACCAACAGTCTTTCCTCGGCGACCAGTAGTCTTGGTGTGCTGACCACGTACACGAAGGCCCCAGTAGTGCCTCAGACCACGGTGGTTCCTGCATCACAGTTTTACATCGATAGTTAGCTCAGTTTCCGCCCCATGCCCCAGTACCCCATAAAGTAACATCGCAAATTGTTCATTTAACAATTTATCATGTATACTAACCAAACCAATATATGAACACACAATGTATTCAAATTTCTAAGCTCTGGTTATTGCAGCTATTTTCTCATCTTAATCAACGACAAACATCACCAATACAGCATAAGAACTTTGTAACACAAATTGGAAAAAGCAATTGTTCTTTTTAGGCATCGAATATACAAGGGCAAAAGCTAACTCTAGCACAGTCCAACAGGAAAAAAGGAATTAACCTGATCTTCTTCAAGCGCTCCAAGTCATCTCTCAACTTCATGTCGAGAGCATTAGACACAACTTGGGAATACTTTCCATCCTTGTAATCCTTCTGCCTGTTCAAAAACCAATCTGGGATTTTAAACTGCCTCGGGTTCGCCACAATCGTCATGAGATTGTCCAATTCCTGTGCAGTCAGTTCACCAGCCCTAATAACGACAAAAGTAGCACCAAGAACCGAAAGCCATTCAGCAATTTAATTATACCAAAGCCTACACTCTTACTCTACATATATACATAATTCGAACCTGGAAGAATACTCGATCTAAGTTACATTCGAATCAATGCGAAAACTATTGGGATCGAATCATATATCATTGCCTAAACTTTGTACCATAAATCATCTTATTCAAAATTAAGGACTAGAATGGATATATAAACAGTATTTCATTGTACATGCAAATTTGAAAGATAAAAGCAAACCTCTTGTTCATGTCTACATCGGCTTTCTTGCAAACAATGTTGGCGAAACGCCTTCCGATACCCTTGATGGAGGTCAAAGCAAACATAATCTTCTGCTTTCCATCAACGTTGGTGTTCAGAACACGCAAAATGTGCTGAAAATCTTCGTTGGCCACCAGAGACTACACACATAAAACATTAAAATGAGGTTAAAAGCAACAATCTTTGGGAAGAAAATATAAACCCCAATTTAAATAACGTAAATTCCCGTTTACAAACGCTCATAACAACCCCTTCCCAGTTAGTCGGATCAAGAAACAAAGCATGTTAAAACTACAGGAAGAGATGAAGTAATGAATTGATGAGAAGATAGTTGTGAATATTGGGGATTCGGATGCAAAAGATGGATTTGTAATTACCATTTTTACAGGAGAAAAAGGAGATTCGGCGGAGAGAAGGGGCTCTGGGGTGACAGATGAGCTTTTGAAGTATAGCAATGGAGGCCAAGCTAGAGACTAGGGTTTCTTCTAACAAATTATATATTGATTGCGGTAGGGCTTTTAGGGTTGGGTTTTTGGGCTAAAACCCAAAATCATTCTTTTACTTTTGGACAACCAATATAAATATCAATATCCATATCCATATACCTCAAAACAATAATATTTATTAAAATTATTATAATCTAAATAAGAATTAATTAATTAATTAATTAATTTTTTAAGTGAATAAGTTTTTAAATGGTAGTTATTTATTTCTTTTATAAACAAAAATTGTAGTTATTTAGTATTAAATATAAAAGAAAAAGTTGTACTAAAAAATATATAAAAGAATAAGTATCTAAGTGGTAATTATTCCTTTAAGAGTAATCCGTAAATGACTTATTTGATAAATGTGTTAGAATAAAATTCTAATTTTTTATAATTATTCTAAAAAAGAATTGATAATTTTAGTACGAAATATAGTTTAGTTAATGCCGTTAAAATTTTAATAGTTTAGTCAATTTTTCGATTAAAAAAATAATTTAACTAAAATTTGAAAGTTAAAGGACCAAAATGATTCAAAAAAAATCAAAGTAAAAAAAATGATTAAATATTAAGGGCTAAATTTATCGTAATGTAAAAAAAAGGGTAGAATGTAATTTTTTTTTTAAAATTCATTGCCTCCTTTACCATATGACTAAATCTTACCTGGCAGGGCCTTCAACAAAAAAATTTAATATTTGATCAACTGAGTTACCAGCAACTAATTTCAAAGTCTTGATGCTCTGATACCAATTACAAAGGAATACGGGAGACAATAGATAATATTACAAATTTACAAAATAAAACTAGTAATAAGGAATAGATTTTTTTACAAAGAAAGAGAGGTTGGTGGATAAAAGTAGATATGAAGAGAGGTTGGTGGATGAGAAGTGGATAGGGAAAGGTTTTCTAACTTCTATGTCTCCTTAGGTTTCCTTCATCTCTATTTATAGGAGAATTCTTGAACTCTGTTTAATTTTCTTTGAATCCCACACAGTTTTTCTGATAAGGATGATGTTTCATCATTTATTTGATATTTTTGCCATAGCATAGTTGCTTCCACGTTGCTTCCTTTTTTGTTTGAACCTGGATGTTGCTTTCCCAAATGGCTTCATTTTTTGTCTGAACTTGGATGTTATTTTCTCAAGTTGCTTCCTTTTTTGTCTAGACATGGATGTTGCTTCCTTGATATTTTTATTGGTTTCTTCCAATTGGCTTTTATCCTTCCTGAATATTATCTAGATTCATTTCCTCAATTTCATCTAGATGTAATGAATCAATTGACAGCCTTGGTGAGTTCCAATTTTCTCACGTATTCTTGATTTCTTCTATTATGTGTGATGGAAAATCATCAATCTCCATTTTAACTATCTTTTTTAATAGTTGAACGGATTCTTTATTTCTATCATCCTGAGTGTATCCAACTCCAGTATCATATGCCAATATTTTTCTTCCATCAGTCTAGAGGCTATAAGTTTTTTGTTGAAGTAAATATTGGGCTTTGATTATTAAATTCTGCTTGGATTTGATAATAACCGGGATTATTGTAACACTTGTCAATATTTTTTTGTCAAGTGTTCTTTCTCCTTTTTAGCTGCTGAAAGGTTGAGACCTCAAATCATTTTTTTAATGATCCAAGTTTGATATGGCTGATAAAAAATTTCTTTTTCAGCTATACCAATAAGACTGTTGATTTCAAGATGAAAATAATAATAAAATTATCTTCATATACCATACGTAATAACATAGTTTTAATAAATGCAGAAAAATCTTTTAATAAATGGAAAGAAAAATTTTGAACTGTTATTTCTTTAACAAAACCCCATTCAATGCTGCTTATATCAAATGGTTCATGATCAAGTCTAAACTTTATAGTAGGGGATTTTTCATTTAAATCGTTTGTGAAAACATAATCTTGTAGAAAATATTCTGAAAAAACTTTTTAAAATTGTGCTTACTGGTTGCAAATAGCTCTATTTATCTTTGTAAATATTTCTACAAGTAAAATATAACTAGCTTTATTATATAAACATAATCTAATCATTTTATTTATAACCAGATTATTTGTTCCCTTTTTAATAAAATATCGAAATATATCAAAAAGATTGTTTATCTCCTTAATATCTAAATAGCTAATTTCTAGTTCTTCCCAATCGCGATATAAATGGATTTTAATAATAAATTATGAGCTTCTTGTTCTTTAGTTGTTTTTTCAACTAAAAATTAAGAAAGCTTAGTAAGAGCTCTCTTGAAATTAGCTCTTTGCTCAGTAATATTGGTTTTCCATATTTCATTAACAATATTATATAATTCTAATGGTAAGCCTGGATTATAAACATCTTTTATTTCCTAAATTTGTTGTGTTTTCAACAAATTTTCTGATGCACAAAACTTTTCTGCTCCTTTTATGATTTCAGCATAACTGGCTTGGTATGCTAAATTTGGATCTTAAGACTAAGGTAATTAACTTACCAGTTGTGGTGTAAATGATAATTGAGTTCCAATTGATTGTCTTACCATTGGATATGGAATGTAATATCCTTGATTAGGATAAAAAGATACTAGAATGTATTGTCATAAATCCTTGATTAGGATTTATTGATTTGAAAGTGTTCTCTTTGTTGGGCCTTTTATGAACAATAGTCCATTCACCGACTTTTTCTAGAGGTTGTTTATCTCTATCCATTTGGCTTGCTAAGATAATAAGCAATAATATTGTCAGTTTCTTTTGCATATAAAACTTCAAAATTAGACGTACATAATTCATTATACCATCTAATTCTTCTGGATACAGTTTCCAAACTTTTATTAGTAAAGAAATGTTTAACTGCATGATTATCAGTTTTTATAATAAAATTTTCAGATGCTAAATATATAAGAAAGTTTTTTATTCCTTTCTTTATTACTAATAATTCTTTTTTAAATATGACATAATTAATTTCATTTGGTTTAAATTTTCTCGAACTATATCCACATATTAATTCTTCATTATTTATTGTTCTAGCTTTTAAAATACAACCCCAATGATTTTGTGAAGCGTTTGTTTCTAAAATTAATTTATCACATTGTTTAAGTAAATAAACTTTTAGATTCTGATTAATTTCAAATTTTAAATTTTTTATGATTTTCGAGTTTGTTTTGGACTAGATAAAGGGTTTATCCTTTTTTTTAATTTTTCATATAACCTACCTATTTTTTTTCAGATAAGTTGGGAAAGAAATTTCTTCCATAATTAATAATTCCTAAAAATTGTTGAAGTTGCTTTTTATCTTCAATTTTTTCAGGAATTTTTTTTTATTTTTACTATAATATGATCTTGTAGTTTAAGACCATCTGCAGATAGTTTTAATCCTAAGAATTCTATTTCTGTTTTTCCTAGTTCTATTTTCTTAGGACTTAGTATGATTCCATGTTTTATGAATTCTTGAGAAATGATATTTAAATGTTTTCTATGTAAATCTAATGTGTTTGAAAATATCAAAATATCATCTATATAAACTACACAAAATTTTTTATATTTATTAAATATAGAATCCATCCATCTTTGAAAGATTTATGGTGCATTACATAATCTAAATGGCATTACTTTCCATTGATAATGTCCATTAGGTGCACTAAAAGCTGTCAAAGGCTTGGACTCTTCTGTTAGCATGATTTGCCAGAATTCTGATTTACAGTCAAATTTACTAACATATTTTACTTGTTTAACTTGATTAATTAAAACATCCTTTCTTGGAATAAAATAACCATCAAAAACAATATTTTGATTTAATCTTTTATAATTAATAACCATTCTAGCTTTTCTTCTTTTTATTTCGGCATGATTTCTAACCATAAAGACTGGACTAGAATGTGGACTATTAATTTTTTCTATTAATCCTTTTTCTAATAATTCTTTAATTTGTATGTCAAATTCATCTATATCTTGTTTAGTATAGATCATTGGTTTAATCTTGTTTAGTATAGATCATTGGTTTAACTCTAATAATTTTATTGGGATTTTCTAATTTAATATCACAATATCTAGGGCCATTTTGCCATAATTTTAATGTTTCTTCACCAAAATTATTTTCTAATATTTTAAACAACCAATGAGTTGTTTCAAGTTGTTTAATTTGTTCTTTTCTTGGTGATGTAAAGTTTTTATCACAAACAAATTTATGATTTTCTACCAATGGTATTTTTATAGAAGTTTTTTCTACCGATAACATAATTAAATTTCTATCAATAGAAAATGGTAAATGTTGATATATAAAATTATTTCCTAATAATATATCTCCATGCATCTGTGGAAAACATAATATTTTAGGTATCACAAATCTTACATTATTTATGTAGATTGGTACATTTCTAGCTTTATATTGAATTATGGTTTCATTACCATCTATTCCTATGGCTCTTATTGGATGCTTCATAGGTTCCCATTTTTCTAAAGGAATGACATTATTTCTGCAACTACTAATTGTAGCTCCAATATCTAATAAAGCATGTAAAGAATATGTTTTATATTCTTTGAATTGAAACGTAATTTCAATATATGTGTAATATTTCCTGGATTGGAAATTTGAAAATGTTATTACATCACTTGTTCCAAGTTTCATTTGTTGGATTATTATCGAAGTTTGTATTTCTTCCATTCTAGCATTTCTAGAAGATACAAAGTTTTTACTTGGTTCTGTGGGAAAAGTAGGAATATGAGTTGTTTTCATTCCTATCGGTGTTGAAGATATAGAACTTCTTTTTGGATTTTCCTCATCTTCCTCTATGAGGGTAAAACCAAATTATCATTTGTATTTGTTATAGCTGTATTTTTAAAATATAATTTATCACCGGACGACACATATTCTATTGTACTTACTGGTTTAGAAGTACTTGCGCCACTTATCCTATCTATCATCCAATCTTTTGGTATTGATAAATCTCTTAAATATAATAATTTTGATTATTTTTTAGTAGTTATTTTATTAGGTTCAAAGAGTTCAATAATTTTATTATTAATTTCTTTGATTTCTACTTTCGTTGTATTAGTATATTCATTAACAGAAGTCTAATTGATTACTAGATCTTCCGCTAAATCATTAATTTTAGAATTTTTTATCTGAATTCTAAGACATAAACATTCTTTTATCAAAGGATCTGTAATAGATATAAAGTAATTTGGTTTAACTTTAAATCCTATTACTCTTGCATGCAAATTTGATTGAATTCCTCCAATAAGTGCCAATCTTTTATCTAATAAAACTGCTATTATTGGTATATCACCTTTTCTTGTAACACCCCTAACCCGTATCCATCACCGGAATAAGGTTACAAAGTATTACCAGAGTTTACAAATCAAATAAACAAATATTTCATATAATATAACATTTATGTCAGAAACCAATCGAAATCAAACATATTGTCCCCTATACGAGCCCTCGAGGCTCAAAATACGTATTAGAAACATTGGGACTAAATCGGGTACTCAAAGAATTTTTCAGAAAACATTAGAATTTTTCAAAGCTGCAAGGGTCACATGGCCATGTGACTCATACAGTTAGGAGACACGTCCGTATCTCAGGCCGTGTGGGCATTTGAAATAGGTACACACGGCCATGTCTAGCCCGTGTCCATACCTGTATAACTTTCTAACTTGGGTCACACAACCAAGTCACACGCCCGTGTGCTAGGCCGTATGAGCATACTGCCTTGCATTACTAAAAGATATAGGGGACACATGGCCGTGTCACCTAGCCGTGTGTCATACACGACTGAGATACACGCCTGTGTCTCTACCCGTTTGGACAAAAACAGGCCATTTTCTAAGCCACATTTCTCACCCATATTGACACCAACCTAGCCTCAACAACTTCCACATCAACAAGCCATAACAAGACTCTAAAATCAAGTCTTAAACATGTATTATCACTACATACAACTAATAAACCCTTAGGCGCCTCAAATGACAACTTAGAAAAATGTCAACCAAGTATCCAACCTTACCTAATTAGTTTATCTAACTAAGTTACTAAAGTTCACTATAGCTCGATTACATACATATATCACTTATACTAACATCACAATCACACCTTAATTTCATACCAATATAAGTTGGTTATATAAACAAAATATTATTCATAATATTTTCATAAGCTAAACTTTGACTAAGTTCACACGAAATCCTATACATGTCTCAGAAGTGCAAAGTTTTCTAGGTTTAGCAAGCTACTATCGGTGTTTTGTTAAAAAAATTTCAATTATTGCTTCGCCGATGACTAGATTATTATAGAAAAATGTTGAGTTCGTTTGGTCCAATAAGTGTCAATAGAGTTTTGATCAGTTGAAGAAAATGTTGACGGAAGCCTCAGTCTTGACTCAACCTGAATCTGGAATAGCGTATGTTGTTTATAGTGATGCATCTCTCAATGGTTTGGGTTCTGTACTGATGCAGTCAGGAAAGTAGTAGCTTTTGCTTCTCAATAATTAAAGTCGCATGAGAAGAATTATCCTACACATGATCTCGAGTTGGTCGCAATTGTATTTGTTTTGAAGATTTGGAGACATTATTTATCTAATTGACAGAAATTGAGCAAGACATTGAAGATTTGGCACTTTTGAAATCAACACAATTAGTGTCTTGTCAAAAGCCAAATCCAAGTTGTCGCCATTAGAAACACCTCAACCATCTCACAGATTGAATTCCCAACTGTATCCTATTAACTCTAGAAGAACATGGCATGATATTTGTCAATTCTCAGAGCGTTCAATGGGGCCATATCAAACAAACCTTGCTTGACTTCCACATTTGAGCCTCATTATGTATCTAGTCCAAGTCAATCATATTAATTGTTGGAATCTTACATTTTATTGGAAATTGATTTAAAATAATCACCATCTACCGCATAGAGAGCTTGGAAAAAGGAATTGCTTCACCTTTTAGAACCAATTCATCAAAGCACCACTCCCCACTGCTCAATTTTAGTGCCAAAATTCTATCATGGTCCCTCTGAGCCATGTATTAAATTAAAAGTTCATCAAATCTGTTAAATTTGTACTCTAGAAAATAATTTTACTTGCAATGCATTTTTGGATGGGGTTAAAGCATTTCAAGTCACGAGATCTCTGACTGATGAAGGAGCTATCTCTTATCTTCGAAACACACTTTGAATGACTTGATTTTGAGTTTTAAAGCTCAAGTTATGACCATTTTAGTAAAGACTATACGAGCAACATTTTTGGACGCAATTATTATAAGAAATTACAAATTTCGGGCTTTAATTTGAGTTTAAATCATATTAGGTTCAATTTTTTCTATGAAAAAAACCGGTTTGGAATTTTCTTTCATTCCAAAGCGTAACTTGTATCCATACGCCTCTTATCTATTCTTATTCAATCATAGCCGAGGAAGGGGGACAAGGCAAAATAGAACAACTCACATTGGGTTTAAAAATAATCAAGCTCGAATTGATGGCTTCCACCACGTCAAGGTGATACTCTACCGCTAAGTTATATCCCTTCCCTACCCCATCAAGAAATATAACTAATTAATCTTATATAAGTTAAAGGATCGAGAAGCTCAACAACATCGCTATTCTTGAAATACTTAAAAATATCCTAAAAATCAGAATAAATATATAACAAAAATATATAACCTAATAAATACAATATTAGGATCATATATAATTAAAATTCATCCTTAAAATCGAACCTAATATGATTTGAACTCGAATTAAAACCCAAGATTCAAAATTTTTGGAATAACCTTATCCAAAAATTCTACTTGCGCAGTCTTCACTAAAACTATTATAACTTAAGCTCCCGAACTTAAAATCAGGTGATTCAAAGTGTGTTTCAAAACTAAAAGATAGCTCCTTCATCGGCAAAAAGATATCTTGACTCAGAAATGTCTAGATCTCATCCAAAAATGCATCGCAAGTCAACTAATTTTCTAGAGTCAAACATTGACAAACTTAATTTAATAAATTTGACCCATCCTTGCGTGTATCACTCCCACCCTTTAGCACCAACTCTTTGATTTGAATCGACCCACTAGTATTTTTGGGCTTTACCTAGTTGATGGTCACCTAGTTGATTGGTCTCTCCAAGAATAGATTCTAAATTTGATTTAAACTCCTTTTAGGTTAGCTAAAGAACCAAATTTAGACTTTCCATTAATATCTCATGTAATCTTGCCTACCACATTTATCTTTTGATTGAGGCCTTTGTTTTTTTGTCACTAACACCCAAGGCTTGTATCTTTCCTTTTTAGCCTTCTTCACTATTGTCTTTATCTTTTTCAGCATCGAGGCATCAACCATCATATCCGACATACAAATGTCTGATGTTGCTCTTGTTGGATACATACTTGGAGTGTCTATATCTACCAATTAAAACATATACTAGGTAATGACTCATATCCACTCGTTAAACACGATCCTCGATGTATATCTTTAGCATTATCAATAACCTTAATCAACCCACATTATCATTGTTGTAGGCCAATTTTGGCCTATAGAATAACAAACCCCTTAACCCATTTTACACCCTCAGCCCAACACTAACCAAACCCATACTCGGGGCCCAATAACCAAGCCTAATCAACCTAAACCTAGCCCAACATCAAAGAAAAAACAAAACAAACAGTATGAAACCCTAGCCCCCTAGCCACTGTCAGAGCCTGGCCACCCCCCATGCCGTCTGCCACGTCCACCGTTCAACCACCACCTGCAAGACAAAGAGAACATGCAACAACAGCAGAGAAGATAGGAAATAGACAGTGTAACAAGAGGGGTTATAAAAAGCCGAATAGAAATTTGTAAAAGTGGGATTTTTTTTTTGAAATACAAAAAGAAAAAAGATAGTAGACATTGAACACCAAAAAGGGGGAAACTCAAATAGCAAATAGAAATCAACAAAAACAGATTCAAAGATAAATCAAGCTAAAAGGGTATTGTTTTTTTTCTTCTTTTCTTTGATTTTACTTTCGTTTCTTATCTACTAATACGAATACATGGACCTTTCTTTTATTATTCTTTAAAAATACATAAAATAAAAGACAAAAAATTATAAAAAAATTACATTTTCTCGCCATCAGACGGTGGCGTGGCGCCAACACAAACACGGCGATCAAACCGGCAATCGAGACCGATGGATCGGCCCGTGGCCGGATTCCCTCCCCCTCCCCCTCTCCCTCTTCTCTCCCTCTTTTTCTTTTTTTCTTTTTTTCTTTTTTTTTCTCTTCCCTGTTCAAATGATTTTTTTTAAAATTTTTTGTCTTTTATAGGGACCAAAACAGTGCATTTTGGTCCCCCCGGTTTAAAAAGAAAAATGACGTCGTTTTGGCCCCGGGTCGGGTCGACCTGACCCGCTCCAGCTAGGATCAGCGCATTTTTTAAGGGAGGGGTTATTTGCGCGTTTAACCCCTTCGCTTTTCTGATGTTTTGTAAATAAATTTTTCATTTTTTTAATTTGGCCCTGAAGGTTTTCGCGCTTTACAATTTAATCCCTGTTGATGCGCTGCGTTTTGAGGGAGAGGGAATATTGCTGTTTCAGTCCCCCCACGTTTCACGCGTGTTCAAAATAGTCCTTTTTCTTTATATTTATTTCAATTTCGCCCCAGATATTTTTTTTAGCTCAATTTAATCCTTTTTAGTTATTTTACTATTTGAGTTAATTATTTTAGTATTATTATTTTAGTATCTATTATTAATGTCATCACTATTATTAGCCCTAGTATTTATTTTAATTAACATTCATATATATATATATGTGTGTGTGTTTTTATATAGTATTAAGTTATCTTTGTTTAACCTTTTTATATATGTATATATATATTATTAGCTTCCATGTTTTATTACTATCATCATTATTTTATGTATTTCTATATTATGTTAACTTTATATATCATATTTTACTATTATATATACATTATTATTATGTGCATTTTAGTTTATATATATTCATGAAGTATTGTTAATAGTTTTTTTTATGTTATTGTTATTTTATGCCTATATCATGTAAATATTTTAACACTATATTATGTATATGTTTCGATATATATTATGTGTATGTGTTTTTAAATATTGTATTTTTATATAAGTTATGTATATACCTTTAATACCATATTATCTGTATATTTTTTATGTATATTCTTAAATACCATTATATTTATATAATTCTTTTTAATACCACATCATGTATATATTTTTAATGCTATGTGTACATTTTGTAATGTTATTATTACGTATACGTTTTAATATCATTAGTTATACATTTTTGTACTAGTTCGTTTATGTACTTTCTATATTATCCATATATTTATACCTATTATTTTCACTATTATCACTTATTATTTCATTTTAATATTATATGTATATATTTTTTCATTCATTTTACGTATATATATTTTAATACTTATTTTATATATACGTATATATCATATATGTGTTATATATTATGTATATATTATTATTTTATTTATATTTAGTATTAATCTTGGTACATATATTTTATTATACGTATATATATACTTTTATATAGTATTATTTTCGTATTATTCATTATTATACTTATTTCCACTATTGCCACTTATTATATTATTTTAATATTATGTATTATTTGATGTACATACATTTTTTATTTATTATTATTAGTATATAAACATATTTTCCATGTTATTAGTATTCCTAACATATATTGTATATGTTCATTTATACTATATATATATATATATATATATTTAGTATGTATATATTTAGTATTATTATGCGTATATTTTCCATTCCTATTATCACTTATATATTTTAATATATATATAGCAATATTAGTGTTTTTTTTTTATGTTTACGTCACTTCATTTATTGTTTATATGTATTCATGATTTTATTTCGTGTTTAATACTATTACTATTGCATGTATATTGTTAATGTTTTTATATATTGTTGATTTCGTATATTCTTAACCTTTTATTATTTGTCCATCCCGAATTTAGCATAGTATTTCATACCATAGTGCAACATCAATGTTAGTTTTCTTTACTTTTATTTGTTCTATACATAAATATTTTCGTTCATGTCTTTAAATTAATTTCGATAAATAAGACAACGTACCGATTTAACGTTTAGTCATCGATTTCATCGCTATGTTGGGTGAACATCAATCAACTTGTGTTAAAACGGTATGTCCTTCTCAAAAATCAAAAGAATTAAAAATTCTCGTGTTTCAACCAGATCACGACTAAATGTTACATTGAACTCGTATCTTTGAAAATCAAGACAACACGTGTTTTACAAGATACCAATTTTGGGCGTCGCGAGGGTGCTAATACTTTCCTCGCGCGTAACAGACTCCCGAACCCTAATTTTTCTCTGAATTTTCCCGTAGACCTAAACTCGGCCTTTTTGTTATCCAAAAACAAAATTTTCTTTGAAAAAGAGGATTCATTAGGTGTCCGATCACACCTAAGAAAAAGATCGGTGGTGACACCCTTTTCTTTTTAAAACCATAAGTCGGTTTTCAAATTTCCAATAAGTCACCTCAATTAACGACCAAGCTAAAAATATTACGTTGCTACAATCATTTTCGCAAACCTCCTAAGAGACCCACTATTAGTATTAAAATTAATTTTAATAACTTTACCCACCCTATTGTCAATGGCTCAAATCAAACTTTTTTTTTATAAAGAGCCTAAGGTAATCCATGTAACCACATTACGGGGATATAATTTATCAGTACTAAAAGATGACGACCATGGTTAGACAATGACATATTGTCTAAAGATAACCTATGGTCCGTTAGATAGAACCTTCAAATAATCATCATTAGATCTAAATTTAATCATGTAGTAATAATTTTCCAAATCCATCAACTGAAGAGGCTGAGATGGTGTCAAAAGAGTATATAATTTACTTAACAATGTGTTAAATCCATTCTCCTTTTCTATAATTTTAGAATTATCATCTGCAACCTACTCTTCTCAAACAAACATGAATCCTTTCAGAGAATTTAACTGAAGGAATAACACACCTTTCAATAATTCAATATCCTCCACCTCTCCTAGCATTGTGTTTTTGTCAGGTTCATCCTTTTTGTTCAAAGCAAGTCTTTAAAAGAAATTGACTTCTCCTTATTCTGATTCGCCTCCATCTCAATACCACCAGGGGTTTCATTCTCCTACATACAGACTGTCTTTGTCCTTTGCCCGCTCTCCAAAAGTGGTAGTGGTTCGCTAACCTAGTTTCTCCATTAAAGTGCGAGAGCATATTAGTATCCTTTTGTAGAAGTAAACTGTAACGCCCCAAAAATATTTAATATTTATTTATTTATATTGTGACACAATTGAGTATAGACTTCAGTGGTTATGTGTTATGGGAGTGTCTGAGAAGTCTTGGGTTTAAGCCTTGGCTTGTGCAAAATTTTTGTTTTAAATGAATTAACCCCTGTCTCTAGTCAGTAGGTTTTTAAATAAATATGGGTATAACATGTCAGAATGGGTCTGCTGGTCTGGTGGTTAAGTAAAGTGGCAAAGTGCTGGTAGACTTGAGTTCGAGGCTTAGTATGCGCAATGGGGTGTTTTATTTTACTGTTAGTATCGTGTGGGTGTTTTAGTCTAACTGAACTAATGAAGAGTTGTAGTGGAATTTGAATTAGGTGGTTGAGAGAGGGGTGGATAGTTTTGAGGGATTTGGGGAGGAAAATATGAGAATTTGAGGATAGTGGGAGAGTTGGTGCCGAACTTGAATTCTTGTCTCTCAAGATTTCAGCTTTGGATGGTACTTTCTCTCTATTTCGGTTTCTCTCAATTTTTTTCACTTCTTGGAGGCCGAATATTGCTAAGGGTTCATACGAGTATCTTTTTTTTTTCTTTTATTTCGACTTTGTTCTTCCCTACGACAATCGTTCCTCTTCTTTGCTTATCAATTTTCTCTTCTTCTTCTACTCCTCTAGCAAACATCCTCTTCTTGCTTTCTTTGGCCGAACACTCTTCCTCTCGCTCTCACAACTCTTTTGGTTTTGGCAATTTTCTCTCTTTTCATCTTGTTTGCTTTCCTGGCATTTTGCACCCTTTATTTTTCTGGCCGCCGACTTCCTTTCTTGTAGTCGAAACCTGCCTCTTCTCGCTGTTCTCTTTTTGTTCTTCGACCAATCGAATTTTGGTGCACAACGGTAATTTCTTTTCTCTCTCTGCCGTAGTGGTTGCTTCACCAAACATCTCCCTTTTGCTGCCGATTTTGCTACCTACAATTGTTATTTTTGGTTTCTTTCTTCTTATTTATTATTGTGATTAAGTTGCTGATTATTGCTAGGGTGCGAATTTCTTTCCCCTATACTTGGGTTAGTGTTTTTGGTAAGTTGATTTTCATTTTGCTTCAAGCTAGGCATGAGAATACTTACTAATAGGGTTTCGACTAAAATGTAGGTACTAACCGTGGAGATGGTGATCACTCTTTATCAACGGTTTAAGTATGCAAGGCCTCAGTTTTTCAAACAAGGCAAGTGGAAATTGATCTTTTGGACAAGTGTTTTGATGAGGGGTAGTTTTAGTCCAGTTGTTATGTGATTAATTGTGTGTTATGGTTGAATATAGGTTTGGATGTTTAAGAACGGTGTGTGCATTTTTCTTAACTAGGTGTATAAACACAACCTCGCAAACTGAAATCGGCAAAAAGTCAAAAATGTGAATCGTCGACGCCATACAGTCGTGCGGCTGCCCATGTGGTAGGCCGTGTGATTGAACACAGGTGTGTGGTCGACGAGGCTGGCCGTGTGTAGTACACGGGCCGGACCGATTTGGTTCGTGTTGGCCCACTGTGGCCCACACGGGCAAACAACATGGGCTTACGGGCCCATTTTCATTGTTAAACTGCTAATGTTGCACGGGTCGCTTGAGACGACTATGAACCTACTATAGGGTCGGTAAGTGTACTTAGACCCTTGATTGACTGAAATGACTATTATACCCTTATGTGATATAAACATCCAAATGACTGTATATGAGGCATGCTGCTAAAACTGTACTGAATGCATGTATAATACTATGATTTGGCATGATATGTTGTATATTGCATTACATTGGGTTGGGGGTTATATTATTCGGAGGAAGTGCGCTGAAAGGCCTTGAGCCTGGTTTACTGATAGCTCAGCTGCATATCACTATATAGTGCCGCATTCGGTACTACTTGAATGTAAGGTTGGGTGGGTTGATTATATCCCCACATGGAGTGTAGGGTTGGACAGAGATGGCGTGTAGAGGCTGGTTGGGTTGGATTTTTGTGACTACATATATGTGACTGTTACTGTTCTGAGATGGGCTCAGGCCCAAACTAGACTGACACTATTACTGAAAAAGGGCTTATACCCAGACTGTGATTATTTGTATACTATTTGTTTTTGCGCATGGGGATTACACACTGAGTTCTCGTAAACTCACCCCTTTTGTTTTACTATGCAGGTAATCCCCAGACATAGGTGGATTGGTGCAGCGAGGGACTCAAAGGTGGCCACACAACCGCATATATTTTCGTATTTGATTATGATTATAAGTATTATTATTTGGGTATTTTTACTGTAATAAGCCTTTATGGATTTTTACTTTAATTTGAGATTTGTTTATCGTTGCTTATGATTCGTAAGCACTAGTGGTAGGGAAACATGAGTTTTCAAAAGTTACAAATGTTTTCTTTCAAGACATTCACCACCACATAAATCATTTTAAAAGCTTCCATAAATTATAACAACGTGTAAATAAATGGATAATGTTTTGGAAACAAATAACTTGATTTAGAGATTATATAGGATAACAAAAATAATTTATCAACGATTTAGTTTTCGAAAGCACTATCATGTGACATCGCCAGATTCGGCCATAACATCTAGGCCGGGTTTGGAGTGTTACATAAACTGTTTAGAAAAGTGATTTTTTTTTGTGAAAATAAATATGAATTACATCAACTGCATAAAACAACCATTGTCTTTATCTTCTTGTAATAAATCTATTATTTCTTTAGGAGCCTCATTAAGGACTTGTAAACTTGATTTCCAGCTCAAGCTAAGTTTAGCTAGATGATCCGCTACCAAGTTACAATTTCTTGGAATATGCTTAATCTTCCACATCCCTTCCGACCTCATGATGCGCTGTGTAATAGCTCGTTTTCAGTGAAATCGGAACAGTGGTTTCAGGACCATAAATCCAAAGTTGGAAAATTTATTTTATTATTATTTTATGGTCTACGATATAGTAGAAATACCATATAAAAATTTAGTTAAGAAATTTTACTGTTTACATGCTTAATTTGATAAAAAGGATTAAATTGTGTAAAGTGCAAGAGTTGTGTTTTAATAGCTAAAGGCATTAAATAACTATAGAATTTTAAAGTGGAGGTCCTTATATAGTAATTAGTCATTAAGATTGTTAGTGGATAAGTATGGATTGTTATTATTGAAATTTTGATTAGTTTTTAAGGTTAAATTAGTAAATAGGTAATAAATGATAAATAAAATAAAACAAACTATTATCATCCATTATTATCATCTTCCACCAAAAAATTAAAAGAAAACCTAGCCATGGAAGTTTGAAATTTCAGCAAGCTTATTTTGCTCTATTAGGTATGAATTTTTGTCTCGTTTTTTATGATTTCTATGTTTCTGGGATCGTTGTAGCTTAATCTAGCTAGCCCGAGAATTAATTTGCAAAACTGTTAAAGTATTAGGGTTTTGCCACTGATGAACATGCTTGAATTTTGAAGTTTGATAATAGAAAATGAATGGTTGTTGTTAGATAAATAATTTTTGTAAATAGATTTTTGGTAAAATTATCAATTAGAGGCTAAATTGAAAAAGGTAATAAATTTATGGTAAAATTTGTGAATTTTGTGAAATATATGGGTTGCTATTAATATGTATAAAAATTGACTAGACTTGGGTAATGATTAAATTGTATGAATTTCATTTTTCGAGCCTAGGGACTAAATTACAAAGGAATTAAAAGTTTAGGGCAAAATGGTAATTTTGCCAAAAATTCCATGTTGGATTAAATTGAATGAGAATTATAGTGATATGAGTTAAATTCATTTGTATAGAGCCTGTCAGACCTCGTACAGAGTTAGATAGATGTAAAAAGAAAATATCGGATTAGTCGCCTCCATATCAACGTACACTCGTCGAGGTAAGTTCGTGTAATCAAATTGTATAATTATATGCTTTGTTTGAATTAGATGTATATTATTTGCATTATCATCATATATGAATACCAATCGCATATCCGACAACATACAACGATTATCGAGCCCCGTTTGAACCTTGGGAATTCGTAGGATACAAGTGACATGTCATTAGGGTTATCGATTTCAACTTTTATGAGCTTACTGATACTCAGCTAGTATAAGCTTATCGTTATTTAGCTCGAAGAAGCTTACCGTTTACAGCTCGTATGAGCATACATGTAAATAAATTGATAGATTACATGTAACACCCCTTACCCGTATTCATTACTGGAATAGGTACGAGGCATTACCGAAGTTTACTGAACATTTTCAAATAATTCTGAGTCATTTATTATTCATATTTTAAAGATAATCATAACGTCTCTCTATTGGGACCTCGAAGCCCCAAACATACATTAAAAACCAACTGGAATTAAATCAAAATAAAAAAAAATTTCGCAAAATCTTAAATTTTATTTTCATCTAAGTACTTACCATTTCAATGCTTTTTATAATTAAGCATGTTACCATTCAATCAATAGCTTGACACTTGTCTAAGCGTCAAACAACATCATTGTTAGTATACTTGCACATATTTCATATAAATTCAATATTGATATACTTATTTTCTCGACATGTCACACTTGAGTTTAATAATTGTCTTTACTTACATAATTTCCTTGTATCAACATATCAAAGATAATCATATATGTACATGTCATGAAACATATCATTCTCTTACCGTTTCTTCATAAGTATATATCAATCGTTTCATTATATCAATATTTCATGCTCCATCATTTCCATATATTTTATGTATATTTATTCCGGTAAAGTTTATATCAAACTTAACATAAATTATATTCCATGTACTTATTCTTATTTCATTTATCTATCTTCATAATTATTTCATACAACTATTTTGTACATATATTTTCATATGACCAGTTCTTGTAAACATTTCACACAACCATTTCATATAACCATTCGTCATCTGATACATATTACCTGAATATCAATTGTTCAATAGATGTCATCGCGTCTCCCATCCACGGTCTTATTTATCTTTGACATGATGCCATAGTGTCTTTCAACTATGGTCTTACTCATTTTCTGTCATGTTGCCATGGTATCTTTCAATCATGGTCTTATTCATTTCATGTCACGCTGCCATGGTATCTTTCAACCATGGTCTTATTCATTTCATATCACGTTGCCATGGTATCTTTCAGCCATGGTCTTACACATTTCATATCAAGTTACCATGGTATCTTTCAACCATGGTCTTACACATTTCATATCAGAGAGCACACTCCCGCGAACCTCATCCTTACAGTGGGATTACCAGTCCAGGCTAAATCCCCTGTAATATAAACTCATAGAGTATTGTCGGGATTACCAGTCCAGGCTAAATCCCCTGCAATGACAATTACTCTAATGAGCTTGGATCTGAATTACCAGTCCAGGCTAAATTCAGACCCTGATTCAGATTAACCGTTCGGGCTAAATCCATTTTCCACATATTCTTCGGGAGGACTATATCAAGATAGGATCACCCGTCCGGGCTAGATCCTTTTTACCGTCAATTCCTTTTTAGAGATCCATCGAATTTTCCTTTCATTCAACCGGGATTTCTTCCCATTTTTATCAAATATATCAATGTTTTATCAATTTTCATACAATGAACATTCAAATCATATTCATATCAAAAACATGCATTTCAAGCATTTAAGAATATAATTCAAGTTACATGAACTTACCTCATTACTTGTTTGTGTTTATAATTTTATTAATCCGATATATTTTCTTTTCCACGATCAAATCTCTTATTTGAGTCGTCCGGATCTTTATAAATAAATTTGATCATCATTTTCATTCATTTCATATTCTAATGTATTTAATTAATGCGCTATGAAAAATTACCATTTTGCCCCTAAACTTTTATTTAATGACGATTTCATCCTTAGGGTCAGGAAAATAAAATTCTTGCAATTTAATCCTTATTTCCAGCTATTATTCTCATACATATTGATAATAGCCCATGAATTCTATAAAATATCAGAATTTTCCATAATTTCAACACTTTTCAATTTAATCCCTAAAAACATGTTTTTCCCCAATCTTGAACTAAATTAATAATTTCATTCAATTTTGTAATTTAAATAAAAAAATAGTTCATTTCATGCAATTTGGTCATTTCTGACATTTTTACAAAATTACCCATAAAGTTTTACTTTTATTCAATTTAGTCCCTGAGCCTAAAACATGCAAATTAGCCATGTTAGATGAATATTCATACATATTTTCCTCTTTCTCCTCTCCATTCCACATCCTTAATGTATATAACACACTTGTAAGTAATATTATCTATAATTTTCATTATTTACTTTTATGAATATTCAAGCTGTCCATCTGTGTCATAGTCACTAAATCATTTATATCTAGAGCTATAGAAGTCCAAATTAAGATCTGCTAATTTTACCTGAAACTAGACTCATATATCTTCTTATCATAAAATTTTTAGAATTTTTGGTTTATCCAATAAGTACAGTTTATTCTTTAAATTTACCCCTGTTCTGCTGTCTGACAGTCCTGACCCTTCTTCACTAAAAATTAATTATCTCCTCGTACAGAATTTGAATGATGTTTCTGTTTATTTCTCTTGAAAATAGACTCATTCAAGATTCTAAACATATAAATTTAAGTCCATAATTATTTTTATCCAATTTTTGATGATTTTCAAAAGTCAGAATAGGGGAACCCGAAATCATTCTGATCTTGTCTCACAAAATTGATTATATCTCATGATTTACAATTCCATTGCTTACATAATTTCTTCTATAAGAAACTAGACTCAATAGGCTTTAATTTAATACTTTATTCATCCTATAATTCGATTTCTAAAATTTTTTATGAATTTTCAAAGTTAGACTACTGCTGCTGTCCAAAACTATTTTGGTATAAGATATTAATTACTATGTTATAACACCCTTATTTTCTTTTTCTACACCATTTCTCATCACTTTCTCTTATTTTCTCTTCACTAACATATCAAGAACATAGGACCTTATGTAAGAAAACTCTACTATAACATTATTTCCATGCTTTGTCAATAATAACAAACTTAAAAACATATTGAAATCTTGATGTACTTACCTTTTCTTATTGACTTCAATCTTTAACTTGATTTTTCTCTCTCCTCCAGCTTCTATTTCTTGAATCCAACTTGATATTCTTGCTCCCCATCATCTCCTTGCTATCTTTCTCTCTTGATGGCTATGGAAATTCTTTCAATTTTTAGGTGAAAATAATGAATTTTTGGTAGAAGGACTAAATTGTAAAAAAAGAAAACCTCTTTTCTTCTTCTTCTTATAGGTGGGTTTGCAAGGGAAAGGAAAGGTGATGATAATTATTTATCTTTCCTTCCTTTTATACTAAATAAATAATAATAAAATAATAATGAAATAATAATAAAATAATAAAATATCTTATTAAAATAATATATATCTAATTAAATAATCATAAAATATCATCAACATCATCATTACTTTCTAGATTTCTCTCTCTTCCAATTGACCATTTTGCCCTTTATTATCTTTTAAAATTCCATCCTTGAGTCATCATTTAATTTGGTAAAATTGCAATTTAGTCCCTCATAGTTCTTCACCTATTCAATTTGGTCCTAATCTATCCATTTTCCTTAGTTTCTAGGTCATTCCACTCTTAAAATATTTACACTATTGGTCCTTTAACTTTTTCATATTTACACTTTAACCCCTCAAATTTTAAGTATTTATTCTTGTGCAACAAAACTTTTCTCACTTTTACAATTTAGTCCTTTCTTGAATTAATATATCATAATATGCTTCTCAATATTGACATAACTCAAAATTACCCTTTTTGTCACTTTATTTTCTTATTTTACTATATTACGAATAATATTTTACTGTAAAAATTTTCGGGGTATTACATTAAGTTCAGTACACCTCGTGTGTACTACCCGCGTATCCAATGATATTCTAAAGCGTTCAACGGGCACTGTTCTGTTACAAGATTATATGAGTCCAATACCAGTTACTCCAGGTATTTACATGAGATATATGAAAATTATTTGTACATGATATTTAGATGTGGAAATTATATGTACACAGAAGTTTGATTATTGTTGAGCTCATACAAGTTTCTTGATTTTTATATGAATTATATGACTAACATGGTTATTGAGGATGTGTTTAGACTTTTGGCCAAATTAAGTTGGATATGTTATGTATGTTTACCTTAAATGTGATTAAATGGTAATTAATTTCTTTGTTATACGAACTTACTAAGCTTAAATGCTTACTCTATGTTATTTTCCATGTTTTATAGTGATTCGGAAGCTCGTTCGGGTTGGAAGTTTTTCGGAGCTATATCACACTATCCAACGGCTCTTTTGGTAATTTTGGTTAATTAATTTCGGTTATAATGGCATGTATAGGTTAATTTGGGCAATGTTGGCATATAAGTGTTTTGTTGAGATTAGTCAGTTATTTGGCTTGTGTTTGGTATATTTTGATGTATATATATATGGCCTTATCACGTTTAATGTGTGTTTGATATAGTTGAATGATGGAAAACTTATAGGTATATTGATGATTGGTTTAGAATGATATATTTGGTACCAAATAGGTGAGCTTGATAAATAATCTACATGATAGGTTTTGGTACAATTATGCATATATGTATTTAGTCACTTAGGTAAATTTGGGGTGCATGGTTGACATATTTCCATATTGTCATTTGAAGTGCCTAAAGGCATATTGGTTGTATGTGATGACTTTAAATGTTTAAGGCTTAATTTTGGCTTGTTTTGGATGTCTAATTATGACTTGTATATATACAAAATGTTAAGTATCGGTGGATGCTTAATTGAGTTCATCCATACGGGCAGAGACACGGGCATATGTCTTAGCCGTATATGATACATGACCAAGTGACACGGCCGTGTGTCCCTTGTATCTTTTTAAGAATGCAAGTAAGTATGCTCACACAGCCTAGCACACGGGCATGTGGCTTGGCCATGTGCCCAAAGTTAATGAGTTACACGGGCACGGACACGGGCTAGGACACGGTCGTGTGTCCTTATTTCAAATGTCCACATAGCCTAAGACACAGGCGTGTCTCTTGGTCATGTGAGTCACACAGCCTAGCCCTATGGTTGTGTGACCCCTACAACTTTGAATAATTTTAACATTTTTAAAAAAAATTCTTTAAGTCTCTGATTTAGTCCCAACTTGTTTCTAATGCGTAATTTGGGCCTCGAGGGCTTGTATAAGGGATAATATGTTTGATTTTGATTGGTTTCTGACATGAATATTATATGATATAAAATATTTGAAATGTCTGTTTATTTTATATGTAAACTCTGGTAATGCTCCGTGACCTTGTTCCGGCGATGGATTTGGGTTAGGGGTGTTACATTTATTGGTATTAGAGCTACGTTTTAGTCAATTCTCAGACTAACGTAACCTATACGAGTCTAGATATACATGCTGTTATTTAACATCTAATAGTATGATATCTCCTAACCATTTTAAGACATGTTTTCATATAGTAATGACATCCAACCGAGTTGATTCCGATGAAGTAGAGAGTAACGCTCAAGCCTCCATTCAAGGAGTAGCTTCAAGTGGTATGAGGCCTGTATTTGAGGGCCGAAAAAGAGAGGTTAAGGAAGCCTTCTTCCAAATGATAAATGAGTGGTTCACCGAGTTTGTATGAATGAAGCCTACTACTCAACAACCTCTATCCCCTCCTATTCCTCATCCGGTTCCCATTATTCCTCATAGTACGGATCCTATTAGAGTTGGTAAGCCTCCTGTTGATAAGATCCGTAAGTAAGGTGCTGAAGAATTCCGAGCTACTGTCGAGGATGACCCTGAGAGAGCTGAGTTCTAGTTAGAAACACCATCAGAGTTCTTGATGAATTATCTTGTTCACCAGCTAAATGTCTTAAGTGTGTGGTATCTTTATTAAAAGATTCATCTTACCAGTGGTGGCATGCATTAACTTCTATAGTGCCGAGAGAGAGGATTACTTGAGAATTTTTTCAAACCAGTTTAAGTAATAAATACATCAGTCAGAGGTTTCTTGACTAGAAATGTAAAGAATTTTTAGAGCTTAAACAGGGTTGTATGACAGTGTCTAAATGTGAACTGGAATTTGTTTGATTGAGTAAATATGCTCGAGAATATATTCTGATTGAGACTGTAATGTGTAAGCGGTTTGAAGATGGCTTAAACGAAGATATAAAACTATTAGTCGGGATCCTCGAGTTGAAAGAATTTGTCTTGTTGATCGAACATATAAAGCCGAAGAGCTGAGCATAGAGAAAAGACACGCTAAGACTAAAGCTAGGGATTCGAGCAAGAGATTGAAGGGAAAGACAAACCAGTCAGCATCGAAGAAATCTAAAAAACATCACTATCTTTCTACTACTTCTGTAGGATGCTCCAGTAGAGACAGAGGTACCCAACAGTCTAGTCCTAAATCTCAGGTTACATTTGTAGCAAGTGTGGGTAATGCTAGAAACACCAAACCCAAGTGCAAGCACTATAATAAGCCACATTATGGTGAGTGTCGAATGAAGAGCGAAGTGTGTTTCAGATGTGGTTCCTTTGACCACTATCTTAGAGATTGCCTGGAGAAATCTGAGAAAGATAATATTCAAATTTTGAGGCCGAGTAATATAGCTGCAAGAGGTAGACCACCTCGTAATCCTGAAAATGTGAGTGGTAGCCATGGTGTAACGAAAGACTCTACTGCAAGGTCTAAAGCATGAACACCAGCTAGGGCTTATGTTATTCGTACGCGCGGAGATGTTTTTACGCCAGATGTTATTATCGATACTTTCTCTCTTATTGATACTGATGTAACTACTTTAATTGATCCCGTTTTAACTCATTTATATGTTTGTACGAATTTAGTGTCTTGTAAAAATTTACCTATTGAGCCCATTGAATTTTTGGTTAAAGTATCGAACCCTCTAGTCCAGTATATGTTAGTTGATAAGGTTTACAAGAACTGTTCATTAATGACTCAGGGTGACAATTTTCCGGCTAATTTGATGCTATTATCGTTCGATGAATTCAATATGATTTTGGGCATGGATTGGCTAACTCTGCATGATGCGGTGATAAATTGTAGACGAAAGCTTATCGTATTGAAATGTTAGAACAGTGAGACGCTTCGTGTTGAATCAAAAAATCTGAGTGAAATGTCTATTGTGATATCAACTATGTCAGCACAGAAATATGTGAGAAGAAGGTGTAATACTTACCTTACTTAAGTATTGGATACTAAAGTGTCTGAGTCGAAACTTGAATGCCAGTGGCTTGCGAGTATCCTAATGTGTTTCCAGAGGAGTTACCTAGATTACTGTCGGTCAGAGAAGTCAAATTTGCATGATAACCATCACTTCCAAGAGCTTTCACGGGCGCCATGTCTAATAACTCTCTTTTGATCTCCTCATTTGTGATAGGATCCTCCAAAATAGTAATTTTCGAAGAAGTAAGACTAGGAAAACCAAAATTAGGAATACTCCTCAAGACAGGGGGAGCCTCACCATAAAGCCTTTCAAAGAATTCCACCGCCTTAGATTGCAAGATATCTTGATCACAACACCATTCCCTATTATCAATACGTAAAGTTGTAATTTGGTCAAATTTCCTTCTCTTGATCGTACGACTATGATAAAATTTTGTGTTTCGATCACCCAATTAAAGCCAATTACATCGAGCCTTTTGTCTCCAAAGCAAATCTTTAAGATCAAGAACGTTTTCTAACTCATCCCGAATTTCCTTCTCTATAGTAGCCCGTTTTCAATGAAATCGGAACAGTGGTTTTAGGACCACAAATTCGAGTTCAAAAGAAAATTTATTTTAATATTATTTTATGGTCTATATGATAGGAATATCATATAAAAATTTCGTTAAGAAAAAATTTATTGATTACATGTTTAATTGATAAAATGGCCAAATTGCATAATATGCAAAAGTTAAATTTTAGTAGCTAAAGGGATCAAATAGCTATGGAATTTAAAATTTGAGGTCCTTATATGGCAAATAGACCATTAAGATGAGTTAGTAGATCAATATGATGATCCATCCATGGAAAATTAAATAAAGAAAATGACTAAATTGGAAAGAGAAATAATAAAAGATGATAAATGATTAAAATAAAGAAAAATATCATATATTATCATCTTTCCCAAATGAAAATCCATGGAAACCCTAGCTATGGGTATTAAGTTCTAGCAATCTTATTTTGCTCAATTAGGTATGTTTTTTTGTCCCGATTTTAGTAATTTTTATGTTTTCGAGATCGTAATGACCTAATCTAACTATCTCAGGGATTAATTTGTAAAGTTATTAAAGTATTAAAGTTTTTCCATGGATGGTTATGCATGAATTATGAAGTTTTATGGTAGAAATGGAAAGGTTGTTTATAGATAAACAACTTTTGTAAAGGAAATTTTCATGAAATTGTGATTTATGGACTAAATTGTAAAGATGAGAATTTTATGGGAAAATTTTGATTTTTGTGAAATACATGGACTGTTATTGTTATATGTAAAAATTGACTAGGCTTGGAATAAGGATTAAATTGCATGAATTTAATTTTCCGAGCCTAAGGACGAAATCAGAATTAAATAAAAGTATAGGGGCAAAATGGTACTTTTGCCTAAAATGTGAATTGGATTGAATAGAGTATGAATTGTATTAAATTGAGCTAAATTTACTCGTATCTATTCGGATAGACAAAAAACGGAGCTAGATCGAGGTAAAGAAAAAATAACAGATTAGTAGCT
Source organism: Gossypium longicalyx (assembly GCA_025698465.1). NCBI lineage: Eukaryota > Viridiplantae > Streptophyta > Magnoliopsida > Malvales > Malvaceae > Gossypium > Gossypium longicalyx. The sequence continues at coordinate 10,543,630 of CM046997.1, read as the reverse complement.
TACAAGTTCACGAACATTGTCGAGGTAAGTTCTTGTAACTAAATTATGTATATTTATATGTTCAAATTGAATGTTATGTATGTGTATTGTATAATTGAAATGTATAAAAATCGGTCACATATCCAATAATGCTCGATAAGTATTAAGTCCCGATTAAATAAATGAAATTCGATGGATACAGGGTTCTCAAATTGGTTATGGTCCTGCATATGTTGCAGACACACCACGGCTTGAGCATCCCGATATATGGCCCTCTCGAGCTTCCTGTTATATGGTTCTTGCGACTTCCCGTTAATAGCTCTTCGGAGCATCCCGATTGGTTGTGATCCTATATGTGTTGTGGACACACCACAGCTCTTATGGACGTCTCGATATATGGCTCTTCATGAGCTTCCCGATTAAAGGCTCTTTATGAGCTTCCTGATTAATGGCTCTCTAGAGCTTCCTGATATTGGCTCGCTTGAACTTCCCGATATATAGCTAACCGAAGCTTCCCGATTAATGGTTCTTCAGAGCTACCCGTTATTGGCTCGCATAAGCTTCCCAATTATGGCTCTTATGAACTTCCTATTATACAGCCCGAATAAGCTTCCCATTACATGGCTCACATGAGCTTCCGTTATATGGCTCGAGAGAGAGCTTCCTGTTTATATGCTCGTATGAGCATTCCCAAATATGAATTGACAGATTTCAGATTTGTACGCTTCAAGTGTACTACCTATGTATCCATCGATATTTCAAATAATATAATGAGCAAAGTTCCGACATAGGATAATAAGAACTTGAGATGAATTATTATGGAAATGTACTTGAAAAATACATGGATATGATTGTACATGTTATATGGTTGCATGATGTGGAAAGCATAAGGAAAATTTGATAATGGTTGAGCTCATATATGTTTCTTGATATTTATTTGGAATTTATAACTAACATGATTATTGAGGATATGTGTTTAGGCTTTTGGCCAAGTTGTTTAGAATATGTTTTATATGCTCACGTTTAACGTGATTAAATGGTAAGTTAAATTCCATGTTATACGAACTTACTAAGTATTAGATGCTTACTCTGTTTCATTTCCTCTGTTTTATAGTAATTCGGAAGCTCGTTGGATCGGAAGCTTGATGGAGATATCTCACACTATCCATTGGTTCACTTCGGTATAAATAATAAACTAATTTTAGTTATAATGGCATGTATAGGTTATTTAGCCAATGTTGGCATGTAAACGTTTTGATTGTAGCTAGCCATTGAAATGGCTTATGTTTGGTATGTTACTATGTGTATATAAGTAGATTTATCATGTTTGAAGTATGAGCTTGATTATGCATAAGTGCATTTGATTAATTAAGTAAATATGAACATTAGGTAAACATGATAATAAATTGTCATCTGAAGTGCCTAAGAGCACATTGGATGTATGTGGTAATATGTCATGTTTAAGGCATAATTTGGCTTGATTTGAATGTCTTGAATTGGTTGTTGAATGTGTTTAAATGTTAATGTAGGTGGAAGATAAATTGGGTGAGAAATATGGCCCTGGAAATGGCCTATTTTCGTCCAAACGGGCAGAGACACGAGTGTGTGTCTCAGCTATGTGTGACACACGGCCTAACACATGGGTGTGTGGTTTAGCCGTGTGTCCCCTGCATCTTAAAATTTTCAAAATAGAATGCTTAGTATTGATCACACGGCCTGGCACACGGGTATATGGCTTGACCGTGTGACTCCTGCACCTATTTTGATGCAAATTTTCATGTTTACATGGCCTAACATATGAGGGTGCGACTTGGACATGTAACCCAAGTCAGAGAGTTACACGGTCACAGACACGGTCTCGAACACTGCCATGTACCCTATTTCAAATGCCCATAAGGCCTGAGACACGGGCGTGTCTCTTGACCATGTGAGCCACACAGGCTGCGTCCTCTGCACCTTGGAAAATTTTTGAGATTTTGCGAGAAATTCTCTGAGCTCTCGATTTAGTCCCGACATGTTTGTAATACATATTTTGGGCCTAGAGGGTTCGTATAAGGGACTTTGTGGTTGATTTCTGATATGTATATTGTATGATGTGAAATGTCCATTATCTGATCTGTAAACTTTGATAATGCTCCGTAGCCCTGCTCCAATGACGGGTTCGGGTTAGGGGTGTCACAATCTCTTTCTGAACTAAATGACTAGAGGGGAAGTGATCTAGTGCCTTTTGAATATCGTTCAGAGATATCATAAGATGCCGCTTATGGGTACCCAAAAAGCCATACACATTCCTGTTCCAAGCTTTAACAGAAGAAGTAAAATTATTCAAGGAATCAACCATATTACCTGCAAAGTTCCACTTCTCTCTGACAAAGGTGGGAAATTTATTATGCTACGTCCATCCTGATAGAAATCTAAAAGGTCTTCCTTTAGCCATACTAAGGTCAGGTCTAGTAAACAGTAAGAGAGGTAGATGATCAGACTTAATCCGAGTGAGATGTTGGACTAAACACTGTGGGAAAGTTGACATCCATTCGTTATTAGCTAAAGCTCCGATCTAATCTGACAAAAGTGCCACCCCGTTGCCAAGTGTAAGAGCGTCTGCTATACCTTAAGTCTTACAACTCACAAGAATCAACAAAATTACCAAATAACTCACAGCACTTACCTACGGTAAATGGACTTTTCTTATCCTCAAGTGATAGAGTAACATTGAAATCTCCCATAATTAACCAAGGAGTAGATTGAATTAGGGTTACAGATTTTAACCCTTCCCAAAGAAACTTTCGTTTTGACTTGTCTGGACTGCCATACACAAATGAGATAAGAAAAGACTTGTTAAGAATAAGATTATTAACATGAAGAAGAATAAATTGGGGATGACTTCGAATTATTTGAATTCAAACAGAATCCTTCCATCCCACCCAGATACCACCTGAAAAACCAACGGCTTTAACCCAATGAGAGTAATTAAAGCCCAGTTGCTCAATAATAAAATTAGCTTTTTTACCGCTCACTCTCAGTTCTACCAAGCAAACAATATTTGGTCTGTGTTCCGCATTGTATTCTTGAAAAGCTCGAATAAAATTTCTGCTAGCACACCCTTGACAATTCTATGAAAAAATTTAAGATTTGGCTCCATAACAAAAATAAAATAAATTAAGTTACAGCTAAGAAAAATAAAGTATAACAAACCCTGAATATCAAAAATAGAATTCATAAGGAGCAATAAAACGATAAGTTTCAACCTTAATGTCCAGGAAGATTAACCCCCTCCTACTGTTCATCATTTATAGTAAAATCCCCATAATCAAATTTGGCTTTAGAGAACGTCGAGATGCTCTCTGCTAGTTGATCCATAGATTCCTTCAGCGAAACACGTTGAGATCTAGAGGATTTGAAGTGAGTATTACTTCCATGAAGAATTTTATTATGCTTTTTAGTAATACCTCTTCCTCTATTTCTAATCCCTTTTCCCAAATCGAAAAACCTCACCAGAATCAAAACTAAAGAATTATTTAAAGAAGGAACATTATTTTTGTTTTTAAAATTTTTATTCTCAGGAAAGATCACCACCGAATGCTTGCCGGAATCGAGGCTACCCATTTCCATCACCACTTTGTCTGTGTCACACCCATCTATTGTCAAGGCTGGACAATAGGCTGAAGACTCACCTTCGACATGGAGGGCCACCCCGGTATTGGAATCGCTTAGCACTCTTACCGCTGCTAGGGTTTGACTGCAACTACCAGTAGCAATAAAGCTTTGCTGGGCCATTACTTCCTATCTGGGTTTATCCATCAGACCCCGGGCCTAATTAGCCAAAATATCCCTTAGGCCCAAACACTTAGTAAACTCTTTCGAATTCTTTAAGTTTTCATTAATGCTGTTAAGGACTAAACTGGATCCCACTCTTGGTCCAGCATTTTCTTTGATGATCGGGCCTAGACCAGTTTTAGAGCCCACCTCCTTAAGCTTGCCTTTATTTTTATTTTTTTTACTTAATTCTATCTGACTGTTATACTGGGGACCAATTTCCTTCCTATGCTGATTTCCATTTATAATTTCTTCTCTTTAGAACGTCGAAAATCAGACAAATCTCCATCATAAATTTCTTTGTTTAAATCCTTATTATTTAGGGCCCTAAAATGGGATCCTTCCTTTTCCCTCTCTTGATTTCCAAAGGATTTCTACATATTATCTCTAAATTTCCACCTTGATTTCCTTTCTACAATCATCCACGGCTTGTAATTCTTGTCTTTCTGCACCGATCCTTCCACGACCATATTTTGATTTTATGGTATCGTTTCAGGCGAGTCAACTTTCTTTTCAACTGTGGGACCAGAATTTCTAAAGGTACAAAGGTTATCCACATGACCATACTTTCCACAGTGAAAGCAAATTGTAGATAAAGATTCATATTCCACCTTTTGTGATCGACCATTGATCAAGATTTGGGAAACCAATAGCTTTTCCAAATTAACATAAACTGCCATTCTAGCAAAACGTCCCCTTGCCCTACTATCGGTGTTCATATCTAACTTGACCACTTTTCCAACCATTTCCCCAATCTCTATAATGATTTTACAATTATACAAGTGACCGGGTAAGCCAGGAAATCTGATCCATACCATCACTACACTTGGGTAAGCCTGTGTAGGGTCAAAGGCCAACGTCCAAGGTTGAACAGTCAAATATTGACCAAATATGGTCCAAGGACCTTCAAAAAGAGCCTTTTCGCAATCCAGATTGTTTTGAAATTTGATTAGGAAATAACCATTTTCAATATCCATCATGTGCAAACGTGCTTAGGGTCTCCACATGTTATAAATTTTATTATGCAAAATTGAAAATCTAATGTTACGACCTAGAAGTTTTAAAATCATAGTATTATCCATACCCTGAATGAGGATTTGGTGAATCCAGTTTGAGAAGCTTATTGAAGGCACACCATTCACAAATGTCTTCTGAATATCCCCTTACAAAATATCAATAACTTCCTTTTTCTTCTGAACCGTTGAAGACGTCCTTTGAAGAATGGCTGACGAGCTTATCTTTCCAAGAGGTAGGTTGATCTGAGGACAGATCAATCATCATGTCGTTAGTCGTATCCTCCTCTTTATCTCTGAATCGAACCTTTTTAGTTATCAACTCCTCCACAATGGATTTTTCAGAACCAGAATTTTCACAGAGAGAAGACATATAAAATATTAATTCTAAGTATTGTTGCTTAATAACAAAGTGATTTTTTTTTTAGCTTAGGACGTAGATGTAAAAGATTATGTAATAAATGTATTGATAAAAATTAATATAGCAAATAAATGAGACTTTGATTATAATGATAAAACTAACATATTAAACATTATAGTGTTTTAAGTTTAAATTTTATTAGTCGATTTTGTTAACTTAATCAGCACAAGAGGACGTGGGTACAAGTGCACTAAAGCGCATTATCCTCTCATTTAAAGGTTGGGAGGGACTATGGGTAATTTTAGGCATTGTTTCAAAAAAAAATTCTAAATTTTACATAAAATATATAATACCCTCATTTTTTTTGTGAATTTGAAAACAGTTTTGCAAATATTTATCTATAAAACATAATAAAGTAGGATACATGTAAGTACTGTAGATGTGCTTACCTCATCTCCTGTTTATGATTTTAACACCAACGACCTTAATCCAACGGCCCATCGTCATTTCAAGGCACGTTTTAGTGCAGATCAACGGCTACTTTTAGCCATGAGCACTAACTAAACATTTTGGGTTATTTCCGAAAACATCACCTCATCTTTTATTGGTACAATTGCGATTATAAGCCCCACATTTCCCAACTTTAGTGATTATGCTTAACCACATATTTAAACTTTCTATTTTTAAACCTTTTACGAATTAGTCTATACCCCATTCATAAATCCTATTTCACTCTCAATTCATCGTTATTCTTTAGTATTATACAATTAAACAAAAATAACCCAGGGAGGGAGAGGAATGAAAGAGGAAAGAGTAAAGAGAGGACGAAATTTAAGGAAAAAATGGTAAAATTTCTCTACAGTCCCTCTTAATTTCAATATTGAGCAAATTGAACCCTCTAAAAAAGGGAGCAATTTAGTCCCTATTAATTTTGAAAGTGAGCCTAAGGATAATCAATCATAACGTGCACTTTTTTCTATCAATTTATCCTCCTTTTGATTGGTATAATGATAAATTTAACCTTTAATGTTTATAAATTATGTCATTTTAGTCCTAAATCTAAAAAAATTCAGCCTCATTGAATATCAACAATTTAGAATCAAGACCAAATTGATTGAATGTGTCAAAATTAAGATAAATTTAATAGAATCTTAAACATTAAGAGTTATTGTACAATCAAAATTATATGAATTTTTTTATATGTGCATTCGAGATGTATGTGTATATGTATAATGTTTATATTATTTATTTTTAATTTTATGTCGTGTTTTAGTTATTATTTTTAAATTACTTCTGTGTTCATCATTTCAATTCATTTCATATTTTACATAATTTGTTATAATTATTTGAATTTAATAAAAAAATATTTATGTAATATATTAAAATATAAAAAAATGATAGAATTAAAGTATCATCCATATCTATTATAATTCATGAAGACAAATTCTTTCAATGTCTATGGTTGCGCTTACCAACGACACCAATTAACCGTTAGATTTGAATATTCATTCACAGATTGATTTATGTTTCATACTTGATTAGTGTGCAAAATTTTGTTTTATTTATTTTTATGGAATAATATATGATGTGCCAAGTCTCATGCACTATCATTAAATAATAATATGACCCGTCATCATTAAATGAAATTAAAAAAAAATTGTAGAGAACTTATAATAAACACTAATAATTTTATTTAAACATAATTAAATACTAATTAATTATAACTATTATAAATAAGTATCAATAATTCTCATATTTAGGGTTTAAGATCTCAAATTTATGATTTTAATATTTATTTATAATTAATTATTATTTTATTATGTTTAAATAAATTTCTTAATATTTGTTTGTAAGTACTCATTACTTTCAAATGATACATCGAAGATTTTGATCTATTCACTTGAAAAAACAGATGATTACTGATTTTAATGTTTAAATGATTCATATACACTTACTTTATTTTATAAATCTATTTAAAATTTTACCTCATACTGAATTATTATATATTTAATTTAATAGTTAAAAATAATTTAATAAGATTTAATTTAAACTTAATAAGTACTAAATAAATTGTATACTTTTTTTAAATCCTCGGCGTATGCGGGGTGGAGATGCTAGTTTCAATCTTAAATTGGAAAAAAAAAATTACTTGGGAGTTTTAGATTCATATATTAATATTATAACAAAATTAACACCAAATATCAACCACTAAAAACTTTAGGTACTGATAATGCTGAGATGAACTAAACTATCCAAATACAACTGATTGAAACCATAGAAGTTAACTGAAATTACATACTGTAATCCCTCAAACAAATGGAAATCTTGGCCTATAATATAACAAAGCTAATTTATAGTCTAAGTAAGATTAGTGACATAAAACCTTGGTGTGGCACAGTCCTTGTATTGCATGCTTTTCACAACATTCAAGGCTTCATCCCCATATCCTTCAAGTTCAACCCACTTGGGAGAAAGTTCTATTATATTCCTCTATGTAGTCTGACCTGAAAAGGATTCGAAGGTTAATTCATGTTATATTGAAAATTTACAGCCTAGTTCTTTGGCGGCGGTGTCGAGAAAATGTATAGGCATTCCTCTTGCAAGTTGACTATGAGCTTCCCACGTTAAGCACTTCTCGATATCAGAATGCCAGTCGATGACACTGATACTGAAATAAGGACCATGGATGCCATTTATTTCCAGCTTAGGATTTGATTGCAGAATATTGCGAAGTACCGATATGCTGAGAGCACGAACGTGTGCACTTGGATGAGAAAGACATCGAGTTGTAGCTGGCAGACGACACTGCATGAATTGACACATTAAAGATCACATCACCATAGATCTTGCAGGCATGTTTTAACTTGAACCTAGTATATCGAAAATTGACTATGCCGAAAAGGGCATTTGCTCACCTTTAACAGGTTTGAAAGTCCATCCACGACAGCCAGTCCCGATTCCCCCCACTCTAGTACCGGCTGAACTGCTCTAGCTGTTGCTTCCAGCAGCTGCCATTTTTAGATAAAAACTCAACACATTAATGAAGCTTTAAGATAAAACCGAATGCATTCGACTTCAGAGTATCACAAGTGCTCAATTAAAAAGACACGGTCATTGGTGAATGACTATCTATAAGAGACGATAGGAAGAAAGACAGTACCTCAAGTTGCGGTAAAGTGCAAGCTTCCCCATCTACGAGCATTCCATCAGTGGCACGTAGAAGCAAATCAGAGGCACTTGCTACAATTACCAATGATTCCGGGATATCATGATTTCTCATTAGTTCCACTATCAACTTTACAATCCGCTGGTTGATTCTCCACATCTTCTGACCTTGATCATCATTTTTGGCAATCCATGGCTGCAATTCCCTATCCGCCTGACAAGAAAACAAGGCCATAAAAGTGACCAAACAAATAGAGAAACTAAAGTAAAACAGCTAGACAATAAGGCAATTTATGGCTGCTGGTTTGGACACCATCCAGATTATGAATCATTGTAGACTTTTACAAAAAACATAGGGAGTTCAAGTCAGCAGCGATAAAGAAAGCTGATGTTTTCAAGAAGAACAAAATTTGGACCTGAAGAACAACTGCAGTTGCTGCTTTTGCCGGAGATGCTGATACGACATTGCACAATGCATCAACCACCTAATACCATCCGAGTAGGGTAGTCAGAAAAATATATCTCCATGAAATCATAAAGATGATTTTACAATGAAAAGATGACTTTGTCAACTGTTATGCACTCTCTCATTAGTCTCAACTAAAATAATACCACAGGAAGCATGAAAAGGATCGGATTACCTGTCTCCATCCCTGTTGGGCAGAAGTGCTTTCAGCACTGGGTTGTGTTTCAGGGGCTGCTATCAGTTTGTGCCACAATAGTGAAACAACAGAGAAACATAACTCTTGCTTCTCCACAAGCACGGATCTTAGAAGAATTTGTGCACTGCAATTGAATCCTAAGTGCCTATCCTTTGTAAGAAAATTGGCCAAATCCGAGGCATCTAATGGGAAACTTTCTACACTTTTGCCCGTGGAATTTCCTAAGCCTTCATCTGATGTTAACACCATCTGACATCTGAGATTATTGGCTGAATGAACTGAATCTTCATATTCTGAAGAAGATACTCGCAGAGGATCCCAGCAAGCAGTATTTGTACGCTTGCATTGTGTTCTCCTATCAAAACAAACAGGTGCATATATCAATTGTGCTTCTAATGGTTCAGCCTTGTCAACGATGGACGCAACTGCCTTGCTGTGAATGTCGATGAGATTGTATAACGATGATGCCCTAGTGTAAATTTCATTGTCCCACTTGCATCGCATTAGGACAGAGAGCGCATGCATACAAGCCTTTGACTGTCTAAATAGTTCAGAAACATGAGCGGCAACCATAGCTGCAGCAACTATTTCATTCGAACTATAAGTCCATGAGGTGCCAACAGAAGACGGCTTCAGTGAAAAGAGTGCCTCTAAAATCGCTAAGATTCTGCGAGTATGATGAATAGCTGAGTCGATACCATGTCCATACTCTATAGAAGATCCATTTACTTTTGTATGACTGGGTTTAGCTTGAACATTTTTAGCGATCAAATGAGTATTTCCGCTTCTAACCAAGGGGAATAACTGAAGCTCACAGGCAAGAGCGCAAACAGCAGCAAGCACGTAAGAATCGAATGCAGATACAGGCCCTTGATTTTTTGTTTTTCTAGGTTTTATGTCTCTCAGCTTTTCGAATTGTGCCTGCGACTCCTCAATGCTCTCATCAGGAGGATAACTTTCCTCGCTTCTCGGTCTCTTAATCCCATGGAACTGAGCTTCATGGCTAACGCACACAGTTAAAACGACAAAAAGCAGGCGAGAAGCAAGCTCCACTGAAGCACACGATTCTAAAAAGAGGGAATGAACCATTGTACGAAGCTCTGCCACAGCAAGATTCTTTAAGGCAGAACCCATGCTGTATCTTGTTTTTCTGGTTTGCTCCCTGGAGTATTCAGGAGGAAAAGTTCTCTGTAGAATAGCTTCAACAGTGGCCACAAATATCTTCATGAGACACGCTTCAGAAGGACTTCCACGTGGAAGGTATTCAAGGACCTTAAGAAGAGGTATGTATAGGTTCCATGATAGAATGGGAGGCTGCAATGGGGTTGCAACAATTATATCTGGAAGATCAACAGCTGAAGAGCTCAAGGGAATCAGGCCATAAGCAGCTTCCCATATTGTACATATTCTCCACTCCACTTCTGGTCCGTGAGCACAAAGCATTGATGCAATACCTTGGGCGGTAGCTTCAATAGTTGCTTCAGCTGCAGGCACCTCTATCTGATTAACAATATTTTGAGATAAATTTTCAGTACTTGTGATCATGCATTATTGTATGTAAATGCATACGACAGGCTTCGCATCAAGTGGAAGGTAACATGCAAAATTTTGAAGTTGACCACTAATACCTGCTTCCTATAACACGAAATATAACCACCAGAAGGTTCATGTTGAACTGCCACTCCCTCAACTTGTCTTAATGGAGGAAAGAGCAGTGCAGGCTGTGACAGTATACGAAAAAGTAAAGCTGCGGCAGCATCAGCGGCAATACCCACTCTCATAGACATTGCAGTCCCGATTGCACGCAGAAAATGCAAATGCATCCAATTTCGAGGAAGCTACATCAACATCCAGTAAAAGCAATTTGCTAAGAACTATATGAAATCATGTTTGATGCCAGAAGGCATCATTTTATATTCAAATATATGCAGTGAAAAGCGTTTCACTCACCCTTATACCAGTTGCATAGTCTTCAGCTGCCCGAAGGAGTTCCACAAGCTGTACAGCAGCATCAAGTGCATCCGGGGCCCATGATGGTGGTGCTTCTAGAAGTCCAAGAAGAAGTCTTTGGGTGGCACTTGGAGTTGCAATGGCATAGTACCTAATTAGGAGGGAGAAAAAATTACATCATGACAGACACTTATACTGGCAACCAAAAATGTCAGGCATTCATCAATAAGATAAACTCCTTCAAAACTTTCAAACAAGATCTACTTTCCCGATATAAATTCGGGGGTGCTTCACTCAATGCCCTGTATGCATGGCAAAGCACAGTACTTACAAGATATGACCATGGACACCTACTATAGAACAAATATACTTAAGCAATGTTGTTTGAGAGCTCTTAAAGGTTCAGGGCTCTACCGATGAAATAATCGAGCATATGGTTCAAGAGCTGGCAGCCCAGCAACTAGATGCTCATCCAAAGCTGTTGTTGGTGGAGGAAGTAGAAGTGCAGGAACTGCTGCAGCTGTTAAAGTAGCAGTCTCGTAGCGTGCAACCTCCTCATCGCATACACTTAAAATGACACCAGCACCATTAGCAACTGCCCATCTTGGAGTTGATGGCATGAGCTGAGGGTGCTTTCCAGATCCACGAATAGAAGCTATTAGACAACAGTAGTCAAGTAATGAGTCCTCAGGCTAAAATATATTGTTATGCATTCCAGGAAGCAAAATCATGTAATACATTCCAGCCAAAATATTTAACTGACCAGTCATAGGCGGCCTGAGGTCTCCAGCTGCATATTTACCCATAACACCACTGCACCTGTTAATACATATAAAGGACTACCGGCTTCAGTAACAAGCACATAAAAGTGGGATCCATTCATAGGATGTATCACACAAAAGCTTTTAAATTCAATGATAGTTATATGATAAATTGAACTACTATGTAGGTACTTCTTAGAGAGGCCTTATAACTCAGAAGCACTCCCACTATTCAAGCCTCAGAAAAAAGTTTAGTGCAAAAACGGTGTTACGCTAATGCTCACATTGTAACTGATCATGGTGTTTACGCAACGTATTAAATGCTATAAAATTGTCAACCAGTAATATCTTAAAAACTAAAAAAGCTACTCAAGGTAGCCGGTTGGAAATGGCATCCTAAGCATGTATGCATCCATATGCATGTATCTACCGGCAAAATGACTGTTAATCAACAAATGTGGTCTTCCAACATGTTTATTTCTTGAAGTTAGAAGCATTCTATAAGGTTTATTAGAGCACAAGTACTGGAATATTCAACCGTTAAAACCGCTTCTATCTTTATAGAGGCCAATTGATGCTTCAAACTAATCAAGAAAGGAAAAATACTTTGCAATAATAGAAACCGCTCACCAACGAAAGTAATCACTTCTGATGCCCAAAGGCGCTGCAAGCAATATATCAGTAATCCAGGGAGATAAAGGCCTCAAAGGCTTCCTCTCCTGTCGCACTGAAGGTATGTGAAAGGATGATTCCCCATCAGCAGATTCACTTGTTGTAGCTTGGCTGCTGCTATTGCTTCTATCTGCTTCACTATTTGGCAGTTCCGTTTTACATATTGGACGGTTGTAATGAGTCAGAATCCGCAAGATCTCTCCACATGCCAGTGCCCACTGTTCAGAATACTCATTCTGTAAAAAAAAGGATAAATGCCACAGATATGTTCTCAGTCAGCCACAATGATACTTTTAAAAAAGTTAACAACGTAGATAAAAGTGAGCATTGAGAATATTAATATAAAATAGTGTGAAGCAAAGATGATCTTCTCTATTGAACTAAAAAGAAAAAAAAATACCTCACTACTTGGGCAGACTAAGGAGATGAATGAAGAAAATGGAGGGGCATTCTTATCATACACAAGTGTACCATCAATGATGCATGAAATAATTGGAAGAACAACCGCATGCCCGTGTTCAGGATGGTGAAGGACAAATGTTGCTGCAAACAGATTGAGTTTAAGGAACCGGTCATTTCCCAGTTGTAACTTAAATAAAAATTCATTGGATTTAAAGGTGTTATCGTAATGAACAGTGTTACAATAGAAAAGATGAAAGAACCAATACCCAGAACATCATCAAAAAGGCGCTGTTCATCAGATGGATAGCGGTTGCGGACAAGCTGTTACAAAACAAGCAAATTTTGTTACATAAAAAACTCCCAAAACAATAAAAGAATTTCCTCCCTTGACATATAAGCAAAGAAGTTAGTGTCTTTTCCTTCCATTACCAATGGGATGTGAAATAATCATACGAAAACAAGCATACCTCAGCAATGTCCTCAGGGAATTGTTCTGATGTGAATTGACCGAAATACTCGACATATGCAGTAATTTGAACCTAAAAAAAGAGGTAACACAATGGATTATAAGAAATGATGATTTTTACTAAAGCTAATATGAAGTCATATATTCATTTATGTCAACTATTTCACCAACTTAAGTTTTCAAGTAAACCAAGCATGAAAATATAGCATATTTAAAAAGCTTCAAAGATTCATGCAAAGAAAACCAATAAAAAGACGATAGAAAATCCAAGAGAAAGAAACTAGGGTACCTTTCGATGTTGAGGGTCCTGCGGCGGAGGCCTGAACAGCGATGAGAACTGAAGGCCATCAATCCATCGCTCGGACGAATTAGCCATGTAACCTAAACAAGATGTAACCTCTGAAATATACCCTTTCGAACCAACCAGCGGACCAATCAACAGCAACACACACACACCCCCCAAAACCTGAGCTTCCACTCTGCAACCTCTACCAATCAAGAATCAATATTTCACAATTCAACATCCCAAGCCGGTTCAGCCCACGGATTCCCACAAATATGTAAGTGATATCAATTGAAGAACACAAAAAGTATTGAATCAACAAGAGAAACTATATTTCATCTCTCTCTCTCTCTCTCTCTCTTAAAAGGATTGGAAATTTACAACAGTATGTTTAGTCGTCTCTGCCTCTAACTGTCGATTACTGTTTAACTAATATTCAGAAAATCTGTTCTCTGCAAAAACAAATTGAAAGTAAAAATCAGAAACTATTACAAAAAAAAAATACAGAGAAAAATTATATAAAAAAAATTAGATTCAAAAACAGCAAATCACTTGAAAATGGATTAGTAAGCAAGCTAAGAACACTACATACACGATACAGTTACCTAAATCTTTAGATAAAAATACCATAAACCAGCAAACTAACAAAAAAACCAAGACTAAATCCCAAAACCCATTTTTTATAAGAACATGTATATTTTAAAAAAATACATAAACAGAAATGAAAAACTCAAAATTTAGAGAAAAATAAAGGAGGATTTGGAAGCTAACAAACAAACCTGGGCTTTGTTTATCAGATGCTAAAATTTTGCTGATTTAATCTAAGATTTAACTCAGTAAAAAACAATATTAGTGCATATAAAATAATGAAAAAAAGAAAAACAAAATTGGTTTGAGATTTGAGATTTGAGATTTGAGCGGTTTTGCTGGGGAAAATTTTTAAGAGGTGGTAGAGAAAATATTTGATATGGGTGAGAAGGAAGAGATCTTTAGATGGCTGTTGGCTTCAGATTGGTGATGATGTGGCATTGATATTTTCCTCTAGCCTCACAACCTTTCTATGTCATATCACATGAATCAACCATGCATTACATCACATTAACATGCATACATGCATAACATCCATTTAAGCATGAGCAACTTCAGCTAGTGTGATAAGTAAAACAAAGGCTTAATGAAGGAAAAAGTCCTCGAACTCTTTCAAAAGAAGCAATTAAGCTACTGTTTTCTTTTTCATTCAATTTGGTACTTAAACTTTTAAACTAGAGCAAAAAGGCTCGTAAATTTTTTCAAAAAAAGCAATTAAGCCCCTTTTTTTTTTGCACTCAATTGGGTACTTAAACTTTCAAAATGCATAAAAAAGGCTTTCAAACTTTTTCAAAAAATGCAATTAAACCCTTACTCTTTTTTTTTTACTTAATCGAGTACTTGAATTGTCAAAATGCATCGAAAAGATAACTTTAACAATTGACTGTTAAAGTTAACTGCCCTTAATTTTTTTCAGTTAAAGCCATCATATGTCACAACCACGACATGTCATGTGGCAAAAAAAATAAAAAATAAAAATTAATAAAAGTTATAAAAATTATTAAAAATTAGAAAGAATTTTAAAAATTGTAAAAAATTATAAAAAAAAGTTGTAAAATTTTATAAAAATCATAAAAAAATATAAAATATATAGAAATATAGAAAAAATTTATAAAATTTTATAAAGTCATAAGAAAATTATGAAAAATGTAAAGAAATGTAAAATTCGTAAATAAAATTATAAAAATTATCCTACCAAAATAAGCATTTTATAATTTTTCTATAACTTTTATTAATTTTTATTTTTTATCATTTTCGGCCACATTTCATACTATGTTGCGACACATGATGGCTTTAACTAAAAAAAATGGGGTAATTAACTTTAACTGTCAACAGCTAAAGTTTTTATACATTTTATAAACTTTTTCCTAATTTTAAATTTTTTTATATTTTTATTAAAATTTAATAATTTTTATAACTTTTATTGATTTTTATTTTTTATAATTTTTTTGCCACATGTCACACTATGGTTGTGACACGGTGTGGCTTTAACTGAAAAATTAGAGACAGTTAACTTTAGCTGTTAATTGCTAAAGTTAACAGTTAAAGGGCATTTTTTATGCATTTTGACAGTTCAAATACCCAATCAAGTGCAAAAAAAAAGGTTAATTGCTTTTTTTTAATTTGAGAGTTTTTTTTATGCATTTTGAGAGTTCAAGTACCCAATTGAATGTAAAAAAAAAAAAAGAGAGAGAGACTTAATTACTTTTTTTTGAAAAAATTTGAAGTCTTTTTATATTCTTAAGCCTAAAATAAAAGAAAAATTAAATATGCTTCACATTCTATATTTTTTTGAAATTTAAAATTTCATTCTTATATTTTAGTTTCGAGATAATTAGTTTATGTACTTTTTCATTTGAAAATTTTAATCTCTTCATCTAATTTCCCGTTAAAAGTTGGTGATGTTGAAAATATAAAAAAAGATAAAATAATTTTTTAGTCATTAACATTTATAGTTTTTGTTAATTTGTTCTTATTTTTTAGTAGATGAAAATTTATAAAAAAAAAGTTAAAAGTTATAATATTTTGTATTTTTAATAAAATATTTAAAAATTATAATTATTTATAAAAATCATAATTATTTATTTAAAAGTACATGGACTCAATGAAATATTTTGGGAATTGGACTAATGGTCGAATCAATCAAACTATTAATTCTCAATCTGATTAATTCGACTAGTCCAGGCAGTTCAAAGGAAATAAATTATTAAAAAATTTAAAAATTTATACAAACTAGTTCAACCGATTTTTTAGCCCAGTCAATACTAGTTCACAGGCAAGGAGGGATCCCAAATTTTACTTCAAGGGGACGAATCTTCTAAATCCGAACAACCTTTTTTAACTTAAAAAAGTGCCAATTTTTCTTGGATACTTTTTTTGACACTTTTTTTCTTATCAAACAAATTAATTTAATTTTTTTTTAAAATGAACGCTTTAATTGTTAAAAAATAAAAAGAAAAACCACACTATATAAAATTAAATATTTCTTTCCAATATGCAAAAAAAAAAAACTAATACAATACTAAAAATTTCATAAATACCATTATAATTCCAAAAATTAAATTAACAAAACTTGGCCTTAGTCCTATTTTTCAATACTAGGCATCCTAAATTGCACCATCCACTTTTTCATAAGATCGAACTCATCATTGATAGAATCTATTGAAAATTCTCAAACTATATCTTTTTCGATGTATGCCACCAAGTAAATTGAAAGAAAATTATCATCCATTCTATTGTGAAGCCTTGTCTTCACAATTTTCATGGCTGAAAATGCTCATTCGATTGTTGCAGTAGACACGGAAAGTGTAACACTCCTAATCCGTACCTGTCGTCAGAACAGGGTTTCGGAGTATTACCAGAACATCTAGAACATTTTTTCATTCATCTACATAAATTACTATTCATTTACCGAGATCAACCATAACGTCCCTTGATCGAGCCCTTGAGGCCCAATACGAGCATTAGAATCGAGTCAGGATTTAATCAAGACCTCTAAGAATTTTTCGCGACTTTTCAAAATTTTTCCAAGGTACAAGGCTCACACGTCCGTGTGGTCCAACGGACACACCCATGTGACCCTGGGACACGCCCGTGTTGGAGGCCGTGTAACTCTCTGACTTGCACACATGCCCGTATGTTAGGCCGTGTGTTTAATTAATTCAGTTCGAAATTAGATGCAGGTTTTACATGGCCAAGACACACGCCCGTGTTCTAGGCTGTATGGCACACACGGTTGAGACACACATCCGTGTCTCTGCCCGTATGCCCAATTCTAAGCATTATGTTTCTCAAAATTAAGGTGCAGGGGACACAAGCCTAACCACATGCCCATGTTACTAGGCTGTGTATCACATACGGTCTAGATACACGCCCGTTTATTTGCCCGTGTGGACAAAATGAAGCCATTTCTAGCTTCATTTCTTACCCAAAATTCCACCCAAGACCTACACTTGAAACACACAACCAATACCAACCATTCCAAGCATTCAAAATAGGCAATTTCATCATTTAACATAGCATACCATCACATGCATATGTGTTTGTAAACTTACCTTGGATAAACTTAGGCAATACACAACATTGATCGCATATTCTTAACATATCTCATGTGTAAATATATAACACGATAATCTACTTAGTAATACCAAAATAAACCATCACTAGCCATTTCAATGGCTAGGTTACAAAATAACATTTCAAGCCACTATTGGCCAAATTGTCCTATAAATGCCATTATACTAAAATGATTTTACTAAGTATACCCAAAATGCTAGTTGATAGTGTGACGATGCTCCAATGATCTTCTAACCGTCACGAGCTTCTAAGCATTATAAAACAGGGGAAAATAAAATGGGGTAAGCATTACATGCTTTGTAAGTTCGTATAACGGAAACTAAACTTACCAATCTTGTTTATTAAAATCTAGGCATACAAAGTTATGTTTCCATCCATTTGGCTAAACTGCCTAATCACATACATTCAATCAAACATGTTAGTTACCAAAATATCCATATCAATCAAGTAACATAAATGAGCTCATCAAGCAATATTCTTTCAAGTCATTTTCATTTCATCTCAAGATTCTCATACTATGTCAAGAGTTCTATGTCCGTTGAATAATTGAGATTCCGATGAAGGCTCAAGTAGTACACTTGAGGTGTATGATTCATTATTCCGTCAATTCTTATCGAGGTCACCCCTTAGGGAACTTAACCAAGAAACACTCTCTCGAGCCACATATTGTTTAATAGGATTACCAGTCTAGGCTAAATCATTTTTATAACGTATGCTCAGAGGAGCTCGATTAGGATTACCAGTCCAGGCTAAACCCTAATCATAACGTATACTCGAGAGATATTATATTGGGATTACCCATCCGGGCTAAATCTTTTCTATAACAAGGTCATTGGGATTACTCGTCCGAGCTAAATCTCGTTCGCAACATATGCAGGACCCTATTTGTTTTGGAAAAGGGCATACAATTATCAGAATTCAATATTCAATCGGGATCTAACCCTTTCTCACCATTTCAAGCATGTATTAAGTTTCTAATTATAACATTCAAGTAATGTACATCAATATAAATCACATTCCGTACAACACAACATTCAATTAAACATATTTACATGCCGGATTAAGTTACACGAACTTACCTCGACACTTGTTCGCGTAAAAGTCTACTAATCCAAAATCTTATCTTTTCCTCGATCTAACCTTGAATTAGTGTTGTCCGAATCTATATAAATGAATTTAACTATCAATTTCACACATTTCATATTTAAATGGACTCAATTTACGTTCTAGGAGAAATTAACATTTTGCCCCTAACTTTTTTATAAATTTCGATTTTATCCTTAGGCTTAGAAAATAAAACTTGTGCAAATTACTCCCTATTCCAAGCCTAACCAAAGCCCCATTACAAATTTTCCAGCACATGTATCCATAAAATTTCAGAATTTTCATCAAAATTTACAACTTTTTATTTTAGTCCCTAAATCATGTTTTCATCAAAAATCACTTTGTAAAAGTTGTTTATCTATTAATAATATTTCATTTTCTACCTTAAATTTCTAATTTCCAGCATAATACATCCATGACCCATTTTCATACCTTGATATATTTTCAAATTAATCCCTCAAATAGAGAGATTAAGCTATCTTGGTTTCAAAAATACCAAAATTACTAAAAACGGGACAAGATAACTTACCCAATTAAGCCTTGAAAGTTTCCCGTCTCTCTCTTAGGGTTTCCATAAAATTTTAGGTTGAAGATGATGAAAATAAGATGATATATTTCTTTTCTTCTTTTAATTAATTAAGTATTTTGGTATTTCCAATTTAGTCGTTGCCCTTTTTCTATAATTCCATGGATGAGTCACCAAGAAAAATCTACATGCTTTTCTTAATGGTCTAATTACCATATAAGGATATTAATTTTTCAATTCCATAGCTATTTGATCCTTATAGCTACTAAAATTCCACTTTCGCATTTTATGCAATTTAGTCCTTCTCGTAATTAAGCACTAAATCGATAAAATTTTCGTATCAAAATTTTCACACGACATATCTACCATATTACAGACCATATAATAAAATAAAAATAAATCATATTTTTGGGTCGGATTTGTGGTCCCAAAACCACTGTTCTGATTCACTGAAAATGGGCTATTATAGGAAGAGTTAGCACTAGACAAATAATTCTATCAATAAAAATATAAATACTTGACTTATTTGTCTTAGCTAGCACTTGACACAACTCGGCAACTGTAGAAGCTTTCTATAATTCCATGCTTTAACGAGCATAAAGTTTAAAATGCTCCAATTGAATCTTCATATGTAGTTTTTCTTGATCCGTAAAATCAGGATAAAAATCATTCATAAGCTTGCAGATAGCTTCCACCCAAAAAGCTTTGTAATTATCGGGTGGATCCAAAAGGGAGCTAAGAACAAGTAACTCCACTACTTCATCATTAAAGTGAGAATTCATTTCTATTTGTAATAAATTGATACTGGCAATGAATATATCAAACTGATAGTGATGCTCAATTGTAAGGTTATCTCTTTGGATGTGAGACCGACCTCGACCAATTTTGTACGAAGCACTTAAATTGGGGACTTCTATCGCATGATATTTACAAAAATAATTTCACTTTCTCAAACAAAAGATTCCATCCATGTTCTCTGAATTTCTCGATAAACGTTTTAGTTCATGAAACTAGTTGCATCGCATTTAGTATATCTTGCGATTTTTATTACAATACTTGATAGATATCATTAGTGATTCCAAGCATCTCAATCATGAAATTCAAGATGAAAACAAATTCAATGGATGTCATTACATCATATATTCCATTAGCTTTACTCATTTGAGTAAGGTTGTCAGACTTGATGATATCTTGTAATACAACACAGGCAGAATT
Source organism: Gossypium longicalyx (assembly GCA_025698465.1). NCBI lineage: Eukaryota > Viridiplantae > Streptophyta > Magnoliopsida > Malvales > Malvaceae > Gossypium > Gossypium longicalyx. Next base: position 10,523,091 of record CM046997.1, on the reverse strand, counting down.
GAACATCTTCATCAAGCTATTAAGAGAAGCTAAATGAGATCCCTATCGGGTATCGCCTGGACGTTGGAAAGTACCAACTTGATTTTTCCCTTTGCCAGTTTCAAGCTCACCACTATTAATTAACTTTGCGTTATGAGATGCCTCAATGTCTCTTAACTGATCATGTTGTTTGCTTGAAGAAGCAACCGAATTGATTATACTAGTCAAGTATGAAAAAAATTGACAAATAGGAATAACCTCATTGGATGCAGCTACTGGAGTTAACTGGAAACGATGAGCTAGGCAATGAACATAGTATACAAATCAACACTTTTTAGCAAATAACTCTTGCAAGCCATTCCATTCGCTATGCATATTACTTGCACAATCATATCATTGATCATGAATATGATTCACATTAAGGCAATGACATAAAAGAACTTCACAGATTACTTTCTTCAAAGCTAACGATGTAGTGTCCTTCACATGAACCAAACCAAAGACATACAAATCAAAATACAAGAAAGCCACTAACATAATATGTATGGGTATGGACTAAATTAATTAATTATAGAATTTGACTTCAAAACTCATATTGGGCCTCTAACTTTAGTATTTTAAGACCTACCATACATTAATATTTGATGATGATTATTATTAAAGTTATATAATTAAAAATTAAAAAAAAAACTTAGTCAATATAAAATACAATTTGGTCAAAGGGGCGAATGTTATATAATGTGGACACTAAATCTAAAATACATTATAATTTATATATAAAATTTAAAAATTTAAAAATATATGTTCATGCAGTTGTTAGTAAGCATGTGAGGTTAAATTATTGGTTTTTGTTAATTTGTTGCACATATATTATTAAACTGTAAAATTTTAGTAACTTATTTTATCTGAATGTTTAACTATTAGTTTTAGATCTTTGATTTGATGGAAAGATGCAACAGTGTTACCTAATTAAGCTAATTTTTTATTTTATTTTTCAATGTTTTAATAATTAGGACAGTCAAATAAATTAGAGTACTAATTTTCAATTCAATTGATTTAAGTGTAATAGTTAAAAATTAATAGAATTAAAAATAATTTTAAAAATTAAACTTTTATAAAATCGATTCAACCATCGATTTTTTTCCAATTTCCATTTTATTGGTTTTGAGGGGGTCTGCTCAGAGACTAATTCACCCTCTATATCTGGATCAATAAATCGATGGTTGGATCTGATTTAAATGACATTGCAGTTTTCATAAAGCATAAGGACCAAATTCTAATCGTTTAAAATAAAGAAACTAAAATCACAAATTTCATAAAGTAGAGCACTGGAATTTATAATTAAACCAATAATAAATGAATTTTTAAGAAAGCTCCCCAAAGATCCAAATAGCTCCCAGAACAGACAGCCAATCAGGGAGTAGCTATAGATAACAACACGGTTATAGGACACGTGGCACAATGTCGTGGTAGGAATATATCTTGTTTGGATGTGAAATGCATCTCATCATGGATCATATGCATGCATCATGCATGTGACTTTCTATGCTTTACGTCGTCGTTTCCCTCTCGTAATTCGTTTGAAAAGCTAAAATTATGTCGTTTAACTCTGATACTTGTTTATTACTTAAATTTTTTTTCTTTGAAAACATCTTTTTACATATTTTTTTTTCTTCAATCACAAAGTTGATGTGTATATATTTTTTTGCTTATTGTTTGAGTGAAATAGTAACTAATATTATTAAAATAAATATAATAACTAAATAAGTAAAAGAAAATGAAATATTTTTTAAAGATAAAAATGAAAATTAATTAAAAAAAGAAAAGAGATAGATATTAGATATAATAATAAACATAAAAAATATTTAAGTGAAATATCTTTGGTAATAAGATCTTTAATTGATCCCAACACTTTTTGTATGACATGTTTGTATATATTTAAAAAAGGTTCAATTCCCCTCTCTATTTTTTTACTCTTTTAGTCCTTTATTTTTTAATTTTCGGTAATATATTATTAATCGAGTTTTAAAGCAGGACTCTTGACTTTTAAAAATAAAATTACATTTTAAACTTTCTAAAGTTTTAAATTTATTTTGCTCTTTTTAAAATATTGTTAAATATGAATATGTGTTATCAATTGTATTTTAATTTTTTAAAATTAAATAGTTTTATTAAATTAAAACTAAACCTTTTAAAAAATAAAATGTATAATATAAATGAAACAAATTAAAGGTCAAAATGAAATAATGGAAGCTTTTAGAATTAAAGAGATAGAACAATCTAGAATGACGAAAGGTGAATAAAAAAATAAAATAAGAAAATGTCGGTTAGCACTTAGAATAAAAAAAGAGGAAATCAAAGGTTTTGGTCGGTAAGATAGAGCCAAGTCAGGTAGGCTAAGCCAATGGAAGGCTGCATTTTGGTATTGTTTTTTTAAATTAAGTGAAGCTTAGAGAGACTGAAAAGTTTCTTTGTTGCAATTCATCGTACACGTGTCTCAAACCCGTGGTGGGACCTAATAATTACGAGCATGTCTTTGACAATATTATGAGTGGACGGCTCTTTGATTGCGACCTCCATCAATCCTCATTTAATAGAAAACTGAGATGTTTTTAAAAAAATAAAAAAGTAAAATTTTGGTTCTATTTTTATATGCCGAAAAATGACCTTTTCTTTTTCAAAATTAACTCAAAAATAAAAATTATTTGTGAAAATGACCCACGTATAAAATTTTGTACAAAAATGACATGTTTTCTATAGTACACTTGAGTGCTGATCATCTAATCGTCGGCACCAACCCCTATCATCCCTCAATCATTGCTTCATGATTGTTCGGTTCTTTAAATTTTAATTTTTTTGGTGCTGACACTATGATCACCGACTCTCGTATGTATTTTTCTCAATACTTTAAAAAAAATATAAGTATTCTAAGATTTAAAAAAAAAGAAAAAAATATTTTTTTAATAGATGTCAACGTTTAAAAAATATTTTTTTAATAGATGTCGACGTTTACTTTGCTGGCATCGATTCAAATTTCTTTTTTAAAATTTGATGTTGGCATTCTTATTGTTGGCACCAGTGCTAGAAAATTGTAAAAAAAAAATGTGTTTGTTTTCTTGTTGATGGCACTACCAGGCTATATATATCATCCCTAGTGGAACATCAATATTGAGAAAATAGAAAGGAAAAAAAATGGGCTTTTTTTTCCCAAAAATTTGTCAAGATAAAGGAAATAGAGAGAACAAGGAAAAAGATTTAATTGTTGAAAAAATAAGGGAAAAGAACATTTATCTTAATTTTGTGTTTGTGTTGTAGTTAGAAATTTTAATAGGTTCAAAGTATATTTTATTAACGATGATCCGGCAGAGTTCAGACATTGACCGATTTCATTTGTTGTTTTGGGAGTGTACCATCACTTAGAGATTTCATTTCCCTCTTAATAGTTATGCGGTCATAGGTTCAAGTATAAATAGGGTTCTCTCAGTTGACAACTCGAAGTTGGTATTAGTTATGCGATCATGAGTACTATAAAGGTTATGCTGTCAAAGGAACCCTTTAAAGGAGGAGGTGCCGATTACGATGGACACAAGTTGATAGCAGTCTTTGTGCCATAGCGGTTGTCAAGGGAACCCTTTAAAGTGGTGCATTCTATGAAGGCCAATCGAACCTTGTCTCACTAAAAACACCCTTGGGGCACGAGATTCCTGATGGACCCCAGTCAAGCAAAGTTCAATATCATGAGATTCTCAATGAAACTGATTCAAGTAGAAGATGATTGAACATGAGAAAACACTTATTAAAATATATTAGCACTAACGAGAACACTAGTATATTTGATGAAGGCCAACCGAACCTTGTCTCATTAATTGCACCCTTGGGGCACGAGATTTGTGATGGACCCAAATTCTGTAAAGTTGAATATCACAAGATTCTCGATGGGCCTAATTCAAACTGAAGATGATTGAATAGTCCAGATGATCGAATTATCCCATACTTGGATGCTACCAGATTTGGCATAGCAGCATTAATCCGAATGTTTGACTTGAGGGAGAATTTAATATCCGCATTGGTTAAGCGGTGGCGCCCAGAGACCCATACTTTTCATTTGTCATGTGGGGAGTGCACCATGACATTAGAAGACGTCATGATTTAACTCGGACTCTCAGTTGACGGGGCTACAGTCACAGGTCCAAGTAAAGTGGCTGGCCCTTCAGCCCTTTGCTACCAGTTGCTTGGATGCCCATCCGCTGATGTTGAAGCAAAATTTACCACTTTGAAACTTTCGTGGTTGAAATAAAAATTCCAAACATTATCGAATAATACCACTGGGTCTGAGCTGATGTGCGTTGTTCGAGCGTATATCCTCAAGCTAATAGGGGGTACTAATGTCGAGCACAAATCAAAATAAAATGCACATGATGTCCTTCCCTTTATTGGACGATTTGTATAATACTCGGTCTTATAGTTGGCTTTTAGTGGTATTGGCGACGCTGTATTGTGAGCTTTGTCAAGAGACAAAGCATGAGACACGAGATATCAATGGATGCCTGATACTACTGCAGCTTTGGACTCTGTATAGGATGTCATTTCTGGTATCAATGAGTCACCAACCACACATATGGCCACTTGTAAATATGTAAAATAAAATATGAAAACTTATTCAATATAAAGTTTTTTATTTGTGGTCACTTGTTAAAATTTGGGCTTTGTTTTGCAGATGGTTTACGTCTCCGGGTATTAGGAAATCCGAGACACTCGTGGTATACCGTTAGATGATTGAGGCGTACTTTGGGAACAATGTAATATATTTTTTAAATTAGAATAATTTTATTAAATTTAATTAGTTTGACCATGTTATTTGACTTACATAATTATCAAAATTCAAAATATTGTGTAGTTCATCTGGATGCCTTATTCCGGTGCAGACGTTGTGGCTGTCATTCCACCACAGATTCATTAACATGCACTTGTATGGACTATCAAAGCACCAATGCTGAAATTTTCAACGGTGGAGTGGTACAATGGTGATCGAATTCTAAGACAATTTGTGTGCATACAACATGTGTCGAGCGTTCCACATAGATTCGACAATGCCCACATGATTAACAAAATGGGAAAAGAATGAAAGAATTGGGCAGTCGAACATCAACAACATATTGCATTGTGGAACGCCCGGTACGAGAGGCCGCCTCGGTTGGTCTTGTATGTTTAATTTCATGCCTTTAGTAGAGTACCAATGTTGGTACATGGAGCATGGGTTTCCATATTTATATGGTGGGCAATTGATGATAGTTTCGGAACACTTGCGTTGACGAGGGTCTCAACAAGTATGAACGAGTGAACCACACCGTCATTGAGGTCACTAGTCTCGTGTAGCCTAAATTGTCGCGAAGCTCGAGCCACAACCTTCGAGGTCCCAAAGCTACGTATATCATGCGGAGATGGGCAATTGCAATTCAACTTATCAACAACCACAATAATCAATGATAGAGGATATGTTTGGCTCGACACCCTCGTATTCGCAATACTCTACCCATTGTTGATCCGACATATAATTTTACTAGTTTATTGAATTCTCCTCAAGGAACATCAAATGATGAGTGTGCCAGTTTGGGTGAGGAGGATATGGACCGCGAAGTTGCACCCTGACACCAGCGGAGGCCACCGCAATGTTTCACCCCACGGACAAGTCCTGGTTTCGGAGAATTTTGATATTTGTAAATTTTATACGATAAAATAATTTATAATACACCACGATTATAATTTTTTGTACTTGTATTTTTCTAAATTTTGTGATGAATTTTTTGTTATTTTTTCAAAGATCGAGTATTTACAATATTTTCATATAAAAAATCATAGAAAAATTATAATTTCATATAAAAATTTCCCCTTTATCAAATATTACAATATTTTCATATAAGAAATAATAAAAAATTCATATAAAAAATAATAATGAAAAAAATTATAATTTCATATAAAAATTTACACTTTATCAAATATTACAATATTCACGAGTATTTACAAAATTTATTTTTAAATAAAAAATTAACGGCAAAGAATGATAAAATTAAAAAAAAATGGTAGTACAATGGCCATTGGGTACATTATTTTAGCTTCCTCCGATCGTGAAGATTGACCAGCACGGTAGTTACGATAAGGGCAATTATTTCGACCGTGTACTTGACGTCCATGTCACCACAAATCCTAGTGATTTACGGTTGTCCTTTGGGTGTCCTACGTAGTCTCTAGTCTGGCAGCAACTTGAATATAGGCGGAGGCACTTCCCAAGTTGAGATATCCTGCAGTACGAGAAACTCGTTCCTCCAAATACACAATGTGTGTTCCGGTGTGTACATCTCGTTGATATATTGTTCAACATTCAGATCGGCGAACGTATACGCTGCTTGGACATGTGCACATGGATTTCAAAGGGTCTAGAACCTCCTACACTCACACCGCCTATTTCAGAGATCAACTTCTTTGGACCTAGTTGAGACCTCCACGCGCGACCAATGTACTCTTGCACTTGAAAAGTTTCCATGTTCCGGGAATATAGTTCTACATTTATCAACTTCGCCCTTCGAGTGTTGACTTTCATGACTTTCTTAACCTCCTCCACATACACGTGTCCTGCCTCTATTTGATTCACTTGTCTTAGCCCCATTCTTGGCATCAATGTTGCCAGCCTGTAGAACGTAGCTGAAAAAACAACTAAAATTGACAAATGATGTGTACACTTCAAAATAGAGTTAACTGCTTCTAAAATTTTTGTCGTCAGATAACCATATTGATACTCGTCATTGTAACTTTGAGCCAATTTCCATGGCTCCATACTACCTAGCCACTACCGTAAAGGATTCGTTACCCTGTCCATGTTAGTCTCCAACCTCGTCAGCCTATGCCTGAATCTCTATGGTTCCAACTCATACCTTGCGTATGTATTCCAATATGACATGTTACCATTCCTTTTAGTAAAGTGATTCAAAAAATTTTAAAAAATTAAAAACATAATTTTTTACCCATGTTCATGAGTTTTTTGCACTATTTTTTATTCTTGTACTCCCGGTGGAAGTTGATGGTGATGTGGTAAATGCAGTACACGAACCTCTACAGAATCTCATAACGCCTAATTGCAACAACTAGTCCCTTCAATCTGTCAGAGATAATGCAAATGTTGTCTTGTTTGACAACATGCTTCTGCAATTTCGTAAGGAAAAAATTGTACAATTCGAAGTTCTCCGAATCCACGATGGCAAAGTCTATTGGTTGTACATTTCGATTACCGTTTTGTGCAACTGCAATCAGGAGTATCTGCGTATATTTACCACAAAGTCAGGTACCACTAACTTGCACCAGTGGCTTGTAGTGGGAGAAGGCCCTTACACATGGATCGAACGTCCAAAACAAGCTGTGGAAAATTCTTTTCCCTAATTGTAGTTCGCCATCCATGCCCTTGCAAGGTAACGTTTGCAAATCAACAACAGTACTTGTCACGTACTCCTGCATTGTAGATATCCACCCCTGAAGTTTGTTGTATGATACATTTCAATCACAGGACAACTGTTCCACGACCATCTGTTTTGCCCACCATGCTTTCTTGTACGACACCCTGTATTGGAACCAAGCTTGCATGTCGTCAATAAGAACCGATACAGGAATGGTGTGCATGTCTTTTACCAATGACATGAGGCAATCGTAGATTATTTTCGCATCTAGTTTGTTGTGGTCTTGAGTCAAACATGCAGCTTTGCATGTAAGGGGCCCATCTAGTCTTCGGATTGTCCACATTTGAGTCTCCTATATTAATGCAGTTTGAACCTGCCAATTGCACCCTTCTTTAACCTTTTAGCATTCCCCAATATATAAAGTCGATGTAGACTTCGCCACTTTGCAGTCCAATGACACCTTCATGTTGTACCGCTTAATTGCAAATACACAGTCCGCCTTGTAACACCCCTAACTCGTGTCCGTCGCTGGATTAGGGTTGAGAGGTATTACCAATCAAACACAACATTTAACTAACATTTCACAACTCAATAAACAATTATTATCGAATAACATTTATTCACATACACAATGTTCTTTAAATAGGTATACGAGACCTTAAACATGCTTCAGAGAAAGTTCGGGACTAAACAGATCACATTTGCAAACTTTAGGAATCACTTAAAATTTTCAAGCATCTAGGGGTCACACGCCTGTGTGAACAGGCTGTGTGCCTCACACGGCCACCAGACACACCCGTGTCATAGACCGTATTAAAACAGGATACCGACTTGCACCACACAGCTGAAGACACGTCCGTGTGCCATGGCCGTGGGAAATCTGGAGGGGTTATTGACTTGGGTTACACGGCTAGCCACATTCTCATGTGCTAGCCCATGTGTCACACACGGCCAGTAGACATGCCCGTGTGTCTAGGCCATGTCAAACCTATAGGGTATACTGACTTAATTCGAAAGGGTACCCCAGGGGACACATGGCCGTGTATCATGACCGTGTGTCGTACGTGGCTAAGACACACGTCTGTGTCTCTACTCGTGTGGACAAAAATAGGTCATTTGCAAAGCCAATTTGCCACCCTTTCTCATGTTCACTTAAACCACCAAAATGGTACCAATTCATCATACAATAGGAATCCCAAAATCATCAACCAAATGCATAATTCATACCAAATCCATTTCAATCAAATTCCATAATCAATTCAAGCCAAATACCTATTCAAAAACTTATATCATTCAACATTCATTCACAACCATATATCATCTCAATTTATCAACTTCAATCATGCCATATAAATCCTTTATTAAACTCAAAACATTACTATTTGAACAACTATAAAACTTTAGCCACTTTTATACCGAAACATACCAAATTAAGCCATCACACATGGCTATCTATACAAATCAAAACATATACATTATAAGCCAAATCTCATGACTATATTCACAACCAAAGTATCATAACTAGCCTATACATGCCATATACCATATTTACAATATTTCAAAAATACCAACAAAGTGATCAATAGTGTGATGATGGTTCCTGATGATCCCCGAGTCTGAGCTAGCTTTGATTATCTATAAAACATAGACAATTAACACACAGTAAGCTTCATAGCTTAGAAAGTTCGTAAGTGATTAACTCAATTCATCAAATAAATGTAATTTAACCATTTTCACATTACTAAATCAAAAGCACATTAACCACAAACCTTTATCATGTCTCAAAACATGATCAAATACCATCTCAATTAACTTTCTCAATGTAATACTTGAATAGGTTCCGTACGTACCTGTACCGTCTCGTACTAACCTCTTTCTCAAAGATGTCATTCTTTACCTATTGAACCATTCAGAATAGAAGTCGGATACTCAAGGATCTTAATCGATAAGTACATGTACCATGACCCGTAGCCAAATCAAGGTAACATATCCCGGAGTACCTATACTATGGCCCGTAGCCAAATCAAGGTATTATTCGCACCCGAAGTGCCGATATCATGGCTCGAAGTGAATACATTAACCTAATGACATGTCATTAGCATCCTAACTATTCTTAAGGTTTAACTGGGAAGTTTCACTTGTCGATTTCATCGTCGAACACATCCGTATAGTTGTATTCACCATTCAAACATTATTCGTAATCTCATTATCACATTTTATGCAATACCAAAGCATATATACATTTATAATGAAATTACCACATACGAACTTACCTCGTACTCGGAATTGACGAATCAGATCGATTACTCAATAACCTTCGATTTTTCCCAATGTAAATCTGATTTCTTTCTTTCTTGAACTATATAAATTCAAAAATAACTCATTTAATCACCTATTCAATCAATTTCATCCAAAAATACCTATTTGGGAATTTTCACACTTTAGCCCCTAAAGTTCCACATTTTTACAATTTAGTCCTTATTTCACAAATAGACAAAATTCATGAAATTTCTTTAAACCCAAGCCTAGCCGAAATTCACATAGGTCCCTAGTAGCCCATATTTTTCATTTATTTCACATTTCAACCCCTCAATTTACAAATTTCTCAATTTAATCCTTAATATACATTTTTACTCAAAATCACTTTACAAAACATAGATATCTATCACTAAGCTTTCATAATTCATCATCAAACACTCAAAAACACATGAATAATGGAAACTTTCAAAACATTAAGTAATTTTTCAAATTAGTCCCTAGGCTAGCTAGTACTCAATACAACGATCACAAAAATGTAGAAATTATCAAAAACTGAGCTAGAATCATACCTTAATCAAGCTCTCTCCCATGGTTTCTTTTTCTTCTAATTTTGGTGAAGATGATGATAATTTAAGCTTATTTTAACTTAGTTTTATTTATTATAATCTTATTATCCAAATTACTAAATTAACCTTATTAGAAAACATTTAATATCATCCATTTAATGCCCATTTATGTCAAATTTCACTATCAATGGTCTAATTACATTATAAGGACTTTTCATTTAATAAACCATGGCAATTAAGCACTTTCAAGTAGAATGCAACTTTTGCATTTTACTCTATTTAGTCTTTTTTTCTCAAATTAAGCTATTAAACGATAAAATTAGCTTACGAAATAATATTAAAATAATTTTCACACACATATATTCACATGCTATAAACACCAAAAATAATATTAAAATAATTTTACGACCTCAGATTTGTGGTTTTGAAATAATTGTTTCGGTTTAGCTAAAACTGGGCTGTTACACGCCTTGTTGTCGAATTGTTTCCCTACGAACACTGATTAGAATTTGAATTTGTTGCCAAGCGGTGAGTAGGTATTATAGTTGGGTACTTGGGGAACTCAGATGTAAGGGTCGCATCAGGTTTTACGCTCAACATGTGGGCCCTAAGGTCATTCATTATAACTATACCAAGACTCGGGTTTCTAACTAAATGGGGTGTACATCTCAACCCCCACCCATGCCTTCACCGTCAATATCATTCGGGACCTCATCCAGATCGAGGTCACTATATTCTTTACCATCATGATGAGAATAATCATTATTATCAAACCTTTTTTCACCATCTGCGTTGGTGACCATCACTTCAGGATATCTCTAGACAGAGACCCACTTTCGGGCCTTTGCGATGTTTGTCAACATTCTAACTGATCTTTCCATCCGACATTAAGATCAAATTCAAATTGGGAATTTTAACTTATTGGAGTGAAAATTTGAACAGACTCGGGATCGACTAACTTAGTGAATAACTCAACTGGTACTAGGTTATCATCATCTACAAGTTCCATCTCTATGAATTTTGAAGGATATGAGGAAACTGGAAACTTGTAGATTAATCTTGACATCATCTTCCCACAACAAAGAGCTATTTTCGTATTGATCATTCGTTTCAGTTCTTCCAGCATTATAGTCTTATTGAATCTTATCCTTACTTTCTGGCCAGCTTGAAATGCATATCCTTCTTCAGTATTTCGAAAAGAACATATGCGAACAACATTTGGTTATTCATCTTTAATAAAATTTATTTTCTCTTCAACTAAACACAAGTCTTTCCTTCTTCTTTTTTCCCCTTTTAAATAGCTAGAGCAACCAAAACTGGATCAAATATAGCCTGGTGGTGCCGAAAATTAAAAAGCCAATACAAAAAAAAGATATTTTTTTCAATTTTTTGACACGAGTGCCGACAACGAGAACATCTCCGAACTCTGGTGCTGAGAACAAATAAAATTTCAAAATAAAAACATCGGTGCCGTTAAGGAGAAAGCCAACACAAAAAAAGATATTTTTTTCAATTTTTTGACACGAGTGCCGACAACGAGAACATCGATACTATTTTTTCTAAATATTTTAAACCGGTGTCGGAAAAGTGAATGCCAACACCTATTAAAAATTATTTTTTAAGTCTTGCAATACGAGTTTTTTTTAACATAAATGGGGGAAAATACATATCGGTGGCAACGATCACATTGCCAGCACCAAAAAAATGACTTTTTAATGGATTGGGCAATCATGGGGCAATGATTAAGGGATGATGGAGGTTGGTGTTGGCAGTTAGATGGCCGACACCCAGGTGCACTGTAGAAAACAAGTCATTTTTGTATAATATTTTGCACCTGGGTCATTTTCATAAATAATTATTATTTTTGGGTCAGTTTTGAAAAAAAGCCTTGAAAAATAATATTTGAAGAATTTGCTTTTGTTTAAAAATTCATTGATTGTAAAATTAATCAAATTTAATATAATTATACGGTATGGAAAAAAATCTCAAATAAAGAAATAATATTTACATAAAAGATGTTTTTTATTTATAAAAGAGATGAAAAAAAAATCATTACTTCTAATGACCCTTTTCCACAAACATCAACCAATAGAAATTGGAAGATGCTTGTTGGTGGAGTTTTGAGAAGGACAAGTTCAAATGCCAAGTCTTGTGCCAGTTTTGTTAGATGGTTTGTGTGTTTATTTTCCTCCTTTAGTATGTATCTTACTTTGAAAACCTATCCTTTGATCAATTTCAAGTAGTTTGCATTTAAAGAGTTAAACAAGTGATTGTCAGTAAATGGTCAAGTCAAGAAATGTACCACGAGCAGTACATCCATTTCAACTATTAGTTTTCAAATACCTAGATTTTTCGCTAAACGTAACCCCTTCATGAACACCTTAGAGCTCTACTTTTATACTCTACACCATAAAGCCTTGAATTCAACTACCCTTTTCATCTCGCACTAAACCTCCAACAGAAGTCAACCTTGAATGAGCTTTTACTGCTCCATCCGTTTTCAAAATGAAAACTCCTGCAGGTGGTTTATTCCATTGAACCATCATGGTTCTCTTATGATTTTAGTTATAGATGGATACATGGCCTTGTGAATATCCTTCGCAAATTTAGAAGCATATTCAAATGTCTTTATGGTATTGTTAATTATCCATTAAATATTATCTCATTCATACCCAATGGCAACTAAAATTTCACCACAACAATCTCCCTACAATTACGCATCAACCAAACTTTGAAATGCATTGAAAAAAAAGTCACGTTGTTTATTGTCCACTCAGAGTACTAGCCAAATCTCTCAAGCTACCAAACAAGTTCTAAAAATATGTTCTACAAATTCCTTTGTGTGCCTACACAGTTGTATAGCTCAATCACACCAAGAATGGGTGAATTGATGATTAAAAACTCCTGCAAGAAAGATGACAAATAAAAATTGACACAACGATTTATAGTGGTTCAATCCCAATTGCCTATATCCACTACCTTAGCTCTTCAAAAACTAATGATTTCTCAAATCCACTAATATAGAATCTTTTAAGGACAATGTTTAACCCTTACAATACTATCTTTTCAATAGATAAAGTCACTACCGCTTGAAGTTTTCCACCCAAAACCTTAAGTGACCTCTCAAAAATATGAGAAATGAAATTAAAAAAAGGAATACCTCTCAAAGACTATTATACAATGATTCAAGCTCACTTAAACAAATTACAATGCTTGGAATAATGAATGAGAATTAAACCATAAGTGTGGACAAGAGAAATATAAGAATTATAAATGAAAGATTGGATTTCTGCATAATAAGCTTTCCAAACTTGTTTCTTGTCTTCTTCTTGATTTTATTAAGCTTTATTTATACATTCTCATTGATTTCTAACCTTTTGGAGTAGTTAGAGAGAAAATTAAGTCGTTGTAAACATTTTACTCGGGTATGAAATGTAGTTACAAGGGCCTATGTTTTGATACCTATATTATAAGTTTCAATAACTTGCTTGAATAAAATTATCGTTAGAGTCCTAGTTACCAGACCCTAAGGTTGGGTTCAATATCTCTTACTTTGGTATTTAATTCTTCTTTATTTGGGGTTCGATACCCTTGAGTGTCCAAAAATCAAATTGGCTTCCTAAGTTTCGGACCACACGAGATCTAGGTCTGATACATAGGCTTATGTATCAATACTTATCCCCAAAGGGTTTGATACCCTTGAAGGTACTGACTTCCTGTGTTCTAATACTCTTAAGTGTACAAGACCACAACCCAAGTTATACCAAAATGAGCTTTAGAAGGATTTTTAGAAGTTTTTAATCTTCATAATTCTTTTAAGTGTTTAAACAATTTTGAAATTACTTAAAAATAATTTCTTAAGGTTTAACATGAGATTTAATAAATTTTGATTAAAGGATTTTTTTTATATCAAAATATTTGAAAATCAAAGCTAATAATCTCCTTTTTTTTGTATAACAAAACATTTGAAAATTTCCTTTTAATTAGTCTCCTTAAATCAAATATTATTTTCAAGTTAAAGCTCTTCTTTTTTAAAATAATTTTTGAAGACAAACAATTTAATGGAATGTGTTGAATTTTAATAATATAGATTCGACTTTTGAAAAGTTAAACGAAATTTTAAAAAAAATTGTTTTTCATTTAGACAATAAAATGAAAATGTGAAATTGAAAAATATTGCCTAATGTAATTTTGAAATAGGATTTGCAAATTTTATGATTACTTATCCCTTTTTTAGCATATCAAAAAGAATTGTAAAAACATTTGAAAATCAAGGGAAAAATCAATTGCGACTAATGGTATATATATATATATATAACATGCAGACAAAAACTAAAAACATAAAGAGAAGAATTAACCAAGTCTACTAATTTAACATGAATATATATACAACCAAAATATCCAAAGAAATTAAATGTCTACCAAGTAATCTAGCATCCAAGAAAATATGCACAAAAAGAACCATAAAGATTCTAACATAACTAGCCATTGAATAAAATCCATAAAACATATACTCCAAACTTCTATCAGTCATCTATGATAGAAGGAGGAAGAGGAGGATCTCGTGAAGACAATCGAGCCAATTGCTCCTCCAAGCTCGTAATGTGACCATCAAAGTGAGTAGAGAAGGAATCAAATCGTGTATCAAAATAAGCAGTGATGGAATCCAATTGTGCATCAAAATGAGCAATGATATAATCTAATCATGTACTAAAATGAGCACTAAGACCCTCCATAGAAGCATGAATAGAATCCAAAATGGTAGCAGTTCGAGGTGAGCATGGTCATCGGTGGACTCGTGATACGAGTATAGGGATAGGATGGATTTTATTAACTTAAATTTATTGAAGTTGTTGTTTTTCAAGCTCAAAATATCAGTTGACTTACAATGACTTTTTGGATGAGATTAACCATTTTTGGGTTGAAATGTTTTCATAGAGTTCTAAGAGCAAGCTCTTAGCTTCGAAAATAACTTTAAATCACTCGATTTTGAATTCAAAAGCTCAAGTTATGACCATTTTAGTGAAGACTACACAAGCAAAATTTCTGAATCAAATTATTACGGGAAATTGTGAGTTTCAAGCTTTAATTCGAGTTTAAATCATGTCGGATTTGATTTTAAAGCTTAATTTTGATTATATATGAGTTCAATATTGTATTTATTAGGCTTTATATTATTATTTATGTATTTCAAATTTTAGGATATTTTTAAGTAATTTAAGTTATTTAGGAGTTTTATGTTTCTTACACAAAAAGAAAATTGAGTTCCACTAGAATAATTTCTTGTTTAGGTTAATTAGAATTTCATTATACATAATATTTTTATTTTGATTTAATTATCTAGCCTATATAAATGCCTCTTCATTATTCATTAAACACATATTCACTAATAAAATTTTTAACTTTTTGTGTATTCTCTCTTTGTGAGATTTCTCTTTTACTTTTTTTAGAAGTAGATTTTCTTCTTTGTTTTCTATTTGAAGTTGTGGGAATCTCTTCACCCTCCAATTTATCAGGTGCTTCAACTTATGGGGTTGGTTAGAGCCATTTGTGAAGCTTGTTGAAGTTTCTTCTTCAAAGGGTTTCATAGGACATCGACAGATCCCTGTCTTGAGACACAATGTTGAAATTTTAAAAAAAGAGTTTGGATTCGAATCCTAACACATTTGTAACCTCGTATAAGTCGTAAATATTTAGAATATGTATAAGGTATATTCATTCAATTTATTTATATGATTGTTTAAGAATGTATGGAAATAGAATTGCATGAATGTCACATTACTGTTATTTGTGGTGATTTAGTCTGAGTTGCTCTAGCAACGTAGTGTGATGCCAAACATTCAGATTCGATGATTGGGTCAAGTGTGGAGTGTAATAGACTTTTCATCGCCAATGTTGTTTTTATTAAAGCTTTGTTCTTAAAGGGGAACAATTTTTCCATCATCCATATTATTTTCATCACTTTTCATCGAATCTTTTTCCATCTTCCACCTTTAATTTCCGTTTTATTTTTTTATTTATTGTTTTGAATCCTTATTCTTTGTTCTTGAATTTGTTTTCTTTTATTTGTTTTATTACTGCTGATTTCATCTACCTCTTCTTGGCTTCCTTGTTGAGTTTCAGGGTGCTTATTTGCAAAGTTAGGGTTATCCCTTTTTGATTCAATTTTTCCCTTGTCCAAACAACTTGAATAAGATCTTAGTTTGTTATGCCTGTATCACCTCATCATCATCATTACCAACATCTCGTTCTTCCTCTTATTCTCCTTGCTACGAAGTGTCTTCTTGATGTGAAGCCTTTGGTTTGTTTTTGATCTATTGTCCTTTGGTACACCTAGGTACACCTAGAAACTCTTTTTTGAATGATAGGTACACCTAGTTAGCTTCCCAAATCCTCTATAATAGGAATGTTACAACTAGCACTCAAGTTATTACTTACCACAGTGTTATCATTAGGTGAAAAAAATAACTTTGATTTTTCAAAGTTGATGACTAACCCCAACGCCTCATTGAATTCATTTAAGAAAGACTGAATCTTATTGTGTGGTATCTACAAGCGAACAAGTCAAATTATAATTAATTTTGTGTTACAACGGAACACCGATAAGCATTTCAAGCATCGTATCCAAAGGAGGTTCGATTAAATCTAAAAACATTGTCTACAGTAGCATATCCAAATAATAACCACTAAAAAATATATTACGATGATTAATGCTAATACTTAATGTCATAAAGGAAAAATTAAAGTACTAAAATAAAATTGACAAGTGAAAAACTCTCGAATAACAAGCAGGAGATTAGCTCGCTTTAGTGATTGCAATTAACTTCAAAATTTGGGTTTTATTAGTGAATTAGTTATAAAGTAACCAAGATTACCTCTTGGCCTCTACTAATTGATTAAAAAACCAGTACTCACTTATCTCTCGACCTCGTTTAACCTAAATTACATCCTAGGGTTGTCAATCTTAGGGTTTAAGCACACATAAATTTATACCAACTAATTCACATGAGAAACCTTCATTCTTTTGTTAATCACTCTCACATCTGCTTGTTAATCTCCCTAAAGAACTTAGCCACTCATCATTCAATAACCATCTTCATTATAATTAAATTAACTATGCAAGAAAAAAGTGAAATTAAAATAACTAAAGATATAAATTGGTTTGTTTGAGACTCTTAATGTGCTCGGATCTGCGAAATCCTTTAATAGTTGTCGAGATATCATCGTTTGAAAGAAAAACATAAAGGAAAATTATGAAAATACTAAATAATGAAGACTTGGACTCAAATTAAAATCCTAAATCTACTAATTAAACCCTAAAATGGCTTGGCCAAGAGCTCCTAAGCTTAAACTATGTTTAACTATATAGGCAAAGTTAACAGCTAAATTTAGGTTAAATATAAGCCCTAATCACACTAAATATAGGTTGTGCAGGCGAAAATAACCTTAATTATTTTTCCACCTGTCAGACCTGTATCGTGTCTCAGGCTTATGCCTGTCGTGACGCACAACTTTGAATGTTAATTCTGGAATTGGCTCAGTTGTGTTGCATCCCCAAAAGCTTGTGTTGCAACTCAAATGTTTTTCCTGATGCTTTTGGGCCTAAAATAGATGTCTTAAACTCTCAATAAAGCTCATTAAAACCACTTTAAGGTCGGTATTGGCCTAATAGGTCAACTAACATGAAATATTGTGCAAAAATGCTTATTTTGCAATAATTTAACTCTAAGCGAAGAAAACTGAAAATGCAATAAAAGATACTAAAATAGCTAGAAAACAAATTCATTAAGTGCTGAAAAGTACCTAAACTGCCACTACGATTTGTGGCAGGTCAAATATCCCCACACTTATGTTGTTGCTTGTCTTCAAGCAAATGGAAAAGAAAACAAAAACAAAAAGAATAAAAATAAAACGAAAAGAAAACACACAACTAAAATTAAAGTAGTTCAGCAGGTTTGGTACACGAGATTGGATTGAAGCGACGTCATTAGGAAAATTTTCTAAACAAATAATTCTAACTAGATGTCTAAATGACTTACAATTTTCACATTCAAACAAGCTAGTTCAATATATTACAAAGCAAACAAGTCAAAAAATATGTACGAGTATAACATTTACGGTTGAAGAATACAGATAGTTCGAATTCTAATTACTTAATTTCTTTTATCAATGCTTTGAACTCTAATACAATATTTATATGTACAAGCAAATCACAAGCATTTGTGCCAATATGAGTAGATTTTCTCAATTTCTCATATTTTCAATTTAATTTACTGTGATCACTCTCACTCTCTTGGCTTTTATTTGTTCTATGCTTCTATCACACTCGATTTGCTTTTAACCCTTACAATGTTTTTGTTCACACATTAATTTTTATTTTAAGGTACATACTTGCATGAATTTTATACTTATCATTCCGTACCATTTCAATAATCATGGATTTAATTACTGAGTATTCGAGTTTAAACAACCTAGAATTCAACAAACATATATACCTACTCGCATATACCTATGTCATTTGGTACATTTAACTCCACTTTCTTATTTACAGTTAAACAAATTTAACTAACTAATGTAAATGCAAATAACCTAAAATTGTTTATTCTCAGGCTAAATTAATAGTTTAAGCAAACAACCTATATACATGCTTCTAATCAATCACTTGTATTTCTACAAGCTCAAGCAAAAACAAGACATAAATTTTTTTAACTAAAAAATATTACGAAGATTAAACAGAAATAACAATGAAAATTTAAAAAATTAAAAATTCTCTATCACCCCTACACTTTATTTAGCACATTGTCCCTAATGTGCACAAAATAAATTAAGGATCGAAATTACCCACTTTTGCATGACCGTGCCTTGATTTTTGTTGGGTCATCTCATCCTTTCCGGTTTAGCTTCAAAATTTTGTGCTATCCGTAATATGGGGTTCCTACACAGGAAAATACATTTTATTCGTTAATTAAAACAAATAAAAATAAAATCTAACTAAAAGCAGAAAAATAAAAATTATCCAAGTCTAAAAAAATTATACAGTCTTGTAATAAAAAAATTGTTCAATTTAGTTGGAGTCAAGCCTAGACTCTACAACCATCGACTTATTTCCCTTGCCTCAATCTCAACCCAAAGATGTCTTGGTAGTTCTCTATCCAAAGATTGAGTTTAGCTTTATCAGCTCGAACTGTGGATGTGGAGATCCTTTGTGGAGGGACGTTCAGGCTGAAACGTTGTCTCTTAGTCAAAGGTTGGAAAAGGTTATAATCATCATCATCTCCATCATCGTTGTTATCGTCGTTAGCCTCCTCTTCCCCCTCGGTCTTGTCGAATGGTGGGAAGGGCGCATACTTGTTGGGCGGTGGATTTGGCACTCGCGTACCAAATCGATGTGCATAGTCGATGCCAAACAGGGTCATCTCTTACATCCATCGCATTGCCTACTCCATATTCGACCTATCTGTCAATCCCGTCAACAAGGGCTCCTTAGCTTTGCTTTTTCTTTTTGAGGCTGGTGGGATGTCTATCTTTTCCTTTCATCGCTGGTTTCACTCATTCACTTAATTTCTTTGAAGGTCAACGAATTGACCGTACATATTGTTGTCGAGCACACTCCACGATGACATGCCGAATTTCTTAGTAGGTGACATAGGAACCTTCGCCCATTTGCATAGGGTCGTCACTAAAGGAAGGATATACATTCCTCGCTTCTAGCAGCTAATGCATGTCAACATTGATTGGTATATCTACTGGCCCACACAAACTAACTTTTTCTGCAAAATTGAATCAAGCAAAACCGCTATAATGACAATGACATGAAAGACATTTTGAGTAACAGAAATGCGAGTGCAATTCATTTGCACCCACATCTTGGCCATGGGAAACATTATGGCCTGATTAAACTTGACAGGGTGTTGGTACTGGATTGGTGAGTCTATTCGCCACGCCCCTGTTGGATATGGTGCCCTAAGTGTAGTATTTTCGTTAATATACACTTGTAATTTTTTTGAACAGATTGGTTAGTAAAGTAAATTCATTGATTACATTGATATACTTTGTATAATTGTACTCACATGGTTTTTGCACGCAAAACAAAATAGAAGCAAAAGTTACTCATTGGTTGTTTAAATGTGTAATTAATACTAAGCGGTATTACATGGTCGGGTCGCAGTATAGAAAGACAACTTGTATTAGTAGACGAACCTAAATATGTCCTTAGTCTAATCGAAAATGAAAAAATTGATTGAAATACTAATAAGTCGACTATCAAGTCCAATTAGGGAGATGCCTTATCTTGGGCATCGGAGTGGATAACTCCCAAAAGATAGAGACATAGATATGACTAACTAAACTAACAGTACATCGGATAAGACCCAAGCAGAATAGATCCTGAATCCATTTATGGATTTATTCACTTGTGACGTTCATAGTGTGACATACCTAAATCTTGAGTGGATGGCAGACTATGTATGTGTGACTCGTACACTTTGATGTAAGTAAAAACCTGAGTTCAAATAGATAAAGAACCAAAAGTTGGTGCGTTAGGTGTACGACTTCTATAGTATGTAGCATCATTCACAAAAGTGGAATTCACAGCCCAAAACATAAGTAAATGATATCCTCTCATTAACAATACATGGTTGACGAAAAGCAAACGTGGCTATGGGTCGTTCGTCTTCGTGATGGATGACTTGATCACTATTTGATAGTGGTTGACTTTTCATAAAGGAAGATCTAATGGTTACCATGAGATAAAATAGGATAATATTGGAAGAACAAATATTATCCCAAAGATAATACGGATATCTTATGAGGGTAACACACTTATGGCAAGGTCATTGGACAAGCATTGAGTAGTTGCTTTCGTAATGGTATGTCGTGGGGGACAACTTAGTCACAATACTATAGTGGAATGAATTTGTGACTAAATGAGTTTATAATTAATAGGTGAAAAGCTGAAAATTAATTATAAATCATTTGAGCATCAACTACATATGTCCAATCGGTTCCTCTGCTAGCTCGTTGAAACCAGAAATTAATTGCGTGTTTGAATAAAAATTGTAACACCCCGTTTTTCAATGGTATCAGGAATAGTGGTTTCAATACCAAAATTCTGACTAGTAAGTCAGTGTTTTCTTATTTATTTATTATTGAAAGAGTTTCGACTATGTCTTGTTAAAATTTGGTTAAGAAATTTTATCGTTTAGATAGTTAGTTAGGTGAAAAGGATTAAATCACAAAAGTTACAAAAGTTAGTTGTTATTAGTTATTAGTATTAGATACCTTTAAAAACTTGATTTGATGACATTATATGGTAATTAGATCATAAATAGATATAGTGGACAATTTATGGTTATTAAATTATGAAAATTTAGTTAATTTTTAAGGGTAAAAAGGTAATTAAACTAAAACAAAATAAAGAGATTGTCATCTTCCTCTTGTGAATGCCAAAATCTTAAGGAGAAAAGAAACACCATTGAAGGAGCTTAACTTTTGGCTAGGTTATCTTTATTGCATGGTATGCATTTTGTTAAATATAACTCCTATTTTCAGTCAAATTTGAAAAATAGTCTTTCGGTTAAACTCTGTTTACTTGTTTCAATCAAACACTGATTAGTTTAGATTATTTTACTATTATTTGACTTATGAATTTAGCCTATAAATAGGCTCTTTTACAATCTTAGAAGATATATGCCCATTAAAGATTAGAACTCACAACACATTTAGAGAATTTTGTGTTTACTTTTTGTGGGTTCTTTGTTTTCGGGTTTTCGGGGTTTAGTTTTTATCTCCATCTTTTTTTGTACTCTTCGTTCTTTTGCCATTATAGTAAAATTATCTTGCCCGTGGTTTTTTATCCTCTTTGGAGGGGTTTTTCCACGTTAAAATTTGTGTGTTCAATTTCTCAATTTTTTCGCTATTTTCTTATTCGTTGTTTAATCGGGTCGAAATCCTTACAAGTGGTATCAGAGCTAGTTTAATTTTCATAGATCAGCCTGTTCAGAGATGGCAACAACAAGGTTTGAAATTGAGAAGTTCGATGGTGAGACAAATTTCAATCTGTGGCAAGTTCGGATGATGGCAATTCTAGTTCAATCAGGCTTGAAAAAGGTTGTTATCGGGAAAAAGCCTGAGAATCTAAATAAAACAGAATGGGAAGAGCTTGATGAAAAGGCTTTATCTACAATCCAGTTATGCCTCACGAATAAGGTATTGCAAGAGGTATTGATGGAGAAGACCTCATCTGCTTTGTGGAAAAGGTTAGAAACTATTTATGCGACTAAGTCTCTGGCTAACCGTTTAGTGTTGAAACAACGTCTATTTACGTTTCGCATGAACGAAGGTGAGCTTCTTAGAGATCACATCAGTCAATTCATTACTCTTTTAAATGATTTAAAGAATGTTGAGGTCCATATTGACGATGAAGATCAGGCTATGCTATTATTGTGCTCTTTACCCCCTTCATACAAGTCTTTCGGGAGACCACGATTTATGGCGAGACAAACTCGCTCAAGATGTGAAGGGTCATTTGTTGAGTAGAGACAAACTCAACAATGAGCTTCATTTGGATAGCAAGACAGATAGGCAAGCTTCCGTTTTGGTAGCATCAAAGAAACGAGATAAAAGGTGTCGCTATTGTAAAAAGTTAGGTCACGTCAAAGCAGATTGTTATAAACTGCGAAATAAAAAAGCTGCTGAGAGTAACGAGGAAGATGTAGCTGATGCTAATTTGGCCGATGAAAATGGGGATGATTTCTTGTTAGTGTCAACAAGTGATAACACCAAGCTCACGTCCGAGTGGATCCTAAATTCAGGATGTTCTTTCCACATGTATCCCAATAGAGAATGGTTCTCCACATACAGTTCGATTGAAGGTGAAGTTGTGCGCATGGGAAACGATTCATCTAGTAAGGTAATTGGTATTGGTACTGTTAAAATTAAGATGCACGATGGGACGATTAGGACACTCTCAGATGTCAGATATGTACCTGATTTACGAAAGAATCTCATCTCCTTAAGTATTTTAGACTTGAAAGGATGCAAAATCAACATCGAGTTGAGCGATATTAAAGTATCTCGTGGAGCTCTCGTTTTGTTAAAAGGTAAAAGAACCAGCAGTCTTTATATTCTGGAAGGATATACAGTGACCGGTGAAATCGGACGTCCCTCGTCCGTTACAGAGTTGAAGTCAACTTGTTTGGAGCGGAGGCAACTTGGTCATAGGAGGGAAAAATGTATGACTATTTCGTTGAAAAGAGGTTCTCTTTTAGATGCAGGTTTTGAAAAGTTAGGGCACTGTGTTCGTGAAAATCAGACCCGGGTTAGTTTTGATTTGACAGTGTACAAGTCGAAGGCTAGAAATCTTCCAGTTTCTAAGCACAAATTCGACTCAGTTAATTCCCTGCATAGTTCAAGATTGGCTCGTGGCGGGCTTTGGCAAAGAAGGCTTTGTGGAAATATGAGTCAAGGTGGAGATTTGTTAAATATGACTCCTATTTTCAGTCAAATTTGAAAAATAGTCTTTCGGTTAAACTCTGTTTACTTGTTTCAATCAAACACTGATTAGTTTAGATTATTTTACTATTATTTGACTTATGAATTTAGCCTATAAATAGGCTCTTTTACAACCTTAGAAGATATATGCCCATTAAAGATTAGAACTCACAACACATTTAGAGAATTTTGTGTTTACTTTTTGTGGGTTCATTGTTTTCGGGTTTTCGGGGTTTAGTTTTTATCTCCATCTTTTTTTTGTACTCTTCGTTCTTTTGCCATTATAGTAAAATTATCTTGCCCGTGGTTTTTATCCTCTTTGGAGGGGTTTTTCCACGTTAAAATTTGTGTGTTCAATTTCTCAATTTTTTCGCTATTTTCTTATTTGTTGTTTAATCGGGTCGAAATCCTTACACATTTTGCAGCCCTTTTTAGTAATTTTTATATTTTTAAGATATTTGCAACTAGGTTTAGCTAAACTGGGTGTTATTTCGCAAAACTGTTGAATGTTTTGATTTGTGCCACTATAGAATTTATGTGATTTTTGAAGTTTTATGATGGTTTTGTTAGCTTGATATTTAAAAAATATTAATTTGTTAAGTAGTTTTGGTGATTTTGATGATCAGGGATTTAAATGTTAAATTTATAAAAGTTCACGAAATTTTTATGAAATTGAGAAATTTATAGGCTACTATAGAGTTATAGGATATTCGACTAGCTTAATTTAAGCTTAATTGTGCTCAATTTGATATTTTTAGGTTTAGGGACTAAAATGTTTAAAGGGTAAAGTTTAGGGGTAAATTTGTAAATGTGACTACAATGACTTAAATGCATAAATTGATTTCCTATTTGATTTGAATTGATTTAATTAAACTAAACCATGTTTTAGATTAAGAAACTCAGAGAGTGAATGACGTATGAGGAAAAGGGAAAATCGCCAATTAGTCCATGTTAGTTGAATCAATTGACAGGCAAGTTCATACGGTTATTTTTTTTGTTATAATTCATTATTAAATGTTGCTAATAATATTTATATATTTTTGAAATTGTTGAAATGAATTTGGTTTATGTGAAATATACTGAATTCTTGAAATGATTTCGATGGATCGAGTAAAAGTTTCATACATGAGATTTCTAACTAAATTTCTGTTCTGGACCGAGCTCCTGCTTGTGCTGTGAACTCAGATATACATGTCACTTGAATTTAGCCTAGACTGGTAATTCGTGGTTATTTCAAAAGTTTAGCCTGATGTATACATAGCTCTGGCCAGGATAGTTTTTCTGTTATGTCATTGGTTTAGCCCGGATGGATAACTTGACATATTATTCTATATATGACTAGCTCTTATGAGCATTATATATTTTTGGACTTATATATTAAATACTTTTACAAAGATCCATCAGAAGGAAAAAGGCTACTTGATACGGAATTATTTCAATGAAATAAATGAATTATGAATTATGAATATCCATACGTTTACATGTTACTGACTTGAAATCGTTGGGATATGTTGTAATAAGGTTTAGGTTTGAATTGCTATGTGTAAATAGCTATTAAATGAATTTGGTAAGTTAATGTGTTAAATTGTGGAAGCTTACATGTTACTTTTGTTATTATTTTTCTGTAGATTTTGAACTTTTAGATTGCGTTGATCGGATCGTCAGAGCTCACACATATCATTGACTATCATCGGTAAATTTTGTAGTCTTGGTTGGTCGTTATATGTTGCATGTATATAGCGGCCTAATTTCAGTAGAATCGGAACAGTGGTTTCGTAACCACAAATCTGAGCTAAAAAGAAAATTTTATTTTAATATTATGGCATGATATATATTATAATAGGAAGGTTGCGTGAAAATTTCGATCAGAAAATTCTATTGATTATGTGGTCAATTAGAGAAAGGACTAAAAAAAAGTGCATTCCCAGGACTCTGTTCCGGTAAATCAGATTCATAAATTTTTTTAATAAATATTAACGAATTTAGTTGTGTAGTTAATTAGGTTTTAGTTAAGTGAATTTGCTTGAATTAAAAATAATTAGGTACAAGAATTAAATTGCAATAGTGGTAAAAGCTTAATTATAGATTAAAGGAAAGTCAAATGGGCTAAATAGGCAAATATGCCATTAATATGAATTGAGCCGGTTTAACCTTTAAAAAAATCTGATATTTTTAAGTATAAATTATATATTTTATTATATTTACTTAATAAATAAGTAAATAATATATTAATTATTTTATTTTATTTTATTATAATATATATAACATTAAAGCAAAACAAAAAGAGAGAATAAGAACAGAGGAGCAAAACGAAACAGGGAGAACAAAAAGAAAAGAGAATTTAAGGTTATTTTAAAGGTTCCAAGCTCAATTGGTAAGTCAATTTAAGTCATTTTCTTGTAATTTTTGAGTTTTTATGATCCTAGAACAAAATATTACTTAATATATGTTGAAATTTTGAAAGTTAGTAGATTTTTGGACATGGTTTATGTTGAATTAATTGATGAATTAGGGGTTGAATTAATAAAATTTCAAGTTAGAATTGGGTACAGGATTAGATTGCATGAATTTCATTTTTTTCTAGCCTAGGGACAAAATTGAAATTAATAAAAAGTTTAGGAGCAAAATGGTAATTTTACCTAAAGTGTAGATTGAACTCAACAGAATATAAATCGAATGAATTTGATGATTAAATTCATTTATATAGATTCAGATGACTCAAATACGAGGTTAGATCAAGGCAAGAAAAAAGTCTCGAATTAGTAGACTTCATTAACAAACAAATATCGAGGTAAGTTCATGTAACTTGAACTGAATTCTTTAATGCTTGAATTGTATGTTTATGTGACATGAATGTGATTTGAATAGTATTTGACTCGATTTAGAGGTAAATATTCCATAAACTCCGATAATGCCTCGTAACCCTGTTCTAGCGACAGATACGGGTTAGAGGTGTTACATTTGTTGGTATCAGAGCTACAGTTTAGCCGGTTCTCAGACCGATGTAGTAAATACGGGATTAACTATACATGCCATTAAATTATTTTTGATAGTGTGATATATTTTGACCATTTTAAATGTGTTTTTTCTTATAGTAATGTCATTCGACCAAGCTCAATCTGAGAAAGCTGAGAGTCATGCTCCGGCTTCAGTACAAAAAGAAGAAACTGGCAGTAGAAGGCCCGAGATAGGGGGCCGAGGGGAGGAGGCAAAAATATCCTTCTTTCAAATAGTGAATGAATGGTTTAATCAATACCTGAGAACTAACCCTGCGGTGAACAAGCTCCCCCTCTTGCTTCTTCGCTAGTTCCCGAGATACCACAGGGTATAGGTATTGAATTTGCCAAAACAGGTAAAGCTCCAATAGACAAAATCCGTAAATATGGGCAGAGGGATTCAAAGCATCAGTTGAAGATGATCTCGAACAAGCTGAGTTCTGGCTATAGAATACGATTCGGGTTTTAGATGAATTATCTTGTACATCGGCTGAATGTTTGAAATGTGCCGTGTCATTGTTAAAAGATATAACTTATCACTGGTGGAACATTAAAATTTCTGTGGTACTGAAAGAAGAGGTTACTTTGGAATTCTTCTAAACAGAGTTCAAAAAGAAATACATCAGTTAGACATTCCTTGATCAGAAAAGGAAAGAATTTCTTGAGCTCACACAGAGAAATATGACAGTGTCTGAGTATGAAAGAGAATTTATTCGGTTGAGCAAATATGCCAGAGATGGGTCCAAACCAAAGCCGAAATGTGTAAATGATTTGAAGAGTGGTTGAATGAAGATATAAAATTGTTGATAGGAATCCTTGAATTACGGGAATTTGCAGTTCTAGCTGAAAGAGCCTACAAAGTTGAAGAATTGAGTAAAGAGAAGAAACAGGCTGAAAGAGAAGCTCGGGTTCTTAGTAAAAGACCTATGGGAAAATCACAGTTCTTTGTTTCAAAGAAATCAAAGAAGTATCAAAACCGTTCTTCTTCAACTACGGGGTATTTTAGAAAAGAATGAGGCTCTCAACGCTCTAATCCGAGATCTTCCACTCTATCTGTGACCAGTATGGGTAGTGTTGGTAATCCTAAACCGAGGTACAGATATTGTAATAAATCTAGTTTTGGAGAGTGTCGACTGAGAAGCGGGACATGTTACAAATGTGGTTCACTTGATCATTTTCTTAGAGATTGTCCAGAGAGGGTAGAAAAAGATATTGACCAGACTACAAAGCCGAGTAATCCAGTTTTGAGGGGTAGACCGTGTTGGCCTTCTAGAAATTTCAGTGGTAGTCGAGGAGCTACAAATGACTCTATAGTTAGATCTGAAGTGAGAGCACCGATAAGGACATATGCCATTTGTGCTAGAGAGGATGGTTCAGCATCGGACGTGATTACTGGTACATTTTCTTTACTTGACATTGATATTACTACTTTGATTGATCCTGGTTCTACACATTCATATGTATGTACAAAGTTGGTATTTGTTAAAAATTTGTCTGTTAAATCCACTGAATTTGGGGTTAAAGTTTCAAATCTCATGGGTCAGTATGTTATAGTGGATAATATTTGTAAAAATTGTACACTGAAGGTAAAAGGTTATTGTTTCCCGGCCAACTTGATATTATTGCCTTTTGATGAGTTTGATGTAATTTTGGGTACGGATTGGTTAACCCAGCATGATGCAGTGGTAAATTGCAAACAGATATATATCATACTAAAATGTCAGAATGGTGAATTGCTCCGTGTTGAATCTGATAAAATAAAGGGATTGTCTAATGTGATTTCAGCTATGTCAGCACAGAGGTATGTTAGAAAGGGATGTAATGCTTTTCTTGCATATGTGTTGGACACCAAGGTATCTAAATCAAAGATTCAGTCAGTACCGGTTGTAGGTGAGTTCCTGATGTGTTACTCGAGGAATTACCAGGGTTGCCACCAGAAAGGGAAGTGGAATTTTCTATAAATCTGATTCTAAAGACTACTCCGATGTTTATAGCTCTATACAAGATGGCTCCTACAGAATTAAAGGAGTTGAAAACACAGTTGCAAGAACTTGTTGACAGGGGTTTTGTTTGGCCTAGTCATTCAACTTAGGGTGCTTCAGTTTTGTTTGTCAAAAAGAAAGACAAATCCTTGAGATTATGTATTGACTACCGGCAGCTTAATAAAGTCACAGTAAAGAATAAGTACCCGTTGCCTCGAATTGATGATTTGTTTGATTAGCTGAAAGGTGCCACTATATTTTCAAGGATTGATCTTTGATCAGGTTATTATTAGTTACGGGTAAAAGAGTCAGATGTATCGAAGATAACTTTCAGAACTAGGTACGAGCATTATGAGTTTCTTGTTATGCCATTTGGGCTGACTAATGCACCTGCAGTGTTTATGAACCTGATGAACAGAATATTCAGACCGTATTTAGACAGGTTTGTGGTAGTATTTATTGATGATATTCTGGTCTATTCACGAGATGAAAAAGAGCATGTAGATCATTTGAGAATTGTGTTACAAATTCTACGAGAAAATCAGTTGTATGCTAACTTCAATAAATGTGAATTTTGGCTTCAAAAAGTTGGTTTTCTCAGACATATTGTATCTTCTGAAGGCATCAGAGTAGACCCGAGTAAAATTTCAGCTATTGTAAATTGGAATGCACCGAAGAATGTATCCGAAGTCAGAAGTTTTCTGGAATTAGCTGGATATTCTCAGAGATTTGTACAAGGGTTCTCAATGATTGCTTCTCCGATGACTCGAATACTGTAGAAAGATGTTAAGTTTGAGTGGACTGATAAATGTCAGCAGAGTTTTGACAGATTTAAAGACTGATTGACGAAAGCGCCTGTGTTAGTATAGCTTGAATCGTGTAAGGAATTTATTATTTATAATGATGCTTCATTAAATGGTTTAGGTTGTGTCTCGATGCAAGAAGGTAAAGTAATAGCCTATGCTTCAAGATGAGTTAAACCACATGAAAGAAATCACCCGATACATGATCTTGAGTTAGCTACTATTGTGTTTGCACTGAAAATATGGAGGCATTACTTGTATGGTGAAAAATGTCATATTTATTCTGATCATAAAAGTTTAAAATATTTGATGACGCAGAAAGATTTAAATTTGAGACAGCACAGGTGGATTGAATTGATAAAAGACAATGATCTGGTTATTGACTATCATCCGGGTAAGGCTAATATAGTTGCTGATGCTTTGAGTCGAAAATTTATGATTACTTTGCGAGCTATGAATACCTGATTGTCGCTATCTGATGATGGTTCAATCATAGCTGAATTGAGAACTAAACTGACATTTCTACAGCAAATTTGAAACACCCCTATCCCGTAACCGTCACCAGAATAGGTAAGGGGCATTACCAGACAAACAGAACATTTCAGATTAATTTTAGAATCACAAATATCAAATAACATTAATACATGAATCACCAACAATTCATCTTTTATGAAGGTCCACGAGACCTAAAACATACTTTAAATGACAGTCGGGACTAAACCGAACACATTCATATATTTCAGAACTCAGAAAAATTTTTTAATTCTGTTGAGGTCACACGCCGTGTGACCAAGCCGTGTGCCTCACACGGGCACTAGACATGCCCATGCGATCCAGCTGTGCCAAAACAAGGCATTCATACTGACTTTCACCCACGGCCAACAGACACGCCCATGTGCTATGGCCGTGTGATTCTTATCTAGCTACTGGCTTGAGCCCACGACTAGATGACACACCCATGTGTCTTAACCGTGTGGTCTTAAGAGGATACTGCTTTACCTACACGGCCACAAGGCACGCCCGTGGTCCCTGACTGTGTGGCACAATGCAAGCTTGGTTTAAGCCAACTTACCACCCCTTTTTGGGTCATTCCTAAGCAATATTAGACAACCCTGAATTTCTCGGAACACAAAGTCTATTTATGAATCTCAAACAATCATCAACATCGACTCAAAATTTAGGATCACACTGAGCTCGTTTTGCTATTAATTCATTATCAACCTTCTCATCTTCGATAATTTATTGTAAGAACAAAGGTCTCGCTTTTAATTCATCTAAAACTGAACCATCATCAGACAGAACTAAATTAGCATTTATTGCAGGCAAAGAAATAACGATTTTCGACTCAAAGCACCAGCAACAACATTTGCTTTTCCTGGGTGATAATCAATCACAAGTTCGTAGTCTTTTAGCAGTTCTAACCATCTTCTTTGTCACAGATTCAAATCTTTTTGCGTCATTAAATACTTCAGACTTTTATGATCAGAAAACACTTGACATTTTTCACCATACAGATCGTGATGCCAGATTTTCAAAGAAAACACAATACCAGCTAATTCCAGGTCATGGGTCGGGTAACTCTTTTCATGCGGTTTTAGTTGTCTCGAGGCATAAGCTATAACCTTGCCTT
Organism: Gossypium longicalyx; assembly: GCA_025698465.1. Taxonomy (NCBI): domain Eukaryota; kingdom Viridiplantae; phylum Streptophyta; class Magnoliopsida; order Malvales; family Malvaceae; genus Gossypium; species Gossypium longicalyx. Next base: position 10,491,940 of record CM046997.1, on the reverse strand, counting down.
CTTGCATCAGAACACAACCTAGTCTGTTCAACGAAGCATCACTGTAAACAACAAATTATTTACCTGATTCAGGTTGCACAAGTACCGGAGCTTCAGTTAACCGATCAAAACTTCACATCTTTCTAGAGCAGTTTTGTTAAAGGAGTCGCAATCATCAAAAAACCTTTTACGAATCGTCTATAGTGACCGGCAAGTCCTAGAAAACTACAGACTTCAGAAACATTTCTCGGAGGCTTCCAATCCAGAATAACAGAAATTTTGTTCGGATCAAATCGAATACCCGATGCTGACACAATGTGGCCCAGAAAAATAACTTCTAGCAACTAGAACTCACATTTACTGGGCTTTGCATACAACTATTTATCTTGCAGAGTCTGTAGTACTATTCTCAGATGTTCAGCATGCTCAGATTCATCAAGTGAATAAATCAATATATCATCAATGAATACCACAACAAATTGATCTAAATATGGTTTGAAAATTTTATTCATCAAATCCATAAAGATAGCAGGTGCATTACTTAACCCAAAAGGCATAACTAAAAATTCATAATGCCCGTACCTCGTTCTAAAAGTAGTTTTCGGAATGTCATAGTCCTTTACTCGTAACTGATAGTAACCCGATCTCAGATCTATATTTGAAAATACAGTAGCACATTTCAACTGATCAAATAAATCATCAATTCTGGGCAGAGGATATTTATTCTATATAGTCACTTTGTTAAGCTGACGGTAATCAATATACATTCTCATTGTGCTATCTTTCTTTTTCACAAACAGAACAGGAGCACCCCGTGGTGAAAAGCTCGATCTAGCAAATCCTCGATCAGTCAACTCTTGTAACTGAGATTTTAATTCCTTTAACTCGGTCAGAGCCATTCTATATGGAGCTATTGAAATCGGAGTAGTACCAGGTACTAATTCAATACCAAACTTGATTTCTCAAATCGGAAGCAAACCCGGTAGTTCTTCAGGAAACACATTAGAGAATTCACAGACAACAGGCACAGATTCAACTTTCTTTTCATTCACTTTCGAGTCTAACACATAAGGTAAATAGGCTTCACAGCCTTTCTTCACATATTTTCGTGCTTTCATTACAGATATCACAGCTGGTAGTCCATTCAGATCACTAGACTCAATTCGAATTATCACATCATTCTTACACCTTAAATAAATGACTTTTCGTTTGCAATTCACAATAGCATCGTGCAAAGTTAATCAGTCCATTCCCAGAATTATATCAAATTCATCGAAAGGCAAAAGCATCATATCAGCAGGAAAACAGATATCTCGAATCAATAACGGGAAATTCTTGCAGACTTTATCAACCAAGACACTTTTACTTAAGGGGTTCGATACTCTAATTACGAATTCAGTAGACTCTACAGGAAAAGTCTTACTGTGCACTAAATTCATACATATATAAGAGTACGTTGATCCAGGGTCTATCAATGCAATCACAGAAGTATCATAAAGAGTAAACGTACCAGTAATTACGTCTGGAGACGAGGCTTCCTTACGAGCTCGGATAGCATAGGCTCTAGCAGGTGCTCTGGCCTCAGATCTAACAGCAGTATCCTTAGTAGCTCTTTGACTACCACTTGCATTTCCCATATTTCTGGAAGGTCTACCTCTAGCTGAGGTGTTGCTTGATCTCAAATTCTGTACATTCTCTTACTTAATAGGTTCAAGACAATCTCTTACAAAATGGTCTAGAGATCCACATCGGAAACAAGCTCGGTCATTCAAATCTACAATTTTCCGGATGTCTTTTACCACAGTGTTTACATTCAGGTTTCTCAGATCAGATATTCCCGACACTTGCAACAGAAGTAGTAGAAGCTCTGAAATTCAAATGCGATCTAGCTCGATCTCGATTCGAATGTCCTACATCAGCCTTTGAACGGCTATGATCATCTTAAAATTTCTTTAACACAGACTGAAATGATCTACTTGCATATCTCTTTCTAACATCTCTAGCTTCAGAATTAGCTTTTCTTTTCTCTTTACTTAATTCTTCAGCTTTACAGGCTCGCTCAATGAGCACTACCATTTCTTTAATCTCTAAAATCCCAACTTACAGACGAATATATTCGTTTAGTTCACCTTCAAACCTTTTACACATTATTGCTTTATTTGATACACATTCTTTAGCATACTGGCTCAATCTTACAAATTCACGTTCGTATTCTGTAATAAACATACGACCTTGTTTAAGCTCGATAAACTCTTTACGTTTCTTATTGATAAATCTTTGACTAATGTATTTCTTTCGAAATTCAGCTTGGAAGAAATCCCAAGTAACCCGTTCACTCGGAACCACAGATATTAAAGTTTTCCACCAATGGTACGCCATATCTCTCAGAAGTGAAACGACACATTTTACACATTCTTCAGGATTCAGAGACATTTTATCAAATACTCGTATTGTATTTTCTAACCAGAATTCGGCTCTTTCAGCATCATCATTCGTTGTAGCTCGGAACTCTTTGGCCTATTCTTTCTAATCTTATCAATTGGTGGTCTACTTAACTGAACTGGATTCATTGAAGGCATAACATGAATTTCAGAAGGATTAACCGGGGTAGAGGTTGTTGTACAGCCAGATTGGTTCTAATGTATTGGGTGAACCAATCATTCATCATCTGATAGAAGGCTTGTTTAGCCTCACCATCACGGCTACTCGTAGTCGGTCTAGAATCAACTTGCACTATTCCTTGCGCGAAAGCAAGTGCATTGCTTTCTACATCGTCAGCTACGGCTCTATCGGGATCTATTTGCTATATAAAAGTATATTTCAATGTCAGGATTCATCACACTATGTATAGCTAGACTCAAATACACTATGGTAGTCTTAGAACTGACTAAACCATAGTACTGATACCAACTAAATGTAACACCCTATCACGTAACCGTCACCGGAATAGGTAAGGGGCATTACCAGACAGACTGAACATTTCAGACCAATTTCAGAATCACAGATATCAAATAACATTAATACATAAATCACCAACAATTCATCTTTTATGAAGGTACACGAGACCTAAAACATACTTTAAAGGACAGTCAGGACTAAACCGAACACATTCATAAATTTCAGAACTCAAAAAAAAATTTAATTCTGTTGAGGTCAAATGCCTGTGTGACCAAGCCGTGTGCCTCACACGGGCATTAGACATGTCCATGCGATCCAGTCGTGCCAAAACAAGGCATTCATACTGACTTTCACCCACAGCCAACAGACACGCCCGTGTGCTACGGCCGTGTGATTCTTAGCTAGCTACTAGCTTGAGCCCACGGCTAGATGACACGCCCATGTGTCTTAACCATGTGGTCTTAAGAGGTTACTGCTTTACCTACACGGCCAAAAGGCACGCCCGTGGTCTCTGACTGTGTGGCACAATGCAGGCTTGGTTTAAGCCAACTTGCCACCCCTTTTTTGGGTCATTCCTAAACAATATTAGAAAACATTTATACCAACATTTTCAGCCAATTCCATGCTTAAAATGACCAAATCATATTAGATCATAAAACATTTCAAACATACACCTTTTAGCATCACCAACCAAATACCAAAACTATGCACAAACATATCATTTGCTAGCCAAATCTCATGGCATAACATATATACATATCAAATCTTACTTACATAAACATTCTAGCCTATACATGCCATACTTAAAAATATTTACACTTTCAAAAGTACCAAAATGAGTTTGATAGTGTGGTGACGATCCTCGACTATCCTCGAGCCTTCAGTAGCAACGATAACTGTAAAACAAACAGAAATCACACAGAGTAAGCTACAAAGAGCTTAGTAAGCCAAATACAATTGGTTCAACCATTAAAGCATAGAAAATAAAAGTCAATAGCAATAATTCATAACCATTTCACAAAGTATTTCATGAGCCTAACCATGCTCATTTGCTTGCATACATGTCATGTTTCATTTCCATGATTTCATACATACTTTGTATTCATTATTTCACAGAAACAGAGTCTTTCATATTCTGAAGTTTAGTACGATAAAAATGTACCTGTATAAATTATACAATTCATCTATTCATTACCATATCTAGTACTTTATCATCTGATGGTTCAGAAAAGATACAGAAACTCATAAATGGGTACAATGCTGACGTCCCGGACGTGGTCTTACATATAATTCAGTGTCGATGTCTCTGTCCCTGACAGGGTCTTACACGAAATCAGATACGATGCCGATGTCCCAGACATGGTCTTATACGTAAATCTCAAATCGAGGCCTGTGTCCCAGACACGGTCTTACACGATATCCCAGATCAATGTCAATATTTTTTCAGAAACGTACAGAGCTTTTCAAATACTAGCATATTATCAGAGTTTACTCTAAATTTATTCATCAGGCTCTCAAGGCCGTCCAATACATATTACAGTATATATATATGCGTAGAATTTAGTCAATTTAACACGTAATTGTAATTTGACTTATCTCGTACGGATTTCGGACGGAAACGAGTTGACTATTCAACTATTTTGGACTTCCCTCGATCTAAGTCTGATTTCTTTGTTCTTGATCTAATACAATTCAAATTCAACCATTCAATCATTCATTTCATTTAAAATAATCCATGAACACATATTTAGGGCACTTTGCATTTTAGCCCTTACATTTTCACACTTTGACAATTTAGTCCATTTTTCACAAAATCACAAATATACAAAATTCACCAAGAATATAGCTTGGCCGAATATACATAGCTTCCATACAAGCCCAAATAACATATTTAATTCACAATTTAGTCCTTCAAAACCTCATTTTCACAAATTAGCCCAAATAGCTCTATTCCATCAAAAATTCAAGAACAAAACATGATAATCTCACATATATCTTTCATAATTCATATAAAAACATTAAAAAGCTCATATAATCATCAATGGAAAATTTCAAAATCTTCAACAGAAATAGAAATTTAGACATGGGTTTTGAAGAACGAGAAGCAACGATCACAGAAACGTAGAAATTATCAAAAATCGAACAAATTTCATACTTCAATCTAGCTACCAAAGTGCCGAATATATAAAATCTTCAAACCCTCCTTCTTTTTGCTGATTTTCGACTATCATGCATGATAAAATGGCCACTTTCATGTTTTCATTTTATTAATATTAACATATTAACTAAATGACAACTTTGCCCTTTGCTATAAAATTATTCATTCACCTAACACATGCCCTTTTATGTCCATTCAAACTTCCAATGGTCAAATTGACATGCAAGTTCTTCACACTTTCTTTTTATAGCAATTTAATGCCTTTAACAATTAGCATTCAACTTTTGCATTTTACGCGGTATCATAATTAAGAACAGAAATAGTCGAATTAAATCACAAAAATTTCACAGATATACATTCACATATCACAGACACAAAAAATAATATTAAAATATTATCCAGACTCAAATTTGTGGTCCCAAAATCACTGTTCCGACTAGGTTCAAAATCGAACTGTTACAAAATTTATGAAGCTCATAAAAATGATGAAGAGTTACAGGCTAAACGGGTATAATATGAATCAGTTTTTGACTCAGAGTTTCAGATTGGTACGGATGGTTTTTTATTATTCAGAGGCAAAATGTGTGTACTGAAGAATTCAGAGCTTATGTAGAAGATTCTACACGAGGCTCATAATGGTATTATGTCGGTACATCTGGGGAGTAATAAAATTTATAATGATTTGAAAAAGATGTACTGGTGGCCAGGCATGAAACGTGATATTTCAAAATTTGTATCGAGATGTTTGGTATGCTAGCAAGTCAAAGTTGAACATCAGGTACCTTCGAAATTACTACAGCCAATCACAATACGGGAATGGAAATGAGAAAGGATAATTATGGACTTTGTGTCGAGATTACTATTGTCTCTGAAAAAGAAAGATTCTATATGGGTAATCGTCGACTGATTGACAAAGTCAGTACACTTTATACAGGTACGTATGGATTTCACTTTGGATAAGTTGGTTGAATTATATATATCTGAGATTGTTAGGTTACATGGAGTGCTAGTCTCCATTATTTCCGATAGAGATCCCCGATTTAGGTCTCGTTTCTGAGACAAATTACAAGAAGCTTTGGGAAATTAGTTGCATTTCAGCACTGCATTTCATCCTCAGTCAGATGGCCAATTCCTAACGTGTAATTCAAGTATTGGAGGATATGCTCCAATGTTGTGTGCTAGAGATTGAAGGTAATTGGGAAAGGTATTTACCTTTGATTGAATTTGCCTCTAATAACGGTTATCAATCTAGTATTAAAACGGCACCGTATGAGGCTTTATATGGCCGAAAATGTAGAACTCCATTGTATTGGAGAGAACTTAGTGAGAAAAAGATATACAGAGTTGACTTGATTTGTGAAACTGAAGAAAAAGTGAGAGTGATTCGGGATAGTCTGAAAGCAGCCTCAGATCGTAAGAAGTCTTATGCCGATCTTAAATGAAAAGAGATTGAATATCAGGTTGGTGATAAAGTATTCCTGAAAGTGTCACCTTGGAAGAAAGTTCTCCAATTTGGTCGTAAAGGTAAATTGAGTCCACATTTCATCGGGCCATATGAAGTGACAGAACGGATTGGACCAGTTGCGTATTGGTTAGCATTACTGCCATAGCTTGATAGAATTCATAATGTTTTTCAAGTGTCTATGCTACGGCAATACAGGTCAGATCCTTCACATGTTATTTCACCGGTAAAAATTGAGATTCAACTCGACATGACTTACAGTGAAGAACTGGCTAAAATTTTAGCCCGAGAGACAAAGGAACTCAAAAACAAAAAAAAAAATCTAGTGAAAGTCCTTTGGTAACGACATGGTATTGAGGAAGCCACATGGGAACCGAAGAAGGCAATGAGGAAACAATACTCGAATCTTTTTCCTGGTAAGATTTTCGAGGACGAAAATTCTTAAGGGGGAGAGTTGTAGCGGCCTAATTTCAGTAAAATCAGAATAGTGATTTCGTAACCACAAATTTGAGCTAAAAGAAAATTTTATTTTAATATTATGGCATGATATATATTATGATAGGAAGGTTGCATGAAAATTTCGATAAGTAAATTCTATTGATTATGTGGTCAATTAGAGAATGGACTAAAAAAAAGTGCATTCCCGGGACTTCATTTCGGTAAATCGAATTCATAAATATTTTTAATAAATATTTACGAATTTAGTTGTGTAGTTAATTAGGTTTTAGTTAAGTGAATTTTCTTGAATTAAAAATAATTAGGTAAAAGGATTAAATTACAATTGAGGTAAAAGCTTTATTATAGATTAAAGGAAAGTCAAAGGGGTTAAATAGGCAAATATGCCATTAATATGAATTGAGCTGGTTTAACCTTTAAAAAAAATCTGAGATTTTTAAGTATAAATTATATATTTTATTATATTTACTTCATAAATAAGTGAATAATATATTTATTATTTTATTTTATTTTATTTTAATATATATATATATATAACATTAAAGTAAAACAAAAAGAGAGAATAAGAACAGAAGAGCAAAACGAAATAGGGAGAAGAAAAAGAAAAGATAATTTAGGGTTTTTTTTAAAAGGTTTCAAGCTTAATTGGTAAGTCAATTTAAGTCATTTTCTCGTAATTTTTGAGTTTTTATGATCTTAGAACAAAATACTACTTAGTATATGTTGAAATTTTGAAAGTTAGTAGATTTTTTGACATAGTTTATGTTGAATTAATTCATGAATTAGGGATTGAATTAATAGAATTTCAAGTTAGAATTGGGTAAAGGATTAGATTGCATGAATTTCATTTTTTTTCAAGCCTAGGGACGAAATTGAAATTAATGAAAAGTTTAGGGGCAAAATGGTATTTTTTCCTAAAGTGTAGATTGAACTCAATAGAATATAAATTGAATGAAATTGATGATTAAATTCATTTATATAGATCCAGACGACTCAAATACGAGGTTAGATCGAGGCAAGGAAAAAGTCTCGGATTAGTAGACTTTATTAACAAACAAATATCGAGGTAAGTTCGTGTAACTTGAATTGAATTCTTTAATCTTGATTTGTATGTTTATGTGACATGAATGTGATTTGAATAGTATTTGACTCAATTTAGCGGTAAATGTTCCGTAAACTCTGGTAATGCCTCGTAACCCTATTCCGGCGACAAATACAGGTCGGGGTGTTACAATGTATATAGGTTGTTTATTTTGTGAATGTTTGGACATGTTTTGCACTTAGGTTGCAAATGCTTATTTATGTTAAGTTATTACATGGTTGCCTTGGAAATGTGTGATAAAGGTCAAGTGAATTAGTACTTAGGTTAATATATGGTATCAAGTTGTGATGATAATGTTGTTGGGTTTTTATGTCTGAATGGATGAAATGTATGAATTTGTTGAGACTGAATGCAAATTTACTTGATAATTCAATTGTGGCGTCAATGAGGGCACATTGTTTAGGCACTTAGGTTGTATGATTTTGACATGTTTTAAACTTGTTTGAAGGTGTTTTAATAGTATTTAAGGGTTGGTTTTAGGATTGACCTGGTACCCAAGTGATTTGTGAAATTTTTCTTCTTTTAGAAGTAATTTCCCAATCCTTTAGTGAAGCGTAAAATTCGTAAACTATTACGCTGGCTGCTAGTTTTTTCGAGGTTGAGCAAAATTTATACCAACGATGGAAATCCACCAACTCCTAAATGCTATCACAATCAGTTAATGAGGGATCAAACCCCTGTTCTTGAATGAATATTCGACCATTCATTTGCAAGTAATATCGTTCAATTTTTCAGGTCGTCGAAAGGCGTCAAAATTCACTGACCCCTTTTGAGTATGTCTCGCTTTGAAAGGTGCCATGTAACCGAATTTAATCAAGCAAAAAAAAAATAATGCCCAAACACATAACAATGAATGAGATTGGAATGTCTAACCTTGAGTTATGAAGTTGTTCGTGTTGGGTTGCTTTCCAATGTGTTGTACCTATAAAAAAAGAAAATGGTAGGAGAAGTGCGATGGCTCTAGAGATGTTAGGTCTTTTGAAAGTGATTGTTTAAGGATGAAACCCTCTAATATATAAAGGAAACCCGACAGGTCGTGCATAGATACGGGCTAGAAATTGCAAAAAATCGATGAGGGTGTGTGTGTCATGACATGCAACCCTAATATCCCATATTTTTTGTTCAAAGTGTTGTGTTGTGTCACGGTACTATGCGTGCCACGTTACAAACTTGGAATATTAAAAAATTATGGTTCGACACGGCTTGGGATTTACTCAACAAACTTATCTCTCAACCTCGTTTAACTTAGATTCCTAAGGTCGTCAATCCTAGGGTTTAAGCACACATATATTTATACCAACTAATCATATGGGAAACCTTCATTCTTCCATTAATCACTCCCACGTCCGCTCGTTAATCTCCCTAAAGAACTTAGCCACCTATCGATTCAATAACCATCTTCACCATAATTAAATTAACCATGCAAGAACACAAATTAAATTAAAAGTACAAAAGATAGAAATTGGTTTGTTTGAGACTCTTGATGTACTCAGATATGTGAAATCCTTTAACTGTTATCGAGATATCGTCATTTTCAAGAGAAACGTAAAGGAAAATTATCAAAATACTAAATAATGAATACCTAGACTTAAATCAAATCCAAGTCGAAGAATAAAAAAATAATTTTTTAAGGAAAATAAAACTAAATTAAAATCCTAAATCTAATAATTAAACCCTAAAATGGCTTTGCCAAAAGCTCCCAAGCTTAACCTATGTTTAACTATATATAAGCAAAGTTAGCAACCCAATTTAGGTAAAATACAAGCCTTAATCACACTCCCAATGGGTTGTGTGAACGAAAACACCATTCATTAATTTTTTCCTTCCGCCAAAACTGTGCCACGACACACAACTTCGAATCTTAATTCTTGAATTTGCTCGATTCTGTTGCGACCCTAGAAGCTTGTGTTGCAGCTCGACTGATGTTCTTGATACTTTTGGGCCTAAAAATAGGTGTCATGCACACTCAATAAAGCTCATTAAAACCACCTTAAGGCCAGTATTAGACCAATAGGTCAACTAACTAGAAAATATTGCAAAAAAATACTTATTTTGTAATAATTTAACTCTAAGCTAAGAAAATTGAAAATGCAATAAAAGATACTAAAATAGCTAGAAAACAAGCTCGTTAAGTGCCGAAAAGTACCTAAACTACCACTACGATTTGTGGCAGGTCACTTATCAACTTGGATAAACTAAGCCTTTGCAAATAAAACTAAATCATCAACAAAAATAACTGCATGAGTGTTGGGTCGTGGGTCTTCACATGAGATCTTAAAGGGCTTCTAGAGGTTACAGTATTCTCATTCTAAGATCATATACGAAAGCTTTTCCATAACCAAAAGAAAAACATAAGGTGTAAGCCTTTCTGTTGGAAAAATCGATTAAGAAAACAATGTTTCTAACACAACGGAAGTTTAAAGTTTTTTCTTAAAACAAAGCTTTATGATATTTATAATAATAAACCCTAGATTAAATTAGTACTTATGCTTTGAGCGACGTGGTCTAGGTCATTTCTTGGATTTCAACCAAAGGATCTTCTCCGCTATACTCGAAGCTTGACTTGCTTTAAGTGTGAGCTCAAAATACTCAAACCGAACGCACAGAATGAAAACCTTGATTAACTTTTAGTGGCAAAGGTTTTTTTCTTCTCTCTATAGAAAACATAAAACTTTGGAGTTTTGTAGAAAATATAATTTATTCTAGAAATAAGTTACCACTATTTGTTGACAGAGTAATGGAGCTTAATTGGTGTGTTTATTAGTTCATCTCATAGTTCCTATGTATAGGAAAAAATTACAAGAGTTTTACTTGAATAATGAGTATTTAAATAATAATATTTTAAGAGAAAAGTTTCCTTGTTAGGAAAACTTAAGGGGCGGTGGCAACTCTTAGTGGGACTAGAGTTTGTCGCCTCTCTTGTATAAGGATGGGCTCTCGAGCTCGTCTCCTATATTAGGTTCAAATATATTTGGTATCCGAATTTTTAACCAACATATATAATTTAACCAACCCAATAAATATTTTTCTATTTTCAAAAATATTAATTAATTAATTTAATTTAATTAGTCGATTAAATTATTTTCTCAAATCATTTCTAAGTTTGTTTAAAGTCGTGACAATTTTACTGTATTAGAACTGATAAGAAAATATATTTAATTGCCCCATTCAATAAAACTACGATGACTTATTAATTTAATTTCTACTTTGAACTTCAATTATCCAATTAAATAATAATTCAAAGAAATTAATTTAATCTCCAATCCATCTTTTGTACTTAGCTAGTAAATGCACTCACTAAGGATAGTGATTAATGCAATCTATTTCTCTTAATTATGGTTTTCATTCATTCCATGGTTTCAGTTCTACTTGTAATATGTTTTGTGTTATGTCGAGCTACCGGAGGGGTGACTAGACATATATAATTAAAGCTTAAATAATTTATAATTAAGTTTTTACTCTTCGTCTATCAATTACAACATTATTTAACCATGGAGTCATTCCACTAAAGTATTATGACTGAATTCTCCTTTATTATAAATCATTACAAAAATAACTTTATAAAGTTCTTGTCCAATTACCTTATCATAAGTGTGTTACCCTTATATGATATCCTTATCTCAATGGGTTGAATCTGTTCACCCAATATTATCCTACTTTTATTGACTGCACCACTGCATGCAAATGTCGAGCAGAGAATCAACACAAAATATCAGGAATTAAAGCGACTTGACTACAAAGAGTGACATGTCAGTTGTAATATTTGTGTGTTACAATGGAACATGGAGTATTCTGAGGATCAAACCCTAAGAGAGATCAGGTGATAAGGTGAATGAAAATGATAAGGCATGCAACTAAGAAGTCTAGCTAGCTAATCACTAATTATTATATTATGACAAATAAACATCAAAGGTTAATTACACTAAACTATACCTAGTAAGACTAAATTGAATAACAGAAAGAAGTGTACATATATCAATACAATGAGATAAAGTTTTCGATTGATATCCACATTGCTAGCTAACTCGGATAAGGGATCTAAAATGCTCAAACTCCTAATTGGTCCTATTTTACCATTCAAACACCATTTTACCCAATTCGACAATTTTGTTTGGTTTATCTGTCAACCTCACTAATCGAGACAATCAAATTGTTTTGCAATAAGTTCTCCTCTCAGTCTCACCTATCTAAATGTTCACTTAGAGGCGTCATTTCTAGGTTTTGAAGTCTATTCAATTTAGTCCAATTTTTATGATTTAGTCCTTGACCTAAAAACAAACTATGTAACATTTCAATCAAACAACCACATAAGATTTTATTCCTATTCATCATCAACATACAAATATCAACCAATTTCATGCTTAGATGATTCATAAAAGAAAACATAAAAAATGCAAAGTTGAGAGGTTCTTAGTGACACTTGAAGGAGTCTTTGTTGAAGATGATAACAACAAGAAAAGTGATGAAAGCACAACCAAAGATGACATTTTTACACTCTTGAAATGCCAAAAAAATTTAATCTATGAAATACTTTTAAGAGAACTCAAAATAAAAAGAGAAAGTTTTGTATTTGAGTACAAAAAAGGTATAGCTACAACAAAAAAAAAAAAGAAAAAAAACTAAAAGCCACCAAATAATTAAGCTAAAAAAAGGAAAACCTAGAAAATTAAAGTTGGTGAAAGAAATAAAGAGAAGACCAAAAAGATGATAAAATAGTCTCATTTATGTTTGGTATTCAATATCCTTTAGTAGAACAATTTAATAACCCTAATATTTGGAAAAAAAATGCCTTTGGAGATAAGGAACTGACTTGAGTGGATATTGGACAAAAAATTTCCCCTGCATTATTTTTCACCCCGTCAGATTTCAGTGTCGCGACACCAAAGCTTGGGTGTTACGACATCCTAGACAGTAGGCACGATCTTGGTTTCAGGGTTCTTGTTGTTGCAATACAGCCTAGTTGGTGTCACGACGTCTTCAATAGTGACCCTGGTTCCTTCATTTCAACCACCAGCTCGAAGTCGTGACCTTGAAGGCTTGTAGTCAAGACATTGAGGCTCGTTGTCGTGACACAACACACCTAGTGTCGCGACATCAACACACCTAAACTATTATCCAACCCAATAATTATTTTCTATTTCCAAAAATATTAATTAATTAAATTCTTTTCTCAACTCAATTCGTATTTAAGTCATGACAATTTTGTCATATTAGAACCTATGAGGAAATATATTTAATAGTCATGTTCAATAAAACTACGATGACTAATTAATTTAATTCTCACTTTGAACTCCAATTATTTAATTGCAATCAATTAAATAATAATTTTAAGGTTAATTTAATTTTTAAGTCATCTTTTGTACTTAATGAGAAAACGCATTCACTATAGATAGTGATACATGCAATCCATTCCTCTAAATCGTTATTTTCATTCATTCCATAGTATTGCTGGAAAAAATTCAATTTGAAAATGATTTTCTTGCACAGCGAAAAATAAAAATTTTGAAAATCAACCCGATTTGTGATATTTATAGCAATAAACCTAGACTAAATTCACACTTGTGTTTTGGGATAGACGGATCCTTGTCGCTCCTGGCTTTCAACCAAACGATCTTCTCCACTAATCTCTTACCATGAACTGCTATGAGTGTGGGCTTGAATGATTCGAATCAAAACACAGAACTAAAAATAGTTTTCTTTTCTTTAAATGTGAAAACGAAAAATCTCTTCTCAAATAGAAATCTGGCAGAATTGTTATTTCGGAAAATAGATTCAATATATGAGAATAAATTCTCTCTATTTTTTGCCAGAGTAACAATATTTTAAAGTTGTGTAAATAGCCCTACCGGTTCCATTTATTTATAGAGAGAAAAGGTAGAACCATTGTTGAATTGTAGAAGCTCATTTCAACTAGAAAAACGAAGTCTTGTTCTAACTAGAAGTATAGGTGGAGACAACCCTAGTTAATATTAGTAGAGTTTGTCACCCACCCCTTTTAACATAAAGGGCTTCTGGGTCTCTCCCATATCAGGTTCAATTACAACTACTTCCCAGGCTTTTAACCCAATACTTTATAATTTGATCCAACCCTATATTTGTTTCTCTATTTCTCAAAATAAACTTCTCAATTTATTTCAAATTAAATAATTTTTTCAACCCAATTCTAATTCCTTTAATATCATGATGACTTTACCGTAAAAGAATCTATGAAAAAATATACTTTCAAACTTCATTTTCAAACCAATTGATTTATTTTCATTTTCAAACTTCGTATAATTCGAAAAATATAAATTCATTTTTCAAGTTATTTCCATTTTGGAGAAAACTACATTCATTTTCAAATGTTGTCATTTCTCTATTTTTATTTTCATTTTCATTTTGGAGAAAATCATAATCATTTCCAAATGATTTATCATTTCTTTATTTTTTTCCATTTCTATTTATTTTTGTTCATTTGATCCAACATGTAGTTCATTTCTGGTTTCAAAGAGCAAGCAGAGGGACCGATTGGACATATGCAATTAGGGCTCAAATAATTTATAATTAAGTTCCAACTTTTCGCCTACTAATTATAAACTCATTTAGTCACAAAATCATTCCACTATAGTATCGTGACTGAGCTCTCCCTAATGACATACCATTATGAAAATAACTAGATTAGTGCTCGTCCAATAACCTTGTCATAAGTGTGTTACCCTCATAGGATATTCTTAATTTCTTAGAGACAATGTCCATTCTCTCAATATGATCCTATTTTATCTCATGGTAACCATTACAGCTTCCTTCATGAAAAGTCAATTACCATCAAATAGTAATCAAGTCATTCATCACAAAGACGAATGACCTGTGACCATGTTTACTTTTCATCAACCATGTAATATCAATGAGAGGATAGCATTTACCCATGTCTCAGGATATGAATTCTACTTTTTTGAATGACGCTACATACTACAAAAGTCGCATAACCAATGCACCAGCTTTCGGTTCCTTATCTATTTGAACTCAGGCTTTTACTTACATTAAAGTATACGAGTCGCACGTACATACACTGTCATCTACTCAGGATTTAGGTATGTCACACTATGAACGTTACAATTTAATAAATACATAAACAAATTCATGATCTATTCTTCTTGGGTCATGTCTGATGTACTGTCAGTCCAGTTAATCACATATATGTCTCTATTTTCTAGGAGTTATCTGCTTCGGTGCCCAAGACAAAGCATTTCCCCAATTGGACTTGATAGAAGGCATATTAGTCTTTCAATCAGTTTTCTCATTTCTGATTAGAATAATGACATGTTTAAGTTCATCTACTAATATAAGTTGTTTTTCTGTATTACAATCCTACCATGTAATACCGTTTAGTATTAGTTAAATATTAGACAACCAGTGAGAAACATTTGCTTCTATTTTGCTTTGTGTGCAAAAACCATATGAGGAAAATTATACAAAGTATATTAATGTAGTGAATGATTTTTTTATCAACCAATTTTTTCGAAAAAATTACAAGTGTACATAGACGAAAATACTACACTTAAGGCACCAGATCCAACAAGTATCAATTTTACATGTAATTCATTTTAGGCTATATCGAGCTAGCGAATGGACCAATTGGGCATATACAAATAATTTATAATTAAGTACTGGATTTTCACCTATTAATTACAATATTATTTAATCATAGAGTCATTCTATTAAAGTACCATGATTGAACTCTCCCTTATTATATACCGTTAAAAAAACCACTCAAAAAGTGATTGTTCAATAACTTTGTCATAAGTGTTTTACCCTCATAGGATATCATTTATCTCTTTGGGTTAAGTATGTTCACCTAATGTGATCCTATTTTATCTTATGATAACCATTACATCTTTCTTCATGAAAAATTTAATTACTAACAAATAGTAATTAAATCATTTTTCCTAGACAAATGACTTATGACCACGTTCCTTTCCCATCTAACATGTAATGTCAATGAGAGGATACCATTTGCCTTTTATTGGGCTATGAATTTTGCTATTGTAAATGTAGCTATGTCATGCAGAAGTTGTATACCCAACATACCAACTTTCAACTTTTTAGTTATTTGAACTCATGTTTTTAATACATCAAAGTATACGAGTCATGCACACATAGTCAGTCACTTACTTAGAATTGAGGTAAGTCACACTATGAACGTCACAAGTGAATTAATCCATAATCGGATCCATGATTAATTTAACTTGGGTCCTATTTAATGTATCATTAGTCCAAACAATAGCATATATGTCTGTATCTTTTTGGAGTAAACCACTCTGATACCAGAGACAAAGTATCTACCTATTTTGACTTGATAGACGACATGATAATCCTTTAATTAATTTGCTCAATTTAGATTCATCAGACTATGGACCTTTTATATTACTTACAAGTTTTCTTCTTACATTACGATTTGACCAAGTAATGCGACTTAGTATTAGTCAAACATTAGGTAACCAATGAGCCAATATTTGCTTGTATTTTGCATTGTGTGCAAAAATCATCAAGGACAAATACAAATGATATTAATGTGATTAACGAAATTTTATTTAAACCAATGTGTTTGAAAATTTTCATATACAAATGACAAATAAACTACACTTAGGACACAAGATCCTAACACCTAAAGCTTGTAAAGTCCTTAGACAAAGTTCTAAGCACCATTTCAATCCAGATGTTATAATCTAGTTCAACCCTACTATCCTCTATTTCTGCAAAGAACCCCATAAGGAAAAACAACTGTTCTTTGATTGGACTTCTAAGATTTTGCTTAATGTTCATCAAACTGGTTGCTTTTGAATAAGTCCTCCAAATTTTCCACGGTCTCTTTAACACTTTTATAGCTTTCATGTTGCTTTTGCAAAGTGATTCTAACAATTGCAGGTATATAGCAACGAGCTATTTCATTTAAGTCCTTTACATACGCTTCTGCCTCATGTTGGGCCTTATGAGGGCATGCTTCATTAAGCAAAAACTTGTGTTTTTTGTAGTTGTGAAAAATGTGCAAGTTTTGTTTCCATTCCTTATAATTATTTTCGCTCAACTTGTTTTCAGTTAGAATATTATTGAGAGGAGTTGATGTCATTTTGAATTGAAAATAAAATTTACCAAAAACTAATTATCTTTTTATTGAGAAAGTATTTCAACCGGTTTTGCAATATACAAGATGCATTAAACATAATGCATGTTTCTTACATTAACCCTTGAAAAAATGCAAGTCATTGCAACAATAATTCTTGCACCCATTAAATTATGTTATTGTGGGGTAATCATAATCAACTAGTAAGAACATGGATTTCATCCAATTAATATGAGAATCTAAACCATTATACACCACCACACATTAATAATCGTTTCACATTTGAAATATATCTTCATGGGAAATTATTTAATTTAAATAATCTTGAGTGTATAATCGCTAACGCTACACCCATCATAAATATGTTCTCAATATGAGTCATCGTCGGGTAATCTCAACAAGAATCATATATGACTAGTTATTCTCTTAAAGGAAATCTCGCCTAGTGAACCCACATGATAATATTTACCATAGGGTGTGACTAGGGTAAAACTGACTCAAAGTATGATCATGCTATCACTTAGAGACCAGTGATAGAGACCGTGAGTCTTGTTTAGGGACCCTCTCCCACTCAATCTTTTAAAAATATGCAAGGTTTTTGAATTCAAGTTTCATGGATGAATGATTAAATGTAAAAATAGGATCAAGTGGCAGCTTTTCCTAATCTATATAACATGCTTCATCATATATGCATGGGATGCTTATTGATTTCATTGTAATTTAATTATACAATATATCATCAATATCAAATCCATAATAGAAAATAAAATTGACTCAAACCAACAAAAGTTCCCATGGTTCTATCCTAAGAAAAAGATGAATTGTAAAAAGATTACAAAGTTTTTCCAAAGCATACTTTGGGTCTTGAACTTTTCTGGATGGTCGACCATGCCATCAATCCTGTATACAAACTCATCTAATCTCGATTATTAATGTGTTTGTCATTATTTAATGAAATTTTATAATAATAAAAAACTTTTTAGTTTCCTTAGTTTTTTAATCTACTTCTCAAAATTTGATCTTTCCATGATGTTTGAAACTTTGATCATACAAAAAAATCTAAAGTTTCGCAACAAACAAATTTCAAACACTAGACCAAAAACTCGTTAAGCCAAAATCTGAAGTTCTGAGAGAGGTGTGCCAATTTGCTTATTGAATATGTTTGAGGTACGGGATCTCTGTTCTAAATTTTGTTACAAGATTCCCAGTCCATTGCCTCATAAGATTTTCTAATTTCAGAAAATTAGAAAAACCTACGTGAATATGATAGTCCACAGTGTAATCACATATCCGAAAAACAACCTAAATACAATCAATCCAATTCTAGGAACCACAACTTTGGCAAAATTACATAATACAATAATTATATAATTAAGAAACATCTATTAACATATAAATACCCAAAACATGCTTAATATTAAGAATGCCACTTTCCATCAATTTAATCAAACAAGAAAAAGAGGAAACAATTTGGTAACTATTTATACTAATAGATATAGCACAACTTGACTATGATACCAATTATTGAAAATATCTTATGAAAAATAGTTTTGTTGCATAATGGAATCCTAAAACTTTTCATAAAATTATACCTTCGTTGTGATATTATTATTCACCAAATTTGATATGTTTTCGAGCTAGGGAGATATGTTGAATCTTGGATCTAGTATCTAAATCCTTTTAGCTTTCAATCGAATGATCTTCTCCGCTATTTTTGAACCCTCAAATGCTTAGAATGTGGGCTCTATTTAAAGAACCAAACACAAGATGAAAATTGAAACTTTCTAATAGGAAAAGTCAACTTTCTCTAGAGGAAATCCAAAACTGAAAAATTAAATCTCACAAATTTGAGTTATAATTACCAAGGAAAATACAATTATAATCTCACAAATTTGAACTAAAAGTACTCACGAAAAATAGAATTTATTTAAGTTCAAAAAATAACCCAAATAAAATTTTCACTAAAATTCATCAGAGTATCCTCAAATATACGTGTTGATATTTCAGCAACCCTTAGCCTCTATGTAGAGGGAGAAAATCACAAGAGTTCTACTAGAATAAATAGAAGGGAAAATAATATTTCAATAAAAATTAGAGTTCTATTAGAACTCATTGGGAGGGACTAATCCATAAGTTAGGTAAACATGGTT
This sequence comes from Gossypium longicalyx, assembly GCA_025698465.1. Taxonomy (NCBI): domain Eukaryota; kingdom Viridiplantae; phylum Streptophyta; class Magnoliopsida; order Malvales; family Malvaceae; genus Gossypium; species Gossypium longicalyx. The sequence goes on along the minus strand of CM046997.1, from coordinate 10,472,635 downwards.
AATTACTTACTCAGTATTAGGGTAAGTCACACCATGAATGCTAAAAGTGAATAAATTCATAAATGGATCCAAGATAAATTATACTTGGTTCTTGTCTAATGTATTGTCAATCCAGACAATCACGCATATGTTTCTATTTTTTGAGAGTCAACTACTCTGATACCCAAGGTAAGGTATCTCTCAATTTGGACTAACCCTATGAGCCAATTGCTCATTTTTATTCCATAAACTACGAACAATTTAGATTACCTACTCATATAACTTGTCTTCTCGCGCCATAGTCCTACAATATGATGCAACTTAATATTTGTTAAACTTTTAGGTAATCAATTAGCTAATATGCATTCATTCATTTTTCTTTTCATGCAAAAATCATTTTAGGAAAATCATACAAAGATATAATAAATTAATTATGGAATTTTATTTATCCAATCAGTTCAAAAATTATAAGTAGAATGACGTAATCCTTGCACTAAGGCCACAAAATCCTAATAAAAGAACCTGCTCATAAATAGGTTTGCAAGCACATTTAAAAATGAATGGATCCCCCTTTGGAGAGGAAAAATACCAATCTCTTGCATGGTCTCTTAAGGTCATCAAGAAGGCAAGACACTTCAATGCATTGAAGGTGCCTAGCATATTCATGTGGTTGTTGTAGTGTGCCAAATGCTCTTAGCGGTCATCTTAGACAACATCAAAGTTGGAGACATGAACTCTCTTGGCACATTTAAAGCCAAAGTCTTATTGGAATACTCTCATTCAAATTCAACGGACTTGGTATTGCGAAAAGCTTCATTTTCTTTTCTAAGGGCTTGTATTTGATCTTAAGAAAAGTGAGCTAGTTATTAAGGATCTTGCATTTGCAACCGATATGGTGGGTTCATCATTGGATTTCTATCAGACCTTAGTTTCCTCCACTTGTTAAGAAAAGATTGGGAGATTTCTTCTTTTTACCTCTGATTGGATTTTACTTTTAAAGGTTTTTGTTTACCCTGAGCTCTTTAATGATCTTCTCGTTTCGCAAGTTTACTTCCTGCTGTTGTTGGTACAAAGTTGCTACATAGATATATGCTTTTCAAGAATTATCATTTTCTCTTGCACTTTCATAAACTGTTATATATGAGCTAAAGTTAAGGTTTTGCAAAGTCTATTCACCATGAAAGGTATAAGGTTGGCTTTGTTAATTTAGTAATTAACATAATATCTAGGTGGGGGTATTGTGTATAGCTTACATAATGTGGATAATATAATCATACAAGTTAAACGGATCATAATGACGACTTGATTGTGTCTTCTATTGGGAGAATTGTTGTCTTGCACTAGAGAACTGTTAATCTTAAGTTGTTTGGGGTTGTGATTGAGCTTGGGGGCCTTGTTCTTGTCATCTATATTTGCAAGGATTGTTCATTATGAAAATGTGAGTGAAAAAAGGATAGCGGACGGATTTGAAAAGATAGTTAACCCTAAGGGGGTAAAAAGCCATGAAAAGAAGAGAAGGTGGTTGAGATATTGTTGAATTGGAGAGAAAGCTGTTAAAGAATAAGGAAGAAGAAGAAGAAAAAGAAGAAGACTCCCCTACTGTGGAGCCAAGAGATGTATATATAAAGTTTACTCTTCTATGCCACGTGTTCTCTAATAGACATGCTTGTCATTCAGTCATTCCTTGTTAGGTCGGCACTGTCTCATTTGTATGGTTGGGTTATTAGAGTAGTTAAGTGGCATATCCTTGGTCCCGAAACAAAGCATGCACGATGCAAGATAAACCACTAGCAAAGCATGGTATCAACAATATATTTAATTGAGTATGTTTAACATACCTAAACATGACATTTTTCTCATTGAAAATTTTAATAAAAAAACCCTTAAATCTAATTTTGAAAAAGCAAAATCATAGTAATTAATCAAATATATATCTAAACTAATATTATACTTGTAATTGTAAATATATTGTATTTGTGATAGTAAAACTCTAAAAGAAATATAATCAGATATAAATGCTATAATTTCGTTATACATACTATCCAACCCCTTATCACCATTAGAGATCTTCACTTATTTGTCATTAGCCTATCATGTAATTTACATGTGAACAGTTAAATTGAATTTTTAAGCTCTTTATATTTATATTGATAGCATAAGCCATGTGGAACGATACATATATGAAATTTTCCTTCTTCCAATTATTTATTTTTAACTAATTTTATTTTAAATGTAAAATATTTAATAAAATTCCAAAATCAATAAAAACCCTTACTCAGAATATATTGAACATCTCGACTTTAATCGGTCTAGATAAGATTAAAGCATCCTCAACTAAAACATTTGTAATTTGATGTGATCGTATTCAAAACAATAATGATTGAAGTAAATAGTCAAACCCATCTCGACAAGATTGTGGGCTGTTACTGATCACATTTCCAATTGTTGCAAAGAATCTGAAGTACAAAATAGTAGGGCGGCGCTTTGCCCCTCCAAAAATATAAAATAATGTTTAATACATATAAAAGCTATTATATTTATAAAAATTTCATTTTTAACCCTTAAAAAGTTTATAAATTTCCTCATTTTCTGCAGCTTCTTAATCACACAGCATCTCCTTCGATTACAACACGGTAAGGATTCCTTTTAATTATTGAAATAAGAAAGAAAAATCTATCCATGATTCTATATAACATAATATATTAAAATTATTTTCCTCTTTATATTTCCTACTCAACCGGCTTTTGTGATAATAGTATAAGTATAGCCGTGCACATGTAATTAATTATGTGGCAGACGATACATTAGCAGATATTTGTAACAGGTGGAATGTATAACTGAACCATAATAAAGATGTCAAACTGTAATTCTGTTTTTTAGTATACGTACCAGACCAGAGTTAGCATTAGCCTAAAGTTTAGAGGATAAATGTGACATTAACCTAAAAAAACAAAGAGGTTTTCACACTAAGATTCGGGTTATATTTGCCAAACCCTACTCATCTTTTAATTTGTTTAAATTTATACCATTACATAGCTTTATATCAGGGTGGTTCTTATCATATCGATAATGGTTATATCAAACGGTGTATATTATTTTAGTGTACCAAATAATTTAAATTTCATTCTGATCAAGATTTTCGATGTATTTTGGCCTTTCATATATTTATACTTATTTCAATCAATACTAACTTAAACCCGTGCGTAACAAGATTAGTACAAAATTTTTATATTTTAAACCTATTTTTATTGTTTTTGTTAATCTTAAATCATTTTAAAAACTACATTAAAACTTGAAATTATTAAGTTAATTATTAAACTACGTTATTTAATTTAATTAATAATTTTAAAAACTTATATTTGTATATAAATATGTATAATGTAAGTTATATAAATGTAATTAAATTATTTTTGCACATATATATAATATATAATTTATTAAGAAACTAAAAATTAAACTATAAATATATATATATGTGAAAATAAAAATATCAATAAAATCAAAATCATACATTAAAATACGACACTGATACATTAAAAACTACCTCGGTTTACTTATAAACTTGAAGTGAAATAGGTAATTTAGGCCTGGTTAGGTGTAAGATTCAAGGATTGGTATTCATTTGGAATTTTCCTCAAGACAGGCAAACAATTAAACCATGATGAGTAAATTCCAATCTCAAAGAACAAACAGTGAAGTAAAAATAATTCTACAGAAAACCCAGATAGATCAGCACGACATTTGATGATCTTTCAAATTTAATATAAATGAATCCTTTTACTTCCATTTCACAACCAAAAGAAGTAACAGGAAAAAGATAAAAATGGTTTATCCTTAAAAGCTTAGGAAAATGTTAGTCATGGCATGTTATACAGAAGATAGCTGAATAAAGAAACATCTAATGGCTAATGTAATGACCTGCCTAAGGTCACCATGTATCTGGTTGAGAGATGCATACAGGCCATAGGTTGCATACATTTATGAAAAACATATTTTCTTTAACGTCACTCGCAGATATTTGCTATATTAAAGCTATAGAAAGACTGTCAAAAATACGAAGTTATAAATAATGGTTAAAGTACATTTATGTTAAAGTGAATATGTGAGTGGCTCTTTCTTTTTACCATGCAAGAAGTCAAGATTCATGTGACCACTGGTCACTTTTCACACACCAAAAGCAGAGAGATAGAGGATATGGGTTTTTTTTTTTTTTTTTTTGACAAAAAGATAGCACCAAAACACATGCATTGACTATATCTCTTTTTACAACACCGAGATTTTATGAGCTAGAAAAAGCTGTTGGCAGAAGGGAAAATTTATAAATCTTTATTCCGATGCTGAATGCCTACATGCAAACTAAGCTCTGATTTTTATTTGGCATTTGTTCTTGAATCTATTTGTGGAACCCCTAGAATTGATGCATTTATACAATGACTGCAATATACAATACGATAACATAGAAAAAAAAAATGAATGAATCTAAAGTGTAGGAAATATCAAGAGTTATAGGAGCTCTCACCCCTAGCCTCAAAGGCTCAGGCATAGATTAGCATCCCTTCATATCTCTCGGCTAACCTATCCTGCATCAGAAAGCAAGCCTTTTGTTTAGAGAAATAAACAAAGCATATGTTTACGCAAGTATTGGACCCACTGCTGAAAAGACCCTGGACCCAAGACTTCTCATGTTTCGGTACATTCAATATGACATAACATGTAAAATGGACATGTCATCAGAATCCCTTTCATAAGTTTGGTTTCAACTTTCAAGTTCTTAGTTTGTGGTATTAGGGGATGTGATAAAAATCAGGAAAAACGATTTGTTCTTAATAACCTTTCTAGCATGGGATCACCTAATTCCATGTTCCAATTTTCTATCTATTTCATCCAATCAGAATAGAATTCTATGTCATGACAAATGGTGATAGACGTTAGATAAAACATAGATCTGCTACTAGGGTATTTGATTTAGCATCAATTTCATCTACTTCAAAAAAAAATCCACTTACCTTCATGTAATCCTCGATGCGTGCCACAACACAAGATAGTTTGCAACCACCAAGTGTTTCACGTTAATTTCAGAAAAATCACCTTAAAACTTAATGGGGTTCAAATTCTTAATGGAAATATTAACCACCATTCAACCTATATATACTAATCCATGCTTCTACAAACAGATTCTCATTTCTGCAACATAGATTGCTTCTCTTAAAGGCGTTTAATCTTGTTTCCTTACCTTATTCCTAGGTTCTACCCAACTTCAACCATTCCTCCTCTCACCCTACATCTAGTAACTATGTGCAGCCAGCATTACTTTGTTTCCCTAGTATGCACCATGACATTTACAACTTGTGGTAGAAAGGACATACTTGTATTCCTGGACGAGAAAACATAGCAAACCACTCACCTGATCCAACTAATGTACTCATTCCAACATCAGTAGTCAAAATCCTCTGCTTCAACTTCCTCATTTTCAATTTCAGCATTGGTATAGGTGAGTGCACGCTGTAGTTTCTTCGGACAAAATACCTCAACCTCAGCCATATATATGGCAGTAACAGGGCGGTGATCAGAAAGTTTTTGCTCAGTTCTCCTATAACTTAGTTGCCTCATTCCTTTACCACGTGAAAGGATGCGGTCACACCTGAAAGATGAGGTGTGCATTAAGAAAAAAAGAACAAAAGAAATTCATCAGACAAAAAGAAACAACAAAGGATGGATCATAGATCTTATAAGTGTCTTTAAGCATACCATGCAGGAATTCGTCTCCCAATCTTGGGATCTTCTCCGTAGTACTTCTTTGAATTTAACTCATATTTGTATGTTGGAGCAAAATTTAAAGCACCCTCAGACCATCCATCAAATATACGACCTTTTCGCAGTTCTCGTACAAGCTGTCATGACAATATATTTAATAGCTACACTAGCATCCTATCAACCTCCTTCAAAAGTTCATACTAAATAAGAAAACTGCAATGACCTAGACTTTGCGTAGGACAAGTAAACTACCTGGTCTCTCTCAATCAACTTGGACCACTCCCTCTTGGAGATGAAATCTCGTGCTTTATCATATGACAGGTTGAGTCGGTAATTTAAATCACCGAACCAAATTATTTTTCTGCTTGAAATGAAAAGGCGTCTCTGTTATATAATTAGGCAAATGATAGATGAATAAGTGTACACATCCAAAGAATGGTTTTCTGATTCCTGACCACGCATAACATCTCATTAAATAAAGAAAAAAATAAGCATAAAATATATCTTTTCTTGGGAGGTACATTTAAATTAAGAATTTCTCCTAAGATTCTGCTTATAGGCACTAAGATCCAAATTAATCCTTGTACAAGGGGCCCAATTATCAAACATGAATAATTTTTTCAGGGGTTTATATGCCACAAAGACTACATGTTCCAAGCATACAACATCTAAAATGATGGATGAGTAAACAACCACAAATTCACACTGCAAGTAGATATTAAAGCATACTCACTCATGATCATGAATGCTTTTGGGAAGTCCAATTGCAGAACGAGAATGAAAATGAGTTCGTCTAAGTATTTCATGCACATCAGAATTTCTTTTCAGTTCGTCTCCATCTTTTTCACCTGATGTCAGGTGGGTGCATATAAAACAAAAAAGTGTTTGATATATGGACATGCTGACTGATATAGATCCCTGGGGGGAAAAAAGGCCATGATATTAGATAAAGACGGCAGAATTGAATGACAACATGATCAACAGCTTCAAATTTTGACAAAGAATGTAGTAGTATGGTTCTAATAAATTGCTTCAATAATTACCACCGATAGGCAGAATTTACAAAACATGGAAGCAAAAAATCAGTGAGATGTTGTAGATGCATGGTTTGGACTTACTGTAACCATAATATCTTATTCTTTGGAACTTTCTTTCAGTTCTTGTAGGGTCAAAGTACCTACCAGGTCCCTCAAATTAGTTACTCTATTAAATAGATCAATTTAATCTTATACTAGTAAAAAGAATAAAATAAGCCTAAATTTTAACCGAGTTAACATTACTATTTAAAAAATGACAAGAAATGGATTTTTCATTTGTAGTTCAACTCCAAATTAAAATTTTCATTTGCAAACCATAAAAGCTTTAAAAATATCAACTTTGTTGAACAATAAATGATATTTTTTAAACAGTAAATGTTAACTTCATTAAAATCTAGTCTTATTTTGTTCTTTTTAATAAAGCAAGGACTAAATTGATTCATTTAATAGTAAAGGGACTAATTTGAACAGGTCCCTATAATACAGAGACTTGCTAGTTTCTTTCACCATTCTTGCATGTATCACACTATCACTGCACATGTAACTAGGTCGGTAAAGACTAGACATTCGATTGGAGTAACCCTGGGTTCAGTAGCAGAAATCTTGCATTGCTATCAATTCTTTCCAATGTCATAGATCATTTAGGTTTTGTAGGCTTCAATCTGAGATTGCTTAACCGTGGGTTCTTGCATTGACCCCTGTGGAGTATCTAAGTACCTACCATGACGAGTCATTTGCTGACACATGGGATTACCTAAATCACTAGCGAAAAAGGGCAGATGTAGCAACCCTATCTTATACTTCATTCCTTATCACCAAAAATGATTCATCACCAACTCACTGGCTACATGATCTTCCATACTCCCTCAAGGTTCATGTCTCAATCACCTACTTTCAAGTGTCCATGCTTCTAATATGCCTTAATCTTCTTCTATGCTACGTTCCTCACTCCAGTGCAAAGGCTGTCCTGTATATCCATTTGTAGCATTACCTCATCCCTGACAATAGCCCCAATCAGTGAGTGGCCCTTGGGCAGTAGGGATTCATTCTCAAGGCACCAAGGCCACTTACTGAATCGACCCTATAAGAACTCCCTAAAATTATGAACAAGTGGGGTCTGATCTTCCTTAAAATATATATTAAATTACTAAATCCCTAGTACTTATCTCTGCTAGTTAGATCACTTAAAAAAATCTGAAAAAAATGCACAGCATTCTTACCCCAATAACAAAATCTACACTAATTTGCAAAGAAATAAAATTATGCTGTTAAACAGTACAAATCACATTTTCTAGATGCCATGCACTGAAAAATACCTACACCAATTACCTGCATCAAGAAATAAGAATTAGTCTTCACAAATCAGGCTCAAAGTTATAGTTGAGTTTAGTGACATTTGACTTTTGATGCTAAGGGGGGACAATATTTGAGGTAAAAAAGTAATCAATTAGTTAAAAAGAAGTGCATCTGGCCAAGTTATAATCCTCGGATTCTAAGTGTTATGATTCAGTTTATGGCACACCCCAGCTTCGCTACAAAGAGCCTAAATATTGAAGTGTATAATCTAAAAAATTACGTGGACTACAGCATCACAATATACAAACTAAACTGTTCCATGAGGTGCTAACATGACCCAGAAAAAAGCAAACATTCAATTTAAGACAAAAAAGAAAATTCCAAAAACAAGCATTACTGGTAGGAACATACCTTGTTACCAATGTAGCCCATTACACCAACACCAACAGTAGACACCTTCAAATTCTGAATATGCTTGCGCAAACTCCTACGGACCCAAATAGTGAGGAAAATTCCTACCATTTGCTTGCTAACTATTCTTACATATGAAGATCTTCTTTTCCGCTTCATGAGGGCTTCAAGGTCAAGTTCTGCAAGCAAAGCTATTCCTGATGCCATGTCATTTATGGACTTGAAGGAACTATATGTTCGAAAAGACTTGGTTGCTCTAAAAGATTTGACTGATTTGAAAGAAGCTGGTCTGTCCAAAACATGCTGAGATAGCAAATTTAGTGGAGGTTCTGGCCAGCTCAAACCAATCCTTTCAGTCCCACTAAGAATTCTGGTTAATTTTCCATTTTGTTGAATCCCACTAAGCATTCTAGTAAATTTTGCATTTTGTTGACTGACTGGGGCTTCTACATTTTCAGCATAACCCTCCATCCGCAAGCAATTCAGTCTATCTAACTTCTTTGGAGAAGAAAATTGCCTTTGTAAATCCTGCTCCGCCGGCACATCAAGTTTAGAACCATCATCACACTCTGAAACCCCAGAATTAGTGAACAATGTTTTACTTTCAGCTGCATTATTGGATTCATCAAAACCAAGGGGTTCTTCATCCAATGGATAAATTTCTTCACCAATATCACTATCACTTTCAAGACTTATCTCCTCATCTAAATTCCGGACATCATCAGATGGCTCAAACTTTGATGGAGATGGGGGATCACTATAGCATTTTACTTTGGTAGCTGCAGGTCGAATTCTATTGAGTGCTTCACGAATGATGTTTTCCCACTTTGGAACTGGGCGGCTATCTTCAGCACCAAATATATTCCCAGCATTTAATGGTACTATCTCCTGAAAACTGTAAAAATAAAGCAATTATCATATTTTAAGATGAACATAACAAAAAATCAAAGATAGGAATAACTGCTAAAAGCATGATACACCAAATTCTGAGTTGACATGAACAAATTACAGGGATTTTCAGGTCAAGCTGATACAAACAACATGAAAGTTACCTAAAAACTTTTCCATGAAAACATTGCCTGCCTGTGGTTACAACACGATAAGGAAAGAAAACCAGCTTCAAGTGTACAACCAGAAAATGAAGAAAGTTTAAAATGCATCTCAGGAAAATACTTACCCTAACACATAGATGTCAGCAGGCTCATGGATATCTATCCAGTCATCAATATCTTGGTCGTCAGGTGGAAAATTACCACCAACATTCCAGGTGCCAACGCATATTCTGTTAATTGGATAGGACAAAATACAAGGTTTCAGAAGCAACCCTTACAACAACCAAACTCCTTAGAGTTACAAAAATAACACAACACGTTTAAGATTTATGCGTGAAATCAACAAGGGAGAGGCAGTGCACCTTATATCCTTTGAGTCTATGTATTGTGCCCTAAAAGTCTCTGACTTTCGTCTCCTTCTCCTTATCCTTGTAATATTATCTGAACTCAAACAAAGGGAAAAGAGAACTTGAGTATGCAAGGAGTAAAGAAATAAAGAGAGCAGTTCATCCCACTCCCTGGATTGGAGATTCGTAAAGCCTCAAAAGATTACATTATAACATTCCAACATTAAGTCTCTGGTTGCAGGGAAATTTGATTAAAACTGAAGAAGAGGTTAAAAAGTTCCCTCCTAAAAATTGTACGATAAATAATAGTACCTGACTAATTAGTTTCACAGCATTTGAAAGGTAATTTGGTTGCAGATAATAAAGTTATGAGGTAAAACTTAAATATTTCTAGTCTTAAAACACTGGCTTAGTCAGATGCTATGGATAATTCCATTTTTGTGGCCCTCATGTGTCCTTTTAAGTATTGTTAGAAGTGCACATCCGTATAGATAGCAACAATTTGGAAGGAAAAGCAAGAAGATTAATAAATAAATAAAATAAATTCTCCACCATCAATAACAAACCGTCACTAAAAAACTCTTATCATGTTGATCAATTCTCTCCCAGCCAAATAAAAATAAATAAATAAAAACTTCCTTCACACATGATTCCATCCTTTGATGCGCGTTTACTTCCACCACATTATTGTATTTAATTTTACTATTATTGCTGTTTTTATACTAAGCGCAGTAAAGACACCGTCCATTTAAAAGAGCCCACTAGCTGCACATAAAAACATCGAAAGGGGCTGGACTCGTGGGCCTGGGCATGGTTGCATTATCTTCTCTCAATTCTAATTAAACTGAATAAGCTCTGTTCTAAATCATCAACCATCTTATGTTGAAAAGAAACGTCAAACCCAATATCAGAACCATTTCAGTTCCGCTCCTTCACAGACCAGCTGGTAATAAAACTGAAATTTGAATTTCTACGACCCAAATTTTCGGACTATACGGTCCACAAGTCTCGAGCGTCAATAAAATAGAAGATAACTTGGACCCAAATGATATAGCAAAATGAGAACTTCGACGTTAGTAATGGATCAAAATCATTACCATTTAGATCAGACGGAGGCTCCTCCTCTCTGCTCTCTTTAAACCTTGATACTCTTCCATGGCTACATTCAAAGAATTCTGCAAAACCCAATTCACATTTAGCCTCAACCCCCCCCCCACAAAAAAAAAAGGTATTCCCACAACCAAAAACGAATCCTCAAAAACAACTCCACAACACATAAAAACCGCAAAAAAATCCCATATTTCCTTACAGTGGCGGAGCCAGAGGAGTTGGCAGGGCCTAAAATGGACAATTTTCCATTTAATAACTTTATAATTTATAAAATTTTAAATTAATAATATTAAAATTACACTTTAAGCCAAAAATATAAAATTTTAATTTAATATTTTTTTAAATTATAAAATGTAGAGTATTAAAATGGTGCTATTTTTAAAATATACAATTTAATTTCAGCTAAAAAAAATTTCTGCCTCGCACACTGTTTCCTTATTTAAAAAAAAAAAACTGTGGAAAATCCAAATTTTGAAGAAAACGATGAAAGTTACCTTCGGTTTCAGAATCAGAACCAACGTCATCTTCTTCTTCAGTATCAGCGCTGTAATCGGAGCCTTTGGGAGTGATGTTGAGCAATTTCCGCATGAAAGCACTAGGCCAAAAGTGCTGTATGCAGAAGCAACCAAAACAGCAGATTTCAGCCCAACTTCTCTGTAAATCCTCTCTTAGATATCCCATATTAAAAAAAAAAAGCCTAAGATAAAGAAAAAAAAAATACCTCTGAATGGTGTTTTGAACCTTGTCTCATGGCTGTGTATCCAAAAAATAAGTAAAGAAATGAAGAAAGAAGAAGATGAACAAAAAAAAAAAAAAACAATGGTAGCCAAAGTCAATTGGAAATAAAAAGAGGGAAAATAAATGAAAAGCAGTAGGGAAAGGTCAGCAGTAACTACCTTTGGTGGAAAAATAAAAGTAGTGAGCTGGCCGGCTTTCAACTGATTATTACTACCAAAACTTTAGGTGTCAAATCTGTCAAAATTTCAAATTCTCTCAATCCAATTGGATCGGTTTTAAGCTTATACCAAAAAAAATAAAAAATTAGCAAATGAATGTTTCTGGAATCATCCGCGGTTATAGTGTAACGGCAAACTACTCTCCTCTTTTTTTCATTTTTTGTAACGAATAACAAAATACTTCGATAATATGTACTTCTTATCCTTTCCTGTTATAAAACAAGTATATTTTTTGTTTAATAAAATAATTTTAAGTGTCAAAGAAAATTAAATATATAATATCAATTTTTACTGATTCAATTCCATTTGATTTTCAAAATTAAGAATAAAAAAAATCAGTTTTAAGTAAACATGTCATAGTGGAGATGTCAATAATGCTCAACTATCGATCTATTTCCTTTTTTTTTCTTTTAACACTTAATTTTTTTTTCAAAATAATCTCTCTCTTTTTTCCAACACATAATAAAAAAATATTATGAATTTGAATTTTGTAGTCTTTGATTCGTGGCGGTGTAAACTAAAATTGTGGTTGTGGAATCGGTCAGTTTGATCGATTTAATTATTTTTTTAAATTGAAAATCGACTTAATTAATCTCTCTTGAAAATTAATCAACAGTATAGCCGTCTCCTACATGAGTATCTTTTCCTCCATTTATATATGTGTATATATATACATTTGATATACAATGTTAGATTTCATTTGCAGAAGAACAAGCAGTGTGTGACTGCTAAGTAATGAGAGAATCAAATGTTAAGAAAAATGAAAATAAAGAATCGAAGAGATTCGTACCTGTTTTGCTTGATGACTGAATCAACTTTGCTTCTGCAGAAGAAACAGAAAAGGAAAAACTGAAATTTCCGAGAAAATGAAACTTGATCTGCTTAGCACTTGCTCCTTAAAAGAGGCAAGTTTGAAGTTTCCTTAAGTTTCAGGGAAAAGGGGAAAATATTGGATTTTTTTTTTCCTCTTTCTCTGCAGCCAGAAGCAGAGCGTTTTACTTTCTCTTCGTATTTGGTTTATTCAAAGAGGAAATTTGTATGGTTCTTCTTTGGCAGATCTGTCATTTATGCATGTTGCAAACACTTAGTAGCGGCTGTAAGCTGATCTCCATTCAATTTTTTTTTATATCCGTATTTATTTTTTTATAAATAAAAATTTCATCTTATAAAAATAAGATATAATAAATAATTAAACATATAATTTAAAATTAATTAATAATAATATGCAATATGTATAATATTAAAATAAAAAAATTATATTAAATAATAAGTAAAATAAAATTTAAATACATAAATACATCAAATTAAAAATATTAAATACACTATAATTATTTATCACGATATTATCATCAATCTTAATTTTATGTTGAGTTAACTTGTGACATCAACTCAATCAATAACATTGTCAATATATACATAAAAATATACAAATAAAGAAAAAAAATTCATTACAAATTTGATATTATAATTAAGTTAAAATTAAAATATTTAGCATATATTTACATAAAAATATTAAAAACATAAAATAAAATAACAATTAATGGTGCATTATATTAATAGCAAGATTAAAGTCTTGAAAACTTTTAAAATATTAAATTCGAATCTTAATTATATATATTATATGGAAATTCTCAATTTATATTTTTTTAATTTATGTATCACGTATAGTAATTTTTTTTATCAAACTTAACGTGGGATTAAATAGTTTCTGATTAAAACAAATTTAAAGATATTTACTTCATATATTAATAGTGGAGTTTTTTATATTTTATTTTATCTAATTAAATATATAAAAAATTAATAAATGTTATAATTAAACTTTGCCTTTGGTTGTATGAAAATTAAACACAAAAGATGAAGAACATAAAACAACATTAATTTATAATTTATATTGTTGGTCCTATGTCTATTTTTTTATAGCTTACAATATTATTATGGTAGTAAAAATATACCCTGTAAAATGAGTTTTTAAAATAGAGAAATAAAAAATATATCTTATAAGATTCGCTTTTACTATCACATCAATAAAAATATGCTCTATTTTTCTTTTAAAAAATAATATATATATATATGAGTAAATTTCAAAATAACATCATGAATTATCAAATTAAAAGAAAAAATCAGTGATAATTTGCCCCAAGCTTGAACCTCTTTAATTTTAGCTGGATTCAACTCAATTACGTCTGAATCGTACGTCACTGTAGATATAGTGTTAAATACTTTTTTAAAAAATAATAATAATTTTGCAATGATATTTTGAGAGGTTGAAAATATTTTGGAACCCACATTTCAATTTTCTAAGAGAACACATTAATTACATGAATGCTATAAATGGAAAATGAAAACTTCCAGACCCTTTCTTTGACAACCACAATGCATTTCTTTTAATAATAAAATCAGTACTATATTTAAGTATAATATTAAATTAGTGTTTACAAAGACAACAAAATTATTTTTTTTACAAAATAAAAAATATTATCATAAATTTGTTTTTATTTTTTATATTTTTATATAAAATTTATAAAATTAATTTAAGAATTCATAAAAGATCTAGAAAAGTACCCAACCGAGCCTCAATTTTACAATTTCAAGCACTCCTTTTCTTTTTTTTTTATAAGTATATTTTTATATAATATTTGGATAAATTACACCTAAAGTCACTAAATTATTAGTAAGTTTACATTTGATCACTCAACTTTAAAAAATTATTAAATGATCATTGAACTATTCAAATATCTTCAATTAAGTCATTGGGTTGTTAAAATTATTGTTGCATAGTCTTTCTAATCACTTGTACCAATCGAAAGCTCTCATTCCCCTTCCATTCTACAATTAAGTTTTTTTTTATGAAATAATTTTGAACATTACAAATCTGCGAACCAAAATTCAAACAATTTCCTTATTCTATCTCTGACATTGACAATCAAACCGACATAGATCTAAGATATATTTTTCTAATCATTGATGGGTACTGATCCATCGTATCAATCATTGAATTATTGCTTGGAGCTTACTAGTCGAACTTTTTTTAAAAAGAAACTTAACAGCTCAATGAATTAAATAAAAACTTTCAAATAATTCAATAACTTAAACAAAGACTTTTGAATAGTTTAGTAACCAATTAAATGGTCAAAATATATACTAATAATTTAGTAATCTTAAATGTAATTTACCCTAATAATTTATCTATACCATGATGTGACATAATCTAATAAATAGTTAAAAAAAAAAAAAGAGTGGTTCATAATTTAAACTAAAAATTGAATTTAATAGGAGCCTTATGTTTGAATGATATATTGTCTTTTTTCTTTTACAAATATCATATAATTTTTTATTTTTATTAAGAGGTTTTTTTAACAATCTAATTATAAGTTCTGATCATATTTATTCTTTTTAATATAATGCTTAGAATTACTTATAGTCCATTTCAACTTATAAATAAGAAAATAATGCATTTCATTGTATTTAAATTTATATCCTTTTACATTAATAATAATACTCATTTTTATTAAGCTAATAATCAAAATATTTATTTATTTTGGGTTATCTTATTGCTATTGGACTTTGAAGTAATCTTTGAAGGTAATAAAATTAAACATCATTGTTATCATTTCAATAAAAAAATACTATTATAATGAAATCAATCTTAAAATATAGTTTGTGATACTTTCAATGATTTATTTACACATAATTATGGCATAACCATTATGCATATCAATCAAAAGACAAACTTTTCTCAATCCACCTGTATGTTCATGCCACCTGTGTACAATTAATGACAATGTCCTCGTCATGATTGTCATTTGTCAACAAATATTATGATATAGTCATACATTATTTTCTAAGGTTTAGTAAAATTTTAATGGTGATTAAATTAAATAGTTAGTTCATGAGGTGTCCAATCATATTATATAAATATTCACCGAAAACCTTATCTTGTCTTAGCTTATTTTTAAGCTCAAATTCTATATGAAGTCCTTGTATTATATATATATATATATATTAGGTGTAAATATAAATTTAGTTTTTGTAAATCCGGTATATAGGGGAGAATCGATCCATTTGAACTGTAATCAACTATTAAATTTTTAACGGTATTAATATGATAGTTATTATGATAATTTATGTATATTTTATTATTAATATAGATCATTTTTAAATATTTATATATTTTTAAAATTTTATTTAATGTTATAATAACTTTTAATAATTTCTTTGAATTTTAAAGGTCCATTAAACCTTTTAATCTAAAAAATCCTGATTCAACTAAAGCTTAAAGGTAATTAAGAGCTAAAGTGATTAAAATCAATAAATTTTAAAGTGACAAAAGAGATAAATGTTAAAAATTAAATTTATCGTTGTACATTTTTTTTTACAAATTTAATCTCTCTATTATAATTTAATTACTTCTAAATTCCCTAATTTCCAAAATATGTATTTCTAGTTTTGAGATAAACTTATTTTTCCTGTTAATTTTATCAAATAATTTTATATGATTTAAAAAAAAAAGTGATATCATGTTATGTATATCTTGACACTTTTTTGTATAATTGAGTACTAGTTTTTGCTTATTGAAAAATAATGAGAAAATGTATAATATTGTCGTGTAGTTGCGCAAACAGTGTCAATGTATATATATAATACACCGCATCAAATAAATTTACAAAATTCACGAGGAAAAATAGCATAAGAATTCTCTGGAAGTAAATTTGTTCATAGGTCGAACCGAATAGTGAGAGGATTTAGGTAAAAATATAGATTTGAAAAATATGTTTGGATAGAAAATAAAGCATGTTCTCTAAATAGGTTGGGCCTCGGGTAAGCTTTTTTGCTAGGCCCTGGCCTTTCCTGAATTTGCAAAAAAAAAAGCTACTGTTTTTTCATTGTTTTGCTATCATTTCGCTGTTATATTGCTATTGTTTTGTGTTACTGTTTGAATATTGTATAATTCTTTTTTTTTTGGATAAGTATTTATATTTTATCTAATAAGCAAAAAACCCGCTACAATGAACAAAGAACAACAATGTTCTGTACAACAAACCAAATAATCAAAGAAAAACAAAAATTAGTTCAAACAAAGTTGCCTATTATAAGGATCCAAAGAATTAATAAGCCTTCCAGTAAGACGGCATCGGACCACTTCTCGAATTCTTGCTAACAGATGATCCACAAAAGTTGCAGGTTTACCAAATAATCTATCATTTCTTTCGCACCAAATAGAATTACCAAATAATCTATCATTTCTTTCGCACCAAATAGAATGCACATAAGCATTCCAAGCCAACTTAAAAAGATATGAGATAAGAGACTTACCCTTAAGATGAGATATTGCCCAACATAGTTCTTGATCGCACGAGCCAACCATTCTCCTAATGCTACACAATTCCAAAAGTAACTGCCAAAGTCTGCAAGAATATTCATATTCAAAGAAGATATGATTTCGAGATTCAAGACCAGAGGAACACAACAGGCAATTCTTTTTAGAAGTAACCCTATGAGAGAACAGGCTATCCCGTGTTGACAATCTATTCAAAATAGCCATCCAGGAAATTATTGAATGTTTTGGCACATGAAGAGGGAACCACAACAATTTGTGCCGAGGAACCTTAACTGCTTTCTTCATTATATCCTCCCAAAGCATCCTAGAAGACACAACAGTCCTTATAGGAAGACTCCTAACATAGGCTATTGTAATCCCCTTAAGACTTAAAATCCTTTTCCAATTCCAGCTACTAGCTGAATTTGGCTCAGCTAACCAAAAAGAACTCCACCTTAAAACATAATTCTGAACCCAAGCAGCCCAAAAAGACCCTTCTGAAGCAAGCAAGGAATAAAATAGTTGCAATATGCAAGCTTGATTCCATTCCACGAGACATTTCAATCCCAGACCACCTTCAGACTTGGTTAAGTAGATATCCCTCCAACTAACCCTTACACCAGTAGCTTTGATATTGCTACTTTTTCAAAAGAACCTAACACACAATGATTAACCTGCTTCAACACAGCCTGGGGCAATAGAAATTGCCTATTCCAAAATGCTTGAATTTCAAATAAAACAGCCTTGATCAACTAAAGTCTACCTACAAAACTTAAATGTCGAGCAGACCATTGACGAAGTTTATCAGAAATTTTCTCAATAATGGGCTTGCAGTCAACAATGGAGAGCTGCTTAAGAACCAAATAGACTCTCAAATTGCGAACAAGAAGTTACCTAGCCTTGAACCCAGTAACTTGCAACATGTAAGCAACTTCAAAAGTTAGAACCCCTGCTCTGAAGACTTCACTCTTGGAAGCATTAAGCTGGAGGCCTGAAAAAGCATAGAATTCATCAAGAATACACCAAATACCCAAGACTGAATCTGTAGACTCCTTCACAAAAATTAACAGGTCATCTGCAAAAGACAAGTGAGTAAAATTCACTCTTTTACACTTTAGATGGAATTTGATAACTCCATGTCTAACAGCAATATCCAAAATTCTAGAAAGAATGATAATACTCTAGAATGACATATTTTTATGTGTTAATTGTATATTTATTTTTGAGTATGATCCTACTAATTTGGGCTATTTATGGTCTTTTATCTTTTAGGGGCTAAATTGAAGGCAAAAGTAAATTTAGGGGCAAAAAGCGTGAATTTAGAGATAAAGTAGGCCAACATGCGACATAGGAAAAAAGGTGGTGCCGAAAATGCAAGTATGGAAGACATAAAGACAAAAATGTAAAGAAGAGATATTTTATAAACACAAGACTCTATTTAATTTTTAATTATATTAGGATAATTGTTAGATATTATTATTTATATTTTATTATAGCTTTTATCTTTAATTATCTGTATTTATCTTTTAGAATTCAAGTAGGACTAGACTAGGTTTCCTAGTACTATAAATAGGGGATGGAGTGACTCAAATTTCATATCATCCTTACTGTAAACACTCCCTCCTCCAAAAAAGCTTAGCCTTGTTCTTTTCTTTATTCAATAAAATTTTATTTTTTTATTAAGTTTATTTCTTTTCCCAAAAGCATGAGCCACTAAATCCATCTAGCCAAAGGTTGTCAAAAATCCCCAAAAAAGGTTCATGAGGCTTAGAATCTGCGCTTAGCCTTCTCAACGAGTATTCATCACTTCTCTGCATTATGGAGCTGACGCTTCCGTCCATGTCCCTTCAAAAGTGATCTTTCCAACTTGTGCAAGGAACGACCGCTTTGTATATTCTGGGAAGGTTGCACAGTCAGTTTGTTAGCTTACTGCGTCAGTAGTTGTCAAGCCCAAGAGACAAAATGGCGTGGGATTCGCCATTGGGAAGTGATGATCTAGTGTAAGACGGTCTCACAGGAGCGACGGTTGGCTAGAGTCAAGTTTCTCTAAATTATAAGTTTAAACCCTAAGTTGAGCTGGTGATCATAGGTAAAGGTGTGCATGGGCCGGGCCGGACCGGGTTCAGGTCGGGCCCATAAAAAATTTTGGCCCGTTTTCAAGGCCCGGGCCCAGCCCCTCCCGAAATATGGGCCTAGAATTTTGTCCAAGCCCGGCCCGAGAAAAAAATGATAGGCCCGAGCCCGGCCCGGCCATATTAAATTTTTTTTTACTTTTTTTTATTAAATAAAAAATTTTAAAATATAATAAATCAAATGCATTTAAAGCATAAAAACAAATATTAAAACAAAAAAATAAAAAAATGGGACTAAAATAATTCTTAAAATAATACATAAATTAAAAATATAATAAAAAGTAATTATATTAAAATTAAAAAATTGAAACAAATTAGAACTAAATTAAGAACTAAATTATATTAATAACAAAAATTTTACAATATCAAAATAACATTAAAAACAACAAAAAAAGTAAAGTAAAAAAAAACTAAAGTTACTTAAAATTTAAAATAAAAATAATTTAATATTAAAATCGGGTCGGGCTCGGGCCAAACAATCTTGTCCGAGGCCTGGCCCATTTTCTAAACGGGCCTCATTTTTTGCCCAAGCCCATTTTTCGGGCCTATATTTTTACCCAAACCCTCACATTTTTTGGACGGACCTTCGGGCCGGGCCGGGCCATTCGGCCCATGCACACCTCTAGTCGTAGGCGTCCTCTTCCACTATAACTGGCTTATTCAGTTTGAGAAAGATCACCTAAGAGCCAAGGATTGAACTCAAGGAGGATCGAGACAACCGGAGGCTGGAATCTCGCCACATAAGAAACTCTTTTTTTTCCCAAACTCTGTTTATTTTTATATTCTCTATTTTAATTTTCACAATTTATTTAATTTCGCAATTTCAATCAACTTTTAATTCTATCCTTTTTATTCTGTCTTTTTATTTTTTTCCCCAGGTACACAGGTTTTCTAGGGCACGATTCTCTCCGGGATCTCACGAAACAAGATATTGTGCAAATCCAGTCCCTAAGGATTTGACCCTACTTCCCTTATATTATTCTTTTTATTATTTTTATAGGGATAGGATATATTTGGTATTTCAATGATGCATTAAAGAACCTCCATAACTATAACAAACAGAATAAGAGAAAGGGGATCCCCCTGTCTAAGCCCTTTTGCCCCTTTTGAAATGCCCTACCAGGCCACCATTAAGGGAGATGGAAAATTGTAAAGAAGTGATGCATGCCTCAATCTGATCCTTGAATACATCCGGAACCTTCATAGCCCCTAAAGCAACAATTATGAACCTCCAATTGACAGAATCATACGCATTCTACAAGTCAACTTTGAGGGCACATCTAGGGGAAATATGCTTCCTACCATACCCCCTCAAGAGTTCATGGGCCAAGAAAGGTTTATCCACAATATTTCTACCTTTAATAAACACAGATTGACTAGGAGAGATTAGATCTGACAAAAAAAGAGAGTCGATTAGTCAGAATATTTGAAATACACTTGTAAATTATATTGCAATAAGAAATGGGTCTGAATTGCTTAATGTGAGTGGCATGTATACACTTCAGCACCAAGACAATAGTAGTGGCATTGAAAGCAAACAACAACTTTGAAATGAGAAAAAAAGTGATGCACTGCTGCCAAAACATCTATACCCAAAATACTCCAAGCTGTTTTGAAGAACAAAGCTGAAAGACCATCAGGCCCTGGTGCCTTTTCATTTCCTTGACTAAACATAGCTCTTTTGATTTCATCATTTGAATCAGGTTGAATTAATTCATGTTGCAGTTGAGAAGGAAGAGTTTTAGAAATTAATTTTGAAAAAAATAGCTTAGAGGTAACAACCATATTAGGATCCTTAGAACTTTCTTAAAAAAACTGACAACTTTAGAAGATAATTGATCAAAAGAGTGTAGTTGGTTACCATCATCATCTAATAACAAATGAATGGTAAATTTTTTTGCCTTACATTAATGCATTATGAAAAAATTTAGTGCTCTGGTCACCTTCAATTAGCAATTGAACCCTTGCTTTCTGCCTATAAAAACTGGCTTCAGCATCCTTAAGGGCTTGTAAATCAGCATTAACAAGCCCAATCTACTGCAAAACTAGTTCATTATCTCTAGAAGAAAGACTAAGAAGTTGCAGATCCTCCAACTCCCCTCATTTCTGCTACGCTCGTTTTGAGAGGTTCCTATTGATACAAACTCGCCTCAATGATTATTCGAGTCGTTTAGGTTGCCCGATCGTAAAATTAAGTAAGAACAGGTTGTTTCGAAAATGGCTAAGGAAGGGTTAAAAGATAGATTCAAAACAAAAGGTTTAAGGATAGTTTGGTGATGGATGGATGAATTCGGCTAAGGCCAAGATTGAACCAAAGTTATAGGTAAAAGTTGACCTGAATCTTAAATGGCACTTAGATGAAATCAGCTTGTAGAGATAAAGAACCTTGACCCGCTATCTATAAAAGATAAAAACCGCAGGTATAGGTGAACGCCACACTTATGAAAGTGATAAGTTCAAAAGAAAGACGGGATTGACGCCACAAGAGTTGTCTTGATAAGTCAATTCAGTCCAAAAAGAACTATGAGAGTTGAACACTCACAAAGTAATATAATATTCATAAAATGATAAAAAAAGTCCTTACAAAGTGAATGAGCTAAGTATTTATAGTTCATTACATAAGCTAGCCGAATGGACAATAAGTGAGCTGAATGGACAGCTTGTGTTCAGCTTAATAGAGCTGAATTACTTAGAAGCTTCCTTGAATGTCCCTTGTAGTTTCCTAGGTCACTTAGCTTAGCTTGAAATGAATGATGAGCTGAATGGACACTTTAGGTTCGGCCAAGAGGGAAGAACAAGCTTTAATGTGCTGCTTTGATTAGCTGAACAGTCTTGGGCTATTAAAAATCAGCTTGGACACCTCAATAGTCAAGCAATGGTTCAGCCGAATGTGGTGAAAATAATTGTGGCTGATGGTGTACACGATGGGACAGCTTAGGAAGAGGAATCAACACCATTCTTGGCTCTTGATGTTTCACAAAAAGTTGCTTAAAGAAGTTCAAAACAACATCTTTAATTCAACTCCTTGTCTATTGATCTCCACAAATAGTCACTTGGAAAACATTAATCAGCAGCTCACTTTAATGCCGTTCCTTGAACTTGAGCTAGCTGAATCAGCTGGTATGAATCACCTACAAACATCATAAATTCGACTAAGGACACATTCAAACCACATTTAAATTGTCAAAGCTTAGGACACAATAAATACCTGTATTAACTAGAACAAATTAAGTTAACTTAAGACATAATAAATGGTTGAACTAATTAGAACATATTAATTAACTTAGGACATATTAATTGTCAAAACTAATTAAGATATACTAAATAGACTCAAGACACATTAAATACTTAAACTAAAAATAACTAAACATTATTAATGTTTGTTCCAGCAACTAATTAGCTCAAAAACAAAAACTAAAATTCAGCTTTGAGTATGCTGCATGGGACGCTTGTTGAGCTGATCCACGAATGATCGATTAGTCCCACAACCTCTTCTCCTCAAGCTCGATTGATATAGCGAGATAGCTTCTTAGAACTTCTTAGCTTGGGATCGAGTGATGGGACCCACAGGTAGCTCAATGGGTTCGGCAGCTAGCTTATTGGCTATGCTCGCATCACCCATAATGCTCTTAATTGAAGACTTGCAATCTACCCTTTAACCTTTTAAGCTTTAGAAAAGCCTACTCATAAGATCACCTAACACTAATTACTTTTACGACTCATCAACTACTGTCAAGAAGTCTTTATGCTTCACAAAAAATTAAAAAACTTAAAAGGTTTGGAAGGAGAATACTCTGGTTTATCAAACCACACTGCAAAAGGACAATGGTTTGACACCCTTGGAGCCAAAAACTCAGCATAAGAATGAGAAAATTCCAAAAACAGGAAAAGTTAACAAGAACCCTATCCAACTTTTGGCAACGAAATTGCTTTGTTGGAGATTAGACCATATAAAAGTAGGACCTACTGCTCCAAGATCAGCAACTTCAAGCAAGTTAACACAGTCCCTGAATTCTTCCATATTAAAAGTGCAGCTCTGTGAACCATCAAACCTAGAACATTCTTTAGGCAAAAGAGTGACATTAAAGTCACCCCTAAGCAACCAAGCAGCATCACCAACAACACTGCTAATCTCATATAAATGTAGAGGTATTTGATATATATATATATATATTTGCATTTGTTGATAAACTTGTTTTTGAACTTTGCACGGTTTGGCCACAAGGCCTGGACACACGACCGTGTGACCCCTATTTTCAGTTTTTTTTTTTTACATTTTTCTATTTGTTTCAAATCAGTCCTTAATTGTTTACAAACTGATTTTAAGGTCTCATAAACTTGATTTAAGACTCATTTTTGTATGAATGCCATGAATGATGATTGGTTATGTATAGTTTATATTTAAATTAATATTTGATTAGTTTTGTGATGTTTTTAGATTTCTTATTTATCATAATACTCTGTAACCCTAATCCGACAACGTAGACGAGTTAGGGGTGTTACATTGAAATCTTGTAAGCTAGAGGAATCTGAAAGCTATGGTAATAAGTGCTACTCATAACTAAATAGCTCCAACAACTAGGTGTTTCATTGGTCACTTATGATATTCAAGTAGTTAATATGATGTCAATCCTTAGTAGTTGATTAAATCAAGGGTGCATAAGAAATCAATAATATATAAATAGTCACTTCTTGCCCTCGTTCAGGGGGTCTAGAGTGAATGTTAGATATCAATTATATATTAATCTTAAACAGGAGTTACCGTGAAATTAAAGAAATGTTATAATAGGCCCCGCCGATGGGGGTATGGGGGTAACGCTCTTAAGGCGTAGTTACAATGTTGTTGTTACCCTTGTGTTTGCACGGTACATCTAAGTTACTATGAAGTTCCTATAAGCCTCCCCGAGGGAGGTATGGAGGGGTAACGTTCCTATGTGGGAGTCGTCTAAGCCAAGTAGGGTCCTACATTATAAAACGTGTTTTATCGCGTTTTTACCTCCTTTAAGTAGGGTCCTACGTCAAATTATATTAATATTTTTAGTGTATTTGATGTATTATATTCTTTAAATTTATTTTTATATACCAAAATAATATAAAAAAATTAATACAACTGAGCTAAGTTCAAAACCTAAAAAAGAGGCTTAATTTTTTTATTTGGCCCGATCCAAATTCAATCTGACTTGATCCATAAATAATTCTATTCCACTATATCTTACTATAACTATAACTACAATAATAATAATAATTATTATTATTATTATTTAAAAAAAAAAAACAAGTTCTTTGTCTGATATTATGGAGTACAGTAGCAGACATAAGCATCCTAGATTCATATTTGACAAGTTGCACCAACCATTTTTAGCCTTCACTTGTTTTGTATTTATATTGGCTGAAAAAAAAATATATAGTTAAATCATTGGCATATTTATGTGCTCGATCGCATCAAATATTAAAATGATTTAAGTTAATTATAGCCATTTGCACATCACAATCATGTTAGATAATCAAATTTAAAAAAAGTCAACCAAAATGTTTGTATATTATAGAAAAGTTATTGTATTGGAAGTTCTAGTGGCCTCAAATACACGTTTGAATTGTTTTAAGTTAATAGTGAATCCCTTATCACTAGAATAAATTTAGAACAAAATTCACGCATTTCACTACATTAACTTTATGATATAAGCATATTGATTGTCAAGTTTCATCAATTTTTTTTATATAAAATGATGGATACAAATTTTATAGAGGATTCAAAGTTATTATGCAAAACCCGCTAATTCATAACAAAATAGAGTAAAATCGATTTAATTTAGTTAATCGATTAAATTTTGTTAATTAGTTGGTTAATCGAATTAATTTGGTTGGAGTCGGTTAATAATTTTTTTAAAGTTTGGTTAATGGTTAATTTGGTTTAAAATCGGTCAATTAACCGAACTTAATAAATAATATAATAATATATAAGTATTCGGTTGGGAGTCGGTCGGTTTAGTTAATTTTTTGGAAGTATAAATTAATCAGTCGGTTAATTCAATTAATTTTTTATATGTTTTATATTTGTTGTAACCAAAAATTAAAAAATATATATATAAAATTTGGTTAACCGACCGAATTGACCGAAAAAAGTTTTGTTTGATTAACGGTTAAGGATTTAAAAGGGCCAGTTAATGATAGTTTGAGTCGTTTAACCGATTGAACACTCCTAAAGAGAAGTGATAAAAAAAAAAACCTTAAATCCATATCTTCCACTGATATTAATTCAAATTCGAAATAATCTTAATTCAAATTCGAAATAATCTATACTCTTTTATTAAAAATAATGTTAAAATAAAACATAGATATTTCTTTAAAAAAAAGAAGAAATCTTTTGCCCATTAAATTTGGTCACTTGTATTTACATGGTATCTAATTTTTTTTACCTAACTAATACTTAAATTTCAATTATGTCACATACTTTAATAACACTGTTAAAATACGTTGATATGATACTGACGGCTAATAGCATGCTAAGACATGGCACCCCACATTTTGACACATGGTAAAAAATTTAAAAAAAAATAATATTTTTGGCACAATGAATGAACCTAGACAAATGCATTTGAACTGCGACAACCTTTTGTCTAGATTCGTTCTATAAATTTTGAAATTAATTATATATATTGGCTTTGTTTGGCAATTGGCTGGTAGTTGATTACTGATCTAGTTTGATCAACTGGTTCTATTAACAGGTTTGACTAACTGATTCTATTAACTATTTATTTAAAAGTGTTTCGTGAAACTTAGCTGATAGTTGAAAACTAATGTGTAAAATGACAAATAAAGATATGACATATTTTATTGTTAAGTATTTATTTGTTTATAATACTTTAGTCTTTATTGGGTGAAATTATTGAAATAAAACACTATTATCAAAGAATTAAAATATCCATTACGAAAATTAATTAGTGAATATTTTTAAAAATTTAAATAAACAAATTTATTAAGTTCCTTATTTGCAAATATTAATCTTGTGGAAATTGATAAATATTAATAGTGGATTAATATAACTGTAAACTGTAATATTAGTGATAATTATGTTACACTTTGAATAAAGTTGTTAAGTAGTATATTTCAATTAATATAAAGTTGCATAAGAAATCATTTTACACAAGTAAATTAAAAATAAATTAAGAGTACATAAATATTCAAGGACGAACGGGTTCAATTGAAATTTTCTCATGGCAATGTTGATTTTTGTAGATTCATGGTGATTTTTTTTTTTTTTTTTGAGATTTACTTTGAACTTTGGATTGAAAGTGAAAATGGAAGAACAAAGGCTACTGATATCTTGGCACCTCTACTAGGTTTTAGAGCATATGGCAGAGGGAGTATTTTTTTAGCAAGCATGATCATATATGCCATTCCACATATTTCATTCCCAATCAGCTGTTGATAAAAGTTGCCCATCCCAACATTTTTTGTTTTGGAAGTTTTTGTAAACCTTCATTCACCAAAAATTACAATTAGAGGATTTATCTACACAATCCTCTATTTATGCCTAAATCAGCTAAAAAAGACCCAAAACTCTATTTACCAAATATCCTATTTAATTTTTAATAAAATATATTTTCATATTATTATGAAATAAAAAATATATAAATTTGATATTTATAAAATATATTGTCCAAATACATAAAACTAAAAACATATATAAAATGTATAAAACATCAAATTTTATGTACTTTTAATTTAATAATATTATAAAAAATATGGTAAATTATGCAAAACTAAAAATATATACATTTACTTAAAAAAATATGTGCAGAATGAACTTGGACAAACATATTCATTCCTTATGTGTAATTTCTTTTATAAATTTTATATATTTTTTAAATTATTGTCACGAATCAAACTGTTGAACTAATACGAGATATTATATTATTAATTGTTAGTGTCACATTAATATATTTTATTGGCGTTACTACTGAATTACCAAAATATTTGGTAGAATTAAATTTTAATTACTAATCACATATAAATAATTAAGTTTAAGTTTAAGAGAAAATATATATATTAACTCTAAAAAGAAAATTATGGTGGTGAGCAATTGCCAGCTTTGTTCTCTTCTGACTAGAAATTAAAAAAAAAAAAAAAAAGTTCTTTGTTTTCAAAGTTCCAACTTGTAATTAATTTTGTTAAATTTGAGAATCTTGATATTATAGAAAAAACACTAGAAAGAAAAATACACTGCCAGAATCACATGATGTATAGTTAAGTTGTTTATATTTTTAGTTTTTAACAAACAAATTTAATATATAATTTGAAGGATTAACATGTAATTTTGGTATTATATTTTAAATTATTTTATTATTATTATATATATATTTATCTTGATTGATATTTTTTAAACTAAAATAACTTCGCTGATATACTTTAATACTATATTGAATTTTACTATTTTGCTTTTACTTGATTGAATTTCACCACTTAAGTTTGATATTTGTTATTCAATTTTGATTTAAAATAATTTGAAGTTAAAAAATTAATAAAATATATTTTAAATTTTTTTAATAGTTAACGATAATAAATTAATATAATATTAAATTTCAATAATAATAAATTAGAAAAAGAAACTTAAACTTCTTCTTATACGATGAATATTTTTTAATTTCCAAGCCTTTCCTTCGTTAAATAAAAAATTAAGTTAATTTTTAATATTATATAAATTATTTTATTAAATAAAATATTTGAAAACTATTTTCCTTGTTAATTTTCATTTTTAAATCATATTAACCGATAAAATTTAATTGAAAACTCATAATTAGTGACAACATTAAATTACATAGAAGTCTATTTCTATAATATATATATACTTTATTTTCTATCATATTATTATTTTTAATTATAATTTTTCTTTTATACTTTCTTATTTACCTTATTATTGTAAACGGATAAAAGAGAATTTTAAAAAAGTAAAAAAAAAATTACTATATAAGATTTTAATAATTATTTTTAATCTTTATTATTAAATGTATTTATTAATATAATATAAATATCTTTCCTACCTATCATTAATCATTATTATAATTGAAGCATGCGTTTTACATTTTGCTTATTTTAATTTAATATTATAATTTATTTGTTAATAGAGTTCTAAATTTCTATATTATTTTCAACTCCTTTTTATTTATAAAATATGATTTATTTTAAATATTACTTTACTTTTTATATATATTATTTATTATTTATAATTTTATAAAAAAATAAACGTGTTTATTCACTTGCATGTAATAAAAAAAATCTAGTTATTATTTAAACCCCTGACTAAGGGTTAGTTTAACATTACTTTTTAGAAATTCTATTAAAAAGTATAGTGAAAAAGTAATTTTGAGAAATACTTTAAAAAAAAAAGTTTGGTTTAAGACAACTTTTAATATTGTTGCAAAAAAGTGTTTTTGAGAAATAAAATGTTCATTTTAGACTTCGTGTTATAAAGTAACAAATATACATTTAAATAATATTCAAATTAGTTAATATTATGATATTTTAATAAGAATATAAAAATTATTATAATTTGTTGTTAATATTTTAATATATGAAATATA
The DNA here is from genome assembly GCA_025698465.1 of Gossypium longicalyx. Taxonomy (NCBI): domain Eukaryota; kingdom Viridiplantae; phylum Streptophyta; class Magnoliopsida; order Malvales; family Malvaceae; genus Gossypium; species Gossypium longicalyx. The sequence goes on along the minus strand of CM046997.1, from coordinate 10,443,663 downwards.
AATTTTAAATATTTTTAAACAATTAATATTAATTATTTATAAAATTTAATTCGAATATATAAACTATATTTTAAATATTAAGATATAACCAATAAAGTATATAAAATAAATTTCAATAGTAAACTAATTACATACTCAATATAAATATTATATAAAATATTTTATAAGGGTTAACTGTCCTTTGTTCTTAAAAGTGATTTTGCCAAAAGTAGAAGTTAGAAAATTTTGCTTTTGCTTTTGAGTTTAAAAACACTTTTAACTTTAAAATTTGTCTGTTTAGTATTGTTTGGGGCTTCAAAAATACTTTTGAGAAGCAATGCTAAATTAAGTCTAAGTTGGAGTCATAAGTCAATTAGACATTAATTCAGTTGAGGAAATTATTAAGCTATCCTTCCATATTTGAAATAAGTTATATTATTACAAGGGTACTTTTTATCTTTTTACATTTTAAATTAAATCAATAAAGAATTATAAATAAAGAGATTTGAACTCATGCCCTCAACAAAACATAAGACCTCAATTATAACTTATTTGTACATTTTAATATTATTTTACAAAAGTTTTCACCCACACATATTGCATGTGATATTATTATTAATTTAAAACCATACATTTGTTATTTATTAGGGTAAACTAAAAAAATAGTCACTTTTATTTGTCTCAGATTTCATCTTAGTCACTAATGTTTGAAATGTTACGTTTTAATCACTTACGTTATCGTTTTGTTATGAAGTAGTCACTCTACCGTTAAGCTCCTCTACCTCCCTAACGATGGTCCTACGTGGCAGTCCAAATGAGTTTTAAATGCCAACTTGGATGTCTTATGTGGCAATCCAAATTAAATTTATTTAATTAAAAACATATTCTTATCCCAGCAACTGAACATCTAAGTTGGCATTTAAAATTCTTTGGACTGTCACGTAGGATTGTCGTTAGGGAGGTAACGGAATTTAACGATAGAGTGACCACTTCGTAACAAAATAATAATGTAAGTGACTAAAATGTAATCTGAGGCAAACAAAAGTGACTATTTTTATAGTTTACCCTATTTATTATATATTATTTTTAAACACATTTCTATTTTTTAAATACATAAAAATTCAAATATTTTTAAATATAATGACACACGTAAATAAAAAATAGTGTAATGATGGTGTTTAAATTAACCCTATTCTGAAAGGTACAAATTCACACCTCCATGTTGCTGGTCAAACAACCATTTTAAAAAATGGCTTGTTGTTGGATTTTTGGACATAAACAATGCACTGTTTTCTATAACACGGTGCTTCCTGTCATTACTGCACAGCATGAATTTAATATAGTCAAACATTCACATTCAGAAAGTCTCCCTTCATATTTATACTTAATTATTTGATAATTATCAAATAATGACATAATATTTAATAATTCAATTAAATTCATAAATGAAAATATAAAAATATAAAATATTATTTAAGATAAATAAAATAGTTGAAGACATTTATAATATTTTAATCTATTGTGTGAATACCTATTGTTTTAGCCATAGACTTGCACTAAATAATTTTATAAAATTAAATTATTTAACCGAATTAATAAACATATTTTTAGATAGGTAATTGAGATATATATATTTTTATGTTTATTAAGAAACATATATAAAAAAAATAGTTCAAAAATACAAAATCCGAAACAATTACGTACAAGTTCTGAAATAAAAATAAACACTCGTTATTTATAATTGGGTCGAAGCTCCATAAAAAGCAGATCCAAGAACAAAATTAAAAATACCCAGTTCTTGAAAATGGGCCTACGAAAGGCTTGAGTTAATGAAGCGTGGAAGCTAAAACAGCCGTGGAATGTCCCGAGTATCCAAAACTTTGCTGACAGATAGACAAGTTACAAAAGAAAATCGAAGAAAACAGAGAGAGAGAGAGCTCACGAGGTGCAAGCAGGATAAGGAGGATGCAAACCCTGCTTCAACCCTGTAAGTCTTTATCCTTTCTCAATTTTTCGAGTCAATACTTTGCTTTTAATGGTGCCCCCAAATGGCAGTACTCTGTTAAAAGAACTTGTTACTCCATTGCCGCTGATGAGACACCAAAAGCTTTGTCTTTTTCGAGGAAATATACGTTTTTGAGAAGTACCCAGGTTGTGCTTTGCTCTCAAAATGATACTTTTGATGAGTTTTCAAGCACCCAGTTGCCTGAAAGGTTTGAAAACGATAGTGGAATTGAAGAAAATGAGGAGCTTGAATTGCTTAATAAGCCTAGTCCAGCACCTGTGAATAATGGGTTTGTATCTGATGTTGATAAAGAGTCTGAAAAACCTGATAAAGAAGAGGTTTTGGAGCCTTTTTTGAAATTTTTTAGGCCTAGCGAACCATTGGAAGTAGAAGAGGGAGGTGAATTAGAAGATTCTGAGGAGAAAATTGATGAAGTGAAGAAGGTTGGTGTCGAGTACTATGAGCCAAAACCTGGTGACTTAGTGGTTGGTGTTATTGTTTCTGGTAATGAGAATAAGCTTGATGTGAATGTTGGGGCTGACATGTTGGGTACAATGTTGACTAAAGATGTGTTGCCTTTGTATGATAAAGAGATGGATTATTTGATGTGTGATCTGGAAAATAAAGCTGAGGAATTTATGGTTCATGGGAAGATGGGAATTGTTAAGGATGATGATGCGATGAGCGGGGGGCCGGGTCCTGGAAGACCAGTGGTTGAGACTGGAACTGTGCTTTTTGCTGAGGTTCTTGGAAGAACACTTAGTGGTCGGCCTTTGCTTTCAACTAGACAGCTCTTCAGGAGGATTGCTTGGCATCGAGTGAGGCAGGTTCTTTTCTCACTTTTTTCTTACTTTTTTCATAGTAAATTTGTTTATTTTAGTGGTTATACTTTATATGCTTGGTGACTTCTGTAGTTGCTTAATGTAACATATTTATCCTTTTATCATGAATTTCTGAATTTTTGAAGTTCTAAGACAACATTAGCTCTTGAATATGAACAATTACAGGGGTCAGTTGACAACTCATTAATTGCAACAGATTAGCTTCCTGATAACCTTAAAGGGTATCTGATTGTTGAACTTAACTAATGATTTAATCTGAATTTTGGCCAGATAAAACACCTGAATGAACCTATAGAGGTTAAATTTACAGAGTGGAATACAGGTGGCCTGCTGACAAGAATTGAGGTTCGTGTGTCCCATTTCTGTTATACATATTTGTATGCATAATTCAATGTCAAAATCTTTTCAGACATTGTCTTGCAGGGCTTGCGAGCTTTCCTTCCAAAAGCTGAGTTGATGAAGAGAGTAAATAACTTCTCTGAGTTGAAAGGATATGTAAGTTTCTTGTCATGGAAATTTCAGTAACTGAGTTCTGTTTCTGTTTTGTGTAATGGCTTACCTTCATGAAATTTGGCCTGAGCATTTCTAAAGTCTAAAACCATCTATTGGTAGATTTTGTGACGATACAGTCTAGACTTATTACGTTAGCAGTTATACTTAAACCATATGCATTTAGGTAGTGCTTCTCATAATGGAATACGTGTTTGTCATTGAAATTCTCTTCATATGATAGTATGCAGGCATTTTGGGGAATAATGTCATGGAAGGAATATTTCTTTGAAAAAATGATGATATTTGAAGGTCCTATGCATTTTTAATATGTTTATTGTTGAGAGGGACCTAGGCAACCTAACCAATCAAGTTCTGCTGCTGCACTGTTGGTGTATTAACTCATCAGTGAACAATCTTTTAATTGGCTGAAAATAAAAGAAGTTTCGTATGCATTATAAAATCCCTTGGATTGGATGATCAATTATTTTCTTCTATATATTTTCCAAATGGCATGTCTTCTCTTACCTCAAATGATCATTTTCGCTTTTGCTTTCTTCCCTCTTATCTTCCCCATGACACGCGAAAAAGTAACCTAGTCATGCAAGTGGCATTAATAATCCATTCTTCAAAGAGACCGGTTTGAGTGGATAAGGTTTATGACCTATGAAGGAATGCATAGAAATTGAAGAGTCAGAAACACAAAACAAATTTGAAACTGGAGTTTCATTTATGTTGTAAGAAGAAGAGAAGCATCATGGTGATAATAAGGAAATAGATAGTCAATAGGATATATATGTCTGTACTGTCTATGTTTCTTTGTTTCTTTCACTGATTCTATGCTTCTTAAGACATTTTGTTTCATCTATTGTGTAGGTGGGCCGCAGAATGCATGTGAAAGTTACTCGAATAAATGAGGCTAACAATGATTTAATATTGAGTGAGAGAGAAGCTTGGGTTAGTTACTACAATCTCTCTATTTCTCATTGTCCTTCCGTTGATGAAGCAACTTAGTTTATCACTTTATTTTAAAAAGAAGGGCCTAATGATGATGTTACGGTAAAATGTTGTAGGAAATGATGCATCTTCGAGATGGAACACTTGTAGAAGGAACCGTTGTAAAAATTTTACCGTATGGAGCCCAAGTAAGAATAGCGGATTCCAATAGAAGGTGAGTAGAAAGCTACTTTTTATTCTTTTCCCCCTAGCATCGAGTTTAATACAAATCAATTGGTTATTGCTGTTATTATTGTATCATGTAAATATAATAAAAATTAACGGAAAGATAATATGAAGAGTTTCTGATAATATTAAGTTAAAGATTTATGTTTAAAGAAGTGAAAAAGAAAGGGGTGGGAGTGCAAGATTTGTAACGGAAATTGGGAGGCAGTGAGCTGGGAAAGAGGGGTTTGAAACAGTGAAAGGGTAAAAATAAATGAATGACTAGAGCAGACAAGATCGAGGAAATGAAGCATGAATCATGTTTGGAACACTCTTATGGCACACACTTATCTCCTTTAGGCATTTGTCTTTGATGAAGCAATGCAGTGGCCCCAAAGCATTATTTTTTATTTAAAATCTTTTGTAAAAATAGTAAATATTTTGAAATAATATTTAGCAGTAAAAGGAAAATTTGAAAAAATAATTTGTTACCATTTAGTTCAAATGGCTCCTACAGTGCAAGTTGTCTCGATTTTATTATGCTAGCCTTCAGGACATAGCATGATGCACGCTTAGAAACTGCCTTTTACAATGCTGATATTACATCTCCTTGTTAGTCGTAGTTATACGGTATATTTGGAAGCCTCTCTTTTCTCATTTCGATTATAAATGCCCTCCTCATTTGACTTTGATTGGTTACTTTCTTGTGCATCTTAATAATATTTATGCCACTCTATTAATTCTAGTTGTATGTTCATATTTATTTGGTTTATATATTAAGTTTAACATTTTTCTTGTGCCATGAGTCATGACCATAAAAATTGTTCTAAATTTCAACTGTGTTGCAGTGGGTTGCTTCATATCTCGAATATGAGCAAAACTCGAATTACTTCTGTTGCTGAATTGCTTAAAGAGGATGAGAAGGTCAAGGTTCTTGTTGTGAAGTCACTCTTTCCTGACAAAATATCTCTCAGGTAATCGAGGACCATGTTGACATCCTTGCATTCCGAATGCTTTGGACATAACTTTCATTGAGACTTATCTGATGCAATCGTTTGAATTTATGAAATTTCTTGCACTTGGTGAAAAGTCAGAAAATTACTATTAAAGTGGCACATTTGTGCATGTAGAGAGATGTACTTTTACTTACAGTGGCTTGTTACACTATATTTGAAATGCTTGAAAATGAAATAAAGTGCTGCTGTCATTATTTCGGTATGTTTCGTCTCTTGACTGTAATGTAATTTTCTCATGCATCTTGCAGTACTGCTGAACTTGAAAGTGAACCTGGCCTCTTTATATTAAACAAAGCGGTAAAGATTTGATCTCTTTCATGAGGAACGTCTAGCATGGTTTATGATTGGTCATAACTATTAATAATATATGTTACCACAGAGGGTATTTTCTGAGGCTGAAGAGATGGCAAAGAAGTACAGGCAAAGTCTACCTGCAGTTTATGCACCCCGGAATACCGAACCTCTTCCAGCTGATGCTTTATCTTTTGAGAATGAAGAAAGTCTGTATGCAAATTGGAAGTGGTTCAAATTCGAAAGAGAGAATGAATCAAGTTGAGTTTTTAAGGTCGGAATGCCAGAATATTAACTTGGAAAAGTAGAGGGCTCGAGTGTTACAACTCGACTGCATGATGATCTCTAGAAGAAAAAAGGTAACATCTTTGACCATTCTGTTGGAACTAGAGTAATATTTTCTTCCCTGCATTCTACTTCAGATCACCACTGCAAAAAAATCCAATTCAAAGGAAATCGAAGTAGAAGTATGGTTGCATAAACATGATATCTGTTGTACAAATGATTGTATCAAGATTCATTTTTCTTTGGATTTTATGCTTAATCATAACTTAGTTAATGAAAGAAAATGTGTTTGTTTGACTTGGAAGTGATTAATTGATCTAGTCTTCAGTGGAAGGGAATACATAGGGCTTAGTTGCATGATCAAATGAAAAGTTTGAGAGCATGTTTTGGTGTAAGATTGTCTTAAAATATCATGTAGCATAATTGTAGGAGGGTTTGTTCAAATCTGCGATCAGGAACTGCCCGTAGAGGGAGGTCTGCTGATATTGCAGGTCGAAACTGCAACGAATTTTTTTATTTGAGATCAAACACAATCAAGTTCGTATCGACAGACTTTAGCACAATTCAGAAGCTTAACATGAGCAATTATAGCATGTGGAGCTTTCAGACGAAGAGACGGAGGTGGACAGCAAGAGAAGCCCAATCAAAGCAAGATAATGAAGAGGAGAAGAAGACTCCCTAGGAATGCTACATTTGCTTAGCTTGGGAGTATAGAATAAAAAGAGGTAAAATCAGTTCTAACAAAAATGATAACGAAGAAGAGTGGGACTTTCTTGTCTCCATACATGAACTTGCAATCTCTTCGCATAAGAGGATGCCAACATAATCAAGTGTATACTTACGATTAAATAGAGCGATTTTGAGAAACAAGGTAAGGGTAGTGAATGATGGTGGCTCTCATGGCAAATGATACAATTATAGTACTCACATGGTAAGAACATATCCGCAGCCACGTCCAATAAGGAAATGCCCTTAAATTGGGTCTTCTTACTGCTCCCTTGGAGATTCAACTCGGATGGGTTTCTACGAGGAACATCTTTGACTATCAGAAAGAGTTTAAAAAAAGTTTATAATTATTAAAATGATTAAAATTAAAATTTTTAAATATTTAAAAATATTTTTACTTGAAGATTTTTTTTATTTTTATATATTTTATAAAATTTTAGAAATTTTATTGAAAAATTAATTCTTTTAATTTATTATTTCTGGAATAAGACTAAACTGACAAAGTGGGTAAATTTTGAGGGTTAAATTTATTAATTTTTTAAAGATTCTTAGGGTTTAAGGTTTGGGTAAGAACGGAAGATGGGGGCTTTGGATGTTTTGCATACGGAGATTTTAAGATTTTCAAACATAGGGAGGTCAGGACTGAGGAAGAAGAAAGTGCAAGGATTAAGGATTCACGAACTAATAAACCCTAATTCTTTGGGCGATGAACAAAGGAGGCCTATGATAAGAACAGGCCTGCTCATCTTGGACCTTAAACCCTATATTCGAATGTTAAATAAAAATTGGCTGTTGTTGTTTAAGTCCAAATCAAAACTTTGCACTCAACAATTTTCGCGCCCAATGGCGAAAGCTGAAATTCTGAAATGTCCCGCCCACCCCTTAATCGAAAGAAACCAACCCAAGTACAGAACCAGTGTAACAAAAGAGAAGGAAGAACACCGTGAAATCCCGAATTATGCCAACCGCCAATTTTGTAGCTCTGCAATGCTGCCAATGCTCCACAATGCAGGCACATTCGTTCATCCTCTTACTACATTTTTCTCTTTGCATAATTGTTCCTTTCTCCTCTATTTGTTTAAACAGGAGGTTTGCAGGTGAAACAAAGGAAGAAGAGCAGCAACAAATGGACGTGCGTGGTCTGCAATCAAAAGCAATCGGTGGTCAAGGTCTTTGCTCAAGGTCCCATGGCTAAAGACGTCCGCAAATTCGTCCAGTCTTTCAACATGACCCGAAAATTCACTGATCAAAACCAACTCTTCGATCCCACATCGGAATATGACATCGATTTGGAAGATGACGATGGTGGAGATCTGGAAAATCCGAAGAAAAGACGCACCGATTGGACCGAGTATCTCGACTCAGAGGATAATCATGAACACAAATTAGTTTTACAAGAAGAGGAACAAGGTCGTTTGTTTACTTAGAAAATAAACTGTACTGCCATTATTATTATTCTAGTTAAGAATATAAGAAATTCGTGTTTGTTTTATTGATGGTGTAGGGGTCGATTTGGAACCAGAGATTGTGACAGAGTTGCCTGCAAAGGAGAAGTTCAAAAGACCCAAATTGAGGAACTCTGATACTGGGGAAGAAGGCGTTGGTCATCAGCTTTATAAACCACTTTTATACAAGAGAAATTGCAGAAAGGCTACTATGCTTTTTTCACAAGGTAATAATAACAACAACATAGGTATGATTATGGTTACCATTAGATGTGTTAATTCAGCATTGGGTTTTAAAATTTTGGATTAATATAAACTTGGTTGTCAAGTTTAGACATCAAAGTAGATAAAAAAAAAGAGTTAAGGTTGAAGGTGAATCTAATTGTCAATTTCAGGGATCAAAAGTTATAGTAACCCTTTCATATGATCTTAGTTTGAGTTAGTTCATGGTTTAGATCATTTTGGTGACTTGGATTTTAGGGTTTTCTTTTTATAATCAAATCAAGTTAGATTTCGTTTGAATTCGAGTTGATTGGATCAAATTTTCGGGATTGGAGTTGCAGATGAGAAGGCAGATATGCAGCAACAAGCAGATGGAGACATAGGTTCAAAAAAACGAAGCGACTTGACAATAAGAAGAGTAGGGAAAATTTTGGAGTCAATAAGGAACTCTAAGCCAGCAACATCTAAAGGGAATTCAAAGTGGAAAGATTACATAACTGAAGAAGATGAGGGTGACAGCTTGGAACTGTGTTGTCCAAGAAACTCTGCAAATTATATGGACAAATGGGGGAATGCCGACGATGCAGTTTTGAACACTGATTCCATCAAATATCAAATAGTCGAAGATGATATCCATCCTGATTTCATGTGAATATATATCTCATGTTGTTCATCATCCTTCTCATTCCATAATATATGGAAACTAATAAAAATTCCTCTTTAATTATTTTTCTTTCATTGTTTTTTTAATTTTATGAATTAGTTTGATAGGTTGATTTTTTATTTGGTTTTCGGAGCTGTGAGATCTGAAATTACGATTAAAAACTTTTATTTTGATATTTGTTATTTTTCTGATTTAGGGTGTCGAAATTATTATTTTTATTTAAAAAACAAGAGTCGACTTAAAAACAAAAATAGAGTTGCTACCGATCTTTTTCGAGGTGTGATCGAATCACTTTGAGATTGATCATTTTAATAAAACATTTTAACTTATTAAAACAATGATTTTGATCTACGAAATTCAAGAACAAAGGTTCGGAAGTCGGTTACGCACGAGGAAGGGTTAGTACACTCGTAACGCTCAAAATTGATTAATTAATGTCTTAACGTTGAATGTTTGAAAAGAATTTAAAATATGATCCTTTTATTTAAAAAAAAACACTTGAATAAATTAAATTGAATGCTAAGGCTCTCCTATCTTGAAGAAATAAAATGTTACACTCAGTGAGTTAGGATACAACATTTCAAACCCTCGAAAATAAGCTTGTCTTTTAATTTTCAAAACTCATGCATTTAAGTTTAAAAAGGATATTTATTTATTTGGGTCAAATGAAAAATCGGAATTCAGTAAGTTAGGGCTTAATCTCTCAATATTTTAAATACAAAATATTGCCTTTATTTTTTTAGAAATCCTTACCTTGATAAAGCAAAGTGTCATATCCAATAAGTTAGGACACAACATCTCGAATTCCCGAGAATAAGTTTTTATTTGAAACTTATTTGTTTTGATTTAAGAAAGAGTAATCGATTACTTAGATTTGACGAGAAAAATCGGAACCCAATAAGTTAGGGCACAATTTTCTCGAAGCTCCCAAATACGAGTATTACCTTATTTTGAAAAAACTTTCGAATAAAATGTAACAATTAAACGAAATGCGCTTTTATTTAAAACAATGATTTATGAATAAAATGTCGTACTAATAAATTACAAAACACAAATACTAAAAATAATTCACGAAAATTACAAGATGAATAAATTTTAAAGCTAACATAGACAATCAAAATAAAGGATAATAAAATAACATTACAAATAATACAGTGTCAATGCTAAGACTAACATGAAAATAAGAATAATGAATATACAAATGGATGATATATAAGATGGCTAAAATAGTAATACTAACAACAAAAATAATAAAGTTTGAGACTGTAAAAATGGTATAATAAATAATATCAATATTAAGAACAAAATAACAAATAATCTAAAGTTAGAAATTATAAAAGAAAATAGTAAATAAATAAAGCTAATATATAATAACATGAAATATATTAAAAACTTAGGTAAATAAATAGGAATAAAGATATGATAATAACAGTAACAATAACGTAAGTATATGCAAAAAAAACATATATAATGTAATAATATAAAATTAATTAGATTAATGATATGGTAATAATGATAGTGATAATATAATAATAATAAGGTAGAAAATAACAATAATACTACATTAATAAGAATAATAATAAAAAGAAATAATAATATATTAATAAGAATAATTACAGAAAAAGTAAAAATAATAAAAAAAATTAATGAATGTAATAGTAACATATAATAATGAAATAACGCTAATAAAAAAAAAGAAGATAACAAAAATGATAATAATAATGATATGTTAACAATATAGATGAAAAAATATATATATGAATAATAATATGCTAAAATTAACAATTGTAAAAATAGAAAATAGTAATATATAAAAAAATAAAAAAATATTAATAATGATGCTAATAATAACAATAATAATTTAAACAAAAAATAGCAAAAATAACGGAAAAGGACTAAATTGAATTGAATATAGAAGTTTTGGGGCCAAATTGGAAATAAATAAAACTTAATCGCAAAGCTATAAAAAAGCAGAAAGGCTAAATGCGCAATTAGCCCTTCCGATTAAAAACACGGGATCCTAGACTGGAGCGGGTCGGGTCTGACGGGTCAAGGGCAAAACAACGTCGTCTTAGGCTTTTAAGGCCAGTCCCAAAACGACGTCGTTTTGGCGGCCTATATAAGTTAAGATTTTTTTAAAAATTTCTATTCCTTCCCAATTCACCAAAAAAAAACTAAAAACCACTCTCAAATTCTTTAAAGCCCCTCTCCTCTCCGACCATCGTTCTGGTCAAGTGCCACCGCGCCGGTCGCCAGTCACCGGCGACGGCCGAAAAAAATTAAAAATTTCTTCTTCTTTTTTCAGCTATCAAAATAGGTAAAATCCCTTTCTTTTTTTCTTCTTTTATTACTATAAATATATATATAAAACCGTAAAAAGAAAATAAAATAACAAATAAAAAAATAGAACACCTTTGAATCTATTTGCTTCTCTGCCTCTGCTATATTTCTTTTGAATTTTTTTATATATTGATTGTAAAGGGAAAAAAAGTCCCTAAATACAATAATTGTTTGGGTTTTTATACCCGAAAATAAAACAAAGCTTTTGCCTTTGCTGTGTTTTTCTCGCAGGTATGGCGACGTGGAGACAGACTTGGTGATGTGAAGGCGGACGTGCGTGGTGAACGGTGGTGGAGAACGTGGGTAATGGAGGCTAGGGCAGCTAGGGTTTGCTGACATGTTTTTAGGTTTTGGGCTGGAACTTAGGTTAGGGTTAAATGAATTTGGTTTATTTGTTTGGGCCTGATGTTGGGTTTAATCTGGTTTGGGTTAGTTTGAGCTTTGATTTTGGTTTGAATTTGTTTTATTTTGTAATCTGGGCCCCGGCTAAAATTGGGTCTTACATAGGGGATAGTGTATCACAAAACTGTATTGACATCAAGTCAAAATTGTTGGAAGAACTGATACGATTGGTTTTTTGTATATGGTCTATTGAGGAACACACTAGCATGTCCAATTAAGTGGTTGGTTGGATTCGTTAAGGGAAATAACAATCGGATTTAAATGATCCACGTAGTTGAGGTCGTTGATTCGAGTTGGGTCCTAGTTTGCAAGGTTACTGAAGAGGCAAATCATGGACACATGTTTCGTGGTTGTTTGTTTGCTAAAGGTTAGTAGTTGGGTATTTCCGCAATTAATTTACACACAAAAGGGTTGGATATCTAAAGTGATCTTGATCATTATAACTGACTTATCGGTTGAAAAAGAAAATTTGTTCTTAAAGATTGGTTCGATTTATTCAATTTAATTTTGAAGATTGGTTCAATTTGTTCTTAAAGATTGGTTCGATTTGTTCTTAAAGAAAATTAAGTTTGAAGATAGAATTTCATCATTTCGATTTATTCAATTTAAATTTGTTTTTGCTTATTTTTCCTATTATTTCGATTTCTATTATCTCTATTATTTTTACTTTCATCAAACTTAAATTCTCCATTTTCATTTTTTCACAGATCATTATACATCGTGTGACGACAGTTGCCTTGTACATAACCTAATTAAATCAAAAGAAAAATTTTAGATATCCCAATCTCAATAAGATCGACTTTACCCCTATACCACTATTTATTTACTATTTAAACATAAAAATATTATTTTTGATAAATTTTACACCGATGGCTCAAATTATCTCAAACATGGACCCAATCAAATTTTCACAAAAGCTGCAATGGAAGTTTTACCTCAACTCAATAAGGATGCATGAGGCTACTGCTCGGGAGAATTGAAACTCGCCAAACTATCACTAGATTCATTATATCTAGATGAAATAGAGTTGATGAATCTAGACAATATCCAAGAAGGATAAGCCAAAATAGGCCAGACACGTGGAGAAACAATGTCCAAGAAACACTAATGGACAAAAATAAGATAACTTGAAGAAAAAGACATCAGAAAAGGTTGCAATGTGGAAGAAAAATGATGTGACAAGACTATGCAACAGACAAATGATATATGCAACGTGAAAGTAACTATGTTGATGATGAGACAGGATCCTTATCAGAAACACTGTGCGGGATTGAAGAAAAATTAAATAGAGTTCAAAAATTTTTCCATAAAAAGGAATGTATGAAGCCTAAACAAGGCATCGGTATCAAAATCCAAAATAGTCTTAGAAACATTTACTTTTGAAATATCCTCTCCTTGGAATCTTTCTTTTGTAAACTTTCCTTTTGTAATAATATAATCCTTCTTCTTTCGCATCCCTCATTCCCCGTAATTGGTATCAGAGGCCGCCGGAGTAACGATACTTGGAGAATAAATATCGTAGTATTCATTGTAAGTTATTATCTTTAATTTACAATTCAGTTAATTCTATGGTTATTTATCTTAAAACCCATACATCTGTTATTTTGTCTTACTTTTGCCTGTTTAAATCTGAGAGAGAGACGTTAGGCCTTTGAGTGCTAAGACATAATAACATAACAGACGGTCTTAGGTACCATAGATAAATAACATGGAAGAAATAGATTGTTTATATAAAGATAAAACATGCAATCATACTATACATATAGACTCTAAGAATGAAAATAATATTTCGGCCCTTAGTAAAGGATTTCATAGTTTAATGGATATAACCTCTATATATTTTAATAAATTATATAGTAAAGTTAATAAAATTGAACAACAAGTTAATAATTTAAGAGAGGTAATTGAATTAGATTTGAACAACGAATCTAAAGAAGTATTATCTACTATAAATCATAAATTAGACCAGGTTCTTATTAACAAAAATATAGAACAAGAAATGGATTTAGGTCTTTTATATTATGGTAATAGTAATATAATATTAACTTTATCTGAAGAAGAAGATACTTCTTTAGAAGAATCATCTTCTACTAATAAAAGAAGTAAAAATCCTAAAAAACAGCAAAGAAAATATACTCGTCAACAAAAATATGATTTCCAATCTTATAAAGAACTTATAGAACATTAGAAATTTAAATTTACTAAAAGTATAGATAAAAATGAAAGAGTAGAATATGTAAAATTAATGGAACAACTTTATGAAAAACATAAAAACTTATTTACTTTATTTAACTATTATTATATGTTAAATTATGATACTACAGACAGTAGTAGTTCTAGTAATTCTAATAATCAAGAAGATTTAAAGGTTACTAGTTATAAATCTTTATAAATCTGATGAAGAAAACACTTCAACAGATGAAAAAGAAAATATAGAAATTTCAGAACCAATGGATACTGAAGAAACAGATCCTTATGGAAAAAGAAAAATAGAGTTAGATATTCAAAACGATGATTATTTAAGAGTTTTAAATAAAGATTTTGAAAAAATTGAAAATACAACTAGAATTTTTGGTAATCAAACCGAAAATATAGCTACTAATGAAATTAAAACTAAATATCCAGGAGAGTCATTTAGTCAACCTAGTCAACTTATACCACATAGGATTGATGATTTAAATAAAAGAAATGTAGCCCAATGAAGAATATATTTAGACTTAACTAATATTTCAATATCAAAATATTAAAAAACTATAGATTATTGAGCACAGTCAATGGCAATTGCTGTAAACAATAATAAAACTTGGTCAAAAGAAAAATTCTTAAATTATTTTGTTGGAACATTCCAAGGGAATATTTTACAATTTTTAAAACGTTGGGGAGAATCTGAAAAAGGAAAACAACAAAAAAATAGTTAATTAATCAGATAGGAACTCCTAAAGATCTTTTAAAAGGATTAACTTTTATTCTAAAAATAGAATTTTGTGGCTATTTTGATAAAAAAATATCAGGATAGTATATCTAGTTATATATTATCTAATATTAAATTATGTGATATTAGATATTTAGAAGAATTTTCTAAAAAATTTCTGCATGAATATTAAAAACTTAAAAATGAAAACATAAAATTTTGGAAAAATCAATATTTTCATAAATTACCCCCACCATGGGATGAAATTTGCACACAAAAATATGTAAATTATTTAGAAAAACATAGCAAAAAGGCTGGAGTAGAACCAGAAAATATAAATTCTATAGGTAATAGGATAAATTTTGCAAAAGAAAGAATAACTTTACATTGCTTACAAACTAAAGCTTCTAAACAAGTTAAAAATAAACTAAGTAATAAACATTGTACTAAAATTTTAGAAAATGAGTGGGAATTTGGATGTAAATTAATACGTCCTAAAACTTAAAAAGACATAGAAAGAAAAATAGAAGATATAAATTAGTTAGATGGAAACCAGGAAATAAAAAATATACCGGTTATAATAATAATAAAAAGAAGAAAATTGGTTAGAAGAAAAACTTCTAAAAAATCTAAAAAACAAATATGTAAATGTTTTATATGTGATGAAGAAAGTCATATAGCAACAAATTATCCTAATAAAGGAAAAAATGCAAAGAAAATAATAAAAACTCTTGAAGAACAAGATTTAAAAATATGTTTAGAAGAGGAAATAAATCCTGAAGAAATATTATATGAATTAATATTAGAAACAGAAATATTATATGAATTAATATTAGAAACAGACTCTAATTCAGATGATGAAAAATATATATTTATGTTTAATGGAGGAAGTAGTTCTAAAAACCAATTAGAAGAAATTCCTAAAACTGAACAACAGGATATAAAATTAGGAAATCTAATCGGAGAAGAAAAAGACTTTTTTGATGAAATGATAGAAAAAATAAATAAAAATCATATTTCTAAAGAAGAAATATATAAAATCTCTAAATTCAAGATAGGGAGTCAAAGACACATAAAAAAAATTAGTGGCAATACAGTCGCTAAAGATACTAGAGGTGGATTAACAGAAATTCTAAAGATAAAATTAAACGAATTAGGAAGAAATATCCTTAGGTTAGATATATACATTTAGATATAATTATGATAACAATTAGATCCTTATTTAGAAAAGGTCATGATATATCTATAATAGCAGTTTTATTAGATAAAATATTTGAAAATTCAATAAAAGCACTTATTAGATGTATTCAGTCTAATTTACATACTAGTGTAATAGGTTTTAAAGTTAAATCAAATTACTTTATATCTATTACAGATCATCTAATAAAAGAGTGTTTATGTTTAAGAATTCAGACAAAATTTTTTGAAATAAATGATTTAGCAGAAGATCTAACAATAAGTTAGACTTCTATTAATGAATATACTAATACTGCAGAAGTAGAAATTAAAGAAATAAATAATAAAATTATTGAGCTTTTTGAACCTAATAAATTTACTACAGAAATTCAACCAAAATTATTACATTTAAAAGATCTACCAATACAAGAGACTAGATGATAGATAGAATAAGTAGTGCTTGTACTTCAAAACCTGTAAGTACTATAGAATATATGTCGTCAGGAGATAGATTATATTTTAAAAATCATGCTATAACAAATACAAATGATAATTTAGTTTTACTCTCAAATACTCAAACAACGGTAGATGAGGATAATATAAGTACAAGTTCAACACCAATAGGAATAAAAACAGTTCAAATACCTATTTTTCCAACTGAACCTAGTAGAAATTCTAGAAACATTAGAATGGAAGAAATTCAAACCTCAACAATTATTCAACAGATGAAAATTGGAAATAGTGATATTATTACATTTTCAAATTTTCAACAAAGAAAATATTATACATATATTGAAATTACATTTCAATTTAGAAAATATAAAACATATTCTTTACATGCTTTATTAGACATCGGAGCTACCACCAGTAGTTGTAGAAAAATTGCCATTCCTGTAAAAAAAATGGGAACCAATGAAAAATCCAATTAGAGCTATAGGAATAGATGGTAATGAAACCATAATAGGATTTAAGGCTAGAAATATACCAATCTACATAAATAATGTTAGATTTGTTATTCCTAAAATATTATGTTTTCCTAAAATGCATGGAGACATATTATTAGGAAATAATTTTATATATCAACATTTATCATTTTCTATAGATAGAAATTTAATAATATTATCTGCAGAAAAAACTTCTGTAGAAGTACCTTTAATAGAAAATCATAAATTTGTGTGTGATAAAAACTTTACACCACTAAGAAAAGAACAAATTAAGGCTCCGTTTGGCAACCAGGAAAACATTTTTCGGAAAATATTTTCCTGGTTTTACGTTGTTTGGTAACCTGAAAACATTTTACCTAGGGAAAACATTTTCAGGAACACACGTAAAATTGCTTGCTTTTTATGTAAAATGTCTTACAGATTTTTTTCCTGTAAGACATTTTCCAAACTCAGTGCGCCGTTCATCTTCCTTCTTCTTCTCATCCAGGTAACTTTTCTCCTTCTTCTTCTTCTATTCTCCCTCTTAAGCTCTCACTCTCTTGAACATTTCTATACAAAGAATCAAATTTATTATTTTTTTTCACTTTTACCCACTTACCCCATTTCTGCAATCTACGTTTTTTTTTCTAAGGACAGCTGGGAATTTGTTTAAAGATCTCGTGCGCCAAAGGGTTTCACTTCCAGAACATCCTCTAGGCATTGCTCTTCTGTTGCTGCTTCTGCACCTAAAATCCCTCATTCTTCAAAACAAGTAAGGTTTTTTAAGGGTGATTTTTGCTGTGTTTATGGGATTTTTGTTAGTTATTTTATTTTTGCTGTGTTTATGGGATTTTTGTTAGTCATATATGGGATTTTTGTTGTGTTTGTTAGATGGAAATCAGAAACAATACATTATCTAATAAGTAAGGTTTTTTGTTTTGTTTTATTTGGTTGTATGCATCGAAACTTGTGGGGTAGCACATTCTAAGTTAGAATGAGAGAGTAAAGGTTCATTTGTTTGTCTTAAGAGCTGTTTATATAAAGCACTGTGTTTTCACTAGTGGTCTTGCTAAGGGTAATAGATGAGAATTTGTTGGAATTTTGAGGGATGCTTGTATTTAAGAGGATGGAATTTTGTTGTATTAACTGGATCAGTCAGCTGGTCAAATGTTTTCAGGGAAATGAGATAGCAGATGTATTAGGTAAGGTTGGCATTTGAAGGGAAGTATTTTCATGACTTTAAAGAATTGCAGGAGACATGCATACTTTACCCGGGTGAAGTATGCATTATTTAGGTATAAGCAATGTGATTTGCTAATGATAAATTAGTTTTTACATGTTAGGTCTAATAGTAAATCGGTCTTTTTGATTAAATATTTTATTTCTTATTTATTATTTCAATTTAATTTTTAATGCATACTTTATCCGGGTGAAGTATGTAATAGTTATTTTTCAAATAACGTATTGTTTTATAATTTATTTCTTATTTAATATTTTAATTTAAGTTTAATAATGCATACTTTACCCGGGTGAAGTATGCATTATTTAGGTATAAGCAATGTGATTTGCTAATGATAAATTAGTTTTTACATGTTAGGTCTAATAGTAAATCGGTCTTTTTGATTAAATATTTTATTTCTTATTTATTATTTCAATTTAATTTTTTAATGCATACTTTATCCGGGTGAAGTATGTATTAGCAGATTCACTAATATGATTATATATATGTATTTACGCATGTATCATATTACAAAAATAAAAATTTAAATACTTATACTTATACCTAATAAAACATGTATCTCATTACAATAGTAGTTATTTTTCAAATAACGTATTGTTATATAATTTATTTCTTATTTAATATTTTAATTTAATTTTAATAATGCATACTTTACCCGGGTGAAGTATGCATTATTTAGGTATAAGCAATGTGATTTGCTAATGATAAATTAGTTTTTACATGTTAGGTCTAATAGTAAATCGGTCTTTTTGATTAAATATTTTATCAATTTCTGTTATTATCATTGTAATTTTTATGATAGTTAACTCTATTCCCTTTAGTCATGGTAACTTTAGTCATTGCTTGAGTCATTGCTTGAGAAACTTTCATATATATATATGTATGCACTTTAGTCATGGTAATTTTAGTCATATATGTGATCTTATGAAAAGTTTACGTATTTTTTGTAGTGATCAAATATTTATGTGGTATTGTATAGATGGATCGTAATCAACATCATGCAATTGTCGGAGTTGTGGCTTCAGTTTTAGCTTTTGGGGCTCTCTGGATTAAAAAATTAAAAACTAAGAAGAAAATTGCTTCTCACCCCATGTGAATAGAGATTATGAAAGAGAAAATTATATTAATAGTATTTTATATAGTGGTGACCAGCGTTGTATTGATGTGATAAGGATGAGACCGATTGCATTTTTTAATTTGTGTGATATTCTTAGTAGAAATAATTTGTTACAATAAACTAAATCGGTGAATATTAGGGAGCAAGTGGTTATATTTTTACATATAATTGGTCATAATGTAAGGTTTCGAGTGATAGGATCTAGATATTATAGATCAACTGAGACAATTCACCGTTATTTTAAGGTTGTATTGAAAGCTATTTTGAAATTGTATAAGCTAGTTATTAGATTACCTGATGAGTCAACTCCTAGTGAAATCAGAAACAATCCAAGGTTTTATCCTTATTTTAAAGATTGTATTGGAGCATTAGATGGAACTCATGTTCGTGCATCCGTTCCACTTAACATTCAAGGAAGATTTCGTAGCCGTAAAGGGGGGACGACACAAAATGTATTGGCTGCCATTACATTTGATTTGAAATTTTCCTATGTTCTAGCTGGTTGGGAAGGTAGTGCACATGATTCTCGTATTTTAAGTGATGCACTTTCACGCCCAAGAGGATTAAGAATTCCGGAAGGTAAGAATTATAAAACATTAAATACCAAATAGTTCTAGTAAGCTCATAATTTATTAGTAATAATTATGTTTTGTCAAATTGTAGGTAAATATTATCTTGCTTGATCTTTGGATATGGCATCCGTAATGGATATATTACCCCATATCGTGGTGTTCGATATCATTTAAAAGAGTTTAGTGCTCAGGGGCCTGAAAATGCAAAGGAACTCTTTAATCTTCGTCATTCATCATTACGAATCACTATTGAACGTGTTTTTGGGATTTTGAAGAAACAGTTTCGTGTATTAGATGCTAAACCATTTTGGAATTTTCAAACTCAAGTAGATATAGTTTTGGCTTGTTACGTCATTCATAATCATATCATGGGAGTTGATCCTAGTGATTTACTTAATCAAGGATTATACGAGGAGCCTGAGTCTGATTTGATAATATCAACTCTTACAGAGCGAGAAGAAAGAGAAGAAGCAAGAGAATGGTCTGCTAAGAGAGATGAAATTGCACAAACTATGTGGATTGATTATATGACTAGAAATATTAGGTAGGTTTAGGGCTTAGGGTTGTTGTTTCTATGTTATGTATGTTTTAGTATTAAAATTGTTTTTTTTTTGTTAATGTTGGATTCTAAAATTTTAGTTTATTATATTTGTAGGATTCTGAAATTATTATGTCTTGATTTTGTTAGATATTGATTATGTTTCAAGCTTGTTAGATATTGAATTTATTATGTTTTAAGCTTGTTGGATATTGAAATGATTGACAATGACAATTATTAATGTAGAATGGGTAAGGGTAACAAAGAAGAGACCTCCAAGCAATTCAGGTGGACAAAACCGATGGAACATCTTTTTCTTAAAATTTTAGCAGAGGAGGCCCAGAAAGGAAATAAGCCTTCTAATACTTTCAAAGTAGTTTCTATTAATCGAGTTGTCAAAGCTATTTCTGAAAAATTTCAAGTCCAATGCGATGCAAAACATGTGGAAAATCATTTGAGGACTGTAAAAAAACAGTGGTAGATTATATGCACAATTCGGGGTGAAAGTGGTTTTGGATAGGATGATAACATGAAAATGATCACATGTGATAGAGCGACATATGATGCAGCAGTAATGGTAATATATGTATATATATGTTAAGTATATTTCAATTATTTTTTACTGTTATTCTAATTTTGTATAATATCCAACAGGCACACAAGAAATATGAGCCATTTTTGAATAAAAGAATTGATCATTATGATGAAATGGCTTTGGTTGTTGGCAAAGATATGGCAACAGGGAGTTTTGCCAGAATATTTGCTGACATAGATTTGGATGATGATAACATAGATTCAGTGCCTATAGACTGGGAGAATAAAGCGACTGAAGAGGTAAGAACAAATGTATCTTCATCTGGCACATCCAAACGTAAAAGAAAAAATGCTCAAGAAAGTGTCAATGATGAACAAATTAATTTTGTGGGTGAACAACTTGGAAAAATTGCTAATGCTTTGGAACAATTTACTGCGGATAAGACACCACATCTTTACGAAGAAGTGATGTCAATGGAGGTAGAAGGATTTGATGATGACTTCCTTTGTTCTATATTTGATTATTTAGTGAGTCATGAATATGAGGTAAAAGCTTTTTTAGTTAAAAGTAAGAAGCATAGAAAAATTTGGCTTAAAAAATTTTCTCAAGGTTGAAGATATTGATAATGTGGTGTAATATTAGTTATGCACTTGGACAATATTGTTGTTATCATGTGGTGTAATATTAGTTATCATATGGTGTAATATTAGTTATGCACTTGGATAATGTTGTTGTTATCATGTGGCGCAATACTAATTATGCATTTGGATAATATTATTAATTTCTAGTATTAATTGTAGTTTGGAAGCTAATTTATAATTATTCAATCCTTGTTTTTTATTTTTTATAACACAATTATAAATAATTTATTTGACTTTGGTTGTTTTCAATTTATGACGGTTAATATTCTAGTTTAATAATTGAGTATTATTATATATTTAAAATGATTTATTTATTTATAAATAAATCATTACAATACATGTAAAAACAATTTAATATATATATATAAAGTAAACTCAATCAAACAAAGAAAAAGATAATAAATTCTTAAATATATAAATTTTTATTAAAACAGCTTTTCAGGAAAATATTTTCAGGAAATCTGTCAAACAACAGAAAATATTTTACACAGATTCATCCAAACACCAGAAAAGTAAATCATTTTCTAGAAATCATTTTCCAAGAAATTATTTTCCAGAAATCATTTTCCGAAAAACATTTTACCTGCAAACAAATGGAGCCTAAATAACTAGAAACAGATCATTGGTTGTTTAAAATTCTAGAAGATAATATTAGTGAAGAACCATTAAAATTATGGCACAATAGTCCTAGATATTGTGAAATAAAATTAGAAAATCCCAATAAAATCATTAGAGTAAAACCTATGATCTATACTAAACAGGATATAGATGAATTTGACATACAAATCAGAGAATTATTAGAAAAATGATTAATAGAAAAAATTAATAGTCCACATTCTAGTCTTGCTTTTATGGTAAGAAACCATGCTGAAATAAAAAGAGGAAAAACTAGGATGGTAATTAATTATAAAAGATTAAATCAAAATATTATTTTTGATGGATATTTTATTCCAAGAAAGGATGTTTTAATTAATCAAGTTAAACAAGCAAAATATTTTAGTAAATTTGATTGTAAATCGAGATTTTGGTAAATAATGCTAACTGATGAATATAAACCTTCAACAGCTTTTAGTGCACCCAATGGTCATTATCAATGGAGAGTAATGCCATTTGGATTATGTAATGCACATCAAATCTTCCAAAGATGGATGGATTCTATATTTAATAAATATAAAAAATTCTGTGTAGTTTATATAGATAATATTTTAGTATTCTCATATACATTAGAAAAACATAGAAAACATTTAAATATTATTTCTCAAGAATTCATAAAACATGGAATAATCTTGAGTCTTAAGAAAATAGAATTAGAAAAAAACAGAAATAAAATTTTTAGGATTAAATTTATCAGCAAATGGTCTTAAACTACAAGATCATATTATTATAAAAATAAAAGAATTTCCTGAAAATATTAAAGATAAAAAACAACTTCAACATTTTTTAGGAATAGTTCATTATGGAAGAAACTTATTTCCTAACTTATCTAAAAAAATATGTGAGTTATATGAAAAATTAAAAAAAAGGATAAACCTTTTAACTGGTTTAAAAAAGACTCAGAAATTATAAAAAATTATAAAATCAGAAATAAATTATACTCCAAAAGTTTATTTACCTAGAAACAGATGCATCACAAAATTATTGGGATGTATTTTAAAAGCTAAAACAGTTAAAAATAAAGAATTAATATGTGGACATAGTTCAAGTAAATTTAAACCAAATGAAATTAATTATGCTATATATGAAAAAGAATTGTTAGCTATTAAAAAAGGCATAAAAACATTTTTTATATATTTGGCATCTGAAAACTTCATTATTAAAACTGATAATCAGACTGTTAAATAATTTCTTACTAATAAAAGTTTAGAAACTGTACCTAGGAGAATTAGATAGTATAATGAAATGTATACTTTTAATTTTGAAGTTTTATATATGAAAGGTACTGATAATACTCTTGCTGATTATCTTAGCAGGCCCTATGGATAGAGGTAAAAAACCTTTAGAACAAGTAGGAGAATGAACTACTGTCCATAAAAACCCCAACAAAGGGAAGATAGGAGAATGAACTACTGTCCATAAAAACCCCAACAAAGGGAAGACAATAAATCCTAATCAAGGATTTGTTACAATATCTCTACAAGCATCATTTTATCCTAATCAGGGATATTATGTTCCTTATCCACTGGTAAGACAACCAGTTAGATCTCAACTATCCTTCACACCAAAAACGGTAAGTCAATACCCTTGGTCTCAAAATCCAAATTCAACATTTCAAGCTAGTTATTCTGAAATTATAAAATGAGCGAAAAATTTGTTGAAATAACAACAAATTCCAGAAATAAAAGATTTTTATAATCCAGGATTATCACCTGAATTATATAATTTTATAAATGAAATATGGAAAACCCATATTTCTGAACAAAGAGCTAGTTTCAGAAGAGCTCCTACAAAGTTTTCACAATTTTTAGTTGAAAAAACAACTAAAGAAAATGAAGCTTATAATTTATTATTAAAATCTATTTTATATAGAGATTTTAATGAGCTTGAATTAGAATATATAGATATTAAGGAGATAAACAATCTTCTTAATATATTTCAATATTTTATTAATAAAGGGACAAATAGTCCTATTATGAATAAAATGTTTAGATTGTGTATATATAATAAAGCTAGAAAAATATTACCAGCAGATAATTTTTCAAAAATAACTAGAGTTATTTGCAACCAACAAACTCAATTTAAAATTACTTTTTCAGAATATTTTTTACAAGCATATGTTTTTACAAATGATATATATGAAAATTTTCCTACTATTAAATTTAGACTTGATCATGAACCATTTAATATAAAAAGTATTGAATGGGGTTTTGTCAAAGAAATAGTAGTTCAAAATTTTTCTTTCCATTTATTAAAAGATTTTCCTACAATTATTAAGTCTATATTATCACAAATAGTAAAACAAGATGATTTTTTCTACTATTTTTAAATTCAAATAAGTAGCCTTATTGGTATAGAAAAGAAAGATTTTATCAGCCATATCAAATTTGGATTATTCAAAGAATGATGGGAAGCCTCCAGTTATCAGAAGATAAAGAACACTTGACAAAAGATATTGACAAGTGTTATAATAATTTTAATTATTATCAGACCCAATCAGGGATTGATTTAATATCAATAGCTCAACATGTTATTCAACATCAGACTTATAGACTGATGACTGATGGGAGAATAATTGTAGTAGATGAAACTGGAAATATCCAGAATAATAGAAACGAAGAATCCATACAACTATTAAAAAAGACAGCTGATATGGAAATTGATGATTTCCCATCAGAAATAATAGAGGAAATCAGAAATACGTGAGAGAATTGGAACTCGCCAAAACTGTCATGTAACACTTCCTAACCCTAAACCGTCGTCAGAACGGGGTTGTAACATATTGATTTTGGGCTTAGTCGAAACAGTGGTTTCGGGACCACAAATCCGATAAGATAAAATTTATTTTTATTTTATTTTTATGGTCTACGATTTCACGAAATAATTTCGTGAAAATTTCGTTCGAAAATTTCGACGTTTGGGCACTCAATTTAGTAAAAAGGTCTAAATTGTAAAAAGTGCAAAAGTTGAGTTTTATATGTTAGAGGTGTCTAATTGTCATGAAATTTTAAGTGGGAGGTCCTTAAATAATAATTAAACCATTGTATAACTTTTTGGACAAAAATAGCCTTGGTTGGGTAAATTTTGAAAGAATAGTAAAAAGGGTATTTTGGTCATTTAGGGGTAAAATCAATTAAAAGACAAATTTAAAACCCCAAATGTGTAACGTCCCAATTTTCGGGAATTCTGTGAATGATTTGTAAAATTAAAAATTCTGTGTTCTGCTTGTTAAGAGTAGGTTTAATTGTGATGGTGGGCCTCTAGAAGGCCCAAGCTTAGAGATAAAACCCGATAGTTTTAATTAATTTTTAATCCATAGGGAAAAGGGGTTACAGTTAACTGGGGCTTTTAAGTATTAATTGTGTAAAATAGATCACAAGGAAGCAAGTGGTGAAGTGGCATGTGACGCCACGGGAAGGCTATAAGTGGCTTGGGGAGCTAGGGAGGACCCGGTTCAAGTCACAATGACAACAAATCAAGGGATTAATTTTTATGAGCAGAAAAAGGTAAGTAGTGGAACCAAGTAAAAGTCATCGGGAAAGAGTTTGAGTTGCTCAGAGATTGAGTAATGAGGGGATAAGGGAGAGGATTTAGGAGCTGATTAAGGAGGATGTGTTGGCTGAATGTTGGACTCTTAAAGAGCAAGAGGTGGCCGGCCAAGGGATTCTTTAAGGGGGCAAAATTCGGCTAGGTTAAGGAGCTAGTATAAATTCGACACCTGCTTGATGGTTGGTGCCGTTTCTGACTTTTCTCCTCATCAACTTTTTCTTCGTCTCCTTTCCTCCATTGCCGAACCTTCCTACCATCTTGTTCATCTCCATTTTTTCCCCTTCAACCGTTTCAAAACCTTCATAGCCTTTGGCCATAAAAAGCCGAAATCCCGAAAGCTTGATTCTTTTTGGTGCCGATTTCTTATAACCAAAACCACATCTCTTCTCTTCATCATTTGTGGCGATTCACCAGCCCTCTAAAACCTCAAGTTTTGACGACAAGATCATAGCAAAACCCTCTCGTTTTACCTTTCTAAACGCAAGTTGCAAAAAGCCGAAAACCCCACATTAAAAGGGACTTGGCGAATCAGTAGTCACCGAAAGCTCGACTTTTGTTATTATTTGAGGGTTTAAATCTACATCGAGATCGAGTGGGAAAATCATTGGAATCAGCCACTAAGGAATCGGTGGTAAGTCTTCAAAAACTTAGTCTTCTTACATATTTAAGGAAAAGCGAAAATCCTAAAAAGTTAGGGAGGTTGTCGATTTGGACTTGTAACCACTGAGGGTCGTAATAACTATTTTGTTTTGGTAATAGCGTGATTTAGAGGCGGTTGATCAAGGGCTTGGGCAGGTGAAACGATTGGATCTTTGGAGTTAACCATCTCTCGCGATGAAGGTAAGAACAATAAGGGTTTTAGGCATGTTTGGCCAAATGTGGTAAGGGACTATATACTCAATTTTATTTCGATATTTGGAGTAATATTAGGTGATTCAATTGTAGGCAGTTCATGTGTAGATCTCGGTGGGGAAATCCCAAAAACAGGTGTGTAACTGACACCCTCTCATAGACTAGATCGGCAAAAGTCGAAAAGTCGAAATGCCGAAAAGTTGATATTTTGGGCACTTGCGAATGTGCGAATGCTCGTAAGACGTATGGGTAATTATTACTGGTAATCAAAAGTGATAAAACTGTAGTACGCGCGATTTCGTGCGTTTTGATACTTTGGGCTTAATGGGCCAAAACTGGGTTAATGGGCCAACGGGCCCAATTTGGTAAGAACACTCGGTAAGTGTTTCTGGCTAAACGTAATGGCTACGATATGCATGAAAACCTTAGAAATAGTTAGATTTACTAGAATACCCCTATGTATGCAAAATTACCATTATACCCCTATGTATGCAAAATGACCTTTATACCCCTAGGGTTAATTTTGTCTGAAAAGCATGATGAATTAAATCTGTATGATGTATGCCATGAATGTATATCTGTTGCATGGGGACATGGGTTATATTATGGAGGGAGCGTCCTAGTGGCTATGCCACAAATTATCTGTTCTGGTGGCCCTGCCACGTATATCTGTTCTGGTGGCATTGCCACAAAATATCTGTTTCTGGTGACTCTGTCACATTATCTGTTCTGGCAGCCATGCTGCATATTTCTGTGGCGTGTAGCGGTTGGGTGGGTCGAGTAGTCTCCCCACATGGTGAAAGGATGGTATGGGGGTGTACATGGTTGGATATGGGTTGGGTTTCTGCATAAGCATGATATATCTGTTCTGATCTGTTCTGGGTCTATGGGCTTTATTCTGATATCTGTTCTGGGCTGAGGCCAACTTATTCTGTCTCTGTGGTTTGAACTGATTTAGGCTATGGTTGGGTTGAATTACACACTGAGTTTCCCAAAACTCACCCCTTATTTTCATCCTCGCAGGTAATCCTCAACCATAGTGGGCTTGGAGTTGTGAGGGATCCGGACTGGCCACATGTTTCTACGAACCTGGTTTTTTTTTCTGGTGAACTGGACGTCCTTTTAATTTCATTTATGGTTTTGGGTTTTAAGTGTAGTAAGGCCGCTTAATTATTTTTATGGTTTTGTTTTACTTTTATCATTTTATTTTATTATGATGAAAGAACTATGATAACTAAGGTAAATGGGTTAGCCTTAGGACGCGTTTTCAAAACATTAAGTGATTTCAAAATAACACGATTACAAGTAAGACTTCCGCTAAGCAAACGTTTTCAAACTTAAGTTAAGATGGACTTAACCAAATGGATTTCTCACAATTATACGAGATGTTGGAGTGTGGCAATGGCGGTGTGCATGTCTAGGATTGGATCCGAAGGGAGCTTGGTACTTAAGCAGTCCGACAGACTCACCTCCTCTTTTTTCTCGTTTTCTACCGTGCCATGACTCTCATTCACTTTAACCTATATTAAAAGTATCTTTTACATCACTAATTAAGTTTTCCAAACTAAGTAATACGGAATGTTTTGTACGCATCAATGTGGCGCACCGGATCCGGTCATAACGTCTAGGCCGGGTTTGAGGTGTTACAAAATGTGTCCCTTTCTTCTTGCTACAGTAGAATGTACCAAGAGCAGCCATGGTTAGGGTTTGGCCAAGCTTTCAAGCTTAATAATCAAGGAAATCGAGATTTGGGCTTAAATCGGGAAAATACAAGGTTATGGACTAGAATGGTAAATTGCCATTTCTGGATCCGAGGTAAGTTCGTACGGTTAAATTATTAAATTTCAATATTATTTTATGAATGTTGATTAATATTTATGTATGTTAATTGTTGAAAATAAGTAAATTATATACAAAAGTTACGAAATTGAACTGAGTATTTTGGAGGAACGGAACGCAGGAAATGAGTACGATCATTCAGTGAAAAAGATAAATTGACGGTAAATTACCCAAGTAAACCGAGATTCAGCATTTTTTACGAATTCTCGTGTTTGCTTTCTGTTTAGCTCTTACGAGCTTACGTTAACTCATATGAGTTTCAATTAACCCTTTTGGGGTTTTAGTTCAGCTCTAATGAGCTTCAGTTAGCCTTCGGGCTTCTGTTTAGCACTTGTGTGCTTCAGTTAGCCTTCGGGCTTCCGTTTAACACTTGTGTGCTTCAGTTAGCCTTCGGGCTTCCATTTAGCACTTATGTGCTTCAACTAGACTTCGGGCTTCAGATCACGATGAACTCAAATCCGTAAGTCGTTCCTTGAATGGACAAGTTGGTAAGTCGTAAATGTAACGTGTGGAAAAAGAAATGTAAGTAATGTTATCATTATTATTATTGAGCTCCATTGTGAAAAATGAGTAAGGGATCCATGAAATGGTAAGTTCATGATAGTTGGAAATGATCTTATGATAGTGATTATTATATTGTACCAAAACAGATTTGGACAGCAGCATTGGTCCGAATTTGAAAATCCCCTAAAAATAGTGAAAATTGAGTTAGAAGGTTAATAAATATAAAATTAAATCTTAATGAGTCTAGTTTCACATAAAGGAAACGGTGAAAGCAAAAGAATTATGTATCATGAGATATTTGAAATCTTGTGAGACAGAGTCGGAGTGATTCCAGACTCCCCTGTCTCAAATTTGGAAAATCACTAAAAATTGTAAAAAAATAATTATGAGTTAAAATTCATATGACTGAAATAATTAATAAGTCTACTTTCAGGAGAAAGAGACAGGAACATTATCCGAGTCTCCTACTATGAATAATTAAATTTTAGTGAAGAAAGGTCGAAGCTGTCAAACAGCAAAATAGGGTATACTTTAAATAATAAAATGTACTTATTTGCTGGACCAAAAATTCTGAAAATTTTATGGTGGAAATATATATGAGTCTAGTTTTTGGGAAAATTTACAAATCTTAATTTGAAGTTCCGTAGCTCCAGATATAAATGATTTAGTGACTGTGACTCAAGAAAATAGATTAACCAGAACATGTGTAAATGTACAATTGGGATAGTTTTACTATGGAAAGCATGTTAGTAAATTGCTTATTATTTTCATGCGAGCTTACGAAGCGTAAAACTTACCCCCTCCTTTCCATTTATTTTTGTGTTGTCAGGATAGCTCGGGATTGGAGATCGTCAGAGGCAGCATCACACTATCAAGCCAACACCTTGAGAGTATAAACAAATATGCTAGAATTATAAAGTGAGTGGCTTGTATAGGGACCTAGTTTTATAACATGTGTTATTATAATTTGGCCAAATATATTAGTCTTTAGTGAGCTATTGGTTCTGACTTATAAATCTAGCTATTCATGTTATGTCTGATATTGGTGATGTGCATATGCTTGTTTGCCATGCATGGTTGGTAATATGTTATGTGTTGTTATGAGAATGCCATGCTTGTGTCTTGATTGTGGATATATATAATTACTCAAATATGCCAAGTCAATTGCTATGAAATGTATAAGTGTATGTAGGTAATTAAGGGTGACAATTGGCTTGAAAAATAGCCTTGAAATTGTCCACACGAATAGATACACGGGCGTGTGTCTAGGCCGTGTGTGACACACTGCTTAAGCACACGGGCGTGTGCCTTGGCCGTGTGACCCTAACTTGACCAAATGGACAGAGAGCTCCATGGGTACATGACACAAGCGTGTCCCAAGCCACACGGACATGTGTGACCATAAGGCCCAGTCCGCACGGGCGTGTGACTCTCCGAAGCAAGAAAGTTCAGTTAAGTTGCCCAAAGATTTTCAAAGTTCTTGGTTTAGTCCCGAACTACCTCAATGTATGTTATAGGTTTCGAAGACCTACATAAGGGACGATATGCATGTGTTCGAGATATTTTAATTTTTGGTGATAATTTTGTGGCCCGATTTTGTATGTTGTGAATGTTTAAGTCCGGTAACGCCTCGAACCCTATCCCAGCATTGGATACGAGTGATGGGTGCTACAGGGGTTACGAGGCATTACCAGATAATAAGATAATTTACGATTAATATTCAAATAATTATCGAACATATTATAATATAATCATAAGTTCATATAAAACTTTCACTAATTGATTCTCTTTTTATTTTTTTTCTTTTTTTGAAAAATTCAATATAACCCCTTTATAAATATTTAACTTTCCCTGCAAATTCAAATTGCAACCAATTCAAACATAAATTTGACATTCTCAATATATTCATACAATTTGATTTAGCTATTCGTTAATTGAAATCATAAACATTCATGTTGAGCCATTATCTAATTCATGAACCATTAGTTTAAGCTTTTCATTCTCATACTCACATTCAAATCACATTTTCAGTTCATGT
Organism: Gossypium longicalyx; assembly: GCA_025698465.1. Classification (NCBI taxonomy): domain Eukaryota; kingdom Viridiplantae; phylum Streptophyta; class Magnoliopsida; order Malvales; family Malvaceae; genus Gossypium; species Gossypium longicalyx. Next base: position 10,412,707 of record CM046997.1, on the reverse strand, counting down.
TCCATTCTTACATTTCTTTCAGTGGCTCAACCAATTCATTTTATTCAACTTAACTATTCTTTTAATTACCCTTATTAACAGACTCGGACTTTGGCAGATACACGGATCCAACCAAGCACACCAATTTGGTACCCAGTGCCTCATCAGATAGTTCGAAGCAAAGTTGACACCCAGTGTCTCATCGGCCTAGCCAAAGTAAAGTGGTACCCAGTACCGCATCGAATCTATCCGAAGTAAAATAGTGACACCCAGTGTCTTATCGACTCGAGGTCGAAGTATCCTTGAACACTTCCAATCCTATGGCATGCCAACTATATCCGACTCAGCCCGACTAGTTAATAGGGTTTCCGGATCATATATAAATCTCAATTCAATTCAATCGCAATTTCTCACATTTTCAATTTAATCATTTTCCACTTTTCAATAATATGCATTTCAATTATTCACATATAATCACAATTCAATTTAATTTCATACAATTTAATACTAATACTTACCATGAATATTAACTTAAAATTCAACAATTAATAATAATTAAATTCGAATTATAGTAATACTAACACGTATTTCTCATTCAATTCAATTTTCTAAATTCAATTCAAATATTTACTTACTATAAAATAAATAAATTTAAAATTAATACTTAATAATAAATAACTTGAATTATAGTAATACAAACCCGAATTTCGCGATTAGTCCTCGATAATTTTCTCCTTTCCTTTTTGTGCCAATGCCTCGGGTTCTTTGTTAGCTACGAAAATAATAATAATTTACACTTATTAATTACAACATTAATTAATAATAATAACTGAATTTCTATCCAATTTATACCCTAATTCTAATTTAATCCTAATTAACTCATTTACTTTTCTAACTCAATTCATACTTTATTTCTATTCAATTTCCTTCCATATTCTACTTAACTATAATGTTCATAATAAAACTCTAATTTAAAACTTCTTTCAATTTATTCCCTACAACACAAAACTTATAGCCTAATTTACAATTAAATCCTTTAATCAATTCTAACTTAAAATTCATTCAATTAAATCCCTAATTCATTATTTTGTTCAACATGAACTATGTTAAAAAACTTAAGAACTTTGAAAACTTCAACTTAATTTCAATAAAACTTTGTTCTAAAGCTTCTAAAACATCAAAATTAAGAGAAAAGGACTTAATTGACTTACCTTTTAAAGCTTCAAACCTTAAAAACCCTAATTTTTCCTTTTTCTTTTCTTTTTCTTTCTTTCCCTCCCATGTTCGAATGTTTTCTGTTTTCTTTCCTGTTTCTTTTGCTTTGTTTCTTTTTATTTTACTTTTGTTTATTATTTTATTATATTAACTTAATAAATATTATTATTTCTTAAATAATAAGTAAATAAATAAATATATTACAATTGTATGTATATGATTTATTATATTTGTATTTTACTATCACCTTACATTTATCAATTTATTAATTTATTCATTAATATAATAATATAATGTCAATTAATTAAATAAATATAATAAATATAATAAATATTTATTTAATACACAAATACATATATTACAAATGTACACTTATAAATATTTTTACATTTGCATATTATCATGATCATCCATTTGTCTTTCTTTTATTTATTTATCATACAAAAATCTTATAATATAATTAATATAATTTATAATTTATTTTAATATCAAGTATAAATATTACAATTATACACATATATTTTTATACATTTGTACAATATCAATACCATATAATTGTCATACTTTCAATTTATTTACTAATAAAAATCTCCTAATATAATTATTTAATTAGTAATTATCTTTTACTTAATTTTCAAGTAAATAAATAAATATAATACAAATGTATACATTCACATTATTACAAATGTCACTATCTAATTTGTTCATTACACAAAAACCTCACAATTTAATTATTTTATCGAATAAATATCTTTTACTAATTAAATAAAATATCAATACACTTGTATTAAATCACTACAATACATGTCTTTATTTTATTTATTTCCTTTAATATAATATCTTAATTTTAATTAATATTATTTATAATGTTTTAATTAAATAATATTTTTATAATATAAATCAAGAAAAATCTAAGATTTTTCCATATTTTACCACTTCATCTTAAGCCATTGGCTTATTTACCTATTTAGTCCCTCTTATTTTCTTTTACTTTATAATTAAACTTTTACACCTTATTCTATTTAGTCCTTTTTCCTAATTATTCTTAATTAAGCTAAATTTACCTAATTTAAACCTAATTAAACACATCACTAGACTCATAAATATTTCTAATAATTATTTTTGAACTTGATTTACTAAGACGGTGGCTCGATATTGCACTTTTCTGATGCCCGTAAATTTTGGGTCATTACATGTCACCATATTCATTACATCTAGATGAAATAGAGTTGATGAATCTAGACAATATCCAAGAAGGATAAGCCAAATCAGACCAGACACGTGGAGAAACAATGTCCAAGAAACACTAATGGACAAAAAGAAGATAACTTGAAGAAAAAGGCATCAGAAAAGGTTGCAACGTGGAAGAAAAATGATGTGACAAGACAATGCAACAGACAAATGATGTATGCAATGTGAAAGCAATTATGTTGATGACGAGACAAGATCCTTATCAAAAACACTGTACGGGATTGAAGAAAAATTAAATAGAGTTTAGAAATTTTGCTATAAAAAGGAATGTATGAAGCCTAAATAAGGTATCGATATCGATATTGATATCAAAATCCAAAATAGTCTTAAAAACTTTTACTTTTGAAATATCCTCTCCTTGTAATCTTTCTTTTCTAAACTTTCATTTTGTAATAATATAATCCTTCTTCTGCTGCATCCCTCATTCCCCGTAATTGGTATCACAAAATTAAAAATATATTTGTGTTCCTTTGTATAGCTCCATGATTTCTTTACATTCCAAATATATGTTGCCCCTCAACTTATTTATTCATACTTAGTTGATATCAATTAAATCTATAAAAATCCTATAATATATATTTACATATTATACGATTTTTTTTTGTATATTTTTAATTTTATATAAATTTATTTTATATATTTTTAAAATAAAATAACCTAAAAATTGATTTTTATAAAAAATTTAAAATATATAAAATTATTAAAAATAAATATAGAATGAATCTAGATAAATGATTGTTTATATCTGAACAAACATTTGTCCAAGTTCATCCTTAATGTGAAAAAAAATTATATTTTTTATTAATTTATATATTTTAAAAGATTTTTTTTGTTTATGTTTGACACATGACATTTTAAGAGGCTATCATATGTTACTATTGGATTGGCCATCTATGTCACGTTAGCATAAATTAGCGGTATTAGTGTAAAGGTACTAACATCTATGATCGAATACAAATTCAAGTATCAATTAGGTCCAAAAAATTAGGTACCAATTAGGTACAAATGGACAAATTTAGGGGCAAATATATTTATTAACCCTTTATTTTTCTTTTGTCATTTTAGCTTTAATTTTTTTTATTACTTTTACTTTCAACGTTCAAATTTTAGTCATTTTATATTTTATTAAATATAAAAATTGACTAGACCATCAAAATTTTAATCGTCCTGACATGATAACTTATATAGCAATTCACAATTATTTCATAAAAAATAACAAAAATAATGAAAATTATTGAAGTATTTTCAACAAATTTCAAAAAAGTTCAAAAAATATTAAATATTATCCATATAAAAATAAAGTACACGCAGACTGTAACGTGGAGTGTCATATCAGTACCATTAAAATTTTAAAGTTCAATAAAATTTTCCTTCTAAAACAAAATAATTTGACTAAATTATAAAAATTTAGGGTCAAAATGATAAAAAAAATTAATTAGGGTGAAAGTAGAAAATGAATAAATATTAGAAATTAAATTTAGCAGATGATAATAAAAAAATAAGATATTAGAAGAAAATTTAATAAATGTTAGAAATAATAGATAAGATTTAATTTTAATTTTAAATATTTATGAAACCCATATAAAATATTTTGTTTGTGAACATAAGTCGTATAATTTTTTTCCAGAAACAACAATTTGGTGATTTGTTATAAGAGAAAATACGAAATTGCACATCAAAGTAAATGCTAACAGTCTTCCATACGTTTTCCCAAAGAAAAACGATCTTGGTTACGCAACTGTATATATCAACTCGGAGCAAATTTCAACGTAAAAGCATAGGCACCGTATCTTAGTGGTGCTCAGGCTGGGACGGGTCGGGTTAAGAGCAGACCAATGTAAAATATTTGGCTTTTTTAAAAAGTTAACTCATAAAATTTAATTAATTATACAAATTACCTTTATTTTTATTAAACACGTAAATAATTAAAAATTTATTGTGAAAGTTGCTAAAGCCAAAGAGTTTGGTGTCACCAACATGCTACATCAGCATCTAAGATAAAAAAATTATTTTTTTGGTGAAGCCATATAAAATAACGCCACCTATATAAATATCAAGAAAATATTACAATTTCTGAAAAATGAAGGACTTCAAAAAAAATTTCTATTTTTTGGTAGAACCAAATAAATTGGCGCCATTAGTTTCAGTCATCCCTTTTTGCAATGTGATTTTTATTTAAGTTTTTTAAAATTTTAAATATATTAAAAAATGTTAAGTATAACTAATTTTAAAATTTTTATATATTTAATATATTAAAGAATGTTAAATATAATCAATTTTCAAAATTTTAATATATTCAGTATATTTTTTAAATATATTAAAATTTTAATATATTTAATATATTAGGTAAAGACAAATTTTTTTAATATATTTAAAATTTTAAAAATTTTAAAAATTTTAAATATATTAAAATTTTAAATATGTTAAAATAAAATATTAAGTATAATTAATTTTAAAATTTTAATATACTTAATATATTTAAATATATTAAAATTTTAGACATATTAAAATTTTTTTTAAGCAAAACCAATTTTAATATATTTAATATATTTTTTAATAAGTAAAGATAAAAATGATTTTTATAATATATTTAAAATTTTAAAAAACTTTAAAGAAAAAAAAGATCTCATTACAAAAAGGGATGGGCAGCTTTGGAAATTGGTAGCGTCAATTTATTTGGCTCCACTAGAAAATGAAATTTTTTTTAAAGTCTCCACATTTTTCAATATTTTCTTGGTATTTATATAGGTGACGCCATTCTATATTACTCTACCAAAAAATTAATTTTTTATCTTGATTGCTGACATGGCATGTTGGTGGCGCCAAACTCTTTGGCTCCACCAACTTTCACTATAGATTTTAGGTCATTTATGTGTTTAATTAAAAAAATAGGTCATTTATGTAATTAATTAATTTTTTTAGGTTAGTTTTATAAAAAAGCTAAAATATTTAGATTAATCTTTTAAGTTTAGATTCGGTCTGCATAAAAAATGAACTTTTTTTTTAGATTAGCTTTTATTTAAAAGTAAACCCGAGGCCAACCCAATCCATCTATATTTGATTTTTTAGATTAATTTTTATTTAAAAATATATTTTTTTTAAAATATAATACACTAGATACACTAAAAAAGGTTAAAATAAAATTTCTCTAACACAATAAAAAGTATTTATATTAAAAAACACTACCATAAATATAATAAATGTTTTATTATATTAAAAAACCCAAATAAATATAATATATATTTTATTGTATTAAATATAATTTTTAAAATTTTATATTTTGGCTTGAGTTATTTAGTTGGGTAAGTTGTTTTTTAGGTTTTGGATAGTGGGTTTAATTGTTATTTGGTTAGTGATTTAATATAAATATAAATATAAATATAAATATAAATATATATAATTATTATTTAACATATATAATTCATATAATATTTTTATAACATAGTATATTTAGGTCAAGCTCAAGCCAAAAAATCTTGCCCAAGGCTCAACCCATATAGAAAATGGGCTTTAAATTTTACCCAAGCCCATTTTTCGAGTCTTATATTTTGTTTAAACCCTTTCATTTTTCGAAAGAGTCTTTAAACTTGGACAGGTGGCCTAACCCATGAGCAGGTCTACTGCACCCCCTCTTGACTCACACCTTCACATTTAATTTAAGGTTAACGCATTTTTTTGCTTCTAACATGTTTCAAATTTTTTTCAAGACAGTTCTTAAATTCGGTAATTGTTTTTATATCAAGGTTTGGAATAGATAATTTGTTCATACATTAAGGCTTGAACTTGTTTAGCCCTTGAATAATTATTTTCATATTGAGATCTGAACTTTTTTTTATCTAACTTTTTTTAAAGGAATTATCGAGGACTAAATTTGATAAAAAAATAGTTCAGGTCCCAATGTGGGATCAATTGCTAAGTTCAAGAACTAACTTAGACAAAAAGAAAATTTAAACCCCATTTTGGGAATAATTGCCAAGTTGAGGGACTAACTTGAACAAGAAAAGTTCAAAACTCAACTTGAGAACAATTGTCAAGTTTAAGCATTCAAAAGTGCATTAACCCTTTAGCTTAACTTTGTTTTTGCATTTTGTTGTGAAAAAGTGTTTTTCAAAAGTGTTTTTGAAATGTTTGTGTAACACCCCTTACTTGGTCCGGTCGTCGGACCCTAGCTACGGAATGCTACAATCATAATCGGAATAGTACACTTTCAATTCACATTGATTATTTCAAATAAACATGAAATACTTCATAAATACACAATTATACTCAAATTAAACATAATTATTACAATCATAGTCAATTCAATTCATAATCACCAAATACAACATTTCTCAGGCCTTATACGAACTTACGTATGCTCCAGTGTTACCCAAAATTTAACTAGGACTAATGTGCAACATTTCCAAAATTTCAGATCAAGTATATCATAAATAAATCCTTCAAATAATCAATCATGTCATAAACACTCAAATATTATGATATACAATTAGATTCAAGTCTTAATCAAGCTTACAAAATCTCTTAAGTTGACCCGAGTACAAATAAGGATCAAACTGAAACATTTTCAAAATATAAGGACATTCATGAAAAATAGGGAACACAATCGTGTGTCCAAGCCGTGTCACTCTCTGAAGCTGTGCGGGTTAAAACACCAAAACTTTCATCCAGTAGTCACACGGCTGAGTGACTGGGCCGTGTATAAAAATAATTGACCAAATCTACAATACTCACACGATCATGTGGCTAGCCTGTATGGTGTAAGAATAGACCATTTGATATTTGTTCAAAGTAACCACTCAAGTCATCAAATAGATGTACCTATCCAACATGTAAACCTGTTCAAAAACACCTAAGATTCATGCTAAAACATATCATATATCATTTCTTTTAAACATCTAATCAATATTCCACATTTGGCACCAAAACACAACAAGATTAAATGTTCTACTTCAAGTTATTCAAACTACTTATACAATTCCAAACCATTCATTCATTTCATGCAATCAACTAGTTTGAAATACTAAATTCACTTTGATTATTCTAACCTTATGTAACATGACACCAACTTACAAGCATAACAAATTAGCATTTCCATAAGAATTCATGCTCAAAATGCTTCAAAATGTAAGTAACATTATAAATGTCTAAACACTCCTAAGTACATGCCACATATAACTAGGTTCAAACGATCAAAAGCCTATCGAATTAAGAGACAGATGTTGTGAGTTCCTCGAGGATTTGATCGGTACGTTCCGAACGTGTAAAATCTACAGGGAAAAATAAGTATGATGGAGTAAGGATTATGAATACTTAGTAAGCTCGTACAATATAAACAATTAACTTACTTAACCATTCAATAGATATACTAAACATTATGTAAAATCAAGTCCACCTAACATGGCATAACACAACTAATGGAAAAAAAATCCAATTTGAAAATGGTTTTCTTGCACATCGGAAAACTAAAATTTTGAAAACTAACCCAGTTTGTGATATTTATAATGATAAAACTTAATTGAATACATATCTGTGCTTTTGAATAAGTGGATCCTTGATGTTTTTCGGCTTTCAACCAAATGATTTTCTCTGCTATTCTCGTATCACAAACTGCTTCAGGTGTGGGTTCAAACCAATTGAACCAAAACACAGAACTAGGAAAAGTTTTTTTTTTTGGTGAAAACGAAAATTCTCTCTTCTTAATAGAAGCTGGCAAAATTATTATTCTGGAAAAATATATATAAAAGTTGAGAATAAATTCTCTCTATTTTTCGGTAGAATAACAATATCTCAAAAGTTGTGTCAATAGCTCTACTTACTGGTGCCATCTATTTATAGGAAGAGAAGGTAGAACTCTTGTAAAGTTATAGAGGTTTATTTTAAATAGAAAAACAACATCCTACTTAGAGTAGGAGAGGGGTAAGTGTCTCACCCTTATATTTCTACTAGGGTTGTCACACCCTTCATGTTGTATGAGGTGTTTTGGGCCTCTCTCACATTTATTCCAATTACGAGTGCTTCCTAGGCCCTTTTTGATCCAATACTCTGTAACGCGATCCAACCCGATTCAGTTTTCTATTTCCCAAAATAAGCTTTAATATTTACATATTAAATATTTTTCTCACCCCAATTTTACCCCTGATAAAATTTTGATGATTTTACCCTCGATAAAATTTTGATGATTTTACTCCCTGTAAAATTTCGAGAAAATTCTTTAAATATGTAGCAACTCAACATGTTTACCATGACCGAATGGTTTATTTTCATTTTCAGGTTTCAAAACAGTCCAAAAATATAAGCCAATTATTCCATCATTTTTTAAGTAATCCTATATAGGATTGCAAATTTTCATTTTCATTTTCATTTTCATTTTTAGAAACCTACATTCATTTCCAAATGATTCCATTTATCTATTTTGGAGAAAGCCATAATCATTCCTGAATGTTTCCAATTTCTTTTTTCTATTCAAACACACAATTCATTTCTAGTTTTAACGAGCTAGCGGAGGGACTAATTGGACATATGTAGTTGAAGCTAAATGATTTATAATTAAGTTTCGATTTTTTGCCTATTAATTATAAACTCATTTAGTCACGAAGTCATTCCACTATAGGCTCTCCCTAACGACATACCATTACGAAAGCAACTACTCAATGCTCGTCCAATGACCCTGTCATAAGTGTGTTACCCTCATAGGATATCCTTGATCTTTGGGATAAAATTCGCTCTCCCAATATGATCCTATTTTATCTCATGGTAACCATTACGTCTTCCATTATGAAAAATCAATCGCTATCAAATAGTGATCAAGTCATCCATCACAAAGACGGTCGACCTGTGACCATGTTTACTTTTCATCAATCATGTAATGCCAATAAAAAGATATTATTTACCCATGTTTTGGGCTATGAATTCCACTGTTGTGAATGACGCTACATACTGTAGAAGTCATACACCCAATGCACCAACTTTCAATTCCTTATCTAATTAAACTCAGGCTTTTACTTACATCAAAGTGTATAAGTCATGCATACTTAGTCTGCCATCCATTCAGGATTTCGGTATGTCAAATTATGAACGTCAGAAGTGAATAAATCTATAAATGGATTCAAGATCTATTCTGCTTGGGTCTTGTCCGATGTACTGTCAGTCCAGTCAGTCACATTTATGTCTCTATCTTCTGGATTCATCCACTCTGATATCCAAGACAAGACAACTCCCCAATTGTACTTAATATGTAACAGCCCGATTTTAGTGGTGTCGGGAACTGTGGTTTTAGGACCACAATTTCGATGAGTGAATAAATATTTTAATGTTTATTTAATGTTTATAGAGTTATATTAGGGCCGTATTAAATTTTTGTTAATAATTTTTGAGGTTTTAATGGTTAATTAATTAAAAATGACTAAATTGAAAAAGGAGTAAAAGTTAATCTCTTTTGCTAAAAGATTAAATGGATGTGGAATCTTTAATGAAGGGATTTAAATGGTAATAATACCATATGTACAAGTTAGTGGAATTTGGCGATTTGGTATTTGAGTAATATTGGATGTTTTTAAAGGCTAAAATGGTAAATAAATAGTAATAATAAAAGATAACCAAAATAGTGTCATCTTATTTGATACACTCCTCCACCGATTTTTGTGGGAAAGAAAACCATTTTGTTAGCTTAAGTTTGAACAACATTGGAGCTTTGCATGTAAGTGTTTTTAATTCCGTTTTTAATGATTTTTATGTTTTTGAGCTCGTTTTAGCTTAATGTACTTAGTCTGGGGGTTAATTTGCAAAACTATTAAAAGTTGAGGAACTTGGCATGAATGAATTTAATGTATTATGATGTTAAGAGTTAGATAATTAATTTTGGTGGTTGAATGAACATGAATTGTTTAGTGAATTTTAGGGTTTAAGGATTAAATTGTATAAATGGTAATGTTCATGTACTTTGGGTGAAATAAGTAACATATGGGTTGAGATAAATATAGGGAAAATTAGGCTGGCATATTTTGGTTTGAAAAATGGTGAATTTTCATGTCATGGGTTTAAGGACTAAATGGTATAAAGTTAAAATGTTAGGGATAATTTTGTAATTTCATATTAAAGTGAATAATAAATTAAATTTAATGATTTTAGATTGTTTGAAATATTTAATTGAATTAAATTACTATTTAGATCAAGAAAAGAATCAATTAGAAGTGAATCAAGAAAAATAAAAGTTTCAAAGTAGTTCTCGACTTTGTTAATACAATCGTTGTAATTGAGGTAAATTCGTATGAGATATATGCTTATTAATTATTGACAGATTAATTTATAGTTAATGTTATGTTAAAAATAATTGATTTAGTAATAATATGAAGACTTGTATACTCGACGGTTTATAATCTGTTTGAACCTAAAGAATTCCTAGGAAACAAATGACATGTCATTAGAGATTATATGTTTCAGTTGATGGTTTTGGATGTCCTACCAATGGCTGAGGTCCTGCATTTGTTGCAGATTCTCCACAGCTCGTGTGAGCATCATTGTGTAGCTAACGTCTCGACCCACAGCTCGTGTAAGTAGGCCCATTTCACAACTCATGTGAGCATTAGTGAAAATGTTATGGTTCTATAGAAAGGTGTTCCCGAGTATACGATGTTATTTTATACGGCTCAACGGGTAATTAAAGAAATAAAAAAGCTTATATATGGAATTATGGATAACGATGACCGTATGGAACGGTAAGGTGAGCTTTAATAATGCATAGAAAAAGATACTAATGATGGGAATTGTGGTGATAGGTAAGGCAAGTGTTATGTGATTTAATGGTTTAATATTAAGGAATGATAAGTTTAAGTTTCTTTATACAAACTTACTAAGCATTATATGCTTACATAGTTGTTGTTCCTCTGTTTTATAGATCATTGGAAAACTCATTCAGTTGGAACCTTGTTGGAGCCCTATCACACTATCCTTCGATCATTTTGGTAGTTTTTGAACATTTTGGCTATGGTTATAAATGGCATGTATAAGGCTCATATGTAATAGGTGTCATGAATATGTTACTTGGCCCACTTGGTTTGGTCATATCTTTTGGTGATTATGTTTTGGGGTAGACTTGTAAAGCTTTGTAAATAAGTATCTTTTGGTCACTTTGAGTAACATGTAAATGTATGTTTTAGACATGTTTATATGTGTGGTTGAAATGTTTATGGTTGTAGTGAAGTAAGCTTAGGCTATAGAGTGAAAGTAAATTGTTTTAAGTTGAAGTGCCTTTGAATGACATATTGGTTAGAACCTATAAGTTGATTGATTTGGCATGTTTGTGTGTGTTCAATGAGTGTTTTGAACCATTGAATGTATATGCAATAGGCATGTTTGTATATGTTTGGATACTTATTACAAATGTTACGTTTTAAACTTGGTATAAGCTTAATTGTGTATATACCTTTAATCTTGGTGTGAATATGTTCATATAAAATTGTTTTGGTCATTTGATATAAACATTATTTAAGTGTTTGAATCATGGTATGAATGAACGTGAATGATTAAGAAGAAATTATAAGTTTGGCATGAGTTTTATATATGAACTAATGCAAATTAGTTGATGTGTCATGTGGATTGAGATTGATAATTGAATTGTGGTGTCAATGAGAACACATTGATTAGGCACTTAGGTTAATTGTTTTGACATGTTTTAGACTAGTTTAAATGTGCTTTTAATGTATGGAAATGGTTGGTTTTGATTTGGCTTAGAACTTAAGTGTTGGATGAAAGTTTGCCTTATTTTAGAATCTTTTTAAGGTGCACACGGCTTGGGTTGTTCCACATGGTCTGGCCACACGATCGTGTGACACACGTGGCCTAGACACATTGCCATGTGTCTTATAAATTTTCAAGTGCAAGATTTTTCACACGGTCACAGTTAGTTACACGGTCTGGCCACACGAGCGTGTGAGGAAGCCACATGATCATGTGTGAAGCCACACGACTTGGGCTATTCCACATGGCCTGGACACACAGCCATGTGACCCCTGTTTCTAAAATATTTCAAAATTTTGCATATTTTTCTATTTTGATTCAAATTAGTCCCGGATTATTCCCAAACTATTTTTAAGGCCCCATAAGCTCGATTTAGTGCCCGTAAGTGTATTTTACCCTGATTTTTATAAGCTATTAAATATATAGTTTTTATATTTTTGTTTCTGTTTGATGATAAATGTCCTGATTTGTACTGTAACGCTCTGTAACCCAATCTAGCGACGGAGATGGGTTAGGGGTGTTATATGATAGACGACATATTAGTCTTTCAATTGATTTGCTCATTTTCAATTAGACTAAGGACATGTTTACGTTCGTCTACTAATACAAGTTGTATTTTTGTATCACGATTCGACCACGTAATATCACTTAGTATTAGTTAAACATTAGGCAACCAATGAGCAACATTTGCTTCTATTTTGCTTTGCGTGCAAAAACCATTTGAGGACAATAATATAAAGTGTATTAATTTAATTCATGAATAATTTTATTAAACAATCTATTTGGAAAAAAAATTACAAGTGTACTTAGACGAAAATACTACACTAAGAGCACCAGATCCAAAAACAACAACATCAATGTGAGTTTGGTTCATACTTGATCACATAACATTTCATTTAAAAACATAAGTTTGATATCATCTATATTCAATTTAACCATCATTCAATCATATGGAAATATACTCAATCCTTGACCTTAATTTCTCTAATTTACTATTTAGGATCAATAGGTATAATTCAAATTGTTCAACTTCCACATTTTTGTATCATTAATGTTACCTAATGAAACATAGTAAAAGAACTCAAATACATTGGTTTTAATCACATCTAGTGCTCGTCCGAGCTAAACATATCCACTTGTGTCAGGTTACCTGTCTGGGCTAAACCTTTTATCGACACATTAAATAGCTTAGCCAAAGCTATAAATATACATGTTAAATTACTTGTTCGGGCTAAACCTATAAAATGACATCAGATTACTCACCCGAGCTAAACTTGTGTCACATGTATCTTCGAGTTCGTAACAAATGATGGATCTCGGTAATCATCAGTAATTAACCACATATGTTGCTCGTCTAAGCTTAACATATATTCGTGTCAGGTTGTTGTCTGGGCTAAACCTTTATATTGACACATCAAATAGCTTGGTCAGGGCTAAATATACATTTAAGGTTACCCGTTTGGGATAAACCTTTTAAATGACATCAGCTTACTCGTCCGAGCTAAACTTGTGTCACATGTATCTTCGAGTTTACAAAAAATGTTGGATCTTGGAATCATTGGAGATCAACCTGTAACCATGTGTACAATATATTTACGAAGTTTCATTGGGGTAATTCCATCATGTAAGTTCATGTTATTCCATTTCAATTTAATCATTTCTCACCTTTTTGTACTAAATTGTAAACAATCCAAAATTTACTAAAACATATATTATAAATATAACATTCACAATAAAATATATATGGTGAATCAAAATATAAATACACCATATGAACTTACCTGAAAAACGACAACTATAAAGTGTCAAGGACTAATCTGCAATTTCTTCTATTTCTCACTGATTGATTTAAATCTTGAGTTATAATAAGTCATTGCCAATTATTAGTTTCAATTAAATTAGTTTCAATTACATTCTAACATCCTATTCAAGGCATATGACAACTTAATTCCATTTTGTACAATTTTCTTAAAATTTTACATTTTATTCAATTTAGTCTCAAAAACCGAAACTATCATAATTTTCACATTTGAGCTTTGATTTCGAAACCGATCTCAATTATATCCTTCTAAGACCCTTTATTTTCCATATTTATAAAATTTTTATATCAATTTCAAAATAGTTACACTTTAGTCCCTATATTCAAAATTAACAATTTTCACTTTACAAATTAATCTTTTTTCATATCTAAGCTTCAAATCTAACCAAATAACATCAAGAACTTCACGAAATCATCAATGACAATATTTTGAAACTTTCATAGTTTTAAGAAATAATATTCGGGTTATCTAAATTGAGTTATCATGATCTAAAAAATATAAAAATTATGATAAACGAACTTAAAATCTTACCAAATTGAAGGACCAAGCTTTAACCTTTTTTTCTTTTATGATTTAGTCATTGTACCTTAATTAGTCACTAATTCGGTAAAATTGCCCATCTAGAATTCAATTAAACTTATACAATAACTCCATAAATATTTAATAAATGAGGTCTTAATATCTTATTTTCCAACACCACTGACTTTAGAGTCAAATACTTGTACCCTAACTAACTATCCAATTAACAAATTCGTCATACCAAAATTCAATATAACAATACAATTAACTCATAAATATTAATTAATAATATTTACTGACTCAATCATCAGAGAACAAGATTCCAAAACTAGTATTTTTGACACCACTGAAATCGAATTGTTACAGTTTAATTTAACATTTAAGCGTTCAGAATTGTTGTTAAAAAGCATTTTTAAAAAATAAAATATCTATTTTTGATATGATATTATAAAGTAAAAAATATATAGATTTAAATGATGTTTAAATTCACTAACATTATAAAATTTCAATAAAAATATAAAAAAAATATTGTAACTTATTATTAATATTTGGATATATATATATAACATATAAGTTTTGAATATTTTTAAGCGAATTATTTGTAAAATTTAATTTCATTGTATAAACTATATTTTAAATATTAAAAAATGGTCATTATAAATTCAAATATAAAATGTTATACTAGAAATTCTATCATACATATATGCGTGTGGAAACTATATACTTACAACACATAGTTGTGTTTAAAAATAATATATAATAAATAATTAAGCGTATGGTTTGAAACTAATTAATAATAACACATGAAATATGTACTATATTAAAATGAAAAAAATAGATTAAAGTGCGAGTAAAACAAAATTTAAACACATAAATACATCAAATTAAGAATACTAAATGCACTACAATTGTTTATCTTAGTATGTCATCACTCGTAGTTGATGTCGAGTTAACTTGTAACACCAATTCAATCAATAATATTATAAATAAAAAATTCTATCACACTTATGCGTATAAAAACTAACATCATATTTGGTTGGTGGGAATGGAATAACATTACCCATTTATTCATTGAATGGTAAACCATTTCTTTTTTTGGTTGAACGTAATACTCATTTAATAAAATGACCATTACTTCCTTATTATGCCTTCCCGTAATAGCTATTATTTGATATCACCAAAGAATGGCTATTTCATACAACATTGAATAACAAAAAAAATTTCAAGATTAATCTTTTAAAACTTGGACTTAGAAAATATAAAAATAAAATATTTGAAATATTTTAATATAATTTAATATAAAAAATATTTAAATATAAATTAATATAAAAACAATTATATTAAAATATTATTAAATTATATATTTTATTTTTATTAAATTATATTTTATAATAATTATATTAAAATATGATTAAATTATTTATATTTTAGTAAATTATTTTTAATAATAATCTTATTAAAATTTAATAACAATAATAATAATCATCTACCTAAATTTTTTTTTGCTAAAAGTACTCTAGTCATTTCAGTTTTTTTCCTTATGCTATTATAACATCATTCCATTCAACCAAACACAAGAATATTATGACAGTTCTATTCTATTTCATTCAACTAAACAATTAAATTACTGATTAAAATTCTATTCCATTACAATTTTATTACATTATAATTTTATTCTATTACAGTGAACCAAACGTACTGTAAATATTTAAAATACGCATAATATAATTATATTTAAATAAAATTTTAATTAAATAATAAAATTAAAATTTTATTAATGTGAATTGCATTATTGAAATCCATCACATACAAATTTATAATAAAAAAAATTAGTATTTAGTACCATGAAAATGTAGTTTTTTTTATATATAAATAATGGAGAAAAGAAGAGCATTTTAACTTTAAAAAATTTCTATTTAGCATTGTTTGAAAAGTAGTTTTTCTGACAAAAGCAATTTTGACAAAGATGGTACAGCGCAGTCGCGGAGCAAGTGGTGGGTATCTTTCTGAGCTTAAAATGAATTTTTTTTTAATTAAACTCTTTATAGTTTTATAAAATTTTAAATTAATAATAATAAAATTATAATTTAACCTCTAAAAATAATAATAATTTAATTTAATTTTTTAAAATTATAAAAATATAATCTATTAAAATAATAAAATTATATTTTTTTATCATAAAAATATATAATTTAATTATGAGGGAAAGAAATTTTTCTATCTCAGCTGTTGATACAATGGATGGTTCTCAAAAGATGTATGACTTCTCCCATTGATAACCATTAGAGGTGCTTATGGGTCAGGTCGGGTCAGGCTCAACTAAAATTTTAGGCTCATTCATTGGGCTCGGGCCAGGCCGGGCCCAAAAAATAGGTTTAAAATTTTTCTCAAACCCGACCTAAATAAAAATATTAAAACTTAGACCCGACCCGACTCGCCCGTATTTATTTTTATATTATTTTATATAATTTTTAAATATATATAATACATAAAAAAATATTAAAAAAATTAAAATAAATATTTTTCAACAAATTAAAAATAAATTTTAAAAAATATGTAGACCAACTTTACAAGTAAATACCTCTAAAATAATAACAAAATTAATAATAAAATAAGTTTTATACAATATCCAAACAATAACAACAAAATAGTAGAAACATAATAATAGTAATATGGTAGCAAAATAGAGAGAAAACAATAAGAAAATAACATTCAAAAATAAAAAAAAAAATAGCAGATTTTTTTATAATTTACCCAAGCTAAAAATACCTTATCCGAGGCCTGGCTCATTTTTTAAACGGGCTTTATTTTTTTGTACAAACCCATTTTTCGGGCCTATATTTTTGTCCAAACCCTCTCATATTTTGAACGGGCTTTTAAACGGAGCTGGTTAGCCCCACCCATGAGAAGTGTAATAACCACACGATATTT
Organism: Gossypium longicalyx; assembly: GCA_025698465.1. Lineage (NCBI taxonomy): Eukaryota > Viridiplantae > Streptophyta > Magnoliopsida > Malvales > Malvaceae > Gossypium > Gossypium longicalyx. The sequence goes on along the minus strand of CM046997.1, from coordinate 10,395,257 downwards.
TTATAGTTTTACAGTAACAAAATACTACACACACATGTAATACACTTATATATGAACAGTAATCTCTGTTTTCTCTTTCAAAGAAAGAAACCATGGTTGTTGCACAAGCATATCCTCTATTACTTTTGTTTCTCACTGGGATTTCCATTTGGGTAGTTGAAGCTGAAGTTCACTATTATGATTTTGTTGTAAGTAACTTTTAGATCCATCTTTCGTTTCCAATTAATGCATATGTATATGAATATATACTGTGATGATCTTCTGGATCTGAACTGTAGCTGGCTGAGAAGAACTTCACGAGGCTGTGCAAGACCAAGAGTATGCTGGTTGTTAATGGCCAATTCCCAGGACCCACCATTTATGTTCATAAAGGTGATACAGTGTTTGTTAATGTCCATAATCATGGGGACTATGGTCTCACCATTCACTGGTAAAATTTTCTCTCTAGTTCATTTACATATCTGTTACAGACCAAGATTTTATATCAATAATATTTTGGAGGTTTCATTTGCAGGCATGGGGTAAAGCAACCAAGGAATCCATGGTCAGATGGGTCAGCATACATCACGCAATGCCCTATTGAACCTGGCCACAATTTCACATATGAAGTTGTGTTTTCTGAGGAAGAAGGAACCCTCTGGTGGCATGCTAACAGTGATTGGACTAGAAACACTGTTCATGGTGCCATTGTCATTTACCCTCCTCATGGATTTTCCTACCCTTTTCCCACTCCTGCTGAAGAACAAATCCTCATACTCGGTAACCCTTAATTTCTTTGCTTAATGGCATATTTAGGTGTGTATATGTGTGTGTATATGAGAATGAATAAACTTATATATGAATGCATGCAGGGACTTGGTTTACCTATGATGTAAACAAGGTAATCAAAGAGATCCTGAGAACTGGGAAAGATGTCCCTATATCTGATGCTTATATCATAAATGGCCAGCCAGGAGATTTCTGTGCTTGTTCTAAAGGTATCCTAAACTATAATTGTTGGATGATTTACTATAGGCTTAAGAGTTTTCATGATTTTAGAGCTTTCGAGCTCAAATTCCGGTTTAAGCTTTCAATTGCAGAAAATTCAATGGATAATTGTGACATACATGATTATATATTGATGGTGTTGCAGAGATGGCAAACCGATGGCAAGTCGATTACGGGAAAACGTACTTGATTCGCTTAGTCAATGCATTGATGAATGAAGAGTTCTTCTTTGCAATAGCAGGACATGATCTCATAGTTGTTGGAATCGATGGAAGCTACCTGAAACCTTTTACTACAAGTTATGTCATGTTATCAAATGGTCAGACAATGGATGTTTTAGTCAAAACAAATCAATCTCCTGGTCGTTATTACATGGCCGGTCGACAATATTACACCGATAATCTGTTTTTTACCGGATATGATAAAACAAATGCTTCTGCGATTCTTGAGTATAGAGGGAAATATGACCGACTGTCATCACCTTTCTTTCCCAAAGCACTTCCTTCGTATACCGACTATGATTCTGCAACACGATTCAGGAAGCGTCTTAAAAGCTTGGCCAGCAAAGAACATCCTATAGATGTTCCGAGAAACGTAACTACCCAAATGTACATAACAGCTTCCATGGATAAAATTGTTCACAACTTTTCTGCGTATATGGACTATACTCTTCTTTCAAGCTTAAACAATATAAGCTGGGTGAACCCCTCAACAGATGTGCTTCAAGCTTATTACAGGTAAAAATTCTCCTCCTTTATAGTTTCTCGCGTTTTCTTTTGGTACGAAAGAGACCGTAATTGGTGAATGAGGGAAGGCCTTGCAGATGTCGGGGTTCAAGGATTCAGCAGAGCACTTATGGCTTTCCCTTGTAGAAATATATTTGATATAATGTCACTGGAAATGGTTACAATATCACAGATTTTTCATTGTAGGAACTTGAGTGGATTCTATACCTCGGATTTTCCGGATGAGCCTCCCTACTACTTCGACTTTGTCGCTGATTTGAGAGATGATAGTACGCATCCATTGAAGGGGACGAAGGTGAAAGTTTTGGAATACGGTGAAGAGGTTGAGATAGTGTTTCAGTCGACAAATCTGTTGAACGCATCGAATGAGCATTCTATGTATATACATGGGCATAAATTTTACGTACTCGGAGAGGGTTATGGGAATTTCAACAGTACAAGAGATCCGGAAACTTATAATCTAGTTGATCCACCTTACCCCAGCACTGCTTCACTCCCTGTGAAAGGATGGCTTACTATCAGATTTAAGGCTAACAATCCTGGTAACTTTCTATAATTTTGCCTCTGTATGTGTACCTTTTCCATTTGTATTGCAGACTATGAACGTGTTATATATAGCCATATGCCGGTGCTATAAAACCCGAATTTTGTTCGAAACTTGTGAACAGGAGTGTGGGCAATGCACTGCCAGGAAGGTAGACATTTGATTTGGGGAATGAACACTGTTCTGATAGTGAAGAATGGCAGCAATCCGGAAACAAGCATTCGTACTCCCCCTCCTAACATGCCTTCTTGTGCAAGTTATCCTTCCATTCACAGAGCTTTGGAAGTTTCGGCTGAATAAACCAGAACAAAGTCAGCTTTGTGCATGAAAAAGATCGATAATGTGAATGTGGTAAACACCGATGGTTTGTGAATCTTTAAAGAGTTCCTTGGTTTACACAGTTGTTTTCTTGATGTTTACTTGCTGGGGAGAAACCAGATCTGCAGATGCAGAGTAGGTTTCCAATATATATGGTTTAGCTAAGTTGATCTTGCTCATATTCTTGCTCAACTGCACATGCTAAGGTTCGAACTTTAATCCAGGGGGCTAGTAAAAATGTCGAAGAACAATTTTCATGTACCAAAATATCAGCAAAACTTAGGAATTTATGCTTTCAAGAATATATTAAGGACAAGATTACTCAGCAATCCAGGATTGCAGATAAATATATTAAAGTCCAATGAAAACATGAACAATCATCATTTCTTGAATGAAAGCTTAACCTTATACTACAATTTGAACATATGACCCTAATCAAAAACTAAAAGCAAAATCACCTGGGGTTCTACAAAATTTTAGTTCTTATACTTTCATCTCTACCAAAAACAAAAGTAGTATCACAAAATGCTTCGATAAAGGGATTTTAGAATACAAATGTATGTATATATAATGGATAAGAATCATAGGAACCAGAAAATATGGATGCATTGAGCAACCAAAAATAAAACGACGAGTTTGGCTCGTAATCAGCAAGCACAGCCACCTTTTTGCTCAGTCTCATTGACAGCATCTGGGATGCCCTGAAAATATCTGCAAATTCATACACAAATGTGATATCAATATGCTCAGAAATATCGTCCTTTTACACCAACTATTAGCTATATAATGTCCCGAAAGCATATGCTAAAGATCACGGCTGTACAGTGAAAAATGCAAGACAAGATAATGATCATATCCGAATCTCCAGTGTTTGATAAAACCATACTCCTTCCTGGGGCTATAACACCAGGTTGGACATGCCAAAATTCACTTAAAAAAACAAAGGGAATAGACCTCAAGATAGATGAACTTACATGTCCTGCTCGCGCTCATTCGCAAGAGCAGTTTTGGCAATACAATGGAATGCAGCATCAACGTTGATATCTTCTTTTGCTGATGTTTCAAAGTAAGGTATGTTTTCTTTCGAAGCACACCAGTCTTTTGCTTTCTTCTCAGAGACCTACATGGCTCAAGACACCACTTATTAAGCTGAGGTCCTGTGAGGATAAAAGAAAATTAGCAAGTATAGAAACTAGACATCCTTACCACTCGAGTATTACCGCCATCTACATCTATCTTGTTTCCAAGCAATATAAAAGGAAACGTCCTGGGGTCAGTAGGATTTGCCTGGCATGAAACCAGAAATAGAAACCATATCAGCATGCTAATCACTTTCACATAGAAATTAATATGCAGTTTAGGGTGTGCTGATGGAACCATTAGTAGTTAAAGAGAACGAAAAAGCCTCTGATCAAGGTCAATCAACAAAAGACCATCTTGCAAGAAAGTTTTCCTCATGTAAGGTGTGCTTCAGGTAATTAACCACTGTTTCTCAGAAAGAATTTATGTCCTACAAAATGTTCATTGGAAAATTTCACTAGAGTGGCTTCAATCTTTTAGTATATTCACAAGCCATGCCTTAGCACAAGCTTAAAGATTTATCATGGCAGGGGTACTAAAAGCAGTACAAGCCAAAAAAGACCTAATACATTGCACTTGCACATTGTTCTTGACATGTTTATAACTACGTGGATGCTATAGAGGCATAAAAACAAACAGCTTAAAGAGAGGAAGGGAAAAAATGAAACCTGTTTAAGGAACTCCTCATGCCAATTATCAAGGCTGTCAAATGATTTCATCACATTAACATCATAAACTAGCACACAACAATCTGCACCTCTATAGAAGGCAACTCCAAGACTTTGAAACCTTTCCTGCCCTGCAGTGTCCCATATCTAACCAATGCAAAAGATAAAACATCTTCAGATTTGAGCTATAAACAACATAAAAACACCCAAGGTAAGAAGAAAAAACTCTACTTGAAGAGTGACATCCCGGTCGTCAATCTGGAGTTCTTTAGTGACAAAATCAGCACCAATAGTTGCTTTATATTGTTGAGTAAACTTCATATGAACATATCTAAATTCAACGAGTTAATCTTGAAAACATTTTAAACTAAGTGAATAAATAAATATATTCAAATGATTTTCAATTTACGATTATATCAACAATTACTATCAGAATAATCATCATTTTAGAAATTGAACTTAAAAACCATATCAACAAACTAATTCACCCTTGCATGGTTTGCACAGGTGGGACTTGCACAAACTAACTCACCCATGCATTACGCAGCTGGATTCGAATATGAAATATCAAAGTTTCTAAAATCTCAAGCTAGCCATTAAATCAAAGCCGCATTGGCATTTAGATAAAAATTAACAACCTTATAAAAATTTACACAAATTAAAAAATAAAAATCAAATTCAAATACGGATGAAAGGATACTGATTCATCAACGACGTCTTTCCCACCCTGACATTAAAACAAAAAGCAATCAAATTTACTAACATTTAACGAATTTACAAAAATTCGTAAATTTTTCATTTGAATGAAGCCATCGGAATTGAAATTAAAATAAACATGGATCGTACCCGCTATCACCGAGAACAATGACCTTCAGCAAGGTTCGTTTGCGCATTGACATGGCGGTTAATTAACGGCAAAATTCAGCTTTGATTTACGTTTCTTAAAGGGGAAAAAAACCCTTTTAACTTTCACACCCCAGTAATTAATTTTGATGCTTTTTATATTGCTGTAGATATGGCTTCACTAAAAATATCTCCATAACTATTTATGGAAACCTATTTCTTTTTTCCTAAATTTCTATTTAATTACTTAATTTAATTAATATAATGAAACCAAATCAATTGAGTATTAGCTTCGTTGATATAGTTATTATCCTCAGGCCGGATTTGAGTAATAAAATTGTCTAAAAGATCAAACTTGAAATTAAATTGTCATAACAGTCCTTATAATATTTCAAATTACATCTTTATCATATATATATATATATATATATATAAATATATATATATACACATTATATATAAAATGGTTGAGTCAACTCGATATTAACTCAACTATAAAATTATTAAAATACCTTTAACAATTAATATTATTATAATATTATTTTTTATCTTTTCATATATTTATATAATTTTCAAAGAAAAAAATAAAAAAAATTATTTAAAAATCAAACATAAAACTAACAAATTCATATAAAAAAATTTAAATTTTGATAATCATTTGTTGATACATTTTAATAAATATATTATTTTAATATAAAATATTTTCGTTAGGTTAAAATTGTGGGCAACATAAAACCTAGTAAATATAAAGTAAGATATTGACACAAATATGAGTAACAATTGTGACAAATTTTTATTATCATATCATTCGTATTTTATATCTAATTATTATATGTTATTTTTATTATCCACATGCATAATAAAATTAGAAATGAGTTATTTAAGTGAATTAGAATATTAAGCTTTAGATTTATTAATACATTTATTTTGCTTCAATCAATTAATAGACTAATTTATTTTTGTTTTAATAAAAAATTTATTTTATATATTGTGTAGTATAATGAATAAATTGATTATGGATATAAGTTTAGGTTTGGAATACTACAAATTTTCAAGTTTATCTATTTTATTTAATTTATTTAATTATTTACAATAAGTATTCATAAATTTATGATTTATATTTATATCAATTATTTAAAACCTAATTACATCGTGATCATAATGTCTGAAACATTGGGTGCATTAATTTAAAAAAAATATTTTTTTTCAATAGAATGATTAATTGATAATTTGGAAAATTTTAGAATGATGTCATTTGACACATTGATGATACTCAAAAATACTATAGAAAACATTTCATTTTCGAAAACCCTCAATATTTAGAGTAATGAAAATATATATTTAAATTATTTTGCGCAAGTAACCTGTCAATTTGATGCGGTCGTTGAGAGCACCAAAAATATCATATTCCCTGTAAAATAATGAAAAAGGAATAGTAAAGGGGAAGTAGGGTCGAATCCTCAGGGACCGGATTATACGAATGCTTGTCTCTCGAAATCCTAGGCAGAATCGTGCCCAAGAAAACCTGCGTTCCTGAAAAAAATAAAAAAAAAACAGAATTTAAGAATTGATTTTGGAAGCGAAAATAAAATAAAAACAGAATTTAAAGTTTACTAAAATTATAATTACGAAAATAATAAAAATAATAAAGAGAGTTTTAAGAGAAAAGAAATTCTATTGGGAAAGTTCCAGCCTCCGGTTGTGTCATTCCGCCTTGGGCTCAATCCTTAGCTTTTGGATGATCCTTCTCGACTCAAGTAAGCCAGTTATAGTGGAAGAGGACGCCTACGACCACCAGCTCCAAAGATTAGATTTACGATTTTTAGGGAACCTGACTCTACCCAGTAACCTATGCTAGATCAAAGCTTCTCAATGGCGAATCCCACGCCATTTTGTCTCTTTGGCTCGCCAACCTCTCGACGATAAGTTAACGAATCGACTATGCGATCCTTCCAAAACATACAAAGCGGCGCCTTTGCATATGCTGAAAAGCTTACTTCTTAAGGGCCATGGACGGAAGCGTCGGCCAGTGAGTGCGAGAAACGATGAATACTTGGCGAGAAGGCTAAGTAATGCGGATTCTAGGCCTCAAGAACCCTTTTTGGGGAAATATTGACAACTTTTGGCTAGAAGGGTTTTAGTGGCTCATGATAATGGTGGGAAAGTAAATAAAATTATGGAAAAGAAATTTTATTGAAAGAAAAAAATATGGAAAGAACAAAAGACTTTTGGGGAGAGTGTTTACTGAAAAGATGCCCCCAATAGAGTCACTTCACCCCTATTTATAGTGCTAGGAGATAGTCTAATTGAACTTAAATTCTAAAAAGATAAATACATTTAATTAAAGATAAACAAAGATAATTAAAATAAAATCCTAAATTTGAATAATCCTAATAATTATCTTAATATTAATTATCCTAATAGAATAAAATAAAATAGAGTCTTACAAAATAAAATCTCTTCTATTTGCTTTTAAGTCCTTGTGCCTTCCATGTTCGCACTTTTGGCACCATATTTGTCCCACGTTGCATATTAGCCCATTTAATCTCCAAATTGACGCTTTTTCCCTTGAATTTACTTTTCGCCTCCAATTTAGTCCCTAAAAGATAAAAAGACATAAATAGCTCAAATTAGTAGGCTCAAGCTCAAAATAAACACATGATTAATATATAAAAACACGTCATTTTAGAGTATTATCAAATTCCCCCTACTTAGCCCATGCTTGCCCTCAAGTATGGTTCCTATCGACTGTGAAAGCTAGATTTTGCCATAAAAGAAATACCACTCCAAAGTTTCATAAAAATTAGTTAAAAACGCATATGAAAAATAAAGAGACCTCTAAACTTGCTTTAAGTAAAACAGAAAAAGTATTCCAATTAATTCACACAAAAATTAAGATCGACTTGAGTTATGCTACTTAGGTAAATTACCAAACCTACAAAGACACCTTAATTATTTCCTCCTTTAGTCCCCGAAGTGCAACTTTATTAGTACTTATTTTTTTTCTTTTTCTTTTTTGATTTTTTTTTTGATTTTATTATTTATTTACTTAGGAATATATTAAACCTTTTGACACAAAGAGAGATGACAACCCAAGCACCCCACCTCGGTTACTCAGTCCAACATACTCCTAAAATTATTTATTTTCGGTTAGCGGAGTTTTACCCAACACGTCACACAACCTTTTGACGCGAAGTAGAATGACAACCCAAGCACCCTACCCCGGTTACTTAGTCAGTCATGATTTGAGCCATACTCATAACCTCAGCTAGTGGAGTTTTACTTGTCACGTCACACAACCTTTTGACACAAAGTAGAATGACAACCCAAGCACCCTACCCCGGTTACTCAGTCAGTCACGATCTAAGCTGTACTCATAACCATGGAAAACTTTTATTAAAAATTAAACGATATTTAAAATTCTTGAGAGCTCAGGAAAGAAAAAATTTAAGTGTCAAAAATAAGTTTCAATAATCACCTAATAGCCATGAACATTAATTAAGCACGCAATCATTTTAAGTGTTACTTTATATTAAAATTGATTAATTTTACGAAAAGCAAGATAGAATTAACCCTATTAATCACAATTATTTTTAGCCTAATAAAAATAAAACAGTGGAGATGGCATCAATTATGGGAAAAATCATAACTTCCTTAGAAGGTAAGAATCATGCTTGTAGGTCAAACAGTAGGCAATTCCTGGGAAAATCTTGGGCATGAAAAGCGGCGGGATATTCTTAAAATAAATGGGCAGAAACGAGCACAAAACAACAGCAACAACAATATGACGACAAAAAATAGCGCGATAATAACAAGAATAACGAAGAATGCCTCCCCACTTAAAACACATAGTCCTCGATGTGAAAGTAAAAGGAAAACAAATAGATGGAGAAAAAGTTTAGAAAAACTCCCCATGTAGTTACTGGTCGGTTGGCGCTGCACGGTGAAGAAGATGGATGGCGGCAAGAGGTGGATACGGGGTGGGTGGCGTGTGCAATGTTGGTTCGGCCCGGTTCTCACCATGGTGGCTAAGAAATCGGCGGTGGGTGGTGGAGGAGAAAGGAGCCGGCGGTTATGGAGAAATTTGGGGAAAAAAATGTAAGGTTTGGGGGTTTTATTTGTTGAAAAGGGGTGTTTGGCTGCAGGTTTTGGGGATTCTAAGGCTAGAATAGGACTGTTTGGCTGCAGAGATATCGCATTCTGGGCTGGAATAGAACTGTTTGGCAGCATAGATAGGATTGTTTTGGTGCACATTTTCTGTCTTTTTTTTTTCTTCGTATTTTCGCTTCATTTCACCTAGATGGAAGAAGAGAAATTTATTAATATTTAACTAAAATAAATAAAATAATAAATAATAAAAGAAAAGAAAGGAAAATAATAAATAAATAAATAAAAGAAAGATTGGGTTGCCTCCCAACAAGCGCTTGTTTAACGTCGTTAGCTCGACGCCTTGAACGGTTTTATGGTGGTTCTAACTGAATTTTCTCGACCATGTGGGCCTGGAAATTCTCGTAAATGGCTTCACCGTTGACCATTGATCGTGAACCGCTTTCGATTCTTCACTCTATTTTCAATCACGCCATGCGTAAATACTTCATCACAATAAAAGGTCCTTGCCACCGAGATCGAAGCTTACACGGGAATAGCTTTAATACTGAGTTATAAAGCAAAACTCTTTGTCCTCTTGAGAAATGCTTCAACTATATTTTTGTCATGAAACATCTTTGTTTTGTCCTTATAAATTCGAGCATTCTCGTAGGCATCATTGCGAATTTCCTCCAATTCTTGAATGTCCAATTTCCTTGCCTTCCCTGCGGACTCTAACTCCATGTTACATTGTCGAATAGCCCAATAAGCTTTATGCTCCAACTCTACTGGTAGATGACATGCTTTGCCAAAAACAAGTCGATACGGGGTCATGCCAATTGGTCCTTTATACGCCGTCCGATAGGCCCAAAGCGCGTCATTGAGCCGAAGACTCCAATCCTTACGGTTGGGTCGAACTGTTTTTTCTAAAATTGACTTGATCTCTCTGTTTGAAACCTCTGCTAGGCCGTTCGTTTGGGGATGGTGGGCTGTTGCTATACGATGATAAACCCCATATTTTGATAATAGTGCCTTCATGACCTTGTTGCAAAAGTGGGTACCACGATCACTGATCAAAGCTCGAGGTGTTCCAAACCTAGAAAAAATAGTTCGTTTTAGAAACTCCACAACAGTTTTAGCATTATCATTGCGAGTAGGCTTTGCTTCTATCCACTTAGAAACATAGTCTACTACAAGAAGTATATATACGTTTCCAAACGAAGAAATAAAGGGACCCATGAAATTAATGCCTCATACATCAAAAATCTCACATACATGAATCGGGGATAGGGGCATTTGATTTCATCTAGTGATATTACCTGTATGCTGACATTTATCGCAAGACTTACAAAAGTTAAACGCGTCGCGAAAGATTGTAGGCCAATATAGCCCACACTCCAATACCTTGTGAGCTGTTCGCTTAGGGCCAAAGTGACCTCCACAAGCTTCTGTGTGACAAAAAGTAAGGATAGAGGTTACCTCGGTTTCTGGAACACATCGTCGTATTATTTGATGTGAGCAATGTTTCCACAAGTATGGATCGTCCCATATGTAATTTCGAGCTTCGCGTCTAAGCTTATTTTTTACGGATTGAGCTAACTCAGTGGGCAGCGATCCCGTGGTTAAGAGATTAACTATGTCTGCATACCACGGATAGTAAGCCTCGGTTGAGAATAAGCTTTCGTCGAGAAACTCATCCTTTATAGGATCATCATCAAACGGAGTTTTTATCCTACTCAAGTGGTCGGCCACCAGGTTTTCACACCCCTTTTTGTCACGAATCTCGATGTCAAATTCTTGGAGCAGTAAAATCCACCTAATGAGCCTTGGCTTTGCTTCCTTCTTTGCGATCAAGTATCTAAGAGCTGCATGGTCAGAAAAAATAATCACCTTAGATCCTAGTAAATATGATTGAAATTTATCTAAAGCAAACACAATAGCTAAAAGTTCTTTTTCGTGGTTGTGTAGTTGCTTTGTGCAAAGATCTAGGGTCTTTGAGGCGTAACAGATGACATGAGGCTCTTTCGCTATCTTTTGTCCCAATACGGCTCCCACACAAGCTGCGTTCGCTTGCATCGCATATAATTTCAAAGGATAGTTCCATCTGTGCTTGTACTATAGGGCGATTACCAACTTTTGCTTAAGTGTATCAAAAGCCTCCTTGCATTTTGGGTCAAACTCAAATTTTTGTCTTTCTGCAATGATTCGCACAATGGTTCAAATATTTTTGAGAAGTTTTTATAAAACGCTCAGTAAAATCCTGCATGGCCAAGAAAAGAACGTATCTCTCTAACGGTAGAGGGATATGGCAAAGAATTTATAATGTCAATTTTGGCCTTATCAACCTCAATTCCCTTAGATGAGACTATATGACCTAGAATCAAACCTTTATCTACCATAAAATGACACTTTTCATAGTTCAAGACAAGATTAAATTCTATGCACTGCTTCGAATTATCGTAAGGTTTTCAAGGCATTCAGTAAAACAGTTTCTATACACGGTAAAATCATCCATAAAAACTTCAATAATTTTTTCTACATATTCAGAAAATATACTCATCATGCATCTCTGGAAGGTAGCTGGTGCATTGCAAAGTCCAAATGGCATCCTCCTCAGTATGCAAACGTGTTTAACGGGCATGTAAAAGTGGTCTTTTCTGGTCTTACAGCGCAAACAGGGGATCTGGAAGAAACACGAATATCCATCAAGACAACAAAAGTGAGTTTTACCAATTAAACGTTCAAGCATTTGATCTATAAAAGGAAGAGGAAATGATCTTTTCTAGTATAAACGTTCAACTTCCCATAATCGATGCGCACACATCACCCGCTTCTACACTCGGACTGTACTAAAGTAAGTCGCCTCGGCATTTTTCTTTCTTTGTCACGCCCGTTTTCTTGGGCACGACTTGTATCGGACTTACCCATTTGTTTGTCGTAAATTGGGAAAATGATGTCGACATCCAAAGAACTTAATTATTTCTTTTTCACCACCTCCATCATATTCGGGTTTAAGCGTCTTTGTGCCTCTCTTCTTGGTTTCGTGTTCTCCTCCAAGTAAATCTTGTGGGTGCATGTCAAAGGGCTTATCCCCTTCAAGTCAGCAATGGTCCAGCCAATCGCCTCCTTATGACTCTTTAGTACCTGGATCAAACTTTCCTCCTCGGGTTTAGAGAGTTTATTTGAAATTATAATGGGTAAGGTATTACCTTTTCCTAAAAATGCATACTTGAGATGTGCGGGAAGCGGTTTCAATTCCAAATCTGGAGCCTGCACAACAGAAGGTAGAAGTTTAGTTTCTGATGGGGACAATAATGTCTTAACAAATTCATAATCATCATATCTATATTCATATTCGTCTTCATAAGTTGACTCAAAAGCCTCGTCCACTAATGAGTCAATCAGGTCGACGCGGTTTACGCTCAAGATTTCGCTTGGATGGCTAATGGCATCGTAAACATTGAATTTCACGATCTCCCCATCAAATTCCATCGTAAGAGTGCCGCTTCGGACATCGATCTTGGTGCTAGCAAGATTACTAAGAAAGTCGGTCGCCCAACAGAGGTCCAAGATCCAGCGAGATTGTCCTCCTCCATCTTAATTACGTAGAAATCTGCAGGGAAAATAAGTTCATTAACTTTTACCAAGACGTCCTCGAGGACTCCTTCGGGATGCACAGTAGACCTGTCTGCCAATTGAATAATAACACCTGTCTTTGTCAAAAAACCTGCGTTAAGTGATTCATAAATAGAATAAGGCATTACATTTATGGAGGCCCCTAGATCACACATAGCCTTCTTAATTCCCAAATGGCCAATTTTGCATGGAATAGCGAACATACCCCTATCTTTGCATTTAACCGGCATTTTTCGCTGTAGAATTGCGGAAACATTCTCACCAACACTTACCTTTTCATTACCTGTTAGTTTTCGTTTATTAGTGCAAAGTTCTTTGAGAAACTTGGCATACCGCGGAATCTGTCTAATGGTATCTAACAGTGGTAAGTTAATCTCAACATTCCTGAATGCTACGAGGATCTCCTTGTCTTCCTTACTTTTTCGATACTGATTTAATCGTCCTGGGAATGGAGGTTGGATTTTCGGCAGTGGGGGTTTCGCTCGAATCATTCGTCATTTTTCTGAGTTTTTCTGGTGATTTCTTGACCAAGATTCTTGCCGTAAATTGGTTCTAGCACCTTTCCACTTCGCAACGCGTTCTTGCATTTGCATTCTCGCTCTCGGGTTTGGTTCTCGCTTGCGCGACGGTAACTTCCCTTGAGAACTCAATTTTTCAATTGACGTGGTCAATTCTCTTATAGATGCCTTCGTTTATTTTTGGAAATTAAGAGTTTGCTATTGAAAATCAAGAACATTAGTCGCTAATTTATTGACCAAAGTTTCAGAGAATTACACAGAATCTTGTGGTCATTGTAGGACCCGATTTTGGTATGGTCGGTTATATCGTGGATTAGCCCCATAACTAAAATTAGGGTGGTCCCTCCATCCCGGGTTGTAGGTATTGGCGTAAGGTCGTCGATCGTCTTTGTGGTGGCCCAGAAAATTTCCCACAACATCTAAATGGGCCATAGAATCGTCATACGACACTAGGGCACGCATCGGTCGTATGTTCGGTGTAGCACATATTCCACATACTCGGGCTGGTTTTTCGATTTTTCTCAGTAACAAGGGAATTCACAATATTAGTAAGTCTATCAAGTCTATCTTCAATGGTAGAATTACTTAGCTGGTGAACCCTTCTAGTGGGTTCAGGATTGGCTCGAAATTGCTGGGAATTCGCAGCCATTGTGGAGATTAAGTCTCTTGCTTGTTGTGAAGTCATGTTGACTAACGCTCCTCCACTTGCAGCATCTACCATATTCATCGCCATGGGTTTCAAGCCTTCATAAAAGTACTGGAGCAAAGACTGTTCCGTTATACCATATTGTGGGCAACTTGCACACAACTTCTTAAATCGCTCCCAATAGTTGTATAGAGTCTCTGCGTCTTTTTGCCTTATGCCCACGATTTCTCTTCTTAACTCAGCCACTCGTGATGCAGGGAAAAACCTGTTAAGAAATAAACGAGATAAATCAGCCCAAGTTGTAATGGATCCGGAGGTAAATAAAATAACCATTCCCCGGTTTGAATGCTAGGAGGAAAAAGGGAAAGCGCGCAATTTAATTTGATCCTCGATTTACCCCGAGGTTTCATACTCAAACAAACCATATGAAATTTTTTTAAATGCTTGTGGGGTTTTCATTTTGTAACCCACGAAAAGTTGGCGATGAGTGAATCAAGCCCGACTTTAATTCAAAATCGATATCCATAGTAGGATACGCGATGCATAGTGGCGGTTGTTCTGCGGCGGCTTGACCGATTGCCGAATTGTCGAGCCATAGGTTGAGGTGCTAAATTAGGGTTTTCGTCAACCCTAGTGTTCAGCACTTCTTCAGGGAATCGACTTCTTCTTCTTTACTTTCTAACGTTTGAGTAGGGTTTTCGTTAACCTAGACTCTACTTCGTCGATTCTAATTTCTGGCGGTGGATTGCTTTGAGTTCCAACCACCACTGACTGCTTTTTCCTTAGTTTTGTTTTCTTTCGATTAGCTTTCGCAGTCTTTTCGATTTCTGAGTCGAACGCAAGAGTACCTGGAGCAGATCTGGTCATAGAAAACAAAGAAAAACAAGATTAGTATGTTGCCGATCCCCGGCAATGGCGCCAATATTTGATGCGGTCGTTGAGAGCACCAAAAATATCCTATTCCTTGTAAAATAATGAAAAAGGAATAGTAAAGGGAAAGTAGGGTCGAATCCTCAGGGACCGGATTATACGAATGCTTGTCTCTCAAATCTCGCGAGATCGTGCCCAAGAAAACCTGCGTTCCTGAAAAAATAAAAAAAAAAGAATTTAAGAATTGATTTTGGAAGCGAAAATAAAATAAAAACAGAATTTAAAGTTTACTAAAATTATAATTACGAAAATAATAAAAATAATAAAGAGAGTTTTAAGAGAAAAGAAATTCTATTGGGAAAGTTCCAGCCTCCGGTTGTCTCATTCCGCCTTGGGCTCAATCCTTGGCTTTTGGATGATCCTTCTCGACTCAAGTAAGCCAGTTATAGTGGAAGAGGACGCCTACGACCACCAGCTCCAATGATTAGATTTACGATTTTTAGGGAACCTGACTCTAGCCAGTAACCTATGCTAGATCAACGCTTCTCAATGGCGAATCCCACGCCATTTTGTCTCTTTGGCTCGCCAACCTCTGACGCAGTAAGTTAACGAACCGACTATGCAGTCCTTCCAAAACATACAAAGCGGCCGCCTTTGCATATCTTGAAAAGCTTACTTCTTAAGGGGCCATGGACGGGCGTCACCAGTAGTCTGAGAAACGATGAATACTTGGCGAGAAGGCTAAGTACGGATTCTAGGCCTCAAGAACCCTTTTTGGGGAAATATTGACAACTTTTGGCTAGAAGGGTTTTAGTGGCTCATGATAATGGTGGGAAAGTAAATAAAATTATGGAAAAAAAATTTTATTGAAAGAAAAAAAATATGGAAAGAACAAAAGACTTTTGGGGGGAGAATGTTTACAGAAAAGATGCCCCCCAATAGAGTCACTTCACCCCCTATTTATAGTGCTAGGGAGATAGTCTAATTGAACTTAAATTCTAAAAAGATAAATATATTTAATTAAAGATAAACAAAGATAATTAAAATAAAATCCTAAATTTGAATAATCCTAATAATTATCTTAATATTAATTATCCTAATAGAATAAAATAAAATAGAGTCTTACAAAATAAAATCTCTTCTATTTGCTTTTAAGTCCTTGTGCCTTCCATGCTCGCACTTTTGGCACCATATTTGTCCCACGTTGCATATTGGCCCATTTAATCTCCAAATTGACGCTTTTTCCCTTGAATTTACTTTTCGCCTCCAATTTAGTCCCTAAAAGATAAAAAGACATAAATAGCTCAAATTAGTAGGCTCAAGTTCAAAATAAACACATGATTAATATATAAAAACACGTCATTTTAGAGTATTATCACAAATCCAAATTCAAATATAAGAAAGATATGGTCAAAATAAAATAATAAAATTAAACATTTATATACATATATTACAACTTCAACCTAAATTTTATTTTTTATGAGTGTTTTATATTTGAGATTTATTTAATTTTATTATTTGATATTTGTAAATACTTTTTATATACATATATTAAATGTTTTACAAAAATAGAGATAAATCTAAAACAATACATTGAAATAGATAGATACTTATACATACCAATACCAATAGAAAAACAATACATTCACCGATATGATATTGACTAACTTATGGCGTAGTAAAAATCACATTTATTTTTTGTTTCCTTAAGAAAATTATTAAAGTCAAAATCTAATTGTGTGAGACCCTAATTGTGTTTTTTTATTTCCTTAATTTATGAAAAAGTATTTGTGTCAAAAGAAATTTAAATGAATGGTGGTTGAATTTTACCATGGAATCATTAAAATGTGAAAGGAAATTAAATATGTGACACAAAGATTATTTGTTGATGAAGTCTTAATTCGATTGGTATCGATATTATTGTTAGTGTAGGAGGATATGGGTTCAAGTACGTTAATGCGCGTTATTCTCTTATTTAAGAGTTGAGAAGAGGTTATAGATAATTCTAGATATTGTATAAAATAATCAGATATAATCGCCTATAATATCAAAATGATAAACTACAAAATCTTTAGAAATTGCAAACTTTCAACAATTAAAAACATTTAATTAATTAATAATTTGAGCAAGAGTTTAGAATGTATGAATTATTTCTAATAAATTATCTTTAACTTTTTTAAAAAAAAAATTCAAAAAGAAATTGTATATGTTAGGTTAATTTTTAAAACAATAAATTATTTAATGGATTAATTAAAATAATTACTAAAATATATTTAAAAAATTATATGAAAACAATCTATTATATAATGATTTTATTTCATCTTTCAGAAAAAAAATTAATGAAAATGTCACTGGAGGATTGAATGCTTGAAATTTTAGTAGTTGCAATCAAATGTCATCTTTTATTTTATTTAGGTTTATTATAAGTTACTTTTTTTTGTTGATACTATAAAATGGATTTTATGTGCCCACAAATTAACATACTGTCCATTTTTCAAAAAAAATAATTTATACTTACCTATATATACATTATGTCTAAATATAAAAAATCTCTAACATTAATTTTATATTTGCATATTTTAAGCATTTAATTTTAATAACTTTTTCTCACAATTGTAAAGTATGCAATATATTCAGAATATTATAAATATATTATATACGATGTATGAAAAATTAAATATATTTTATAAATAATCGAGAAATCTATTTGTATATCTTAAACGAAGAAGTAAAATAATTTATCCATTAAAATTGTAAATTTAATCTAAAAATTTCCCACTAACAACATCTCCCCATTCTTAGAAGTAGCAGAAAACAATTAAAAAGAAAAAAAACCCGGATTTTGAAGAATACAATATATTTTATGATGAAGAAAATAACACCTCTTCTCAAAATGCTTTCATTTCAATACTATCCAATGAGAAAGAGTACTTATGGTAGATTACTTAGGGCTGACTGCAGGAGGACCAGAATTAAATTGTATATTTTTATTATGTAAAAATTTAATTTTATCATTTTAATAGGTTATATCTTTATAATTTTTAAATAATTAAATCAATTTTTTTATCATTTTTAAGTAGGCTAAAGTAAAATTTTACTATTACTATTTAAAATTTTATAATTTATAAAAAGGCGGAAATAAAAAAAATTTTATTTTAGAAAAGGCCAAGGTCCCTGCAACCCCGAATTCGTAACTGAAAGTAATAAAAATGATGGGAATTAAACGCATTTAAATACATTTTTATTATTATTGTAATAACAATAGTAATTGGTATAATTATATAAGTAATGAATATTATTATAGGTAATTATGGTAAACATTGGACGGGATGCTTGGTTATTTAAATCCCTAAATGAGGTTGGAAGTAGAGGTGTGCATATGTGGGAGGGTTTAGGCAAAAATATAGGCCCGAAAAATGGGCTTGGACAAAAAAACAAGGCCCGTTTAAAAAATGGGTCGGGCCTCGGGTAAGATATTTTTAGCCCGAGCCTGGCCTGGCCCGAATTCACTAAAGGACAAAAAAAATCTGCATATTTTTTTTTTATTTTTGAATGTTATTTTCTTGTTATTTTCTCCATATTTTGTTACAATTTTACTATTATGTTGCTATTATTTTGTTGTTATTGTTTGGATATTGTATAAATTTTATTTTATTGTTAATTTTATTATTATTTTAAAGGCATTTGTTAATTTTTTTATTATTTTAGAAGCAATTGCTTGTTAAGTTGCATTTATCTTAGTGTTATTTAAGTCTACATATTTTTTAAAATTTATTTTCAATTTGTTGGGAAATATTTATTTTGATATTTTTAGTATTTTTTATGTATTATATATATTTAAAAATAATAATAAAATAATATAAAAAATTTAATACGGGTGGGCCGGGCCGGGCCCGGGTTTTAGTATTTTTATCCGGGTTGGGCTTGGACAAAAATTTAGGCCCATTTTTGGGCCCGGCCCGGCCCGAGCCCAATAAATAGGCATAATTTTTTAGTTGAGCCCGACCCGAACCCGGCCCGGCCCAGCTCATGAACACCTCTAGTCGGAAGTAATGAACAATTGTTTAAAATTACTTTGCTTCAATATGTTAATAATTAATTACTCAATTAATGCTTTAAAATGGACTGTGGGGGATATCTCAACCATTCATTACTTCCCTCTCTTCCCCTTTATACAAGTATTTCCAATTTAATTAACTATAGGGTTTAGGGTAATTAGTTAGGACTAAGCTAAGATCCTTATCCTAATTAATTAATTTGTGCAACCAAATAAATTTTGTTCATACTTTTTCCCCTTTTAAGATAAACAAAAATATAAAACCAATTCCAACATAAAGATAATGTGAATGTTTCAAATAAAATAAAACTCATAATATGGTTTAAGCTTCCAAATGAATTAAAAAAAAAAAAAAAACTCTTCACAATTATTTAAATTTGAAATCCTATCCAATATTTAAGAGTTTAGAAAAAAAAATATTAGATAAAAATAATTATTAAAAATTTAGGTTAAATTTTTGCTTGACATTCAAATCCCAAGCTCAAATTCAACTTGTTCTCTAGTCATGTAATATTATAATACAATCATTAAAAAATATGTTAAATTATCTATTTAAATTTTTTTTAAAAAGTAATAAAAATATATTAAATTATTAAATACTAAATTATAAATAGCATATTTTTTGTAAAAAAAAAACTAAAAATAATAATAATATGAATGAGCTTAACATAAATTTGAATAAATTCTTCACAAATATAGATAAACTTAGATAAAATTTGAAGCGTGTATTATGAGTCAAACTGGACTTAAGCACTCAAACTCAGAGTGAAGTTTTGGGAAAGAATGCCAAACAAGTCAAATAGTAAAAATGAAGTCAGATATTGCAAAACAAATCAAATAATAAAATTATAGTTTGCCGTACAAATCAAGTCAGATCTTGCTAAACAATATGAAATAACATAAAAATTGATCTACCTAAATAAAAAAAGATTAACAAATTATAGGACAACCAAAAAACAAAAATAAAGAAACTGTTCCAGAGTAGTATGTCCAAGTTCTAGAGTTCTTTTTGCACTGAAAATGAGCAGATTCCCGAAGGTCAGCTCTTTCAATGCAATGCAACAAAAATGGGATTCTGAATGTGATAACAATCTCCAACATTCATTTGGTGGAATTTGACATGTTGGGTCTTGGAGTTGAGCAGAAACTGAAGTACCAGGAACATAACTACAGAAGCTGTAATGGCAGCAAAAAAAAAAAAAAAAAAAAAAACATGCTGACTTCAACAATAATCCAGTGTGTGTCAGGCAAATGTTTAAATTTAAGTTAATTCTTAACTTATTCTCTGCAATACCAGGGCACAGCTAGAAGGAACTCAACTTCCCTGTAAACCTACGAGTGATTAATTTTAAGAGTAAAAACAATTGACCATGTCAGCTCTGATAAGAGTGGAATGATCGGGATTAATAAATTAGAATCAAAATTTGCATTCAACCTATGGCTCATGCAAACACCTTCAAGACGTGGCATCTGGGATTCAAATCCCAACATCATTACCATTTTAGTATATCTAATGTTAAATAAAATGGGGTACAGCAAAGGATGAGAAAACTTACTCGTTATTATTGGCAGGCCCCATTCTCTTTACCGTTTATGGAATTGCCATAATGAAACGATGAATCCAACCATCCGGTAGTCTTTGCTTTTTCGACATATGCTAGAAACTGTTTTCGGGCATCAGGCACATCAAGAGCCAAGTCATCAAGTGATTCTTCTACCCTTGAGAAACCCTTTGTCATCTGGTTCATGGTTATGAGCCCTGAGCCAAAACAATGTGAAAGCAAACCCCAAAGTCTATCATTCTTTTTCTCCATAACCATCACCATTGCTTTCTTTACAACCTCGTGGTGGAAGAATGGCATGCCTAACTCCTTTATGCATCGATAAGCTTCCCTAATGTCTCCTCCGGATTCATATTCCTCTAACAGCTTTCCTATTTTGTGTTTCACATCTTCAACAGCCCATCCCGGCCTACTGCTACCACCACCACCCCAACACCTCAAGATGCGCTCTCCTGAAAGTCGAGCCTTTAGCAATGACTTTGCCATTTGAAGCACTTTGCCCCCAATAGAGTCCGTCCCCAGAAATTGGCTACCAACCTCTTCTAGGTGTTGTGGGGCTAAAACTTCATCTACCACTGCTCTAGCCAAAAACATAGCAAGATCCTCAACAACAACTGGATTATCTAGAGCAGTATCATCGGCAGATTCTATCAACATCACAAACCCATTTACTACATCATCTGCAGGAAAACATAATGATGATAGCAAAACAGAAGCCATTTCTTTCTCCCTGTTCTTCCGATCCATTGCTAAAGTTATCAACCTTTTAACAAAGATAGCATTCAGTTCACCTGAGGAAGTTTTATTCTCTGCTTCTAGACAACTAAAAACCTCCGAGATATCACCAGTCAAAAAATATTCTTGAACAATTGATTGAGACTTCAACTTGAAAGCTCTAGTAAAATTGTCTTCCAATAATTTTTTTCTGGGCTCCAATGAAAAAGACCTTAAAGATGAAGCACACAACCATCCATCAGATGTAGCCTTAGAAATCAAAGACTTCAGTATCCTCTGTGCATTTGGTATGTCAAGGGACAAATCCTCAATTGTGTCAATCATCCTATCAAATCCCTTTGTAATTTGACTTGAGTTTATCAGACCTTCTTCAGCTGCTTCCTTGAGTAGATCCAGTAGTCTATCTTCAGCTTGTCGCCTTTCCATTGCCATAACAAGTGCTCGTTTAACTATTTCATGGTGGAAGAAAGGAACTTTCAAATCCTTGATGCATCTATAAGCCTCTTTCTTGTCACCACTCGTTACATATTCTATCAACAAGTTGTTTATCCTTGCCTTTACATCCTCAACTGTTTTCTTGCTAACCCTCCAGCGACGCTCAATAATTTCTGCATGCATAGGAGCTGCTAGATACCCTTTCTCAGCTCTTTCCAAGACTTCCACCCCCTTTGAATCATTAGGTAAGAGTGCTATTTGTTTTTTAAGGAATGCAGGAGGGAGTATGTCATCAACCACAGCTCGAGCTATAAACAATGCAAGAATATCAACTGTATCCGGTATATCTACAATCAGATCATCTGCAGATTCCACCAGTTTACTAAAGCCTCTGTAAACCTGTGGGGCATCAATTACATCAGCATAGAGTGCAGATAATAGAACAGCAGCCATTTCTTTTTCATGGTCATGCCTATCCATAGCCATAGAGACCAGCTTTTTTACAAAGTAATAGTTGTAGCTGGGCATTGCAAGTTCTTTTAATTCATTGGTAGCTGAGTCAATATCATCAGTAGCAAAGTATTCCTCCACTATTATTGTCGCCTTCTTTTTAAACGCATCAAAATCAGGTGCTGATTTTCTTGCATTTGGATGTCCATATTCCTGCATCAAGCATATTTTTCTTCATTTTTTCCAATCAAACTGAAATTCGAATCCTGAAATAGGTCTTAATCATTCTCTAATAATTTGAAATAACAAAAAGATCGAACAAGAACAAAAATCCAGAGAAAGTAGAAGGAACATATGTGGACTAACAACCTCACTGCTATCGTAGTTTGGGTCATTTGGGTCAAGAGCATAACTGGAATCAGTATCGAGTAACCCTCCCCAAGTTCCTTTACCACCACAACCACCTGCACAATGAAATTGTTGAACAAGATCAATAACAAATTAAACAAATGTTATAAGATAACAAGCCAGAATCATTTTCTGTTATCACAAATGTTTACAGGACTATGTTTCAAACATGTTATTGACTTTGGAAGAAAAGAATATGCTGTTACCATTTTCAGAATTGGCATAGAATTATGATGTACAAGGAGCGTCTCCGTCATATAAACAGCAGTAAAGATTTGGCACCATGTATTCTAAATGGCATAAGCTTTAACATTAACTTGATCGGGATTCCTTACTGCTCATTACACTATTGCCTAATAACTGTTTTGGGATGATATAGTTACCTTTCTTAGGACGACCATCTATTGGGGAACGTGACTGCCTATCATGGTTAACGGGACTTCCTTTGCCATGGACCTGTGTTGACCTTGGAGATTTTGAAGAAATGGGGATTTGCATTGGATCTTCACTCCCTGAAGCAGATTGGACAATCTCCCGGCGTTCATCTGATATAAAACCACCAGTGACATTCATTTTATCCGATTTTACTCACCACTTTCCACTTATTCCTTCAAGTTTAAGAGCATACCCCACCATTAAACTGCATAGACTAAAAGAGATTGGAAATCAGAGTGCTAGGATCACTGCCTATCACACCTTCATAGGTACCAACCACATCCTACAGCAATATCGATGTTTCATTATCTCACATGCATCTTTTAATATCTCGATCCACTTCATCAAGTTCTGCAGAGCTTAGTGAAGAGAATTGTAGAAGTTAGCAGTACACAATTTGAACAATTCTCAATATTCTTTCAAGAAGAGTAATTATTCATTTAAGTTGCAAAAAAGAGTCCATATTTGTTTAAGGCAAGAGTCTTGGACTAATTACTTTATAAAAATGAGAAGCGTAAATTCTCAAATAAAATACAAAGAAATTTATGCACCTGGAATGGAGTATCTCTTATATTATCCGGATTTGAGACGAGTATCGAATATGACTACCTGTCTAATATAGATATTTGAGAGATCATATCCAATAAGCATCATAGAATATATGTCAAACATAAGTATTGGATAACATAGATCGAAACGAAGGTATATTTATTACTGAAAATATGTTTTATTCAACCATACAGTCTTACAAAGACGGAAAAATGAGAAAAATGACACTATAGCATGCACGTAATATTGAAATCGTATGAAAAATAAACAATAGTAGAGAAAAATCCACAAGTAATCTTCATCAAAACCATTAAATTGATTCTTAAAAACATTACTTAGTCAGTTTGAACAACATCACACAAACAATCTAATCTTGAAATATATATTTAGTAACGATTAACATCAATTTCAGTAAGTAGGAATTTTGAAATCATTGTAACAAACAATCCAGCCTTTAAAATATCCAAAATTTGGATTCGATTACGTAAATCGATCAAGAATTTAGATAAAAGAAAAGAATCATTACTAGAAAGCAGAATTCGAAAGGAAAAGCAAATCAAAGGCACTGAAAAAGTACCTTTCGCCGGAGCGACGTATCACACCGGCGGTCCGATTCTCCTTTTTTTTTTAGAGAATTTTTTTTGTAAAGTTATTTTATTTCTCGTGTGTGTGCTTTTTTTTTTTTAAGTGATTTTTCAGGTTTTAGTTCAAAAAGAAGAGAATCGGTTGCAAAAAAGACGTTGAAGTTCCGTTATGGATGTACGGAGATCTTAAAAAGTGTTTGGGGTTCAACCTGTTGAAACGGGATGAATTACAGCGGTTAACTCGCCGCTCTATTTGCTCAAATTTCATGGTTTTTACTTTTTATTTTTACCCAATGCGATTGCCATGCCACGTCAAATAGTAAAAGGTCTAGTTCTAGAATCAACCCTAGTACTTGAATACATTTATGAATTTAATCCCTCTCCAAATCAAATATGGTTTACTTTATTTATGGATTCAACTAGACTTGTCCATGGCCCGGCTTGAAGGCCTGTTCAAAAAAATAAGAAGGTTTAGGTAAAAATATAAGCTCTAAAGATAGGTTTGGGTAAAAAAAAAGCTTGTTTAAAAAATAGGTTGAGCCTCAGGTAAATTTTTTGGCCTAATCAGAATTTAAAAAAAAATATTAATTTTTTCACTATTTTGCTATCATTTCACTATTATGTTGCTATTATTTTATTGATATTATTTGGATATTGTATAACTCTTATTTTATTATTAATTTTGTAACTATTTTAGAGATATTTACTTGTTAACTTGCACTTATCTTAGTGTTATTTAAGTATATAGACTTTTTTTAGTTTATTTTCAATTTGTTAGGAAATATTTATTTTAATGTTTTTAGTTTTTTTTTATGAATTATATTTAAAAAAATTATATAAAAAATAAAATAAAGAATTTTAATATGAGCGGGCAATGCCCGAATTTTAGCATTTTTATCTAGGTCGGGCTTGAGCAAAAATTTAAGCCTATTTTTCAAGTTGAGCCAAGCCCGAGCCTATCAATCAGACCAATAATTTTGTTAGGACCCAAATCCAGTCCGACCTGACTCATGAACAATTCTAGATACAACATATAAATCTATTTAATAATGATGTTATAAATTTTTAATATTAGGTTTTTCGATTATTCTAGCTAAATTGATTTCTTATATTTTTACTATATCAAAATAAATTATTATTTGTATCTATTTAAATTCTTTATTTCAAATAAAATGTTAGTTTATTTAAATTTATTTAAAGATTTATTACATACCTGAAATTTTATTACACGCGTATGTATGTAAAATTAACTATTTAAAATGTAAATAGTTAAAAATGACATATAATGAATAAAATACGTATAATTTGTAACTAATAATAATAACAACATATATGCAATATGTATGAAATTAAAATAAAAAAGTAGTTTAAATCATGAGTAAAAAAATTAAATAATATATTATATTAAGAATAGTAAATGCACTTTAATTATTTATAATGATATTATTATTTTTGTATAACACATTAAAATATTATCATTTGGTGAAAGGAAAATTCAGTGTAAAAAATTAATTATAGAAAACATGATATATTGTTATCTTGTGACATAAATTCAATCAAATGCATTACCAATATAAAAACAATGTGGGTGAAAACTTTAGTGTCATAATATTAAAATGTACAAAAATAATCAAAATGAGCTTTTGTGGTAGGTTTTATGTATGTTGATAGCATGGGTTTAAATCTCATCATTTGTGTTTTTTTATTGATTTTATTTAAAATGTAAAAAGACAAATGTGTCTTTGTAAAAATATAACTTATTTCAAATGTATAAAGATAATTTAGTATTTTTTTTCAACCAAGTTAATGTTTAGTTAAGTCGTACAAACTAAAGAAAGCTTAATACCTATGATTTTTTGATAAAATTAGTTCTTCTAGTATTAGATTGATCAATTTAGTCCTTATATTATTAAAAAGTATTAAATAAAGTCAAATCGTAATAGAGTTGACATTTATTGTTTAAAAAAAATTAATTCACAATTTGAGCGTAGTATAATCATTTTACCATTTTGGTACTTAAATTTTTTTTACCCAATTTGGTATTTAAAGTGCTTGTCTGTCATGATTTTTAGTCTAAAAAGTGATTTGACATTAAAAAATTTCAACCAATTAGAGAATGCCACGTAATGGGCTTTATATTTTCATAAATATTATTTAAATTATTTTAAAAATATATATTTATTAAAATTAAATTGAATTAATAACATTTTATTTTTTTGATTAATTGGTTTCCCACGTTCTCTTTTCCTCTCTTTCTTTCTCTCCTTTGTATTTTTATTCATTCCATCTTTCTTCCCAATACAATAACCATAGTTAAAATCTTTCTCTTAGTACCACGTACACATATTCATATCATAACTACTCTCACTATACATAAAAAAAAAAAAAGCATAAAGTAAGAATGGAATTTTTTAGGCATTGTTTGGTCAATCTAAACACGAAAAAAAAATCTTATAAAGAGAGAAAGAATATATTAAAATTTTAAGACAATTTGAAAATGAAAAACACCTAAATTTAGCGTTGAAGTTCGAAATTTATTTATAAATCTATAAAAATTTAGTGTTCTTCTGAAAAAAAAACAAATGTTTAAAATGAAAAGAGGGGTTAAAAACAAGAGAATGATTAAATTTGGACTCACATGACTACCAGTGAGCTGTAGTTGACGGTGGAGCATGGTAACCGACAATGGCCATTGATGTTGGAAATTTGAAATTTTTTAGATTTAGCTTGAGTTTTGGTTTAAAACTTTAAAAGAATGATGATTTGAATTTTAAATATTTTAAATTAATTAAAGTAAATGTAAGTAACAAAATTTTAATTAAAGGAAAATGTAAATAATTTTGGGTTTGTTTTTGTTTAGATGACTGTGAACAAAAATATTGGAGAACGTAGTTCTTTTTTCTCACAAGAAAAATATGATGAAAACCCAAAAAATTTGTTAGATTTATTAGGTTAAAAACATTTAGTTATTTTATGGAATTAATGAATATATCACTTGGTAAGTAACTTGTCCCACAAGTTACATTTTTCCACAACATTACAATTTTCCAAAAAAGATATGTTTATTCATTGTAAGTTTTTTTTGGAAGTTATATTTATTCGAATAAATTTGTTTAAATTTAAATGAAAATAATAATTATATACAACATTTATTTACACCATCTTTTGGGCTTATACATGTGTACATAAAGTCTAATTAGTTAGCTCACTTAGTCACTCATTTCAATTATTCAAGTTATAACGAATTCAATATTTAAATTCTTTATACTTTTTATATGTTAGCAATGTGTGATTACTAACATCGCAAACAACTAACACAACAGTCAATTCCTACAACCATAAGCAAAACTAACAAAAACCCAAAAAGCAAACTCGTACAATAAGGTAAAAAAAAAAAAGAAATAGAAAGAGGGAAATGCACCTTAAAGTGGAGAGGAGTCCCGGTGTAAGGGCAAATGCCTTATTCATCAGTGCAAAGAGCAATGAAACCTTCAGATATATATTCAAAGCACACCCATTTTTAAAAGAAAACAAAATCTAATGTTGGATAAGGCGAGAAACTTACATGTGGTGGAGTCATGACAACGACAACCAAAGTGTAGTGTCAGTTAGAATAGAGGAGGTGGTGCTAGTGAGAAAGGGAAGATTTTAGAAAAGGGAAGTGTTGATGCAAAGTTCAACAAGGGAGGAGGGAGTGGTGGCTATGTTGAGGCCGGTTCACCTAAAGAGACGGAGAGATAGAACATGAACAAGAGGACAAGCTAACTATTTGAGAGAGTAATTGCTCAAAGTAACTTCAAGGTCTCGAGAATCGATCCCTTCTTCATCGTTAAAAACTATTTGTAAGAGGGATCATCTTGTCCACTGACATGAGTATAAAGGATTGTATCTTGGGATCTAATCTGTTATGCCTCCAATTAGTACAAAATAGTTATGCCTAAATGGACTCCCTACCACATCGAGAATGTGCTCACACTTGAGAAATGTTCCCACCTAGTACCCAAGCTTGATAATGGAAGGATGTTGCTCCTGGAGCCTAAACGAGTGGTCAACTAGGGTATTGTGTCAAATTGAGTCAAAGGGGAAGTCAATGCCTTCTACCTTGCTAACATATTTCCAAGTAGCAGAGAGGTATAGTAGGAAGATTGGAGAAAGGGAAGGAGTTTTACGCGTAACATGACTTATCGAAAAAAAAAAAGATAAGTAATTTTATAGAATAAGCAAGCCTTTTTCAATTAACTAAGAAAACATTTTCCTTTGACCCATTTCATTTTACTGAACCAAACATTAAAAAATTATGAAAATGTTTTCTGGAAAATAAAGTTAATCATTGAAACAGACCATTATTTTCAAAATTTGATGCATCAAACATATTATCCCATATGTAATGCTATGTCAGCTTGCCATTTTCACATATTCACAAAAAAACCAATTAATAGATTTAACCGCGATAATTTATATTAAGACTAAAATTTCGAAATTATAAACATATAATGACTAAGAATGATCTAGTTGGAGAACAAGGGCTAAGTCTCTAACTTTACCCATAATATAGAGCTAATAGCAGAAGTTAACCAAACAGATTTAACTGCTACTTTTTTTTAATGACTATATTTTCAAAATTTGAGAAGTATAGGGACAAGAATTGATCAAATTAAAGCACAAGTACTAAATCTACTACTTATGCAAAGTACATGGTCTAATGGCAGAATTTGACCTAAATAAAAACCCTTATGACATATTTAAAAAGAAACTGAAGTTCAATACGTCGTAGTTTTAGGGCTGCTGTTATTCACTTAGAACAAAATATCCATTGAGGGAGAAATAAACGGAGCAAAACAGCAACGATCCATCAGCGGCGGGTATTTTGAATATGTTAAACGGAATAAGCGAGTCTGGCAGTGATGTCGTGGGTAGCTTCATATCCCAACTACAGGCTCTCCAAAATAGAGTGAAGGTTCTTCTTGCGTTTCCTTTTAATTTTTTTTTTTCCTTTGCTCGTCAATTTTATTATCATCAATTTTTTTAAATAATTAATTTATTAATCAGGAATTAGAGGCTGAGAATTCAAAGCTATCATCTCAAATCTCCAAATGTTGTTGCCATAAGGTCCGTTACGAACTTTGAAATTCTTTCTTTCTATTTTGTTTTATTATAATTATTATCTGTAATTTGTGCTTCTTCTGCCATTCTGTATATTGAAGAATTTGCATATTTGCTATTTTTAACAAAATTTATTTTATTAGTAAAGTGATCAATTTGGTGCTATACTAAGGGTAATGCCTGCATAGTCTTGTCCAGGAAAGTTAAACTTTTATTACATTTTTAAAGTGGAGCTTTTTTTTTTTTTTTTTTGGGGATAAAAACAAGTATTAGAAGTAATCGAGTGGTAATTTACTATTAAGCTACCTTTGATATGCTTGTAAAAGCTTCCTGGCAATTGGGAGTGTAGCACGAGATATATATGCCATATTTGCTTTATGATTCCCTACACCTTGCTTCGTAATTTTTAGCTGATCAAAAGGGGGGGGGGGGGGGAGAGGTTTTTGTTCTAATACTTTTGATTGGTTACCTATGAGACTATAAGTATTGGTTGGTATGATGCAGACAGAGGAGATGCAAAATGGTTCTGATGTTGAAAGCTTTAAACAGGGTGTGGAAAGTCAGAGAAAAAACACTGGAGGTGATAAGACCAGAAAAAAGAAAACAATAGAAAGAAATCCAGGTTTTTATTGACTGATCTTAAATATCATTCGAGTTTGTTGAGAGGGAAAATTCTCAATGGATTGCTCATTGCAATTTGAGTAAATGTGCAATGTCTTTGTGTCAAAAGTTTCTACTTTATCTCAAATGTTACTTATTTCGTTTAACAAACAAGCTTCCAATTTGTATAAAACCTCAACAAGAAAATTGTGGCTTTTCAATTTATAAAAAATTTTCTTTGTGGTCCAATAGATGTCCTCCGCCATACATGCTTGTGTTCATGTTAAATGTGAGATTCATAATTAAACCATCTAACTAGTTTATTAGAGAAGATACTCCATAAGTGGTGCTGTTTCAGTGGTCAAGTTTAGTATGCTGATAAATGAAATGATATAGCAGAAAAGGCTGGAGTACATATCTACATTTCCACCTATGGGTTGATGTGTTTTTAATAAAGGATATGAAAGAAAATAATGAGGGACTTACCAAAGACCACAGAAAATAAATAATCCCCTATACGTCATGTAACCTGCAGATTCAGACAGGGCACTTCACTTTGTTATGCCATCAGGATCTGGTCATTATTCATGTTATTTCTGACAAGGATTTTAATGCAATTTAGCTATTTTGAATTAATCTTCTTGGTGTTTACTTCTTCGTTGTATTCGTTTGCTTCCTATGATTGTTCTATAGTTACTTCCAGTTTGAAGTTTCCTATGCAGCTATCTGAAAATAAATAGCAGTTGCAGATTTGATGTATGCATTGGATTTGAAAAGAATAAAACTGTACATGTCCGAGATCTTATATTCACAGATCCATATGTGATTATTGCAAATATATGTGCCATAGTTCCTTTACTTTTGCTTGCCAATCATCATCAGTTTGATTCCTGAGATATGAAATTGGAGACATGCTGCATTAGCATGCCATACTTCATGAAAATGCTGCATAGCTAGTCTGCTTTAGAGCAATAGTTACTCACCTCCTCTTCAATTGCACCATTTTAACTATGAAGTATATTACGCCACTATCCTATTAAAAAAGTTTCCTTGATTATGTAATTGTCTTTTGCTTAACCTTGCATAATTTCTTAAGAAGTATGACATTTTTATTAGAAATCTTCTCATGTATCAAATTCTATCATCTCTCTTTCTTAACAGGTTATGATTTGAAAAATATGACTCACCATTCCAAGAGATATGTTGCTCTAAAAGTCATGTATTTTGGTCAGAGGTATGCAATTTAACCATAATCCCTTGTAATGTTGCTTGCTGTCAATAGCATATTTCCTCCTGTTACAAGTTTATTGTAAAAGGAGAGGAAAAGGATAATAGAAAATAGCAATCGTGTATTTATGGTAGAAGAACTAGTTTTATTAGCTGTGCGGTTATTTCATGTAACTTAGTTCAGCCTTCATACCAACCAGGCATGGTCACCCACAGTGATGATTTTATGCTTTACCTTCTTACTAGGGCAGCATTCCTTCAAGAACTGTAAAAACTTCTAGACTTAGGTCCCCTACATGGTATGTATTTCCTTTAGTAAATATTGCTACTTAGGCTTATCACCTGCTGGCATTTTGACAAGATTGAGACTTCGAATCTTGGACCGAGTATCTTCTAGGATCAACATGGCCTCAATTTCATTATGTAAGATTTTTATTGAATACCAACCAAAAGTTAATTTAAGATAGTATGAAAACTAAGCCCTTTTGATACATAGCCTCTGTAGGCTAAGTGAGATTTAATTTTTGGATCACTGGGGACTCTTTTCTTTTCCTTAAAAGTCTTCTCCATTTTATCATTTGATTCTATAACCCATGATATTTTAAAAAGAAATTAAAATTTATAAATTGTAAAGACTATAGAAAGCAAAAAGCCTTATAGTTCCAGGTGCTATATGACAGGTTTTATGGTTTTGCTTCAGAAGCACAAATGGATCCCACTGTTGAGGTATGGTTCTTAAATATCTTTTTGAAATTTACAGATGATGAATGACAAGTGCAAGATTTATTTGAATCTTTAAAAAAATTATTCTTGAGAAAAACAGAAATTAACTCATAGTATACTTGACCTTGTATCAGATGTACCTTATACAATTGTTTTTGTTGAATGATTCTGTTAGTTTCTTTCTTGGATGTACTTTCATAATTCTAGTGTTCATACAGTCTGAAATTTTCAAAGCACTTGAGAAAACAAGGCTTTTAGTTGGTGACAAGAAGGAATCACAGTACTCAAGGTGTGGCAGAACAGATAAGGGGGTGTCCTCTGTTGGCCAAGTAAGTTGATCACTAGAAGAACTTCTTTTAATCTAACTGTGATTTTGAACCATGGTTTACCATTTAACCATTTGAATGCTAAGAACATGGAAAATGCTTGGTGCAGGTGATTGCATTGTTTTTAAGGTCAAACCTCAAAGAAACTGATCGAAACCACAAAATTTCAGGAGAATTAATTCCTGAGGCACGAATTGGTTAGCCACTTATTCTGTATCTATCCTGGAGACTCTAAGTTCTAGGAAAAGCTTTATCTGTAATTATCATTTGATATTGGTGATTCATGGATTTTTCTTGTTCCATATCCCTGAATTCTATTATTTTCTGGGTCCTATTACAAATTTGCAACTGAACGTGAAATGATTTTATTTTAACTTAAAAGGCTAGCAACATATAGAATTTTAGGATGAACAATATTGGTTTGAGGATAAATCAAACTGTTTAAAGAGCTTTGAGTTTTTAATTTGTCACCAAATGTCTTAACCAGTCTCTCTTGTTCATAGAGAGAACTGGTTAACCATTTGGGGAAACTAGAAGGAAAAATTTGGGACAAAGTAGTGCTGAGATGGAATAAAATCCTTGTATGTAAAATACTTCAGGTCAATGAGAGGGCTAAATTATGGAGTAATAAAGTTCTGATACTATAACCATTCACATATTGTCTCTTGTGCTGTCAAATACTCCCGAGTAATTCCAGTAATGTAGGGTATGATGCACATGCATAATAAGGGCAAGCTGGTAGAAAACTCACAAGCTTCAGGAAATAAAATTTCTGATCGAGATTAGAAACTAAGTTTGAATAATTCTTTAGTTTCTACTTGCCTGATAATCAGATCGGTATTATATGTTGGTGAGTGATTGCCTAATCTGGATAGCACATCATCTGATGATTAATAAGGTCTTTCCCCATCTTACTGGAACTTATTTCAAACTTCAAAGTTAGAAGGTATGTGAGCTTGGTCTCTTCAAGAAAAACCAAGCAGACATGAAGTACAGCACAATGCATTTTCTAAATGGTTTTAGCAATTTATTAGCTTCAGCTTCGTTTAAAAAATTGTGAACACATTGACAGTGAAGTTTAAAGGAACAAAATGCATCTTTGATTGTAACTTATGCTGTTACTTTTTGAATTTTTGTCAGAAGGAGAAATTGATTATGTGAGAGTACTGAACCGAGTCCTTCCAAGTGATATTCGAATTTTAGGATGGAGTCCTGTTTCAATTGATTTCAGTGCAAGGTCTTTCTAAAATTTTAAAAAGTTCATTACTTTTTTACATTTTGAAGATGATTTAGTTTACAGAGGATATTTAAAATCTAATTCATCCTTGATGGATTTATAGTATCCAGAACTATTGGCTCAGTGTTATCATTAAAAATTTCTTTTGGAACTCGTTATATTAGTTATCTACTTATGGGTTAAGATGATGCAATATTGTCTGTCACTGCAGGTTTAGTTGTTTGGCTAGAGAATATAAGTACTTCTTTTGGAGAGGAAATTTGAATCTCTCCGTAAGTAACTTTTTTACATGGATCCTGAGTTCTGACCATCTGTTGACTTTATGGGTTCTCACCAGAAATATGAGACAGTAATCCAATATTTTTTATGTATCTCCAGGTTATGGAGAATGCAGGAAAGAAATTTCTTGGAGAACATGACTTCAGAAACTTTTGTAAGATGGATGCAGCAAATGTACACAACTACAGGCGTCGTATTACGCAGTTTGAAATTTCCTCTTCTAATATGAGGTGACTATCTATTTGTTCTGGTTGATTCAAGTGAGATTATATATACTTATTTATTAGGTAGAATGGTAGATTCTAATTGTCAATTTTAAAGTGCCATGAATATGTATGAAGAAGTGGATAATCTTCTGTTACTACTTGCAGCTTTGAAGGCGGTCAGCTTTGTGCTATTAAAGTTAAAGGTAGTGCCTTCCTGTGGCATCAGGTGCGGTGCATGGTTGCTGTGCTATTTATGATAGGCCAAGGTCTTGAATCAGTTGATGTGCGTGACAGTTATTCTCTTCAACTCTTTGTTTTCAGTCTTTGATAAATTGCTTTGCGAGGTCAGAGGTGGAATTAAACAGACACTAGAACTAAATAGCCTTCCATCAAGCCCCTGAAATTGACCAGCATGATACCTGATGCCGAACCCAAATAAATATGCTTATTTGTTTATTTTTTACATCTTTCTAGAGTGTTATGCATGCATCTTAACCTTTTGGCTTGAGTTATATTCACATCAAGTGACCTATCAATCAATTTTGTGTAGGTGATAGATATATTACTGGACATTGAGAAGACACCGAGAAAACCTCAGTATGCTATGGCTCCAGAGACACCATTGATCCTTCAATCCTGTGAATTTGAAGATGTCAAGTTTATTTGCTCCTCAGGTACATGATATACAAAACAAAGCACCTCATTTCTTTGACTCACGCTGAATATAGGATATTGATTTCTATGCTACAATTTGCTGTGACCTAGAAGAAAAGAAGAATGTTTGCAATTTGCATCCATACATCACTTGCACATTTGCTAGGCAACCATTTATGTTTGAAATATTTGAACTATCCTGCGGTTTTATTTGTAGATTCTGGGCAAGCACTTCGTATACACTTGGAAAATGAGGGTCGAGCATACCAGCTTCAGTCTGCAATTTTTCAAGAAGCTGCTCTGAGTTGCTTGCCTTTAGCAAAAGGTGCAGAAACCAAGTTCTACCATATCGTTCTATCTAGGTCTTACTTTTTTATTTGTCTGTGTTGATATATCTTGTTGAAAGAGCTTTGACTTTTTTCAGACCAGAGCTTATTGAATGATGGAACAATCAAGAAGGTCACTTCCCATATTCCTCTCTTGTCTCGGCCAACTGAGCGTAAGTGCTGCTACACTTTGAGCTTTCATTAAAAATGGTCATCACTGCTAGAA
The DNA here is from genome assembly GCA_025698465.1 of Gossypium longicalyx. Classification (NCBI taxonomy): domain Eukaryota; kingdom Viridiplantae; phylum Streptophyta; class Magnoliopsida; order Malvales; family Malvaceae; genus Gossypium; species Gossypium longicalyx. The sequence goes on along the minus strand of CM046997.1, from coordinate 10,360,193 downwards.
AATGAAGTTACCCTGTCATTGTTCATATCCATCAGGATGTTTAGAAAGATGTCATTTGATGCATTTATTACCAACAAAGAGAAACTTTTGTAGGAATATTCAAAAGTTTGCTTGTAGATGATGACAGTTCAAATTGTGCCTCATCTAGAAATTTGAGATGTGCATGATGCTCATTACGAAAAGTTCGATCAATGCCCGAGGGTTCGCACCCATAGGCATGCTGAGACACTTTCCATGTTGAAAACTGTTTTATTAGAAAAGCAATTATCCCTGTAGCAGACATGTTAGTCATTAAAGAAATGTCTGTTTTGGAAGAAATGAATGGCTTCTACTGTAGGAGTCCCTATAATCTTAAATACAATCTCTTCTTTGATAGCTTTGGGTGGCCCTCCTATTCTTTTTATCTGCCTTTGGTCTTTCCTTACATTTGAAAATAAATGCTTGACGGTCAGTTTTGTAATGAGGAATAGAATATAGAAATTTGATGGCTTAATTATTTGAGGTTTTCTATGGTAGATGTGTTGTGACTGACTCCAAAGTATTAACTGAACCAAATTTTGGGGTGTCGAATAGTAAAATTGATTTAAGCTTTCAGCAATTAGCAACCGATAACTCCCATGCATTTTCAAGAGATTGTGGTAGTCTGTATTTGTAGTTGCCTTCTTTACGCTTTATAGAATGCAACTCGCATTCTGTATGTTTTTCTTCAACTTTTGCTAGTTAATTTTGACCTAAACCTAACTAATTGTTTCCAGCATCATACGAAGAGCGACATGCCAAACTGAATTCAAGAAGATGAAAATGGAAAAGCATTTTGGCTAATCATGTGGAGTTGAAGCCCTACATTGTCAACTCAGGTACCCTTCCCAGTTCACGTGGAAGTTTTGTATTTGTATTAATGAAATGAGTGGAGACTTTATAGTTTGAGTTGTCTGTACTTGTGTCAGGGAATATCTTATTTTACAGATGAGTGAATTTTGGTCGTTATATAGCTTTTCCTATTGAGTTATTTTATCGAATAAGCGTTCACGTATGCATATACACGCTCGTGTTTGGATGCATGTGTGTACTCAACGTCTTCAATTGATCATTATCTTAGTAGATGCGTTACCTAGGCTCCATAACCATTGAAATAGTCAACAAGGTCAGGTTATCTTTTGGTCTGTTCCTTTTAAGTTAAAATATTTAATAGTCGAAAGAAATATTCAGAAATTCTAATTTTCTGCAGCATTTCAAATCTAGGAATGTTTCTTCTCGACCCTTTTTTGTGCAAATTATAAGCCACCCCAACAGGTATTTTGCCTCACACACCCACACGCCTGTGCATGCATACATGTGGTATGTGCATGCTCACCGAGATTGTCTATCTCAACATCACGTGCCTTTACTGAGCATACATTAGTATAGCTTCAGCTTACCCCTTCCACGAATAATAATACGTTACATTCAGGCTCAAAAGTCAACAAGGTCAGGTTATCTTTTGGTCTGTTCCTTTTTAAGTTAAAACATTTAATAGTCGAAAGAAATATTCAGAAATTCTAATTTTCTGAAGCTATACTAACATATGCTCAGTAAAGGCACATGATGTTGAGATAGACAATCTCGGTGAGCATACATTAGTATAGCTTCAGCTTATCCCTTCCATGAATAATAATACGTTACATTCAGGCTGAAAAGTCAAAGTCCTAATGGTCATGCATGCTATTGATGGGGAAAATGTTTATGTTTATCATGTATACAATTTCAATGATATTCACATGAAATAAGCTAATTATTTGGTACATGTGGGAAGTTTTTCTATTTCACAAGCGAATTGAGATTTTGCCACATATCTTACTTATATATATATTTTAATTTTTTAAATATAACTTAAAAATACCTTGTGGAATTAAAATTGTTCCCTCAGTCTACTTTATATAGCTTGAATGTGTGGATATTTTATATAAATATATATTAACATTTTATTCAACAATAAATGATGTAAAGATTAATTTTAACCCAACACCTTTTTATTTTTAAAGCATACGTTCCAAGAATGCAAAATTATAGTAATTATTTATAAGGTCTTTTTCTAATGAATATTTTTAACATTTGACTATTAATAAAAAGAATACATATAAATGATGTCAACATCATGAAGGACACTGACTTTTGGACGTGCGTCAAATTGGATGTATAGCAACCACAAATGCATCTTATAATGCATGTATTAAAATAAGATAGTTGTTGGAACTGGGTTGAACAGATTAAAGAAAACGTTAATTAATATATTAATGTGAATAAAAGAGTTAATTTGATTTATGAGTGAATCACTTTGAACTCATTAAATCGGACTAAAAAAAATTTAATTGGCTATTTTTATAAATTTTTCATATTTATTTGATTGAAACTAAATTGAAGATTGGATTGAGTGATTACAAAACTATGGAAAGTGAACTTAAATAAATATTAATGTTTCCAACATCCTTGAAAACAAACTGTAAGTCATTGCAATTTTGTCCAATGTTTTTATTTTAGTTATACAAATGTTAAGTTTTTTATTACGGTTGATTATACAAGCTACATCATGTTTATAATTTCATTTTGGTCATCTAATTTTTAAATTCCAAATTACATTAACAATTAAACTTAAATTTTAAAACTTAAAAAATAGAGGGACTAAATTCTTAAAAACGTAAGTACATGAATTAAATTCTAAATTTGTGAATAACATTAATTATCTAATTTGTAAATCTTGGCTATATCTCACCCATACATTGTACAGGCATAGGCATACTGTGTGTATCAATTAGTAATAATAAGTAAATTAAATAATTTAATGTGTGCAAATGGTAATCTTGAGTATAAATATAAAATAATTAATGTGCTTTTAATTAATAATAGTGTAAAGTAGTATACATTATTTTAATCTATAATGTTTGTCTCATAAATTTCTTCAAATGAAGAAACTTTAAAAAGTTTATGTGAATAATGAAGAAATTGGCATTTATTTATAATGTAAGTATGAGTTGTATAAATATTCTCTAATTAATGTAAGATTTATAGTATAAATGCTTGAAATAGAGACCGACATATGTTAAAAACTTGCAATGTGAACATAAAGTTTATTTCTTTATTTAGTCGAAACTATATAATAAAATATATATGATATAATTTATAAATAAATGAAAAGTGTGAGATATGGTATTGTTCTCTAGTCAATGTGAAAAGAATATTATAAGGACTTGAGATATGGTATTGACACTTGTATATAGTGTAAGTGCAAGTTATGAGTGTGTTCTCAAGCTAATGTGAATTTTTAGTATATGTGCTGTTAAAAATACTATGGAGGCTCTTGTATTGCAAGTTGGATTGTCTTTTACCTCTTCTACTAAAAAAAGGGTAAATTAGTCATTGTACGTTAGATCAAAGAGCAAACTAATCATTTTGTTAAAAAATTTATCCATTTTTACTGTTAAAAATTGATCCCTATACGTCAGTAGGAGGCACATGTGGCACTCCATGTATTATTGTTCAGTTATTCCGTTAGTCATATTAGTTTTTAATAGGAGAATTAGATGAAAATTTTAATAGAAAAGATCAGTTTACTCTTTGATTTAACATACATTGACTAATTTTTCCAATTTTTAAATTAAAATAACAAAATGCAATCAAATTCCTAATATACGATACTCCATAATACTTTTCCCTATAAATGCTTGAAGTGGAGATTAACACATATAAAAAAAATTTATAATGTGAACATGATATTTATTTTCTTATTTAACTATATCCTTGTAATATAATATATATTAAATAAAGTAAGCTACACTAACAATACTAAGAAATATCGTTTTTTCTTATCTGATTCACGCATCATAATTTTATTATTAATAAAAGATGTATATCCACTTATTAAAAAGTAATTTACTTAAAAACTATTAAAAAAAATCTGTTTAAAAATAAAATATTAATTTCATTTAAAAATATATTTTAACAAATAAAATAAAATTTTAAAACTATTTAAAAAATTAATAATTTTAAGTCATAATTAAATTATTTTTTTAAAATTAGTCCATACATATTTTAAACAATTTTTTAAAAACATTTGTAAAAATATTTTATAAATATTACAATTTTTTAAGCACAATTGTTAAAAAAACAATTTTTTTTCCATATACAATTTACTACCAACAAATTATTAATTTTTTAAAAAATAATTAAAGATTTTTAAAAACATAGTTAATAGAATTTAAAAATAATTAAATAACATTAAAACTACTTAAGAGATACTAATAATGTTTTCAATAACAATAACTAAAATATTTGTTTCAATAAATATTTTCAATACTAATAAAAATTTCCCTATTTCAATTAATAAAAATAAAGTGTTAAAAATAATAAATCACCTATAAAAATTTACAACATTTAAAGAAATCGTTTTTATTTTTGTTATTATATTAAATTCGTTTTATATATAAATTTAATCAAATTATTTTTTAAATAATATTTATTTAAAGCTTTATTTTATTTTAAAACATGAATAAAAAAACCTATACTGATGAATAACTTTAAAAATGAAATATAAACAATATAAAAACAAATATGAAATGAATGTGTAATTAAATAAATATTATGATAATTTTAGGAAATATTATTTTTTTAAAAATTCTATTAAAATTAAAAAAATAAGATTAAATACAAAAAATATATATATTTAAAATTATTTTGATACTGTTTAAAATTTATTTTAATATCATACATTGAATATATCATTTGTTAAATACTTTATTTTAAATTTTTTTATTTATATCATTTGTAAATCCATTAAATTTAATAAATAATATTAATTAATTTAATATAATATAATTATTTGTCAAATTCTATATTACAATTTCTATATACTTTAGTATTTTTTTTCGAAGTTGCAGATGAAATAATAAAATGTGTGTTTAATTGTGGCATGGGGTTGACTTCCTTTGAAGGACCACCAATTTCGGTCTGTGTGCAATTTATTGTTGGTGGATAGAATTAATATTACATGAGTTAATTATGTGCTTTTTAATATAATCGCTTAACGCTGTCTTTTTCTACCGAAAAAGCCTGTAGGCATCACATAATCAATATTAATACATCTCTCCACCACATAAGTATAATTCGGTAATACGTAACAAATGTTGGATTTTGTTATAATCAATAATATCTTTGTACCAACATATACATCTCGTACAACGCGCAAATAATCCTATTGACATGTCAATCGTATCCTATTCTTTAATACATTCACTCGGACATTTCTACCATATACAGTTAGTTTGTTACAATCCCAACGACCATATACACAGTTTTCACTTTTGAAATAGCAATCCATTTATAATTTTAACCTTGTAACATCATCATAAACATACTATCCAATCATATAACAATGTCACATTCATTCGATATCATATATTTATTCATATTTGCCATTTAATTTATATTTTACGATTCAGTCAATTTGATGCCAAATAACAATAATTACATAACAATTCAAACTATAAGTAAAACAATATAATACAAACATATTAAGAATTAATAAAATAAGTCTCATATGAACTTGCCTAACCAAAACAGTGAAGGACTAATCCGTAGTTTTTTTTTATAATTATCTATTGATTGGTTCAAATCCTAATCTATAATATAATATAATTTAATTTAATTTATCAATATAATTTTTTTCTAAAATAAATTTATAATTTTGTTTAAAAAATAAATTTATTGTTTTAGAAACATTAAGAAATGATAATATTGAATATTTACTTTAACTAATTAATAATAAAATAAAGGCTATCATTTCATTTGACTAAGGTAGGTCACACTTATTTTCAAAACTCAAAAGGAAGGAAGGAAATTTCCAGGCAAAACAATTTAAGATTTTAAAATATTTTATTGACGAAAGAAAGAGAGAAAAAAACCCGGTCCAAAACGGTTCGGTTTTTAAATTAAATCTATTATAAAATTCCCTAATCCACCCACTCACTTCCGCTTTACTTTTCCACCAATTTTTTTTTCCTTTGACTGCGATTTTTTCTCTTCTTTTCCTTAAAAAAAAAAAAAAAAAAACCTTTTCGTATAATGTGAGATTAAATTTCTTGTTTTGAAGTTTGGGTTTTGATCAGTTTTTAGCTCTCTTGATTGGGGAGTTTTCTGTTTTTTCTTTGTGTAGAAAAAAAAAAACAAAAAAAGTCTTTTTTTTTTTTTTTTTTTTTACTATCAAGAGAGATGAAGGTGACTGCGACGGCTGTGACGGTTGATTCCGGTTTTGGGGACGACCAAGTGTGGCCACCGGGGTTCCGGTTTCACCCAACTGATGAAGAGCTGGTTCTTTATTATCTAAAGAGGAAGATCTGTAAAAAAAGGCTTAAGCTTGATATCATTAGGGAAACTGATGTTTACAAGTGGGATCCTGAGGAATTACCTGGTAATTTTTCCTTTTCCTTTTAAACCCTGAATTTTTTTCTAGGGGGTTGGTTGATTATCTGATTCTTGATACGAGTTTATTTTAGGGTATATGAGGGTTTGTTTTGGTGCTTTGACTTCATGTAAGTTTTGATTAAATTACCTTTTAAGGGAATCGTATTGATTTGATCTCTTATTTGATTTGTGTTTTCTTTATGGAATCGTTTTTTTTTTTTGAGGAATATGTGGCTATTGATTCTTTCATATACTAATTATTAGTTTTCATCCATTCATTCTAAGATATATTTGGGTTCCGTTGACTCTGGTTGCACACTAATTTGACTGTTCCTTTGGTTATAGTTTTTTTGGCTATTGATTGATTAGATGACTATAATTGTGCAATGGTGATGAAGTTTTCGATATGGTTTGTTTTTGCTCCTATTTGATGCTGTTTGTTTAATGGATGGATTGGTTGTCTGGAAAAAAAAGTTAATCAGTAGATAATGTCTGCTGGTTAGTAGATTTAGGTTTTGCTTTGTTTGTTCGTATTATTGGTCTTCTAATAAACTAAACAAATGTTATTCAGGGCAATCGGTACTGAAGAATGGGGATCGACAGTGGTTCTTTTTCTGTCCAAGAGACAGGAAATACCCTAATGGAGCAAGGTCAAACAGGGCTACCATACATGGGTATTGGAAGGCAACGGGAAAGGATCGTTCTATTACTTGCAATTCTCGAGCTGTTGGAATCAAGAAAACTTTAGTTTTCTACAGAGGGCGAGCACCTAATGGCGAGCGAACTGACTGGGTGATGCATGAATACACCCTTGATGAAGAGGAACTAAAGAGGTGCCAGAACGTAAAGGTATGTAAGTGAGTTAATTTTGTTAACGAGCTTCTTGTTTTCATTTTGTATATGAGCTGTTTATTAATTCAGTGTTTCTCTTTTGTATTTCAGGATTATTATGCTCTCTATAAGTTGTATAAAAAAAGTGGACCTGGCCCTAAAAATGGTGAGCAGTATGGAGCTCCATTTAAAGAAGAAGCGTGGGATGATGAGGAATATTCTAGTAACCCTTTAGATGCAATCACTCCTGTGAAGCCACCTAATGAGGTCATTCCTGATGATAATGTAAAACCTAGTGTTCAATCTGAGTCTCCATTGAGTGATATTGAGGAGTTTATGAGACAGTTTGCTGATGAGCCTGCACTTCCACAGCCGCAAGCTTATCATAGCCATGTATTGCCTCAGGTTGTCAGTGCAGAAGAGACACAAAGTACTTTGCTGGATCCATCTCCAAGGGGTGTTCTCTTTCCCGAGCAACTTACAGTTCTCCATGGTCAAGCAAGCTTTGAATTTTCAGAGTCGCCTATTTCTCAATTGCTGTTGCAGGAGGCACCTGAGGTCACACCTGTCGGCGACCTCCTTGATCAGGTACCTCAATTATGTGAGGAGGATTTCTTGGAGATTGATGATCTCCTTGGTCCTGAACCTTTGATCTCCAATATCAAGAAACCTGTGGAGAGCAAGCAGTTCAATGAGTTGGATGGGCTGAGTGAATTTGACCTGTACCATGATGCAGCCATGTTTCTACAGGACATGGGGTCTATTGATCAAGGAACAGTTCCGTTCTTGTATGATAATATGATAAATCAGGTAAGTTACCAGTTGGAATCCCAATCTAATATAAGCCTGATGAATCAGCAGTATCTGCCCCATTTTAATCTAAACCTGATTGATAAGCAGTGGCAAAACCAAGCAAATGCAAATATGATGGAACAACATTTGCAGCCTCAACTGAATGCGTCGGGGGGTAATATGTTGAACCAGGTGGGTTATCAATCTGGTCCAAATATAAACTCAATGGATCATCAATTGGTGCTTCATTCAAGTGTGGACCAGGTGGATTACCATGGGCAGAATCAACAGCTGCAAATGGATCAGATTAATGGTGCACTTTGGACACATGATCAAAGTGGTGATGCTTTCATTCCATCAGGATCAAGTCTTGGGAATGCTTCTCCAACTTCAGGTAGAACAAGTGTGGAAACCAATATGGATTTATTTGCGAACTTATTATCTTACATTCCACTGAGCCATGCTTTTGTTTTGCACAAGCTGTCTTAGCCCATCCTGGCAGAGCTCTTGATGAGACTGATGGTTGGGTAGACATGCCAAAGTCGACATGGCAAAAAGTCTCTGTAAAAAAGGGGAATTTGACCCTGCTTCAAGAGCTCTTCTGATACAAGTATTTCATTTATAGTCACTATAAGTGATTAGAATGCAAATATTCAACTTGTATTTTTTTCATGGGAAAAACTACTCTGAAATACTGCTAAACTGTAGACTTTTGCTTATACATGGTTATTTTTGTTTTATCGTGTTTAGGTTTTGTAAACAATGGCCCTAAGCAAGACCAAGGTAACAAAAATGATGGCAGTGGTGGTGGAAGCTGGTTTTCATCTTCTTTGTGGTCGTTTGTGGATTCAATACCTACGGCTCCTGCTTCTGCAGCTGAGAATCCATTGGTAAATCGGGCATTGGAGCGTATGTCTAGCTTTAGTAGATTGAGAATACATGCAATGAATACTGCTGTGAATGGTTCTGCTAGTGCTAGGAGGAGAAGCAGGAATAGGGGATTCTTTTTCATTTCTATTTTAGGTGCATTGTGTGCTGTCTTATGGTTCTTGATAGGAACAGTTAGGGTCATAGGGAGATCTATCTCCTCCTGAATATATATATGTATAAGTTGGAAGTGAAGTGAAGTGAAATTATTGCATGGACAACATATATGCATAGTTTTAATATCTAACTAATTTTGAATGTAAAGGAAGAAAGTGATAGCTGAAGTAAGGCAATGAATGTTGAACCCCTTTTTCGTTTTGTAGAGATCCTTTTTCTTAACTAAATATTTAATCTGTTTATGTGTCCAATGTTCCATTTTTACGAGTCTAAGCCTCTGTATTTCAACGCTGATAATGTGAACGGAAGGGGATGGTACCTTCATTCATTGTCTATATATAGGGAGATCAGTGTTTATTATGTGTAGGAAGAATAAGGAAACCTTGTTGTAGGGCCAACGGGAAACATGGGTGTGTGTAGAGGGAAGAAGCGAAGGAAATAATAGTTCATTTAAGTCAAGGGTCTGCACTTCACTCTTATGGCAGGGCTACACACACACACATACACTTGTGAACTCGCTCATTTCTGATGTGTCCTACTACCCCATTTCAATGTTTTTGCACACTGGAGTAGTATTTTTTGCTTTCTGTCTTTCTGGACTGTTATTTCTTGTGACCTTTGTCACTAGTAGAATTACTTCACTGTCATTGTTGCAATTTGAAGGTCATGTGTTTGAATGCCTTTATGTATTATTTTTTAATTTAATATTTTTGAGAGATTTATGACTAGTTTAGGATTTATGTAAAAATTTATTCATCAATTCCTTCAGAATTTACGTAAAAAAGTATATAAAAAAAGGGTTACTAAAAGAACAAAAAAGAAAAAAAAGTATTCTATTCTTTGTTGGAATGGTTAAAAACATCTGCAAATTTATTTTTAAAAAAAATATGTAAGTTGGTTTTGTATAAATGCATTCTTCAGTTGATATTAAAGATTAATGGCATTTTCTATCAGTGATATTTTTGCCACCAAATTCTGTAGAAATCATGGATTTGCACGCTTGTTTCAATAAAATTTTTTAGAGTAAATTTCAATGAAAAAATTAAAGCTATGTTCTTTGAATGACAATTCTTGAAAAAAAAATTGCTTCTTTTTTCTTGACTTCAAAACTTTTTATTCCCCCAAATAATTTAAATTTGTTTTCATTTACCACACTAACTAAAATTGAACTTTTTTTTTTTTTGGTATTCTAAAACAGGGACCAATTCAGAGATTGACAAATGTCTTAACCTGGTAAATTCCATTTTTCATTAATAATTTAATACATAGAATAAATGAATGGCCCATTATAAAAATCAACTATTTAATTTAATCCCTTTTAAAATTTAGTTACCTTAAACCCCTTCAAAATCGTATAATTTTTGTTCCCTACCCTGCACAAAAGTTCTACCTTAGTACGGGTTAAAGTTTATAATCTCCTTTTTTTTAGTCTCTTTGAAGTTTAATTATTCAGTATAATCCTGTTTAACTTTTTAATTATATGTAAAAATTTCATTTCTTCGGTCACTTTGGATATTAATAATTCAATTTTAACCATTTTAATACAAATAATTTAGCTTTAGTCCTCCAAAATTTTTTAAATTTATTTTGATCCCTCCAATACAAATTTCCTGGGTTCCCCCTGTGCCTTAAGATTTGTAGTACAGAGGGTATATATATAAGTATAACTTGGGGAATCATGTGAAAGCCTTTGAAAAGATAGCCGTGCATCATGTGAATCTGAATCTGCTGTACCTTCCCTTCACCATTTAAAACCACCATTCCCTTCCTCTTTGTTTCTCACTTATATAAACACTGCTCGCCCCATCACCAAACTTGGCCTCTTCCTTTCATCTTCTGCATGTCTATCCCATACGAGCAATAAACATGAAGAACTTCTTTTTTGGAGTTGGTGGTTTACTGCTAGTTTCCATTTTCATGCTGCTTTGTTTATTCACCGAAACCCTCCTTGTGCCCCTTCGTCATCACCATGGTAATCATCTTCGGTGCCAAAAATCTAATCATCCATGCCATTTCATGCATTGCTTATATTCTCTACATGCATGTGTGCAGCAAACAACCATGGGAAAGCTACAACATTGGGAGATGAAGTAGTACAAGTGAACCCTGAGGTTTGTTTCTCATCTAACTCGTAATTTAAATCGTGGGTTGGGTATAAGTTGATTTGTTAATGCATGCATGCATGCAGGAAGGGAGAGGGATGGAGTTGTACACAACAGGGTCGAGCTTGCCTGACTGTACACACGCCTGTGGGGCATGTTTTCCTTGTAAGAGGGTGATGGTGAGCTTCAAGTGCTCCATGACTGAGTCTTGTCCCATTGTTTATAAGTGCATGTGTAAAGGCAAATACTACCATGTTCCTTCCAAATGATATTTATTTGCACCTCTTATCCCTGCAATTTAGTTAGTAATATTGAAGAGACTGGATTGAAAGATTAGTGTTTATGAGAATGCTTGTAAATAGTAGAATTTATTTGCATTTTTGGTACTTGTATTAGAATTTAGTGTGTGTTTTTTTTTCAGTTAGTAGAATGTGAAATTTCAAAATGTTTTAGCAATGAATTTTATCTGCTTTTTTTTTTTCTAGTCACTCCTCTTTGTTTTTCCCCTTTTTTTTTTTTTACCTTACATTATCTTCTTAGCATTCACTGCACAAGATACTAACAACAAATAAATTTAAGATATATTCGGGTGTCTACTTAATACGAGTTGAAACCGTATTATCCCTAATATTTGTATAAATAGATAAATAAATATGCATATTTATATAAATAAATATTAATAAGAAAAATTGAATATGACATTAAAAAAATTAAAACTTGGGTGTGAATGATGTACTATTATAGGAGGCTGACGTTGATTTAAAAGGTCCACTGCCTCTGTTGAATGCAAGCAACATAGTTGGCGAGATTTGTATTCTCAGGTCTTTTCAGCTCTGCTGTGCCAATAAAATTCAATTTTAGCAAAGCCTCCATTTATTACTCACTGACTCAATTAGTAAATAACCATCTGGGCTTCAATATCAATGTCCAACCAGATTGCCCAATCCAATATTTAGATTATTTTGTATATAATTTTCAAAAGCCATAATCCTGAAAATAGCCCCTAATATTTTACATTATTATTCATTTGGCCCTTATTTTTTTAAGCACTTTACCCTTCATTGTTCCAATTTTTATCGAATTGATTTTTTTTTTGACAGAATTAGTGATGTAGCCGTTAGTTGGGGTGAACCGAATGTTTTAATTACTACCATGACAATTCAAACATAGGATAATTTTTTTTGGTCAAGGATATAATTTTAATGTTGGTGGGATGTGCTTCATATTTATCGAAAAGTTTGTAAGCACTTAAGACAATAATTAACGAACAATTGAAGAATTAATGACATCATAACGTGTTCTCTTATTTGACAGTCACCTTTTAGACTTCAAGCAAGGCTGCTTTTTCTAGCTTGACTTTGATTATTTTAGAGATATTTAAAGAGATCATTGTATCCCTATTTTGACATGCCAATCAGCAAAGACATTTCTTTGTAAGGAACAAGATGTCGTCACATATAAGTTTGATGAGAGTTTTCGTGATAATTATGGAGAGAATTTTTTCTTGAACTATGGTTTTGTTTTCGGGGTTTGATTTTTCTAGATTGTACTATCATTGGTTTATTAATTTAGTGAAAAGCCGATATATCTTTTACCCGTGATTTTTTTTCTCTTTGAGAGTTTTTTATGTAAAATATTTATATTTATTACTCGCATTTTTACTATCTCGTTGTTTATGCGAGTCAATTCTCAATAGTATTTATCGAAAATAATCAACCATAAGGTTAAAACATCCACCGTTACCAATCCTCAAAACTTATAAAATGCCAAACTCTAAAGGAATGACAAAACCTAAGCCATGGAAAAGAATATGAAAAGTATAAACGATACCATAGGAAACGAATTTGATTCTCCTCCTAACTTCAACAAAGAATCAAGTTCTACTTCCCAACGTTGCCCTACTATATATATATATATATATAAAACTTAATTATTATTTTCAAACATTATCGACTGTTGTTGTTGGTAAATGGCAGACACGATCACCCACGATCTAACCGAAACCTTACAACTGACCAACAACAATGAATATTATCAGTACCTTAAAGAAGACGATGCAGACGAAACCAATTTCATTTACATCGTCAACGCAATCCTCAGTGGAACCGCAAGGCTCAATGTCCTTTTACCCACAGCAACCATTCTCGGTTTCACCATTTTCGCTCCCCTCTTAAGCAACGACGGCCAATGCACCACCCTCAACAGATGGCTGTTGGGTTGTTTTTTAATGTTCTTAGCAGCGTCTTGTGTGTTCTTTATGTTCACGGACAGCTTTAGAACAGCCAAAGGAAGGTTGTATTATGGGGTAGCGACGTTGAGTGGGATTTGGACGTTCAATGCTGGAAGAAAGAAACCTTGTGTGCCATCGGATTATAGGCTGAGGTGGTGTGATTTGTTCCATGCAGGGCTGTCTTTGGTTGCGTTTTTGGCGTTTGCAGGGTCACATGGCGATGTTGTGGCGTGCTATTATCCGGGGATTCCGAGAAAAGTGACCAACACTGTTCCACTTGTGGTCGGGTTTGTTGTGAGTGTTTTGTTTGTGGTGTTTCCTTCGAGGAGAAGGGGAATTGGGTATCCATTCTTGTTGCAGGGTGAAGCTAGGAGCTCTAGATTTTGAAACATATATACTTCATATATATTTGTATTAATGTAGGAATGGAAAATTTGGGAGAGGTTATGAGTAAATCTAAACATTATATAAAAAAAAAAACTGATATGTTCATTATTTAGAATCATTTCTTATTTTTTTCTTTAAATTTTTTTTTTTGATAATTAGCAATTGACTTGTGATTGTGTTTAAAATTAATGTGTCTCAAGTTTAAATCTTATCATATGGTTATTTTATTATAAAACTTGAAAAGATAAAAATATCGTTGTATTAATATTTGTTATTTTTATATAAAATAATATTTTAGTAAATTTTCAATTGAATTGATATTTAGTCGATTCGTGTATATTAAAGTTTAGATAAAAGCCAATATTGCGAAAAATTTACCACTAATAATTGACATTAACATTTTAAGAATTTAGATTTTAGAAAAGTTAAATTTTGCTATTAATTTTTATATTATGTATAGGCCGTAGATTTGATTTCTATATGTTAATTTGGTTAATTTAAAGTTTTTTTTTTCGAATTTTGAAATTTTAATCTTGACTCAAAAAGTAACAGTTAAATATGTTAGATCAAATTTTACTATTAGTCTCATACTATATGTAACTTGTAAATTTAGTCCATGTCTTATAATTTGATTATTTTTTATTCTTTATATCTTTCGAATTTTAAAATTTTAGTTCTGATGTAAATGATAAACGTGAAATTCACTAACTAAAATAATGTGGGTTTTTTGTGGTATTATATGAAAATAACAAACTAATATTATATTACACATGTGACAATAAAGATTCTAAAAATAGTAAAATTTAACTCAAAAAATTTAGTAATTACTCTTTAGGTCAAGATTAAAATTTCAAAATTTGATAAATATATGAACTAAAAATCAATTAACCAATTAGGTGAAATAAAATTGATTTTCAAGGTTAAGCATGAGGTGAGCAAAACTCAATAGATTAAAAGAATTTGAGTTAATTGAATTGAGTTATTCGATTTTTCGAATTTAAGTGGAGAGAAATTTTTAAAATTGAAAAAACTAAATAGATAAGAAAATAAATGGTGCAAATATCCTCACGTATCTATCAATTTTAAAAAATAATAACAAATTAATCTCTAAAAAATATTTAAAAAAATCAAAATAATTACTTTTTTCAAAACTTTATAAAAATTATAAAAAATAAAAATATTATGAAATGTGAAATTAAAAAATAATTTCTTTTTTCAAAATGATAAAATTGTGGCCAATAAGTAAATTATTAAATCTGTTATAAAATAAAGAGAGATAGAGAAAATAAAGAATAAAGAAATATGAAAGCAATAGAAAATGTACTTGATTGATCAAAAAGGATGATTTACAATGCTTCATCAGAGTCTCTATTTATATGCATAAGAAGTATAAAAGAAGTAGAGATCTAATTCTAATAACTATTAGAATTTAAAATACATTAAAACTTTATCTTGATCATGATGGACATCCACTTAATAAGATATTCATAACATTCTCCCTTGTATGTCCATTGGTAGATAGAGTGCCTTGTTAAAACCTTATTAAGAAAAACCCTGTGGGATAAAAACCTAACGAAGAAAAAAGATTACACAATCTATAATACGCATAATATGCTACCTCATTAAAAAGCTTACTAGGAAGACCCAATGGGGCAAAACCTCAGTCAAGGGAAAAAGAGTACAACACGTATTTACTTCCCCTCATGAAAACATCACATATTTTATCATATTCTACGTATTCAATCTTGAATACTAGTTTTTCAAATGACTATTTGAATGTATTTGCTAAGCATTTATATTACCATTCTTTTAAAAGTCATGAGTGAGAGAAATTTGGGGAAATATATTTTGATCTCTTCAGGAGATTCAACAATAATCACAACAAACTTTAATCATGATTCTTATATAAAAACACAAATAGGTATTTTGGATAATTTTATAATCCTCCTTCAAGTACTCAAATTTACCACATATGTTCAAATTACTTCAATTCATATAAATGAACAATTTCTCGAGAATTTCAATATGCTTCTAGCATCCTAAATCCTTCGAGGATTTTAATATAAACTTTACTATATAGTGATTCATAAAAAGTTGTAACAATAACCATTAGATGCAAGTTAAATCTTTTATGAACTGTCAATTTAATAATATATCTAAAAGTTATTGATCCACCACAAAAGAATATTATATTTTTTCATAATCAATACCAGTACTTCGTGAAAAACTTTATATTTTTATTCCGCTTTTGCAAAACTACTTCATTTGCACCCTTATTGGCTTTATACCTTTAGATATTTGGACTACTGGTCCAAAAACTCCATGAATTTAATTGTACTTGAGTTGTATCTTTCTATTTTGATCAATTTATTCCATATCTATATTTCTCAATAGATTTATTCAAGATTATCATTTTATTTCATTATTTCAATAATAATATTGTATGCAAAATCATTGTTGACCACTTTTATTATTCGGTTCCATATTTTCTCGAATTGACATAACTTATCGAGATATCTTATTTTTATTATTTTAAAATTCAGTTTTAGGTACCTAAATCTCTTCTGAACTTTTACTTATTAGTTATGTCTTGGATCTCTTCTAGAGCACCCGTCTCCACTATATGACCATCTAGAATAATTTTCATCTTTGGAACCGATCAATCTATTATTTATTCTAACTGATTGTTCTACTGGGACTTTGATTCAAATTAAAATATTAGATGGTATATAACACTTGATTATTCTCATTAAGGTTGTAAATACATCTAACAGTTAACTTGTAATGAGTTATCCTTATTGAACTTCTGATTCAATTACTCTCCCCCTAACTCATTACAAGTTATTGTTTCTCTACCCCTAATGTTGGGAAAACTAACAACTCATGTCACAATTAAATCTTGAATTAATTGCTCAAAAATATTATAAGGAGACTCATATAAATATACATTCCCAATCTCTTATTATGACCTGTGCATTGTGGTGGAGCAGTTGAAACATATATCACACATCCAAAAGTTGTAAGATGGGAAATATTTAGCTCTTGACCAAAAATCAATTATAATGGGGAGTATTTATAATTTATTGGCTTGATGCGTACAACATGTAAATCAGTACAAGCATGAATCTCATGCAGAAATAGAAAGTTTTGTTATCATAAGTAATGGTTTAGCTATTAGTTGGAGGCATTTCATAAACAATTCAGTTAAATCATTTTGTGTGTGAACATGAGTGTAACACCCCTAACCCGTATCCGTTGCCAGACTAGGGTTATGAGGCATTACCGGACATATCGGAACATTTAATAATCAATTCACAAATATCATCTACACATCATAGCATCATAGTCAAACATCATTTCAAAGTCTCTTTCTTAGGTCATCGAGACCTTAAACATACTTTAGGAAAGGGTCGAGACTAAACCGAGCACATACAAAATTTCTCAGAAACTTAACAAAATTTCAAAGTTACAGAGGTCATACGCCCGTGTGATCAGGCCGTGTACCTCACACGGCATTAGACAAGCCCGTGTGTCTAAGCCGTGGCTAAACAGGGCATACATACTAACTTGTACCACACAACCGGAGACATGCCCGTGTGCCTTGGCCGTGGTCAAAACTGAATTGGGTCACACGGCTAACCACATGCCCGTGTTTCTAGCCTGTGTACCCTTCGAAATGGCCACACACACCCATGTGCTAAGGCTGTGTGCCTTACACGGCCACCAGACACGCCCGTGTGTCTAGGCTATGCTCGAGACTGACTTTATATTGTAGGACTACCCCAGGGGACACACGGCCGTGTAACATAACCGTGTGTCACACACGGCTGAGACACATGCCCGTGTCTCTGCCCGTGTGGATAAAAATAGACTATTTGCAAAGCCAATTTGCGACCCTTAATGGTCATCCCTACAAATACAAAATCAAAGCACAATTCATGACCAAATGGCAACCAAAACCATTCTCAAACATGCATAATTCAATCCACAATGTCACCAATCAATTTCATTCTAATTATCCAAACCAAAACATACCAAAATCACATACCAAACTCATTCATTCATACATGTCATTATCCCAATTTTTCACATCCATTCTCATATCAAAAGCATACCATTTCCATAACTATTCACATAACTAACTTACCAAATTGACTGTTTCTCACGGCCATTTATGCATATCAACACATACCATTTCTTAACTCAACTTATATACCAAAAACCACACCAAATAGCAACTTTAATCTAGCCATATCATATGGTATGATATACACTTCAAAAATCATATTCAAATACTTCTATCTTATACAGGCCATACTTCAATATTCACATTTTCAAAAGGTACCAAAATAGAGTTTGATAGTGTGGTGATGATCCTCGACAATCCCCGAGCCTTCAGTAGCTTCGATATCTAAAACACAATGTAAACATACATAAAGTAAGCTTTCAAAAGCTTAGTAAGCCATATACAAATAAATTTATCATTTTAAGCATATAAACATCATAAAATACATATACTCCATAGCCAAATACTATTACAAACCACATAGTTCATATACATACACATATTCCCAATTCATTGCACATATAACATAATTTCTCATACTTATATCACATATCATTACTTGCACATATACTTTCTTTTCATTCTCAATCATAATATACATTTCAAACATACCTGAATCGGATATACATTCATATAGTTATTCATTTCTCGGAATGCCCGTTGAACCGTACGGAACCAAATAGAATACATGGATAGCTCGAAAAGCTCGTACAATGCCAACGTCCCAGACATGGTCTTACATGTAATTAAATATCGATGCCACTGTCCCACACAGAGTCTTACACGAAATCAAATACAATGCCAATGTCCTAGACATGGTCTTACACGTAAATCTTAAATCGATGCCAACGTCCTAGACGTGGTCTTACACGAAATCACACATCGAAATCCTATGTCATGACATATGTATCCTAACTATTCCTATGGTTCGTACGATAATTTTCAGACGTCGTCTCATTACCGGAACTTTCTTAGATTTCTCATTTTCAATTCAAATAGCCATTCATCACTATTCATTAACATATAAGCAATAATAATTCAATTCAAACACATTTATTTGTATATAGACTTACCTCGTACAGGAATGAACGGAAACGAACGGCTATTCAACTACTTTCGACTTTCCCCGATCTAATTTCGTTTTCTTTGGTTCTTTATCTATACAAATTTAAATTTAACTCTTTTATTCAACAAATCATTCAATTCAATCCATATGCACATATTTAGGGCATTTTACAAATTAACCTTCACATTCACTTTTTAACACTTTAGTCCCTAATTCATAAAATCACAAAATACACATAATTTCATATTACACATGCTAGGCCGAATTTTCCTCTAGCCCATATAAGTCCATATATTTTATTTATTTCACATTTTATTCCCTCAAAATCTCATTTTCACAATTTAGCCCAAATTACTAAAATTCATCAAAATTTCAAATACAAAACATATTAATCTAACACATGTCTTTCATTTTTCATCAATTAACATCACAAAACTCACAATTTTGTCAATGGCTCAACTCAAAGCTTCATCAATTTCTTAAATTGAAACATGTGATTGATAAAACATTTGACAACGATTACAAAAACATATAAATTATCAAAAATCAATCAAAAACACATACCTAATAAGCTACACAAGTGCCGAATGCATGAAAGCTTTCCAAACCCTTATTTCTTTTCTTAGTTTCGATCAAAAAGGATGAATAAAGATGAACATTTGGTTTTGTTTTATTTTAATTATCATTTAATTAACAAATTACTTAAATAACCTTATTTAATATCATTTAAAAATCTCATAATATATGACTATTCATGTTAGTAGCCACTATTCATGGTATATTCACAACATAAGGACTTCACATTTAATAAGTCATAGCAATTAGGGACTTTTAACTAATAGCATGCAACTTTTGCATTTTACGCGATTAAGTCTTTTTATCAAAATTAGGGACACAAACAATCAAATTTTTTGACGAAACTTTCACACATATTAATTCACATATTATAAGCACGAAAAATAATATTAAAATATTTTTTGACTCAAATTTGTGGTCCCGAAACCACTATTCTGACTAGGGTCTAAATCAGGCTGTTACAACTCTTCCCCTTAGGGATTTTCGTCCCCGAAAATCTTACCGTTGAACAGTTCGGATATTGCTGTCTCATAGCATCTTCGGGCTCCCACGTAGGCTCTTCAACACCGTGTCAATGTCACATTACTTTTACTAATGGAATTTTCTTATTTTGCAGTTCTTTAACCTTGCGAGCCAAGATACGGATCGGTTCTTCTTCATAAGTCATATCAGACTAAATTTCTATTTCAGACGAAGTAATTACATGCGATGGGTCGGATATGTATCGTCGAAGCATCGATACATGAAACAAATTGTGGATCTTTTCTAGCTCAGGTGGCAATAGGAATCTATACGCAATTGACCCAACACGCTCTATGATTTCAGACGGTCCAATGAACCTCAGACTTAATTTACCTTTTCTACTGAACCTAAGTACTTTCTTCTACGGAGATACTTTCAGAAACACTTTTTTGCCGATATCAAATTCAATATCTTTTCGTTTCAAATTTGAATATGATTTTTGATGATCGGAAACTGCTTTCAGACTATCTCGGATTGTTTTTACTTTCTGTTCAGTCTCTTTTATCAAATCAACCCTGTGAATCTTATTCTCACTGAGCTCAGTCCAATACAAAGGTGTTTGACATTTTCAACCATACAATACTTCGAAAGGTGCCATTTTAATGCTCGATTGAAAACTGTTATTATAAGCAAATTCAATCAATGACAAATACTGTTCCTACGAAACTTCAAACTCAAGAATGCAATATCTCAATATATCCTAGAGTATCCGAATAATCCGCTAGGATTGACCATCCGTCTGCGGGTGAAAAGCAGTACTGAAATACAATTTAGTACTTAAAGCATCTTGCAGTTTCTTCCAAAACCTCGAAGTGAATCTTGGATCTCTATCTGACACAATAGACAGTGGCACCCCGTGCAATCTCACAATTTCAGAAATGTATAACTCAGCTAATTTATGAAGCGAGTAATTTATTCGAACAGAAATGAAATGAGCTGACTTTGTCAATTTATCAACTATAACCCAAATTACATCCTTCTTTTTTGGAGATAGAGGTAACCCCGAAACAAAATCCATCGTTATTTTATCCCATTTCCACTTTGAAAACATAATCGGTTGTAACAAACCAGATGACACCTGATGTTCAGCTTTAACTTCTGACAGATCAAACATTTCGAAACAAAGTAAAAAATATCTCTTTTCATTCCAGCCCACCAGCATGGCTGTTTCAAATCATTTTACATTTTCGTACTTCCCGGATGAATAGATAAAAGACTGTTGTGAGCTTCGTTCAAAATTATCAGAATCAACTTTGGATTTCTCGGAACACAAATACGATCACGGAATCTTAGAAAATCATCATTATCAATTCGATATTCAGAATCAGAATCCAAATTACACTGAGTTCATTTTGCTATAATCTCATTATCAACCTTCTGAGCTTCGCAAATCTGCTGAATAAATAACGATCTCGCTTTCAGTTCGGCTAATATTGAACTATCATCAGACAAAACTAAATTAGTATTCATTACACGTAATGCAAACAATGATTTTCGACTCAAAGCATCAGCAACAACATTTGTTTTTCTCAGATGATAATCAATAACAAGCTCACAGTCTTTTAACAGTTCTACACATCTTCTCTATCGCAGATTCAAATCTTTCTGAGTCATCAGATATTCTAGACTTTTATGAGCTGAAAACACGTGATATTTCTCACCAAATAGATAGTGACGCCAAATCTTCAAAGCAAACACAATCGCAGCTAATTCAAGGTCGTGTGTCGGATAATTCTTTTCATGTAGCTTTAACCGTCTCGAAGCATAGGCTATAACTTTGCCTTCTTGCATCAAAACAAAACCTAAATTGTTCAACGATGCATCACTATAAATCACAAATTCTTTACCCGGTTCTGGTTGTACTAACACTAGAGCTTTAGTCAATAGGGCTTTTAACTAATCAAAGCTTTTCTGATACTTTTCAGACCATTCAAATTTCACATCTTTCTAAAGCAATTTCGTCAACGGATTCGCAATCATAGAAAATCCTTTTACGAATCATTGGTAATAACCTCCAAATCCCAAAAAACTGTGGGCTTCAGAAATATTTCTCGGAGGCTTCCAATCCAAAATAGCTGAAATCTTACTCGGATCAATTCGGATACCAGATGTTGAAACAACATGTCCTAGAAAACTGACTTCTCGTAACCAGAATTCATATTTGCTAAATTTCGCATACAACTGCTTAACATGCAAAGTCTGTAGCACTATTCTCAGATGTTCGGTATGCTCGGATTCATTACGAAAATATATCAAGATGTCATCTATAAACACAACTACAAATCAATCTAAATATTGTCTAAAGATCTGATTCATTAGGTCTATAAAAATAGCAGGTGCATTTGTTAGTTCGAAAGGCATAACTAAAAACTTATAATGTCTATACCTCGTTCGAAAAGCAGTTTTTGGCACGTCAAAATCTTTAACTCGTAACTGATAGTAACCCGATCTCAAATCTATCTTTGAAAACATAGTAGCTCCTTTCAACTGATCAAACAAATCATCAATTCTGGGTAGAGGATATTTGTTCTTAATAGTCACTTTATTTAACTGACGATAATCAATACACATTCCCATCGTGCCATCTTTCTCTTTCACAAACAGAAGGGGAGCACCCCAATGTGAGAAACTCGGTCTTGCGAATCACTATCGGTCAACTCTTGCAACTGAGACTTTAATTCTTTTAACTCGGCCAGAGCCATTTTATATGGAGCTATTGATATCGGAGTAGTTCTTGGCACTAACTCAATACCAAACTCAATTTCTTGTATCGGAGGTAATCCCGGTAATATTTTAGGAAACACGTCAGGAAACTCACAAAAAACAGGCACTGATTCGATTTTCTTTTCAATCACTTTAGTGTCGAGCATATAAGTAAAATAAGCTTTACACCTCTTTCTCACATATTTTTGAGCTAACATCGAAGAAATCACTGTCGGTAAACCACTCAAATCACTAAACTCAATTTGAATTATCTCATTATTATGACATCTCAGATCAATTGTCTTTCGTTTACAGTTCACTATTGCATCATGCAGTGTTAACCAATGCATACCCAGAATTATATCAAATTCGTCAAATGGTAACAACATCAAATCAGTCGAAAAGTAATTGTCTCGAATCATCAACGGACAGTTCTTGCATACTTTATCAACCATAACACATCTGCCTAAGGGGTTCGATACTCTAATCATAAATTCAGTAGACTCTACAGGTAAAGTATTACTGTATACTAAAGTCTCAAATACATAAGAATGAGTTGATCCAAGATCAATCAATGCAACAACACTAGTATCATAGAGAGTGAAAGTACCAGTAATAACATCTGGAGACGAAGCTTCCTCACAAGCGCGAATAGCATAAGCTCTGGCAGATGCTTGAGCCTCAGATCTAACAGCGGTGTCTTTAGTCATTCTCTGCATGCCACTCACATTACTCGTGTTTCTAGGTGGTCTACCTTAAGCTATATTGCCAATCGGCCTCGGATTTTGCACAATCTCTTGCTCTACAAACTCAGAACATTCATGGATAAAGTAATCTAAGGATCCACATCTAAAGCATGCTCGGTCATTCAATCTACAACTTCTCGGATGTCTTTTACCACAATGTCTACACTCGGTTCGATCGAATCGGACATTTCCAACACTTGCAACAGAAGTAGCTGGAGCTCTAAAATTCGAATGCGATCTATTACGATCTCTACTCGAATGTCCCACATTAGCCTTTGAACGGCTAAAATCATCTCGAAATTTCTTTGATGCCGAATGAAATGACTTACTCAATGATCTTTTTCGTACCTCTTTAGCTTTTGAGTCGACTTTTCTTTTCTCTTTACCGAGTTCTTCAGTTTTACACGCTCGTTCAACAAGTACAACAAACTCTTTTATTTTCAGAATCCCGACTAATAATTTGATGTCTTCATTCAAGCCATCCTCGAATCTTTTACACATAATTACTTCAATCAAGACACATTCTCTTACATACTGGCTGAATCTTACAAATTCTCGCTCGTATTCCGTAACAGACATACAGCCTTATTTCAGCTCAAGAAACTCTTTACATTTTTGATCAATGAATCTCTAACTGATGTATTTCTTTCGGAATTTAGCTTGAAAGAAATCCCAAGTGACTCGTTCTCTCGGAACCACAGATATCAACGTCTTCCACCAATGATATGCCGTATCTCTCAGAAGTGAAACGACACATTTTAGACATTCTTTAAAAGTACATGACATTTCATCAAACACCCGTATTGTATTCTCAAGCCAAAACTCAGCTCTCTCAGCATCATTATCGGTAGTAGCTCGAAACTTTTCAGCCCCATATTTTCTAATCTTATCAACTAGATGCTTATTCAGAGGAATCAGATCTACAGCTTGTGGCACAATAGGGACTTGTGGAGGATTAGACGGGGGTAAAGGTTGTGGATCAGCCGGATTAGTTCTCATATACTGAGTGAACCAATCATTCATCATTTGGTAAAAGGCTTGCTTAGCCTCTCTCTCGTGGCTACTTGAAACAAGTCTAGAATCAGATTGCACTGCCTCTTGAGTGGGAGCGGGTGCATTACCTTCAACATCGTCAAATACGGCTCGATCGGGATCCATTTACTATATAAAAAACACATTTTTAACTGCCAGGATTCATCATACTATCGCAGTTTATAAATATGGCATGTATATCTAGACTCACATACGCTACGTTAGTCCTAGAATCGACTAAACAATAGCTCTAATACTAACCAAATGTAACACCCCTAACCCATATCCGTTGCCGGACTAGGGTTATGAGGCATTATAGGACATATCGAAACATTTAATAATCAATTCACAAATATCATTCAGACATCATAGCATCATAGTCAAACATCATTTCAAAGTCCATTTCTTAGGTCATCAAGACCTTAAACATGCTTTAGGAAGGGGTCGGGACTAAACCGAACACATACAAAATTTTTCAGAAACTTAACAAATTTTTAAAGTTACAGAGGTCACACGCTAGTGTGATCAGGCCGTGTACCTCACACGGCATTAGACACACCCGTGTGTTTAAGCCGTGGCTAAATAGGGCATATATACTGACTTGTATCACACGGCTGGAGACATGCCCGTGTGCCTTGGCCGTGGTCGAAACTGACTTGGGTCACACAACTAACCACAAGCTCGTGTGTCTAGCCCGTGTACTCTTTGAAATGGCCACACACGCCTATGTGACAAGGCTGTGTGCCTCACACAGCCACTAGACACGCCCGTGTGTCTAGGCCGTGCTCGAGACTAACTTTAAATTGTAGGACTACCCCAGGGGACATACGCCCGTGTCTCTACCGTGTGGACAAAAATAGACTATTTACAAAACCAATTTGCCACCTTTAATGGTCATCCCTACAAATCCAAAATCAAAGCACAATTCATGACCAAATAGCAACCTAAACCATTCTAAAACATGCATAATTCAATCCACAATGTCATCAATCAATTTCATTCTTATTATCCAAACCAAAACATACCAAAATCACATACCAAACTCATTCATTCATACATGTCATTATCCCAATTTTTCACATCCATTCTCATATCAAAATCATACCATTTCCATAACTAATTCACATAACTAACTTACCAAATTGACTATTTCTCACTAGGCCATTTATGCACATCAACACATACCATTTCTTAACTCAACTTATATACCAAAAACCACACCAAATAGCAACTTTAATCTAGCCATATCACATGGCATGATATACACTTCAAAAATCATATTCAAATACTTTTAGCTTATACATGCCATACTTTAATATTCACATTTTCAAAAGGTACCAGAATAGAGTTCGATAGTGTGGTGATGATCCTCGACAATCCCCGAGCCTCCAGTAGCTTCGATATCTAAAACACAATGCAAACACACAAAGTAAGCTTTCAAAAGCTTAATAAGTCATATACAAATAAACTTATCATTTTAAGCATATAAGCATCGTAAAATACATATACTTCATATCCAAATACTATTACAAACCACATAGTTCATATACATACACATATTTCCAATTCATTGCACATATAACATAATTTCTCATACTTATATCACATATCATTACTTGTACATATACGTTCTTTTCATTCTCAATCGTAATATACATTTCAAACATACCTGAATTGGATATACATTTATATAGTTATTCGTTTCTCGGAATGCCCGTTGAACTGTACGGAATCAAATAGGATACGTGGATAGCTCGAAAAGCTCGTACAATGCCAACGTCTTAAACGTGGTCTTACATGTAATCAAATATTGATGCCACTGTCCCACACATGGTCTCACACGAAATCAAATATGATGCCGATGTCCCAGACATGGTCTTACACGTAAATCTCAAATCGATGCCAACGCCCTAGACGTGGTCTTACATAAAATCACACATTGGAATCCTATTTCATGACATATGTATCCTAACTATTCCTATAGTTCGTACGGGACTTTTCGGACGTCGTCACATTATTGAAACTTTCTCGAATTTTTCATTTTCAACACAAATACCCGTTCATCACTATTCATTAACATATAAGCAATAATAATTCAATTCAAACACATTTATTTGTATATCGACTTACCTCGTACAGGAATAGACGGAAACAAATGGCTATTCAACTACTTTCGACTTTCCAAGATCTAATTCCGCTTTCTTTGGTTCTTGATCTATACACCTTCAAATTTAACTCTTTTATTCAAAAAATCATTCAATTCAATCCATATGCACATATTTAGGGTATTTTACAAATTAGCCCTCAGATTTTTACTTTTTAACAATTTAGTCCCTAATTCATAAAATCACAAAATACATATAATTTCATATTACACATGCTAGGCCGAATTTTCCTCTAGCCCATATAAGCCCATATATTTTATTTATTTCACTTTTTAGTCCCTCAAAATCTCATTTTCACAATTTAGCCCAAACTACTCAAATTCATCAAAATTTCAAATACAAACCATATTAATCTAACACTTGGCTTTCATTTTTCATCAATTAACATCACAAAACTCACAATTTCATCAATGGCTCAACTCAAAATCTTCATCAATTTCTTAAATTGAAACATGGGCTTGATAAAACACTTGACAACGATTAAAAAAACATAGAAATTATCAAAAACCGATAAAAAAACACATACCTAATAAGCCACACAAGTGCCGAATGCATGAAAGCTTTTCAAAACCTTATTTCTTTTCTTATTTCGATCAAAAAGGATTAATAAATATGAACATTTGGTTTTGTTTTATTTTAACTATCATTTAATTAACAAATTACTTAAATAACCTTATTTAATATCATTTAAAAATCACATAATATATGGCTATTCATGCCAGTATCCACTATTCATGGTATATTCACAAAATAAGGACTTCACATTTAATAAGACATAGCAATTAGGCACTTTTAACTAATAGCATGCTACTTTTGCATTTTACGTAATTAAGTCCTTTTATCAAAAGTATGCACACAAACGATCAAATTTTTATATGAAAATTTCACACATATTAATTCACATATTATAAGTACGAAAAATAATATTAAAATATTTTTCTGACTAGGATTTGTGGTCTCAAAACCACTATTCCGACTAGGGTCTAAACCGGGTTGTTACAATGAGTTATAGGATGTTCAACTTTTATCCCAATTGACATGCAATAATCATTGAAAACTTGGGTTGTAAACTCACCAACATTAGCAAGATGAATTGTTTTAATTGCATAATTTGAAATTAATCATTTAAACAAACAATCTCGCAAATGATAGGTTACGAGTTGATAACGCATGTGATTATTTTGTAGATGCATCTACCAAAATCATATAATATCAAAACCATCCACATGGTGGATGAATGGGCCCATATTCATTTTAGAAATACAAGACATTAAATCTCAACTTTAGCTAGTGAGTTTCTAAGAACCAATTTTTATTGAAAACAACAAGCAACAAATGAGAATTCTTTAAATTAAAGAATCTTCTGGTTATTTAATGGATGTCCATATGAATTCTCAATTAATTTTCGCATCATATACGATCCAGGATAGTCTAACTGGTCACGCTAAGTAGTAAACACATTTTTATTAGTAAACTTCTGGTTTACTTTAACATGTGTTTCAGTTTTACTAAATTGTAACAAATTGATAATTTTATTATCATTCCTTTTAATTTATATCCACATATAAGTACTATTGTGACATTTACTACTGAAAATGTCTAAATCAATGTGAAGCCTATAATGCCACCAAGTCAACAAATATAATTTTTAAATAATTATATGCAGTATTCGCTTCAGGGAATATTGCAAAATCTTCAAATGCCCAAAAACCTATGAATAGCAAACTTTGAGAGTAGATCTTATTTTCCATGTGTATAACAGGTACATAACCAATGACTTTTCACACATAAGTTTTCTCTCTTGCAAGTTCTCATCAGTAATATTTTACCACGTAATTTTAATTGAGAACTTATTTTGAATACTGTAGAGTTATACTCACAGTTTTTAAAAAGTAATTGTAAATTTAGGTGCATCCAACCATAATAAGCTTTAGATAGATTATCATATTCTATTGCTCATGAGTAGATCTTTCACAGTCAACTATTTTGCTTTCAACCCTTTAATAGGGATGATGATAAAAAAATATCATAAAGATTATAAATTAATAACTTAATCCCCTTTTTTTTATTCATATGAAATATAATATTTTCCTCATTTATAATCTCAATATGAAATCCATTACAAATAACTTTTAAAAGTAATGCATTAACCATCACAAATTTTGTGTTTTTTAGATAGTGATATATTAGCTCTTCTAGAGCTTTCAACTAATTTTTTATTATCAAATATTGGAATAATATTTGTTTGTTTCAGTACCAAATAAGATAAATATTTTCTATCTGTAATGATAGAATTCATTACTACATTTTCATATCATTCCTCAAAGAATATTACCAGAAACAAAATATATGGGCATACGCCACATATGTGGCCAATAATTTTTCATATCACATTGATAATATAAGTTATCTTTACCCTTTGAAAAGTTATCTTGATAACTCTCATTGTTCTCTTATTTATTACTATATTTCCACTTTTAGTGGTCCATGAGTGTATCTTTTATTTTCTTTATGTTTACATTCACTTCGGGGAATGCAACAAATCTAGTAGGACGGACATATAAACATCCCAATAGATTCTTTATTTCATAATTACCATCGCAAACATGCGTGAGATTTCAAATCAAAATCTATCTATGTATGCTGTCATGATTAGTCTCCAATTATAATAAATAATAAATAAAACATAGTAAAATATACCTAAAGATCTTTAACATCATCGTCATCACTAGAAAGTATGAGATAGTTCGAAAATATTCTTGATTTCATATGGATAACGGTATCAAATCTTTCACCATCCTTAAGAACAAAAAGTAAAATAAGTTAATCAAAACAATGATAACATATAATGAAAGAAGAATGAAAAATAATGATCAGATATGAAACATTAAATAAAAAAAACTTCCTATAAAAACTTTGCATCTTGCCGTCAAAGAAATTGAAAATCATAGGGGATAAATTTGATCGTCGATAAAATGAACTATCACTTTGAGCAAGATCGTGCTGATAACGTGTTATAAAATAAATAGAGATGAGGAGAATAAATAACAAATAAAATATGAAAATAATATAAAATGTAATTTATTGATCAAAAGGGATGATTACAATACTTCATCAGAGTATCTATTTATAGGCATAAGAACTATAAAAGAAGTAGAGATCTAATTTTAATAACTATTAGAATTTAAAGTACATCAAAACTTTATCTTGATCATGATGGACATCCACTTAATAAGATATTCATAACAAAATCTAATTTATGATGCTAATATATCTTATTTTTCTCTTATTTTGTTTTAATTTTTTTCAAAAATATATAATCTCAAAATTATATTATTTAACTTAAAATTTAGTTATTCAACAAAGTTTTTAATTTGATCTCATAATTTTTTTTTAATTTAGTTCAAACAAATTTATTGGTAAAAGTATTAAGAAGTTCTTCTACTTAGAGGGTGAATTGTCTTTCGGACCCTCTACTGAAAAATGGACAAATTAATCATTATACATTTCGAAACGTACAAGTTAGCCCATTCGTTAAATTTTATTTGTTGAAAATTACTTTTTATGGGTAAACTATAAAAATAGTCACCCAACTATGCCTTTCTTTCTATTTTAATCACCCAACTATTAATTTTTCTATTTTAATCACCCAACTATTAATTTTTTCAATTTAGTCACTAAATTTTTCAAAATTAAATATTTTAGTCACTCTAGTTGATGTGGGCTTTTTTTATTGGTTTAGTGATAAATTTAATGCTCAATGTATTTTTTTTTATTTTAGTTCTAATTCTAAAAACAATCAATAAATTTGTCCCTCAATTTT
The DNA here is from genome assembly GCA_025698465.1 of Gossypium longicalyx. NCBI lineage: Eukaryota > Viridiplantae > Streptophyta > Magnoliopsida > Malvales > Malvaceae > Gossypium > Gossypium longicalyx. The sequence continues at coordinate 10,329,676 of CM046997.1, read as the reverse complement.
TACAAAATCTGTCAACTTAATCCTAACTCTAAAAATTTAAAACAATATTTTAAAAAAAATTCATTTTTAGCCCTTTATAACCCATCGAGTAACTCATCTGAGATATTAAAATAAGAAAAAGAATACCCTTTTTCAAGCCACTTGCAACAATTTCTTTTACTATAATTTAAGCTTCACACTAGACCATATCAAACCAATTGATTTGGAACTTATCTGGAATAGTTGGCTGCATTACTATCCAAATAAATAATGTTTTTAATGCCTTTATTTTGTTTTGGATCTTAAAATTCTTTGTGTTTTATCCCAACATTTTAGAGTTCTTTTACAAATGACTTAAATGAGGTAAACTTACTCATGGGTCGGACCACACACACAAGCCCAAAGGCCCACCCGAAAAATGAGAGGGTTTTGATAAAATATGAGGCTAAAAAAATGAACTTAGGTAAAATTTGTGCCCATTTTCTATATGGGCCGGGCCTTGGGCAAATTTTTTGGCCCGAGCTTGACATAGACCGAATATATTATGTTATAAAAAATATTATATTAATTATATATATTTATATTTATATTAAATCACTAACCCAATAAAAGTTAAATCCATTACCCAAAGCTTAATAAAAACCTTATCCAACTAAATAACCCAACCCAAAATATAAAATTTTAAAAAATATATTTAATACAATAAAATATTTATTATATATTTTTAATATAATAAAACATTTATTATATTTATGGTAGTGTTTTCTAATATAAGTACTTTTTAATGTATTTTTAATGTTAAAAAACTTTTATTTTAACGCTTTTTAGTGCATTTAGTATATTATATTTTTTAAAAAATATTTTTACATAAAAAACTAATCTAAAAAAATCAAATATGGTCAGGCCGGGTCCATGTTTACCTTTATTTAATTAGGCTAAGCTTGAACAAAAAGTAAACCCATTTTTTAGGCCAGGTCAGGCCCAAATTTGAAAAATTGGTCTAGATATCTTGCATGGGTCTAGCCTAAAGTCGGCCTGATCCAAGCCATGAGAACCTCTAGAAAGAGGGTACTATTTTTCTTATTTTAATATTTCATATAGGCTAGCCGAAAGTTATACAGGGCTAAAAATGATTTTGTTTAAAAAAAATATTTTTAATTTTTAGAGTTAGGACTAAATTGATAGATTCTGTAAATATTGAGGGCTAAATTTATTAAATTTTTTTATATTTAAGATCAAATTAATAGAACGTGTAAATATTAGAGGGCTAATTTTGTTACTAGACTAACAAAAGAAGAAGAAGCTTAGAGTGAGAAAAATATTTAATTTCTAAAAGTTTAGTAACTAACTTGAAAAAATTGATAGTTGTGTAATCAAAATAGAATGAAAAGCATAGTTAAGTAACTATTTTTATAATTTACCCATAAAAAATAATTTTCAACATGTTCGCATAAACACGGAAAGAATAATTTACACATTTAAATCATATAAAAATTAATTTACATATTTTTAATAGAAGACAAAAATGCAATCCACCCTTAAATACAATATTTCTTCGTACTGTTACTCAAATTTCATTTTACGTTCCGAATTAAATTAAAATAACAAAATAAAACTATCAGTTTAAATAACTCAAAATATTTTAGGGTAAATTACACCAACAGTCACTCAACTTTGGGGTAACTAACAAAACAGTCACCTAAGTTTCATTTTAGTCATTCAACTTTTGAAAAATAACAAAACAATCACCAACGTTATAAAAAAGTGAACAAAACAGTCATTGATTAATAGTTTCCGTTAGTGTCTTAACGGGACTGCTGATGTGGCAAGTTAACTGTTGATGTGGGCATTTAACTTGCCACGTTGGATGTTCATAGTGGAAACTCACCCAATTTAAGAAGAAATTGAAAAAAAAACCCTTTATAACAGAGGAGAAGAAGAAGAGACTGTAAAGAAAAAAAAGTCTTCTTTGCTTAATTTGGCGGGGTTTGATTTTTTACCATTGAAATACCATTTCTTCTTCTTCTTTTTGTCTCTCTTCCTCTGTAACCTTCCACCATTGAAACACCATCTCTTTCCAATATGTAATGTAACCACCAAATAAATAAATCTCAGCTTCACTAAAACACTTAAAAACAAAGACATATAAAATTTCTTTCACACCCGAATCAATGAAAAAGAAAAAAATTGACCCATTGATTGAACAAGCAAAGGAGTTAAATAAATTTGGAAAATACCCAGAAAAGAAAATCTTGCAAAAAATTGGATCATTAAGTCAAAATTTGAAGATTTAAACATTATCTGCCATGATCAGAAGTGAGGAGAAGTTTGGGTAAATTGCTTTCCCATTGTGTTATTGTGACCCCCAAAGCAACTACATCCTGGTTTGAAACTGCAACATCCATGCCTGAGTAACTGCAGAGATGCAGTATGAGATTGATTTGAAAATTGGAGGCATCTCCATTTTTTCTCTTCTTCTTATTCTTTTTCTCTTCTTAAACCCTAAATTGGTATTGATAAAGCTGTTAAATTGGTGGTAATCGGCTAGCTAGAGGGTTTTTTTTACACCAAGCACGTCGTCATCTGCCATGTCACTTTGCCATGACGTCTGTGACGGGGAGCGGCAAAAAAAAAATATTTTGTCACTTTTCTAAAGTTGAGTGACTAAAATGAAACTAATATGACCGTTTTATCAGTTACCCAAAATTAAGCTATTGTTAATATAATTTACCTAATATTTTATTCGAGAGTCCAGCTGAACCTAATTAGGCATATCCCGTGGGGGAAGATCATTGCTTGTATTAGTATATATATATATATTTTTTCCGGGAAAACTTGTCTCCGGTCTCTACCTAAGACTTTCTTTCCAAACAAACAACTACTCATAATCTGACCGAAATACCCTTTGGTGCACTCACCATTCCAACTTGTAAGCAGCGACTTCAAATTTTAATCGGTTTCACATTCAAAGCTCCACATTCAAAATGAATGAAACGCAGAACTTAGAAGGAAACTAAAGAGCAAAGCAAAAAAGGCCAATAAAAATGGCAATCAAAGGTAGCACAGCAACAAAAACGGCAAAATCTCTGTTTCTCACATTCACTGTCCTTCTTTCCCTTTCTTTCTTCATCTTCTTTTTCTTCTTCACTTCTCCTGTTACTGGACCCACAAATTCCCTTCCCCAAACCTCCTTCCTTTCCTCCCAAAACTCCATCAAGGTCTACGTGGCCAACCTTCCCAGATCCCTCAACTATGGCTTACTCCAACAGTACTGGGATTCTGATCACCCTGATTCTCGGATCCCTTCCGATCCTGACCATCAGATCTCAACTACCCATAAACCCACCAAATACCCTCCTTATCCCGAGAATCCATTGATCAAGCAATACAGTGCGGAGTTCTGGATCATGGGTGACTTGGAAACCCCTCAAGGAATGAGGACGGCTTCTTTTGCTAAAAGGGTTTTTGATGTCAACGAGGCTGATGTTGTTTTTGTTCCCTTTTTTGCCACCCTGAGTGCTGAGATGGAGTTGGGATCTGGAAGCGGCGCGTTTAAGAAGAAAGCTGGGAATGGGGATTACTTGAGGCAAAAGAAAGTGCTGGATTCTGTGAGGAATACTGATGCTTGGAAACGATCGGGTGGACGAGATCATGTTTTTGTTCTCACTGGTAATGTGCCTAATTTTGTGTGTATTGAAATTCATTTGCTTATTGCTTACCCTACTTAGCTTTTTCGGAATGTTATTGGGACCTAGTTATTTAGGATGTTTCGGTGTTGCTTTTTTACTATATATATTCCTTTAAATGAATCCTTCCTTACTGTGTTTCTGTTAACTCTTCACTTTGAAACTATTGTCTTAGGATCATGTATGCTTAAATATGTGAAGCCCTTGGTATCAGCTGTTCTTTTAAGAATATACTGCATTTATTGATATTTTACCATCAGTGCCAAAAGAAAAAAGGAAGTGGGAACTTAGTTTGCATACTTTAGAGGTTATGATTTAGTTTCTGGGTTGTCAGGTTATGTTAAACCTTGAAGTATTCTTTGACAGACCCTGTTGCAATGTGGCATTTCAGAGAGGAGATAGCCCCGGCTGTTCTACTGGTTGTGGATTTTGGTGGGTGGTATAGGCTTGATACAAAATCATCCGGTGGAACCTCATCAGACACGATACGTCACACCCAAGTTTCATTGCTTAAAGATGTGATTGTTCCATATACCCATCTGCTTCCTAGGTTGAAGCTATCAGAAAACCAGAAACGACACACCCTCCTTTATTTTAAGGGAGCTAAACATAGGCACCGGGTTAGTATCAAACAACTCAACTTTGAATCTAGCTGCACTATGTGGTTTGCCAGTATATCATCCTATAAACGAAGGATCAATGACATTATTTTCGCTCTCGAATGGATACAATTCAACTTTGAGCTTCATTTTTTGAGTTGTTGAGGGTTCATGTTGGGTTTTATCTCAAACTCTTACTGTGTTGGTGATGTTATTAAAATTTTCAGGGTGGCTTGGTTCGAGAAAAGTTATGGGACTTGTTGGTTAATGAACCAGGAGTCATCATGGAAGAAGGGTTCCCAAATGCCACTGGAAGAGAGCAGTCAATTAAGGGGATGAGATCATCTGAGTTCTGCTTGCACCCAGCTGGTGATACTCCTACTTCATGCCGACTTTTCGATGCAATCCAAAGCCTTTGTATACCCGTGATTGTCAGTGACAATGTTGAGCTTCCCTTTGAAGGGATGGTGGATTACTCTACATTCTCAGTTTTCGTAGCAGTGAGTGATGCATTGAGACCGAATTGGCTTGTTTCTCATCTTAGAAGCATTTCTGAAAAACTTAAGAACGAATTCCGCCAAACCATGGCTAAGGTTCAGCCTGTGTTTGTGTATGATAATGGCCATCCTGATGGTATCGGACCAATTCCTCCCGATGGTGCCGTAAACCACATTTGGAGAAAGGTTCATCAAAAATTACCAGCGATTAAGGAAGCCACTGTTCGAGAGAAAAGAAAACCGGCGAATACATCAATTCCTTTACGTTGCCATTGCACCTAAATGTAAGATTAAGACTCTTTTCATGTTTTTACATGTACTTGATTCATTTTTTGTTCAGCTTACATGCACTTGATTTTTTTTATCAGCTTGCATAAATGATAAATGCAATGTAGTTTTAGTTTTTGTCATTTGTCGTCATTAAGAGTATGCATATTAATGTAGTTATTGACACAATGAAAAGTTAGATTTTCTTATCTTTTCATTGTTTAATTGAGTTTATTATATATATATAAATTTATATTTTACATTGACTTTGCATATATTAAAAATATTTTGTTAAATTCAGGTTAATTATAATGTCATTTTTTAGTTACATGACTATCAAGTGAGTTTTTTTTTTAATTTAAAAATGTGACATCAACAAAATTGATAAAAAAGAAAAATAATATTAACAATTGAACTTGATTTTCAAATCTGAAAAGTAGAGGCATTAAATTTTTGAAAATAAAAATACAAAGACTAAATTGTAAAATTGTGAAGAGTACATAAATTTATAATATATTTTAACCTTTATACTACAAAATATTTATTATTAATATATTTATAATTGTAATAAATATTTATTATTAAAATATTAAATATTGAGTATTTTCAATAATATGTGAAAAATGTTATTTAAAATTATTATTTTTAGAATTTATTATTAAAGTAAAAATGAAATATTAAATAATTTATTAAAATAATAAATCATATTAATTATATTAATAATTTATTATATGACTAAATATAAATAATTGAATAGGTATGTTTAATAATATTAAAAAATATAATATTTTATATTAATTTAAAAATAAAAATAAAATTTATCATCAATATAATAATATTAAGCACGGTTTAATTTAATTTTTATATAAAAATAAAATTACTTATAGAGGAGCTTTTTTGGGGAGAATGACTTACATTTTTTAAAAGGGTAATTTATTTTATAGGAAAAATGACTTATTTTACGTTGACCTGTAAATTATTTTCCGTTGACTAAATTATTTTTTGTGATACAAACATAAGAAAATACAGAAAATATTTTTTATAAAATCTTTTACATGTAAATAAATGGACTATTAACGTTATTTTTGCATTAACATTATTTCCAATTCATGAGAATGTGGGTTCGAGTATTTTAAAATATCTTTATCCTCCAATTTAAAAGATAGGATAATATTATGGATAATTTTAAGTGTTATAATAATAGATAGTTTTTGTCGTGGTATAAATAATGACACCCAAAATTTATGTTTGCTTGCCTCCACAAGCTTCTCCGTTAATCACAGCAAAAAAATGAAGAAAAAGAAGGGTTAAAATATGCTATAGTCCTTATGTTTTGATAAAATTTGATATTTTGTTTAAAAAGTTAAAGATTAAGTTTTTTTTTTTATATAAAAATTTCAGTTCAGTTATTAAAATTGTAAGTATTTTCTGTTAAAATTTGTCAATTTAGAGTTTTGATTATGCTGTTCTTATATGATATAGTATATGATTGATATAAAATAAATATAATAAGTTTATAAATTTTGACAGAAATTACCAACAATTAGAGGTGTTTATGGGCCGGGCTACTCGGTCTAGCCCGAAGACCCGTCCAAAATGTGGAAAGGTTTAGGTAAAAATATAGACTCGAAAAATAGACTAAACCGTAAAACCCCTCTACCAACAATGATAATAATTGAATTAGAATTTTTAAATTAAAAAAAACAGAAGGGTCAAATTTTTAAAATTTAAAATATAAAGAGTAAATTTAAATTTTATAAGAAGACCAACAACATAGGCATTTATTTATGTATAGATACAGTTGGAAAATTTATGTTTATTATTTATGATATTGAAGTAGAAATTTATCCCCGGCTTAGTTGTTGGTACTGCGTTGTTTACAAAATTTCTTTCTGAAAAGTTTCGTTCCAAATTACGGTTAAAAAATGTGATTTTTATTAATTAGATTAATATTTAATGTATAAGTTTCATTATACAATGTAAAATAAAAAATTATTGAACAACTTGAAATTAATTATTAGTTGTAATTATTTTATTTCTCTTTAGATTTTTTTGTTTCAGTTTCTGAGATTCAAATTTGAAGTTTAGGGTTTGAGTTTCATATTGATATTTTTATATTTATTTATGTTTAATAATTATAATTAATGTAGGACTCAGTTTTAGCCCGAGACCCAATAAACAACAGTCCAGAATTACAAAGCCCAGTTACAACCAAACTTAAAACCCAAAATATACAAAGCAGCCTTACAGGCCCAAAACATAACCCTAGCCCAAACTAAAACCGTAAAAAGAAAATAAGGAAGCAGCACGCCCCTTTTACCAGCACCGCATGTTCATCGGCCGCCCCGCGTCCCGCTCCTCCACTTTCGCACCCACGTACCACGTCAGTGCCCACGTCCACCACGCCACCCACAACCTGCAATAGTTGAAAATCAGTTGTAAAAAGTACTATAAAAGCCTCATGAAATTATTATTTTGGGAGATTTTTTTGGATAAGAATACGCACAATCGATAGAGAAGAGAACACAATTTTAAAGGTGGTTTCTAGCTTTTGTTTTTTTGTTTCCTCTTTTTTTTTTAATTTTTTTTATTTTTTCCTTTCATTTTTTTCACTTTCTTTTTCCATACCTACGAAAATCAAAAGGGGAAAGGAGAAAGACTTACCTGAACCCCCGGTCACGGCGCCGAAGAGTCCTTTTCCGTCGTCGGAATTAGGCTCAAAAAAGGGGTGGTCGAATGGCCTCTCTATGATCTGTTTTAGGAGAGCAAAAATGGGGGTGTTAGGGATTTGGTTCTTTCTTTTTAAGAAGAGAAAGAATCTTTGTTTTTTTAAAGAAGAAAAAAGGAAAATGGGGTTTGTAACGTTTTTTTGAAGAAAACTGAATGATAGTTTAAACGAAATTTGAAAAGTGGTCGTTTAAGAAAGGGAGGAGCTGTTCGTTTTGGAATTTTGGGATATTTTCACAAATGGTCCCTCTTCTTCGCAATGCTATTTGATTGAGTTCCTTTTCTTTTTTAATTTTGACCTCGTTTTTTATATTTTAATTGCATTTTGATCCTCCCTCAAGTTGTGTGTTTTGGAGAGAAAGGGATGTTTTTAGAAATAGTCCCTTCTCTTTATTCGTACATGTGATTTAATTCTTTATTTATTTATTTATTTCTAATTTGCCCCGAAATTCGATTTTAAGTTCTGCTTTAGTCCTTTTTCGTTATTTTTGTTGTTTCATTTCCAAATTAATTAATTATTTGTAATATTATTATATTAGTTACATTTTTCATTATTATTTATTTTTATTACTTCTTCTATTATTATTATCATCATACTATTAAATTAATTTGCTTAATATTTAGTATTTAAATTATTTTTATATTCTATTTCGACTTACTTTATTTTTTTAAATTGTTATATATGTTTTTTAATTCATTTGTCTTTGATTATTGATGTTAGCTTCTTAAATAATGTATATGATGTGTTTATTGCCATTTTGTGTTCTATAAGCTATTTATCTATATTTTCATATTGCTGTTTTTCATCAATGTTTTTTATGCATCGTTTTAATATTGTATCAGTTTTCCTCCAAATACAAAATACTTTTAAAAAATAATAAGGCAATACTCGGTATTTGGAATCTTCGAGAAGATTGTGCCCTAACTTACTGGGTTTCAATTTTTCTCGTTGAATCTAAATAACCGAATACTCTTCTTCAATCCAAACGTTGAAGTTTCAAATAAAAGCTTATTCTCGGGAGTTTGAAGTGTTGTGTCCTGACTCACTGGATATGACGTTTCGTTATCTCGAGATAATGATTTTTAAAAATAAAGGTAGTATTCTACGTTTGGAATTTTGAGAAATTGTGCCCTAATTTACTGGGTTCTGATTTTTCATTTGACCCAAATAATTAAATATCTTTTTTAAACTTAAGTGCATGAGTTTTAAAAATAAAAAATCAAGTGTTCTTTTAAATAACAGGATCGTATTTTAAAATATTTTCAAATTTTCGATGTTAGGACATTAATTAATCAATTAGGTACCAATTTTGGGCGTTACGAGGGCGCTAACTCTTCCTCGTACGTAATCGACTCCCAGACCCTTTTTTTAGTTTCGAAGACCTGAATCATTGTTTTAATAAATAAAAAATGTTTTATTAAAATGATCAATCTCAAGGTGATCTGATTACACTTTGAAAAAAGATCGGTGGCGATTCCATTTTCGTTTTTAAGTCGACTCCTTTTTTTCAAAATAAAAAAATAGTTTCGACAATTTGGCGACTCCACTAGGGACGAATCAAGAGAGTCAAGCCGTAAATTGATTAATTTCTGTCCTTTTTTGTCAAAAATGGAAAATCAGATTTGAAAAATTATATTCCTTTTATTGCATTTGTTTGTGTCATTTCGTATGATTGTTGTGGTTTGAGTTTCGTAGGGTACTCTTGCATCATATTGCATAAAGACCATTTGGTTTTACCCCTTTTAAGTGGGAGTGAGAAGCTACTCCTTCGTGAGGTTTTCAGCTCCGTGTAGGATAGTGGATCGCTTTCGGGATACATTCGTACTTATGTCTTTGTGAGATTTTCATCTCCGTGCAGCCATAGGAAAATGTATTCCCCTAAACTGAACTCGATCCGTATGAGCCTATAATGGGTAAGAATCGAGGAATCTGCTGATTCGGGTATCTCTACCTTGGAACCAAACCACATGTAAAAAACCCTAAGAGCCCACCTTAGGTAGAACTATGTCAAACCCTAGCGGTCACCCAGATAGGTGCTTGATTATTTTTTATTTACTTCTAATTTTATTTTTGGTATATGATACTGACTTGTTGTGTTTTATTTTGGCTATGATTGCATGTCATTTCATATTTAAGAGGTGCTGATTCACGTTCGATTACTAATTTAGAGAGCTTATAATGGAGAACGAATTTCTTAATAAAGTGGAAGATAATACGGCTGTCCATATATGGTTAGAGAAAACGCAATTAGAGAAAGAGGATAGTCTAGCTGAGGGGTATACATCAGAATTATGGGATTACACCAGCATTAGTATAACGCAAAATAACCTTCAGAAATTAAAAGAGATATGAAACTAGTGGGATGAAGAGACTAAGCAGTTGTTTTATTGTAATTATGGGGATTTGCCTTACCTACTTGACATCAAGGTAGACGAGCATTTATTCCGGGCATCTCGCTCAGTATTGGAATCCTGCCTATAGTTGTTTTACCTTTTGGAGGGTAGATTTGGTGCCCACTGTAGAAGAATATACAGCTTTACTTCGTTTCTCGAAGATCCAAGTCGATAAGGCCTATTCGAGAGCCGCTTATGTCCCGACCTTTTGGAAGAAATTGATGAGTATTACAGGGAAGAGTGAACAGTGGATTGCAGCAAGTGTCAAGCAAAAAGGTGAATATAAGTGCATCCCATAGAGGAATTTGAGGGATTTGATTCTAATTCATCCTGATACGAAGAAGAGAGTTGACATTTTTGCTTTGAGCATCTATAGATTAATGATTTTCCCAAGAGCATTAGGGTATGTAGATGAGGCGGTCTCGGATCTCTTCGACCGACTTGACAAAGGGGTTACACATGTTCCTGCGATCTTGGCCGAGACATTTAGATCTTTGAATGCATGCATGAGAGCCGGCGAGGACAGATTTATAGGGTGTATGCAGTTATTGTTAGCTTGGTTCCACAACCATTTTTGGAAGGTGGATAAAGTTTCTTATCGGGTTTTCTCCAAGAATTACTCCCCGTTGAAGGAGAAAACAGGCACGCCCAAGAGAGATGACATATCAAAAGAAAATTGGATCGCGCTCATTCGAAATCTCCAGGAAGAGGACGTTGAGTGGAGAGCTTATTGGTTGGTTCCCAACAAAATTTTTTATTGATGTGAGAGTTTTGACTGGGTCCCTCTGTTGGGAATTTAGGGAGCTGTTGGGTATGCTTCTTTGCTCGTGCTAAAGTAATACAGATCAAGACAATTCATACCGACAACACATGGGCTAGCTCAATGTGAATTTTCGTATGGAGGAGATAACTACAAGAAAAGGATTAAGAGGATTTCTAATACTTGGAATAAGACTCACCGGATGAAAAGAGTTGCTGTAGGTTCAATGACGACCCTCGAATATGATGCGTGGTGGAGTAGAAGAATCAATGATAATATTTCCAGGCCAAGACAAGAAGGTGCTCGACCGATGGAAGAATACCTGTGAATAGTCCCCTCCGAGCTAGAAATCATAAAATAGGACTTCGAAAAGAGAAATTCAGAGTTAGGAAAGAAGATAGAACAATTGAAGGAGGAAAAAATACATTTGAGGTTAGAGATCGATGTTCAAAAACTCGAGGCCGAGAAATTAAGAAAAGGAAAGAGGAACACCGAGGAGGATTTAGACAGCTTAAAAACTAATTACAAGAAGCTGTGTATGTCGATGAGAACTGCTAGATTGGGAAATACGTCAGAGCAGTGGCGACAAGAAATCCAAGAAGAAAAGGCTAGAGCCGATCAGTAGGAGAAGAGGTTCCACGATACTTAAGCACGAGAAAATGTTTTAAAAAAGAGCTGGGTTGAGAGCCAAAATGAGAAGGAGATGTTAGGAGCTCAGGTGGTGGAGTTAAAAAAGGCACTATATCAGCGTCGTGGTCGTAACTCCGACATTGAATTAAGGGCCAGCCTGAATAGGATAGAAGATTTGAAAGGAAAGGTAAAAGAACTCAAGATTGCGCTACAGAACTGTGAACTCCGTATTGAATTCCTTAAGTCAAATAATGAGCAGTAGAAGGACCAGCTTCGTCGATCGCAATACCAGGTCAGGGATAGGGATTACATTATGGGTGAGATTGTGACTCAGATACTAGTGGTGGCCGATCATTTACAGACCTTAGTAGTTCAGGCTGACGTGCTAAGTGTGAAATACGAGTTAGAGTCAGACTGGGGTCGAGAGCTGGCTTAGCTTCTTAAGAGAGTTAAAACTTTGAGCATCAGGGTAAAGCCGTTTATATAATTTGTTTTATGTAAAGGATTTTGTTCTCTAATAAAGTTATTCTAAATGGAATTGGATTAGAATCGACGCTTTTTTAGTTTTGCATTCATCTAATGCAGTTGCATTACATAGTATCATGTGCATTAAATTTCACAAAAGAACCATAATCAATTAGAAATTGTATTTTAGTTACCCTGAAACATCACTACTACACACGGAGAAAAACCAAGGCTATGGATCAAAGGTTGGAAAAATTGGAACAAATACAGAAGGAGATGTAAGATCAACTGCAAGTACAGATGCAAGAATAGTTGGCTAAAATCCAACAGGATATGAGGGATCAGATGCTGAAATCTCAAAGGAATATGATGAACCAATTGACCCAGTTACTAATTGGAGGGCCAAAAAAAGGGAAAAGCCCCATGATCAATATTGGGGACGACAGCGATAACCATGCTCACCCTCTAAGTTTCACCCCAACGGATACCCAAGCATCACCACAAAGGGTGTTTGTCAATATCAGACCCCACTGTCAGACTGGTACTTCGGCACCGATAAATTTCCCAACGGGCTCGAGTTCTAACCCCGAAGATAATTGGGCAAATCTTATAGTCCCTGACCTTGATGATGTAGCGGAAGTAGGAAGGGAAAGAGCGGAACTCCTAAAGCAACTAGAAGATCGATGCAAATGGCTGGAGGAGAAATTCAAGGCGTTGGAAAGCGCTGATTATCATTGTGGAGTGGATGCTAAGGAGTTGAGCCTGGTCCCAGATTTGGTATTCCCTCCAAAGTTCAAAATACCAGAGTTTGAAAATTATAATGGGACTAGTTGCCTTGAGGCCCACATTATAATGTTCTGTCGGAGGATGATGAGATATGTCAACAACGATCAGTTGTTAAATCAATGTTTCTAGGACCGTTTGACTGAGGATGCGGCTAAATGGTACAATCAGCTGAATCGTACCCAAGTTAATTCGTGGAAGGACCTAGCACAAGCCTTCATGAAGAAATATGGCCACGTGACCGACATAGTGCCTGACAGGATCACGTTACAGAACAAAGAGAAAAATTCGAGTGAAAGTTTCAGGTAATATGCTTGGAGGTGGAGGGAAGTCGCTACACAAGTCCAACCGCCACTGCTAAAAAAAGAAACAATCATACTCTTCATTAATACCTTGAAAGTACTTTTTATTAATCGCATGCTAGGAAGCGCAACTAAGAGTTTCGCAGACATAGTGATGTTCGGTGAAATGATAGAGAATGCGATAAGGTGTGGAAAGATAGAGGCTAGGGAAAGCACCAAGAGGTCGGCCCCAAAGAAAAGAGAAAATGAAGTCAGCAATATGAGCACGGGTTATGCAAAACCAATCACGGTAAACCAACTAAGAACGGTAGCCACGGGCCAACAAGCCTCGCCAAGACAAGAGACTAATACAAAAGCAAAACACGGAGAAGCTCCAGTTCACTCCCATTCCAATAACTATTGGGAGCTATACAAAAGTCTATTTGATGCACACGTTGTATCCCTTTTCTACTTAAAATCGATGCAACCCTTATACCCCAAGTGGTATGACGCAAGTGCTCAATGTGAATACCATGCGGGAATCACGAAAAATTCGATAGAGTACTGTATTTCTTTCAAAAGGTTAGTCGAAAGGCTCATCAAAGTGGGTGTTGTGAAATTCGATGATGCACCTGGTGTAGGAAATCTATTACCCAATCATACTGATAATGGGGTAAACGCTATAGTCGAGAATATGGAGAGTAGAATCAAGTTGAATTCTGCAGAAGTAAAAACCCCGTTGAGAGAGGTTTAGAGGAAAATAGTGGAAAGAGGGTTAATCACACAAGACTTGGGGAGCAAATCCTGAGAAGCGAAGAACTATTGTGAGTTCCATAGGGAGGAGGACCATGAGATTCAGAGATACAATGAATTTAGGGCCCTGGTGCAGGGTCTAATGGACAACAAGGAGCTAGTGTAACAGCCTAATTTTCAGTGGTATCGGGAATAGAGATTTGAGATCACTAAATCTGACAGGTGAGTTGAAAATTTAATAAATTAATACCTATGAGTCAAATATGAATATAAAAGCATTTTTGAATTAGTGAATTTGGTGATTTAAAAGAATTAATTAGCTAAAATGGGTCGAGAATGAGGTATCGAGACCTCGACTTCATAAACCGAGCCATAAATATTTTTAGAAATATTTATGGAGTGTTGGTGAGGTAATAATAAAATTTAGTCATAAAATTTTGACGTTTGGGTGGTTAATTAAATAAAAAGGACTAGATTGAAAAAGGTGTAAAAGTTGCTAAAATGATTAAATAGCTCAATTGTCATATGAGGAAGGACCTAAAGTGCAAATAAGCCCAAAGGAGATATTTTGGGCGGCAATAGCTGAGAAAAATCAGGAAATGGGTGAAATAAGGGCAAAATTGGAAAATTACCAAAATTGGCTAAATAAAAATGGGACTAAATTGGAATATTTAGAATTCTCTTCATTTCTCTTCATATTGATCAGCTGAAAAACAACCATGGAGGAGGGTTCAAGCTGGTTTTCATACTCTAGCTTCATGTAAGTTTAATTCTTGCTTTCTCCTTGAAATTTTTATGTTTTTGGACTTTTACAATTGGGTCCAACTTATTATTTCATTAGTTTTTGATTCCATGGCTAACTTTTTTGAAGTTGTTATGGATGAGTTTTGGAAATATATGATGATTTGGCATGGAATTAGAGCTTTAAATTGTTTATATTCTGATTTTATTGAAAGAATTGAATAGAAAGTGAATGTTTGGGACCTAATTGTAAAAGAGTTTGAAGTTAGAGTTTTATGTGAAAATTCTGAATTTCAATAGTTATGAAATAACTTATAATGTCTAGAAAAATTATTAATTGAGAAAATTATCTTAATTGAGGGGTTAATTGAGTAAGGACTGAATTGTATGAATTGTGATATTTGGGGCAAAATGGAAATCAAAATTTTACACTAAAACTGTTTTGGACAGCAGCAGTAGTCTAACTTTGAAAAATCACCAAAAATTTTATAAATGGAATTAGAGGATGAATAAAATATGAAATTAAAGCTTATTGAGTCTAGTTTCTTATAAAAGAAATTATGTAAGCAATAGAATTGTAAATCATGAGATACAATAACTTTTGTGAGACAAGATCAGAGTGATTTCGGGTTCCCCTGTTCTAACTTTGTAAAATCATAAAAAAATTGGATAAAAATAATTAGGGGCTTATACTTATATGTTTAGAATCCTGAATGAGTCTATTTTCAAGAGAATCAAATGGGAACATCATTCGAATTCTGTACGAGGATATAATTAATTTTTAGTGAAGAAGGGTCATAACTATCAGATAGCAGAACATGGGAGATTTCAATGAATAAACTGTATTAATTGGCCCAGCCAAAAATTATAAAATTTTTATGGTAATAGGAAATATGAGTCTAGTTTCAGTGAAAATTAGCGGATCTTAATTTGGAGTTCCGTAGCTTCAGATATAAATAATTTAGTGACTATGACACAGATGGACAGCTTGAATATTCACCTAAGTAGATAGTGAAAATTATGGATAATGTTACCTACAAGTATGTTGTTTATACTAAGGATGTGGATGGAGAGGAGGAGGAGGAAAATATACAAAAATATATGAATGACTCGTGTATAAATTGATCACATGCCCGATTATAATCGATAAGTGTTGGATTAGAAATGATATAATGTTTTATTTGGAATATTTATTATGAAATTATAATTATTGTTATAATACAAAAATTGAACTTGTGAGTTTATATGGCTAAATTTTAGTGATTATTTGTTAATTTTATGAATTTCATGATGTGTTATTTCATATGTATTGATGATAAAATCGTGAATAATGTAAAAGCATGAAAATTGAATAAATGATCAAATTGAGTATTTCAGTTCAGTGACAAGATGAATTGAAGGAAAAGACCATGGTTGGACCATGGCAACAAGTGATAAGTGATAGCTTCGGCTACACTTATCTGATCAAGGACAAATGAAAGTGATAAGTGATAGCTTCGGCTACACTTATCTGATCAAGGACAAATGACAAGTGAAAAGTAGTAGCTTCGGCTACCTGATCAGTGAAAAGTGGTAGCTTCTGCTACCTGATCAGTGAAAAGTGGTAGCTCCGGCTACCTGATCAGTGAAAAATGGTAGCTCCGGCTACCTGATCAGTGAATAGTGGTAGCTTCGACTACAAGTGACAAGTGATTTCCGTATAAGACCATATCTGGGATATGGCATCGGTGTGATATATGCTACTGTATAAGACCATATCTGGGATATGGCGTCAGTGAGATATGTGATTCGTGTAAGACCATAGTTGGGCTATGGCATCGATATATGAATATGTGTAAGACCATAGCTGAGCTATGGCATCATTATGTGAAGATGTGTAAGACCATAGTTGAACTATGGCATCGAGAAAACGAAGTACTCAATTCCGTAAGACGTTCACTAATTTGACAAAGTTTGGTAAATGTTACATGGAATTATGTGATACAAGGAAGTACGGGTTGATAAGATATGAGTATAGAACTTGGTTGATAAATGAATTCATTTGTGATTATATAATTAATCATCTTGAATGTACTGTCCATATGTATTGATAATTCAAATGTTTTAATGAATAAGTTTCGACATGGAATAAATTGAACACGAGATAAATAATTATGAAATTGAACTCGGAATTCATGAAAATGACAGTTATTGATATATTGAGACATGAGAGATTGATATATGAATATGGAAAATGTTTGATAAATGTGTTTATTCATAATTATGGAATTATATACCTCATGTGTACTATTTGCATAAAGATGATATTTCAAATACTTTGGTTATTTAAGCTTAAATATGAAATAGTATGAAATCAAGATAAGTTGTTATGAAAACATATTTAGATTACAGAGATATGGCTGATATATGTTGTATGATTACATAACGTGAAATTGTGTATATATATGAGAAATTTAATGAGAATTGAGCCCATACACGTTTCTTGTTATTTATATGAAGTGTACGACTGACAAGGGTGATGAAGTTATAAACAAAGAGTTACACGGGTTGAAAACACGAGCGTGTGACTCTCCAAAGTGTGAAAATTTTCTAAGTGTTGCAAAAGTTTCATATGTTTACGATTTGGTCCCGAACCACCCTGAATGTATGTTTTGGGCCCCATAGGCCCATATAAGGGACGTTAAATATATGTATGAAAGTTTTTAATTTAGAAGAAATTTTATGGCTGATTTTTACATGATTGATCATATTAAGTTCGGTAATGCCTCGTACCCTATTCTAGGCTCGGAATACGGGTAGGGGGTGTTACAGCTAGAGTTTTTTGAGTTCACTAAAGGGGAGGACGTGTGCACCGTAGGAGGAGGGTCGATAGAGAAGGTCTGTGAGGCTAGTCGCTGGTGGTAATTATCTTATGGCCAAGGATCAGCAAAGCTGGAGCAAAAGTTACACCAAGAGTCGTAATCCAGAAACCCGTTTCTTTTCTTTATAAGGATAGCCAAAGAGTGCCTTGGAACTATAGCTGCAATGTGACAATCTCGGGAGAGGAAGGCCCGATCAACACGCCAAATACAAAAATTGAGCCTAAAAAAGGAAAATCCTTGATGATCGAACCAAAAAAAGGAAAGCCAGAGCTACCTATTAATGAGCCAGTAGCTGAGAACGAAGCTAAAGAAATCTTGAAGTTCCTAAGGCACATCGAGTATAGTGTCGTGAAATAGCTACATAAGTAGTCGACTCGTATATCGGTACTGATTCTTCTCTTAAGTTCGGAGATGCACCGTAATGCGCTAATAAAAGTATTAATTGAAACCTATGTCACTAATGACATTTCGGTAAACAAGTTAGACTGCCTTATCAGCAACATAAACGCCGATAATTTTATCTCTTTCAATGACGATAAAATACCGCCAGGGGGCATGAGATCCACCAAGGCTCTGCACATTACCACCCGCTGCAAAGGGTATACATTACTGGAGGTACTAATTGACAATGGATCGGCACTGAACGTCTTGCCCCTGTTCACATTGAACAAGTTGCCTATAGACAACTCTCATATTAAGACATACCAAAACATAGTGAGGGCATTCGACGGCACCAAAAGAAAAGTAATGAGAAGGATTAATGTACCTCTTCTGATCGGACCAAACACATACGAGGTAGACTTTCTAGTGATGGACATCAGGCCTTCTTGTAATTGTTTATTGGGGTGGCCTTGGATTCACTCAGCAGGGATAGTACCATAATCATTACACCAAAAGCTAAAGTTGGTGATGGATGGCCGGCTGATAACGATAAACGCGAAGGACGACATTATCGCATCCGTTACCAGTGATGCGCCGTATATGGAAAATGATAGTGAGGCAATAGAGTGTTCCTTTCAATCATTAGAATTCATAAATACAACTTTCATCATCGAATGAGGTAAGGTCTCAATGCTAAAAATATTCGAAGCTACGAGGATAAGCTTGCAACTAACAGTTGGAAAAGGGGCATTGCTTGGAAGGGGACTCGGGAAATATCTCTATGGTTGGGTTGAAGTGCCAATCTTGTTGACAAACGGGATCGCTTTGGCTTAGGGTATTGGCTAGACACAAATCAAAGGAGAAAAGAGTTAGAAATAAAGAAAGAGAGATGAAGAATAAGATTAAATAGGGCAGAGGTTAGATGGGAGCCGATGATCTTCCCTCATATATCTAGAACGTTCGTGTCAGGAGGAGTTATTCATCCTGAATGGAAGGTGACAAGTAAAGACTCCAATGAAGATTTGATGAGAAATCTGAGCATCAACGTCATATCTGAAGAAAAAGTGATGGAAGGAGACTTAGCAAGCATTCGCCCTTATGAGCCTGGAAGTGTTCTGAACAACTGGGCTGTGGAAGAAATTCCTGTAGTTTTTAGAGCTAATATAGAGTCTCTAGATATCATTGACACGAGTGATGCTGTTATGGACCTAGAATTCCCTTTTGAGCGAGGCATGTGTCGAGAGGGATCTCAGGATTTTAAAGATAATGGAGACTGTAACTTATCTCTGGATTTGTTAAGGATGGTAGAGCAGGAAGAGAAACAGATCCTACCTCACAAAGAGATGATAGAGAATGTGACCATGGAAGAAGGGAAAAAGGTGAACATTGGAACTTGCATAACCAAGGAAACAAGACGGGACCTCATTGAATTATTGTAAGAGTTCAAAGATGTTTTCGCGTGGTCGTATCAGGATATGCTTGGGTTAAGCACTGATATTGTGGTACACCGCGTCTCCATAAAAGACGAGTGCAAGCCAGTTCAATAGAAGCTTCGAAGAATGAGACCCGATGTTGCAGTAAAAATAAGAAAGGAGGTCAAGAAGCAATTCGATGCTGAGTTCTTACAAGTAGTTAAGTACTCAGAATGGGTAGCTAGTATTGTCCCCGTCCCTAATAAGGACAGAAAGGTGCGGATGTGTGTGGATTACAGAGACTTAAACAAGGCTAGCCCAAAAGACAATTTCTCTTTGCCTCACATTGATGTTTTAATGGATAATACGGGAGGTTACTCATTGTTCTCTTTCATAGACGGCTTCTCTAGGGACATGGAAAAAACTGCATTTATAACTCTGTGGGACCGTTTTGCTATAGGGTGATGCCATTTGGGTTAAAAAATACAGGAGCAACGTATCAAAGAGCCATGGTAACCTTGTTTTATGACATGATACATAAGGAAATCGATGTTTACATCGATGATATGATTGCAAAATCCCGAACTGAAGAGGAGCACGTACGAATTTTGAGGAAATTGTTTCTGAGGTTGAAAAAATTCCAACTAAAGCTCAATCCGAAAAAATGTACTTTCGGAGCTAGGTCAGGAAAATTACTGGGTTTCATAGTCATTGAAAGGGGAATTGAGGTTGGCTCGGACAAAGTCAATGCTATACAATAATTGCCTTCGCTGCATATTTCGAAGGAAGTTCGAGGTTTCCTAGGAAGACTACATTACATCTCCCAAGTCATTTCACAGCTAACTGAGAAATGTGACCTCATATTTCATCTTCTCAAGAAACACAACCTAGGTGTGTAGGATGATGAGTGTCAGAAAACCTTTGACAAGGTTAAACAATATTTGTCCATCCCCCCAGTACTAATGCCACCTAGTCTTGGTAGGCCACTGATACTGTATTTGACAGTATTTGGCAATTCAATGGGATGTGTGCTCAACCAACACGATGAGATAGAAAAGAAAGAAAAGGCGATATATTACCTCAGTAAGAATTTCACTGAGTGTGAAATGAGATACTTGCCAATTGAGAAATTATGTTGTACCTTGGTTTGGACAACTCGGAGATTGAGGCAATACATGTTGTACCATACGACTTGGTTAATCTCGAAATTGGACCCTCTAAAATACATGATAGAGTCAACTGCTTTAAGTGGAAGGATGGCCCGATGACAAATTTTGCTTTTCGAATTTGACATAGTCTATGTGAACTAGAAAGCTATGAAAGGGAGTGCAATAGTAGATTTTCTAGCCAGTAGAGCTCTAGAAGATTATGAGTCTTTGAGCTTTAATTTCCCTAACGAAGATCTAAGGTATGTGGCAACTACTGAAGAAGGCATTCCAGAGAATCATCTTTGGAAATTGAACTTTGACGGAGCATCAAACGCTGTTGGCAACAAAATTGGGGCAATCCTGATATCCCCAAATGGAGATCATTATCCATTCACTTGCAAATTGGATTTTAACTGCACAAACAATATGGTAGAATACAAAGCATGTATCATGGGAATCCTGCAGCCATAGAGCGCAAAATCAAGGTGCTAAAGGTGTATGGGGATTCTGCACTGGTGATCTATCAGCTCAAAGGTGAATGGGAAACAAGAGACCCAAATTTGATCAACTATTGAAAGCTAGTTCTGGAATTAATTGAGGTGTTTGATGATATCACTTTCTGTTACCTCCTGCGTGAGGAAAACCAGATGGTTGACGCCTTGGATACATTAGCTTCTATGATCAGAGTAAATAAACGAGAGGATATGAAGCCGATCTAGATTAGTATTTGTAAGGCTCCAGCTCATTGCTGTAATATCGACGAAGAAGAGGAGAGAGATGATTATCCTTGGTATGATATTCTATGATATGTGAAGAACTGTGAATACCCTGATCAGGCAACTGAAAATGATAAGAAAATATTGAGGAGGCTGGCTAGTGATTATGTCTTAGACGGAGAGATCCTGTATAAAAAGAGGAAGGATCAGGTGCTGCTAAGATCTGTTGACGCTGTTGAAGCTAAAAAAATCCTAAAAGAAGTCTATGAAGGTGTCTGCGGGACGTATGCCAATGGGTTTACAATGGCTAGACAAATCATGAGATTCGGGTATTACTGGTCCATGATGGAAGGAGATTGCATCAGTTACGCCAAAAAATGTCATAAGTTCCAAATTTATGGAGACAAGATTCATGTGCCTCATTCACCTCTTTATGTTATGACTTCTCCATGGCCTTTCTCAATGTGGGGCATGGACGTTATTAGGCCGATTTCACCAAAAGCTTCTAAAGGACATCGATTCATCTTTGTGGTCATCGATTACTTCACTAAGTGGGTAGAGGCTACTTCATACGCCAATATCACAAAGTCGATGATCAGGAAGTTCTTGAAGAAGGAGATCATATATCGATATGGCATGCCAGAAAGGATCATATCGGACAACGCATTAAATTTGAATAACAGCGTGATAGTAGAGGTCTGCAGTCAGTTCAAAATTAAGTACCACAACTCATTACCATATCCTCCGAAAATAAATGGTGCAGTTGAAGTGGCTAATAAAAATATCAAGAAGATCGTAGGGAAAATGACTGAGACCTACAAGGATTGGCATGAAAAGTTACCATTTACTCTCTATGCCTATTGAACATCTATCAGAACTTCTACTAGGGTAACACCTTACTCTTTGGTTTATAGGATGGAGGCAGTTTCGCCCATTAAAGTCTAAATTCCTTTTCTCCGGGTTTTATAAGAGTTAAAGCTGGACGAAATAGAATAGATTCAATCTCAGTATGATCAGTTGAACTTGATTGAAGAAAAGAGGCTAAAAGCTATCCGTCATGGTCAAACGTACTAGAAGCGAATGATGCGAGCTTACAACAAAAATGTTTACCCTAGAGTATTCCATAAGGGGGACTTGGCATTGAAAAAGATCCTCCCTATGCAAAAAGATTTCAGAGGGAAATGGATGCCAAATTGGGAAGGACCTTATGTGGTAAAAAAGGATTTTTCTGGAGGAGCGTTGATATTAACTGAGATGGATGGTAAGAGCCTGCCTAACCCAGTAAATTCAGATTCAGTTAAAAGGTACTTCACTTAAAAGGAGAGGCTAAGGTGAAAACCCGCAAAGGGCGCCTAAAAAAATAAAAAAAGGAAAAGCCGAGCTGAAAACCCGCAAAGGGCACCTTGAGACCAAGAGGTTTTAAATTGAAAATCTGAAAAGGGCAATTCAAATTTTGATCGAAGGTGAGGCATGTGGTAGTCTTGCTATGCTTGAATTAACGAGAAGGAAGTATGCTACGTCTTGGGGCATCGACAAAGTACTCTAGATCTCCTAGGCACATGTTAAGCTCAAAATGGTCCTCGAAGAGTTCATACGGAGAAGCTCAAGCTGCGATATCTGGGACATTTTTTTTATTTTTTTTCCTTTACCTATTTTTGTATTCCAGTAATGTTTGCCTTCTTTGATTAATCTGTTCTTTTCGAATTTTGTTCCTAATAGATTTTAGTTTTGTCCATCCTCATAATCTTTTTCAAGCGTTTCGTATTGAAATAATGATTAATGGATTAATAACACTTTCACAAAAGGAGTTTTGCATATTACTCTGGAAGTTTCTAAATAATGCAAGAACCTGAAACAGAATAATTATTTAGAACTCACCAAGCCTAAGGGTTGAAAATACTTGAGAAATAAGAGTCTATTTCTTCAGATTTTCTGTTAAAGATATCGGTTGAACAAGAAGACATACGTCAGTAATACAACCTTGACAAACAATTAGCAATAATAGCCCAAACGTTAAAAAGGAATCATTCTTATGACATTCTGCATTCATACAAATGTCATTTATAATACATCTAGTTAGGAGCATTTGATTTATTTTGATCATCGCATCCTAATCATCGGTGAATTCATAGATTTTATCTCCCTAAGTAGTAGTGGAGCAGATCGAAGACGACGAATCTTATCTTTCCGAGGTAGTAGGGAAGCAGATTTAAGCCACTAGCCTTATCTCCCTGAGCAGCAGTGGAGAAGGCTGAAAATTACAGATCTTATCTCCCTAAGCAGTAATAGAGCAGATCGAAGACGGCGAATCTTATCTTCCCAAGGTAGTAGAGAAGCAGATTTAAGCCACTAGCCTTATCTTCCTGAGAAGCAGTAGAGAAGTCTGAAGATTGCAGATCTTATCTCCCTAAGCAGTAGTGGAGCAGATCGAAGACGGCGAATCTTATCTTCCTGAGATAGTAGGGAAGCAGATTTAAGCCACTAGCCTTATCTCCCTGAGGTAGCAGTGGAGCAGACTGAAGACTGTAGATCATATCTTCCTGAAGTAGCAGTGGAGCAGATCGAAAACGGTGAATCTTATCTTCCTAAAGTTACAGTGGAGTAGATTGAAGCCATCAGCCCTATCTCCTTGAGGTTGCAGTGGAGAAGATTGAAGACAATGACTCTTATTTCCTTGAAGTTCTAGTAGAGTAGATCGAAACTACAAATCTCTTTTCCCTGAAATTACATTTGAATGGATAGAAGCAACAATTTCTATACCCTTGAAGATATAGTGGGTTAAAGCAAGGCTACTTGAGGAAAAGAAGCGTCAAGAAGTCAAGACTCAGCAAGACCGAGCAAAATTAGCCCTTTTAAAGTCTTTGTTCCATTCCCGTTACACAACAATGAGCAAAGAGGGGCAGCTGTAGGACCCAAATTTAGCCCAGGGCCTAATAAACAACAGTCCAGAATTATAAAACCCAGTTACAACCAAACTTAAAATCCAAAATATACAAAGCAGCCCAACAGGCCCAAAACATAACCCTAGCCCAAACTAAAATCGTAAATAGAAAATAAGGAAGCAACACGCCCCTTTTACCAGCGTCGCATGTTCGTCGGCTGCCCTGCATCCCGCTCCTCCACGTTCACACCCATGTACCACGTCAGTGCCCACGTCCACCACGCCACCCACAACCTACAATAGTTGAAAATCAGTTGTAAAAAGGGCTATAAAAGCATCATGAAATTATTGTTTTGGGAGATTTTTTTGAACAAGAATATGCACAATCGATAGAGAAGAAGAGAAAACAATTTTAAAGGTGGTTTCTAGCTTTTGTTTTTTTGTTTCCTCTTTTTTTTTTCTTTCATTTTCTTCACTTTCTTTTTCCATACCTACGAAAATCAAAAGGGGAAAAGAGAAAGACTTACCTGAACCCGCGATCATGGTGCCGGAGAGTCATTCTCTGTCGTCGGAATTAGGCTCAAAAAAGGGGTGGTCGAATGGCCTCTCTATGGTCTGTTGAAGGAGAGCAAAAGTAGGGGTGTTAGGGATTTGGTTCTTTCTTTTTAAAAAGAGAAAGAATCTTTATTTTTTTAAAGAAGAAAAAAGGAAAATGGGGTCTGTAACGTCTTTTTGAAGAAAACTGAATGATAGTTTAAACCAAATTTGAAACGTGGTCGTTTAAGAAATGGAGCTGTTCATTTTGGAATTTTAGGATATTTGCACAAATGGTCCCTCTTCTTCGCAATGCTATTTGATTGAGTTCCTTTTCTTTTTTAATTTTGACCTTGTTTTTTATATCTTAATTGCATCTTGATCCTCCCTCAAGTTGTGTGTTTTGGAGAGAAAGGGATATTTTTGGAAATAGTCCCTCCTCTTTATTCGTACATGTGATTTAATCCTTTTCTTATTTATTTATTTATGATTTGCCTCCAAATTCAATTTTAAGTTCTGTTTTAGTCCTTTTTCGTTATTTTTGTTGTTTCATTTCCAAATTAATTAATTATTTGTAATATTATTATATTAGTTACATTTTTCATTATTATTTATTTTTTATTACTACTTCTATTATTATTATCATCATACTATTAAATTAATTTGCTTAATATTTAGTATTTATTCACTTGATTATTTATTTATCATTCTGTATAGAGATTTATTTTATTTTCATCCCTTTTGCAAATTTGTATTTTATTTACTTATTTCAAATTTTTTATGTAGTATTCATTTCAAGCAATTTTATTTTATTATTTTTGATATTACATATTTTAAATAGTTTTGTCTTGATTGAGTTTTATATATTGTTATTTTAAATTATCTTATATATTATTCATTTTATATTGTTTTATATAATGTTTTATCTTATATCATTACAAATTATTTCTTATATGGTTTATTTTGATTTTTTTCATATATTATTTATTTTAAACTTATATATATTATTTTAAAATTTGTGATATATCACCTATTTTTTATTCATTTTGTATTTTGTTGATTTTTAAATTCTTTTCTCACATTATATATTATAAATTCATTTATTATCATTTTTAAATTATTTTTACATTCTATTTTGACTTGCTTTGTTTTTTTAAATTGTTATATATGTCTTTTAATTCATTTGTCTTTGATTATTGATGTTAGTTTCTTAAATAATGTATATGATGTGTTTATTGCCATTTTGCATTCTATAAGCTATTTATCTATATTTTCATATTGCCATTTTTCATCAATGTTTTTTATGCATCATTTTAATATTGTATCAATTTTCCTCCAAATCCAAAAAACTTTTAAAAGATAATAAGGCAATACTCGGTATTTGGAATCTTCGAGAAGATTGTGCCCTAACTTACTGGGTTTCAATTTTCCTCGTTGAATCTAAATAACTGAATACCCTTCTTCAATCCAAACGTATAAGTTTCAAATAAAAGCTTATTCTCGGGGATTTGAAGTGTTGTGTCCTAACTCACTGGATATGACGTTTCGTTATCTCGAGATAAGGATTTTTAAAAATAAAGGCAATATTCTACGTTTGGAATTTTGAGAAATTGTGCCCTAACTTACTGGGTTCTGATTTTTCATTTGACCCAAATAATTGAATATCTTTTTTAAACTTAAGTGCGTGAGTTGAAAAAATCAAAAGACAAGCTTAATTTCGAGAATTTGAAATATCGTATCCTAACTCACTGGGTGTGACATTTTATTTCTTCGAGATAAGAGGGTCTTAGCATCCAATTTGATTTATTCAAGTGTTCTTTTAAATAAGAGGATCGTATTTTAAAATCTTTTCAAATTTTCGACGTTAGTACATTAATTAATCAATTAGGTACCAATTTTGGGCGTTACGAGGGCGCTAACCCTTCCTCGTAAGTAATTGGCTCCCGGACCCCTTTTTTTAGTTTCGAAGACCAAAATTATTGTTTTAATAAATCAAAAATGTTTTATTAAAATGATCAATCTCAAGGTGATCCGATCACACTTCGAAAAAAGATCAATGGCGACTCCATTTTCATTTTTAAGTCGACTCTTGTTTTTTCAAAATAAAAAAAAAATGGTTTCAACAATTAATATTTATTTTAAAAAAAATAAAGTTATTTATATTTATTTTTAAATCATTCTATATTTTTTGTTTTACACCAATGACGATGTGTTATTTTATTATTAGCTGATGGTATATAATATCTATATATTTACCCTTATTAATTTAAACGTACGACATTACTATCAAAAAGTGTTATAATAAGTTAAAATGTCTATTTTTAGAGAAGGTATTAAAAAGTAAAGGAATAAGTTTAACTTATATTTAAATAATTTAATATCAATATATAATTTACATAACCAATATAAATTATTTATAAAATTAAAATTAAACATACAAACCATATTAAATAATAAGAATAAATTTATTAATTTGTTGGCTCAAGGATAATTGCTAAATAAAAACTTAAAAAAGTCATTTGATTAGTACAAATTTATTTAATTGTAAAATAAATATTATATGAGAATCAATTAAACTTTTACGTACCTCTAAAATTTTGCTTGAAACTTATTAATATGAAATAAAATTATGTTATTGGTTTCCTAAAAAAAATAATTGTGGAGAAGGAACAAATGAGAAGTATTTGGATAAATTTATGTCCAAAAGCCAAAACACTCCTATTCATAGTGCATTACAAAGCTTGTAAAATGCTTATCCTCAAGTGGAATAATTTTCTGTTTACAAATGTAAAACTTCATATATTATCTTCCATTAAATCATTGAAAAAGGCCTTGCATATTATTTAATTTATTTGTTTGTTCACCAACCTACTCATTTAATATTAGGAATTTAACGTCGATTGATATCGACATTATTGTCAGTATAAGAAGTCGTGGGTTCCAGTACGCTGAAGCGCATTATCCTCTTATTTAAGAGTTAAGGAGGGACTATGGGTAATTTTAGGAATTGTATAAAAAAGAATAGATATGATAAGAACCCGTAACGAAATTAGTGTTAAAAAAAACTAAAATTTTAGCACCTATGGATGTTGAGGTCTTTGCTTATAAATTCGTCATCACTTTCTTTTCTATTTCCACAAAACTTGAACTCTCACACTCTCCCACTTTGCCAAATAACTTGTCATTTTATTGCTTTATCTTTTTAGGAAAAATGGTTATGTTTGAAGAATATGTAGCTCACCATATCGTCAATCTGGTTTTCCACTCAATTTTTTTTATTTTGTTATTGTGATACTTTTTTATTTTGATTTTGTGGGATTAAAAATTGATTTTCATAATATTTCAAAAAACAAATAGATCAAGTTGTTCATGCTCGAAATGATGTAAGCTTTTCTATGATAGAAACCTTTAAAATGATACCAATGTTGCTTTCTACCTTGTTGGAAAGGTGGTTGGAAACACAAACGTTTTATTTTCCCAACAGAGAAGCGGCTATAAGGCTACAAGATGTCACTTTAATAATTGTCCTTCCAATTGATGGGCAGGTGGTAACTGAAGCTAGCGGCATTGACATGAAGTTTGTGTAGAATCATTTTTTGAGTGTCATGTCATTTGTGGATGATAAAGAATTAGACGAGAATTTGGTGAATGTACATGGTTAAAAAGGCTTATCATTTCACCCCCTCATCACTACGTGTATCAAATTTTCCCTAATAAGCTTTGTCTCTTAGAATGGAAGAAGTACTCTCGAAAACATGAAAGTAGTTCACTGTTGGCTTCATTCTTTTCCCTATTGTCCTCGTTTTCGCTTCAACAACCCTTTGTTAATACATGAATAATTGTGCTAACAGCTTTTCTCCAAAACCAGTGTGATGGGATTATACACTTATCCATAAAGAAATTATTTCTCTATGGATGAGTGTATAATAATAATTTCTCTAGGTTTTGTCATTGTATTTTATTTCTTTAACAAGTGATGGGATTCAAGTCATATAACTCTAACAATCTCTACATTGACACAAATTCTCAACGAATAAGTTCTTCACCACAAACTCTAAACGAACAAGTTCTTTACCTCTTCTACGAAACCCCTTATGGGGTTTCTTCAACAATGAACACCAACCAAGTCCAAGCAATGCTCAAACTTAGTTATAGTAAGTGACTTAGTCATTATATTCGCTTGATTATCATGAGTACTAACTTTGCTCACAACAATATCACCACGAGTAATAATATCTCGCACAAAATGATACTGAATATCAATATGCTTTGTTCTCTCATGAAACATTTGATCATTCGTAAGGAATATGACATTTTGACTATAAAAAAATATTGTACTAATCTGGAGGTCTTTATTGAGTTCACCAAAGAGTCATTTTAACCAAATAGCTTCTTTATAAGCTCCAGTAATCATCATGTACTCAACTTCAGTAGTAGAAAAAACAATTGTGGTCTACAAAGTGGCTTTCCAACTGATTGCGCAACCTCCAATAGTAAAGACATACCGTATGAAATATCTTCTTTTATCAAGGTTTTCAACAAAATCAGAATCAATATACCCAATCAATTCATCTTTAGTTTTTCCAAACTATAAGCAAACATTAGTAGTACTTCATAAGTATCTATAAATCCATTGAACTGCTTTTTAGTGTTCTTTATCGAGATTTTCCATGTATATACTAACTGCATATGATAAATCTGGACTTAAGGAAACCATAACATATATGAGAAATCTCATTGCACTAGAATATGGAACAGGTGATATGTAGTCAATCTCATTATCTGATTACAGAGACAAATCCGATGAAAGTCTAAAGTGGGCTGCTAATGGAGTACTAACAGTCTTGGCACTCTGCATATTGAACCTACAAAGAACTTTCTCAATATACCTTTTCTGACTTAGGTATAGTTTACATGTTTTTCTATCTCTAAGAATCTCCATCCTGAGTATCTTCTTTGCTGCTATCAAATCTATCATCTCAAATTCTTTACTAAGCTGGGTTTTGACCTTTCTTATCTCTCCTTTATCTTTGGTTGTTATCAACATGTCATCAACATAAAGGAGCAGATATACAGATAAACCATCACAATTTTTCTTTAAAAAAAAATTGTCAAAGCTGCTTCTTTTGAAATCATAAGTAGTCATAAATGAATCAAACCTCTTGTACCATTGCTTAGGTGACTATTTCAAGCCATAAAGGGACTTTTTCAGCAAGCAAACATAGTCATACTTCTCTGAGACTATAAAGCTCTCTGGTTGTTGCATGTAAATATCTTCCTAAAGTTCTATATGCAAGAATGTTGTTTTCACATTTAACTGCTCAAGCTCCAAATCATATATGACCACTATACCTAGTAAGGATTGAATCGAACTATGCTTAACAACTGGAGAAATACATCTGTGAAGTCTACACCTGGAACCTAATTGTAATTTTTTACAATTAGCCTTGTTTTATACTTGGGTTCTTCAACTCTTGGAGCCCTTTTTTTCTTCTTAAACACCCATTTAAAATGAGCAACCTTTTTTTACCCTTAGAAAGCTTCACTAAGTCCCATATTCTATTCTTATGGAGTGATTTCATCTCTTCTTATATGGAAATCATCCAGTTTACTGAGTTTTTACAACTAACTGTCTCAGAATAAGATGGCTCTTGATTTGCATTTATATCTTTAGCCACATTTAAAGCATAAGCAACTAGGTTAGCCTCGGTGAACCTTTTTGGAGGTTTAATTTCTCTTTTAGGTTTGTTCTTGGCAACAAAATATTATGATGCTAAATGTGGTGAAGAAGTAACTCTTTTCTGAGTTTCTATACTAACTTTAGTAGTAGATTCTGTTATAGATCTTGGACCAATCTAAAGCTCCACCTGTTTCAAATGTGTTTGATTTCTATTGGTCTTTATTGGAAGAGTCTTTAAGAGATAAGTTAGATAGCATAGTAGTTTCATCAAAAACAACATTTTTGCTAATCACAACTTTTTTATTTTCAGGACACCATAACTTATACCCTTAAACACCAGCCTTATATCCAAGAAAAACACACTTAATAGATTAGGTTCCAATTTACCATTATCAATACGAGCATATGTGAGACACCCAAAAATCTTTAAATTAGAGTAATTAGTAGGAGTATCAGACCATACCTCTTGTTAAAGCCCTTTGATCTTTACGCTTATTATTTTTAGGCATTAATGTCGAAGGCATCTTATCTAACCCTGGTAGGGCATCCTCAAAATCCATCTGTGTAGGAACTACCTGCATCTTTACCTACCACAATGGGAATCTAGTGTTGCGATCCAACAGCGAAATATCGTACTTCATTATTGCCGTTACTGTGATCGAGACAAGTAACCCGAAAAGCTCTAATACCAATTTGTTATAATAGAGGTCGATAATGGCAATAGAATGATCTCAAAAAAAAAAAAAATAAGAACACATATTTTACATGGAAACCTTTTCGGGAAAAAAATACAGGTAGAGGTGAAGAAATTCACTAATGTTGAAAAACGAATAATACAATAGGAGTTTCGACTACATCTATTTAAAAGTTGAAAACCCTATTCTAATCAATGTCAAATAGAAGAAGTGTAGTTTTATACAGATTTTACTTGTGCGGCCCTTGTCCTTTCACCCCCACAGATCCCCTTATTTTGCCACTATATTTTATTTCTTTAAAAAGTGATAGGATTCGGGTCACACAACTCTACACAACACTTTTGCTTTGTGAACAGGCTACCAATTTAGGCACTCGAGTTTTCGTTAGAGTTGGGAGATAAAACTCCATCAAAGACAATACGAACTTGTTGAAGGGTCTGTGGTCCTAGATAACGACACTTTCTAGACTTTTCTCGGATGAGTAAAAAATCCCTCAACAAAATTATTATTCTGAATTAATTTCAACTAAAATAATTTTAAATATAATTTATTTATCTCAAAATCAAATTGAAAATCAAAACCAAAGTTCATAACAATATTTTCCATTTAGGTCTTTGTTCAATTGCAAGTTTAAGGATCTAGGAATTTTGAGATCTCAAGTTCTAGTCACACCTTACGTAAATGTGTGGATTCTCTCCTAGATTTATTCTAGTTAGTTAGTTAGAGTTAATTATTGAATTAATTCAATTTAATGCTTATAATGTTTGATTCATAGGGAGAATAGAGGCAAAAATTGGAAAAAAAATCATTTGATTCGTTGGTCCTCGAAAAAAAAAAGAAAATAATCAAAGTTCTTTCATTGAGTGAGAAACGAAAAATTCATGAAAAGTTATAATTCTCACTGCAAAATAGTGCACCCACATGTCTTCATCGATGTTGCTTTTTTACCGAAAGGCCAAGAATTAATTATCAAAACTTTGAATTATCCAAACACATACTTGATGAAATGGTTCAAACATTTTTGTTGTCGGAGGTAACAAGATCAAGTTTGTAAGAACTAAAATATCTCTTTCTTTTTCTATTTATGTCAACAATTGATGATCATAGGGGAGCCCTTTACCATTATGTATAAATAGGTTATTCTATTTGTACATATATGGAAGAAGGGCACATTCAATCTTACTCCAAATTTGGGAGTCCAAGAATTCTATAAAACGCTCTCAATGGGAAAAAATATGAATGAAAGAACTCATTGAATTAAATTTGTCTGAATTCGAAAATTCAAAATTTAAATTGATGTATTGATTGCTCGATTTAACATACAAAATATTATAACTTAAAAAAGGAAAATCATAATAACATGTGGCCACATATTTATGTCTTGCGTTGGGTTAATAAATTAAATCAAGACAAGGTATATAAGAAGAATAATCAAAGGTAGGTCGTCTTCCACCATTATAGGCTGGGAAAATGAAAATCATAGAAGCTCAATAATTGAAAACTAAATTTCATATTGATACGAAATTGAATAAAATCAATTTATTGGAAAATTCAAATCAATTCAATAAATATAAAGACAAAAAGAACAAATGAAAAAGTGTTGAAGAAAAAATGTCTGCATCTAACAAATCAAAATACAAAATAAAACATTGTTGGAACATTACACATCACAACTGTTATAACTTTCTAAGTAATATAAGATACAAAATTATAATAAAACTCACCATTTCAAATATGATAATTGCATAAAATTAAGGGATAAAATTAACATTTACTCCATAAATTTAATAATTTTTTAAAAGTTAGTTTTTAAATTTTTTTTGGTTTAGATATTTTTTTAAATTTTAATTTATGTGATGATATTCTAATATTATATCACGTTGTTGCATAAAAGAATATATTTTTAATAAAAAATTAAATTATGATGCTACATAATCAAAATACAAGATTATTATAAGGACCAAAATTGAAAAAATTATTAAGACAAAAAAAAATTGGGAACCGAGTTAAAAAATGTATCAAAATTCAAAAACTAACTTTTTATCCCTAAAATTAATAATTAAAATAAAATAAACTAAAATAATAATAAGAGAAGGCGTTAAAATATTTTAACTGCCATAACAGCAGCAGGCACAAAATTTTAACAGTAAAAAGAAATAAAAAATCACAAAATTAATATACTCTGAAGTCCTTTTGTATTGTTTTTGAAATTTTATAAGTTTTTTGTATTTTTATAATTAAAAATAGAAAAATAACTACGTTTTAATATTTTGAAATCTTTTAATTTAATTTTTTATCCCCACTATTCAATATAAAATTACTGATTTTGCCCTAATATCATATTCCGCTTGGTAGAATATAGAAATATTTTTTGAAAAGTTTACTTTATAAATAGAGTACTAATACAAATATGTATTTAAGTAACTACAACGTAAAATAAAATTAATCTAAAGTACAAAGAACGAAGAATTAGAAAAAAAAAATAGATAAAAATATAAAGGATTCGGAGAAAACTCATTCATGACATATATGATGAGACTGAAATAGATCCATGGGTAAGCCGAGCTTGCTCCTTAAAATTAGAAAATTTCAATTCTAGTTCATTATAAATTAATATAGGGAAAATTATGCTTTTACCCTTCCAAAAATGAAAAAGAATCTATTTAATCCTTTTAAAAATTATAAAATCATAAATTAATACATGATAAAATTTATATTTGATATCTCAAAATTTATAATTCAATTTTAACCCTTTTTAAAAATTTTATAGATTCGCTGCTAAAGTGAAGACACGTTTGCAATTGTGTATGATGAGATTCAAACTTGAATATTTAAGGATCTAAAATCTCAACCTTAACCTAGTAAACACTAAAAGTATTATATGTAGATATATATATATATATATTAATAATGTATTAAAAAAAAAAGACTTCTCTGTGTAATCAATCAATTAAAAAATTTGATTGTTTTTGGAAATTTTCTCCCCAGATGAAGGGTCACCATTCAATATTAATTCACCATAAACTTCACAACTTGATGGTATTGGCAACCAAAACAAATATTGAACTCCCTTTTTCTTATTTGAAAGTTTTACTCAGGGATAGGTAAACTTAAATTCTATTTCAAATTCAACATTAATTTTTTATTTTAATTTTTAGATATAATTGAATCGCTTGAGTTTGAGTTTAAGTTAGATTAAGTTTATCTATTAATTTTTTTACTTAGACTTGATTAAGTTTATTTGTGTTTAACCTTAAGCTCTTTTTATACATAAGGGTCAAAATATAATTTCATAATATAAAAATTAAAATTTGATCAACCAAGTATTACGAGACTTGAATTTGGCTTGACTAAAAGATCAAGTTTAACTTGATAATTACTAAATCGAACTTGAATTTTTTAAATTGAACTTAAATAACTTATAAGTAATACATTTACTTTCACTGGTGTTAAGTTTATCCTATAAATTACTAAAAGGAAAAGACAATTTTTGAAAGAAAATTTGAATTCAAAAAGTTTAGGGGTGAATTATGCTTTGGTTTTTTTAAAAATTAATTCTAGAAGGCTTTTAAGCAAAGATTAGTATGTAATATTGAACGAATGTAGAAAAATATTTTGGTCTCGGAATGTAAAGTCATGGTGATGGTGAAGGGTGTACTAATTTCAATGTTGTTATGAGTGGCGTGATGAAAGGTGACCCATACTTTTCTTTGCTGAAGAAAGAGTCTTTAACTTTCCGCCATGGAAATGGGGCTGAAACCATCTCTTTCACACCTTTCTTTCTCCATTATTGCCATGTAACGCATACAGGTCACTTTTAAATGCAATAATGGACTAAAAAAGAATGAAACAAAGAAAATAAACCCCTGCAATGAAAATGTCTAAGCTCTCTTTTTTTCTCCTTTACCTCCATTGTCTCTTCGCCATTTCTTCATCTTCTACCATCATACCTTTAGGTTCAACTCTTCAAGCTTCAAATAGAAACCAATCATGGTCGTCACCCAATACCAGTTTCTCACTTTCTTTCGTTCCCGTTACTCTCTCTTCTTTTATGGCTGCCATCACTTACTATGTCGGTGATGTTATTGTATGGTCAGCTAGTAATGGCAGCAATGGCACTGGTGATGGAGCTTCTCTTGTTGTCGACTCTGGTGGGACTTTAAATTTGCTCCCCAGTGGAGCCCTCCGTTTAACTAATGGCTCCGGTGCCGTTGTTTGGGACTCTGCTACTGCTAACAAAGGTGTTTCACATGCGTCTATTGATGATTTAGGCAACTTTCAGCTCCTCAATAATGAAAGTGCTCCAATATGGTCCTCGTTCCAGAACCCGACTGATACCTTGGTTCCTTCACAGAATTTCACCGTTGGTAAGATTTTACGCTCCGGGTCTTACTCCTTAACTCTTGGTCGATCAGGTAACCTTACTTTGAACTGGAATGGCACTATTGAATACTGGAGTTTAGGGTTCAACTCATCCATCAATGGGAATTTGACATCACCTAGGTTTATGTTGCAGTCTAATGGGATTTTGGTAGGTTTAGATCCTTCGTTTGCTCGTGGAATGATTAATATGGCATATAGTACTGATTATGGTGAAGGTGATGATGTGTTTAGGTTTTTGAGGATGGATAATGATGGTAATTTGAGAATTTACAGCACTAGTGAGAGCAGTGGGAATATAACCCCGACATGGGCGGCTGTAACTGATCAGTGTCAGGTTTACGGATTCTGCGGCAACATGGGGGTTTGCGGTTACAAAGATTCGAATCCGGTTTGTGGATGTCCATCTCAGAATTTTGATCCTGTTGATGAACATGATGGTAGAAAAGGATGCAGGAGGAAAGTGGAGATTGAGGATTGTCCTGAGGATGTTACCATGTTGCAATTAGAACATACCAAGTTCTTAACTTATCCTCCAGAGGTTAACGATCAGACATTCATTGTTGGAACTGTAGCTTGTAGGATGAATTGTCTTGTCAGTGGTTCTTGCATTGGTTCCACTTTAGTAGCTGATGGAAGTGGGATTTGTTATATGAAAACGACTGATTTCATTAGTGGTTACCAGGGTGCGGTTCTTCCGAGCACTTCTTTCTTGAAAGTTTGTGGACAAGCGGTTCCTAATCCATCATCTTACTTGGATACATCCGGGAAGGATAACGATTCGCGGTTGCATGCGATGGTCATTGTCGTCGTGGTTTTGGTCACCCTTTTGTCTTTGTTTGCAATCGTGACTGGATTTTGGTGCTGGTTTTACGGCGGTAGCGAAAAATCAAGGCGTATATCAGCTCAATACGAACTTGTTGATTATGCATCTGGCGCACCAGTGAAGTTCTCATACAAGGAGCTGCAACAGTCTACAAAGGGGTTCTCGGAGAGGCTTGGAGAAGGTGGTTTTGGGGCTGTTTACAAAGGAACACTGGCTAATAGAATGGTGGTTGCCGTGAAACAACTCGAGGGAATCGAGCAGGGTGAGAAGCAATTCAGGATGGAAGTTGCAACTATTAGCAGTACACACCATTTGAATTTGGTGAGATTGGTGGGGTTCTGCTCTGATGGGCGTCACAGGCTACTAGTGTATGAATTCTTGAGAAATGGTTCACTTGACAAGTTCCTTTTTACGTCGAATGACCAGTCCGGAAAATTGTTGACTTGGGAAAATCGATTCAACATTGCTCTTGGAACGGCTAGGGGAATCACCTACCTTCATGAGGAATGTCGAGACTGCATAATCCACTGCGATATAAAACCAGAAAACATTCTGTTGGATGAAGGTTACACTGCCAAAGTGTCGGATTTCGGCCTTGCAAAGCTTATGAATCCAAAGGATCATAGGCACTTGTCATTAGCAAGCATCAGAGGGACTAGAGGATACTTGGCACCAGAGTGGCTTGCAAATCATCCAATAACCTCAAATTGTGATGTTTATAGCTATGGGATGGTTTTATTAGAAATAGTGAGTGGAAGAAGGAACTTCGAGGTCTCACCGGAAACAGAAGGTAAAAAGTTCTCCCTCTGGGCTTATTCGGAGTTTGAAAAGGGTCACATTGAAGCCATTGTTGATAAAAGAATAAAAGATGTTGATAGTGAGGAAGTCGAAAGGGCAATTATGGTGAGCTTTTGGTGCATACAGGAACAACCATCCCAAAGGCCAATGATGGGAAAAGTGGTGCAGATGTTAGAAGGGGTCATCGATATTGAGAGGCCACCAGCTCCAAAACTGGTTGCTGAAGGCTTGAGCAGTGGAACAACCATGACTGTAAACAGTGATGTGAGTGGTCTGTCAACATATGCAGCATCCACCCCTGCTCCCTCTTCATCGTCTTCATTCATGAACATAGGAGCTTCGCCTCCAACACCAGAGAGGGAAATGGGGAAGGAATCTTCTTCCTTACTAGGCTCAAAGTGAATATAGAAATGGACTATTCATTCTTCTTATTACAAAATTTTAAGGAAAAAAAAACCTTGTAACCATTTTAAAAACAAATAAATAATATATATAAGCAAAAACATTTTCTCTCACGAAATCCTTAGCAAATACATCAATGGGCTGTACCTCTAATAAGAAAAATCCAAATATTAAAAATAAAAAGAATATTTAAAAAAATCTGAAATGAACAATATTTTTATCCATCATTAAACAATATTTATGTTGCAGATTTTCCCTAAAAATCTGTTATGTTACTAATATAAATTTAGCATTTTAATTATAAAATAAAATTATTTAACCAACATTAAAGGCTCATCTAGTATGTAACGGGGACATGCAACGAAATCATAGCAAAATACAACAAAAATTAGGTATCAAAGTAGAAAAATAAGTTAGACAAAAAAAAAGAAAAACATGTATACTTGAATGATGAAATCCTAGATTAAGCCTTAATATTCAATTTTTTGATAATTTTTTTTTTCATGTTACTTTTTAACCTTCCTACCCTATAGAAGAAACCTAAAATAGTAAATTTTAGGTTTAATTTACACTTTAGTCTTTAAGGTATATTGTTTTTTTTCACTTTGGTCTTTAAAATTTCTTTTTGGCCTTATTTTAGTCTTTAACATTATTGGATATTCCTAGTTTAGTCCTTTAATGTTAAAAACTAACGGTTGGAATGTCCAACTAATCATATGCTGCCACATGTCATATGAAAACATCTGTAACCTCCCCAATCTGGTCTTGAAGTTACAATTGAACTCGAAAGGCTATATTAGCCACCAAGATGGCCAAGTAAAAAATAAATTCAGAGTTTAAAATAGTCTTTTAAAAGCATTTATCTACCTTTGAAGAAAAACCTAGCATTTCATCTCATTTTCACTAAAAGATATAATTTCCTAAAAACGATGGATTTTAAAGTTTACTTAGCAAAAGATGTTTTCCAATTTTATGTGCATATCTTTTTTTCAAATCTCATTTACATGATAATGCAGCGAAAAAGTGATATTTAACATAGTTTTAAGGAAAATCAAATTTCATGCATAAATAATTAAAATTCATATTTCAACATTCTAAAATCAATTTAAATGCCATGAATGCTATATAAACCCAAAACTTTTGAATAATTAAAAATTCAAATAGTAAATCTAAAATATTTTTATAAAAAGGCAATCCAAGTCGAGACCTTCCGGATGCTGGGTCCCTGCCTTAACCTTGCGAGTTATCTGAAAAACTAGAAAACTAAGTGGGGTGAGCTATTGAAACTTAGTGTGAGTCCTATCATAAGAAAATCAGTGCAAACAATAGATGTCACATACAAAATAATAATTCTCCTAACATTCACACTCATATAGTGATTCAGAGTATGGGTTCTTTAGATCAACACATCAGTGTAATAATATCTCAGCATTCACAGTTTATGTATGCATATGCTCATGTATGCAATGCAATTTCAATTTATTAGAATAGATCCTACCTAACTCTGCTTGTAACACCCCTAACTCGTCTCCGTCTTCAGATTAGGGTTATGGAGTATTACGGCACATATCAAATCAAACGACAACATGAAACTATTCAATTATTAATTTAAATATCAAATATTCAAAACCAATCATCAATCATAGCATATATATGATTATGGCCCTTAGCGAGCCCACGAAACCTAAAAATCAATTTATAAACAATTAGGGACTAATTTGAAACAAAAAAAATAGTAAAAAAATTTGAAAACAAAGGTCACACTGCTATATGACAAATCCCAGATCATGTGGCTTAGAAACATGGCCGTGTGGGCGAACTGTGTACAGTTAAAAAATAAGGTCACATGGTTGTGTCGCAGACCGTGTGCCAAACCATGTGCGATTCAAAATAGGGTCACACGATCATGTATCAACTTATGACAGTGTGGAACAAACCTGCACCAAAATTAAATATGCCACTTGGTCGTGTGGAGTGACCGTGTGTGGCATACGATCATATAGTAACCCGTGTCCCAGGTCATATGCATCTAAAATGACTTCTAAAAGAAGCAAAAACATTACCCATTCCTTAAGTGCCAAGCCAAACCAAAATCAACCATTTTGATGCCTTCAAAACACATTCAAACCAGCTTAAAACATACCAAAGTATTCAACTTAAGTGGCTAACCAATATGCCCTCATTGACACCACATTTATACATCAAACTAATTCACATTCAAAGATCACTATTGGTCGCTAAACTAACTAAAAATTTGACTAAGACAAGCCCACCTATGGAACAGTAGTATAGTTATGGTGAGACCGAAAATATCGTATCCATAAGGACTAAAAGTACTAGTAATTACTATCTTTTTATTATCTAGCCTAAGAATTAAAGGGATGTTTTCAAACTAAGATTAACTATCTAATTAACTAACAACACGACAGAGATAAAAGTTGAAAAACACTGTTAGAAAACAGATGGAGAAGACAATACCCAAGGAAGAATCCACCTAGACTTCACTTATTACTTCTAAATTAGACGATTTCTTCACTTGACTTAATCCGTAGAAGTCCCTGATTTATGTTAATATCTCTCTCGAGACCAAAAACAACTGAATCTAGGTTGATTAATTAAAATCTCTTTCTAATTAAAACCTCTATTGTTGCATTAACTCCATCTATGGATTCCCTTATTAGATTTGACTCTAATCCGGCAGATTTACGTCGTCCTATGTCTAGGATTGCATTCAACTCTGCTTAATTATGCTAGATCTACTCGTAAACAGGGACTTTTGCTCCACTGAATAAGCACATTAGACTTGAATTAATATCCTGAAATATTAAAGCAAGAATTAAGAACACATAATTAAGAATAAGAACAAGTATTTATCATATAATTCAAATATTAATAAGATCTGTCTTAGGTTTCATCTTCCTTAGGTATTTAGAGAGTTTAGTTCATAACGATGGGGGAAAACTTCTCAAAATTGGGAAAACAAAAAAAAAACATAAAGAAACCCAAAGAACTTCTAAGGAAATTGAATGGAGATCTTCAGTCTTAAAGTAGATCCTACTTTTGAGTTGATTCCAATGGTTGTTTTCAAGTATTCTCTGCCTTCTACTCTGCGTGTTCCCTTTTGATCCTCTTCTAGGGTGTTTATATAGACTTTGGAATGCCCAAAATAACTCAGAAGTAGCCTTTTCCGAATAGAATTAGACTTGGGCTCGATAGGGACATGGTCGTGTGGCACGCCCGTGTGATAGTGCCTAGGTCGTGTAGAACATTGAAATCAGCCTATTTTGTCCGTTTTTGGCTTGTTTCTTGCTCTTTTCACTTTCCTATGCTCTCTTGAGTTTAAAACATGAAATTAAAGAATTAGGAGCATCAGATTCAATAAAACTAATGATAAATCATCCATAAATATGCCAAGCATGGGATAAAAAAAAGTATATATTATGGTTTATCAAATATCCCCACACTTAAGCATTTACTTGTCCTCAAGAAAAATCCTCAATTCACAATTAAAATAATTTTTTCTCAACTTATAATTCTCATAAAAAATGTTTCGAAGTAATCCACAAGTGATCATACATTGAGAATTTAACTAAAAGAACATTAAAGTTTCAAACAATCCAAGTTGAGCATTTTAATCATAAGATCATAGGTATCCCCCTTTATCTAAGTAATTACCCTTTTTTCCTAAATCGACAAGGGTTGACATCCTTTCTAAAGATTCACTCAAATCACTCAAAGTGTTTAAGGTTCAATAAGTAAGCACTCAATAGTCAAACATGAAAAATTATTACCATAGGTTTGTATGAAAATCAAATCCCCACCACTATAAATGATATGATACACAAATCAAAAGGTCTTTAACAAGGTTGTAATGGGGCTTGGGTTAAAAGTGTGGATAAAGGTTGAAAAAGAGGGTTAGAATCGAGATTAATTTAATAAATTACCAAACTTAGAAAAATAAAACTAATTATTGAATTACAAACAAGTGCCAGAATTAAAACTATCCAAAACTAATGAAGTGAGCTTTTTCTCAATATACTATCTTTAACTTATCCAAGCACTTTATAACAATAATTATATGAATATGAGTATATGGTTTTTTTTAAATGAGAACAAGTAGAAAGTACATAATAAGAAATAATTCAGCAACTGAAATGGACGAAAATAGTTAGGTAACTAATCAGATCAAATCTCAATAAAAAGGGAGTCAATAAAAAGGAAAAAATTCTTAATGAATCAAAAAAGGGTTAAGTTGTGGGTTAACATTTAATGGAAAAATATCAAGAAATGGTGTTTAAGGCTCAAAGGGGTTCACTAAAGGTTAATTATGTGGGTAGGCTTTTTATGGAATGAGTGGATTAAAACCTAAGTGCCTTCATTATCTCTGTATATCAAATCAAAGGTGTGGTCTCGACATGTATAGTCGATGCAAGTTCTAGAATAACAAATCAGCATTGACTCACTTATAACTATCAATAAAAGTGAGCGAGAAAGATATATGCTCTAAAAGGCTCAAAATCTCACAAAAATTATGGGTTTTTGATGTCAATCCTGTAAATTTAGTACTTTAAGATAATACCTCATTTCAGGGAAACTTTAAGATAATACCTCATTTCAGGGAAACAACCTACAAATTTTAATTCTAAAAAATTCAACTTATCATGCTTGATTCTCTATTGTCTTAAAGTTTAAATAATCAATGCACAATTACCTATGTTTTAATCCAAAACATATCGATGAAAATCATAAATCAATCAAAATTTATTCTAATAGTAATATGGGTAAATTATTTGAGAATAAGATATAATTCAGGGATTTTTTGATAATCATATAAATAACCTCCCCACACTTAAGATGTACATTGTCCTCAATGTACAAAGATAAATACTAATAATATAAGCATAATATCATAAAGGAGGGAGAGAAGTGAAATTGCCCTGAGTTTGGATGTAATCCTTAGAATAGCGAAAACAAATTTATAGACATTGGAAATAAAGTGCATGCGTAACTAGGCAGAGGTGAAGGTGGGGCAAGATACTCCGGTGGTGGTAGAGGTTGGATTCTACAATCATAGTGCCAAGCGAAGAGGTTATCATGGTGGTCTGTGTCGTGGTGGCTATGGTCGTGGTCGAGCAGGACATGGCAATCGTGGATTATCTTTCCCCAGAGGATTGTTTATATATTCCTAAGTAGCACCAATCGACTGAACCACTTGAAATTGTGATATCACCAGTATTATTTTAGAGAGTTATATCGATGGGGTTGTTATGGTTACTCATAAAGGAACAACCATAATTAAGGGGTTCGAAATATACTAATAAAAGTCTTTTAGAACTTGAAAAATAAAAATAAAAATAAAAATAAAAATAAAGAAAGAAAAAACAAAGTAAAAATAAATGGACTCAAAAGTCCTCATCGGCAGCTAGACCGTGAGGTGATGGTGTTGGAGGCAAAATGTGGAAATACTGGCAAATCTGCTGCAGCGTCGCCTTTATACTGTCAAATCACTGAGCAGAGTTGTTGAACTGCCGAGTGCAATATTGCTCGAAGCGAGTTAAGTGGTCAGAAATTGTTGTCACTGAAGCAGCCGTATGAACAGGTCTGTGACTTGCTGGTGGCAGAGAAGGTGGGTTCTCATGAAAGTAAGGGATATCATCAATAATATCCTCGAGGTCATCCTGATCAGTGGCTCGTGCTAGTCGGTATTGAGGAGGATCAAACTCACGACGACGCTCTATCATCCTCATGTAGAGCATACTTGAGATGTCCTGTGGGGACATTTAACCAATGAGTGTGAGTGATGAAGATTGCGCCAATGTGTTTAGGAGCCCAAAGTGTCGAGCTAGACGAGTCACGTAAGAGCCTATGCTGATGACTCACTTTTTATGTCGTTCGATTTGATGGCGAAAGGCGAGAGCTATGAAGTATGCGAGATGGAAAACATGCCCTTGCCTCATGCTCCATAAGAAGTATGCGTCGTGAGTATTAACGACGCCAGTGCTCTCTCGTCGCCCTATTAAGGTGTGAACTAAAAGGGCGTGGAGTATCATAATGTTAGAGAGAGAGTCGATGCCTTAGAACGGTTGGAGTCATAGACGCCCGTAGTGGGAATGAGGTCTACCCAGCATGAGGAAGGTGCGTAATGAATGTGATGGTGGAGATGGGGAAAATCATCAGCCTCCATAAAATCTTCTGTATAAAGTCCCAAGGTAACTCCGAATTCTAGGACACTCAATTGACGTACTAGACTGCCAAGAAGGAACTAGACTGTGCCTGGGTCATCGAACTCTGACATAACCATTTGCAACTGAAAGGTCAAACAAAGTTCCAAAGTGAACTCCAGGTATGTCGGCTCAATAATGTCGAAGAAACGGTTCCAAGGGGCGGTAGCAAGGAGGGCCCAAACTGAGTCAGCTAGGTAGACCTGCTCTAATGTGGCCCATTTGATGCACCGGCCCAAACTAATGTGTCGGACATGTAGAATTTGAAACAACTCCTCCTGAGGTTCTGGTTGGAATTGGAGAAAAGGATGGCGTATTTCAGTGGTTGCACTTGAGGAAGTTGCA
The DNA here is from genome assembly GCA_025698465.1 of Gossypium longicalyx. Lineage (NCBI taxonomy): Eukaryota > Viridiplantae > Streptophyta > Magnoliopsida > Malvales > Malvaceae > Gossypium > Gossypium longicalyx. Next base: position 10,285,834 of record CM046997.1, on the reverse strand, counting down.
CCTGACCCCTTTCTCTTTTTAAAAGCTGGGACTACAGACTTTTTACGAGTATTTGTTATGTGTCCCTGAGAATATTCAATAAAAATATGAGGATCAAGAACCCGCTAAGTCAGAAAATGCCAAAGAATGAATCATAATATAATGCATATAGTGGGACTAGTAGGAAAGAAAATATGCGCATAAATAGGAATTCTTGGCCTAAGAACCTAATAGAGAAATCAAAGAACCTAAATAAATTAACCCTAAGTGGACCAATGAACCATTGTTGAAATTAAAAGCTGTATGTCAAATAACACCGAAACAAGGTTAAATGTTTAAACATGTAAAATTCAAATGGTAAACTAACTATCAAAGAGAAATTCCAATAATCACAATATGTTTTAAATGAATGATTCTTAAGCATAAAATATAATGGGGAACACTCTAATTTACGAAATATAAGGAAATATTCTAAAATAGTAATAAAGATAAAATAGCAAAGAAATAAAAATGTAAATAAATAGCTAAATGTGACAATGAAAGAACCGATGGAGATGGAAAATGGTACTGGTCTGCTGATGTCGAGGCGTGGAGTAAAACTTATGTGAGGGAAGAGGAATGAGAGGGAGTCGTGGGCTGTGAGGGTGAGCAAAGAGGGAGAAAAAGAAAAGAAGAAAAAAAAGAAGAAAGAAAGAAAGGAAGGAAATGAGAGTGGGGGTGTTGGTCGCCGGTGGCTCGTCGGGAAATGGTGGCCGGAGAAGGGAAGATGAATAGTGAAAGGGGGTGTGATGGGTTAATAGTAGGGTTTAAATAGGAATTAGAGGATTTTAGGGTTAGGATTTTGATTAATAAGACGGGCCCTGTTTTGGACCACATGGTCGTGGCTCACGCCCTTGTGTCTCACTTCTAGCCCGTGTTTTTTGTGAATTTTTAAGTCAGCATTGCGCATGGTATGTGGACACACCGGTGTACCCTGGCCGTGTGGCCCACACGGTCGTATCGCACGGCCGTGTGCTCTTTCGTTCTCTTCTCTCACGCCCATGTGATTTCTAACACACCTGTGTATCTAGGCCGTGTGGCTCACATGGCCGCATCGCACAGCCATGTACTCTTTCATTCGCTTCTCCCACGCCCGTGTCATACTCTCCATACACGTGTTCTGTAGTAAGGATTGCCCACGGCTTCTGGGCATGGCTGTGGGTTAATCCAGTTTTCCATTTTGACTTGAAATTTCCAAAGTGTGTGCTCAGGTTCCCACACGGCTGCATCGTACGGCCATGGTGATTTAACGTATCCCGTGCCTCTGCCAATTTTTAAAAAATTAAAGTGTAGTTTCACCACGGTCTTAGACACGTCTGTGTCCCTCAGCCGTGTGGTTCGCATGGTCGTCTCGTATAGCCATGGCTAGTTATCGCAGTCCATGTGTCACTTTGACTTGGGAAAATGTATGTCCTGTTCTAGCACGGCCATGGACATGCCCGTGTGTCCAGGCCATGTTCACCATTGTTGAATGCCCATACTAAGGTTTTAAGAGGTTACACGACTCAAGGCATGCCCATGTCTCCGACCCGTGGTGGGCACACGACCTAGGACACGCCCGTACGTCAGGCCGTGTGTGTCAAAAATACTTGCATTTAAACTATGAAAGAAAAATAAACTTAGTTAGTAGGGCTAGTGCTAGGGTTGCCTCCCGAGAAGTGCTTATTTAAATTCTAAGCTCGACTTTACCTTGTGGGTGTATTTAGGAAGGTTCGCGGAGCCATAGCCCTTCTCTATAATCTTTAAAATCCTCACCATTATAGAGTTTAAGACGATGTCCATTTACCTTGAAAATGTCGTGGGTTGGATGACTTACGTCTACTGTGCCATATGGAAAAATAGTTTTGACTACGAATGGACCTGACCATCGTGATTTTAGCTTCCCAGGAAATAATTTGAGCCTTGAGTTGTATAGCAAGACAAGATCTTCGGATTCAAATTGCTTGTGTTGCTTTAAACGAGCATCATAGTGGTGCTTCGTTGCTTCCTTATATAATCGTGAGTTCTCGTATGTATTAGCTTGCCATTCATTTAACTCATTCAACTGGATCAACCTTACTCACCTGCAAGTTTGAGATCAAAGTTTAGAAACTTTATAGCCTAAAATGCCTTGTGTTCTAGTTCAAACTGTAAATGACAACTTTTCCCATAAACAAGTCTGTAAGGAGATGTTCCTATAGGGGTCTTAAAAGCAATTCTATAGGCCCATAAAGCATCATCTACTTTCATTTCCCACTCCTTCTTATTTGACTCTACAGTCTTTTCTAGGATACGTTTAAGCTCTCGGTTTGCTACTTCGACTTGTCTACTAGTTTGAGAATGGTAAGGGGTAGTTGTTCTATGGTAAACTCCATATTTCTTAAGGGTTTTATCAAATTGAACATTACAAAAATGAGTACCCCTATCACTGATAATTGCTCTAAGTGTCCCAAATCAAGAGAAGAGTTTCTTAAGGAACCTCACCACCACTCTAGTATCATTAGTAGGTAAAGCTTGGGCTTCCACTCATTTAGAAATATAATCAACGGCTACTAAGATGTATTTATTCTCAAATAAGCTAGGGAATAGGCCCATAAAATCAATACCCCATACGTTAAATATTTCACATGAGAGCATATACATTTGAGGCATTTCGTCATGCTTGGAGATATTACCTGTTTGTTGGCATTTATCACAAGAAGTAACATACCTGTTGGCGTCTTTGAATAGTGTGGGCCAATAAAAACCTGATTCAAATGTTTTATGTGCGGTCCTAGTCCCACTGTAATGTCGTCTAGTAAGTCCTGAGTGGCAATGTTCTAAGATTTTCATTACTTCTGACTTTGTAACACATATTCTAATGACTTGATCCGCACATATATGGAAAAGAAAAGGATCATCCCAAAAGTAGTTTTTCATATCAGAAAAGAATCGCTTCTTTTGCTGATGTGTCAACCCTTTTAGTGTAATGTTAGCGGCTAAATAATTCGAAATATCTGCAAACCAAGGTACCTCAGAGTCAGATATAGCAAAGAGTTGTTCTTTAGAGAACGAGTCATTTATTTCAACTTCATCTTTAAGATATGGATTTTCTAATCTGGACAGATGATCTGTTGCAAGATTTTCTGCTCCCTTATTATCTTAAATTTCTAAATCGAATTCCTGCAACAATAAAATCCATCTTATTAGTCGAGGTTTTTCATCTGATTTAGTAAGGAGATATCGAAGAGCTGAATGGTCAATGTAAACGAAAACTTTAGATAATATTAAATATGGTCTAAATTTATCGAATGCAAAAACCATTGCCAACAATTCTTTCTCAGTCGTCGTATAATTTTCTTGTGCGTCTGTCATTGTCTTGCTAGCATAGTAGATTGGTTGAAAATGCTTGTCTTTTCATTGGCCAAAAACAGCACCTACTGCAAAATCACTCGCATCACACATTAGTTCAAAGGGTAAATTCCAATTAGGTGCAACTACAATTGGAGCATTAATTAATTTATCCTTAAAAGTATTAAATGCTTCAAAATATTCATGATTGAAATCGAAAGGCACATCTTTTTCTAGTAAATTCGTTAGAGGCTTAGCTATTTCAGAAAAATCCTTAATAAATCTTCTATAAAATTCAGCATGTCCTAAAAAGCTTCGAATAGCTTTAACTGAACTAGGGGGAGGTAATTTCTCAATGGCTTCAATTTTTGCTTTGTCAACCTTAATCCCTTTGCTAGAAATTTTGTGGCCTAACACAATCCCTTCACGAACCATGAAGTGACATTTTTCCTAATGCAGCACAATGTTCGTTTCCTCACATCTCATTAGAACTCGTTTTAAATTTTTAAGGCAAAGATAAAAAGAGTTACCAAATACCGAGAAGTCATCCATAAATACCTCCATAATATCTTCTACTAGTTCATCAAAAATAGCCAACATGCATCGCTGAAAAGTAGCAGGAGCATTACATAACCCAAAAGGCATTCATCGATAAGCAAACGTATCATATGGACATGTAAATGTCATCTTTTCTTGATCTTCATAAGCTATTGGGATTTGGAAGTAACCAGAGAGTCCGTCCAGGAAGCAGTAGTACATATGCCTTGATAACCTTTCCAACATTTGGTCAATGAATGGCAAGGGAAAGTGTTACTTTCTCGTGGCATCATTCAGCTTCCTATAATCAATGCAAACTCTCCAACCTATGACTGTTCTTGTTGAAATTAATTCATTCTTCTCGTTGCTACAACAGTCATGCCTCCCTTCTTAGGAACAACCTGTACCGGACTTACCCAAGAACTATCAGAAATAGGATAAATAACTCCAGCATCTAGAAGTTTAATTGCCTCAGCTTTAACAACTTCTTTCATGTTAGGGTTCATTCATCTTTGAGGTTGCACACACGGTTTATATTCATCCTCCATTAAAATTTTGTGTGTGCAAAAAGAAGGGCTGATCCCTTTAATGTTAGAAATTTTCCAAGCTATTGCCCTTTTATGTTTTCTTAATACTTGGAGTAGTTATTCTTTCTCCTTGGTTTGCAAGTTAGAAGCAATAATCACTGGTAATATAGAATTATCTCCAAGGAATGCGTATTCCAAGTGATTTGGAAATTGCTTTAGTTCTAATTTGGGAGGTTCTTCGATAGAGGGTTTTTACTTAAGTTCACCGTTCACCTCAATACCCTTATATTTTGCTTTTCTTGGAGAGGGTTCATCCATTTGTATCTTCCCTAACTTAGTGTTAACGTTATCTTCCCCCTTTTCTTGAATAAGACACAGCTCCAACGTGTCCTTAAGAGCAATTTCCTGAAAAGAATCTTCAATAGCATGATCAATAGAATCAATAAAATAGCAGGAGTCATCTTGTTCTCTAGAAAATCTCATGGCATCGTAAATTTTAAAAATAATCTCTTCGCCACCTACCTTAAGCACAAGTTTACCATTACCCTCATCATTGACAGCCCTAGTAGTGGCTAAAAATGGGTGACCTAAAATTAAAGGCACTTCAACATCCTCATCCATGTCAAGCACAACAAAATCAATAGGGAATATGAATTTATCTACTTTAACGAGTACATCTTCAATAATTCTCCTAGGATATTTAACAGATCTATCAGCTAGTTGGATACTCATCCTAGTAGGTTTTGGTTCCCCAAGGCCAAGTTGCTTGAACATTTTGTAAGGCATCAAATTAATGCTAGTGCCTAAATCAGCTAGTGCCTTCTCAACATTTAAACTACCAATTAATCAGGGAGTAGTAAAACTTCCTGGATCTTTTAGTTTGGTTGGCAGTTTATTTTGGAGAATGGCCGAGCACTCTTCGTTGAGTTCTACTGTAGACAACTCTTCAAACTTTCTTTTATTTATTAGAAGCTCCTTCAAAAAGTTTGTATATGTAGGCATCTACGAGATAGCTTCAACAAAAGGTAAGTTAATATGCAACTGTTTAAAAAGTTCAAGAAATTTACCGAATTGTGCATCCATGCGGTATTTCTTCAACTTTGCTAGATATGGGATTGGTTGTTTATATTCCCTCAGCACCGGTTTTTCACTGTTTTCAATTTTTACCTCCTCATCCTCTTTCCTATCAGTTTCTTGTGGCAGTTTCTTTTTAGATTCAGGTAACACTTTCTCACTCCTTAGGGTAACTACTTTCACGTGCTCTCTTGGATTGGTTTTAGTGTTATTAGGCAGGCTACCTTGTGGTTGTTCAGAAATCATCTTTGCAAGTTGACCAATTTGATTCTCAATTCTTTGGATTGATGCTTGCTGGTTTTTAAGTGCAGTTTTGATATTCTGAAAACGGGTTTCTAACACCAAAATAAATTTTTCCAACATCTCCTCAAGGTTTAGTTTCTTTTCCGGCCGATAAGGTTGTTGTTGGAAGCCTGGAGAGGGTGGTGGTCTCTGATTTCCTTGGCCTCCCCATGAAAAGTTTGGGTGGTTCCTCTAATCTACATTGTAAGTGTTACTGTAAGGATTATTTTGAGGTCGAGGATTATTACCCATATAATTTATTTGCTCATTTTCCATGCTGGGGTTGAAGGGTGAATATTCTGAATTGCTCATTCCACCTCCACTCGTGTCACACTGCATTACCGGATGTACCTATGTAGAACCACATAAATCTTCAATCTTTTTATTCAAGAGTTCTACCTGGTTTGTTAACATCGTAACTGCATCTAAGTTGAAAACACCGGCTGATTTCATTGGCTTTGTTCTCATGACTTGCCACTGACAGTTATTCAGTGACATCTTCTCAATAAATTCGTAAGCCTCTTCAGGTGTTTTGTTGTTCAAGGTTCCACTGGTGGCTGCATCGACCATTTGCTTAGTTAAAGGGTTCAAACTATTGTGAAAAGTTTGAACCTGTAGCAATAAAGGTAACCCATGATGAGGGCACCTCCTTAGTAAGTCCTTATACCTCTCCCATGTGTCGTATAAAATCTCTAAATCCATCTGCACAAAGGAGGAGATATCATTCCTCAATTTGGCTGTCTTAGCTGGTGGAAAGTACTTTAATAGAAACTTCTAGGTCATTTGTTCCCAAGTAGTGATTAAACCATGTGGTAGGGAGTTCAACCACAGCTTAGCCTTATTTCTTAACGAGAAGGGAAATAGCCTTAGGCGAATGGCGTCGTTAGAAACGCCATTGATCTTGAAAGTGTCAAAATATTCTAGAAAGTTGGCCAAATGAGTATTTGGATCCTCGTCTTGTAAACCATCAAACTAAATACATTGCTAGATCATCTAAATTATGTTCGACTTCAGTTCAAAATTGTTCGTAGCGACGGTAGGTCGAACAATACTCGATTTAGCTCCTGTTAAAGTAGGCTTAGCATAACCATACATAGTACGAGGAGCAGGATTCTAATTTACAAGATTTGCAGCAACCACCGGAGATAGCGGATTATTCTAATTTTCAGCCATCTTCTCGCTAGTATTGGTACCGTGCTCTTCTTCTATATACTGTAGACTTCACCTTATTTCTCTACAGTTTCTGCGAGCTGTGCTTTCAATTTTGCTATCAAAAAGTAGAGGTCATGATGGGTTTCTTCTAGTCATAAACTATAAAAACCTGCTAGAAGCAAAAGAAAAGAAAAATTAGTAATTAAAAATAAAACTAAAACAAAAATTAAATGAAATAAAAATAAAAAATGACTAAAGTAATAAAAATCAAGCGTTCCTAATATCCTAGTCCCTGGCAACAGCGCCAAAAACTTGTTGGTCACTAAACTAACTAAAAATTCGACTAAGGCAAGCGTACCTATGGAACAGTAGTATAGTTATGGTGAGACCGGAAATATCGTATCCATAAGGACTAAAAGTACTAGTAATTATTATCTTTTTATTATCTAGCCTAAGAATTAAAATGATGTTTCCAAACTAAGATTAACTATCTAATTAACTAAGAACACGACAGAGATAAAAGTTGGAAAATACTGTTGGAAAACCGATTGAGAAGACAATACCCAAGGAAGAATTCACCTAGACTTCACTTATTACTTCTGAATTAGACGATTTCTTCACTTGACTTATAAAAATCCCAGATTTATGTTAATATCTCTCTCGAGACCAAAAACAACTGACTCTAGGTTGATTAATTGAAATCTCTTTCTAATTAAAACCCCTATTGTCGCATTAACTCGATCTATGGATTCCCTTATTAGATTTGACTATAATCCGGCAGATTTACGTCGTCCTATGTCTAGGATTGCATTCAACTCCGCTTAATTATGCTAGATCTACTCGTAAACAGGGACTTTTACTCCACTGAATAAGCACATCAGACTTGAATTAATATCCTGAAATATTAAAGCAAAAATTAAGAACACATAATTAAGAATAAGAACAAGTATTTATCATATAATTCAAATATTAATAAGATCTGTCTTAGGTTTTATCTTCCTTAGGTATTTAGGGAGTTTAGTTCATAACGATGGGGGAAAACTTCTCAAAATTGGGAAAACAACAAAACATAAAGAAACCCAAAGAACTTCTAAGGAAATTGAATAGAGATTTTCAGTCTTGAAGTAGATCCTGCTTCCGAGCTGATTCCAATGGCTGTCTTCGAGTATTCTCTGCCTTTTACTTTGCGTGTTCCCTTTTGATCCTCTTCTAAGGTGTTTATATAGACTTTGGAATGCCCAAAATAGCTCAGAAGTAGCCTTTTCTGAATAGAATTAAACTTGGGCTCGACAGGGATACGGCCGTGTGGCACACCCGTGTGATAGTGCTCAGGCCGTGTGTAATTCTGACATGGTTTTAAGTTGACATGGCCATGACACACGGGCGTGTGGCCTATCCGTGTGTCTAACACGGGCGTGTGTATTACCCGTGTAGAAGTGCCTAGGCAATGTGGAACACTGAAATCAACCTATTTTGTCCATTTTTTGCCTTGTTTCTTACTCTTTTCACTTTCCTATGCTCTCCTGAGTATAAAATATGAAATTAAAGAATTAGGAGCATCGAATTTAATAAAACTAATGATAAATCATCTATAAATATACCAAGCATGGGATAAAAAATATGTATATATTATGGTTTATCAATCACAAGTCTTTATCTTAAACACATGCCAAACATACAAAATTCATCCACTCTATTTACAAACAATTTACCACGTACTAAAGACTCCTACATATGGACATTTACAGGCCAATTCAAAAGATATAATCACAAGTATCGGGATCCTATTTTCGTAAACCAGATTCGTAAATATTTTTATTAAATATTTACGGAGCTATGTTAGGAATGAATTAAATTTCATATAGGTAATTTCGTCAAAATAGTGTTTAATTAGAGTACTGGGACTAAATCACGTAAGTAATTAAAGTAAGAATTATTAAAGAATTACAATTAGAATTTAATATATAGGACTTATAAAGTAAATAAATCACTATATATGAATATATTCGAGTGGCTGGTTAAGACTTATTAAATATTTTATATTATAAACTTTAGTTAAATTATTGTTAAAAGAAAAAAAATAAAGACAAAAAGAAATTAAAAGATGATATTAGTGGATGGGAAGAGAGAGATTATTCTCTTTTCATCCTAGCCTTTTCGAAGCAAAAAAAAAAAAAAGAAAAGAAAAGGAGAAGGACGCACGGGGTTTAGACTTTTCAAGCTTCAAATTGGTTAGTGCAATTTAGTCATTTTTTTGTAATTTTTATGTTTTCGAAATCCCGGTACTATAAGCTAGCTGACCCATCTTGTAATTTTTGTTATTGTTAAAATTTGAAGATGTTACTTTAGTTAAATGTTTTAAGTTTTGGTGTTAAATGGTTAACTTTTTAAGTTTAGATTTGAAAGAAAAAAAGAGAGAGACTAATTTGTAATGCTTAATTGTTAGTTTTGAATATAGGGACAAAAGTTAAAATATTTCAAAATTGGTATGAATTTTCTATAATTATTGATAGCAAAGGGTTGTAATGGGATGTATTTGAAATCTTTTTAAAAATTGGTGCTCAAATTTGCAAGATATAACCATTTTGGTTTTAATGCCTAAATTGAATAAAATGTAAAACTTTAGGGATCATTGAACTTTTTTGAATTAATATATATGATTATAATAGGTTGTTTTGAGATGTTTGAAATTGATAAATTGAAATAAATTATTGTATAGATCGAGATTTAAGCTAATTAAGGGATAATTAAGGAAAAGTCTTTTTTTTTTGCGAATTAGTCCTCGACATTTTGCGTGTCGCCATTTTTGTCAGGTAAGTTCATATGGGACTTACACTATTAATTAATGATGCGTTTTTATTATATTGCTTTGCTTACTATTTGAACTATTATTTATATAATATTTTTGGCATTAATGGTTTAAATCGAAAAATATGAATTAAATGATTACGATATGAATAGCTCGAAGTTTACAGTGAGCAAATTCTTAGTTTGATGCTTATTAAATTCTGCATGTTATGATATTTTATATTATTTATTGTTACAGTCCGATGCTAATAAAGAATTAATTTATCTTGAAGTAGTTATACGGAGTTGATTTGTTTATATTAATCGGATTTGAAATTGAGCATAAGCCTGTTTGTATCTCTATAACATTTGATATGCTTTAAATGCTGGCAAAAGTATGTTTCAAATGTTGTCAAAGTAAGTTTTAAATGTTGTCCAAAATATGTTTTACATGTCATCCAAAGCATGTTTTAAGTGTTGTCCAAGCTGGACATTTCTATTATGTTTATGTTAAATTAAATGTTAGGATTAAACAAGTGTTTATGCCGATTTTAATGCTGATATTATAGGTAAATAAGTGTTTTCCCAAAGTTGGTTATATATGATATACTTCTTGTTGATTTTATGCTTTACTTGATTTTTTCTGTTATATTATCATTTCAATGGGAAGGATAAACGAGTGTAATTCAAGGTTGTTCAAATATTGTCGTTTTAACACTATTTGATTCTTACAATATTATTGTTATTCGAGTGTCCATCGATACTATAGTCAGAATATTATAAAGTGTGTGAATGTTATAAACTATGTTGTATGTATGTTCAGTTAAAATGTTCAAAGGTTGGTGTTTTTATAATCCAACTATTTCAATTATTGTTCTTATATATATATATATATAATTTTGTTTGGCGAGTATATTAAGAGAGTTAGTCTTTGGAACAAATTAGTGAAATGTTAAAATGAAATTGAAACATTGGTTTTGAATAAATGAACACTTATTTGTTGGTTTCACTGACCAGTGCAGGGCGCATTTATCTGTCAGTTGTACCGGGCAGTGCTGGGCACACTCATTTGTCGGTTTTACCGACTAGTGTAGGGCACATTTACTTTTCGGTTATACCAACAAGTGCTGGGCACACTTATTTTTCAGTTTTACTAACCAGCGCAAGGCACATTTATTTTTCGGTTATATCTACCAGTGCTAGCACACTCATTTGTCGGTTTTACTGGCCAGTGCAAGGTGCATTTCATTATTTATGGATTTATTCGTCAAGCACTGAGTGCCAAATTTGGTGTGATGGTTGGATTCGCGTAGACGTCCAAGTTCGAATCACGTTAACAAGGAAAATGAAGAGAGGAAATGGGAATCAGAATTAACACGTGAATAATGAACGATACTAAAGTTAGAATGAAATAAGATATATATGTGGTTATATTTATTGAGTAAAGAAAATAAAGTGAGATGCTTCATATTAGAAACTCTAGAGAGGTTTGATGAATGTAGTTCCGTAAATATGAAAGCAACATGTTTCTTTGCATATTTCTTATGGTATTTACTTGGCTATTTCGTAATATGTTTAAATATTCAAATTATAGAACGCCACGAGGTTTTACTCATCGTATGATTTATTTTCTATTGTGTGCTTAGGTTAGGTATCTATTGATCCGATTGTCGACTCAGCATCCAGTGGCAAATCTTGAACTCAACGTTGGTGAATGGTTCTTTTCGGTCTTGGCATGTACCTAGAATGTTTAATGTTCTAAATGATCATTTTATATTTAGGTAGTCTGTTTGAGATTATGTAAGTATGCATTTGAGTGATGATAATAGTTGTGATTGGTATTTTGATAGGTTGTCCTGGTTTGATACTTAAATATATGATAGTTGAATGTATACGTATGTAGAATGAATTCTTGAGATGTCAATGAGGGTATATTGACATGAATGAATATGGTCATTTAGCTAGTTTTTAAATTGTGTTTTTTAGGTGCCAATTGTGGCATATTGGTTAGACTCTTAAGATGATTGTTCCAATAATGTTTTGGGATTAAATTAAATGTTTCTGAATATGTTAAAATTGATGTAAATGGTAGCTTGTGGTATAAATGTCACATGGATAACTTACATGTTTTAGAATAAAATTTTCTAGGTGCACACGGTATGGCACACGGTTGTGTGCCACACACAGGCTGGCGGCACGACCATGTGGTCTGTAAAGTTTTGTGGTCTTATTGCACACGGGGTCAGTAAGTTACACGATCTGTCCACACAGCTGTGTAACCTATTGACATAGCTGTGTGACTCACACACACGACCATGTGTCCAAACTCACACGGGCTAGACGTTTCCACACGGTCTGGGACACTACCATGTATCCCTTATTTTTAGATTTTTCCCAACTTCTCATTTTGTTTCAAATCATTCCCTGATCTTTTTTGAATTGTTTTTAAGTTTCTTTATACTCAATATTTATTTGAATTAAATAAAAAATGATCATATGCGTACCCGTATGTAATTATTTAGTATTTATTTACTTCTTTTAAATTGTAATTGCTTGTATTTGTATGGTACTTACTTGTAACAACTTATTGCTCGGGTCTGACGACTGGACGGGTAAGGGGTGTTACAGATTCCAACATCTCAAATAATTAAACTTAAGCTTATAACCATTTCAATATAAATTTACTAAATTACCCCAATATTTTACTCTTTATGCAATTTAGTCCCTGAACCTGAAACTTACGAGTTAACCATATTTAAGCAAAACTCAAGCTAGCTGATTTCTATATAGTCCCTATTTAGCCCATATTCATTTCACAAGAATTTCATGTAATTTTACTAATTTAATATACTAAAAGTCACTTTACATAATAATCCTATTTAGGTATCAATCTCTTGAATCTATCAACTAAGCTCACAAACACATAAAATCATTCATGGTAAGTCCTTAAGCTTTTAATAGTTTTACAAATTAACTCTTGGTTAGCTAGATTAAGCTACAACAATTACAAAAACATAAAAATCACTAGAAACAAGTAAACTTTACATACCATGCAAGTGAATTTAACTTAGCCAAATACCGAACTCATACAATGGTGTTTTTCTTATTAGAAATTCGATAGTGGCATAAGGAAGATAACAACTTCCTTTTTGGTTTAATTTTTTTTAGTTTTATTTCTCTAACAAAACATTGTCCATAATTGTCCACTATCTATCTATATGGTTTATTTACTATATAAATCCATCAACTCACATTTCAATAGCCATTTAGCACCTTTAAATAATAGAAACTAACTTTTGTAACTTTTACAATTTAGTCCTTTTTACTTAATTAACTATTTAAATGTTAATATTTTCTAACCAAATTTTAATTCAACCTTGTAATAACTCTATAAATAATAAACTATTGACTCACTTGTCAGAACTGTGGTCCCGAAACCACTATTTCTGGCATAACTGAAAACAGGCTATTACAACTAGGCCACACAGCCATGTTCTTGAGCCACACGGTCTGAGTTTTGTCATACGGCCTGACCACACGGCCATGTGACCCCTGTTTTCAAACTTTTTTTTACAATTTTCTATTTTGTTTGAAATTAGTCCCTGATTATTTATAAATTGATTTTTAGGTTTCGTAGGCTTAATGTAAGGCCCATAATTGTATATATGCTATGAAAGATGATTGGTTTTGAATATTTGATATGAAAATAATAATTGAATAGTTTTATGTTGTTGTTTGATTTGACATGTGTTGTAATACTCTGTAACCTTAATTCGACGATAGAGATGGGTTAGGGGTGTTACACCACTACACACCACAGTAGGAGTTCCTAGAACGCCTCCATCCTTACACCACATTGTGGATAAAACCACTCATCGTTGTAGATAAACCACTCATCATTGAAGATAAACTGCTCATAATAAAAATTATGGATGAACCACCAGGGTTTTTGATAAAATGTTTTTGTAGACAAGCTGTTAGTACATTATAGATGCCACTCATCGGTGCAGATAAACTGCTTACACTTCCTCTGTCCCCATGCAATGCAATAGGACATGCTTATAATAAATCAATACAGTAGCAATAGACATGCATATAACGAATCAATACAGTAGCAAAAGTCATGCTTATCATGTTTTCAGTTTAATGATATCAAAAGGCATGCTAAACATATAATCAGTAATACAGAGACAACAGGCACGTATTGTTCACATATTATGTAATAGCTCGTTTTCAGTGAAATCAGAACAGTGGTTTTGGGACCACAAATCCGAAGTCGAAAGAAAATTTATTTTAATATTATTTTATGGTCTAAAATATGATAGGAATATCATATGAAAATTTCGTTAAGAAATTTTACTGATTACATGTCTAATCTGATAAAAAGGACTAAATTGCATAAAGTGCAAAAATTAAATTCTAGTAGCTAAAGGTATCAAATAGCTATCGAATTTAAAATTAAAGGTCTTTATATGGAAAATATACCATTTAGAGGAGTTAGTAGATAAGAATGATTATTCATCATTGGAATTTAGTAAATTATTAAGGTTAATTTTGGAAAGTAAATGATAAAATGAAGATAAATGAATAAAATAAAACAAATTATCATCATTTCATTATCTTAATAAAACATGGAAACCCTAGCCATGGAAGTTGAGTTCTAGAAAACTTATTTAGCTTAATTAGGTATGCATTTTTGTCCCGTTTTTAATGATTTTTATTTTTTCGAGATCGTAATAGTTTAATCTAGTTATCTCGGGGATTAATTTGCAAAACCATTAAAGTATTAGGGTTTTTCCATGGATGAGTATAGTTGAATTTTGAATTTTTATGGTAGAAAATGAAAGGTCGTTGTTAAATAAACAACTTTTGTAAAGAGAATTTTGATGAAATTATGATTTAGTGACTAAATTGAAAAGATGATAAATTTATGGAAAAATTATAAATTTTGTGAAATACATGGGCTGCTATTGGTATATATGAAAATTTATTAGACTTTAAATAAGGATTAAATTGTATGAATTTCATTTTCCGAGCCTAAAGACTAAATCGTAATTAATTAAAAGTATAGGGGCAAAATAGTAATTTTGCCAAAGATGTGTGTTAGATTGAATTGAATATGAATTGTATTAAATTTACTTAAATTCATTCGTATAGATACAGATAGACCTAGTACAGAATTGGATCGAGGAAAAGAAAAAGTATCAGATTAGTAGCTTACAAATCTACGTATACTTGTTGAGGTAAGTTTGTGTAACTAAATTGTATATTTAAATGTTTTAAATTGATTATTGATGTGTGTGATTTGTACAAGTTGCCATGTATAATTATGATCACATATCCGACAAGTACCGAGTCCCATTTGAACCATAGAAATTCAAATTATACAAATGACATGTCATTAGGGTTCCTGATTTGGTTGTGATCCTGCATGTGTTGCAGACACACCACAGCTCTCTTGAGCTTCTCGATACTTGGCTCTAATGAGCTTCCCGATTAACAGCTCTCTTGAGCTTCTCGATATTGGCTCGCAAGAGCTTTCCGATATATAGCTCACATGAGCTTCTCGTTATATGGCTCAGAAGAACTTCCTATTTATATGCTTGTATAAGCATACAAGTACATGAATTAACGGATTACAGATTTGTACACTTCGTGTGTACTACCCGTGTATCCAACGGTATTTTAAATGGTTCAACAGGCAAATTTCTGGTATGAGACAATATAAGTTCAAAACGAACTATTACCGGTATATACCTGAAATACATGGAAATAATATCACTTTATATATTGAAGCATGATATGCTTGATACATGTAAGTGAAACATGCTTAATGACTATGTTCATCCATGTTTATGGGTTATTATTATATGTGCTTACATGGCTAATATGATGAAGATATGTGTTTAGGCTTTTGGCCAAATTGATTTGGACATGTCATGTATGCTTACCTTAAATGTTATTGAATGGTAAGTTAATTTCCATGTTATACAAACTTACTAAGTATTAAATGCTTACTCTATGTTATTTTTCCTATTTTATAGTAATTCGAGAGCTCGTTTTGGTTGGAAGCTGGTCAGAGTTGATTTACACTATCCATCGGCCTTTTCGGTATAAATGGTGAATTAATTTTGGTTATAATGGCATGTATAGGTTATTTTGGGCCAATGATGGCATGTAAATTTTATGTTTGGTTAAGACCAACCATTTGAATGGCTTGTGTTTGATATATTTTTATATGTATATTTATGGCCTTATCATGATTGATGTGTGTTTGGTATGGTTGAATGATGAAAAATTTATAGTCATATTGAAGATTGGTTTGAGATAATATGTTTGGTACAAATATGCATATATGTGTATTTGTTAATTTGGTAAGTTTGGATACTTGGATATATATGGTGATATATCATGTATAAAACTTGATTTTGGCTTGATTTGAATGCCTTGTTATGGTTTGTTGATGTCCAAAAATGTTGAGATAGGTTAATAACAAGTTGGGTGAAAATGTAGCTTGAAAATGACCTATTTTGTCCACACGGACAGAAACACAGGTGTGTTTCTCAGCCGTGTGTATCTAATTAAATTGCAAAACAGAATGTTTACACGGTCGTGCATCCCCTGTATCTAATTAAATTGCAAAACAGAATGCTTACACAGCCTAGCACACGGGCGTGTGGCTTGGCCGTGTGACCCAAGTTAAAGAGCTCATAAGTTTGGACACGAGCTAGGACACGGTCGTGTATCCCCTGTATCTAATTAAATTGCAAAACAGAATGCTCACACGGCCTAGCACACGGGCGTGTGGCTTGGCCGTGTGACCTGTAACACCCCCTAACCCGAATCCATCACCAAAATAGGGTTACAGAGCATTACCGAAATTTACAAATCAAACAGACAAAAAATGCAAAAATTTCATATCATATATCATTCATGTAAAAAACCAATCAAAATCATACATATTGTCCCTTATATGAGCCCTCGTGGCCCAAAGTACACATTAGAAACAAATTGGGACTAAATCGAAAACTCAAAAAAATTTTCAGAAACATTTAATACTTTCAACACTGTAGGGGTCACATGACCGTGTGGTTCACACGACCACACGGTCAAGAGACACGCACGTGTCTCTGCCCCTGTGGATGAAAATAGGCTATTTTATAAGCCATTTTTCTCACCCAACAAGGCATGTATCTACAGTTATCATCATACATGTAAACAAGCCATATTAAAGCATCCAAAACAAGTAAAAATCAAACCTTAAATATATATTATATCTTCACATACAACCATTATTCCTTCAAGCACCTCAAATGAAAAATTATAATATGTGTATTCATGTATTCAATATACTCATATGTATAACTAACTTATTTGCATAATTGTACTTATGGTTCACCAAGCTAATTTGCATTATTTCAAACTAAGTCACCTACCTACCAAAACATACCAAAACACATGTATATAAGTGCACATTTAGCTAACATTTTACCTTTCACTACACAATCATAAACCAACCCACACATTAACCATATAAGGCAAATATGCACAAACCAAAATGTGCCAAAACACAAGCTAAATAAGTGACTAATATTAACAAAACTCATATAAGCCAACATTAACCAGAATACTTATACATGCCATTATAATTAAAATCAAAACATCTGAAAGTACCGATAGAACCGATGGATAGTGTGATATAACTCTGACAAAATTTCCAACCCGATCGAGCTTCCGATAATCTTAAAAGTAAAGGAAAACAACTACATAAGCAACGAATGCTTAGTAAGCTCATATAAACCTTAATCATATCAATTCATTTCAAATATAAAATTTATACATATAAAAATAATCCAATATTGATACCACAAAACTCATGAAGCTATATTTATTAATTCACAAGGTGAATAAATTCGCAGTATCAATTATACATATTATGCCAAGCTTAGTAGGATTTTATATATAACTTTAACTCTTCCAAATT
This sequence comes from Gossypium longicalyx, assembly GCA_025698465.1. Lineage (NCBI taxonomy): Eukaryota > Viridiplantae > Streptophyta > Magnoliopsida > Malvales > Malvaceae > Gossypium > Gossypium longicalyx. Next base: position 10,268,164 of record CM046997.1, on the reverse strand, counting down.
TCTTTATTTTCATTTGCATTTCTTTTCTTTACACCCTTATTCCATATGCCTAACACACAAGTCATAATCATATCATTCAACCATGGTCACAAGCTAATGTATTTAACCAAAGCCTTTTTCGAATTGATCACTTGATAAGTCATTTCATAAGAAATTGCATAATTTAAATGTAATATCCCGAATTAGGGCCTAACTGGAATAGTGGTTTCGTGACCACAAATCCGAGATAGAAATAATTATTTTATAATTATTTTGAGGTTTATGATATGATTGCATGATTGTGTGAAAATTTTGTGAAGAAATTCTATGCATAAAATGCTTAATTTGAAGTTAGGGACTAAATCGAATAAGTTGTAAAACTTGCATTCTAGAAGTTTTTAGTATGAAATTGCTTTGAAATATTAATTAGGAGGTCTTAAATAGAAATTTGACCAATTTCTAAAATTTTGGACAAAAATGGGCTTGTACATAAAAATTTTCAAAGAAAGGTATTAAGGGCATTTTGGTCATTTGGATAATTAATGAAATAAAATGGGAAAAATGACACAAAATAGTCATCTTCTCCATTTAGTTGCTGCCGAATGCTCTATCTCACAATAGCTAGGGTTTCTTCAACTTTCAAGCTTCATAGTAAGTGATTCTAACCCCCGTTTTTAATGATTTTTACGTTTTTGAGATCCCGGTAGCTCGATTAAGCTTATGTTAGCAATAATTTAACCTAGGGTTTATATTTGGAAAAATACCCATAGGTGAAATTTGTGTATTTTGATGTTTTATGATAGAATATGAGGTTTTAAATTATGTTAGACAACTTGTACTACTCGATTTTAAGCAAAAACGAGTAAAAGGGCTTAATCTCATAAAAATACCTAATAGTCACAAGTACATGTTAGAGTGAGAATTTGATGTTGCCATAGAAGGGAAAAGTGATCAGCATGTTATAAAACATAAGAATAAGGAATAAAATTTAATCCCGAGCCTAGGGGCAAAAATGTAAATATGCAAAAGTTTAGGGGTAAAATTGTAATTTTGCCAAAATTTGAATTAAGGATTAATTTGATAATGTGAGTATTAAATAAGCTAAATGTGTTATTTTAGATCAAGAAAGACGTGGAAACGACCCCAATCGAGGAAAAGAAAAGATTGTGGACTAAATTGCAAAATCTTTGTATTTTGGTACCAAGGTAAGTTCATGTGTAAATAATGTAGCATAATTGTTATTTTTAAGTCATTGATGTCAATTATGTGATATGCTGATTTTTATCATGAAATATATGCTTTGTGGTTAATTTCGAATAAAATGCAAATTATGTGAATTACTTGTTAAACATAATTGTTACCGAGTATTGGTTCCGCATTCTACGGAAGACGGCAAGGATATGTGTTCGAGGAAAATCCCGTTTGAACCTTAGGAATAGATTAGGATACAAGTGACATGTCACTAGGATGGTTGAGCATCCGAACTCGTTGAGTTGAGTCCGAGAGTTCACTTATGGATGCGAATGTCCGAACTCGTTGAGTTGAGTCCGAGTTCGTGAGATGTAACTAGGCATCCGAGCTCGTTGAGTTGAGTCCGAGTTCACTTATGGATGCGAACGCCGAGCTCGTTGAGTTGAGTCCGAGTTAAACTTATGGGCGGGTTACATAATAGCTTGGCTACATATGTGGCACTTATGTGCAAAGTTTCCATGTATCCGAATTATATTCCGATGTGTTCAACGGGTAAAGTTTTACTCAAATGGAGGAATACTCGAGATGTAAAGAGACGTATTGGTAGCGATGAGAAATGGATATTCTGTACAGGTATGTATTTAACCCTCGGGTTGAGTATTGATACAACCACGATAAGGTAATAAGATGATGAAAAATGATTAGAAATGTGATATGTGTTTTGGTGATGCATGCTAATGTTGATTGGTATGATTGTTTGTTATGTTACTTATTATTTGCATATGAACTTACTAAGCATTTATGCTTACTCCCTCCTTCTTACTCATTGTAGTTTTGGACAAGCCAGCTCAAGAGTCGGGATAGGTCGAAGGATCAGTCACACTATCCGGAAGAACTTTTCGGTAAATGGCTTGTAAATTTAAGTATGGCATGTATAGCAATATACCTATTTTATGTAAATGATCTTATGGTATGGTGATGAAATGGTTGAGGAAATGCTTGATAATGATAAATTATGGAAATGGTTAGTTTAGATTATGTTTGATGTTATGGAAAATTAATAAGTTATCTAGTTCATGAAAACTCATAAAAAGAATGAAATTTGCCATAAACAGAACATTACAGCAACACTGACGTGAGTTTGAAAATTTACTAAAAATCATAGGAATTGAATTACATGATGGATTAAATATAAAATTGAAGCTTATTATGTCTAGTTTCACATGAAACAAATGAAACGGGTAAAGGAATTATATGTTGGAAGATATTTAAATTTTAGTGAAATAGGGTCAAAGCAGTTTGTGAATCCCCTGTTCCAACTTTAAAAATTCACCATAAATTGTACAAATATAATTAGGTGATGTATTTTATATTATAAGAATCCTTATTAAGTCTAGTTTCAGGATAAATAAACCTCATAGTCATATGAATTTTTTACAGAGAGAAATGTGGTCCGTAGTAAACAGAGGTCAGTCCAGTCAAGTCCTGTAACAGGGGTAACTTTAACTAATAAACTGTACTAATTTTCCAAACCAAAAATTCTAGAAAAAAATTAGTAGATGGGTATATAAGTCTAGATTTAGGGAAAATTTACGGATCTTAATTTCGAGTTTCGTAACTCGAGATATGATTTTTCTTGTGACTGTGACGCAAGTAGCTAAAAAGCTGTGAATGTAGAAACAAATAATCTAAAGTTCTTAAAATGTTAAATTAAGTTTAGTAACACCTCATACTCGACTCCGGTGACGGTCTCGGGCATGGGGGCGTTACATTTAGTGGTATAAGAGCAGGTTTAGTTGGTTCTCGGACTACGTGTTGTATGTACGGATTTTGCTATACATGCCATATGTATAAATTGTGATAGTGTGACGACTTCTGACCTTTTTAAATGATTTTTTTTATAGTAAATGGATCCCGATCCAGCTGTGGCAGATGAAGTAGAGAGTAATGCGCCAGCTTCGGCTGAAGGAGCAGCGCCAACTGAAAATCCACCTCCTACTGTTGGTCAGGGAGGAGGAGAAAGGGTCGGAAGCCTTTCTCCAAATGATGAGTGCATGGTACACTGAGTTCGTTAAATGCAACCCAAATGTACAACCTCCCCACCTCCCCAATTCCTCAACCTGTACCCCGATGCCTCAAGGTATGGATGTGATGAAATTTCATAGAAATTCAGTTGATGAATCCGCAAGCAAGGGGCGAAGAATTTAAAGCAAATATTGATGATGATGCTGAGAAAGCGAGTTACGCTTTGAAAATTCTATCCGGTATTTGATGAATTATCTTGTACACTGAAGAATGTTTGAAATGCGCTATATCTTTGTTGAGGATTCAGCTTATAATTGGTGGAAGACTTTGATTTCGGTGGTACCGAAAGAGAGAATAACTTGGGAATTCTTTCAAGAGGAGTTTCGGAAGAAATATATTAGTGAAAGATTTATTGATCGAAGCATAAAGAATTTCTTGAGTTGAAGCAAGGTAATATAGTGATTCTGAGAATATGAAAGAGAGTTTGTTCGATTAAGTAAATATGCAGAGAGTATGTTCCTCAGAGGCCAAGATGTGCCGACGATTTGAAGACAGGCATAACGAAGACATCAAGGTATTTGTTGGAATTCTTGAATTAAAAGAAATGGTAGTGCTGGTGGATCGAGCTTGCAAGGCCGAAGAACTACTTAAAGAGAAGAAAAAGGTAGAGGCTGAGACTAAAAATTGGAAGAAAAGACCGATGAGCGCTTCATTTTCACAAATCTGGAAAATCAAGGAATATGAATCTCGTTCCCAAACTTCAGCTGGGCAATCATATGGGAATTATAAGAAGCATTATCTAGCGTGATTTCTTCAATGTCGGCTCAAAGATATTTGAGAAAGGGTTATGAAGCTTATTTGGCGTATGTAATTAATACAAAAGAAGTTGAAAAGAAAGTTGAATCGATCTTAGGTTGTGTGTGAATTTGCAGGCGTATTTCGGAAGAATTGCTTGGGTTGCCTCGATCGAGGAAGTAGAATTTGGTATTGATTTGATACCGGGAACAACTCCGATTTCGATTGCTCCATATAGAATGGCACCAGTAGAGTTGAAAGAATTAAAGTCGTAGTTGCAAGAGTTGACTGATAAAGGCTTTGTGAGACCGAGTTTTTCACCTTGGGGTGCTCCCGTGTTATTTGTGAAAAAGAAGGATGGTTCTATGAGGTTGTGTGTTGATTATCGGCAGTTAAACAAGGTGACAATCAAAAATAAGTATCCGTTGCCAAGAATTGATGATTTGTTTGATCAGCTAAAAGGAGCGACATGGTTTTCAAAGATTGACTTGAGATCTGGGTATTACCAACTGCGGGTAAAAGGGTCGGATGTGCCTAAAACTGCTTTTAGAACAAGGTATGGTCATTATGAATTTTTAGTTATGCCATTCGGGTTGACAAATGCTCCTGCTGTGTTTATGGATTTAATGAATCGCATATTCCGACCATACTTGGACAAATTTGTTGTGGTGTTTATAGATGATATTTTAATTTATTCAAAAGATGAGACAGAGCATGCTGAGCATTTGAGGATAGTTTTGCAAACTTTGAGAGATAAGCAGTTGTATGCTAAGTTTAGTAAAAGTGAATTTTGGCTCCGGAAAGTTGGATTTTTGGGTCATATTGTTTCAGGTGATGGTATACCGGTTGATCCTAGTAAAATTTCAGCCATTGTTGATTGGAAACCACCGAAAAATGTAACCGAAGTTAGAAGTTTCTTGGGGTTAGCTGGGTATTATCGGCGGTTTGTAAATGGATTTTTATAATTGCTGCTCCTATAACTAGACTACTCCGAAAGGATGTTAAATTTGAATGGGCGGAAGAATGTCAACAGAGCTTTGAAGAATTGAAAAAGTTATTAACAGAGGCACCAGTGTTAGTACAGCCCGAATCAAGTAAAGAATTTGTAGTGTATAGTGATGCTTCGTTAAATGGTTTGGGGTGTGTGCTCATGCAAGAAGGAAAAGTGGTGGCTTATGCTTGAGGCGATTAAAACCTCATGAGAGGAATTATCCTACTCACGATTTGGAATTGGTCATGCGGTGGTGTTTGCTTTGAAGATTTGGCGACATTATTTGTATGGTGAAAAGTGCTGCGGGTATATACCGACCATAAAAGTCTTAAGTACTTGATGTCACAAAAGATTTGAATTTAAGACAAAAGAAGATGGTTGGAGTTATTGAAAGATTACGAGCTTGTTATTGATTATCATCCGGAAAAGCGAATGTAGTAGCCGATGCTTTGAGCGAGAAAGTTGTTGTTTGCATTGAGAGTTATGAACACTCGGTTGAAAATGTCGGATGATGGTTCGATTCTAGCGAGTTAAGAGCAAAACTGATGTTTTTACAAGAAATTTTTGAAGCTCGAGAAAGATGATCAAGATTTGCAAGCCAAGAGAAAGCAGTGTGAAGTTGATACAGAGTCAGATTTCAGAATTGGTTCTGATGGGTGCTTAATGTTTAAAGATCGGATTTGTGTACCAAAGAATGAAGAATTGATTCAAAAGATCCTACAGGGAAGCACATAGTGGTTGTTTCTCGATTCATCCGGTAGTAGTACGAAAATGTATAATGACTTGAAGAAAATGTATTGGTGGAATGGAATGAAAAGGGATATATCGAGTTTGTGTCCAAATGCTTAACTTGTCAACAGTGAAAGTTTGAACACCAAGTGCCTTCGGGATTACTTCAGCCTATTATGGTTCCTGAATGGAAATGGGATCAGATTACTATGGATTTTGTATCAGGATTGCCATTGACTCTAGAAAAGAAAGATGCCATCTGGGTAATAGTTGACAGATTAACTAAGTCGGCTCATTTTATCCCGGTATGTACAGATTATTCTCTTAACAAAGTTGCTGAAACTGTATGTTAGAGAAATTGTTAGACTACATGGAATACCATTGTCGATTATTTCAGATAGAGATCCAAGGTTTACCTCGCGATTTTGGCAAAAATTGCAAGACGCGTTAGGTACAAAGTTAAATTTCAGTGCTGCTTTTCATCCACAAACTGATGGACAATCAGAGAGAGTAATTCAGATTCTTGAAGATATGCTCAGATGTTGTGTATTGGAATTTCAAGGAAGTTGGGAAAAATATTTACCGTTGGTAGAATTTGCTTACAATAATAGTTATCAGACGAGCTTGAAAATGGTACCTTATGAAGCATTGTACGGTCGTAAATGTCGAACGCCTTTGTATTGGACTGAACTCAAGGAAAATCGGATTTATGGAGTTGATCTAATAAAAGAAACTGAAGAAAAAGTGAAGGCAATTCGAGATTGTTTGAAAGTTGCTTCAGATAGACAGAAATCTTATGCAGATTTAAAACAAAAGGACATTGAATTTCAAGTTGGTGATAAAGTATTTTTAAAGGTGTCTCCGTGGAAGAAAGTTCTCAGATTTGGACGGAAGGGCAAATTAAGTTCGCGTTTTATTGGGCCGTATGAAATAATTGAAAAAGTTGGACCGGTAGCATATCGGCTAGCTTTACCACCTGAATTGGAGAAGATTCATGATGTGTTCTACATATCTATGTTACGTCGGTATCGTTCGAATCCTTCACATGTGGTTTCACCGACAGAAATTGAACTACAACCAGATATGACCTACGAAGAAGAACCGATTAAGATTTTAGCTCGAGAGGTCAAACAACTAAGGAATAAAAAGATTGCACTTGTGAAGGTGTTGTGGCAAAGGCATGGAGTAGAAGAAGCTACATGGGAATCCGAAGAAACTATGAGAAATCAATACCCACATCTGTTTACCGGTAAGATTTTCGAGGACGAAAATCCTTAAAGGGGGAGAGTTGTAATATCCCGAATTAGGGCCTAACTGGAATAGTGGTTTCGTGACCACAAATCCGAGATAGAAATAATTATTTTATAATTATTTTGAGGTTTATGATATGATTGCATGATTGTGTGAAAATTTTGTGAAGAAATTCTATGCATAAAATGCTTAATTTGAAGTTAGGGACTAAATCGAATAAGTTGTAAAACTTGCATTCTAGAAGTTTTTAGTATGAAATTGCTTTGAAATATTAATTAGGAGGTCTTAAATAGCAATTTGACCAATTTCTAAAATTTTGGACAAAAATGGGCTTGTACATAAAAATTTTCAAAGAAAGGTATTAAGGGCATTTTGGTCATTTGGATAATTAATGAAATAAAATGGGAAAAATGACACAAAATAGTCATCTTCTCCATTTAGTTGCTGCCGAATGCTCTATCTCACCATAGCTAGGGTTTCTTCAACTTTCAAGCTTCATAGTAAGTGATTCTAACCCCGCTTTTAATGATTTTTACGTTTTTGAGATCCCTGAGCTCGATTAAGCTTATGTTAGCAATAATTTAACCTAGGGTTTATATTTGGAAAAATACCCATAGGTGAAATTTGTGTATTTTGATGTTTTATGATAGAATATGAGGTTTTAAATTATGTTAGACAACTTGTACTACTCGATTTTAAGCAAAAACGAGTAAAAGGGCTTAATCGGTAAAAATACCTAATAGTCACAAGTACATGTTAGAGTGAGAATTTGATGTTGCCATAGAAGGAAAAGTGATCAGCATGTTATAAAACATAAGAATAAGGAATAAAATTTAATCCCGAGCCTAGGGGCAAAAATGTAAATATGCAAAAGTTTAGGGGTAAAATTGTAATTTTGCCAAAATTTGAATTAAGGATTAATTTGATAATGTGAGTATTAAATAAGCTAAATGTGTTATTTTAGATCAAGAAAGACGTGGAAACGACCCCAATCGAGGAAAAGAAAAGATTGTGGACTAAATTGCAAAATCTTTGTATTTTGGTACCAAGGTAAGTTCATGTGTAAATAATGTAGCATAATTGTTATTTTTAAGTCATTGATGTCAATTATATGATATGCTGATTTTTATCATGAAATATATGCTTTGTGGTTAATTTCGAATAAAATGCAAATTATGTGAATTACTTGTTAAACATAATTGTTACCAAGTATTGGTTCCGGCATTCTACGGAAGACGGCAAGGATATGTGTTCGAGGAAAATCCCGTTTGAACCTTAGGAATAGATTAGGATACAAGTGACATGTCACTAGGATGGTTGAGCATCCGAACTCGTTGAGTTGAGTCCGAGTTCACTTATGGATGCGAATGTCCGAACTCGTTGAGTTGAGTCCGAGTTCGTGAGATGTAACTAGGCATCCGAGCTCGTTGAGTTGAGTCCGAGTTCACTTATGGATGCGAATGCCCGAGCTCGTTGAGTTGAGTCCGAGTTCGCTTATGGGCGGGTTACATAATAGCTTGGCTACATATGTGGCACTTATGTGCAAAGTTTCCATGTATCCGAATTATATTCCGATGTGTTCAACGGGTAAAGTTTTACTCAAATGGAGGAATACTCGAGATGTAAAGAGACGTATTGGTAAGCGATGAGAAATGGATATTCTGTACAGGTATGTATTTAACCCTCGGGTTGAGTATTGATACAACCACGATAAGGTAATAAGATGATGAAAAATGATTAGAAATGTGATATGTGTTTTGGTGATGCATGCTAATGTTGATTGGTATGATTGTTTGTTATGTTACTTATTATTTGCATATGAACTTACTAAGCATTTATGCTTACTCCTCCTTCTTACTCATTGTAGTTTTGGACAAGCCAGCTCAGAGTCGGGATAGGTCGAAGGATCATCACACTATCCTAAGAACTTTTCGGTAAATGGCTTGTAAATTTAAGTATGGCATGTATAGCAATATACCTATTTTGTGTAAATGATCTTATGGTATGGTGATGAAATGGTTGAGGAAATGCTTGATAATGATAAATTATGGAAATGGTTAGTTTAGATTATGTTTGATGTTATGGAAAATTAATAAGTTATCTAGTTCATGAAAACTCATAAAAAGAATGAAATTTGCCATAAACAGAACATTACAGCAACACTGACGTGAGTTTGAAAATTTACTAAAAATCATAGGAATTGAATTACATGATGGATTAAATATAAAATTGAAGCTTATTATGTCTAGTTTCACATGAAACAAATGAAATGGGTAAAGGAATTATATGTTGGAAGATATTTAAATTTTAGTGAAATAGGGTCAAAGCAGTTTGTGAATCCCCTGTTCCAACTTTAAAAATTCACCATAAATTGTAAAAATATAATTAGGTGATGTATTTTATATTATAAGAATCCTTATTAAGTCTAGTTTCAGGATAAATAAACCTCATAGTCATATGAATTTTTTACAGAGAGAAATGTGGTCCGTAGTAAACAGAGGTCAGTCCAGTCAAGTCCTGTAACAGGGGTAACTTTAACTAATAAACTGTACTAATTTTCCCAACCAAAAATTCTAGAAAAAAATTAGTAGATGGGTATATAAGTCTAGATTTAGGGAAAATTTACGGATCTTAATTTCGAGTTTCGTAACTCGAGATATGATTTTTCTTGTGACTGTGACGCAAGTAGCTAAAAAGCTGTGAATGTAGAAACAAATAATCTAAAGTTCTTAAAATGTTAAATTAAGTTTAGTAACACCTCATACTCGACTCCGGTGACGGTCTCGGGCGTGGGGGCGTTACATTAAACCCTACCACTCTTTCATGAGCACTAACATATTTTCACTTAAATAATTACCATTTCAATACATCATATAAATAATCATATTACCATTCAACCAATAGCCTGGCATTTGCCTAAGCATCAAGCAACAACACTGGTTAGCGTACTTGTACATACTACATATAAATTCAACAGTGATAAACTTATTTTCTCAACATGTCACACTTGAGTTTATTACTCGTCACAACATACATAATTTCCATATATCAACATATCAAAGATAATCACATATTTACATGTCATGATACATATCATTCTCTTCCCGTTTCTTCATAAACATATATCATTCATTTCATTATTTCAATATTTCATGTACCATCATTTTCATGAATTTTGTGTATATACCGGTAATAGTTCATTTCAAACTCATGTTATCTCATATCAGAAATTTGCTTGTTATATCATTTAAATATCAATGGCTATATTTATTTCAGATCAATGCCAATAATAACCTTAAGTTTTCAATTATTAAATCCATATATCACTTACCAACCCTCGTCAAATTGAAGAACGTCTTACGAATATGAGTACATCGTCTTCTTTGTGCCATAGTCCAACTATGGTCTTACATATGCATTGCCATGGCCCCGCCATGGTCTTACATTCATAGTGTCATAACCTAGTTATGGTCTTATCACTAGAATGCCATAGCCCAGCTATGGTCTTACATATAAACTGTAATATCCCGAATTGGGGCCTAATCGGAATAGTGGTTTCGTGACCACAAAATCTGAGATAGAAATAATTATTTTATAATTATTTTGATGTTTATGATATGATTGCATGATTGTGTGAAATTTTCATGAAGAAATTTTATGCATAAAGTGCTTAAATTGAAATTAGGGACTAAATCGAATAATTTGCAAAACTTGCATTCTAGAAGTTTTTAGTATGAAATTGCTTTAAAATATTAATTAGGAGGTCTTAAATAGAAATTTTACCAATTTTAAGTCCATGGAAAAAATTAGGACATGGAAGGAATTTTTGAAAGTTTAGTAGTAAGGGCATTTTGGTCATTTAGGGGTAAAATGAATTAAAATACAAAATTAAAAGCCAATTTTTCTCATCTTCAACCCCATGGCCGAATATAGCAAGGAGAAACCATGGCTAGGGTTTTTCAAGCTTCCAAGCTCGATTGTAAGTCCATTCTAGCCCCGTTTTCAAGTTCTTTACGTTTTTGGAGTCCCTAGAGCTCGATTTAGCTTATGCTAGCAATAATTCAACCTAGGGTTCATATTTGGAAAAATACCCATAGGTGAAATTTGTGTATTTTGATTTTTTATGATAGAATATAAGGTTTTCAATTATGTTAGACAACTTGTGCTACTCGGTTTTAAGTTAAAACGAGCAAAAAAGGCTTAATCAGTAAAAATACCTAATAGTCATAAGTACATGTTAGAGTGAGAATTTGATGTTGCCATAGAAGGGAAAAATGATCAGCATGTCATAAAACATAAGAAAATAGGCTGAAGTTTAATTTACGAGCTTTGGGGCAAAAGTGTAAATATGCAAAAGTTTAAGGGCAAAATTGTAATTTTTCCAAAATATGATTTTGGGTCAATTTGAATAATGTGAGTTCTAATTAGACTATATTTTAAATGATAGAGCAAGGAAAACTAAAATTCAGGCTAAAATGGGGAAAATACCAAGTTGTGGACGAAATGGTAAAAGTAGCTATTTTCGCATACTAGGTAAGTTCATATGTAAATGTTGGTAACATAGTTATTATTTTAAATGTTTTTATATTATTTAAATGATATGATAATTATTATGAAATATTAAACTCGTGATAATTGTTTGATAATATGTCAAATTATGTGATATACTTGGAAAATGTGAAATACTACCGAGTATCGATGTCGGTATTCGTAGTAGAAGATGGTTGAGACACATGATTGGGAAAAAGGTCCCGTTGAACCTTAGGAATGGATTAGGATACAAGTGACATGTCACTGGGATATTTGAGCATCCGAACTCGTTGAGTTGAGTCCGAGTTCGTGAAATGTAACTAGGCATCCGAGCTCGTTGAGTTGAGTCCGAGTTCACTTATGGATGTGAACGCCCGAGCTCGTTGAGTTGAGTCCGATTTCGCTTATGGGCGGGTTACATAGTAGCTTGGCTACATATGTGGCACTTATGTGTAAACTTTCCATGTATCCGAATTATATTCCGATGTGTTCAACGGGTAAAGTTCTACTCAAATGGAGGAATACTCAAGATAAAAGGGACGTATTGGTAAGTGTTGTGAAATGGATACTTTGAACAGGTATGTACGTAACCCTCGGGTTCAAAAATCGATATAACAACAATATGGTAAGATGATAAATGAAAATATGATATGAATGTCTTGGTGATGAATATGCAAATGATGTTTTATGTTTGCTTATATGGTTATGTTACTTGCTATTTGCATGTGAACTTACTAAGCATTTATGCTTACTCCCTCCTTTTCATTCCTTGTAGTGTTGACAAGCCAGCTCGGAAATCGGGAACGGTCGGAGGCACGCTCACACTATCCGTATACCATCTTGGCATAATGGCTTGTATATTTTGAGTATGGCATGTATAGCATTATAATCATTTTGTATATATGGTCTTATGATATGGTTATTGAGTAGTATAAAAACGCTTGGTAATGATTAGCCATTGGAATGGCTAATTATGATCATATTTGGTGTTATGTATGTCAAATTGCTAGTTAATCCATGGAAACCATGAAATAGGTAAAATTTACCATAAAAAAGATTCAGACAGCAGTAGTGAAATGAATTTGAAAAATCATTAAAAATAGTAGAGATATAATTAGATGATGAGTAAAACATGGAATTGAATAATTATGAGTCTATTTTCATATGGAAGAAACGAAACAGGTATATGAGTTATATTTTATGAGATATTTAAATTTTTGTGAAACAGGGCCAGAGCGATTCCTAGATCCCCTATTCTGACTTTGAAAATTAACCATAAATTGTATAAAAATAATTAGAAGTCATAATTTATATTTAAAGATTTCTTATTGAGTCTAGTTTTAGGAGAAACAAACTTCATAGTCATTGAAATTCTGTACAGAGAGATATCTGATTTGTAATACACAGAGGTCAGAGCAGTGGAACCCTAAAATAGGGGAGACTTTAACTAATAAACAGTACTAATTGGCCTAGCTAAAAATTCTAGAAAAAAATTAGTAAATAGATATATGAGTCTAGTTTCAGGAAAAATTTACAGAATTGGATTTTGAGTTTTAGAACTCGAGATATGAATTTTTAAGCGACTGTGACGCAGTTAGCCAGCTTGTCTGGAATTTTAAAATTAAATTGTTTGAGCTGTTTAAGCAATGAATTAAGTCTGTTAACACCTCGTGTTCGACTCCGGCAACGGTCTCGGGTACCGGGCGTTACATTTGGTGGTTTCAGAGCAGGTTTAGTCGGTTCTCGGACTAACCTAGCATGTGTAAAAGTTTAGCTATACATGCCACTGATCTGTGATAGTGTGATGTCTTCCGACGCGTATGAGTACCGTCTTATTTAAACTGGGTACTCTCCAACCGAGCTGCGCCGACCATGTTCAACGTTATGTGAAGGTATTTGAGTAAAATTATGATTATGATAAGTATCGGTTCAGAAAAGTATGAATAAAGGTTTATGATACGTATGTGATAAATATTCATATTTGCTTAATGCTCATATGATGTAGTGTATATGGCTTACTTGATAAGATGAACGGAATAGATTGAAAGTAGTAGAGGTATGAATAAAAGTCATAATATTATGATACGAATGAAAATTTCCTTGTTTTGATTTGGATGTCGAATGTTGATAAATGCTAATGATATATAATTTTTATGAGATAAAGGATTATAATGAAATGAACTTATCTGTGTTAAATTGTTGGACTGAATTATATGATTGTAATGATATGTACATGATGATGCACGAAATGAAAGTTATGATTGTGGTGCAAATATCTATGTTTGTTTGGCCTTATATGATGTAATGAGCATGACTTAATTTAATTAAATGAATGGATAGGTAAAGCTAACTAGAAAACATAGAATGTATGCATAAGTATATTGTCTAAATGGGACAATAGGAAAATTGGTGTAAGCCAACATGAATGAATGACATGATTTTGATGATGTTGCTATGATGATGGAAGTTGTGTCATATGTGTATGTATAAGAAAGTCGAGTCAGAGGTCCTACAACCCCTCCCCCTTACCGAAATGGTACTTATAATGGAATTTCATGAGATTTGTATTGAATAAGTTTTCGGTTGAGAACCCAAAGAGTTCAGTGATAGAATAATTATAAGTATGATCAGAGATTGAAAATGAGCTGATAAGTAAAGTCGAGCCCAATGAAGTATCGGATTGACGTAAAGATTATTGGAATTATGCATCGCTCCAGATTAGAAAAGGAATTCTCCTTGGTAAACCGAATTACTCAGGTGCAAGGTCGAGAAAAGTGTAAATCGAAATTTATTCAGAACTGGTCTTCTTTAGTGAATGGTTTAATATGAAATTTGTGACGGCAGAACTAGTTGGGGAAATGATATTTGAAATGTGAACTATCTGAGTGTGATAGTTATGACTGGACAGATTTAGCAGTCTCTTTTGAGATGTTCTATGTGTTTACCCGTTCTCAAAAATATTTCTATGGCTATTGATCTTCTGAAGAAATTCTTGCTATATGGGAATGTCTTTTAATCCTGGTGTTGGATGAAAGCATTGGTAGTCTGACTGGTTTATAATTTATATTGCTCTATTTCATCGGGTATTCTATTTCATTTAAATCGATAAGAATTGATGAGAGAATACATATGATATTATGATTCTGTTTCTTCTACTTGATGCTTCATCTGATATATATGTATGGGAAGATATATTGTTCTTGTTATATTTGATTTTAGTGGGATTAAATGATGTTTTCTTTTGGACTTTCTTTCTTTGAAGAATTATCGGGTTATTCCGTATTTTCTCTATGAGTTTGGTTTTCGATTCTCCGGCTTGGTTTTCGATTCTTCAGCATAGTATCGTATCTTGGGTTTCTTTATTCTGGATTTCTTTATTCTAGATTTCTCTATTTTGGATTTCTTTATTCGGTTTTCTTGTTATCTTTGTTCCATAATTTGTCAATTATGACTCGTGTTCCGAATGCGTTCTTCAGCTCGTGATAATCATGTCAAATATGACTATACTTCTAATTTGATCTTGGTAATGTGGTGATTTTAGTATTGGGATTTTTTCTAATTTTTGTGTAAGGATTTGACATCAGTAAAGGCATAAGTGATAAAAGCACGAGTTTCAGTCGGTATGGTGAATTATCTATTTGAAAGATTTCATGCGACAATTATTTCAGGATTATTTTTCCCAAGTCGATAATAGAATTTCATTTTGTACTGAATAAAAGAGTAAATAGCACGAACGAGAAGTGTATATTTATTAGAAAGAGTTGGATATTAGTTAAAGTCACTACTGAATGAATAGGTTTTCGTCTTGTGAAAGCTGAAAAGCTTATTACATGTTGACAGAGTTCGGATAGATGAGAATATTGGTAATCGAAGCGTCTGAACTAGACTAGTCTATATTGAGTAAAGACTTCCTGACTTTCAGTAATATACTGTTGTATGAATTGTGATATGTTTCAAGACAAAGAGGTAATGTGATGGTTTAGAGCATTCGATGTTACATAAAATCGGAGTTGTTAAAGGGGTTAAAGCCGAGCATTGGGATCTATCAAAATTATCCTTGTCGTGTTGATATTGGGATGGAAATGAGAAGGATTATTCTTGAGGCCATATCGAAATTATTTCCATGGCGTAAAGAGGAAAATGTGATGTATCCTATTGTTAAATGTTTGGCGAGATCTATAAATCATATCTCAGATTGAATGAATTCCTACTCATCGATTCATGGAAATTCAGGTCTCTTTGATTGTTGGATTTCTTGGAATTCCGGTCTCCATTAATCAAGTTAAGATCCGGGTTTTATGTCATGATATCATGGGAAACTGAGAAGAGTTGAAAATTTAAGAACAGTTGAGAGTTGAGATGTAAGCTTTCAGATCATATGAGAAATTAAAGAGATGTATTGGAGGTACAGTCTAAGTGAAAGTTCTTCGGCATCGAATATGAGATTAAAAGTGAAGACCACTTTTCTGGTAAGATTTTCGGGGACGAAAATCCCTAAAGGGGGGGGAGAGTTGTAATATCCCGAATTAGGGCCTAATCGGAATAGTGGTTCCGTGACCACAAAATATGAGATAGAAATAATTATTTTATAATTATTTTGATGTTTATGATATGATTTCATGATTTTGTGAAATTTTCATGAAGAAATTTTATGCATAAAGTGCTTAAATTGAAATTAGGGACTAAATCGAATAATTTGCAAAACTTGCATTCTAGAAGTTTTTAGTATGAGATTGCTTTAAAATATTAATTAGGAGGTCTTAAATAGAAATTTTACCAATTTTAAGTCCATGGACAAAATTAGGACATGGAAGGAATTTTTGAAAGTTTAGTAGTAAGGGCATTTTGGTCATTTAGGGGTAAAATGAATTAAAATACAAAATTAAAAGCCAATTTTTCTCATCTTCAACCCCATGGCCGAATATAGCAAGGAGAAACCATGGCTAGGGTTTTTCAAGCTTCCAAGCTCGATTGTAAGTCCATTCTAGCCCCGTTTTTCAAGTTCTTTACGTTTTTGGAGTCCCGGTAGCTCGATTTAGCTTATGCTAGCAATAATTCAACCTAGGGTTCATATTTGGAAAAATACCCATAGGTGAAATTTGTGTATTTTGATTTTTTATGATAGAATATAAGGTTTTCAATTATGTTAGACAACTTGTGCTACTCGGTTTTAAGTTAAAACGAGCAAAAAAGGCTTAATCAGTAAAAATACCTAATAGTCATAAGTACATGTTAGAGTGAGAATTTGATGTTGCCATAGAAGGGAAAAATGATCAGCATGTCATAAAACATAAGAAAATAGGCTGAAGTTTAATTTACGAGCTTTGAGGCAAAAGTGTAAATATGCAAAAGTTTAAGGGCAAAATTGTAATTTTTTGAAAATATGATTTTGGGTCAATTTGAATAATGTGAGTTCTAATTAGACTATATTTTAAATGATAGAGTAGGAAAAACTGAAATTCGGGCTAAAATGGGGAAAATACCAAGTTATGGACGAAATGGTAAAAGTAGTCATTTTCGCATACTAGGTAAGTTCATATGTAAATGTTGGTAACATAGTTATTATTTTAAATGTTTTTATATTATTTAAATGATACGATAATTATTATGAAATATTATACTCGTGATAATTGTTTGATAATATGTCAAATTATGTGATATACTTGGAAAATGTGAAATACTACCGAGTATCGGTATCAGTATTCCGTAGAAGATGGTTGAGACACATGATTGGAAAAAAGGTCCCGTTGAACCTTAGGAATGGATTAGGATACAAGTGACATGTCACTGGGATATTTGGGCATCTGAACTTGTTGAGTTGAGTCCGAGTTCACTTATGGATGCGAATGTCCGAACTCGTTGAGTTGAGTCCGAGTTCACTTATGGATGCGAACGCTCGAGCTCGTTGAGTTGAGTCCGAGTTCGCTTATGGGCAGGTTACATAGTAGCTTGGCTACATATGTGGCACTTATGTGTAAACTTTCCATGTATCCGAATTATATTCCGATGTGTTCAACGGGTAAAGTTCTACTCAAATGGAGGAATACTCAAGATAAAAGGGACGTATTGGTAAGTGTTGTGAAATGGATACTTTGAACAGGTATGTACGTAACCCTCGGGTTCAAAAATCGATATAACAACAATATGGTAAGATGATAAATGAAAATATGATATGAATGTCTTGGT
Organism: Gossypium longicalyx; assembly: GCA_025698465.1. NCBI lineage: Eukaryota > Viridiplantae > Streptophyta > Magnoliopsida > Malvales > Malvaceae > Gossypium > Gossypium longicalyx. The sequence goes on along the minus strand of CM046997.1, from coordinate 10,250,487 downwards.
GATGAATATGCAAATGATGTTTTATGTTTGCTTATATGGTTATGTTACTTGCTATTTGCATGTGAACTTACTAAGCATTTATGCTTACTCCTCTCCTTTTCATTCCTTGTAGTGTTGACAAGCCATTTCGAGAAAATCGAACGCAGTGGAGGCATGCTCACACTATCCGTATACCATCTTGGCATAATGGCTTGTATATTTTGAGTATGGCATGTATAGCATTATAATCATTTTGTATATATGGTCTTATGATATGGTTATTGAGTAGTATAAAAACGATTGGTAATGATTAGCCATTGGAATGGCTAATTATGATCATATTTGGTGTTATGTATGTCAAATTGCTAGTTAATCCATGGAAACCATGAAATAGGTAAAATTTACCATAAAATAGATTCAGACAGCAGTAGTAACGTGAATTTTAAAAATCATTAAAAATAATAGAGATATAATTAGATGATGAGTAAAACATGGAATTGAAGAATTATGAGTCTATTTTCATATGAAAGAAACGAAACAGGTATATGAGTTACATTTTATGAGATATTTAAATTTTTGTGAAACAGGGCCAGAGCAATTCATGAATCCCCTGTTCTGACATTGAAAATTCACCATAAATTGTATAAAAATAATTAGAAGTCATAATTTATATGTAAAGATTTCTTATTGAGTCTAGTTTTAGGAGAAATAAACTTCATAGTTATTGAAATTCTGTACAGAGAGATATCTGATTTGTAATGCACAGAGGTCAGAGCAGTCTAACACTGAAACAGGGGAGACTTTAACTAATAAACAGTACTAATTGGCCTAGCCAAAAATTCTAGAAAAAAATTAGTAAATAGATATATGAGTCTAGTTTCAGGAAAAATTTACGGAATTGGATTTTGAGTTTTAGAACTCGAGATATGAATTTTTAAGAGACTGTGACGCAGTTAGCCAGCTTGTCTAGAATTTTAAAATTAAATTGTTTGAGATGTTTAAGCAATGAATTAAGTCTGTTAACACCTCGTGTTCGACTCCGGCAACGGTCTCGGGTATGGGGCGTTACATAAACACTGCTATGGTCCAACTATGGTCTTACGTTCATAGTGCCATAATCCAGTTATGGTCTTTTCATTAAAATGACATAGCCCAGCTATGGTCTTACATTTAAGCATTGTCATGATCCAACCATGGTCTTATCCGTCAATTCGTCTTTTGTCACAGAACGATCGTACTTAATCCTATGTTCTACTCATTTTAAACACTCAACTCAATTTTCATACTTTTATCACAATTTTAATTTCAACAACAAAATATAAATAAATACATTATATCATTCCTACATTAATAATAACCATGAAAGTTTAACCATATGAACTTACCTGGCTGAATTGCAGAAATACCAAGATTCAAGGGCATTTTAGTAATTTTCTATTTTTCTCGATTTTCCACTCGACTTTGATCTAAATTAATAATTTCATTCAATATATTAATTTAGATAATAAAACAATTCATTTTATGCAATTTGATCAATTTTTTAAATTTTTACAAAATTGCCCCTAAAATTTTACTTTTATTCAATTTAGTCCCTGAGCCCAAAACATGCAAATTCACCATTTTTAATACAAATACAAGATAAATTAATATTAATGGAATTTAATGCAGCCCATTTTTGCAATAATTTCACAACAATTTCTTGTATTTTTACTAATTTAACAAATAAATCCTTAATCAAAAAATTCATCGAAATCACTTAACAAAATACTTTTAAATAACCACTAATATCTCAAATTCATCATTTAGCATAAAAAATCATATATATTCATCAATGAAAACATTCAAAATCTTTAACAAAATAAAAAACTGAAGTAATATTTAGTTAAACTTAATTGTAAAAGTCTCAAAAACATAAAAATTACAAAGAAAAAATGCAAGAAATAAACTCACATGAGGCAAAACATTAAAACCAGCTTGAAATCTTTCTCCCATGGCTGTTTTGGCCGAATTTTTAGAGAAGAAATGCCTAGAAACTTTTAGAACTTTAATTTATATGTTTTAATTTCATTATATTTACCATTTTGCTCTTCATTTACTTTATTTTATTATTTAATCTTCATGTGCCGTCCCACCTCATTATTTTAGGCATATTTACCACCTAAGTCCTTCTTTATTTATTAATCATGTCATTTAATGACTCAATTATTACAATTAATAAGTTTTGCATTATTTTCAATTTAATCCTTTTTAATTAATTAACTATTAAAATATTAAAATTTTTCAACGAAACTTTAATACTACCTTAATAACACACTCCGTAAATATTTATAAAAATATTTACAACTCGGTTTATAGAAACGAGGTCCCGACACCTTATTTTTTAAAACCACTTAACCGAATAAATCTTTATAAAACACAAATTACTAATTCAAAAACCTTTCTAGAACCATATTTGACTCGTAAATATTAAATAATAATATTTATAAACTTACTTGCCGGATTTGGTGGCCTCGAACCACTATTTCTGACATCATTGAAAATAGGGTTGTTACATGACTCAAATCAGAGAGCTCACAAGTTCGAACACGGGTTGGGACACGACCATGTGTCCCTATTTCGAATGTCCACATGGCTTGGCCACACGGGCGTGTGTCTGTGCACCTTTGAAAAATTTTGATGTTTTCTAAAAAAAATTTTGAGTACCCAATTTAGTCCCAACTTGTTTCTAATGTGTATTTTGATCCTTAAAGGCTCGCACAAAGGACAATATAATTGATTTTGATTGGTTTCCAATATGAATGTTATTTTATATGAAATATATGTTTATTGGATCTGTAAACTCTGGTAATGCTCTGTAACATTATTCCGGTGATGGATACGGGTTAAGAGTGTTACATATTATGCATATGAAAATAATAATTTAGTCACTCAGATCATGGGTTCCAATATACATATTATCAAGGATTCATTTGCGTGAAATAAAACTCTAAAAACAATACGGAGACTATACAGGGGCTAAATAGAACAATTCACAAATTTCTGAGCAAAATTGTAAAACAGAGTCACACGACCGTATGGCCAAGCCGTGTAATAGACTATGGCCGAGTGGTAAACATTAAAATTATCCTACAGGGGAGACACGGTCGTATGACAGGCCGTGTGGAAGGTTATTGGTCGTGTATAAAACGAAATACCCAAACGAAACAGTAGCACATGACCGTGTGGTGGATGTGTGGGAAACCATGTGGCTCTAAACCTACACCCAGTTTGCCTCGATTCACTTGGTAAAGAACACACACCTTTCACCATGGTTCTAATTAACGTCCCTCACGATTGATTTTGATCTGATTCACCTAGATCCCGTCCTTCAACGACTAATACACACAAATTAATGATTGGTATCAAGATTTGGCAAGATCATCAAGGATTTGGCAATATCCGAAGAAATTGATTAATTGAATCGATAGATTAACATAGGATAATGATATTACGGTAATTTGAGATCTAATCATTGAAACAAATGCACTTACTAATCTTTGGCAAAAATAACAGAAGCTAATTGACGGCAATCTAAATATTGGTAGAAATCAACGAATGAGGGAATGATTTAGTAGGGGAAAGAAAATTAATTAACAGCAATAAAATGAAAATATGGTATAAAGAAAAAGAAAAGAAATAGAAAGATGGAGAGCAAATTTTATTAGGATTTGAAAAGGGTAATATGAAAATCTAATTAGGAAATGAAGAGAAAAATATTGTGGAATTCTAATTCTATTAGAATTTTAAGGGAGGGTAAGATATGAATTCTAATTAGGAAAGCATTGTTAAATTCTTAGGGTTTGTAAACCCTAGGGTTGGCACATGCAGTTTACCCAAATTAGGAACAAGGGGGTAACAGTTAGGGTTAAAATTAGGGGTTTGCCAAAAAATTGAAAATGATAAGAGGGGAGAGATTCGAATCTTGGACCTCTAGGAAGGGGTACTAACGTTTAACTATTGAGCCTGGGACCTTAGGATAGATGCTTTAACTCTTTACCATTGATCCCCGCGCCTGATGCGAGGGAAGGGATTTGTACCTAGGTTTTAATGACAAATTCACTAACACTTAACCATTAGGCCAATAACTTTTTTATTTAACAAATGCACAATGATAACCTTATAAATCGGGACGTGACCACTCTCGGTTTCACAAACCCTAATTCTACTAATCCCATTTTTAGGATGTGACAACATCATAATGATATCACTATCCGAAAAAACCTTAAAATCTTTTAAAAAATAAAAAATATTAAAATTTACAAATAATATTTAAAATTTTAAAAAAATATATTAAAAAATAAAAAAATTATAAAATTGCAATATATATAAACTACTAAAATTTTTAAAAAATATATTAGAAATTTTAATATTTTTAAAAATTTTATAAATCACATTTACTAGAACTTGAACATGAGATCATTTTCTTGGAAGATACCACCTATAATAATTGTTTTATAAATCAATCTAAATTTATAATTGGTATATCTTAAGAACTATCGTATAGTATTTGACTATTCTAAAGAACTTTAGTACAAAATAAAAAAGGCGCATGTGCATGATGATGAATGAATGAAACTTACTTCAGATATTGAATAGGGGGAGTTGAGCCAAATAAACATGTTACCAATAACACTAGTACAATACTAAAAAATTATGTATTTTAAAATATTAAAAATATAATTTAAAATGTATTAAATTATTATTAAAATATTTTTTTGGAATTATGATATACAATTTTTATATCAAATTTTTTATATTTTAAATGTGATTTATTCTAAGATACAACCAATTTTACTATTTTTTAAATATTTTAATACTTTTTTACAATTTTTACTATTTATAATAATTTTTTTATATTTTTTGTAATATTTTACAATTTCTATTCATTTTTATTATTTTTTATATTTTTAATAATTTTTACTATTTTTGAAAAGTTCTAACATATTTTAAAAATTTTAAAGAAGTATATATATAATTTTGTTTATATATTTTTTTAATTTTTTTTTAAAGAGTTTTAGGTTTTTTTTTAAATGATGATATTGTCATTGTATCAGCGTATATCATGTGATAATTTATAATTAATTGAATATCTTAATCGGCATATTTTCTAACGTTCAAAAGACTAAACTGAAAAATCTGATAATACTTGAGACTAAATTAAAAACGTATAATAATGCTAAGAATTGAAGTGGCAAAAAAAAATTAAGAAGTAAAATGTAAAAAAATTCAAAGGTTAAGATTTGAATTAAACCTAAATTTTAAAATAATTTGAATGTTTTTTTTTAAAAAGAATTTAAATCCACACGACTTGACGGTGACTATTTTTTTTTTTTTTTTGATAAATGACGAGCATACAAATTAATTAACCGACAAGGTTTTTTTATACAAATTAATTGACTGGCAAGTTTTTTTTTAATAATTTATTACTCAAATAATATAGAGCTATTTTTATTTATTCAAATGATAAGTTTTGAATAGTTGGGTTTTCAAATGGTAAAATTTGAAAACTCAAAAAATATTAAAAAATAAAAAATTATGAAAAATATATTTTTTTAAAATTTAAAAAATAAAATTTAAAAAATAATAATTCTAAAAGTCAATGTTCTCTAAATCGTATTAAATTAGTTTGATTAAAAATTCGTCGGGTATTAAACCAAACTAAAAAATCAGTTGAATTGATAGTTGAACTAATTTCAAATGAGTTTGATCAATCGGTTCATAAAATTATTGGCCTAACCGGTTTAAAGTAAATAAATTATAAAAATATATTCAATTGTCAATTCATATAGTTTTTTAGCATGAGTCAATAGGATGTACTAAATCATGGGTCAATTGATTTTTAAAATTTTTAAAATTTTTTACTGTCAACATTTACAATTTTTGCTTGTAAATAAATTTTTTTATTTTTTATTCCTAATTTTTTTGAATTTTAAAGAGTTTTAATTTTTCATATTAATTTTTAATTTTTAAAAATTATAATTTTAAGTTTTCACCTTAATTTGATACGATTTTTTATGGGATTCACAAAACTCAAAATTTTTTTTACTATTTAAAATATATCATTGGGATGAATAAAAGTGAAGCTATATTATTTGAGTAATAAAATTATTATTTTAATATTATTTCTGTAAATTTCTCCCTTTTTTTATTATTATATATACACTTTAGGAATGAAATCTTAAATTAAGCTGGCTCGGGGAATCTTATCCTCTGCAGACCGTTCTTTTTTTGTTTCTTGTTCTCGTTCCATTTTCCATAGTCTCGCAACTGATATTAATGCATGTCATAGCACAGGAGTGAATGGGCCGTAGGATCGGATATATGAAACAGGTGTATTGGGTTGAAGGTTAATTCGGCTCCTTGGTTTTACCTTTGATGCAATTGTTTAAAAAGTAAATAATTTTTTTTATATATAATTTATAATGTAATTTTTGTTTTACGTAACTTAACTTTTCCATTCTATTGATGAGACCTAAAATAGTAAAATTCAAATATTTTGAAATTTTCAATCCACGTCACAAATTAATTGACTGTCAAGTTAAATCTCATATTCTTTTTAAAATGTTGTTGATGTTAACAGGTTGGGTGACATTCAGTCGCAGCTGTTGACCCTGAAAGGAGACATTATATAGCAGCCTAATATAGGTTAAACTCTACTATCAGTAGCTATGAATTAAAATTTTTAATAAGAAATACGTAAAAATAATAAGTTTATATAATATTATATATATGATAATATATTAGTTTTATTGGTTTTTGGAAATAAAAATTTACCAATTATCAAAATTAAAAATTTTAACTTTGAAAAGTATAAAGACTGAAAATGATTAAATTAAAATACAGAAATTAAATTCATAACTTTTGCAAAGTAGAGGGAATAATGGAAGAATTTTAACCTTGTAGATAGCAGCCAAAATTTTGTTTAGGAAACCGGGTTTTTTGACTTTTGGCCATGAAAAATGCTAGAACCTTTCTGAACAAATGTATTTAATGCTATTTAATGCGAGGCAGATTATAGGTCGATGTCATTTGGTAAACCTTATATGCAACATTGACTGACATAATGGCAGGAAAACAAAGCAAAGAAACCTCGGGGAAAAAAAGGAAAAGAAGATGTCAAAGTTTTCTCTATTTCTCCTCTACCTCAATTTCCTCTTCACCATTTCTTCATCTTCCACTCTCATACCTTTAGGCTCAACTCTTCAAGCTTCAAATAGAAACCAATCATGGTCGTCACCCAATACCAGTTTCTCACTTTCTTTCATTCCTGTTACACCTTCCTCTTTTGTGGCTGCCATCACTTACAATGCTGGAGATGTTATTGTATGGTCAACTAGTGATGGCAGCAATGGCACTGGTGATGGAGCTTCTCTTGTTGTCGACTCTGGTGGGACTTTAAATTTACTTTCCAATGGAGCCCTCCGTTTAACTAATGGCTCCGGTGTCATTGTTTGGGACTCTGCTACTGCTAACAGAGGTGTTTCACATGCGTCTCTTGATGATTTGGGCAACTTTCAGCTCCTCAATAATGGAAGTGTTCCAATATGGTCCTCGTTCCACAACCCGACTAATACCTTGGTTCCTTCACAGAATTTCACCGTTGGTATGATTTTACGCTCTGGGTCTTACTCCTTGACTCTTGATAGATCAGCTAATCTTACTTTGAACTGGAATGACACTATTGAATACTGGAGTTTAGGGTTCAACTCATCTATCAATAGGAATTTGACATCACCTAGGTTTATGTTGCAGTCTAATGGGATTTTGGTAGGTTTAGATCCTTCGTTTGCTAGGGGGATGATTAATATGGCATATACTACTGATTATGGTGAAGGTGATGATGTGTTTAGGTTTTTGAGGATGGATAATGATGGGAATTTGAGAATTTACAGCAGTAGTGGGAACAATGGGAGTGGGAATATAACCCAGACATGGGCAGCTGTAACTGATCAGTGTCAGGTTTACGGATTCTGCGGCAACATGGGAATTTGTAGTTACAAGGATTCGAAACCGGTTTGTGGATGTCCATCTCAGAACTTTGAGCCTGTTAATGAACATGATGGCAGAAAAGGATGCAAAAGGAAAGTGGAGATTGAGGATTGTCCTGTGGATGTTACCATGTTGCAATTAGAACATTCCATGTTCCTAACTTATCCTCCTGAGCTTTCCGATCAGTTGGTCACTCTTGCAATTGGAGCTTGTAGAACCAATTGTCTTGCTAGTAGTACTTGCACTGCTTCTACTTTAGTAGCTGATGGAAGTGGATTTTGTTACCTGAAAACGCCTGATTTCGTTAGCGGCTATCAGGGCGCGATTCTTCCAAGCACCTCTTTCATAAAAGTTTGTGGACAAGCTATTCCAAATCCATCACCTTATCAGGAAGCGTCCCCTAAGGATAATGGTTCCTTGCATACTATGATCATTGTCTCTGTGGTTATGGCCAGCCTTTTGGCTTTGGTTGTAGTAGGGATAGGTTTTTGGTGCTTGTTTTACAGCAATAGCAATAAATCGGGGCGTATGTCAGTTCAATACGAACTTGTTGATTATGCATCTGGTGCACCAGTGAAGTTCTCATACAAGGAGCTGCAACAGTCTACAAAGGGGTTTTCAGAGAGGCTTGGAGAAGGTGGTTTTGGGGCAGTTTACAAAGGAACACTGGCTAATAGAATGGTGGTTGCAGTGAAGCAACTCGAGGGAATTGAGCAAGGTGAGAGGCAATTCAGGATGGAAGTTGCAACTATTAGTAGTACACACCATTTGAATTTGGTGAGATTGGTGGGGTTTTGCTGTGAAGGGCGTCACAGGCTTCTAGTGTATGAATTCTTGAAAAATGGTTCACTTGACAAGCTCCTTTTTACGTCGAAAGACCAATCCGGAAAATCATTGAAATGGGAAAATCGATTCAACATTGCTCTTGGAACGGCTAGGGGAATCACCTACCTTCATGAGGAATGTCGAGACTGCATAATTCACTGCGATATAAAACCGGAAAACATTCTGTTGGATGAAGCTTACACTGCCAAAGTGTCGGATTTTGGCCTTGCAAGGCTTATGAATCCAAAGGATCATAGGCACTTGTCATTGGCAAGCATTAGAGGGACTAGAGGATACTTGGCACCAGAGTGGCTTGCACATCATCCAATAACCTCAAAGTGTGATGTTTATAGCTATGGGATGGTTTTATTAGAAATAGTGGGTGGAAGAAGGAACTTCGAGGTCTCACCGGAAACAGGCGGTAAAAAGTTCTCCCTCTGGGCTTATTCGGAGTTTGAAAAGGGTCACATTGAGGCCATTGTTGATAAAAGAATAAAAGATGTTGATAGTGAGGAAGTTGAAAGGGCAATTATGGTGAGCTTTTGGTGCATACAGGAACAACCATCCCGAAGGCCAATGATGGGAAAAGTGGTGCAGATGTTAGAAGGGGTCATCGATATTGGAAGGCCACCAGCTCCAAAACCGGCTGCAGAAGGCTCCAGCAGGGGAACAACCATAACTGTAAACAGCAATGTGAGTGGTCTGTCAACATATGCAGCATCCACCCCTGCTCCCTCTTCATCATCTTCATTCATGAACATAGGAGCTTCGCCTCCAACACCAGAGAGGGAAATGGGGAAGGAATCTTCTTCCTTACTAAGCTTAAAGCGAAGTGAAATCGATCCCGACTCGTGATTTGCGCACAAAACAACAGCTCATCGTTGTGCAGCTCCGTATTCTGGACTTGGTTCCTGAAGAGTTTTCTTCTAGGCGTTGAAACATGGCACATCCCTTCGAATTTTCTTGTACTTTTTTTAAATATGCCTCCTCTAAAATGGTACATCGTATCTTAAGCTGAGTTTATTCGGCATCCATTTGACTCTTTTTTAAATTACTCAATCAATCAGATTGGTTGGATTAATTTAAATAAAGAGATTAAATCAATTAAATCGAATTGGATTATACCAAATTTTATAATTTTAAAAAAAAAATATTTATAAAACTAAATTAATTGTCAAAAATTCATTGGTTGATTGTCCGCAATTGCAACTAAACGAAAAAGGTTGTGAGGCACCTTACTGAAACCAAATGTTTTCTATCCTAAACAATTATATTTTTAGTTTAATTGGTTGATTTTGTTTGATTCTAATGAAGCGATTGGGTTAAGACCTCCATTTTTTTTTAAGTTTTACTTTATTCATATTATCTTTTTTAGAAAATATTTGATACATTATTATTGAAGTTTTTAGACAAGTAAAATTAGAAGTTGACAAATATCTTATATGGATATAGTAAAATATTTAAATAAAAGAGACACATGATAATTTTTTAACGCTGCTTATGGAATTAAAAAAAGTACATTGTTAGTGTACTAAATACTAACCCTTTATTTTTTAGTTTTTAATTATCCATGGTTTAAATTGAATTAAATTTTTATTTAATTTGTAGTTAACTTAAATTTTTATCTAAAATTAAACATTATATGTTTAAAAATAAAAATTATACCTTAAATTTGTTTGTGGAAGCACAACATACTTGCAGATGATAGCTGTCAAAGGGTTGTGAATGCACGACAAGACGTCGCATGTGGAATCTACTATGGCTTTGGGTACACAACAAAAATAAATGCAAATATACTGCCAATACTTCCTCCAATCATATTATCTCATCCCATGCAATGTAATGTAACAAATTTAATACAAGTCATATATGGTAGCATTTACTGTACTAACATGTGGCAATTTAATAGCAAAATCATGCTTTTTATGTATTCAGATTAACAGTACGATAGGGCATGTCATTCATACGATCGTAAGTATATCGATATAATAGTAACATATATTGTTCATAATTCATGAGAATATATATATATAAGCAAATAATTACCACATTAATTCGATCAATCAGGGAATCTAACATATTTCATTTTATTAAGGACCTAATTGCATTATTTAATTCACTGAAACTAGTTTGAAACTTATTTAGGGATAATTTGATCAAAAATATAGAATTTTGGGTCAAAACCGTAGATTCTGAGTTATAGGGGACACACGATCGTGTGGAGAGCCCTGGGTCGTGTGGATGGGGTACACAGTCGTGTGGTTAGGCTATGTGAGAGACTGCGGTCGTGTGGAATTTCAAAATTTCAACCTACAGGGGAGACACAGCCGTATGGCAAGTCGTGTGGAGGGTCCTAGGCTTTATGAGAAGCTAAAAACCTAGGGTTTCAGGGAAACATGACCGTGTGAAGGGGTTGTGTGGTTCACACAAGCAGCCCACACGTCCGTGTAGCTGGCCATATGGTCTAACCTAAGCTCGATTTTGTCTCAATTTTCTCGTAAAATAACACATACATTTCTCTGAGTTCACGAGCATTACTCCTCGCGCTTGGATCTAGTCTGAGGTACCTAAATTAGGTCCTTCAAACGTCAATAACCAAGAGTTAGCGTTTGATTTCAAGATTCGACAGTGTTATTGATACATCCAGTAAGAGTCAAGAAAGATTTGGAAATCGGGTTTCAAGATTAGCTTAGATCGATACTATTTTGATAATTACAAATTCTACTAATAGAAACGATTGGAGTTACTAAACTAGGATGAGAGAAACGGGGTTAACAATTGCAAGATTTGCTACCATTGAAAGAATGATTCATGCTCGGGATTGATCTTTGATTCGAGAGAGTGCCAACAATTTTAGCAAGGAAAGAAATTATTTGCAAAAAGGAAATGATGAAAAAGAAAATGGGAAGATATAGGGGAAACAATTCTTCTTTAGGTTGAAAAAGGAAACCAAATTCTAATATAATTAGGAAGGAGATTAAATAGCTAGGTTAAGCAAATTTTAGAGAGTTGTTTTGGTAAATTACCCATATTGTCAAAAATGAGGAAAAAGAAAAGAAAATGAATAACGACGTGGATAGAATTTAGGAAACTAAGGGTGGGTTTGGATGGGCGATTGGGTGCGGTGCGGTGCGTTTAGCTTACTTTTTGTCTCACGCTACAGTATCGCTATAGTATCTAATCTCAACGCCACCGCTGTTTTTACACTAACCGCAGGTAAACGCACCGCCCATCCAAACTCACCTTAAGGAAAATGGAATAATGCTTAACCATAAGGTTGTTGTCCACACTTGATCATTTTCTACTATATATAATATGTATATTAGATTGATTTTGTTCCTTAATTGCTGAAAAAGTAAGAGGAAAATGGAAAAACTAGGACTTCAACTTACGATTTGTTTAAGATATCTTTAGCTACATAACCATCAAAACTAAATCAATTATTAATAATTGATGAAATTTCTAATTCTATGTATTTTAAGGTGTTACATTTTATGCAATTAGAATTTATTAACGATAGTGTGTTATTCAGTTTGGGGTACGATACGAACTTTTACATTGTGAATACCTATTTTTATTTATTTATTTATTTTAGATTTTTGTTTAATATTTACCTTTTATATTTTAATGATTGTTAAATTTATTTTTATCAAAAAAAAAAAAGATTGTTAGATTTATTTATTTATTTATTCTGATATTTGCGCAATATTTAAACATACCAAATATATATTAATTATTATTATTGTAAACAATGAAATAGTAGTGTTTTTCCTGATTCTCCAAAATTTCCAAGGTTAGACAAAAGAGAATGCAATAATATAATTTATTTGTGAAAATATTGCAATGTAACATTTTTCGATTTTATAATTTGTTTAGCTAATCATTATACAATTATTAATAACTAATTTGATGATTAAAAATTTGCAATAACGTAATAGAATTTGTTATATATAATGAAAATTCTGTAGTAAACAAAATAAATCTTCCTTGGATCCAAATGTTATATTAATTTCACTATTCTCATTATTAATTTGCTGGTATTTTAATTTTTTTTCTTAAAAGGATAATAACATAATTAACAAAAAAAATGTAATTAAGTTTAAAAATGCTGTTTAAAAAATATTTTAAAGACCATTTAGATTCAACTGAATTATTTTGAAAAATATTATTATTTTATATAAAATTTTCATAGATTGAATTTAGGAAATTGCTGTATCATTTTGTACAAATTAATAAACAATTTTTTCTTTTGTAAAATTTTATAGATATTTTCTTGTATTTAATGTTGAGAAAAAATATATAAAATTATTTTTTAAAAATATTTAATTTTTCCAAAAGAACATGTTTATCTAATAAAAATATATCAAATTAAAATTTCCAACAAAAGAAGATAGAGATTTTTATGAAAAGGAAAGGATGGAATAAAAGGAAAAAAATGTAGTCAAAGAAGAGAAAAGAGAAATTCTAATTAGGGTTAAAAAGAAGTAGAAATACACATGTAATTAGGAAAATGAATTAAATAGTTAGAGTTTCAGAAATTTAAGGGTTGAATGGTAAAATACCTATTTTTGTCGAAATTGAAAAAAATAAATAAAAATAAAATAGAGAAATGGAGAGTGGTTTTGGGCTTGAATCAAAGCTCCTACCCATACTTGATCCTTTTCTACCACATTTAATATATGTATTAGATTGTGTTTGTTCCATAGTTGTTGAAAATAAAAGAATGGAGCTTAAACTTTAGCTCTTCACGGAGTTTACTAAGCTCTCAATCACCTACACTAAGGCTTCTTTCTTGATAGTTTTATTAATTTTAACCCTATAATTTTTAAATTTTTAAAAAATATTTAGATATATTATTTTTATTATAGTTTGTTTAAAATATAATAAAGTACATTTACTATAAGTGCAGCCATTTTTGCATTTAATTAAAATATGGTAAACAAATTTAAATATTTATTTATAAATTTTATGAATAGTATAAAAAAGTTAAACATATTATTTCAAACTAAAAAAAAAAAACTAATAACTGATGGTGAAAATTAAAATAGGTAGTGTAATTTAAAAATATTTAATATCCATTCATTATATATAAATAAATAATTTTTAAAAATTTTAAATTTGACAGCGTATTTTTTTTATAAGCAAAAAGATTATTTTGAAATTTAAAATGAATTTGGTTGTGTATATTTTTAATTCTAAGATAAAAATATTTTATTTTTAAAATTGACATATAGTTTGCTAATTTTAAAATAGAATTTTTAATATATTGAAAATATTTAAAAATTGAGTAAATTGTTTGACCAACTTTAAAAATGAATTTAAACATGTTTTCTTTAAAAAAAATTAAAACTAATAAAAATAATTTTAAAATTTTAAAAGCATATTAAAATAGTTAAAACATTGTCTGTAAATTGTAGAGGAATAAAAAACATAATTTAATATATGTAATTAATATAACTAAATCATAATTAGATTTAAAAAACATATTTTAAAAATTATTTTAAAATATATCTAAATATATTATTAAAAATAAATTAATTTCAAAAATGAATTTTCAAATAATTTTCAATTAACATAATTTATAAACATTTATAAATATAAAATTAATTATGTTTTAAAATAATTTAAATAGAGCGCTAGACTAATGATATTAAAAATAGATTAATTTTTTAAAAAATTAATATGAAATCCTCCAACCATATACGGACAGCCACATTATCCTCCACTTTATCAAGAAATCCGTTCTCCATGTCAAGAACTCCATTCAGTAATCGAACTTGAACCGACACCTTTTTTTATGATGAGATGTCATGCAATCACAAGCAAAACAACACAAGTCAGTACAATTCATATGAAATCAAAGCAAACAAGAAATAACAAGCAGAATACCTATTCGGACGACAGCTAATGATTTGGTGTGGCTTTATCTAGGGTGGGCTCCTATGGGTCACTACATGTGGTTCGGTTCTAAAGACAGGGTACTTGAACCAGCAGATTCCTCGATCCTCACCCATTATAGGCTCATATAAATCGAGTTCGGTTCAAGGGAATACATTTCCCTATGGCTATACAGAGATGAAAATCTCACGAAGACATAGGTACGAATGTATCCCTGAAGCGATCCACTATCCTATACGGAGGTGAAAACCTCACGAAGGACTAGTTTCTCACTCCCATTTAAAGGGTAAGACCTAGAGGTCATGCAATGCAATATGCAAAAATATGTAAAGACTCGAACCAACAAAGCATGTATTATGAACAAACAAATCCTTTTTTATGAGGTATGATCGGGTCACCTCGTGGTCGATCGTTTTAATAAAACGCTTTGATTTACTAAAACAACAATTTTGGTCTACCAAATTCGAGAAAATGGGTTCGGGAGTCGGTTACGTACGAGGAAGGATTAGCACCCTCGTAACGCCCAAAATTGATACCTAATTGATTAATTAATGTCTAAACGTCGAAAGTTGAAAACTCGAAAAGAATTTAAAATACGATCCTTTTTATTAATGTTGATTTAAAAGAAATGCTTGAATAAATTGAATCGAGCATTGAGGGCCTTATTGTCTCGAGGTAACAAATGTCATATCCCGTAAGTTAAGACACGACATTTGAATCCTCGAAAATAAGCTTGCCTTTCAATTATTTTTTTAAAAATTCGTACTTTGATTTTTCAAAAGGATATTCGTTTGTTTAGATCCAACGAGAAAAATTGAAACCCCGTAAGTTAGGGCACGACCTTCTCGAGTTTCTAAACATGGAATATTGCTCCTTTTTTTTAAATTCATATATTTTAAAACTTATAAGGATATTTGGTATTTTTAGATTTGACGAGAAAATCGAAACCCCATAAGTTAGGGTACAATTTCCTAAATTCCCAAAATACACAATATCGCTTATTTTTAAAATTTCGTTTATGAATTTAAAAAGGATAATAAAGGGTCTAAAGTGACATATGCGTATTCCATTCTTACGTTGAAACATATTTAAAACGCGAAAAGGGTCATGCTTGGCGAGAAAATGATAATGCGACGTACATTTGAAATAACAATGACATAGTATGCATAATGAAGTGTAACATATATAGATAGCATTGGTGTTAGCGAACCATAATGTTAATAAGCATATATGACAATAAGAGTGATGCAAGCGATAATATAAGTAACAATAATAATAAGAAAAAAATTGTGTCCTAATTTGGAGTTAATCGAATGAAAATATTTCGAGTTAATCGAGTTGACGAATCATATTTTATCATCCTAATTTGATTTGAAATTTTCTCGAATCGAGTCGAGTGAAATGGAATTCGAATCGAATCGGATCAAATATATTTGTTCAAGTTAAATTTTAATAAATAATTTTGGATCCTTGTAACCACTATCACCCATCGTAATGAAATTTGTCCACCTTAATCAAAATTTTTATAAACTTTCATCACCTCATAATTTATTTATTAATCTTTTATATACGGGTTAGCTTCTTTGCTTGCTTAGTTGTTTCAATTATCTTCGGATTCTTGTCGCTATGTATTTTGGAATTAAAAAATATATTAAATGTAAAAATGTGATTTTTTAATGAAAGTTATTTTAAAGATAAAATGTGAAATTGATACCAATATAAAATTTTAACATGAACATTTAATGGCATAATTAATAATTCAATTTTAATATGAATATTCAATATGACTAAACAATTCAATAATATAAATAATATAAAATGTGAAATTTAATTTAATAATATAAATAGTAGATATAAATAAAATTATTACTATTTATGTTTAGTGATTTTTTTGGATAATTTTAATTTTTTATTTGAGAGTAAAGGGTGAGAAGTAAAAGTTTAGGGGGAAAATAAAAAGTTTTGGGGAATAAAAGTTTGATGGGAAGTAAATAGGGGGGAGTAAAATTTTAGAGGGAAAATATTAAAAAAAAAATTTGGGGGGAAGGGATGGATTTGGGGTAGATGGGAGGTGGGATGGGAAGGAAGTAAAAATTTTAGGGGGAAAGTGGGAAGGAGTAAAATTTTAGAGGAAAATAAAAAGTTTTGAGGGTTTTTGGGAGTAAAATTTTGAAAAAAAGTAAATGGGAGAGTAAAATTTTGGTGGGAAATGGATTTTGGGTAGATTGAAGGGTTGGGATGGAAGGAGAGTAAAAGTTTTGGAGAGAAAGTGGGAAGGAGTAAAAGTTTTGAGGGAAAAGTAAAAAGATTTGGGAGTTTGGGGTAAAAATGTAAAATATTATAGTTTGATATTCGAATTATTCAAATTATTCGAGTTATTCGAATTCGAAAACTCAACCTGATTCGAACTTGAAATTCAAAAAAAAATCGAGTTGACTCGAATAACTCGATTAACTCGAATAACTCGATTCGTTTAACTCGAAATTTGATTTTTTTTATTTTTTTAGTTGACTCGAGTTTTGCTCACCCCTACATGACCAGATGTGTATGCAGAATGTCAATTTTTTTGAGAATGATCCTCTTTTAATGATTGGGTTGACGTTGCTCGTTATTTATCGAGGTTGTATCACCGACGCAATATCTTGTCTCGTCGTTCAATTGATATTTTTGACAGAAAATCTGAAGAGATAGTCACAATTTAGACTCCTCCTTCTCAAACATTTCCAACCCTTAGATTTGGTGAGTTCTAGACAATAGTACTGTTTCAGGTTCTTGTACTATCTAGAAGCCTCCAGAGTAATATGCAGAACTTCTTTTATGTGAATATTATAAGTCCAATAATCATTGTTTCAATGAAAAATGCTTGAAAAGACTATCACAATGAACAAGATAGAATTTTATTGCGAGCAAGGCTTGAAGTCGACAAATTAACCAAGATAGCAAATTTACTAAAGTACAAAATGAATAAGATAAAAACAGGTGCCCCAAATATCGCAGTATGAGCTTCTCTGGTCAAACTTCTCGAAAACCATTTTAAGTTAGATATGTGTTTAAGAGATATAAAGTATTTGTTGATGTCCCAAGATGTAATGCTCCTCTTTCTCGTTAATTCTGAGAGGACAAGACTGTCACATGCCCCATTTTTGAAAATTTGAGCTGCCCGTTTTCGAATTTTCAGCTCAAAACCCCTTTGGTCTCAAAGTGCCCTTTGTGGGTTTTCACCTTGGCCTCTCCATTTTTCTTCTTCTTCATTTTTTTAGAAGGTCTCAAAGTGCCTTTTGCGGGTTTTCGCCTTGGTCTCTCCCCTTTCTAGGTGAAGTATTTCTTTGACGGAATCTGAATTCACAAGATTGGGCAATTTTTTACTATCCATCTCGGCTAGAATCAATGCTCTTCCGGAAAAGGCTTTCTTTACCACATAAGGTTCTTCCTAGTTTGGCATCCATTTCCCTCTGAAATCCTTTTGTATTGGAAGGATCTTTTTCAAAACCAGATCTTCCTCATGAAATTCTCTTAGGCGAACCTTTTTGTCATAAGCTCGCATTATCTGCTTTTGGTACATCTGGTCATGACGGATAGCCCTTAACCTTTTTTCTTCAATCAAATTCAACTAATCGTATCGAGACTGGATCCATTCTACTTCATTTAAATTTACCTCTAACAAAACTCTGAGGGAAGAAATCTCAACTTAAATGGGTAAAACTGCTTCCATTCCATAAACCAGTGAGAATGGCGTTACCCCAGTAGAGGTCCTGACAGACATTCGATAAGCATAGAGGGCAAATGGTAGCTTATCACGCCAATCTCTATAAGTTTCAGTCATTTTTCCCACAATCTTCTTGATGTTCTTATTGGCAGCGTCCACTGCACCATTCATTTTTTGGGCGATATGGCGACGAGTTGTGGTGTTTGATCTTGAATTGACTACAGACTTCCGCTAGTGTGCTTTTCTTCAAATTCAGTGCATTGTCCGATATGATCTTCTATAGCATTCCATATCGACAGATGATCTCTTTTTTCAAGAATTTACTGACTGCCGACTTCGTGACACTGGCATATGAAGTGACTTCCACCCATTTAGTGAAGTAATCGATTACCATGAAAATGAATCGATGTCTATTAGAAGCTTTTGACGATATTGGCCCAATTACGTCCATGCCCCACATAGAGAAAGGCCATGGGGAAGTCATAACATGAAGAGGTGAAGGAGGTACATGAATCTTGTCTCCATAGATTTGGCACTTATGACATCTCTTGGCATAGTTAATACAATCCCCTTCCATGGTGGACCAGAAATAACCAAATCTCATAATTTGCCTGGCCATTGTAAAGCCATTAGCGTGTGTCCCACAGACGTCATTATGGACTTCTTCCAAGATTTTCTTAGCCTCTACAGTGTCCACACATCTCAATAGCACTTGATTCTTTCTTCTTTTGTATAGGATCTCCCCATCCAAGACATAGTCAATAGCCAGTCTTCTCAATGTTCTCTTATCATTCTCGATTGCCTGCTCCGAGTACTCACGATTCCTCACATATCGCAATATATCGTGATGCCAAGGGTGATCATCTTTTTATTCTTCTTCATCAATGTTACAGCAATGAGGCAGAGCCTCATAAATACTCATTTGAAAAGGCTTCATGTCCTCTTGTTTGTTTACTTTGATCATAGAAGCTAAGGTAGCCAATGCATCAACCATCTAGTTTTCATCTCGCGGGAGGTGGCAGAAAGTGATATCATTAAACTTTTCCATTAATTCTAGAACTATTTTTCGATAATTGATCAATTTGGGATCTCTTGTCTCTCATTCGCCTTTAAGCTGATAGATTACTAGTGCAGAATCCCCATATACCTCTAGCACTTTGATCTTTCGTTCTATGGCTGCACGGATACCTATGATGCATGCTTTGTATTCTGCCATGTTATTTGTGCAATCAAAATCTAGTTTGCTGGTGAAAAGATAATGATCTTCGTTTGGGGACACCAAAACTGCCCCGATTCCATTACCCACTACATTTGAGGCTCCATCGAAATTTAACTACATTTGAGGCTCCATTGAAATTTAACTTCCAATGATGACTTTCTTGAGAGTCATTTTCAGTGGCTGCAACGTACATCAAGTCTTTGTTCGGGAATTCAAAATTTAAAAGCTCATACTTTTCTAGAGCTCTACTGACTAGAAAATCTGCTATTGCGCTCCCTTTTATGCCTTTTGGTTCATATAAACTATGTCAAATTCGGAAAGCAGCCACCGGGTCATCCTTTCGTTCAGAGCTGTTGACTCCATCATGTATTTCAGAGGGTCCAGTTTCGAGATGAGCCAAGTGGTGTGATACAACATATACTGTCTTAGCCTTCGGGTTGCCTAGACCAAGGCACAACACAACTTCTCATCATGCTCTTTCTTAAGGAGCTCTTTCTTTCCTAAGATAGTAAATAGCTCTTTCTTTCCTTCCTGACTCATCATGTTGGCCGAATACGATCCCATCGAATTCTCAAATACTACTAAATACAGTATCAATGGTTTATCTAGGTTGAGTAGCATCAGCATTGACGTATTGGAAAAATACTATTTGACCCTGTCGAAAGTCTTTTAGCATTTTTCGTCTCATACACCTGGGTTGTGTTTATTAAAGGGTCAAAAAATGGGGTCACATTTCTCGATTAGTTGTGAAATGAACCGAGCGATGTAATTTAATCTTCCTAGAAATCCTCGAACTTTCTTTTTGAGTACGCAGCGGAGGCAACTCTTGTATGGCCTTGGCTTTGTCTATGTCGATCTCGATCCCTTTCTCACTAACCACAAATCCTAACAGCTTTTCGGACCTGGCTCCAAAGGTACATTTTGCTGGATTGAGTTTTAGCTGAAATTTTCTCAATCTTAAAAATAATTTTCTCAGGACTTGTACATGCTCCTTCTCTGTTTGAGACTTTACGATCATATCACCAGCATAAACTTTGATTTCTTTATACATCATGTCATGGAAAAGGGTTACCATGGCCCTTTGGTATGTTGTTCCCCCATTTTTCAGTCCAAACAACATCACCTTGTAGCAGAATGTTTCTCATACGGTCAAAAATGGGGTTTTTTGCATGTCTTTAGGATGCATCTTTATCTGATTGTACCCCGAGAAACCATCCATAAAGGAGAACAATGAGTAACCCGCTGTGTTGTCCACCAAGGTATCAATATGAGTTAATGAGAAGTTATCTTTCGGGCTGGCCTTATTCAAATCTCTATAGTCTACACACATTCGTACTTCTCCATTCTTTTTAATGACAGGGACGATGTTGGCTACCCATTCTGAATATTTTACTACCTTTAAAAATCCAGTGTTGAACTACTTTTTGACCTCCTCTTTTATTTTCAACAAGACGTCGGGCCTCATCCTTTGAAGTTTTTGTTGAACTAGTTTATATTCTTCCTTTATGGGGAGTCGATATACCACAATATCAGTATTCAACCCGGGCATGTCTTAGTATGACCATGCAAGACATCCTTGAATTCTTGGAGTAATTCAATAAGGTCTCGCTTTGTCTTTACAGTGATATCAGCTCCGATTTTCAACTCTTTCTTTTCTTCCAAGCTCACGATTTCTATCGACTCTTTGTGAGGTAAGATTTATTTCTCATCTTGTTCTACCATCCTCAACAAATCAGGAGATAGGTCATAATCTTGATCATCTTCAAAACTCTGAGGATCGTCCATACACATATCTCGCTTAAAATGAGACTCTAAGTCATTAGCATCGTTGCTCATATCATTGATATCTGGGGACCTGCTATGGAGGTGTAGGAAAAAAATCTAAAGAACAAAAGAGTCTAAGAATAATTATTTGCATGGTATGATCATGAATGAAGAATATTCGAAAGAAAGTCCAAAGGACAAAAGAGTTTAAGAATAATTATTTGTATAGTGTGATTAAGAATATCTGCTAAAAAATGATAGCAAAAATACATTTCATTAAAAATAACTATTTTGAACAAAGGCTTATTTCATAAAAAGGACTCTTATTACTCCTAGGCCTAGAGCAATAAGTGTGTTTTGAACATTAGTCTATGTTAGTTATAAAGACTACAGGAATCTCTTCTGCAATTCAATTGTCCAAAACACTCCCCGGCTCACAAGGGTAAATGCCTGACAAATTCTCTCCTTTAATTCCCTCCTTAGATACTGCGTTGATGTTTAAGTTTCCCAACATTTCCTCCATAGTTTCTTTCCTTAGCATCCCCCGCTCAGGGTGAATTATTCCTCCAGACATAAAAGTTTTCAATATGTGGGGAAGATTATTGGTTCCCATTTGATCTCCTCCCCGCTCAACCGTGCTCTCCTTGGAAGCCTCGTTTGTCCTTCAATATTGGCACTTCAACCCTTCTTTGAAAGTGTCTCCCAAGTCCTCTTCCTAGTAAAGCCCCATTTCTACAGTCAACTGCAAGCTCATTCTTGTAGTCTTGGATATCTTTGGCATTGGGAACCTATTCTCTTCGATAACAAATGTCGCATTCACAAATTCCAAAGATCGAAAGGAACATTCAGTTGCTTCATCATTTGCTTCTAGATATGGAGCGTCATTGGTCACCACTGCGATGATGTCATCTTCAGCATTTATCGTCACTAGCCGCCCTTCCAGTACCAATTTTAACTTTTGGTGCAGCGATGAAGGCACCGCCCCCGCTGAATATATCCAGGGCGTCCCCAATAGGCAGTTATATGAAGGCTTGATATCCATTACCAAAAAGTCCACCTCGTATGTGTTTGGGTCGATCAAAAGAGGTATTTCTATTCTGCCCATTATCCTTCTCTCTGTGCCATCGAATGCCCTCACTATATTCTAGCACGCTTTCATGTGATAGCTGTCTACAGGCAATCTGTTCAGTATGGATAATGGTAGGACTTTCAGGGCCGATCCATTATCAATCAACACCCTCGGTAGCGTATACCACTTACAGCGGGTGGTGATGTGTAGAGCCTTAGTCAATCCCATGCCACAGGGTGGTATTTCGTTATCATTGAAAAAGATGAAGTTATCAGCTCTTATATTATTAACCAGGCTGTCTGGCTTGTTGACAGAGATATCGTTAGCGACATAGCTTTCATTTAAGACTTTCATCAGTGCGTTGCAATGAACTTTCGAGCTTAGAAGTAAGGCTAGCACGGAGATACGAGCTGGTTGTTTACGCAGTTGCTCTACAACACTGTACTCACTGTACTTTAGAAATTTCAGAAATTCTTTAGCCTCTTCTTCATTGACCGGCTCGTTAACAGGAGTTTCAGGTCTGGCCATTCTTTCTTTTTTCTATTCGACCAATATAGCTTTTCCTTTTGTAGGTTAGCGCCTCCCGCTATGCGTATAGGAACCCTCATCTTGGTCATCTTTTGAAGTGCTAACCGAGTTCTCTTTTCCCAGGATCATCACGTTATAGTCGTAATTCCATGGAACCCTTTTGTTGTCTTCATAAAGGAAGACTGCGGGTTTTTGAGTTATGACTTTTGGTGGCATTCGCACTACCGCTTTATTATTTTTGGGTTGTAATATGATGACTACTGGGTAATTGCCTTTTTGGATCTGCGCTGTCGATTCTCCTTCTGACGCACATATATTTCCCTTTTCGGGGCTTTTGGCCTCTTCGTAAAACTCTATTTCTTTATTGTTTATCATGTCCTGCACCAAGGCCCTGAATTCCACACACTCTTGAATTTCATGCCCCACCTCATTATGGAACTCTCAGTAGTTCCTCTTTTCTTCAGATCCCTCTTTTGAATCCAATGCGATCAATCCTCTCTTGACTATCTCTTTTCACACCGTCTCAATGGGGTTTTAACTTCTACAATATTATATTTGACCTTCTTGCTCTCGCCTTTACTTATCCCGTTTACCCCTTGGTCAGTATGACTGGGTAACGGGTTTTCTGCTACATTTGGCGTAGAAGAGTCATCAAACTTTACAATCCCCATTTTAATGAACCTTTCAACTAATTTCTTGAACGTGGTGTAATTTTTTATTGAATTCCCGGTGATTCCTATGTGATATCCGCATTGAGCATTTGCGTCATACCACTTGGGAAATGGGGGTTGTATCGACTTTAAGTAAAAGGGGGACACCACGTGTGCATCGAATATGTTCTGATACAACTCCCTATACGTCATAGGCATAGGTGTGAACTATATCCTTTTAGTATTCGTCTTTGTATTAGCTTCTTGTCGTGGGGTGCTCTAGTGGTTGATAGTTACTGTCTTCGGTTGGTTTACAGTGAATGACTTGGAATGACATTTACTGTATTTGTTCATGTTGTTCACCTCATTCTCCCTTTTCCTTGAGGCTGGCCTCTTGGTACTATCACATACCTCTATTTTGCCGTTCCTTAGTCATCATTATATCTGAGAAGCTTTTAGTGGCACTCCCCAACATATGAGTGATTAATGAAGCCTTTAAGGTGTTGATGAATAGCATGATAGTCTCCTTTTCTAGGAGAGGTGGCTAGACTTGTATAGCAACCTTCCTCCATCTTTGGGCATATTGTCGAAAGCTCTCATTCGATTTCTTTTCCATATTCTGCAAGGTGATCCTATCCGGGGTTATATCCGTCACGTGACTATACTGTTTCATGAAAGCTTGAGCCAGAACCTTCTATGAGTTGATCTTGGTACGCTCAATTGGTTGTACCATTTGGACGCTGCCCCAACTAGACTGTCTTGGAAGCAATGAATTAATAGCTGATCATTGTTGACGTACCCAGTCATTCGTCTACAAAACATGGTAATATAAGCCTCGAGGCAGCTAGTCCCGTTATACTTCTCGAACTCAGGAGTTTTGAACTTGGGGGGAAACACCAGGTCCGGAACCAAGCTCAAATCTTTAGCATCGATCCCACAGTGATAGTTAGCATTTTCCATTGCTTTGAACTTCTCCTCCAACCACTTGCATCGGTCTTCCAATTGTTTCGAGAGCTCCACTCTTGCTCTTTCTACTTCTACTATGTCATCCAGATTAGGGACTACGAGATTAGTTGGGTTATCCCCTGGATTAGAGCCTGAGCTTGCTTGATAGTTGATTGGCATCAAGACACCGGCTTGACATTGTTGGGGCCAGATTGTAACAGATGGCCTTCGTGTATACACCTCAACTTGCGTCTGAGTGTTTGTCGGGGTAAAACTAGGAAGGTAAAGAAGATCTTCGTTGTCATCTCCAGTATTGACCATGAGGCTCTTTCTTTTGTCTTGGACACCGGTCAGCAGTTGTGTTAGCTGGTTCATTATGTTCCTTTGTGATTTCAACATTTGGTCCCTCATATCCTACTAGATCTTAGCCAATTGCTCTTGCATTTGTGCTTGCATCTATTCTTACATCTCCTTCTCCATTTGTTCCAACCTTTCTAGTCTTTTATCCATTACTTTAGCCTTTCTTCGTGTACCGTAAGGATGCGTACTTGGTAGATTTTTATCGGTTTCCAGATTACTGAAATGATTTTTTAATTAATTAGGATCTTTTTGTGAAAATTAATGCATATGATATGATGAAATATAGATGGATGAATGTAGAAAAAGACGTCGACTCTGATTCAATTCCATTTAGAACAACTTTACGAGAAAATAAAATTCTTTACATAGAAATGGATTACAGATACGGCCTAGCCCTAATGCTCAAAGTTTTCACTTTCCTAAGCAACCAAGCCAATTCCCGGCCCCGGTCTGATTCTAACTCATATTTCACACTCAATACATCTGCTTGAACTGCTAAAGTCTATAGATGGTCGGCCACCTCTCGAATTTGGGCCATAACCTCACCCATAATGTAGTCACTGTCCCTAATTTGACCCTGAGATCGATGGAGTTGCTCATTACACCACTCATTACTTGCCTTAAGGAGCTCAATCCGGAGCTCACTATTTTGTAGCACAATCTCGAGTTCTTCTACCTTCCTTTTCAATTCTTCAATCTTATCCAAGCTTGCCTTCAGCTCCATTGCAGAGTTGTGATTACGACGATAATGAAGCGATTTTTCTAGTTCGCTATTCTGGCCTTTAACTCGATCTTCTCGTTTTGGGCTTTCGACAGACTCTTTTCTAAAGCTTTTTTTCGACCCTGGACGTCTTGGTATTTTCTCTCCCACCGATCAGCTTTGTCCTTCTCTTCTTGGATCTCGTGTCACCATTGTTCAGACATTTTTCCCAACCCCGAAGTTTTCATCGGTAGGAGCAACTTCTTGTAATCCGTTTTTAGGCTATCCAAATCTTCCTTGGCCTTATTCATTCCTTTTCTCTATTTCTCGGTATCCAATTTCTGAACATCAACATCTAGTCTCAAATGCATCTTTTCCTCTTCCAGTTGCTCTATTTTCTTTTCGAGCTCTGCATTCCTTCTCTCAAAGTCCTACTTTATGATTTTTAATTCAGATGAGACCACTTGTAGATATTCTTCCATCGACCACGCGCACTCTTAACTTGGTTTGAGAACATTATCGTTGATCCTCTTACTCCACCACCCTTTATACTCAGGGGTCGTTATCGGACATACTATCAGTCTCTTCATCCGGCGAGTCTGATTCTAAGCATTGGACATCTCTTGTACCTTCTTCTTATAATTATCCCCTTTATACGAAAACTCCCACCGAGCTAGCCCATGGGTTACTAGTATGAACTGTTTGGATTGGTATTGCCTCAACACGAGTAAAAGGCCATATCCTACGGCTCCCCAAATCTCAAGTAGGGGGACCCAGTCAAAATCCCCACATCGATACAAGATCTCATCGAGGACCAACCAAGGGGATCTCCACTCGACATCCTCTTCTTGGAGATTTTGGAGGATCGCCATCCATCTTTCCTCCGATATGTCATCCCGTCTTGATGTAGCTACTATTTCTTTTAAAGGGGAGTAATTCTCGGAGAACTCCCGATGCAAAATTTTGTCCACTTTCCAAAAATGGCTGTGGAACCACACTAGCAGCAGTTGTGTACATCCTATGAATCGACCCTTACCAACCCTTCGGCACGCATTTAAAGATTTGAATATTTTGGCTAAAATTACGTGAACCAGCGTGACTATCTTATCCAGTAGGTCAAACAGATCAGAAACTGCCTCGTCTACATACCCCGGTGCCTTAGGGAAAACCACTAACCCGTAGATACTTAAAGCAAAAACATCCACTTTTTCCTTCACGTCTGGGTGTGCCAAAATCAAGTCTCGCAAACTTTTCCAAGGAATGCATTTGCTTTCTCCTTTCTGTTTGATCGTAGCTGAAACCCACTGCTCATTCATTTCAGTGATATTCCTCAGTTTCTTCATGAAGGTCGAAACATTAACGGCTCTAGAATAGGCCTTGTCAACTTGAACCCTCGGATAGCGAAGTAAGGCGGTATATTCTTCCACTATGGGCACCAAATCTATGTTCCCGAAGGTAAAACAACTGTAGGCTGGATTCCAGAATTGAGCTAAAGCCCGAAACAAATGCTTATCTATCTTGATGTCAAGTAAGTAGGTCAGATCACTGTAATTATCGTAAAATAGCTGCTTGACTTTATCACCCTATTGGGCCCACATTTCCTTCAATTCTCAAAGGTCATTCTGTGTCACGCTAATGCGAGTGAAGTCCCATAACTCTAAAGTATACCCCGTGGTCAAGCTATCTCCCTTTTCCAATTACATTTTCTCCGACCAAATACGGACAGCCGCATTATCCTCCACTTTATCAAGAAATTCGTTCTCCATATCAAGCTCTCTATTCAGTAATCGAACTTGAACCGACACCTTTTTTTTATGATGAGATGCCATACAATCACAAGCAAAACAACACAAGTCAGTAAAATTCATATGAAATCAAAGCAAACAAGAAATAACAAGCAGAATACCTATTCGAACGATCACTAATGATTTGGTGTGGCTCTATCTAGGGTGGGCTCCTATAGGTCACTACATGTGGTTCGATTCTAAAGACAGGGTACTTGAACCAGCAGATTCCTCGATCCTCACCCATTATAAGCTCATATAGATCGAGTTCGGTTCAAGGGAATACATTTCCCTATGGCTATACGAAGATGAAAATCTCAAGAAGACATAGGTACAGATGTATCCCGGAAGCGATCCACTATCCT
Source organism: Gossypium longicalyx (assembly GCA_025698465.1). Lineage (NCBI taxonomy): Eukaryota > Viridiplantae > Streptophyta > Magnoliopsida > Malvales > Malvaceae > Gossypium > Gossypium longicalyx. Next base: position 10,222,667 of record CM046997.1, on the reverse strand, counting down.
ATACGGAGGTGAAAACCTCACGAAGGACTAGTTTCTCACTATTATTTAAAGGGTAAGACCGAGCGGTCATGCAATGCAATATGCAAAAATATTTAAAAACTTGAACCAACAAAGCATGTATTATGACTAATATTACGAAGATAACAAACGAAATGCAATGAAAGGATCGTATTTTAAATCGAATTTTCAATTTTCAATGAAAAGACATAAATTAATCAATTTGTGGCTTGACTCTCTTATTTGTTCCCCAGTGGAGTAGCCAAGCTGTCGAAACCATTTTTTTGTTTGAAAACGAGGTCGACTTTTAAAGAAAACAAAAAATAGGAGTCGCCACGAATCTTTTTTGATGAGGTATGATTGGGTCACCTCGTGGTCGATCGTTTTAATAAAATGTTTTGATTTAATAAAACAATAATTTTGGTTTACGAAATTTAAGAAAACGTGTTTGGGAGTCGATTACGTACGAAGAAGGATTAGCACCCTCGTAACGCCCAAAATTGATACCTAATTGATTACCTAATGTCTAAACGTCGAAAGTTAAAAACTCGTAAAGAATTTAGAATACAGTCCTTTTTATTAATGTTGATTTAAAAGAAATGCTTGAATAAATTGAATCGAGCATTGAGGGCCTTATTGTCTCGAGATAACAAATGTCATATCCCGTAAGTTAGGGCACGACATTTAAATCCTCGAAAATAAGCTTGCCTTTCAATTATTTTATTTTAAAATTCGTACTTTGATTTTTCAAAAGGATATTCGTTTGTTTAGATCCAACGAGAAAAATTGAAACCTCGTAAGTTAGGGCACGACCTTCTCGAGTTTCTAAACGTGGAATATTGCTCTCTCTTTTTTTAAATTCATATATTTTAAAACTTACAAGGATATTTGGTATTTTTAGATTTGACGAAGAAATCGAAACCCCGTAAGTTAGGGTACAATTCCCCGAATTCCCAAAATACACAATACCGCTTATTTTTAAAATTTCGTTTATGAATTTAAAAAGGATAATAAAGGGTCTAAAGTGACATATGCATATTCCATTCTTACGTTGAAACATATTTAAAACGCGAAAAGGGTCATGCTTGGCGAGAAAATGATAATGCAACGTACATTTGAAATAACAATGACATAGTATGCATAATGAAGTGTAACATATATAGATAGCGTTGATGTTAGCGAACCATAATGTTAATAAGCATATACGATAATAGGAGTGCTGCAAGCAATAATATAAGTAACAATAATAAAAAGAAAAAATAGTATAAATAATAATAAGATCAATTATAATAATGACGATGATTTTAATGATAATAATATAATAATAAAAAGAACTGGGGTTTTAAAATTATATGAAAGGATATATAAAAAAAATAAGTGGTAAAACAAAATAGATATATATATATATATATATATAAAGTTTAAGGTAAATAAATATATATAAAACACAGCAATAATGTTGCGAAAGAAAAGGAAATAAAGAATAATAAGATAATAAAATAAAGAATAAACAAAGCATATAAAACCAAGATAACAAATAATATTAGTGAAACAAAAAGGGAGATATAAAAATAGTAAAGATAAAGTCTTGATTTCGGAAGTACATTAAAAAATAAAATAGACAGATGCAAAACGAAATAAAAGAAAATAAATAAGAAAACAATTGTAAAAGACGAAATTAATTAAGTAAAGGATCGAATTGAAAACAAAATGGAATTTAAAGGCTATAATCTAAATAATGAACCAGCGTAAGGATCCAGATGGAACGCGCGCGAAGATGGGAGGGACTGATTGGGAAAATATCCCAAGCCCTCAAAGCGCATCGTTTCAATGCGGACTAGAATGTATCAAAGGAAAAATTCATCGGGAAAAATAAAAAAAAGACGAAGAAATAGGATCAAATTGAAGCCAACCTCAAATGCGGAAGGACTAGGGGCGCAAATAGGCCCCTAGTCCAAAAACACGCGAATTCTAGGCTGTTTTCGGGTTGGGTCACACGGGTCTGGTGCCTAAACGGTGCCGTTTTAAGGCCATTGGTCTAGGCCCCAAACGACGTCGCATAACCGTCCTATAAAAGCAAATTTCTTTTTTAAATTTCATTCTGCTACTCTCTTTAAAAAAAAAAAAACTTGAAACACCCCTAAATGCTCTCAAATTCCCCTTCATCCGGACGCGACTCTGACGAAAAAAGCCACCGTTGTGGCGACAAATGAACCACCTTTGAAGTGTATTTGATTTCTCTGTATTCGACTGCTATGTATGCGTAAAAAAAAATTACATTGATCTCCTTTTGCTTTTATAGCCGCAAGAAAAAAATAAAGAAGAGAAAAAATACAACATTTTGCTTGTTTTTGCTTGCTGCTGTGTCTATCCTTTGTTTGTCTTCTCTGTAGCTATTGATGGCAACGTGGAGGCACGAGGTGGATATACGGAGGTGAGGGTGAGGGCAGCTGGCGGCCGTACGAAGCTGTTGTGGCGCAAAGGGGGACCTAGGGTTTCCTAAGTTGGCTAAGTGTTTAGGTCTTGGGCCATGGGGTATTGGGTTAGGTTTTAATTTTTGGGCCTGTTTGGGTCTGAGTTTAGTTTGGGTTTGGATTGGGCTAGGGTCTTGGGTTTTAAATTGTAAATGGACTGTTTAAATTGGACTTTTATTATTAAATTATTTTTTGATTTGGGCCCCGGGCTAAAATTGGGCCTTACAGTATTTTAATTAATATGTTGAGTATGCTTCATATTTCAGTCAAATTTGAAAGATAATCTTTCAGTTAAACTCTGTTTATTTGTTTCAGTCGAATTCTGATTAGTCTAGATTATTTTATTATTATTTGAACTATGAATTTAGCTCTTTAACAACATTAAAAAAATACACTAATTAAAAGATTAGAACTCATAACACTTCTGGAGAAAGTTGTGTTTACATATTGATAGTTCCTTATTTTTGGGTTTTAAAGTTTAGTTTTTATCTCTATCTTTTATGCTTTTTGTTCTTTTGCCATTATAGTAAAATTATCTTTGCATGTGATTTTTTTTATCCTCTTTAGAGGGGTTTTTTCACGTTAAACTTGTATGTTCAATTTCTCAATTTGTTCTACTATTTTATTTTTACTTATTTATTACTTAATCGAGTTGATCCTCAACATAATACATACAATTAATTGTGGGATATAATTAACCTGTGCATCGAATGAGAATGAAAACTTGTTAAATATTATAATACTAAGTAAAAAATTATATGTTATAAAATTATATATGTATGAAAAACAATCAAATAAACCTTGTGGCGTGACACACTTAAGGTTTTTTATGCCTTTGGGGTAAAATCTTAAAACATTGAAATAGAATAGTAAAAATGACAGATGATGAAAAGTGTTGAGTCATTTCAATACAACTATTCTAATACAATATATATTTGAAAAATATAAATAAAAAAATATTAATCATAATAAAATAATTGCAAATATGAAGCACAAGTGTCCATCTTTTGACATATAATATATAAAAACCACAAAATATATGCTTAACCTAATAAGCTTAGCACTTAGCTTATTTCTTTAATCATAAAGAATAGTTTATTTTATATTATGCATTTTGAACTTTTTTAAGCAATGTGGGACTTAAATAAATCAATAATATTACAAATTACTAACATTATAGACTTCAATTAAACTAATATTTAAAAATATCTAAAGTTAAAAATAATAATTCTGAAGAATCCATACATGATGAAATTAAGCTTGAATAAATTTATTAGAGACAACCTACAGCAATGTGAAAATTAAACTTAGAGCATTCAAATTTCGGAGCATCTGCCTTTATCAACAATTCCAAAATTTTGTTTGCCCAAAAAGAATGCTCAAGTTTAAAGACAATGAGACAAAAGACAAAAGACAAGACAAATTTGATCAATGAATGGCGCATTCAAAACAAAAGAAGAATCAATAAACTCCAATAACGTACAAAAATTTGGGTTTATGCATGTGGAGCTCAAAAGCGTGAACAGTTTGAATTTCTTCCCTTTTTTGTAAGGTACTTTTACAAAAATAGGTTTTGAGGTTTTCAATAAGCTTCACAATAAAGACGATGGATGATGATTTTAGATTTCACGACAAGATGGTTTCACGTAGTGGATACTCTTTCAAGCATCAGATGATAAATAGTAAATAAATAGAATATTAGGAAGTTGTTTACATAATTTGATTTCTTTACGTTTGCGGAGTTTAATTCAATAAGAAATATTCACTAATTTTCATACTCATAACAAGTTATCTTAATCTATCACATATTTTTTCTTACCTTTGTATTTTGAAGACTTGATACTCTCATCGCTAAATTCTCCCCTTATGAATTTAGCAAGTAAAGCGACAATACAAAAGTTTTACTATTAATATGCGCTCATACAATAAGTTTCCTCACTTAGAATAAATTAAATGTTCAATTCTATCCGTACATAAATCTATACAAGTTTCTCAATTATATAGAATTTATCAAAACTTATTTACGTAAAAAGATCTATCATAGTCCTTATAGAACAACCACTATATAAGCCAAATAAAATATAATAATAATGACCAAGGTAAACAAAGATTCTTAGTGACTAAGCCTTTAGTAATTCAATTCAATCCGACTTCATTCAAGGGATTAGATATGGGTAATTTTATTCAATCCAGTCACCAATATATGATTCCCCAAGTGACATAATCTTCCATAATGGGATACATATCGTCCATATAATCAACATAACCCAAATAATTAGTTCGATAAATTGACAACACTTTAAATATGAAAACTGTCTCTATTCAGATTTGATGGATAGAAAAGTAGGCATTCCCTCTAACACCAAATTGTCAGTTTTATATTTTTCATCAAATATTAAAATATACCTTTTAAAAATAAAAATACAATGTTAAACATTAAATTAATAATCAATATCATTTATGACATTATAAATATATCCTTTTCCTTCCATTTATAAATATACAAGAATTACTATCATAGTCAACTATTGAATCTCATTACCACGTTTCACTTTTCCGTTATAAAAAAAATTATTTGGCGAATCAAATAATGTCACGTATTAAAAAAAATTTAAAAATATATATAAAAAAATCTAAAAATTATAAAATTTTCTACAAATACATGCAATTCCCAAAAACACTAAAATTGAGTTTTTTTATTAAAAAATATTGTTTTTAAATTTTTTTTTGAAATTATAAAAAAAATATTTAAAAATCATGTCGAGAATAATACCTAAACAAAAAGATATTCAAATTCAACTAATTTTGAAATTCCATTTATTTAGGTTAATTTGAACGTGCATTTTAGCAGTTAACTCATAAAAAATCTAAAAACACACAACATTCCTTAAAAAAAAAAAAAACACTAAGGGTGTGTTTGGATAAAATATTTAGAGAAGAAATTTTATTTTTATTAGAAATTACATGTTTGGTAGATCAATTTCCTTTTTCAAATTCCCCTAAAGAGACAATTTTTAAAATTCCTTTTAACTTCATTTAATTTAAAATATAGTCCCACAATAAAAATTAAATAAAATAACTTAAACTCCAAAAATATTTTTACTTAATTCTAATATATTTTTCAATATTTTATTTTTTTTAAAATATTAAATTTTTTTTACAAATTCAATGATATTGATATTGAATTTTTTTATATTATTTATTTTTAATATCAATAATTTTCTTTTATAATTATTTTTATAATTTAAATAACTTGTTTTCCCTAAAATAATTATTTATCCAAGGCAATTACGGTTGCTAGCATTTTGAATTGATGAGTTATAAAATGATAGCATTTAAAAATCCTTAAAAATTTAAAATTACTCATCCAAACGCAGTTTAAAAATTGAGTTTTTTTCTAAATTGTTGTTTTTTAATTAGAAAAAACATATAAAATCATTTTAAATGCATATTAATGATCTTGGACAAATGCAAGTTCATTCCATCAAAATTCAAAAAGAAAATCTAAAAGTGAGAATTTATTTTGATTTTTTTGAAATTACAAAAAAAAGAGTTAAAAACAATGTTTAGAATGAACCTAGATAAATATTTATTCAAATTCAACTAAACATAGACATTATTTTCAGCATCCTAAACTAAAAGCCACACTAAAATAAATACGGTTAGGAGTAAAAACTAAATAAGAATAGGCTTTAGGCCTAACAGTTAAAAGTTATTATTTCCCCCCAATGACCCAAGTTCAAGCCATTCCTTCTTATTTTTTATTTCATAATTTCGTCAAATACGCCCCAAAACACATATATATGATTAAATGTCTAAAATAAACAAGAAATGAGCAATATGCTCAATGGTTAAGGCGTCATCCTCCTTAAAAGGCAAGGTTTGAACCCCCTCTTTTCCACCATTCATTTTAATTTCAACAATTTTTGCAAGGCTAGAGGAAATTTGCAAATTGCAGCCCATTGCTACTAATTTGGGTACATTGCATGTGACGTCCCTAGGGTTTACAAACCCTAGGAATTTAACCAATTCTTTTTTAATTAGAATTTATAACTTGCCCTTCCTCAAAATTCCAATAAAATTAAAATTCCACCATCATTCTCTTCTTTTCCTAATTGGATTTTCATATTACCCCTTTTCAAATCTAATAGAATTTGCTCTCCATCTTTCTATTTATTCTCTGTTTATTTTTCTTTCCCTCTATTTTACATTATATTTTTCATCTTTCTTGCTATTGATTATTTTTGCTTTCTTGGATTAAAAAATCCTCCATTTGATCATTCTTTCCATCAGCTTTATCTTTGCCTTCAAAAGCATCCCTATTCTTGCCAAGAAATGGTAAGTCCACCTTGTTCCTATGATTCGAGTTAGTAACTCTGCCATACAAATCTCCAACTTTAATATTTAATTCGTTCAATCGGTCTATTTGAAATCTTGACAACTCTTTTGCAAATCTTGTCAATCTTGACATCAATCGCTAATTGTGTACATATGTCGATTGAAGAATCAGATTTAGGTGTGTCGGATTAGAATTGAGTGTAAGGAACGTCAATTGTACTCCCGACAAAAGGCGTGTGTTCTTTACCAAGTGAATCGGGGCAAACTGTGTAACACACCTAACCCATATCCGTCGTCAGAACAAGGTTATGGAGCATTACCGAAATTTAGAAATCAAATACAGACATTTCATATCACTTCACTTTCATATAAAAAATCAATCATATTGTCCCATATATGAGCCCTCGAGGCCTAAAATATGCATTGGAAATAAGTCGGGACTAACCGGGTATTCAGAAAATTTTTCACAAAATGTCAAAAAACACACGCCCTTGTGGCCAAGCCATGTGGTTCACACGGTCAAGAGACCCACCCGTGCCTCATGCCGTGTGGGTATTCGAAATAGGGACACACAACCATGCCCCAGCCCGTGTCTATACCCATGTAACTCTCTAACTTGGGTCACACGGTCAAGCTACACGCCCGTGTGCTAGGCTATGTGGATAATTTTGAGCATTCTGTTTATCAAATTTTAAGGTGCAGGGGACACACAGCCAATGTGCTAGGTTGTGTGTCACACACAGCTGAGAAATACGCCTATGTCTCTACTCGTGTGGACGAAAATAGGCCATTTACAAGGCCACTTTTCTCACCCAATTTGTCTTCCACCTACACCAACACTTTAACACATTCACAAGGCAATACTAATCATTCAAATCAAGCTAAAACCATGTTTAGTACATGTTATAACATTCTATATGTCTAAGTATTCAATTTCCCCTAATTGACCCAATTCACATACATGCATATCTTACCAATTATACTAACTCAATTCAATTAATTATGAGCATATATAATCTCCCTCATTTAACCAATTCAAAGACTCATCAAACATATTAAGACCATATATAAACACATCAAAATATGTCATTCACAAGTCATTCCAATGGATAATTACAACCAAACATTTACATTGCTATAATTGGTCATATTTAGCCTATACATGCCATTAAAACCAAAATTAGTTTGCTATATATACCGAAAAGTCAGAGGGATAGTGTGATGTAGCTTCGACCAGCTTTCAACCTTTACGAGTCTCCGAGTATTATAAGACAAATGAATTAAAACATAGTAATCATTTAATGCTTAGTAAGTTCGTATAACAAAAATTAACTTACCTTTTAATTCACATTTAAGGTAAACAAATAAACATGCCCAAACCAATTTGGCCAATTGCCAAAACACATATCCTCATTAAGCATGTTAGTTATGTAATTTACATGTATAACAAGAAACATGTATGAGCTCATCAATATTCAATTTTCACATACATATATTTATCACATCAAGTGTCCATGAAACATATACATATCATATATTTGTATGTCAAGTATATACTCGTCATAATACGCCTCAATTTCATAATTTCTCATGTCATAATTTTGCCTGTTGAATCATTTATAATATTGATGGATACACGGGTGGTACCCATGAAGTGTACAAATCTATAATCCGTCAATTCATATTCAATAATGCTCTTACGAGCACATAAACAGGAAACTCTTTCGAGCCATATAACGGGAAGCTCATATGAGCCATGCAACGGAAAGCTCCAGAGAGCCATTAATCGGGAAGCTCATGAAAGAGCCTTTAATCAGAAAGCTCTGAAAAGCCATATATCAGGACGCTCATAAGAGCTGTGGTGTGTCCACAACACATGCAGGATCAGAACCAATCGGGATACTCTGAAGAGTTATTAACGGAAAGCTCGCAAGAACTATATAACAGGAAGTTTATGAGAGCCAAATATCAGGATGCTCATGAGAGCTAATAACAGGATGCTCTTTCGAGTTGTGGTGTGTCCAGAACATATGCAGGACCACAACCAATCCGAGAACCCTATATCCATTGAATTTCATTTATTCATACGGAACTTAATATTTTTCAGACATTATCGAATATGTGATTAATTTTCATACATGCCAATTACACAATTTACATACATAACATTCAATTCAAACATATAAATTCTCGATTTAGTTACATGAACTTACCTCGACAATGTTCGTGCACACAAAAATTACTAATTCGCTAGCTTTTTTTTTCCTCGATTTAATTCAGGACTTGATCTATCTGGGTTTATACAAATGAATTTAACATAAATTTAATACAATTTACATTCAATTCAATCCAATTCACATCTTAGGAAAAATTACCATTTTGCCCCTATACTTTTAATTAATTATGATTTCGTCCTTAGGCTCGAAAAATAAAATTCATGCAATTTAATCATTATTCCAAGCCTAACCGATTTTTACATATAACAATAACAGTCCATTATTTTAAAAAAAATTAGAATTTTCCCTTAAATTTCACATCTTTACAATTTAGTCCCTAAATCACAATTTCATGAAACTTTCCTTTACAAAAGTTGTTTATCTATCAACAACCTTTCCATTTCTACTATAAAACTTCATAATTCATGCATACTCATTCATGACAAAACTTTAATACTTTAATTACTTTACAAATTAATCCCCGAGATAGTTAGATTAGGTTATTATGATCTTGAAAATATGAAAATTACTAAAAATAGGACAAGAATACTCACCTATTTTGGCCAAATAAGTTTGTCTTCTTCAAGCTTTTCTAACTAAGATTTCTGTGTATTTTTAATTTGGGGAAGATGATGAAATAAGATGATATTAGATTTTTATCATCTTTAATTATTTCTATTTCCAATTTAGTCATTTTCTTTATTTAATTTCCATGGATAAATCATCATTCTTATCTACTAACTCCTCTTAATGGTCTATTTGCCATATAAGGACCTCAAATTTTGAATTCCATAGCTATTTGATACTTATAGCTACTAAAACTTAATTTTTGCATTTTATGTAATTTGGTCCTTTCTATTAAATTATACATGTAATCGGTAAAATTTTCTTATCAAAATTTTCATACGATATTTCTATCATAATGTAGACCATGTAATAATATTTAAATAATTTTTCTTCCGAACTCGGATTTGTGGTCCTGAAACTACTATTCCAATTTCACTGAAAACAGACTGTTACAAACTGTGTCTAAGATTAGGGTCACACAGTTCCTACACGGGCATGTGGACCACATGGGTGGACTACACGATCCTCCACACATCCATATGCCCTGCAAACCCTAGGCTAGTTTGTAAACTACATGGTTGTGTCTCTCCTGTAGTTTAATTTTTACATTTGCCACACGACCACAGTCTGTTACATGGTCGTATAACCTTTCAACACGGCCTATAGCATCTCACACAGTCGTGTAACTTTTGTTTTATAGTTTTGTCTAGAAATTTATGTTATGTTCAGTTTAGTCCTTGTATATTCACTGAATTATTTTTTAAGTTTTTATTTTCTCAATTAAGTCTTTGATATTGTGTTAATTCTGGAATCTATGATTTAATTTCTAAAGTGCTATTGTTACATCACATGATATGTAAATGTTATATGCTTTATGTTAAAGTAAAACTGATAAACTGTTAGTGATAATATTATTACCACCCCAAAAGAACATGATAACTATGTCTACTGTTAATGATGAATTGAGTACATGTTAAACATGTCTACTGTTAGTGCTGAATTGAGTACATGTTATACATGTCTACTACTAGTGTTGAATTGTTCTATTACAAAGTATGACATATTGCATTGCATGGGGTGGGACGATATGTACGGAGGAAGAATTGACAGTTTATTTGAAAATTTTCTGTGCACCCATAGCCTAGTGGCAGTTTTCATCTACAAAATTTTGTTGTGTATCATAGGCCAGTGGAAGATTTATCTGCAAATTTTACTGTGTACCCACAGCCTAGTGGCAAATATTATCTGCAAATTTTGTTATGTATCCACAGCTTAATGCAGATTTATTTGCAAATTTTGATGTGTATCCACAGTCCAATGGCAGATTTTATCTGCAAATATTGTTGTGCATCCACAGCCTAGTAGTAATTTATCTAAAAACAAGTAGTGGTTAAACCACAACCCAGTGTATAAAGATGTTTGAGTTCAGGGGAACTCTCCATGAAGTGTGTAGCAGAGTTGGGTAGGACCTTTTCTGTTAAAATAAAATTGCATTGCATTCATAAGCATGTGCTTACAAAATTGTGAATTTTGAAATGATATTATGTTGAGTTGATATGAAATAACAATATTCTGAATTGTTATTAGATTGCGATTATTCTATGCATTGTTATTCAGTATGTTTTATCTACTGTTTGCGCTGATTTTCTTATGATTGAACTTACACTGAGAATTATAAGCTTACTCCCTATTATTTCTATCTTTACAAATAACTCATCAGGTTAGGACACGGACTCTGCATCCGGAGGGTTTCGGCTCGAAATGTTTTTATTTATTTAAAGTACTTTAAGTTTATTATCCACTTTTTTTGTTATTCAAAAGACTGTATTGTTTTATGATTAAACTGTGGCATGGGACTTAGGTTTTGGTTTTATATAGCATGCATGACATTTAATTTGATTTTAAAATGATGAAATATGGATTTTAATTATTTATGCATAAAATATAGTATTTATTAAAACTAAGTTAAATATCACTTTTTCATTGCTAAACTATAAACAAATTTTAAGTAATTAATAAATTACAAATTAACTAAGTTTTCAAAAGTAGTCACTATTACAAGGAAAATGTTTATTTAATCAAGTTTTTGTTAACTCGTGAGTTTTTCTGAAAATAGGCTAAGTTTTCTTTTAAGATAAACAAGTGTTTTAAAATGACTGTTTTATAAACTCCGATAGATTATTGAACCATTTCGGTGGCAGATGTAATTTTTTGAATTAGGGTCTAACGTCTAGGTCGGGTTTAGGGGTTACAATTAAGCCTTAATATAAATATTGAATACTTTATGTCCATTTTAAGATTGTTGAATTTATATTAACAAATATAAAATTTTAACATATGTATAACTAAAACTATAATTAATAAAAAAAATATAATCTTTAGAAATGATGGGGTACTTGCTTCGCAAAATAGAAACTATGGTTGCATAGTGCTTGGAACTATGGCTACAGTTTCAACTATGAAACTAAAAGTACATGAAAGATGAAGATGAACATTGAGATTTTTTATGTAGTTCGACATTAGTCTACGTATGTGGGGCTTGCCCATAGCAATGATTGATGCGGTCGTTGAAAGCACAAAAAATATCCTATCCCTATAATGAAAATAAAAATAATAGTTAAAGGGAAGTAAGGTCACATCCTTAGGGACCGGATTGCACAGTTGCTTGTTCCTCGAAATCTTAGACAGAATCGTGCCCAAAAAATCCTGTGTACCTAGAAAAAAATTAAAAAAAAATAGAATTAAAAGTCTTGATTTGGGAAATTAAAATAAAAACAGAATTAAAAGTTGAATTGAAATTGTGAAAATTAAAACTGAAACAGTAGAAATAAATAGAGTTGAGGAAAAAGAAATTCTTATGGAGAGATTCCAGCCTCCGGTTGTCTCGATCCACCTTGGGTTCAATCATCGGCTTTTAGATAATCCTTCTCAAACAGAATAAGCTAGTTATAGTGGAAGAGAACGCCTACGACCACAAGCTCCAATAATTTAGACTTACGATTTAGTAGAACCTGACTCTAGCCAACAATCGCTTCTGTAGGATCATCTTATGCTAGATCATCACTTCTCAATGGCGAATCCCATGTCATTTTGTCTCTTGGGCTCACCAACCTCTGACGCAGTAAGCTAACGAACCGACTATGCAACCTTCCCAAAACATACAAAGCGGCGGCCTTTGCACAAGTTGAAAAGATTACCTTTTAAGGGACATGGACGGAAGCGTCAGCCCTATAATGCGGAGAAATGATGAATACTCGTCGAGAAGACTAAGTACGGATTCTAAGCCTCAAGTACCCTTTTTTGGGGAATGTTGACAACCTTCGGCTAGATAAATTTAGTGGCTCATGGTTTTTATGGAAAAAGAAATAAAAATAATGGAAGTGGAATTTTTATTGAAAAAATATGGAAAGAACAAAAGGCTAAACTTTTTGGGGAGAGAGTGTGTACAGGAAAAGATCATATCAAACTTGTGTTACTCCATCCCTTATTTATAGTACTAAGAAAGATAGTCTAGTCCTACTTAAATTTCAAAAGATAAATACAAAAAATTAAAGATAAATAAAAATAAATAAAATTAAATCCTAAAATTAAATCTAAATAATAATCCTTAATAATTATCCTAATATAATTAGAATTAAAATAGAGTCTTGGAATACAAAATCTATTCTTTTGCACTTTAGCCCTTATGTCGTCCATGCTTGCATTTTTGGCACCATATTTTTTCCTATGTTACATGTTGGCCCATTTTATCTTCAAATTCACAATTTTCCCCTTAAATTTCCTTTTGCCTCCAATTTAGTCCCTGAAAGATAAAAGACCATAAATAGCTCAAATTAGTAGGATCATACTCAAAAGAAACATATAATTAATACATAAAAATATGTCATTTTAGAGTATTATCAATGATCAACTATCTTTCTCACAGTACAACCAATGATTTAAGTCCTAAAACTGGTCTAACACTCACCAATTTAGCAACCTCACCATTGTACAAAGACTAGATCATTCTCCCACTAAGTTTTCCCATCGAAAGCTTAGGTTTGCAACTCAAGAAACTCTATTAATTGTTTACAAAAATAATGCACACATAACACATTTCTCACTTGAACATATTTTTACTCTATCAAACTCTCAATCTCTCGATTACATTTAACCTAGAAAAAACTAAAGTTTATATACTACTTAAGTGTTTTTTACATTAGAGTTATAATCAAATCATTTTTCTATAAAGTAATGCTAAAAATCAACATAGGATAATAATTCCATAAGAGCCCTGATGTAATTCAATGTCTTCAACTGTAGAAAGTGACTTTACTTGTTCCGCAAGCAACTAGACTTGATCTGAAAGAACCAATCTTCAAGTCTTCAATTTCAACTCAATTGATCTTCATGTTTTGGGCTTTAACTCTTCCAAATATCATCAAAATAGATAACTCAATACTTTCGTTCTAAAATTGCCAACTTTGAAAAATGCAAGTAAGGCAATGAAATAGTGCCTGAAGTTATGGTTATTGTTTCAGCCATGGAAATTTTCCTTGCCTTCAAATGTGTCAATAGGATCAATCAATGCAATGCAAAAACAAATTTAAAATTATAATAAATATATTTGAATAAATATGACTAGAATCAAACTATTACAATACAAAAACGAACGAATTAATAACCAAAACTTATCTGAACTTAAATAAGAATAAATCTAGCTAGGCTCACATGTGGTAGGACTTAAACCAAAATAAAATTTGGACTGAGAATCCTCATATGGTATTTATTCATAGTGGGACTCGAACATGAGCATTCAAAGATATAGGGCCTCAACCTTTGCCAACATCACCAAGAGCTTGTTAGCAACGGGCAACATGAGGTATTACAGAGGAACAATGGCAGAGATATTTTTTGAAGGTACATCTTTAGATGTAGATACCTTCATTGAAGGAGCAAGATCTCTTGAAGTGCGAGAGTCTTTTGCCCCACCAGCAGAAATAGTCTTTCATTTTTGGGGGAGAGGTTGGGAAAAAGAAGTATATTTTGTCTTTTTCATGAATTCTTTGATGAGATGTCCAATATCTATCTCTTTGTTAGATAAAGTCTATTCAAATGAAGTCTTTAGGAAAAAAAAATCCAAAGAAACATTAACTTCAACACAAATCCAAAATAAACACATTACAAAAACTTCAAAATCCACCAAAATCCTTTAAACCTAATGCTTCCATGATATCCTAATCAAGAATAAGATTAGGAGTTGTGACATTCACTCATTGCTTTGTTCTAACTAAGGGGATTATATCCTTTTCATCTTCAAAAGATGAGAGACCTACTATTGAAATAGTGAGACTTGTCCAAATAGCATTAAAAGCCTCACCTTCCACAACATCTCTACTCTCGCCGATAGGTTCACTGTAACATCCGCAAATCATCATCTAAATTTTCATCATCATTGGCCTTAACAAGCCCCCTTACCACAACTAATGATTATCCTTAGACACTTACAGTGAGTGGTATTTTTTTTTCATACTCTGCCTACTTATAAATGATCATTTTACCTAATTCATCTTTTTCCCCTACAAGTCATATATTCTCACCTTGAGATCAAACCTCTGCTAGAAGGCTTCACTTGGAAATTGTAAAAAGGAAGCATCTTACTAAGACTAATACACTAAAGGCAATGTTCCTATATGTTATTTAGTGTTTGTAGCTTTTTGAGCACCACATTACTACTTACAAAATAGCAATCAAATTATTATATGTAATCACCTCACCAAATCAATAACTTTAGCTAAAGGAGAACAAGGAGGAGCTTGCCCACATAGAATGCCTCGTCAAATACTACATGTTCACAATAACTGAGTTGTGTATTCTTTACCAACACTTAGCTTTTTGCATACTCACGGTTTAGCCATCACCAAGTCATGTAAAAACTCACTTGGAATTCTTTAGTAGAATGACAAGACCTTCAATTACATCAAGTACAAATGTAGGAGATTTATTGTAAGTCTACCACTAAGCAATGCTCTACCAAGACTCCACTTTATCTAAAAGAAACTCTTGCCAAACTTTCTATAGAACCTTCCTCTCCCCTCCAAACACATCAAAACCAATACAAGCAACTGTCAGCACCACTAAGTAAACCACCATAAGCCACTGCCACTCAATCTTATATTAACATAAACTAATCACGTTGAGATCCTCAAGTTGAATGTTAGGAACATAAATTTTAAACCCCAATACTTATAAATAGTGGAGACAATAAACTCCGTCCTATTAGGTGTTGGTCACTTAATTTCTTTAAAAAGAAAACTGATCGAAATCAAATATTTTTAAGGGTACCACTACACCAAAACAGGTTTTTAGCGGCGTTTTTAGTGGCGTTTGAATGAAAAACGCCGCTAAAAAATGAGCATTAGTGGCGCTTTTTAAAAACGCCACTAAAGATCAAGTATAAGGGGCGCTTTTTAGAAAACGCCGCAAAAAAATTAACACAACGCCGTCGTTTTGTATTGAGTCTTTAGTGGCTTTAGCGACGCTTTTTAGAAAAGCCACTAAAGATCGAGTATTAGCGGCGCTTTTTTAAAAACGCCGCTATATGTACACCTTTAGCGGCGCCTTTTAGAAAACGCCGCTAATGCTTGATCTTTAGCAAAAAATGCCGCAAAAGAATTTTGCAAAACGACGTCGTTTTGTATTGAGCTTTTAGTGGCTTTAGCGGCGCTTTTTGAAAAACACCACAAAAAATGAAAAAATTTAAAATACTATTATTTAAAATAATTTTAAAGATTTTTGGTATATGACTAATTGTTTTTTAATTTATATGTTAAATATTTTCTTATATAATTGTAAAAGAGATAGTATTAATTTTAAAATATTGAATTAATTATCATTATAGTTTAGGGTTTACGGTATATGGTTAAGGGTTTAATGTTTATGAGTTACTATTTTAAGGTTTATGGATTATGGGTTTAGGGATTATGGTTTAAGGGTGGTTTAAGGGTTGGGGTTTAAGGTTTAGGTGTTAGGGGTTAAGGGTTAAGGGTGAGGGGTTCATGGTTCAGGGTTTATGTTTTAGGATTTATGGTTTAGGCTTTAGGGATTAGGAGTTTAGGGTTTATATTAGTTAGTGTTTTTTAATTTATATAATAAATATTTTCTTATATAATTATAAAAGAGATAGTATTAATTTTAAATATTGAATTAATTATCATTATAGTTTAGGGTTTATGGTTTAGGGTTTAAAGTGTATGAGTTACGATTTTAAGGTTTATGGATTATGGGTTTAGGGATTATGGTTTATGGTTATGTAAGAGATAATTTCTCCCTTTTCCCTAATCCGAATCCTTAATATAATCACCCCTCTTTCCCCAATTCGAAATCCAAAATCCCCAGTAAATGTTTCTTTTTCTAACAATGGTTTAGTGTGCAATTGTATACATGAACTTTAATTTGATCCAGTTCTTGTAAATTATTAACACAATTATTGATATAACATCATTTTATATTTATATATTGCATACATAAATATTTATATTTATATTTATCCAATATAAAAATATATTGATGTATTTATTTTTTAAAATGTGTATGATTAAATTAAAATTAAAGTTTCAACTATACATTTAAACCACAATTAGAATTTCACGTCTACAATTACACATTAAACCGAAATTCATATATAATTTTGAGATGTATCTCTGTCAAAATTTAGGTGTATACATATAATTAAATGTCATTTATATAAAAATCTAAACAACTAATGCGGACCATACTTAAAAAAATAATGCTTGTATTGCTGTGTCATTTTGTATTTTTTTAATTCATCGATTTCATTTTATTTCTGTTAAAGTTTTCTTTTGTATTTTATATGATAATTTAAAAATTATAAAAATCTTCAAAAAAATTTTAAAATTTAAAATTAAAAAAATAAAAAATAAAAAACTTAAAAATAAAAAACTTAAAAATTTAATATTTAATATTTTAGTTCATATTTCAGTTAAAAAGTTCAATATTCAAAATTTAAAAAAATTCCAAAAAAAATGATAATCTCAGCACAAAAATTTTATAAGAAAAAATAGAAAAAAAAATGTTAAAAATGAAAAAAAAATCAAAATTGAGCAATAGTGGCGTTTTTGGGTAAAACGCCACAAAAAATTGAACTATAGTGGCGTTTTTAGTAAAAACGCCGTAAAAATTGAGCTATAGTGGCATTTTTACTAAAAATGCCACAAAAGACCATTATTTTTTATCCCATTTTCAAAATCCCGCTCACAACCAAAAAATAATTTTTGGTTACCCGCTTCTCATCTCCTTTTACTCTCAAAATTTGCCCCCAAATTTCCCATTTCCAGCAACACCAAGTCAATACACCTACATCAATCACACTTCTTTTTTCTTTTCATTTCATTGCACTAAATTCACCCACCATAGCTACTCCTTTTCATTTCTGCACTGAATTCACTTTCTCACTCTTCGATTTAGAGCTTTCAATCAAAATTATGTAAATAAAAAGCCAAATTTCGTATCCCTAATATAGAGAAAAATTTTAATTATTTGCTTAAAAAAAAGTATAGCCTCCGCCATCGAATCTTGTTTGTGATTCATTGAAGGTATATTATTTCTATATACTCACATTCTTTGATTACAAGCTCTAGGGTTTTCTTTTTTAAAAAATTGTTCACTGTTTTTTTTTTTAATTTTGTTTGATTGAAATTTCAGTTTATTTTATGATATTCATCTTGGTTTAGTTTTTAGGGTTTTTCTGTGATTTTTTTTTCTAATTGTTGTGGTTCGATTAATGAAGTATGATTGAGATGTAAAATCATGGAGTTTAGAGGATACGATTTTGATTTTTTTTTTTTTTTTTGGTTTAGAGTGGCTTTTACTGTCTAAGATAGAGCATTTTTCGTTTGATGAAGCTGGGTTTTGTTGATTAGTTGAATAATGAAGCAATATTGTGGAATTTCACTGAATTACTATTTTTTCCTTGGATTGCTATATGACTAAATTTTAGATTGGGTTTGACTGAAGTAAGGAAAGTTAAGTTGAATACAATTGTATATGTTATCTCTGGCTTACTCAAAAAAAGGGAGAAACAGAAAAGCAATGTTGATTAGGAAATAATTAAAATGGGAATACTGCTATTACTGATTGTTATGTACTAGATGTCACTGGCAGCTGAAATCAAAGTTAGTTTTATTAGTTAAATAATGTTTGTCCTTCTAGATTTGTGTGTGTGCACCTATCTATGATAAATGATACATGGTGTGGTTGTTTTGCTACTTGCACTCCATAAAAGATTTATGGCATAGGCTGTAGAAGGTGATGAATGCCATTTTAGTTCCATGGCCAGTGATATTTCTTTATAACTACTGGGGATTACTTTACGACTTAATTTTAAACTACTGCTTCTAGTTGTACTTTTACATGTGCATTATGCATAAAAAAGCATGAATTTTGAAGTAGTATTCAGTGGATTTGAGATCTAATACAAAATTTTGGGTTTTTTTTTTCTTTCAAAATGTTCTTATTTTTGATTGGGGGTGATGTATAGGTACTGAAGCAGCACCAAGGAAGAAGGTTGCAGCAGCTTCTGCTTAAAAGGCAAATTGTAATGGTATGAGGTTTTGTTTTGGATGAAGCCATGTTTATGAGGAAACTTTTAGTGATGAAGAGTGAAATTATGTTCCATTGGATGCTTTAGTTGTTATTTAGTTTTTATTTGAATATAGCTGTCTTAAATTTTGAACAATTATTGGAGCTAATGTTTGACCATAAATTTCTTCATTGTCTTTTTTTTTTTAACTTGATCAATGTTTTTGTTTCGTTTAAGATCCCCTTAAATCAAAGGATCAGAAACGGGTGCAAATTTGTTTCTAGTGCTAATATTTAAAAGAATCCTGCAGCTGTTTTTGCTACTATGGGTGTTCTGGTTTCAATTTATTGGATGTTGATTAGTTTCTAGATTTGAAATCTGGGTATGTTCAATTTTTAAGCTTAGATCAATTTTGGACCCTAGTATTTATGCTTTCTGTTTCTTATGTCAGCTGAGAAGATTTGAGTATTGACCTTGAAGGGTATCATTCCAAATTCTAATTTCGTGTTTTTGTTAAAAATGGAGATGAATAAGAATTTGCTACCTTTAATTTTACAGTTTGCTTGCATGAATGTTTAGCTTACCTTTTCTTCTGAAATTTTATTCTAAGCTGAATAAGAAGATGTAACAATTGTGTCTGGGGAAATAATAGAAAGTTGGTTGTTTCAAGTGTACTTTTGTTCTTAATAGCAAATTTTGTTTCAAACTTAGTGATTATGTTGGGGTTAACAACGCAGTGGGAAAAATGAACTGATCTCTATGGAACTTTTCTTCTACTACAAGATGATGGCCAAGTTGATTGTTTGAAATTGGGACGAATTGTCTTCTCTGATGCCTCCAAACGTCAACTCCTTAATCTGTTGATTTTTCAAATTCCATCCTCTTCCTTTTTAAATATTTTAAACTCAGCTTCATGTTTGGAATAGCTTAAAAGCTTTGTTTCTCTACTATAATACTTATCCGGTAGTCTATACTAGTCCTGGAGGTCAGAATTTTATCTCCAAATGCAAGTTTTATTAGCATTTTTAATGTAAAATTTGGTCTTTCTTTAGTTTGTTTTGTATGCATGATTTTGTCAATGTTGTAGCAAATTGATATCATGATCTCCTAGGAGGTTGCTTTTTAACGATTTAAAGGCTATTGGAAGTTATGTATGTCATTTACCTTGATTACGGATCATCTGTCATTTACCTTGCCTTGAAATTGCGGATTGTAGTGATTCCTTAATTTGGTTAATTTTCTTTTCGTAGGTTATTGGCTCCCTATATATCTTCTGGCATATTTTTAGAAATTTTCAAGCTTTGGATAAAAGGTCATAAGGTGATCGTTCTAGACATTCCATTGTTCTAGCTATTCCAAATAAAGCTTTTGATTTACCCTTTTTTCCATTTCTTTATTTTTGATTTATTTGAGTGATTTGATTTTTTTTTTTTGAATTTTTGCAGTAATTGATGGATTGAAGGAGAAATTCACAAAGGCGACGAGGCGAAACGATGTTAAAGCTATTGTTCTTACGGTGAGTATCGAGTTTTTAATCGAATCATCATTTTATTGCATGTTGATTCTTCGAATTTAACTCGCTAACTTTTGTTTTTTGTTTTTTTTTGAATTGGTTGACGAAGGCAAGGGAGGAAGGTTTTCCGGTGGTTTTGATATCAATGTTTTCACGAAAGTTCATGGAACCGGCATGATTTTATTAGTTAGGCAATTTAATTTGAGTGTGAATTTAGTGATTATCGAGTTAATTGCTTAAATTTAGTGAGGAGTGGAAATTTAGAATCTCTAATTGTGTATTTGATTGGTGGTTAAACAGGTGATGTGTCGGTCATGCTTGATGTATCTGTTGATCTTGTCACTAATGCTGTAGAAGGTTCCTGATTCCTTTTCTTATGTTGATTTTTTTTTAAACTTTTGGCATTGCGTTAAACATATTTCTGCTACAGGTGTTTCTAGCTCACGGATTACAGCTTGAGAAAATAAACAAAGCTTTAATATTTGATTGTAAATTGTGTTGAATTATATTGTAAAACCATCGGAAAATGTTTGTGTCCTCTTAATATCAAACTCTAGAGTCTAGAATCCAGGCACCTCGGTGTGGTAGATTGTAACTAGATTTATCTGCCAAAGTGACGATGAATCTGATCATTTGGTTTTGCATCCTTTAGATATTGAAGGTGCAGCAGAGGATTCAATCTCTTCAAGCTGGAAAAGCCAAAGCTTAGCACTTCTTCAAGTGGAACGTTATTTAATGTTGCATTCCATGGTAATTCATCTTAGTCAGAACTTGAACTTTGTGTTATGGAAACAGGGTTTTGTAGCTACGTTGTGTACCAGCTTCTTTAACCATGATGGTTAATTATTACGAGTTTTGTAGCTTCTTTTATAATTAGCCGAGTTAATTATATAGATCAGATGAGCTATGAGCCTGTGAGGTAGATTGTCCATTTATTTAAACATAATATTTAAATTCTAAATTTAAATTCATTAATTTTTATATTTAGTTTTAAAGTTAAAATTTTAATAGAAAATTTAATTTAATTAATATTTTTTTTATTTATCCTTAAAAGTATATAGTTTTAAAGTTCAAATTTCAAAAATAAAACATAATATAATATTTATCACAGAAAATAAATATTATTTAATTAAAATATTTTTTAAAGGTTATATTCTTTAATGGCATTTGCGGGAAAAGCGCCGCTAAAGGTCATGATTTTTAGCGGCATTTTTGGGAAAAGCACTGCAAAAGACATGGTCTTTTAGCGGCGTTTGCGGGAAAAACGCCACTAAAGGTCATGGTCTTTAGCGACGTTTGAGGGAAAAGCGCCACTAAAAATCATGGTCTTTAGCGGCGTTTGCTATAGCAGCGTTTTTTGCGACGCTTGTGAAAACACCGCTAATAGTTCTAGTGGCGCTTAAAAGCACCGCTAAAGGCAAAAAAAAACGCCGCTAAAAATCTGTTCGTACACACAACTCTTTAATATCAAAGGTGAATCCTAGGTAGATGCATTCTTCTTCTCTCTTGAAATTATAACAACTCTTTAATATCAAAGGTGAATCCTAGGTAGATGCATTC
Organism: Gossypium longicalyx; assembly: GCA_025698465.1. Lineage (NCBI taxonomy): Eukaryota > Viridiplantae > Streptophyta > Magnoliopsida > Malvales > Malvaceae > Gossypium > Gossypium longicalyx. The sequence continues at coordinate 10,200,422 of CM046997.1, read as the reverse complement.
TTCTTCTCTCTCGAAATTATAACAAATTGCAATTATTGTCTATTTATAAGTTCAATGCTGAGGAAAAAAAATTTCTTCTTGTATTTTTTATATTCATTAAAAGAGATTATTGTTTTAAGATTTATTGCCAAAGTTTCAAGGCATAATAATATTTTTCGCCAGCCAATTTTATAAAAAAAAATTTATTTTAGCATTACATTTTTTTTTAGTTTTTAAATTTATATTATTTATCAAATCACTTAAAATGAATAAAAAATTAATGTTTATTAACTTTACCGGTGTGACATATACGTAAATTATCACATATATGCCACGTTAGCAATTAATTAATTTTTTAGAAATTAAAAAAATATTTTTTACAATTTTATAATAATTTTTAATTTTTCAAAATAAATTCTATAATTTTTTAAAAATTTAAAATTTAAAAAAATTAATTAATTACTACGTGGTATATACTACATTAGCAAAATTAATAAACGCTAAAACTTTTATTCATTTTTAGATAATTTGTTAAATAACACAAATTCATAAACTAAAAAAATAATAAATTAAATAAAAAGTTAAAATAATTTTTTTATAAAAAATTTTCTCTGAAAATGTAACCTTTTTTTACCGTCCCTTGTTTTATGTTGGGTGATATCCAAAAACATCACTACTGTAAAAGGTAGACCTATTTTCGATGGACATCTTGCACTAACTCCAAATGATTCCAATGCGAAGATTATACCTATGAATTATAGTATTTAAAAAGTAAAATTTAAGTATATCAAAGAAAAAAAAAACATTTTTAAAACTTATATATATATATATCATATTTATTTTTTTTATTTCTCAATGTATCTATCGAAACGAATTCAATAATTAATTTTTTAAATTTTATAAGTTTATTAAGAAGGTAAATACTAATTACGAGTTTTAAAGTTACTCTATACTCAAGATAAGGATCAAGCCCTCAATCACTAATTAAAATAAGAAAAACTCTTATCATCTCATCTAACTCTCGTAATTTATTGCATCCAAACTTTTAAATCACCACCTTTGAAACGTATTTAAAACAACTAATAAGTTTGAAGAGTTGAAATCCAAAAGTTCCTTTCTAGAATAAAGTATAAAGTAGTGATTTCCATACTTCTTTTTTCTTAGTCAAACTGAAATCGATTAAACTCTATTAAAATATTTTTTTTACATATATTTGAATATAAGGGTTAGAAATAAATTAATTTTTTTTGGTGATAATAAAAAACAAAACTAATTATAAAATAATATTCTTAAAAGAAAAACATTCTTATTCTTATCTAAATCCACTAACGTATGCGTCATTGGATGAGGATCATCGAACACTTGCAAATTATCAGATCCAGATAAGACTTGTTTAGCGAGACAGTCTGCAATTTGATTTTGATCTCTCGGAATGTACCACAAGCACTACTGTTTCTCTTGAGATAAAATGCTTTGGATGCGTCTAATTAACGCTGAATTTGCCTCAGTAGAGTTACTATGAAGTATAGCATTGACAACTTCCAAACTGTCTGACTGAATGATGACTTCATCGTGGCCCCTTCGTTGAATTAACTTGAGACCCTCCAGGATACCCCATAGTTCCGCATTAAAAATAGAACATTTTCCAAGATGACGATTGTACCCAAGGATCCGATCGCCATTAGCATTACGAACAACTCCAGCAGCAGCAGCAGCATTTCCAGATTCTATTTGAATTGCCCTATCCGTATTAAGAAAAAGCGGATCTTCAAAAGATTCCTCTTCAAAGGTAGATTTAAAACTATCATTAACATCTGCTTGAAAAACTGAGAAGAGCTGGTTCGCCCAACTTAAAGAAACTTGAATAATCTCTCTCGAACTCCAAGATCTTCCTTGAAAAATGAAGAGATTACGATTCTTCCATAGGCGCCAAATAGAAATAAATTAATTTAATTAGTAATATTTAGTCATTCTTATGACATATTTTTAGTAAAGAGAAGGAAGCTTTTTTGTTTATTTTTAAGATGTCTTGTTTTTTCCGAGAATCATCAGTCATTACTCTAATTTCAACTTTAAATTTGTACTAACTATTCTTTATTTTATGTCTAATTATTGTAATACATATGTATTAAATAAGTTTTATTCTCATGGTATTACACTAACAACCAAACGCAACAGTATTAAATTATTGAGGGTAAACTCTATAAACAGTGGTCTAGTTATTAATGTGTTTCTGTTTTAGTTACTCAAGTTTATTTTTATTTTAGTTACCGACATTATCAAAATTTAATATTTTAGTCATTCTTTCGTTAAATCACTAATAAAACGTTGGTGTGGCCATTTTTATTAGCATAAAAACAAATTTAGCCTTCCAATATTTATAGATTCTATCAATTTGGTCTTATTTTAAAAAAGTCAATAAATTCAGCCCTCAACTTTAAACATTCTATCAATTTAGTCTTGATTCATATAAATTTTTAAAAAAAACTTTAAAAATAAAAAGAAATTTAAAAGTTTATTTTTCGATAAAACACATAAGATTTTATAAAAATACATACAAAATTATAAATAAATTACAAATAAATAAATATAAAATTTTCTCATATTTACTTATTAAAGTAATAATTTTATAAATAAAACAATTTAAAGGGAAAAAAACCATGAAGAAGACTTAAGCAAATTTAGTTTTTCTTTCTTTCTTTTTTTTTTCAATATTAACGACCATTATGTATAGGTTGGGTAAAAAACTACAACTTGAGGTTGAAAATTGTAAGAATCGATGTCTTTAAGTTGTTCCCAGAACAAGTTTATTGTGTTTGATGTTGTGCTTAAGGCTGACCATGATTGGGGATATATAGGTGAGGATGTGATCACAAAGACCCAATAGGTGGAAAGCCATGCTGGCAACTCCACAATTGATTCCTAGTTCAATGGCACGACAACGAAGGATATGAAAATCTAAGAATTCGGAGTAAGATTATTGGTGTTGATGATTGTTAACAAAGGTCGTGCTCAACGCTCAACAAATTTAACTAGGAATAAAAAATAAGGCTAGACGTATAATAAATAAATTATTATTTATAAAATAAAACTAAAAAAAGAGAGCTAAAAGTTTGAATCCGATTAAATTTTGTAGTTTTTAAAAAATATTTTATTGATAAAATTATTATTTTAATAAATAAACGTGATGTTAGAAAAAGAAAAAAAATGTATATTAATTTATTTATAATTTGATATATATTTTATTAAAAAATATTTTTTAAATTTTTCGAAAATAAAAATTAAGGATTAAATTTATTTATGAATGATATTTATAAGATTTATAATGAGAATACAATCTATAAATGAGATTCTAGTAATTAGTAAACCAAGTTTGTAGAAAATAAATGGTTTAAAAGTCATAGCATTCACATTTTATGCCCATATGATTGATGTGCTTTTATCCTTATCCAATAATTTCAACCATACCTTATTAAATAATTAATTTATTTGTTACATCAAACTGGGCATAATTAGAAGATGATGACCAAAGTCTCTCAACTTAGTTTATCCAGTTCTACACTTGTCCACTATCAATATCATATTGAAAAGATGAATAGTTGCACGACAAAAATTTCAGCGTGGAATGGGACCATTTTGTAATTTCCATTGTTTGGGATACTAAACCCATTTCAATTTAGGGGTGAAGTTTAATTAGTAGGGGGCTTTCTTCAATTTATCCTTTTAAAATCAATCATATTTCTCAAAATTATATGTGAAAGTGCTTTATTATCACTATTACAATTTTCTTTGTTATCCTTATAGGAGGAGTATTGGATCTAATTAAAATATATATTTTTTTTATTTATTAAACTATTATCATTGAATTTACATCAGCATTAAATGCAAATAAATTTAAAAATTAAAAAAATAATATAAAATTTATTTAAATAAAGTATAGTAGTTTAAGAATTTTTTTAATATATTAACCATAAAAATATTATCAAAACTTGAAGTTTTATTGTTTTTTTTTCAAAAAAAACTTTCTAAGTTAACCATTTTTGTTTAAATGAATGTTTATATTTGTTATATATACACCTAAATTATCTCTTAGCCTTTTTAACTTTATATATTTTTTGGAGAAAAATCAATTTCATTAAATCATGAATTAATAGAATCTGAAATGAGATTTTGATAGAGAAAACATGAATATTCTTCCATCTAGATTACATCTTTTGAACATTAAATACTGTGTTAGGCTATTTGATTTGATGTTTTTCTCAGCTCTTGATTTAGCGGCAGTAAGGGTGAGTTTTGATGGGTGGTGCGTTTACCTACAGTTAGTGTAAAAACAGCAGTGGCGGTGAGATTAGATACTATAGCGATACTGTAGCATGAGACAAGAAGTAAGCTAAACGCACCGCACCGCCGTCCCAAACCCACCCTAAGTGTCATCCCAAAAATTCACATTTGAAAGTTGCAAGATTGAAAGCCAAGTGTCAATGCACGACATTGCTATCATAGGTCGGGCTTTCCTGTGTAATCAACGTAATTTTTTCTACATCTCCATCGAAAGGAGTATCTTTAACCTTCTTTCTTATTTAAAGCCCAAGACCTTGTTGGATGCAAGAGGACTTTCAGGGGAGAGCGAATGTTTCCATTGTCACAGTCGATCCCCTCTAAGAGTCCTCTTGCCTCGAACTCAAACTCGGGTTTCAGATAAGACGAAGGTTAAGGACACCGTCTTTGGTGGAGATGAAGAAAAATAATAATTTGATTATACCGGAAAGCCCCTCATTTTCCTTATGATTATGCCCTGAAACTTATGTATGATATTTATAAGACATCATCTTTAGGTATCCAAAAAGCTTGAACTTGTGGCTGCATAACAACCATAATCTAGCCCCTAAGTTATACTCTAACCCGTGACTGCATAACGGTAATCGACAGAGACCTTTACTTTGACTTTAACATATGACCATATAAACCACCGTCACCCCAGAACCTAACTTCCATTGGATGAATTTCTTAGGTAATGGTCCTATCCTGGCACAACATATGAAATGTGTGTGTCTTGGAGCACTATCACATCACCGATGACTCAAAAATACCTTAAAACTAGTATACTCTCTACTTCAAACAGAAATAAATATTTCTGAAAAAAATTAAAACACTAAAATGGGAAGAAAACCAAGAGAGAAATTTTTAAAGAGGAGGGATGGTGGTCGGGAGAGATGATAAAGTAGGGGGAAAGCCCCGTATTTTAAAAACTGAAAGGAAAAAAAAAAGAGGGAGGGATATGTTAAAAACGCATCTTTTGATATGTGTTTTCATTGAATAATAATGTATGCTTTAGTTGTGATTTAAAGCTTACATGAGATTCTTGGGTGCAAGCCACTTGCCCAGGCCTTGGGCAAATGGAGGAAAGAAAGCACACCCAGTTGGAAGCATTTTCTGCTAAATGCCGGGGAAAACACACCAAGTTGGAAGCATTTTTTGTTGACATGTTAGGAAAAGCGTGCCTAGTTGTACGTGTTTTCTTCATAATTATTAGAAAACGCGTTCATTTGGGCATGCTTTTACTGATATGTTAGTAGAAAATGTTTCCTGCTAAACACGTTTTCTCTCCTCTATTTGTTCAAAGCCTACGCAGATGGCTTGCACCCAAGAATCTCGGGTAAGTTTTTAAACACAACTGAAGCATACGTTATTATTCAATGAAAACGTGTATCAAAAGACGTGTTTTTAACATATTCGTCCCTCCCTCATTTTTTTTCCTATTAAACTACCCAACATTCCTACTGAAGTATTCAATACTAAGACACCAGCAAATTATGTTAGTTAAAGAGTTGCATTTCAAGTTTTGCCTCCTATTTATTTAATAACTATCTGAAGTTTGTTTCATTCTTCTCGATTTTGGATAATTAGCACTAATTTTTATAAATATTTAATTCATTTTAAATTGAAAATCTGGTTATTGTAGGGGAGGAGATAAGTCGACGAGTCAAAGTCGTAATTTATTACGATGATCAAATTTGCAATACAGACGTCAAGGTCGTATTTGCATGGGCCCAATTAATGAACTTGGCTTTCAATCGTAGCATACAATTATGTGAGTTACAAACAAGAATTAGGAGGAAAGTGGAGGGTTCAAGCCATAGAAGAATTTCAAGCTTGAAATGTAGATACTTGGCCTCACTAAACCCTTTTAAATATAAGATCTTTAACATGAAAAGCGAGATGGAACTTGAGGTGGTGCTAGATTCACATTGCTTAAGTGGAAATGATATATTTAAGCTATATGTCGAGTTTATCGAGGTTGATGGAGTTGGTCCGTCTTCGACCAATGTTCCAAGTTATGAGAAAATTAAACAAGAAGTGGAAAGTCCTATAACACGATTGTATGATGGGTTCATTGCTTTGTTACAAAGCTCCTATTACGATGTCCCAGAATCATCAATGCGAAGACATTCTTCGATTTCAGGCACTAATTTCAAGTTTGGTGGCCATTCTGTCCATCTGTCGGGATATCTCGGTAACCCAAACTTCGACACCCAGGCATGACATTCAGTCAGTGCATTCAATTTCAACTTTGGTGGTCCAATGTCTTGGGCAAGAAACACTTATAATGCTATGCCATCAACCTACACCGGTTGGCAATTTGGTGGAGATTTTGACCATAACGTATGGTATAGAAGAACTTATGATTTACTTCTTATGTTCGGAGTCGGCGAAGGGGCATTCAGCCCTACACATGCTACTGAGTTGTTGAAGAAGATGAGAATGAAGATGCAACTGAGGAAGAAGATGCAGGTGCGAATGAAGGGGCAGCAGATGTTGTTGACGGATCTGAATTCGTCCCCAATCTGATTTGGCAGTTCAGGTCGGATGGTTCGGAACGAGAACATGTTTCAAATGAGCCAAAATTTTTTACTTTTTACGACGACTATTTAGACAATGCTCCCAAAACAGATTCACAATTCAGAATATATGTTCCTCTAACCAACATGCATAACATCAACCTCTCAACTGAGGGTGGGTTAGAGTTTCTGGATCTCCTATATAGAACATTTGGCCATGCAAGTTCTTCGTTAAATATCGAAGAACTACAAGTTGGCATGGAGTATTCCTCAAAAAATTATTTTCTTGCTGCAGTGAAGTGGTTGACATTAAGAATGGCATGAACTACTATGTCATAAAATCATGTTCGGAGAAATTTGAGACCAAGTGCGCAATTTTTTATGGCAGGTGCCAATGGAAAATCATGACATCTTTTCAAAAGAAGAAAGGGTTGTGGATAGTAATAAAAAATATATCACTCCTCATACTTGTGTTGTCATAGGTGCGTCATGCAATGACCCGATATTTTTATCTGGCTTGTCAATGGTCTCCCTATTTGACTTTATCCCCTCTTGTTGCAAGTGTAAGACAAGATCATCTAAAGCTAAACTTCGACATGATAGTTGACATAATATTACCTTTGGTTAAGAAAGTCCTAGGATTCCCATGTTAGTTTTGATTACCAATATCCGTAGTTAGTACGATTAAATGCCATCGTACTATAAGACATAGGTCACAAGACAGAAGGTTATGGAGAAGATGCATGACAAGTGGGATAAGTCCTATAATGATTTGTAACAATGATGTCAGATACTGGATCGGTACATATTAGGTTTCGTAACCGATCTAGAAATGCAACCAGCTTACTTTTGCGATCGTTGGTCCTTAGAAAAAGAGTTTTCTTTTGATTCTTTTGGACATTCGACCAATGTAGAGAAGCTTTTTGATACTACAAGTCATTGGTATAAATTGATGACATCTGGTTGTACGGGAGGTATGAACATCGATTGTTGATGGACGTTGCCCAGGATGGCAATTAGAAAATTATATTGATGACATTTGCAATAAAACTAGAAGAAAAGGTAGATTATTGTGATTTCTTCCTAAGTTGATTATGTCTTCATGTTGTTCTGCAGCCCAATATATGTGCCATCTCTGATAGGGGACTCGGCCACAATTGAATGACATGGTAGCCTTTGGGATCGCAGACACCATAAGTATTGTATAAGATATGTCGACATTAACTACATGCCAAAATAACATTCGGATAGTCAACGGCAACAAGTCATTGACATGGATATGTAGTTGTCACTATTTCCACAATCATACTATAACATATGCAGTATTTGCATTCATGTGTATACTATTTTACTTTGAATTTTCAACAGGGTATGAACTTGTCCAACATCGTTTCCATTAAATGTTGGATAACTTGCGCGCCATCAACAACACCGATGTGGCGTACCTCGTTAACATGCCTTTCGATCAGTGGACACAATCGTATGACGAGGATCTACGATATTTTAGCTAAAACAAAATTAAAAGGAATGGAACAGAAGAGAGCGACTTGAACACAAGTTCACAAGGGAGGAAAACAAGCTTTTAACCATTAGACTAAGCTTATTTCTTATTTAGTTTTAACTCCCAACTGTATATATTTTAATGTAATTTTTATCCTAGGTTGTTGAAAATTAAAAAAGAAAAGGAATGAGAGAAGGGTAGCTTGAACCTAGGACTTTTAAAATAAAGAAGTAACATTTAACCATCAAGCCTAATTTATTTCTTAATTAATCATTTCAATTAACCCCTTACATTTTGGGGCATGACAGACATAATGTCAAATTTAGCCCTTAGTGTTTATATTTATTGTCAATTTGACATTTATTCATTTTTTGAGCTAAAATGGGCCCTTAACCTTTTGAAAAAAAAAGTTGAAATGATATTTTTTAATAAGAATACTAACTAAAATGTTAAATTTTTAAACACAACAACCTGCATGGCAATCTACGTGTACTCCATGCTATTTTTTTAAACTTTTTATCAACTTTTTATATTTTTAAAATTTTAATTTTGATGTATTTTATTTTTTAAACTTTTAATTATTTATTGACATGACATATAAAACAACTGGTGTTATACTAACATGATGTGCACATGGACTACCATACAAGTTGTCATGCCAACAACATTAAAAATTAATGTTTTAGTCAGTATTTTTATTTTAAAAAAAGTGAATTGACTCTTTTTTAAAAGGTTAATAGTCAAATTTAACTAAAAAAAATATAATGACCAAATTGACACAAAATGTAAATGTTCATGACTAAATTTATCATTATGCCATAAGAAAAATAATTAATGGCATTGATCTTGATTATTGAGAAGGTAATAAGACATTAGTTATTAGGCATTCATTGATAACTATAATTAATTTATCATTGAATATTAAAATTTATCTTTGCACAAATTAAAATTGAGATCTTACGTTCAATCATGCTTTCAATATGTTGATTTTCTTAAATTTTATTTTTATGATTTCTATTCCTTAGTTTTAATATTAGTTTTTAATATTAAAATCTTTTTCTCTTATTTTTATTTTACTTGTTTTCATTTAAAAAATAAAATTATTACCTATTTCCATAAATTCAACTCTACTCGTTATTATATATAAAATTTTATTTTTTAAATAAAAAATTATTTGTATTGGTTTCGGCACCCACCAATCACAATAGCCTTTCATATTTATTTCTCCCCGGCAGCTTAACAAATTTGCTGTTCTTCCCTGCCAACACAACTCTTCCGAGAGGTTTTATCTTAATGCAGATATAACGACCCTAACCACCGTCATCAGTGCTTAAGTCAAGGCTTTGTTATCTTCCCCATTCTGCTGCCCAATTTCACAGCTAATTATTAACTTAGAATATTAACCAACCAACGAGAGATATTAAAAGGAAAAAAAAAAACCATAATTAGTGGATTACAAGGCCAAAGAAGCTTGGGGCGAGTTTATAAAGGAAGCCACTTGGATGTTTACTATCTAGATTCGAGATTCATCACGAGTATTTATATGTATGAGTTTTTATTTGTTGTTATAGTTGAGAAGTGTTTTTCTTTAAAATTTAATTTAAAAAAAAATATTTTTAGGAAGTTTGTTAATTTAAGGTGTTTAGTATTATTGTCAAAAATTACGATAAAAAGTTAAAATGTTCATTTTAAACATGATTTTAGAAATTAAAAATAAAATAAAATAGATAATATTTAAATAATTTAATATAACTATACATAAAATATATATTTAAATACTTTTTAATAATTAGTAAATTATTTGTAAATTTAATTGTACATGAAATATTTTAAAATTTTAAATATAATAATAAATAATATTTAAATAATTTGATATAATGATACATAAAATATAAATTAATGCAAAATTTTAGATGCATTTGAAATAGTTAATACAAATAATGGTATTGATAATTTATACTTCAAAACGCAAACGTCAAAAACCAAAAGCCAAAAGCACCTAAATTTCAATTTTTACGTTTGGGTGAAAAACCACTTTTTTACTTCACTTTCAACCCCAAAAGTCAAATGTTTGACATTGCTTTTGTGGTGAAAAAGTGTTTCATGCACCCTAAGTTTCATCATATGTTGTTGTTATGGGTGAGTTTTAGTTCAGTTAATCAATTCTAGTTTAGATTGTTCAAGCTTTTAATCTATTTGTGTTGTAATTTTTTGATTTTATATTTTGTTTCAGTTTTTAATTAGTTTAAGTTATAATAGTTTGATTCTACACTTTGTGATTGTCTAGACGCGTAGTTGTATTTGTATTTTGACCGTACTTATACACTTTAAAAAATAATTAATGAATTACACCTTAGATTTAATAAAAAATTATAAATTTAAAGTAAATAATTTTTAAACTAACAATTAAATGATATTTAATAAACATATAAGTATGTTGATTTGACTTACTTTTGGTGTGAAGACAAAGCCCCCAAAGAAGTCTTTGGTTTTGATATCCCAAAGCACATCATTGACTTAGTCTAGTTGAAAACAAAGATGAAAGAATCATCTTCAATGGGGCAAATGAGGGTCATTACATGCATTCAATTTTGTTGTATTTTTTTTTGTCTCTTGTTCTTTTGGGTATAGTTTGGGGTTTGGGACCACAAAGTTCAATCCTTCAAGCAAAATAAGGCCATTGAATTTCTATTATTTAGAATTGGAAAATCCAACACTCCAAGGCAAGCAAATAATTGTATTTATTTTACTTAAATCAGTATGAACTTTTGAATGGAAGACCGACCATTGAGTCCTTTTACCAACTTTGGCTATAATTGAATCACTGAAATTTGTATGATAGATGCTATGTGAATTCCACTCTTCACACCTTTGAATTTCTTTTAATGTTTTCCCTTTTTTCCAATTAATTTATCATTAAATAGCTAATCCAATATACTAATTCAAATGCGACGTATGTTCTTGAAAATTAAAAAAACTAGGTATGTAACATCTTTCTCATTTGATTTTGAGAGATGAGTACTTGAAGTGAAAGATGGGTTGAAAATAGTTATTTATTATGCTTCATCTAATTAATGCCTTCAAAAACAATGGTTTCTTCTTCATGCTTTAATTTAAACCAAGGTAAGAATTAATAAAATTCTATACACATGAAATTAAATAATATTTATAGATCATATGACTAAATGTGTTGATACATGTAGTTTTTTGATACGTTTATTTAGAGCCCCACCGATTTCAGTCATAAGCTTGTTGGGAAGAGATCGTAACGGGTCTATTTCCTCTTAATTATAGTTTAATGTTATCGATTTTAATCAAATAATTGCATAATGCATTTATCATGAAAAGTCTAATGGAGAGAAAGAAAAATAGTAATTGCAGTCTGATTTTAGCATGATTAAACTGTGTTGATAATCAACTTTATTGACAAAACCAATCTCCAAATAGTCTAACCTGCTCTACATATTCTTGAAAATGAAATGATTAAAAATAGGAATAATTAAGAAAGGAAAAAAAAACATTGAAACTACAATACAGCGGACTACTAGCATTGCCACTACTTATAGAAAGCAAATTCAACTTTATATATGAACATGGTAGTATTTAGCAAATTTCGTCCGCCAAAGAAACCTGTGTAAAATGGTTTATAAACTATCAAAAAAAATAGAGAAAATGGAGATTAAAAAATAAGAATTAGGGAAATATCCACACCACACGCAAACATCTACCGCCTGCTTTAATTAATTGTTTAAAATTAGAGAATTAGTGAACTGGTTTAAAATTAATTGTTTTGGCAGATAATTAATGGAGAAAATTTCAACTAATAATGATGAATTTTTTATTTATTTATGGTTTTTACTATTTTTACACATTATAATGAGTAAGGCTATGTAAATTTATTATTATTTTTAAAAAAAAAAAGATAGAATATATTAAAATAATATCATTATCACATTTAGTATACGAAATATGAATATTTATAATTGAACACGATTGTCTTTGCATTTTTATTAATGTTCTAAATTATAAATCGTACCAAAAATAATTATAGTTATGATTAATGATTACATCTATTAAGCAAGTAATTGAAATATGATTGGGATTTATTCAATAATAATAATAAATTTGTTGTGTGGTAAGAAAAATAAATAAATAATGACTCAAACTTTTTATTTATTTATTATTATTATTATTATTTCCATACTGGTTGAGGTTACGCCTAAGAAAAACAACAAACATAGAAACGAGACAAACACCATTAGAAAGTACCAATAGACACTCGATAGCAGCAAGCTTCCAGTTGGAGCAAAAACCAAAGGAAGTAGTAGGGCACCAGAACACCCTCCCACCACCGATCTAAACCAAGCTTTTCAAAATGAAAAACCAACCACAAACCCCAGTGCGTTGGAACAAGCTTGAGACGAACCACCCCACGGTTCAAAGGCTCATGGCTAACAAAAACAAGAAAGACCAAGTTCAAAAAATTCAAAGCACAAACCGCAACCCACAAGAAAGGAATCGTGCCACGAGAACACCAAAAATTTGTTCTATGGAGTCAGAAATGGTAATAATTTTTCAAGGGTGAGAGTGTAATTTTAACATTATATTAATTTATGATTTTATAAAAATTAAAGGGACAAAATAAATCATTTTTCAGTTTTGGGGGCAAAGGCCACTAAATCCCCTGCCCTGGCATCACCCCTCCACCAACAACACCCAGAAGACCAACAGGAGCAAGATTCACAAAGAAAAAGAGGAGGATGGAGAAACAGTCATTTCAAGCTTTAGAGGATTCCACTCTAGCACAAGAGAGAAATAAAAAACAACTCTATCATGAGAGAGGAGACTGGCAATGAGAAACAACAACTGGCACAAAGGCCAACTGTGTCGTGACTAGGTGAGACTTGATATTTCAAAGGATGGATTTTAAGGATTTTAGAGAGAGGAGAAAAAAAATAAGAGGAGAGAGATTTTATTAGCTAATTGCCATCAAGTTGCCCACACTTCTTTCCCACTAGACTTGAAATTTGATAATTTTAAGTATTTAACGGTTAATGAAGATTCGTTTAATAATATGAAAGAGAGCTTAAGAACTTTGTGATTTTAAGTTTGTTACGCCTGACTGGGTAGCCTAGACGGTCAGCTCCACGAGCAGTAAGAGTAAAATACATGTGAACCTCTCTAAGAAGAAACCTTTCAGCTTGCAACTTGTTTAACAGGGTTTAACTACCACGTCCCATTTGAGATGACTTAAAGGTATTGTTGGAACAATCAATTTAGAAAATAATGTTTTTAGGCATAGCGAAAGTTTAATTTTTTTCTTAAAATAGGATCTTTGATATTTATAAAAATAAACCTTTAACTAAAATTATACATGTACCTTGTACGAGGCGGTATAAAGTCTATCCCAACTTTCTACCAAATGAACTTCTCCATTTTTCTTAAATCTGAAATTGCTTTGAGTGTGAGCTCAAACAACATGAACCAAGTGTAGAGAATGAAAACTTTTCTCAACTTCTAGAGGGGAAGTTAGTTCTCTCTATAATTGGAAACTATGAGCCTTTTTAAAAATAAATTCCCACTATTTTTTGATGGATTAGCAATGCTCAATAAAGTATGTAAATATTTTAGCTCATAGTTCTTATTTATAGGAAAACAACAAGAGTTCTATTAGAATAAGGTCTAATTAAATAATAATGTTTTAATATAAAATATAAATTTTGCTCTAAGTAGAATACATAAGAGCAACGGCAACTCCAAGGGGATTAGGGTTTACCACCCTTCATACTTCAACTAGACATATTTAGGCCTTTCATGTATTGAGTATCATTATATGTGTTATATAAACTTTTATCCAACACTTATAATTTATGCAACTCAATAACTATTTTTATTTTCCAAATCATTATTTATTTAATCAATTAATTTAATTAATTAATTTAACTAAATTAATTTCTCAACCCAATACTAATTCCGTTAAATTCATGACAACTTTATTGTATTAGAACCTATGAGGAAATATATTTAATTATCTTATTCAACAAATCCATGATGACTAATTACTATAATTCTTAATTCGAACTTCAATTATTTAACTACAATTAATTAAATTATTATTCGAAGATATTAAATCAATTCCTAAGTTATCTTTTGTACTTAGTAAGAAAACGTATTCATTGTTGCGGTTCCTGATGGAATGGGTAACAAAGCAACTTTGTCATCTACTGCCACTAAATCGTTGCCTCCCTAAGTCAAACAAGTGTTCACTTTGCACTAGGAATAGTTGCACCGAGTACTAAAGTATGGGTGTTTTGTATCCATTAAGCAAAGGTGAGTTGTAATTGTATAGTGAGATTCAAAAACATATCTTGCAAACGCTTTAAAGCACTCATGGTATCATAGTGATACATGTGATTTATTTCTCTTCATCTTTTTCATTCATTCCATATTATTGGTTCGACACGCAATTTGTTTATGATTATCTCGAGTTAGTAGAAGGACCAATTGGACATATATAATTAGGGATCAATAATTTGTAATTAAATTTTGGCTCTTCATCTATTAATTACAACATTATTTAATCATGGAGTCATTCCACTGAAGTACCAGGATTGAACTTTCCCTTATTATATATCATAAATACCCTTACAAAAGCCAATACCTTAGAGCACGACCCAATGCCTACAAGGTATAAGGGATCGTGAACAACCTAAGTTGTACATATGAAGCTATCTCAAAGAATGATGGCATATGAGTTAATTGCTTAAAGGCATTTTTGTAGAGATAAGATCTCTTCTTTGAACTATTTGGCCTCCAAATTTTTCTGTGAATATTAATCATCACGCTATTAGATGGTTTCCTCTAGTTGCTTAAGTTGAGCAACAACATCTTCATGCTTTTTTTTTTATACTTCTCAGCCTGCTTGGGTAACTCTTATTTCTCCTCCTTAAAGACATGGTTAGATTCTTCCCAAAGCCTAACACGAGCTTTTACTAATAACATCTTAGCTCGGGCCTTTATGTTCTATGCTTCAGCTTCAATGGCACACCTTTTCAATTATTCAACCTTCCACTCAAACTCAGTTGTAGCTTGGTTGAGGGAATTAACCTAATTTGAAAATTCTATGAGAGTAGCCCCAAACTACTATGAAGTAAACTGCGCAAAGTTATACCATTCCTCATGAGTAGTATTTAGAGCCTTCCTCACTACTGTGAAGCAATGATAGGTTACTTCATAAGTTGTAAGAACCTTACTAGGTATGGACATGCTAATCCTCGAACAAACCAAGACCCCAAGACCAAATACAAATACATTCTAAAATTGCTGAAAATAATAACAACTATAACATGGACAAAGAATATAAACAAACCTATGCAAGTGGGAATAGTCGAGATCCCGTATACCATAAAAGATGTAGACATATTATAAGTAGGGTTAGAAACCATTATTGTAGTAAATGACTTTCCAAAAGCAGAGCACTGAGGGGTTTCATAGAACTCCCAACAATAAGAGGAAACGGTGATCCTTGAGCAAAAGTACTTATTAGAGGGTGTAGAGGAGGCCCTCAAAACTAGCAACTCCTTGCAAGCGTATCGTTAAGGCCTTAGGATGAGTTTTTTTTTTATTTAAAGCTCGAAAAAGTTGTTTTCCTTTTTTTGGTGGTTCCCATCATAGACGCTCCCTAGAATTACATCCTCAAGGTTTCCTTCTATGGCTCCCAAAGGTTTGCTAAAGCATTTGTAAATACGGAAACACCCACACACCCTTAATAACATGCTAAAAATCAATAGGAATGAACTAAAACCAAAGTGAATAATAATTATAACTAAGAGAGTCCTTTGGATGGGCCCTCATAAAATTCGAGAGCCACTCCATTCATTTGAGAATGTGCCTTCGAATAGTTTGCACGTCTATTATACTTAAAGGAACAACATCCAAGGGATCCTCCTTGATAGCATGTTTATTTAGCATATTTTACGTGTTCAAATCAATTAATTCTTGCTAAATTGATGATTTTATGTTTAAATTTTGTTAGGAATGAAATTCAAATGCTTTAATTAAAAAACAAGCAGAAAATGACTAAATTGGAGCACAAGCAATAAAAGAGGGGACTGAATCAGAAATTTGGAGACATTTAAGGGTTGACCAGATTTTTGACTTTGTAAAAGCCATATTTAGAAAGAAAAAAAATCTAATATGAATATGATTTCATATAATTGGTTGTTGGGTAAGTTAGGTTAATTTTAGTATATAATATGTATATAAATAGGGTGTGTGGTGGCCGTTGAAAAACACACTCGAATTCACTTGGAAATTAAATGAATAAAATTTATTCCTTTCTTTTCTTTCAACATTAGAACCAAGTGTAGGCATTCTGCCATCTTTTTCCAATTTAGTCATTTTTGGCTTAATTGTTTTCCAAGTCTCTTTCCTTTCCATCCTCCATCATTTCCATTAAATCCACTTCCATAAAACAACTAAGCATGACTAATTTCATGCTTAGATAAACTTCTACTTAGCTTTCGGCCAATATTCTTTCCGCTTAAGAATTGTGAGAAATGAATCTACACTAAAAATCTTTCATAACGATATTCACCATCTCTGTAGAATATGGGATAGTGCAAATTAGTCCTTTAAAGTCGATTTAGTTTCAATTTAAAAAACGTGTGTTGGGTTAGAGTTGTTTAGTGTACAGTTGGGAAGTCGAGTCAGTGTACTGTATTCGAATTCCCACGAACAAATTGGCGTATCCTGGAGGGGTCATACTAGTAGGATTTTCTTCAAGGGAGATAGTGATCAAATTTAAACGACCTGCGTAGTTGAGGCCATTGACCCGAGTTGGATTCTTCAGAATGCAAAGTTGTCGAAGTCTTGAACTACGAACGTGTGTATCGCAATTAGACATTCAGTAAGGGTTGGTTTGCAGGTCTTACCAAAATCAATTAAGAAAGGAAGAATTGGCGATTGGGACGTTCTTAGCCGCTATAAACAACTTATGGTTTGGAGGAGAAAACTTATTTTTTAAGGATCGATTTAGAATTGGAATTAACCGAGTCTAAGGCTAAGACTTTATATTATTGCTTACAAAGTTCAACTCCATTTACTTATTTTATTTTTTATTAATATAATTGTTATTTGATGTTATTTCATTTTGTTTACTTCCCAAACATTTTCATTCCCTCCTATTTGTTTTATTTCTTTTTTTTAGCAAGCTTGTGACGAGTCATGGGCACGACTATTGCCGCGACAAAAATTCTATTCATAGGAAAAGGTAAAATTAGATAACAAATCCCTGTGAATTCGACCCTACTACTCTATACTACTATTTCGTATTATTTTGACATAGGAATTTTTATTTTATGATTTTGACACCCATCAAATTTTTGGCATCTTTGCCAAGGATTGGAATTATTTTTTTCTAATTTTTGTTTGTTTTCCTTATATTCAGGTTAGAATCAGGGACTCTAGAATTTGAACCAAAAATAGAGAAGTTGGCTCGAACACTACGAAAAGAAGCTATTCGGCGCGATAAATGACCACAACCTAGTTCGAAACAGGATTTTATACCGAGGATATTTTCTCATTAGACAAATTAGACGAAATGCATACCAAACTATACGCCAACTCGCAGCAGCACTAGATGAACAACAACCACTATGTATAACTTATCCGACAGGAGGGACGCCATTCAAGTTGAAATCGGGATTAATTCATCTATTGTCCACCTTCCGTGGATTGCAAAATGAAAATCTGCATACCTATCTTAAAGAACTTCACATGGTGTGCACAAGTATGAAACCTCAGGGAGTGACTGAAGATCAAATTAAACTTCGTGCTTTTCCTTTCTCGCTAGCTGACTTTGCTAGAGAGTGGAGTTAATACATGGTCTGATATGTTCCGTTTATTTCTTGACTGATTTTTTTTAACAGCTCGAGCAGCTAATTAAGACGAGACATTGTAGGGATTCAACAAAAGGAGATTGAATTGCTCTATGATTACTGTGAATGGTAAAAAAAGTTGTATGGAAGTTGCCTACAACATGGCCTGACTGAACAGTCACTTTTATAGTATTTCTATTAGGGGTTACTATCAATGGAAATGAAGATGATAGATGCTGCTAGTGGAGGGACACTTGTAAATATGACGCCTTAAAGAGGAAGAGAGTTGATTTCGACTATGGCTACGAATTCTCAACAATTTCGACCTACTACAGAACCCACAAGACGGGTTCATGGGTTAAGTTATCTATCTTTAGAAGATAAAATTGATAAGCTTATTGATGTTGTTCAAAATTTGCTTATAAATAAAACAAGCCCAACACAGTTGTGTGGAATTTGCGCTATGCTAGATCATTCAAAGGACTATGTCTTATTTTACACAAGGGTTCGACAGAATAAATGAATATTGTCGAAAACTTTCCAAGGCCACCCCAAAGGCGATATGACCCCTATTCGAGCACTTACAATATGGGGTGGAAAGATCATCCAAATCTAAGTTATTGATTGAATCCTCAAACAAAGTTTGTTTTTGAATCAATAATTACCACCTCTAAAATCATCATTGGAATTCATAGTGGAAAGGCTAGCCAATAGTATTGAAAAGTTTCAACAGAAAACTAACATGCATTTACAGAAATTAGATAAGCAAGTGAGTAAGCTTGCGCTCATGGTTAGCCATTTTGAGTCCCAAGGTAAGTTGACATCTTAAATTGAACCTAATCCTTGAAATAATGCAAGCGCTATGTCATTTAAAAGTGGAATGATTTTGAAACCCGTACCTAGCACTAGCCATGCCCACGACACTGGACGAGAGGGAAAAAAAACTTGGTTCAGAGGCTCCAATGGAGTTGGCACCATAGAAAATGTTTGCAATACCGCTTCTATTTCTTGGAAGACTCGTCCAACTTAAGAAGAAGCGAGAAGAGAATGAGATCCTTGACACTTTTCGAAAGGTAGAAATTAACATTCCTCTTCTTGATGCAATTAAGTAGATTCCGTGATATGCAAAATTTTTAAAAGAATTATGCACGAGTAATATTTAGATTCCTACGAATAAATTGACGTATCCTGGTAGGGTCATACTAGTGGGATTTTCGTCAATGGAGATAATGGTCGAATTTAAACATTGAGGTCGTTGATTCGAGTTGGGTTCTTTAGAACATAAGACTGCCAGAGTCTTGAATTATAAATGCGTGTATCGCAGTTATACAATCGGTAAGGGTTGGTTTGTAGGTCGTACAGAAATCAATTATGAAAGGAAAAATTTGTGGTTAAGACGTTCTTAACCGTTATAACTAGCTTATGATTGAAGGAGAAAACTAATTTTCAAGGATCAATTCAAAACTGAAATTAACCGAGTCTAAGGTTAAGACTTTATATTATTGCTTACGAAGTTCAACTCCATTTACTTATTTTATTTTTGATTAATATAACTGCTATTTGTTGCTATTTCATTTTATTTACTTCTCAAACATTTTCATTCCCCTCTATTTTATTTTATTTTATTTCTTTTTTTTCAGCAAGCTTGTTACGAGTCATGGGCACAACTATTGCTGTGATAGAAATTCTGTTCATAGGAAAATGTGAAATTAGACAACCAATCCCTGTGGATTCGACCCTGCTACTTTATACTACTATTTCATATTATTTTATCGTAATAATTTTTATTTGGTGGTTTCGATGCCCACCACTCATCATCATTTGAAGACAATTGAATAATAGTAAGCTATTCACCATCAAACATATTCTCACCTTGAAGGATAATTTGAGTAGATTTAGCCATGACCCTGGAGGATCCTGCATCAATAGGAACAAAAATATTAGTCTCATCATAATTACTAGCAAAAACGAGTCAGGAAGGCTCCTCACTTCTCTCCAACTCATCAATTTCAACCACCTCATTAACAACACGCTCACTCTTTGACTGTTCCTCATCACAAGCCCTTTAAGCACCCTCAGCTTGGCTAACACCACCAACATTGTAGGCTACCACATTAATCACCTTCCATTCGGGCTTAGAATCCATGTATTCAACCTTTGATTTCGTATCCCACTTCTAATTAAGGCACAATCCATCGAAGACTATAAATTTTTAGAGCTCATGACTTACATCGAGCCAAATTCGGGCTACTTCATCTTCATGAGTATGGGACCAAGCTTCTTGATATCAAGGAATGCCCTTCGAGTTGTTCATAAATCCCCTCGTGATGTCATTGTCTTGATAACCATTTGGACTAAGTCTTATGAGTCAATGTTTCTATACTTTTCAAACTATAATAACGTAATGGACATCTGTGGGATTCTCAATTCACATGTCAGTAAATTGCCTCAAAGTAAAAAGATTGTCTAGTCATAGTTTGACCTTATATATAGCATAAAGAGGAAGACTCTAAATGATTGAAAAACTGAAATCTTAGTCAAATTTATGCTCCATCAAAATATATTTGTGACCATCCAAGCTTAGATTGCTCATCTTCCTAAACAATAGGGAGTTTACCTTCATTCTTTGACTCTTTAAAAATCATAGTAGCCCCGTAAGTTGCACTTAATTCAAAGGGGTTAAGTTATAGAGGTTCTGAAATATACTTAGATAAAGAATCTCGTTCCTCTTTCTATACAAAATAAAAAAATACAATTAGGATCCACCAAGAGGCACCAACTAGTTATCTAGAGGTTATCCCATAGAAATTTAATACATCACAGATAAACATATGAAAAAAATGAAACCTAACCTCCAAAGTATAGAGCGAAAGGTAAAACATTGGTTTACCTCTGCCATATTGAAGCCCATTCATTGTACTAAGGGGATACGTGCCATGAGGGATATGAAACCCAAACTGGTAGTTGTTTGGTTACAACGCACGACACAACAACAACTATTGTATCTCATTATTTCCCGTGGTACACTCAAAGTAAGCACCAACAACCGCCTCTCTTACCAATCAATGCACATTTATCTTTTGACCACCACCAACAATAATATTGCTTCACACTTGACTGCCACAATTTCTAACCATCTCTAAACCAATAAAAATCAATAACAAAATAACACAAAAACTTTGAACTTACCTTCTAAATTCACTCTGACATAGACAATAAAAATTCAAATCAAACCAACCACGCTGACGAACAAAACAATAGTTGAAATAGCCATTAAAGTAAAACCTTGGAGTAAAAATGACAAGGGAAATTAAAAGAAAAGAAATTAGAGAATCTGAAAAATAAGTTTAAAACTCGATGAAGAGGTTAAAGGCGAAGACATGGACATTTATAGACCCTTCGACTATGTGATGTCTTCAAGAAACCACTAGGCAGAACCTTTCAATTACCAATCAAAATGCACCAACTAACAACCTCAAAAGTCCAACAACAGAGAAATCATTGGCACCGTTTCCCAATGATGCATCGTACTGCATGGCCATAAGTACTTATATCAAAATGTGTGACATTTGATGAAACAGTGGCCAGACGTATTTTCTATGTGTGTAGACTTGCCTTTCCGACTTCAAAGCCCTCTACAATAATTGTAAATATCCACCTTCAAGAAATGCACCTCTTTAGCTTCTCGAAAGAAAGTCATTCTCAACCCTTCAGAAATGCTTCCATTCAAAGCAAATCTTCCTCAATTCCTCATAGGCTTACTCATTTGACTCATCGAAAACACCCTTTGATCATTTACCTAATAATTTATTTATTACACATTCTAAAACCACAAAAACCTAGATATGTCTTAAGAAATGTCACTATATAACCTACCTCTTAATTGGAGGCAATTGTTACACCTCGTTAGGACGGCCTAAGCGGTAAGCCCCACGAGAAAACCTCTAGAAACAGTATGTGCAAACACCTTGTAAGAACTCTTAGGCTTGCAACTTGCCTGGCAACTAGACCTATTCATTAATTGTTACACTAGGCTCAACTACCACATCCTATTCGAGATGACCAAAGGCACATCATAACACTATTTTATCTAGGCCTATGACACTAGATCACTTGGCCACTTGTTATTGAGTCACCAATCGCCACCCAACACATGGTACCCCAAGATTTGAGGCAACAAATATATAAGGCTTGATGCCTTATCTTAAGGATGCCACGTGTCGAGTGGCTATTAGTGAGTCGTGGACAAGTGGTTTGATATCATAGGCCAAAGTAGAATGGCTTTATGATACGTCATCTTGAATGAGGTATGGTAGTTGAGTAGTTGGTGACGATTAATGAATGGTTCGGTTGTTAGATAATTTGCAAGCTGATGGGTTCCTACAAGGAGTTCCTCTAAAGTTTCGCAGATATTATTTATGGAAGTCTGCTTGTGGAGCTAGTCAACCAAGCCATCCTATCAAGGTGTAACCATTAGGAGGTGATAGACATCTAAGACTCAATGCCTCAGCTCAAAGCCAAGTAACCCCATATCTCCTCTACTACTACTTTACTCCTAACTCCACCTCCTCTTCCCTATTTCCCAATTTCCTACTACTAGATGACTCTATGTCCTATCTGAACACGGTGAACCATTTATCTTATTACCTACTCTTCTTTGTATCAACAAAGATTGAGCCTTACTTTAAATAAGTTTTTTTAAAAATATATATTTTAATTTTGGTTAGTAGTTCATAAAAAATCAATTATGAGTTTTCATTTTTCTCTTTAATTTAATTGACTAAAATTCTTAGCAAATAAAAGGTAAGAAATAAACATTAGAAAACAAATATTACAAGACAAAGTTTGGAACTTTCCACCTCTACGTATCAGCATAATCATGAAAATAGGTTAACATTATTACTTTTCTCAGATTTATGAAAAATATAATTTAACCATTTAAATGAAAGAAAAGCTTGGAATTGCATATTGCTATCTTTGGCACTACTCACTAATTACTGAAAATTTTTAAAATTTTAAGAACTCCAATCTAACACATAAAAACCACCTTAAATTAAAATTGACTTAAAATTTTGTTTTTATAGTATTAGCAATGGATCAAAATTTAGAACCCAGAATTTTATTAAAAGAAACTGGGAAAATCTTGAAAATGAAGGAGGAAAAAGAAAATATGAAAAAACAGCATTGGTCTGAGTAAAAAAACAAAAAAAAAAAGTCAAAAAAAGTTTTTTTTTTTTTTATTGTTTCCTCTTCTTTTATTTTATTTTCTTTGTAAAAACTTTCTTCTCTTTCTCACTGTAATTTTTTTATGTACTCTCTTTCTCTCTCTATACCTATTGTTTTCATCGTATTCTTCTTAACTTCACCATCATTAAATTAAGTTCTCTTCTTTTATTTATATTCCGTGTGTAAAATTCGTGTCTTTGTTAGTAAACGACAGGACCCAGCATCTCTTATAACCTTTCTCTCTTCTCAGATCCAACCCTTTTATCTGTCTCCCCACCTTGTAAGCTTTTCTCTTTTTTTTTTTTGAGGGGGGGGGGGGATTTTAAATCACTTTGTTTTTGGTTTTTATGGGCAGTTGTTTTGATCTCAAAATTTTGATTTTTTTCCTGCTGCTTTCTGGGTTTTCTTTATTGTAGTCAGCAAAGTCAAAATCCTTTTATTTTGTTCCTGATTTGTGTTTTTGCATATTTCTAAAGATGCTGTGAGCTGGGTTTAGTTTATTCTTTGTTGCTTTGCTTGGAATTTGTATAATCATGGGTTTACTTGTTTTTTCTTGCTATTTTACAGTTTGGTGAGACTTGGCGTTAATGGAGTGGAGCTTCAACATGAATCATAATCGGTACCTCGAATGCTTTGCTGGGACTTGGCTAGTTTATATCTCTAGGTTTAGACTGCTATGATTCAATAAGTAGTTAAGGGTCCTATCAGTTAAACTGATTTAATTTTGTTTAAAATTAGGAGCTTTTTATTAGATTTCTAGATTGATTTGATAAGAAAAAGGAAACAGTTTTTGTTGTTCTACATAGTTGAGAGCTTGTTGGCTTTGTTTTATGGAAAGTTTCAATCAACAGTGAAGTTTAAAATTCGTGGTTATCAACACAAATGGGTGGGCTTTGCTCGAGGAGATCCACTGTAGATAATGCTCCCGTTGGAGGCTTTCCCCATGTTAATGGCCATTTTGCTCGAGGGTCAGGATTGGTTTTTCAGACCCGGCAACTGCCCGCGAAGATAAGCACCAATTCAGCTCCTCCTGCTGAGGACAGTGCAGATAATGCAGGGATGGAGTCAAGAGAACCTTTTTCATTTCCGGAGATCAGTACGGTTCCTTATGGTATGAATCCAGCTGATATTGATGACGGAATTCCTCGTTTGTCGAGGGTGCTATCTAATAAATCTAGATCAACCAAGTCTAAGCAGGCTGCTGTTGCAAAGGTAAGTTTAAATTCTAATACGTTCCCTACAATTTTTTCCCACTTTTCCTTTTTGTCTATAGGTGTTCATGTTGTGTTGGAGTAGACTATTTCCTTGAATTATAACTAACCTTAAAACACTGAAACTGATGGGTCATATTGTGTAACTCCATGGAAATTTGTGTTTCATGATAGAAATCAAGCTTTTTGACAAATGCCTTATGGAGCTACTGGGAAATACTTATTTTATATAGGCTCTTCCCCATTAATTCTTCTTTAAAATGCAATTTACAATAATTAGGATAAGCACTTTGCTGATCTTTTCACTATTATTGGTGTTAATGAATTATAGT
Organism: Gossypium longicalyx; assembly: GCA_025698465.1. Taxonomy (NCBI): domain Eukaryota; kingdom Viridiplantae; phylum Streptophyta; class Magnoliopsida; order Malvales; family Malvaceae; genus Gossypium; species Gossypium longicalyx. The sequence continues at coordinate 10,175,456 of CM046997.1, read as the reverse complement.
TCTGAACTATTCACTAGAATTATCCAAATTTGTTCCTGACAAGCTTTTCCTATGCCATTGAATGGTTCTGAGTATGAGTCCAGTCATACTCATATTAGCTTTTATTATTTTTCATCTTCAATATGTACAAAATGGATGGAAGCTTTCATGCTTAATCATAGATGTATCTAAGCTCTTTTTCTTGCTAGGATTCAAAATATTGTTTGTTAGGAATGGAAGGGGCCGTGAACCATGTGGAGAACCATGATAGAGATTTTTTTATATGGATAAATTTGCTGATTTTTCTGTAGTTGATGTATGTAGACAGACAAGTCAGGTTGTTGATTGTTGTTCTAATATTTTAATGCTTTAGATTCTAGCATTATATAATTGCTGGTTGTTAGAGCAAAGAGGAATGCTTCTGGTTCTACTATTATGAATTACAAACCTTATTTGATGAGTACGATTCACCATACGTGCTTCACAACTATTCAAAAGATCAATTGGTTGCTTTTTTTGCAGGTTAGTGAGGTTGGCTCTCTTTTAGGTAGAGCTGGGACTGCTGGGTTTGGAAAGGCAGTGGATGTTCTGGACACCCTTGGTAGTAGCATGACAAATTTGAATCTTAGCAGTGGCTTTACCTCAGGGGTAACAACAAAAGGGAATAAAATATCAATTCTATCTTTTGAAGTTGCAAATACAATTGTTAAAGGTGCCAATCTGATGCAATCGCTTTCTAAGGAGAATATTAGACATTTAAAAGAGGTGGTCCTTAAGTCAGAAGGAGTACAGAATTTGATATCAAGAGATATGGATGAACTCCTGAGAATTGCAGCTGCTGATAAGAGGTGGATAATGCAGAAAATGCCATATTGCTTCAAAAATGATTCTATTTTATATAATTTGTTAATATTCTAAAATGGAGGTTATGTTTAAAAAATTAATTTGAGAGGCTTTTTTCCCCCGACTTCAACAGGGAAGAATTAAAAATTTTTTCCGGAGAGGTGGTACGATTTGGAAATCGTTGTAAAGATCCTCAGTGGCACAATTTGGATCGTTATTTTGAAAAGTAATTTCACTGCCGGCACTCTTTAAGTGTTATTTATGAATTGGAGTCAGATCCCAATATTCGTTCCTGCACTATCTTTTATGATTTCAGGTTGGGTTCAGAACTTACATTTGAAAAGCAATTGAAGGAAGAAGCAGAGACGATAATGCAACAGTTGATGACTTACGTCCATTATACAGCTGTAAGTTCTGGGTCTTACTGTTATAACTAGAGAGCTGCTCTCAAAAGTTGCACTCTAAGATTATATTGTTTAAACCAAAACGATTCCTATATTTTCAGTCTTGTACTAAGTTCTGAAACTGTTTTTTGCTCCCATTCTGTTTTGAGACACTGAATATGAGCTGATAGGTAGATATCATAATTGAAAGGCTTATTATGATTAACATGGTACAATTCAGAATTCCTGTTACTGAAATTATCTATTTGGAGTTTGTTATAAGTTACGTTGTTTACATTTGTTTCTTTGCAGGAATTATATCATGAGTTGCATGCCTTGGACAGATTTGAACAAGATTATCGACGTAAGCTTCAGGAAGAGGATAATTCAAATACTGCTCAAAGGGGTAACCTATCGTTTGTATCTCTATTGTAACTTTCTTGCTTTTTTGTGACACATACTTCTTGGTTAACTGGGTGTTTCTAATTTGTGTTTCTAGATTAAAATGGTGAATCATACTGAACACCCCGAAAAAGCAAAACCTGCTGATATGTAGAAGTAATAACTAGTTTTTATGTGTTTCTAGTCAAAACCCTCTGTGGCCAATTCCATTTTGGTTATAAGGAACTTGTAAGCTTTATCATGGTCCTTCTTAGGCATGTTAGTGCTCATTCTGATGACATTTTGTTTGCAAAGTTGCTGTGAAGTTTTCTGTGTATCCCATTGTTGTTTCCTTTGAATTTATATGTAATATAGTTGATGTCATCTAAGCCCTTCCTATTGAGATTGTTTTGATTTTGTCATGTAGGAGACAGCCTTGCAATATTGAGAGCAGAGTTAAAGAGTCAAAATAAGCATGTGAAAAATTTGAAGAAAAAATCTCTTTGGTCTAGAATTTTGGAAGAGGTACTAGTAAAGCTCTATGAAATTTTCTTTTTTGTTAAATCAATTTTCATATACTTATGATGAACTCCAAAAAAAAAAATGTTGTGTTCTTTTTATCTTTTGCGGTGAACTCCAAGTCTAAACGTATGCAAGTTTTTGTACATAATGTTACAAGTGTCTTTTGCTGCTTGATTTTGAAGTTAGTCGATATATATCAGTGGAAGTTTTATGCCTTGTATTCATAGGTCATGGAGAAGCTTGTAGATATCGTTCATTTCTTGCACTTGGAGATTCATGAGGCATTTGGCGCTGCTGGTAAGAATTTAAATCATCAAACTCAAATCATTTGGAAATGGAATTATTTTATCAAGGAAGTTATGAAGATAAAATTAAAATATTTATGCTACATTTGGTAGGAGTATTATTTTTTATGCATGTTTTAGTATATAAGTTAGCAATAAACTAATTCAATCGGTAATATTTAACCATTTCCACGACTTATTTTAGCAAAGAGAAGGAAAAATATTCGCTTATTTTGAAGAGGTCTTATTTTTTACAAGAGTTTTTACTCATCTTCCTAATTTCAAGTTTAAAATTGTACTAACTATTCTGTATGTTATGTCTAACTATTGTATACATATGTAATAAATAAGTTTTTTCCTCATGTTATTACCCTAGTAACCAAACAAGGCATTAGAGCTTTAATATTTTACAGCTTCTCTTGCTTAATTGAAAACTGACTTTCCTCTTAAATTGAGGATTGAGGATTAATAAAATGGTCAAACTTGATTCCATTGAAAGCTAAATCATTGCATTAGGTCATTTCCTTCTTGTTTTGTAAGGAAAATTGTCAGCTTTTGTTGATCACATCTATTAAGATGATAATACATAAATTTATGGCTTGTGCTCATACTTAAACCTATAATCCACTTAGAAACAGAGAATTAGCTTTGTTTTATTTATTGAGAGGTGTTGGGTTTTACCTGTTACCTTGCAGATGGTGATAAACCCATTAAAGGTTCTGTCAGCAGTCACAAAAAGTTGGGGACGGCTGGCCTTGCGTTGCATTATGCAAATATCATAACCCAAATTGATACTCTTGTAAGTTTATCATATTCTTCCTAACTGTATTTTGTTTGTCTTTGCTTGATCTCCTTTAATTAGTGGTGGTATTTTTCCGGAAGACTTAGAAAGGATGATAGAATTGATTCCTTGGCGAGTGGACATATTGTCTTAGACATTAAGGATTGAGGACGCTTTGTATTACAATCTCAGTGATACACCACAAGAGCATTCATACATTTTTTCACATATTTTTTTACTTCCTTAATGCAGAAGTAGCTATAGGAATGGTAATATGATAAAATGGTGACACACTGGGAATTGTCATGGGCGATTTCCTTTTTGATTTCTTCCTCTTAAAGCATAAGAATGTTCAAAATTTTGAGATAGATATATATGCTTCTGTTCAGTAACGTGTGGAATTTGATAAGTTCAAAACTAAATGTTCTACTCAGGTTTCTCGATCAAATTCTGTGCCCCCAAATACAAGGGATTCTTTATACCAAGGGCTGCCTCCTACTATAAAGTCTGCTTTACGGTCTAGACTGCAATCATTTCAGCTAAAGGAAGAGGTGTGATGTTTGATAATATTGATGCTTGAGATATTACTTACCATTTGCTGGATTTTGAAGATGTTGCTAGCCTGAAACCCATTGATAAAACCATTTACTTGTAATACGCGCTGACCAACACAATCTCAAATTTTCTTTGCAGCTAACTGTCCCACAGATAAAAGCTGAAATGGAGAAAACATTGCAGTGGCTTGTTCCCATTGCCACTAATACAACCAAGTAAATAGCTATCTCTCACAATATCTTGTTTTGTTATTGACATATTTTGAAAGGCATGGTCTGGATTCCATCCCTGAAGTCATTGCCTGCTGGTTATTATTGTTCTTTTAAGTTTATTTCTAACTAATCCTTGTTTCCCTTGTCCCAAATTGTTCCAACCAGAGCGCATCATGGGTTTGGATGGGTTGGAGAATGGGCAAACACCGGGTAACTTCTGAATTTAGATGCTTTTTCATTCCTCGATGTTAACACTTTTTGTTTCTCAGCTTTTGTTTTAAATTTTTCAGGTCTGAGATGAATCGTAAACCTGCTGGCCAGACTAACTTGCTCAGGATCGAGACACTACATCATGCGGACAAGGAGAAAACCGAAGTTTATATTCTTGATCTGGTGGTGTGGCTTCACCACCTTGTTACTCAAGTAAGGGCTGGGAATGGTGGAATCAGATCTCCTGTTAAGTCTCCAATTAGGTCTCCAAACCAGAAGACAGTTCAACTATCAACTCAGAAGCAGTACCCATCATCAATGTTGACTGTCGAAGATCAAGAGATGCTTCGGGATATGAGTAAGAGGAAAAAGGCACCTGGAATAAGTAAGAGCCAGGAATTTGACACTGCAAAAACTAAGTTAATCAAGCACCATAGGTTGAGTAAAAGCACTAGCCACTCTCCAACAAGTGAATCTAAGAAAGATCCCTTCCTTATTCGGAGGCTGTCCTCAGTTCCTTTCATTGACTTTGATATCAACCGGATCAAGGCATTGGATGTCATCGATCGAGTGGACACGCTTCGAAGTTTGTAACTAAATGTTCAATTGAGATTCATAGGCCTTTTACTTTGCTTGTGTAAAGTGTCCATCTGCTGCATTTTTCGGTGTTGGGTGCTAAATTGGTTTGCAGTTGGCAATATTTTTGGTGAGTTTACGAAGCAGATGCTGAGTGATCATGATACAAGCTGTTATTTTTCTTACATGTGAAGTGTAAGGGGTAATGAATGTATTTAGTCAAGGGGGAATTTAAACTGATTTTCTAGCCTTTAGTTCTCTCTTTAGTTCTATATGTACAGAATATTTCATCATTTCATAATAATTATAAATCTCTGCTCTGCTTTTTTGGTCTCCCTGTTGATAACATTTGTTGCTTTTTCATGCCATAAACAAAATCGAACTTGAACGCTCAATAAACTTGTTAGATATGCAGATTCACATATCTTGCAACATGGTTTAAGCTGGAAACAGATAATGAAACTGAAGCATCAGTTTTTACACAGAAGGCATTTGAATGCTTCATATTCTCTGTATAAACCAACAATATAAACTTGTTGGGAAACTATTGATTACAGCAAGCTGTTTCTTCTATGGCTATGCAGTGTCAGGTGTCCTCTGTGCAGAAGAATAATAATGAGATTCAAGCTCCTTGAGGCTTGCTGCAGCCTCTTCTCCGATCCTTGCCAACATTCGATCTGTTCTCTCTGCTTGTTGGTTAAACTCAGTAGTTCTTTGCTCGACATGATCATTAAGTGATGCAAATCCTGAAAAGATTGCCGTCTGCTTCAACTCAGACACTAACTTAAGCAAAGAATCAGCTGCCTGGACCTGCAGTCAGTATATTGGTAATGAAGAACGGTGACAATGAAAAAAGACTATAATGAAGATTCTTTAATCCGAGCTGTGGGCTTTGTGACAATGGTTGTACCGTGGATTTATATCATCTATCATGTCAGATATTGGAACTCAAAATGTATCATTGTCTATGTACATTTAACAAATGTTGGTAAACAAAAAAGGGTTACTCACCATTCTGGCTGCACGCATCTCCATCATGAAAGATTCTTGTGAATTTCGAACTGGTGGATCATTTACCTACAATGAGGTGCAGCCATGTGAATATTACATTAAAGATAAATCTATCACCAATGAAATGACTCAAACAATTCCATAAGGTTCCAAATCTATAGAAGAACTCCTCATGGAAGCCTATTTCTGTCTCTAAAATTTCTTCCTTGATGCACCCCACTGATATAAAGTAAGTTTATCCAATATGCGTAAATCAGTTCAATATGCGGTTAGGGCTTAAAGAAAATAACATTTTAGGTTTTTATTGCAACAGAACGTCAAGGAGAGTACATATGTCTAAAATATAGAACCAGAAAATTACATCCGAACAGAAAATGAGAAATTAAGAAAAGAATCATTCGAAAGCCACTTTAAAAACATAAATTACCAAAATATCAACTCTAATACAGGCTACAAAGAGTTGTATAAAAGACATACACGGAAGCTCGAAAGCATTATAAGCATCTAGGCGCAGTGCCCCTTAAATGTTGTTCAAAAAATGAAAAGTAAAGGACCATTTAAAGGAATCAGGAACTTGGAATGGACTATAGAGAAAGCTGATTTTAGCAAACTAGGAATTTACCAAGATAACCTCAATTATAAACTCAATTAAATAACTAAACTTTCAAAACACTGATTCAATAGCTACAATAGATTCTCGTATTACACAAAAGGATTTCCCAAGAGAATAATGCTTACTCAACTGAGCTACCAACAAGCCACAAAGTAGTTCCTAGACAAAAGCAACAACTAACAAAACAAGGTTAATAAAATGCAACTAACCAACTGTTCTAATTCAGTTGAACTTTCACCAGAAAGTCACAGTCTAACAAGCCAGGTTACAAGGAACACATCAGTTCACCATAGTAGACAGAATCTGTATAGATTTGACATCAAAATAAACGACAGCTTCCACAAATGATTAATCAAGATCTTAATGCATCAAACAAAATGATGTGCTTTTAAATGATCAACACTAGTGTTTCCCTCCTTAACCCTCACTCTTCATGACCACATTCACTGCATTAGTAGTTGAAATTGTTATCACCTACATTTTAAAGAAAAGGAAGATGGAGCAGCCAGCAAATTATATTCCCATAGGAAGGAGTTAAATGATGACCAATTTAATACCATAGAAAAAAATAATAATAGGATTATAAAAACACTTAACACTCAGTAGAACATGCACAAGGAACAACTTCATTCCAAGGAAAAAAAATATTATAAAACCAGTCTAATGACAAAATCTTTTATCCAACAGATGTTCTATAAGTGATACTTTCACCAAATTCAGGTTCAATACACAAGGTAACCTATTTTACACTAGCTCCCCCCAGAAACCTAAATTATTTTCTTCGGGTGTTACATAAATTCATTTCCAAATATACAAAAATCATTCATATTCAACTATAACACATTGTACAACCAGAAAAAGGGATATATCTTCACAAAATGGAATTTTGTAAATGAGTAAAAGTAAAAGCTTTCCAACATTTTACAGGGCAAATAAAGTGAAAGCTTACCCTAAAAGTGAAAAGGTTCCAATTTCCCACCTCTAACTTGTAAATTCAAAATCAGAAACGAAATGAAAAACCCATTTAGGGGAGTTTAAGAATCTTGACATAAGACTCTTTAAACTCGAAGAATTTGTAGTAATTGCTTTGAAGTAAAGAGAGATTTACCCGGGCAACGTTAACAAGCTGGGTGAAGTTGTCGACGATGGCGGCGATGTCGGTTTCCACTCGCTGCATCATAGTTTTCTGCTTCTGTGCCGCCGCTGCTGCAGCCGCCGCCGTCGGTCCAGTTCCCACTCCCGTTCCTTTGTTCATTGCTGTAAAAAGCGGACACAACAGAAGAGAGCGAGATTAAAGAAGAAGAGGATGGGTTACGGGAAACAAAATTGTGCAAAGTTGGATCAAAGTAAAAGATGGGAGAGTAATAAACAAAGAAAAAAGAGAAGGGAAATTAAGGAAATTATTTTGGGATGTAGGACTAGGCCACAGCCCAACTATTAAATGCCATGCCCAAATACAACTTACGCCTCACTAATACCACCCAGTTTAGTTTTGGGTGACTCCCAAAATCATTTCGCTAGCGGAAGAGACTACTCACTGAGATGCGCATTTTTCATAAGAGTTCAATTCGCTTTTTCCTTTCTTTCAAGCACCTTCATTGGTAAATTATTTGATATATTAGTGATGGTGTTTTTTAATTTCACAAAAATTAGGCTAAAATATCAAATAAGCCCTTCAAAATAATTTAAAAAATCAATTAAGTTCCTCATTAAAAATTACACCCAATTAAGCCTTTAGAATTCATTTTTAATTGAAGCCCCTAACAGTCATTAACTACTGACATCGTGGGTGGTGTGGTAGTTGACATGGAAAGTTAACATGAAAAAATGATGATTTAGACAGCTTAATTAATTTTTCTTGTATCATTTTATGAGGATTTAATTGAATTTTTTTATTATTTAAGTAAAAATTATTAAAATTCTAGTTAATTGTTAAAATATAAGCTATAAAACTCATAAAAAAATATTAGAAATTTATAAATAATTATAAAAATTATAGATGTCTTTTACCCATCTTTAAATATAAAGAGTTGTAACTTTGAACCTATGTAGCAAAAATTTTAATCACTACTCTAAATAAGTTTTGTCTCATGTTATTTATATTAGAAATTTTATCACATATTTAAAATGTATGCGTGCGTTTAAAAATAAAATATAATAAATAATTAAACGTATAGTTTGAAACAAATTATAATAACACATGTAATATGTATTAAATTAGAATAAAAATAGTTTAAATTGTGAGTAATAAATAGGTACATGTTTCATGTTAAGAATATTAAATGTAGTTCAATTGTTTATCATGGTATTATAAATTTTTTTGAGTCGGTATTGAGTTAACTTGTAACACCAATTTAATAAACGACATTATCAATATATAGGTGAAACAATTTGTGTAATAATATTGAAATGTATAAAAATATCAAAATAAAACGTTAATTGAAGTGGTAAAGAAAAGATTTTATAGATATTGGTGGAATGAATTTAAATCTCAATATACGCAAATTTGTAACTAATTTCAAGTATGTAAGAGTAGTTTAATAATTTTCCAATTAAATTGGTGTCCAATATGCTAACGAAACCAACTCAACCATAAATTTAAACTTCAAATTCATATTTTTAATTTTTTTATCAAAATTATAGATAAGAAACTAATTTTATTTTTTAATATTATGCTTAACCTATAATAATAAAACTAAATTTAATTATTATTATCTTAATTATTACTCTTGAAATGAAAAGTTTATAGGAACTATTTTCTACAAATATAATTTTATTTGGATTGAGGTGATATTCAAGTTAAAAATATTTTAAATATTATTTATTTTTAAGCATTTTGAAAGAAAAGTTGACTTATTCAATTATATATTTCATAATGAAATAAGTGTAGTTACAATCTGGATGTTGATTATTATTATTTTATATATATATATATATATATATATATATTAACTATTTAATGGGTCAATTCTTGACCAATTTTAAAGGTTTTTCCCCCTAATGAATGGTCACTATAATTTAAAGCTAAATTGATTGAAGAGGCTGTTTTTTTTTCCAACAAGTGAAATGGACTACACTGAACTGCTCATTAATCTCCAATTGGCTGCTACTAGACCAAAATATAAAATCTAAAAAATGTCATGCTCACCTTCACAACAAAATGTTAAAAAAGCTATTTAATGTTGGATTGTGGAAGGCCTCCTAACCAAAAAAAAAAGAAAAAAAAGTAAAAAAACTTTTTTATTTATTGGAACATGTAGATATTACTTAAAATTTTTATTTATTTTAATTAATTTTAAATATTTGTCAAAAAATAATTTTAAATAATATATTTTATTTTTGAGTACTTTTATTATTATTTGATATTATGCATATCTGTTTTACGGTTTATGTTTAGGGTTTGTGACTGTTCCTTCCAACAATATTGCCTTTAAAATTCGAACCTACATTCCCTCATTGAGAGTGCAATATACCTTAGCTTGGGAGTACTTTTATTTTCATTTGGTCAAATTCATTTTAAATATTGGACGTGGAAGATATATTATCTATCTCATAATATGTTTTTATTCAAATTTTGTACTTTTAGTATTTATTTTTTAATTTAATTTTTTTAAAACATCCTATTTTATGACTGATTTTATAAGATTGAATGGTAATTACTTTTTGGTGCAAAACATTTGAATGGTTGATGAGGTAAGTTGAAGTAAATTTATAGAGAAAATTTAATAAATAGGATAACACTCTTTAAAATTATATTTGTTTATGTATAAGTAAATAAGTTATTAAGTATTTAGTAGTGTATAATAATAATATCATTTTCAAAGTTTCAAAGTTTGTTGCAACTGAAATTCGATCTTATTTATGGAGAATTTCATGTTTATTTATATAAATACAATCATCCAAATAAATGTTTATTTAGATAATCATATCTTTCAGCAATAAATATAATTATTCAAATAAGTTTAAGAGACACAATTTTTAATAACTAAGAAACATAATTCAATACTTATAGTCCTTCACTTACAATTATTAAATCACTTATAACATTTTACATATAATTATTGAAACGTTTTAAATATTTTGATAATATTTTGGAATAATGAAAAAGAGTAGATGCTATGGCAAAAATTAAGTGAAGAGAAGATGAGAATGGATAAAATGGTGACTTATGGGCTAGCCATGATAATTGAGGAGAGTTGAGTTTCTTAAAGTAGATGAGTATGTAGAATTTTTGAATCATGAAATAAGATGTTTATTTTTTAGATATTTTATAAATAATATTCCATAACAAAGATATGGAATAATAAAGTACCAATAAATATATATATATATATATATATATATATAACTTAATACACAATTTTTAATTAAAATACCTTTTAATAAATAAATTTATAATTTTTTGTTTTGTAATTAAATAAGCTTTTTATTTTATTTATGAGAGTTTTTAAATTTTAGAAAGTTAACAAGTTTCTTATAAAAGTATAATAAAATATAAAAAAAAAGGATGTGTGACAATTTTTTTAAAATAATTTGTGGAATAATAAAAAGACATATTATTAGTATATCAAATATTAACCCTTGATTTATTTAGCATGAGATAAAATGTGGGAATGTTAATTGAGGAAAAAACAAAAGATTGATATGTATAGACAACTCAGCATGAGTAAGTGGTGTGAAGGCATATATGCCAAAATAGTTCTTTCCCTTTCTTTGAAGGTGCAAATTAATTGCAATTTGTTTTATATTTGCCCTTTGCCTTTATATCTATCTCATCATCTTGATGAAATATCTTAGGGATTCTCATTACTTACATCAATCCTCATAAATGGTAAAAGAGATCTTCTATATAATGGCAAAGATCTTGCTTATCAATCTTCTTTCAAATTATCTTTGCTAGCAATATTTTAATTATTATACCTTATGTTCTAATGCATGTGAAGTTTTAAGTAAATTAAAGATGTTTGAACTTTTGTTTTAGGTGAATAATTTTCAACTGTTAAATATATTAAGAAATATCAGATCGGTTTGTAAATTTACTCTCATACCAAGTACAATTATATCAATAAATTTAAAATTGAATTGTTAAAATATTAATTGTGTAAAACTATTTTAGTTTCCACTCATAAAATTACTTTTTATCGATTTAATTTAATTTTTAATTGATTCAATTAGTTTTTTTTTTTTTGGGTACTTTTGGGTTCAATTAGTTTCGTACACATTTAATTAATATTGAATTCTATTAATCTTTATAGTAAACATAAGTTATGAATTTAGTTACTGTATTTTAATTTAGTAAATTTTAGTACACTTTGATATTTTAATTTTATTAAATATAAAACGTTTGAGATAAAATTAAAAATTTAAAATCTACACATGAGTACCTTCAATTTACATAGGAAAATTTGGTGATATGTTTTATAGTTTATATTTAAAAAGTTGTAGTATTCCTCCCAATAATTCTGCAAATATCATATATATATATATATATATATAGTGGGATTTTGTAAGGGGCCTACTAGTGCACCAATAATTAATTTTCAAATAATGACTTTATTGAGGAAACAAATGCAATATTGAGTGATGGATTCTTGATTATCTTCTAGGCATCAAAATAGTGAGGTAAAGCATTTGAAATGGAGATAATGATACAATGAATGAAATGAATGACTTGTTATGATTCTATTTCATATGCATGAATAAGAAGCACCTCACTTTAAACAAGTCTAAGCTATTAATATTCATTAAACTACATAACTAATATAAATCCAAAATTTTCAATAAATTATGTACACACTGTTTTTTCGTGTTTTATGTATATTATTCATATACTTCCAACATTTCATCAAATTATTGGTTTTCCTTTTCTCAAGGATATACATAGGGGAAGAAATCACCTATCCACAATTTCATTTAAATATTGTTTTTTTATTTGTTAGATTGTAATTTTTACAACAACTTGACATTGCGATAAACTGTGCAAACAAAACAGAGATAACTTCTTTTTTTAATTAACTTTCCATAGATGGACCAAATATTTCTAATAAAACAACACACAAACAGGTCTAAAGATTTTTTTTTTTTTTTTAATTTTCAAACCAAATAAGATAAATATTTAACCACTTCAGTGACAATATGTAATTGGCACTACCGAGTGTCACTAAGCAACTCTCAAACATATTTTATTAATTACCATAATATACATTTTTAATATATATTACATCATTCACATAAGAAAAACCTATTGCAAATACGTAAGTGAAATAAATAATAATGTAAAATATTAATTTAAATCACAAGATCGAACCAGAACAATATAAATATGTATAAAAAAATCTGAAAAACAAAAATTAGAAATAAAACTGTATGAGATAAGCATGGCTGTAGTGATAAATGAAATTTTTGCAGGACAAATGAAAGAACTTTTGATTGAGCCATTAAAAACCCAATTTTTGCAAGTGTAGAAGGGGCCCAATCAATCCGAACATTTCGCGTCGCCCACGTCGTACAAGTGCACCTCGACTCCAATAAGTTTGGATTTACAAACCCCTACACAAGAGAAAAAGCATTAGCTTAATCATTCAATAACTTTGAAGTAGATTCATATATATAAACATATGTCATATTTGTTATCTAAACAATGTGGAATTAAGCTTTCTATTTTCCTCAACATAATTCACAAATGGCCTACTTTGACCATCAATTTCTCATTCATCACTCAACCATTTTGAGCACATGATATACTGTTGTTGTAAAGGTATGATGGGGGAGAATATAAAATTATAATTTTATGATTCAAATCTCCACCTTTACTAATCGAGAATATACCTCAAAACTTTCAAAAATCTATTTTTTTCCAACAAAACCAATTTATTTGTTTAAATTAAGACATCTATATTGTGTGAAGGAATTTGGAATGACTGTATTAGTGAGGAATAACGGTTATAAATTCATGAAATGAGAACCTAATGCTAAATAGTCCCAATATTGTTGGACATATCAATTTTATAATAAGATGGTACTTTGATCATATTAATATTCTCGCCTTCGCTAGGGTCTAAATTTTTTTCAATTAAATAATTTGTAATTTAGGGTTTAAGATTGTATTAATATTATAAAAATTAAATTTGAGATGATTATTTAGGGTATAGTACCAACTCTAAGTCTTTCGTTTAAGAATAGGTTAAGTATGAATGGATCAACTCATTTAAATAAAAAATTGAAATTGAAATATGAGTATAGATTCTAAATTTAAAAATTTAATATTTCATGTTAAGTTGAATAACATAATAAAATTGTGATTTGGACAAACATATTAAAAAGTCTTTAATATTCAATTTTGATTCCTTAAAAAAGTTTTGCATTCCTCCTTGTTTTATAAATTAATTTATTTATATTAGTTTTATAAAATTAATGTTTTCTTTCTTTTATTTTTATTATTACAATAATTCTGTAAAAATATATTACTTTTGAAATATAAAATTGTTATGCATATACTTAAATAATTATATTTTTATTTTTAGGGTTAATATATAATTTGTCTTGGAATTTGTCCAAAAGTATTTAGTTGGTACTTAATGAATTTATATTCTGTCACCATGGTACATTTGTATTAAGATAGTTAGTTTGTGCTGATATGACATTGATAGCCAATCCGATAGTAACACATGGAAGCCTATCAATATGCCATGTGGCAAATATAAATTGAAAAAAATTAAAACATCTTTAAAAATATATAATTAATAAATAAAAGTATAATTTTTGTTCACATCTAGAATGAACTTTCACAAATATTTATCTAAATATATCTGAATCTAGACATCCATTTGTCTAGATTCATTCTAGAGGTATTTTTAGTAAGTTTATACATGTTTTAAATTTTTTATAAAATATTAGTTATAAGGTTATTATTATTTTAAAATATATTAAATATAAATTTATGAAAGTATAAAAATAAATACAATTAACAATATATAAAAATGTATACTATTTTGAAAAATATATAATATATAAATTAATAAATATATAAATTTATAAAATATATAAATATATAAAAGAACTAAAAAAATTATAAAATTACAAATATATATAAGAACTAAAAAGCATGTCTATAATGAATCTGGACATAAAATTGTCCAGATTCATTTGAATATGGTTAACTTCGAGTCCTGGTTCATTCTTAATGTAATTTTTTATTTTTTATATTTTATATTTTAAAAAAATCTTTCGTATATTTTTTTCTCAAAGTAATAATATAAATAACGTGATATTTTATAAAAAAAATTAAAAACATATAAACTTATTAAAAATACATCTAGACTGAATCAAGACAAACGGTTGTCTAGATTCAAATGTATATAGACAACTATTGTCCAAGTTTATTATTGATGTGAAAAAAGTATACTCTTATTTATTAATTTATATATATATTTTTAAAGCTTTGTTAGTTTTAATTTGTGTTTGTCACGTGTCATACTAAAAGGTCACGTGTTACTACCGAATTGGTTAATAATGTCACATCATCACAAACTAACAGTGTTAATGTGGAGGTACCAACTTGGGTGACAAATATAAAATTTAAGTATTAATTAGGTCTAAATAAAATTTAGGGGTAAACTACATATTAACTTTTTTATGATTAAATTAGTGCAAATAAAATTTATACTAACTAATATAAATTATTATAAACACTTTTTATTCATTGATAAACATAAAAAATATGAAATATATGAAAGAAAAATAAAATATTTCTTATACCTATTTTTATGAGCGAATAAAATTTATTTATTTATTTTCTTGTAGTTTAAATATGAAAAAAATGCAAAAAAAAATAAAGAAAGAAAGAGGAATGGGAATTAAGAAGAATAAAAAATATTATTAAAATATAAAATATAATTTAGTTCAATATTTCTACAAATTATTTTTATTTAAATATTAATTTAATTTATAGTATATATTTTTTATTTTATGTATTTATTGGTATAAAAGAAAAAAAAAGGAAAAATTGTTTTTTTTAAAATATCACAATTAAATAGTATTTTTATTAAGTATAAATCTAAAAATTATTTCAATTATTGTATATATAAGAGAAGTATGAAAAACATATAAGTGTTACAAATTTGACATTTAATAATGAAAAAGTTAGTGAAATGGCTGGCAGAAGAACCATATTGAATCGATACTAATGATTTAAGGATTTAATGAGAATATTTTGAAGTTTGGGATCAATTTAGAATTTGACCCATAATTTAAGTATATTTGATGCAATTAACCCTATTATTAGTCATGTTTATAGATATAGTTTTGAATTAATTTGATATCTCTTAATCAATAATATTATTTTTTTAATAAACATTTCGCAAATTAAGTTGTTTCCATTGAAAATTTCTCAAACATTTTTAATTTAATTAAAAAATTTTGGCTCATAATTTTTTTTGCAAAATTTAATATCTCTATTATTATTGATATTATTTTTAATAGATAAAATTTAATATTTGTTTGTCGTATCACACTTTTTATTATTATATTACCTTAATTTTTAATTAATTAATTATTATAAGTGAGTGTTTTTCATTATTAATTATTTATTAGTTGAAAAAATTGAACATCTTGTACATTATTCTTTTCATAATTTTTTATATTTTATTTTCACTTTCAGTATAGATTAATAATTTTTTTTTCATCCATATTTATAAGGATAAATTTATAAATGTGATTTTAAATAATCTTATATTCCAATCGAATAAATTAAATATAATAATATAATATATAAGATAATATACTAAATAATATTACATTACGGTAATCTTATTACTAGAAGTAATCTTACATCTGTAAACTAAACTCTCTTTTTTTTAGAGAGAAGTTTCTTTTAGATATTTGATAACATTTAATTTTATAGTTAGTTCAGCATTGCATTTGAAAATTTTGATTTAACATTTAATTATTTAGTATTACAGTCAAAAGTGCTTTTAAGAAATAAAATATTCATTTTAGAAATGATGTTATAAAGTAAAAAATACATTTAAATAACGTTTAAATTCGTTAATATTATGATATTTCAATAGAAAATATATATATATAGAGAGAGAGTAATTTATTGTAGTTCATTACTAATAATTTGATATATAAAATATCTATTTTTAAGCAATTAATATTAATTGTTAAAAAAATTAATTTGAATATATAAATTATATTTTAAATATTAAATTATAATCATATAACCATTACAAATTCAAATACATAATGTTACATATTCGAAATAGTTTTTAATAAGGAAATAATTATATATCTCATATAAATATTATATAAAATATATTAGATTATAAATAAAAATTGAAAACGTGATTTGATTCTAAAAATTATTATTTTTTAAACACAAAAACTAAATATTTTTTAAAAACACTTTTAACTTAAAAAATTGTCTCCATTACATCACTTATTATCCTAAAAGTACTTTTAAAAGTCGATGTTAAACAAAGCCATAATCTTATCAATACTATATATAATAGTAGACTGAATTGATGACACGAGTCAATTTAACATTCACTTAATTATGAAATTAATAAAATATTCTTACTTTAAATAATAATTAATAATATTATTATAAGATGATTTTTATCTTTAGATACATTTATATAATCTTTAAATAAAATATTATTTGAGAATCAAATGCAAAATCTATAAATTGTTATAAAAATTCTTTTCACTTCACTAATAATATTTTTAATATAAAATATTTATATTTGGTGAGCAGTGGTGAAGCCACTAAGAGACTTAGGGGACCATGGGGTAAACTTTCAATTTAGATTTTTATAAATAATAATTTATAAAATTTTAAATTAATAATGATAAAATTATATTTTGACCTTGATAAAAAATTAATTTAATTTTTTAAAAAATTATAAAAATATAAAATAATAAAATAATGAAACTATAGTTTTATTATAGTGAAAATATATAATTTGATTTGGCCAGTGATGATAAGTTTGATAAAATATAATATATAGATTATCCATGTTGAGAGTTGTTAAAAATTGGTATTATTGTGTTATTGATGACCGAGTCATTGTTCAAGTGGAAGTCTAGCTTTTGACAATTATGAATAATAGTCAGAAATGAGTTGATTGTTGTGTCAGTTGGTTTGTTGGGCCCTACATAACCTTTTTTGTCGGCTCATTATTTTGGGTGTGTTTTTCTTGGGCATGTGAGTTCCGTTTTCACATTGTGGGAAAATAATAATAGGAAACAACTTTATCTACATCGTGGGAATTTGCTTAATTAATGATCTAATCATGATCTTAACTTTGATTTGTGATCATCAAAACTAGATAAAGCAGCATTTATCCTTCAATTCTATAATCAAAGTCATCTTTCTTTTCGATTGCTTTTAAACCATTTTTTATTTTATTTTTATGAGTCATCTAAATTAAATAACCAAACCCAATATCTTCTATTTCTTGGAATAGTGATCAAGGAATTTTGTTAATGAAAATAACATCATCACTCCATTTAATTTTAATTTAATTAATATTGTTGTTATTACTTGGAATTCATCTCTCTTTTAATTTAGATAGTATGAGTTTTAAAGGTTTATAAATAGTTTAAATATTATATAAAAAATACTTAATACATGTTTTGGCTCTTCTACTATGTTTAGAGGAGAGAATTATTCGATTATAACATATATTATATTTAGACCTGATCATGGGCAAGGTCATTTGCTCAGGCTCGAAGGCCTACCCGAAAAGTGAGAGAATTTGAAAAAAATTATAAGTCCTAAAAGTGGGTTTGGATTAAAAAATAAGGTCTGTTTAGAAAATGAGTCTGGCCTCTGTTTAGAAAATGAGTCTGGCCTCTGGCAATATTTTTTGGCCCGAGAACTAAAATAAAATATCGTGGGAACTAAAATAAACACTCTGGGAACTAAAATAAAATATCGTGGCTTACTGCAAGTGTGACAAGTTAGTTGTAATATTTGTAGTGTTACAATTGAACACTAGAGTCTTCCAAGGATCGAACCCAATAGAGTCAGTGGTTTAATGATTTCCATTCAAGAATGCATGCAAGAAAGGAGTCTAGCTAGCTACTCACTCATTTTTATATTATGGCAGAGCATAAATTGTAGTTGAATTAAACTAATTAATTTCTACAACAGAGAAGGACTAAATTGTAAATAAAGAAAAATATAAAACTACCAAATACGATAACAGACATTGGTTGGTTGATTTCTATTTTATTATTAACCCTCGAATTAGGGATCTAAATCATTAACACTCCTAAATTGGCTCCATTTTACCTTTCAGTCTCAACTTTACCAACTTAGACAAATTAGTTTGGTTTATCTGTTGATCTCATCCAACTAACCCTAGACTAATGAATTGGTGCCCAATAAGATTACCTCTTGGTCTCACTTATCTTGACTTTTCCTTAGGAGCATCAATCCTAAGTTTTGAAGTTTATTTGATTTAGTCCAGTTCTGCTATTTAGTCCCCAAACCCAAACCCAAAAACTAAACAAACAACATTTTCATTAACCAACCACCTTAGGTTTAGCTGCCCATTACCATGTTAAAGCTAACAAACATGAAAGAAGCAACTATGGAAGCTATAAACATAAAGTTGAACAAAAAGACGAAAGCTTTGATTTTTAACTTAATAAACTTAAATGAAAAGCAACTAACACAAAGATAAAGAAATAAGAACACTAAAGATGAGAGCTTTAACAGATGAAAAGAAAAAAAACTGAAATAACATTAAACTAAAGGTTAAAATGTGATTAGAAGCAAGTTTAAAGCATTAAACATGTAAATAAACCTAGCTATAGTAATGACTAAACTAACTAACTACCATTAATACTAAGAAGAACAAGAAAATGTATAGGAAAAGTAAACCCTAAGCTATGGAAAACAAAACTACCCTAAACCTAAACTGAAAGATGAAAAAAACCCTAAAACTAAAGAGCTTTCTAACCTAAACTACAACCTCCCTTTCTTTAGCTAATTTTTGGCTTTTTAAAGTTGATTGCAACCCAAGTTTTAGTGACCAAAATGTTCTTGAACATTGTATTTTGATTGGTGTTGGAAAAAAACTACCTCTGTAGTCATTTTTCTCTACGTCAGGTAACAGTATCATGATACCCATACCACAATACCCATGCTTGGATATTGCGATATCATTGTGAATGGCCTCGATCCTTTTCAATTTAGCACTGTTTAGGGTATCACGACTTCCAAGCTTCGATATCGCGATACCCCTATTCTAGGCGACGTTTTTGCTCATGTTTAGGCCTCCGATGACTTCCTACAACACTCAACCAACCATTAGGTCCTCGATGATGCATTTGGCCATTTTCGGCCTTAAAATTGTTAAAAACATAATTTTCATTTATTAAAGTTAAATAGAAAAACTAAGTAAAAACATAATAAAAACATATAAATTCTTCAGAAACAAGCTTGTTAAGTGTAATGAGGAGCGTAATTTGATACGTCAAATTACGACAAATCAAACTTCCCCGCACTTAAGTGTTTACTTGTCCTTAAGCAAGCACACAAAACATGCAAAAAGACGACAACCCTTGAACAATGAATTTATTTGACAATTGGTGAAAAGGGCATGCACTATGTATCAAGTCCTTTTATAGTACAACTCAAAATTGATGTATTGCAAACTTATAGCTTTGAGAGCAAATCGTCTTAGTTAAAAAAACTATAGATTATTCCCTCACAATAAGACATGAATACATGAAAAGGTAGCTTATGAAAATCAAATTTTACACATTATTCCATCACAATAAGACATGAAGATATGATGTATCTACGTACAAAAGAAATTGACTTATTCATTTACAATAAGTTTCCAAAATTTTTGGTATATACACGGAGCCATTAAGGTCACATAGGGCTTGGTGGATTGTAATGTTCTGAGGCTTAGGTTTGTGTAGATTTAACAAAAGGTAAGTTCAAAACGGTTTAAGCACTATGAACAATATAACACACTTCATTATTCCCAATTCCCCCCAAATGTGATAGTTTGATCTCACCTTCTTATTTCTCATTCTCTCACCTTCCTTATATTTCTAATAATGTGGAAGAAATAGGTCGATTTTAGCTCGTTTTTGTGCAATATGATTTTGAGACATTAATGTTATGCTTTTCTCTTTTTCCTATTTTGAACATATTTTTCATTCATTTGTTCTTTTCTCTTACGATGCTTTTGATCCTCACTATATTTTCCTTCTTCCATACTTTTCTTTCTTTTTATATGTACAATTTTTAGTAAGAATCAATTACGAGCTAAATCAATCTCTTTTCACTAGTCACTCAAGTAAATTTTGTAAGAAACCTTCGCAATGTTCCTACTTAACCCTCGATGTCCATGGCCTGATGTCCATTCGGTAGTGCAATACAAAGTTTAGGGACTGTGAAGGGTTGAGTTTTGAACTCAATTTCCGCTCAAGGTTTCAAACATAAAGGATCATCAAGAAATGGCAATTAAGGCTCAAATTTGGGAACTGGGGATAATGTATCATCTAAGGTTAGTCATTTAGGCTCTAGGCTACACAAACAATGCCTTATGTCATCCATTAACATTTCAACGAATACCAAACCGGAACATGTTTCTACTTATCTCAATGAATAATGTCAATTTCTAGAACATGCATGTATATACCTATCTTCATTCTTATTGATCATTTGGATAAAAGAAAAGAAAATTCAACTACCTCTATATTATTATACAATGTAACTAATTGAACTAAAAAAATTATTCACAAAACATAGAATTCATCAAGCATCGATTAAATTTATAAATTCAAAGAACTTAATCCACAATATCATACCAGAATCCACTAATGTCAATCAATTCATGTTCAAGTACCATGCAACAAGAACAAAAATCAAATAAATAAAAGAAAAAATATTTTTAGAATTTTTGAAAAATAGCGTAAAAGCCAAAAAAGTGCAAAACACACATAAAAACAAAGCAAAATAAAATAATGTGCACCCCCACTCTTAAATTACATGTGAAAAATAAAATAGAATAAAATAAATAGAATAAAGAACACACAAATTTTACGTGGAAACCCTATCGGGAAAAAACCACGGGCAGAGGAAAAGAAAATGCACTATGTCGAAAAATTTTGAATCAATACAAGAGGAATAGACTATATCTATTTATAGGCTTGTAAAGCCATATTCTAGTAGGATTGAAACACCCTATCCTAATCAATATAAAATAGATAAAGTTTAATAAGGTTTAAAAAACCTTATTCTAAAATAAAATAAAAGAAGTCTAGTTCTATATGGATTTTACTTTTATTTTATTTTTCTTCGTATTTTATTTAAATAAGAATTTGGGTCACTTAATTCTAACAATCTCCACCTTGACACAAATTTTCAATGAACAAGTTCTTCATCGCGAACTTTCAATAAACAAGTTCTCCACCTCTTCCATAAAACCCCTTAAGGGTTTAACTTCAACAATGAACACCAACCAAGTCTAAGCAATGCTCAAACTTGGTTGTAGGAAGTGACTTAGTCATCATATCTGCAGGATTTTCATGAGTACTAATTTTGCTCACAACAATATCACCACGAGTAATAATATCACGAACAAAATGATACCGAACATCAATGTGTTTTGTTCTCTCATGAAACATTTGATTTTTGTAAGAAATATAGCACTGATCACACAAAATATCGTGGCTGATTTGAAGGTCTTCATTGAGTTCACTAAATAGTCCCTTCAACCAAATAGCTTCTTTACAAGCCTCGATGAATCGCCATGTACTCGCTTTTCGTGAGTAGACAAAGCGATCGTAGTTTGCAAAGTGGCTTTCCAACTAATTGCACAACCTCCGATTGTAAAGACGTAACTCAGTGAGAGATCTTCTTCTATCAAGGTCTCCAAAGAAAATCAGCATCAACATACCTTATGACTCCATCTTTAGTTCTTCCAAACTGTAAGCAAACATCGGTAGTGCCTCGTAAGTATCTTAAAATCCATCGAATCGCTTTCCAATGTTCTTTACTGGGATTTGCCATGCATCCGCTAATCGTGATGATCATGCATATGATAAATCTAGACGTAAACAAACCATAGCATACATGAGAGATCCCACTTTGCACTAGAGTATGGAACATGTGACATGTACTCAATCTCATCATCCGATTGTGGAGACAAAACCGATGAAAGTCTGAAATGGTCGCTAAAGGAGTACTAACAGGCTTAGCACTCTGCATATTGAACCTGCAAAGAACTTTCTCAATGTACCCCTTCTGACTTAGGTACAATTTACTTGATTTTCTATCTCTGAGAATCTCCATACCAAGTATCTTCTTTGCTGGTCCTAAATCTTTCATCTCAAATTCTTTACTTAGTTGGGCTTTGACCTTTCTTATCTCTTCTTTATCTTTTCCTGCTATCAACATGTCATCAACATAAAGAAGTAGATACACAAAAGAACCATCACTTTTTTTCTTAAAGTAAACACAATCACAAAAACTACTTCTTTTGAAATCATGAGAAGTCATAAAGGAATCAAACCTCTTGTACCACTGTCTTGGTGACTATTTCAAACCGTAAAGGGACTTTTTTAGCAAGCAAACATAGTCCTCTTTTTCTGAAACTGTAAAACCTTCTGGTTGTTGCATGTAAATATCCTCATCAAGTTCTCCATGCAAAAATGCGCTTTTACATCTAACCGCTCAAGCTCCAAATCATGCATGGCCACAATACCAAGCAAAGCTCGAATCGAACTATGCTTAACAACCGGGAGAACACATTCAGAAAGTCCACTCCTGAATTTGATCAGTAACCCTTTGTAACAAGCTTTGCTTTATATCCGGGTTCTTCAACTCCTGAGTCCCTTCTTTCTTTTAAAACACCCATTTACAACGAACAACCTTTTTACCTTTAGGAAGTTTCACAAGGTCCCATGTTCTGTTTTTTGTGGAGTAATTCCATCTTTTCTTGCATAGCAAACATCCACTTTTCTCGAGCCTTCACAAATAACCGCCTCGAATAATTAGATGGCTCTTGATTCGCATCTATATCTTCACCACATTTAAAGCATAAGCAACTAGATCAGACCTCGGCATACTTCTTTGGAGGTTTAATTTCTCTTCTAGTTCTGTTTTTGGCGATAGAGTATTGTGGTGAAGAAGCAACTCTATTCTCAATTTTTGTACTTGGCTTGAGGAGTTGACTCAGATTAATCTAATGCTCTACACATTTTTCGATTTTCTTTATTGGAAGAGTCTTTAAGAGATAAGTTAGGTAGCATAGCAGTTTCATCAAAAACAATATCTCTACTAATCACAACTTTTCTATTTTCGGACATCATAACTTATACCCTTTTACACCACTTTATAACCAAGAAAAACACATTTAATGGATCTCGGTTCCAATTTTCCATTATCAACATGAGCATATTCAGGACACCCAAAGATCTTTAAATCGAATAATTAGCGAGGATTACGCACCATACCTCTTGTGGAGTCTTTTTCTCAATGGCAATGGATGGAGATCGGTTGATCAAAAAACATGCGATGAAGCCATCCGCGCCCAAAATGACTTCGTAAGTTGGCATTTGACAACATACATCGAACCTTCTTCATGATCGTTACGTTCATTCGTTCGCAACGCCGTTTGTTGTGGAGTATGACGAATCGTCAAGTGTCTCATGATTCCTTCCGACTTGCACAATCTATTAAACTCATCGTAATGTAACTCTAAGCTATTGTCTGCATGCGGAGGTATTTTATCTATTTTCCCGTCTGTTTTTCAATCATAATTTTCCAAGACTTAAATACGGAAAACATATCACTTTTCTGCTTCAGGAAGAACGCCCAAACTTTTCTGGAAAAATCATCAATAAAGGTTAGCATATAATTAGCTCCACCTCTGGAAGGCACTCTAGATGGCCTCCACGGATCGAAATGAATATACTCCAATGTTCCTTCGTGTTATGGATTCCTCTAGTGAATCGAACTCTCTTTTGCTTCCCAAAACACAAAGGTGCTCACAGAAATTCAATTTGTAAATTCCTTGCCTATGAAGAAGTCCTCTTTTGCTCAATTCTGTCATGCCATTCTCACACATATGCCCTAGGCGCATATGCCAAAGTTTAGTAATATCATCATCTGACAAGGAAGAGGAAGCGGCAATTTGCATCACCAAGAATGATGAGAACCCTCAAAACATATAACTTGGCAATCTTTCTCTGCCTTTCATCACAACAAGGGACCCTTTGAAATCTTTAAAACCCCACTTTCACCGTGTATATCTGCACTTTTGAATCAAGAGTACTCAACGAAATTAAATTTCTTTTCAATTCTCGGAACATGCCGTGCGTCACTAAGTGTTCGACAACTCTATCAAACATCTTAAATTTAATTGTTCCAACACTGCGATTTTACACGTAAGTATTATTTTCCATCAAAACAACACTTTCGTTAATCGCTTTAGTAAGTTGTAAACCAATCCCGATTGGGACTCATGTGGAAGGTGCACTGAATCAAGTATCCACTCCTCGCCTTACTTTAGAATCATTGATGAAGCGACTAGAAGTTCACCATCGCCGTGTAGTCTTCTACAACATCACTTCACCTAATTTTCTCGTTGTTGTTTTCCTTTTTGATTCGCAGCCTCCCTTTTAATCTTATTTTGTAGCTTATAGCACTCGTCATTTAATGTGCCCTTTCTTCTTGCGAGAAGTTACAAGTTTTACCTCTGTTTGAAGACTTCGATCTACCCTTAGATTTACCACGAGGATTCCGTTCCTGTGTCCTACCACGATCATCATCAGCATTCCGATCTTGTCTCCCACGAACAATGAGACCCTCTCCTTGAGAGTCGGGTTTAACCACAAGATGCTTCATCTTATCATACGAGGTTAAAGAATCATAAACCTCATCAACTGTGAGAGACTCGCGGCTATATAAAATTGTGTCTCTAAAGGTTGAATAAGATGGGGGCAACGAACAAAGTAGAATCAACCCTAGATCTTCCTTATCATACTGAACCTCCATGGCCTCCAAGTTTGAGAGAATTTCTTTAAACAACATTGTTAAGTGTTTGTGTCTGACGCACCTTCCTCCAAACGATGAGCATAAAGACGCTGCTTCATATGCAACTTGCTTGTTAGAGTTTTCGACATACATATTTGTTCTAGCCTCTTCCATAATGCAGCGACAGTTTTCTCTTTCATCACATCCTGCAAAATTTCGTTGGACAAATGCAGATGTAATTGTGTTAATGCCTTTCGATCCTTACGCTTCTTCTCTTCATCTGTTAATATCGAAGGCATCTTATCTATCCCTAGCAGGGCATCCTCCAGATCCATCTGTGTAAGAACTGCTTGCATCTTAATTTGCCACAACGCAAATCTGGTGTTGCGATCCAACAGCGAAATTTCATACTTCAAAGACGCCATTACCGTGATCGAGATGAATAACCCGGAAGCTCAGATACCAATTTGTGAAAAATAAAATAGAATAAAATAAATAGAATAAAGAACACACAAATTTTACGTGGAAACCCTATCGGGAAAAAACCACGGGCAGAGGAGAAGAAAATGCACTATGTCGAAAAATTTTGAATCAATACAAGAGGAATAGACTATATCTATTTATAGGCTTGTAAAGCCATATTCTAGTAGGATTGAAACACCCTATCCTAATCAATATAAAATAGATGAAGTTTAATAAGGTTTAAAAAACCTTATTCTAAAATAAAATAAAAGAAGTCTAGTTCTATATGGATTTTACTTTTATTTTATTTTCCATCGTATTTTATTTAAATAAGAATTTGGGTCACTTAATTCTAACATTACACATTGTCCTCAATGTGTAACCCAATACTAAAAATTAGAAGGTTACCGAATTTCTCTAATAGCATGATTGTTCGTGATGGTATTATCAGGTTGTCCACCTTCAGTTTAACGCTCGAAGTTGTAATGTAATCTTCGAGTGGGTGACCTGCACAGAATAACAAACAACACACAAAAGAAAATAAATGCAAATAACAAAATAAAATAAAATAAAATAACCAAAAACAATAGTCCAAACTAAGTAGGGAGTTTAGAGCTTGAAACTAAGTCAATTTGGGGTTTTAGGGTGAGTCCAATTAGGGTGAAAGGAGGAAGAGATTCCTTAGATAAGGAGGCAAACGTAATGTACATCGAAAAGAGTCCACCAGGGAAGTCGCGTAACCAATATTGCTTAAGCAAATACGAAATAGGTTATAATAGGATACAATCTTAAATTGTAAGTCAACAAAGAGGTAGTCGAAAGATTGGGTAGGCGAATAAGAGTATTCGTGGAAGGAAATGCCTACTCAAGGCTAAAGAAAATAATGGAAAAAGCGAAGATCAGTAGGACTATGAAAAATGGTGAAGATCTTGTTGATCTATCAAAGGTAGAAACCTTTATAAAATACCTGAGTAGGAGATCGTACTTCAGAAAACCACATGGATAATGAAGCCTTTTAAGGAATGGGATGAAAGAGCGGGTACTATGGGGTTGCCTTGTGGGCACTAGTTCTCCAAGGAAAAGAGGATATTAGGAAGAGATAGTATTCTAGTAAGAACTCATAGTTTCATAAACTATTGGGTAAACACTAAGTGTCGCCAGTCAGAAGTAATGAACACGAGTATCAGGGATGTGGAATAAAGATAAATGAGGTGAGACCCATGAGAGAACATGGCCAGGGTCTATGTCCGCCAATAAACGACTCAAAGTGCATAAGGTATTGGCCTTACAAACTAAATTCGCAAATCCTCCTATGAAATTCAGAGAGTTTAATTTTGAGCTAGAAATCTAAATTTTCTTAAAGTTTATGCAGTCTTACATAAATTTTATATGCAGATCTCACTAAGTTCTTCCGAACTTATAAAATTACTACTTGAGTGCAGGTTAGATAAAGACTCGAAAATCAAGAAGGACCAAGCCAGACTCCGCTGGAATTAGGTGATGCATAGTAGTTGTACATGTATATAGAGGGCCACCCATAAAGGCCACTCCTCAAGGTTGGAATTGATTGACTCTAAATGGAGTCGAATTGTAAATTGTAAATAATTGTTAGATTATTAAAAATGTTAGATTGTAAAAACTGGAACTAATATGATGTGTGTATAGATTTCAAGGAGTAATTTGAAGGCACAAGTCATCCAAGGATGTCTTCAGGTTAGAATAGATATGTGTTAAATTTTTCGAATTGTTGTGGTATTCGATACCCGAACTTGGCAATTGGGTCGGGTAAAGGGTGTTACAAACCAACAACATCCCTTTAAAAATTAGATCAAATCCACATGTTTTAGAGGGCTTAAACACACAATATCACCCAATTTAGTGAATTTGAGGTTTGGAAAGTTTATTGCGGTTTAGACACCGTATCAATGAAAAAAAAGGAATGCCATCTCTATCATTTAACTAAGGACATCCCTTATAAAAGTTAGATCAAGGCCGTGGGTTTGAATGTGCCTAAGCACATAATATTCTCCAATTTAATTATTTGGAAATTAAAGATTCATAAGTAATTTAAGCATTGTATAATGGAAAAAAAAATAGGAATGCCATCTTTGTCACGAAACAAAGAACATATAAAAGTTTCATTTATGGTCCATTGATGTTATTTCAATCCCCTTAAAAAATTTGAAAGAATTTTTTTTTCTTTCTTTAAAAAATGATTCCTCTTAATAGAGCTTGATGTCATCTAGAATAGATTGAGTTCTTGTAATTTTCACATTACCGTAAGTATATTCTTCAATATATAGGCACTTTGATCTTCATGAATCAAGCCAGTGTGATAAGAATAGGCCTCTAGGATTTCCTCCAAATTAATCCACTTAATATAGAATAAAATAATACAAAGACATTTATCTATTAAACCACTTGATCGCTTATCTCTTTAAATATGTAAAGGTAACCGCGCTAGGTTTCTTTCGAGTTTCCTTGATAAAATGTCTTCTTCACTAATACCACAATATTGCTGCACAAGATCACTTAAATAATTGCACAAAAATAAAAAAGATGCCAAAAAAAAGTCTTTTCCCTTAGTTGGTAAAGTGAGTTGCAATCGATTGTTACGTTTTGTTTTACCAACAAATACCTTTCTTGCAATGTAACCGAGAACATCCCTTATAAAAATTAGATCAAAGACAGGCATTTGAGAGTGCTTAAACACACAATATCCTCTAATTTAGTTAATTTAAGGTTTGAAAAGTTTATGGGCAATTTAGGCATCATATCAAAGGAAAAGAGAATGGAGTATCATCTGTATCATTTAATCAAGAACATCCTTTATAAAAGTTAGATCAAGATCAAAGTCGTGGGTTTGAACGTGCTTAAGTACATAATATTCTCCAATTTAATGGATTCGAAATTTGAAGAGTCATAAGTAATTTAAGCATTGTATTAAGAAAAAAAAAAGAAGGGAATACCATCTTTGTCATGAAACAAAAGAACATATAAAAGTTAGATCACATTATTTTCATTTATGGACCATTGATGTTATTCAGTCCCCTCACAAAATTTAAAAAAAAAAAATTTCTTTAAAAAAAACAACGATTCCTCTTAATAGAGATCGATGTCATCTAGAAGAAATTGATCTTTCTCAAAATTTTATATAGCTAACCGTTAAATGAGTTATCAAAGGGACATTTAAATTTAGAGAAAAAAAGATACAAGATGCTTTTTTCTAAAACAAGTCATTAAATTTATTTAAATTTAATTTTAAAATTTAATATTTTTATCTAAATTCTGTTAAAGGTACCTTTGAATTTGAAGGAAAACCACTTGATTTCCTTAAAATTTTTTTTTTTAATATTTCATCGTTATCCGGTACAAATTTAATTACTATTCATAAATATGAATTTCGTAATTTAATGACATTTTAAATATTTGATTTTTCTTAACATTATTAGGGATAAAAGAGAGAGAAAATAGTGGACATGATCTCATCCTCAAAAACCACAACTAAATTACCTAGAGATAAACATGTTAGTAGGTTTATGATTACAAAGAGTTGGTCCTAACATTAAAGTCAACTAACAAATTTGGGAACTCTAAAAGGCATAAAAACAGTTGTTAAAAACATGGAATCATATAAAATGGATGAAAGGGTATGTACCAAATTGGATATATATCTTAAGAAGCAAGGAAAGGGGCTCTAAATTCTATAACTCTTTTAGTTATTCCGTGGTCACAATTGAAATGCCAACATGCTGAGAGAACCGGCCAGCAATCTGATCTGATCTGAACAACTACTGCACAGGCCAAATAAAATCCCGAAAGTGGAGCAATATTGTTAAAAGGAAAGTGATGTTAGAACCGGCAACTAGCCATAAACAGATGCTCCAATCATATCATTAAATAAACAATTGGAGAAAAAAAAAAAAAGAAGAGATAGAAAGATGCTTCAAGTCACTTAGATAATCATGTCAGACGAGAATTTTATTTTTTCTTTTATTTCAGTTTTTTCATAGAGATGGAACTAAGCAGATGGCATCTGATCATTTGCTTTTTGTTCAGGAACTTAAAAAATGGGGCACTTTTTCGAGAGGAATACGATGGAAAAAAAAAAAAAGGCTTTATTGAAGGAAAATGGGTGGGGGAATAATTTGAAAGTGAAATGGCGATTGAGAGTCAAAGCATGGTAGGTTTTGAAGTATTTTGGGGTTAAAGCTTGTTGTCTTGGGAGTTTATAGCAAATGGTTGGTCAACAGTCCATTTGCCATTTGCCATTTGCCAATTGCCAATGGCCATGGCTAGCATGCTTGGTTCACAAACCTTGTTTCCCGTGTCTTCTAAAACTCCTTTTATTTTTGGCATACTCGTATATGTGCCTCTCACACAAAATGACAATAAATAGGGGAAAGAATGGACTAAATCAGGTTAGGTTGGATGTTTAGTATGATATTAATATAGGTTACAATTTAGTATATTGGTAATGTATTTTTTATTATTTATTGTATATTATTTTTAAAATAATATCCATATTTTAAATATATAAATGTGTGATAAAATTTTTAATTTCATTTATCCCATTAAAATTTGAATAATTTTTTATTAAATTTAATTGGTTTAATCCAAATTCATTAAAAATATTTTAACTTATAAACTCATGTTGAGTTTTTAATGGGTTTCCCCGCTAAATTCATGCCCCAATATTCTTGGAAATTACAGTAAAGTATAATTAAGTAAAGCAGGATTTTTTTTTTGGGTACATTAATAAGGATAAAACTATAATTAGACTAGACGAGGTCAAGTTATTTCGTAACAATCGTCATGTGGCTTTTGAAGGATTTCATCCGGAGATTGCATATATATATACATATTCAAAGGTCTTGCGAATACTATTATTGTCAAACCATCAACAACTCAATTACACTCTCTGAATATATGTGTCACTTTAATCCTCTAAAAACACTGAGATTTATTTGAATCTTTATCAATAAAAAATTCTCGATAATTATGAGTGGCAAATTATTCTTAAATTATTTTTTTACTGTTTGAAAGCTAACTCTAACTAACGCTACATTGAAATCTTAATGGAACTTGACACTGTGCATGTTGAGATCTCTTTACCCAATTTTTTACCGAGCCTATAGATACTCCCTCCCCTTCAACTTTTTAGTAGAACCAAAAAGTTACTCCTAAAGATGTCAAGTTCTTCAGCCCTAAATCTAAATCTATATATTTTTCTCTAAATTCATATTTTTTATATCCTAAGATGACTCTATTAAGGGAAAAGGTAATTTTATTTATTTGTTATTTTTAAATTTTAGTATTGTAATAAATAGGTATTGATTTTTTTTTGTTTTATTTATTAGCATGTGGAATGGATTGTTGGGATCCGAAGAAATCTAAAATATTTCATATCGATTGAGGAATACATCAACTTAGAGCATGGTTAAATGTAACTGGTTTTTTAAATGCATCCAAACTACCCCACTTCCCATATCTTTGGATCTTTAGTGGAATGGTGGAGACCAAAGACCCGTTCCTTTC
Organism: Gossypium longicalyx; assembly: GCA_025698465.1. Taxonomy (NCBI): domain Eukaryota; kingdom Viridiplantae; phylum Streptophyta; class Magnoliopsida; order Malvales; family Malvaceae; genus Gossypium; species Gossypium longicalyx. The sequence continues at coordinate 10,144,097 of CM046997.1, read as the reverse complement.
ATTTTCCTTACGGTGAAGTGGCTCTTATCTTGGAGATGTAGCCTTAATCATTAGCCTTTCAATTGAAGAAGTGGCTATAAGGAGTCGCTCTTCATTCATGTTTTGTGATGAAATATAAGCTGGCTCATGCATATCCGGAGAATGAGGATGAAGTCAATGGGTGTTGAGTCAAGTTCCTAGGGCTGAAAACATTATTAGATATGCCACCGAAAAACAATGCGACCAATGAAGAGTTTGATCAGTATGTCAAATCCTACGTACCATACATTATTAGAGGAATGTTAATGCTAAATAAGTAAGGCAATCTCGCCCACTGCTTGTATTTGCCTCTATTTCAAGACCTCAATCTTGTTCGCACATACTTTTAGGGTTTGTGATATTAGCATTCGTATATGGGGCACTTTCTAGCACATCACATTTACGATGGATGAATTAAACAATTATTGTCTCTTCTTGAAAGCATAAGCGACGATGTGAATGTCGTTTATAGTGTTGGCCCCTTCCCATATATCTACTTTTGCACTAGCAAAAAAGTAAAAAGATAATTATATTTAATTTTTTTAAATTTATTATATATCTAATATTTTAAATGTATTAAATTACAAATATTTATAATGTGCCTTAAATTTAACATATTAACAGATTTCAAATTCACACCCCTTTTCATCTGGAGCTTACTCATATTTATTGATATTAATAATTATGCAAACGAAAAGTTAAGTTCCATGTATATTTGTATTTAATGAAGTGATTATTATAGTAAACTTATATTTTTATTTATTATAATTATTTGTAGTTTACGTGTACATCGTACCTGGTTGATAAGATTCAAGTAGTAGTACTAGAGGCAATATACAAGGACACATTCGTCTTGGGGAGGCATATACATTAGTTATATATGTGCTTTCACATTTTCGAGTGACAACACAATGACTAGATGTTGTGACAGTTTGGCATGTTCAAACCATCTCACAGGAGTAAGAAATACTTACTCACTTCATGGGAGAGAGCATTAGGATAGGAATTGAGGTTTTGAACATAGAGAACATATTCTAGATCGGAACATGCGTTATTGATATATCCTCGCCGGTTAGTTGATCCAGGAGAATGATTTCTTGTGGTACTAGAATACATGGGATGGCTTAGGGTAGATAATTTACCTTTTTTTTACCCAAATGACTAATATCCTATTATTTCGAGACATCAGTGAGTGTGAAGTAGTCATTGATCGAGACATCAATGAGTGTGAAGGTGTATGCCAATCGCTAAGCAGCTTGCCCAACTTGAACTAGATTCTTGAGCATGTATTTCATAGTGACTTAAACCCTAATAAAAACTCAACATCTGTTGATGTTGAGGTTTTCTTCAAAAAATTCATTGATTGATAAATAATGAAAAAAAATAGCTGCTAAGGAAATAAAAATAGTTGGAGGGATTCACATAAAACTATTTTATAACAAGTAGTTAGAAGAAATGGTTTCCCCAAGCAATTGAATTAAGTTTTAATCTTAGAGTTAGCATTGTTGGAAGCCTTTTCCTGAATACCACCTCTGTCTTGAACAGGGCTAGTTTAGATCGTAAAATGAGTGAGGAGACCAGTGATTATACAAAAAAATGTAGAACTACTTTAGTTTTACACAGTTTCATAACTTTTTTTTTTTTTACAATTCATATTTAAACATTCCATAGTTGAATTTATCAACATAATCGTAGTCGTGATACATTTATATTTTTGAATCAATTAAATATCTCTATTATATTGATTTAGAGTACTATATTAATTATTAATATATAATTAACGGGTAATATTTTTAAACAAAACAAATAGTTAATGTTTACTCAAAACTTAACATGTATTACCTACACAAATGAAACATGAAAAATTTATCAAACAAAAAGTTACGAGTGTATCAAACTATAATTTTATACTAGTGTTAGTGAATTTCTCTCATTTTATAATATATGAATAATAAAAAAAATTAGACAGTCAAACATTACCAAAATGTGGGTTTGAACATAAATTATTATTATTTTTGAAATCAGAAAGTAGCATTTCATCTAGGTAAAATTTAATTTTGACTCTTTAAAATTTATAATATTTTAATCTTTAAAAATGTTAAAAATTTGATTTAATTTTTTAAAAATTATAATGATTAAACTATTAAAATTGTGAAAATATATTTTAATTCTCATAAAAAATATATACAATTTAATTTCGATTCCTCTAAAACAATTTTTTAATGTTTGTCCACAACTTTTTATATTGGTTGATTAGATATAGGTTAAATGTTGAATTAACTATAACTACAGACATAAAAAGGAGTATGTTATTTTGTTATTTAAAAATAATGTTGAACACATATTTGGATATGGGATGAAAACCTCTATCCGGCACTCAACCGAATATGAATAAACAGGGAAATGCAACTGAAAAAGAAAAACCAAGATTCCTTCTCTACCACACTAAGAAAGGCATAAACATTCCGGAACAATGAATATTGGTGAGAGACTGATCTTAGGGACATACATGGCTGATTTGTCTTTCATTTATTTATCCAAAACTCTTAGGTAATTACAATCCCAAATTAAATGCTATCAACAATTATTCCTTATTCTTTATCCTTATTATCATTGTTACAGTATGGACCCAAATTTTCTTTGTGAGATATAGCAGCCAATTTTATTTCAATACAAGGAAAAAAAACAGAATATAAAAAAAGAGAAGATGATAGCATAGGACAAAAACAGCAGAAAAACAAAGCCATTACAACCAAGCAATTGTTACATCTTTATCTTTGCCTTCTCTTTTCTCTTTCAAACCTCATTGGTTGAGCCTCTGATTTAAATTTCCGAGTTTAACTTTTGTGAATGGAGAAAATAATGTTAGTACTTTGTTCAGAATCTAATTTTACTCGTCTTCTGATTCCAAAAAAAGTACTTATAAATTTAGTTAGAACCCAATGTCTTAAGAGCTAGCATTTTACCTCCTCTACTCTAAAAATGGGAAATTAGTCTCTACATGTTAAATTAAAGAGCAAATTAGTCTCTTTTTTTTTGTTAAAAAATTCATTCATTTGTCTTGTTAAAAACTATCATGATTGAGGAAAGAAACAGATAAAGGACATAATTTTTATCTGTAAAAAAATAAAATTTTTAATAGACTTATATATATATATATATATATACACACACATTTAATTGTGATAATTTCCTTTTATCATTATAATTTTTTTTTCTTGTAAGACTTGTGAATCTCCTTTTTGGCAATATGAGATTGTATATATTCTTCATTCGGCTTTCTTTTTTTACATCAAAGAAAAGTAAAAAAGAAAAAAAAGAGAAAAAAAAAAAGAGAATCTCTTACCAGAAGAATTTTATTGCTTTTTTTTTTTTTTAAAATTTGTTATACCCCCATAATGATATTTTGGTAATATCTAAGCTAATAAGCATATTTTCTTAGCAACCAAACAAATATAAATATCAAGTCAGCTAACATGATTAAAAAGAATAACACAACATATAATACTGGAACCAAGCCTATATAAATAGATATGTTGATTCCTTCTTTCATGCATTCTCAAACCCAGCTGAAAGCTTAGTAGCAACCCTTAGTCTTCTTCTTCTTCTTATTTTTTTTTTACTCTCTATCTCATAAAACCTAAAAAAAAAAAAAGAAGAAGCTTTTTTTGCAGATTGGAAGATAGAATAGTGTTGGGTTTTTCAAGCAAAATAACAACAACTGGAGTTAAGCTCTCTCACTGAGAAAAAACTGGTAAGTTTTTTTTTTTTTTTTTTTCTTCTTTAAATAAAAGTGAAAAAAAGATTTGATACTATTGTTTATGATATAGTCGGTTTCTTCTTTTATTAATAAAGTTCTTAGTTAAGTTGAAAAAGGAAGAGTTTGATAGTAATGTTTAAAACATAAAATTTATGGTTTTTGGGTTCTTTTTATTTGTTAATTAATATTTTAAATTAATAAAATTAATGATTTAATTGAACTTAAGCTGTTTGTTTTAGAAAGTTCTAAAAATATTATTTTCAATAAAATTGAAAAAAGAAGAAGAAAACTTTGGTAGTGAGAGCATATTATATTATTTTTGAGGATTTATTGGAACCGAAAATAACAATTGAGTTTAATATTATATTTGATTTAGTATCCCAACTATTGATATTATAAAAAAAAAAATCAATTTCATAAGTATAAAACAATTATAATATTGCGGATTGAGTCTTAGTTTGATTGGCATAGGTATTGTTGCCAATACAGAGAACGTGGATTTGAGTGCGTTGAAGCACACTATCTTTCTGTTTATGGGTTGGGGAGGAATTATGAGTAGTTCTAAGTGTTGTATAAAAAAAATAAATATGATGAATTATTAAAAAAACAATTATGATTAAGATGTGTTTAATTTCAAATATTAAAATATTATAATGAATGGTGATACACCTTTTTGAACCACCAAAGTGCACACAAAAATTGGCACCCAAAATAAGAATTTGGCTTTGGGATTAGGAGGGAATAAAGGTGATGTAATTTTGACTATATAAAAGAGAATATTTAATTTAGAAAACAAAAGAGTGGGTATTTTATTGAGGGAAATAAAATAGTATCCATATAAACAACGTGGGTCAAGTTGACTTGAACCTAAAAATCTTTGTCTCCATCTTTCACCTCGTTTTAAAATATTAATTATTTTGACTGTTCCATCTGATATTACAGTTTAAATTAATTTGGTTAGGCTCACGGGTATACACATAAATGATTTATTTGGTGTCATTTTGTTATCACCTAATCACAAGCTAATTTAAAAAAAAAAAAAACAAACTCTTGCAAAAAAGTTGGTTTTTTTTTTCGTGTATTTTAAAATGTGTGGTTACACTAGAAGTCAAGCTCCAAAATTTTGATAGAAAAAATTTCAAGTTGTATGGAAAAGGAATAGAAAATGAAAACAAGAATGATGATGCAGAGAATATATAAATAGTATGGAGATGAAACTTTAGCATAAACATGACGTGTCAAGGAATAAATAAAAGAGGTTCCTACCCAAATGGATATTGAGAATCATTATTCTATTACTCAATATCGAATCATTACGACGTGGAATTCAAACATATAATCTCTCAACACCTTCTTCACCCTTTAACTTTTCACACACGCTTGGAAAGTGTTACGTGATCCTCTTCTCTACCTACATATTTACATCCATTCATTTTATGTTTCCAAAGGGAGTATCACATGTGTATATATCAAAATTAAACTCCATGCTCATGTGTTTTGCATAGGTATGATGAAGTAAACTACTTTTGCTTTTATGTTTTAGTATACGTTGCCTTTGGGGTAAAAAAAAAAAAAATGGATTCATGTGCAATAGTTACATGGTCCAAGTTGAGTTAATTAAACAGCCAATTATATGTCTCTCACCGACATAATCAAACTGATAGAGACAGGATTTATGTTTTATTTAATGCTGAGGGATTCATTGTTTTGCAGATAAGAGTGAAGAATTGGCAATCAACATGGAGAACGGATATATCAACGCGGCACCAAGTCCACTTAGGAAAATCATCACGGTTGCATCCATTGCCGCCGGCATCCAGTTTGGGTGGGCTCTGCAGCTGTCTCTCCTGACACCCTACGTCCAGACCCTTGGTGTACCCCACGCTTGGGCTGCTTTCATTTGGCTTTGCGGTCCCATTTCTGGCCTTCTGGTTCAACCCATCGTGGGATACAACAGTGACCGTTGCACCTCTCGGTTCGGCCGACGCCGACCCTTTATTGTCATTGGAGCTCTCTCTGTCTCCATAGCTGTCTTCCTCATCGGTTTCGCCAAAGACATTGGCCACCATGCGGGAGATTCCTTGGAGAGATCGACCAAACCGAGAGCTGTAGCCATCTTTGTCGTCGGGTTTTGGATCCTCGACGTGGCTAACAACATGTTGCAAGGTCCGTGTCGAGCTCTCCTCGCGGACCTCTCGGCTAATGACCACAAAAAGATGAGAACCGCGAACGGGTGGTTCTCGTTTTTCATGGCGGTCGGCAACGTGTTGGGTTACGCCGCCGGTTCTTACTCCCACCTTTACAAGATCTTCCCTTTCACCAAAACCAAAGCCTGCGACATTTACTGTGCAAATCTCAAATCATGCTTCACCATAGACATCATGATCCTCTTGTTAGTAACAGTAACCGCAGTCACAACCGTGAAGGAAGATCCCTTCACCAAGCAAATCCAAGATGATGGGAGCAAAGAATCGACTCCTTTCATAGGTGAAATGATAGCAGCTTTCAAGAGCTTGAAGAAACCAATGTGGATCCTGCTGCTAGTGACTTGCCTCAATTGGATAGCTTGGTTCCCATTCTTGTTGTTCGACACTGACTGGATGGGCAAAGAGATTTACGGTGGGGAAGCCAAGGGAGATGCACATAAAATTAAGCTTTACGGTGATGGGGTTCGAGCTGGTGCATTAGGGTTGATGATTAACTCCATCGTCTTGGGGTTGACTTCACTGGGGTTAGAGCCTGCAGGGCGGTTGATCGGTGGGGTCAAGAACTTGTGGGCGATCGTCAACTTCATCTTGTGTGCGTGCTTGGCGTCTACGGTGTTGATCACAAAGATGGCTGAGGCTTGGAGACAACACCATGGGTCCCCACTCACCCATCCTCCATTTAACATTACAGGCTCTGCCTTGGCTGTATTCGGTGTCTTGGGTATTCCACTTGCGGTTAGTTCCATTCTCTTTCTTTTCTCTCTTTTGTTTTCTATGTATAATTAAAGTAACATGTCACGTGATTTGAATTTAAAAAAAACAAGGATTTGACTTTTGTGCCTTGGAAAATTGACTGCTTCTGTAAATGATTTGACCCTTTTAGTAATTTGCAGGAAACTTTAGTAAACAGGTTTTCTTTTCCAGTCAAATTAAACGTCAAATTAATCCTAATTACCACATATTATATTATACTGGTTACGTAACATAATATGTGTTAGAGTCGTTCAGTTCTAACCCTGACAGGACAGCAATATTTCCTGCAATTTGAGCCATGAAAACAGTGAAACTAGACTATAATAATTGAGCCATCATTATTTATGAGTTGAAAAGTCTTTGGAACAATAGCAATTACGACAACTCTGGCTTTATTATGCAGGTAACATACAGTATTCCATTCGCTTTGGCATCCATCTACTGTTCTAGTACTGGTGGTGGTCAAGGTGAGTTGCAGTAACTTTTATTTTGTGTTTGAATAATCTATAATCATACGAAGATGATTATAATCATATGAAGATGATTCTCAATGGCAGGTCTTTCTCTAGGAGTGCTAAACTTGTCTATAGTTATCCCACAGGTACTTGCTTTATCATCTTTCTTCATATTCTAACTTAAAATATGGTAGACAGTATGTTGGTAGTTAAAGTGAAATTTAATGGCATGATATGTATAGACTGAGGCATGATATGTATAGGCTGACTTTGTATGTGAAAATGGCAGATGTTCGTATCAGTAATTAGTGGACCGTTGGATGATGCATTCGGGGGTGGCAACTTGCCTGCTTTTGTGCTGGGGTCCATAGCGGCTGCTGTCAGTGCGTTGTTGGCTATATTGGCATTGCCGAACCCACCTAAACAAGTGTCCCTTTCGCCAGGAATGGGTGGTGGCCATTAATAAATAATCAATTCCACAGCTTCTAATCAGCCTCTTTGCATGCCAACAATGTGTTTCAAGTTTTATGATTTGCTTGGTGTAGTTTCATATAAATATTTGCTTTGATGCAATGCAGTCATGGCTTAGTCCCATGCCTCTCCTTATGTATTTTTAAGGTTTCCATATATAGGGAAGTTTGCAGGGAAATCCTTTTTATTTCTCTAAGATTTGTAATCTAAGCTTATAATTTCCAATATATCAGAACCTTCGAAAATGAAAATTTGAAAGCAACTTTTGTGTTATGTTTAATTTCTTAGTTGTTTCTCTTAATCAAAACTAACCTAATTAATCAAATAAGTGTTGGGTGTAATAGTAAGACCATTGCATTCCTGAAGGTGATGTGGTGGTAAAAGTACTATGGAGGCCCCTGTACTAAGAGTTTGATTGCATTTTGCCTCCTCTACTAAAAAAATGGACAAATTATCATTTCTATACTAAATTAAAGAGCAAATTTATCCTTTTTTATTAAAAATTTCATCCATTTGTACTATTAAAAACTACTGTGGTTGACAAAATAACCAGACTATGACATGTAACGTGCCACATGTGTTAGAGTAACTGATAAGTTTGTTAATCTGTTAGCTGTTAGTTAATTGTTAGTTAATCTGTTAGTTTGTTCTTTGTAGATAGCATGCTTTGCTATGATGTATAAAAGCATTAACAACCACTGTATAGAGAAATAATTTTCTCAATATATTCTTCTTGATTCATAAAATCTCTGTTATTTTTCTATTTCTTGCTATAGTTTAGCGTGGTATCAGATGTCCCTTTCCTCCTGGAGTTATTTCTTTGAATACCTGTGCTTTTCATGGCTCCTCCTTCTAGTCCGTCTGCTATTCAATCTGCTACACCAGTGATGGCTTCCAATCTTACTGATAAAGTCTTTGACAGTCGTTTCTTTTCCACCAAGAAAATCAGTGTTCTTCTTGATGACAATAATTACTTGCCATCGCGTCAACAGGTTCTTTTGGCGATCAAGACGTATAAGCTTCAAAACTGTTCCTCCTCCTCAATTGATTTCGGATAAAAATGGGGTGCCTCAAAAGAATCTTGAGTTTACTCGGTTTGAACAACAAGATAGTACTCTTACACCGTGGCTCCTATTGTCGGTGAGTCAAGCAGTTCTTCCACATCTAATTGGTCTGGATACTAATGCTCAAATCTGGAATACTCTTGTTAATTTGTATGACAGTAAGACTACCTCTCGGTTGAAGTTTTATAGAAGGGCTTTGCACTCTCAGCGCAAGGGTGATCTTTCCATGAAAGATTTCTTAATGAAAATCAAGGGTTACTGTGATAATCTTGCTAGTTGTGGAGAAGTTATTAGCGAGCATGAGCATGTTACTGCAATTCTTAATGGCCTGTCACCTGAGTATGAGTCTATTATTACGATTACCACTGCAAGTTAGATACCCTACAATGTTCAGGGTGTCACTACCTTGCTTCTTGATGCTGAAGCACGACAACAAGTTACAATAGTTGGGGCTCCTAGTTCAACTAATATGGTCTTTCATCAACACGTGGACCTTGTTGTCAACAGTGCGCCTACACCGGCTTGTCTTCACTCATCAGCTGCTCGAGGTTGTGGGTGTGGTCGCTCATCTAGATCGTGTGTTCAATGTCAATTGTGTGGGAAAATAGGTCACCTTGTTGATCGATGTTACTATCGATTTGATCCTCCTACAAGAGTGCCGGCTATATACCCCCTCATTCCTCCCAAGGAGATGTCTGCATATTTGGTACTGGATCTACCATCGTACCATGGGTGCCATCATCTATTCCCATGATGCCTCTTACTATTCCAAGTTCACAACCGGGTTAGTTTTTTCCACCTGCCCCAGTTCCTACCTGGACTAATCTGTTTACTATTAGTTCTCCGCAGCATGTCAGTGCACCCACTTTAGCAGCCCCACACCCTCAAGCCTATCTTGCGACCCCTGAAACAGTTGGTGGTAATGCTTGGTATCCTGACTTTGGTACAACATATCATCTCACTAATTCAGTTGTTTCACTAGGTGAAAGTACTTCCTACAATGGTCTAGGTAAAGTGTATGTTGGTAATGGTACTGTACTTCTTGTTATGTCTACTAGTAATCATCTTTGCTTACTCATTCATGATCATTATACATGAAATCCCTATTATTTGTGCCTGGTGTAGCCAAAAACCTCTTATCTGTGTCTAAGTTTACAAAAGATAATCAGGTGATATTTGAGTTTCTTTCTACACAGTGTCAGGTTCGTGATCTGAAAATTAGGGAGATAATTCTTCGAGGATCGATGCATAATGGATTGTACAGACTCCACTTAAATGGCTCTCCCAAGACTACCTTGCCTTCTGGCTCAACTCATTGTTTTACAGCTAATACGATAGTTCCTTTAGGTATATGACATTCTAGGTTAGGGCATTCCTTTAATGTCACACTTAAAAAGGCTCTACACCATTGTAACATACCATTTGGTACAAATAAAGAATCCCTTAATTGTGTTGCTTGCCACTTAGGAAAAGAACATAAGCTGTCGTTTCATAAGTCTTTATCTAAGAATACTACACCCATTCAACTGGTGGTTGTTGATGTTTGGGGACTAGCTCTAGTCTCTTCCAATGGTTTTCGTTATTATGTTGCTTTCACAAATGCATATACAAGATACACTTGGGTTTATTTCTTGCATAGAAAGTTAGAGGTGCTCACTGTCTTCCCACAGTTTCATAGACAAGCTGAAAGGGCTCTTGGCTGCAAACTTAAAACTTTACAAACAGATAGGGGAGGAGAATTTCAAGCGTTGAAGTTGTACTTGTCTCAGTAAGGGATCATGCATCGTTTTACGTATCTATATACTTCTAAGCAAAATGGTTTAGTTGAACGCAAACATAGACAGATAGCTGAAGCTGGTCTTTCTATGCTAGCTCATGTATATATGCCCTTAACCTACTAGAATGATGCCTTCAGCAGTGCAATATACTTGATAAACATGTTGCATTCTTTTCTCTTAGGAAAAATCTCACCATATGAAAAGTTCTTTCATGTTCAATCAAGTTATTCATTTCTTCGAGTTTTTGGCTGCTTGTACTTTCTCAATCTTAGACCCTACAACACCTATAAGCTACAGTTCGATCCACCTCATGTACATTTTTAAGGTTGCTTGTACTTTCCCAATCTTAGACCCTACAACACCTATAAGCTACAGTTTCGATCCACCCCATGCACATTTTTAGGGTACATCTCGTTACACAAATGATATCATTGTTGGGATAATGATGGTAAAGTATATATTTCTCGTCATGTCACATTTCATGAAACTGTGTTTCCATTTCAAACCAACTGCTCAAAATCTGTTCCCTCTATGCCTTCTCCATAATCTAGTTCTAAGCTGCTCATGTTGTCCCCAAGCCATATGCCACATGCTAATCCAACATTTGTTGTTTCAACCATTCCTCGAGTCAACTCATTGAATGATGTCCCTCTATCCAACTCACCTAGTTTAGTACATTCTCTCTGTGATAACTCTACATCTAGACTATATCTAGAATGTCTAATATTGATATGCTAGACTAGCCACATCCTCAACCTCATGTTCCATTTAACTCTTACGCTATGGTTATACGTAGCAAAGCTGGCATTTTAAAACCCAATACATACGTAAGAAAAGTAACATGTTTTTCTAATGATACTCCTACTGACATACATGAAGCAATGAGTAATGAGTGTTGAAAAGTGGCGGAGCATAGTGAGTTACAGGCCCTTTTTCACAATAACACATAGAGTATTTGTTCACTTCCTGTTAATCGAAGGGCGATCGGCTGCAAGTGGTTGTTTAAGTTGAAAAAAAAGGATGATGGGATTGTGGAAAGGCATAAAACACAACTGGTGGCTAAAGGGTTTTCTCAATATGCTGGACTTGATTTTTGAGACACCTTCAGTCCAGTAGTTAAAGCAATAACCATTCGAATTGTGTTTGCTATTGCAGTCATGAAAAGGTGGTCACTAAGGCAAATTGATGTCAATAATGCTGATGCGTTGTTGAAAGCACCAAAAATATCCTATCCCTATAAAATAACGAAGAGAATAGTATAGGAGAAGTAGGGTCAAATCCTCAAGGACTGGATTTGCACAAGTTCCTATTCCTCGAGATCCCGGGCAGAGTCGTGCCCAAAAAAATAGCGTACTTGGGAAAATATAAAAAAAAGGAATTAAAAGTTTTATTGAATTGAAATTGCGTAAATTGAAATTAAAATTATAAAGATAAATAGAGTTGAGAAAAAAAAAATTTTGATGGAGAGATTTTAGCATCCAGTTATCTCGATCCTCCTTGGGTTCAGTCTTAGGCTTTTAAGTGATCCTTCTCGAACAGAATAAGCTAGTTAGAGTGGAAGAGGACGCCTACGACCACCAACTCCACTTAGATTTTAGACTTACGATTTAGAGGAACTTGAATCTAGCCAACCGTCGCTTTTGTGGGATCGTCTTACACTAGACCATCACTTCTCATTGGCGATTGCCATGCTGTTTTGTCTCTTGGGCTCGATAATCACTGACGCAGTAAGCTAACGAATCGACTGTGCAACCTTCCCAAAACATATAAAGTGGCTATCTTTGCACAAGATGAAAAGATCACTTTTGAAAGGACATGGACGGAAGCGTAAGTCCCGTAGTGCAGAGAAACGATGAATACTCGTTGAGAAGGCTAAACGCAGATTTTAAGCCTCATGAACCCTTTTTGAGGAATCTCGACAACCTTTGGCTAGATGAATTTAGTGAGTCATGATTTTTGAGAAAAAAAGAAATAAACTTAATAAAAATGGAATTTTATTGAATAAATGAAAGAAAAAAAGGCTAAGCTTTTTGTAAGAGGGAGTTTTACAGAAAAAGATGAGTGCAATTTGTGTACTCAGAAAACCTAGTCTATTCCTATCTAAATTCTAAAAGATAAATAAAGATAAATAGAGATAAAAGCTAAAATTAAATCTAAATAATAATATTAACAATTATCCTAATATAATTAAAATTTAAATAGAGTCTTATGTTTATAAAATCTCTTCTTTGCATTTTTGCCCTCAAGTCTTCCACACTTTGCATTTTTGGGACCACTTTTTTCCTACTTCACATGCTGGCCCATTTTATCTTTAAATTCACGCTTTTTGCCCTCAAATTTCATTTTGTCTTCAATTTAGTCCCTACAAGATAAAATCCATAAATAGCTCAAATTTGTAGGATCATACTCAAAATAAATATGTAATTAATACATAAAAATATGTCATTCCAGAGTATTATCAAATTCCCCTTACTTAGCCCCTACTTGCCCTCAAGTATGGTTCCTATCCACTATGAAATTTAGATTTTTGCCATGAAAGAAATATCAATCCAAAGTTTTATAAAAAGTAGGCATAATGCATATGATAAATGAAGAGAACCTTTAGCTTGCTTTAAGTAAAACTAAAAAAGTATTCCAATTAATACACACAAAAATCAAAATCGACTTGGATTATTTCATGAAAATTAGGTAATTTACTAAACTTACCAAGAAACCATATTTGTTTCCGCTCTTAGTCTCTAAATGCAATTTTATTATTAATATTTCTTTTTTTCTTTTTTTTTTGCTTAAGAATATATTGAACCTTTTGACACGAAAAGAGATGACAGCTAAACACCCTACCTCGGTTACTTAGCCTAATAAATTTTTTTCTTAAGAATATATTGAACCTTTTGACGCGAAGAGAGATAACAGCTAAGCACTCCACCCCGGTTACTCAGGCCAACATATTTCTAAAAAAAATTTGTTTAATTCCGGTTAGCAGAGTTTTACCTAACACGTCACACAACCTTTTGACGCAAAGTAGGATAACAACCCAAGCACCTTACCCCAGTTACTTAGCTAGTCACGTCTTTAAGCTGCACTCATAACCACAGAGACATCAAAAATTATTATTATGATTAAATGAAATTTTAATTTTGGAGGACTAGGAAAAACAATCAAGTGTCAAAAATAAGTTTCAGCAACCATCTAACAGTCATGAACATAATTTTAGCATGCAATTGTATTAAGTATCCTCTCTGCATTTAGACTTCGTCGGTTTTACTATAAGCAAGATAGGGTTAACTCTATTAATCATAATTATTTTAGCCTAATAGAAATAAAACAGTGGAGACGAAATCAAACTAGCAAAATCATAACTAACTTAGTAGACAAGAATTATACTCGCAGGTCAAACACTGGGCAATTTCTGGTAAAAATCTTGGGCATGAAAAGAAGCAGAATATTCTAAAAAAAATAAATGTGGGCAAAAACTTGCATAAGGCAGCATCAATAGTAAAGCAACAGTAAAAACATCAGATAAAATGACAAAAATAATAAGGAATGCCTCCCCCTACTTAAAACACATTTTCCTCGATGTTAAAAATAATATTAATAAATATGATGAAAAGAAATGGTTTAGAACACTCCCCATGTCGTATTTGTTACTGTTTTCACCCCTTTCCAAATTTAATTTTTTTCGATTCCTCGATTCTTCTAGATATAAGAAGAGAGATACAATTTATTAACATGCAAGAAAATAAAGAAAATAGAAAATATAAATATAAATAAAAAAATTAGGTTGCTTTCCAACAAGCGCTTGTTTAACGTCGTTAGCTTGACGCCCTAACTAGTATTGGGCCTGCTTCAGTTGAATTCTTTCATTCATATAGGCTTGGAAATTCTCTTTTTTTACCATATCCACCATATTTGGGTTTAATCATCCTTGCGCCTCTTGCTTTGGTTTCGCTTTTTCCTCTAAGAACATCTTATGTGTGCATGTCAAGGAGTTGATCCTTTTCAAGTAAGCAATGATCTCATCATTCTCCAAAAATTTGCATTTGAGATGCTTAGGAAGTAGTTTTAATTCCATATCTGGTGCCTACACAATTGAAGGTAGAAGTTTAGTATTCATAGGAGCTGATAATTCATTAATAGATTCGCAAATAGATCTCGAATCAAAATTATCATCAAACAATGTTTCAAGTTTATCTTCATAAGATGATTCAAAAGTTTCTTCTACTAATGAGTCAATTATGTCGACACAATTTACATTCAAGATTGCACTTGGGTGACTAATAGCGTCGTAAACATTAAACTTTACGATCTCCCCTTCAAATTCCATCATGAGAGTTCCGCTACGCACATTAATCTTAGTATTTGCAGCACTAAGGAAAGGTTACCCCAACAAGATGTTTGAAGACCTAAGAGTGTTATCCTCTTCTATTTTTATCACATAAAAATCTGCAAGAAAGCTAAGTCCGTTGACTTTCACTAATACGTCCTCAAGGATTCCTTCGAGATTCACAATAGACTTGTCTGCTAATTGAATGATAACACATGTTTTCGTTAAAAAACCCGCGTTAAGTGATTCATAAATAGAAAAAGACATTACATTTATAGAGGCCCCTAAATCGCACATTGTTTTTTTTAATTCTTAAATGATCTATTTTGTATGGTATTGCAAACATGCCCCTGTCTTTAGATTTTGCTAGCATCTTCTGTTGCAACAACGCAAATACATTTTCATCAACACTTACTCTTTTATTTCCAGTCAATTTTTGCTTGTTGGTGCAAAGCTCCTTAAGGAACTTCGCATATCGCGAAATTTGTTTGATGGTATCCAACAATAGTATGTTGATCTCAACGTTTTTGATTGTTTCAAGGATATCTTTTTCCTCCTTACCTCTCTGATGTTGGTTTAATTGTCCTGGAAATGGAGGTTGAATTATGGGCAGTGGAGGTTTCGTTCGGACCTGTTCATCGCTCTTCTATATTTTCTGGGCAGAATCTTGATCAAGATTCTTGCCAGGATTTGATTCCAGTACTTTTCCACTTCGCAACATCACTGCATTTGCGTGTTGTCTTGGATTAGGTTTAATCTGTGACAATAGCTTTCCTTGTGAGTTCATTTTCTCAATTGATGCGGTCAATTTTCTTATAGACGCCTCGATTTTCTATTGAAAATCAAGCATATTAGCTGCTAATTTATTGATCATGGTTTCTAGAGAGGTACCTAAATCTCGCGACTATTGTGGTATGACCAATTATACTGCAGGTTTGCCCTATAACTCAAGTTAGGATGGTCGTTCCATCCTAGGTTATATGTATTTGCATAGAGGTCATATCACCTTTGGGACAGTTTAGGAAAGTTTCCCACATTATCTAAATAGGCCATAGTATTGTCACACAAACTAAGGCATGCATCAGTTATATGTTCAGGTGTTGCACAAATTCCGCACAGTCGGGTTGGTCCTATTTTTACCGCAAAAAGAGAATTCATGATACTAGTAAGTCGATCAACTTTATCTTCTAAAGTTAAAATACTTAGCTGGTGAACCCTTCTAATGGGTTGAAGATTGGCTCGAAATTGTTGAGTATTTGCAGCCATCGTGGATATCAGGTCCCTTGCTTGTTGGAGAGTCATGTTGACCAATGCTCCTCTATTAGCGGCATCTACCATATTCATCTCTATGGGCCTTAAGCCTTCATAAAAGTATTGGAATAGAGATTGTTTTGTTATACCATGTTGCGGGAAACTTGCACACAACTTCTTAAATCACTCCTAATAGCTGTAAAGAGACTCCACATCTTTTTTCCTTATCCCAACGATTTCCCTTCTTAACTTAGCTGCACGTGATGCGGGAAAAAAACCTGTTAAGAAACAAACGGGAAAGATCAGTCCAAGTTGTAATAGATCCAGGAGATAGGTAAAATAACCATTCCCTAGCAGAATCTGCTAGAGAGAAAGGGAAAGCATGTAATTTGATTTGATCCTCAGTTACGCCCTGAGGTTTCATACTAAGACAAATCATGTGAAACTCTTTTAGATGTTTATGTGGATTTTCATTTTGCAACCCATGAAAAGTTGCCAGTAACTGGATTAATTCTGACTTCAGTTCAAAATCAGTATCCATAATAGAATACGCAATGCATAATGGTTGTTGTTCTCTAGGAGCTTCAGGCATTTGCTAGATTGTTTGAGCCATAGGTTAATATGCTAGATTTGGGTTTTCGTTAACCCTAGTTTTAAGTACTTCTTCTGGTGGATCGACTTTTATTCTTTCATTTTATAGTGTTTGAGTAAGGTTTTCGTTAACCCCAGACTCGACCTCATCTTCTGATTCTACTTCTACTTCCGACAGTGGGTTACTCTGAGTCCCTACCAACCCTGACTACTTTTTTCGTAGCTTCGTTTCCTTGCGATTAGCTTTCGCAGTCTTCTCTATTTCTGAATCGAATGCAAGAATACCTGGAGCAGATCTGGTCATAAGAAACAAAAGAAACAAGATTAGTACGTTACCAGCCCCCTGTAACGGCGCTAAAATTTGATGCGTCGTTGAGAGCACCAAAAATATCCTATCCCTATAAAATAACGAAAATAATAGTATAGGAAAAGTAGGGGTCAAATTTTCAGGGATTGAATTTGCACAAGTTCCAATTTCTCGAGATCCCGAGCAGAGTCTTACCAAAAGAAAACTGGCGTACTTGGGAAAAAATTTAAAAAAACAGAATTAAAAGTTTTATTGAATTGAAATTGCGTAAATTAAAATGAAAATTGTAAAGATAAACATAGTTGAGAAAATAGAGTTTTTGATGGAGAGATTTCAGCCTTCGGTTATCTCGATCCTCCTTGGGTTCTATCCTAGGCTTTTAGGTGATCCTTCTCGAATAAAATAAGCTAGTTAAAGTGGAAGAGGATGCCTACGACCACAGTTCCACTTAGATTTTAGACTTACAATTTAAAGGAACCTGACTCTAGCCAACCGTCGCTTTTGTGGGACCGTCTTACACTAGATCATCACTTCTCATTGGCGAATGTCACACTATTTTGTCTCTTGAGCTCGACAACCACTGACACAGTAAGCTAACGTACCGACTGTGTAACCTTCCCAAAACATACAAAGCAACTGTCTTTGTTCAAGATGAAAAGATCACTTTTGAAGGGACATGAACGGAAGCGTTAGTCCCGTAGTGCGGAGAAACGATGAATACTTGTTGAGAAGGCTAAATGCGGATTCTAAGCCTCATGAACCCTTTTTGGGAAATTTCGACAACCTTTGGCAAGATGAATTTAGTGACTCATACTTTTTGGGAAAAAATAAACTTAATAAAAAATGGAATTTTTTTGAATAAATGAAAGAAATAAAGGCTAAGCTTTTTGGGAGAGGGAGCTTTAGGCTAAGCTTTTTGGGAGAGGGAGCTTTATAGAAAAAGATGAGTGCAATTTGTGTCACTCTATCCCCTATTTATAGTACTCAGAAAACCTAGTCTATTCCTATCTAAATTCTAAAAGATAAATAGAGATAAAAGCTAAAATTAAATTTAAATAATCTTAACAATTATCCTAATATAATTAAAATTTAAATAGAGTCTTGTATTTATAAAATCTCTTCTTTGCATTTTTGCCCCCGTCTTCCACACTTTGCATTTTTGACACCACTTCTTTTCTACTTCGCATGCTAGCCCATTTTATCTTTAAATTCATGCTTTTTTCCCTTAGATTTCCTTTTGCCTTCAATTTAGTCCTATAACATAAAAAACCATAAATATCTCAAATTAGTATGATAATACTCAAAATAAATATATAATTAATACATAAAAATATGTCATTCTAGAGTATTATCAAATGCATTTCTCAATGGGAATTTGACTGAGGAGATATACATAGATTAATCGTCTGGATTTGAAGTGTCAGGTAACAATGGATAGAAGCTTGTTTGCAGATTAAACAAAGCTTTGTATGGTCTACGCCAAGCTCCTCGTGCATGGTTCCACACTCTCAAACAGTACCTAGTTGATCAACTTGGATTTCATACTTCAAAAGCTGATCCTTCATTGTTCATTCAAGCATCTTCGGAAAATTTCTTGTTGTTTATGGCTTATGTAGATGACATAGTTATAACATGCAGTTCAAATAATGATATAGACAACGTGGTGCATCAACTTCTCAATAAGTTTGTTCTTAAAGGTATGAGAAGAATTAATTTTTTCTTAGGTGTTGAAGTTCAACACACACCTCGGGGACTGTTACTTACTCAGAAAAAGTACATCTCTGAGATACTTCACAAAACAGGAATGATAGGAACAGCAGCCAGACCTATACCCATGGTGAGCACTCCTAAATTGGTTGCTTCATATGGTAGTCCACCATTTACTGATGGTCATTTATATCGAAGTGTAGTTGGAATGCTTCAGTATATGTGCATTACATGCCCAGACTTGTCATTTTGTGTTAACAAACTCAGTCAATACATGAATTCTCCAAGTTACACTTATTGGAAGGCAGCTAAACGAGTGTTGTGATATCTCACTGAACCATGGATCATGGTCTGTACTTCTTAAAAGGTTAGTTTGAATTAGTCTACTGCTCTGATGTTGATTGGGCTTCATCTGTTGATTCCACCACATGATATGTTTTTTTATCTAGGATCTAACCCTATTACATGGTGTTCCAAGAAGCAAGCAGTAGTGTCCAGGTCTTCGTCTGAAGTAGAATATCATAGTTTGGCCAATTGCGTATCTGAGTTGTTGTGGGTTAAACAGTTGCTAGATGAAATTGGTATGCCAACGTGTCAGTCACCAATGGTCTGGTATGACAACACTTCCACATTTTCAATGGCCGCAAACCCCACACATCATGCCAGGGTAAAACATGTAGAGATCGATCATCATTTTATTCGCGAAAAAGTACTTGATGGTACACTACAGGTTAATTTTGTTCCATCGAGAAAACAAGTCGCTGATGTTCTCACAAATCCCATCACACCCAAACAGTTTGCCTCATTTCGACATGCTCTTCGAGTTCTTTCAAGTGATGTTGACCTTAATGTTCAAAGTTCAAGAAACCGAGGGAATGTTAGAGTAATTGATAAGTTAGTTAATCTGTTAGCTATTAGTTAGCTGTTAGTTAATCTGTTAGTTTGTTCTTTGTAGATAACATGCTTTGCTATGATGTATAAAAGCACTAGCAGCAACTATACAGAGAAATAATTTTCCTAGCATATTCTTCTTGATTCATAAAGTCTCTGTTATTTTTCTATTTCTTGCTATAGTTTAACAACATGTACCTCATTATAAGGTATAGAGACTAATTTTTAACAGCAAAAATGGGTGAAATTTTTAATAGAAAGACCAATTTACTTTTTAATTTAGCATACAATGACTAATTTACTATTTTTTTGAATAGAGGGGTAAAATGCAATCTGACTCTTAGTACAAAGGACTTCATGGTACTTTTACTTAATATGGTTGAAAAGAACAACTACAAACCTTGAATATGAACCATAAAATAAACATGTGAATAAAAAAAGCCAATAAGGAAAATATATAAAAGAAGATTGTGCTAAGATTGTTGAGAAATGTTGGACATTACCAAATAGTTGACCTCAAGAGTAATTACCTTAATGATGCCCATGATGCATTATTGGAAACCTATGATCAAAGCGTTCAGTTCTTTCAAAAGTTGTTTGGTACAAAGGATTCAAATGTTATTAACTACGCAAATTTTTATTTTGAAAAGATTAGGTATTATAGACTAGAACAGGAAATGAATTGCACAATTCATATTTCACAGCAATATTTTTAAGAAGAGAAATACAGAAAAAAATGGAAGAACTTGTTATTTATTGTTGAACCAAATACATTTTTATCTTAAAACACAAGTAACAATGCTGCCATATTTTCAGCAGATATTGTAGCTAACAATGACTCAACTAACGACTAAAAAATAGGATTACTACTAACTCTAACGTAAACATTTCAAAGACTAAAAATCAGTAAAATATCTCAACAATTATTTGACTTAATAATAACTAAACAAAAACAAATCAACTGGTGTTGCAGTTCAACACTCCCTCTCAACACCAGCTTGTGTCCTTCTCACCATGCTAAGCCTATAACGAAAATTCTCAACCTTGTTACCTCTCAGGCCTTTAGTGAACACATTTGCAATTTGGTTTTCTGTTTTAACCTTCTTTAACTCAATCTCTTCTAACAGAATTTTCTCTCTAATAAAATGATAACGGATTGCCACATGCTTGGTTTTTGCATGTAAAACTGGATTTCCACATGCTTGGTTCATGCTCTTATCATGAAAACATACCTTGTTGTTGAACGTCGAATATCATAATCTCCCGCAAAATCAACATCACAGTAGCCAATCAACGTGCACTCTTCACCTTTTCTATACAAGATACCATATTCAAGTGTACCTTTCACATATCGCAAAATTCATTAAACTCTTTCTAGATGTGACTTCTTTGGACTTTGCATATAACGACTTATCACACCTATTGTATATGAGATATTAGGCCTAGTTAGAGTTAGATAGATTAGACTACCTACCAATTTTTGATACATAGTCACATTTTCTAAATCTTTCCCTTCAAGAGAACAAATATTAGCGTTTAGCTCTACTGAAGTTGTGATTGGTTTGCACTCAGACATTCCAAATTTTTCCAGTAAATCTTTGGAATATTTTTTTTGATAGAGACGAATTCCTTCCGCTATGTGATCAGCCTCCAGACTGAGAAAATGTTTCAGCTGTCCTAATTCTTTCATTTGAAAATGAATAGACAAATTCTCTTTTGTTTGAAGAATTTCTTCTTCGCAATCTCCTGTTATTATTAAATCATCCACATACACTAGGAAAATAACCAGCCGTCTTTCTTTGTTTTTAACAAACAAACTAGAATCTGCGGATGTCATTAAGAATCCATCATAAGTAAGAAATTCTGAAATTTTACCATACCAAAGCCTAGGCACTTGTTTTAACTCGTAGAGTGCCTTTCGAAGCTTGCACATTGAAACCCAATTGGCTTATTCATATAAATTTCACGATCTTAACTCCCTATGCAAAAATGAATTTTTCACGTCCATTTGCCACAACTGCTAATTTTTGTTAGCTGCTAGTGCAAGTAAGACTTGAACCGTAGTTGTAATATCCCGAATTAGGACCTAATCAGAATAGTAGTTTTGTGACCACAAATACGAGATAGAAATAATTATTTTATAATTATTTTGAGGTTTATGATATGATTGCATGATTGTGTGAAAATTTCGTGACGAAATTCTATGCATAAAGTGCTTAAGTTGAAATTAGGGACTAAATCGAATAACTTGCAAAACTTGCATTCTAGAAGTTTTTAGTATGAAATTACTTTGGAATATTAATGAGGAGGTCTTAAATAGCAATTTGACTAATTTCTAAAATTTTGGACAAAAATGGGCTTGTACATGAAAATTTTCAAAGAAAGGAATTAAGGGTATTTTGGTCATTTGGTAATTAAAAGAGTAAAAAAAGGAAAAAGATGGCAAAATATGTTCATCTTCTTCATTAGGATGAAAATTAAAGGGTTCTCCATAGCTAGGGTTTGTTTCAAGCTTCCAAGGTCCATAGTAAGTGATTCCAAGCCCCGTTTTTAATGTTCTTTACGTTTTTTGAGTCCCGGTAACTTGATTTAGCTTATGCTAGCAATAATTCAACCTAGGGTTCATATTTGGAAAAATACCCATAGGTGAAATTTGTGTATTTTGGTGTTTTATGATAGAATATGAGGTTTTAAATTATGCTAGACAACTTGTGCTACTCGGTTTTAAGTGAAAATGAGAAAAAGGGCTTAATCGGTAAAAATACCTAATAGTTATAAGTACATGTTAGAATGAGAATTTGATGTTGCCATAGAAGGGAAAAATGATCAGCATGTCATAAAACATAAGAAAATGGGATGAAGTTTAATTCCCGAGCCTAGGGGCAAAAGTGTAATTTTGCAAAAGTTTAGGGGCAAAATGGTAATTTTTCCAAAGTTCGTATTTGGGGCTGTTTTGATGAATGTATGTATTAAATAAGATTAATTTGGCATTATAGATCAAGAGAAACGAGATTCAAGTCGTGATCGAGGGAAAAACAAAGTTTACGAGGAATAGGCTTGATTGCTAATATTTTGTATCGAGGTAAGTTCATGTGTAAATGTAGTAACATAATTGTCATTTTAAGTAATTTAATGTTATTTATGTGATATGATGATTAATATCATGAAATATTATGCTTTATGGTTATTATTGAATAATATGTAAATTATGAATTGCTATCGAGTATCGGTTTCGATGTTCCGTGGAAGACGGCAAAGATGTGTAATCGAGAAAAAAACCCGTTTGAACCTTGGGAATAGATTAGAATACAAGTGACATGTCACTAGGATGGTTGGGCATCCGAACTCGTTGAGTTGAGTCCGAGTTCACTTATGGATGCAAATGTCCGAACTCGTTGAGTTGAGTCTGAGTTCGTGAGATGTAACTAGGCATCCGAGCTCGTTGAGTTGAGTCCGAGTTCGCTTATGGGCGGGTTACATGGTAGCTTGGCTACATATGTGGCACTTATGTACAAACTTTTCGTGTATTCGAATTATGTTCCGATGTGTTCAACGGGTGAATCTTAAGAGAACAAGGAGAATGCCTAAAACGAAGGTGACATGTTGGTAAGTGTGGTAAATGAGAAAATTTGACAGGTATGTGCTTAAACCCTCGGGTTGAAAACTTGGTAAGATGAAATCGTAGAAAGATATTAAATGTAAATGATGTTTTATGTGGGATTGTGTGATTATGTTACTTGCTATTTGCATGTGAACTTACTAAGCATTTATGCTTACTCCTTCTTTTTCCTTCATTGTAGGTTTGACAAACTGGCTTGAGAATCCGGATAGGTCGAAGACTCGTTCACACTATCCGAAGGCTTAAATCGGTAAAATGGCTTGTATATTATGAATGTGGCATGTATGGCAAAATACTCACTTTGTGTAATTGATCTTATGATATGATTATGCTTTGGCAAGAAAAGAGTTTGTGAATGATTAGCTATTGGAATGGCCAATCTAAATCATATTTGATACCATGTATGTTTAAAATGCTATTTAGTCCACGAAAATTTATAGTAAAGTAAAATTTGCTATAAAATAGAATATTGCTGCAGCAATGACGTAAATTTGAAAAATCACTAAAAATAGTAGAAATAGAATTAGATGATGAATAAAATATTTAATTAAAGCCTAATGAATCTATTTTCATGTGTAAGACACAAAATAGGTAAAAGAGTTGTATTTTATGAGATATTTACGATTTGGTGAAACAGGGTTAGAGTGATTTCTGAATCCCCTATTCTGACTTTGGAAATTCACCATAAATTGTATAAAAATAATTAGAAGTCATGCTTTATATTTACAGGTTCCTTATAGAGTATAGTTTTAATAGAAACAAACGGTATAATCATTGAAACTCTGTACAGGGAGATATCTGATTTGTAATACACAGAGGTCAGAGCAGTCATACCCTAAAATAGAGGAGACTTTAACTAATAAACTGTACTAATTGGCCAGACCAAAAATTCTATAAAAAAATTAGTAAATAGATATATGAGTCTAGTTTCAGGAAAAATTTACGGAATTAGATTTTGAGTTTTGGAACTTGAGATATGAATTTTTAAGTGACTATGACGCAGATTGCTAGCTTGATTGGAAATTTTAAAAATAAATTGTTTGAGCTGTTTAAGCAGTGAATTAAGTCTGTTAACACCTCCTGTTCGACTCCGGCGACGGTCTCGGGTACAGGGCGTTACAGTAGTAATCTTAGCAATAGAACTAAACGTTTCATCATAGTCTTGTCCATATTGCTAAGAAAAATCATGAGCTACCAATCAAGCCTTGTGTCTTTCAATTGATCCATTTGTGTGACATTTATTTTGTAAATTCACTTGCAGGAAATTGGTTTTACATCTTTTGGCTTTGGCTCAATCTCCCAAGTCTAGTTGTGTTTAAGTGCAACAATTTTATCCTTCGTAGCCTTGGTCCAATCTGCATTTTGAGTTGCTTCTTCAAACGTCTCTGGCTCCATTATATCAGCTTCTTCTACTATGGCGGCATTACTGTATCTAGGATTTGCCCTTTTTATTCTTGTTGATCTTCTCAATGGAGCTGGTGTTCTCGCTTCACCATGTTCAACACCTTTTTGTAGTTGTCGATACACACCAGTTTGCCATGGATTCTGCACTGTTTCACCTTCATGATCACAAGCATCATTTTTATTTTCCATCTCGTCAAAACTTTATAGAATATGGGAATGTTGTGCATCACCAAAATTTTTTGAATTCAACAGTTCATCCTTTTCTGAAGTCCACTAAGAAGAAGTTTCATCAAACACTAAATCTCGAGATGTGTAGCATTTTCCACTTACAGGATCGCAGCATATCTAACCTTTTCTTTGGCTGTCATATCCTATAAAAATACATTTTATAGCTTTCTTGTCCATTTTACTAAGCAAATGGTCAAGTATGATCACATAGTACACACATCCAAAAACTCAAAAATAACTAACCAAAGGTTTTCTATTCCATAATTTTTCAAAATGTGATAAAAAAAACATGATCGTTTTTTAGAGAGACAATTTGATAACAAATGTAGCTATCCTCATTTCTTCTTTCCAATATCTGCCATGTACACTATTTGTGTAAAGCATACTCCGACAAATTTCAGCCAAGTGTTTGTTTTTGCTCTCAGCCACGTTGTTTTGTTGTGGCATATTGGCACATGTTAGATGATGATGTATTCGACAATCTCGAATATACTAAGAAAATTCATTTGAGTTATATTCTCTACCATTATCCATTCGTAAGCAATAGATTCTTTTTCCAACCTCTACTTCAGTTGTCTCCTTGAACTCCTTAAATTTAAAAAAATGTGTTAGATTTTTCCTTTACAAAATAAACTCACACATACCTTGAAAAGTCATTAATTAAGGTCACCATATACTTCATTCCACCATTTAGTACTTGTTTGACAAATCTAAACACATCAGAATGTACTGACTCTAATAGTTCTTTTTCTTGAAACTTAGAGTCTGCATATGGTAATTGATGAACTTTTTCTATATTTATAGCCAGTGCAAATCGAATCAGTTCTAACTTCAAGTTGTGGAAGACACCTCAACATCAATTTCTTCATCATCACAACAAGCTTTGAATAGTTTACATGACCTAATCGCATGTGCCACAAATCTCCTGTCTCATTCTTCCTAGTCTTATCTACATATGCAGCCTCCGCTGACATCACATAAACCGATTTTGATCTTTGGCCCTCTATTATTGGCATTTTTAAAATCTTAAGATCTTGATAGACCTTCACATCTTATAGGCCAAATAAGACAAAATAACCAATAGATGTTAATTGTGCTACCGAAAGTAAATTCTCTTTATACCTGAAACATGGTAGACATTTTGAAGTGATACATCATTATCCTTATGCTTTGGAGAAATTATAGTGTTACCAATGTAGGCTATTGGTAGCTTTGATTCGCTTGCTATCACCACCATACGACTTCCCTTGTACTTCAATAAATTTTGCGAATTTTTTTATGAATAGTCATATAATTTAAGCAGCTCGAGTCAATGATCCAATCCTACTTGTAATTAATTTGTTTTGTTTTCGTAGTTAGAGCTGACTCTTTTTTTTCCATCGCACCAAGAGCCTCGACATCCTGTTCTTCTTCCTTTTGGACATAGCAGCATTGCTCTCAACAATTTTTTTCTTTGAAAAGTAATCATTTTCCATGTGACCTTTCTTTCTATAATTGTAACACTTTCCTTCAAATTTCTTGGTGTTACCATAATGCTTTGGTGCACTTTCACGATTACCTTTTTCCTCTTGATTTCTTTTTGACCCCCAAGCAGCATGTTGCTTGAAATTTTGTTTATTCCTACCAGCATAAAGAGCTTCTTCTTCACTTTTCGATGAAATTCCTGCCATTTGCTTAGCCAATGCTTTTTAACCAACCAATAGATTCTCGAACTCAACAAATAATAGTTGATTCTTCCATCTCTATACTATTGTGACGAAGCCTCGATATCCTAGTCTCAAACCATGAATAATTACCCTCTTCATTCTGGTTTCACCAATTAGAGTTAATGGATCCAACTTAGAAATCTCTCAACATAAATATTTCACCTTGTGAAAATATTGAGAAGTCATCATTCTACACTGCATTATTGACATTAATTCACTCTCTAAAAGTTGAAGTCTTGTCTCATTTTTCTTCGAATACAGATCAACAAATGTATCCCAAGCTTCTTTTGGGGTCTTTACATTCTGAATGTGTTCCAACAGATCTTCTTCTAGTGTTGTCTTTAAGGCAAACATGGTTTTACCTGCCTTAATATTCCATTTCCTTAGAACACCATTTTCGTCCTCTTCTGGTTGTGTACTTTCATTCCCGTTAGCTACCTCCAATAGATCTTGGCCTTGCAGATACAACATCATGCATGTAGACCATGAATTATAATTTTGATTGCTCAGCTTTTTGATTAAACTGATGGCTTGTAGATAAACTATTTTACCAATAACAAGGACAACTCTTAGAAAATTAATATGCATGCCTTTTAATCAAACTATCTCTGATACCAAAATGTAGACTAGAACAAGAAATAATTGCCATAATTCATATTTCATAGCAATATTTTTTAAAAAAGAAATACAGAAAAAATGGAAGAACTTGTTATTTATTGCTAAACCAAATACATTTTTATATCAAAACACATGTAACAATGCTGTCATATTTTCAGAAGATATTATAGCTAACAATGACTCAACTAAGTGCTAAAAAAATAGAATTACCATTGACTCTAACGTGAACAATTCAAAAACTAAAAATCAACAAAATATCTTAACAATTATTTGACTCAATAACAACTAAACAAAAGCAAATCAGCTGGTGTTGTAGTTCAACAGGTACTACTCTATTTTAGTTCTTTAATTATTGCCGTGGTACCAAATGCTCCAAACCTTGGTAGTATGTATGGTTTTCATATCTATTTGCTCTACTATCTGCAAGTGCATCACAAAAATTTATAGTTGACAAGATGTTTGCCAAATATCATGTGTTGCAACCAATTACCAAAGTGTATTTGTTGCTAGTATGATCAGGTGATTGGGGATTTGTTTGCTTTGGCATTTGTCATAATTGATACGTTATGTTTCTTGAGAGAAAGAAAAGCGGAACATGGCAGTTAACATGATGTAAGGTATTGAGAACCACTAAGAGAAAAAAAAAAGCACATGAATGATGAGAAGTGGAAGGTTGCTAAGGCTAATTATAGATACTTATAAGTGAAGGTGACAGTATTAAATTTTGCCATGTGATCTTTATCTTGTTATGGTTGATCACTTAAGGAACAAATAGTTTTTTAGATAAGTATTAATATGATTGATGTCGAAACCATTTTTTTGAGTTTGGAAAACGGATCGCCACCAATCCTTTTTTATGAGGTGTGATCGGATCACCTTATGATGAATTATTTTAATAAAACGTTTTTAACTACTAAAACGATAATTTTAGTCTATGAAGTTCGAGAAAATAGGTTTGGGAGTCGGTTACGTACGAGGAAGGATTAACACCCTCGTAATACCCAAAATTGGTACCTAATTGATTAATTAATGTCTGAACGTCAAAATTTGAAAACCCGAAAAGAATTTAAAATACGATCCTCTTCTTTTAATTAATATTGATAAAAATGCTCGAATGAATTAAAACCGATATTGAAGGTTCTCTCGTCTTGGGATAACAAAGTGTCACATCCCGTGAGTTAGGACGCGACATTTAAACCCTTGAAAACAAGCTAGCCTTATAATTATTTTATTTAAAAATCGTACCTAAAAAAATTTAAAAGGAAATTCGGTTTTTTAGATCCAACAAGAAAAATCGAGACCCCGTAAGTTAGGGTACGAGTTTCTCGTATTTCCAAAACGCGAGATATTACCGATTTTTATTTAAAAATTCACGTACTTTGACATTTAAAAAAGAAATTTGGCCATTTAGGTTTAACGAGAAAATCGAGACCTCGTAAGTTAGGTACTATTTCTCGAATTTCTTAAATGCGAAATATTACTAGTTTTCCAAAATATTATATATATTTTAGGGGTTCGGGTAAAGATGCATAATATTTAAAAAGGTCTACGAATAGAGTGTCATATTAGCAAAGGAAAATAATGATTATGTTAATAAAACAACGTATAAGATTCGTATAATGTACATTAACAAACATCATCAAATAATAAATAAGATAAATAATGACGATGATAATAGTAATTAATAGTAAAATATAAAAGTACATAAAAAAAGGGGGAAATAAAGGAGCTTTAGTTATTTAAAAAAGTGGAAGAAATAAATAAATGAATGAGGTAAAAAAATAAAACAATTTGGTTTGAAATTATAGAAAGAATATAAATGAATAAATAATAGAATGATAAATAGGTGTATTCAAAAGATAATAATAGAAAAATAAATACAAAGGGGAAATATAATAACAATGGCAATGGTAATATAAAATTAATGATATAATGATATAATAATTAAGAAATAATATGGCAATAAATAAGGAAACTTAGAATCTCAACAATAATAAAACATACAATAAAAAAAGAAACGAGAATAATCTCTTTAATCTATCTTTAATGTAAAAGGATGAGGAAATAGGAATAAATAAATGTATAAGCGCAGGAATGAAATAAATATAAAAAAAAAAGAGAAAAAGGATGAGAAAATCGAAATTGAGTGGCCCAGGGCAAAATTAGAAATTGGGTAATACTTCAGGGGGATTTTAAAAATGAGAAAAAGGTAAGGCCGATTAAGGGACTAAAATGAAGTATGCTCAAAAGTGCGCGGATCAAAATAGAAATATTCCTACGTCATTTAAATGGTGCCGTTCTTTGTCGGATTGAAAAGAAGAAAAACGAAAACCACTGGGTAAATTTAAAGCAATAAAATATCTAAATTGTAAACTAGTTAAAAAGTGGAAGGGCTTGCAGCGCAAATAGCCCATTGAAGTGAAAAACATGCGGATCCTATCGGTGCGGGTCGGGTCGGGCCAGTTCCGTGTCAAAACGACGCCGTTTGCAACTAGGGTACAAAGCCCAAAACGGTACTGTTTTGGGTACTGGTATTTAAACCAAGTTTTAGACCTTTTTTTTTCAACACCTATCCAAAAAAAAAAGAAAACCTCTTCAACACTCTCCCTCTCCCCAAAATCTGGCTTGGGCTCTGACGCCAGACCATCGTGGTGGCCGTCGGTCACTGGCGACGGCACCGTCTTCCACGGTGGCCGGAGGAACCAAAAAGGCATCCCTTTAGTATTTTTGACCTCCTAAGCCCATTTTCGACACTGAAACTCTAGAAGAATCAACGAAAACCCCCCAAAACCCAAGACACCTTTCAGTTTCTGGCTACCTATCCTCGGAGGTGGCTTCCTCAGTCTTTCACCGTGTCAAAAACTCAAACACCAGGTAGTTTCTTCTCCTTTTCCCCTTTTTTGTGTTTTGTATGTAAAAAAAATAAAATAAAAAATAAAAATAAAAAAAAACCCGAGAGAAAACAAAATGAAAATCACCTTTAGCAAAAATTGCTTCTCTTTTTTTTATTGATATTTCGTGTATATTCCCTTCATAAAAAAATTACAATGTGATTGTATGGCTTTATATAGCCGAAATAAAATAGAAAAAAAAATACATTCTCTTTGTTATTTTGTGCTGTTATATTTGTTTGTCATTTCTTGCAGGTACGGAGGCGACGTGGAGCGGCAATGTGGAGCGTACGGAGGTCGTCCGTGGCGGTACGACAACAGTGTTGGAGGTTGTATGCAGGAGTTGCAACGCTCAAGTGAAACCCTAAGGTTTTTACTTGTTTTAATTTTTGGGTCGTTTGGGCCTTGTATTTTTTGGGTTTTGATAATTGTAGGATTGGGCTTGTAACTGGGTTTTAATTTTGGGCTGTGCAAAATGGACTGTGGACTTTTATTTGTTTTATTTTTTATTTTATTTTGGTAAATTTAGGACTAGGCCAAAGTTGGCCTATTACAGCTGCCCCTCTTTGCTGGTTGTCGTGTAACGAGAACGGAGCAAAGACTATAAAAGGGCCAATTTTGCCTAGACCTACTGAGTATCGGCTCTTCTTTTCTTCTTCTTCTTCAAGTAACCTCGTTCCAATCCACTGTATCTTCAGAGGTATAAGAATTGATGCTTCGATCTGCCCCAATGTAATTTTAGGGAAAAGAGATTTGTAGCTTCGATCTACTCCGCTGAAACTTCAAAGAGATTGGTAATTTCAACTTGCTCCACTGCAACCTCAAGGAGATAAGGTTTGTGTATTTTTATCTTGCTCTACTGCAACTTCAGAGAGACAAGGATTGTGGCTTCGATCTGCTTCACTGCAACTTTAGGAAGATAAGATCCGCCATAATTTGTAGCTTCAATCTGTTCCACTGCAACTTCAGGGAAATGAGATTTGTTATCTTCAGTCTGCTCCACTACAACTTCAGGGAAATGAGATTTGTTATCTTCAGTCTACTCCACTACAACTTCAGAGAGATAAGGTTTGCTATGATCTGCTCTACTGCAACTTCAGAGAGATAAGATCTATTTATTTATAGCTTTAATCTGTTCCACTGCAACTTTAGGAAAATAAGATTCACTATCTTCAGTCTGCTCCACTGCAACTTCAAGGAGATAAGACTTTAACTTCAACCTGCTCCACTGCAACTTCAGGGAGATAAGGTTTGCTATGATCTGCTCTACTGCAACTTCAGAGAGATAAGATCTGTTTATTTATAGCTTCAATCTGTTCCACTACAACTTCAGGGAAATAAGATTCGCTATCTTTAGTCTGCTCCACTGCAACTTCAGGGAGATAAGACTTTAACTTCAACCTGCACCACTACAACTTTAGGGAGATAAGGTTTCTATGATTTGCTCTACTGCAACTTCAAAGAGATAAGATCTATTTATTTATAGCTTCAATCTGTTCCACTACAACTTCAGGGGTATGGGATTTGTGTATTCACCGATCTTGTTACACCATCCTCTAGGGAACATGACCTGTAGAATCGATTTCATGGGCCTATGTTTATGCCAAATGATTAGGATGTCATGATTAGAATGAATCAAATGCTCCTAACTAGATGTGTATATATGATATTTGCATGAATGCAGAATGTCATGAGAGTGATCCCCTTTTTGATATTTGGGTTGTCATTGCTCGTTGTTCATCAAGGTTCTATCACTGATGTGTTATCCTGCCTTCTTTGCTCAGCTAGTATCTTTGACAGAAAATTCGAAGAAATAATCACCATTTACTCAGCTAGTTTGCTCCACTGCAATTTCAAGTAGATAAAATTTGTGGTTTTTTCCATCCTTCCCACTGCAACTTAGGGGTATAGGATTTGTACCATCTTCAATCCATCCCACTGTAGCTCTGGGGTATAGGATTTGTATCTTCTTCAGTCCATCCCACTGCAACTCAAGGGTATAAGATTTGT
The DNA here is from genome assembly GCA_025698465.1 of Gossypium longicalyx. NCBI lineage: Eukaryota > Viridiplantae > Streptophyta > Magnoliopsida > Malvales > Malvaceae > Gossypium > Gossypium longicalyx. Next base: position 10,112,044 of record CM046997.1, on the reverse strand, counting down.
GTCTTCTTCAATTAATTTGATCTGTTACAACATTCTCTGAGTATCATGACCAGATGTGTATACATGATATTTGCATGAATGCAGAATATCATTTTTTCGAGAATGATCCCATTTATATGCTTGGGTTGCTCATTTTTTATCGAGATTGTATCATCGATGCAATATTTTGTCTCTTCGTTCAACTGATATCTTTAACAGAAAATTCGAAGAGATAGTCACAATTTAGACTCCTCTTTCTCAAACATTTCCAACCCTTAGATTTGGTGAGTCCTAAACAACAGTCCTGTTTCAGGTTCTTGTACTATTTAGAAGCCTTCAGAATAATATGCAGAACTTCTTTTGTGAAAGTATTATTAGTCCATTAATTATTATTTCAATGCAAAATGCTTGAAAAAGATCATAAAAATGGACAAGAAAAAAAATAATTGGGAGCATAGCTCGAAACAATTAAGTTAATCAAAGATAGCAAATGCGATAGGAAGGAAATTTATTTGGAGCTTATCTTTAAACGAATAAAGTAATTAAAGATAGTAAATTCAATATAGGTAAGATGAAGACTAGGTGTCTCAGATATCGCAGCCTAAACTTCTCTGTACGAACTTCTTGAGGACCATTTTGAGCTCGACATATGTTTAGGAGGTTTAGAGTGCTTTGTCGATGCCCCAAGATGTAGCACACCTCCTTGTTAATCCGGGCATAGAAAGACTACTGCATGCCCCATTTTTATTTGAATTGCCCTTTACGGGTTTTCAATTCAAAATTCCTTTGGTCTCAATGCGCCCTTTGTGGGGTTTCACCTTGGCCTCTCTAATTTTTTTAAGTGAAGTATTTCTCAACTGAATCTGAATTTTTCTTGTCCAATCTTTGGTCAAAATTTGAGCCGCCCTTTTCAGGTTTTCAACTCAAAACTCCTTTGGTCTCAAAACGCCCTTTGCGGGTTTTTGCCTTGGCCTCTCCTTTTTTTTTCTTTTTGTTTTTTTGTTTTTTTTTAAAGCGAAGTATTCCTTGATTGAATCGGAATTCATAGGATTAGGCAAGTTCTTGCCATCCATTTTGGTCAGCATCAACGCTCCTCTAGAGAAGACCTTCTTTACCACATAAGGTCCCTCTCAGTTTGACATCCACTTTCTTCCGAAGTTTCTTTTGTATGGGAAGGATTTTTTTCAATACTAGGTCTCCCTCGTGGAGTTCTCTAGGGCAAACCTTTTTTGTCATAAACTCGCATCATCCATTTTTGGTACATCTAACTATGACGAATAACCCTCAGCCTCTTTTCTTCAATCAAGTTCAACTGATCATATCGAGACTAGATCCATTCTGCTTCATCTAACCTCACCTTTGACAAAACTTAGAGAGAAGGAATCTCGACTTCAATAGGCAAAATCGCCTCCATTCCGTAGACCAAAGAGAAAGGTATTGCCCCGGTGAAGGTCTTGGTCGACGTTCGATAAGTATAGAGGGTAAATGGTGACTTCTTATGCCAATATTTACAAGTCTCGATCATTTTCCCCACGATATTTTTTTTTGGCTGCCTCTGCTGCAACATTCATTTTAGGGTGGTATGGTGTCTGGTCTTGAACAGACTGCGAACTTTTGATATCATGCTGTTGTACATTGTTGGATATGATCCTTTTTAGCATTCCTTGTTGTCACATAATCTTTTTTTTTACGGAATTTGATGACTGTCGACTTTGTAACATTGACATATGAAGCGACTTTCACCCATTTAGTGAAGTAATCGACGACCACAAAGATGATGATGTTTGCTAGAAGCTTTTGACGAGATCAGCCTGATAACATCCATGCCCCACATAGAGAAAATCTATGTAATAGCCCAATTTTCAGTGGTGTCGAAAACAGTGATTTGGGGATCCCTAAATCCGACAAGTAAGCTTGAAAATTTAATAAATTAATAATTATGGGTTAAATGTGAATTTAGAAGAATTTTTGAATTAGTGAATTTTGGGAAAAAAAGAATTTAATAGGTAAATTGGGTCTAAAACGAGGTATTGAGACCTCAAATGCATAATTCGAGCCATAAATATTTTTATAAATATTTATGGAGTTTCATTGAGTTAGTATTAAAGTTTCGTTAGAAAATTTTAACGTTTGGATAGTCAATTAATTAAAAAGGACTAAATTGAAAAAAGGTGAAAAACTTGCTAAAATGATTAAATAGCTCAAGTGTTAAATGAAGGAGGACTTAAAAGGCAAATTAACCTAAAGGGAATGGATGGCGGCATAAGCAAGAAAAAAATCTGAAATTAGGTGAACTAAGGGTAAAATGGTAAATTTTATAAAATTAGACAAATAAATAGAAATTGAAGGAGATTTCTAGGCGATTCTTCTAATAATTTTAGCCAGAAAGCCATGGGGGAGAGATTTTAATCTGGTTTTACACAATTTTACTGCATGTGAGTTTATTTCTTGCCCTTTTTCTTATAATTTTTGTATTTTTAAGACTTTTGCAATTAGGTCCAACTATCTAATTCATTAGTTTTTGATTTTATGGGTGACTTTAAAAGTTACCATGAACATTTTCTGTATGATTATGGTTAATTATTATGGAATTGAAGTTTTTATTTTATTATGTGATGATTTTATTAAGTGATTTTGATAGAAATTGATTTTAGGACCTAATTGTGAAAAAGTTATGAACTAAGGTTTGGTACTGAAATTATAATTTTAAAGGTTGTGTAGTGGCTTATAATGAATAAATAAAGTTTTAATTGAGAAAAATTAGCTCAATTGATGGGTTAATTGAGCAGGGACTAAATTGTAAAAACTATAAAATTTGGGGAAAAAGTGTAATTTTAGGAATTAAAGGGTATAAACTTTAAATTAGAGTAAAATTGAAATGAATGCTAATAAATTAATGATTTTACAATTATAGATCAAGAACCAGAAATGAATCGTGGAAAAGAAAAGATAGCCGATTAGTCCCTGAACTTGTATGACTTTTGCGAATTTGCCCAGGTAAGTTCATATGGCTAAATTCAATGTTTTGTTATGAAAATTTCATGAATATTATGGTGTATTATTGTATATGAACATTATAAAATTTTGATAATTGTAAAATAATGATTAAGTAAAAGTACAAAGTAGTTAGAACAATGGATTTGAGTACTTTTGTTCAGTGGCTAAGACGAATTGACGAAAAAGACCATGGTTGGACCATGGCAACATGTGATATGTGATTTTCATATAAGACCATATCTGGGATATGGAATCGGTGTGATATGAGCTTCCGTATAAGACCATACCTGGGATATGGCATCGGTGTGATATGTGCTTCTATGTAAGACCATATCTGGGATATGACATCAGTGTGATATGTGATCCATGTAAGACCATATCTTGGATATGGCATCAATGTGATATGTGATCCGTGTAAGACCATGGCTGGGCTATGGCTTCAGTGTGTGATACGTGACTATAAGCAAGACTAGAGTTTTACTATGGCATTATGATAACGAAGTACTCGATTTCGTAATCGTTCTCTAATTTGATTAAGAAAGGTAAATGATAAAGGGGCCCAAGAGATTAAAAGTTGGTTAATAAGTGACATTGAATTCAAGCAAGTGAACTTATCACTAATTTTGTAATTGACAGGAGGAGTTAATTTCATTAACTATTGTATAATTGTTATAAGATTTTCGGTAAGAATTATTTTCTATGCCCATAAACTTACTAAGCTTTCATAAGCTTACTCCTGTGTGTTAAATGTTCTTTGTAGATTGACGTGAAATTGGTGGATTAGATCAACACATCAGGGCACACTATCCAGATTACTTCGGTAAATTTTATTGTACATTTTACGGTTTATATGACATGCATAGGGTTTAATTGAAAGGAAGTGTAGATGTTATAAACTTAGTTACCAACATTTTTCACTAAAATAGTTTTGGACAGCAGCAGTAGTCCAACTTTGAAAAATCACCAAAAATTGTGGAAATCGACTTAGAGGTTGAATAAAATATGAAATTAAATCCTATTGAGTTTAGTTTTACATAGAAGAAATGGTGTAAGAAAAAGAATCTTATTTTATGAGATATTTGAATTTTTGTGAGATAGAGTCAGAATGATTTTAGAATCCTCTATAATGATTTGGGAAAACCATTAAAAATTGTACAAAATAATTATGGATTATAATTTACATGCTTAAAATCCTTAATGAGTATATTTTCAAAAGAAACAAATGGAAACATCATCCGAATTCCGTATGAGAAGATAATTAATTTTTAGTAAAGAAAGGTCGAAGCTGTCAAATAGCAGAACAGGGGTAACTTTGAAGTATAAACTGTACTTATTGGCTAATCCAAAAATTTTGAAAATTTTATGGTAGGAATATATGTGAGTCTAGTTTCAGGGAAAATGATCAAATCTTAATTTGGAGTTCTATAGCTCCAGATATAAATAATTTAGCAACTATGACTCAAGAAGATAGCTTGACTGGAATATGAGCAAATAGTGAAATTATATGTAATTATTCTGTAAACTCCGGTAACATCCTGTAACCCCATTCTGGGGACGAATGTGGGTTAGGGGTTTTACAATCTATGAAGGAATGAATGAGGCACATGAATCTTGTCTCCATAAATTTGGCATTTACGGCATAACTGATACGATCCCCTTCCATGGTGGACCAGCAGTACCCGAACCTCATGATTTGCCTGGCCATTGTAAAACCATTAACACGTTTTCTTCAGACACCCTTATGAGATTTTCTTAGCCTTAACAGCATCTACATGTATTATTAGCCCAAACGTATATTGATACAATCGTGCGAAAACATCTTTGAATTCTTGGAATAACTCAATGACGTCTTGCTTTGTCTCTGTGGTGATATAGGCTCCAATCTTCACCTCTTTCTCTTCTCCTAGGCTCATAATGTCCACTGACTTTTTGTAAGGTAGGATCCGTTTTTTATCTTATTCTACCGTCCTTAACAAATCAGGAGATAGACTACAATCTCTATCATTTTCAAAGTCCTGAGATCCCTCTAGACACATATCTTGCTCAAAAGGAGATTCTGGGTCAGTAGCAGTGTCGCTCATGTCGTTGATATCTGGAAACCTATTGTAGGTACGAAGGAATATTCCAAAGAATGAATAATTATTTGTATGGTATAATCATGAATGAAGAATAAAATAATATTTGAAAGAAAGTCCAAAGAACATAATAATCTAAGAATAATTGTTTGTACAGAATAAAAGAATATTTGCTCGAAATGATAGCAAAGATGCATTTTATTGAAATAAAGATTTTGGATATAAGCCTATTTCACAAAAGGATTCTTATTGCTTCTAGGCTTAAAGCAACAAGCGTGTTTTGAATATTACTTTAAATTGGCTCTAAGAAATACAAAGGATCTCTTCCACAGTCCCATTGTTGAAAACACCCCTAAGTATGTAAGGGCAGATGCTTGGAAAATTCTATTCCCCGGTTCCCTCTTTGGATACGTTGTTAATGTTTAGATTCCTCAACATTCCCACCGGGCCTTCGATATCTTCATAAAATTCGATTTCATTATTGTCTATCATGTCCTGTACCAGGGCCCTGAACTCGATGTATTCTTAGATTTCATGCCCCTCTTCATTGTGGAACTCCCGCTACATTAGGCGCAGATGGGTCATCAAACTTCACAATCCCCATTTTAAGAAATTTTTCAATTAGCTTTTTGAACGCGATGCAATTTTTGATTGAATACCCAATGATTCCAGTATGGTATTCGTACTGAGCATTTGCGTTGTACCATTTGAGAAAAGGAAGTTGCATCAGTTCTAGGTAGAAAGGCCACATCATGTATGCATCAAATAACTTCTGATACAACTCTTCATATGTCATGGGTGTAGGTGTGATATGTAACTTTTCTACTTGTCTCGGAGGGGCCTGATGATTGGTGGTTACTATCTTAAGTTGGCCTATAGTGATCGACTTTGAATGACCCTTGTTGCATGTGCTCATGTTATTCACCTCATTCTCCCTCTTTCTTGGGCCTGATCTCTTGGTGCTTTCCTCCGCTTCTATTTTTTCGCACCTTATCGCATTTTCTATCATTTCACCAGATATTACTATGTCTGAGAAACTCTTGGTTGTGCTCCCCAACATGTGATTAATAAATGGAACTTTCAAGGTATTAATAAAGAGCATGGTTGTTTCCTTTTCTAGCAGAGGTAGTTGGACTTGTATGACAACTTTCCTCCACCTTTGGGCATACTGCCTAAAGCTCCCGTTTGGTTTTTTCTCCATATTTTGCAAGGTGATTTTGTCAGGGGCCATGTCTGTCACGTGACTATACTGTTTCATGAAAGCTTGGGTTAAATCCTTCTATGAATTGATTTTGGTACGGCTCAATTGGTTGTACCATTTGGATGCTGCCCCAACCAGACTTTCTTGGAAACAATGAATCAATAATTGGTCATTATTGACATAGCCTGCCATTCGTCTGCAGAACATGGTGATGTGAGCTTCGAGACAACTAGTGCCATTGTATTTTTCAAACTCTGGGGTTTTGAATTTAGGCAGGAGCACCAGATCCGGAACCAAGCTCAAATCTTTAGCATCGATCCCATAGTGATAGCCAGCACTTTCCACCGCTTTGAACTTCTCCTCTAACCATCTACATCGGTCCTCTAATTGTTTCGGGAGCTCCACTCTTGCTCTTTCAATTTCTATCATGTCATCCAGATTAGGGACTACTGGATTAATTGAGTTATCCCCTGAATTAGAGCCTAAGCCTGCTTGATAGTTGATTGGCATCGAGGCACTAGTTAGAAATTGTTGAGGCCTGATTGTAACGAATGGCCTTCGTGTATACACCTCAGCTTGTGTCTGAGCATTTGTCGGGGTAAAACCAGGAGCGTAAAGAGGATCTTCATTGTCATCTCCAACATTGACCATAGGGCTTTTTCCTTTTTCTTTCCCCCAGTCAACAACTGGGTCAATTGGTTCATCATGTCCCTTTAGGACTCCAGTATCTGGTCCTTTATATCCTGTTGAATCTTTGCCAACTGTTCTTGCATCTGTGTTTACATCTGCTCTTGCATTTCTTTCTGCATTTGTTCCAATCTTTCTAATCTTTTATCCATCGCTTTAGTTTTTCTTTGCGTACCGTAAAGATGTGTACTTGGTAGATTTTTATCGATTTCCCGATTACTGAAATGATTTTTAACTAATTAGGGTCTCTTCGTGAAATTTAATGCATATGATGACATGCAATGCAGATGCATGAAATAAATGCAAAAAGATACGTTGATTCTAGTTCAATTCTGTTAGAATAACTTTTCTAGATAACAAATCTCTTTACATAAAGCGGAAACATATACGGCCTTGCCCTCATACTCCAGGCGTAGACGTTGATCCTTTTCTTTATATTCGGATGTTAAGATCAGATCTTGCGAACTTTCCAATGGATGTCTCTACTAGCTCCTTTTTGCTTGATCCGGGCTGCAACCCATTGCTCACTCATCCCAGTAAGTCTTGTTAGCTTCTTTAATAAAGTTGACGGCTCCTGAATAATCCTTGTCGACTTGAATCCTCGGGTAGTGAAGCTTAGTCGTATATTTCTCCACGAACTATCAGCCTTCTCTCATTGTGTTTACTCAGACCATATTCGGACGGCCATATTATATTCCACTTTATCAAGAAATCCATTTTCCATGACAAGCTCTCTATTTAGCAACTAAACGTGAATCAACACCTCTTTTCTATAATGATGCAATGCAATACAATCATAAACAAAATAAAAGAAAACACGTCAGTACACAAAAAACATAAATGACAAACAAAGCACCTATTTGGATGACCACTAGGAGTTTGGTGGTCCTACCTAGGGTGGGCTCCTAAGGCTCACTATATATGGTTTGGTTCTAAAAAAGGGGTACCTGAACTAGAAGATTCCTCGATCCTCACCCATTATAGGCTCATATAGATCGAGTTCAGTTCAAGGGAATACATTTCCCTATGGCTATACGGAGATGAAAATCTCACGAAGACATAGGTACAAATGTATCCTCGAAGCAATCCACTATCCTATACGGAGGTGAAAACCTCACAAAGGACTAGTTTCTCACTCCCACTTAAAGGGTAAGACCGAGCGGTCATGCAATGCAATATGCAAAAATATTTAAAGACTTGAACCAACCAAGCAGGTATTATGACTAAGATTACGAAGATAACAGATGAAATGCAATGAAAGGATTGTATTTTAAACCGAATTTTCAATTTTCAATGAAAAGACAGAAATTGATCAATTTGTGGCTTGACTCTCTTACTTTTTCCCTAGTGGAGTCGCCAAGATGTCAAAACTATTTTTTTGAGTTTGGAAAACGGGGTCGAAGTTTTATTTTGAAAATGAAAACGAATAAAGGGAGTCGCCACCAATTCTTTTTTATGAGGTGTGATTGGATCACCTTATTATGATTTATTTTAATAAAACATTTTGAACTACTAAAATGATAATTTTAATCTACGAAGTTCGAGAAAATAGGTTCAGGATTCGGTTACGTACGAGAAAGGATTAGCACCCTTGTAATGCCCAAAATTGAAACCTAATTGATTAATTAATGTCTGAACGTCAAAATTTGAAAACCTAAAAAGAATTTAAAATACAATCCTGTTCTTTTAATTAATATTATAAAAAAGCTCGAATGAATTAAAATCGATATTGAAGGTTCTCTCGTCTCGGGATAACAAAGTGCCACATCCCGTGAGTTAGGACGCGACATTTAAACCCTCGAAAACAAGCTAGCCTTATAATTGTTTTATTTAAAAATCATACCTAAAAAAAATTTAAAAGGGAATTCAGTTGGTTAGATCCAACGAGAAAAATCGAAACCCCGTAAGTTAGGGTACGAGTTTCTCGTATTTCCAAAACGCGAGATATTACCAATTTTTATTTAAAAATTCACGTACTTTGGCATTTAAAAAGGATATTTGGCTATTTAGGTTTAACGAGAAAATTGAGACCTCGTAAGTTAGGGTACGATTGTTTTATTTCCCCCCTTTTTTTATTTAGAATCTCAACAATAATAAAACATACAATAAAAAAAGAAACGAGAATAATCTCTTTAATCTATCTTTAATGTAAAAGGATGAGGAAATAGGAATAAATAAATAAATGTATAAGTGCATGAATGAAATAAATATAAAAAAAAAAAGATGAGAAAATCGAAATTGAGTGGCCCAGGGCAAAATTAGAAATTGGGTAATACTTCAGGGGGATTTTAAAAATGAGAAAAAGGTAGGGCCGATTAAGGGACTAAAATGAAGTATGCTCAAAAGTGCGCGGATCAAATTGTAGGATTGAAAAGAAGAAAAATGAAAACCACGAGGTAAATTTAAAACAATAAAATAACTGAATTGCAAACTAGTTAAAAAGCGGAAGGGCTTGCAGCGTAAATAGCCCATTAAAGTGAAAAACATGCTAATCCTATCGGTGCGGGTCGGGTCGGCCTGTTCTGCGTCAAAACGATGCCGTTTGCAACTGTGGCATAAAGCCCAAAACAGTACTATTTTGGGTACTGGTATTTAAATCAAGTTTTAGACCTTTTTTTTTATTTTCAACACCTATCAAAAAAAAAAGAAGAAAAGAAAACCTATCCAACACTCTCCCTCTCCCCAGAATCCGGCTTTGGCTCTGGCGCCGGACCACCGTGGTGGTCGGATGAACCAAAAAGGCCTCCCTTTAGTATTTTCGACCTCCCGAGCCCATTTCCAACACCAAAACTCTAGAAGAATCAACGAAAACCCCCCGAAACCCAAGAAACCTTTTGGTTTCCGGCCACCTATCCTTGGAGGTGGCTTCCTCAGTCGTTTACGGTGTCAAAAACTCGAACACCAGGTAGTTTCTTCTCCCTTTTCCCCTTTTTTGTGTTCGTATGTAAAAAAAATAAAATAAAAAATAAAAATAAAATAAACCCGAAAGAAAACAAAATGAAAATCACCTTTAGCGAATATTGCTTCTCTTTTTTTATTTATTGATATTTCGTGTATATTTGCTTCGTAAAAAAATTACAATGTGATTGTATGGCTTTATATAGCCGAAATAAAAAAGAAAAAAAAATACATTCTCTTTGTTATTTTGTGCTGTTGTATTTGTTTGTCCTTTCTTGCAAGTACGGAGGTGACGTGAGCATACGGAGGTCGTGCGTGGCGTTACGACAGCAATGCTGGAGGTTGTATGCGGCAGCTATGGCATGCAAGGGAAATCCTAGGGTTTCTGCTTGTTTTAATTTTTGGGCCGTTTGGACCTTGTATTTTTTGAGTTTTGATAATTATAGGATTGGGCTTGTAACTAGATTTTAATTTTGGGCTGTGCAAAATGGACAGTGGACTTTTATTTGTTTTATTTTAATAAATTTGAGCCTAGGTCAAAATTAGCCTATTATATGGGACAAATAACATTCCACGTGTGATCCAAGCAAAGAGAATTCTAACATATGTCCTAGCAAAGTGGGTCAAGGGAGCCCCACATGCAATACATGCACATGTCCGTGAGGTCCATAGTTAGAGAAGTATTACCCGTAGGCAAAGCCCTACCAGGAAAGTTGTGATTGGGCGAAGTAAAGGTGACAAGACCTACTCTAATGAGGTATTAATAACAAACTTCGATTGTACTTCCGAAATTTTTTGATTAATACAATTTCTTCTCTTGAAGCTTGCATCCTAAGAAATATATGGATGTTACTAGATTATTGTGGATAGCTTGAATTCGAGCTTATGTTTTTAAACGAAAGAATATTATGCAAGTTGGAGACGGAGGAAATTGAAATTGAGAGCAACAGGAACCCGAGGTTGTCTTATCAAAACAAAAGCATATATGTCACTAACCTAGATTGGCAGAAGCTTGTGTTATCAAAATTCTTTAGGGGTCAATTTCTAAGCCTCAATGGTCAACTCTTTTGTATTTAAACCACATTACTTACTGACATACATGTTAACAACAAATTAATACGTTTACACCTTGTTAAAAATATTTAAAAAATAATAATAATTAAAATTGTTCACATGCTGTTTGGCATAATTCAATGAAAGTGTGTGACGTAGAAACCAAAGGAAGAAACGAAAGATAATGAAAGTAAGCGCAAGATTCCGAATGCAGCCAAGGTAGAGGCTTTGACGTTGAGTGGAGGATGGGCCCATGGTGTTTGTCTCCAAGCCTAAGCTATCTTTGAAATCAACACCGTCCATGCCGAGCATGCAACACAATTTATTGATCCCGCAGGCTCCAATGCAAGCGAAGTCAACCCCGAGATGATGGAGCACCCCATCCAGTCAGTGTCAAACAACAAGAATGGGAACCAAGCTATCCATTGGATCCACTTTGATTTCATCAAGCTCTTGAAAGCTGACACTACCTCACTCACGCTTTGGTCTCTTCCTCTTGGACTTGCTTGGTGAAGGGATCTTCCTTCATTATTGTAACCACAAAGTTAGAATTTTTTTTTCGAAATTGATGGAATTGAGTTATTTATATTTTTAGAGTTAAAATATAATTTTGTCATTGTATTAATTTATATTTTTATAATTTTTAAAAGATTAAATTAAAATTTTATCAATTTTTGGAGGTTAAAATGTAATATTACAATTTACTAATTTATAGTTTTATAAAATATAAAAAGAGAATGTGATATTTTTCCATTTTACAGGGGCCTGGCCCTCCAACTCCCTTGGAGCTGCCTTTGGTAACCACTATTACTGTCGCCAATGATAGGATCATGATGTCAATGGAGAGGTATGATTTAAAGGTTGGAATAGTAGACATTGCAAATATTTTTATTATTATCTTATTTCACCTTATACCTTATGTCGATGGTTGTTTTTTTATTACAAACATTTCTATCAATAGTAATTCCAAAAAATATAATTTTTTTAATGTCTCTTGAGTACAATTTTTATATTAAAAAAAGAAGTAAAAGTAATTTTAGGAATAATTAAGGTTTCTTTGTATGGTTAATGTGTTTGTCTTCACTTATATTAAAAAAAAGAAGAAGAAGATGATAGTGAAATTGAATACTATAACAATGAGATTGGATGGTATAGCAGCGAGATAAAATCAACAATGAAATGTGTGTTTGGATCTAAAAGTAGTTGTAGTAGTGAAGTGAGAATAAAAAATGATCATTAAGAATATTAGATTTAAAATAATATATAATAAAAGTTTTAAGTTATTTTATTTTAATGAAACCAGATGTGAAATTGTAATTTTATTTAATAATATAATATGTATCATAAATTCTGAAATAAATATATAAAAATATATTTAAATTAATTACTTAGGTCACCTATTAAATTATAAAAAAAATTTAAATTTTAAAACAATCAGTTATAAATGAAATTACAATTTTTAAAGCATTATAAAAGTAAAATGATAAAAACAACAATACAAAATAAAAAATACTAAAGACAAAATAGGAATAAACAGCTAGTGACCTTTCCATGTCAACAATATTTTCAGAAACAAATTGATAATTGAGTTAGTTAGACCACTAACTCTTAGTTTAATTACTTCAATCGATTCATTAATTAACAATATAATATAATATAATTACTATAAATACTACTTAAAAAAGCCCAACTTAGAAATAACTTGGACAAAAACTTTTTAGTGGGACTAAACTACTACTAAGGCCCAGCTATGGTTAGGCCCATAGCTAAAATAACAAAATATAGTTTTTTCCAGCTTGTGCTCATCATTTTTTATTTTCCTTAATTTCGTTGCGTTATAAAATGAAATAAATTTTTAAGAATATTAATTGAATATAAATTTTTTTAATATTATAATTATATATGTATAATAAATATATAAAATTAATAATTATTAAATTTTATGAAATTAAAATTTAATGATAATATAAAACATATAAGGACATAATATATTAATGTAATAATACAGTAACTAGTGTTATACTTATTACAAATAATTAGACATGATTTATTATGTAAGACTAATAATATTACAAATAAATTTATTTTATTTTATTGATTAACATTTAATATTTTTATTGATATTAAAATTTTATTAATTTTATTATCTTTATATTAACTTTTAATTTGGATTGGGTTTATATTTATTTAGGTTGAGTTCTAAATAAATTTATATTAGGCTTAGGTTTGGGTTTGGTTGGTACATATATAATAGGTGCAAAGTTAATTAATTTGGTTTAAATGGTTTTTGTCACATTCCAAAAACTGTTTTAGAAGAAATTAGGTTAGTGAAATTAAGAATGATCACGCATTGATTTTTGGGTTAAGGTTGCTAAAATTTTGTCGAGTAAATTAATTTAGTTTAGTGGTTAAGAGATATGAATTGTGTGTGGTTTTGGGTTTGAATCTCTTCCATTGGGTTTTATTTGTCTTATCTTTATATTTGACTAGTCATACCTAGTTTATCTTTAATTTTTATTAGTAGAATGAGTTTGCTGGTTTAATGGTAAGGCTTCAATTTACCAATGGTCCTATGTTTGAAACCCGTATGTGCAAAATAGAAATTCATTTTTATTTTAAACTCTAAAAGAAAATCTGATATGGATAAGTGACGAAGTTAGTGGGTAGTTATTAAAAAAGACAAATTGAAGGATTATCTCCTAATTTTGCTCCCACTCCTTCCTCCCCACTTCTCTGTCAATTTGGTTTCACCTTACTTTTTCTTTTCTTCTTTCTTCTTATAATTTTCTTTATTTTCTTTTTCTTTTTGTTTCTATCATTGTTCATATGTTTGTCATCATAGTTTTGGTGTTTTCATCGATTAAACTTTGTATCCGACCTTAGGCGTTTGGAAGTGTCTCTATTGCGGTATTAAAACTCTGGTGTAAGTAAAAATCTGTTCGTTTTGGTTAGGGGAAATTGAGTGTGAATTTTCGTTAACAGTTTGTAAAGGTTTTCTGTTGGGTTATTACTCTTGTACTTCTGTTAGGTGAAAATCGAGAGGTGCAAAACCCTTCTCCAATGTTTGCAAGGCCTTAGGAGTGGTTACTTTGATTAGGTTAAGTGTTCGACTACCTTTTCAAGGGCTGATCCTTTGTGCTCAAGATTGCTTGTTTAGCATTGGTAGTCAAATTTTTGTTTAAAATTTGAATAAATTTGTTAATTAGTCCATTTGGTACACTGGTTTTAGCGTCTAGAGGGGTGTTGGATCGTCGCTTATCGAATAGAAATGGCGATCAAAAGAAAGTAAAAAAACTCACTGTCGACGTCACATGATCGTGTGACAGATCGTGTGAGCCACACGGGATGGACTAGTTAGGTTGTGTGGGCCACACGAGCCTGTGAGCCCATTTTCTAAAAATTTTCACCTAGGCTCGTTTGAATTTGAAATTCGTAATTAGACTATGTGGGGTCCATATTGCTTAATAAGTCTTGAAAACAACGCATCTGTTAATATGCTTCTCTATATGATGTGTTAAAGGTATATAAATTATATACGTACAACTTGTGTTTTGTCAATTTTGATTGTATGTGTAGCAACCCAAATTTACCCGGGCCCAGGAATAAATAGAAAAACAAATAAAAATAAAAGTTTTATACAGTCCATGTACAAAGCCCAAAACTTGGTTACATTTCTAACCCAATAAGCCTACACCCGGTTATACCTAAACCCACTGGCCCGTTACACCCTTGACCCAATTCAGTGTAGCCCAACTGGCCTAAAAAACCACTAACCCTATACCCGTTACATACTTAACCCAAAAAAAAAATGAACGGGGCCCAAGAGGCCCAAACTGTTAACAGAGGATGGAAGACCTAGGGTTTCTAAAACCCTAGGTGCCGCAAACGCTAAAGGAAGGTTCCAAAATTCGCGCCGCAGGCACGCCAATCATCATGGCCTTTTTGCGTCGTTCCAGTGACCTTCATCGACGCCACCATCGACATTGTGACTCCGGCGCTATATCGCACCGTAATCGGCGCACAAATCAACGCCAGCGCATTCACCGCCGGATTCTTTGCTGGTACCTGCAAAAAAGGAAAGAAGAAACAGCAAAGACTGATGCAAATATGGCAGGAAATAAATCAAAGATTGTAAATATATTTTTCTTTTTCTTTTTCAGTGGCTATAAAAGCCCGAATCAAAAGAATGTAAACTACGATTTTTTTTATATACACACAGATACAATAAAAAGACCAACAGTCGATTGAAGAAACAGAGGTGATTATTTATTTTTTCTTTTTATAAATACATACATACATCGAAAATAAAAGGAAATGAAGTTTACCATTGGATTTGCACAAAAATAGAAGCTTTTTCAGCTTTCAGCCGCCGTATCTGGCGGAGTCGAGGATGGCGCGTGAGCGCGTGGGCTCGTGGGTGCGTGAGTCCGATAACCGGAGCCTGGCCCGATGGAGACCGGAGCCCGGAGGATTGCCCTCTCCTCTCCCTCTTCAGAGAAAATTTCAATTTTTTTTAAACACAGTTTCTAAAATGAGTTTTGGGCCAAAAATTGATTTAAATAGCATAATAGAAACGATGTCGTTTTTACTTAATCTGATAAGTACCAAAACGGCACCGTTTAGGCCAGGATCTGCGTGTTGACCCGAAACCTGGATGAGATCCGCGTGTTTTTATTAAAAGGGTAAATTATTCAATCGATCCTTTCATATTTTTTTAATTTACAATTATATTTTATTTTTATTTCAAATTGACCCCACTATTTTACAATTAATTCAATCTAGTCCTAACAGCTATTAAAGCCTATTTTGAAGAACGACGTTGTTTCCTGGGATTAGGGCTAATTTCCCAATGAGTCCCTCTGATTTAACGCGCCTTTTAATTAGGCCCAAAAATTTTCATTTATTTGTAATTAACCCTAAATTTTTTAAATTAAATTAAATTTTAATTCCTTTTGTTATATAAATTCAATTTATTTTAAATACTATATATTTTTATAAACATTAGTCATATGAAAAGGTATATATTTTTTTTCTTTGTATATTATTTATTATATTATATATTATTATATATTATATTACATACATTTTATTATATATATTATTTTGTATATTACTTATCATATGGTTTATATTATTATATATATTTTTTAAAAAATTTCATTATACGTTATATATTTCACCATATATTATTCCTTACATTACTTTTATTTTATTATAAAATATACATTATTTTATTACTCATTAATTACATATGTTTATTTTTTATTATTAAATAAATATGTTTATTTTTTATTATTAAATAAATATGTGTAATATTAATATTTAGTACATTATTTCGTTAATATTAAGTTATTATATCCTATAACATGATTTATATATTAATCATTTTTTTTAAAAAAAGGATCTCCTTTATCGTTCTTATATTATTCTAAATATTTTTATATATCTTTATTTTTATTTTGTTTAATTTAGATTTTATATGTTTATAATTTGCTTATTTATTTTTGTTTTCTTTTATTTTGATGTTGTTTAGTTGGTTAAATTTTTATTATTTTATGTTATTGTTTTTACATATTCGCATGAAATTAATTGTTTATGTTGATCTAAGTTACATTTGCATAAAATATTATTACATATATATTATGCAATTTATATTGTTGTGTTCATTATGCTCTATGTTGTATTTAGTGTGTAACGATAATGCATGTATATTTATGTTATTTATGATTATATATGCATAAAATGATAACGTATATTGTGTAATTTATGCCATTATTCATTGTTTTTATATTATATTTGCGTGGAATGTTAAAGAAGGTATTATGTAGGTTAATTTATTTAAAAATTGATCCTTTGTAATGTGTTAAATGCATTATTACTTTAATGAATTTCTATATTTCATCTGATTCAAAAATTTTTAAAAAGGATAAGGCAATGTTTTTTTTTGGTAGTTAGAAATTCGGGAAATAGTGCCCTAATATGCTGGGTTGCGATTTCGCGTTTGTCTAAATACCTAAAAGATCCTTCTAAATGAGTTTTGAAAATCACAAGATGATTTTAGTTACGGAAGTTTAAAAATATCGTGTCCAATCATGCTGGATATGATGTTTATATTCTTTCGAAGTAAAAGAATCTTGGTTCTTTTTAATTCAAATTATTACAGTTTTAAAAGAGATCTTATTTCTAAATTCTTTCAAACTTTTGACATTAAGATAAAATTATTCAATTCGGTGCCAATTTTGGGCGTTACGAGAGTGCTAATCCTTCCTCGTACGTAACCGACTCCCGAGCCTATTTTTTCGTAATTCCGTAGACCAAAACGTTTTATAAAGTGATCCAATCACACTTTAAAAGATTGGTGGAGACTCCCGTTCCCTTTTTTTATTAAAAAAGAGATCACTATAAGAAGAGGATGTGAGAGATTTCTGAGGCTTGGAAGAAGCCTTTCTGTATGAGGATCTTGACCGAAGGCTCGACGTCAACCCTTGAGTATAAAGGGTGGTTTAGTAGGAGAGTCAATGATAACATCCCTAGACCAAGTTTGGAGGCTGCTCGATCAATGGAGGAGAAGTTACGAGTGATTCCATTAGAGTTAGAGGTCATAAAGCAAGAGTTCGAAAGGAAGAGTTTAGAGCTTGGAAGAAAGATAGAGAGGCTCGAGGAGGAAAAGATGTACCTAAGCTTAGACGTCGACGTTCAGAAAATCGAGGTCGAAAAAGTAAAGAAAGAAAAGAGGAAGATTGAGGAAGACCGAGATGACTTGAAGACATAGTATAAGAGGACACAGCTATCATTGAAGAGAGCTGGATTGGGGAAGTCTTCAGAGCAGTGGCAACAAGAGGTTCAAGAAGAAAAAGCCAAGGCCGAGTATTGGGAGAAGAAGTTCCAAGAGATGCAGTCGCGTAATCAGGCCC
Source organism: Gossypium longicalyx (assembly GCA_025698465.1). NCBI lineage: Eukaryota > Viridiplantae > Streptophyta > Magnoliopsida > Malvales > Malvaceae > Gossypium > Gossypium longicalyx. The sequence continues at coordinate 10,094,240 of CM046997.1, read as the reverse complement.
TAGAGAAGGAAAATCAAGGATTAAAAATTAAAGTGGCTGAGCTTGGATGATCTCTTCATCATCACCAAAGTCGTAACTCTGCGGTCGAGTTAAAGGCAAGCTTGGATAAGATCGAGGAAATGAAGCACAATATTGGAGGGTTGGAAGCAGCACTACAGGACTGTGAGTTACGGATTGAGCAGCTCGAGGCAAGAGAAGAACAGTGGAAGGGAGAATTTTACCATCTTCAGGATCAAGTTGGAGATAGGGATTATCTCATGGGAGAAGTTATAGTCCAGATTCGAGAGGTTGCTGATCATTTACAAGACCTAACAGCACAAGCTAATGTATTGAGTACAAAATATGAGTTAGTGTCAGATGGAGGTCTAGAGTTAGCTTTGTTGTTGGATAGGGTTAAAACCTTGGGCCTAAGGGCAAAGGCGTATTTGTAATTCGTTTTGTGTAAAGATTTTTGTGTCTTAAATTACGTTTTCTAAAAAGAAACTGAATCAGAATTGATATCATTTAGCATTCATGCATTTGCATCTCATCACATCATATGCATTCAAGTTTATAGAAAGACCCTAATTAGTTAAAATTATTAGGGAGAAAGAGAGAGTAAGAGAAAAAAAATTTGGAAGCAACACATCATTACGGAACTCGTGCAAAAACTAAGAACATGGACCAAAGGTTTGAAAAGCTACAGAAGGACATGCAGGATCAATTGCAAGAGTAATTGGCAAAAATGCAAAACGACATGAGGGAGCAAATGTTGGAAGCTCAAAGGAACATGATGGCTGAGATGGCTCAACTACTGAGGGCCACTGATAAGGGAAAAGCCCCTATGACTACCACTGAAGACGATAATGAGGGTCATCCTCCTGGTTTCACTCCACTTCACGTACAGACCCAACCTGAGGCATATCCTCGAGGGCCGTCTGTCATAATAAGGCCTCAACAGGGTCAAGTCGATGCTGGAATACCCATAAACTTTTGAACTGGTTCGGGATTCAATCCTGGAGACAATCCTACCAATCCAGTTATACCCGATCTAGATATAGCTGAAAGGGAAGAAATAAGACTCGAATCATCAAGGCAATTAGAGGAACGTTGCAGATGGTTAGAGGAGAAATTTAGGTCACTAGAAAACGTTGATAATCGTCAAGGAATGGATGCTAAGGACTTAAGTTTAGTCTCAGATTTGGTGCTTCCCGATAAGTTCAAAATGCCAGAATTCGAGAAGTACAATGGGACTACTTGCCCGGAAGCCCATATTACCATGTTCTACAGACGGATGACTGGTTATGTAAACAATGATCAATTATTGATCTATTGTTTTCAGGATAGTTTGGTTGGGGCAGCGGCCAAGTGGTATAATCAACTGAGCTAGGCCAAAATAAGTTCATGGAGGGATCTTGCACAAGCCTTCATGCAGCAGTACAATCATGTGACTGACATGACTCCGGATAGGATCACGCTGCAAAACATGAAGAAAAAGCCTAATGAAAATTTTAGGCAATATGCACAGAGATGGAGAGAGGTGGTAATACAAGTTCAACCACCGTTGTTGGAGAAGGAGGCTACCATGTTGTTCATCAACACTCTAAAGGCTTCATTCATCACTCACATGATTGGTAGTACCCCTAAAAGCTTTGCGGATATAGTCATGGCGGGAGAGATGATCGAGAATGCCATAAGGGGTGACAAAATCGAGGGGGAAGCGACCAAAAGATTGGCCCCAAGGAGAAAGAATAGTGAAGTGAATAACACAAGCACCTTCAACACGAAGGCAATCACAGTTGGTCAACCTAAAACAGCTGCGGTTGAGCAACAGAGTTCTCAAAAGCAAGAGTCGGGTACAAGGTAGAATTCTAAAAGGATGCAGTTCACACCTATCCCCGTGACGTATCGTGAGCTTTATCAAAGCTTATATAATGCACATGCTATTGCTCCTTTTCACTTGAAACCACTGCAGCCCCCATATTCTAAATGGTATGACGCAAACGCCGGATCACGAATACCATCTTTGGAATATCTTGGGGCATTCGATCAAAATGTACTCGCTTTAAGAAGGTGTAGAGAAGCTTATTAAGATGGGGTAGTAGTAAAGTTCGATGAAGACTCTCTAATACGAAAACCCGTTGCCAAATCATAGCGATCAAGGAGTGAATGCCATTGGCGAATTCAGTGAGAGGAGAATGAAGGAAGATGTTGCTAAGGTGAGGATGCCTATGAAGGTGATTTGGGAGGAGATGATGAAGAGAGGTATGTTAACCTCTAAAAACAAGAGAAGAGAAACAAGGAACTATGGTGAGTTCCATGAGAAAGAAGGATATGAAGTTCAAGATTGTGAAGAATTCAAGGCCTTGGTACAAGGCTTTATAGACAACAAAGAGCTACAAATTTTTGAAGGTAGCTATTGTGAAAAACAAGTATGTGTGCTGGAGGATGAACAGAAAGGAACTAGCCGGCCAAGGATTATTATTTCCCTGCTAGGGAATAATGAAGTGGGGGCACAAACAATGCCAAAGGTCATTATCCATAAGCCTATGCCTTTCCCTTATAAAGTTAACAAGAGGGTACTGTGGAGTTATGACTGCAGTGTGACAGTGCCGGAGGAGGAGTGTATAGCCAGTATGTCTAAGGATGTACAAGTTGAGGGTTCCCATACACGGAGTGGGAAGCGGTATGATACGGTGGGCGTCAGAGAGGAGCCCACAAAAACAAAGAATATTAGTGCGGAGAAGGAGAAAGAGGCTGAAATGCCTGTCAATGAGCCAGTAAAGGAGGAGGAGGCTAAGGAATTTCTAAAGTTCCTTAAGCATAGCGAGTATAGCGTAGTCGAGCAGTTGCATAGGCAGCTGGCTCGCATATCGGTATTGGCTCTACTTCTGAGTTCTGAGGTGCATTAGGATGCATTGATGAAGGTGCTCAACTAAACATATGTCACCCATGACATATCCGTTAACAAGCTGGACCGGTTGGTGAATAACATAAGTGCGGATAATTTCATCTACTTTAATGATGATGAAATCTCTACAGGGGGCAGGGGGTTAACTAAGGCCTTGCACATCACCACTCGATACAAGGGGTACACACTCCCAAGCGTGCTCGTCGATAATGGATCGGCCTTGAATGTTCTACCGTTGTCTACATTGAACAGATTACCCTTTGACGGTTCTCACATAAAGATATGTCAAAATATGGTAAGAGTCTTCGATGGTACAGAAAGGAAGGTGATGGGAAGGATTGACATCCCCTTAGAAATTGAGCCGAATATTTACGAAGTAGACTTCTTGGTGATGGATATCAAGCCCTCCTACAATTGCTTATTAGGGAGGCCATGGATACACTCAGCAGGAGCGGTACCCTCATCGTTGCATCAGAAATTAAAGTTAGTGATGGATGGACGATTGGTATCCATCAATGCGGAGGAGGATATTATAGCCACAGTCACTAGCAAGGCCCCTTATGTCGAGACAAACGAAGAGTCTATTGAGTGTTCCTTTCACTCTTTAGAATTTGTGAATGCAACCTTCATTTCAGAAGGGAGTGAGTTACCAGTGCCAAAGATAGCAAGAGCCACGAGGATGGCTCTACAAATGATGGTGGGAAAGGGATCCTTACCAGGAAGAGGGTTAGGAAAATACCTGCAAGGAGGGACTCAAATCCCAGAACTGAAAGAGAAGAGAGATCGCTTTGTTCTGGGCTTCAAGCCAGACTATAAACAAAGGATGAAGGAAGTTGAGAAGCGCCAAGAGGGAAGAAGGGCGCGCCTTAATGGAAGAGAAGTGGAGTGGGAGCCAATGACATTCCCTCTAATATCCCAAACCTTCATATCGGGAGGATTACTTATAGAAGAAAATTATCAGGTTAATGCTATACACGACAAAGGATCGGAGTAAGGAAACCTTGAGGGCATTCGCCCTTACGAACTGGGAAGTCCTCTGAACAATTGGACTGCGGAAGAACTTCCTGTAGTCTTTAGGAATTTTTCAGAGTAATTCTCGAAACATTCTTATTACTTTAAGGCCTAGAAGTAATAGGATTACATTTGTGGAATGGGCTTACGATCATCTATTATTTTTTTAATAAAACATAACTTTTATCAATTTGAACGAGTATTGTTTCATTTTTATCAATCAATATTCTGTTAAACTTTTGCAATTCTTATTCTTTCATTCATAGCACATAAATAGTCATTCTTAAATTCATTCATTCTTTGTATATTTTTTATACTTCACAGGTCCCTAGATGTCAATGACATGAGCACTGATATTACAAATCCTGATTTTTCTCGCGAGCAAGAAATGTGTTTAGAGGGATATCAGGATTTTAAAGATGTCCTAGATTGTGATGTGTCTCCAGATCTGTTAAGGATAGTAAAACAGGAGGAGAAACAAATCATGCCCCATGAGAAAGAGGTAATAGAGAATGTAACCCTAGAGGAAGGTAAAAAGGTGAAAATCGGCACGCATATTACCGAGGACACAAGGCAAGAACTGATTGAGTTGCTATGTGAGTTCAAGGATATCTTCGCATGGTCCTATCAAGATATGCCAGGGTTAAATACTGATATTGTGGTGCATCGTCTTCCAATAAGACAGGATTGTAAGCCAGTCCAACAGAAGTTGCGAAGAATGAGGCCAGATATCGTATTGAAGATAACGAACGAAGTCAAGAAGCAGTTCGATGCAGGGTTCTTACAAGAGGTGAAGTACTCTGAATGGGTAGCTAACATTGTACCATCCACTAGAAGGATAGGAAGGTACGAATGTGCGTTGATTACAGAGATCTGAACAAAGCTAGCCCAAAAGATAATTTCCCTTTGCCACACATAGACACTTTGGTAGACAACACAGCGGGATATTCTTTGTTCTCCTTTATGGATGGTTTCTCGGGGTACAATCAGATAAAGATGTATCTGGAAGACATGGATAAAACCACTTTCATAACATTGTGGGGCACCTTTTGTTACAAAGTAATGCCGTTTGGATTGAAGAATGCAGGTGCAACATACCAACGGGCTATGGTAAACTTATTCCATGACATGATGCACAAGGAGATTGAAGTGTATGTTGATGACATGATTGCTAAATCTCGAACAGAGAAAGAACATATTGAAGTTTTGAGGAAGTTGTTTCTAAGATTAAGAAAATTTCAGTTGAAGCTCAATCCGGTAAAATGCACCTTTGGAGCTGGATCAGGGAAGTTATTAGGCTTTGTGGTCAGAGAAAAGGGGATAGAAGTTGATTCAGATAAGGTCAGAGCCATACGAGAATTGCCTCCACCGCAAACTCAGAAGGAAGTTCGGGGTTTTCTTGAAAGATTGAATTATATTGTTCGGTTCATTTCGTAATTAACCGAGAAATGTGATCCTATATTTCGCCTCCTTAGAAAACACAACCAAGGTACTTGGGATGAGGAATGCCAAAATGCTTTTGATAAGGTCAAACAGTACTTGTTGAACACTCCGATCCTGTCTCCGCGCAGTCCAAATAGACCGTTAATACTGTACTTATCAGTATTTAACAGTTCTATGGGATGTGTGCTTGGTCAACATGACGAGTCGGGAAGGAAAGAAAAGACGATATATTACCTCAGTAAGAAATTCACTGAGTGTGAAATGAGATATTCACCGATTGAGAAGTTGTGTTGTACTTTGATTTGGATGACTCAGAGGTTAAGACAGTACATGCTATATCATACTACTTGGCTTATTTCAAAACTTGATCCTTTGAAGTATATGATGGAGTCAACAGCTTTGAATGGGAGAATGGTGAGGTGGCAAATTCTACTTTCAGAGTTTGACATAGTCTATGTGAGCTAGAAGGCCATAAAAGGAAGCGCGATAGCGGAATTTCTGGCTAGTAGAGCTCTAGAGGACTATGAGCCGTTGAATTTTGATTTCCCAAATAAGGAGTTGATGTGTGTAGCAACTACAGAGGATTATCCTTAGAAGATGAGCTTTGATGGGGCATCCAATGCGGTGGGAAATAGAATTGGGGCAGTCTTGGTATCCCCAAATGTCGATTATTATCCATTCACATGCAAGTTGGATTTTGATTGCACAAACAACATGGTCGAATATGAAGCATGTATCATGGGGATCCGAGCGGCTATAGAGCGAGGAATAAGAACTTTGGAAGTATATGGGGACTCTGCGTTGGTAATTTACCAGCTTAGAGGTGAATGGGAGACAAGGGATCTTAAATTGATCAATTATCGAAAGGTAGTTTTGAGGTTACTTGAGGAGTTCGATGACATCACTTTCAATTATATTCCACGAGACGAAAACCAGATGGCAGATGCTCTAGCAACCTTGGCTTCAATGATTAAAGCGAATAAAAAGGAAGAGATGAGACTCATTCAGATGAGTATCTTTGAGGCTCCAGCTCGCTGTTGCAACATTGAGGAAGAAGAAAAGGATAATAACCCTTGATATTAGGATATATTGCAATATGTGAGAGATCGTAAATACCCAGAACAGGCAACTGAAAATGATAAACGAACTTTAAGGAGATTAGCCTGAGACTACGTTTTGGATGGGGACATCTTATACAAAAGAAGAAAGGACCAATTACTGTTGAGATGTGTTGACGCCGTGGAAGCTAAGTTAATCTTGGAAGAAGTTCACAAGGGTGTTTATGGGACGCACGCTAATGGTTTCACAATGGCTAGACAAATCATGAGATTTGGATATTATTGGTCTACCATGGAAGGGGATTCAATCAACTACGCCAAGAAATACCATAAATGTCAGATTTATGGAGACAAGATTCATGTACCACCTTCCCCTCTACATGTTATGACTTCTCCATGGCCTTTTTCCATGTGGGGCATGGATGTCATTGGGCCAATATCACCAAAAGCTTCAAATGGGCATCGCTTTATTTTTGTGTTCATTGATTACTTCACGAAGTGGGTAGAGGCTGCTTCTTATGCGAATGTTACTAAGTCGACTGTGAGTCGATTCTTGAAGAAAGAGATCATTTGTTGGTATAGGATGCTTGAAAGGATCATATCAGACAATGCATTGAACTTGAACAATAGAACGATAGCAGAAGTTTGCAGTCAGTTCAAGATTAAGCATCATAACTCTTCTCCGTATCGCCCAAAAATGAATGGGGCAGTAGAAGCAGCCAACAAGAATATCAAGAGGATAGTGGGGAAGATGACTGAGATTTATAAAGATTGGCATGAGAAACTATCGTTTGCACTCTTTGCCTATCGAATATCTGTCAGAACCTCTACTGGGGCAACTCCTTTCTCGTTGGTTTATGGGATGGAAGCAATGTTACCCATTGAAGTAGAAATACCGTCTCTCCGAGTCTTGTCAGAGATAAAACTGGATGAAGCTGAATGGATACAATCGTGATATGATCAGTTGAACTTGATTGAGGAAAAGAGGCTAAGGGTCATTCGTCATGGTCAGATGTATCAGAAGCGAATGATGGGAGCTTACGATAAGAAAGTGCGACCAAGAGAATTCCACGAGGGGGATCTTGTGCTGAAAAAGATCCTTCCCATTCAGAAGGATTTTAGAGGAAAATGAATGCCGAATTGGGAAGGGCCGTATGTCGTGAAGAAGGCTTTCTCTGGGGGTGCATTGATCTTAACGGAAATGGATAGGAAGAGTTTACCCAATCCAGTGAATTCAGACTCAATCAAAAAGTACTTTGTCTAAAGGAGAGGTGAATCCAAGGTGAAAACTCGCAAAGGGCGCCTTAAGTTTTCAAAAAAAAAAATGGAGAGGCCAAGGTGAAAACCCGCAAAGGGTGCCTTGTGACCAAAGGGGTTTTGAGTTGAAAACCCGAAAGGGCAGTTCAAATTTTGAAGAGCACACGGTAATCTTGCTATATCTGATTCAACAAAGAGCAAAGCGTGTTGCATATCGAGGCATCAACAAAGTACTTTGGATCTTTTAAACACATGTTGAACTCAAGAAAGTCTTCATGGAGCTGGTGTATAGACGCTCAAGCGGCGATATCTAGGGCATCTAACTTTTGTCCTGTTTGCTAACTTTAGATTCTCTTTCTTCCCAAAGATAGGCTATCCGATTAATTTCCTTTGTATTTTTTGACAAATTCATTCAAATCTAATTATTCTCAAGATTAAATTCATCTTCCATTATTCTTAAAGTTTGTTGCATTAAAATAATGATAGATGAACTAAATAATTTTCACAAATGAAGTTTTGCTCATTACTCTGGAAATTTCTAGATAATACAAGAAAGTAAAACAGAACAATTGTTTAAGGAATTCATGTAAGTGAGGTTTGAAAGAACTCGAGGAAATTCTTTCTTTAGTCCAAAATGATGATTGGACAAATCAAACTATTCGGTCCTAAGAGAGGATCATCTTACAAACATTTTTGGTGGGTCATAGCATTTGAAGAATGGTACAAACCCACAGGCTGAGTAGGGATGATACTTCGAGAGAAATAAGGATAAACTTCGACGAAGGGATAAGTGGTGACATCTGGAATAGGGGTCATATTCATAAACATTTTGCATTATAACAGGTTTAATTAGGAGCATTTGACTCACTTCGATCATAGCATCCTAATCATTAGGCATGAAATCATACACATTATACAGGTTATGTTCTTCAAGGTACAATGAAGATTGATGCGCTTTAACCCCCTGAGCAGTAGGGTAACAGGCTAAAGCATAGCAGATCTGACCTTCAGGTGTTTACACTGAAGCAGATCCAAGATGATTTGGCATCCTTGCGTTTGCAAGGAGCGAATCGAAGACATAACAGATTTGGCTTTCACGTGTTTACGCTGAAGCAGATCTAAGATGATTTAGCATCTCTGTATTTTCAGAGAACAAATCAAAGAAACAGATTTGGTATCTCCATATTCGACGGAGAGCAGATCAAAGACATGGCAGATCTAACCTTCGAATGTTTTGTATCGAAGCAGATCCAAGATGATTTGGCATCCTTGTGTTTACAAGGAGCAGATCAAAGACATAGCAGATTTGGCTTTCACGTGTTTACGCTGAAGCAGATCTAAGATGATTTGGCGTCCCTGTATTGTCAGAGAGCAGATCGAAGATAGCAGATTTGGCGTCCCTGTATTGTCAAGGAGCAGATCGAAGATAGCAAATTTGGCGTCCCTGTATTGTCAGAGAGCAGATCAAAGATAGCAGATTTGGCGTCCCTGTATTGTCAGAGAGTAGATCGAAGATAGTATATTTGGCATTTCTGGATGGGCAGATAGCAGATCGAGGATAACAAATTTGGCGTGCCTGAGTTTGTTAGAAGCAGGTTGAAGATAGCCAATTTGACATTCCTGAAGCTATCAGAATACCTTTGAGGAAGATGAGGATCAAGATTTCGAGACTTAGCCAGGTCGGGCAATTTTGGTCCTTTTATAGTCTTTGCTCGATTCCTATTACACAAAGAATCAAAGAAAGAGGCGGCACAGTAGCAACCCAAATTTACCCGAGCCCAGGAATAAATATAAAAACAAATAAAAATAAAAGTTTTAAACAGTCCATGTACAAAGCCCAAAACTTGGTTACATTTCTAACCCAATAAGCCTACACCCGGTTATACCTAAACCCACTGGCCCGTTACACCCTTGACCCAATTCAGTGTAGCCCAACTGGCCTAAAAAACCACTAACCCTATACCCGTTACACCCTTAACCCAAAAAAAAATGAACGGGGCCCAAGAGGCCCAAACTGTTAACAGAGGATGGAAGACCTAGGGTTTCTAAAACCCTAGGCGCCGCAAACGCTAAAGGAAGGTTCCAGAATTCGCACAGCAGACACGCTAATCGTCACGGCCTTTTTGCGTCGTTTCAGTGACCTTCATTGACGCCACCATCAACATCGTGACTCCGGCACTATATTGCGCCGTAATCGGCGCAAGAATCAACGCCAGCGCATTCACCGCCGGATTCTTCGCTGGTACCTGCAAAAAAGGAAAGAAGAAACAACAAAGACCGATGCAAATATGGCAGAAAATAAATCAAAGATTGTAAAAATATTTTTCTTTTTCTTTTTCAGTGGCTATAAAACGCCCGAATCAAAAGGATGTAAACTATGGTTTTTTTTTTTTATATAAACACAGATACAATAAAAAGACCAACAGTCGATTGAAGAAATAGAGGTGATTATTTATTTTTTCTTTTTATAAATACATACATACATCGAAAATAAAAGGAAAGGAAGTTTACCATTGGATTTGCACAAAAATAGAAGCTTTTTCACTTTCACCACCGATATCTCTGGCGGAGTCGAGGAGCAGCGCGTGGCGCGCGGGTGCGCGAGTCCGATGACCGGGGCTGGCCCGATGGAGACCCAGAGACCGGGCCGGAGGATCGCCTCTCTCTCCCTCTTCAGAGAGAATTTCAAATTTCTTTTTTAAACACAGTTTCTAAAATGAGTTTTGGGCCAAAAATTGATTTAAATAGCATAATAGAAACGGTGTCGTTTTTACTTAATCTGATAAGTACCAAAACAGCACCGTTTAGGCCAGGATCCGCGTGTTGACCCGAAACCTGGATGAGATCCGCGTGTTTTTATTAAAAGGGTAAATTATTTAATCGACCCTTTCATATTTTTTTAATTTACAATTACATTTTATTTTTATTTCAAATTGACCCCACTATTTTACAATTAATTCAATCTAGTCCTAACGGCTATTAAAGCCTATTTTGAAGAACGACGTCGTTTCCTGGGATTAGGGCTAATTGCCTAATGAGTCCCTCTGATTTAACGCGCCTTTTTCATTTATTTGTAATTAACCCTAAATTTTTTAAATTAAATTAAATTTTAATTCCTTTTTTTATATAAATTCAATTTATTTTAAATACTATATATTTTTATAAAATTAGTCATATGAAAAGGTATATATATATTTTTCTTTGTATATTATTTATTATATTATATATTATTATATATTATATTACATACATTTTATTATTATATATATTATTTTGTATATTACTTATCATATGGTTTATATTATTATATATATATTTTTAAAAATTTCATTATACGTTATATATTTCACCATATATTATTCTTTACATTACTTTTATTTTATTATAAAATATATATTATTTTATTACTCATTAATTACATATGTTTATTTTTATTATTAAATAAATATGTGTAATATTAATATTTAGTTCATTATTTAGTTAATATTAAGTTATTATATCTTATAACATGATTTATATATTAATCATTTTTTTAAAAAAGGATCTCCTTTATCGTTCTTATATTATTCTAAATATTTTTATATATCTTTATATTTATTTTGTTTAATTTAGATTTTATATGTTTATAATTTGTTTATTTATTTTTGTTTTCTTTTATTTTGATGTTGTTTAGTAGGTTAAATTTTTATTATTTTATATTATTGTTTTTACATATTCGCATGAAATTAATTGTTTATGTTGATCTAAGTTACATTTGCATAAAATATTATCACATATATATTATGCAATTTATATTGTTGTGTTCATTATGCTCTATGTTGTATTTAGTGTGTAACGATAATGCATGTACATTTATGTTATTTATGATTATATATGCATAAAATGATAACGTATATTGTGTAATTTATGCCATTATTCATTGTTTTTATATTATATTTGCGTGGAATGTTAAAGAAGGTATTATGTAGGTTAATTTATTTAAAAATTGATCCTTTGTAATATGTTAAATGCATTATTACTTTAATGAATTTCTATATTTCATCCGATTCAAAAATTTTAAAAAAGGATAAGGCAATATTTTTTTTGGTAGTTAGAAATTCGGGAAATAGTGCCCTAATATGCTGGGTTGCGATTTCTCGTTTGTCTAAATACCTAAAAGATCCTTCTAAATGAGTTTTGAAAATCACAAGATGATTTTAGTTACGGAAGTTTAAAAATATCGTGTCCAATCATGCTAGATATGATTTTTATATTCTTTCGAAGCAAAAGAATCTTGATTCTTTTTAATTCAAATTATTATGGTTTTAAAAGAGATCTTATTTCTAAATTCTTTTAAACTTTTGACATTAAGATAAAATTATTCAATTCGGTGCCAATTTTGGGCATTACGAGGGTGGTAATCCTTCCTCGTACGTAACTGACTCCCGAGCCTATTTTCTCGTAATTTCGTAGACCAAAACGTTTTATAAAGTGATCCAATCACACTTTAAAAGATTGGTGGCGACTCCCGTTCCCGTTTTTTATTAAAAAATTTATTTTTTACGAGAGGTTTCAACAGTATGTTTTCGGTTTTCTATGTTGAGTATAAGCATATGATGTTTGAATCTGTTTGATTTGTGTATCTTTGGATCCTGCTATGTGACCATACATGTGACGTTATGGCAAAAATTGATTTGTTTATGTGGCATTCGTGATATGTTTAGTCTGCTAAAGTATGGAATGCCATGCCTTCTGATCTCTGATATTGTACGACTGCATGTTTTACATGCTTTTCATTCTGATTCAGTATATGTATGGCATGTCAAATTGCATAGGGTTTGGGATAATATGGAAAGGAGGAAGTTCTGAAAGTTTAATGATCTGCACTGTTGGGTGGTTTATCCACATTTTTGTCTGGTAGCTGGGCTGCAAAATAGTGGTTTGGCTACATATATCCGATTTGACAATTTTAACTGCAAATCTAATAGCATTGACCACAACTATCTGCTGGTGTGATTGGATGTACGACTTCTGAGGAACTCTATTTGGTGTGTAGTGGATTTAAGTAGGAAGTTTTCCGAAAAATCTGCATTATGTTTTCTAAAATGTACTGCTTTGGCATAATCATGCATTCTCAGTTTACTCAAATGATCGATATGAAATTCTCTGTGTTTCCATGATTTGATTGTTCTGTTATTTGATTTCTCTATTTGAGTTTAGTTGCACACTGAGCTTTATAGCCCACCCTTCTGTTTTTGAATTTTCAGGTAATCAGCTAATTTAGGACTAGATGGCGTGTGGGAGCTGGGATTGGTTTTTCACATTAAACTGTCTGTTTTGGTTAATGAATTAAGGTTTCCGGACTTTTGATTTTTGGACTGTATGGTTGTTTTTGGTCTTGGTTTTGGTTTTTGTATTGTCCGTCAGTTTTTGGTATTTTTACTATAAATCTACAAAATCATATGGTTTACCAAATTAGAACTTGATTTTCAAAATTAAGACTCTGAAATATACGTTGCAAAACTAAGTATGAAATTAAATGTTTTTTTTTTTGTAAAATGAGAAAGTTCTGTGCATGAGTTTCTCTAGATAAAAATGTAAGAGTTTTGTAAAAAAATATTATTTTCAGTTCACACAACTTCTAAAATGGGATTTTTAATTAGTTTTCTTAAACGAGTCAGTGTAACTCCTCCAAATTCGACCATAACGTCTAGGTCGGGTTAGGGGTGTTATAGTTTTTAATTTCAAAATTGAAACTAAACTGACAACACTAAATTAATTGATTACTTAACTCGACTTTAAATCGAAACCGTTCAAACCGAATCCAAAAATTGAATTTACCAACTGATTTGATTGAATTGGCTTGATTAATCAACTATGCCTGTTTTAATAGCTAATTATAATAGATGATATATTATTACATAATATAATAATATAATAATATAATAATATAATATATAACTATTACTAAAACTATAATACATATATATAACTATTATATTATATATTATAATAAAAGATAAAGTATTACATAATAATATAATGTCTAATCATTAATGCATATATATATATATATATATATGCATGGACAAAGCCAAAAATTTTGTTTACGGGGTCAATATAAAATTATAGAATCTGGGAGAAGCTAAAATTATTGTGTTAAAAACACTTAATTAAATTATTAATTTTCTAGATGGACCAAAATTAAATATTTTCCATTTAACTGAAGACTTAAAATACTTAAATTTAATGTTTTATTATTTGGAACGCCTAAAATAGTAAGTATACCATTTGGTTGGAGGCCAAGGCCCTGCCTGCTCCTAGCTACACCCTTGTATATATAAACTATTAATATATGATAAGGGATCCACTTACATGGATAAAAAAACTAAAATAGTTTTACATCCTTTTGTATCTATTTGTATGACTAATTTTTTATCCGTTGAATTTATCATTAAAATTATACTTATTATGTATGTAAATTTTCAAATTGATTTTATATCTCTATCGTATCGGTGTAAAATAGTATAAATATTAATATTTATTAAAACAATTAATTTTTTTTACATAAAACAAATTGTTATAAATTTTTAATTTACATCAAATTTGGCATGCATGATCTATATGAATGAAATATAAAATATGACAGTTGGATTGTTAAAATATTAATCGTACAAAGAGATATGGAAGCGTGTAACCGGTGTAAGTGGATTTTTCCCCTTAATATATTATATTTATATGATATGATATAGCATTGTATAATATAATAGGAGGGCTAACTTTCAAATGTATGAAGGGTATAGGGACTTAGAGTATATTTCAACCAATAAAACAATAAACAACAATATATTATGTATTACTGTTACATTATGTGATATAGTATTGCATAATGTAATAATATATTTTAAAATTATTAATACATATATAACTATTAATTGGTCCAAAATCAAAATTGAATTTACCAACCAATTTCCTTGAATCGATTTGATTTGGTTGTTTAAATTGATTTTGATCGCTAACTATAATAGATGATATATTACGACATAATATAATAATCTATTATATAACTATTACTTAAACTATTATTACACATATGGCTATTATTATATTATAGATTATAATAAAAGATATAATATTACATAATATATAATACCTAATCATTAATACATATATATAAAGTATTAATATATTATTTGATATTGTAACAGTTTGTTTTTAGTGGCGTCGGAAATGATGGTTTCAAAATCCCATTTTTGATGATTAAGTCCGTAAATATTGTTATTTAATATTTATGAAGTTAGTATGAAGTTTGATTAGAATTTGGTTCTTTAATTTTGTTAATTGGATAGTTAATTAATGTACAAGTGTAATGACCCTAAAGTCAGTGGTGTCAGAAAATAAGGTATTGGGACCTCGTTTCTGTAAATCGAGCCCATAATAGGTGAATTGAATTTTGGATACGTAATTTTATTGAATTAGTGACTAATTATGGTATAAGGACTAAATTGTAAAAATGAGAAACGTTAATCGCTATAGATTTTTAATTGCTAAAAGGCTTATTTAGTAATTAAAGCAAGGTTTAAATAACAAATTATAAAATGGTGGAAAGAAAGAGAAACACTTTCTCTTCTTCTTCCTCAACCATGAAACCAACATTTTTTAAGAGGGGAGAATCGGTCCTAGGGCTTTAAACTTTAAGTCCTTAATTGATAAGCTTAATTTACTCCTTTTCTTATAACTTTATATTTTTGATATCTCGGGAGCTTAATTTAGCTAGCATGGGGATTATTTTTCAAAATTTTTAAAGTTTATAAAAGTTGCCATTGTTAAATCTTGAAGCTTTTGGTACTAAATTGATGGATTTTGAGCTTAGATATGAAAAATGACTACTTTGTAAAGTGAAAATTGTTAATTTTGAACATAGGAACTAAAGTGTGAATAATTCAAAATTAGCATGAAATCACTGTAACTATAATTATTAGAGGGTTGTAGATGGATGAAATTGAGATTGGTTTCAAATCGAAGCTCAAATTTAAAAGTTATGACAAATTCAGTTTTATGGACTAAATTGAATAAAATGTAAAACTTGAGAAAATATCTGATAAATGAAATTGAACTGATATATAGTTATAATTTGCTATTAAATGATGTTTAGAATTGATAATTAAATTAAATTATGATTTAGATCAGGATTTAGACTAACTGGAGGATATTCACGAAAAAGGGAAAATTGTAACTTAGTCCCTGACAGCTTATCGATTGTTGTTTTTGTCATGTAAGTTCATATGGTATAATAATGCTTTGATTTTTTTATGTATTTTATATTGTAAGAATGTATATAAATTCTAATGAACTTTGGATTGTTTACAATTTAGTATAAAAGGGTGAGAATGAATTAATTTGAAATGGAATAACATGAACTTACAAGATGGAATTTCTCCAATAAAACTTTGTAAATGTATCGTACACATGGTTACAGGTTGATTTTTGATGATTTTGAGATCCAACATTTGTTGCGGATTCAAAGATACATGTGGCATAGGTTTAGCTCAGATGAGTAACTTGATGTCGTTTTATAGGTTTAGCTTAGATGGGTAACCTTACATTTATGTACAACTTTGGCGAAGCTATTGATGTGGCAATAAATGTTTAGCCCGGAAGGGTAACTTGATACGATTATATGTTCAACTCGGCCGAGCAACCCGAGGTCATTTAAAGGTTCAGCCTGGACGGGTAACATGACATGTACATTACAACTTTGGCCAAGCTATTTGATGTGTCGATAAAGGTTTAGCCCGGATTGATAATCTGACATAGTTATATGTTCAGCTCAGGCGAGCAATTGATATATCAAATATACTTGGGACACAGAGTTAGCTCGGACGAGTGATCTAATATCGTTTAAAAGGTTTAGCTCAAAAAGGTAACTTGACATATGTTCGTATATTCATTTAGCTCAAGTAACTGGGGTAACAGGATAATTGTGCATGATATGAATTTTATATTTTAAAGCGGTTAAATGTTGAATTGAATTGAACGATTTAAAATACATTGTTTGGGATGTGTTTGAACATGTTTTATGTAGGTTTGAAAGTGTACAAATGCACTAAATTTGCAAACGGTTGGAAAGAGTGATTATGAACTTAGTGATATGTTTACAAATTGTATATGGGGGAAATACATGAAAATAATTAGTATGGCGGTACATGTTTTTTATTTGAATACTTTGATCTTATTATGCCAATGTACTAACTTGTGATTGTTTTGTGGACTGGTACAAGAATGCTTAAGGACATCAAAGAAATGTCATGCTATGCATCTTTTTATTTCCATTGATTAAATTGATATAAAATTTAGGTAAGTTATATGAAATTTCATATGAACTGTAACACCCCAAACCCAGCCCAGACGTTATGGCCAAATCTGACGTGCCACATAAGAGTTTGAAAATTCATGTTTCATTTTAGTGTTTAAAAATTGACTTTTAATAAATTAACAAGTGAATGGAAGCTAGGCACCAGGTAGGTATCCGAAACAGAAGAGGTGAGCCATGAAGGCTGCTTAAGTACCAAGCTCTTCGATTGGATCCAATCCTATACATGCCCACTGCCATTGCCACACTTGGTTATAATGAGTTGAAGTTTATTTAAGTGAATATTCGTTAAAGTTGGATAATAGTGTCATTGTGTTATTTTAAAAACGAGTTCCATTTTGAAAACGCGTCCTAAGCCTAGCCCATTAATTATCAATCAGTTTAAAGTTAATAAATAAAAAAATAGAATAAAATAATCCAGGAAAAAAAATAAAAGGAAAGTTAAAATGACCTTATTACAACCCAAAAATAAATAATAAGTAAATAAATAAAGAAATCTTAAAGGAAACCAAATGCTTAATTAAAAAAAAACCCAAGGGCAATCACCGTGGCCACTCTGAATCCCCTCCGGCTCCAAGTCCCCTCATCATGGCTCTCCTGCAGGTTTAAGGAAAAAGGGGGTGAGTTTGGAAACTCAGTGTACAACAAGCCCCTTTCAGAGCCCAAAACAATATCAGCCTGTTGGGCCTTAGCCCAAGTCCAAGCTCAACATATACTGGGCCGTAGCCTTTTCATATTTCATATTACTGGGCCGAAGCCTTCACATATTTCATATTACTGGGCCGAAGCCTTCACTGTAAACGGTATGGCCCATAGGCCCATTTCAATATCACATGTAATGTCAATGAAAGAATGAATGCAAGCCCATTTGGGGAGACTACTCGACCCACCATCCGCTACTCTCCACCCGTACCAACCAAGCTCTCCATGTGGGGAATAACTCAACCCACCCAGCCAAAACTCTCCACTGGCAAAGATAGCCATTTATCATATAACCGAGGCCTTGCCTCTTTTTAATAACTGGGGCATAAGCCCTTTTCGGTAAACTGGGGCATAAGCCCATTATCATAACTGGGGCATAAGCCCTTTATTAACTGGGGCATAAGCCCTTTTTGCACTTCCTCCATCCATATAAAAACCCAACCCCATGTATTTATGAATTCATCATGTGCAAATCATATATATATCATGTGCATATCATACATATCATGTGCATATCATACATCTCATGTGCATATCATACATATCATGTACATCAAAATCCTATGTAACAAGTTCATAATTAAACCCTAGGGGTATAATGGTCATTTTTACCTAGGGGCAAAACAGTCATTTTCATATTATAAGGGTAATTTCGTAATCTTACCAAATTCTAGGAATTTTCCATTTTCATTATCAGTTACTAACTATTTGTTTGTTTTAACCGCGAATCTGGCCCATTTTTAACGAAACCGAGTTATTGGGCTAAAAACCCCTAATGGGCCCCACATAGTCGATTTGTCCTCTAGGCCCATTTAGCCTGTTTTCCATATTGGTACTACCAGTCTTAACGTGCAATTTAACAAGTTTTCAATTTCTACCAATTTTTCCCAAATGGGCAGAAAGCCCATTGGGCTCCGATTTTTAGCCCCTCGAGGCCCAACTTACCAAGAATGCCGGAAATCTCATTCTTACCATTTCCATTGTTCTCGATCATCATCTCATGGATTTTAACTAACTAGTGAGCGTTCGCTTGCTCACAAGTTCTCGAAATGCCAGAATTTCGGCATTTCGGCTTTTCGGCATTTATCGCTTTAAGCTATGAAGAAAGGGTTCGTTACACACACATTTGGCGATATTCCTTGACGAGATCTCCTACATGATTTCTCCTATAATCCATCATTAATAATCAGCTTCCCATAATTGAACTAAACCAAAATCATCTAATATTAATACTTACACATTCGGCCACCATCCATAATGGCCTTAGGAATTTTACCTTGCCGCGATTGATGACTAGGCCTAGCCACTCCGGTGATCCAAGCTATTTCAAGTCGACACTACACCTTGCTGCTCCTTCACTAAATAAACCACAAAAATATTAAAAGAAGACCCCATAAGGCCTATACACATATTCGGCCATCTCCTAAATTATGGGGTTTCGACTTTTGCCAAAAGTTACTCTAGGAATTATTTAGAGTTTGAACGCTTACCACCGTCTTTCTTCTCTAGAATCCGTACGCCTAAAAGGTAAAAGAATTGAACGCCAAAAATTGAAAAGGAAAGAAAAGGTTGCTGGTCACAAGAATCGGCACCACCCTATCCTCACTGATTTCGGCTTTTTTGCGGTATTTCGGCAGAAGTAGAGATTAAGGAAAGAAATGATGGTGAATAAAGGGAAATAGTGGGCTGGTTTGAATGAAGGAGAAGGAAGAAAAGATGGAAGAAGAGATGGTAGATTCGGCTGCAAAAGAAAAAGAGAGAAAAGACTAATCCTCTAGGGAGAAAACGGCACAAAAATACCTATGTGCCGAAAATCCCTTACTAAACCTCTCTGCCGAAAATTCCCCCTCCAATCTCCTTTATTCAGCCAACTCTATCTTCATATCAATTCCCTAAAATCTCTCCCCTTATCCCTCCTTAATCCATGCATTTAACTGATTCAAACTCTCCCCCAAAGAGTTCCATTCAGCTACAACTCTTACATGCTCAAAGCATAAAAATTAGCATCCTTTTTGCCAACATAGGGAATCGATCCCATGTCTTCCCCTCTATGCTCCACACACCACATTTTTAGGAGCTTAGTGGCGTCACCCTGCCACTTTACCAAAGCTCTTTTGTGATACATTTTACCCACAACTTTATATAAGGGTACCTCATGAGCCCCTAACTCCTAAGTCCAAAATTTAAAAATTCTACTGGGTTTTGGCCAACTCATGGGCCTTCTATAAGCCCATTTACATACTTAAATTATGAATTCCATAATCACATACCAAATTTTAGAAACTTTACTAAAATATCAAGAATCGCGAAAAACCCGAAAATTAGGATATTACAACTCTACCCTCCTGAAAGAAATTTCGGCCTCGAAATTTACCTAATCCAAACAGTTGAGGGTATTGCTGACGCATTGCCTCTTCGGTCTCCCAAGTAGCTTCTTCCTTGCCATGGTTCCTCCAAAGTACCTTTACTAATGGGACTGACTTCCTTCTCAACACCTTGACATTGCGATCAAGTATTTGCACAGGTTCTTCTTCGAAAGTCAGATCTGACTGCACTTCGATTTCTGCAACTGGCACGATGTGAGTTGGGTCAGAACGATATCGCCTCAGCATGGACACATGAAAAACATCGTGAATACGATCCGGTTCTGGAGGTAACTCTAGCTGATAAGCCACCGGCCCTATCCGTTTAACAATTCGATAAGGCCCAATAAACCGTGGACTCAACTTGCCCTTCTTACCATATCTCAATATCTTCTTCCAAGGCGAAACTTTCAAGAAGACCATGTCTCCAACTGCATATTCAACATCCTTACGCTTCAGATCGGCATAAGACTTTTGTCGATCCACGCCTCCTTTAACCGATTCTGATCACCTTAATCTTGTCTTCGATATCTCTACTACCAACTCGGCCCAAGGACTTGCCTTTCTCTAACTCCGTCCAAAGAAGCGGGCGAACGACACCTTCGCCCATATAATGCCTCGTAAGGAGCCATCTGGATACTTGCTTGGTAATCGTTGTTATATATATGCGAACTCGCCAATGGCAAATAGTCCTCCCAATCGCCTCTAAAATCGATAACACGACCTCCTCTCGGCATGTCTTCTAAAAATCTGAATGACCCTCTCTCGATCGCCCATCCGATCGAGGGTGAAAAGCCGTACTAAAATCTAATCGCGTTCCCAATGCCTCATGCAACTTCCGCCAAAATCGAGATGTAAACCTTGGGTCTCTCGTCGAAATTATCGATCATCGGCACCCCATAACCGTATTATCTCCGCCACATACAACTTAGCGACACGTAGTGTAGTAATCGGTTCGGACAGTATGAAATGGGCGGACTTCGTGAGCCTATCCACAATTACCCAAACGAGTCCTTCTTGGAGGTGTCAACGGCAATCCACTTACAAAATCCATCGTTACCCTTTCCCACTTCCAAAGTGGTACCTTTATCGGGTCGTAATAATCTCAAGAAGGTAGTTGATGCTCGGCCTTCACTGTTGACACGTTAAACATTTCCCCACAAATTCGGTCACTTCTCGCTTAAGCCCAGGCCACCAATATAGCTCTCGTAAGTCTCGATACAACTTACTCCCTCCTGGATGCATAGCACAAGGTTCATTATGTGCCTCTTTTAAAATCATCAATCTCAAGTCCGAGTCCTTTGGCATACAAATTCTTCCTCGAAAACAAAGAACTCCTCGCTATTTAATCCAAAGTCCGGATTCTCCTCTCTTCTCAACTTGTTTGAAATCGAGGAACCAACGACTCATCCTCTAATCGTTGTTTAACTGTCTCCACCCCAAGTTGGTCTCACTTGTAATTCGCCAATAAGCTTCCATCGTCATACAAACTTAGGCGAGCAAACATTGCCTTCAATTACGCCACGATCCTTGACTTAATGCATCAGCCACGACATTTGCCTTACGGATGGTACTCAATCGAGCGATCATAGTCCTTTAACAACTCTATCCACCTTCATTGTCTAAGGTTTAGTTCCTTTTAGTCGCAAGTACTTAAAACTCTTGTGATCCGTATAAATGATGCATTTCTCCCCATACAAGTAATGCCTCCATATCTTTAGTGCAAAAATCACTGCGCCAACTCCAAGTCATGCGTAGGATAGTTTACCTCATGAGGCTTAAGGCGTGTCGTGAAGCATAAGCGACCACTTTACCCTCTTGCATCAACACGCAGCCCAAACCGACATGTGACGCATCATTGTACACAACGAAATCCTTACCGGACTCGTTTGAATCAACACCGGCGCTTCGCCGTAACTTCCTTTAATTTCTCAAAAGCCTCTTGTTGCTTATTTGTCCAAACGAACGGTGCTCCTTCCTTATAAGTTTTGTTAACGGTGCCGCCAACACGTAAAATCCTTCCACAAACTTCGATAATAACTCGCCAACCTCGAAAACTTGGATTTTAGTTCATCGACCTTGGTGGCTTCCATTCCGTGCCTCAATCTTCCGAGGGTCTACCTTGATTCCCTCGGCAGACACAACATGCCCTAAAAAGCTACTTCCCTCACCCAAAACTCGCACTTACTAAACTTTGCGTAAAGTTGCTTTTCCCTTAATACTTGCAAAGACAACACGAAGATGTTCATCATGCTTCTCTTACATTTTCCGAATACACCAATATATCATCAATAAAAATGACTACAAACCGATCTAAGTATGGTTGGAAAACCCGATTCATTAAATCCATAAAAGTCTGCGGTGCATTAGTCAAACCAAAAGGCATCACCGAAACTCGTAATGACCATATCGAGTTACGAATGCCGCCTTATGAATATCCACTTCTTTGACTCTCAACCGATGATATCCTCGACCAAGATCAATCTTAGAAAATACCGAGGCTCCTTTCGGTTGGTCAAACAGATCGTCGATTCTTGGCAAGGGATACTTGTTTTTATCGTCCGCTTTATTCAATCGCCGATAGTCGATGCACATCCGCATGGTCCCATCTTTCTTCTTTACGAATAGCAGATCGTGCGCCATGTGGAGAAACACTTGGTCGTATAAACCTCTATCCAACAATTCCTGAATTTGGGCTTTCAATTCTACCAACTCCTTTGGTGCCATCCTATAAGGCGCAATGGACACAGGGGCTGTTCTAGGCAACAAGTCAATTCCAAACTCAACTTCCTTGTTCGGGGGTAATCCAGGAAGTTTCTCCGGAAATACATCTTGAAATTCCTTGATGGTCCTAACTGACTCCATAGTCGTCCCCTCTGGTTCAACTTGATTCACCACTGCTAAAAACGCCTTACAACCTTTCCGAATCAACTTCTTGGCTCTTAAAACTGAAACCACATTGGACAAGTAATTCCTTCGCTCCCCTATGACCATTATCTCTTTATCCTTAACAGTTCTTAGCACCATTCTCTTCGCAGCACAATCCAACGTTGCCCTATGTTTAGTTAGCCAGTCCATACCCAAAATAAGATCAAAATCCCCAAATGGCAGCTCCATCAATTCCCCTTCAAAAATCTTATCTTGTACCTCTAGAGGCACAGCCCTAAAGAATTTATCTACCTTGACCGAGTGTCCGAAAGGACTTATCACTGATACCCCACTTACAGTCTCCTCAGGAAGCATACCCAATGCCCCAGATACATCACAAGCAACATATGAGTGAGTGGAACCCACATCAATTAAAGCAGTGTAAGGCTTGTTATGAATGAAGAACGTACCAGTTATAACATCAGGAGCGTCACCCTCCTCACGACGTCGTGCAGCATAAACCAACGCCGGCTGTCGAGCTTCCGCATGTCCAGCACCCCTGCCCGGTGCTCCACGTCCTCGTCCATTACCATTGCCACCTCTGCCTTGCCCACGACCCCTCTGTGGTGGTGGTCCTCCTCGCTGTGATTGGACATCCCTTTGTTCTGCCGCTAGTTCCTGAGCTGTTCTCCGAGGACATTCTCTGAACTTATGTTCCTTTGACCCACAACGAAAACATGCTCCAGCTAAGCTTCCAAGCATTCCCCATATGCGCTCTGCCACCACAATCCCCGCAAGCTTACGATCTAAAAGTATTCACTGGAGCTGCTTTCCGAACTGGTTCTCGCCATTCTAGCTCTTTTGACATTTCTATTTACAAAGACCGAGGGGTCGTAATCCTCTTAAATCTGGGTTGATCCTTCTCACGATTCTGCCGCTCGATCCGTTTTACCTCCTCCGCTATTTTAGCCTTCTCTACCAATGCAAAGCAAAATCGTGCTCCTCCGTGGAGCTATCAGCACCCTAAGCTCATCACGAAGGCCATCCTCGAATCGAACACTACGCTCATATTCGGTCGCAACTATCCCACTAGCATATCGACTCACCCTCAAGAATTCGCGCTCATACTGCTGCTCTGATCTTATCACCCCGAGTTAAATTCAAGAATTCCTTCCGACGAGCATCCACATAGCTAGCTCCCACATATCTCCCCTAAAAGCGCTTTTGAACAATTCCCGTGTTACTCGTTCAACCGAGTACTCTCCCTTACAAGAATCCACCACCGGTATGCCTCGCCTCGTAGCAATGACACACGCCCCTTTAGCTTTTGCTCCACGAACAATCTAAATCATCCATAATTCGCTCTGTTGCCTCTAGCCAATATTCACCACATTTGGGGCTACTCGAGATCGCCCACGAAAACCTCTCGCTCAGTTAGCCTGAGACGCCGAGATGGATCCCCATTCACCGTCCCAAAGCTAGCTCCAACGACTCTCTCTAAAACCCTTAACATGGCTTGGGACAAAGCATCATCCCCGCAGCCCGATCATAAGACCCGGTCTCCGTTGCTTGAGGCACGATGCCTCCTCACCGGCCTATGCCCTAAGGATGAAGATTCAGCTGCACCCTTCCCGCGACCACGTCCCGCGGCCTCGTCCCGTGAGTTCCTCTTGTACTCATATCTAATTACGAATTTTATGGTATTAGTATAATGTTCCACTTTGTTTATTAAGAAAATATCTTATGGAAATATAACAGATTCGGGTTTGTTTTCGTATCGTCGTAGCTTCTAGCTACGATCTCATTTCTACCGCTTTCTGACTCTACCCTATCTAAAGTATCATAGTAGGGTCTCAATTCTATTCATAGCATCATATCATTATCACATAACATAAAAAGAGTATACTTACAGACTTGGTGCCGGGGATTCAGTGCGCCGCTTCTTTCTCCAATCCATTTAAAACTCAAAAACCATATTTTTAGTCATAAAAAATAGAAATTTTAAATTTTGATTTTGAAATACCCTTGTAACACCCTTGTTTTGAAACTTTTGATTTTAGCCCCGTTTTATAAACCAGGCAAACTTGAACCATTTTAACATGTATACCTTGTAAAACATCTTTGAAAAGAACTTCCCAATACCATTTCCAAAAATACCCTTCTTAGGCCTAAGTTTTTGAAAAGATTTTAGACCCGATCCACAGCTGAGTTGTTGCAACCGGGCTCTGATACCACTAAATGTAATACCCCAAACCCAGCCCAGACGTTATGGCCAAATCTGACGTGCCACATAAGAGTTTGAAAATTCATGTTTCATTTTAGTGTTTAAAAATTGACTTTTAATAAATTAACAAGTGAATGGAAGCTGGGCACCAGGTAGGTATCCGAAACAGAGAAGGTGAGCCATGAAGGCTGCTTAAGTACCAAGCTCTTCGATTGGATCCAATCCTAGACATGCCCACTGCCATTGCCACACTTGGTTATAACGAGTTGAAGTTTATTTAAGTGAATATTCTTTAAAGTTGGATAATAGTGTCATTGTGTTATTTTAAAAACGAGTTCCATTTTGAAAACGCGTCCTAAGCCTAGCCCATTAATTATCAATTAGTTTAAAGTTAATAAATAAAAAATAGAATAAAATAATCCAGGAAAAAAAATAAAAATAAAAGGAAAGTTAAAATGGCCTTATTACAACCCAAAAATAAATAATAAGTAAATAAATAAAGAAATCTTAAAGGAAACCAAATGCTTAATTAAAAAAAACCCAAGGGCAATCACCGTGGCCACTCAATCCCCTCGGCTCCAAGTCCCCTCATCATGGCTCTCCTGCAGTTTAAGGAAAAGGGGGTGAGTTTGGAAACTCGATGTACAACAAGCCCCTTTCAGAGCCCAAAACAATAT
Organism: Gossypium longicalyx; assembly: GCA_025698465.1. Taxonomy (NCBI): domain Eukaryota; kingdom Viridiplantae; phylum Streptophyta; class Magnoliopsida; order Malvales; family Malvaceae; genus Gossypium; species Gossypium longicalyx. The sequence goes on along the minus strand of CM046997.1, from coordinate 10,068,395 downwards.
CACTGTTGGGCCTTAGCCCAAGTCCAAGCTCAACATATACTTTGGCCGTAGCCTTTTCATATTTCATATTCTTCGGGCCAAGCCTTCACATATTTCATATTCTTTGGGCCGAAGCCTTCATCAGAAACTGGCAGTATGGCCCATAGGCCCATTTTAATATCACATGTAATGTCAATGAAAGAATGAATGCAAGCCCATTTGGGGAGACTACTCGACCCACCATCCGCTACTCTCCACCCGTACCAACCAAGCTCTCCATGTGGGGAATAACTCAACCCACCTAGCCAAAACTCTCCACCGGCAAAGATATAGCCGCTTTATCATATAACCGAGGCCTTGCCTCTTTTTAATAATCGGGCATAAGCCCTTTTCGATGGCCGGGCATAAGCCCATTATCATAATCGGGGCATAAGCCCTTTATTAACTGGGGCATAAGCCCTTTTTGCACTTTCTCCATCCATATAAAAACCCAACCCCATGTATTTATGAATTCATCATGTGCAAATCATATATATATATATCATGTGCATATCATACATATCATGTGCATATCATACATCTCATGTGCATATCATACATATCATGTACATCAAAATCCTATGTAACAAGTTCATAATTAAACCCTAGGGGTATAATGGTCATTTTACCTAGGGCAAAACAGTCATTTTCATATTATAAGGGTAATTTCGTAATCTTACCAAATTTTAGGAATTTTCCATTTTCATTATCGATTACTAACTATTTGTTTGTTTTAACCGCGAATCGGCCCATTTTTAACGAAACCGAGTTATTGGGCTAAAAACCCCTAATGGGCCCCACATAGCCGATTTGTTCTCTAGGCCCATTTAGCCTGTTTTCCATATTGGTACTACCAGTCTTAACGTGCAATTTAACAAGTTTTCAATTTCTACCAATTTTTCCCAAATGGGCCCAAAGCCCATTGGGCCCGATTTAAGCCCTCGAGGCCCAACTTACCAAGAATGCCTGAAATCTCATTCTTACCATTTCCATTGTTCTCGATCATCATCTCATGGATTTTAACTAACTAGTGAGCGTTAAATTGCTCACAAGTTCTCGAAATGCCGAAATTTCGGCATTTTCGCTTTTTTTTTCGCATTTATCGCTTTAAGCTATGAAAAAGGGGTTCGTTACACACTGCTTGGTGATATTCCTGACGAGATCTCCTACACGATTTCTCCTATAATCCATCATTAATAATCAGCTTCCCATAATTGAACTAAACCGTAAATCATCTAATATTAATACTTACACATTCGGCCACCATCCATAATGGCCTTAGGAATTTTACCTTGCCGCGATTGATGACTAGGCCTAGCCACTCCAGTGATCCAAGCTATTTCAAGTCGACACTACACCTTGCTGCTCCTTCACTAAATAAACCACAAAAATATTAAAAGAAGACCCCATAAGGCCTATACACATATTCGGCCATCTCCTAAATTATGGGGTTTGACTTTTGGCCAAAAGTTACTCTAGGAATTATTTAGAGTTTGAACGCTTACCACCGTCTTTCTTCTCTAGAATCCGTGACGCCTAAAAAGGTAAAAGAATTGAACACCAAAAATTGAAAAGGAAAGAAAAGGTTGCTGGTCACAAGAATCGGCACCACCCTATCCTCACACGATTTCGGCTTTTTTAAGGTATTTCTGAGTAGTAGAGATTAAGGAAAGAAATAATGGTGAATAAAGGGAAATAGTGGGCTGGTTTGAATGAAGGATAAGGAAGAAAAGATGGAAGAAGAGATGGTAGATTCGGCTGCAAAAGAAAAAGAGAGAAAAGACTAATCCTCTAGGAGAAAACGACACAAAAATACCTATGTGCCAAAAAATCCCTTACTAAACCTCTCTCTAGAAAATTCCCCTCCAATCTCCTTTATTCAGCCAACTCTATCTTCATATCAATTCCCTAAAATCTCTCCCCTTATCCCTCCTTAATCCATGCATTTAACTGATTCAAACTCTCCCCCAAAGAGTTCCATTCATCTACAACTCTTACATGCTCAAAGCATAAAAATTAGCATCCTTTTTGCCAACATAGGGAATCGATCCCAGGTCTTCCCCCTCTATGCTCCACACGCCACATTTTTAGGAGCTTAGTGGCGTCACCCCTGCCACTTTACCAAAGCTCTTTTTGTGATACATTTTACCCACAACTTTATATAAGGGCACCTCGCCAGAGCCCCTAACTCCTAAGTCTAAAATTTAAAAATTCTACTGGGTTTTGGCCAACTTATGGGCCTTCCATAAGCCCATTTACATACTTAAATTATGAATTCCATAATCACATACCAAATTTTAGAAACTTTACTAAAATATCAAGAATCGTGAAAAACCCAAAAATCAGGATATTACATGAACTTACTTAGTGTTCCGTAATTCTTACCCGTTGCTTTTCCTCTCTTATAGATTTTGACTCGTTGAACATGTTGATCAAATCCTCGAAGAGCTCACACTATTCGTCTCCTGATTCGATAGAATTTTGGTCGCTTGAAACTCGATTATATGTGGCATATACTTAAGAGTGTCAAGTTGTTTGTAATGTTAAATATGTTTAAGAAATAGTTGGTTTTGAACACATATAGTGATGCTAAATTGCCCATGTTCATAGTTTTGGTATATTGATATGCAGGTAGTGATAGGCAATTATAATAAGTTTGGTATGCTTGAATCAACTTGTTGTTTTGAATGGATAAGTGATACGAAATGGTATAAATAGGTGGAATGGTTTGGAATGATTCATGTATCCTTGTTGCGAACTGGTTCCAAATGTGGCATATTTGTGGATTGGTTAGATGATTATATGTTATGTTTTGGCATGAAATTGATATGTTTTGAACATGTTCGAATGATATCAAATGCTTTCTTTGACCTATTTGGATGATTGGTTTGAAGCAAGTACCAAATGGCTGAATTTCACCAAAAACAGGTTTTTCGTTCCGACGTCGATCTTCCCTTGTCGCAACGTTGGCCAACAATTTGTGACGTCCCGATGTTGTGACATGACATACTGTTTGGCGACATCATGGCATGGAGAAAATCTTTTCACGACGCCTGCCCTATAATTTTCAAATTTTACAATTTGGTCATTGTTTGATTTCGAGTCAACTTTAGAGCTCATGTAATTTCGTATTAAGATCGAAAAAGATTTAAATTTGTTTTGAATGACTTTTATAATGATAGATAATGATTTTTGACTTGATTTATCTGTTAAAGATCTGTAACTGCTCTGTTTGTACTGTAGCATTTTGTAGCTCAATTCCAGTGATTAAGACGGGTTAAGGGTATTACAGATATGATATAACATTATATAATATAGTAGGAGGACTAACTTTCAAGTGTATGAAGAGTATAGAGACTTAGAGCATATTTCAACCAATATAATAATAAACAATACTATATTATGTATTACTATTACAATATGTGATATAGTATTGTATAATGTAATAATATATTTTAAAACTATTAAATGTAATTATTAATTGGTCCAAAAATCAAATTTGAATATATCGACTGGTTTGCTTGAATTGGCTCGAGTTGATCGGTTAAGTCGATTTTATTCGCTAATTATAATAGATGATATACTATTACATAACTTAATAATATAGTATATAAATATTACTAAAACTATTAATGCATATATATAACTAATATTATAGATTATAATAAAATATATAGTATTACATAATATTATAATATTTAATCATTAATACATATATACAAACTTTTATATTATGTATTATATGATATGGTATAGTATTATATAATATAGTAGGAGGGCTAACTTTCAAATATACAAAGAATATAGGGACTTAGAGCATATTTCAATCAATATAATAATAAAAAATAATAATTAATAATTAATTTATTATGTAATACTATAATAATCAATTCATATACATATTATAATAGCATGTCTTTTAGTGGTGCCGAAAATAGTGGTTTCGAAATTTCGTTCTCCAATGATCGAATCTATTAATATTATTAATTATTGTATTGAATTTTGGTTTGACGATTTTGTTAATTGGATAGTTAATTAAGGTACAAGTGTATTGACCCTAAAGTTAGTGATATTGAAAAATGAGGTATCGGGACCTCGTTTCCGTAAACCAAGTCCATAAATATATAAAAATATTTACGGAGTTATTATATAGATGATTTAATTTAAATTTTAGATAGATAATTTTTCCGAATTAGTAACTAATTCTGATGCAAGAACTAAACTATAAAATAATAAAAGTTAATCGCTATAAATTTTTATTTGTTAAAAGATTAAACATGATTAAGTGGAAATTAATCCACTTTCGAATATGTATACAATATAAAGTAAAAGCATGGCCATCTTTTTTTTTTCTTCACCACTGTTTACAACAAAAGAAAATGAAGGAATCCATCGTTTTAGCTTCAAAGAATTCGGCCCCTTGTATGATAAGAATTTTAAACTCTGTTTTTAGTAAATTTTATATTTTTGAGAATGTGGAAAGTTGATTTAGTTAATTTGTATTTTATTTTCTAAAATTGTTAAATTTTATAAATGATTTCATTAGTGAATTCTTAAAGTTTTAATGTTAATTTTTTATTTTTTTAGCTTAGAAATGAAAAATGATTAGTTTGTAAAATTTAATTGCTAGATTTTGGACATAAAGATTAAATTGTAAGAGTTTTAAAATTGATATTAAATTTCTATAATTATAGATGATAGAGGGTTATAGAAGGATGTAATTGAAATCTGATTGAAAAATGAAGCTTAAATGTGAAATATATAACTATTTCAGTTTTAAGGACTAAATTGAATAAAATGCAAAAATTTAGGAAACTTTCAAAAAATGAAATTGAACTGACTTATGATTAAAATAAACTATTAAAAGATGTTTATAATTGATAAATTTTAATAAATTATTATAGATAGAGATTTGAATCAACCGGAAGATAATTGAAGAAAAGGTAAAATTGCATATTAGTCCTCAACATTTCATTTGTTTTTTTATTGGGTTAGTTCATATGAGACTTACTTTATTAATTCATGTTATGTTTGTATTATATTGTTTTACTTTTTAGTTCAAATTGTTAGGTAAAAATGTATTTTGGCATCAAAGGGACTAAATTGTAAACATGAAATAAATAACTAATATGAATAGATACATGATAATGATTAAATGTGAAATTGATATATGATTGAGTAGGATGTATATGATGATGTTACAGGGTTGAAAATGTATATGGATTGTTATTTGAAATGTGAAAAGTGAGTATACAGTTTCAGAGTTTGTAATGATATAGAATTGATAACGATACCGGTTGAACTTAGTAAACGATTGGGATACGAATGACATACTATTAAGATTCAAAAAGAAATTGGGTGTTGGTAAAGGATTTCTTTATCAGTGGTTGAGATCCAACATGTATTGCAGATTCTTGACAGCTTAGTGAGGAGCATCAAATAAAGTTTGCAAAAGTAAATCTGACCTACAGCTTGTGTGAGCAGCCCAAATATCACAGCTTGTGTGGGTGAATTCAAACATCAAAACTTGTGTGAGCAAATCGAATTATTCTTTATTGAGGGCTGAGATTCAGTACATGTTATAGATTATCGATAGCTTGAGTGAGTAGCATCAAATAAAGCTTGTATAGGTAAACCAACTCTACAGTTTGTGGAAATAAATTAGTCCCGTGTTTCCAAATTTAAATTGCTATAGTTCTTCGGAAAAAATGAAAATTAAATGGTAACAAAATAATTGAATGTGAATTCCATTAATGTGTTGTAGTATCGAACAAGGTTGAAAGATCAAATATGAATTGAATTCTTACGTTGCAAATCGAACATGATTGGAATATGATGTGAATAAGAATATGATTATATATGTTTAACAATTGAATATGATTTTAGATGTCATATATTATGCTATATTGATTGTTGAACAGATATATGTGATTTGCATGATAAGTGTTTGATGTGAAGCAAACTAACTTATTAGTTGTTCTGTTGAAATGATTATAAATAAATAAGGATGCCAAGGATATGTCATATTGTGCCTTTGTGTTTCAATTACTTAAATTGTTATAATGACAAGGTAAAGTTAAGTTAATTTATTATTAACTTACTAAGCATTCGATATGCTTACTATGTTTCGTTTTCTATTTCTATAGTGGTTATTTTGCGAAATGCGTCGATCAGATTGCCTCGGAGCTCATACTCTCTGTCGAAACCATTTTTTTATTTTTGAAAAAACGGGGATCGACTTTAAAAAATGAAATATGGAGTCACCATCAATCCTTTTTGTTTAGGTGGGATCGGATCACCTAATAAATCACTTTATTAAAATATGGATTTTGGCCTACAAAAATCAAGAAACGGGTTCGGGAGTCGGTTACGTACGAGGAAGGATTAGCACCCTTGTAACGCCCAAAATTGGTACCTAATTGATTAACTAATGTCCTATTGTCAAATATTTGAAAAGATTTAAAATGCAACTCCATTTGAAAATGTTTGAATATTACTTGAATTGGATGTCAAGATTCCCTTGTCCCGAAGGAATAAAATATCATATCCAGCACGTTAGGGTACAATATTTTAATCCATCAATACCAAGGTCATCTTATAATTTCCAAAATTCATGCATTGAAACTTAAAAAGGATATTCGGCTATTTGGTTAATGAAAATTCGAAACCCAGCACGTTAGGGCACGATTTCTCGAGTTTCCAAACAACAATATTACATTTTTTTTTAATTTAAGAAAACATGGATGAAATTTCAAAAGGATATTTAGTTATTCGGTCAAACAGAAAATCGAAACCCAGCACGTTAGGGCACGATTTCTCGAATTTCTAAACACGAAATATTTCATTGTTTTGAGAGGTTTTTAAATCAGGGTGATTATAAAAGCAGTGTAATACATTTATTCGGTTTGTTTGAAGTAAAAAAAAATGAAGTATTCAATTTTAGGCAAGAAAGTGGGCAATCTCAATCGTAATACGATACACGGAAATGATAAACAAAGTACAAATAGGGAAAATATACATAGATAACATACTATGCAAATTATTGACAATAATATGAAAATACGAATATGTAAATCAAAACACACCCAATAATCCTACAACATACACCATTTAAAATAAAGACTAATGAATAAAAATCTATTTAAACTATTGTCGAAACCCCTTATTTAAAATGGGGAAGGTATTTTGAAAATAGGAGTCGCCACCAACCTTTTAAAGTGTGATTGGGTCACTTTATAAAACGTTTTGGTCTACGAAATTACGAGAAAGTAGGTTCGGGAGTCGGTTACGCACGAGGAAGGATTAGCACCCTCGTAACGCCCAAAATTGGTACCAAATTGATTAATTTTGTCTTAATGTCAAAAGTTTGAAAGAATTTAGAAATAAGATATCTTTAAAACCGTAATAATTTAAGTTAAAAAGAATCAAGATTCTTGGCTTCGAAAGAATATAAACATCATATCCAGCATGATTGGACACGATATTTTTAAACTTTCGCAACTGAAATCATCTTGTGATTTATGAAACTCATTTTAAAGGATATTTTTAGGTATTCAGACAAACGGGAAATCGCAACCCAGCATGTTAGGGCTCTACTTCCCTAGTTCCTGAATACCAAAACATTGCCTCACTTTTTAAAATTCATTTTGAATCAAATGAGATATTATTTTTTCGAAAATAATGATGTATTTCACATATTACAAGAAATTAATATTAAATAAACCTAGCTACATAATACATGCTTTATCATTTTATGCAAATATAGTATAAAAAAAAATAATGGCATAAATTACACAATATACGTTATCATATATTATCATAAATAACATAAATGTTCATGCATTATTGTTACATGCAAAATACAACATAGTGCATAATGAATACGACAAATGTAAATTGCAATATATATAATGTTTTATGCAAATGTAACTTAAACCAACATAAATAATTAATTTCATGCGAACATGTAAAAATAATATATAAGATTTAACCTACGAAACAAAATCAAAATAAAGAGAACCAAGAATAAATAAGCAAATTATAATATATAAAATATAAATCAAATAAAATAACAATAAAGATATTTGGAAATATTTAGAATAATATAAAAATAATAAAGGAGAACCCCCTTTTTTTAAAATGATATATGTATAAATCATATTATAAGATTTAATAACTTAATATACTAAGAAATAATGTACTAATTAATGAAATTACATATTTATATAATAATGATAATTTAAAAACATGTATAATTAATAAGTAATAAAATAATATATATTTTATAATAAAATAGTAGTAATGTAAGGAATAATTTATGGTAAGATATATGATATATAATAAAGTTTATAAACCAAATACATGTATAATGATAAAAACTATATGATAAATAAAATATAAAAATAATAAAAATAATATAATAAGTAAAATGTAGTAAAATAAATAGTATATATATTAAAAATCTAACATATGATAAAATTTATAAAAAAAATGTATATAATATTATAGGTAATATATATTAGTTTTCATATAATAAATGTTTATAAAAATAAATAATACATATATTATTTTAAAATATGTAAAAAAAACTAAAATCGAATTTAATTTAAAAATCTAGGGTTAATTACAAATAAATGAAAATTTTCGGGCTTAATTGAAAGGCGTGTTAAATTCGGAGGGACTCCTTGGACAATTTGCCTTAATCCCAAAACGACGTCGCTCTTCAGAATGGATTTTAATGGCCATTGTATTAAATTGAAACAAATATAAAAGATTAGGGCTGAATTAAAATAAAAATAAAATGAAATTATAAAGCTTAAAAATGTGGAAGGACCAATTGAGCAATTATCCCATTTTCCAAAAGCACGCGGATCCTCCCCGGGTCTCGGGTCAATGCGTGGATCCTAGCCTTAAAACAGTGTCGTTTTAGGCTTATTGACTTAAGCTAAAACGGCACCGTTTTCAGAAGGCTATATATGCCAATTAAACCTTTAAAAAATCATTTTAAAACATTTCTAAAAAAAATTTCGAGAAATGTTCTGAAGCTCTTAGAGCTCTGGCCATCGGCCATCATGGCTCCGGTCATCAAACCTCCGCATGCGCCCATGCGCCACCGTCGACTTTGCCATTTACGGCGGCCGGAAGCTGAAAAGCTTCGTTTTTTCTTATACTGAAAGGTAAGACTCCTTCCCCGTTTTTAAAACTGTTTTCCAACTATTTATATATGTATGTATATGCTTCGAATACTAAAAAAATGAAAATAATAAAAGATTGATGTTTCACCTAAACTGTTTATATTTGGCTTTTTTATTTCTTGTTAAAATCTCCGTGTGTGTTTACAGGTTACAAAGGAGGCTTTTATAGCCACTGTTTCTATTACACATTTTGGGAAGAAATCTTTTATTTCTTTCCATATTTGTTTTGTTTGTTTGCTGCTGTTTCTTTCCTTCTTTGCAGGTAAACGAGAATCTCGGCAATGAATGCTAGCGTTGATTCATGTGTCGATTGCGGCGTGATACGAGGCCGGAGTCATGGCGCCGATGAAGCCCACTGAAACGGCGCGAGACGGAAGGGCGTGACGCTTGGGATGGTTGCGGCGGACTCGGCATTGACTGTGCACTGGTGCTTGCGGTGCGAGATCTTCTGACGTTTGGTATGGCTTGGAAGCTGCGGCGCAAACCCTAGCTAGGGTTTCCCGAAGCTGAAAATAGGTTGGGCCAATTGTGCCAATTAAGTCTTGGGTTACTGGACTAGTTTAGGGTATCAGGGGTATTGGGTATTTGATTGTAAATGGGCTGCTGGGTTAAGCGGATTACTGGGTTAGTATTTAGCTGAGTTATGGGTGTAACGGGTTATTGGGTTAGGCATTTAATTTTGGGCCTACGGGTTAGTGGGCTATGGTATTTGGGTTCTGTAAAAGGATTTAAATGGACTGTTTAATTTTCTTTTTTGTTTAATTCCATTTTTTAATTTTTTGTAAGCCTGGGCAAAATATGGGTTCTACAACTATGAAACAAAAAAACTTTTAAATGGTGATGAGCAATGTTAAAACAAATAATGTAAGGAAGATAAATTTGAAATTGACAATGTAAAAACAAAACAATTTTAAAAGTAAATTATGTGTATATGAACAAATATCACATGCAAAAATTTGAAATAAACCATAAAGTAAATAAAAATAAAAATAAATGATTCCTAAAATATAAAGTTCAACATATAAATGAATTTCAAAATAAGTATTATAAGCAGAAATTTAAAATTAGTGTTATACAAAACAATTTAAAACTAAAATAAATAATAATATAATATAAATTATGTACATAAAAATAATAATGTATGCCCATGCAAAATTTTAAAATAAATAATGTACATGTTAGAAAGTTTTAACATAAATAAATTATATAAATACAACCATATAAAAAAAAAGTATACAAAAAAATATGTGAATAGCAATCTATATAATATGAAATCGATGATCGTACAAAATAGTTTGAAACAAGATTTATTCATCCACAATAATTAGTATACATAAAGTGAAAAAACTTAATATAAGTAATATATATATATATATATAAAAGGATAATAATATAAGAAAATATTTGAAATAAACAAAATATATAATTCAAAATTGGATTCTTAAAAGAAACAAATAATATACATAAATAAATTTAAAAGAAGAAGTATATAAACATGTTCGAAAGGAGATTTAAATAAGTAATTTGGTATAAATTATGGATATGTATATATAAATATCAATGTATGAGAATAAATATTATATAAATCTTTAAAACATAGAATTACATAGAGAGCAATTTAAAATAATAAATTATATAATAAAATAATTCAACAATATACAAAAGAAAAATTAAAAAAAAACTAAAACAATATGAAATTAATAGAACAGTTCAAAATAGTATGTTAAGATAATATGTTAAAAAAATGAATAATGAATAAATCCTAAAGAATATAAAACATAAACTAAACTTAATTGAAATAAAAACAAAATTGAAAGGATAATTTTTAAATAAAACAAATCATTAAAACAGAGCTGAGGATCGAAATAAAATGTGCACAAATGATCGAGGATTAAAACTGCAAATGTCCCAAATTCCAAAACGCTGCGTTTAGACGAGGACCACATTAAGTTTACGCGAAAAATCCAGGGGTAATTTAAAAAACAAATAAAATACAAATAGGGTCCAATTAAAAGTCGGTGCAAAAAGGAGGGACTGAGCGCGAAATATCCCTTCACCACGAAAACGTGTGGGTGTAAACAGGTCGGTTTGAATCGGGTATGGCCTATACGGCACCGTTTTGGAGCCACTGAAACAGGCCCTAAACGGTGTCGTTTCACGCCCTTTATAAAAACTAAAACAAAGCCAAAAAGAACCTACTCGGCCGAACCTAAACCCTAGGCCCTTTTTGAATCTCCCCCAACTGATCCCAAATCCCCTCTCCTAAACACCAATCCGTCATCATCAACGGTGACTAGCGGATTCAGGCTTCGAGGAACGACATTCTCGGCCATGAAATCCCCCCGTAAACTCTAATTTCAACGAAGCAGACGATCCCATAGTACATTCGTAAGGTAAATCATTCATTTTTTTTTCAAATGCTTTAGAATCCTAATGAAAAGAAAACCAAAGGAGATCGAATCAAAATAAAAATGTAAAAAAAATCAAGAAAAGTTAAATCTAAAATCACCTTTTTTTTATTTCTGTTTGTTTTTTTATTACAATATGCGCATATGCATTCGTCCCCCCTAACAGTACCCCATAGGCCTCTTTTTATAGCCGAATGAAGAACAAAAATAAAATAAAAATCAGTAAAATCCAAAAAAACCCTCTTTTTAGATTTTTTTATTTGTTACTTCTATTTGGTGCTGTTATTTGCTATGGTTGTTAGTCTGTTGCAGGAGGCCAGCTGGATTGAGTCCGTGCATGGAGGCTGCGTGGGAAACTGCTGCGGCACCTTGGGTTTTCGAAGGTTTCCCTCAGTCCTAGACCATTCGGGCCTGTTTGGGTCATTGGGCCAGTTAAGATTGGACTATTGAGTCCAAGTATTTGTTTGGGTTAAAATTAGGCTTTAAAGGGTTTATTTAGTTTTAATTCGGGCCTACATTAGGTTTATTGGACTTGAAGTTTTGTAAAAGGACATTGGACCTATAAAAATTTATTTTGGTTTACTATTTATTTGGTTTTATTTTGTGGTTTTTTTTGTAATTATTTTGTTTCTGATGGGCCCAGGCAAATTGGGCCTGCTACACTATCCAACTTTTGATTTTGTAGACTTTTACATGTTCTGGACTCAGTTATATGGCCTGTATATAGGAGTTGTGTTGTGTATGTGCTTATTTTGAATGTTCTTGAGTTTGAATATTGAATATACTTGATTTTGGAACTTAAACAATGTTTGAAAGTGAATGGTTATAGGTTATGTATATAAATATGCATTTTGGTAACATGTTTAGCTATATTTGAAATATATGAATAACCGAATTAAGAATGAAATAGTTTGTAACACCCCTAACCCATATCCGTCGCCGGAATAGGGCCACGAGGTATTACTGATCAATCACAACACAAAAGCATACATTTAACATACATTAAGAATTTCCTTATAAACATCAATCAAACATAACCACATCGTCCCTTAAGAGGGTCTACAAAGCCTTAAAACATGCTTAGAAGAAGTTCAGGACTAGACCGATCACCTACAAATATTTTCGAAACTTAGAAAATTTTATTACATTCAGGAGTCACATACCCGTGTGAACAGGCCATGTGCCTCACACGGCTACCAGACACACCCGTGTCACAGGCCGTGTGAAAACAGGGCATACATACTGACTTGCATCACACGGCTGTAGACACGCCCGTGTGCCAGGCCGTGTGAAATTTAAGGGGGTTACTGACTTGGATCACATGGCTGACCACACGCTCATGTGGCAGCCCGTGTGCCACACACGGCTAGTAGACACGCCCATGTGTCTAGGCTGTGCCAAGCCTGTAGGGTATACTGACTTTAATTCGAAGGATACCTCAGGGGGCACACGACCGTGTAACATGACCGCGTGTAGCACACGGCTAAGACACACACTCGTATCTTTGCTTGTATGGACAAAAATAGGCCATTTGCAAAGCCAATTTTCCACCCTTTTCTCATACACACCTAGTCATCAAAATGGCATCATTGTAACACATATATAGGTAGCCAAAACATGCTAATTCACTCACAAATCATGCCATCTATCATCAACCATTTCAATTACTCAATTTCACAACCAAAATATACCATTTCACTATGCCACAAATCATCAAACTTGCATAACTTCTAAATGCATTTACCCAACAACTTATCACCTATTTCATGCCTCAAAATATACCATTTTATCATCTTAAAGTCAAGCCACAATATGCTAAATTTGAAGCATTAGTACAATAATTAATAACCAATCAAAAGAACAACCATTTAGCTATATCAACAACTATGGCGAACATGCCAAAATAAGCCAACATATAAGGCATTATATACATCACATACATATCACTTGTCAACATAAAAATCAAGCCAACTTAAATGGCCATACACATCACCATTTGCAAGCCAAATCTCTTGGCTAATATCATGACCCAAAATATACCAAAATGACACTAGCATATACATGCCATATACCATATATACAAAGCTTCAAAAGTACCAACGAGATGATCGATAGTGTGATGATGTTTCCCAACGATCCCCGAGTTCAAGCTAGCTTCGATAATCTATAAAACATAGAAAGAACACACAAAGTAAGCTTTAAAACCTTAGTAATCCATATACAAATAAATCATCTTATGGATCAATATCATTTCCATCAATTAAGCAAGATATGAATAAGCACATTTAAATACACATTCAAGTTCACAAACCTTTCTCATTATATACATATTCAATATCATAATTGAATTCATCAAATGCTTTCCTTTTCAATACTCATATGAATCTCGTACGTACCTGAGTCGTTTAACTCATTCATACCTTTCTCGACTTAACTTTTCCCGTTGAACCATTCAAAATTGTTTAGGGTACTTGAAAATTACATAAGCTCATACAATGCCATATCCTAGATATGGTCTTACATGTTATCACATATCGATGCCACTGTCCCAGACAGGGTCTTACACGAAATCGATTAACGATGCCAATGTCTCAGACATGGTCTTACACGTAATCTCAATACAATGCCAATGTCCTAGACATGGTTTTACACGTAATCTCAATACAATGCCAATGTCCCAGACCTGGTCTTACATGTAATCACATATTGATAACCTAATGTCATGACATTCATATCCTATTCTATTCCTAAGGTTCGTACGAGACTTTCGGATATCGCAACTTTGTCGATTCTTGCTCGTAATTACTTGTTCAACATTTATAGCAATTCAATCATAATAAAACATATATAATTCAATGCAAAGATGTTTATTTAGATATGAACTTACCTTATAGTCAGAATAGAGGAACTGGATCGACTATTCAACAACTTTCGATTTCCCCCAATCTAGATCCGATTTCTTTCTTTCAAGATCTATATGTATTCAAAATTAATCTATTTAATTACCAATTCAAACAATTTCATCCAAAAACACATAATTTAGCCAATTTTTGCATTGACCTTAAACTTTTACATTTCTTACAATTTAGTCCTTATTTCAATAAACACAAAATTACACCAATTCAATTCAAACCCATGCTTGGCCGAATTTCATAGGGACCTCTAGCAGCCTAAAACTTTCATTTATTCATAGTTTTAACAACACATTTTCATCTTTTCACAATTTAATCCCTAATTTGTATTTTCTCTAAAAATCACTTAACAAAGCTTTAATATATATCATCAAGCTTCCAAAATTCATCAACAATCATTCAAAATCTCAAGAATTAATCAATGGAAACTCAAAAATTCATCAAAAATTTTAGAAATTAGGGTACGAGCTAGCTGGATTACTAAGCAACGATCACAAAAACATAGAAATAATCAAAAATCGAGCTCGAATCATACCTCAATTAAGCCACACAAGTGCCGAACCTGAAATTTTCTTTAAAGCTTTCTTTTCTCCTTAATATTCGACCAAGAAGGATGAAATAAAGCTTAATTTTTATTATGATTTAATTTATGTTAAGTTATTTAACATTTTACAAATTTAACCTTAATTAAAAGCCATTAATAAACATATAATGGATGGCTATTCATGTCAATTCTCACTATACATGGTCTATTCACAACATAACAACCTCAAATTTAATAAACCATAGCAATTGAGCACTTTTAATATATAGAATGCCACTTTTGCATTTTACGCGATTTAGTCCTTTTTCTCAAATTGAGCTATTAAACAATAAAATTAGCTCACGAAATTTTCACACGTATATATTCACATGCTGTAAAAACCAAAAATAATATTAAAATAATTTTATAACATCAGATTTGTGGTTCCGAAATCACTGTTCTGATTTAGCTAAAACCGGGTTGTTACAAAGTTGGGTTAAATGATACAATTGAGGGGTATTAAATGTTTGAATAGTTGATGATTTCATAGGTTGTTATGCTTTAGCAAAATTTCTAACTGATTCCAATGGCTTGGATGATCTTGTGAATGGTTAAATGGATGTCTTAGTATATGTTTTAGATTGGTTTTGTTCAAGTTTAAGTGAGCATTTATGCACCAAATGAACTATCAATTTGGTTTGACACGAAATAGGCACCAAATGACCAAAATTTACCAAAAATAGGGTTCTTGTCACGACGTGGAATATCCCTCGTCGCAACGTCAACCGTCAGTTTATAATGTCATAATGTCGTGTGGTCCAACGTCATGACGTGCCACATGGTTAATAGAAATTGGGTTAGTAAACCAAGAGTGGACACATCCTATTTTTGAATTAAAGTTGTAGGAATCATGTCAAATAATTAATTTGTTGTAGTGGCTAAGTGTTAGTTATGTGTGCCTAAGTTCCTGTGTTTCAATGTCTTCCCTTAAGTTTTATTATTTTTATTCCAACCCTTGACTTAGAACATCTAACATATCTTTAAATTTTGGGCAATTTTTGGTAAGAATAAGCTTGTTGGTTCAGTGGTAAGGATTCAACTTACCTAAAGGGCTTGTGTTTGAATCCTGCATGTGCATAGCGATTTTTTTTTATTTCCCTAATTTGGGCCGTTCAGGAGGTTAGAGTTGAGTTGAATTTGAACTCTGAGAAAAATTTGATAGGATAACTAATTAATTTTAGTGAGGGGTTGTGGGTAGTTTTGATTTAAAATTCTTTTTGAAATTATCTAAAAAATCTCTCCCCAAAATTTCCCACTATTGCAGTCCATCTTCCCACTCTCACATCTTTCATTCTCCACTTTTTTCTGTTCCCATTTTTGTTTCCAATTTACCTGTTTATTGAGTTTTTCTTTTCTGACTCCTTTTGTTTTTCTTTCTTTTTTGCACACGTTACCATTATTTTCCCTATTGGAGAACTCTAGTGAATTATTTTTTCTTTACTTTGATTCATCATTGTTTTAGCCTTGCTACGATTATTGACACTTTATTTTTGTGTGGTGTCATCGTTGCTGTTGTGTCATCTTTGTTGTTAGGTATCGTATGCTCTTTTCCTTCCTCATTGTTTGTTATGAACGATTGTTTCAGTTGAAAGATGGGTGGTTTTATTTAAGTCTATAACTTCGGTTGTAATCGTTTGTAAGACATTTTATAGGTGAAGGTTGCATGTCGTTTACTCCTTTGGAGAATAGTGAGCTTTAGGATTTACTGCTTCAATCGTGGTAAGCGATCAAGTGCCCTGTAGGGGTTGATTTGTGTTGTGTAAAGGTCGATTGCATTTTTCTTCGCTTATGGTCAAATTAGTGTTTGAATTTTGTGTACCATTGTTAATTAGTTCATTCTAGATGCTTTTTTAGGGTCTGGAATTACATCTTTACGTCACTATTCAGAAACAATCAGGTGTATGCCTTCAATCCTAAAAAATAGTGAATAGTGCAAAGCCAAAAAGAGCACCAAGGACGCCATTAATTTTTGCAGTCGTTCAACTTGTGGGTTTTTTTTATTTCTTATTAAAATTTCATTTTCCCTCCAACCAAGGTAATGTTTTGTTTTCCTAATAGCTTTTGATGAACTCTAGCTATTTAAATCGAGTTTTTATCTATTAAATCAAAGGTTTTGTGTAAATGTTGAAATTTGGGGTGTTAATGGTGAAATTCAAGATTTTGCATTAAAGTAATGTTTCAAAGTGTTTTTCAACTCGTTTTGATGTGATAAAAAGGTTTCTAATCTCCTTAAAGTCTAGTTTAAAGTTTTTAAGGTTTTGCTAAGTTTTCATGATAAATGGCCATTGTACGTCAAAATTTCGGAACCATGATTTTAAGTAGTTTAGTGTGGTTTGAACGTTGAGAATCATTCTTAGGTAAAAATTAGATGATTGGAATCAATTTTAAGTAAAGGGAATGAGTAGGAATTGAGATTTTTTGTGTTTTGGCTGAGCTAGTTGAAAATGTCAATTCCAAGAGGAACTAGCTCAGGCTTGTGTTTTTTGTTGATTTAGGTGAGTCTATGGCTGAATATTAATTGTGTTTGTTGTGTGATCTATTTTGGGTGAAGATTTGAAACTGTTAGAGCCTTTGATGAGCAAGGCAAAACGAAAGGAAAACCTAGTTTAAGCTTTCAGCAACTAAGCGAAAGCAAGAATGGTGAGTCTTTAGAATCACTGTTTGTAGACACGATTCATAGTGTTAAATAGGAATTCAGAAGTAGCCTACACTCCTATCCTAAATTCTGACCACTTTCGGACGTACTAACATCTAAAGCGTGAATACTGCTACAAAATATATAGAATTCAGGCGTTGTCTGCAAGTATACTGGTCAGGTTATAATATAGTTACAACGAAATAGATAAGTACTCTGAGGATCGTGCCCAGAGAATTGTAGTTTAAGGAAAACTGCTATCAAGCCAATTACTTGAAATAATTACTAATCTACTTGAGTCACGAATTAGTAGTGTTAATATGGAAGCAAGATGATGATAATATTAATAAACTAGATAAATTGAATTAAACCTAAATCTACTCCTAAGGTCATGTATCGGTTTCTTCTATCCCTTGTTTCGACTACGCAAGTTCCATTAGCCTAGATCCAATTGCTTTACCTAATTAATTATTAATGTAGGGCTCTATTCAACCAACTAGTCATCAACCTAGTTGCACCTCTCAACATTTAACTAATCTAATGAGTCGACAAGAACTACTTATTTCTCAACCTCACAGTCCAGACTGGTTTGGGGCTAAGGTGTTCACAAATAGGCCATACGAAATTTGGATTACTACCTACCTAAATGACTTCTTAGGGTTGTCAAGCCTAAGGTTTATGTTTTTCCTCTTTCAAACAACTGATCCGCTAAGAAAACTCTACCTTTCAATCAATTAATAAGATTAATACAATTGAAAGTTCCAAAATATCGATAAAGTATAAACTAATTCTAATCTTTACACAAAACTAATTCTAATCTTTACACAAACATTCAATTAACAGTGTTAAGGAAGAGATATAAAGAATATAATAAAGGAAAGAGATGTTCATGGATTTATCGATGAAAGCGTGGCTCCGGAACAATCTCCACTCGCAAAAGTCTCACTTTGGAATAGGATCTTCCGATTACAAGAACATAAAATACCCTAAGTAAAAACTAAGAATGAAATAAAAAACCTAAGAATAATTTTTGTCTCCCTAAAATTGTGTGTTTAAACTGATTACAATGGCTTTTATATAGGCTAAACTCGAAATATTAAAGTGCCTAAATTGTCCTTGAAGTCCTTAGAGTTCGACTAAGACACATACACCTAATTTCCTTCCAAAACATCATTATCAATTGCAGGACTTTTTTGGGCTACGTAGGGGCTATGTTGCAACACAAGGGGTATGTCGCGAAACAGCAGGGAGCATGTCGCGGCATCGAAGGTAGTTTCACTCTAGGATTAGTTTTGGGCTTCTGTCTTTGATGTTGAGACATCAGTGTCGTGGTGTCGTGACATAGGCATCAATTTCATCTCGAATATGCATCTTTAGCTCTCGATTTATCCTACAAGACCATGTAATCTTATTTAGATATATAGAATGTAATAAAAGCTACTAAAAAGCGTAAATTACTATTTTAATCATGAAAACCTAAATTTATACTAAGATATTTTTATTTAACTATTAAACAAGCTAAAGTTATGTGTAAAAAGGATGTAAATAATAGTGTAATTCATGACAAATCACTATCATAAACTTAACTTGTTGCTTGTCCTCAAGCAACCAAAACACATATATTGTAAAAAAAGAAAATAAAAAAATTTTAACATGAAAATGACTTAATTTCTTTCTTTAAATAAGCTAGAGTTAGCGAAGATGGATGTAAATAAGAACCTCACACCTAAATTCCCCGACACTTGACTTTTTGCTTGTCCTCAAGCAAACCAAGTCTAGACACATAGCATGCAATAAGAAGACGTCTCTTGGATTTCATTACTATTATGAACATGGTTTGTAACACCCCTAACCCTTATCCGTTACTAGAAAAGGGTTATAGAACATTACCGGACTTTACAGAATAAATATGGACTGTCGAAACCTCCTTTTTAAAAAAAAAGAGATTTAAAAAAAACGGGAGTCGCCACCAACCTTTTTAGGTGTGATTGGATCACCTTATAAAATATTTTGGTCCACGAAGACATGAGAAGATGGGTTCGAAAGTTGATTACGTGCGAGGAAGGATTAGCAGCTTCGCAACGCCCAAAATTGTTACCAAATTGATTTTCTGTCTTGATGTCAAAAGTTTGAAGGAATTTAAAAATAAGACCCTTTTTTAAAACTATAATAATTTGCTGAAAACAGAGATTCTTTCGCTCCAAAAGATTATAAACATCACATCCAGCATGATTAGACACAATTTTAATCTTTCGTAATTGAAATCATCTCGTGATTTACGAAATCTATTTAGAAGGATACCTTAGACATTTAGACAGACGGGAAATCACAATCCAGCATGTTAGGGCACTATTTCCCGAATTCCTAAATACCAAAAACATTGCCTTTCTTTTTAAAATTCTTTTAGATTAAATGAGATAAAAAATTTTAAAAAGCATATTATAAAAGATAAATATTAAGTAAACTAAGTTACCTAATACATACTTTAACATTTCATGTAATATAATATGGAAAATGATAAATAATGACGTAAATCACACATTATATATTAACATTTCATGCATATATAATTGTAAACAACGTAAATATACACATATTATCATTCCATGCAAAATGCAACATAAAGAATAATGAATAACACAATACAAATTACATAATATATACAATAATATTTCATGCAAATGTAACTTAAAATAGCATAAATAATTAATTTTCATGCGAATATGTAAAAACAATAACATAAAATAACAAATAATTTATAAAAATTTAACCTACTAAAACAATACTAAAAAAATAAAAAAAATACAAAAATAAATAATCAAATTATAAACATATAAAATATAAGTCAAAAGAAATAAAAATAAAGATATTTAAAAATACTTAAAATAATATAAGAATGATAAAGGAGAACTCTTTTTTTTAAAATGATTAATATATAAAAATCATATTATAGGATATAATAACTTAATATATTTAAAAAAAATAATGTGCTAAATAGAAACATAATTTTATAATAATTTTAAGAATGTTAAGTGCTAAATATTGATATTACACATATTTATTTAATAATAATTAAAAAAATAAAAAAATTTATGTAATTAATGAGTAATAAAATAATGTATATCTTATAATAAAGTAAAAGTAATGTCGAATAATAATATATGGTAAAATATATAACATATAATAAAATTTATAAACAAAATATATAATAATATAAACAATATGATAGATAATATATAAATAATATATATACTATTTACATGTGACTAATGTTTATAGAAATAAATAATACATATAGTTTTTAAAATAAATTAAATATATATAAAAAGGGAATTAAAATTAAATTTAATTAAAAATCTAGGATTAATTTACAAATAAATAAAAATTTTGAGCCTAATTGAAATGCTCACTAAAATATGAGGGACTAACTGGGCAATTAGCCCTAATCCCAAAAACGACACCGTTTCCAAAATAAGCCTTATTATAGCAGCTAGGACTAAATTAAAATAGGAATAAAAAGTTAGGGCAAAATTATAATAAAAATAAAATGAAATTATAAATATTAAAAATATGGAAGGACCAATTGGGCAATTTGCCCATTTCCCAAAAACACGCGGATCCTCCCCAGGTCATGGGTCAACACGCGGATCTTCTATTTGAACGGTGCCGTTTTAATACTTATTAAACTAAGTAAAACGACGCCGTTTTTGTAATATTATATAGGTCATATTTTGGCCCTAAAATCATTTTGCAACTAGTTTTAAAAAAAAAAAAACTTAAAAATCCTCTGAAAGAGGAAAAGAGAAAGGCCTTCCGAACTCCGGCCTCCGTCAAGCCAAGCCCCGGTCACCAGGCTCACGCGCCGTCGTTGGCCCCGTCGGATATGGTGGCCGGAAGCCGAAAAGCTTCAATTTTTAGCGCAAATCCGACGGTAAGCCTCTATTTGCTTTATCTTTTAGTGATATTTATGTGTATTCTAGCGATTTCATAACGAAAAAAGAAAAGAAAAGTAAAGGTAAAGCGAATCACCTCTGTTTCTTGATTTTTATTGTATATATGCCTGTAAAAACTTTTCTTTTTTTACACTGCTTCTATTCGGGCTTTTATAGCCTCATAAAATATATTTACAAATTTCAATTTTATTTCTTGCTATGTTTGTTTCGTCTCTGTTGTTTCTTTCCTTTTTGCGTAATAATGCAGAGAATCCGGTGATGAATGCGTCAAGGCCGATTCGTCTTGCGGATTACGGCGTAATATGGAGCTGGAGTCACGGCGCCGGTGAAGCCCACTAGAACAGCGCGAGACGAAAGGGTGTGACGCTTGGGGTACTTGCGACGCGAAGTTTCTGGAAACCCTAGGGTTTCCAGATTCGTTTTAGACATTGGGCCTCGATAGTTTGGGTCTGGTCTGGGTATTTGGGTTGTTGGGTTTTAAGTGTAACTGGGTATAGGGTTAATGGGTCTTTTAGGCTATGTAAATGGGCTAACAGTTTTGGGTTTTGTAAATGGACTGTAAAACTTTTATTAATTTATTTAATTTTTGTTTCTATTTTAATTTATTTATTTTACGGGCCCGGACAATTTTGGGCTATTACAGCTACCCCTCTTTGCTTATTACTGTGTAACAGGAATAGAGCAAAGATTATAAAAGGACCAAATTTGCCCGGGCTGGCCAAGTCTCGAAATCTTAATCCTCATCTTCCTCAAAGGTATTCTAATAGCTTCAAACTTACTTCACCGTAACTCAGGAATGCTAAATCTGCTATCTTCAACCTGCTTCCTGTAAACTCAGGAACGCCAAGCCGAAATCTTTGATCTACTCCCTGCCTAATACGGAGAGGCCAAATCTGTCATCTTCAATCTACTTCAATGTAAGCATACAAATGTCAGATCTATTATCTTCGATCTGCTCACTGACAATACAGAGACACCAAATCTGTTATCTTCGATATGCTCTCTGACAATACAGAGACGCCAAATCTGTCATCTTCGATCTGCTCTCTGATAATACAGAGGCGCCAAATCTGTTATCTTCGATCTGCTCTCTGAAAATACAGAGACGCCAAATCTGTCATCTTCGATCAGCTCTCTGACAATACAGAGACGCCAAATCTGTCATCTTCGATCTGCTCTCTGACAATACAGAGACGTCAAATCTGTCATCTTCGATCTGTTCTCTGACAATACAGAGACGCCAAATCTGTTATCTTCGATCTACTCTCTGACAATACAGAGATGTCAAACCTGTCATCTTCGATCTACTCTCTGTCAATACAGAAACGCCAAATCTGTCATCTTCGATCTGCTCTCTGTCAATACAGAGACACCAAATCTGTCCTCTTCGATCTGCTCTCTGTCAATACAGAGACGCCAAATCTGTTATCTTCGATCTGCATTGTCCCTTGAAGGGCGTAACCTATAGCATGCATATGTGCTCATGCCTGATGATTAAGATACCATGCTCTAAATGAATCATATGCTCCTAATGAAAATGTTATGAAAATGACTCCTATTTCGGACGCCTTTATTCATTCATCCATCCGAGTTTCATCTTTTTCAAGATTTCAATCATACTCTGCTCGCATGCTTTGAATCAAATTGGTCATATTATACCATTCTTCGAATGTTACGACCTGCTGGAGACAATCCTCTCTCAGGATTGAATCGTTTGAATTGTCCAATCATCCTTTGGACTGAAGAAATTTCCTCAAGTACCTCTGACCTTTACTCATGGGAATTCTTCAAACAATTGTTCTGTTTTAGTTTCTTGTATTATCTAGAGATTTCCAAAGTAATATGCAAAACTTCATTTTTAAAAATATTTAGTTCATCAATCCTTATTTCAATGCAACATAATTTATGAATAATGGAAGACAAATAATAACAGGAAATTAATCTGAAAACATATCTTTGAGAAGAAAAAGAATCCAAAGATAGTAATCAGAACAAAAATTCGATGTCCAACATATCATAGCTTGGGCTTCTGTATACCAATTCCATGAAGACTGTTTTAAGTTTAACATGTGTTTAGAAGATCCACAGTACTTTGTTGATGCCCCAGTATGTAACACACTCCACTTCTCGTTAAATTCGGTATAGCAAGGTCACTGCATGTTTTTCGAAATTTGAGTAGCCCTTTCGGGTTTTCAACTCAAAACCCCTTTGGTCTTAAGGCGCCCTTTGTGGGTTTTCACCTTGGCCTCTCCATTTTTTTTTAAAAGTCTCAAAGCGCCCTTTGTGAGTTTTCACCTTGGCTTCCCTTCTCTTTAGACAAAGTACTTCTTAACTGAGTCTGAATTCACTGAATTGGGTAAACTTTTCCCATCCATTTCTGTCAAAATCAGAGCACCACCAGAGAAAGCCTTCTTCACAACATACAGCCCTTCCCAATTCGGCATCCATTTTCCTCTAAAGTCCTTATGTATGGGAAGGATCTTTTTCAGCACAAGGTCCCCTTCATGAAATTCTCTTGGACGAACTTTCTTATCATAAGCTCGCATCATTCGCTTCTGATACATCTGACCATGACGAATAGCTCTTAGCCTCTTTTCTTCAATCAAGTTCAATTGGTCATACCGCGATTGAATCCATTCTGCTTCATCCAGCTTTATCTCTGACAAGATTCGAAGAGAAGGTATTTCTACTTCAATGGGTAACACTGCCTCCATCCCATAAACCAACGAGAATGGAGTTGCCCCAGTAGAGGTTCTGACAGACGTTCGATAGGCAAAGAGTGCAAATGGTAATTTCTCGTGCCAATCTCTGTAGGTCTCAGTCATTTTCCCCACTATCTTCTTAATATTTTTGTTGGCCACTTCCACTGCTCCATTCATTTTTGGGCGATATGGAGATGAATTATGATGTTTGATTTTGAATTGGCTGCAAACTTCCGCAATCATGCTGTTATTCAAGTTCAATGCATTATCTGATATAATCCTCTCAGGCATTCCATACCGACAAATAATCTACTTTTTCAAGAATCGACTTACTGCCGACTTGGTAACACTAGCATATGAAGCTGCCTCTACCCATTTCGTGAAGTAGTCGATGACCACAAAAATAAAACGATGACTATTCAAAGCTTTTGGTGATATTGGCCCAATGACATCCATGCCCCACATGGAAAAGGGCCATGGAGAAGTCATAACATGGAAGGGTGAAGGTGGCATATGAATCTTATCCCCATATATCTGACATTTATGACATTTCTTAGCATAACTAATACAATATCTTTCTATAGTAGACCAATAGTATCCAAACCTCATGATTTTCCTTGCCATCGTAAAGCCATTAGCATGTGTCCCGCAAATACCTTCATGTACTTCTTCCAGGATTTGTCTAGCTTCCACAGCATCGACGCATCTCAAGAGTACCTGATCTTTCCTTCTTTTATAAAGGATGTCTCCATCTAGTACATATTCGCAGGCTAACCTTCTCAAAGTTATTTTATCATTCTCATTCATCTATTCAGGATATTCACGATCCCTAACATATCGTAATATATCTTAATACCAAGGATGGTCATCCTTTTCCTCTTCTTCGATGTTATAGCAATGAGCTGGAACCTCAGAAATACTCATTTGAATTGGTCTAACGTCCTCTTGTTTATTTGCTTTAATCATGGAAGCCAGTGTTGCTAAAGCATCTGCCATCTGATTTTCATCTCGTGGGAGATAATTGAAGGTGATATTATCAAACTCCTCAAGTAACTCCAAAACTACCTTTCGATAATAAATCAAATTGGGGTCTGTTGTCTCCCATTCACCCCTAAGCTGATAAATTACCAACGCAGAGTCTCCATACACTTTCAGGGTTCTAATTTTCCGCTCTTTGGCCGCTCGAATCCCTATGATACATGCTTCATACTCGGCCATATTGTTTGTGCAGTCAAAATTCAATTTACATGTAAATGGATAATGATCACCATTTGGGGATATCAAGACTGCCCCAATTCCATTTCCTACCGTGTTGGATGCGCCATCAAAGTTTAGCTTCCATGGATGTTCTTCAATAGTTGCCACATACATCGAATCCTCATTAGGGAAATCAAAGCTCAATGGCTCATAATCTTTTAGGGCTCTACTAGCCAGAAATTCTGCTATCGCGCTCCCATTTATAGCCTTTTGACTCACATAGAGCCATTCTTCCATTTAGGGCTGTTGACTCTATCATGTACTTTAATGGATCAAGTTTCGAAATTTGCAAAGTCGTATGATATAACATATATTGCCTCAACCTCCGAGTCGTCCAGATTAAAGCACAACACAATTTCTCAATTGGCGAATATCTCATCTCATACTCTGTGAATTTCTTGCTGAGGTAATATATCGCCTTCTCTTTTCTTCCCGACTCGTCATGTTGGCCAAGCACACATCCCATAGAATTACTAAACACTGATAAGTACAGAATTAATGGTCTATCTGGACTAGGCGGAGATAACACTGGAGCGTTTAATAAGTATTGCTTGACTTTATCAAAAGCATTCTGGCATTCCTCATCCCAAGTACCTTGGTTGTGTTTTCTAAGGAGGCAAAATATAGGATCACATTTCTCGGTTCATTGTGAAATAAATCGAGCAATATAATTCAACCTTCCCAGAAAACGCCGAACTTCCTTCCGAGTACGTGGTGGAGGTAATTCTCGTATGGTTCTAACCTTGTTTGAGTCAACTTCTATTCCCTTTTCACTGACCACAAAGCCCAATAATTTCCCCGTCCTAGCTTCGAAGATGCACTTTGCCGGATTAAGCTTCAACTGAAACTTCCTTAATCTCAGGAATAACTTTCTCAAGACTTTAATATGCTCTGTTTCTGTTCGAGATTTAGCAATCATGTCATCAACATACACCTCAATCTCCTTGTGCATCATATCGTGAAATGAGGTCACCATAGCCCTTTTGTATATTGCCCCTACATTCTTTAGCCCGAAGGGCATTACCTTGTAACAAAAGGTGCCCCACAATGTTATGAAGGTAGTTTTATCCATGTCTTCAGGATGCATCTTTATCTGATTGTACCCTGAGAAGCCATCCATAAAGGAGAACAATGAATATCCCACTGTATTGTCCACCAAAGTGTCGATGTGCGGTAAAGGAAAATTGTCCTTTGGGCTAACTCTATTCAAATCTCTGTAATCTACACACATTCGTACCTTCCCATCTTTCTTAGGGACAGGCACAATGTTAGCCACCCACTCTGAATACTTAACATCTTGTAGGAATCTAGCATCAAACTGCTTCCTGACTTCATCTTTTATTTTCAGCACAATATCAGGCCTCATCTTATGCAATTTTTGTTGGACTGGCTTGTAATCTTGTCTTATGGGGAGACGATGTACCACGATATCAATGTTCAACCCCGGCATATCCTGATATGACCATGCAAAGATATCTTTGAATTCATGCAGTAGTTCAACAAGACCTTGTCTCGTGTCCTTTGCAATATGTGTTCCAATCTTCACTTCTTTCACTTCTTCCAAGATTATATTCTCTATTGCCTCTTTCTCATGGGGCAGAATTTGCTTCTCCTCTTGTTTCACCAATCTTGACAAATCTGGAGACACATCACAATCCCTGTCATCTTCAAAATCCTGAGATTCCTCTAAACACATGTCTTGCTCAAAAGAGAATTTAGGATTTGTAGTATCATCGCTCATGTCGTTGATGTCTAGGGACCCATGGGAATACAGAGGAATGTGCAAAAAATGAATGAATTTGATAATGTCTATTAAAATGTTATGAATGAAATGATAGATTTGAACGGAATTAAAAGGACGAAAGAACAAAGAATGAAAGAATGTTTGCTCGAATTGATAGTAAAGACGTGTTTTATTGTAACAAAATATCTGAACATGAGCCTATTTCACAAATGAAATCTTATTACTCCTAGGCTTTAGAGCAACAAGAGTGTTTTGAAAATTACTCTGAAAATTTTTTAAAAACTACAGAAAGTTCTTCTGTAGTCCAATTGTTTAAAAAGCTTCCCGGTTTGTAAGGGCAAATGCCCTCAAGGTTTCTTCGTTCAGACTCTTCATTATGTACAGTATTAATATAATGACTTCCTTTTTCGAGCAGCCCTCTCTTAGGGTGAATTATCCCTCCTGATATAAAAGTTTGAGATATATGAGGGAACGTCATCAATTCCCATTCTACTTCTCTTCCACTTAAACGCGCCCTTCTTCTTTCTCGACACTTCTCTATTTCCTTCCTCTTCTACTTGTGATCTAGCCTGAAACCCAAGCCAAAACGGTCTCTCTTCTCCCTAATAATTTTAACTAATTAGGGTTTTTCTATAAATTTGAATGCATATGATGTGATGAGATGCAAATGCATGAATGTAAAAGGATATCGATTCTGATTCAGTTTCTTTTAGAAAACGTTATTTAAGAAACAAAAATCTTTACACAAAATGGATTACAAATACACATTTGCCCTCAGGCCCAAAGTTTTAACCTTATTCAATAACAAAGCTAACTCTAGACCTCTATCTGACACTAACTTATACTTTGTACTCAATACATTAGCTTGCGCTGCCAGGTCTTACAAATGATCAGCAACCTCTCGAATCTGTACTATAGCTTCTCCCATGAGGTAGTCCCTATCTCTGACTTGATCCTGAAAATAGTGAAGCTATCCCTTCTAATGTTCTTCTCTTGCCTCGAGCTGCTCAATCCGTAGCTCACAGTTCTGCAATGCTGCTTCCAACCCTCCAATATTGTGCTTCATTTCTTCGATCTTATCCAGGCTTGCCTTTAACTCGACCGCAGAGTTACGACTTCGGTGATGATGGAGAGCTCGTCCGAGCTCAGTCACCTTAGCTTTTAATCCTTGATTCTCCTTCTCTAGGACCTGATTCTGTGCTTGCATCTCTTGAAACTTCTTCTCCCAATACTCGGCTTTGGCTTTTCCCTCTTGAACCTCTTGTTGCCACTGCTCTGAAGACTTCCCCAATCCAGCTCTCTTCATTGATAGTTGTATCCTCTTATATTGCGTCTTCAAGTCATCTTGGTCTTCCTCAATCTTCCTCTTTTCTTTCCTCACTTTTTCGACCTTAATTTTCTGAACATTAACGTCTAAGCTTAGGTACATCTTCTCCTCTTCAAGCCTTT
This sequence comes from Gossypium longicalyx, assembly GCA_025698465.1. Classification (NCBI taxonomy): domain Eukaryota; kingdom Viridiplantae; phylum Streptophyta; class Magnoliopsida; order Malvales; family Malvaceae; genus Gossypium; species Gossypium longicalyx. The sequence goes on along the minus strand of CM046997.1, from coordinate 10,039,540 downwards.
CTATCTTTCTCCCGAGCTCCAAATTTTTCTTTTTGAACTCTTGCTTTATGACCTCTAACTCCGATGGAATCACTCGTAAACTCTCCTCCATCGATCGAGTAGCCCCCGCACTCGGCCTAGGGATGTTATCATTGATCCTCTTGCTAAACCATCCTTTGTACTCAAAAGTTGTAGTCAGGCCTTCAGTCAGAATCTTCACACTGTAAATCTTCTTCCAAGCCTCGAAAATCTCTTGCATCTTCTTCTTATAATGATCCCCTTTATATGAGAAATCACTCTGAGCTAACCCTTGTGTTGCTAGTATAAACTGCCCCGCTTTGTATTGCCTTAGGACGAGTAATGGCGTATAACCAACAACTCCCCAAATTCCAGGAATTGGTATCCAATCGAAGTTTTCGCAATGGTACAGGACTTCATTAGGAGCCATCCAAGAGGCTTTCCACATAACATCTTCCTCTCGGAGATTCTGAAGTATTTCTATCCACCTTTCCTCTGTAATGTCGTCTCTCATTAGCGTAGCTGCTGCTTCCCTTAAGGGAGAATAATCCTCAAAGAACACTCGGCAAGGAACCTTATCAGCCTTCCAAAAGTGACATGAAACCATACCAACAAAAATTGTGCACATCCAATGGATCTACCTTCACTAGCTCTCCGACATGCACTCAAGGATCTAAACGTCTCGGCTAGGATTGCAGGCATAGGTGTGTTATGTTTACCAAGTCTATCAAATAAATCTGCAACTGCTTCATCTATGTGCCCTATAGCTTTTGGAAAAATCACCAAACCATAAATACTTAAAGCCAAGACATCAACCCTCTTCTTCACATCCGGTGCGCCAATATCAGATCCCTCAAACTTGCCCACAGAATGCATTTACTATCACCTTTTTGTTGGATTCGAGCTGCGGCCCATTGTTCACTCACCCTTGTAATCATCATTAATTTCTTCACGAAAGTTGGAGGATTAGCAGCTCTAATATATGCCTTGTTACCTTGGACTTTTGGACAGCGGAGCAAGGTCGTATACTCCTCCAAAGTAGGTACTAAGTCTACCTCTCCAAATGTAAAACAACTATAAGCAGGATTCCAAAACTGTACCATAGCTCAAAACAGATACTTATCCACCTTGATGTCTAGCAAAGAGGGAAGATCTCCATAACTCTGGTAGAACAGCTGCTTAGCTTCGTCATCTCATTGGGCCCAAATGTCCTTCAACTCCTGAAACTCATTCTGTGTTGAACTGATACGAGTGAAGTCCCACAACTCGACATATACCCTCAAAGTGACACTATCTCCTTTCTCTAACGGGTTTTTACCATGCACAGAGCGAAGCATTGTCCTCCACTTTATCAAGATATTCATTCCTCATTACAAAACTTTCTAATCTAGAAATCGAACCGTGAATCGACACCTTTAAATGTTGAGTATCATGCAATGATAGCAAAATAAAATAAGTCAGTATCATATAAAAGTATAATAAGTAGGTACTTATAAGGGTAACTTACTAAGGCTATCACTATACTTCATAGGTTAAGCATTTAAAGTTCACTATATGTGTTTCAGTTCTAAAGCGAGGGTACCTAAACCAGCAGATTCCTTAGTCCTCACCCATTATAGGCTCATATGGACCAAGTTCAGTTCAGGGGAACACATCTCCCTATGGCCATACGGAGATGAAAATCTCACGAAGACATAGGTACAAATGTATCCCAGAAGCAATCCACTAGCCCATACGGAGGTGAAAACCTCACGAAAGCGTAGCTTCTCACTCCCACTTAAGGGTGCGACCACAGCGGTCATGCAAACGCAATGTGTCCGAAATCAAAATAACAAACATATGCAACAATCATATGTAAAAAGATTGATATTTTAAAATTTTTCCAAACTTTTAACATTAAGACACAAAAAATCAATTTCTTGGCTTGACTCTCTTATAAAATCCCCAGCGGAGTCGCCAAGCTGTCGAAACCTCTTTTTTTTAAAAAGAGATTTTAAAAAAACGGGAGTCGCCACCAACCTTTTTAGGTGTGATTGGATCACCTTATAAAATATTTTGGTCCACGAAGACATGAGAAGATGGGTTCGGAAGTTGATTAGGTGCGAGGAAGGATTAGCACCCTCGCAACGCCCAAAATTGGTACCAAATTGATTTTCTGTCTTGATGTCAAAAGTTTGAAGGAATTTAAAAATAAGATCCCTTTTTAAAACTTTAATAATTTGCTGAAAACCGAGATTCTTCCGCTCCAAAAGATTATAAACATCACATCCAGCATGATTGGACACAATTTTAATCTTTCGTAATTGAAATCATCTCGTGATTTACGAAATCTATTCTGAAGGATACCTTAGACATTTAGACAGACGGGAAATCGCAATCCAGCATGTTAGGGCACTATTTCCCAAATTCCTAAATACCAAAAACATTGCCTTTCTTTTTAAAATTCTTTTAGATTAAATGAGATAAAAAATTTTAAAAAGCATATTATAAAAGATCAATATTAAGTAAACCAAGTTACCTAATACATACTTTAACATTTCATGTAATATAGTATGGAAAATGATAAATAATGACGTAAATCACACAACATATATTAACATTTCATGCATATATAATTGTAAACAACGTAAATATACACATATTATCATTCCATGCAAAATACAACATAAAGAATAATGAATAACACAATACAAATTACATAATATATACAATAATATTTCATGCGAATGTAACTTAAAATAACATAAATAATTAATTTTCATGCGAATATGTAAAAAAAATAACATAAAATAACAAATAATTTATAAAAATTTAACCTACTAAAACAATACTAAAAAAATACAAAAAATACAAAAATAAATAATCAAATTATAAACATATAAAATATAAGTCAAAAGAAATAAAAATAAAGATATGTAAAAATATTTAAAATAATATAAGAATGATAAAGGAGAACTCTTTTTTAAAAATGATTAATATATATAAATCATATTATAGGATATAATAACTTAATATATTTAAAAAAATAATGTGCTAAATAAAAACATAATTTTATAATAATTTTAAGAATGTTAAGTGCTAAATATTGATATTACACATATTTATTTAATAATAATAATTAAAAATTTAAAAACATACGTAATTAATGACTAATAAAATAATGTATATCTTATAATAAAGTAAAAGTAATGTAAGGAATAATATATGGTAAAATATATAACATATAATAAAATTTATAAACAAAATATATAATAATATAAACAATATGATAGATAATATATAAATAATATATATACTATTTACATGTGACTAATGTTTATAGAAATAAATAATACATATAGTTTTTAAAATAAATTAAATACATATAAAAAGGGAATTAAAATTGAATTTAATTAAAAATCTAGGGTTAATTTACAAATCAATAAAAATTTTGAGCCTAATTGAAATGCTCACTAAAATATGAGGGATTCACTGGGTAATTAACCCTAATCCCAAAAACGACATCGTTTCCAAAATAAGCCTTATTATAGCGGCTAGGACTAAATTAAAACAGGAATAAAAAGTTAGGGAAAAATTATAATAAAAATAAAATGAAATTATAAATATTAAAAATATGGAAGGACCAATTGGGGAATTTGCCCATTTCCCAAAAACACGTGGATCCTCCCCGGGTCATGGGTCAACACGCGGATCTTCTATTTGAACGGTGCCGTTTTAATACTTATTAAACTAAGTAAAACAACGCCGTTTTTGTAATATTATATAGGTCAGATTTTGGCCCTAAAATCATTTTGCAACTAGTTTTAAAAAAAAAACTTAAAAATCCTCTAAAAGAGGAAAAGAGAAAGGCCCTCTAAACTCCGGCCTCCGTCAGGCCAAGCCCCGGTCACCAGGCTCACGCGCCGTCGTTGGCCCCGCCGGATATGGTGGCCGGAAGCTGAAAAGCTTCAATTTTTAGTGCAAATCCGACGGTAAGCCTCTATTTGCTTTATCCTTTAGTGATATTTATGTGTATTCTGGCGATTTCATAACAAAAAAAAGGTAAAGCGAATCACCTCTGTTTCTTGATTTTTATTGTATATATGCCTATAAAAACTTCTCTTTTTTTACATTGCTTCTAATCGGGCTTTTATAGCCTCATAAAATATATTTACAAATTTCGATTTTATTTCTTGCTATGTTTGTTTCGTCTCTGCTGTTTCTTTCCCTTTTTGCAAGTAACAGCGTGGAATCCGGCGGTGAATGAGCTGGCGTCGATTCGTGCACGGATTACGGCGTGATATGGAGCCGGAGTCACGCCGCCGGTGAAGCCCACTGGAACGGCGCGAGACGAAAGGGTGTGACGCTTGGGTTACTTGCGGCGCGAAGTTTTTGGAAACCCTAGGGTTTCCAGATTCGGTTTAGACATTGGGCCTCGATAGTTTGGATCTGGTCTGGGTATTGGTTAATGGGTCTTTTAGGCTATTAAATGGGCTAACAATTTTGGGTTTTGTAAATGGACTGTAAAACTTTTATTAATTTATTTAATTTTTGTTTCTGCTTTCATTTATTTATTTTACGGGCCCGGGCAATTTTGGGCTATTACATGGACATTTCTCCACCTTTATTATTCATATTAAAAATCAATTATATAATGTTTCTATTGTCCCTTAGATGGGCCCTCGAGACCCAAAATACACCTTAGAAGTGATTCGGGACTAAACCAGATACTTAGAAAATTTTTCCAAAATTTCAAAAATTTTCTTAGGAATAGGAGATAACGCCCGTGTCTCTACTCGTGTGGATGAAAATACGTCATTTTTAAAGCCATTTTTCTCACCCCATCTTGGTATCAACCCAGGCATAACCATTTAAACATTCACAAAATACAATAAGGCCTTCAATTCAAATCAATACCAAGTCTTATAACTAACATATCATTACAAATATTCAAATATCCAATCTTACCAAATCAACCATATACACATTTATGCATATTTTGCTAAATTTACTAAGTCAAATTATACCTCATTATACCTATTAATTAACCATCAATTAACCATTTTAAACACACCTCATGCATGTTTAATTCATACTTACATAAGTTGATTGGAAACTTAAACAAAGTATACATCATAATATTACACAAACCAACTTTACTTAAAATCATACCAATCCCTATACATGCTATATAAACCATAGTATGTATAACAAAATCAACCGGAGCAAGCTGGATAGTGTGGCTTGATGTGCTGATTTGATCCTTTAATTTCACTTTAATCTACAAGAACATTAAGTTCATTAGGTTAAACATTGATCTTACCGAACTCAATATAATAAATTAAATTGCAAATAAATCATACATTCTTTCTGTCAAACACAACATAAATCAATGAACACACTTCCTTCAAATTAATAACAATAATGATCAATAAATCTTTCAAATTCCAATCACATAAGTCTTTTACCAAGTCTTACTAAATCGAAGCACGACTTACAGATATGAGTAAATCATTTTCTTTGTGCCATAGTCCAACTATGGTCTTACATATATATTGCCATAGCTCTGCCATGGTCGTACATTCCTAGTGCCATAACTCAGTTATGGTCTTATCATCAGAATGTCATAGCCCAACTATGGTCTTACATATAAACACTGTCATGGTCCAACCATGGTCTTATGTTTATAGTGTCATAACCTTGTTATGGTCTTATCCGTCAATTCATTCTTTACATTAATGACATAGCCCAACTATGGTCTTACATATAAACACTGCCATGGTCCAACCATGGTCTTATCCGTCAATTCATCTTTTGTCACAAAACAATTGTACTCAATCTCGCGTTCTACTCAATTTAATCATTCAATTCAATTTTATAATTTAACAATAATTTTTTTTATTTTAAACAACAAAAATAAGACTAATTACGTAATAAAATTCATCAATTAGTAAATAAACATTAAAATTTAATCAAACGAACTTACCTAGGCTAATTGTGGAATTTGTAGTAGTTAGGGACTATTATGTTAATTTTCTTTTTTTTCTCGTTGATCTACGGGCTCTTGATCTAAAATGTAAAATTATTTATTCATTAGCATATATTTCAATTCAATTTACTTCACAATTAATACCCCTTAATTTTCAAAATTACACAATTGACCCAACTTTTATAGTTTTTATAATTTAGTCCCTCACCAATTAACCCATCAAATGAGCTAATTTTTCTCAATTAATATTTTAACTAAATATTATAAGCTATTACACAGCCTTTGATAAATAGAATTTAATACCAAACCCTAAGATTTAGTCCTTTTCACAATTTGGTCCTAATATAAATTTCTATTAAAATTACTTGATAATATCATCATATAACAAAATTAAAGCCTTAATTCCATGTTAATTCATCATAAAAATCCAGCACTCATCAATGGTAACTTTCAAATTTACCCATAAAATAAAAAACTAATGAATTAGATAGTTGGGCCTAATTGCAAAAGTCTTAAAAACACAAAAATTACAAGAAAAAGGAAAGAATTGAACTTACATGAAGTAAAATAAATAAAACCAGCTTAAAACCTTCTCCTATGTAATTTTTGGCTGATAAATTGAAGAAGAATAGCCTAGAAAAGTTTAGAATTCAATTTATTTAAGTTAATTTCACAAAATTTACAATTTTGCCCTTTAATCACGTGATTTTTGTTTTCTTTTCTGCTTGTGCTGCCTCATGCCTTTATTTTAGGCATAATTTCTCCTTAAGTCATTCCTCATTTAACATTTAGGCGATTTTATCACTCTGACAAGTTTTGGACCTTTTTCAATTTAGTCCTTTTTAATTAATTAACTATCAAAACGTTAAAATTTTCTAACGAAACTTTAATACTAACTTAATGACACTTTGTAAATATTTATAAAAATATTTACGACTCGGTTTATGAAATTGAGATCTCGATGCCTTGTTTTTGGAACCACTTAACTTAATAAATTATTTTAAATCACAAATTACTAATTCAAAAGTCTTCTAAAATCATACTTGACTCATGATTAATATTTAAATAATAAAATTTTTGAACTCACTCGTTGGATTTAGTGACTTGAATTAATGTTTCCGGCACCACTGAAAATTGGGTCGTTACAACTCTCTCCCCCGAACCATGAGAATAAGTTCAGATATTGTGATCTCATCGATTCTTCTGTTTCCCAAGTAGCCTCCTCCGAACCATGACAGTGCCAGAATACTTTTACTAACGGTACCAGTTTATTTTGCAATTCTTTAACCTCTCAAGCTAAAATCTTTATCGGTTCTTTTGAATACGTCATGTCTGGTTGCAGTTCAATCTTATTGTGAGGAATCACGTGTGATGGATTAGTTCTGTATCGTCTCAGCATTGATACATGAAACACATTATGAATTTTCTCAAGTTCTGGGGGTAGAGCTAATCGATAAGCCACAGGGCCAATTCTTTCTATAATTTCATATGGTCCAATAAATCTTGGGCTCGGTTTTCCTTTTGTACAGAATCGTAGTACTTTCTTCCAAGGAGAGACTTTTAAAAACACTCGATCACCAACCTTAAATTTTATATCTCTTCTTTTCAAGTTTGCATATGATTTCTGACGGTCAGAAGCAGCCTTCAAATTATTCCAGATGATTTAGACTTTATCTTCAGTTTCCTGGATCAAATCAACTCCCACTAGCTTGGATTCACTCAACTCAGACCAATACAATGGAGTCTTACATTTTCTTCCGTAGAAAGCTTCAAATGGTGTCATTTTTATACTGGACTGACAACTATTGTTATAGGCAAATTCGCCCAAGGGTAAATACCTTTCTCAGCTATCTCTAAACTCGAGTATACAACATCTCAATATGTATTCTAGAATCTGAACCACTCGTTCTGATTGTCTGTCAGTCTAAGGATGAAATGATGTGCTGAAATTCAGTTTAGTACCCAGAGTTTCTTGTAGTTTACTCCAAAACCTCGATATAAATCTCGGATCTTGATCCGAAATAATGGATATTGAAACCCCTTGTAGTTTTACAACCTCAGATATATATAATTCTACTAACTTCTCAAGTGAAAAGTCTATTCTGACTGGAATAAAATGTGCTAAGTTAGTCAATCTATCAACAATCACCCAGATCGAATCTTTCTTTCTCGGAGTCATAGGTAATCCATATACAAATTCTATTGTAACATGCTCCCATTTCCACTCAGGAATCATGACAGGTTGCAACAAACCCATTGGTACCTGATGTTCTACTTTGACTTGCTGACAAATCAGACACTTTGCCACAAACTCACAAATCTCTCGTTTCATACCCGGCCACCAATACATTCTTTTCAAATCATAATACATCTTCGTACTACCTGGATGAATAAAATACATGCTACTGTGAGCTTCAGAAAGAATGTCATTTTTCAAATTTGAATTATTCGGAACATAAATTCTATTGTGATAATGCAACATACCGTTATCATCAATGGTATACTCTGAACTCAACTTGTCCAGAACCATTTGTCGTTTCAACATCAATTTCGGATCATTATCTTGCAACTCCCGAATTCATTGAAGGAACATAAGTTTTTTTCTTAATTCTGCTAATATAGAACTGTCTTCATTAAGAAACAAATAAGCGGTCATCGTTTGAAGTGCAAACAATGTCGACTTTCGACTAAGTGCATCTGCAACCAAATTAGCCTTCCCTAGGTGGTAGTCAATAACCAGGTCATAATCTTTTAGTAACCCTAACCACCGTCTCTGTCTCAAATTCAACTCTTTCTGAGTCATCAAGTATTTCAGACTTTTATGATCTGTGTACACATAAAATTTCTCACTGTATAAATAGTGTCTACAGATTTTCAAAGCAAACACAATTGCAGCAAACTCAAGATCATGTGAAGGATAATTCTTCTCATGCAATTTTAACTACCGAGAAGCATAGGCCATTACTTTTCCCTATTGCATCAGTACACAACCCAATCCATTTAAAGATGCATCATTGTAAACAACATACGATACACCCAATTCTGGCTGAGTCAAAACTGGAGCTTCTGTCAACATCTTCTTCAACTGATCAAAATTCTACTGAGATTTATCAGACTACACAAATTCAACATTTTTCTGTAACAATCGAGTCATTGGCGAAGCAATCATCGAAAAGTTCTTAACAAATCGTCGGTAATAACCTGCTAAACCTAAAAAACTTCTCATTTCTATAATATTATTCGAAATTTTCCAATTCACCACTACAGATACTTTACTATGATATACTGGAATCCCACTGACTGATACAATGTGACCTAGAAATCCAACCTCATGAAGCCAGAATTCACATTTTCTAAACTTTGCATACAATAGTTTTTCTCTCAAAGTCTGTAACACAATTCTCAAGTATTGTGCATGCTTAGATTCTTTCTTAGAATAGATCAATATATCATCAATAAACACAACCACAAATCTATCTAAATAAGGCTAAAAATCTGATTCATTAAATCCATGAAAGCAAAGGGCATTAGTCAAACCAAAAGGCATTACCAAAAACTCATAATGATCATATCGAGTTCTGAAAGCAGTTTTCAGAACATCACACTCTTTAACCTTCAACTGATAATACTCGGATCTGAGGTCTATCTTCGAAAATACTGCAGCACCTTTCAGTTGGTTAAACAAGTTTTCAATACGGGGTAAGGGATATTTATTTTTAATTATGACCTTGTTCAGTTGTATGTAGTCTATACATAATCTCAAAGATCCATCTTTCTTTTTCACAAATAAAACAGGTGCACCCCAGGGAGATATACTCAGCCTGATGAACCCTTTATCTAATAACTCTTGCAATTGTGTCTTTAACTCTTTTAACTCAGTTGGTGTCATACGGTATGGTGTTACTGATATTGGAGTTGTTCCCCAAATTACATCAATTACAAATTCAACTTCACGATCAGGTGGTAAACTTGGTAATTCCTCAGGAAACACATCAGTAAACTCATTAACAACTGGTAATTGTTCTAACTTCGATTCAGAACCCTAAGTATCAAGAATGTAGGCTAAAAATTCCTCATTACCTTTTCGCATTTATCTCTGAGCTGATAAAAGCTGAAATAATTCTAACAATTTCTTTCAGATTCTGAGACTCAACAGTAATCATTTCACCTGTTTGACATTTCAAATCAATCAGTTTTTCTCTAAAATTTACTATAGCATCGTGCTTTGTCAACCAATCCATTCCCAAAATAACATCAAATTCCCAAAAAGGTAGTAACATCAAATCAGCAGTGAATTCACAGCATTTTATTTTCAATGGACAATCACGACACACTAAATTAACTATTACACTTTGGCCTAATAGATTAGTGACTTCAACATTATAATCGGTAGGTTTAACAAACAATTTCTTTTCTGATGAGTGCAAACATAAGAATGTGTAGACCCAGGGTCAATCAATACATATACAGTAACATCGAAAAGATAGAATGTACCAGCAATTACGTCTGGAGCTTAACTTCTTCCCTTGATTGGATAGCATAAATACATGCTGGGACTTTAATCTCTGACTGAGTGGCCTTATCTCTCATATTCAAATGAGTAGCCCTAGTAACACTGCTTTGACATGAATGTTTGCTTCTTTGGGAAGTGGCTATTTGCTTTTCTCTTTGTTCTTCCTTCTCTTTTTGCAGCAAAAGACAGTCTCGAATAAAATGGTTAGTAGCCCCACATTTGTAACAAGCTCCTGTCTTACCTCTACATTCACTAAAGTGATTTTTCCCACAATATTTACATATGGGCTTAGGAACATTTCACACATTACCCACACTAATTGTAGGTCTAATACTTATCCTGAAATCTTATTAAGTCACTTTATTCTTATTTTATCGTTCAGGTATTGAAGTAGCTCGATTGAATTCATCTCTAAGATTTTTAGCTGGAAATGCTAAAAATAATTTGGAGGAGCTTCTCTTGTAGGATTCTTTATTTCGTCTATCTCTTTGCATCTTTCTATTATCTATTGAGCACGATCTGATAAAACGACAAATTCCCTTATTTCAATGCTCCCAATCATCATTATAATTTCATCATTTAGTCCTTCCTCAAACCTAATACACATTTCTTCTTTAGTTGGTACAATTTCTTGCTCATATCTACTAAGGTATACAAATTCCCTTCCATACTCGGCTACTGATCGATTACCTTGTCACAAATCTACTATCACAGATTTATATGGCATATATTTCTAGACCCTTTACACACTATATTCATTCTGAGAATCGGCCAAACCAAAGCTCTAATACCAATAAATGTAACACCCCTAACCCTTATCCGTCACCAGAACAAAGTTATAGAGCATTACCGAACTTTACGGAATAAATACGGACATTTCTCCACCTTCATTATTCATATTAAGAATAAATTATATAATGTTTATATTGTCCCTTAGATGGGCCCTTAAGACCTAAAATACACCTTAGAAGTGATTTGGGACTAAACCGGATACTCAGAAATTTTTTTCAAAATTTCAAAAATTTTCTTAGGAACAGGGGACACACGCCCTATCTCTGCCCATGTAGACGAAAATAGGTCATTTTTAAGGTCATTTTTCTCACCCCATCTTGGTATCAACCCAGGCATAACCATTTACACATTCACAAAATACTATAATGCCTTCAATTCAAACCAATACCAAGTCTTATAACTAACATATCATTACAAATATTCAAATATCCAATCTTACCAAATCAACCATATACACATTTATGCATATTTTACTAAATTTACTAAGTCAAAATATACCTCATTATACCTATTAATTAACCACCAATTAACCATTTTAAAGACACCTCATGCATGTTTAATTCATACTTATATAAGTTGATTGGAAACTTAAACAAAGTATACATCATAATATTACACAAACCAACTTTGTTTAAAATCATACCAATCCCTATACATGCCATATAAACCATAGTATGTATAATAAAATCTACCGGAACAAGTTGGATAGTGTGGCTCGATGTGCTGATCTGATCCTCTAATTTCACATTAATCTACAAGAACATTAAACAACACAAGTAAGCTTATCGAAGCTTAGTAAGTTCATTAGGTTAAATATTGATCTTACCGAACCCAATATAATAAATTAAATTGCAAATAAATCATACATTCTTTCTGTCAAACACAACATAAATCAATGAACACACTTCCTTCAAATTAATAACAATAATGATCAATAAATCTTTCAAATTCCAATCACATAAGTCTTTTACCAATTCTTACTAAATCAAAGAACGACTTACAGATATGAGTACATCATTTTCTTTGTGCCATAGTCCAACGATGGTCTTATATATATGTTGTCATAGCCCTGCCATGGTCGTACATTCGTAGTTCCATAACCCAGCTATGGTCTTACATATAAACACTGTCATGATCCAACCATGGTCTTACGTTTATAGTGCCATAACCCAGTTATGGTCTTATCCGTCAATTCATCCTTTACATTAATGACATAGCCCAGCTATGGTCTTACATATAAACACTGCCATGGTCCAACCATGGTCTTATCCGTCAATTTATCCTTTGTAATAAAATGATTGTACTCAATCCCGTATTCTACTCAATTTAATCATTCAGTTCAATTTTACAGCTGTCGAAACCCTTTTTTATTTTGAAAACAATGGGGATCGACCTTTTGAAAACAAAAATGTGGAGTCACCACCAATCTCTCGGTTTAGGTGTGATTGGACCACCTACTAAAACATTTTGTTCCATTAAAGACAATTTTGGTTTACATAAAATAAAAAAAATGGGTTCGATAGTCGGTTACGCATGAGAAAGGGTGAGCACCCTCATTACGCCCAAAAAATTGGTACTAAACTAATTCGATGCTATCCTTATATCAAAGGTTTTTTTTAAAAAAAACATCTTTCGAAGTACAATTCTTTTTAAAATGTTTGACTAGTTCAAATTAGCGGTCAAAATTCTCTCGTTTCAAAGATATGCAGTATCATATCCAGCACGATTGGACACAATCCTTTATACCTTCAAAAATACGATTGATTTTTGATCCTCAAAAACTCGTAAAATTATAAAAGGATATCCAAATATTTAGTTCACCGAAAAATCATACCCAGCACGGTAGGGCACGATTTCCCGAATTCCCAAATATTGAATATTGTCTTATTTCAAAATTTTTAAATAATAATGAAAATTGGAAATTAGCTTAAAACACGTTTACTTGTTTTTAAAAGAAATAAGATAGAAGACTTAATGTATCACAAAGAAATATTTGTACAGAAAAGGATAAACCATTTTAAAACCAAACACAACTAAATACAACTATTCTAGGCAAATGTAACCAAAATCTTAATCATGAATGGAGAACAATTGATACAATGGATAAAATAATGACTAAATGATATATATCAACAATAAATATGGCACAATATAAAACAATTCACAAAACAGTTACAAAATAAAATAGAAATTTGAAGTGGTATAAGACATTTTCAAAGTAATGATGAATTAATAAACGCATAATATATATAATTTATAAGTTGACAGATTTGCATAAAAACTAAGGGTATATATTTATTGAAATAGATATTATAGAATAAAAGTTTGAATCAAATTATATGCAAAATATTTTAAACACAAATTCATTTAAAAATTGGCAATGTACATGATAACTTAAATAATGTGTAAGAATATGAAATAATAATAATAACACATGATGAGATATAATATACATAATGGATTCACAAAACATACATATATAAATAAATTTAATAATAATTATTTGTAGAAATAGTATGAAATTAATAATGCTTATAAAATTAAGTTATCTTATAAATTATATACATACCATTATACTTAAAAACATTTAAAAGAGATACTAAATAAAATACTAAGATAATATAATATAGAGCAAAATAATAATTTTATAAACACAAAAATGAAGTTCCAAAATAGTGTCATATACATAAAAATATTAAGTGAATCATAAATCGAGAAGTATTTTAAATATTTAAACAAAACTTTATAATAAGGTATTAAAATAACGTAATGTAAAAAGGAATTTTAAAACGAGGATTTTGTCAAAAAAATAAATAAGGATATTGTTAACTTAAAAATAACGGTTATTATAAATTAAAATTTTAATAAGAATGATGTGTACACAAACATGTATAAAATATTTAAAGAAATAAGATGCATAATGTGAAATTAAAAAAAATCTCAAAATAATTATACAAATGTAAACAAACAAAATTATTAACATGGATTAATACATATAAAAATATTAAATGTATTTCAAATTAGCTGATTGTACAAATGAAAGATCAAATTAAGATTGAAATAAAATAAGAAGGATAATTTGTAAATAAAGTAATCGTAAAATAGATCAATGCGCAACGCGCGTAAATGTATGGGGACTAGAATTGCAAATCTCCCCAAGCCCAAAACGCAGCACTGTATTGTGGACTAAAATTAAAGCGCGCACAAATCAAAGAGCCAAATTGAAAAAACAAGGCAAAACGAATAAGGCGCAATTGAATACTCGGGCAGAAGGAAGGATCCAGCGCGCAATTTCCCCGTTTTAAGCAAAAATGCGTGGATCCGGCCTGCTAATTGGGTTGACGCGCGGATCTTTACCCCATTAAACGGTGTCGTTTTTGAAACTGCTGTTAAAACCCTTTTTTCATTTATTTTCTTCTTAAAATACAGCAAATCATTTAAATTAAAAAATAATGCTATCAACCCATTCAATTAGGGTTTTATCTAGCATGCTGCCGCCGACAACAGGAGTATTCGAGCCATGAAAACGATTTGCAGCCTCAAGATCCCTCCTCTGACTTCGATTTCAACGAAGCAAAGAGGAAGCTATGGCAAATTCGCAAAGTAAGACCCTGTCTTTCGCTTTCCCTTTTATTTTCAAATACAATAACGAAAGATAGTAAAAGAAAATGAGATGATTCAACGAAAAACTAAAGCAACTAGAAAACAGAAAATCACCTTTACAAATTTGCTTTCGAAGAAATTTTTCTAGTATTTAGTGTGCATCCATCTTTTTTAGGTACATTCGTCGGCTTTTATAGCCGGATTGACAGAGTAAAATCAAAAAATAAAATTACATTTTCTTGCTGTCAATCGCTGTAAATTCTGTTAGCCTCTTTCTCATGCATTCTTTTGCTGTTTATTTTTCCTTCTCGTAGGTTCCGTTGACGTGGATATACGAGGGTGCCCCTGGGATGTACAGAGGCATTCGTGCGTGAGAATCCCTCGTGGGAAGCCGACCCTCTAGTTTATTCCAGAAGTTTCTGGCATTCTCAGGCTGCTGAGATTCTTTTTGGGTGTATTGGGCCTCGGGTTTGGGCTATTGGAATTGGGTTTTAGGGTTTATTCAATTGGGTCATGGGTTATTTTAGTTTAATGGACTTTTATTGTATTGTTTTTTATTTTTTCATTTTAGTTTTGGGTTTTGTAAATGAACTTTGACCCTATAAACAATTTGGTCTATTATTTATTTTTGTTTGGTTTTATAAATATATTTTTATTTTTGGTTTTTTTTGTTTTTTATGGGCCCGGGCGAAATGGGTCTATTACAGCTGCCCTTCTTTGCTCATTGTCATGTAATGAGAATAGAGCAAAGACTTTAAAAGGACCAATTTTGCCCAGTTTTGCTAAATCTTGACTTCTTTGGGGAAATGAGACTGGCTTAAATTTGCTCCATTGCTTATACATGGAGATAAGATTTGCTCTCTTCGATCGGCTGCAACTTCAGAGAAATAAGATCTTCAATCTTCAGTCTGCTCCCTTGTTACCTCAGGAAGATAAGACTCATTCTTCAACCTGTTCTCTTGCTACCTCAGAGAGATAAGGCTGGTGGTAAAATCTGCTCCATTGCCGATACATGGAGATAAGATTCACCATTTTCGATCTGCTCCACTGCAACTTCAGGGAGATAAGATCTTCAATCTTTAGTTTGCTTTCTTGCTACCTCAGAAAGATAAGACTCATTCTTCAACTTGCTCTCTTGCTTTCTTAGAGAGGTGAGGCGGGTGGTAAAATCTGCTCCATTGCCGATACATGGAGATAAGATTCACCATTTTCGATCTATTCTTCTACAACTTCAGGGAGATAAGATCTTCAATCTTCAGTCTGTTTTCTTGCTACCTCAGAAAGATAAGACTCACTCTTCAACCTGCTCTCTTGCTACCTCAGAGAGATAAGGCTAGTAGTAAAATTTGCTCCATTACCAATACATGGAGATAAGACTCACCTTTTTCGATCTGCTCCACTGCAACTTCAGGGAGATAAGATCTTCAATTCTTAGTCTGCTTCTTTGCTACCTCAGGAAGATAAGACTTATTCTTCAACCTACTCTCTTGCTACCTCAGAGAGATAAGGCCATTAGTAAAATCTACTCCATTGCCGATACATGGAGATAAGATTCACCATATCTAACCTGCTCCTCTGCAACCTTAGAGAGATAAGACTTGTATATTGAGCCTGCTCCACTGCAAATTCAGGGAGATAAGGCTTGTGGCCTAAATCTGCTCTATTGCCGATACATAAAGATAAGATTTGCCATCTTTGATCTGCTCCTCTACTGCTTAGGGAGATAAATCTGTGATTTTCAGTCTGCTTTCTTGCTACATCAAAGAAATAAGGCTGGTGATAAAATCTGCTCCATTGTCGATACATGGAGATAAGATTCACCATCTTCGATCTGCTCCGTTGCAACTTCAGGGAGATAAGATCTTCAATTTTCACTAATATCGCTACACTGTCCTTTGGGGAACATGTCTTGTAGACTCTATTTTGTATGCGTATGTTTATGCCAAATAATTAGGATGCTATAAATGAATCCAATGCTCCTAACTAAATGTGGTATGGATGATATATGCAGAAATGAGGATGATTCCATTTTAACAATTTAGGGTATCACCACTCGTTGTTTATTAATACTGTTACTGACGCATTTGCTCAACCATCATCTTGACAGGGTATCCCAAAGAAACAATCATATCCTGCTTGGCCAGCTTGCCCCACTGTAATTCCAACGTCCCTTCCACTACTCTTTTTGAGACAAAAACATCGCAACTTATAGTTGAATTTTCCTCTGTTCAATTTGCTACCTCATTCCTCAGGTGTTATAGCCAAATGTACATTTTGATATTTGCACGAATATAAAATGTCATTTCTCTTTTCTTGAGAATAAAATTGTATCATTAATACTATATCTTGCCTTTTTGCTCAATCATCATTTGGACAGAGATCTCAAAAAGGCGATTTATTCAAATATATCCTTAAACTTGGGCGTACTCTAAACAATTATTCCACTTCAGATTCTTGCATTATCTAGAAACTTCTAGAATAATATGCAAAACTTCTATTGTGAAAACATTACTAGTTCATTCATCATTATGTCAATGCAACATGCTTGCAATCAAATCGTAATAATGGATAAGAATTGAATTGAACTTGAGTTCAAAGTAAATAAATCATCAAAAGAACAATAATGGCCATTAATTTGGGAATGTATATCTTGAAAAAAAAGGGATAATTCAAAGATAACCAATTTACTGAAAATGAAGACTAGGTACCCTTGTTATCGCAACCTGAGCTTCTCTGTATGAACTTCTTGAAGACCAATTAAAACTTGACATGTGTTTAAGAGATCAGAAATACTTTGTCAATACCCCAAGATGCAACATACCCCTTTTCTTGTTAATTCAAATATAGCACGATCACCACCTTCCCACTTTGGATCCACATTCGAGCCGCCCTTTTCAGGTTTTCAACTCAAATCCCCTTTGGTGTCAAAGCGCCCTTTGCAGGTTTTCACCTTGGCCTCTCCTTTTTCTCTTTTTCCTTTCTCTTTTTTTTTATTTAGTCTCAAAGCGCCCTTTGTAGGTTTTCACTTTGGCCCATTCATTTTTATTTGGTCTCAAAGCGCCCTTTGCGGGTTTTCACTTTGGCTTCTTCTTCTCATTAGGTGTAGTACTTTTTGACTGAATCCAAGTTCACTGGATTAGACAAATTTCTTCCATCCATTTCGGCCAGGATTAATGCACCACCGGAGAAGGCTTTCTTCACCACATAAGGCCCATCCCAATTTGACATCCATTTCCCTCTGAAATCTTTTTGTATAGGAAGAATATTTTTCAGAACCAAATCTCCTTTTTGAAATTCTCTTGGGCGAACCTTTTTGTCGTAAGCCCGCATCATTCTCTTCTGATACATCTGACCATGCTGAATAGCCCTAAGCCTCTTTTCCTCAATCAAATTCAACTGATCATATCGAGACTGCATCTATTCTGCCTCATCTAATTTCAATTCTGACAAAACTCGAAGAGAAGGTATCTTCACCTCAATGGGTAGAACAGCTTCCATTCCATAAACTAATGAAAAATGTATTGCCCTAGTAGAAGTTCTGACAGACGTTCGATAAGCATAGAGAGCAAATGGCAAATTCTTATGCCAATCTTTATAGGTTTCGGTCATTTTTCCCACAATCTTTTTGATATTTTTATTGGCTGCCTCCATCGCCCCATTCATTTTTGGGCGATACGGTGATGAATTATGATGTCTGATCTTGAACTGACTGCAAACCTCTGCTATTATGCTATTGTTCAAATTTAACGCATTATCAAATATGATCCTTTCAGGCATTCCATATCGACATATAATTTCCTTCTTTAAGAATCTGCTGACTGCCGATTTAGTTACATTGGCATACGAGGCAGCTTCTACCCACTTAGTAAAATAATCAATGACCAAAAAAATGAAACGATGCCCATTTGAAGCCTTTGGTGAAATTGGCCCTATGACATCCATGTCCCACATGGAAAACGGCCATGGGGAAGTCATAACATGCAAAGGTGAGGGAGGTACGTGAATCTTATTACTATAAATTTGACATTTGTGACATTTCTTAGCATAATTGATGCAGTCTCCTTCCATAGTTGACCAATAATATCCAAACCTCATAATTTGTCTGGCCATTGTGAACCCATTGGCGTGTGTTCCATAAACACCTTCGTGCACTTCTTCCAAGATTTTCTTAGACTCCACGACATCCACACATCTCAAAAGTACCTGATCCTTCCTTCTTTTGTACAGGATCTCTCCATTTAAAACATAATCACAGGCGAGCTTTCTCAACGTTCTTTTATCATTCTCCGTGGCTTGATCTGGATATTCACGATTTCTCACATATCGCAATATATCCTGATACTAAGGATGATCATCTCTTTCTTCTTCCTCTATATTATAACAATAAGACGGGGCCTCATAAATACTCATCTGAATGGGCTTCACATCTTCTTGTCTGCTTACTTTGATCATGGAAGCCAAGGTAGCCAAAGCATCTACCATCTGATTTTTATCGCACGGGAGATAACTGAAAGTAATATCATCAAACTCTTCAACTAACCCCAACACCAGCCTTCTGTAGTTGATTAGTTTAGCGTCTCTTATCTCTCATTCACCTCGAAGTTGGTAAATTACCAGCGCAGAATCTCCATATACTTTCAATGCCTTGATCTTGCGCTCTACAGCTGCCCTGAGCCCCATGATACATGCTTCATATTCTGTCATATTATTCGTACAATCAAAATCCAATTTACATGTAAATGGATAATGATCTCCATCTGGGGATACCAGAACTGCCCCAACTCCATTACCCACAGCGTTTGAGGCTCCATCAAAATTCAACTTCCAAAAGTGACCTTTTATAGTGTCCTCTTCAGCAGCTGCCACATACACTATCTCTTCATTGGGGAAGTCAAAATTCAAGGGTTCATAATCTTCTAAAGCTCAGCTGGCCAGAAAATCTGCTATTACGCTCCCTTTCACAGCTTTTTGACTCAAGTAGATTATGTCAAATTCAGAAAGCAAAATTTGCCACCTAGCCATCCTACCATTCAAGGCATTTGACTCCATCATATACTTTAGAGGATCCAACTTTGAGATTAACCAGGTTGTATGGTACAACATATATTGCCTCAATCTTCGTGCTGTCCAAACCAAAGCGTAACACAATTTTTCAATTGGCGAATATCTCAACTCACACTCAGTGAATTTCTTACTGAGGTAATATATAGCCCTTTCCTTTCTTCCTGATTCATCATGTTAACCAAGTACACACCCCATAGAATTACCAAACACGGTTAAATACAATATCAACGGCCTGTCTGAACTTGGAGGTGATAATACTAGAGGACTTGACAAATACTTTTTAACCTTATCAAAAGCTCTCTGGCATTCATCATCCCACTCTCCTGAATTATGCTTTTTAAGACAACGAAATATGGGGTCGCATTTCTCTGTTAATTGAGAAATAAACCGTGCAATGTAATTTAATCTTCCCAGGAAGCCTCGAACTTCTTTTTGGGTGCACGGTGGAGACAACTCTTATATATTGTCTGAATCAATCTCGATTCCTCTTTCACTAACTACAAAGCCTAATAGCTTTTCGGATCTAGCCCCAAAAGTACACTTGGTCGGATTAATCTTTAATTGAAATTTCCTCAATCTCATGAACAACTTTCTCAACACTTGGATGTGCTCCCTTTCAGTTCGAGATTTGGCTATCATATCATCAACATATACTTCAATCTCCTTATGCATCATATCATGAAATAAAGTTACTATAGCTCTTTGATATGTTGCTCCATCATTCTTTAATCCGAATGGCATCACCTTATAACAGAACGTGCCCCACAAGGTTATGAAAGTAGTCTTTCCCATGTCTTCAGGATGCATCTTGATCTGATTATATCCCGAAAAGCCATCCATGAAAGAAAACAATGAGAATCCAATCGTATTGTCCACTAAAGTATCAACATGAGGCAAGGGGAAATTATCCTTTGGGGTAGCTTTATTTAAATCTCTATAATTCACACACATTCGCACCTTTCCGTCCTTCTTAGGAACAGGCACAACATTGGCTACCCATTTCGAGTATTTGATTACTTGGAGGAACCCAGCATCAAATTTCTTTTTGACTTCCTCTTTTATCTTTAAGACAATATCTGGCCTCATTCTTCGAAGTTTCTGCTGTACTGGCTTGCAATCTTCTTTTATGAGAAGGCAATGTACTGCAATATTAGTGCTTAAGCCAAGCATATCCTGGTATGACCATGAAAAAAATCTTTGAATTCCTGGAGCAGCTCAACAAGATCTCACTTCGTTTCTTCAGTTATGCATGTTCCAATTTTTACAACTTTCCCTTCTTCCAAAGTCACCATGTCTACGGTTTCTTTATGAGGCAAAATTTGATTTTTCTCTTGTTCTACCATCCTTAACAAGTCCGAAGATAAATCATAATCTCTGTTATCTTCAAAGTCTTGAGATCCCTCTAAACACATGTCTTGCTCAAATAGTAATTCCAAGTCAATAACAGCGTCACTCATGATATTGATATCCCGGGACCTATTATAGGTACAAAATATACAAAGAATGAATGAATTTGATAATTATTGTTTTGTATGGTATGTTTATGAATGAAATAAAAGAACGATTGAAGAAAGAATTAGAATAATTATTTGGATAAAAAGAATAACACAATTGCTTGTGAAAAGAATAATATTTGCTCAAAATGATAGCAAAAAATGTACTTCATTGAAATAATGATGTTTGAACATGAGCCTATTTCACAAAGAAAACTTTATTGTCTCTAGGCTTAAAACAACAAGTTTGTTTCGAACATTACTCTGAGTAAACTCTCAAAACTACAGGAAGATCTTCTGCAGTCCAATTGTCTAGAGTACTCCCAAGCTCATATAGACAAATATTTGACGAAATCCCCTCTTCAATTGTCTCTTCAAAAATGGCATTGATATACATATTTCCCAATGCTTCTTTCACACTTTCTTTCTTTGGCATCCCTCATTCAGGATAAATAATGCCCCCTGATATGAAAGACTTGGATATATGAGGAATTATCATGGGTTCCCACTTAATTTCTCCACCATTCACTCGTGCTCTTCTTCTTTCTTGTTTTCTTTCTAGTTCTTTTTTCTTTTGTCTTGTATCTGGCTTCAACCCTAAACCAAAACGATCATATTTGTCTTTCAGCATCGGAACTGTAACACCCCTTACCCGTGTTCGACGCCGGAACAGGGCACGAGGCATTACCGGACTTAATCACTA
The DNA here is from genome assembly GCA_025698465.1 of Gossypium longicalyx. Taxonomy (NCBI): domain Eukaryota; kingdom Viridiplantae; phylum Streptophyta; class Magnoliopsida; order Malvales; family Malvaceae; genus Gossypium; species Gossypium longicalyx. Next base: position 10,017,407 of record CM046997.1, on the reverse strand, counting down.
ATCATCGTATAAAAATCGATTCATAATTTCACTCTAATTTAAAACTTTTTCAAACACATTCAAGTTGTCCCTTAAAAAGAGCTTACAAGGCCCATATCATGCTTTAATTCAACCACACACATAGGCAAGCATGCACATTCATAAATTGCATCATTTAATTAATAACATAATCAAACTATCTACATTAAATGACTTTATACAATAGAGACCTTCAAATAACATATGTCAGTATTTTAGGCCAATTCCTAGCAACTTAGTAACAATTAAATGAGTCTCCATACACGCCAAAGACTTAAAAATACTTTAAAACCTTTATATATCGATCAATAGTTTGATAGTGTGATTTAACCTCCGGCGACCTCCAACTCGAGCTAACATCTGAAACACTATAGGAAAAAGGAAAGGAAGGGAGTAAACATTATAACTTAGTAAGTAAGTATGTAAATATTAATAAACAATACATCATCATACTTTAAATGAAGTCATAATATGTTTCCGGAATATTACCATCACAAACACATACATACTTTCACTTTTACAATCATAAACAGGTTCAAAATAAGCTGTCTAGTAGAGCACCAGCAGCTAAATTATTTATTTCTAGAGCTAAAGAACTCCAAATTACAAACCATTAATTTTTCTTGAAACTATATTCACGTATATTCTTACCATAAAATTTTCAGAATTTTTGGTCTAGCCAATTAGTACAGTTTATTCATTGAATTTACCCCTGTTTCACTGCTCAACTGTTCTGACCACTCTTCACTACAAATCAATTTTCTCCTCATACAAAATTCAAAGGATGTTCTCGTTTATCTCATTTGAAACTAGGCTCATTAAGGATTTCAAGTATATAAATTATATTCCCTAATTATTTTTGTACAATTTTTAATGATTTGTCCAAGTCAAAACAGGGGATCACATAGTCATTCTGAACCAGTCTCATAAAAACTTAAATATCTCAAAATATAGAATTCCTTTGCTTGCTCTGTTTCTGTTATATGAAAATAGACTCATTTAGATTTAATTTGATATCTCATTCAGTCTCTGATTCAATTTCTACAATTTTTGGTAAATTTTTAGATTCACATCACTGCAACTATCCACAACAGTTTTATTGTCAATTTTGATCTTTCACACTTCAATTGTATTCATCACTTACCCATAACAATCTTTCCAATTTCCAATCACATATCGAGCATATTGCTCATAAGTTACACACGTATATACTTACACTTATCATCACAAAGTTATACACAATTTCATTTAACCAATTTTCCAATTGAACGTTTCGGAATAATAACAGATATGCGATGGTATCGCACACAGCCCACTTTTAAAATCGAAGCTCTCTTGTACACATAGTGGCCTTCACTTAGCACCACTCATGTGACCTAGCTCGATTGTACATATAATTTTGGCTCTCTTGTACACATGGTGAACACTTAGTACCACCCATGTGACCTAGCCAGTTTATCTCGTAGCTCTCTTGTCTAATGGTGTCCTTCACCTAGAACCACGCATGCGACCTAGCTACATATATCCCGTAGCTCTCTTGTCTACATGGTGTACACATAGTATCACCCATGCGACCTAGCTACATCATAATGTCTGATAACTCTCTTGTACACACGATGTGCACTCAGCACCATACATGTGACCTAGCTACATACCATCTGTATCATCCAATCTTTCCGAATGTTCAACCGGGATTTCTCTCTTTCTAATACTTGATTCCACACTTCCAATTGTCAATTATGATTCAAAAATCATCTACAATGCATAAAATATGATGAAATATAAAAACATAATAAATATAATGTATTATTTACATACAAACTTACATACTTTCTCATTTCCATGTCGAATTAATATTGAACATTTAAATCATCATAATTATACTTACTTTCAACACCTCGGCAATCATAGTAAATATATCAATTTTACATTGAAACATGCATAAATTAATGCTTATTATACATATGAACTTACCTCGATACTAAAACGGTCATTTTACCAACTTTCTCGATTTTTGATTTTCCTCCATTCTAGGTTCAAATCTCGTTTTCCGGGATCTAAAACATCATATTTTACTTATTTAATTAATTTACTATTCAAAACAGTCCTTAACTCAAACTTTGGCAAAATTACAATTTTGCCCCTAAACTTTTGCATATTTACACTTTTACCCCTAGGCTCGGGAATTAAACTTCATCCCTTATTATTATTTTTTATGACATGCTGATCATTTTTCCCTTCTATGGAAACATCAATTTCTCACTCTAACACATAGTTATGAACAATAACAACTTTTATCGATTAAGCCGTTTTACTCATTTTTGCTTAAAACCGCTTAGCAAAAGTTGTTTAACATAATTTAAGCCTTCAGATTCTATCATAAAACATCAAAATAAACACATTTCACCTATGGGTATTTTTCCAAATATGAACCCTAGCTTAAATTATTGCTAGAATAAGCTTAATCAAGTTACCGGAATTCCAAAAACGTAAAGAACTTAAAAAACGAGGCTAGAACGGACTTACTATTGAGCTTGGAAAGCTTGAAAACCCTAGCCATGTCTTCCCCCATGCTAATTTCGGCCTCCATGAAAAAGATGAGTCAATTTTGGCTTTATTTTTCCTTTTTATTTCTTTTAATTACCAAATGACTAAAATACCCTTAAGGCCTTTCTTTAAAATTTTGTTCTATTCATATCCATTTTTGTCCAAACAAAATATAATGGTCTAATTACCATTTAAGGACCTCCTCTTTAAACCCCCATTTCAATCAAGTACTTATGAATTAGAACACGTATTTTGCAACTTTTGCAATTTAGTCCTAAAAGTCCAATTAAGCACTTTATCAGTAAAATTACTTAACGATATTTTTACACAATATTTTAATCAATAAATAAACCTTAAAACTTAATCAGAATAAATTTTTTAACTTCGAATTCGTGGTTCTAAAACCATCGTTCATTTTGGCCCTAAATCGGATCATTCGGAAAACTCGCAAATAAGCCCTAATAGGCAAATTAAACATGCGATCTATAAAATTTCTTATCAATACTCTAACACATGCATCTAATCACTCGGTAAATCATAAAAATTAATTGAAATAAACTTTTCTATCTCAGATTTGTGGTTTTGCAACCACTATTCCATTTAAGTCCTATTTCAAGATGTTACAGGAACCACAATTCCTCCTTTAAGACATCTTCCAAGTCCTTTTCCTAGTAAAGCTCCCCGTCCTACCATCGATTGTAAACCCATCATCGTAGTTTTAGACATTTTTGGTTCCAGAATTCTACTTCCCTCAGTGATGAATGCTGCATTCACAAACTCCAAAGATCGAAAAGAACATTCAATGGCTTCATCATCTGTCTCTAAATATGGCGCATCACTGCTTACAGCCGCAATAATATCCTCTTCAGCATTTATTGTTACCAACCGTCCTTCTGATACTAGCCTTAGCTTTAGATATAATGATGATGGAACTACCCCTGCTGAATGTATCCAAGGCCCTCCTAACAAGAATTTGTAAGAGGGCTTAATATTCATTACTAAGAAATCTACCTCATACGTAGTTGGGCCAATCAGCAAAGGTATTTCTATTTTCCCCAAGACCCTTCTTTTCGTGCCATCGAATGCTCGCACTATATTCAGACATCCTTTTATGTGTGAGCTATCCACAGGTAACCTGTTTAGTGTAGACAAGGGTAATACATTCAAGGCTGACCCATTATCTACCAAAACCCCTAGCAACATGTATCATTTGCATCTGGTGGTTATATGCAAATTTTTGGTAGATCCCCTTCCTCCTGGTGGTATCTCATCATCATTAAAGAAGATAAAATTATCAGCATTTATGTTATTCACCAACCGATCCAACTTGTTAACAGAAATATCATTGGTCACATATGTCTCATTCAACACTTTTATTAATGCACTTCGGTGAACTTCTGAGCTTAGGAGCAAAGCCAATATGGATATGCGGGCTGGTTGTTTATGCAACTGTTCCACCATACTGTACTCGCTATGTTTCAAAAATTTCAGGAATTCTTTAGCTTCTTCTTCTTTCACTGGTTCATTAACAGGTACCCTAGGTTCGACCACTTTTCCCTTCTTTTGTTCGACCATTACATCCTTTCCTTTTACAGGTTCAACTCGAGTATTTGTCAAATCATACTGTCTTCCACTGCGAGTGTAAGAACCTATATTTTGATCCTCTTTTAACGGGCTAACTGAACTTTCCTTTCCTAGGATCGTCACTTTACAATCATATTTCCAAGGAACCTTTTTGTTATCATTGTAAGAGAAAACTGCTGGCCTTTGAATTATAACATTCGGTGTCATTTGAATTCCCACCTCATTCTTCGGTCGTGAAATAATAACCACAGGATGATTGACCTTTGGGCTTGACGTAGATTCTGAGGCACATATATACTCCTCCTCATTGACCTTTTCATAAAACTCTATTTCATTGCTGTCTATTAAGCCCTGAATAACAACTTTGAACTATTTACATTCTTGAATTCTATGTCCTTCTTCATGATGGAACTCGCAATAATTCTCTATCCCATCATTACTTCCTTCTGTATCTGAAATAACCTACCCCTTTTTGCCATCTCTTTCCAGACCCATATTAAAGGAGTTTTTACTTTTAAAACATCCATCTTGGTTCTTTTTCCAATATCCTCATTTATCGCATTTACCCCACTATCAGTATGACTAGGTAGCGGGTTTTTTGTACTGGGCGTATTATCGAACTTCACAATACCCATCTGAATAAATCTCTCAACCAACTTCTTAAAAGTAGTACAGTTTTCTATCGAATGTCCTACAATCCCTGCGTGATACTCACATTGTGCATTGGCATCGTACCATTTAGGGAACGGAGGCTGTAATGGCTTTAAATAAAAAGGTGTCACCACATGTGCATCAAACAAACTTTGATATAACTCTTTATACGTCATGGGAATTGGTGTAAATTGAATTTTCTCACTGTTCTGTCTTACTCCAGATTCCTGCCTTGATGAACCTTGACCAGCAGTTACCGCTTTTGGTTGACTTATAGTAACAGACTTTGAATATCCAATATTTGCATTGTTCACCTTATTTTCTTTTTCCGTGGCATAGACCTTTTAGTACTTTCTCCTGCATCTATCCTTCCATTCCTTATGGCATTCTCAATCATTTCTCCTATCATGACCACATCCGCAAAGCTTCTCGTAGCACTTCCTAACATGCGAGTTATAAACGGAGCTTTTAGGGTGTTAATAAAAAGCATTGTAGTTTCCTTCTCTAAGAGTGGTAGCTGAACTTGAATGGCCATTTCCCTCCATCTTTGTGCATACTGCTTAAAACTTTCATTTGATTTCTTCTCCATATTCTGCAGAGTAATCCTATCAGGAATTATATCTGTCACATGACTGTATTGTTTCATGAACACCTGTGCTAAATCTCTCCATGAACTAATTTTGTTCCGACTTAACTGATTGTACCATTTAGCAGCTACTCCCACCAAACTGTCTTGGAAGCAATGAATCAACAATTGATCATTATTAACATACCCAGTCATTCTTCTACAAAACATGGTAATATGGGCTTCAGGACAACTCGTTCCATTGTACTTCTCGAATTTCGGCATCTTAAACTTGTATGGAAGTACTAGGTCCGGAACCAAACTCAGATCTTTTGGATCAATTCCAGGATGTCTATCAATGCCTTCCATTGCCTGACCTTTTCTTCCAGCCATTTACATCGCTCTTCCAATTGTTTCTGTGACTCTGCCCTTGCTTTTTCCTCTTTCGCAACTTCATCCAAATCAGGCACCATTGGATTGTTCGAGTTATTACTAGGATTAAAACCTGAACCAGCTTGAAGATCCATGGGTATTGACACTCCAGCCTGAAATTGCTGAGGCTTGATTGTAATAGAAGGTTTTTGTAAATTAATCTCAGGTTGCATCTGCGCATGTGTTGGAGTGAAACCAGGTGGATATTGAGGGTCTTCATTATTTTCTCCAACATTATCCATAGGACCTTTCACCTTATCCATCCTTCCTACCAGTAATTGGGACAATTGATTCATCATATCTCTTTGCGACTCCATCATTTGTTCCTTCATCTCTTACTGAATCTTAACCAGCTACTCTTGCATCTGTGACTGCATTTGTTCTTGCATATCCCTTTGCATTTGCTCTAATTTTTCAAGACTTTTGTCTATTGACTTGGTTTTTTTCCTTCTACCATAGGGATGTGTATTTGGTGTGTTTTTGTCGGTTTCCAGATTACTGAAATAATTTTTAATTAATTAGAATCTTTTTATAACCTTTAATGCATATGATGTAATGTAATGTAATGCGAATGCATAAATGCAAAGGAGGCATCAATTCTGATTCAATTCCCTTTAGAAAACTTTACTAGAAAATAAAATTCTTTACATAAAACTGAATTACAAATAAGACTTTACCCTAACACTCAGAACCTTAATTTTCCTAAGCAATAAAGCCAATTCTTATCCCTTATCTGACTCCAACTCGTACTTCACACTTAATACGTCTGCTTGTACCGCCAAAGATTGCAAATAATCAGCTACTTCCCGAATTTGCGTTACAGCTTCTCCCAAGATGTAATCCCTGCTTCTAACCTGGTCTTGAGAGTGATGAAGCTGGCCCTTCCATTGCTCATCATTTGCCTCCAAGAACTCAATCCTCATTTCAAAACTTTGTAATGCCGTTTCTAACTCTTCTATTTTCCCTTTCATCTCTTCGATCTTATTTAAGTTTGCTCTCAACTCCATCACAGAATTATGGTTCCGATATAAATATAGAGATCTCTCAAGTTCTGCTATTCTGGCTTTCAATTCATCTTTTTCATTCTTACTCTCTGACAGACTTTTTTCCAAGGCCTCATTCCGAGCTTGAACCTCCTGGAATTTCCTTTCCCATTGATCCGCTTTAGTCGTTTCTTCTTGAAATTCCTGGCGCCATTGCCCCGAAGTCTTTCCTAATCCAACAGTTCTCATTGATTGGCGTAGTTTCTTATAATCTACTTTTAAGCCTTCCAAATCCTCCTCAACTTTATTCTTCCTCTTTTGCAACTTTTCCACTTCTGACTTCTAAATCTCCACATCTAATTTAAAGTGCATCTTTTCTTCCTCCAGCTGCTCGATCTTTTTCCCAAACTCAGAATTCTTCTTCTCAAAGTCTTATTTTATAATCTCGAACTCTGAAAGGGCAACTTGTAACTGTTCTTCCATCGGTCGAGTGCTTTCTAAACTTGGTCTAGGAATATTATCATTGGCCCTTTTCCTAACCCATCCATTGTATTCAGGTGTTACCATGGAACCAACAGTCAGCCTCTTCATCCAATGTGTTTGCCTCCAAGCATCAGATAATTCTCAAACCTTCTTCTTATAATGGTCACCCTTATATGAGAATTCACACTGAGCAAGCCCATAAGTCGTAGGTATAAATTGCCTCAATTTATACTTGCATTAATGCAAGCAAGGAAGTATATCCAGTAGCTCCCCAAATTCCTAACAATGGCACCCAATCAAAGTTCCCACATCGATACAGGATCTCATCAGGAACCATCCAAAAAGCTCTCCACTCTATATCATCCTCCTTGAGGTTTTGAAGAATTTCCATCCACTTTTCTTCTGAAATATCGTCTCTTCTTTGCATAGTTATCTCTTCTTTTAATGGGGAATAACTTTCAGAAAAGACCCGGTAAGAAACCTTGTTCACTTTCCAAAAATGCCCGTGAAACCATACCAACAACAACTGTGCACAACCAATAAATCGACCCTCACCTGTCCTCCGACACATGGCCAACGATCTGAACGTCTCGACCAGTATTCCAGGTACAGGTGTGATTCCCTTCTCAAGGCGATCAAACAAGTCCGTAACTTCCTTTTCCACATGCCTTAAAGCCTTAGGAAAAATTACCAATCCATAAATGCTTAAGGCAAATATGTCAACCCTTTTCTTTTTATCCGGATGTGTCAAAACCAAATCTCTCAAATTCTCCCAAGGAATACATTTACTATCCCCCTTTTGTTGAATTCGAGCAGTGACCCAAGACTCGCTCATTCCCGAAATATTCACCAACCTCTTCGTAAAAGTTTGACCATTAAAGACCTTAGCATAGGCTTTTCTGACTTGAGCTTTTGGACTCCTCAACAGGGCAGTATACTCTTCCAAGGTAGGCACCAAATCCACTTCCCCAAAAGTGAAACAATTATAAGTAGAATTCCAAAATTGAGTCATACCTCGGAATAGATGCTTGTTCACCTTAACATCGAGCAAGTACGATATGTCACCATAACTCTGGTAGAACAACTGTTTGGTTCCCTCATCCCATCGAGCCCATATATCTTTCAACTCTTACAACTCATTCTGTGTTACATTAATGCGAGTGAAGTTCTGCAACTCTGATGTATATCCTTCTGCCGGGCTATCCCCTTTCTCTGATTGTAATTTCTCTGACCATGCACGGACGGCCGCATTATCCTGAACTTTATTCAGAAATTTAATCTCCATGTTAAATCTTCTAACTTAGTAACCGAATACGAATCAACACCTCCTTTAATATGCAATGTTATGAAAAAAACAATCAAAACAACACAAGTTAGTATCAAATATAAATAATGAAGTACAAGCAAAATAAAGATAACCAAAGAACATATACGGGCAACTACAAAAGTTTTAACCTAGCTCCACCTAAAGAAGGCTCTTAGGGTTCACTATATGAGGTTTGGTTCTAAAGTAAAGATACCCGAACTAGTAGATTCCTCAATCCTCACCCATGATAGGCTCATACGGATCAAGTTCGATTTAGGGGAATACATTTCCCTATGACCATGCGGAGATGAAAATCGCACGAAATCATAGGTACAGATGTATCTTGGAAGCAATCCACTAGCCCATACGGAGGTGAAAACCTCACGAAAGTATAGTTTCTTACTCCCACTTAACAGGTGCAACCACAACAGTCATGCAATGCAATGTAGTACTATTCTACAAGAGCACAACAATTATATAAACAAATGCAATCAAAAGAATCATAATTTCCAAAACCAATTTTTAAAAAAATAAAAAATGACAGCAAATAATCAATTTATGGCCCGACTCTCTTTATTCAATCCCCAGTGGAGTCGCCAAGCTGTCGAAACCCTTTTTTATTTTGAAAACAATGGGGATCGACTTTTTGAAAACAAAAATGTGGAGTCGCCACCAATCTCTCAGTTTAGGTGTGATTGGACCACCTACTAAAATATTTTGTTCCATTAAAGACAATCTTGGTTTACATAAAAAAAAAATGGGTTCGGGAGTCGGTTACGCATGAGGAAGGGTGAGCACCCTCATTACGCCCAAAAAATTGGTATCAAACTGATTCGATGCTATCCTTATATCAAAGGTTTTTTAAAAAAAACATCTTTTGAAGTACAATTCTTTTTAAAATGTTTGACTAATTCAAATTAGCAGTCAAAATTCTCTCGTTTCAAAGATATGCAGCATCATATCCAGCACGATTGGATACGATCCTTTATACCTTCAAAAATACAATTGATTTTTTATCTTCAAAAACTCGTAAAATTATAAAAGGATATCCAAATATTTAGTTCACCGAAAAATCCTACCCAGCACGGTAGGACACGATTTCCTGAATTCCCAAATATTGAATATTGCCTTATTTCAAAATTTTTGAATAATAATGAAAATTGGAAATTAGCTTAAAACACGTTTACTCATTTTTAAAAGAAATAAGATAGAAGACTTAATGTATCACAAAGAAATATTTGTACAGAAAAGGATAAACCATTTTAAAACCAAACACAACTAAATACAACTATTCTAGGCAAATGTAACCAAATTCTTAATCATGAATGGAGAACAATTGATACAATGGATAAAACAATGACTAAATGATATACATCAACAATAAATATGGCACAATATAAAACAATTCACAAAATATTTACAAAATAAAATAGAAATTTAAAGTGGTATAAGACATTTTCAAAGTAATGATGAATTAATAAATGCATAATATATATAATTTATAAGTTGACAGATTTGCATAAAAACTATGGGTATATATTTATTGAAATAGATATTATAGAATAAAAGTTTGAATCAAATTATATGCAAAATATTTTAAACACAAATCCATTTAAAAATTGGCAATGTACATGATAACTTAAATAATGTGTAAGAATATGAAATAATAATAATAACACATGATGAGATCTAATATACATAATGGATTCACAAAACATACATATATAAATAAATTTAATAATAATTATTTGTAGAAATAGTATGAAATTAATAATGCATATAAAATTAAGTTATCTTATAAATTATATACATACCATTATACTTAAAAACATTTAAAAGAGATAATAAATAAAATACTAAGATAATATAATATAGAGCAAAATAATAATTTTATAAACACAAAAATGAAGTTCCAAAATAGTGTCATATACATAAAAATATTAAGTGAATCATAAATCGAGAAATATTTTAAATAGAAAACTCTATTAAAATAATTTATGTATCAATATATATAAATATTTAAAAAAACTTTATAATAAGGTATTAAAATAACGTAATGTAAAAAGGAATTTTAAAACGAGGATTTTGTCAAAAAAATAAATAAGGATATTGTTAACTTAAAAATAACGGTTATTATAAATTAAAATTTTAATAAGAATGATGTGTACACAAACATGTATAAAATATTTAAAGAAATAGGATGCATAATGTGAAATTAAAAAAAATCTCAAAATAATTATACAAATGTAAACAAACAAAATTATTAACATGGATTAATACATATAAAAATATTAAATGTATTTCAAATTAGCTAATTGTACAAATGAAAGATCAAATTAAGATTGAAACAAAATAAGAAGGATAATTTGTAAATAAAGTAATCGTAAAATAGATCAATGCGCAACGCGTAAATGTATGGGGACTAGAATTGCAAATCTCCCCAAGCCCAAAATGCAGCACTGTATTGTGGACTAAAATGAAAGCGCGCACAAATCAAAGAGCCAAATTGAAAAAACAAGGAAAAACGAATAAGGCGCAATTGAATACTCGCGCGGAAGGAAGGATCCAGTCGCAATTTCCCCGTTTTAAGCAAAAAGGCGCGGATCCGGCCTGCTAATCGGGTTGACGCGCGGATCTTTACCCCATTAAACGGTGCCATTTTTGAAACTGCTATTAAAACCCTTTTTTCATTTATTTTCTTCTTAAAATACAGCAAATCATTTAATTTAAAAAACAATGCTATGAACCCATTCAATTAGGGTTTCATCTAGCATGCTGCCGCCGACAACAGGAGTATTCGAGCCATGAAAATGATTTGCAGCCTCAAGATCCCTCCTCCGACTTAGATTTCAACGAAGCAAAGAGGAATCTATGGCAAATTCGCAAAGTAAGACCCTTTCTTTCGCTTTCCCTTTTATTTTCAAATATAATAACGAAAGATTGAAAAAGAAAATGAGATGATTCAACGAAAAACTAAAGCAACTAGAAAACATAAAATCACCTTTACAAATTTGCTTTCGAAGCACTTTTTTTAGTGTTTAGTGTGCGTCCATCTTTTGCAGGTACATTCGTCGGCTTTTATAGCCGGATTTACAGAGTAAAATCAAAAAATAAAATTACATTTTCTTGCTGTCAATCGCTGTAAATTCTGTTAGCCTCTTTCTCGTGCATTCCTTTGCTGTTTATTTTTCCTTCTCGTAGGTTCCGTTGACGTGGATGTACGGGGGTGCCCCTGGGATGTACGGAGGCAGTCGTGCGTGATAATCCCTCGTGGGAAGTTGACCCTCTAGTTTATTCCAGAAGTTTCTGGCATTCTCAGGCTGCTGAGATTCTCTTTGGGTGTATTGGGCCTCGGGTTTGGGCTATTGGAATTGGGTTTTAGGGTTTATTCAATTGGGTCATGGGTTATTTTAGTTTAATGGACTTTTATTGTATTGTTTTTTATTTTTTCATTTTAGTTTTGAGTTTTGTAAATGGACTTTAGCCCTATAAACAATTTGGTCTATTATTTATTTTTGTTTGGTTTTATAAATATATTTTTATTTTTGGTTTTTGTTTTTGTTTTGTTTTTTATGGGCCCGGGCGAAATGGGCCTATTATAGCAATTTAACAATAATTTTTTTTATTTTCAACAACAAAAATATGACTAATTACGTAATAACATTCATCAATTATTAAATAAACATTAAAATTTAATCAAACGAACTTACATGAGCTAATTGTGGAGTTTGTAGTAGTTAGGGACTATTCTGTTAATTTCCCTTTTTCTCGTTGATCTACGGGCTCTTGATCTAAAATGTAAAATTTACAATTTTACCCTTTAATCACATTATTTTTAATTTCTTTTCTACTTGTGCCGTCTCATGTCTTTATTTTAGGCATCATTTCTCCTTAAGTCCTTCCTCATTTAACATTTAGGCTATTTTATCACTCTGACAAGTTCTGCACCTTTTTCAATTTAGTTCTTTTTAATTAATTAACTATCAAAATGTTAAAATTTTCTAACAGAACTTTAATACTAACTTAATGATACTCCATAAATATTTATAAATATATTTACGGCTCGAGTTATGAAATCGAGGTCTCGATACCTCGTTTTCAGAACCACTTAACCTAATAAGTTCTTTTAAATAACAAATTACTAATTCAAAAGTCTTTTAAAATCATACTTGACTCATAATTAATATTTAAATAATAAAATTTTCGAACTCACTCGTCGAATTTAGTGATCTCAAATCACTATTTCTAAGACCACTGAAAATTGAACTGTTACATGGTTTTCAAATATTAAAGGTATAACAATTCTTATCGCACATGTAACTTAATCTTGATAGTTCGATACTTTGAAACTTTTTAAAGTAAATTATGATTAGTTTACAAAGTTACACTACGAACAAATTAGAAGTAATTCCCATGACCAAATATTTAATAATATCACCATTAACATGAATCAAACATATATGTAGCAAACATAATCATGTGAATAAAAAATATTCACTGAGTGTAATTGATAGCAATTTTTGAAGATTATGCATAGAGAACACTTAAGTCACATTGGTATTCTAAGCTTGTAACGTTCTAAGGCTTAGGACGATTTGAATTTAAAGAAAGATATGGCTCAAAACGCATCAAACACTAGAAATAGTTAGGCACATGATATTGTTCCCTCTCTTCCCCCTAAATGTCCCATCCAAACACAACGTCTCTTGTCTCCCTTTCTTACCTACCTTATCTCTTCATGTAGGAAAACACAATATAATACTAGCAACTATGGTCAGCTTAACGAGTTTTGGTGCATTGATGACTGAGTTTTCTTTCACTTTTGTGACTTTTTGTTTTGTCACTTTAAATTTTTTAATTTTTTTCTTAGTCATAATGCTTTTGTTTCTGTTCTACACTTATTCTTTTCGTTTTTAATTTTGACTTTTTCTGTAATTTTTCTTTTCACACAATTTTTGCCTGAACTATAGTTACTGTATCACATTGTTTCCTCATTTTTTGCTATTTTTTTAAACCATTGTGATGTATCTACTTAAACCCTCATTATCTATGGACTAACATCTATTTTGTAATGTATTAAAGGAACAATGATAGGGAAGAGTTCAAGTTTTATGTGTAGTCTTTGGGTTTTAATTTTGTTGGTTCATTACAAAGGAGTTATAGGGCTCAAATAAGAAGACTAGTGATTCATAGCATTAAGGTATGGTCATTTGAAAACTAGATATTCAATAATGCCTTAGGTCATCCCTAAGCATCCCACCATACACAACTTATTTCATGCTTTAAATTAAACTGAATGAATAATAATCAATTCAAACATTCATATTTCTATTATTATCTATAAGACTTATATATCATATGGCATTATCAAACATTCTTACTTAGGTACTTCTAATCTATTATGTAATTTAACTAGGTAACTTAATCAATTTCCCTTAAAAATTATCAAATTATCTTATATCAATAAAAAAATTCATGCTTGACAAGAAACATTACATTATTTATTATTTTCAATCGCTATTCATAGTATTAATATAATCCAAGCACCATGCAACAATAAATTTTTTTTTGTTTTTTGAAAAGTAAATAAATAATTAACTAAAACAAAGTAAAAAAACACAAACTAACCCTATGTTCTTCCCCCCACACTTTAGAACATACATTGCCTTTAATGTAATATAATTAAAGTGCAAACAAGAAAACTTCCCTCAGTAGGTCAAGTTCTTATTGTTACGATAATCTTGGGATTTATGTGCTCCAAGCGGATGAAAGAGTACCTAAAAATTCTACGAAAAGAAATATGAAATATAATGTTAAGAAAATCAAATTAAAAAGCATAAGTGTCGATTATGGATGACAGAACATCTAAAACTACTCTGATGAACTTGGGCCTTCAATGTTGCAAGGTGCGTTTTGTCTAAGATGTCACGACATTAGGGTGCGATGTCGCGACATAGTGCCCAGTTTCTGGCTTTTTCGATTTTTTTTCATGTTCTATCACTTCATGGTATTTACACCTATTGTAGGAAAACTAAACACATCTAAAATTAATAAAAAGAAAATAGAAAAGAAAAAATAAAATAAAATTTAGAACAGGAAATAGAAGTTCTTTTAAAAACCAGGACGATCTGTGTCACTGCCATTAAAGAACTTTCAGCTGGTTCTCGATACTTTGATTCAACAGTTGTTCCGATATCAATATATATTAACCAACCTCATTTTTCGCTTCTAATGATGTTGCCTTATTTTCGACCAATGCAACATCCACATTACGAGCCGTTTGGTACCAAATTCGAGCCAACCCTAAGTAATTTTCTAAGGTATTATTGCCTCGAGCTTCCTTTTCTCCATGTTGCGTGACGTTTTTGTCACTCGAGCTTTGTTTCCCTTGCCAGATGAGATTGAGTCAAAATCATCGATCTCTTCGGCTGATACCTTTTTTGCTATGGCCAGAAGGTGTGTTGGCTTTTCTACACCTCCTATTAGAATTGGTTTAAGCTTCATGGTAGTGGTTACTTCTACTTTACGTCATCAGCTACTTCCACTGTTATGTCTAATTCTATGTCAATTGGATCAAAGACCACTTTATCCATATTCAATTTATCCCTCTGATTAACGATAATACGGGGATCCTTAGGATCAAGTTTGGGAACATCATGCACGATCTCTTCCCTTTTAGGTAGCGCCTCAGATATTTCTTGTAGCACTTTCCTCATTTGTTCCATCATGTCTGACATGTTTGATAATCTTTTGGAGTTGGACGTCTCGATAGTTTCACATGAGGGCATCTTATGCAAAATCACAATGAGTCTCATCTGAGTGTTTAGCCATATCATTGTCTTTGTCATTTAACTCATAAAGAGGTTCGTTCGAGTACTCATTGTCCTTACACTCGTTATCATCACTCTATTGGTTTGTTGTGACTCTGTTCGACCAACTTGTTATGTAGTTCCATTCATCGTCCCAAGAAGTCCTTCCATCAAATTTTCCATAATTAAATCTTCTAGTCAACAAGGTGGAAAAAAGTTGAGAATAAAAATAACACAATTAATGAATATAAAAATTAGTACACTATCTAGCTCGTTTGTCTTTTGACTAAAATTATTTACAAGTAATCGATTCAATAAAAATTATCACTATTGCAATCCTCGACAATGGTGCCAACAACTTGACCGCCTCTGGACGTACTAACGTTTAGGATGTGAATACTTCTACAAAATATATAGAATTGAGGTGGTGTCCGCAAGTATACAGGTTAAGTTGTAATATAGTTACAACGAAATAGATAAGTACTCCGAGGATCATACCCAAGGGATTGTAGTTTAGGGAAAGCTGCTATCAAGCTAATTACTAGAAATAATTACTAATATACTTGAGTGACGAATTAGAAGTGTTAATATGGAAATAAGATGATGATAATATTAATACACTAGATAAATTGAATTAAACCTAAATCTACTCCTAAGTTCATGTATTGATTTCTCCTATCTTTTGTTTCAACTACGTGAGTTCTATTAGCTTAGAGTCAATTGCTTTACCTAATTAATTGTTGATGTAGGGCTCTATTCAACCAGCTAGTCATCAACCTAGTTGCACCTTTCAGCATTTAACTAACCTAATGAGTCGGCAAGAACTATTTATTTCTCGACCTCACAGTCCAGACCAGTTTGGGGCTAATGTGTTCTCGGATAGGCCATACCAATTTTGGGTTAATTCCTACCTAAATGAATTCTTAGGGTTGTCAAGTTTAAAGTTTAAGTTCTTCCTCTCCCAAATAGTTGATTCGCTAAGAAAACTCTATCTTTCAATCAATTAATAAGATTAATATAATTGAAACATCTGAAATATAGATAAAGTATAAATTGATTCTAATTTTTACACAAACATTCCATTAAGAGTGTTAAGAAAGAAATATAAATAATAGAATAAAGGAAAGAGATGTTCATAGATTTATCGATGAAAGCGTGGCTCCGAAACAATCTCCACTCGCGAAAATCTCACTTTGGAATAGGATCTTTTGATTACAAGAACATAAAATACCCTAAGTGAAAACTAAGAATGAAATAAAAAACATAAGAATAATTTTTATCTCCCTAAAATTGTGTATTTAAACTGATTACAATGGCTTTTATATAGGCTAAACTCGAAATATTAAAGTGCCTAAATTGTTCTTGAAGCTCTTAGAGTTCGACTAGGACACATACACCTAATTTCCTTCCAAAACATCATTATCATTTGTAGGACTTTTTTGGGTTGCGTAAGTACTTTGTTGCAACACAAGCCTGCGATGTTGCAACACAAGGGGTATGTCGTGACACAGCAGGGAGCGTACCATGATATTGAAGGCAGTTTCGATCTAGGACTCGCTTTTGGCTTTTGTCTTTGATGATGAAACATCAATGTCTTGGTGTCACAATATAGGCATCAATTTCGGCTCAAATATGTATTTTTAGCTCTTGATTTGTCCTACAAGACTATGTAATCTTATTTAGATATATAATGTAATAAAATATACTAAAAAACATAAATAACTATTTTAAGCATGAAAACCTAAATATATACTAACATACTTTGATTTAACTATCAAACAGGCTAAAGTTATGTGTAAAAAGGATGTAAATAATTGTATAATTCATGGCAGATGAAGTTTCGAGTGTAAGCTTTCTTATTTCCCTTGTTAATTTTATGATATATGTGATTATGTGATGTGGATTTAGTATTATGATGTGTTAATATGATATGAGATATATGTTTGTGATAACTATTGTGAAATGTGTTAATTGTGGGCATGTTAAACATGTCGAATGATAGTGATGATGTTGTGTTAGTGATGTAAATGTGAAGTGAAAGTGTGCAGAAAATAATAAGTATATATGTGTTTTATTGTGGATATTTTGGCTTTGTGACATTTTGAGACCGTTGGATATAGTTGGTATGCCATAGGATTTATGAGTACACACCCTTGTATTGTGATTTGGGGCATTGGGGCCAGAGACAATTGTGGAGAGATAAGGGAATGTGAGCTTAGCTCTATTCATCGGGATATATTGGTGTGTTAGAGAGTGCTAGCTTGCTGCTACACTTTTAAGATATGTTCGACTCTTCGATTCAATGGTGTGTTAGAGATTCATATATCCAATGTATGGTAATAGAGCCCATTTTTATGTTTCATAGCCTCAAGTTCAAATTTATCAGTAAATGAAATATTATGAAATGTGATGTATATATGATTATGTGATTACAAAGTTAGATGAGTTGATAGTTTATGCATGAATATTTTGGTATGTCACTCTAGTTAAATATGTATGAAATTGTGCCTTAGACGTTCTCATTTAATGTATGATATTATGTTTATTGGTAGTTCTTTTTATCATTCACTGAGCTTGTTTAAGCCCACACATTTTTTTCTAAACCATTGCAGATAGTTAGTGTTTTCGATGTAGGCAGTGCGAAATTCCAAGGAAGAGATCCAAGTTAGGCTTAGTGTTTGAGTAGGTGATATTATTGCTATCATTTTTTTAACTAAGGGAATAAGGCAATGTGGTAGAATTGTTGGTTGATTATTATCATGATGTTTTACATGATTGTTTTGATTTTAATACTCTTAGAATTTATGGACGTTGTTATTAGTTTATTGGTTTGCTTGGTTGAAATTATTGATGTTGCTATGAATTGAAAATATGGACATTTTGATGTTGGATATTGAAGTTATGGATGCGTGTTGAAGTGGTATGTGACTGAGTATGTAAAATGCCCTGTTTTGCTGTATTTTTTTCTAAATTTTATAGAGGTATTGATAATCGAGGCATATATATCGATACTTCTAAGTTGAAAGGAATGTGCAAGAAAATAGTAGCTCTATTTGGTATCGATACTAGTTCACGAGTATTGATTCTCGGGGTAAAAGTATAGATACTCTTGCTTTGTATCAATAATTTGCTTGGTTTTAAAATTTGTAGAAAAATAGAATGCTAAAAAGGTATCAATTTTCTATACGGTATCGATACCCATTTTGAGAATATCGATACCAGTGAGTATGTATCGATACCTATGTAACTTATTTGGAATTTTTGTAAGAGGTCCCTAAGTATGTTTTTAACTTGTTGTAAGATTTTTCATTGAATGTTTAGTCAATGCTAATGTTTCCTAGAGTATTTTAGACTTAAACTTCTATATATGTATAATTGTGACGATGATTGTATCCAAAGGAGACCGTGTGAAATGTGAGTAGTTGTGATGTTTGATGTAGCATTTTGTTACTCGGACTCGACGATCGAGCTGGGTATAGGGTGTTACATTTAGTGGTATTAAAGCCTAGGTTCTGTAACACTCGAACCTAAGTTATTGAGGTACAGACTCGGTTACGCAACCCATGCATCCAGGAACCCATGTGTCTAAATTTTCCTTAATATTTGAATTGTCTGGTTTAGTTATCTTTACTTAAAATTGTATGAATTTACTTGATGTTGGGGTAGGACTGGGAACACACTACCTTTATTTAAATGTTTTCTTGCAGGAACATGCCTTGGATCACTTCTCCGCCACTCACAACTTTGGTTTGTTTGTGTATGTTAGATTAGATATGTAGTGCCTTGTAAACGCATGAATGTGAAAGTGAATGCTCAAGAGGATGGTATATCCTTTGCACCTCTTATGTAGTCGTGTAGAGTGAATATACCTGAAGAATGTGTTAGCCCACTTATGGAAGCCATGATTGGGGTATTTCAGAGGATTGCTGGTGCCAACCCTGCTCCTACACTTGCTAATCGAGGGTTGTCACTTTAATGTCTGCAGGCGTAGGGTGTTAAAGAGTTTGCTAAAGTGAAAAGAGCCAATCTGATTATAGCAAAATACTGGCTTGAAGGTGTTGAAAGGATCCTCAAGTAGATGTCCTATTTTGATAAGAAGAAACTGGGTTGTACTATATCCCTACTCGATGGTGAAGCTCACCATTAGTGGAACATGGTGAAGAAAGGTACTATTGTAGACTGATTGACTTTGAATTACTTTCTTGAGGTTTTTAAAATGAAGTTTTTAGGTGAACAGTACATGAAAGCCCGAAAATGGGAGTTTCTAGACCTGGTTCAAGGTAATTTGTCTGTGGCTGATTATGATTCAGATTTTGTACGACTTAGTCAATATACTCCTAAAATGGTTTTTCCTTAGAAGGACCGATGCAAGAGGTTTCGATTTAGCCTTAATCGAAAGATTCTGGTTTATCTAGTGGTTTAGAGTATCGAGCTTTTTAATGATTTGGTTGATAAATTCAAAGCTGTTAAAGAAAATTTGGCTAAGCCACCATGTTTTGTGGTGACTGAATTGGAAAGAGAGTTTCTGATGGTGCATCCAGAAGACCACCTAAGAGGAGTCATGACATTCAGAGTTCTAGTATAGGTGCTAGACAGGGGTTTCGACCAAGTCAGTCTAAGCAGCAGAGTAGTGTGTTGGTTAGTACTAGTGGATCAACAAGTGGTTCTTGATGGCTGCTTTGTACACATTATGAGCGTAGGCATCCTAAAGAGTGCAATAAACTGACAAGTGGATGTTTTAAGTGTGGCTCTAAGGAACATTTACTAAGAGATTGTCCAAACAGAGTTGAGGTTTCACAAATCGGGAGTTCTGCACCTGTATCTACGCTGCTAGAGGTAGCAATAGAAGTAATGGGAATCCAATTGGGCAATGAGTCATTACTCATATTTTTTCCACTCTGGTTAAGTCTGAAGGTTCAACTCGGGTTTATGCTGTTAGGGAGCCGTATGATCAGGATTCGACTAACGTTATCGTAGGTACTTTCACTTTGTAGTCTATTTCGTTATTCCTTTTGGTTGATTCTAGTTCTATGCATTCGTAGATTTTGAGTGAATTAGCTTGTAAGTTAGAGATTCTTTTAGAGACTAATGGTTTGGGTATGACTGTTATTAGCCCTTTCGGCAATAGTGTCGTGTAAATCGAGTGTATCATAGATGCCCCATTATGATACAAAGGCACGTTTTCTCTGTAGTCCTTATAGAATTGCCTTTCTATGATTTTGATGTAATTCTTGGTATGGACTGGTTAACTAAACATAAGGCAAAGGTAGATTTTGAAACAAAACGAATTACTTTGTGAGATAGTGATGAGTTGGAAATTGTAGTTGCCGGTGAGAGACCTGAATATTTGTCCAATGTTGTTTCGGCTATTAAGGCTAAGAAGATCATGGTGAAAGGTTGTGAAGCCTATCTGGCTTATGTGATGAACTCAGTTAAAAAGGAAGCGTAAGTGCAGGTTATCTTTACCATTAAGGATTTTTCTAACGTGTTTCTAAAGAAGTTACCTAGTTTGCCATCGGAACATGAAGTAGAGCTTAGCATTGAGCTCTTTCCTAGTACTGCACCAATGTATATTACACCCTATCGCATGGCACCAAAAGAGCTTAAGGAGTTAAAGATTCAGTTACAAGAGTTGCTTGACTGAGGTTTCATTCGATCGAGTGTATCTCTGTGGGGAGCATCAATTTTGTTTGTGAAGAAGAAGGATGGTACGTTGCGGTTATATATAGTCTATACACAGCTGAATAAGTTGACCATCAAGAATAAGTATCCTTTACCTCGAATCGTTGACTTGTTTGATCAGTTCCTAAGAGCGACGATGTTTTTAAAGATTGACTTAAGATCAGGGTATTATTAGTTAAAGGTGACGGAGTCTGACATCTTGAAAACTACATTTAGGACTCAGTATGGGCATTATGAGTTTTCGGTCATGTTGTTTGGTTTAACAAATGCCCCTGCTGTGTTCATGGATTTGATGAACCATGTTTTCCATTCATACTTGGATTAGTTTGTGGTTGTCTTCATAGATGACATTTTGGTGTATTCTCATTTTGAAAAGGATCACAATGCATATTTGAAGATTGTTTAGCAGATTTTAGGGGATAAACAGTTGTATGTGAAGTTGAGTAAGTGTGAATTCTAGTTAAAGAGGTAACGTTCTTAGGCCATGTTGTATCAGCAAATGGAATCCATGTGGATCCAAAGAAAATTTAGGCGATTTTGGAGTGGAAGCCACCAAAGAGTGTTACTGAGGTTCGGATGTTCTTGGGGTTGGCTGGCTATTATTGTAGGTTCGTTTAAAGGTTTTCCCTTATTTCTGCACCCTTAACGAAACTACTTCAGAAAAATATGGTGTTTGAATGGACTGATGAAAGGCAGAGAAGTTTTGAACAACTTAAGCCAGTTTTAACTGAGGCACTGTATTGATTCAACCAGAGCCCAGAAAAGACTTTACGATTTACAGTGTCACTTCATACTTGGGACTCGATTGTGTGTTACTGCAAAAGGGAAAGGTTGTAGCTTATGCCTCGAGATAGTTGAAGATGCATGAGCGTAATTATCTAACTCACAATTTGGAGTTAGCTACTATGGTGTTTGCGCTTAAGATTTAGTGTCATCATCTGTATGGTGAGAGATGTGTTATTTATATAGATCATAAAAGTCTTAAGTACCTCATCACCTAAAAGGAGTTGAATTTAAAGCAAATGTGTTGGATTGAACTTTTGAAATATTATGATTGTGTTGTTGCTGACGCTATGAGTAGGGAGTCGATGACAGAATTGCGAGCTATGTTTGTGCGCTTGAGTGTAGCCAGTGATGGTAAGTTGTTAGTTGAACTTCAATTGAAGCCAACTTTGTCCCAGCCGATTACGGAGAAACAATCGTTAGATAAGAAACTAGTAAATATGATTCGTCAGGTTAAACACAGTGTAAAGGGAGATTTTGATGTTGATGGAGATAGTATATTGAATTTTTGAGGAAGATTGTGTGTACCGCAAGATATGGATTTGAGACAAGCGATTCTTGTCGAGGCGCATAACAGTCGCTACATTATGCATCCTGGTAGTGGTAAAATGTACCTTGATCTCTAAGAGATTTATTGGTGGCCTGGTTTAAAGTGTGATGTTACGTATTTTGTAACTTGGTGTTTGGTTTGTCAATGAGTGAAAATGAAACATCAATATCCTTTAGGTTCGTTACAACTGATTACGATTCTTGAATAGAAGTGGGAAAGGATCACCATAGACTTCGTCTCGAGTTTGCCTTTGACCCCGATGAAGAAGGATTTGGTGTGGGTAATAGTTGATCAGTTTTCAAATAGTGCGCATTTCTTGGTAGTGCTTACTAATTATTCTTTGCAGAAGTTAGCAGAATTGAATTGTATATTGTTGAAATTGTACGTCTTCATGGAGTTCCAATTTCTATTATTTCGGATAGGGATCCGCGTTTTACTTCTAGGTTCTGAAAGAGTTTACAAGAGGATTTAGGTTTGAAACTTAGTTTTAGTACAGCTTATCACCCCTAGATAGATGGTCAGACGGAAGGATAATTCAAATTTTAAAGGATATGTTACGAAGTTGTGTGATCAAATTCAGTGGTAGTTAGGAATGATATTTACCCTTAGCAGAATTTTCCTACAAGACCAGTTTCCAGACGAGTATTCAAATGGCACCGTTTGAAGCATTGTATGGTAGGAAGTTAAGGACTTCTTTGTGTTGGACGGAATTAGATGAAAAGTGGTTTGTTGGACCAAATTTGGTATGAGAAACTGAAGAGAAAGTGAAAATGATTTGCGAAAGTTTGAAAGCAACACTGAATAGGCAAAAATATTATACGAATTTAAGATGTTGTGATATTGAATTTCAAGTCGATAATAAGGTGTTCTTGAAAGTTTCACCTTCGAAGAAGGTTTTGAGGTTTGGACGAAAAGGTAAGTTGAGTCTGAGATATGTTGGATCGTACGAAGTTGTCGAGAGAATTGATTCAGTAGCATATCGACTCAAGTTGCTGCCAGAGCTTGAGCAAATTCAAGATTTTTCCATGTGTCCATGTTATGAAAGTATCGTTCAGACCCATCACACGTTGTGTCAGTTGAGGAGATCGAGGTTTGACCCGATCTAACTTATGAAGGAGAGCCTATTGAGATATTGGCTCGTGAAAAGAAGGTTTTGCGAAATAAGAGAGTTTCATTGGTTAAATTTTTGTGGCGTAACCATAAAAGGAAGGAGGCTACTTGAGAAGTTGAAGATATGATGAAATGACAATATCCTTATTTGTTTAGCTCAGGTAAATTTTGAGGACAAAATTTTTTTTATTGGAGGAAAGTTATTACACCCTAAAATTGAGTCTAGAAGTGTCGAGGGTAAACTTAGAATTTTGGCTCGGAATGAGTTTGAAAATTTTGAAGTATGGTAACCTGAAAATATATTCAGCTATGGATTTTTGGAAATTAAATCATTCTTTGAAAATAATGTAGAAAAGACCTTTAAATTTAAAATGTAGACTGTTTTGAAAACTGGGTTAAAATTGAGAGTACCACAAAGGTTTAAGTGAAATACCTTTATAATACGTATGTGTAACAGAAGGAAACAAATGATAAAACCTTTAACTGAAATACGGATGGAAAAAAATAGTGTTTAAGTGTAAGTACAGTGAGAGTCGTAGTTGTCGCTGCTTTATAATGCACGAACCATGCACATAATAGTTCTGATTCTTGCCTTTTGAAATAGATCATTTCTTGCCATTTCCAAATAGTATCAACCTCATTAATGCTTTATTTTCCTTTACGCCATTATCATAATACTATTTGGGAATTAATTTTTGTTTGTAGAATAAAACTGAACCATAACGAAAAATAAAGGGGGTGGGGGAAGGGTAAGTAAGGCAGAGTATATGTACGCACGTGGGAACCATAAAGGAGTTTTACAGTTTTACATGTTCACGGTAAAAAGAAAAAGTAAGTGCAAATGTATATGTATGTGTAACAGAAGAAAACAAACGAAAACCACTAATTTAAATACATAAGGAAAAAATATGTGTAAGTGTAAGTAAAGTGAGAGTCATAGTTGTTGATGCTTCATAATACACGAATCATTCATAAATTATGTATATAATAGTTCTAATGCTTGCCTTTTGAAGTAAATCATTTCTTGCCACTGCCAAACAATATCAGCCTCTCCAATGTTTTGTTTTTCTTTACGCCATAATCATAATACTATTTGAAAATTAATTTTTGTTCGTAGAATATAACTGAACAATAACGAAAAATAAAGGGGGTGGGGGAAAAAGGTAAGTAAGACAGAGTATACGCGTGCCCATGGGAGCCATAAAAGGGGTTTTATACTTTTACATGTTCGAGGATAAAAGAAAAAGTAAGTGCGAGTGTTTACTTATGTGTAACAGAAGAAAACAAATGACAAAACCATTAATGGAAATACGAAAGGAAAAAAAAATGTGTAAGTGTAAGCAAAGTGGGAGTCATAGATGTCGCTACTTCATAATCATCATCATCATCATCGAGTTTCCACACTTTTACATGTTCATGGTAAAAATGAAAAAGTAAATGCGAATGTGTACATATGTGTAATAGAAGAAAACAAAGGACAAAACCATTAATTGAAATAAGAAAGGGAAAAAAAAACATGTAAGTGTAAGTACAGTAAGAGTTGTAGCTGCCGCTGCTTCATGATCATGATTATCATCATAATCATCGAGTTTTTACATTTTTACATGTTTGTGGCAAAAAGAAATAGTAAGTGCACGTGTGTATGTATGTGTAATAGAAGAAAACAAACGACAAAACCATTAATTGAAATAAAGAAGGAAAAAATGGTAAGGTTAAGTACAGTTAGAGTTGTAATTGCTGTTGCTTCATAATGCACGGAACATAATGCAAAAATCATTAATGCACAAAACATAATGTACAAATCATACACACAAACAAACACACGCACATACAGAGAAAGAGAAAGAAAGAGGCAATAAGTGCCAGGCTCGAATACCATTGGTAGGGCCTGGCTGGGTTGCGAGTAGGTGGTCCATACCACATCTGGGTTTTGGGTTGGGGATTATAAATACATAACAATTTTGATTCTTGCCTTTTGAAGTAGATCATTTCTTGCTGTTTCTAAACAGTATCAGCCTCACCCATGCTTTATTTTTCTTTACGCCATAATCATACAACTATTTGGAAATTAATTTTTTTTATCGTAGAATAAAATTGGACCATAAGAAAAGATAAAGGGGTGAGGGGGAGGGTAAGTGAGGTAGAGTATACGTGCAAGTGTGTACGTATATGTAACAAAAAAAAGCAAACGACAAAACCATTCATTGAAATACGAAAGGAAAAAAAATGTAAGTGTAACTACAGTTAGAGTTGTAGCTGTCACTGCTTCATAATGCACAAAACATAATGCCTGAATCATGTACAAATTATGCACATAACAGTTCTGATTCTTGCCTTTTGAAGTAGATTATTTCCTGTTGTTTCCAAACAGTATCAACCCCACCTATACTTTGTTTTTCTTTATGCCATAATCATAATACTATTTGGAAATTAATTTTGTTCGTAGAATAAAATTGAACCATAATGAAAAATAAATGGGGCAAGGGGAAATGTAAGTAAGGCAAAATATATGTGCTTGCGTGGGAGCCATAAGGGGATTTTACACATTTACATGTTCGCGGCAAAAAGAAAAAGTAAGTGCAAGTGTGTACATATGTGTAATAGAAGAAAAAAATGACAAAACCATTAATTAAAATACGTAAGGAAAGAAAAGCGTGTAATCACAGTGAGAGTCGTAGTTGCCGCTGCTTAATAATACACTAATCATTCATGAATAATGCACATAACAGTTTTGATTATTACCTTTTGAAGCAGATCATTTCTTGCTGTTTCCAAATAGTACCAGCCTTACCAATGCTTTGTTTTTCTTTACGGCATTATCATAATACTATTTGGGAATTAAGTAAGGTAGAGTATACGTGCGCGCATGGGAGCGATTAAGGGGTTTTACACTTTAAATGTTCGCGACTAAAATGAAAAGTAAGTGCAAGTGTGTATGTTTGTGTAATGGAAGGAAATAAACAAAAAAATCATTAATTGAAATACGGAAAAAAAAAGCGTGTAAATGTAAGTGCAGTGAGAGTCGTAGCTACCGCTACTTCATGATCATCGTCATCATCATCGAGGTTTTACACTTTTACATATTCGCGGTACAAAGAAAATGTAACTGCGCATGTGTACGTATGTGTAATAGAAGAAAATAAACGATAAAACCATTAATTGAAATATGGAAGGAAAAAAAATGTAAGTATAAGTACAGTGAGAGTCGTAACTGTCGTTGCTTTATAATGCACGAAACATAATGCACGATTCATGCACATAACAGTTTTGATTCTTGCTTTTTGTAGTAGATCATTTCTTATTGTTTCCAAGTAGTATCAATCTCACCCATGTTTTGTTTTTATTTACACCATAATCATAATAACATTTGGAAATTAATTTTTGTTCGTAGAATAAAATGAACTATAATAAAAAATAAAGAGGGTGGAGGGAAGTGTAAGTAAGGCAGGGTATACACGCACGCTTAAGAGCCATAAGGGGGTTTTACACTTTTACATGTTCGCGGCAAAAAGAAAAAGTAAGTGCGAGTGTGTACATATGTGTAACAAAAGAAAACAAACCAAAAAAACCATTAATTGAAATACAAAAGGAAAAAAAGAGAGCATGTAAGTACAATGAGAGTCGTAGTTGTCGTTGCTTCATAATGCATGAAACATAATGCACGAATCATGCACATAACAATTATGATTCTTGCCTTTTGAAGTAGATCATTTCTTGTTGTTTCCAAACAGTATCAGCCTCACACATGTTTTGTTTTTCTTTACGCCATAATCATAATACTATCTAGGAATTAATTTTTCTTTGGATTGTTTTCAAGCAAAGGTTGGTTACTAACATGGAGCATGTTCGGCGGGGATTTGGGCACAATAGTTCTTGCTCACTTTGCAGTCATGAAACAAAGGATATTTTGCATGTGCTACGAGATTGCTTGACAATAAAAGAGTTGTGGATGCAAGTTGTCCCACCTGACCAATAGAATAGGTTCTTTTCTAAGGACTTACAGAATTGGTTAACTTCTAATCTTTGTTATTCCACGAGACTGCCTAAAGGAGGGACAACTTAGTCCTATCTTTTTGGGATAATTGCTTGGCGTATTTGGAAGAATATGAATCTTTTTATTTTTCAAGGTATAACTTGCAATGCCCTTGAGATTATTAAAGTTTCTTATACTTGGGCACAACAGTATGAGTTGAATCATAATGAGGTAAAGTTAAATGTTCATGACTCTAATACTCAAACTTCCTTATCAGGGAATTGGGTGCACTTGTTCATTAATGGTGCGATGGATAGAGGGTCTAGACCAGCGCCTGCTGGTGGAGTGTTGCAAGATCAGAATAAAAAATTGATCTTGGAATATAATCGATATCTCGAGAAATGCATGGTCTTTGAGGCCGAACTTTAGAGTATTTTGGATGGTGTGCTTACTCCACTTAGTAATGGATTTAATAGAGCTATGATTCATACTGACAATTTAAAGGTAGTTCAAGCCTTATTAGATAATTTTTTTGGGGAATCGGGCATTAAAGTACTCAAGAAGGTCTAATGGATCATAAGAACAGAAAGACGCTGGCTGATTTAACATGTTCCCAAAGTAGATAATAGAGTTTTCGACTATTTGATTAAATTAAGTTTAGATGAGAGGACATGCCTACAAGTTTATGATGAAGTACCGATAATACCTTAAAAGTTCTAAATCAATATAAAATTAGGGGTGATTTTGATCAATATGACTTAATCTTTGTTTTGCTTGTTTTTCACAAAAAAAAAAAAAAAAAAGGCTGCCAACTATGACCATCAAAGTTAGTTCCATGGGGACATCTTTATGGTCACCCTAAACAATTATGGTGGAAAGGCCCGGCTGTTACTTATAGCCGAACGAAAAACTCACTCTGATCCTGGTAAGCAACTTATTTCTATTATAATTTGAGGTTGGCTGCTATATCAGCATTGTTGATATGGTTCTACTCATTATATTTTATTTATACCAAGCATTGTGTTGAACGATTTTTACCTTGTTTCTCTGATACAAAAGGTGTAATATTTGTCAGATGTTCATTAGCTGCGGTATGATTGATGATAGAGCCATAGGTTTTTTTTTTTTTTTGACATAAATTCACTCACCAAACTCTCAACTGTCATCATTTTTTTTCTTCGCCCAAACAGAAAATCAAACCCCCAAAGAAATTTTCATCATAATTTTCTCCTACTTTCCCTCTCTCCATTAATTCAGGAAAACCATTAAAAAAGAAAGGCAACTTTTTTTTTTCCAATTTCTGTATGTACTGCTTCTTCCCCAATTTCAAGTTTTTTTTTTATTTAACCATTCATGTTTTCTCCAAATTTTAATCAAATGGATTGGTCGATTTCATGGGATGAGTCATCCCTCAATGCATATAAAGAAGTATTCCGAGCCCTTTGTTTGATTCCTATTTTGCATTATGTAATTGCGTTTATGGTGATTTGGGTAGTTTTCCTTTACAATTTCCTGGAATTTCATTTCTTCCAAGACTTTTTCAGTGGATTCCGAGGTGCTCCCGTTGCTTTGACCTTTCACCCCACCTCCCATATCTACCATGGCGTGGTTTCCAAGTGCAAGATCCTTCATGGCAGGTACTCTTTTTCCTCCTTTTTCTAGTTTACCCACAAATTTGTTTTCTTTCACTTTCAATCATGATTTTTTTTTTTTTTTTTTTTTGGGGGGGGGGGGTTGATTTGGAAAATTATTGCAGGTATTTAGCAACACCGTGGTTATCAAGTCCTCATTTTCAGACTGCTTTTCTCAATTTCTTCGGGAATCCTCCGGCTTTCAGCTACCGCAGGTCCTAAAATTTTTCTTATCTTTATAATGTTGGATTTAGAATATATATATGTTGGCCCATGTGCTTTTTATCTCACAAAGACCTCTGTTTCCTCAGACAACTTTTTCATGCTTCTGATGGTGGAACCATAGCTCTAGATTGGCTTACAAGTTCTGATAGTAAGTGCAAAACTTTTGATGATATTATGGTAGACATAATAACTACTAGAAAAATTCATACTTTGGGTTGTAAAAAGCTCTTACTTTTGACGTGTTTGACAATTGTACAGTTTCAAGAGGTGCCTTTGAAGTGAATCATACTATCTCCAAGGATGACACTACACCTTTGGTGGTTGTCATTCCTGGCTTAACAAGTGATTCTACTTCTTCAGTAAGTTAAATGTTTACTACTCTTGTTTTCTTGTTTCTAGCTGCTCTTTGTATCAACTTTTGCTGAACTTGGACAAATGAAAAATCCAACTACGATAGTTGGATAGTTATGCATAGAAACTTCAAGAGTACAATGAGTAGTTAGAGGTGCAGGATAGGTAGTAGATAGCTGACAGGCTTATGAGGATCTCAATTTAGAACTTGCAAATGTCTATCCTGTCTCAAAATTCAGTTGCCTAGTAATAGATAGGCCTAATAAACCGATTCTGTTTTAGGCTTTGCTGGTTTCTCACTTATTGCTTATGGAATATGCTTTAATGGCTGTATATATCGATTTTGCGCATGGTTCTTTTTGTTAGGTATATTTAGCGCTGCTGCTTCTTTTTTTTTGCCTTTTGCAAGTTTACTGCCTATATGTAGTGGCTGGTTAAGAAAAAATTGTTGCTATTGATGCCAATTTAATTCTTCCCTGTTCCACTTACTAATCACTTAAAGAATTGCATATACTAATTAATGACACATAGGTTAAATATGGGAAAGAGATTGTTATGGGAAAGAGATTGTTGTGGAATATGGTTTACTAAATTACAATTTTCTTGATATAATTCTTGTTGCAGTACATTAAGCACCTTGCATTTGGATTGGCAACACATGGATGGAATGTTGTAGTTAGCAACCACCGAGGACTGGGTGGTGTTTCAATTACTGTGAGCTGTTCTTTTTCTTTTATTTTCCTCCTGCATTTAGCTCACTAAACTTGTATTTAATGTGTTCTTTTTTAATTGGTCTGTTTGAGTTGGAATTTTGCCTAAGTAATCTATCTTGCATGATGGACATTGAACTTCCTATAATCATATTCTATTGGTCTGTGAAATCAATCGACATCGAAAAATACTTTGATTTTTTGTTTAACTGATGAGCTTTTTAAACAATTAAGTTTCTGGAGGTTGATCTAAAGGTAGTAATAATTTAATTAAAAAAGACAGAACATCGGGTATTTAACCTTGTAATGATAGATCAATTAGGCCTATGTTGTGCAGACTTTTCATGTTCCTTAAAATACCTATATCTGATGATATTCAATAAATGTAGGTATGGAGATATGACCTTCCAAATTTGTGGAAATAATTAGAAAAAGTTGACCATACCTGTATATAACACTGAACTCCGAGGCCGAGTAAAATAAAACTAGTTGCATTTTTTGTTTGTGGCACATTACATTGTGGTGCTTTATTTCTAGTTATTTTGTTTTATTTTTAAAAATTCATTTAGTTCCTCTATTAAGAACTAATACAGTGACCTAGATCTTTGACCGGTAGTTGATTGGTGAGATGTATTTGGCTATGTCTGTATGCCATGCTCCAAGGAACAAGTATGCATGGATGAAAACTATAGTGTATTGGTTAAAAGCTGAGGGCTTCCTGTACTTCCTCTGGAAATTTTCAGATGTTAAGAGCTATCTTGTAGTTAAATAAAGATTAGTCATCGCTTAACCATTCTGTTCATATTAATAATTTCTTCATGATTTTTTATAAAGTTTAACATTGTTAATGTGAAATTGATCTATTTCTTTTAATGTTGTATTTTGTAATAACACTTTTGCAGTCTGATTGCTTTTATAATGCTGGCTGGACAGAGGATGCCCGAGTCGTCATTGATTATCTTCATCATCAGTATCCAAAGGCTCCTTTATTTGCTATTGGAACTAGCATTGGTGCCAACATTCTGGTATGTTACTTGGTCTGAATTTCTTTGACATTGTATTTCTTATTTGTTTGGTATAAAAGTTTTATTACGAAATCTATTGCATTATCTACCTCTCCCGTGCATCCACCAACTGGTCTTGTCTATGTTAGATGCCAGTTATACACCAGTGATGTATTGGATATTTCCTTCTCTTTTTACAAGAATCAAATAAATGCATTTTGGATTCTTGTAAATCTCCACGTTTCAGCTTATTTAGATTAGAATAAGTTGGTTTAAGTCCATGTTATTGGTCCTATAAATGGTCCTATGCCTTCCCCTGTCCACATAAAAGTAGTGTTTTTTAGGCAATTTGGATTTATACATATATGTTTCTGTTTCTGTGTGTGCATACACTCTTGTGTATTTACTTTTTTTTTTTTTTTTTTTGTTAGCCAATAGGCAGTTTGCTTAACCATACCATTTTTATGTTACATTTTGTTACCTTGAATTATAACTTATACCAACTCATATTTACCTTTGACATCTTAGTATCAATCATTTCCAACAGGTGAAATATCTTGGAGAGGATAGAGAGAAAGTACCAGTAGCTGGAGCAGTGGCTATTTGCTCCCCATGGGACCTTTTGGTTAGTGCTTTATCTATACCAAAATCTAGCTATTAGTTTCAGGTTTCAAGTGGCAAATGTTTTATGGAAGAAAATTTTCAACGTTTCATTATTTGTTAGTTGCTAGTTTGAATCTTCAGAGTATGCCATTATATTATTCTTCATATTTTTTCTCTTCCAATAAATAAAATTCTCATATCTCCATTATTCCTTAACTGCTAATTTTTAATTATCTTTGTTCTTAATCTTTTAGGCTTATGTCTTTGTAATTTGTTGAAATTGAGATGAAGTGAAATGTGTTTTCATGCATTCTTTGTTTTGGCTTATATTGATAATAATTTGATTGGTTAATAGTGTTAATGATTCCCTCACTAGGACCTCCCTTTTATGCACATGCTATTGATTGAGTATTAATTTTTGACCCCCAAGGTTATAAATAGAACCAATTATCTAATGATGCTAAGATACAGCAAGAAATTAACTAGGAACCACAAAAAGAAGAAAAAAAAACACTCATTTTGGTTCAGTTGGAGTTGAAATGACACATGCTAAGCTCTCGAAGATAAAATTAACTTTCTAGCCTTGGCAAAGAAACTTAACAGAACCTAAATCTATTTGTTTCAATCAATTCCGTGTTCAATTCTAGCAGCAAAAACTTCCAACTAATACATTAGCTCTCAAATGAACTCTTACCCATCTTCCATGACATCCTACGTTTTCTGTTCACTTGCTAATTTTTAGAAGTTTTTGACTTATTGTGATGTGAATATATAAATTTATGTTGATAAGTATTCCTTATTCAGGAGCTGGTGTTGGAAGTTAAATTAGTTATGATGGTATACCTGCTTTAGCCATATTAAGTTACTAGTTCTTTGACATCGTAGCAGGATATGTGATCATCCATATGAATCTACAATTCTTCTTCATCATTTGGTTATTTTCTTTCATTTAATTTTACATCTTCTGCAGATTGGTGATAGGTTTATATGCCGCAGGCTACTTCAGAAGTTATATGATAGAGCCCTTACAATTGGCCTTCAAGGTTATGCAAAATTGTATGTCTGTTTTGCTTTCCTCAAATAACTCGTCAGATTTTAGGCCTAAATGCAGGTCTTGCTGTCTGAAACTCAAAACTGTTGGAAACTTTTTGTTCTTTTCAGAGGAGGCATTCAGAGTGAGGCCTCAGGAATAGTGTACCTAGTAACTGGTTTCTGTTCCAATTCTTTTACCCTTTGGAGCTTAACAGTACCTATAATACCTGTTTCTGTTTTCTTTGTGGGGAGAATGGGGTTCTTGGATATGTCTCAATTGAAGAAGTAGTAATAGATTTTATATATTAGTTTCCTAGAGTTGATATGACCCCACATGTTTATTGTAGGCATGAGCCTCGCTATTCTCGGTTGGCTAATTGGGAAGGAATAAAAAAGGTTAGTTTTTTTTTATACGAGGACC
Source organism: Gossypium longicalyx (assembly GCA_025698465.1). NCBI lineage: Eukaryota > Viridiplantae > Streptophyta > Magnoliopsida > Malvales > Malvaceae > Gossypium > Gossypium longicalyx. The sequence continues at coordinate 9,983,954 of CM046997.1, read as the reverse complement.
ACCTTTTGTTTGGGATGCGTCACTACTATAGTTATAATATATCTGAAGATGAAATGCTGTTCTTTTGTTTCTCATACAGCTGTAAGGAGATAAAAGTTTCCTCATTTTGCTTTCATCTTGCAAAAATTAACACTAAAATATCTAATCTAGAGATTGATATATGTTATGTTTCTTATCCTTCCTTCTGCCAGGCCAGTCCTGGATAGTTTCCACATGAAAACATTGAGCATGATTACTTGTAGAATTAAGCATACTTGAATGATTTGTTTCTTACCTCAAGGGAAGTTTGGACTATTAAGTTTGGATGCCTTCGAATCACCTTCGCTTTCCTTTTTACAACCTGCACTATTAAGTTTATTGCTAGTACAGCATGTTCATGATGTTATTAATTTTCATTCAAATTGCTTTGTTATGCTTCTCTTGCTTAAATCTTACACTTAATGGTTATCCTCTTGGCTTTCAATAGTCACGTTCAATTCGAGATTTTGACAACTTTGCTACTTGCCTTGTTGGAAAATTTGAGGTACCACCTGAAACTTTATCCATTGTTTCTTCTTTGCCCGTGTATTATGAGTTACCAAAAGTATCATATTGTTTTCTCAGACTGTGGATACATACTATAGGCGTTCTACCAGCACTCCTTATGTGTTAAATGTGTCAGTGCCATTGCTCTGTATCAGTGCTCTAGATGATCCGGTCTGTACGAGAGAAGCTATTCCTTGGGATGAATGCAGGTGGAGCACCTGTAACCAGGCTACTGAATGTTATCTTTGAGTTTCTTGTGTTATTTTGGGCAACTGACCTTTTAACTCTGTCTTTAACAGGGCAAATAAAAATATTGTGTTGGCCACCATAAAACATGGAGGACATCTTGCATTTTTTGAGGGAATAACTGGATCTAGACTATGGTAATTTATAGCTTCACATTAGTACATAACTAACCAGTATAATATGTCAAATCTATTGATGCTATAAATCAGTCTTCCCTTGATAAAAGAATTTCAAGAAATTTATTTAGTTCAATCCAAGTAGTCCTGGTGGCTGTTTTTTTGGTGTTATTATTTGATTGCTGCTGTCTTTTATGAAACCCTTAACTGAAATTGAGAGGGAACTCCAACCATGTGCTTCAATGTTTCTTTGAGGTGTCATGGATGTTGTTGATATGTAATTCTTTTAAGACATCGAAAGGCAGATCTGTTCTGACACATACTTTCTTTCTGTTAATCATGCAGGTGGGTGAGGGCCACTGACGAATTTATTGGTGTCCTACACTCTAGTTCACATATGCACAAAAAGAAGGTTTACTTTTATTTTATGTTCATTTCATTTAAATGTGCATTGCTAGGGTTATGAAGTAGTTGATGCATTTGCAGACCGAGATTACAGAGCAGAAGGCGTCAATTGAATCATCGATTGATCAGGGTCCTTATTTAAATGTCAGAGAAGATGGAATGGTGGCTGCAGTCGGTAGCGCGCATGCAGGAAATAAATCAGTTGAACACTTTACGGGGTTGGGGAGTATTCAAGATAAAACTGTTTTAGCAACGGAACAAACACAGCAGCAGACGGAAGCAAAGTCAGATGTTGCAGGCAGTGGTGGTGAAGTATCAGGAGAATGTTCAAGCCTGCAACGGATCAAGTGTTTTGATGTGATTGCTGCATCAAAAAGATGGTTGAATCATCTTCTATTCCGAAAAAACGGAAAATCGGTGTGGTTACTAGTTTACATTGCCATAATTACAAGTTGGCCAATACTAGGTTCAGCTCTTCGCATTTTTTCCAGCAAGAAGAAGCTCAGAAAATTTTCGGCTGCAACTTCGCATAGAAGGTAGGTAAGAGATGTATTTTCTACATGTTTTATGTGTCATTATTCCTCTAAACATGGCTTTTGCTTGTAGTAATTGTGAACTAATAACTCTATTAATTTGATCGTAATTAGTTATCATGAAAACTTGTTCTGACTTCTAAGTCCACATATATCATAATATCCATAAGCAACAACATGGATACTGCTTTTACTCACATAATGAAAATCTTATTATTCACTCTCCCAATCTTTATCATTCACAAAATCCAACATTATCTTATCTATTCTAATCAAACAAAATTTCAAACCTTGGGTGGCCATCAACCCCCTCTTTGCTCTGCAATGACTCATCACACCATATCTCTATTCTTTTAAAAAATAGAATTTAATCTCTATATTTTTATTTTTAAAAATTTATTTCTCAAATTTTAAAGTTTAACATTATTGTTTTCTTTTATTAAATTAAATTTCATTATAACATTTTTTTAATAACATGATTACCAAGTAAATTTTGTTAATTTCAAATGTCGAACTAATAAACTTAACAAAATATTATTAGACCTAAATTTTAAATTTTGAAAAATAGAAAAATTAAAATTTTAAAAGTAAAAAGTAAAAGTATATCAACTAAATTTTAAATTTTAAGAAAAATACTCTTTTTAACAAAATTATTTATATAAATCTGCGGTTTGATAGACTTAAAAGGAAATATGAATTTGGTAAGATAATGACCTTTTTCATTGCTAGGAATCAAACCTAAGAAAGTCAAACTTATTGGCCCTTTTTCTTTTCTTATCTTTGAATACTTTTATATTCTGATACAAATAGATACAAAGAATATTCAAACCATAGGGAGTGCGAGACAAAATAAAATCCTAGTAGTCATCACTTTGAAATTTCAGCCATTATTATAGATTAATTTACATAGCCTGGACTTTGTTAATTGCATTTGACTTTATTATAATGATAATCTGATTCAGTTGTTTTGCTGGTTAATAATTCATAATTAATTTAATTGATATTATTGTTATTATAATAATTAAGAGAACGTAAGTTTAAATGCATTTAAATATATTATTTTTTTAATTTATGACTTAGAGAAAAGTTACGGGTAGAACTTTTTTCCTTAATAGACCATTTGCTCTTGGCCACTCGATTTTGGCCTCTAGAAGGATTATTAAGAGGTCGTCAAGATATAACAACCTCATACAACGAAAATATCTTACATGTAACGGATCTGCAACCCTGCCGACCACATAAACAGTTTACCATCCATATTATTGGTGGTGTGGCATTACCAAACAAGGAAAGAACCAAGGATCTTTCCTAATTCAACCCTAACCAGTCTCTTTAGTGACTTAACATTCTCTACCTTTCTCTTCCTCTTCCTCTTCTTTCCCTTAGCCCTCACCTTCATCTTTCCACTTGTTATAGGTGAATCAGCCTTATTGTAACTATTACCTTCTCTTCCTTGCCTCCTCTTTGTTGATTCCCTATATCAACAAAATTAATTTTTTTTTTAAAAACTGTCAATTAATTTTGTGTGGAAACTTTACTTAAAATAACACAAAATATTATGATTTTATTTTACTACCCATATTTGTACATGATAATCCAATTTTTTAGCTAAAATAACCTTAATTTTGGTTCCCTAAATCACATTTCATACTAGTTTTGTAATATGTATAAATAATAAAATTATAAGATGTGGTGTGGTGATTGCTCACCCCGTCTAAAATTTAATCTCTACCCATAAAAATATAAACACATTTCATAATTAATCATTTATGGAACAACCTTAAAAACATCCTAACTAAACTACTACAATGCACAAATAATCACTTTGAAAATTCTATTTATAGTTGGATGAATGTGAATGTTAATGATGTAAAAGTCAAATGTGTAACTCTTCTTTTCAATTATTACCCTAAAAAGAACTTTAGTTATTTTCATTTTGGTACAAAACAGTTAAGCTATTATTATGTCAACCAGCATAACGTTTTAATATTTAAATTATTTATGCATTGAATACATAAATATGCATTAATTGGTTAAATGTCAATTTAATGTCTAATAATTGCAGAAATATTTTATTCTTTAAGTATTTCCACCCGTTTTTATTGTAAATTGATATTTTTTTTTATCATAATTTTGCCAATTATTAATACGGAATTTTAGGATCGTCGTAAAATTATTTTAAAATTTACTAATATAGATTTTTCTTTAAAAAATTTGCCAACTACAATTCTTTTAAAATTTTCCCAAAGTGTAATAGGAATTTTTTGTTAAAATAAATACATTTTAATCCATATTTTTGCTATTTACATTTTAATGCCATAATTTCTCTAATGGAATTTGTGGAAATTTGCTTTCCACTTAGCCTGATTGCTTTCTTCTCAAGTCAAAATTACATGTATTTACATTTAATTGAACCCAATTAATCAGGGGAGTATAAAACATAAAATTTTAAGTTTGAACTTCAAACTGTTTACTATTTTAGCTATATTAATTATTTTGATATTGTATTTAATTATATTAAACAATTTTATTTATGTTCATATTTGAATTTATATTAAATAATTACATTTGATTTCATAATATTATGTATATAATATATACACATTGCACTCTCAAAGAGAGAACGAATTCGAACTTTAAAGACAATTTTATTAGGAGATATAATTACAAACCCTAAACATAGACTGTAAAACGAACATAAAAAGTACCAAAAAAATATTTTTAATTAATATTAACAACTACACAAAATTCTATTTAATTCTTATATTATATTTACTTAATAAATAAATAAAAAATCATTACCATACAAATTACAACAATTTTCCTTCTCATAGTAACGATTCTTATTACCATACGTATTATAACTATTTCAGTATTGACAACTTGATGAATATAAAATGTATAATGTTTTGAATCAACTATTTTAGAGTGGATGTTAAAGTTGATTTTTTAAAATTCTAAATTTTCAATCATTTAAATAATTATAGTCTTAATTTATATTTATTAATCTACTAATTATCTTAATTCTAAAAATTAAAAATTTATATTAATTATTTTACTTTCTCAATTATAAAATTTTAATTAATAAATATAAAATTTATATGAATGAAATATTTAATTTGTTGGATTTGAAATGCTTGCATATACTAAAAAGAAAAAAGAAAAAACAAATCCATTATGTTTGGCCTGTTGTGAAGTTGCCATATGTTGAACTCTCAGTATAACTTACAGCCATTTTTTTAAATAATATATTTGGCCATCATTTATTAATTTTAGTAATTAAATTCTAGCTTTGTGTTCTTCATAAAAATAGCCAAATTAAATCGGTTTAATTCTTGGATTATATAATAATTTTTAAATTAGTGTTGAATATTTACAATTTATACCTTTTTAAAATAATTAAATGATGAATATTTGATACCATATAAGAAATGCATCAACTTCATGCATTGTTAGTGAGTAGCAACAAGACAGTTCATCATTGGTGAAGTAAAAAAAAATAGAGGATTATAAATAAATAATAATAGCTTTATTTAACGTTAAGGTAAAATGATAAATTTAGTTTTTAACATTTATTTATTTGTTAATTTAGCTCTTATTTTTTAGTTAAATTTGATCATTAACTTTTCAAAAAGAGTCAAATAGTTTTTTTTAATGAAAATGTTGACTAAAACATTTAATTTTAATGATTTTGGTGTTGCAACGCGAATGACAGTCCATCTATACTCTATGCTAACATGACTTATTCGCCGTATCAACAAATAATTTAAAAATTATAAAAATATTTGAAAATAAAAAAATTCAAAACTAAAAAAGAGTTAATAAATTTAAAAAAAAAATAAGAGCATGAAGCATACGTACAGGGGGAATTTAGAGGGGGTAGGCAAGGGCCTCAGCCCCTTCAAAATGAAAAATTGTTATGTAGATTTCTTAATACATGTTTAAATTGTAAATTAATATATGATCAAATTGACTTGGGCCCCAAAAAATAAAAAAAAATTATATTAAGTCCCTTCAAAAAATAATGAAATCATAAATTACTATATGATAAATTTATATTTTTAACTCTAAAAAATTATAGTTCAATTCTGCCCCTTTAAATTATTTTTTGGATTCTCCCTTATATACGTGGATTGTCATGCGAGCTAATATGATTAAAATTTTAATGTTTTAGTCAAGATTTTTGTTAAAAAATGGCAATTCAACTCTTTTTGAAATATTGGTAGCCAAATTTGATTCTTGTTAAAAATTTGAGGGCCAAATTTAGCTTTAAAAAAAAAAAAAATATGAGCCAAAATGACAAAAGATATAAATGTTGAGGGATAAATTTATCATTGTACCTAAAATTGAAACCCTTATGTCAAAGCCAAAACATTTTTTAAGGGGACAAAATTTGAAGTATAATTTTTTTATGAGGTCAAAATATAATTTTATATTGTATTAACTTATGATTTCATCATGTTTGAAGGGACTAAATAATATTTTCCATTTTGGGGCCAAAATATGACTTTAACATATATCAACTTCTAATGCTATCATTTATAAGGGGATTAAAAGATAATTTTACAATTGAAGTGGGGGAGGAGGGTTTAGATTTGCCTTTATGAAACTCTAAACTTGATATAAAAAATGAAATCATAAACCTTAAATTCTAAACATCTAAGTAAAAATGTAATGATTATAATTAATATTTAAATAATGCTTCAATAATTTTTTGTTTTACTCAATAATGATATTTCATTTTATTACAGTAAATGGTACATCAAATATTATCGACTTAAATATGTATTTAACCTTTAAACTTGACACGTTCTCTCGACGGAAAAAAATTTATATACAAAATTGAGTTTATAATAAGAAACAGTAAATACTAATTTAAAAGAATGTGTTAAGTTGGAAGGAGAAATGCATATTGAAGCCAGAATTGTTAAGCATGAAACAAAGTTGGATTCAGATGTTTGGTGTGATTTTGATTTGGGTCCAATATTTAATGTGTGTTCCTCAAGACACATTCAAAGTTGCAAACGGTCCTCACAATGTGTATCAATTTATTCCTTCGGCAGTTCCTTCAACTCCTACTCCTACTATCATATTTATTTATTTTATTCTACAATCAATCCAACAACAAAATGCCACACCAAGAATTCAAAACTACTTCGAAACAAGTGGGGGAATTAAAATACTATTTTTGGTTATAATAATTTTAGATAAATTATCTACTCTCCATTAATAGAATTTTTATAATACATAAATTAAGTTATTGATAGAGATGGAAATTTTAATTACGGATTTAAATATTCATATATAATATTAGATTCATTTTTATACTAAAAATTTATATCTCTTATTACTAAATTCTCTCCTAAGAACTTAGTTTGTAAAACCAATAAATACTCTCAAAACTCAATATGTAAATCTACACAAGTCTCTCAAATACATAGAAGCTTTCGAGACTTGTTAATATACTAAAGATCAATTATAATCCCTTATAAAACATTAATTAAAATAGCTAAAAACAATATAATCATAACGACTAAAGTAAAGTGGATTGTTGGAAGATAAGTCTTCAAATTTAGTTCCAATCCAACATCCTTAATCCAAGGGATTTGGTACGATCGGTCTAATCTGATCCCTAAGATATATTCCTCCAAATAAATTGATCTTCACTGATGTGCTTGAATAATTCCATAATATCAACATATTCCAAATATTTTGTTTCAATAAATTGCCAACTTCAAATATGACAAGTAACAATTTGTTGTCGTGGTGATGGAAGTGAACAATTCCATTAACACATAACAGCTACTTACAAATACTTACCTCATCCTAAGTGAAGTAAATAACATATTTATTTTCTTTTCAAATGATATAATAAATGAATTCATTGTTTTATCATACATTAAATTTACTTTATTTTTTTGGTTTGGCAATCCCTCGTGAAATCCCATTGACAAAAGCCGTTTTGTTTTCTTTCTCGTTGTAATGTAATCAAGTATCATAACTTATAATTATACATCCCTTTCTCCAACCTAATCAAGGATGGCAGCTCTCTGATAATTCATAAAAAAAGAATTGGCCAGTTCAAGAATTTTATCTCAAGATTTAGGTGGAACTAATCGCTTTCTAGCAATATAATTATATACAGCAGCTTAGACTTCGCAATTCACGTGCTAAGCTGACCTATTCCCACCCTGTCCAATTGAGCAACTGCGATCTATGTTGCTTTCATGCTTTATATATATATATATATATGTGTGTAAACAGCTGTGCTCGATAAATATCCAAACATAGATTGGAGATAAGATCTCCCAAATATTTAAAATAAGTTAGAAATACTGAATATACTCCCACATAATGAGTTTAACCTAAGTTTTTAGACAAGAGATCAACATAGTCATGGTGTACCATTGCTGGCAAAGGAGACTGTGTGAATCCAATGGAACATGCACAAAGACAAACATTTAATTTGAAATGTCTTGTTAGTTTCATAATTTACTTAGAATCTATGATACCTCAAGGAAATATCCATTTCAATTTATACATATTTTCTTTGAAAATTATTTTAGTATAAATAAAATCTCGAAAACAAATAATAAAGTTGTATTTTTTAAATTCGTCGCCACTTCATAAAATCATTTGTATAAATTAATTAGGCTAAACTTTGAGTTTTGAAACACAATATTTTTAAGAAATAACAAAATTTTAATTCAACAGTATCTCAAGCAATTTACTTGGGCGACATAATATAGGTTAAAATAAATTTCTCTACTAAAAAAAAGGGGCAATTTAGTCCCTATACATAAAATCAAAGAGTAAATGAGTCATTCTATTAAAAATTTGATCAATTTCTATCGTTAAAAACTAATTTTTGTACATCAGTATGAGGTATATGTAATAAGCCACATGTAACTATCTAATTATTCCATCAATTACGACTGTTTTTAACCGTAGAAATAGAAATTTTTTTTACCAAAAATAATAGATTTACTCTTTGACTTTAACTTACTCACTTTTTAAGTAAAAAAAAAGTAAAATATAAGTATCTCCATAATAATTTTACGTATATAGAAATAAAAGATGGGAACAAAGTTTGTTCAGGGTATAGTAGGTTTAGATTTCCCCTTTTTTATTTCCTCGTTGTTTTTTGTCAACTTTCATGGCATCTTTCAAGCACCTCCGAGCTACCCAATGACTCCAAGCAAGAAATATTTCATAGTTTTTCTAAAGCATAAATATCTCAAATATTCTCTTTTGTTCTCTTAAGAAAATCAAAATGTTTTCTTGATTCAACACATTAGTTCTTGAGAAATACAATGGGATCTCCAATCCAATTCTAAATAAATTTAATTAAAAATTTTAACCATTATTTAAAATTAGATAAAAAAAATATGCTTTTAAAAATTTAATTTAACTCGATTTTCCAACTCAATTTCGATTGGGAAAAATCTCTCTCTCTTGTTATATTACACTTTTGTTCCTTTCACATGTAACGACAGAAGGGAATTTTCATAAGTTATTCCCATGATATACATATTCTTTCCCCCCATAAAAACCTAGCATCCTCATGTCATAAAATCTTATATTCTTCATCTCTTTGATCTTTGTTTCCTAATCTCAATTTCTCCCTTGAAATGGTGATGGAAGATAGAGATGAAGAGGAGGAGCATTTGAATCTCAGCCTGGCCATTGTGACAGATCCTCATGGGGAAAACAGTAGAAAAAGGAAGAGAAAGTTACTTAATGTTTGCAACCCTCTGAACCCATCACTTGAAGGGTATTTTGAAGGGAAGATATTTAAGCTTCTTCAAGTGAGGGAAGAGATGTTAAAGCTTGACCACAAGAGATCAAAAGGCTTGGCTGAAAACGGGAAAGGTCTTCACTTAATCCATTCCTTGCTCATCATTGCTACTTCGGTTGATAAGAACAATATGAACTCAGCCTTGGAGAATCTCATCCAACTCTATCCAACCGTGTCATTAATGGGAGACTCAGTGCAACGAGTTGTTGCTCACTTTGCTGATGGTTTATTTGCTAGGATTTTAACCCCAAAATCCCCTTTTTACGACATGGTCATGAAGGAACCTACTACTGAACAACAGTTTCTAGCTTTCACCAGTCTTTATAGGGTCTCCCCTTATTACCAATTCGCTCATTTCACTGCTAACCAAGCCATCATCGAAGCTTTTGAGAAAGACCAAGAGACAAACAACAATAGAGCCTTGCATGTTATTGATTTTAACGTCTCTTATGGCTTTCAATGGCCTTCTCTCATCCAATCCCTTTCACAAAGTAGCAAAAGGGTATCCCTTCGACTTACAGGCTATGGCAGAAGCTTAGAAGAACTGCAAGAAACTGAGGCTCGATTAGTGAGCTTCGCCAAAGGGTTTTGCAACCTGGTCTTTGAATTCCAAGGCCTGTTGAGATCATCATCCAAGCTGATCATCAACCAAAGGGAAAAGAAGAATGAAACAGTTGCTGTGAATTTAGTTTTTCATTTGAGCAACTTTATGGAAATGTCCGAGACATTAAAATCAGTTCATTCACTTAAACCTTCCATTGTTATCCTAGTGGAGCAAGAAGGTAATCCAAGAGTAAGAAATTTCTTATCCAGATTCATGGAATCTTTGCATTACTTTGCTGCCATGTTTGATTCATTGGATGATTGCCTCCCACAAGAGAGCACTGAGAGGCTAAGTATTGAGAGAAACCATCTGGGGAAAGAGATCAAAGCCATGATTAACAGTAAGAACTTAGATGAAGAAAATAAAGGAACATGGAAAAACATGATGGAAAGGCATGGATTTGGAGGGATGAAACTGAGCTCAAAGTGTTTGATACAAGCAAAACTTTTGTTGAAAGTTAGGACCCATAATTACTGCCCCCTTCCATGTGAAGGAGAGAATATAAATGGTGGGTTTAGAGTATTTCAAAGGGATGAAGGGAAGGCTCTTTCATTAGGGTGGCAAGATAGGTGCTTGCTGACAGCTTCTGCATGGCAATGTGTATGATACATCAAGTTCACTTTTTTTTTTTTCTTTTTTGTTTCTTTTCTAACACATTCATATCATTCTTATCTAATTGTTTATAACATTTGGTTGAGTCTTAGTTTAATTGGTATGAGCATTGTTATCAATATAGAAGAATGTGAATTTGAGTACTGAAATACATTATCTTTAATTTCAAAATTGTTTACAAAAAATATTAATTGTTTGTAACGAAATTAATCAATAAATTCGAAGTAATTCCCCTTATCTTCTTTAACTTTAGTAAATTTAAAAAAGAATGACAATTTTTATTTTAAGAATTTGTATGTACTTAAATAAAAGCAAATTATTATCACATACACTATTAATAGGTAATTTCATCAACTCGAATCCATAATGTGAATATCTTTAACTAATAAACCAATCGCAGAATTCCCGTGTAACTAAAATTTGATCCGTGAATAGGTAGTTTAATTAGGTAAAGACTTGGAAATTCGTTGGTCTTTAAATACCAAAGCCGACCACCATTTGTATTTGATTAATAAAATTGCTACCTAGGGCATATTTCTTTTATGTTGAAATATTCAACTTTGTTGTTGGAGAACTTTCCAATTTTTTTATTTTTGAGTTTTATTATTTTTAACTTTTGATTTTCCATCCTCCACTTTTCTAATTTCTTTGCCAAAGATTTTTAAGAATTTGGAAATCGGTTATGCATAAGAAAGATTATAGTATTTCTATGTTTCCCAAAAATCAGTACTTTGTTAATTACTTTTTGTCAAAAATTTTGAAGTTTTAAAATTTAAAATTTAATATTTAATTACAATGTGTTAAAATAATAAAAAAATATTTTTTTATTTTTGAGTGAATAAAATTATAATTTGTAGGAGGAATCAAAATTCATAGATTGAATTGGTATAGAAAAGGAGCATCAGAGATGTTGTCTTATTATAAAAATAAAAATAAAAAGAAAAAAAGAAAAGAAAAGAAAAAAAGAGGTAAGGCCAAATAAAGACATGGGCCTTCTCAATTAATTAGCTCAATCATACAATTTATTTTATTGTACGTTGGCATTCCATGGAAATTTATTCTATTTGAGCAATGGTTTATTGTCATTAGAGAGCCCAAGGCCTCTCTATTTTAAATCACCATTAATCAACCATCAAAGGGCCAAATGTAAACATTAAACAAAATTAGCTCAAACCAAATGCTTAATCCAAAATCTCCAATTCATGGAGACCCTCTTAACCATTTCACCTTATGGATGTCGAAAATAGGTATTATCTGGTTAGGTTCTATGAAAAATAAAATAAAATAGAATAAAGTAAAAAAATAAAATAAAGAACACACGGATTTTACGTGGAAACCCTTTCGAGAAAAAAACCATGGGCAGAGGAGAAGAAAATTCACTATGTCGAATTCGAATAATTACAAGAGGAATAGACTATGTCTATTTATAGGCTTGTAAAGCCATATTCTAGTAAGACTGAAACACCTTATTCTAATCAATATCAAATAGATGAAATTTAATAAGGTTTTAAAAAACCTTATTCTAAAATAAAATAAAAGAAGTGTAATTCTATATGGATTCTTCTTTTATTTTATTTTACCACTATATTTTATTTAAATAAGGATTCGGGTCATTTAATTCTAACAATCTCCACCTTGACACGAATTCTCAATGAACAAGTTCTTTATCGCGAACTCTCAACGAACAAATTCTCCACCTCTTCTATAAAATCCCTTAAGGGTTTAACTTCAACAATGAACACCAACCAAGTTTAAGCAATCTTAAACTTGGTTATAGGAAGTGACTTAGTCATCATATTTGCAGGATTTTTATGAGTATTAATTTTGCTCACAAAAATACCACCACAAGCAATAATATCACGAACAAAATGATATCGAATATCAATGTGTTTTGTTCTCTCATGAAACATTTGATCTTTTGTAAGAAAGATGGCAATCTGACTGTCACAAAATACTGTGTTGATTTAAAGGTCTTCATCACTAAAGAGTCCCTTCAACCAAATAGCTTCTTTACAAGCCTCGATGTCGCCATGTACTCAAACTTGATGGTAGACAAAGCGATCAGAGTTTGCAAAGTGGCTTTCCAACTGATTGCATAACCTCCGATTGTAAAGACAACCTGTGAGAGATCTTCTTCTATCAAGGTGTCCAACAAAATCAGCATCAATATACCCAATGACTCCATCTTCAGTTCTTCCAAATTGTAAGCAAACATCAGTAGTACATCGTAAGTATCTTAAAATCCACTGAACTGCTTTCCAGTGTTCTTTACCGGGATTCGTCATATATCTGCTAACTGCACTGCCTGCATATGATAAATCTGGACGTGAACAAACCATAGCATACATGAGAGATCCCACTACACTAGAGTATGGAACATGTGACATGTACTCAATCTCATCATCTGATTGTGGAGACAAAGCCGATGAAAGTCTGAAATGGGCTGCTAAAGGAGTACTAACAGGCTTAGCACTCTGCATATTGAACCTGCAAAGAACTTTCTCAATGTACCCCTTCTGACTTAAGTACAATTTACTTGCTTTTCTATCTCTGAGAATCTCCATACCAAGTATTTTCTTTGCTGGTCCCAAATCTTTCATCTCAAATTCTTCACTTAGTTAGGCTTTGACCTTTTTTTATCTCTCATTTATCTTTTGTTGCTATCAACATGTCATCAACATAAAGAAGTAGATACACAAAAGAACCATCACTGTTTTTCTTAAAGTAAACACAACTATCAAAACTACTTCTTTTGAAATCATGAGAAGTCATAAAGGAATCAAACCTCTTGTACCACTGTCTTGGTGACTGTTTCAAACCGTAAAGGGACTTTTTCAGCAAGCAAACATAGTCCTCTTTTTTTAAGGCTATAAAACCCTTTGGTTGTTGCATGTAAATGTCCTCCTCAAGTTCTCTATGCAAAAATGCAGTTTTTACATCTAACTGCTCAAGCTCCAAATCATGTATGGCCACAATACCAAGCAAAGCTCGAATCGAACTATGTTTCACAACTGGGGAGAACACATATGTGAAGTCTACTCTTGGAATTTGACTGTAACCCTTTGCAACAAGCCTTGCTTTATATCTGGGTTCTTCAACTCCTGGAATCCCTTCTTTCTTTTTAAATACCCATTTACAATGAACAACCTTTTTACCTTTAGAAAGTTTTACAAGATCCCATGTTCTGTTTTTGTGAAGTGATTCCATCTCCTCTTGCATAGAAAACATCCACTTTTCTGAGTCTTCATAGCTAACTGCCTCGGAATAATTAGATGACTCTCGGTTTGCATCTATATCTTCAGCCACATTTAAAGCATAAGTAACTAGATCAGCCTCGGCATACTTCTTTGGAGGTTTAATTTCTCATCTAGTTCTATTTTTGGCAATAGAATATTGTGGTGAAAAAGTAACTCTATTCTCAATTTTTGTACTGGCTTGAGGAGTCAACTTTGTATTAATCTGATGCTCCACCTGCTTTTAATTTTCTTTATTGGAAGAGTCTTTAAGAGATAAGTTAGGTAGAATAGTAGTTTCATCAAAAACAACATCTCTGCTAATCACAACTTTTCTATTTTCAGGACACCATAACTTATACCCTTTTACACCAGCTTTATAACTAAGAAAAACACATTTAATGGATCTCGATTCCAATTTTCCATTATCAACATGAGCATACGCATGACACTCAAAGATTTTTAAATTAGAATAATTAGCAGGATTACCAGACCATACCTCTTGTAGAGTCTTTTTCTCAATGGCAACGGATGGAGATCGGTTGATCAAAAAACATGCAGTAGAGGTTGCTTCTGCCCAAAACGACTTTGGTAAGTTGGCATTTGACAACATACATCGAACCTTCTCCATGATCGTTCTATTCATTCGTTCTGCAATGCCATTTTGCTGTGGAGTATGGCGAACTGTTAAGTGTCTCACGATCCCTTCTGACTTGCACAATCTATTAAACTCATCAGAACAGAACTCTAAGTCATTGTTTGTGCGAAGGTATTTTATTTGTTTTCCCATCTGTTTTTCAATCATAATCTTCCAAGACTTAAATGTGAAAAACACATCACTTTTCTGGTTCAGGAAGAACGCCCAAACTTTTCTAGAAAATTCATCAATAAAGGTTAGCATATAATTAGCTCCACCTCTCGAAGGCACTCTAGATGGCCCCCACAGATCAGAATGAATATACTCCAACATTCCCTTCGTGTTATGGATTCTTCTAGTGAATCGAACTCTCTTTTTCTTCCCAAAAACACAGTGCTCACAGAAATTTAGTTTGTAAATTCCTTGCCCATCAAGAAGTCCTATTTTACTCAATTCTACCATGCCATTCTCACTCATATGCCCTAGGCGCATATGTCAAAGTTTAGTAAATCATCATCTGACAAGGAAGAGGAAGCGACATCTGCATCACCAGTAATAGTAGAGCCTTGCAAAACATATAACTTGGCAGTCTTTCTTTGCTCTTTCATCACAATAAGAGAACCTTTGGAAATCTTTAAAACCCCACTTTTAGCTGTGTATCTGTACCCTTTTGAATTAAGAGTACTCAACGAAATTAAATTTCTCTTCAATTCTAGAGCATGTCGCACGTCACTAAGTGTTCTGACAACTCCATCAAACATCTTAACTTTAATTGTTCCAACATCTGTGATTTTACACGAAGCATTATTTCCCATCAAAATAACACCTTCAGACACTGTTTCGTAAGTTGTAAACCAATCCCGATTGGGACTCATGTGGAAGGTGAAGCCTGAATCAAGTATCCACTCTTCGCTTACTTTAGAATCATTGACAGAAGAGACTAGAAGTTCACCATCACTGTAGTTTTCTACAATATCAGCTTCACCGAAATTTTCTTGTTGTTTTCCCTTTTGATTCGCAGCCTACCTTTTAATCTTGTTCTGTAGCTTATAGCACTCAAATTTAATGTGCCCTTTCTTCTTGCAAAAGTTACAAGTTTTACCTCTATTTGAAGACTTCGATCTACCCTTAGATTTACCGCGAGGGTTCCGTTCATGTGTCCTTCCACGATCATTATCAGCATTCCGATCTTGTCTCCTATGAGCAATGAGACTCTCTCCTTGAGAGTCAAGTTTAACCACAAGATGCTTCATCTTATCATACGAGATTAAAGAATCATAAACCTCATCAATTGTGAGAGACTCGCGACTATATAAAATCGTGTCTCTAAAGGTTGAATAAGACGAGGGTAACAAAGTAGAATCAACCCTAGATCTTCCTTATCATACTGAACCTCCATGGCCTCCAAGTTTGAGAGAATTTCTTTAAACACTGTTAAGTGTTCGTGTACAGACGCACATTCCTCCAAACGATGAGCATAAAGACGTTGCTTCATATGCAACTTGCTTGTTAAATTTTTCGACATACATATTTGTTCTAGCCTATTCCATAATGCAGCGGCGGTCTTCTCTTTCATTACATCCTGCAAAATTTTGTTGGACAAATGTAGATGTAATTGTGTTAATGCCTTTCGATTATTACGCTTCTTCTCTTTATCCGTTAAAGTCGAAGGCATCTTATCTATCCCTAGCAGGGCATCCTCCAAATCCATCTGCATAAGAACTGCTTGCATCTTAATCTGCCATAACGCAAATCTGGTGTTGCGATCCAACAGCGAAATTTCATACTTCAAAGACGCCATTACCGTGATTGAGATGAACAACCCGGAAGCTCAAAAACAAATTTGTGAAAAATAAAAATAAAATAGAATAAAGTAAAAAAATAAAATAAAGAACACACAGATTTTACGTGGAAACCCTTTCGGGAAAAAAACCACGGGCAGAGGAGAAGAAAATTCACTATGTCGAATTTGAATAATTACAAGAGAAATAGACTATGTCTATTTATAGGCTTGTAAAGCCATATTCTAGTAAGAGTGAAACACCTTATTCTAATCAATATCAAATAGATGGAATTTAATACGGTTTAAAAAACCTTATTCTAAAATAAAATAAAAGAATTCTTTTATTTTATTTTACCACTGTATTTTATTTAAATAAGGATTCAGGTCATTTAATTCTAACAGGTTCTAAAACAAGGATAATTATGATATGGTGTTGACTTGAGGGCCATGGGTTATTTGTGGTCACTACCTTACTGTTCAATTAAGGACAGTTAATTTTATCCAGTCGAAGTTGTTTCCAAGTATGGTACTTTTTAGGTATGACGGGCTTCCTCTACTAAGGACAAGTTTTGGAAGAGGTTGGTAGCTTGATAGGTAAAGTGGCCCGATTGGACATTAAAACCGATAGTGGCATAAGGGGACGGTTTGCGAGGATGGTTCTTTTCGTTGATTTGGAGAAGTCACTTGTCTTGTAAATCCTTGTCAATGGAAAGGTCCAAAGGGTTGAGTTTGAATCTTTGCCAGCAGTTTGCTTCTCCTGTGGCTATTATGGTCACCTAAAGGACTTTTGCCCTTTCATTGTCCTAGATCCGAACTCTGTTCGTTACAAGGAGTAAGCCCTTATTCCGATCGTCGAGGAGTTTTCTCTAGTGGAGATGGGCGAACCCTTTGGCCCATGGATAATTGTGGAACAAAAATTATGCCAAAATCAAAAAGAGATTTAAAACCAGAAACCAAAATCATCGGATACGGGTCAGGAAAGTCTAGATTTGACTCTTTAATCACGTTGGAAAATAAGACTATTGGTATCGATAATGAACAACAAGGCATTAAGGAGATTAATTTCCAAAAATGGGAGTTTTTTAAAAAACCTGGATGGTAAGAAAGTAAGGCCGATTTTTAGATCGATTAATTGAAAAATACTAGGGATTATCATATGGGCCCATTCGAGCGGTGTTGGACTTAATAGGCCGAAGGGACAATTATTAATGGTTAACAATAAGCTTGCTATGGACTCCACTTTTCAAAAGCAAGGAATTTTGATTGAGCACACACGGAGTTCTGTTGGGTCAAGTAATGATGCAGATCTTCAAGACCGACTTGACCCACCACTTGTTTTGGTCGATCTTAATACGGAGGGAATGAAACATATGAAATAGGCTAATAACAGTAAGAGTGTTGTGAAATCTCATGATGAAAATTCTAGTAAGCCATTTTTACATTTAATCCCGTTTATGAAGGCCTAATCGAAACTATGGTAGAATTGAATTCTAAAATTCTTGACCCCAATAAACATTCTTCTGTATCTTTTAAGAAAAATTTTGATCCTAATTCTTTAAATTTTTCAAAGGCAAAAGAGTCGTTGGTTCGTCATTTTTCTCTTTTAGGTACTGAAAGCAGCGATTTGGGGGGGGGAGGGAAAGAAAAATGTTCAATAAGGGAAGTCCTTAAGTAAAACCATTTATAGCCGAAGGGAATTATAATAGCCCAAATTTGTCTGGGCCCGTGAAATAGAATAAAACAATAAAAAATAATAAAATAAATTTAATGTCTGTAATGTCCAGTTTACAATAAACGGGCCTAAAGACCTAATGACCCAAGACCCAATTAGCCTAAGAACCCAAGTACCCATTACACCCTCAACCCAAAAAACATACGGGGCCCAAGAGGCCCAAACCATAAACTAAAGACAGAAGACCTAGGGTTTCAGAAACCCTAGGCGCCGCAAGCACTCCAACCGACGCGCCTTTTCATCTCGCGTCATTCCAGTGACTTTCCATCAACGTCTCCACCGGCGCCGTGACTCCGGCCTTGTACCACGCCGCAATCAGTGCACAAATCAACGCCAACACCCATCACCGTGAGATCCTCGCTGATATCTGTAAAAGAAGGAAAGAACCACAGCAGCAAAAGAAGCAAACTTGGAAAGAAATCAAATGATTCTTTCCCCAAAAATGTAACAGAAGGTTATAAAAACCTTTTTTTTTCTAATTGAGGGACACGGTTTTTTTATATACACAGTTATATACAAATATATGCAATAAAAGACCCACGGTGAACTGAGGAAACAAAGGTGATTAGTTTTATTTTATTTTACCTTTTCTCTTTACAAATACATACGAATAACATAAATAAAATAAAAGGAAAAGGGGACGTACCATTAGATCTGTGTTAAAAAGGAGGCTTTCCAGCTTCCGGCCGCCATACGTGGCGATATTGACGGTGGCGCGTGGGCGCGTGTAAGCCTCTAGATGGAGGCTCGACAGAACTCCGAAGACCCCCTCCAAACCCTCTTTCAGAGGATTTCTTTATTATTATTTTTTAAATCAGGTTTCAAAATGATTTTAAGGTCGACATTTGGCTTTTATAGCCTTATAAAAACGATGTCGTTTTGTTTAAAATGATAAGCTTCAAAACGGCGTCATTTCAAAGCCTAGGATCAGCGTGTTGACCCGTGACCAGGATAGAATCCGCGTGTTTTTGTTTAAAGGGCAAATTGCCCAATCGATCCTTTCGTTTTTTTTTAAGATTTATAATTTCATTTTTTTATTTTTTAATTAGGCCCTAACTTTTTTTTTTGTTTCATTTTAGTCCTAATGGCCATTATAAAGCCTATTTCGGGACGACGTCGTTTTGGGATTAGGGTCGAATTACCCAGTGAGTCCTTCGATTTTAGCGCGCGTTCCAATTAGGTCCAAATTTTTTTATTATTTTAAAATTGATCCTAGAGCTTTATTTTTATTTAATTTTAATCCTTTTAAATATTTTTATATAATTTATTTATTAAATACTTTATACATTATTTATTTTTACTATAAACATTATTTTTATATGTAAAAATTATTGTATATTATATCATTTCTTATTATTCATTATATTATTTTATTATATCATTTTATTATTAATTATTTAATATGTATAATTTTAAAATTTATAAATTATTATTGAAAATTACATTTTTATATATTATTATTTGGTGTTTAGTATGTAATATTCTAAAATTTAATATAAAATTATGTTCCTATTTAACGTATTAATATTTTTATAAATATATATTAAGTTATTATATCATATAATATATTTATATATATTAACCATTTTTTCTCCTTTACTATTTATATATTGTTCTAAATATTTTTTCCCCTCATTTATTATTTTTTAAATTGTATTTAGATTTTATCCTTTTTATATATGTTCATAATTTGTCTGTTTATTTTTTTTTGTATTTATTTAGCATTGTTTTAATATGTTAATTTTATCTCACAAATTATTTGTTATTTTTATGTTATTTATAATTTCTATATATTTGCATGAAAATTGATTATTTATGTTGTTATTTTAAGTTATATTTGCATGAAATATTATTGTATATATTATGTAATTTAATTGTTATATTCATTGTAGCAACCCAAATTTACCCGGGCCCAGGAATAAATAGAAAAGCAAATAAAAATAAAAGTTTTATACAGTCCATGTACAAAGCCCAAAACTTGGTAACATTTCTAACCCAATAAGCCTACACCCGGTTATACCTAAACCCACTGGCCCGTTACGCCCTTGACCCAATTCAGTGTAGCCCAACTAGCCTAAAAAACCACTAACCCTATACCCGTTCCACCCTTAACCCAAAAAAAAAATGAACGGGGCCCAAGAGGCCCAAACTGTTAACAGAGGATGGAAGACCTAAGTTTTCTGAAGCCCTAGGTGCCGCAAACGCTAAAGGAAGGTTCCATAATTCGCGCCGCAGGCACGCCAATCGTCACGGCCTTTTTGCGTCGTTCCAGTGACCTTCATCGACACCACCATCGACATCGTGACTCTGGCGCTATATCGCGCCGTAATCGGCACACGAATCAACGCCAGCGCATTCACCGTCGGATTCTTCGCTGGTACCTGCAAAAAAGGAAAGAAGAAACAGCAAAGACTGATGCAAATATGGCAGGAAATAAATCAAAAATTGTAAAAATATTTTTCTTTTTCTTTTTCAGTGGCTATAAAAGCCCAAATCAAAAGGATGTAAACTACGGTTTTTTTTATATACACACAGATACAATAAAAAGAGCAACAGTCGATTGAAGAAACAGAGGTGATTATTTATTTTTTCTTTTTTATAAATACATACATACATCGAAAATAAAAGGAAAGGAAGTTTACCATTGGATTTGCACAAAAATAGAAGCTTTTTCAGCTTTCAGCCGCCGTATTTGGCGGAGTCGGGAGGCAGCGTGGGGCGTGGGTGCGTGAGTCCGATGGCCAGGGGCTCTGGCCCGATGGAGACCGGGCCGGAGGATCGCCTCTCTCTCCTCTTGAGAGAAATTTCAATTTTTTTAAACACAGTTTCTAAAATGAGTTTTGGGCCAAAAATTGATTTAAATAGCATAATAGAAACGGTGTCATTTTTACTTAATCTGATAAGTACCAAAACGGCACCGTTTAGGCCAGGATCCGCGTGTTGACCCGAAAGCTGGATGAGATCCGCGTGTTTTTATTAAAAGGGTAAAGTATTCAATCGATCCTTTCATATTTTTTTAATTTACAATTACATTTTATTTTTATTTCAAATTGACCCCACTATTTTACAATTAATTCAATCTAGTCCTAACGGCTATTAAAGCCTATTTTGAAGAACGACGTCATTTCCTGGGATTAGGGCTATTTGCCCAATGAGTCCCTCTGATTTAACACGCCTTTTAATTAGGCCCAAAATTGTTCATTTATTTGTAATTAACCCTAAATTTTTTAAATTAAATTAAATTTTAATTCCTTTTTTTTATATAAATTCAATTTATTTTAAATACTATATATTTTTATAAGCATTAGTCATTTGAAAGGTATATATATTTTTTTCTTTGTATATTATTTATTATATTATATATTATTATATATTATATTACATACATTTTATTATATATATATATATATATATATATATTATTTTGTATATTACTTATCATATGGTTTATATTATTATATTTTTTTTTAAATTTCATTATACGTTATATATTTCACCATATATTATTCCTTACATTACTTTTATTTTATTATAAAATATACATTATTTTATTACTCATTAATTACATATGTTTATTTTTATTATTAAATAAATATGTATAATATTAATATTTAGTACATTATTTCGTTAATATTAAGTTATTATATCCTATAACATGATTTATATATTAATCATTTTTTTAAAAAAAGGATCTCCTTTATCGTTCTTATATTATTCTAAATATTTTTATATATATTTATTTTTATTTTGTTTAATTTAGATTTTATATGTTTATAATTTGCTTATTTATTTTTGTTTTCTTTTATTTTGATGTTGTTTAATAGGTTAATTTTTTATTATTTTATGTTACTGTTTTTACATATTCGCATGAAATTAATTGTTTATGTTGATCTAAGTTACATTTGCATAAAATATTATCACATATATATTATGCAATTTATATTGTTGTGTTCATTATGCTCTATGTTGTATTTAGTGTGTAACGATAATGCATGTACATTTATGTTATTTATGATTATATATGCATAAAATGATAACGTATATTGTGTAATTTATGCCATTATTCATTGTTTTTATATTATATTTGCGTGGAATGTTAAAGAAGGTATTATGTAGGTTAATTTATTTAAAAATTGATCCTTTGTAATGTGTTAAATGCATTATTACTTTAATGAATTTCTATATTTCATCCGATTCAAAAATTTTTAAAAAGGATAAGGCAATGTTTTTTTTGGTAGTTAAAAATTCAGGAAATAGTGCCCTAATATGCTGGGTTGCGATTTTCCATTTGTCTAAATACCTAAAAGATCCTTCTAAATGAGTTTTGAAAATCACAAGATGATTTTAGTTACGGAAGTTTAAAAATATCGTGTCTAATCATGCTGGATATGATGTTTATATTCTTTCGAAGCAAAAGAATCTTGATTCTTTTTAATTCAAATTATTACGGTTTTAAAAGAGATCTTATTTCTAAATTCTTTCAAACTTTTGACATTAAGATAAAATTATTCAATTCGGTGCCAATTTTGGGCGTTACGAGGATGCTAATCCTTTCTCGTACATAACTGACTCCCGAGCCTATTTTCTCGTAATTTCGTAGACCAAAACGTTTTATAAAATGATCCAATCACACTTTAAAAGATTGGTGGCGAATCTCGTTCTCTTTTTTTATTAAATAATTCGTTTTTACGAGAGGTTTCAACAGCTTGGTGACTCCACTGGGGACTTATAAGAGAGTCAAGCCAAGAAATTGATTTTTTGTGCCTTAATGTCAAGTTCGGAAGATTTTAAAATATTGATCATTTTACATGTGTTTGTTGCATATGTTGTTACTTTGATTTCGCACATTGCATTTGCATGACCGCTGTTGTCGCACCTTTAAGTAGGAGTGAGAAGCTATGCTTTCGTGAGGTTTTCACCTCCGTATGAGCTAGTAGATTGCTTCCGAGATATTGTACCTATGTCTTCGTGAGATTTTCATCTCCGCATGGCCATGGGAAAATGTGTCCCCCTGAACTGAACTTGGTCTATATGAGCCTATAATGGGTGAGGACCGAGGAATCTGCTGGTTCAGGTACCCTTGCTTTAGAACTGAAACGCATACAGTGAGCTTTAAGTGCTTGATTGTTATACTTTCATATGATACTAACTTATTTTGTTTTGCTATCATTGCATGTCGTTCAACATTCAAATGTATCAATTCACGGTTCGATTTCTGGTTTAGAAAGTTTTGTAATGGGGAACGAATATCTTGATAAAGTGGAGGACAATGCCTCTGACTGTACCTGGTCAGAGAAAACCCAGTTAGAGAAAGGAGATAGTATTACCGAGGGGTATACCTCAGAGTTATGGGACTTCACTCGGATTAATTCGACACAGAATGAGTTTCAAGAGTTGAGAGACATTTGGGCTCAATGGGATGATGAGGCTAAGCAGCTTTTCTATCAGAATTATGGAGATCTTCCCTATTTGCTAGACGTCAAAGTAGATAGGCGCTTGTTTCGAGCTATGGTACAGTTCTGGAACCCTGCTTATAGTTGTTTTACATTTGGTGATGTTGATCTTATACCTACTTTGGAGGAGTATACGACTTTACTACGTTGCCCGAGGATTCAGGGTCACAAGGCTTATGTTAGGCTTGCTAGCCTTCCAACTTTTGCGAAGAAGTTGGTAATGATTACTGGGATGAGTGAGCAGTGGGCTGTAGCTCGTATACAGCAAAAGGGTGATAGTAAGTGCGTTCCATGGGCCGTTTTGAGGGATTTGATATCGACACATCCAGATGTAAAGAAAAGGGTCGATGTCCTAGCTTTAAGTATTTACGGCATGGTGATTTTCCCAAAGGCGTTGGGGCGCATAGATGAGGCAATAGCAGATTTGTTCGATCGCGTTGGTAAGCAGAATACACCGGTACCAGCAATCCTAGCTGAGACATTTAGATCTTTGAGTGCATGTCGGAGGGCCGGCGAGGGTAGATTTATTAGATGTGCGCAATTGTTACTAGTCTGGTTCCATAGCCACTTCTAGAAGCTTGATAAGGTTCTTTTTCGAGTATTCTTTGAGGGTTATTCTCCCTTAAAGGAAGCAGTAGACATGCCTAGGAGAGATGACATTTTAGAGAAGAGGTGGATAGACATTCTTCAGAATCTTCGAGAGGAAGATGTTATGTGGAAGGCTCCTTGGTTGGTTCCTAGTGAAGTCCTTTACCGTTGTGGCAGTTTTGATTGGGTCCCTCTGCCAGAAATTCAGGGAATTGTTGGATATGCACCATTGCTTATTCTAAGGAAATATCGAGCGAAACAGTTCATACCGACTACACAGGTTTTAGCCCAGAGTAATTTCTCTTATAAAGGAGAACACTATAAGAAGAGGATGCGAGAGATTTCTGAGGCTTGGAAGAAGCCTTTCTGTATGAAGATCTTGACCGAAGGCTCGACGTCAACCCTTGAGTATAAAGGGTGGTTTAGTAGGAGGGTCAATGATAACATCCCTAGACCAAGTTTGGAGGCTGCTCGATCAATGGAGGAGAAGTTACGAGTGATTCCATCAGGGTTAGAGGTCATAAAGCAAGAGTTCGAAAGGAAGAGTTTAGAGCTTGGAAGAACGATAGAGAGGCTCGAGGAGGAAAAGATGTACCTAAGCTTAGACGTCGACGTTCAGAAAATCGAGGTTGAAAAAGTGAGGAAAGAAAAGAGGAAGATTGAGGAAGACCGAGATGACTTGAAGACACAGTATAAGAGGACACAGCTATCATTGAAGAGAGCTGGATTGGGGAAGTCTTCAGAGCAGTGGCAACAAGAGGTTCAAGAAGAAAAAGCCAAGGCCGAGTATTGGGAAAAGAAGTTCCAAGAGATGTAGTCGCGTAATCAGGCCCTAGAGAAGGAAAATCAAGGATTAAAAATTAAAATGGCTGAGCTTGGACGATCTCTTCATCATCACCAAAGTCGTAACTCTGCGATCGAGTTAAAGGCAAGCTTGGATAAGATCAAGGAAATGAAGCACAATATTGGAGGGTTGGAAGCACCACTATAGGACTGTGAGTTACAGATTGAGCAGCTCGAGGCAAGAGAAGAACAGTGGAAGGGAGAACTTTACCATCTTTAAGATCAATTTGGAGATAGGGATTATTTCATGGGAGAAGCTATAGTCTAGATTCGAGAGGTTGCTGATCATTTACAAGACCTAGCAGCACAAGCTAATGCATTGAGTACAAAATATGAGTTAGTGTCAGGTAGAGGTCTAGAGTTAGCTTTGTTGTTGGATAGGGTTAAAACCTTGGGCCTGAGGGCAAAGCTGTATTTGTAATCCGTTTTGTGTAAAGATTTTTGTTTCTTAAATAACATTTTCTAAAAAGAAACTGAATCAGAATCGATATCCTTTAGCATTTATGCATTTGCATCTCATCACATCATATGTATTCAAGTTTATAGAAAGACCCTAATTAGTTAAAATTATTAGGGAGAAAGAGAGAGTAAGAGAAAGAAAATCTGGAAGCAACACATCATTACGGAACTCGTGCAAAAACTAAGAACATGGACCAAAGACTTAAACAGCTACAGAAGGACATGACTTAAACAGCTACAGAAGGACATGCAGGATCAATTGTAAGAGCAATTGGCAAAAATGCAAAACGACATGAGGGAGCAAATGTTGGAAGCTCAAAGGAACATAATGGTTGAGATGGCTCAACTACTGAGGGCCACTGATAAGGGAAAAGCCCCTATGACTACCACTGAAGAGGATAACGAGGGTCATCCTCCTAGTTTCACTCCACCTCACGTACAGACCCAACCTGAGGCATATCCTCGAGGGTCGTCTGTCACAATAAGGTCTCAACAGGGTCAAGTCGATGCTGGAATACCCAAAAACTTTTGAACTGGTTCGGGATTCAATCCTGGAGACAATCCTGCCAATCCGGTTACCCGATCTAGATATAGCTGAAAGGGAAGAAATGAGACTCAAATCATCAAGGCAATTAGAGGAACGTTGCAGATGATTAGAGGAGAAATTTAGGTCACTAGAAAATGCTGATAATCGTCAGGGAATGGATGCTAAAGACTTAAGTTTAGTCCTAGATTTGGTGCTTCCCTATAAGTTCAAAATGCCGGAATTCGAGAAGTACAATGGGACTACTTGCCCGGAAGCCCATATTACCATGTTTTGCAGACAGATGACTGGTTATGTAAACAATGATCAATTATTGATCCATTATTTTCAGAATAGTTTGGTTGGGGTAGCGGCCAAGTGGTATAATCAACTAAGCCGGGCCAAAATAAGTTCATGGAGGGATCTCATACAAGCTTTCATGCAGCAGTACAATCATGTGACTGACATGACTCTGAATAGGATCACGCTGCAAAACATGGAGAAAAAGCCTAATGAAAATTTTAGGCAATATGCACAGAGATGGAGAGAGGTGGCAATGCAAGTTCAACCACCGTTGTTGAAGAAGGAGACTACCATGTTATTCATCAACACTCTAAAAGCTCCATTCATCACTCACATGATTGGGAGTACCACTAAAAGCTTTGCGGATATAGTCATGGCGGGAGAGATGATCGAGAATGCCATAAAGGGTGGCAAAATCGAGGGGGAAGCGACCAAAAGATTGGCCCCAAGAAGAAAGGATAGTGAAGTGAATAACACAAGCACCTTCAACACGAAGGCAATCACAGTTGGTCAACCTAAAACAGCTGCGGTTGAGCAACAGAGTTCTCAAAAGCAAAAGTCAGGTACAATGCAGAATTCTAAAAGGATACAGTTTACACCTATCCCCGTGACGTATCGTGCGCTTTATCAAAGCTTATATAATGCACATGCTATTGCTCCTTTTCAATTGAAACCACTGCAACCCCCATATCCCAAATGGTATAACGCAAACACCAAATGCGAATACTGTGCTGGAATACCGGGGCATTCGATCGAAAATTGTACCAGTTTTAAGAAGGCTATAGAGAGGCTTATTAAGATGGGGGTAGTGAAGTTCGACATTACTCCTAATACTGAAAACCGTTGCCAAATCATAGCGATCAAGAAGTGAATGCCATTGGCGAAGTCAGTGAGAGGAGAATGAAGGAAGATGTTGCTGAGGTGAGGATGCCTATGAAGGTGATTTGGGAGGAGATGATGAAGAGAGGTATGTTAACCTCTAAAAACAAGAGAAGAGAAACAAGGAACTATGGTAAGTTTCATGAGAAAGAAGGATATGAAGTTCAAGATTGTGAAGAATTTAAGGCCTTGGTGCAAGGCTTTATAGACAACAAAGAGCTAAAAATTTTTGAAGGTAGCTTTTGTGAAAAACAAGTATGTGTGCTGGAGGATGAACAGAAAGGAACTAGCCGGCCAAGGATTATTATTTCCCTGTTGGGGAATAATGAAGTGGGGGCACAAATAATGCCAAAGGTCATTATCCATAAGCCTACGCCTTTCCCTTATAAAGTTAGCAAGAGGGTACCATGGAGTTATGACTGCAATATGACAGTGTCGGAAGAGGAGAGTATAGCCAGTACGTCTAAGGATGTACAAGTTGAGGGTTTCCATACACGGAGTAGAAAGCGGTATGATACGGTGCGCGTCAGAAAGTAGCCCACAAAAATAAAGAATGTTAGTGTGGAGAAGGAGAAAGAGGCTGAAATGCCTGTCAAGGAGCCAGTAAAAGAGGAGGAGGCTAAGGAATTTCTAAAGTTCTTTAAGCATAGCGAGTATAACGTAGTCGAGCAGTTGCGTATTAGCTCTACTTCTGAGTTCTGAAATGCATCAGGATGTATTTATGAAGGTGCTCAACGAAACATATGTCACCCATGACATATCCGTTAACAAGCTGGACCGGTTGGTGAATAACATAAGTGCGGATAATTTCACCTACTTTAATGATGATGAAATCCCACCGGGGGGAAGGGGGTCAACTAAGGCCTTGCACATCACCACTCGATGCAAGGGGTACACACTCCCAAGTGTGCTCGTCGATAATGGATCGGCCTTGAATGTTCTACCGTTGTCTACATTGAACAGATTACCCATTGACGGTTCTCACATGAAGACATGTCAAAATGTGGTAAGAGCCTTCGACGGTACAGAAAGGAAGGTGATGGGAAGGATTGACATCCCCCTGGAAATTGGGCCGAATATATACGAAGTAGACTTCCTGGTGATGGATATCAAGCCCTCCTACAATTGCTTATTAGGGAGGCCATGGATATACTCAGCATGAGCGGTGCCCTCATCGTTACATCAGAAATTAAAGTTAGTGATGGATGGACGGTTGGTATCCATCAATGCGGAGGAGGACATTATAGTCGCAGTCACTAGCAAGGCCCCTTATGTCGAGACGAACGAAGAGTCTATTGAGTGTTCCTTTCACTCTTTAGAATTTGTGAATGCAACCTTCATTTCAGAAGGGAGTGAGTTACCAGTGCTAAAGATAGCAAGAGCCACGAGGATAGCTCTACAAATGATGGTGGGAAAGGGTGCCTTACTAGGAAGAGGGTTAAGAAAATACCTGCAAAGAGGGACTCAAATCCCAGAACTGAAAGAGAAGAGAGATCGCTTTGGTCTGGGCTTCAAGCCAGACTATAAGCAAAGAAGGAAGGAAGTTGAGAAGCGCCAAGAGGGAAAAAGGGCGCGCCTTAATGGAAGAAGAGGAGTGGGAGCTAATGACATTCCCTCCAATATCCCAAACCTTCATATCGGGAGGATTACTTATAGAAGAAAATCATCAGATTAATGCTATACACGACAAAGGATCGGAGCAAGAAAACCTTGAGGGCATTCGCCCTTACGAACCGGGAAGTTCTTTGAACAATTGGACTGCGGAAGAACTTCCTGTAGTCTTTAGGAATTTTTCAGAGTAATTCTCGAAACATTCTTGTTACTCTAAGGCCTATGAGTAATAGGATTACATTTGTGGAATGGGCTTACGATTATCTATTATTTTTTTTAATAAACATAACTTTTATCAATTTGAAAGAGTATTGTTTCATTTTTATCAATCAATATTCCGTTAAACTTTTGCAATTCTTATTCTTTCATTCATAGCACATAAATAGTCATTCTTAAATTCATTCATTCTTTGTATATTTTTTATACTTCACAGGTCCCTAGATATCAATGACATGAGCATTGATATTACAAATCCTGATTTTTCTCGCGAGCAAGACATGTGTTTAGAGGAATCTTAGGATTTTGAAGATGTCCTGGATTGTGATGTGTCTCTAGATCTGTTGAGGATGGTAAAACAGGAGGAGAAACAAATCATGCCCCATAAGAAAGAGACAATAGAGAATGTAACCCTAGAGGAAGGGAAAGAGGTGAAAATCGGCACACATATTGCCGAGGACAAAAGGCAAGGACTGATTGAGTTGTTATGTGATTTCAAGGATATCTTCGCATAGTCCTATCAAGATATGTCAGGGTTAAATATTGATATTGTGGTGCATCGTCTTCCAATAAGACAGGATTGTAAGCCAGTCCAACAGAAGTTGCGAAGAATGAGGCCAGATATCGTATTGAAGATAAATGACGAAGTCAAGAAGCACTCGATGCAGGGTTCTTACAAGAGGTGAAGTACTCTGAATGGGTAGCTAACATTGTACCAGTCCTTAAGAAGGATGGGAAGGTACGAATGTGCGTTGATTACAGAGATCTGAACAAAGCTAGCCCAAAAGATAATTTCCCTTTGCCACACATAGACACTTTGGTAGACAACACAGCGGGATATTCTTTGTTCTCTTTTATGGATGGTTTCTCGGGGTACAATCAGATAAAAATGCATCCGGAAGACATGGATAAAACCACTTTCATAACATTGTGGGACACCTTTTGTTACAAAGAAATGTCGTTTGGATTGAAGAATGCAGGTGCAACATACCAACGGGCTATGGTGAACTTATTCCATGACATGATGCACAAGGAGATTGAAGTGTATGTTGATGACATGATTGCTAAAACTCAAACAGAGAAGGAACATATTGAAGTTTTGAGGAAGTTGTTCCTGAGATTAAGGAAATTTCAGTTGAAGCTCAATCCGGTAAAATGCACTTTTGGAGCTAGATCAAGGAAGTTATTAGGCTTCGTGGTCAGTGAAAAGGGGATAGAAGTTGATTCAGACAAGGTCAGAGCCATACGAGAATTGCCTCCACCGCAAACTCAGAAGGAAGTTCGGGGTTTTCTTGGAAGATTGAATTATATTACTCGGTTTATTTCGCAATTAACCGAGAAATGTGATCCTATATTTCGCCTCCTTAGAAAACACAACCAATGTACTTGGGATGAGGAATGCCAGAGTGCTTTTGATAAGGTCAAGCAGTACTTGTTGAACGCTCTGGTGTTGTCTCCGCCTAGTCCAGATAGACCATTAATACTGTAATTATCAGTATTTAGCAGTTCTATGGAATGTGTGCTTGGTCAACATGACGAGTCGGGAAGGAAAGAAAAGGCGATATATTACCTCAATAAGAAATTCACTGAGTGTGAAATGAGATATTCGCCGATTGAGAAGTTGTGTTGTGCTTTGATTTGGGCGACTCGGAGGTTAAGGCAAAGACATGCTATATCATACTACTACTTGGCTTATTTCAAAACTTGATCCTTTGAAGTATATGATGGAGTCAACACTTTGAATGGGAGAATGGCGAGGTGGCAAATTCGCTTCGAGTTTGACATAGTCTATGTGAGCAGTAAGTCTATAAAAGGAAGCGCGATAGCGAATTTACAGCTAGTAGAGCTCTAGAGGACTATGAGCCGTTGAATTTTGATTTCCCAAATGAGGAGTTGATGTGTGTAGCAACTACAGAGGATTATCCTTGGAAGCTGAGCTTTGATGAGGCATCCAATGCGGTGGGAAATGGAATTGAGGCAGTCTTGGTATCCCCAAATGGCGATTATTATCCATTCACATGCAAGTTGGATTTTGATTGCACAAATAATATGGCCGAATATGAAGCATGTATCATGGGGATCCGAGCGGCTATAGAGCGAGGAATAAGAACCTTGGAAGTATATGGGGACTCTGCGTTGGTAATTTACCAGCTTAGAGGCGAATGGGAGACAAGGGATCCTAAATTGATCAATTATCGAAAGGTAGTTTTGGGGTTACTTGAGGAGTTCGATGACATCACTTTCAATTATATCCCACGAGACGAAAACTAGATGGCAGATGCTCTAGCAACCTTGGCTTCAATGATTAAAGCAAATAAAGAGGAAGAGATGAGACCCATTTAGATGAGTATCTTTGAGGCTCCAGCTCGCTGTTGCAACATTGAGGAAGAAGAAAAGGATAATAACCCTTGGTATCAAGATATATTGCGATATGTGACCCAGAATAGGCAACTGAAAATGATAAACGAACTTTAAGGAGATTAGCCTGCGACTACGTTTTAGATGGGGACATCTTATACAAAAGAAGAAAGGACCAAGTACTGTTGAGATGTGTTGACGCTGTGGAAGCTAAGTTAATCTTGGAAGAAGTTTACGAGGGTGTTTGTGGGACGCACGCTAATGGTTTCACGATGGCTAGACAAATCATGAGGTTTGGATATTATTGGTCTACCATGGAAGGGGATTGTATCAACTACGCCAAGAAATGCCATAAATGTCAGATTTATGGAGATAAGATTCATGTACCACCTTCCCCTCTACATGTTATGACTTCTCCATGGCCTTTTTCCATGTGGGGCATGGATGTCATTGGGCCAATATCACCAAAAGCTTCAAATGGGCATTGCTTTATTTTTGTGGTCATTGATTACTTCACGAAGTGGGTAGAGGCTGCTTCTTATGCGAATGTTACTAAGTCGGCTGTGAGTCGGTTCTTGAAGAAAGAGATCATTTGTCGGTATGGGATGCCTGAAAGGATCATATCAGACAATGCATTAAACTTGAACAACAGAATAATAGCAGAAGTTTGCAGTCAGTTCAAGATTAAGCATCATAACTCTTCTCTGTATCGCCCAAAAATGAATGGGGCAGTAAAAGCAGCCAACAAGAATATCAAGAGGATAGTGGGGAAGATGACTGAAACTTATAGAGATTGGCATGAGAAACTATCGTTTGCACTCTTTGCCTATCGAATATCTGTCAGAACCTCTACTGGGGCAACTCCTTTCTCGTTGGTTTATGAGATGGAAGCAGTGTTACCCATTGAAGTGGAAATACCATCTCTCCGAGTCTTGTCAGAGATAAAACTGAATGAAGCTGAATGGATACAATCGCGATATGATCAGTTGAACTTGATTGAGGAAAAGAGGCTAAGGGCCATTCGTCATGGTCAGATGTATCAGAAGCGAATGATGCGAGCTTACGACAAGAAAGTGTGACCAAGAGAATTCCACGAGGGGGATCTTGTGCTGAAAAAGATCCTTCCCATTCAGAAGGACTTTAGAGGAAAATGGATGCCGAATTGGGAAGGGCCGTATGTCGTGAAGAATGCTTTCTCTGGGGGTGCATTGATCTTAACGGAAATGGATGGGAAGAGTTTACCCAATCTAGTGAATTCAGACTCAGTCAAAAAGTACTTTGTCTAAAGCAGAGGTGAATCCAAGGTGAAAACCCGCAAAATGCGCCTTAAGTTTTCAAAAAAAAAATAAATAAATAAAAAATAAAAAAGTAAAAAAATGGAGAGGCCAATGTGAAAACCCGCAAAGGGCGCCTTGTGACCAAAGGGATTTTGAGTTGAAAACCCGAAAGGGCAGTTCAAATTTTGAAGAGCACACGGTAATCTTGTTATATATGATTCAACAAAGAGCGAAGCGCGTTGCATATCGAGGCATCAACAAAGTACTTTGGATCTTTTAAACATATGTTGAACTCAAGAAAGTCTTCATGGAGCTGGTGTATAGATGCTGAAGCGGCGATATCTAGGGC
The DNA here is from genome assembly GCA_025698465.1 of Gossypium longicalyx. Classification (NCBI taxonomy): domain Eukaryota; kingdom Viridiplantae; phylum Streptophyta; class Magnoliopsida; order Malvales; family Malvaceae; genus Gossypium; species Gossypium longicalyx. Next base: position 9,950,871 of record CM046997.1, on the reverse strand, counting down.
ATCTAACTTTTTCCCTGTTTGCTATCTTTAGATTCTCTTTCTTCTCAAAGATAGGCTATTCAATTAATTTCCTTTCTATTTTTTGACAAATTCATTCAAATCTAATTATTCTCAAGATTAAATTCATCTTCCATTATTCTTAAAGTATGTTGCATTAAAATAATGATAGATGAACAAAATAATTTTCACAAATGAAGTTTTGCTCATTACTCTGGAAATTTCTAGATAATACAAGAAACTAAAACAGAACAATTGTTCAAGGAATTCACGTAAGTGAGGTTTGAAAGAACTCGAAGAAATTCTTTCTTTAGTCCAAAATGATGATTGGACAAATCAAACGATTCGGTCCTAAGAGAGGATCATCTTACAGACATTTTTGGTGGGTCATAGCATTTGAAGAATGGTGACGTCTGGAATAGGGATAAGTGGTGACGTCTGGAATAGGGGTCATATTTATAAACATTTTGCATTATAACAGGTTTAATTAGGAGCATTTGACTCACTTCGATCATAGCATCCTAATCATTAGGCATGAACTCATACACATTATACAGGTAATGTTCTTCAAGGGACAATGAAGATTGATGCGCCTTAACCCCCTGAGCAGTAGGGTAACAGGCTAAAGCATAGCAGATCTGACCTTCAGGTGTTTACATCGAAGCAGATCCAAGATGATTTGGCATCCTTGCGTTTGCAAGGAGCAGATCGAAGACATAGCAGATTTGGCTTTCACGTGTTTACGCTGAAGCAGATCTAAGATGATTTAGCATCTCTGTATTGTCAGAGAACAAATCGAAGAAACAGATTTGGTATCTCCATATTCGACGGAGAGCAGATCGAAGACATGGCAGATCTAACCTTCGGATGTTTTGCATCGAAGCAGATCCAAGATGATTTGGCATCCTTGCATTTACAAAGAGCAGATCGAAGACATAGCATATTTGGCTTTCACGTGTTTACGCTGAAACAGATTTAAGATGATTTGGAGTCCCTGTATTGTCAGAGAGCAGATCGAAGATAGCAGATTTGGCGTCCCTGTATTGTCAGAGAGTAGATCGAAGATAGCAGATTTGACATCCCTGTATTGTCAGAGAGAAGATCGAAGATAGCAGATTTGGCGTCCCTGTATTGTCAGAGAGTAGATCGAAGATAGCAGATTTGGCATTTCTGTATGGGCAGAGAGCAGATCGAGGATAACAAATTTGGCATGCCTGAGTTTGTAAGAAATAGGTTGAAGATAGCCAATTTGACATTCCTAAAGCTATCAGAATACCTTTGAGGAAGATGAGGATCAAGATTTCGAGACTTAACCAGGTCGGGCAAATTTGGTCCTTTTATAGTCTTTGCTCGATTTCTATTACACAGAAATCAGCAAAGAGGGGTAGCTGTAGCAACCCAAATTTACCCGGGCCCAGGAATAAATATAAAAACAAATAAAAATAAAAGTTTTATACAATCCATGTATAAAGCCCAAAACTTGGTTACATTTCTAACCCAATAAGCCTACACCCAGTTATACCTAAACCCACTGGCCCGTTACACCCTTGACCCAATTCAGTGTAGCCCAACTGGACAAAAACACCAGTAACCCTATACCCGTTACACTCTTAACCCAAAAAAAACGAACGGGGCCCAAGAGGCCCAAACTGTTAACAGAGGATGGAAGACTTAGGGTTTTTGAAACCCTAGGCGCCGCAAACGCTAAAGGAAGGTTCCAGAATTCGCGTCACAGGCACGCTAATCGTCACGGCCTTTTTGCGTCATTCCAGTGACCTTCATCGACGCCACCATCGACATCGTGACTCCGGCACTATATCGCACCGTAATCAGCGCACGAATCAATGCCAGCGCATTCACCGCCGGATTCTTCGCTGGTACCTGCAAAAAAGGAAAGAAGAAACAGAAAAGACCGATGCAAATATGGCAGGAAATAAATCAAAGATTGTAAAAATATTTTTCTTTTTCTATTTCAGTGGCTATAAAAACCCGAATCAAAAGGATGTAAACTACGGTTTTTTTTATATACACACAGATACAATAAAAAGACCAACAGTCGATTGAAGAAACAGAGGTGATTATTTTTTTTTTCTTTTTATAAATACATACATACATCGAAAATAAAAGGAAAGGAAGTTTACCATTGGATTTGCACAAAAATAGAAGCTTTTTCAGCTTTCAGCCGCCGTATCCGGCGGAGTCGAGGACGGCGCGTGGGCGCGTGGGTACGTGAGTCCGATGACCGGGGCCTAGAGCCCGGAGGACTGCCCTCTCCTCTCCCTCTTCAGAGAGAATTTCAATTTTTTTTTAAACACAGTTTCTAAAATGAGTTTTGGCCCAAAAATTGATTTAAATAGCATAATAGAAATGGTGTCGTTTTTACTTAATCTGATAAGTACCAAAACGGCACCGTTTAGGCCAGGATCCGCGTGTTGACCCGAAACCCGGATGAGATCCGTGTGTTTTTATTAAAAGGGTAAATTATTCAATCGATCCTTTCATATTTTTTTAATTTACAATTACATTTTATTTTTATTTCAAATTGACCCCACTATTTTACAATTAATTCAATCTAGTCCTAATGGCTATTAAAGCCTATTTTGAAGAACGACGTCATTTCCTGAGATTAGGGCTAATTGCCCAATGAGTCCCTCTGATTTAACGCGCCTTTTAATTAGGCCCAAAATTTTTCATTTATTTGTAATTAACCCTAAATTTTTTAAATTAAATAAATTTTAATTCCTTTTTTATATATAAATTAAATTTATTTTAAATACTATATATTTTTATAAACATTAGTCATATGAAAAGGTATATATTTTTTTTCTTTGTATATTATTTATTATATTATATATTATTATATATTATATTACATACATTTTATTATATATATTATTTTGTATATTACTTATCATATGGTTTATATTTTTTTTTTTTTAAAATTTCATTATACGTTATATATTTCACCATATATTATTCCTTACATTACTTTTATTTTATTATAAAATATACATTATTTTATTACTCATTAATTACATATGTTTATTTTTTATTATTAAATAAATATGTGTAATATTAATATTTAGTACATTATTTTGTTAATATTAAGTTATTATATCCTATAACATGATTTATATATTAATCATTTAAAAAAAAAAGGATATCCTTTATCGTTCTTATATTATTCTAAATATTTTTATATATCTTTATTTTTATTTTGTTTAATTTAGATTTTATATGTTTATAATTTTCTTATTTATTTTTGTTTTCTTTTATTTTGATGTTGTTTAGTAGGTTAAATTTTTATTATTTTATGTTATTGTTTTTACATATTCGCATGAAATTAATTGTTTCTGTTGATCTAAGTTACATTTGCATAAAATATTATCACATATATATTATGCAATTTATATTCTTGTGTTCATTATGCTCTATGTTGTATTTAGTGTGTAACGATAATGCATGTACATTTATGTTATTTATGATTATATATGCATAAAATGATAACGTATATTGTGTAATTTATGCCATTATTCATTGTTTTTATATTATATTTGCGTGGAATGTTAAAGAAGGTATTATGTAGGTTAATTTATTTAAAAATTGATCCTTTGTAATGTGTTAAATGCATTATTACTTTAATGAATTTCTATATTTCATCCGATTCAAAAATTTTAAAAAGGGATAAGGCAATGTTTTTTTTGGTAGTTAGAAATTCGGGAAATAGTGCCCTAATATGCTGGGTTGCGATTTCCCGTTTGTCTAAATACCTAAAAGATCATTCTAAATGATTTTTGAAAATCACAAGATGATTTTAGTTACGGAAGTTTAAAAATATCGTGTCCAATCATGCTGGATATGATGTTTATATTCTTTAGAAGCAAAAGAATCTTGATTCTTTTTAATTCAAATTATTACGGTTTTAAAAGAGATCTTATTTCTAAATTCTTTCAAACTTTTGACATTAAGATAAAATTATTCAATTCGGTATCAATTTACGAGGGTGCTAATCCTTCCTCATACGTAACCGACTCCCGAGCCTATTTTCTCGTAATTTCGTAGACCAAAACGTTTTATAAAGTGATCCAATCACACTTTAAAAGATTGGTGGCGACTTCCGTTCCTGTTTTTTTTATTAAAAAAATTAGTTTTTACGAAAGGTTTCAACATTCATCATTCTCTATGTTGTATTTTGCATGAAATCATAATGTATGTATATTTGTATTATTTAAGATTATATATATGCATGAAATGTTAACGTATATTGTGTAATTTATGTCGTTATTTATCATTTTCTATATTATGTTTGCATGAAATGTTGAAGTATGTATCATGTAGCTTAATTTATTTAATATTGATCTTTTGTAATATGCTAAATCAATCATTGTTTTTTAAAAATTATGTTTCATTTAATCCAAAAGAATTTTAAAAAATGAGACAATGTTTTTATATTTAGGAATTCGGGAAGTAGTGCCCTAACACGCTGGGTTGCGATTTCCCGTTTATCTAAATGTCTAAAATATCGTTTTAAATAGATTTTGTAAATCACGAGATGATTTTTGTTACGAAAGTTTAAGAATATCGTGTCTAATCATGCTGGATGTGATGTTTGTACTCTTTTAGAGTGAAAGAATCTCAATTTTTAGCTCACATTATTCCGGTTTCAAAAAAGGATCCTATTTTTAAATTCTTTCAAACTTTTGATATTAAGACAGAAAATTATTCAATTTGGTACCAATTTTGGGCGTTGCGAGGGTGCTAATCCTTCCTCGTGCGTAACCGACTCCCGAACCTGTTTTCTCACTTTTTTTGTAGACCAAAATGTTTTATAAGGTGATCCAATCACACCTAAAAGGTTGGTGGCGACTCCCATCTTTTCAATATTCTCGCTTTTAAAGAGGTGGTTTCGACAGCTTGGCGACTCCACTGGGGACTTTATAAGAGAGTCAAGCCAAGAAATTGATTTTTTGTGTCTTAATGTCAAAAGTTTGGAAAAATTTTAAAATATCAATCTTTTTACATATGATTATTGCATATGTTTGTTATTTTGATTTCGCACACATTGCATTTGCATGACCACTGTGGTAGCACCCTTAAGTGAGAGTGAGAAACTACGCTTTCGTGAGGTTTTCACCTCCGTATGGGCTAGTGGATCGCTTCCGAGATACATCCGTACCTTTGTCTTTGTGAGATTTTCATCTCCGTATGGCTATACGGAAATGTATCCCCCTGGACCGAACTTGGTCCATATGAGCCTATAATGGGTGAGGACCGAGGAATCTGCTGGTTCAGGTACCCTCACTTTAGAACTGAAACGCATATAGTAAACTTTAAGTGCTTACCCAAGGGAGTGTAGCGATAGCCTTTAGTAAGCTACCCTTATAAGTGCTTGTTTATTATACTTTTATATGTGATACTGACTTATTTTATTTTGTTATCATTGCATGTCATTCAACATTTAAAGGTATCGATTCACGTTTCGATTTCTGGATTAGAAAGTTTTGTAATGAGGAACGAATATCTTGATAAAGTGGAGGACAACGCTTCTGTCTGTGCGTGGTCAAAGAAAACCCAGTTAGAGAAAGGAGATAGTGTCACTGAGGGGTATACATCAGGGTTGTGGGACTTCACTCGTATCAGCTCAACGTAGAATGAGTTTCAGGAGTTGAAGGACACTTGGGCACAATGGGATGACGAGGCTAAGCAGCTGTTCTACCAGAATTATGAAGATATTCCCTATTTGCTAGACATCAAGATGGATAAGCATCTGTTTCGAGCTATAGTACAGTTTTGGAATCCTGCTTATAGTTGTTTTACATTTGGAGAGGTAGACTTAGTACCCACTTTGGAGGAATATACGACCTTGCTTCGCTGTCCAAAAATTCAAGCAAACAAAGCTTATGTTAGGGCTACTAATCCCCCAACATTGTGAAGAAATTAATGATGGTTACAGGGGTGAGTGAACAGTGGGCTGTAGCACGAGTCCAACAAAAGGGTGATAGTAAATGCATTCCGTGGGCAAGTTTGAGGGATTTGATATTGGCACATCCAGATGTGAAGAAGAGGGTTGATGTTTTGGCCTTAAGTATTTATGGTCTAGTGATTTTCCCTAAAGCTATTGGGCACATAGATGAGGTAGTTGCAGATTTATTCGATTGACTTGGTAAACAGAACACACCTGTGCCTGCAATCCTAGCTGAGACGTTTAGATCCTTGAGCGCATGTCGGAGAGCTGATGAAGGAAGATTCATTGGATGTGCTCAGTTGTTGTTAGTATGGTTCCATAGTCACTTTTGAAAGGCTGATAAGGTTCATTGCCGAGTGTTCTTTGAGGATTATTCTCCCTTAAGGGAAGCTGTAGTTACACCGAGGAAGGACGACATTACAGAGGAAACATGGACAGAAATACTACAGAATCTCTGAGAGAAAGATGTAATGTGGAAAGCTCCTTGGATGGCTCCTAATGAAGTCCTCTATCGTTGTGGAAGTTTTGATTGGGTACCTCTTCTTGGAATTTGGGGAGTTGTTGGTTATGCGCCATTACTCGTCCTAAGGCAATACAAAGCGGGGCAGTTTATACCGGCAACACAAGGGTTAGCTCAGAGTGATTTTTCATATAAAGAGGACCATTATAAGAAGAAGATGCGAGAGATTTTCGAGGCTTGGAAGAAGATTTGTTGTGTGAAGATTCTGACTGAAGGCCCGACTACAACTCTTGAGTACAAAGGATGGTTTAGCAAGAGGGTCAATGATAACATCCCTAGGCCGAGTTTGGGGGCTACTCGATCAATGGAGGAGAGTTTACAAGTGATTCCATCAGAGTTAGAGGTCATAAGGCAGAAGTTCGAAAAGAAAAATTTAGAGCTCGAGAGAAAGATAGAAAGGCTTGAAGAGGAGAAGATGTTCCTAAGCTTAGATGTCAACATTCATAGAATTGAGGTCTAAAAAGAGAGGAAAGAAAAGAGGAAGATGGAGGAAGACTGAGATGACTTGAAGACGCAATATAAGAGGATATAGTTCTCAATGAAGAGAGCTGGATTGGGGAAGTCTTCAGAGCAGTGGCAACAAGAGGTTCAATAAGAAAGAGCCAAAGCCGAGTATTGGGAGAAGAAGTTCCAAGAGATGCAGGCGCATAATTAGGCCCTAGAGAAGAAGAATCAAGGATTAAAAACTAAGGCGACTGAGCTTGGACGATCTCTTCATCATCACCGAAGTCGTAACTCTGCGGTTGAGATAAAAGCAAGCCTGGATAAGATCGAAGAAATAAAGCACAATATTGGAGGGTTGGAAGCAATATTGCAGAACTGTGAGCTACGGATTGAGCAGCTCGAGGCAAGAGAAGATTAATGGAAGGGAGAGCTTCACTATTTTTAGGATCAAGTTAGAGATAGGGACTACCTAATGGAAGAAGCTATAGTACAGATTCGAGAGGTTGCTGATCATTTGCAAGACCTGGCGGCACAAGCTAATGTATTGAGTACAAAGTATGAGTTAGTGTCAGATAGAGGTTTAGAGTTAGCGTTGTTATTAGATAAGGTTAAAACTCTGGGCCTGAGGGTGAAGGCGTATTTGTAATCCTTTTTGTATAAAGATTTTTGTTTCTTAAATAATGTTTTCTAAAAGAAACTGAATCAAAATCGATATCTTTTTGCATTCATGCATTTGCATCTCATCGCATCATATGCATTCAAATTTATAGAAAGATCCTAATTAGTTAAAATTATAAAGGGAGAAAGAGAGAGTGAGAGAAAAGAAATCTGGGAGAAACATATCCTTACAGTACACGCGCTAAGACAAAGAATATGGATAAAAGACTTGAGCAGATCCAGAAAGAAATGCAAGAGCAATTGCTGGAACAATTGGCAAAAATCCAACAGGAGATGAAAGATCAAATGTTGGAGGCCCAAAGGAATATGATGGCTGAGATGGCTCAGCTGCTGAGAGGGGCAACGGATAAAGGAAAGGCCCCTATGACTATCACCGAAGAGGATAATGAGGATTACCCTCCGGGTTTTACCCAACCTCATGAGCAGACTCAACCTGAGGCATATCTCCGAAGGCCGTCCATCACAATAAGACCTCAACAGGGACAAGTCGATGCTGGAATACCCATGAACTTTCAAATTGGTTCAGGATTCAACCCTGGAGATAACCTTGCCAATCCAGTCATCCCTGATTTAGATGTAGCTGAGAGAGGAAAGATGAGACTCAAATCATCAAGGCAATTAGAGGAACGTCGCAGATGGTTAGAGAAAAAATTTAAGGCACTAGAAAACGCTGATAATCGTCAGGGAATTGATGCTAAGGACTTGAGTTTGGTCCCAGATTTGGTGCTTCCCCATAAGTTCAAAATGCCAGAATTCGAGAAGTACAATGGGACTACTTGCCCTGAAGCCCATATCACCATGTTCTGCAGATGGATGACTGGCTATGTAAACAATGATCAATTATTGATCCATTGTTTTCAGGATAGTTTGGTTGGAGCAGCGGCTAGGTGGTATAATCAACTGAGTCGCGCAAGGATCGGTTCTTGGAGAGACTTAGCGCAAGTCTTTATGCAGCAATATAATCATGTGACTAATATGACTCTTGATAGAATCACTTTGCAAAATATGCAAAAGAAGCCTAATGAGAGTTTTAGGCAATATGCACAGAGGTGGAGGGAGGTTGCCATGCAAGTTCAACCACCGATCTTGGAGAAAGAAACTACCATGCTGTTCATTAACACTTTGAAGGCCCCATTCATTACTCACATGATTGGAAGTACCACTAAGAGTTTTGCTGATATAGTTATGACGGGAGAAATGATTGAGAACGTCATAAGAGGTGGCAAGATAGAGGGGGAAACTGCTAAAAGATCGACCCCAAGAAGGAAAGATAATGAGGTGAATAATACGGGTAGTTATAATTCAAAAGCAGTTACAGTTAGTCAGCCCAGAGTAACTACAGTTGGACAACAAGATTCTCAAAAGCAGGGATCTGGTTCGAGACAAAATTCTAAAAAGATTTCATTTACGCCTATCCCAGTGACGTATCAGGAGCTTTATCAAAGTTTGTTCAATGCGCATGCAATAGCTCCTTTTCATTTGAAACTGTTACAACCCCCATATCCCAAATGGTATGATGCAAACGCCAAATGTGAATACCATGCGGGGATATCGGGGCATTCAATTGAAAATTGCACTGGTTTTAAAAAGGCAGTGGAAAGACTAATCAAAATGGGGGTCGTAAAATTTAACGACACCCCTAGTACAGAGAATCTGTTGCCAAATCATAGTGATCAAAAGGTAAACGCAGTTGGGGATACTGGTATGAGAAGGATTAAAGAGGGTGTGGCTGAGGTGAGAACGCCGATGAAAATGATTTGGGAAGAAATGGTGAAAAGAGAGATGATAATCTCTAAGGAAATGAATAGAGGAGTGAGGGACTACTGCGAGTTCCATGCAGAAAAGGGACACGAGATTCAAGAATGTGATGAGTTTAAGGCCTTGCTACAAAACCTTATGAATAATAAAGAGCTGGAATTTTATGAAGCTGGCTCAGATGAAGGTCATGTATGTGCATTGGAAGGTGAACCAAAGAATCAAAGAATTAACGGCCAAGGATCATTATTTCTATACCAAGGAATAATGAAGTTGAGACACCAACAGCACCAAAAGTCATTATTCACAAACCCGTTTCCTTTCCTTATAAGGATAACAAGAGGGTACCCTGGAGTTATGACTGCAATGTGACAATGCCGGAGAAGGAGGATATAGCTAGTGCTTCTAAGAAGGCTCAAGATGAGGGTTCTTATACACGTAGTGGGAAACGTTATAATGTAGAAAGCGTCAGAGTTGAGCCCGCAAAAGCAAAAGCCTTTGACAAAGGAAAAGGGGCTGAAATACTGGTTAATGAGCCAGTGAAGGAAGAAGAAGCCAAAGAGTTTCTAAAATTCTTAAAACACTATGAGTATAGCGTGGTTGAACAATTGCGCAAACAACCAGCTCGCATATCAGTGTTGGCTTTGCTTCTGAGTTCAGAGGTACATCGTGAGGCGTTAATGAAGGTGCTCAATGAGACTTATGTTACTAATGATATATCCGTCAACAAATTGGATCGATTGGTTAGTAACATAAGTGCTGATAATTTCATTTATTTCAATGATGATGAAATCCCGCCTGGTGGCATGGGATCAGCTAAGGCTTTACACATCACCACTCGCTGTAAGGGGTATACATTGTCGAGTGTGCTTATTGATAATAGATCAGCCTTAAATGTCTTGCCATTATCGATATTGAACAGAATGTCCACAGACAGTTCTCACATGAAAACATGCCATAATGTAGTGAGAGCATTTGATGGCACGGAAAGAAAGGTCATTGGAAGAATTGATATTCCTTTGATGATTGGGCCAAACACTTATGAGGTGGACTTTTTAGTGATGGACATCAAGCCCTCCTACAATTGCCTGTTGGAGAGGCCTTGGATACATTCGGCAGGAGCGGTGCCCTCATCTTTGCACCAGAAATTGAAGTTAGTAGCGGATAGACGGCTGGTCACCATAAATGCGGAAGAGGACATTATAGCGACAGTTACCAGTGACGCACCTTATGTAGAAGCAAATAAGGAGGCCATTGAGTGCTCTTTTCGTTCCTTAGAATTCGTTAATGCAACATTCATTTCAGAGGGGAATGAGGTGCCGGTACCCAGGACATCCAAAACCACAAGAATGGGTTTACAGATGACAATGGGGAAAGGAGCCTTGCCAGGAAAAGGATTGGGAAGGTATCTTCAAGGAAGGATTCAGATTTCAAAATTAAAGGAGAAGAGAGACCGTTTTGGCTTGGGTTTCAGGCCAGATCACAAGCAGAGGAGGAAGGAAATAGAGAAGAGTCAAGAAAGAAGAAGGGCGCATTTAAGTGGAAGAGAAGTAGAATGGGAATTGATGATGTTCCCTCATATATCCCAAACTTTTATATCAGGAGGGATAATTCACCCTAAGAGAGGGCTGCTCGAAAAAGGAAGTCATTATATTAATGTTGTACATAATGAAGAGTTTGAACGAAGAAACCTTGAGGGTATTCGCCCTTAGAAATTGAGAAGCTCTTTAAATAATTGGACTGCAGAAGAACTTCCTGTAGTTTTTAAAGATTTTTCAGAGTAATTTTCAGAACACTTTTGTTGCTCCAAAGCCTAGGAGTAGTAGGATTTCATTTGTGAAATAGGCTCATGTTCAGATATTTTGTTTCAATAAAACACGTCTTTACTATCAATTCGAGCAAACATTCTTTCATTCTTTGTTCTTTTGTCCTTTTAAATCCATTCAAATCTTTCATTTATTAACATGTTAATAGACATTCTCAAATTCATTCATTCTTTGCACATTCCTTTGTACTTCCACAGGTCCCTAGACATCAACGACATGAGCAGTGATACTACAAATCCTAAAATCTCTTTTGAGCAAGACATGTGTTTAGAGAAATATCAGGATTTTGAAGATGATAGGGATTGTGATATGTCTCCAGATCTATTGAGATTGGTAAAACAAGAAAAGAAGCAAATTCTGCCCCATGAGAAAGAGGCAATAGAGAATATAATCTTGGAAGAAGGGAAAGAAGTGAAGATTGGAACACATATTGCAAAGGAAACGAGACAAGGTCTTGTTGAACTACTGCATGAATTCAAAGATATCTTTGCATGGTCATATCAGGATATGCCGGGGTTGAGCACTGATATCGTGGTACATCGTCTCCCCATAAGACAAGATTGTAAGCCAGTCCAACAAAAATTGCATAGGATGAGGCCTGATATTGTGCTGAAAATAAAAGATGAAGTCTGGAAGCAGTTTGATGCTAGATTCCTACAAAAGGTTAAGTATTCAGAGTGGGTGGCTAACATTGTGCCTGTCCCTAAGAAAGATAGGAAGGTACGAATGTGTGTAGATTACAGAGATTTGAATAGAGCTAGCCCAAGGGACAATTTTCCTTTACTGCACATCGACACTTTGGTGGACAATACAGCGGGATATTCATTGTTCTCCTGTATAGATAGCTTCTCAGGGTATAATCAGATAAAGATGCATCCTGAGGACATGGATAAAACTACCTTCATAACATTGTGGGATGCCTATTTTTACAAGGTAATGCCCTTTGGGCTAAAGAATGCAAGGGCAACATACCAAAGGGCTATGGTGACCTTATTTCATGATATGATACACAAGGAGATTGAGGTGTATGTTGATGACATGATTGCCAAATCTTGAACAGAAACAGAGCATATTGAAGTCTTGAGGAAGTTGTTCCTGAGATTAAGGAAGTTTCAGTTGAAGCTTAATCCGGCAAAGTGCATCTTCAGAGCTAGGATGGGGAAATTATTGGGCTTTGTGGTCAGTGAAAAGGGAATAGAAGTTGACTCAGACAAGGTTAGAGCCATACAAGAATTGCCTCCACCACGTACTCAGAAGAAAGTTCAGTGTTTTCTGGGAATGTTGAATTATATTACTCGGTTTATTTCACAATTAACCGAGAAATGTGATCCTATATTTCGCCTCCTTAGAAAACACAACCAAGGTACTTGGGATGAGGAATGCCAGAACGCTTTTGATAAAGTCAAGCAATACTTATTAAACTCTCCAGTGTTATCTCCGCCTAGTCCAGATAGACCATTGATTCTGTACTTATCACTGTTTAGTAATTCTATGGGATGTGTGCTTGGCCAACATGACGAGTCGGGAAGAAAAGAGAAGGCGATGTATTACCTTAGCAAGAAATTCACAGAGTGTGAGATGAGATATTCGACAATTGAGAAATTGTGTTGTGCTTTAATCTAGATGACTCGAAGGTTAAGGCAATATATGTTATATCATACGACTTGGCTAATTTCGAAACTTGATCCATTAAAGTACATGATGGAGTCAACAGCCCTAAATGGAAGAGTGGCAAATACTGCTTTCAGAGTTTGATATAGTCTATGTGAGTCAAAAGGCTATAAAAGGGAGCGCGATAGTAGAATTTCTAGCTAGCAGAGCTCTAGAAGATTATGAGCCATTGAGCTTTGATTTCCCTAATGAAAAGTTGATGTATGTGTCAACTATTAAAGAACATCCATGGAAGCTGAACTTTGATGGCACATTCAATGCGGTAGGAAATGGAATTGGGGCAGTTTTGATATCCTCAAATGGTGATCACTATCCATTTACATGTAAATTGGATTTTGACTGCACGAACAATATGGCCGAGTATGAAGCATGTATCATGGGGATTCGAGCAGCCAAAGAGCGGAAAATTAAAACTCTGGAAGTGTATGGAGATTCTGCGTTGGCAATTTATCAACTTAGGGGTGAATGGGAGACAAGGGACCCCAAATTGATTCATTATCGAAAGGTAGTTTTTGAGTTACTTGAGGAGTTTGATAATATCACCTTCAATTATCTCCCACGAGATGAAAATCAGATAGCAGATGCTTTAGCAACACTGGCTTCCATGATTAAAGCAAATAAACAAGAGGATGTTAGACCAATTCAGATGAGTATCTCTGAGGTACCAGCTCATTGCTATAACATCAAAGAAGAGGAAAAGGATGACCATCCTTGGTATCAAGATATATTACGATATGTAAGAGATCGTGAATATCCTGAGCAGGCAACTAAGAATGACAAAAGAACTTTGAGAAGGTTAGCCTACGAATATGTACTAGATGGGGATATCCTTTATAAAAGAAGGAAAGATCAGGTACTTTTGGGATGCGTTGACGCTGTAGAAGCTAGACAAATCCTGGAAGAAGTACATTAAGGAGTTTGTGGTACACATGCTAATGACTTTACGATGGCAAGACAAATCATGAGGTTTGGATACTATTGGTCTACTATGGAAGGAGATTGTACCAGTTATGCTAAGAGATGTCATAAATGCCAGATATATGGAGACAAGATCCATGTACCACCTTTACCCTTACATATTATGACTTCTCCATGGCCCTTTTCCATGTGGGGCATGGATGTCATTAGGCCAATATCACCAAAGCTTTGAATGGGCATCATTTTATTTTCGTGGTCAATGACTACTTCACAAAATGGGTAGAGGCAGCTTCATATGCTAGTGTTACCAAGTCGGCAGTAAGTCGTTTCTTGAAAAAGGAGATTATTTGTCGATATGGAATGCCTGAGAGGATTATATCGGACAATGCATTGAACTTGAATAACAGCATGATTGCGAAAGTTTGCAGCCAATTCAAGATCAAATATCATAATCCATCTCCTTATCGCCCAAAAATGAATGGGGCAGTGGAAGCTGCCAAAAAAAACATCAAGAGGATAGTGGAGAAAATGACTGAAACCTACAGAGATTGGTATGAGAAATTACCATTTGCACTCTTTGCTTATCGAACGTCCGTCAGTTTATGGGATGGAGGTAGTGTTACCCACTGAAGTGGAAATACCTTCTCTTCGAGTTTTGTTAGAGATAAAACTAGATGAGGCAGAATGGATTCAATCGCGGTATGACCAATTGAACTTGATTGAAGAAAAGAGGCTAAGGGCTATTCGTCATGGTCAGATGTATCAGAAGCGAATGATGCGAGCTTATGACAAGAAAGTTCGTCCAAGAGATTTCCACGAAGGGGACCTTGTGCTGAAAATGATTCTTCCCATACAGAAGGACTTTAGAGGAAAATGGATGCCGAATTGGGAAGGGCAGTACGTTGTGAAGAAGGCTTTCTCTGGTGGTGCTCTGATTTTGACAGAAATGGATGGGAAGAGTTTACCCAATCCAGTGAATTCAGACTCAGTCAAGAAGTACTTTATCTAAAAAGAGAGGGAAATCCAAGGTGAAAACCCACAAAGGGCGCTTTGAGATTTCTAAATAAAAACAGAGAGGCCAAGGTGAAAACCCCCAAAGAGCGCCTTGAGACCACAGAGGTTTTGAGTTGAAAACCCGAAAGGGCTGCTCAAATTTCGAAAAACATGCAGTGACCTTGCTATACCGAATTTGACGAGAAATGGAGTGTGTTACATACCGGGGCATCAACAAAGTACTGTGGATCTTCTAAACACATGTTAAACTTAAAACAGTCTTCATGGAATTGGTATACAGAAGCCCAAGCTATGATATGTTGGACATCGAATTTTTGTTCTAATTACTATCTTTGGATTCTTTTTCTTCTCAAAGATATGTTTTCAGATTAATTTCCTGTTGTATTCTGAGGATATATCTAACTATTTTCAAGATTAAATTATTTGTCTTCTATTATTCATAAAGTGTGTTGCATTGAAATAAGGATTGATGAACTAAATATTTTTACAAATGAAGTTTTGCATATTACTCTGGAAATCTCTAGATAATACAAGAAACTAAAACAGAATAATTGTTTGAAGAATTCCTATGAGTAAAGGTCGGAAGTACTCGAGGAAATTTCTTCTTTAGTTCAAAGGATGATCGGACAATTCAAATTATTCAATCCTAGGAGAGGATTGTCTCTAGCAGGTCGTAACATTCGAAGAATGGTACAATATGACCAATTTGATTCAAAACACATGAGCAGAGTATGATTGATACTTTAAAGAAAATAAAGGTGGAACTTTGGTGGATGAACATTCGAAGAATGGTACAATAGGACCAATTTGATTCAAAACACATGAGCAGAGTATGATTGATACTTTAAAGAAAATAAAGGTGGAACTTTGGTGGATGAATGAGTAAAACTATCCGAAATAGGAATCATTTTCATATCATTTGGCATCATAATATGTCTATTTAGGAGCATTTGACTCATTTCGATCATGTCACCTTAATCATCGGGCATGAGCACATATGCATTCTACAGGTTACGCCCTTTAAGAGACAATGTAGATCACCGATAGCAGATTTGGCATCTCTGTATTGTCAGAGAGCAGACTGAAGATAGCAGATTTGGCATCTCTGTATTGTCAGAGAGCAAATCGAAGATAACAGATTTGGCGTCTTTGTATTGTCAGAGAGCAAATCGAAGATAGCAAATTTGGCGTCTCTGTATTGTCAGAGAGTAGATCGAAGTTCACAGATTTGGTGACTCTGTATTGTTAGAGGACAGATCGAGGATAGCAGATTTGGCATCTCTGTATTAACAGAGAGCAGATCGAAGATAGCAGATTTGGCGACTCTATATTGTCAGAGAGCAGATCGAAGATAGCAGATTTGGCATCTCTGTATTGACAGAGAGCAGATAGAAGATAGCATATTTGGCATCTCTGTATTATCAGAGAGCAGATCGAAGATAGCAGATTTGGCTTCTCTATATTGACAGAGAACAGTTCGAAGATTTGGCATCTCTGTATTGACAGAGAGCAGATTGAAGATAGCAGATTTGGCGACTCTGTATTGTCAGAGAGCAGATCGAAGATAGCAGATTTGGCATCTCTGTATTGACAGAGAGCATATCGAAGATAGCAGATTTGGCATCTCTGTATTACCAGAGAGCAGATCGAAGATAGCAGATTTGGCGACTCTGTATTGTCAGAGAGCAGATCAAAGATAGCAGATTTGGCATCTTTGTATTGACAGAGAGCAGATCGAAGATAGCAAATTTGGCATTTCTATATTATCAGAGAGTAGACCGAAGATAGCAGATTTGGCGTCTCTGTATTAACAGAGAACAGTTCAAAGATTTGGCATCTTTGTATTGTCAGAGAGCAGATCGAAGATAACAAATTTGGCGTCTCTGTATTGTTGGAGAGCAGATCAAAGATAGCAGATTTGGCATTTCTGTATCATCAGAGAGCAGATCGAAGATAGCAGATTTGGCGACTCTGTATTGTCAGAGAGTAGATCGAAGATAGCAGATTTGGCATCTCTGTATTGTCAAAGAGCATATCGAAGATAACAGATTTGGCGACTCTGTATTGTCAGAGAACAGATCGAAGATAGCAGATTTGGCGTCTCTGTATTGACAGAGAGCAGATTGAAGTTAGCAGATCTGACATTTGTATGCTTCGAAGTTAGCAGATCTGACATTTGTATGCTTACATCGAAGCAGATTGAAGATGACAGATTTGGCCTCTCCGTATTAGGAAAAGAGTAGATCAAAGATTTCGACTTGGCGTTCCTGAGTTTGCAAGGAGCAGGTTGAAGATAGCAGATTTGACATTCCTGAGTTACGGTGAAGCAAGTTTGAAGCTATCAGAATACCTTTGAGGAAGATGAGGATCAAGATTTTGAGACTTGGCCAGGCCAGGCAAATTTGGTCCTTTTATAATCTTTGCTCTATTCCTGTTACACAGTAATAAGCAAAGAGGGAGCTGTAATAGCTTAAATTTCCTCGGGCACGTGAAATAGAATAAAACAATAAATAATAATAAAATAAATTTAATGTCTGTAATGTCCAGTTTACAATAAACTGGCCTAAAGACCTAATAACCCAAGACCCAATTAGCCTAAGAACCCAAGTACCCATTACACCCTCAACCCAAAAAACATACGGGGCCCAAGAGGCCCAAACCATAAACTAAAGACAGAAGAATTAGGGTTTCAGAAACCCTAGGCGCCGTAAGCACTCCAACCGACGCGCCTTTTCGTCTCGTGTCGTTCCAGTGACTTTCCATCAACGTCTCCACCAGCGTAGTGACTCCGGCCTTGTATCACGCCACAATTAGTGCAAAAATCAACGCCAGCACTCATCGCTGTGAAATCCTCGCTGATATCTACAAAAGAAGGAAAGAACCACAGCAGCAAAAGAAGCAAACTTGGAAAGAAATCAAAGGATTCTTTCCCCAAAAATGTATCAGAGGGTTATAAAAACCTTTTTTTTTTCTAATTGAGGGACACGATTTTTTTCTATATACACAGATTCAATAAAAAGAACACAGTTATATACAAATATATGCAATAAAAGACCCACGGTGAACTGAGGAAACAAAGATGATTAGTTTTATTTTATTTTTCCTTTTCTCTTTACAAATACATACGAATAACATAAATAAAATAAAAGGAAAAGGGGACGTACCGTTAGATCTATGTTAAAAAGGAGGCTTTCCAGCTTCCGGCCGCCATACGTGGCGATAATGACGGTGGCGCGTAGGCGCGTGTAAGCCTCTGGACGAAGGCTCGACAGAACTCCGAAGACCCCCTCCAAACCCTCTTTCAGAGGATTTCTTTTTTTTTTTTAAATCAAGTTTCAAAATGATTTTAAGGTCGACATTTGGCTTTTATAGCCTTATAAAAACGACGTCGTTTTGTTTAAAATGATAAGCTTCAAAACGGCTCGTTTCAAAGCTCAGGATCCGCGTGTTGACCCGTGACCCGGATAGAATCCGCGTGTTTTCGTTTAAAGGGCAAATTGCCCAATCGATCCTTTCGTTTTTTTTAATATTTATAATTTCATTTTTTTTATTTTTTTAATTAGGCCCTAACTTTTTTTTTTTTGTTTCACTTTAGTCCTAATGGCCATTATAAAGCCTATTTCGGGACGACGTCGTTTTGGGATTAGGGTCGAATTACCCAGTGAGTCCCTCAATTTTAGCGCGCGTTCGAATTAGGTCCAAGTTTTTTTATTATTTTAAAATTGATCCTAGAGCTTTATTTTTATTTAATTTTAATCCTTTTAAATATTTTTATATAATTTATTTATTAAATACTTTATACATTATTTACTTTTACTATAAACATTATTTTTATATGTAAAAATTATTGTATATTATATCATTTCTTATTATTCATTATATTATTTTACTATATCATTTTATTATTAATTATTTAATATGTATAATTTTAAATTTTATAAATTATTATTGAAAATTACATTTTTATATATTATTATTTGGTGTTTAGTATGTAATATTCTAAAATTTAATATAAAATTATGTTCCTATTTAATATATTAATATTTTTATAAATATATATTAAGTTATTATATATCATATAATATATTTATATATATTAACCATTTTTTCCTTTTACTATTTATATATTGTTTTAAATATTTTTTCCCTCATTTATTTTTTTAAATTGTATTTAGATTTTATCCTTTTTATATATGTTCATAATTTGTCTGTTTATTTTTTTGTATTTATTTAGCATTGTTTTAATATGTTAATTTTATCTCACAAATTATTTTTTATTTTTATGTTATTTATAGTTTCTATATATTTACATGAAAATTGATTATTTATGTTGTTATTTTAAGTTATATTTGCATGAAATATTATTGTATATATTATGTAATTTATATTGTTATATTCATCATTCTCTATGTTGTATTTTGCATGAAATGATAATGTATGTATATTTGTATTATTTAAGATTATATATATGCATGAAATGTTAACGTATATTGTGTAATTTATGTCGTTATTTATCATTTTCTATACTATGTTTGCATGAAATGTTGAAGTATGTATCATGTAGCTTAATTTATTTAATATTGATCTTTTGTAATATGCTAAATACATCATTGTTTTTTAAAAATTATGTTTCATTTAATCTAAAAGAATTTTAAAAAATGAGGCAATGTTTTTATATTTAGGAATTCGGGAAGTAGTGCCCTAACATGCTGGGTTGCGATTTCCCGTTTATCTAAATGTCTAAAATATCCTTTTAAATAGATTTTGTAAATCACGAGATGATTTTAGTTACGAAAGTTTAAGAATATTGTGTCTAATCATGCTGGATGTGATGTTTGTACTCTTTTGGAGCAAAAGAATCTCAATTTTCAGCTCACATTATTCCAGTTTCAAAAAAAGATCCTATTTTTAAATTCTTTCAAACTTTTGATATTAAGACAGAAAATTATTCAATTTGGTACCAATTTTGGGCGTTGCGAGGGTGCTAATCCTTCCTCGTGCGTAACCGACTCCCGAACCTATTTTTTCACATTTTTTGTAGACCAAAATATTTTATAAGATGATCCAATCACACCTAAAAGGTTGGTGGCGGCTCCCATCTTTTCAATATTCTCGCTTTTAAAGAGGTGGTTTCGACAGGAATATTTTAGAATATCGGGAATCTCTCATGTTGCCCTTCCAAAAACCATGTTTGCCTTAGCTACGATTATTAGCTCCCAAGATGTAGCCGAAGCATATAAGTCTGACCAATGTTAGGCTTAAGGCGTCTTCCTAGGGGGTTTATTTCTTTCCCTTTTTTTTAATATTTATGAACTTTACCATTTTCTGTTGGAATTGTCAAGAGTGTGCTAGCTCCAGATTGCCTCGCATTTTCCGTGAGTATAATCGTGAACATAGGCCTGACTTAATTGGCCATTTAGAACTAAGAGTCAATGGTGACAAAGCAGATTCGATCATCACTAAGCTCAAGTTTCAGTTTTCTCATCGAGTCGAGGCAACTGGATTTTCAAGTGGCATTTGGATTGGGTAGAGAGGCTCGCTTGATGTTGAGATTCTAAAAAGCCATCCCTAATTCATTCTCCTAAATATTTCATGTAATTCTTTCAGAATGCCTTTTTTTGTTACTTTTTTCTATGGAAGTCCTAATTGTCAGAAACAAAGACATCTCTGGGAAGTTCTTAAAAATATTATTCTAAGATATGGGACCCCGTGGCTAGCAATTAGTGACTTTAACATAATTTTTTCTTCCAATGAAAAGAAATGAGGGAAAACCGTGAGGAGAATGTGCCCTCTTTTTAGGGAGTCCATAAACTCATTCGAGCTGCTTGATTTGGGTTTCCAGGGATTGTAATTTACGTGGAAATAAGGTAGGGTGTTTGAGAGGTTGGATAGGACCATTTTCAATGTTACATGGAATTCAGCTTTTCCTTATGCCATGGTAACTCACTTATCTAAACTTAAATCAGATCACCGGCCTCTTCGTTTGGACCTATGGCCTGATTTTTTTTTCTAGTAAGGGGCGTCCTTTTAGATTTCTAGGGGGATGGGTTAAACACCCAGGATTTTCAAACTTTGTTAAAGAGAATTGGAGTATCTATGATAGTATGTTGACGACACACTCTAATTTTACAAAAAAAGTGGGACACTAAAATAAAGATATGTATGGTCATATTACTTCTCGCAAGAATCACCTAGTTTGCAAGCTTAATAACATTTAGTCTGCTCTCGATAATACTAATTTGGCCTATCTACACCAGTTGAAAATGGAAGGCAGAGAAGAGTTGGATAATATCTTACATCATGAAGAGCTTTTATGGCATCAAAAAGTAAAGTGTGATTAGTTGCTTTTAGGAGATTGCAACACTAAATTTTTTTCATATGTGCACATTGCAAAGAAGAAAACAGAATAGAATTGCCGCTTTAAAAAATGATTTAAGGGAATGGATTCTAGATGAGGAAAAATTGAAGACATTTTTTTCCTAAACAAACCGTTATCTGATGAGGAAATTAAGTCTGCCCTTTTTGATATGGCTCCTCTAAAGGCTCTAGGTAGTGATGAGTATCACAGTTTGTTTTATCAAAGTCAGTGGGATTACATTGGAGTATCCGTTTGTAATTGGGTTAGAAAAGTTTTCTCTGGGGACAACATTGATCCTAATCTAAATACGCTCATTGTGTTCATCCCTAAACAGCAGAGCCCAAAATTCTTCTCTCATTTTCGCCCAATCAACCTTTGCTCTGTTCTCTAGAAGTTAGTCATAAAGATCATTGCTAACCAGTTTAAAGTTGTCTTTTCATGGATTTTTGGCCCAAAACATGCCAAATTTGTAATTGGAAGAAACATCACGGATAACATTATTATTGCGTAGGAGGTTATTCATTCCATGAGAAGCAAATATAAGAACGGGAGATGGATGGCTATCAAGATTGATTTAGAGAAGGCATATGATAGAGTCCACTAGGATTTCATAGAAGCATCTCTCTACACTGCAAGCATTCCTTCTTTTCTCCATAATGTTATTATGTCAACTATTTCGACCTCTATTATGCAGGTTTTATGGAATGTGGTTCCAACCCAGAAGTTTCATCCGGTTAGAGGAGTTCGTTTGAGATGTCCATTGTCCCTGTATCTACTAATCTTATGTATGGAATGGCTAGGTCATAGCATCCACTCAGCCATAGATGCAGACAGTTGGTCCCCTATTCGATTGGCTCGTACTAGCGCACCTTTGTCTCATCTCTTTTTTACAAATGATTTGATTCTTTTTGGGCAAGCGAAGGAACATCAAGCTAAAGTTATTAAAGGTGTCCTCAATAATTTTTGTGAGGTTTCAAGTTACAAAATCAATATTCAGAAAACGAAGATTTTTCTTTAACGGGTAAACTAAGCCGTAAGGGATTGCATAAGCAGATTTTTTGGTTTCCAAAAAATGAGCAATTTAGGCTCTTACTTGGGCCCATTCTCCATGAAAAATTCACTAATAATACTCTACATTTTTTTATGGACAAAGATCGAAGAAAACTTTCTGGTTGAGACGTAAAACAACTCTCTCTAGCTGGTAAGGTGACTTTGGCTTAGTCAGTTTTATTTACGATTCCAAATTACTTCATGTAGTCAATGATGATACCAAAAGGTTTGTGTGAAGAGACTGAATAGATAGTCAATCAGTTCATCTGGTTTTCACATAACGAAGTGAGGAAGATAGCTTTAGTGAGTTAGGATTCAGTGTGCCAACCCAAAGCACATGGAGGCATGGGGCTGAGACTTTTAAAAGACCAAAATACTTTTTTTCATGATAAAGGTTGGTTTAAATATTATGACCAATTCCAATGCCCTTTGGGTTAGGGTCCTCAGATCGAAGTACAAGGTTCAAAACAGATTACCTGAGTTTCTAAAGAATGGGCGATGTTCCTTTTTATGGAAATCCCTCACAAAGGTATGGCCTCTTGTTCAAGAAATTTTAATTTGGTTAGTAGGTGATGTGAATTGTATAAATTGTTGGCGAGACCCTTGGATTTTGAATACCAATCCCCTGTTTAAGCAGATTCCTTTTTGCACTAATCTTGACATGAATTGTCCTCTTAATTATATGGTTACGGATGACAGCTCTTGGAACTTAAACTTCTTTAGATTGTGGGTTAATGAAGACATCATCAATAAAATTATTGGAATTCAAAAAAACCCATTTGGAATTCAAAAGTTCCAAGAGCTTCAACAAGCTCTTGGAATTCAAAAGAACCCATTTGGTAGTTATCCTAGAAGATCCAAGGACCTTAATAAGTTAGATACTTTATATGGCTTGCTTTTAAAGAGCGCATACTAAAAAACACGAAAAGGGTAATAAAAGGAATAGAAAATGACAGTGCATGTGTAATATGTGGATTTGGTGCCAAGGATGTATTACATGTTCTTAGGGATTGCCCTGTGGCTAGAGCCATCTAGAATAAGCTCATCCCTACATATAAGCTCTCTACCTTTTCCTTTAAATCTTTTTATGAATGGATGACAAGGAACCTTCTTAATCAATGGTTTTTTTTGTCTAAAATAAGTTGATTGGCTATGCCTTTTTGGGATGATTTCTTAGTGCATTTGGAAAAACCGTAACCTCTAAGTTTTTCAGGGTTCCTCATGGAATATTGATAAAATCATCAAGGTTTCTGTTAGTTGGGAAAAGATTCACTTCTGTTTCCAAATCTTTTAAGTATTGTTCACAAAGTCTCGTTATAGGACCGAATCCAGCAAAGAATTGCATACACCTGACTACAGATGGTTTGGTTAGAAATTAGGGCAGTTTTGCTGTTGCCAGAGGATTTGTATGTGACCACAATGAGGAGTGTATCTTCAATTTTAGTAGATATTTGGGTATGTGCATGGTTGTTGACATTGAACTTTAGGGTATCCTAGATGGTTTGAAGCTTACTCCGCAACGGGATTATGGTAATATTCTAATTCAGACTAATAGTCTTGGACCCGTTATTGTGATTTAAGATGTACCATTTGGGGGTTCTAATTCGTCTTTTGTCAGGAGAATTCACCAGCTATTGGACTTAGTAAGATAATGGAAATTTTAATATATCTTTTGCAAGGATAATAAAATCAAAAATGGACTTGTCAAGATGGTTCGCGACAGAAGATGAGGCCTTAGACTGTTTGAAGATTCTCTCTTAGAGAAATTAACTTAATTACTTTTGTGTAATTTGTTTTTTTTTTACCAAAAAAAAAGGAAATAACTTCTCCAATTCGCTAAACTGATTTATTTTTTATTTTGTTTCTTTTGATGAAATAAAAGAGGACATAAACAAACAAATCATTATGATTTTATTTTTTACTTTGTATAAAAGTACTTTTTATAACATTGTATCATTACTTAATTATGAATCTAACTTCTTTTATTTACAAAATATTATCTATTTATAAAGTAAGTTAAAAATCCAATGGCCTCAAGATTAGTCTAATGAGAGATACAGACAATGGATGGACTGATTGTTCTTTCTACATTCTAAGGATAAGTGTAAATAAATAACATGTGCAATCTGGGCTATTTACGGGGACAGTTGAATGAGAGATACAGACAGTGGATGGACTGGTTGTTCTTTGTGCATTCTAAGGATAAGTGCATGGAAATAACATCTGCAATCTGGGCTATTTTGGGGGACAAAAACAGACAGGTGCATGAAAGGAGACATCGACCAAACACAGAAACGGTACATTTTATCATATCATATATACAGGATATTGATTAGACAAATGTTTGTTTACCTGAAGATGGGTTTAATAAAAAAGATGGAGACCACCAAACCCACATTTTGTTAATTTTTCCACATCACAAAACCCAACCTGATAGTTTTGGGTTAGCAAAATTGGGTTAGTTGAGTTAGATACTGGAAATTAGGGTCGTAAATAAGTAATTCAAGTATTAAAGTAAAGTAATCTAATTTTTATTTTATTAAATAGCTTAAAACAAAATTTAATTTTGAATTCTAATTTGAAAAAAAATGGATTCTAATTGAATTAGGACATATTGGAAACGGGGAGAAACAGGGAGTGACCAAAAGGGAAAATTACCCAATTTTTTAAAATTGGTCTTTTACTTGGAGTCATTCACGTCTTCTTCCCTCTCTTAAACCTTAAACTATTCAAATTTTCCCTAAACCTAAATCGGAGAGTTTCTTTCGAAATTGATTCATCATTTCATATTTATTAACCTCCCAAACACTAAATAATCCCCAATTTCAAAGAAAAATCGCATTTTCTTTCCCAAATTTTTCATTGTTTTTCTTGAGTTCAAATCCCAAATTAGAGTTCTAGATCATCATTTTTATGGAATTAAGGTAATATTCTGAATTTTTAGGGTTAAATACAGAGTGTTGTTAATTCAATTTGAGTTTTAAACAATTGTATGAAGATTTATTTAGATTTGATGTTTTTAAAGCAAGCTTGGATTCAAAAATAGAAAATATCGTAATCTTGAGTAAACGTGTGTTTTCAAAGTGACTTTTGATTCATTCTAACCTAATTAGAAGGTATTTCACTTCAATTTGATAGTTCATAATCAAATTTTAAGAATCAAACATTTTCCCCTTTTACATGTCCTTAAAAGCTTGAATTTTTCAAAAATTTTAAAACCATAGATTTAGGTGAAATTAATGGTTTAGATATGAAATTAAATGATATTTTCAATGTTTGAAATCGAAATTGAGGATTAAAAATGATATTAGGAATGTCAAAACTTTAATTTCAGCAAAGCTGGCTAGTTTTCAGTAGCGAGAAATGAGAGGCTTGAATGGTGTTTTCCTTGTTGTTTGGTTGTGTTCAAGGTTTTTTTTGATGATTTGGGAATGTGTTTGTTATGTGTGTAAAGTTTTGGATCAATCGGGGGCCACTATGATCAAGTTTAAAGGCAAATAAAAGCTTGTTTGAGTTTTTGACTAGTAAGCGGAAGCATGATCGGTGAGTGTCTGGAGTTGCAGTTGGTATTCGTAGCGTTAATCGGGAGCTTAGGAATAACCTAAACCCTTATCATAAGTTCCAAGTTTAAGCCTTTTTTATACTTTTAGTTTTATTGTGAAATTTTGTCTAATGTATGTCAAGTTGTAAAATGTGAGGTTGTTATGAAAAGTAATGTGTGTGAATATTTGGATGTGATAAACTGATTTTAATGCACACGTGTACGGTTCGATGTGTGATGGTTCAATGAGCATTATTGTGGCACTTAAAGTGCAATTAAATGTGAATCTTATAGGATGCATTGTGTACAAGTTTGTAATGTAAATTGATGGATATGAACAGAGATGATGTGCATTAAAATAGTAATTAAAAATGTGTAATTGTGGATATTTTGGCCTTATGATCTCTTAAAATCGTTGGATATAGTTGGCATGTCATAGGATTATGAGTACTCACCTTTGTGTTTGTGATTTGGGCATTGAGGCCCGAGACAGATTGGAGAGATAAAGGAATGTCGAGCTAATATCCATTCATCGGGACATGGTGTGTTGGAGAGTTTTTAGCTTTATGCTACACTTATGGGACATGTTAGACTCTTTGAGCCATTGGTGTGATAGAGATCCGTTTCTCCAATGTGTGGTGATAGAGTCCACTTTTACGTTTCATAATCTCAAGCTGCCAAATTATCATTATTTGAATTATATATAAGTTATGTTTTGTGTAAATACATGTGAGAGTATATGCTAGCCTTGTGAGATAATGAAGCATGGTTATATTATTTTTCATTGATGAATATATGGTTGTGCATGTGCCTTAGTATACTTTTACTTAACTTATGTTGTTGTGTATGCTTTTCAGTAATTCAGAACATTCACTGAGCTTATTTAAGCTCACACCACTCTACATTAAAATTTTGCAAATAAGTAGCACTTTCGGTGTGAGTGAAGCGCCAAAGGAAGTGATCTAAGCAAGGCATAATTTTTGAGTAAGTGGTTTTACGATTCTTTAAACATACTGAATAAAGGCAATGTGATAGCTACGACTATTATTATTACCATTATTTTGGGATTAGGCTTATGAACTGTTAATGTTGCTTTTCAACTTTGGATGTGGACAAATTTTGATGCTTGGGATTCATATTAGTAATGCATTTTATAGTTGCTTGATGAATGTGTTAATGTAGGATGAAAAATGGTTGAAAGATGATAGTAGGCTTGGTTGGAGTAGACATTATTTGTATGTTGAGTAGGAATATGTTTTGAGCATGAAAAACATTTTAGCTTGTGAAATTTTAGCATTCTGGGTAATAGTATCGATACTTATGCTAGTTTTCAAAAATTTTCAAAATGGTTCTTACTACTCGAATAATTCTATTTCTAATATTTATTTAAATGTTTAACTAGTTATGATTACATGTCTAACAGTTGATAGTAGTACTTGTTGCTCTTATTAAAAACTGTGTTTGCATGTGTATAAGTTCCAATAGTTGTTGTAGCATTCTATTACTTGGGTCCGATGATCGGATTAGGTGAAAGGTGTTATATTGATAAATTTTGATGCGTCTTTCCTAGGCAGTTTGAATAAATCCTATTCGGGATTAGTGGGACGAGATTCAGAAGGTAGGATTATGGGCTCAAGAATGATAATCAACTACCATTTCCCTACCCCTTTTGCGGCTAAAGTGTTGGCCTGCCTTCAAGGAGTCCAAATAGGTCTGGATCTTAGGTTCAAGAAAGCAGTTGTTGAAGAAGACAATCTCACAGTGATTAAGAAATTGCAAACATAAAGACAAGATGATTCTATAACACCCCTTACCTGTATTCACTATCAGAATAGGGTTAGGAGATATTACCGATCAATACACGTCATTTATCATACATAACTCATACATTTATGCATTCATATTCAAATACCATTCAACACAATCACATTGTCCCTTATAAGGGCCTATGAGGCCTTAAACATACAATAGAAGTGGTTCGGGACTAAACCAATAACATACAAAAATTTTGGAAACTTAGAAAAATGTCAAACATACAAGGGTCACACACCCGTGTGAACAGGCCGTGTGCTTCACACGGCTCCAAACACGCCCGTGTCTCAGGCCATATGAAAACACGGCATACATACTGACTTGGGTCACACGGCCGACCACATGCCCATGTATCTAGCTTGTGTGTCCTTTGAAGTGGCCACACATGCCTGTGTGCCAGACCGTGTACTAGGCCTTGCCAAACCTATAGCGTATACTGACTTGTGCAACACAACCAAGTCACACGCCCGTGTGCTAGGCCATGTGCCATTTAGGAGGTATACTGACTTGTGCCACACGGCCGGTCACACGCCTGTGTGTGAGGCCCTGTGTGTGAGACCGTGTGGAGCATACTGACTTCATTTTTATATCAACACTAAGGAACACACGGCCGTGTAGCTTGACCGTGTGTCGCACGCGATTGAGACACACGTCCGTGTCTCTGCCCGTGTGGACAGAAATAGGTCATTTGCAAGGCCAATATGCCACCCCTTTCGCAAGCTCACCTAACAACCAAAATGGTACCTTATTATCATACAATAGGCAACCAAAATCATCATCCAAATGCACATTTCATACCATATCCAATTCAACCAAATTCAACATTTAAATCAATGCCAAATACCTATTCAAATACTTATCAACTCAACTTCTAAAATCATACTTCATCAAATGTATTTCACAAGCATTAAACTCCATAATTCAATTAACCATTTGCAACTATAAAACCACAACCATTTTCATACCAAACATGCCAAAATAAGCCATCACTCATGGCTATATACACAACCAAAACATATACATTTACAAGCCATTTTTAATAGCTAAACACACCACATTATTAACATCATTTACAAGCCAACTCTTATGGCTATATTCACAACCAAAATATCACAATTAGCCTATATATGCCATATACCATATGTACAATTCAAAAGTACCAACTTAGATGTCCGATAGTGCTATGATGTTCCTGATGACTCCCGGATCTGAGCTAGCTTTGATTCACTATAAAACATAGAAAAAATAACACAAAGTAAGCTTCATATCTTAGTAAGCTCGTATGCGATTAACTTAATTCATCAAATTAATACAAAGCAACAAATTATACATAACATCTCCATATATACATTAAATACAAACCTTTCTCATGTCTCATAACATGATCAATACCATTTCATCGAATTTTCTCTATTTAATACTCAAATAGGTCTTGTACGTACCTGTATCGTCTTGTATGAACCTCTTTCTCAACCACATCATTCGTTGACCCGTTAAACCATTCGGAATAGAAATTAGATATTTAAGAATCACAATCGATAAGTACCTATACCATCGCCCGTAGCCAAATCAAGGTAACTCCTTTCCAAAATACCTATACCATGGCCTGTAGCCAAATCAAGGTATCGCTCGCACTCGAAGTGCCTATATCATGGCCCGAAGCCAACACAATAACCTAATGACATGTCACTAGCATCCTAAGCTATTCCTAAGGTTCAACCGGGAAATTATACTTGTCGATTTCTTCCTCGAACATATCCGTAAAATCGTATTCACAATTCAATCATTATCCAAAATTTCATAATCACAGTTTATGCAATATCAAATCATTTAACATGTATTTATAATGAAATTATCACATACGAGCTTACCTTGTAACAGCCTAATTTTTAGTGGTGTCGGAACAGTGATTCGAGATCACTAAATCTGATAAATGAGTAGAAAATATTATTAATTTAGTAATTATAAGTTAAATGTGAAGTTAGGAAAATTTTTGAAATAGTGAATAGTGTACTAAAAATAAATACTAAAATAATTAGAATCGAAAATGAGGTATCGAGACCTCAGGAATTTTAAATTGAGCCATAAATATTTTTATAAATATTTATGGAGTGTTAATAAGTTAGTATTAAAGTTTCGTCAAGAAATTTTAAAATTCTGATAGTTAATTGAACAAAAAGGACTAAATTGTATCAAATGCAAAATTTTAGAAAATGATTAAATAGCTTAAATGATAAAAGAAAGAGGGTTTAAAAGGCAAATAGACCCAAGTTCTATTTGGGCTGGACGGCAAGGGCATGAAATCAGCAAGAAAATAAGGAGAATTAAGGGCAAAATTGGAAAATTACAAAATTTACTTGATAAAGTTAGGACTAAAGTGGAATTATCTAGATTTCTCTTTATTTTTCTGCATTCTCATCAGCAAAAATGCCATGGAAGAGTTCCCCTAAGCTGGTTTTTCATATTTTTACTTCAATTAAGTTCAATTCTTGATTATTTCTTAAATTTTTTGTGTTTTTGTGACTTTTACAACTAGGTCCACTTGTTGAATTCATTAGTTTTTGATTCTATGAAAGAAATTGAAAGTTGATATGAATATGTGCTGGAAGTATATGATGATTTGGCATGGAATTAGAGTTTTAAATTGTTTATATGTTGATTTTATTGAAAGAATTGAATAGAAAGTGAATGTTTGGGACCTAAGTGTAAAAGAGTTTGAAGTTAGAGTTTTATGTGGAAATTCTGAATTTCAATAGTTATGAAATAACTTATAATGTCTATTAAAAGTATTAATTGAGAAAATTATCTTAATTTAGGGGTTAATTGAGTAAGGACTGAATTATATGAATTGTGAAATTTGGGGCAAAATGGAAATCAACATTTTGCACTACAACTGTTTTAGACAGCAGCAGCAGTCTAACTTTGAAAAATCACCAAAAATTTTAGAAATGGAATTAGAGTATAAATAAAATATGAAATAAAAGCTTATTGAGTCTAGTTTCTTATAGAAGAAATGATATAAGCAATGTAATTGTAAATCATGAGATATGATAAATTTTGTGAGACAAGGTCAGAATGATTTCGGGTTCCCCTGTTCTAACTTTGTAAAATCATAAAAAATTTGATAAAAATAATTATGGGATTAAATTTATATTTTTAGAATCCTGAATGAGTCTATTTTCAATAGAAACAAACGGGAACATCATTCGAATCCTGTACGAGAAGATAATTAATTTTTAGTGAAGAAGGGTCGGAACTGTCAGACAGCAGAACAGGGGAGACTTCAATGAATAAACTGTATTAATTGGTCCAACCAAAAATTATGAATTTTTTATGGTCAGAAGATATGTGAGTCTAGTTTCAGGGAAAATCAGCGGACCTTAATTTTGAGTTCCGTAGCTTTAAATATAAATAATTTAGTGACTATGACACGGGTGGATAGCTTGAATATTCACACAAGTAATTAGTGAAAATTATGGATAAGGTTACTTACAAGTGTGTTATTTATACCAAGGATGTCGATGGAGAGAAGGAGGAGGAAAAATATATGAATGACTCGTGTATAAATTGATCACATGCCCGATTATAATCAATAAGTGTTGGATTAGAAATGATATAATGTTTTATTTGGAATATTTATTATGAAATTATGATTATCGTTATAATAGAAAAATTGAACTTGTGAGTTTATATGGCTAAATTTTAGTGATTATTTGTTAATTTTATGAATTTCATGATGTGTTATTTCATATGTATTGATGATAAAACCGTGAATAATGTAAAAGCATGAAAATTGAATAAATGATCAAATTGAGCATTTCAATTCAGTGACAAGATGAATTGAAGGAAAAGACCATGGTTGGACCATGGCAACAAATGATAAGTGATAGCTTCAGCTACACTTATCTGATCAAGGACAAGTGAAAGTGATAAGTGATAGCTTCGGCTACACTTATCTGATCAATGACAAATGAAAAGTGAAAAGTGGTAGTTTCGCCTGCGATCGGTGAAAAGTGGTAGCTTACGCTGCACCGATCGATGAAAAGTGGTAGCTCCGGCTACCGATCGATGAAAAATGGTAGCTCACGGCTGCGATCGATGAATAGTGGTAGCTTCGGCTACAAGTGGAAAGTGACAAGTGATTTCCGTATAAGACCATATCTGGGATATGGCATCGGTGTGATATATGCTACTATATAAGACCATATCTGGGATATGGCATCAGTGAGTTATGTGATTTGTGTAAGACCATAGCTGGGCTATGGCATCGATATGTGATATGTGATTACGTGTAAGACCATAGCTGGGCTATGGCATCATTATGTGAAGATGTGTAAGACCATAGTTGAACTATGGCATCGAGAAAATGAAGTACTCAATTCCGTAAGATGTTCACTAATTTGAAGAAGTTTGGTAAGTATTACATGGAATTATGTGATATAAGGAAATACGAGTTGATGAGACATGAGCATAAAACTTGGTTGATGAATGAGTTCATTTGTGATTATATATTTCTATGCCTTGAGTGTATTATCCGTATGAATTGGTATTCCAAATGAGTTAATGAGAAAACTTCTAGTATGAAATAATCTGAGTTCGAAACAAAATATCATAAAAACGTACTTGAAATACATTGGTATGTCTTGTATATGCTATTTGAATTCATAAATGTGGAAAGTAAATGTATGTGGAAATATGAGATGATGATATCTGTACATGGAATTTATTGATGAATACGTACATCCAAATTTATATGATAGATTTTAGTGAACATTGAAATTGCGCTCAATAAGTGATTTGGCAATTTAAAATCGTGATTGGTAGGAAGAGTTAATGAATTGCATATTTATGAATTGTTACACATATTTGTCTGAAATACGAGGAAGTGATGGTAATTGATACATGGAAATATGAAACTATGATATATATAAAAACATGGAATATGTTTGATAAATGTGTTCATTCATAATTATGGAATTTATGTACTTCATGTGTGCTATTTGCATAAAGATGATATCTTAAATACTTTAGTGCAAAAAGCTTAAATATGAAATAGTATGAAATCGAAACAAATTGTTATGAAAATGTATTTAAATTATCTGTAAGTGTTTCGTGCTTCTTGATAATGCCTCATACTCTATTCCGGTGACGGATACGGGTAGGGGGTGTTACATACCTTGTACTCGGAATTGACAAATTGGATCAATTACTCGATAACCTTGCTTTTCCCCCAATCTAAATCTGAATTCTTCCTTTCTTGATCTATATGTATTTAAAAATAACTCATTTAATCACTTGCTCATTCAATTTAGTCCAAAAATACACATTTGGGCCTTTTTACACATTAGCCCCTAAACTTTTGCATTTAATCAATTTAATCCTTATTTCACAAATATTCAAATTCACACAATTCAACTTAACCCATGCTTGGCCGAATTACATATAGGTCCCTAGCAACCCAAAATTTTTATTTATTTCACATTTCAACCACACAACTTGCATATTTCTCAATTTAATCCCTATTATGCATTTTCATCAAAAATTACTTTATAAAACATGAAAATCTATCATCCAAATTTCATATTTCATCCTCGAACATCAAAGAACACATAAACTCATCAATGGAAACTCTCAAAATCTTTAACAGTTTCGAAATTAAAAGTACGAGCAAGCTAGAACACGAAGCAACGATCACAAAAATATAGAAATTATTAAAACCCGAGCTCAAAACACTTACCAATCAAGCCTTGCAAGTGCCGAATATCAAAAGCCCTAATATGTTTTCTTCTTCCTCTTATTTTCGATTCAAAGTGATTGATAATATGAACAAATTTTCTTTTGTTTTATTAATAATAACATTATTAATCAAATGCCAAAATCAACCTTAATAAACATTAATAATAACACCAAATGCCATGCCATTATCATCCATTAACTATCAAATGGTTTAATATCATCATAAGGACTTTTGATTTAATAAATCATAGCAATTAAACACCTTTAACAAATAGAATGCAACTTTTGTATTTTACGCGATTAAGTCATTTTTCTCAAATTGACTATTCAAACAGTAAAATTAGCTCACGAAATTTTTACACATACATGCTATCATGCTGTAAATACCAAAAATAATATTAAATTAATTTTCTGACATCAAATTTTTTGTTCCAAAACTACTGTTCCGATTTAGCTAAAACCGGGTTGTTATAGATTCTGTGATAAGTGTTTACATTGAAGATGCAAAATGATCCAATCGAGGATTTAAGGAATGTCTGTTTAGATATATCGACAAAAAGGCAAATGAAACACCCAATCGACTAGCTATAGAAGGCATAAGAGGAGGAGAAACTACTTATCTCACTGATATGATTCCTTCGTCAGTGATGGAAGTGATGGAAAAAGATAATTCGTAGTCAAAAACGACAGAATAGCAAAGAAATGGTAATCAGTGACCATATTTGGGGTTGCTCGAAGGGGAAAAATAAGGGTTGAGGAAGAAAGTCTCTTTAACTTCCATTATTGAGAAGAGACGGTTTTGATTCTAAATGCCATTGGGGACAGTGGGGAGCTCTTTTCTAGGTTGGGTCATTGTTGTGGTTTTTTAAGGTGGATTTTGTTGGGTTTTGATTTTTTTTTTTTCTGTTTGTAAGTCACTTCTTTTAATAAAAATAATAAATGGCCTGATTTATATTCAAAAAAATATTTTTTACAATAAATATGTTATATATCTTAGAACTGAATAAGTACTTAATTTGTTAATCAAGCTATTATAATTTGGCAATAAAAAGTATCAGCCCTCTAAAAAAAATTGACTTTGAAGATCACTTGGCTACCGAGATCGGGACTTATTTTGTTAATTTGGCAATAAAAATGAAAATTAATATGTTCATAAACTTAATTTTTTGAGCATGTTTAATAACTCACAACGAAAACTACTAGATAGAACTTTTTTCCACAATAAATAAAATGTAGAAAATGATAAATAGACAATGACTACTTATCACTTAATGGAGAATAAATTTAATTTTTTTTATTCTATTTCATTTAAGATTATATTATCCATTAATAAAAAATCTGATTATACTCAGTATTTAATTTTAAGTAATACACCAAATAGGTTTTATATCTTAAACTCAACACTTAATTTTCCAGTTTATCAAACATAGCTTAAGAAAATTATTTTCTATTTTTAAAATTATTACTTTTGCACTATAATATTTTAACTTTATAATATTTTAATTAATTTAAAAATTATAATTATAATTATAATTATTTATAATTTTATTTTATAATTATTTAAATAATTACAACTATAGAGTAATTCAACTACTACTATGCAAATTAATTTAAATATATTAAAAGTGGATGAGTTGAATAGGAAGCAAGTAAAAAATAATTATATTTATCATTATATAATATATATTATATGTTGTTTTATTTGTAGTTTCAATTCTTTTAAAAGAAAAGGAATGTGTTTATTACCATAATCACCAAATGTTACACAAGTTCCACGAGTTACCTTATATAGAATTGAAGGGGTACTTGCTTTGCAAAACAAAAAACTATGGTTGTAATAGTGCTTGGAACTATGGCCATAGTTTCAACCACGAAATCGAATTTGCGTAAACAATAAAGAAAAACATTGAGATTGTTTACATAGATCAACCTCGGTCTACGTCTGCGAGGTCTTACCTAGAGCAATGATCTAATATCTTTCTCACAGTACAACCAACTATTTAAGTTCTAAAATTAGTATAACACTCACCAATTTAGCGACCTCACTATTGTACAAAGACTAGATCACTCTCCCACTAAGCTTCCTGATCTATTATAATTTGATATGTCAAATTAGGCTCTTTCATGTACTTCATGAGCTTGTTCTCAAGTAGTTTAAAAGTCTTTTTAATACTTTTTATTAATTCTTAAACTTTAGTTTCAATGCTAGCTTTTATAACATTTTATCACTTTTGAGAACTAAATTGGAAAAACTATACCATTGGAAATCTAATGGTTGATTTAAGTTTGTGTAGGGAGGTGATTGAGGCAAAAACATTAAGGAGGACCTCTATTATGATCAAGGTCGTGACATTGGAGCTTATGACCCTTCAATCACCATGAAGGATTTGGACTTCACCAAATCTCAACTTGAAGTGGGCTTTGTGGATGTTGTGACATTGAGTGTAGGGTGTCGTGACAATGAGCCTTAAGGTTGCGACTTCGCGCTCTCGAGGTTGCAACTTCAAGCCAAGCATCGAAGTGAAAGGGACCAAGTAGATTGCAGTCCAGGTCGTGACACCAACAAGCTAATGTTACAATACTAAGTGCTCCTTAAGCCTTTTTTTAGCTAACTTTCGTGGGTTCGTGACACCAAAGCCTGGGTGTCACGACACTGAAGCCTAACGGGTGAAAATCTTGTTGGATCTAGTGCCCTAAGTGTAGTATTTTTGTCTATGTACTCTTGTAATTTTTCAAACAAATTGGTTAATAAAATTATTCATGATTACATTAATACCTTTTGTATTTATCCTCACGTGGTTTTCTCATGAAAAGAAAAATAGAGAAAATATTAGCTCACTGGTTGTCTAATGTTCAACTAATACTAAGCGGTATTACGTGGTCAGATCGTAATACGGAAAAACAACTTATATTAGTAGACGAACCTAAACATGTCATTAGTCTAATTGGAAATGAGCAAACCAATTGAAAGACTAATATGTCGTCTATCAAGTTCAATTGGGTAGATGTCTTGTCTTGGGCATCAAAGCTAATGACTCCCAAAAGATAGAGACATAGATGTGACTGACTGGGCTGGAAGTACATCAGACTTAACCCAAAAAGAATAGATCCTAAATCCGTTTATGGAATTATTCATTTGTGACATTCAAAGTGTGACATACCTAAATACTGAGTGGATGACGAACTATGTATGTGTGACTCGTATAATTTGATGGAAGTAAAAGCTTGAGTTTGAATAGATAAGGAACCAAAAGCTATTGCATTGTGTATACGACTTCTACAGTATGTAGCATCATTCACAATAGTGGAATTCATAGCCCGAGATATGGGTAAATGATATCCACTCATTGGCATTACATGGTTGATGAAAAGTAAATGTGGCCACGAATCGTTTATCTTTTTGATGAATGACTTGATTACTATTTGATAGTAATTGACTTTTCATGAAGGAAAATGTAATGGCTACCATGAGATAAAATATGATCATATTGGGAGAACGAATTTATCTGAAAGAGATTAAAGATATCCTATGAGGGTAACACACTTATGACAATGTCATTGGACAAGCATTGATCAAGTTGTTTTCGTAATGGTATGCCATTGGGTAAAGCTCAGTTATGATACTATAGTAAAATGACTTCGTGATTAAATGAGTTTATAATTAATAGGCAAAAATTTGAAACTTAGTTATAAATCATTTGAGCCATAATTGCATAGGTCAAATCGGTCTCTCTCCTAGCTCGTTGAAATTAGAAATGAATTGCATGTTGAATCAAATGAGTAGAAATGGATAAAAATGGTAAAAATGGAGAAATGGGAAATATTTGAAAACGAATGTGGCTTTTTCCAAAATGAAAATGACCTAAAAATGAATCTATGGTTTTCAAATTAAATAAAGTTTGAAAATGGAAATAAACCATTTAGTTATAGTGAATGTGTTGAATGTAGAAATATTAAATATAATTTCTCATAGATTCTTTTACAGTAAAGTCGTTATGATTTTAACGGAATTAGAATTGAGTTGGGAAAATTATTTAATTGAGAAATTAATTTATTAATTTAATATGTTTATTTTGAAAAATAGAAAAAAATATTGGGTTAGATCGAATTATAAAGTACTAAGCTAAATGTCTAGGAAATACTTGTAATTGGACCCAACATGAAAGAGGCCCAAAAGCCCTCATGTTTAGAGAGGGACGAAAAACCCTAATTTGTTTAACTAAGGTTGTCGCTCCCTACACTCCTAATTAGACTAGGAGATTGGTTTTCTATTTAAAATATACTTCTACAATTTAACTAGGTTTTCACCTCTTCTCTCTATAAATAGATGGCACCGATAGGGCTAAATATAGGACTTTGAGATATTATTTTTCTGCTCGAAAATAGTGAGTTTATTCTCTAAGAATTAAATCTATTTTTTCGAAATAATAATTCTATCGGTTTCTATTAAGAGAAATTTTGCTTTCACACTGAAAGTAAAAATACTATTTTTAGTTTGTGTCTGATTCAAATTATTCGAGCCCACGCTCGAGCGGAAAAAGTCGTTCAGTTGAAAGCCGAAAATAATAAGGATTTATCTAGCTAAAAACACATGTGCAATTTCAATAAAAAATTTATTATTATAAATATCACAAACTAATTTAATTTTTAAAATTTTAATTTTTCGTTGTGAGAAAACCGTATTATAGAAAGATACATTTAAAAAATATATTTATGAAGAATAACACTAAACTTGAATTGTGAAACGGATAAAGATACATTTAAATATATATTTCAACAAAGTCATGCCTCACAAATTTACAGCATTAAATCTTAGTGCACCGCCCGACAGTGGCGGAAGTCCCAATAATTTTGGACATCTACTCTTAGAATAGGTATTTATATTCATTAAATAAATTAAATTGACCTGAAGTTCTTCTTCATTATACATATTTTTATTTAAATCAAATTAAAATATTTTTTTCAAAATAAATTAGTTTATTATATTTCCTCTTTGAAGTTATATTTAGGGGTGAGAAAAATTCGATTCGAATAAAAAATTCGAAATTTGAGTTATCAAAGTCAACTCGAATAAGTAATTTGAATTTTGAGTTTGAGTCGAGTTGAGTTTTACAATTTGAATAATTTAAATAACATATTGGTATAAATATACTTTTGATCACTGTCAATTTTGAAAATAAGCAAATTGGTCTTTCTCAACAAAAATTAGAATTAATTTTCAAAAATTCTAAAATTTATATTTTAAAATAATTGTAATTTTAAAAAAATTAAAAAATATATAAAGAAAGTTAAAATTTAAATTTTTTCTAAAATAATAATTTTGAGAACCTAAATGAGTTAAGTAATGATTCACGTTTATCATACTAAAGTATTTTATTTTTTAATTATTTTACTTTGAAAAATTTTAAATATATATGGTTTCAAATTTATGTACTCCAACATATAATTAGTTAAATTGTAACAAGATTTTAGATTGACATATTTAATTTTTTTAATTTCAATCGATTTGAAAAAATTTCAAATCAAGTTAAGATGATAAAATATGAATCATCAACTTGATTAATCTAAACCAACATTCACCCTTAATTAACTTTATCCAAAAAAATCATTAGAGGTGAGCCATAGAGATTTTTATATAATAATATTTATGCTCTTCATTTTGATTTTGTTGACTATTTATTTTCCAGTTTCATTGCATGTGGGACATAATATTTATTATTGTAAAATACCTTATTTTTCACCCACTCACATATACCATAAATGCAAAATGAAAATATATTTTAGTGCTCATGAAAATTAAGACCTTATAATAAAATTAAATCATTTAGTAGACAAGTAATGTCAACAACTATGATTCAATGTAAATATAAATATAGATTAATATAATTTAATTATATTTTTAATTTGGTGAAATTTTTTAAGATATTTCTATTGCAAAAAAAAAAAAAACCTCGAAAGTCTAGTAATGTTAATGAAAAAATTTTAATCACATGAAAAAATTTCAAAATAAGTTGGTTATATTTTTAAAATGTTTTAATTATCATGGTTGAACTTTAGAGATGTTATTGTTGAAAAAAATAATCACGAATCTTGAACATAAACCGTAAAATAAGATGAATAATACTAAAAAGAAATTTAATTATAGCTATGACAAAATAGAATGAGTTTAAACATGCACTAATGCATGCTAGTGTCACAACATGCACACACCTCATGATCAAAATGTGCACATCTCAAATTATTTCTGAGTTCAGATTGAAATTAATCATGTTGAATATTTGGGTTTGGGTAAAACTAAGGAGTTTCTCTTCAATAAAAATATCATTTTATTTAAATAAGTACACAGGGGTTGCCTTACCATACAAATCTAACACAAACTAATAGCTCCCTAATTCAAGGAAGAACACAATCTAGTCTAGTCTACCATCAATATTCAAGACCTCTCAACATCATTATTATTATTATTGTAACCACAAGTTCCTGAAAGGAGAAATGCCAATGAAGTCTCCGAATCATCGGATGCCGGTCGAGGGAACTCATGAAACCCACCAAAGTTACACGTCTCAAAGTTCAATGGTGAGAAATAAGCAGCAGGATCATCAAGGCTGCCTTTGACATCCACCCCATTTTCACTACCAAAGTTGAAGAAATTCATGCTTCCGACCACATTTGTTGCTTCACTGCCATCTCCAGGGTCAGATGGGGCAGTGGGTCCTTTAGTTTCATCCAAGGGAATTGCTGGAGTGTGACCCTGGAAAAGAGCTATGTGACCAAACAGCTTATCTTTCCTCGAAAACGTGGTGCCACACGAACATAGCCATTTATCTTTACCACAATGCTTCTCATGTGTTTTGAGATCAGCAATCACTGAGAATTTCTTGGTGTGGCACCTGCTGCAGATGTAGCTCTTGTCACAGTGGGATCTCTTGTAATGGTTTTTGACACATAAGATGGTTTTCAGAGGCTGGAACTTTTTGTGATCCTTGTTCCTCTTGCAACCAGCAAAAGGGCATGAATATCTCTTAATAAGAGTTGGTTCAGAACTGGATTCTTTATTGGGTTTAGCTAGTGCTGCTGGTGTTTTGTACTCATCACCATGCCCTCTCATGTGCATCCTTAAATTGGCATCTCTTTTGAATCCTTTCCCACATATAGTGCAGAAATGAGTATGGGGTGCAAGGATTTCTTCCTTTTCTAACTGCAATATCTCATAGGTGCCTGGGAAAAGATTCTCCCCTAATTCCTCAGCATCTTCCTCATCTTTCATTTCATGTTCCTCCATTACATGATTCTGCTGCTCCCCACTGTTACTACTAACATCGATAGTGTTAGGCAACTCAGGGACACTGTTCCCACCACCATTTTGTGGCTGAAACTGTGCAAGAGATGCAGCGGGTGGTGCACCACAAAGTGTATGAT
Organism: Gossypium longicalyx; assembly: GCA_025698465.1. Taxonomy (NCBI): domain Eukaryota; kingdom Viridiplantae; phylum Streptophyta; class Magnoliopsida; order Malvales; family Malvaceae; genus Gossypium; species Gossypium longicalyx. The sequence goes on along the minus strand of CM046997.1, from coordinate 9,910,167 downwards.
GCTTAACAGATGGAAGGAGACTACCAGCAGTAGATATCAACTGAACTATAATCGAAGTGAGAGCAGCAGTGATGAGCTGCTGTTGCTGAGCTACAAGTTCATCTGGTTGCCCCAAAACTTGACCCCCTCTCCCAATGATGGAATGCACCAGACCCTGAAGCTGATGGATCTTCTGCTCCAGGAATGACAGATTGTTTAGCATTGCACTTGGATCCCAATCTTGGACTTTGCTGGCTTGAAGCAACTCATTCATAATAGGGTCAGGGACCTTGATTTGGTTATTGGGGTTACATGGAAATGAAGATTTGGTTTGACAGTTTGGGTTGAATCCCTGGAAAGGAGGTTCAATCCTGGTGCTGTAATCTAATAGGGAAGGATCTTCCCATTTCTGCTGCTGATGGTGAGCTGTGAAATTAGTAAAACATGGGTGGGGGTGTTGTTGAGGATCTTTCTTTTGATGTTCAATAGATTGCCTGTCTCTATGATCCATTTTTAGGCCTTCTTACTACCTCAAAGCTGGAAAAACACAAAACCAAAATATTCAGCAAGATTAGTATTGTTCTGACCATAGAAGTACTCAAATTTTTAGTATAATCACGCAAGGAACCAAGATTCAAACTCCCACACCCAAATTTACTCATAAAACCCACCAACCTCCTTTCTTTTCCACTATTAAATTGATTTTTTTCACCTTTTTCCTTAGAATTGCAGAAAGATAGGAACTGGTTTTCTATATTCAAAAAATCCCATAACTCTTTTCCTTAGAATGAACTAAAATCCCAAAAACTCAATTTGGAATTCAAGCAAGAGCCTTGCTAAAATCCCCTTAGCCAAATATATTATATCAAATCAAAGAAATGAACGGTAGCAGAAACAGGTGAAGCAAATAAACTTGAAAACAACTCATCATTCTGCTAAATACCCAGAAAAGAAAAGAAAAGAAAAATCAAATTTTTAGATCTAACAAAGGTTTAAAAATTAAAACTTGAAGAAATAAAAAGAATAGGAGAGACATACCATATTCAAGATGAGCTCAGATGTTGTTAGTTTCATTCATGCTTCTAAAGAGACAGAGAAAGAAAAAGGAAAGGAAACTTAGGGTACCTAAATTTATCAGCAAAAAAAAAAAAAAAAAAAAAATTACAGTTTTGGTATATTGGTAAGTGGGACAAAGATAAACAAGTCAACCCCATCAATGAATCAATCTTTGATAGTTTGATTTGGGTTAAATTACTTAGAAGGTCCTTATATTATAAATATTAAATCATATTAATCCTTTTATTATTAAATGGAATCAATTTAATCCTTATACTATTAAAAAATTAAATAAATCTAAATTATAATAAATTTATTTCTTATTCTAACTTGAACTTATTTAATTTTTTAAATAATATAAAAATAAATAAATCCATTTAATAATAGAAATTTTCAATCCATTATGAAAAAGCTTGAAAGGGGGATTGGGGGGCAAAGGAGAGTGGAGGCTAGAAGGAAACAAAAGAGTGAAGGAAGGGGACCCCATTACAACAACAAACGTGATTCAAATTCTCTTTCTCTATGGATGAATGATGATCAAACCATTCATGAACATCAACAATGAACCATTTGACTTGCTTTCTTTCTTTTTTTATTTTTATTTTTATTTTTATTTAGTTGGGAGTTGATTAAAGGAATCTTATTGGGGAGTGTGAAGTGGAAGGAAGGGTAGGGGGAAACAACGCAAGCGCCATCTCCCACGACCCCTTTTTCCTCTTTCTACCATCAAAGCATAAAGGTGGTGACGGGTGAGCTTGTTGTGATTAATTTATAAAATTATAGTACTTTTTTTAAATACTGTAATTTTTAGATTATTTAGAAATATATAGTAGATCCTTTTTTCAGAAAGTGATCCTGTTATATCAAATAATGTGAGACATTTTAAATTTTAAAAATAATAATATTAACTCGAATTATCATATGTCAAAGTAGAGGAGCTCGTAAGGGTTCGATATCCCCTTAAAATGAAAATTTTTTTATTTAGATCTTTTAAAATTTTTAAAATTTTAAATTAGTAAAAATAAAATTATACTTTAACCCCTTAAAAATATAAAAATTTAATTTAATCTTTTAAAATTTATTAAAATGGTGAAATTGCATGTTTGTTATCGTAAAACTTACAATTTAATTTTTGTCCCCTTAAAAAATATTTCTAATTTCGCCCCCTAATGTCAAGTGAGTTGATTCGTGATAATTCAACTCAATTAGAAAAATGTGAAATATGTTGTGTGCATAATAAACTTGTCATCTGATATGGCGAGATCACTTTTAGAAGAAAAAAACTATCATATTTTGCTGAATAATCTAAGCATTGTGCTTCTTAAAATACAATATTGTCATAATAAATTGGAGCATGTTGATTAGGATATCTTTTTAATTAAAATTGGTAATTTAAAATTGTTATTTTTTAAAAGAAAATTTATTAATTCATTCTATGAATAGGACTATACAATTTGAGGGAAAAAAAACAACAAACACCTAGGGAAGACGATGAAGAACAAACACCATCAACACAACAAATGTTTCACCCTCAGCATTAATAGAACATTATGACACGTCGATAATTAACTTTGTTATAGTGGTCCTGCTACTGTGAAAAATATGCTAAACATGCTCAATTGGGTGAAAATTTTTAATTAGATCATGATACTTTGAAATCTGATGATATTTTTCATAACAGTTTGAGGGGTTAGTTTACTTTTTGGCATACTTCGTTTGCCTTGCTTTTATTCTTCAAACACATTTGAACCTTGTTCAATGATGTTTTTGCCGATATTGATCCAGATTTGGATGCTCAAGTGGAATTTGGAGCATTCCAAAAACTTGGAGATCCAGCTACAAGAAGACAAGTAGTTTGATGCAAGATTGCTTTGTTATTTTTCGCTTCTATTCATGATTTGTCATAGGCTACTAGATAAATAACTCAAGCATGACATATTTGGAGTGATTGCAATCATTTAATACGATAAAGAAAATAGCCTTGGATGATCCAAAATGAAATAATCGAGCATCCATCGAACTAGAGAGAATGATGACAAAACCGTCCATAAAATAACTTGCAAAAGCAAGACTACATCCATAAGTAATATTAAAAAAACGTGCTACAAGAGCAAACAAAAACTTCTAAAAGTGAAGATTTATTAAACTATGAAAAACAAACAAATATATGTATAAAACTTAAAATAATACGGGTCTAAACCCACTAGTGAAATCATTTATTATTTTAAAATTCTTTCAAAACAAAACAGATTAAGAAACCGATGAAAAGCCACCTACTTTCCAAGAAAAAATGTTGGTGACTAGTGGAGTTTAAAGGACGACAGACACTATTATCTGTCCATCACAACTTGTGAAAACGACAAAGATACCCACAAAATATATAGCAAACTAAAAAGAGAGAATACACGTGTAAAATAAATTGAGAGAAAAAACATTGGTGAGAGAAAGGGAGAAAAAAACCAACAATAACCAACTCGAAAAATAATAGCACCACTTAGCAAAACAAAAATAAAAACAAACAAATTGAAGAAAAAAAGTACCAACAATGTTAAGTTTTAAACTTGTTATTTAAAGTTATTGTTTTATTATAACATTTAAATTCATAAATTAAAAACAAAAATATTTTAAAAAAATTGGATTGAAGAAGTTAGTTTCAATATTTTCTCTATCATTCTCCAATTTTTTTGCATATAATTTTTCTTTTTAAAAGTTTAATTTTTGTTTTTGTTTTTTTTTTTTTTTTTATTAAGGAAATAAGAAAGGACAATGGGATACACTTGGCCCCAATACTAGTTACAAAGGAGTAGCATGAAATGAAAACCATAAAGGTTGTCATGTTCCAAAACCCTACACATTAGGAGAAACTGTTGATTTTTGCAACGATATTCATAATTAATATTAAAATCATATTTTAACTAATTAAATTTTATATAAAATTATAAACATTTTAAATCGTACCAAATGCCCTTTGTTTTCAGTTTTCGTTTCCCTTATATGTGTTTTTGTTGAAATTACACTTTTCTATTTTTATTTAATATTTATTCACATTAATTTAAATTTCATCATCTAACCTTCCACTCTAATATTATATTGGAAAAGCAATTTCTAATTGTTGACATCTTTGTCCAACTCCAACAGTATGATTTATGAGCCTAACAAATAGTGGTACCAAACAACATGCCCACAATTATTAAAAAGTCTTGGACAGATCCCCAATAAAAATAAAAATAAAAAAGAGTGGTCCAAAATGTAGCCCCCATCTCAAATTCCTACCCTCTTGTTGGCTAGTTGGTGGAGATGAATGAGCCTTTGTAGAAACTTCCCATGCCATTTCTTTTATTATATATAAGATTATTATGTAGTTTACTTCTTCTTCTTTTGTCTAAAAGTATTCATTCTTACTTAAATTTTTTTTTTGACTTAGTTGGTATCTTAAATTTGTATATTATTATACATATTGTCTTAATTTATTAATAATATTAACTTTTTAAGAGATATAGTTTATCCTCTAAATTTATCTAAAATTTTTTACTTTTTAAAATTAATTTATATTTTTAAAAAATTTTAATTTTTTAAATTTATGTTCACCAAGAAGTCACCCTATGTCATTATAGGATTTGTTATCAATGCTACATCAGTACAAATTAACGGTGGGACTGGGGTGATGGAATAAATTCAAGTACCAACTAGATAAAAAAAAAATTCAAATACCAACTAAATATTTTTAAACAAATTCAAAAAACAAACTACATATTAACATGTTATTATACACAAACAAATTAAATCAATTTTAAAAATAAAATTTAAACTCGAATTAATAATTGTATGAATAGACTAAGATAAATTTTATTTTCAATACATCTCTTTTTATTGGTCAAAAGATATATCAATATCAAATTATAAAAAAATGACAAAGTTAATTACTAAGCGAACCCACGTAATTGCATTTGATAAGTACTTGTTGTAAGCAATGACATATGGTTGGGGTACTTACTTTAGAGTTATGCAATTGTGTATAAAGGTTAGTAAAATTTAATTCGATTAAAAAAAATTTTTTAAAAATAATTTAATTTTAAGTTAATCAATTTGAGTTATTTAAGTTAATTTAAATAAATAATTCAAGTTTCAAATTTGAGTCGAGTTGAATTTTACAATTTAAATAACAAATTAGTGTAAATACTCTTTTGGTCCCTTTCAATTTTAATATAAGCAAATTGGTTTCTTTCTCAACAAAAATCACAAAACAAATTCAAAATATTTATAAAAAAAATTCTAAAATTTATATTTTTTTAAAAAAAATTATAAAAGTTTAAAAAGTTTCTAAAAAATATAAAAAATGTTAAAATTTTAAAAATGTTCTAAATAATAATTTTGGGATCTAAATTAGTTAATTAATGATTCAAGTTTATCATACTAAATTATTTGCTTCTTTTTTTGCTTTGAATTTTTCTTCAAATTTATGTGATCTAACATGTAACTAATTATACTGTAACAAGATTTTAATTTGACATATTTAATTTTTAAATTCAACTCAAACAATTTCACTCGATTTGATTCAACTTGAATTTCATTTCTTTTGACTCAATTCGAAAAAATTTTAAATCGAGTTAGGATGATAAAATAAGATTCATAAACCCAATTAACTAAAAAAAAATTTCACTTGATTCAACCGAATGCTCAACCCTAATTGTGCACGTGTGAGTCTTAAATTTTTATTATGTGCAATTGTGTATGTGTAGATTTTAATTCAAATTATTTTCAGTTTATATTTTATGTATTAATTTATTTTTCAGAAAAAAAAAGTCAAGCTTATTTTTAAATTGCTCCGATCAAATTGAATTATTTCTTTGAAAAAAAAAATCTAATAACACTTTTTTTTTCTCATAGCTTTAGTTTGTACTATTTTAATCAAATTTTAAAAAATGGACTTAAGAGAATAAAGGAATCAAAATCAACGTAGTAGTTATTCTACTTCGATAACTCAATTTATTTTTTTATTTTCTTTTTTAAAAAAATTTAAAGAAAAAAAGTTAATTATTTTTTATTTAAAAAAAAAGATACATTGAATATGAAAGTTGAACATGAGAATATTATATTTCAAAAGAAAAAGATGATCAATTTAGTAGAGAAAAAATAAAACAAAAAAAAAATGGAAGAACGAAAAAGGTAGGTAGACGTAGTCTAGAAATATTTTTCAAAAGTATTTTTGATAGAAGAATATTTTTGGGGAGAAGTTAAAATTCTCAGCTTTTGAAAAAATGTGTTTTTGGATCAATTTTTTGCTTGAGAGAAATATTTTTTCTTTTAAAAAATAGTTTATTTAAAAATATTTTTATCCCAAACACACACTTTTGAGAAGCATACCTAAACTAGACCGTAGTTGTAAAAAGCGAATAATTTCTTCGTATGTGATTAATTTCAATAAAAATAATTTCGAAAAAATTATACATATATGTAGCTCATACTTCATTCATTCAAAATCTCATAATATTTACAAATCCATTGAGTTAAATCACTACAAAATAAAATTATAAAATTTTAAAGGGGATTAAAGTTAAAATATTATTTTAAAAGGATTTAAATTGAATAGTACAATTAAGAAAAGACTAAAATCGATATTATTCCAATTAGCCCCTTTGGAATAAAGGTGGCAAAGCAAGCATGATAGGTAGGAAACTTCTTCTTTTGTTTCTAATGAAAAATAAAAAAATTAGGGACAATATTAAAATTATATATTAATTTTGATACAATTTGTAGTTTTGTATATTAATTTTAATTTAGTGTATTTATATACATTAAATTTTCATTTTCATTCAATTTTTACATTTTACTAATCTCGTTATCTATATAGTACAATTTTCCGTAAATTGCTAACATGATATTTTATTAGGTTAAAAAAATAAATTATTTTCACCTAGATTAAAAAAAATAAACATACCTAGAAAAAGGGTTTCTTATTTTTAAATCTAGGTGGAAATAATTTAAATTTATTTTATTGTTTTTAAACTTAAAAAAATATCATGTAAGTAATTTAGGTAATTTAGGCATGAGTTAACGAAAAAGTGTGCCTCATAGATAATAGGATTAGTGAAATGTGAAAATTAAACCAAAACTAAAGTTTGATGTATATAAATGTACCAAATTAAAGTTGATGTTTAACATTGCAAATTGTATCAAAGTTTTTCTCCCTAAAAAAATATTATATTACTTTTATATTATATTTTTATTTATGTATTTTTATATTTTTAATTAAAATAATATTTCATTAATTCGTGATAATTTAATTTTTCTGAAAAAAAGAAACAATTCAATCTCAAAATTTAACGATAATACAATATTCTAATTTGAAATTCCGAATCTATAAGAGGACATTTTTTAAATTAAACTTTTTAACTTTGATGACAATTATTTTAAATATTTTATAATTAATTAAATTTTATAAAATATGTATATTTAAAAATTATTTCATTGAAAAAATTATAGCATCTTTTTTCAAATTTATATCTATAATAATAAACCTTTTCAGTCTCTCTCAATTTTGAACTTGAACAAATTGATCCCTCTAAAAAATATCAGAGTAATTTAATCCCTGTCAATTTTTATAGTGAGCAACTAAGGACAATTAAACATGATATTAATATTTTCCATCAGTTGTATATAATTTTGATTATTATAATAACACATTTAGTCTTCAAAGTTTACACATTTTATCGAATTAGTCTTAATTTAACAAATTTATCCCGTAAAATTTATGTAAATACTAAGGTTAAATTTATTGAACTTTTTTAGAACTGATACTAAAATGACAAATTTGTAAATATTAAAGGTTAAAGTTGTTATTATACCAATCAAAATTATATACAATTGACAAAATATATTATTATCATGATTAATTATCTTTAATTACTCATTTTCATAATTGATAAGGATTCAATTTCTTCAAATTTTGTTAAAATTAAATTTAGTGAGAGGGACGGTATATAATTTTTAGAAAATCAAAACTAGAACTTAAGAGCAGTCCAATCCAGTACATGCCATCTGTAGTGAATGGTTAAGGTCGCCCATCATGATTTCACGTCAATCGCATACGCATGCAATGACGATATATAAGCTTGATTGGTGACTTTCATATGGGGAAGATTCTCCCCTACCTTTTTTACTTTATTATCTCTATATATTTCCAATCATAAAATTCATTATTCTTGGAAACTGCCAATTACATGCTCAGGTTATTTCTCCATTTAAAATTTAGAAAAATTTGGATAGGTCCTAATAATAAATTTGATAAAAAATTAAATTCATTTAGATTATGGGCCGGGTTTAATATTGAACATTTAAGACTTAAGTCTGACCTAATTTATTTTAAATTTATAATATTTTATATTATGTTATTTTTATATATTATATAATTTAAAACACATTAAAAAATAAACATATACTAAATATATAATATTATTTTAATATAAACATTAAAATAATATTAAGATGATTATTTAAAATTTTCAATAAATAAAAAATGTATAAAATTATTAAATATTAAAATAATATAATATAAATATTTTAAAAAAAATTAAAAAATAATATGGGCGAGCTTAAAATGGGCTTAGGTTAGTCCTTTAAAAATATGGACGGGTTTCGATAAAATTTTAGGCTCAAATTTCGAGTCGAGCCTGGTCGGGCCAGACTTTGACAAATATAAAGTATGTTAATATTATACTTAAGACCGCTCAAACCTGACCAGATTCGACTTATAAACACCTCTAAACTATCCTTCTATTAATTAATAAACTTCAAAATATTCTAACCGATATTAAAACATTATCATTCTTTATTCCACAAATTTAATTGTGAATTTGGATATTAAATATTAATTATGACTTGATATAAAACATATTTGAAAGATGTAAATTAAATTATAAATATGTTTACTTATAACATGAATAGTTTGAAATTAATGTATTAAAAATAGATATACATGATTTACAATTTGGTTTTAGATTAAATATGGTCTCCACCATATCTGAGTTGATATTAACACCTAAGCTAATGATTAAGTTCATAAAAAAAATTTTGAATTGAGATACTAATTTAAAATTATGGTCGTAGTTTTAGGATACTTGATGTGCTCAATTAATATATTTATGAGATGTCATTAATTTTCGACTTATTATTTGATTTTTTTTTATTGGATGTCGAGAATAATAGAAAATGTAGGTCGCCAAAGATTTTTTAACACGAGCAGTTACTGAATGTACAATATTTTGGATATTTATTTATAAAAATAACACTTTTAATTTTTTTATTAAGATAATATTTTAATTTTCTAGCATTTTATCTTTTGGTATTTTTTATACCTCTTTAGGATTAGGCTATTATATATATATATATATATGCGTGAGACGTTGCACCCCTATAAAATCAACTAGAATTTTGCAATTTCTTTCTCCTTGTTTTTGCTCAAGGCGGCGCAATTCCTTTTCCTTTCTATTATTTTTTTTTCAATTTTTTAATTAATCTTTGTTAAACATCTAAGCTAAATTTCTAAGATAGTTTTAGGTGGATAAATAATTTAGTAGAGAGTCGTGAGATTTAAACTCATACTTAAAAATTCTCTTTCCGGTATTTGTTATTTTTTTTAATTTAAGAGATACATATTGTCATCTCATGAAATTATAGACACCAAATCAAAAAAAGCTCGATGATTTGATGTTGGTAGGCAGACAATTGGAAGTACCAAGTTGATTGTCTGTCGTATTTGATCTATTGAAGAACATATTGGCGTGCCTAATTAAGTAGTTGGTTGGATTCCGTCAAGGGCATGTACAATTGAGGCCATTGGTTCAAGTTAGGCCCTTTTAGTTCACAGGGTTATTAAAGAGCTAAATCGTGGATGCATGTTCATGGTTGTTCATTTGGTAAGGATTAATCGTTGGCATTCCCACAATTAATTTACATATGGAATGATCGGTGGTTTGAGGCATCCCCGATCACCATAACTAACTTATCGGTTAAAAGAGAAGATCTATTATCAATGATCGATTCAAAACCGGAGCAAAATCGAATTTGAAGCTGGAATTTCATTATATTAATTTATTTATTTAAGTTTAGGTATATGCTATTTTTATTTTCATTTTCATTTAAATCCCCCATTTTATTTTTGCATAGACCATCACATGTCGTGGGCATGATAGTTACCTAAATGCTCAAGCTAGATGAACTAAACAACAATTTTAGATATCCTAACCTCTGTCGGGTTAACCCTAGTCCGTATACTACTATTTATTCACTGTTTAATCGTAGGAATATTTTTTTTTAAAAGATTTGACACCAATCAAATTTTGGCGTCGTTACTGACGATTGGTGCTAACTAATTTTGTGTCACATCCCAAAAACCGATTTAGAAGAAATTAGGTTAGTGAAACCAATAGTGGTCTCATCCAGATATTTAGTTTTGATTGTGAAAATTATGTTAAGTAAATTGATTTAGTTTAGTGGTTAAGTGTTGTGTTTGTGTGTGAGAAACCTTATGTTCAAATCTCTTCCTTTAAGATTTTGTTAATTTTTAGTTCAATTCATATCCCTAGTCTTTTGGCTTAAATCTTATTTCTGTGCAAGTTATGATACAAATAGCCTGCTAATTAAGTGGAAAAATTATTTTTGTTTTAAATTCGGAAGATAAATCTGATGTGGATAGTGATAAGGGTTAGTGGGGGGAAGTAGTTGGTTTTTAATAAAAAATCTCCCCACTCTCCTCGTTCAATGTTCACAATTTTTTTCTTTCCCTTTATGCTTTTCTTTCTTTTCTTTTTGAAGTTTCATTTCTTTTTGTTCTTTTTTTTGATGTATTCATTTGTTTTGTTTTGCTTCCATTAAGTGATAAGGGATTAATCTTTTTGACTCTTCGTTTTCAGTTGTAATCCAAGATTCATGTAAGTAGTATCATTTTATTTTTTGTTATTAAGTTTTAGTTCGTTCTTGAGCAAGTTTTAAGTAATTAATGTTTAGTTTTCGTTCTGCATTGTGTAAAGTATTTTCACGATGTTAGACTAGGCAAAGGGTGGGAGAATCGAAACCTTCTAGCAATGTAATCATTGTTTCGACATGGTGCATGTGAAGTAAGTGCCCGTGTGCTTATTTAGGGAATGTTTCTTTAAGGAAAAATGAATGTGTTGAGTGAGATTTTGGGATTTGATTGTATTGTAATCAATCCTGTTAAATGTGGTATGTAGGTTTTGGAGTGTTGTGATTGTGTGAGTAATCAAATCTTCAATCAAGTGTGTGATTCTAACCGATTTATCGCTCAAAACTCGAGAAATTCGCGAAACAAGGGCTGTTTTCGAAACTGTCTAGTGCCACATGGCCTTATGGTAGGCCATATGGAGCATATGGCCGTGTGTGTTTTTGTAGGCCGTGTGGACCACACAGGCTAGGTTTTTGGGTCGTATGGGCCTTTTGGGCCAATTTTGAGGCCCAATTAGGAGTCGATTACAATACTCTAAAATTAGGTTTGTGGGCATTATGTAAGCCTAACAAAACATAAGTTTCAGTAAACAAACATGAGTAAGTTTGGAGGTATGTTAAATAAGTTTCGATAAGTGTAATAATGTGTTATGATTTGCTATAAGTAGGTACGTGAGTTAAGCTTGTGTATTATACATATTTTGTTATCTTTTTTATAAGCTATCCGATCCGGCTATGTAATATGTTATGCTATGATTTGTATAAGTTATGTGTTATGTTATGCTTCGTATAACAACTATCGATGTATGCATGCCATACAACTTATGTGATATGTATGTATGTTAACGTGACTTTGCATATGTATTGGGGTGGGTTATGATATGATGGAGGAAGTGTTATATGGTAGTTTATACTACAATTATAGCAGCTAGATTGCAAATTTATATATATGGCAACTCAGCTGCAATTATGTGAGTGACACACCGCCACATATATTGGTGTGATTGAATGGATGGACTCTTGTAGTCCTCTTTGGTGTGATTGGTTGGTCGGAGATGGTGTGTGGTAGATGGGGGTAGGACTTTGTATGATATGATATGAATCGATACGGTATGATTTATGATATGCTCTGGTACGATAAAATATGTTCCGATATATGTTGAGCTTTGTTATGATTTATGATATACTCTAATATGTAGTATGTTATGAAATTATGAGTTGCTTATTGTATATGCAAAACCATAGTAAAATTTCTTTTTATGGGTCGGGTCACACACTGGGCTTTTAGCTCACTTGTTTGTGTATACGTTTCAGGTGAACCTTCGAATTAGGATTGAATGGCGTGCGGGAACTCAGATTATTTTGGCTAAGTAAATGTGGTGGTTTACAATACAAAATTTGTTTATTTTTTGAAGTTGTATTTTGTTTTTGGGTTGTGTTTTGGTTTTGTTTTGTTCGTCGGTTTTTGGAAGTTTTAACATAAACTGCAAAATCATACAAGCTAACAAATTAAAATTCAGTTTTCAAAATTAAAACTCTAAAAAGTTTTCCACTGCAAATTAAGTAAACCCTTAGGTATTTTTCTATAAATAAATAGTTTTTGACAAATGTTAGCATTAATAGAAAGAGGTTTGCTCAAAATCGGTATTTGTGAAGCAAACAAATTTGAAATAAATTTCGGGACTTGAAATAAGTGTTTTCGTACTTAAGCTTTTGTGAATGTCTGTGAGAGTTCTGTCAGTTTTATGTTTTTGAAATGCAAAACTAAGTTTGATTTAAATAAGGCTTTTAAACAAACTAATGTAATTCCTTCAGATTTAGCCATAACATCTAGGCCGGGTTTGAGGTGTTACATTTTGTGTTTTCTTTTTTACCAGGTCTAGAAGTTCCAACCGCTTGAGCATTACTTGGAAGTAGAGAAGACTACTCGTGTAAAAAAAAAAAGAATGATCGAATGGTTTTGCTATGGTTGTAAATTATCAACTGTTTGGATTTATACTTGTTTACTCAATGAGAACACAAGAGGTTAAGTATATCTTCCATGGAAAGTAAACTTAGTGATATTGCTAATATAATTCATTATATTGGTGCAAGAAATATGACGCCAGTCACGGTGTGTGGTATATGTATTGCACCTAGTTGTGCGACAGAAGTGTGTTTTGTCTAGGAGGACAATTATCCAGGACAATTTAGCATCGCCAAAAGTTTCCATGGACCACCTCAAGGGCGATATGACTCTTTCTTCAAGACATACAATTATGAGTGGAGAGATTACTCTAATTTAGGCTATGAAATGAGACCCCAATTCTATCTATATTATCATCCTAGTCCACCAATGCAACAACCACAATGTTCAATACTTCTCGAACAAGGGATGCCACATTTGGACATTAAGACTACTTAACTTGAGAATAATTTTCAAAATTTTATTTTTAATAGAAATAGACTCATCTGACGTTATTCAAGTCATTTTTAGACTTTCTTTAAAGTTTATTTACAAACGAGAACCATTCGAGTAAAAAATAAGGTAAACAGGGTAAATGTTGCGACACTGGAAAATAGGTGTTACAACCCTGATTGATGTCACGACATTGAGTCTATGATGTCGTGATACCAAAGACAGATTACTCTAATTATATGCCCAATTTTGCATAAATTGTAATACCGTCTACCTGATCGATTTGCCAGATTCGAATCTCAGGTGTTACTACACACAATACTTAACATTTTAACAAAAATAGAGTACAAACTTCCATTTTTTTAAATATTTCATTTATCATTTTAACAAAAAAATTAACATCTAAAAACAGGGGAAGATTTTAAAATAATTTATTACATCATACATTATATAGATCATTACAATATAGAAGTTTTACTAATAATAGACACTTAAGGCGTATTCTAAAGCTACGCCACACTTCCACTGTATGCATAATATTCCACTCCGCCGCATCCTTGGTGTAGTCCTAGCATCGTCCCTCTAGGCGCAGTCTCTTAACTTCAAAATCTGAAACATAAACACAACATAAATAAGTTCAAGAGAACTTATCACGAAAAGCCTTAAGCCTATAGATTATCATGGCTGATACCCTTCTTAACATATAGATACACATCTCTTTTCACGAAAAGCCTTAAGACTTATTTAACTACATCACAGATCTTATTCAACTCTTAACCTTGAACATATCGATACCTTATCTTAATCATACGTTTTACAGAACTAACAAAATTTATCTAAATTTTACCATAAAAAATTTATGTTCATATCTTACCAGACATATATGACAGATCATGCCATAAGAGCCAAATAGAACACATCATAAAGGCATCATACAGAAATCTCGCGTTTATTGTCCTGATGGACTTCACATAATTTCATGTATCGTGATCTGCCATTTTGATTTACACATTATCGAATGTTACACCATAAACATACATACAAACATATCATATCATGCCATGGGTATTAACCACATAGTCTTACACACATTCATGTATCGTATTTTGTCATTCCAGTTTCGTCTTACTAGAGGCTACACCATGAATGGTTCCAAATCATACCAAGCTACCATGGGCCTTTATCTCTTTATCTTACACTCATTTTCAATTCATACTATGCTAATCTAGTTAGTAATATAACTGCTCTACCAGAGGGTTCACAATAGGACATTTCTCATTACTTACTTTTTACCCAAATGTGATCTTATTTCTGACTGATTCATACTTTTCATATCACAACTATACCTGCATTCTTAATAAATCAGTATTCTTCTCAACAAAACCTTACATATATCATCATTGCACTTACTTCATCTTCACTATGTTCACACATTTACCAATTATTGTAGATGTCATTATCTTTTATATATAACTACTTCTACTTGCAAAGTTTACACAAGAGAGTCAAGGTAGGGACTCACCTGATTCTCATCTACTACAGTTCTAAGCTCCAGACCCAAATATCCCTCTCGAACTAACAGCAACCACTGCTTAGAAACAAAATTTCACTATTACAATTCTTATACATACATTTTACTTATCATCTCAAGCACCAACAACCCTCATGCAAAGCCTTTTACTAAATGCTTTATTATTCGTATAACTCTTACAGTCTTACTTTTTTTAAGATCTTAACATGCAGAGTTGAAATACTTACCCGAAGATGGAATACCTACTGATTAAACCCAAAATCATAGTTTCCAGCTTAAGAAAGAATATATACCATTTGGTTTAAGAAAAAGAAAAAAAAAAGAGAGCAACATGAAAGGAAGAAGAAGAATCTCCTCTCAAACCCATCACACACACACACACACACACACACACACACACACACACACACACACACACACACACACACACACACACACACACACACACACACATATGACCCAACCTACCTAGTGAAACTTAACAAGTGTTACATGTTTTAGAATTTGCCTTGTTAATGGTCTACAGTTTCCAAGAGAAACATAATAAGTACCCTACATTCACAATTATCAAGTTTGGCTATCCAGTTGATTTCTAACCAGATTACTTATAATCTAACTAGCACAGTACTCCAAACAAACTAGGCGTACAATACATTTGGCGAAAACTCATACCATACATACCCTTTTTTCATTTAACATAGACTTCTCCTTAATATAACTGAATATTATGAAATAAAATCCTTACTTACTTATGTGGCAGTTACTATATGTCCACACGTATACGCCAAAATAAGCAATTGGGTGGATTACACTTCGCTAAACAAACTATTTTACTATTATACGCCAAAACCTTAGATTTGCTAGACTTGGGTGTTACAATATTGAATTATGATGTTGTGACACTGAGAACATATTACCCAAAGCACGCTTGTAACATCTAAAACCAAGCTTATTTTATCATCAATCATACCATATCACTTCTAAACATTATTAAGCATATACCTTATCTATATACTTTGCATTAATCTATGTACACGCCATAATTTAAAACCAAAATATCAAATTCCTATAATTAAAGAGTTTAAATAGTATTGGCTATTATAATTTTTAATATATATATTAAACCCCTGTAATTTGACTTTGGAAATCAATTAGAATTTTACAATTTCTATCTCATTTGTTTTTGTTCAAGGATGTGTAATCTCTTTTCCTTTCTTTTATTTTTAAAATTTTATTTTTAATTAATCTTTGTTAACTCTCTAAGCTAATTTCTCATCTAGTTTAAGGCCAATAAATAATTTAGTAGAGAGCCATGAGATTTGAACTCATACTTAAAAACTTTTATTCTAGTATTTGTTGTTTCTTTGGGTCAAGATATAGATACGTCATCTCACAAAATTATATTGACACCAAGTCAAAAAAAAGTCGTTGATTCAGTGTTGGTAGGCGAACAATTGGAAGTACTAAGTCGATCACCTTTCGTATTTGATCTATTGAAGAACACATTGACGTGTCTAATTAAGTAGTTGGTTAGATTCCGTCAACGAAAATAGCAACGGAATCTAAACTACTTGTGTGGTTGAGGCCGTTGTTTCAAGTTGGACCCTTATAGTTTGCAAGACTACAAGAAAGCTAAATCATGGATGTGCATTTCGTGGTTGTTTATTTGGTAAGAGTTAGTTATTGGACGTTCCCGCAATTAATTTACACATGGAAAGGTGAGTGATTTGAGGCGTACTCGATCACTGTAACTAACTTATTGGTTGAAGGAAAAAAATTGTTATCAAGGATCGGTTTGAAATCGGAACAAAATTAATCCTAAAGCTGGAATTTAATCCTATCTGTTTATTTAATTAAATTTTGTTTATGCTATTTTTAGTGTTATTTTTATTTCAATTTTTTTAGTTTTTACTTTTATTAGATTTAAATCTCCCCTTTTTTTTCTTTCATAGATCGTCACACGTCGTGAGTAAGACAACTGCTTAAAAGCTCAACTTGATTGAACCAAACAACACTTTTAGATACCCTAATCTCTGTGGGATCGATCCTACTCCCTATACTGCTATTTATTTACTGTTTAGATATAAAATTATTAGTTTTGATGGATTCAACACCCATCAACATCAATAATAATAACAATAACAACAATGAAAGTTTGGATCCTACTTTTCAAACAAACCATTATATTCCATGAATGTGAAACACTAAAAAAACCCTCATAATTTTTATTTGTTTCATTTATAATTAAATATAAATACCAAATCTTAAAACTTTGAATACTATTGAAGATTAATATTTTCTTCAGAAAATATAAACATTAAACCCTAAATCTTAAATAAAATAATACACTTATAAGGATATTAATTGTACTAAATACTAAATATATGTTTAACATATATTTGATACATGTCTTTATAGCAAGTATAACACATGTCCTTTGGTTGTTACATTAAGATACTAGTAATGTTAGGTTTCAAGTATTAATGAGGTGGGTTAATATAATTCAAAATCAATCTACCATGATGCGTATTTGGAGATCAAGAATAAATAAAATGATAGCTTCAGATTAAAAGAATAGACGATAAGTATTATCCCATTAAAAAATTGTCTTTTTTTGAACTGATTTAAATATAAAAAAAGAAAAGGCTCCAATTTTCTCGAATTTACGCCGTAAAACTCCAGAGATTCACCTCTAAAGCTAATCTATCACCAAATACAGGTTATGAGCATCCAAATAAAAAATGTGAAGATTTTAGAAGTTAGTGGGGGATGCATGCGTGTCTCCTTTGTTCAATTTATGTACTGGATTATTTTCATGCAATTAATAACTCTGTTTTAGTGATGATACAGAAACTAAATAATTGTGCTTTTTCATTCCCTTTTTCCGCATCTTAGTGGGATTTATATTTTATTTTCCTTAGCCTCCACAAATTTGCTATCTTTTAACTTTTTGTCCTAATTTTTAAACTTTTTCCACTTTTTTTTTTTAAATTTTAAATTTCATTGTTGAGGAATATATATATTTTGGTTAAAATATGTGGTTAGCCCATTACTTTAATAAAATTTAAGATTTAATCTATGTTCTTGAAAAGTTAAAAATTAAATTTTATTATTGTTTTTAATCTAAAAATCTCAATCCAATAATTAAAATTGTAGATATTTCCAGTTAAAATTTATTAATTCGATATTTTATTTAGACAACTTTCATGTGATGTGACATATGAATGACAAAAAATAAATATATCGGATAAATTTTTAACTAAAACTATTAATGACAATAATGATTAGATTAGAATTCTTAAAATGAAAAAGTAGAAAATTTTAATTTTTAACTTTTAAAATATAATGATTAAATCTCAAAATTTATCAATTCACAGATATTAAAAACATATTTTAACCATATGACCTAAGTATTTTATAAAATTTGATTAATTAACATTTTAAAATAATAAAGTATACTTCTAATATTAACATTTTAATATAAATGCTAAGAATTATATTTTTTAATTCTAGGATTGTAATAATGTTATCTTCAATATTTAAATTTATGTCTCCTTATAAATATAATTTTAATTATACATAAAAAATATAAATTTAATAATGGTCAAATTATTACTTTTAAATGATACAAACACTAGAAGGTACAATAAAAAAATAAATTAAAGAAGGAAATATTGGAACATGTGGTATCCTCTTAATCCCTTGTAGGATTAAAGAAACTTCAATACTTGTGTATCCCATAGAAACTTGATTTCATGACACCCACATTGTGGGTGATAAAATAATGTTTTTTTAAAAATATATATTTTGAAATGAATAGGCAATTCTTTTAAGAGAAAATTTAAAAAGGGTAAATTTTCAAAAACAAACAAAAAAAAAATCTTGTTACTATTAATTTAAATTTTATTATTTTTATTTAATTTTGTGTCACTTAATACGTGACATTAAATTTAGCAACACATTTTCAGAGACAACACCGAAGAGGTTGGCATTTAACATGGGACTTTGGCCGTTTCTAATAAAATTACATTTTAGCCTCCTCCAAAATAAGAAGAAAAAAAAATTTCATCCTTTTAAAAATGATAAAATTATAAATTAATACATAATAAAATTTTAATTTTAATTTTTTAAAATTTTATAATTCAATTACAACTCCCCTAAAAAGATTTTTTAACTTCGTCCCTGCAGACTTTATTATTAGTATAGATATAGATTATATAAATTTGGTGTTGAAGAGAAAATAGGAATGATTGTGCTAGCTAGGCTTTATTAGGTATGGGCTAAATACATTCCATTAGAATTGGGGAACTTTTTGGACTCGTCATAATTTATTTGAACTTCCACTCCTGAATCTAATTATTTTGATATTTAATTTGGTTTAATAATATCAATAAGTTATTACATTATTTATCAAACATTGTTCCCTAATTCTTTTTTTTAATTAAAAAATTATAATATTCCAAAATAAAATTATAACTATAATTTAATTAATTATAATCATTATAAAAATTGAAAGAAAACAATATTATTATATGGTAAAAAATTTATCATAGATGCAGTTTTGAATCATTAAAAAATCATTACAATTTTATATCCTTAAAAATATAATTTTAGGTTGGGTATTTATTAGTGACTTAAATTGAATTTGGGTTTACAATTTTATATCCTTAAAAATATAATTTTAGGTTGAGTATTTATTAGTGACTTAAATTGAATTTGGGTTTAGGTTGGATTGAATATGGGTTTTAGATATTTGGGTTTAGGCATAGGCTAAATATTCAATTTAATATTTATTAATAAAAAATGTTGTTTATTCGAACCGTTTGTATTTGAATAATGACAATTAAAAAATCATCAACTAAACCTATTGAAATCAAATTCCTTGACTAAATAATTGAAAACCGATTAAATTAAAATAAAATATTTTTGTTAAACTGATTTTAATCAACTAACCAATTTTTTGATGATGAATATGAAAAGCCTCCCTATTCAACTACGATCGCTTAATAATGTGCAACATATCACCTTTCATATTTATTTTCTTGAAACCTACTCGATTTGCATGTTCCAATGCCTTATGGTTGGTCACTAGGTCACGGACCGTGATCATTGCGCATAGAATGTCTCATAAAGGATAACTTATTAAATGAGGTTCATTTGACCCACAAAACCTAACTCGATTCGTGGAATCCATGGAGAAACTCATCTACATGAAGCTTTGGTAGTTCAGTGAAACACTTCTAGAGTTACCAGGGTAATTAATGTAAATAATAAGGGATAAAGATGTATAAAGTTTAAATCCCTTAAGACTCTCATCTTGTAGATAGACACAAATCTTGATCGTCGATGTAGCTCAATCTATACTATTGGTTTTGGGGGAGCTCAACTATAAATAGAGGCCTTCCCCTTCATTTGTATTCACTTAGTTGTAATCTTTCATAATAATTGAATACTATTCATACACTTGTTGTGCGCTATTTTTCTCTGGCTTTTTGTTCATTTGTAGTTTCTTTTGTCTTTCGAGCTTGCTTCCGCTTTGCTTCGGTGCTTTGGAAAATTTCTGTAAAATTCTCATTTTTCGGCAATAGGCTGACTTAGGTAGGATTTGAACCTAAGAAATCACCTAAGGCCACGCGGTTTGCTAGACTAAAGATCTAGTTTCGCGATAGTTTGTATCAGAGCTAGTGTTCGAAGGCGCTAATTGAGATGACAAAAGGAAGAGACGAGTAGAATGTCCCGATGGAGACTCGTAGGAGGTCCAGGAAAAATAACAAATTGAGGGATATGCTATCGACTCTAGAAGGTTGGGTGACCAATCTCAAGGAATCCATGGGTGGTGTGAAGGAAAAACTTAAGGTAGTTGAAGGATGTGTCGATGAGTTAGATTCGATGAGAGTGCAACTTAAGGACTATGTGGCAAAGGCTCTTAATGGTAATCGGGATGTGTTGAAAGAGGCCTTCAATGATGCCATTGGTGAATAAACTGAGAAGCTGATTAAAGGTAATGATGTTTTCGAAGCTTCAATTCTACCTTTGAAGGAGGAAACTAAAGCCATTATGACAAATATTGAGGAGCTCGAGTGAGAGCTTGTTGTGTGTAGAGCTACTATAAGAAAATGGATGCTGGCTTCAGTTCTTAAGCAACGTAAGATGGATGTCCCTAAGCTGAAAGAGTTTAGGGGATGAGGTCCACAAGAGATGTGGACAATTTTCTCTAGGGAATGGAACAATACTTCTGTGTGATAGGCATCGAGGATAATACCAAAGGTAAACACTATTGTAGTTTATTTTATTGATGTCGCTCTTTTATGGTGGCGTTGTAGGTCCACAAATGAGAGACTATGTGATACTGCAATTGGGACTTGGGAGGAGTTCTAGAAAAAAAACTGAAGAAACAGTTTTACCCGTAGTATGCCGAAGAGGAGACTCGAGCTAAGTTGCATCAACTTATGTAACAAGGTATTGTCTGAGAGTATGTCAGAGATTTAGTGAATTGATGCTTCAAATCTCTGACTTGAGTGGGAAATAAGCTTTCTACTAGATCAAAGACAGGTTGAAGCCTTGGGCGAAGCAAAAGTTACGTCGACAAGGTATCACTAAGCTTACTGTAACTGTGGTTGAGATGAAATCCTTTATCGAGCTTGGTTCGAAGAAAGACAAGTTTGAGTTTTCCAAGCCTAAAGAAATGGGCAATGGTGGGGGAGACTATGAGGAAGATGGAAATAGAAACGGTGGCAACATAAAAAATGGTAGTAATGGGAGACCACATAATGGGAAAAGGAAGTCCAACAACAGATCGAAGGGGCCAATGAAATGCTTCCTTTGTGATGGTCTTCATATGGTGAGGAATTGTCCAAAGAAATCTGTATTTTCTACTATCGAAGGGGACGATGAGCTAGATAGAGCATCGATGAGACTTGGTTCAATTGTGCATTTTATTGAAGCCAAAAGAGTCAAAGATAATGAGAAGAAACCAGTGAATTGATTCTTGTGTTGTGGTTCGCATAAGATGTGGGACTGTCTAGAGCGATCCAAGATGTCCATGATCAATAAAGAGAAAGAAGTGGAGCCTGTTGAGAGTAAGGCTTTAAAGTTTATGCCGATGATACTCAATTTTGTGAAGGCGAAGAGGAATCAAAAGTAAAAAGGTTTGATGTATGTGGACATCAACATTGTAGGTTAGGGGAAGAGTGCTCATATTGATATGGAGGCATCGGACTTGTTCATATCGGAGAAAGCTGTAAGTAAACTTGGTCTCTCAGTTAGTGAATCAACTAAGAAGATCAAAACTGTTAATTTCAAAGACGTCCAAATATTAGGATTAGCACAAGGAGTTGAGCTGCAAATCGGTCAATGGAAAGACAAGGAAGACTTTGAGGTAATTCACTTAGATGATTACAAATTCGTGCTTGACTTGAATTTTCTTGACAAGGTTGATGCTTTGTCGATGTAATACCCCTACCCGTATTCATTGCCGGAATAGGGTACGAAGTATTACCGGAGTTTACAAATTAAATTTTTTTTTAACTCAATATAACCCCTTTATAGATATCTACCCTTCTCTGAAATTTTAAACCAAAAACAATCCACATCAACCAATCCAATTCAACATATTTTCAAGATAAATTCATGCATATTTATAAAATAACGTCATCACATACCCAAAACCAGGTTTGTTAACCATACCAATGGCTAACTCTACATTCATTTCACAAAATTATTTACTTTATTAGCTTATACATGCCATTGATTTCCAAATTAAAGTTTCTTTATGTACCGAAATCCTGAGGTTGATAGTGTGATGTGTCTCCGACCAAATCCGACCTCCGAGCTCTTAACACTACAAAACAGGGGAAAATGAAAGAGGGTAAGCACTTTGTGCTTAGTAAGCTCATGTAACAAGAATTATACTTACCTAATATTTTTAATACAATACAATAAACATTTATATATCCATTCAATGCATTATTACCCTAATATGCACAAACTCAACATTCAAGTTAGTACAATAATTTGCATGTACCAATAATATATATCATGATTGATGAGCTCATCAATACCATGATTTCCGTTTTCTTGTTATTTTTCCATATTTATCCCGTTGAATTTCTCGGAATTTCGATGGATTTTCAGAGGTACACTTTTAGTGTACAATTTCGGGTCCGTCAATTCATATTCATGTGCACACATTTCCATTTCAGAGAGCACACTCCCGCGAACCTCATCCTTACAATGGGATTACGGTCCAGTTAAATCACAGTAATATAAACTCATAGAGTATTGTCGGGATTACCAGTCCAGGCTAAATCCCCTACAACGACAATTACTCTAATGAGCTTGGATCTGAATTACCAGTCCAGGCTAAATTCAGACCCTGATTCGGATTACCCGTCCGGGCTAAATCCATTTTCCACATATTCTTCGGGAGGGCTATATCAGGATAGGATCACCCGTCTGGGCTAGATCCTTTTTACCGTCAATTCCTTTTCAGAGATCCATCGAATTTTCCTTTCATTCAACCGAGATTTCTTCCCATTTTTATCAAATATATCAATGTTTTATAAATTTTCATACAATGAACATTCCAATCATATTCACATCAATAACATACATTTCAAACATTTAAGAATATAATTCAAGTTACATGAACTTACCTTGATACTTGTTTGTGTACAAAAAAATCTACTAATCCTGAACTTTTTCCTTTCCTCGATCTAGCTTCGTATTTGAATCTTCTAGATCTAAATAAATAAATTTAATTATCAATTTAATACATTTCTTGTTCATATGCAACAATTTCTATAATTTCATTATTATTATTTATAGTTTATTCAAAGCTGTCTATTTGAGTCATAGTCACTAAATTATTTATAACTCGAGCTACAGAACTCCAAATTAAGATCTGTTAATTTTCCCTGAAATTAGACTCATTTATATTCTTACCATAAAATTTTCAGAATTTTTGGTTTGGCCAATAAGTACAGTTTATTCTTTAAAGTCACCCCTATTCTGCTGTCTGACAGTTCTGACCCTTCTTCACTAAAAATTAATTATCTCTTCATACAGAATTCAAATGATGTTCTCATTTATTTCTATTAAAAATATACTCATTAAGGATTCTAGACATATAAATTTAAGCCCCTAATTATTTTTATTAAATTTTTTATGATTTTTCAAAGTCAGAATAGGGAACCCGAATTCATTCTGACCTTGTCTCACAAAATTCATTATATCTCAAAATTTACAAATCCATTGCTTACATGGTTTCTTCCATGAGAAACTAAACTCAATAAGCTTTAATTTCATATTTTTTTCATCTTCTAATTCGATTCCTACAATTTATAGTGATTTTTCAAATTTAGTCTACTGCTGCTGTCTAATATTGTTTTAGTGCAAGCTGTTTATTACCATTTTTCCCCTAAGTTTTTAATAAATGAGAATTTCGTCCCTACTCAATTAGTCTCTCAATTGAGCTTATTTTTCTCAATTAACACTTTATTATATCACCTTAAACTATTTTACAACCTTTAGGAATCAGAGTTTCAGAAATAAACTTTAATTCCAAACATTTTCACAATTAGGTCCTAAAAATTAATTTCCATTGAAATTACCTAATAAAATTATCTCATAAACAAATTAAAACTTTGATTTCATTCTATTTCATCATAAACTTACAGCACTCAATCATGGTGACTTTCAATTTCGTCCATGAAATCAAAAACTAATGAATTTAATAGTAGGACCTAGTTGTAAAAGTCTTAGAAACACAAAAATTACAAGAAAAAGGCAATGATTAACTCACTTGGTGCAAAAATTATGAAATACCAGCTTAGAAAACCCTCCTATGGCGTTTTTAGCTGCTGGAATTGAAGAGAAATGAATAGAAATCTAGATATTTCCTATTTAGTCCTAGCTTTATTTAGTTAATTTTGTAATATTCCAAATTTTCCCTTAATTTATCAATTTTCCTGCTGATTTCATGCCCTTGCCGTCCAGCCCAAATAAATTTTGGGTCTAATTGCCTTTTAAATCCTTTCTCATTAGACTCTTAAGCTATTTAATCATTCTAGCAACTTTTACACCTATTACAATTTAGTTCTTTTCATTTAATTGACTACCCAAACATTAAAATTTCCTAACGAAATTTTAATACCACATTACTAACATTTCATAAATATTTATAAAATTATTTTCGACTCGGTTTTATGAGATAAAGGTCCCGATACCTTATTTTTACCCAATTTCTTCAATAATTTCTTTTTCTAACTAACCACTAAATCGGTAAATTTTTTCTATCAATATTTTCATACGATTTTCCTATCATATCAATTTTCAAGAAAAAATATTGAAATAAATTTCTCTTGAAATCGGATTTGTGGTTACGAAACCACTATTCCGATAACCTTGAATTTAAGCCATTACAGTTGATTCCTTTTGTTGACTGCATTTGCATCTTGGATACTCGACAACAAAAAGGTATTATGCCAGTTAGTTGAGACATGAAAGGTGGAACCAAGATATTGTTGACAAACTATGTAACAACCCGTTTCTAGTGGTGTCAAAAATAGTGGTTTTGAGACCACGATTCTGATGAGCGAGTTAATGTTTTAATATTTATTTAATATTTATGAGTATTTATTAGAGTCATGTTAAAGTTTGGTTAAAAAGTTTTAACGTTTAAATAGTTAATTAAGTAAAAAAGACTAAATTGTAAAAGCTGTAAAAGGAGGTTTTATTAGTTAAAGGTGTCAATTGGGTATGAAAATGTGAATTAAGGGATTTATTTAGTTAATTTACCTTAGGAATAAGTGTTGGATGGTTATGGACATTATTTGGATAAAAATTTAGTTGATTTCTTAAGGGTAAATTAATAATTAATTAAATAAATACCTAAACAAATGAGTAAAGCTAGTATCATATCTTCTTCCTTACATGGCTTTGATCGAAAAACACCATGGGAGAATATAGAATAATCGACCAACATTTATTTTACATGCATGGTATGTAATTCTTGCTCGTTTTTAATGATTTTTATGTTTTTGTTTTTGTAATCGTTTTAACTTAATCTAGCTAACCCGAGGGTCAATTCGTAAAATTGTTAAATGTTGTGGAATAAACCATTGATGAGTTTTTTTTTTAAAATTTTATAGTAGATTGTTGAGCTTGTTTGTAAAAATAGATGCATTTTGTTAAGGAATTTTTAGTAATTTTAATGTTTAGGGACTTAATTGTGAAAATAGTAAAATCTTTTATAAATAGTTTAAAAGGAAGATAAATATGTTCTATTTTTGAACCTATTAAAAAACGGTTAGCATGATTTTTGTGAAAAAAATGGTTAATTTGCAAGTTCTGAGTTTTGGGACTAAATTGAGTAAAAGTTAAAATGCTAGGGTTAATTTTGTAAATTCACATTAAAATGGACTAGAAGATTGAATTAATTAGTTTAAGCTATTTGAATTATTTATTTGAGTGAAATTATTGTTCATATGAAGAAAAAAATCAACCGGACTTGAATCGTAGTAAAGTTAATGTTTCAGATTAGTCGTCGACTCTACTTTTGTATTTATGTTTGTCGAGGTAAGTTCATATTTTATTTAAAGTATTTCATTTTAATTTATAATGTAAATTGATATCTTTAAATACATATCTATGAAATAATATTTTGAGTTACTTAAATTGAGAAATAGAAAAGACCATGATCGAGATATATCATGGCATTATATTCGAAAAGGAAAAGACCATGGTTGAAAAATATCATGGCACTCTCGAAACAATGAAAAGGATGAAAAGGTTATCGATTGAAAAGGGTATTGATTGAAAATGTTATGCAAATATTATATGTGTTATGTAAAGTAATTTTATTTGTGAGTTATGTACTAAGCATTATGTGCTCACGTTATTTCTGTTTCCTTGTAGATCACGAAAAACTTGCTTGGTTGGAAGGTCAAGTCGGGGGCATTCACACTATCCATTCCTATCTCGATAGATGTTTGGGTCATTTTGTAGTTGGTTATGAATGACATGTATTAGGATCTTTTTGGTTGACTTATCCATTTCATTTTTGTATGGTATTTGAATTGGTAATATTTGGTAGACATGTATATATGTTTTGGTACTTTGAACAAATGGTGTAATTATAAATGCTTGAGGTATTTTGGTTGATGATTGTGATGATGTATATATATTTATATATATAAGTTGTTTAAAAGTGTACGAAATGAGATGAAATGTTGAGTAGTTTTAATTATGTATACTTACTGCGTTAGTTTGAGTTGAAATGGTAGATTTTTGAAAGTGGATGTTGATGATATGATTGAATGGCATTTAACTAGTTGAATGTATTGCTTTTGGTGAATGTAAATACCATTTAGTTAAATGTTGGATAAGTGTTTGGTTTTGATTCAGTTTGACATGAATTGTAGTGCCTTTTGGATGGCATATTGGTTAAGTTTATATGATGGTTGATTTGACATGTTTTGGAGTGTGTTTGAATGTGTTTTGGACATATGAATGCATTTGGGAATGGTGTGTCTTGGTGTGCAAGTCTTGGTGCTTGACTTGGCTTGTTTTAGGGGTAATTTATGAAGCACACAGCCTGGGACACGGGCTATCACACATGGTCGCCCCACACGGCCGTGTGTTTCAAGTCAGTATGTAACACGGTTTTAGATACGACTTGCGACACGATCGTGTGACCATATTTCAAATATGCACAAGGTTTGGCACACGACTTACGACACGACCAATTGACCTATTTCGAATACCCACACCGGCGGACACATGGGCTAGGACACGATCGTGTTTCCATACTTCGAATGTTCACATAGCCTGGGCTATGTCACATGGCCGTATGACCCTTATTTTCAAAATTTTCTAGTTTTCCAAAATTTTATGTTTTTTTAAAAATTGATCCCTGAATGTTTCCAAGCTATTTTTAGAGTCTCATAAGCTTGATTTAAGGCCCATAAATGTATTCTTACTATAATTAAATGTTAACATTTAAATTGCATAATTGCTTCTGTTTTGAAGTTAAAAGTTTTGATTTGTATAGTAATGCTTCGTAACCCTGATCTGGCGATAGAGACAGGTTAGGGGTGTTACATTTAGTGGTATCAGAGTTACGATTTAGTTGGTTCTCAAACTAAACATAGTAAGTATGGAGTCTAGAAATACATGCCATTATATAACCTGTGATAGTGTGATGTCTCCTGACTTAAAATTTTTTATCTTGTTATTGATTTAGATCAAAGATGTTTTCTGATCATAATCAAGCTAATTTTGATGAAGTTGAAAGTAATATACCAGCTTTGATTTAGGAAATAGTTCACAATGAGCCTATTTCTAGTGGACGAAGGAGGGAGGCACATGAAGCTTTCTTTGATATGATGTCGAAATGGTTTACCGACTTTATACGATCTAACCCAGTGGCTCAACGACCTCCGCCTACTCCTGTACCTCAACCAATTCCCCCTATTCTGCAAAATACGAAACAAGCATGTGTAAACAAGCCTCCTGTTGATAATATTTGTAAATACGAGGATGAAGAATTTCGTGGTAAGGTTAAAGACAATCTAAAAAATGCTAAATTTTGATTAGAGAATACTATCAGAGTTTTTGATGAGTTAACATGTTCTTCAAATGATTGTTGGAATTTCTTTATAATGAATTTTTACTAAATAATTATTTGCACTCCAAGCTTAGTAATGAATTTTTTTCTAAGTAACCCCGCCGACGTAGGTGTGACATCAACTTGTAAATAATCTTTGTGTTCATGCTTCTATTTTTCCCTTTTTTTTTCTTTTTGTTTTATGCTTTAGTAGTCATAAGTACATAAATTAAACATTTGTATTTCTATTTGATATCAAAGCTTACTAATTAACGTAATTGGTGAGATCTTGTGTCTAGTTGATGATTACGAAGTGAGTAAGCTATGTCATTCGACCCTATTGCTGCATGGTTCACCAAGATTGTATAACGTATTTGGGTACAACAGAAGCTAAATGTTAATGTGGAGTGACAGGAGAGTAAAAATGTTAAGTTGCTGATTTGTTTTAAATGGTTTATTTCTATTTTTATAGTCTCATTTTGATGTTGGTGTTGCTTTGTTGTGCTATATATTTTTGGGGATGCAACACTTGAAGAAAGAGGTTTCTATTGCTGAATCTTATGTTGCTACTACCATTGATATGATTGGTTGTCTTTGATATTGCTGCCATCCATGTAGTTTTATGACTTTAAAGGAGAGTGTATTTGATTTGGATTGATTCGTATGATATGACTATCTACTTTTTCTTAATTCTTATTATATGTTTTGTGTTTGACACCAAAGTTCTGTTAAAAATGCCTATAAAAAAAAAAAAGAAAAAGAAAAAGAAATTGTAAGTGCCAATTATTGTCGCGCACCAAATTTTGATTTGTATTATTTCTTTTAATAAAATTTATTGACTTTAGATAAAATGATTAATCTTAAAAAAAAAATGATTTTTAAGTAATTTCTTTGATTCATTAAATATGAATTTAGGGGGTATTAATCAATGACTTGAGTTTGACAACGAAGTAGCTAAAGTGAGCGGTGATGGCGGCATCATCACCGCCGGGATTCGACTACCCCACATCAAGCGTAACGCGGAAGCATTCACATTGCAATTAAAAGTTATTTTATATATGCCATTTTTAATTTAAAAAGATAGTTAGTTGAATTCAATTTTTAGTTTACAATTCAGTCCTCAAATAATCCACTATTATGTCAAACCTTGGAATAAAAGAGATATTTGTCCATATTTTTTGAGTAATTTATGAATGAATATTTTGAGGGATTAATTTAAAAAATTTATTTCACAATGGAGCGTTCATTAAGATTAAATGGAACAACAACACCAAGGGTAAGAGGAGGCTTTACTCCTAAAGTTAAAGTGAATGTAAAAGTGAATGTTGTAAAAATGTTGTAAAAGTTGGAGATTTCATTTAGGGTATTAATATTAATATTTTATGTTTTATGATTTTAATTTTGTTCTTTTTTATTATATGATATATGATTTAATCTTTATGTATTTAATTTTAATTTATTTTTAATGCAAAATAAAATAATAAAAATACTAAATATTGGATTTTTTAATTACATAACATTTGCTTGAATTATTAATTATTTACTGTAACACCCCAAACTCAATTTAGACGTTATTGGCGAATTCAGAGATGTCACAAAGAATGGTTTTGAAAACTGAGTTGTCTCGTCAAATCATTCACATTTCATACTTCACATACATTCCCGATTTTACTGAAAACATCATTTAATTAGTTCATTTGCCAAATCGTATTATAGCGAAAGCCTGAAAACAATCATTATGTTTTTAGAAATGCGGTCGCGTTTTTAGGAAAACTTTTGTTTGCGTAAAAACTGTTATTTTCAATAAAACGTTTTGTCGAAGCATGCATACCATTAACAAGCAAATCCAAAGCCAACGGTTAAAAAAGTTCCAAACAGTCCAGAGAGTCTCAAAATTTACAAACTCTCAATGAATCCAAAATTTAATATAAAACCATAAATTAATAGCTGAAAACAATTTACGAACGAGTGGTCACCATTGAGTCTCTTGACGCACCGACCCGCCTAAGTCTGTGGATTACCTGACAGAACACAGACAAGCAAATGTGAGTTTACATAAACTCAGTATGTAACCCAGCAGAATTAAGCATGCAATCAAACAGAATCCTATACACAGTCCAAAACGGATATAGAAACAGATTTGGGCTCAAGCCTATTTCAGATACAGATACAGTAATCAGAATCAGATAATCAGAATAATCCTACCCCCATCCTCTACACACCATCTCCGACCATTCCAACACACCATGTGGGGTTAAAAACATACACCCATCCCTACACACCAGGTTGTGTCATTACGACACCTATCAGACATAGCATAGACAAGCTTCTAGATAATAGACGATGAACGCCGTACAGAACACTTCCTCCATCAATACAAAACCCACCCCACAATCATACACAGAACAGATACAGAATAACATACTAGACATGCTCAACATGTTATGTACGAATATCAGAATAATCAGTTATGCATTGTATTATCATACTCAAAACAGATCATTAGCTTATCCAATCTACAGTTTTGGGGTTAGGTTAGCTCTTACCGACCCTACGGTAGGCCTACAGTCGATCCTTGACCTTCGCCTAAACCGAGAGTAGCAAAACAAACCCTCTCATTAAACACTTAGCCGAAAAATGTTACGATTCTAACAATACAAAACTTACCAAACAAGCGCAGTCAAACGTTGCACAAAAACGAGACGGATTCAAAAAAGAAATCGAAACGAAGTGGGAAAGGGAGAGCAGAATTTTGGCAGAGAGGAGAAGAGAAAGAATGTCAGTTTTTTTTTGGAAACAGGAAAATTTTGAAAAAAACAAAAGAATAAAACAGAATAATCTCAAATCCCTCCTTTTCCTCCTACCAACCCACTAACATCCAACATCATCAGACTTTCAGTTCTATCGAAACTCCCTCCGACAACTGAGCAAAAATTAATTATCCATACTAACGCAAGGATTTGAACATAGGACCTCTAACACACCACTCCCTTATCACCTGAACCAGTAGGCTCATTCTAATATGAGTTTACAGGCAATTAAATATAAGCCTGCTGATCAAGGATAAGGCTTAGATTCAAAAATAACTAAAATTTACTAAAGGTAAAGCTTAAACTTAAGACCTCATACACACTCCCAAAATACTTAACCATTGAAACAAATACAAATTTGTTGAAAACTTACAGAAACAAAAATAAGAAAATAAAGGCGTTACATTTATTACATCTAAGAAATTAAATTGATAATAAAACTTTAATTGTTGTAAGTAATAAGTAAAAATAATGTATGGTTTCAAAAGAAAAACCACACACTTTTTAACAGATTAAACTTATAATATATGTATTTATAGTTTACATTTTAAAGCGTCATAATCTTATTTAATTGATTTGAATTATGCATAAATAAGGAAAGCAGTTACTGACTTTTTTTGGTTACCTAAAAATGTAAGTATTCATTCTGTTAATATTTTTATTAACAATAGGGTTGGCCAAAAGTACAAATTTTCACGATTTTCTAATATTTAACAGAAAACACTTATTTTCATAAATTAGTAAATCAGGGTATTTTTTATTAATAATATATAGCTGTTTCCAAAATATAAAAATATATTTCATTTCCTAAAATCTAATCATTTCCATAATATATAAGATTGCTTGAAGATTTAATTATAACTTAATTTTAAAATAGTAATTCGCATATATATATATATATATATATATTTATTTAACCATAAATTCCTTTATTCAAGTATTTAAAAAAATTAAAATTAATTAATCTTCAAATTAATAATTTAAAAGTTTGTTAACATAATAAATATAAAGTTTTTTTTAACATAACAAAATATATTATTAATAAATGTTTTGTTTCTAAAAATTTATTTTTTAAAAACTTCCTCTACTAGATTAATTTGAAATTATCTTTTGCTTAAGGGTGCAAAAAGTTCTCAATTTTTTTCAAAAAAAGTAATTAAGCCCTTATTTTCTTTTTTTGCATTCAATTGGATACTTAAACTTTTAAAATGCATCAAAAAGGGTCTCAAACTTTTTTTTAAAAAAGCAATTAAGTCCATACCTTTTTTTTGCACTCAATTAGGTACTTGAATTATCAAAATGCATCAAAAAGACCCTTTGACCATTAAAGTTAATCGCCTCTAATTTTTTCAGTTAAGCCACCGCGTGACATGTAGTAAAAAATAATAAAAAAATATAAAAATAAATAAAAGTTGTAAAATTTATTAAATTTTAATAAAAAATTAATATTTATTAAAAATTATAAAAAAATTATAAAATACATAGAAATATAGAAAATTTATAAAATTTTATAAAGCCGTAAAAAAATAAAAAATGTAAAGAAATATAAAATTCATAAAAGAATTATAAAATTATCATACCAAAAGAAGCATTTTGTAATTTCTATAACATTTATTGATTTTTATTTTTTATTTTTTTCGTCACATATCATGTTGTGTTGCGATATATGATGGCTTTAACGGAAAAAAATCGGGGATCATTAACTTTAACGGTCAATAGTTAAAGTTGATGGTTAAAGGGCATTTTTGATGCATTTTATGATTTTTATAAAATTTTACAATTTTTTGTAAATATTTTACAATTTTTATCATTTTTTCTAATTTTTAATAAAATTTTTAATTTTTTTATTTTTTATTAAAATTTAATTTTTTTATAATTTTTATTGATTTTTATTTTTTATAATTTTTTTTCATGTGTCACGCCGTGGTTTGTGACATGAGGTGACTTTAATTGAAAAAAATTAGGGGCAACTTACTTTAACGGTCAAAGGGTCTTTTTGATGTATTTTGACAGTTCAAGTATCCAATTAGGTGCAAAAAAAAAATAGGGGCTTAAATAATTTTTTTTGAAAAAGTTTGAGAGCCTTTTTTATGCATTTTGAAGTTCAAGTACCCAATTGAGTACAAAAGAAAAAAGTAGGGGCTTACTTTTTTTTTTTTTAAAGTTTGAACGTCTTTTTTATGCATTTTAAAAGTTCAAGTACTCAATTGAATGGAAAAAAAAAGCAGGGGCTTAATTGCTTTTTTTGAAAAGGATTGTGGATTTTTTTATGCATTTTGAAAGTTCAAATATCCAATTGAGTGCAAAAAAAAGTACTCGTTGTCTATGGTGAATGACATATTTTTTTTTTAAGTAAATTCATTCATTCAATGAATATAACCATATGATTTAGAGAGAAAAAAATAATTGTCGTAGATGGTGAATGACAAGCTCTATCAGCACAACAAAGGCTTTAGCCTCAACATTAATAGAACATCATGACACATTGACAATTGACTTTGTCACAACTCAAGCAGGACATATCTAGAGTGTTTGTAAACACTTAATACGATAAGGAAATTAGCCCCTAATGGTCCAAAGCGGCGAGTAAAAATCGACAAAAGAGTCGAACATTCACCAAATTAGAGAGGACGACAACAAAATCATCCTTAAAATCACTTGTAAAACTAAGGTTACATACATAAGCAATACTAAAAAACATGCACAAGGGCAAATAAAAACTTCTAAAACTGAAAACTTATTAAATAATGAAAAAGCAAACAAAAAAAATACAACATGAGTCCAAATCAACTCGTGAAATCATTTATTATTCTGAAATACTCCCACCCACTTTCCAAAAAAACTACTAGTAGCCGGTGGAGTTTTAGAGAATGACCGGCGCTGTCATTTGTCCATCACAACTTGTGAAGAAAATAAAGATACCCACAAAATAGATTTGCAAATTGAAAAGAGAAAAGACATGTAGAGTGAATAAACAAAAGAAAGAAAGAAAAAAAGATTTGGTATAGTCAACCTGGAGACTGACACCACATTTGATCAAAACAAAAAATAAACAAACGATTTGAAAAAAAAACTTTTTTAATCAAACATTTCTTAAAACTAAATTGTTAAGTAATCAACCCCATAATTTTGTTTGAATTCAGTCAACCCCATAATGTTGTTGTTATAGATTCTAAGGAAAATTATATATTTTAGAAACCTAAATCCTTTATTAATGGGTTTAAAAATTTGTGCTTAAATAAAACATGAATTATTTCCATTTTAATTTTTTAATTTATTTCAATTAATTTTTTTTTAGATTCTAATTTATTCCAGTTAATTTTAAATGTAACTTTAAATTCAATTCAAATCTATTTTTTTATATTGACAATAATACCTTCGTGAATCTGAGTTTTTTAAAATAATAGATTTGAATTAATATATAAAAGGGGTAAAAACAAACTAGTTTCCTCTAAATTCTTGGGGGTTAAGGCCGGCTCCTTGGTCACGGATACTTAATTTTATCGTCTTTGTAGAATATACGCGTAATACGCGTTTGAACGTGCATTGCACCAACTCCATTCCAAAACTAATAAAGCTTTAATACAAATTTATATATGGCAATTTAACAACTCATCATAATCTCCATTCGCTTGAATTTCAGCTCTAATCATTCTCTTCCCTTTTATTACTATTATTTTTGTTTTCACGTTCCATTTACATACAAAAACAACACAGAAGGGAAGAAAAACAAAAACTGAGTGGTGGTGGGAAATATGTCTGAAGGAGGAACAACCGTAGAATACACCCCGACATGGGTGGTGGCTGTTGTCTGCTCTGTCATTGTCTTCATTTCCCTTGTTGCTGAAAGAATCCTCCATTTCTTTGGCAAGGCATGTAACATGTTGGAAATGTGTTTATGCATTCTGTGTGTGTTTGTTGATGAAATGTCTGAATGAGCTTTTCTTTTTTTTTTTTTTTGGTTTTTCAGTATTTGAAGAAAAAGAATCAGAAACCTCTCTTTGAGGCCTTGCAGAAGATCAAAGAAGGTATAATATATAGACTCTAAAATCATCATGTTGGATTATATGTTGTGTTGTGTGAATCTTAAAAGTAAATTTGTGGTGTGGATGCAGAGTTGATGTTGCTGGGATTCATATCGTTGCTACTAACAGTGTTTCAAGACAGAATTGCCAAAATCTGTATACCAGAGGATTTGGCTCATCAATGGTTGCCTTGTAAGGAAAAGAAAGAAGTAACCACAGAACACTTTCAGACCCTTTTCTCCTCTTTTCTTCCCAATGGTAATGGCCGTCGTCTTCTCGCCAAGCCTGCCGATTCCTCTGCCTACTGTACTACTAAGGTACCCCTATACTGCAACAGTTTTGGAACTTGAAACCATGTCTTATAAGAGTATATGACTCAACAGCAAATATGTTGAAATTTGAATCCAGGGGAAAGTTCCATTGTTATCCACTACGGCATTGCATCATCTACATATATTCATCTTCGTGCTAGCTGTTGTACATGTGACTTTCAGTGCTCTAACCATTGTTTTTGGGAGCACAAAGGTATATTTCCTCCATTCTCTCAAATGCCATGTATAATGCTACTACTGCTTTCAATTGCCTTCTGATATATATGATGATCTAGATCCATCAATGGAAAAATTGGGAAGATTATGCTAAGGATATGGAAGATGATCCTGAGGGAGGTAATGAATAACTGCTAACATGCTTTTATCAACAATTCAGCATTGGGATTCTTCAAACTTTAGCTTTTATGGCTACTTTATGATGTAAATGCGATTTTGCAGTTGTGAAAACAAAGATCACTCAGGTCCAAGAACATGATTTTATCAAGGGTCGGTTCTTGGGTATTGGAAAGAATTCTGAGATCCAGGGATGGGTGGTAAGTCAAGATCTTTTTTCTTTTCTATTTATATGTTGATAAGCCAGTAACATAGTTTTGATGGCTTTGTTTTGCTTTCAGTACTCTTTTTTCAAGCAATTCTATGGATCTGTGACCAAGTCAGATTATATCACATTAAGACTAGGCTTCATCATGGTAGGTTAAAATGAATTAATCTTACTTCATTCCATTTTTACTTCAACTCTCTTAGATTAACTTCTGAAAATTTCTTATCTAGACTCACTGCAGGGGAAATCCAAAGTTTAACTTTCACAACTACATGATGCGTGCTCTCGAAGCCGATTTTAAGAAAGTTGTTGGGATAAGGTCAGTTTTCTTATGAGTTAGAGAAAGGTGTTCTTCCATGAATGCATTATGCAGTTAAAGTTATGTACATGCTTAGCATCATAAGCATTTATGTCAGTGTATACCTTTGGTGAAAATGGTGTTTTGTCACGTTTCTATTCATCAACATACATATCATTATATACTACCATACCGTTAACAGTTACTTAATTGCAGTTGGTATCTTTGGGCATTTGTAGTCATTTTCCTCTTGCTGAATTTTGTTGGTAAGATGCTGAATTCGTTTGTATTTTCGCCACACGTCTTGAGTTCCTAATATTGACTTAAAATCAAACTTCGGTTCTGGTTTCGCAGGTTGGCACACGTATTTTTGGATAGCATTCATTCCCTTCATTGTAAGTTGAAGTACTTATGTTGAATAAGCTAGGCAGGCATGTTAGCATATATTTGACAATGGTTCCTTTTTTAACCTTTGGCAGCTTTTACTTGCTGTTGGCACCAAGTTGGAACATATAATCACACAATTAGCTCAAGAGGTAGCTGAGAGACACATGGTGGTGACAGGTGAATTAGTGGTTCAACCTTCAGATAACCATTTCTGGTTCAACAGGCCGCGCCTCGTCCTCCGCCTCATTCACATCATCCTCTTCCAAAATTCATTCGAAATGGCCTTCTTCGCCTGGATATGGGTAAAACACAATGTCACTAACCTCGTCACATGCCATTTTTTTCCATATAGTCAGTAAGTAAACAACCTTTCCTGTTCCATTTTTATAACAGGTGCAGTATGGTTTCAACTCATGCATGATGGGGCAAGTTCGTTTTATTATACCCAGACTAGTTATTGGGTATGAAGATAACAAACAAACTTGGTTTCTTTTGTGTTGCCGAATGATGTTTTCAAGTATTTATGTGATCTTATATGTTCATTGTCAGGGTTTTTGTTCAGTTCGTCTGCAGTTATAGTACCCTGCCACTATATGCATTTGTCACACAGGTAACACATTCATTATGAACTGTGAAATTATGGTTTTATTCCCTCGACTATGCTCAAATTTTTGATTTAGTCATTGTATTTCAATTTGACATACTTCGGTTACTATGCAGATGGGAAGTTCGTACAAAAAGGCGATATTCGAGGAACATATTCAGGCAGGGCTGGTCGGATGGGCTCGGAAGGCAAGAAAGAAGAATAAGGGCAGTGGTTTCAAAAGGTCGTCGAATGAAAGTAGCCAAGTTGGTCCAAAAGAGGAGTCACCATTGGTATTTGAGATGGATAAGGTTAATGGAAAGGAGTCTTCTTCATCTGCGGTATGAGTATATAACTACGGATATTTGAGTCTAAATAAATTTGTAGATTTGGTGTTGGGCAATACTAACGTTATTAGTCTCAAGCATTTAGATAGAGGTTTTTTTTTTTTTTTTGTTTCCATATTGGTACA
This sequence comes from Gossypium longicalyx, assembly GCA_025698465.1. Classification (NCBI taxonomy): domain Eukaryota; kingdom Viridiplantae; phylum Streptophyta; class Magnoliopsida; order Malvales; family Malvaceae; genus Gossypium; species Gossypium longicalyx. The sequence continues at coordinate 9,872,189 of CM046997.1, read as the reverse complement.
AAGAATACATTAGCCAATACATTGTATTCAAGCACTTATTCTTAGGCTCTGTTAACCATTGATATTGAAAAATGCTTCAAATTCAATTCCAACAACACTGCTCAAACTTATGGCAAGCTCTCTACAAATGCTTAAAAAATATATCATAGTGACTGCCACCCTTATTTGTAATTGTTAATAGTCTAAGAAAGGGATGTAATGTGGCCTTTTTGCTAAGGTGATTATGGTCTTTTTATCATCGAGTGTCTGTCATCCAGTCTCTTTCTCAGTCGTTACGTGATCAGTGACACTATAATTGTTAATTCTCTAAAATTAATTTTCTAATAAATAAAAAAGAAACTCTAATGTGGCCTTTTTTGCTAGGGTGATTATGGTTGTTTTACTCTCGACTTTCTGTCGCTCAGTCTCTCTTAGTCGTTACATGAGTAGTGATATTATAACTATCAATTCTTCAAAATTAATTTTTTAATAAATAAAAAAAAATTTAATGTGGCCCTTTTTACTAGCGTGATTATGGTTTTTTTACTCTCGACTCTCTGTCGCCCAGACTATTTCTCAGTCATTACGTGATCAGTGACACTATAACAGTCAATTCTCTAAAATTAATTTTTTAATAAATAAAAAGAAACTTTAATGTGGCCCTTTTTGCTAGGGTGATTATGGTCTTTTTACTCTCGACTCCCTATCGCCTAGACTCTCTCTCAGTCATTACGTGATTAGTGACACTATAACTAGCAATTTTTTAAAATTAATTTTTTAATAAATAAAAAGAAACGCTAATGTGGCCCCTTTTTGCTAGGGCAATTATTCTCTTTTTACTCTCGACTGCTTATGGTCTAGTCTCTCTCTCAGTCGTTACGTGATCAGTGACACTATAACCGTCAATTCTCTAAAATTAATTTTTTACCAAATAAAAAGAAGCTTTACTTAAAATTAAATTTAGTAAATGTGAAACATATAAATATTTAAAGAAATATTTTGCAACATATTTAATTTTACATCTTATGTGGATTATAGTAAACAATATTACCAGCTAAAGATTGATGGGCAAGAGTAACAAATGACATACAAGAGCAGCCTAGATAAAAAGGACACCAATTCAATTGGGTGAATAAAATTGAATTCAACTTGAAATGGTAAAGGAAAATTAAATTAAATTTTGAGTTATTTGATTTTTTTAACTAATTTGAATAAACAATTCATTTTTTTCGAGTTTAAATAAAATTAAATTTTTACAACTCAAATAATAAATTGGTTTAAATACTTCTTAAAGCCTTTATCAATTTTTAAAATGAATAAATTGATTCCTTTAAAAAAAAAACAAAATAGTTATAAAAAATTTTATAAAAATTATAAAAAAATATGTAATAAAATGTTGAATTATAATTTTTTCCCAAAAATGATAAGCTTGAGGCATTGAACAAGTAAATTATCAAATTTATCATTTTGAATTTATAGTATTTTTTTTTATTTTGCTTGGAAAGAGTTTTAAAATAAATATGGTGTCAAATTTATTTGTTATTGTTACCAATATTTTAGTTTGACATATTTAAATTTAACACAAACAAATTCATTAAACTCGATTAAAAAAATTCAAATCGAATTATAATAATAAAATAGAATTTCATTTCAGTCGATTTTATCGAACACTCACTCTCTACAAAACTCAAAGTTTCACGCACTCTCATGCAACTTAATATCCCGATTATTCCCCTAAAAGCTTATCATCTTCTTCCATCTAACTTAAGTATAAAAAATTGCCCCGAAGTATGCAGATTGATCTTTGTCTGCTTCATCAACACATTATATAAAATTAATAAAGTTGGTATCTGCTCTAATATCATTTGAACGAGGCATAATAAGAAGACTTTTGCATTTATTTATTCATACCACATCTGCTTTGCTTTAATAGGAACACTTTTGCATAATATAATTAGTATGCAGGTAACAAAATGATGAGCTGCTTTGTTCATCATCTAATTTATTTATTCACAGCTGCATAAGTATAATAACATTTTTGCATTAATTGTTGGTGAATGTTACAGCGATCATCGTGTCACCAATGGTGCAGTATGGTTTCAGCTCATGCATGATGGGGCAAGTTCGTTTTATTATATTCATACCCAGACTAGTTATAGGGTATGAAGATAACAAAGAAACTTGGTTTCTTTTATGTGTAGCCAAATGATATTTTATGTGATCTTATATGTTCATTGGCGGGGTTTTGTTCAGTTCGTCTGCAGTTATAGTACCCTGCCACTATATGCATTTGTCACACAAGTAATACATTCATTATGAACTGTGAAATTATGGTTTTATTTTCGATTTAATCTTTGTACTTTAATTTAACATTTAATTTAACATACTTTGATTAATACGCAGATGGGAAGTTCATACAAGAAGGCGATTTTCGAGGAACATATTCGGGAAGAAGGCCATAAAAGAAGAATAAGGGCAGTGGTTTCAAAAGGTCGTCTAATGAGAGTAGCCAAGTTGGTCCAAAAGAGGAGTCACCATTGGTATTTGAGATGGATAAGGTTAATGGAAAGGAGTCTTCTTCATCTGCAGTATGAGTATATAACTATGGATGTTTGAGTCGTAAATAAATTTGTACACTTTGTGTTGGGCTATACTAACGTTATTAGTCTCGAGCATTTGGATAGAGGGTTTTTTTTTTTATTTTTCCGTAATGGTACAAAGAATACGTTAGCCAATACATTGTATTCAAGCACTTATTCTTAGGCTCTGTTAACCATTGATATTGAAAAATGCTTCAAATTCAATTCCAATAACACTGCTCAGACCTTTGGCAAGCTCTCTACAAATGCTTAAAAAAAATATCATAGTGACCTTAATTTCAGAAGTAACACACTTTACAAAATCATATCTCACTGGCTGCTATAATGCTCACTTAACTCTTACAGAAGCTCCATCACGGCTAAGCATGGTACTATTATCACAAAAGCTATTAAAGGGTGAAAGTACAACCCTTTACTAGGAGTCAAATTGCATTTTGCCCCTTCTATTTAGAAAATTGATAAATTAGTCCCTGTGCATTAGATAAAAAAGCAAGTTGATCATTTCTTTGAAAAATTTCGTTCCTTTGTACTATTAAAAAGTAGTGTATCTAACACAACCGGACAGGGACATATGACATGCCACTTGTACCTTATGCTAAAGTATAGGGACTAGTTTTTAACTGTAAAAATGAATAAAATTTTTAATAAGATGACCAATTTATAGGGACTAGTTTTTAACTGTAAAAATGAATAAAATTTTTAATAAGATGACCAATTTACTCTTTAATCTAACATACATACACTAATTAACTTATTATACAAACCAAAATGCAATCTAACTTTCAATTCAGGATCCTCCATAATACTTTTTAGTGCTATTGAAGTAATTGAAGTACTTGTGCCTAATTTTGTGTACCTCTTCACCAATTTAATTATTAGAGGAAGAATTAAGGCTAAAAGAACGAGCATGAAGCCCAAGAAAATCACTTGGTTCAAGAGAAGAGAGTTTGATAATAGTTAGTTGCTACACAATGGGTGGCTAAGCCAACAACTTTCTAATGACATGTAGCATCGTTTATTTGCAATTGTTGATAGTCTAAGAAAGGGATGTAATGTGGCCATTTTCGCTAGGGCGATTATAGTCTTTTTACCCTCCAGTCTCTCTCTTTGTCGTTACGTGATTAGTAACACGATAACTGTCAATTCTCCAAAATTAATTTTTTAATAAATAAAAAGAAACTTTAATGTGGCCCTTTTTGCTAGGGCAATTATGGTCTTTTTATTCTCGACTGTCTATGGTCCAGTCTCTCTCTCAGTCGTTATGTGATCAGTGAAATATAACTGTCAATTCTCCAAAATTATTTTTTAATAAATAAAAAGAAACTCTAATGTGGCCCTTTTTGCTAGGGCAATTATGGTCTTTCTACTCTCGACTCCATGTCGCCCAGTCTCTCTTTCAGTCATTACATAATTAGTGACACTATAATCGTCAATCCCACAAAATTAATTTTGTACCAAATAAAAAGAAACTCCAATGTGGCCCTTTTTGCTAGGGCGATTATGCTCTTTTTACTCTCGACTGTTCACTGCCCAGTCTCTCTCTCAATTGTTACATGATCAGTGACACTATAATTGTCAATTCTCCAAAATTAATTTTTTAATAAATAAAAAGAAACTCTAATGTGGCCTTTTTTATAGGGCGATTATGGTATTTTTACTCTTGACTGTTTGTGGTCTAGTGTCCCTCTCAATCGTTACGTGATCAGTGACACTATAACTGTCAATTCTCCAAAATTAATTTTTTAATAAATAAAAAGAAAATCTAATGTGGCCCTTTTTGTTAGGGCGATTATGATCTTTTTACTCTCGACTGTCTGTGGTCTAGTCTCTCTCTCAGTCGTTACGTGATCAGTGACACTATAACTGTCAATTCTCTAAAATTAATTTTTAATAAATAAAAAGAAATTCTAATGTGGCCCTTTTTTGCTAGGACGATTATGGTCTTTTTACTCTTCACTATCTGTGGTCCAGTCTCTCTCTCAGTCGTTATGTGATCAGTGACACTATATCTATCAATTCTCTAAAATTATTTTTTTAATAAATAAAAAGAAACTCTAATGTGGCCCTTTTTGCTAGCGCGGTTATGGTCTTTTTACTCTAGGCTATCTGTCGCTTAGTCTCTCTCTCAGCCGTTACAAGATCAGTGACACTATATCTGTCAATTCTTTCAAAATTAATTTTTAATAAATAAAAAGAAACGCTAATTTGGTCCTTTTTACTAGGGCGATTATAGTATTTTTACTCTCAACTGTTTATAGTCCAGTCTCTCTCTCAGTCGTTACGTGATTAGTAACACTATAACCGTCAGTTCTCTAAAATTAATTTTTTACCAAATAAAAGGAAACTTTTCTTAAAATTGAATTTACGAAATGTGAAACATACAAATATTTAAGGAAATATTTGGCAATATATTTAATTTTACATCTTATGTTGATTGTAGTAAACATGAAGCTCAAGAAAATCACTTGGTCCAATAGAAGAGAGGTTCATAATAGTTAATTGCTACACAATGGGTAGCTAAGCCAATAACTTTCTAAAGACATGTAGTATCGCTTATTTGCAATTGTTGATGGTCTAAGAAATGGATGTAATGTGGCTCTTTTGCTAATGCGATTAAGATTTTTTTACTCTTGATTGTTTGTGACTTAGTCTCTCTCTTAGTCGTTATATGATCAGTGACACTGTAACTATAAAAAGAAATTTTACTTGAAATTGAATTTACTAAATGTGAAACATGTAAATATTTCGCAACATATTTAATTGTACATATTGTAGGAATTGTAGTAAATTATAGTACCTACTAAGGATTGGGGGCAAGAGTAACAAATCACATACAAAAGCAGCCTAGATAAAAAGGTCACCAATCCAATTGGGTGAATAAAGTTGGTATCTGCTCTAATATCATTTGAACGAGGCATAATAAGAACAAGACTTCTGCCTTTATTTATTCATAGCATAGCTGCTTTGCATAATATAATTAGTATGCAGGTAACAAAATGATGAGCTGCTTTGTTCATCATCCAATTTATTTATTCACAGCTGCATAAGTATAACAACATTTTTGCATTAATTGTTGGTGAATGTTATAGCAGATTATGGTGTTCATACATCGGCTTCTCTAGGATTTCATAATAGTAACTAAACTCAAATTTTTATTTTTCTTATTTATTTAGATCATTTGTAAAGGTTTAGTGGAGGATTTATCAACATGTACTAAATATAATATAAAAAAATATGGATAAACTACACTACTAATCACTCAATTATTAGTATATTTCTTTTTTAATCATTCAACTATAAAAAATTATAAAATAATCGCTCATTCAACTATTCAATTTTATCTCTTATTTTTGTCACCTAATTGTCTCGAATTTTTGAATGCTTCCATTTTTAAGTTAATCAACTGGTAACTAAAAAAGACAATTGAATAGTTAAGTAATCATTTTGTAATTCCTTATAGTTGAATAATTAAAAAAGAAATTTACTAATAGTCGAGAATAATTTACCCAACCTAAAAATTAATTATATTATTTGGAATGGTAGCAATGGTTCTATTTGTAACCAGCTAGGAAAATCATTTATATTTGTGGTTGAATTGTGCAGTCAAATAAAACTTCAATAGCCAATTGAAAGGTTCAAAAAATGATGATAATAGTAACAGCAATAATACAACAAATTTTAGTTGTAAGAAGTACATTAGTATTGGTCCTCCGTTTTTACCTATGGACGAAGCAATCAATGTGAACAAAAGAACAAATAACAATTATGCAAAACAGAATTTTTCTAGCAAATTAAAGCTAATGGACTTTTCCCCGCAACCAAGATACCTCCACCATGCTCGACAAACTTTGTTCCCTCGACGTCCATCGTTCTATGTCAACAACCATCACCACCGATGCAACTCCTTTCTTTATGAACCAGCATGGCCAAGGAAAGTGTACAAAAAATAATTCTTTTTATATTCAACAGCAAAGGTTTGATAATACAACATACATTTTACAATGTTGCCCGTTGCTGAACATTTCGCTTCTCATCCGATCTATGTCGAAACAACTTAGCTACAGCTCTCCTCTCACAATCCTGCAATCAAATAAACCAGAGAGGCAACATGAGGACCTACATGAATTGTAGTCTAATTTTAAAAGCTGCAGCCACTTTTTGTCAAGAGTTTCTTTACCTTGAACATGTTCAGATAAAAGGGTTTGTCAGGATTTGTTCTTCGCAATTTCTGGTATGTATATGCGAAACTTAGCTGATCACGGGGAGTAAACCGCTCAACCTCATTGAACCAAAGACATGAGAACAAATTTGACATCGGGGTGTGTGCTCTAACAATAAATGAACCTTCAGGCACATCTGCATTTCAAACAATAAAGTAGAAGCATTAACTGACATAAATAAAAACCCTCGGGTGTAGATTTGTGTATATGCATGCAACTCCAAACATATAAGGGTGCTTGAGTGTGAAATTTTCTTACTGCTAGGAAGAAGCTTGTTAGGATCTGAAGTGTCGAATCTTTTCAGTCCATCAGCCTGATAGAAATCAAATTGCTCATCAATGACTGTATGATTATACTTGTTCAGCTTCTTATTTTGCGCAACCTCTTCCCAGACGCAATGACGATCATAGTGATTAGAAATGGCATACTCATGACCTTTTCGCCACAAGAAGTAATCCAGGAGTTGTAAGGGGTCACGCTGTAGACGTAGTTTGCTATCTAACCAGATCGAGTACCTGAGATCAGAAGAGTTAAGAAACAAATGTCAAGCCTGTCTAAGCAATATCATCCAGAAAAAGGATAATCATAATAAACAATTTGCTGCTAAGAAAACTTCATTCATGAAAATGGTCATAAAATGTGAAACATATAAAAACTAGTGGATGCATTATGAAACAAAAATTTCCAAATATCCAGTTCAAACCTTGCAAAAGGAAATAGTCGATGCGGTAACAGTTTTGGTATTTTTCCCACCCTACGCATATCAGTGTAAGGAAGATTCTTTACAACCACTATCTTCCATAAACCAATAAAACCACCATCAGGTGTTTGACCTTCTGAATAAAGTGTTTGCATCGTAGCTTCATCCACAAACATAACAAAGCAGACATTTTTCCTTGACGAACGAGTAACCTAAAATCAGGAGAAATAATGATTCAACCATTGTTATAATCCAAGTCACATTTTACCCCAGCAATTCAATGATAAACAAAATGGTAGTGCATGATAAACCCTTAAAGAATGAACAGTTTAATAATATCATGTATGAAGCACACTATGCAAAGTAGTCTAACAAATTCAAATGATGACCAATAGAAGTGGCAGTTCCTTCCTCCAGTTAGATTTCGTGCCATTCAACCCAACAGGGGCAAGCTTTTTGTTTGTCAAACTATGCCATTGTTTTCTCTTTTTTCCCTAATTTCTTAGCTCTAGAACATATTCATGTCACCTCAAACATCACATTCAAGGCTTGGGCTGAGGATAGGGATTTGAAAGGCTGGTATGCACAGAACACAATCTTGCCTTCACCCACCATACAAAGCAAACAATGTTTTCGGGGTATCTTTGCCAAACTCAGAAAATTTTGGACGAAGTGATCAATCTGTGGAATGCATATAGAATTTATTTCATTTTCTTTTGGCTTTTGAAATTGTCTTTTTTCCCTTTCCCATAAAAAAGATTGTGAATTGATTCAGCCTCCAGCATTCATGAAACCTGGAAAGTGCCATGCAAAATGGAAAAAAGAAAACTGCTAATTCTACAATAAAATCACAAATTTAATACATCATGTGCAAGATGATAATCAGTGACAACCAAAAGAAGAGGATAGCAAAGTGTTAAGACGGTCTAAAGAAGAGATACCAGGGCAGGAGGTATGGAAAGTACTAAAGTAATGCTACACACGGGTAAAGAAAGGAGAAGGACCAACTTATTTCACCTCATATATGGTAAGATACACATGCATGTGCATAGTGAGGTAGTCAACAGGTAACACGAAGGCTCTTATTAATTAACGTTTGAACCTAAAACTTATCAGGTTATAAACAGCAGAAGAAGAAAAAGAAGAAAACAAAAGAACAGCTACTTCTGAAAACAGAAGTGCATATCTTTTAAAATTCAAAAACAATCACAAAGGACACTAAGACCATGTACTGCCAGAAAAAGATTATCCTCGTACCATTTTGCCAGCAGGTGTCCTCAAGCGATCAGAATTTCCGAAAATGCAAGATATGACAGCAATGTGGCACCTGCTGATATAATTCACATCATCTTCTGCCAGATCAAAGCCAGTGCTTGGATATCCTTGTGGACCTTTAACAAACCCACAATTTATCTTTTGGTCACGTGCCAAAAAAGATTCCTCACGTTCTAGTAAACTCTGATGCCCGGCAAATCTAGGTACCCATTGGTCTTCTCCTTCAGGCTTCTCTTCCATTTGTTTATACTGTAAGGAAAATCGAGCAAACTTCCGACTTTCTACAGGCTCCACAAGGTGTGTTGAATTCATTAATTTCATCTCACAAGAACCTAAGAATTAAAAGAAAAATGTTATTCAAGAAGAACCATTCATCCTTGACTCAATTTATCTCCTTTAGGATAACCTGGAAAAGTGAAATTACTTTGAAAGAGTTTTTACCTAGAAGGAACTAATAGTACTAGTTTTGCATAGTGTACTAATTAACAAGAAAAGAGACTTGATATGAAAGTAATATTCCCCAAATGAGAGCATTCCAACAAGATGAACATTGGTAAAAGTTAGAGAGAATCAAATTAAGCTAAATTAATTTGAATGAAGCTCTAATGGGTATTTTAATGTTCTAGTTCACGATTGTTAAGTATCCAACCTAAAACCATGACAACTTAAATAAGACCATGGGAAACCCTAGACTTAACAGATGTGGGATAACACCACTTAACACTCCTTCTCACATGTAGCTCAATAAGGGCCTACATGTGGAATACCTCCCAAGGGATCAACCTCAGATAGGATAGGCAGGAAAAACCAAACACCACCTGGGTTCTAAATACCATGTTACATCCAACTTAAAACCAATTGGCAATAGGTTTAGTGGCCAACTTGAATATAAGACTTCATGAAACCCAAGAATTATTAGATGTGGGATAACAACAGTTAACAATGATATTATATCCATTGTCAGAAAGGAGGTCTAGAACATGGGCACAATGTTATTTATGAAAACAGAGGTGCTGAAAGGCATTATACTCCTTAATTAAACCAGTAGGAGGGGAGTACAATGCAACCTCTATTAGGTGTTTGCCAAAAGTTCAAACCTCAAATAGTAAGCAAAGAACAATTGGGGCTCATTACAAGCATGCCAATGAATGAAATCCTTGAATAAAGCCTTAAAACAGCTTTCATTATGGTGCATCAGAATATAAGGAAATATTAACAGAAATGCAGCGAAAAAAGAAGTTTATCACAGTAGGTAAAACTTCTAAGTATGCTCTTAAATGTTTTTCTTTACTTCCAAAGTTTTACCGTCAAATATACTGTCTATGGTACTTTACCAGTGAAAATTAGATTAGATACTTGGATAGCCTTTTGAAGAATGATCTTTTTGTTTCTGATTGGTGCTTTCTGAGGTAAAGAGATGATATTTCTACACTATTGGGAATTAAATTACAGAAAGTTTACCTTGATGCAAAATTTTCCAAGATTTCCTCTTCTTCAAATAGGTGAAATGTTACTAAGAATTTAAAGCTCCAGAGAGTTCTTTTGGCATAACACAGCAGAGAGTTACATTTTTAATTTCCCATCCCTCCCTTCCCCCCACCCCCCTCTTATTAGCTCTCAATAATATTCATGCATTCCATGCAATTATAGGTAAACTTCAAAGTGCTTTGGTGTCAAAATGCATAATATACATGATAGCAGAAAACTGCGGTTTTAGTCTTTCCTAGAATGCTTTGAGAATAAGTTTTACAATCTCCTTTCATAATTTGATTAGGGTGCTTAATAGGGAAAAGATTTTATCATACTATTAAGAATTAACACCAAAATCTAACAAAGTTTGCTGTTGTTTAGATGGGTGACACATTATCAAGAATTTAAAGCTATGAATTTTTTTTTCACATAAAGCCATCAAGAATTTCAGTTCTTGATCTCCCATCTCTAATGTTTTAAAGCTCTTCATATTAAACTCACATTCTTTCCTTCTAATTGCTTTTAAGCAAACAGGGTTTGCATACAAGCCCACCAAATGAATCCTAATCCTCAAGGTTCTCCCAACACTAATCTTCCCTAGTTCTTTTATTATCAAACCATAAATTTACTTCTAACCCATAAGGGAAGAAAAAACACTGTTAATTTAAGACCGAAGATCTAAGAAATGTTTGTTATCTTCAAATCATGCTGAATTTAATCTGCACAGCCAGACAAGTCTATGTACATCCACATTGTGTAAGAACATCTGACATGAACTTAAAGAAATTTTAGTATTACCTGAAAATTTTCGGCGCCTTGGCTTTTTCTTTGAACTTGACCGTAAGTTTTTTCCAGATTTATGACTAAGAGAACCAGCATGATGAGAATCAACACCTACATCATCAAAATCTTGAGAGGCCTCCCTAGATAAAGAGGATTCTTCCTTTACCTCTTTGACAGCATGTTCATTGTTAGTTTTAGCATTAAAGGAAGTAGAGGACTCATTAACATTTTCATCATGAGATTTTGCTTCATCTAAAATATAGTCCTTGTCATGTCCAAAATCATCATAATCTTCCTTGCGACTATCATTAGAATCAATGCCATCATTATAATGGTCATCATCATCATCAATCTCATCATGAATTCCAAAATCCTTACTGTCAGAGAGCTGATGGCTATTTCCAAGTTCTTTTTTTGATTTGTCCCCATTCTTCAGAGATGCCTCGTATTCAGCTTCATACATCTTTAATTCATTGCGCCCAGCTTCATTGTACAACCCAACAACTCTACGGTCCAGGCCCCCATCAGAATCAAGGGAAGCTCCCTTCTTATTCTTCACTTTCGTGGGAACATGGCCACCATCAAGAGGCTTATCTCTAGAATCCATGATATTGTGTTCTACCGCATCCTCATTGTAATCATCATCCCTTCTCCTATCATCCCTATCCCAATATCGTGAATCGCGGCCATGTGCTACAGAACCATTGCCAAAGTTAAGGATTTTAAAATTTTCCATTCGTGTGACATTTGTGAGGAAATCAGAATCAGCCTTCAAATCATCATCCTCGGGTTGATAACGAATTAACTCTGCAGCAACATACATCTAGTTAATAATTTCTCCCAGCAATAGATCATATCGATCATTCATGCTTGGAATATTGTAATTACTCAAAAACATTCATTCTATCACAATTAACTCAAAAAGAAAGAAAGAAAAAGTCAAACTTAAGCCCTAAAAGGAAAGTTATTCCACTCATTTAACCGAAACAAATCAAATTTACATTCATCAAATGGCATGAAAAAGTTGTGTGATAAAATCTCATTTTTTTAAACAATGCAAGTTTCATAATACCCAAACATCTAATTTGTTTTCGCCATAAATAATCTTTACGTTTGGGACCTAAACTCATTCAAACTCCTCCTCTCTTTTCTCTCCATTTCTCTGAATCCAAACAAATCCTAAAAACAATTGGCAATGATCTATAAATGAGGAACTATCTATAAAAACGTGCTGATAGACAGTAGCAACCGAAATCTGAAATTCACTTGCACACCATTTTCCAAAGCAAATAAACAAGAAATTACAAAAAAAAAAAGAAGAAAGATCGAAAATCTAAAATTCGCATTAAATATTTTAAAACTGACCTCTACGATTCTCATTATTATCAGCAGAGATGTAATAGTATACGAGAACAGTTACAAGAAACACGAGAGGTAAAACAAAGATGAGAGAGCCGATGGAGATTCGGCGGCTCCTGTCGGCGCGTCCGGATCGGCGCCATCGAGCGGCCTTGTTGCCAGCACCGCCTCGAACCCCAATGGCGACATGATCTGACGTCGTTCCATTACTGTATTGATACTGTTGCCTGTACTGAGCCATTCTAGCATTGTAATCTTCTCCTCTCTGTCTCTCGCTCTCTACTTAGCTCACAGCCTTCCAGAGAGAGAAAATCCTTAGAAATAAAAAAATATATAATAAATAATTTGTGTGTATTAAAAGAAAAAAGAAAGAAAGATTTGAAGTGTGTAGTAAGAAATGTATATATTTTTCTAAAGTTTTATTTTCTAAAAAAGGAAATAATTGTTTAGAGAGACGAGGAAGAAAGGATCGGAGATGGGAGCGGCCGGAGATCGAGATCAGGCTTTAGCCTTTTGATTTATATTTTATATTTTATATTTATTATAATATATGAAAATTACTGAATTGTCATTGGATTTATTTCTGACCATGTATGTTTTAGGATCTTATTGATAAAGATCGGATTATTTGGTCGGATCCATGCAATTCAACAGCTTCGGTCGCACCTTTTAGATTTTCCATTTTTTTTTAAATTTTTTTGTTTTTATTATTTTTTTTTTAGCAAAATGGGATTTTTTTTTACAATATTTAGTAATATTTTTATAAACATTTTTCAAATAAATCATAATTCTTAGTATTTTTTAAAACTAATTTTTATACAATAATTTAACTTTAAATATAATATATTTATTTTGATACTATTTTAATTAAATAAAAAATAGAATTAATTTCTATTTGGGTGATTAACCAAAACTCATCCATACATCATGGTTTGGATCTATTTTTAATTTCTCAGTCGTACCATTAAGGCCATGTTTGATTGGATGGAATTGTTATTCTATTACTGCCTTATTCCGCGCGCTACAGTGATTCATATGTTTAGTTCACCTTTTAGGTGATTCTGCAGCTTAGCTATTACAAGCATATTCCCTCACCTCCTGTAATAGCTATTCAGCGGTGAGGGCTCTGAATTGCTATTCAACACAAAAGCCGAATACATTTTCAGATTTTGGGACCAAAATAGCCTGCTTTCTTCTCCCAAAAAATCTGCTCCAGATTTCTTCCAACTTTTTTCCCCAAATCAAGCATCCATCCATCCGTCCTTCATCTTCATCTCCTCAAAGGTACGTTTTTTTTTTTTACTTCAAGCTCCGATTCTATTTCTCCTTCCTCATAACTGCTCTAGATTTCTTGTTTGCGTTTCAAAGTTGAGACCTTTGTTTAGATTTCTTGTCACAGATTCTAATTCTTCTTTTGTGGCAGAATTTCAGATCTCTTGGAAGAAGGTTTCAAGCTTCGCCCCATTGCTAGTAGAGGGCAGGTATTATTTCAAATTAATGACAGTCGTGTCTGCTTGACTGAAGTGCTACACATTCTGTCTGTTCTCCTGAGTTGATAAGTTTGCTTTGTTTGCTAGTTGTCATTAATTCTGTTTATGATGGGTCACCAGTGTGATTTAGTTTCCTTTAAATTCTGGTGAGTGGTTCTATTGAGATTATTGATTTGTGAATGTATTTTGGTTGGAATAAATGAAAATTGTGTCGTGAAATGTTAGGGGAATGGGTTCGGATATAAAAATAGCAATAGTAACAGATTGGTTAGGCTTCATAGGATGGATGCTTGTTTTTTTACAGGAAACAAAAAATTAGTTGAAGTGTTAAGGGATATGATAAGTAGAATGTGGGGTAATGATAATTTTGATTTTAGATTTACAGTTGTTGTGGAACGGTCAGGTGCGTTGATAACCATTTGGGATAAAGCAAGTTTTATGCTGAAAAAAGATATGTGTTCTAACCGGTTGATTGTGGTTGAGGGGTTATGGTGTTCGGAAAGGTGTGAAGGGGTACTGATTAATGTTTTATGGACCTATTATGTTGAGGGACCAGGGAATTTGTTGGGAGGAAATAATTGAGATAAGGGAACAGTTCACAAAACACTGGAATGAGGGTGGTGACTTTAACGCAATTAGTAACAAGAGTGAGAGAAGTATTTGTGTAGGATTATTAAGAGGTTTGAGGGATTTTGGAAATACATAGAGAAATGCAAGTTGGTTTAGTAAAAGGCTCCCTTGCAGCGGAGATGGGGGCGGTTTGCTTTGCTTTGGATATGTTTTTTGTGATGGGATGGAAGGATAAATGTTCTTTAGTCATAGAGGTAGGTTCAATAGAGGTGATCAACTGGTTGGTGAATAAAAGTTTGAGACCGTGGTTGCTATCTTTTCTTTTTTAAGAAAGTTGATTCTAGGTTGTCTTTAATTGGTTTTGTATCCTTTTTGAAAGCTGACAAGAATGGAAATAAGATGGCAGAGGCGTTGGTGGGTGCGGGTCTGTAAAGGCAGGGTATGGTCAAGTCATGGTGGTGATCTAAAGTTTTGTTCAGTTGGAACTGCTTGTACCTGCTGTTTTGTTTCTGGTATGCAATAGTTATGTGGATGTTGTACTTTGATTAAGTGAAAAAAAAATAAGAACAAAGTTTTGACGATGGATTCGTTAATTTTTCATTACAAGATGAGGGCTTTATTATGGGCAAGGGCTGCTTTCGATGAATGCAGGTTTCAGGAGAGATTATGATGGCTCGGCTCGTTTAAATGCAATTTTAGTTATTCTGGTTCAAGAGGATGGAGTTATCCTTCACATGGATAGTTGAATTTTAATGTTAGCATATCTGCTTCTGAGGGGGCTATGGGTGGTGGAGTGTTGAGAGATGAGGAAGGTATTTCTTGAGCGTTATTTTTGGGTCCAAGCGATGCATATGATGTGGAGTCAGCTGAATTGGGAGCCATCATCACTGCTTTGGATGTTTTTATTGACTGCGGCTAGAAAGGGTTGGGTTCTTTGATAATCGAGATGGGTTCGAGGGTGGTTTATAAATGGATTTTGGAGTAAACAATGAGACCTTGGTCGCGTCAAGTTTCATTTGCAGATCTTGATAGGAGGATTGCCTGTGTGGGCGAGCTGTCATTTTTCAATTGCTGAAATGAATGGAAATGAAATGGCAGTGTCATTAGCTTCTGTTGGAATGAGTTGACTTAGCATGTTTAAGGCTTGGTGGTTATTTTGGTTGAGATTTTTTGTTATTAAAGAGTGTGGCTGCTGTTAATTTGTGGCAGGTCTTTTGTTTTTGTAATCTATGTGTAGCAGAAGTTATAGGGGAGTTCGGGTTTTGTGGTTTTTTTTTTTTAGGTGGGTTGCATGTCAATGGTATTATTTGCTTTGCTTGTTGTTATGGCATTTGCATGTTTGTAATTGCCTTACTGAGTGAAAAAAAAAATATTTACTTATTTTAATAATTCAAATATTATAATATCTATAATACTAATTAAGTGCGAATTAATCTACAATTATAGTAATTGTAATTCGACATAGAAAAGAAGTGTAATTCGACTTGACAAGGGGGATATATAATTTTGCATATCTTCTAATAAGTAATATACTAAAATAAAATATTATTCTAATGTCAATTTAGTAATTTAATAAGAGTATTTTTGTTAGTTCAGAAGATTATTTACATTTGTGATATATATATTATTATAGCAAAAGATGGGAGTTCCTTTTCTTGTTCCTCGAGGTTTACTTGGTTCTGCATTGAAGTGGTTGCTAAAACTTACTGAATTAAATGTTAAATGATAGGTTATTCATGTAGTTTGTCTTCCGATTGACCAGTTAGGTCTATTTTCATGTAATTCTTAGATAGTTTCTCCTTCACTTTATCTTTGTTAAGAAAATGTGTGAATCTTCAAATGTTTAGAGCATAGTGGATTATTCTCTTGTACTTGTGTGATAGTATTTAGCTTCTTGGCAATGTTCTGTGCTATTCTCTTTTTGTATATATCCTTATAGCATAATCATGATTTTGACTTGACTTTCTATTTTCTGATGGTTTTAATACTTTTTTGTAATTTTTGTTTTTAATGGTTTTAATACATTTTAGTTTTTCTTAAACAATTTTTTAAAATTTTTATATTTTAAAAAATTAATTACTTATTGATCTGAGATCGTGATTCGACAAATAATACAAGTTTAAAAGCTAGAAAAAATAAAAAATTTAAATAAAAACTAAAATAATTAAAAAAAAGTTAAATAGCTAAATAAATTATTGTAAATATCCTTTTGTTTTTATCCTTACAGGGAGGGGATGAATTACATAAATCGTCAATATATCATAATCTAGTCCAATTTAACTTAAGACACTGAAATCTAAAAACACTACACTCTAATAACCATATATACCACAATCAAACCTATTCTTTTTTTTTAATGCAATAAATGATTGTTTTATATTATCTGATCATCTTCTATCATGCTTCACTTCGATTTGAGGTATCCAACTAATCAATTGCTTTTGTAGATAGTCTTGTTTGAATATGATTAGCCCTTTTCGTTTTGTAATAAGATTCTCTATTATTTTATGTTTTAATTTGTCGATCATGCCTTTCTTCCTTTGTAATAAGTTATTCTAAAGATCTTTGACAGGTTGTAATTTCTACTTGTGCCTAGGTATGGTTTATTTTTCTTTGACAGGTTGTTATTGCTTCCTCTTCTTATTTGGCTCGTTTAATTGCTTCCTCCACCTAGGGTTGAGCATCTTGTATTCACTGAATCACTGTAAGTTCTTTAGAAATTAAATTAAAAGAATTGTTTTACAGTTATTGAAATTAGTATTGAAGAAATGTGACCCTTTTACTATGATTTGAAGATATGTAACACTTTAATATCTTGCAGTAATGGCTCGTCTGCCTTTAATAGTACAAAATGGTAGGCGTAAAAGAATTGGTCTTGCTATTACAATATGGTTGCAAATGTGTACAGTTGTGCCTTGGTTCTTAGTTGCATTGGGTGTCATTCATAGCCTACATACTTATAGACCATGGATTAGATCCTATATTTTAGATTTTTATGCAAAACGAGATTATGTGAAAAGACTTGTATATGCTAGTGACGAGACGTGTATTGAACAAGTTAGGATGAATAGAACAACTTTTTTTAAACTATGTGAGATGTTACAAACTTTAGGGGAATTGAAGTCGTCAAGGAACATGCTTGTTGATGAGCAAGTGGCAATATTTTTACATATCATTTCTCATCACCTTAAAAATCGAGTTATTAAGCATCACTTTAATAGGTCCGGGGAAACCGTTAGCAAATCATTTCACAATGTTTTAAATGCTGTCATACGCTTACAAGAGGTGTTATTTAAAAAGGCAGAGCCAATTACAGCTAATTCTACAGACCCAAGGTGGAAATGGTTTAAGGTATTGGAGTGAGTTCTATATATAGCTCGTATATAATTTAGTACATTTGGTTTTAAATATAGTATTCTAACTTGAGATTTTTTACATGTGATGTAGAATTGCTTAGGTGCTTTAGATGGAACCCACATCAAGATTAGGGTTCCAACAGTTGATAAACCTAGATATCAAACGTGAAAATGTGACATAGCAACAAATATGTTAGGTGTTTGTACACCTGATATGTAATTTGTTTCTGTTCTTCCTGGTTGGGAAGGTTCTGTTGCTGATGGAGAAGTTCTTCGAGATGCCATTAGTAGGATACATGGACTAAAAATTCCTCATGGTAAAATGCAAAAATTAGAGGAATTTGAATTAATTTTTAAGATCATACTTTTTGGGGAAATTAACCATGACAAATAGTTTCTTTTTATAGGTTGTTATTATCCAGTTGATGCCGGATACACAAATTGTGAGGGATTTCTTGCTCCTTTTAGAGGACAAAGATACCATTTGAATGAGTGACGTCAGAGTTACCAGCCAAGTACTCCGAAAGAATTTTTCAATATGAAACATGCTTCAGCGCGTAATGTTATTGAAAGATGTTTTGGGTTATTAAAAATTAGATGGGAAATACTTAGGAGTCTATCATTCTATTCTGTAAGGGTGCACAATAGAATTATTATTGCATTTTGTTTACTCCATAATTTTATTCGAACCTATATGAGTCTTGATCGTATTGAAGAGGAGTTGGGAGAAGGATTACCTAGTAATGTGATAGATGATGATGAACCGAATATCATAAATATTCATCCGTCGGATGCATGGGCTACTTGGAGGATGGAACTAGCCAACCAAATGTTCGATGAATGGCAAGCATCTAGAAATTAGTTAGGTTTAGGGTAAAATTAGTAAATGTTTAAGTTGTTTATGTTATTTCATATATCTAGTTTATGAAACTTTTGTGGTGTTTGAATTGTTTTTTTTTTGTATTGTACTAGATTTGTTGAATAATAATTTATTTTCTTTTGATTCATCATGTGTTATAACTTTATAAAGTGTTGACCTTTTGATGCATAATATTGAACTTAATTTTCATTTGTGTTTTTTTCTTAAGATAGTTATGTCAGGTTTTTCCCAATCAAGTGTTTCTTCTCAGAGTTCTCGAGGAACCAAAAAGAAATGGGTTCCAGAAGAAGATGCTGCATTGGTTGCTTGTATGGTCGACTTGCATAATGCTGGAACCTTTAATGCAGATACGAGATTCAAAGCTGGCTATTTAAGTTAGTTAGAAAAAATGTTAGAAATTTTTTTATCCAATGCCATGTTGAAGGCTAAACCTAATATTGAATCGAGGATTAGGACATTGAAAAGGGATTGGTCAATCGTTTATGACATGCTTACTGGAAAAAACAATAGCGGCTTTGGTTGGGATGAGCTAGGCAGCTTGTTATTGCTGAAGATGTGGTGTGAAACTCATATATAAATGTAAGAATTATTTCAAGTCTTTATTATCTTATTTTGACAAAATTTATATCTAATATGAATTTCTCATTTTT
This sequence comes from Gossypium longicalyx, assembly GCA_025698465.1. Taxonomy (NCBI): domain Eukaryota; kingdom Viridiplantae; phylum Streptophyta; class Magnoliopsida; order Malvales; family Malvaceae; genus Gossypium; species Gossypium longicalyx. Next base: position 9,852,857 of record CM046997.1, on the reverse strand, counting down.
ATAGAGTCATAAAGAAGCAGCTCAATTAAGACATCGGAGTTTCCCTTATTATGAACAATTTACTCCCATCTACGCAAAAGATCGAGCCACTAGAAAATATGCTCAAACAGCTGCTGATATTATTGAAGAAATAAATGCTGAAGATGTAGCTGCTACAAATACTCATGAAGAAAGAAACAATTTTCATAGATTCGAAGCTGATGTTTCTTTGGATGACATGGATCTTTCAACTACACAACCGCAACTAGAACAACAACCAGCTAGAAACCAAGGTGATTCTGCATTTTCAAAGAAGAAAAAAAAAGATTTCTGATGCAAGTGATTTTTCTACTTCATTTAATGATGCTGCCGCTTTATTGGCAGAAAATATACGAGCCGTTGACCTTGAAATCAGTAAGAGTATTGCATCCGAAGTGGTAATTCAACAAAAGTCAGAAATGACCATTCAAGAAAGTGCTCTGAAATTATATCCAACATTATGTGAAGTGGAAGGTTTAACTGAGGATGAACGCTATCGAACATTGAGCAAAATTTCAGATCATCCAACGCAAATGCTCATTTTCTTTAGTTTACCTTTTGCTGTGCGATTGGAATGGGTTAGAAGATTTCTTGCTGACCATTAAAAATCATGGTTCTGTTGATATTTTGGTAACTTTTTGTGTTTGTAATATTTAGATGGTATAATGACATGATAGAATGTCATTACAATGATGTAACTTTTTGATGTTGTAAAATTTTAAAACATATGGATTATGACATATAAACTAATGAAATCATGTAACTTTTTGTTAATATATGAATATTATGCTTGGATATGAAATATAATTCTCAAGTTATTTTTTATTTTTTTAGCAATGAGTTATTTATTACTTCTAATATTTAATTATTTTTTATTGTAGAATAATTAAATTATTTGTTTCAATAATGATATTTTAACACATTAAATATGTATTGCAGTTTAAAAATAATAAAGTAGATTATATATTTTTATAGTATTATATATTTTGATTTTTTAATTCATATAATAATAATTATATTAAGAATGTTATTAAATTATATTTTTATTAAATTATATTTAATAATAATTATATTAATATATGGTTTAACTATTTATTATTTTTATTAAATTATTTTTAATAATAATTTTATTAAAATTTAATAACAATAACAATAATCATCTACCTTAAAAAAAAATTCTGCTAAGGGTATTCTGGTCATTTTATTTTTTTTCCTTATGCTATTACAACATCATTCCATTCAACCAAACACAAGAATACTATTACAGTTCTATTCCATTTCATTCAACCAAACAGTTTAATTACTTATTACAGCTCTATTCCATTACAGTTCTATTCCATTACAACTCAATTACAGCCCTATCCCATTACAGCCAACCAAACGTAGTGTGAAATTCTGACTTTGGCTGTGGAAGACTGACCTTGGATATTTCAAGTATTGCTCAGGTAACAAAAAGGACAACCCCGGGGCCTATTCCACAACAATAAGTTGAGATGTTACTATACTTGTACTATTTTAACAACTAAACCTAACACATACAATCAACAAAATTTCGGCATATAAAATCAGCAGCTATAACACAAGTAAAGGAAGTCAATCAATATTTTGATCCTTCAAATATCTTACCGAAAATCATGAATCAGAATACGCACAAAGTATAACTAGGGAATAGTAGTATAGTACTTACCTGCAACAACTCCAATTCAGCAACGGTATCTAGTGAAGATGCAAGGCCAACAGATACTCTATCTGGATCCTGATCCTTTATAGATTTTAGGAGTGCTTCCAATCCACCCTAGTAAACCAAGGAATACCACAATCAGTCCATGAGGTCTCTCTGCAAATGAATGAATCCATTCATCAGGGAAAAGTCCTCCCTACCAAAGCATAATATACATAACTGAGCCCCGGAACCATAGGTTAACCCATATAAACTTTTTGCTTGAGCATTTTGGTGTGATAAAAAGCAATCTAAGGAAAAAAGGCATTCCATTTTCAGATATTAGGATACTTTTTTCTGGCTACAAACCAGATATTAGGATACTTCAAGAAACAAATTATATTCAAATGGGTGAGGTCAAATTAAATATCTGATGCTGTATTTAAAATTCTCATCAGGTTCTTTTTCTTCCTTTGGTGAACCAAAAAGTAGTTTGTAGTTATTCTTGCTGGAATGTGATCTCAAGGAAACAAAAGTAGATAAAAACTATCGAGTGTCTCATTTAAGTTAAGATGATTTTTTTCTTTCACGGTACCTTCCCATCAACAAGAGATGAGTAAAGAGTTGAACCCTTCTCCCTTAGATCTGCTGGTATACTTGCCAAAATAGAATCCTTTCCATCTACTGCTATCTGAAGTTAATCAAAGAGATATAAAATCAAAAGAGAATAAGGAAAACCATATGCACATACTTAAAGGAACATGATATTGACATGGGAAAACAACATAGAATGAACAAAGATGAATTCAAATATGAGTGAGCTCCAATGGTATGAGTTCGTTAACTTATTTAAATTTTATACAAAAGGAACTACTAGGTACCTTTAGAGCTTTCTTGACATTACCCTCCATAGTTCCATAAGGCTTTCTTTGTGGAATCCTTAGCAGGTAGGAAATATCTTCCAAAGAATCCTATAAGCAAAAGAAAGATGGTAAAAAAAGGCTGATTAGCATCTAACCATACCTATGTGAATTCAATTATCAGTTTAAAACCTGTATAGCCTTCACGTTTGTATTTGCTGGGATAGCCCTTCTTAAAGCAAGCTCCCCTGTCCTTGGAAGCTTTGTTTCAGGAGAGTAAAGCACAGCATTTGCAGGTGAAATAGACCAGAAGTCCCAACCAGCTAAAGGTCATGGAGAGGTAATTTCGGCTAAAATAAGTATCACAGCAATCACATTCTCAAGTTTCATCGTTCCATTAATCAAAGTTGACAAGTTGAAACTTGTAGGAATATTTCGGCATTGTGACTTCTCCTGCATCACTAAATGCACTTTTAGAATGTAGGGAAAAGCTTGAAAACAGGATTGGGTTTGAAAAAGAATCATAAAGAAAAGATTAATGACTAAGAACTAGTAAACTGCTTGGATAATTTTAGTTAATTAATACGAAATCATCAATGATACATCCTAACTCCAAAAAAGATCATGTAGCATATGGCTAGTCATAGGCATAAATCATGGTCTATCTAAATTGTTCTAAATTGAGATGAAATTAAGAAGTACCATGTCACAGAACACAGACTCAAAACATCAAACCCACAAATTATATAAAGGTAAATTCAACAAGAATTCAACGTAAAATCCCAACCTTGACAAAGGCTTCTTTAGAAGCCTTGCATTGAACTTTAAGCTGAAAGGGTCTTGCATTCTCTTGACTACGAGCTTAACTGAATCGAAAAGCGAAATGGGTCGATAAAAAATGGCGCTTTGGAGTTGAAGGAGTGAAAGAAAGAGTAATGGAAGAGGATAAAGGAAACGCCATTGCAAAGAAAAAGGGGAAAAAAAAGTAGAAGGCTGGTCGTTACAGAAAGGAAAGATGGAAGAGGTTTTGGCGCGCCTCATCTAGAAATGTGATTACGTGGAAGCTGTTGATTGGATGGTTTTGGGCTTTGGCGGATGAAGTTAAGGACGTGTTTGGATTTTACACCTCTAAGAAATAAATGCAATTGTTTTCATTTATAAAATGTTTTTGATTAATTTTCATTAAAAAAGCTTGAAATTTTTGCTCAAAGAAGGGGATTTTAATTTTCTTAAATTATAATTTTAATAAAAATTTTAGATAATTAATTTTTACTTTGACTTAATCCAACTTGTCTCAACCGAAAAGCTTAACGAGGAATTTGGGAGGTTGATTTGAATCCATGGAGAGAGATAGAGAGAGTTGGGAGTATAAGCGAAACCAACACTTAAAATCTCACTGAAATAAACCCATTTTTTTTCCCTTTTTCTTCTTCACATTTCTGCATTTGCTCTATGGATTTTTTTAGTTTATTGTAGATCGCAAAAAGAAAACAATGGCGAACTATTTAGCTCAGTTTCAAACAATAAAGAGCGCTTGTGCTCATCTCATCATTGCTGGTAAATCCCTTTTTAATTGAATTGAAACTCTTTAACTTTGGGTTTGGGTTTTTCGCTTTTTGGGGGAATTTGTAAGTTGTTTGGATTTTTGTTGTGGAAATTTATGAAGGGTTGGTGTTAATTATTGATGATTTGAGCTTTAAGCTTTTTAGTTGATTTTACGAAGTGGGTTCTTCGAAGACTGAGGGATTGATTGGTCACTCTCATGTATTTTGTGTGTAAATATAAATTCAATACAAACTGCAAAATATATCAATTCATATTAAATGTATTGTTTATTAAATGTGCAATATGGAGTCTAGTTTTTTACTTTCTAATTGGATGAATTCCAAGTTTGCTGCTCTGCAAGATGTTTGTATGTTAATAATAACTGATGAGCCATGTCTTAGCATGAAGTCATGAACTAGCAAGGAATCTATTATGATATTCTCCTTACTTATATTTCTAACTGTTGCAAATGAACCGTTTACAGTTGAAGATGTCAGTGACTTATGGCCTGCCGTCAGGAACAATTTCGAAGAGAGGCTGCCATTCAAAAGAGCTTGCTTGAATAACAAGACCCGTAACCCTGTGTTTTTGGAGAATTTGCCTGCTGAATTTGTGTTAACCACTGATGCAAGATTACGTAGCAGATTTCCTCAAGAGCAGTACTTATTTTGGTTTCGAGAGCCATATGTGACTCTGGTTCTTGTTACATGTGAGGTACTTTCGATTTTGTTAACCAGTTTACAGATTCATAGACCTATGACCACACAATGAGAAAAATAAAACGGTTCTTTAATTTTTTTTTCTAAATTTTATTTATTAGTGTCTGGTTCAATCTTACATGTTGATGTTCATTTTTGTATGTGTGCTTACTGTTTTATTTACGTCCATTGTCCCCAGGACCTTGATGAGTTCAAGAATATTGTTAAACCACGCCTGAAAGTGCTTGCTCAAAATGATGAGCGCGAATGGTTTATTATATTTTTATCTAAAGCTCATCCAAACAATGATCAGGCCACTAAAATGGCTAAGAAAGTATATGCCAAATTTGAAGCTGATTTCAGCTCCAAGAAGAGGGAAAGGTGAGCTTGCGGCTCTCAGCAGCTTGCATATATGTTCTTATTGATGTCACGAGTACTATTTGTATTGTTGCCAATGATTTTAGTGTTGAAGTAATGCTTCGATCTTCTGCATGCATGTTCCAAATCTTTGCAAAAGAAAAATTAGGTGAAACTTTGAAAGTAGCACCCTCAGGAAATTGGTGTTTGACTTCCTATGTCGCTTTCTGATATTCTAAAACTGTGCTTCACTTAGGTGCTGCAAATTTGACATATATGGTCCCGAACCAAATTTTTGGGAAGAGTTAGAGTTCAGGATTATGGTTTCTATCAAAAATACATTGGATAAACGAATACAATTCTATGAGGATGAGATACGCAAGCTTAGTGAACAACGATTCATGCCGATTTGGAACTTCTGTAATTTTTTCATTCTGAAGGTTTGGTCCTCTTCTGAAAGTAATGCAGTCATGACTGATATTGATCTGGGGATAAACTTTATGATTTTCCACTCTTTTGTGTTACCTCAACTCCATTTTTATCTTAAACATATATCATAATCCTTTTCTGGTTTCTATCTCTGGAGATTGTAAAAGAAAAGGCAAACTTGCCCAAACCTATTTTGCTGTTTAATTAATATAAATCCTTATTAATCATCACATTAGTTTACATATCCCAAATAAAAAACAGATTATTTTAAGCTTGGATGTTTAGTGCTTCATTTTTCTTTTTCTTAGGAAAGCTTGGCTTTTATGTTTGAGATTGCTCATCTTCACGAGGATGCCTTACGTGAATATGATGAACTAGAATTATGCTACTTGGAAACAGGTACGAATAATATATATATGTTCCTATGTGTTGAGTACCCATTTTGTTTTGTTTTAACTTTGCTACTCCATACTCTCTTTTTCTGTTTATGTTTCCAATCTGCACTGTGATTTTGGCACATGCCTATTTTTAAGGTTCTCTTGTAACACTTGAAAACAATAAAGTTAAGCTGATTAACTATTTGGCTTCTACTAAATAAGGGTGGGTAGTTAGGTAACCATTCAATGCATGCAAACTTATAAATAACTATTCCCTGTTGTAATGTGAATATAAGTTTCCTTATAATCAAATTCCATTCTTCATATAGTGTTTAACTTTTTCCTGTAGTTCTTTTACTTGAAATTTGGCAGCCCCAAGATATTGATTATGACACAATGTTAATGTGATATGGCTGCATATCTCAGTTTCTTTTTTTGGAGTTGACTTGGTAGATATGTGAGCACATTTGTCATAAGGCCAAATTTATGACTGGTAATTGTGAAGGTGTTTTCTTGAAATGCTCCCCTTTTCTTGTGAATTTTTATAATTTCTTTTTATCCCATAGCATTTCTTGATCTTATTTATTAATATATAAGTGCAGTTAATATGTGTGGGAAACATAGAGAGTTTGGAGGACTAGACTGTGGTGATGATCGGGCAGCACTGCTCAACCCTGGAAACAAATCATTAACGCAGATTGTTCAAGGTGACTCATTCAGGGAATTTGAATTCAGACAGTATCTCTTTTCTTGTCAATCAAAGGTGACTTTAAGTACTTATGCATCACACTATCTGATTTCTGGAGTAATTACCACTAAAATGAGTTTGTGTTTGTTATTGTCAATTTTTAGAAATTTATCAAAATGCCCTTCTTAATGTGTTATTAGAATCTTATGGTTAATTTTTCAACAGCTGTTGGCTATGCAATTCCACATGATTTAACTTTAATCTTCCTTGAAATGTTCGACGTGTGTTTCTTTCTTCGTAATTGGTTTATTAATTTCAAGCCCATAGTTGGAATGTCTGTGTGTGTGCCTATACTGTGTCTCACTGATTAGTGTTAACTTGCAGCTCTTATTCAAACTGAATCGTCCTTTTGAGGTTGCTTCGAGGGGTTATTCATTTATAATTAGTTTCTCAAAAGCCTTGGAATCAAATGAGGTATTTGATAATGTTTATTTTCTTCCAGCAACAGTTTGGTCACTGTTTCCATTTTTCATGTTTCTTTCCTCATGGATTTGTTGTAGAGTATTTTGCCCTTCTGTATGCGTGAAGTTTGGGTAATCACTGCATGCTTGGCTTTAGTCGATGCAACCAGTATTCAATATAATGATGAAGATGTAGCCCCTGAGACAGAAAAGGAGTTCTATCGCATTCAAGGTGATCTTTACTCACTATGTAGGATTAAGGTAAATTTTTTATTTCTTGTTTTAAATAAATAAGGGATGTCATTTGTCATTTTGTAGAACAACCGCTGAAACATATTGATAATTGTGGCAGTTATTGAGGCTTGCATATCTAATTGGATATGGAACAGAGATAGAAAGGAGTCCTGTTAACAGGTACGCATTCAATTTTTGGAGATCAAATCTACCTTTGACTTTCCATGAATTTGGTTACTTGTGCAGTTGAGGCCAGTTTTCTCATAATCTAATTCTATTGTTTCTTTCTTTTGAGAAGTGCTTCTCTAAGCATGCTGCCTTGGCCCAAGCCGGCAGTTTGGCCTTCAGTTCCAGATGATGCTACCTCTGAGGTGGTTGTGAAAGAAAAGGCATGTTATTATTCCACATCTAAAAACTCATACAACCAGAAAAAAAAGAAAAGGATAGGTTCGCTGCATGATGACCTATTCTTATTCAGTAGGCTTTTTCGAAGTAGAAACTTTTCTGAGAGAAGAAACTAGATCAAGTTAGTAGCTTGTGTCTTTCATTGTCTGCATGCTTCAGATCAACATAGAACTATTGTTTAACGGTGGTCTTTCCTTACCTTACCTTACCTTGCTAAAGCTTCAAAGAAAGTGGCCCTGTTTTGGAAGTACATAATAACTCTTTAAAACTTCAAAATATAGGTTATTTAATGGCAATCATTATTCAGATGTCAAGTTCATAGCTTCTAAAATTAAGGTGCTATATGATCATACCACTTGAATAGTATTATTGGTCTAGATTTTAATAAAGCATCATTGCAATTGCATGTTATCATAGTCATAAGCTTTATGCTATCTAGTCCCTTAATGTCTTTTTCTATTTTGATCAGCTTTACTTTCTTTATTTGGTTCAGATGATCCTGCAAGAAACTCCTAGAGTCAAGCACTTTGGCATTCAGAGGAAACCCTTGCCACTGGAACCTACTATCCTTGTACGTGAGGCAAACCAGCAAAGGTCTTCACGTTCTGTTGGAAACTCATCAGAGATTTTTTATGGCAGTCTAGGGTTCAATGATGGGTAAGGAAATCTCAAGAATCAAGGCAAATGTTTCTTGGCTGTTTTATGAAGATGAGTTACTATTCAATTGAAAGATTTTCATTTCAAGAAATTAATTGACCTTTTTTTTTTTTTCATTTTCATTTTGCCATTTTGTTTTTCAGAATTAAAAGTTATGTCAAGTAAATATATATGCATTCTGACAGATTAGCTGCAGATGTACCAGCAAAGATGCCCCAAGCAGATAAAGCACATGGATTTATGATGTCACGTACATACTCATCTCCTGGAAATTTCGATTGCTCAATTGGTCGTCCTATGAGACTTGCTGAAATTTTTGTTGCTGCTGAACATGCTCTGAAGAAAACAATTTCAAATCCTGATCTCCAGAAAATTTTGTCATCTGTAGAGAACTTCGAGGTATCAAACTAAGGCTACACACATGTACTGTTCATGTTTCCACTGTTGAGAACCATTACACACATGTACTGTTCATGTTTCCACTGTTGAGAACCATTCTTTTTGGGAGGGAGGGAGAGGACAATCTCTTCTTCAGCCCTTGCTAGTTGAATTGAATATACTTGACAATCTCTTATCTCCTCCCCGTTCATATTTGATTCCTTAAAAAAAATTAACAAACATTTACACCAAAATTACATTCTCCTTGGGGTTATCACTTTGAGTCCCTAAGAGTTTAGATGTTACTTGTTAGACCTTTATTCATTCTATAGTTCAATAGTTATTTTTTGATGTGGGAGCACTGATATTCAATATTTTATGTATTCTCTGTTTTTGTCTCATCAATTCCTATTTGTGTCATGGCAGCAAAAATATATGGAGCTCACTAAAGGTGCTGCTGACAATTACCACCATTCTTGGTGGAAAAGATACGGAGTTGTCCTTGATGGTGAAATTGCGGCTGTCTGCTTTAAGCGTGGGAACTTTGACCTAGCTGCAAAGTCATATGAGAAGGTTTGTGCCCTTTATGCTGGTGAAGGATGGGAAGATTTATTAGCTGAAGTCTTGCCCAATTTAGCTGAATGTCAAAAGTCACTCAATGATGAAGCTGGCTACCTGTCCTCCTGTGTGCGATTGCTTTCGCTAGATAAAGGTTTATTCTCATCAAAGGAACGCCAAGCTTTTCAATCAGAAGTTGTTAGTCTAGCACATAATGAAATGACGCACCATGTTCCTCTTGATGTATCATCATTAATTACATTTTCTGGAAATCCTGGGCCTCCTATGGCGCTATGTGATGGGGATACTGGTACCTTATCTGTGACCGTTTGGAGTGGATTTCCTGATGATATAACTCTCGATTCTCTTAGTCTCACTTTGATGGCTACATATAATGCTGATGAAGGTGGTAAGGTATGGTTTCTAAGACAAGATGACGTTAGAATGTTTGTTAGCTATGGTGTAGCATGATATGACTCATTAATTTGATTCATATTTCAGTTACGGAACTCTAATGCCACTGTACTAAAGCCTGGTAGGAATACAATCACCTTTCCTTTACCACCACAGAAGCCTGGTTCCTATGTCTTGGGAGTTCTTACTGGTCACATTGGACAGTTGACATTCAGATCTCATAGTTTTTCCAAGGGAGGTCCAGCAGATAGTGATGATTTCATGAGCTATGAGAAGCCAACCCGGCCTATCTTGAAGGTACTCTCTCTATCCATCTCTCTTTTGGATTTGAAGTAGTGTCTTCTCATGTAATATGGATTAAGAAATGTTAGGACAATAATTTTCATCATCATCTTAAAATGCAAACTGTTTTTATTATTAAAAGTATAACTTGGTAACATTCACAGCTATAATATCAGGAAGCCGTCCATTCTTTTGCTCTATTTCTTCAATCTTCTGATCAAAATTTCTCTTTCACTTAGGTTTTCAAACCAAAACCTCTAGCTGATCTATCTGCAAGTATATCATCTGCCTTACTGATTAATGAAACTCAGTGGATTGGAATTATAGCACAGCCTATAAACTACTCCTTAAAAGGTGCTGTCTTGCATATTGATACTGGTCCTGGTTTAATGATTGAAGAGTCACATTCCATTGAGATGGAGAGCTACAAAAAGGCTGGACAGGGCTCGGTTGGTACGGAAAACTCTGGTGATGCTACAAAAGATAGTTCTGCGGCTGCAAAAGATTGTTCTCCAGCTGCTGATAAACACTTTGAGCAGTTACGTCTTGTAAGCGGCAAAATAGAGTTTCCAGATTGGGCCAGTGATGTATCCTCAATTTTATGGATTCCTATTCGTGCTATTGATGATAAGCTTGCAAGAGGGTCATCTTCAGGTCAGGAAAAAAAAAAAGCACAAGAAAGTTATGATGGTTTTAGTTTTTAGAGTTTTCTGCATCTGATAGATAGATCATTTATGTTATGTTGCATGCTGTGGCAGGGGCCCCTGACAAACAAATTATTGTGGACAGAATGAGGACAATAGCTTTGAAGCTTGAGTTTGGGATATCAAAGAACCAGATCTATGACACGTAGTGCCTTTCCTCATATATATATTTTATTTTTTCTATACATTTGAGTATGAATTCTCTTTTTCTCACTCACTCACATTCACAACACACCCACCAGCATCTGTATAAGCCCTCAACACAGTCTCTCATATTTTGTTTATCTGGCTTTTTACTGGTTTTGCATTTGAATTCTGAACTTTATTACGTGTTCTACTCTAATGTGCAGAACCATAGCTCTGCATTTCAGTGATCCTTTCCATGTGAGCACAAGAGTTGCCAATCAATGCAACGATAGTACTTTGCTTTTGCAGGTTGTATGTCCTTAGTTTCAACCACAGTCGTGTATGTATGTTTCTTTTGGAACATGTTAATAAAGTGACTATAATTTATAAATTTTAAAAACAGGCTATTTCAATTATCTTTTTCACAAGAAATTACATAAATATTTATAGACATAGTGAGCCTAACTTAGGAAACTTTACACTAGGAAACAGACTAATTCTAGGGATGCTGTACCTTAAAAACAGCCTTAAAGTTAGGGATAAAATATTTACAGAATCCTATTTGATACACTCAAATATTCCTTAATTAGGAAACTGAAATCTGACACTCCCCCTCAAGCTGGGAAGTGGATATCATCCATTCTCAGCTTGCTTACTAATTTTTGAAACAACTTCCCAGACAATCCTTTGGTAAGTATGTCTGCTAGTTGACCATCAGTGGACACAAATGGAGTGCAAATTAAGCCACTGTCCAGTTTTTCCTTTATAAAATGTCTGTCAACCTCAACGTGCTTCGTTCGATCATGTTGAACTGGATTATGTGCAATATTGATAGCAGACTTATTATCACAATACAACTTCATTGGACCTTCCCACTTGATCTTTAAATCCTCCAAAATAATTTTTAGCCATAACAACTCACAAACTCCAAGAGCCATCGCCCTAAATTCAGCTTCTGCACTAGATCTAGCCACAACATTTTTTTTTTTTACTCCTCCAAGTCACAAGGTTGCCTCCTAGAAAAGTACAATAGCCCAAGGTTGATCTTCTATCAACCATAGATCCTGCATAATCTGCATCAGTATAGGCTTCAAGGGTTAAATTCTCCCCCTTTTTAAATAGGATTCCTTTGCCTGGCGTGCCCTTTAAGTACTGTAGAATCTGATATACGGCTCTAAGATGTGATTCTTTGGGATTGTGCATAAACTGACTTACAACACCTACTGCATAGGCAATATCTGGTCTGGTATGAGACAAGTAAATGAGCTTCCCCACAAGTCTTTGATATGACCTTTTATCAACTGCTGCATCTTCTAGTGCATTTCCAAGTTTGTGGTTTACCTCTATGGGTGTCTCTGCTGGTTTACAGCCCAACTTGCCCGTCTCTGTCAACAAATCAACTATGTATTTTTGCTGAGATATGAATATTCCTTCCCGAGAGTGTGCCACTTCAATACCAAGGAAATATTTTAATTTACAGAGCTATTTGACTTCAAATTCTTTTACTAGGCATTTCTTTAAATTCTCCATTCCTTCTAGATCATCACCAGTCACTATAATGTCATCAACATAGACTAATAAAGCAGTCACTCCCCCTGAAGATGAGTGTTTTACAAAAAGAATGTGATCTCCTTGACTCTGTTTATACCCCAACTTGAGCATTACTTTGGTAAATCTTCCAAACCAAGCCCTCGGGGACTGTTTTAGTCCATACAAAGCCTTTTTTAGTCTGCAAACTACCTGTCCTGTATTTGTACCGAATCTTGGAGGAACATCCATATAGACTTCCTCCTCAAGATCACCGTGTAAAAAGGCATTTTTGATGTCAAATTGCTGTAATTTTCAGCCTCGGTTGGCAACTAGTGACAACAACACTCTTACAGTGTTCATCTTTGCAACAGGGGCAAACGTCTCAAGGTAGTCTATTTCATACATTTGAGTGTACCCTTTAGCAACCAATCTTGCTTTGTACCTCTCCAAAGAACCATCTGACTTATATTTCACTGTGTATACCCAGCGACATCCCACTGATTTCTTTCCTCTCGGTAATTTCACTAAGTCCTATGTCTTATTTTTTTCAAGAGCTTCCATTTCAACTTTCATGGCATTTTTCCAATTCTCATCTTCTAATGCCTCGGATACAGTTTTGGGAATGGAGATAGAATTTAGGCTGGTAAGGAAGGTTTTGTGGTTATGGGACAAGTTTTTGTAAGACATGAATAGGTACAAGGGATGTTTTGTACATGTTCTAGTCCCCTTTCTAATAGCAATGGGAAAATCATATAAATTTGCAGTATTAGAATTCAAAGTAGGTTCAGCAATTACCTCAGGTCGTATAGGAGAAGAAGATGATTGAACTTGCACCGGTGCCTTCTTCCTTGAGTAAACCAGTAAAGGACGAGTAGTGTCCTGAATTCCTCTTGGTGATTTGGGTGTATTAGGCTCTGTTTCAGATTGTATAGGGGCCATTGTTTCAAGTCGGGCAGGCTGGTTAGTAGGCAAAGACTGAGTGGGAGTGTTTGGTTGCTGGACAGGAGCTGGAATGTGAGTGTTTTGTTGCTGGACAGGAGCTGGAATGTGGGTGTTTTGCTGCTGGACAGGAGCTGGAATGTGGGTGTTTGATTGCTGGACAGAAGCTGGAATGTCAAGAAGAAAGAGTTCTTTGTCCTTATCTTCTGTGAATAAGATCTCCCCCTGAAGATAAGGACGAGTAAAGAAATTCTCTTGTTCTGTAAAAGTAACATCCGCTGTTACAAAAAAAAATTTTGTTGCTGGATGATAGCATTTGTACCCCTTTTGAGTGGAAGAATAACCAAGAAAGACATACTTGATAGCTCGTGGATCAAATTTTTCTCTATTTTGAGAATGAACATGAACAAAAGCAACACAGCCAAATATTTTGGGAGTAAGGTTACTTGAAGTATTGAAATCAGGAAAGAATTTTGCTAGAACTTGCATAGGACTTTGAGATTCAAGAACTTTTGTAGGCAATCTATTTATCAAATGAGTAGCAGTTAAAACAGCCTCCCCCCAATATTGTTTAGGGACATTTTTTTGGAACAAAAGGGCTCTTGTAATAGCTAAAATGTGACCATTCTTTCTTTCAGCAAAACCATTTTGTTGGGGTGTACTAACACAAGATGACTCATGTATAATGCCTCTTTCTTGGAAATATGTTGAGAGAAATTGATTGAAATAATCCTTGGCATTGTCTGACCTAAACCTTTTTATTTCAGCTCCAAATTGTGTTTTGATCATGTTGTAAAAGGTTGGAAAGACAGACCTTACATCAGATTTTTGTTTTAAAAGAAATATCCAAGACACATGAGTACAATCATCAATAAAGGATACAAACCACCAAGCCCCAGAAATATTTGAAATAGTGGATGGCCCCCAAACATCACTATGAATAAGAGTAAAAGGAGTGAAAGTTCTTTTATTGCTTACTGGAAAAGAGGTACCTTTATGTTTTGCAAGTTCACAGATATCACAATGAAATTTTTCAACAGTCAATCCTTTGAACAATGAAGGAAACATAATTTTAAGGACTCTAAACGATGGATGACTAAGGCGAAGGTGATAGAGCCAAATTTGGTCTTTATTGGTTTTAATAGATTCGGATATGAAAGATGAAGGTGAGGAATTCAGAGCACTAACTTTTCCACTGGATTCTTCAAGATAGTATAGGCCATTTACTTCCTTAGCATGTCCAATCATCCTCCTCGTATTCTGTTCCTGAAAAAGACATCGATTGTGATAGAAAACCACTTTACAGTTAGAGTCTTTGGTAATTCTTTGAATGGATAAAAGATTGGTAAATAGTTTTGGAACATGAAGGACATTTTTAAGAGTAAGGGTTTTGTTTATAACAATATCACCCTGACCAGCCACTGTGATCACAGAACCATCGGCTACTGTTATTTTTCTACTACTAGGGCAAGGTGTATATGAAACAAATTTTTGTGAGGAGTGGGTCATGTGGTCCGTAGCTCCTGAGTCAATGACCCAAGAACTTTTGGTGACTATATCTGATACTTTAGAATCTTGAGAAGAGGATATACCTGAAAAAGCCAAACTACAAGTACCTGTTGAAGAAGATTTTTCCAATGATCCCAGCAAATTTTTTAACTTCTCAATTTCTTCTTTATTGAATTCAACAGGTGATTCCTGAGAATTATTTTTTTCATCCAGCTGTCTTGCTGTATATGCTCGCCCTTGTCCCTTTGGTTGTCCACCTTTTTCTGAAAATTTTTTGTTTGTCGTTTGTGGCTTCCCATGGAGTTTCCAGCATCTTTCTTTAGTGTGACGGGCCTTTTTACAGTAGGTGCACCATACGGAATCGCTGTTAATAGGCTTTGTACGTTCTGTCTGTCTATTATCTTCACTATTTGGCTGCTCTAGGCCAAATCTCCTCTCACTTACAGCTTTTGTAGCCAAGGCTGAATTATCCACTTGACTGTTTTCAACCATAACTCATCTTCTTCCTTCCTCAGCACGAACAATTGCAATTGTCTCATTTAGTGATGGTAGTTCCTCTTTTCCAAGTAGTTGAACTCTTACTGCATCAAACTCAACATTTAGTCCAGCAAGAAAATCATAAATTCGATCCTTTTCAACGAACCTTTTCAGGAGTGCTGCATCTTCACTGCACTTCATCTGAATGCACTGGTAATGATCCATCTCTTGCCATAAACTTTGCAACAGATTGGAATACTCCGTGATTGATCGACTTCCTTGCTTGGTAGATGAAATCTTAGTCTTGATTTCATAAATTTGAGCAGCATCTCGAACTTTAGAATAAGTCTGTTTCACAGCTTCCCATATTTCTTTGGATGTGTTAAGAAACATGCATGTATCACTGATTTCTGGCATCATAGAGTTCCATAACCAAGATATTACCATAGAGTCTTGTTCATCCCAAGCATCAAACTTAGGATCTCCTTCTTTAGGTCCAGTTCCGAGTAAGTGACTCAGTTTTCCTCTTCCCTTCAAGAACGTACGAACCAGTTGAGACCACTTCAAGTAATTTTTCCCATTTAGCCTGTAGGCTACTTGGATGTTCTGAAACTCACTTGTTGGGTTTGAGTTGTTCACAGAAACTTCTGAGACATCTCCAGTGTTACTGATCTTGACAGTTTCAGTCATGTTTCGTTTGAACAAATTTTACAAGCTTGAGGGCTGGTTGGAATAAAAAAAAAATCGCCAGACAAAGAAAAAAAATCCAGAATCGGGCTAAAAAAGCTCTGACACCATGTTAAAATCAGGCTATTTCAATTATCTTTTTCACAAGAAATTACATAAATATTTATAGACATAGTGAGCCTAACTTAGGAAACTTTACACTAGGAAACAGACTAATTCTAGGGATGCTGTACCTTAAAAACAGCCTTAAAGTTAGGGATAAAATATTTACAGAATCCTATTTGATACACTCAAATATTCCTTAATTAGGAAACTGAAATTTGACAATAAATATAAGAGCTCAAACTCCTCATGTCTTGATTTTCTTATATATTGGAGATTGCAATGAACATTTTAATTGACTAGAAATTATAAATAATTTTATCGAAATTAGTATTACTTTTGTCTGATCTACTTTTGATGCTCATCTTCAGTTGTCATATGACATGCTTGACCTTGATGTATAGCATCCACAAATGTGATAAGCTTATACCTTTTTAATGGCATTACTCAACCAGTGACTATACCACTTCATATGAAATGAACTGGCAGTGCATGTTGAATTAGAAATTTATTGTATGTGGTAAACTAGATGTATGTGTTGCATGTGAATAGGAGAGGTTGTTTCAATCTTACCATTCATGTTTTATGCTGAAAACTACATTCTCATTCTTTTCTTTTATGCTCTGCAAAAGTTTTTTCATTAATAAAATAGAAAACCCCAGCAGTGTCTCTGGAGAATACAATGCTAATGAAAGAAACAAAACAGTAGGATCATCACATCAAACACACCAATTTATCTTCCGCCAAACAATCACAATTCTAACATATTTTAGCTCATCAACCGGCAGATCATATTTTGCATGAAGCTCATGTTGGTTCATGTCATTTCCAGGTAACTCTACACTCCCAAGTGAATGCCACATTGTCTGTTTACAATGCTTGGCTTGACCTTCACGATGGATTTACACATGCTGGACAAGGTAATGGAAGACCTATTTCTGCATTCTTTCCACTCGTCATATCTCCAAGTTCAAGAGCTGGACTCCTATTCTGTTTATGCTTGGAGAAGAGAACTGCTGAAGGTACCGACTTTTCCTTTTTTTATCGTATGAGGGTATATGGATGTAGGCTTCTATTTCTTTTACTCTTGTTTATTCAAATTAAATTCATTGACCTCTATATGTTATACCCTCTCACATTGCCTCATACTTATGAAAATCAATCAATCTCTTGCTTTACAGATGAAAATAAGGTACCACCAGAAAACATATTAAACATAAGATATGAAATTTCTGGTGATAGGACCATTGGGGCACACCCACCTGTGGCTATGAAATCTAATGAAAATGATGAGGATACTAGTAATAATTTAGTCTTCAGGAGTGCTCTTTTTCTGCAGCAGCCTGTCCTTAGCCCATGCCTGGCTGTAGGATTTCTACCTCTTCTTTCCGATAGTATTCGAGTTGGGCAACTTGTTGCCATGAAATGGAGGGTTGAAAGGTTGAAAGACATTGAGAAGAAAAGAGTTCCTCAAAACAATGTAAGTCAAAACAATCTTATCATTCACCAAATTCAGTCGGGTATAAGCATGAACCTATGCACCAGAAGTCGAGTTAAATTTTGGCATATTTCTCGTTAAAAAAGACCCACATCACCGAAGGCTTAACATAATTGATTCATTTAGTCACACCTAAGAGGTTGCATTTAATAGATTTGGGGTTCGGATCCTAACAACTGCAATCCTTCCCTCTTTCCCCAGACTATGGCCTGCTTTGTAGAAGGAAAATCCTTAGAGAAGCTATTAGTGAATACTGTGCAACGCTTCTACTTTTTGTTTACATTCAGCTACTACAAATTATGTTTATTGTAATGACAGGACAAGATGTTATATGAAATCAATGCAAATTCTGATAAATGGATGATTGCTGGGAGGAAAAGAGGGCATGTTTCTCTTGACATGAAGCAAGGTTTACGAACAACTTCCCTATTTACCTTTTAATACTGATTCCTGTGCTTTGCAGCTAAGCAGAAAGCATTAATATTTCATTTCTGTTGCTTGAAATTGTCATTTCTTTCCAGGTTCAAGGATAGTTATTTCCATATTATGCATGCCCCTTGTTGCTGGATACATCCACCCTCCTCATCTTGGGCTTCCGGGTATCGATGAAGTGAGTATAAGCTGCAGTCCTGCCGGATGTCACCTGGTTTGCGTCTTGCCTCCTGCTCCTAGTTCATCCTTCTGTGTTCCAGCATGATTTTCCCTGGCTTCTCTAATCAGGTCAGATTTTTTGGCTTTCAAAGTAGATTCCATTCGGCGAAAATCTAAGTCCGAGATAAAATTCATGTCTCTGTTTTGATTTTGCTCAATTTTTGTAAGTTTTCAACTTTTGTAAGAAAAAAAATCAAGAGAAAGTTGATTTAGATCAGAATAGATAGTTCCTTCAGTGCCTTCAATATCAGTACATATACAAAGAACTGTGTAATAGCCGTGCACAACACATTATGCATATCAATGCGATTCAATTCCATTTTGAGTTCATATTCTCATCATGTTTTTTTTTTTAAAAGTCATGTACAACTCTTAATTTTTATTAAAGCACTTGTGTCCAATGTTTATGTCGGACACATTTTTTTGGCGTATGCATGGGAATATGATTCCCCAAGAATTTTTCAAATATATAGAAAAGTTTGAAAAAGATTGAATATGCCTGTGTTAGACATATACTTGTATTTGATGTCAAATCCATCCATACTTGTATGTGATACTCAAATTTGAGTCCAAGCAACCAGATGTTCATCATCCCAAACCTATTCTTGTTTAATAAATTGCAAACTAGTTTTTATCATTTCATAGGAGAATACTATCATACATTTCCTTAAACTGCGCATTGAAATTTCATTATAATTTTGTTTTGAAAACGAGAGAGATCTCTCATTGAAAGAGCATTTGAATGTCCATGATGTTATCTTTCAAATTTTATATTCATATATCACCTTCATTAGTTCCACCTATTGAATGAATTTACATATAAAACGATATTATCATTATTTATAAATAATCTTTATTCTTTTTACTAACACTTGTAGTATAATTCCTTGTAAGGTGAGTCCTTGATAACAAAGCTGCTTGGCAAACCACTTTAAAACATAAACCCATTGATATGCAATACTCTTTATTACTTAGAAGGTAGAGTTACAAAGATAAACAACTAAGTAGCGGCTGTGGAGTTAAATTTGAAAGTTTGGTGGGATTATTAGGATGCTCTACTATTAATATGTTCTAGAGAGTGCGACTTGAAAGCTTAGAATACAAATATTGTTAAAGAATATACTTCTTAATATTTCTTGAAATACCTCCTTGATTAAACAAAAAGTACACTGACATATAAATAACAATTTAAGTGTAACATCCACATAAATAATTGGGAGTAAGTTTCATATAATCTTTATAACTCCCCTAGTTAGGTTGAACAATGTCACTTTAGTCCCTCTCAATTGTTAAGTACTCAATTTAAGCCTTTTCAAACAAAATTTTTACTTTTACCCCCTAAACATCTACAATTTTATTTCATCCCCAATACCAAAATCGTAGCTTCTCCCCTTGCTTATAAATGTGTCCTATAATCTCTCTCTCCCTCCCATATCCCTTAGTTCAGCATGTTGACCCCCATTTTTTTTATAACCACTTTTTGATAACTTCATTCAAAAAGCTATAAGTAAAGGTTTGAATATTTCATTTATAGCCTTTCGTTCTTTTAACAAATTTAAGAATTTTAAAATTCTCATTGTAACATTTACTTTACAATCATTACAACCACTGTATTTTTCACCATTCCTAACAATTTATCGCTTGTCACAACTACTACCACATTTATGGCAATGTTAGTAATCCCCTATGTTAAGAAATACATAGTATAAAAAATTTAAATACACTTGAGTAATCGAGTTAGGTGTTTAACTCACTGGGTAGTTCAGCTTATTTATGGGATCTTTTGTGCAACTATTCACTGTCTTTATAAGAACCAATTCAAAATTTCATTTTTATCATAATGTGTTAAAAATGATCTTTTTGCTTAAAGTTCTAAAATAAATTTAAAAAAAAAGTCTTAAAAATTAAAGCTTAGTCTCATAATCAAATTTGGGTTCAAGAGTACGGTTATGTGCATGGAGGTTAGAGCACTCTTACAATGTCTATCCAAAAATAGTCTTATAAAGCTTAAATCTAGATTCGAGAGTATGGTTATGTAAGGAAGGTTAGAGCAACTTACAAGGTCTATCGAAAGACAGTCCTATAGAATTTGGTATTTAAAGCTTCTAACTTGAAAATTTTAATCTCTAACTTCAAATAAATCTAATATCAAAAATTAAAGAAAACTAAACCTAAAATTCATCACTAAAAGCTAATATTAAAGCATAAAAATCTTCCAAAATTATCATCTAAAAATTAAATTTTAAAATATTCTAAATTTAAAGTTAAATAGAAGATAAAATACTAACAACTTAAGATTTTAAAAGGTCAGAAAAAACTAAAATTTAAGGCTTATAAATGACTAACGAAATTAACTTTTGAAGCCTAAATTTTAGACTAAACTCAAATTAAATCTAATAAAAGCCTAATATATAATTTCTAAGTCTAAAAAATGAAATAAATTCAACTGTTTACCTGAAATAGTTGTTAGTAAACTAGAAAAATAGAGAATGAATAAAATTTTTATATAAATATTTTTAAATTATTTTTTTCACTTGGAAAAATTAAAATGATCTTAGATATATTATATAAGAAAAAAATATGATAATTTTATTTGATACAATAAAAAATATATAAATATGAAGTATTTGATAAAAAAAATATGAGATAAACATAATCTAACATGTAAAATAAAATTAATACAATATTATTAATGCTTATATAATCAAAGAAAGAGAGAGAACACAGGTAACTTTTTTAAGAAAAACCTTACATATGTATATGTTTGTATACATCTTGCACATATGATTATATAATTGCCACCAGTGAAATGGAATCATGGGGTATATGTTGCTTTTACTTGATTATTTATAACAAAAAAACACACTAAAACTACTGTCGAAGCTTAATTCTTTTTTTCATTAGAGAAGAAAATATTTGGTTTACCAAAAAATATACATGTTTAGAAACAAATATTTCTCATAATGTGTGTTTTAATATTTTTGAAATTTAATTAAAGTGACTGAGAAAGTATTAAAAAATTAATCACTAAAGTATATACACGAATTTGGATTTAAACAAATATAAATCTAGATTTAAACAAGTATAAAGAAAGAGATTTCAAATATTTTGTGTGTGAAATAGAAGAGAAGAAACCTTAGGCATATATTGAGTTAGAAAGAAATATGGACATAAAGCAAAAGACTGCAAATGGAGTCGAAAATTATTGTTCATATAGGAAACAGAGAAATAGAGGTACAATTATTTTCAATATGCATTGTCCCACATGCTTATAGTGAAATCATATCATTATTTTCAACGTGCATGGTTGTATACGCTTTTGCAGTTGATGTAGAGTGTAAACTGTGAAGTAGTAGTATGAGTGTAAGTTTCTAAAATATAACCAAATGGATGCGTAATTGCTTAAAACTCAAATGCTCTTTACTCGTGATTGAGTAATTAAATCCGGTGGAACACCAATATGTTGTCTTCGAGGATGTACGATGTTTTTCTGAGCTTTAGAGGTGAGGACACTCGTGATGGTTTTGTAAGTCATCTTTACAATGATTTGGATCGAAAGAATATCCATACTTTTAAAGACAATGAGAAAGTTGGAAGAGGAGATAGATTTCTGGGGCACTATTGACTGCCATTGAAGGAGTGAGGGTTTCAGTAATTCTTTTCTCCAAACACTACACTTCTTCTAGATGATGCTTGGAAGAGCTGGTCAAGATTATGGACTGCAAGAAGTTGAATGAGCACAACTTTGTTTTTCCTGTTTTTTACGATGTAGATCCCTCGTATTACGAAACAACCATTCATGCGAACTACGAGCTCATTAAGGTTGAGAGCTCACCTGGGAGATCTTTATTCTGCAAATTACCAATTTGTATTGAAATAATAATAACTTCTTGATTAGACATTGTGACAATTAATTAGACTGAAATTAAATAAAAAATATATATGAATCTAGTAAATAAGTAAAATTATAATTATATTATTATTATTTTTAGCTTAATTAAGCTTTCTTATCCCTGTAAACAGACAATCAGTTTTTAATGAAATAGTGCTGACAAGCCAATTCTTCTTCAAAATTTTTTATTCTTTTTGCTTTTTTTCAATCTTTCATTCGTCAAATATCCAACAACTGGGATGAACGGAATAATAGGTTAATTTTGGCCTGGGCCCCAAAAAATAATGACCGAAGCCAAAAGATGCAATCGGTCGAAAACAATTCAAAAAGGGTCAAATTTAAAGACAATCATTAAATTATGGCCAAATCAAAAAGATGGAGAAAGCCAAGGAGTTATCAAAATTAGTTGACTTGGTAAAAGGCTAAAAATAGGAAGATATGATTTTTATTTTTGATTTTATTTTATTATTAAATTATTTAGGCTATTTTTAGTAAACCCCATATATATAAATAGGAGTATTTTGTTCTTTGAAAGGGGAGGATTTTGATAAATTACTTTTTGTATTCCTACTTCAAATTAGAATTGAATTATTCTCTCTTTTCCTATTTTCATTGGAATTGAATTTTTTTTCTCTTTCGATTACGTGGGAATTTTGTCCATTTTATTTCAATTTCTTTGTTTTTTTAAATTCGTCCAATTGCTTTTAGCCCTTCCATTTTTTTTGTTTTGCAATTAAGTGTTCATTATTCTTAATTTTGGCCCTAAAATTTGTTTAGACTACATTTTGGTTTTTCCTTGAAGCTGTGTGTTTTGGAGGGTGGGGATTATTTCCCTTTTAGTCCCTCCTTGTTATCCGCACGTTCAGTCCATTTCCTTTTATTTATTTTTGATTTGGCCCAAAATTTTATTTTAAGGTTCGATTTAACCTTTTTTTATTTTCGCTATTTTATTATCAAATTAACTAATTTAATATATTATTGCTATTATTATTATTATGTTTACATTTATATTTATTTTGTTATTCTAATACTATTATTATTTATCTATTTATATTTCTACTATTATTATATTTCTATTTATTATATTTTTATTTCTATTTATATACTAATATTATTTTCATTATTATTTTTCTTATATATGTTTTTACTCTTGTTATTAACATTTTATTTATTTATTTATTTTATATTTTTGTTATTATATTTTTTAACTTTTTATATAACATTTCGTTTAAAATTTTTCTACATCATTTACTTTAATATTTTCATATATTATGTATTTCTAAATTTTTTACATATTATATATTTTTAATTGTTTACATATTATTTTTTAAGAGTTTTATATATTATCTTATCTTGAATGGATACTAATTTTTTTAAATTATTTTATATATTTTAGACCGCTTTTATAACATCCATTTTAAATCATTTTTATGTATTATTTGTTTAGAATTATTTTATATTTTCTTATTTTGTATTTATTTATTATTTGTGATTCATTATTATAACATTTTGTTTATGAATTATTACTTTGCGTTGTACATTATTATTTCATCGCATTTTATTCGCTTAAAAGGTCGTGTTTTAATATTGTTTAAGTTTTAAAATCATTTTATTCAAAAGTGTTCAAAATAAGGCAATACTCGGTATTTGGCATCTTCGAGAAGATTGTGCCCTAACTTATTGGGTTCCAATTTTCCTTGTTGAACCTAAGTAACCGAGTATCATTTTCCAATCAAAACGTGTAAGTTTCAAATAAAAGCTTATTCTCAGGAATTCGAGGTGTTGTGTCCTAACGCACTGGATATGATATTTTGTATCTCGAGATAAGAATTTCTAAAAAAATAAATGCAATATTCTATGTTTAGAATTTTGAGAAATCGTGCCCTAACTTATTGGGTTCTGATTTTTTATTTGACCGAAATAATTGAATATCTTTTTTAAACTTCACTGCATGAGTTTTAAAAATCAAAAGACAAGATTAGTTTCGAAAATGTGAAATGTCGTATCCTAACTCACTGGGTATGACATTTTATTTCTTCGAAATAAGAGGGTCTTAGCATCCAATTTAATTTATTCAAGTGTTCTTTTTAAATAAAAGGATCGTATTCTAAAATCTTTTCAAATTGTCGACAATAGGACATTAATTAATCAATTGGTACCAATTTTGGGCGTTACGAGAGTGCTAACCCTTCCTCGTGCGTAACCGACTCCCGAACCCTTTTTTCTCGAATTTCGTAGACCCAAAATTATTGTTTTAATAAATCAAAATGTTTTATTAAAATGATCAATCTCAAGGTGATCTGATCACACTTCGAAAAAAAGATCAGTGGCGAATCCATACCTTATTTTAAAGTCGATCCCCGTTTTTCAAATAAAAAAATGGTATTGACAGCTTGGCGACTCCACTGGGAACCAATAAGAGAGTCAAGCTGTAAAATTGATTGTTTTTTGTCCTTTTGTCGAAAATTTAAAATTTGGTTTTTAACATACGATCCTTTCATTGCATTTCATGGGTTTTATGGTTTTGTCATTCATGTTTTGCCTTTTGAGTTTTTTTTTATATCCCCTAGCATCATCTTGTATGACCGTTATGGTCGCACCTTTTAAGTGGGAGTGAGAAACTATTTCCTTCGTGAGGTTTTCACCTCCGTGCAGGATAGTGGATTGCTTTCGGAATACATCCGTACCTATGTCTTCGTGAGGTTTTCACCTCCGTGCAGCCATAGGGAAATGTATTCCCCTGAACTGAACTCAGTCCACATGAGCCTATAATGGGTGAGGATCGAGGAATCTACTGGTTCGAGTACCTCTACTTTACAACCAAACCGCATATAGCGAGCCTTAAGAGTCCAACCCTAGATAGAGCCACTCCAAACCCTAGCGGTTACCCAAGTAGGTGTCTTATATTATTTTTTTCCTCCTATGCAAACGTGTTTTGTTTTCTTTATGACTGCATTGCATTACATCATCATAGAAATGAGGTGTTGATTTATATTTGATTGCTAAATAGAACAGTTTGTCATAAGAAAGTGAATTTTTTGATAAAGTGGATTATAATACGGTTGTCTGAATATGGTCCAAGTAAACACAACGGAAGAAGGCTAATAGTTCGCGGAGGAAAACAAGACTTTACTTGAGGATTCAAGTCAATAAAGATTATTCGAGAGCCGTCACATCCCGACTTTCTTAAAGGAGCTAACAAGCATCATGAGGATAAGTGAGTAATAAGTCACAACCCGGATTAAGCAAAAAGGAGCTAGTGGAGGCATCTATTAGAAGTTTGCGTGGTTTGACTTTTACAGAAAAAAAGGGATCGCTTGGAATATGAGGGCAAAACCACATATGTAATCCGTTTTATGTAAAGGAATTTATTTTCCAGAAAAGTTGTTCTAATATAATTGAATTCAGAATCAACGTCTTACTTTCCTTTGCATTCATTCCAAGCACTTGCATTGCATTGCATCATGTGCACTAAACTTCACAAAAGAACCCTAATTAATTAAAAATCGTGTTATAGTTACCCTGGAACATCACTACTACACACAGAGAAAAACTAGAGTTATGGATCAAAAGCTAGAAAAACTAGAACAAATGCAAAAGGAAATGCATGATCGGCTGCAAACATAGATACAAGAGAAACTAGCCAAGATTCAGTAGGATATGAAAGATCAGATGCTAGAATCGCAGAAGAACATGATGAATCAGTTAACCCAATTACTGCTTGGAGGGCCAGGAAAAGGGAAAAGCCCTATGGTCAACCTTGGGGATGACAGTGAGGACCTTGTTTACCTATTGGGTTTTGCCCCAACAAACACCCCAGTGCAGCCCAACGCATATCCACTTAATGTGTCCGTCAATATCAGTCCTCAGCATCAAGCCGGCGTTTTGGCATTAACACACTTTTTGACAGGCTCAAGCTCCAGAGACAATCAGGCAAATCTCGGTGTCCCTGATCTAGATGACATGGCAAAGGTAGAAAAGGCAAAAGGGGAACTCCCAAAGTAACTGGAAGACCGATACAAATGGCTGGAAGAGAAGTTCAAGGTGCTGGAAAATGCTGATTATCAGTGTGGTATGGATGCTAATGAGTTAAGTTTGGTTCTAGATCTAGTGCTCCATCCGAATTTCAAAATGTTGCAGTTTAAGAAATATAACGGAACCAGCTGCCCTGAGGCCCACATCACGATGTTTTGCCGGAGGATGACTGGTCATGTCAATAATGATTAGTTATTAGTTCATTGTTTCCAGGACAGTTTGACTGGGGCTGCGGCCAAATGGTACAATCAGCTGAATCGCACCCAAATCAAATCATGGAGGGACTTAGCACAGGCCTTCATGAAGCAGTATGGCCATGTGATAGACATATCCCCTGACAGGATCACGTTACAGAATATGAAGAAAAAGTCGAGTGAAAGTTTCAGGCAATATGCCCAAAGGTGGAGGGAAGTTACTACACAAGTCCAACCACCACTATTGGGAAAAAAAACAACCATGCTCTTCATTAATACTTTGAAAGAACCCTTTATTAATCACATGCTGGGCAGTGCAACTAAGAGTTTCACGGACATAGTGAAGTCCGGTGAAATGATAGAGAATGCGATAAGGTGTGAAAAGATAGAGGCTGGGAAAAACACCAGGAGGTCAGCCGTGAAGAAGAGAGAAAACGTGGTTAACAATGTGAGTGTGGGTTATGAAAAACCAATCACAATAAAACAACCAAGAACGGTGGTTACGAGCCAGCAAGCTTCACCTAGACAAGAGCCCAATACAAAGCAAAGTATGGAGAAGCTTCAGTTTACTCCCATTCCAATAACGTATCGGGAGCTGTACAAAAGTATATTTGATGCGCACGTTGTAACACCCCTAACCCGTATACGTTGCCGAAATAGAGTTTCAAGGCACTAATAAAATTTACATAACATTTAACAAAAATTTCAATTAAATACTTATCAATTCAATGCATCATATAAATAAACATATTACCGTTCAATCAATATCTTGGCACTTGTATAAGCATCAAACAACAACATTGTTAGTATACTAGTACATATTTCGTATAAATTCAACATTGATATACTTATTTTCTCGACATGTCACACTTGAGTTTAATAATTGTCTTTACCCACATAATTTTCTTGTATCAACATAGCAAAGATAATCATATATGTACATGTCATGAAACATATCATTCTCTTACCGTTTCTTCATAAGTATATATCATTCATTTCATTATATCAATATTTCATACTCCATCATTTCCATATATTTTATGTATATTTATTCCGGTAATAGTTTATATCAAACTTAACATAAATTATATTCCATGTACTTATACTTATTTTGTTTATCTATCTTCATATTTATTTCATACAACTATTTTGTACATATATTTCCATATGACCAGTTCTTGTAAACATTTCACACAACCATTTTATATAACCATTCATCATCTGATACATATTACCTGAATATCAATTGTTCAACAGATGTCACAGCGTCTCCCATCCACGGTCTTATTTATCTTTGACATGATGCCATAGTGTCTTTCAACTATGGTCTTACTCATTTTCTGTTATGTTGTCATGGTATCTTTCAACCATGGTCTTATTCTTTTCATGTCACGTTGCCATGGCATCTTTCAACCATGGTCTTATTCATTTCATGTCACGCTGCCATGGTATCTTTCAACCATGGTCCTATTCATTTCCCGTCATGTTGCCATGGTATCTCTCAACCATGGTCTTATTATTTTCATGTCACGTTGTCATGGTATCTTTCAACCATGGTCTTACACATTTCATATCATGTTGCCATGGTATCTTTCAACCATGGTCTTACACATTTCATATCATGTTGCCATGGTATCTTTCAACCATGGTCTTACACATTTCATTTCAGAGAGCACACTCCCGTGAACCTCATCATTATAGTGGGATTACCAGTCTAGGCTAAATCCCTTGTAATACAAACTCATAGAGTATTGTCGGGATTACCAGTCCAGGCTAAATCCCCTGTAACGACAATTACTCTAATAAGCTTGGATCTGAATTACCAGTCTAGGCTAAATTCAGACTCTAATTCGAATTACCCGTCCAGGTTAAATCCATTTTCCACATATTCTTCGGGAGGGCTATATCAGAATAGGATTACCCGTCCGGGCTAGATCCTTTTTACCGTCAATTCCTTTTCAGAGATCCATCAAATTTTCCTTTCATTCAACCGGGATTTCTTTCCCTTTTAATGTTTCATCAATTTTCATACAATGAACATTCAAATCATATTCACATCAATAACATACGTTTCAAGCATTTAAGAATATAATTCAAGTTACACGAACTTACCTGGCGAAATTACAGAAATATCAAGATTCAGGGGCATTTTGGTAATTTACCATTTTCTCAATTTTCACTCAATCTTAAATTGATAATTCCATTCAATTTATTAGTTTAAATAATAAAACAATTCATTCCCTTCAATTTGGTCATTTTTTATTTTTTTACAAAATTACCCCTTGAATTTTTACTTTTATTCAATTTAGTCCCTAAGCCTAAAATATGCAAATTAACCATGCTAGCTGAATATTCATATATATTTTCCTACTCCTCCTCTCCATTCCACATCCTTAATGTATATAACACACTTTTGAGTAACATTATCTATAATTTTTATTATTTACTTTTATGAATATTCAAGTTGTCCATCTGTGTCATAGCCACTAAATTATTTATATCTGGAGCTATAGAACTGAAAATTAAGATCCGATAATTTTCCCTGAAACTATACTCATATATATTATTACCATAAAATTTTAAGAATTTTTGGTTTAGCCAATAAGTACAATTTATTCTTTTAAGTTACCCCTGTTTTGCTGTCTGAGAGTTTTGACCCATCTTCATTAAAAGTTAATTATCTCCTCATACAGGATTCAAATGATGTTTCTATTTATTTCTCTTGAAAACAGACTCATTCAATATTCTAAACATATAAATTAAATCCCATAATTATTTTTCTCCAATTTTTTATGATTTTCCAAAGTCAGAACAGGGGAACCCGAAATCATTCTGACCTTGTCTCACAGAATTTATTATATCTCATGATTTACAATTCCATTTCTTACATAATTTCTTCTATAAGAAACTAGACTCAATAATATTTAATTTAATATTTTATTCATCCTACAATCCAATATATACAATTTTTGGTGATTTTTCAAAATTAGACTACTATTGCTGTCTAAAACTGTTTTAGTGCAAGATATTAATTACCATGTTTATAACACCCTTATTTTCTTTTTCTACGCTATTTCTCATCACTTTCTCTTATTTTCTCTTCACTAAAATATCAAGAACATAGGACCATATGTAAGAAAACTCTACATTAACATTAATCCCATGCTTTTTTCAATATTATCAAACTTAAAAATATATTAAAATCATGATGTTCTTACCTTGTTCTATTGATTTCAATCTTCATCTTGATTTTCTCTCTCATTAAGCTTCCATTTCTTGAATTCAACTTGATATTCTAACTTCCCATAGTCTCCTTAACATTTTTCTCTCTTGGTAGCTATGGAAATTCTTTTGATTTTTGGGTGAAAATGGTTAATTTTTGGTAAAAGGACCAAATTGTAAAGAAATGAAAACTTATTTTCTTCTTCTTCTTCTCACGTTGGTTTTGCATGGGAAAAATTGATGAGAATTCCTCATCTTTCTTTCTTTATATACTAATAAAATAATTATAAAATATCTTATTAAAATATTAATAAAATAATATTTATCTAATTAAATAATTATAAAATATCAAAATATCTCTAGCATCATTATTACTTTCTAGATTTCTCTCTCTTCCAATTGACCATTTTTTCCTTTATTATCTTTTAAAATTCCATCATTGAGTCATCATTTAATTTGATAAAATTACAATTTAATCCCTCATAGTTCTTCACTTATTCAATTAGGTCCTAATCCATCCATTTTTCTTAGTTTCTAGATCATTCCACCCTTAAAATATTTACACTATTGGCCTTTAAATTTTTCATATCTACACTTTAACCTCTCAAATTTTGAGTATTTACTCTTGTGCAACAAAACTTTTCTCTCTTTTACAACTTAGTCCTTTCTTGAATTAATATATCATAATATACTTCCCAATATTGAAATAATTCAAAATTTCCTTTTTTGTCACTTTATTTTCTTATTTTACTATATCAAGGATAGTATCTTACTGTAAAAAATTTTGGGGTATTACACACGTTGTATCCTCTGTCTACTTAAAACCGTTGCAACCCCATATCCCAAATGGTACGACTTAAGTACTCAATATGAATACCATGCGAGAATAGCGGGACACTCGATAGAGAATTGCTTCTCTTTTAAAAAGTTGGTCGAAAGGTTCATTGAAATGAGAATTATGAAGTTCGACGATTCCTCAATCGCTCTGACAATGGAGTAAAAGCGATATTTGAAAGTAGGGCCAAAAGGGTTGCGATGCCTTGAACAAGTCAGAAGAGGAAGAAATATCGGGGAACCTGAATGACATATCCGAAGAGAGAATTGGGGAATAAAAGTTTCCAAATCCTTACAAACTTGGAAGTGTTTTGAACAATGGGACTGTGGAAGAGATCCCTATATTTTTAGAGCTAATCTAGAGTAATATTCAAAACACGCTTGTTGCTTTAAGCCTAGAGGCAGTAAGAATCTTTTTGTGACATAAGCTTGTGTCCAGAATTTTTATTTCAATAAAATACATCTTTTTGAGAAAATATTCTTTCATTCTTTCCATTACATAGTATAAATTCTTTTGTTTTTTGGACTGTCTTTTAAATATTCTTTTATTCTTTATTTATGATCATATCATACAAATAATCATCCTTAGAATCATTTATTCTTTGAAAAATATGCCTTTGTACCTACAATAGGTCCCCCGATATCACCGACATGAGCAACGCTGTAACTGACTCCCTTTTAGGGTGAGATATGTGTTTAAACGGATCTGAAGACTTTGAAGATGACAGAGATTGTAGCCTATGTCCTGATTTTGTTAAAGATGGTAGAACAAGATGAAAAATAGATCCTACACTACAAAGGGACAGTGGACATTGCGAGCCTAAGAAAGAGGTGAAGGTCGAAGCCTAACTCACCACAAAGACAAAGCGAGACATCATTGGGTTATTCCCAATTTAAAAATGTTTTCGCATGATCACATCAATATATGCCCAGGCTACTAAAACGTAAGGATACTATAGGGTGCTCGAAAGACAAGTGCTAATGGTTTTACGTTTGTCAGGTTAATCATGAGATTCGGGTACTACTGATCCACCATAAAAGTGGATTGTATCAGTTACGCCGTAAATGCCAAATGGAGGAAGACAAGACTTATGTACCATCTCTATTTCTTCACAGATTTTCTATATGTGGGGCATTAATTTTATCAGGACATTCTTGTCTAATATACATTGATTCATCTTGGCGATCGTCGATTACTTCGTGAAGTGGGTGAAGGTCGCTTCATATGCCAATATTACAAGGTTAATAGTCATAAAAAAAGAGATGTCGACCAAAAAATGCTAGAAAGGATTATGCACAACTGCATAATAACAAAAGATTGCAGTATGTTCAAGACCAGACACCATATCACCCCAAAATGAATGGCGCAGTAGAGGCGGCAAAAAAAAAAAAGAAGAAAAAAGGAAAAAATCGTGGGAAAATGACCGAGACTTGTAAATATTGGTATAAGAAGTCACCATTCACCCTTTATGCTTATCGAACATCGGTCAAGACATGTGCCGGGGCAGCATCTTCCTCATTAATTTATGGAAGCGATTTTGCTTATTGAGGTCGAGATTCTTTTTCTCTGAGTCTTGTCAAAACTAAATCCAATCCTGATATAGTTAGTTGAATTTAAAAGGTTGAAAGTTATCCGTCATGTTCTAATGCACCAGAAAACAAATTATACGAGCTTATGACAAAAAGAGTCTGTCTTAGAGGATTCTACAAGAGGAACTTGTCATTAAAGAAGATCCTTCCTACATAAAAAGACTTTTGAGGAGAGTGGATGCCAAACTGGGAAGAGCCTTAGGTAGTAAAGAATACCTGTTCTAGAGGGGCACTGATATTGACCGAGATGGATGGCAAGGACCTGCCCAATCCGGTGAATTCAGATTTAGTCACAATTAATAGTTTCAAGAAAAAAGAAGAGAAAAGAAAAAGAAACAGGAAAGGCTAAGGCGAAAACCCGCAAATGGCGCCTTGAGGCTAAAGGGGATTTGAGTTGAAAACCCGAAAAGGGCGATTCAAATTTGGATCAAAGTGGGGCATACAATAGTCTTGCTATGCTTGAATTAACAATGAAGAAGTATGTTACGTCTTGGGCCATCGACAAAGTACTCCGGATTCCTTAAATACAGATTGAGCTCAAAATGGTCCTCAAGAGGTTGGTACAGAGAAGCTCAAGCTATGATATCTGGGGTACCTAGCTTTCCATTTTACTCATTTTTGAAGTTTCTATTTTTGATTACTTTATTCTTTTCAAGATACGTCTTAATAAATTTTCTTCTTATTACGTTTGATATCTTTTGATTAACATATTTTTGTCGAGCTATGCTCCCAACTCTTTTCTTATCCATTGTTATGATCTTTTCAAGCATTTTGCATTGAAATAATAATTAATGGACTAATAATACATTCACAAAAGAGGTTCTGCATATTACTCTGGAAGCTTCTAAATAATACAAAAACCTGAAACAGGACTATTATTTAAAACTTACCAAACTTAAGGGTTGGAAAAGAGGAGTCTAAATTGTGACTATCTCTTTAGATTTTTTTATCAAAAGTGTCAGATACAAGATATTGCGTCGGTGATACAACCTCGATGAATGACGAGCAATGTTTGCCCCAAACATTAGATGGGATCAGCTTGAAAAAGAAAATTGATATTTTACATACGCATCTGGTTATGTTACCCAGAGAGGGGTATAGCAGATCATTTGATTGAAGAAGATGGTACGAATTCTATACCTCTGAGTTGCAGTAGGATTGATAGAAGAAATCAAATGATTATTCCCCTGAAGTTGCAGTGGGAAGTACAAACTTTATGTCTCGAAAGGTACAGTGGAAGAGGCTTCGAAACTATAGTAGGGCAAGCCAGTTGAGCAAAATAGGTTGTTTCTGTGGGTTTTCGTTAGAAATGCTAGTCGAGCAGAAAGACAGCATAATACGACAGTAATAAAACTCTGATGATTAACGAGTGATGACACTTTAAGATTTTAAAAAGAAATCATTCTCATGACATTCTACATTCATACAAATGTCATTCATATTACATCGAGTTAGGAGCATTTGATTCATTTCGATCATAGCATCCTAATCATTTGACATAAGCATTATATCTAGTTAGGAGCATTTGATTCATTTCGATCATAGCATCCTAATTATTTGGCATAAGCATAGATATAGGAAACTGATTTTATAGATCATGTTCCTCAGAGGACAGTGCAGTGGCATCGGTGAATTCACGAGCCTTAACCCCCTAAGCAGTAGGGTAACAGGCTAGAAAATGCAGATCTCCCCTAAACAGTAGTGGAAAAGATCGAAGACAGTGAGCTTTAACCCCTAAGCAGTAGGGTAACAGGCTGGAAAATACAGATCTCCCCTAAACAGTAGTTGAGTAGATCGAAGACAGCAAGCCTTAACCTCTTAAGCAATAGGGTAACAGGCTAGAAAATATAGATCTCCCCTAAACAGTAGCGGAATAGATCAAAAACAGTGAGCCATAACCCCCTAAGCAGTAGGGTAACAGGCTGAAAAATACGATCTCCCCTAAATAGTAGTGGAGCAGATCGAAGACAGTGAGTCTTAACCCCCTAAGCAATAGGGTAATAGGCTGGAAAATACAGATCTCCCCTAAACAGTAGTGGAGCAGATCGAAGATAGCAAGCCTTAACCCCTAAGCAGTAGGGTAACAGGCTGGAAAATACAGATCTCCCCTAAACAGTAGTGGAGCAGATCGAAGACAGCAAGCCTTAACCCCTTAAGCAGTAGGATAACAGGTTGGAAAATATAGATCTCCCCTAAACAGTGAGCCTTAACCTCCTAAGCAGTAGGGTAACAGGCTGAAAAATACAGATATCCCCTAAACAGTAGTGGAGTAGATCGAAGATAGCAAGCCTTAACCCCTAAGCAGTAGGGTAACAGGCTGGAAAATACAGATCTCCCCTAAACAGTAGTGGAGCAGATCGAAGACAGCAAGCCTTAACCCCTTAAGCAGTAGGATAACAGGTTGGAAAATATAGATCTCCCCTAAACAATAGTAGAGCAGATCGAAGTTAGCAAACTTTAACCCCCTAAGCAGTAGGGTAACAGGTTGGAAAATATAGATCTCCCCTAAATAGTAGTAGAGCAGATCGAAGACAGCAAGCTTTAACCCCATAACTAGTAGGGTAACAGACTGAAGATTACAGATCTTATCTCCCTAAGCAATAGTGGAGCGGATCGAAGACAGTGAGCCTTAACCCCCTAAGCAGTAGGGTAACAGGCTGAAAATTACAGATCCTATCTCCCTAAGCAATAGTGGAGTAGGTTGAAGACGGTGAGCCTTAACCCCCTAAGTAGTAAGGTAACAGGCTAAAGATTACAGATCTTATCTCCCTAAGCAGTAGTGGAGCGGATCGAAGACAGTGAGCCTTAACCCCCTAAGTAGTAGGGTAATAGGCTGAAGATCACAGATCTTATCTCCCTAAGCAGTAGTGGAGTGGGTCGAAGACGGTGAGCCTTATCCCCCTAAGCAGTAGGGAAATAGGTCAGAAATTACAGATCTTATCTCCCTAAGCAGTAGTGGAGTGGATCGAAGACTAGTCTTATCCCCCTAAGTAGTAGGGAAACGGGCTGAATATTACAAATCATATCTCCTTAAGCAGTAGCGGAGCAGATGGAAACGAAAATTTCTATACCCCTGAAGATGCAGTGGGTTAAAGCGAGGTTACTTGAAGAGGACGAAAAGAAGCGCCGAGACTCAGCAGGCCTAGACAAAATTGGCCATTTTATAGTTTTTGCTCTATTCTCGTTACACGATAATGAGCAAAGAGGGGCAGCTGTAATAGGCTAATTTTGGCCTGGGCCCCAAAAAATAATGACCGAAGCCAAAGGATGCAATCGGTCGAAAACAATTCAAAAAGAACCAAATTGAAAGACAATCATTAAATTATGGCCAAATCAAAAAGATAGAGAAAGCCAATGAGTTATCAAAATTAGTTGACTTGGTAAAAGGCTAAAAATAGGAATATATGATTTTTATTTTTGATTTAATTTGATTTGATTTTATTATTAAATTATTTAGGCTATTTTTAGTAAACCCCATATATATATAAATAGGAGTATTTTGTTCTTTGAAAGGGGGAGATTTTGATAAATTACTTTTTGTATTCCTACTTCAAATTAGAATTGGATTATTCTCTCTTTTCCTGTTTTCATTAGAATTGAATTATTTTTTTTCTCTTTCAATTATGTGGGAATTTTATACATTTCATTTCAATTTCTTTGTTTTTCTAAATTCGTCCAATTGCTTTTAGCCCTTCCATTTTTTTATTGTTTTGCAATTAAGTTTTCATTATTCTTAATTTTGGCCCTAAAATTTGTTTTAACTACATTTTGATTTTTCCTTGAAGCTGTATGTTTTGGAGGGTGGGGGATTATTTCCCTTTTAGTCCTTCCTTGTTATCCGCACGTTCAGTCCCTTTCCTTTTATTTATTTTTGATTTGGCCCAAAATTTTGCTTTAAGGTTCGATTTAATCTTTTTTATTTTCGCTATTTTATTATCAAATTAACTAATTTAATATATTATTGCTATTATTATTATGTTTACATTTATATTTATTTTGTTATTCTAATACTATTATTATTTATCTATTTATATTTCTACTATTATTATATTTCTATTTATTATATTTTTATTTCTATTTATATACTAATATTATTTTCATTATTATTTTTCTTATATATATTTTTACTCTTGTTATTAACATTTTATTTATTTATTTATTTATTTTACATTTTTGTTATTATCTTTTTAACTTTTTATATAACGATCGTTTCAAATTTTTATACATTATTTACTTTAATATTTTCATATATTATGTATTTTTAATTTGTTTTACACATTATATATTTTTAATTGTTTATATATTATTTTTAAAGAGTTTTATATATTATCTTATCTTGAACGGATACTAATTTTTTTATAATTATTTTATATATTTTAGACCGCTTTTATAACATCCATTTTAAATCATTTTTATGTATTATTTGTTTAGAATTATTTTATATTTTCTTACTTTATATTTGTTTATTATTTGTGATTCATTATTATAACATTTTGTTTATGCATTACTACTTTGCGTTGTATATTATTATTTCATCGCATTTTATTCGCTTAAAAGGTCATATTTTAATATTGTTTAAGTTTTAAAATCATTTTATTCAAAAGTGTTCAAAATAAGGCAATACTCGGTATTTGGCATCTTCGAGAAGATTGTGCCCTAACTTACTGGGTTCCAATTTTCCTTATTGAATCTAAGTAACCGAGTATCCTTTTCCAATCAAAATGTGTAAGTTTCAAATAAAAGCTTATTCTCAGGCATTCGAGGTGTTGTGTCCTAACGCACTGGATATGATATTTTGTATCTCGAGATAAGAATTTCTAAAACAATAAAGACAATATTCTATGTTTGGAATTTTGAGAAA
Source organism: Gossypium longicalyx (assembly GCA_025698465.1). Taxonomy (NCBI): domain Eukaryota; kingdom Viridiplantae; phylum Streptophyta; class Magnoliopsida; order Malvales; family Malvaceae; genus Gossypium; species Gossypium longicalyx. The sequence goes on along the minus strand of CM046997.1, from coordinate 9,815,985 downwards.
TCGTGCCCTAATTTACTGGGTTCCGATTTTTCATTTGACCGAAATAATTGAATATCTTTTTTAAACTTCACTACATGAGTTTTAAAAATTAAAAGACAAACTTAGTTTCGAAAATGTAAAATGTCGTATCCTAACTCACTGGGTATGACATTTTATTTCTTCGAAATAAGAGGGTCTTAGCATCCAATTTAATTTATTCAAGTGTTCTTTTTAAATAAAAGGATCGTATTCTAAAATCTTTTCAAATTTTCGACAATAGGACATTAATTAATCAATTGGTACCAATTTTGGGCATTATGAGGGTGCTAATCCTTCCTCGTGCGTAACCGACTTTCGAATCCTTTTTTCTCGAATTTCGTAGACCCAAAATCATTGTTTTAATAAATCAAAATATTTTATTAAAATGCTCAATCTCAAGGTGATTCGATCACACCTCGAAAAAAAGATCGGTGGCGAATCCATACCTCATTTTAAAGTCGATCCCCGTTTTTCAAATAAAAAAATGGTATCGACAAATGGAAACAAACAGTTAGTTTTGCAGATGCATTTGCAAAGCATGAAGAAAATTTAAAGCATGATGTTGAAAGGCTGAAGTCCTAGAGAAGTGCTTTGACAACTGCTGCTGCTGATATGATGAAGGCAAGTACATACGATGTTTTCTTTAGCTTCAGAGGTGAGGATAGTCGTGATGGTTTCGTAAGTCATCTATATAAAGATTTGTGTGGAAAGAATATCGAAACTTTTATATAGATCACAGCGAGAAGCTCCGTTCAATATCACTAGAATTTGAAATCTAAATCCCATAATTAATAATGTAAAACACGTCCTCAATATATAGATGTTGTAGTCCATGTAAATCCTGCTATTATAATCAGATGAAATCACTAGAATTTCCTTCCATATCAATCACCTTTATTAATGCTTAAATAATATTAGAGATAAAAACTGTCAATGTAACTGTAATTTTTACATGGTTTCAAAAGTTTAAAACAATTTCAGATATGTTTTTAAATTTTTTTATAAACATAAATGATATTTATAAAACAATACGTCATTATTATTTGTTCAGCACTTTTGCCAAAAAAAAAAACAAAAAAAACACTTATACTACATAGTCTACCAAACAATATATTATTTCTTTATGTTATCACAAACCATTTACATGACTGATATTTAAAAAATAAAATAAAATTTTATTAGTGCTTCGAGATTTGATTATTTATTTTATTTATTAAAGAAAAATGATTTTTTTATTTATAAAAACCATACATCAAGTTTATCAATTCTAACTTTTTTAACACAGTAAAACGTATTTAATATATAATTTTAAAATTGTTTAATCAAATATGGTACTTGTCGAAACCATTTTTTTTGAAAACGGGGATTGACTTTGTTTGAAAATGGAAATTAAAACGGGAGTCGCCACCGATCTTTATTAGGTGCGATCGGATCACATTTGTTTTAATAAAACAATTTTAGTCTGCTAAAACGGCATTTTGGTCTACAAAATTCAAGAGAACAAGTTCGGGAGTCGGTTACGTGCGAGGAAGGATTAGCACCCCCGACACGCCCAAAAATTGGTATCGAATTGATTAGTAAGCGTCTTTATGTCGAAAGTTGAAAATCGGGAGTGATTTTAAAACACGATCCTTTTTATTAACGTCGATTTTACAAGAAGACGCTTGAATTGGTTCAAAATAATTGTTAAAGATTTCCTTATCTCGAGATATCGGAATATCACATCCCGTAAGTTAGGACACAATACCGTGAATTCTTGAGTGCAAGGTCATCTTTACTTTTAATTGGAGTTCCGTATATTTAGAAATTCAAAAGGATATTTGGCTATTTAGAACTAACGAGAAAATCGAAACCCCGTAAGTTAGGGCACAATTTCTCGAGGTTCCAAAACACGAAACATTACCTTATTTCGAAATTTTTATTTTTGAATAGTAGCGAAATCGATATTTAAATGTGTTTATTGGATAAGTGCAACAAGGCTTGATTCATGAGGCGATAATATGAAATAAAAATAGTAATGAGCATGAGACAAATATACATGGACACAACATTATACGAAAGAATAACAATAATGCAAAGATGCGGAATAAATGAATTAAAATACACAATGCAATAATCACACAACATACATTATTTAAATACTAATCATTAATAATTAAATAATCAAAATAAAAAATAACATAAAGTTAGTTAAAATGAATAAGATGCAAAAAGGAACGAAATTAAAAGGATGATAAATGAGTTTTAAGTAAATAAATAAATAATATGCAAAAAGAATTTTTAAAGAAAGACCAACCATATACAAAACAATTTTTAAAGGATTATAATAATGTTAAAATAAACAATATATGTGTATACGAAAGTGTGAAACAAATAATATAAAGAATTTTAAGGTAAATAATAATAAAACATTCCAAAACAAATAAATAGGGTTCTAAAATAAGGTATACATATATATAACGATTTAAAGCAAGTAATGAAAATAATAATTCATAAAAGCAAATTAAAAATAGTTTATAAAGCAAATTTAGAGTAAATAATATAAAATAACTTAAGATAATTGATATATGACTTCAATTTAAAATAGAATAATATATATATTGACCTTAAGTAAATAGTTTTTTTTAAAAAATAAAAAAATAAAATTAAACTAACATATGAAAGCTTAAAATAAATAATATGTGGAAAAAGAGCTTTAAAATAAATAATCTATAAATTCGATCTTAACAAAAGTAATATAAAAAGAGTTTTGAATAAATAAAATATATGGAGAATAAGGATAAATAATGCTTAAGTGGTTTAAAGTAAATAGTGTATAAGAATATTCGAAACGAATAAATAAATAAAAATATCAAATAAATAATATAAATAAACTTGAAGTAAATAATAATAAAACAGTTTGAAATAAACTATATATGAAAACTTCGAATAATTAACATATAAAATAATTTTAACTACATAATATATAAATTTAAAATATATGATATGTGAAACTTTAAAATAAATGGTATATACATAAAATCATAAAATAAATAATATACAAGATAATTTAAAGTAATATATAATAAAACAGTTTAAAGTAGCTAATTTAGAAAATATACCCGTAACCTAAAATAATATACAATAACAATTTGAAAAGAATACCATAAATCAATTTTAAATAAATGGTTCCTAAAATAATTTTAAGAGAACTAATATATATATATATATATATATATATAATTGTATGACAGAACACATGTTTTTCTAAAGAATAAATAAGCAAAATATGCCAAATAGTTTGACATTAGAAGGTTTATGACCAAATTAAAAATAAGATAAAATTAAAGGGACAAATTTAAAAGAGAGAGAGGACCCGAATGGAACGCATGCAAGGAAAGAGGGACTTATTAGGAGAATATCCCCGCCCTTATGCGCTTTATATCATGCAGGACCAAAATGCGAATAGCATAAAGTCCATGGGGCCAAATTAAGGCGCAAAATTAAGAACCAAAGGGGGATATTGAAAACAGGTAGCAAAAATGAAGGATCCATAGTGCAAATGACCCACTTTAGCCTTGAAAACAATGCTGCCGTTTCACTTTGCTATTAAGACCATTCTTTTTTTTTTTCAGCACTCTCTTTTAAAAAAGTAGAGAGTTTTCTTTGTTCTCTTCCCCCCTCTTTCTTTGTCTCCGACTAAAAGGGGCCACAACCGTCCGTCGCACCACCGCACCACCACTAAATCCGGTGGCCTGTGATGCGAAAAAAAGGGACCTTTAGCCCCCTTTTGAATAGATCCGAGGATGAACCCCTCCATGCCCACAAAAATCGAAAGAAAAAGGCCCACTTTCACCCCTTTTCGTGCCCGATTCCGACCGTGGAGAGAAACTTCCGACGACGGGCCACGAGGTAACTCAGGTGAGCCTTTCCTTTTTCTTTTATTCTTTATGCCCACTTTTGTTTAATGGATTTGTAAGTACAGATAAAAAAGAAATTAAAAACGAAATTAAAAACGAAATGCAAACAAAGAAAATAAATTCGAATATCAACATTTTGTGTTTTTTTTTTTGTTTTTGATTACTAGTGTTCGTAAAAAAAACAAAGGAAACGAAAATGGCTTTTATAGCCGAATACACATGCTTGTTCTTATTCTATTTTGTCTGTTTCTTCCTTGTTTTTTTGTTATATTTTTGTCCTTTTGTTCGTTGTTTTCTTTCGTTTGTGTGTTGGACTCGTTGTTGCAGGTGACACAAGCAGTCAGACGCGTGCGAGGAGGCTGACGGTGGTGGTGTGCGTGATGGCCATTGGTGAGGAGTGCGGCGGCTGAAACTGAAGGAGGCTAGGGTTTTGTGTTGTAGTTGTTTTGAGTGGGCTAAGGTTAATTTATTTTGGGGCTTTGTAATTGGGTCTGGTCTGATGTGGGTTTTAATTTTGTAAAATGGACTTTGCTTATTTGGGACTTTTATTTTGAAATTAATTTTTTTTTTTCTTTCTTGTTGGTCAGGCCAAAATTTGCTATAACAGTACTATCTTAAACTAGTCACTAATATTTTATGCTGCCCACAAAGTTCACTTTCGGCGGTCTTAAATATTCCTTTTTTTTTAAAAAAATTTTTCAATGCCCATGTTCCTCACGCCAAACTAGAGAAATTTGATTAATTTCTAAGAAACCTATCAGCGTAATTGACATTAAAAACTGTTCATTTACTCATATTCTAATAATCTTTCATCAAATCCGGCTCAACCCAAATATGTTTTCCTCTAAATCTTCGGCTGCTACTGATATGATCAAAGCAAGGACATACCATGTTTTCCTTAGCTTCAGAGGCAAGGATACTCGTGATAGTTTCGTGAGTCATCTGTGAAAAGATTTACGTAGAAAGAATATCCAAACTTTTATAGACGATGAGGAGCTTCGAAAAGGAGATGAAATTTCAGGGGCACTGTTGACGGCCATTCAAGCATCCAGGGTTTCAGTCATTGTTTTCTCCAAAGACTACGCTTCTTCCAAATGGTGCTTGGCTGAGCTGGTCAAGATCATGGACTGCAACAAATGGGTTGTTCCTGTATTTTACGGTGTAGACCCAAGAGATGTACGCGACCAAACAGGGAGTTTTGCAGATGCATTTGCAAAGCATGAAGAAAATTTCAAGCATGAGCCAGAAAAGGTGAAAACCTGGAGAAGTGCTTTGACTGCAGCTGGCAAATTATCCGGTTGGGATTCACAAGTCACTCGGTAATTGCAACTCTTTTTCTTTACATTCAATCCTTTTTCTAAATATATGCATATAATGATTTGGAAGTAGAGAGATTAAACAAACTTTTTTTTCAAGCAGTGATTCATTTATACTATCCAGATTCGAGTTGAGGGGCAGATACTTGATATGAAAGACTTAACTTTTCCCTTTTTAATTTTTTTTTGTCATATATTGAAGGGCCATAATTTTGTAGGCATAGAGAAAAAATAAGAAGAATCTGTTCTTGAACAATGTTATTGTTTGTTGCGTTTTCTATACCTTCATACCATTCTCTTTAACTCAAAGTTCATGACACCTTCAAACCATTCTCTCATGTATAAGATCTATTGATATATTTATTTTCAAAGAAAAAAGTTATAATTTGAGGATTTAAAAAGCGCTGTAGATAGTGAAATTTGAATTCTAGATCTGTATTTGAATGTCTTCTTTTTATAAGTCACCCTATGAATCAATTGAGTTAACTTTATCATTTTTATTTATTTACTTCTTTTTCCTTTCTATTTCTCCTGTAATTTGTTTCTTCTTTTAATATATAGGCCTGACTCAACTCTGGAAGATAAAATTATCGAAGTTATAGTGAAGAAATTGAATTGTGGAACCTCAAGCGCTAATTTAAAGGGAATTAAAAGGCGGATGCAGGAAGTTTTGTCATTATTTCAGGACGGATTCCCAGATTTTTGAATGCTAGGCATTTGGGGTATGGGAGGTATAGGCAAAACTACACTTGCCGACACCATTTATCACCATGTTTCAAATGGTTTCCAAAGATGCTGCTTTCTTGCAAACGTGAGAGAACATGATGAACAAAGAGAATTATTAAAATTGCGTACGGAATTTCTTTCAACTATATTAGAAGATGAAAATTTATATATCTCAACGCCAACAACCGGATCAGGCTTTATTAAGGACAGGCTTTCCAAGAAGAAGGTTCTGATAGTTTGTGATGACGTGTCAAAGTTAAGCCAACTTGAGTTTTTATTTGGAGGAATCGATCGGTTCGGCCCTGGACGTCGAGTCATTGTTACCAGTAGAAATAAACAAGTGCTTATCCAGTGTGGCATGGATCTGGATCTCATTTATGAAGTGAAGAAATTAAATTATTATGAATCTGTTCAGCTCTTTTGTCAACGTGCCTTCAAAAGTTATAATCCTATAGAATATCAGTTGAAGCTATCAGAGATGGTTTTAACTGTTGCTGATGGAAACCCTTTAGCTATTACACTTATCGGATCCTCTCTGTGTGGCAAGACCAGAAGCTACCAGGAAAGTGAAGTAAAGAAATTAAATAAAGTTCCTAAATAGGACATTCAAGAAGTGTTGAAATGGAGTTTTGATGGACTAGATTGTGAAGAGAAAGAAATGTTTTTTGACATTGCTTGTTTCTTTAAAGGGAAGGACCGAGACTGTGTAACAAGTTTTATGGATGCTTGTTATGTCTCTGCACATTCGGGGATTGAGAACCTCATTGATAAATCTCTTATATCTGTTTCAGAAAATCAGATAGCAATGCATGATTTATTGCAACAGATGGGTTGGAATATTGTACACAATGAATCACCTTTAAAGCCTGAAAAACGCAGTAGGCTGTGGATTCCTGAGGACAGCTATGATGTGCTATCAAAGAACAATGTAAGGGCCCTGTTCATTTCCTTCACTAATGTTACTATCACTCTTCATTTTCTCTGGACATATCCATGTCCGACAATCATGTTTGATTCTTATTCGAACACATATTTGTATAAAATACATACATGTATATGATAATTATCTTGAGTTCATGTTTTGCCTGTATCTTGACTCCATATACTGCTCTTGGGTTTAGGGAACGGAAAGGCTCACAGGCATTGTACTTAATATGTCCAAACTTCCAAAGTTGGAATTGGAACCGACAGCCTTGATGAAGATGCGAAAGCTTAGATTTCTCAAATTCTATCATTCTTGTGGAAGAATCTTACTTTCTAAAGGGCTTCTATCATTTCCTGAGGAGCTAAGGTACCTTTTCTGGGAGGGATACCCTTTGAGATCTTTGCCCACCAAGTTTGATCTAAGGTACCTAGTTGAACTTGATATGAGCAAGAGCCATCTTGAACAACTCTGGGAGGGAAAACAGGTACTCTTTTTTCTTTTGATATAAATCTATGGTGTTTTGTAGATTTATGCAAGCATGTTTCCATTTCCATTATGCATAATGAATGATAAATTTTTTTTAATATCTTTAATTGTATGCTTAAATCAATAATTAAATAATTGGTTGACCAAATTCAATGATAAAAAATTCTATTTCTATAATAACATATGGAAATTTCTTAATCAAAAGATAAAAAACTATAAAATAGTAATAGATAATGTATTATATAATATATCATTGAAAAATGTTGAAATAGAGAAAGATAAAAATAAACTCTTTGTTTAGATTAAATATATGTAATAAACATGATTAGATTTATAATAAATGGTTTTTCCAAAAGTTAATATATGCAATAATTGCTGATTAAGAAAGAACAAATATAATTAGAGTCTTCTATTCAGAATATTATTTTGTTCAAATTTAGTTGTTGAATTTAATATTTTTATTTAAACTATTTCAAATATCAATTAACTTTCGATTTAATTTATCAACATTCTAAACTATATGAAAAGTTAATAATGTTAAAGAAACAACTTACGATACACAAACTGTAATTTATTAATAACATTCGATAATTTTTTTTAACTAAAAATATAATTATAAAATAATAAAAATAAAATAATAATTAATTTATAATTTAAACGCATATAGACAAATAATGAGCCTACCGAGGGAACACCATAATTTAAACTTCCATGTCAAATTGAGCTTGAATTTTAAAAGGAAAACAAAATTTGAGCGATGAGTTGGAATGGAGCTCAAACTTGTTGGTTCCACTACTCAAATATTCCATTTTGAAGATAGTTTAATGATTGGTTGCACTTTTTTTATATTTTGGTCACATTTGTGGCATTATAGTCCTTCAATGTACACAAATTTATCAAACACTATGTTCTGATGCATGCAGGATTTAGTAAATTCGAAGGTTATCACACTCAGATATTCCTGGAACCTTGTAAGAATCCCGGACCTCTCAAATGCCAGAAATCTTGAAGAGATAAACCTTTCCGGGTGTTCTAACTTGCGTGAGCTTCCTTCATCCCTTCAACATCTTGAGAAGCTAACTATTTTGTATTTCTGCGATTGTGAAAATCTTAGATCTCTGCCTAGCTTTTACAAAGCCACATCCCTCACCAACCTTCATCTTAGTGGCCGCTCAAATCTGTGTAGTTTTCCAGAAGAAATGGGCACCATGGAGGAACTATATGAACTTGATTTAAGCGAAACGGCTTTGAAAGAATTACCATCCTCAATTGGCAATCTTATTGGTCTTTACTTTTGGAGAATGACCAATTGTAAAAACCTTGTTTGCCTTCCTGATAGCTTTTATAAATTGAAATCTCTTAAGACATTCGATCTTGAAGGTGGCTCGAGATTGGAGATTTTCCCAGAAGTCATTGACACCATGAAGGAACTGTATGAACTTGATTTAACTGGAACGGCTTTGAAAGAATTACCATCCTCATTTGGCAATCTTATTGGTCTTAAGAAATTGAGACTTAAGAACTGTGAAAACCTTGTCTGCCTTCCTGACAACTTTTATAAATTGAAATCTCTTGAGACATTCGATCTTGAAGGTTGCTTGAGATTGGAGATTTTCTCAGAAGTCATGGACAACATGGAGGAACTGTATGAACTTGATTTAAGCGGAACGGCTTTGAAGGAATTACCATTCTCAATTGGCAATCTTATTGGTATTAAGTATTTGAGAATGAAAAGCTGTAAAAACCTTGTTTGCCTTCCTGACAGTTTTTATAAATTAAAATCTCTTAAGACATTCGAGCTTGAAGGTTGCTCGAGATTGGAGATTTTCCCAGAAGTCATGGACACCATGGAGGAATTGTATGAACTTCGTTTAAGCGGAACGGCTTTGAAGGAATTACAATCCTCAATTGGCAATCTTATTGGTCCTAAGTATTTGGGAATGAAAAACTGTAAAAACCTTGTTTGCCTTCCTGATAGTTTTTATAAATTGAAATCTCTTAAGACATTCGATCTTGAAGGTTGCTCGAGATTGGAGATTTTCTCAGAAATCATGGACACCATGGAGAGGTTGATGGTTCTTGATTTAAGTGGAGCGGCTTTGAAGGAATTACCATCCTCAATTGGCAACCTTATTGGTATTAAGTATTTGAGAATGGAAAACTGTAAAAATCTTGTTTGCCTTCCTGACAGCTTTTATAAATTGAAATATCTTAAGAGATTCGATCTTGAAGGTTGCTCGAGATTGGAGATTTTCCTAGAAGTCATGGACACCATGGAGGAACTGTATGAACTTGATTTAAGCGAAACAGCTTTGAAGGAATTACCATCCTCAATTGACAATCTTATTGGTCTTCAGTATTTGAGAATGAAAAACTGTAACAACCTTGTTTGCCTTCCTGACAGCTTTTATAAATTGAAATCTCTTAAGACATTCGATCTTGAAGGTTGCTCAAGATTGGAGATTTTTCCAGAAGTCATGGATACTATAGAAGAACTGTATGAACTTGATTTAAGAGGAACCGCTTTGAAGGAATTACCATCCTCAATTGACAATCTTATTGGTCTTTAGTATTTGAGCTTGAAGGACTGTGAAAACCTTGTTTGCCTTCCTGACAGTTTTTATAAATTGAAATCTCTTGAGACATTCGATCTTGAAGGTTGCTCGAGATTGGAGATTTTCCCAGAAGTCATGGACACCATGGAGGAACTGTATGAACTTGATTTAAGCAGAACGGCTTTGAAGGAATTACCATCATCAGTTGGCAAACTTATTGGTCTTGAGTATTTGAGAATGAAAAACTGTAAAAACCTTGTTTGCCTTCCTGATAGCTTTTATAAATTGAAATCTCTTAAGAGATTCGATCTTGAAGGTTGCTCGAGATTAGAGATTTTCCTAGAAGTCATGGACACAATGGAGGAACTGTATGAACTTGATTTAAGCAGAACAAGTTTGAAGGAATTACCATCCTCAATTGACAATCTTATTGGTCTTAAGGGTTTGAGATTGAAAAATTGTGAAAACTTTATTTGCCTTCCTGACAACCTTTATAAATTGAAATCTCTTATGACATTTCATCTTTGTGGTTGCTCAAGATTGGAGATTTTCCCAGAAGTTATGTACACCATGGGGGAACTGTATGACCTTGATTTAAGCGGAACGGCTTTGAAGGAATTACCATCCTCAATTGGCAATCTTATTGGTCTTAAGTATTTGAGAATGAAAAACTGTAAAAACCTTGTTTGCCTTCCTGACAGCTTTTATAAATTTAAATCTCTTTTATGTCTTAGTCTTTGTGGTCGTTCAAATCTAGTCGTAAAAAACTTGTTTACTGCGGTTGGAGGCAGACCAGTGAATCAGAAAGATCTCTATGGGTTATCCTCTTTGAAGAAGTTATATTTATCTAAAAGCAATCTTGAGAACTTCCCCACAACCATCAAACAATTTCCTTGCTTGGAAGAGTTAGTCTTGAAGAAATGCAAAAGGCTGAAATCACTACCAGAGCTTCCACCAAGCCTGATATATTTAGATGCAGATGACTGTACTTCATTAGAGGATGTCTCAAGCATTAAGAAGCATTTTGAGCAAGCACTGTTTTGTGAGAATGGATCGAATCGATGGTTGAAGTTGATATTTACCAATTGCTTCCAACTGAATGAGAAATGTACGGAGAATGATACTTCAGTAGAGGAAGTTTCAAGCATTAAGAAGCTTTTGAAGCAAGCAGTGTTTTGTAAATCCTTGGGTTGGCTATTTACCAACTGCTTCCAATTGGATCAGAAAGCTGTGAGCAATGCTGAAACACCAAAGTTGGAGATGCCATTTGAACAATTGGTCACTGTACTAAAAGATTATCATCAAGTCAGATCAATCATGTTTTTAATAATAATCAAACAGGCACCCCCAGAAAGCAAAAAAGGAACTAGGATTGTAACATGCGTCCCTGGAAGTGAAATCCCGGAATGGTTTGATTTCAAAAGCTTAGGATCTTCCATAAACATCCAATTGCCTTCAGAGTGGTGTTCTAATAATAGCAGGATAAACTTTTCATGTTTCGTTGCTTCCGTTGTTGTTTCATTCCCAGACTCTTACAATGGTAAGGAATTGGGCATTAGATGTAAATGTCATCTGAAATCCTGTAATGGCGACTCTCATTACCTGAGTTGTTATGTCTCCATTGGGTTTAAAAGCGGATTGTTAGATAAATTGTCAGATCACTTGTTCCTCTTATATGGTGGTGAAGAAGTTAGGGGTTTTGTTAAAAGTGAGGCATCAAACAAGCGTTTTTACAATGAGGCTTCCTTTAGTTTCTACCTTGATGATGGGGAGACTCTTCGTAAGTGGATTTGGTCCGAATGCAAGGTAAAACAGTGCGGGGTTCATCTATTATTTGCAAATTAACGCTTCGTTTGGTTCAATGCAATGGCAAAGCCATTACAGGACGGTTCCAATTTCTACAGTAAAGCAGAGGTTTGGTTCGTTGGAATGCTTAAAAAGTCGAATGGCGATTACAGCTTCATTCTGAAAATCGTTGAATAGCCATTCAGGGGAGGAGCTGCCGAATTGGTTATTCCAACCTCTTCACCGAATGACCTTCTTTTCCCTTCTAAAAACACCCTCAGGCTGTAATTTCTCAACGGTTTCACCTTTTTTTTTTTCCCTTAGCCATCAACAATCTCATGCTCAAATCAACTTGAAAGGAAGCAAATCAACTTGAAGGCCAAAGACCCACACTTCATTTACCATTCCTAAGCGATTCCAACCTATCACTGGAATCGCCTGGTGCTCAGTAAGGCCCTGCTTGTTTTGATGGTAAGTTTTTTTTCTTTCTCTCGAATAGAGAAGTAAATCAATGGCTTATAGTGGTATTCATTCAGGAAGTTATCCATTATCTACATGATCCAAAAACAAGGTTGATAAATTGAAACTTTCAGGTTTCATTCTCCTTTTCAAGGTTGCCATTGTTAAAGGTGGCAACAAACAGCAGTAATGCAAATGTACGTAAGTTACCCGGATGAAATACAGCATAATGCAAATGTACGTAAGTTACCTGGATGAAATACAGCAAAATGCAAATGTACATATGTTATCCGGATGAAGTACGTTTTGTTGTAACAGATGACCTGTGTATGATTTGACAGAAACTTTTTGACTGGATAAAGTTGGTCAAGTACTTTCCAGTTATAGACAGGTCCTAGGTTATCATTAGGATGAATTTAATGTTTGTTCACTTCAACAAGTCAAAAATATTGTTGTAAGCTTTCTATGTATATCATATATTTGATGTATCAATGTAATGTAAGACAATCTTCTTGTTTTCTCAATTCCTCATTCTTTTGCTTCTGTCTGTTCTTTTCTTGAAATTTTTGTTCATACTTTATCCGGAATTATTACCTTGTTGCTCCAAATTCAACAAGTTGTTCATATTTTACCCGGGTGAATTAGATCTGTTTTTCTTCCTGTGTAAAAAACTCAACAGCCATCTTATATTACTGAACATTTGTAATTGAAAAAGGTAGAATTTTTTTTCTAGGTTCAAAATGAAGTAGCTTTTTCATTAGGTAATGGGTTTTCAATTTGCAGAACTCCCTATGTTAAATGCTCACAAAAGTTGGGTGAACAACCACTGGGCATTTCTAGATTTGTTGAGAAGTGGGTCTCCTTTAAAAGATTGAGTTCAATTTATCAAAATTTTAGGAGCCATTTTATTTTTTCCTATATAAATTGGGGCTATTGTTCCTTCTGCAACCATGGAAGACTTTTGCTACTCATCAATAACACCATTTACAGCTTGAACCAAACTTACTTTATTCTAGGCATCACTTTTGATTGTAATCAGTTTCTTTTTCTGGGCTTAATTTATATGCAGTTTTAGTTGTAATGATCCTTAGGTTTGATTGACTGTACGATTAATTTGGTGCAGCGGATACAATATGCCAAGACAAAGTCAGATTGTATCGCCAAAAATGATGGAAACTTTGTTCCCAGAAAAAAGAAGAAGAAGCAAGAAGAAAAAGGTGACAATCTTGCGTTTTAGTTCTTTGCATTGCTATATGCATAATGCATAGTTCTTATTGACTTAAAGAAAATGGTTTCTCCTGTATTTCATTTTGTTATCGTGTGAATGTAATTATTGCAATTAACGTGTTTATATTTTTCATCATTAGTCTGCTACCCTTTTGACCATAAGAAAAACAGGGGTGTAACAGAAGATAGTTTTTAAATGCATGGTGCCTTTTTGGTTAGAAGTTAGAACTTGTATATTTTAGTTTGCCTTTTTGGTTAGAAGTTAGAACTTGGATGTTTTAGTTTTTTTTTCTTTTTAATTACACATTTCTATATGACTACCTATTTGTTAATTTCTGTGGGAATAAATGCCTTCACTGAAACATTGGGTTCTTGTTCAATGGTGCTATTCTGGGGCTAGATATTTTAACTTTTGGAATATTGTTTGTCTAGAAAACAGTCTGTATAGAGTTACTTTTTTTTTGGGAACGGGGCAGGGAACTTAAATTTTGCATCGTCCTCTGGTTTTCTAACGCTGAAAGATTCATTGAATGATTATTTGTTGTGCTTCTACTGATTCAACCTATTTGTTCAAGATGCTATAATTTAAGCTGTGGCAGAGAAAAAAAGTATTTCATTTAAGCTATAGAGTTACTTTTGGAATATAATGCAGTCTGTATTTCATTTAAGCTATATTTATTCCTAGGTAGTCATCCTTTGGTATTTGAGGTTCTCAGCAAAGAGAGACTTCGCAGTCTTTACAACTGTAAGAGAGGCAGATATCATAAATGACAACTCTTACAAAGCAAATACCCTTTACTGGTATGTGTATTATACTGTTTAACTTTGTAAAATATGAAAGCAGTGACCCTAGAATGCCCCACTTCCACTCTTTAGTTTAACCGAGCTAGCATGTTTCAGTTGGATATAGTTACAGGTCGTTCATTGCTGGTCTTTGAATCCTGAACTCTTTCAAGTATATTAGTTGGATATGGTTTTCGATGGTAATGATGATGGGTTGTTCATTGCTGTTCTTCCAATGCTGAATTTTTTGTTATCACTTATTAACCCTTTGGAATGATCAGCATCGGAAGTCTTCGTCTCTTGCCAAAGACACAGATGTATGGGATATAGCTGCGTACAGTTGTTTACACCTATGAATTGATGGTCTCACCGTCTATGCTAATTTATGAAGTAATAAGCTAGTTGTACACCTATTTCAAATAAGTCGGACTCTGCTTTGACTCAGGATATATATTGGCTCCACTCATATGAACCTCTTTATTTTCTCGATTTTTCATGTTATATTCACTGTTCAAACATACTGCCTCTGATTCTGCCTGCTAAAATATGTTAATAATAATCGGTATATGATGTTTTGGCAGGATTGATACTGGCGGGTGGATTACTAACAATGTTGATATTGTGGTTACGATACTTTTTTATTGACTCTCAAGCACATTTCATTAGTCCATCATTAACCTATTTCTTTCATTTTATTTTCTCCTTCTCGACTCACCAGATCTTTCTCAGTTACAGGCAAACCAACCAACTCAAATTGACCATGCTCAATGCGATAACGAAGTCAATCCAGAGAGTTCAGTTCAGGCTGCCTATTGTGAGGGAACAAAAGGTGGCGGTAATGATTTTGTCAAGTGTTGCTACAACAAGCGCAGGAGGATATCTGTGAATAGGAGGTAAGGATACCCACAGATTCTGCCATCAGATGGGAGTTGTGCCATGGTGAAACCGAAATGGTGTTTTTCTTTTTTTGGATGCTGTCAACTCATGAACACAGCTGCAGGGCATCTGAGTTTTCTTCATGGATGTGTAAATTTCTTGCACAGAACATCTCAAAATCAGATAAGTTGTGTTTCTATCAAGTATAAACTTGGGAAATTATACCTTATAGGATGAAGGATGCAGATCTCATATTGATTACCCTTTTGTCCATAAATTCCCTTGTTTCATGTTCTTTTTGATGGGTTTGGCAATTAAAATATATCATAAGTTCAACTGGAAGCTGCACTTCTCTCTCTGTCTCCAGGCTTCAAATTTTACCATAACTTCATTTGAAGAAGTAAGAACAGGTATGTTGACATGAATACCTTTTCATTCAAGCGAAACATAACTTCTCTCTTTCTACAAATTTTATTAACTAATTAATTTAAAATCAATTCCAATACATAATAATACTAATGTTAAACTACATTAATCAGCCTTCAATTGAAAAAGTTAGAATATACTGACATGCCATTTTTTTAATTGGTATAATATAATAAATTTGGTCATAACTTTTATATTTTATATCAATTTCACGTTGATTTTATACAAAAATTATAAAAAAAATAATATATACAGAAAATTATAAATATAGACAAAACTTTAAATACATATAAATACATTGAATTTATTAAAAATAAAAATTTTAAAAATTCCAAAAATATCTTCAATATCTACTTTGAACTCGAATTATTTTTATTCTAATTATTTTTTATGCAAATTTTAAAGTTATACATTAACTTTGATTCAATGTACAATCATATACATGTAATTTGGGTTGTGGTTCAAAACTTTAATTTTAATTCGATCATGCAGATTTGAAATAAATATATCAATTTATTTTTATATTGTATAATTAGGGGAGAGGTCTACTTACACAGTGTAAAAAACTAAAGTAATCTTATTAAAATTTAATAACAATAATCAACTACATGCAAAAAATTTGTTAAGAGTATTTTGGTCATTTAAGTCTTTTTTCTTATACTATTACAACATCTATTCCATTAAACCAAACACAATAATGCTATTATAGCTCTATTCCATTCCGTTCAACCAAACAATTGAATTACTGATTACAGCTCTATTCCATTACAACTCTATTCTATTACAGTCCTATTCAATTACAACCCTATTCCGTTACAATGAACCAAACGTACCTTAAGAGTCGAAAATCCTTTTTATTCAACTTTATGAATTTCATTCTTCTATTTTGAGAAATTAGTCCTTTTACTTTAATTTATTAAAATGTATTCCTTGTATTTTATAAAAGTTGAAAAGTTAATCTAATTGTTAGTAAATTCATAAACTTTAATTGCTGAATTTTACTAATTTATTACATATAAATTCATGAACAATTGGTTTTTGTTAATTTCGTGTATATAAATTGTTGATTTATAAATTTCTAAGTTTAATAATATTACCCAATTCTACTAATTCCTTAATTTTAATAAAGTAGGAGAGGAACTAAATTTTCAACGTTTGTAAAGTAAAATGATCAAAATTAGAATTACACCTTTTTTTATATTATCATTTAATGAAATAATACTTTTTTATTATTTATTTATTAAAACATAAATATCACTTTCTAGAATTAAATTTTGGACTTTCTATTTTAGATATCAATTGAATGTTTAAATCTTAAAACATGGATTTCTATTTCGAAAACAATGTAAGTGACGCAATAAAGAATACATAAATGTAATAGTGATTTTATAAAAGAAAGGGTAAATTAATTATTAGTCACTAAACTATAGGTAAGTTTTCATTTTAGTTATTTGACTAAAAAAGTTACAATTTGGTCACTAAACTATTCAAAAATTTTCATTTAAGTCACTGGGGGTGTTTAGAAATTTATAGATGTGAAATGCCTCTCTTTTAAAAGCTAAAAGTTTTGGTTAGGAAGTTTGAGGATCAAATTGATAAAATTTGTAAATGTGAAAGGTTAAATTTATTGAATTATTTAGATTTAGGATCAGATTGATAGAATATGTAAGTATTGAGGACTAAATATGTTATTATACTAGTTAGAAAAAGGCATTTTCTTATCAATTTAACGGTGGTTGACAAAAATAAGAACAAATTCATACATTAGTGTCTAAATTGAAAAATTTTAAAGTTGAGTGACCAAAAGAAGAATACAGACATAATTAGGTGACCATTTGTAAAGTTTACCCTTAAAATAATGTAAAAATATGTTTCACATATTAATGTGATAAATCTACCTTATCAAATTTATTAAATATAGTATTTAATAAAATTCGGTAAATAAGGATTAAGTTTGCAAAAATCTTAACTTTCCTCTTTATGATTAATT
Source organism: Gossypium longicalyx (assembly GCA_025698465.1). Classification (NCBI taxonomy): domain Eukaryota; kingdom Viridiplantae; phylum Streptophyta; class Magnoliopsida; order Malvales; family Malvaceae; genus Gossypium; species Gossypium longicalyx. The sequence goes on along the minus strand of CM046997.1, from coordinate 9,798,514 downwards.
ACCACTTAAAAGAGTTTTGAATAAATAGAAGGTTAAATCCCAATTTTCAAGTTACTCGAAATATCACTTTGACTAATAGCAAAGTTTTATTTTTATCTGAAAAGTTTGGAGTTTTTTGGTCGTTCTTTTCCGAGTGGATCAAATAGAGCCTTGGACTTTTTTGTTGCGGTTGAAGTTTGTGACATCACAGAGGCTTTAATACCATACCAATGCTATTTTTTCAAGTTGTTTAAGGTATATTTTCAACCTTTCTCAACCAGGATTTGTTTCTCATACACAAATTCATGGGTTGAAATCATCAAAATTATTTTTTTCCGTTGTGCCACGGGGTGTACTAGCGTTCCAACATATTGACCTTGTGTATATCATTTGTTATATTTTTTTTCCAAAATGCCAAAAGGGGGAGATTGTTAGAACCTTTAACTACTTCTCTTGCTCTACTTTATGTTCAAACAATAATTAGAATAGTAGTCGTGGTGTTGTCAAAGTTTTTTTTGTGTTGGCATGCTTAACCTTTTAATTACATGGCTTTTGATTTAATATTTTTAAGCAACAAATGAGTAGCCAGAGATGTTTGAAATGAAATTAATTATATTATGAAGTTTGAGATGATTAAGTATTTTATCATTATTCTTTAAAAGCTCTGACATAGTCTTACTTGGAGTCAAAGTTGATTTGACTTTGCTTGGAGTTGAAGGCTTTGGTTTTTGACTTAGCCTTAGTTAAAGCCAAACTTGATTTTAATTTGCTTAGAGTTAAAGGCTTTGTTTCGAAAGTCTAAAAGGAAGATTTTATGCTAATTTATTTACTTAAAATTGTTTGGAGAAGTTGTCGACTTGACCTATAAATAGCTTAATGAGTTTCTCTTGGAGAGGTGCCTATTAAGTGCTTTTGTGGGCATTTTTTTCTTAATAATTTGAAAGATGATTCTTGTGCATTCAAACACCTTTTACTCAATCATTTATTGAAGAGTTATTCTTAATTGTATTGTGAAGTTTTGGGAAGAGTGCTTGTGATAATTTGGGTTTCACTTTAGGGCTGCAATTATCTATTATGAGGAGATAGATTAGGGTTAAACTAATAGTTGTCCTGGATGAATTGTTGAATGAAACTATTCTCTGAGCGAGGCTCCATAGACATAGGATTGATGAATCCAAACTACTTTAAAAAACTTATTATGTTGATTTTCTTTCTCTCTTTGCAAATTCTCGTATAAAATTTCATTGTTTTTTTTTTCTTGTCCAAGTTTGGTTTGAACAACTAACAGCACAAAATTATTTTGAATTGTTGCAAATCAAGGTATTTTCAAAATATTGTTAGAACTTTAAGATATGACATGATAATTTTATTATAGTTATTAATTTCAGTTTTTAAATTTAATTAATATTAATTAGAAGGTTTTATTATTAAAGATGCAAATTATTATAAAACTAAAAGAAGAATACAAAGATTAAGATAGAAAAAAAGATAAAGAAATGAAAGGATGATTCAACTTTCACTTAGAATACAATAAACTTGTATATGCCCTCTATTTATAGGGCTTCAAGTGCCATAAGTTACAAAGCATTAAGGACTAACATTAAGGTACCTTATAAATGATTTAGGGGTTACAAGATAATGAATTTAGGAGTTATGGATATTCATTTATCATTGAATTTACAACATAAACCAATTAATTAGATTAAGTTCATTAAATTTTGTTTAGTCTAGTACCACGTAAAATTAATTTATAATTATATGAATTTTAGAATAATTTAAGTTGGCTAAAAGATTTAATAGAATTGTGTGACCCGAATCCTATCACTTGTTAAAGAAACAAAACACAGTGGCAAAATAAGGGAATTCGTGGGGGTGGCATAAGTAGAATTCACATAGAACTACACTTTTTCTATTAGACATTGATTAGAATAAGGTTTTTTAACCTTTAAATAGATGTAGTCAAACCTCCTCTTGTATCATTCGTTTTTTAACATTAGTGAATTTTTTCTCCTCTGCTTGTGGTTTTTCCCCAAAAGGGTTTCCACGTAAAATATGTGTACGTTCTTATTTTTCTTATATTGCGATCATTCTATTGCCATTATCAGCCTTTATTATAACAAAATGGTATCAAAGCTTTTCGGGTTGCTTGTGTCAATCACTGTAATTACGACAATGAAGTATGATATTTTGTTGTTGGGTCACAACACCAGATTCGCATTGTAGCAAGTAAAGATGCAGGCAGTTCTTACGAAGATGGATTTGGAGGATGCTTTGCTAGGGTTAGATAAGATGCCTTCAACATTGACGCTTGAAGAAAAGAAGCATAAAGATCGAAAGGCTTTAACGCAATTACATCTGCATCTGTCGAATGATATTCTATAAGACATGTTGAAAGAGAAGATCGTCACTACGTTATGGGCAAAGCTAGAGCAGCTATGCATGTCAAAAACCCTAACTAGCAAGTTGCATTTGAAGCATCGTCTTTATTCTCATCGTTAGGAAAAAAAGGTGGTACGTCTGTGCTCGAACACTTAACCGTGTTTAAATAAATTGTTTCGGGCTTAGAGGCCATGGAGGTTCATTATGATAAAGAAGATTTAGGATTAATTCTAATTTGTTCGTTGCTTCCATCTTATTTAACCTTTAAAGATACGATTGTGTATAGTCACGAATCTCTCACAGTTGATGTAGTTTATGCTTCTTTATCCTCATATGACAAGATGAAGCATATTGTAGCTGGATCTGACTCTCGGGGAGAGGGTCTCATTGCTCATGGAAGACAAGAACAAAATAGTGATGATAATCATAGGAGGACACAAGAATGAAATTCTTGTAGTAAATCTAAGGGTAGATTGAGATATACAAACAGAGGTAAAACCTATAACTTCTACAAGAAGAAAAGGCACATTAAGTTTAGGTGCTATAAGTTGCAAAACAAGATCAAAAGGGATGCAACAAATCAAAAGGGAAAACAACCAGAACAATCCAGTGAAGCTGATGTTGTTGAAGACTACAACGATGTTGAACTCCTAGTTGCTTCTGCCGACAACTCTAACATGAGCGAGGAGTGGATCCTCAATTGTTGTTACACCTTTCATATGAATACCAATCGAGATTGGTTTACAACATCTGAAATAGTATCTGAAGGAGTTGTTTTGATAGGAAATAATGTTTCATGTAAATTGCAAGTATTGGCACGATCAAAATTAAGATGTTCGATAGAGTCATTAGAACACTTAGTAACATACGACATGTACCAGAATTGAAGAGAAATTAATTCATTGAGTACTCTTGATTTAAAAGGGTACAAGTACACAGCTAAAAGTAGGGTTCTAAAGATTAGCAAGGGTTCCCTCGTAGTGATGAAAGGACAAAGAAATACTAATAAGTTATATGTTTTATAGGGTTCAACTATTATTGGTTATGCAGTCGTCGCTTTCTCTTCCTTCTCAGATGATGATGTTACAAGAATTTGGCATATGAGTGAGAGCGACATGATAAAATTAAGAAAAAATGACTTCTTGATGGACAAGGTATTAGCAAAATGAAGTTCTATGAGCACTGCGCTTTTGGGAAGCAAAAGTGAGTTTGATTCACCAGAGGAATCCATAACATGAAGGGAACGTTGGATTATATTCTTTTTGATCTTTGGGGAGCATCTAGAGTGCCTTCAAGGGGTGACGCTAATTATATGCTAATGATTATTAATGATTTTTCTTAAAAAGTCTAGGCATTCTTCCTAAAGTATAAAAGTGATGTGTTTTCCACGTTAAAGGCTTGGAAGATTATGATCGAGAAGTAGACAGGAAAATAAATAAAACACCTCTACACAGATAATGGGTTGGAATTCTGTTTTGATGAGTTTAATGAATTGTGAAATTAGAAGGGATCGCGAGATACTTGATAGTTCATCATACTCCATAGCAAAATGGTGTTGTAGAATGAATAAATAGAACAAGAATGGAAAAGTTTTGATGTATATTTTCGAATGCCTATTTACCAAAATCATTTTGGGCTGAAGCGACCTCTACTGCATGTTTTCTGATTAATTGGTCTCCGTTTGTTGCCATTGAGAAAAAGACTCCACAAGAGGTATGCTCTGGTATTCCTGCTGATTATTCTAATTTGAAGATTTTTGGGTGTCCTACGTATGCTCATATTGATAATGGTAAATTGGAACCTAGATCTATTAAGTGTGTTTTTCTTAGATATAAGGCTAGTTTTAAAAGATATATGTTATGGTGTCCTGAAAATAGAAAAGCTGTGATTAACAAAGATGTTATTTTTTATGAAACTGCTATGCTGCCAAACTTATCTCCTAAAGACTCTTTCAATAAAGACCAACATAAATTAAACACATATGTGAAACACGTGGAGCTTCAGATTAATCTAGGATCTACAACAGAGTCTATTACTAAGGTTAGTACAAAAACTCAGAGTAGAATTGCTTCTTCACCACAATCAGCATCACAATATTCTATTGCCAAAAGCAGACCTAGAAGAAAAATTAAACATCTAAAGAGGTTTGCCAAGGCTAATCTAGTTGCTTATACTTTAAATGTGGCTGAAGATATAAGTGCAAATCAGGAGCCATTTACTTATTACAAGGTAGTTAGCTGTAAAGATTCAAGAAAATGGATGATTACCAAGCAAGAAGAATTGGAATTACTCTATAAGAATAGAACATGGGACCTAGTGAAGCTTCCTGAAGGTAAATGGGTGTTTAAGAAGAAAGAAGATAGTCTAGGAGTTGAAGAACTCAGGTATAAAGCAAGGCTAGTTGTAAAAGGCTATAGTCAGATTCTAAGTGTAGAATTTATAGATGTGTTTTCTTTAGTTGTTAAACACAGTTTGATTTGAAGCTTGAGCAGTTAGATGTAAGAACAACGTTCTTGCATGAAGAACTTGAGGAAGATATTTACATGTAACAACCAGAGATTTTTATAGTCTCAGAAAATGAGGACTATGTTTGCTTGTTGAAAAAGTCCCTTTATGGCTTGAAACAATCACCAAGGCAATGGTATAAGAGGTTTGATTCATTTTTGACTACTCATGATTTCAAAAGAAACAGCTTTGATAGTTTTGGATATCTACTTCTTTATGTTGATGACATGTTGATAGAAGCCAAAGATAAAGAAGAGATAAGAAAGGTCAAAGCCCAGCTTAGTAAAGAATTTGAGATGAAAGATTTGGGAGCAGCAAAAAAAATACTAGGGATGCACATTCTCATAGATAGAAAACAAGTAAATTGTAAAAGGGTACATTGAGAAAGTTCTTTGCAGGTTCAAATATGCAAAGTGCCAAGCCTGTTAGTACTCCACTAGCGGCCCACTTTAGACTTTCATCGGCTTTGTCTCCACAATTAGATAATAAGATTGACTATATATCACGTGTTCCATATTCTAGTGTATTGGGATCTCTAATATATGTTATGGTTTGCTCACGTCCAAATTGATCATTTGCAGTTAATAGGTATATGGTGAATCCTAGTAAAGAACACTGGATAACAATTTAGTGGATTTTTAGATACTTACGAGGTACTACTGATGTTTTCTTACAATTTAGAAAAACTAGAGGTGAAGTCATTGGGTATATTGATTTTGATTTTGTCGGAGACCTTGATAAAAGAAGATCTCTCAACGAGTATGTCTTTATTATTGGGGGTTGTGCAATCAATTGGAAAGTCACTTTGCAGACTACAGTTGCTTTGTCTAATACTGAAGCTAAGTACATGGTGATTACTGAGGCTTATAAATAAGCTATTTAGTTAAAGGCATATACCAGAATATCACAATTCACGATAACATTAACTCTAATTCAAAATAATTCTAAAAGAAGGTACAATACCCCTCACTTTCCATATATATAGATCATCCTAACGAATACCTTCTTATCATATAGATACACATCTCTTTTGCATGGAAACCCTTAGGACTTAGTCACTCATAACCCATATCAATACCTCATATTAGCTTTAATTATTATAGAACTAAAAGAATTTACTCATATCTTATAATAAATACTGACATTCAGATTCAATACTTACCAGACATTCCTCACAGTTCATGCATCAAAGGCCTAATAGAACACACCATACAATCTCATGTAGGAACCTTATACTTACAATCTTACTGTTCAATTACCACATACAGATTTACTCATTCAAAAATTAGCATGCACAGCTAAAATACTTACCCTAGTGTGAAATAACCACTGGCCATAAAAGAACCATAACCTCTAAATCATCGATGAAAGATACATTTAGTCTTGAGGAATATATCAATAAATACCACTTAAGGAAGAGGAATAAGAAAAAAGAACCCTTTCAGAACTCATCCCTCACATATAAATGACTTAACTTACTTAGTGGAATTTAACAAGGTGTCATATGATCAGAACTTGCCTTATTATTAGCCTATAGTTCCTGAGAGAAATATAAATAAGTACCCTCCAAAAATACTTATAAGGCTAAGCTATACAGTTGGTTTCTAATCAGATTACTTAAAATCTAACTAGTATAGTATTCCATACAAATCAGGCGTACCATACTTTTAGCAAATACTCATTCCATACTTACCCTTTATCTCTTAATATGAATTTCTCCTTAATATAACAGAATATTATAAATTAAAATTACTACTTTCTTATGTAGTGGATATAGTTCACCCATATGCATATGTCAAAATAATCATTTGGGAGGATAACACTTGGTCGAACAGCCTATTTACTATAATATGCCAAAACTTTTGATCCACCAGAACTAAGTGTTACAACTCTCCTCCTCTTAACAAATTTTCATCCTTGTAATTTCTAACTTTGAAGAATTTAAACATATCTAATAACTAATTGACCATGCCAGACGCGTACCATGAGTTAGGCGAATTCAGAATTTGGTGATTAACCGCCTAAATTTAAAGGTTACAAATTTACCCTTTTTTATAGATGTCTAGATTATATTGGAGAACCTGAACAATTTCCACAAAATAAACTTCTTGTACAAGTTATTCCCATAAAAAAAGGTACATAAACACTTTTTCAAACATTTTTACAAAACCAATTGAAATCTCTAACCTTTTTTCTTATTGCGTTCTTCATCTTCAATTTCAAATTTTTCCTAAAAGTAACTCTTTTTATTTCTTTCATTTCCTTTTATTGCATTACAATCACACACAATGGTTCGAACTACAACTAGAGGAAGAGGTCAAGGCCAAGCCAGACAAAACATCACACCCAGTAATTTCATTCCATTTGGTCCCTGAGAATTCAAATATACACCACCTCGGGTAAAGACAAAGATGCTCAACTGTAGCACCACCTAAGATGAAATGAATCGGTATTTAAGAGTTCTGAGTATCCAAGACTTGAACTTCGCTTACAATTTTCAACAACCCTAATATTTTCGTTTAAGTGACAACACCGAAGGTTTCATCTTACCTCTGGTTCTGCTAGAAGTTGATTTCTATTTGCCACTCAATCCATTCTTTTGTGTCATGCTAACAAAATTTTCTATATTGATTGCAACAAAACACAATGAGTTACCGTTGTTGGGGGTTTTCTAAAAATTTTATCAATTGAAGATGAAAAGACGGAGGATTTCTGTTGGTAGTGCTCACTTCAATGTTCGCACAAGTCATAAACCCATCATTCATAATAGCATCTCCAATCTTCATAAAAAAAAAGATAAATACATAAGGGTTGTTTGTAAGCTTGAATCCCAGATTGGATTCCTCACAAGATGGTCTCTTCCTAACAAGAAAATTTTTGCACAATGTCAGCCAGTAGATTCCCAGCTTACCGAGAACAGTATAAAAGTTTAAGAAAAGGCGAGTACTAGATTTGGTAGAGCTTGTTTCAGTCATAGACGTATTTTAATATTGCATTCAAGACATAAGCTTGAATTGTTATCGTTCAAAAAAATCTACCAAATGGTTGGATGGTTTAGTCGTGTCTTCTGCTGTTAAAGCTTGGCCCTACAATTCAAACAGTGACTTGGCACATATTTTATTAGGGCATAAGAAAGAACATCCTTTCTATTTTTATAGCATCTTTGGTCTTCGCCCATAAAATTGGAATCTTATAACTAATCCTGTTATAGATTCTACTTCTACTTTAAATTAGGCTAAGTCTCCTATTGATGGTGCAGGGTCTTCATTTCAGTCTTATACCTAGAACATGGATATTTCCTCTATTCTTAAGGAAGCTCGTTTCAAAAGAAAGGCTACTGTTGTTCCATCAAGTAAATCATCAGCCAAAAAGTCTAAGAAGAGACCTAGATTAGAGGATAGTATTCAAGAGTTTGGAAGTAGTGAGTGCCCTCTATTAGAAAGGCATAAACCAAATAGGGAGCTTATCACCGCAATTACTCACTCTCCTCCAGTTCCTTCTCTGATCGAGGTTCCATTATTACTTGAAGAGTTTGCCCATCAAAGAGGTTTTCCCATACACATTTCTGATCCTTCACTGTTAGTGAATCCTACTAAGGCAATCCCTTTAATTCAATCAGCCGTCCTTCCCACTCCTTCACAAGATGTTCCCTCCATTGAAACAATGAGAAACTTTCATTGACATGATCTTTTGGAGTCAATACCAATGTCTATCTCCCTTGATACCATTTTTCAACATCAACAAAGTTCAGTACCTCAATAGATGATGGAGGCTTTTTCCTCTTACCTTTCTACAAAGTTTGAAAGCTCTCCTCTTTCACTCATAGAAATAGTTAACAAAGATTTCCTAGTGGAACACAATCTTTGGGGTAGTGCTCTCAAATATGCAAGTAACAGTCAAAATGACAGAATCGCAAAGTTAAAAAAGAATGTAAAAAATGGCCAGGACTCTTTTGCCCCAATTACACCAAAAATATCAAGAGTCTTCTTATTTTAGTAGGAGGCTTGATACTCGAATCATAACTCTAAAGGGTAAATATAAGGATGTACAGGCTGAATGTAGGTAGTATAAGGAAGAGGTTAATCATTTGAAGGATGAAAAGTCTAACTTAGAGGAGAAGTTTAAGCCTTAGGAGGAAAGTTATAAGGCAGAGTTAGAAATTCTATGTCAATCCCATGATGAAACTTTTAGAAAATTTTAAGAGGATACCGAAAAGAATCTTAATGATGCTCTGCTAGGGTAGAAGTCTAATCTGATTCTACATGTAACACCCTAAACCCGTGTCCGTCGTTGGAACAAGGCTATGGAGTATTATCGAACTTATCACTTAATTAATCAAACATCTCATGCACATATTTCATTCGAATCAAAAACCATTCATAGACATTCATATAGTCTCTAAAATAAGCTCTCGAGGTCTAAATTAATCATTAAAATTAATTCGGGGCTAGACCGGGTACTCAAGAAATTTTTCAAAGATGCAGGGGGCATACGCTTGTGTGGCTGGGCCGTGTGGCTTACACGGCCAGGAGAGACGCCCATGTCCCAGGCCATGTGGACATTCGATGTGAGGCACACGGTCATGTCCTAGCCCGTGTCCACACCCGTGTAACTCTCTGAGTTGAGACACAGGGCCTACCACATAGCCGTGTGGCCAGGCAGTATGGTTTACACGGCCAAGAGATACGCCCGTGTATCAGGCCATGTGGAAATTGTAAAATTCACAAACTAGGTGCAGGGTTTACACGGCCAAGCCACACGCCCGTGTGCTAGGCCGTGCGTATCACACAACTAAAACACACGCCCATGTCTCTATTCGTGTGAAGTTACCTGAGCATTTTGTTTCTATATTTTAAGATACAAGGGTCACACAGCCAAACAACACGCCCGTGCGCATGGTCGTGTGTCACACGCGGCTGAGACACACGCCCGTGTGGACAAAAATAGGCTATTTTCCAAGTCTTATTTCTCACCCAAATTAACACCAACCTAAATTCAACCATATGCATATGACCATAATATAATAGGTATTCAATTCAACCCAGAATTGGACTTAAAAATTTGTAGCATTACCATATACAACATTGAATTTGTTAAATATACATTCTTCATCCATCATTCATATTCGACTCATTAAGACAAACATCATTTTAACATAGTATTAAAAGTCAACAAGTATTTACCATCTTATACACTTACAAAAGCTAGTACTTTAGTTTTCAATAAAAAAAATGACACTATTATTAAATTTGCATCCTAGTTACATGCCAAACACAAAAAGAAGAGACGTCACCAACTTTGAGGATGGGATTCTCACTGGATGCCGAGTCCAACTCTACTATCATCTAACCTGTAACATGTAAAGTAAATTATCATTATTAGGTTTCAGTTGTTAACAAACACAATCCTAATCTCCATTTATATAAATTTCTAACTTCACTAAATAAGAATCTAGTCCCTCAATAATTCATTTAACTTTATCGTAATATCAGTTAACGATGTGGCACTCGGTGCCTAGCGGTAATCCGCAGAAGAAGTTGCGCCCAGCGCTAGTCAAATTAACCGACGATAATGAATGTGAGCCTAACTATAGTTGGATAAACCAACAATAATTGCACCCAGTGCTAGTCGGGTTAACCGACGATAATAATTGTGAGCCCAACTCTAGTTGGATAAACCAACAATAATTGCACCCAATGCTAGTCGGGTTACCCGACAATAATAATTGTGAGCCCAGCTCTAGTCAAACAAGCTGACAAAGATTGCGCCCAGTGCTAGTCGATTATATCGACAATTATACGATTATTTACTTCCACAACTTCCTCATTTATTTTCTTATCATTAATTCCATAATGTGCATTCATTTGATATCAAGAATTAATTTAGAAATAAATCAATTTAAATAATAATTAGAAGTAAAATTAAGTTCGAGTCCACGAACTTACCTTAACAAAATGGTCGTATTTTTGAGGCCGATAGCTATTCCGTTACCTTCGTTTTTCCTCGGTTCACGTCTAATTGATTCATTCCTTAACAAAAGTTCATAATTTCATTCAATCAATGCTATTTTATCAATTTAATAATGACATTTATACAATTACATATTCTACTTTTATTATAAAATTGTCCCAACATTTAGTCGTGTAACGACTCGAAGTTTACGGGTAACGAAAAAGTGTATTTTTGGATTATTATTTTCGTAAAATGAATTCATAAATATTTATTAGAAATATTTACAAAGTTATTTGAGTGATTAATTAGATTTTTTTTTAAGTAAATTAGCTTGAATTAAGGTTAATTTAATATAAGGACTAGATTGAATATAGTGTGAAAGTTGAATTATAGATTATAGAAAAGTGAACGGACTAAATTAACAATTAGACCCTAAGTGACAAGTGTGTGTTTATAGTGAATTACATGTGGAATGGTCATAAAACATAAATTAGTAATTATTATATTTTACTTATAATTGAAGTAAATAATATTTTAATATTATTATATTATTATATTATATTAGTTAAAACAAAAATAAAAGAAACAAAAGAAAGAATAAGAAGAATAAGAACAAAGGGTGAAAAATGAAATAGGGGAAAGAAAAAGAGAAAGAAAAGAAAAAGGGAAAATTACGGTTTTGAAGCTTTAAGCTTAATTTGGTAAGTCAATTTAGTCCATTTTCTTGTAGTTTTGATGTTTTTAGAATCCTAGAGACAAATATTACTTGATTTATGTGGAAATTTTTAAATTTAATAGATTTTTAGATATGGGTTATGTTGAACAAATTGTTGAATTAGGGATTTAATTGGATGAATATCAAGTTTGAATTGATTAAGGGATTAAATTGTAAAAGAAGCTATAAGTTTTATGTTTGAGGGACTAAATTGAAAGAAACTTGAGATTAGGGTTTGACCATGAATATTCAATGGTTAAGGTGAATATGATAGGAAATTGAATAGAAATGAAGTATGAATTGAATGGTAAAAGTAAATGAATTAATTGGGATCAAATTGAAATTAAGGTTTGTATTAAATAGAGATTCAATTATTCATTGTGAATTAATATTGTAATAACAGTGTAAATTGTTTAATTTCCGTAGCTAACTTAGTACCGGAGACATCGACAAAGAAAAGAAAAGAGAAAGTTGACGAAGAGTAATCCTAGAATTACGGTTTGTATTTCTATAAACTGAACTTAACATTTAAATTGTTGTTTTTATTATTTGATGTGTATGGAAAGTTATTAAGGTAACTATTAGTGTTTGATATTGAATTGAATGTATGTGAATTTGTGATTATTGTGAAATGGATATTGAAATAATTAATTAATGTGAATTGAGAAATGAATTGAATACCCTATTAACTGTATCGGGCTGAGTCGGATATAACTGACATGCCATAGGATTGGAAGTGTTCAAGGATACTTCAACCTTGAGTCGATGAGGCACTATAAGTGTCGTACTGTTACTTCGACTTTGAGTCGATGAGGCACCTTGTGTGTCGTAGTGTTACTATTACTTCGGTTTAATCCAATGAGGTACTAAGTTCCATACTATTACTGTTTACTTCGGCAAAGTCGATGAGGCATTGAGTGTCGTACTTGTGTGTTGGTTGGATCCTTGTATCCGTCAAGGTCCGAGTTATGTTAATAGGGGTAAACTAACGTACTGAACAATTGAATGACTGTGCTACTGTACTGAATAATTAATTGTTATTGATCGATTTTGAATTGAATTGAGTGTTTTTTTTAGAATGAATTGTGAATATAGTTATTGTTATGAGATTTGAAATTTTATAGTTTAAATACATTTTGAGTTAATAATTGTTTGAAGTGTTGGTTTATAGAAATACCGCTAAGTGTATACTCAGCGTACGGTTTGTTTCCGTGCACAGGTTAGGTACGAAAGTGATTAACGACTCAGTATCCAACCCAATCTCGAACTCTAATACTTGGTGATGTATCTTATTTTGAGAAATGTCATGTACCTAGGTTGTCTTTTGAAGTTACTTTGAATGTGAATGTTAATAGTGTAAAAGATGATATTGGTTAATCTATATATGCAAATTTATGTCTTATAATATGGTCTTTTACATAGTTTAATTTCAATTGATTTGGATGGTATTTAAATATAATGTTTAGAAAATCTATGTTAGATACTTATAAATATACATGAGCTAGATCATTATACTGATAGTTTTAACATGTTTTAGATGTATTTAATCATGTTTTGGATTGGTTGAAAGATTGGATTTTAAGTTGCTTGTTATTCAAGGATTGCAGGGTTGGTAAACTTGAACTATAAGGTTTATTTTGAGTTCACACGGCCTGGCACACGGGCGTGTTATTAGACCGTGTGAGACACACGGCTTATACACGGGCATGTAGTTAGGTCGTGTGTCCCTTGCATCTTAAATATTGAATGCTCAGGTATGGCCACACGAGCAGAGACACGGGCATGTGTCTCAGTAGTGTAAGGTACACAATCATAGCACACGGGTATGTGCCTAGCCGTGTGAAAACTGCACTAGATTCGAATTGAAAATAATTCCACACGGGCGTGTATCTTGGCCGTGTGAAACTAATTTGTTCATGAGTAACAAGTCAGAGAGTTATGCGAGTAAAGGACATGGGCGTGTCCTGGCCGTGTGAGTCACACGGAGTGACAACACGGGCATGTCTTAGGAACACACGGGCATGTCTCTTATACCACACGGGCGTGTGGGTACTGTTCAAAAGATAAATTTTGGAAATTTTACGAAAAATTTTATAAGCTTCTGATCGGGTTCCGATTTGTTTCTAACATCTTCTTTGGGCCTCGAATGTCCATTAAAGGTTCAATAAGATAAATTACTGAACTGTATAATGAATAGTTTTATATAATTCGTGTTATAAACTGTAGTGACTGGTAACGCTCCGTAATCCTATTCCGATGCCGAAAAAGGGTTAGAGGGTGTTACAAGTCGCTTGTTTAATTCGATCCCTAATACCAAACATAGAATTTAACCACATTAAACCCTCAACATTTACATGTAATTTAAGAGCATTTCAATTAAATATAATTCACCCAAATCAATCCACTAGTTTTACCAAAATTCTAACTATGTCTCTTTGAGGTTACCATATTCAAATCTCTAGAAATTATTACCAATAAAATCATTCACAACATGACCAACTTTGTCTTCAAAATTTACACTCAAATCTTCATATCACAAACATTTGGTATTCAACAAAATAACCTCAAACCTTCACATTTCTTATACATGGCAACTCTCAAAATCTCCATTCACTTTCAAAATTTTAACATGGGTAAACTAACTCATAACATCATACTTTCAAAAACAAACTTCATGCCAAAAATAACCAAAACTTAAAATTTTATATAAATATCAAACCCCCATGGCTGAACATATTTCTTGCTTTTCTTCTTCAATTTTCGACAGCAAGAAGGAATAAAACTTGTACTCCACTTTTCAACCTTCTTTTTTTTTTTACCTATTCTCTCTTTTATCTTTTTTTATTATTAATTTATTCACCACTTTATTTTTTTTCTTTTATTTATTCACTTCTCCTTCATATATAATAGATATCCTATTATAATTATTAATGATATCACCTATATGTCTATATTTATTAGTCTCATATTCATCCACTAACTCTATTTGACTAACATAAGAAATGGACTATTTATTCAAATAGTCTTAGCAACTATTTCACTTTTCATATATATATAATATAGCCCTTAAGAATTAAGATTTATCAAATTAACATTCAATTTACGTCTAAAGTAATTTCTCGAAATATAGTATCAATATATTTAAACTCGACATACAAAGGCGGGGTCCTAGGAGTATGTTTTCCAACGACCCCAACTTTCGAGTCATTATGCTACACACCCAAGTAGTTACAGGTCCTCTTAATCTTAGTAGAGTAGACTTCAACTGTTTGAAAGATATTTCTACTGAGTCACTTAACTTTAATGTTTATCATCTTGAGGGTGAAGAATGGGATGTATTTCAAAGGGAGTGGAAACAATAAGACTACTTTATCGTTCCTTCTACACCTAACGTTTCTAACAACGATGAAAGCTCAGCCAATAAGGGTCAAAATCTTGAAGATCTTTCTCCAACCGAAGCGGCCCTTACTGAACCCACTGATCAGCTTACCAAGGGAGAAAATTGATATATACATTACCAATTCTTGTATTTTTCTTTTTATTATTTTAGTAATGTAAATCAACTTTATCAATGAATATACTCATTTTATCTCTGTCTTACTTATCTCAGAGTCATTTTACTAACTGTCTTTCCCAAAATGATAAATTTCACATACCTAAGAGGCTAAGCCAAGCTTGGTACATTATGAATGTAGGGCTCTTTTCCACATTATCTATCCGGGAACAGGCTAAACTGAGTTCTGATACCAAACTTGTAACACCCCAAACCTGACCCAATTCACTGGGTCTAGATTTTGGGTGTTACTACACAAAACTTAATCATTAACAAAAATAATTTACAATTTTCTATTTCTTTAAACATGTTATTTGGCATTTTAATTAAAAACTTATTACAAGAAAACAAAGGAAGTGGTTAAAATATGTTTGATTACATCAATCTTGATATAAATATTTACAAGTTAGAAGTTTATTTCATATAGACTCAAAAGGCGTATTCCTAGCCTACACCATATATCTACTGTATGTATAATAGCCCACTTCGCCACCGCCTTAGCCTACTTCTGGCGTCGTCCCTCCAAGTGAAGTCTCTTCTCAGGTACTTGAAAAGTAATAACAAATCTTGTAAGTACAGAAGTACTTAGTGAGCTTATTATAACAATACCTTGATGGATTCTTTGCAATCTTCTATGAACTACTAAGTGTCAATTATTCTATATCATTTATTTTGACGAATACCACCTCAAAATACCATTCTCTTAAAATCCAACTATCCTGTTTTTCTCATACTTCATCTTCCTTATCTACTTAAGTGAGAAATCCTTCCAAACGTTTCATAAATCTCTTGTCCCACAATAATTTCTTAACAATACATACCCTTCGAAACCACTTCCAATAATCATTGCCTTAACTCATACTTTTATCTCAAACAGTTCTTCACTGACATTTATCACGGGTGGATACATATTATGTTTTGCAAATACTTACACAAAATATAATACCATCAATCCATACTCATACATATCATTATTCAATACCAAACATATCCATACCGATAAATCACTGCATAGACCACTCTGACGAATTTTATATCATGATATATCAGAATCCCATAATTCAAGATAATATTAACTCTGATTCAAGATAATGAAGGTACAGTATCCCTCACTTTCCATATATATAGATCATCCTAACGAATACCCTTCTTATCATACATATACACATTTTTTTCATAGAAACCCTTAAGACTTAGTCATTCAAATCCCATGACATATTAATACATCATCTTAGATTTACTTATTATAGAACTAAATGAATTTACTCATATCTTACAATAAGGACAAACATTCAGATTCAATTCTTACCAGACATTCCTGACAGTTTATGCCATAAAGGCCTAACAAAACATGCCATACAAGAAATCATACAGAGCCTCATGTTTACTTTCCCGACGGAATTCATAGAACACATCAGAGGCAAACAAATGATATACCGTACATACCATAAGGGTTCATATTTTCAATATGGATTTGCCTAAACTCACATTGAGTGAGGTTTGCCTATCGTCGCCCTACAACACGTAGAGAACCCCATTAGATAAAATGTCATTCAACAGTTCCTTTTCAAAGTATTCCATGGCTATGGACATTTTCCTTTAGAGTTTCATAGCAGAGTTCATGTTTACAGTCCCGACAAACTTCCTTATTTACCACTGTGTTGACCTGACTCACTTTACAAACTCTACGAACCAGATGCATCCTAAACCCAAGATTTCATAATTTCATAACACTTGTCATACATCCCAAAGAACTTATTTTCAAGCAGACTAACTTATCTCTTAATCTAATTATATTATTATTCATATAAGTGTATAAGCAACATATTCATACTATACTATCCATGATTCCAGTTTCCAGTTTGATCACTTTCATATAGATATACATCAATATGAACAGTATACATGCAAGAGTTAGAGTAGAGACTCACCTGATTCTCACTTACTACAGTTCAAAATTCTAGATTCAGATATCCATCTTAAACCAGCGGCCACAACTATTTAAAAACATAATTTCACTATTACTACTCTTGTACAAACAAATTACTTATCTTCTCAATCGCTAACAAACTCATGCAGAAACCTTATACTTACCGTCTTACTGTTCAATTACTACATACAGATTTACTCATTTAAAAATTAACATGCAGAGCTAAAATACTTACCCTGGTGCAAAATAACCACTGATCATAAAATAACCATAACCTCTAAATCATCGATGAAAGATACATTCAAACTTGAGGAAAGTATCAATAAATACCACTTAAAGAAGAGGAAGAAGAAAAAAGAACCCTTTTAGAACTCATCTCTCACATATAAATATGACTCAGCTTACTTAGCAGAATTTAACACGTGTCATATGTATCAGAACTTGCCTTCTTATTAGCCTTCGGTTCCCGAGATAAATATAAATAAGTACTCTCCATCATACTTATAAGGTTAAGCTATATAGTTAGTTTCTAACTAGATTAGTTAAAGTCTAACTAGCATAGTATTCCATACAAATTAGGCATACCATACTTTTAGTGAATACTCATTTATACTTACCCTTTATATCTTAACACAAATTTCTCCTTAAAATAGCAGAATATTATGAAGTAAAATTCATACTTTCTTATGTGGTAGATACAGTTTGCCCACACGCATATGCCAAAGTAATCATTTGGGTGGATAACACTTCGTTAGACAGTCTGTTTGCAATAATATGCCAAAACGTTCGATCTGCCAAAATAGGTGTTAGATAAACCTAATACAAAATCTGTAACACTCCTAACCCGTATTCATCGTTGGAACAGGGTTACAGAGTATTACCGGAATTTACAGAACAATTACAGATAATTCATGTCATTTGCTAATCATATCTTAAAATAACCATATTGTCCCTTGAATAGACCCTCGAGGCCCAATTTAAGCATTAGAAACAAGTTGGGACTAAATCAAGATCTCAGAAAATTTTTCGCAAAATTTCAAAATTTTCTTTAATACAGGGGTCACACGCCCGTGTGACATGCCCATGTCTCAAGCCATGTAGCCATTCGATGTGAGGCACACGGCCATGTTCCAGCTCGTGTCTTTACCCGTGTAACTCTCTAACTTAAGTCACATGGACAGCCACATGCCTGTGTGCTAGGCCATGTGGTCAATTTAATTTTTTGAAAATTAGGTGCAGTATCACATGGCCAAGAAACACACTTGTGTTTTAGGCCATGTGTCACACACAGCTGAGACACACGGCCGTGTCTCTACCTGTGTGCCTAATTCTGAGCATTCTGTTTCTAAATTTTAAGATGCATGGGGCACACAGCCAAACTACATGCCTATGTGTCAGGCTATATGTCACACACGGTCAAGACACACGCCCGTGTATCTACCCTTATGGACAAAATAAAGCCATTCCTTAGCTTTATTTCTCACCCAAAATTTTCCAACAACCTACACTAATACTTGAAAACATATACGAACCAATTCAAACATTATAACCAAGCCAACACTAACATCTAACATGATATATCTTCACATGCATTCATGTTTATAATCTTACATTTTATAAACATACTTATTTAGCATAACTCAATCAAACCATACTAAACACTTATGTAATTACCATGATGTAACATTATAAATATACCAAATCAAACCATCTATAGCCATTCGAATGGCTAGATTACAAACAACCATTTACAAGCCAACAATTGGCCATATTAACCTATTCATGCCATTATACCAAAATACGTTTACCATTTATACCAAAATGAGCTGGTGGATAGTGTGATGATACTCCGACCAATCTCCAACGATTGCGAGCTTCCGAGCACTATAAAACAGAAAAAAGAAAACCTAGTGAGCATTTAATGCTTAGTAAGTTCGTATAACAAGAATTAAACTTACCAATCATATTCATTTAAATAAGCATAACAATAACATGCTTCCCTAAAAATTGGCAAGTTTTCCTAATCACATACACTCAACTAAGCAAGTTAGTCACACATTTCATATACACATTTCATATATACATCAAATAAATATGGATGAGCTCATCATTCTACAAACTTTCGAGTATTTCAGAAGTACTCGAGATATAATTCTTTTAATCTCATAATTTCTCATGTTAGGAGTTTTATCCGTTGAATTATTAAAATATCGATGGATACTCAAGTAGTATACACAAGGTATACAAATCAGTGATCCGTCAATTCATGTTCAGGGATACTTGTTAGGGCACATAATCAGGGAGCACATTCTCAAGCCACATATTAGGATGCTTAGATGAACCATGTAATAGGACGTTTATCCGGGCTAAATAAGAAACTCATAAGAGTTTTAATCAAGGAGCTCATAGAGCTTAATAGGTAACTCCGAAGAGTTATTATCAAGGAGAGCTGGATAGTGTAACAGAGAGTTCAAGCGAGCCATGTCAGGAAGCTCATAAGAGTCTATATCAGGACTCTCACGTAGAGCTGTGTTTGTGTCTGCATTATATGTTGGATCACAACTAATCGAATCATGTAACAGGACGCCCACAAAGAGCTACAGTAGTGTGCAACACATGTAGAATCACTACCGATCATGATGTTCGCAGGAACTATATAACAGGATGCTCAGGAAGGCTTTTAACAGGATGCTCGTCCAAGCTATAATGTCCGCAACACATGCAGGACTATAATCAATACGGAAAAATATTGTATCCATTGCATTTCATCATTCAAACGGAACTTATCAATTATCGAACAATATCGAGTATGTGATTAATTTTTACACTAAACATTTATGCAATTCACACAAATACAACATTCGCTCAAACATATTAATATACATAATTAAGTTACACGAACTTACCTCGTTATTTGTCCGTATAAAGAAATCTACTAATCCGACACTTTTTCCTTTCCTCGATCTAACTTTGTATTTGAGTTTTTCGAATCTATATAAATGTGTTTAACATAAATTTAACATTTCATACTCAATTGAGATCAATTCATTTCTTAAGCAAAATTACTATTTTGCCCTTATACTTTTCTTAGGTGACAATTTTGTCCTTAAGCTCGGAAAATGAAATTCATGTAATTTAATCCTTATTTCAAGCCTAACAAAATTTTACATGTTACAATAACAACCCATGAATTTCACAAAAATCAAAATTTTTCCATGAGTTTTACCACTTTTCAATTTAGTCCCTAAATCACAATTTCATGAAAATTCACTTTGTAAAAGTTGTTTATCTATCAACAACCTTTCATTTTCTACCATAAATTTTAAAATTTCAGCATATTTATTCATGGAAAAACTTTGATACTTTGATAAATTTTCAAATTAATCCCCAAAATAGATAGATTAAGCTATTTTGATCTTAAAAATATAAAAATTACTAAAAACGACATAAGGATACTTACCCAATTAAGCCAAGAAAGCTTGTTTTCTCTTTCCTAGGGTTTCTATAGAAATTTTGGGGAAGAAGATGATATAAAATGATGTTATTTGATATTTATTTTATTTATCATCTTTTATTTTTCAACTTTCCAATTTCATCTTTTTCTTTTTCTAATTTTCCGTGGATGAATCACCAAATATATCTACTAACTTTTATTTAATAGTCTAATTATCATATAAGGACCTCTCATTTTGAATTCCATAGCTATTCCAATTTCATCTTTTTCTTTTTCTAATTTTCCATGGATGAATCACCAAAAATATCTACTAACTTTTATTTAATGGTCTAATTACCATATAAAGACCTCTCATTTTGAATTTCATAGCTATTTGATCCTTCTAGATACTAGAATTCAACTTTTGCATTTTATGCAATTTGGTCCTTTCCATAATTAAACACATAATCGGTAAAATTTTCTTATCAGAATTTTCATATAACAATTCCTATCATAATGTAAACCATGAAATATTATTAAAATAAATTTTCTTTCTGACTCAGATTTGTGGTCCCGAAATCACTGTTCCAATTTCACTGAAAACGGGCTGTTACAAAATATATTATTATTAACACTAAACATACATAAATGCTATTGAAAGCACAAATTTCCTTTATTATCAACACTAAACTCAGAATTCTATTATTTTTCAACAAGTTTTCGTTTTACTAGCAACTTCGGATTAATTTTTTTTGCAATTCCTTAATTCTTTGAAGGAATACCGGTTTGGCTCTCAGCTCAGCTAAAATAGAACCATCACGTTCCACAGTCAAAAGGGTATTCATTGCTTTTAAGGCAAACAGATATATCTGACTCAAGGCATCAACCACAATGTTAGCTTTACTTAGGTGATATTCGATAATCATATCATAATCTTTTAGCAATTCAAGCCATTTACGTTTGTTAGAAGATTAGGTTTTGAAAATGCAGTGGTGTAAATTCTTTTTTCCGAAATAAGAACTTGGTTGTGTAATCTAAAATAATAAACACTTCATCAAAATCGTACGTTTATGATTCGTTTAGGATGAACGCTTCAATTGATTAGTCTTCTCCGCTATCCTCAAACTCACATTTGGTGAGTGTGGGCTCATTTCAAATTAGGAAAATTTTTCACATAATTGCCAGTGGGGTAACTTAGTAATTTCTCTAAACTTTTGGGGCCAAGCTCTAAATAACAAGAATATCTCTAGAAATTTTCTGAAATAACTTCTTCAGAGTTTTTTCTCTCTTTATATAGGGAGAGTTTAGAGCGAGTTCAACTAGGATTAGAATTAATGACATTAATATTAAATTAATAAAATATTATCAAGATAAATATTAAATTTAATTTAATATCTCATATTAATATTAAATTAATAAAATTCTAACTAGATAAATATTACATTAAGTTTATTAAAATAATATTATCTTTGAAAATTTTAATTTGAAATCAATTTACTCTGTAGAGTCCCACTAGGAGTATGAATTTTCCATTGTTCTACCATCAAAGAATCATTGCCGCCAACCATCTGCTGACTATCATATTGCTTCTGCCGTAGCTGCCATGCTCAATAGTGCTATTGTCGGCGCGGATCCCCTGACACCTCAAACTGTCGTTGTTTTGCCTAAATGGGCCTAGTCCATTTGGTTCGGGCCAGTGACAACCTGACAAGTCTAGTCTAGCCACCGATTGCATAGTCAACCCGATTTCATACACAGGGCCCAATTTAACTAGTTTTTGGGTTTCAGTCTTAAATCTTGGTTATCGGTTTAATTTTCAATCTTGGGTCTAATTTTCAAGTTCAATTAACCACTAGGTCAATTGTCTAACTTGAAAATTAATTTCTAAAAGTATCATATTTATTTTAACTAATTTAATTTTACTTGATCAAAATTAATTTTCTCAAAAATCGCTAAGATTTTCCAAATTAATTTTTCAAGAAAATTCTTTAATCAAATTCTCTAGTTGAACAATTCTCACGACCAACTAATTTAATTCCACATCGAATAAATTGACTCAATTAAATTATTTCCAAAGTCGTAGAATTTTCTTTTGAGTCAAATGCAATCCAATTGAGCTTTTGTAGAGCTAGCGGAGGGACCAATCAAACATATACAATTAGGCTTGAATTAATTGCAATTATGTCCAAAGGCATTGTTTCGGTAATTTGTAATTTACTTAATCATGGATTCAGTCCACAAGAAGTATAATGATTGAAAACTCTTTATTATATAGTCTTTACGAAAGCAATTCATCCAACTATTTTGTCCAATGACATTGTTGTGTGTTACCCTCATATGATATCATTGATTCCTTTAAGTTAAATTCGTTCACTCAATAAAATCATGTTTTGTCTCATTGTCACCATTGTGTCTTCTTACTGATTAATACGATCACTGTCAACTAATGACTATAGTAAATTGTTTGTTGGTGAAAAAGCAACCTGTGACCATGTTCCATATTATCAATCCACACAATGTCAATGAGATGATATCGTTAACTCTTTAATTGAGCTATAAATTTCATTGTTGCTAGTAAAGCCATGTCATACACAAGTCATGTACCCAACATACCGGCTATCGACTTGATCATCTTTAGAGCATAAGCCTCCACTTATATTAAAGCACATGAGTTACATACGCATGGTTAGTGACTAACT
This sequence comes from Gossypium longicalyx, assembly GCA_025698465.1. NCBI lineage: Eukaryota > Viridiplantae > Streptophyta > Magnoliopsida > Malvales > Malvaceae > Gossypium > Gossypium longicalyx. The sequence goes on along the minus strand of CM046997.1, from coordinate 9,775,369 downwards.
CGGGATTTAGGTAAGTCACATCATGAGCATCAAAAGTGAATTAATTCACAAACGGATTCAAAATTAATTCAACTTGAGTCCAATCCAATGTATCATTCTTCTAATGAGTACATCTATGTCTCTACCCGTGGAGTCAGTTGCTCCAATAGTCAAGATTAGTCATCTCCCTAATTGGAATTGTAGACGACATAATAATTCTTCTGAGTATTTAAATCAAATGCTCACTTTGATTCTTTTACAAGATTACAAACTTGTTTAGATTATCTACTAAAGTAAGTTTTCTTTCTCATAATGTAAACATTCTTACAGTGCCACTTATTATCACTTTAAACTTAGACAATCAATAAGCTAATATTTTTTTGTCACAATTTCTCTATGTATGCAAAATATGAAAGAAAAAAACAAAAAAGATATAATAGTGAAATGTGAAATTAACTTTATTCACTTATTCATCGTTCAAAAACATAGAAAACAGTTTCATGTTTACTACAATATGAACACATTTCCCAATAGTGTTGTCTAAGATTCAACTCTTTCTATGTCAATAAGTATTTCAAACTTTTGTGATCTGTGAATATTTGGAATTTCTCCCCATAAAATAATGTCTCCAAAATTTCGAAGCAAATACAACAATAGCCAATTCTAGATTGTACGTAGGGTAATTCTTCTCATGTGGCTTAAGTTGTCGAAAAGCATAGCCAATACCTTTCCCTCTTGCTTCAGTATGCGTCTTGCGAAGTATCACTGAAAACAACAAATTCCTTTCTAGATTCAGGGTGAGTCAAAATTGGAACTTCTGTTAGCATAGCTTTTAATTGTTCAAAACATTGTTGGCATTTATCTGACAAAACAAAAGTAACATTCTTCTATAACAGTTTTATTAACAGTATAGCTATCATCAAGAAGCCTTTTACAAGCCGTCGATAATATCCAACCAATCTTAAAAAACTTTGCACATCTGTGACATTTTTCAGAGGTTTCCAGTTCATAATTGCTGAGATTTTATTCAGATAAACTCGGATACCTTTAGCCAAAATCACGTAACATTGGAATCCCACCTCTCGTAGCCAAAATTCACATCAACTGAATTTTGCGCACAATTGCATATAGATGTTGATCATGGTTAATTTTATTCTTTGAGTAAATTAGAACATCGCCAAACACAACAACAAACCTATCCAAGTACAGCAGAAAAATTTTGTTCATCAGGTCTATAAAAGCGACTGGGGCATTAATTAGTCCAAATGGCATTAACAGGAATTCATAATGTCCATATCAAGTTCAGAAAGAAATTTTTGGCACATCTAGCTTTTTGACTCTGAGTTAATAGTAACCTAATCAAAGATCAATCTTCAAAAATAAAGTAACTCCCTTAAATTGATCAAATAAGTCATCTATACGAGATAGCGAATACTTGTTCTTTATGGTCACTTTATTCACCTGCTTATAGTTGATACATAGTCTCATAATTCCATCTTTATTTTTCACAAATAGAATCAGAGCACCCCCAAGGTGACACATTCGGTCGAATGAATCCCCAATCTAACAATTCTTGTAACTGAGCTTTCAATTCTTTCAATTCTGTTAGTGACAATTTAAACAGTGCAATAGAGATCAAAGCAGTTATGGGTGCTACTTCAATAACAAATTCAACTTCTCTATTAGGCGGTAAACCTATCAATTATTCCAGAAACATATCAGTAAATTCTTGAAATGTCAAAACTTGTTATATCTTTGATCCCAACACTTCGGTATCTAAAATGTAGGCTAAATACGATTTACAACCTCTTCTTATAAGTTATCGAGCAAATATCATTAAGATTATATTAGTCAAACAATCTGATATATCTGCCTCAACATTTATTGATTCACCATTCAAACATATCAACAATTTTTTTTTGTCTACAGTTGGCTATAACGTCGTGTAGTGTTAACCAATCCATGCCGAAAATAACATTGAACTCGTCAAACGACAATAACGTTAGATTAACAGGAAACTCATGGTCCAGAATTTTCACTGGACAGTCTTTATATATTTTATTAACAATGACACACTAACTTTAACGAGTTGTTACTCTAACATCAAATTAGTTCAAATCTACTGGCATATTTCTTTCGGTTACTAATGTAGTGCAAATATATGAATGAGTTGATCCAGGATCAATCAAAGCATGTACAGTAACATCAAAAAGAGAAAATGTATAAGCTATGACGTTAGGAGTTGTAGCCTCTTCTCTTACTCGTACAGCATAAGCTCTGGTAGGGGTATAACCTTTAGATCTCGTCATTGTATCTCTAGTTTAGCCTTGACTGGCCCCAACATTAGTATCAGTTCTTTGCTTTCTACCCCTCTGCGAAGTTTTCATCGACTTAATACTTTGTTCTTTACTTTGATCTGGCTTGTGTGGACAATCTCGTCTCAAGTGTTCTTTGGAGCCACACAGAAAACAAGCTCCAATCTTCAGTCTACACTTGCCATCGTGGTTTATTCTATAGTGTCCACAAGTTAGTCTATTTGTATTATGAACACTACCAACACTGACTACTAATGTAGTCTAAGGTCCCAAATTACTCAGTCTCATTCCATCTCTCTCAGAAATCCCTAACAAAGTAGAAAAATGACATTGATCACCTATCGACTTTTTTGGTAGAGGAGTCGGAAGAGATCAAGACATACTTCATTTGCCAGAATCTCGAAGCTTAGATTTTTCTTTCTTCTTTTCTTTGCGCATGTCTTCTATTTTCTAAGCTCGTTCAAACAGAACAAAAAAATTCCTTTAATTTATGGGCTCCTACTGACATACATATATCTTCATTCAGTCATCTCTCAAAACGGGTACACATTTCAGCTTCAGTTTCATAAACTTTCTAGCATACTATCTGAGACGGATAAATTCTCATTCATACTCGACCATAGACATGTCACACTATTTCAGTTTCATAAACTCTCACCTTTTCCTTTTGAGATACAACCGACTAACATATTTTTTTTTTAATTTAGTTTGAAAAAAATCCTAGTTTACATGGTCTTTACAAACAATAGATATCAAATTCATCCACCACTAGTGCGCTTCTTCTTTCAATAATGATACAACACATTTGAAATTTTCCTCTAGTGTACACATCATTTCATCCATAATCCTCAGAGTTTTTTTCCAACCAGTATTCAGCTCTACCTGGATCGTCATCCTTTTTACCTCTGAATTCCTCTACCTCTTTATCAATCGGGGGTCGGTTAACATTTATCAAATTTAGATTTTGTGGATTAAAGGGTGCCACAAGAGGCACCATTGCGGGAGGATGATGCATTTGGGGTTGCAAAGCTAAAGGGGTAGCTCCCATAAACTAGGTGAACCATTGGTTTATCATCCGAAAAAAGGCGTCTCTTGCCTCACTCCCAAGCCCTTATGGAATGAGAAGACTATAAGAAGCTCCCTGGTCCGAAGCAAGAACACTACTATCAACTTCATCTGATACGACACGATTTGATTCGACTGAAATGGTTTATCTATATGAAAAACATAGTCAATTCAGATAAGAAGACATCAAGCAATAATAGATTAGTGTGGCATGTATTTATGAACTTAACACACTCTATGCTTCAGTCCTAGAATTGACTAAACTTTAGGTCTGATACCACTAAATGTAATACCTCTTGCTCGACCCATTCGCTGGGTTCGAGCTACAGGATGCCACAACCGTTGTCGGAGCAACTACTGTCAAATATATCGAGAATAAATCAATCAAACATTCAAAAATGTCATAAACATATTCTCATTATGATATGCAATTAAATTCAAGCCTTAATCAAGCTTATGAAAGCTCTTTTGTTGACCCGAGCATGAAATAAGATCAAATTGTAAAGTTTCAAAATTTTAAGGTCAATGATGTGACGTTACTTGTTCCAAGTCGTGACGTCACATTCTGTCGATTGGCATTGCGACGAGGAAGATTGTTTGTCGAGACGTGGACTCTATTTTTAGTAAAATTTGAGCCATTTGGTACCAATTTCAAGCTTTTCCACAATTTTAACCTTTTGTGCACAAGCATTTTAACTTAACCTACACAAAAACATTCTAAAACATACCAAAACAATCACTTTAACCATTTCAATTCAACCATTTCAATATAACATTAATTTGGAATCAAACCATATCAATTCAACTTGTTCAATTTCAAACCTTTCCTTCAATCAACTAGTCCTTCAATACCATTTCTTACTTTTGAAAAACCATACTCAAACATGATATTTTAATTTATCAAACATGTCTTAATGCATTTGCCAAAACCAGCCATTTCAACTAGTCATTAACCTTGCCAAAATCTACCATTAGATAAGTTTCAACTATGTTCGACATTCAAGCTAACATGTATAAAACACCTATGTACATGCCACAAAATCGAGCTTTAAAACAATTGAAAAACTATAAAATCAATAACGGGATAGTGTGAGCTTCTCGACGATCCAATAGACGCGTTTCGCAAGTTGGCAATCTACAAGGAAAAGGAGAAAAACAGAGTAAGCATATTGAATGCTTATTAAGTCCATATGAAATTTACTTAACTTACCTTAACATTACAACAATTTAAACATTCAAGTACGTCGATATTCTAAATGGCATCCTTTGGCTTCCTTATGTTATCATATACACATCAACAATACAATAAATAAGTTAGTCTTCTAGCATATTAGGAACTTAAATACCAATCACATATACATGTACAACAATCCAATATAATATTAGATACCACCTAATTCATATTCAAATTGAAAACGTATATAATTCAATTCATATTCCAAACAATTCAACAAATTCCATTTCCATTAGGTTACCGTTTTCTCTCCCGAGAGGACCTTAGTAAATCAAAGGCGGATACACAAGACTATAATGCTCACAGAATTTGACATTTATGAATAAAGAATCAGCAAAAAATGATAGATCTCGTATAACCATGTAAATCCATGATCAATTTTTTATTAGACCCTAATGGCATGCCATACGTATCCTAATCCTTTACTAAGTTCACACGAGCATTATTATTGTAATCATATCATTTCAATCCCTATAATAACATATACATGTAATGTCAATCTTATAAACATTCCATATACATTTCGATACCTCGTACCTATTCACAATTGTCATATATTTCATACTTTGGAATTTAGTCCAATTAATGCCAAAATCATTAATATCGCATTTATATAAACTAATTAGCAAAATAAGTAACTCAAACATAACATAAAACAACATGGTAAGTTTCATATGAACTTACTTGGAAAAAAAGAAAATGAACAATTCTTTAAGGACTAATAAGCAATTTTACCTTTCACTGATTATCTTTGGTTTGGTTCAATTCTCGATCTAAACAATTATTCAGTTCAATTTATCAATTCAAAACATCTTATAAAATTTTATTTTATGCATGAATAAGTCTAATTTTATTTTTTAAATTCCCTAAAGTTTTGCATTTTATTCAATTTAGTCCTTAAAACCGAAATTACACTATCTTTCAAATTTGAGCTTTGATTTCAAAACTGATCTCAATTACATCCTTCTAAGACCCTCTACTATCTATAATTATAAAATTTTCACATAAAATGTTCAATTTATGCACTTTAGTCCTTTTTGAAAAAAAATTAATAATTACACTTTAAAAATTAGTCCTTTTTCACATTTAAGCTTAAAAACTATCAATTTAACACCTATTTCTTCAAGAATTCATCAACGAAAAATTTTAGAAACTTTAACAGTTTTACAAATTGGTACATGGGCTAGCTAAATCAAGCTCCCAAACCTCAAAAAAATAAAAATTACAAGAAAAAGACTTGATTACCTATTAGTAAAGGTTTGAATGTCTTGATTAGGTTTGATTTCCTCTAGTTTCGATGAAGAAGAAAGGTAAATGGATGACAATTCTTTTATTTTACTTTTATACTTTAATTAAAGTTAACTAATCATATTTAATTTAGTTAAACTAAATTAATTAAAACCTTAAGCTTAATTAAATAATTTAGTGGATTTTAACTATCCTCCACCACTTGGCTATTTAACAATAGGCTAATTCCTCATTTGGTCCTTCGGTTAATTAAAAATCTATAGAGATAAACTTTTACAATTTAGTCATTATACATTAATTAACTATCAATTTGACAAAATTAAGGGACCAAACTTTAATAAACTTTAATACTAACCTTGTAAATGTTGAATATTAATATTTACGGACTTGAACATTGGAAATGGGGTTCAGAAATCGCCATTTCTGATACCATTGAAAAACGGGCTATTACATAGTCCCTAATCAACTTTCACATTCACATATCAAAATCTTTTTCTCATATCACAAACATAACATAAACTCTTAATTCACATATTTCATTTAATACTTACTTCACATATATTGCTAAAACACATATATCACTATAACACTTTTACTTTCTCATATCACTTCTCCAGTCCTTAGTGAGTCTAAGAGGAGTTTCAATCAATCAGAACATATTGTATTTCAATAAATTCCAAAGCTCCAATCTAAAACAGATTTCTTGGCCTTTAATGGAACTTTAATAACAGAACTCCAGAAAATATATGAAACTCTATTAAACACATTACATAACTTATTTCTCCTCTCTTAATCCCCTCCAAACCACCGCAGCCCCAGCCCAATTCCCATTCGATCCCCCATCCCCTCTCAACTTCAAAATCATTTCATTATCACATATCATATATCATCTGAGCTCATTAAGGCATTTATTCACATAACATTTTATTTGTTCATTTTAAATCATATAAACATATACATAATATTTTCATTTCACATATTTACATATTCATTTTCATATAACATACTTGACATATCACATATATCACTTTGTATCACATTACTTATTCCTTTGAATTACATAACCACATGCACTACATCCTCACTTCATACATTAACTCACATGAATACTAACATATCACATATTTACAATACTTTACACCTTAGTAATGTTTCAACATTTTACTATTTAGTTCTTAACTTCATGAAAATTTTAATAATTATTATATCACTTTACACTTCATTACTATACTTCATATAAGTCTTTAATCACTGTATTGGTTTCACATAACACCTTTTATACACTTTACAGTTGCCCTCTCTATAATAATTTCACTACAATACATCTATTCACTTATCAATTTATGAAAAATAAATAAATTTTCACTCTTTATAATTTAATCAATAGTTTCATAAAATTCATTAATAGCTAAATTATCACTTTATCATTTCTTACATTATTAACATATCTTTATTTACATATTCACTACTAAATTCAATATTCATAATCATATCTTATTTTTTTCCATATTAAAATTTTAAATACTCAAACATTCAAAATAACATTAAAAAAGCTTGAATTCATTTAAGTACTTACCTATCTTTTCACTTGAACTTAACATTTATCTTCACTATCCTATGCTTTCCTTTACTTTCTCCTTCAACTAATTGATTTTCATAGTAGAAAATAATCTCATAACACTCTAAAATATGAAATTAGGTTATGGTTTTAAAGTAGAATTTCAAGGAGAATTCATGGATTTTTTTCTTTTCTTTTCGTTTCTTTTTTTTCTTCTCTCATTTTCTGTCTTTCCCTTTAATTTTTGTTGTCCAAGTTGTTGATGTCCTACTTTATCTCTCCTCCAGAAATCTCTACATTTTTCCTTTCTTTCAATTTAATCCTTATTTCACCAATCAATTAAATTCCTCCACTTTTCATCCATAATTCCCACATCTTTCCTTAAAACTTTACAACTCACGAGCTTAGGTGTTTTAACATCATCATTGTGTCTCCAAATATCATTTTAAAATAAAAAATCTTACATTTAGGTCCCTCCTCCATAAAATGGGAAAATTACTCTTTAGTCTTTATACTTTTCCATTTTATTCAATTTAATCCATATCTTAATTTTCCAACTCCATATATCGATACATATCCATGTCACAATCATAAAAAAAAATTCTTTAAATTTTTCCCCTTTTCAAAAATAATAAATTTGCACTTTTTGTAACACCCAAAAATATATAGGGTTGGATGAAATAAACAACTAAGAAATTACTCAGACTTGATGGTTATGTAGTTAATGCACTCCCTAGAGATCTTAGGTTTTAATCATGCCTCTCCTATCTTTTTTTATTTTTTTCAGCAAACTAGGATGAAAGCAACCTAAAACAAAAATTAAATGGAGTAGAAAATAAATAAGAGTGGGCAACAATCTAAATGGTTAAGCTATGCACTTTCCCCTTGCATTCTCAAGTTCAAGTCATGTCACCCTACTTTATTTTTTTTCCTTTTAATTTCGGCAATATGGGTAATTTACCATGCTGCCCCTTTAAAATTTGTTAGCCCTAGTTATATAGTCTCATCTTACCTAATTAGATATGGACTCTAATTTCTTTACAAATCTAATTAGAATTCTTTCTTCTTTTCCCAATTTATTCTTCCCTTTCTTTTTCATCATCATCTTTACACAATATTTGCTCCTTATTGCTGGAAATATTTCTTGTGAATCTCGAATCAAAATTGATCTCTGATTAATTTATTTCTCTCTACTGGATTGTCAAACTCATCATTCCTAATTGTGTCCTCATCGATAGCTCAATAAGTACTTTCGTTTTAATTGGTAGAACTCGTAAAACTTGTAATAACATCGATCCTCGTTAATCTTGTGATTCGATTACTTAATCTTTCTCAATTCTTGCGGAATCTTTCGATAAACATTGACAAATCTTGAAATCAAACATTAACTCTTGTATAATTGTTAGTTTAAGGATCCGTTTTAGGTACTTCGAATCAGAATTGAATAAGAGGGACGCCGCTCGGGCTTTCGATGAAATGTGTGTGTTCCTTTACAAGCAAATCAGGGCAAATCATGCCTCAGGATAGGGCTACACGTGTGGACCACACGGCCCCCTCACATGGCCATGTTCCCCTTGAAACCCTAAGAAATTCGATTCTCACACGATTAGCCATATAACTGTGTCTCTCACGTAGCTTAATTTTGCAATTTCTACATGGCCTCTGTTACACGGCCTAGCCACACGATCGTGTACCTTCTCCACATGGTCCAGGGCTTTCCATACAGTCATGTGTCCCTTGTTTCACAAGTTTTATAGTTTTTTTCCCAAAATTTTATGTTTTGTGTAGATTAGTCCCTGAATGATTCTTGAACTGTTTTAGTGTTTTATTTTATTCAATTGAGTCCCTAATAATATGATTAATGTTAGAATCCATGGTCTGAAAGATTGAATTATTATTTTTATATGTATAGGCATGATATGTGAGCAATATTTATATCTATTGTATTTGAATTTGTGAATGTACATACAACATGTCTTATGATACCATTAAATCGAAACTACGATAAGTATGTCATATGCTACTGTAATAATTAGTTAGGGACATGTTATTGCTGTCATTAGTTTACTATAAGCATATTATTCACTTCCGTTTTGATCTGTTATAAGTATGTCATACTGCATTGCATAGGGCGAGACGCTTTGAAAAAGAGGAAGTTCTGGCAGATTAATAATATGCAACTTTGGTGGTTTATCCACATACTTTGTGGCAACTTTGAACTACATTTATGTTGTGTATTCACAACCATCTGACAACGTATTAACCTGCAATACTAGTGGTTCGCCCACCCATTATATGGCAGCTCTTATCTACAAATTTATTGTATATTCACAATTATCTAGCAGCGTGTTAACCTATAACTTTATAATTTATCCATAACCCAGAATATTATTTAAAATGATAAAAATAGAAGTAAATAGCATCACGTATCATCACAATAAATATGTCACGTATTAATAATTAACTCTTCATGTCACTTAAAACTAAAACCTTATAATATAATATAATATAATATAATCATATATATATACACATGATAATTGATACGTATTAAATAAAATTTTCATTTAGGTAAATTAACATTAACCATTTACGTACAACAAGAAAAGAAAAAAAAAAAAAAAAAGGAAGAATCTTCAAGATGTAATAACAATATCAGGCGTTTACAATTTTTATCGTGATTTTATTTTATAATTACAACAATTAATTTTATTATCAACACTATTTTTAATAAACATATGGTCCATATAAAAATACCCAAATTAATAATATTTAATAAATTTATACTTCAACGTCATTTTGTATAAAATGGAAAAAATGATATGATGCCATGGGTGGTGGTGACCCTTTTGTCAGGTGGTGACATGTCCATAATTTTGGTTGGTTTGATGAAATGTGTCCAACATTACAATACTGAAGAGAAACTCCCAAAATAGATTAATAAATCATCAAAATAGCTTTGTCCACCTCCTACCTATTTAACTCTTCATGCATTAAAACTAACACATATAATATTTATTTATAACATGTATTCTTCCTTCTTGCTTTCTATCTATTTTTCTCTTTTTCTTCTTATCTTTTCGCTTCATTAAATTATATATGCTGCTGAAATTTTATAATTTTAGTTATTTATTTAATTTTTCGTTTCTCTTAATTTTTATATTTATACTGTTTTTTAAATTATTTCAAAATAAATTAGAAAGGTAACAATTATTAACTTTGTTGATGCGACATACACATAAATGCTACATTATAAATTAATTAATTTTTTATAAAAAATAAAAAATTATTTTTAAAAATTAATAATTATTTTAAAAAGTATAAAAATATTTTTTAATTTTTTTAAAAAAATCGTTAATTATTGATGTGGTATACACATGGATTCCACATCAACAAAGTTAATAAACGTTAACTCTTCCATCCATTTGGGATAATTTGATAAACAATGCAAATTCAAGGACTAATAAAGACTAAAAATAAAATGAAGAACTAAAATGACTTTTTTTAAAAAAAAAGTTAAATGGTTAAATAAGTTATTATACCAAAAAAAATATAAATATATATTCAAAATAAATATATTTATTATATTTATATTTTTCATCTATGCTTGTTTAAGTATTTTATTAAATTGTTATGATAAATTAATTGAATACAAACTCGATTAGAAAATTACTTAAAATCTATTTTTAATAAAAAATTAATATGAATATATATTGTGTTTTTATTTTTTTCTATTTTTATATTAAATGTTTAGATAAAATAATATCTAAGGATTGAGATAAGCCTAAATAACTTTTAATTATAAATAATTTACCATTTCACCTATAACTCAATTATTTAATTTTTATAAATATAATATTAATATTAATATTTTTGTTTCACTTATATCGTGTGCGTAACAAAATTTAATATGATTGAAAGATATGTTTTACATTCATGTTTGAGTTATATTAGATATGGTTAGCTAGATATCTTAAATGTTAATGTTTAACTATATTTTTTATATCTCCACTCCTAGTTATGACAAGAATTATTACTAGTTGAAATTTAATAATTAATTAATTAGTGCCACAATCCATAAAAATGATACAATTCATACTTTATGGTGGTGAACAAAAATTATTTTGACCACTCCTTTTGATGTCCATATCTAAGATTATGTGTTTGAACTAAGGAATATAACATTTCTATTAGGACAAATAAAATTTTATTAATAGCTTTACTCCATGCATCATAAATAAGCATGAAATCAATTTGACATAAAAAAATAAATAAATTATATTACTACGAGAGGAGTACATAAATAATATATATATATATATATATATATATATGCTTAAAGATAAGTAGATCAATGTAAATATAATAAAAGAATAATTAATACATTTACTATTAAGGCTGTTATACTTCGAATTTCACAACAATCAATTTTTTTAACATTAATTTATTATATTTATTTTTTATACAATATTTAAAATTATCTATTGTTTAATATATGTAATGATATATTTTTAAAATAATAGACTTAACGATAAATTTGGCTACTAACGTTTACATGTTTTGTCAAAATAACCCTAATAGTATTTTTAAGTCTTTTTTTTTTTTTTTTTTTTTGCCGTCAACCTTTATTCTTTTTTACAATCCGCTTTTTCTAATAGATTTAATGAATAAATTTAAGGTTTTAATTTTTCTTTTCTTTCGAAAGGTTCCAATCTTTCATATATTTATTTACTGAGAAGTTTTTCTACTGAGTTAATTTTTTTTAGATAATTTCGTTTATTTTCTTTAAATTAAGAGTTATTTTTTAATTTAATGTATTATTTATTTATTTTATTATTTTCCACATGTAATTACCTTATTGGGTTATCTAAGTAATAAATTATATTTCATTAAAAATATTCCACATGAAATTCCACATCATCCTCATTAACTTTTTTTAACAATACTTTTATCAAATTTGTTAAAAAAATAATTTGAAAAAAAGTACAAAAGTTGAAGGCCAAAAAAGACTCAAAAATAAAATTAGGGCCATTTTGACAAAAAAGTATAAACGATAGTGACCAAATTTGTGATTAAACCAAAATAATATAACATGCATAATTGATTCTACAAATATGGTTAAGGTTTCATCCAAATAGAAACAAATTCAGGAGTTGAACAAAATATTTACTTATTATTTACAATATAAAAAATAAAATTTTCAACATACAAAGAAACCAATTTTAAATTAATTACTATTACTAAATCTATTTAAATAAACAAAGCAAATTAATTGGAAGTCACTAAAAATAGGTTAAAATAATATGTAGATAATACTCAAGCAAATTTAATATAAAAATTAGAAATGTAAATAAAAACAAAATTAATGTAAGGGTATGAGATTAACTTGGACTCAAATATATAATAAAAATATTTATCAAAGCTTTTTATTTATTTATTTATTTATTAAATTAGAGCTACGGTGGAGATGGATTGTCAAGTCTTTACACCATAGCACCAATAATTATTGATGATTGATAAGGAACAGATCCCTCACGTTAAATGGTGTGCGACTTTTGTACTGCATTTGATTTGCATACACAATACTTAAAAGCTAGTTGATATTTAATGCTTTCACAATTGTGCTATGTTATGAAATAAAGATAAAAATAACAAAGAAATAAAAGAAAATGTATGAACCATGTTTCTTCAAAAATCTATATTTATCCACCTGTAATTTACAAGATGGTTAGGCCTTGCTTATCAGTGCAAGCCCAAGATATCACACAAACAGCTAATTGTAAACAAAGGGAATCCAAAAGTCAGCCACTTGACTTTGAGGAGTTGGCTACTGGCTACAAGGCAAAGCAGTCACCTAGGAATGGATCTGTGGTTCTCATGTTTGGGGTGGGGTCTTCCCTTACCCTTCCTTTCTGACCTAACCAAACCTCATTTCTTCTCCATTCAACACCTTCAACACTCTCTCCTTCAGGTAATTTTTCTTTTCTCATCCATGTTTTGTTGTTAAAAAAAAAAAACACTAAAATCCCCAATTTTGTATTAGGATAGGGTTTGGGGTTTGCTTAATTTCACATTCCAGGTTCAAGAGATTGATAATCAAATTAAAGGGTTTCAAATAATAGGCATTTTAAACCTTATTTTTGTTGCATTTTTAGGTAATCAATCCTCCAAGGGCCAATTTATTTGTTTGTAAGTAGGTTTACATAAGGCTGCATGTGGGGGATCCTAAATATTGGATTTATATGCTTTCCAGCTGCAATTTCAAAACAACGGTGAAAAATTGTGGGATTGTCTTCCATACTGGTTGTCATTTCTAAACCAATGCCTTCTAAATACTAAGTTCTTAGAGTGATTTTCCTTCCTAATTATCATGGAGCTTCTTGTTAAAGAATACAATGGAAATTCTATTGCTTAAAGTGCTTCAAAATGAATTGAAGTATCTTCCATGGCTTACCTAGCAGTTTGGAATTTTGACCTTTTTCTGGTGGACTGTCTATTTCAGTTGTTCTTTAGTACAATTTAACATGAAAGAATCCCTGGATGCTAACTTATAACAAGAAGCTAGCAGTTTGGAATTTTGACCTATTTCTGGTGGACTGTCTATTTCAGTTGTTCTTTAGTACAATTTAACATGAAAGAATCCCTGAATGCTAACTTATAACAAGAAGTTCTATCAGTAGGATAATTTTAGTTACTATACAGTCAAAGTAGTGTATTCAATTGCTTGTTCTTCCTTCCTGCTGTACCTCTAAACCTAGTGGTTTTAAGGCAGCCTAAATTGAACTCTATGAAACTTAATATGATGTAGCCAGAAAACTTAGATTACTAAATACATAATCTGAATGTACAGCGACTTTATATCACTTGAGGTATTTTGTGGTTTTAGTTGAATGGAGATCTAGCTGTTTTGAGTTTGCTGGGTTTTTCTGAACCTAATTGGATATAATATGTAAGATATCATAGTGCTAATTGCATATCTCGTGACATTCTTGTGCATGATTTAGCAGTATTGGTATGATTTTGAGTATGACCCTTCTCTCTAAATTGTTCCGACTTTGTTGGCTATTTTGTTTCATGGCAGTTCTCATTTCTCTGCTAGTGCAGGGATGCTGGGAAAATCGTTAGCTTCGTCTTTGTTGACATTTGATTCTGCGACTTCTTGTTTTTGTGTTGTAAGTTTCATCAATCTCACATCTAATCCTAGAAGTATCAGCCATAGTGTATCATGGATGCTTTTCATTCTTATTATTTTTGGCCCTCTAGGCAAAGAGTACATTATAAAACTTATGAAAAATCTGTTCTGCTAGTGCCTACTTTATTCAGGTTTCCATGTTAGTGGTGTTTCTTAAGTAGCAACAATAACTTATATGTCAATAGCATGTGATAGAAACAATATATCGACGCTTCAATCTCTTTAAAATGATAAAAGGTCCACTATCCCAGTAAGAAGAGTTGTTTAGGTTGCTCGATTTGCCACCATTCAAAACAAAGATGAAAATAAGATCAAGTTAGAATTAAGAGATGACACAATAGCTAATTCATTTTGATAATTAGAACAATGTGAAGTTTTGTATGTGTGATTTGTACATATAACCTAATAGGTATACAACATTTGGAAGTTTAATTCAAATCTTGGTTTTGTTTATTTCCATGAATTCTTGATGCAGCCTGATGTTGCAACATCTGCACCAAATATTGTACCATTCAGTGTAACCCTCTCGAGTAGGCTCCCACAGACAGTGATAAAGAGAGTTGGTAGCTCCCATTTTTCTCCTCATAAATGGGCAATAAATGTAAACACAGAGGGAAAGACATGGGAAGCATGCAGGCAAGTGTTGTCGGCATTTGGTTTCAGCGATGAGGAGGAAGACAAGATACTTGGAAAGGCATTCGGGCATGTCCACTCCCCGTATTGGGGTGAAGAACGCAAGAAGGAAGAACCAAGGTTCGAAATCGTTAATGAAATATTAGAATATCTGAGAAGCCTAGGTCTGTCAGACGATGATCTGCGCAAATTGCTGAAGAAATTTCCTGAAGTTCTTGGATGTGATATCGAACACGAGTTGAGAACAAATGTACAGATACTGGAAAAGGATTGGGGAATAAAAGGTAAATCTCTTAAAAATCTTCTTCTTAGGAATCCCAAAGTGTTGGGTTACAATGTGGATTGTAAGGGAGATTGTATGGCGCAATGTACTCGATGCTGGGTGAGGTTCTAGCCTTCTTAAAATTGAATATATATATTTTTCATACGAAGGGAGCATATAGATGTGGTGGTGTTAATTTTTAAGCTCCATGTGATTCTTCAATAATTGAATGTAGTCTAAGCTACCTTTTGCCTCTTGATATCTATTAACCTAATCTTATGTTTGGGTACAAGTGACCGTAAAAGTATGGAATTCTATTTACTAAATTCACTATAAGTATCATTTCTTAATCTGATGAAAACAGAGTATGATGGGGTATATCTGGTGTAAAAGTATGGAAGAATCGTGTTTAAATAAGTAGAGGAGCCATAGGGACAATTATCTGACATTTTAATTGCTCAAAGTAGAAGGCCTTGTAAGGATATTAAACCTTAGAGTTGGAGGATGTGTATTATATGATTGTTATGAGCTAAGGACTTGAAGAATAATTCCACCTTTTAGTTAAGGGACTTCAGCTTGGCAAAGAATAGCAATTTGACCATTTCTTTTCCAAGGTTGGTGGACGGTGACAAAGTGGCTCTTTAACCATATGATAACAAATTCAACAATGTTATATAGAATGAGAAATTGGCATTGCAAGTGTTTGTTCTAGGTGTCTTAAGCAACGGAAGCCCAAATTTCTTTCTCCATGCAAGAGACAATCGGTGGAGTGAGGGGGCCTAAGCAAAGAAATCATTTTGGTTTTGTTTGACTATTTTGGGTGAGATGAGAGAGAGAAAAACAATAGCAAATTTGAGAAATGAAACCGATGGCTAACAATCTTTAAGAAAATTTAATTCAATGGCTAAAAAGAGGTCTCTATCTTATCTTGGTAATAAGAAAAAAGAATTAATATATTAGTGGTTGAAAACTCGGCAAGATACCGATAATTGTGGAAGGTTAAATCGATAAGTTTTGGCAATGGATCAATTTGTAATATAGTCGATATTATGTGCTATAATATTCATTAAAATTTGATCCTAAAGGCTAATAACTTATTAAATATGGTACTTATGAAAGATGATTTAAAGAATGACCAGCGGAATAATTTAGACTAAATTTGCATGTAATAGAATGAGTGAATTGATAATAAGAATGGCTATGTGACCAATTACTCTTTCTAAAGATATTAATTTGGTAAATTGAAATTTTAGTTTAGAGCACCACTAAGTAATTCAATTTGCCGGGAACTTTGTTTTTCCTCACATAGGTTGTAGATTGATGGTGAAGGCGGCCATGGATCTTTTGCTTGTCAAGTCACTCTCGAGCCTCTTGTATATACTACTTTTGGTTATGCACTAACTGTCCCAAATTGATGTACTTAGCTATCTTAAATACTTCTAACTTTGTAAAGAGTGTGTATATTGCCTTATAGTTAAGGGTCTTATGCTTCTTATAGTTTTGGTGAGCTTTGGCTTAGGAGAACTGATAACGTTGGTTAGATTGATGTGTTTAAGTTTAGTTGTTGGATATCTTTTAACTTCTGATCCATGTTGTTAAATGAGTGTCTTTCTAGTTGAATTACATCTTATGAAAGATGAGCAATTGATTTAAGGTGTCTTGGAAGAAAGGTATAGACTTGTGTTTAGAGTGACTTAGAGGTGGTACCGAGGTATGAGTACCCAAGTCAGGTTTTGGTACATTTCAAATCGACAACTAATTAAGGTTTTGGAATGGTTAAGTATTGATATTTGGTTTTGAGGTATAAATATCTGAAGGCTAAAGTAGTGATACTTTTTTAAGTGATCATTTTATTGTTATTATCATGTCTTTTTCACTAAGTAAATTATTGTAAAGGGGTCTCAAATCTTTTGGTGAAATAAGACCACACATTTGTTATTTTCATAGTCAATATATGACTTTAAAATTTATTGCATGCGTACTCAAATAACTTCACTTTTTCTCGACAAACCAATGATGTTTCATATGTTTTTATAACATAGTCATATTAGACGACATCATCCATCCTATCATTTGACTATAATATCACTCATTATACATTCTTCATTATTGACATTACTAGTTTTTTTTTTTTTTTTGAGACTATTATCAAAATTATATCAATCACAGAAATGGGTTAAATAGCTTCATATTGCTATTTTCATACTCATGAGATCATTAATTTAATTTATGGCTTCCAAAATATATTTCATATTTCATTGTATCTCAAAATTACAGAACCATAAGATTATAGACCATACCCAAATCATATATATATATATATATATCATGTGCACCTTCATAAACTTGTACAATATGATCTTAAATTTCAAACATATGATTATCACGTTCATATTTCTATTGAATAATTTATACCAAAATAATGATTTTGTGATATCAATTAATGTTTTCCGCTATTCTACATTGATTAGAAAAATTAACCATACATATTGCATATTGCATACCTTAGATGTAACATCACTAATGTTTGTAAACGGTGTTATCACCATACTTTTTTTTTTTAAGAGGACAATAATAAGTTTTAGGTATGTATTCATTTGTGTAAGAGTAAGTGTGTTATATTGATGCAAACAATGATTGATATATTTGCCGTAATCCATGAAAATTCATCGAGTTTTACCTGTGGAGACGGGACATGCCGAGTCAAACAAAAGACAACTCTATTTTATATTTTTAAGATAAAGAAAAGGATTGTACGAAAGATATTATGTATTTTTAATAATTTAATATTATATAGTAATTTTATCTTAAATTTCAAAATTTTTATTTAAATTTAACATTTTTCAGTATGAAAATACTTATATAATATTAAACTATTAAAAAAAATACAAATGGCGTGAGCTCACTATTTTATATATTATTTTTCCTTGTAGAATATACCATGTTTCAAGACTAAAAAGAATGATTTATAGTAAACTTTTTTTTTTCTATCTTCTTCTTTTTTAATTTGTTGACTTGGGGAAATTTTAAATATATATTTTAAAATTTTTCTATAATTCTTTTTAAAATTTTTATAATAAAAAAAAAAGTTAAATTTACAAAATTGTAAAGGTTAAGCAATAGAGTTAACGGAAGAAATCGAAAATAAAGGGAATCATTTTGAGTAAGGACTAAATTTTCACAAATGGATAAATAAAAAGGGTACGTTTAAAATTAGACCAAAAAGAAAAACGAGTGACAGGGTGTCAACAGGAGAAATCAAACAACACAACAAAGACAACTAGCTGTCATTCCTTGTTTAGCGCGTTCAATTTTGACTTTTGATATAATAAATAAATTAATATTAAAAAATAAATATGTCGAGTTAAAAGATTGATAATAAAATATCTAAAAATATATATAAGTCAAAATTTTAACTTATAAAAATAACTACAGCTATTAACATTTATTGATATGTATAACTTCAAATCTGTAACATCAAGGATAAAATAAACATTGAAAAAAATAAAAATAAAAATAAAAAATAGGTGCACTCCATTAGATTTGTTGACGTTTGTATTTCCAATTCCCCAAAACTAATTATGCGCTTTGCCTCACTACCGACACCAAGTAACCATCAACCCGATTTTCCTGTTTAGATTTAGTCAAATATTTTTTAAATTTGTAAAATTCAAATACATAAAATAAATTAAATTAAATATTTAAATTCGCACTCTCTATTATATCTCTGATTTCTACGTATGAATTAGTCATTTTAAGATAAAAAAAATACTTTTATTTTCCTTCGAAAAGAAGTGCTTTTATTTTTTTATTTTTTTTTAAAAGTATAAAACAAAATTTAGAATAATGAACAATTATTAACATATTACAATTTATAATGAATAAAAAAACATAATTCCAACAGTTTAGGTTTTTCATAAAAATAATTTAAATAATTAAAAAAATGACTTATTTTTTTAATTATGTACGTAAATGATTTAAAATAAATAGTGAAAGTTGATAGAGCTAAAGAAATTGACACTACCAACATGCCATCTCAGCCAGTAAGATTAAAAAAAATTAAACTTTCTAGTGAGGCAATAGAGAATAGCGTCACATATATAAATATTAAAGAAATATCGATATTTCTCAATAATTTGGGAGCTAAAAAATAAATAATGGTGGTGGAGCCATAGTAAATGACGTCACCGCTTTAATGTGTCAGCTTTTTTTTTAAAGTTTTTTAAATTTAAAACTAATATTTTATTTGGTGGAACTATAGAAAATAATTTTAAAATTTTCTAAATAAACAAAAACATATAAAAAAAACTCATCATCTCTCCCATTCATCCTTTTAACATAATAAGATTAAAAACAAAATTCTTCAACTTAAAGTGAATTGTCATTGGAGTTATATATAGCAATTTAATCACGCTAAAGAAAATTATTTCACCAAATAATATTTTAATTTTAATTTTAAATTAAAATAAAATATTTAAAAAAAATCTGATAATAGTGCACCATTTTCTATGATTCCATTAAATAAAATATTAATTTTAAATTTTAAAAAAAAATTCTAAAAAAATTAACATATTAAAGTAATAGCACCATTCCTTATGACTCTAGCACCATTATTTATTTTTTAACCCCTAAATTATTGAAAAATATTAATATTTCTCTAATCTTTATACATGTTAGTTGATGTGACATATTGATGCCGTCAATCTTTTTGACTTCACCACCTTTCACTATTCATATAAAATCATTTATGTAACAATAAAACAGTTGGTGTTTTTTAATAATTATTCAAAAATTTTTAAGGTTATATATATATAAAGCCAACAGTTTCTGTTAGCGCTAGAGGTGTGCATGGGCCGGGCTACTCGGCCCAGCCCGAAGGTCCGTCTGAAAAATAGGAGGGTTCGGGTAAAAATATAGACTCGAAATATGGGTTTAGGCAAAAAAAAGAGGCCCGTTTAGAAAATGGGTCGGGCTCGGGTAAAACTTTCTTGGCCCGGGCCCGACCCGAATTATATAGTAAATATTTTTTTTTTATTTTTAATCATATTTACATTTTATTTTTAATTTTAATATAAACACTTTTTATTATATTTTCAATTTGTGTATTGTTTTAAGAATTGTTTTAATATATTTTTTATTTGTTTCTTGTTTTAATATTTGTTTTAAATGTATTTGATGATTTAATATATTTTAAAATTTTTTATCTAATGAAATAAGTTAAAAAAAATTAATATGGGGCGGGTCGGGTCGGGCTCGGGCTTAATAATTTTATTTCAGGCCGGACTTGGACAAATTTTTAAGCCCATATTTTGGGCCGAGTCCAGGCCTAAAAAATGGGCCTAAAATTTTATCTAGGCCCGGCCCGGCCCATGCACACTTCTAGTTAGCGCTATATTTTTTATCAAATAGGATTTTGTTTTGTTTGATTTTTATCATTTAACTTTTCTTTTTTAAAAATAAATATAATTATGAAAAATAACAATAACAAGTAAACAATATAATAACAACATAACTATTCCTTATATTATTTTCAAATTCTAATTTAATAAGCAAATTCACGCAGTAAATAATAATAATAATAATAATAATAATAATAATAATAATAATAATAATACAGAATAGAAAATTTTGATGTCAGTGCACTCATCCCTGTGGAAAAAATAATGTATTAAATGGGTCGTTTGTTTTAACCAAGTAGAATAGAAAAAATAAAATAAAATAAAATATTCTCCAAATATTCTTCTTACATTTAAATTTCAAAAATTAATCTTATTTTTATTTTTAAAAATTTATTTCATATACTTTTCAATTTAAAAATACACCAGCAATCATTAATGAATTTAACAAAATTATTTTAATGATCATTAATAATCAGAGTTGAATTTTTAAATTGAAAAGTATATTAAGTAAATAAATTAAAATTTAAATGTACAGAGAATACAAAGATTCAAAATATATTATATTATGACACACTTATAATATGAATGGAAAATTATGTAACAAAGTTAAAATTTTGATATAATAATTAAATATGACTTTAATTAAAATGTTAAAGATTATAACATTTTGAGTTCGATAACCCTAAGTTATGGCCTATTAATTGGGTGTTCACATTCTCAAGCAAAATTTGGGTTCAAATTATATTTGAACAAAAAAAAAAATTAAGTTTGAATCAAACCATATGTAGGCATTTTTCTAGAAATTATATAGACCTCTATATTAAGAGTTGAAATATATTTTATACGTTAGATCAAAAATAAAAAAAATCATACTATTAAAAGTTTTATTAATTTTTATTGATGAAAATTGTATACAAGTGTCACTGTAACATGATAATAACTCAACTAAAACCATAAATATAGTATTGATGGATTTTACTTAAAAAAAAAAAAATCTGAGCCGGTAGTTTAAGTATGTGGGGGCTCTGTTTGTCATGTAATTTAATGGGAATCATATCTTCACTGCAAAAGAAAAACCATCCAGAAATGTGCTGGCAGCTGGAAGGAACTTTCTCGGCAACTTTACGGCTCATGCCAATGCCCCCATCCCCTCATCTCTATAAAACCAGCTTTTCCAACACCTCATCAATTTATAAACCACCAAACACTCTCCTCTCTTATTCTAATATAATCTCTATCTCTTAAGAAAGTAGAAAATGGCGAGCAGCAGGACTTCCACACCATTACTTTCATTGCTTCTTTGCCTTGTGCTACTGTGTGAGGTGGGAATGCTGATGGCTCAACTTTCTGCAGCACAAGCCCCAGGCCCCCAGGGTAAGAATATCAATGTTGATGTTATTAAATACTATGCCTTTTCCATCTTTGTTTTCTTTAGCTAATAAATAAATATGTGCAGTTCCAGACGCATGCCCGAACAAGTGTGCAAAGCGGTGCAGCCTTTCATGGAAGCCAAAGATGTGCAATAAAACATGCATAGCCTGCTGCCACAGGTGCCCCGATCACTGTGTGCCTGATGGTCCTAGAGCTAGCCGAGATTCCTGCCATTGCTACTCACAGATCAAGACTCATAACAAGTTCAAGTGCCCTTAGATTTTACATTACATCCTCTTCTTTTTTCTCTTCTTTTATTTTTACCAGAGTGGGAGAGTTTGGAAACTAAAATAAAAGGAATAATAGAATGACGTTACTGTTTCTGTGGTGGTTTCAATTACCATTTGTAGCCAATTTATTGACTCACTCGGTGTTGGAACTTGTATTTTTTTTCTTATTATATTTTGAATATTCAATATTAATTACGTCCAAGTATTGAATTCACAATACAACAATCTTAGTACTGAAATTTATATTATAAAAAGGCTTAATGCTGATTTCGCACTTAAACTTTATTTCTTTTTGGCCTCATTCTACTACTTAAAACTATTGTTTTATTGAAATCAATGCGCACTTAATGCTGATTTGGATTAGTGAAAGAAGGCACCACCGACCTATCCAAAGAGGCCACAAATGACCTAACACAAGAGACCACAAAACACCAACAACAAAAAATAAAGACAAAAAGAAATAGGAAAAGAGTGACAAAGTCTCAACCTTATCCCAATCCAAAAGAAACGAACACCAATCCTAAGGCCTTTAGATATGAGACTGAAGATCACCCAACCACGAAGGCCTTTAGATAGAGTCATACACCAATAGGGAGTGGTGGAAATCACCAATACAGAGGCCATGCACTCACATAGGGAGGAGTTGCATCCCTTAAAAGCAAGAGAGATGGCAATATCGTCTACTGCCTGAGAAAGGTGTTGGCATAGACTAGACCTTGGCACCATCGAAGTGCAGCCGACAAAAGATCCTGACGAAAAACACCAACATACACCAACATAAATAAGAACTTTAAAGCAAAGGAGAAAGGAAAATGTGAAAGAAAAAGGCAGGAGAGGACCACATGGTGACTGGAGCTAAGCCGACCATGTTCTCAGGGAAGCGAAGACTGCAAGGTTGATGGAAGAAATGGGCGGAGGTGAAGAAGCAAAAGTAGAAAAATGGAAAAAGAGAAAGGAGAGCAATGCTGAAACAAGAGAAGGAAGGACAGTGAAGATTTGGGGAGGAGAAAGGCAAGGATCAAGAGGTCGGCGGTCAGCCCTAAAGCCATCGATCGACATTGGCGTCAAACAACTCTCATTGGGATAGCAAAATGAAAGAGAAAAATACAGGCTTTCATTATGTGTATGTATCTCTTGAACTATTTTGGTTAGCGTAATGATAAATTCAACTTATTTTTTTAATTCAAATTTGAGATTAATAAAAAATAAAAAAATATTTTTTAACCAAAATATTAATTTTTTTAGTAATATTGACATAATAAGTGTGTATATTTTGTTGACATACATATAATATACATAAATTGTCATTCGATTTGTCATGTTTAAAAATTTTAATGTTATAGTCTATATTTTAATTAAAAATAACAATTCGACTTTTTTTTAAAAAGTTGATAGTTAAATTTAATTTTTTTTAAAATTAAAATCAAATTAAACTAAATTGACAAAAAAATATAAATAATAAAAATTAAATTAAATTTATTATTATACCATTTTAATTTCACTCTGAGTATATTTTAAATATTAATGTCAGTGATAATTTTTTTAATAAAAGAAGTAAAGTAGAAACATTGAACCCTTGAAATATAAAATTGAAGCTACTAAACTTCCAATTGTTAAAATAATTGATATTAGTACAATTGAGTGGGTGCAATAAAAATTAACTAAAATAAATGGGTAATTTTAATCAATAATCCGACTTACCTTAGATTCTAGCTGTACCTACAGATCCGTCCTTGGTAAATGAGACTTGAAAGTTTATTTTTCTTCTCTCCCCCCCACCTCACCTTTTTATAAAATGCACCATTACCTTATTTACCTCTTCAATTTTATAAAAATGTTATTTTAATTTCTAATTTAATTTTTCACTTGAACTAATTTTTGAATTTATATTATTTATCAAATTATTTTAAAATAGATAAAAAATTAATATTTATTAATTTTATTGACGTGACAATCTTCGTATATATCACATCAATAATTAATTTATTTTTAAAAAATTAATAAATTTAATAAATTTAATATTTTTTTAATTATTTAAATTTTAAAAAATTAATTAAATATTGATGTGACATTCACATGGCAATTTGTGTGTATGCTAAGTTAGAAAAGTTAACGAACCATTTTGGAGTGATTTAATAAACAACGCAAATTTAAAGATTAAAAGATATAGAAAAATTAAATGGAATGCTGGAATGATCCCTTTTTTAAAATTGAAACGCAAAATAAATTATTATACTTTTTATAATAAAAAAAATCTACTATTTGAATAATAGTTAGATTAGATTATAATGCACTTATAAAAAAATAATATAAAAATTAAATTAAGCTTTGGTTAAAACGGTAAAATTAAAATATTAAAAGTTATAGTTTCTTAGGTTCAAATCTTATCACATATATCTAATTTTTTAGATTTTATATAAAAATAAAAACACCTTCAAAATAAAATATTTGTTATTTTATAAAAGATAAAAAGTGAAAACACTCTCAAAATAATATTTCTGTATGCTATAAAAATATTGAATTTTTGATAATTTCACAACTAAATTAGAATATGATAAATGGATGACATCAACTCAATCAAACGGGTATAAAGAATTATATTAATTTGGGTTTTATAATTTGAATTTATTTATTTAAGCAAATTTAGTATCACTTGCTTAAACTGCTTAGATTATATGTACTAGAAATTTTCACATGCATATGCGTGTGAAAACCACGTATTTAAAACACAGGTGTATATTTTAAAATAACATATAATAAATAATGAAAAGAAAGATTTGAAACTAATAATAATAACAACAGATATGGAATATATATGTAATTAAAATAAAAAATTGTCTAACTCGTGGGAAAAAGAAAATTGAAATAGGTAAATACATCATATTAAGAATATTAAATGCACTCTAATTGTTTATCATGATATTATCATTTTTCTATAACACATCAAAAAGTTATCAAGTTAGTGAAAAGAAAATTCAATATTAAAAATTTATATTTTAATAATTAAATATCAAGTTGACTTGTGACACCAATGCAATCAATGAGATTAAATAAATAATGAAATGTATGATTTGAAAATAATTAATCATAGGATAAAAACAAAATGATGAATTCTCTTTGTCTCAATGGTAATGACGTTTTTCAAATCGAAAATTCTGGTGGTGATCCTGGTTCAGCTGGCGATCTTAACACTAAGAAGGTTCGCTTTAATGATTTCATCCCGATAACAAATTCGGAAATGGTTGATGGTTCATCTCCAGAATCAGGATTGTTTTGGAAAGAAATGCTTTTGAAGACGAGTACACAAGAACACTGTGGGGATAATAGAGTAGTCTCAACTAAAGAGGAGGACCACTTTGCAAAACTAGATAGAGATATCAAAAAATCCATAGTAAACGGTATTTCTTCGATTGAATTTTTTGGCAGGGTAAATCAATTATTAATCGATCACATGGCTACCTCGGTGGTGATTAAACTTTTAAGGAGGAATATAGGCTTTGTGACACTTCAAAAATGAATCTATGGAAGCCATCCTTGCCCTTTCAATTGATGGACATTGAAAACGGGTATTATTTGGTTAAGTTCCAAAGTCTTGAGGATTATCATAGGGTTCTTTCTCAAGGTCCTTGGACCATTTTTGGTCAATATCTAATGGTTCAACATTGGACTGTGGAGTTCAAACCTGCAAAACCTTATCCTAGTGTAGTCATGACATGGATCTGTTTCCCGGGGCTTTTAGGTTACATGTTACAAGAAGAAAATTTTATGGGAAATAGGAGAACTGGTGGGGATGGTAGTAAAATTGGATCTAAACACATATAATATTGTGAGAGGTTGGTATGCCTGAATGGCAATTTTTGTTAATTTGGAAAAGTCATTAATCTCTAAGGTTTTAATTAACGGAACCATTCATCGAATCGAGTATGAATCCTTACCAGTTGTTTGTTTCTCTTGTGGTTGTTACGGTCACTTCAAGGAAAATTATGGTCTTTTGAGAGAGAAGACATTTGATCTAATAAGGATGAACTCGTCACTGGAGATGAAAAACGTTGCTCACCCCCCAACAGTAAGGAACAATGCTTTTGGGCCCTGGATGCTGTGGGATGCAAAAATCAGCATTAATCAAAAGAACCACGAAACCAGGGGAAAAAGTAATCTAGACGAACAATCTTCGGGTTCTCGTTTTCGAACGTTGAGCGTTTTAGAAAAAGAAACAAACTAAAGGGGAAAGAAATTTCTACAGAAGATGATACCATGGAAATTTTGTTGGTGGATATTTTTTCTCCTCAACGAAAAATTGGAAAGGAAAAGCAATTTGTTGAACATAACATGGTTAAGTTGGGGCCTTTAAATAAAGTAGGCCATACCCGATCCATTAAAGGTGATTTGGCTGTGTTGAATTTGGAAATTGGAAATTCAAGTGGATAGGCGGTTGAGGCAACAAAAGTTTCGAATGGCCCAATTATTGTTAATGGCAAGGGTAGTGGCCCAGGTTTAGAAGCCATAGGAAAAAGCAAGACATCTAGAGCGCAAAAGACTACGGGAGCTCTGGATCAGAAACCCAAATTGCAAATTTTTAGGTAATTTCGAATCCTACAAATTTTTCTTCCACTCACAAGTCTCTTGTCCTTTTTTTTTTTGTTTCAGGTCTTTGCGAAATTGGGGATTTGACTATCAATAATCATTGAAATCATAAAGGGATTAAGGCATGACTCAACCCAACGTTTGAAGGGCTTGAAGGAGTTGAAGTCCAGACAACTGAAGGCATTTTTAACCCTAGAAAGCATACTGCAGTTATTTTCAAGGAAAATTGTAGTAAAAAAAAAAAAAAAAGCAGAAATTTTCGATTAAAAAAAAATTAGCGACCTTAGGCGAGGATAAAGCAGGTCCTAAAGATAGGAAAAATAATAGCAGATACATTAGTGGGTATGGTGGTCGGAAGCCTGCTAATGCTCTAAGGGGTCAGGGAAACCGTTTCAAATCCTCCGAGAATGTAACACCCTTAACCCGTCTCCATTGTCGGATAAGGGCTACGAAGCATTACAGTACAAAACAAAACCTTAATCATCGAAACATGGATCAACATGCAATTCACATATTTTTTTCGATAACGTAATTTAAATATGATAAAAAATACTTTTACAGGCCTTAAATCGAGCTTGATTGGCCCTAAAAAATAGTTTATGAACAATTAGGGACTAACTCGAAACAAATCAGAAAGTTTAGGAAAAAGTTTAAAAAATTGAAAACAAGGGTCACATGACCGTGTGACATAACCTAGGCTGTGTGAGTATTCGAAATATGGGACACACGACCGTGTCCCAGCCCGTGTCTCTACCTGTGTAACTCACTGACTTGGGTCACACGGCCGTGTTGCAGGCCGTGTGAATCTTGCACCTGAAAATAATATGACACACGACTGTGTGGGGTGGCCGTATGTGGCACACGACCCTATGACAGCCTGTGTCCTAGGTCGTGTGCAGCCCAAATTACCCCTAAAACAAGCCATTTCAAAAACCATTTCTTAACCACCAAGCCATACCATCTATAGCTACTTTCACATGCTTAAATCACATTCCAAAATCACTTAAAACATGTCAAGAATCATTCAACCTATACCTAACCAATGTGCCTTCATTAGATATCACAACTCATTCACCTAAAACACATCAATTTCAATATCATAAGTCCATGACCAAAACATACATCGCATACATCATATAATTACTTTATTCTCAAATCATACCTAGCATAATTCATGACCAAAAGCACATTCAAAACACCAACATCATGCCATTATTCCATCTAATAACTACTATCTATAAGGTATGCATAAGGGTTCATCAACTCATATTTGCACCTATTATTTACATGCCATCATCTAACATCATTAACGACAACAAGCTTGGTACAACTCAAAATAAGCCAAATCACTTGAATAACCTTTTAACCCTATCACATGCCATTTATAAACATTAACCAAAACTACCAATGGATAGTGTGGCGATACTCCGAAGAAATTCTAATCAATCGAGCTTTTCGATGATCTACAAACAAAGAAAACAACTATATAAGCAACTAGTGCTTAGTAAGCTCGTATAAAGGAAACTTAAACTTACTGAACATATTAAATTAAACAACCAAACACACTTTCATCATGTCATATGCCAAACTTCATTTCCTATACACAGCACATCATAAGATTAGTAAGTATAATATTACATATAAGTTCTAAGTAAATCATGACATATACATAATAAGCATTTAGACTTTATATATCATCTATCACACACACATATATATATCCATTACACATTCTTCTTATTTGAATCCACATAGTTAGTAGATAATAAGTAAACATAACATCTATGAAACATAACATATATTAATAAATGAATTCCATGCATATTTCATCCATCACATGATAAATTCTCATCCTTTTCATTTCATATATGCATATTCATCTTTCCATTTCATATGAACATTAGTAACATTAAGTTTTTATACGTACCTTTCTATTACCCTTTTCTTACTTGTTGAACCATATAGAATAACATCAGATAGTCGGGAATGCTCACACATAGTTTACCTTTTCATATAACCGTCAATAGTGCTCACACGACCTGTGAAATGGGTCTGCTCACACAAGCTATGGGTCAGGATGTTAGCTACATGATGCTGCTCACACAAGCTGTGGAGAATTCGCAACAATGTAGGACCTCAGCTATTAGTATGACATCCAGGACCAACACCCGAAATCGTATAATCCCTAATGACATGCCATTTGTATCCTGAGTATTCACAAGGTTCAAATGGGACCTTTGCACATATCTAATTCTTTAAATTTCATTATATTATACCATTTCACACATGCTTCATGGAATACACATTTTTCAATTTACACATCCAAACTCTTTTCTTTCATTCCATTATACCATTCCATTGCACCTTAAGTGAAGTTCATATTTTTTTTATATATATAGACTTTAATTTAATTAGCTTCACTACTTAATCTATTATACCAAATTAATACACAACTATTAATCTAATTATGCATATCACAAATATTAATTAACATTCCACCCAAAACAACAATAACAAATTTAATCATTATACGAACTTACCTCAATTAGAACGACTAAAACAGAGTCAACAAACAGTTCGAAACCTTAGCTTTTTTCTTGATTTAAATCCAATTGTAGTTTTTATTGATCTAAATAATATAAATTCATTTAATAAAATAATTCAAACAGCTTAAAATAATTAATTCAAGCTTATAATACATTTTAATATGAATTTACAAAATTGCCCCAACATTTTTCCTTTTATTCAATTTAGTCCTTAGACCTATAACTTGCAAATTTACCATTTTTATAAGAGAACCCATGTTAGCCGGTTTTCTTAGGGATCCAAAACAAACTACATCTTTCACAGATTCACATTATTTCCCTTGAATTTTACTATTTAAACAATTTAATCCCTAACATTCAAAATCACTAAAAACCACTTAACAAAATACTTATATCTAGCTATCAACTTTAATAATTCATCCATCAAAATAAAAGGAACACCTCAAAATCATTCATGGAAAATCCCTAAACCTTTACCAGTTCTACAAATTGACCTCCGGGCTAGCTAGATTAAGCTAATACGAGCTCAAAAACATAAAAAATCACTAAAAACGGAGCTCGAAAACATACCATGAATGAGATTTAAGCGTTGGCCGAAAGCTTTCTTCACCTAATAATGGTTTTCAGTTTGCAAAATATAAATGTGAAGAAGATGATAACCTTTTTGTCTTTTAGTTGGTTTTTACATTTTAATTTAATTATCAAATTACAAAACTAACCATTTTAAACTATTAAAATTACACCAAAAATCAACCAATATCATCTACTAACCACAAATATGGTATAATTACCATCCAAGTCCATTAATTCACCTTTTCATAGCTATTTGATCCATTTAACTAGTAGAATTCAACTTTTACAACTTTTACAATTTAGTCATTTTCAATTAATTAACTATCTGAACATCAAAATTTCTTAACCAATTTTTAATATGACCCTAATAACACTCCATAAATATTTATGGGCTTGGTTTATAGAAACAAGGTCTCAATACCTCATTTTCTAAAATCACTTTACTTTAATGATTTTCCCCTTGAACCTAATTATTCGTTCAAATAACAAAAATTATCAAATTAGAATTTTAATAATACTATATTTGACTTGTAAATATTAAATGATAATATTTACAGACTTTGCTCGTCAAATTTGTGGCCCCGAAACTACTGTTTTCGATATCATTGAAAAATAGGTTATTACAAGGAACTCTCAGATTCTTTTAACAGGATCTATGGAGGCAGCGGCGAAGCTCATCTCGTCTCAGCATCTAGTAAAGCAGTGGTTGGTACTACGGATGTAGTTACATGGATCTTGGATGTTATTACTATTTGTCGACAGTAATGGTATGGTCTCTAAATTTTCTTTTATTTTTTATTAATTGTATATTTTTTTCTTGGAATTGTCAGGGTTGCGTAAGCATCAAATTTCCTCGAGTTTTCCATAAATACAATAAAGATTATAAACTTAATATTGTTAGCTTGATTGAGCCAAGAGATAAAGGTGCCAAAGTTGATCGTATGTATTATTGCCAAGCTGGGTTTCCAATACTCTTATCGTGTGGAGGTGATAGGTTATTCCGGGGGTATATGGTTGGGTTGGAAGATTTGATCATTGTTGAGAAGGTTCGTAGTCATCCCCAATTCATTTTAACTTGGGTTTGTCTTATTTCTTCTCCAACGCTGTTTCTTATATCGTTTGTGTATAGAAGCCCTAATCGACAGAAATGTAAAGACATTTGGAAGGAGTTGAGTTCGTCAATTCTAAAAGGACAAATTCCTTGGCGTGCTATTGGTGACTTCAATGCTATCCTCTCCCCTACAGAGAAAAAATGAGGTCTTTCTATTGGAATAAGATGTCCCTAATTTGGCGAATTTATGGATTTGGCTGAGCTTCATGATTTGGGATTTAAGGGCCCACCCACCCTTTACTTGGCATAGAGGTGGTCTTTTCGAGAGATTGGATCGTGCTTTGGGAAATGATATTTGGACTCACAAATTTTTGAATAGCTTGATTACTCATCTCCCAAAGCTTAAGTCAAACGATAAACCTCTTCTCCTTTCCCTCAATCTAAAGATTATTTTGCCTAAGGGTAGGCCTTTTCGATTTCTAGTTGGGTGGGTTGGTCATCTTGACTTTGGAAATTTTGTAACACCCTGAATTTTAGGGCTAGAAGTTTTGAGTTTTGTGGTAAGGGTTAGAAGGAGAGGTGTATTATTGTGTTTTGATGCACGCTTAAGTTACAGAACGAGTCTGCTGGTCTGGTGGATTATTGTGTGTTAATTGGTCTTTGGGTTCTGGGTTCGAGTCATTGTGTGTACTTTTTGGAGGAATATTTTTTATTCTATTTTGTTTGTTTTGTTTTAATTTGAAAATAGATAATCATTTATTTATTTATTTGATTTTTCTTCCTCCTGGACGTTTTCCTCTTCTTTTTCTCTCTATTTCTCTTCTTTTTGTTTCTCTTTTACTTTTTATTTTAATTAATTCTAAAAAAAAACGATTTTGTTGGCTGATTTCGAGAATTTCACTCCTCTGTTATCGAGTCAGTGTCTGTGCATCTCCGATTGTGAATCAGGTGTGGGTTCCTTATCTTTTTAATGTATTTTTGAATTCTCGTTTGGACTCTGTGATAGTCGGCATTTTATGCGTGTTCGCAAATCGATTATTTACGATGTGGTATCACTGTTTGATGCTTAGAATTTGTATGATTTGGTATAATTTTAAACTATCGAGGGCTGGGAAGTGCTTTGTGGGAGAAAGTACATTTTTTAGGGCTATTTTAAGGTGGTTTCATAACTACACGGGTGGCCATACGGGTGTGTGTCGATTCACACGGCCGCGTGCATTTAAGAACTAGGGTTTTCGGGTAAAATTTAGTGCCACACGGCCTGGATTTTTGTCGATCTACACACGACCGTGTCCCCTAGGCACACGAGCGTGTGTGTTTGGGAATTAGAGATTTAGTTCTTTGGCGCCACACTGCCTGGTCACACAGTCGTGTGACTAATTTGGGATTTAAAGATCCTACATAGGCATGTGTTTTGGACACACGGTCGTGTTTGGTGGGCACATAGGCATGTGAGACCGTCACATGGCCGTGTCTGCCCTATTCTCTATTTTAGCACAGTTGGACAGTGAGTTCTACGGCCTGTTCACATGATCGTGTCCCTGTTTCACACGGGCATATGCCTCCTTCTATACAGGCGTTTTGACCCCACACGGCCTAGCTTTTCCCACACGGTCGGGACATACGGCTGTAACACCCCTAACCCGTATCCGTTGTTAGAATAGGGTTACGAGGCATTACCGATCAATACATATCATTCACATGCATAACATATACATTTATGCATTCATATATAAAACCCATCCAAAAAATTCACATTGTCCCTTTTTATGGCTCTACGAGGCCTTAAAACATGCTTAAAATTGGTTCGGGACTAAACCGATAACATATTCAAACTTTGAGAAACTTATAAAGTTTTCCAACATTTAAGGGACACATGTCCGTGTGAACAAGCTGTGTGCCTCACATGACCACCAGACACGTCTGTGTCACAAGCCGTGTGAAAACAGGGCATACATTCTGACTTGCATCACATGGCCGGAGACACGCCCATGTGCCATGGCTGTGAGAAAACTGGAGAGGTTATTAACTTGGGTCACACGGCCGGTTACACGCCCATGTGCCATCCCATGTGTCACACACGGCCAGTAGACATGCCCGTATGTCTAGACTATGTCAAACCTGTAGGGTATACTGACTTAAATTCGAAGGGCTACCCCAAGGGACACACAACCGTGTACCAAGGTCATGTGTCACACACGGTCGAGCCACATGCCCGTGTGCTCAACCGTGTGGAGTGAAAATAGGCTTGGTTTAAGCCACATTTCTCACCCTCCTTATGCATACCTAAATCACAACATTTTACACCATTTCAATACACTTATAAGCAACCAAAACATGCCAATTCATATACAAATCATGTCATTTCCTGTACAAAACCCATACCAAAACTAGCATGATTCATTTCTCATTTTACACCTATTCCATCACATACCAAAACACATATCATGCTTATCAATACAACCTATTTCAATATGTATTTTTAATACCATTAATCACACACAAAGCTTGACTCATAAATTATCTATTAACCATTCCTTTATTAAGTCTAAAATCATGCTTTTCATAAGTAAATACTCATTATATACCAAATGATCAAATGATCACCTTGAACTATCACCAACCATACTAAATTATGCCATTACACAAGGCAAATTACACATCAAACATAAGTCATTAATAAGCCATATAAAATGACCAAATACATCACCAAAACCTTTATAAAAAAGACTCAAGCCTATACATGCCATATAACAAAGTCACAAAGTGTAAATAAAATACAGAAAGTCAATAGCCGGATAGTGTGATGCGATCTCTGATGACTTTCAACCCGAGCGAACGTCTGAATCACTATAAAATATAGAATAATAACACAAAGTAAGTTTCACAACTTTGTAAGTTCGTATGTGAACCTAAAATGATCACAACATTCATATAGAAATTCGAAATAGATAAATCATTAACATTTAAAGCATCAATTCATGAGCTAACATAAAATTTATTCATGTTCTCATTCGCTAGTTCTCACCTTCATATAACTCGATACTTGAGTAGTTTTCCATACAAACCTGTACTGATACCTTTCTATTTATCACCTATACTCTTATCAAACCTCTCTGGTTTATAAGTGCTTATGATAGAAATTCATCGATTTTCCTATGCCATAGTCCAACTATGATCTTACACATACATTGCAAAGACCTTGCCATGGTCTTTCTTTCACGTGCCATAACCCGATTATGGTCTTATTAGTCGATTACCATATGTATATTTAGTTAAAGCAACTATAATTCATATCTCACATAACATTCAATACATACTTATACACAATTCTTTCTTATTTAATATACATAATACAGTATGAACTTACCAATTTACTTTTATTCGATTCTCACATAAGTTCTGTACGTACCTATATTACTTATTCTGACCGTACTTTAATTCTCATATTGGCTATGCCCGTTGAACCGTTCGAAATCATTAAGGATACTCGACAATCACATATAACTTGTACAATGCCATATCTCATATATGGTCTTACATGTTATAACATATCGATGCCACTATCCCAGATAGGGTCTTACACGAAATCATATAATGATGCCAATGTCCCAGACATGGTCTTACACATAATCACAATACAATGCCAGTGTCCTAGACATGGTCTTACATGTAATCACATCTCTATAATCCTAATGTCATGACATTTGTATCCTATACTATTCCTAAGGTTCGTACAGGACTTCCGGATGTCATAAGTCTGTCAATTGTGCTCGTATTCATTTCCAATCAGTATTATAATTCAATTCAACAATAATAATAAATTTATATCCACAATTTAACAGCATTTAATAGCATACAAACTTACCTCGATCGTTAAAACGACGGAACGGATCGACTAGTCCGATATTTTATCTTTTCCTCGATCTAAACCCGTATTTCGCTTTTCTCAATCTAGTTATAAGCAAAATCAGCTTATTTAATCATTAATTCATTAAATTTAACACAATTTACACTTTTGGAAAAATTACACTTTTGCCCCTATTATTTCACATTTTTGCAATTTAGTCCTTAACACATAAAATATAAAATTTATCAAATTTAAACAATCCCATGCTTAACTGAATATTTCCCAATCATATATTAGCCCATATTTTCACTTTATTGATACTTTTAACCGCATAATTTCATAATTTCACAAATTAGCCCATAATTTGCATTTTTACTCAAAATCACTTTATAAAATATGAAAATCTAACATCAAATATTCATATTTCGCCATTAAAAATTAAAGAACACATAATATCATCAATGGAAACTATTAAAATCTTTAATATTTTTGAAATTGAAGACACGTGCTAGCTAATACTAGTTGCAATGATCACAAAAACGTAAAAATCATTAAAAATCGAGATCAAAATCATACCTAATCAAGCAACCAAGTAGCCGAACCTCAAAAGAACAAATATGGTTTCCTTTCCTTCC
This sequence comes from Gossypium longicalyx, assembly GCA_025698465.1. Taxonomy (NCBI): domain Eukaryota; kingdom Viridiplantae; phylum Streptophyta; class Magnoliopsida; order Malvales; family Malvaceae; genus Gossypium; species Gossypium longicalyx. The sequence continues at coordinate 9,739,584 of CM046997.1, read as the reverse complement.
ATATTCGGTTGATGATGAATTAATGAAGATGATAATTTGGCTTTATTATTATTATGTCATTTTAACAATTTTACTATTTTAACCTTTAATAACATTTAAAATTTCCATTATACCAAACCATAGAATTCCACTATCAACATTTATGGGATAATTACCACTTAAGGACTCTCAATATTTAATATCATAGCCATTTAATACCTTTAACTTATAGAATTTAACTTTTATGCTTTACGCGTTTAGTCATTTTTACCAAATTAGCCATTCAAACGGTAAAATTTCTTTCCAAAATTTTCACACAAATGTTCTATCATACTGTAAACCTTATTAAAATAATAAAATAAATATTTTAACTTTGAATTGTGGTCTCAAAACCACTATTCTGATTAACCCTAAAAACGGGCTGTTACAACGGTCGTGTGATTCTATGTCACTTATTTGATTCTGTATATGTTTTTTATCTGAGAATGTGCTTGTTTGTGTTTTGGCCATGGCTAAACTTTAGGGAGGATGGCTAAGATTTTGGATATGGGCTTTGGTTTATGTGTTATTTACTATTGAAGTGTGAGATGTTTGACTCTGAGTTCGGTCTGGTGGGTGTGTGTGCATATATTGATATGTTCATTATTTCTGTGGGTTTGAATGCATACATGTACTTGCATTAAGTATTTTGGGTTTGGTTGTGAAGATAATGAAGATTGTTTCTGTTCTGATCTGGTAGTTTAACTGTAAGCTTAGTTTTACAACGATTTGCATCACCTTTGCATTGCATTGCAATCGTACTACATATCGCCGCTTTTGTTGCATTCTATTACTCGATCCGCGCTTTAAATCGCATCATGATCAGATAACAGACTCATCATTGCCACATCATCAGTATATACGCTACTCTGCTGCATATTAATATCTGAGTGGCTTAGTCCACAAACATGGCGTGGAGGGTTAGATGAGCCTTTCGAGGTCCTACATGGTATGTTTTGGTTGGATGAGATTAATCGACTCTTATGGGGTGTGATCTGGGGATGGAGAGGTGTGTTGGCTGGATAAATGGATTTTTTTACTTGACTACATTTCATACGCATCTGTTTGAGTGATTTGGGTGCAAGATTTTCTGACTGTATTCTGTTTGACTGTGTGTGACTTAGTGTGTTTGAGTTGTTACGTTCTATTGAGACGTTAGTTCCAAGTATGCTTTCTAACTCTATGAGTGTCTGTAAGTCGGTTGCGCTCTGGAATTGAGTTTTGTAATTCGATTTAAGGTCTCATTTTAAAATCACACTGAGCTCGTGTAGCTAACCTCCTTAGTGCTTCCCCTTGCAGTACGCTTGGTTTAGGTAGCGAGACTCGGTATGCGGAGGTCTCGGATAGTCTCTGTTGAAAATAATTTATCGATTATCTTTTCAGCTCTCGTTTGGTTTACCATTTTGATTTGTAGGATTTTATAAAAACTGTGGTACAAGTTCTATTTGGAAATTACCACTCGTAAATTTTATTTCGTTTATACATTAATCGTAACTGTAATTCTTTTGTTTGAAAGCTAACGTTAAATTTTTTTTCAGTTTGTCGAACTTAAAATGTGGTAGCGGGAATTGAGACAATATGTTTTATAAAATTTTTCTACGATCACTTTGGTGATCAATGTAACCCCAGGATTTAGTCTAAACTTCTAGACCGAGTTTAAGGTGTTACATTTAGTGGTATCAAAGTTAGGTTTGCAAAAACTTGGCCTATGTTTCTACGTATCCGTGTGCGCACGTGGTTGTTTTGAAAAAAAATAAAGAAATTTTGAGAAAGTTTACCACAGTAAGTTGGAATGATTTGTGTTTTGGAAATGTTTTACTAAAATGAAATATCTGAGATTCTGATGCTGGTCTAGGTGGAAATTTGGAACTGTGATTTTAGAAACGTAGTTTTTACATTTATTTTATTTTGTGTTTTTTTTCTAAAAATGTAGATATCTTGAGTTAACCACAGGACGGATATTGATTCTAAAGGTAAGCAAGATTGCGAGGAGTCGCCTGCTTCTCCGGGATGTGTGTCTGTTTAGGAGTCAAAGGATAATGCGATTTCGCCAAATTTAGGTAGCAATAACCCAGAGTTTGGTACTGAGACATTTTCTCAAGTAGTGAGGGATGTGCTAGAGAAAGTGTTTAAGGCTAGGATAAGGGGGACTAGTGAAACACTTCAAGCTAGATGTGTAGATTTTGGGAAGAAAAGAGATCGCAGTCCTCTGAGGTTAGAGCCTCATTTTGCAAAGCGTGTTAGAACGTATTTGAGTGGCAATAGCAGTTTTACGGAGGGTGCCAGTGGTGGTACGAGCACTCCATTTTGTGAGCATTGTAAGAAACGCCATTAGGACAATTGCTTGAAAAAGACGGGAACATATTTTGATACAGGTTCACAGAACATCAAATTAGGGACTGTCGTCAACAACTTCGAGACAGGTATGGTGGTGAATGTTTTGATGTTTTGATTAGAGCATAGTAACTATGTATGATAGGACAACTGTGTATCTGCTTCAGTGGTTAAGTGTTCTGGGTATGTGTGAGAGGTCTTGAGCTCAAGTTTAGTGTGGTAGTGTTTTAGGACTAGAGTGCGCAGCGGGAGCATAGTGGTGTAGCTTGTGTTATACCACTATTCTGTTAGTTGGAAATTTCGAGGAAGAAATTTCTTTAAGGAAGGGTGAGTTGTAACACCTTGAATTTTGGGGCTAAATGTTTTGAGTTTAGTGGTTAGGGTCAAAGGGAGAGGTGTGCTATTGTGTTTTGATGCATGTTTAAGTGGCAGATTGGTCTTTAGGTTTTGGGTTCGAGTCCTTATGTGTACTTTTTTGAAGAATATTTTTTTATTCTGTTTTGTTTGTTTTGTTTTAATTTAAAAATAGATAATCATTTATTTATTTATTTTTTCTTCCTCCTAGACGTTCTCCTCTTCTTTTTTCTCTCTATTTTTCTTCTTTTTGTTTCTCTTTTACTTTTTCTTTTAATTAATTCTCAAAAAAATGGTTTTGCTGGCTGATTTTGAAAATTTCGCTCCTCCGTCGTCGAGTCAGTGCCTAAGCATCTCCGATTGTGAATCAAGTGTAGGTTCCTTATCTTTCTAATGTATTTGTGAATTCTCGTTTGGACTCCGTGAAAGTCAGCATTTTATGCATGTGTTCGCAAATCGATTATTTACGATATGGTATCAATGTTTTATGCTTAGAATTTGTATGATTTGGTATAATTTCAAACTATCAAGGGCTGGGAAGTGCTTCATGAGAGAAAGCACGTTTTTCAGGGTTATTTTATGATGGTTTCGTAACCAAACGGGTGGCTACACGAGCATGTGCTGATTCACACGCCTTGTGCATTTAGGAATTAAGGTTTCTGGGCAGAATTTGGTGCCACATGGCCTGGATTTTTGTTGATCTACACACGACCGTGTCCATTGGGCACGCAGGTGTGTGTGTTTGGGAATTAGAGATTTAGTGTTTTGGCGCCACACGGCCGTATAACTAATTTTAGGATTTAGGGATCCAACACAGACATGTTTTTTAGGCACACGACAGTGTCTGGTGGGCACACAGGCATGTTAGACCCTTACACGGTCGTGTCTACCCTGTTCTCTATTTTACCATAGTTGGATAGTGAGTTACACGGCCTGTTCACACGACCATGTCCCTATTTTACACGGGCGTGTGCCTGGCCACACGGCCGTGTGCCTCCCTCTACATGGGCGTTTTGACCCCCAGACGACCTAGCTTTTCCCACACAACTGGGACACACGGCCGTGTGATTCTAAGTCACTTATTTGGTTCTGTATATGTTTTTGATATGAGAATATGCCTGTGTGTGTTTCGGCCATGGCTGAACTTTAGCGAAGATGGCTAAGATTTCTGATCTGGGTTTCAGTTTATGTGTTATTTACGACTGAGGTGTGAGATGTTTGACTCTGAGTCCAGTCTTTTGGGTGTATGCATATCTATTTTTGTCTGATTGTCTGTTGACGTGTTTATTATTTCTGTGGGTTTGAATGCATACATGCACTTGTATTAAGTATTTTGGGTTTGGTTGTGAAGAGAAGGAAGACTGTTTCTGTTCTAATCTGGTAGTTTAATTGCAAGCTTTATTGCATTACACTGTACTGTATATACGTTAGCTTTGTTGCATACCAATACCTGATCTGGCTGTTTAAACTACATCATGACTGTACAATAGACTACCATATTAAACTGTACTACATATACGTCAGCTCTGCTGCGTATTAATATCTGAGTGGCTTAGTCCACAAATATGGTGTGTAGGGTTGGATGGGCCTTTGAGGTCTTACGTGGTGTGTCTTGGTTGGATGAGCTTAATCGGCTTTTATGGGGTGTGATCGAGGGACGGAAAGATGTGTTGGCTGGATGGGTGGGTCTTTTTACTTGATTGCATTTCATACGCATCTATTTGAGTGATTTGGGTGTAAGATTATTTAACTGTATTCTGTCTGACTGTGTGTGACTTGGTGTGTTTGAGTTGTTACGTTCTATTGGGACGTTGGTTCCAAGTATGCTTTCTGACTCTGTGAGTGTCTGTAAGTCAGTTGTGTTCTGGAATTGAGTTTTATAATTCTGTGTTAAGTCTCGTTTTAAACTCACACTGAGCTCGTGTAGCTCACCCCATTAATGTTTCCCTTTGCAAGTATGCTTGGTTTCGGTAGCTGGACTCGGTATGCAAAGGTCTCGGACAGTCTCTGTTGAAAATAATTTATCGGTTATCTTTTCAGCTTTCATTTGGTTTACCATTTTGATCTGTAGGATTTTATAAAAAACTATGGTACAAGTTCTGTTTGGAAATTACCACTTATACATTTTATTTCATTTATACATTAAGCTTAACTGTAATTCTTTTGTTTGAAAGCCAATGTTAAATTGTTTTTGATTTTTCAAACTTAAAATGTGGTAGTGGGAATTGAGGCAATATGTTTTATAAAATTTTTCTACGATCATTTTGGTGATCAATGTAACCTCGGGATTCGGTCTAAACTTCTGGGCCAGTTTAGCGTGTTACAAATTTTGTGGGTACAAACGTGAATTTCTCAGGGGATATGTTTGATACTTTATCCAATTTCACTACTTTTTTAAAGGAGTGGAATCAATCTGTTTACGGCCAATAAATTATCTGGTATTCAGAAGAAAATAGATTATTCTAGTTCTAACTGGCTAGCTCAAGAGGAACTGAGGGTGAGACAGGATTTGGAGAATATGTTTCATCACGAAGAACTCTTTTGGAAACAGAAGGCGAAATGTGACTGGTTAAAATTAGGAGATCAAAACACTAAGTTTTTCCACACCCATACTCCGCAAAGAAGGAAGAATAATTGCATTACAACTATTCGTAACACGGAAAGGAGAATGGATTTATGATCAGGGATTCATTGAAGCTGAGGCTAATAATTTTTTTCAGAACTTATATAGGGAGGATCCTAGGCTTATGAAGGGTTTACCTCCAAGTAATTTTCCTTGGCTTGATCCTGTTGACATTAAATTTTTGGGTAAGTCGATCACTAACGATGAAATTAAAGGTGCCCTTTTTGACATGGTACCTCTTAAAGCTCTGGGTAGTGATGGTTTTCATGCTCTGTTCTTTCAAAATTAGTGGGATACTATTAGGGAAGCTATCTGTGAATGGGTCAAAATGGTTTTTTAATGGAGGTATTATTGATCCTGATTTGAACAATACATTGATAGTTATCATACCTAAGGTTTCAAACTTAGAAAGTGTCGCCCAGTGTCGTCCTATAAGTTTGTGTTTCGTTCTTTACAAACTGGTGATGAAGGTAATTGCCAATCGTTTCAAGTATATTTTTTTAAAATTATTACGCAAGAACAAGCCAATTTTATTGCAGGTAATAACATCATTGATAATATTATTATTGCACAAGAGATAATTCACTCTATGAAAATCCAATATAAAAAGAAGTGGATGACGATCATAATACATCTGGAAAAGGCCTACAATAAAGTAAGATGGGACTTCATTAACGCCTCCCTCCTAGCGGCAGGTATCCCAAATTATCTCAGAAAAGTTATTATGTCATCTATTTCTAACTAAACAATGCAGGTTATGTGGAATGGAGTTCCACTGTCTAAATTTAGGCCTATCAAAAGAATTCATCAGGGTTATCCACTCTCTCCCAACCTTTTTATGTTGTACATAGAATGGCTCGGACATTCTATTCATTTGGCCATTTCTGTTAGAAAGTGGAGTCTTATACGTCTCTCTTGCTCGGGGCCGGCTATCTCTTACTTGTTCTTTGCTGATGATTTAGTCATTTGAAGCATGGTAAGATACTCAAAGACATATTGGAAAATTTTTATGAATACTCTGGCCATAAAATTAATTCTAGGAAAACTAATATCTTTTTCTCTAAAGGGGTGGAAGAATCTATTGCGGACATGATTAGCATTTCATTTATGTTTTAGAAAGTGCAAAACCTTGTTCATTATTCAAGAGTCCCACTTTTCAATAAAAGGGTTACAAAGAGCACTATGTATTTTGTAGTTGAAAAAGTACAAAGAAAGTTACAAAGTTGGGATGTGAGATAACTTTCCATTGTTGGTTAGGTAACTCTAGCACAGTCAGTTCTCTTTTCCATTCCTAGCTATTTCATGCAATCCATGTTGACTCCTAGGAATATTTGTGATAAGGTTGGGAGCTTGGTGAAACATTTTATTTGGGGTTCTTCAGGTAGTAAGAATAAGATGTATTTAGCGGGATGGAATTACATTTATCAATTGAAATAGTGTGGTGGACTTGGGATGAGGAACTTACGTAACCAGAATATCTCGTTTTTAATAAAGTTGGGGTTTAACCAATGAGGCTTTATGGGTGCGAGTCCTTGGGGTGAAACATCAGATGAATGAAGATCTGTCAAATGGTATTATCAGAGATAGAAGTTCCTTTCTATGGGGATCCCTCTCAAAAGTTTGGTCGCTATTACGTGAGAATTTAGTTTGGTCTGTAGGCAACGATAATAAAATCCGTTGTTGGGGGGACAATTGGATTCCGAGTGTAGGGCCACTTGTTAACCATATCCATGTCAATGTAAATCTTCAGTTGAATTGCTTTATTAATGGGATGGTTACAAAAGAAGGACTTTGGAATCTTGATTTGTTTTGGGTTTGGCTTTTAGATGATGTGATACACCGTATTATAGGCATACCTCCTCAATATCCTTCTGAGGGATTAGATAAAATCTCGTGGTGTCACATTTCGACAGGAGCCTTTTCTGTCAAAAGTGCGTACAAGGTTTTGAAAGAAGATGGGTGGAATCCTAGATATGAGAAATAGAAGTGCGCATGGAAACTTCTAGGTCCACAAAAAGTTCGTTTCTTTATTTAGGCTGTCTTATAGCAAAGACTTCTTAGTAATATGGAAAGATTCAAACGAGGCATATTGGTTGACCTTTCTTATTCTATCTGTGGTCATGATTTGGAAGATATTTTACATATTCTAGGAGATTTCAAGTAGCTAAGGATGTTTGGAATCAGATTATATCATGTAACCACTTATCATAAATTTACTCTAGTAGTTTATATGATTGGGTTCTTTCTAGTGTGCAGGATAATACCATGATTAATGAGGGAGGAACCAATTGGGCTTGCCTCTTTGGAGTATTTATTTGGCGTATTTGGAAGAATCAAAATCTTTTTATTTTTCAAGGACAAATTTAAAGACCAAGTGAGATAGTCAAAACTTCGTATAGTTGGGCCAAACAGTTCTTTTCAATTTTCAGTGCTGAAACGATGGGTTACGTTAATTCGTCCATTAATGACCGACCTCTTGGTCAACATTTCTTCCTCAACACCGATGGTGTTGTACAACTGGCCTTAGGAAATGCAGCATCTGGGGGAGTAATTCGTAATGGTAATGGAGAGTGGATCTCTAGGTATAACCAATATATCAGGATGTGCTTGATTTTTTATGCTGAACTTTGGGCCATTCTGGAAGGACTCAAGCTTATCCAACACAGAGGTTATGACAAGGTCATAATCCAATTTGAAAGTTTGGAGGTGGTTAAAGCTATCCAAGGAAATGTTTCCAACACGTCGCACTCAGCTTTTATTAGGCAAATACAAAACATTTTGGCACAAGAAAAATAGTGGCTCTTATATTTCATACCTAGAGAAAAAAATCAAGCAGCAGATTGCTTAGCCAAACTAGCTTTGGTAAAAAAAGAAGAATTGCAAATTTTTTATCTTCCTCCTACCGTAGTACTAGATTTCTTGGAAACTAATAAGACTAATGGTGTTTTTTCTTTTTAGAATATTCCTATGTAATTAATTGATAATGATTTATTTTCACCAAAAAAAATTAATCATAATAACACATGAAATACGTACGATATTAAAATAAAAAATTGGATTAATTTGTGAGTAAACAAAATTTAAACACATAAATATATCGAATTAACAATATGAAGTGCATTACAATTTTTTATTATGGTTTTGTCATCAATGATGAATTAGTGTTGATTTTATTTATGGCACCAATCCAAGAATTATTATTGGTGTAGTAGTAAAGAATTTGTTTATAAATCCATTACACATGGGCTCAATACCTAGACATGTTAACTTTAGTTCTTTTATTTAAAAACTATAGAAAAGTATGAAAAGACAAAAAAGACCATTAAAATAATAATAGTAGTCATTTAATAAAAGGGTATATTAGTCATTTCCTAATTGAGTTGGCACCAGATTAACCCGTGACACCAACACACTTAAGGGTTTTATTAACAGTATAGATAGATATACAAATTTGGTGAGAGAAAACATTTTATGTTAATTTGTATTTTTTTTTAAAGTGTACTTAAGAATTATCATTACTATAGTGGTATAGAATTTGTTCATATATTCATTAAACATGAGTTCAATTCCTATACATGTTAATTTTAGTTATTTTATTTAAAAACTATATACAAGTTTGAAAAGACAAAAATGCCATCAAAACAATAGTAGTAATCATTCAAGAAAAGGGTATATTAGTAATTTTTTTAACCGAGTTGGTATTTGATTAACCTCGTGACACCCACTTAGTCAAGAATTTTATTAATAGTATAAATAATATAATAAATTATTTGTCAAGAATATTTTATTATTAAGTTGATGTCTATCAAGATAAGTTTGATGTACTTTAGGACTAATGTTTAATAGAAGAAGAGTTTTATTGTAACACTTCTTGCCCGACCCGACCGTCGGATCCGAGATACAGGATGCTACATTTGTTGCCGAAGCAACTACAACAAACTTCAATACAATTCAATCATTCTAGCATGCTAATAAGCACAAAACACTTTTCAATATGATATAAAACTATTTACGGGTCTTATACGAGCTTACGAAAGCTCCTTTGTAAACCTAAGGTCGACTAAAGACTTAATTGAAAAGTTTACAAAATCTGCGAGTTGAAATCATGCCGTCATGGTTTTCACATCGCAACATTATCAGTCAGTGAGTTACATCATGACTTTAGAAATCTTGACATCGCGACAACACTCACTATCAATCTATGTAGCAACGTTGGGGACTTGTGGTCACGACGTTGCCCTGTTTTGGCAAAAACCACATTGGTACATATTCAATGCTTTAAAACAAACACATTTCATTACACCTATGCATATACCAATTTCATCAATACTAGATTATGTCAATCTTTGCCAAATCAAGCTTGTAACGTAGCATATTCAAGCCATTTACCAACTTAACTTACCAAGTTGTTTCACTATGCAAACCTTAACATATGTAACTTATGCAAGCTTGAAATAATCAAACCAAATGGCATCAAACATGGCCAAAAACTATGCCTCATATAGGTCATATATTAAGTTTATTGTGCAAATTCAACCTTAGCAACAAATTCAACCATAACATTCACATCAAGAAAATGACCATTTACATAACCAAAGACCTTATATTCATGCAATAATTCTAGCACTCAAAATGAGCATAATTCTACTGTCTCAATGTCATTGTTTGATCTGCACTGATCCGACTCGATAAGTTCTGCAAGTTGATGATCTACAAGTAGGGAAAACAACTATAGTAAGGACTTGAAATGCTTAGTAAGTTCAAATGGAAATTACAAAACTTACCTTGGTCATATATAAGCATGTTAATTACTATATTTTTGGCATACATTTGGCTAAAACTCAACACATAATCTCACAACTAGTTACATAGCAACATCTAGTCAATGAGTTGCGTCGCGACGAGGAACCTCGAAGTGCGATGTCGACCTGGTACTTTGAAATCTTTGCAATTTGGTTCTAATTCAACCTCGGGTTAGCATTAAAGCATTCATAAGCTCATATAATATCCAAAAACAATTCTATATCACATCATGTGCTTATAATACTCGTAAATGAATGTTTAATGGTATAAACTAAAAGTAATTGATTATAGTTGCTCCACAAACAAATGTGGCATCCTGTAACTCAGACCTGACGATTAGGTCGAGTATTGGGGTGTTACACGTTCTCCCAATATGATCATATTTTATCTCATGGTAACCATTACATCTTCCTTTATGAAAAGTTAATATCAAATAATAATTCAATCATTTATCATAAAGAAAAATAACCTGTGGCTACGTTTACTTTTCATCTATAATGTAATGCTAACGAGAGGATTATCATTTACCCATTAATTGGGCTATGAATTCCACTATTATGAATGATACTACATACTGCAGAAGTCATATTGTAACATCCTCAAAACACCCTTTATAGTAAATAATATGAGATAAAATCTTAGCGAAAAGAAAGGTATAAGATCAATGAAAACGAAAGTTACAAGATATCAAAAGAAAGTTAAATCAAGAAGCAAGACATAATGTATTAAATTAAGGAATGGACTAAATTGTAAATATGTGAAAAGTTTTATGCATAAGTATAAATATGGAAAAGTTGAAGTGATAGGCTAATAGTGCAAACATCTTAAAGGTAGAAAGATCTATAAATTAAGGATAATGGATTAATAAGGACCAAATTGAATAAGAAAAAAATATAAGGGACTAAATTGTAATTTTACCAAATTAAGTGATGATTTAATGATGAAAATTTAAAAGATCATAAAGGGAAAAATGGTCAATTAGAAAGAGAGGGAACTCTAGAAGGCAATGATGATGTTGGAGATATTTTGATGATATTTTATAATTATTTAATTAGATAAATATTACTTTATTAATATTTTAATGAGATATTTTACTGATATTTTATTATAAATAGCTAGTATAAAAGGAGAGGAAGATGAAGAAAATAAAAAGAGGATCCTCCCATTTTTCCAACATGAGTGAGGGGGAGAGAAGAAGAAAATTTTGTTGTCTTTACAATATGATTTTTCCACCAAAAGTCCACCATTTTCACCTAGAATTCCAAGGAATTTTCATAATCACCAAGACAGAAAAGTGATAAGGAGATTATGGAGAACAAGAAAAGCACCTTGGATTCAAGAAAATTGAAGTTGGAGGAGAGAGAAAATAAAGTTAAAGTTTGAAATCAATAAGACAAGGTAAGAACATCAAGATTTCAATATATTTTTAAGTTTAATATTATTGAAAAAAACATGAAAATGATGTTAAAGTATAGTTTTCTTATATAAGGTTTTATGTTCTTGATATGTTAGTGAAATAAAATGAAAGGAAGTGATGGGAAATATTGTAGAGAAATGAAAGGAGGGTGTTATAAACTTGGTTATCAACATTTTGCACTAAAACAGTTTTAGACAGCAGCAGTAGTTTGAATTTGAAAATTCACCAAAAATTTTAGAAATTAAATTAGAGGTTAATTAAAGTATGAAATTAAATCCTATTGAGTCTAGTTTTATATAGAAGAAACAGTGTAAGCAAAATAATTTCATGTTATGAGATATATGAATTTTTGTGAGACAAGGACAGATTGATTTTGGATTCTCTTGTTCTGACTTTGGAAAATCATCAAAAATTGTAAAAAAATAACTAGGGGTTTAAATTTATCTATTTAAATTATTAATGAGTATATTTTAAATAGAAACAAACGAAAACATCATCCAAACCCCGTATTAAGAGATAATTAATTTTTAGTAAAGAAAGGTCGAAGCTGTCAAACAATAGAACAGGGATAAATTTGAAGATTTTACTGTACTTATTAGATAAATTATAAATTCTAAATTTTTTATGGTAAAAATATATTTGAGTCTAGTTTCAAAAACATCAAGCGGATCTTAATTTTGAATTTTGTAGCTCAAGATATAAATAAGTTAGTGATTATGACTCAAGTGGATAGCTTTGATATAAACACATAAGTAAATAATGGAACTATAGATAATGTTACATTTAAGCATGTTATATACTAAAAGCTAAAGATTCTAACAAATATATACATAAAAAATGTGGAATGGAGAGGAGGAGGAGGAAAAATATATGAATATATATATTAGATGAATTTGAAATGTTTCGAAATGGTTGTAGGTGATGGGATGATTAATACATATGGGTATATTTAAACAAATTGATAAAATAATAAGTGAATAATTGTTAATTGATGTGAATTTTTTGTTAAAATTTTATGAAGAATTAAATTGATTGGCACAATTTAGAAATAAATATGAAATATACATAAAGTGGGTAAACTAATTTTGCAAGTGCAAGTCCTCCAATGGTCTTATTTTTAAAATTTTAAAATTTGTGTTAATTTTATAAACTTTGTTATCTTTAATTGAATATCATGTTTTTATGAAGACTTGATACTAGAAATAGATGTAAATGGATGATATGTAAAATAAAGTGGCAGTTATGACATCTGAATACGATTCAGGTAATGATATAAAATAAATAAAAATAAATCGTGGAACTTGTAGGAAAATGGAGACAACATCACGATGACAAGTTCGCCATGTCACGACATGAAAACCCCCAATGTCGCGACGATAATTCAAAAATTTTTATGAACTTTACAATTTGGCCTTTGATTAATTGAGGATATTTTAATGAGCTCATTTAACTCATAATTAGTTCTATCGTAAATTCAATTATTACTAAAATTAATTAAAAATCTACATTAATTAAATAATATGATAAATTGATCTGAAATTTTTAGTAGTTGCTTCAGTAACGAATGTGACATCTTGATGCCTTGACTCGGCGATCAAGTCGGGTATGGAGGTGTTACACATATACCTAATGCACCAGCTTTCGGTTCCTTATCTATTTGAACTTAGGCTTTTACTTACATCAAAGTATACGAGTCACACATATATAGTCCATCATCTATTTAGGATTAAGGTATGCCACACTATAATCGTCAGAAGTGAATAAATCCATAAACGGGTCTAGGATCTATTCTACTTGGGTCTTTTCCAATATACTAGCAGTCCAATCAGTCACATCTATGTCTCTATCTTCTGGGAGTCATCCGTTTCGATGCCCAAGATAAAATATCTCCTCAATTGAACTTGATAGATGACATATTAGTCTCTCAATCATTTTGCTCGTTTCCAATTGGACTAATGACATGTTTAGGTTCATCTACTAATACAAGTTGTCCTTTCGTATTACGATCCAACCATGTAATAGCGCTTAGTATTAGTTAAACATTAGATAATCAGTGAGTCAATACTTGCTTTCATTTTGCTTTGCATGCAAAAACATTAAGAACAATATACAAAAGGGTATTTAATGTAATTAATGGATATTATTATTAAACCAATTTATTTGAAAAATACAAGTTTACAAAACAAACATATTACACTTAGGGCACCAAATCCAATAGTTACAACATTTTATATGAATCACTATATAATGAAAGTTTATATTAAAATCCTTGAAGGATTTAGAATGACAGAAGTATATAGAATTTTTTGGGAAATTTTTCAATATGTTTGCGTAAACATTTATTTGAATTGAAATGATTTGAACATATGCAGTATATTTAACTCAGAAAATATTAGTTGAAGGAAAATTATAAAATGATCCAAAATACTTATTTGTATTTTTATAGAAGCATCATGATAAAAGTTTGTTATGATTATTATTGAAACTCCTGAAGAGATCAAAATATATTTCCCCAAAATTTTTCCTTACTCGTGACTTTCAAAAGAATAGTGATATAAATGTTTAGTAAATCCGTTTAAATGATTATTTGAAAAGCTAGTATTCAAGACGGAATACATAAAATATGAGATATCATGTGATGTAGTCATGAGGGGGAGTAAATACGTGTTGTACTATTTTTTCTTTAACCGAGGTTTTGTCTCATTAGATTTTCCTGATAAAGTTTTTAATGAGAAAACATGTTATGAGTATTATAGATAAGTGTACTCTTTTTCCCTCACTAGGAGTTTTTTTTTCACATAGTTTTTATCTTAATAAGATTTTAACGAGGGACATTATGTACCAATGGACATCCAAGTAAGAGTGTTATAAATATTTTATTATTAAATGGATGTCCATCAAAATTAAGATAAATTTGATTTACTCAAGCAAAAGAAAGTAATTGATGTAATAAACATTGGATTTTTCTTGCTACAAAGGTTTTCAAATTAAATTTACTAAAACAAGTCCTCGAAATTTAATTTCTAAATAATTCTTGCCTCTCAAATTAATATTTATATTTATATTAATGTATGATAACGATGTAATACAAAATTTAAATAAATAAACCTAAATTTAAAATTGAATCAAATAAATAAATTATATATTAAAAGATCGGCACAAATACTAATACAAGAAAACAATTAAATCACGTCGTGGCATGAAAATTAATATAAACGAACATAATAAAATTTATATGGAACAATGTAAAAATTTTATATAAATTTTATATAAATTTTTTCATTTTTCAATGTATCTAATGGAGCAAATTCAGTAATTAATCTTTCACATTTTATAGGCCTATTAATGAGGTAGGTGCTGTCATTTTTTCATAGGTGGGCCACTCAGCGAAATAAAGCTAATGTTATCAACAACTTGCAGAATAATATTGGGGAATACATGAATGAAGAAGGAAGGATGGCAATGATTGCAAAGAATTATTTTCAGGACCTGTTTATGTCAAGAGGCATTAGTGATCCTGAACTGATTTTAGAAGGAATGGAAAGAAGTATTGATGAAGGAACTAATGCACAACTCACGGTAAACTATACTACCGAAGAAATATGGACAGCACTGAAGTTAATGGGCCCTACAAAGGCTCCTGATGATGATGGATTCCCTGTAATTTTCTTCCAAAAATGCTAGGATATTGTTGGTAGTGAGGCAACTTCTTTTTGTCTAGAAATTTTAAATCAAGGAAAGGAAATTTATAGCATTAATGTCACCAATATAGTGTTGATTCCCAAAACCTCACAACCCACATATATGAAAAATTTTAGACCAATCAGTCTTTGCAATGTCCTTTATAAAATAATAGCAAAGGTAGTAGCCAATAGATTTCAAAATGTTTTGGATGGGTGTATCGATAAAGCATAGAGTGCCTTTGTCCCAGGTCGATTTATTACTGATAACGTGCTAGTGGCTTATGAGATCATGCACACTCTAAAAAAATAAAAGAGTAGGAAGAAAAGGACATATGTCCCTCACATTAGACATAAGTAAAGCTTATGATAGGGTTGAATGAGAATTCTTTAGGGTTATGATGGAGCGAATGGGTTTTGCACAATTTTGGGTATCTTTTATTTTAAAGTGCATCTCAATGATCTCTTACTTAGTTCTTATAAATAGAGCTAAAAGAGACTGTTTCAGACCAGAGCGGGGGCTACGGCAAGGGGACCCTCTTAGTCCATACCTATTTTTAATATGTAGTGAAGGTCTTTAATCAATTATGCGTTCAGCTATTAAAAGAGAGGATATCAAAGGATTGAAGGCATGTAGGCAAGGGCCACAGATTTCACACCTACTCTTTGCTGATGATTGCATCATTTTTGGGGAGGCAACACTCGTGGGGGCTAGTAAGATCAAAGAAGTTTTAAAAGAGTATGAATCATGTTTTGGGCAATGTGTGAACTTTGAAAAGTCCATGATATATTTTAGTACAAACACATTAAAAGCTGACCAACTTATGGTTGCGAACTTGTTGGGAATGCGAAGATCAAGTGACATTGAAAAGTACCTAGGTCTCCCCAATTTGGTGGAGAAGAAGAAGAAATCTTCCTTTCAGAATATAAAGGACAGAATTATAAAGAAGATTGATTGCTGGAGCTTCAGGTTTTTATCACAGGGAGGGAAAGAAATTTTTATCAAATCTGTGTTGCAAGCAATTCTGACTTATTCTATGATGTACTTTTTGTTACCAAGAACTTTGCGTGATGAACTGAAATCTATTATTGCAAGGTATTGGTGGAAAAAAGACCATGGGCAGAAAGGAATACATTGGTGTAGCTGGGAGAAAATATGCGCATTAAAACAGGACAGAGGTCTGGGTTTTCGAAATATGGCAAAGTTTAATGTAGCTCTCATTGCCAAACAGGACTGGAGGTTAATTGATCAACTAAATTCTTTATTAGCACTAGTATTAAAGGCGAAATACTACCCGACTTCTAATTTTTTACAAGCAGAACTTGGACGTAGTCCATCCTATACGTGAAAAAGTATTTGGCCAGCAAAAGGCCTCTTAAAAGAGTGATTGGGGTGGCTAGTTGGTATAGGTGAAATTATTCGTATTAATGAAGATGAGTGGATACCTAGGGCTGCTAATTATAGAGTTAGTCACTGTATTTCTAATGCCAATATTTCTACGGTTGCATCATTAATTGATGAGAATAATAGGAGTTGGAGGGAAGAACTAATACGTGATACCTTCGAAACAGTCGATCCAAATTGTATCCTGCGTATTCCATTGGCGAGGGAAGTGCATGTTGATATGATCATCTGGCATGGGGAGCACTCGGGAGAGTTTACAGTTCGTAGTGCCTATAAACTATTACAGACCCAAACAAATACTACTGGCCTTACTGATTTACAAACT
The DNA here is from genome assembly GCA_025698465.1 of Gossypium longicalyx. Classification (NCBI taxonomy): domain Eukaryota; kingdom Viridiplantae; phylum Streptophyta; class Magnoliopsida; order Malvales; family Malvaceae; genus Gossypium; species Gossypium longicalyx. The sequence goes on along the minus strand of CM046997.1, from coordinate 9,722,625 downwards.
ACAGGCAAACTATTTTATAAACAGCTTTGGGAACTATATCCCCACGATGGCAAACTTGTACCAGAGAAGAGTGGCTCCAAATGATAAATGTCCCAAGTGCAAAGTATGTGCTGAAAATCTTTGGCACGTCCTAGTCGAATGCCCTGTTTCAGAAGAACTATGGAAACATTTAAACTTCAGCTGGATCACCCAAGGTGAATCACATGACTGCATTGAGTGGTTTATCTGGATTTTCAGCAAATGTTCTGAATCACAACGGCGAATGCTAGCCTGTGGCATCTGGGTGCTTTGGATGGGCAAAAATGAAAATTTACATGAGGGAAAGTCCTATACAGGGAAAGAGGTAGCTAGTTATGTGCGACATTACCTTGGTGAAATCTATGAACTGAATGAGAGAAAGCTTCGAAACACCCAGCAACATATCAAATGGTGTGTACCTTGGTAAAATCAATTTTGATGCCTCTTTTGATAATAAAACTCATCAATCAGCATCTGCGATAGTAGCAAGGAATCATAACGGGGAAATTATAATAGCCAGATCATACCTCCATACAACGGTGGCCACGACATTTGAGGCGGAAGCTATCACCTGCTATGAAGCTGTCCTCTCGGGGAAAGATATGGGTCTTACAGATATCATGATCGAAGGGGATTCCAAATCAACCATCATCAAATGCATGACAAAATCCAGGGATAAATCACAAATTAGTGCATATATTAGAAATATACAAGAAGAGAAAGACAGTTTTCAGGCTATTGCGTTTCATTATGTTCTGAGATCGGCTAATCAGTTAGCCCACACCATTGCTACAACAAGTCTCAGAAAGAAGGAAGAGATTTACCTACTGGGAGAGGCCCTTTGCTATGCCAAACTTCAATCGGAGTGTGAAAGGCCAAGAGAGCCAGATTGAAATGAAGTGAAAGACAAAGAGAAGGAGGGTATAGAGAGCCCCTTCATCTGTAATACTCAACAACTCTCAAACCCTATCTCTAAATGAAAATGAATAGTCATCTGGGCAAATAGGAAAGGTTGGGACAGGTCATAACTGACGGGGATATCTATGCCTTATTTAATGTTATTTATTTTTCTAGTTCTAGAGTATTCGTTTCACTTTTTGCCTTTTTATTCATTTTAGTGTCAGACATTTTATTAGTTTATGAATTAATAAACATCCCCAGTCTTTTTCAAAAAGAGAGAGGAGGTAGGCGCTATCTATAAGTTTTGAAGCTGCTCCATACCTAGGATGATGATCGAATCTTTGACCATTAGTTAAGATAAGAAAAACTATTACCATCTCACCAAACTCTTGTAATTTAAATTTTAATATTTTAAAAATAAAAAATAAATAAAAGATACAAATTATCAAAAATGTTATATCTAACCTATCATAAAATAGGGAAGAAAATAACTCACACAAAAATTCAATTAATGTAATAATGGTGGAAGTAAAAATTTCATTCATGAAGCAAGATGTTATTAATGTTTCCAATTCATATAAATGATTTTTCAATTTAATCTAAAATTGTAATTTAAGGATATTGCATAGTTTACAAGTAGTTTTAAAATTCAAATTCTGTGTTTACATTCAATTAGGGTATTTTTTTTTATATTTTTAATGTCTATTTTATAGTTATATCCAACAATATTATATTTAAGGTTCAAATTGAGAATGTAATGTGTTTTATTATTACACCCAACTATTTATTAGTAGGATAACTTTAATAATATAATAGTTTACCTTTTGATATTAAAATTATAATTTAACAACTCAAATAAATAAAATTTAAAAGTATAATATTTCTATAATATAAAAGTTTTAACTTTTTAAAAAATAATACTATGCAATGGCAGAGTAAAGGGGTTGGTATTATTGATACTCTAAAATGAAAAATTTTTCATTTAGATCATTTATAAATTAATAATAAAATTATATTTTCTCCCAAAAATAATAAAAAATTAATTAGATCTTTTAAAAATTATAAAAATTTAAACTATTAAAATAATAGAATTATATTTTTAATATTATAAAAATATAAAGTGTAATTCCAACACAAAATTTTTTGGGGTTGGCCACTCATTCTATGAGCTTTTTATCTATAAATTACTATATTTTTTTTAATATTTCAATTCCCACTTAAATAATAAGAAAACTCTTGTTGTAAAATTATATATATATATTTGGCATTTAAAGACATTTTTCTCCATTTTCTTAATTAAAACAAAGAAGAAAAAGAAACAACTTTGTCTTCCAAATTTCTCTTCTATTGTTTCTCTGGTTTTATTTTTAAGAAAAACCGCATTGCTTTAAAACTCGCTGGCACCAACCAATTCAATTTCTTCAAATTAGGGTTCATAAAAACACCCACTTCCATTTCCATATAAATGTCATAGCAATGATTTTTTAATTCAGCAATATTATTTCGTTTCAATTTATTATTCTTATTTATATATTCTTTTGGGATCCCAAGTTCCCAACACTTCTGTTTTTTGTGCTCTTTATCTTGTCGATGTTTTGAAATGGCTGCGCCGAGGAATGTGTTGAGGGACGAGGAAAGTGCCGCGGCGGCGTTGTTGAACAACAGCAGCAAGGAAGATGACGATTCCCCAACTGGGAAGAGGTTAAAATCGGAAAGGTTTCCCGTTTCGAGGTGGGAATTGGCTGCCTTTTTTGGGGTTTTCTTGATTTTTTCTACCGGTTTGTTCTGCATCTACCTTACTATGCCCGCCACCGAGTACGGGAAACTCAAGATCCCGCGTTCCATCTCCGATCTGCGCTTGCTGAAGTAGGTCCCCTCTTGTTTTTTTATCATCAAAACTGACGTCTTCTCTCTTTTGGTGAATGTTTGATGCTTTAGTTCGGAAATAAGCTTAATTTTGTGTTGAATCATTTGGATTTGATAAATATTGTAGATTTTCGAAATGCCCATTTTAGGTTTCTTGTGGTTTTTTGTGATTTTGAGCTAGAAAGAAGTAATAGGATTATTTTAGCTTATAATTCCATCTTTAATCGGGTTGTTTGAAAGTGAAATGTGCCTCTTTTTGTGTTAGATTGGAGGAGTTAAGCTGCTAAAACAATGAAAATTGTTGTGGACGAGAATTCTATCATTTCTATTTTGTCCCGAATGAATCCTTTCAATTTGTTTTGTCCTTACTCTATCCCATATACCTTAATTTGAATTAAGGGCTTAAAAAGCAATCTATGGTTATTAATCATGATTGTAGTTCATCTGTGGATCATGTGAAGGAATACAATTATGCAAATTATAGGGACCATGTTGCAGGCATGCTAGTAGAGCCAGCAATGTTTTAGATATTTCTCATATAGAGATCGTGTAATACTGAGTGGTCATATTTTGAGAGGATCACATAACAATTGGAGTATAATTCCCTTTTTTAAATGTAAAATCACAGCATTGATATTTGATTTAGCTGTTTGGTTGCTGAGTTCTGCTTTGACTTTTTCTTTTGCGAAATGTCATCATTGGGTTTCATTAATTTCTCCCTTCATAAATTTGCAATACATTGTTGCCCTAATTGCCATTCTTAATTTATTGTTGTCATTTCCTTTAGTTTACTTATGTATTCACTACTTTGTTGTTGCCCGGCGTTGCTGCTTTGTTGTCAACAATTTCTTTCTTTGTGTTCATATTTTAGCTGCAACACTCATTTTACTGAAGTCTGTTTTTTTTTTTTCTTTTTTCAGAGATAATATTGCAACATATGCAAGTGATTATCCAACACAATTCATTTTGGGTTACTGCTCGACTTATATCTTCATGCAAACCTTTATGATTCCTGGAACAATTTTCATGTCTTTGCTAGCTGGAGCTCTCTTTGGTGTAAAAGGCGTTTTCTTGGTTGTCTTTAATGCCACAGCTGGAGCATGCTCTTGTTTTTTTCTGTCAAAGCTGATAGGCAGGCCTTTGGTTAGTTGGTTGTGGCCTGATAAATTAAGATTTTTTCAAGCTGAGGTATTTCTTTGTTACCATCTTTGCAAATTTCCTTTCTGTTTTCTCTTAATTTAGCATCTTTCATTTGTTGTCCTATTATCTTCTTAGTACTTGAATTCATCTGCATTTTTTTTTTTGTGGAGTCAGATTGCTAAGCGAAGGGACAAGTTGCTGAATTACATGCTCTTTCTGAGAATTACTCCAACTCTACCCAACCTATTTATTAATTTGGCTTCACCTATAGTTGACATACCATTTCATGTGTTCTTCTTAGCAACTTTTGTTGGCCTAATACCAGCCTCCTATATAACTGTCAAAGTAAGTATCCTGCCATGTACCTCAATTAATTCCTTGCGTTCTTTATGATTCGATTTTCATTTTTCTATTCCTTTTTTATTACTATTGGTATTGTCATCTGAAAATATTTGTTGAAAGAAAAGAGATACTTGTGTGTTATCCAATTTATTGCTACACCCTGTTATTCATAGGCATAAATGATGTCAGATGGTCAGCATGTTTATTTAAAACAAACTTTGATAACGGAGATAGAACAATATATTTGTGATTCACATGTCTCGTCAAACAGTTTTTGATAATGGTAATAGAACAATATATTTGTGATCGGTCACATGTCTTGTCACATTGGCAAAAAGAAGAAAGTTACGTGTTTCTAACCATTTGACTTTGTTCTGAAGCTCAGATTAATGACGATATTGTTTTAAACATTTTTGCATTACCCTAGCTAGCTTTATATTGGAGGACTTCATGAAAGTTTTAATTTAATGTTTTAAAATAATTGATTTGCATTCTTAACAATTTGGAGCGAGAAAAGCTTCTACATGATCACTGTACGTATATTCTCGCCATATTCTATCTAAATCGGATTCTTACCTTAGCCAAATACATGGAGTTACTGAACTATAGCGACTGTTTACAGTTTGAAATAGGTACTTGTTGATGAAGCCCCACGAATACTATTGTTAATAGGTTTCTTCACTAAAGATATGGCAGATAGGGTTCAATGGATTTTATTTGGATATATTTATTGATGTCCATTTAATTGATCATATGCTGTAATTGAATTAGGTCTCTTTGTACTGGAGATAATTAAAAAAATAATAGAGTTTATGTTGAGATTCAATTTGATGCAATTCATTGGTGTCACGTAATAGTGAAATGATAGGAAAAGATGGAACTCGTGTATTCAGATCCTTACCTCTGAACAATTTGATATTTAAAAAAGTGCAAGTAGCTGGTAAGTTTTTAATGTAGAAAGGTCAAAGAACATTATGTTCATTTGACAGCCCTTTTTCTTGGTTTATTTTGTACCTGGCTTATTTGTTTCAATGATATGGTATTTCTTGATGGTATTGCATACAAGTAAGCTTCAATTCAAGTATCTGATTTAGGACCATCATCGTATCTTCTTTCAGGCTGGTCTTGCACTTGGGGATCTTAGGTCTGTCAAGGACCTCTACGATTTCAAGACTTTGTCTGTGCTTTTCCTTATCGGGTTGGTCTCCATATTTCCTACCCTTCTTAAGAAAAAGAAGATATATGAATAAGGTTACGTTGGTGAAGTCTGTAGCATCCTCCTGACTGTCAATGGGGGATTAAGAATACAAATTTTTACAAATTTCAAAATTTAGGATCTAAGAAAGGATAGAGCATAGTAGAAGATCCTCATTTCTGCAGCTGATTATTGAAGATCTACCATTGACACAAAATATGAAAAGCAGAGGGCAGAAAATTCCTTTTTTCTTATATTTCATGTTATGTTTACTTAAAGTCATCTCCCATTTAGATTATTTAAAACATTTGGGAGTAAACTTTTTCTTTTTCTTCCTAGAAGTGCTTTGTACGCCATTGACAGTTTTACTTTTACAGACAGCGCTACATGATAATGTTGCTGTAGAATTATGTAAAAACTGTACTGATATATATAGTGTACCCAGTGATAAAAGTGTCTTTTTAGATATTGCTTCCTTCTGCTGCTGATGTTTTATTTTACATAAAAAGAAAAAATCAGATTGAAAGTTAAATATGTGATGCTTTTCAATTTCTGGGTTAATTCAATTATTGAAATCTCTTTCTTTGCAAAAATAAATAAATAAAATAGATAATCAATAAGGGATAAAGGAAAAGGAAAGGGTTGCTTAGAGGTCAAATTTAGTTCTTGTCTTTGTTTACTACATTTAATTATTTTTAATGTTAATCCTAGTACTAACTAGGAAGTTGAAGGTCCACTGGCATCTGATCTGGTATGAAAATTAACTTAAGGTGGAAGAAAGTTCATCTTTTACCTTTAAAAAAGCTTTCTCAGAAACTCATAGTCATTGCTCCTTTTTCTCTCTTTTTTACTTTAAATATTTCAGAAAAGTGATGCTAGTACTATAATGGTTTTTTTCTTAAACAGGTCTTTAGATAGTTAAAGCATACTGATGAATATAGTATTGGGTAAGAAAACAAAACTGCACACCATCAACTTCATATTCTACCAAAAATACCATGACATCAGCTGCTGTGTCATTTCAAGGATAAGAGAAAAGGAAAATTTTAAGCTTAAGCAATCACCATTGCTAAATAAAGTACATTAGCTTGATAGTATGTGTATATAAATATAAATATAAATATAAAGATCCAATTATCATTGTGTCTATACAAACTCAGCTCAAGCAAAGAAGGGTTAAATTTGGATAGACAAATTTAAATGTAAGAAATGATGCTAACTAGAAGAAGGACAAGAGTTAGAGTCAGAGGAGATTGATGATAAGTCTTTCACTCCAAGTCCAAAGGCGTCAGCTATATTCTTGTTGAGGTTGCTTCTCATGCTTATGCTTCTTCCTAACCCATCACCTTTTCTCATCATTGCTGCAAACTCCCCATAATCTATTCTTCCATCCTACAATTTATATATACATGTATCATAACAACAGTTATTAATAATATTTTACATGTTCCAAATTATAATGTCAAAGCCATGCTTACATTATCTTGGTCTATTTCTTTGATCATGTCCTCCAGATGAACATCACCTAAACCAAACTCTTTGCAAGCTTGTTGAAGTTCATCTACCGTGATATAACCACTACCATCTTTGTCAAAAAAGGTGAAAGCAGCTACTATATTTTCCTCTCTCTCCAGCTTATTCATGTGCAGTGTTGCTGCAATGAATTCACCATAGTCGATTGTTCCATTGTTGTCGATATCGGCCTGTCAAGGGTAACAACAGTTGTGGTCATCATCAATCACTCAATCATGTTGTAACATAAAGCATATCAGTAACAAGTCAAGAAAGGAAGTGGTATTTACTGCTTCCATTAAAGATTTGATTTCAGATTCCATTAATTCAGACCCCACTTTCTTCAACCCGTCTTTGAGTTCTTGATACGTTATTGTCCCGCTGCTGTCCGTGTCGATCATTTTGAACAATTCTTTCAGACCACCTATTTCTTCCTCGGAGAGTCTTTCTGCTATGACCTGCAAAAGAATGTTTTTTTTTGTCTCCCCCCATTGTAAAAGAACGTGAAACATAGGTAAAAAGGGGCAGCGTTTTCAAGCATGCCTATGTAAACACATCAAAAACAGGAGAATGACATACACGCAACGCCATCTTTTTAAGTTTGTTCATCGCCGAGAACTGCTTCAAGCGTGATAGCACGGCGGAATCTAGAGGTTTGTCTGGGGCAACTCTATCATCAACAATCCATGAGTGACCTGATGCATAAATCAACCCACTGTTGTGACTTCCACACATAAAAAAAGAAAGAAAGAAAGGTAGGCATTGTCATTCCCTTGCTATTGCAAAGAAATCATAATTTGGATTGACATTAATATTTAAAATGACTTACATAAGACTTGATAAGCAGAAATTCTTGACTTAGGGTGCCTCTCAAGCATCTTTCGTATTAGATCTTTTGCACTTTCGGAGATGCTAGGCCATGGTTCGGATGTGAAGTCGAGTTTCCCATGTAAAATCTGTCTGAATATTCCTGATTCAGTTTCTACGAATCAAGAAGAAAAGTAAAAAAACCAACTTAGGATATGAGAATATAAGAATTAGGACCAAGTGTTGAAGGATGTATGATATGATAAAATACCTGCCCAAAATGGTGGAACACCACTTAACAAAATGTAAAGGATAACACCTGCACTCCATATATCTATTTCTGGTCCATAATGCTTGCACAAAACCTCAGGTGCAACATAAAAGGGACTCCCAACAACATCAGCATAACGTTGTCCTGCACGATAGAAAACGTAAACCGGCATTAACTCTGAGAGGAAACGCCGCGAAAAACAGAGGGAAAATCACTAGTAAGTGCCACAGGTGTGAAGTTTCCCATCATTTGAAGAAGCCTAATGATTCTTCCTAGCACAAGAAATTTGAAAATGCCATCATACAAGCAAGAAAAATTTGGTACCGAGGCACAACCTGATGTTCCAGCGATGCTGATCTTGACATCAGTATGGAGTTTTACAGAATATTATTGGTATAATCATATGTGTCCTCCTCCGCTCATTTTACGGTCGAAGCCTAAAGCTATTCGGGTCGGGGTATTCAGGTAAAGCCTCTCCATTCGTTTTTAGGCTCTGAGTCTAAACCTATTCAGATTAAGATATTCAGGTAAACCACTCCAACAAACTTAAGAATTGAGTTATCATAAGGGAAACTTATCCCATAATATCTTAAAAACATTCAACGTGATCAAACATAAATTTCTGAAGAACTTTGAGAGAATCAACCCAAACTTTTTTTTTCTTTTTAAAGAAAACCCAATTAAAAGGAAAGCACTAATCGAGGAAACAACCAAAATCATAAGGTCAAAATCAATGGCTATTGTTTCCAAAATCAAAAGTAGCATATAAAGAAAAGAAACCCCAGGACCCAACCTGGTTTATAGAAGATAGACAAGCCAAAATCTGTAGCCTTGAGGACGGCATCATCACCAGGAGAATCAAACAAGAAATTCTCAGGTTTGAGATCTCTATGCATAACCCCAAGAGAATGACAAGCCTCCACAACACCCACGATCGTTTTAATAAGCTTAGCAGCCTCTCTTTCACTGTAATGACCTTTAGCCACAATCCTATCAAAAAGTTCTCCGCCTAAACAAATCTCCATAACCAAGTGAACAAACACGGAATCTTCATAAGTCCCCTCGATCCGCACCACGCTCGGGTGCTCCGACAAATGGTGCATGATCTTGATCTCCCTCCAAACATCGTCGTAATCTTCACGGCATAAAAGTTTACGCTTTGGGATCGACTTACAAGCGAAAACGGTGCCAGTAGCCTTGTGAATACATTCATAGGTGGTGCCAAATTGGCCTTGCCCCAGCTTCTTCCCCACCACGTAATGGTCCCTTAGTCTTGGGGTTTCGTATGGCAAAACCCATCCTTTGGTTGCTGTTGTCGTCGGTATTGATGATGATTGATTATTCATTGTCACAAATATATCTCAAATAATGGGATCTGTTCTCTTTTCTCTTTGGAATACAACAAATGTAATAGTTTATTCTATATATTCATTGGGTGGTGACTCAACGTCATCAGGCATGCATGAAAAGGAAAACGAAGCTCTAAACTTGATGCTTTTGGACTTTTTCTGTTTGTATAATTAGTAACTATTTGATGGCGGGTTTTTTTGGGTTATTATCTTATTTTTAGTAGCTGATTTGATAGAAAAAAAAATCAAAAAATGATATTTATTAGCTCATTCGTTCATTCATATATGCACTGGGAATGTGATAAGTTTTTTGCTGGTTTAATGTGCATGCTCCATTTCAATTCTATTTCTTCCATTTTTAACCACTTATTCATCCATTCTGTTTCACATGCAATACGTAAAAATAGCATAAATCATATTAATATGTCATTATTACGACTTCAATTTTTTTCATATATGTATGTATAATACTATGCAAATATAATTGCTCTATGCCTCTGTAAAAATATGCCACACCTAAATTTTTGTCTTTATAATAAAAATGTAGGAAAATGTTGGTCTCTCAAAGGATTTCGGATACGGGGAAACCAAAAAAAAAATTAAATTGTATATTTTTATTATAATAAAAATATAATTTTATTATTTTAATTGTTTATTTTTTTATAATTTTTAAAGAATTAAATTATTTTTTTATATTTTTAAAAGGATAAAGTGCAATTTTATCATTATTATTTAAAATTTTATAAATTATAAAAGAGTTAAATTTTTTTTCTATTTTAGAAGGATGGAGCCCTGTTAGCCCCTGACTTCTCCCTTAATAAGAGAGGAGATGATAGTAGTACAAATGAGGCCGATTCACCTAATCAGGCCAAGAATCAGAAGGTGTAAGTAAGTGAGGAGGGAGAGGAGGAGGCTATGAGCCGAAGACAAGGTGCAGAAGACTTAGGGCGTTAAGGTTGCTGAAGGAGTGAGGGATTTTATCCCTTGTTCATCTGGGATATTTATAGAAAAGTCTTCTATCTAGTAGCGCCACATTAATGACAATTCTAGGAAATGGTCAATGTGTGGTTGGTTAGGTGATAAGTTGGCTATTTGTGGATTGTCGCCAAACGTAATACTGTTTTGATATTCTCTTTACTATGGTAATAAAAGGTTGTTATACTTTAATAGTTCTCGATGACCCCTCTTGAAAATAAGAGCATTCCCACTAAAAACATGGTGAGGTAACGGGTGGTCTATCTTCTCAGGCAGCTACTAATGATGCCACGTATCTCGGGCTCTCAGTTGGATAGGAGTATACCAGGTGTGATTCTCGTTTGGTAACTAATCGTTATGGAAATTTGAGGATACAGCTGATGGTGCAACCCTAACATGGCAGCACCAGCAGCAGTACTGTTGTTGATGAATCTTCTCCCATCATCTCCATAACCATTATTGCAGTTGAACAAACAGTGGTAAAGGGAAAGGTGCAGATATTGATGAAGGAGCTGAAATGGTAGAGTCACTGCCAGAGAACTTGGCTGGGAAGTTGCCATTTTCCTGCGGCAGCTACGATGAAGCAGCCAGCCACTGGATGGTTTCACCATCACATTCATGGTTTTCATCATATATGAGGTAATAAATGTTTTGCAAATTTTATAAAATGAAGTGGATGGGAGCATTAGTGGCTAGCTAGTACAATAATAAAGTTGAAATTTCTTTGTCCACATGATTTTTTTTTAATTTGTATGTGTTGTTGGGAGAAAGGGATGGAAGTGGCTGTGATTTGACTTTTGGGGTGAGATGTTAAAAGCTTGAGGAAAATGAACAACAGTGACTGTCCTTTTCTTTTAAATTCCATTGTTCTTATCTTTTCCATCACTTGCTGGGCTACGGTTGATGGCTGATGATGACCACTATGAAGACATATATATAAATCATTAATGTATGTTATTATTTAAAGGAGAACATTTGGTTAGTAAATAAAACATGATATATTATTATGGATTAAAATAAAAGATAATAGAGGAATTATAAATAAATGGGTAAACTATACTATTAGTTATTAAACTATGGATAAGTTTTCGTTTTAGTTACTTAACTAAAAAAAGTTATAATTTGGTCACTAAATTATTCGAAAGTTTTCATTTAAGTTACTGAACTATTCAAAAATTTTTATTAAGTCACTGAACTATTAAGTTTTTCTTCTTTTTTTTTATTTAAAAAGTGCTACCATCGAACTCTAAGCAACAATTTGACGATTGGTATGGGGATTAGAACCTATCAATGAGTAGTACAACATACATTAGATCCAAATTGATTTGACAGTTAGTCTCAGAGATCAGAGAAAAGAAATTATTTAACTTTTGGTTCTCAAATTTGTGACATCCAAACCTATTTCTTGAAAAAAAATTGAATTGTAGAAAGAAAGGGAAAGAGAGCTTTTGACTAGTGCAGGCAATACAGACAGAGAAACCAAATATATGATTGACTTTAACAGCCTAGTGACTTAAATGAAAACTTTTGAATACTTTAGTGACCAAATTATAACTTTTTTTTGGTTAAGTGACCAAATAAAAAATCTACCCATAATTTAATAACTAATGGTGTAGTTTATCCTAAATAAATCTATACTATTATTTAAGTATGTGACTAAGCTGGTGTGATGAGTTAACTCGACACCAACTAACTTAATCAAAAAAATTATTAAAATAACTTTATATATTTTAAATAATTTATATTATTATAAGAGTATTGTTTTATTTTTTCTTATTTAAAAAAATAATAATAAATTACAAATCTTAAAATTTGAACTTATACCTATAATATTTATTATATTTACTACTTTTTCCAAATCAGTTCAATTAATTTCTATTAGATCATGGCACGCAAATAAAAAAATAAAATAAAAATTATCTTTTAAGATGTTTTGATATTGGATTATTTTAGATCTTAACTGGTTTGTATTTTTTGCAAGAGTAAAATAAGTATATTATTAAATTGTTATTTTTAAAAATAAATTGATTTTAAAAAGTTGCAAGGTATATTGTATGTTCAAATTGTAAAAAAAATTAAAAATGTGATCATAATTTAATATTAATAAATGTTTTTATTAACAATTTTATTGTATGTTTTGATTATATTTGTTTTTTTGACACAATATTTAAAATTATTCCTAACCCCTCTCTAACCCATAAATAGGAGGATAATGCTGAACTCACGTCTTTCTGCATTAGCAACTATGAAAATAGAATGTCGATAATGGCAATGTATCACAAAGAAAAGAAAGAAAAATAGAATACCCAGATTTTACGTGGAAAACTTTCGGAGGAAAAATACGAGCAAAGGAGAAGAAAATTTACTATGTCGAATACGAATAATTAGAAAGAGTAAATAGTGCATATATTTATAGGTTTAGAAAACATTATTCTAATCAATATATAATATAAGTAATGTAGTAAGGTTGAAACACCTTATTCAAATTAATATCAAATAGAGGAAGTAAACTTCTATACGAATTCTTATTGTGCAACCTGTATTTTATTTTAATAAGAATTTAGGTCACAATTCTAACAATCTCTACCTTAATACGAATTTTTAACGAACATATTCTCCACATCTTCCATGAAACCCCTTAAGGGTTTATCTTTAACAATGAACACCAACCAAGTCTAAGCAATGCTCAAACTTGGTTATAGGAAGTGACTTAGTCAACATATCTGCAGGATTACCATGAGTACTAATTTTGCTCACAACAATATCACCACGAGCAATAATATCACCAACAAAATAATACCAAACATCAATATACTTTGTTCTCTCATGAAACATTTGATCTTTCGTAAAAAAGATGACACTTTGACTGTCACAAAATATTGTACTGATTTGAAGGTCTTCATTGAGTTCACTCAGCTTCAGTAGTAGACAAAGTGACAGTAGTTTGCAAGGTCGCTTTCCAACTGATTGCATAACCTCCAATTATAAAGATACAACCTGTGAGAGATCTTCTTTTATCAAGGTTTCCAGCAAAATTAGCATCAACATACCAATTACTCCATCTCTATTTCTTTCAAACTGTAAGCAAACATCAGTAGGGCCTCGTAAGTATCTCAAAATCTATTGAATTTCTTTTCAATGTTCTTTACCGAGATTCGCCATGTATTTACTAACTACACTAACTACATATGATAAATTTAGACGTGAACAAACCATATCATAAATAAGAGATTCCACTGCACTAGAATATGGAACATTTTACATGTAGTCAATCTCATCATTTGATTATGGAGACAAAGCTGATGAAAGTATGAAATTGGCCACCAAAGGAGTACTAATAGGCTTAGCACTTTATATATTGAACCTGCAAAGAGCATTCTCAATGTACCCTTTCTGACTTAGGTACAAATTACTTGATTTTCTATCTTTGAGAATCTCCATACCAAGTATCTTCTTTGCTACTCCCAAATCCTTCATTTTATATCATTCACTAAGCTGAGCTTTGACCTTTCTTATCTCTCCTTTATCTTTCGCTGCTATCAACATGTCATCAACATAGAGGAGTAGATACACAAAAGAACCATTGTTATTCTTCTTAAAATAAATACAACTGTTAAAGCTGCTTCTTTTAAAATTATAAAAAGTTATAAAATACTCAAACCTCTTGTACCACTGCCTTGGTGATTGTTTCAAACCATAAAGGGACTTTTTCAACAAGCAAACATAGTCATCCTTTTCTGATATTGTAAATCCCTCTGGTTGTTGCATGTAAATGTCCTCTTCAAGTTTTCCATGTAAGAATGTTATTTTTACATCTAACTGTTCGAGCTCCAAATCATACATGGCCACAATACCAAGTAAGGCTCAAATTGAACTATACTTCATAATTAGAGAAAATACATCTATGAAGTCTACACTTGAAATCTGATTGTAACCCTCTGCAACAAGCCTTACTTTATATATGGGTTCTTCAACTCCTAGAGTCCCTTCTTTCCTCTTGAACACCCATTTACAATGAACAACCTTCTTACCTTTAGGAAGCTTCACAAGATCTCATGTTCTATTCTTATGGAGTGACTCCATCTCTTCTTGCATGACAAACATTCACTTTTCTGAGTCTTCACAGCTAACTACCTCGGAATAAGTATATAACTCTTGATTTTCATCTATATCTTCAACCACATTTAAAGCATAAGCAACTAGATCAGCCACATCATATCTCTTTAGAGGTTTAATTTCTCTTTTAGTTCTATTTTTTGGCAATAGAATATTGTGGTGAAGAATTGACTTTGTTCTAATTTTTGTACTAACTTGAGGAGTCAATTTTGTTGTAGATACTAGATCAATCTGAAGCTCCACCTGTTTTTGCTGTTATTTATTTGAAGAGTCTTTAAGAGATAAGTTAAGTAGCATAGCAGTTTCATAAAAAAAAACAACATCTCTACTAATTATAATTTTTCTATTTTCAGGACACCACAACTTATACCCTTTTACACCAGCCTTATAATAAAAAAACACATTTAATAGATCTTGGTTCCAATTTTCTATTATCAACATGTGCATACGTAGGACACCCAAAAATCTTTAAATCAGAATAATCAACAGGCTTACAGACCATATCTCTTTTGGAGTCTTTTCTCAATGACAACGGATGTATATCGGTTGATAAAAAAATATGCAGTAAAGGTTGCTTCAGCCCAAAACAACTTCAGTAAATTAGCCTTTGACAATATACATCGAACCTTCTCCATGATCGTTCTGTTTATTCGTTCTACAATACCTTTTTTGTCATGAAGTATGAAGAACTATCAAGTGTCTCATCATCCCTTCTGATTTGCACTATTCGTTAAACTCATCAAAACAAAACTCTAAGCTATTATCTATACAAAGATATTTTATTTGTTTTCCTGTCTGTTTCTCAACCATAGTTTTTCAAGACTTAAATGCAAAAAACACATCGCTTTTCTACTTCAGGAAGAACGCCCAAACTTTTCTGGAAAAATCATCAATAAAAGTTAGTATATAATTAGCTTCACCTCTTGAAGGCACTCTGAATGGTTCCCAAAGATCAGAATGAATATAATCCAACGTTCCCTTCGTGTTATAGATTCTTCTAGTGAATCGAACTCTCTTTTGCTTTCCAAAAACGCAGTGCTCGCAAAACTTCAGTTTACTAATACCTTGCCCATGAAGAAGTCTTTTTTTACTCAATTTTGTCATGTCGTTTTCACTCATATGCCCCAGGTGCATATGCATAGTCTAGTAACATCATCATCTAAAAAGGAAGAGGAAGCAACTCCTGTATCACCAATAATAGTAGAGCTCTGCAAAACATATAACTTTGCAGTTTTTCTCTGTCCTTTCATCACAACGAGGGAACCTTTGGAAATCTTTAGAACCCCACTTTTAGCTGTGTATTTGTACCCTTTTAAATTAAGAGTACTCAACGAGATCAAATTTCTCTTCAATTCTAGAACACGTCGTACATCACTAAGTGTTCTGACAACTCCATCAAATATCTTAACTTTAATTATTCCAACACATGCGATTTTACATGAAGTATTATTTTCCATCAAAATAACACCTTCAGATACTGTTTCATAAGTTGTAAACCAATCTCAGTTGGGACTCATATAGAAGGTGTAGTCAGAATCAAGGATCTACTCCTCGCTCACTTTAAAATTGTTGGCAGAAACAACTAGGAGTTCACTATCACTATAGTATTCTACAACATCAGCTTCACCGGATTTTTCTGGTTGTTTTCCTTTTTGATCTTGTTTTGCAACTTATAGCATTTAGATTTAATGTGCCATTTCTTCTTGCAAAAATTACAGGTTTTACCTCTATTTGAAGATCTCGATCTACTCTTAGATTTACTACGAGGATTACGTTTCTATGTTCTTCCACGATCATCATTAATATTTCATTCTTGTCTTCCATGAACAATAAGACCCTCTCCCTAAGAGTCAGATTTAATCACAAGATGCTCTATCTTGTCATATGAGGTCAAAGAATTATAGACCTCATCAATTGTGAGAGATCTGCGACTATACAAAATCGTGTATCTAAAGTTTTAATAGGACGGTGGCAACGAACAAAGTAGAATCAACCCTAACTCTCATTTATCAAACTGAACCTCCATGGCTTCTAGGTTCGAGATAATTTTCTTAAACACAGTTAAGTGTTCATGCACAGACGGTGTTCTTCTAAACGATGAGCATAAAGATGCTACTTCGTATGTAACTCGTCAGGGTTTTTGACTTGCATAGCTGATTTAGTTTTGCCCATAATACAGCGGCGGTCTTCTCCTTCATCACATCCTGCAAAATTTCGTTAGACAAATGAAAATGTAATTGCTTCAAGGCCTTTTGATCTTTATGCTTCTTCTCTTCATCTATCAATGTCAAAGGCATCTTATCTATCCCCAACAGGTCATCTTCTAAATCTATCTACGCAAGAATTGCTTGCATCTTTATCTGCAATAACGCAAATCTGGTGTTGCGATCCAACAGCGAAATTTCATACTTCAATGACGCCATTACCGTGATCGAGATAAGCAACCCAGAAAGCTCTGATACCAATTTGTGAAAATAGAATGTCGATAATAGCAATGTACCACAAGGAAAAGAAAGAAAAATATAACACACAAATTTCACGTAAAAATCCTTTTGGAAAAAAAAATTGCAGGTAGAGGAGAAAAAAATTTACTATGTCGAATTCGTATAATTATAAGGAGTAAAGACTGCGTCTATTTATAGGTTTAGAAATCTTATTCTAAGCAACATCTAATAGAAGTAATCTAGTAAGGTTGAAACACCTTATTCAAATCAATATCAAACAGAGGAAGTAAACTTCTATACGGATTCTTCTTGTGCAGCCTGTATTTTATTTTAATAAGAATTTGGGTCACAACTCTAATAACAACAATGCTCATACGATTGAGTTAAGACTCAACCGACATGTTAATTAATGTTTTAGAATTTAATAATTTGTCTATGCGATGAAATAATTTATTGTATTTAGTAATAATTATATTGAATTTTTTCTTTATCTATATTTTAAAAATAAGTAATAACATTATTATGAAATTCAAACATAACAATATAAAGTTAAATCAAATTTTTTAAAAAATAGTTAAATCAAATAATTATCAATCATCATTGTTCAATAATTTCTTTCTTAATTTTATTGTATTTAAAAAAATAAAAACATGGTATAAATTACTTTTCTCGTTTAGAATATTAAAATATAATTGTTTCATAATTAATAAAGAAGAATTTACAATTTTTTAAAACTAAAAATTAGTTTCATTGGAAATATATATTTGTAATTATTGTAATTATTTATTATTAATTATTTTAATTTAAATGAGATTAGATAATTTGTAAGTGATCTATTTGTTACTTTTTATAACTTTTTTTGGTGATAGTGAAAAAATAAAATAAGTACAAATGACATAAGCTAGCTCAATCCCTCAAACGAGAATACTTCAAAAATTTGCAATCCATGGCTTCCCCCATGTGCTAGCTTGACCAGATTATCAGTATCCTGATTGTCCCCTCTAGAAATATGCGAAATACTCCAACGCTCAAACTGTGACAACAACTAAAGAATCCTTCTTATCAAGGACGAATTAGATCCTTCCGTAAGTCTATTTTGAATAACCTTAACTACATCAAGGCTATCAGTTTGGATTAACACGTGGTCATAGCCCCAATCAACAAAGATGCCTAAACCATCCAAGATGCCTCAAAGTCTAACCTCCAACATTGAACAGCTCCCCAATAATATATTAAAACCAATAATCCACTTTCCATTTCAGTTTCTCACGATTCCCCCTGCAACTGCAAAATCATTCCCATATCTTACAGAACCATTAGTATTCAAACAGGCCCAATTCTCAACCAAATGTGTGCAATGAGTCGAAATTTGAGTCAAACATGTTAAGGCCCTACCAAATAAAGAAAAATGTTTGGCCCAGCTATAATAAACCTGAACATAATCATTATTACTCCAAGAGATACCCTGGAATATGAAGAGATTACGATTATTCCAAATACGCCAAATAATAACCACAATAAGCATTGCCAATCAACCTTACCAAAACGAAAATTTTGACAGTTTTATAAGTTTGAGGTGAGCCAATCTTATAGATTGTCAGAGTAAAATATGTTATGCCAATCAAAGGGGATTAAAAGATTCCAAATGTTTTGCGTTGTAGTATTGTCCTTAACAGCATGCAACACATCCTCCGAGATATGCCCACAAACCTCATACATTGAACTGTGCCTGAGACCTCGACAAACTCTCTCTATAATAGTTAGCAACCTCTGCTTAAACGTAAGCCAAATGAAAAATCTAACCCCTTGAGGTCCTTGAAACTTTTAAGGAATCCGCCACACCTCTTCTTTTGGTTTCCAAAACATTTTTCAAAGTTTCCCATAAGTGTTTTTAACGAAAAATGAGCTTGTCGAAGTGCCTCCACAGATAATTCTATCAATTCCTACTACCGAATATGGTGGGGAGACCCTTGTAATTTTATGAACTATCACCTCAGACAATTAGAGTCAAAATAGATCCATATTCCAACTACCATTACATAGAAACATATCATTCAAAACACATTCCAAATCAAGGTTTGTATAATTAGGAATTATATTAACAAGAGGCCTCACACATGGTACCCATGGATCATGTCAACATATGACACTTTCCCCATCTCCCACTGATCAAAGAAGATTCTCTCGAATAAGTGGCTAAACCTTTGTGAGGGCTCTCCATAAGAACGAACACCTTCTACGCATTAGGGATTTAGGCAAACCTTTTGCAACTCCATATTTAGCTTAGAGAACCTAGGCCCAAAGAGTTTTAGAATCTGCTACAAGTTTGTAACCTAGCTTCAACATAAAATATATGTCATGGTCTTGAAGTTTTTAAAAACTATGACCTCCATGATCTTTAGGCTGACATATGTCTTCTCAACTAACCAAAGCCATTTTTTTACCACTACTCGAAGATCCCTCAAAAAAATTGACGCACCATGCGTTCAATTTCCTCACAAAGACTTTTGGGTATCATTATTGATTGCATGAAGTAACTGGGAATCGCCAATAAAACCGATTGAGCTAGAGTGACCCTAACAGCTAAAGACAATGACCTTGTATCTCAACTCCATAATTTACTCTGAACCTTGTCCATAATAAACCACAAAGTGTTATTTGTTACTATTTCATGAAACAAAGGTACGCCCAAATAGTTCCCAAGATTTTGAACTTCTAAAAACCAAGAAAACTACCTACTCTACCCCCCAGAGCCTCACTTACACCATCAAAGAAGTAGATATTAGTTTTAGTAGCATTAATTTTGTGCCTAGAACAATCACAGAAACTATTTAGTATTCTCTTCATGATCCAAACAAAACAAAATCATCTGCAAAAAAGGTGAGAGAGGAGAGGAGCTGATCGGGATAAGCGAATAGGTCTCCAACACCCAGAATTTGTACTTGAGTGGATACTATGACTAAGCCATTCCATGCATAAAACGAAAAGGTAAGGTGAAAGTGGACATATTTGATGTATCCCTCTAGTCGGTCGAAACTTCCAGGATGGTGTATCGTTCCACAGAATCTATATAGTGGAAGTTTTTATAGTAGAAATAAAAATATTATTTAAAAAATTTGGAATACCTACAACTTGAAAGGATGCTTCAATAAACTTCTATCACACACGATCATATGCCTTCTTGAGATCAATCTTGATTGCAAACCAATTACTAGACTTTTGCTTAACTCTCATGGAGTGAAACACTTCCTGAGCAATAATAATATTGTCGATAGTGCTTCTCCCTGCAATAAAACCACTATGCTCTTGGCCAATAATTCTTGGAAGACCAGCTTAAGCTGGTTGGCAATAATCTTTATCACCAACTTATAGAGAACCGAACACTAATTGATAGGTTAAAACTGATAAAAACATTATAGATTCGGAACATTGGGAATAAGAATGATTAAAGTGTTGTTTAACTCTAGGTCCATTTTTCCCTTGCAAAAATACTTTTGACCAATCCACAAACCGAGCCCCCAAGATGATCCCATTGACTCTAGAAGAAAAGATCATGGAATCCATCACTTCTCGGAGCCTTTAGAGGCCCTATATCAAGCAAAGCAGACTTTATCTCCTCATTAGAGACAGGCTTACTTAACAATTGGACCTCGCTATCCTCAAGCTGTGGGAATGAATTAGTAGGAAGTCCCTTTATCAGTATTGGATCTTCACTACATAGATTCTTAAAGAAGCAAATCACCTCATGTTGCAAGTCTTCCTCATCAAAGATCCATACCCCTACCTCAGTTTTCAAAGTCGTAATCTAATTCTACTTTCTTCTTCTAAGAGTGCGCCTGTGAAAAAAATTAGTATTTTAGTTACCCAAAGAGAGTCAATCACATTTCACCTTCTGTTTCCAAAGAAATTCTTTATGGCACATGACCTGTTCCAGCTCCCCTTAACTTTTAAATCCAACTGAAGTAGAGAATCCGACTAGGAACAATCTATATCCCATTGAATACAGTCAAGCTTTTGAAGCAATCTTTTTTTTTCGAAACCTAATGTAACCATATACCTGTTTGTTCCACTCTATTAGTTGATTCGTAAAGTTTGTGACTTTATTGAACATCGAGCCATTAAAGTTCCAATTCTTCTTAATAAAGTTAGAAAATTATGAGTGTTTAATTCATCTTGCCAGAAAACGAAAAGGTCATCCCATAACAGAATGAAGCATAGGTTGAAGAGTCAAGACCAAAGGCCTGTGATCAGCTATGAGTCTAGAGAGGTGAGTCACAAAATAATTTAGGAAAGACACAAGCCACACATAATTTTTGTTAGCTCTGTCAAGTCGTTCATAGACTCCACCTCTACAACGCGTAAAGATAGCACATTTGAATCCAAAATCATGAACCCCTGTCGAATCCACAAAGTCTCCAAAATAAGAATATTTTTTTCCACTAACTTACCCACTCTTCTTTTCACTGGAGGCTAAAAGTGCAGTAAAATCTCCAACTACCATCCAAGGATAACCATTAACCGAAAAAGTCACCTTTAAAACATCCTAAAGACACCTCCGTTTACGACTATTAGGGATACTGTAAACAAAAAAAAGGAAAAAAATAAGTCGTTAAGGAGAACTATAAAAAACACGAGTCAAAATGAATTGAGGGTGACTCCGAAGAATTTTAACCTAGATTAACTCCTTCCAACCAACCCAAATACCTCTAGAAAAACCAATTGCTTCCACCCTGTGAGAGTACTGAAGACCAAGTCTAGCGATAATCGAATCAACTTTTCCACTATTAACTATTGTTTCTAAAAGACCAATAATATCCGATTTATACTCCTGATTATACTCATAAAAAATCCACGAAAACTTGCTACTAACACACCCTTAAAAGTTCTAAGAAAAAATAGATAAACTCATATATTAATAAGAATAAAGAAAGTTAGAAAACTAACCACAAATACTGGCTAACAGCCTCCTTCACGGCTTTTCCCATCACAGTTCAAATTTCCCTTATCAATCTCAATGTCAATCTATGAGCTAATGAGTTTGGCCACGGAGTTCATAGAGTCTGATAATGGAACCCTCGCATTACTAGAGTTTTTAAAACATCCCTCATGGTTCAAAATGATTTTGTTGATAATGCCGCCACTACAGACAGATCCACCCTGAGCCCTTGATCTCTCCCTTTTAAAATCAAAATTCCTTTATACCTCCAAATCAAATTAGTACCTTCATTGGAACTGATAATTTTGGGTACCTTATTCTACTTAAAAATAATATCTGAATATCTCCTAGGGTCGAGGACCTCACTGTTAAGTTTCACCACTGCCTCCACTGGATCATTGAAAGTTGGATTAAAATGAGAATTAACACCCAACATGTTCAAATCATCATTAATATTTGAAACCCCTAAATTTTGCATTTGCTTCGTACCAACTCCCTTCAAAGCTAAAGAATTATCCAAGTTACCCTTATTTTCCAAGCCCCCATCTCCTCAGTCTTGTTGTCCAAGCCTAAATAAATTTGAACTTTTGATTTTTGTAGTTTCTAAAACCCTCGAATTTGAATCTTCCATTAGTGATCCATTTAGTATATCCATATTATTTGATCCAGGCCCAAAGTCCACCACATTAACATCCCCATTTGATGTCCCTGGCCTAGTTGAATTAAGCTTCCCCAAAACACTAAAAACGTTTACCATTTTCGTGTAACTCAAAATTTTTATTAGCCCTAAGTGGTGCTCCTTGACCCTTCTCCTTTAAGAAAACTCCATTTTGAAAATTTACTCCCAACAAATTAGCCGCAGCTGGGCCATTTTCTGATGTTTTAATTTCTAGTGAATTCAAGGCACTTTCCCTAGTTACCTTATCAAGGATTTGATGATTCCTTAAATTGCGCTTGGATTTTTGTTCGACCAACATCCATGGCCCAAAGGCCTCAACCGGCTCCACCGCCTTGTCATTTTTCGATGGGGTTCCCGTCGTCAAAACTGAACCCACTACTGTGTTGTTCGCTAAGCTAGAGCCAAGGCAAAGGTTTTGCAAGTGTCCGAACCTGCCACACAAAAAACACACTAACAGAAGTGATTCGAATTCAACCCTCTGAACCACACCGTTAACTTGGATATGAGAGATCAAAGGTTTTCCCAGATTGATAAATACAACCATCCGGAAAAATTTCCCCCTCGAGCCCTTGTCCGTCTGAAAATCGAGTTTAATGACCTTACCTATTAATCCCTCTATTTCCTCAAGAACACGCTATTTGTAAAGATAGTTGGGTAGATCAGGCAACCGAACCCAAACCATAGTACTGTTGGGAAAAGCCTGAAAGGGATTAAATTTCAGAGTCCACGATTGGACCGTGAGATATTGTCCGAGCACGATCATGGCCCCTAGGTAAGAACTTTCTCATAATCCTCTCGGCTTTGAAATTTAACCAAGAAGTATCCATTCTCCACATCCATGAGATGGAACTATTGCAAGGGTTTCCAAAAGGTGTGGATCCTATTTTGCAAGAGGGTATATGACAGGTTTCGACCCAATAACTTAACCACCACTGTGGTCGCCATATCTCTAATGAGATTTTGTTGATCCCTTTTAGAGAAGTTGATTGTCGAAATTCTATTAACATTAGACTTCGAGACATCTCTTTCTATAAATTCAAAGTCTTCATCACAACTAGATTTAAAAGTCCCTTGGTCCAAAACTTTGTCTCTCCAAGACATTCCTGTTGTTAGGGTTGAATCTAGACTTTTTTAGTGTTTAGATTGGTTGAGTTATCACCTCTACTGTACTCAATCATCTCCAATCAGTCATAAGCTTTAATACTTTTTACTTTCATAAAATATTGATTGTGAGGTTGATGACAAAAAAATATATTTAATATGAATGATATACAATTATATAAAAAATTTTCGGTAATTGAAAGTATATCTTTTAAATTTCCACGAGGACAATAAAATATATTTAATATGTGAAATTAATTTACTTTTTTAATAAGTTTTAAAATATAATTTCCATAATTTTTTTAGATAGTTAATGCATAATGGAGATTTTGTACTTTTAAATTAATTGATTCTAAATCCTCAATTAGTTTTTTTTATTAATTAATAATTATATATGTCAATTTTGTAGAATGACAAATGACAAATTGTTAGAAATGTTGTAGAATGACAAATGACAAATTGTTAGAAATGTTTTATTATATCGAAACATCAATATATATATATATATATATATATATATATAAGATTAGATAATGATTCTTAAATTTTATCTAAATAATTATCTTTTAAAAGAAATAAATATTATTAGGAGTGTATTCTTGTATTCTTGTATTTTATATAAAATTTATAAAAACAATTCAACTAATAATAAATCTAGAAAAAAAAAAAAGATAATGAGACTTAAGACACTAAATTTCCAAAATTTCAATTCTGTCCATTCAACCAAAATATTGTTGGCTTTTTCATAATTTTTATATAATTCTTTTACCATATTGTGGACATGACCGTATAATTTAGCACAGTTATAAAATTTCTAATTAAATTAGTCTCATGAATTAATTGTACACCAACTAAATTTAAAAAAATATATAAACTATTTTTTAAATAAAACAAAAAACCCCATATATATATATATTTATATTATATTATAAATTTTTTTAAATAAACAAGTGTGTTTACATTACAATTTTTAGACACACACTCCTCAATTTAAGTATTTATTTTCACATGGATAAATTACTTTTTCACTCTTACCTTTTTAAATTATATTAGATAATTTACTTTAAACATAACTTAATTATCACATGTATATTACAATTTATAGTATTTTTTTAAAAAATTAATCTTATTGTTATTATTTTTAAATAAAATTCCTTTTGTCATTGTTAATTATAATTGTTTTTCATAAAACTTTGAGATATCTATTTATTATAAATTTTTAATATAATATTTTCAAACTTCATAACAAAACATATATTTTATATACTACTAATATATATTATTAATTTTTTATATTATGATTAAATTTATATTACGTTTTATTCCATTTTAAAAAACAATTATGTTGATAAATACTATTAGCTTATGCATTCTATGTATTATTATATAAAAACATTTTTTTGAAATTTTTTATATAAAATAATTAAATAAAATAACTTTCCGCGACTTAAAAAAACACCTTTACAAATGATAAATATATAGTTCTTTAAAAATAAATCTTTTAAAAATTACTTCAACTTAAAAAAACTGCTATTTTCCATATAAAAATCTATCATTCATTTAAAAAATAAATATATAATTTTTAGATAAATCTTCATAGTAGATAAATCTTTTACAAAGATGGTACTTTTTTTCATCCCATATAATAAATAGCCATAAAACAAATTATTAAATTTAAATATAAATATTATAAATAATTATAAAGCATAATAAAAAATATATTATACTTTTAACAAATTCAAATTTAAATATTAAAGATAATATTATTCAAAATAAAAAAATAAATATGGTTTCAAAAAACATAACTATACTTTTGCACTCGTTTCAATATAACCCAATTCCTTAATTTATTTTAAATTATGACACTAAAGTGTAAGTTTCCCTTCCTTTGGCAGTCAGCGGTTTAGTTTGATGGCGAGTGGACTCTACGTGTTTTAGTTGATAGCTTCATTTACGCCCAAAAGCCTCATCTAAATCTAAAATATATATTATTTATCTTTCAATATATATATTGATTATTTATATTTTCCTTTTTTCTCATCACCGACCTTTTTCTTTTTTTTGGAAAAAATGTATAATTTTCCTACTGAAGAATTAAGCAGTTAAGCTTGCCGCCAGATCTTTACTCAATTTTAGGGTTTCTTTTTCTTCATTAAAATTCTTTAAAAACCCGATCTCAAATGCACGGCCTAAGCCGCCTCGGCACCGGCAGTAACCGTTCGGTTTCACCATCCCCGCCTTCCTCGCCGCGGTTCCGCCATGGACGTTACAAGAACTTCGCTGGGGGTGGCGGGGGAGTTGGACGTGGCGGGAAGCAGAGTGCGGCCAATAAGATAGTTTTCGTGTTGATATCGACTGTTTTTCGAAGGAAAGGGGTGCTGTTGTTTGCGCCGTTATTGTATATATCAGGAATGTTATTGTACATGGGATTGTTAGGTTTCGATGTTGTAAGCTTGAAAAATGCGGTTGTTGTTGTTCACAGGCGTTCGCCCCCCGGTTCGGTTTACCGCAGTCCGCAGCTTTTTCAGAAGCTTTGGCCGTATATGGAGGCTGAGAGCAATGCCACTCACAATGCGGTATATATATATATATATATTTGCTTCTACTTGTATCTTCGTTGTATTCTATTTTGAGAACTCTAAGTTGGGAAAATTAATTTTTGTAGAAATACCTATATAAATTGGCTCATCGAGCTTATGGATATTCTACATACATTTTTTATTAAGCTTCGAGGGGAAATTGTAGAATTTTTAGAAGAAATTGTAACTTTTATGATTTCTAATATTAAATACGGGAGTGGTTAAATGACATAGGGTCGGTGGATGCCAAAATTAAATTTATAAATTGGCTTTAGCTGCCATGTCAAGGGCGTATCTACTTTGCACAGAGAATTTCTGTGTTGATTGAGAAGCTATGATCAAAGCCTTTGGCTTAGAAAGAGGATTAAACTCTGAGCAACCTATTGAGTCACTCTAAATTCTCACGCAAGGGTCAATTGGAGAGTGGAACAGCCTTAAGAAATGGCACTTGCAAGAGGACAAAGATCTTTTACCCTGTCTTCATTTGGAGGTCTTTTTAATGTTCATATTAATGAGAAAGTTTGGCTAATGTAATACTAAATTGAAAATCATGCAGTTGATGACAGCATGGAATCTGAAAATGCATCAAGGTTGGAAGCCGTGTATCAACTCCATTATTTCTAAAACAGGTCTTAGTTCTTATATGATTTTAACAATTATATGAATCACTTAAGGATCTTTCTTGATGATCTTTATTTGCTTTCTTTTCAAATTTTAGTAAGCTATGTCTATGCAAATCATTCATGTTGTTCTTGTAAATATGGTCTATATTAATTTCAACTCTTCCTTGAAGTACTCTTGTCTGAACATATTTTGATTTGGTTATGGGGCTATGATCCTCTAAATGTATCAAAAAAATGTAGAAAAAATTGAGCATACCTTGTTTGATGCATACTTGACATTCACCATTGAGTTTGAGTAACAGATTATGGTAATTTAGAATTCCTATTTGAGGGCTCATATTTCATGTTTATGTACAATTTTTGGGGCATCTTAAATTCTTTGCTTGCACTGAACCAAAGAGAATAGAAAGGAATGCTTTGCTTGCGGTCTCTAGGAGACAGACATCTATATTATCTTTTGGAAAATTTAAATAGTACTAAAGTTTTTGGTGGACGCACCTTGATACAAATCTAACAAATAATAAAATCACCACCTTTGTTATCCCAAGGTATTAACTGTCATAGGTTGATAATATCACTGATTCTGTTTAGCCATCTCCTGGGCCTCTTGTATATATTAGGAGTTAACTGCTGCTTTTTGTGATTTCAAGGTTTCTCAGAATTGCCGAAGTCTAATGGTTTCCTTATAATTGAAGCAAATGGTGGCTTGAATCAACAACGCCTATCGGTATGTCTTAATTCTTGATGATTTTAGTGCATATTAAGTCTCAAACAAACAAAAGTTACAGCAGAATGCTTGCTTGCTCATGTGAACATTGGTCTTTAGTTCCCCTGTTTTCCTTCATGCTCCCTTCTTGATGTTAGAGGTGCCATAATGTGCACCCTGTTATATGGTTTTCTTCTTACTAAAGCCTTTTACTCTATTGCTTGCAAATATGTTGAATGTTGATGGCATAGGATGGACCATTTGTTCCCAAAAAATGCTGTTAAAATGTGTACGGAGATTTCCTTGAAATATCATGCAGATTCTGGAGTATTGTTGTCTTCATGCTTGCATGAAAATATTTAGCTGTTTTTTCCTTTGTTATATATCACTGTAGTAATAGCTTGTCAATTGTTAATTACAGAAGATAATGGCACTTTTATTTGATCGCTGCTTCATTCTTTTAGTACAGATATGTGATGCAGTGGCGGTGGCGTGGCTTCTGAATGCAACTCTTGTCATTCCAATCTTTCATTTGAACAGTGTTTGGCGAGATTCCAGGTTATATGTTCACCATTTTCTTTTTATAATTCACATTCTCACTGAATTTAGGTTTGAAATAAATTTTGGCTACCATTCTCTTTGCATAGAAGGAACGATTTTTCAATCATGTTATTTCATTATAGTCACTAATATGTCATAGATTTCTATTAGCATCTTTGTATTCTGGTTTTTATGGAATTCAAGTTACTTTTTTGTGTTTACTAGCTAATTTTCTATTTAGCAATCTAGCCTATTGCCTTGGAGTTGTCATCTTTTGTCTCTTAGGCTACTTGGGTTGTGCTCCTGCAATTGACTGCTCAATTGACAGAACATGGATTACTCTAGGTGTAGCAACCATTAGGCGTCCTCTTTAATGCATGGGTGCCCTGTTTTCTTTGTCATTTGTGGCTTCAGGTGGATGTAGAATGGTATGATTGCTACCGTATAATATTCACAATTCTTGGGGCTATTATACTTGCAAAGTAGCAAGATAAAAGAATAAAATTGAGGATAATTTTGTCACCATGTTCCTCTTCTTTTTCCTTTTTTTTTTTTCTGCCTTCTAAGTATACAAATCGCTTTACAGTTCTAGGGTCTTTGGGGTTCCATAATGCTTTTGCTGATCAGCCATAAGCAATTTCACTGGCTTTAGATCTTTAGTCTTCTTGGTCCTGTTGATTCCTGTTAGAAGAGGATACTTGAATAGGGATTTTATTGATGGCATTGCTCTCGCCTTCTCTGCCCACCAATCCCAATATTGCTCTTTCTGTTATGTTATGATAGTATACCATTCAAATCAAAAAGAAAGACGAAGGATTTGGCAGCAGAGTTGTAGACATTAGTCATGGAATGAATTTTAGAAGGTCAGCCTCTAAGGTATAGTCATAGTGTTTTTACTTTTGATAGTACATGTGTAAGCCTAAATGCAAAGATATACTTTTTTCATTACTTATTTTAAATTTGAAAATAAAATATCATAAATAAACTATACAAATGAATTTTTTGATCCCCGTTGAGATAAAATTGTTAATGATAATAATGCAAATCCATAAGATGATATTTAATCCTTGTAAAAGATGGCTTTTAATGGCAAGAACTGCTAATTGTCTAGAAACCGCAACAGACTTGCCGATTGCATTGGAAACAACAGTTATTATTTTAAGCACTTTTAATTGATCAACTGCCTTTAGAGAAGTATAAGTGTATATGGATTTGGCTTAATAGAGGGCATCATTTTTAATTTGGTTATTATTTTAAGCACTTTTAATTGATCAACTGCCTTTAGAGAAGTATAAGTGTATATGGATTTGGCTTAATAGAGGGCATCATTTTTAATTTGCCATTTTTTAGACCTCAAGGAGAAATGAGGTCACCTTGCATGAAACTTGAGACCACCTTTTAAAACAGAAATGATTGTTTTATATTTGAATTACTGCTTCGATCACAATTAGGTTTTTTTCAGTTTTCACCTTTTTCGTTAAGATGCTTCAAATCATTAATAAGTTCCCTTCTTGTTTTTCAATTCATGGCAGCAAGTTTGGAGATATATTTGATGAAGAATTTTTTATACATGCACTTAGAAATCATGTGAATGTGGTCAGAGAGCTCCCTGAAGATGTACTTCAGAGATTTGACAATAATATTAGTAACATTGTTAATTTGAGAGTAAAAGGTTGGTCAAGCGCAGCCCATTATCTTCAGAAGGTTCTTCCAAAGCTAGAGGCAATGGGGTATGCATTTTACTTTTATTTATTGTGTACCATATTTGCCTTTCCCTGTAGAAAAAAAAAATTGTGAGAAAATCAAAATTGTGAGAAAATCAAACTAACATTAATGTTCTTCGGGATGGACAGAAACTTGAATGGTCTTATGGGAGTGAAGTACAATCATATTTAGAAGAAACACTAACATTGAAAGAATGATGATAAGTGAGAACAATGTAAAGACTGTAAAAACTAAGTTTTATGTGTAAATTCGTTTGGAGCAGTTATGAGAGTCCTTTCCCTCTTTCCTTTTGGGGGAGCTAACTGCATTTCGGCAAAATTTCAAGTGTATCCAAGTAAAGAAAGATTTAGTAAAGTTGAATGTCTAAATAATAGTTGGGGAGTGCTAAAACAAATCACATGTTGAAATTACAGCAGAATACTCTTACTGTAACCAAAAAACCTTGAAGGACAGTTTGCCTTGCTATTATATGTTCAGCACATGACACTAATTTCATCTCTAGAATGTACATGGTGTTCTTTCATCGATCATATTGTCAAAGCAAAAGCAGTTATTGATCATAGTTCTTCCATTTAGTTTAATTCATTAAACATGCCTTGTAATAGTTGGAACATAATCTTATTTAATTCATGCTGTATATTTCTGATTTATCTTTGGAAGTTGGAAGCATTTTATTCTTTTGGATTGTTTGAAGTCTTACATTTACTAGTAGTAGGCACCTCTACATTTTACGACTCTTGAGTTATGTCCAGTGAGAGCTGTGAATATTTTATATATATGTATATATATTGTTCTCTTTACTTCTATTTCATCTACGCTTCCACGTGTTCCATTTCCAATAACAGGGAAAAGGCTTTGTTGACATGGATTTGCAACAAATCATATGCAATAAGCTTACTGCTATATGATTTCATCTTTCAGGGCTGTTCGTATTGCACCCTTCTCTAACAGGTTGGCATATTCTGTTCCTGCTAATGTACAAGGGGTTAGGTGCTTATCCAATTTTCAAGCACTGAGGTTTGCAGAACCTATAAGGACACTTGCTGATAAAATGGTCGAGAGGATGGTCATGAATAGCTCCCATACTGGAGGGAAATATGTTTCAGTGCATCTTCGGTTTGAAACGGTGTTCTTCTTGTTTCTTGTACTTTGGTGGATGATTTTTTGATTCATGAATTTAACGTTTAGCCAAATTGTGCTCTAGTTCTGAAAGATAAATGTTTTCTTTGGGAAGGATATGGTTGCATTTTCCTGCTGTGAATATGATGGTGGGGAAGAGGAGAAACGTGAAATGGATATTGCTAGAGAAAGAAGTTGGAGAGGAAAATTTAGGCGAAGGGGCAGAGTTATAAGGCCAGGTGCAAATCGTATGGATGGAAAATGCCCTTTAACTCCTTTGGAGGTATCCAACTATAACTTTTTTTCTCGTTTGTGTGGTTAACTTTAGCACATGTTACCCAATGTTTTCAGTCAAGTCATTCTTGAATGTTTTTCTTTTTCTGGACAACATATTAATTCTGGAAAGCTAATGTTGCATACTGGAGTGTATATTTGATGGTATTGCAATCTTATTTGGTGATTCTCCTTGTTCAGCATTTGAATGTTAAGATATTGGTGTTTCAGGGTACGCAACTGTCATTTCTGTTGACTGATTTATTAATCTATTTACTTGCTTCTTTAGGTGGGACTGATGCTTAGAGGCATGGGTTTCAATAACAATACATCAGTGTTTGTCGCAGCAGGAAATATTTACAAAGCAGAAAAATACATGGCTCCCCTTAAACAGATGTTTCCGCTTTTAGAAACAAAGGATACATTGGCTACTCCAGAAGAGCTTGCTCCATTCAAGGTATTAAGCTTTTGTCCTGTTGGGCTGCTTTGTTAAGTCAGACAGAGCAATATCTAATTATAATTGCTTCGAAGGAGGAAGAAGAAAACTAGAAATGATTCAATTCTTTAACATTCTAGTTCATAATGTAGGGCCACTCATCTAGGTTGGCAGCACTTGACTACACCGTTTGCCTTCATAGTGAAGTATTTGTCACGACACAAGGTGGAAATTTCCCCCACTTCTTAATGGGTCATCGTCGCTATTTATTTGGAGGACATGCAAAAACAATTAAGCCTGATAAAAGGAAATTAGCGCTGCTATTTGATAGCCCTCATATCAGGTAAATTGCGCTTCAAATCCATTTCATTCTTGTTAGTACTTTTTGGTCAGATTAGTTATTTTAAAAAGTTGATTTTGCTTTCATTAAATTCCCTTTTGTCTTGTTGGGAGGTTTGGCTTGTTCTGTTGTCAAACTGATTGCTATTAAGCTTCCACATGCTCTAGGTCAGTTGAGTTTGAATAACACTACTGTAGTGTTATTAAGTCAGTTGGGGCTGGAAGCAAGCATTTGGCTAATGCAAAGCTTCCATATGCAACAAATCAGAAGCAGTCCCACTTGCAACTTTTATACAAGTTATCATTGTTTCCTAATGGTTCCCGATCCTTGGTCTTTCATGCCTGTTTCTCCATTGCTCTTAACTTCAAACACTCCATCTACTTGCAACCAATCAAGAGATTGTTAAATTCTGTTTGATCAGATGAGGCCATTTATTTACATCATAGATTCCAGTAATAACAAGTTGACCTTGCCAGACCATTTTCCTTGAAAGTTTGGATGGGGTATAAAGGAAATCACTTCAATTAGGATCTTTAAAAGTCTAATATCAATTTCATTGTTGGGGGATTTCAAATTTAGGAGAAATTTCTAGATGGAAATTGAGCACGTAAAATTGCCACTTGAAACTTCACATAAAGGTGGTTTTCTGTCATGAACAACCCAGATTGGATTGGTTGGTTGGAGCAAAAACCAGAGACTTGCCCTGTTTGGTGCTATGAATAAAATATGGCGTCTCTTGAACCTGCAAAAAGTTGGTTCTGCCAGTATAACATGATGGTTTTTGCTCTTTCTAATTTTTTTCCCAAAAATTTGTAAGCTATGAGATTTAAACCTTTAACTTATTAATTCTATATTCAATACCATACCATTTTGTTAATTACATATTTTCATAAAGAATATGATATTTAATATTAAATTTAATTATTTAATATCATTTTAAAAAAATTTATTGATCAGTTCAACTGGTCAAATTGGTTGAACAATCGAGGTCCTATGGTTTGACTTCTAGTTGAATTCTTTTAGCACTAGTGGGGTTTCAGAACTCCATTAAATCTCCGTAAAAAGACATTTTTTAGTTATTATGCGTGTATATATATTTCTTAATAATATTTATACATTTTTTTACAATTGTGCTAATATTGCAATTTTTTGGATTTTTTTTTTCTTTTTCTTATGTCAAATGTCAAATGCCATTTTCTTTTTTTTCTTAATTATTTTGGATCCCATCAAATTTTAGTAGTCAAATTTCTTTCAAAGAAATATTTATCCACACAATACAATTGCATTGGATTTTTGAATTAGTGCATTTGAATATGCTTTCTTTTAATGAATCTTCAAATTCCTTTTCCAAATGCACTTTAAGTTATCATTAGTTCCTCTTAAACTCTTAATAGGAAGCCAAGACAAGTGGTCTTTGATTGCTGGCATTGTGTTTTTTGATCAGGACTGATTTTCTTATTTTCATTCAAGCATTAGTAAAGTTACTTCAGTTTGGCTTTGCTGCCAATATTTGTCTACATCTTTCCATCCATTCAATGTGCTGCTTTAACTGAAAAGTGCCTGATAAAGAGCATGCCTAGTGGTATGTGCATGACAAGTTCACTGACAGCAATAGTGAAGACATTGCAGCTTCTAATGGTGAGAAAAATAAACCTTATTAGGATTCTTTTTCACTCACCACCTCTATGCTGGTTGGCAGTAATTCAAGACCTTTGCATATGTAGCAAAATGTGTGTGACCAATCTTACAAAAGAGCATTAGGACTTGGGAGAAGGGATTGGGGATAATGAACGACTTTGAAATTTTGTTACATTTAGGATTCTTGTAGCTAGAAAAGTCATTCATAATGGCATTCTTCTTAGCTAGGCAGTCAATACCACTTGATTCAAATCTCTATAACCATGACTCCACTACCAAAGTCATCTGATAATGCAATTACGGTCTTCGCATGTTATAGCTGATTTGAAAATTGAGTGATCTTGGACTCCTGCTGTAACTGACCCATCTCGAATAGTGTCCTTTTTAACTTTTTATTTTGTATCTTGCTTTTCATCAAATTGGAAATAGCTTGCGTTGTGCAGCCACTGAACATTGGGAGGATCAATTATCTAATAAGAACAAACAACTTTGAAATTTTGTTACTTTTAGGATTCAAATAGTAGCTGGAGAAGTCTCATCCTTACCACCATCCTTCTTAGCTTGGTAGTCGATATGAGATGATTCAAATATTTTTTTTTATTCATCACCCCACTGCCAAAACCGTATTATAGCAGACTTAAAAGTTGAGTGATCTTGTACTGCCGCTATAACTGTTCATCTCGAATAATTTATATCCTAAAAGTGAATCGCCAGTTCATCACTGTTGATTGTTGGGACCTTTGCAAAGAACAAACTATCACTGGCAGAAAAAAGAATGGGTCTTCTTGTTTTATCTTTTATCCAACTTAGTAGGGCTTTGAATTTTCAATATGCTCCTCTTTCTAAAATTGGAACCTCTTACTATTTATTTTCTCTATTATCTTTTGGGCATTACCCTATCTGCAATTTTTTACGTTCTAGATTTTCTAGTTGTAATGTTTGGTTGGGTTCTACTACTTGAATGATCAGTTTAATTATTGCTTTGGGTAAATTCTATTTACACTCCATGTGGTTCGACTCTTTCCATGTGACACCATGAGATTGCGTTTTTGTTCCTAGAGCATGGTTACTCTTTTAGTTTCATCCAATGAAATCATCTTTTTCCTTCACAATTAAGGGTATTTTGTATTTTTATCATGTAAAGTATAGAACTCACAAGGTGCTATATTAGAATAGTTGAAACAAGTGGTATTGTTGGAGTTTATGTCATTATTTTTTGTTTCACACGAGTTGTTCATAGTTGATATTTGATTTTGCATTTTCGAGCATTGCCTCTTATCTCTTCTTTCCTCCTTTAACTTGTTGGATGTAAGCATCATATGCAAAATCCTACTCTGTTTATCAAGTGTGTTGGTTGGAATGAGTACGACTTTCATGACTTCTTTCTTTGATTCAATATATTCTCAAAATAGAAAATTAAATATTTTATTAATTTGTTACCAACCCTGTTCAAAGGGCATACTTCAAAATTATGATATATTGTAATAATATTTTCTGTCAAGTGCATTTGATACTAGAAATATTACTGTTATGTTGCTGGTGTGTGTTTGATAGGTGGGAAACCTTCAGACGGCAGATGAAAGACATGCTGCGGCACAGTGATGTGAAGGGAGGTGAACTGAAGAAACCCAGCGGTTCAGTCTATACATTTCCCATGCCAGATTGCATGTGTAAACAAACAGAGGCAGCAGCAAATGAAAGCAGTTTGAGTTTTTGAGTACAGAGTCTCCCTGTAATTTTATGGTGTATCGTCATGCGATTGAGATGTAGGGTTTAATTCTTTAGTTTTTGATTAGATTATAGATTCTTTCCAGGTTTCGATTCTTTCAAGATTGAATTGTTCATAATGATTAATTTAGCACGCTGTAAACTTTATTGTTGTATATGATATAAATATATGATCCATCATAGTTTATTGGTGGTTTCGGTAACATGCTTTTACGAGCTGCTCTACTAATTTTGGGCAACTTCCAGCCAACTAGGGTCTTAGGGTTGGGGATTAGATCATATCAGAATCATGTGCTTTTGGCAACCACAGCTGTAGCATCCCTCCTTTGCTTTCTTGATCTCTATTAAAAAAATGTAAGTTTATAAATAACTTCTAAAATAAAAATATTATAATAATGATATATTTTAAGACTTATTATTTGGTAAAAATTTTAAAATCCACAAGTCCCATTTATTTTAGTTTTAGTATCTTAAATACAACCTAAGGAGATAAATTTGATGATTAATGGAATATTTTCATGTCAAACGTAGAAGAAAGAATTGTGCTGAGACATTATATCTTAAACAGGGGGATTTAAGTGGATCGAGCAAAGATCAAAGTCAGAAACGGTACCTCACCTGTTGGTAGAGTTAGAAGTGTTTTGGGCTATGTTGGATTTTATCTACGTTCTATTAAAGATTTTATTTTATTTTTTTACAAAAAAAACATTGTAAGGAAAACATTTGAATATATATCTATATAAAAAAATGCTCTCGCCAGATGCTTCGCTAGCAATGAATGTCTAGGATCCACACTGTCGACGAATCTACTACGGGCAACTAAGAAGGTTAGGAATAAAGATGATGAATCAGTGGCTAATGTTGATCAGGTGATGAAGGAGCCCAAACCTCGCAAAGTTTCTTTCAAATACATGTTGATGGGGTGTGGGAAGGAGGAAAAATATGGGGATGTGCACCTCACTTGAGGATGATGATGAAATTACATTCAATGAAGGTGATGTCAATATATCTGTAGATGGACCGTACCCTCAAATCTGCTTTTCCGAAAGAGTCCATAGTCTAATCGATGTATTGTAAAATGGCCATCCATGCATTAGCAAACCTAAACTTCAACACTGTGAGCTCACTATATCTGCAAGCTCACCAATACTACGAGCTCATTATATCTGCGAGCTCACTAACACTGCGAGCTCACCGAGACTGTGAGCTCCTTACCTTGCAAGTTGTCAACTTGTACTGAAACAGTGATAATTTTTTTTATTAGACCTTTTGGTTGCTGATTAGATTGAAATCAACCATTAAGGAAGCAAGTTAACTGAATCTAGTTGCAAGACTAAGTCAAGTTGTAATTATTTTATTATTATTTTCAACTTAATTAATCTTTCTTGTTCCTGTAAACATAGCAATCAATTTTTTATGAAACAGTTAATCACAAGCTAATCTTTCTCTAATTTTTGATTTTTTTTTTTTTTGCTTCTGTTTCAAGTCTTTCTTCATAAAAAAAATCCAACAATTGGTATCTAAAGCAACTTATCTTTGAGGGCCTATTTTCATAAAAATGTCTTCAGCAAAGTTTACACCACCACCCCTTGTTTTTACAAGAGAAAACTATCACATCTGGTTAGTAAAAATGAAAACTTATCTTTAAGCCTTTAATCTTTGGGAAATTGTAAATGCTGAAATAGAACCAGCAGTGTTGAGGCCAAATCCCACACTTACTCGAATAAAACAATACAGTGAAGAATGTGCCAAAAAACTCAAGGTGATGTCTTGCCTACAAAACAGTGTTTCAAACATGATCTTTACAAGAATATGGCCTGTGATACTTCCAAACAAGCTCGGGATAAGTTTAAAGAGGAGTTCCGGGGTTCATAGAAGACAATGCAGCAACAGATGATAAATCTCAGATGAGATTTTGAAAACTTCAAGATGAAGGAAGCTGAGACTGTAAAGCAATATTTAGATCGAATCATGGCGGTGGTGAACCTGATAAGACTGCTAGAGGACTAGTTTGCGGATAGTCGAGTAGTTGAGAAGGTGATTACCACACTTCTTGAGAGATACGAATCAAATATTTCCTCATTGGAAAATTCAAAGGATCTATCAAACATCTCACTCTCAGTGCTAATCAATGTTCTGTATGCTTTAAAACAAAGAAGGGCAAGCAAAAAATAACATTTTGAAGGAGCTTTTCAAGCCAGAAACAAAGATGCTGCAAGCTCTTTAAGTCAGAAAGAAAAAAAAGAGCTGTTCAGATAAGAAGGAGAAGCCAAAGAAAGACAGTGGAAAAAAATATCCACCATGCTCACACTGCAAAAAGTTAGGGCATCCTGAGAAGTTTTGTTGGTTCAGGCCTAATTCTCAATGCAAAAATTGCAAGCAATTTAATATTTACGAGTTTATTATTGTATTATACTGATTTTTAGTCTGGTAATTCTATTGAACGGTTAGTAATTAAGGTATAAAGACTAAATCGTAAAAACCCTAAAAGTTAATCGCTATTGAATTTTTGTTAACTAAAAGGCTTAATTAGTGATTGTTCAAGGTTTTAAGTGGAAAATTAGCCATTTTAGTGATGCATTGACAATAGGAGCATGTTTTCTAGTATTGTTTTGTTTTAACAATTAAAGTTAAAATAATGAAATAATAAAACAAATAAAAGAATTAAAAGCCACCATTTCTATTTTCTCATCATCTTCACAGTTTGGAGAAAAGAAAAGTGAAGAAGCCATAGCTAGGTTTCAAGCAAACTTTCGACCCTTGTATGTAAGTCCAAATTGATTTACCTAACTCGATTTACCTAACTCGTATGTTATTTTTCAAAACTGTTAAAGTTTCAAAATATTGCCATTGATGAATTCTTGAAGTTTTGGTGTTAAAATGCTAGTTTTCAAGCTTAGATTTGAAAAGGACTTATTTATAAAGTGAAAATGGTTAGTTTTGAACTTAGGGACTAAAATGCAATAATTTTGAATGTGGTTTGTAAATATAGTTATTAGAGGATTGTTGAAGGATGGAATTGAGATCAATTTTGAAATCGAGGCTCAAATTTGAAAGTTAGGGCAATTTTGATTTTAGTGGCTAAATTGAATAAAATACAAAATTTTAGGGAACTCTTGTAAAATAAAAATTATTTTTTCAAATGCACATAACTAGTTGATATAAGGTATTTATCAGTGATAAATTAAAATTTATTATTGTATAGATCAAGATTTGAATCGAGTCGAGGATTATTAGGGGAAAAAGGAAAACTATTGATTAGTCCCTACAGTTCAACTTGTCTACCGATTTTTTCAAGTAAGTTCATATAGTAAAATCATATTTAAATCATTATAATGGAATGACATAATTGCAAAAAAAAAAAAAAAAAAAAAACCTCAACGTTTGGGGGCTTTTGGTTTTGAGCCCTTGACTTTTTTATTTTTTGATTGACATCCTTAACATTACGATTTTTTAAGAAATCAACCCAGTTTTAACGGTCAATTCACGTTGACCGTTAATCAAATTGTAGGTCAACATAATAGCTTATGTGGCATGCCACATAAGCGCACGACGTCATAGATGACATCATCTATTTAACAAAAATTTTTTCTCTCATTTTCTTTCTTGCCAAACACATGGTTGCTGCCATTTTTTTCTCTCATTTTCTCTCTTGCCAAACACCATTTTTATTCTTCAAAACATACGGTTGGCTCATTTCATCTACAAGAGTCTCCATTACCATGATTATAATCATGCTTTTGTACAATTTTTGTAAACCCATACCACACTTTCAACTTAAAATCATTATTTTTCCCACCACTGTTAGCTGCCATTTTTTTCTCTCATTTTCTCTCTTGCCAAACACCATTTTTCTTCATGGTACTAACACTAACGTACACTAGAGATAGAAAAAAGCATCTTATACTTAATGGACATACATTCTTCCCCACAAACTTTTGTACTTCATAGGTAATTGTTATGAAACAACTTACCATCCCGGACAATTCCGAAACATCAATAAAAAAAGCCAATATTGCAACAAGCATACCGGTTGTCACTGTGCTCTTTACTGGAACTTAGGTGTGTGTATTGATGTTAGAAAAGAATGCAAGTAATAATCAATCCCTGGCCATTGCCATCAAGAGTTGTGGCTGAAGAAATATACATAAAGTCAAACATGTACAATACCACATCCTTATGCTAATTTAGAACCAGTTAAACAGCAATAGAAGGATGAACCCACACAGTAAAGGTCTTTTTGTCTACCATCGATAATGAAGTTTTGGCATCTCCTCTTTGGTTCAGTTCCAACAATTGCTGTAGAAAATCCTTAATGTCCGCCATTTTTGGTCCCTCTTCGAGCTTCATTCGTTGCTTTATCACTGATTTGAGAAACCTATAAAACCACGACAAATGCTTCTTAGTTTTGGATTCAATTCCTTGTAAATTGAATGGCCTAAGCATCGAGAAAATGTCAGAAAGATTGGGTTCTCCCATCAATTTCATAAATTCCTCTAATCGATCCTTAATTTCAAGCCCAAGCTTTGCTTCTTCTCCGTTCAACGAACCACCCCATAGCATGCTGATCGTAACGATGCAGTCAATTTGTTTAATTTTTTTCCACGTCAGCATTTTTATTTGTTTAATTTTGCCACGTCATCAGTTAACTAGAATGCCACATAGACCAATTTTTTGACCGGCTGTTGACTAATGGTCAGCTGACGGTTACCATTTCAACTAGGTTGATGTTTGAAAAATCCATTATGTGAAGGGTTGATTTTAGAAAATAAAAAGGTTAGGGGCATATATCCAAATGCCCCCAAAGATTGAGGGATTTTTTTTGCAATTATGCCTAATGGAATTCTGTATGTATGGATGTTAATTTACACTTTGAAATCTTTACGGTTTAGTATGAAAGGTGGTATATGGATTAATTTGTAAATGTATTGTAAATGTGATAATTATAAACTTGTATGAAGTGCTAATGAGATATGAAATGTGTTATAGTAGACTATATTTACATGATAATGTTACAGTGGTATAAATGTTATAAATTCAATACTAATGCCCGTGTGAACTTAGTAAACTATTAGGATACAATTGACATTCCAATAGAGTTAGTTGCGCACTTGTACGGGTTGCACTTGGTGTCTCTGTTTGCATTTTGGCACCCCTGTACAACACTACAATGCTTTCTGGTGTAGTGTAGTTACCCAGGTATTCGAATTTATTTACTAGTGTTCATCGGGCTATTGGATTAATATAGAAAAATAGGAAAATGATTGTTTAATGTTATAAGACTGTGTTCAAATGATTATATGACAAATAAATGGTATGAATGGTATTGAATTGATATAATGTATGTGTATGTTAATAACTTGAATGATATATTACTTGTGATAATGTTATATATATTCTCGGTTATACGTGGAGTTTACCTTATTACCGTGAAATGTTATGTCAAGTACTGTATCGAACAATTAGTTTAAAATGTGTAGTTTATATTTTATGGTAAGTTAATATTTATTTCATATGAACTTATTAAGAATTTGAAATGCTTATTCTGTTGTTTTCTATTTTTGTAAAGCGTCCATTTGTGAAACTCGTAGGTCAGATCAACTTGAAGAATCACACTATCCCACCATCGTTTTAGTAGTCTTTTGGTTCGTTTTAATCATGGTTTTGTGGCATATATGTTTTTGGATAGTAAATTTTGGATGGATAAATTGGTTTGAAATGTTTAATGTTAGAAGTGTGGAATAATTAAATGCATAGCATAATAGTAATGTTTGGTATCCTGTAGTACTGTTTAATTTATCATTAATTGAGTATGTTTTGATATGGCATGGTTAAAAGAGATAAGAATGCATTGGGTATATGTTGTGATATAATAAACATAACTTGATCTAGTATTTTGAGTTTGTAAGGCATGGTAAATTGAATGATTATGTAACATCCCGAAATTTGGGGTTAGAAGTTTTAAGGTTTGTGGTTAGGGTCAGCGAGTGGGTTGAACGTTTAGGTCTGCTGGTCTGCTGGTTAGTTGTGTGTTAGTGTATCTCTGGGTCTCGTATTCGAATCCTGTGAGTGTTTTTTATATTTATTTTTTTATGTTATTTTTTTTATTTTTAAAAGGGGAAGTTAATTTTAAAATAGAAAATAAGTTTAAGTTCTTGATTTTTTTCTTTTTCTTTTTCTTCTCGATCATTCCTTTTTCTATTCTTTCTAATTCCAATTTCATTTGTTTCTTGCTTCTTCTGTTTTATGAACTTGTTATCTATCATTCCGTCAAAGGAGATTACTCTTGTGTGTTTCGTGTTATCGAATGTGAGTTAGAATAGTCTTGTGGAGGCTAAGCGGTTAATCTTTGTTGTTTACAATTTCGATTTAAGGTGTGTTTCCAAAACTATTGATTTTAAGTGTTGAGTTATTGATGGATTGCATGATTTTCTGTATATTTCAGTACATTTTTGGATTTCTAAAGGATGAGGATTGTTTCGGTGTCAAAAACACGAATTTCAGGTTGTTTCAGTATGGTTTCGTGACCACACGGGTGGCCACACGGGCGTGTGCCGCACATGGGTGGCTCACACGGCCGTGAGAAATTGGGAATTAGGGTTTTTGGGCAAATTTTGGTACCATACAGCCTGGCCACACGGGCATGTATACCCACATGGACGTGTGAGATCTCTATATGGCCATGTCTCCTCTGCTATTTATTTTTGGCATTTTTGTTCAGTGAGTTACACGGGCTGCTCACATGGGTGTGTAGACCCTCACACGGCTTGGGCACTTCCACATGACCGGGGCACACAACCATGTGACCTTATTTTGTAGAATTTTTGTTTTGAGTCATAAACTATCTGTTTTATGTTTTTTGTGTAATCTAACCCTCGTTCAAGCGTCTCTAAGTGTGTTTGGGACTTAATTTAGTTTGGTTCGTGTATATATGTGCGTTTATGGGCTTTAATTTTAGTACTCGTTTATGTGATGAATAAGTATGAGTTTATTATTGTTGTCGTAACTGAATATTGGAATAAAAGTGTAATCAAATTTGAATCTGTTCAAACTGGAATTATTAATTTCTTTTTCTATAAATTGTCGGCATAATGTGTGCATTGTTGCATAGCATGAAAATTTTGGGATTTTGTTATGAAGAGAAAGAAGACAGACTTAGTAGTTTTAACTACGATACTTTTGTATAGCGGTTTACCGCACTATCCTATAAGTATATCAGCTCAGATGTATACAATAACTCAAGTGGCATAGTTTCACATTGTGGTGTGTAGGGTGGATGAACCTATTATGGTTCTATGTGGTGTGCATGGTGGACGGGCTTACCATAGCCCTTATGTGGTGTGCTAGCTGGGCGAAGTGGTGTTTGGTTGGTGGGGTGGGATTTTGACTTGTGCATTCATTCGCATCTGAATATACGTCTGTTTGTTAGAACATTTTGTCTGTTTGTGTGAACTTTTGGTTATTGACAATATAGTTAATGTCATGTAATATGTTCTGATTATTGCGTATAATTGGATAATCATTTCTGTGGTTTGATATTGTATTTGACAAACCGAATGAGACTTTCGTGAGTGATATTATTATACATATGCTTGTCTGAAGTATTTATTACATCACTCCGTCTTTTGCCATATGTTCATATTTCAGACTCACATTGA
This sequence comes from Gossypium longicalyx, assembly GCA_025698465.1. Lineage (NCBI taxonomy): Eukaryota > Viridiplantae > Streptophyta > Magnoliopsida > Malvales > Malvaceae > Gossypium > Gossypium longicalyx. Next base: position 9,679,609 of record CM046997.1, on the reverse strand, counting down.
GCTCGCGTAGCTCATCTCTGTAGTGTCTTTCCTTTCAGGTACTTTCTGTGTTTTGGAGCTGGACTCAACATACTGGAGGTTTTAGAAAGATACGATTTGATTCAGTTTAAGTAGAATCTCATAAGTTTTATACGGTTAATTTTAAGTCGGTTTGTAAAACGATTATATAAATTGTGGTACAAGTTTTTATGTTGGACTTTCGTAAGGTGTTATTTGGACTAAACCTTAGAAATTGTGGATTTTCTTTCTGAATGTCTAACGCTGGTTTAATATTGTTTCAAACATAATGAACAAAAAGGTTTTCTTGGTTTGAATTAAAGTTTTTGTTTCCCCCACTTTTGGTGGCCAATGTAACCTCCAAGATTTAGTCTAAACTTTTAGGCCGAGTTTTAGGGTGTTACAGATTATGAATACTTATAAACTAAAGGTTGATTGGATGAATTGGTATAGCTTAGGTTGATTTGTTTTTGCCAAATGTGAGGAAATGTTTGATTGATAGATGAGAATGGTTATAAAATGAAATGTGCATGGTCCCTTTTGGTATGGATTGAATAGATGAAAATTTATGTTTGCTAGCTAAATGAGACTTGATATAATGATAATTGTGATTTGGTTGTGTTGTGGTGATTTGGCAAGTTTTGGTCTGGTACTATATAGGTTGGAAGTGTGCCTAAGGTACCTTTCTAGTTTAAGTTTTGGTTTGGCATGAAACGGGACCAAAATGTGGTATATTTGACCCTTTGGTAAAAAGTATCAATACCATAGAATGAAGTATTAGTACTTGACCAAATGAACAATATTTTAAAATGACATAATGGCAATTTGGTATTGATACTTATCTCTAAATCTATATAATGGTATCGATACGAATTGACTTGTGTTCAAATTTTTGAAAATGGCAAAATGCCAAATGATATCGATGCATAATTTATTATCGATACTTGTCTATTTTAACTTGATTTTTGAAACATCAAAACTAAATACGATATCGGTACCTGAATTGGGTATCGATACCTATGCCCAAACTTTGATAAATTTACAATTTAGTTCTTTTTCATGCTCAAAACAACTTTAGAGCTTTCATAAACTCAATTAAGTCTTAGTTTTGTTTTAAATCATATTGCACATGAAATCATGAAATGAATTGATGTTTAATTGAATTATTTGATATGATCTGTGTGTATCTGCTCCTATAACAGTGGTAGCATCTTGTAGCTCGGGTTCAGCAACTAAACCGGCTGAGGGGTGTTACAAAGAATTGGTGAAAAGGATGGTGTTTCATAAACTGAGATGATGTCACATTGTAAAGCTACAACCTTCTAGGGTGATATGACTATTTCTCTTAAGGTCGCAACTTGAATTTCAAGGTTGTAATGACTTGGGGGGTTTAGTTGAGTGCTAAGCAAGAAATCTGTAGTATTCAAACACAATTTTTTTATTTTTGCTTTACGAAAGTTGCAACTTAAATTTGCAATGAAGTTAACCAGTAAGCAAGCTGGGAGAGAAGGCCGCGACACCAATTTAACAAAATGGGGGTGCTTTCAATTTTTCACATACTTTTAATCTCTAGTTTTAAATAATCTTATTTTTCTTAATAATATATCATTTTCAACTCTTTCTCTTTCTCACTATTTTTATTTTCATTGTCTTTAATTTCCATGATAATTGTAATCAACTCTTATGGGAAAATGTAATCCTACTATGCTATTTGATAAGACTAAATTTTTGTCTTTTGAAAATTTTGAGAAGCTTACAAAAAATTATTTTTAGGAAAGATTAGGATATTGAAATAGGAGTTCATTTGACTTGTTGTCACGAGTTAGAAGGTAATGTGATGCAAAAAGTGGGACATTTTATGCAATCAACCACAAATGATTTGCATGGCAGTGGCTCGAGAGTTTTATACCAACATGGATACAAAGATGCAATTTGGGTAAAAGGAAAACAAATATTGTTTGATGTAAGATCTTTAAATTCGTTTTTTCTAATTCTTAACGTTGAACGTGATGATTTGATGTAAGATCTTTAGATTCTATGAGCTTTAGCTAATGATTAGGGTAGATGTAAGTAAGAAGAATGGTTATTTGTATTTCAAATCAATCTTCTTTCTACCAGATATCCAAATCCTCTTTTATTTTGTTTGTTCCAAGATATTATCAACGACAAACATGAATTTTGTCAATTGAAAATGCATTATAGTTTTATATTATATATGAAATCATAAATTTATTAATGGAAGTAGGATCTCTAATTCAATGATCAAGCAAATAACTGTTGGCAAAGAAAAATGTTTATGGTTCCAAGGTCTTATAATAGAGACTTGCATTAAATAGGGAGCGCAAATACTTAAAGAGGAGGAAAAAGTAGCCCTTCAAAGGTTAGTAGGGCATGACTAATGGATGAGTTGTTATAAAAAGATGAGAAATAGAAGACGAATGGAAATGTTACATGTCTAAAAAGGAAAAGGACATTGATGATCTCAAAATATGTTACATCATATAATCTTTTGACGGGGATGAAAGTTTATGTTTGCCTAGGACACCCTCTAGACCTAAACATTCTGACAACATTGAAAATGTGATTAGTCATGAAGTTAGTATTGATGATGAACGATCCTTGATTTTTAATTTTTGAGGAATTGAACTCTTTTTTCTATTTATTTTTTTTAAGGGTGGACTTGTAATAATTAATTAGGATTTTATATATTATTTTTATATTTGGATTTTATTCTATTCTATTCTATTTTTATTTTATGCTATGCACTTTTTTGTTTTTTTTTTTTTTGAGTCTTTATAGGTCAACCACACATTTGGAGTTAAGGTTGCCCAATTGAATTGTGGAGGAGTGACTGCCTTTATCTGTGGATTTGAGCTTTCAATTGAGGGAGTTTCTATTTTCCCTATATTTTTAAACATTGACGACTTAGTTTGATTTGAGTGTTGGGGATGGAGGATTTACAATGTTTGAATTGTTTTCATGTGTAAAAAATAGACCATCGATAATGGCTAAGAATTGAAAAGAGAAGAAGAAGAACATATAGAATTTTACGTAGAAACCCTTTCGGGGAAAAAAACATGGGTAGAGGAGAAGATAATTCACTATGTCGAATTTGAATAATACAAGAGGAGAGACGACTACGTCTATTTATAGGTTTGTAAAACCATATTCTAATCAAAGTCAAATAGAAGTAATACAGAAGGGTTAAAACACATTATTCTAATCAACAACAAATAGAAGAAGTAAACTTCTATACAGATGCCACTTGTATCTTGCCACTTATATTTTATTTTCACAAGAGTTTGGGTTACACAATTCTAACATCATGCATTTTTTTTCTTTTTTAAAAATTTTGGTCAATTTTTAAAAAAATTATTGTCTAGGTCTTGCATGTACTTAGCTAATTATTTGGGTTGAGAACATTGGTTGTGATTGCAAAGCTAATAGTATGTGAATTTATGTGATTAAATATGATTTGAGAAGCATACTATGTGTTGTCCATAGAGTAGTATTTGATATTCTATAGTTAGATTATATCCACACTTTGGATACTTCACTTTATATTCCCATTGTTACCTCCAAAATAAAATTTTCTATTTTTCTCACGTCTAATGATACGACCTAAATTTGTAATGGGTTGTAAATGAATAATGAACATTAGTGAATATCTTTTGTTATGGTGTTTTGAATTCATTATTTTACTATTTTTGAACATAAGGAGAAGTTCCAAATGACAAGGGATGATCTATGTCTTTTTTTCTATTGGATCATTTGAGCCTCTTGAGCTAACCTAACATTTAATTTCCATTGAACCTTTATGTTTGAGCCTATATCCTTTTCATTGTTTGCCCTTATTGTTTGTTTAAATATTCCTCAGCAATCAAGCTTAAAGCACCAACCTTACCTTTGGTTGTTTTAGATGCTTGGTGCTTAATGGAATTTTATTATTAATTTGAGCATCAATACAACTAGGTTAGGTGGATACATTATGGTGGAAGAATTGGATGGAGAGAGACGATAAAACATATTTTTCTTGTTCTTATTCATGTACTTCATGATGAAATTTTGGGAAAAAATAAAGAAAAGAAAAGTGAAATGAAAAAGCATTTAGAGTGAAAAAAATGAAAATTTTAAAATAAAAGTAATAGTGCTTTTGATTGTCATACTTTTGTCTTTTTTTTCTTCTTTTGTGTATATGATTTATTCTAAGTGATGGAGAGATAAGGGTTGAGTGAAAAAGTAATGTATTTGAAGAAGAATTTGAATGGACTTAGGGAAGATTGAAAATTAATACTATGTGCTTTATATTAATCCTTAAGTGACTTGAGTTTAGGTTAAGCTAGATGTTATCTTGTTGTTTGAATGATCATACCTTAACCTAAGCCTCATCATTTAGGACTTAGTGACATTATTACATATTAGAATGGTTTAAAGGAGAAGTGATCAATAATGAACTTATTAATTCATGATATACTTTTGTTTAGTGCTTATTATTTTTCCAAGGCACTAATAAGATTGCACAAATAAGTAATTTGCACAAAAAAGTACAAAAGTTTTAGTTTTTTTTTACTATTTTCTATTTATGTGAATTTTTCGAAGATTATTTGTGTATCACCCCAACTCAACTCAATTGTTGGGTCAAAATGAGATACCATATTCATTGTTGAATCAACTACAACTAGCTTCTCATTCAATATCAACACAACATCATACTTTTACCATATTATACCAAACATTCATATTGATTAAAAACAAGTTCAAGTAATTTAAAACACTTTAGAAACATTTTTAATTGAGTTCTAGGTGTTTGGGAATGCTCAGGACCAAGTTTGCGTCTCTAAGGGTCAAAATAGGGGAAGGACCCTGTTTGACCTAGTTGTATCGGTAAAAGTGGGTACTTGTGCCGATATTACTTGGTGCTACTGTTAATTTTTTGCTACTAACTTACTTGTACCGATACATCTGACCACTTGATTCGGTACAAGTTTGTCAGGAAACAAAAATGACCCCAAAATTCACCTAATTTGATCCCAAACAATACCAATTCATTTCAACTCATTATGGAACAATGTGAACAAGTTTTAAACACCATTTAAAGCATATTTAATACTTTCAATTACATGATTTCAATCATGGTTACCACATTATCAATTTAATGCTTCAATTTACTTACTTAGCATACAAGTAATACATAAAGCATAGTATAAACATGGCAAATTAGGCATGCATATCATCATGTCCCTAGTGTAACACATATACACACCACCATACATATATGATCACATTCAAATTACTAAAACTGGCATGTCATCAAGTATTTGAGCTCATAGTTTGTTGTTATGGGTTGCTTGTTGCATCTGGGAGTATAGAAATGTTACGCATTGCCCAATACAGGGTTCAAATAACTATGTCATGCTTTGTGCACACTGTAACGAGCCGATAGTCAGGGGTGACAGAATGTATCGTTTCAGGACTCCAGTTTCGTAAATCGGGTTATGGAGCTATAATAGAGGCAAATTAAATTTTGGATAAGTTATTTTCATGAATTAGGAGTTATTAAGGTACAGGGACAAAATTGTGTAAGTGCAAAATTTTGAATTATAGATTGAAATTAATTAAAAAGACTAAAGTAGTAATTACATCACTAATTAAATGTTAACGGATGGTGATAGGTTAGTTGTCTTAAAATTTATTAACTAAACTATTAATTATATGTAATAATAATAATAATAATAATAATAATAATAATAATAATAATAATAAAAAATGAAAGAACGAGAAAACTTTCATTCTCTTTTTGCATGCAAATTTTTGAAGTATAAAGGGGGGAAAAGAGCATGAACGAGCATTGAAAATTTTGAGGGTTCAAGTTTAAATTGGTTAGTCAATTTAGTCACTTTTCTTGTAATTTTTACATTTTTGGAATCCCAGTACTATAGATTAGTTGACCCATGTTATAATTTTTAGAATTTTTTTTGAGATTTTAGATGTTATCATTGTTGTTTAGTTAAAAGTTTAAGGGTTAATTTGATAGATTTTTTAAGTTAGAAGTGAAAAAGGACTAAATAGCAGAGTTAATTATTGATTTTGAGCAATAGAGACCAAATTGTGAAAAATTAGAAATTAAGGGGTGGAATTAAAATTTGGGAGCTAAATTTAGCTTAGAGTGGAATTAGTATAAAATTTTGAGGTTAAATGTGGGATTAAATTAGTCTCGGTTTAGGGACTAAATTGAGGATTAAGCAAATGTAGTATAAAAATTTGAAATTTAATGAGAATTGAGTTATGTATTATTAATCTATTTTAATTATTTTATTTTGTAACAGTGATCGTGTTGATTCGTGATAAGTTTTAATTAATTTATATTTGACTGTTCTTGAAGACTAACTATTATCACGACGAAGGCAAGTGTACCTATCGAACAGTAGTATAGTTTTAACAAGACCGAGATGTCGAACCCAAAGGAACTAAAAGTACTAGTATTAACTCATTTCTTATTATCTAGCCTAAAAATAAAGGGGTTTGTTTTATCTAAACTAATTAACTAACTAAGAATGCACAGAAAGAAAATTAGGGAAAATACTTTTGGGAAATTCGACTGATTAAGACAATACTCAAGGAAAAATCCACCTAGACTTCACTTGTTATTTGACTCTGAATTAGACGATTTATTCACTTGACTTGATCCGTAGAAATTCCTAATTTATATTATTATCTCTCTCGAAACTAACAACGTCTAACCCTAGGTTGATTAATTGAAATCACTTTCTAATTAAAACCCCTAGTGTTGCATTAACTCGATCTATGAATTCCCTTATTAGGTTTGACCCTAATTCGGCAGATTTATGTCGTCCTATGTCTAGGATTGCATACAACTCCGCTTAATTATGCTAGATCTACTCTTAGACAGGGACTTTTGCTCCTCTGAATAAGCACATCAATACTTGAATTAATATCCTGAAATATTAAAACAAGGATTAAGAACACATAATTAAGAACAAATCAAGTATTTATCATATAATTCAGAAAATAATAACAATATTCATCTTAGGTTTCATTCCCCTCAGGTATTTAAGGGATTTAGTTCATAAGTGTAAAAGAAAACATCTCAGAAGAATAATGATAACAAAACATAAAGAAAACCCAAAACTCCTGAAGGAAAATTAAGGGAGATCTTTCGTCTTGAAGGAGAATATGGCTTCTGAGATGGATCAATCGGCTTTCTTTGAGTAATTCCTTGCCTCCTACTCTGTGTGTCTTTCTAAGTGCCTCCTCTGGTGTTTAAATAGACTTTTTAATGCCTCAAAGCCCTCAAGAGTGGCCTTTTCTGAATAGAACTCAACTTGGGCTCGACAGGGACACGCCCGTGTGACACGCCCATGTGACACACCCGTGTTCGATTGCTCCAAACCGTGTTAGAGTTAGCTGAATAGACACGGCCGTGTAGTCTACTCGTGTAAGTCATGCTCGATTCTGCTAAAAGGGCACGGGCGTGTGGTCTATCCATGTGAGGAAGTCCAAGCCGTGTTGATTTCCCAAGTTAGCCCATTTTCTCCGTTTTCAGCCCGTTTCTTGCTCTTTTTACTCTCCTATGCTCACTAAGTATCAAACATGAAATTAAAGGATTAAGAGCATCGAGTTCACCAAATCTAAGGAGAAATCATCCATAAATGTGCTAAGCATGGGATAAAAATATGTATAAATTACGGTTTATCAAACAGACGTCATTCCAGAATCCTCAAGTAAAAAAGGGAAAGACAATGTTGATGTCGAGTAGCTCGGAATATACGGTTTGTGTTTCTATAATCCAAACTAAATCATGAATTATTGCATATTGAATTTTTTTTGTATGGTAAGTATTTGAGGTGCGAACTTTTGAACATTTGGACTAAATTGAATTAAATGACGATTAAAATGACCCAATTATGAATATCGAGAAATGTGGTATTTTTATGACTGTTGAATTGAATATATATATTGAGAAAATGTGGTTGCTATTAAATTGAATATATGTTTATATGTGATAATCTACATATATGAAATTCATACATTGGTTGTATTGAAAAGTAAAATGAAACCCTATTAATTGTTTCAGGCTAAGTCGGATATAGATGGCATGTCATAGAAAGAGTACAGGGATTACTTCGACTTTGTAATACCCCGAAATTTTTTACAGTAAGATATTATCCTTGATATAGTAAAATAAGAAAATAAAGTGACAAAAAGGAAAGTGACAAAAAGGAAAATTTTGAGTTGTGTCAACCTTGGGAAGTATATTATGATATATTAATTCAAGAAAAGACTAAATTGTAAAAATGAGAAAAGTCTTGTTGCACAAGAGTAAATACTCAAAATTTGAGGGGTTAAAGTGTAATTATGAAAAAGTTGAAGGACATTGTGCAAATATTTTAAGGGTAGAATGATCTAGAAACTAAGGAAAATGGATGAATTAGGACCAAATTGAATAAGGTGAAAATTATGAGGGACTAAATGGCAATTTTACCAAATTAAATGATGACTCAAGGATGGAATTCTAAAAGATCATGAGGGGCAAAATGGTCAATTAGTAAGAGAGAGAATTCTAGAATGTAATGATTATGTTGATGATATTTTAAATTAATTAATTAGATAAATATTATTTTATTAATATTTTAAAGAGATATTTATTATTATTTTATTATTATTTATTTAGTATATAAGGAAGGAAAGATGAAGAATTCTCATCATCTTTCCATGCATATGCATGCAAACGTTTGAAGAGAAGAAAAGAAAGAAAGTTTTCTTTTCTTTACAATTTAGTCCTTCCATCAAAAATTTATTATTTTCACCTAGAAATCAAAAGAATTTCCATAGCTACCAAGAGAGAAAAATGTTAAGGAGACTATGGGGAGTTAGAATATCAAATTGGATTCAAGGAATAGAACCTGGAGGAGAGAGAAAATCAAGATGAAGATTAGAATAAGGTAAGAACATCATGACTTCAATATATTTTTAAGTTTGATATTATTGAAAAAGTATGGGATTTATGTTAATGTAAAGTTTTCTTACATAATGTCCTATATTATTGATATGTTAATGAAGAGAAAATAAGAGAAAGTGATGAGAAATAGTGTAGAAAAGGAAAATAAGGGTGTTATAAACATGGCAATTAATATCTTGCACTAAAACAGTTTTGGACAGCAGCAGTAGTCTAACTTTGAAAAATCATAAAAAATTGTATAAATCTAATTATAGGATGAATAAAATATGAAGTCAAATCTTATTAAGTCTAGTTTCTTATAGAATAAATTATGTAAGCAATGAAATTGTAAATCATGAGATATAATAAATTTTGTGAGACAAGGTCAGAATGATTTCGGGTTCCCCTGTTCTGACTTTGGGAAATCATAAAAAATTGGATAAAAATAATTATGGGCTTAAATTTATATTTTTAGAATTCTGAATGAGTTTATTTTCAATAGAAATAAACGATAACATCATTAGAATTCTGTACGAGGAGATAATTAATTTTTAGTGAAGAAGGGTCAGAACTATTGGACAGCAGAAAAGAGGTGAATTTAAAGAATAAACTGTACTTATTGGCTAAACTAAAAATTCTAAAAATTTCATGGTAAGAAGATATATAAGTCTAGTTTTAGGGAAAATTAGCAGATCTTAATTTGGAGTTCTATAGCTCCAGATATAAATAATTTAGTGACTATAACACAGATGGACAACTTGAATATTCATAAAAGTAAATAATAAAAATTATAGATAATGTTACTTACAAGTGTGTTATATACATTAAGGATGTGGAATGGAGAGGAGGAGGAGGAAAAATATGTATGAATATTCATCTAGCATGGGTAATTTGCATGTTTTAGGCTCAGGGACTAAATTGAATAAAAGTAAAACTTTATGGGCAATTTTGTAAAAATATAAAAAAGATCAAATTGCATGAAATGAATTATTTTATTATTTAAATTACAAAATTGAATGAAATTATTAATTTAGTTCAAGATCGGGGGAAAACATGTTTTAGGGATTAAATTGAAAAGTGTTGAAATTATGGAAAATTTTGATATTTTATAGAATTCATGGACTGTTATCAATATGTATGAGAATAATAGCTGGAAATAAGGATTAAATTGCAAGAATTTTATTTTCCTGACCCTAAGGACGAAATCATCATTAATTAAAAGTTTAGGGGCAAAATGGTAATTTTGCCTAGAGCATTAATTAAATACATTAGAATATGAAATGAACGAAAATGATGATTAAATTTATTTATAAAGGTCCGGACGACTCAAATACGAGAATTGATTGTGGAAAAGAAAAGATATCGGATTAATGAAATTATAAACACAAACAAGCAATGAGGTAAGTTTGTGTAACTTAAATTGTATTTTTAAATACTTGAAATATGTGGTTATGTGATGAAAATATGATTTGAATGTTCAATATTGATGAAATATTGATAATATTCGATATAAATTGAAAATAAATCCCGGTCGAATAGAATGGAATTCAATGGATCATTGGAAAAGAAATTGACGGTAAAAAGGATCTAGCCCGGACGAGTGATCCTATTCTGATATAGCCCTCTCGAAGAATATGTGGAAAATGGATTTAGCCCGGACGGGTAATCCGAATTAGTGTCTGAATTTAGCCTGGACTGGTAATTCAGATCCAAGCTCATTAGAGTAATTGTCGTTGCAGGGGATTTAGCTTGGACTGGTAATCCCGACAATACTCTATGAGTTTATATTACAAGGGATTTAGCCTGGACTGGTAATCTCGCTGTAAGGATGAGGTTCGTGGGAGTGTGCTTTCTGACATGATATGAAATGAATAAAACCATGGTTGAAAGATACCATGGCAACATGATATGAAATGTGTAAGACCATGGTTGAAAGATACCATGGCAACATGATATGAAATGTGTAAGACCATGGTTGAAAGATACCATGTCAACGTGACATGAAATGAAGAAGACCATGGTTGAAAGATACCATGGCAACGTGATATGAGATGAATAAGACCATGGTTGAAAGATACCATGGCAACATGACAGAAAATGAGTAAAACCATAGTTGAAAGACACTATGGCATCATGTCAAAGATAAATAAGACCGTGGATGGGAGACGCTATGACATCTATTAAACAATTGATATTCAGGTAATATGTATCAGATGACGAATGGATATATGAAATGGTAGTGTGAAATGTTTACAAGAACTGGTCATATGGAAATATATATACAAAATAGTTGTATGAAATAATTATGAAGATAAATAAACGAAATAAGTATAAGTACATGGAATATAATTTATGTTAAGTTTGATATAAACTATTATTGGAATAAATATACATAAAATATGTGGAAATGATGGAGCATGAAATATTGATATAATGAAATGATTGATATATATTTATGAAGAAACGGTAAGAGAATGATATGTTTCATGACATGTACATATATGATTATCTTTGATATGTTGATACAAGGAAATTATGTAAGTAAAGATAATTATTAAACTCAAGTGTGACATGTCGAGAAAATAAGTATATCAATGTTGAATTTATATGAAATATGTGCAAGTATACTAACAGTGATGTTATTTCACGATTAGACAAGTGCCAAGCTATTGATTGAATTGTAACATGTTTAAGGAGTATTGAAATGGTAAGTACTTAGATGAAAATATAATTTAAGATTTTGTGAAAAAAATTCTGTGATTCTGATTTAATTTCGGTTGGTTTCTAATGTATGTTTGGGGCTTCGAGGGCCCAATAGAGAGACGTTATGATTATTTTCAAAATATGAATAATAAATGACTTAGAATTATATAAAAATGTTCAGTAAACTCCGGTAATACCTCGTACCCTATTCCGACAATGGATACGGGTAAGGGGTGTTACAGACTTCGAGTCGATCAGGCACTAGGTACCAAATTACTTCTCTTCAACTGATGAGACACTGGGTGTCAACTTATTATAGCGTTAAACGCAATTATTTGCTTCAGATTTATCCGATGAGGCACTGGGTGCCAAACTGGTGTATTGGTTGGATCTGTGTATCCATCCAAGTTTGAGTCATGTTAATAGGGAAAATAAATGATAATAATTTATGTGTTTGATACTAAAATGGCAAAGGATGAGAAATAGAAATGATATATGAAATGGAATATGAAATAGTAGATTTTATTAAGAATATTGATGAATTATGAGCAATGAATTCATGAATTGGAAATGGAGATGAATTATGCTATTGTATAAATTGATTTATCAAATGCCTTATGAAATGCTATTTTCATGTATTAGAACTTGCAAGATTAGTTGGATGTGAACAAGGAATAAGTGAATTAGTATTATTGACATGATATATTATATAGCATTACTTATTTGCATTTTTACATTTTAAGTATTTATATCCTGTTTTAATGTTCGGATTATAGAAATATCACTTAGTTATACTCAGCGTATGGCGTTGTTTTCCATGTGCAGGTTAGGTACTTTTCAGCTTGTTGACGACTCAGCATCCAGCACTGATCCCGGACTCAAGTGTGGTGATGTTCAATTTTGTTATGGCATGTACCTAGGTGGTCTTTTGGTTCATGATTGTTTTGTTAATGTGATGATATTTTGAATCCCAAGTGTAATGGTATTTATATTTTCATATGGTTGAGATTGAAGCTATGTCTTAGTATGTTAGTTAAACTTGATGTTTTGCATACGTTTATCTTTAAACTTGGTAGCCTAATTAGCTAGAATATTAGCTCAATTATGACAATTCAGTATGAATGTTTGAATGGTTGATATCTTATATTAATGTGTTTGGAAATATAAAATGTGATACCAATGAAGGTACATTGTTTAGGCATTTAAGATGGATGTTTTGGTGTGTTTTGAGCATATTTAACAGTGATTTGAAATATGTTAAATGACTAGTAAATGGGTTGCTTAGTGTCCAAGTAAACATGATTTGGTAAAATTGCATTTGAAGGTACATTTAGGTACACACGGCCAGAGACAGTCCGTCATACGACTGTGTGACACACACGGCCTGGACACACGGCCGTATGTCTTGTTAATTTAAGTACAAGTTTCACATGGTTTGACACACGGCCTGCGACACGGCCGTGTGACCCAAGTCAGTGAGTTACACCGGTAGAGACACAGGCTGGGACATGGCCGTATGTCCCAACATCGAATGCTACATGGCCTGGGGCATGTCACACGGCCGTCTGACCCCCGTTTCTAAGTTTGTGAAATTTTTCCCTAAACTTTCCGAATTGTTTCAACTTAGCCCCTGTTTGATTTCAGACTATTTCTAAGGTCCCCATAAATTTGTATTAAGGGATGTAAGAGTATTTTTACTCTGATTTTAATTGAAGTAGCAAACTTAAATTAGGTAAAGTAGGTCATTCTACTAATATCATCGACGATAGTAGGCATAGTATAACTGAATGCACTAATGCGAATAATTGGAATAGTACTGACTTTCAAAAGAGGATAAATAATGATAAAAGTATAGTTTGTGTAAAACAAAGTTTAGCATTGCATGGTAGTTCTCATTCTCAGTTGTTCAAGTTAATGAAATGGGAACATCAAATAAGTGTGCCCTAATTTTTGTATAATAATTAATGATAATAGTTAGCTTGCATAATTTCTCATGTTAAAATTAAATGTTCTGATTGTTTAGTAATGCCCCGTGACCCTAATTTGACAACGGAGATGGGTTAGGAGTGTTACATGCACCAAATCAAAACAAGGTACCTAATGGATATTCGCATTTTTGACATGATTTTTGCTTTTAGTTACATAAGCTAGAAGTTTAAATTGAAAATCAAATGTGATTAAAAGGAAAACAACTATAAGTTGATTAAGTAGTTATTATTAATTTTAATTTTGAATATTGCTGGCAATATGTTTAGCCTCGTTTCCTACAAAATGGTTGTAACTCTATGATATGATGATATTTTGATGCTTGATGATAATCTATATGTTGAAATTGTTATTATTTTGCTAGTTGTTGGTCGTGCCTCGGCATGCATGCACCGAGGTAGAGTTTCAACATAAAATTATCAGAATTAAAGTGACTTATTTGTTAGTGTGACAGGTCTGCTGTAATATTTGTGTTAAAAATGGAACACAGAGTATTTTGAGGATCAAACCCAAGAGAGCTTGGGTGATAAAGTGATCTGCCACGAATTACACTATTATTTACATCCCTTTTTCACATAACTTTAGCTTGTCTAATAATTAAATAAAGTCATTTTAGTATATATCTATGTTTTTTATACATTTATTAGTAATTTATGTTTTTAGTAGTTTTTATTATATCTTAGATATCTAAATAAGGTTATGTGGTTATGTAGGTCAAATTGAGACATAAAGATGCAAATTTGGGCCAAAACTGTTGCCCATGTCGCGACACCAAGACATCGATGTCGTAACACTGGAGATAAAAGCAAAAAAAAGTCTTGAAATGAAATTGTCTACTTGTCATGACACGCCTCCAACTGTGTCGCGACACGCCTCATGTTGTGTCACGACATGGGTTCTATGTTGCAACACGGCTTTTATGCGGCCCAAAAATCCCTATGTATGACAACTACATTTTTTAGGGTAATTAAGGGTCTTTTTCCTAGTCGAACTCTAAGTACTTCAAGGATATTTTAGGCACTTTAATATTCCGAATTTAGACAATATAAAGGCCATTGTAACCCGATTAAACAAATAGATTTAGGGAGACAGATTATTATTTAGATTTTATTTCATTCTTAATTTTTACTTAGTTATTCTTATGTTTGCTTAATCAAAATATCCTATTCTGAAGTGAGACAATCGTGAGTGGAGATTGTTTTAGAATTGCACTTTTACATCGATTAATCCATGAGCATTCTCTTCCTTTATTCTCTTATTTAATCAATAATCAAATTTAAAGAAAGATATATAAATTGGGTATTTATTCAAGAGTACTTACTTTCTAGGAAGTGACATCTCTAGTAGAAGATCTAGATAGGTGAGACTGAGAGGGTATCTTGTTGAGTAAAACTTGTGTCAAACGGTGAGACCGAAAGGGTATCCGTGTGCCTAGGTGAGACCAAGAGGGTATCTTAGATGGTAATCCTTAGTGAAGATGAGACTGAGAGGGTATTCGTAGCTCAGGGTGGTAAGTACTTAATTACGAGTAACTATTGACTTAATTAATAATTGGGTAACGCAATTGATTCTAGGTTAAGTAGCTCACATAGTCGAAATAAAGAATATCGAGTAACTTAACCTAGGGTTAGATTTAGTGTTAGTTTACTTTAATTAGTTTTATTATCTTAAATGAGAATTAACACTACTAATTCATTACTTCCGTAATTGATTTAATAGTGATTTTCTCCAATCTGCAATCCCTTGGGTACGATCCTCGAAATATTTTCCAGTGTTCCATTGTAACACTTTAACTAAATTAAAATTTGACTTGTTCACTTGTAGAAATTGCACTTAACTCTTATCTTTATATTTTTGTACGAATTTACACTCTCGACGTTCATACGTCGAGAGGCGATCAAAAGTAAATAACAATGAAAATGCATGTAAATAGGAAGTCTAGCTAGCTACTCGTTATGTATCATAATACTGCAATTCATCATCAAAGATTAATTACATTATTTAACACATAAGACTAAATTGCAAAACAATCAAAAGTGCAAAAAAATCAATTCAAAGGACTGAAGTGGTCAATTTACTTCCATGTTGCTAGTCAATTCTTGGATTAGAGATCTAAAGGGTTCAAACCCCTAATCGGTTCAATTTTACCTTTCGATCACCATTTTACCCAATTAGATGATTTAGTTTGATTTATCTCTCGATCTCACTAAACTAAATCGAGACAATCGAATTGATTCTTAATAGGCTCTCCTCTCGGTCTCACCTATCTAATTGTTCACTTAGAGGCGTCAATTCTAGGTTTTGAAATCTATTTAGTTTAGTCCAGTTTTTATGATTTAGTCCCTGACCCAAAAACTAAATAGGCAACAGTTCTATCAGCCAACCACCATGAGATTTAGTTACTACCTATCATCAATACACAAACATCAGTCAAATATATGCTCAAATGATTTATTAAAGAAACAATAAAAAGCAAGGTTAATAAAGTCTAGGGACTCTTAATGGAGTTTTTGTAGAAGATGATAGCAACAACAATGAAGAAGAAAGCACAACTAAATTTGGGAATTTTACACTTTTGAAATTTAACAAAGCTGAAATTTATTAAAGGATTTATAGGGAAATCAAAATACAAAGTAAGGTTTTTTTTATTATCTAAGTGCAAGAAAGGGAAAACTATAGTAAAAACTAAGAAAACTACCAGCTACAACCACTATGCTGAGAAAGGTAAAGAACTAAAACCTAAAAATAGATAAGAGAATAAAAACTAAGCTAAAATGTTGATAAAATGTGGCTCCTTTAGTTTGGCAACCAAAACTATCTTTAATACAGCCAAAATTCAACCCTAAAACTTGACAAAAATGTCCTTGGAGTGTATGGGTTGACTTGTGCTTGTCTTGGACATAAAATTAGCTTTATAGTATTTTTCACCTCATCGAGCTTCCATTTCGTGACATCCTCGATAGTGGTATGATCTTGGCTTTGGGGGATCTCAATGTCATGACGTTGACTAGTCGGTGTCACGACATCCTTGACACTGGCCCTAGCTCCTTCACTTCAACCATCAACAGTGGTATTGCAACTTTGAAGGCTGAGAATGGTGACGCAACACCCTCAACGTTGTGACATCCTCGGTAGGATACACCAGGTTGGTTTCTCTTTGAATTCTTACTCCCCTGAGGTGATGAAGCCTTAATGTCGCGACAACCACGTTAGGTGTAGTTTTTCTCAAGGTTTGGCTATTGTTGTCCCTTTACACAAACTCAAGTACACCATTAGGCTTCCAATGGCACAATTTTTCCAATTTAGGTCTAAAAAAAGATTAAAGTCAAAGAAAAATGATCATTAGTGCTAAAATCTAAAAATCAACAAAATCATAGAAAATACTCGTAAATTTCTTGAGAACAAACTCATCAAGTGTTTTAGAGAGACTAATTTATCGTATCAAATTACGCCAGATCAATAATTTAGTTATGTTTTATGATTTTTTAAAAGAAAATCATTGAACATCATTGAACTTTGAGGAAAGTTCAAGGCTCAAATTGTTGTTTTCATCTATAGATCACATGTGAAATTCAAAAGAGTTTAGGGTTTTGAGTTTTCGGCATACCTCATGGCACTTCCATTTGATGAGTTTGATGTAATACTTGGTATGGATTGGATAACCACTCATGATTCCATTGTAGATTATAGAATGAATAAGATTTCTCTGAAAACTTTCGGTGGTCCTACAATGAATGTTATTGGAAAGAATCCTAGTGCTTTTTCAACTTGATTTTTGCAATGTTTATTGGATTTGGTGCCCTAAGTGTAGTTTTTTCATCTATGTACACTTGTATTTTTTGGATCAAATTGATTTAATAAAAATATCCATAAATGGTTTTTGCACGTAAAGAAAAATGGAAGCAAATATTGTCCTTAATGGTTTTTGGACGCAAAGAAAAATTGTCCTTAATGGTTTTTGCACATAAAGCAAAATGGTTTTTGCACGCACGCAAAGTTGTCTTTTCGTCTATGTACACTTGTAGATTGTCCTTAATGGTTTTTGCACGCAAAGCAAAATGGAAGCAAATATTGGCTTATTGGTTATCTAATGTTTAACTAATACTAAGTTGTATTACGTGGTCAGATCGTAATACGGAAAAAACAACTTATATTAGTAGATGAACCTAAAAATGTCCTTAGTCTAATCAGAAATGAGAAAAATGATTGAAAGACTAATATGTCGTCTATCAAGTCCAATTGGGGAGATGCTTGGTCTTTAGCATTGGAGCGGATGACTCTCGAAGACAGAGACATAGATGTGACTGACTGAACTAACAGTACATCGGATTGGACCCAAGTAGAATAAATCGTAAATCTGTTTATGGATTTATTCACTTGTGATGTTCATAGTATAGCATACCTTAATCCTGAGTGAATGGTGGACTATGTATGTGTGACTCGTATACTTTGATGTAAGTAAAAGCCTGAGTTCAAATAGATAAGGAACCGAAAACTAGTGAGTTGGGTATACAAATTTTGTAGTATGTAATATCATTCATAATAGTGAAATTAATAACCCAAGAAATTTTTAATTTTTGTTGTGATAGATTATCATTTTTAAACCAGATTTTTCCCTACAATGTCAACTCAAAACTTGATGATGAAAGGATGTAAGGCGTATCTGGCTTACATCCAAGGCATTAAGGTTTCTAAATCGAAGCTTGAGGAAGTTCCTAGAGTTCGAAAGTATTTTGATGTGTTCTCAAAAGATTTTTCAGGCTTACCACCTGATAGGGAAGTTTTGTTTTCCATTAAGGTAGCATAATTTTTTTTCAAAACTTTAAAAGTTTCACAAAATAGTCCCTGGACTAGCTAGATTAAGCTACAACGATTTCAAAAACATAAAATTCATGAAAAACAAGTGAAAATTAACTTGCATGTAAAGGATTTAACTTGGTGAATCTTGAAGGTTTAAAAATGTCTTCTCCAAGCTTTTGTTTTCTCAATTCGTGAAAATGGTTAAGTGGATGATGATGATTTTTTTATGTTTTTAATTACTTTATTTTTATAAATTTACATTTTAATTTAATAAACTTTAAAATAAAAATCACCAATTGTCCATAATATTTAACTATGGACTAATTGCAATGTAAAACCTCTCACTTTCACTTTTTAAGCCATTTAATTAATAAAAATCATCTTTTACAATTTAGTCCTTTTTCTTTAATTAACTAGCTAAACATTAAAATTTTTAGACCAAAATTCAATACACCTATAAAGTAAATCTTTAAATATTTAAAGGCTCAATTTACAGAAACGAGGTCTTGATACCTCATTTTTCAAAACTACTTGACTTCAAGGACAAACCACTTGTACTTAAATATTTGTTCAATCAAAAAAAATTATCAGATAAAAATTCAATATAATACTATATTTGACTCTTAAATATTAAATAATAATATTTATAAACTCACTCGTTGGATTTGTAGTCTCGAAACTATTATTTGCAACACCATTAGAAAACAGGTTGTTACATGTCAAACATTTTAAAATGTGCTCAAATAAAGGTTTTTTACGCACTTCACCTTAGTTTATAGTCAAAATAGGTGAATATTGATATGTTTAGAATAAAATGCATGCTAGTTGTATCAAATATTACTTAAAAAAGAAAAAAAAAATGATAAATTGAGATATGATATATGACATTGGAAAAGCCTTTATTTAAGCATCTTCGAGAAAGTTTAGCTCATATTTAACAATTTTAAAAGGTTTACCCTTAATGAGCAACTCATAAAAATTTTAGCCTCAATTTGATGATTTAACCTAATTTTTACTAAGCGTTGAATTAATGAAATCAGTTAACACTCATATGACTTTTATCTAATATGGTAGTCCCCCCACAAGTAATAAAATAAAACTAAATTATTAATGTGGCCTTAATAAGGTCACATGATAGGCACATGCTAACCTAGTTATATATAAAAATACAACTTAAGCCCCAAATTAGCCTTCAAATTCAACCCAGAGTTAAACATGCTTTAATAATTAAATCATTACTTGAGCTAAAGAAGTGTAGAAAGAAAATCATAAATTTCATCATAAAATATGAAAAAATAAAATGTCGACAACCGTGATTATCAAGATATTAAAAAGCGATTAATTACTTGAAGTACATCTTTATTTTACGGAAAAATATTACAATATTGAAATAAAAAAAAAAAAGAAGAAAGAAAATCTAGAAAGACGATTGCGGAATGGTAGAAGATACAAAATCAAAGAAATATCTATACCTAATAAAATAAGTCATCACTTATTTGCAAGTTGTACAACAAATGATAAACAATTTGAAGCATCTATATAGCTATGTATTAAGTGTGAACTACGTTTATAATTTAATACAAAGTACAACATTACCAAAAATGCTTTGCTTAGTAACACTAACTAAAATAATATCTTTAATTTTTTTTTATAATTATTAATAATTAGAAGGTCACTATGTACAACTATATCCAAGTGTAATTCCTAAATTTAGTGATGAAATTTAATAAAGTAGATATTGATGTCCTTTCATTGATTAATTAATTAAGCTGGTAGAGGTTGCTTAATTAAGCTGCTCCTTGCTCCAATGCTTGCTTCCTTCACCTTTCCTCTCATGGAGTTAAATAATAATTTCATGCAAAAGTACCCACTTCCTCCACATTACATAAAAGGGAATAAAATTGACTGACTGGCACAAAAGTAAACAATACTTAGCTGAGCAGAGAATAGGAGATAATAAATAAATAATATTATTACTATAATCTATTGTTGGATGGATTAGTAAGAAATTTGATTTTCTAGAGACCATGCAAAGGATAATAAAATAGTGAAATAGTTAATCCAGACATAAAAATTACATTTTAGATAATTCAATTCTGATTTTTTTTAAAAAAAAAAATGGTGAAATATTAGTTTGGCCCTGCCATAAATTATAAAGTTGTAAGGTAGTATATTTTGATCTCTCTAAAAAATGTATAATTTAATTCTGGCACTCAAGAATAGTTGTGTTTTCGTCTTCATCAATATCTCTTTAGCAATAATAAGTGTTAATTGCTGAAGAAAACAACATTGTTTTGGATTTAATCCAGGTTGAACATGACATTTTCAAAAATATAATAACAATAATAAATAAAGTAGTGATGGAAGCAAGTTTGGTAGCCGTAGGAATGCTTTACAGAAACAGGTAGACAGGGGAAGTGTTTGTAATTAGGCTGTGAATAAATAAATAAATAAAGGAAAGAAATAGGTAGCATAGCAACTAAGAAAAGAGAGAAGATGCCGATACCAAGTACCAACCAAGCAGAGTAACAAAGGGAAAGACAAGTGGTCGGGTCAATACAAAAGCAGAGGACTACAACACATATGCTTTGCTTTCGCCAGTTTTTACAGCCATGCATCACTTATTTAGTGTGCATCTCTATATCTCTATGTATGCCTATGTCTAATCCGTGGATCTCCACCGTCCAATATGTCCAATGACCCAAAAACCTCGTTCCCATCAAGTGGTTTCTTTCTCATTATAAATGCGACACACACAACCTCTCATTCTCATGCAACACCATAACCCAAAAACACTAGTACCACAAGCGAAGCTGCTGCGTGCTTGCGTCAACTTTTGAGACTTTTTACGTGATGGGTTCAGCTGGTTACACCAAGCAGAGGAAATCACATTCTTCCTTCTCCATTTTCAGCATATTCGCATCGTGTTGTTCGAACGGAGCCGATGACATGAGTGAAGACGGCATGTACGGTAGAAGGATATGGCGTAGTGATGAAGATGGAAGACGATGGACCGCTGAACCTGGAATAGACCGCAAAGCTTCTGCCTTCATCGACAGATTCAGAACTCGAGTTTCCGACCCTGAGCGTCAAACTCTTTCTGTTTAGCTGTATTTCCTTTTATTGCTATTATATTGGGTTTGGGAGATAATAAGGGTTCTTATCTTAGTCTCGATAGAATTTTTTGAACCGAAATGAAAGCCATTCTATTCAGATTTGACTTCAACTTTGTTAGTCTGAGAATAATACCATCAAAAATGGCATTTGCTAAAGCTATTGAATTGTTATTGTCAAGACGATAAAAATTATAGAAAGTTGTTGGTCTAATAAACACAAATTTGATCAAAATATTTTTTAATACAATGATAATATTGCAACAGATGCATGCACAGAAACGAAAAAATCTAGCAAATGCACCAAAAACTCCATGGTTATTTGTAAGTTGATACGCTACCAAGATAACAAGGCTTGTATGGTGAAGAATGAGATTGAAGCGTTAATTTCAGCAATTAATGATAAAATAAAGAACAGTTCATATTTGATACGTTTAAAGTACGTACACTATCAATCCATTAAATTCTACATACTTCTTTCAAATATTTAGAAGCTCTTCAAAATGATTATCTTTGAACTTTATTGATAGAAAAACTAGGTAGAATCTAAGGGCTTAACTAAACAAGGAAAAAGAGACACGAAATGGAAGAGGCATGCGAAAAACAGGCTGAGCTGAAGCCCACTAGGGCTGGTGGAAGAAAGTCTGGCTAAGAGAGGACCGTACAGATGATACTCACATGGTGATTGATTTGACATTAAAGGAGTTGCTGGGATAAACAACAGAGGATGGAGGAAGGATAGGCTGTTGATGAGGAGGATATTGAGTTGTTGGTAGATGAAGTTTCAATACACTTTGTGAATGGAGTCCCATCGATTAAATTTTCTGATAGAATTCATACACTTGTCCAAAACTGTCATCATAAAGGATAGGCTGTGGATAAGGAGGATATTGAGTTGTTGGTAGGTGAAGTTTCAATACACTTTGTGAATGGAGTCCCATCGATTAAATTTTCTGATAGAATTCATACACTTGTCCAAAACTGTCATCATATAAAGCTTCTTGGAACAAAGATTGGTTTTAGTGCCTTGTTAAACAAAGCTGCTATATTGTTAAATTGGAGCAGGTTGATTATTGTACTAAAGTTTTTAAGGGACCCGTAGTTGGTGTTTGTGCAATATCTTACAATATAGCCATGGTCGTCTAGTTTTATGCAATCTCATCTGAGCAACGTAATTGGAAGGATACTTCTCCTGGGTTTGGTTGGTGCAATGTATAAACGGAGATACTGTAAGGTTATTAAAATTGACTACAAGACCGGTCGTGGAACAAGGGGATGCTTTGCACGTATGGCGGTGTGCAGAGGTTTGAACAGGCCCTTAATTTCCAAAATATTCATCAAAGACAACATCCAGCTGATTGAATGCTAGTCGCTGCCAAATCTTTGCTTTCAATGTGGTTGTTACGATCACTTAGAGAGTTGTCTAATGCTGCCATATATGGCAGAAAAGGGAGAAGAAGTTGAATAAGAGCAAGCTCCGGCATAGAAAGTTGAAAGCTTTGTAACTATTGAAAAATCTAGTTCATGGATGGTAGTGGAAAGAAAATCAAAGAATCTGAGTAGGAACAACTCCCGTGTTTGGTGATCAAAAGGCACTCATAGAATTTACGACCTTTATTTGAACAACTCCTAGTACGTGGGTTGTTAGAATTAAGTGACTCGAATCCTTATTTAAATAAAATATAGTGGTAAAAAGAAAGAAAGAAGAATTCATATAGAATTACACTTCTTTTATTTTATTTTTAAAATAAAGTTTTTTAAACCTTATTAAATTCCATCTATTTTATATTGATTAGAATAAGGTGTTTCAGTCTTATTAGAATATGGCTTTACAAGCCTATAAATAGACATAGTCTATTCCTCTTGTATCAATATGAATTAGACATAGTGAATTTTCTTCTCCTCTGCCCGTGATTTTTTTCCCAAAAGGGTTTCCACGTAAAAATTTGTGTGTTCTTTATTTTATTTTATTTTATTTTCACAAATTAGTATCAGAGCTTACGGGTTTTTTCATCTCGATCACGGTAATGGTGATTTTGAAGTATGAAATTCCGTTATTGGATCGCAACACCAGATTTGCGTAGTGGCAGATTAAGATGCAAACAGTTCTTGCGCAGATGGATCTGGAGGATGCCCTGCTAGGGATAGATAAGATGCCTTCGACTTTAACAGATGAAGAGAAAAAACGTAAAGATCGAAAGACGTTAACACAATTACATCTGTATTTGTTCAACGAAATTTTACAGGATGTGATGAAAGAGAAGACCGCCGCTGCATTATGGAAGAGGCTAGAACAAATATGTATGTCGAAAACTCTAACAAGCAAGTTGCATATGAAGCAGCGTCTTTATGCTCATCGTTTGGAGGAAGGTGCGTCTGTACGCGAACACTTAACAGTGTTTAAAGGAATTCTCTCAAACTTGGAGGCCATGGAGGTTCAATATGATAAGGAAGATCTAGGGTTGATTCTACTTTGTTCGTTGCCCCCGTCTTATTCAACCTTTAGAGACACAATTTTATATAGTCGCGAGTCTCTCACAGTTGATGAGGTTTATGATTCTTTAACCTCGTATGATAAGATGAAGCATCTTGTGGTTAAACCCGACTCTCAGTGAGAGAGTCTCATTGCTCATGGAAGACAAGATCAGAATGCTGATAATGATCGTGGAATGACATAGGAACGGAATCCTCGCGGTAAATCTAAGAGTAGATCGAAGTCTTCAAACATAGGTAAAACTTGTAACTTTTGCAAGAAGAAAGGGCACATTAAATCTGAGTGCTATAAGCTACAGAACAAGATTAAAAGGGAGGCTGCGAATCAAAAGGGAAAACAACCAGAAAATTTTGGTGAAGCTGATGTTGTAGAAGACTACAGCGATGGTGAACTTCTAGTCGCTTCTGTCAATGATCCTAAAGTAAGCGAATAGTGGATACTTAATTCAGGCTGTACCTTCCACATGAGTCCCAATCGGGATTGGTTTACAACTTACGAAACAGTGTCTGAAGGTGTTGTTTTGATGGGAAATAATGCTTCGTGTAAAATCACAGGTGTTGGAACAATTAAAGTTAAGATGTTTGATGGAGTTGCCAGAACACTTAGTAACGTGCAACATGTTCCAGAATTGAAGAGAAATTTAATTTCATTGAGTACTCTTGATTTAAAAGGGTACAGATACACAGCTGAAAGTGGGGTTTTAAAGATTTCCAAAGGTTCCCTTGTTGTGATGAAAGGGCAAAGAAAAGACTGCGCCAAGTTATATGTTTTGCGAGGTTCTCATCATTATTGGTGATGCAAATTTGTCGCTTCTCTCTTTCTTGTCAGATGATGATATTACTAAACTTTGGCATATGCGCCTAGGGCATATGAGTGAGAATGGCATGGCAGAATTGAGCAAAAGAGGACTTCTTGATGGGTAAGGAATTTGCAAACTAAATTTCTGTGAGCACTGTGTTTTTGGGAAGCAAAAGAGAGTTCGATTCACCAAAGGAATCCATAACACGAAGGGAACGTTGGAGTATATTCATTCTGATCTGTGAGGGGCATCCAGAGTGCCTTTGAGAGGTAGAGCTAATTATATGCTAACCTTTATTGATGATTTTTCCAAAAAAGTTTGGGCGTTCTTCCTGAAGCAGAAAAGCGATGTGTTTTCTACATTTAAGTCTTGGAAAATTATGATTGAAAAACAGACGGAAAAACAAATAAAATACCTCTGCACAGACAATGGCTTAGAGTTCTGTTCTGATGAGTTTAATAAATTGTGCAAGTTAGAAGGGATCGTGAGACACTTGACAGTTCGTCATACTCCATAGCAAAACGACGTTACAGAACGAATGAATAGAACGATCATGGAAAAGGTTCGATGTATGTTGTCAAATGCCAACTTACCGAAGTCATTTTGGGCGACGACCTCATCGCATGTTTTTGATCAACCGATCTCCATCCGTTACCATTGAGAAAAAGACTCCACAAGAGGTATGGTCTGGTAATCCTGCTAATTATTCTGATTTAAAGATTTTTGGGTGTCCTGCGTATGCTCATGTTGATAATGGAAAATTGGAACCGAGATCCATTAAATGTATTTTTCTTGGTTATAAAGCTGGTGTAAAAGGGTATAAGTTATGGTGTCCTGAAAATAGAAAAGTTGTGATTAGCAGAGATGTTGTTTTTTTATGAAACTGCTATGCTACCTAACTTATCTCTTAAAGACTCTTTCAATAAAGAAAATCAAAAGCAGGTGGAGCATCAGATTAATACAGAGTCGACTCCTCAAGCCAGTACAAAAATTAAGAATAGAGTTGCTTCTTCACCGCAATACTCTATCGCCAAAAACAAAACTAGAAGAGAAATTAAACCTCCAAAAAAGTATGCCGGGGCTGATCTAATTGCTTATGCTTTAAATGTGGCTGAAGATATAGATACGAATCAAGAGCCATCTGATTATTCTGAGGCGGTTAGCTGTGAAGACTCAGAAAAGTGGATGTTTGCTATGCAAGAGAAGATGAAATCACTCCACAAAAATAGAACATGGGATATTGTGAAACTTCCTAAAGGTAAAAAGGTTGTTCGTTGTAAATGGGTGTTTAAAAAGAAAGAAGGGACTCCAGGAGTTGAAGTACCCAGATATAAAACAAGGCTTGTTGTAAAGGGTTATAGTCAAATTCTAGGAGTGGACTTCACAGATGTGTTCTCCCCAATTGTTAAGCATAGTTCGATTCAAGCTTTGCTTGGTATTGTGGCCATGCATGACTTGGAGCTTGAGTAGTTAGATGTAAAAACTGCATTTTTGCATGGAGAAATTGAGGAGGACATTTACATGCAACAACCAGAGAGTTTTACAGTCTTAGAAAAGAGGACTATGTTTGCTTGCTGAAAAAGTCCCTTTACAGTTTGAAACAATCACCAAGACAGTGGTACAAGAGGTTTGATTCCTTTATGACTTCTCATGATTTCAAAAGAAGTAGTTTTGATAGCTGTGTTTACTTTAAGAAAAGCAGTGATGGTTCTTTTGTGTATCTACTTCTTTATGTTGATGACATGTTGATAGCAGTAAAAGATAAAAGAGAGATAAGAAAGGTTAAAGCCCAACTAAGTGAAGAATTTTAGATGAAAGATTTAGGACCAGCAAAGAAGATACTTGGTATGGAGATTCTCAGAGATAGAAAAATAAGTAAATTGTACCTAAGTCAAAAGGGGTACATTGAGAAAGTTCTTTGCAGATTCAATATGCAGAGTGCTAAGCCTGTTAGTACTCTTTTAGCAGCCCATTTTAGACTTTCATCGGCTTTGTCTCTACAATCAGATGATGAGATTGAGTACATGTCACATGTTCCATACTCTAGTGCAGTGGGATCTCTCATGTATGCTATGGTTTGTTCACGTCCAGATTTATTATATGCAGTCAGTGTAGTTAGCAGATATATAGCGAATCCCGATAAAGAACACTGGAAAGCAGTTCAGTGGATTTTAAGATACTTACGAGGTACTACTGATGTTTACTTACAGTTTGGAAGAACTGAAGATGGAGTCATTGGGTATGTTGATGCTGATTTTGCTGGACACCTTGATAAAAGAAGATCTCTCACAGGTTATGTCTTTACAATCGGAGGTTGTGCAATCAGTTGGAAAGCTACTTTGCAAACTACTGATCGCTTTGTCTACCACCTGAGCCGAAGTGAGTACAATGGTGAGGCTTGTAAAGAAGCTATTTGGTTGAAGGGACTCTTTAGTGAACTCAATGAAGACTTTCAAATCAGCACAGTATTTTGTGACAGTCAGAGTGCCATCTTTCTTACAAAAGATCAAATGTTTCATGAGAGAACAAAACACATTGATGTTCGATATCATTTTATTCGTGATATTATTGCTCGTGGTGATATTGTTGTGAGCAAAATTAGTACTCATGAAAATCCTGCAGATATGATGACTAAGTCACTTCCTATAACCAAGTTTTAGCATTGCTTAAACTTGGTTGGTGTTCATTGTGGAAGTTAAACCCTTAAGGGGTTTTATGGAAGAGATGGAGAACTTGTTCGTTGAGAGTTCGCGAAAGAAGAACTTGTTCATTAAGAATTCGTGTCAAGGTGGAGATTGTTAGAATTAAGTGACTCGAATCCTTATTTAAATAAAATACAGTGGTAAAAAAAAAGAAGAATCCATATAGAATTACACTTCTTTTATTTTATTTTTAGAATAAGGTTTTTTAAACCTTATTAAATTCCATCTATTTTATATTGATTAGAATAAGGTGTTTCAGTCTTATTCGAATATGGCTTTACAAGCTTATAAATAGACATAGTCTATTCCTCTTGTATCAATACGAATTCGACATAGTGAATTTTCTTCTCCTCTGCCCGTGGTTTTTTTCCCGAAAGGGTTTCCACGTAAAAATTTGTGTGTTCTTTATTTTATTTTATTTTATTTTCACATGGGTAAATCAAGATGGTTGGAAATTAATTTAATTTATTTTTATAAAATATCTATTTTGTTATGAATATCTTATTAAGTGGATCTCCATCAACATCTTATTAAGTGGATACCTACTTCATTTATGCTTTTTATGCCTATAAATAATGACTTTGGAGAAGCTTTATAAATATCTCCATTGATCAATAAAAAAAGGTTCTCTTTTTTACTCTCTCATTTTTTTTTGTTCTTTACTCTCTGTCTATTTATTTCATAACACATTATTAGCACGATTCTCTTTTAATTATTTTTCTCCATAAGTCACAAAAATGTCCCAAAATTTAATGTTGTCAATTGTCTCCTAGAGCTGCTGCTATTTCAATTGAGGTCTGCGCACTATGGATAATCATTAGAGCCTTTAACCACTCAAGTACATATAAATCTCTAATTTTTTTTATATCCTTTTATGCAAAGAAATTTATATAATTCTTACATGATATGTTTTTCTCCTTTGTTGATTGATTTTTGGTAAATTTATTTTATAAAAAAATATTATTACTTTAATGTTTCTTTTAAACTAAGATTCTTTTATTAAATTATAGTATGCATAATATTTAGATGTTTAAAGGTTTGATTATTAAATTATTGTTGTTAAATATTCTTGTAATTTGATTAAAATTATGGTGCAAAGTGTTATTAACCTACCATAATTGATTAAAGGGAAATTTGATAGGATCAGTCTTGTTAACTTGCTAACGTTGAATGATTGTATTATATCTTTAAAATTAAATTTATAAATATTGGATTAGAGCTCTATAAGATTTTATAACATATATGTGGTATTGAGATTTGGTAAAATGTGTATCGGATAACTTTCAAGCATCGTACACGAAATTTTGATTGTTTATTAAATGATTTTTACTATTAGATTATAAATGTTATTACGAAAACAAAATTGTTTTACTACTTGTAATAGTGCTCGTAATAGTAGCCAGGGTGATAACAGTGATGTTAAAGAATCTCGGGTATATTTTACTATAATTTACTTATTATATCATGTTTATTATAATTGGTGACTAATTATGACAACACGAATAGATAGATTTTGATTTGAAATCCACACATATTTGTGATGGTGATTATGAAATAAAGTTTTTTTTGGGACGTTTATAAATTCGTCATAGTAAATCTATTGCATTCCCTGAAATAAATGCAAAAGAAAATATAAACCAATATTATTTCAATATTTGGTAGTACAAAATTAGTCGAAAGCTCCAAAAGAGCTAATATATTAATATCTTGTGATGGTTAATCCATTGGTTTTAAAATATATTTATAATGGATGTAACACCCCAAAATCCTTTATAATTATTTTTGTTTGTTGTTGTTACAAAAATACACGTCTGCTTCAGTGGTTAAGTGTTCTGGGAAATGCTTGAGAGGTCTCAAGTTCAAGCCTTAGCCTGGGCAATATTTGCTTTTAAATGAATAAATCCCTATCTCTAGTCAGTAGGCTTATAAATAAATATTGGTAAAATATGTCAGAATGGGTCTGTTGGAGTGATGTGTTATTGTTACCTGAGGTCTAAAGTTTGAATCCTTGCATGAGTGAAGGGATTAAATTTTTGCAGAGATGGACGGCTAGAGTTTGTGTTTCATTAAAAGTCTAAATAGTGGGAAGGTTGGAGTGATTTTAAGAGGAAATTATGGGATGTGGGAAGTTATCTTGATTTGGGGGACGTTGAATTTGGCTCCCACTCTCTTTGTTTCAAAATTTCGGTGGTTGATAGAGTTTTTTTTCTCTCTCTTATTTTTTTTCAATTTTGCTGCCGTTTGCTTCCCCCTAAAACCTCTCTATTGTTGCCTAATTTCCTCCTTGGTTTTTCTTCTCTCATTTGATTTTTTTTCAACGATTCCAAGTTCTTTGGTGCCGTTTGTGTCATTCGATTTTTGCTGTGACTGTTTCCTCTCCATCTGTTCTGCTCCTTTTTGGTTTTGTTTTAATTGTTTTTCCCTCCACTTGCTGCTGTTGCTTTTAGAAATTTAGTTCCCTCTTTTTGTTCTCAATTTTTGACGCTAGCTTCCCTTCCCCTCAAGCCGGTCATGCATAATTTTAGCTCTTTTCCTTGGCCGAATATTGATAGGTGAGTTTTGCGTTACCCTTTGTCTATTTCAGTTTTGCACTTCCCTTTCCATTGATCTCTTTTTTCTTGTTTTGCCTCTTTTCAGTTTTCAGATCCCCTTTTTGTTGTGCTCTTACTTGCATTTCCAAATTGCACTCTACCCTATCGACAGTTTGGTAAGTGAGTAGGTGTTTTGTTGTTTCGTTCTATAAGATGCTGAATGAAAGGTTATATGTATATTCTTGGGTTTAATTGAATTGTTAAGTGAAATAAAATTAAGGGTTGAAACAAAAGGTTTTTGTGGCTCTCGTGCTAGGTGGAGATCAAAGGTTGGTTGGTGCTTCATCAACGAATTGAGGGTGCAGTTTTGGTTGATTTTGGGTAAAGGGTTCTAGTTGCTGATCATTCATTAACGTCGTTTGGCTTTGTTTGATTAACGAATTATGTAGTTGATTAAATGATGTTTTGGTTGAATTTAGGTTTTGGTGTACCAGGAGTGCGGGTTAACTTCTAATGAATTTAGGTGTATAAACACAACTCCAAAGATAAAATTCGGCAAAAAGTTGAAACAAGTGATTGTCGATGCTACACGGGTGTGTGGCCACCCGTGTGGTAGGCTGTGTGATCAAATACGGACGTGCCATCGACGAGGCTGGTCATGTGCGATTCATGGGTGGGGTCGAATTGGGTCGTGTGGGCCACACGGGAGTGTGAGAATATTGGGCTAGGCCGTGTGGGCCCACATGGGTATGCAACATGGGCTTGTGGGCCTATTTTCACTATTTGGCTACTAATGTTGAACGGGTTGCCCGAGTCGACTATGAACCTACTGTAGGGTCGGTAAGCTTTACCTAGATCCTTAACTGACTGTGTGACATTAGAATATGTATGACTGTATACTGAGCATAATATTTAGACTGTTTTGATTATATGCATATTTTCATGAGATGGCATGTCATGATTGTATGATGCATTGAATGGGGTTCGGATAATATGATTAGAGGAAGTGTACTGTATTGGCAGCTCCGCTGCAAATTACTGATGGCTCTAAGCCTATTATACTAGCAGCTCTGCTACAAATACTGTTTAGTGCCGCAACCGGTGCTAATTTGTAAGTGTAGGGATGGGTGGGCGATTTATTCCCTACAAGAGTGCAGGGTTAGACAGGAGATGGTGTATAGCGGTTGGTTGTGTAGGACTTGCATATTGTACACCGTATTATTGCTACTGCATACTAATTCTGTAATGGCTAAGGTCTTACTGCTACTGTGTACTGTGATGGGCCGAAGCCTTACTGATTACTAAGAGTGTGATGGGCTAAAGCCCAAACTGATACTGTTACTGTGAAGGGCTTAGGCCCAGTCTGTTACTGTTTACATTTTGACTATATAACTGTATGGAGATTACATACTGAGTTTTTATAAACTCACCCTTTTTTTTTACTGTATAGGTAATCCCCAGTCATAGGCTGATTGGTGCAGCGAGGGACTCAGAGGTGGCCACACGACCGTATATATTTTTGTACTTGATTATGATTTTAAGTATTATTATTTAGGGTATTTTTACTGTAATAAGGCCTTTATAGATTTTTACCTTAATTTGGGATTTGTTTATCGTTACTTATGATTTATAATCACTAGTGGTAGGGAAACATGGGCTTTCAAAAGTTACAAATGTTTTCTTTCAAAACACTCACTACTACGTAAACCATTTTAAAAGCTTCTGCAAATTATAATGACTTGTAAATAAATGGATAATGTTTTGGAAACAAATAACTTGATTTAGAGATAATATAAGATAACGAAAATTGTTTAAACGGGGAAATGGTTTATCAACGACTTAGTTTTCGAAAGCATTTTTATGTGACATCACCAGATTCGGCCATAACATCTAGGCCGAATTTAGGGTGTTACATTTAGTGGTATCAGAGCCAAGTTACAAAATTCAGATGTAGATTTGGGTTTTTAAAACTTGAATTTCTAAAGAATTGCTTTCAAATGATTTGAAATATTTTACTGAATGTGTGGTACACCGTGTCTACGGCGCCGATCTTATAAGTTCTCTAAAACTGTTATGTGTTTCAAATTGAAACTATTATAGGTAGTAAATACTGAGACTACCATAGATAAACTGTACTGAAAACACTCAAAATAGGGTATACTGATACTATAGTAAAATCGATATACATTGATAGACACTGCGTTGTGCGAAAACAAAACTTTACACTTCTGATACTGCCTATCATAAGACATCTGTTAACAAATACTGAAATTGTAAACTGATGCATAAAACTGTTAATACAGATTAACGTGAATAGACAATGAGTATAAGAGGTACTCACGGATGGGGTACAAGAGGCTATGGTAGAGGCTGTAGAAGTGCTAGAGTTAGGTCATCGTCACCTGGCTACATACTTAATTTGGAAACTAGTGAGACGTTGGCTTCACCTGTGACTGAGACTGGGTCTTATGATCGTGTGGCTAGGGACGACGCACTATCTCAAGCTATGTTACAGATTCTAAAGAGGGTCGTTGAGCCCAATACTGGTATTGGGGGCCGAAGGTTGGTTAGGGAATGACTCCGGTCTAATGGAGTTGAGATATTCAGGGGTGTCACCAGAGTCACCCCTAATGTAGCTGAGTATTGGATTGAGGCCACAGAGAGGATCATGGACTATCTAGACTGCACTTCTGAGCAAAAACTAAAGGGTGCAGTGTCCCTACTGAGAGATGAGGCTTACCAGTAGTGGCTTATGATTAAGGAGGGCACTCAGCCCGATCGACTGTCCTAGGAATTTTTCAAGACTACTTTCCAGGGAACGTATGTGGGTGCTAGTTATGTGGATGCCCGGAGGAGAGAGTTTCTGAATCTGACTTAAGGGGATAGATCAGTAGTTGAATATGAGGCTAAGTTCTTGTGAATAAGCCGCTATGCGCGAGGGATGGTGGTGACTGAGTATGAGTGATGTGTTCGCTTCGAGGATGACCTTAGGGATAGTTTACGGGTTCTGATAGCTCTACAGAGGGAGCGAGACTTTTCTGCATTGGTTGATAAGGTAAGATCACCGAAGAGGTTAAGCACGCTGAGTGCCAGAACCGTGAGAAAGAGAGAGGTAAGAACAAGAGGGATTTAGAGCCTTCGAGTTTCGTACAGAGGCCTAAGAAAAAGGCCAGAGCTGATGGGCAGATTAAAATTGGGGTCCCTGTTGTTATGACTGGACAGTAGCCATGTACTGATTGTGGTAGACGCCATCTGGGCGAGTGCTGGAAAAAAGGACTAGGGCTTGTTTGAAGTGCAGTTCATTGGAGCACCGTATTAGAAAGTGTCCACGGAGACCTGATCAAATGCAAGCTCCGGGTACCAGTACTGCACCATCACCGAGGGTAGTTCCGCAGTCACTGAGAGGCCGTGGTCAGGCCAGAGGTGGTAGTGGTTTGGGTCGTGGTTAGAGAGCACCGGGCAGAGGTGCTAGGCATACTGAGGCAAGGCAGCTGACTTTAGTTTATGCTGCACATCGCCGAGAGGATGAAGATACTCCAGACATCATCACAGGTATGTTCTTTATCTATGATGTACCTTATA
This sequence comes from Gossypium longicalyx, assembly GCA_025698465.1. NCBI lineage: Eukaryota > Viridiplantae > Streptophyta > Magnoliopsida > Malvales > Malvaceae > Gossypium > Gossypium longicalyx. The sequence continues at coordinate 9,645,943 of CM046997.1, read as the reverse complement.
CTACACTGATAGATATAGGATCTACTCACTCCTATATAGCCTGTACTGTGTTTGAGACTTTGGGTATCTTGGTTGAGAGCACTACGAGTGAGGTTATTGTATTGAGTCCATTGGGGCAGTCGCTGAAGGTAAATAAACTGTTTAAAGATGTTTCTTTAGAGGTTTAAGAGGCTATCTTTTTGGCGGATTTGATGGAACTTCCTTTTGGACAGTTCAATTTAATACTAGGAATGGACTGGCTGGTTAAACACCAAGTAAGCTTAGATTGTGCCACTAAATAGGTTGTATTGAGAATTGTGAAGGATAATGAGGTAGTTGTAATTGGGGAACGTCGGAACTACTTGACGAATGTGATTTCTGCATTGAGAGCCAAAAAGTTGGTTCGTAAGGTATATGAGGTGTATCTGGCCTACATTAGTGTTTCGAATTCTGGGGATTCCTCGGTTAAAGATATCAGAACAGTTAAGGACCTTTTGAATGTGTTTCCTAAAGACTTACCTTGGTTACCCCTAAATTGTGAAGTAGAGTTTGGGATCGAGCTCCTTCTTGGTACAGCTCCGGTGTCCATCGCCCCTTATAAAATGGCACCGAAGGAGCTTGTGGAGCTTAAGGCTCAAATCTAAGAGTTATTGGATTGTGGGTTCATCCGTCCTAGTGTGTCTCCATGGAGAGCACCAGTATTGTTCGTGAAAAAGAAGGATGGATCCATGCGTATGTGCATTGACTATCGATAATTGAATAAATTGACTATTAAGAATAAGTACCCCCTACCGAGGATAGACGGTTTATTTGATTAGTTCCGAGGAGCCTCAATTTTCTCCAAGATTGACCTTCGATCAGGGTATCACCAGTTGAGGGTTAAAAAGGTCAATATGCATAAAATGGCGTTTAAGACTCGCTATGGTCATTACGAGTTCTTACTGATGCCATTTGGACTGACGAATGCACCATCAGCTTTTATGGATTTGATGAACCAAGTGTTCCAACCCTATCTGGATCAATTCGTAGTGGTTTTTATTGACGATATTGGTGTATTCGAGGACTGAGGATGAGCACGATAAACACCTCAGAGTGGTTCTACAGATTCTGCGAGAGAAACAACTGTACGCCAAGTTCAGTAAATGTAAGTTCTGGTTACGTGAAGTAACGTTTTTGGGAATGTGATTTCTGCTGAGTGGATTAGGGTCGATCCTCGAAAGATTGATACGGTATTGGAATGGAAGCAACCTAAGACTGTATTAGAGATTCAGAGTTTTCTAGGACTGACAGTGTATTATCGACGATTTGTAGAGGGGTTTTCACTGATTGTCGCACCCTTAACTAAACTACTACGTAACGGTGTGCCATTTAACTGGACTGATGTGCAGCAAGAGAGCTTTGAGAAGCCTAAGACTGTACTGGCTTAGGCCTCTATCTTATTACAGCCAGTGTCTGGGAAAGAGTTCACTGTTTACAGTGATGCATCACATGTCGGTTTGGGATATGTGCTGATGCAAGAGGGTAAGGTGGTAGCGTAGGCATCTCGTCAGTTTAAAACTCATGAGGCAAATTATCTGACACATGACTTGGAGTTGGCCGCTGTGGTATTCGCACTGAAAATTTGGAGGCATTACTTTTATGGTGAGAAGTGTATCATTTACACCGATCACAAGTGCCTCAAGTACCTCCTCACTCAGAAGGAGCTGAATCTTAGGCAGTGTAGATGGATTGAGCTGCTTAAGGACTATGACTATACAATTGAATACCATCATGGTAAGGCCAATGTGGTGGCTGACGCACTGAGCCGTAGAGCCATGACTAATCTGAGGGTGATGTTTGCTCGTCTCTGTTTATTTGATGATAGTAGTCTGTTGGCCGAACTTCAAGTTAAACCGTCGTGGATTAAGCAGATTAAGAGTAAACAGTTGGAGGATGAGTCACTGGGTCTTCGATTCCTACAGACAGAGAGTGGGAATACTGTGGATTTTGGATTGAATAATGAAGGGGTACTCTACTTCCGTGGGAGAATTTGTATTCCAAAAAATACTGATTTGAGGCAGTCCATACTGCGGGAGGCACACAGTATCCCCTATGCTATGCATCCTGGCGGAAATAAGATGTACCGTGACCTTCGTGAGTTATACTGGTGGCCAGGCCTTAAACGAGAGGTTATTAAATTTGTGGCTAAGTGTCTGACATGCCAGCAGGTTAAGGCTAAGCATCAGTTACCTTCGGAATTGTTGCAGCCAGTAAAGATTCCAATTTGGAAGTGGGAGTAAATGACCATGGACTTCGTTAGTGGGTTACCCCTCACACCCACTAAGAAGGATTCTGTTTGGGTCATCGTAGATCGATTGACCAAGTCCGCTCATTTCATACCAGTTCGTACTGATTACTCTCTACAGAAGCTGGCTAAGCTATATGTGTCTGAGATAGTGAGACTGCATTGAGTACTAGTTTCGATAATATCTAATAGGGATCCTCGTTTTACATCTCAGTTCTGGAAGAAGCTACATGAAGCTCTGGGTATAAGGTTGGACTTCAGTACTACGTTCCATCCTAAGAATGATGGTCAATCTGAGAGGGTGGTTTAGATACTGGAGGACATGTTAAGGAGTTGCGTAATTGATTTCCGAGGCAGTTAGGAGGATTACCTGCCGCTCGCAGAGTTTGCTTATAACAATAGCTATCAGTCTAGCATTCAAATGGCACCTTACGAGGCATTATATGGTCGTAGGTGTCACACACCTTCATGTTGGACTGAGTTGGGCGAGCAACGTGTTCTGGGCCCTGATCTAGTCTCTGATACCGATGATAAAGTTAAATTGATTCGTGACCGATTAAAAGCGGCATCAGATAGACAAAAGTCGTATGCGAATCTGAAACATCAAGAGATAGAGTATTCTGTCGGGGACTTTACATTTCCCAAGGTCTCGCCATAGAAGAATGTATTAAGGTTTGGTTATAGGGGCAAGTTGAGCCTCAGATTTATTAGACCATACTGAATACTAAAACGAGTGGGACCAATTACTTACCAGTTGGAGTTACCTCTAGAGTTGGATCGGAATCACGATGTGTTCCACGTTTCTATGCTGAGGCACTACTGCTTTGATCCCATATATATTGTGCCTGTTGAGGAGATCGAGGTTAGGCCAGATCTGACCTTTGAAGAGGAACTAGTCCAGATATTGGACCGCGATGTAAAAGTTCCAAGAAGGAAGTCCATCCCGCTGGTTAAAGTTCTTTGGCGTAATCATAGTTCTGAGAAGGCCATGTGGGAGCCCGAGGATGCAATGCGATAGCAATATCCTCATCTATTCTGATCAGGTAAAATTTCGAGGCTGAAACTTTCTTTAAGGGGGTAGAGTTGTAGCGCCCCAAAATCCTTTATAATTATTTTCATTTGTTGTTGTTACAAAAATACATGTTTGCTTCAGTGGTTAAGTATTCTGGGAAGTGTCTAAGAGGTCTCAAGTTCAAACCTTAGCTTGGGCAATTTTTTCTTTTAAATGAATAAACCCCTATCCCTAGTCAGTAGGGTTATAAATAAATATTGGTGAATTATGTCAGAATGGGCCTGCTGGTCTAGGGGATGAGTGGCGTGTTATTTTTACCTAAGGTCTGAAGTTTGAATCCTTGCATGTGAGAAATGATTAAATTTTTACAGAGATGGATGGCTAGAGTTTGTGTTTCATTAAAATTCTGAATAGTGGGAAGGTTGGAGTGATTTTAGGAGGAAATTATGGGATGTGGGAAGTTATCCTAATTTGGAGGATGTTGAATTCGGCTCCCTGTCTCTTTGTTTCAAAATTTCAGTGGCTGATAGAGTTTTTTCTTTGTTTCTCTCTTATTTTTTTCAATTTTGCTGTCGTTTGCTTCCCCTAAAACCTCCCTACTGCTACCGAATTTCCTCCTTAGTTTTTCTTCTCTCATTTGATTTTTTTGTTGATAATTCCAAGTTCTTTGGTGTCATTTGTGTCATTTGATTTTTGCTGTGACTGTTTCCTCTCCATCTGTTCTGCTATTTTTTTTTGTTTTAATTATTTTCCCCCCACTGGCTGCCGTTGTTTTCAGAAATTCGGTTCCCTCTTTCTATTTTCAAATTTTGACGCTAGCTTCCCTTCCCCTTAATGCGGCCGTGCATAATTTTGGCTCTTCTCCTTGGCCGAATATTGATAGGTGAGCTCTGCGTTACCCTTTGTCTATTTCAGTTTTGTACTTCCCTTTTCATTGATCTCGTTTTCCCTGTTTTGCCTCTTTTTAGTTTTCGGATCCCTTTTTTATTTTGCTCTTGCTTGCGTTTCCAAATTGCACTCTACCCTGTCGACAATTTGGTAAGTGAGTAAGTGTTTTGTTGTTTCGTTCTATAAGATGCTGAATGAAAGGTTATATGTATATTCTTGGGTTTAATTAAATTGTTAAGTGAAATACAATTAAGGGTTGAAACAAAAGGTTTTTGTGGCTTTCGTGCTAGGTGGAGATCAAGGGTTGGTTGGTGCTTCATCAAGGAATTGAGGGTGCGGTTTTAGTTGATTTTGGGTAAGGGGTTCCAGTTGTTGATCATTTCTTAACGTCGTTTGGCTTTGTTTGATTAACGAATTATGTAGTTGATTAAATGACGTTTTGGTTGAATTTAGGTTTTGGTGTACCAGGAGTGCAGGTTAACTTCTAACGAATTCAAGTGTGTAAACATAACCCCAAAGATAGAATTCGACAAAAATCCGAAACAGGTGATTGTCAATGCCACACGGACGTGTGGCCACCCATCTGGTAGGCCGTGTGATCAAACACGGACGTGTGATTGACGAGGCTGGTCATGTGCGATTCATGGGCCGGGCCGAATTGGGCCGTGTGAGCCACACATGAGTGTGGGAATATTGGGCGAGGCTGTGTGATTCACACGGCCAAGCCCATTTTGGGCTGTGTGGACCACACGAGCGTGTGGGCCCACATAGGAATGCAACAAGGGCCTATGGGCCCAATTTCACTGTTTGGATACTAAGGTTGCACGAGTCGTCCGAGTCAACAGTGGACCTAATGTAGGGTCGGTAAGCTCTACCTAGATCCATAACTAATTGTGTGACACTAGAATATGTATGACTGTATACTAAGCATAATATTTATACTGTTCTGATTATATGCATATTTCAATGAGATGACATGTCATGATTATATGATGCATTACATGGGGTTGGGATAATATGATTGGAGGAAGTGTATTGTATTGGTAGCTCCGCTATAAATCACTGATGGCTCTAAGCCTATTATACTGGCAACTTTGCTGCAAATACTATTTAGTGCTGCAGCCGGTGCTAATTTGTAAGTGTAGGGATGGGTGGGCGATTTACCCCTACAGGAGTGTAGGGTTGGACAAGAGATGGTGTATAGTGGTTGGTTGGGTAGGACTTGCATATTGTACACCGTATTATTGCTTCTGCATACTGATTCTATAATTGCTAAGGCCTTATCACTCTCAGATATCTTTTATCGTGTGATGGGCCAAGCCCTACTGATTCATCGAGATGATAGGCTAAGGCCCAAATCAACCAGATTCTTGTGAAGGGCTTAGGTCCAGTCTTTTACTATTTGCATTTTGACTGTATAACTGCATGGGGATTACACACTGAGTTTTCGTAAATTCACCCTTTTTGTTTTACTGTATAGGTAATCCCCAATCATAGGCGAATCAGTGCAGCGAGGGACTCAAAGGTGGCCACACAACCACATATATTTTCGTACTTGATTATGATTTTAAGTATTATTATTTGGGGTATTTTTATTGTAATAAGGCCTTTATGGCTTTTTACCTTAATTTGGGATTTGCTTATCGTTGCTTATGATTTACAATCACTACTTGTAGGGAAACGTGGGTTTTCAAAAGTTACAATTTGATGGTCGTGAAACTAACTAAAAAATTGACTAAGGCAAGCGCACCTATTGAACAGTAGTATAGTTATGGTGAGACCGAAAATATCGTATCCACGAGGACTAAAAGTACTAGTAATTACTATCTTTTTATTATCTAGCCTAAGAATTAAAGGGTGTTTTTAAACTAAACTAATTTTCTAATTTAACTAAAATTACGACAGAGATGGAAGCTGGAAAATACTTTAGAAAAACCAATGGAGAAGACAATACCCAAGAAAGAATCCACCTAGACTTCACTTATTACCTTTGACTTAGACGATTTATTCACTCGATTCATTCCGTAGGAATCCCTGAGTTATGTTAATATCCCTTTCAAGGCTAGAAACAACTGACTCTAGGTTGATTAATTGAAATCTCTTTCTAATTAAAACCCCTATTGTCGCATTAACTCGATCTATGGACTCCTTTCTTAGATTTGACTCTAATCTGACAGATTTATGTCGTCCTATCTCTAGGATTGCATGCAACTACGCTTAATTATAAATGATCTACTCTTAAACAGGGACTTTTCCTCCACTGAATAAGCACATCAAAAACCTGATTTAATATCCTAGAATATTAAAATAAGGGTTAAACTCACAATTAAGAATAAGAATAAGTATTTATCATATAAATCAAAGAGTAATAAGATTCGTCCTAAGTTTCATCTCCCTTAGGTATTTAGAGAGTTTAGTTCATAATAATAATGGAAAACATCTCAAAGTTTAGAAAACAACAAAACATAAAGAAACCCAATGAACTTCTAGGAAATTGGATGGAAATCTTCAGTCTTGATGTAGATCCTCTCTCTAAGCTGATTTCGATGGCTATCCTTCAGTGTTTTTTGTCTTCTACTCTTCGTGTATCCCCTAATCCTCTTCTAGGGTGTTTAAATAGGCTTTAGAATGCTTCCAAACCCTCCAAAGTGGCATTTTCTAAGTAGAATTAGACTCGGGCTCGACAGGGACACTGCCATGTGCCACGCTCGTGTGCAAGTGCTCAGGCCGTGTGCTGTTCTGACTTGGATTAATGTCGACACGGCCGTGACACACGGGCGTGTGGTCTACTTGTGTGTCACACACGGGCATGTGGATTACCCATGTGGAAGTGCCTAGGCCGTGTGAAACACTGATTTAGGCCCAATTGTCTGTTTTTGGCCCGTTTCTCGCTCTTTTTGCTCTCCTAGACTCACCTAAGTGTAAAACATGAATTTAAAGGATTAGGAGCATCGAATTCAATAAAACCAAGGAAAAATCATCCATAAATATGCCAAGCATGGGGTAAAAACATGTATAAATTATGGTTTATCACAAATGTTTTCTTTCAAAACACTTACCACTACATAAACCGTTTTAAAAGCTTCCACAAATCATAACAACTTGTATATAAATGGATAATGTTTTGGAAACAAATAACTTGATTTAGAGATAATATAAGATAACGAAAATTGTTTAAATGGGGAAATGGTTTATCAACGACTTAGTTTTCGAAAGCACTTTCATGTGACATCGCCAGATTCAGCCATAACGTCTAGGCCAGGTTTGGAGTGTTACAATGGATCTCATATTGTGATTGTAAATGAGAAAAATATTATATTTCATATGAAGCAAAAGAGGATTGAGTTATTGATTTCTATTTATTACTAATGTTATAAATTGAATTAATAGTGACTATCTTTGTGATCTTCTTTTGTCATCATCCCCGTTAAAGAGTTGAAAGCAAAATATTTGACTGTGAAAGATCTATTTGAATTGTGGAATAATTTAAAAGAAAAAATGTGAGCAATAGAATATGATAATTCTATCTAAAACTTGTTATGGTTGGTTGCACCTAATGTTGCAATTTTTTAAAACTATGAGTATAACTTTACAGTATTCAAAATAAGTTCTCAATTAAAATTATATGGAAAAATATTACTGATGAGAACATTGCAAGAGAGAACTTATTCAACTTTTCATGCTTCAAATGTGCTCTTATAGTAGCAATATCATGAAAAAAATTTACTTATGACTGAACAAAAGTTTTTAATCACGAAACTTATTCATTCCCTAAAGAGAATATAACAATATGTAATAAATTTGAAAGATATCATCTTTGACGTGGATGTAGTAAGTTGGACTATAATAATAGTTATGGGGGATGGTCATAATAAATTTTCTCACCACCAGAAGTGGAAAAATGAAGAAAGCAAAAAAAGACCAAGAATCCACAAGAACTCTTTTAGAGGAGAGACAACTTATGTATGAAAAGCCATTGGTTATATACCTATTGTACACTTGAAAGATAAGATTCACTCTCAAAGTTTGCTATTAATAAATTTTGATTGGATTCAAAGTCTACTACTGGAGTTTAATTTGCTTACTTCTTATCGTCAAAACTCAACGTAGAACAAAAAAGGTATGTCTTTAAATATTAAATTGACTTGATATACTGTTTAAATATTTGAGATGATCTTCTTTTTAAGTTTTGATTCCATGGGTTACATATTGCTTTAACCATCTCATTGTTCATGAAAATGAATATTAACTGATTTATTTATATCGCAATATTGGATTTTCTAATTAAATAATATATTTGATTAAAATATATCTACTATGCATATTTATGTTAACAAACCAATGAATTTTATGGTTATTCAGATTTGATTTAGTTCAAAGAATTATTAAAGGTAGTAGTTCATACGTTTTATATTATTCTATGTGTTAATTATTTAGAGAAATGACATTAGCAATTGTAAATGAAAAGTTCTATGAGTATGAATGGTTGGATTTTGAATTAAATTTCATGCATGTTTATGATGATGGTTATTAAAGAAAAAAATTGCTAGTTTTTCATTATATCATATTTTTATGTTTGAAATGTGACTTTTATTGATATATTTAATTTAGGCTTGTTTCTATACATGGCCTAGTCAATTATTCTTGGTAGTTAATTGCTTATGCAAAACTCTTATTGAAAGGGCTTTACAAATATTTTGAATTGACCTTATATCTCATTATGGCTAAACAAAATAAGAGTTATTTGTTTCACCAATTTTGCTCCATTCCCTGAAGTGAATGTAGCAATTCATAACAATTATGAAATTTAACTTATTGTCATTATTGACAAATAGATAAGAAGAAGATGGATGGTTCAAAATGTTGTCAAATGTTTATTCTTAGTAGAGAATGTTCAATGATTTATATTAATTTATCATTCCTTGAAGTAGATTATATCTATATAATCTTATTGGTAAGAAATATGATATATGCTTACATTGTTGTCTGAATTACTTTTTGCATATTCCTTGAAGTGAATGTTTGCAATAAATATAATAAATTTTATAACCTTTTTTTTTATATTTGAAGATTTTGGCATCTTCCCTGAAGCAAATATTGCATATAATTGTTTAGAAATTATATTTAATTTGTTGATGTAGTGGCATTATAAACTTCACATTGATTTAGACATTTCTAATAGTAAATGTCACAATAGTACTTATATGTGGATACAAAGTAAAAGGAACGACAGTAAAATGATCAATTTGTCACAACTTATATTGACATTATTAGTACAATTGAAATGCACTGTAGCATCTCAAAAATCGAGGGTTAGTAGAATCAGATTTGTGAATTGAGAAAGTGCGGTCATGTCTTAAATTTTGAGATTATATATGTATTTTTAGGAAATAAATGAGGTATTGGTTTGTTGGATAAATGTTAGTAAAACGTTCCTTGTAACCTAAGTTCAAATCCCTTCTCTTGTATCATTTTATTTTGCAAATTTTACATCAAACCCTAGTATGTGACACACCTTTTTTTTTAATAAATATTGCAAATTTATTTCAAAAATAAGCTAATAGTCCAATGGTTAATCGATAAGTGTGGAAGCATGGAAATTAAATTGATGTCTCAAGTTCAAATCCTTTCTCATGTAAAATAATTACATTTTTTACAAAATCCCTTGTTTTTAATGTGTGTGCCGTCCATGTCCTTATAACCCTAGGTATAAATGTTGATTTTACACAAAATAATCAGATTTTATTCTATTTTTACTCACCCTAGTTGTTCCTCCCCTCTCCTCTCTTCCTTGATCTTTAATTTTTCCTTCTTCTTCCATTGTTGCCGTCGGCCATAACACCTAGCTTATTTATCTTTTTATTTTTTTTTTGCCACAAGATTTTGCATCATCTCCTCCATCATATTGTTTTCATTTTTCTCCAATTGAATCAACCCAAATCTAGAATCTTGAACCTCCAAGATAAATTCCAACATTGCTAAGAAAGTGTCATTATCGCCCCCTTTCAATTAGATTGTGTAATGTATCTTTTTCTTTTAATTTCTTGATTAATATTGTCAATTAAAAACCTAAATTTCTAGATCTGGAATTTGGGAGAATTTTAAAGATTTTAAAGGTATTTTTCAATCTTTTAAAAGGATCTCAAAATCGTTCTTGAATCAGCCCTAATTTTGGCCACCATGGGTGGTGATGCATGCACCTAGGTGCAAGAACGGGGGGTTATTTTGTTTCTAAATTCTAGTCCATCTATTTCCATCATTAATTTGAGTTATTTAACACTCCTAATCAGCCTCTAATAACATATCAATTAGGGGAAAACGTTCTTGACCAATTGGGCATTCGGATATCACAAATCGAGAAGCGTAGGTGCGATTAAATGCAAGCAAGTTTGTTGTTTCGACTTAGTTATTGGGTAAAGGTTATAAATTGATTAAATGAAAGATTTTAATAAATATTGGCTAATGATTTTCCAGTATGTAAATGTGTTAGGTGCTGACCCGAACACACCAAGTCAATCGTAAAGCCGAAAGACGTTCACACATATGATTCACATCAAAACAGAGTAAGAAATCTAACTAGTTTGGATTCGTAAAATAGTTGTAATTGCAACGATTGGTTTGAACCCATAAGTGGGTGTTAGGCGGTTTCTTAAGAGGTGAATTAATTGAATTTATACTGATTTTTAATTTAGGTTTGTTTTAAGGTTTATTAAGAAAATTGGAAGATTTGCTAGTGTGCTGTGAAAAAGTGTAAAATAAAGTGTGGGTCCTAAACTCATAAGCTGGTTTGATAATGATAATTATCATGTTATACTTGATGATTTAGCTTGCTAATTGGATTGGCTTAATATCCAAATAATTAATTTTGTAAGTGGCCGAACTAGGTACATTTCGAGCCCAAAAACATTGATGTGTTAGCAAAGTTGCTAATTTGACAGTGTGATTACGTGATTGATATTATGATACATGATTGTGTTATTTGGTATGAGATTGGTTGTATGTATAGCATGATTTGCTGAAATATGAGTTTATGCATGATATAATTGCATGGAAAATTTGCTATGTTATATTGGAAAGGTTACTATACATGTACATTGGAAATTTGTAAAAGTATGTGAAATTATGTAATGTTGAAGGATACCATTTTAATGGTAATTTGAAAGTTGGAACATTGATTCCATTCACTGAAAGTATTCAATTATTGAGGGCATGTTGAACATGTCAATTAAATGTGAAAAGTATTGAATTATGGTCATGTAGGATATTATATGACATATTGCATGTGCATTGGGATGGGATATTTTGTGGTTGACGGAGGAGTTCCCTGGAGTATCGGTGACATATTAAGTCTGCATTTATTCTAGTCAGTGCACTGTATTTGGAGTACCGAGGGGATTGGCGATTATATCGTATTATTTTTTATTCGACAGTTTTACTGCATTATTTTCATTCGGTGGATTTACAATATCGAGATATGCTCGTGTTCATTGGAGTTTGATAGACGGGTTATGGGGAACTCATGGTTTGTAGCAGATGATATAGGTAGGAACCCTTTTTCATTGCATCATGCTCACGACATACTCGAATGTTATTGATTTATGCTACGTATTGTGTTGTGTTGTATTGAATGATATCAAAATTACTGATTGTTACTCAAATGAATGATGGTCATGCTCATACACCGTTTGAGATCGATTTGATAATGACTATGTAATGATATGAAATTCCAATTATGGTTTTGTTTTCTTCTATTAATGCTAATATGTTTCACTACATTCAATATCTGTGTCTATTTAAACAACTGTTTGACTCACACTGAGCTTTCATAAGCGTTTAACTTTTCAGGTAAACCTTGAAACTAGGACCAGACCCAGCATACGAAGAATCACCTTGGACCTCGAACTATTTTTAACAAGTATTAATCAATCTCTATTGGTTTTGGTTTGTAATTTTTAATTATTTCTAGTTTGTGGCTTGGTAACTTTTCATTTAGGGATTTTTGCATGCATGGATTACTCAAACATAATAACTGAAAAATCTATGATATCAGGCTTAAGTAAAAATTGACATTGTTCCCTAATTTCCCTTGCATTGCAAAGAAACTGTTTTTGAAAAAAAAAATCGATAAGGTGACTAGATTTCTAGAATGACATGAATAATGGTTTTTCGGTTGCATTAGTTAACGCCAAGTTTTTACAAAGTAAAACGATGAAAAATTTTCATTTCTAAAACAACACTGTCAATAATAAGGTGAATCCTAAGTATACACAACCTAATAAATGAATGTTTTAAACTAATTCAAAGTACAACTACGGTTTTCTTTAAAATGAGTTTATTTAAAATCTTCAAAAGTAAGGTAAGTTAGCTTAGCCATTTCAGTGGCTAATGTAGCCTTCTCAATCTAGCCATAACATCTAGGTCAGGTCTGGGAGGTTACATGCATGTTAAAGTAAACCATAAGTTCACTGATACAAATGCATTTACTACTTGGCATGACCAATTAAACCATCCTAGATCATATATGATGCGAAAATTAATTGAGAATTCATATGAATATTCTTAAAGAACCAGAAGATTCTTTAATTTAAAGAATTCACATTTGTTACTTGTTCTCGATGAAAATTGATTATTAGAAACTCACTAGCTAAAGTTGATATTTAATGTCTTGCATTTCTAAAATGAATATGGGCTCATTCATCCATCATGAGGATGATTTTGATATTATATGATTTTGGTAGATGTATCTACAAAATAATCACATATGTGTTATCAACTTGCAACCTGTCATTTGCAAGATTACTTTTTTAAATAATTAAATTCAAATCATGCAATTAAGACAATTCATCTTGCTAATATTGATAAGTTTATATCTCAGTTTTTTATTGATTGAGTTTGAAAAATTTTTGTAACAACTTGTTATTTATGAGCATAATGGTTTAGAGAAATTATTGAATGAATGCATTTGATTAATACCTAAATCATTACTTATGAGAACTAAACTTTCTATTTCAACATTGAATTATGTTGATTTACGTATTGTACACATCAAGCCAATAAGTTATAAATACTCCCCATTACAATTGATTTTTGGTCAAGAGCTAAATATTTCTCATCTTTGAATTTATGTATGTGCGTATATGTTCCAATTGCTCCCCCACAACAAAGATGAGTGAATACTCAAAGAAAGTTGAGAATATATATTAATTACGAGTCTCTTTATATTATTATATGTTTTAAATGTATTGGAGATTCAATTCTGACCTGATTTGTGATTACTATTTTGATTCAATAGTTTTCGACATTAAAGGGAGAGAAATAATAACTTGCAATGAGTTACGGGGAAGAGTAATTTAAACCATAAGTTCAATAAGGATAACTCATTACAAGTTCCAAATATAAAAATTCTCATAAAAGAAAATAATAAATTTAAATGGTCACATAGTGAAAGCAAGTGCTCCAAAAGAGACCCAAAACATAACCAAAACTCCATAAGAGATTTAGGTACCTAAAGTTAGGGTTGAGCAAAACTTGATTCGACTCGAAAAAATAAAAAAAAAACTCGAATTTCTAGTTAAACGAATCGAGTTATTCGAGTCAACTCAAATTTTTTTCGAATTTCAAGTTCAAATCGAGTTGAGTTTTTGAATTCGAATAACTCGAATAATTCGAATATCAAACTATAATATTTTACATTTTTACCTCAAATTTCCAAACCTTTTTACTTTTCTCTCAAAACTTTTACTCATTCCCACTTTTCCCTTAAAACTTTTACTCCCCTTCCATCCCAACCCCCCAATCTACCCAAAATCCATTTCTAACCAAAATTTTACTCTCCCATTTACTTTTTCTCAAAATCTTACTCCAAAAAACCTTCAAAAAACTACAGGAAAATAGGGCTTTAGCGGCGTTTGGACAAAAAACGCCGCAAATATTATATATTAACGGCGTTTGTAACAAAACGCCGCTAAAAACTGAGCAATAGCGGCGTTTTTGGCACAAACGCCACTAAAAACTGAACAATAGCGGCGTTTTTCCAAAAACGCCGCTATAGTTCGAGGTTTTAGCGGCGCTTTTGGAAAAATGCCACTATAGATCGAGGTTTTAGCGGCGCTTTTGGAAAAACGCAGCTATTGCTCAGTTTTTAGCGGCGCTTTTGGAAAAACGCCACTATAGATCGAAGTTTTAGCGGCATTTTTTGGAAAAACGCCGCTATTACTCAGTTTTTAGCGGCGCTTTTGGAAAAACGCCGCAAAAAACATTTCATCTTTCTATTTATAATTTAACTGGTTTATTTATATTAAAATACAATTTATTTTTAATTGGATATTTAAATTCTTCAGAAAAAAACGCCGCTATTACTCGGTTTTTAGCGGTAGCTTTTGGAAAAACGCCATAAAAACATTTCATCTTTCTATTTATAATTTAACTGGTTTATTTATATTAAAATACAATTTATTTTTAATTGGATATTTAAATTCTTCAGAAAAAAACGCCGCTATTACTCAGTTTTTAGCGGCGCTTTTGGAAAAACGCCGCAAAAAACATTTCATCTTTCTATTTATAATTTAACTGGTTTATTTATATTAAAATACAATTTATTTTTAATTGAATATTTAAATTCTTCAGAAAAATAATGACAAGTAAAAAAAATTTGAAAGTAAAAACATAGAAATATATTTGTTAAAAATATTTTAATTGAATACTATTTTAAAGTTTATGTATTATGGGTTTAGGGGTTATGGTTTAAGGGTTGGGGATTAGGGGTTATGGTTTAAGGGTTGGGGTTTAGGGGTTAAGGGTTTATGTTTTAGGATTTAAGGTTTATGGTTTAAGGATTAGGGATTAGGAGTTTAGGGTTTAGATTAATTAATTAATTAATTATGATTATGGTCACATAAAATTACAATAATTATTAAAATTATGGTTATACAATATATTAAATATTTTCTTATATAATCGTAAAAGAGATAATATTGAATTTAAAATATTGAATTAATTATCATTGTAGGAGTTAATTAGTATTTGAAGGTTTATGATGAATTATGGGTTTAGGGATTATGGTTTAGGGTTTAAGGTTGGAGTTTAAGGTATAGGGGTTAGGGGTTAAGGGTTTAGAGTTTAGTGTTTATAGGATAGGGGTTAAAGGTTTAGGGTTTAGATTAATTAGTATTTTTTAATTTATATATTAAATGATTTCTTATATAATTGTAAAAGAGGTAATATTAATTTGAATATATTAAAATTATGATTATAGTTTAAATTATTTAAGAGATAATAGATAAACTTTATATATATTAAATGATTTAAGATTTAATCTAAAAATATTTTGATATATTAAAAATAATTCAATTCAAATTAATTCCTCTACACTTAATATTTTCAATTTTATCTTTTGTACTTTTCAAAATTTAAAATTTTAGTCATGATCACTCAAATGATAGCAATTATATATGTTTGGTTAAATTCTGCTATTAGTCTTGGTATTGTGCGTAAAGTTGTAGGTTGAGTTCATGTTATCCAATTAGATCATTCTTGGTCCCTATACTTTTCGAATTTTGAAATTTTAATTTTGACACAAATGACAACCGTTAAATCCGTAACTGGCTTTTTGTGAGTAATATGTTTGTTACATTAGATTTTAGATAGAAAAACTTAATGAATTTAATAGCTACCATTTAATTAATACTACAATTTCAAAATTCAAAAATTACAATGACTAAAAATAACAAAATTAAAGTAAAATGACTAAATCCACAACTTACATATAATTCAATGACTAATAGAAAAATAATAATAATTAAAAATATTTAACTTGTTTATATTTAAAAAATTAATAAATATCAAATTTAATTGTGTTTATAGAAAAATTACATATAATGTGTTTTAAGTAAAATTTAATTGGAGATTTAAGGGGTTAGCGGCGTTTTTTGAAAAACGCCGCAAAAAACAAAATAATTTAAGGTAAACGGCGTCGTTTTAATTGAAGATTTAGGGGATTAGCAGCGTTTTTTTTTAAAACGTTGTAAAAAAAATAATTATTTAAGTTAAACGGCGTCGTTTTCGTTTCTAAAATGTTTTCTTTTTCTCATGCCCGACACTTAACACTTAGCTAAAGCTTTATCTTTTTATTTATTATTTTAAAAAACTTTGGTTTATTTGTTGTTTTTATTTTTTCGATTCTAGTTTTCTTTTTTTAAGTTCCAGGCTGACATGTTGAGCTTGGTGATATGTATTCTAGCTTTATTTAAGTCTATTTGAATTTAAATAAAAAATAAAAAAAATAACTAGTTAAAAATTAATATTTATTTTTAATTGATTACAATTTTTCAAACTCAGTCCAACTATTATGATAGTATAGGGGAATCGAATCATAATAGTATTGGGTGAAATCGGTGTAATGGTGAGTTTTAAAGGACCGGAAAAATTGGGCCTTATGACAACAGTGCACTAATTTTCTCTTTAGCCCAAAATCCAACTAAAAAACCCTAAGAGTTATTATGAACCAATATAAATACGTTTGTTAGAGGAATCCTTAAAAACCCTAACTTGGCCTCCGCTGTTTATTCGCTTCAGCTCATCACTTTCCGTAGTCTCTCCTACTCCCTCACCAAATCAAAATGGTAATTGTGATTCCATCTTTCTAATTACAATTCCATATTTTTCTTGATCTGATTCAATGTTTTTTTATCTAAATTTTCTTTTCCTTTTTTCTCCCTTTTCGGGGATGGTTTTTTCTTGGTTTGAATTAGGGTTGATGTTTTGTTTCTAACATTATTGCTTTTAACTCTTTCTTCTTCTTCTTCTTTTGTGTGTGTTTGTACAGTCTCTGGTGGCGAACGAAGACTTTCAGCACATTTTGCGTGTGCTGAACACCAACGTTGGTGGAAAGCAGAAGATTATGTTTGCTTTGACCTCCATCAAGGGTATTGGAAGGCGTTTCGCTAACATTGTTTGCAAGAAGGCTGATGTCGACATGAACAAGAGGTATCTTTTATTATGAAAATTTAGATGCAAGGAGCTTGCCTATTTTATGTCAATTTTGGGCTTAAGTGGGAACCGATAAGATGTCGTATAGCTCAAAGTTTAGAAAAAAAAACATATAGTAGATGATTTTGTTTTTTGGTATTTCAGGTTGAAACGGTTACTTTTGTCATTGATATGAATTGATTCATGTGTGGAAGAAAATTATGATTTCTTATTTTAGAAAACATATAGTAGATGATTTTGTTTTTTGGTATTTCAAGTTAAAAATGCATGTATCGCCTTTCGGAGTTTCAGCCACGCTAAAAACTGCGAAGGGTGAGTCTTGCTTTACCTGTATGCAATGCCTTTTTATGCACCTAGTTGCTTGATGATGAATGGAACAGGTGTTTGAGATGTCTGCAACAGCTCTCTCATTAATACTCCCTAGTGAAGAACAAGCTTCAAACCTTATTCTGGGTAAGTGTTGCTTCCCGTTACTTGTATGTATGCCTATTGATAGTTTTCCGGGAAAATGAGCATGCGGAATCGTTCTCTGATGTTTTGGTGTTTTAGTTGGAGCAAGAAATAGTTGCAGCTGGTGGATCAATTCCAAGAGTGCATTAAATCACATTTCGTATCGTCTTCTTGATAGAATAAAAGTGAGAAACGTTGCATAGAGTTGTGAATAAAACATTTCCAGCATTTTCCTGCATAAGTTGTTCAATGTTTGAGAATTTCATCGAACTTTTTCGTGTTAAATTCGATTTGAAATCGGGTCAGTTCACATCAATGATAAAACTGATTAAACCTCTGGTTAAAACAGCAGAGTTGTTCACACACTAACATTTGACTTATCTATCGATAGACTGATGCATCAAAAACTAAACAACATCAGAGTTGTTTTCACACTAGCATTTGACTTATCTATCTATAGATTGATACATCAAAGACTATTACTTTTGCTTTAAGCAAAGGTTTCCTACGATTTTTGTCTCTGGAAAAAGAAAAGAAAAGCTGAGAGGGACATCATCAAACATGTTTTTTGAAAATCAAAGACAAAAATAAATGTTGTATGGGTCTGAATCTGTTATTGGAACATTTATTACATTCAGTTGGAAGGTCAAGGTCAAGAGATACTGGTTTTTATTCTCATACTTAACCAAATCAAATTGTATTATAATTTTTTGTCATGTCATCAGTCCAATCTTTTAAGCTTTAAACAATTGGGATTAATTTAATATTTAAACATAGAATAAGGTCATAATCATAATTTGACCAAAATTTTTTTTTGTTTAATATAATAATTTGACCCAAAATGGGATAGCAAAGTAGTGAAAAGTGAATAGCCGGGCCTGGGTTGAGAAAAACGACACTGGGAGTTAATGAGGGAAGACTGCAACTGCTGCAAATAGTGGCTAAGGCATAGTAACAAATAATCATTTGATTATCATTTTCGTAAAAAAAAATAAATATAAATCATCAAAAATTTCTTTTTAACTAAAAATTGCATGATCTCTCTTCGTTTCTTATTTTTGAGATGTTTGCATGCTTGTGTCTTGAGGAATATGTTACTTATTTTGTACTTTTGCTAGTAGAACTAAAGCAATATATTCTCATTTGTTTGTAGTTTTCTCTTTCCAATCTTGCTTACCATCCTGAGTGTGTTTGCAGATTGTCAAACTTTCTTAGTGCCTATGCACATTAATGTTCACAGCATTTATTAGAGTGTGAGTTCCTCTCATGCCTTTGCTTTTCTTCTTTTAACCTACTTCATAATTGCAAATTCTCCAGTTTTGCTCCAATATTGCACTCATCTAACTATATGTGTGTATATATATGCATGTAGGTATGTATTTATGCTTATGATATCTGCTAATATAGCTATTAGTGGGATTTTTAGAAAAAAATCTATTTTTGAAAGATAATACTATTTACACATCATGTTAAAATTATGTAAAACAAGTATGATTTAGATATTATATAAATCTTAAAATATATATTTATATCCAATACTCATACTCAAATTACGTTAACTTAGATAATAATTGCAGCTAGTGGGTAAAAAGTTTGACATTCTATTTGAAAAATGATATTTTAAAACTATATACAATTGTTATCATAAAAAAGTTTTAGGGTATCATATTTGAATTGAAACCATTTTTAAAGGTTGAGATAAAAATAAAAAAAATAAAAACTGATGGTATAATATTCTAACTTGAAGCATGAAGGATATACTAGAAAGGCACCATTTGCGTTCAAAGAACCTTGAGAAGCTAGAACAACCTTGTCTTGGGCTGCAGGTTAGTGGCTTTTTATTTCTTCTTGTATATATGTAGACATATTTCTTTACTTTTAGTTCTTACATTAATATGTAATCAGTCGGCTGGAAAATTACTTGTGGATGAATGAAAATTTGGATTATTTTATAGAGCAGTAGATGTGAAAGTCTCACTGGTGAGCCTCTTGTTTCACATTATTTTTGTTATTTTTATTCATTGTATTTGATACATATGCATACATATTTAGGTATGAAGGTATCAGTGTATGGTTTTTTTCGAATATATGAAAATATTTAAAAAGGATTAAATATATCCATTAAAACTAAATATTTGTATAAGATAATACGGGCCTTTGAATATGATTATTGTATCTTCAACATTAAATTCTATCTACTTAAAAATGATATTGACTTTTTCATCCGTGGATTTTGCCTTGAAACAGGCAAATGAGAGGTGAGGAACTCCATGGATTAAATATTGTAGAACTACAGTAGCTAGAAAAATCTCTGGAAATTGGGTTGAGCCGTGTGATGGAGAAAAAGGTTTTACGGACATGTGCATGTTCTTGATGTGTTTGTTTGCAGGCTTACATGCATCTGTTTGCATGCTTATATTCATATCTCTGCTACTGTGGCATCATACTCATGTTTCAAATGGCATTTAGTCAACATAATCAATTACCAGTATCTTACTTGTCGTAAACTAATCAGTTTAATGTTGTCGTAAATTAAAAACAAAAACTATTTAGGTTTTGATAACTTACAATGAATCAATATCTCTTGGTTTGGTTAAGTTTCATTATATTCATTTGATTTTAATTATAATTATTTGTAATTTTACCTTTTTTATTAAATATTTTATAATAAAAATCTTATATAACTTTTTTTAATTTTTTTAATAAACTACTTACTACCCTCAATTTCTAAAGTAAAATGTTTGAAGTATATTTTATAATTTTTTAATGAAGCAATTTCAGGCTCTAATTAACCTACTAGTGCATCACTAATGAAGGTATCTCAACTTTGATTAATTACTTATTTTATGTGTTATCAAGATACTGATGCAATGATCTTGGTTTTACCAACTTTATATTGGTGAATGCAAATCTATCATGGTTACACAATTGTTTGCTATTATTTGCACTACAAAGTACTATTTAGTTAGTAATCTGGTACTAGTGTTTCAAGCCTTTCTTGGTCTTTGTCACATAAAATGCTAGTGTGAGGATCTCGGTACTTTGAATAGATCTTTTGGTGAGCTTTTCGTTATCTTTGTCACATAAAATGCTCAATCCTTGGTGGTTTAATCTTGTTGTTTCGGGTTGGAAGAACTGTATGAACGAAATCAGTTAAATTGCTGCTGTTAATGAGGTCCAAAAGTGAGCAAATTGATGTTTGAAATATCTTTGTGTGGTGGATTGAATGCTGCTATATATTGTTGCTCATTACCGAATTGATGCTGAAACTAAGCTAATTAAATGGTGGATAATTTGCTGTCGATTATTATGGAAATGACTATTAAATGTTTAAAATTCCTCTTATTTAATTGATGGTTGATGTTGTTTAAATGCTGTAAATTGAAGTGTTTAAATGTTCTTTGTGTAGCATTTTAAGAACTTCAAAGCTCACAGATGATTTGTTATACTCTATATGAGTTCATTGATTCTATGTTTTTGCAATTTTAGGTATGATCATGGGTGCAGTAGCTTCAACTGACAAGGACTTGTGCAGGTCTGGAGCAGGTCAATCAAGAAGCTCTGCTGGAATTTAATTGACAAGTAATTGTAGTATGCTTGTAGTTGAAATTTCTTATAGTGAACATCATGTTGTTTATTCGGCAGAAGTTTTAAAGATTTTACTTTTTAGAAGAAAATGTATTGTAGTCATTAGATTGGGTTTTCAAAGATTGATTATGTTAACATTTTGATCAAATGAAAAGTTCTCTTGTTAATGTTTTTGAACTCAAAAACAATTTAAAATGTGTCCATTGTTAGATTATTTAAATTTTGTATGATCATTTAAGGTAAGAATGTAAATGAGATGATTAAAAAGGAAGTTGAAATATATATGGTCTTTAGCGGCGTTTTTGGGAAAGCGCCGCTAAAGATCAAGTCTTTAGCGGTGTTTTTGGGGAAGCGCCGCTAAAGATCAGGACCTTTAGTGGCTTTTTTGGGGAAAGCACCGCTAAAGGTCACGATCTTTAGCGGCGTTTTTTAGAAAAGCGCCGTTAAAAGTCACGATATGCCGCAAAATTTTGTGGCGTTTGCTATAGTGATGTTTTTTGCGGCGCTTGTGAAAACGCCGCTAAAGGCCAAAAAAACGCCGCTAAAAGTCTGTTCTCCTGTAGTGAAACTTTTTATTTTCCCTAAATTTTTACTCCCTCCCACTTTCCCACTAAAACTTTTACTCTCTTCCCATCTCACCTCCCATCTACCCCAAACCCATCCCCTACCCTAATTTTTTTTAATATTTTCCCTCTAAAATTTTACTCCCCCATTTACTTTCCCTCAAACTTTTATTCCTCAACCCTTTACTCTCAAATAAAAAATCAAAATTATCCAAAAAAAATCACCAAACATAAATAGTAAAATTTTATTTATATATACTATTTATATTATTAAATTAAATTTCACATTTTATATTATTTATATTATTGAATTGTTTAGTCATATTGAATATTTATTTTAAAATTGAATTATTAATTATGCCATAAAATATTTGTGTTAAAATTTTATATTGGTATCAATTTCACATTTTATCTTTAAAATAACTTTTATTAAAAAATCAGATTTTTACATTTAATATATTTTTTAATTCCAAAATACATAGTGACAAGAATTTGAAACCGTATATAAAAGATTAATAAATAAATTATGAGGTGATGAAAGTTAATAAAAACTTTGATTAAGGTGGATAAATTTTATTATGATAGGTGACAGTGGTTACAAGAATCCAAAATTATTTTTTAAAATTTAACTCAAACAAATATATTCGATTCGATTCGAGAAAATTTCAAATCAAATTAGGATGATAAAATATGATTCGTCAACTCGATTAACTCGAAATTTTTTTCATTCGATTCAATTCGATTCGATCGAACGCTCACCCCTACCTGAAGTTCAAAATTAAAATAGTGAAAATAAATAAATCTAGATAAGTTATGTCAATTCGAAAAAATATCGAACCGATAATAAAAGTGGTCGACAATGGTTTTGTATGTAATATTATTATTGGAATAATGAAATAAAAGGAAAATCTTGAATAAATCTACTAAGAAATATAAATATGAAATAGATTGGTCAAAATAGAAAGACGCAACTCAAATTCGTGGAGTTTTTGGACCAATAGTCTAAATATCTAAAGGTATAAAGCCAGTGAGGGTACAAATGAAGTAGTTTTGCAAAAACTGAATAAAATATCAAGTTTTTCGCTAAGTCTTGGCATTGATTATGAAAAGATATAATATTCTTTTTTGGTGGATGTAATAACCTTTAGATATATTATTAAACTGGTAGTTGATAACGGATTTAAATTGCGTCTAATAGAACCTTTTATGAATCACTATATAGTAAAGTTTATATTAAAATCCTTGAAGGATTTAGAATGCTAGAAGCATATTGAAATTCTTGGGAAATTGTTCATTTATATGAGTTGAAATAATTTGAACATATTTGGTAAATTTGAATTAGTCAGTAGTAGTTGAAAAAGGATTATAAAATGATCCAAAATATCTATTTTGTATTTTTATAGAGGGATCATGAATAAAGTTTGTTATGACTATTGTTGAAACTCCTAAAGAGATCAAAATATATTTCGTCTAAATTTTTCCCTCAGTCATGGCTTTCAAAAGAATGGTGATATAAATACTTAGCAAATACATTCAAATAGTCATTTGAAAAACTAGTATTCAAGATTGAATACGTAAAATATGAGAAAGTATGTGATATTTTCATGAGGGGAAGTAAAAACAAGTTGTAATTTTTTACTTTAACCAAGGTTTTGTCTCATTAGGTTTGTCAACTTGTAATAGAAGATTATGTACTCTTTTTCCTTCGTTAGGTTTTTATCGCACGTGATTTTTCCTAATAAGATTTTGATGAGGCACATTATCTACCAATGGACATCCAAGGGGGAGTGTTATGAATTTCTTATTAAGTGGATGTTCATCAATATCTAAATAAATTTTGATATATTTTAAATTCTAATAGTCATTAGAAGTAGATCTCTACTTCATTTATACTTCTTATGCCTATAAATAGAGACTTTGGAAAAGCTTTGTAAATATCCTGATTGATAAATAAAATACACTCTTTATTTTGCTCTCCTATTTTCTTTGTTCTTTACTCTCTGTCTATTTATTTTATAACAGATTTTAAATTGTTATTATTTTAAAATATATAAATATATAAAATTAAAAATATATAAAATTAAAAATATATAAAATAACTAAAAAAATATAAATTTCTAAAAATTTACGTAAATAATAAAAGAACTAAAAAGCACTCTACAATGTTGTCCATATTGCATTTGAATCTAGACAACTATTTGTCCAGATTCATTTTTGATGTAAAAGATTTTAATATTTTTATTAAGTTATATATTCAAATTTTTAAATTTTTTATATATTTTTAATTTTAAAATAATAATATAAATAACTTGTTGTTTTATAAAAAAAAGCATATAAACTTACTAAAAGTACATTAGGAATTAATCTAGACAAATGATAGTCTAGATCTAGACAACAATTTATCCAAATTCATTTCTGATGTGAAAAAAAAATTGTATTAATTTATATATTCTTCAAGTTTTTTTTGTTTTTTTTTAAATTTATGTCTGCCACATGATATACTAAGAGCTACCATATGTCATCATAGATTGGCTATCAATACCATATTAGCATAAATTAAAGGTGTTAGTGTAGAGATATCAACCTGGGTAATTGAATACAAGTTTAGGTACCAAGTAGGTAAAAAAACATTCAAATGCCAACTAGGTACCAACTTGATACTTTTAGACAAGTTCTTGGAGCAAACCATGTATTAACCCATTATATTTATAATGCTCTAAATGTTTTAAAATAGTTAACTTATATTTCAAATATTTTTAACTGAAAAACGTACTTTGTAATTTTTATAAACTTTAAAAATATATATATAATATTTCATGAATATTCCCCATAATTTATGTTTTGTGGGAATTTAGTATTTTTACTTTAATTAATTTTAATTCTTTTATATTTCAAAATGCATTTTTTAATTCAAATTTAATTGTTTCATTTGATCTTTTATCATTTGAAATATATTTTTGTTGTGCGGAAGTGTTTAAAAGAGTAAAATTATTGTACTAAAAAATCACACTAAGTTCAATTCCCAAGAAGGAGAGGTGGATCATAAGGATCGCTTAAGTACCAGGTCTTTCCTAGCCAGAATATTCCTCTATCATAATTTAATAGCACAATAAATCAATACAATCACACGATCACAAAATATGCAAAATAATACAATAAAGAACACTAGAATTTTAACGAGGTTTAACAATTTTTGCCTACTTCCTCGGGCACTACCAAATATATTTCACTCCAAAATACAAGTGAAGGTTTACAAAGAGAGAGAAAAATGTCTTAAGAAGAGAATGGCAAATGTGGGTTGATTAAAAAATGAGAAATGGTTGGGCCTATTTATAGTGGAGTTTCAGGGATCAACTAGCAAAGTCACTATACAATTAGGGACCGAAATTTGCAATTATCTCATGCCAAATCTCAATCCCACTCTTGGTGCCTTAAATCTCAGATTTCTAGGGCCAACATTTTGATACCTATATCTTTGTCTTTCCAAAATATGGTTGATTGCCAATAATCTCCACCTTGAAGATTTGATTAGGATAATCTTATCTTCACTCAATTATTTCTGTCTTTGTCAACAATACTTGATAGTGTCTTCTTCAACTGTTAAACTTGTAGGATATTGATAAAGTTCGAACAATGTTTGAACTTGGTTGTTGTTACCACTTTGGTCATCATATCTGCGGGATTATCTGCAGTCTTAATCTTCTGAAGATGAATTTTTCCCTCATCAATAATTTCCCGCACAAAATGGAATCGTACGTCGATATGCTTTGTACGTGCATGATAGACTTGATTCTTTGCTAAATGAATAGCACTTTGACTATCACAATACACATTAATATGCTCCTGAACCAATCCTAAGGTTTTAACCATACCTTGTAACCAAATAACTTCATTTACAGCCTCTGTTATAGCCATTTATTCGGCTTCTGTGGTTGACAACGCAACTGTAGACTGCAGTGTAGACTTCCAACTTATTGGTCCTCCAGCAAGTGTAAATACATAACCGGTGGTTGATCTTTATTTATCCAAATCACCGGCATAGTCAGAATCAACGTACCCAAAACACCTTTACCAAGTGTAGTATCCTGCTTGAACAGTAATCCAACATCCATGGTCTTCTGAATATTTCGTAGAATCTATTTCACAGCTTGCCAATGTCCTTTTCCAGGATCATGCATATACCTGCTCACTTTATTAACTGCCTGTGAAATGTCAGGTCTTGTACACACCATTGTATACATCAAGCTACCTACTGCATTAGAATACGAAACTTGTAACATGTATTCTTGTTCCGTATTCGTTGAAGGAGATAGTTGTGCAGAAAGCTTGAAATGAGAAGCCAACGGGGTACTTACAGGTTTTGTCTGCTCGTTCATTCCAAAACGCTGTAGTACTTTCTTCAAATATTGCTTCTAAGACAAGCTAACTCTACCATGAGGTCTATCTCTACATATTTCCATGCCAAGAATCTTCTTAGCTTTACCTAGATCTTTCATCTCAAACTCAAGGTTGAGTTGAGTCTTCAATCTCTCAATTTCAACTTTACTCTTAGATGCTATCAACATATCGTCAACATATAAGAGCAAGTATATGAAAATTCCTTCTTGTAGCTTCTGAAAATACACGCAATGATCAAATTTACTTCTTGTGTACCTTTGCCCTTTCATAAACTGATCAAATCGCTTGTACCACTGTCTCGGAGATTGTTTCAATCCATAAAGCAACTTTGTCAGTTTGTAAACCCAATTTTCTTTATCAGCAACCTTGAATCCATCTGGCTGAGTCATATAGATTTCCTCTTCCAAATCACCGTGTAAAAACGTAGTCTTCACATCAAGCTGAATTAGTTCAAAATCATATTGTGCAACCAAGGCTAGCAAAATTCGAATAGACGAATGCTTCACAACTGGAGAAAACACTTCATTGTAGTCTATTCCTTCTTTCTGAGTGTAACCCTTTACTACCAATCTAGCCTTGTATCGAATTTCATTTTTACCAGGAAATCATTCTTTCTTTGCATATACCCATTTACATCCAATTGCCTTCTTTCCTTTGGGCAGTGTCACCAACTCCCAAGTCCTATTTTTATGAAGAGACTACATTTCTTCATTCATAGCTTGCTTCCACTTTACACTATTAGGGCTACTTCTTACTTCTGTGTAAGTTGAAGGAACATCATCATCTGCAATTGGAAGTGCATAGGTCACCATATCATCAAAGCGAGTAGGCATACGAATCTCTCTTCTTGGCCTTCTATATGCAATTGAATCTTGTTGCTGTAGAAGTTCTTGGGTCGAAACTTCTTCATCATTTGTTCCTTCAATATTAGCTAGATCATCGTTAACCTTTTTAAGCTCCACCTGCTGCAAAGTACTACTGGTTTTGTCATCCTTTTGTGAATCATTGTTCTTCATCATGGTTGATTCATCAAAAGTCACATCTCTACTGAAAACAATCTTCTTTGTATCAGGACACCAGAGATGGTATCCTTTTACTCCACCAGTTATACCTAAGAATAATATTTTCTTTGCTCTTGGGTCTAATTTAGATTCTTTTACATGATAATATGCAGTGGAACCAAAAACATGTAAAGAATCATAGTCAGTAGCAGATTTACCAGTCCACATCTCTATAGGAGTTTTTCCATTTATTGCAGCTGATGGCAAACGGTTAATTAGATGGCACACATATGTAACTGCCTCAGCCCAAAATTCCTTGCCCAATCCAGCATTGGACAACACATATCGAACTTTCTCCAGTATAGTCTGATTCATACGTTCTGCCACCCCATTCTGCTGTGATGTATCCTGAACAGTGAAGTGTCACACAATGCCATCATCTTGACATACTTGTAGAAATGGATCATTCTTGTACTCCGTACTATTATCTGATCGAAGTCATTTGACCTTTCGACCAGTCTGAGTCTCCACCATCTTCTTCCATTTTAGAAATGCATCCAAAACTTCATTTTTTTCTTTTCATTAGATACACCCATACTTTTCTTGAATAATCATCAACAAATGTAACAAAATAGTGCATACCTACCAAAGAAGCCACTTTGGTAGGTCCCCACACATCACTATGAACGTAGTCCAGAATTCCTTTCATATTGTGAATTACTGAACCAAATTTTACCCTCGTCTGCTTTCCCAGAACACAATGTTCACAGAATTCCAATTTGTAAGCATTTGCACCTTTCAACAAGCCTTGCTTTGCCAAATTCTGCAAAGCTTTTTCACCAGCATGTCCCAATTATATATGCCATAACCTGGTAGCCTCTAAATCTGCATCTTTCATAGAAACTGTTGATATTGATCCAATAACTGTACTTCTATTTAAATAGTACAGGTTATTTCTTCTTGTACCTTTCATCACCATCAATACCCCAGCTAATATCTTTAGTAATCCATCTCTCAAAGTGATTGTGAGCCTTTTAGATTCTAGGACCCCTAATGAGATGAGATTTTTCGTCAAGCTAGGTATGTCGCGAACATCTGTCAAGACTTAAATTGAGCTGTCGTGATTCTTCAATTGGATTGTACCTACTCCCATTGTCTTACAAGCGCTGTCATTGCCTATAAAAACAACTCCACCTTCTAGTTCTTTAAGACTAGAAAACCAGTCCTTATTAGGACGCATATGGTAAGTACATCTTGAATCCAAAATCCACTTATCTGTATGACATGCCATTGCCATGCCAACCAAGCTAAAGTCTGACTCATCGTCATGCTCCGCTACACATGCATTAGAAATAGCCTTGCCCTTTTGTAACTTAGGACAATTCTTTTTCCAATGTCCTTTCTCACGACAAAAAGCACATTCATCTTTGGTAGGTCTCCCTTTGGACTTTCCCCTTCTACCAGGTTTGCTGTTGTGTGAACGACCTCTTACTGTTAAGACTTCTGCAGTTGTATCTCTGTGATACTTTTTATCTTTCTTTTGTGTCTCAGATCTATACAACGCACTACAGACTGCATCAAATGTGATTGTATCCTTCCCATGAAGCAATGTGGTGGTAAGATGATCATATTCATTAGGATGGGAATTTCACAACAATAATGCCTTGTCTTCATCTTCAAGTTTCTCATCCAAATTTAGCAAGTCTGCTAAAATTTTATTGAATGAGTTCACATAGTCATTTATCGACATATCGGGTGCATACGTGAATCGATAAAGTTTTTTTTCATATAAAGCCTATTTTCAAGACTTTTCGTTAGAAACTTTTCTTCCAGTGTATCCCACAACTTCTTCGCTGATGTCTCTCTTATGACAGAATACTTCTGCTCTTTGGCCAAACATAGGCGAATTGTACCACACGCCTGTCTATTGATCTTGGTCCACTCTTTGTCATCCATCTTATCAGGTTTTTCTTCAAAGGCTATATCCAGCTCTTGCTGACATAAGACATCCAGGATCTCACACTGCCACATACCAAAATTATTGGTACCATCAAATTTCTCTACTTCAAATTTTGCATTGGTCATAGTAGTATTTGCTGATGACGATGCCTTTGCCATTTTCTCCTCAATCCCAACTACTGTATATGTGAACAGTACCGTCAATGTGAATAGTGCCCTGGATGAACAATATCGTATACCTAAATAGTATCCTAAACGATCGTATTTTCTAAGTACGAATCTAGCTCGGATACCAATTGTTGTGCGAAAGCATGTAAAAGGGTAAAATTATTGTACTAAAAAATCACATTAAGTTCAATTCCTAGGAAAGAGAGGTGGATCACAAGGATCGCTTAAGTACCAGGTCTTTCCTAGCCAGAATATCCCTCTATCATAATTTAATAACACAATAAATCACTACAATCACACTCACAAAATATGCAAAATAATACAGTAAAGAACACTAGAATTTTAACGAGGTTCAGCAATTTTTTACTATGTCCTCGAGCACTACCAAATATATTTCACTCCAAAATACAAGTGAAGGTTTACAAAGAGAGATAAAAATGCATTAAGAAGAGAATAGCAAATGTGGGTTGATTAAAAAATGAGAAATGGTTAGGCCTATTTATAGTGAAGGTTCAGGGATCAACTAGCAAAGTCACTATACAATTAGGGACCAAAATTTGCAATTATCTCATGCCAAATCTCAATCCCACTCTTGGTGTCTTAAATCTCAGATTTCTAATGCCAACATTTTGATACCCATATCTTTGTCTTTCCAAAATATGGTTGATTGTTAATTTTTTTATATATATTACAAAGGGTAAACTACACCCATGGTCACTTTTGTTTACCTTAGATTATATTTTAGTCACATATGTTTGAAATGTTACGTTTTAGTCACTTACGTTAACATTTTAGTCACTAAGTCATTAATTGTCGTTAATGGTATAATGGTAAGCTGATGTGGCACGTTAAATCATCATTTCAAATAAAATTTTAGGTTAAATTACACAATTGGTCCCTACATTTTTTTCATTTTCAACAATTTAATTTTTTCTTTCATGTTATTTTAACTTTCCTTTTTTTTTCTATTCTCTTCTGTTTCTCCTTCAATTTTCTTACATTCTCCATTTCTTTTAACATATCAGAAAGTTGAATTGACTGTGAAGAAAGAAGTATGGTATGAGTTTTGGTTATAGGCAATGATGGCTTTTGACTTCATGCTTCTTTCTTCACTGCCAATTCAACTTCCTGATAAATTAAAAGAAAATGAAAAGGTAGGAAAACAGAGGGAGAAGCAGAAGAGAATGGAAAATAAAGGGAAAAAAAAAAGAAAGTCTAAAAACATAAAAGAAAAAAATTTAAATTGCTCAAAACAAAAAAATATGGAGATCGATTGTATAATTTAATTTAAAAATTTTATTTGAAATGATGATTTAACGTGCCACGTCAATTTACCGTTACACTGTTAACAACAATTAACAGCTCAGTAGCTAAAATGTTACAACACGATAACGTAAGTGGCTAAAACATAACATTTCAAACATAAATAACTAAAACGTAACTTATAATAAACAAAAGTGACCATATAGTTTACCCTATTATAAATTAGAGGAATGGATGATAACAAAGTTTGAGTTATGAGATACGGACAAGCAGCTTACTTTTTAAGTATATATGAGTTTTTTTTTGGGGGGGGGGTACAATTCACGTATCACTAGTAAGAGCAATTCATTGTCACACATATAATAATTAGACAATTCTTGTAATTTTAATCTATGGTATAATTATACGGTAAACGCTCTTGGTCAATGAACTAAACTTTAGGGTTCAAAATTTCAATTACACATGAATTATAAAAATGATATAACATATACACTTCAACACATTGATTTTTCATGTAAATCCAAAAGCTGTCAAATAAAAATATTAAAATTACAAAAATCAACTTCAACATCTATCCCATATCTCAATTGTTCTTCCCTACATTTTTAAAATGTAGTCTTTTCAAATGCATCATTCCAAAATGCTATTAAATATTATGATTATTTTGTTTAGTTTAAATAAATTTTTAATAAAAATTAAGGTTATTAAAATTTTGTGAGTTAGAAAACTATAAAAGAAAAATAAGAATATTAAAAATATATAATATAAAAACATGCAATTTGCATTCATATCATTAGTTTGTAAAAGAAAAAAATAACAATATAAAATATATATTAGTGTTGAGTGTGCCTCATATTTCAGTTAAATTTGAGAGATAATCTCCCAATTAAATTTTGTTGAATTGTTTCAGTCGAACTCTAATTGGTTTAGATTATTTTTTTTATTATTTGACCTATGAATTTAGCCTATAAATAGGCTCTTTTACAACCTTAGAAAACGCACCCATTAAAATATTAGAACTCCTAGCATTTTTGGAGAATTTTGTATTTACGTTTTGTGGGTTCTTTGCTTTCAGGTTTTGGGGTTTAGTTTTTATCTCCATCTTTTGTACTCTTCATTCTTTTTCCATTATTGTAAAATTATCTTTTCCCGTGGTTTTTTATCCTCATTGGAGGGGTTTTTCCACGTTAAATTTGTGTGTTCAATTTCTCAATTTCTTCGGCTAGTTTTTACTTGTTCGTTGCTTAATCGAGTCGATCCCCAACAAGTAGTATCAGTGCTAGTTCAATTTTTGTAGACCAGCTCATTCAGAGATAGCATCAACAATGTTTGACATTGAGAAGTTCGATGGTGTCACAAATTTCATTCTGTGGCAAATTCGGATGATGGTAATTCTAGTTCAGACTGGCTTGAAATAGGTTTTTATCGAAAAAAAAGCCTAAGAATCTAGACAAGACAGAATAGGAAGAGCTTGATGAAAAGACCCTGTCTGCAATCCAGTAGTGCCTTGCGAATAAGGTATTTGATAAACCATAATATATACATATTTTTACCCCATGCTTGGCATATTTTTGGAATAATTATCATAAGATTTAATGAATTTGATGCTCATAATCCTTTAATTTCATGTTTTATACTCAGAAGAGCTTAGGATAGCAAAAAGAGCAAGAAACGGACCAAAAACAGACAAAATGGGCCTAATTCAGTGTTTCACACGGTCTAGGCACTTTTACACGGGTAAACTACGTGCCCGTGTGCGAAACACGGGTAAACCACATGCCCATGTGACATGGCCATGTCGACCAAAAACCAACTCAGGATTACACACGGCTTGAGCACCTTCACACGGGCGTGGCACACGACTGTGTCCCTGTCAAGCCCAAGTCTAATTCTACACGGAAAAAGGCTAATTTTAAGGGTTTTGAAGCATTCCAAACTCTATATAAACACCATAAAAGAGGATTAAAAGGGATACAGAAAGCAGAAGGTAGAGAATACTGAAGGATAGCCATCGGAATTAGCTCAGAAGCAGGATCTACTTCAAAACTAAAGATCTCCATTCAATTTCCCAGAAGTTCTTTGGGTTTCTTTATGTTTTGTTGTTTTCCCAATTTTGAGATGTTTTCCATTATTATGAACTAAACTCCCTAAATACCTAAGGGAGATGAAACCTAAGACGGATCTTATTACTACTTGAATTATATGATAAATACTTAGTCTTATTCTTAATTGTGAGTTTTAATCCTTGCTTTAATATTCCAGGATATTAATTCAGATTTTGATGTGCTTATTTAGTGGAGCAAAAGTCTCTGTTTAAGAGTAGATCTTCCATACTTAGGCGGAGTTGCATGCAATCCTAGAGATAGGACGACATAAATCTGCCGAATTAGAGTCAAATCTAATAAGAGAATCCATAGATCGAGTTAATGCGACAATAGGGGTTTTAATTAGAAAGAGATTTCAATTAATCACCCTAGAGTCAGTTGTTTTTAGTCTCGAGAGAGATACTAACATAAATCAGGGATTTCTACAGATTAAGTCAAGTGAATAAATCATCTAATTCAGAAGTAATGAGTGAAGTCTAGGTGGATTCTTCCTTGGGTATTGTCTTCTCTGTTGGATTTCCAACAATATTTTCCAACTTTTACCTCTGTTGTATTCTTAGTTAATTAGATAGTTAGTCTTAGTTTAAAAACATCTCTTTAATTCTTAGGCAAGATAATAAAAAGATAGTGATTACTAGTACTTTTAGTCCTTGTGGATATGATATTTCCAGTCTCACCATAACTATACCACTGTTCGATAGGTGTGCTTGCCTTAGTCGAATTTTTAGTTAGTTTAGCAATCATCAAGTTTTTTGCGTCGTTGTTGGGGACTAAGATATTAGGAACGCTTGATTTTTATTACTTTAGCCATTTTTACTTTTATTGCAATTTACTTTTTGCGTTTAGTTTAATTTTTCTTTACTAATTTTTCTTTTGTTTGCTTCTGGCAGGTGTCTCTAGTTTATGACTAGAAGAAACCCGTTAGGACCTTTGCTTTTTTGACAGTGAGATCGAGAGCACAGCTCGCAGAAACCGTAGAGAAATAAGGCAAAGTCTACAGTATATAGAGAAAGGGCACGAGGACGATACCAATACTACCGAGGAGATGGCTAAAAATCAGAATAATCCGCTACCTCCTGTGGTTGCTGCGAATCCAGTAAATTAGAATCCTGCTCCTCGTACTATGTATGATTATGCTAAGCCTACTTTAACGGGAACTGAAATGAGTATAGTTAGACCTGCTGTTGCTGCAAATAATTTTGAATTGAAACCTAACACAATTCAAATGATACAATAGTTTGTTCAGTTTGATGGTTTGCAGGACGAGGATCCAAACACTCATTTAGTAAATTTTCTGGAATTCTGTGACACCTTTAAGATCAACAGTGTTTCTGACAATGCCATTCGCCTTCGGTTGTTTCCCTTTTCATTAAGGAATAAAGCTAAATAATGGTTGAACTCATTACTACGAGGGTCAATCACTACTTGGGAACAAATGACTGAAAAATTTCTACTCAAATATTTTTTGCCGACTAAAACGGTTAAATTAAGGAATGATATCTCTTCTTTTGTGCAGATGGATTTAGAAACACTATATATGCATGGGAGAGATACAAGGATTTATTAAGAAGATGCCCTCACCATAGGTTACCTTTATGGCTACAGGTTCAGACTTTCTACAATGGTCTAAACCCCTCAACTAGACAACTGATCAATGCAGCCGGCGGCGAAACCTTAAATAACAAAACACACAAGGAGGCTTATGAATTTATTGAAGAGATGTTGCTGAATAACTATTAGTGGCAAGTCATGAGGACAAAGTCTAGTAAAGCAGCCGGTGTTTTCAACCTCGACACGGTCACTATGTTATCAAACCAGGTAGAGCTTTTAAATAAAAAGATTGATAGTTTATGTGTCTCTACGCAGGTACATCCGGTGATGCAGTGCAATACAAATGGAGGAGGAATGAATAATACAGAATGCCTAGCCTACGACCCTAGCATTACAAATGAACAAGTCAACTATATGGGTAATAATTCTAGACCTCAGAATAACCCCTATAGTAATACTTACAATACAGGTTGGAGGAACCATCCCAACTTCTCTTGGGGTGTTCTAGGCAATCAAAAACCACAACCCCCTCCAAGCTTCCAACCACCTTACCAGTAGAAAAAAAACCGAACCTTGAGGAGATGCTAACGAAATTTATCTCGGTGTCAGAAACCTGTTTCCAAAACACCGAAATAGCACTTAAAAATTAGCAAGCGTCGATTCAAGGTCTCGAGGCTCAAATAGGTCAGCTTGCTAAGCTGATCTTAGAAAGACCACAAGGTAGCTTGCCCAGCAACACCGAGGCTAACCCAAGAGAGCAGCTTCATGCGATTACTGTTCAATATGAAGAAGAGTTAGTTGAGTCCACACCAGAACCAAGGCAAGAAACTGAGTTAGTTGAGTCCACACCAGAACCAAGGCAAGAAACTATGTTCAGCCAAGATAATGTGGATGAAAGCCAGAACAAACAAAAACCGATGCCCAATTCAGTGAAATTTTTAAATGAGCTTTTAGCAAACAAACAGAAGTTAAATGATTTGTCACATGTGGAATTAAATGTAGTTTTCTCAGCAATTCTACAACATAAACTACCCAACAAGTTCAAGGATCCAGGGAGTTTTACTATTCCTTGTTTAATTGGTAGTTTAAAAGTTGATAATGCTTTAGCCGATTTAGGGGTAAGTATAAATGTCATGCCCTATAAAATGTTTAAACAACTAGGTATTGGGAAACCTAAACAAACTAGGATGAATATACAACTAACAGATAAAACTATTAGATTTCATAGGGGTATTGTTGAGGACGTACTCGTTAAGATTGATAAATTCATTTTCCCAGTAGATTTTGTTGTTTTAGACATGGAAGAGGAAGGTGACGTTCCTTTAATCTTGGGACGACCCTTTTCAGCAACTGCTAGGACTATTATTGATATTGGTACAAGAGAACTAACGCTTCATGTAGGCAATGACACGATTAAACTTCAAGCTCATGATTCCGTCAGACTATCCAGTGATCGAGATGATACTACAAATTCTTTCCATGAGAATAACATCTTGGCTCAAATTTCTGTGCAGGGAATCCCTAGGGATAAAGTGATGGAGCCACGAACAACTCTTGAGGAACGAAGATTACAAATCGAGGAACTAGATGAATGGCGAAAAAAAGTTAAGGAGAAACTGAGAATACACGATGAACCAAAGTAGTGTCATGATTAACTTAAAGGTGAATCGAATCAAATGAAGGTTGGAGACAAAGTCCTGTTAGATGAAGTAGACCCTCGTGTTGCCATTCTGAACCTAATGGAGCAATCCCTTTTGCGGTACTCAACATTTTCCCATACGGTACAGTTGACGTAACTCATTCCAAATTCGACACTTTTAAGGTAAAAAGTACTCGTCTAAAACCTTATTTTGATACGATTGATAGCAGGGATGAGGAGTTTCAACTCCTCAAACCACCATGACCGTGAAAATATAATGTGAGTCGAGCTTAGACTTTAAATAAGCACTTCTCGAGAGGCAACCGGAGCACTAACATCACTAACCCATTTATTTTATCTATTTTTCGTGTTTTTTATGCAAGTACATTGACCCGTACGGCCTAGACACACGGGCGTGTCCTTAGCCGTGTAAAAACAGGGCTGAAATTTCTTAAAAATCAACATGCACACGGTCTGTGATAAATCTACACGACTGTGCGACACGGCTATGGGAAGTACATGGCCTGGACACATGGGCGTGTCCTAGGCCGTGGGAAACCTGGAGCTTAAAGTTTCAAATTTTAAACAAGTCAAAAAGCTACACGGGCAAGGCACACGACCGTGTGTTCAGACACACGGGCGTGTGGGCCACCACACGGGCGTAGGAGAAGCGAAGGACATAACACACGGCCGTGCGACACGGCCTAACAATATGGGCGTGTCCCAGGCCGTGTGACGAATGAGCATTTAATTTTCGCGACAAACACAGGCTAACCATAAGCCACACAGGTGTGTGACACAGCCATGTGCACCAACACGGGCTCACACAACCGTGTCCCATTTAACCCCCCAAAACCTAATTTCTCTTTTTTCTTCTTTCTTCTCACGCCCTCCCAACCAGCCGCCGCCGCAGCTCCCTCCCACTCCATCTCTGACCAACAGCCGACCCCCATCGCCGACCACCACACTCCTCTTCCCTTTTTCTTTTTCCCTTCATTTTTCTTTCCTTTTCTCATTCCCCCACCCCATCCTCCTCCCTCCTTCCTTTTTTTTTCTTCCTCCTTTCTTCTTCTTCCTCTACCCCAATCCTTCCACGCCCCTTAACCTTCCCCATTTTCCTCCACCGATGAGCCACCACCGCAGCCACCCACACTGTCCGTACCTCTGACCATCAGCATTCGATTCTCCTTTCCCTTCCTTTTACTTTTTTTTAATTAATTTTCCCTTATTTTTATCCTTAGTATATTATTTTCCCTTATTAGTATCATTTTCTTCTTATTTCTTTAACCATTCTTATGAGTTTATTGTTAATTTCTTGAATTTCAATCTTTCTATCTAGTCATGAGTTAACTTTCTTTCATATTTTCTCTATTTCAGTACTTTTTATTTAATGATATTTTTTTCTATTTTTATAGTAGATAGTTACTTTTCTTATAATTATTTTTGATTGGCTGAATTATATTATTGAAATTTTACTGCTAGTTGATTCTTCTTGTTCATATGTTTCTTTCGACTCTTATTACTAGTACTCCTTAGGCTTTAGCATATTGTTTCTTAGTCTGCTTATTGTTCTAATTCAATTCATTATTATGATTTTTATTCTATTATTTTATTCTTTATTTTTTTGTTCGCTCTTTGTCAGGCACACAATGACAAACACTCGTGGGAAAACTAAGACCGTTGTTCCCGCCTCTAAAAAAGGGAAAGGTCCTGGCCCAACTTCTTCGAGCGCCTCAACAAAAGCTCGTCACCATCTACTTCAATTTTCGTCAGGCCCACAGGACGACTTGTTCCAGCTTCTTCAAGTACGACCATTAGGAGTGGGCCGTTGTATTGATTGGGCCACCTTGGAGTAGGTCCAAGTTGCCCACTTTGTTCGATTCCATCTCGCCACTGCTCCATGGGGTTGATTCTTTACAATTATCGAGCCCACCTATTCGAAGCTTACCTTGAAGTTTTGTACTACTTTCCATCTACAGCATGTGATGAATACCCATGACGAGGCCGGTACTATCACTTTCAAACTTGGTGGACTCGTAAGATACATGAGTGTGCCAAAGTTTGGAGCTGCTTTGGGCATCTACACGAAGGAGTTTATGGCTTTCGAGGATTTTCTACATCTTCAACGTCACATACACTACTCGCCCTCCTGCTGTTAGACCGACCTTATGGCGAGTACCGTTCCCTATGACGCAAGTCGCTCAAAGGCGACTTCTCTTCCTCTAACACTACACTACATCCATGTCATCTTGGCTCACACCTTGACTGGGAGGAGAGAGAGCACCGACGTTGTTAGCACCATCGATGCTTACTTCTTATGGAGTATGGCGACTGATCATGTATTTGATTTGGCATACTTTATTGCCCTTCCTTTTCGCCACCAGACAGACTGCCATAGAAGGGGCCCCATCTGCCTTAGCCCCTACGTGACTCATCTCGCTCAGCACTTCGGCCTCTTCTACACTCTAGAGATGCTATCGACACTCACACTAGTTGGCCAGATGTCTCCTTAAGGAATTTCTAGTATGATCCACATGAGGATGATAGAGCGACACCGTGGATTTGACCTCCCTCAGTACAGACTCGTCCACTCTGATGACCAGGATGAGCCAGAGGACTTTACTGATGATGTTCCTCCCCTCCATGAAGACCCACCTCCACCACATCACAGAGTCACCGCCCCACTGCTACCACCTTGACAGATATATCTGAGCGACTCACTCGCTTTGAGCAGCAGTGTTTTGAGCGGTTCAACAGCATCGATGCCACTCTTCAACAGATTTGCCACCACCTTCACATCTCTCCTTCGACACCGTCGACCCATGAAGCATTTGATGATGAGAATCTTTAAGTCCATTTATTTTAATTTTAATTTTATTTTATCTTTTATGTTGTTTTAAGAACTTATCTCTTTTATTTTTGAACTATATTTACCTTTATGCCTTTTATTAAGTAATCCTTTAATCCTTTTCACAGTTGTGTTTATTTTCTTAATAGTAGCTCAGACTCATGCACATTATTGGCCTTATCTATAATTCTAGCTTTCGCTATTCCAAGAATTCCATCCAAACCTTCAGGGCAGTTTCGCTTCTCTCCCTCTCTTCTGATATTATGCTTATATTGTTATTATCTATCTTTGTAGATTGAGGACAATGTACACCTTGAGTGTGGGGTGGTTATTTATATGATTATCAGAAAATCCCTTAATTTTTATCTGATTCTCAAATAATTTTCTCATATTATTGTTAGAGTGAATTCTGATTGATTTATAATTTTTATTGATATGTTTTGAATTAAATCATAGGTAATTATGCATTGATTGTTTAAACTTTAAGACATTAGAGAATCAAGCATGATAAGTTGACTTTTGAGAATTAAATTGCTAGGTTGTTTCCCTGAATTAAGGAATTATCTTAAAGTTTTGAATTTTTGGGATTGGCATCAAATGCCCATAATTTTCGTGAGATTTTGAGCCTTTTAGAGCATATATATTTCTTGCTCACTTATTTTATTGGTTATGAGTGTGTCAACATTGATTTGTTATTCTAGAACTTGCTTCGATTATACATGTCAAGACCACACCTTTGATTTGATATACTGAGATGATAAAGGCACTTTGGTTTTAACCCACTTACCCCATAAAAAGCCTACCCACATAATTGACCCTTAGTGAACCCCTTTGAGCTTTAATCATTGTTTCTTGATTTTCCCCTTAATGTTAACCCACAACTTAACCCTTTTTGATTCGTTAAGAATTTCTCCCTTTTTATTGACTCCCTTTTTATCGAGATTTGATTTGATTAGTTACCTAACTATGTTCGTTCATCTCAGTGCTGAATTATTTCTTATTATGTACTTTCCATTATTGTACTTGTTCTTATTCTTAAAAAAAAAAGCTCACTTTATTAATATTAGGTAACTTTAATTCTGGGTACTTGTTTGCAATTAAGTAATTAGCTTTGTTTTTCTAGTTTGGTAATTATTTAAATTGATCTCGATTCTAACCCTCCTTTTCAGCCTATATTCATACCTTTAACCCAAGCCCCATTACAACCTTGTAAAGACCTTTTGATTTGTGTATCATTTTATTTATAGTGGTGGAGATTTGATTTTCATGCAAGCCTATGGTAATAAATTTTCATGCTTGACTATTGAGTGTTTAATTATTGAACCTTAAACATATTGAGTGATTTGAGTGAATCTTTAGTGAGGATGTCAACCCTTGTCAATTTGGAATTAAAGGTAATTACTTAGATAAAGGGGGATACCTATGATTTTATGATTAAAATGCTCAACTTGGATTGTTTGAAACTTTGATGTTCTTTTAGTTGAATTCTCAATATATGATTATTTTTGGATTATTTCAAACCATTATTGATGAGAATTATAAGTTGAGAAGAATTTATTTTAATTATGAGCTGAGGATTTTGCTTGAGGACAAGCAAATGCTTAAATGTGGGGATATTTGATAAACCATAATATATACATATTTTTACCCCATGCTTGGCATATTTTTGGAAGAATTATCATAAGATTTAATGAATTTGATGCTCATAATCCTTTAATTTCATGTTTTATACTCAAGAGAGCTTAGGATAGCAAAAGGAGCAAGAAATGGGCCAAAAACGGATAAAATGGGCCTAATTTAGTGATGGTCGTGAAACTAACTAAAAATTCGACTAAGGCAAGCGCACCTATCGAACAGTAGTATAGTTATGATGAGACCGGAAATATCGTATCCACGAAGACTAAAAGTACTAGTAATTACTATCTTTTTATTATCTAGCCTAACAATTAAGTGAATGTTTAAACTAAGACAAATTTTATAATTAACTAAGATTACGACAGAGACAAAATTTGGAAAATACTATTTAGAAAACCAATGGAGAAGACAATACCCAAGGAAGAATCC
This sequence comes from Gossypium longicalyx, assembly GCA_025698465.1. Classification (NCBI taxonomy): domain Eukaryota; kingdom Viridiplantae; phylum Streptophyta; class Magnoliopsida; order Malvales; family Malvaceae; genus Gossypium; species Gossypium longicalyx. The sequence continues at coordinate 9,605,196 of CM046997.1, read as the reverse complement.
ACCTAGACTTCACTTATTACATTTGAATTAGACGATTCATTCACTTGACTTAATTCGTAAGAATCGAATCCCTGATTTATGTTAATATCTCTCTCGAGACTACAAACAACTGACTCTTGGTTGATTAATTGAAATCTCTTTCTAATTAAAACCCCTATTGTATCATTAACCCGACTTATGGATTCCCTTATTAGATTTGACTCTAATCCGGCAGATTTATGTCGTCCTATCTCTAGGATTGCATGCAACTCCAATTAATTATGAATGATCTACTCTTAAACAGGGACTTTTGCTCCACTAAATAAGCATATCAAAAACCTGAATTAATATCCTGGAATATTAAATCAAGGGTTAAAACTCACAATTAAGAATAAGAACAAGTATTTATCATATAATTTAAATAGTAATAAGATTCGTCTTAGGTTTCATCTCCCTTAGGTATTTAGGGAGTTTAGTTCATAATAATAGGAAACATCTAAAAATTGGGAAAACAACAAAACATAAAGAAACCCAAAGAACTTCTAAGAAAATTGAATAGAGATCTTCAGTCTTGAAGTAGATCCTGCTTCCGAGCTGATTCTGATGGCTATCCTTGAGTATTTTCTGCCTTCTACTCTGCGTGTATTTTAATCCTCTTCTAGGGTGTTTATATAGACTTTGGAATGCTTCAAAACCCTCACAATTAACCTTTTTCGAGTAGAATTAGACTTGGGCTCGACAGGGACACGACCGTGTGCCACACTCGTGTGAAGGTGCTCAAGCCATGTATAATTCTAAGTTGGTTTTTAGTCGACATGGCCATGACACACAGGCATGTGTGGTTTACCCGTATGGATGTGCCTAGGCTATTTGAAATATTGAGATAAGCCCATTTTGTCCGTTTTTGGCCTATTTCTTGCTCTTTTCACCTTCCTATGCTCACCTAAGTATAAAACATGAATTTAAAGGATTAGGAGCATCAAATTTACTAAAACTTATGATAAATCATCCAAAAATATGCCAAGCATGGGATAAAAATATGTATATATTATGGTTTATCAAATATCCCCACACTTAAGCATTTGCTTCTCCTCAAGCAAAATCCTCAACTCTCAATTAAAATAAATTCTTCTCAACTTATAACTCTCACCAATAATGTATCAAAGTAAACCACAAATAATCATGCATTGAGATTTCAACTAGAAGAACATCAAAGTTTCAAACAATCCAAGTCGAGCATTTTGATCATAAAGATCATAGGTATTTCCCATTATCTAAATAATTAACTTTAATTCCAAATTGACAAGAGTTGGCATCCTCACTAAAGATTCACTCAAATCACTCAAAGTGTTTAAGATTCAATAATTACGCACTCAATAGTCAAACATGAAAAGTTATTACCATAGGCTTGCATGAAAATCAAATCTCCACCACTATAAATGAAATGATACACAAATCAAAAGCTCTTTAACAGGGTTGTAATGGGGCTTTAGTTAAAGGTGTGGATAAAGGCTAAAAAGGAGGGTTAGAATCGAGATTAATTTAATAAGTTACAAAACTTAGAATAATAAAGCTAATTACTGAATTACAAACAATTGCCAGAATTAAAACTATCCCAACCTAATGAGCTTTCTTTTCTCAAAATAATAACTTTAACTTATCCAAGCTCTTTATAGTAATATGTAATTATATGAAAATAAATTTAAGTTTTTTTTTAAGAATAAGAAAAAGTACAATAATGGAAAGTACATAATAAGAAATAACTCAGCAACTTAAATGAATAAACATAGTTAGGTAACTAATCAAATCAAATCTCGATAAAAAGGGAGTCAGTAAAAAGGGAAAAATTCTTAACGAATCAAAAAGGGTTAAGTTGTGGGTTAGCATTAAGGGGGAAATCAAGAAATAATGGTTAAGGCTCAAAAGGGGTTCACTAAGGGTCAATTGTATAGGTAGGCTTTTTATAGGGTGAGTGGGTTAAAACCTAAGTGCCTTTATCATCTCAGTATATCAAATCAAAGTTGTGGTCTTGACATGCATAATCGAAGCAAGTTCTAGAATAAAAAATCAATGTTGACACACTCAAAACCAATAAAATCAGTGAGCAAGAAAGATATATGCTCTAAAAGGCTCAAAATCTCACGAAAATTATGGGTATTTGATGTCATCCTGTAAATTCAAAATTTCAAGATGATACCTCAATTCAGGGAAACAGCTTAGCAATTTTAATTCTCAAAAGTCAACTTAACATGCATGATTCTCTAATGCCTTTAAAGTTTAAACAATCAATGCACAATTTCCTATGATTATATTCAAAACATATTAATAAAAATTATAAATTAATCAGAATTTACTCTAATAATAGTATGAAGAAATTATTTGAGAACGAGATAAAAATTTAGGGATTTTATAATAACATATAAATGACCTCCCCACACTTAAGATGTGCATTGTCCTCAATGTACGAAGATATATAATAATAATATAAGCATAATATCAAAAGAGATGGAGAGAAGCGAAACTGCCCTGAATTTTTTTTTGATGAAATCCTTGGAATAGTGAAAACTAGAGTTGTAGATAAGGCTAATGAAGGACATGATTTTGAGTTACTAATAAGAAAATAAACACAACTATGGAAGAGAATTAAGGGATTACTTAATAATAGCCATAAAGATAAACATAATTCAAAATATAAAACATATGTCTTAAGAAAAAAATAAATAAAAGAAAAATAAAACTAAAAATAAATAAAATAAATGGACTTAGAGGTCCTCATCATCAGATGCATTAGCGCCACGAGGTGGTGGTGTTGGAGGCGAGATGTGGAAGTGCTGGCAGATCTGTCAAAACACTACTGCTCAAAGCGAGTGAGTCGCTTGGATATATCTGTCAAAATGGCAGCAGTAGGGTGGTGAATCTATGATGGTGGTGGAGGTGGGTCCTCATGAAGGGGAGGGACATCATCAGTAATGTCCTCTGGATCGTCCTGATCATCAGAGTGGACGAGTCTGTATTGAGGGGGGCCGAATCCATGGTGTCGCTCTATCATCCTCATGTGGATCATAATAGAAATTCCCTGAGAAGCCATCTGGGCTACTAGTGTAAGTGCCAATGACATCTCTACAGTGTCGAAGAGGCCGAAGTGTCGAGCAAGACAAGTCACTTATGGGGATAAGATAGATGGGGCCCCTCCTATGGCGGTCTGTCTGGTGACGAAAAGCAAGGGCAATAAAGTATGCTAAATCAAATACATCACTAGTCGCCATGCTTCATAAGAAGTAAGCATCGGTGGTGCTAACGACGCCGGTGCTCTCTCTTCTCTCAGACAAGGTGTGAGCCAAGATTGCATGGATATAACGTAGTGCTGGAGGAAGAGAAGTCGCCTTTGAGCGACTTGCATCATAGGGAACAGTACTGGCGTAAGGTCGGTCCAACAGCAGGAGGGCGAGTAGTGTATGTGACGGTTAAGATGTAGAAAATCCTCGAAAGCCATAAACTCCTCCGTGTAGAGGCCCAAAGTAGCTCCAAACTCTGGTATACTCATGTGCCTTACGAGTCCACCAAGTCTAAAAGTGATAGTACCGGCCTCGTCATGTATATTCATCACATGTTGAAGATGGAAAGTAGTGCAAAATTCCAAGGTAAGCTCCGAATAGGTGGGCTCTATAATCGTAAAAAATCGATCCCATGGGGCAGTGGCGAGATGGAATCGAATAAGGTGGGCAAGTTGGACCTGCTTCAAGGCGGCCCAATCAATACAACGACCCACCCCTAATGGTCGTACTCGAAGAAGCTGAAATAAGTCATCCTGTGGACTTGACGAGAATCGAAGCAGAGGGTGACGAGTTTTGGTCGAGGCGCCCGAAGAAGTTGTGCTAGGATCCTTCCGCTTTTTCGAAGCGGGAACAGCTACGTTATATTTTCCTTGAGTGTTCGTCATTTAGAGATCTACAAGATATCGAATAAATGAATCAAAAAGACGAATCACATAATAGGCATGAGAGGAAAAAAAATCCAAATGGTCAAAGCTGCAAAGTTGACTATAGGTATTAATCAACACCAATCAAGAATTAGCATGCAAGTTTAAACTAATAAAGATTAATATAGCATAAGATTAATGTCGAAACCTCTTTTTAAAAAGGCGAAGCATATTTTGAAAACGGGAATAGCCACCAACCTTTTAAAGTGTGATTGGATCACCTTATAAAACATTTTGGTCTACGAAATTGTGAGAAAACGGGCTCGGGAGTCGGTTATGTACGAGGAAGGGTTAGCACCCTCGTAATGCCCAAAATTGGTACCAAATTGAATAGTTTTGTCTTAATGTCAAAAACTTGAAAGAATTTAGAAATAAGATCTCTTTTAAAACTGCAATAATTTGAGTTGAAAATCGAAATTCTTTTGTTCCGAAAGAATGCTAACATCACATCCAGCATGATTGGACACGATATTCTTAAACTTTCGTAACTAAAAATCATCTCATAATTTGCAAAATCTATTAAGAATGATACTTTAGATATTTAGACAAACGAGAAATCGCAACCCAGCATGTTAGGGCGCTGTTTCCCGAATTCCTAAATACAAAAGACATCGCCTCATTTTTTTAAAAAAAATTTGATTAAATGAAATAAAATTTTTAAAGAAAAAATGATGCATTTAACATACTATGATATCAATACTAAACAATATAAACTACATACTTTAATACTTCATACAAATATAATATGGCAAATGATAAATGACGACATAAATTATAATATACATTATCATTTCATGCAGTTATAATCATAGAAAACAATGAAAATAACAACATAGATTACATAATACATACATAATAATATTTCATACAAAATATAACATAGAAAGCAATGAATCTAGCAATATATAAATTACATAATGTATAACAACATTCTATGAAAATATAACTTAAAACAACATAAATAATCAATTTTTATACAAATATGGTAAACAATAAATATAAAAATAACAAATAGGTGGTGAGATATTATTACCATTTTAAAATAATATTAAGTAAATACAATAAGATACAAAAAATAAATAAACAAAATTATGAACATACAAATCAAAAATAAAGATAAGAAAAATAAATACAATTTTTTTTTAAAAATAGATGAAGTATTTAATAAAATATTTAAAACAAAGTATAAATGATGAAGGAGAGTTTTTTTAGAGATGATTAATATATATATATATATATATATAATACATTACATGATATAATAACTTAATATACTTATAAAAATAATAATATGTTAAATCGAATAAAATTTTGTAGTAAATTTTAAAATACTAAACATTAAATATATAATAATATATGTATTAGTTTATAATAATTTACAAATGCTAATTTTTATATACCAATAAATAATAGATAATGGAATAATATATATAATAAAAGGAAGATATTATAAGGAATAATATATAATAAAATATGATATGTAATAAAATATATAAATAAAATATAATGAAATATAAATACTATCATATAAATAAGGATAATATATATACTATTATTTAGTAATAATTTTAAAAAAATTTAAAATTTGCACAATTAATGAATAATAAAATAATACATAATTTATAATAAAATAATAAAAAATGCAAGGAATAATATATATAGTAGAATATATAATGTATAATAAAATTTATAAATAAAATGTATAATAATAAAAATAATATAATGGATAATATATAAATAAAAAATAATATATACTATTTTATATAACTAATATTTATAAAAATAAATAATATATAAGGTATTTAATAAATAAATTATGCAAAAATATTTAAAAGGATTAAAATTAAATAAAACTAAAGTTCTAGGGCTAATTTTAAAATAACAAAAAAAGTTTAGGCCTAATTGGAACGCGTTCAAAACTACAAGGGACTCACTGGGCAATTTGCCCTAATCCCAAAACGACGTCGTTCTTCAGAATGGATTTTAATGGCCATTAGGATTAAATTAAAATAAATATAAAAGATTAGGGCCGAATTAAAATAAAAATAAAATGAAATTATAAAGATTAAAAATGCGAAAGGACCAATTGGGCAATTAGCCCATTTTCCAAAAACACGCAGATCCTCCCCGGGTTACGGGTCAACGCGCGGATCTTGGGCTCTGAAACGACGTCGTTTTAAGGCTATTTGTTTTAAGCAAAACGGTATCGTTTTCATAAGGCTATATAAGCCAAATTTCGACCTAAAAAATCATTTTTGAAATCTGATTTAAAAAAAAAAAACGAAGAAACCCTCTGAAAGAGGGTTGGGGGGTTCTCGGAGCTCTATCGAGCCTCCGTCTCCGTCCAGTGGTCTTCACACCCTCACGCGCCACTGTCAACGCCGCCACATACGGCGGCCGGAAACTAGAAAACCTTCACCTTTTACCCCGCATCGAAAGGTAATCCGTTTTTTATTTATTTTTAATATTTTACATGTATGAAATGCAGATATTTAAGAGAAAAATAAAAAAAACAAAAAAACAAGACAAATCACCTTTGCTTTCTGGTAAAAAAAATCTGTAATCTATGAATCTGTAATTTGTTTCTCTTGTACTATTTTTTTATTTCCTCTCGTGTGTGTTTATAGATTAAAAAAAAAGAGAGGCTTTTATAGCCCTTTGTAAGTCATTACTGTCGAAACCATTTTTAAAGGGAATGTTCGAAAAACGGGGTTCGACTTTCGAAAAACGAAAATGGGAGTCGCCACCTACCTTTTTTAGGTGTGGTTGGATCACCTTATAAAACGTTTTGGTCTACAAAAATTAAGAAAACAGGTTCGGGAGTCGGTTACGTGCGAGGAAGGATTAGCACCCTCGCAACGCCCAAAATTGGTACCAAATTGAATAGTTTTCTGTCTTAATGTCAAAAAATTTGAAAGGATTTAAAAATATGATCCTTTTTTTTTTAAAACCGGAATAATTCGAGTTTAAAACCAAGATTCCTTCGTTCCAAAAGAATACGAATATCACATCCAGCATGATAGGATACGATATTCTAAAATTCTTGTAACTGAAATCACCTCGTAATTTTTAAAATTGTTTAGAAGGGTATTTTAGGCATTTAGACGAACGAGAAATCGCATCCAGCATGTTAGGGCACTATTTCCTGAATTCCTAAATACGAAAAACATTGCCTTTTTAAAAAAAAATATATTTCTTTGATTATATATTTTTTAAAATCATGATGCAATCAAGATACAATATTAACATATATCAATATCAAACTATGTAACTTCATTAATATTTCAGGCAAATATGACATAAATAATATAATACATATTATATACATTTATGTATTATGCAAGCAACCATAAAAATAATAAGTATAAAACATACATTATATGGCATATACAACATCATTTCATACAAATATAATCTAAGATAATAACCTAAATAAACTACAATTCATGCAATTAAGTATAAAAGTATGAAATATTTTAAAAGATAAATTGATGTACTATGATAATGTCAAGTAAATGCATGATAAACTATCAAGTTTAAAAAAAAAATAAAGATAAAGATAGATACAATTAACAATGAATGGGGTATTAAGGAAAATTTAAACGACACATGAAATATCAAGGAGAAATAGTGATGAAAATATAAAAAAAACTTACTAATAAAATATACTATATAATAACCTAAAATATATATACATACATAATAATATTAAGTAGGAACAAAACTTTAAAAAAAAAATTCAAAATATAATGCATATTAATAAAGTATAATATTTAACTATCGATCTACAAATTTACAAATTATACATAACAATAAATATATATATATAAAATATAAAATAATAGAATATATAATATAAAGAATAAAGTAATAATATAGATTATAAAATGAAGTTTAAATATTTAAATAAAAATATAATATTTAATAATAATTTATAAATTTCAAAATTACATAAAATAATATCTAATAAAATATAAATATATGATAAAATATAAAATAAAATAATATATAATATATATATTAAAACATAAAATAATATAATATATAACATTTAATAAAGTATAAAATAATATAAAATAATATATGTTAATATAATATAAAAATAATATAAATATACTTGGAAGTAATAAAAATAATATACAGTAAATTTTTATACATGTAAATAAATAATATATAGTATTTAAAATAAATAAATTTAAAAAATATATAAAATGATTAAAATTAAAAATGATTAAAACTTTGGGGCTAATTAGAAAAATAAAAAAGGAATTTGGATCAATCTAGAACAAACATTAGAACCGAGGGACTCACTGGGCAATTAGCCCTAATCCCAAAACGACGTCGTTCTCCAGAGTACTATTTTAAAATTACTGTTTGGACTAAATTGAAACAAAGGTAAACTGTTAGGGCCAAATTAGAATATAAATAAAATTAAATTGTACAGATTAAAGATACGGAAGGACTAATTGGGAAATTATCCCAATTTACAAAAACACACGGATCCTCCTCGGGTAATCGGGTCAACACGCGGATCTAAGCCTTGAAACGACGCCGTTTTAGAGCTTATTGTTTTAAGCTAAACGACGTCGTTCTAATAAGGCTATATAAGCCAAATTTTAACTTAAAAATTATTTTGAAACCCGATTTTTTAAAAAAATGAAAGAAATCCTCTGAAAGAGGATTCCGTTCTCTGGCACTCACGTGCCTACGCGCCACCACGAACGCCGCCACGTACGGCGGTCGGAAACTGGAAAACTTCCGGTTACAACGCGGATTAGCCACGGTTCGTCTCCTCTTTTCTCCCTTTTATATTACCATCATATATTTTGTAAAAAAAATAAAATCAAATAAAAATATTCACCTCTGTATTCTTTTATATCTGCCAAGGTTTCTTTTGTTTTTATATATATCAACTGTTTGTATCCGTGTATCCCAAAAAAAAAAACCCCCTATTACAACCATAGCGCTCGGACTTTATAGCCACTGTTTACAATATATTTACATCTTTATTTTATTTCCTTGCCATATTTGTTTCGTCTCTGTCGTTTCTTTCTCTTTTTGCAGGTGATTGAGGAAAATTCAGCGACGATCGTGACGATGATGTTGGTGCTGATTTACGCGTTGACTGTGGCGCGATTCGAGGCCCGAGTTACGGGATGAGGTGAAGAGGCGTGACGCTTGGGATGGCTGCAACATTTAGCTTCTGGAACCTTCCGTTTGCGGCGCCTATGGTTCCAGAAACCCTAAGTCTTCCGTCCTTTGTTTAACAAAATGGGCCATTTGGGCCGTACTTGTTTGTGGATTGGGTGTAAACGGGTTAGTGGGTAGTTTTAGGTTAATTGGGTTCTAAGTATTTGGGCCTACGGGTTAGTGGGCTATGGTATTGTAAATGGACTGTAATAAATAAACATTCATTTATTTATTATTTTTTTGCTTTTGGTTTTAAAGCCCGGGCAGATTTGGGCTACTACAGCTGCCCCTCTTTGCTCATTGCTGTGTAACAGGAATAGAGCAAAGACTATAAAAGGACCAATTTTGCCTGGGCTCGCCGAGTCTTGAGTTCTTGATCCTTGATCTTCTTTAAATGGCCTCTTGACGGCTTCAATCTGCTTCACTGCAACTCAGGAAGGCAATATTTGCTATCTTTGATCTGCTCCCCGTCTAATACAAAGACGCCAAATCTGCTTCTTCAATCTGCTCCCTGTCTAATACAGAGATGCCGGATCTGTTATCTCCGATTTGCTCCCCGTCTAATACAAAGATGCCAAACCTGTCATCTCGGATCTGCTTCGATGTAAACACATGAAGGTCAGATCTGTTATGTCTTCGATCTGCTCCCCGTCTAATATGGAGATGCCAAATCTGTTTTGACAGTACAGAGATGCCAAATCATCTTAGATCTGCTTCAACGTAAACACGTGAAAGCCAAATTTGCTATGTCTTCGATCTGCTCCTTGTAAACGCAAGGATGCCAAATCATCTTAGATCTAATTCGATGTGAAAACATCCAAAGGTTAGATCTTCTATGTCTTCGATCTGCTCCCCATCTAATACAGAGATGCCAAATCATCTTGGATCTACTTCAATGAAGGTCAGATCTGCTGTGTTTTCGATCTGCTCCCCGTCTAATACAGAGATGCCAAATCATCTTGGATCTGCTTCAATGAAGGTCAGATCTGCTATCTTCGATCTGCTCTCTAACAATACAGAGATGCCAAATCTGCTATCTTCGATCTGCTCTCTGACAATACAAAGATGTCAAATCTGCTATCTTCGATCTGCTCTCTAACAATACAGAGATGCCAAATCTGTTATCTTCGATCTGCTTCCCGTCTAATACAGAGATGCCAAATCATCTTAGATCTGCTTCAACGAAAACACGTGAAAGCCAAATCTGCTATGTCTTCGATCCGCTCCTTGTAAACGCAAGGATACCGAATCATCTTGGATCTAATTCGATGTGAAAACATCCGAAGGTTAGATCTGCTATGTCTTCGATCTGCTCCCCGTCTAGTACAGAGATGCCAAATCATCTTGGATCTGCTTCAATGAAGGTCAGATCTGATGTGTTTTCGATCTACTCCCCGTCTAGTACAGAGATCCCAAATCATCTTGGATCTGCTTCAATGAAGGTCAGATCTGCTATCTTCAATCTGCTCCCCGTCTAATACAGAGATGCCAAATCATCTTAGATTTGCTTCAATGAAGGTTAGATCTGCTATGTCTTCGATCTGTTCCCCGTCGAATACAGAGATGTCAAATCTGCTATCTTCGATCTGCTCCCTGTCTAATACAGAGATGCCAAATCTGCTTCTTCAATCTGCTCCCCATCTAATACAGAGATGCCAAATCTGTTATCTTTGATCTGCTCTCTGACAATACAGAGACGCCAAATTATCTTAGATCTATTTCAGCGAAAACACGTGAAAGCCAGATCTGCTATGTTTTAGCCTGTTATCCTACTGCTTAGGGAGTTAAGGCACATCAATCTTCATTGTCCCTTGAAGAACGTAACCTGTATAATGTGTATGAGCTCATGCCTAATGATTAGTCAAGTGCTCCTAATTAAACCTATTATAATGCAAAATGTTTATGAAAATAACTCCTATTTCAGACGTCATCACTCATTCATCGTCGAAGCTCGTCCTTATTTCTCTTGCAATATCACTCTTACTCAGCCCGTGGGTTTGTACCATTCTTCAAACGCTATGACCCATCAAAATGTTTGCAAGATGATCTTCTCTTAGGATCGAATCGTTTAATTTGTCCAATCATCATTTGGACCAAAGAAGGAAATTCCTCGAGTTCTTTCAATCCTTACTTAAATGATTTCCTCGAACAATTGTTCTGTTTTAGTTTCCTGTATTCTTTGGAAACTTACAGAGTAATGAGCAAAACTTCATTTGTGAAAATTATTTAGTTCATTTATTATCATTTAATGCAACACACTTTAAGAATAATGGAAGATGAATTTAATCTTGAGAATAATTAGATTTGAATGAATTTGTCAAAAATACAAAGGAAATTAATCTGAAAGCCTATCTTTGAGAAGAATAAGAATCTAAAGATAGCAAATAGGACAAAAGTTAGATGCCCTAGATATCACTGCTTGAGTGTTTATATGCCAGCTCCATGAAGACTTTCTTGAGTTCAACATATGTTTAAAAGATCCAAAGTACTTTGTTGATGCCCCGATATGCAACGCGTTTCGCTCTTCGTTGAATAGCAAGATTACCATGTATTCTTCAAAATTTGAGCTGCCCTTTCCAGGTTTTCAACTCAAAACCCCTTTGGTCACAAGGCGCCCTTTGCGGGTTTTCACCTTGGCCTCTCTATTTTTCTTTTTTGTTTTTTCGAAAACTCAAGGCGCTCTTTGCGGATTTTCACCTTGGGTTCTCCTCTCCTTTAGACAAAGTACTTTTTGACTGAGTCTGAATTCAATGGGTTGGGTAAACTCTTCCCATCCATTTCTGTCAAGATCAATGCACCCCCAGGAAAAGCCTTTTTCACGACATACGGCCCTTCCCAATTTAGCATCCATTTTCCTCTAAAGTCCTTCTGAATGGGAAGGATCTTTTTCAACATAAGATCCCCCTCATGGAATTCTCTTGGTCGCACTTTCTTGTCATAAGCCTGCATCATTCGCTTCTGATACATCTGACCATGACGAATAGCCCTTAGCCTCTTTTCCTCAATCAAGTTCAACTGATCATATCGCGATTGTATCCATTCAGCCTCATCCAACTTTATTTCTGACAAGACCCGGAGAGACGGTATTTCTATTTCAATGGGTAACACTGCTTCCATCCCATAAACAAATGAGAAAGGAGTTGCCCTTGTAGAAGTTCTGACAGACGTTTGATAAGCTAAGAGTGCAAACGGTAATTTCTCATGCCAATCTCTGTAGGTTTCAGTCATTTTTCCTACTATCTTCTTGATGTTTTTGTTGGCTACTTCTACTGCTCCATTCATTTTTGGGCGATACGGAGAAGAGTTATGATGCTTAATCTTGAACTGACTACAAACTTCTGCTATCGTTCTGTTGTTCAAGTTCAATGCATTATCTGATATGATCCTTTCAGGCATTCCATACCGACAAATAATCTCCTTCTTCAAGAATCGACTTACAGCCGACTTAGTAACATTAACATAAGAAATAGCCTCTACCCACTTCGTGAAGTAATCAATGACCATAAAAATAAAGCGATACCCATTTGAAGCTTTTGGTGATATTGGCTCGATGACATTCATGCCCCACATGGAAAAAGGCCATGGAGAAATTATAACATGTAGAGGTGAAGGTGGTACATGAATCTTATCTCCGTAAATCTGACATTTATGGCATTTCTTGGCGTATTTGATACAATCCCCTTCCATGGTAGGCCAATAATATCCAAACCTCATGATTTGTCTATCCATCGTGAAACCATTAGCGTGCGTCCCACAAACACCCTCATGAACTTCTTCCTAGATTAACTTAGCTTCCACGGCGTCAACATATCTCAACAGTACTTGGTCTTTTCTTCTTTTGTACAAGATGTTCCCATCCAAAACGTAATCACAGGCTAATCTCCTTAAAATTCGTTTATCATTTTCAGTTGTTTGTTTTGGGTATTTACGATCTCTCACATATCGCAATATATCCTGATACCAAGGGTTATCATCCTTTTCTTCTTCCTCAATGTTACAACAGTGAGCTGGAGCCTTAAAGATACTCATCTGAATGGGTCTCATCTCTTCCTCTTTATTCACTTTAATCATTGAAGCCAAGGTTGCTAGAGCATCTGCCATTTGGTTTTCGTCTCGCGGGATATAGTTGAAAGTGATGTCATCGAACTCCTCAAGTAACCCCAAAACTATCTTGCGATAAGTGATCAATTTAGGATCTCTTGTCTCCCATTCATCTCTAAGCTGATAAATTACCAATGCAGAGTCTCCATATACCTCCAGGGTTCTTATTCCTTGCTCTATAGCCGCTCGGAGTCTCATGATGCATGCTTCATACTCAGCCATGTTGTTTGTGCAATCAAAATCCAACTTGCACGTGAACAGATAATAATCGCCATTTGGAGATATGAGGACTGCCCCAATTCTATTTCCCACTGCATTGGATGCCCCATCAAAGCTCAACTTCCAAGGACAATCCTCTGTAGTTGCTACACACATTAACTCCTCATTTGGGAAATCGAAATTCAACGGCTCATAGTTCTCTAGAGCTCTACTAGCCAGAAATTCTGCTATCGCACTCTCTTTTATAGCTTTTTGGCTCACATCGACTATGTCGAACTCTGAAAGCAAAATTTGCCATCTCGTCATTCTCCCATTCAAAGCCAAGTAGTATGATATACTTCAAAGGATCAAGTTTTGAAATAAGCCAAGTAGTATGATATAGCATGTACTGTCTTAACCTTCGAGTCGTCCAGATTAAAGCACAACACAATTTCTCAATTGGCGAATATCTCATCTCACACTCTGTAAATTTCTTACTGATGTAGTATATCGCCTTCTCATTTCTTCCCGACTCGTCATGTTGACCAAGCACACACCCTATGGAATTACTAAACACTGACAAGTACAGAATTAATGGCTTATCTAAACAAGGTGGAGATAGTACTGGAGCGTTTAACAAGTATTGCTTGACTTTATCAAAGGCATTCTGACATTCCTCATTCCAAGTACCTTGGTTGTGTTTTCTAAGGAGGCGAAATATAGGGTCACATTTCTCAGTTAATTGTGAAATAAACCGAGCAATATAATTCAACCTTCCAAGAAAACCTCGAACTACTTTCTGAGTACGTGGTGGAGGCAAATCTCGTATGGCTTTAACTTTGTCTGAGTCAACTTCTATTCCTTTTTCACTGACCACAAAGCCTAGTAATTTCCCCGACCTAGCTCCAAAGGTGCATTTTGCTGGATTAAGTTTTAACTGAAACTTCCTTAGTCTCAAAAACAGTTTCCTTAAAACTTCAATATGTTCCTCCTCCGTTCGAGACTTGGAAATCATGTCATCAACATACACCTCAATTTCTTTGTGCATCATATCGTGAAACAAGGTTACCATAGCCCTCTGTTATGTTGCCCTTGCGTTCTTCAACCCAAAAGGCATTACGTTGTAATAGAAGGTACCCCACAATGTTATGAAAGTGGTTTTGTCCATGTCTTCAGAATGCATCTTTATCTGATTATACCCCAAGAACCATCCATAAGGAGAACAACGAATATCCCGCTGTATTGTCTACCAAAGTGTCTATGTGTGGTAGAGGGAAATTATCTTTTGGGCTAGCTTTGTTCAGATCTCTGTAATCAACGCACATTCGTACCTTCCCATCCTTCTTAGAAACTGGTACAATGCTAGCTACCCATTCAGAGTACTTCACCTCTTGTAAGAATCCTGCATCGAACTGCTTCTTGACTTCGTCCTTTATTTTCAGTACGATATCTGGCCTCATTCTTCGCAACTTCTGTTGTACTGACTTACATTCCTGTCTTATCGGAAGACGATGCACCACAATATCGATACTTAAACTTGGCATATCTTGATAGGACCATGCAAAGATATCCTTGAACTCACGTAGCAACTCAATCAGTCCTTGCCTTGTGTCTTCGGCAATATGCGTGCCAATTTTCACTTCTTTCCCCTCCTCTAGGGCTACATTTTCTATTGCCTCTTTCTCATGAGGCATGATTTGTTTCTCCTCCTATTTTACCATCCTCAAAAGATCTAAAAACACATCACAGTCCTGGACATCTTCAAAATCTTGAGATTCCTCTAAGCACATGTCTTGCTCGCGAGAGAAATCAGGATTTGTAATATCAGTGCTCATGTCATTGATATCTAAGGATCTGTGAAGTATAAAGAATATACAAAGAATAAATGAATTTAAGAATGATTATTTATGTATTATGAACGAAAGAATAAGAATTGTCAAAATTTTAACGGAATATTGGTTGATAAAAATGAAACAACACTCGTTGAATTGATAAAAGTTATGTTTTATTAAACAGATAATAAATGATCATAAGCCTATTTCACAAATGTAATTCTATTACTCCTAGGCTCTAGAGTAACAAGAATGTTTCGAGAATTACTCTAAAAAATTCCTAAAGACTACAGAAAGTTCCTCCACAGTCCAATTGTTCAGAGAGCTTCCTGATTCGTAAGGGCGAATGCCCTCAAGGTTTCCGTGCTTTGATCCTTCCTCTTGTATAGCATTAACCTGATGACTTCCTTCAATGAGTAACCCTCTCAGTATGAAGGTTTGGGATATTGGAGGGAATGTCATCGGCTCCCACTCCACTTCTTTTCTATTAAGGTGTGCCCTTCTTCCCTCTTGGCGCTTCTCAATTTCCTTCCTCCTTTGCTTATAATCTGGTTTGGAACCTAGACCAAAGCGATCCCTTTTCTCTTTAAGTTCTGGGATTTGAGTCCCTCCTTATAGGTATTTCCCTAATCCTTTTCCTGGTAAGGCTCCCTTTCCCGCCATCATTTGTAGAGCCATCCTCGTAGCTCTTGCTATCTTGGGCACCAGTAGTTCACTCCCTTCTGAAATGAAGGTTGCATTTATGAATTCTAAAGAGTGAAAGGAACACTCAATAGATTCTTCGTTTGTCTCGACATAAGGGGCCTTGCTATTAACTGCGGCTATAATATCCTCCTCCACATTGATAGTTACTAACTGTCCATCCGTCACTAACTTCAGTTTCTGGTGCAACGATGAGGGTACCGCTCCTGCTAAATGTATCAATGGCCTACCCAATAAGCAATTGTAGAAAGGTTTGATGTCCATCACCAAGAAATCTACTTCGTATATATTCGGCCCGATTTCCAAAGGGATGTCAATCCTTCCCATCACCCTCCTTTCTGTGCCGTCAAAGGCTCTTACCACATTCTGACATGCCTTCATATGAGAATCGTTAATGGGTAATCTATTCAGTATGGGCAACGATAGAACATTCAAGGCTGATCCATTGTCGACAAGCACACTCGGAAGTGTGTACCCCCTGCATCGAGTAGTAATGTGCAAGGCCTTGGTTAACCCCCTACCCTCCGGTGGAATTTCATCATCATTAAAGTAGATGAAATTATCAGCACTTATGTTATTCACCAACCGGTCCAGCTTGTTAACAGATATATCATGAGTGACATATATTTCGTTAAGCACCTTAATCAATGCCTCCCTATGCGCCTCAGAACTCAAAAGTAGAGCCAATACTGATATGCGAGCCGATCGCTTACATGAATCGCTTTCGACCACGCTATACTCGCTATGCTTAAGGAACTTTAGAAATTCCTTAGCCTCCTCTTCCTTTACTGGCTCCTTGACAGGCATTTTAGCTCCTTTCTCCTTCTCCGTACTAACACTTTTTACTTTTGTGGGCTCATCTCTGACGCCTACCGTATCATACCGCTTCCCACTCCGTGTATGGGAACCCTCAAATTGTACATCCTTAGATGTACTGGCTATGTCCTTCTTCTCCGGCATTGACACTTGACAGTTATAACTCCATGGTGCTCTCTTGTTATCCTTATAAGGAAAGGACACGGGTTTATAAATTATGACCTTAGGCACCGTTTGTGCCCCTACTTCATTATTCCCCTGCAAGGAAATAATAATCCTTGGCCGACTGATTCTTTGCTGTTCACCCTCCAGCACACATACTTGTTCCTCACTAGAGCTACCTTCAAAAATTTGTAGTTCTTTATTGTCTATAAAGCCTTGTACCAAGGCCTTGAATTCTTCACAGTTTTAGGTCTCATGCCCCTCCTCTCCATGGAACTCACAGTAGTTCCTCGTTCTTTCTTTTTCACCCTTAGAGGTTATCATCCCTCTCTTCATCATCTCCTCCCAAATCGCCTTCATAGGTATCCTCACCTTAGCAACATTTTTTTTCATTCTTCTCTCACTAACTTCGCCAATGGCATTCACTCCTTGATCGCTGTGATTTGGCAAAGGGTTTTCAGTATTTGGGGTACTATCAAATTTCACAACCCCTATCTTGATCAACCTCTCCACGGCCTTCTTGAATCCGGTACAATTTTTAATCTAGTGCCCTGATATTCCAGCGTGGTACTCGCATCTGGCGTTTGCATCATACCATTTAGGATATGGGGGCTGTAGTGGTTTCAAGTGGAAAGGAGCAATAGCATGCACATCGTATAAACTTTGATAAAGCTCATGATACGTTACAAGGATAGGTCTGAATTGCATCCTCTCGTGCTTTGTGCCTGATTCCTATCCTTGGGAACCCTGTTGCCCAACCGCAACTGCTTTGGGTTGACCCACTATGACTGCCTTCGAGTTGAAGCTACTTGTGTTGATCACATCGTTATCTTTTCTCCTTGGGGCCGATCTTTTGGCCGCTTCCCCTTTAATTTTGCCACCTCTTATGGCGTTCTCAATCATCTCTCCCGCCATGACTATGTCCGCAAAACTTTTGGTAGTGCTTCCAATTATGTGAGTAATGAATGGAGCTTTCAGAGTGTTGATGAATAACATGGTGGTCTCTTTCTCTAGCAGTGGTGGTTGAACCTGGATTGCCACCTCTCTCCACCTCTGCGCATATTGCCTAAAATTCTCATTAGACTTCTTCTCTATATTTTGCAGAGTGATCCTATCAGGAGTCATGTCAATCACATGATTGTACTACTACATGAAGGCTTGCGTAAGATCCCTCCATGAATTTATTCTAGCTCGACTCAACTGATTGTACCACCTGGCTGCCACTCCCACTAAACTATCTTGGAAACAATAGATCAACAGCTGGTCATTGTTTACGTATCCGGTCATCCTTCTACAGAACATCGTGATGTAGGCCTCTGGGCAAGTAGTACCATTGTACTTCTCGAACTCCGGCATCTTGAATTTGTGAGGAAGCACTAAGTTTGGGACCAAGCTTAGATCTTTGGCACCAACTCCATGATACCCATCAGCACTCTCTAAAGCTTTAAATTTCTCCTCCAACCATCGGTAACATTCCTCCAACTGTTTTGCAGCTTCGGCTCTCAAATCTTTCTTTTCAGCTATATCTAAGTCAGGAATGAGAGGATTGGTAGGGTTATCACTCAAATTGAATCCAGAACCATTTGGGTAATCCATATGAACCCCAGCATCAACCGGCCCATGTTGGGGCCTTATATTGACAGATGGTCTTTTAGGAGGTGTCTCGGTTTGTGTAAGCCCACGGGATGGAGTAAAGCCTGGAAGATGATCCTCTTCCTCTTCACCAGTGATTGCCATAAGGGCTTTTCCTTTATCAGTGGCCCTTAGCAACTGAGCCATCTCAGTCATCATATTCTTCTGAGCCTCTAGCATTTGCTCTCTCATGTCATTTTGCATCTTGGCCAATTGCTCCTGCAATTGGTCCTGCATGTCCTTTTGTAGCTGTTCGAATCTTTGGTCCATATTTTTTGACTTAGCGCGTGTACCGTAAGGATGTGTTGCTTCCAGATTTTCTTTCTCTTACTCTCTCTCTCTCCCTAATAATTTTAACTAATTAGGGTCTTTCTATAAACTTAAATGCATATGATATGATGAAATACAAATGCATGAATGCAAAAAGATGTCGATTCTAGTTCAGTTTCATTTTAGAAAACGTTATTTAAGGAACAAAAATCTTTTCATAAAACGGATTACAAATATACTTTCGCCCGTAGCCTAGAGTCTTAACCCTATCCAATAATAATGCTAACTCTCGTCCTTTGTCTGACGATGACTCATGCATTATACTCAGCGTTTTAGCTTGTATCGTCAAATCCTGCAAGTGTTCAGCAACATTTCGAATCTGAACTAGGGCCTGTTCCATGACATGATCTCTACCTCTCAATTGATCTCGAAGATGGGGAAGTTCTCCCTTCCACTGTTCTTCTCTTGCCTCGAGCTGTTCAATCCCTAGCTCATAGTCCTGTAGTGCTGCTTCTAACCCTCCAATATTGTGCTTCATTTCATCGATCTTTTTAGACTTGCTTTTAACTCAGCTGCGGAATTACAGCTTCTATAATGATGAAGAGATCGTCCAAGCTCTGTCACTTTAACCTTTAACTCTTGATTTTCCTTTTCTATGTCCTAATTACGCGACTGCATCTCTTGGAATCTTTTCTCCCAATACTCGGCTTTGGCTCTTTCCTCTTGAATCTCATGCTGCCACTGCTCTGAAGATCTCCCTAATCCGACCCTCTTCAAGGTTACTTGAGCCTTCCTGTAGTGCATCTTTAAATCATCTCGATCTTCTTCAATCTTTCTCTTTTCCTTTTTCACCTTTTTAACTTCTATTTTTTGAGCATCAACGTCGAGACTTAAGCATATTTTTTCCTCTTCGAGCTTCTCCATCCTCTTTTCAAGCTCTGAATTCTTTCTTTCAAACTCTTGCTTCATAAATTCCACCTCTGATAGAATCTCTCGTAAGCTCTCCTCTAATGATCGAGCTGCTCCCAGGATTGGCCTAGGGACATTATCATTGACTCTCCTACTAAAACATCCTTTATACTCAGGGGTTGACGTCGATCCTTCAGTCAAGATATTCATACAGAAAGGCTTCTTCCAAGCTTCAGAAATTTCTCGCATCCTCTTCTTGTAGTGATCTCCTTTATAAGAGAAATCACTCTGAGCTAGACCCTGTGTAGCTGGTATGAACTGCCTCGCTCGATATTGCCTTAGAACAAGCAATAGTGTATATCTGATAACTCCCCAAATTCCTAGCAAATGGACCCAATCAAAGCTGCCATATCGGTAAAGGACTTCATTAGGAACCAACCAAGGAGCCTTCTACATAACATCTTCCTCTCGAAGATTCTGAAGAATGTCTATCCATCTCTCTTCTAAAATGTCATCTCTCCTAAGCATGTCTACTGCTTCCTTTAAGGGAGAATAACCGTCAAAGAAAACTCGGCAAGGAACCCTATCAAGCTTCCAGAAGTGACTATAAAACCAAACCAACAGTAACTGTGCACATCCAATGAACCTTCCTTCACCAGCTCTTCGACATGCGTTCAAAGATCTTATCGTCTTAGCTAGGATTGCGGGCACGGGTGTGTTCTTACCCAGTCGATCGAATAAATCTGCAACTGCCTTATCTATGTGCCCCAACGCCTTTGGGAAGATCACCATGCCATAAATACTCAAAGCCAAGACGTCGACCCTTTTCTTTACGTCTAGATGTGTCGATATCAAATCCCTCAAAATAGCCCATGGAATGCACTTACTATCACCCTTTTGCTGCACACAAGCTACAGCCCACTACTCACTCATCCCAGTAATCATTACCAACTTCTTCGTAAAAGTTAGAAGGCTAGCAGGCCTAACATAAGCCTTGTTACCTTGAATCCTCGGGCAACGCAGTAAAATATACTCCTCTAAGGTTGGTACAAGATCAACATTACCAAATGTAAAGCAACTATAAGCAGGGTTCTAGAATTGTACCATAGCTCGAAACAAGTGCCTATCTACCTTAATGTCTATAAAATAGGGAAGGTCTCCATAATTCTAATAGAAGAGCTGCTTAGCCTCGTCATCCCACCGGGCCCAAATATCTCTCAACTCCTGCAACTCATTCTGTGTCGAATTAACACGGGTGAAGTCCAATAACTCTGATGTATACCCCTCGGTGACACTATCTCCTTTCTCTAACTGGGTTTTCTCTAACCAGGTACAGACAGAAGCATTGTCCTCCACCTTATTAAGGTATTCGGTCCTCATTACAAAACTTTCTAATCTAGAAATCGAGCCTTGAATCGACACCTTTAAATGCCAAATGATATGCAATGACAGCAAAATTAAAATAGGTCAGTATCATATAAGAAAATGATAAACAAATACTTACGGGGTAATTTTCTAAAGATTATCGCTATTTCCCTAAGATAAGCACTTAAAGGTTCACTATATGAGTTTCAGTTCTAAAGTGAAGGTACCGAACCAAAGAGATTCTCACCCTCACCCATTATAGGCTCATATAGACCAAGTTCAGTTCAGGGGGACACATTTCCCTATGGCCATGCGGAGATTAAAATCTCACGAAGACATAAGTACAGTATCCCGGAAGCAATCCACTAACTCATGCGGAGGTGAAAACCTCACGAAAGCTTAGCTTCTCATTCCCACCTAAGGGTGTGACCACAATGGTCATGCAATGCAATATGTGCGAGAAAAGTAACAACCATATGCAACAAACACATGTAAAAAGGATCATATTTTCAAATCAAGTTTTCAAATTTCGACAAGAGGATAGAAATTAGTCAATTTCACGGCTTAACTCTCTTATTAGTCCCCAGCGGAGTTGCCAAGCTGTCGAAACCATTTTTTAAAGGAATGTTCAAAAAACGGGGATCGACTTTTGAAAAACGAAAACGAGAGTCGTCACTAACCTTTTTTAGGTGTGATTGGATCACCTTATAAAACGTTTTGGTCTACAAAAATTAAGAAAATAGATTCGGGAGTCGGTTACATACGAGGAAGGATTAGCACCCTCGCAACGCCCAAAATTGGTTCCAAATTGAATAGTTTTCTGTCTTAATGTCAAAAATTTGAAAGGATTTAAAAATAGGATCCCTTTTTTAAAACCGAAATTATTTAAGTTGAAAAATCGAGATTCTTTAGCTCTGAAAGAATACAAACATCACATCCAGCATGATAGGACACGATATTCTTAAACTCTCATAACTGAAATCATCTCGTGATTTACAAAATCTATTTAGAAGGATACTTTAGACATTTAGACAAATGGGAAATCGCAACCTAGTATGTTAGGGCACTATTTCCCGAATTCCTAAATACGAAAAATATTGCCTTATTTTAGAAAAACTTTTGGATAAAATATGACAATTAAATGAAATATATTTTTTTAAAATAATGATTTGAGTAAAATTTAAAAAAATAATTTACTAAGAGTAATACTAAAAAAAATTATTAAAAAATGAAATAGTTTGATATGATACTAAAATTATTTAAAAAAATTAAAATATATAAAAAAAATCAGGGAAACATGGATTAAATCAAAATAAAACGGGTTGAAAAACGAAGATGAACAAAGAATAAAATAAGAACAAACCGTAGAAAATAAGAACGTAAGAGGGAGAGAAATTTGAGTGAAAGCTCTCAAAAATTTTATTGTTTCCCAAAACTCCAGTGTCTTTACATTGAAGGGAGAGGCCTCTATTTATAGTTGAACCTTCTCAAATCCAATGGTACAGATCAATTACATCAACGGTTAATATTAAAAGGTATCTACAAATTAAATCTCTAATATTACAATCATATCTAAGATTGTATCATATCTAAGATTGCATATCATATCTAAGATTGCAATCATATCTAAGATTGTATTAGACGGGGAGCAAATCAGAGATAACAGATTTGGCATCTCTGTATTAGACGGGGAGCAGATTGAAGAAGCAGATTTGGCGTCTCTGTATTAGACGGGGAGCAGATCAAAGATACCAGATTTGGCATCTCTGTATTAGACGAGGAGCAGATCAAAGACATAGCAGATCCGATCTTCATTGAAGCAAATCCAAGATGATTTGGCATCTCTGTATTAGACGGGGAGCAGATCGAATACAGCAGATCCGACCTTCATTGAAGCAAATCCAAGATGATTTGGCATCTCTGTATTAGATGAAGAGCATATCGAAGACAGCAGATCTGACCTTCATTGAAGCAGATCCAAGATGATTTGGCATCTCTGTATTAGACGGGGAGCAGATCAAAGACAGCAGATCTGACCTTCATTGAAGCAGATCCAAGATGATTTGGCATCTCTGTATTAGACGGGGAGCAAATTGAAGACACAGCAGATCTGACCTTCATTGAAGCAGATCCAAGATGATTTGGCATCTCTGTATTAGATGGGGAGCAGATCGAAGACAGCAGATCTGACCTTTATGGAAGCAGATCCAAGATGATTTGGCATCTCTGTATTAGATGGAAGCAGATCCAAGATGATTTGGCATCTCTGTATTAGACGGGGAGCAGATCGAAGACATAGCAGATCTGACCTTCATTGAAGCAGATCCAAGATGATTTTCCATCTCTGTATTAGACGGGGAGCAGATCGAAAATACAGCAGATCTGACCTTCATTGAAGCAGATCCAAGATGATTTGGCGTCTCTGTACTATCAGAGAACAAATCGAAGAAACAGATTTGGCATCTCCATATTCGACGGAGAGCAGATCGAAGACATAGCAGATCTGACCTTCATTGAAGCATATCCAAGATGATTTCGCATCTCTGTATTGGACGGGGAGCAGATCAAAGACATAACAGATTGGACTTTCATTGAAGCAGATCCAAGATGATTTGGCATCTCTGTATTAAACGGGGAGCGGATCGAAAACACAACAGATTGGACCTTCATTGAAGCAGATCCAAGATGATTTGGCATCTCTGTATTAGACGGGGAGCAGATCGAAGGCATAGCAGATCTGACCTTCATCGAAGCAGATCCAAGATGACAGATTTGGCATCTTTGTATTAGACGGGGAGCAAATCGGAGATAACAGATTTGGCATCTCTGTATTAGACGGGGAGCAGATTGAAGAAGCTGATTTGGCGTCTCTGTATTAGACGGGGAGCAGATCAAAGATAACAGATTTGGCGTCTCTGTATTAGACGGGGAGCAGATCAAAGATAGCAGATATCGCCTTCCTGAGTTGTAGTGAAGCAGATTGAAGCCGTCAACAGGCCATTTAAAGAAGATCAAGGATCAAGAACTCAAGACTCGGCGAGCCCGGGCAAAATTGGTCCTTTTATAGTCTTTGCTCTATTCTGTTACCTACAAAGAATGAGCAAAGAGGGGCAGTAGAGACACTCAATTTTCCTGCTCGAAAATAAGTCCAAAAACAAAAATAATAAACCCAAAAAAAAATGAAGTCCAAGTTCAGTCTAGAATTACAAATATCATTTGGCCCGATCGGAATGGCCCATTACTTGAAAAGATTTAAGGTCCATCTACAAGCTTGACTCATATGGAAATATAACCTTCAATGATATGCAATCTTAGATATGATATGCAATCTTAGATATGATACAATCTTAGATATGATTGCAATCTTAGATATGATATGCAATCTTAGATATGATACAATCTTAGATATGATTGCAATCTTAGATATGATTTTGTAATCTTAGAGATTTAATTTGTAGATACCTTTTAATCTTAACCGTTGATGTAATTGATCTGTACCGTTGGATTTGAGGAGGTTCAACTATAAATAGGGGCCTCTCCCATCAATGTAAAGACACCGGAGTTTTGGGAAACAATAAAATTTTTTAGAGCTTTCACTCAAATTTCTCTCCCTCTTATGTTCTTATTTTCTACGGTTTGTTCTTATTTTATTCTTTGTTCATCTTCGTTTTTCAACCCTTTTTATTTTGATTAAATCCATGTTTCCCTGATTTTTTTATATATTTTAATTTTTTAATAATTTTAGTATCATATCAAACTATTTCATTTTTTAATAATTTTTTTTAGTATTACTCTTAGTAAATTATTTTTTTAAATTTTACTCAAATCATTATTTTAAAAAAATATATTTCATTTAATTGTCATATTTTATCCAAAAGTTTTTCTAAAATAAGGCAATATTTTTCGTATTTAGGAATTCGGGAAATAGTGCCCTAACATACAAGGTTGCGATTTCCCGTTTGTCTAAATGTCTAAAGTATCCTTCTAAATAGATTTTGTAAATCACGAGATGATTTCAGTTATGAGAGTTTAAGAATATCGTGTCCTATCATGCTGGATGTGATGTTTGTATTCTTTCGGAGCTAAGGAATCTCGATTTTTCAACTTAAATAATTCTGATTTTAAAAAAGGGATCCTATTTTTAAATCCTTTCAAATTTTTAACATTAAGACAGAAAACTATTCAATTTTGTACCAATTTTGGGCGTTGCGAGGGTGCTAATCCTTCCTCGTATGTAACCGACTCCCGAACCTGTTTTCTTAATTTTCGTAGACCAAAACGTTTTATAATGTGATCCAATCACACCTAAAAAAGGTTGGTGGCGACTCCCGTTTTCGTTTTTCAAAAGTCGATCCCCGTTTTTTGAACATTCCTTTAAAAAAATGGTTTCGACAGCTATATGATAAAATATAAAATAAAATAATATATAATATATATATTAAAACATAAAATAATATAATATATAACATTTAATAAAGTATAAAATAATATAAAGTAATATATGTTAATATAATATAAAAATAATATAAATATACTTGGAAGTAATAAAAATAATATACAGTAAATTTTTATACATGTAAATAAATAATATATAGTATTTAAAATAAATAAATTTAAAAAATATATAAAAGGATTAAAATTAAAAATGATCAAAACTTTGGGGCTAATTAGAAAAATAAAAAAGGAATTTGGATCAATCTAGAACAGGAATTAGAACCGAGGGACTCACTGGGCAATTAGCCCTAATCCCAAAACGACGTCATTCTCCAGAGTACTATTTTAAAATCACTGTTTGGACTAAATTGAAACAAAGGTAAATTGTTAGGGCCAAATTAGAATATAAATAAAATTAAATTGTACAGATTAAAGATGCGGAAGGACTAATTGGAAAGTTATCCCAATTTACAAAAACACGCGGATCCTCCCCAAGTAATCGGGTCAACACGCGGATCTAAGCCTTGAAACGACGTCGTTTTAGAGCTTATTGTTTTAAGCTAAACGACGTCATTCTAATAAGGCTATATAAGCCAAATTTTAACTTAAAAATCATTTTGAAACCCGATTTTTTAAAAAAATGAAAGAAATCCTCTGAAAGAGGATTCCGTTCTCTGGCACTCACGTGCCTACGCGCCACCACGAACGCCGCCACGTATAGCGGTCGGAAACTGGAAAACTTCCCGTTACAACGCGGATTAGCCACGGTTCATCTCCTCTTTTCTCCCTTTTATATTACCAGCATATATTTTGTAAAAAAAATAAAATAAAATAAAAATATTCACCTCTGTATTCTTTTATATCTGCCAAGGTTTCTTTTGTTTTTATATATATCAACTGTTTGTATCCGTGTATCCCAAAAAAAAAAACCCTATTACAACCATAGCGCTCGGGCTTTATAGCCACTGTTTACAATATATTTACATCTTTATTTTATTTCCTTGCCATATTTGTTTCGTCTTTGTCGTTTCTTTCTCTTTTTGCAGGTGATTGAGGAAAATCCAGCGATGATCGTGACGATGATGTTGGCGCTGATTTGCGCGTTGATTGTGGCGCAATTCAGGGCCCGAGTTGCAGGATGAGGCGAAGAGGCGTGACGCTTGGGATGGCTGCAGCGCTTATCTTCTGGAACCTTCCGTTTGCGGCGCCTAGGGTTCCAGAAACCCTAAGTCTTCCGTCCTTTGTTTAACAAAATGGGCCATTTGGGCCGTACTTGTTTGTGGATTGGGTGTAAACGGGTTAGTGCGTAGTTTTAGGTTAATTGGGTTCTAAGTATTTGGGCCTACGGGTTAGTGGGCTATGGTATTGTAAATGGACTGTAATAAATAAACATTCATTTATTTATTATTTTTTTGCTTTTGGTTTTAAAGCCCGGGCAGATTTGGGCTACTACAATTACAGTTTGGGAAAGAAATCTTTGATTTCTTTCCATATTTTGCTTCTCTTTTTCTGCTGTCGTTCTTTCCATTTTGCAGATACCAGCAAGGATATCACGACGGTGAGTGTGCTGACGTTGCACCGATTGCGGCGTGGTACAAGGCTGGAGTCACGGCTTTGATGGAGAGTCACTGGAACGGCACCTAAACGAAAGGGCGTGACTATTGGTGTGCCTGCGGCGCCTAGGGTTTCAGAAACCCTAGGCCTTCTCTCTTCTGTCAACATTTTGGGCCATTTGGGCCTTGTATGTTTTGGGTTGAGGGTGTAAACGGGTATTGGGTAGTTTAGGCCAATTGGGTCTTGGGTTTTGTAAATGGACTGTAAATAGACTCTATTAATTAATAAATTTTGTTTTTTTATTTTTATTTATTTACGGGACCGGGTAAATTTGGGTTATTACAATTAAAATAGTAAGACGAGACCTAATTTAACGCAATAAAAATATATATTTCACTGGTGAGTTAGAAAAAATAAACTAATGAAACTAGCTAACAAATTAATTGAAAAGATGCAGAAAATCTAGTATGGAAAAGGTTAAATAAACAAGAAGCAATCAAGCATAAGTAGTAATGATTATGAGTTGAAAATGTGTCCTAGTATGGGGAAAAAAAAAGAAAAAATAGATGAATATGAATAATAATAGTGAAATGAAAATAGTGAGGAACTTATTAGAAAATCACATGAAATAAAATAAGGGAAATAGGGGAACCAAAAGTTGTGACCGGAGGTGGGCTTGGGTGGTGTAGGTCGGCGGTCGGTGGTCGGAGGGAGAGAGTTAAGGGTGAGAAAGAGGAGAAAAGGGGAAGAAGGGGGAAGAAAGAAAAAGAAGTGGTGAGGGAAAGAAGAAAGGAAGAGAAAAGGGAAGGGAAAAAGAGAAGGGGGTCTACCGGCGGTGGGTAACGATGGCCGAAGTCGGGAGAACAGGGGGGGCTGCGGCAGTGACTGGTTGGGGTGTTTGAAGAAGAAGAAGACAAAGGTAAAAAGTTAGGGTTTGGGGGGTTTAAATGGGACACGATCGTGTAAGACCCATATTGGGCCACACGGCCGTGTCACACACCCGTGTGGCTCGTGTTTAGCCCGTGTTATTCTCAAATATTGAATGCTCATTCGTCACATGGCCTGGGACACGCCGGTGTGTCCAGGCCGTGTGGTTCACACGGCCATGTCGTACGGCCGTGTGCTACGTTGCTCGTTTCTCCCACGCCTGTGTAGTCTCCCACACGTCCGTGTGTCTGACCACACGGCTGTGTGGTTCACCCGTGTAACTCTCTGACTTGTTTAAATTCAAAAAATTAAGCTCCAGGTTTCACACGACCTAGGACACGTCTGTGTGTCCAGGCCGTGTGGTTCACACGACCGTGTCGCACAGTCGTGTAGATTTATCGCAGGCCGTGTGCATGTCGATTTTTGGGAAATTTCAGCCATGTTTCCACACGGCCAAGGACATGCCTATGTGGTAGGCCGTGTGGGTCACTGTACCTGTATAAAAACACGAAAAATAGATAAAAAAATGGGTTAGTGGTGTTTGTGCTCGGGTTGCCTCCCGAGAAGCACTTATTTATAGTCTAAGCTCGACTCACCTTATATTTGCACAGTCATGGTGGTTCGAGGAGTTGAAACTCCTTATTCCTGTTATCAACCTTTGTCAAAATAAGGTTTTAGACGAGTACTATTTACCTTAAAAGTGTTGGATTTAGGATGAGTTACCTCAACCATACCGTATGGGAAAACGTTGAGTACCAAAAAAGGGGTTGCTCCATTGGGTTCAGAAGTGGCAACACGAGGGTCTTCTTCATCTAACAGTACTTTGTCTCCAACCTTCAGTTGATTCGATTCACCTTTAACTTTATCATGACATTGCCTTGGTTTATCGGGTATCCTCGGTTTCTCCGAAACTGTTGTTCGTCATTCATCTAGTTCCTCGATTTGTAATATTCGTTCCTCAAAAGTTGTTTGTGGCTCCATCACTTTATCCCTAGGGATTTCCTGCACAAAAGTTTGAGCCAAAATGTTATTCTCATGGAGAGAACTCGTAATAACATTTCGATCATTAGATAGTCTGACAAAATCGCGAGCTTGAAGTTTAATCGTGTCATCACCTACACGAAGCATTAGTTCTCCTGTACCAACATCAATAATAGTTCTAACAACTGCTAAAAAGGGTCTACCCAGAATTAAAGGTACGTCACTATACTCATATCCATGTCTAAGACAACAAAATCGACTGTGAATATAAATTTGTCAATTTTAACAAGCACATATTCAATTATACCCCTAGGAAATCTAATGGTTTTATCATCTAATTGCATGCTCATCCTAGTTTGTTTGGGTTTCCCTAGTCCTAGCTGCTTAAACATCTTGTAGGGCATGACATTAATACTTGCTCCTAAATCAGCCAGAGCATTGTTAACATTTAAATTCCCAATTAAGCAAGGAATCGTAAAACTCCCTGGATCTTTCAACTTATTGGGTAGCTTATTCTGTAGAATGGCTGAGCAAACTGCGTTTAATTCCACATGCGACACACCATCTAACCTTCGTTTATTAGCCAAGAGCTCCTTTAAAAATTTCACTGAGTTGGGCATCTGCAAAAGAGCTTCAATAAACAGTAAGTTAATATGCAATTTTTTAAGTAGTTTAAGGAATTTACCGAATTGTTCATCTGTGTGGTCTTTCCTTTCTGCATTAGGATATGGTACACGAGGTTTATATTCTTTGCTTACCGGCTTCTATGTACCATGATTCATCTCATCCTTACCATTACGTACCACAGGTCCTTGCCTCGATTCTGGTTTAGGTTCAACTAACCCTTTTTCATCTCGAACAGTAATCGCATGAAGCTGTTCTCTTGGGTTAGTTTCGATGTTACTTGGCAAGTTACCTTGTGGTCGTTCAGAAATAAATTTAGCAAGCTATCCTATTTGAGTTTCGAGCCCTTGAATCGACACTTACTGCTTCTTAAATGCTATTTTGGTATTCTGAAAAAGAGTTTCTAACACCGAGATGAATTTTGTGAGCATCTCTTCAAGGTTCGATTTCTTCTCTTGTTGGTATGATGGTTGTTGAAAACCTAGAGGATGTTATGGTTTTTTATTTCCTTGACCACCCCATGAGAAATTAGGATGGTTCCTCCAACCTGCATTATAAGTGCTACTATACGGGTTATTTTGAGGTCTAGAATTATTACCCATATAGTGGACTTGTTCCTCCTCGGTGCTAGAGTTGAAGGATGGATAATCAGTGTTGTGCACTCCTCCTCTATTTGAATCACTACTCATCACTGGATGTACTTTTTTCGGCTTCGTTGTCATGACTTTCCACTGATAGTTATTCAGTGACATCTTTTCAATAAATCCGTAAGCCTCTTCAGGTGTTTTGTTGTTTAAAGTTCCACCGGCGGCTGCATCTATCAGTTGTCTTGTTGAAGGGTTTACACCGTTGTAAAAAGTCTGAACCTGCAACCATAAAGGTAACCAATGGTGAGGGCACCTTTTCAATAGGTCCTTGTAACTCTCCCATGCATCATAAAGAGTTTCTAGATCCATCTGCACAATAGAAGAGATATCATTCCCCAATTTAGCCGTTTTAGCCGGCGAAAAATATTTAAGTAAAAAATTTTCGATCATTTGTTCCTAAGTGGTGATTGGCCCTCGTGGTAGCGAGTTCAACCACTGTGTAGCCTTATTCCTCAATGAAAAGGGAAACAACCGAAGGCGAATGGCATCATCAGAAACGCCATTAATCTTAAAAATGTCGCAGAATTCCAGAAAATTTGCTCAATGAGTGTTTGGATCCTCGTCCTACAAACCATCAAACTGAACAAACTGTTGTATCATTTGAATCGTGTTAGGTTTCAGTTCAAAATTATTTGCAGTAATAGCAGGTCTAACTATACTCGGTTCAGTTCCTGTTAAATTGGGCTTAGTATAGTCGTACATAGTACGAGGAGTAGGATTCTGATTTATTGGGTTTGCAGCAACCACAGGAGGTAGCGGATTATTTTGATTTTCAGTCATCTCCTCGGTTGTAGTGTGGATATCATCCTCTCATCCTTCCTCTATGTATTGTAGGCTTCACCTTATTTCTCTTCAATTTCTACGAGCTGTGCTCTCGATCTCACTGTCAAAAAGTAGAGGTCCTGATGGATTTCTTCTAGTCATAAACTATAAAAACCTACCAGAAGTAAAGAAAAGAAAATTTAGTAATTAAATAAAAACAAAATTAAATAGCAATAAAAAATAAAAAATGGCTAAAGCAATAAAAATTAAGTGTTCCTAATATCTTAGTCCCTGGCAACGGTGCCAAAAACTTGATGGTCCTGAAACTAACTAAAAATTCAACTAAGGCAAGCGCATCTATCAAACAGTAGTATAGTTATGGTTAGACCGAAAATATCGTATCCACGAGGACTAAAAGTACTAGTAATTATTATCTTTTTATTATCTAGCCTAACAATTAAGTGAATGTTTAAACTAAGACTAAGTATCTAATTAACTAAGATTACGACAGAGACAAAAGTTGGAAAATACTGTTTAGAAAATCGATGGAGAAGATAATATCCAAGGAAGAATCCACCTAGACTTCACTTATTACTTCTGAATTAGACGATTTATTCACTTGACTTAATCTGTAAGAATCCCTGATTTATGTTAATATCTCTCTCGAGACTACAAACAACTTACTCTAGGTTGATTAATTGAAATCTCTTTCTAATTAAAACCCCTATTGTCGCATTAACTCGACCTATGGGTTCCCTTATTAGATTTGACTCTAATCCGACAGATTTATGTCGTCCTATCTCTAGGATTGCATGCAACTCCGCTTAATTATGAATGATCTACTCTTAAACAGAGACTTTTGCTCCATTGAATAAGCACATCAAAAACCTGAATTAATATTCTGGAATATTAAATCAGGGGTTAAAACTCACAATTAAGAATAAGAACAAGTATTTATCATATAATTCAAATAGTAATAAAATTCGTCTTAGGTTTCATTTCCCTTAGGTATTTAGGGAGTTTAGTTCATAATAATGGAAAACATCTCAAAATTGGGAAAACAACAAAACATAAAGAAACCCAAAGAACTTCTAAGGAAATTGAATGGAGATCTTCAGTCTTAAAGTAAATCCTGCTTCCGAGCTGACTCTGATGGCTATCCTCGAGTATTTTCTGCCTTCTACTCTACGTGTCTTTTAATCCTCTTATAGGGTGTTTATATAGATTTTGGAATACTTCAAAACCCTTAAAATTAGCCTTTTTCGAGAAGAATTGGACTTGGGCTTGACAGGGACACGACCGTGTGCCACGCCCGTGTGAAGGTGTTCAAACCATGTGTAATTCTGAGTTGGTTTTTAGTCGACATGGCCATGACACACTGACACGTGGCCTGCTCGTGTGCCTCACACGGGCGTGTGGTTTACCCGTGTGGAAGTGCCTAGGTAGTGTGAAATACTAAGATAAGCCTATTTTGTTCGTTTTTGGCTCATTTCTTGCTCTTTTCACCTTCTTATGCTCACCTAAGTATAAAACATGAATTTAAAGGATTAGGAGCATCAAATTTACTAAAACTTATGATAAATCATCCAAAAATATGCCAAGCATGGGATGAAAATATGTATATATTATGGTTTATCATTCAGTGTTTCACACGGTCTAGGCACTTTCACACGGGTAAACCACATGCCCAAGTGGGACACATAGGCAGACCACACGCCCGTGTGACATGGCTGTGATGACCAAAAACCAACTCAAAATTACACACGACTTGAGCACCTTCACATGGGCGTGGCATACGGCCATGTCCCTGTCGAGCCCAAGTCTAATTCTACTCGAAAAAGGCTATTTTTAAGGGTTTTGAAGCATTCCAAAGTCTATATAAACACCATAGAAGAGGATTAAAAGGGACACAGAGAGCAGAAGGTAGATAATACTAAAGGATAGCTATCGAAATCAGCTCGGAAGCAGGATCTACTTCAAGACTAAAGATCTCCATTCAATTTCCTATAAGTTCTTTGGGTTTCTTTATGTTTTGTTGTTTTCCCAATTTTGAGATGTTTTCCATTATTATGAACTAAACTCCCTAAATACCTAAGGGAGATGAAACCTAAGACAGATCTTATTACTATTTGAATTATATCATAAATACTTAGTCTTATTCTTAATTGTGAGTTTTAATCCTTACTTTAATATTCCAGGATATTAACTCAGGTTTTGATATGCTTATTCAGTGGAGCAAAAGTCCCTGTTTAAGAGTAAATCTTCCATACTTAAGCGAATTTGCATGCAATCCTAGAGATAGGATGACATAAATCTACCAGATTAGAGTCAAATCTAATAAGGGAATCCATAGATCGAGTTAATGCGACAATAGGGATTTTAATTAGAAAGAGATTTCCATTAATCAACCTAGAGTCAGTTGTTTTTAGTCTCGAGAGAGATATTAACATAAATCAGGGATTTCTACAGATTAAGTCAAGTGAATAAATCATCTAATTCAGAAGTAATGAGTGAAGTCTAGGTGGATGTTTCCTTGGGTATTGTCTTCTCCATCGGTTTTCCAACAGCATTTTTCAGCTTTTACCTCTGTCGTATTCTTAGTTAATTAGATAGTTAGTCTTAGTTTAAAAACATCCCTTTAATTCTTAGGCTAGATAATAAAAAGATAGTGATTACTAGTACTTTTAGTCCTTGTGGATAAGATATTTCCGGTCTCACCATAACTATACTACTGTTCGATAGTTTAAAAACATCCGTTTTTCAGCGCTTGCCTTAATCGAATTTTTAGTTAGTTTAGCAATCATCAGTATTGTAGAAGGTATTGATGGAGAAAACCTCATCCGCCCTGTGGAAAAGGTTCGAAACTCTTTATGTGACTAAATCTCTAGCTAACCTTTTAATGTTGAAACAATATATATTTACGTTTCGCATGAACGAAGGTGAGCTTCTTAAAGATCACATTAGTCAATTTATTACTCTTTTGAATGATTTAAAGAATGTTGATGTTAAGATTGATGATAAAGATCAGACTATGTTATTATTGTACTCTTTACCCTCTTCATACAAGTTGTTCAAGGAGACCCTGATTTATAGCAAAGACAAACTCTCATTCGAGGATGTGAAGGTTCATTTGTTAAGTAAATAAAAACTCGACAATGAGTTTAGTTTAGATATCAAGGTAGATAGGCAAGCTTCCATTTTGGTAGCATCAAAGAAGCGAGACAAAATGTGTCGCTAGTGTAAGAAGTTAGGTCATGTCAAAGCAGATTGTTATAAACTGTGAAATAAAAGGGTTGTTGAGAGTAACGAGGAAGATATAATTAGTGCTAATTTGGCCGAAGAAAGCGATGATGATTTCTTGTTAGTATCAACAAGTGATAGCCCGAGCTTACATTCGATTGGATCCTAGATTCAGGATGTTCTTTCCATATGTATTCTAATAGAGAACGATTTTCCACATACAGATTGGTTGAAGGTGGAGTTGTGTTCATGGGAAACTATTCATCCAGTAAAGTAATCGGTATTGGTACTATAACACCCCTAACTCATATCCGTCGCCGGAACAGCGTTACGAAGCATTACCGAACCAACAGAATAGTAAGTCATTCAGTTCATACATCAATGCAAACTTAATCTAATTACAATCAAATACATTCATAATGTCCCTTAATTGAGCCCTCGGGGCCCTAAAAGTACTATAGAAACAGTCCAGGACTAATTCAGAAACTCACACGGCTTAGACACATGCCTGTGTCTCAGGCCATGTGGACATTCAAAATAGGGATACACGGTCGTGTCCCAGCCCGTGTAACTCACTGACTTGGGTCACACGGCAAGCCACACGCCCGTGTGCCAGGCCGTGTGCTAGGCCGTGTAACTGCCTGACTTGCATGTTTTGAACCTACAAGGGACACACGACCATTTCGCATGGTTATGTGTCACACACGGATGAGACACACACTCGTTTCTCAGGCCATGTGGCCCCAAAATGAACCTTAAAACACAAGTTTACCATTTCAAGTTTGCTTGGACCTTTGGAAACTCAAATACCAACCAAAATACCAGTTCAAAACGACATTAATTGAGCCGAAAACACACCAAAACCAACCTAATAAGTGCCTAACCAATGTACCCTCATTGGTACCACAAGTATATATAACTTTAAAACAAAATAAAGATCGATTCAGTTCATCAATTCACTCACACAATACATAATCAAAATACCTATCAAAGGTACCACAATCACAATATTTCAATTATAACTATACACTATACATACTAGAATAAAACTAAACCTCATTCTCATATAATATGTAAGTTGGTTATTTTCACAAAATATCATCCATAATATTTACATAACCAAACATTAACCAAAACCACACAAAAGCCTATACATGCCATATAATCTGAATTAAACATTCCAAAAACTACCGAGATGAGCTGGATAGTGTGACTTGAATGCTAATCCAATCGTCCAACCTTTTAAGAATCTATAATGACATTAAACAACACAATTAAGTTTAATGAAGCTTAGTAAGTTCGATTTATTAAACGATAAATCTTACCAAACTAATTATAATAATTCTAACAATAATAATCATCCATGATAACTCCCTGTCATACACAATTTCAATCGATAAATTCATTGATGTTCAGATCAATATAGGATAAGTAACATATCTTTTAAATTCATTAAACAGATTGCTTTACCAAGATTTCCATTCAAAGAACGACTTACGGGTAAGGGTACATCAACAGAAGCTCATAAGAGCTGGTCCACCCAAAACACGCCAACAGAAGCTCATAAGGGCTAAACAGATGCACATAAGAGCTGAATAGAAGCTCGAAAGAGTTGATCCACTTGAACCACGCCAAAAAGAAAGTATAACACAAGAGTTCACAACAAATTCTGAACCTCGATTTACTTGGTTAATATACCAATATCTCCCTCCAATACCATCTCCATTCCAAACCCCCATAATATACCAAAACACGAATGTACTCTATCTAGTATTCAATTTCAAAACGAACATCAAATTCAATATTATGATTCAAAAAATGATTCAATACCAAAAATGGAACATATTTATTATCATGTAATATCAATCACCTATTTATATAAAAGTTAATTTTAACTGTACGAACTTACCTTGACTGAATTGTAGAAACTGCAGAATTTCAAGGACTATTCTATTATTTTTCTTTTTCCACAAGTATCTACGGGATCTTGATATAAAATGTAAATTACTCATTTATTAGCATATATTTCATTTCAAATACATTTTACAATTAATATCCTTTTATTTTTTGAATTTGCAAAATTACCCTAAACTTTTACAATTTTTGCAATTTAGTCCCTTAACTCGAAATTCATCAAATTAACTATTTTTCACAAGTAAATATTTTATCCAAATATACTAGGCCCTTAAAAATCCCTAATAAACATAAAATTCACTATTAAACCCAAAAAATTTGACATTTTTACAATTTAATCCTAAAATCAAAATCTAACAAAAATCATTTTACAAATATTTCATCAAATAGCATAATCAAAACTCAAAATACATAGTATTCATCAAAAACATTTAATGTTCATCAATGGAAACTTCCAAAATTTTTAACAAAATAAAAACGAAGGTATAGGCTAGTTGGACCTAATTACAACGATCTCATAAACATAAAAATTACAAAAAAAAAAAAAAAAAGATTCAATTTCCTTACCATGCAAAGACAAAAGGTGAACAAAGCTTCCTAGGTCATCAATTGTGAGGTTCGACCAAGAAGAAGATAAAAAATGAGAAAAATAAAGCTTTTGTTGCAATTTGTTTCTTTAATTTTGAATAATTTACAAACTTGCCTTTAAACCTATTTTCTTTTAATTTTTCTTTAATTATTAATAATCATTACTGTCCACTATCTAAAATAGGGATTAATTTCCCTATTGGTCCTCCCACATTTACTACTTAGGCCATTCAATCACCTAAATGTTATAATTAGCATATTTTGCACTTTTATAATTTAGTCCTCTCTCCTTAATTATCTATCTAAACGTTAAAATTTCTCATTCAAATTTTAATACGGATTTAATAACTCTATAACTATTATAATAATAATAATTATGAGCTGACATAATAAAAATTTGTGGTCTCGAAACCACTATTCCGTCACCACTGAAAATCGAGCTGTTATAGGTACTGTCACAGGTACTGTTAAAATTAGGATGCACGATGGGACGATTATGACACTCTCAGATATTAGGTATATACCTGATTTACGAAAAAATCTCATCTCATTGAGTATTTTAAACTCGAAAGGTTACAGAATCAATATTGAGTCGAGCGGCATTAAGGTGTCTCGTGGGGCTCTCAATTTGTTGAAAGGTAAAAGGACCGAAAATATTTATATTCTAAAAGGTTCTACAGTGATCGATGAAACCAGACGTCCCTCGTCTGTTACGGAGTTGAAGTCAAATAGTTTGGAACGGAAACAACTTGGTCATAAGAGGGGTAAAGGTATGACTGTTTCGTTGAAATAAGGTTCTTTTTTGGATGCAGGTTTTGAAAAGTTAGGGCACTGTGTTTGTGAAAATTAGACTCGTGTTAGTTTTGATTCGGTAGTGCACAAGTCGAAGGCTAGAAGTCTTCCATGTAACATCTTGAAATAGGGCCTAGTCGAAATAGTGGTTTCGGGACCACCAATCTAACATTAAAATATTTATTTCATGATTATTATAAGGTCTAGAATATGAAAGTAAGCACGTGTTAAAGTTTCATGAAGAAATTCTAAGTATAATGTGTCCAATTGGAAATTAGGGACCAAATTGAATAAATTACAAAACATGAGTTCTAAAAGCAATTTGTATGAAATTTCTTTGGATTGTTAATTAGAAGGTCTTAAATAGCAATTTTCCCAATTTTTAAGTTTTTGGACAAAAATGGGCATGCATAGAAAAATTTAGAAGTTTTTGTAAGGATGGGCATTTTGGTCATTTCGTAATAAACTTAATAAAAAGGGAAAAGGAAAGCCAAAATCAACCATCTTCTTCCTTGTGGCTGCTGAAATTCCTAGAGCTCCATAAGCTAGGGTTTTCAACATTTCAAGCTCAATAGTAAGTGTTCTCTAACCCCGTTTTTAATGTTCTTTGTATTTTTAAAATCCTCGTAACATGCTCTATCCATTTCTACCCACATCTCAAGCTAGGGTTCATGTTATAAAATTTAGCCATTCATGAGATGAATGTTCTTTGATGCTTTATGGAGGATTATGAAAGTTCAAAGATAGATAAACATCTTTTACTAAGTGATTTTTCATGAAAACACTTAAAAGGGACCAAATAGTAAATGTATGAAATGTGAGGTAGAAATGTGAAATAGAGGAAAATATGGGCTGGTATGAACATAGAATAGATTTGACTAGGCTTGGATAACCAAGGAATTACATGCATTCCATTATACGAGCCTAGGGACTAATTTGTAAAAATGTGAAATATTAGGGGCAAAATGGTCATTTTTTTAGGGTAAAATTTAGGTTTGAAATGAATAGTATGAGATGTTAATAATTTATTTTTACTGATATAGACCCCGAGGAACCAATTCCGGAGGTCGATCGTGGAAAACGAAAGGTTTCGAAATAACCAAAACACGAACCCGAAGCAATTACCAAGTAAGTTCGTTTAACTCGAAGTAAACTTTAAATATACTTGAAAATGCAAATTTTTAAATGTATGTTAATTTGGATATTGATTACATGACAATCCAAGAAATGTGATAGTGTAAAATGAAAAAAAAAAAGACGACAATTGTCCCGGTTGAATAAAAAAGGGAAATTCAATGGGTAAATTCTTATTTACATGACATGAGATCCTGCATGTGTTGCAGAAAGGGATTTAGCCCGGACAAGTAATCTGATGATCTCAGTATAGTAAGGATCTAGCTCGGATGAGTGTTCTTTAAGTGATCGAACCTCTCGATGAATATATGTGCATTGTGGATTTAGCCCGGATGGGTAATACGATTAAGGACTGAAATTAGCCTGGACTGGCATTTCAGATCCGAGCATATTGGAGTAATTTTCGTTGTAAGGGATTTAGCTTGGAATGGTAACCCCAACAATACTCATTGAATTTATGTTATGAGGGGTTTAACCTAGACTGGTAATCCCGCCGTAAGAGTGAGTTTCACAGGAGTGTGTATTTAAAATGGTCACTAGCATGACTTAACGGTAAACAAGATACCCATCAAGATTTTCGAGAAATTTAACGGGACTATAATGAGAAACGAGAATGGAAATATTGAATTGATGAGCTCATCTAAGATTAATACTATATTGCTTGAGATGAAACTAACTTGATAATTAAATGTATGTGATAGGGAATTTATACTATACATGTTTGGCATGAACATCTTTTATGGTTGTATGCTAAATAACCGGTAAGTTTACCTTCCTGTTATCCGAACTTACTAA
The DNA here is from genome assembly GCA_025698465.1 of Gossypium longicalyx. Classification (NCBI taxonomy): domain Eukaryota; kingdom Viridiplantae; phylum Streptophyta; class Magnoliopsida; order Malvales; family Malvaceae; genus Gossypium; species Gossypium longicalyx. Next base: position 9,565,669 of record CM046997.1, on the reverse strand, counting down.
GCATGTTAATACTTACCCTCTTTCCTTTCCCTATTTTACAGAGCTCGTGGACTCGTGAGAATTGGAAGACGATTGGAATATTGTCAACACTATCAACGTATCTTGCTTTGGTATATAGATACTTTTATTTTGTTTCAATGGCATGTATAGGTTTTTGGTTATTTTTTTATATGTGTCATTGGTTAGCCAATGTAAGGGCTTGAATGATATACCTATTCATTTTGTATATGGCCATAAGACATGGCTCATTTTGATGTAGGTTGTAACCTACTAATTGTGCATGTTTGTGCTTAAATGTTCATGTGATGGTTAAATGTGGTATATCATGAATGGACATGTGGAATGTGGCCAAATCACTTGGAGATGGTTAGGTCATAATTGGCAATGAGTTAGAAATAAGCCAAGTCTAAATGTGTTTGATAATATAGTAATCCTTAATACAAAGAGGATAATCTAGCATGTACAAAATCAATGAGATGAGGTTAACATGCAATGGACCATTGAAGGTAGTCATTGGGCATATTTAGGCCTTGTTAAATACCATTAAAGTACTCAAATGTGTGTGGATGTTGAGGGTGACCATTTGCTCAGATTGTAGCCTCCAAAAAGATCCACACGGGTGGACACACGGGCGTGTGTCTAGGCCATGTATAATACACGGTCAGTCCCATGGCGTGTGGTACAGCCGTGTGTCCCCTGCACCTAAAATTTTTAAGTCAGTAAGCATGGTAGTAAACACACAGGTAGAGACACGGTCGTGTGTCTCAATCTTGTGAAGGGCACGGCCTAGCACACGGGTTTGTGTCTTGTCCGTGTGCCCCTAAATGCATGATGATGTCATAAACAGAATGCTCAAGTTTGTGGACACAGGCAACGACACGGATGTCTCTAGGCCGTGTGAAGGACACGGGCCAGGGACACGGGCATGTGCTCGACCATGTGAAAACCCCTGTAGGTTCGAAATAGAAAATAAATTCAATTAATTCCACACAGGTAAGGGACATGGGCGTGTCCCAAGCACACGGGTGTGTCCCAAGCACACGGGCGTGTGAGGCTTAAACCTAGAAATTTTCCTAAGGTTTTTTTTTAGTTCTCAGTTTAGTCCTGGACTATTTTTAATGTGTATTTTGAACCTCGTAGGGCCATATTAGGGTCAATATGACCTTGTTTGATTGGTTTTAAATTTTAATGAAATTTTATAACCCGATTTTTCTCGGAACGCTTATGCTTTTGTACGATAACGCCTCGTACCTTATCTTGGTCTCGGGTACGGGTAAGGGGTGTTACATTCCAGCTTCTAAGTATAGATTCGACTCAGTTAATTCCCTGCATAGTTCAAGATATGCCCGTAACGGGCTTTGGCAAAGATGACATTGTGGAAATACGAGTCAATGTGGAGATTTGTTGAGTATGCCTCATATTTCACTTAAATTTGAGAGATAATCCTGTTAAACTCTATTTTTTTATTTCAGTCGAACTCTGATTAGTCTAGATTATTTTATCATTATTTGACCTACGAATTTAGCCTATAAATAGGCTCTTTTACAACTTTAGAAAATACATCTATTAAAAGATTAGAACTCATAACACTTTTGGAGAATTTTTTGTTTATTTGTTTATAGGTTTTGGGGCTTAGTTTTTACATCCATTTTTTGTACTCTTCGTTTTTTTTTCCATTATAGTAAAATTATCTTTGTTCGTGATTTTTTATCCTCTTTGGAGAGGTTTTTCAACGTTAAATTTGTGTGTTCAATTTCTAAATTTCTTCCGCTATTTTTTACTTGTTCGTTACTTAATCGAGTTGATCCCCAATAATTAGAATTAAATAAAAATTATATTTTGAAGTTTAAAATTTTTTTATATAGTGAGACAGCATGAGCTAAATGAAAGAAGATTATAAGGAATTTTGGAACATCACATCTGATAATGCTCTAGAATAACGTATTTTTAAGTATTAATCATGTGTTTATTCTGAGTTTGATCCTACTAATTTGAGCTATTTATGTCTTTTTATCTTTTAGGGACTGATTTGGAGGCAAAAGCAAAATTAAGGGACAAAAGTGCGAATTTGGAGACACAATGGGCTGACATGCCACACAGGAAAAAGATTGTGCCAAAAGTGCGAGCATGGAAGACAGAAGGACTAAAAATGCAAAAAGAAGAGATTTTATTTTATAACACTCCATTTTATTTATATTAAGACAATTATTAGGATTATTTAATTTTAGGATTTTATTTTAATTATCTTTAATTATCTTTAATTAAATGTATTTATCTTTTTAGAATTTAAGTCAAATTAGACTATCTCCCTAGCACTATAAATAGGGGGCGAATTGACTCTATTTGGTGTTCATCTTTTTCTGAAAACACTCTCCCCCTGAAAGTCTAGGCTTTTGTTTCTTCATATTTTATTTCAATAAAATTCCTTTTTCCTTTTTCCATTTTTATATTTATTTTCTTTTCCACCATTATCATGAGCCACTAAAACCTATCTAGTCGAAAGTTGTCAATATTCCCCAAAAAGGGTTCTTGAGGCCTAGAATCCGTACTTAGCCTTCTCGCCAAGTATTCATCATTTCTCCACACTACGGGCTGACGCTTCTGTCCATGGCCCTTAAGAAGTAAGCTTTTTAGCATATGCAAAGGCGGCCGCTTTGTAAATTTTGGAAGGATTGTACAGTCGGTTCATTAACTTACTGCGTCAGAGGTTAGCAAGCCAAAAAGACAAAATGGCGTGGGATTCGCCATTGAGAAGCGTTGATCTAGCATAGATTACTGGCTAGAGTCAGGTTCCCTAAAAATCTAAGTCTAATATTTGGAGCTGGTGGTCGTAGGCGTCCTCTTCCACTATAACTGGCTTACTTGAATTGAGAAGAGTTATTTAAAAGCCGAGGATTGAACCCAAGGCGAAATGAGACAACTGGAGGCTGGAATCTACCAATAAGAATTTCTTTAACTTTAAATCTCTTTATTATTTTTATTATTTTTGTAATCACAATTTCAGTCTACTTTAGATTCTGTTCTTATTTTTATTTTTCTAAATCAAATCTTTAATTCTGTTTTTTTTTCTATCACACAGGTTTTCTAGGGAACGATTCTGCCTAGGATTTCGAGAGATAAGCATTCGTATAATTTGGTCCCTGAAGATTCGACCCTACTTCCCATTTACTATTATTTTTACTATTATTTTTACTATTATACAGGGAATAGGATATTTTTGGTGCTTTCAAAGACAAATCAAACTTTGGCATCGTTGCCGGGGATCGGTAACGTACTAATCTTGTTTTTTTGTTTCTTATGACCAGATCTGCTCCAGGAACTCTTGCGTTTGATTTGAAGATTGAAAAGACTGCGAGAGCTAATCGCAAGGAAACAAAGCTAAGGAAAAGTAGTCAATGGTGGTTGGGACTCAAAGTAATCCACCCCCAGAAATCATAATCGACGACGAAGCAGAGTCTAGGGTTAACGAAAACACTACTCAAACTTTTGAAGGCGAAAAAGTAGAAGTCGATTCCCTAGAAAAAGTGCTTAACGCTAGGGTTGACAAAAACTCTAATTTAGCAACTCAACCTATGGCTCAGACAATTCAGCAACTGGCTGAAGCGTCGGTAGAACAACCGCCACTATGCATCGTGTATCCTACTATGGATATTGATTTTGAATTAAAGTCAGGCTTGATCTTACTACTGCCAACTTTTCGGGGGTTACAGAATGAAAATCCCCACAAGCATTTGAAAGACTTCCATATGGTTTGCCTTAGTATGAAACCTCAGGGGGTAACTGAGGATCACATTAAACTGCGTGTTTTTCCTTTTTCCTTAGCAGATTCTGCTAGGGAATGGTTATTTTATTTACCTCCTGGATATGTAACGACTTGGACTGATCTGTCTCGTTTGTTTCTCAATAGGTTTTTTCCAACGTCGCGTACAGCCGAGTTAAGAAGAGAAATTGTGAAAATAAAGCAAAAAGACATAGAGTCTTTGTATGACTATTGGAAGCGATTTAAAAAGTTGTGTGTAAGTTGCCCACAACACGATATAATGGAAAAATCTTTGCTCCAGTACTTTTATGAAGGCCTAAAACCCATGAAGATGAATATGGTAGACGCCGCGAGTGGAGGAGCATTGGTCAACATGACTCCCCAACAAGCAAGAGACTTAATCTTCACAATGGCGGCAAATTCTCAGCAATTTCGAGCTAATCCTGAACCCCCTAAAAGGGTTCATCAGCTAAGTAATTCAACCTTAGAAGATAAAGTTGATAGAATTGCTAATATTTTGAATTCTCTTGTTGCAGAAAAAGTAAAGACAGCCCAGTTATGCGGAATATGTGCTACCCCTGAACATACAACTGATGCATGGCCCAGTTTGAATGATGATACTATGGCTCATTTAGATGTTATGAGAAATTTTCCTGGGCCACCACAAAGGCGATATGACCCTTACGCAAATACCTACAACCCAAGATGGAGGGATCACCCTAACTTAAGTTATGGGGCCAACCCACGATATAACCAACCATACCAGAACCAAGTTTCACAACAGCCAGGAGATTCAGGTAATTCTCTAGAAACTTCAGTCAATAAATTAGCAGCTAACGTGCTTGATTTTCAACAGAAAATCGAAGCGTTTATAAGAGAATTGACCACGTCAATTGAGAAGATGAACTCTCAAGGGAAGTTGCCATTGCAAACAGAACCAAACCCGAGACAGAATGCAAATGCCGTAACGTTACAAAGTGAAAAGGTGCTGGAACCAATTCCTGCCAAGAATCTTGACCAAAAAATCACCCAGGAAACTCCTGAAAACGACTAACAGATCTGAGCGAAACCCCCACTGCCGAAAATCCAACCCTCATTCCCAGGATGATTAAATCAGTGTAAAAAAAGTAAGGAAGATAAAGAGATCTTCGAAACATTCAGGAATGTCGATATCAATTTACCACTGTTAGATGCCATCAGACAGATTCCGCGGTATGCCAAGTTCCTCAAAAAACTTTGCACCAATAAACGAAAACTAACAGGTAAATGAAAAGGTAAGTGTTGGTGAGAATGTATCTGCAATGCTACAGCGAAAAATGCCGGCAAAATGCAAAGATAGGGGTATGTTCGCTATACCATGCAAAATAGGCCATTTGGGGATCAAGAAGGCCATGTGTGATTTAGGGTCCTCCATAAATGTTATTCCTTTTTCTATTTATGAATCACTTAATGCGGATTTCTTGACAAAGACAGGTGTTACCATTTAGTTGGCAGACAGGTCTATTGTGCATCCCGAAGGAGTCCTCGAGGACGTATTAGTTAAAGTCAATGGGCTTATCTTCCCTGCAGATTTTTATGTAATAAAAATAGAGGAGGATAACGCTCCTAGGTCTTCAGACATCTTGTTGGCGCGACCTTTCCTTAGTACTAAGAATACTAAGATTGATGTACGAAGCGGAACCCTCACAATGGAGTTTGACGGGGAGATCGTGAAGTTTAACGTTTATGGCACTATTAGTCACCCAAGTGAAGTCTTAGACGTAAACCGTGTTGACATAATTGACTCATCAATCGAAAAAACTTTTGAATCATCTTATGGAGATAAATCTAAAATGATGTTTGATGATTTTGAATCTGTTAATAAATTATTGGCTCCTATGGATACTAAACTTCTACCTTCTGTTGTGCAAGCACCAGATCCGAAATTAAAACCACTTCTCGAGCATCTCAAATGCAAATTTTTGGAGAATGGTGAGACCATTGCTGACTTAAAAGGGATCAACCTCTTGGAGAAAAATACGAAACCAAAGAAAGAGGCGCAAGGACGATTAAACCCAAATATGATAAACGTGATAAAAATGAGAATTTCCTAGCCCATACGAGTGAAAGAATTCAGCTGGAACAGCCCCAATACTAGTTGAGGCGTCAAGCTAGCGACGTTAAACAAGCGCTTATTGGGAGGCAACCCAATTTTTATTTTTTTATTTTTATTTAATTTTATATTATTATTTAATATTTTCATATATTAATAAAATCCTCTTCTTCTAGGTAACTGAAACAAAGATAGGGAGAGACAACCCTCCAGCCAAACAGCAACTAGCGGATCTCATTACAATCATACGCGAACGATATTAATTACACGGGGAGTTGCTCTATACCTTTTTCTCTTATTTTATTTATTCCACCTCGAGGACTATGTGTTTTAAATAGGGGGAGACATTCTTCATTATTTCTATCGTTTTAGATGATGATTTAGTTATTGTTGCTCATATATATATTTTTTAGCATATTTTGCCTCTTTTCATGCCCAAGAATTTAACCACGACTTGCCTATTGTTTGCCCCACAAGCATGATTCTTGCCTTCTAAGGGAATTATGATTTTTCCCATAGTTGATGCCATCTCCACTGTTTTATTTTTATTAGGTTAAAAATAATTGTGATTAATGGAGTTAACTCTATCTTGCTTTTCGTAAAATTGATCAAGTTTAATATAAAGTGAACACTTAAAATAATTGCATGCTTAATTTATGTTCATGGCTATTAGGTGATTATTGAAACTTGTTCTTGACACTTAAATTGTTTTTCCTGAGTTCTCAAAATTTCAATTTCATTTAATTGTTAATAAATTTTTCCATGGTTATGAGTACAGCTTAGAACGTGACTGACTGAGTAACCGGGGTAGGGTGTTTGAGTTGTCATTCTACTTCGCGTCAAAAGGTTGTGTGACGTGATAGTTAAAGCTCCGCTAACCAGAATTAATTCTTAAAAATGCGTTGGGCTGAGTAACCGGGGTGGGGTGTTTGGCTGTCATCACTCTTCACGTCAAAAGGTTCCACATGTTTTTAGGAAAAATAAAAATAAAAAGTATGTCGGGCTGAGTAACCGGGGTTTGGTACTTGGCTGTCATCACTCTTCGCGTCAAAAGGTTCAACATACATACATACATAAATAAATAAATAAATAAAGAGAAAAAAATATATGTAAATAAATAAAATTTGGGACTAAAGGAAGAAACAAAGAGGGTGTCTTGGTAGGTTTAGTAATTCACCTAATTTCCATGAAATAATTCAAATCGATTTTAATTTCTGTGTGTATTAATTGGGAAACCTTTTCTATTTTACTTAAAGCAAGCTTAGGGTTCTCTTTATTTTTCATATGCATTTTTAACTAATTCTTATGAAACTTTGGAGTGGTATTTCTTTTATGACAGAATCTAACTTTCACAATGGATAGGAACCATACTTGAGGGCAAGCATGGACTAAGTAGGGGGAATTTGATAATGCTCTAGAATAACATATTTTTATGTATTAATCATGTGTTTTATTCTGAGCTTGATCCTACTAATTTGAGCTATTTATGTTTTTTTATCTTTTAGGGACTGATTTGGAGGCAAAAGCAAAATTAAGGGACAAAAGTGCGAATTTGGAGACACAATGGGCTGACACGCGACACAGGAAAAAGATTGTGCCAAAAGTACGAGCATGGAAGACACAAGGACTAAAAATACAAAAAGAAGAGATTTTATTTTATAAGACTCTATTTTATTTATATAGGATAATTATTAGGATTATTTAATTTTAAGATTTTATTTTAATTATCTTTAATTATCTTTAATTAAATATATTTATCTTTTTAGAATTTAAGTCAAACTAGACAATCTCTCTAGCACTATAAATAGGGGGTGAAGTGACTCTATTTGGTGTTCATCTTTTTCTGAAAACACTCTCCCCCTGAAAGTCTAGGTTTTTGTTTCTTCATATTTTATTTCAATAAAATTGCTTTTTCCATTTTTATATTTCTTTTTTTTTCCACCATTACTAAAACCTATCTAGCTGAAAGTTGTCAATATTCCCCAAAAAGGGTTCTTGAGGCCTAGAATCCGTACTTAGCCTTCTCGCCAAGTATTCATCATTTCTCCACACTACGGGCTGACGCTTCTGTCCATGGCCCTTAAGAAGTAAGCTTTTTAGCATATGCAAAGGCGGCCGCTTTGTATATTTTGGAAGGATTGCACAGTCGGTTCGTTAACTTACTGCGTCAGAGGTTGGCAAGCCAAAAAGACAAAATGGCATGGGATTCGCCATTGAGAAGCGTTGATCTAGCATAGATTACTGGCTAGAGTCAGGTTCCCTAAAAATCTAAGTCTAATCTTTGGAGCTGGTGGTCGTAGGCATCCTCTTCCACTATAACTGGCTTACTTGAATTGAGAAGAGTTATTTAAAAGCCGAGGATTGAACCCAAGGCGGAATGAGACAACTGGAGGCTGGAATCTACCAATAAGAATTTCTTTAACTTTAAATTTCTTTATTATTTTTATTATTTTTGTAATCACAATTTCAGTCTACTTTAGATTCTGTTCTTATTTTTATTTTTCTAAATCAAATCTTTAATTCTGTTTTTTTTCTGTCACACAGGTTTTCTAGGGAACGATTCTGCTTAGGATTTCGAGAAACAAGCATTCGTATAATTCGGTCCCTAAGGATTTGACCCTACTTCCCCTTTACTATTATTTTTACTATTATTTTTACTATTATACAGGGAATAGGATATTTTTGGTGCTTTCAAAGACACATCAAACTTGGGCGCCGTTGTCGGGGATCGGTAACGTACTAATCTTATTTTTTTGTTTCTTATGACCAGATCTGCTCCAGGAACTCTTGCGTTTGATTCGAAGATTGAAAAGACTGCGAGAGCTAATCGCAAGGAAACAAAGCTAAGGAAAAAGTAGTCAGTGGTGGTTGGGACTCAAAGTAATCCACTGCCAGAAATTAGAGTCGACGACGAAGTAGAGTCTAGGGTTAACGAAAACCCTACTCAAACTTTTGAAGGCGAAAAAGTAGAAGTCGATTCCCTAGAAAAAGTGCTTAATTGTAATATCCCGAATTAGGGCCTAATCGGAATAGTGGTTTCGTGACCACAAATCCGAGATAGAAATAATTATTTTATAATTATTTTGAGGTTTATGATATGATTGCATGATTGTGTGAAAATTTTGTGAAGAAATTCCATGCATAAAATGCTTAATTTGAAGTTAGGGGCTAAATCGAATAAGTTGCAAAACTTGCATTCTAGAAGTTTTTAGTATGAAATTGCTTTGAAATATTAATTAGGAGGTCTTAAATAGCAATTTGACCAATTTCTAAAATTTTGGACAAAAATGGGCTTGTACATGAAAATTTTCAAAGAAAGGCATTAAGGGCATTTTGGTCATTTGGATAATTAATGAAATAAAATGGGAAAAATGACACAAAATAGTCATCTTCCCCATTAGTTGCTGCCGATTGCTCCATGTCTCCATAGCTAGGGTTTCTTCAACTTTCAAGCTTCATAGTAAGTGATTCCAAGCCCCGTTTTTAATTATTTTTATGTTTTTGAGATCCCGATAACTCGATAAAGCTTATGTTAGCAATAATTTAACCTAGGGTTTATATTTGGAAAAATACCCATAGGTGAAATTTGTGTATTTTGATGTTTTATGATAGAATATGATGTTTTAAATTATGTTAGACAACTTGTACTACTCGATCTTAAGCAAAAAGCGAGTAAAGGGCTTAATCGGTAAAAATACCTAATAGTCACAAGTACATGTTAGAGTGAGAATTTGATGTTGCCATAGAAGGGAAAAGTGATCAGCATATTGTAAAACATAAGAATAAGGAATAAAGTTTAATCCCGAGCCTAGGGGCAAAAATGTAAATATGCAAAAGTTTAGGGGTAAAATTGTAATTTTGCCAAAATTTGAATTAAGGATTAATTTGATAATGTGAGTATTAAATAAGCTAAATGTGTTATTTTAGATCAAGAAAGACGTGGAAACGACCCCAATCGAGGAAAAGAAAAGATTGTGGATTAAATTGCAAAACCTTTGTATTTTGGTACCAAGGTAAGTTCATGTGTAAATAATGTAACATAATTGTGATTTTTAAGTCATTGATGTTAATTATATGATATGCTGATTTTTATCATGAAATATATGTTTTGTGGTTAATTTTGAATAAAATGCAAATTATGTGAGTTATTTGTTGAATATAAATTGTTACCGAGTATTGATTTCGGCATTCTACGGAAGACGGCAAGGATATGTGTTCGAGGAAAATCCCGTTTGAACCTTAGGAATAGATTAGGATACAAGTGACATGTCACTAGGATGGTTGAGCATCCGAACTCGTTGAGTTGAGTCCGAGTTCACTTATGGATGCGAATGTTCGAACTCGTTGAGTTGAGTCCGAGTTCGTGAGATGTAACTAGGCATCCGAACTCGTTGAGTTGAGTCCGAGTTCATTATGGATGCGAACGCCCGAGCTCGTTGAGTTGAGTCCGATTCCCTTAAGGGCGGGTTACATGGTAGCTTGGCTACATATGTGGCACTTATGTGCAAACTTCCTACGTATCCGAATTATATTCCGATGAGTTCAACGGGTAAAGTTCTACTCAAATGAAGGAATACTTGAGATGAAAAGAGACGTATTGGTAAGTGATGTGAAATGGATACTTCGGACAGGTATGTACTTAACCCTCGGGTTGAGTATTGATACAATAACGATAAGGTAGTAAAATGATGAAAGATGATTAGAAATGAGATTTATGTTTTGGTGATACCATGCTAATGTTGTTTGGTATGATTGCTTTGTTATGTTACTTATTATTTGCATATGAACTTACTAAGCATTTATGCTTACCCCTCTTTCTTACTCATTGTAGTTTTGGACAAGCCAGCTCAGAGTCGGGATTGGTGGGAGGATCGATCACACTATCCGGAAGAACTTTTCGTAAAATGGCTTGTAAATTTAAGTATGGCATGTATAGCAAAATACTTATTTTGTGTAAATGATCTTATGGTATGGTGATGAAATGGTTTAGAAAGTGCTTGATAATGATAAATTATGGAAATGGTTAGTTTAGAATATGTTTGATGTTATGGAAAGTTAATAAGTTACCTAGTTCATGAAAATTCATAAAAAGGATGAAATTTGCCATAAACAGAATATTACAGCAACACTGACGTGAGTTTGAAAATTTACTAAAAATCATAGGAATTTAATTACATGATGAATTAAATATAAAATTGAAGCTTATTGTGTCTAGTTTCACATGAAATAAATGAAACGGGTAAAGGAGTTATATGTTGGAAGATATTTGAATTTTAGTGAAACAGGGTCAGAGCAGTTTCTGAATCCCCTGTTCCAAATTTAGAAATTCACCATAAATTGTACAGATATAATTAGGTGGTGTATTTTATATTTTCAGAATCCTTATTGAGTCTAGTTTCAGGAGAAATAAACCTCATATTCATATAAATTTTATACAGAGAGAAAAGTGGTTCGTAGTAAACAGAGGTCAGACCAGTCAAGCCCTGAAACAGGGGTAACTTTAACTAATAAACTGTACTAATTGGCCCAGCCAAAAATTCTAGAAAAAAATTAGTAGATAGGAATATGAGTCTAGATTCAGGGAAAATTTACGGATCTTGATTTCGAGTTTTGTAACTCGAGATATGATTTTTCTTGTGACTGTAACGCAAGTAGCTAAAAAGCTGTGAATGTAGAAACAAATAATCTAAAGTTCTTAAAATGTTAAATTAAGTTTAGTAACACCTCATACTCGACTCCGGTGACGGTCTCGGGCGTGGGGGCGTTACATTAATGCTAGGGTTGACAAAAACTCTAATTTAGCAACTCAACCTATGGCTCAGATAATTCGGCAACTGGCTAAAGCGTCGACAGAACAACCGCCACTATGCATCGCGTATCCTACTATGGATATTGATTTTGAATTAAAGTCAGGCTTGATCTAGCTACTGTCAACTTTTCGGGGGTTTTAGAATGAAAATCCCCACAAGCATTTGAAAGACTTCCATATGGTTTGCCTTAGTATGAAACCTCAGGGGGTAATTCAGGATCAAATTAAACTGCGTGTTTTCCCTTTTTCCTTAGCAAATTCTGCTAGGGAATGGTTATTTTATTTACCTCCTGGATCTGTAACGACTTGGACTGATCTGTCTCGTTTGTTTCTCAACAGGTTTTTTCCAATGTCGCGTGCAGCCGAGTTAAGAAGAGAAATTGTGAAAATAAAGCAAAAAGACGCAGAGTCTTTGTATGACTATTAGGAGCAATTTAAAAAGTTGTGTGCAAGTTGCTCACAACACGGTATAACGGAACAATCTTTGCTCCAGTACTTTTATAAAGGCCTAAAACCCATGGAGATGAATATGGTAGACGCCGCGAGTGGAGAAGCATTGGTCAACATGACCCCCCAACAAGCAAGAGACTTAATCTCCACAATGGCGGCAAATTCTCAACAATTTCGAGCTAATCCTGAACCCCCCTAGAAGGGTTCATCAGCTAAGTAATTCAACCTTAGAAGATAAAGTTGATAGAATTGTTAATATTTTGAATTCTCTTGTTGCAAAAAAAGCAAAGACAGTCCGGTTATGCGGAATATGTGCTACCCCTGAACATACAACTGATGCATGTCCCAATTTGAATGATGATACTATGGCTCATTTAGATGCTGTGAGAAATTTTCCTGGGCCACCACAAAGGCGATACGACCCTTACGCAAATACCTACAACACAGGATGGAGGGATCACCCTAACTTAAGTTATGGGGCCAACCCATGATATAACCAGCCATACCAGAACCAAGTTTCACAACAGCCAGGAGATTTAGGTAATTCTCTAGAAACTTTGGTCAATAAATTAGCAGCTAACATGCTTGATTTTCAACAGAAAACCGAAGCGTCTATAAGAGAATTGACCACGTCAATTGAGAAGATGAACTCTCAAGGGAAGCTGCCATCGCAAATAGAACCAAACCCGAGACAGAATGCAAATACAGTAACGTTGTAAAGCGAAAAGGTGCTGGAACCAATTCCTGCCAAGAATCTTGGCCATGAAATCGCCCAGGAAACTCCTGAAAACGACGAACAGATCCGAGCGAAACCCCCACTGCCGAAAATCCAACCCTCATTCGCAGGATGATTAAATCAGTGTCAAAAAAGTAAGGAAGATAAAGAGATCTTCGAAACATTCAGGAATGTCGATATCAATTTACCACTGTTAGATGCCATCAGACAGATTCCGCGGTATGCCAAGTTCCTCAAAGAACTTTGCACCAACAAACGAAAACTAACAGGTAATGAAAAGATAAGTGTTGGTGAGAATGTATCTGCAGTGCTACAACAGAAAATGCCGGCAAAATGCAAAGATAGGGGTATGTTCGCTATACCATGCAAAATAGGTCATTTGGGGATCAAGAAGGCCATGTGTGATTTAGGGGCCTCCACAAATGTTATTCCTTTTTCTATTTATAAATCACTTAATGCGGGTTTTTTGACAAAGACAGGTGTTACCATTCAGTTGGCAGACAAGTCTATTGTGCATCCCGAAGGAGTCCTCGAGGACGTATTAGTTAAAGTCAATGGGCTTATCTTCCCTGCAGATTTTTATGTGATAAAAATGGAGGAGGATAACGCTCTTAGGTCTTCAGACATCTTGTTAGGGCGACCTTTCCTTAGTACTACGAATATTAAGATTGATGTACGAAGTGAAACCCTCACGATGGATTTTGACGGGGAGATCGTGAAGTTTAACGTTTATGGCACTATTAGTCACCCAAGTGAAGTCTTGGACGTAAATCGTGTCGACATAATTGACTCATCAATAGAAAAAACTTTTGAGTTATCTTATGGAGATAAATCTAAATTGATATTTGATGATTTTGAATCTGTTAATAAATTATTGGCTCCTATGGATACTAAACTTCTACATTCTGTTGTGCAGGCACCAGATCCGAAATTAAAACCACTTCTCGAGCATCTCAAATGTAAATTTTTGGAGAATAATGAGACCATTGTTGACTTAAAAGGGATCAACCTCTTGGAGAAAAATACGAAACCAAAGAAAGAGGCGCAAGGACGATTAAACCCAAATATGATGAACGTGATAAAAAATGAGAATTTCCTAGCCCATACGAGCGAAAGAATTCAGTTGGAACAGCCCCAATACTAGTTGAGGCGTCAAGCTAGCGATGTTAAACAAGCACTTATTGGGAGGCAACCCAATTTTTATTTTTTTATTTTTATTTATATTTTATTTTATCTTATTATTTATTATTTTCAGATATTAATAAAATCCTCTTCTTCTAGGTAACCGAAACAAAGATAGGGAGAGACAACCCTGCAGGCAAACAACAACTAGCGGATCTCATTGCAATCATACGCAAACGATATTAATTACACGGGGAGTTGCTCTATACCTTTTTCTCTTATTTTATTTATTCCACATCGAAGACCATGTGTTTTAAATAGGGGGGAGGCATTCCTTATTATTTCTATCGTTTTAGATGCTGATTTAGTTATTGTTGCCCATATATATATTTTTAAGTATATTTTGCTTCTTTTCATGCCCAAGAATTTGACCACGACTTGCCTATTGTTTGCCCCACAAGCATGATTCTTGCCTGCTGAGGGAGTTCTGATTTTTCCCATAGTTGATGCCATCTCCACTGTTTTATTTTTATTAGGTTAAAAATAATTGTGATTAATGGAGTTAACTTTATCTTGCTTTTCGTAAAATTGATCAAGTTTAATATAAAGTGAACACTTAAAATAATTGCATGCTTAATTTATGTTCATGGCTATTAGGTGATTATTGAAACTTGTTCTTGACACTTAAATTGATTTTCCTGAGTTCTCAAAATTTCAATTTCATTTAATTGTTAATAAATTTTTCCATGGTTATGAGTACAGCTTAGAATGTGACTGACTGAGTAACCGGGGTAGGGTGTTTGAGTTGTCATTCTACTTTGCGTTAAAAGGTTGTGTGACGTGATAGTTAAAGCTCCGCTAACCGGAATTAATTCTTAAGAATGCGTTGGGCTGAGTAACCGGGGTGGGGTGTTTGGCTGTCATCACTCTTCGTGTCAAAAGGTTCCACATGTTCTTAGGAAAAATAAAAATAAAAAGTATGTCGGGCTGAGTAACCAGGGTTTGGTGCTTGGCTGTCATCACTCTTCGCGTCAAAAGGTTCAACATACATACATACATAAATAAATAAAGAGAAAAAAAATATATGTAAATAAATAAAATTTGGGATTAAAGGAAGAAACAAAGAGGGTGTCTTGGTAGGTTTAGTAATTCATCTAATTTCCATGAAATAATTCAAATCGATTTTAATTTCTGTGTGTATTAATTGGGAAACCTTTTCTATTTTACTTAAAGCAAGCTTAGGGTTCTCTTTATTTTTCATATGCATTTTTAACTAATTCTTATGAAACTTTGGAGTGGTATTTCTTTTATGACAGAATCTAACTTTCACAATGGATAGGAACCATACTTGAGGGAAAGCATGGACTAAGTAGGGGGAATTTGATAATGCTCTAGAATAACGTATTTTTATGTATTAATCATGTGTTTATTCTGAGCTTGATCCTACTAATTTGAGCTATTTATGTCTTTTTATCTTTTAGGGACTGATTTGGAGGCAAAAGCAAAATTAAGGGACAAAAGTGCGAATTTGGAGACACAATGGGCTGACATGCCACACAGGAAAAGATTGTACCAAAAGTGCGAGAATGGAAGACACAAGGACTAAAAATGCAAAAAGAAGAGATTTTATTTTATAACACTCCATTTTATTTATATTAGGATAATTATTTGGATTATTTAATTTTAGGATTTTATTTTAATTATCTTTAATTATCTTTAATTAAATGTATTTATCTTTTTAGAATTTAAAGTCAAATTAGACTATCTCTCTAGCACTATAAATAGGGGGTGAAGTGACTCTATTTGGTGTTCATCTTTTTCTGAAAACACTCTCCCCCTGAAAGTGTAGGCTTTTGTTTCTTCATATTTTATTTCAATAAAATTCCTTTTTCATTTTTCCATTTTTATATTTATTTTCTTTTCCACCATTATCATGAGCCACTAAAACCTATCTAGCCGAAAAGTTGTCAATATTCCCCAAAAAGGGTTCTTGAGGCCTAGAATGCAGATTTAGCCTTCTCGCCAAGTATTCATCGTTTCTCACACTCACGGATGGCGCTTCCATCCATGGCCCTTAAGAAGTAAGCTTTTCAGCATATGTAAAGCGGCGCGCTTTGTATATTTTGGAAGGATTGCACGATCGGTTCGTTAACTTATGCGTCGTCGAGGTTGGCGAGCCAAAGAGACAAAAATGGCGTGGGATTCGCCATTGAGAAATGCCCGATCTAGCATAGATTACATCACTAGAGTCGGGTTCCCTAAAAATCGTAAGTCTAATATTTGGAGCTAGTGGTCGTAGGCGTCCTCTTCCACTATAACTGGCTTACTTGAGTTGAGAAGGGTTATTTAAAAGCCGAGGATTGAACCAAGGCGTAATGAGACAACTGGAGGCTGGAATCTACCAATAAGAATTTCTTTTCCTTTAACTCTTTTTATTATTTTTATTATTTTTGTAATCACAATTTCAGTCTACTTTTGATTCTGTTCTTATTTTTATTTTTCCAAATCAAATCTTTAATTCTGTTTTTTTTTTCTGTCACACAGGTTTTCTTGGGGAACGATTCTGCCCAGGATTTCGAGAAACAAGCATTCGTATAATCCGGTCCCTGAGGATTCGACCCTATTTCCCATTTACTATTATTTTTACTATTTTACAGGGAATAGGATATTTTTGGTGCTCTCAACGACACATCAACTTCTCTAAATAGAATTTGAACAAGAAATTTAAGGTTGAGTTTGATTTTAGAGAACATAGGCTATTTTTGTTTTATTTTCTTGGAAAATGAAAAACACTTAAGAAAACATGTTTTAAAATTCCTTATAAATTTTGAAATTTTTTACTCTTTGTACTTAGTAAATTCATTTTTCTAAAGTTTAAGTATCTTATCAAATATATTTTTTCCTTCTAAATCTCTACTCTAAACACATTTCAAAATTTTAGCTCTCAAAAGACTTGTTAGTTTGGTTTCCTTTCTTTGTTTTTTTTTTATTTATTTATAAAAATTAAAGAGTTAAATAAGTCTTTGTATTTTCTAAAAAAAATGAATTAAATCCTTTAACAAAAAATACATTCAATCTTAAACACTAAAACGAGTTATGATTTTTTTAAAATTAAATAATCGCATAAATCTTAATAAAAAAAATCAATCAATCAGCAATACGCATCAACACATACTAAAAAAAAAAAAAAAACTAAGAATTTAAGAGAAAATAGTTTGGGATGAATGCTCATGTTAAAATATTGAAATAAGTAAAGAAGAAAGTAGGGGTGGTGGCAGGTGGTAGGTGGTGTGTGACAAATTACATATGTTATCCACTGCTGCTACCTAATCTTGGAATTTCACCTACTAAAATGATTCGACGTGCTATAAAACATGTTTCATTAAGAGATTTATCAAATGATTATTTATATGTTTTTGGTTTGACTAATGGGTGCCATTTTACATTTAAATATCCAAACTAAACCCCCTCTCTCTTTATATATAAATAAAGTGTTGAAAAATATATTTATAGACAATGATGAATTTAAATTCATTTAATTTAGAATAAGATAATATAATATATGTTCCTCCTAAGTTTTGATGCAATTAAAGATATGACTTCAATTTTGTTCTACCTTATTTATATTTCTACATCATTAGTCTAAATCTATTTTAAGTATGTAATTTTAATATTCATATAATAATATGGGAATGGATTCACTTAAAAGTGGTGTAAAAATAAAGTATTTTTATATTATTTCGTATTTTTTTTATAATTAATAGTGTAACAATTTAATTATTAAATTTATTAATTTAATGTACTTGTGATACATATAAAATTTTAAATTAATAAATAATAAATTCAATGATTAGATAAAGAAATAAAAGAAAAAACATAAATTAAAACTTAAAATTTGGTCTACAAATTTAAATGCTAGGTTATGGTGTTAAGTAAGTTAGGTTAATGAGGCCATACAACACACACCAAGCACAAGTGCTACCTGACCTACCTACCACCGGACGGGAACCACATTAGCTTTGATTTTGTTAATATACCAAAATACCCTTTGCTTTGTTGGCTCCGCTCTACTCCAAAACGCAAATGGCTCGGCCAATAAGGTCTCTGTCTGTGCTTCGTATATTATCCTTAAAACTCTTTCACACCAAAAACCAAAACCCAAAAGAGCGAAAGGTTGTTGACGACGGACGACCAATCTCAAACAACACCAATTTCAGACAGAAATTATAGAGTTAACTGAAGTTGGTTTCTGAATGGATGAATCATCGTCATCTTCATCTTCATCTTCGGACAAGACGGCCAATCTGGATTCTGCGCTCCATTTATTGGGGTTTCAATTACAAGATTTGTCCCCTACCAAAGTTAACGGCCACCTACACGTTACCCACAAGTGCTGTCAGGTTTCAGTTACAACGATTTTTTCCCCTTCTTTTCGTTTTTTGTTTTGAAATAATAAAGTTGCAATCTGTATTGGCAAAAAGCAGCCGTTCAAGGTGTTGCACGGTGGAGTATCGGCTCTGATAGCGGAGGCGCTGGCTAGCATCGGGGCTCACATGGCCAGCGGTTTCCAAAGAGTGGCTGGGATCCACCTTAGCATCAATCACTTAAAGCGCGCTGAACTTGGTGACTTTATCTTCGCTGAAGCGACCCCCGTCAGTCCTGGCAAGACCATTCAGGTACGGACTGTTACTATTTTCCCATTTATCTATTTATTAGGTGTTGAGAATTTAATCCCATTTTACTATACTAAAAAGAAAAAAGCAGTTCAACAAAAAAAAGTTTATCGGTTGGATACATTATATACAATAAAATGATAAAAACAGCAATCCAAGTCTGGGGTTTGATTTCTTTTTAGACAAAAGGAGTCAATGTGAGAATGATTGTAAAATTCAGACCCCAAATAATAATTTAACTTTTTATTAATTTTTTTTATTTTTATTTTTTATCTTAGGCATCAAATTCTTTCTATATTTGTTTATTTGCATGTTTGTTGCCTAATGCTTCGCTGTACATGTAAATAAATAAAATGGCTATACTACGCTATCAAGTTTGAAAAAACCAAGAATGTAGGTGCGGTAAGCTGTGAGACGTGGACGATTTCAAATATTTTAATGTACATAATTTAATCAACTAGTATGTATGTCTCTAAAGGGATAAATCTTAAATAATAAATATTGAGACGTGTATTCAATTCTCACTTGAATAGGCCATTCCATTTCTATCTTTTTCAATACTGCTCGCTGTAAATTTCTTGGACGAACTTCTGTCATCAGTATCAATGTCTACAATTTACATGCAAAATGAGGTCTTTCTCTTCTCCATAAATGCTTTCTCCATCACTAAAAATCGGGGTTGTTCTGGGATCAAACTCGAAACGGGTGTTAACTAAAGATTTAACCGCAAGCCTTTTGCCGCTTTGCTTTATCTAAGGTTCAATCGGAAAATTTCTATCAAAAAGTAAAATAATTTTCAAGGAAATATGCCAATGTCTACCACCCGTGCCCTAAATAATGTTGCCAAAAAAATGCATACAATTGTGTATATGAAGAAGGTTACTTAACTAATGCTGCCAAATGGTAGGTATGGGAGGTTCGACTGTGGAAAACGAAGGATTCAGCTTCAAGCTCGGATAGCAGAACCTTGGTATCATCATCAAGGGTTACTCTTTTGTGCAACTTGCCTGTGCCAGACCATGCTAAAGATGCTGCAGACAATCTTAAGAAGTATTCTAAGCTATGAGTATAAATTGTATTCTACTTGACACTATATTTGCTCTAATAAATTCAACAAACATAACTTGTATTTATATTTTTTTCCTTGGATAAGGGTAGGGTTATCTAGGGATCGAATTCGGAATGAGTGTCGACTGAAGATTTGAACAAAGTCCTTTGTCCACTTATTTATATTTGTATTATATATATCCCTTACTTTCCACCGGTTGAGCAACAATTTCTGCAATCTCTCTTTTCCCCTAATCCATCATAATATATGTGTAATATATGCTTAAACCCTAATCTTTTACTGCCTAGGAAAGTATAATGGAGAATTAAATGCATACCCATCTGATTGAAGAATCCGATGACCAACAAGCGGTAATAAAAAACAGAGGATAAATGTTAGATAAGTCGAGCAACAATCAGTTCAACTGTAATTGTATGGAAACATGGATTGATATAAGGGAGATCACCATAATCCTAGCTTCATCAGTCTATGATCACTGATAAGCAGCAGGACAATAAACCATAGCTTCCTTTGGATGGATGGTATAGTTGTCTCCAGTAAGGTTAAAAATGACAATGACAATGAGATTAATTACTGTAAAGGTGAAATTAAAATCAGTAATAAAATATATGTTTAGATTCGAACACAATAATGACAGTGAAATGAAAGTTATCAAGTGAATTCTTTATTTTTTCCCTTTTATTTATTTATTTATTTTGTATAAGTTGGTTTTAGGTAGAGTTCTACTAAATGCACTGTATAGCCGGCATCAGCCAGCTTTAATTTATTATAAATATTAATTGTATATACAATAAAAAGAGAAAACAGTATACAGTATACTTTTGTCAATAATTTGGATCACATTTACGTGTTCAGAGCATCCACTTTAAAAAGTTGGACCATTGGAACTCTAAGGTTGGACTGCAGTTTATTGACGAGGTGAAATATTTAACCAGTACACACAAGGCATTTCAAGCAGAATGAGCTGTAAATAGAATATCTAAAAAGTGATGCATCCTTTCTCTTCCCTTCCATTGTTATCCATCTGCCCTCGGATTAATGTCGGTGAATTATAGGGAGTGAGATATCCAGTTTGGCAATATTTAATTTGCAGATTTTGCAAATCCCACCCTCATATTTCCGAAGTCAAACACCGTATGGTAAGCGCTTAGAAATCTATCTCCAAGTACCCTGCATGCAACATGCACCAGTCACTTCAGTGTGAGTCACACTTGCATGCATTAACAACCCAGACTGAAAGTTTCAACTATGTCTCAAATGGCAAAAAACAGATTTTTTATGTCGTCGTACCAGATTGGACCTCGTGGGGGAGGCACGTCCAAAGGGACAAAGCCACTGACACACACTGTAGAATAGCTTGTTTCAACTTTAAGAATATACTGCATGGCAACGGAAAAAAAAAAAACATACATATAGGGTAAGATCAGGAATTTAACAAGGAACGCTGCATGTCGAAAAGTTCAATCTGTTTCCCGAAAGTCTAGAGTATATATGAAATTAAGCTATTGTGCTAGAAGACTGTCCATATTGATAAGCAAACTTAGTATATATAATGCTTAAGTTGCATGAGTTGCAGTATCAAAATTAAGACCAGAATAAATGTTCAAATCTTCAAGCATATACTATACCTGTTGTGGAGTAAGAGGGAAAGATTTGTTTCCAATGGTAAATGTAACATCTGGCAGAATTTCGAGGGAACCACAGTTCACAAATGATTTTCCAATGGGATTTGGAAGATCATCGCATAGCTTTGCCATTGAGATGCAAAAGATTTGTTAGTCCATGTCTAACGTATGTATGTATGCATGCATGTATTTATGAATGATTGATGTGATATAATTTGGACAAGACAAATTTACTTATTGTCCGCAAGAAGAATCACCTGATCCACGTATTGGAAGACTGCGTCCTTTGTTTTCTGTTGTTTGAGCTGAACTTGAATCCAGAAAACAATCATCTCACAGAAAGTACAGACAGCACTCTCACCCATGGCTGACCCTTCCATAGTTTCATCTTCTAACAACGTCTTCAGCCGAGCACTGCAGGGGTTCAAGTTGAGGACTCAACATATAACCATTCCCCATTTTCCCCCCAGTAATACTAATAGTAATAATAGAAGGAATATGCAAAATTTTACCTCACTTTCTGTGAGCCATTATATAAACACAACCCGACATCAACACACACAATTTCAGGGCGTACCTTCAGTAATAAGTAAATAAATGTCTTTATACCAATCAAGAGTTGGTGTACTGAACATAAATAAATGGAAAAAGATAACTAACCCCAGATATCAAGGTGTTCCATAAGGCATATCCATACTTAGAAACAACATTTTTGCATTCCATGCTTACAATTCCTTCTGCTCCAATTGCACTGTTGATCTGATCCACAATTTGCTGGAAATTGCTGCTAGTGAGACTTAAATGGCGATAACAGTGAAAACAACCAAGAAAAAAAATTATACAAATCCGTAGCACTGAATCTAGAGTTGATTAGAAGGCAAACGGTACAAACACATACAGTGGGCCCAGCAATTAAGGGTGTCCCTGAATCCAGAATAGCTGCACAGCCAAACTTGCATACTCCTGCAAAATAAACAAGATCCCATCTTGGGTGTTAATGTGTTAGGTTCTCAAGGTATTTCTTATTTTCTTTAATAAAAGTATGTTGTATAAATTTTATTTTATGAAAACCTGTTCACAAACTTAGCTAAAGATGTTTAATTTTCTAACACAAAGTAGATTAAAGGACACCTGTCGAAATGCTCTCTACTAAAATGTCCCCCACCACAATCTGGAATGATGAATGAAACCATAGTTATATATCAACCTTTATCATGAGAAGAAAGCACAGAGGAGAGTGTGAAGAAAACAACAAATTAAGAGCTTACCTCCCAATAACCACTTCTTGTAACCGGGACATAAGTGTGACCACCTCTGAAGTGCCTCCAGTCAAGACCTCCAAATACAATTTCACCTCCCAACTCTGATGTTAAATCTCCACTTAGCCACAGAGAGAAAAGTTTGTGGTTAATGTGACCTTGTTGCATCATACTGAACCTGTATATAGAGTATGAGAAATCTATTGCTAACAGCTGACCAAGAAATGAGTTTATACATAGGAAAAACAAACTAGGATTAAATTCATCAAAATGATCCTGCAAAAGGTTACTTATTATAAGATCATTTTGAAAAAAAAAATTATACCACAGAGGAGTAGCTTGTTCCACTGAAATTTCCGGAAACCCGAGTCCAAGAATCCCATCATATTTTGCTACTAGGAATGGTAGAAAAGCTTCCCTTGTAATCTCTATGAACTCCTGAATGATACATAAGTTTTGTGAAACACAATTATGTAAAGCATAATATTTTATATATAGATATAAACTCACTTGATCTTGGACAGTAATCTCTCCAACTTTAACATGATCCAGGCTAAAGAAGCCAGAAACATCTCCATAGTCATAGCTGATTGTGCAAGGTATCCCTGTAAGAATTTGAAGAATGTTAGAAAATATGTTTTAAGAAGGCGTTAATTCAACAACTGCTGAAAAAACAAACAAATTATCAAACACATTGAAGGCAACAAAATTACCAATCTTGGTATAAGTACTGGACCACCTTCCTCGAAACTTGGAATGCAAATGACAAGGAATCTGCATACAGCCACACTGACTTCACTATGTAGTTCCTATGGCTTCACACCTCTGAATTAATATTCAAGTACTTGAGACTTACAGAAAAAAGGCATTTTGAAGATGGAACCCAAAGATTAGAGCTAGCAGTGTCAAAGACAACAGAGAAGCTCTGAGAAGGTGAACCTATGCCAATTTCTCCATAATATTGAGTATCAAGATAATTCTTTAGGTATACTACACCTGCTCCTTGATCATTCACATTGCTTTCAAGCCCTACTCGGGTTATCCTGGCAGCATTTAATCTTTTAAGATCTAATGGCTGTTTTTTCAGACTGACCCGCACTAGCCCATCGTCAGTTGATGCAGTGAGAACCCAGCAGGTTGTCCAAGTCCATACACAGATTGCATGAAGAAGAAACTTAATGCCCATGCTTTGTATTAACAAGGAGAAAAACTTTAACAGCTTTAGTAGAAAGATGAGTATAACTTACATCTTGTGAGAAGTATTGAGGAAGTTCATACATACCTGAGGTTGATCTTGGGGTAAAGAGATGAGCGACCCAAGGTTTGTAATGGGGTAGATGTTGTTGCTTCATGTTTAAGTAGATAAAGAGAGATGAGGTTTGGGCACCGTAAGTACCTCAAAGGTGTTGCACATTGATGGGTGGGTTTTCATACAGTTTTCTGCTTTAGTGGCTCATCCACCACCTCTCTTGCAGCTGTGCGCCGCGAAACTACCACGTAGCTTCCAGCAACCATATATGATAAGTGATGACCACCCACAGGGTGAAGCAACATGGCAAAGCAAAGGAGTCTTTTTTCACATTGAAGATTGATAGCGTTGTTAATCAGTTTACAACCTGACCGGATTCGATTGTCCTCTACCGAGAAAATTTTTCCTTGTTTTAATTTGGGTTAATGGTAAATTTTTAGCAATTAAAATATAATATTAGGGTAAATTACACTCAAGCTCAGGGCGAAACTACAACAATTTTTTTAGGAGATTAGATTAAATTTTAATTTTTTATAGTTTATATTTTTATAATTTGTAAAGGAATAAATTGAATTTATAATTTTAAGGGGCTAAAGTGTAATTTTATCTTTATTAATTTAAATTTTTTAAAAAATTATAAGAGTCTAAATAGTAATTTTACAGTTTAGGGGGCCCAGGGCCCTTGCCAGCCCGCTTGGCTTCGCCCCCTGCTCAAGGTTACTAAATTATTAGTACATTTATATTTTGGTTACTCATATTCAAAAAGTTACAAAACAGACACTGAACTATTAGAAAGTTTTTATTTAAGTCACTGGACTATTAAGTTTTTTTAAAAAAGTCCGACTAACAATGCGGTGACCGGGGCATTGGATCAATACCCATTAACAAGTAAAAAAGTATAGCTTGGATCCAAATTGATTTGACAATCATTTTTAGAGATCATAGAAAAAAGTCGTTTGAATTTTAGTTCGCAGATTCATGACATTCAAAGTTGTTTCGTGAAAAAAATAAACTGTAAAAAAAAAGAAAAAAAGGAGAGCTTTCTATTGGTACAGATAGTGCAAACACAGAAGGCCACTGATTTAAATGAAAACTTTCAAATAATTCAATTTAATGATATTTTGTAACTTTTAAAGTTAAGTGGCTAAAACGTAAACTTATGAATAATTTAATGACCTTAGGTGTAGTTTACCCGTAATATTATTATTGCATTAACTTATAATTTATAGGAACTTAAATCAGTGTTTATACAAAACCAAATGAGAGTCAATTTGACTGACCACCAACACAACAACATAGAGCAACTTTTTAGTGATTTTTGCTAATAAAGCTAAAATTCCAAAAAGTTTGGAGTGGCATGCAGTCTATATTGAACAATCACTTTGTTGATGAAGCTCTTGGGAGTTTGTTCTGTGGGACATGTTCTGATACTTAAGTCAGCAACGCTATGGGGTCATCGGAGTTTGTACTCATGATGAGTACGGTCTGCCTGCCTGACCAGCCAACTGTGGTAGCTATCTTCACGGTGGTGCTGTGTGACAAGTAGTGGAGAACCTCCTTGTCAGGCCAGGAGTTTTCTTTATAGTGTGACAACTGGCTTTCTTGATTATTCAGGCTCTCTTGGACCTGATCTTGCTCTGAGCCTTAGCCTACTTAGTTATGGGTATAATAATTGTCCCCCGGTCTAGGGCTAGTTAGGTCATTGCTTGGATGGCTATTAAGTTGCCTGCTAAGGACTAGTGTACCAACCAGGGAATATCTGTTGAACAGAATTGTTGCCTGTGCAAGCAGGAGATGGAAACAAGGAACCATCTCTTCTTTCGTTGCAGATATTCCTAAGAAGAGTGGCAGCAAATATTACATCTCTGTGGACTGCAGAGGCTGAATTCAAGCTCAAAGGCAATAGCATGGGCAGCCTCCATATATCACATCTAGCAAGAAAGGATTAGGAGAATCTGTTGTACTGGAAGATCCAATACCATGCAGGTCCTGCAACTAATCAAGGAACTGAACAAGAGAAACTGTGAGGAATGGTGGCTTCATAATTCCATTTCTTGCAATGTGTTGTCTTGATTAGCCTCGAGAGCTTGACACTGGTTGTTTGTTACTTCTGGTTAAATACTTTGTTATGTTTAACTATGGACACTGTATGAATGCAACAGCCATTCTGGTCATGGTGTCATTTTTGGATCACATTACATCAAATGAGATGTAAAATGTTTTGGTTTACTGAAAATTGCCTCCATGATAGAAATGGACTGCATGTGATTGGAAGTTGAATGCAAAGCTAGTCCTGGTACCTATATGGAAATAAAGTTGACAAAATAGGTCTTTGAAATCCTTTCCCTTCAATTGGGATATGTGGGATAAAATACAATAGCGTAACAACTTGAGTACAAATATAACAAAACATCATCCAGCCATACAATGCCGCCAAGCAAAGCAATCATCCCTCTTTGCAAATAGCATTTGCTTTATTTCCTTGAACAGACCCTAAGCAGCTTCTGCAAATCCGACTCGTAGATTACCAAAATCGAACACCGTATGATATGCTTCCATGAAGATCTCCCCAAGAATCCTACACATGCAAAAAAGATGCAATTGCATGAATGAAGGGAAAAAAGGTTAAACACTAAAACAACTATGCCAAAGCATTTATGACTTGAATAATATAATGTTGATGGCCAGAGAGCTATATATAGAAACAAGGCATGAGAAATTACCAGAGAGGACCCTGGGGAGGAGAAACAGGAACATCCAATGGAATAAAACCACTGATACAGAAGGTAGCCATATCTTGTTCCACTTTGAGGATGTACTGATTCGTTGATAAAAATCAAGACAATAAGAAGCAGAGGATGTTCCATTTCACATCAACTTCACAAAATTATGAAAATAGGCATTGTTCATTCATCTCGGTCATGCTGATAAAATAAAAAACATATGGTACCATACCTGGTCCGGGGTGAGGTGGAAGGATTTATTCCCAATGACAAATGAAACAGTAGGCATGCTTGGTATTTTGGTACAATCTACAGCTAGTTGTGTTGTTGGATTTGGTAGGTTATCACACAACTTCAGTAGAGAATCAATTAATATTTGTTAGTCTGAAGCAGAAATTTCTGCAAGTACTAATGGGGGGGGGGGGGAGCATAGGGATTAGGGAAAGGACCTTGTTAACATATTCAATTACTCTTCCTTGTGTTTTCTTTTGCATCATTTCAGTCCTCATCCACGCTACAGTCAACTCGCAAGCGGCACATACAAGGTCCTGCCCAACTTCGGTATCATTGTGAGTGTCTCCCTTTTGTTCTACCACCATTTTGATACTATCACTGTGCAGATTAGTCATATATCTTAGTGTTGAGTTTAGTAATAGGAGACATATGATATATATTAATCTCGAAAGCATGTATAGATCAATGAAAGAAATAAGCTGACCTTAGATGCTGAGTCCCATTGAAGGAGCATATACCAATACTGGAACATAGTTTGTCAGGCTGTAGCTGTAAAGCAAGGCATCAAAGGCACATTGACATCCTATAGTCATGAATGAATATTATATATACATTAATAAGAAAATTAGAGACAAACAAACCCCGGATAACAGGAGCTGCCATATAAGATCTCCATACTGAGAAACTGCTTTTTTGCATTCCATGCTCACAAATCCTTTTGCTTCGACAGCATCGTTGATTTTTTTCACAGCATCCTAAAATTTTGATGATCTTGTTAAGAAAACTTGTAAAACAAGAAACCATGCTTATTAGAATTTTCCGATAAAGATAGCTGCACGTACAAAGGGACCAGCAATGAAAGCTGTGCCTGAATCCACTATTGCAGTGCAGTTGATGCAACATCCTGTAAAATTAATTCGGATTCCAATATTATTAATTATTAGGCAGTCTCAGGGAAGGTCCTAGACAAAAGTATACAGTAGCATTACCTGTGGATTGGTCTGCGACTAAAAAATCTTCCAAGTCAATCTAGATGAGGAAAACATAAATAAAAAAGGAAAAAAATATTTCAGAAAATTTCTAGAGAGATGACATAGAAATACATTTATAAATAAATAAAGAGAGGAAGTGCACCTGCCAATAACCTTTCTGAGTGACTGGAACATAAGTATGCTGTCCCTTGAAGTGCTTTGGATCAACACCACCGAAGACAAGCTCACCGCCCTCACTGGCCATTGGATCTTTGTTGAACCAGAAAGAGAAGACCTTTTGAGCAACAAGGCTTTGTTGCATCATACTGTGCCTGCATCAAAAGCATTCAAAACATTTATTTATGGTGAATGGAGATGAATAAAAAAATGTTATACTGGATTATATTGTCAAGCCAATAGGCATATACCAAAGTGGTGCTACATTCCCCACAGAAATGTCCTGGAAACCAAGTCCAAGTATCCCGTCGAAACTTGCCAAAGAGAGAACAACACTTCCTTCTCTTGTGGCTTCTGTAAATACCTGAAAGATGATAGGACTAACAAGCAGAATGAGATAAAAGTAAATAAAACCATATTAGTGCATGATAAAACTAGAGAAAAAACAAGGCACCCCACTTGATTTTTGACAACAAGGTCTCCAACTTTTATATTATCTTCACTGAAAAACCCCAAAATCATTCCAGAACCATAATTAATTTTGCAAGGTTTCCCTGGACCAAAATCAGTAAGAAATCAGCTTTTGGTTTAAAAACTAAAAATGGGCTTTCAATATTCTCCACAAAATTACCAATCTCTGTATATGTACTGGAGTTGCTAGAGTTGTATCTGGAGTGGAAAAAGCAAGCAACCTGCATGGAGAAAAGAACTTGATTTGCTTAGAAATGGAAAATTGCCTTTTCAAGTTGTATTTATTTATCATTTAACAAAGAGAATTGACTGACAGAGAAATGACAATGTGAAGATGGAATCCACAGGTTGGAGCTGCCAGTATCAAAGATGACAGTGAAATTCTGTGGTGGTGAACCAATTCCAATTTCTCCAAAATACTGAACATCCATATAATTCTTCAAGGAAATTATATTCATTTCTGAATCATCTGAGTCTTGAGTAGTAGTTACTGCTCCCTTAGCATATGTACTGTACCTCCCTTTAATTCTAGTAGCAGCATATTTACTGTTAAAGCCTAAGCTTTGTTTCTTCAGACCAAGTCTCACCACACCATTTGAGGAGGAAGTAATAGCCACACTCATGGAGAATGTAGAAGTCAATAGGCACATTACCAATAAAACAAATTTATCCCCCATTTTTCCAAGGTATCCTGTGTCCAATGAGTAAGAAAAATGACTTTACTATCACTAATAAATAGCATATTCATCACATATTTCATGAAAGCTATCACAATTCACATCCCCAGGAAGAAGATTGAAAAGTCATGGACAAGGATGCCATGACTGGTGTGAGGAATGCTAATGTCTAATTTTGATTTTTAGTCCCTCTACTATACTAAAATTTGAGACCTAATCCTTCTACTTTACTTTGGCATAATTTGAATCTCTACTTTTTGTAATCTTAGTAGTAGTTCCAAATTGATATATAACACTATTAACTCTTGCCATTAACATCATCTGATCTCTTTATACCTTTATAATGTTGGTAGTATGTAGTCCAAAAACAAAAACAAAAAAAAAAAACTCCACGTCGTCACTTTTAATGATATCAATTAACAGTTACTAACATTATAAAAGTAGAGTACCTACTTATGTCAAATTAAACTAAAAAGATAAAATCTCAAATTTCAGCACAGTAGAGGGACTAAAACTATAATTAGACCGGTTTTGGGGGTTATAAAAGCATGTAAATTGTTTGATAAGCAATTTGATGAAGCGATGAATGAGCCAAAATCAATCATTTGTTACAATAAGGTTTCCCAGAGGTTACAAGTTGTCACTTTAAACATGAACATGCCCCAGAAACCAAACTAAAGAATACATAGTTATTAAGAGAAGAATGTTATGATTGGTGTGACTCTTACTTTGTTTATTGGAAAAGCATACAAAGGAAGGGATTTTCATTTATATTGAATATAGAGTACCAATTAGCCTATAAATAAATATACTGATAGCAAGGTTTGTAGTGAATGGAGAGATGATACCTGAGACTAAGAAAAGCTTCAGGAGGAAGAAGGGATCAGCAAAGAAGGAAAAAGAGCTCCAATCCAGTGTGTAACAAAAGCAAAGAAAAAGACTGACAGTAGATAAATAAAGAGCTTCTTCTTTAAGTGTAATGACTAAAGAACAAACCAACTCTCTTTCACCACCAGTGATGAATGTGCAGTGCAGGGAACGAATAGGAACAAAGAGAGAAGTTTCTAACCTAGCTAATTCCGTCTTGGAATTTTGGAACTCTCCACGAAATTTCTTGTGGTGCATGCATGTACGTATGTATGTCCCAGTGCTGCTTTTTGATTCAATACTTGGTGGAAACTCAGAAGATACTTATTCTAACCTGTATAGAGACTAGGCTAAATAAGCCACAGGAAACAAGATAAGGATTTATTCTTAGAGTGAGCCAAATCTGAATCCAAATTTAATACTATAAATAAATAATTACATGATAATTAGATTATTTTATAAAACCCTTTTATCAATAATTCAATTCGAATTAATTAAAAATAAATTTTAGTATTTTTTTTATACGATCCAATTTTGTCCAAACCATTTTAGTATGAAATTCCGCAATTATTAAACGTAAAATTAAATGACTATTCCTAAAATTTGTTTTAATTAACTCATTTGTTTGGGTCCAATTTAATTCGTTTTCTCAAGAACCAATTAAAGGTCAAAACCCACAAACCCAACAGTTTAAATACAAAATTTTAAATCAAGGCAGGCCTACGCCAAAGCCCCTAATATTATTAAAACTTGCCAAGTTCAGAAAATCAATTTCCTTTTTAACCCTAACTTCAATTTACTAATATATATCTAATTTAAACTTCCTTTTCAAAACATATAAATTTATTAGAAAATTACAATATTTATTTTTATAATATAAATTTCTACGACAAATATAACAATAAATTGAAATATAAAGTAGTAGGGCCAAATTCATAGTGGGTGATTATCTAATTTCGCATTTTCTTATGACCAGATTCGTTGTCGCGGCCAAAGTCGTACTCACGACTTGTGCACAGTAATGCTGAAAAAAATGAGGGGTTTAAATTAATTAAAATAATAAAATAAGGAAATATAGTCAAAAACTTTTGAATGTATTTTTTTAATAATTTTATATATTATAAAAAAATTATTGTACAAATATTGAAATATGTAAAACCAAATATTAATAAATCAATATTTTATACAACCTCAAGGAATTTAAAAATCATGACAAAATAATATATAAATAGTAACAAGTAAAAATTATAAAATTATTTAAAACCCATCCGGAATTAACGTGGGTAAAATAAAGTCCTTACACTTTCATTTCTCCATCTTCATTTCGAATATTAAATAATTTTTAAGGCAAACTATTAAAGTAGTCACCTTTATTTACCGTATGTTATATTTTAGTCACTTATATTTGAAATATTATATTTTAGTCACTTACGTTAACGTGTTGTAATATTTTAGTCACTAAGCTGTTAACTGCTATTAATGGTGTAGCGATAAGCTGATATAGTACGATAAATCATCATTTCAAAAAAAAAGATTAAATTATACAATTAGTCCTCGTATTTTTTTCGTTTTGATCAATTTAAATTTTTTCTTTTATTTTCTTTTAACTTACTTTTTTTTCTTTATTTTCTATTCTTTTTTGTTTCTCCCTTTGTTTTTCTCCCTTCTCCATATCTGATATGTTAAAAGAAATGGAGAAGGTAGGAAAACAGAGGGAGAAGCAAAAGAGAATGAAAAAAAAGGAAAGTTAAAAGAATATAAAAGAAAAAAATTAAATTGCTCAAAATGAAAAAATATGGGGACCAATTGTATAATTTAACATAAAATTTTTATTTGAAATGATGATTTAACATGTCACGTCAGCTTACAGTTAAACCGTTAATTACAATTAACAGCTTTGTGACTAAAACGTAACGTTTCAAACATAAGTGACTAAAATGTAACCCTAGGTAAACAAAAGTGACCATGGGTGTAGTTTACCCTACTTTTATTTTTTTGAAAATTTTAATTTTTTTCTTTTTTTTTCTTTCTTTTTTTTTCTTCTTCCCTTTTAGTTTTAACAAATGGAAAATATAGAAAAATTACGTTAAAAGTGATGGAGAATGGAGAAAAACAATGGAGAAGTAAAAGAGAATGAAAAATAAAGAAAAAGAAAAAAAGAAAGTTAAAATAACATAAAAGAAAAAAATTAAATTGCTCAAAATAAAAAAATATAGAGACCAATTGTATAATTTAACCTAAAATTTTTGTTTAAAATGATGATTTAACGTGCTACGTCAGCTTACTGTTACACCGTTAATGACAATTAACGGCTCAGTGACTAAAATGTAACTTGAAATAAACAAAAGTGACTATTTTAGTAGTTTATCCTAATTTTTATATATATTTATAATTTTTTATATTTTTAAAAAGAAATTAGATTTTTTGTATTTTATATTTTATATTTTTAATTTCAAAATAATAATATAAAAAGCTGTTATTTTATAAATATATATAATTACTAGAAAAATAATTCTAATTTTTTATAATTAATCGCTAATCTTGACATATGTCCATAAAGGGATACTATATGTTTATTAGTGTGAAAAAAAATAGAATAAAATAAATAAAATAAAGAACACACAAATTTTACGTGGAAACCCTTTCGGGAAAAAAAACCACGGGCAGAGGAGAAGAAAATTCACTATGTCGAAAAATTTGTATCAATACAAGAGGAATAGACTATGTCTATTTATAGGCTTGTAAAGCCATATTCTAGTAGGATTGAAACACCCTATCCTAATCAATATAAAATAGATGAAGTTTAATAAGGTTTAAAAAACCTTATTCTAAAATAAAATAAAAGAAGTCTAGTTCTATATGGATTTTACTTTTATTTTATTTTCCATCATATTCTATAAGAATTTGGGTCACTTAATTCTAACAATCTCCACCTTGACACAAATTCTCAATGAACAAGTTCTTCATTGCGAACTTTCAATAAACAAGTTCTCCACCTCTTCCATAAAACCCCTTAAGGGTTTAACTCAACAATGAACACCAACCAAGTCTAAGCAATGCTCAAACTTGGTTTTAGGAAGTGACTTAGTCATCATATCTGCAGGATTTTCATGAGTACTAATTTTGCTCACAACAATATCACCACGAGCAATAATATCACGAACAAAATGATACCGAACATCAATGTGTTTTGTTCTCTCATGAAACATTTGATCTTTTGTAAGAAATATAGCACTCACATTGTCACAAAATACATCGTCTTTGATTCGAAGGTCTTCATTGAGTTCACTAAATAGTCCCTTCAACCAAATAGCTTCTTTGCAAGCCTCGATGTCGCCATGTACTCGGCTTGATGGTAGACAAAGCGATCGTAGTTTGCAAAGTGGCTTTCCAACTAATTGCACAACCTCCGATTGTAAAGACGTAACTGTGAGAGATCTTCTTCTATCAAGGTCTCCAAAGAAAATCAGCATCAACATACCCTATGACTCCATCTTTAGTTCTTCCAAACTGTAAGCAAACATCGGTGAGTGCCTCGTAAGTATCTTAAAATCCATCTTTGATGCTTTCCAATGTTCTTTACCGGGATTTGCCATGTATCCGCTAATCGCATCGATCGCATATGATAAATCTGGGCGTGAACAAACCATAGCATACATGAGAGATCCCACTTTGCACTAGAGTATGGAACATGTGACATGTACTCAATCTCATCATCTGATTGTGGAGACAAAATCGATGAAAGTCTGAAATGGGCTTTGCTAAAGGAGTACTAACGGGCTTAGCACTCTGCATATTGAACTCGCAAAGAACTTTCTCAATGTACCCTTCCGACTTAGGTACAATTTACTTGATTTTCTATCTCCGAGAATCTCCATACCAAGTATCTTCTTTGCTGGTCCTAAATCTTTCATCTCAAATTCTTTACTTAGTTGGGCTTTGACCTTTCTTATCTCTTCTTTATCTTTTCTTTGCTATCAACATGTCATCAACATAAAGAAGTAGATACACAAAAGAACCATCACTATTTTTCTTAAAGTAAACACAATTTGTCAAAACTACTTCTTTTGAAATCATGAGAAGTCATAAAGGAATCAAACCTCTTGTACCACTGTCTTGGTGATTTGTTTCAAACCGTAAAAGGGACTTTTTCAGCAAGCAAACATAGTTCTCTTTTTCGAAACTATAAAACCTTACTCGTTGTTGCATGTAAATATCCTCATCAAGTTCTCCATGCAAAAATGAAGTTTTACATCTAAGCTGCTCAAGCTCCAAATCATGCATGGCCACAATACCAAGCAAAGCTCGAATCGAACTATGCTTAACAACCGGGAGAACACATCTGTGAAGTCCACTCCTGGAATTTGATCAGTAACCCTTTGCAACAAGCCTTGCTTTATATCTGGGTTCTTCAACTCCCGAGTCCCTTCTTTCTTTTTAAATACCCATTTACAACGAAACAGCCTTTTTACCTTTAGGAAGTTTCACAAGGTCCCATGTTCTGTTTTTTTGTGGAGTGATTCCATCTCTTCTTGCATAGCAAACATCCACTTTTCTCGAGCCTTCACAGTGTATCGCCTCGAGAATAATTAGATGGCTCTTGATTCGCATCTATATCTTCACTACATTCAAAGCATAAGCAACTAGATCACCTCGGCATATTTCTTTGGAGGTTTAATTTCTCTTCTAGTTCTGTTTTTGGCGATAGAGTATTGTGGTGAAGAAGCAACTTTATTCTCAATTTTTGTACTAGCTTGAGGAGTTGACTCAGTATTAATCGATGCTCTACTTGTTTTTGATTTTCTTTATTGGAAGAGTCTTTAAGAGATAAGTTAGGTAGCATAGCGGTTTCATCAAAAACAACATCTCTACTAATCACAACTTTTCTATTTTCAGACACCATAACTTATACCCTTTTACACCAGCTTTATAACCAAGAAAAACACATTTAATGGATCTCGGTTCCAATTTTCCATTATCAACATGAGCATATGCAGGACACCCAAAGATCTTTAAATTAGAATAATTAGCGAGGATTACGGACCATACCTCTTGTGGAGTCTTTTTCTCAATGGCAACGGATGGAGATCGGTTGATCAAAAAACATCGATGAGCGTTGCTTCGCCCAAAATGACTTCGGTAAGTTGGCATTTGACAACATACATCGAACCTTCTCCATGATCGTTCTGTTCATTCGTTCTGCAACGCCGTTTTGTTGTGGAGTATGACGAACTGTCAGGTGTCTTATGATTCCTTCTGACTTGCACAATCTATTAAACTCATCAGAATAGAACTCTAAGCCATTGTCTGTGCGGAGGTATTTTATCTGTTTTCCCGTCTGTTTTTCAATCATAATTTTCCAAGACTTAAATGCGGAAAACACATCACTTTTCTGCTTCAGGAAGAACGCCCAAACTTTTCTGGAAAAATCATCAATAAAGGTTAGCATATAATTAGCTCCACCTCTAGAAGGCACTCTAGATGGCCCCCACAGGTCAGAATGAATATACTCCAATGTTCCCTTCGTGTTATGGATTCCTCTAGTGAATCGAACTCTCTTTTGTTTTCCAAAAACACAATGCTCACAGAAATTCAGTTTGCAAATTCCTTGCCCATTAAGAAGTCCTCTTTTGCTCAATTCGCCATGCCATTCTCACTCATATGCCCTAGGCGCATATGCCAAAGTTTAGTAATATCATCATCGACAAGGACGAGAGCGGCAATTTGCATCACGATAATGATAGAACCCCCTGCAAACATATAACTTGGCAATCTTTCTCTCATCCTTTCATCACAACAAGGGACCCTTTGGAAATCTTTAAAACCCCACTTTCAATTTGTATATATCTGTACCCTTTTGAATCAAGAGTACTCAACGAAATTAAATTTCTTTTCAATTGTGGAACATGCCGTACGTCACTAAGTGTTCTGACAACTCCATCAAACATCTTAACTTTAATTGTTCCAACACTGCGATTTTACACGAAGTATTATTTCCCATCAAAACAACACCTTCAGACAATGTTTCGTAAGTTGTAAACCAATCCCGATTGGGACTCATATGGAAGGTGCAGCCTGAATCAAGTATCCACTCCTCGCTTACTTTAGAATCATTGACAGAAGCGACTAGAAGTTCACCATCGCTGTAGTCTTCTACAACATCAGCTTCACCGGAATTTTCTGGTTGTTTTCCCTTTTGATTCGCAGCCTCCCTTTTAATCTTATTTTGTAGCTTATAGCACTCGGTTTAATGTGCCCTTTCTTCTTGCGAGAAGTTACAAGTTTTACCTCTGTTTGAAGACTTCGATCTACCCTTAGATTTACCACGAGGATTCCGTTCCTGTGTCCTACCACGATCATCATCAGCATTCCGATCTTGTCTCCCACGAACAATGAGACCCTCTCCCTGAGAGTCGGGTTTAACCACAAGATGCTTCATCTTATCATACGAGGTTAAAGAATCATAAACCTCATCAACTGTTAGAGACTCACGGCTATATAAAATCGTGTCTCTAAAGGTTGAATAAGATGGGGGCAACGAACAAAGTAGAATCAACCCTAGATCTTCCTTATCATACTGAACCTCTATGGCTTCCAAGTTTGAGAGAATTTCTTTAAACACCATTAAGTGTTAGGTGTACTGACGCGCCTTCCTCCAAACGATGAGCATAAAGACGCTGCTTCATATGCAACTTGCTTGTTAGAGTTTTCGACATACATATTTGTTCTAGCCTCTTCCATAATGCAGCGGCAGTTTTCTCTTTCATCACATCTTGCAAAATTTCGTTGGACAAATGCGGATGTAATTGTGTTAATGCCTTTCGATCCTTACGCTTTTTCTCTTCATCTGTTATAATGTCGAAGGCATCTTATCTATCCCTAGCGGGCATCCTCCGAGATCCATCATTGCAAGAAGCGCTTGCATCTTAATTTGCCACAACGCAAATCTAGTGTTGCGATCCAACAAATGAATTTCATATTTCAAAGACGCCATTACCGTGATCGAGATGAATAACCCAAAGCTCGATACCAATTTGTGAAAAAAATAGAATAAAATAAATAAAATAAAGAACACACAAATTTTACGTGAAACCCTTTCGGAAAAAAAACCACGCGCGAGAGAGAAGAAAATTCACTATGTCGAAAAATTTGTATCAATACAAGAGGAATAGACTATGTCTATTTATAGGCTTGTAAAGCCATATTCTAGTAGGATTGAAACACCCTATCCTAATCAATATAAAATAGATGAAGTTTAATAAGGTTTAAAAAATCTTATTCTAAAATAAAATAAAAGAAGTCTAGTTCTATATGGATTTTACTTTTATTTTATTTTCCATCATATTCTATAAGAATTTGGGTCACTTAATTCTAACAATTAGCACAACGAGACAGGATAGTAACACCAAAAAAATAGATAGTTATCATCTACAAAGAAAAAACGCGAGATAGTTACACTTTGTTTTGCAATTCTCACACCTTGCGATATTTGATCATGAGAGCACATTTTGGCATATCAGGAAGAAGTCACCTTGTCCTATTCGGCTTTACAGGAGTTGTTGGACTACCATTAGCGATCAATTGTCTCCATTTGTTTCCATCTTTGCTTTGCACATTATCAATTTTAAAGCCCCCTAAAATACTTTTTGGCGGATAATATGTTAATGTCAGCACCCAGAAGACTATTATCCATTATATTACAACCTTGGATAAAAGCATTCTAACGTGGAGAAATTAAAGTAGACATCATTGTTATTGTGTACGCAGCATTGGTCTGAAGCATTTTGAATGCTTTTAAGCAAGACAAATCTCAATTTCCCCATCCTAATTGTGATCCATAGCTGACAAGTGTTGTTTCCTCCCTTCCTAGGAATTCATATGATAGAAATTCTTCATAGGTAAGCATGTTAATAAGTCAACTGGGTACTATTGTCACGGATCAAAGTGTAAAGCCTATAACCATGGCATAAAATACATTTCATGGAGGTTTATCGATTAGATGGAGATCATTTACTCCATGAGAACTGACCCGATTCAAAGAATCGTTGGAGAAGCCTGTTAAATTAAAGTCTGGATGGCCCAATGATGAAGATATGACAACATAGACTACTTTAGTAAATATGGGAACTAATCTTAGAAGATTGATAGAAATCATATCTTGTAAAGATTAGATTAAATTTGATATTGTGTATCTTGTAAATCTCATAATTTACGGGATAGGTTAACCTCGTCTGTCGATGTAACTTAATCCGAACCGTAGGTTTTTAGAGAGCTCAACTATAAATAGAGAGTCTCCCCCTCACTTGTAAATCACCCATTGTATATATTGAATTTTTAAGAGTAATAGAATTCTTGGAGAGCATTCACTCAAATACCTCTCATGCATTCATTCTACGGCTTTCTGTTGTTCTTTCGTAACTTCTTTTGGCACAATTGCTTCCGTTATACAAATTGGTGCATTGAAGGAATTATAAAGAAATTCTCACTTATAGTGGTTAGGCCGACTTAGGCGAATTTATAAAGAACAACCGCTTAAAGCTACACGAATCGCGAGACAAAAGATCTAGGCCTGTGACACTACGGTGTGATTATAGTGAGTAATGATACAAATGGAATGCAGTCCCAAACTCCACTGTACATTATTGTTCTTCAAACTGCTACTCTTAAGGATACAAGATCACAACTGTAATACTTACCATTTTCTTAAATCGGTATTATTTTAAATTGTTTTGATAGTTTTTATAAAAGAACAGAATAGAAGAAGAAAAAAGAATCACTTACGGTATTTTATGTTAGACGATGGTTTTGACAATTTGGGAGAAGCTAATCCTAGAGAAAAGGAAGAAAGGCAAAGGAAGGGCAAATCGATTTTCAGCAATTAAGGTGAGTTTTGATTTAGATTTTTCCAACATTTATGTTTTTAATCTATTTTTCGTAAAATCCATATATTAATTTGGGGTTAATTTTTGGTGAGTTTTTCGTGAGGTTCAGCGAAATTTTTGGTACCCAATAAAAATTATCTTCAAGATTTTTCAAATAATACGTATGGCATCCATTTCGATGACGTAACTTAGGAGAAAATAATTTTTAAAGTTTTTATAATATTATTTTGACAGTTTCAAATAGTTAACTTTTAACACACTAAAAATATAATTATAAAGGTAGGAACTAAATTTTGCCCGGGTCTAATAATTAGAGTCCAAAACACCAAATAAATTAACAGTTTCACTAAACCAACCATTAATTCCATCACCCCACTTGTCTGCAAAAAGAAAGAGGTAATCGGTTAGTAAACAAGTTGTAAAATTTGGCTATAAAAGCCATTCAAAACTATTGTAATGGGGGTTCTTTTTTTGGAGAAAAAAAAGAGAGAGATTCGAATACAAAAAAAAGAGAGATTTTTAATACAAAATATACACGAGATTAATCAAAAATCAAAGCAAAAGAGATTTTTTTTCGTCTGTTCTCGTTTTAAGTTCTTTGTTTATTTTATTTTATCTTTCAATTTTATTTTATTTTTTTATATGAAAGTAAAAATAAAGGGAAAGAAGCTTACCCATTTTGAAATTGCCGAAAAAAGAATTTTTTTGAGGTCCGGCCGCCGTGTACGGTGGAGTTGACGACAGCGTGTGGAGGTCCGGTGACCGGAGCAAGGCCGGACTAATGGCCGGATTTAGAAAGGGGAAGAGTGTTATTATTATTATTATTATTATTATTATTTTACTTTTACTATTATTCTATATACTATTACTGTTTTCTTTTTTTTTTATTAGTAGTAACATAATAGTGTTTTTATTATTTTATTATTATTTTTACTTATTATTATTATTATTATTATTAACCTACTATTATTATTTTTATTAATATAATATTATTTTTTTATATTGTTATTATTATTAGCACGTATATTATTACTAATTTATCTTTGTTATTTTCTATTTAATTTTTACTTTTATTACTATTGTTTCTATTATTATTATTGTCATTGCTTCCTTTATTATTATCATTATTTTCTATTATCATTAATATGTCATTTATTATTATTATTATTATTATTATTATTATTATATTTACTTTTTTAAATATTATTACCATTATATTATTATTATTATTATTATTATTATTATTTTTATTATCCGTCCTATTTTTAAACTATTTCATTCAATATTTTGTTGTACATGTGTTTATTTGTCCACTCCCGATTTAAATTAAATTTTCATTCGAATTTTCTTTATTATTCCATTTTTTATCTCTATATTATTTTATTTATTATTTTTTTCTGAATTTTTCAAGTAAAGGCAATATTCGGTACTTGAAAATTCGAGAAATCGAGTCCTAACGTACTGGATTTCGGTTTTTCGTTTGATCTAAGTAATCGATTATCTTTTTAAATTAAAATACATGAGTTTTAAATAAAATAAAGGCAATATTCCGTATTTAAAAATTCGAGTAGTCTTGCCCTAAAGTACTGGGTTTTGATTTTCCATTTGATCTAAATATCCGAATATCCTTTTTAAAATTTAAATACATGAGTTTTAAATGAAGTAGAAGGCAAGCTCATACTCGAGGGTCGAGGTGTTGTGTCCTAACATACTGGATATAACATTTTACCTTGAGATGAAACGGTCCTTGACATTTGTTTTAGCTCATCCGAATACTTTAAAAAAGCATTAATACTAAGAGGGATCGTATTTTAAACTCTTGTCAAATTTTTAATTTTCGACATTAAGACACTGAATAATCAATTAGGTACCAAGTTTGGGCGTGACGAGGATGATAATCCTTCCTTGCACGTAATCAACTCCTGAACCCGTTTTTTTAATTTTCGCAGACTAAAATTGTTGTTTTGATATATCAATTTGTTTATTGAAAAACGACCACGTTTTGAGGTGATCCGATCACACCTCATTAAAAAAGATCGGTGGCGACTCCAAACTTTCATTTTAAAAAGTCAATTTTCGTTTTTCAAAAAAATAATTTCGACAATAAATATTCATTTGTTTCTAATATAAAATTTATCTTTGATTTGGCATTAGTCATATGACTCCCGTTCATTTGGCATTAATAGCTGCTAGGTATATGATACTTCACTCTTGGCCTTAGTTGTAATACGTTACTATGTTGTCTTATTTGCACTAGTATAACAATTCGATTTTAAAATTAAAAAAAAAAACTTTTTTAAAAAGCTTAAAACATTTATTATAAATAAATTTCATAAATAACAAATTAATGGATTTCATAAAAAAATTTCATCTATATTTAATCTAAAAATTATATATATTAATTTAATACATTATTTTTATCAAATAAAATATTAAATTAAAAAATTTAAATAAAAAAATTTAAATTATATTTATTTAAATATTAATCAAAAAATTAAATTTAAGCAAAATTATAAAATAATTTAAATACATTTTAACTGATACGTGCAAGTAAAGTTGTACATCGCTAAATAGAAAAACTAGTATAATTTAATATAACAAATTACATACATTGCATTTGCGACAAGTGACGATATCTCCAGTTTTGCATTTAATTTTTTATTTTTCTAATTATCTATTGAATTTATTTATTTTAATAAAATCATATTATTACAATAAATATTTATAATAATACTATATATTTATTAGTATATTATAATAAAATTACATATATTCTATCTTTGATTCTAATAGATAAGACTCCATAAATATGCAAAGATTTAATCATTTTACTATTTTAATAAATAATTAAATACACACAATTTATTCACAATATATTTTCAACTATTATTTTATATTAATACATATATGTGTATAAATATGATATTATATATATATATATATATCGGGTACTATTTGTATTGAATAATATACCAAAAAAAATATAGAATAAATTACATTCAATTACCATTTTAAAAAAAATTAAATTTATATATTATTATGTTTTAATTTCATAATCATATTCTTAGTGAAACAGTACATAATTTTTAAAAATAAAAAATAATTAAATTACATATAACTTAATTAATATATATATTAAATACATGCATAGCACGAATAAAAAAATAATTTTAATATATAATATTGGTCAATTAAAAAAGGTACGTAACAAATATTTATGTATGAAGAAAAAAGTTTTGTTTACATATTGAAGAAGATGGTCAAAGATGCAACGTAAAGGATTCGTTTTATGATTTAATTAGTGTCAAAAAATTGTAAGAATGCATGTCTGTGTTTAGATTCCATTAATTGTAGTAAAAGGCGATAAACACATTGTTAAATACTGATCTGGGATAAAGAAAATATTTGGTATAAAATTAGCATTTTGACTTTAAATTTAATTTATATGCTCACATGTAGGAAAATGACTCAACGTTTAAAAATTTTTAAAAAAAAAATTGAGATGTATTAATTTACTTTTTAATCTAATGTATATGGGTTAATATGTTCTTTTTTTAGGAAAGAAGCAAAATGCAATTCAATATAATTGTCTCCATAATATTTTTACTTTGTTTAATTTTATTTTTACCTTGCTTTTGGTAGACGGAGACGAAATTGTTTTAGCGGATGTCCCTTTAGAAGGATAGAATCAAAGCATATTGCCGAGCAAGTAGGTGTAACTGTTAAGTTCTATGGAGGCGAACTCAATGAAGTGAGTTAAAGCGGTCCTGCTACTATGAAAAAATATACTAGGTGTGCTCAATTACGTGAAATTTTTGAATTAGTTCATACCAGTCCAAGGGGTTGGTTTACTTTTAGGCATGCTTTGTTTGCCTTGCTTTTCTTCTTCGGGCACATTTGGCATTGTGCTAGAACTCTATTCAGAGAAGAGTTTATAAGTTAGTTTTTAGGATTAAAAACTATAGCATCAGGCGTGGGTGAGAAGAGTATTAGTATTAGTAGTTTAGTTTTTAAGATTAAAAACTATAGCATCAGGCGTGGGTGAGAAGAGTATTAGTATTAGTAGTTTTCTATTCTGGAAAAGAGGAGGAAAAGGCAAAAAATATAATAGAGAAAACGAGAGTAGAGTCGGAGAAGAGGAACGGGACAAAGAAAGAAAAACTTACCAATTAGACTATTGACTAAGAAAGGAATACTAACATTCAACTTTTCTTTTATGGTATTTTGGATTGTAAGTTGTTGTAATGGGCCAAAATTGTCCGGCCCGTTTAAAAACAAAAACCAAAAGAATAAAGACAGTCCATTACATAAGGCCCAAAACCTAAACAGCCCAGAATACAAAAAAATCCTATGACCCAATATGCTAAACTTAGCCAAATTCTTCACAGACCCAAAGACCGAAATGGTTTCAGCAGAAGCAAAAACCCTAGTTTTCCTTAAGCGCCGCTGTCTCCACGTGCTAAGTCAGCACGCTCGTCGCTTGAAGACCATCGTTCTTGTCTCTTTGCACCAAAATGGAAGCTTCCGCCCGGTTGACTTCCTTCATAGACCTGCAAATACGCAAAAAAGAGAAAGCAACAGAAATGAAGACAGAATAGAAACAACAATAGCAGATAGAATAGCAAGCTAGTGATAAAAAATGAGTATTATTTCGGCTATATAGCCATAAGAACAAAATGTAACTGGCACGCACACACATTTAAGAAATCAAAACAGCAAAAAAAGACGCTAAAGAGGTTGATTTTTTATTTTTCTTCTCTTTTCTTTTTTCGATTTCTTTATTTTTTCTTATTTCTATTTTAATTCAATTTTAAATAAATAATAATAAAAAGAAGAAGAAGGGAGGATTTACTCGAGTCACCCCGCGATCTCGTCGTCGGAAGTCCCTTTCTCCGTCGTCGAGGCCAGATCTAAAAGGGGTTGGAGTTCTCGTCCTTCAATAGTTGGGTTGGGAAGATTTAGCCCTCAAAATACGAAGGAGTGAGGGTCAAAATCCCCTTTTTGTGAACTCTGGCCGCCGTATACGGTGGCGGACAGGTGACGACGACGGTGGTACAAAGATGGGTCTTTGAAACCCTAGCAGAGGAGAGGAGAGAAAATTCTGATTTTTTTTCTCTTTAAAATTAGCTGGAAATGAATTGTAAAAGAAATTTTGGTTTTAAATACTAAAGTTGAAACGGCACCGTTTCGATTTGGCCCCCCTAGCTGCCTAAACAGTGTCGTTTTGGGGGGACGGTCCAACCCGACCCGATTGGGAAGGATCCTCGTGTTTTTTAAGGCCCAAATGGGCTATTTTCTGTTTTAATCCCTTTATTTTTCTTATACCTTTCAATCTAGTCCTATAATTGTTTTATATATTTGAGATTTGTTCGCATAATTTTATTTTGA
The DNA here is from genome assembly GCA_025698465.1 of Gossypium longicalyx. Taxonomy (NCBI): domain Eukaryota; kingdom Viridiplantae; phylum Streptophyta; class Magnoliopsida; order Malvales; family Malvaceae; genus Gossypium; species Gossypium longicalyx. Next base: position 9,521,435 of record CM046997.1, on the reverse strand, counting down.
TTACATTTTGGTCCCGTATTGAATCGCTGTGCACGTGGGTGGGGAATAATTACCCAGTTGACCCTTGTCTCTTCATGCGCGTTCTATTTTAGTCCCTGGAAATTTTTATTATTTACGATTTATACCTCACATTTTAACCCCTTTTTTTTTTAACTCGATCGTTAGCCATAAACCATTTTACATATTTCACTTATTTATTATTTATACATACATTTTATTTTGAACAATTTTATGTATTATTTATTTTAGGTTTTTTTTTTACATATTAGTTCTTTTAAACTATTTTATGTATTATTTATTTAAAATATTTTTATAAGTTATTTACTTTAAGCTATTTTATATATATGATCTATTTTAAATTTTTATATGTTATTTAGTTTATACCGTTTTACATGTTAACTTTCAAACACTCTCTGTTATTCATTGTAAACCTTTTTATTTTTCATTTTAAGATTTCATGCTTCGTTTATATTGAACTGCTTTATATACATTTTTATATATCGTCTATTGTAAATTTATTTGGTTTTAAACTTTTCATATGTTAGTTTGAATTGTTTTATTTTAAGTTGCTCTATATATATTGTTTTATTGTTTTGAATATTAATGATTCTAAATTGTTTTATATTATTTACCTTAAATTGCTTTTATAGTATCTATTTTAAACCTTTTTATATATGTATTATTTATTTAAAACTATCTTGTTATTTGTTTTAAGTTGTTTTATATTATTATTTCATTTCTAGGTTTATTGATGCTAATATTAAAAATGGTGCACGTCGTGTGAATATTGCCATTACATGTTATTGAAACTATTTATTTAGCATCCTCATATTGTTGACATTCATCAACCTTGCATATAATTTGTGTTTCATTATTCCATGCTCTATGTTATATTTTTGTTTTATTTCGTTTAAATCGCATTGTATGAAGTTCCAACATATTCGTCCAATATAGATCGTTTCATTTTATTCCAAATGAAATAAACGCTTATTGTTAAGTGTCATACTCGTTATTATTCGAAAGGAAAATTTTTAAGATAAAATAATATTTCTCGTTTTGGGAATTCGAGAAAGTCGTACCCTAACTTATGGGGTATCGATTTTTCTTGTTAAACCTAAATAGCCAAATATCCTTTTAGATTTCAAAATACACGAAGTTTCAAAAATTTTTAAAAAAGGGGCAAACCTATTCCCGAAGATTCGAGCGTCGTATCCTAACTTACGGGATGTGGCATTTTGTTATCTCGGGACTAGTGGGCCTTTGATGCTCGTTCCAATATGATTCAAGTGTTTTAAAATTAACATTCATACAAAGGGATCGTATTTTAAAAATTCTTTTCAAATATTTTTGACTTTCGGCATTAAGACGATAATTAATCGATTAGGTACCAATTTTGGGCATTATGAGGGTGCTAACCCTTCCTCGTATATAACCGACTCCCAAACCCGTTTTCTCGAACTTCGTAGACCAAAATCGTTGTTTTAATAAAACAAAATATTTTATTAAAACAATCAAATTACGATGTGATCCGATCACACCTAAATAAAAAAAGATCGGTGGCGACTCCCATTTTTTTCATTTTCAAATTTAAGTCGACTCTTTTTCAAAAAATGGTTTCGACGGCTTGGCGACTCCATTGGGGAGAAAAGAGAGTCAAGCCGCAAATTGATTAATTTTTGACTTTCGTCAAAAATTGAAAATCTGTTTTAAATTTACAATCCCTTGGTTGCATTTCATTTTTGTGGTTTTCGTCATTTATATGATTGGCTTTTGGTTCGAGTCTTTTAGTATACTCTTGCGCATCATATTGCATAATTGTTCGATTTTACCCCTCTTAAGTTGGAGTGAGAAACTATTCCTTCGTGAGGTCTTCACCTCCGTATAGGATAGTGGATCGCTTTCGGGATACATACTTACCTATGTCTTCGTGAGATTTTCATCTCCGTATAGTTATAGGAAAATGTATTCCCCTGAACTGAACTTGGTCCATATAAGCCTATAATGGGTGAGGATCGAGGAATCTGCTAGTTCAAGTACCCTTACTTTAGAACCGAACCACATGTAGTGAGCCCTAGGAGCCTACTCTAGATAGAGCCACACCAAACCCTAATGGTTACCCGAATAGGTGCTTAATTATTTCTTGTTTGTTTTGAGTTCTATTTTTTGTATATAATACTGACTTGTTGTGTTTTGCTGTTATTGCATGGAATTTCATCATAAAAAGGTGTTGATTCACGTTCGGTTACTAGATAGAAAAGCTTAGCATAGAAAAAAGGGTTTCTTGATAGAGTGGAGGACAATGCGGCCGTCTGAATATGGTCCGAGAGGACGTAGCAAGAGAAAGGTGACAGTCTGACCGAGGGATATGAATTAGAGTTGTGGGATTTCACCTGCATTAGTGTGATTCAGAATAACCTGCAAGAATTAAAGGAAATATGGGACCAATGGGGCAACGAGATCAAGCAGCCATTTTACTATAACTATGGTGATTTACCCTATCTACTCAATATAAAGGTGGACAAGCATTTGTTCCGAGCCCTCACCCAGTTTTAGAACCCTGCCTATAGTTGCTTCACTTTTGGAAGAGTAGATTTGGTACCTACCGTGAAGGAATACATGTCCCTACTTCATTGCCTAAAGATTAAAGTCGACAAGGCCTATTCTAGAGCATCTAACGTCCCGACCTTTGTAAAGAAATTGATGAATATCATGGGGATGAGCGAGCAGTGGGTTGTAGCCCGGGTCAAGCAAAAGAGAGACAGTAAGTGTATTCCTTGGAAAAGCTTGAGAGATCTGATTCAAGCACATCCGGATATGAAGAAGAGGGTTGATGTTTTCGCTTTATGCATCTACGGTTTGGTCGTCTTTCCTAAGGCATTAGGACATGTAGATAAAGTAGTCTCAGACCTATTTGATCAACTTGATAAAGGGGTCACAACTGTCTGTACGATCTTGGCCAAAACGTTTAGATCATTGAATGCTTGTCGGAGAGCAGGCGAAGGCAGATTTATATGATATGCGCAAATTTTGCTATCGTGGTTCCATAACCACTTTTGGAGGGTAGAGAAAGTCTCATATCGAGTTTTTCTGAGAACTATTCTTCATTGAATGAATTAGTTGCTACGTAAAGGTGGGATGACCTTTCTGAAGAGAAATGGATAGCGATTCTCTAGAATTTACAAGCTGAAGATGTTGAATGGAGGGCCCCATGGATGATCTCCGATGAGATCTTATATCGGTGTGGTGACTTTGACTGGGTCCCTCTACTTGGGATTTGGGGAGCTGTAGGATACTCTTCACTACTCGTGTTAAGACAATATTGATCAAGACAGTTCATACCGGTGACACAAGGGTTGGCCCAATGCGAGTTTTCACACAAGGGCGATAATTATAAGACAATATCGAATGCGTGGAACCAAACTCGTAGAATGAAAGAACTCACTACAGGTCCGATGACGACCCCCGAGTATAACTGGTGGCGGGGTAAAAGAATCAACAACAACATCCTAATGCCAAGTCAAGAAAACACTCGGCCAATAGAAGAGCACTTACAAGCAGTCCCGTCTGAATTGGAAATCATGAAGTAAGATTTTGAGAAAAGGAGTCGGGAATTAGGCAAGCAGATAGAACAATTAGAGGAGGAAAAGATACGGTTAGGATTAGACGTCGACATCTATAAGCTAGAGCTCGAGAAGCTAAGGAAAGGAAAGAATAAAACCGAAAAAGACTTGGGTAGTCTAAAGACAGATTACAAGAAGCTGCGTATGTCAATAAGAACTGCCGGTTTAGGTTAAACATCAGAGCAGTGGTGGCAAGAAATTAGGGAAGAAAAGGCTAGAGCCGATCAGTGGGAGAAGAAGTTTCAAGATGCTCGAACATAAGAGGATGCTCTAAAAAAGAGTTTGTTAGAGAGCCAAAATGAAAAAGAAAGATTAAAAGCTCGAGTGGCAGAGTTGGAAAAGTCATTACATTAGCATCATAGACGCAACTTCGTGATCGAATTAAGGGCTAGCCTAAACAAGATTGAGGAGTTGAAAGGAATGATAGAAGAAATTGAGACTACACTGCGAAATGGTGAACTCCGAGTTGAACTTCTTGAAGCAAGTAATGAATGTTGCAAAGAACAGCTCCACCACTCTTAAGATCAAATCAGAGATAGGGATTATATCATGGGCGAGGTTGCGGCTCAAGTGTGAGAGGTGGCTAACCATCTGCAAAGCTTGGCAGTTCAAGCTGGTGTACTAAGTGTAAAATATGAGTCAGAATCAGATTGGGGCCGAGAGTTAGCTTGGCTTCTTAGGAAGGTTAATGCTTTGGGTATTAGGGTAAATTCGTATATATAAACTATTTTATGTAAAGAAATTTGTTTTCTAGCAAAGTTGTTCTAGATGAAATTGAATTAGAATCGATGCCTCTTTCTGTATTCATGCATTTATATTTGCATCGCATCATATGCATTAATTTTCACTAAAAGACCTTAATCAAACAAAATTATTTCAGTTAATCTGGAAACCAACAAGAATCAACCAACCGAACACTGCTACAATACCCGTCGCAAAACTAGAGAAATGGATCAGAGATTAGAAAGATTAGAACAGATGCAAAAGGAAATGCAAGAACAGATGCAAGCACAAATGCAAGAACAGTTGGCAAAGATTCAATAGGATATGAGGGACCAGATGCTGGAGTCCCAAAGGACCACAATGAACCAGTTGGCTTAGTTGTTGACTAGGGGGCAAGAAAAAGGGAAAAGCCCTATAGTCAATCTTAGGGACGATAATGAAGACCCAGCTTATCCTCCTAGATTTACCCCAACGAGTGCCCAAGTACAACCAAACGTATGTCCACCGAGGGTGACTGTCAACTTCAGGCCCCAATAATATCAGGCTGATGCCTTGACATCGATGAATTTTCCAAAAAGCTCGAGTTCTAATCCAGGGGATAGTCCAACTAATCCAGTTATTCTTAACCTTGATAACGCGACAAAAATGGAAAAGGCAAGAGTAGATCTACCAAAACAGCTCGAGGATCGATATAGATGGCTGGAAGAAAAAATCAAAGCAATGGAGAACGTTGATTACCATTGCGAAATTGACGCCAAGGACCTTAGTTTGGTCCTAGATTTAGTGCTCCCTCCCAAGTTCAAGACTCCTGAGTTCGAAAAGTATAACGGGAGTAGCTGCCCCGAGGCTCATATTACCATGATTTGTAGACGAATGACTAGATACATCAACAATGATCAGCTATTGATTCATTGCTTCAAGACAGTCTAGTTGGTGCAATATCCAAATGGTACAACCAACTGAGCCGTACAAAGATCAACTCATGAAAGGACCTAGCTCAAGCTTTTATGAAACAGTATAGTCATGTGACAGATATGTAAGAGTATGCCCAAAGATCAATCATAAGATGGTTGTAATAACATACTTGATTTACCATGTTTATTAATATAAGGCGTTTCCATTATTATTTTAGTTTCTTTTATGTGTGTATAAATAAACTATTTTATAATAATGTCCTGAGAATAATATGATTGTTCTTAAAAGATCCTTAGTCAAGTATTATTGTTGACTAGGACAACAATAATGCATTAAGACTAACATGTAATTGATTGATGATAAAGAGTTGTCATTGATATGGAGTGTCAAAATCAATGCATGAATATGTGTATTAGAGAACAACATATTGGACTGACCCGCTATGAGTATGTTTCTTAGATGATTATGTAATTGTCACAATATTACTCATAGTGATTAATATGTATATGATTCTCAGACTTGAGTTCATCATTATCCCAACATCGTGAGTTGTATATTTTGATACAGTCAAATGTACACCATAACTGGTTGTTCTATAAAGGCTGATGTTAGACATACCACAATCTATGTAGAGGGATATGGTTGATCAATATAGAATAAGTCCCTCCTACATAATGGGAGTAATAACTTAGTCCACTTGATTGAGTGAGACTAGAAATGCATGGCCATGCTCAAATAAGTTGATATGAGATGTCATATTTATTTGTATATCATAGCCTACTCAAGATATCAAGAAACATGAGATGGACTATGCAAGTGTGACTATTTCATGACTTGTGTTCATTCCAGAGATAAAAGACTTAAGGATTAATGCATGAAAGGTAAATCACAAAAGGTTATGTCGAATCATGACTTCTTGTAACTTAGGTAGCAAAGATGCATTGCTAGATGCCACTCATTGTATGTAACATTAGAATCGTTCTAGTATTACTGCTAACGTTAGAAGAGCCTACAAGGTCACACCATATGGTTGAGATGATCATAATAAAACATAGTTGGTATTGTATTTGGTTGTTACATGAATTAAATTAATTATAGAATTAATTTAATTGGGCAATCAAATATCGAACATATTATATGTACAAGGATGTTGTACACATAATAAGAACATAATTCTATTAATATATAAATTTGGTTCGTATATAAATTTAAATAAATATAGTTTACCGAAATATTTGTTATAATTAATGTAATTATAATTTTCGGTTAAAACATTATTATATTTATTTATTTTAAAATTTTGTGAATTAAGATTCGTTATAAATATACCAATTAAAAAGGGCAGTTAGAGATAAATAAAACCTGAAACCTAGCTTGAGTGGTCGAGCAGCTGTCAAGCAAAGAAATCTCTAAAACAGTTTTGGGGACTTCTTCCGTTCATTGTCAATTAGGTGGATTACGTAGAGGTCGGCATCTAAAAAGTTGCGACTTGGTTCGATAGTGGTTTTGAATTCTCGTTTTCGAGGCGTCGTTGTCTACTCAGATTGATGTTTCGGTAATTTTGAAACCATTATCATAATTTTTCCCCCCGATTCGTTCCTCGCACATGTATCCATGGTTTGGATTGTCCAAATTTTATTTTTCCGCTGCGCCTTAGGGGCACTGGCATACTAATAAGATATGACCCCGGATAGGATCACCTTGCGGAACATTGAAAAGAAACCGAATAAGAGTTTTTGACAATTTGCCCAACGATGGAGGGAAGTTGTTATACAAGTCTAGCCACCTCTCCTAGAAAAAGAGACCACCATGCTACTCATCAATGCCTTAAAGGCTCCATTCATCACCCATATGTTGGGAAGTGCCACTAAAAGCTTCTCGGATATAGTGATGACCGGTGAAATGATCGAGAACATAGTAAAGAGTGGCAAACTAGAGGCAGCGGAAAGTACCAAAAGTTAGCCCCAAGGAAAAAAGAGAACGAGGTGAATAACATGAGCACACACAATAAAATGTCCTTCCAAGTCGTTTACAGTGAGCCAACCAAAAACGGTAACCACCAATCATCAGAGCACTTTAAGACAAGAATCTAATACGAGGACGAACACCGAAAGGCTACAGTTCACGCCTATACCCATGATGTATCGGGAGCTGTATCAAAACCTATTCGATGTACATGTAGTGTCTCATTTCTACTTAAAGCTAATGTAACCCCCTATTCCAAATGGTATGACGCAAATGCTAAGTGTGAATACCACGCTGGAATCACTAGGCATTCAATTGAAAATTGTATTGCATTTAAAAAGCTAATTGAAAGATTTATCAAAATGGGGATTGTGAAGTTTGATGACCCATCTGTGCCTAATGTAGCAGGAAACTCACTACCCAATCATTCTTATAACACCCCTAGCCCGAGTCCGATCGCCGATTTAGGCTATGAGGTATTAACAAGCTAAACATTTAATTTTTCAATCACATAATCTATTAACAAAAGCAGAAATCGAACTGAATACATACAGATTTATAAGTTATAAATGCCATTTTCATATGGCCAAAATATTTACAATTTCAAAACATATTTTGTCAACAGTCCAACCCATACATGCCATATTGAGACCAAAATATAACTGTACCAACAAGATCGATAGTATGATGAACTGCTGACGATCCCCGAGTCGGTGGCCAAAATCAACAATCTATAAAATAGAGAGATAAGAAACAGAGTAAGCTTTCGATGCTTAGTAAGTTTTAAGTAATGAAATCATTTAAAACTAAAGCATAGCATTCATAAGGCTAAATAAATACATATACGCAAAATCCCATAATCATATTACTTCACACTTCAACCAATATACTCACACGCTCAGAGTCAAACTTAACTAAATTTCACTTAAATCAAAATTCATGTCTCCCGAATAAGCTATAAACTTCATACAACCCTAAGAAATAGCCGGGAGAGCACTATACAATTGAATGATCACAATTTATATCGAATCAAATTTTTCCAATGTATATACGATACATACCTGATCATCTTAGGGTTGTGAACACATTAATTGGAATTATTACAGCAGGATCGCACATTTCCAAACGCAAATGCCTTCGGGACTTAGCACGGATATAACACCCAGCACGAATGCCTTCGGGACTTAACCCGGATATAACAACCAGCACGAATGCCTTCGGGACTTAACCCGAATATAACAACTAGCACGAATGCCTTTGGGACTAAACCTGGATATAACAACTAGCACGAATGCCTTCGGGACTAAACCTGGATATAATCCTCAATTATCATGCACATAAATATATCACAACACTTTAGCATTTCAATTACATTACTAGAACACAAGCACAACATGCTTATCAACTCTTCCTCTTTCGGCTCAATAGTCACATACAATTAACACGATTTCATATCGCTATTCTAAATGATTTCTATAATTATTCGGCTACAAGTCATATGCACAAATTATTTATTTCACTACGTAATTCAAATAGAACCATTAGATCACGATTTATTTAATTATACTTATATATATATCAAAATTTTATCAAATCATAAGCTAAGTTCCATTACTCAAAGACTTACCTCGGATGTTGTCGAACGATTTCAATGGCTATTCGATTACTTTCTCCTTTCCCCTATCCAACTTTGATCCTCTAAGCTCTTAAGCTAAATCAAACAAATTTACTCCTCAATCAAACACAGACATACGGCATCCTTATACATTTCAAAACCAATTCATTTGAATCAATTGTCCACTTAAGTCTATCACTATTTCGTTTTCAAATTTGTGTACTTGGTAAGTCACATTTAACAATCATATATATAACTTTAATACATATTTATATTTTATAAAATGTGCCATGACTCCATTTCATGCTTATTTATTCTCTACCTAATTCTCATGCACAACAAGGATTTATATAACTTTATGCTACCTTATAAATGAATTTAACTATATATTTAATATACACATATATATATTCGAATGTCTCAATGACACAAGTTGTATACATAAGGCATTAACATACATATATATATACCTATGTGTGATTATCATAATTTAGTCGATTACTCATGTTATGCACAAATACGTATACACACACACATATATATATAATGCATGCCTCGATATCGTATAAACCCCATTCGGCCCTAGATAAACAAACTTTGCTTCCATTTAAATTTCCATTTCATGACCAATGTAGCAATTATCATATTAGTTTCACCTATGCCAAACAATGACTGAATCACTCAATCGCATTTATAGCCGATTCTATCTTGTTCATATTAAGATCATAACTCACTTAAAATAACTTCTAATCTTTCACACTCTTATATCTATTATTATAAGTATTGCCGAATACTTAACACAACTAAGCTAAGAATTTACCCAACATTATCTTACTTAATTTCTACTTATTCATAAAAATTTCAAATACTAAGTATTTAGCACCTATGCACTTAAATCGAATTAGCAAACACCTATAAGCCTTGGCCGAATGCCATTAAACACAAGTCATCAAAATCTTATAATTCAAAAAATCAAACTCTTAACAATAATGCACAATGTCGAACCCTTAGATGATCAAACATCTAATTTACTCAATTCAAAACATCAAAACAACATTTGTTCACAACATCAAGGATTTTTATTTTCGGCTAATACATATATGAGCATTAAAAATTCATATCTTTAGCAAGATTAATTTCTTTCCTCAACACATTCTCCATCAAAACTTAAAGGAAATAATCAAATTCTTTCTTTAATAACCATAGCCGAATGCTCCATTCAATGCTCCATTCATCCATCAAAACTTAAAATTTTTGCATGGGCTAAGTAAGAAACAAGATGATTAACCTAAAACAAGCTTAAATTTCAAAAAAATCTAACACCATTCACTAACCTTTCTTATGTTTCAATTGACCGAAAGTTTTCCCCCTTCTCTTCCTTTCAATTCGGCCAAGAAGAACAAAGATGAAGCTTTGTTTTTTTCACCCAAATTTTCACTTATTTCTTTATTCATTAATTCATTTTGTATATTAAAATGTTAATAAACAATTAAAAAAATGCATATAATATGTGTTAATCATTATCATGGCCGGCAACTATCTCTAAATGGCTAATTAGACATGCAAGTCCACCTTTTTAACAACATGCATAAATAGATCACCTTAAAATTTACCCATCACATTTCACAAATGTCTCACTTAAGTCCTATATGAAATTTTCACATACAAATGACAAAATCAAAGCATGAGACTTTCACAAATGCATTTACACATATAATAGGCATAGAATTTAATAGTTAATTATTTTTAAGACTCGATTTTGTGGTCCCGAAACCACTTTCTGACTAAGGTCAAAATACGGCTGTCACAATTTTGAGCAGGAAACTCGCTACCCAATCATTTTGACCAAGAAGTAAATGGGATGAATGAAGGTGGGAGCAAGAAGGTCAAACACGAGGTTGCAGAAGTCAAAACTTCATTGAGACGGGTTCGGAAGGAGATGATAAAGAGAAGATTGATCGTATTGGATTTAGAAGAAGGATTTGAAGAAAAGAGGAACTACTGTGAGTTCCATAGTGAAAAGGGGCATGAGATCCAAGAATGTATCGAGTTTAGGATCTTAGTACAGGACATGATGGACAATAAGGAAATAGAATTTTATGAAGAGGTTGAAAGCCCCGATGAGGGAAATATATGCGCGTCAGAAGGAGAATCAACGATGCAGATCCAAAAAGTCAATTACCTTATGGTCATCATATCACAACCCAAAAGTAATGAAGCGGGAGTGCAAATGCCACCAAAAGTCATAATCCAAAAGCTTGCGGTCTTTCCCTATAAAGATAGCAAGAGGGTCCCGTGGAATTACGACTATAACGTGACGATCACAGGTAAAGAGAACCCGGGTGATGCTTCAAGACAAGACCAAGATGTGGGATCCTATACGCGTAGCGAAAGGCACTACGATTCAACGGGCGTTAAAGCGGAACCCGCAAAAGGAAAAGCTACAGCAATCGAACAGAAGAGAGAAAGAACGGCCAAACTTGAACCTCCTGTTAACGAACCGGTCAATGAAGAAGAGGCTAAAGAATTTCTAAAATTTCTAAAGCATAGTGAGTATAGTGTTGTAGAGCAGCTACGTAAACAACCAGCTCATATTTTGGTGCTAGCCTTACTCTTAAGTTCAGAGGTTCATTGTAGCGTACTGATGAAAGTCCTAAACGAAACCTATGTTACCAACGATATCTCTGTCAACAAGCTGGACCACTTGATTAGTAATATAAGTGTCGATAACTTTATATTCTTCAATGATGACGAGATACCACCTGGTGGCATGGGGTCAACTAAGGCTCTACACATCACCACACGCTGCAAGGGCTATACACTACCGGGAGTGTTGATTGACAACGGGTCAGCCTTGAATGTATTACCATTATCTACACTGGACAGATTGTCTGTAGACAGCTCTCACATGAAAGTGTGCCAGAATATAGTGAGGGAATTCAATGGCACAGAGAGAAGGGTAATGGATAGAATCAAAATACCTCTTTTGATCGGCCCAAACACATATGAGGTGGATTTATTGGTAATGGATATTAAGCCTTCATACAACTGTTTATTGGGAAGGCCCTGGATACATTCAGCAGGGGCGGTGCCTTCATCGCTGCACCAAAAGCTAAAATTGGTAACAGAAAGGCGACTAGTGACGATAAATACCGAAGAGAACATCATTGTAGAGTGACGCTCCGTATCTAGAGGCAAACGATGAAGCAACCGAATGTTCTTTTCTGTCTTTGGAATTTGTGAATGCGACATTCGTTACTGAAGGGAATAGGATCCCAACGCCAAAGATATCCAGGATTACAAGAATAGGCTTGCAGCTAACTATTGGGAAAGGAGCTTTACCGGGGAAGGGAAAGAATTAGGGAGATACCTCCAATGAGAGGTTGAAATACCAGTGCTGAAAGACAAATGAGTCCGTTTCGGCTTAGGATTTAAGCCGGATGCGAGACAGAGAAAAAAAGAGCTGAAAAAGAAATAAGAAAGAAGGAGAGCACGGTTGAGCGGGGAGGAGATCAAATGGGAACCAATGATCTTCCCCCACATATCAAAGACTTTTGTGTCTGGTGGAATCATTCACCCTGAGCGGGGGACGCCAAGGAAAGAAACCAGGGAGGAAATGCTGGGAAACTTAAACATCAATGCAGTATTTGAAGAGGGAACTGAAGAAGAGAATTTGTGGGGCATTCGCCCTTATGAGCTGGGAAGTGTTTTGGACAACTAGACTGTAGAAGAGATTCTTGTAGTCTTTAGAACTAATACAGAGTAATGTTTATAACACACTTATTGCTCTAGGCCTAGGAGTAATAAGAGTTTTTTTTTTTTGTGAAATAGGCCTTTGTTCAAAATCGTTGTTTCATGAAGTGCATTTTTACTATCATTTTTGAGCATATATTCTTTCATTCTTTTCATTCTTACACTATGCAAATAATAATTCTTAAACTCTTTTGTCCTTTGGACTTTCTCTCAAATATTCTTCATTCATGATCATACCATGCAAATAATTATTCTTAGATGTGAAAAAGTAGAAGTCGATTCCCCAGAAGAAGTGCTTAACGCTAGGGTTGACGAAAACCCTAATTTAGCACCTCAACCTATGGCTCAGACAATTCGACAACTGGCCGAAACACCGGCAGAACAACCGCCACTATGCATCGCGTATCCTACTATGGATACTGATTCTGAATTAAAGTCAGGCTTGATCCAGCTACTGCCATCTTTTCGGAGGTTACAGAATGGAAATCCCCACAAGTATTTGAAAGAATTCCATATGGTTTACCTTATTATGAAACCTCAGGGGGTAATTGATGACCAAATTAAATTGCATGCTTTTCCTTTTTCCTTAGCAGATTCTGCTAGGGAATGGTTATTTTATTTGCCTCTTGGATCTGTAATGACATGGGCTGATCTGTCTCGTTTGTTTCTCAACAGGTTTTTCCCAGCGTCGCGTGCAGCCAAGTTAAGAAGAAAAATTGTGAGAATAAGGCAAAAAGACACAGAGTCTCTATACGACTATTGGGAGCGATTTAAAAAATTGTGTGCAAGTTGCCTACAACATGGTATAAAGGAACAGTCTTTGCTCTAGTACTTTTATGAAGGCCTGAAACCCATGGAGATAAATATGGTAGACGTTGCGAGTGGAAGAGCGTTGATCAACATGACTCCACAACAAGAAAGAAACTTAATCTCCACAATGACTGCAAATTCTCAGCAATTTCGAGCCAATCCTGAACCCCCTAGAAGGGTTAACCAGCTAAGTAATTCGACCTTAGAAGATAAGGTTGATAGAATTGCTAATATTCTGAATTCTTTTGTTATAGAAAAAAAAAAGACCAGCCCGAGTATGCGGAATATGTGCTACACCTGAACATACAACTGATGCATGTCCCAGTTTGTATGATGATACTATGGTTCATGTAGATGCTGCGGGAAATTTCCCTGGGCCACCACAAATGCGATACGACCCTTACGCTAATACCTACAATCCAGGATGGAGGGATCACCCTAACTTAAGTTATGGGGCCAACCCACGATATAACCAGCCATACCAGAACCGAGTTCTACAATAGCCACGAGATTCAGGTAATTCTCTAGAAACTTTGGTCAATAAATTAGCGGCTAACATGTTTGATTTTCAACAGAAAATTGAAGCATCTATAAGGGAGTTGACCATATCAATCAAGAGATTGAACTCACAAGGGAAGCTACCGTCACAAACAGAACCTAATCCAAGACAATACGCAAATGCAATGACGTTGCGAAGTGGAAAGGTACTGGAACCAATTCCTGACAAAAGTATAGGGCAAGAAATCACCCAGGAAAACCCAAAAAAAATGACGAACGAGTCCGAGCGAAGCCTCTACTGCTGAAAATCCAACCTTCATTCCCAGGACGATTAAACCAGTGTCGAAAAAGTAAGGAAGAGAAAGAGATCCTCGAAACATTCAGAAATGTCGAGATCAATCTACCATTGTTGGATGCCATCAGACAAATTTCGCTGTACGCCAAGTTCCTTAAAGAACTCTGCACCAACAAATGAAAATTAACAGGTAATGAAAAGGTAAGTGTTGGTGAGAATGTATCTGCAGTGTTACAGCAGAAAATGCAGCGAAATGTAAAGATAGGGGCATGTTTGCAATACCATGCAAAATAGGCCATTTTGGAATTAAGATGGCTATGTGTGATTTAGGGGCCTCCATAAATGTCATGCATTTTTCTATTTATGAATCACTTAATGAGGGTTTTTTGACAAAGACAAGTGTTACCATTCAGTTGGCAGACAGGTCTATTGTGCATCCTGAAGGAGTCCTCGAGGACATATTAGTTAAAGTCAATGGGCTTATCTTCCTTGCAGATTTTTATGTGATAAAAATGGAGGAGGATAACGCTCTTGGGTCTTCAGACATCTTGTTGGGGCGACCTTTCCTTAGTACTGCGAATACTAAGATTGACGTATGAAGTGGAACCCTCACGATGGAGTTTGACGGAGAGATCGTGAAGTTTAACATTTATGGCATTATTAGTCACCCAAGTGAAGTCTTGGACGTAAACCGTGTCGACATAATTGACTCATCAGTAGAAAAAACTTTTGAGTCATCTTATGGAGATAAATCTAAAATGATGTTTGATGATTTTGAATCTATTAATAAATTATTGGCTCCTATGGATACTAAACTTCTACCTTCTGTTGTGCAGGCACCAGATTCGAAATTAAAACCACTTTCTGAGCATCTCAAATTCACATTTTTAGAGAATGATGAGACTATTGCCAACTTAAAAGGGAGCAACCCTTTAGAAGAAAATACGAAACTAAAGAAAGAGGCGTAAGGACGATTAAACCCAAATATGGTGGACGTGATAAAAAATGAGAATTTCCAAGCCCATATGAACGAAAGAATTCAGCTGGAACATCCCCAATACTAGTTGAGGCATCAAGCTAACGATGTTAAACAAGCGCTTGTTGGGAGGCAACCTAATTTTTATTTTTATTTTATTTTATTTTTATTTATTTTGTCTTATTATTTTATTATTTATTATTTTCATATATTAATAAAATTCTCTTCTTCTAGGTAAACTGAAACGAAGATAGGAAGAAAGGAGGAACGACAAAACTGTAGCCAAACAGCCTTTACTCGACACTTTTGGCCAGCAACTAACGGATCTCATTACCATCATACGTGAATGACAGTAATTACAGGGGGAGTTCCTCTACACCTTTTTCTCCTATTTTATTCCACATCGAGGACTATGTGTTTTACGTAGGGAGGAGGTATTCCTCATTATTTCTGTCATTTTAGATGCTGAATTTTTGTTGTTGCTGCTAATTTGGTTGTTGCTGCCCATATATATATATAAGCATATTTTGCCTCTTTTCATGCCCAAGAATTTAACCACAACTTGTCCACTATTTGACCCACATGCATGAGTCTTATCTACTGAGTTAATTATGATTTTGCTTGATAGATTTCATCTCCACTGTTTTATTTCTTTTAGTTTAAATAATTATTTTTAATGGAGTTAACCCTATCTTGATTTTGGTAAATTTGATTAAATCTAATTACAAGAGGACACTTAATACAATTGCATGCTCAAAATATGTTCATGACTATTAAGGTGGTTACTGAAACTTATTTTTGACACTTGATTGTTTTTCCTAAGTCCTCCAAAATTAAAATCCCATTTAATAATAATAATGTTTCTGTGGTTATGAGTGCAACTTAAGACGTGACTAGCTGAGTAACCGGGGTAGGGTGCTTGGGTTGTCATCCTATTTCGCGTCAAAAGGTTGTGTGCCGTGTTAGCTAAAACTCCGCTAACCAGAATTAATTTCTAAAAATATGTTGGGCTGAGTAACCGGGGTGAGGTGCTTGAATGTCATCTTTCTTCGCGTCAAAAGGTTCGATATGTTCTTAGGAATAATAAAAATTAGGAATGTGTTGGGCTGAGTAACCGGGGTGGGGTGTTTGGCTGTCATCTCTCTTCGCATCAAAAGGTTCAATATTTTTCCCTAAGTAAAAGTAAATAAATAAAGTTATTATTAAAAAAAAGAAAAAAAAGAGAGAAAAAAACAATAAATAAAATTGGGGACTAAAGGGAGAAATAAATAAGGTGTCTTGATAGGTTTGGTGAATTACCTAATTTTCATGAAATAATCCAAGTTGATCTTAATTTTGTTTATGTTAATTGGAATACTTTTTCAATTTTACTTAAAGCAAGCTAAGGGTTCTCTTTGTTTTCATATGCATTTTGACTAATTTTTATAAAACTTTGGAGTAGTATTTCTTTCATGGCAAGATTTAATTTTCACAGTGGACAGAAACCATACTTGAGGGCAAGCATGGGCTAAGTAGGGGGAATTTGATAATACTCTAGAACGTCATATTTTTATGTGCTAATTATATATTTATTTTGAGTATGATTTTACTAATTTGGGCTATTTATGGTCTTTTATCTTTTAGGGACTAAATTGAAGGTAAAAGTAAATTTAAGGGCAAAAAGTGCAAATTTGAAGATATATGGGCCAACATGCAAAGAAAGAGGGAAGTGGTGCCAAAAATGCAAACATGGAAGACCCAAGGACTAAAATGTAAAAGAAGAGATTTTATAGCACAAGACTCTATTTTAATTTCAATTATATTAGGATAATTATTAATGATTTTTATTTAGATTTAATTTTAGAATTTATTTTCATTTATCTTTATTTATCTTTAATTATCTTTAAAATTTCATTAGGAATAGACTAGGTTTTCTAGTACTATAAATAGGGGATGGAGTGTCACATATTTGACATCTTTTCTTCCTATAAACACTCCCTCTCTCAAAAACTCTGTCTTTTTGTTCTCTTCATATTTTCTTTAATAAAAATCTCATTTATATTATATTTATTTCTTTCCCAAAAATCATGAGCCACTGAACCAATCTAGCCGAAAGTTGTCAAAATTCCCCAAAAAGGTTCATAAAGCTTAGAATCCGCGCTTAGTCTTCTCAACAGGGTATTCATCGCTTCTCCGCATTTCGGGACTGATGCTTCCATCCATGTCCCTTAATAGGTGATCTTTTCAACTTGTGCAAGGAACGGCCGCTTTGTACGTTTTGGGAAGGTTGCACAGTCGGTTCGTTAGCTTTCTGCGTCAGAGGTTGGTGAATTCAAGAGACAAAACGGCGTGGTATTCGCCGTTGGGAAGAGGTGATCTAGCAGAAGATAGTCCCACAAAAGCGATTATTGGCTAGAGTCAGGCTCCGCCAAATCTTAAATCCAAATCTTTGGAGCTGGTGGTCGTAGGCGTCCTCTTCCACTATAACTGGCTTATCCTGCTCGAGAAGGGTTACTTAAAAGCTAAGGATTGAACTTAAGGCGGAACGAGACAACCGGAGGCTGGAATCTTGCCACATAAGAAACTTTCTCTTTTTCCAACTCTATTTAATTTTATATTCCTCATTTTAATTTCTGCAATTTATTTAATTTCGTAATTTCAATTCACTTTAAATTCTATTTTTATTTTTCTAGATTCTTAATTCTATTTTTTTTTATTTTTTAGGAACGCGGGTTTTCTTGGCCAAGAAATTGTCCAGGATTTTAAGAAACGAGCATTCGTACAATCCGATCCCTGAAGATTCGACCCTACTTCCCCTTTACTGTTATTTTTACTATTTTACAGGGAATAAGATATTTTTAGTGCTTTCAATGACGCATCAGTAGAGTCAAAGAAGAAGAACGAGACAAAGAAATAAAAAAGGTACTAGTTAGACTATTGACTAGGAAGGGAATACTAACATTCAACTTTCTTTTATGGTATTTTGGATTGCAAGTTGTTGTCCTATTTCTTTCTTTCTTTTTTTACTTGATTTTGTTTTGATGAGCGTGATAAAATAATAGAGAAAACGAGAGAAGAGTTGGAGAAGAGTAATGGGGCAAAGAAAGGAAAACTTACCAATTAGATTATTGACTAGGAAATGAATATTGACATTCAACATTTATTTTATGGTATTATTGAGAGAATGAAAGAAAATGAGTATCTTAAATAAATCTATCAAATAATATAGACATGGAAAAGCTTGGCCAAAATAAAAAGACACAATTTAAATGGTATTAAATTCGTGAAATTTGTGGGCTAGTAGTTCGAACATTTAAAGGTATAAAGCCAGAGGGGTACAAATTATGAAAATATATAATATTTTTTTGTGGTGGATGCAATAATATTTAGATATATTACTAAGTCTAGCAATTTATGAAATATTTGACACATGTCTTATGATTGTTGTTACAATCTTTATGTGAATCACAATATAGTGGAAGTTTATATTAAAATTCTTGAAAGACTTAGAATGCTAGACGCATATAGAAATTCTCAGGAAATTATTCAATACATTTGAGTAAATATTTATATAAATTAAATTTATTTGAACATATGTGGTAAATTCAACTTAGTGAATATTAGTTGAAGGAAGACTATAAAATGATCTAACATGCGTAAGTATAGAAGGGTTGTGATCAAAGTTTGCTATAATTATTATTGAAACTCCTAAAGAGATCGAAATATATTTCTCTAAAAGTCTTCATCACTCATGACTTTTAGAAGAATGATTATATAAATGTTTAACAAATTTGTTCAAGTGATCATTTGAAAATTAATATTCAAGACTAAATACTTAGAATATGAGATATTATGTGATGTTGTCATAAGAGAGTGTAAATACACGTTGTACTCTTTTTCCTTTAACCGATGTTTTATCCCACTTGGTTTTTCTAGTAAAGTTTTTAATGAAGTAGCATGTTATGTGTATTATGGGTAAGTTTACTCTTTTTCCTTGACTAAGAATTCTATTCACATATGGTTTTTATCTTAATAAGGTTTTAACAAAGAACATTATCTACCAATGGTCACCTAAAGGGAGTGTTATAAATATTTTATTATTAAGTAGACGTTTATTAAGATTAAGATAAGTTTGATTTACTTTACGACTCTAATATTCATTAGAAGTATAGTTTGATTTCATTTATATTTTTTATGTCTATAAATATAAATTTTGGGAAAATATTATAAACATCTCTATTGATCAAGAAAAATATGTTCTCTTTTATTCTCTTATTTCTTGTTCTCTTTTGCTTTTCTATTTTCTTGTCCTATACTCTTTTTATTATTTATTTCATAACAAACTCTTTAAAATTAAAAAAATAAAAATATATATTTTAAATATATAAAAAAATTCTAAAATTTCAACAAATTACCAAGAACCCAAATCAGCATTTCAACCATCGATTTGGAAATACGAGAATTTCATATCTTTGACATAATCATTGTGTCATAATCACCCAAATCTAGTATATATATTATATTTTTTTTTTCTTCCCAAATTTAATATAGGCTAACCCTTCTTGGACCACTTGATGTTCTACGTCAAGTCAGTAATTTAATGAATTTTTATTTAAATTTAAATTTTTTAAAAAAGAAATTTTAAAATTTAAAATAAAATATGATGTAATATTAAATTATTAAGAAAAATACGGATAACGTTTATGACCTATTTATATCCTTTCCCTTGATGGCCTCCACTTTATTTATGATATCTACCGACCTCCTTGTCTTCTGTGGTGATGGCGGAGCTAGTGTTCATCCCAATGCCTCGAATGGGCCATTTCGCATCTATGGTCGAACTGGCTCAGCTTTTGGTGGATCTCCATTCCGAACTCTCCATTACCGTCCTCATCTTGAAGTTAAACCCCGATGCACAAGTCACCGCCTACATCCACTCTCTCACTGCCACTCGCATTAAATTCATCCACCTCCCTCAACCTGAAACCCAAAAAGATATCTCTTTCTCCAATCATATCAGTAATTTGCAAGCCCATGCACCTTTAGTGAAAGACGCTACCAACAACATACTTCACTACTCCAGCTCTCGATTCATGGGGTTTGTTATCGACTTGTTTCTAACTCCTTTCATCGATGTGGGAAATCAGTTGGGTGTTCCTAGTTATATTTTCTACGCATCGAGTGCAGCTTTTCTCGGCTTTCAATCTCATGCACTAGCCCTTCAGGATGAGCAAAATGTTAACATCGTTGAGTTAAAGGACTCGGACACTGAGTTCACCATACCCTCCTATCTCAACCCTGTTTCATCTAAACTCTTCCCCACTATTTTGCTCAATCCTGAATCTAATTCTATGGCGACTACCTTGGTAAGATGGCTGAGAAAAGCCAAGGGTATACTGATAAACAGTTTTTGGGAGCTAGAATCTCATGCAATCAGTTCCCTTTTTAATGGTAGTGTTCCACCCGTTTATCCAGTGGGACCTATATTGGATCTCGAGCGTAAAAGTGAGGTCCATCAAAGTTCTGATATCATGAAATGGTTGGATGAACAACCTCCTTCATCGGTGGTGTTTCTCTGCTTCGGGAGCGGGGGGAACTTCAACGAGGACCAAGTGAAAGAAATCGCCTCTGCACTGGAGCAGAGTGGGCACCGGTTCTTGTGGTCTTTACGCCAACCCCCAGACCCATTCAAGGGCCCGATGGCAAGCCAAACTGACTACAATGACGCGTCGGCGATTTTGCCAGAAGGGTTTTTAGATCGGACGCATGGCATTGGTAAGATCATTGGTTGGGCACCGCAAGTGGCGATTCTAGGCCACCCGGCGATTGGAGGGTTCGTATCGCATTGTGGGTGGAACTCGATTCTAGAGAGTATATGGTTCGGAGTTCCGATTGCGACTTGGCCGCTTTACGCGGAGCAACAGCTGAATGCATTTAAACTAGTGATGGAGTTGGGAATAGCGGTGGAGATTAAAATGGATTATAGGATAAAAGTTATAGGTAGCGGTGAAGTTGAAATTTTGAGGGCCGAAACGATAGAGAAAGGAATTAGGTGCATGATGGACAAAGGTAGTGATGCTAGGAAAAGGGTGAAAGAGATGAGTGAAAGGAGTAGGAGAGCCTTGATGGACGGAGGATCTTTGCACTCCACGATCCGAGATTTCATCAATGATGTTATGGGCAGTATGCCTTAAGAAAAATTAGTAGCATTCACATGGATTGATAATATATGCTTAAGAAAGTTGCATCGGTTTCCGAGTTGGTTAGGATGCACCATTTTTTACTTTCCTCCCACCAATCCTTCTTGTTTTTTTTTCTTATTCATTTATCGTGGTTTTTTAGTAATTTTTCTTTTGTTGTTTTCATTATGTTATGATAGATGGAAGATAGTGTTTGCTGTTGCTAAACCTCTACTAACCATCAACAATTTCTCTTGCAAGTTGGTTTAGCAAATGGTGACTTTTTGTAAGTTTTTTATTCTGTATTTGTTTTGAGTGTATATCAAAAAATTTCACAAGTCTGGTTAGACTTGTGTTTAAATTTATGTGTTCTATTTTTATTTTTTTTATTATTTAATAAGTATTTTTTTTAAAGTTTTTGTCTTATCTCGTACAAGTTTTTAGTCTTACTCATGCATATACTCTTGCTTTTGCAAGTGTTTTTAGAGACGAATTTGTCGTCGTCCTCTCCAATTTGGGGTTTTTCGATTTTTTTGTTAATTTTGCTTACTGCTTTAGACAATTTGGGGCTAGCTCCCTTATTGTGATAAATACTTACAATTATCTTAAATATGTCGTGTTTAAATTATAATAAAATCAATTGTCCATGTGCTATAATATTTCATTATTGTTAAGATTAAAACATTTATATTATTGATAGAGTTTATCTCTCACCATTGATAACAAATATTTAATAATTCTTTATTTTCTAGAATTAAATGCTCAGATGAAATTTGAGATTTATTAGATGGGATTATATGTTTATATTTTAAAAATTAAATAAATTGGATACATGCCATCATTTTAACTCTTTTTCTCTTCCCTGTACAACTTACATTGCAATAATTCAAAACATATTAGACTTTTTAGATTTTCTTTTATATATTTAAAAGGTGATAACATTTTAGGTAAATATGTATTTTTTGGTATCTATGTTTGGTTTCAATCATGGTGGTCAGTTTTGTATTGGTTCTGGTCATATCAATCGATGCATACTATTTTAGTATTAAAACAGAACATGCAACACCCCTTTCCACACCGATGAAAATTTTGGTCTATACTAATTGTACCGGCTCGTTTCGATTAATTTCGATTGCACTTGTCTGTGCATAAATAATATTAAAAATATAAAATTTTTAACTATTTATTATTGTGTTAAAGACTTTGTATAGGCCCAAATTTGACCGGGCCCATTCCCAAACCAAAACCCAAAATAGCCCAACAATTAAAAAACCCTAAAGGCCCAACTGGCCCAAAATTTTAAGCAGAACAGAGAACCCTAGCCCTAGCCTATCCTCTTCTGCCGCCGCATGCTAGGCATGCCTCCGCTCGAGACCTGGCACCACCCACGTGCCGTCTGACACTCCTCAACCACTCCGTTGACTCTCAAAGCCTGCAAACAAGCAAGAAAAGAGGACACAAAAAAGACAGAAACCATGTGCAAATAGCAAAGGATATAACAGAGAAACACTAGCGAAATGTAAAAAGGATTATCGGCTATAAAGCCTTGAAAAATCAGTGTATGAGTTGGTTTTTTTTTTTTGAACACAAAAAAAGGATTGTATTACATACATATTTCGGAGAAATAAAAAACAGAGAACCAAAAATTGAGAGGTGGTCTACTTTTTTTTTTTTCATTTTTCTCTCTCTTCTTTTTTACTTGAATCTAAATAAAAGGAAAGTTTTACCCGTATTTTGGCGTTGATACCCTCGGCACATACTTCTCTAGTCTGAAAGCCGACGGATCTCTAGAGATCCGGTTAAAACTTCGATGGAGGAAGCCAAAAGTCGAGAAATTTTCGTTGTTTTAAGGGGTTTGGGGTTTAGTTTTTGGTTTTTCAAGTCCTAAATCTTTTTCTATGTGAAAAGGGGGTTCAAAGGAGGGAGTTTTGAACTCTCCGGCCACCGCGTGCGGCGGCGCCGTCGCCGGTGGCCGACGGTCGACATGACGGCCGGTGACCGGACCTTGGCCGGATGTTGAGAGAAAAGGGGGAGAGTTTAAGAGAATTTCAATTTTTTTTTTAAAAAAGAAGAAGGCTAAAAATGATTTTTTTGTAAAAAATGGGTCTTTTATACATTAACAAAAACGACGCCGTTTTTGGGTGGGAGTCCAGGTGCCAAAACGACACCGTTTTGGACAGCCCGTGTGCGACCCGACCCAAAACCGGAGAGGATCCGCGTGTTTTAGACTTATGGTCTATTTGCGTGAGAGGTCCCCCTGTTTTTGCAGCACGTTGCGATCTACCCCTTTTGCATACTTTTTTATTTTTATAAATTGGCCTCTAAATTTTCTGTGCATTTCAATGGAGTCCTTGACTCACGGACGTTTTAAGAAAGGGGCACGTGTCCTTTTGCATTAGTTATTTTAAATTATTTTTCATATATTATACATATTCAAACTATTATTCATTTTAAAATTTACATATATTATTCATTTTAAACTACTATACATATTATTATTTCGAATTTTTTTTATACTTTCTGTTTTAAATCATTTTATACATAATATGTACTTTAAAATTTCGTATGTGTTATTTAGTTATACTATTTTATACATTAATCATTTTAAATTCTTTTTATTGTTATTCATTTTGAACTGTCTATATATTACTTACTTTAAAATATTTTTTATACTCCTTATCTTATATATATATATATATATATATATATATATATATACACTTATATGTATATGTATTACTTTGGATCATATTTATATATTTTATGTATATTATTTACGTTAAATTTCTCTTTTACACATTATTTATTTTAAACTCTTTCACATGTTTTTAAAGTGTCTTATTCTAGTGTTACCCTTGTGTATTTTTTAATTTATTATATATATTACGTATTTGAAATGGCTTTACATATTATTTTATTCCAAATTGTTTTATGTTCATGTCAAAACCTTTTTATTCTAAATCATTTCCTACATTATTTATTTTAAATTTTATGTATATCATTTATTTTAACTTTTTATATTTTTATTTTGATTGGTTTCATCTATCATTTACTTTAGATCTTGTTATATTATTTATTTGTCTTTGATTATTCATGTTGATATTCAAATGGTGTATGTTATATGTGTTTGTTGTTGTATTATTCCATATATTATCATTCCATGTAGTCTATTAGTCTTTCGTGTTGTCATCTAATTTTATTTATCTATGTTTGATAACTTGTTATAGTTTTATTTTGATTCGTTTCTTTAAGTAGTTACATTTCTAGTTTTCATATTTTTTATTATTGTTTGGATGAGAGCTCATTATTATTGTGTGTATGATAATTCGTTTTTATTTTTATACTATTTTCATTCACTAATAGAATTCGTTATCCATGTATATTATTTTATGTTTATAATCTTGCCTTTCATTCATAAGTATCACATTATCATTCTCTACATATTAATCTAAAATCATGATTCTATTTCATTTCAAGTCAAACCAACGTATTTTGGGTCGACTTTATAAAACAAAGGCGAAGTTTGATGTTTAGCAATTCGAGGGTTCAGGACCTAATGTGTTGGGTTTCAGTCTTTCGTTTGTTTAAATAATCAAATTTCCCTTTTAAATTTCGTCCATGTTTTCTAAACTTCAAAACAAGACAATATTTCGTGTTTGAAAATCTCGAGAAAATCGTGCCCTAACTTACTGGGTTTCGATTTTTCTCGTTTAACCTAAATAACCTATTATCCCTTCAAATTTCAAAAATATGAATTTTAAATAAAATAAGGCAATATTCCGTTCTTGGAAAGTCGAGAAAATCGTGCCCTAACTTACTGGGTTTCGATTTATCGATTGACCAAACAACCAAATATCCTTTTAAAAAAAAGGTTTCAATGCATGAGTTTTGGAAATCATAAGATGATTTTGGTATCGAAGGTTTAAAATGTCGTGTCCCACGTGTTGAATGTGATATTTTATTTCTTCGAAACAAGATAATCTTAATATCCACTTCAAGTTATCCAAACATTCATAAAAAGGGATCGTATTTTAAAATTTATTTTAAAATCTTTTCAACTTTCGACTTTAAGATGTTAATTAATCGATTGGGTACCAATTTTGGGCATGACGAGGGTGCTAACCCTTCCTCGCACGTAACCGACTCCCGAACCCGTTCTCTCAAGTTTCGTAGACCAAAAATGTCGTTTTAGTAAACTAAAATGCTTTATTAAAACAAAGGTGATCCGATCACACCTAACAAAGATTGGTGGCGACTCCCGTTTTAATTTTCATTTTCAAATAAAGTTGATTCCGGTCGCCAAAAAAATGGTTTCGACAGACTTAATTAGAATATATTGACCAATAAAAAATGTTACACTGAAAATTAATGTTTAATATTTTAATTTTTTTTGAGATACACTTTCACATTTAAAATATAAAAATTAAAATATAATAAAAAAGCTCACTCACCTAATTACCAGAGAAAAAATTCTCACTCATCCTTCATCTTCTCTTTTATCGTAAAAAAATCCCCTTGCCTTTTTTTTTGTTAATTTTGAATTTATTAAATGATAAGTTTTTATTTGTAGAATTTATTAATGATTTTTTTTATAATTGACAGATTCTTTTTATTTAAAATCTATTCAATATCATTTATTTGATATTTGTAAATATTTTTATATACAAATATTAAATATTTTAAAAAAATTAATATATTTGAAATGGTACACTGAAACAGATTGGTATAGATATGTACAAGTTCCAGTAGAAAAACAGTGTGTCTGCCAATGCGATATTGACTACCTTAGTTTCAATGTTCATTTTCGTATTTATGTTTTCTGTCCAAAATGATACCTATGTTTGGTTTCCGTTACACAAAATGGTACCTGAGGCTAATGTTGTTAACTTTTACTATGTGGTCCAACTGAGTTTATTAGCTGCTATAAAATCAATAAGTTTGAGCAACCACCTCAGATGTACAAGGTTTCGTGACTTGTCCGACATCAGATAACCTCTGATGATTTGAAGGATGTACGCCTGAGCGTATCGTACTCTTTATACTTCGGTCGAATCATCCCTGAATCATCCCCCGACATTGGGAATGTCTCTCTAACCAGCCCATATCGATCCGACGTCCATAAATAATATCCGGAATCACACCCAAAAGATCGTAACATATGGCTTCCTAATCAGCAGATTGAGAGGATCCGGTGAGTATGGAGCCATCCACCGGTAACCCCAACTATAACTGAACGTCCCCAAAGTAATGATACACTCCCCACATAGAAAATAGAACGTGTGCGTCTTAGGTCTCCATCTCTCCACAAATGCGTTGATGAGTTTTGGCTCCAACTTGCACCCCAGCCTATATTAGCCACGTGTCAAAAATTCGCTTCCCTCAAATAATTTTCAATCAACGATGATGGAGGACCAGGTAGATTACAAATAAAACATTGTAAAACTTGATCTACCGACTATTATAAAAAATATTAATTAAATTATAAAAATTAAATAAAAAATTTAAATAATATTAAGAAAAATAAAATTAACCCTTACCATTTTCATTTGGTCAACGGAGATATGTTTATCATCGAGACGAATTAATTGTCGGACCATTACTAACACGATCAAATTTCTTAGAAATTATAAAAAAAATACTAATTCAGACTAAAATAAAAAAATTTAGATAGCTTTAAGAGATTTTTTTTGAGAAATTTAGAGAGAAATTTAGAATTTGGTGTGAAAAATATGGGTTGTAGGGAGTTTTTATACTTTTTTTTCCGGACCGTTGGAGGTCCAAAGGTCAGATTTTTAAACAGCTGTTGGAGGTGACCGTTGGGGGATTACAAGGTCAAAAGCGCGTCCTCGTCAACGTGCTTTTGCCTAACACAAGGAAAAAATGTTGACGTGGAAGCGTGTTTCTGGTATATCCCCTGAAAACGTGTCCACGCATTTTTGGGTTTTCAGTCCATACCCGTCATTATTTTTAGAAATGGTCCATTTTCGTAAATAATTTCGGAAATGCATGAAACGACCTACAGTCGCAAGTCCTATTTTTGAGGTGTATACGATATTGTCCGTCGACAATACCTTGGTTCGGTCTGTCGAACTCCGTCACCTAAAACCATAGATTGTCGCGATCGTGACACACTAGATGCATGGAGTTGGTTCACGCCTTAGCCTTATTAATTTCTTGTAATACCTTCCGGCACCATACATGGCCTCCCTATCTTTGACCTCTATAACTTACTGCTCGCTTTGGGAATAGTGCTGCCAAACGGAAGTATGTGTCCTTCACAACCGAAGTTATTGGCAAATGGCATGTTCCTTTTAAAACAAAGTTGATGCATTCCACTAGTTTGAGGTTTAATAATTTGGTTATTCAAGTGAAGAAAAGGTTTTATAAAATAGTTATGTTATGATAATTATTTAATAATTGGTGGTAAAAAATTTTAACTCCATAAACGAGATTAAAAAGCTAGCACATATTAATATACACTTTCATTTAGATTAGATCGTGCCATATGTTTACAAAAACCCTAAACCAATCTAACTCAATCTCATCAAATAGCTATTGATATAGTGATAAATGATTTGTAATGTTTAATTTTTTGTTGACTTCAAATACTAAATTAAATATTAAAATTAAAATTAAATACCAAATAGTATATTAACTCTCTTTCATTCATTATCACGTGACTTCTTAAATAAATCTGAACATAATTACAATTAAATTCCAATTTTAAAATCAACAGGTTGTTGTGGTGTAATGGTTATCACGTTAGTCTTACACACTAAAGGTCCCCAGTTTAATCCTGGGCAACAACATGTATTTTTTTCTAGTGCCTTTTCAATAAATTAAACCCTAAAACCTTAAACAATTAAAAACCTAATACCCTAATTTAAAATTTCCTAAAACTTAATCAAACCCAAAACTCTAAACCTAGGCCCTAATCTGCAAATAACCCACTAGGGATTACACGGCCAAAAGCACATCCTCGTCAGCATTTTTGACTAAAGCGCGTCTGCGTCAGTGTGCTTTTGCCTGACACAAGGAAGTAGGCACTGATGTAAAAATACGTCCACTTAACGTGCTTTTGAGTTTTCAGTCCATACTCGTTATTATTTTTAAAAACAGCCCATTTTCGTAAATTATTTCGGAAATGGGCTTTTAGTAGTACTAAACCCATTTTCTATAGCTTGTATTTGAAAAAATGTGTATCTTTATGTTGTTGAAAAAAAAAAGATTAAAAATTTCACCTCCTTAGAAACCAAAAACGATATTTAACTTTCATCTTTTCAAATATCTGAAATCTATAAATTTTTTATCACCATTCATCCTTTGATTTTCATTAGTAGTAATGGTCTTCTCTAACATGAGGGTACTTAAAGCCATTGAAGCATCTAAATTATGAAACACCATAACTTTAATCAATTTATATAGATGTTTTGAAAGTTTTCGAAAAAAATAGATGTGTATTTTTTTTTTAATAAACTCAAATAATTTATTTATGAAAAAAAATTTCAAACATAAACCATTTTTTATTCTATATGTAATTGGGAAAATAATGAAATTCTTGATGTTGTTTTTATAAAAGTATATAAAGATTGATTTTTTAAAAATTAAAAAGCCGTGATTTTTTCTGTAAGAGATTTAAATCTCAATGAAATACGTCAAAAGCTTGTCCTGAATTTTTTTCATTGTTATGAAATTTAAAAAACATGTTGAAGTATATATATTTCTTTGAAAAAAATAATCAAGTTTGATGTACTTATATTAATTTTTTTTAATTATTTTACATATTTAGTGAATGATTATTTGTAGAAGCATTTATGGTATAAACTATTAATTAATTAATTAAGTATAAGAATAATTTTTAAAAAAATACATCTTTTAATTAAAAATATTTAATAGATACAGAAAACAATATATGCATTATTGTAAAGTACTATACAATTAATTTTTTTATATTATTTGTGTTATTTATAAAATAATGATAATAATGGTATCTATTAAGGGTTTTTTTTTTTGAATAATAAGAGGAGGGCAAAACCCTAATAACAACATGACTAAAGTAATTCGAACCGGTGTCACACTTAGGGCGGTGAAAAATATCTTAACCATCAAATTAAGTTTATTAACTTTTTTTATAATTATTTTGTAATACCCCTACCCGTATTCATTGCCGGAATAGGGTAAGAAGTATTACCAGAGTTTACAAATTAAAATTTTTTTTAACTCAATATATCCCCCTTTTATAGATATCTAACCTTCCCTGTAAATTTTAAACCGAGACCAGTCCACATCAACCAAACCAATTCAACATATTTTCAAAATAAATTCATGCATATTTATAAGATAACATCATCACATACCCAAAACCAGGTTTGTTAACCATACCAATGGCTAACTCTACATTCATTTCACAAAATCATTTACTTTATTAGCTTATACATGCCATTGATTTTCAAAATAAAGTTTCTTTATATACCGAAATCCTGAGGTTGATAGTGTGATGTATCTCCGACCAAATTCGATCTCCGAGCTCTTAACACTACAAAACAGGGAAAATGAAATGTGGGTAAAGCACTTTGTGCTTAGTAAGCTCATGTAACAAGAATTATACTTACCTAATATTTTCAATACAATACAATAAACATTTATATATCCATTCAATGCATTATTATCCTAATATGCACAAACTCAACATTCAAGTTAGTACAATAATTTGCATGTACCAATAATATATACCATGATTTCTATTTCCTTGTTATTTTTCCATATTTATCCCGTTGAATTTCTCGGAATTTCGATGGATTTTCAGAGTTACACTTTTAGTGTACAATTTCGGGTCCGTCAATTTATAATCATGTGCACACATTTCCATTTCAGAGAGCACACTCCCACGAACCTCATTCTTACAGCGGGATTACCAGTCCAGGCTAAATCCCCTGTAATATAAACTCATAGAGTATTGTCGGGATTACCAGTCCAGGCTAAATCCCCTGCAACGACAATTACTCTAATGAGCTTGGATCTGAATTACCAGTCCAGGCTAAATTCAGACCCTAATTCGGATTACTTGTCCGGGCTAAATTCATTTTCCACATATTCTTCGGGAGGACTATATCAGGATAGGATCACCCGTCCGGGCTTGATCCTTTTTACCGTCAATTCCTTTTTCAGAGATCCATCGAATTTTCCTTTCATTCAACTGTGATTTCTTCCTTTTTTTTTATCAAATATATCAATGTTTTATCAATTTTCATACAATGAACATTCAAATCATATTCATATCAAAAACATACATTTCAAGCATTTAAGAATATAACTCAAGTTACATGAACTTACCTTGATACTTGTTTGTGCACAAAAATCTACTAATCCTGAACTTTTTCCTTTCCTCGATCTAGCTTCATATTTGAATCTTCTGGATCTAAATAAATAAATTTAATTATCAATTTAATACATTTCATGTTCATATGCAACATTCTCTATAATTCCACTATTATTTATAGTTTATTCAAAGCTGTCTACTTAAGTTATAGCCACTAAATTATTTATAACTCGAGTTACGGAACTTCAAATTAAGTTCTGTTAATTTTTCCTGAAACTAAACTCATATATCTTCTTACCATAAAATTTTCAGAATTTTTGGTTTAGCCAATCAGTACAGTTTATTCTTTAAAGTCACCCCTGTTCTGCTGTCTAACAGTTCTGACCCTTCTTCACTAAAAATTAATTATCTCTTCATACAGGATTCAAATGATATTATAGTTTATTTATATTAAAAATAGACTAATTAAGGATTCTAGACATATAAATTTAAGCTCCTAATTATTTTTATTTAATTTTTTATGATTTTTCAAAGTCAGAATAGGGGAACCCGAATTCATTCTGACATTGTCTCACAAAATTCATTATATCTCAAAATTTACAAATCCATTGCTTACACTGTTTCTTCTATGAGAAACTAGACTCAATAAGATTTAATTCCATATATTGTTAATCTTCTAATTCGATTTATACAATTTATGGTGATTTTTCAAAGTTAGTGTACTGCTGCTGTCCAAATTGTTTTAGTGCAAACTGTTTATTACCATTTTTCCCCTAAGCTTTTAATAAATGAGAATTTCGTCCCTACTCAATTAGTCTCTCAATTGAGCTTATTTTTCTTAATTAACACTTTATTATATCATATTAAACTAGTTTACAACCTTTAGAAATCATAGTTTCAGAAATAGAGTTTAATTCCAAACATTTTCACAATTAGGTCCTAAAAATCAATTTTCCATTGAAATTACCTAATAAAATCATCTCATAAATAAATTAAAACTTTAATTTCATTCTATTTCATCATAAACTTACAGAACTCAATCATTTTGACTTTCAATTTCATTCATGAAATCAAAAACTAATGAATTTAATAGTAGGACCTAGTTGTAAAAGTCTTAGAAACACAAAAATTACAAGAAAAAGGCAAGGATTAACTCACTTGGTGCAAAAATTATGAAATACCAGCTTAGAGAACCCTCCTATGGCGTTTTTAGCTGCTGGAATTGAAGAGAAATGAAGAGAAATCTAGATATTTCCTATTTAGTCCTAGCTTTATTTAGTTAATTTTGCAATATTCCAATTTTACCCTTAATTTATCAAATTCCCTGCTGATTTCATGCCCTCGCCGTCCAGCCCAAATAAATTTTGGGTCTAATTGCCTTTTAAATCCTTTCTCATTAGACTCTTAAGCTATTTAATCATTCTAGCAACTTTTACACCTATTACAATTTAGTCATTTTCATTTAATTGACTACCCAAACATTAAAATTTCCTAACGAAATTTTAATACCACATTACTAACATTTCATAAATATTTATAAAATTATTTTCAACTCGGTTTTACGAGATAAAGGTCTCGATACCTTGTTTTTACCCAATTTCTTCAATAATTTCTTTTTCTAACTAACCACTAAATCGGTAAAATTTTTCTATCAATATTTTCATACGATTTTCCTATCATATCAATTTTCATGCAAAAATATTGAAATAAATTTCTTTTTAAATCGGATTTGTGGTTACAAAATCACTGTTCCGATAATTTTGAATTTAGGCCATTACATATTTCATGAAAATGAGTAAATTAAATATATATTAAAAAGATGTGTGCCTAAAATTCAACATTAATATTTAAAAAATATATTGGGCCAGTTATTTAAAGAAATGCCCTTATCTTCGGTTTGATCCACCTGCCTACATTGGGCCCAGCATTAATCGAGAGCCTCTTTTACTCCCATTACCGATTGATCGTCTTTATCATCAATTTCATTTTCCACCTGATGATTAACTACCAAAAATGATGATTGTTGCAAGCTAAACCCGCTCAACTTCTACAGCTACTTTCACATTCTTGTGAGCAGTCGAACAAACATCATCAAAACAAACGACTATCAATCATAATCTTTTGACATTAAAGTTGCATGCAGGTCAACACTAATAGTTTGAACGTTAGTGTTATAATCAATCTTGACTGCAAGACCAATGGAATTGCCCATTGCTCTCAAAAGACAACTTTTATAAAGACCATCAAATAGACCATACAATCTAATCTACACTGTCAATTGATGAGGATACTCTTGAAAAGAGGAGAAAAATGATGACCATGGTTGAATTGTTACATAGTGACCAAAAATCACCCACAGTCAGGGCCAATCCTGGGGTTGTTTTGAAGTGCAGCTGCCTAAAGTTAAAAGGGGCCTAAGAAAATTTATTTATTCAGTTTTTAATGTGAAAAAAAAGTCTACAAACTAAAATAAATTAATTAAATGCCTAAAATTTTCATTTCTTAATCATAAATTCTTCATCTTCAACTCACTAGCTTCTCCAAACCTCCTCTAATTCCCAAATTCCAACTTCTACAATTTAAGTTAAAAAAGAATTTCAATTTTTCCCAAAAAAATCAACCGTTACTAGTATTCAACCTTCTTTATTTTCCTATAACCAAGGAAATGGTAGAAATTTTCCACAAACTCAATAAGACCAAATGTGATTTAAGTAATACATCATTCATCAGTCATTAGCATCAATCAATTGAAGTTATTAGTTTTTACTTTATATTTGAGAGATTGAGAGCCTCCCAACCGCGGTTTGTTGGATTTACCATTGTTGCAAGTAAGATTCTACCTCCTTCCTATTCTTTCTTGTAATCTTTTCATTCTTAATTTGATGAAATTTTTGGGTTTTAACTAATAAAGTCATTAAGTTATCTTTATATTTAGCTTCTCTCCCTAATTCCTTCTTTGATGAACCGTAGTACAATGTACTACTACATACCCTTTCTTTATAACATTATGCGGTTGAAATTTTAATTGTTTTTGTTACTCATTTAATTTTTTAGTTGCATTTTCCTCACAAATAATTAGATATTGTTAATTATAGTGTCTATTTGTAATTGATTATTATAATTGTAACACCCCTAACTCGTATCATTCGCCGGAATGGGTTTACGAGACATTACCGATCATAAAACAATTCAGAACAGACTTTCATTACAAGGTTAATCATCTAGTAATTTTTTTTTTGCAAAGCAACTAACATGCTTCAATTCTATATTTCATATAATTTCCAAAATTATATTTAATCAATACAACAAAGAATCATGAAATTCGGATGTTAAACTCGTAACTAAGTATATGTCATTCTACATACCAATCATATATGTATACCATAACAATTATATCACTCAAGTAATTTAAATATAAAATATCTTATTATCTTACTAATTTTATACACATACTAATTAGTAAGCAAACATACATCATTTCATCTTATAAAAATGATATATTCCATTATAGCATTTGTTTACCTAAATACAACGTTTGCATATCATAAATACATATAAGTAATAATCCCCTTAGCATATGCCAAAATATATCATCAACTTAACCAATTAAACCACTCAAATAAATTATCCAAAATGTTCAAATAATGTGCCATTTGAAAACGGTACATAATCATATTCATCTCATGTCTATTCGGCAACCAAGATCTACTTGTGCATATTAATCGGTTTTTCAAATAATTATCAAATTCATATAGTCATACCTATCATTATTTTATAACATAAGCATATTCCAATGTACCACATATAATTGACGTACATTTTACTAATTAATGCATTACATATTATAACTCAAACACAAACATCATTTACTCCATAACCGAAACACCACCTTATATCCTTATACATATATACCTTGAGTTAATAAATATGAACCATTTCATCTTGTGCAAATCACCAAGTTGACCATAACCCTTTCATATATTTTCACCAAATAACCGAGTACACAAGTACATTATACTAACTTCCAAATCAACTCATGTTACAATTTATACTTCACAAGAATAAATCAATAACCAAATATAAACATATATCCCATACACAAATCTTATCTACCATGTAATAAACATATCAAAATAAACTTTTTCTATATTTGAATATAACCTCTCATCCTTTAATACCAAATTATGAATAACACCTTAACCAAATTAACAACCAAATTCACTTATACTTTTATCTATCCATATGTCATAACCGAATCAACCAAATGCACACATCCAAAATCACCAACCAACTTCAATGCACAAAATAGATATCACAAATACCATTCATTCAAGACACATAGCATAATAACCAAAATGAACTTAAGCCATAATCAAGCAAAACCGAATTAAAGCATTGAAGTTAGGCCATTTTCCCATGGCTTAAATTATACAAAACCAAAATCCAACATTTCAAACTACAATCTAGCCTATACATGCCATAGGTTCGAAAATTCAACTTATAAAATACCGAAGACAGTCGATAGTGTGATAAGCTTCTCTGACGATTCCCGAGCTCGTAACTTGAATCCAAAATCTATAAAACAGAGGTAAACATGAACACACCCAGAGTAAGCTTTCATAGCTTAGTAAGTCATAAGTAAATAAATAATTTAATATTAATAACAACTCAACTTAACTAAAATAAATTATGCTAACTTAATCACATTTATTTTCAAGATCACGATTTCATATATAACATATATTTCCACATAAAAATTTACCTTAGCCGAACATATACATATATCTACTATCAAGGTAATATTTAATTTCAAAACCTTAATACCATTAGATAGCCAAATAACATAAACCCACATACATATATGTATATATCCATGATCCATTTCATAAATATTTACATGATATAATCTAAAAGGCCGAATACATTTTCAATATGCACATACAATTTCCATTAACATTATACATGATTTATAACACATATCAAGTAACTTACCTTATTTCAAATAAGTAATAAGCTATCACATACTTGATTACTTTAACTCGGTTTATTCATTCCATCATAACTTTCATTGCCTATTGAACCACTCGAAATTGGATAGGACTGTAACATCTTGATTTTCGGGTTTTTTTCGCGATTCTCGATATTTTAGTAAAGTGATAAAATTTGGTATTTGGTTGTGAAATTCATAATTTGAGTATGTAAATAGGCTTATGGAAGGCCCATGTGTTGGCCAAAACCCGGTAGAATTTTTGAATTTTGGACTTAAGAAGTTAAGGACCTAGGATAGGTGGTCTTATTAAAATTTGTGGGTAAAATGTATCACAAAAAGAGCCTCTAGTAAAGTGGCTAAGTGACGCCACTAGGGAGCTATAAAGGTGGCGTGTAAGTGGATAAGGGAAGACCTGGGATCGATTCCCTGTGATGGCAAATATGATGCTAATTTTTATGCTTTGAGCATGCAAGAGTTGTAGCTGAATGGAACTCTTTGGGGGAGATTTTGAATCAGTCAAATGCATGGATTAAGGAGGGATAAGGGGAGAGATTTTAGGGATTTGAGTAGGAGATAGAGTTGGCCGAATAATGGGGGATTAGAGAGGGGTTTAGTTAGGGATTTTCGGCACTTGGGTACTTGTGTGCCGTTTTCTTCCTTTTATTTAGTCTTTTCTCTCTTTTCCTTTTACAGCCGAATCTATCATCTCCCCTCTCATCTTTTCTTCCTTTTTCTTTTCCAAAACCAGCCCACTACTTCCCTCCATTCATCGATCGTTTCTTTCCCTTACCTCTACTTCTTCCGAAATACCGCAAAAAGCCGAAATCTGTGAACTAGGTGGTGTCGATTCTTTGTTGACCAGCAACCCTCTTTTTCTTTTCACTTTTTAGTAGTCAATTCTCTTATCTTCTAGGCATAGACGGTTTAAAGAAGAGAAGACTGTGGTGAGTACTCAAACTTTAAACGATTCCTATAATAACTGTGGACAAAAGTCGAAACCCCTATAGTTTAGGAGATGGCCGAATGTGGGTATAAGCTCTATTGGGTTCTTCTTTTAATCTTTTTATGGTTTGTATAGTGGAGGAGCAGCAAGGCGTAGGGTCGACTTGGATTAGCTTGGATCATCAGAGTGACTAGATCTAGTCATCAACTTCGACAAAGGTATGGATTCTAAGGCCATTATGGATGGTGACCGAATATGTAAGTGTTGATAATAGATGGTTCTCGTTTTGGTTTAATTATTGTGAGCTGATCTATAAGTGGTTGATTATAGGAGAAATCGTGTAGGGGATCTCGTTAAGGAATATCACAAATCAGGTGTGTAACGAACCCTCTTTCGTAGCTTGTTTCGATAAATGTCGAAAAGCCGAAATGCCAAAATTCTAGCATTTCGAGGACTTGTGAGCAAGCGAACGCTCATTGGTTAGTTAGATTCACTAAGTTGATGATTGAGAACGTTGGAAAAGGTAAGACCATGATTTTTGGCATTCACGGTAAGTTGGGCCTCGAGGGGCTAAAATCGGACCCAATGGGCTTTCGGGCCCATTTGGGTAAAATTGGTAGAAAATGAAAACCTGTTAAATTGTGCGTTAAGACTGGTAACACCATTATGGAATATAGGCTAAATGGGCCTAGATGACTAAATTGGCTATGTAGGGCCCATTAGGGGTTTTTAGCCCAATAACTCGGTTTCGCTAAAAATGGGCCAGAATCGCGGTTTAAACAAATGAATAGTTAGTAAATGATAATGAACATGGAAAATACCTAATATCTGGTAAGATTACGAAATTACCCTTATAATATGAAAATGACTGTTTTGCCCCAAGAAAAAAATAACCATTATACCCTTAGGGTTTAATTATGAATTTGATACATGGGATTTTGATATACATGATATGTATGATATGCACATGATATGTATGATATACACATGATGAATTCATAATGCATTGGGTTGGGTTTTTTATGGATGGAGGAAGTGCAAAAGGGCTATGCTCTAGTTTACCGAAAAGGGCTTTTGCCCCAGTTATTAAAAGGGCTTTTGCCCCAGTTTATCAAAAGGGCTTTGCCCCAGTTATTAAAAGAGGCTAGGCCTCCAGTTATATGATAAAGCAGCTATGCTGCCAGTAGAGTGTATTGGTTGGATGGGTTGAGTTATTCCCCACATGGAGAGCTTGGTTGGTACGGGTGGAGAGTAGCGGATGGTAGGTTGAGTAGTCTCCCCAAATGGGTTGCATTCTTTCATTGACTTTGCATATGATATTGAAATGGGCCTATGGGCCATATCGTTTACAGTACAAGCTTCGGCCTAGTGTTATGGAATATGAAAAGGCTTCGGCCCAGTGTTATGAAATATGAAATATGAAAAGGCTTCGGCACAGTATATGCTGAGATGGAGTTTGGGCTTAGGCCCAGTAGGCTGATGTCGTTTTGGGCTCTGAAAGGGGCTTGTTGCACATTGAGTTTCCAAACTCACCCTCTTTCCTTAACCATGCAGGTGAGCCTTGGTTTGGGGACTTAGAGTCGGAGGGGATTCAGAGTGGCTACGGTGATCGCTTTTGGGCTTTTGAATAAGCGTTTGGTTTTCTTTAAGTTTACTTTATTTATTATTTATTTTTGGGTTGTAATGAGGCCATTTTAACTTTATTTTTTTCTTTCTTTTTTCTTTTCTGAGATTATTTTATTATTAATAACTTCAAACTGGTCGATATTAATTCAAATGGGCTAGACTTAGGACGTGTTTTCAAACGATACTTGTTTTCAAAATAACACAACGCCTCGATTATCCGATTTATCAAAGTTATTCACTTAAATAAATTTCTACTCGATGTAACCAAGTGTGGCAATGGTTGTGGGCATGTCTAGGATTGGATCCAATCGAAGAGCTTGGTATTTAAGCAGCCTTCATGGCTCACCTCCTCTGTTACAGATTCCTACCTGGTGCTCAGCTTCCATTCACTTTGTTAGCTTAACAAAAGTCAGTTTTTAAACACTAAAACGAAACATGGATTTTTAAACTTTTATGTGGCACGTCAGGTTCGGCCATAATGTCTGGGCCGGGTCTGGGGTGTTACATTTAATGGTATCAGAGCCAAGTTGCAACAACTCGACTGTGGGTTTTTAAAGGAATTAACATCAAGAATTTCAAAACAAAGGGATTTTAAATCAATTTTTAGGAAATTTTTTATTTTCTGTGACCAAACTCAAGGTTTTTGTTTTAAATAGTTTGAAGAAAGAAGTGGCATACTGAATCCCTAGCATCAAGTCTGTAAGTATACTCTCTTTTTGTAATATTGATATGATGCTATGAATAGAACTAAGACCCTACTATGATACTTTAGATAGGGTAGAGCTGTGAAAACGGTATAAATGAGACTGTAGTTAGGCTACGACGATGCGAAAACAATCCTTGAACTGCTATATTTCCATAAGACATCTCGTAATAAACAGTTGAACATTATACTAATATCGTAAAATTTGTAATCAAATAAATCGATATGAGTACAAGAGAAACTCGTGGACGAGGCTGCGGACGTGATCGCGGAAGGGTGCAAGCTGAATCTTCATCCTTGGGGCATAGGCCAGCTGAGGAGGCATCCGTACCACAGAAAACTGAGACTGGGTCATATGATCGGGCTGCGGGGGATGATGCTTTGTCCCAAGCAATTTTAAGGGTTTTGAAAAGGGTTACTGGAGCAAGCACCGGGACAGTGAATAGGGAATCCATCTCTGAGCGACTCCGAGCTAACGGAGCAGAGGTTTTTAGGGGCGTATTTGGAGTAGCCCCAAATGTGGCTGAGTATTGGCTAGAGGCAACAGAGCGGATTATGGACGACTTAGATTGCTCTGTGGAGCAAAAGCTGAAGGGGGCTGTGTCGTTGCTACGAGACGAGGCATACCGGTGGTGGATTACTGTAAGGAAGAGTACCCTGATCGAACGAGTAACCTGAGAGCTGTTCAAGACTACTTTTAAGGGGAGGTATGTTGGAGCTAGTTATGTAGATGCCCGTCGAAAGGAATTTTTGAATCTGGCACAAGGAAATAAGATTGTTGCGGAGTATGAGGCAGAATTCTTGAGGTTGAGTCGATATGCTAGCGGGATAGTTGCGACCGAATATGAGCACAGTGTTCGATTCGAGGATGGCTTTCGCGATGAGCTTAGGGTGCTGATAGCTCCACAGAGGGAGCGCGATTTCGCTGCATTGGTAGAGAAGGCTAAGATAGCCGAGGAAGTGAAATGGACTGAACGACAGAATCGTGAGAAGGATTGACCCAGATTTAGGAGAGATTCTGGACCCTCGGATGTTGCAAATAGAAATTTCAAAAGAGCTAGAATGGAGGAACCAGTTCGACCAGCTCCGGTTAATACTTTTAGATCGCAAGCTTGCAAGGATTGTGGCAGAGCGCATATGAGGGAGTGCTGGAAATGAACTGGGGCGTGTTTTTGATGTGGGTCAAAGGAACATAAGTTCAGAGAGTGTCCTCGGAGAGCAGCTCAGGATCAAGCTGCGGAGCCAAGAGGTGTCCAACCGCAACGAGGACGACCACTACCACAGAGAGGCCGTGGGTAAGGTAGAGGTGGCAATGGTAAAGGACAAGGACGTGGGGCACCTGGTAAGGGTGCTGGACATGCTGAAGCTCGACAGCTGACGTTGGTTTATGTTGCACGACGTCGTGAGGAGGGTGACGCTCCTGATGTTATAACCGGTATGTTCTTTATTCATAGCACGCCTTACACTGTTTTGATAGATGTGGGTTCCACTCACTCGTATGTTGCTTGTGATATATCTGGGGCATTGGGTGTGCTTCCTGAGGAGACTGTGAGTGGGGTATCGGTGATAAGCCCTTTAGGACACTCGGTCAAGGTAGATAAACTCTTTAGGGCGGTGCCTTTAGAGACACAAGATAAGATTTTTGAAGGAGATTTGATGGAGCTGCCATTTGGGGATTTTGATCTTATTTTGGGTATGGACTGGCTAACTAAGCATAAGGCGACGTTGGATTGTGGTGCTAAGAGAATGGTGCTAAGAACTGTCAAGGATGAAGAGATAATGGTCATAGGGGAGCGAAGGAACTACTTGTCCAATGTTGTCTCGGCTTTAAAGGCTGAGAAGTTGATTCAGAAAGGTTGTGAAGCGTTTTTAGCATTCGTGAGTCAAGTTGAACCAGAGGGGACGACTGTGGAGTCAGTTAGGACCATCAAGGAATTTCAAGATGTATTCCGGAGGAACTTCCTGGACTACCTCCGAACAGAGAAGTCGAGTTCGGAATCGAATTGTTACCTGGAACAGCTCCAGTGTCCATTGCGCCTTATAGGATGGCACCAAAGGAGTTGGTAGAATTGAAAGCTCAAATTCAGGAACTGTTGGATAGAGGGTTTATAAGACCAAGTGTTTCCTCATGGGGCGCACTAGTGCTGTTCGTAAAGAAGAAAGATGGGACCATGCGGATGTGCATTGACTATCGGTAGTTGAACAAACTGACAATCAAAAACAAGTATCCCTTGCCAAGAATCGATGATCTGTTCGACCAACTGAAAGGAGCCTCGGTATTTTCTAAGATTGACCTTTGGTCAGGATATCATCAGTTGAGAGTCAAAGAAGAGGATATCCATAAGACGATATTCAGAACTCGATATGGTCATTACAAGTTTCTAGTTATGCCTTTTGGTTTGACTAACGCACCGGCAGCATTCATGGATTTAATGAATCGGGTGTTTCAGCCATACTTGGATCAGTTTGTAGTCGTTTTTATCGATGATATCTTAGTATACTCAAAAACGGAAGAGAAGCATGATGAACATCTTCGTATTGTGCTGCAAGTACTAAGGGAAAAGTAACTTTATGCAAAGTTTAGTAAGTGTGAGTTTTGGCTGAAGGAAGTAACTTTCTTGGGGCATGTTGTGTCTGCTGAGGGAATCAAGGTAGACCCTCGAAAGATTGAGGCAATTCTGGAATGGAAGCCACCGAGGTCAGTAACTGAAATCCAAAGTTTTCTAGGGTTGGCAGGTTATTATCGAAGGTTTGTGGAAGGATTTTCTGTGTTGGCAGCACCGTTAACGAAACTTATAAGGAAGGGAGCACCGTTTGTTTGGACAAATAAGCAGCAAGA
This sequence comes from Gossypium longicalyx, assembly GCA_025698465.1. Taxonomy (NCBI): domain Eukaryota; kingdom Viridiplantae; phylum Streptophyta; class Magnoliopsida; order Malvales; family Malvaceae; genus Gossypium; species Gossypium longicalyx. The sequence goes on along the minus strand of CM046997.1, from coordinate 9,479,687 downwards.
GGCTTTTGAGAAGTTAAAGAAGGTTCTGATAGAAGCACCAGTGTTGATTCAAACAGTGTCCGTAAGGATTTCATCAGTACAGCAGTGACGCGCACATGTAGGTTTGGGTCAGTGTGTTGATGCAAGAGGGTAAAGTGGTCACTTATGCGTCACGACAACTTAAGCCTCATGAGGTAAACTATCCTACTCATGACTTGGAGTTGGCAGCGGTGATTTTTGCGCTTAAGATATGGAGGCACTACTTGTATGGGGAGAGATGCATTATCTATACGGATCATAAGAGTCTTAAGTACTTTCTGACTCAAAAGGAATTGAATCTTAGGCAGCGAAGGTGGATAGAGCTGCTAAAGGACTATGACTGTTCGATTGAGTACCATCCAGGTAGGGCAAATGTCGTGGTTGATGCGTTAAGTCGAAGGACTGTGGCGAAATTGAAGGCAATGTTTGCTCGTTTAAGCTTGTATGACGATGGAAGCTTATTGGCAGAATTACAGGTGAGACCGACTTGGGTGGAGCAAATTAAGAAACAGTAGTTGGTGGATGAGTCGTTGGTTTCTTGGTTTCAGCAAGTTGAGAAGGGGGAAAATCCAGACTTTGGGTTAAATAATGATGGGGTTCTTTATTTTCGAGGAAGAATTTGTGTGCCGAAGGACTCTGACTTGAGAATGATGATTTTAAGGGAGGCACATGGTGGACCTTGTGCTATGCATCCAAGAGGGAGTAAGTTGTATCGAGACTTGTGAGAGCTATATTGGTGGCCTGGGCTTAAGCGAGAAGTGACCGAATTCGTGGGGAAATGTTTGACGTGTCAACAAGTAAAGGCCGAGCATCAACTGCCTTCAGGATTGTTACAGTCAGTAAAGATACCACTGTGGAAATGAGAAAGGGTAACCATGGATTTTGTGAGTGGTCTGCCATTGACACCTTCTAAGAAGGACTCAGTTTGGGTAATTGTGGATAGGCTCACAAAATCTGCCCATTTCATACCTGTCCGAACCGATTACTCACTTCAGAAGTTGGCCAAGTTGTATGTGGCAGAGATAGTGCGGTTGCATGGAGTGCCAGTATCAATAATTTCTGACTGAGACCCAAGGTTTACATCTCGATTTTCGTAGAAGTTGCATGAGGCATTGGGAACGCGATTGGATTTTAGCATGGCTTTTCACCCTCAGTCGGATGGGCAGTCAGAGAGGGTTATCCAGATTCTAAAAGATATGTTGAGGGGTTGTGTGATCGACTTTAGGGGCAGTTGGGAGGATTACTTGCCGATTGGCGGAATTCGCGTATAACAACAGATACCAAGCAAGTATTCAGATGGCTCCTTATGAGGCACTATATGGGCGAAGGTGTCGTTCGCCTACTTGTTGGGCAGAGTTGGGGGAAAGGCAAGTACTTGGGCCAGAGTTGGTAGCAGATACTGAAGACAAGGTTAAGAAGATCAGGAATTGGTTGAGGGAGGCAGCGGATCGACAAAAGTCTTATGCAGATCCAAAGCGTAAGGACATTGAATATGCGGTTGGGGACATGGTCTTTTTGAAGGTTTCACCTTGGAAGAAGATATTGAGGTTTGGTAAGAAGGGCAAGTTGAGTCCACGGTTCATTGGGCCTTATCGGATCCTTAAGCGGATAGGACCGGTGGCTTATCAGCTAGAGTTACCTCCAGAGCTGGATCGTATTCACGACATTTTTCATGTGTCCATGCTAAGGCGATATCGTTCTGACCCAACTCATATCGTGCCAGTTGCAGAAATCGAAGTACAGTCGGATTTGACTTTCGAAGAGGAACCTGTGCAGATACTTGATCGCGACGTCAAGGTGTTGAGAAGGAAGTCAGTCCCATTAGTGAAGGTACTTTGGAGGAACCATGGCAAGGAAGAAGCTATTTGGGAGACCGAAGAGGTGATGCGTCAGCAGTACCCTCAACTGTTTGGATCAGGTAAATTTCGAGGCCGAAATTTCTTTAAGGAGGGTAGAGTTGTAACATCCTGATTTTCGGGTTTTTTTCGTGATTCTCGATATTTTAGTAAAGTGTATAAAATTTGGTATTTGGTTGTGAAATTCATAATTTGAGTATGTAAATGGGCTTATGGAAGGCCCATGTGTTGGCCAAAACCCAATAGAATTTTTGAATTTTGGACTTAAGAAGTTAGGGGCCTAGGATAGGTGGTCTTATTAAAATTTGTGGGTAAAATGTATCACAAAAAGAGCCTCTAGTAAAGTGGCTAAGTGACGCCACTAGGGAGCTATAAAGGTGGCGTGGAAGTGGATAAGGGAAGACCTAGGATCGATTCCCTGTGATGGCAAATATGATGCTAATTTTTATGCTTTGAGCATGCAAGAGTTGTAGCTGAATGGAACTCTTTGGGGGAGAGTTTGAATCAGTCAAATGCATGGATTAAGGAGGGATAAGGGGAGAGATTTTAGGGATTTGAGTGGGAGATAGAGTTGGCCGAATAATGGGGGATTAGAGAGGGGATTTCGGCAGAGGGGTTTAGTTAGGGATTTTCGGCACTTGGGTACTTGTGTGCCGTTTTCTTTCTTTTGTTTAGTCTTTTCTCTCTTTTCCTTTTGCAGCCGAATCTATCATCTCTCCTCTCATCTTTTCTTCCTTTTTCTTTTCCAAAACCAGCCCACTACTTCCCTCCATTCATCGATTGTTTCTTTCCCTTACCTCCACTTCTGCCGAAATACCGCAAAAAGCTGAAATCTGTGAACTAGGTGGTGTCGATTCTTTGTTGACCAAAAACCCTCTTTTTCTTTTCACTTTTTAGTGGTCAATTCTCTTATCTTCTAGGCATAGATGGTTTCAAGAAGAGAAGACTGTGGTGAGTACTCAAACTTTAAACGATTCCTATAATAACTGTGGACAAAAGCCAAAACCCCTATAGTTTAGGAGATGGCCGAATATGGGTATAGGCTCTATTGGGTTCTTCTTTTAATCTTTTTATGGTTTGTAGTGGAGGAGCAGCAAGGCGTAGGGTCGACTTGGATTAGCTTGGATCATCGGAGTGACTAGATCTAGTCATCAACTTCGGCAAAGGTATGGATTCTAAGGCCATTGTGGATGGTGGCCGAATGTGTAAGTGTTGATAATAGATGGTTCTCATTTTGGTTTAATTATTGTGAGCTGATCTATAAGTGGTTGATTATAGGAGAAATCGTGTAGGGGATCTCGTCAAGGAATATCGCAAATCAGGTGTGTAACGAACCCTCTTTCGTAGCTTGTTTCGATAAATGCCGAAAAGCCGAAATGTCGAAATTCTGGCATTTCGAGGACTTGTGAGCAAGCGAATGCTCATTGGTTAGTTAGATTCGCTAAGTTGACGATTGGGAACGTTGGAAAAGGTAAGAGCATGATTTTTGGCATTCACGGTAAGTTGGGCCTCGAGGGGCTAAAATCCCCCAATAGGCTTTCGAGCCCATTTGGGTAAAATTGGTAGAAAATGAAAACCTGTTAAAATGCGCGTTAAGACTGGTAACACCATTATGGAATATAGGCTAAATGGGCCTAGATGACTGAATCGGCTATGTAGGGCCCATTAGGGGTTTTTAGCCCAATAACTCAGTTTCGCTAAAAATGGGCCAGAATCGCGGTTTAAACAAATGAATAGTTAGTAACTGATAATGAACATGGAAAATCCCTAATATCTGGTAAGATTACGAAATTACCCTTATAATATGAAAATGGCTGTTTTGCCCCTAGGAGAAAATGACCATTATACCCCTAAGGTTTAATTATGAATTTGATACATGAGATTTTGATATACATGATATGTATGATATGCACATGATATGTATGATATACACATGATGAATTCATAATGCATTGGGTTGGGTTTTTTATGGATGGAGGAAGTGCAAAAGGGCTATGCCCTAGTTTACCGAAAAGGGCTTTTGCCCCAGTTATTAAAAGGGCTTTTGCCCCAGTTTATCAAAAGGGCTTTGCCCCAGTTATTAAAAGAGGCTAGGCTTATATGATAAAGCAGCTATGCTGCCAGTGGAGAGTATTGGTTGGGTGGGTTGAGTTATTCTCCACATGGAGAGCTTGGTTGGTACGGGTGGAGAGTAGCGGATGGTGGGTTGAGTAGTCTCCCCAAATGGGTTGCATTCTTTCATTGACTTTGCATATGATATTAAAATGGGCCTATGGGCCATACCGTTTACAGTACAGGCTTCGGCCCAGTGTTATGAAATATGAAATATGAAAAGGCTTCGGCCCAGTTTATGCTGAGATGGAGTTTGGGCTTAGGCCCAGTAGGCTGATATCGTTTTGGGCTCTGAAAGGGGCTTGTTGCACATTGAGTTTCCAAACTCACCCCCTTTCTTTAACCATGCAGGTGAGCCTTGGTTTGGGGACTTGGAGCCGGAGGGGATTCAGAGTGGCCACGGTGATCGCTTTTGGGCCTTTGAATAAGCGTTTGGTTTTCTTTAAGTTTACTTTATTTATTATTTATTTTTGGGTTGTAATAAGGCCATTTTAACTTTAGCTTTTTTCTTTCTTTTTTCTTTTCTGAGATTATTTTATTATTAATAACTTCAAACTGGTCGATATTAATTCAAATGGGCTAGACTTAGGACGTGTTTTCAAACGATACTTGTTTTCAAAATAACACAACGCCTCGATTATCCGATTTATCAAAGTTATTCACTTAAATAAATTTCTACTCGATGTAACCAAGTGTGGCAATGGTTGTGGGCATGTCTAGGATTGGATCCAATCGAAGAGCTTGGTATTTAAGCAGCCTTCATGGCTCACCTCCTCTGTTACGGATTCCTACCTGGTGCCCAGCTTCCATTCACTTTGTTAGCTTAACAAAAGTCAGTTTTTAAACACTAAAACGAAACATGGATTTTTAAACTTTTATGTGGCACGTCAGATTCGACCATAATGTCTGGGCCGGGTCTGGGGTGTTACAAGGACACTCAGATAATCACATTTATCGTACAATGCCAACGTCCCAGACATGGTCTTACATGTAATCACATATCGATGCCACTGTCCCAGATAGGGTCTTAGTCGCACACATATATCGGAGTCACATATCGTTGCCAACGTATAGAACGTGGTCTTACTCACACACACATATCGATGCCATGGTCTTACTCGCACATCACATATTGGAATCCTATGTCATGACATATGTATCCTAGCTATTCTTAAGGTTCATACGGGGCTTCCGGACGTCGTAACTCGATCGAAACAATTTCATAAACATTTCTACCAAGCTTATTCACATTCGGCTATTACAATATATATATTTACATATTTAAATTCAGCATATACAATTCACATTTAATTAAAATTAAGAATGTCTATTTGCTTATAAACTTACCTCGGACGATGAAAAACGGAACGGGACGACTAGTCGACAACTTTAGTTTTCCCCTCGATCCAAATCTATTTTCTTTGGTTCTTGATCTAAGCATATTCAAATTAAACTAATTCAAACATATTTTCATTCAATTTAGTCCAAAAACACATAAATAGGCAAATTACCATTTTACCCCTGACATTTTACACTTTTTACAATTTAGTCCCTATTGCACAAAATACAAAATATACAAAATTTCAATACACCCCTGTTGGGCCGAATGTTATCCATACTCATACAAGTCCATATATTTCATTTATTTTACATTTTAGTCCCTTTAATTTTTACTTTTGCAATTTAGTCCCAATTACTCAAAATCATCAGAAACTCCAATACAAAACATGTTAATCCAAAACATATCTTTCATATTTCATCATCAAACAACAAAAATCACAAGCTTTCAACAATGGCATAACTCTAAATATTCACCAAAATAAAAAATTCAAGCATGGGTTTACTAGTACTCGAAGCAACGATCTCAAAAACGTAAAAATTATAAAAAATCGAGTAAAAACGAACCTTGAATCGAGCTTGAAAGGTGGCCAAACCTAGGTTTCTTTTTCTTTTCTCTTGTTTCAGCAAGAACATATTATGAACCCAAAATAATGGCTTTCTTTTCTTATGTTTTATGTTATATTATAACATATATTAACCATTTTACATTTTTACCCTTTAATAATAAATAAACAAAACACATATTCTAAGGTCATTACCGTACACACCATAATCCCATGGTCTAATTACATTTTAGGTACTTCAATTTAATAAGACAATAGCAATTCGGCCTTTATACAAATAACCATCAAATTTTTATTTTACGTGATTAAGTCCTTTTATTTAATCGGGCACTCAAATGAAAAAATTAAATCATGAAAATTTCACAGATATTAATCCACACATAATAAACATAAAAAAGATTAAATATTTTTCTGATTCAGATTCGTGGTCCCGGAACCACCGTTTCGACTAGGGTCTAAATCAGACTGTTACAATAATTATATTTACAGAATTCCAGTGATTCGATTTGACTTTTGGAATTAGCAAATGTGAAATCAAATATTCAACTTGGAATTCTTCTATCAGGTGCTATTTTTTTATTTTCTTGTGTTACTTGAGTATTTGATTTATCTTTCATATATAATGTTGCCTAAAAAACATTTATCTAGAAGTGAAAAAAGGAAAAAGAGAAAATGTGTTGAAGAGTTAAAAAAATCACAACAATGTGCTATTGGTAAATTTGGTTTTTTTTAAAGTAGTTTGTAATGAAAATTTGGATAAATCAAATGAAAGTTTGCATACTGACTGATTTTAATGAGAATGATGAAATTAATTATCCAAATGAGCCTAATGATGTGCCAAATGTATCCAATATTGAAAATCTTGGTCTTAATGAAGAACAAAAAATTCCTCCTAATATTGACATTGGTGAAGAACAAACAGTTCCTTCTTTGGATATTTATGATCCTAGAAATTGGGTTAATCTTGATAACAAAACAAGAAATGTTTTAGTTGAAAAGGGGTCTATAAAAGAAATGAATCTTGAAGTCATCAATGTCACAAGAACAGTTGAATGGTTTGATAATTTTATCAATCGAGAAGGATTTTTTTGGAAAACATTGATGTTGATGTTATCATTAATGATTTTACAGCTCAGAATGCTCGCAGAACCAATTTTTTATAATTTTTTTGTGTTTTTGTAGTTGATGACATATGAGTAAATTGAATGAAAAATGGTTTTTTTTTTATGTTAGAAAAATATATTATTTGCTTAAAGTCATAAAACATATTATTTTAATGAAATTACTAGTATATGATTTTATTTTATTGTATTACATTTTATAATTTTTTTAAAAAGGTCCAATTTATTGTTTCACCTAAGGCCCAAAAATATCAAGAACGAGCCTGCCCAATAGTCCCTCCGTTAAGACCTTCATATAATCTTTGGTATCTTGAAATTTAGCAAGATAATAATCATTCTCAATGTCCTCTAGATGTACAAGCATCTTTTGTTTCCATAATGCATAGATTTTGCTTCAAAATGCGTTGAATCTAACCTGTCAAACAAGAAGTTTAATAACAACCATTTTCACCATATTTTTTTGGATGACTCTTTGAGAAAACTTAATGAAGGGTATGCCATCGACAACCTCCTTAAGCATATCGCACTTAAACAATTTAAAGTCACCATCTTTCTCCACATTTGAGCCGTCCCACAGTCTCAAGATAGTATCCTTGAACGATTTCATCTATTTCACCGAATCAATGCCTCCATAGGGAGAATGCTCTTCTTTCCGTCGAACCTTATTAGTCACACGACCAACCCTTACATTAGAAATCATTTGCAATGGTTGTTCACTTTCATGTCCTCTTAAAGCCTCCATAATGCGAAAATCATTCATGTAAAAAAAAAATGCCTGCCAACCCTTTCTTAGTAACCACCATTTCAAATTAAACAGTTGAAATATAACAAAGGGTTCCGAAAACCCTCTAATTACTTAAAAATGAACCATGTTTCAATTCAAGGTTTTCACTTTTTATAATTGAAGTTCTTTATTGACTGTTAAGGTTAGGTGAAAATGGGTTTTGATTTAATGGTTGGGTTGAAGGTTAATACTCTTTTGATTATTATTTAAGGTTTCATTTGAAGGGGGTTTGATTTTGATGTAGGGTTTCTTTGATTTGGGTAGTAAATAATCACAATTGATGGGTGTCGAAATCACCAAATATAAATTCCTACTACAAGATAATACTAAATAGCAGTATAGAGCAATACAGTCGAATCCACAGGGATTGACTATCCAATTTCGTCTTTTCTCGTGACCAGAATTACTGTCGCGGTCACAGTCGTACCCACGACTTGTGCATAGCAATACTGAAAAATGAAAATGGGGGTTTTAGTTGATGAAGATAATGAAATAAATAAATATGTAATGTAATAAAATGAAAACAGATTCGAAACTGCAAAAATAAATTTTAAGCAAATAAAATAAATAGGTAACTAAAATATTTTAAAGCTTAACCTTAGTCTCGGTACACCCCGAACTTGAATTGATCATTAAAAGAAGACTTTCCTCTTATAGTCAGTTCTGGTACAACCTGCAAATCGACCCTTGCTAAATTTCTAACCATGTGACATGTGCCTTTAATCTAAGACTTTGACAACCTTGCAATCTAAAAAGCCCAACTCAAATTAATGGCCTTAATCATGTGGGTCATTTAAATCCGATCACTATCTCTCTTAATAGAATCCAACTGGCTTTTCCCACTTGAACACACCAATTTGTTCGCAGGATTTTGAATACAGCATGACTAACTCAACTTCTCAATTGTAAACCAAACGATTCCAACCCAACGTGTGCTTTTTGAATTGAAATCGAATCAATTTTAAGGGATGAATTTGTACTATCCCATATATCAGAGAGACAACTAATACCAAATTGCAAAATATTTAGTGTGACAATCGGACTAAGGCTAAAAAGGAGATTTAGTTAAACATGAAATAAATCATGCTAGATGGAGTATGAAAGTAGTGGAATTTGGAAAGGGGAATGGCCTTGGAAGGTAATTGAACCAAAAATGTTAAAAGTCAAAGAAAATTGAAATAGCATAATAGAAAGCACTAAGGCAAAAAGGAAAAAAAAAGGTAAATAATTGATTGATGCCAAAGCCTAGTTTTCCAAGGTATTTATACACATTTCTAGTACTAAAATATAGCTAGATTTTTCTTATAAGATTATCACTAAATAAATCAAAATTTAAAAATCAGATTTTAAACTTAAGATCAAATTTAAACTAACTACAGATTTTAATAGTATAAAAAATAATTTGATCTTTATCCAGTCAATTTCAAAACTTCAATCTTTATCTAGCCAACTTAAAACCTTCAATCTTTCAATATACCCCTCTTTGTTTTTTGTTCCAATTTAGCCCATTTTGTATGATTTTGAATTTCAGCACACCAACTTCATTCTTAATAAGAAAAAATCCAAATTTAGTAGCATCCTATTTAATAATTAGCCAAAAATAAATGCATTAAAAATACAAATTTATTTTGCTATCAAATTCCCCCACTTAGCCCACACTTGTCCTCAAGCATGTTGTTCACTAAAAATCATTCGACAATCCTTTTTGAAATCACACCCCTTTCTCGGTCAAGTATAATGCAAAAAATTAGATGGATCAATAATAAAAAAAATTACTAGATTCAATCAATAAACATTTTATAAAATCTCAAATAATTTTTTAAACTCAACTACTTCACTAAATTTAGGCTTAATTAAACTTGCAAAACAATCGTACTTAATAAATATATTTTATTTATCTTTATTTTTTATAATTTTTTATTTATATATTTTTACTTATTTGAAGCGCGATCAAGTCTTTTGACGCGAAATGAGAAGACAACCCAAGCACCTCACCCTAGTTACTCAACTCGACATTATTATATATGTTTTTTTTTTTTACAAATTTGAGACACAACCAAATCTTTTGATGGCGAAATGAGATGACAACCAAGCACATTACCCCAATTACTCAACTTGGCACATCCCTAATGAATTTATAGTTTGATTAATGGAATGTTACAAGTTTCGGTTCGTCACTAAATCTTTTGACGTGAAATAAGATGACAACCAAACACCTTACCCCAGTTACTCTACTTGGTCACATTTCCGATCATTCACTCTTAACAAAGCCATTAACAGATTACTTATTTATTTATTTATTAAAAATGAGTACTTTCATTAGGCAAGTTCAAAAGAGCCAACAATTTATACGAAATATTGAATAAGCCATAACATTTTCAATTCTACAAAATATTTATTAATCAAGTAAGCAATAGTTATTCATGACTCACCCAATTATTTTAAGAAACTTAACATAAGAATTAGAGGTTCATTTTCGAAATGAATTAAGGAATTATCTTAGTGAATGGACACATGCAAAGAAGAAATAGCATAGCTTTTCTTTAATGTCGTTAGCTCGATGGCCTGAATGTTATTCGTTTGGTTGCTTGAGAAATAACTCTTCCATTACGTGCACTCGAAAGTTCTTGTAGAAAGGTTTCAACCTTTTCCCATTTTCCTTAAAACACTTCCTAAATTCCTCCATCATCGATGGAATGAGACGTCTTTGAGCTTCATTATTTGGGTTTTCATTTTCTTCTACTAGGGTTCTGTGCATACAAGTTAAGGGACTTAACCCTTTTATATCGAAAATCGTCCACCCGATTTCCCCTTTGTAGTCTCTCAAGACTTGAATTAAAATCTCTTCTTCCGGTCCTAAAAGCTTACTAGAAACTATAACTGGTAATGTGTTCCCATTACCCAAGTATTCTGGCAATAGTTTAAGCTCTATCTCTGGGGCCTGCAAAATAGAAGGCAACGGTTTAGTTTTGGATGGAGAAAGTTCAAAGTATTTACCTTGGCTTCTAAGAAATTGCAGAGTCTCCAATAAAATAACGATTTCATGAATCGATTCTCTGAACGTCATTAACTTTTCCAATTTATCCACTGTTTCGAGGTCTAAACTTTTACAAAACACCATTTGTAACTCATCCTCTTCATGATATTCAAAATAAAATTATGTTAGTGGTTCAATAATATCAATACTAGAAATATTTGACATTGTATCACCTTATAAACATTAAATTTTACCACATTGCCGTTGAATTCCATAGTGAGAGTTCCACTTTGTATATCAATTTTTGTATGTGTAGTGCTTAGGAATGGTCTCCTGAGTAGAATATCGGAAGCATTTTTTGAGTGGTCGTTCTCCATATCGATAATGTAAAAGTCTGTAGAAAAATTAGTCCATTTACCTTTACGAGGACATCTTTCAGCAACCCTTATAGATACACACATGACCTATCTGCCAATTGAATAATCACCCCTGTTTCTTTCAAAGGACCCGTGTTTAGAAATTTAAAAATAAATGAAGACATTACGTGTAATGACCCGAACTTTACGGTTATCGAAAAAGTATATTTTCGGGTCTTCATTTCTGAAAAATGGATTCATAAATATTTATTATAAATATTTACAAAGTTAAGTGAGTGGTTAATTAAAGTTTAATTAAGTGAATTTAACTTAATTAAGATTAATTAGATAAAAGGATTAAATTGAATAAAGGGTAAATGTTTAATTATAGATTAACAAAAAGAAAGGGGGACCAAAATGGCAAATATGCCATTTGATATAGTTGAGGAGGCAAATGCGTAAAAATCTTTAATTTTTATGCATAAATATGTATATTATTATTATTATTATTATTATTATTATTATTATTATTATTATTTATGGTTTTATATTTGATATTTATTAATGTTATTTCTATTAAATTAATATTATATTATGAAATAAATTAAAGTAAAGACAAATGTATAGAAATAAAAATATACATGTATAATAATTATATTGGTACAATTGTGATATGTTTATTTAATTACTTTTTATTTAAGTAAATAGATTTTTATTATAATAAAATATTAAATAAATAGAATAAATAATAGTATGACAAATGTATGGTGATCTATGGATACATATGTAATAATAATATACACATGTATAAATAATAAATAAGTATTACTTATTATTTAAGCATAAATAATATAATGTTATTATATATATATATATATATATATATATATATATAAAACAAGTAAATAAAAGAAAGAAAGAAACAAAATAAGGAACGAAACAGAGAAGGAAGGAAGGAAAGAAAGGAAAGAAAAGAAAAAGGGAAAAATTGAGGGTTTCAAGCTTGAAGTTTAAATAGGTAAGTCAATTTAGCCATTTTTACTGAATTTTGATGTTTTGGAAGCCATGGAACAAGGTTTTGATGAAATTAAATTGATATATTGAAAGTTATTTGATTTTTAAATATTGTTTATGTTGAATAAATTAATGAATTAGGGATTAAATTGATAGAAATTCAAGTTAGAAGTGAGATAATGATTGAATTGTAAAGTAATTTATAAGTTTTGAACAGTAGGGACTAAATTGAAAGAATTTCGAAATTGTGGTTTTATGCTAAAATTAGAGAGCTGAAATTAGTTTAAAGTGAAAATTGAATAAAAATATTGAGTTAAAAGTGAAGAATAAAAGTTAGTCTCGGTTTGGGACTAAATTGGAATTTAGACAAAAGATGAATAAAAATTTAAAACATTCAATGTGAAAGTTGTACTGTATTAATGATTATAAATTGTATTAATTTCGTAGCTAACGGGGTGCCAGAAAATCCACAGTTAAGAGAGGAAAAGACAAAGTCAACGAGGGTTAGCTCAGAAATCACGGTTTGTGTTTCTATAATCCGAACTTAATATTTAATTGTTGAATTTATTATTTAATATGTAGGGTGATGCATTGTAAAGTGAAATTTAATTGTTAATCAATATATTTTGATTGAATGTTATGGTAAGTAACTAAGGTAAGCATTATTGTTTTTTATGATTATTGAAATGAATTAAAATGTATATTGTATTGCAATTAAATTGCATGTGGATTGATATGGAAAATGTATTAAATTGAATTGAAACTAAATTACAAATGAAATTGAAAATTTAAAAGTTCACTAAATACCCTATTAATTGTATCGGGCTAGTCGGATATAGTTGGCATGTCATAGGATTGAAAGTGTTCAGGGATATTCCGACTATGTGTCGATGAGACACTATATGTGTCGACTACTGTGATTGTTCCGTATTCGTTCCGAAGAGGTACTCTGTACCTGACTGTGGCTGTTACTGTTACTGTTACCGTTACGGTGTATTCCGGCTCTGGCCGATGAAACACTATTTACTATCCCTGTGAGTGGGTTGGATCTGTGTATTTGTCCAGGTCCGAGTCATGTTAATAGGGGTAAATAAAGGTACTGAAAAATTTACTGCTACTGGATATTTGACTGTTGCTGAATAAATGAATGACTGATACTAAATAATAGTGATTAAATGATTGTCATCGAATAATTGAATGCTACTGAGTAAAGGATTGCTACTGAACGAATAATCGCTACTGGATAACTAATTGTTATCGAATGACTAAATGTTACTGAAAGAAACATATAAATTAATCGATACTGAAATATATTTACTGATATTGAATAGTGACCAGAAACATAAGTAAGACATATGAATAGAAAATATTATTGTTATGAATTAAATGGAAAAGCTAATCAAGTCATTAGATAATGAAAGTTGAATAAGTTGTAAAGAAATTATTTATGAAATGAATAAATGAATATTATGATTATTATAGGAAAATAAGTGTATGTTATGTTTTAAATGTTCGGATTATAGAAATACCACTGGGTTCATACTCAGTGTACGGTTGTTTCCGTGTGCAGGTTAAGTTAAAGCTAGAATGTTGAATCAACAGCCTAGGCCGACCCTGAACTCAATAAGGTAACACATGTTAATTTTTGATAATGGCATGTACCTAGGTCATTAAGTTAATGTTTGTAAATGGTAATGAAAGATATAAAGTTGTTGAATTATGTATGAAACATGTAAATTTTGGTGACTAAATCTAAGAAAATTAATTAGGTTAGTATGATCATGTTTAATTGATATAAATTGTGGTACCACTGAGAGTACATTTGATGTATATTTTATTGCTAAAACTGGATTGGTTTAGCTTTGGTATTTGTATTAGTTGTAGATTGAAATTTGCAGGGTTGGTTAGTAAAGTGTCAAAGGCTCATTATTGAGTCCACACGGCCTGGCACATGGGCGTGTACCTTGGTTGTCATGGTCGTGTTTAAAAGTCAGTGTTGCATACGGGCTGAGGACACGGGTGTGTCCCAAGCCACACGGGCATGTTAAACTAGCCACACGGGCGTGTGGTATTGTTCAAAAAAAAAAAGGAGAAAATTTAAAATTGCATGAAAAAATTTTCTAAGCTCCCAATTGAGCCTCGGTTTATTTTATTTATACTTAATAAGTACTGTGGGTCCATTAAAGCTATGATTAGATATACAGTATTGCAATTATTTTTTTTTGTTTATTTGCAATTGCATTGTAATGATCGGTAATGCTCTATAATCCTGTTCCGATAATGGGATGGGGTTAGGGGGTGTTACACTATGTTAATAAACACTCCCAAATCACACATGGCTTTCTTTATGTCATTATTTCCTATTTTGAAAGGTATAAAAAACATACCTTGGTCCTTACACTTAGGCAGGATTTTCCTTTTTAGTACTGTAGAAATGTTTTCTCTCACATTCACTCATTCATTTCCTTAGAGTTTCTTTTTCCAGTGCACAAATCTTACAAAAATTTTACACAGCATGGAACCCGTTTAATTGCATCAAGTAAAAGAATATTGATTTCTACCTTCCAAAATGTATCAAGGATTTATTTTTCTTCTCATTCCATTTTAACTTGGGCAAGCCTTCTAGGGATTGGGGGAGGTACAAAAAATGGTTTCTGTGGTGTCGGCTCTATGGGAGCTGCTGGTTTGACTTTTTGTTCTTCCTATTCAACATCGTGGTTATAACTCATGCCAGGCACTGGTTCTGACACTGTTCCATCTTTTGTGATCATAGCACTCGCATTTTGACGTGGGTTCGGCTAAGTTTGGAACAGTGGTTTTCCTTGGTTCTCCAAACGGCTAACCATGAGCACTAACTTACTTATTTGTTGATCCATTTCTTGGAGATGCACTTCAGTCTTTTGTTGGAACTTTTCGGTGTTAACAACTAACCTTTCTACTATGGTTTCAAGAGATGACTTTAGAGGTTGATACTGTTGAGGTGGAGGTGGCCTTGGCTAATACGGTTAATTATATCGAAGGTTCGACCCATAACTTAGATTCGGGTGGTCCCTCCAACCTGCATTGTACGTGTTCGAGTATGGATCACAATGCCTTTGAGGTGGCTCTGGGAAGTTCCTAGCGGCACCTACTTGTGTTATTGTGTCCTCAAGTAAAATTAGACACGAGTCGATAGGATGATCAGGCTTGGCACAAATCTCGCATAATCGAACTGGGTTTGTTTTTCCTGCAAGCATATTTTTAACCACATTATAAACTTTTCAATCTTATCTACTAAGGAAGAAGTTCTTAGTTCATGAACCCTTCTCGTAGGTTCCATAGATGGTTGATACTGTTGACAGTTCGTAGCCATGGTCAAAATCAATTCCCTAGCTCTTTGAGGATTCATGTTCACAAGCGCCCCTCCGCTAGTGGCATCAATCATCTTCATTTCCATCGGGAGTAACCCCTCATAGAAATACTATGAGAGTGATTGTTCATGCAGGCCATGTTGTGGGCAACTTGCACACAACTACTTGTATCTCTCCCAATCTTCATAGAGTGACTCTACTTCTTTTTGTTGTATTCTGACTATAATTCTCCTTAATTCGGCTGCTCGAGATGCTAGAAAAAACCTGTCAAGAAAGAACTGAGACATATCAGTCTATGTATTAACAGATCCTGAAGGTAAATAAAATAGTCATCTCTTAGTTGAGCCAGCTAATGAAAAAGGAAAAGCTCGGAGTTTAATTTTATCATCGGTTACTCCCCTTGGTTTCATACTTAAACAAACAATGTGGAATTCCTTCACATGAGTGTGAGGGTTTTCTTTTTTCAAACCACAAAAAGTGGGCAATAAATAAACTAATCCTAACTTTAACTCGAACGGCGTTTCTCCCGCCGGATAAGTTATGTGGTTGTTGTTCATCTGGTGCTACTGCGGGTTGGTGTTTAGTTTGATCTGGCATTCCTTCTGGCTCGTCGAATAAGAAAATATCTTCGGTGTAAGATCCTACTTCAAAGTCGGGATGTGGTCATTTACTACGTTGAATAGCTTCTCTTCGCAATGTTTGAGCCAACTTCTTTATTTTCGATTCAAATTCTAGAATCCCCAATTCTGACCTGGTCATAAAAAAAAAACAAAAATTAGGAATTTTCACCAATCCCCGACAATGGCGCCAAATTTTGATAGGCGTCAAAACCATCAAATATAAATTCCTACAATAAAATAACATTAAATAGCAATATAGAGCAGTAAGGTCGAATCCACATGGATTGGTTAAAATGTAATGTAATTGTAACAGCCCAATTTCAGTGAAATCGAAATAGTGGTTTCGGGACCACAAATCCGAGTCCGAAAAATGAAATTATTTAAATTTCAAAAACTGATAGGTATTATGATAGGAATATTGCATGAAAATTTTTTTATAGAAAAATTTTATCAATTATGTGTCTAATTGCAAAAAGGACTGAATTGATTAAAATGTTAAAGTTGCATACTAATAGCTATAGGGACTATATAGCTAGGGAATTCAAAATGTGAGGTCATTATATGGCAATTAGGCCATTGATGAGAAACATGTAGATATTTTTAGTGACTCATCCATGGAAAATTGAAAAGATGAAAGGATTAAATTGGAAAGTGAATAAATTAATATATGATAAAAGATTAAATAGAATAAAACTTATTATATATCATCATCTTCTCCATAAAATACATGAAAACCCTAGGAGAGAGAAAGAAAATTTCTCAAGCTTGAATTGGTAAGTTCTATGTCCCATTTTTAGTGATTTTATATTTTTGAGATCGGGAAAGATTAATCTCTTTATTTGGAGGGATTAAATTTAAAAGAAATTAAAGTTTAGAAAATTACCCATGGATGAATATGCTGTAAATTGAAAGTTTTTGATAGAAAATGAAAGATTATTGATAGATAAACCACTTTTACAAAGTGATTTTTAGTGAAAACATGTGTAGGGATTAAATTGCATGTGTTATAAAAGTTATGTTGAAATCTTGAATAAGCTTAGTATAAGGAGTAAATTGCATGAATATCAATTTTCGAGCCTAGGGATGAAATTGGAATTAATTGAAAGTTTAGGGGAAAAATGGTACTTTTGCCTAAAATGTGAAATGGGCTTGATTGAATGTAAAAATCATAGAATTTATGATTAAATTTATTTATATAGATCCGGAAGTGTCGAACAAAGAAAAAGATCGAGGGAAAGAAAAAGTTTCGGATTAATAGATACGATCAATTGTCAAGGTAAGCTTGTATAACTAAATTAAGCATGTAAATGTGTTGAATTAATTGTTGAATTATGTGCATCATGATTTGTAATTGGTATGTACATGTAATAAATCAATGTTAATTTGTGATTTACATGTAAATGATGAAATATTATATGAATCCGTTTGAATATTGATTTCCGATTGGACAGGTGATTACCGTGTATATGAGATCCTGCATATGTTGCAGTAAAGGTTGTTTCGAAAGGATAATCTTTTAATCTCATTATGAAAAGGAATGTAAACCGAAAGGGTAATACTTGAAAAGAATTTGTGTACCCAAATGGTACAACTTGAAAAGGTTATGTACACTTTGTGTGTACACTTGGAAAGGTTAGGTATACTTTGTGTATACCATATGAAAAGGAAAGGTATACTTTGTGTGTACCACTTGGAAAGGAATGTACACCTCAAGTGTACAACGGGAAAAGGAAAGGTCTATCAGAAATTTAATAATTCAGTGGTAACAACATACATAGTGATATAAAGAGAAGAGGCATGATGAGCTCATCTATGCATTTTAGTATTTTTGGAAACTAATCAATTGGTTGAATGATTGTGTATAGGCCTTAATTGCTAATTGACTAAGTTAAAGAACATATTACTTAATGTATAAATTACTTGATGAACATGAATGATAAGTGTATTTTGGTTATATGAACTTACTAAGCATTAATGCTTACTAGGTTATATGTTTCTTGTTTTATAGTGCTCAAAGCTCGTGAAAGTTGGAATTGGGTCGGAGCTATCATCACACTATCAATCCATCCATTTTGGTAAAAATGATAAACCTATTTTGTTATAATGGCATGTATAAGCTCTTGTGGCGAAATAACACTTAATATTTTGGTTTGTAATCAAGTCATTAGAGTGACTAGTGGATCATGGTTGAGATTGGTATGTTGTGGATTAACATAAAAACATGTTGTTTTGATTGTTAGAAATTTGTTGAAATAGTTGATATATATTATAAATTTTGGTACAGGAAAATGGTTAAGTTTGGGGTGAGAAAAGTGGCCTAAAACGACCTATTTTCGTCCACATGGTTAGACACACGAGTGTGTGTCTAGGCCGTGTGTGACACACGATAAGCCCACGGGCGTGTGAAATGACCGTATGTCCCCTGTATCCTTAAATATGAAGTTAGGATAGTACACGGACAAAAGACACGGCCGTGTGTCTTGGTCGTGTGAAGGACACGGGTTTCAAGCATGGTCGTGTGTCAAAATCGTGGGAAAATGGCTTAAAAATGGTGAAAAATCAGTTTACCACATGGCCTAGCCACATGGGCGTGTGCCCAGGCCGTGTGCCCCTTTGATACTTAAGAAATTGCAAGTCAGAATTTCCCATGGGCTGGCCACACGGGCATGTACCCTTAACTTCAAGAATTTTTTTTTTTTTTAAGTTTTCCAAAGTTACTGGTTTAGTTCCAAATCATTTCTAAAACATGTATTGGGCCACGTAGGCCCATATTAGGGACTTTATAGTGAAATATGAAAATTTTTTATTTGGAATGCAAATTTATGACTCAGTTTTGTACAAATGCTAGCGTATAAGTCCGATAATGCCTGATAACCCTATTCTGCTAACGGATACGGGTTAGGGGTATTTCAGTGATAAAATGAAAACAGATTCAAAATTGCAAAAATAAATTTTAAGCAAATAAAATAAATGGGTATATAAAATATTTTAAAGCTTAGCCTTAGCTTCGGTGCACCTTGAAGTTGAACCGATCCTTGAAAGAATATTTTTCCTTCCTACCAATAAGTTGGTTATAACGGTCGAGGACTCTTCAAACCAGCAGCTTTTTCTCTTATAGTCGATTATGGTACGTCCTGAAAATCGACCCTTTTATAATTTCTAACCACGTGACACATGCCTGTAATTTAAGACTTCGATAGCCTTGCGATCTAAAAAGCCCAACTCGAATTAACAACCTTAAACGTGTGGGTCGTTTAAATCTAATCATCATTTCCCTTAACGGAATCCAACTGGTTTTTCCCACTGGAACACACCAATTTGTTCACGGGATTTTGAATACAGCACGACCGACTCAACTTCCTAACTGTACGCCAAATGATTACAACCCAACACACACTTTTTGAATTGAAATCGAACCATCTTTAAGGGACGAATTTGAACTATCCCATATGTCGAAACCGTTTTTTTGAAAGGTCGACTTTTATTTTAAAAATGAAAATGGGAGTCGCCACCAATCTTTTTTATGAGGTGTGATCGAGTCACCTTGTAATTTAATCATTTTAATAAGAGGTTTAATTTATTAAAATAATGATTTTCGGTCTACAAAAATCCAAAAATGGGCTTGGGAGACGGATATGTACGAGGAAGGATTAGCACCCTCGTAACCCCCAAAATTGGTACCTAATTGATTAATTCGTGTCTTAGTGTCGAAAGTTGAAAACTTGAAAATAGTTTAAAAATAAGATCCCTCTTTGTATTAATGTTAATTTTACTTAAAATTTGCTTGAATAAATCGAAACAAACGTTAAAGACCCTTTCGTCTCGAGATAACGAAATGTTACATCCCGTAAGTTAGGACACGACACATTGAACCTTTGAGAATAAGCTTGCCTTTATCTTTTATTTGAAATCTTATGTATTTTAATTCTAAAAGGATATTCGGTTATTTAGGTTCAACGAGAAAATCGAAACCCCATAAATTAGGGTACAACTTCTTGAATCTCCAAATACAAAACATTGCCTATTGTTAAAATTTCCATTTTTGAATAATAACAAATGTAATATTTAAAACGATGTATTTAGTTTATTCTAGTATAGTATATATGAAAAAATGGCTAAAACGAGAAAATTTCATGTTTAACGAATGGTGATGCGACATAAATTTATAATACACTAATAAAGCATAAAAATAAGGTGATAATAAAAAAATCATGACAATAATATGCATAATAGAATAATAATAATAATAATGAAAAATGATAATAGTGATGATAATAATACTATCAAAAATAAAAAAGTAATAATAAATAATAATGATAATAATAATAATAATAATAATAATAATAATAATAACAACAACAATAATAATAATAATAATAATAATAATAATAATAATAATAATAATAATAAAAAGACCAAAACAAATAAATAAAATGCGCAATAAATACAAGAACAGACCAAAAAATAAAAATAATAGAAAATAAATAAATAAAATAAAATATGAAAAGTAAAAAAAATAATTCATAAAAATAAATAATTTAGGAAGAGCCCAAATTAAAAAAATAAGGGTTAAATCGACATTAAAATGAAGTAGGATGGATAAATTGTGAATAAATAAAAAAAAGGGAGAATGAAGGGTCAAAATGAAACGCGCGCGAAGGTAGGAGGACCAATTGGGAAATTATTCCCTGTCCTCAAAACGGCTTCATTACTTTCAGGGATTAAAATGAAATAAAATAAAATTATCGGGCAAAATTTAATAAAAAAAACAAAAAAAAGACTAAATTGCAACAGGCCATAAAAGCGAAAGGGCCTAATGCACAAATAACCCATGTGCTAAGAAAACACGTAGATCCTGAGGAGTCTTGGGTCGAATCTCGGGTCAAGGGACAAAACTACATCATTTTGGGGCTATTGAAGCTAGCCCTAAAACGGCGTCGTTTTAAGGGTCTATTTAAACCAAATTTTTCACAAAAAAATCATTTCATTCCCAAAATAAAAATAAAAATAACTCTTAAAAAGCTCTCCCATTTTTCTCTCAGTCCCTAGGTCCGGACTTGGTTCCGGCCATCGGCCACTGTTACGAGGAGATAAGACTTGTAACTTCAACCTACTTCACTGTAACTTCAGGGAGATAATGTTTATAGCTTTAATCTACTCTACTGCAATTTCAGAGAGAAAAGAATTACTATTTTCAATCTGCTCCACTGCATCTTCAGGGAGATTAGATTTGTAACTCGTAGCTTTAATTTGTTCCACTGCAACTTCAGGAAAATAAGATTCGCTATCTTCAATCCGCTCCACTACAACTTCAGAGAGATAAGATTACTGGCTTCAATCTACTCCACTGCAACTTCAGGGAGATAAAATTCCCCATGATGGTTTTAATCCATCCCACTGCAACTTTAGAGGTATAGGATTTATGGTTTCTCTGATCTTGTTACACCATTCTCTGGGGAACATGACCTATAGAATCCATTTTATGGGCCTATATTTATGCCAAGAGATTAGGATGTTATGATCAAAATTAATCAAATGCTCCTAACTAGATGTGTGTGAATGATGAATGCAAAATGTAATTTTTTTAGAATGATCCTCTTTTAATGTTTAGGTTGACATTGCTCGTTGTTCATCAAAGTTCTATCACTGACGCATTACCCTACCTTCTTGTTCAGCTAGTATATTTGACAGAAAACTCGAAAAAATAATCTCAATTTAAATTATTCTTTCCCAAACATTTTCAAATCTTAAATTTGGTTAGTTCTGACTAGTGGTCCTGTTTCAGATCCTTATACTATTTAGAAAACCTTTAGAATAATATGCAAGAAATCCTTTTACTTGAATATTATTAGTCCATTGATCGCTATTTCAATGAAAAATGCTTGAAAAAGATTATCACAATGGACAAAAAGGAATTTTATTGGGAGCAAAGCTTGAAATGAATAAATTAATCAAAGATAGCAAACATTGCTAAAATACAAAATGAATAAGATGAAAATAGGTGCCCTAGATATCATAGCATGAGCTTCTTCGCACTAACTTCTTGAGGACCTTTTTGAACTTGATATGTGTTTTGCAGATCCAAAATACTTTTTTGATGCCCCAAGATGTAGCATGCCTCCCCCTTGTTAATTTGGGGATAACAAGACTACCACATACCCTATCTTTGATCAAAATTTGAATTGCCCTTTTCCTAGGTTTTCAATTCAAAACCCCTTTGGCCTCAAGGCGTCCTTTTACGAGTTTTCACCTTGGCCTCTCCATTTTTTCCTTCTTTTTTTTTAGGTGAAGTATCTTTTGACTGAATTTGAATTCACAGAATTAGGTAGGTTCTTGCCATCCATCTCGATCAAAATCAATACTCCTCCAAAAATGGCATTCTTTACCATGTAAGGTCCCTCCCAGTTTGGCATCCACTTTTCTCTAAAATCCTTTTGTATAGGAAGGATCTTTTTCAATACCAGGCCCCCCTCATTGAATTCCCTAGGATGAACCCTTTTGTTGTAAGCTTGCATCATTCACTTTTGGTACATCTGACCATGACAGATGACTTTCAACCTTTTCTCTTCAATCAAGTTTAGCTGATCATATCGGGATTGGATTCATTCTACTTCATCCAACTTCAATTCTGCCAAAACTCAGAGAGAAGGAATCTCTACTTCAATAGGTAAAACCACCTCTATTCTATAAACCAAAGAGAAAGGCGTTGCCCCGGTTGAGGTCCTGACAGATGTTCGATAAGCATAGAGGGCAAATGGTAACTTTTCATGCCAATCTTTATAAGTCTCAATCATTTTCCCCACGATCTTCTTAATGTTCTTATTGGCTACCTCCACTACACCATTCATTTTCGGGCGATATGATGATAAGTTATGGTGTTTAATCTTGAATTCACTGCAGACTTCTGATATCGTGCTGTTGTTCAAATTCAGTGCACTGTCAGATATAATATTTTTTGACATTCCATACCGACATATGATCTCTTTCTTCAAGAATTTGCTAACTGTCGACTTCGTTACATTGGCGTAAAAAGTGGCCTCTACCCACTTGGTGACGTAATCGATAACCACAAAGATGAATCGATGCCCATTGGAAGCTTTTGACAAAATCGGCCCAATAACATCCATGCCCCACATAGAGAAAGGTCATGGAGAAGTCATGACATGAAGAGGTGAATGAGGCACATGAATTTTATCTCCATAAATTTGGCACTTATGACATCTCTTGGCATAATTAATACAATCCCTTTCCATGCTGGACCAATAATACTAGAATCTCATGATCTGTCTGGTCATTGTAAAAGCATTGACATGTGTTTCGTAGACACCCGCATGGACTTCTTTCAAGATTTTCTTAGCCTCAACAGCATCTAAACATCTTAGTAGCACATGATCTTTTATTCTTTTGTATAGGGTTTCCCTATCTAAGACATAGTCACTGACCAGTCTTCTTAACGTCCTTTTGTCATTCTCAGTTGCTTGGTCAGGGTATTCACAATTCTTCATATATCGCAGTATATCGTGGTACCAAGGGTGATCATCTTTTTCTTCTTCTTCGATGTTGTAACAATGAGCTACAGTCTCATAAATACTCATCTGGATAGGTTTTACATCCTCATTTTTGTTCATTTTGACCATGGAAGCTAAGGTAGCCAAGGCATCAACCATTTGATTTTCGTCACGTGAGAGTTAGCAGAAGGTGATGTCATCAAACTTTTTAATTAGCTTTAGAACCAGCCTTCGATAATTGATCAATTTGGGTCTCTCATCTCTTATTCACCTTTGAGTTGATAGATCACTAGTGCAAAATCCCCATATACCTCTAACACTTTAATTTACGTTCTATGGCTGCACAGATACTCATCATGCATGCTTCGTATTCTGTCATATTGTTCGTGCAATCAAAATCCAGTTTACTAGTGAAGGGATAATGATCTCCGTTTAGGGATATCAGGACTGCCCCAATTCCGTTACCCACAGTTTTTGAGGTTCCTTCAAAGTTTAGCTTCCAAGGATGACCTTCTTGAGAGTCTTTTTTAGTGGTTGCAACAAACATTAGGTATTTATTCGGGAAATCAAAGTTCAAAGGCTTGTAATCTTCTAGAGCTCTACTGGCCAGAAAATCTACTATTGTGCTTCATTTTATAGCCTTCTGATTCACATCGACTATATTACATTCGAAGAGCATAATTTGCCACCGGGTCATTCTTCCATTCAAAGCAGTCGATTCCATCATGTACATTAAAGGATCAAGTTTTGAGATGAGCCAAGTTGTGTGGTACAACATGTATTGTCTCAGTCTTCGGGTTATCTAGATTAAGTCGCAACACAACTTTTCAATTGACGAATATCTTGTCTCATATTCAGTAAACTTCTTATTGAGGTAATATATCGCTCTTTCTTTTCTCCCTAACTCATCATGTTGGCCAAGCCCGCGTCCTATGGAATTTCTAAATACTGCTAAGTACAGTATCAGCGGCTTATCTAGGCTAGGTGGCCTTAATACTGAGGTATTGGACAAGTAATATTTGACCTTGTCGAAAGTTTTCTGGCACTCCTCATCCCAAATGCCTAGATTGTGTTTCTTAAGGAGACGGAATATGGGGTCGTATTTCTCAGTTAGTTGCGAAATGAATCGGGCGATGTAATTTAGTCTTCCTAGGAAACCTCGAACTTATTTTTGAGTGCGCAGTAGAGGCAACTTTTGTATAGCCTTAACTTTATCTGGGTCGATCTCGATCCCCTTTTCACTGACTACAAATCCTAGCAATTTTCCCAACCTAAACTCGAAGGTACATTTTGCTAGATTGAGCTTCAGTTGAAATTTTCTCAATCTTAAGAACAATTTCCTCAATACTTGTACATGCTCCTTCTCTGTTCGGGACTTTATGATCATATCATTAATATAAAATTTGATTTTCTTGTGTATCATGTCATGAAACAAGGTTACTATGGCTCTCTGGTACATTTCTCTCGCGTTTTTCAGTCCAAATTGCATAACTTTATAGCAAAATGTTCCCCACATGGTTACGAATGTCGTCTTTTCCATATATTCAAGATGCATCTTAATCTGGTTGTATCTAGAGAAACCATCCATGAAGGAGAACAATGAGTAACCTGTCGTATTGTCAACTAATGTGTCGATATGAGGCAATAGGAAATTGTCTTTCGAGTTGGCTTTCTTCAAATCCCTGTAGTCTATGCACATTCATACTTTCCCATCTTTTTTAGGGATGGGAACTATATTAGCTACCCATTCTGAGTATTTAACAACTTGTAAAAAACCAGCATTGAATTGTTTCTTGACCTCCTCTTTTATTTTCACCAAAACGTCGGGCCTTATCCTTCGAAACTTCTGTTGAACTAGCTTACACCCTTCTTTTATGGGCAGCAGGTGTACCACGATGTCAGTACTTAACTCGGGCATGTCTTGATACGACCATGCAAAGACATCCTTGAATTCTTGAAGTAACTCAATGAGGTCCCGCTTTGTCTCTGTGGTGATACAAGCTCCGATCTTTACCTCTTTCTCTTCTCCTAAGATCACAATTTCTACTGATTATTAATAAGGTAAGATTTGTTTCTCATCTTGTTCTATCATCCTTAAATAATTAAGAGATAGCTCACAATCTCGACCATCTTCAAAATCTTGAGAATCCTCCATAGACATATCTTGCTCAAAAGGAGACTCTGAGTCAGTAGCAGCGTCGTTTGTATCATTGATATCTGGAGACCTGTTATAGGGATGAAAGAAAATCCAAAGAACAAAAGAATCTAAGAATAATTATCTGTATAATATATTATGAATGAAATAGAAAGCATAAAAGAATATTTGCTCAAGATGATACGCAAATATGCATTTTATTGAAATAAAGAAGTTGGACATAAGCCTATTTCACAAAAGGATTCCTATAGCTCTTAGGCTTAAAGCAATAACCGTGTTTTGAATATTACTCTAAATTAGCTCTAAAAATTACAGGAATCTCTTCCGCAGTCCAATTGTTCAGAACACTTCCAGGTACATAAGGGCGGATGCCTGATAAATTTTCTCCCCCTATTCTTTCTTCGGATATGACATTGATGTTTAGATTTTCGATTTCTTTTCTTGACATATTTCGTTCAGGGTAAATAGTTTCTCTTGACATGAAAGTTCTAGATATATGGGGAAAGGTCATTAGTTACCACTTGACCTCTTCCCTACTCAGTCGTACTCTTCTCCTTTCTTGCTTCTTCTCCAACTCTCTCTTCTTTTGCCTCGCATCTAGCTTGTATCTTAAGCTAAAATGGTCTCGTTTTTCATTAGCATGGGTGCCTCAATCCTCTCTTGGAGGTATTTCTCGAGTCCCCTTCTAGGCAAGGCTCATTTCCCAACCATCAACTATAGGTCTATCCTCGTAGTTTTGGATATTTTGGGCATCGGGACCTTGTTTCCTTCAATGATGAAAGTTGCATTCACAAATTCCAAAGATCGAAAGGAAAATTCTATCGCTTCATCGTTTGCCCCTATGTATGGTACGTCACAGGTTACGAATGCAATAATGTCTTTTTCCGCATTTATTGTTACCAGTCGACCCTCTGTTACCAAATTTAGCTTTTGTTGCAGTGATAACGGCACTGCCCTAGCTGAGCGAATCTAAGGTCTTCCCAACAAGCAATTATAAGAAGGCTTGGTGTCCATCACCAAGAAATTTACCTCATACATATTTGCACCAATCAAAAGGGGTATCTCAATCCTTCTCATCACCCTCCTTTCGGTACTATCGAATGCTTTCAATATGTTTTGGCATGTCTTTATATGAGAGCTATCCATAGGCAACCTGTTCAATGTGGATAAGGGCAAGACGTTCAATGCAAATCCATTATCAATTAACACCCCTGGCAATGTATATCCTTTGCAGCTGGTGGTGATGTGCAGAACCTTTGTAGATCCCATTCCCCCCGGAGGCATTTCATCATTATTGAAAAAGATAAAGTTGTCGGCACTTATATTGTTAACTAAGTGGTCCAGCTTGTTCACAAAGATATCATTAGCGACATAAGCTTTATTTAGCACCTTCATCAACGCGCTACGATGAGTTTCTGAGTTCAAGAGCAACGCTAGTAATGCGAGCTGGTTATTTGTGTAGTTGTTCTACAACACTATACTCGCTATGCTTTAAAAATTTCAGGATTTCCTTAGCCTCTTTCTCAGTTACCGGCTCATTAATGGACGATTCAAGTCTAGTCGTCTTCTACTTCTTTTGTTCAACCACAGAGGCTTTTCCTTTAACGGGCTCGGCTCTTATATTTACAAGATCATAGCGCCTTCTACTGCATGTGTAGAAACCCACATCCTGGTCCTCTTCTGAAGTGTTAACTGAGTTCTCCACTCCCTAGATCGTCACGCTGCTGTCATAATTCTAGGGAACCCACTTACTGTCATTGTAGAGAAATGCTACAGGTTTCTAGATTATGATACTTGGTGTAATTTGTACTCTGGCTTCATTGCTTCTTGGTCGTGAAATAATAACCATTGGGTGGTTGACTTTATAGACCTTCTTTCTTGACCTTTCTTCTAAAGCGCACACATCTTCTCCTTCCGAGCCTTTGGCATATTCAAAGAATTCTAGCTCCTTATTATCCATCAGATTTTGCACTAAGGCCCTAAATTTAACGCACTACTGGATCTCATGAATTTCTTCAGTATGGAACTCACAATAGTTCCTCGTCTTTTTGGGTCTCTCCTCTGAATCCTGTTTGATTAATCCTCCCTCTATCATTTTCTCCCAAACTCATTTCAGTAGGGTTTTCATTTCCACTACATTCATCTTGGTTCTTTTCCCTCCACTTCGAATTATCACATTTACCCTTTTATCAAAATGACTAGGTAACGAATTTCCTGCCACATTAGGTCTCGATAGATTATTGAACTTCACAATGCCCATCTTGATGAACCTTTCAATTAAATTTTTAAAAGCAGTGTACTTCTAGATTGAGTGTCATGTGATTCTTGTGTAATACTCGCATTAAGCATTCGCATCGTACCATTTGGGGAATAGAGGTTGCATAAGTTTCAAGTAGAAATGGGATACCACATGTGCATCAAACAGACTTTGACATAGCTCCCTATATGTCATCGGGATGGGTGTGAACTGGAGCCTTTCTGTATTTGGCCTTGGGTTGGATTCTTGCCTTGGGGGCCTTAATGGCTAGTAGTTACTGTCCTTGGCTGGCCTACAGTGATTGGTTTTGAATAACCCTTGTTATATATGCTTGCATTATTCACCTCATTTTCTTTCTTCCTTAGGCTGATCTTTTGGCGCTTTCCCCCGCGTCTATCTTACCACTTCACACTGCGTTTTTAATCTTTTCACCTGACATTACTATATCTGAGAAGCTCTTAATAGCGCTTCCCAACATATGATTGATGAATGGGGATTTTAAAGTATTGATGAAAAGCACTATGGTTTCTTTCTCCAGAAGAGGTGGCTAGACTTGCGTTGCCACCTCTCTCCATCTTTGGGCATATATTGCCTGAAGCTCTCACTTTGCTTCTTCTCTATATTCTACAATGTGATTCTGTCAGGTGTCATTTCTATCACATGACTATATTGTTTCATAAAAGCTTGTGCTAAGTCTTTCCATGAATTGATTCTGGCACGACTCAGTTGGTTGTTCCATTTGGCTGCTGACCTGATCAAATTGTCTTAGAAGTAATGAATTAATAATTGGTCATTATTAACATATCCTGTTATCCTTCAATAGAACATTGTGATGTGAGCTTCAGGACAGCTAGTCCCATTATGTTTTTCAAACTCTGGAGTTTTGAACTTTGGAGGGAGCACCAGATCTAGGACTAAACTCAAGTCCTTAGCATCAATTTAGTAATGATAATCAGCATTTTCCATTGCTCTGAATTTTTTCTAACCATCTGCACCGATCTTCAAGGTTTTTTGGCAGTTCCACTCTTGCTTTTTCCATTTCTGTCATATCATCTAGATCAACAACAATGGGATTGGTTGGATTATCCCCCAGATTGGAGCCTGAACCCGTTGGGTAGTTTGTCGGTGCCAAGGTACCGGCTTGATACTGTTGAGGTCTGATTATAACGGGTACCCCTCCTGGGCACACATCTGGTTGTGCTTGGACATTTTTCTGGGTAAAACCTGGAGGGTAAGTAGGGTCCTCATTATCATTTCTTGAGTTGACCACAGTGCTCTTCCTTTTTCTAAGTCCTCTAGACAGCAACTACGTCAATTGGCTCATCATACTTCTTTGGGATTCCTGTATTTGACCCCTCATATCCTATTGTACTTTTGCTAACTATTCTTGTAGTTGCACTTACAACTGATCCTGCATGTCTTTCTGAATCTATTCTAACCTTTCTAATGTTTGGTCCATTACTTTGGGTTTGGCGCGAGTACTCTAATGATATTTAGTTGGTAAACTCTTATTGAGTTCCAGGTTAGCTGTCATAATTTTGATTAATTAGGGTCTTTTTGCGAAATTTAATGCATATGATGTAATGAAAATGCATGGAATTAATGCAAAAAGAGGCATTGACTCTGATTTAATTCTATTAAAACAACTTTACTAAAAAAACAAATTTCTTTACATAAAACGGATTACATATACAGCTTTGCACTAATACTCAAAGCCTTAACTTTCCTAAAAACCCAAGCTAACTCTCGACCCCGATCTGATTCTAATTCATATTTTAAGCTTAGCACGTCAGCCTGAACTGCTAGGGTTTGCAAATGATCGGACACATCTCGTATTTGAGCCATAGCTTCACCCATGATATGGTCTCTATCTATGATCTGACCTTGAGAATGGTGGAGTTGCTCTTTCAAATGCTCATTGTTTGTTTCAAGGAGTTCAACTCGGAGTTCACAAATTTGTAATGCAATTTCAAGCTCTTCTATTTTTCCTTTTAGCTCTTCAATCTTGTTTAGGCTCGCTTTTAGCTCAATTGTGGAGTTGCGACTATGATACTGATGAAGTGACTTTTCTAGCTCTGCCACCGGGCTTTTTAATCTAATCTTTTCACTTCAAATTTCTGACAAACTCTTTTCTAAAGCCTCTTCTCGAACCTGAGCATCTTGGAACTTCCTTTCCCATCGATCGACTTTAATCTTTTCTTCTTTGATCTCTTACCGCCATTATTCTGATTTTTTCCTAGCTTAATAGTTCTCTTCAACAAGCGCAACTTCTTATAATTTGTTTTTAAACTGTCCAAGTCTTTCTCAGCCTTGTTCTTTCTTTTTCTCAATTTCTCGGTTTCTAACTTTTAGACATCAACATCTAATCCTAGTTGCACCTTTTCCTCCTCCAATTGTTCTATCTTCTTTCGTAGCTCCAAATTCCTCTTTTCAAAATCTTGCTTGATGATCTCTAGCTCAGATAGGATCACTTGCAGGTGTTCTTCCATTAGTCGAGTGCTTTCTTAACTTGGCATAGGGATGTTGGCATTGACTCTTTTACCTCACTACCCATCATATCAAGGGTCATCATTAGATTTACGGTAAATCTTTTCATTCTGTGGGTTTGGTTCCAAACGTTAGATATTTCTCGAACCTTTTTCTTGTAATTATTGTCCTTATACAAAAACTCACACTAGGCCAACCCTTGTGTTGCTGGTATGAACTGTCTCGTTCTATACTGCCTCAATACAAGCAGAGGAGCATATCCACCCCATATCTTAAGTAGAAGGACTCAGTCAAAGTCACCACACCAGTACAAAATCTCATTAGGGATCATCCAATGAGCCTTCCATTCAACGTCTTCATCTTGGATATTTTGAAGAATCACCATCTATTTTTCTTTTTAAATATCGTCTCGCCTCGGAGTAGCCACAAATTCTTTCAATGGAGAGTAGTTCTCGAAGAATACTCAATAAGAACCTTTCTCTACCCTCTAAAAATGGCTATGGAACCATGCTAACAAGAGTTGTGCACACCCAAAAAACCTTCATTCACCCGCTCTTTGGCATGCACTCAAAGATTTGAAAGTTTCGGCCAAGATTGCTGGGACGGGTGTGACCCTTTTATCGAGCTGGTCAAACAAATTTGAAACTGCCTCATCTACGTGCCCTAGTGCTTTAGGGAAGAAAACTAGCCCATAGATACTCAAAGAGAAGATATTGACCCTTTTCTTTGTGTCCGGATGTGCCAAAATCAAATCTTGCAAACTTTTCCAAAGAATACATTTACTATCCCTTTTTTGCTTGATCCGGGTCGTGACCCATTGCTCACTCATCCCCGTGATGTTTATTAGCTTTTTTTAAGAAAGCTTTATCGACATGAATCTTTGGGCATCGAAGCAAAATGGTATACTCCTCCACAGTAGGTACCAAATCTACTTTGCCAAATGTAAAGCAGCTGTAGGCGGGATTATAAAATTGAGCCAGAGCTCGAAACAAGTGCTTGTTCACTTTGATATTGAGTAGATAGGGCAATTCACAATAATTACACTAAAATAGCTGCTTGATTTCATCTTCCCATTGGTCCTATATTTCTTTCAACTCTTTGAGAGTATTCTAATTCATGCTGATACGAGTGAAATCCCCCAATTTTGACACATGATCCTCTGTTAGATTATCACCCTTCTTTAATTGTGTTTTCTTGGACCATATTCGGACAGTCGCATTATCTTCCACATTATCAAGAAATCCATTCTCCATGGCAAGCTCACTATTTAGTAATTAAACGTGAGCCAACACTTTTTTTATGATGAAAATGTCATGTAATCATAGTCAAAACAAAACAAAAACAAGTTAGCACGTCTTATACAAAGCTAAAATTTAAAACAAGCAAGAAATAATAAATAAAGCACCTATTCGGGTGACCACTAGGGTTTGGTGTGGTTCTACCTAGGGTAAGCTTTTAGGGTTCATTATATGCGGTTCGGTTCTAAAGTAAGGGTACCTGAACCGAAAAATTCCTCGATCCTCACCCATTTTAGGCTCATACGGACCGAGTTCAGTTCAGGGGAATACATTTCCCTATGGCTATACGGAGATGAAATCTCACGAAGACATAGGTACGGATGTATTCCGAAATATTGATGTATTCCGAAAGTGATCCACTATCCTATACAGAGGTGAAGACATCATGAAGGAATAGTTTCTCACTCCCACTTAAAAGGGTATAATAAACCGGTTATGAAATGCAATATGCGAAAATATATCCAAAGACTCGAACCAATAAAGCAAATATATCAAAATGATTAGATCATAAAAATGAAATGCAACGAAAGGATCATAAATTTAAACCAAATTATCAATTTTCTACAAAAAGACAAGAAGTAATCAACTCGTGTCTTGACTCTCTTATTTTTTTCTCCAATAGAGTCACCAAGTTGTCGAAATCGTTTTTTTGAAAGGTCGACTTTATTTTAAAAACGAAAATGAGAGTCGTCACCAATCTTTTTTATGAGGTGTGATCGGGTCACCTCGTAATTTAATCATTTTAATAAGAGCTTTAATTTATTAAAACAATGTTTTTCGGTCTATAAAAATCCAAAAATGGGTTCGGGAGTCTGTTACGTACAAGGAAGGATTAGCACTCTCGTAACGCCCAAAATTGATACCTAATTGATTAATTCATGTCTTAGTGTCGAAAGTTGAAAACTTGAAAATAATTTAAAAATACGATCCCTCTTTGTATTAATGTTAATTTTACTTAAAAATTGCTTGAATAAATCAAAATAAACGTTAAAGACCCTCTCGTCTCGAGATAACAAAATGTCACATCACGTAAGTTAGGACACGACATCTTGAACCTTTGAGAATAAACTTGCCTTTACCTTTTATTTGAAATCTTATGTATTTTAATTCTAAAAGGATATTTGGTTACTTAGGTTTAACGAGAAAATCGAAACCCCGTAAGTTAGGGTACGACTTATCGAATCTTCAAATACGAACATTGCCTATTTTTAAAATTTCCTTTTTTGAATAATAACAAATGTAATATTTAAAACGATGTTTTAGTTTATTCAGGTATAGTATATATGAAAAATGGGTAAAACGAGAAAATCCCATGTTTAACGAATGGTGATGCGACATAAATTTATAATACACTAATAAAGTATAAAAGTAAGATGATAATAAAAAAATCATGAAAATAATATGCATAATAGAACAATAATAATAATGAAAAATGATAATAGTGATGATAATAGTAATACTATCAAAAAATAAAAAAAAGAAATAATAATAATAATGATAATAACAATAATAATAATAAAGACCAAGACAAATAAATAAAATGCGCAATAAATACAAGAACAGACCAAAAAATAAAAATAATAAATAAATAATAGAAAATAAATAAATAAATAAAATATGAAAAGTAAAAAAAATAATTCATAAAAATAAATAATTTAGGAAGACTCCAAATTAAATAAATAATGGTTAAATCGACATTAAAATGAAGTAGGAGGGATAAATTGTGAATAAATAAAAGAAAGGGGAGAATGAAAGGTCAAAATGAAATGCGTGCGAAGGTGGGAGGACCAATTGGGAAATTATTCCCTGTCCTCAAAACGGCTTCGTTCCTTTCAGGGATTAAAATGAAATAAAATAAAATTATCGGGCAAAATTAAAAGAAAAAAACAAAAAAAGACTAAATTGCAATGGGCCATAAAAGCAAAAGGGCCTAATGAGCAAATAACCCAAGCGCTAAGAAAACATGCAGATCTTGGAGAACTTGGGTTGGATATCGAGTCAAGGGACAAAACGACGTCGTTTTGGGGCTATTGAAGCCTGCCCTAAAATAGTGTCTTTTTGAAGGTATATTTAAATCAAACTTTTCACAAAAAAATCATTTCATGCCCGAAATAAAATAAAATAAACTCTTAAAAAGCTCTCCCCTTTTTCTCTCAGTCCCCAGGTCCGGCCTTGGTCCCGGCCATCGGCCACCGTAGCGGCCACCGGTCACCGGTGACAGCGCCACCATCCACTGTGGCCGGAAAGTATAAAATGACCATTTTTTTTGGCCTTTCGACTCCCCTAGCTTGAAAAGTGTCATCTTTCATCAGAGATGACGGTCCTCAGCCACCCACGGTGGCGAAATGCGAGAAATCGGTAAGATTTCAACTTTTTATCCTATTTCATGCTTATTTCTTTAAAAAAAAAAGAAAGCGAATCAAAAGACCACCTTTAATAATATTGCTCTTCTTCTTGTTTCTTTTAAAAATAACAGATAAAAAAATAAAACAAATCACCTTTGAAGTTTTTGTTTTCTGTTTTTTGATTGCTTTTTTTCGTGTCCAAAAAAATTACATCTTGAATTCGACCTTTATAACCAATTTACATTTTTTATTTTTATTATATCTACTGTTCATCTGCTATTGTTCATCTGTTTCTTGTCTTTTCATTCTTTCTATTTTTACAGGGGGTGGTGGAGTCAATGACGATGAGAGAAGCAAGCCTTTTTTGTTTTAGTGCAAGGGAAACATAAGAGGCGTCAGGCTTTGGGGCGCGAGTCTTGGGTGACGTGGTTGAGGAGAAGTGGCAAGGGGGCTAGGGTTTCTTTTGTTTTACTGAAAAATGTTTAGGTTATTGGGCCATTAGGGTTTTTTTTATTTTGGGCTTGCAAATTTGGACTATTTTTTTATTCTTGGTTTGTTTTTTATTTTTGTTGGGCCGGGCAAAAATGGCCTATTACACCATATACCGGAGAGAAATCGAATACTGAATTGTAAAGTATTTAGTGTGGGTTCGTATCTCACAATTACTTTGGTCGGAGTGACAACCAGACAAAGGCTAAAATGGGGATTTAGTTAAGCATGAAATAAATCATGGTAGAAAGAGTATGGAAGTGGTGGAATTTAGAAAGGAGAAAGACTTTGGAAGGTAATTAAACCAAAAATATTGAAAGTAAAAGAAAATTGAAATAGCATAATAGAAAAGCAAAAAGAAAATTGAAATAGCATAATAGAAAAGCACTAACACAGAAAGAAAGAAAGAAAAAAAGTAAAAATTGATTGATGCCAAAGCCAAGTCTGCCCAAGTATTTATACACACTTCTAGTATTAAAATATAGCTAAATTTTCCTTAAAAGATTATCACTAGATAAATCAAAATTTAAAAATTAAATTTTAAACTAAAGATCAAATTTAAACTAAATACAAATTTTAACAATATAAAAAATAATTTGATCTTTATCCAGCTAATTTTAAATCATCAATCTTTATCCAGTCAACTTCAAACCTTCAATCTTTTAATCTACCCTTCCTCTTTGCTTTTTGTTCCAATTTAGCCCCTTTTGTATGATTTTAAATTTCAGCACACCAACTTCATTTCTAATAAGAAAAAATTCATAATAATTAATCAAAAATAAATACATTAAAAGTACAAATTTATTTTTGTATCAACGATCAAAGGGATTTTTACTTAAGTTTAGATTAAATCTTTAGACGAATTTTTTTTGAGAAATTTGAACTTCAAATTAAGGGTTTTAATCAAATTAAATTTACAAAACCTTTTAACTATTTAAGCCTACCAAAGTTAACAAAAGATTCATAAATACAAAGTTAAGTTCTATTTTTTCTTTAAACATCTTTTAGTATTCAATAATTCCATTAAATTTGGACTCGAAAAGAAATTATTTGATAGGACTTTCTCAACACATGAGCTATAGACCAAACCCTAAATCCTTAAATCGGACACTTATGCACTTCAACGTACCCAAACCTACATCTTCTTGCACTGACAATAATATTGATACCAATTGAGTTAATACTCTATCGACATTAATCTTAACCTTTTTAGCTGATATTCAACCTATGTTGTATAAAAAAAACAATTAATTCTAAGAATAATGCGACTAAGGCTATTTAATTAATAAATCAATAATAATGTTGAATTTAATTAAGACATCTCAATAATATTGGTATTAATTTTTTAATATTGAGGATTTTTTTTATCCAATATAGATTGAACACTAGTTAAAATGGTTGGCATTAATATGAAAACATAATTTTGTATTTTTCATACCATTCCTTGTATTTGTATAATTAAAAAATTGATATTAAGATTTTTATTTTATTTTAATGAAATGATAGATCTAAAGTTTAGACATATTTATTTTAATTTAACATTGAGAATATCTAATTATATTCTCTATTATTACATTCATGATTTTTATAAGAAGATAAATGTGTTTTAGTGTGCTCAAAATTTCTATATTAACAACAATAACAATGAAAATTAAGTTAAGATTTAATTAATTATATTTGCCACCATTAAATTTTGATTAAATTTAAAATCCAATGAAATAAGATCATTTTAATACAATTTTAATTGATATGAAACGATGATTAAAATTCTTAGATTGAGCACAGGTTGAAGCGATGTTAACCATCTCACCCCTATTATTGTATGAAACAAATCCTAAATAATACAAACCTCTGCCGCCTAAGTTTGGTTTATTAATTCAAAGCATCTTTGTAACAACCCTAAACTAATCCTCAACTCTCGTGCCCCACTTGTCTCTAATCCATTTCTAAGCTAAAATAAGTTGTTGGCGGGTGTTAAAGTTAGACCATAATCAATCCAGCAAAGGAATGACATCAAAATCAAAACAAAAGTCTATGACTTTCTATTATATCTACCTACATCGTCTCTATTGTCGGCCCTTTGCTGTTCCATTGCTTCACTTTTCTCCATTTCCAGTGATGATGAAAGCGGAGCTAGTGTTTATGTCAGGGATTTAAATTGCGGTCGCGGCCGCATTTTCGGTCGCATTATGTTTATCGCGGTTGCGGATATAATGGATACTATTGCGGTTACTGTAGGTATCGCGGTCGTGAATTTTTTTAAAATTCGCACAACTTATTGTAAAACATAATAATTATAATTAGAATTATAAAAAATCACTTTTAATGATTTTTAGAGTGTTCTCTAACACTTATGAACTTTTACTAATATGATATGGGAACACAACTTTTATAATCATTAATTATTCTTATATTTATTTACGAATTTTATAAGAATGTTATATTAACTAATAACAAAGTAAAAAAAATAGGAAATATTAAACATTTATCATATTTAATAAGTTTGAAAGTTTTTATAGATAAACTAATTGAAAATTCATACCTGAGAGATGTCTTCAATATTTCTTGACAGCTTTGAAGATGGTGAAGATATAAACATTGTATGCTGCAAAAGGAAAAAAGGAATAGATAAATGTATAGATTCTCATTAATTATTCCTATTTCCTACCACTTATTCTCACTCTCATCCTACTTTCATATATAGTTTAAAATGCTTTGATTCTTAATTATCTTTTCATAAAATATACTCCATTCATTTATTTAAAGATATATTTTAAATGTTTTAATATCATCAAAATTAAGGACATTAACAAAAGTTTCTTTTAAAAAAAAATACCTTACAAATAATGGTAGTGATACGATTTAGTTTTCACAAATTAGTGGAATGACGATGAGGATCAGATCCTTCACCTTCACTTTGACAGTATTCTTGACTTGATTATCTTGGCCTTTGTCCAAAAATATATCTAAAAAAAGTAACATTTTCACCTTGGTTTTCATATAATTGGTATGGAGGATATATTTGAGGAGGAGGATACATGAGAGGTGGAGGTGGGTGATACATTGGTGGTAGAGGATGCATTTGAGGCTGGTATGACACACCATAATTAGGAAATGGTGGATAATAACCATATGGTTGTGGATAACCATGTGAAGGTTGAAAATATGAAGGTTGTTCTGGTGGATAAAAACCTTGAGTGCTAGTAGATGAATCACTATACCAAAGGTTACTAGAATTCGATCTCCTACCAAATGAAGAGCCTATAAAAGTATGTTTCTTGCCTTTTCCTTTTGATGGAGCTCTAGGTTCACTTCTATCTCTATGTTTCTTGCCTTTTCCTTTTTATGGAGCTCTAGGTTCACTTCTATCTCTCCTAAGTTTAAGAAATATATTTCCATCAAACTCTAATCTATCACGGAAATGTCCACTAGTGGCACCAACCCTATATTCTCCTCCATACCGACTAGAAGACCTAATTTCACCTCTATCACCACTATGTCCATCATCATCATCAATTGGACTTAAACCACCACTTGGCGTTGAACTAGAACTTGAATGAGACAAATTTTGTTGTTGAGATTTATCAACATCCATTTCATCATCAGAGGTATCCACAGGCAGCACACCGGCATTTTCACCATCTAACAATGGATTCTCTTTCTCATGAAGCCATTCTGATAGTGGATCAACATCTTCAAAGATATTATCAAGGCTTATAGGATTAAAACTAGCATTTATATAATCAATGCTCATTCTTTTTTGATGTCTTATCTGAAGCCTCATATTATAATAGGTAAACACTAGTTTCACAAGTTTTTTATACTTTAACCTATTTCTTGCCTTGGTGTGAATATAACTAAATGTACTCCAATTTCGTTCGCAATTTGATGCAGAAGTTATTTGACTAAGCACTTTAATTGCTAATTTTTGTAATTCGGGAACACGTGTCGTATATTATCCACCACTCAGCTGCGTAATATTATTTAAATTTCAAAATAACTTCAAAATGTACAATATAATTAAATAATATAAATTAAATTTAATAATTTAATTAACTATTTACCCAAATTCATTTGCTTCCAAGCTCTTTTTGCTTGTGGAGTACCGAATGTCTCATGTTTAACTCTAAATAGTAACAAATGCATAAATAAAAGATAGAACAAAAAAAAAAATTCTATTTCAAATTGTGTAACTAAGTTACAAATAATAGTACTTGAATCTAACCTGATTAACCATTCTGACTTAAGTATCAAGAGAAGGTTCTAATCTTTCAATTACTGATCGTGTACCTTCTAATGTTTCTATTAGTACATTCTCAGAATGTTCCACCCCAAATTGAAATTGAGGATTGAGAAAATAACCTAAGTATAATTTATAAGAATATCATCAAATAATAATCTAAAGCTTAAAATAATAAAATATAAAAATAGTTCTTAATTATATGAAACATTTTATCTTACCAGCTGAATGCAAGTCGGAATGCATAAAATTTCATCTATTGTCAATAATCTTTTCGTACTTGGTGAAATATCGACAATCTTGTTGAATTGCTCGTTTAGCTCTATCAACAACCTCATAAATAAAGCCCATTATTGGTTTTTCATCACTATCCACAAGTCTCAATACTTTTAC
The DNA here is from genome assembly GCA_025698465.1 of Gossypium longicalyx. Classification (NCBI taxonomy): domain Eukaryota; kingdom Viridiplantae; phylum Streptophyta; class Magnoliopsida; order Malvales; family Malvaceae; genus Gossypium; species Gossypium longicalyx. Next base: position 9,440,403 of record CM046997.1, on the reverse strand, counting down.
TAGGGGCTCGTAAACTTTTATGAGGTCATTGGCTTTTTTTCAAAAAAAATTTCCCAAAACAATTTTTTTGGCTTCATAAGCAGGCCCTGACTTTTGCTGTCCCCATTTTGATTCTTTAAATTCCTATATATTCATAAGAAAATTTTTAAAATAACATAATTTAAATTATTTGGAACTAATAAAATCATTAAAGGTTGGTATATTTTAAATTATTTGGAACTAATAAAATCATTAAAGGTTGGTATATTTAAGTAATTATATTAACTAATTATAAAATACTAACATTTGAATTAAATATTTCTCTCAGACCTTGCTTTTGTCTTGTTATCTCTTCAAGTTGAATGAAATGAGTTGCAAATCGAGTAATAGCGGGTCGAAGTATTTGCTTCCCTTGTGTAATGAGTTGCAACTTGAGTAAGAGTAGGTTGAAGTATTTGCTTCCCTTGTGTATACTTCTTCATCAAATCAACAGTCCAAATGTGATTGTATATAAAGCAAGTCACTTTCTTTGCCTCATCTAACACTTTTGCTACACTGGGCTTTTTCCTAATATCTTCAAAGCATAAACCTAAACAGTAAGCTGCACATAAGGTCCAATATAGATGTTTTCTTTTCAACATTAATTTTTTTCCAGCAGCTTTCATTACTGTCTCATTATCAGTCACTATTTGGACAATGTAATTTTCTCCAATTTCTTCTACAACTGAATCTAACAAACTGTAGTAGAATTCAGCATCTCTGCTACGAACACTTGAGACATCTACCGATTTCCAAAAAATGGTTCCTTTATTGCAATAAACAAGGAAATTAATGACGTGCATTTGATTCAAACTGTTGATCCAACCATCACATATTAGAGTTGCACCCAATTCTTTCCAATGAGTCTTTAGTCCATTTACCTAATCACGAACTCGTTGATACTCTGACTCCAAATACACATCTGAAACCTCATAAGGTGTTGGGAGTTTTACACCTTGTCCAACTTCTGTTGACACTTGAATTAAGTTATACAACCACGGAGAGATTGCTAATTGAAAAGGAAGTCTTTCATATATTAAAATTTTAGATACCGCTTCACCTATCTTTAGTTGCTTTAAACTTTTGCTTCTAGCCAATTCAGGTATAGCTCCCCTTAAGGTAAACTCAGACTCACTTGGGATGGATTTACTTGTTCTTTCTCTATGATATTCTCTAGTTGATCCATGAGAAGATCGCCCTTCTTCATAAATGTTATTCCATCCACCAGTACTTCGTTTGAATTCTTCCCTTCTATGCCACTTGTGTTGTGATTGAATACTTTCTCCAGTTTCTTGCCTTATAGCAGAAACCTCATCAATGAATTCCTCGTGTTCATCCTCCTCTCCTCTTAATTCAGATAAGAATTCATCTGTTCTCCTATTTTTGTCTATTTTCTTTGTGTTGCTTTCTTTCAGTATATTCATCATACTTTCTCTAATGACACCTGTTAATAAAATAAAAATAATTCACACTTTATACTATTATCAATTATATATAATCTTTATTGATAAATTTACAATAACATTTAAAAATAATAATAAAGTATCACATACTAGTAACATTAGGGCATGGTGTAACATTGCCGGTTTTATGAGCAATGTGCTCTTTAAATCGTGTTATTCCTCATTTCACAACTTTACCACAAAGTTTACATACAACATTTCCTTTTGTATTTGGCACTAGAGTTCCAAAGTGTCAACCTATATCATTACTTGGTGCACCCTCCAATCCTTTAATCAGGAACTCTTCACGTGGTGGCATGCTTTATTTTCATTTATATATAAGAAACATAAAATTATATTTAGAAATATAAGATTATATTTAGAAATATAAGCAACTCATTACTTATATTATTAGCAATATAATACAAAAAAAAGTAAACATCATTAACATGGAAAAATTAAATTTATTGCATAATCCATAATTTATTTATTTTAAAAAAAACAACAATATACCATAACCCATTATTACTTGGTTCCAAAGTTTTTTGTATAAATAATTTGTTTTGTTCCATCTTAATAAAATTTAAATTCAAATTGGATCAAATTTAAAAATTCAAGTTTTTCATATTATGCAAACTAAAATCAATAGAGATTTATCTAATGTTGAATTGAAGTCATCTATCCGATTTGATGAAGAAAAATATGATGAATTAATTTGTCTTGATTTTTACCTTTTATAATACAAGTCATAAGTGATGGAGGCTATAATATTTTCATTAATTTTGTGTGTAACCTTAAGCAAACCCCAAGCAATAGATGTTATAATTTTTCATTAATTTTGTGTGTAACCCTAAACAAACCCTGAGTAATAAAAGTTATGAAATTTTAAAATAATATTAATAAATAATAAATAATTATCATTATAAATTATAATTACAATATTAATTAAAAAATAACATATAAAGTAAAATTATAAATCTGATGCGATTGAAGCTTTCATATTAAAAAATATAATAATATGATTGTCGTTAAAGTAATTTTTATTTTCAGTAAGATCTTTCCAAACAATTCTAACTTATTAATCTCCAATTCTTTTAGTTATGTTTTAGATGCTACTTGATTTCACCATAAACATTATAATTTTAAAAACTTCAATTTCATTTGATTTGATTTTCATATAAAATTTTAATAAATATATATATATATATAAATCTTATTCATGTGTCATAACTACATTTTGAATGTTTTATAATTTAATAAAAAGAAAAATAATTCATTTGGTTGTCCTGTTGTCTCTATCAATTTCATAATCAATTACTTTATTTTATTTCCAATTAACTTCAATTGGTAAAATCTTATAAAATCTTAAGTTAATATATGGTAAAATTATAATTTCTTCTTAGAAAATGTCAAAATTTCAATTTACCTTTTGAGAACTATCAAGATACAAACCAATACAAAATCACATTTTAACTCTAATAAAAATATATAACTTAATTTTAAATTGATATTTTTAATTGTAGTGTAAGATGGTTTAAGGTGCTTTTAGAAATTAATTGTTGGGTTGGATATAGAGGATGGGTAGCACACAAGAGACCAAACAAAAATTAAAATAGACATCAAATCTAGCAAAAAACAAATAGAAATCCACAAGCCTAAAAAAAATTACAATATAAAAAAAATAGTTGGAAATCAAGCATTAGGTAGGCCATCAGCTCTCCTCTCAAGTCTCCATCCACCGTCAACAATAAATTCAAAAAAAAAAATTGGGAATCCTGAACCCCCAAAATTAACCCTAAAACCCATTCAAAGCATCCATGATCCATCCTTCCAATTCCAAAACCTTTCCCCTTCCCTACAAGTTCTATCATTTTTTCTTTGTTTTCTCCAAAGAAATTTTCATCTTGATTGTGTGACGACATTATGAGTTCTTGTGTGATATGTATTTCTGGGCTTTCCATAATGAAAATTTTTAAACAGTTTCAGTTGAGGAGTCGTTTTAATCACTTTTATTTTTTTTATTTTTCAGAAATCAGAATGTTCATTTTTACCAAAGTCATTCTTTTTTAAATAAAGCCAAAGAGCTAGCTGCAAAGAAAGATATAAAGGGCCAAAGGCTCTTGAGGAGCTTTCAACTATTGAGGTTGGTTCAGACTACGAATTAATGTTACATCCCGGGTATCTTATCATGAGATTCTCATGTGATTTAGTATTTGACTGGTCTCATATCTTTTTATATTACATGTAGGTCGAGAAGTTTATGGCTCTGTGGAGTAGCAAGAAAGCTGTCAGGGATGATTATGAGAAAAGAATTCTACCATCCCTGGACCATGGGCAATTAAGTCGGGAATTCGAGATAGTCGGATCAAGAATCCTGATAAGAAACCACTGGTTGTACAAGAGAGACACCAGTGCCTTCTAAAATTGTAACGATTCCAAAACCTAGCATCCGACAACCAAAGGAAGAAGCCAAACGCCCAAACCCTCTCCTAAACTTAAAACAATATTTGCATTTTACAGTAAAAACAAGCAAGAATCAAGACAAAAAATTTCATGTACTTACTTGAAAATTATGAATCTCCGAATGTGCAAGTGATCAGGGTTTGCTTCTCGAGTTCAATGGTAACTCTACTGTGTTGTGATTTTGTTTGGTTTGGTTTGGAGTTTAGACTCTAAACTGAAATATGATAATTTCATATTTTTCGATTGCTTTTGATTGCTTTTTTTTGTTGTATTTGGACTTCTTTTACCTTTTTTTATTGAAAACTATCTGATTTTGCAGGTGAGGAATATATTCCCTTTTGTCTCATTGAATTTATGTTGATTTTTTAGAGGAGTTGGATTTTTTTTTTAATTTTAGTGTAACGAAAAATAATGGGAATGTGGCCCATTATTGCCGCAATTGGCCATTACCCGTTAAATTGTGGTCGCGATCCATCGCTATTAGTGTGACTCAACTTTACACCGCTATTTTCAGTAGTAGCAATTTAGGACGATGCCGCTACCGCTATATAGCGGCCACTATACCAATATTAGACCGCTATTTAAATCCCCGGTTTATGCCAATGCCTCGTAAGGGCCATTTCACATCTATGGTTCAACTGGTTAAGCTTTTGGTGAATCTGTATCGCAATCTCTCTATTACTGTTCTCATCATGAAGCTAGACCTTAATGCAAAAATCATTACCTATGTGAACTCTTTCACTGCCACTCGCATCAAATTCATCCACCTCCCTCCACCTGAAACCCACAAAGATGTCGCTCCCGCCAATTTTATCACTTCTTTAGTGCAGATCCATGGGCCCTTGGTGAAAGAGGCTGCTGCCAATATTGTACAATACTCTAGCTCAGTAATTGACTAGCATCGACTTGCCGGGCTTATTCTTGACGTGTTTCTAACTCCTTTAATAGATTTGGGTAACGAGTTCGATGTTCCGAGTTATGTTTTCTATGTATCACGTGCAACTTTTGTCGGCTTTTAATTTTATGCATTAGCCCTTCAGGATGAGAAAAATGTTAACATCGTTGAGTTAAAGGACTCGAACATTGAGTTTACCATACCCTCTTATATCAACCTTGTTTCATCTAAACTCTTTCCCACTGTTATGCTCAAACCTGAATCTATTCCTATGGTGAATACCTGGGTAAGAGGGCTAAGAAAGGCCAAGGGTATAATGATAAACACGTTTTGGAAGCTAGAATCCTATGCAATCAGCTCCCTTTCTTATAGTAGTGTACCGCCCATATGTCCAATGAGACCTATATTGGATCTCGATAATGAAAGTGAGGTCCATCAGAGTTCTGATATCATGAAATGGCTGGATGAACAACCTACTTCATATGTGGTGTTTCTCTGCTTTAGGAGTAGGGGGAGCTTCAACGAAGATCAAGTGAAAGAGATCGTCTGTGCACTGGAACAAAGTGGACATTGGTTCTTGTGGTCACTACACCAACCCCCAGACCTATCCAAGAGTTTAATGGCAAGCCCAACTGATTATGACTATACGTCGAAGGTTTTTCCAAAAGGGTTTTTGGATAGGACGCATGACATAGGTAAAATCATTAGTTGGGCACTGCAAGTAGTGATTTTGGGTCATTCGGCGATTGGAGGGTTCATATCACATTGTGGGTGGAACTTAATGCTAGATAGTATATTGTTTGGAGTTCTGATAGTGACGTGGCCACTTTACATAGAGCAATAGCTAAATGCATTTGAATTGGTGAGGGAGTTGGGATTAGCAATGGAAATTAACATGGATTCTAGAAGAGATGTTATAAGTAAGGGTGAACTTGAAATAATGAGGGCTAAAATGATAGAGAAAGGAATTTGGTATGTGGTGAAGCAGAATAGTATGTTAGAAAGAGGGTAACAGAGATAAGTGAAAAGAGTAGGAAAGCTTTGATCGACAGTGGATATTCACACTCCACGATACGTGATTTCATCAATGATGTTATAGACAATATGTTTAAGAAAAATTAGTAGAATTAACGATGGATCCATGAAATATGCTTAAAAAAAAGATTTTGTATTTGGCCTATAGACAGACCAAAATCATTGCTTCAGCAACATGGTTCCTTTTTTAAAATATATATCTTACTTTAACATCTCAACTCCACTATATAGCTCAGAACATAACATCCCATTCACCATTTGGACAATCGACATATCATCAAACTCCAAGATCACTCGCCTAGCTCCCAGTTGCCAGGCATGAACAAGTTTGTCATATGCACCCCAATGCTCCTACAAAATCCGAGCCCCTTTGACAATTCTGAGTATTGTTGGAAAATTTTTATTTTTATGGAACTTTGAGGCATATTTTCAATAGCTAAAACTGGAGAGTTGAATCATAAAATTATAGTTTCATATTCTATTTCATGAGACATTTACAACGGTATATCATATGCTCAAAATAGTTGAGTGATAAATGAGAACTTGATACTCAAAGTAAGCTACTTGGAAATATTTGTTGAAGAAAAGTAAAGGCTTAGATCCCACATTAGTTAAATACAAAGTGTGAAATGTGTTTATATATGGGAACCCTCTTAAAAAGTGATTGAATGGCTAAGTTTGTAACATTGCCTCACGCGCAAGAGGGTGCAGGTCCAAACCCAACGAGGTTGGGACGCACCCGCACAATGTGGGCGATGCGAAATGTTCGAACTGATTGGGTTTGCGATATTTTAGTCCAACACGAAATTATTTTTTCCTCAGCGGACATAATCTGGTTATATAAGGACCCTTATCTTATTTATTTGATTCCAATCAATTTGATTTAATTTTTTTTAATCAAATTGATTTATTGACTCTTTAATGGCAAATTTTGTGGAAATTTTCCAAAATTCCAACATTCTCAATACCCATAAAAGGCTATGAATCCTGAAGGTTTTTATACACTCCCAAATTCTCTCACACCGAAATTTTGTTGCTCTCAAAAACTCTTCTTTTCTTCTCTGTATTTTTCAAAAGTTCCAGTGATAGAAAAAGGCATCGTTTGTTCGTTGATCGCTGCAGAGGTGCTGCTACTTTGATTATTGAGTTGCTGTATCCTGGGAGACATTCGTCCAATATTTCTCCAAGTACCGTAAGAGCGGCTAAGTTTGTCTTAAGAAAACTGTGTTTCACAGGCCTCAACGTTTAGTAAAATCTCTATTCTTTATTTTTTATTTCAATTTTTATTATGGTTTCGATTGATTTTCGTATTTGACGAATTAAATATAAATTATTCTATTTATATTTTATTTTATATATAAATATTTATTTATTATATTTATTTATTTTGTTCGTTAACGTGTGTTGCCCAACAAGAGTATCACCACTAGTCGCAGCCATTTCATCATCACTCTGTACAGCCCCATCAGTGTTCACTTTGCACCAACACACAGCCAACCGTTCCCATTGCACCTTTATTATGGTATCTTATTAATTCTTAGCCCACTCATAATTAAAATCTCAACCATTCATCAATTAAACCAAACAGAATTGATAATTAAAATTGCATCATAAATCATACTTAACAAAAGATCACATTCATTAATTCAATCATGCCATATATCACAACAATCAAAATATATATTAAAGACAAATAATATAGCCACACAAACCTACTTTTAAGAAAATTCATCCTATAAACAAAATTTTAAAAAAAATTAAACCATTAACAAATTAAATCTTCACAATGCAAGGCTATTAATAATAATAAGGTTTAAGAGTCAAAGATGCGTCGTGAACTAATTAAAAATTTGACTAAGGCAAGTGTACCTATCAATTAATAGTATAGTTACAGTGAGTAAAGATATCGTTCTCACGAAAAGTAAAAGTACTAGTAATTATCATTTTTCTATTATTTAACCGATAAATTGAATGATTGATTGAAAACTAAAATTAACTAAATTAATAGCTAACGAACACGACAAATAACAATTCAGGAAAATACTAAAATAATAACCAAGAAACGAAACAATATCCAAGAAAGAATTCACTTAGATTTCATCTATCACTATCAATTTAAATTGCGCGATTTATTTACTTAGTATCTTAATACCTAAAAATCCCTAAATTATGCTAATATCTCTTTCGAGAGTAAGAGCAATTGACTCTAAGTTGATTAATTAAAATTTCTTTCTAATTAAAACAATTATTATCACATTGACTCGATTTATGATTCCCCTATTAGATTTGACTCTAATTCGGTAGATTTATGTCATCCTATTTCTAGGATTGCATACAACTCCACTCAATTACACTAGATCTACTCTTAAACAGAGTCTATTCCTCCTCTAATTTAAGCACATCAAATATGGATCAATAATCTAGAACTATCAAACTAAGAATTAAGCACATATAATTGAGAACAAGATCTAAGTAATAAAATAAAAATCAAAGACAAAATTCATTATAGGGTTCATCTCTCTAAGTATTTAGAAAAATTAGTTCATGCTTAAAAATAAAAACATCCAAAACAAGGTATAACCGAAAAAAATAAAGAAACTCATGATAATTTCCTAAGAAATCAATCGGGAATATTCAATCTTGACAGAAATCTACTTTAGAATTAGCTTCAATAATGTTTTCCAAGTTGTTTTCTTGAATATTCTATGACAGTTCAATTGCATTTTTTGCTGTTTAGAGTGCGGATTCGCATAATTGACATGACTTGGCACATGGCCATGTGGCCAGGCCGTGTGGAAGGGGTTAGCCCGTATGACTCCTGTACCTTACTCTGATTTTCTAGTTTCCACTCATTTTTCGCTCATTTTACTCCCAAATGCTCTCCTAAGTATAAAAACATAAATTTAAAGGATTAGGAGCATAAATTTCATCATTAACATCAAATAATCACCTAAAATCATATTAAGAATGAGATTAAAACATGTTACTTTTAACACTTATCAGTCAAAAAAGCTATTAGTAAAAAAATTAATAAAGTAATTGAACCCTTAAAAAAAATTGATCTTATTGAACCCTTAATGACAAAAAAATCAACTAATTTCATTAACGAAAATTGTCAGTTAATCGATTTGACTGTTAGCAGTGCTAACATGACAAACAACACTAACTTGACATATCACATCAATAAAAAATTTTAAAAATTAAAAAAAATTAAAATATAAACTTTTTAAAAGGTTATTAAAACTTACTAAAAGATTATAAAAATTTAAATATGTAAAAGAATCAATAAAAAGATTATAATTTCAACCAAAATTTTAAAAATTATTAAAAGCTATTAAAACTTAGTAAAAAGTTATAAAATTTTAAATATGTAAAAAATTAATAAATTTATTATAATTTCTTTTGTCCTGTTTCAAGATTTATTAACTACCTAGAAGATAATATATAAAAAAATCAATAAAATTGAAAATTGAGCGCTAAATAAGCTAAACTGAGTAAATTTCTTGAATGTTTATTGAAACTTCTCAAACTAACAAAACATCAAAAGCTGCCCCTCTTTTATTTCCTCTCAGGCTCCCATCTTTACAAGTAATCTACCAAACACCAAAAAGCAATCCAAAATACGATTCTGCATTGGCTACTTCATTTGAAGCATTCCCACAAGCATTTGGTAGCCATGGCAGAAGACAGAGTCGTAACATCCTACAACAACACGTCCATAACCGATGCCAAGAAAAACCCTTTCTTTATCAAGGCGGGGCTTGCCCAAATGCTACCTAGAAGTGCTATTGTCGAAGTCTCAACCCTCCACCAAGAAAGAATTGTCGAGGAAACCAGTGCCTGATGTTTAGTCATAACTGAACCAATTGCCTTCACGCATGTCGGATCCTTCAATCATCAAACAAATAAAACACAACTTGTAGGTTACAGAAAAATTTTAGGGAAATCATGGGAGTTATGGGAATATGAAAGAAGATGAAAAAAATTGACAGTGTGTTTGGTTGAATGTAATAGAAATGTTATTAAACAGTAGAACATATGTTAGGTTCAACGAATGCTTAAAACATTGAATGAATCATTCCGGGATTATTCCGAAAGATTGCTTGTTGAATTGACTATTCGAAACATTGCTTAATGATTGTTTAGGATTTTTAAATAAAAAAGTTTATGACTTAATTTTTAACATTTTAACTACATAAACTAAATATCAAATTGTGTCAAAGTATAGGGACTAACCTCATATTTTAGACTTAAAATTATATGTAAAGTATATTAGGTTTTTATTTGAATATAAAAAATTAATTACGTATATTTTAAGTACACATTAATGTGCTAGTTTATGGTGGTGATTTGCTTATTTCTGGGAATGATTCCGATGCTTTGAAAACTTTTAAGGGGTATCTCAGTTCTTGCATCCATATGAAGGATCTTAACAATTTGAAATATTTTTTGGGGGATAGAGGTAGCTCATAGCTCTTTGGGATTATTTCTTTGTCAAAACAAATATACACTTGATATTATTTCGGAGGTTAGTCTTTTAGAAGCAAAGCCCACAAGATCCTAATAAATCAAAATCATAAATTAGCATATGTTACAAAGACAGTTTTGCCTGATCCTGAGCTATACAGACGGTTAATGGGTCGTTTGATTTATTTTGCAGTGGTCATACCTGATTTGGCATACTCGGTTCATGTCTTATCTCAATTTATGTATGAGCCAAGGTGGGAGCATTGGGATGCGACTTGTATGTTGTCCGGTACTTGAAAGGTGTTGGATCGTCAGTACACCCCGTGGTGCTACGGAAAAAATATTTCGGTGATCATCAACCATGGATCCATGTACGATGAACAAATCGGGTTGAAACAAGAGTCAAAAATATATATTTTCGAAACTAAAAAAGCGACGAATAACGTTGTTGATAGGATCCCTTTGAACGATGTCGATCACAAGCCGCAACAATAACATCTTGACTTCAATGTAATCCATCCAGTCAAAGAATGAACAGTAAAACTCTCTTAAACTTTTTAGAAAGAATTTTTAAAAACGGCTACTAGACCTTTTAATTTATTTTTCTTGGTAACCCTAACACAATCAGAGATTCATATTTCTTTTATTTTTCTTTGATATCACATACATAAAAAAAAAAGGGATTGTTCCCTTATTTTTAGAGAAACAAATGGAAAGCCAGAAAAAGAAATTATATTCTCTCCAAAAGAATATCAATTTTCATATCTTTTTATATTTTAACTGTACAAGCCCAATTTACGGGCCCAATCTAAACCAAATACCCCAAACCCAATTACAAATGAAACCCTAGCTCAATACCTAACCCTAGCCCAATCAGCCCAATACCCAAAATCAAAAATAAGAAAAATGAAACCCTAAACTAGCTGCTGCCGCCTCTGACCCCTGTCCCATCACCCCATGCCGGTCAGCCACCCACTCCACCGCCCAAGCTGCACCTACAAAGCATTAAATGGAAAAGACAGAAGCAAGAAAAGATAATGTTGTATTCGGCTATATATAGCCAAACGAAATTGTAAGGTTTTTTTCGGCATTTTGTGAAATAAAAACAGCATTAGATTTTAAACATACGAGCAAGAATCTAGACCCTAGCAACATCAAAAGCAGGAAAATAGCCCAATATCAGAGATCGAAGAATTGAAAGTAGCAAATCTAAGGTGACTTAACTTTATTTCCATTTCGTTTTTGGATCCATTTTCCTAGTTTATACATACAAATTAAAAACATAAAAAATATATAAAAAAGGGGAAGAAAATATACCTTTTTTCGAAACTTCGGCCACCGCGACGGCGGCGCACGGCGGAGCCACGGTGGGGGGTGGCCGGATCCCTTGGCCGGTTCTGGGTCTTCCCCAGAGAGAAAATCCCCCATTTCCCCCTTTTTTTTTCTCAAACGCAGAACAAATGAATTTTTCAAAAAAATTTTGGCTTTTATAAGCCTTTGAAACGGCAGCGTTTTGGGGTACCCTCCCCAGACGCAAAACGACGTCGTTTTGGGGAGGGAACCCGTGACCCGACTCGCCTGGGAAAAGATCCGCGTGTTTTTTCGACGGAAGGGCTATTTGCGCGTTTAGCCCTTCCGCATTTTTTTCTTTTAAATTTTATTTTTTTAGCTTTTAATTTATGCCCAGAAATTTTATTTCTTTTCCAATTTAATCCCCTTGATACTGCGCGTTTTTGGGCAGATGGGCTTATTGTGCTTTTGGTCCTTCCCTTTTTTTTCGTGTGTTTAAATTGGTCCCCTTCTCTTCTTTTCATTTCAATTTTGGCCCAAGCCTTTTGCTTTTAGTTCGATTAGATCCTTTTTTATTTTATTATTAAAATTAATTATTTTAGTATTATCATTACTATTATTTTTTACTATTATCATTTTTTAAATTATTATTATCATTATTATTATTATCATTAATATATGTTTTATTATGTATGTATATATATTTATGTAGTATTACTATTAGTCCTTTTTTTATTTATTTCTAATATATATATTATGTAGATATTTATATTATATTATATATATATTTTTCATATATGTTATGTATATAGGTTTTGATATTATCTTTTTATATATTATTATGTACATATTTTAATATTATTAGTTATATGCCTTTTATACTATTGTATGTATATTTCTGATACTATATTGTGTATTTCTCATGTAATTATTATTTATATATACATATATGTACGTATTTATGTAGCTTATGAATAATTTTTTATATATTATTATCATTTCTAAATATATGTAAATATCGTATATATTTTATATATATTACATTTATATTTTTATATTTTTATATTTATATTTATATTTATATTTTAGGTATTATACCTCTATTTACATCATCATTTTATTATTACTATATTTTTTATATTATCATTATTATTGTTATTATGTTACTAGTACTATCTAATATATTTTCATTATCACTATTATTACTTTATTATTGTAATTTAATGTATTATTATTATTATTATTATTATTATTATTATTATTACTGTAGACACTCAATTTTGCCCGGGCCCAGAAATAAGTCCAAAAACAAAAAAATAAACCCAAAAAAAAACGAAGTCCAAGTTCAGTCCAGAATTACAAATATAATTTGGCCCGATCAGAATGGCCCATTACTTGAAAAGATTTAAGGTCCATCTACAAGCTTGACTCATATGGAAATATAATCTTCAATGATATACAATCTTAGATATGATATGCAATCTTAGATATGATACAATCTTAGATATGATTGCAATCTTAGATATGATATGCAATCTTGAAGATATGATCTTGTAATCTTGGAAATTTAATTTGTAGATATCCTTTAATCTTAACCGTTGATGTAATTGATCTGTACCGTTGGATTTGGGAAGGCTCAACTATAAATAGAGGTCTCTCCCTTCATTGTAAAGGCACTTGAGTTTTGGGAAGCAATAAGAATTCTTAAGAGCATTCACTTAAATTTCTCTCCCTCTTGCGTTCTTACTCTCTGTGGTTTGTTCTTATTTTATTCTTCGTCTATCTTAGTTTTTCAACCTTTTTTAATTTCTTCATTTTTCAAATATGTATATTTATTCCTATCTTTTATACATTTGATTATGTATTTTATATATTATAATATTTAACCTTTTTATATAGTTTATTTTCAAATATATATTTTTTTATGCATGTATATATATTATATTATCATTTCATGTATTTTGAACTATTGCATTATATTTTTATAATTTGTAAATGCTCTATTTATTCATTTTTTTAGTGTATGTCATTTATCTTATTTGTGCATAGTTTCATTTTTTTATATGCTATGTTTAATTATTTCTTTTATGTGCTATTTTATGATATATATTGTTGTATAATTTTTGCATATATTATGTTTTTCTTTTAGTTTACTCATGTTTTTATTTGTTTATTATCTTATATTTACCCTAGTATGATTTTTTTCATTAAACGTATGTTCATGTTATTTAGTTTTGTCTTAATGATATTATTTATGTTTGTATGGAAATGTTAGAATATTTTGTACATCTATGCTTCATGATGCATTAATATGTCATCCTAAAACGTCATTTAAAATAATATTCCAAGGTTTTAAAAAAAAAATAAAGGCAATGTTTGATGTTTGGAAACTTCGAGAAAGGTAGTGCCCTAACTTACTGGGTTGCGACTTTTCTTGTTGAATTCGAATAGTCAAGCACCCTTCTAAGTGATTTTGAGTTTTCAAAACTTAAACAATATTTCGAGATTTCAAAACATAGTGTCCTAACTTACTGGATATGGCGTTTTGTTGTTTCGAGATAGAAATTTTTGAAAGACGAGCTTAGTTTCGAAGGTTTTAAAATGTTGCGTCCTAACTTACTGGATGTGATGTTTTGACTCGTTTGAAATAAGTGAGCCTTAATTTTCAAAATTGAGACATTCTAATTAAAAGAGGTTTGCATCTTAAAACTTTCAAATTTCCGACATTAAAGACACTTGATAATCAATTAGGTACCAATTTTTGGGCGCTACGAGGGTGCTAACCCTTCCTCGTACGTAACCGACTCCCGAATTCGTTTTCTCGACTTTCGTAGACCAAAATTAATGTTTTAAAACAAAACATTTTATAAGGTAATCCAATCACACCTAAAAAGATTAGTGGCGACTCCCGTTTTTGTTTTTCTTAAAGTCGATTCCCATTTTCCAAAAATTGATTTAAAAATGGTCTCGACAGCTTGGCGACTCCACTGGGGACTAATAAGAGAATCAAGCCATATAATTGATTACCTTTTGTCTTAATGTCGAAAATTTGAAAAATTTTAAAATTTAATCGTCTTTGCATTACATGTGTTTGTATTATTACATATGCTATATATTCTGATACGCATTGCATTTGCATGACCGTTATGGTCACACCCTTAAGTGGGAGTGAGAAACTACGCCTTCGTGAGGTTTTCGCCTCCGTGCAGGATAGTGGATCACTTTCAGGATACATCCGTACCTATGGTTTCGTGAGATTTTCATCTCCGTGTAGTCATAGGGAAATATATTCCCCTGAACTGAACTCGATTCAAATGAGCCTATAATGGGTCAGAATCGAGGAATCTGCTGGTTCAGGTACCTCAACGTTAGAACTAAAACCTCATATAGAAAAATCGTAAGAGCTGAACTTAGTTAGAATTATACTTTAGATATTACCCTCACATATCATTCTTGAGTTTATTAATATTATGTGATACTGACTGTTTTCTTTTTTCATTGCACGTCATTTCGCATTTAAAAGGTATGATAGACGGTCAGTTTCTAAGTTAGAAAGTTTTATTATGGAGAATGGACTTCTTGATAGAGTGGAGGGCAACGCTAACGTCCATAGATGGTCTAAGCAAACTCAGCTAGGAAAAGGGGATAGCATAACTGGGGGATATATGTCAGAGCTGTCAAACTACACTCGCATCAGTGTCACACAGAATAATCTGCAGGAGCTTAAGGCAATTTGTGATCAGTGGGGCAATGAGACTAAACAGTCATTCTACGGTAATTACGGAGATTTGCCTTACTTACTCGATATTCAGGTAGATGAGCACTTGTTCCGAGCCCTCGCTCAGTTTTGGAACCTAGCATACAGTTGTTTCAGTTTTGGGAAGGTAGATTTGGTGCCCACTATAGAGGAGTACACGGCCTTACTTCGTTGTCCCAGGTTTCAGAGTGATAGGATTTATTCTCGAGCTGCTTGTGTCCCAACCTTTGGTAAGAAGTTGATGACTATTACGGGAATGAGCGAGCAGTGGATCATGGCTAGAATTAAGGAAGAGGGTAAGAGTAAGTGCATTCCGTGGGAAGCTTTGAAAGATCTGATCCAGACACATCCAGACGAGGCGAAGAGGGTAGACATTTTTGCCTTAAGCTTATACGGATTGATGGTTTTCCCCAAGGCCTTGGGATATGTGGACGAGGCGACCACGGATCTCTTCCATCGACTTAGCAAATGGGTCACTTCTGTTCTTGCGATTTTGGCAGAGACATTCAGGTCCTTGAATGCATGTAGGAGGGCCGGTGCAGGCAGGTTTGTTGGTTGTGCTCAGTTACTTTTAGCTTGGTTCTACAGTCACTTCCGATTCATAGATAGGGTGGTTTGTTGGGTCTTCTTTGAGGATTACTCCCTATTGAAGTACATAACAGCTTCAACTAGGAGAGTTGATGTTCCCGAAAAAATTAGATAGCGCTACTTCAGAACCTGCAGTCAAAGGATGTGGAGTGGAGGGCTCCATAAATGATTCTTGGTGAGATTCTTTACCGATGCGGCAGTTTTGATTGGGGCGCTTTATTGGGAATTTGGGGTGCCATTGGTTATGCCCCTTTGCTTTTGTTGAGGCAACATGGATTTAGATAATTCATACCGACAACTTACGGGTTGGTTCAGAGTGAGTTCGCGTATAGAGGAGTCGACTACAAGAGGAAGGTCAGTGAGATCTCTAGTGCTTGGAACAAAACTTTTCGATTAAAGGGAGTAGTTATTAGCCCTGCTACGACTCTGGAGTACGTCGAGTGGATAGGTAGAAGAATTAATGATAACATCCCTAAGCCAAGCATGGAATGAGCTCGACTGATGGAGGAATATTTGCAAGTGACGCCCTCGGAGTTAGAAATTTTGAAGCAAGAGTTTGAGAGAAAGAACTTGGAGCTCGAGAAGAGGATAGCAAAGCTCGAGGAAGAAAAGATATACTTGAGCCTAGACGTCGACGTTCAAAAGATGGAGGTCGAGAAGGTAAGGAAGGAAAAGAGAAAGATCGAGGAAGATCGAGATTATTTAAAGACGCACTACAAAAAGGCCCAAGTAACGTTGAAAAGGGTTGGATTAAGGAGATCTTCAGAGTAGTGGCAGCAAGAGATTCAAGAAGAAAGGGCCAAAGCCGATTATTGGGAGAGGAAGTTCTAAGAGATGCAATTACAGAATTTGACCTTAGAGAAAGAAAATCAAGGGTTAAAAACTAAGGTGACTGAGCTTGGGCAATCCCTTCATCTGCAACGAAGTCGTGATTCCACGGTAGAGGTAAAGAAGCTAAAAGGCAAAATTGAGGAGTTGGAATCAGCATTGCAAGATAGTAAGCTTTTTATCCAGCAGCTTTAGGCACGAGAGGATTATTTAAAGGGAGAGCTGTGCCAGTCTAAAGAACAAGTCAGAGATAGAGATTACCTTATTAGGGAAGCCATAATTCAGATCCGAGAGGTAGCTGAACATGTTCGAGACTTGGCAGTACGAGCTGACGTATTGAGTATGATGCATGAGTTATCGTCAGATGTAGGTCGAGAGTTAGCCCTTTTATTAGATAGAGTTAAAACTTTGGGCATTAGGGCGAAAGCGTATTTGTAATCCTCTTATATGTAAAGATATTCTTTTTCTAAATAAAGTTTTCTAAATGAGATTGAATCGAGATCGATACCTTTTGCATTCATTTGCATCTTATAGCATTTCATTGCATCATTCGCATTCAAAATTATAAAAAGACCCTAATTAGTTAAAGTTATTAAAAAGAGAAAGAAAAAGAGAGAGAGAGAAGAGGGTCACGGCTGAGTGAAAAAAAGTTGAATGGGAATTAACGATGTTCCTTTACATATCCCTGACTTTTGTGTCAGGAGGGATAGCTTACCCGGAGAATGGGGTGTTTGGAAATGAAAATCATCCCATCAATGTCATACATGAGGAAGGGACTGAACAAAGAAACCTTGAGGGCATTCGCCCTTACGAACCGGGAAGTTCTTTAAACAATTAGACTGCAGAAGAACTTTCTGTAATCTTTAGGAATTTTACGGAGTAATATTCAGAACACTCTTGTTGCTCTAAAGCCTAGGAGTAATGAGATTTCTTTTGAGAAGTGGGCTCATGTTCAGACATTTTTATTTTCAATAAAACATACTTTATCCGAGTAAATATTCTTTCATTCTGATTCTTTTGACCTTTGACATTCTTTATAAATTTCCATTTCATGTAAACAGTCATTATTGAATTCATTTATTCCTTGTATATTCTTTTGTGTGTCTATCATAGATCCCTAGATATCAATGACACGGGCAACGATACTACAGATTCAGAGTTCCTTTTGAGTGCGATATGTTTTTAGAGGAATCTCAGTATTTTGAAGGTGACAGAAATTGTGACTTGTTTCTGAATTTGTTTTTTACCCCATTAAGTGGTGGTAGGAAATATAGCCTTAGAGGAAGGAAAGATTGCAAAATTGGAATTAGCTGAGGAAACAAAACAAGACCTTGTTGAGACTATTATGGGAATTTAAAAATATGGTCTAAAGACGCATGCAGGAGGATTTGCAATTGCCAGGATAAACATGAGGTTTTGGGGCACTATTGGTCCACCATGGAAAGGGATCGCATCAGTTGTACAATGAATGCCAAATTTAAAGGAGTCAAGACTTATGGGGCATGTATGTTATGGGCCCGAGCTCGTCAAAAGTTTCAAGCTGACAATGACTCATCTTTGTGGACGTCAACTACTACATTAAGAGGGGGAGATAGCTTCATATGCCAATATTACAAAGTCAAAAGTCATCCATTTCAAAAAAAAAAGATTATATAACTGCACAATGCCAAAAGTTTGCAGTCTTTTCAAAGATAATACGTCATACCACAGTACAACAAAGGTTGCCAAAAGAAAAGAAAAATAAGAAGAAAACAAATTACAGAAGATGACCGAGACTGGTAAAAATTGGCATAAGAAACTACCGCCTACTCTCTATGCTTACACTGGGGCAAACACCTTCAATTCCAGTTGTTTTAAAGGTTCCAGCTATCATCCTTGGACTAGGTGCATTGTTTGGCTCTCCTAAGCAGTCTGATGTGCCGTAAATAGCTGTGATGGTTAGCTCCAGGCGGTGACCATTGATTTCCAGCTATGGGGCATCAGGCCGTACACAGTCTCTGAAGCTTAAAATGATAGATTCTTTCTTCAAAACTAGTTTCTGACAAAATGGATAAGGGTATCATGAAGGAAGCTCTCTTATACTTCTATACAAGTTCAAGGAAGAGAAAGCCTGATCAAATCATTATTTTCAGGTATGGGGTTAGCGAGTCTCAATTCAATCAAGTTTTGATCAAATTATTGAGGCTTGCAAGTTCCTTGACAAGAAGTGGAACCCCAAAAGATTGTGGTTATTGTTGTACGAGAAACCATCATACCAAGTTTTTTCAGCAAGGATCTCCTGACAATGTGCTACATGGTACTGTCATTGGCAAAAAAGTATGTCATCCAAAGAACAATGATTTTTACCTTGGTACCCATACTGGAATGATTGGAATCACGAGCTAGACCCACTATCATGTTCTCTTAGACCAGGCTGGGTTTTCGGCTGATGATCTGTAAGAGTTTGTTCGTCCTCTATCCTATATGTATCAAAGGAGCACCACAGCCATATTTGTTGTGGCTCCTATTTGCTATGCTCATTTGGCAGCTTCACAGTTGGGGGCAATTTATGAAGATTAGGGATGCTTCAGAAACATCATCGAGTCATGGTGAGATGTATGCTCCGGGAGTAATCTCTGTACCTCAGCTTTCCAAGTTGAAGGATAAAGTCAGCAGCTTCATTCTTGTCTGCTGAGAATCATTGAACCATCTTTTTGTAGGGTTTGACAAACAACAGCCAGGACTGCTATTGGGACAATCCCTTTCTCATGGGTTTATGAATCAAGATTTTTCCTCCAAGCTTTAATGGAGTCAAGAATTGAATACCTCTAGTAAACTTAACTTGAAAGTATTCATCCTGAGCAAATGTACCAAGAATGGATGACACAGACTTATGACAAAGAAGGTTCGTCCAAAAGAATTTCATAAAGGAAACCTTGTGCTGAAAGAGATCCTTCCCATGCAAAAGGATACCGAATTGGGAAGGGCCATATGTTGCGAAGAGGGCTTTCTCTAGAGGTGCATTGATTTTGACAAGAAATGGATAGGAAGAATTTATCTGATCCAGTGAATTTGGACTCGGTCAAGGAGTACTTTGTCTGAATGAGAAGGGAAGCCAAGGTGAAAACCCGCAAAGGGCACTTTGGGACTTCTATTTCAAAAAAAAAAGGAAAAATAGAGAGGCCAAGGTGAAAACCCGCAAAGGGCGCCTTGAGACCAAAGGGGTTTTGAGTTGAAAACCTGAAAGGGCAGCTCAAATTTGGAAAGTCATGCAGTGACCTTGCTATACCGGATTCAACGAGAAGTGAAGCGTGTTGCATATCGGGGCATCAACAAACTACTTTGGATCTTTTAAACACATGTTGAACTCAAGAAAGTCTTCATGGAGCTGGCATATAAACGCTCAAGCGGCGATATCTAGGGCATCTAACTTTTGTCCTGTTTGATATCTTTAGATTCTCTTTCTTCTCAAAGATAGGCTTTCAGATTAATTTCCTTTGTATTTTTTTTTGACAAATTCGTTCCAATCTAATTATTCTCAAGATTAAATTTATCTTCCATTATTCTTAAAGTATGTTGCATTAAAATAATGATGGATGAACTAAATAATTTTCACAAATGAAGTTTTGCTGATTACTCTAGAAATTTCTAGTAATACAAGAAACTAAAACAGAACAATTGTTCGAAGAATTCACGTAAGTGAGGTTCGAAAGAACTCGAGAAAATTCTTTCTTTAGTCTAAAATGATGATTGGACAAATCAAACGATTCGATCCTAAGAGAGGATCATCATACAGACATTTTTGGTGGGTCATAGCATTTGAAAAATGGTACAAACCCACAGGCTGAGTAAGAATGATATTTCGAGAGAAATAAGGATAAACTTCGACGAAAGAATGAATGGTGACGTCTGGAATAGGGGTCATGTTCATAAACATTTTGCATTATAACAGGTTTAATTAGGAACATTCGACTCACTTCGATCATAGCATCCCAATTATCAAGCATAATCGTTTCACAGGTTATCAAAGACGACGCGCCTTAAACCCCTAAAGCAGTAGGGTAATAGGCCGCAGCATAGCGGATTTGGCCTGAAGCAAGATCCAAGATGATTTGGAATCCTTGTGCTTACAAGGAACAAATCGAAGACATAGCTGATTTGGCTTTCACGTGTTTACGTTGAAGCAAATCTAAGATGATTGGCATCTCTGTATTGTCGAGAGCAAATCAAGTCCGCATCTCCACTTCGACGGAGAAGCGGATACATAGCGGATCTCACCTTCGGATGATTTCACCAAGCAAGATCCAAGATGGTTTGGCATCCTTGTGCTTACAAGGAACAAATCAAAAACATAGCTGATTTGGCTTTCACGTGTTTACGTTGAAGCAAATCTAAAATGATTTGGCATCTTTGTATTGTTAGAGAGCAAATCGAAGTCTGGCATCTCCACTTCGACGGGGAGCAAATACATAGCAGATCTCACCTTCAGAAGATTTCATTGAAGCAAGATACAAGATGGTTTGGCATCCTTGTGCTTACAAGGAACAAATCGAAGACATAGCTGATTTGGCTTTCACGTGTTTACGTTGAAGCAAATCTAAGATGATTTGGCATCTTTGTATTGTTAGAGAGCAAATCGAAGTCTGGCATCTCCACTTCGACGAGGAGCAGATACATAGCAGATCTCACCTTCAGATGATTTCACTGAAGCAAGATCCAAGATGGTTTGGCATCCTTATGCTTATAAGGAACAAATCGAAGACATAGCTGATTTGGCTTTCACGTGTTTACGTCGAAGAAACAAATTGCAGTATTAACATGCATAATAAGATAATAATAACAAATGTGATGATATAAACACTAATAACGACGAATAATATAAATTTGCTGATATATTGAGACATATATGAATAAACGAATAAACATAATGTAATAATCGTGAGAACAAAAAAAAAGAATAAAATAAATACGATGATGAAGGAAATAACAAAGCAAATTATAATGTAAATTTGATTTTAAATCGGGGGGTAAACGAATAAGCACATGAGTAAGTGAACAAATTTGTAAGAAAAAAGAAAATAGTAATAATAAAATAAAATAATAATAATGATAGTAATAATAATAATGATAATAATAATGATAATAATAATGATGATGATGATAATAATAATAATAATAATAATAATAATAATAATGATGATGATGATAATAATAATAATAATAATAATAATAATAATAATAATAATAATAATAATAATAATAATAATAAAGAATAAAATAAATACGATGATGAAGGAAATAACAAAGCAAATTATAATGTAAATTTGATTTTAAATCGGGGTAACTAAGCGAATAAGCACATGAGTAAGTGAACAAATTTGTAAGAAAAAAGAAAATAGTAATAATAAAATAAAATAAAAATAATGATAGTAATAATAATAATGATAATAATAATAATAATAATTATTATTATTATTATTATTATTATTATTAATTATTATTATTATTATTAATTATTATTATTATTATTATTATTATTATTATTATCATTATTATTATTACTATCATTATTTTTATTTTATTTTATTATTACTATTTTCTTTTTTTCTTACAAATTTGTTCACTTACTCATGTGCTTATTCGTTTACCCCCCGATTTAAAATCAAATTTACATTATAATTTGCTTTGTTATTTCCTTCATCATCGTATTTATTTTATTCTTTTTTTTTTTGTTCTCACCATTATTACATTATGTTTATTCGTTTATTCATATATGTCTCAATATATCACCAAATTTATATTATTCGTCGTTATTAGTGTTTATATCATCACATTTGTTATTATTATCTTATTATGCATGTTAATACTGCAATTTGTTTCTCATTTCACATGCGATTATGATTACATCGGTCTTTTACTAGATGCATATAATTGTGTTTTCTAAAATAAAACGAGCTTCGTATTTAGACAATTCGAGAAAATTGTACCCTAACTTACTGGGTTTCAATTTTTTTCGCTTAATCTAAATAACGACATAATTCTCTTAAACCGCAATACGAGTTTTGAAAAATGCTTATTCTCGGAGGTACGAGGTGTTGTGCCCTAACTTACCGGGTATGACATTTTGTCACCTCGAAATAAGAGTTTGTTTTGTAAATAAAGGCAATATTCAGTATTTGGAAGTTCGAGAGATCGTGCCCTAACTTACTGGGTTTCGATTTTCCTCGTTTACCCTAAATAATCGAATATCCTTTTAAAAGGAGTTAAAATACACAAATTTTACATAAAAGGCAAACTCACTCTCAAAAGCTCGAGATGTCGTGTCCTAACTTACTGGATGTGACATTTTATCACTTCGAGATGAGAATGTCTTTAATATTCGAGTTTTTTTTTTTTACAAAGAGAGGGATCGTATTTCAAAGTCTTTCAAGTTTTCAATTTTCGACACTAAGACACTAATTAATCAACTAGGTACCAATTTTTGGGCGTATCGAGGGTGCTAATCCTTCCTCGTGCGCAACCGACTCCCGAACTCATTTTCTGATTCTCGTAGACAAAAAATTATCGTTTTAGTAAATTTTAACTTTTATTAAAATGATTAATTTGAGGTGACCCGATCACACCTTATCAAAAAAAGATAGGTGGCGACTCCTCTATTTGTTTTCATTTTCAAAATCCAAGTCGATTCCTGTTTTTCAAAAAAATGGTTACGACAGCTTGACGACTCCACTAGGGACCAAATAAGAGAGTCAAGCCACAAGTTGATTAACTTTTGTCTTTTTATCGAAAATTAAAAATTTTGTTTTGAAATACGATTCTTTTATTGCATTTCATCAGCTATTTTTGTGGTTTATGATATAATACCTGCTGCGTTGGTTTGAGTCTTTAAATAAGTTTTGCATATTGCATTGCATGACCTCTGTGGTCACACCATTCTAAGTGGGAGTGAGAAACTACTCCTTCGTGAGGTTTTCACCTCCGTGCAGGATAGTGGATCGCTTTCGGGATACATCTATACCTATGTCTTCGTGAGATTTTCATCTCCGTGCAGCTATAGGGAAATGTATTCCCTCGAATCAACTCGGTGCAGATGAGCCTATAATAGGTGAAGATCGAGGAATCCGCTGGTTCAGGTACCTTTACTCTAGAACCGAACCCCATGTAGCGAGCCTTAAGAGCCTACCCTGGGTAGAGCCACTCCGAAACCCTAGTGGTCACCTGAGCAAGTGCTATATTTATTATTCTTTGTTTGCTTTAAACTGCGTATGAAATACTGACTTGCTTTGTTTTACTTTGATTGTATTTGCATGGCATTTTCATCACAAAAGGTGTTGATTCACGTTTGGTTGCTAAGTAGATAGCTTATCATGGAAAAGGGGTTTTTTGATAAAGTAGAGGACAACGCGGCTGTCCGGATATGGGCTGAGACAACACAACAAGAGAAAGGTGACAGTCTTACCGAGGGGTACGTGTCAGAGTTGTGGGATTTTACTCAGATCAGCGTAACTCAGAATAATCTCCAAGAGATGAAAGAAATTTGGGGTCAGTGGGATGACGAGGTCAAACAGCTATTTTATGGTCATTACGGGGATTTACCTTATCTGCTCGATGTCAAGATAGATGAACACCTATTTCGAGCCCTCGCCCAATATTGGAATTCTGCTTACAGTTGCTTCACTTTCGGGAGGGTAGATTTGGTACCTACTATAGAAGAGTACACGGCCTTGCTCCATTGCCCGAAGATTCAAAGTTGATGAAATTTATTCCAGACCTGCCAATGTCCCAGCCTTTTCAAAAAAGCTGATGAACATCACAGGGATGAGCGAACAGTGGGTTACAACCTGAATCAAACAAAAAGGAGATTGTAAATGCATTCCTTGGAAGAACCTGAGGGATCTAATCTTAGCGTACCCCGATGTGAAGAAAAGGGTAGATGTCTTCGCCCTGAGCATTTATGGGCTGGTCATCTTCCCCAAAGCTTTGGGGCATGTAGACGAGGCGGTCTCTGATCTTTTTGACAGGCTTGGTAAAGGGACCACACCTGTACCCGCAATCTTGGCTGAAACTTTCAGGTCATTGAATGCTTGTCGAAGAGCGGGTGAAGGGAGATTTATTGGATGTGCACAGCTCTTGCTATCTTGGTTCCACAGTCATTTTTGGAAAGTATAAAAGGTCTCGTATCGTATCTTCTCTGAAAATTACTCTCCACTGAAAGAGTTGGTAGCTACACCGAGACGAGATGATATTACAGAAGAAAATTGGATGACGGTTCTCTAAAATTTGCAAGAAGAAGATGTTGAATGGAGAGCCCCGTGGATGGTTCCTGATGAAATCCTGTATCGATGCGGAGACTTCGATTGGGTTCCCTTGTTAGGAGTATGGGGAGCCGTCGGGTATGCTGCTCTACTTGTATTAAGACAGTACAGATCCAGACAGTTTACACCACCGACACACGGGTTAGCTTAGTGCCAGTTCGTATTCACGGGGAATAATTATAAAAAGAAAGTTCGTGAGATATCAAATGCCTGGAACCAGACTCGTAGAATGAAAAAGTTTGCTGCCAATCCCATGACTACCCCTGAGTATGACCGATGGTGGATTCAGAGAATTAACGACAATATCCCCACGTCAGATCAAGGGAATCCTCAGTCGATAGAAGAACACTTGAAAGTAATTCCATCCGAGCTAGAAATCATCAGGCAAGACTTCGAGAGAAAGAGTCTGGAACTAGAAAAAAGGATCGAGCAATTGGTGGAAGAAAAAATGCAGCTGGGATTAGATGTCGATGTCCAGAAACTAGAAGCCCAAAGACTCAGAAAAGGAAAAAACAAGGCTGAAGAGGATTTGGACAGTTTGAAGAAGGATTACAAGAAGCTGCGTAGGTCAATGAAAATCGCTGGGTTAGGAAAAACATCTGAACAGTGGCGACAGGAAGTCAAAGAAGAGAAAAGCAAAGCCAAACAATGGGAAGAAAAATTTCGGGATGCCCAAGCTCGAGAAGGTGCTCTGAAAAGAAGTTTGGTAGAAAGCCAGAACGAGAAGGAGGGGTTAAAGATTCAGGTATCAGAGTTAGATAGGTCCTTGTATCAGTATCGTACGCGTAACTCTGTAGTTGAGTTGAAAGCTAGTCAGAACAGAATCGAAGAATTAAAAGAGAATATAGAAGAACTCAAAACAGCGCTGCAAAATCGTGAACTTCAGATGGAACTCCTTGAGGTAAATAACGAGCGATTTAAGGAGCAACTTCATCAATCTTAAGATCAGGTTCGGAACAGGGATTACGTCATGGGCGAAGCTTTGACTCAAGTACGAGAAGTGGCTGATCACTTGCAAACACTAACAGTACAAGCCGATGTGCTGAGTTTAAAATATGAGTCAGAATCGGATCGAGGCCGAGAGCTAGCTTGGCTTCTTAGGTAGGTCAAGGCCTTAAGTATCAGGGCCAAGCCTTATATGCAATCTATTTTATGCAAAGAAACTTGTTTTCTAGAAAAGTTACTCTAATAAAATCGAATTGGAATCAACGCTTTTTTTGCATTCATTGCATTCATTGCATTCATGCATCAGCATTGCATCACACGCACTAAAACTCACAAAAACCCTAAAAATCATGGTAGTTACCCTGGAACATCGTTACGGTACAAGGGGAAAAACAAGAGCAATGGACCAAAGGTTAGAGAGATTGGAACAGATGCAAAAAGAGATGCAGGATCAACTACAGGCACGTATGCAAGAACAGCTGGCCAAAATTCAGCAAGATGTGAGGGACCAGATGTTGGAGTCCCAGAAAAGTATGATGGACCAATTAACGCGTCTATTGGCTAGCGGATTAGAAAAAGGGAAAAGCCCTTTGATCAATGCGGGAGATGATAATGAAGATCCTACCTACCCTCCGGGTTTTACCCCAGCGGACGTTCAGACACAACCTGATATGTACCCAAGAAGGCCGTCGGTCACAATTAGGCCCCAACCATTTTAGGCCGGTGTCTCGGTACCGATGAATTATTAGGCTGGTTCGAGCTCTAATCCAGGGGATAACCCGACTAACCCTATGGTCCTCAATCTCGATGAAGTAACAAAAATAGAAAAGACAAGGGTAGAACTCCCGAAAGAGCTTGAAGAAAGGTGTAGATGGTTAGAAGAAAATTTTAAAAAAATGGAAACCACCGACTATCGTGGTGGAATCGATTCTAAAGAATTAAGTTTGGTTCCGGACCTAGTACTCCCTCCCAAGTTCAAAACTCCGAAATTTGAGAAGTACAATGGGACTAGCTGTCTCGAAGCTCACATCACTATATTCTACAGACGAATGGCAGGCCATGTTAATAATGACCAACTATTAATTCACTGCTTCCAAGAAAGTCTAGTTGGGGCTGCTTCTAGATGGTACAACCAACTGAGTCGCACCTAGATCAGTTCATGGAAAGATTTAGCACAAGCCTTCATGAAGCAATATGGTCATGTGGCAGACATAGCCCCTGACAGAATCACTTTATAGAATATGGAGAAAAAGCATAACGAAAGCTTTAGGCAGTATGCCCAACGATGGAGAGAGGTGGCCACACAAGTCCAACCCCCTCTGTTGGAAAAGAAAACTACTATGCTCTTTATCAATACCCTGAAGGCGCCTTTCATTAACCACATGCTGGGTAGCGCGACCAAAAGCTTTTCAGACATAGTAATGTCTGGAGAAATGATAGAAAATGCGATAAGATGTGGGAAAATAGAAGCTGGAGAAAACACCAAGAGGTCAGCACCGAGAAAGAAAGAGCACGAGGTAAATAATGTGAGCTCATATTCGAAATCGATCACCGTAAGCCAACTAAGGTCAACAACCCCTGGTCAGTAGGGCCCACCTAGACAAAAGCCTAATACAAGGAAAAATAGGGAGAAACTCCAATTTACGTCCATTCCAATGACGTACAAAGAGTTATACCAAAGTTTATTCGATGCGCATGTCGTGTCTCCCTTCTATCTAAAACCAATGCAACCTCCATACCCCAAGTGGTACGACGCAAATGCCCAATGCGAATACCATGCGGGAGCTACAGGACACTCGATAAAAAACTGCACCACTTTCAAGAAATTGGTTGAAAGACTCATCAACATGGGAATCGTGAAATTTGATGATACATCTAGTGTAGAGAATCCATTACCCAACCATTGGGATAATGGGGTAAATGCGATAATCGAGAGTTCGGGGAAAGAAATTAAGATGAATATTGCAAAAGTAAATACAACTCTGAAGGAAGTATGGAAGAAAATGGTAGAAAGAGGGTTGATAGCACAGAATTCAAGGGTCAAACATCAAGAAGCAAAGACTTATTGCGAGTTCCATGATATAGAGGATCACGAGCTTCAGAAATGCAGCCAATTCAGGGCGTTAGTACAAGGATTGATGGATAATAAGGAGCTGGAATTCTTCGAATATGTCGGGAGCCCAGAAGAAACAGATGTCTGTGCCTCTGAGGAAGGGTCAACGAAGGATGTTTACAAAGTCAACCACCCAGTGGTTATCATATCACGTCCAAAAATGAATGAAGCCGGGGCACAAGTTGCGCCTAAGGTCATAATCCAGAAGCCCGTTGCTTTCCCTTACAAAGATAGCAAAAGGGTACCGTAGAACTATAGCTGCAATGTGACAATCTCGGGAGAGGAAATCCTGATTAATGCATCAGAGGAAGGTCAAGACGAGGGTTTTTATACACGCAGCGGAAGGCGTTATACCCCAAATACAAAAGTCGAGCAGGCTAAAGGAAAATCATTTGCAATTGAGCAAAAGAAAGAGAAGCCGGCGGGACTTGAGCCAACTGTTAATGAATCAGTGACTGAAAAAGAAGCAAAGAAATTCTTAAAATTTCTAAAACACAGCGAATACAGTGTCGTAGAATAGTTGCATAAACAGCCAGCTCGTATATCTGTACTGGCCTTACTCTTAAGCTCAGAAACCCATCGCAGCACATTGATGAAGGTGCTGAATGAGACTTATGTTGCTAACAATATTTCTGTAAACAAACTGGACCGCTTAGTCAAAAATATAAGTGCCGACAACTTCATATTCTTCAATGACGATGAAGTACCGCCAGGAGGCAGAGGATCGACTAAAGCTTTGCACATCACGACTCGCTGTAAAGGGTATACATTACCGGGGGTATTGATTGACAATAGGTCTGCACTAAATATCCTACCCATATCTACGTTGAATAGGTTGCCAGTGGATAGTTCTCATATGAAGACATGCAAAAATGTAGTGAGAGCATTTGATGGCACGGAAAGGAAGGTAATGGGAAAAATTGAAATACCCCTCTTAATCGGGCCGAGCACATACGAGGTAGATTTCCTATTCATAGACATTAAGCCTTCGTATAATTGCCTGTTGGGGAGGCCATGGATTCACTCAGCGGGGGCAGTGCCGTCATTGTTACATCAAAAGCTCAAATTTATAACGGAAGGTCGATTGGTGACCATAAATGCGGAGGAAGATATCATTGCATCCGTTACCAGCGACGCGCCATATGTAGGGACAGATGACGAAGCAATCGAGTGTTCTTTTTGGTCTTTAGAGTTTGTAAACGCGACATTCATTACCGAAGGAAATAGGATTCCAATGCCCAGGTTATCTGATACTACAAGAATGAGACTACGGCTAACTGTCGGGAAAGGAGCCATACCCGGAAGAGGACTCGGGAGATACCTCCAGGGAAGGATTAATGCACCAATGATGAAGGAAAAACAAGACCGTTTTGGGTTAGGATTCAAGCTAGACACGAAACAAAGAAAGAAGGAACTGGAAAAGAAGCAAGAGAGAAGGAGAGCGCAATTGAGCGGGGGAGAAATCGGGTGGGAACCAATGATCTTTCCCCATATTTTGAAGATTTTTGTGTCTGGAGGAGTCATTCACCCCGAGCGGAAGACGTCGAGAAAAGAAATCGTGGAAGGAATGATGAAAATTTTGGACATCAATGCCATATATGAAGAAGAAACTGGAATAGAGAATTTGTCGGGCATTCGCCCTCATGAGCTGGGAAGTGTTCTGAATAATTGGACTGCAGAAGAGATTCCTGTAGTCTTTAGAACTAACACAGAGTAATATTCAAAACACACTTATTACTCTAGGCCTAGAAGTAATAAGAGTCCCTTTTTGTGAAATAGGCTTATGTTCAAAATTGTTATTTCAATGAAATGCATCCTTTTGTCTTATTCCAAATATTCTTTTATTCTTTCATTCATGATCATACCATACATATCATTGTTCTTAGATTCTCTTGTTCTTTGTATCTTTCTTCGCACCTACAATAGGTCTCTAGATATCAACGATATGAGCGACGTTGTTACTAACTCAGAGTCTCTTTTTGAGCGGGATATGTGTCTAGAGGGATCTCAGGACTTTGAGGATGACAGAGACTGTGACTTATCTCCTAATTTGTTAAGGATGGTAGAACAAGAGGAGAAACAGATTCTACCCCACAAAGAGACAGTAGAAGTCGTGAACTTGGGAGATGAACTAGAAAAGAAAGAAGTAAAGATCGGAGCCTACATTACCACAGAAACAAAACGGGACCTTATTAAGTTACTCCAAGAGTTCAAGGATGTCTTTGCATGGTCGGTTCAAGATATGCCTGGGCTAAGTACTGACATCATGGTACACAGGCTCCCCATCAAAGAAGAATGCAAGCCAGTTCAACAAAAGCTTCGAATGATGCGGCCCGATGTTTTGTTGAAAATAAAAGATGAGGTCAAGAAGCAATTCGATGCTGGTTTCTTACAAGTAGTTAAGTACTCGGAATGGGTAGCCAATATTGTCCCCGTCCCTAAAAAAGATAGAAAAGTACGGATGTGCGTAGACTACAGGGATCTGAACAAAGCCAGCCCGAAGGATAATTTTTCGTTGCCTCATATCGACACCTTAGTGGACAATACGACAGGTTACTCACTTTTCTCCTTCATGGATGGTTTCTCAGGGTACAATCAGATAAAGATACATCCTGAGGACATGAATAAGACCACATTCGTAACTATGTGGGGAACATTTTGCTATAAGGTGATGCCGTTCGGACTGAAAAATGCGGGAGCAACGTATCAGAGGGCCATGGTAACCTTGTTCCACGATATGATGCACAAAGAAATTGAAGTCTATATTGACGACATGATCGCCAAATCTCGGACAGAAGAAGAGCATGTACTAGTTTTGAGGAAATTATTTTTGAGGTTGAGGAAATTTCAGCTGAAACTCAATCCAGCAAAGTGTACCTTTGGGGCCAAGTCAGGAAAACTGCTAGGATTTGTGGTCAGTGGAAAAGGGATTGAGATTGACCCAGATAAAGTCAAAGCCATACAAGAGCTATCTCCACCACGTACTCAAAAGGAAGTCTGGGGATTCCTAGGAAGACTAAATTACATCGCTCGGTTCATTTCACAACTAACCGAGAAATGTGACCCCATATTCCGCCTCCTTAAGAAACACAACCCTGGTGTTTGGGACGAGGAGTGCCAGAAGACTTTTGACAAGGTTAAGCAATTTTTGTCTAATGCCCCAGTGTTGACACCACCTAGTCCAGACAAGCCATTGATATTGTATTTAACGGTGTTTGAAAATTCTATGGGATGTGTGCTTAGCCAGCATGATGAGTCAAGAAGGAAAGAAAGAGCGATATATTACCTCAGTAAGAAGTTCACTGAATGTGAAATAAGATACTCGCCAATTGAAAAGTTGTGTTGTGCCCTAATCTGGACAACCCGAAGACTGAGACAATATATGTTGTATCACACAACTTGGCTAATCTCTAAAATGGACCCTCTGAAGTACTTGATGGAGTCAACTGCCTTGAACGGGAGAATAACCCGATGGCATATTCTACTTTCTGAATTCGATATAGTCTACGTTAACCAGAATGTTGTAAAAGGAAGTGCGATAGCAGATTTTCTAGCCAGTAGAGCCCTAGAGGACTACGAGCCCCTGAACTTTGACTTCCCAAATGAAGATCTAATGTACATAGCGACCACTGAAGAAGACCCTCAAGAAGATCATCCATGGAAGCTAAACTTTGACGGAGCATCAAATGCTGTGGGCAACGGAATCGGGGTAATCCCGGTATCCCCGAACGGAGATCATTATCCATTCACTAGTAAATTGGATTTTGACTGCACGAAAAATATGACAGAGTACGAAGCATGCATCATGGGAATTCGCGCAGCCATAGAGCATAGAATCAAGGTGTTAAAGGTATATGGAGATTCTACTCTAGTGATTTATCAACTTAAAGGTGAATGGGAGACGAGAGACCCCAAGTTGATCAATTATCGAAAACTGATCCTTGAATTAATTAAAGAGTTTGATGATATTGTCTTCTGCTACCTCCCGCGAGAAGAAAATCAGATGGCTGACGCCCTAGCAACTTTAGCCTCTATGATCAAGGTAAATAAGCAAGAGGATGTGAAACCAATCCAAATGAGCATTTACGAGGCTCCGACTCATTGTTACAACCTCGAAGAAGAAGAAGAAAATGATGATCACCCTTGGTACCACGATATCCTGCGATATGTGAAGAATCGTGAGTACCCCGACCAAGCTACTGAGAATGAAAAAAGAAAGTTGAGAAGACTGGCCAATGACTACGTCTTGGACGGGGAGATCCTATACAAAAGAAGAAAGGATCAAGTACTGTTAAGATGTGTAGACGCTATTGAGGCTAAGAAAATCTTAGAAGAAGTCCATGAGGGCGTCTGTGGGACACACGCTAACGACTTTACAATGGCCAGGCAAATTATGAGGTTTGGTTATTATTGGTCCACCATGGAAGGAGACTGTATTAACTACGCCAAAAGATGTCATAAATGCCAAATCTATGGAGACAAGATTAATGTGCCTCCTTCACCCCTGCATGTCATGACTTCACCATGGCCTTTCTCGATGTGGGGCATGGATGTGATTGGGCCAATTTCGCCAAAAGCTTCAAATGGGCATCGATTCATCTTCGTGGTTATTGACTATTTCACCAAATGGGTAGAAGCTGCTTCATATGCCAATGTTACTAAATCGACAGTTAGCAAGTTCCTAAAAAAGGAAATCATTTGTCGGTATGGAATGCCAGAAAGGATCATATCAGACAACGCATTGAATTTGAACAACAGCACAATAGCAGATGTCTGCAACCAATTCAAGATCATACACCACAACTCGTCACCATATTATCCGAAGATGAACGGTGCGGTTGAGGCAGCTAATAAAAACATTAAGAAGATTGTGGGGAAAATGACTGAGACTTATAAAGACTGGCATGAAAAGCTACCATTCGCCCTCTATGCTTATCGAACGTCTGTCAGGACTTCCACCGGGGCAACGCCTTTCTCATTGGTCTATGGAATGGAGGCGATTTTACCTATCGAGGTCGAGATTCCTTCCCTCAGAGTTTTGTCAGAAGTAAAGTTGGATGAAGCAGAATGGATCCAGTCACGATACAATCAGTTGAATCTGATTGAAGAAAAGAGGCTAAGGGCTATCCGTCATGGTCAGATGTACCAAAAGCGAATGATGCGAGCTTACAACAAAAAGGTTCGTCCAAGAGAGTTCCACGAAGGAGACCTAGTATTGAAAAAGATCCTGCCCATACAAAAGGATTTCAGAGGAAAATGGATGCCGAATTGGGAAGGACCTTATGTGGTAAAAAAGGCCTTTTCTGGAGGAGCATTGATATTGGCTGAAATGGATGGCAAGACTTTACCCAATCCTGTGAATTCAGATTCAGTTAAGAAATACTTCGCCTAAAAAAAAAAGAGGAGAGGCCAAGGTGAAAACTCACAAAGGGCACCTTGAGACCAAAGGGATTTTAAATTGAAAACCCGTGAAGGGCGATTCAAATTTTGATCAGAAGCGGGGCATACGGCAGTCCTACGACACCTAAATTAACAAGGAGGAGAGATGTTACATCTTGGGGCATCTACAAGAGTGCTCTGGACCCCCTAAACACATATTGAGCTCAAAAAGGGAATCCTCAAGAAGTTCGTACGGAGAAGCTCACGCTGCGATATCTGGGGCACCTATTTTCTTCCTATTCATTTTGTATGCCAGCAATATTTGTTGTCCGTGATTAATCTATTCCCTTCAAATTTTGTTTCTAACAAATTTCAGTTTTGTCATTGTTATGATCTTTTTCAAACATTTTGCATTGAAATGATGACTAATGGACTAAAATCATTTTCGCAAAAAGAGTTCTGCATATTACTCTGAAAGTTTCTAAATAGTACAGGAACCTGAAACAGGGCTATTATTTAGAACTAATCAAACTTAAAGATTGGAAACATTTGAGAAGAAAAATTTTAAATTGGAACTGCCTCTTCGGGTTTTCTGTTCAAAGATCTAAGCTGAACAAGAAGACAGGGTACCGTTTCAGTGATCGAACATTGATGAACAAAGGGCAATGACAACCCATACATTAAGAAAGGGATTCATTCTCACAACATGCTGTACTCGTGCATTCATAGATCATTCATGACACATCTAGTTAGGAGCATTTGATTCATTTCGATCATAGCATTCTAATCATTTGGCATAAGCATAGATACATGGAACCAATTCTACAGGTCATGTCCCTAGAATCGGTGAATTCACAGGCCTTAAACCCCTAAGCAGTAGGGTAACAGACTGAATTGCAGATCTTATCTCCCTAAGCAGTAGTGGAGCAGATCGAAGACGAAGGGTCTTAAACCCCTAAGCAGTAGGGTAACAGACTAAATTGCAGATCTTAACCCCCTAAGCAGTAGGGAAACAGATCGAAGGTGATGGGCTTTAACCCTCTAAGCAGTAGGGTAACAAGCTGAATTTACAAATCTTAACCCCCTAGGTAGTAAGGAAACAGATCGAAGGTTCACAAGCCTTAAACCCCTAAGCAGTAGGGTAACGGGCTGAAGATTTACAGATCTTAACCCCCTAAGCAGTAGGGAAACAGATCGAAGGTGATGAGCCTTAACCCCCTAAGCACTAGGGTAGCAGGCTGAAGATTATAGATCTTGTCTCCCTAAGCAGTAGTGAAGCAGATCAACGACGCATGGGCCTTAAACCCTAAGCAGTAGGGTAACAGGCTAAATTCACAGATCTTAACCCCCTAAGCAGTAGGGAAATTAATCGAAGGCGATGAGCCTTAAACCCCTAAGCAGTAGGGTAACAGGCTAAATTCATAGATCTTATCACCCTAAGCAGTTGGGAAATAGATCAAAAGCGATGAGCCTTAAACCCCTAAGCAGTAGGGAAACAGATCGAAGGTGATGGGCCCTAACCCCCTAAACAGTAGGGTAACAGGCTGGAAATCAGATCTCTTCTCCCTAAAGTGGCGTTGGAGCCAGCTCAAAGCCACAGCAAATCTCCTTGAAGTTGCGGTCACGAGATACTAAAGATAGCAAATCTTATTTCCCTGAAGTTGCAGTGGAGTAGATTGAAGCTACAAATCACAAGTCTTATTTCTCTGAAGTTGCAGTGGAGCGAAGTAAAGTGACGAGCCGCAGTAGACTGGAATGAAGCTACCTGAAGAATAAAAGCACCAAAGAAGTCAAGACTCGGCGACTGGGCAAATTGGTCTTTCTTGAAAGTATTTGCTCTATTCTCGTTACACGACAACGAGCAAAGAGAGGCAGCTGTACAAGCCCAATTTGCGGGCCCAATCTAAACCAAATACCCCAAACCCAATTACAAATGAAACCCTAGCCCAATCAGCCCAATACCCAAAATCAAAAATAAGAAAAATGAAACCCTAAACTAGCTGCTGCCGCCTCTAACCCCTGTTCCATCACCCCATGCCGGTCAGCCACCCACTCCACCGCCCAAGCTGCACCTACAAAGCATTAAATGGAAAAGACAGAAGCAAGAAAAGATAATGTTGTATTCGGCTATATATAGCCAAACGGAATTGTAAGGTTTTTTTCGGCATTTTGTGAAATAAAAACAGCATTAGATTTTAAACATACGAGCAAGAATCTAGACCCTAGCAACATCAAAAGCAGGAAAATAGCCCAATATCAGAGATCGAAGAATCGAAAGTAGCAAATCTAAGGTGACTTAACTTTATTTCCATTTCGTTTTTGGATCCATTTTCCTAGTTTATACATACAAATTAAAAACATAAAAATATATAAAAAAAAGGAAGAAAATATACCTTTTTGAAACTTGACATCATGACGACAGCGCGCAGCGAAGCCACGGTGGGGTGGCGGATCCCTTGGCGGTTCTGGTCTTCCCAGGAGAGAAAATCCCCATTTTCCCCCTTTTTTTCTCAAACGCAGAACAAATGAATTTTTCAAAAAATTTTGGCTTTTATAAGCCTTTGAAACGCAGCGGCGTTTTGGGTACCCTCCCCGATCGCAAAAACGCGTCGTTTTGGGAGGGAACCCGTGACCCGACTCGCTGGGGAAAAGATCGGCGTGTTTTTAAAGCGGAAGGGCTATTTATGCGCGTTTAGCCCTTCCGCATTTTTTCTTTTAAATTTTATTTTTTTAGCTTTTAATTTATGCCCAGAAATTTTATTTCTTTTCCAATTTAATCCCCTTGATACTGCGCGTTTTTGGGCAAATGGGCTTATTGTGCTTTTGGTCCTTCCCTTTTTTTTCGTGTGTTTAAATTGGTCCCCTTCTCTTCTTTTCATTTCAATTTTGGCCCAAGCCTTTTGCTTTTAGTTCGATTAGATCCTTTTTTACTTTATTATTAAAATTAATTATTTTAGTATTATCATTACTATTATTTTTTACTATTATCATTTTTTAAATTATTATTATCATTATTATTATTATCATTAATATATGTTTTATTATGTATGTATATATATTTATGTAGTATTACTATTAGTCCTTTTTTTATTTATTTCTAATATATATATTATGTAGATATTTATATTATATTATATATATATTTTTCATATATGTTATGTATATAGGTTTTGATATTATCTTTTTATATATTATTATGTACATATTTTAATATTATTAGTTATATGCCTTTTATACTATTGTATGTATATTTATGATACTATATTGTGTATTTCTCATGTAATTATTATTTATATATACATATATGTACGTATTTATGTAGCTTATGAATAAATTTTTATATATTATTATCATTTCTAAATATATGTAAATATCGTATATATTTTATATATATTACATTTATATTTTTATATTTTTATATTTATATTTATATTTATATTTTAGGTATTATACCTCTATTTACATCATCATTTTATTATTACTATATTTTTATATTATCATTATTATTGTTATTATGTTACTAGTACTATCTAATATATTTTCATTATCACTATTATTACTTTATTATTGTAATTTAATGTATTATTATTATTATTATTATTATTATTATTATTATTATTATTATTATTATTATTATTATTATTATTATTATTATTATTATTATTATGTATTTTTATTTACCATTAATTATTATTACTACTACTATTACTTTTGTTAACATATTATTATTATTTTTTAATATGTATTATTATTTTTATTAACATATATTATTACTGTTAATGTACTATTATTTCCTATTATTTTTATTTTTATTACTATTGTTATTCTTATTATTATTATTGTTATTATTGTTATTATTATTATTATTATTATTACTATATTACTATCATTATTGTTATTACTGTAGGTATTATTGTTATTACTATTATATGTTGATTATATTACTACGTTCATTATATTATCATTATATTATTACTATTATTATTTCCATATTTTTGTATTCATTCTATTATGTGTTACTCATATTATTATTATTATTATTATTATTATTATTATTATTATTATTATTATTATTATTATTACTACTATCATTATTATTATTTTATTTTATTATTACTATTTTCTTTTTTTCTTACAAATTTGTTCACTTACTCATGTGCTTATTCGTTTACCCCCGATTTAAAATCAAATCTACATTATAATTTGCTTTGTTATTTCCTTCATCATCGTATTTATTTTATTCTTTTTTTTTTTTTTGTTCTCACAATTATTACATTATGTTTATTCGTTTATTCATATATGTCTCAATATATCAGCAAATTTATATTATTCGTCGTTATTAGTGTTTATATCATCACATTTGTTATTATTATCTTATTATGCATGTTAATATTGCAATTTGTTTCTCATTTCACATGCGATTATGATTACATCGGTCTTTTACTAGATGCATATAATTGTGTTTTCTAAAATAAAACGAGCTTCGTATTTAGACAATTCGAGAAAATTGTGCCCTAACTTACTGGGTTTCGATTTTTTTTTTCGCTTAATCTAAATAACGACATAATTCTCTTAAACCGCAATACAAGTTTTGAAAAATGCTTATTCTCGGAGATACGAGGTGTTGTGCCCTAACTTACCGGGTATGACATTTTGTCACCTCAAAATAAGAGTTTGTTTTGTAAATAAAGGCAATATTCAGTATTTGGAAGTTCGAGAGATCGTGCCCTAACTTACTGGGTTTCGATTTTCCTCGTTTACCCTAAATAATTGAATATCCTTTTAAAAGGAGTTAAAATACACAAATTTTACATAAAAGGCAAACTCACTCTCAAAAGCTCGAGATGTCGTGTCCTAACTTATTGGATGTGACATTTTATCACTTCGAGATGAGAATGTCTTTAATATTCGAGTTTTTTTTTTTTACAAAGAAAGGGATCGTATTTCAAAGTCTTTCAAGTTTTCAATTTTTGACACTAAGACACTAATTAATCAACTAGGTACCAATTTTTGGGCGTATCGAGGGTGCTAATCCTTCCTCGTGCGCAACCGACTCCCGAACTCATTTTCTGATTCTCGTAGACAAAAAATTATCGTTTTAGTAAATTTTAACTTTTATTAAAATGATTAATTTGAGGTGACCCGATCACACCTTATCAAAAAAAGATAGGTGGCGACTCCTCTATTTGTTTTCATTTTCAAAATCCAAGTCGATTCCTGTTTTTCAAAAAAATGGTTACGACATTAACTAAAATTATTAATTTAATTATTTATATTAATAATTTCGATAAACTATATGCAATTAATATTTTGTATGAATCAAATTCATATACTAATTTTACCTATGTTCTCTATTTGTGTACAACAAGTTTATACATATAGTGTGTTCAATATTTAACAATAATTAATTTAATTCATGTGACAACTAAATACAATACCAAATGTATTTGTACTTTGTTCGCTTCCACTATAGGGTGTGACCTGTAGGCTTTTGTAATACTAAAACATTTCCAATATTACAAGCAATGAGTGATATCTAGCAATGCATCATTGCCACCCAAGTTACAAGAAGTCGTGATTTGATATAACCTTTCTGTGATAATTTGTTTCATGTATTATATCCTTTCATCCTTAATATCTAGATTGGACACAAGTCATGTAATAGTCACATTTGTATAGTCCAATCTCATATTTCTTGATATTCTGAGTAGATTACAATAAACAAATAAGTGTGATATCTCATATCAACTTATTCGAGCATGGTCATGTATTTCTAGTCTCACTCCATCAAGAGGCCTAATATATTCCTCTTATTATGTAGGAGGGACAAATCTTATCTTGGTCAATCATATCCCAGTACATAGATTGCGTCATACCCAACATCAATATTTATAGTATAACCTGTTATGGTAGACATTTGACTGTGTCAAAATATACGACTCATTATGTTGAGACAATGATGATCTCAAGTCTTAGGATCATATACATAATTATCACTATGAGTAATGTTGTGATTATTTCATAATAATCCAAGAAACATACTCATAGCGGGTCAGTCCAGTATATTGTTCTTTAACACATACTCATGTATTGATTTTGACATCCCTATGTCAGTGACAACACTTTGTTATCAATCAACTACACTTTAGTCTCAATGCATTATTATTGTCCAAGCCCACAATAATACTTGACTAAGGACCTTTTAAGAATAATCATATTATTCTCAGGACTTTATTATTAACCAATTTTTATACACGTAGAAAAAGAAACTGAAATAATAATGGCAATGCCTTATATTAACAAACAAGGTAAAATAAGTATGTGATTACAATCATACCGTGGTTGGTCTTTGGGCATACTCTAACAAAAGGCTCTCCTAGCCAAAGGATTTTTTTTGAGTTCTTATAGTGATTTGTCCTTGAAAAGGTGATGTGATTCGGATTAGGCTGCTTATCCGTTAACTGAACATTTGCTTACTAGCTAGCTTGTCTTTCTGGAACAATCTATTATTTCCTGGAAAACTAAAAAACAACATATTGTTTCCCGTTCTTCTACTGAGGCTGAGTATAAGTCTATGGCTTCCGTTATTTGTGAGCTCAAATGGCTGAAAGCTTTGCTATTGAGCTTAGGTGTTCATCATCCTAAAGCAGTTCATTTATTTTGTGATAGTAAATCTGCACTGCATATTGCACAAAATCCATTATTTCACAAGTGTACTAAACATATTAAAGTGGTTGTCACTTTGTTAGAGATGCAATCCAAGATGGTTTGATTGCACTTTCTTATGTTTCGACCTCCATTCAGGTGGTTGATATTTTTACAAAGGAGCTTGGCAA
Source organism: Gossypium longicalyx (assembly GCA_025698465.1). Classification (NCBI taxonomy): domain Eukaryota; kingdom Viridiplantae; phylum Streptophyta; class Magnoliopsida; order Malvales; family Malvaceae; genus Gossypium; species Gossypium longicalyx. The sequence goes on along the minus strand of CM046997.1, from coordinate 9,400,053 downwards.
ATCGCAATTTGAATGTCTTTTCAACAAGTTGGGCATTTATGATCTACATGCTCCAACTTCAAGGGGTGTTAGGATATTATTACGGGATATTATCTTTTAGCAATTTGATTCCTAATGAGATATTATAGGATATTATTTTTTTTGCAATTTGATTCCTACGCAACTATTACTGTATTGATATTCTTATCAGAACTTGAAAAATATAAAAGTTTGATGATAAAATATTCTGAGATTGTGCCACGCCATCACTTAATAATTAAAGGTGATGATGTGGTACAATCCCAGAGTGTCACATTCAGTGTTTTAATAACTGGACTAGTGATAGAACAAGTCAGATCACCGATTCCTGATTCAACCAATTTGATTAGTTTGACCACCGAACCAATAATAATTAAATAACTAATTAAAATTCATAATAATTAAAAAAATTTAAAAATTTATTAAACATTTCAACTGTCGATTATTGTCTTAATTTTAGATTTTTACAAATTTTTAAACAGTTTTCGAGTTAATCAGTTCAACCAATTTGTTTGAATTGTTATATCGATCAATTCTCAATTTGTCTGATTCAATTTTGTTTCAGTAGTACTAATTATATCATCAAATTTTAATAAAATCCAAATTTAAAGAAGAATCTAATTTTCAAGTCAAAGATGAAAGTAAATAAAAAAAATATAAATACCCAAATGAATAAATTATCAATTTCAAGCCAGATGAATGATTAATTATAACTTAGTAAGGAATGATATTTTTACCTACTGGTCAACACTACTGGTCAACTTTATTGACCCAAGGATGTTACTATGAAAGTGAACAGAAAGATCCGTCAACTTCCGAATATCTCACACCTCACTTGTCGATTTCTAAAGCTATTTTTTCTTCTTTAAAAAGAAGAAAATAAATTGACCGTCCAAGCGAAGTTCCACGTGTTTACGACTTACTTATACAATCTATCATCACTCCACTTTTACTGTCTTCCACTTTTTTCTCTTATCTACCTTCTTCATCGTCTCTGTTGCCTGTCCTGTGCTGTTCCATCGCTCCGTTTCTGTTCCAGATGGTCATGAAAGCCGAGCTTGTGTTCATCCCAATGCCTCGAATGGGCCATTTCGTATCTATGGTCCAACTGGCTAAGCTCTTGCTTGATCTCCATCCCAATCTCTCCATTACTGTTCTCATCATGAAACTAAACTCCGATGCAGAACTCGATGCCTACGTCCACTCTCTCACTGCCACTCGCATCTAATTCATCCACCTCCCTCCACCTGAAACCCACAAAGATTTATCTCCCGCCAATTTTATCACTACTTTAGTGCAAACCCATGTACCGTTAGTGAAACAGGCTGCAACCAACATATTTCAGTACTCCACCTCTGTGCTCGACTGGTTCTCGACATGTTTTTTCCCTCTTTCATTGATTTGGGTAACGAGTTGGGTGTTCCGAGTTATGTTTTTTACGCATCGGGTGCAGCTTTTCTCGGCTTTCAATTTTATGCACTAGGCCTTCACGATGAGCAAAATGTTAACATCTTTGAGTTAAAGGACTCGGACACTGAGTTCACCATACCCTCCTATCTCAACCCTGTGTCATCTAAACTCTTTCCCGCTGTTATGCTCAAACCTGAATCTCTTGCTATGATGAATACCTTGGCAAGAGGGCTAAGAAAGGCCAAGTGTATAATAATAAACACGTTTTGGGTGCTCGAATCCCATGCAATCAGTTCCCTTTCTGAAGCTAGTGCTCCACCCGTTTATCCAGAGGGACCTATATTGAATCTCGAGAGTGAAAGTGAGGTCCATCAGAGTTCTGATATCATGAAATGGCTGGATGAATAACCTCCGTCATCGGTGGTGTTTCTCTGCTTCGGGAGCCGGGGGAGCTTCAAAGGGGATCAAGTGAAAGAGATTGCTTGCGCGCTAGAGCAGAGTGGGCACCGGTTCTTGTGGTCATTGCGCCAACCCCCAGACCCATCCAAGGGTCCGATGGCAAGCCCAACTGACTACGACGACGTATCGGAGGTTCTGCCAGAAGGGTTTTTAGATCGGACGCATGGCTTAGGTAAGATCATTGGTTGGGCACCGCAATTGGCGATTTTGGGCCACCCAGCGATTGGAGGGTTAGTATAGCACTGTGGGTGGAACTCGACGCTGGAGAGTATATGGTTCGGAGTTCCGATAGCGGCGTGGCCAATTTACGCAGAACAACAACTGAATGCGTTTAAATTGGTGCGGGGGTTGGGATTAGCAGTGGAAATTAAAATGGGTTATAGGAGAGATGGTATAGGTAGCGATGAAATTGAAATCGTGAGTGCCAAAACGATAGTGAAAGGAATAAGGAGCGTGATGGAAGAGGGTAGTGATGTTAGGAAAAGGGTAAAAGAGATGAGTGAAAAGAGTAGGAAAGCCCTGACGAATGGTGGATCTTCACACTCTACGACACGTGGTTTGGTCGATGATGTGATGAACAATATGTTTACAAAAAGTTATTAGGTTTGACATGGATCCATGAAAAATGATTAAGATGTGCTATGTCTCCTAGTTTCAAAACTCTTACTCTTGTTTTCCTTCCATCTTGTATTTTCGAAATTGATGTTTGTGACTCTTATGCATGGGCAAATGGAACTTTAATTATAATCGAAGGAGGTATAATATAACCATTAACAATGTCACCATTTTTAGACTTCTCTCTTGACACCCCCACTACAAACAACCACAAACTTTTAACTGCATTATGCCTGGAGCACAAGTAGAAGGATGCATGCATGCATGAGATATTATAAACCCAACTTCATCAAAAAAGTGAATATATGTTACATATTCTGAGTTCACATCACCTCTACCTTGTGTTATTTCCACAACTACAACTAGTTCTGCAGAGGACAAAATGGAAAATTCAAGTGCTGATGATAAATCAAATCTATTAACTAACCATGCGACTCAGGCTGATGATATTCCCGCCAACAATTCTTTGGATCCTACCAGGTGTCCTGGAATGCATTCCTTGATCTCTTCAAAAGCACACAGTGTTTCTGAATCAAGATCTCCAGCAAACTGCACGCACAGCAGGAGCTATATAAGGAATGTTTTCATAAGCACAAGCAGGAACTAGAATAATCATTAAGATCTCATACCATACAAAACCCCCTAACACATACTTAAGAATCATGACATGAAAAAGAAATACAGAATCATGTATCCTAGAAACCAATTTCACTTTCCGAATTAGGTTTCTATTGATTTAACATTGAGGAGTAGGCAGGGATTCGTGTTTATAGGGAAGGGAACCAGCTCAAGGATTACCTGGTGAGCCCTATTTGCAAAATGCATGCCTTGAAGAAGCAGTGCCTCTTGTGCAGATTCCTTGTCTAAACTGCGTACCAATTGAAGCTCCGTTCCCACTCTCTTTATGTACATTGTGACCAGCTTCATAGAAGCCTGCTTTATCTACAAAATTACACATTCTTCACTGACAATGGCTTTTTTGTGACATGGTGAAAGAGGAAGAGCAGTTGAATATGAGATGACAATGCAATGCATGTTTGCACTTCAAGAAATTTTCACAGCATGGGCAGGTACCAATAGTCAAATACATTAAAAGGGAGGCTTTCTTCACTTTTCAACTACTAGAAAACTCAGAGAAGTTCAAAATTTTCAGGCCATTTACTACAAGACCTGTTTCCCTTCATGAATCTATTTTTTCCTCTCATCTTCTCCTCCCAACCTAAAGCAGTCAAGAAGGTGAAGAATCCTGAAACTGGGGCATAACTACTACAAATTGGAAAAACAAAGTATCATGCGACTCTACATAATCATGCACCATACATAAGTGGTATAGATTCCATATCAACATCAGTCCTAAACTAAGCATGGTTACACGGTTGGTGACAAGTTGGTGACTGTTGGTCTCAAGCCATTTTTTTCCAAATTTCATAAAGTTTCTAGTTTATTCGCCACAGTAGTGCAGAAAACGAACGATTAGGCTGTATATAGTAGACCAAGAGTCTTGAACCAAAAACAAGTTCAATAAATTTGATTGCCTGCTATATGGGGAAAAGGGACAAGGGAAAAGGAGAAAATGTGGATAAGAAGAAAACTAAAGGCATGAACATGAAAGAATAAAGAGCTTACTTTATACACGATTCCGGAATCAAGCATCCAATCAACTGGAATCTTACACTCCTGATAAAAACGGGTTACTGAATTCCTCAGTTTGATAAGCCTCTGTATGCTCCTTTCCGACCTAGTATGATTTCATGGGTGACTGAACCATTCAGTTTCCTGACTAAATCACAAATTAATCAGAATTAAGACTATACACTATAGTGCAGTTTATGCAGCCCTTACTTGTCCAGTAGGCCAGCCATCCTCTTCAAGGCAACTCCACATGGAATGCTAGTGTCATCCTCAAAGGAAGAAATCTCCATTTCCAATAATTTTAGATCACGATATTCAATAGCAGCTTCTCGCATGGCATCAGCTTTTCTCTCTGGCCACTTGAAATGCTTTAACACAGCACGCTCATCGGCCTGTAGAAACAGGATACAAGCAATGCAATACTAAAACTGCCTCATACAACTTGAATATACCTTTGCTTAAACTTCTTTAATATCATGGACAAAATAATTCTTCTCTTTCATAGAATCTATAAGAAGATACTTTCTTGTGATAAAACATTACGATATGAGTAACAAATCTATAAGAAGAAACTGGGGACAGATTATGCAGAGTTTCATATGACTCAAGATTTGTTAAGTCCAATTATGCAGTGGCACTGGAATGAAATTAGAACCATATCAAAGCAAACAACGTTGAGAGGTTTGAGACTTTACCAAGGATGAAAGTTCATTGTCAAGCCAATCAACAAATTTCAGGACCTCTTCTATGTCTGTATAGGCTGCAGCTAAGACTCTGTGGATAAGACTGTTGATGAATTCTCCTCTTGTTTCAACATCCGCTTTTATCTAGCAAAAGTATCATCAACTTTTAACAGCCAAGTTTTCAGAGACAATCAACGGAAACAAACCAATCAGCTCTATATCTCTAATTCAAAATACTAGATGCTTACTGCTAGCAGATGAGCTGAGCGGTTCTGAATTTCACCAACTATGCTACTATGCACGCTAATAACCGTGGGTTTCTTTTGATTCCATGCTGCTGCTGCTACTGGGGGGTCCTTTTTCTTTTCTTGGTAACTTTGTACAGGGCCCACTACAAGGGAATGAGCCTTTGGAGTGGTAGCTGCTTTAGCAGGGAACCGAGGTGGTGGCGGAGGTGGTGGCAGCAATGGAAGCGGTGGTGGTGGAGGCGGTGGCTGAGAGTAAGTTATTGGTGCGATTGTCTGATGGCTGGCATCTTTGGGAGCCAAAGAAGCAGTTGGCCGAGGTGGCACTTTAACTGTTCTTGCCTCCCCCCTCGTAACTTTTGGGTGTTCCAATTTGTTGGCAATGAGTTTCTGAATGTCCTTGAATTTGGGGCTCTGGTACTCTCCACTTGACTCCCTCTTCTTTCAGTAAATACATGCATATATATTATATATATGAAGTTGTTAGAAATCACAAAGAAATGAAACTTGAAAAGAATTATAGTACATATTAAGGATTTAACCTGCAGGTGCACCTGGTCAGGGTGAGGGTCAGGGTCAGGTTGAGGGCTTGAAAGAGCTGCTATCTTGTCTTCAGCAGCAGCAAGGTCCTCCTTGAGCTTTCTGTTAAGAGACTCCAGCTCCATATTCAAGCTCCGAGCCCCATCCAATTCTGCCCTCAAACCCATCACCTGAGTCTGCAAATCTTTAACCAAACCCTCACTACAACTTAGCTTCTCTCTCAGTTCATCAACAGTACTATTCTTCTCTGTTGTTGAGCTTGAATTAGCACTAGAACGCCTAGGCTTTCCAAATTGTTCCACAACTCTACCCTTGTGATAGCACCCACCTGCTGGCAGTTGGTCCCCAGATTTAGGCTTGTTCACCATCATCACAGACTTCCTACTGTTTTTGGTGGTGTCAGGGGGTACACTTTTGGGCCTAGCTGCTGACTGATCTTTAGGCTTGGAGTTAACTCTAAAGCTCGAAGGGGTGGTGCTCCGCTGCTGCGACATGGGAATGGGAGCAACCTTGCAATCAGCTGGTTTTAGCTTTGCTGTTGGCTCATGCTGCTTCATAGGGGGTAATCAAATTTCTCCAACTTGACTTCAATAGTCTTGCATTGCTTGATATTGACTTGATTATGAAGAAAATCAGGTGCCCCTGTAACTGGAAATGCAAGAAAGAAAAGGTAGACTGCTCGTACAAGTTATGTAAAACGCTAACAGATATTGATGCTTATCTCTTGTGTTTCCATTAGCAATATGCGAAACCCGTGGGAGGACTGTCAACATCTCATCGTCTGACTAACCACCCAGCAATTTTTAATGGCTGCGCAACCAAACAAAACAAAACCAAACCAAAACAAGATTTTATTTCATTACATTACAGTATATCCTGCCTGCACTCTATATGTCGACAATATTTGACAGATGTGGGATGAAAAACCCTCTTGGGTGGCCAGGTGTAGGACTTTCAGAACCAAGCAAAATTACTCGAGTAATTGGGACTTACATTAAAAATATACTTACAGATCATCTATTAAACGAAACTATCGATAAAACTCGAAATTTAATTAACTAATGGTTGAAAATTTTATCCAGAATGGGAAAGATAATGAGTAGGTTTGATGGGAAATGTTGTTCCATTAATTACGCATCACCCAAAATGCTTTGACATCATCATGCGCCCCAACAGATTCATTCTATAATTCTCCATTAATGTGAAAATCTTTTTCAATTTATTACTCAGTTTGTTAATATAAAATTACATGCTGTTATTGGTACATAATTCTTTAATGTTAAATTTAAATGGGAAAGGGTGTTGGAGGGTGACTAAACTACAATACGACGGTGATATATCCTTAAAAGATGGGGTTAGTGGTACAACGATGTAACAATGCGTACGCCTTAATCATACTCAAAAATAGATTTCGGTTCAAGTTGTCTCATCAAAATCTACCAATGTAATGATTGGTTCAAAGTTACGTTAGTGCAAAAACATCTCCATTAGGCTATTAGCTAGGGTAGGTTGGTGCATCTTCCCCTTCTTCCCCCTAATTATTATAATGGTGTGTTTTAAGCCTTGCATGACCCGACACCTCGCCCCCTATGCACCCTCATTTCATCGGACCACTTATCTTTTCTCTTTTTCTACAATCACACGTGTTCACTTGACCATTCCAAAGGTCAATATCACTTTACTCATAAAAGGAAACCAGTATACTCCCCACATCGGTTAGAATGAGAATCAATTCGTGCATAAGAAATGAACCAATTTTTGAATAACAGTTCAGATAACCAATAAAAAAATTTAAAATGAAAGCAAAAAAAAAAAAAATCAATGATGGAATGAGTTTTATAATTTTTTTTATGAGGTTTTAATTATCTATTTAACTATTGTTAGATCTGCAGTTTGATAAAATCGATAATTTAACTAACTTAATTACCAATCTAATAATTAAAACATTGATCACACTTATAGATTAAAAGTTTGAAAGTTTAAATAAGTACTTAGCATATATTTGATATTTAAGCTTTACACTTTTATTTTTAAAAGTTTAGTCTCTCCACTTTTTAAACTTAAAAATTCAAATCTAGTTGTTAAATTTATTCAATTAAATAACATTTTAAAGCTAGAAAATAAAATACGCATGTAACAAAAATATGATGTTAATAATTTTAAAAAATTTCATGTCAATCTTTTTATTAAAATAAAGTATATAGAGTAACCAATGATAATATAAAAGTTGAAGTATGAAATTATGTTAATAACTTATAAATGCGAATGAAATTCATTTTATATATAGTATAGATTTACTTGCCTAGCTAGATAAACCTAAGTTGGTTTAATTGTTTGAATATTTATTAGCAGCATAAATATTTGAATTTTATATATCTATATTAAAGACAAATTAATAATTTTTAAAATATCCATAGATAAAATTCAACTCTCTTTTTTTTTATAGTTATAGTCACTCTAACATTGGTAATAAACATAATTCTAATAATTCACTCCAGTGACAGTGAGTCAAAACTAACTATTATTAATTGTTTTAATTTCATGTGATTTGTAAATACCACTTTTAATTTTCTATGAGGCCGGTGACGTAAGTTATGCTTTCAATAAACTTCAAACCTATTACTTTTAACAATTAATATTATACTTTAATTCTCGATTGGCATGGGAATTGTTGTCAAATGTAAAAGGTCGTGGGTTTAAGTGCGCTGAAAGACATTATCCTCGTATTTATAAGTTGGGAAATAATTATGGGTAGTTTTAAGTATTGTATCAACAATATATATTATACTTTAACTATCAAGACTAATCTTCAACTTTAATTAAAGTTTACACAAACTAATAAACAAAATATCAATATCAATAAAAATAAAAATATGTTCCAAAATTACATATTTTAATTAATAATAATTATAATAAATGTAAATATACTTAAAATTTTATTAAAAAAATATATCTTATTTAATATATTATTCTCTTAAATTTTATTCTTTTGTATTCATAAACCTAACTGAGCAATGAGAAGAAACTATCAAAATTTCTAAACTCAATTAGTTAAATTATTTTAAATAAAAAATTAACTAATATTTATATAATTAAAATAAATATTATATTTTTTTTAATATGACATAATTATCTTTAGTACATAGTATGTTATAAAAATAGTATACATACACTTTTAAAGACATATAATAAATCAATTGTTATATAATTAAATTGTGAATGTATAATAATAATTATTATAACATTATGATATTACCATGTGCATTTTTCTATTAATGATATGCAACCTAAACCTTAAACATGTAACTAATTTTATGGTATACTATAATATATATGATTAGTATTATATAATTAAGGTATATTAGTTATGTATATTATAATAACATAATTGTGTAGGGTTACATATCAAATTCCATTTGGCATGTTTGCTGGAAATAACTTTGTCATATGTTAGATCCTACCGGATTGGTAAAAAAGCTTTCTCGTGGATTCCCTTTACTAATAAAAGGTAAGAAAAGAAAAACAAATGAGGAAGAGTAATTTATTTAAAATTAGGATTAGCCAGTAAAAAAAATTGTAAGAGTGAGTTTAATTGATGTAACAGATCAATCTAGCCTATATATGATTAGTTACATATTTAAGGTTGAGATTGCATATTGTTAATAGAAGAATGCACATTGTAATATCATAATGTTATAACAATTATTTTACATTCATAATTTAGTTATATAACAATTACTATATCATATGTCCTTAAACATGTATGTATATTATTTTATATAATATAATATGTATTATTACAAAATAAATTTATTCTATAATATTTATTTTAATTATATAAATATTAATTAGTTTTTTGTTTAAAAAAATTAACTATTTTAAATGATCAAATAATAAAAGGGATTATCACAAATCTAGAAATTTTGATGACTTCATCTTCTTTTTTTTTTAGTTAGGTTTACAAATACAAAAGAACAATATTAAAGATAAGCTACATGAGATTTAAGGGAATAAAATGTTTAATGGGATATATTTTTTTGATAATCTTTTTAAAACATATTGAAATTTATTATTAATTATTATATTTAATTTTATTATTAAGTAAATATCTATACATTATTTATTAGTTTGTGTAAATTTTAACTAAAGTTAAGGATTAGCTTTAATAGTTAAAGCATAGTTTTAATTATGAAAAGCCATGTGTTCAAATCTTAAGGAAGCAAAATTTTATATATATTGTAACCTGTCGAAACCATTTTTTTGAAAACGGGAATCGACTATGTTTGAAAATAAAAATTAAAGGGGGAGTCGCCACCGATCTTTATTTGGTGTGATCAGATCACTTTTATTTTAATAAAATAATTTCAGTTCATTAAAACGACATTTTGGTCTACGAAATTCAAGAGAACAAGTTCGGGAGTCGGTTACGTGCGAGGAAGGATTAGCACCCTCGTCACGCCCAAAATTGGTACCAAATTGATTAGTTAGTGTCTTAATGTCAAAAATTGAAAACCGGGAATGAATTTAAAATACGATCCTTTTTTATTAATATCGATTTTAAAATTCTTGAATTAGCTGAAAACAATTACTAAAGATTTCCTTATCTCGAGATATCGGAGTATCACATCCCGTAAGTTAGGACACAATACTATGAATTCCCGAGCGCAAGGTCGTCTTCAAGTTTAATTGGAATTCCGTGTGTCTTAAAACTCGAAAAGGATATTTGCTATTTAGAAACAATAAGGAAATCGAAACCCCGTAACTTAGGGCACGATTCTTCGATGTTCCAAAATGCAAAACATTGCCTTATTTGGAAAATTTTGCTTTTGAGTAGTAACGAGTACGATATTTAAACGACGTGTATTTGTTTAGGTTAAAATAAAACTATTTATTGGATAAATATGTTGGGGTTTAATTCATGAAGCAGTGACATAAATACAATATGATAACGAGTATGGACGTTAATACATGGACAACATCACATAAATACACAACAATAATATGAAAATACAAGTGAATAATTTATAGTACATGTAATGACAATAGTGACTCACATACATTATTCACATGCCAACATTAACAATTAGGGAACAAAAAAACATATTTAACAATCTAAAAAAAGTAAATAGTACAAAGTAAGTCAAATTGAATAAAATATAAAAAACTATTTAAAAGTCAATGAATAAGTTTAAAAAAATAAAATAAAATAAGAAAAATGAATATATTTTTTTAATCAATTATGTATAAAACAATTTAAAAAGATGATATATACATGTGTATATATATATATATGTATAATTGTAGAACAAATCATACACATATATGTACATAAAAGTATAAAATGGGTAACAAAAAAGAAAACATATAATAAATAACAAATAGAATGTTTAAAATAAATAAATAGAATTTTGGCAAACATGTAAAACAATTTAAAGTACCAAATAGCTTTAAATAAATAACACATGGAATGATTTTAAAATAGAAGATAGTACTTGAAAATGAAAATATAACAAATTATAATAATGTTTATGAACAATATTTTTAACGTAAGATAATATAGTCTAAAGTATTCATAACAAATCAATAAAACAATTCAAAATATCATACGAAAAACTGAAAATATACATACAACATAAAGAAATATGAAAGAAATAAACAGCTTGTAAAAGCAAAAATGAAATAGATAACATATGTATAATTTAACAAATGATATGTAGAACTTGGAATAAATAACAATGAAACAGTTTAAAAACAAAATAAATAAACAAATAAATAAGCAAGTGACAAATTTACAAATATCGTATGAAGTTTGAAATTAAATAAAATATAACATCTAAATAAATTGTAAATAGAACATATAATAAAATGTGATAAAACAGTTTGGAATCAAAGGGGGAATGATCAAATTAAAATCAACATAAAAATTGGGGTAAAAATCATAAATAACAGAAAGTTGCCAAGGACTAAATCAAAGCGCGCTGGAATTTGTGAGGACAAAATAGGACATTATCCTAAGCCCAATGCGCAGCGTTTTGTTAGTTCAGTCCAGGGACCAAATCAGAAACGGAATAAAATAATTGGGCGAGATTTGAAAGAGAAAAGGAAGCAAATCAGGACTAAATCAAAGATCAGCGAAGGGGGAGGGACCAAGATGGGTAATTTCCCATTTAAGGGAACACGCGGACCCCCTTTAAGTCGGGCCGGGTCGCGCATGGGTGGTCCAAAACGGTGCCGTTTTGGCACCTGGACACATACCCAAAAACGGCACCGTTTACTATTGGTATTTAAGTTAGATTTTTTTTTATTTGTTCCCCCTTTTTTAAAAAAAAATTCAGAGGACCCCCCCCATTTCTCTGCTCATTTCGACTAGGGTTTTTAGAACCCTCATCGCCGCCTTCACCGCAGCGCCACCACAGGTGGTGGTTGGGGGGTGCGAGCCGGGCTTTCTAGCCCCCGTTCAAAGACCCCTTCGAAGGCCATTCTTTCTCGGCCTAAAAAAGGAAAAAGAGAAGGGTCCACTTTCCCCTTTCAGATTCGACGACGGCGATGGAGAGGAGAGCTCCGACGTCACGGCCACGGTGTGGTCTCGGTAAGACCCCTTTCTCCCTTCCTTTATTTATTTATTTTCGTATATGTAAAAAAATGAAAAAGGAATAAATGAAATCAGCAATTAAAACAAAAATGGAAATGAAATTAACCTTCTTTTTGCTATTTCGATTGCTTAATGCTCGTAAAAAAAAATAAAGGGAACGAAAAATGGCCTTTTATAGCCGAATACAAGCTTATTCTTATTTCTATTCTCTGTTTGTTTCTTCTTTGTTTTTTACTCTTTGTTTTCTGCTTCTTTTTGTTTTTTCCTTCTTTGTCTTCTTGTATTTTGCGTGTTTGATTTGTTTGCAGGTGATGTGAGCAGGCATGGTGGCTGGGGGTTGGCTCGCGAAGAGGTGGGGCAGTGCGCGTGGAGGCTTAGGCTGAGGGAGTAAGCAGTAGCTGAGGGTTTTGGTATCTAGGGCTTGTTGCTGAAAAATTTTAGAGTTGTGGGCTGGGGCTGATTTGGGCTTATTGGGTTTTATTTATTATTATTCATTGGGCCCGGGCAGAATTTGGGTCTTACAGTAACCAATACAAAGTCGAATATTCGAGTATGTTATCCGAATAATGAATACTGATATTCTGGATATTAAAAGTTAGATAGTTTGTAGATTTGAATACATAACAAATTTTTAAAAAAAATTGATATTACAATCCAATATGATTTTGGTTAAAATGGTAAAGTTAAGACACAAAATATTATAATGTTTTGGATTTGAATCTAATCATGCACAAGTATTTTTCTAGATTTTATATGAAAAGACAAAATTACCCTTAAAATAATATTTATTACTTTGTAAAAATAGGGGCTTTTGGTAACTTCAAAACTAAGTTGTAGTTGATTGATGGGCAACATCCTCTCAATTAAAATCTAAAATATAGTACTAGTTCTACGACACACCCATGATTTGACTGAAAAAAACCCTATACAAAAAATTTATTTTAAAAAAAGTGTGACCTTAGTTGAAATGGTTAAATTAAAAGATGTTTGAATCCTATTACAATATTATTAAAAAAAAAGATAAAAAAAAAATATCTTGTATTCAGAGGCAAAGTCGTAGAATTTTTTTAGGGGCCAAAATTAAATTGTAATTTTTACGATAGTAAAATGTAATTTCACCATTTTAATACCCTACATCTTTAGAATTTTTAAAGGATTAAATCTAATTTTTATCATTTTTAAGGGACAAAGTACAATTTTACCTTTACTAATTTAAAATTTTAAAAATTTTAAAGGGCCCAAATGAAAATTTTTTAAGGGGATAGGGCTACTTGTATTTATATATATATATTTTACTTTGTAAATGTAATTATATTTTAATAATTTTTAAACTAAGTTAGTGCTCAATTAACTCATGATACAAATCAATCAAGAGATTAATATAAGTATTATACATTATGACACACTCACATAAAAAATTGACCACATTTTGACTGAAAATTTTTATGTAACAAATCTATAAAAAATTGATGAGAAATCTAAATGTAGTTTTGGTTAAAATGATAAAGTTAGAGAAAGAAGATTTTGAGGTCTCGAATTCAAATCTTATCATGTGCATGTATTTTTTTTAAATTGAATGTAAAAGACAAAAAATACCCTCAAAAATTATAACTTTGCTTTATAAAATTATTGGGTTTTTGATAATTTCACGAGTGAATTAGAACTTAGTTGAGTATGGCACCAACTTAGTCAAAATTTTAAATAATAGCACGTACAACTCGAAATGGGTGAAAAACAAATTTTATGTAAAAAATTCATATATCTATAATCTATAATATAAAAAACGCGAGCTTGAAATTTTTTTGAATTGATAATATGATCTTTATGGTTTATTATATTATTGGATTTATCATTTTAAATGTTTTTATTATTTATAGGATTTATCATTTTAAATGTTTTTATTATTTATAGGATTTATCACATTTATAAATAAAAATTTTAAATATACTAAAATATTTGGTTAAATAAATTATTTGACAAGAAGATTTAGCATACTTATAAATAAGAATTTTAATTCTATTTATATAATAATAAATAAAATAAATTTTATATTTAAATTATTATATTTTCATAAACCAAAAAAGTAAAAGGAAAAAATTATATAACTTGAGTTTTAAATAGAAAATTATAATTATCTATATAATAAGTAAATTTATATTTCATATATATAAATTTATAAATAATATATTTATATAATAATATATTATCTACAAAATATTACTAATAGTGGCGTATCTAGGGGGCTGGCAGGAGCCTGAGCCCCCCTAAAATTGAAAATTATTCATTTAGGTTCTTTAAAAATTTTAAAATTTTAATTAGTAAAGATAAAATTATATTTTAGCACCCTAAAAATGATAAAAATTTGATTTAATCCTTTAAAAATTATAAAGATACAAACTATTAAAAAATAAAATTTAATTTCGGCCCCCTAAAATAATTTTCTAACTTTACCCCTGATTACGAAAGGAAAAAAAAATAAAAATTCAAAAGTGAAAGTTTAATTTAAGAATTTTTTTTATTAACAGTATATTTGAATTATCAAAATAATATATATATATATATATTAATTCTGTTTATTAGTTACTATTTTTGAATAATATTATTTTGTATTAATTAGATGAAGTAAAATTATATTATGCATTGAATATGGTACAAGTGCTTTGATTACGATTTAAATTTTTTAATAGTATTAAAAAACTATTAATCTACACAAGCAAAAAAATAATTATTAATCTAAAATATGTCAATTTTTTAATATAATATATATGCTTTAATTATGATTTGAATTTTTTTCATATTATATTTAGATGGTTAAATAAGTTAATATATTTTAATTATGTCTCAATAATAAATTAAAAAAATAACATTAATTAAATGCATTCTGAAAAAAAACTAATTATAAAATTAAATGCATAAACAGTGGAAATTAGTGATAATAAAAAAGTTTTGAAATGGTAAAATTTTGAACAATTTGATGTTTATAGGTACTAATAGTACCCAATTAATTTACACACTTTAATTGTTATTTGCAAATTCAATTAGAGTATAATTAGTTATTGCTAACTTTCGAATTACCATTATAAGTAGTAACGGTACAAATTTATTACTTTTAACTGAATCTGCAACAAATTTCTTTAATATGGATCAAATTTGCAAGATTCCAATTTGGGGGTAGGGTTTTCAAATTGGTGTCAAATTAAGGCTTAGGGTTTAAAATGAGATTCTGGATTTAGTTTACAATGAGCCTGAAAGATTTTTTTTTCCCCAATTATTAAGTTTTCCTTTTAAGGTACAACAGAGTTACAAATTTATCATCACTCTTAACCCTACCAAATATTTTTCTCCTTTTAATTTCCTATTGATTTTTCAATTTTTTTTTTCTTTGATGAAAATATATAGCAACAAAAAATGCCATCATGTACACGCCACGTCATGACCTAATTTAAAAAAACATGCCATTGTTTTAAAGGATAATACTGAAAAAACTCATTTTAAAATTTAAGAAAAATAGAAGTCATCAAAGTACTTTAGGACCATATACGTTTGACCGTGTGAATTGACTTGGGTTTGCAACTAAAATGAAAGTGGTGGTACCCCCTAACCTACCTGGATTGTAGTAGTAGTATACATGCATTTTAGAAAATAAGACATCAATGTTATATGGCAATGCATTGTTAATATCAAATACGATTTGCAAGGATTTAGGATCATATTAACCCATGCTTGGACTGACCAGGCCTATCTATAACAAAGCTTAAATCATGTTTAGGGGGAAAAAAATGTGTTAAAGTGCTTATTCTTCTACATTTTGACATTCCACTCTCAGCGTGAATGATCCACCATAAACAGCTATGCTAACACACGCACAACAATCTAAACTGCTTGCTCAGCTTATCCATTGGTTGTTTACTATAGGTATATTAATACATTTATTTATATAAAAATACACAATATCTTCTAAAGCTTCATCATCATCACCATCAAGACGACTCCGAACTTCACTAGTTTGTCGAACTCCCATTATGTTCTGAACAGTAATGTGAATATGTATCGTGAGCAAGTGTCTGCAAAAACAAACAGAAACACCATCATTTCAATGTCAGTTCCACGAATTCCATCCTCCACATCTATATTATATATTTACCACTTCATCCAACACTCCATGTTACCTGCTCTTGTGATCGGAAATACATGAAAGGAGTATAATTCAGAAAATTCGACACTCTAGATGTATATATATCAGCATACCTGCAAATTATAGATACGTTAATATATAACTGTCAAATCAATCACTTTTCAACTTTCTATTTCGGGAAAAATGTATATTAGGACAGGCAGCCATGACTACTTACTTCTCTATTTGTCGCATCAAGTGGCTTTTGTCCCACAGACCCGCACGTGAAAGAAAGCCCCACCTAAACCAAAACATTTTGTACTATCTCAATTACCTGTTTCCATGGTGTCCAATATATACAAATATTGTATGCATCCCCAAAACAATGAAACATGTATGATCAACTAATCACAATCTTTTAACCAGTTGGCTCTCCGGATATGAGCATTCATATATTCAACATTACCTCATTTTTGATATATTGAAATAATCTGAATCTAATAATCTCAAAAGATGAGGTTCTCTGTCCTTGTTTTTACCTTTTATTAAACAGCTCTCCATCTGCTTCTAGCAATGGAGCAATCTTCTCATCAAGCCTTTGCATAACAATAAGCAGCTTCTGCATGCTCTCTGTCAGTTCTCGGTCATCCATGTTAGTTGCAGCAAGTGTCTAAAACCATGGAGAAGGAATCAAGAATTTTGTTATTTCACCATTGCAATAAACACCTTTTCCATGAATATATGCTTTTTATGATCCAACCATTTAGTTGCAAATTTTGAGAACAAAAAAAAGAAATTATACTGCAAGAAGCCACTGTGAATGCTGCTTGCCGTTTCGGAAGATCAATGATAATAAGATAACAGGTATAAATTTGCATGATTTACAAAATTTTAGAACATCCTTTTACAGGGATCAAGTCACCTGAGCTGGGCGTCCTTTGGTTCGGCGTTGCAGAGCCAACCGTAGTTGGTTAAAGAGATCCCCTACAACCTCCTTTTGATTTATAAGCTCTACCACAGTTGCACGAGGACCACGACTACGTATTAAAGCCTTATACTGTTGTTTCACAAAATAAAGACCATTTTCAGCACTCAGCAGTCGAGGATTTAAAAGAATGCATTGCCACTTAATTTTGTCCATAGTCGAAATTCAGCGATCTCAAATGAACCTTATTTTCGTTAACAGTTCACAAGTCCAGTAATTAATACTGCAAGTTAAATGGTGTCCCTTTCACTTCACTTTATAGTTCTGATTAAATTCATCCTCAATAGACTAGAGAGTGAGAAAATCATTACAATAAAATATTGGCACAAAATAGAACTGCACTTTTGAAACACAAAATTCAGCTTCCATCTAGAAATAGTAAACATAATAAAAGAACATATTATACCTCTTCCTCCAATTCTCGACAAATCAATGCCGTTCGCCATCGTAAATGGACTTTGGATTGACTTACATCAGTGTAAATATGGTCGCCAACATAAAGAATCTCATCTCCATGGATATTCAGGGAATTCTCAACCATCTGAGCACTTCCCCCCGAGTACAAACCTCCTGCAGACAAAACAAAAGATGAATAAGTAAGAACTGCAAATTATGAGCAAACTATGATTTCTTCTTTTTGGCACACACTGTAAGACAAGAAAAATATATTCAACAATTAAATCATTGGCTCAGAGTGCCAAAAGTGCACTGTCATCAAAAGCTAAAAAGTTCATATGTCAACAGGGAGTAATTTCTCAGCATCCTCAACTTTTGGTTGAGAAGATATTAGAACAATATGAAGAATTATTTGGCTGAAGTTTTAGCTATGGAAAATGCTGCAGCCATTACATAGCTTTCAAATACCCAATAATATACCCACTCAATGGTATTATCTCTCTCAACCCCAAAATTTGGCCCATATGCTGGCATCAATGACAACCAAGAAATTGGATCAAAACAGATAAGTAAATGGTTTCTCTTTCACTCTCATGGTTTCGTCCACATAAAATGTTTCATTATAAAGAAGAAATAAGATCAAAACATAAGGTACAAACATAGATCACCTGTACGAGTCTTGAAGCATGGACGCATTAAGCCCTCACCAGTCACAACCTCATATAATGGGTGTGACATTTGGAAGAACTCTGGCTTCCTTGCTGAGACTATCACCTACAGACATACAGAACAGCAGGAAAACACAAATGCGTCAACATGTTTGAATGCCATAAAATCAAACATTCACATTTCCTTCTGTTAGAGCAATTTAATAATACTCATGAGAAAGCCAATTGCAAAAAGTTGTGCAAGGAGAAGACTGTATTGAAGCTAGTGTTTTCTAATATCAGAGTATCATTTGACAATTTCCAGGTTGTGAGATCACAAATTATCAGTTTTCTTAATTTGATTTGAAGAAACAAATTTAAAGTCAGTATTATACTAAAAACAGAGACCAACCGTTAGGTCCAAGTAAAAGTCATCCCAGAATGCATTTGCCGAAATCTTGTTTTGGATTTCTCTAGCTATATGTCAATTTGTTTCATTGATTGGTTAGTTGGTTTTCTCCTCACCAAGAACTTGTTTGCTGACATTATCAATGTCTATTTTTAAAGAAGGTCTAATAAAAAGAAAGAATATCCACTAAAAGTTGTGCTCATTGGCAGAAGGAGAAGGTCGCTGAGCATGTACTGATACTTACCATGTCAAAAAGATCTCGCCAACCCATGTCATTGGGCAAGAATCTGTTAAAAGAATGCTGCATCATTTTGTCTGTGTAATGGTAATCTGAGTTTGTAATAAGCAGCAACTTTTTACCTGCCTGATGCATGAAATGTACACATAAATAGAAAGAATATAATAAACTAACATGTTAAACTAGATGAGAAGGTAAAACTGCAAAAGAATACCTCCTTTTGATCCAAAAGTGCTAAAGGTAGCTCTGGATCAGGCTCCACAAATAATTCAGGTTTGGACATTATCTCACTCTGCATACTGTGACCCGTCAGTATGAACTCATGCATTACAACTCTTAATTGTCAAAATTTACTGTTTATGTTTACCTTAAGTTGACCTTCTACATGTGCCCTGAATAAAGCCTTTCCAACAGCCTTAAAACCAAGCAAAGAGTTGCAATATAAGCACATATTCATCTGAGAGGTTGATTAAATACTACATTTGCAGTAATAATTTACCTTGTAAAGTCCTTTATAGTCCAATGGACCAAGATCTGCTGGAATGACTCCATCATCCAATCTGTCCACCATCTGGAAGTAAAACCATATGGTATTAATAACAAATTTATCTCAAAAAAGAAATAGAAGACTACGATTTTATATAAGAATAATAACGCTCAAAATATTTACACCATTCCTGTCTAGTTGAGCAAATTATTAGCAATAATGGAAGTCAGAACAAAGGGAAAGTAATGTGGAAATTAAAGATTTTTGAATCTGGAGATTACGAGATCTTACAAGCACTATGCAAGTGGCAATAAAGACACATAGGATAGAAATTTATTAAGTGAACATGAAGAAGGTCAAAAAATTGCAGAGGTATGTCATTATTGTTAATTACATCAAGAAGAAAGGAAAGGAACTCGGTCATTAAATTTCACTACAAAGTGCAAGTGGCCTAAAAACAGTTTCTAAGGAAAACTAGATAATTGTTTGTTTTGTAGTTTAAACGGGAAGAAACTACCTGCATGTATGCAACAGCTTCTGAAACAGAAAATAACGTATTAAGGAACTCCCATTGACTCTCCTTCCGCAGATCCACCAGTTCTCTCCCATACATCTCGCTTCCATGCATAGAAAGTTAAGCGCCACTATAGAAAATATGCCGCAAATAATGTAACAGAATATGAAATACCAAGCAGAGACAACTAAGAAATCAAATAGATTGGCAAGGGAGTCAACTATCAGAACAGAAAATGTAATGCACATACAGGCTACTATATGAAAAAATGGCAGTGATATCAAGACAAATTGATCTAGAACTATCAGTCTAAATCATATCTCGCTACAAGATGGTTTGTCCAATTGAGATTGTAGCCACACATCACACACACATCCAACATAATTGTTACTAATAACTAAGGTTACACAGCTCAATACATACCTAACAGCTCGAGTAGACAGCATTTTAGTGCCATGCATGGCCCTTTTAACATAGCCAAACCGGTCAGCCTTAACCAAATTGCCTTTCTCTTTGTCAATAACAAGACCCCTAATTACCTGCAGAAAAACAAGAGAAGAAAAGGATGTTTAGGGCCATGAAATTATGGGAAAGCAATTCAATAAGAAGTCATAAGTATACTCAGAAATGAAGACATTACCAAATCAGGGTCAAAGGCAAGTCCCTCAACAGGAAAACCCATACTCTTTAAATTCTCCATGCAGTAATCATAAGCCCGCCCTTCCCAAGCCTGCAAAGGAATCAATCCACATCATACAATCTAAAGTAACCACGAAGAGAGATGAATCCATTTAGGTTGCTATAAGCAATATAAAAAAATTGAGTATTTCCATTAATAAAGAATTTCAACTGATATTCACCATCACATTATAATGTATCAAAGTGTAGTCCATGTCATATCCTATTGCACTTATTGACCTAAGATTTAGCGTCCGGGTGCAAAATATACCACGAGGAGAGAGCCTTGCCGCTGAAGGACTCTACAGATAATAAAAAATGACACAGGTGAGATTGACAGAAAACAAAAAACAGCATTACTGACTTATGCAGTAAATTCAACTGATTTCTAGCAGCTAAAAAAGAAATGCAGCCACCTTAGAAAATAAATTAATTACCATAAAGTTGCACATGCAGTTAGCTTAAGTAAGAATATTAGAAACTCTATGTAAAGGTATGAAATTAAAAGAAAAGGATGGATTTGCAGCACCGGGATACCCAAGTCTCTGAGTAAACTCCCAGCTTCCTCAGCCTCCAACCTAGCTACCTGTTCAATTGGACCTTCTAAAGTGGCCTGGCCATCAAGTCCTACAAGGGAATGTCATGAACATAAATAAGTTGATAAAAAAGGCAGACCCAGCAAGATACAGTATAAATTATAATTATCATCACTGTTTAAAGTAGAGAAATAAAAGATTTTGAAAGAGACCATCCAACATTCATGCTGAGTGGTACAACGGTATACATACATTCAAAGTTAAGAGACGAAAGAGAAAAGAGCAATCAAATGTGAGGTAAATACGCAGAAAAGAATACCGAAATTCTCAAGATGTTTCAGATTGATGTTTAAATCGCCTTTGGTACTTTCACCCAAATAATCAACATCACATTTGCTGGAAGAAGTGAGGGAGAAAGCATCCCCCCCAACACTGCTGCTACTGCTACAACCACACTTGAACACCATTTTCGGAGCTCTCATCACTAAATATTTAGAAGAAAAAGTGGGTCTTGGGAATGGATTTTGGAGAAACTGAAGATTGGTAGTAGCCATTGCTAGTGACTGCAAATTTGGCCAAGATAAAATGGTTAAATTAGGCATCGCTCAGACTAAAAACTGAGAGCCAAAAAGACCCACTTCTTACAGTGTATAATTAACGATTAAAATTTTTTTCTTGGTTAGCTATTCTCCTCCTGCTCCAGACAGACAGTGGATAATCTGTGGTCAAAGCTCAAGCCATCCTTTTCTGTTCTCTCTATAAATTAATTAGGGTCAAGTCAACACAACAGGAGCGTTTAGGGTTTTCCTTTCCTTCTATCGAATAATTTTACTTGCACTCTTTTAACGTTTGATAATTGAAAGGAAATACGTACAGTTTTGGGGGTTAATGGACTTTTTGAATTATTCTCAGCCTTAAATTTTCTGTCTTAACTTTTTTTAAGGAAATATCTAACTAATTTGTTAAAAAAGAAAATTTAGACTGAATTTAGAAATAATTGTTAAATTTAGAAATGAATTTAAGTAAAAAAAAATTAAAATCCCTTATTGAAAAGGAAATATATATATATATATAGAAAAGGAAAATGTGAAATAAAAAAGGTTTTTTTTAAATAAAAAATATTTTGTCTCACCTCTTTCTTTTGGCTTTTTCTTTCCAATTTTGCTTTCTACACTTTAGTGATAGTTTTTATGATAACTTAGTTTCAGAGAATATCATTGTATGAAATTTTGTACGTAAATATTAGTCCATTCTATTTTTTTTTTAAGGCAGTAGCGGTTTTAATTTTAAATTTTGTACTGTTTTCTATCCACTTTATTTTTTTTAAAAGCAATAGTGATAGTTTTTGTTTTTGTTTTGTTTCTAGCAGTATTCTAATATATATATATATATATATATATGTGGATTTGTCAAAACCATCGTCAAATCTATTCAGTATTATTCTTAAGATAAAATATTGTGGTAGTGTTTATAAAATTGAATTCTAAGATGTCAAGGAGGAGCATTTGAAATTTAACTTTTCATGTATCATTAACGTAGTGGGTCTTTTAGGCTTATGGCAATAGTTTCTTAGTTGATCGGTGTTTGTCATCAAGATTATACATTTTTGGTTAGTTCTAATTTCTTCGAATGTTGAGATTATTATCAGTTTATCTTTCTCTCTTATTTAAAATTTTTTGAATATTGTGACATTTGTGCAATAATTTATAGTGTTCTATTTATGGTTTGTACTATTTATCATACCTATATATTCATACATTATGATTCCTATTAATGATAAGTATCCATCTTGAAAAAAAATTAATAAGATAAAAATGAAAGGGCTAACTCAACCTAACATCTCTAAACTAAAGTATATGATTTCGCTATGGTTTATCTATAATATTTGCTCAAGTCTAGATATGGACTTCAATTTTTCTCAAATTGAAGTTTGTTTAAGTTTGCTTATATCTTTTCTATTTTTAAAAAATATTTTTATTTAATACTTAGTAATTTTATACAATCAACACTCTTTATAATAACTTTTTTTGTTTGCTACAATTTTTATTTTTATACAGAGAAGTGGTTGTTATACAACTATAATTACATTTGAGATTTTTTAAATGCACTTCAGTGTACTCGAACTCACATCCTCTTATACTGGCAACAATGTCGATACTAACTAAGTTAAGTCTCAATCAACAACTAAAATTTATTACTTTTATTTCACTTAGAAATATAATTAATTTCACCAAAATTTGAGATAAAAGGTTTTTAAAGAAAATCAATTTAGTAAAGAATGTACTTCATAATTTACAATTATTGTTATTCTAGGTAGAGGTGTTCATGGGCTGGGCTGAAGGCCCTCCCGAAATGTGAGAGAATTTGGGCAAAAATATAGCCTTGAAAAATGGGCTTGGACAAAAAAATAAGGCCTGTTTAAAAAATGGGCCGGGCCTCGGGTAATGTATTTTAGCCTGGACCCGGCTCGAATTCACTAAAGGACAAAAAAATCTGCATTTTTTTAAATTTTTGAATGTTATTTTCTTGTTGTTTTCTCCCTATTTTGCTACCATTTTACTATTATGTTGCTACTATTTTATTGTTATTGTTTGGATATTGTATAAAACTTATTTTATTGTTAATTTTGTTATTATTTTAAAGGCATTTGTTAATTTTATTATTATTTTAGAGGCATTTGTTTGTTAAGTTACATCTATCTTAGTGTTATTTAAGTCTACATATTTTTTAAAATTTATTTTTAATTTGTTAGGAAATATTTATTTTAATGTTTTTAGTATTTTTGATGTATTATATATATTTAAAAATAATATAAAAAATTAATACGAACGGGCTGAGCAGAGCCCAAGTTTTAGTATTTTTATCCGAGTTGGGTTTGGGAAAAATTTTAGGTTCGTTTTTTAGACCCAGCCTGGCCTAGGCCCAATAAAATGGACATGATTTTTTAATTGAGCCCGGCTCAAACTCGGCCCGACCTAGCCCATGAACACCTCTAATTCTAGGTGAAAAGTTATTACATAAGGTAAAAATAGATCATAAAAACCGATTCTACAACAATTTTAGCTATTATAGAAAGTAGTTGTTACTCAGAGAGCTAGCTATACATAGACATTTCTTTTACTATTATTATATAATTTTTATTTCACTAAAACTCTAAATATAAAAAAGCTGATATTTTTTTAATATTTACATTGTAGTATAATATATTAAAATTTTATATGATATAAAATACATAATACATAAAATAAAAAGAGTAAAAACATATTATAAACTTAAAAATGGGTTGAATCGAGCTAAGCTCGAGCTTTGAATATTGAACCCCAGCCCAACTCATATTTTAAATGGACTATTTTTTGTTGCTAAAGCTCATTTTTTAAACCTAATTTTTTTCCCAAACCTTATCAAATATTAAACAGGCCTTCGGGCTTGAATAGGTAACCCAATCCTTGAAACATATCTATTCTAAATTGTCATCCAAATTTTAAATTGATTCTAAACTCTAATACACTCTAACTGAATCTTTAAAGTATTCATATTAGAGAAAAAAAAAAGATGGCGAATGGCGAGAGCACTTAGGGAGGGTGTCAATCTCAAAAAGGGGTATAGGTAGGGCTAACGAGAAGGTTTGTCTATAAGTGAAAAACCCTCCCGAAAACGGGGATTCATGTAGCCTTCAAAGTGTGAAAAAATATCATTCAAGGATAAACAATTGAATTCTTTTAAAGGTCCCAATAATGTTAATAAAGAAGTGAATGATAATGATATTTGGTTGATTGATAGGATATGGTGATAGATGTAGTGAATAGTATTCAATTAATTAAATTCTCGAAATGTGTTCATTTTTTGGTTGAGTAGAGCGTGTCCAAAATTTTCATTCTTAAGTTATTAGGCAGAAGAATTGGCTACAATATTCTAATGAGCAAAATATTAGTTTTATGGAAGCTTTTGTAGTCTATTCAACAATGAACTTGGAAAATGATTTTTTTTAATGGTAAGATTCCAATTGATAGAAGATTATACAAAGGTTTTATTAGAGGAACCCTAGGTCATCAATTGTCCGACTCCTCGTTAGCTTCGTCCGGGTCACCCTCTGAATCCAGATTTTCTTCAGGATATTCTTCTGGGTCTTCCTCTATCTCTATCTTGCTGGATTTTGCCTTTGCTTCGTATTTTGCTGTTGGGAATTGAGGCAGCCCCAACTTGCTTTTCCATGCATAGTCCTCGTAGATTAGTCTCGCTTCTTGCATCCATCAAACTATCCATTCCGAATTCGAAAACACTGTCTCACCTAGATATGGCTTTGTTTTAATAGCTCTTTTCCGCTTGCAATTTCCCACCAAATGTTTCACACCAGTTTCTCGTATCGGCTACTTCGTTGGTTGTAAATAACGCTTGGATCATCTCATTGGTACCTTGCTATCTAGGGAGGTGAGATGGCAATTTCTTTCCCTCAAATAAAGACCCACAACCATGGTACATCGAATTCTCGAGTCGTTTCTATCTCCCTTAAGGCAGTGTAAAATTTCTGGATGACTAGCATACAGACTCATCCCTCTAGGATGACACAAAACTTCTCCCATTTATGGAACCAAATTATCTCCATTGTTTTATTATTTAATGAAAGCAATAACTCAAAACCTATCTCCTAAAGAGGAGATTTTCATCGAATGGCTCGAAGATAAATTTTGAGCTCCCTTTCACGAAGTTCTTTGAAGTTATCAGCTTCTGATTCAGCTTCTAAATGGTTGCTCCTCATCATTTTAGGACTATGGAACAAGTGAAAGGCATAGAATTAGCGGAATCTCAAAAAATAGAGTAACAAAGGGTGTTCGGTTGCTTGTGGAGGCTTAAAAGGTGCGTATTCTAATAAGGGCAATATATAGAGGTCATCTAGGGCTTGACTTGCCATGCAAACTCGGGGAATATCTCTGAAGATTGCATTGAACCAAGAATAAAAAGTTGCTGAAAATGGATTGTATGTTGCGTCATAGAGAAGGCATGGTGCGACATAAAGTGAATTTTTGCCTTTATGTTTACTTCAAAATGTGTATGTCGCGCCATAAAATGTATATGGTGCGACAAGGCAACAAATTCTTAGATTTTCAGGTTCAAAATAGGTCTGTCGCACCATGGGATTGCTATGTGATGACATGACTTCAAAGGCTTTCGGTTGTTCGTACTTGACCCCAAATTGCTTCTAGCTCCTCCATTGCTCTCATAAACCTATTTTCTTCTAGTTTTAACATAAAATTAAATATCTAAATCCTAAAATATATCTAATAAAAACAACAAAAAATAAAATTTAAATTAAACAAAATTTAAAAGAGAAGTCATTTTTTGGTGCCGGGATAATTTGTATCGCCCCCAAAGAAAAACTTCCAATTGGTCATCGACACTTTAATCCGTCTTTTGTTCCACCGTCGATAAATCTGAACTAGAACCTTTGGTTGATTCCAATGATATCACCTTATCTTCGACCGACATGACATCCACATCACGAGCCACTTCTGTAACAACCCGATTTAGACCCTAATCGGAACGATGGTTTTGGGACCACGAATCCGAGTCAAAAAAATATTTAAAAACTATTTTCGGTGTTTATTTTGTGTGACTTTATATCTGTGAAATTTTCGTGATTTAATTTTATCGTTTGGGTGTTCGATTAAATAAAAGGACTTAATCGCGTAAAAGGGAAATTTGGTGGTTATTTCTAAAAGGGGCCTAATTGCTATTGGCTTTATTAATGGGAGCCTTAAAGTTGTAAATAGCCCACTTACATATTAGTTGGATGGTATTAGGCTTATAATATAAAGTTTTTATATTAATTCATTAAGGTTATATATGTAAATTAAACTTTAAGTTATAATATGTTATAATATATATATATATATATCATAAAACATAAAATAAAGTTAACATAAGTGTTTATATTATTGTTCTTGCCGAAACCAAATAAAAGAAAAAGAAACTAGGGTTCGATTGCTTTCAAGCTCAATCAAGGTAAGTTTTGGTTGCCCGAAATTTATCTTCATCATAGAATTTTAATAAGATAAATTTATTGATTTTTTTCGGCCGACACCTCCTCAATTATGGCTAGAAAGTCTATCGGCTTATCTACACTTTCATTCAGAAATAATTAAAGCTCATTTACCTCTAATTTTACCACTACATCTACTTCTATACCTACATCTATGTTAATTGAATTGTAGACATATTTGGTTATATTCAATTTATTCATATTCGGTTCTAAACTCTTGTTAATTTCCAAGATATAATTTTAGATGGTTGTCAGCACTACATTGGTCCTTTGAATTGAATTTGGAAATATCATGTACGACCTCTTCCAATGGAGTTTACTTCTATTTAATTTTGTAGTAATTCCTCTAACTGGTCCACCCATTTTTGAAATTCTTCAAAGTTAGGTTGGAATTCTAGATCACGGAGAAATGACTTATATAAATCTGATTCACAAGGGAGTTTGGATGAATAAATGTAGTCTCCAAGCTTGTGATCATAACTCTGCTGATTTGTTGAGATATCTTGTGTCTGACTTGGCCTTTGTTTATTCCGATGTTGCTCAAGCAAGTACCTATATACATCATCATCCATTATTAAATCCAATTCTCGTTGAACTGAATAGTTGGGCATGTCACATTCTCCACTGTAACTCCATTGGTTTATCGAATCTCCATCCATATCAAATGTATACTTGTTTGGCTTAGGTGACAGTTTGTTCGAATACTCAGGCTGCTCATATTTGTAATCACGACTCTATTGGTTTGTCGAAGATCTGTACAACCAACTCGATTTGGATAGTTCGTACACAGACCTATAAAAATCGATATTCATGATTAAATATACTAATCAATAAGGTAAGTAAAAATAAAAAATTTATTGAAAATAAAAATATTTAATTAACTTTAAAAATTCAAATTAAAAATATTTAGTTATGTACAAAAAATTAGAACATTATCTAGCTTGTTCTTCTTTCAATTAATATTATTTTACAATAATCAATCTAATAAAATTTTTACCGTCGCAATTCTCAGCAACGGCGCCAACAACTTGACCGCCTATCACTACAACAAAATAGTGTTAAGACGACACTTATGGGGCGACACTTTCCTAAGTTTTGGCATAGACTGGCCAACATACGCTTTGGCCAACTCTTTGTATAAGAGTTGGGATATGCATGACTAAGGCAACACTTAAATAAGAGTTGGCTTTTGTGTAGTCCTAAGACGGCACTTTTGGGGCGACACTTTTCTAAGTGTTGGGATAGAGTTGCGAACATACGCTTTGGCCAACTCTTTGTATAAGAGTTGGGATATGAATGCCTAAGGCAACACTTAAATAAGAGTTGGCTTTTGTGTAGTCCTAAGACAACACTTTTGTGGTGACACTTTTGTAAGTGTTGGGATAGACTTGCCAACATACACTTTGGCCAACTCTTTGCGTAAGGGTTGAGATATGTATGGCTAAAACAACGCTTAAATAAGAGTTGGCCTTTGTCTAGTCATAAGACGACAGTTTTGGGGCGACACTTTCTTAAGTGTTGGGATAGACTTGTCAACATACACTCTGGCCAACTCTTTGTATAAAGGTTGAGGTATGCATGCCTAAGGCATCGCTTAAATAAGAGTTGGCTTTGTCCAGTCCTAAGACGATATTTTCCTAAGTACTGGAGCTGACTTGCTGACATACGCTTTAGTCAACTTTTTGTAAAAGGGTTGGGATATGCATGCTTAAGGTAACGCTTAAATAAGATTCGGCTTTATCTAACACTATGCCTACATTTTTGGGCCGACACTTTTCTAAGTGTTAGGATAGACTTGAGAACATACACTTTGGCCAACTCTTTGTATAAGGGTTGGTATATACATGCCTAAGGGGTTTAGGTTTTTAAGGTTTTAGGGTTTAGGTTTTTAAGGTTTTAGGGTTTAGGGTTAAGGGTTTAAAATTAGTGTTTAAGGTTTAAGGGTTTAGGGTTTAAGAATTAGCTTTGTCCAATAGTATGTCTAAGGCATCAATTAAATTGGCAATTTAATTTATGTAACAAATATATTCATAAATGATTGACACTAAAAAATGTTTTGATTGAAATATCTAAATAAAAATATTAAAGATTATAGATATTAAGTTCACGAATCTTATTATAATTTGTTAATATGCTACAAAGAATTTGTTATTTTGTAAAATAATCGTGTTGATAGATGTTAGCCATCTAATGTATATATTATTGCTATTATTGATCTATTTCTTTGGTTAAAAAGGTAAAAAAATTAGCGCAAGAAGAATATTTTTATTGTTCTCTTTGGATGGAACGTTAATGCATTAATGGAATTTTGTAAAAAGAATCGAATTGTTAGATAAATTCTGAGCTTTTGATAAATGCTTTCTCTTTGAAGCAACAATGCCAAGCTGGACACATTGCATTTTCTCAAAGCATTGGATATGAAGAACATGCCCAAAATGCTTAGGGGAATATTTCCTTCTTATAATTATAGAGATAAATTTATAAAACAAATATGCTCTAAGGATTATATTCTTCGTACATTTGTAATTTATTACTTACTTTTATTTTAAGAAATTGAATTTGTCGATTGAGTATTAGCTTAATTAGTATAATTAAGTATTGTTCCCAATGTAGAAGGACGTAGGTTCAAATGCGCTGAAGTACATTATCCTTGTATTTATAGGTTGGGGAGGGATTATAGATAGTTCTGACAAAAAAGTCATAATATTTATGAAATTCTCGTATTTTTGTGTATTTACTTGAAGATTAAGAGTTAAATATTAAAGTCATAATGAAAATTTTAGTTCTTAATGTTTAATTTTTTTATCAATTTGGCTTTTATTTATTTATTTTAATTAAATCTAATTCTTAATCTTTTAAAAAGAGTGAATTTTAATTATTATCCTTTTAAAAAAATTAAATCATTATTATTTTAATAAAAAAACTAATTAAAATGTAAAAATTTAAACATGGTAATTAATATGCATGTTAATCCATGTTATTCATATTTTTATTTTTTACGAACTATTTATATAATTTTTTGAATTTTAATTTTTTATTTAATGAATAAAAATTTTAAATTATTTTCTGATATAATATATATAATAAATGATACCATGTCAGTATAAAGTACGTGTAGATTAGCGGGTTATCACCCTAATATTATTAACAATTTATTGTTTTAGTTAACATTTTAGGTTATAAAAATAAATTTACTCTTTTTAAAAAATTAAGAATCAAATTTAACTAAAAAAATAAAAGCTAAATTATTAAAAATTTCCAAAGTTTGAATACTAAATTTATTATTATGATAATATTAAATAATAAATAGTTTAATTAAAGAAAGTAAAATATTTTTGAATAATAAATAATTAGTAAAAAATACTGAGTGACATGGCATGGGATTAGTGGTCAGTTTACCTTGATTCTTACCCACAAAAAACCCCTTATTCTCACTCCAAATTCTGTTGGCCAAAGAAAACCAATTGCATCTGCCGTCCACCACTTGCTCCAGCCACTGGTGCATCTGTCGTCCACCACCTGCTTCAACTACTGGTTTGCCACGGTATCTTCTTTGAAAGCCTGCCTTACAGATTCCATGAAATCTGCGACTCTGCAGTGGTAAAACCTGGTGAATCAATTTCAACTTGTTGAGATTTGTCTCAATCTTCAAGGGTATGTATGGTTGATTCGGTTTTGTGTTAAATGATAAATGAGGTCGATTTCCTTTAATCTACAGTTTATATATTTAAGGTCAGGGAATAGTTTTCAATTACTTGAACACTTGGTTGTTTTCATTTAATCTACAATTGATATATATTTAAGGCCACTTTCCTTGTACAAGTGGGGTTTGATAAATTTGGGATTCTGTTTTTGTTTCAGTAATATCAACAGTATTAACACTGATTTTCTGGTCTGTTTAGTAATCCATATTGAGCTTTATGTCATTGGAAACCCATTGCAAATTTAAGCAATATATATTTCCACTCAAGTTCAGGTCAATAGAAAATAACAGAGCTAAGGGATTTTACCTATGTTTTCTAGCTGCAGTCGGCCTTTGCTCTATGGTTCTAAAATGGCCAAATTTAAAAACTAATGCAAGTTTGTCAATAGTACAGGAATCCACAGTGTGAATTGAGGGTCCATCGATAGTGTTGTAACAATTAGTGCAAAGTAAGATTGCACATTGAGAGGCTTCCCCCGTCAACATAGAGAAGGATAGTCGATAGAAGCTGAAAATACTCAATACTTGCTTGCTCTGTACGAAATCCCCGACCCTGCAGTGGTAGAACCTAATGAATCGGTTTCGACTTGTTGAGATTTGTCTCAATCTTCAAGGGCATGTATGGTTGATTCAGTTTTGTGTTAAATGATAAATGAGGTCGATTTCCTTTAATCTACAGTTTATATATTTAAGGTCAGGGAATAGTTTTCAATTACTTGAACACTTGGCTGTTTTCATTTAATCTACAGTTGATATATATTTAAGGCCACTTTCCTTCTACAAGTGGGGTTTGATAAATTTAGGATTCTATTTTTGTTTCAGTAATATCAACAGTATTAACACTGATTTTCTGGTCTGTTCAGTAATCCATACTGAGCTTTACGTCATTGGAAACCCATTGTAAATTTAAGCAATATATATTTCCACTCAAGTTCAGGTCAACAGAAAATAACAGAGCTAAGGGATTTTACCTATGTTTTCTAGTTGCAGTTGGCCTTTGCTCTATGGTTCCAAAATGGTCAAATTTAAAAACTAATGCAAGTTTGTGAATAATACAGGAATCCAAGGTGTGAATTGAGGATCCATCGATAGTGTTGCAACAATTAGTGCAAAGTAAGTTTGCACATTGAGAGGCTTCCCCCGTCAACATAGAGAATGACAGTCGATAGAAGCTGAAAATACTCAATACTTGCTTGCTCTGTACGAAATCCCTGACCCTGCTGTGGTAGAACCTGGTGAATCGGTTTCGACTTGTTGAGATTTGTCTCAATCTTCAAGGGTATGTATGGTTGATTCAGTTTTGTGTTAAATGATAAATGAGGTCGATTTCCTTACTACTCAACAACAGATCTCGTTTTTTATGTCAGCTCTAAGCACTAGAGCTGTTGCATTGTCGAAGGACTTGAATGGTCATCGTGTAATCCAGTATTGCTTGAAAAGTTTCTCTGATAAAGATAACAAGGTAGCATTAATTTTGGACTAGTAACGATTTGAGTTAAAGCTTCATTTTTTTTGTCTATGTTAATCCTGTTTTAGTTTAATTGTTTATGTCTTCAGTCATTTGAATTAAATTGCAAGGGTTACATGATACTTGCTCATATCTAAAATGTTACGACTATGAAATAGATGCATTAACTGTTGTTTTGTTGACCAAGATTTGTTTTTTGCATTACACCTTTGTTTACTTTTTTATTTGTGAAATGGCTGATTTAATAGTTTTATTTGTGAAATTCTCATTTAGGGGCTGTAGTAGAACCAAAAACTTTAGCAGAACCCCTGTTGCTCAATGCTGTTCGAAGGCAAGATGTTGAAAGACCACCAG
This sequence comes from Gossypium longicalyx, assembly GCA_025698465.1. Taxonomy (NCBI): domain Eukaryota; kingdom Viridiplantae; phylum Streptophyta; class Magnoliopsida; order Malvales; family Malvaceae; genus Gossypium; species Gossypium longicalyx. Next base: position 9,367,293 of record CM046997.1, on the reverse strand, counting down.
TTTGGCTTATGAGACAAGCAGGGAGGTACATGAAGGTAGGTTTTTAAATCAATGTGAATTCAAAAGCAATTTTTTTAATGTTCTGCATTTACTTTGGAGATTGGATATCTCAAACTGTAATATGTCTGCTTCATGTTTTTGCTATCCTACCCTTTTTTGAAGAAAAAGAAAAAAGAAAGATTCATTTCCTCAAGGGAAAAAAAACGTCAATTTTTTTAAATAATTGGTCTTTTAAAAAAAATCTATTTGCCCTTCTTAATTGGCATTGAGCTTGCCTCATATGAAGCTTTTTTCAGCTCTGTTGTTGATGGTATCATTTTTTTGAACTTTTTAGGCTAAATTAAAGATCCCAGAGCATGAATAATGGCATATACCTTTTTACTATAATTGAGATATATGTGATATTAGATTTACCAGTTTGATATAAGCAGAAGGTTAGTTACCCTTTTCTTTTCCTTCTTTTTTTTTCGTTTTTTAAATTTTTCTATCTTTGTAGTTTGGACTATTTTATTTAAGAATTTAGATATTACTTATCATAAATTTTAATATTATTTAATTTTCGTAAAGATAAATTTTATTTATTTTAATATTTAAAGTTGTTATTTTATTTCTGGATTAGGTAGTTTTGGTTGCTGTTAATTCACTAGAAAGCTCATCTCTTTTCACACATGAACCTTAGGATTAGGTATTAATAGATACACTATTTTAATATTAATTACTTTAACAGATGGTTGATAAAAGTTGGATGGATGCTCTAAGATTTAGCTCCAATCACCTAGCTGGAATAGAAAGATTTCTATCATTTGTAATTGAAAAATCAATTTTTAATGGAAAAATATATTGTCCGTGCCATCGTTGCAATAATAGGATATTGCACGAACCACATATTATGGGTAAGCATCTTCGTCTTCATGGTATAATAAAAGAATACAAGTATTGGATTTTTCATGAAGAATCCATTGAAAGAACATCGGTGCAAACCAACCAAACGGTGAGAACTTCTCTGTCAATTTGTGCATTGTCACAAGACAACGAAGCCGATTTAAGAGATCTTATAACGGATGCTCTAGGTATCAACATCCCAACTTTTAATGAAAGTTTTGATGGAGTTTCAAGTGAGTTTCAGAATAATGGTTGGGAGTATGATGTTAATGAGGCCCAAAGGACTACGGAGAGAGCAGCTACTCTTCTAGATGATTGTGATATTCCGCTCTATCCCGGTTGTGTCAAGTTCTCATGCGTCTCATTCCTACTTCGACTTTACCACTTCAAAGCACTTTTTGGATGGTCAGCAAAATCTTTGACATGCTTATTGGAGTTTTTAAATGAGGCATTTCCAGATGGAAACACAATCCTAACTACATACTATGAAGCGAAGAAAAAGATTTCTGCACTAAATCTTGGGTATGTAAAGATTGATGCATGCCCGAATGATTGTATGTTATATTGGGGCGATGCTAGTAAAAAGATCAGTTGTGAGGTCTGTAAAAGCTCAAGGTGGTAATCTTCTAATGAGTTGGATGCAGATGAACAAGTTGATGGTAGTTGTCGCCGTCCTAAGCCTGCCAATGTATTACGGTATTTTCCTTTGATTCCTAGACTTAAAAGATTATTTCAATCCTCTAAGACATCACAATCCATGAGATGGCATAAAAAAGGACGAACCAAAGATGGTATATTGAGACATCTAATCGATGGTTCTGCCTGGGATGCGTTTGATAAGAGGTTTCCTGATTTCGCATCTGATGCTCGCAATGTTAGGCTAGGTTTGGCTAGCAATGGATTCAATCCATTCCGAACAATGAGTACAAGTCACAGTTCATGGCCCGTACTTCTTATTCCTTATAATTTGGAACCTTGGGCATGCATGAAACAATCATCAATGATACTCTCAATGGTTATCCCTGGTGAAAAAGGACCTGGCAATGACATTGATGTCTAAATGCAGCCTTTAATTAAAGAGTTGAAGCAATTGTGGACAGGAGTTGATGTTTTTGATTCATCAGCTTCTGAATCTTTCACTTTACGGGCTTGTCTTCTTTGGACAATCAATGATTTCCCAGCTTACGCTAATATTTCAGGGTGGAGAACAAAAGGTCGAGTTGCTTGCCCAGTATGTGCTGAAAAAACTGAATCTCGATGGCTATGGTATGGTCGAAAGTTCTGTTATATGGGTCATCGTCGATGGTTATCAGATGAACACCCATTTCAAAAACAGAGTCGTGAATTCGATGGCACTATAGAGTATAGGGTAGCTCCTATACCACGATCTGGGGAAGATATCTTAAGGGAAGTTGAAGGTGTCAATTTCATTTATGGAAAAGCTCGAAAGAGGGATAGAGAAAAACTAGATGAAGGGTCGGTAGAACTTGATGTAGACAAGGGGTGTGATTTGTTTAACAACTTTGAAGAATTGGTAGTAGAGGGAGATGATGCAAATCTCATAAATCAAGACGAAACTTTATGGAAGAAGAGGAGCATATTTTTCGACTTGCCTTATTGGCGTTACAATCTACTTCGATATAACTTTGATGTCATGCACATCGAGAAGAACGTATGTGACAATGTCGTTGGCACCCTTCTTAATCTCTCACGCGGTGATAAAGATAATATCAAGGCACGCAAGGACCTACAAGATATGGGCATCCGAAGTTATCTTCATCCAAAAATGAGAAACGGGAAAGAGTACCTACCGCAAGCGTGTTACAGTCTTGCATCAAAGAAAAGAGATATTTTTCTTTCCATTCTGAAAAACTTGAAGGTACCCGATGGTTATGCATCAAACATATCTCGATGCGTGAATTTGAAAGAGCACAAGTTGAGCAACCTTAAAAGTCATGACGGTCACATTCTCATACAAGATTTGCTTCCTATATGCTTAAGAGGAGTTGTAGAAAAGAAGGTGTTAAGTGTTATTACAAATCTATCAGATTTCTTCAAGAGATTATGTGCAAAAAGTCTTGATCCACAAGAAGTTGATCAACTTCAAATACAAGTCGTATTAACACTATCGAAACCACTTTTTTTTTTTAAAAAAGAAGTCTTTTGAAAACGGGAGTCGCCACTAACCTTTTTAAGTGTGATTGGATCACCTTATAAAACATTTTGGTCTACGAAATTGTGAGAAAACGGGATTGGGAGTCGGTTGCGTACGAGGAAGGGTTAGCCTCGCAACGCCCAAAATTGGTACCAAATTGAATAGTTTTGTCTTAATGTCAAAAACTTGAAAGAATTTAGAAATAAGATCTCTTTTTAAAACCGTAATAATTTGAGTTGAAAATCAAAATTCTTTCATTCCAAAAGAGTGCGAACATCACATCCAGCATGATTGGACACGATATTCTTAAACTTTCATAACTAAAAATCATCTCGTGATTTACAAAATCTATTTAAAAGGATACTTTAGACATTTAGACAAACGAGAAATCGCAACCCAGCATGTTAGGGCACTATTTCTCGAATTCCTAAATACAAAAGACATTGCCTCGTTTTTAAAATTCCTTTGGATTAAATGAAATATAAAATTTAAAAAAAAACGATGATGCATTTAACCTATTACAAAAGATTAATATTAAATTAATTAAACTACATATTTTAACATTTCATGCAAATATAATATCGAAAATGATAAATACTACATAAATCACACAATATACATTAACATTTCATGCATATATAATTATAAATAACATAAATATACACACATTATTATCTCATGCAAGAATACAAAATAGCAAAATAATGAATATGTCAATACAAATTACACATATATACAATAATATTTCATGCGAATATAATCTTTAAATAACGACATAAATAATCTATTCTCATATGAATATATAACAATAATAACATAAAAATAACAAATAATCTATGAGATAAAATTAACATGTTAAAACAATACCAAATAAATATAAAAAGGATAAAAACAAGCAAGTTCAAAAACAATTTGAAAAATAAATGAAGTAAAAAATATTTAAAGCAATATATAAGTAATAAAAGAAATTTTTTTAAAAAATATATATATATATATTATATGATATAATAGCTTAATATATTTTTATAAATAATACTTGTATTAAATATGTGTGAAACTTTATAATAAATTCTAGAACTTCATAATATGCTAAATATTTTAAATATATATATACATTACCTAATAATATTTGCAAATTTTTAAAATTATTCATAATAATAAATATTGAAGTAATATAAAATATAATAAAAATAATATAATGAATAATTTGTATATATTAAAAATGACATAATATATTATAAAATATATAAATAAGATATAGGTTAATAATGATAAACAATGCATAAGTAAAAATAATATATATAATAAATTATTTATATATATACATAATGTTTATAATAAAAATAAATAATATATAACATAAATAAATTATATATATAACAATAGAAGGGATTAAAATTAAACTTAATTAAATCATCTGGGGTTAATTACAAATAAATAGAAAAATTTGGGCCTAATTGAGACACGTGCTAAAAGCCGAGTGACTCACTGAGTAATTTGACCCTAATCCCAAAAACGACGTCGTTCTCAGAATAGGTCTTATAATGGCTATTGGGACCAAATTACAATAAATACAAAAGATTAGGACCAAATTAAAATAAAAATAAAATGAATTTTAAAAACATAAAAATGCGGGAGGATCAATTGGGTAATTAGCCCTTTAAACAAAAACGCGCGGATCCTACCCGGATCTCGGGTCAACACGTGGATCCTAACTTTGGAACGACGCCGTTTTAAAGCTTATTGTTTTAAGCAAAAACGACACCGTTTTCATAAGGCTATAGAAGCCAAATTTTAACCTAAAATTTTATTTTAAAGCCGATTCTAAAAAAAAAACAGAAAAAATTCTTTGAAGGAGGGTTGAGGTTAGGCCCTCGGAGCTCTGTCGAGCCTCCGTCCTGGGGCTTACACGCGGCTATGCACCACCATCAACACCGCCTCTTACGGCGGTCGGAAGCTGGAAAGCTTCATTTCTTAGCGTAAACCCATCGGTAAGTTCCCCTTCTTTATATTCTTAGCAATATTTGTATGTATTCACAACGAAAACAAAAAAACAAAGTAAAAGTAAATCACCTCTGTTTCTTGATTTTTATTATATATCTGTAAAAAACCTCGTATCCTTGACAAACTGTTGTATTTTTTCCCTCTATAAAAAAAATCCCCCCTCCTTTTATCTCACTTTCATTTGGGCTTTTATAGCTACTGGAAATAATATTTAACATGTTTGATTTTATTCCCTGCCATATTTGTATTGCCTCTGTTGTTCTTCTTTCCTTTTTTGCAAGTACCAGCGAGAAATCCGGCGACGATGGGGTGTTGATTCGTGTGCAGATTACGGCAGTTACGGCTCCGATGGAGGCGTCGATGAGGGGTCACTGAAACGTCGTGAGATGAAGGGGCGTGATGTTTGGAGTTTACGGCGCGAAGTTTCTGGAAACCCTAGGGTTTCCAGATTCGATTTAGGCATTGGGCCTCGCTAGTTTGGGTCTCCTTGGGCCGTGTCCATTTGTGGGTTGGGTGTAACCGGGTATTGGGTAGTTTAGGTATTCTGGTTTAGACCAATTGGGCTATAAGTGTAATGGGCTACTGGCGTGATTTGTAAATAGACTGTAAAGGATTTTTTATTATATTTGTTTTTATTTATTTTTCTGTTTTTATTTTCTTTTTTTCTGGGCCAGGCAAATTTGGGTTATTACAGCTGCCCCTCTTTGCTCATTACTGTGTAACAGGAATAGAGCAAAGACTATAAAAGGACCAAATTTGCCCAGCCTGGCCAAGTCTCGAAACCTTGATCCTCATCTTCCTCAAAGGTATTCTGATAGCTTTAAACTTGCTTCACCGTAACTCAGGAATGTCAAATCTGCTAACTTCAACCTGCTTCTTGTAAACTCAGGAACGCCAAGCTGAAATCTTGATCTACTCCTTACCTAATACGGAGAAGCCGAATCTGTCATCTTCAATCTGCTCTCTGTCAATATAGAGACGCCAAATCTGTTATCTTTGATCTGCTTTTTGTCAATACAGAAATGCCAGATGTACTTTCTTCGATCTGCTCTCCGTCAATACAGAGACGCCAAATCTGTTTTTTCGATCTGCTCCCCGTCTAATACAGAAACGCCAAATCTTCTATCTTCAATCTGTTCTCTGTCAATACAGAGATGCCAGATATGCTTTCTTCGATCTGCTCTCCGTCAATACAGAGACGCTAAATCTGTTTTTTCGATCTACTCCCTGTCTAATACAGAAACGCCAAATCTTCTATCTTCAATCTGTTCTCTGTCAATACAGAGATGCCAGATATGCTTTCTTCGATCTGCTCTCTGACAATACAGAGACGCCAAATCTACTATCGGTGATCTACATTTGTCCCTTAAAGGACATAACCTGTAGAATGCATATGTACTCATGCCCGATGATTAACATGCCATGCTCAAAATGAATCAAATGCTCCTAATTAGACATATTATGATGCAAAATGTTATGAAAATGACTCCTATTTCGGACGCCTTTTATTCATTCATCTATCCGAGTATCATCTTTTTCGAAATTTCAATCATACTCTGCTCGCATGCTTTGAATCAAATTGGTCCTATTGTACCATTCTTCGAATGTTACGACCTGCTGGAGACAATCCTATCCTAGGATTGAATCATTTGAATTGTCCGATCATCCTTTGGACTGAAGAAGAAGTTTCCTCAAGTACCTTTGACCCTCACTCTTGGGAATTCCTCAAACAATTATTCTGCTTTAGTTTCTTGTATTCTCTAGAGATTTCTAGAGTAATATGCAAAACTTCGTTTGTAAAAATATTTAGTTCATCAATCATTATTTCAATGCAACACACTTTATGAATAATGGAAGACAAATAATTTAATCTTGAGAATAGCTAGATAAATCATCAGAATACAATAGGAAATTAATCTGAAAACATATCTTTGAGAAGAAAAAGAATCCAAAGAAAATATACAGAACAAAAATTCGATGTCCAACATATCACAGCTTGGGCTTCTGTGTACAAATTCCATGAAGACTATTTTGAGTTTTAACATGTGTTTAAAAGATCCAAAGTACTTTATTGATGCCCCGGTATGTAACACACTCCATTTCTTGTCAAATCCGGTATAGCAAAGTCACCGCATGTTTCTCGAAATATTTGAGCAGCCATTTCGGGTTTTCAACTCAAAACCCCTTTGGTCTCAAGGCGCCCTTTGCGAGTTTTCACCTTGGCCTCTCTTTTTTTTTTAGAAGTCTCAAAGCGCCCTTTGTGGGTTTTCGCCTTGGCTTCCTTTCTCTTTAGACATAGTACTTCTTGACTGAGTCTGAATTCACTGGATTGGATAAACTTTTCCCATCCATTTCTGTCAAAATCAAAGCACCACCAGAGAAAGCCTTCTTTACAACATACGGCCCTTCCCAATTCGGCATCCATTTTCCTCTGAAGTCCTTCTGTATAGGAAGGATCTTTTTCAATACAAGGTCCCCTTCGTGGAATTCTCTTGGACGAACTTTCTTGTCATGGGCTCGTATCATTCGCTTCTGATACATCTGACCATGGCGAATAACTTTTAGCCTCTTTTCTTCGATCAAGTTTAATTGGTCATACCGCGATTGAATCCATTCTGCTTCATCTAGCTTTATCTCCGAAAAAATTCGAAGAGAAGGTATTTCAACTTCAATGGGTAACACTGTTTCCATCTCATAAACCAATGAGAAAGGAGTTGCCCCAGTAGAGGTTCTGATGGACGTTCGGTAGGTTAAGAGTGCAAATGGTAATTTCTCATGCCAATCTCTGTAGGTTTCAGTCATTTTCCACTATCTTCTTGATGTTTTTGTTAGCAACTTCTACTGCCCCATTCATCTTTGGGCGATATGGAGATGAATTATGATGTTTAATCTTGAATTGGCTGCAGAATTCCGCAATCGTGCTGTTATTCAAGTTCAATGCATTGTCTGATATGATCCTCTCAGGCATTTCATACCGACAAATGATCTCCTTTTTCAAGAATCGCCCTACTACTGACTTAGTGACGCTAGCATAAGAAGCTGCCTCTACCTATTTTGTGAAGTAGTCGATGACCACAAAAATGAAACGATGCCCATTCGAAGCTTTTGGTGATATTAGCCCAATGACATCCATGCCCCACATGGAAAAGGGCCATGGAGAAGTCATAACATGTAAGGGTGAAGGTGGTACATGGATCTTGTCTCCATATATCTGGCATTTATGACATTTCTTAGCATAACTGATACAATCTCCTTCCATAGTAGACCAAAAGTATCTAAACCTCATGATTTGTCTTGCCATCGTAAAGCCATTAGCATGTGTACCACAAACTCCTTCATGTACTTCTTCCAGGATTTGTTTAGCTTCTACAGCGTCAACGTATCTCAAAAGTACCTGATCTTTCCTTCTTTTATAAAGGATATCTCCATCTAGCACATATTCGCAGGCTAACCTCCTTAAAGTTCTTTTGTCATTTTCAGTTGCTTTCTCAGGATATTCATGATTTCTCACATACCGTAATATATCTTGATACCACGGATGGTCATCCTTTTCCTCTTCTTCGATGTTACAACAATGAGCTGGAACCTCCGAAATGCTCATCTGAATTGGTTTCATATCCTCTTGTTTATTTACTTTAATCATGGAAGCCAATGTCGCCAAAGCATCTGCCATCTGATTTTCATCTTGTGGGAGATAATTGAAGGTGATATTATCAAACTCCTCAAGTAACTCCAAAACTACCTTTCGATAATGAATCAATTTGGGGTCTCTTGTCTCCCATTCACCCCTAAGCTGATAAATTACCAACGCAGCGTCTCCACACACTTCCAGGGTTCTAATTTTCCACTCTTTGGCCGCTCGAATCCCCATGATACATGCTTCATAGTCGACCATATTGTTCGTGCAGTCAAAATCCAATTTACATGTAAATGGATAATGATCACCATTTGGGGATACCAAGACTGCCCCAACTCCATTTCCTATAGCGTTGGATGTACCGTCAAAGTTCAACTTCCATGGATGTTCTTCAATAGTTGCCACATACATCAACTCCTCATTAGGGAAATCAAAGCTCAATGACTCATAATCTTCTAGAGATCTGCTAGCCAGAAATTCTACTATCGCGCTCCATTTTATAGCCTTTTGACTTACATAGACTATATGAAACTCTGAAAGCAGTACTTGCCACCTTGCCATTCTTCCATTTAGGGCTGTCGACTCCATCATGTACTTTAATGGATCAAGTTTCGAAATTAGCCAAGCCGTATGATACAACATATATAGCCTCAACCTTCAAGTCGTCCAGATTAAAGCACAACACAACTTCTCAATTGGCGAATATCTCATTTCATACTCTGTGAATTTCTTGCTGAGGTAATATATCGCCTTCTCTTTTCTTCCCGACTCATCATGTTGGCCAAGCACACATCCCATAGAATTATTAAACACTGATAAGTACAAAATTAATGGTCTATCTGGACTAGGCGGAGATAACACTGAAGCGTTTAACATGTATTGCTTAACCTTATCAAAAGCATTCTGGCATTCTTTATCCCAAGTGCCTTGGTTGTGTTTTCTAATGAGGCAAAATATAGGATCACATCTCTCGGTTAATTGTGAAATAAACCGAGCAATATAATTCAATCTTCCAAGAAAACCTCGAACTTCCTTCTGAGTACGTAGTGGAGGCAATTCTCGTATGGCTCTAACCTTGTCTGAGTCAACTTCTATTTCCTTTTCGCTGATCACAAAGCCTAATAACTTCCTCGACCTAGCTCCGAAGATGCACTTTGCCGGATTAAGCTTCAACTAAAATTTTCTTAATCTCAGGAACAACTTCATCAAAACTGCAATATGTTCCTTCTCTATTCGAGATTTAGCAATCATGTCATCAACATACACCTCAATCTCTTTATGCATCATATCGTGAAATAAGGTCACCATAGCCCTTTGGTATGTTGCCCTTGTATTCTTTAGCCCAAAAGGCATTACCTTGTAACAAAAGGTGCCCCACAATGTTATAAAGGTGGTTTTATCCATGTCCCCAGGATGCATCTTTATCTGATTGTACCCTGAGAAGCCATCCATAAAGGAGAACAATGAATATCCCGCTGTATTGTCCACCAAAGTGTCGATGTGCGGTAAGGGAAAGTTGTCCTTTGGGCTAGCTTTATTCAGATCTCTGTAGTCAAGACACATTCATACCTTCCCATCCTTCTTAGGGACAGGCACAATGTTGGCCACCCATTCTGAATACTTAACCTCTTGTAGGAATACAGCATCAAACTGCTTTTTGACTTCATCTTTTATTTTCAGCACAATATCAGGCTTTATCCTTTGCAATTTTTGTTAGACTGGCTTGCAATCTTGTCTTATGGGGAGACGATGTACTACGATATCAGAATTCAAACCCGACATATCCTCATATGACCATGCAAAGATATCTTTGAATTCCCGTAGTAGCTCAACAAGGCCTTATCTCGTTTCCTTAGCAATATGTGTGCCAATTTTCACCTCCTTCCCTTCTCCCAAGGCTACATTTTCTATTGCCCCTTTCTTACGGGGTAGGATTTGTTTCTCCTCTTGTTTCACCATTCTCAATAGATATGGAGACATATCACAATCCTTGTCGTCTTCAAAATCCTGAAGTTCTCCTAAACACATGTCTTGCTCAAAAGAGAATTTAGGATTTGTAATATCAGTGCTTATGACATTGATATCTAGGGACCTGCGGGGTACGAAAGAATGTACAAAGAATAAATGAATTTTCGGAACATTTTTTTATGTTATGAATAAAATGAAAGAATGTAAAGGTTAAAAGAATATTGAATGGTATAGAATATTCACAAAAGTTACGTTTTATTGAAATGTAAATATCTGAACATGAGCCTATTTTACAAATGAAATCTTACTACTCCTAGGCTTTAGAGCAATAAGAGTGTTCTGGAAATTACTCTGAAGAATCTTTAAAAACTACAGGAAGTTCCTCTGTAACTCAATTATTCAAAGAGCTTCCCAGTTCGTAAGGGCGAATGCCCTCAAGGTTTCCTCGTTCAGACTCTTCATTATACACAGCATTGATGTAACAACCTCCTTCTTCAAGCAACCCTCCTTTAGGGTGAATTATCCCTCATGATACAAAGGTTTGGGATATACGGGGAAATGTCATCGATTCTCACCCTACTTCTTTTCCACTTAAACGCGCCCTTCTCTTTTCTTGACGCTTCTCCATTTCCCTCCTCCTTTGCTTTTGATCTGGCCTGAAACCCAAACCAAAACGGTCTCTATTCTCCTTTAACTCTGAAATTTGAATCCCTCCTTGAAGATATCTTCCCAATCCTTTTCCTGGCAAGGCTCCTCTTCCCATTGTCATTTGCAAACCCATCCTTGTAGTTCTGGATATCTTGGGCACTGGCACCTCATTCCCCTCTAAAATGAATGTTGCGTTGATGAATTCTAATGAACGGAAAGAGCATTCAATTGCCTCCTCGTTTGCTTCTACATAGGGTGCACTACTGGTAGCTGTCACTATAATGTCCTCCTCCGTATTTATAGTGACCAACCGTTCATCAGCTACTAACTTCAATTTTTGGTGCAAAGATGAGGGCACTGCTCCTACCGAATGTATCCAAGGCCTTCCCAACAGACAATTGTAAGAGGGCTTGATATCCATCATTAAAAAGTCCACCTCATACGTGTTTGACCCAATTATCAAAGGAATATCAATTCTTCCCATGACCTTTCTCTCCGTGCCATCAAATGCTCTCACTACATTATGGCATGTTTTCATGTGAGAACTGTCAATGGGTAATCTTTTCAGTGTGGACAATGGTATGACATTTAAGGCTGACCCATTATCAATAAGCACACTCGGCAATGTATATCCTTTACAGCGAGTGGTAATGTGCAAAGCCTTAGCTGATCCCATGCCTCCAGGTGGGATTTCATCATCGTTGAAATAAATGAAATTATCAGCACTTATGTTACTAACCAATCGATCTAACTTGTTGACGGATATATCATTAGTAACATAAGTCTCGTTGAGCACCTTCATTAACGCCTCACGATGTACCTCTAAACTTAGAAGCAAGGCCAATACTGATATACGAGCTGGTTGTTTGCGCAATTGCTCAACTATACTGTACTCACTGTGTTTCAAAAATTTTAAAAATTCTCTGACTTCTTCTTCCTTTACTGGCTCATTAACCAGTATCTCGGACCCTTTTCTTTTGTCTAAAGCTTTTGCTTTTGCAGGCTCAAATTTGACGCCTTCTGCATCGTAGCGCTTCCCACTACGTGTGTAAGAACCCTCACCTTGAGCTTCTTTAGAAGCACTAGCTATATCCTCCTTCTCCGGTATTGACACATGGCAATTATAATTCCAGGGTACCCTCTTGTTATCCTTATAAGGAAAGGAAACAGGTTTATGAATGATGACTTTCGGTACCGTTGGTGTTTCAACTTCATTACTTATTGGTAAAGAAATAATAATCCTCGGCCGGTTTTAATTCTTCGGTGCACCTTCTAATGTGCATATATGTCCCTCATTTGAGCCAGCTTTATAAAATTCTAGCTCTTTGTTATCCATAAGGGTTTGTACCAAGGCCTTAAACTCGTCGCATTCCTGGATCTCGTGCCCCTCTTCAGCATGGAACTTACAGTAGTCCCTTGCTCCTTTATTCCTCTCTTTAGAGATTATCATCTCTCTTTTCACCATTTCTTCCCAAATCATTTTCATCGGCGTTCTCACCTCGGACACGCCCTCTTTAATCCTTCTCATACCCATATCCCCAACTGCATTTATCCCTTGATCACCATGATTTGGCAACGGGTTCTCTGTACTAGGGGTGTCGTCAAATTTTACGACCCCCATCTTGATTAGTCTTTCCACTGCCTTCTTAAAACCATGCAATTTTCAATTGAATACCCCGATATCCCCGTATGGTACTCACATTTGGCGTTTGCATCATACCATTTGGGATATGGGGGTTGTAATGGTTTCAAATGAAAAGGGGCTATTGCATGTTCATTGAATAAACTTTGATAAAGCTCCCGATACGTCACTGGGATAAGCGTAAATGAGACCTTTTCAGAATTCTGTCTCAAACCAGATCCCTGCTTTTGGGAATCTTGTTGCCCATCCGTAGTTACTCTGGGCTGACTAACCGTAATCGCTTTTGAATTATAGCTACTCGTATTATTCACCTCATTATCCTTTCTTCTTGAGGCCGATCTTTTAGTAGCTTCCCCCTCTATCTTGCCACCTCTTATGGCGTTCTCAATCATTTCTCCCACCATAACTATATAAGCAAAACTCTTGGTGGTACTTCCAATCATGTGGGTAATGAATGGCGCCTTTAAAGTGTTGATGAACAGCATGGTAGTTTCTTTCTCCAAGAGCGGTGGTTGAACTTGCATGGCAACCTCCCTCCACCTCTGTGCATATTGCCTAAAGCTCTCAATAGGCTTCTTTTCCATATTTTGCAAAGTGATTCTATCAGGAGTCATGTCAGTCACATGATTATATTGCCGCATAAAAGCTTGCGCTAAGTCTCTCCAAGAACTGATCCTTGCGCGACTTAGTTGATTATACCACCTAGCCGCTGCCCCAACCAAACTATATCCTGAAAACAATGGATAAATAATTGATCATTGTTTACATAACCAGTCATCCGTCTGCAGAACATGGTGATATGGGCTTCCGGGCAAGTAGTCCCATTGTACTTCTCGAATTCTGGCATTTTAAACTTATGGGGAAGCACCAAATCTGGGACTAAACTCAAGTCTTTAGCATCAATTCCCTGACGATTATCGGCGTTTTCTAGTGCCCTAAACTTCTCCTCTAACCATCTGCAACATTCCTCTAATTGCCTTGCTGATTCGAGTCTCATCTCTTCCCTCTCAGCTACATTTAGATCAAGGATAACTGGATTAGCAGGGTTGTCTCCAGGATTGAATCCCAAACAAGTTTGAAAGTTCATGGGTATTCCAGCATCGACTTGTCTCTGTTGAGGCCTTATTGTGACAGACGGCCCTCGGGGATATGCCTCAGGTTGAGTCTGTACATGAGGTGGAGTAAAACCAGGAGGATGACCCTCTTTATCCTCTTCAGTGGTAGTCATAAGAGCCTTTCCTTTATCTGTTGTCCCCCTCAACAGCTGAGCCATCTCAGCCATCATATTCCTTTGAGCCTCCAATATTTGATCCTTCATCTCTTGTTGGATTTTTGCCAATTGCTCTTGCAACTGCTCCTGCATTTCTTTCTGAATCTGCTCAAGTTTTTTATCCATATTCTTTGACTTAGTGTGTGTACCGTAAGGATGTGTTGCTTCCAGATTTTCTCTCTTACTCTCTTTCTCCCTAATAATTTAACTAATTAGGGTCTTTTTATAAATTTGAATGCATATGATGCGATGAGATGCAAATGCATGAATGTAAAAAGATATCGATTTTGATTCAGTTTCTTTTAGAAAGTGTTATTTAAGAAACAAAAATCCTTACTCAAAACGGATTACAAATACACCTTTGCCCTCAGGCCCAAAGTTTTAATCCTATCCAATAACAAGGCTAATTCTAAACCTCTATCTGACACTAACTCATACTTTGTACTTAATACATTAGCTTTCGCCGCCAGGTCTTGTAAATGATCAGCAACCTCTTGAATCTGTACTATAGCTTCTCCCTCTGACTTGATCCTAAAAATGGTGAAGCTCTCCCTTCCAATGTTCTTCTCTTGCCTCGAGCTACTCAATCCGTAGCTCACAGTCCTATAGTGTTACTTCCAACCCTCCAATATTGTGCTTCATTTCCTCAATCTTATCCAGACTTGCCTTTAACTTGACCGTAGAGTAACGACTTTGGTGATGATGAAAAGATCGTCCAAGCTCAGCCACCTTAGTTTTTAATCCTTGATTTTCCTTCTCTAGGGCCTGATTACGCGACTGCATCTCTTGGAACTTCTTCTTCCAATACTCGGCTTTGACTCTTTCTTCTTGAACCTCTTGTTGCCACTACTCTGAAGACTTCCCCAATCCAGCTCTCTTCAATGATAGATGTGACTTCTTATACTGTGTCTTCAAATCATCTCGGTCTTCCTCAATCTTCCTCTTTTCTTTCCTTACTTTTTTTACCTCGATTTTCTAAACGTCAACGTCTAAGCTTCGGTACATCTTTTCCTCCTCGAGTCTCTCTATCTTTCTTCCAAACTCCAAACTCTTCCTTTCGAACTCTTGCTTTATGACCTCTAACTCTGATGGAATCACTCGTAAATTTTCCTCCGGTGATTGAACATCCTCCAAACTCGGTCTAGGGATGTTATCATTAACCCTCTTACTAAACCACCCTTTGTATTCAAAAGTTGTCGTCGGTCCTTTAGTCAGAACCTTCACACAGCAAACCTTTTTCTAAGCCTCGAAAATTTCTCGCATCTTTTTCTTATAATGATCCCCTTTATATGAGAAGTCACTCTGAGCCAGCCCTTGTGTTGCCGGTATAAACTGCTCTGCCTTGTATTGTCTTAGGACAAGTAATGGTGCATAACCAACAACCCCCAAAATTCTAGGAAGAGGTACCCAATCAAAGTTCCCGCAATGATAAAGGATTTCGCTAGGAGTTATCCAATGTGCTTTCCACATAACATCTTCTTCTCGGAGGCTCTGAAGTATTTCTATCCACCTTTCCTCTGTAATGTCGTCCCTTCTCGGCGTAGCTGCTGCTTCTCTTAAGGGAGAATAATCCTTAAAGAACAATCAACATGGAACCTTATCGACCTTCCAAAAATGACTATGGAACCAAACTAACAACAACTGTGCACATCCAATGAATCTACCTTCCCCAGCTCTCTGACAAGCACTCAAGGATCTAAACGTCTCGGCTAGGATTGTAGGCACAGGTGTGTTCTGTTTACTAACTCGATCAAATAAATCTGTAACTGCCTCATCTATATGCCCCATAGCTTTTGGGAAAATCACCAATCCATATATACTTAAGGCTAAGACATCAACCCTCTTCTTCACATCTGGGTGTACCAATATCAAATCCCTCAAACTTGCCCACAGAATGCATTTGCTATCACCCTTTTGTTGGATTCGAGCTGCGGCCCACTGTTCACTCACCCCTATAATCATCATTAGTTTCTTCACGAAAGTTGGGGAATTAACAGCCCTAACATAAGCTTTGTTACCTTGAATTTTTGGGCAGCAAAGCAAGGTCGTATACTCCTCCAAAGTAGGGAAGATCTCCATAATTCTGATAGAAAAGCTGCTTAGCCTCGTCATCCCATTGGGCCCAAATGTCTCTCAACTCCTGAAACTCATTCTATGTCGAATTAACACGAGTGAAGTCCCATAACTCTGAGGTATACCCCTCAGTGACACTATCTCTTTTCTCTAATTGGGTTTTCTCTGACCAGGTACAGACAGAAGCATTGTCCTCCACTTTATCAAGATATTCGTTCCTCATTACAAAACTTTCTAATCTAGAAATCGAACCGTGAATCGACACCTTTAAATGTTAAGTGACATGCAATGATAGCAAAATAAAGTAAGTCAGTATCATATGAAAGTATAACAAACAAGCAGTTATAAGGATAGCTTACTAAAGGTTATCACTCTACTCCCTTGGGTAAGCACTTAAAGCTCACTATATGCGTTTCAGTTCTAAAGCAAGGGTACCTAAACCAACAGATTCCTCAGTCATCACCCATTATAGGCTCATATAGACTAAGTTCAATTCAGGGGGACACATTTCCCTATGGCCATGCGGAGATGAAAATCTCACGAAGACATAGGTACAGTATCCCGGAAGCAATCCACTAGCTCATACGGAGGTGAAAACCTCACGAAAGCGTAGCTTCTCACTCCCACTTAGGGGTGCGACCACAGTGGTCATGCAAATGCAATGTGTGCGGAAACAAGATAACAAACACATGCAGCAAACATATGTAAAAAGATTAATATGTGTAAAACATTCCAAACTTCTGACATTAAGACAGAAAATAATCAATTTCTTTGCTTGACTCTCTTATTATTCCCCAGTGGAGTCGCCAAGCTATCGAAACCACTTTTTTTTTAAAAAAGAAGTCTTTTGAAAACGGGAGTCGCCACTAACCTTTTTAAGTGTGATTGGATCACCTTATAAAACATTTTGGTCTACGAAATTGTGAGAAAATGGGCTCGGGAGTCGGTTACATACGAGGAAGGGTTAGCACCCTCGCAACGCCCAAAATTAGTACCAAATTGAATAGTTTTGTCTTAATGTCAAAAACTTGAAAGAATTTAGAAATAAGATCTCTTTTTAAAACCGTAATAATTTGAGTTGAAAATCAAAATTCTTTCATTCCAAAAGAGTGCGAACATCACATCCAGCATGATTGGACACGATATTCTTAAACTTTCATAACTAAAAATCATCTCGTGATTTACAAAATCTATTTAAAAGGATACTTTAGACATTTAGACAAACGAGAAATAGCAACCCAGCATGTTAGGGCACTATTTCTCGAATTCCTAAATGCAAAAGACATTGCCTCGTTTTTAAAATTCCTTTGGATTAAATGAAATATAAAATTAAAAAAAAAACGAAACAAAAGATCAATATTAAATTAATTAAACTACATATTTTAACATTTCATGCAAATATAATATAGAAAATTATAAATACTACATAAATCACACAATATACATTAACATTTCATGCATATATAATTATAAATAACATAAATATACACACATTATTATCTCATGCAAGAGTACAAAATAGCAAAATAATGAATATGTCAATACAAAGTACACATATATACAATAATATTTCATGCGAATATAATCTTTAAATAACGACATAAATAATCTATTCT
Organism: Gossypium longicalyx; assembly: GCA_025698465.1. Lineage (NCBI taxonomy): Eukaryota > Viridiplantae > Streptophyta > Magnoliopsida > Malvales > Malvaceae > Gossypium > Gossypium longicalyx. Next base: position 9,349,398 of record CM046997.1, on the reverse strand, counting down.
CATATGAATATATAACAATAATAACATAAAAATAACAAATAATCTATGAGATAAAATTAACATGTTAAAACAATACCAAATAAATATAAAAAGGATAAAAACAAGCAAGTTCAAAAACAATTTGAAAAATAAATGAAGTAAAAAATATTTAAAGCAATATATAAGTAATAAAAGAATTTTTTTTTAAAAATATATATTATATGATATAATAGCTTAATATATTTTTATAAATAATACTGTATTAAATATGTGTGAAACTTTATAATAAATTCTAGAACTTCATAATATGCTAAATATTTTAAATATATATATATACATTACCTAATAATATTTGCAAATTTTTAAAATTATTTATAATAATAAATATTGAAGTAATATAAAATATAATAAAAATAATATAATGAATAATTTGTATATATTAAAAATGACATAATATATTATAAAATATATAAATAAAATATAGGTTAATAATGATAAACAATGCATAAGTAAAAATAATATATATAATAAATTATTTATATATATACATAATGTTTATAATAAAAATAAATAATATATAACATAAATAAATTATATATATAACAATAGAAGGGATTAAAATTAAACTTAATTAAATCATCTGGGGTTAATTACAAATAAATAGAAAAATTTGGGCCTAATTGAGACACGCGCTAAAAGCCGAGGGACTCACTGGGTAATTTGACCCTAATCCCAAAAACGACGTCGTTCTCAGAATAGGTCTTATAATGGCTATTGGGACCAAATTATAATAAATGCAAAAGATTAGAACCAAATTAAAATAAAAATAAAATGAATTTTAAAAACATAAAAATGCGGGACGATCAATTTGGCAATTAGCCCTTTAAACAAAAACGCGCGGATCCTACTCAGATCTCGGGTCAACACGCGGATCCTAACTTTGGAACGACGCCGTTTTGAAGCTTATTGTTTTAAACAAAAACGACACCGTTTTCATAAGGCTATATAAGCCAAATTTTAACCTAAAATTTCATTTTAAAGCCGATTCTAAAAAAAATAGAAAAAATTCTCTGAAGGAGGGTTGAGGTCCGACCCTCGGAGCTCTGTCGAGCCTCCGTCCTGGGGCTTACACGTGCCTACGCGCCATCGTCAACATCGCCTCTTACGGCGGTCGGAAGCTGGAAAGCTTCATTTCTTAGCGCAAACCTATCGGTAAGTTCCCCTTCTTTATATTCTTAGAAATATTTGTATGTATTCACAATAAAAACAAAAAATCAAAGTAAAAGTAAATCACCTCTGTTTCTTGATTTTTATTATATATCTGTAAAAAACCTCGTATCCTTGACAAACTGCTATATTTTTTTCCCTCTATAAAAAAAATTCCCCCCTTTTATATCACTTTTATTCGGGCTTTTATAGCCACTGGAAATGATATTTAACATGTTTGATTTTATTCCCCTGCCATATTTGTATTGCCTCTGTTGTTCTTCTTTCCTTTTTTGCAGGTACCAACAAGAAATCCGGCGACGATGGGGTGTTGATTCGTGTGCAGATTACAGCAGTCACGGCTCCGATGGAGGCGTCGATGAGGGGTCACTGAAACGTCGTGAGACGAAGGGGCGTAAAGTTTGGACTTTGTGACACGAAGTTTCTAGAAACCCTAGGGTTTCCAGATTCGATTTAGGCATTGGGCCTCGCTAGTTTGGGTCTCCTTGGGCCGTGTTCATTTGTGGGTTGGGTGTAACTGGGTATTGGGTAGTTTAGGTATTCTGGTTTAGACCAGTTGGGCTACAAGTGTAATGGGCTACTGGCGTGATTTGTAAATGGATTGTAAAGGATTTTTTATTATTTTTGTTTTTATTTATTTTTCTGTTTTTGTTTTCTTTTTTTCTGGGCCGGGCAAATTTGCGTTATTACAAACACTTTGTGAAATGGAGAAAATATTTCCTCCAAGTTTTTTCACAATCATGATTCATTTGATTATTCATTTGCCGATAAAGGCTAAGCTTGGTGGACCTGTTCAATATAGATGGATGTATCCGATTGAAAGGTATATGAAATATATCAATAATATTTCACAATATTTTATTTTTATTATTTTAATATAGAATATAATAAGTATGTAAAAATAAATGTATGTGATGTATATGTAAAAATAAATGTATGTGATGTAGGTATCTTATGGGATTGAAAGCTTCGGTGCGAAATAGAGCTTATCCCGAAGGTTCCATTACTGAAGGGTACATAGTTTTAGAATGTCTTACATTTTGCTCCCGTTATTTTTCTGATGTGGAGACTATATTTTCTTGTCCTCTGAGGAATGATGGGAATATTCAAAAACGATACATTTTCTCTTCTGGAGGACGTCCAATTGGCACCATGAACACGAAGATATTGGACATGCGATATCTTGCACAAGCAAACCGCTATGTTCTATTGCATAGCGATAAGTTATCACCATACCGTCAGTGAGTTTCCTGAGTAAAATCTTGTCATTCGATTCCTTTTCTTAAACAATAGACAAATAAAGTTATCACATAATTTGTATATATTTTGACAACATTTTTCACAAAATATTGAATATATTATAGGGAATTTTTGGAGTTTGAACGAGCTGTTTATGGTGGCATTCAAATTAGTAAACGCACAGAGAAGAAATGGTTGGTTGAAAAGTTCCCAACTTGGCTTGCGAAACAAGTAAACTGTCACTATTAAAATAATTTATCGTATTATTTATGTAATGAGGGAACTGTCGAGACCCCTTTTTAAATCGAGTTTTGGAAAATGGGGTTCGACTTTTTAAAAAAAGTAAACGGGAGTCGCCACCAATCCTTTTTTAGGTGTGATTGGATCACCTTTAAAACATTTTTGTTTTAAAATCATTAGTTTTGGTCTACGAAATAAAAGAATGGGTTCGGGAGTCGGTTACGCACGAGGAAGGATTAGCACCCTCGTGACGCCCAAAAATTGGTACCTAATTAATTATCAAATATCTTTAAAGTCAGAAATTTAAAAGTTTTAAGATACAATCCTCTTTAAAATATCTTGATTTTGAAAATGAGATTCACTTGTATCAAAACATTGACACTAAGTTAACCTTTTGGAAATCCATATCTCGAAACGGCAAATCGCCACATCCAATAAGTTAGGACACAACGTTTTGAAATTCCAAGACAGTTGCTCGTATTTTGAAAATCTTAAAAACTCAGAAGGGTGCTTGACTATTTGAATTCAACGAGAAAAGTTACAACCCAATAAGTTAGGGCACTACTTTTCTCGAAGCTTCCAAACACCAAGCATTACCTTTTTTATTTTTGAAAACTTTGAAGTCTTTTTTTAAAAACCGATGCATGAAAGTGCATACCAATATAACATACGAGATAACATGTTATAATATTAGGTAAGTAAAAGCACAATAGCGTGGATATCATACATTTACTAGCATGTATATATATGAAATAAAACATGGCAATTTTTAAAATATGCATAAAACATAATATCCAAGAAGCATAGGTAAAAATACATAAACATGCAATTCAACACATATCTGAACATATTAATAAATAAAATGATGCATGATATATAATTTGATATATATATAAAAGTAATATAATATCAATATACACATTCATAAAATATAATATCAAATAATAATTATAAAATAACATTCAATACCTAATGATTTGTATAATAACATATAAAAGGAATAATATAAATATAAAATAAAGTAAGCAATCATTAACAATAAAATATGATATTTAATAATAAAAATAGTATTTAAAATACAATATATAGTATATAATAACAAAAATTTATAAAAGAATAATAAAAATATATTGGTTTTGAAAAATAATGTATAAAATACCAAATATGTCAAAGAATTTATATTTATAATAAAATAATAAGTAAGTAATAATGAAATATACGTATTATACAAATTATAATATTATAATATCTTCAAAGTATATAATAATAAAGTATAAGTAAAATAATTGCTAACATTTGACTAAGAATAAGTATATAATACAAGTTAAAACTTTTAATGATAATAATATATAGATAAAAATTTATAATGGAATATAAATGGCATAATATAAAATAACTATAATTTATAATATGGAAGTGTATATATGTACAAATAATATATAATATGTATAGATAATATACAATACAAGTAAAAAAATGTAGAATAATAATAATTGGTGTAAAATAATATATAATGAATAATAATATGAAATAATATATTGTTAAAATGTAAAATAATAGAATAGAGTAAAGATATGTGAACATTATGTGATAAAAATATACTATAATAAATAATAAATAATGATATATATTAAAATGTATATTAATATAACAATAGAAAATCATGAAGTAGTATAATATAATAGCATATAAGTAAATAATTATAAAATATATATATGTATACTCATATTAAAATAATACATGTATATAAATAAATTAAAATGGATAAAAGGGGCTAAAATTAAACATAAACAAAAATCAGTGGCTAATTTAATAATAAAAAAAACTGAGATCGGACCTAATTGAAACGGCCATTAAAATCCTAGGGACTCATCGGGAAATTTCCCCTTATCCCCAAACGGCGTCGTTTTAATTTAGGACTTAAAACATTTATTACGTTGACTAAATTAAAACTGAGGCAGAATATCAAGGCTAAATCATAAATAAAATAAAACAAAATTATGAACACAAAAAAGGTGGAAGGATCGATCGTGTAATTAACCCAATTCCCAAAACGTGCGGATTCTCCCCGGGTAATCGGATCAACGCGCGGATCCTTCTCCTTAATACGACGTCGTTTTGAGCTTATTGGATTAAGCTAAAATGGCGTCGTTCTGTTAAGGTTATATGAGCCAAAATCTAATCGAGAAATCATTTGGAAACCTGTTTTTTTTAAAAAAACTAAAAGAAATCCTCTGAAAGTTCCCTAGCCCTCTGAGCTCCGGCCCTAGGCCGGTCTGCTTCGTTCATCGGGCCTTCGTGCCCAGCCTCACGAGCCGTCGCTGACTCCGCCATACGCGGCGGTCGGGATCTGAAAAAATTCGTTTTTCTCAGCCTATCTAAAAGGTATATTTTTCTCCTCTATTTTGATGTACTATATGCATGTTGTTTACAATAAAGTAAAAGAAAATATAAAAAAAAGGGTAGAGTAGGAACAAATGACCACCTTTGTTTCTCTGCGAGATAATTCTGGTCTATTATTGCAAAAAAAAAAAATTCTTTATACCATTTTTCCTCCCTCTTTACAGATTTAAAGAAAGGCTTTACAGCCTTTATCTACTGCCTATTTCTGATTTTTTTCCAAACCCTGTTCTAATCTTTTTGCTTTGATTTCTTTCCTTTTCTTGCAGGTGAATCGCGAGGATTTCGTTCAAGCACCCCTGACTACGCGTTGATGGGGCCAGTGCTGGATTGTAGCGCATGATGATTCTGGCATGATTCGTGCGCTGATGGTGGCGCGATGCATGGTGGCGAAGTTGAGGGGTCACAGCACTGATGAGACAGAGCATTGATGATTGTCTTGATTCGGGGAACTAGACAGACACTCCCCGAAGCTTCCAGAAGACATTGCGGCGCCAAGAGGAATAGGCAGAAACCCTAGGGTTTCTTGCCTTGATGTAATAATTTGGGCCAGTTGGGCCACTTTAGTCCTGGGTCTGTTTAAGCATTTGGGCTTGGGTGTAACCGGTTTTATGAGTTAATTTGAGTTGGGTTTTAGGTATTTGATTGTAAATGGGCCGCTAGGTGTAACGGGTCTGTGGGTTGGCTATTTATGGACTTTTAAGTTTTGGGCCGGTAGTGTTTAGGCTCTTGTAAACTGGACTTTATGGACTGTTTAAAATAAATAAATATTTATTTATTTATTTTCTTTTGTTTTATTTAAGCCCAGTCAAATTTGGGCTATTACAGCTGCCCCTCTTTGCTCATTGCTGTGTGACAGGAATCGAGCAAAGACTCATAGAAAGACCAAATTTGACCGGTCTTATCCAATCATGGTTCTCAATCCGCTCCATTGTCATGTTGATATCTTCGATCTGCTCTCCGCCGAACACAGAGACGCCAAATCATCTACTTCGATCTGTTCTCTGACAATACAGAGATGACAAGTCATCTTAGATTTGCTTCACGTGAAAGCCAAATCAACTATGTCTTTGATTTGTTCCTTGTAAGCACAAGAATGCCAAATCATCTTGGATATTGCTTCAATGAAATTATCCGAATGTGAGATCTGCTATGTATCTGCTCCCCGTTGAAGTGGAGATGCCAGACTTCGATTTGCTCTCTGCCAATACAGAGATACCAAATCATCTTAGATTTGCTTCATCGTAAACACGTGAAAGCCAAATCAGCTATGTCTTTGATTTGCTCATTGTAAGCACAAGAATGCCAAATCATCTTGGATCTTACTTCAGTGAAATCATCTGAAGGTAAGATCTGCTATGTATTTGCTCCCCGTCGAAGTGGAGATGCCAGACTTTGATTTGCTCTCTGACAATACAGACATGCCAAATCATCTTAGATTTGCTTCATCGTAAACACATGAAAGCCAAATCAGCTATGTCTTCGATTTGCTCCTTGTAAGCACAAGGATGCCAAACCATCTTGGATCTTGCTTCAGTGAAATCATCTGAAGGTGAGATCTGCTATGTATCTGCTCCCCATCGAAGTGGAGATGCCAGACTTTGATTTGCTCTCTGCCAATACAGAGGTGCCAAATCATCTTAGATTTGCTTCATCGTAAACACGTGAAAGCCAAATCAGCTATGTCTTCGATTTTCTCCTTGTAAGCATAAGGATGCTAAATCATCTTGGATCTGCTTCAGCCAGATCTGCTATGCTGCGGCCTATTACCCTACTACTTAGGGGATTAAGGCACGTCATTTTTGATAACCTGTAGAATGATTATGCCTGATGATTAGGATGCTATGATCGAAGTGAATCAAATATTCCTAATTAAACCTGTTATAATGTAAAATGTTTATAAACATGACCCCTATCCTAGACATCACCACTCATTTCTTTATTTGTCCTTTCAAAGCATTATTCTTGCTCAGCCTGTAGGCCTGTACCCTTCCTCCCATGCTATGATCCACTGAGGATGTCTGTAAAACAATCTTTCCTTAAGATTGAATCGTTGGTTTTTATCCGTTTTCCTTTTGGACTGAAAAGAAATTCCTCGAGTTCATTCATCCCTTATTTACATGAATTTCTCGAATCAATTGTCCTGTTGTAGTTTCTCGTATTATCTAGAAATTCCAGAGTAATGCGCAAAACTTTGTTTGTGAAAATTATTTAGTTCATCTATCATTATTTCAATGCAACATACTTAAAGAATAATAGAAGATGAATAAACTTTATTGGATTAGAATGAATTATCAAAAAGATACAAAGGAAATTAACTTGAAAGCCTATCTTTTAGAAGAAATAGAATCTAAAGATAGCGAACAGGATAAAAGTTATATGCCCAAGATATCGCCGCTTGAGCGTCTATACACCAGCTCCATAAAGTCTTTCTTGAGTTCAACATGTGTTTAAAAGATTTAAAGTACTTCGTTGATGCTCCAATGTGCAACGTGCTTCGCTCTTTATTGGATCAAATATAGCAAGATCACTGTGTACTCTTCAAAAATTGAGCTGTCCTTTTTTGGATTTTCAACTCAAAACCCATTTGGTCAGAAGGTGCCCTTTGCGAGTTTTCACCTTGGCCTCTCCGTTTTTTTTTTAATCTCAAGGCGCCCTTTGTGGGTTTTCACCTTGGATTCTCTTCTCCTTTAGACAAAGTATTTTTTAACTGAGTCTGAGTTCACTGGGTTGGGTAAACTTTTCCCATCCATTTCCGTTAAGATTAATGCACCGCCAGAGAAAGCCTTCTTCACGACATACGGCCCCTCCCAATTTGGCATCCATTTTCCCCTAAAGTCTTTTTGAATAGGAAGGATCTTTTTCAGTACAAGGTCTCCCTCGTGGAACTCTCTTGGTTGAACTTTCTTGTCATAAGCTCGCATCATTTGCTTCTGATATATCTGTCCATGTCGAATGGCTCTTAGCCTCTTTTCCTCAATCAAGTTCAACTGGTCATACCGGGATTGAACCCACTCAGCTTTATCTAACCTTACCTCCGTCAAAATTCGAAGAGAAGGTATTTCTACTTCAATAGGTAACACTGCTTCCATCCCATAAACTAGCGAGAATGGAGTTGCCCCAGTAGAAGTTCTGACAGATGTTCGATAGGCTAGGAGTGCAAATGACAACTTCTCATGCCAATCTCTATAGGTCTCAGTCATCTTCCCCACTATTTTCTTAATATTCGTGTTGGCAGCTTCTACTGCCCCATTCATTTTTGGATGACACGGAGAAGAATTGTGATGTTTGATCTTGAATTGGTCGCAAACCTCTGCTATCGTCTTGTTGTTCAAGTTCAATGCATTGTCGGATATAATCTTTTCAGGTATTCCATACCGACAAATGATCTCCTTCTTCAAGAATCGACTCACAGCTGACTTAGTAACATTCGCATAAGAAGCAACCTCTACCCATTTTGTAAAGTAGTCAATTACCACGAATATAAACCAATGTCCATTCGAAGCTTTCGGTGATATTGGTCCAATGACATCCATGCCCCACATGGAAAAGGGCCATGGAGAAGTCATAACATGTAAAGGTAAAGGTGGTACATGAATTCTATCCCCATAAATCTGGCACTTATGGTATTTCTTGGTGTAGTTGATACAGTCCCCTTCCATAGTGGCCCAATAATAGCCAAACCTCATGATTTGGCTTGCCATCATGAATGCATTTGCATGCGTCCCACATACACCTTCATGAACTTCTTTTAAAATTAGCTTGGCTTCCTCAGCGTTGACACATCTCAAAAGTACTTGGTCCTTCCGTCTCTTGTATAGGATGTCTCCATCTAAAACATAGTCGCAAGCTAATCTCCTCAAAGCTCGTTTGTCATTTTCACTAGCCTGTTCAGGGTATTTACGATCTCTCACATATCGCAATATATCTTGATACCAAGGGTTATTGTCATTTCCTTCCTTAATATTATAGCAATGAGCTAGAGCCTCGTAGACACTCATTTGAATTGGCTTCATTTCTTCTTCTTTATTTGCCTTGATAATTGAGGCCAAGGTTGCTAAAGCATCTGCCATCTGATTTTCATCTCGTGGGAGATAATTGAAGATGATGTCATCAAAATCCTCAAGTAACCTCAAAACTACCTTTCGATAATTGATCAATTTAGGGTCCCTTGTCTCCCATTCACCTCTAAGCTGATAAATTACCAACGCAGAATCTCCATATACTTTTAAGGTTTTTATACCTCGCTCTATAGCTACTTGAAGTCCCATGATGCATGCTTCATACTCAGCCATATTGTTCGTGCAATCAAAGTTCAACTTGCACGTGAACGGGTAATGATCGCCATTTGGGGATACCAAGACTGCCCCAATTCCATTTTCTATTGCATTAGAAGCGCCATCAAAATTTAGCTTCCAAGAAGAATCCTCGATCATTGTTATGCACATTAGCTCCTCATTTGGAAAATCAAAGTTTAATAGCTCATAATCTTCTAGAGCCCTACTGGCCAAGAAGTTTGCTACCGCACTTCCTTTTATAGCCTTCTGACTTATGTAGACTATATCAAACTCTGAAAGCAAAATTTGCCATCTCGCCATTCTCCCATTTAGAGTTGTCGACTCCATCATGTATTTCAATGGATCAAGCTTCGAGATAAGCCAAGTGGTATGGTATAGCATGTACTGTCTTAATCTCCTAGTAGTCCAAATCAGCGCACAGCACAACTTTTCAATCGGTGAATATTTCATCTCACAGTCAGTGAATTTCTTACTGAGATAATAAATTGCCTTCTCATTTTTCCCTGACTCGTCATGCTGACCAAGCACACATCCCATAGAATTACTGAACACTGATAAGTACAGTATTAACGGTTTATCTGGGCTAGGTGGAGATAATACCGGAGCATTCAACAAATACAGCTTGACCTTTTCAAAAGCATTCTGGCACTCCTCATCCCAAGTACCTTGATTGTGCTTTCTGAGGAGACGAAAGATAGGATCGCATTTCTCGGTCAGTTGTGAAATGAACCGAGCGATGTAATTCGATCTTCCTAGGAATCCTCGAACTTCCTTCTGAGTACGTGGCGGAGGTAACTCTCGTATGGCTCTGACCTTGTCTGAGTCGACTTCAATTCCTTTTTCACTGACTACGAAACCTAATAATTTTCCTGATCTGGCTCCAAAGGTACACTTTGCTGGATTGAGTTTCAGCTGAAATTTTCTCAACCTCAAGAACAATCTTCTCAAAACCTCAATGTGCTCTTTTTCTGTACGCGACTTGGCAATTATATCATCCAGATATACCTCAATATCCTTATGCATCATGTCGTGGAACAAGTTCACCATGGCCCGTTAGTATGTTGCCCCTGCGTTTTTTAGTCCAAACGGTATTACTTTGTAGCAAAAGGCGCCCCACAAGGTTATGAAGGTGGTTTTATTCATGTCCTCTGAATGCATCTTTATCTGGTTGTATCCTGAGAAACTATCCATAAAGGAGAACAATAAATACCCCGCTGTGTTGTCTACTAAAGTGTCAATAAGCGGTAAGGGAAAATTATCCTTTGGGCTAGCTTTGTTTAGATCTCTGTAATCAACACACATTCGTACCTTTCCATCCTTCTTAGGAACATGCACAATGTTAGCTACCCATTCGGAGTACTTCACTTCTTGCAAGAATCCTGCATCGAGCTGCCTCTTGACTTCATCCTTTATTCTCAGGACGACATCTGGCCTCATTCTTCGCAACTTCTGTTGGACTGGCTTACAATCCTGTCTTATCGGAAGACGATGTACTACAACGTCGGTACTCAATTCGGGCATATCCTGATATGACCAGGTGAAGATATCTTTGAACTCTCGTAGTAACTCAACTAGACCATGCCTTGTGTCATCGGTAATCAGTGTTCCAATTTTCAACTCCTTCCCTTCCTCTAGGGCTACATTTTCTATTGCCTCTTTCTCATGTGGCATGATTTGTCTCTCCTCTTGCTTTACCATTCTTAACAGATCGAGAGATACGTCACAATCTTGGACATCTTCAAAATCCTGAGGTTCCTCTAAACACATGTCTTGCTCACCAGAGAAATTAGGAGCTGCAGTATCAGCGCTCATATCATTGATATCTAGGGACCTGTGGTGGTATGAAAGAATAAAGAATAAATGAATCTAAGAATGATTGTTTATATGCTATGAATGGAAGAATAAGAAGTTCCAAAATTTAAAGGAATATTGGTCGATAAAAGTGAAACAATACTCATTTAAATTGATAAAAGTTATGTTTTATTTAAATAATAATAGATGAACATAAGCCTATTTCACAAATGTAATCTTACTACTCCTAGGCCCTAGAGTAACAGACATGTTTCGAGAATTACTCTGAAAAATTCCTAAAGACTACTGGAAGGTCCTCCGCAGTCCAATTGTTTAGAGAGCTCCCCGGTTCATAAGGGCGAATGCCCTCGAGGCTTTCTTGCTCCAATCCCTCATCGTGTACAGCATTAATTTGATGACTTTCTTCTACCAGTAACCCTCCTGACTTAAAGGATTTGGATATAGGTGGGAATGTCATCGGTTCCCACTCCACTTCTCCTCTGTTCAAAAGCGCCTTTCTTCTTGCTTGGCGCTTCTCAATCTCTTGCCTCTTGTGCTTATGGTCTGGCCTGAAGCCCAAACCAAAACGATCTTTCTTTTCAAACAATTTTGAGATTTGAATCCCTCCTTACAACTGTCTTCCTAGTCCTTTTCCTAGCAATGCCCCTTTCCCCATTATCATTTACAGAACCATCCTTATGGCTCTAGATATTTTAGGTATCGGCACCTCACTTCCTTCCAAAATGAAGGTTGCATTAATGATTTCTAAAGAGCGAAAAGAACACTCAATAGCCTCTTCATTTGCCTTGACATAAGGGACCTTGCTCGAGACTGCTGCTATAATGTCCTCCTCCGCGTTGATGGTTATTAACCGTCCATCTGTCACTAACTTTAATTTTTGGTGCAACGAGGAAGGCACCGCTCCTGCCGAGTGCATCCATGGCCTCCCCAATAAAAAATTATAGGAGGGCTTGATATCCATCACTAAGAAATCAACTTCATATGTATTTGGCCCAATTTCCAAAGGGATGTCGATTCGTCCCATCACTTTCCTTTCAGTTCCATCAAAGGCTCTTACCACGTTGTGACACGTTTTCATATGTGAACTGTCAATGGGTAATCTGTTCAATGTGGATAATGGAAGGACGTTCAAAGCAGATCTGTTATCAATGAGTACACTTGGTAGCGTGTATCCTTTGCACCGAGTAGTGATGTGCAAGGCTTTGGTTGACCCCATGCCCCCAGGCGGAATTTTATCATCATTGAAGTAGATGAAATTGTCAGCACTGATGTTATTTACCAACCAGTCCAACTTGTTAACAGATATGTCGTGGGTGATATATGTTTCGTTAAGTACCTTCAACAATGCATCCCGATGCACCTCAGAACTCAGAAGTAAGGCTAATACTAATATACGCGCGTTGGTGCCCTCATCAATCGATCAACCACATCAGACTTTCGCTATGCTTAAGGAATTTTAGAAACTCCTTAGCCTCCTCTTCCTTTACTGGTTCTTTGATAGGCCCTTCAACCTCTTTCTTCTTCTCAATGTCAACATCCTTTGATTTTGTGGGCTCTACTCTGATGCCCCCATCATAACACTTCCCGCTCCGCGTATGGGAACCTTCATTTTGCTCGCTCCTAGACGCATTGAATATGCTCTCCCCCTCAGGTATTGTTACACTACAGTCATAGCTCCATGGCACCCTCTTGTCATCCTTGTAAGGGAAAAGAGTGGGTTTATTAATGACGACCTTGGGCCCGGTTTGCGCCCTTACTTGATTATTCCCTGGAAAGGAAATAATAATTCTTGGTCGGCTGATTCCTTGTCATTCATTTTCCAGTACACATATTTGCCTTTTACAAGAACTACCCTAAAAAATCTATAGCTCTTTGTTAATCATAAGGTCTTGCACCATGGCTTTGAACTTCTCACAAATTTGGATCATATGACCCACCTCTCCATGGAATTCACAATAGTTCCCCATTCTTTCTCTACCTTCCCCAGAGGTCAGCATACCTCTCTTCACCATCTCCTTCCATATTACATTCATGGGTGTCTTCACCTCAGCAATATCTTCCTTGATTTTTTCTTCCCTTGTTTCATCGATGGCATTCACTCCTTGATTGCCATGATTTGGTAACGGATTTTCAGTATTAGGGGTACTGTCGAATTTCACAACCCCTATCTTAATAAGCCTTTCCACGACCTTCTTGAATCCGGTGCAGTTTTCAATCGAATGTCCCGGTATTCCCACATGATATTCGCATTTAGCATTTGCATCATACCATTTGGGGTATGGTGGCTGTAGTGGTTTCAAGTGAAATGGAGCAATGGCATGTGCATCATATAAGCTTTGATAAAACTCACGATACGTCACAGGGATAGGCGTGAATTGTTTCTTCTCCGAATTCTGTCTTGTGCTCGATTCCTATCTTTGAGTACTTTGTTGCTCTGCTTTGGGTTGACCAACCGTGATTGTCCTCGAATTGAGGCTATTCATATTATTCACCTCATTGTCCCTTCTTTTTGGGGCCGATCTTTTAGCCACTTCCCCCTCAATTTTACCGCCCCTTACGACGTTCTCAATCATCTCTCCTGCCATAACTATATCTGCGAAACTTTTCGTGGTGTTTCCTATCATATGAGTAATGAAGGGCGTCTTCAGAGTGTTGATAAATAACATGGTGGTTTTCTTTTCCAACAGTGGTGGTTGTACTTGCATTGCCACTTCCCTCCATCGTTGCGCATATTGCCTAAAACTTTCATTAGGCTTTTTCTCCATGTTTTGAAGTGTGATCCTGTCTGGCGTCATATCAGTCACATGATTGTATTGTTGCATGAAGGCTTGCGCCAGATCTCTCCATGAACTAATTTTTGTACGGCTCAACTGATTGTACCATCTGGGCGCTGCTCCTACTAAGCTGTCTTGAAAATAATGGATCAATAATTGATCATTGTTCACGTATCCGATCATTCTTCGACAAAATATTATTATGTGTGCCTCCGGGCAAGTAGTCCCGTTGTACTTTTCAAATTCCGGCATTTTAAATTTGTGAGGAAGCACCAAATCTGGGACCAAACTTAAGTCTTTGGCATCAATCCCATGATGACTGCCAGCGCCCTCCAAAGCTCTAAATTTCTCCTCCAACCACTTGCAACGATCCTCCAACTATTTCGCGAATTCGGTTGCCATTCTTTCTTTCTCCATCAGATCCAGATCGGGAATGATAGGGTTGATCAAGCTATCTCCCAAATTATTTCCCAAGCCAGCTGGGAAATTCATGGGGATTCCAGCATCAACCGACCCATGTTGAGGCCTTACAGTGACAGATGGCCTTCTAGGAGGTGCCTCAGTTTGCAGTGTCACATGAGGCGGAGTAAAACCTGGAGGAGGACCCTCATTCTCCTCTTCAGTGATTGCCATGGGAGCTTTTCCTTTATAAGTGGCCCTCAGCAGCTGGGCCATTTCAGCCATCATACTCCTCTGAGCCTTTAACATTTGTTCCCTCATGTCATTCTGCATTTTGGCCAACTGCTCCTGCAATTGGTCCTGCATATCCTTTTGTAATTGCTCAAATCTTTGATTCATGCTCTTAGTTTTAGTGCGAGTGCCGTAAGGATGTGTGACTTCCAGATTTTCTTTTCTACCTTTGGAAGTAAATTTTAACTAATTAGGGTCTTTCTATAACTTTGAATGCAAACGATGCAATGAAATGCTATGAGATGCAAATGCATGAATGCAAAAAGGATATCGATTCTGGTTCAACTTCATTTAGAAAAATTTATTTAGAAAAAGAATATCTTTACATATAAGAGGATTACAAATATGCTTTTGCCTTAAGGCCCAAAGTTTTAACTCTATCTAATAAAAGGGCTAACTCTCGTCCTATATCCGACGATGATGAATACATCAGACTCAATACATCAGCTCGAATCGCCAAGTCTTGCACATATTCAAAGAACCTCTCGAATCGGGATGGCTTCTTCACCAATGACGTGATCCCTTTCTCTGACCTGCCCTCTAGACTGATGAAGCTCTCCTTTCAGATAATCTTCTTGCTCCTCTAGCTGCTCAACCCGAAGTTCACTGTCATGAAATGCCACTTCCAAATCCTCAACCTTACTTTTTAGCTCCTTCAACTCGACCGTAGAATTATGGTTTTAGTGCCAACGTAGGGATATTCCAAGCTCAGTTACCTTAGTCTTCAACCCTTTATTCTCTTCCTCTAATGCCAAATTCTGCACCTGCATCTCTTGGAACTTCCTCTCCCAATACTCGGCTCTAGCCTTTTCCTCTTGGACCTCTTTCTGCAACTGATCTGAAGATCCTCCTACTCTCGCTCTCCTCAAGGATACTTGTGCCTTTTTGTAATGCTCATTTAGATCATCTCGATCTTCTTCGATCTTCCTCTTTTCTTTCCTCTCTTTCTCGACCTCCATCTTTTGAACGTCGACGTCCAAGCTCAAATACATCTTTTCTTCTTCGAGCTTTGCTACCCTCTTCTCGAACTCTAGGTTCTTTCTCTTGAACTATTGCTTCATAATTTCTAACTCTGAGGGCATTACCTGCAAATATTCCTCTATTGGTCGTGCTCCTTCCACGCTTGACATAGGGATGTTATCATTAACCCTTTTGCCTCTCCATTTGATGTATTCTGGTGTCGTAGCTGGGCTAATTGCTACCCTTTTCAACCGACAAGTCTTTTTCCAAGCACTAAAAATTTCGCTAACCTTCCTCTTGTAATCGACTCCTCTGTATACAAATTCACTTTGAGCCAAACCATGAGTCGCTGGCACGAACTGCCTCAATCCATGCTGCCTTAGCATGAGCAAAGGGGCATAACCAATGGCACCCCAAATTCCCAACAGAGGGACCCAATCAAAACTGCAGCATCGGTAGAGAATCTCACCAAGAATCATCCACGGAGCCCTCCACTCGACATCTTTCGACTAAAGGTTCCGAAGTAACGCTATCCAATTTTCTTCTGGAACATCGACTCTCCTAGTTGAAGCTACTATGTCTTTCAACGATGAATAATCCTCAAAGAAGACCCGACAAACCACCCTATCTATTAATCAGAAATGACTGTAGAACCAAGCCAAAAGTAACTGAGCACACCCTATAAACTCCGCCAAAGACCAAATTTCCTCCTACATGTACCCAAAGATCTGAATGTCTCCGCCAAAATTGCAGGGACGGCAGTGACCCTTTTACTGAGTCGATGAAAAAGATCCGTGGTTGCCTCGTCCACATATCCCAAAGCCTTAGGGAAAACCATCAATCCATACAAACTTAAGGCAAAAACATCTACCTTCTTTGTCTCATCGAGGTGTGTCAAAATCAGATCTTTCAAAGTATCCCACAAAATGCACTTGTACTCGCCCTTCTCTTTGATTCTGGCCATGATCCACTGCTCGCTCATCCCTGTAATAGTCATTAATTTCTTCCAAAAGGAAGGGACACAAGCAGCTCGAGAATAGATCCTATCACTTTGAAACTTGGGACAACGAAGTAAGGCAGCGTACTCCTCCACGGTAGGTACCAAGTCTACTTCCCCAAAAGTGAAACAACTGTACACCAGGTTCTAAAACTGAGCAAGGGCTCGGAATAAGTGCTCGTTCACTTGAACATCAAGCAGGTAAGGTAAGTCTCCGTAATTATCGTAGAATAACTGCTTAGTCTCATTGCCCCACTGATCCCAAATCTCCTTAAGCTCCTGCAGATTATTCTGTGTGACACTGATACGAGTGTAGTCTGATAACTCTGACATATATCCCACAGCTATACTATCCCCCTTTTCTAGTTGAGCTTGCTCAGACCATCTATGGACGTTGTCGTTACTCTCCACTCTATCAAGAAGTCTGTTCTCCATGATAAAACTTCCTAACTTAGAAACTGACCGTGAATCGATACCTTTGTAAATGTAAAATGACATGCAAACAAAAGAAAAGAAATAGTCAATATCACATGATATCAATAAATCTCAACGATATTTTATAAAGGTAATATCTAAAGTTCAACTCTAACTAAGTTGGGCTCTTATGGTTTTTCGATATGAGGTTGGTTCTAAAATTTGAGGTACCCGAACCAGCAGATTCCTCGATTCTCACCCATTATCTTTAAAGTTGGAAATTTAAAAGTTTTAAGATACAATCCTCTTTAAAATATCTTGATTTTGAAAATGAGATTCACTTGTATCAAAACATTGACACTAAGTTAACCTTTTGGAAATCCATATCTCGAAACGGCAAATCGCCACATCTAATAAGTTAGGACACAAAGTTTTGAAATTCCATGACAGTTGCTCGTATTTTGAAAATCTTAAAAACTCAGAAGGGTGCTTGACTATTCGAATTCAACGAGAAAAGTTACAACCCAATAAGTTAGGGCACTACTTTTCTCGAAGCTTCCAAACACCAAGCATTGCCTTTTTTATTTTTGAAAACTTTGAAGTCTTTTTTTAAAAACCGATGCATGAAAGAGCATACTAATATAACATACGAGATAACATGTTATAATATTAGGTAAGTAAAAGCACAATAGCGTGGATATCATACATTTACTAGCATGTATATATATGAAATAAAACATGGCAATTTTTAAAATATGCATAAAACATAATATCCAAGAAGCATAGGTAAAAATACATAAACATGCAATTCAACACATATCTGAACATATTAATAAATAAAATAATGCATGATATATAATTTGATATATATAAAAAAGTAATATAATATCAATATACACATTCATAAAATATAATATCAAATAATAATTATAAAATAACATTCAATACCTAATGATTTGTATAATAACATATAAAAGGAATAATATAAATATAAAATAAAGTAAGCAATCATTAACAATAAAATATGATATTTAATAATAAAAACAGATTTAAAATACAATATATAGTATATAATAACAAAAATTTATAAAAATAATAATAAAAATATATTGGTTTTGAAAAATAATGTATAAAATATCAAATATGTCAAAGAATTTATATTTATAATAAAATAATAAGTAAGTAATAATGAAATATACGTATTATACAAATTATAATATTATAATATCTTCAAAGTATATAATAATAAAGTATAAGTAAAATAATTATTAACATTTGACTAAGAATAAGTATATAATACAAGTTAAAACTTTTAATGATAATAATATATAGATAAAAATTTATAATGGAATATAAATGACATAATATAAAATAACTATAATTTATAATATGAAAGTGTATATATGTACAAATAATATATAATATGTATAGATAATATACAATACAACTAAAAAAATGTAGAATAATAATAATTGGTGTAAAATAATATATAATGAATAATAATATGAAATAATATATTGTTAAAATGTAAAATAATAGAATAGAGTAAAGATATGTGAACATTATGTGATAAAAATATACTATAATAAATAATAAATAATAATATATATTAAAATGTATATTAATATAACAATAGAAAATCATGAAGTAGTATAATATAATAGCATATAAGTAAATAATTATAAAATATATATATGTATACTCATATTAAAATAATACATGTATATAAATAAATTAAAATGGATAAAAGGGGCTAAAATTAAACATAAACAAAAATCAGTGGCTAATTTAATAATAAAAAAAACTGAGATCGGACCTAATTGAAACGGCCATTAAAATCCTAGGGACTCATCGGGAAATTTTCCCTTATCCCCAAACGGCGTCATTTTAATTCAGGACTTAAAACATTTATTACGTGGACTAAATTAAAACTGAGACAGAATATCAAGGCTAAATCATAAATAAAATAAAACAAAATTATGAACACAAAAAAGGTGGAAGGATCGATCGGGTAATTAACCCAATTCCCAAAACGCGCGGATCCTCCTCGGGTAATTGGATCAACGCGCGGATCCTTCTCCTTAATACGACGTCGTTTTGAGCTTATTGGATTAAGCTAAAACGGCGTCATTCTGTTAAGGTTATATAAACCAAAATCTAATCGAGAAATCATTTGGAAACCTGTTTTTTAAAAAAAACTAAAAGAAATCCTCTGAAAGTTCCCCAGCCCTCTGAGCTCCGGCCCTAGGCCGGTCTGCTTCGTTCATCGGGCCTCCGTGCCCAGCCTTACAAGCCATCGCTGACTCCGCCATACGCGACGGTCGGGATCTGAAAAACTTCGTTTTTCTCAGCCCATCTAAAAGGTATATTTTTCTCCTCTATTTTGATGTACTATATGGATGTTGTTTACAATAAAGTAAAAGAAAATAAAAAAAAAGGGGTAGAGTAGGAACAAATGACCACCTTTTTTTCTCTGCGAAATAACTCTGGTCTATTATTGCAAAAAAAAAAAAAAAGTTTCTTCATACCATTTTTCCTCCCTCTTTACAGATTTGAAGAAAGGCTTTATAGCCTTTATCTACTGCCTATTTTGGAAAGAAATCAGAAGATTTCTTTCCAAACCCTGTTCTAATCTTTTAGCTTTGATTTCTTTCCTTTTCTTGCAGGTGAATCGCGAGGATTTCGTTTAAGCACCCCTGACTATGCGTTGATGAGGCTAGTGCTGGATTGTAGCGCATGATGATTCTGGCATGATTCGTGCGCTGATGGTGGCGTGATGCATGGTGGCGAAGTTGAGGGGTCACAGCGCTGATAAGACAGAGCATTGATGACTGTCTTGATTCGGAAAACTGGACAGACACTCCCCGAAGCTTCCGGAAGACATTGCGGCGCCAAGAGGAATAGGCAGAAACCTTAGGGTTTCTTGCCTTGATGTAATAATTTGGGCCAGTTGGGCCACTTTAGTCCTGGGTCTGTTTAAGCATTTGGGCTTGGGTGTAACCGATTTTATAAGTTAATTTGAGTTGGGTTTTAGGTATTTGATTGTAAATGGGCCGCTAGGTGTAATGGGTCTGTGGGTTGGCTATTTATGGACTTTTAAGTTTTGGACCGGTAGTGTTTGGGCTCTTGTAAACTGGACTTTATGGACTGTTTAAAATAAATATTTATTTATTTATTTTCTTTTGTTTTATTTAAGCCCGGTCAAATTTGGGCTATTACAGGAACATTGTAGAAATTTGATCATAGAATAAGTGTTCATTGATTTCCTACTATATGGTTAGATTCCAAAGATGGAAGTTGAACAAGTTGATGCTGATGTAATTGCTCTTGCTCGAGGACCGCATAAGGTGGTTTCCACATATGATGGGCTTATAATTAATGGTTTTAGGGTCCATACTAAAAAACTTGAGCAACATCGTAAGACTTAAAATAGTGGCGTGATGGTTTTTGCTGACGGGAGAAACTATTATGGCAATTGTATTGAAATTATCGAGCTAAACTATTATGAAAGGTTTTGGGTTATCATGCTTAGATGTGATTGGGTGAATATTAAATCTCCTAGGAGTATGAAGAAGAATGCAAATGGTTTTATTATGGTGAAATTTTCTGAGCTTATCCATACAGGGAATCGTGATTCGGACGATCCATACATACTAGCTTTTCAAGAGAAACAAGTATTTTATGTCGAGGATGGTAAGAGTGAAGGATGGCTTCATGTTATTAGAATAAAGCTAAGATATTTGTTCAATCTAAGCGTTAAAACCCCTGTAGAAAATGATAAATATCCGCAGTGTGATCATCATATTGTAACTTAATAATTTTTTGAACAAGAACGATGTTTTGAAGTGCAAAGACTTAGTGTAATTGGTATTTTTAATGCAGTATAGCAGAATGAATTGCCCAAAAGAAACAGAGCACTTAGATAAAGATGACATTCATATTATATTAACATCTATATATATGTATGACATTGATATTTTATATTTGAAGACATTTTGGGTTATAGGAATTATGAATTTATATACTATTGGAAGCCAAGAATATAGTATTATTCAACATATAAGCTTCATTCAGTACTGAGTTTATTTTAATGAAAATGAAAATGAAGTTATTTTTACCTGCAGAGAATGACCGTAAATATGCAAGTTATTTTTAAAAGTTATTTTTAAGATTTACATATGTTATTTAGGTGAAATCGTGTTACTTGACTACACTTCCTCGACATAAAGAGCTTGTAACGGAACTAAGGTCAGTACATTCTAGACTGTCATATGAAGGTTCAATTGCTAACAAACATCCTACATATAGGTGCAATGAAGTGCAGGTGTTTACCAATCACTATAAAAAATGCTTAATCTATCTGTTTCCATGACCCATTATTTTTTTATGATCTTCTTTGTCTTCTATGAGAAGGTTTCAAGATTTGATGACTGAATAAATTTTGGAGTTTGGATCCATGAAACCTGGTGGAGAGTTTTAAGCTTAGTGGTGAGAGTGACGGCATGGGCTCAGGACTCAGACCACCTTTTATGAAGATCTAAAGATAGCCCGATTGGAGGTTATTTTTTTGTTCGTTCAATTGATGTTCACTATTCAATATGATATCATCTCATATTCAATGATTATATCCAGCACTGTTAATGCATCAGGAGCTTGATGTAAACGACTTCAATGGGTACCAACTTTTAAGTTTGGATTGTTGCTTTCCGATCATGGAAAACATGTTCAACTATTGTGCCTAAATGAGGTTTCTACCTGTTCATATGTTGTCTTTATTGGGGATTTTCATGTTCATTTGATCTGTATGTCTGTTTAATTTACATGTTCTAATTGATCGCTTTTGTATGTCTGTTTAATTTACAGTACCTCGAGTCACTTTGTGCAAATCTAAGATCTCATACAATTACTAATGTACAATCAAACCATGATAGGGTTGGCAGTTTGGCTCATATAATTTATGTTGTTCCTCGGTTTCTTTCTAAATCATTCTCATCATCTTTTTTATGTGTTTTATTAACTTCCAGGTTTCTTTACTACTTAAAGATAGCTTTATTGACTCTTTTCCTAGTAAGGACCAGCCATTTATTAAGGTAACTTCAGTTCTCTATTTTGATGGCTGAACATCTTTTAGTTTATACTCGATCCAAACCTATCATTGCTGCCTGAAAACACACAACACATCCAGATCTATGTTAAAGTTCAATTTATCCCCTTGTTGATTAAATAGATAGAATTACTCAACCATCAACACACATTTAAATAGGATGAGGTTCAATTATAGTAATCCTGGTACATGCTCATTTAACAGACCGCGTGCTACTGTTTTATCATTAGTATCAATCATGTTTGCTACATTTTACCTGTTAATAATGCATGATGCCTAAACTACAAAGCCCACAATTCGTCTAGCTAAAACACCGACTGATGTTTTTATGTAAAAAAGCCATAGAAGCAAGTATTGGGTTGTTCTTTGAAGATCAGGAGCAAAACCTTCACGAGCCCTGTAAATACTCTGCATCTTCGAGTATATTGATGGTACAAGCATTGGATTAGACATCAATGATGTGCAGTTAATTATCCAGGTATATTTGGATACACGTGTTTTACAAAAGCTCGTCATATATTATTTGTTTAGGTTTGATATGTTATTTGTTAATTTTAATTTATTTATAAAAATCAATTTTTAGGTTATTATTTTGAAAATTGAATAGAATATAAATTTATGCAAATATTCAAATATTTGCTTCCCCTTTGTCGTTTTGCTGTATATTTCCTTGGGCTTTTTTTTGTATTTTGGGCTTAATTTGGTCTTTTTGTTTATTTTGCTTTTTTTTTATTTGTTGGGTTTGTTTCGGCCTTGGTTTGAATAATATGCAGTCATTATTTTCAAAATTATATAAAAACGACATTCCCCATCTTTTGTTTTTGAAATTGTCAGCCAAACCCTAAAAGTTAAAATAAAAGGTAAGTAAATAAAGAAGCAAACCTTGCTCCAAATTTACAATAGGTTTCAAGTTTCCCGGCAACAAGAAGTTGAAAATTTATTTTTTTCCTGATTTTTCCTCCTCCTCAAAACCCATGAATTTTTTGGTGTTCCGCTGGCTGCTTCATCATTAACCATTACCACTTTGTTTTCTAGGAAAATGATTGGCAAAAGCAGAACATTAAAAGGTGTACGATTCTCTTCGAGGGGTTCTTCGACAAGTTCAAACACCTTGGGAAGTGCTACTACTGATAGTCAAAGCACAAGAGATGAAACTCCAACTCAATCAGCAGAAAAAGGACCTGCAACTCCGGCTGGTACCTCCATTGCCTTCTCACTTATTAGTTCTCTATTTTTAAACTAGTTTATTACCTTCTGCTGGTATTTATTCTTTCTCTGGTACTTATTCTTTCTCTGATTAAGTTGACTAATGGTTCATGGCTTCATAGTCTAGTTTTTTTTTTGTTCACAATATACAGAGAAACA
Source organism: Gossypium longicalyx (assembly GCA_025698465.1). NCBI lineage: Eukaryota > Viridiplantae > Streptophyta > Magnoliopsida > Malvales > Malvaceae > Gossypium > Gossypium longicalyx. The sequence goes on along the minus strand of CM046997.1, from coordinate 9,325,899 downwards.
AAAAATTCGATATTGCTGATTTGTAAGGTAAAAATTTTTGTCGTCCAACAACTTCCTTGACCCTCTCTCTCTTTTATTATCTTCATTTTGTTTCTCAAGTGTTTGATGTATCAAGCTTATTGTTTTACTACCCAGGTTTCAATTCTTTGTTCTTAAGTTAATTTTAAAGGCTAACCACAATTCTATAATTAATGAAATATTAATATAATACACTGATTGGGGAAGCAAAAGTGTTGAATTTGTAATTTGAGCACAGCAAGTAATCCTCAAAGAGTAGTACATTCGAGAGGTTGCCTGCCTCCCACCATAAGTAGCAATGTGAGGAACTAGTCCCTTTTGAGTCATTTCATTGAAGTTTTAGTACTTGATAATTTTTTTGGTAATACCCATTGATGATGATGTTGCAACTAAAGACATTAGGTTTACAACTATCAAATCAAAAACCTTTCTTGCCTCATCCAAACCACTCAATATAATAACATCAATAAGCCATGGGCTCATAAATATTACATATTACAAAAACTAAGAGCAAATTTCAAGATGCTTAAAACATAGTAGTATAAATTGATAGACAAGTTCAGTGTTGGAAATGTTTGAAAATGAAGCTATCTGCATATAGAGAATAGTCTTTTTTTATTATTAGGCCTTGATGAAGTCAATTAGTTCTCCATCATTTTGAACTATGAACAAACATGTTTAGCTTACAAATCAGCAATACCAAAACAAGTCAATTAGTTCTCTATCAAAAGACATCATATTCATTAATTAGAGTTCACTTATTCATAGTCGATTTTTTTCTCAAATTTTTTTATTAATTAGAGTTCACTAATTTTTAGCTATGAAAACTTTTTTTATTTGAAAAAGCAGAAAGAATTTTTGTTATTGTTAAAAAAAATTCAGTTTTTTGATTAAAATTTTCAACAAGATTTTGAAATTAAGTTGAATTAAAAAGAGAAGAGGGTACTCTTTTGACTCACCTATGCTTCCTATTGAAGACTTCTATTATTGGTGAATCAAGTTCAAAAATAAAATCATTCAAAAACATTCTCTTAAATAAAGAATTTTGATGCTTCTCTGACTTCAGCCCTATTTGAGGCACTTTCACATTACAAGCAATAGCATAAAAGAAATTTGTTTGTATTTTTTATGATAAAGAAAATCTTTTATTATGCTTTTATATAATTAATATTGGTTTTTTTCTTTTTTTTTTTATCATATTCACAATTTGCTCCTGCATCATATTTATTCACATTGATACATAATTTTTTTTTCAATTTTCATATCTAAAATATAATTGTTACTTTTGATAGAGGCTACTAAGGGTACTAAAAGAAAGCGAGGGCCTACAAACATGAAAGATATATGGAATCTTCAACCTGGAACTCGTATAGTAGTAGATGCCAATCAATATGGCCAGCCTATTGGGAAGGAAGCGTCCAAATTGGTTGAATTTCTCGGTACAATTGCAAGGACTGGTTCTATCTGTCCTTTGAATACAAAACATTGGAAACATCTTTCTAAATATGTGTTGGAAAACATATTGAGAATCGTTCATGTATGTAGTACATAATCATTTTCTAATTTAATGTATTGCAATAATTTTGCATTATTTGGAATTGTATGTAATGAGTACTTGTTACATTATTTTGTTATATGTGTAGGAAAAGTTTGATCTCCAAGGTAAGGTAGAGGACTCTGACATCCTCTCACGTGTTGGAAAACTTCGGAAGGAGTTTAAATCGACTTTAAAAACTAGATACTACAAAGAGATGGTCCAAGAAGGTCAACCGATTGAAGAAATATACGAAAACAATCCTCTTGGTGTGCATAATGATCAATGGAAGTGGCTAGTGGAGTGATGGGGAACACCACAAGCTGAGATATGCACTTTTATTAGACTAAATGTCCCATTTCTCCTGCTTCCACTTACGATATGATCAAAGTAGGCGGTGCATAAATGTGTGATTTGTTGAATGAGGCATAATAAACTTAGCTTTCCTATTACTCTCATATTTTTTTTTCATTAATTTAAACAATATGCACAATCAGAAAAGGTAAAAGAATCCCGAACAAAGGTGCCTTATGCACACACTGCTGGTAGTACAGGATATGCGACCCTCAATGCACAGTTTGTAAGTATTACATATTAATCAATATGTAACTTATATTAATTATTCTATGCTCATTGGTGAATATTGTTAACAACTATTGTTTTATTGTATAATAGGCTGAGAAAAAAGGCCGTGAACCCTCGCGTTTGGAGCAGTTTAGATTTCAACATTTGTGCAAAGATGGGAGTGATAAATTGAGCAGTGAGGCAGTAGAACAAGTTTATGTAAGAAACAAATGGGTATTATTTATTTCTATTTATTTTGACATCAATTTTTTTTTCAAAATAGATTTTTCCAATTAAAGAGAACTATAGGATGAAGCATGCAAGATGGTTAAAGACTCTATGCCAACACCTGAGAGTTCTTTCGCACCTCAAGATAATATTGCATTAGAAAATGAGGTCTATACACAAGTGTTCGGCCTTGAAAAGGATGGAAAAATGTTGGGATATGGACGTGGGATGACCAAATCCAAGTTGTTTGGCTATGGGTCAGTCACCCGAGGAAGCCAATCTACATCAGCTATCAGTACATTGATTGAAGTGATGAGTGCTAAACATGTCGAGCAAATACAAACAATTCAAGCCGAACAAGCAGTTCGAGAGAAAACTTTACTCGAGAAAACAGAATCTCGATTTCGTACGGAGGCCGTAGAGCGAGAAGCTTGTTGGATAACTGAGGTAGAAGAAAGATTTATGAAATTAACTAAAATTCGAGAGGCAAAGTTCATGGATATGATGGATGCTCGTGATAAAAAGTATAAGGCTCTCTTCAATGAGTGTATAGCAAAAGGAATGTCAAGTAAGTACAAAGTTTTTCATAGTAAGCATAATAAGGTGACTATTTTATAACTAGATTGTTAATGAGGTTGTTAATGGTTTAATGGACATTGATTATTGTAATTGAATGCTAGATTCTTACTTGATGTCTTCATTGCTTGCTCAACTAATATTTAGTGGATGTGCTGATGAAAATTCTTTATTTAGCTTCAATTTATGGTTCCTTGGTTAATATTAAAATATTCTTCCCATGTATTCATGTTGTTTCTCATCTAACTCGTATAAATAGAAAATGTACATTGCTATTTTTGTAGTTGAATTTCAGAGTAGCGGACTTGATGATAAAGCCTTCAGTTCGAATGATGATGAATGAGGCTTACTACATATTATGTATTATATATATATGTTATAGTGGTTGATGAATGCAGTTGTCCATAATTTTTTAGTGTCATGGGAATCAAGTTGACAACATGTTTGCAACTTGTTGACTGTTACTATTAGGATTTTGTGTAATTTTTGGATATCATGGGAATCAAGTTGACAACATGTGTGCAACGTGTCGACTGTTTCTATTAGGATTTTGTATAATTTTTTGATTCATGTGAAATAGGTTGACAACATGTTCGCAACTTGTTGACTACTTCTATTAGGATTTTGTATATAAATTACTAACTGCATTATTCAATGATAATTTTGTATTTATATGATCATTTTATGTTAATTAATTGTTCAATTAATATTGATTCAAACTTTTCCAAACCCAATACATACAAATTTGCTCATATTTCACCAAAATAGGCTCTTAAAAATCGAGGAAAACGTCGTAAAAAAACATTAGACATGAGACAAAGATCTATCCCAACCTTTTTAAGTTTGCCTTAGAGGGGTTTACCCTAACCTTTTGAAGGTTGCCTTAGACGAGTTTATCCCAACCCTTTTAGGGTTGCTGTAAACGATTTATCCCAACATTTTTAACGTTGTCTTAGACAAGTCAATCCCAACCTTTTCTAAAAGTTACCTTAGATAAGATCTATCACAACCTTTTTAAGGTTATCTTAGATGAATCTATCCCAACCTTTTTAAGGTTGCTTTAGACAAGTCTATCCCAACTTTTTTTAAGGTTGCCTTTCACAAGGTCTATCCTAACATTTTTAAAAGGTTGCCTTAGACAGGTCTATCCCAACCTTTTTTAAAGGTTGCCTTAGACAAGGTCTATCCCAACTATTTTAAAAGGTTGCCTTAGATAAGATCTATCCCACCCTTTTTTAAAGGTTGCCCTAGACAAGGTCTATACCAACCTATTTAAGGTTGCCTTAGATGATTCTATCCCAATCTTTTTTAAAGGTTGCCTTAGACAAGGTTTATCGTAACTTTTTTTTAAATGTTGCCTTAGATAAGGTCTATCCCAACTTTTTCTAAAAGGTTATCTTAGACTGATCTATCCCTAAGGTTGTCTTAGACGGGTTTATCCCAACCTTTTTCAGAGGTTGGCCTTGACTATGTCTATCCCAACATTTTTTAATGGTCGGCATTGACTAAGCCTTTCACAACCCTTTAATAAGGGTCGGCTAATGTTGACTTATGCCAACGCTTTTTCAAAAGCGTCGTGGAGCCTATGCCAACTGTACTATAAACAACCTTTTTGGAAGTGTCGGTCAAAGCGTCGTAAAACCTATGCCAACCTTTTTTGCGTCACCTTAGGTCAAAAAAAGTGCCGCAGTAGGCTTGTTTTGTTATAGTGTATAAACGTGTTATCGTTTGTAGTATAATATCACACCAAAAATATATATAATTAAATCGATGGTTTCCACAAGCATATGGGTCAAATTGTAATATAGTAAAGTTTACAATGAAACATTGATAAGTATTTTGAGGATCGTACCCAATGGATTGAAGATTGAAGAAATTATTATTAAATTAATTACAAAAAATAATTACTAAGCTAATCGAGTCATGAATTAGTAGTGTTAATCCAAATTAAAATATTAATTAAATTAATTAACCTAACTAACCTAATGGAATTTCCTATTCCTAGTGTTGACAATTTGAGTCTCTAGCCTATAATCGATTAAATCCTAATCATCTAGTTAAATAATTAATTATCCTCGATTAAGTTATTTATCACTCGTAGATAACAATATCCTTCTGGTCTCATCTTCACTAAGTATTATCACCTAAGTCACCATTTCGGTCTCTTCTTAAGAATACGAATAGCCTTCCAGTCTCTCTGCTTGGCACAAGATATACATGACAGGATACCCTTCCGGTCTCACCTATCTCAATATTCTATGAGGGGCATCACTCCCTAATATGCTAAGAACTCTTGAATAAATACTCAACTTTAGATAAATAATTACTTAACAGATAAATTAATTTATTAATCGAAACATGCAAGATATGAATAAAACACAATAATATATTTTAATATTCATACAACGATTAATTGGCGAAATCAACAAAATATAAATAAAAGAATAAAAGAGAAGATATAAGAGAATGCTCATGAATAAATATATTAAAACGCGAATCCGAAGCAATCACCGCTCGCAATTATTTTCTCATCGGAATAGAAATGTTTTGATTAAGCAAACATAAAAATAGAAGAAAATTGAATGGTAAAATTGTGTTTGATGGATGGATGCCCTAATTTGTGTACAGAAGCATCTTATTTATACGCTAAAATATGTGTACTTTATGCCTGATATGCCCCCGATACTTTGGGTGCAAGTAAGAAATAAAATCTACAAGAATCTGTCAAAATACAGTTGTTGATGTCATCATTGCTTGTGACCCAAGTTCAGGCTATGATTCAACAGAGAGGCTACCATGGCTCAACATAGGGTGCGTGTCGCGCCATGGCAGCCATTTTACAGCTTTGGACATTTTTGTCGTGCTTTCACGGCTTGGGAAGCTTATGCAACACTCATACACACTTAAATACACAAATTAAATCTACCTAAGGCCCATGTCAACCTAATAGGTCATCAACACTCAAAAACAAGTTAAAAATACTTATTTTTACTAACTTTTAATCCTAGCTTCTAAATATCGAAAGCATAATATTAAATTCTAAAAGTGATAGAAAACAAGCTCCTTAAGTGTGGAAATAGACTGAAATAGCTACTACATTTGACAGTAAGTCACTCCTAGAAGATAAAGACATAGATGTGATTAACTGAACTGATAGTACATCAAACTAGACCCAAGTAGAATAGATCCTAGATCCGTTTAAGGATTTATTGATTTGTGACGTAACTTAATCATGAGTGGATGTTGGACTATGTATGCATGACCCGTATACTTTGATGTAAGGTCAAGCTTGAGTTCAAATAGATAAGGAATCGAAAGCTGGTGTGTTGGGTATACAACTTTTACAATATGTAGCATCATTTACAATAGTGGAATTCATAACCCCACCAATGGGCAAATGACATCCTCTCATCGACATTACATGATAGATGAAAAGTAAACGTGACAACATGTTGTTTGTCTTTGTAATGAATGACTTGATTACTATTTGATAGTAATTGACTTTTCATTAAGGAAGATGTAGTGGTTACTATGAGATAAAATAGGATCATATTGGGAGAACAGATTTATCCCAAAGAGATTAAGATATCCTATGAGAGTAACACACTTATGACTAGGTCATTTGACGAGTATTGAGTAAGTAACTTTCGTAATAGTATGTAATTAAGGAGAGCTCAATCACGATATTATAGTGAAATGACATCGTGACTAAATGAGTTTATAATTAATAGGTGAAAAGCTAAAACTTTATTATAAATCATTTCAACCCTAATTATATATGTTTAATCGGTCCCTCCGCTAGCTCATTGAAACTAGAAATAAATTAAATGTAACCAAATGAACAAAAATGGTTGGAAATGATAAAGTTAGAGAAATGAATCACATTCGCAAATGAATGTGTTTTCTCATTGAGTATAGAAATTGACTTGAGAATTAATTTAAGGTTTTCAGATTATTATTTAATGAGATAATTTAAGTTCGAAAATGGAATTAAATTAATTAGTCGTTGTGAATCCGTTGAATATGGAAATTAAATATATTCCCTCATAGATTGTTTTATGGTAAAGTTGTCATGACTTTAATGAAATTAGAATTGTGTTGAGAAAATTGTTTAATTAGAAAATAAATTATCTAATTAAATAAATTAAATAAATAATTTTTATTTTGGAAAATATAATAACATGTATTAAGTTTAATTAAATTATAAAGTGTTAAATTAAAACTTCAGAAAACACATATAATTGGACGAAATACAGGAGATGCCAATTCCCCTTATATTACATGTGAAGGGCGGCAACCCTAGTGTATTTAACTTAAAATCACTCACACATACTTTTTTTTCTTTAGTTATTCACATAAAATCATCCATCCAATTATTCCTAAAATCAACCATCAACCATCATTCTCTTCATACATAAACATAATATTTTCTTTACTCGTAACCTAGAAAATAATTATACAAAATTAATTCTTACATCTTATCAAATTAAACACTCAAATAAACACAACATAATATTTAAATTACTTACATTAATTTTTTAACTAAATTCTTTACATACGCATGTTTTCTCACACTTCTCATATTCATCTTTAAGCCTAGATACTTTAATTTCCTAATTTCCTTCACTTCCAACTTTAGGCTCCGTTTGTTTGGCAGTAAAATATTTTTCGAAAAATGATTTCTGGAAAATGATTTACTTTTCTGGAAATGATTTACTTTTCTGGTGTTTGGATGAATCTGTGTAAAATATTTTCCATTGTTTGGCAGATTTTCTGAAAATATTTTTTGAAAAAGTTGTTTTTACATATATTAATAAATTTATATTTTGACTGAGTTAATTTCATGAGTTAATTGAACACCAATTTAGTTATAAAAAAATTTAAAAGACATTTTAAAAAACATATTACCATAAACGTATTTGTGTCTTTTTATATAAAATTTATATAAAAAAAACAAATTAAACCCAAAATAAATCTTAGATTTGAACCTAAGACAATAAGATTTTCATAAACCTCAACTCTACCCTTTCAATTAAAGCCTAATTGTTGATTTTTTACATGAATTTTTTTTATAAACATAGGTTTTGCATAATTTTCTTTGAAAAATGAGACGAAAAAGATAGCCATTTTCTACCTTAATACATAAAAACAAATCATTCCAAACTGAAATGATAACATAAAAGCAAAGCCTTAATATTGCACATCATACCAATTCCATTATTCTATGGGTTGGTTCTCACAACATCTAACCAACTCAAACTTTGTTACTCTATCAAGCAAAAGTGAAGAATAAGAGCAATCACGGTTTTATTCCGTTCTTCTAGAGTAAAAATCCAGCTAATACGCAGTATTGTAAATCTTTTTATAAAAAAAAAAAAGTTGAAAGCCATACATAAGAAAAGCCGAACACCTGCAGCTTCATTTTGGTTTTTACAATCTTCTCTTACGCCTAGTGACAAGGACATATAATAAAGTTTATAAAATAATGGGCAAGCTTCTAATCAAGAGGATCAAACAAATTATTATTGCAACATCGAGCTTCCGGGTAGCTAGTTAACCATAATATGATATAATCAAGCATAAAGGCTAATGTCTCTTAAGCTTAAGCCTACTTGGTTAAATTATTATATATATCTGTCTCTATCTAATGGGCAAAAGTGGTCATCTTCCTTTAAAATGTTCTCTAACTATGCCTTTCATTAATTGAAACAACCAAAATGTTAGTAAAAAAACAAGTCTAGTTAATCAGATACAAGTTATAGGTAACAACAATAAACATAGCCCAAGAGTGCTTTAACCAAAAATGGATCTCTTCTTACCGGCATGTCTAACTGGTTAGTGCAGCTAGTTATCGGTTAAAGCCCGTGGACTATGCTCAATAGTAAACAAAGACATCCCACGTGCAGTGCTACACGCTCTCACGAATGCCATATTTGCGATCAAAGTTAGCACGCCAAGAATAATCACTAGTTCCAAACACAATCTTATTTTTCAAAGGCTAGCTTTCTTGTAGTTGGCGGGCCTATCAATCGCTCGAAGGGCTATCTCGCACGACCGCTATTTATCTTCATGCATACAAATGTTGAGATAAGTCATATGACTCGAGTATAACCTAGGATCTAAGATATAGCATAACAACTTATTTCACAAAAAGGGCACTATTTCCTGTGATTTTCCAAAGAAGATGCACCTCTCGACTCTAATCAAGAAACCTTAAAAATGAGTCCTATGACTCAGATGAAAAGCTAGCAACGAATTTTAGTTTTTCTTCTTTATTAAAATTTCTCAGCAGCTTTAATTGAGATTTCAAAATTGAAACCAGATTTCGTGCTAGTTTGATTTGCTACGACAAACCTAAATGACTTATCACTTAGTTAAATCCTTAAACTCATGTCATTTCACCATTAACTTAGCAATAGTTGTCAAAAAAACTCACAGAGGCATTTCAGAGCTGATCACTCAGTTTCTCATTAGCTCCTCCACACATCAATACTAGCTCCTTGAACTCGAAAGAACACTCTCACATATTATGCCCCTCTTCCCAAATACAAAGAGCATTGAGGTTCGCGTGTATTGGGTGCTGAAGTTCGAGACATTGCACGGCAAGAGGTACAGACCTTGTTAAAAAAAGTTCTATGTACAATTTAAGATATAATAAGGCATAAAAACAGAACAACAATAATGCTAACAATAGAAGACGTAAAAGTTAGCATCATAAAGTAGAACAAAAACCGATGTTTATTAAGAAGAGAGAAAATTTATACATGTAATCAAAATCTTTTGCTTTTCCTACTACGATGGAAAGACAGTTGGCTACTGAGAAAATGACATATCTTCTATAATCTTTTCAACTTTTCTAGTAAGGTTTGCAGGGGGTGAAGAGATATAATTGGCCATCTGACTTTTCTGCAACAAGCCAACTCATTTCAATGTAATTAATTTAACAATAAATATTCATCACTGTCATTCTTCATCTTTAAGTTAATGTGTAAGCAACGCATGAACCGTAGAAAACAAGAGATTAATGAATCGCATCCACAAATTAAAAAAAGTCATCAGAAGTTGTATACATACAGTGAACCTTCAAAAAAACATAATTTTCAATTTAAATATCCATGCGTAGAACTTGTTTTAGACCATCAAGGTTTCATGGGGTAATGCCAAAGATAGGAGGATTGATGAAGAGATTTCATTTATCCATATTGATCAACTCAGTGGGAAGAACATAGCTTTAATGAAAATTTTACCTGGGAAATCACAAAATCATAATTTCCCTTGAATCAATGCTGCAGTTCAACCTCTGGTTTATTCAAAAGCTCCTCTGCACAACCATTGTTAATTTCTGATACAATAGCTATCAAAGCTGTTGTATCAAAGTTGATAAAATCATCGTCATGGGAAAAATCCTCCATCTTAGTAGATTCCACCTTTTTCATTTGTGAAAGAAGAGCAGAAAAAGAATTGCTAGAGCCTAAGTTAGGATCCACGTTCTCTCCTTGATGCTCAGGAGGAAATATATTCAGAAATGAGTCTTTCACCGCATGTTCAGAACTTATGACATTATTCACAACATGATCAACCTTAATTTCAAGTACACATGCCTCCTTATACAACCCTGGAATTACATAAACCCATTCACCTTCAGTTTTTTCGCCAAAATCAAAATCGAGTCGAGAAATTCCAGAGCTAGCTTGGAGGCACCAAATTCATCCTTAAGTTTCTGATGGTTAAAAATGGTGAGTCCATTTGAAAAGAAAAGGATAATAGAGTAAGGTCTTAAAGTGTTGGTTGACTTTGCTGCATTAAGAACTTGTTGAATTCTAGACTTCAAACCCTTGGTTTTGTTATTTGAATGCCAAGTAATGTAATTCAGGTTTTTATCAGAAACAATAACCCAAACTGGGTTTTTGTTGAGATTACATACAATATGGACGTGGATGAAATTCAAAGAAGCAGCAGTAGAAAGGGTTTTATGTTTACTTGAAAATGAGAGAGGACGTGGCTTGCAAACACGAGAAACTACAGTTATAAAAGGTTGTTGAAGAATGTAGACAATGGCTTCCAAGTGCTGACGCTGTTCATTCCAAACAAGATAACAAAAACCTTTCATCAATTTTATGCTTACCATTAAGGTTACACATGTATACGAAACAATATATGTGATGTTCGAACCAGAGTTTTTAAGGTGTGTGCCAATACATTGCAGCTTACTAATAGACAACAAAAGCACCCCAAATTAAAGAAGTATAATTTCAGAAGAAAAAGGAATTCCATTTTTCCTTAAATTACAGAAGCACATGCAAAACCCTGAATCGATAGAATTTACCTGGATGAAGAGGAGGTGGAAAATGAATGAAGAAGAGAGGAAGAAGACTTTTGCCTAGATGAAGAGAAATCGAAAAATGTCTTACAGAAATGAAATCCGTAAGACATTTTCCAAAAAACGTAAGGCATTTTACCGGTGTATTGGAAAACATTTTCCATTTGGAAAACATTTTCCGGAAAATGTTTTCCTACAAACAAACGGAGCCTTAATGTCTTTCTTCTGAAATGATAACCAAGCTCTTTAGGATTTTTACTTCACTTTTTTTTTTTGTGGCTATGAAAATTTCATGAATTTTGAGTGAAAATGATGGATTTAATGGAAAAGAACTAAATTGCACAAAGTGCAAACTTTCTTTCTTTTCCCTTTTGTGGCGTTAAGAGCTTTGTGAAAGTATGTTCTTCATATTTCCTTTATAATTATCATATATATTAAAATAATAAAATATTTTAATAAAATATTATTTAAAATAATAATTAAATAACAATAAAATATCACCAACATCATAATTATAATCCAAGGGTCCATATTCTTCTCCTTAATCTCCAAGTAATCCAATGGTCATGATTCTTCCATACACCTAAGGGTATTTTAGTAATTTAACCAAAAATTATCTTATTGTGAAAAGGCCATTTTGACCTTGACACTTTCTAATATTTACAATTTCACCATTCACACCTTTGGGAAAAATTAAAAATTTAGTCCTAGAACTTTTTCCACTTTGATCTCTTAACTTTTGAGTATTTATGACTTGACCTCATTACTTTTCAGTTCTTTACGGTTTAGTCCTTGCTTCAAACCATTATCTCACAACATATTACTTGTTTTAACTTCCTTCAATATCCAATACTCATTTCTATTAACATTGATAATTCACATTTTATTTACTCTAAGAGATCTTAACACATAGATTCTCGAGTTTACATTTCTTACGACTAAAGAGACTTTAGGGATGTTATAGTTTTAATTTTAATATTAGCTAACGAGTAACAAAAATTGAATAGTTGAATGACCTCTATTGTAGTTTACCATTAATTAGTTAATTAATTAATTAAGGATTTTTAACGAAATGAAGGTCTTTTCGTTTTATCCTCGCGTTGACATTGATTATTAAAAAACGAGGAAAAAACTTAACATAGGCTTTCTTAGCGAGGAGTACCGACGCGTCTTAAACAATGGGCCAAAGGCTCAAAACGATGCGTTTACACATCACATTTCGATTCATCTGTTTAGCCTTAAATTCTCAAATTCTCAATGTTGTGCTGTAATACTGCACTTTTCTTTTCTTTCATTCTTTTTTTTTCTTTAATTTTTGGTTGTTGAATGGAATTTTTTTGTTCGTTACCCAAAACACTACAGAATTAACGTTTACTAAAACCCCAAAAAGAAAAAATGGCGACGGTGCTCTCCCTTCACGATCGAGGAATATTGACGGCTGTGAACAGTGGAGCATCGAGTTTATCGTTCGTTGGATCCGGATTCATTGTGCTTTGTTACTCCCTCTTCAAGGAACTTCGCAAGTTCTCCTTCAAGCTCGTCTTCTACCTTTCTCTCTCTGTAATCTTTCTTCCTTTCCTTAAATTTCAAGATTTTACTAGTACTGAAGTAGTTACAACTTGCAACTCGTTGTTTTGTTCATTGTTCAACGAATCATGATGGATATAGGATCAGGAATGTTCGTATACTTGTTTTGTTCAATTCAATAGATTACGGTTGAAGATCCAATTTATGTGTGCAGTGCGCGAATCTAGGAAGGAAAACTTGTGATGTTGTTCCATTATTATTTTTCTCTTAAACCTCGGAATCTGATCTGATATGCTTCTAACCCATTTCTCCCTCCGTTTCCTTTTTTGGATCGCCGCAGGACATGCTTTGCAGTTTCTTTAACATGGTCGGGTATGGTATTTCCCCCCACGCAAACAATTTCCATTTGCATCTATTCTGTTCTAGTATTTACTGGGGATTTGGGACTTCCAATGTACTAAAACAAATTGATATATTCATTGTATAGATCTGTTTTTCAATGCAGGGACCCGTCAAAAGGTTTCTTTTGTTATGCTCAGGGCTACACCACGCATTTCTTCTGTGTCGCTTCCTTCCTCTGGACAACAACTATTGCTTTTACTCTTCATCGAACTGTTGTTAGACACAAAACTGATGTTGAAGATTTGGAGGCTATCTTTCACTTGTATGTTTGGGGTATGATAATATTTACATGTTTTCCTGTTTCTTTTTCTAATTTCTTGTTACTACTTATATACATTCTACATGGTGCTTCACACTTGTCATTTCCTTTTCTGGTTCCTTCTCCATCCTTTAGTGCTATTTACCAGTTTTTTATATTGGACATCGATTACTTCCTCCAGGAACTTCTCTGGTTATGACTGTCATACGTTCTATTGGTAATGACCACACGCATTTGGGAGCATGGTGTTGGGCACAAACAGGTCGCACTGGAAAGGCAAGTGAAAATTTGCATTGTCTGTCAGATTGTCCTGTTGGATATAGTCTTACTAGATCCAACTTTGTCTTCAAGCACTTGGTTTCTATAAGGCTTTCATGTTTCCTTGCCTTGTTTTCTCACCCTTTCTGAATGTAGCTTTTGAGTTGCTGTGTCTAGACAATAATGTATTCTATATTCTTTTATACGTAGTAATTGAGCATGGAAATAATGAGGTTAAGAAAAAAATTTGACCTGTAATTATCTTATGATAAATATAGCATGATTTTTTAGCATTATAGATTATCTGACGTATTTGGAATATCTATGCAGGCAGTTCATTTCATAACGTTTTATGTCCCACTATGGGGTGCAATTCTTTACAATGGTTTTACATACTTTCAAGTGATACGCATGCTGAATAATGCCACCCGTGTATGTTTGCTATTATCTTTATCTAATTATTTTCATAATTTTAATCTGACACACTTGTACAACTCCAAGCAAGGTCACATGTCTACTATCTTTGGAAATTTTAGATGGCAGTTGGCATGTCAGATCGTGCATACCAGTTTGATTCAAGGACAGACACGAAGGTAATTCTATATTCAGCAGAGCATATGATAGATTAAAAGTTAAAGATATGAAACATACAAATCAAATGGAGCTTTTCTATTTTTTTGTTGCTCTTGACTGCTTTAATGCAAATGCCTGATCATTCATGTATTTATGTTCTTCTCCACCTTGATTATTATACCTTGTAATCCTAATTTGTTTCTATGATTCTGATGATTACATGTCTTCATTTCCCAGAGAAAAGTTATGCCATTTTGGTTTCTTTGCAACTTAAAAAATATATTAAATATTGTCTGAAGCTGTAATCCTCGATAAAATATTAGCCTATTTCCATTTATTTCAGACTGCTGCGTAATTACAGCTCTACTTTTTCAGGTTTCTGCCCTAGTTTGAAATAGAGTTGGCCTTAGCTGTTTCCTGCTTTCATGGTTCTTTACTGCCTTTTCTACTGTCTTTGAGATTTCCCTGTCAAAGCCATAGGAGTTAGTCATTCATAATTCATTGGAATAAACTTGTTTCTGCTTCTTTCCTCTATTACCTTTAAGCATTGTTAAGTTAAATTAAGTCTATTTGCCATTTATTTTATTTTTCCATAGGCTTTGAACCGGTGGGGTTACTATCCACTGATCCTAATTGGATCATGGGCATTCGGCACAATCAATCGCATCCACGATTTTATTGAGCCTGGCCACAAGATCTTTTGGCTCACATTTCTTGATGTTGGGACAGCTGGACTTATGGTAATGGCTTCGGAAACTATCAATACCTATATGTGTATGCCTGTATCTTGTTATTTTGATTGTTAGTGTAGTAATTAAATCTCACTTGCAAAACATGTTCTCACTACGTATTATGAGCTTTTCTTGTTTTTTTTCTTTTTTTTTTTTTTTTTTTTTTTTGGGGTGGTTGGGGTGGGGTGACCAGATAAGCAAAATTGAGCATGCTCAATTTAGAAAGAACTGTTTTGTTCCACTATGGAAACTAACCCAAGTTTCCAAGTAATGTCTTGGGTGGAAATTTCTTTTCTTTTCACTTTTTTGTTTTAGGTTAAGCAATTTATGTAACATTAATAGGGCCATAGTGAAAATCTCTTGCATCTAGCCAGGCCCTAATGGATAATTGTAGGTTGCTTCGAAGTGGGATCCAAATTTTGTTATCTCTAACTTGTTTGATGGAAGTGCCGTTGAATTAGTGTGGTACAAAGAATGAAGCACTTGTTCTTCATTGTAAAGCGTCTTTGAGAAACTGATTTTGCTGCTGTTGTTTATCTATTTTAGGGCCTTTTCAACTCAATAGCCTATGGTTTGAATGCTTCAGTAAGGCGAGCAATTTCTGAAAGACTGGAACTGTAAGTAGCAAATTCTGAATTTCTTATACATTGCTTGATAGGATCTGTCAGGACTTCTCCATGTATAATATTTAGACCACTCAATATATTGAACTTAATCACATTTGACATTTTGTGCAATCCTCTGCAATTTTTTACCATGGATTAATAATTACACCTGTCCAAGGACCAGGTTATCTATTGGGTTGAGTCTTGGACACTATTTTCAAACCTGGCCTTGCTTGGGATTTTTTTTTGGTCCTGTAAGACCCAACGAGCTAGTTGCGGTCTTGGGCAAAGAATTTAAAAAGCCAGCCAAGCCTATAACCCGGTCCATGGACAAATCTGGTAGCGTTGTAGTGCTAGAAATCATGTCACCGATATTTTCTTGGTTTATGAGTAAGGGTAAATTGTAATGAAGAAATGCGAGACCACATAGCAGGTGAACTTTAAATATTGATTGACAGCGGCTTCTCCTCCAGGTTTTAAAACATTGGATATCTGCTAGGAAATATGATAGAAACCAAGAAGCATGTTTTTAGGTGTAGTTTCTTTTATTTTTGGCATTTGCTGCTTTTGCAATAGTTATTTTCAGTGGAAGAATGAGTGGCTGCATCCTTCACCAGGTTTTGGCCAGAAAGACTTAAGAGATGGTTCCCCAACAGTTCAAGACATAGAAACCAACAGCAACAGAGTGAATTGGTCTCCCTTAAAGTTCAGGACCAGCAATAACTGGCAGTTGGACATTTGCCCTTACCAAAACATCAAGCGCGTTGCTAGCTTTGTCACAGTTTTGTAGATATTCTTTCTTTAAATTGTTGGGAGACAATTGAAGCTGGTGTTCGAGTGAAAACTATAATCGGATTGGATCATTTCTTACCTTGACACTTCACAAGACTGATGCTATATGAGGCAGCATCTGTAATTTTGAAATAGACCACGGCCAATGGGCGTCTCGCAATGTGGCCTTTATTTTTTTAGCTAATAGTGTCTTGTGCTTAGTTGTTCATATGCTGTTGTGCCCTGTTAGTTGATTGGTTAACAATCGTGTGAAGTTGGAATTGAAGTAAGTTTGTTCGTTTGATCAATCAATCGATTAATGATTCTTGTATGATTCTGGTACATTGTTATCATCAAATTCTAGTATAAAATTGTTTAAAGCTTCCGCTGTTAATTTATTTATTTTTCAGCAAGACTACCTAGACCTTGGCCTTTACATCTAAAGGCTGCACGCCTTTGCTATACCAGGATTCAGTATAAGGAACTTTGAAGTTCACACCTTGTAAGGCCATAAATAGCTAACAAAAATCTCAATCTATTTCTTTTCTGACTAATTCAGATATTTTTCAAACTTTTAAGGTTTTGTTGAGTTGAAATTAATAAAAGGGAAGCTTACATTTGGTGATAGTATGATGTCTACCAAAGCTAGTTGTCGGGCAATCTGAAGGAAGCAGTAGGTGCTCTTGATTATATTTGACAGACACAAGGCAAAGGCCATGCGGTGGGGCAGACAAGGCGTATTTGGCCAGCTCTCTGCGGTCTAGAGTTGCCAAAATCTTTGGAACAATCTCTGTAGGAATTGCTTCCTTTCCAATTTGAATCAACAAAGCAACCTACATAGCTCACAAGTTAGAACCAAGAAAAGCAACACCTATTCAAGTGAAAGATGATAGACCCAGAGCAAATTTCCTCTCCACAAGCTTAAAAAATTGCAATGTAAGTTACTCCTAGTTAACACCTATTCAAGTGTAAAAATAACTCAAAGGTGACCTATTTTATTTTGCAACAACTCACCATGTTTCGAACTTGTCGATACAAAAAACCGGAACCTTCAACCTCCAGCTGTATAAGAGGCCCCTGTACAACAAACCAGTAAAGGGTCACAGGAGCACTGAGAGGGCAATACGGAAACAAACTGGTTTCAAATTGAGCTAGTAAATCAACGATAGCTAGAAGCTAAAGTTTTAAGAATGAACCGGTTTTTGAAGGAACATAAAGTATTACAGGGACCAGCAATTACCATTTCAATGACATCAAAGCGGAATATTGTCTTCACAGGATCTGGAACTCGATCATTACGTGAAGCATTAACGAAAGCTGAGAAGTCATGCTTTCCGATAAACATTTTTGCTGCTTCTCTCATGGCGGCGGTATTGAGTTTATAAACACTATGATAAACATAATGACGCTGGAATGGATCCATGATGGTGTCATTATAAATCTTGTAGTGGTAAACCTTGCTTTTTGCTGAAAACCGAGCATGAAATTCAGGTGTTGCGGCACTGATCTCTCTAACCCTGATGTCAGAAGGAAGAAGCCCGTTTAGAGCTGCATGAATGGTCTCCAAGCTGTCATAATTGAAAGGTGTAATGAAGTGTGCCACCTGAAAATCTTAATTGACTGTAAGTTTGGGATTTATTGATGGATGCTTGCCAAATCCTCATACAAGTAAGAAAGTCAGACCTGACCCCAGGCGTGAACTCCCGTATCTGTCCTACTAGCACCAACAAAGTGGAGACACTCCCGCTCGAGCTTTGTTATTTGAATTAAAGCCTTTTCTACAATGCACTGTATAGTTGGTGGTGAAACTTGAAATTGCCAACCTGAAATAGATGGTGATGCTCAATATTCAAGATGTAAAGACACTGAAGCCTTGTTATCAATCAAAGGTGTTAAAGCATGTTTTAAGGCCATTGGATTTTGTCAAGAAGGATTGTCATTCATTAACATACTTGAAAACATGATATTTTAAAACTGCAAATTTTCTAACTGCAGTAGAATCAATCTAAGAATCAAGCATAGCATCAGATGGAAATATTAAAACAAAGTTCACAATGAATAAATGAAATCTTGTAAATTTTACATTTAAGGGCAAAAATGTTTCTTCTTTTGGCTGTTGGGGCATAAGATGCTTGTTACACCCCGCTATGATTGCCCAGATGGTCAAGTCCCAAAGCGGTACAAATAGACCCCCCCCAAGGGGATTCCTCATAAGAGCCCCTCGGCTTGCAACTTTCTTGACAAGTGGACCCACTTATTAACAGCCATATCAGATCTCTACCATGTCCCACATGAGATAACTTAGGGCACATCATACTGCCACTCTACCTAAGCCTATGACATAAGGCCACTTGCCCTTGACCCGTCAATAGTGGGATCCTAAGGAGAAAACCAAGTAACCAACATTCTCCAGCTTATCTCAACTCCTTCCTACCAATCCAGCCACCCTACTCGGTGGCTCTCCGCCCTGTCCTGAACAGCGTGAGCCATTTATCCATCCTTGCATCAACAATGCTAATCCTAAATTTAGATAGAGCAGACTAATACTAATTACTTAGAGAAATCCAAGTTTTCTTCTTGTGGCAACGAAACAAATTGGCTCTTAGCTCTTAAGATTAAAACAAGTGGGTGGGTTCATGTTAAGGTAGCAAATTCAAAGAACAAGGGCAGAGAAAGATGCTGCATTTATGGAGAAAACCCACCCACAAGATAACTCAAGGAAGATATCAATGCCAATGCCAATGCTAATGCTGCCATATGAACTTCCACCAGAGCTTATCTCAACTTTAAGAAAAAAAAAATTCCAGAGTATAGATTAGGAGTATTAATTAGTTATTAATTATTTTATAAAGAAAAAACCAATCAGCAGAATGTGAGAGTGATGAATGATAATCTAC
The DNA here is from genome assembly GCA_025698465.1 of Gossypium longicalyx. Classification (NCBI taxonomy): domain Eukaryota; kingdom Viridiplantae; phylum Streptophyta; class Magnoliopsida; order Malvales; family Malvaceae; genus Gossypium; species Gossypium longicalyx. Next base: position 9,306,636 of record CM046997.1, on the reverse strand, counting down.
AAGGGGGCTGTGAAATACATGCAGAGATACATAGAAAAGAAAAAGAAAGGAAAGCAAACCAGCATAGCGGGTGCCGTCATAAGCTATAAGCAAACGCCACTTGTAGTAGGGAAGATTAACAACACTGCTGCTGGGCTTCACCATTGCCAAGTGGTTACCATCTTCCACCTACAATTGCAAACAAGAAGAAAGAAGACGTGGGTTTAATTTATTTATGCAAAAGAAGAAGAAGAAAGATTTGAGTCACATACAGGTAGAGGTAGAGAAGTAGAATTGGAGGAAGAAGAAAGATGCCCATTTGCAAAGAGAGGGGATGAAAGGCCTAAAGCTCCTCCACCACTCCCCATATTTTCCCTCTCTCTTCCTCTCTCAAAAACTCTCCGTAATCTATGTATAGAATTTGGATACACAATCCTTCCAGAAAATGAAAAAGGATACACAGAACCTTACGGCGTCGTTTTAACTAATCCCTTTGGCTCAAGCTTCAAGATTTAAGTATATTTTGTTTCTTTTTAACCTTTGAAATTTAGGGTAAATTCTACCTAACATCACTCAACAATTAGTAAGTTTATGTTTTGACTACTTAACTTTACAAAGTTATAAAATGACCAGTAAACTATTTGAAAGTTTTCATTTAAGTCATTGAACTATTAGAATGTTTTTATTTAAGTCATTGGACTACTAAGTTTTTTTGAAAGTTAAGTTAATGAGTTTCATGTGATGATTTGACGATCTATATGAAGGATTAATACCCAATAATGAGTAAAAAAAAGACCTTAGATCCAAGATGATTTGACGGTCAATGTCAAATATCAGAGAAGAAAATTATTTAAATTTTGGTTCATGGATTCATGACGTTCAAAGTTGTTTCGTAACAAAAAATTAAATTGTTGAAGAGAAGGAGAAAGAGTGCTTTTAGTTGGTGCCAACAAAGAAACCATACAGCAATGATTTTAACAACTCAGGGACTTAAATGAAAATTTTCGAATAATTTAGCAATCATTTTATAACTTTTTGAAGTTAAATGATTAAAATGTAAACATATTAATAGTTTAGTAACATTGCTTGTAATTTACCTTAAAATTTAATTATTTTTAATTTTAAGAATTTAGTGTTATATAATTTTTTTATAATTAAATTTGTTTTATCTTTTTTATATATGGCACTTAAAAGAATTACCCATCGGTTAATATTATACGTATGTTAGATCAAATAAATAAAAATATTAATTACAATATTGTAAGGTTACGATTAATTTTAATAATATTCAGAGAAGTATAGTGACAATTGATATATATATATATATATATATATATATAAGTGTATACATATATATATATATATATATATGTATATTAGGTGATTTGCACGTAATTTTAAATTAAATACTTGAATATATTTTTTAAAGGTTTATGGATATAAAAATCTTTTAAAAAACAGAAACAAAATCAATTAAGTTTCTTGATTTATTTGCCGGTTGAGTTTTAACTCAATTAGTATGGATATTGTTGTTAATGCAGGAGGACATCGGTTCGAGTGTGTTAAAGTGCATTATCCTCCTATTTATTAGTTAAGAAAGGGGCTATGAATAGTTTTAAACATTATATTAAAAAAAGTATATATAATCAGAACATATAATGAGATTGTTAAAAAAAATATTTCTTGATTTTATTGGCACCCATTTCTGCCCTTGCTAATAAAAATAAATTAATTAAACCCCTTCAATAATAATTTTTGTTTATAACCAAATTAATTGTTAAAATTAATTGAGAAAATATAAAATATATTAAAAAATTATTGATAAAAGGACAATTACAGGGCCCTAATTTTATTGATAACCTTTGTTTTTTTTTTTTATCTCAAAATTTTTAAGTAGAATATAATAATTTGGATTTTGAAAAGTTAAAAATTGTTTACTAAGTACTATATGCTGTAAAATATTTTTGGTATGGTTAGATATTATAAAATCAAAATTTTATTACTCAACGGTTGCAAATATTAATATATGTTAGTATGAAATATCCTGACATCTATTCTCATTATCCAACAGTTAGTCTGATGTAAAGTGTTTATTCTAATTTTAGGGGTTTAATTTTTAAAATGAGGAACCAATAAATGATCTTTTTGATAATTTATATACATTTTATAATTTTTTAAAAAATAAAAAAGAATTATAATGTATTAGAAATTTATATAAGTTTTTATGAATTTTTATAAGGGTAAAGTACAAAACTGATCACTAAACTATTGACTTTGTTATATTTTAGTCACTGAACTATTAATTTTTTCGATTTAGCCATTAAACTTTTTGAAATTAAATATTTTAACCACTCCCCTGTTAGTTGTCGTTAGATGAATGACGGGTAGCTGCCATGAGATTTTTTTATTGATCTATTAACAAATTTAGCCATCTAATGTTTAAGCATTCTATCAATTTGATTCTAAATATAAAAAAAAATACAATAAATTTAGCCCTCAGCATTTACAAAATGATAATTTTTAATTTTTAAAAATTTTGTAAATTTAATCTTAAATATTTACAAAATATACTTTAAAAACAAAATTGCATCGTGGGGGTGCAAATTTTTAAAAAGGGCATCCCCTTGCAATCCTTCCAAAAACAATCCAAAGACCAGAATCAAATTAGGCGGTGGCGTAACGAAAGAAGAAGAATTGCCAGTCTTGAATTCCTTAAGCTTAATTTGTTTTTGCAATATAGACCCAGCTGGTTCATCATACCCAAGCTCAAATCAACTTCCACTGCACTCCTCAATCTATCAACGATCACTGTCCACTTGATCTTCTCGATATTGATGATCAACGGTTTCTCGCATTTCAAGATTTTGAGCTAGCCTGTCATGTAATACCAGCTAAAATGAATACCAAGAAAAATGATGTGTTTTGCTTTAGTGATACGGCGCACAAAAGACTCAATGATACAAAGCGTTTCATCCAACAATTTTCTTTTACTTTTTATTTTCTTTTTGTTGTTATATTTTGTTGTTATCTTTCCTTATATATGTTTTTTTGCTTTTGGCTAAGGTCATTGAGTGGTTAATGAAAATTGTTAAGGAGTTATTCTCTTTCTCTCTCTCTCTTTTTTGTCTATTCTTCTTCTTTCTTCTTAAACTCTTCATTTCCTCTTTGGAATTTCTCTCTTCCTTTTCTTCTTTCTTTTCTGTTTTTGGCTTTTTAATTTCTGTTCATAACAAAGGTATCAGAGCTTCACCGATCCTCCATAGCTAGTGATGAGTCAAATCGGACCCTCCTAATCATAATCCATCATATGCTTTATCCTATTATTATGGAAGCACTCTACCAAGTTTTCTCACCTCATGAATCTATGGAAAAGATCGTTACATTTCAAATGTCGACTTGCTTTCAAGTCTTGATCCAATTTGAAGGACACCTGTAGGCTATCTTAGCTAGAATTTCTCCATAGGATCGTAATATTTATGATGATTGTTGCCAGCTTGATATACAGTTTTATGATGTTGGTGTCGCGATCTAGGGAACATGTGGGGGCAAGAATATGATTAGTACGTCTTTGGCGATACCCCAAACACTAGTTTCCAAATCTAAAAATAGTGATGTAGATGGTGGTATAGTGGAGGTAAAAAGGTTAGATAATCCTAGTTCTCCGCCGTTCGATTTGACACCGACAATACTAAGTGACACGGATGAGTACCACACGGTTCTTAAGAACAAGCTCTATCAAGTCTGCGCGATTGTTGTTCTTTTTCATGCATCGGCTATGAAGGTAGAAGGTTCGTCTGCGCAAGTTAAAATTCAAGCGCTTTAATCGGAGCCGATGTTCAAGGTTCATCCGATACAGGAACAGGGTGAACCTAATGATAGTATTTCAGTTGTTTCAACTACACAAAAAAGTTAGGGTCACGAGTGAGGCAAGCCATAATTAGGACAAATGATAGATGTGCAGTGATAAGTAAGGTTCCTCCAAATGAATATTCTTCCAATAGAGTGCCAATAGCAAACAATCCAGTTGATAATTTCGATGGGATATCAGGAAGTGAGCTATTCAAGAGTTCCTTTATTGTTTATGCTTGTTGCAGTCCACACATACCTAAAACAAGTGTGATTTTGTTAGAAAATGGTGCACTATTCTTGTTTGATTTAGTTTCTTATGTTAATTGTCATAAACTCAATGGCTATGTTTAAAGGAGTAAACTTAGAGTTTTATGGGATGATTCAAGTGGTTCAGAGAATTATAAATGGTTGGGTATTGAGTTCAATTGGCATCCTAGAATTTTAGTTATTGCCCGATCAGATGTTGTTTTGTTACTTGATTTTAGGCATGATGAGTGTAATGAAATTTGTTTAGCTAAGATTGAGATGTTGAACCCATATGTTGTATTTGATGAGGATCAGTTCCTAGCATTTTCTAGAGCAGAAGCTGATAGGTTTCAGTTTGTTTAGGCTTCTAAAATTTTATTGTTTCTTTGCGATGTGCGTAAGCCAAATGTGCCATTATTGTGTTGGGTTCATGATCTAGATAATCCATGCTTCATTGATGTGATTAGGTTATCAGAATTAAGGTTACAATCTAGGGATGATACATATCAGTAGGCAACTGAATCAAGTTTTTCATAATATTGGAATCATTTTGGAATTGTGAGTTTAGGTTGTTCTGTTATGGCCCTCCTTCAGCTAATGAAGGATCTATTGCTACAGAAATTTCAAAGTTTTACAAATCCTTTTTGAGCAAGGATCTTCCGAAGTTAGTGTGCGAGTCAGATAAATTTTGTAGGTTAATTTTGATTAGGCTAATGTCTTCAGGAAAGATTGAAGCTCAACAATATAACTATTGTTCAAATTTGAGGATAGCTTATTATACTCCTCGAGTGACGATGAATATGAATTTCCTAAAAGGTTTAAGTGTTTGAACCTTGACTAGCTTCGAGGATATTTGAATGATAATCTTGTAGAAAGCCTAGGCTCCAAGATGCAAAAGTCCCAGAAGGATTTCAGCAGAAGGAATTTATTAACCTAGACTTTTATGAAATTTTGTATGAGAAATTGACGGTGTGCGGATTTGGTTAATTTAGATCCTCTCCTGCACTTTTTGTTCTCTTCAATAACATTAGCTTACCAACAAGTATATGCGGAGGTGCTTCGAGCCAAATGTGGGCAACCTTCCCTTGGAAACTTTTACTACTAGCTTTCTCTAGCTATCCTAAGCCACTTGATGTGCCCTTCGATGACATGACCATGCCTCTAGAATTTTTAGTTGTTCCAGATCTACCTCAGTTGCCTCCATTCCTATTAGGGAAGCCTTTATGCCGCAACACTAAGTGGTCGCATAAAATGGAACCTAATGATTCACTTGTGGGTCATGTTCTTCCTCTTCCCATTTTACTTGCACTTCATGAGTTTTGTAATGGTTGTCTTGATTTGGAGAAAATGTGTGGATTTTCATTAGATGTGGAGTTTGGCTTTAGGTTCAATGAAGTCATGCAGGTTACTACAGAAATTTTAGTATCAGATTTTTGCTTTCTTAACAATGACGAAACCGTCTCTCTTGCTGATGACAAGGACGAGATGTGGGCTAACTCTCAAAGGCCAAAACAATTCCTTTTATATCATCCAGTTGCAGGTGTGGCACGTGGAAACCGAATTTATAACAACGTGAAATTTACTACCATGATTACCAAAGTGCATAAGGTTACTGATCCAAATGACACAATGGACAGCAGTGTTAGGCTAGAACTTTTTGATGATATATGTCCCATTGAATTCAAGTTTGATGTTCCTGTCATGAACTTTGTATTGACAGATGCCCTATGCTTGATTGAAGAATGGGTATTTATGGTTACCCTATTGAAAATTCAGGCACTTTTCCTCACTTTGATCCTTGAGGACAATGATCATTTTAAGGTAGAGGTATTTGATATGAGCCAAAATGAATATTAAGCAAAACGATGTGTTTTGCTTTAGTGATACGACTTGCAGAAGACTCGATGATACGGAGTGTTTCATCCAACAAATTTTTTTACCGTTATCTTCCCTTATATATGTTGTTCTACTTTTGGCTGAGGTCATTGAGTGGTTAATGAAAATTGTTGAGGAATTATTCTCTCTCTCTTTCTTTTGTTTATTCTTCTTCCTTCTTATCAAACTCTTCCTCTCCTTTCTGGAATTTCTCTCTTCCTTCCCTTATTTCTCTGTTGTTTTTGGCTTCTCAATTTCTGTTCATAACATCATGGTGGAGAATTGTGGTTGCCATTGGATTTTAGAATGAGAAACCAACAACTGATGGGAATCAATGAAGGAGAATTCCAATCAAACTTTTAAAAAAAAATTAAATTAGAAATAATTCAAGCAAGATTTGAATGTTTTATTTTTATGTATTATATATCTTTTATATTTTTATCTATTTTATTTAATTTATATATTATTTTTTTGCATATATTTAAACTTAATGTATTTATTGATTTTTATATATTATTTTATTATAATTTCATTACTTTTTTTATAATCTTCTAATTTTTAAAAGATTTTTATTTTATAATTTTTATAAAAGTCAAGCGGAACTTATAAAAATTAAGGATTAAATTTAAAATATATTTTGTAAATGTTGAGGACTAAATTTATTAAAATTTTTAGAATTTGTACTAAAATGACAAATTTTTTAAACATTGACTGCTAAACTTATTATTAGACCAATGTGTTCACTTCCTTTCATTCACTTAAGGACAACTAATAAAATAGTGGCTAAAATATTTGATTTCACAAAATTAAACAAAAAAATAAAAAATTTAATTAATTTTTTGAGTTTTTTAAAAGCTTTTTATACTAAAACATTTTTAAAAAATATCACATGCCTCAGTTTAATTAAAAATTTTTATGGAATCATCAATCCAGCGTTCCAATTTCAATTGTTAATTTAAAGGGATAAAATTTAAAATAACATATAAACTTTAATTTAATATATAAGTCAATACTTGAATGTTGATTTTGTATAATTATATATATATATATATGATATTTTAATTGTTATTTAGTCGTATACATAATTTTTTTAATTTGGTTCAATTTTATTCATTTTAAAAATACATCAATTTATTTATTTATTAAAAAATATAATTATTTGTGTATGTGGTACTTAAATGTAAAATGGTTTTATATTGATGATTATGTTAGTGATTTGCAAAAATTGAATCAAATGAAAATTTCATATACAAAATTACACAAAATCAAAGTCTATACATTACACATTTAATCAAAACTCATGTTTAAATTTGAGATTTGTCCCTATATTTTTTAATACATTAACCAAAGAACAAAGAGAAAAGTAAAAAAATAAGAACAAAGACATTACCATGATTGGGATCGTTTGGCTCTCCTTTTCGTCCACTTTAGCGTGTCATCTTCCTTTGTTGGACCATTTTGTTATTTTTTTTTAACAGTTATGATAAAGGGCAATCCTTAGCACTAAAAATTTCCTTACTATGCCATTGTTATGTTGAATTCTTCCTTCATGCTTCTTGACAGATCTTCCATATGGGTCTCTAATGTGAAGTACCCATGCAAGTACTTCATTTTTTTTTTCTATAGCATCCTACTATTATGCGATAAGAGTGAGTAGCCGTTGCCCCACCTTTCAAGCCTTTGATATTTTTCCTTCTTGGATTGGATTAATCCCATTCCATTCGAGCTTTCCCCATTATTTTGATGTACTCCTCCACTTCCTTAATGATGGTCAACAGATTTTAGTTGATTCCTTCGTAAATAACTTGGTTTCTAATGTCCCTAAATTTTCCATAAGGTGATGACTAAACTTTGTAATTTTATATTTCAAGACGTGATTCCTTTCTCTAGCTACTTCTAGCATTTGTATGATCCAATCTTTCACAGATATTAAATTAGTGCCTCCCTTACAAAGTCCAAATCTCTATCCAAATTACACTGCTCTAGCCAAATCACACTCTAAGAACAGATGATTTGTCCTCCTCTTCTCCTTGGCATATAACATACTTCGAATTAATAGTGTGAATTCTCCTTTTTAACTTTGGTTCACAAGGAAGGGTATTGTTAAGGAGTTTCAAAGATAATCACTTTAAAATAGACTTTCAACATTCATATAAAGTTTCATATTCTCTTCAAAACATTGAGGCCATGTATCCTCAAACCTACAGAATGTGTATTATTCAGAAGTTGAGAGTAATTTTTCCTAATCGAGAAATTCCCATGTCACATGTGTAACCATTTAGGTTTCACTAGACCCTCGAACAAATATTTACTACTGATTAACTCCTAATCACCTACTTATCCGATTTTGCCTCTATAATACATTTAACCTGTGACTTAGTAATTTTTTGTGAACTTTATCTCCTTGCCTATTAAAATGCTCTTCCAGGTACATGAATCCCCTTTTTTTGGCTGGCATTAAAGGATGTTATCTTTGGTGCAATATTTTTTTTATTAAAGTTTTTTTCAGAAGTTGGCTTTCCTCGTTGACTAATCTCCATGTCTGTTTAGCTAACAATGCTTCATTCATTGTTTACATCTTTCTTATGCCAAGTTCTATTGAGGATTTGCTTGAGCACACCTGATCATAGTTAACAAGATGTTTTTTTCTTTTTATTATTGTTGTCTCCCCACCAAAATTTTCTCACAAGTTGATCCATCTTATCACAAACATATTTTGATGCTGGGAAACAAGAAAATTGATAAATGAATAAGTTTATCAACATCAATTTAATTAGTAAGCCTATCTCATTAGCGTAATAGTTTAGCCTTCCGAAAAGGGAGTTTAGATTCAAATTTATTCAAAATGGGCTGAAAAAACTTACCTCTCTTGTTTAAATGTCCAAGCTCCATCCCCAAGTATTTACAACTTTCCTATTGATCCTATATTAAATGATACAGAATAAAAATTTGAAATTAAAAGCAGAGAGTTTAATTTTAAAGATGTGAAAAGTATAGGGATCGAGAGAAAAATTAGACCTAAGATTTATGATTCTCTCACTAATGTACGAATGAATAACATAAGATCCTAAAAAGAACATTAAAAAAAAAAAATCCCTAATTTATGAATCAGTCCTTACTGTGCCTAATGTAATTCTCTTCCAAATCGATGCACTCCGAATTTTGCCCTAGAAGAGAACCCGGATTCTTGATTAACCCTTAATCAACTGGTTCTACTTCTCCCTTATTCTTCTTCCTTTAAATTTCAAATTTTTTTTTCTGGTTTTAAATGTATCTATTTTCTGCAGAAACGTCATCTGGGAGTTCATGCATTATTATCATTTATAGGGTACATTGATTGATTAAAGACTAGTTTGCTTCATGTGCAGCAGGTTTCAGTTATTATAATTGCAATGGCTAATGGAAAGCTGATCGTTGTATGTCAGTCTGGTGGGAAGTTCACCACCAACGATGACGGCACCCTTTCCTACTCCGGTGGGGATGCCCACGCTACCAGTCTCACCCTCAACACAAAATTTGATGATTTCAAGTCTGAGATTTCTGATATGTGGAAGTATGACCTGCATTCTCTCAGCATTAAGTACTTGCTCCCCAACAATAAGCGCACCCTTATCACCATTTCCACTGACAGAGACATACTCCGTTTCCTTGAATTCCATGAAGACTCTGCTTCTGCTGATGTTTATGTCATGACCCCCTCGCCTCCAGCTCCTAGCGATGCTACCTCCTTGCCTTGCAGCAGGTCAATACATCTTTGCATACCCCTTTTTATTTTTTTATCAAGTGCTAATAATTTCTGTATTTTTCATCACTTTTGGTATCAGGTTTATTACAAAATTTATGAGGAATATAACATGGAACTTAACAGATGTTAGTGTTTGCAGTTTTGGGTATTTGATGTTTTGACAATTTGGTTCCTTAAATGGCATGATACTTACCTATGCAGGTCCAGTCATACAATGCCCAATGGACCTGTTTCTCCCATTGATGCTCCTACGGATTATCTTCCCAATGAGCCTATTTTTCCCGTTGATGCTCCTATGGATTTTCTTCCTGATGCAGAAAATGCTGGGAAGCAAAAAACACCTCAAATTTCATCATGGAAGAGTTGCATTACAGGCGTAGGTCAGACTTTTAATACCCGACGTGAACTTCACGAGGCTTTGGACAAGTTTTCTTTAGCACACGGTTTCCATTATACTCTTAAAAATAGCGATGGCAGGCGTTTTTGCGCGAGGTGTAAAGCGGAAGGGTGTCCTTGGTTCTTTATAGCACCAAAATTGTCTACCACCAAGTTGTTCAGGATTAAGAAGATGAATGATACCCATACCTGTGGTGTAGGATCAATCCGAGCAAGTGCCTCGAGGAAATTGGTTGCAAGTATTGTAAAGGAAAAGTTGCGAGATACCCCTACTTACAAGCCGCAAGAAATCATCGATGATATTCGACGAGATTTGGGGATTGAACTGAATTATGCACAGGCTTATGGGGGGATAGCAGCTGCATTAGAGGAACTTCAAGGTTCACATAGAACAGCATACAATCAGTTGCCTTTGCTGTGTGAGAAAATATTGGAGACAAATCCTGGCAGTGCTGCCATTCTCAACACCAAAGAAGACTTGAGCTTTCACCGAATATTCGTTGCTTTCCATGCATCGCTCTACGGATTCCAGAATGGTTGCCGCCCACTACTTTTTCTGGACTGCACATCTTTGAAGTCAAAATACAGGGGAGAGCTGTTTACTGCCACTGCTTTGGATGGAAATAATGGTATTTTTCTTGTAGCTTTTGCAATTGTAGATGTACTAAGTGATGATAATTGGCATTGGTTTCTGGAGCAGCTGAAGACTGTGCTCTCTATGTCTTCTGAGATAACATTTGTGGCAGACATGAAAAAGGAGATGAGTGAATCCCTTAGCTTGGTATTTCCAAATTGTTTCCATGGTTATTGCCTGCATCAGCTAACAGAAAACTTGAAAAGAAAGTTTAAGGGATCATTAACTCTAGAGGTAGTTCGTGTGCTAATTTCTGAATTTCATAGTGCTGCCTATGCACCAACTGCTGAAGGGTTCAAGAAGTGCATTGAGACTATAAAAAACATATCACCTGAGGCTTACGAATGGGTCCTGCAAACTGAACCTGAGCACTGGGCAAATGCATTTTTCAAGGGTGCTAGGTACAATCATCTTAAATCTAGTGTTACAGAATCATTTTGCGATTGGGTTTCTGATTTACCTGCGATGCCAATAACACAAGTAATTGAAACGATACGCCGTAAATTGATGGAATTCATCTATACACGCAAGATGGATTCGGATCAATGGTCATCAAACCTTACTCCATCTGCAGAGGAAAACCTCCAAAGAAGTCTTGTCAATTCACGTTCTCTTGAAGTAGTACTTTCACAGAGTAGTTGTTTCAAGGTTCGGGATACTTTAGACATGATAAACGTTGTTAACCTTGAAAATTGGGATTGTAGTTGCAGGGAATGGCAGATCAACGGATTGCCATGTTTACATGCAGTGGCAGCAATTGAGCACGTTGGCAAGAATGTGTATGATTACTGCTACAGATATTTTACTACTGAGGCTTTTAAAGTTACATATTCAGAGTCTATAAACCCAATACCGCCGTTAGACAGGTGCATGAAAAGAGAATCATCGCCGGTGCTTGTGCATCCTCCTTGCGTGACCCGTCCGGTAGGGCGGCCCAAGGAAAGAAAATACGCACTTAAATCCAATCAAGCTGTTAAGAGAACACTTCAGTGCAGCAAGTGCAAAAAGCTTGGGCACAACAAAAGGAAATGCAAGCAATCTGCTTAGGGAGTAAAAGTTGTAGTTTATTGTATCTAGGTTGGTTGAAAGAAAGCTTGTGACGATGCAGACCTGGATGAGACATGGTGAGATATTGGGATCCTGTATGTGGATTGATTTGTCTGGAATTACAAGCTGGATGGCTGTCTGCACAGTGATATTCTCTTGGTGTAGGAAACTGGTTTGACGTTAGGTTTCCATTTTTACTAACAGGGAAAGTAAAGGCCATTCCTGCAAACATGTTGAACAAGTGAGCAACAAACATGTGGTGAATGTCTTGTTGCGTTCCTCATCCATTATTCCATTGCCAGTTGATATAATTGCAGAAAAAAAAAAAACGAAATTTTGATGACCTTTGCATATGTATATATATCTTTTTCCCTTTTAAGTCAACAACACTATTGACCCAACTATCAAAATTTTTTATTTTAGGCATCCAAAAGATTTATAATTTAGACACTCACATTACATAATTTATTCATTTTGATCATTCCTGATAAAAAAAACTCTATCGAAAATTTCATTGGTGGCGGCATAATTTACCATATAAATGTTTATTTTAAAAAATTAAAATATAATTTGCCTAATATTAATTATTAACTAAAATAAAAGAAAAAACAACAATTAAATAGTTGAAAAAAAACTCAGAAATCTAAACATTTCCTTTTCCAAAAATCTGAACTTTGTAAAGATCTATGTTTCGACCCTCTACGTTCGCATCTTGGCGGATTGCTTAAAGGAACTAACATGAAGCTTAATTTGACAACAGTTTATGTTCATAAAAAGCATGTAACAACAAAAGAAGAAATCTAACCAGTTTTTAAATTGAATCCTCTCTCTAGATAAAATTCTAATGCCAAATACTAAAAAGACAAACAAACATGTAGAAATGCTAAATCCTGATACAATCTTGATTAATTGACTTAGAAATACAAATATCAAAGAAGAAAGAGAGGCGTAACTTGTAGAGGAAAAAGAGGGTCGTAATTGCTCTAGGGTTTAAAATTTGACGAAGAAGAGATGTTTAGATTTTTGGTTTTTTTTTTTTTTCTATTTAATTATTATTATTATTTTATTTTGGTTAATAATTAGTATTAGATAAATTATATCGTAATATTTTAAAGTGATGTGTGATATTTATGTGATAAATTATGTCATATAATATCTAAATATTAGTTTATATATAAAAAATTGTCATATCACCTTTCTTAGAATTTTTATTTTTGTTGCTATCAGTTTTGTTACCCAAAGAAAATATCATTGTAAAAGTCTCAGTCCCAGACAAACGAAATCCATATAATTTTGTAGTTTGCTACCGGTTCTTAAAAACACTTGCAAAATTTTAGATGGGAAATCCTCCAATACTGTAGGATGCAACTGTGTAACATCTAGATGCCCCTTGAATTTAATGTTTAGATTAAAGGGCAACAACATAACGATATGGAAATGGAAATGAGCATAGGCTGCCCATTGTGAGTGCATGTTCTGTTAGGTACCCAAATACACTGACTGCTAAAATTTGGCAAAGCGAGCAAAGTTTGGATAAACAAGTCAAAAAGGGGATATAAATTTGGAATTGGAAACTTCTAACATGTTCTACTGTGACCTGCTTTATGAGTTGTATGATTAAGAATGATAATGCCTTCTAGAGTTTTGCAGTTTATTTTCCTGATAAGCCACTTTGAAGATTCGCATGGGACATAGGGGATCGTGGCTATAACCTAACTGAACTCCTTGGAGACACGTACGAAGCTTTTACAGTAAACTGCTAGGGAGCTGACACTTGGAATGCTGAAGATGACACATAGCAACCTCAAACGTTTCCCAGTTTGCCACGTTGAATGACAGCCACCCCCATCACCTCCTCTCCCCGCTTAAATATAACACCCCCAAGGTTCATGGCCTTCATCAACTTTCTTCCCCCTACACTCGCTATCTTCAAAAAAGTTCAAATTCCTTCCTTCCTTGAAGAAAAAACACTTTGTGGATACAATTTGTTGCTGTACTTTTTAACCATATATTCATGGCTTCGAGTTGGTTTTTCATTGTGTTCCTTGTCCTAACTGCTGCCAATGTGAGGTGCACGACCGTGGACCACATGCCATCGACAGATGAGGATGCTAGAGATTATTCAAAGTTAAAGACGAAGACAGAAGAAGCCACTGATGAACTCAACAGCAGAACTCAGCAAGCCAAGGATGCCTTGAAAAGCAAGGCGGATCATGCTGCAAATGAGGTAAAGAGCAACACACAACAAGCAAAGGATAGGGCATCAGAGGTAGGGAAAGAAGCCAAGGAGTCCACAGAGTCATGGACTGAATGGGCTAAAGAGAAGATATCTGAAGGGCTTGGATTCAAGCAAGACGATGATCCTAAGGGTTCTGTCAGGAAAGCCTCTGATTCAGTAGCTGACACTGCTACCAAGACCAAGGACAAGTTACAAGACATGGCCTCAGGTTGATTAAAATTAATATACTTTTACGCCCCAGATTTTATTATGTTATTTGTTGTACTGATCACTGATTTATTCAACATTGGGCAGGAGCTGGTGAATACAGTGCAGGGAAGGCAAAGGACATGAAAGATACAGCCTACAAGAAGACCGATGATGTGACGAACGCGGCAAAGGGAAAGAGCAGTGAGATGAGACAAGCAACCACAGAGAAGGCCAGGGAATTAGCAGATTCTGCAAAAGAGAATGCGAACACAGCATATATTGCAGCGAAGGAAAAGGTGAAGGACATGGCGGATAGGACAAGTGAGATGACGAATGAAGCGCAGGAAAGGGCGGCACGGAAGGCGGAAGAAGCGAAGGAGGTAGTTTCCGAGAAAGCAGAGGGTGCGGCGGAGGAAACCAAGAAAAAGAACGAAGAGACAGGGGAGAGCCTGAAGTGGGCGAAGGAGAAAGCTAAACAAGGGTACGATGCGACGACAGAGAAGGCAAAGGAGAAAGCTAAACAAGGGTACGATGCGGCCAAAAGCAAAGCTGGAGAGACCATAGAATCTGCAAAGGATACCATAGCTTCGGGCTACGAGTCGGCGAAGCAGAAATCACAAGAACTGAAAGATAACTATGTGAACGGTGGAGGACAAGGGCGAGGACGTGAGCGAGATGAGGAGCTGTGAGTTGCTGCAATGCTAAGTGGTGGTGATGAGATTAAGATTTGAGAGTAGATGAGTTTTTATATGCTTTGTTTCGGTGGTTGTATAAATATGTTTGGTTTTGAAACTTCGGTCGACAATAATGGATGGTTACTTTCCATACCTTATGACATGGTGGTAGAAGTAGAGGCATTCTTAATATGATTACTCCAAAACAAGAGCGAGCTAAGCTGGCATTAGGTCCATTGATCTTTTGGGGTTGGTAGGTTACATCATGATTCATGTCATGGTGAGTGAAGCCCGAAGCCCAAGACAGGGTGTAACTTAAATCATAACAAATGGTAACCACATGCTATTTTGACCCGATATAAAGCCCTTAAACAAATTAAGGTTTAATAATTATAAGTACATATTTTAATTTTTAAACAAATTAAGGCTTACTTTTTTTAAATATATAAAAATACGTATTTTAAAAAATTATAAAGTGACGATCGTAACATAAATGTACATCGGATATCTGAGATAATTTATAAATAAAAATAGATAAAAAAAGTCAAATAAATGTTTTTTACAATATGCTATTACTAAATTATATTTTACAAACTCAAATGCCAACTCATGAGAATTTTTTTTATTTTTAAAAATATTTTATTTTGTATTAAATTATATTTAATAATAATTTTATTAAAATTCAATAATAACAACAATAATTATCTATTACAATTATTCCTTTCAATTAAATATAAAAATATAATAACAGTAGAACTAGTGATTATAATTTTATGTCTAGGGTTGAGCCTTAAGATTTGAAGGCAGATTTAAAAAGCCACCTACAGACGTTTTATGTCTGATCATTTCGGATAACACTTGTATTTTTTGTATTACGATAATTATTGGTATAGAGTTAGTCGATACTTATTTCCCAAATATCGTCATTCGATTCTATTCTATTAAGTGAATTTGTGATGTTGTGATGTTAGTATGTGAGACTAATAACCAACCACACCAACCAAACACCGGCTCATATGGTTCCAAGCGTATATTAAAAATTATTTTCAATATACTTCATTTTCCTTTTCAATCACGAAAAACATTCAAAATTACACTCAAATTTTGCCGGGATATATATATATATATATATATATAATTCTTTGCGTTTCAACGAAGAACAAAATTTACTTCCAAAATTATTTTGTCTATTTTGTTTTCACGATGGACGCTCATCGTGCTTCACTAGATCGACGAACGGTGATAATTTGATTAGCTTCTTCCTAGATTTTTTTTAATTTTTTAAGAAATTTGCATAAATTTTAATGCAAATTTGACACTGTTTATATTTTTTATTTCTCCTAATGTTGTTTATCGTTGTTCATGGTGATTTTGAATGGGTAATAGAGATCTTGTTAAAAGAGAGAGTTGCCGAAAGAATCTGCAAAACTTCTTCTGGATTTAATCTTTATACCAAAACTTCGTTCTCAATTTCTCACATTTGTTCCGTATTTTCTAATTTATTCATAATTTGAGTTTTTTTAATGTTTTTTTTCTAATTTACAAATTGTTTTTATATATATATATATGACATATTTTCATTAATTTACAAATTGTTTTTATGTTGCTGGACATGTATAATATAAGAATCTCATACAAAAATAAAAACAAATAATATAGATTTAATGTATGTATTTTATTTATATTTAAAATTTTAATACATTTAATATTTCAAGCCCTTCACAGTCCATCCTCCTTCAACCCAAAACCTAGCCAATGGAAAGCATAACAGTAGTGCCATTTAAAAAATGTCACATTTATGAAGAAAGTTGCAAATATTCAATAAGCTCAAGCTTTGGAGTCAATTAACATAGCATGTTCAAGACTAATTTAAACCTCATTTTGATAATAAAAGAGTAATCACAAACTTTAATTTGTTAGAGGGCTCAATGCTGAAAGGGCTAGAGAGGGTGAGGAGGCAGAAAAAAACATTATAAACTTGATTAGTTAAAGAACGAATTCCCAAAGGGTGAAAACGTTAATAATGTAATATCACTCGCAGTTCTAATCTCTAAGTGAACTCTCATGCAACTTCATTTTTGCATGTGCCAAATCTCCATTACTAAATTAGTAGAATTCTAAGAACCCATCTAACGTAAAGCCAAGTATATCCTTAATGCAACATAAAGATACTATAAATCACTGGCTAAGTTACTTTCAGGAGCCATCAAATCTTTGTGCTATTATTTTTCCACCTAAAATATCAAAAAAAGAGAAGGAAGAACCACTCGAATTTCAGCAAGTTCTTATCAGTGAAAAGAACATATAAAGCAATTGACCATTGTAGGCAAAGACTTTACAAGGAACCTTACATGTAAAAAGGCCTTAAACAGAAACCAACAAACCCTCTTGGGACTCAACAAGTTAGAAAAGGATAGACTCATCAAATGCCAGTGTTCTTCTACCTTGCTCATCGCAGCTTGATTGCTTTGCAATTATGGGGTACGTTAATACAAGTGGACAACTTTTGTGGTTCTTGGCAAGACATGCTCTGTTGGGTTGTTAAAGCTTTCAAAGGTAAAAAAACCTCAGTGGAAAAGTGGATGCGTTGCTCAAATAATTTCTTGACATGTTTGGAATTAGAATATTAGGTCTTACTAATTGGAATGTATGGGATAATTCTTTTTTTTTTCTTTTCAAATTGTTTGGTTGTTTATTTATTATTTTGTATCATGAATAAAAAAAACTGTTACTTATCCAAATAGATAGATAGATAGGTAGGTAAATAGATAGACAGATAGATAGACACCAACTTATTACTAGAAACACATTTTGATGGAAACAATACATAAAAACTACTTAACCATTTGATGGAAAAGCATCACTCTTGAAATAAATACATTTTCATAAAAAAAAATCAAATATTGGATGAATAGTCATGAAATAAATACCCTTTTAAGAAAAGTGAATAGTTGGATGAAAAATCACCACTTTAATCAATTCAAACACATGTGGTTTGATAAAGGGTAATATTGTTTAATGATTTTTTACTTCACTTGTGGTTTAACAACTAAACGAACAAGTTTTGTTTTCCTTTGACACTAAGTACTAACAATGAGGATATGATAAAAGAGAAAAGGTCAAGTTCATCTAAACAAACCAGACAGTCAACAATTGATAAAGGAGGAAGAAGAAGGGTGAGGTTTGCAGAAAGAAGAGGTAAGGTAGAAGGAGAGGAAGAAAAAGAAGAAACACTCTTGTTCTTTGTAGGTTATCTAATAGGTTGTCTCCTTACAGTGTTGTGTGGCAGATTGTACAATAGCTCATATGGTTGTATTGGTTGGTCAAATGTTAATGGTTAAGGGTTAGGTTCTAAATGAGCATTGTCATTACAAGTTGGTTGTTGTTATGGCACATGATGCATGGTCTCGCGATGGGTACCCTATAAGGAGTTGCCCCAAGAGGTTAGACACTGATTGTCCATAGGCTTGCCATGTGTTCCATAGAAGTAGGGTATAACAACTGGCCCCAATCAAAGGGTAGTTTATAAAGTGACCTACCCCGAGACCTTCCTGAGGGTTAAGAGGCTTGTAAAGGGTGCAGTTGCTCAAGTAGTTTGCAAAATGTCATAAAGTTAAAGAAGTTGTTTATCACGCGTGAGAGTAACACTTGAAGAATAATGCGTTATGCACCGAGTTTCTCGATTACGTGTATTTATTATTGTGCATTACAACCTATCATTGGGTTAACTATTTTTTATTTTTGGTTAAGTAGTTAGTTAGTTAAGTTTACTATCGCTTGATGCCAATTGTTATTTAGTACCTTAAACTTTATCTGTATTTGCACTTTAGTCCTTTGGTTTAAAATAATTCAACCTTGTTTTATTTTACCTGATAAAAATATTATCTTTTGTGTTTTTACTTGCTACCATTGCTGTCATTGTTGTTTTCTTCAAGCTTTTGTTAGAAAGCTTAAGTTTTTCTTATCAACTTTTCTTTGAGTTTACTTTGATGCATATTTTGCTTGAATATTGGATGTTTACCTGTTTAGAAATAAATATGAGTAGATAAATCCTAGGTGATTGGTTGATGAAAATGTTATTTAGTTAACTTTTGGTTCAGGGGCCAAATCGCGATATTTGGACCAAATTGAATAAACTTCAAAGCTTAGGATTGACACCCCTAAGGGAAAATTTAGATGAGTGAGACAAAAAAGAGATCTCATTGAGCACCAATTTGATAGTCTCAGATTAGTTTGGCGAGTTCGAGAGATAAACCAGACTAATTTGTCAAACTTGGTAAAATTGAGATCGAGAAGTAAAGTTAAGCCAATTTAGGAGTGCAAGCGATTTATATCCCTAATCTGAAGGTTAATTAACAACATTGAAGTCAACCAACCGCTGTCTGTTATTGATTAGTTAATTTCATAAATTTTCTTGTTTTATAATTTAGTCCTTGTCCATTTTAGATAATTAATTAGCATAATCAACCTTGACCATGAATTGTTGTAATATAAAACTTAGCGAGTAGTTAGCTAGGCTCCTCAATCGCATGCTAATTGTTTAGGAATCACTTAGTTTGGGAACTCTTTAGGGTTCGATATTTGGAATGCTTGGGTGTTCCGTTAAAACACTATAAATATTACAATTGACCTATCACACTTGCACTACACCGTACGGATTTTGATTGTTTAGTGTTGACTCTCAGCCCTGGTGCACACACGTCGATGGCGGGGAATCACTCTCTCTAATGACATACCATTACAAAAGCAACTCGATTAGTGCTTGTTCAATGGGCTTGTCATAAATGTGTTACCCTCATAGAATATCCTCAATATTTAACATCCCAAACTCGACCTAAACGTGAAGGCTACATTAACCACCAGATTGACACAATTTTTTTTTCATATTTTCAAACATTTTTTAAAACCATTTGCTTTTCTATTGAAAACTAGTGAAATCAAATATTTGTTTTTATATCGTGAAAACGTATTAATTTCAGAAGATCGATTGATTTTAGAATTTCATTTGTAAGGAATAATCATTTTAAAAACTAAATTGAATTTTGTTAAAAACTTATTCCAGTATAGAGTGGTAAATTTTACTAAAATCATATTTTTGTTAAAAATCGATTTTTAGTGCAATTCAATAAAACATCAGTGAGCAATTTAAAACGTCAAATCATGCCAAAATAAATTCCCCAAAATAAAGTCCCATGCCACAGTCCATAAAGAAAAATATTACAATCCCAAAAATAATAAGTATAATAAAGTTTAAAATACTTTAAATTAAAAATCACCCGAGAAGCTCCTCCTATAGCCACGTTCAAGTCCTAACCTTGGGGGTTATCTATAAAAATAGTAAACTAAGGGGTAAGCTAAAAAGCTCAATGTGCATCTTAACTCCAGTAAACAATAATAAATAGTAAATATATCACTCAAGCCAATAAATATACAGAATATCATAAACAATACGGAATTCACAATTTATGCCATATGTGATCAATCAATTCAATGTTTATAGAAAAATGTCCTATCCAACTTCGCTACATACCATAAAAGAGTTCACCAGAGCTCATCCAGCCAATAACACACCAATTTGTGGACAAGCCACTAGATTTGAAGATAAATTGCCAGAATTTTGTAGTTAAACCACCAGAATTACAGATAGAGTGCCAGATCTTCCTACTTACATAATCATCCCAACTCAATGCAAAATGACATGTTTTAAATAAAACAGAATAGAACGATAGGCATGATCAGAACATGCAACAATGGCGAAAATAGTAGGCATGTTTTAAACATGCGATTAAACACAGAATAGTGACATGAATTCCATACAATTGGTAAAATAGTACAATAAGCACGTTTAATGATGCTTTTAGAATTATCAGTATCAAATTCCACATTTATAATATGTGACTAAAATTTAGATAATAGTGTTTGCAATTATCAGTATCAAAGCTTTGGTGTTGGTTGCATGAGGGAAAAATTAGTGGTTTTAGTCAATTTTAAAACCAAACTTTGGAAGTAGATTGGCCCATTCGATTATAGCTTCACTGGTTCATACCATTTTTTAGAAAGAAAACGGGTTAATGTGGTAGAAAGGTTCTTGGTTCATACCATTTTTTAGAAAGAAAACGGGTTAATGTGGTAGAAAGGTTCTTAGGCATAGCCAAGACCGATGGTTGGGAGAGGGAAGGAAACCTCTTTTAAAAAAAATTTGTCTATGCATGAACATTTTGAACATGGTGGAGTAAACTTTCTGTTAGTATGTATAAATATTTTTTTATTAACACAAGTTGGTTTTGTTAGTTAAAGGAGAAGGTGAGGGCTCTAGCAAAACGGAGAGGGAGGATGACCAAAGTTAGGTGCAGTGGGGGAAAGTTTTTGGTGAGCTTCATGGGCTTTAAATTTTTCTTTTGTGTTTACCTTTATGAATTTTTTTCAGAATTGTGGTTGGTGCGGAAACATCTTGAGTTAAATTGTTTCGTTTCGAATTGGTTGTTGTTTTTAATTTTTTACATGTTACAACTGTCTAAATGATGGATAATTGTCGCTTAATACCAAACTAAACTGTCTAAATAATGTCTAATTGTTGTTTTCCAAATGGAGTTAATGTCAAACTTAAGTTGGACAAATGGTGAGTCTTTCAAAGGTAACTTTGTTAAATTCTCATGTTTAATTTATGGTTACATATAAAGGTAATGTTCGACTTTATAGAATGTTAAATTGAGTTTAAGTATCTAGGATTGTATACTATTTTTACTAATTTACTGTTGTCCGAAATGAAGGGACATTCAGCTTTGAATTTGCTAAAATTGATATTGTGTAGAAGTTAGATATATAGCATAAATGTTATGCTACTGTATCCAAATTATGTTATTAATATGTTTTGTTTATGCTTGCATAGTTGATGTTTTATATCGTCCATGTGGACAAAGTAATTACGTTATTTTTCGTTAAGTACTCTAGATTTGGTGGTTGTTACAACTTGACTAAGTTAAGACGTATTTATTTTGCATTGGTACCTAATAATCTACGTTATTGTTGTTTGTAATGTCAGAGTTGAGTATTAGGGATCGATAATAGAACTCCCTCCTCTTTAAGCTTTATTGGAGTTTAAACATTGTTAGAATTAAGTGACCCAAATTCTTATAGAATATGATGGAAAATAAAATAAAAGTAAAATCCATATAGAACTAGACTTCTTTTATTTTATTTTAGAATAAGGTTTTTTAAACCTTATTAAACTTCATCTATTTTATATTGATTAGGATAGGGTGTTTCAATCCTACTAGAATATGGCTTTACAAGCCTATAAATAGACATAGTCTATTCCTCTTGTATTGATACAAATTTTTCGACATAGTGAATTTTCTTCTCCTCTCGCTCGTGGTTTTTTCCGAAAGGGTTTCCACGTAAAATTTGTGTGTTCTTTATTTTATTTATTTTATTCTATTTTTTTCACAAATTGGTATCGAGCTTAGGGTTATTCATCTCGATCACGGTAATGGCGTCTTTGAAATATGAAATTCCATTGTTGGATCGCAACACTAGATTTGCGTTGTGGCAAATTAAGATGCAAGCGATTCTTGCAGATGGATCTCGAGGATGCCTGCTAGGGATAGATAAGATGCCTTCGACATTAACAGATGAAGAGAAAAAGCGTAAGGATCGAAAGGCATTAACACAATTACATCCGCATTTGTCCAACGAAATTTTTGCAAGATGTGATGAAAGAGAAAACTGTCATTGCATTATGGAAGAGGCTAGAACAAATATGTATGTCGAAAACTCTAACAAGCAAGTTGCATATGAAGCGGCGTCTTTATGCTCATCGTTTGGAGGAAGGTGCGTGACACCTAAACACTTAACAAAGTGTTTAAAGAAATTCTCTCAAACTTGGAAGCCATGGAGGTTCGGTATGATAAGGAAGATCTAGGGTTGATTCTACTTTGTTCGTTGCCCTGTCTTATTCAACCTTTAGAGACACGATTTTATATAGCCGTGAGTCTCTAACAGTTGATGAGGTTTATGATTCTTTAACCTCGTATGATAAGATGAAGCATCTTGTGGTTAAACCCGACTCTCGGGAGAGGGTCTCATTGTTCGTGGGAGACAAGATCGGAATGCGATGATGATCGTGGTAGGACACAGGAACGGAATCCTCGTGGTAAATCTAAGGGTAGATCGAAGTCTTCAAACAGAGGTAAAACTTGTAACTTCTGCAAGAAGAAAGGGCACATTAAATCTGAGTGCTATAAGCTACAAAATAAGATTAAAAGGAGGCTGCGAATCAAAGGGAAAACAACCGAGAAAAATTCCGGTGAAGTGATGTTGTAGAAGACTACAATGATGGTGAACTTCTAGTCGCTCATCAATGATTCTAAAGTAGCGCGAGTGGATACTTGATTCAGCCGCACCTTTCATATGAGTCCCAATCGGGATTGGTTTACAACTTACGAAACAGTGTCTGAAGGTGTTGTTTTGATGGGAAATAATACTTCGTGTAAAATCGCAGGTGTTGGAACAATTAAAGTTAAGATGTTTGATGGAGTTGTCAGAACACTTAGTGACGTCACGCATGTTCAGAATTGAAAAGAAATTTAATTTCGTTGAGTACTCTTGATTCAAAAGGGTGCAGATATACAAAATGAAAGTGGGGTTTTAAAGATTTCCAAAGGGTCCCTTGTTGTGATGAAAGGACAGAGAAAAGATTGCCAAGTTATATGTTTTGCGGGTTCTCATCATTCTCGGTGATGCAATTGTCGCTTCCTCGTCCTTGTCGGATGATGATATTACTAAACTTTGGCATATGCGCCTAGGGCATATGAGTGAGAATGGCATGGCGAATTGAGCAAAGAGGACTTCTTAATGGGCAAGGAATTTGCAAACCGAATTTCTGTGAGCATTGTGTTTTTGGAAAACAAAAGAGAGTTCGATTCACTAGAGGAATCCATAACACGAAGGGAACATTGGAGTATATTCATTCTGACCTGTGGGGGCCATCTAGAGTGCCTTCTAGAGGTGGAGCTAATTATATGCTAACCTTTATTGATGATTTTTCCGAGAAGTTTGGGCGTTCTTCCCGAAGCGAGAAAAAGTGATGTGTTTTCCGCATTTAAGTCTTGGAAAATTATGATTGAAAAAGCAGACGGGAAAAGCAGATAAAATACCTCCGCATGCATACAATGGCTTAGAGTTACGTTACGATGAGTTTAATAGATTGTGCAAGTCGGAAGGAATCATAAGACACCGACGATTCGTCATACTCCACAACAAAACGGCGTTGCGAGCGAATGAACGAACGATCATGGAGAAGGTTCGATGTATGTTGTCAAATGCCAACTTACCGAAGTCATTTTGGGCAGAAGTAGCGTCTACTGCATGTTTTTTGATCAACCGATCTCCATCCGTTGCCATTGAGAAAAAAGACTCCACAAGAGGTATGGTCTGGTAATCCTGCTAATTATTCTAATTTAAAGATCTTTGGGTGTCCTGCATATGCTCATGTTGATAATGGAAAATTGGAACCGAGATCCATTAAATGTGTTTTTCTTGGTTATAAAGCTGGTGTAAAAGGGTATAAGTTATGGTGTCCTCAAAATAGAAAAGTTGTGATTAGTAGAGATGTTGTTTTTGATGAAACTGCTATGCTACCTAACTTATCTCTTAAAGACTCTTCCAATAAAGAAAATCAAAAACAAGTAGAGCATCGATTAATACAGAGTCAACTCCTCAAGCCGTTACAAAATTTGAGAATAGAGTTGCTTCTTCACCACAATACTCTATCGCCAAAAACAGAACTAGAAGAGAAATTAAACCTCCAAAGAAATATCTTGAGAGGTGATCTAGTTGCTTATGCTTTGAATGTAGCTGAAGATATAGATGCGAATCAAGAGCCATCTAATTATTCTCGAGGCGCACTGTGAAGGCTCGAGAAAAGTGGATGTTTGCTATGCAAGAAGAGATGGAATCACTCCACAAAAACAGAACATGGGACCTTGTGAAACTTCCTAAAGGTAAAAGGTCATTCGTTGTAAATGGGTATTTAAAAGAAAGAAGGGACTCGGGGAGTTGAAGAACCCGATATAAAGCAAGGCTTGTTGCAAAGGGTTACAAATCAAATTCCAGGAGTGGACTTCATGAATGTGTTCTCCCAGTTGTTAAGCATAGTTCGATTCGAGCTTTGCTTGGTATTGTGGCCATGCATGATTTGGAGCTTGAGCGATTAGATGTAAAAACGCATTTTTGCATGGAGAACTTGATGAGGATAATTACATGCAACAACGAGAAGGTTTACAGCTTTGAGAAAAGAGAACTATGTTTGCTTGCTGAAAAAGTCCCTTTACGGTTTGAAACAATCACCAAGACAATGGTACAAGAGGTTTGATTCCTTTATGACTTCTCATGATTTCAAAAGAAGTAGTTTTGACAGATTGTGTTTACTTTAAGAAAAATAGTGATGGTTCTTTTGTGTATCTACTTCTTTATGTTGATGACATGTTGATAGCAAAAGAAAAGAGAAAGAAGAGATAAGAAAGGTCAAAGCCCAACTAAGTAAAGAATTTGAGATGAAAGATTTAGGACCAAAGAAAAGAAGATACTTGGTATGGAGATTCTCGAGAGATAGAAAATCAAGTAAATTGTACCTAAGTCGGAGGGGTACATTGAGAAAGTTCTTTGCGAGTTCAATATGCAGAGTGCTAAGCTGTTAGTACTCCTTTAGCAGCCCATTTCAGACTTTCATCGATTTTGTCTCCACAATCGATGATGAGATTGAGTACATGTCACATGTTCCATACTCTAGTGCAATGGGATCTCTCATGTATGCTATGGTTTGTTCACGTCCAGTTTATCATATGCGATCGGTGCGATTAGCGAGATACATGGCAAATCCGGTAAAGAACATTGGAAAGCGATTCGGTGGATTTTAAGATACTTACGAGGCACTCACGATGTTTGCTTACAGTTTGGAAGAACTAAAGATGGAGTCATAGGGTATGTTGATGCTGATTTTGCTTTGGAGACCTTGATAGAAGAAGATCTCTCACAGAGTTACGTCTTTACAATCGGAGGTTGTGCAATTAGTTGGAAAGCCACTTTGCAAACTACATCGCTTTGTCTACCATCAAGGCGAGTACATGGCGATTCATCGAGGCTTGCAAAGAAGCTATTTGGTTGAAGGGACTATTTAGTGAACTCAATGAAGACCTTCGAATCAACCGCAGTATTTTTGTGACAATCAGTGCTATATTTCTTACAAAAGATCAAATGTTTCATGAGAGAACAAAACACATTGATGTTCGGTATCATTTTGTTCGTGATATTATTGCTCGTGGTGATATTGTTGTGAGCAAAATTAGTACTCATGAAAATCCTGCAGATATGATGACTAAGTCACTTCCTAAAACCAAGTTTGAGCGTTGCTTAGACTTGGTTGGTGTTCATTGTTGAGTTAAACCCTTAAGGGGTTTTATGGAAGAGGTGGAGAACTTGTTTATTGAAAGTTCGCAATGAAGAACTTGTTCATTGAGAATTTGTGTCAAGGTGGAGATTGTTAGAATTAAGTGACCCAAATTCTTATAGAATATGATGGAAAATAAAATAAAAGTAAAATCCATATAGAACTAGACTTCTTTTATTTTATTTTAGAATAAGGTTTTTTAAACCTTATTAAACTTCATCTATTTTATATTGATTAGGATAGGGTGTTTCAATCCTACTAGAATATGGCTTTACAAGCCTATAAATAGACATAGTCTATTCCTCTTGTATTGATACAAATTTTTCGACATAGTGAATTTTCTTCTCCTCTGCCCGTGGTTTTTTTCCCGAAAGGGTTTCCACGTAAAATTTGTGTGTTCTTTATTTTATTTATTTTATTCTATTTTTTTTTCACAAACATGATGGTAGTTATTTTAAATAAAGTGAATGCTGCAAATTATGAGGATTGAAAGTTGGAAATTTAGGTAGTTAAGTGTTGCAATTTATCTTGTTTTGAAAGCTGAAATTTTAGGTACTGATGCTGTAACTTGTAATGTCTAAAGGATTCTACTTTGATGATTAAATGTAGTGCTAATGAGTTGATTAATTGATGATTATTTTGGTAAAAATGAATAAACTTTTAAGCTGTCTAAATTTGGTCAGTTGGATTAATTAAATTTTGCAAATTCTAACCAATGTAGGCTGGAAAGTAAATTGTTCAAATGTTTTTGCTTAAGTGGATTAAATGTGTCATAAATTCCATTCTATCATTTCATTTCAAAACATGATTGGAATTCAAGTGCTTAAAACTAAATTAGTACATTGCAAGATATTGTATGAATATTGATGTAAAATATTGGTGGTATTGATGTATCATTATCGACTTATAAGCCAAATTTATATATGAGTACCATGTGTATGAAATGTTTTAATTATATATATTGTGTTGACTATTTTAGGGATATAAAATGAAATGCTTTGCAAGTAAGCCTATGAACCTTGAACTCTTGAATTTTCATTTAAGTCACTATTTCATGGTTATATGCCATCCATTTTTTTAGTAAATAATGAGGTTGTTTGAATGGTGATGAAATGATGTTTATTTTGGAAATAACAATGCTCTCCAATATGTATAATCAATACAATACTGCCCATTTTGTGCAAAATGGGATGGTTTGAATAAATGAATATAAATGTAGTTTGACATTTCATGTTTAATTATTTGAAAAAAATAAATAATTGAAAAATTAAATTTCCGATTATCTAAAAATAAATACTAAGTTATTGCTCGAAAGTGCTTGGCTAGAAGTCAACCGAATCAAAGCATTTAATTGTTAATCAGATTGCATGCTTGACTGCTGCCCAATTGGTATCTTATGTGTTTTAAATGTGTACTTTTATGTTGACCAAATGTTGGTTAATGGATGTTACCGAGCATGAGTGGATTTGTTGCAGAATTGATAGCATTTTTTTTGGAATAATTACCAGCCAAAAATAATTTTTAATGACAAAAATACTAATTGCTTTCGTAATGGCAATTGGAATGATATTAACTCCTATTTATTCATTATCTATGTCACGTCAAATATTCTATGGATACAAGCTATTTAATGCTCCAAGTTCTTTTTATTTTAATTTTAGACCACAAGAGTTATTTGTTTCGATATCTATCTTTCTACCAGTAATAGGTATTGGTATTTATCCGGAGTTCGTCCTCTCATTATCAGGTGAGAAGGTTGAAACTATTCTGTATAATTATCATATGGTTTTCAAAATTGTTCGTCTTAATGACTTCAAATGTTCATTATTATGTTGTTCGAATGCTAACAACTTGATGATATCCAAATTGCTTCAAATGTTATCTTCTATGCTGTCCGTGTAATAGCTTGATTTTCAGTGGTGACTAAACAGTATTTTTGGGACCACAAATTTCTATTGTGTTGACTCGTAAATATTATTTATAGAATATTTACGGAGCCATTAGAGTCATATTAAAATTTGGTTAAGAAATATTAACGTTTAGATAGCTAATTAAGGAAAAAGGACTAAATTGAAAAAGGTGCAAAACCTAGGAATTATTGAAATTCTATTGACTTAATAGTCTAATTATTAAATAAAAATGGACTTAGGAAATAATTAGTCCATAAGGTTATTGATGGACGATTATAGGCTTTTAAATTGTTGAATTATAAGGTTATAACTAAGGGTAAATTTGTAATTTAGTAAATTAACTAGAGATTAATAAAACATAAAAAAATTGGCTATCATCTTTTCATGTTCTTCCACCGGAAATCAAAAGAAAAATTCACCATTTTTAGAGCTTCAAGTTCGGCCAAACATAAAGCTTTGCATGTAAGTGATTTTTGTATCCGTTTATTGTAATTTTTATGTTTTTGAAATTGTTGCAACTTGGTCCAGCTAGCCATACATACGTTTTTGAATCTGTGAAAACTTTTGGAAGTTAACATTGATGAATCTTGAATGTTTTTTATAATAAATATGTATTTGAATATTTGATTGTGATATTTATATATTTTGTGAAAATTTTTGTTAGATTTTGATTTAAGGACTAAATTGTGAAAATATCAAAATATTAGGGTTCGATTGTAAATTTGGTGTTTAATAGGGACTATTTAAGGGCCTAGTATATTCGGTTGAAATGTTGACTTGAGAAAAATAGTTAATTTGATGATTTTCAAGTTAAGGGACTAAATTGTAAAAGTTATAAAAGTAGGGGTAATTGTGTAATTCAAATAAAAAAGGGTATAAGGTGTAAAGTAAATTGGAATATAAAACGTAAGCTAATAATTGAGAAATTTTACATTTTAGATCAAGACCCTATTGATATATGTGGAAAAGGAAAAATCACAAATTAGTCTCTAATTTCTACAACTATTACAATTCAATCCAGGTAAGTTCGTACGATTTATAATTTAACATCGATATGAAATGTTTGATTATATGATATAATAGATATATTTGATTATAGATGATGTAAAGTTATTTGAGAAATGTTATTGAAATTCAATACTTAGATCGGTTGAACACGGGATTTAGTACAATCAATTGTTAACGTGTTATGTGAGGGATTCGAGTGGTGATTGATGTGGTGTAATATATACATTTTTCTTGAGTAGGTTAAGGTTCAGCATTTTTTTCAAACTCTCATGTTATACTTTCTGTTCTGGCGTGTTTTCGGTTGAACTAGCTCTTATGAGCATCTGGCGTGTTATTAGGTGGATTAGCTCTTATGGGCATCTGGCGTGTTATCGGGTGGATTAGCTCTTACAAGCTGTTGGCGTGTTTCAGGTGGAATATCTATGTATTCATATCCATAAGATGATCATCAGATCATGAATCTCTGTATTGTAACTTATTTAATGATTTTGATAATTATAACATGTATTCGAGCTTTCAATTGAACTATGCAATTCACTGGGTTGAGATTTTGGATGACAGGGAATACATGTAGTTGAGTTATTATTGAATAATTTATTGTATTACTTCAGTAAGATTTATCATTTTTGTACATCAACTTACTAAGCTTTAAATGAGCTTACTTGTGTTATTTTCTGTTTTTGTAGATACTTTGAAGGTTGGACGGTCGAATCAGTATGCAAGTCACACTATCCATCTATTTTTTAGTAGTTTTTGAACATTTTGGCCTAGGTTTATAATGGCATGTATATGATGTTATGTAATGGTATTTTGGTATGTTTGTATTTTGATATTTATGAAGGATTGATGGACTTATAATGCTTGTTAGGAAGTCCTTTTGGTTATTTTTTAGAATTGTTGTGTATGGAATTTTGGCACAAGATGTTGGTTTGGAAATGATCAATTATGATGTGTTTTAGGCACATATAGAATTAAGTTTTTGTGTATGGAAATAGGTAAGGTTCACATGTTTTGGTAAATGTTAGGTTGTTATAATGTGGTGCCTTTGAATGGCATATTGGTTAGTTGATTTAGGATCTTGAAATGGCATATTGGTGTGTGTTTGGATGTTGTTTAGGTCCCTTTTATAGCGTGCTTAAATAGGTTCAATGTTTATGTATAGCATGGTTTTGGAATGACTTGATTATATGTAAATTTTGGGTCCACACGGCTTAAGACATAGGTGTGTGACTTAGTCGTGTAAGACACACAGCTTGGCGACACGGCCGTGTATCATTTGATGACTTCCTTAGGGTACAAATCAGTGAATTACACGGCTTGACACACGAGCGTGAAGGGCAACTCAGAGAGTTACACAACCTGGCAGACGGGCGTGTGACACGGTTGTGTGACTTTAGTCAAAGAGTTACATGGGTGAGAACACGGGCTAGGACACGACCATGTGACCCTTGTTTTGGCAAATTTTGCATCTTTTTCTTAAACTTTCCAAACTGTTTCATATTGGTCCCAAATTGTTTCTATGTTATTTTTAAGGCCTCGAGGGCTCGATTTAGGGACATCATGCATGTGTATGAATGATTTATTATGTGTTTATAATATTGAAAGATTTAAGATTCAAATGTTTCTGATTGTTTAGTAATACTCCATAATTCTAATCTGGCGACGGAGACTGGTTAGGGGTCTTACCATCCGAATACGGCTGAATAATGTATGAAAATTTTCCCTACTAATTTGGTGAGTTTTCTTTTGATCTTTGTCAATTTTAAATGTTCAAATTTTACTAATTCAATCTTGATGTTTCGGTTGAAGGAAATGCATGGAAATATTCAGTTTAAAGGTTGTTGTTTTCGTGATTTAATGTTGTCCAATTAAAGCATGCTTAAGCTATTCCAAATGGAGGAAATTCCTACTATCTAAATTCTAAACGCAATGTTGTTTGTACGATGGATTTACAACAATTATTTTTACGTCAATGTGTCTTAACTAAGCTATAAATGTATTTAATTGTGCCTTGCATTGTTGGTGTTTGTGTGGTCCAATGAAGGTCATATTGATTCGTTCTGTTGCCTAATGTCATATGATATTGTTGTCTACATTGTCTGGGTTAAGTCAAATTAAATGTCAGAAAGCTCATATATTATATTTATATTTAAATTGTTATGTATTCAAATTATGAATCACGGGTATATAAATGTGTTGTGATGTATTTGAATAGTAAAATAATATTGTTGGCTAAGATAAGATTAAAGTTGTTAATAGGTAAGTGGAAAGAA
Organism: Gossypium longicalyx; assembly: GCA_025698465.1. NCBI lineage: Eukaryota > Viridiplantae > Streptophyta > Magnoliopsida > Malvales > Malvaceae > Gossypium > Gossypium longicalyx. The sequence continues at coordinate 9,275,126 of CM046997.1, read as the reverse complement.
TCGTTATGAGATCTATGTAGTTAACATGCTCAGATTGAATAGGTATAACTTAGTAACTTTTAGTACTAAGTATGCGGTAGTTATATATATATGTAGTTATAGATGTTTTACTTGAGGATAGTATTGGTTATATTAATATTGCATGCTTAAGTTATGGAATTACCATTGAGTACTTTACTTAACGTATGGTTTGTTTTCTTCATGTACATGTAAGATTTATTTCAGGATTTTTTTAGTATCAACCTCAACATCCCATTCACAATCCCGATCTCAACATTATTAGGTCGTTCCACTCTTAATTATTATTAGCATGTACATATTGGTTAGATTTTGCGGTATTTTATAATATTATAATCAAACTTTAATCTCATAGTCTAGTAGTAATATATATACATGGTTTGTCGGGTGTATATTATTAGATACGTATATCAATGAAACTCATATTTACTTGAGTATGTCTAAGGAATGTAAATTCATTGATTTTGTCATTGATTTTAAAAAGAAATTAAATTTTGGTTGTGAATTATTCGTAGTTTCTTCAGCAATGGTTGTGACACTATAGCTTGGACCTGACGGTCAGGTCGAGTATAAGGTGTTACAAATACCACAAAATATGCAAACATCACTAAGTCATAAATTAACATACATTCATGTATAGCATCACAAATTTATTAGATCAGAGGCACTTACTTGATATTGATCCTATGGAAGGATTTATATCGATCCTATGGAAGGATTTATCAATCACCAAAAATACATAGTGAATTCGTTTAGCCAAATTTTCGATTTGGATGTTTAAACAATCACCAATATAAATTATTTTAATAAAATCTTTCTAATAACTATACACAACATCATCTGGATAAAACTCACACCTTTGATTGGAATTCCAATTTCACTACTTTGGTCTCTAATATTCCACTAACGCAGACTTTGGAATTAAAATACACAAAGTCACACTTATATGTTAGTTTCAATTTTCTTAGTCTAAAATAATCCTTTATGAAGTCGCATGAATAGTAACTTACTTAATCACTCTAACAATATAGATCCAAATGATCCTTTTTGTGCTAGTAGAATTTCTAGCAGTCCATAAGGAATCCTTCAAAGAAAATGTAATAAACGTAAGCTATATATGTATATATAAGTTTCGATATAAGAGAGAAAAAGAAAATTTAAGATTAGAGTATACTAACTTTACTTACTATTTACTGATTGAATAAAAGGATTTTGATTCAAAAGAATATTTAAGCAGGAGAGCGGATAATGTCTATTAAGAGGCAAAAGAAGGAAAAAAGTGAGAATAAATAAAATAAAAATATATTAGTATGGAAAAAGGAGAAAGAACAAATGAGTTTCAGTTACGATAAAAGGAAAAGAAGAACAGTGTGATGGCGACCGCGGTCTTACGGTGGCAAAAAAGAGAGGAAGAGAAGGTAGGGACAGCAAATATATGGTGGTTAGTTGGTGCAATCGATAGACCAAAGGAGGAGATGTGATGGCAAAGTGTAAAAGAAGAAGAGAGGAGGAGGAGCTAGAAAAAAGGTGCGGCACAAGTGGTTTTGGAGAAAAAAGATGACAAAAGAAATAATGAAAGTTGATGGCTTTCTTTTGGTAAAATGGGTGTCACAACTAGTCAAAGGGGAAGAGAATGAATGTGAGGGAAATAAGGGGAAGAAAAGGAAAAAGGGGGAACACATGGAGTGAAAAGGGGAGCAAACAAGGAAAGAAGAGAAAGATAAGGGAGGAAAGAATCTCCCTTGTATGGCAACAATTTTTGGGTAGTAAGGAGGGGTTTGACCATGCTTTTAATGCCGAAAATGTTAAAAAAATAAGGAAAAGAGGGAATAAAACTTGGATCACTTGGGAAATTTAGCTTGCTCTTAACCACTAGGGTAGAACTGACACTTGTTCATAAGTTAACGATAACTAAATTTAAATAGGGCGTGACAACTTTAGGATATGAAGCAAAATTGCACAAAATGAAAATGATGCGAAAGAAGGATTTGAGCTTTGATTTCAAGGATGAATTTCACTTAATCTTAACCATCCTTGATTCTACTAACTTGATTTTTGGAATGTGACAAATATCTTTGGGATAATATTCATTTTCCCAATATGATCCTATTTTATCTCATGATAACAATTACATCTTTTTTCATGAAAAGTCAGTTACTATCAAATAGTAATTAGGTTATTCATCACAAAGACGAATGACATGTGGTAACATTTACTTTTCATCAACCATGTAATGACGATGAGAGGATATCATTTACCCATGTCTCGGGCTATGAATGCCACTATTTTTAATAAAGCTACATATTGCAGAAGTCGTATACCTAATGCACCAGCTTTCGATTCCTTATCTATGTGAACTCAGGCTTTTACTTACATGAAAGTATACGAGTCACGCATACATAGTCTGTCATGTAACACCCCTAACCCTGTTTCGTTATCAGAACAGAATTACAGAGTATTATCAGTCGTTACAGTATATTTGCACAAAAAACAAGTATAAATACCATATTATCCATCTAAATATAACTTTTATAGGTCTACAGTACTTTACAAGTGTAAATAAAACAAACCGAAACTCGATCGGAAGCTTAGGAAAATTTTCGTAAAGTTTTATAGTTTCTTTTTCTAAATAGTTCCACACGTCCGTGTGGCTAATATGACACGCCCGTGGAGGGCTGACAGTGAGGCTCACACGGCCTGGACACGCTCGTGTCCACTACCCGTGGAGCATTCTGACTTGTGGCCTACGGCCAAAGCACACGCCCGTGTACTCAGCCCATGTGACAACCTGTTTGTAACATTTTAAGTGCAGGGGACACATGGCCTAACAACATGCCCGTGTGTAAGCCGTGTGTCTCACACGGTCTGGTCACACGCCCGTGTGACAAACCGAGTGGGCTCAAAATGAACCTTGTATTTCAAATTTACTAACCCTACAAACTAAAGACTACAAGCAATTTTACTATTCCTCTATTCAACCAGTCCAACATGATTAAACACATTTAATACGCATTAAAAAATTATATCATAATCTAACACATATATTCAATAATACCTTGTACTATACTAATTCAAAAGTTGCACCTAAGTGCCATGACATTCAATTAAAAAGGACTACACACTATAACATTCTCATTACAACCATTAACTATTTATTAACATTCTTCGTTAGCATGGCTTATAACGAAAATAACATTAAACAACCTAGGTACATGTCATTCTTTAAAGATAGGTACATCACCAAGTATTTGAGTTCGAGAGTTGGCTTGGATGCTGAGGTGTTATTTACTTTGTACCTAACCTGCGCACGAAAACAAACCGTATGCTGAGTATACACTCAGTGGTATTTCTATAAACTAATACTTAAAACAGTAATAAACCATGTATATATATTGTAACTTAAACCTTTTACATTCATAATCTTAACAGTTTAATCTTTTACCGTTATTTCATAACTCTTTCATGTAGTTAAGCAATTCATATATATATATTTATCATTCGATATCCTTCAACATCGTATTCCAGTCACAGTCTCATAATCAATAGTAAACAATCTTCAGTACTTTCATTTACCCCTATTAACATAACTCAGACTTGGACGGATACACGGATCCAACCCACACACCGGGGATAATGTACAGTGTTTCATCGGCCGAAGCCAGAATACACCGTAAGGGGTAACAATATGAAATCAGTAAAGAGTACCTCTTGGAACGAATCCGAGCGATGCGATGTCGACGCGCATAGTGTCTCATTGACACATAGTCGGAATATCCCTGAACACTTCCAATCCTATGGCATGCCAATTATATCTGACTAGCCCGACACTGTTAATAGGGTATTCAAATCGTTTCATTTCAATTACAAAAGCAGTAACAGTTTCTATATTACTAGCCCGACTTGATAGACAACCTATTAGTCTTTCAATCGATTTGCTCATTTCCAATTAGACTAAGAATATGTTTAGGTTCGTCTACTGATATAAGTTGTCTTGCTATATTACAATCCAACCACATAATACTGCTTAGTATTAGTTAAACATTAGACAACTAGTAAGCAACATTTGCTTCTATTTTGCTTTGTGCGCAAAAACCATATTAGGATATTTATACAAAGTATATTAATGTAATCAATGAAATTTTTTTTATTAACCAATTTGTTCGAAAAAAGTACAAGTTTACAAGTGAATATACTACACTTAGGGCTCTATATCCAATAAGGTTGAATGTGAGATGCTCAGCATTGTACCCTTCGTTGGTAATTTTTTATACCCATCGTATTTACTATTATGAAGGTACTAAGGGAATATCCTATGTTTGTAGGAGATGTTGGATTGCCTACTCCCTCTCTTGTTAATACTAGGTTAGAGGGTGCCGATGTTTCAACTTAAGGACAATATCTTTGTTGCCCTCCATAACCCGAACTCATGTAGAATTGGATGAACTGCTCAGTCGTTATCTAGCTTTCGATAAGGAGGAGAAATTAAAGCATGCCTTTGAGAGTGCTGCTTAGGAGGTCAACAATCTCAAGTTGGGGGGCTTAGGAGAAGCAAATGGATGAACTGTGAAGGGCTAAAAATGATGTCTGTCATGAAAACCCTGGATGGCGCAACTTCTTGAAGGGTTCACATTAAATTCTTTGAAAACACTATTAATATCCTAAAGAGTGAAAAATAGGAGCTAAATGAGCAATAAAATGTATCAAAAACAACATGATGTTGATACCACTCAAATAGCAGAGCTGGAGAAGACCCTTCGAAAATAATGGGAGAAATTATAGTGAGAGAGGAATGAACCACTTACAGACTTGCCATATTTTTTGCGGTAATGGGATATACCAATGACAATTATGTTAATTTTGGTAGAATCATACAAGCATGTTCAAACAAGAATTAACAAGAATTTAAAATATACATTAGATATTAGGATTATTTCATTAAATGTCTTCAAACGATGATCTAGATTCTAAATTGATCTTTGAATTTTAACTAATTTTAGTTTCATTTTTAAAGCATCAATATTATATCAATTAGGTCCTTCTATCAACTTAACCATTACTTTAAGTGTTAAATACTAGTTTATATTTGACATGTAACATCTAAACATGTGGATTAGATTGTAAAAAACATATGTACTTACAATATGGACAACTTAGATTTGACGTGTTAAAAAAATAGATAGTGCCATTAAAATTTAAGAAAGCTAATTTTTTAACATGTTAGATCTAAGTTTTTCATATGATAAGTACATACATGTTTGCAATCCGACCATGTATTTTAAATATGCTCCACACTAGATTTGAGCTGATATTTAATGTTCAAGTTAATGATGAGAAACTGATGAAAGACCTGGTTGATATGATGATGATACTTTAATAATTTAATTAGAATGTTTTAAAATTTAGAAACCAAATTTAAAATTTAGATATTAGGTTGAGGATATACAATAAAATTAACCCTAGATATTAATATTCCAAAACTGGATAATGGACAGATAAAAATGGGCCGGACTAAAATAGAGCCCAAATGCCCCACCACTAAAACCCTAGAGCTACGAAAAACAAACAAACCCGTTTCCTCTGCTCAACTCAACTCTGTTCATCAAATCAAAAACCCTACCTTTGTTTTAGTTGCTAGGAAAGGGTGATCAGTTTTTTTTTTTTTTTCTTTCACATTGGCTTTTGCCCAATGCCTAAATATCAATGGTGGAGTCCCTTTACCTCTCCCTCTGCAACGGTGCAACCTTAATCTATAACTAGTAATTTAGCGTGTCATTAGTTAGTGTTATCTTGGTGTGTTTAACTTGCAGGCATGGCGGCCTTATCAACCAGAGGCCTCGTTTCTCGTCTCCACCAGCAGTTCCTTTCCCTATCAAGGCCATCCGCAGCAGCCCCAACATCCCTCCCTTTTCATTCCTTAACTAGAAGGTTATTCAGCTCTGATGCCTTGATGGATGGCTCCCAGATCCTCCATCAACCACCCACCCGCATCATCCAGGCCACTCCAGCTATCATGACTCCCAACTCCAAGCGAACTGGGATCATTGCCGTCAAGTGTGGCATGACTGCTCTTTGGGACAAATGGGGTGCTAGGCTTCCCATTACCATCCTCTGGGTTGATGACAATATCGTCTCTCAGGTCAAGACTGTTGAAAAAGAAGGAATCTTTTCCCTTCAGGTATTCATTGTATTTTATTTAGTTATACTGGTCAGCAACCGTCTATTAGGATGTTTAATCAAATCATGATTGAACAGCCACTCAAGCTCTGTGATTTGTGGTGTTGCTTAGATTGGTTGCGGCCACAAAAAGCCTAAACATTTGACAAAGCCTGAGGTGGGTCATTTCAGAGCTCAAGGTGTTCCCTTGAAGAGGAAACTGAAGGAGTTCCCCGTCACCGAAGATGCTCTTCTCCCTGTTGGTACATCACTTGGGGTGCGCCATTTTGTTCCAGGCCAATATGTAGATGTCAGTGGAACCTCTAGAGGGAAAGGTTTTCAGGTGATTTTAATTTATTATTCGATCAATTTTCCTTTTATGTTATGTTCTCATTGATGAATTCATTCTTTATGTGTTAGCACCTAATGATTAATATATTCTGTACCAATTGTTTTTAGCTCTAGCAGGTATTCCATCCTTGAACTATTTGCTTAGAGAGAGACTAGTAGAGCTAGCAAGTGTAGTTCAAATTCTTTGAAACCTATTTACAGTTGATTGTGCAGAAGTGCAAATTTTACTAGTGATACATGAATTGCTGGTGGATGATGGTCACATGTAAATCCAGTGATGTTAATTATGTGCATGCCAAATGTTCTCATGTTCTATTCTATCTAATTCTTGCACTTGAGGTGTTTGGTGGGGACACAGGCGATTTGTGGTTCATAGTTCCTTCTGGATGATGGAGTTAGTATTTGTTTCGGACTTGAACAATCAAATGTCTTATGTTTCTTTTACTTGCCCAGGGTGCAATGAAGAGGTGGGGATTTAAAGGAATGCCGGCATCTCATGGTGCATCATTATCGCATCGGAGTCCTGGTTCTACTGGTCAGAGGGATGCTCCTGGAAAGGTTTGTGTAGCTAGTTTGGTTTGCAATGCCTTAAGGATATTCTGGAATACTTGATGTAATCTGCTTGTTCTTTTTTTCTTTTTTAATATACATATATAGCTAGGCCTTGGGATACAAAATAGGCAATAGCACTGTACTTGAGCCTCCAGGGTAAAAGTCCCAATACTGTTAAGACGCCTTCTTGGAGGCATCTGAATTCTTTCTACTTTAGAAGTTTATTATTTTGCCTTATTTATACTTTATTGCATTGATGTGGTCGTATGATAAGATAGTTTTTATCTCGTACATATTCAATTATATGCTGTTTTTCTATTTATACATGTCCTCTTTTTAATGGAAATATTCTAACTGGTAGATGTGCTTGTGGATACTTTTTTGCATATTATTTCCATTCAAGATGATAACTTCTTAAGCTTTAGTGAGACAAATATCTTGAATTCTAGCTGACATTCTTGTTCATCATAGAAATTGCTAGTAGAGCATCTTTTTAGGTGTTTAAGCATGATAAGAATAAATCCCAAGATAGTTGGATAAGTAATTACTTCTTTACCATACAGCTTAAGCTTCTTTATTTGTGAAGCTTCCTTCTGGACACATCATCCAGTCATGTTCATTTGATTGGTTCATTCTTGTAACAAGATTTGTTTTTCCCCTACACCTCTTACTATTTGAGCAGGCTTTTCAGTTATATTTCTCAAAAACACTGAAGAAGTTATGTTTATCTGAACTAATAACTTTATTGTTGAAAACAAAATCATTAGGCCTATTACAGCTTTCCGTGCAGGATTCTTTTCTTACCCTTGTTGATATGATTGATTCAATCCAATAATTTGATTTTATTCTGCATAGTTATTTTTGTGTAGACTTTTTGCTGATGCTTTTGATTGATGTAATTAATTGAGGGGAAAAATGGTTTTGCAAACTCTGTAGTTGATTACTACTCAGTTTTAATTACCAAGCCATTGATGTTGTGGTTTTACTGCACTTTTGCATGGAGCCAGGTCAAGGCATTGATGCATTGTCAACCTAATCTTCATTACAACTCTTGTATCCATTTGTTTATCAGTCTTTACCATAATATGGAATGCCCTTGAGTCATAATTGACAATCAATTATTGTTATGTAGGTATTTAAAGGGAAAAAGATGCCTGGGCGCATGGGTGGGAAGACGAGAACAGTTAAAAATGTGTGGGTATACAAGATAGATCCTGCAAGGAATTTGATGTGGGTGAGGGGTCAGGTATGATTTTCTTATTTTAAGTGCTTAAGCATTTTGAATGGAAAAAATCAGGAGGCTATAGCCTTTGCACAACAGTTGCAAGCTTCCAAATCCGATGTTTGTCATAAAAATAAGGGACTAACCCCCTTCAAAGGATGGGAACAAATTACATTGCATCCGAAGTTCTAAACCATCTAATACGTTGTATTCTGTATAGCTTTTTATTGGCAGTATTGTTTAGGGAGTTGGTTATTGTTTACAGGTCCCAGGTGCTAAAGGGAACTTTGTTTTCATAAAGGATTCTGTTTACAAGAAACCCGATGTTTCAATGCTTCCGTTCCCGACTTATTTTGCAGCAGAAGATGAGGATGAAACAAATATAGGGCCTCTGGTTGCTGATCTTGGAGAGGTAGATCCGTTTATGGTAGCCGATTGACGTGGAGCGGAGTTTGAGTTGGTTGTGGGATGGCAGATTAATTTCCGGACCAGTTAACTTGCGGAATAGTAAGAAGTTGGTTTGTGTCCTAGTTATTTGGTTTCAGGAAGGAATGTAATATGAGATAATGGTTATAGAGTTGAAGGTTGATGTATGAATTTTTGAAGCAAATTGAGCATTGATTTTTCTGTAACAGGAATGGAGTTATTTTAAATAAATGAAAGGAAACATGAAATTTTGCTTTTGCGAGTACAAACTTATAGGACATTAGATATAATAACTGTTGATAACATCTTTTTTATACTTTTAAATGGATATTAAACTTGAATTAAATAGTAATGCAAATTTTTGAACTCATTTAGGCTAACATTACATGCTATGAAAACTTTCAAGGAGTATGCAATAATATCAATAAATGAGACGAGCTCAAATGAACGAAGTTTTGTTGGTGTTTGTTTATTTTTAAAGTTACTCTTATTTGTTTAAATTTTTAATATTATGTTCAAACTCAGTTTAGTATTTGACATGTTTAGTCTAACTAAATATAGATGTAAAAATAAAGGGAAAATGCTATTTAAGTATTTTTCTTAGGAAATATTATCTTAGTCTATAAATGAGTTTATAAATAAACTAGTTGGTGAGCATAAATAGACTGTTGAAACTTATTCATTTAATAAATAACCTTATGTTCTTTCACAGTTGAATCCATCTGCAGCTCATTCCCGGTCTGCTCGTGATTATTATATATGTGTCTTATTTACATGCCTGATGGAAAGGCCGTAGATAAGCATTGTATTATAGTTGTTTAGGCTAATGGGCCTCTATCCCATATTGGGCCTTCCTTTCCATTACCAAATTCTGAAGACATTATTATCCTAGTCACTTTAAGCAAAATCAAACCAAGTACCCAATTGCAGCATCTCTCTCTCTAATCTCCAATCTCCACCCCCTCTTCCTCTCTGTATGATGTACTGTAGTGTGTACTGTGACAACACAATTAAGTTGGGTCTTTTCCGACAGACAGACAGACAGGCAGACAACCAAATGAAAATCACTAATCTGCTTTGAGTCTTTTGACCACCCACACTCTAAACCCCTTCACTTTCCCTCTTCCTACATCCTAGCCTTGTCAAGGAACTTAGTGTTGGATATTATCCCCCACATTTGGGATTTTTCATTTTGCCTTCCGGGCATGAAGCGGGATCAGCTGTCCGAATGCGGGGGCTGCGGCGCCCCTGAGCGTTTCCTCCTCCACAACCTCCGCCACAGAGCCAGCTATCGACGCCTCTGCACCAACTGCGTCCTCAAGAACCACCAGGGCCTCTTCTGCCCCATTTGCCTCGAAGTTTTCAACGAGTCCCCTCCCCCTCACCAGCGCCTCATCTGCCTCAAATGCCCTTCCATTTCTCACCTCTCTTGCTCCTCCTCTTCCCTCTCGCCTTCCTCCTTTACCTGCCCCCCTTGCTCGAACCCTAATTTCTCTTTCTTCAATCTCACCCCTACTAAGAAACCCAAGTCAACGCCCGATCATCCTCCCGGATCTACCCTCGACGGCGACGACGACAACAACAAGACGACTAACACGAGGGTTATTGACAAGGAAGCGGGTAAGGCACTTCTAGCTGCTGCTAAGATTGCTGCCGCCTCTATGACCAAAGCTGCCGCCGTTGCGAAAGTGGAGGCTGAGCGGAGGGTCAAAGAGGCTACTTTGGCAAAGAAGAGAGCCAAAGAGGCTCTCGAGAGACTCGCCTTGTTGGCCCGGAAGGATAATGATAGACATAAGTCGTCCCTCGTAGGCATTCCCAAATCTAAACCTGATGCTGCCATTGCTGCTGCTGCTGATGCCAAAGCAAGCTCATTATCCCTTCCATCTCCTATTCCCGACAAGGGAAACAATGGGTCGTATTCAGTTTCTGGTGCTAATGTACCCATTTCAATCCCCAAGTTGCAGCGTCAACAAAGCACTCATGGTATGCCTAATTGATCATTGGTGATTCCAACAATCTCAGTAAAGTGTTTGTTTCCGTTTGTTGGTATTTAGCCTTTCTGTTCATGGGAACCATATGTCAAATCTTTGTAGAGATGATTTAGGAAGAGAATAGCCTGTTTTTCTGTATTCAGTAAGCTTTTTGTTTGCATTCAATTGTAGCTTTCTCTATTGCCCTGTATGTATTTTTCATTAAGCTCGTTGTTTCTGTTTATTTGCTTCACTTTTAACCCTTCTTATGCCAAAACTAAAGCTCTCTGGACTTTCTGTTCTTACAAAATTACAAGAAAAAGAAGTGTCAAAATTGTCTTTAGATGCTTTGCACCCTTGATATGTCCTTTAATTAAATGAATCATGATGGCATACCCGGGATTATCTCTCACTTTAGAATGCTATTATGCTGTATTTTCAGGGGAGCAGGTTATGCTATTGCTTCCCATTATGTAAGTGCAGTTAGTCCTGGACTAAGTTGATCAGGACTTGAGCCTTCATTGTTAACTTATACAAAATCCTATATCTTTTTGAATTTTATTGCTATTTTTTCTTTGTTGTCTTGCAAGCTTTGTTAGAAAGGCATCAATTTCTAGTAAAAAAGTTTGGTATTTTCCTTTTCAAAGGTTTGTTTTTGTTGCTTAATTCGTATATGATTACCTAAATCTACACTGCATTTGAGAACAGAAGCATTCAATTCTCCCCCCCTATTCCTCCCATTTCTTTGTATCTATTTAATGTTATGTGGCGACAGTGAGTTGATTTTAGCAGTTATTGTTGAAGAAGTAAACAGTCGCTTTCTAAAGTGAGTGCTGATTCCATCAGATTGTATATTGCCTCGATGGATTAAAGGTTCTTTGGGGCTTTGGTTCTGTCGCTATAGTAAAATCTAAGATAATGGGCAAAGGTCACTCCTGCAGTAGGAGAGTACTACGGGTAAGGGACATGCTGAGTTTAAAAACTTTTTTGGACTTATGGCATTAGGATGAGGATGAGGGTCACTGTTTGCCGGATGTTGACTTACATACGGGAGCCTAGGTAGAGTGTTTGCTTTCCAAGGATACATGCATGGCAAGGTTCGAGACCGGAGATAGGCTTGAAGCTGATAAATGGTTTGGTTGCAGTACTTCAAAAAAGTGAGGGACCTCTCTCTAGTTAGGTTGGCAAATGCTTTGGAATTTTGGGATGTTGAGGAGAATGTGCATGATGCATTTGATGACTTGTTAATATCTCTTTATTCTGCCATCAAAAGTGAAATTTACTTTGTATGGTTACTACAACTACAACATGGTTAAAGAACATGCTTATAACGTCAAGATGCGAAGCAAATGCAAATGTTTGAAAAGGTGACAAACAATGAATCAATGGCCTACCTGTGGCAATGGCAATGTCACCCCCATGTATTGACTGTAATGTCTGTTTATTTGGTTGGATTAAGGTAAACATTCAATCATCAATATCACTGCACTGAGCCAATAGAGCTAACTCTTCCAGTTTTACTGCCAGAAGCCAAGGACAAGGAAGAAATGTGCAGCAGAGCCTGCCACCACGTGTGATACAACTGCTAGAGCTGTGTCTAGCTACGTTTGTCAACCGACATGTTCATTCAATTTTTTTTTTCATGTGATGCATTGTACCCTTTTAGAGGCATATATTTGCTGCTGATCAAGGAGTATTTGGGGTGCCTGCCAGTGCAGTCTATACCTGTTACATGTAATTTTTACATTTATCACGATATCATTCTGCTTGTTACGCGCGAGCCTGAAATACCTAAATGAACGTCAACATAGTTATGGTACAGGATCTTGAATGGTTTAACATGATGGCTCCAGTTTAATTCTCTTGTGTCTACTATCCTATTTAGGGTTTATTTAAGTTAAATCATATTCTCACACAACATATAAGGCATATTTTATCATATCTAATTATGTTGTTCATCATAAGTATTAGTGTAAATTAAACAATTGCATATTTAACAATTTTAATTGACAAAGACAAGCATTCAATTGAATATGAGTTCTATATTCAATGAACTAACATATTTGTAATTAAACTAGAAGACCTGCAAATACTAAAGAACAATTAGATTTCATAAATTACTTAAATCAAACTTTGTAGTTCCTTTTACCAGAAAAAAGGCTGTAAAATTACTGAGCTAGTTATATATAGGTATCTTTTGATTGGTTTTGGCATCAAACATCTTAGCTAGTGCTGAACACCTTAATATTTTTTTGGGCTTGAGCCAAGAATAACTTCAATTAGAGATTTCAATTCCCTTTGAATTGGTATTATGAGTCTAAAACAAAGTCCTGTAACTCAAATTATGACTAAAATATTGAAGAAGTGTTGTGTTGAAAGTCTAATCTATAAAAACTGTCAAAAATAAACTTTAAGCTCCTTTTTCTTCAATTATTTAGCTAAACCAATAATAAATAAAATATAAGTATAAATAATATAATTAATAACTTAAATAGCATAATTCAAGAGAAAAAAATATCACATATAATTAGGAAATTGCACACTCATCACTGAATAATTTAATTTGGGGAGTCCTAAACTAGACTTAAAAATTGAGATGATTTAGATAAAAACATTATGTATGAGCACCTCTACTCAAAAATGTTATAAGAAAAACCAAAAAAGTTAGTGTCAGACATGAATAGTAACAATGAATGATACTCGTGAGAGTAAATAATGCTTTATCAAACACTTAAGAGAAAGAATAGTGTTCCTCGGAGAAAATATGTTTTGAGAATCCATAATGTAGAGTGGATAATGCTTATAAGGGATTCAAAGCCTTTAATAATGCTATTGCAATAAAGAGACTAGAGTTTTTTATAAAAGGTTCTTGATTGCAATGAAAAAAATACATTTTTTGAGAAAACTTTTGTAATATAATTTCAATTCAATGTTTCTTTTATATTGTTAATTTTTAATTTTAAATTTTTTAAGTTTTAAATTTAAATTTATTTTGAAAATCAAAATTTCAAATTGAAATACAATTTACATTCCTCAACATCTTTAATCCTTAGATTCTCAAAATGTGTTGGTATTAGAGCAAATATAGGTATCAAAGCAAATATAATTATAAAATACTATAATATATACTAATTTTAAACTCATGCAATACACAAATAGCATATTGTAAGAATATATGATAAAATATAAATGACTTTTTGAAAATTTTTGGTAAAAGTACTATGGAGGCTTCTGTACTAAAAGTTAGATTACATTTTACCCCCTCTAGTAAAAAGATGTGCAAATAAATCCCTATTCATTAGATTAAAGATCAAATTGGTCTTTTCTGTTAAAAATTTAATCTATTTGTACTGTTAAAAACTAACATGGTTGACAGAGTAATTGGATAGTAACACGTGGTATGCCATGTGCACATCATGCTAATATACAAAGACAAATTTTTAACAACAAAATAGGATGAAGACCATTTTACTCTTTGATCTAATGTATAAAGATCAGTTTGTCTTTTTGAAGTAGATGGACAAAATGTAATCTAACTCTTATACATAGGCCTCCATGGTTCTTTAACCAATTTCTTTTTTTAATTACTTAAAACCATATCATATATATAATGCTATTAGACTGGTTGAATTGAGAATCAGTTAGGTCACCGGTTCAAACAATGATGTTGAACCATTTTTTAGATTGAAATATTAAGAATTGTTAATTGAAATCGTTTAGTTTTAGTAATTTTTTAGATTTTTATTTTATTTTTCATACATTTGTCCCAATAATTTATTTATTTTGATCCCAAGTTTATCCAACCAATGACCAAGACAAAGGAAAATTAAAATTGAAATTGAAAACCGAAGCTAGAAACGAGATGAAGAAGGGTGAAATTGTGAAAGATTCCAATCATGATGATGAGAGAAAATTTATGAAACTTGACAAGGATTATGAGAAAGAATATAAAAAGCGAAGAGTGAAGCTTTTGAAAAAAAAGAAAAAGAAAGAAGGATTGATGAAATAAAAAATAAAGAAAGATGAAACATGAGGGAAGTGATACAAAATAAGGGAAGATGAAGAAGGAAATGATTAAAAAAAAGAATGAAGAAAAGATGGAGGGAAGTTGTTGAATTTATCAAAAATAAATTTCACGCTTAAAAATATAATATAAAGTTATTATATTCTAATTTGTGGTCCTTTAAAATTTGTTTTTATATAACCAATTAAATTATTTTCAATAATGCATAAATTAATTATCTTTATGTTTTGAATTATTTATAGGTTACTTTTGATCAATTAAATTGTGATTATTTACTTAGCAAAAATAATTGTAAATATTTATGAAAAAAAGTATTTATCTAGTTTTTAAAAATAAATTAAATCTATAATCTATCCAATATATTTTTATTCCATCAATTAGTATTAATGGTTAACAGTTTAATAAAACCGTTAGACAATCAAGGTTAAAGCTCTATTGCTTGCATTTTTTTTCCTACAATTAAGGATAAAAACTAATCTAGTATAAGAAATAAATGTGGTAGAATATAACTATAAAATGGGCTAATGCCCAATGGCCAAGTATCACCTATTCCGCCCTTTTTGCCCAAGATTGATTCATGCTTCTTCCCTTCCCTTTACAATGATGCCCAAAGGTTTGTAAAGCTTAGAAATTCACCCCAATCTAATCTCAACTAGAACTCGTCTTTTATCCTCCTTCAAAATTTAAATAGATTTAAAATTTCAGCACCTTTTATTTTCTTATCCTAATTTGAATTTCAAATTACTCTTTTCCAAATCTCAATAGAATTTATTATCCTCCTTCCTTATATTTATTCTATATTTTTCCTTCAAACCCTCTTTTGCAAAATTCGCTCAAATTTCTTGTGAGAAATTTAGTTCTTGAATCTCAACCTTGCAATCAAGTCCAAATCAAATCGTTTGTCAATCAATCGTCAAATTTTGTACCATCAATCTCTAAATTCCTATTAAGATCGGTAAGTCTTTATAACATGTGTTATTGCTAGATTGAGATTCAAGAACTAAATTTCCAGCGAGAACTAAATTATGAACTAAAATTGATAATTATAGTTTTGTCTCAACTTTAATTATGTTATTCAAATCAATCCCTAATTAGGTTTTTAATGGCATTTAGAGAACTAGATTATACAATTAGGTCCTGGATTAGGAATAGAATGATAGAATGATAGAATGCTAGGATGAATGAATTTATAATTGTGGTTACTCTTGATTGATTGATTGAACCGTGAATGACTTTATGTATTATTTGTATAAATACCTGATTGAATAATTCGTATGCCCTAAATAGTTGACATATTGAATGCTTAATTGATTCGTGAATGCTATTGATTTGCAAAGAGATAGAATATTGAATATTACACTGTTTGAGTGCTTTTGAATTGATTGTAATGCATCTGCATGGGTTGGGATGATATGATCGGAGGAAGAACCGTCAATTTATTTGCATTTAATTGTTCGTTATGTACTCACAGTTACAATAAATTCTAACTGCAACGTTCTTAATGTGTACTCACAATTACAGTAGATCTTAACTGCGACTTTTTTACTGTGCTCTCATGGTCCCTCTGACAGCTCTTATCTGCGAGGTGGTTGTGTTTCCATAGTTACCAGCAGCTTTTATCTGCAACTACCTGAGTCCAAATGTGGTATTAAGTCCAAAAATTAGAGTGATGGTGGAGGGAGTTTTGGGGAACTCTTAATTTTGGAGCGTTAGTTGTTGGGGGTAGGACAATTGATTTTTAAATCGATTTTTATATGGCATATTTGACAATTTACGCATACATGACTGAATTTACTTGATGAAATGATTGGACTGATTTGTGTGCATCTATCTTTCGCGAATAGTATGAATAACTCTGAATTGATTTGATTGATTGTCTATGCTTGAGTCTATTATTATTGCTTGACTAAGGTAGCAACACATATTTAACATATTTGAAGTTGACAAATATTTATAACCGATTGCTATTCTTGATAATGATATATGATGTGTATTTACTGTTAAAAAATATAGCTGCAAGGTTTGGTTTATTATAAAGGAACTCACATTGAGCTTCCAAAGCTCATTCCCCCTAGTTTCCATCCTTACGGATAATCCTTCAAACTAGGATGTAGACACGACACTTGGAGGGTCTAAGCTTGTGTTCCATTTTTATTTTCGTTAAGATTATTATTTTTAATTCCTTAGGAGCTTAAGTTATTTCTGTTTTCTTTTATTAAATTGTGGTTTGAGATTTAATTTTAATTTAGTTGTTAGGTGCATCTCATTTAGTATAGGTTATATGGTTAGGTTATTAATTGTTAATATTTGATTAAACCAAATTGTTTTATTAAATCGACTTATGTTTTATTTCCGTTGCTATACCCAATAAGTTAAACTAGAATATGTAAACCACTTGTATAAACTTGAGTTTTTAAAGGAAAAATTGATTTTGATAAAGACCGAGTCATTTCAGTAATTAATGAAAATTTTTAAATTCGAATCTACCGTCTAGATCGGGTTAAAGAAGTTACATCAATACTTCAGAAAGAAAAAAAATTGTCCATGCAATTATGTCAAAAATATGTAATTTATGTAATAACTTCAATAAATGTAAATTGCATGCATTTTTCTCAATCCCAATATAAAATGATATACAGAGATTGCAACATGATGTTTCATCCCTTAATGATATATAGTATTTTTATAGGAATTATTAAAATTATTATTAGGTTCTTTTTTATAATTAGAAAAAAAAATATTTTCAATATTATAAAATACTCTTTTTTTTTCTAGATTATTATAAAATACATTAGTTTTCTTTTAAATACAAATCTTGAATGTTGAATTAATTGTCTTATATTAAGTTTTGTTTTAAATCTCATTTTGACCTATTTATATATTGTTATTGGACATGTTTTTCGTATCTTTTATTTTACGAAAATCTTAATTTAATATTTCAATTTACTCTAATAATGACCATCCTTAAGATTTTTTTTTGTCATTTCTAATGTTGATGATTTACTTAACTTCAGTGATGGTGGATTTGCAAATACATATTAGTAGTCCATTCACTAATCCAAATTCATCATTCTACAATGATATCAACCGTCTAGGATCCATGTGTAAGTTTCATGTAC
Source organism: Gossypium longicalyx (assembly GCA_025698465.1). NCBI lineage: Eukaryota > Viridiplantae > Streptophyta > Magnoliopsida > Malvales > Malvaceae > Gossypium > Gossypium longicalyx. The sequence continues at coordinate 9,257,291 of CM046997.1, read as the reverse complement.
CTTTTATATATATTACAGAAGAATTTTTTCTTCACCTACATGAATAATCCGATTGCTGGATAGACTAAAGTAATACTTTTAAATTTATTGCAAATTCTGTGCTTTTAATCTATTATTCACATTAAACAATGTATTTAAAATGCGGTGATGTTAATAAATGATACTATAAAGGTAAAAATTATTAGATTTTTGGTTTTTAATTGATTTGTTTATTTAAACGAGGCCTTAAATATTTAAAGAATGATTTAAATGTTAAATGATTTGTCGCTAAACGTAGCGGTAGTTTTAATACATTTCGGCACTTAGGAGATTTATTTTCTAGTTATTTTATAATTAATTATTGCATTTTCAGTTTTCATAGTTTAGGTTTAATTATTTATAAAATAATCGTTTTTTACGCAATACTTGATGTTACTTGACCTATTAGGCTAATTCGGGCTTAAGGTACTTTTAATTTATTTAATTAAGTGTGCAAGATGTGTATTTAGTAGCTCGACAACCTTAAGAATGACACCTGAGTGTAGATCAAGCTTCTCGAGACACAACACAAGAAGTCGAATGTCACATCCAAAAAATTGAATTAGTAGAATTAAGTATTAGATTATGGGCTCGAGAAAAAAACTGAGTTTAATATTATAGGGATTAAAATGGGATAAAATAATTAATTAGTTAGAAATAATAATTAAATTAAATAATTATGATATTAATAATCGAGGCATTAGTAAAATTTAATAGGGATAATTTAGAATAGTGGCTAAAGTAGAGGTTAAATTTTTATTAGGTGGTTTTATTCGTGTTTTTAATTGTTGCATGTGTGAGTGAGCTTTAATGGCTGAGGAATTAAAAAGGTAAGTGTATATATATAATATGTATAGAGGTTTGGTTATATATATGCGTGGGCTCAATATACAATATTTATGCATGGCGTTTGTTATATATATATTATATGCTTGGGTTTTGTTATATATACCATATATATATATACACGCGGGTCTTGTTTTATAAGTAATATATATTTGTATATAATTTTGTAATGTTTGCGAACGGATATAAAAAATATAATGTAGATTTTTATAACATGCAAATTTTATTGATAAAATACATTTATGTATGTATGAACTCTTAAGTAAATTATGAGTTTTACGATATTACAAGCTTTGATTAGTATAAAATTATATTATTGTGAAATGCTAAGTACGAGCTCAAAAGTAGTGCGAGTAAATTATATTGTGTAATAGAATGTGATTAAATAGATATGTTGGCAATGTGAATATTTGAAACTATTAGATATTATTGGCATGATATAGGACTCACCCTTTTTATTATGTGTTAGGCATTATTGCTCGGACATAGCGTTGGAGAGATAAGGGAATGTTGAGCATAGCTCCATTCACTGTAGATAGCATGGTGTGTTTGGAGAGTGTGAGCATATGTGCTACATTTATACGGAGATAGCATACGACTTTATGAGTCATGTGGAGTGTTTTGGAGATCCGTTTATCCAATAAGTATATAATATAACTATGTTTCATATTCATGAATTGCCAATATATCACTAAGTTGAGTATGAAAATTGTGTTATATGGGAATTTTTAAACTATGTTTAAATCCTAACATGTTTAGTGTGTATATTTGTGTTGTATGCATGTGTACTCACTATGTTTAAATCCTAACATGTTTGGTGCGTATATTTGTATTGTATGCATGTGTACTCATTGAGCTTTACCAAGCTCACACTCCTTACTTTACCTTGTAGATAAATAGTTTGTGGGTTAGCAAGAAAGGTGGCAAATCAGTGATCCATCACAAGACATTTTTTTATAGTATGCGTGTTGAGCTTTTAACTCTGAAGTGAAGGCAATGTGGGTCGTTCCAAGGGTTTAGTACTAGAATTGGACTTAAGACTTTTTAAAATTTTCAACGGGTTGTAAACAAACATTATGAACTGTTTAACTTTGGGATTTTTGAAAGTTATAATTGCTTACTTGATTGCTAATATGGATGGTTCTAATTACTTGTTTAATGTGATGATAATGAAATGAACTAACAAATTTTTGCAGCTAAGGGAGACCGCCAAGTATTAAGGTATGCACTATACCTTCTGATTGTGTGAATGAAATGATTAATTTAGAAAAGCATGCACTTAGGTCTAATTTCCTATATGAAATATTCTGCAGTTGTGTGGTGTGTATGGTTGGTTGGTGTGGTTCATAAAGTTTTAAATGGAGAGTTACCTCGGTGGCTAATGTGACATTCGAAATTCGGGTCGAATTTCCAATCAGGTTTGGAGCGTCACACTGAAACTCTTAGCTTGGGAAATTGATGTCGTGTTGTGACACAGGGCTGAACGTAGGGCACAAGTACTGTAAAGGCTGCAGTCAATTATTTTCGGGATTAAGGTTTCCAATTGACCTAGTTAGGGTTTTTTAAACATTACCATAAATAATAAGGCTATTCCCAACATATGGGGGAAGCCTTTAGGATCCATAGTTAGTAAATTTAAGTTTTCAGTTTATTCTCCTTTCCGTTTTGAAATGCTCATGTTCTTTTCAACTAGGTTGGCGTTGAACCTAAGTTTTTTCAATTAAAGTATTCAATATTTTCTTTTACTATTCATTCGTAAACATCAAGGTCTATTAACGATTATGAGATTATGCCACTTCGATCACATCTGATTCAACCGATTGAAAAATTTCTTACCTTTCTCTTATTTAATTTATTCGTGCTCTTTTACATGTTTAAATTAAATTTAAGAGTTATGACATCTAGATCCATAAGAGGCTAAGTCTTTAGGAAGATTAACAAATGAATGTGGGAGTAGTTAACAGAAGAATATGGGTTTCCTGAAGGGGTTGAATGATTTTAAATCATGTATGCTTAAACCCTAGAATTGATGACCCTAGGAAGTAATTTAGGTCAAACGAGGCCAGGAGATAAGTTTGCCAAGTATATCGTGATTTATCCATGTAACAACCCATTTTTAGTGGTGTCAAAAACTGTGGTTTTGAGACCATGATTCAGAAAAGTGAGTCATCATTTAAATATTTATTTAATGTTTATGAGTATTTATTAAGGTTATATTAAAATTTGGTTAAGAAATTTTAAGGTTTAAATAGTTAATTAGGTAAAATGGACTACATTGTAAAATATGAAAAAGTTAAATTCTATTTATTAAAGGGGCCAAATGGCTATGAAATTTTTAACTAATGGACTTAGATGGTAATAATACCATATCTTAAGTTAGTGGATGTTTATGGATAGGTTTTAGTGTAATTTTGATGGTTTTTAAAGGTTAAATTGGTAATTTAGTAAATAAACATAAAATTAAACTAACTAAAATCATCATCTTCTTCATTTTGGTGATGGGAAAACCGAAACACCATTAGAGGAGGTTAGAAGCTTTCGGCCAATTTCAGTTCATTGCATGATCAAGAAATGAATCAATCAGACTTAAATCGAGGAAAAGCTAAAGTGTAGTCATTGACTTCATTTTTACAATCGTTTTTGTTGAGGTAAGTTTGCATTTCATTTTAAAATATTACATTTGAACTTATAAGATTAATTGATATCTTTATATATGTATCTATGTATTGATGTTTAAAATTTTTTGGATTTGAGAAAAGGAAAGGACCGTGATTGAAATACATCATGGTATTATACTCTAAAAGGAAAAGACCATGGTTGAAAGATACTATGGTATTACATTCGGTATTTTTGAATCAATGAAAAGGTTGAAAATGATGTTATCTGAAAATGATATCAAATGAAAAGATTGAAAAGGATGTTATCCGAAAATGACATCAAATGAAAATGTTGAAAAGGATGTTATCCGAAAAGGATAACAAATGTAAATGATGTATTTGAAAAAGGATATCATGGAATGAACTATTAAGTATAGATTTGTTATGTGATATGAAATGGTTATGTACTTTTGAATTGAAAAAGAAGATGATTGAGTGTGTAATTGATGATTTATATATTGAAATCTTATGCATGATATGTTACATGTTATGAGTAATATGTTTTTTTTATATGTATAGTTACTAACTTGTGAAGTGGTGTGATTAGGAAGAAATGTGTATATAGGGAATAAACAGTGCTTGAATGGTTTAATCATGAAAATATTTATTTGGTAAGTTTGAGTTTCTCTTATACGAGTTTACTAAGCACTGTATTGTTTACGTAGTTGTTTTTCTCTGTCTTGTAGATTTTTGGACAGCTTGACCTGTTGGAATCATGTCGGAGCTCTATCACACTATTCGTTGACCACTTTGATAGTTTTTTTTTATTTAGACAAACGGTTATAAATGACATGTATATAACTTTGATGTATTAGGTACTTGAGATTAGTTTAAGCATATGGCGCGTTTTGGCTTTATTTGCACTTAATTCTATATATAGTTTTGGTTTGGCTTGTATATGTTATAACTTTTGGATATGGTCATTTTGATTATGCCTATCTAAATTGTTAAGTTGTAATGGGATAGATTGGAGTGAAATGGTCTTTTAGTATCCATGTTATGTGATTGTAGTTTGGCATTATAATTTTGTTATTGAATGGTTTCGATGTATGAATTGTGGTGCCTTTGAATGACATATTGGTTAGAACTTATAGGATGATTAATTTGTTATGTTTTGAGAGTGTTTGGAGTGTGTTTTGATCATATGAATGTTTGTGGAAATGGTGTGTCTTGGTGTGCAAGAATAGGATTTGAAATGGCTTGTTTTAGAGGCAACTTATGCTGCACATGACCTGAGACACGGGCTGTCACATGACCGTGTGCCACACATTGCCACCCTACACAGCCATGTGCCATACACAGCCACCCCGCACTGTCGTGTGTCACTAGTGTTTTTTGGTGCAGGTTTCACATGGTCTGAGACACAACCGCGTGTCTCAGGTCAGTATGTAACATGGTCTGACACATGGTTTACGACACGGCCGTGTGACCCAACATCAAATGCACACATGGTTTGGTACACAGCCTGTGCCATGACCGTGTAGCCCTATTTCAAATACCCACATGGGCTGGGATACGATTGTGTATCCAAACTTCAAATCTTCTCACAGTCTGAGCTATGTCATAGGGTTGGCCATGCGACCGTGTGACCCTTGTTTTCCCAAAATTTTCTATTTTGTTTCAAATTGATCCTTAATTATTTCCAAGTTGTTTTTAGGGCCCGAAGGCTCGGTTTAAGGCTCGATAATGTATTTTTACTATGGTTATATTGAGTTGTTGGATGTTGATATTAAATTGCATAATTATTTTTTTGGAGTTAAATGTTCTAATTTGTACGGTAATGCTCTATAACCCTAATTTGGTGATGGAGACGTGTTAGGGATGTTATATTTAGTGGTATTAAAGCTACGATTTAGTTAGTTCTTGGACTGAACCTAGCATGTATTGAGTATAGAATACATGCCATTTTATAATCTGTAATAGTGTGATGATGGCTGACTTAAATTGATTATGTTTTTCATATAGATAAAAGATGTTGTCCAATTGAGCTGATTCTGATGAAGTTGAGAGTAATGCTCGAGCCTCCGTTCAAGGGGCTGCAAGTAGTGGGCCCATTTTTGAGGGCCGAGGAAGTGAGGCATGAGAAGCTTTCTTCCATATAATGTTTGAATGGTTCTCTGATTTTATTTGAACAAATCTGATGGCTCAATAACCTCCACCCCCTCCCGTACCCCAACCACTTTTTGTAAATTTGTAAATATGGGGTAGATGAATTTTGCGGTACAATAGAAGATGACCCGAAAAAAGCTGAATTCTGGTTAGAGAATAGTATTAGAGTTTTTAATGAAGAGTTTTTAATGAACTAACTTGTTCTCCCAACGACAGTTTAAAATGTGTGATATCTTTGTTAAAAGACTTAACATATTAATGGTGGGACACTTTGATAGCTGTAGTATCAAAGGAACGGGTAAATTGAGGCTTTTTCCAAATTGAATTAAAAAAAATGTCAGTTAGCGGTATCTTGATAAGAAGAGGAAATAGTTTCTAGAACTAAAGCAAGGTCGTAAAACCGTAGTTGAATATGAAAGGGAATTTGTATGGCTTAGAAAATATGCTTAGGAATGTATTCCATCAGAGGCTGTTATGTGTACCTAGTTTGAAGATGGATTTAATAAAGATATTTGATTGCTTGTCGGGATACTTGAGTTGAAAGAATTTGTTGTGTTGCTGGATCGAGCACATAAAGCAGAAGAACTTAGCAAAGGAAAAAAGAAAAGCAAATACTAAAGTCTAAGACACGGGTAAACAACTGGTGGGAACATCTGTTTCTTCTCCTTCGAAGAAAATAAAAGGATTTCACAGCTGTACATTAGCTTTATCCGAATTTCTTGGAAGAGAGTTAAGGAGGTAGACTAGTTCGAGATCTCAGACTACCCCAGCAGCTAGTGTTGGCAGTGTTCGAAATGTTAATAAACCAAATTGTCAACATTGTGGCAGGAAACATTTTAGGGAATGCTGGGCAAAAGAAGAGTCATGTTTTAAATGTGGCTCATTCAATCACTTTCTCCATAATTGCCCAAAGTTGTCGATTAGAGATAAAGCTCAAAATGTCCGTTTAAGGAATGCACCTTCTAAAGGTAGGCTATCGAAGAGTAGTGGAAATGCTGGAGTTAGTCGTAATGGCACTGAAGACACTGCAGTCCGACCCGAGGCACGAACATTGACTAGGGCTTATGCAATTTGAGCTTGGGAAGATACTTTTGCACTTGATGTGATTGTCGATACATTTTCTATCTTTGATGTTAATGTTTATGCTTTGATTGACCCGGGGTCAACACACTCGTATATATGCACAACGTTAGTGTCAGGTAAGAAATATCTATTGAGTCAACTGAATTTGTGATCAAAGTAACTAATCCGTTAGGACAGTATGTATTAGTTGATAAAATTTGTAGAAACTGTCCTCTGAAATTTCATGTTTGTAACTTTCTGGCAAATTTGATGTTATTACCATTCGATGAATTTGATGTGATTCTTGGTATGGATTGGTTGACTCTGCACGATGTTGTTGTGAACTGTAGGCGAAAACAAATTATTTTGAAATGTTAGAATGGTGAAATAATCAGGATTGAATTAGACAGATGTGAAAGTACCACCAATATTATTTCAGCTTTGTCAGCTCGAAAATGTGTCCAAAAAGTTTGCGAGGCATATTTATCTTATATATCCAATACCAGAGTTTTAGAATCAATGTTGGAATAGGTTTCGATTGTTTTTTATTTTGATGACGTGTTTCCAGAAGAGTTGCCAGGATTATCGCTAATCAGAGAGGTTAAATTTGCTATTGAGTTAGTATTGGGAACTTCATTGATGTTGATTGCTCCTTATAGAATGGCACCGATTGAGTTAAATGAGTTAAAAGCACAGTTATAGGAGGTGGTAGATAAATGATTCGTTTGACCTAGTTTTTCTCCCTGGGGTGCATTTATATTATTTGTGAAGAAAAAAGACGGGCTAATGCGGTTGTGTATTGATTATCGACAATTTAATAAAGTTACAATAAAAAAACAAATATCTGTTGCCACATTTTGGTGATTTATTTGATTAGCTAAAAGGTGCAAAAATATTTTTAAATATTGATCTACGTTTTGGATATTATCAACTTTGGGTTAAAGATTTAGATGTGCTGAAAACAACTTTCAGGACTAGGTACAGACATTATGAATTCTTAGTTATGCCATTTGGTTTAACGAATGCACCTGCTGTGTTTATGGATTTAATGAACATAATATTTTTGCCGTACTTGGATAGATTTGTGGTTGTTTTCATCAATGATATTCTGATTTATTCTCGAGACGAGGTTGAGCATGCCCAACATTTGAAAATAATATTGCAAACTTTGCACGAGAAACAATTATATGCAAAATTTAGTAAATACGAGTTCTGACTTCGAGAAGTCAAAATTTTGGGACACGTGGTAATCGACTGATGGAATTAGAGTGGATCCAAGCAAAATATCTACTATTTTGGAATTAAAGGCTCCAAAAAATATCATTGGGATAAGAAGTTTTCTGGGTTTTGTCGGGTATTATCGAAGATTTGGTAAAGGTGTAACAGCTCGTTTTTCAGTGGTATTAGAAATAGTGGTTTGGAGACCACAAATTCGACGAGTAAGTTCGTATAATTAGTATTTAAATTATAGGAGTCAATAATAAATTTTTTATATTGAATTTTGATTTGATGAATTGAATTAATTGAATTAAAAGTTAGTATAAGTGGTTCGGTTCAAAAGTCAAGTGGTTATTGGAAACGAGGTATTAGGACCTTATTTTCATATTTTAAAGCCGTAAATATTTAAAAATATTTACAGAGTCGTATTATAGGTGAATTGAAATTTGACCCAATAATTTTGACGATTGATTGCTTAATTTAGGTGAAATGATTAAATTGTAAAAGAGGTAAAAGTTAATCGCTATATATTTAAAATAGTAAAGGGACAAAAATGGTAATTAAACCATGGTAAAAAAGTCCAAGCGGTGGTGACATGATTGTAATCCACTAACTTTTTGGCTAAATTTTCATTTAGTCCTAATTAGTTTAGGATTAAATTGAAAATTAAGCTTGTTTAGTTAAAATTTAAAAAATTAAATGACCAATTGTGCAATTAAACCTTCCTTGGTTGGTAATTATACCATATACTTATATCATGGACATCTATGGACATGATTTAATAGTTTTACAAGTTATATTAATAGGGTAATTTTGTAAAAGTTAAAAATTAAAGTTAAAATTAAAGAAATTAAAAGATATTATTTCATTTACCTTTCTTCTTCATGGGTAGAAAGTCGACCATGGCTAGGGCATGGGAAGCTTCGGCCAAGCTTTGATTGCATGATAGGTAAGTGAAGTCTCACTCGATTTTAGTAATTTTTATGTGTTTGGGCTTGTATTAGCTTAATCTAGCTAACCCAGGGACTAATTTGTAAAACTGTCAAATGTTTTGGATTATGCCATTGATGAATTTGAGTTATTCTTTAAGTTTTATGATGGATTATTAAGCTCGGTTGTTAAATAGGACTATTTTATAAAGTAGGTTTTGTTAATTTTAATGTTTAAGGACTAAAATGTTAAAGTGATAAAAGTACTAGGACTTGATGTAAAATAACATCATGTATGGGCTATAGATAAATAGTGAATAATTCGGCTGAAATGGGATTTGAATAAAAATGGTTAAATTGCATGTGTTGGGCTTAGGGACTAAATTGTATAAAAGTAAAATGTTAGGGGAAATTTTGTAAAAATGTAAAAAATGAATTAATTGCATAAAATGAATTAATATTTCTGTTAGAACTAGTGAATTAAATAGAATTATTATTTTAGATCCTAAACGAGTGGAAAACCGAGGGAAAGAGAAAATTATCAAATAGCTCATGTTCTTTACCGTTGGTGCAATTTAGTATGGTAAGTTCATACGGTTTAAATTTAGTACATTTGTAAATGTATTATACCCCTTAACTGTATAATGTTTGAATTATATTGATGTGTGTAATTGGAAATTGAAAATAATGAATTGATACAACGTCGATTATTGATTGAGCCATTGTGGACCATTACTGCAAATCAGACCTGTAAGTTCGTTCGGCTTGTAATTTAATATCTATATGAATTGTATAATGATATGCTATGGAATAATGGATATTAATTGTTATATTAATGATATGAAATTACTCAAAAAATGTCTATTGAATTACTATGTTTGGGCCGAATGAACGCGAGATAGAGTACAATTGAATGATGGTGTGTTATGCGGGGTAGGAGTGGAGATTGATGTGACATTTTTTATATATAATTTTCTCAAGTATACCGAGGTTCAACATTTCTTGCAAACTTTTGTGTTATACTATCCTATTTTGGCGCGTTACGAGGGCGGATGTATAGCCTACGGGTTAGGCATTTAGTGTCTAAGCATGTTATCGGTTGGATTAGCTCTCATGAGCGTTTGGTGTGTTATTGGTTGGATTAGCTCTTATGAGCATTTGGCGTGTTTCGTTTGGTGTGTTATTGGTTGTATTAATAACTTGTTTAATGACTTTGGATGCAATGATTTGTACTTGATATCTTGAATTGACTCCGTTCTGGACATGTATGGTTTCTAGAAATTATTATTTTAGCATTTGGTGTGCTGGATGGTTAACTGTGTACTCGTAGCCACTTATCCTTCATCGGACTATGTTTTATTGATCTTTGAAAAATTATTGAAATGTGGAAACTAATTTGCATTATTGTACTGAGAATTTCTGCCTTTTTGTGAGTTGTGATTGACAAGAATTCTGATAATAACCTCATTCATAGGAACTCTGTTAAGAACCTTATCACCAAGAACTCTATTCAGGACTTTATTGTCAGAAACATTGTTTACAAATTTTATTAATCGAATTATTATGAGTAATTTAGTAAGATTTACTGAAAGAACTTGTATTTTGTTGTGTTTCTTGTAGATAACATTTTATGGATCGGGAGATCGAATCAGTACGAAGAAATCACACTATCCAGGGATTCTTTTGGTAACAATTGAATTTAACTTGGCTTATATGGCATGTAATAGGGTAATTTGGGTATGTTTGTAAAGGTTCATAATTTATTTTTTGGTATAAGTGTTATGCTTTGATATAATTTGTTTGAACAACTACAGGTGGCATGTATGGTTGATTCAAAGTTGGTGCTTAAATGACCTAAAATAAAATGGCATGAAAAGGGTGCTGATGGTGTTTTTGGGAAGCTTGTTTATGCATGTTATGAAATGGTAAAATTACTTGTGAAATTGGTTGAGAGATAAGCTTGAAGTAGATCATTTTTGGGCACACACAGCCTGGGACATTGGTTGTCACACGGCAGTGTGATACACATGGGCTAACACATGGCCTGCGACATAGTCGTGTGAGGATACTTTGAATGGTACACGAGCTGGCACACGGCCTGCAACACGACCGTGTGATCCAAATTTGAGAGTTACACGATCTATACACACGGCCGTGTGACCCCTGTTTTGAAAAATTATAGTTTTGTTCTAATTTTTTAGTTTTGTCTCTAATTATTCCCTGATTGTTTCTAAACTATTTTTAAGACCTCAAAGTCTTGATTTAAATTGTAAATGTATGATTATTCCATTTTGAATTATTTATGAATTTTGTTAGTATAATTGAATGGTTGGCAGCCATTTGTTCTGAAAAGTTTCGTACGGTAAGGTAATATTTTGTAACCTTATCCTGACGATGGAAACGGGTTATGGGTGTTACAAAAGGGTTTTCAATGATTGCTTCAACATTGGCGAAGCTAGTTGAGAAAGATGTAAAATTTTTTTGGTTTCAAAAATGTCAACAAAACTTTGATTCGTTGAAAGTGATGTTAATCGAAGCCCCTGTGTTGATTTAGCCAGAGTTTGGCAAAGGTTTTGTGATTTATAGTGATGCTTCACTTAATGGTTTAGGTTTTGTTTTAATGCAAAAAGGCAAAGTAGTAGCTTATACTTATCGTCAATTGAAATTGCACGAGAGGAATTGCCCGATTCACAATTTAGAGCTTGCAGCTATTGCATTTGCTTTAAAAATTTGGCGACATTATTTATACGTGAAAAAATGCCATATCTTCACCGACCATAAAAACTTAAAATATTTGATCTCACAAAAAAGAATTGAACTTGCGACAGCGTAGATGGTTGGCTCTCGAAGCCAAAAAAAATTGTCCTTTGATGACTTAGGGTTACTGTTTTCTGGTTGACTTGATGCTTCTACCACTCGATGAGTTTGACGTGATTTTGGGTATGGGCTGGCTGGTTATGCATGATGCAGCTGTGAATTGTAGACGAAAAATCATCGAATTGAAATGTCAGAACGGTGAAATTCTTTGGATTGAGTCTGATGATTCGAGTGAGTTACGTACTGTGATATCATTTATGTTAGCTCAGAAATTTATGAAAAAGGGCTGTGATGCATATCTTGCATACGTACTGGATACTAAGGTTTCTGAATCAAAGATTGAATCTGTACCTGTTGTTTGTGAGTTTTCGGATGTATTTCCAGAAGAATTACTGGGTTTGCCACCGATCAGAGAGGTTGAATTTGGTATTGAATGAATATCAGAACAACACCGATATCGATAGCCCCGTACAGAATGGATCCAACAGAATTAAAAGAGTTGAAAGCTCAGTTGCAAGAATTGACAGATAGAGGCTTTGCACGATCGAGTTATTCGTCTTGGGGTGCACCAGTATTGTTTGTAAAGAAGAAAGACGGCACGATGATAATGTGTATAATTACAGACAACTAAATAAAGTGACTATAAAGAACAAATATCCTTTACCTCGAATTGATGATTTATTTTATCAGTTGAAAGGGGCTACAGTATTTTCAAAGATTGAATTGAGATCAGGTTATATATAGTTGCGAGTTAAAGTGTCGGATGTGTCGAAAATTGCGTACAGAACGAGGTAAGTACATTATGAATTCCTTGTTATGCCTTTCGGATTAACTAATGCTCCTGCAGTTTTTATGGACTTGATGAACCAGATATTCAGACCGTATTTAGATAGATTTGTTGTCGTATTTATTGACAACATTCTGATCTATTCGCGAGATGAATCTGAACATACCGAGCACTTGAGAGTTATGTTACAAACTTTACGTGTAAGCAATTATTTGCAAAGTTCAGCAAATGTGAGTTTTGGCTTCGAGAGGTTGGATTTCTAGGGCATATTGTTTCAGCTGAAGGTATCAGAGTTGACCTGAGTAAGATTTTTGCTATTTTTGATTGGAAACCTCTGAGAAATGTATCTGAAGATTCGTGAAACCGTATAAAAGAACTATCCGACGCATAACTTAGATTTGGCTACAATTGTGTTCGCATTGAAAATTTGGCGACACTACTTATACGGTGAAAAATGCCATATTTTTACGGGTCACAAAAGCTTAAAATATTTGATGTCATAAAAAGATTTGAATCTGCGTCAACGAAGATGGCTCGAGTTATTAAAAGATTATGAATTTGTGATTGATTATCACCCGAGAAAAGCTAATGTTGTTGCTGACACCCTGAGTTGAAAACCTTTGTTTGCATTATGAGTAATGAATACCCAGTTAATGATTTGTGATGATGGGTCTATTTTAGCTGAATTAAAAGCTAAACTGACATTTATTCAACAAATCCGCGAAGCTCAGAAAGATGACTGTGAATTACAAGTTAAATGAATTCAATGTGAGACTATCTCTAATTTAGAATTTCAGATTGGAACCGATGATTGTTTAAGGTTCCGAAATAGAATTTGCATATCAAGAAATTGCGAATTCAATCAGAATATTTTGCACGAAGCACACAATAGTTGCTTATCTTTTCATCCGGGGAGTACTAAAATGTAAAACTGTTTGAAACAATTTTACTGGTGGCAAGGTATGAAACGAGATATCTCAGAGTTTGCTTCTAAATGTTTGATTTTTCAGCAAGTCAAAACTGAACATTAAGTACCATCTAGTTTACTGCAGCATGTGATGATTCCCGAGTGGAAATGGGATAAAGTTACAATGGACTTTGTGTTAGGATTACCCCTAACTCCGAAAAAGAAAGATGCTATCTGGGTTGTTGTTGATCGACTAACGAAATCTGCTCATTTCATACTGGTACGTATAGATTTCTCACTTGATAGACTAGCTAAATTGTACATTTCTGAGGTTTTGCGATTGCATGGGGTGCCATTATCTATTATTTCTTATAGAGATCCGAGATTTACATCGCGATTTGGGAAGAAATTACAAGAAGCCCTAGGTACGAAGTTGAATTTCAGTACTGCTTTTCATCCTTAGACTGACGGTCAGATCGAGAGAGTTATTCAGATTCTCGAAGACATGTTGAGATGTTGTATTTTAGAGTTTGAGGGTAGTTGGGAAAAATACTTACCGTTGATTGAGTTCGCGTATAATAACAGTTTTCAGACGAGTATAAAGATGGCACTGTTCGAAGCTTTATATGGTCTCAAACATCAAACTCTGCTATACTGGACTAAACTAAGTGAGAAAAAGATTCACGGGGTTGAATTGATCATAGAAACTGAAGAAAAAGTGAAAACAATTCGTAATAATTTAAAAGCAACTTCAGATCTACTGAAATCATTCAGGGGGACCGAGTCTTTTTAAAGGTGTCAACGTGGAAAAAGGTTCTTCGATTCGGCTGTAAAGGAAAGTTGAGTCTACGATTTATCGGACCGTATGAGATTATCAAAAGAATAGGGCCTGTAGCGTACCAACTAGCTTTACTGTCAGAACTTGAAAAGATTCATAATGTCTTTCACGTTTCTATACTACGTCGATACAAATCCAACTCGTCACATGTGATTTCTCTGGTAGATGTTGAGATACAGACTGATTTGACGTATAGCAAAGAACCAATAAGGATTTTAGCTCGTGAAATCAAAGAATTGAGAAATAAACGCATAGGTCTAGTGAAGGTTCTTTGGCATAAACATGGAATCGAGGAAGCTACGTGGGAACCCGAGGAAGCTATGAGAAAATAGTACCCTAACCTTTTCACTGGTAAGATTTTTGGGGACGAAAATCCCTAAGGGGGAGAGTTGTAACAACCCGTTTTTGGTCAAATTAGAATAGTGGTTTTGAGACCAAAAATTCAAAGCTAAAATATTTATTTTAACTATTTTAATAAGGTCTACAGCATGATAGATTAATTACGTGAAAGTTTCGTAAAGAAATTTTACTATTTGAATACTTAATTCGGTAAAAAGAACTAAATCGCATATAATGTAAAAGTGCTGTTCTATTAGTTAAAGGTGTCAAACAGCTTTGACTTTTAATTAAGGTGGCCTTAAATGGTAATTAACCCATTTTTTTTTATAAGTGGACAAGAATGGCCATTAATTAGGTGAATTAATGGTCTATTTTTAAGGTTAATATGGTAAATGTGTAAAATATGTTAGTAAAATAATAGAAAACAAATGGTTATCATCTTTATTCATCCTCTAGCTGAATTTAACCAAAGGAAAAAAACAAATTTTCTTGTCTCAAGCATTCAACCATCTCTCCTATTGCATGTAAGCTCAATTTTTGATCCGTTTTTAATGATTTATATGTTTTTGAGATCGTTGCTTCGCTTTCTAGCTATCCCGTACCTTAGATTTCGAAACTGTTAAAGCTTTATCATGTTTCCATTTTTAAATGCTTGAGCAATTTTATAGATTGCGATAGATTTGGAAGGTTTAATGTTAGATTAATAGTTTTTGTAAAGTAATTTTTGACAAAAATGTCAAAAATGGATTAATTTGTGAAAATGTAAAATTTTGCGGATAAAAGTTTGAATAAATAAAAGATATGGGCTACTAGGGACTCCATTAAAATTCGGCTAAGCATGGTTTGTGATTAATTACATGAATTTTCAATTTTATATGATATGAACTAAATTGTAAAAGTGTGAAACATTAGGGGCAAATGTGTAAATTTTCAAAAATATGAATTATAGGCTAAATTGAATAGATCGAATATTGAATGTGCTAAATTTGATAATATATAGATCAAGATAAGCCGAGATTGAGATTATATCGGGGAAAAGGAAAAGTGGACGAATAGTTGATAATTTCCATCCGAGCAACTCGAGGTAAGTTCGTATAATTAGAATCGAACTTTTAAATACTTGTAATTATTCTAAATGAATGTATGTAGTTGATAAAATGATATAGTCGAAATTTGAATGCTTTATTCATAAAGTTTGATGGTTACCGAGCCCCGTTTGAGTCGTAGGAATTCGTAGGATACTAGTAACATGTCACTAGGATTACTATTTAGGTCGAGATCCTTCATGTTTTGCAGAATCACCTCAGCTCGTATGAGCTTATCGATATATCAGCTCATAAGAGCTTACTGTTCTCAGCTTGTCAGAGCTTATTGTTTCAACTCAATAGAACTTACTGTCCATCAACTGAGGAGGAGCTTACCAATCATAGCTCAAAAGAGCGAATACGATGATAAATTGACGGATTACCAATTAGTACACTTAGTGTGTATCACCAATGTATCTATCGATATTCTATTAGGTTCAACGGCCATAAATCTAATAATGGTTATACGGATAAATTACTAGTTATATAAATGAATTGTCGATTATATGAATGAGAATAAATTGTTACATATGCTCCACAAGGTACATAAAATTGGTATGATGTAATATATTGATATATGAAATTGAGATAAAGATTATATGTACTTATGATACTAACATTTTGATGAATGCTTGTGTATAGGCATTTGGCAAGTGAATTTGATATACTTTGTTTAATTGTTTGATTATGTATAAATGGTAAGTTAAATTCTGAATTATATGGGCTTACTAAGGTATAAAGCTTACTCTATTTCTTTTCCGTGTTTTATAGAGGTTCGATAGCTCGCTCGATTCGGATAAAGTCGGAGTTACGCATCACACTATCCAGTTGTCGATGGGTACTTTTGAACTTATGGATATATATAAATATGGCATGTGTAGGTTAGTTATAAAGATGATAGTTATAGTTACTTAAGGTGGTGATTTTGGTACATGTTGTGGTATATGTTAAAGCCATGTGATTTGGCTTAACTTGGTATAATATTTTGATTGTGTATAATTATTCAAATATGGTTTGTTTTGGCAAGTAGTAGATGAAATAGAAATATGCAATGTTGTCTTGATATGTGATAGGCATATGAATGGAAAATGCATGATTTTAATTAGGTAATTGAATACTATGTCGAATTGGTATAAAATGTGTATGAAATGTTGTGGATTGGCTGCCTATTGAGTTATAAATGTTGCAATTTATGCTTGTGCAGGTATATAATAATAGGGTGGCAAAATGGCTTTGCAAATACCCCATTTTTGTCCACACGGGAATGTGTCTCAGCCGTGTGTAATACACAGTCATGTTACTCGGTCGTGTGTCCCCTGGTGTTAAAATTAAAATGAAGTCAATATGCTCCACACAGTCTCACACACAGGCATGTGACTGGCCGTGTGGTACAAGTCAATATACCCCTTAATTGGCACACAGCTTAGCACACGGGCGTGTGACTTGGCCATGTTGCATAAGTCAGTATACCCTACAGTTTTGGCATGGCCTAGCACACGACCTGACACACTGGCTTGTGTGGCCACTTCGAAGGGCACACGGGCTAGACACACGGGCATGTGGTTGGCCGTGTGACCCAAGTCAGTATGTACCCCCTGTTTTCACACGGCTGGTGACATGGGCATGTCTAGTGGTCGTGTGAAACACACGGCCTTCCCATACGAGCATGTGTCCTCTATTTTGAGAAAAATTTTCAAAGTTTCGTAAAAGTTTTATAAGTTATTGGTTTAGTCCCGAACCACTCCTAAAGCATGTTTAAGGCCTCGTAGGCTATTATAAGGGACAAATTGATTGACATTGAATGATGATTGTATGAATTGATCGAATGTATGAGAAACATACGGATATATGTGTTATAAGTCCAGTAATGCTCTGTAACCCTATTCCGACGTTGAATACGGGTGAGGGGTGTTACATTAATGCCCATCCAACCCTACATACGATATAGTGTTAGTTCGACACGTTCAATGAGATGCAGACTAGCTGCCAAATCAAATTACGATAAAAGCCAGATACACATATCAGTCGTGGGTTAGCCACTGAATCAAAACATATCACTTCCTCTTTTAAATAATTCCCATCCAATGCAAATGCAGATTATAGATGTCAAGAACGTACACATAATCATTTAGACTCAATTCATAACTAAATGATACAAATCAATATAATCAATAGTAATCACAATTAGTAAACATTTATATAATAAATATCTTAGTCTTAGATCATCAAATAGCACTCATACGGTCTAATTCAAATATTAAATACATTATGGAAGGCCTACATTCATGTTAGACGATGCTTACGGCCTCAGAGATAAATTAAAGATTTGACCCGCACACTCGTGTGGTTCCACACAGCCTGGAACACCCTCGTGTGCCTACCCGTGTGTCTTCAATGACCTGACACATGCCTGTGTTGTTTGCCTTTGTGGTATTAAATCACAAATAGTGAGTCACATGGCCTGGACACATGCCCGTGTCCCTAACCCATGTGAACCCTGCACTAACATGACCACACACGGCCTGGACACATGCTCGTGTCCCTTGCTAGTGTGACTTGTATTTTGTAGATAGTGTGTTACACGGCCTAACTCGCGGCCGTGTTGCATCGGTAGCCATGTTTTTCGGTGTCCAAAATTCATAAAAACTCAGATTTTTGGTATGCACTTGAAGTAATTTCGAAGTCAAAACACTATAGAAGACTTATAAAGCCTAAAACGACCATCCAATAACTCAATCAACCAATTATATCGAAAATATTGCATAATTATATGTAAAATACTTATGTCAAAAGTTTCGACACAAAACCTCCAACAAAACCAACACTTACTGAAAGATCAACAATGATTACGCAAATTGACATTTTGAGGTTCACTGCTCCCGATATCCCCGCCTAATAGGGAAACCAAATGATTGATTATCAGAGAATTACACAATACAACCAAAATGACCAATTCAAAACATGTTATGAAGAACAAGAAGTTAAAATCGCAGAATTAAATGAATCGACATTGAAACTTACTTAATAACCTTTCGATTGACGTAACTAACAGTGTATAACTTCAATTAGTCCCGTATTTACTTATGACAGTAATCAAAATAAAGAAAAGAAAAGAAAAGAAAAAAATAACCGAAAAAGAGAAAATAGAGGAAAAGAAGAAGAAATAATAAAAAGAAAAGAAAAAATAAAAGAAAATGACTAATATTAAATCCTAATTAACTACCAATCAGATTCCTAGCATTTAGCAAAAATGTCCTCTCCTTGCATACTCTAGGACTCGAACACAAGACCAAATAGAATACAGAAGCTTAACCATTGAACTAGTAGGTTCATTCTTGACAAAGGTTTGAATTTAATTAATTTTAAATATGTAATTCAAGGATAAAGATTATCCTAGAATGAAATAAAAAAAAACTTCAAAAAAAATTGCAACTCTAACTCCTAACCTCGATTACATAAGCGGAGCACATAACCACAAATGCAGAGACTTAATTATGAGAAAATCCAATAGTCAAATATTCAAATTTTTGGGGCGTTACAACTTTTTCCCCCTAAAAGAAATTCTGGCCTCTAAAGTTACCTAACTCGAACAGATACGGGTACTACCGCCTAATCGAATCTTCAGGTTCCCAAGTGGCTTCCTTAGTGTCATGATCCAGAATTTGAATAGGTTCCTCCTTAAATGTTAGATCTGGTCATACCTCAATTTCCTCAACATAACTATTTACGATGGATCAGATCGATACTGTCTCAGCATCGAAATGTGGAACACATCATGACTCCGCTCCAACTTTGGCGGTAATTCTAGTTGAGAAGCAATAGGTTCGACATGTTTTAGGATACGATAATGTCCAATGAACCTCGGACTCAACTTGCCCTTATGTCCAAATCAGAGGACTTTCTTCCATGGGGACACTTTCAGGAACACCTGATCACCTATAAAAAACTTAATATCTTTTCTCTTTAAATCGACATAAATTTCTGTCAATCAGAAGCTACTTTAAGACGGCCTCAGATCAAATTAATTGTATTCTCCGTCTAAAAAACTAGCTCGGGACCTAAAACCTGGCGTTCACTTAATTAAGTCCAACATAGAGGAGTATGCCACTTACGACCATACAGAGCCACTTACGACCATATAGAGCCTCTTAAAGTGCCATTTGAACACTAGACTGGAGGATATTATTGTACACAAACTTAGCTAACTGTAAGTAATCTTCCTAACTGCCTCAGAAATCTATTACACAACCCTGAAGCATATCCTCTAGGATCTGAATAAATCGTTCAGACTGTCCGTCGATCTAAGGGTGATATGCAATGCTAAAATTCAGTTGGGTGCCTAATGCCTCCTGAAGTTTTCTCTAAAATCGAGACGTGAACCATGGATCTCTATCATAAATAATCAATACTAGAATTCCATGTAGTCTCACGTTTTTAGCAATATACAGCTTAGTGAGCTTCTGCAGTGAGTAATCTATTCTGATAGGAATGAAAAAGGCGGACTTGGTCAATTGATCAACAATGAACTAAACTGAATCTTTCTTAGAGGGGGTTAAAGGCAACCCACTGACAAAGTCCATTGTTACACGTTTCCATTTCAACAGAGGAATCTTAACTGGCTGTAGTAGACTAGAAGGCAACTAATGTTTAGCCTTAACATTTTGGCATGTTAGATAGTGCAATACAAAGGCAACCACTTCCCATTTTAGACCAGGCCATCAAAAAATTTCTCGGATGTCCCGATACATTTTATTTCCACCAGGATGCATAGCATAAGGGCTACTATGCGCCTCCTATAGAATCGATCGCCTCAACTTGTCATTTGGCATAAAAATTAAACCCCTAAAACACAAAAATTTGTCACGGTTCAAATTGAAATTTGACTATTCATCCAACTCCGGCTGACGCAGATGCTGTACCAGTAACTCATCTTAGTTCAAATCTGATCGACCTAAGATGGCTTAATTTATAGTTCATCTAGAAAACTCCCATCCTCGAACAAACTCAGATACGTGAACATTGCTCTCACTTCAGACAGCGCTCTATGGCTAAGAGCATCGGCTACCACATTAGCTTTACCAGGATGATACTCTATTGTGCAGTCATAGTTTTTAAGCAACTCAACCCACCTACGTTGCCTGAGATTTAACTCCTTTTGAGTTGACAAGTACTTGAGGCTCTTGTGATCAGTGTAAATGATACAATTTTCACTATGCAAATAACGCCTCTAAATTTTTAGAGCAAACATGATTGCAACCAACCCAAGATCGTGCGTAGGGTAATTACACTCATATGTCTTAAGTTGTCACAATGTGTAAGGTACCACTTTGCTGTCTTGCACTAAAACACATCCTAGTCCGACATGCAACGCATCACTAAAAACCACAAACTCTTGTCCCAATTCATGTTGAACTAGAATAGGAGCTTGCGTCAAAACAGACTTCAGCTTTTCGAAGCTAGACTGTTGTTTCCCAAACCACAAAAACAGAGCGTTCTTACGCAGTAGCTTCATCAGAGGTGACGCAATCAGGGAAAACCTTCGACAAACCTTCGTTAGTAACATGCTAAATCCAGGAAACTACAAAGCTCAGGCACATTGCTCGGCTGTTTCTACTTAGCAAAAACTTTTATTTTCTTGGGATCGACCTGGATCCCTTCAGCAGTCACCACATGCCCTAAAAAAGAAACCTCTGGCAACCAAAAATTGCCCTTGCTAAACTCGGCAAACAACTTCTTTTCTCGGAGTGTCTGAAGGACAATATGAAGGTGATCATCATGCCCGCACTCAGTCTTAGAATAAATCAATTTGTCGACGATAAAGACTACCATAAATTGATCCAAATATAGTTGGAACACTCGGTTCATTAAGTCCATGAATGCAGCTAGAGCATTCGTCAACCCAAAAGGCATGACTGGGAACTCGTAGTGCCTATAACGAGTCTTGAAAGCGGTCCTATACACATCAGTCTCTTTAACCTTGAGCTGATGGTAACCAGAACGGAGATCAATCTTAGAGAAATAGATGCCTTGCAGAACTAGTCGAACAAGTCATCAATCTTCGGTAACAGATACTTATTATTTACCATTAACTTGTTTACCTATCGGTAATCTGTATAGATTCTTTTCGATCCGTCTTTTTTCTTCACAAATAATACCGGTGGCCCCCACAGAGACACACTCAGCCGGATGAACCATTTATCAAGAAGTTCTTGAAGCTAAGATTTTAGTTCTGCAAGCTCCTTCGGTGCCCTGTGGTAAGGTGCAATAGATAGTGGAGTGGCACTCGGTAACAAATTGATGCTAAACTCAACCTCTCTATCCGAAGGTATTCTAGGAAATTCCTCGAGAAAGACATCTAGGAGCCCCTAAACAACTCAGCACCCTTTTCGGACTAGCCTATCAACTACAAGAGTGGAGATTATATTGGAGAGGTAACCTTGACGCTTACCAACCATAACAACCTCGCTATTCTTATCTGTCCTTAGAATAACTCTCTTAGTTGCACAATATAGACTGACCCGATATTCTACGAGCCAATCCATTCCCAAAATCAGATCAAACTCATGAAAAGACAACTCCATTAAGTTAGCCAGAAATACCATACCCTGAATCTCTAAGGGTACTCGTCTGGATACCTTATCAAAACGAACTGATTGACCCAAAGGACTAATCAAAGAAAACTCTCTTGCAGTATTTTCAACAGATATAACCAAATTTGTATAAATAGTACTAGCTATATACGAGTGAGGAGACCCAATGCCAATGAGAGTGAAGTACATAACATAATAGATAAAGAATGTACTTGCTATGACATCGGTGTCATCCCTGTCCTCTCAGCATCTCGCAGTATAAACTAGTGCAGGCTGTCGTGCCTTAGCCTGACCTACAGCCCTACCCGATGCTTTCTGACTTCTACCAAAACTGTTACCTCATTTGACAATACCACGACCTTTAGGTGGTTGTTAACCAACTCTTGGAGGAGCATGATCCTAAATAGAAGTCTGTGCCGCAATTGACACCAGATCTGGTCAATGTGGACAATCCCTAACTCAATGCTCCATCGACCCACAATGGAGGCATGCTCCCAAGTTTCTCCAGCATTCACCTAGATGATGCTTCCTGCAGTTGCTACAGAGCTGAATCTCGGTCTCTGCAGCTGATGCCTCAATCTTAAAAGGCCTGTTAAACCTCACCCATTTCTTAGGGCGTTGTCTAGAACTAGAGGGACCCGAATCCCATTTATTCTTACATTGATCTCTCTTACAGTCACGTTTCTCATGCTCATTGTGCTTTACCTACTCCACTATCTTAGCCTTATCAACCAAGATTGCAAAAGCCTGCTCCCCCTAGAGAGTTATTAGGACCCGCAAATCATAATGCAACCCTTCTTCAAACCTTACACATTTATTGTAGTTAGATTCTACCAGAGCCCACACATGCTTACTCAGCTTCAGAAACTTGGTCTGACACTTGGCCATAGATCGATCACCTTGAACCAGAATCATATACTTACATCGGTGAGCCTCCACATAACTCACCCCCACATACTTACTCTAGAAGGCATTCTTGACCATCAGCCACCACTGATAGGCTTCATCCCAGAGTGGGGATACAACAACCCTCAATTTTTGACCGGGAGTGCAGTCAATATCAGTCATAAGATGCTTGGTTGCCTCTAGTCATTATTCAGCAACAGTATGGCGACTCCAATGACGCCCCTAAACAACTCAACACCATCCGATCGGAGTCTCTCAATAACTGAACCTCTGCCTCTAGATTTAGAATTGGTCTCAGCGACCCTTTCCAATGCTTGAATCATGGCATGGGACAGTGCATCATCCCTAACCGTCGGAGTCTAAGACCCCGTCTTAGCAGTGGGAGTACCAACTATCTTGTTGGTCTTAATATTGGACATGCTACCCATAGATGATGACTCCACTCGAGCTCCTCCTCGGCGTCTACGATGCCCAAGAGAGCCATGTCCACGACTATCATGTGAACTCATAATATCAATTTATCTACAATGTCAAAGTGCACATATCAATTCAAAGCTTAAGCATAGTGCTCCTAACAGTTCTTATCAGAGTATTTAATTAGATAACAGTTTAATCACTACAATGTCTCCACTGGTCACGATGATGAAACATAAATACTTGCAGGTTTAGCGTCGGTGGCTTGGTCATTTACAAAATCAATTTTTAGAATGACTCAGATATCTTATTTTCATTTAACTACCTTTTGACACACATTATAAGCCCAAAACTTAGTCTGAGTGTTGATTAATTGGCTCTGATATCACTAAATGTAACACCCTAAACCTGGCCTAGGCATCAAAACCAAGTTTGAAAAGTTACGTTGACGTTACTAAAAAAACCCACTTTTATAAAACACAAATAAAAGAATACCATCTGACAAATTATAACAACTATACAAGCCAACTGATCATTCAACAATCTTAAGAAGTCATTTTACTAAGGAATACTAGAATTACTAATAATATAAATAAAGGGGGATAAAGCAAATTGACCGAGCTTCCACTACACCGACCTGATCAAGACTATGAGTTACTTAAAATTCAGTCAACAACAAAATGAGTTGAGAACTCAGTGTATAACCGAAATAGACTTAGCTAGAAGCATAATTATAATAATGAATTTTTGAATCTCAAGTTCCAATAAGAATTAGAGAATATCCAATATAGATTTAACGTATCAGTTATATGGCAGAACAATTCCATTTTAGATACAAAACAAATTAGGAACAGATGTAGTTATTCCAACCCGATCCGCTACACACCATTTTCGACTATTCCAACACAACTTTAAGGGAATTAATACCCATCCAACCTTACACACCGTATAGTGTCAGTCCGACAGGTTCAATGAGATGCAGACTAGCTACCAGATTAAATTGTGATAAAACACCAGATTCACATATCAATTGTGGGTTAACCACTGAAACAGAACATATCACTTCTTCCTTTACATAATTCCCATCCAATGCGAATGTAGATCACATATGTTAAGAACGTACACAGAATCATTCAGACTTAATTCATAATTAAGTGATACAAATCAACATCATCAACAATTTTCACAATTAGTAAACATTTATATAACCAATATCTCAGTCTCAGATCATCAGATAGCACTAATACAGTCTTATTCAGATATGAAATACACTACGGAAAGCATACATTTGCATTAGATGACGCTTATGACCTTAGAGATAAATTCCAGCTCTAACTCACATGCCCGTGTGGTTCCACATGGCCTGGCACATGCTCGTGTGCCCACCTACATATCTCACATGGCCTGACACACGCCGGTGTTATTTACCCGTATGGTCCTAAATCACAAACAGTGAGTCACACGGCCTAGACACACGTCCGTGTCACTAACCCGTTTGATCCATACCTTGTAATAAGTGAGATTCACGGCATGGACACACACCCATGTCCTTGGCCTATGTGAACCCTGCACTAACATGACCACACACGGCCTGGGCACACGCTTGTGTCCTTTGCCAGTGTGGCTCGTATTTGGTAGATAGTGTGTTACATGGGCTAACACATGGATTGTCACACAACTGTGTGGCTTACACGCCTACCACACGGCCTGGCACACGACCGTGTGGCATCGATAGCCATGTTTTTCTGCGTCCAAAATTCGTAAAAACTTAGGTTTTCAGTACGCACCTGAAGTAATTTCGAATTCGGAACACTATAGAAGACTTCTGAAGACTAAAATGACCATCCAATAACTCAATCAACCAATTATATCAACAATATTGCACAATTATTCACATAATACTTATGTCAAAAGTTTCGACACAAAACCTTCAACGAAACCAACACTTACCAAAAGATCAACAACGATTACTCAAATTGACATTTTGAGGTTCGCTGCTCCCAATGTCCCAGCCTAATAGGGAAACTAAATGATTGATTATAAGAGAAATACATAATACAATCGAAATGCCCAATTTGAAACATGCTACGAAGAACAAAAGGGAAAAATCGCGGAATTAAACGAATTAATAGTGAAACTTACTTAATAACCTTTCGATCAACGCAACTAACATCATATAATTTCAATTAGTCCTGTATTTACTTACGATAGTAATCAAAATGAAGAAAAGAAAAGAAAAAAATATAAAAGAGCCGAAAAAGAGAAAATAGAAAAGAAAATAGAAAGAAAAGAAAAACTAGAAGTAGATGACTAACGTTAAATCCTAATTAACCACCAATCAGACTCCTAGGGTTTCACAAAAATGTCCCCCCTTGCATACTCCGAGAGTCGAACATAGGGCCAAATAGAATACAGAAGCTTAACCAGTGAACCAGTAGGCTCATTCTTGACACATGTTTACATTGAATTAGATTTAAATATGTAATTCAAGGATAAAGGTTATCCTAGAGTAAAATAGCAAAACTTGAAAAAGTTACAACTGAAACTCCTGACCTCAATCACATAAGTGGAGCAAATAACCACAAATGTAGAGACTTAATTATGACAGAATCCAACAGTCAAATATTCAAAATTTTGGGGCGTTACAGTTACTAACTTGTGAAGTGATATGATTAGAAAGAAATGTGCATATAGGGAATAAAATATGCTTGAATGGTTTAATCATGAAATTATTTATTTGTTAAGTTTGAGTTTCTCTTATATGGGTTTATTAAGCATTAGATTGCTTACGCAATTTTTTTTCTTTGTCTTGTAAATCTTTGGAAAGCTTGAACAATTGGAATATTGTCGGAGCTCTATCACACTATCTATCGACCACTTTGGTAGATTTTCGTTATTTTGACAAAAGATTATAAATGACATATATAGGAATTTGATGTATTAGGTACTTGAGATTAGTTTAAGAATATAGTGTGTTTTGGCTTTATTTGCACTTAGTTGTATATATAGTTTTGGTTTGGCTTGTATATGTTATAACTTTTGGATATGGTCATTTTGATTATGCCTATCTAAAATGTTAAGTTGTGATGGTATAGATTAAAGTGAAATGGTCTTTTAGTATCCATGCTATGTGATTATAGTTTGGCATTATAATTTTGTTATTAAATGGTTTTGATGTATGAATTCTGGTGCATTTGAATGGCATATTGGTTAGAACTTATATGATGATTAATTTGTTATGTTTTGAGAGTATTTGGAGTGTGCTTTGATCATATGAATGTTTATCAAAATGATATGTCTTGGTATGTAGGAATAGGTTTTGAAATGGCTTATTTTAGGAGCAACTTATGCTGCACATGGCCTGGGACACGGGCTGCGACACGATCGTGTGCCACACATGACCCCCCACACGACTGTATATCATTATTATTTTTAGGTGTATGTTTCACACGGTTTGAGACACGATTGTGTGTTTCAAGTTAGTATGTAACATGGTCTAGCAACAAACTACGACACGGCTGTGTGACCCAACATCGAATACACACACGGTTTGGCACACGACCTATGACACGATCGTATAACCCTATTTTGAATACCCACATGGGCGAACACACGGGCTAGGACATGGCTGTGTGTCCAAACTTCGAATGTCCACATAGTTTGGGCTGTGCCACATGGCCTGGCCATATGGTCGTGCGACCACTATTTTCCCAAAATTTCATGTTTTAATTAAAATAAATCCCTGATTGTTTCCAAGTTGTTTTTAGAGTCCTGAAGGATCGGTTTAAGGCTTGATAATGTATTTTTACTATGGTTATATTGAGTTGTTGGATGTTGTCCACACTAGTGGGATAAACCAATTTTGATGCAAATTGGTTGAAACACAGTATTGCTAAACCAATCATCAATCTAACTCAGTTTGAGGTTAATCCAACTTTGTTAACTTGGGTATCTACAAATTTGCAGTTTAGTGAAAACAAAAATAAGGATTCTGAGATGATTCAAACAAATATGTAGTACAGTGGATATACAAGAGTTTCAGAGGAAGCAATCAAGCTACTTTTGATTCCCTTTGCACTCAGAGTACAAATTAGAGAATGGTTGGAAACATTACCGATAGAAACAATTATGTATTGGAAAAAAATTGTGCAATGGTTCTTACAACGTATTATACCTATGCCTATGATGTTGAAGACGTATGAGGAGTTGTTAAAATTTAAGCAAAATCTGACGGAGACAATTGGTCAAGCCTGGGATCAATTTAAGATAAGTTGGTGTAAAGCTTTTGGAGGTGGAATAGATAAGACCATCCATTTACAACTTTTTTATGCCAGATTAGATAAAGAAAGTAAAGTCCCATATAACCTATTTAGTGACCTTTGTCACATCAACTTTAACATTCATTAAAAGTCCCATATATATTTATATATATTAGATAATACAAAACCTATAACTGCATATATATTATATATGATAAAACCCACACATATATATCATGTATATAGTAGACCTACACAAATATATTATACATATAACACCCATGTATGTAAATATATATTATATATATAACACCAAAACCCATATATATTGTAAAAAAATAACAAAACTCCTATACTTATATATTGTATATACACATACCTTTTAAATTTGCACAACATGGATACTCAACAATTCAAAAAAAATTGCAAGAATTTTCACCAGGAAAAAGTCGAGGTTTGCATACCTTACGTGGGGGTTCGCAAGCCTCACTTTGACTCTCTAGATCTCATAATTCATGCTAAAATATGACATATAAATGCACTCACCTGTAGCTCACCATAGTTCATCAAACTAGAAAACTTTATGCTTGTGTAACGACCCAACCCGGCCTAGACAGTAGACCCGAGTTGAAGGGGTCACATTAATCACCAAAGTGATCCTGTCTTTTTCAAATCTATTCTCAATTCTAAACTTGTTTTTATAATAGTGAATACCTAATATTAATCAATTAAAAACTAAATTTAGTGAATTCCTCATATTAATCAATTAAAAACTAACTTTATCTTAGCAGTGGAAAATAAATCAATAATATTTGTATATTAAATCAACCTGTGTAAGACGCTTAATAAATGAACAACATTCTAAAATAATTATTAATAAGTAATTTTAAGTATGAACCATTCCATCTATATAAATACCTGTTAATAACATGCATCCTAATTAATGTAATTGAAAGTATTTGGCCCATACCATGATTTTTTAATAAAACAATAATTGTAATAATAAGAGCAAAATAATTGGTGAGAACAAATTGAGACCCTCCATATGTCAATTCCACATCTTAGTCCACCGGGTTAATTGAAAAGGAAAATAAGGGGGAGTGAGCTATACAAGCTCAGTGTGAGTCCCTTTACAATAAACCAATTCCATATTCGATCATAAACATTACGAATAACAACTAAATTCACATATTAGACAATTCAAAACGGTAATTTGAGTTTTCTACTTGAGTAAGCGAACATCAACATTCAATCATTATCAATCAGACGAATTCAGATATTAAACCATTATAACTTTCAAATAACAATATGCACATTTAATAGTTCAAACGTTTCAAGACATACTTTTCATTGAGTTTGCACAATATGCCATGCAACATTTTGTTTAACAATCAATAATCCTACCTCACCACTATACTCCATGATAGGGGTTCCCTAGAACTCCCTTCTCCAAGCACACCAACATATGTATGGACAAAGCCACCAAATTTGTAGACAAGCTGCCAGTTCATATAGTTGTGGACAAGACAATAACTAAGTCATCCTGGGTTGCCCGACAACAATGACCTGCCAACTTAGGTTTCCCAACAATGATGGCTTATCAATATGCAGTTAAACTATCACATCTTCCTCCTTTCATAA
The DNA here is from genome assembly GCA_025698465.1 of Gossypium longicalyx. NCBI lineage: Eukaryota > Viridiplantae > Streptophyta > Magnoliopsida > Malvales > Malvaceae > Gossypium > Gossypium longicalyx. Next base: position 9,227,869 of record CM046997.1, on the reverse strand, counting down.
CGTCTCCCACAAGCATATGCAATGCAATCATTCTTTAATGTATGCATTCATTAATCATTAATACTTTCAACATTCTATTTGTTGCATAGTAACGATATTCATGAATATATCCATCAATCAATAGTTCAATCATTTAGGCATATGAGACGTTCATTTAGCCTATACAACCTTGATAATCATAAAATCATTCATGGGTCAAGCAATCAATCAAAAGTAATTAAAATCATAAATTCATTCATGCTTATATTCAATCATTCTAATTCTAGTCCAGGAGCTAATTGCATAACCTAGTTCTCTAGATGTTATTAAAAACTTACTTAGGGACTGATTTGCATAAAGTAATAAAAGTTAAGGCAAAACTGTAATTTTTAAGTTTTAAGGGCCACACGGTTGTGTGACCAGCTCATGTGTAAAGCCCCAGGCTGTGTGCGATGTTAAGGGTGTATGTGCAAGAGCTACACGATTGTGTGTGTGGCTATAGCCCGTGTGCGATGGATCCACACGGCCGTGCGTTTCGCTGTGTGCGAGGCTCCAGGCCGTGTGTGATGCGAAGGAGTGAGGTGCAGGAGCCACATGTTCATGTGACCAAAATATGTGCGAGGCTCCATGCCGTGTGCAAAATGCAGATGTAGGGAAAAATATATGACATGACCGTGTGTGAGGCTGTGTGGTCCACATGGGTAGGCCACCCACGGTAGGCCATGTGCGATTGGGAAGGTTTGAATTTTGATCTGATTTATCGTAAAAGAACACACACTTGACTTTCCCAGGACCTTAGGTGACTACCCCATGTTCAAGTTCGATCCAAACACCTACAAGGGTTGATCTTGATAGAGTTTCAATGATCTAATGACTCAGATTTCAAAAATTTGGAGAAGAATAGTTGATGAGGACTTGATTGAATTTTCCAAAAAATTTAAGAGTATTTTTCAGCAAAACTTAAGTGTTGAGAAGTGTTTTGGAGTAGAGAACTTTGAGAGAACATTGGGGTAAAAATAGAGGGAGTCAGGGTTTCAATTTGATAAAATAACAAATAGGGGATTTTAGTTGAATTAGAAAAGGACTTAAAGAGTTGAGTTGGGGAAGAATTTGAGGCCTAATGGGAAAATAACCCATTGGTCTAAAAATCATCAAAAAAATAAATGAAAGTGACATGGATAGAACCTAAGTTGTGAAGGAGACTTGAGAAAGCTTTGACCATTAGGCTAATGCTCACATTTATGCTTAAAACAAACTCAAATAAATACATGAACCAGATTACTTAGGTTTTGTATGTGTAGAAAAAGTAAAGATATAAAATCAAATTTATAAGGCTTGGACCTAAGTTCCCAAGTCTTCCTACTAGGCTTCTAACCAATAATGCTATGTTTTAATTATTACTAATCCTAATAATTCTAACCCCTATTTTTTGAGATGTTATAACTTGCCTTTATCGCGATTTGTTGAGGCTCTACCAATGTTTTCAGCGTTGTATAAAAATATACATATTACTATGGATTCAAAAATAATCTAACTTATCTCTTTGTGTTCATACAACGGTTCTCCACTCACACATACTTATTCGACTTATTTCTATAATCTATTTTGCTTAAATTATTCTTTTTAACTTAATTAAATCCTTAATTTCTACCTCCTAACCCCCTAACTTGTGCCTAATTATAGATTTAGGCTGATAATTCAACTCAATTTTACTAGACACTACTTTTCTCAAAAAGCCACTGTTCATCCTCATTCTCAAAAGACAACCATTTAATTCATGGAATTACTTAAATATTTTGATAAATTGAATTTGTAAATCTCTTAATCTCATCAAAATATACTAAAAAATATTTTAAAAACATCAATTAGCTCTTTATTATTAGATTCACCATTTGAATGCAAAAGATAGTTTTAAAACCATGGATATTTAAATTTCTTGGTTAGACCTATGAAAATTCAAACTAAAAACACCTAATAGAAACTTAATACATAAGAAAACAATAGATTTACCTTTAGTTTGAAAACCTCCACGAATTTGCACCATTGAGCAAAAACAAGCTCAGTTTAGGTGAGAAATTAGAAAAGAAAGAGTGATTTTCTTGCAAAATTGAATGAATAGAGGGTGTTTGGATGCCAAGAAAATATTAAAGATGCATAATTTTTGAGATAAAATTTTCCAATCTAGATTTAACAAAATTTTACAATGAAAAAACATGGAGAGAAATTGGAAAGGCAAGTAGCTTTTATAGCTAACTAATTTTTTTAAAATTGGGCTATTTACCTTCTAAGTCCTCTCCTATTTCTCCCTTGTTCTAATAACTCCCTTTTTAACAACTAGTCTTAATTTACACATTTAACCTCTACTTAACCACTATTCAAAATTATATTCTATTATTTTTTACTAATGTCCAATTATTAATACCATTATTATTTTATCTAATTATTATTTTTACTATTTTGAACTAATTATTTATTTTATCCTATTTTAGCTTCTACGACACAAAACTCGATTTTTCTCTCGAGCCCACAATATAATGCCCATTTCTACAAACCCAATTTTTGGGATGTGACAATAGATGTAGAAGTAGGCAAGCCAGTGGCTAAATCAGATGCAGAATCAAAATGTTGTAATAACCATCCTGAACTTGGAAATTGTATTCTTGGGGAAGATGAATAAGTCCTTCTGAATTTTAAAAATAAATAAGGTAACCTCAACCATGTACATGGTAGTATATATGTATAGTGATTTACACCATCGAATAACTAAGGAATGAAAATAAGAGGGAGAGGAGACTTGATAAAATAAATAAAAAAGAGAGAAAGAAACTAGTGTAAAATAGGAGTAAAGGAAGTCAAAATGATACTTGTAGTGATAATTTTTTAGGATTTTTAATCTAATTAATATTAAATACAATGAAGGGAAACTTCTTAAATATCACAAGGCATGCCAATTTCATACTAAACCTGATCTCGACCTGTCCACTAAAAATTTTCTAAAATAAAATTGACCCGAAACCTGGTTTTTTTTGGAAAAAACCCTACCTTGTTGGACCAGATTAGCTCAAATCCTGTTAGTTGTAACACCCAAAACTTGGCCTAACGTTAAGGTCAGATTATGAAGGTTACAATATTCGTAAAAAACATTGTTCATTAACTTACGTGAAACTTTTATTTCTAAAGTAGTAAAGTTATTTAATTTATCAAAACCACAAGTATTTAGCAAATTGCATTTGAGAAATTTGAGAAAGCCTTGTTTTATTAATTTTATAAAAACAATCCCAAATGTTTAACCAATTGAGTTGTATACATCGTAATTAATTTCAAAACCTTGCAGTAGAAAAATACTTTAAGAATTTCTTATCTCTTAAAATAATAGAATCCTATCAGTTATGTCGCCTTGGGTATAATTACGAGTTATAAAAAATAGGTTCACGAAAATAAATATCAAAACCAAAAGGTAACGTCCCAAAACAAATTAAAATCCGAAAGACCTTATTAGAGTTGCGATTCAAATTCTTATTAAAAAAAATACAAGTGGCAAGATAGAGGGATCCACGAGGGTGAAGGCCGAGGTTTATTTCCTCTGTTTGATATTGATTTGAATAAGGTATTTCAACTTTACTGCATTACTTCTATTAGATGTTGATTATAATAAGGTTTTTTAAACCTGTAAATAGATGCAGTCTATACTCCTTGTAATCATTCGAATTCGACATAGTGGATTTTCATCTTCTCTATTTGTGGTTTTTTCCCAAAAGGGTTTCCACGTAAAATCTATGTGTTATATTTTTCTCTTTTTTTTTCCCATTATTGACATTCTATTTTTACAGACCGTAAAGTTTAAAATTAAAATCCAAAACATACTTAAACCAAAATGTGTGAACCGAGCTCCGAAATCGCCGCCAAGTCCTAAGTCTGAAGGTCACCTGAAACATATTAAACAAACGGGTGAACTAGAAGCCAAGTGTGTGACTCGACCCAAACAAACACAAATGTAAATACCATCACAAAAATTTTACTTATAATGTACACATTACTAGAAACATATGTCAAATTGGAATATCATATTTTCATAATCATATTTCAGAACAAAATTCATTATTTTAAAATAAAAAATCTCAAGCACATTCTCTTATACAGAATTAGATGTAATTCATAATCGGATACAGATGCATATTCAAATTCAAACACACAATTAGATTTAGATACAAATGCAAACACAAATTCTGATACAGATGCAATCACAGATCCTACCTCCATCTGCTACACACCAACTCCATCCAACCAATCACACCAAATAAGACTACAAAAGTCCATCCATTCAATCACACCGAGTCGGGGTGGTACGCCACTCATAATAGTGTAGCTGAGCTGCCAGACAGATATTGAGGTTTAACCGCCAAAATTACAATAAAACTAATAGAAAACACTTCCTCCATCATATCTAAAACCCACCCAATACACGTACAAAATCATAATAACATATGTATATATCACATAATCGAATTAGATATCATATTAGAATAGATAACATAATACGGATGTCACACATGCTTTACAAAAGTAGTCATGCTTTCAAAAATTGTCGACACATATAATATACATGTAACTCACTTACCGAACATATCAACACATATATCTCACTTCAGATCTTTTTAAACAAACTAGACCTCATGGAGGGTCTAATTACAAACTATAAATTAAATCGGGCTTAAATGAAAATTTCAATAAAATGGGCCACACACCTGTGTGGTTTCACATGGCCCAAGTAGCAGCCCATGTGACCCACACGGCCTACCTGATTTGCTCAAGTACTCGCACATGCCCGAATACCCCCACACGGCCTACCAAACAGCTGTGTAACAGAGAACAAATTCATTTTCATTTTTTCTTTTGTTTTTACAGATTTTCAGGTTATACCCAGTGGTTTTGGGTTGAAACACACATGGTTCGCTGATCACTTATTAAGCAGTTCGTACATAGTGTTAACAGAGCATAAGGTTAGTGTCCACACATACAGTTCACATAAGATTAAGCCCCATACCTGAAAATGCAATCTGAAGAGCACTACTCCACAATCAAACACTCCAACGTTTCGGATTTAAATCAGCACCCTCCAGAACCTATCAAACATCTAAAACGATGCAACAAAAATTGAATCAAATGCCCATCAAATAACAAAAAAAAAAAAAAAACAGTCGCTACCCAGTCAAAAAGCAATGCAGTAATGCGATAATTGAATGGTGAAATTGAGGGAGCTAACGCAAGAATGGAAACAATAATTGCAACAATTATTTTGGAGGTATATGATGCTGCAAACGACGCCAAAAACAAGTAAAAATTGGATATAAATCGACCCAAAATTTGAGGCTATTTATGAAAACTTTGGCAGCAAAAGAGCAATATAATTTGGATGCTTATCAATACAAAGATTTAGTGAACAACAAAGGTAGAAATAATTATAAAGTACTAAATGTTTTAAGGAAATCTAAAGTTACAATTTTAAAGGCCAATCGGTGTACAATTTTGAAGAATGCCGACAAAAAAAATTTGGTGTAGCAAATTTTGAGAAGCCAATTAGCAAAATTTGACGAGCAAAAATGAGCAACAAGAAATATAAACAATAAATAATAAAAATTAAGAGAAGTAGAGGAGAGAAACAAAAACGTAAGAAGAAGTAGAGGAGAAACAAAAAAGTAAAATTTTTAGTAACAAAAATAAAAGAACAGAAAGATGGAGAGTGGAGAGAAAAAAATTGAACGTGGGAATTGAGGGATAATTTTTCAAAAAAAATAAAATCCCACTAAAACTGTTTGTTATCCAAATCAACTTTTCCCAGAATTTGAATTTGACACAATATAAGGGAAAAAAAATATTTTCTGCTTTTGCACACACAAAATTTAAACACGAGTCTCTTGGGTAAGTTAAAACTTTATCACTAAACCAACAAGTTCATTCTTATCAATAACCTCTTAAAAATAAAGATAAACCAGAAGATCCCAAATAAGGGTTGAGACAAAAATTAACAAAATTCATAAAACATAATGCAAACCTAGAACCTCACACACACACACACATCCCCAACACCTAACCACTAAACGAAATGAACCCACTTAACATAATTTCACAATCTTAACTAAAAAATCAGAATGTGACCACCCTAAGTTTCATTAACCAATTTCTTTTAACCCAGTTTTCGGGATGTGACATCAGTTTTGGGTCTTTTCCATCCCTATTCAAACTCCTCTAGTTAGGACTGTAAAATTTTTGTCCCAACTAGTAATAAGTTCATCTTCCTATTAAAAAAATGGTGAGGAAATCACATATGAGAGAGGGATTAAAGTCAAAATACTCTCCTCTCACATAGGTCTGTATATAATTCTTGGACTCTTTATCAACAATATCCTTCTTCAAGTGAGCGTAGAACTCTAGGACAACGTTATTAACATATGGTGCAATGAATTTGGTAGTAGACATTAGATTTCTTGCACTACTTTATCCTTTGAACAGTCTTCAAGATCGATGTTCTTTTCCTCAATCAAGTGTCTGTTGCAAAGTGTTCATTCTATTATGGCCCATGTTTAGGGTTTAGGTTGCATTTCCAGCAACGTCATCTCCAAGATCCGAATCTACTTTCTCTCTTTGAGATTACAAAGTGCCTTACTAGTATACTGAACACTTGTTGATATTTAATTATATTATTATCTATGTTTCATCATTGTATTCTAATTTATTGTTCTTCAAATTTTGCTTTTAAAAATAATTAAATTGTTTTCATTTATGCCCAAATTAATTGTAATTATGTTTTAAACACCTAAATATTTCAAAATTTAATTAATTGTTCTTGAAAATTTGCTTAATGTAATTATCTTTATGTTTTAATCAATTTTATTTATAATGTTTTGATTAATTGTTCTTAATGTTCTTGGAAATGTTGATTTTATTTCATTGTTATTTATGTTTATGTTTTGAATTGTTAAATCTTTTTGCTAATTAATTAATTTATTTTGGTTACTTTTAACAAACTAAATTGTAATTATTTACTTACCAAAAATAATAGTGATTACTTAGCAAAAAGTATTCATCTATTTTTTTAAACAATCAAACCTATAATCTATCTCAATTTGATTAATTGTTTATTTATTTGGAATTATGTTATGATTTTATCACCACTAATTTTAATTTTTTTTTACATGCATTCAGAATTTTGTCCATACAGCTTCAAATAGAGAAAACAATTGTCCAAGCAATTCTATCAAAAAATATAACCCGTTTAATAACATCAATAAATTTAAATTGCATGTATCTTCTCAATCTCGATGCAGAATGGTTGGCAGATATTCTAACATGATGTTTCATCCCTTATTGATATATTGTATTTTTAAAGGAGTTATTAAATTTATTAATACATAAATTTTTATAACCAGACAAAAAAAATATTTTTTCAATATCTTTAAGTACACTTCTTTTTTAGATTATTATAAGGTATGCTTGTTTTCTTTTAAATTTTCCGTTATACTTGACAAAATCTTAAATTTTGAATTAATTGTCTTATATTAACTTCAGTTTTAGATCTCAACTTGACATATTTATACATTGTTATTGGGCATGGTTTTTTTTTTAATCTTTTATTTTATGAAAATCTTAATTTAACATTTCAGTTTACCCTAACAATGGCTATCCTTAAGCTTTCCTTCTCATTTCTAATGTTGGTGATTTACTTGATTTCAGTGATGGCCGATACGCAAATACACATTGATAGTCTAATCACTGATCGAAATTCACCATTCTACAATGATATCAATAGTGCATGACCGATGTGTAAGTGTACTGTGAAAAATAAAAATAAAATAGAATAAAGTAAAATAAAATAAAGAACACACAGATTTTACGTGAAAACCCTTTCAAGAAAAAAACCACGGGCCGAGGAGAAGAAAATTCACTATGTCGAATTCGAATTATTACAAGAGGAATAGACTATGCCTATTTATAGGCTTGTAAAGCCATATTATAGTAAGACTGAAACACCTTATTCTAATCAATATCAAATAGATAGAATTTAATAAGGTTTAAAAAACCTTATTCTAAAATAAAATAAAAGAAGTGTAATTCTATATGGATTCTTCTTTTATTTTATTTTACCACAGTATTTTATTTAAATAAGGATTCAGGTCATTTAATTCTAACAATCTCCACCTTGACACGAATTCTCAATGAACAAGTTCTTCATCGCGAACTCTCAACGAACAAGTTCTCCACCTCTTCCATAAAACCCCTTAAGGGTTTAACTTTAACAATAAACACCAACCAAGTTTAAATTGGTTATAGGAAGTGACTTAGTCATCATATCTGCAGGATTTTCATGAGTACTAATTTTTCTCACAACAATATCACCACGAGCAATAATATCACGAACAAAATGATACTGAATATCAATGTGTTTTGTTCTCTTATGAAACATTTGATCTTTTGTAAGAAAGATGACACTCTGACTGTCACAAAATACTGTGCTGATTTGAAGGTCTTCATTGAGTTCACTAAAGAGTCCCTTCAACCAAATAGCTTCTTTACAAGCCTTAGTAATCGCCATGTACTCAGTTTCAGTGGTAGACAAAGCGATTGTAGTTTGCAAAGTGGCTTTCCAACTGATTGCACAACCTCCGATTGTAAAGACATAACCTGTGAGAGATCTTCTTCTATCAAGGTCTCCAGCAAAATCAGCATCAACATACCCAATGACTCCATCTTCAGTTCTTCCAAATTGTAAGCAAACATCAGTAGTACCTCGTAAGTATCTTAAAATCCACTGAACTACTTTTCAGTGTTCTTTACCTGGATTCGCCATATATCTGCTAACTGCACTGATTGCATATGATAAATCTGGACGTGAACAAACCATAGCATACATGAGAGGTCCTACTACACTAGAGTATGAAACATGTGACATGTACTCAATCTCATCATCTGATTGTGGAGATAAAGCCGATGAAAGTCTGAAATGGGCTGCTAAGAGTACTAACAGGCTTAGCACTCTATATATTGAACCTGCAAAGAACTTTCTCAATGTACCCTTTCTGACTTAGGTACAATTTACTTGCTTTTCTATTTATGAGAATCTCCATACCAAGTATTTTCTTTGCTGGTACCAAATCTTTCATCTCAAATTCTTCACTTAGTTAGGCTTTGGCCTTTCTTATCTCTCATTTATTTTTTGCTGCTATCAATATGTCATCAACATAAAGAAGTAGATACACAAAAGAACCATTACTGTTTTTCTTAAAGTAAACACAACTATCAAAACTACTTCTTTTGAAATTATGAGAAGTCATAAAGGAATCAAACCTCTTATACCATTGTCTTGGTGACTGTTTCAAACTGTAAAGGGACTTTTTCAACAAGCAAACATAGTCCTCTTTTTTTGAGACTGTAAAACCCTCTGGTTGTTGCATGTAAATATCCTCCTCAAGTTCTCCATGCAAAAATGCAGTTTTTACATCTAACTGCTCAAGCTCCAAGTCATGCATGGCCACAATACCAAGCAAAGATTGAATCAAACTATGCTTAACAACTGGGGAGAACACATCTATGAAGTCCACTCCTAGAATTTGACTGTAACCCTTTGCAACAAGCCTTGCTTTATATCTGGGTTCTTCAACTCCTAGAGTCCCTTCTTTCTTTTTAAATCCCATGTTCTGTTTTTGTGGAGTGATTCCATCTCCTCTTGCATAGTAAACATCCACTTTTCTGAGTCTTCACAACTAATTGCCTCAGAATAATTAGATGGTTCTTGATTCACATCTATATCTTCAGCCACATTTAAAGCATAAGCAACTAGATCATCCTCGGCATACTTCTTTGGAGGTTTAATTTCTCTTCTATTTCTGTTTTTGGCGATAGAGTATTGCGGTGAAGAAGCAACTCTATTCTCAATTTTTGTACTGGCTTGATGAGTCAACTCTGTATTAATCTGATGCTCCACCTACTTTTGATTTTCTTTATTGGAAGAGTCTTTAAGAGATAAGTTAGGTAGCATAGTAGTTTCATCAAAAACAACATCTCTGCTAATCACAACTTTTCTATTTTCAGGACACCATAACTTATACCCTTTTACACCAGCTTTATAACCAAGAAAAACACATTTAATGGATCTCGGTTCTAATTTACCATTATCAACATGAGCATACGTAGGACACCCAAAGATCTTTAAATCAGAATAATTAGCAGGATTACCAGACCATACCTCTTGTGGAGTCTTTTTCTCAATAGCAACGGATGGAGATCAGTTGATCAAAAAACATGCAGTAGAGGCTACTTCTGCCCAAAACAACTTTGGTAAGTTGGCATTTGATAAAATACATCGAACCTTCTCCATGATCATTCTATTCATTCGTTCTGCAACGCCATTTTGCTGTGAAGTATGGCGAACTGTCAAGTGTCTCACGATCCCTTCTGACTTGCACAATCTATTAAACTCATTAGAACAGAACTCTAAGCCATTGTCTGTGCAGAGGTATTTTATATGTTTTCCTGTCTGTTTTTCAATCATAATCATCCAAGATTTAAATGCGAAAAACATATCACTTTTCTGCTTCAGGAAGAATGCCCAAACTTTTCTGGAAAAATCATCAATAAAGTTAGCATATAATTAGCTCCACCTCTCGAAGGCACTCTGGATGGCCCTCACAGATCAGAATGAATATACTCCAACGTTCCCTTCGTGTTATGGATTCCTCTGGTGAATCAAACTCTGTTCTGCTTCCCAAAAACACAGTGCTCACAGAAATTTAGTTTGCAAATTCCTTGCCCATATAGAAGTCCTCTTTTGCTCAATTCTACCATGCCATTCTCACTCATATGCCCTAGGCGCATATGCCAAAGTTTAGTAATATCATCATCTGACAAGGAAGAGGAAGCGATAGCTGTATCACCAGTAACAGTAGAATCCTACAAAACATATAACTTGGCAGTCTTTCTTTGCCCTTTCATCACAACAAGAGAACCTTTGGAAATATTTAAAACCCTACTTTTAGCTGTGTATCTGTACCCTTTTGAATCAAGAGTACTCAATGAAATTAAATTTCTCTTCAATTCTGGAACATGTCGCACGTCATTAAGTGTTTTGACAACTCCATCAAACATCTTAACTTTAATTGTTCCAACACCTGTGATTTTACACGAAGCATTATTTCCCATCAAAACAACACCTTCAGACACTGTTTTGTAAGTTATAAACCAATCCCGATTGGGACTCATGTGGAAGGTACAGCCAGAATCAAGTATCCACTCTTCGCTTACTTTAGAATCATTGACAGAAGCGACTAGAAGTTCACCATCGCTGTAGTTTTCTACAACATCAGCTTCACCGAAATTTTCTGGTTGTTTTCCCTTTTGATTCGCAGCCTCCCTTTTAATCTTGTTCTGTAGCTTATAGCACTCAGATTTAATGTGCCCTTTCTTCTTGCAAAAGTTACAAGTTTTACTTCTGTTTGAAGACTTTGATCTACCCTTAGATTTATCGCGAGGTTTCCGTTCCTGTGTCCTTCCACGATCATTATCAGCATTTTGATCTTGTCTCCCGCGAGCAATGAGACTCTCTCCTTGAGAGTCGGGTTTAACTACAAGATGCTTCATCTTATCATACGAGGTCAAAGAATCATAAACCTTATCAACTGTGAGAGACTCGCGACTATATAAAATCATGTCTCTAAAGGTTGAATAAGACGGGGGTAACGAACAAAGTAGAATCAACCCTAGATCTTCCTTATCATACTGAACCTCCATGGCCTCCAAGTTTGAGAGAATTTCTATAAACACTGTTAAGAGTTCGTGTACAGACGCACCTTTCTCCAAACGATGAGCATAAAGACGCTTCTTCATATGTAACTTGCCTGTTAGAGTTTTCGACATACATATTTGTTCTAGCCTCTTCCATAATGCAGCAACAATCTTCTCTTTCATTACATCCTGTAAAATTTTGTTGGACAAATGTATATGTAATTGAGTTAACGCCTTTTGATCCTTATGCTCCTTCTCTTCATCTGTTAAAGTCGAAGGCATCTTATCTATCCCTAACAGGGCATCCTCCATATCTATCTGCGTAAGAACTGCTTGCATCTTAATCTGCCATAACGTAAATCTGGTGTTGCGATCCAACAGTAAAATTTCATACTTCAAAGACGCCATTATCGTGATCGAGATGAACAACCCGGAAGCTCGGATACCAATTTGTGAAAAATAAAAATAAAATAGAATAAAGTAAAATAAAATAAAGAACACATAGATTTTATGTGGAAACCCTTTCGGGAAAAAATCACGGGCAGAGGAGAAGAAAATTCACTATGTCGAATTCGAATTATTACAAGAGGAATAGACTATGTCTATTTATAAGCTTGTAAAGCCATATTCTAGTAAGACTGAAACACCTTATTCTAATCAATATCAAATAGATGGAATTTAATAAGGTTTAAAAAACCTTATTCTAAAATAAAATAAAAGAAGTGTAATTCTATATGGATTCTTCTTTTATTTTATTTTACCACCGTATTTTATTTAAATAAAGATTCAAGTCATTTAATTCTAACATGTATATATATTTGCATATACCTTGGATATATTTTACAAAATATTTATTTCCCTACATGCATTAACAATTCGGTCTTGGATAGACTAAATTAATACTTCTAAATTTATTTCAAATTGTGTGCTTTTAATCTATGATTCATCTTAGATAATGCATTTAAAATGCAGCGATATTAACAAATAGTACTATATAGGTCAAAATTGTTAAATATTTTGTTTTCAATTGATTGGTTCATTCAAACGAGATTTTAAATATTTAAAGAATGATTTAAATGTTAAATCAGTATTAGGTTTAGTAAATAATCTATAATACTATGTATATAAGGTAATATGTATATAAGATGTAATCAAATTAACTTTATATTGGGACTTTGCTATTTTAACGAAACATAATTAAAAATGGAGATTGATTTTGGAATAATAACTAATGTGGTTGTTTAAATTTTAAAATTTATATATGTAAAAGGAGGCAAGCCGGTGGCCAAACTAGATGCAAAATCAAAATGTTGTAATAACCATCCTAAACTTAGGAAATGTATTCCTGGAGAAGATGATATAACCCTGACAAAGATGGAAAATGCTGAAATTACTACATTGCAGATTGTGAGAGGGGAGGTATTTGTAAAAGAATGTCGGGTGGTCACCGTGTATGTCATTGAGCTTGTTAATTTCCAATTTTCATACAAATAAACTAATAAATCATATGTTCTTATGGGATAATTGATGCTTATCTTTTGTAGAATATGTAACAAGCCATATGTTATTTTATCGAGATTATGATAAAAATAAGATTTTTTGTTATCATTACAAATTTGGGAGGGGATAGGTGATGTTGCAGATAAAAATATTTTGAAATCCCCCCAACAAGTGACACAAATAGTTTTTGTTTCCTAACAAAAAATGTTTTTGCTAACAAATAACTTTATCACTTGAATTATGACTTCAATGATATATCTGACCTAATAATTACAAGGATGATATAAAAATAATTAAGATACAATATCATGAACATGACACAAACTCATAGATTTCATATTCAATAATGATAATTTCCAATCATTCGTATCAATCTACGTGTAATTATTTTTTAAATGAAGAGGATATTTACACCATTGAAAAACTAAGGAAAGAAAATATTTTTTGTTGATAAAACCCACTTAATATTAAATGCATAGAAAGGGAACATCGTAAATATCACAGGGCGGGCCAATTTCATGCTAAAACTGATCTCAACCTTCCCACTAACTATTTCAAAAAAAAAAAATCTTAGCTCAAAACCCCTTTTTTTTAAAAAAAACAAACCTACTCTGTTGGATTGGATTGGCTCAGACCCTGTTAGTTTTGGCCTTTTCTCCATCCCTATTCAAACTCCTCTAGTTAGGACTGTAAAATTTTTGTCCCAACTAGTAACAAGTTCATCTTCCTACTGAAAAATTGCCAGGAAATCATATACGATAGAAGGATTAAAGTCAAATACTCTCCTCTCACATAAACCTTTATATAATTCTTAGACTCTTAATCAGCAATATCCTTTTTCATGTGAGTGTAGAACTCTAGGACAATGTTCTTAACATATGGTGCACTGAATTTGGTAGTAGACATTAGATTGCTTGCACTACTTTATCCTTTAAACAATCTTCAAGGTTGATGTTATTTTTCTCAATGAAGTGTTTGTTGCAAAGTGTTCATTCTATTATTGTAACAGTTCGATTTAGACCCTAATCAGAATAGTGGTTTCGGGACCATATATCCGAGTCAAAGAAATATTTTAATATTATTTTTCATGCCTTTTGTAAGTGAATTGACATGTGTGAAAGTCTCATGTGAAAATTTAACTGTTTGTGTGCTTAATTTTGAAAAAAGACCTAATCGCGTAAAATGTAAAAAACTATGTACTGGTTGTTAAAGTGCCTTTTTGATGTGGCTTTTTAAGTATGAAGTCCTTATGATGCAATTGGACCATTTTATTAAGGCATGGACAAGTATAGACATTTGTAGGTAGATTTTTATATGTTAATATTAAGGGCAAAATTGGTAAATGGCATATAAATGTTTAATAAAATAAAACAAAACATGAAAATAGGCCATTAACATGTTATATTGCCAAAAATTGAAGAACAAAATAAAAGAAAAAGAGCTCTAGGGTTTCAGCTAGTTCAAAGCTTAATTAATGTATGTATTTTATTCGATTTTTGATAATTTTTACATTTTTGTAATCATTGCTTCGTATACTATCAAGCGCATGTCTCAATTTTATATTTTGTTGATGAGTTTGAGTTATGCCATTGATGAAACTATAAGCTTTGTGATGTTAGTTAATTAATTATGAAAGATATGTGTTGGGTTGACATATGTTGTCTTTGAATTTTTGATGAAATTGAGTAAGTTGGGTTAAATTGTAACAAAATATTATTTTGAAGGACTAAAGTGTAAAATAAAATAAATGTATGGACTTGTATGAGAGCTATGAAAATTTGCCTAAGCTTGTGTATATTCAAATTATGTGTATTTTGTGATTTTGTAAATTAGGGACTAAAGATTCGAAATGTGAAAATATGAGGGATAGTTTGCAAAAGGCCCTAAATATGTGTTTATAGATTGTTTTGAATGATTTGGTGAATAAAAGGGTTAATTTTGAATACATATAGATCAAGAAAAGAGGAATTCAGACTTAGACCGAGGGAAGACGAAGATTATAGAGTAAAACAGTCTTAATCGACAACTCCAAGTACGAGGTAAGTTCGTACGCAAAATATGATGTTATGAGTATGTTTTGATGCTATGATTATATATAGATCGTATATATGTTGGTTTGGATGAATACAATGATATATCAATGGAATTTGGCACTAATATGTGCGTTTTTAACCAGCTTCGGCTATATGAGGCACTAAGTGTAAGATACCGATTTAGCTTCGGTTAATTGAGATGGCACTAAGTGTGTGGAATTGTTCTAGCTTCAGCTAACCTTTATAGCACTAAGTGTGCGGATGTTTAAAGTATGAATAATTTATGGAAAGTCTTATAATATTCAACGAGAGGTATGTATGAAAGTGAATAAGTACGGAAAGATTCAGGTATGTACGATACCTAAGTGGTAGATGATATTATGTATGTGAAGTTCATTAAATTGATATGGTTATATGGATTGAAAATGTGTAAATACTTATGTGTTGATGTTTTATGTTTTATATACTATTGATGATTTTAGTACGAGCTTACTAAGCTTTTGAAAGCTTACTTTGTGTGTGTGTTTGCATTGTTTTATATATATTGAAGCTACTATAAGCTCTGGGATCATCAAGGATCATCACCACACTATCGAACCTCATTTTGGTACTTTGAAAATGTATATTTTAAAGTATGGCATGTATAGGTTAGTAGTCGTGGGATTATGCTTTGTGATGTTTATATATTTAGCCATGTGATTTGGCTAGTTGGTGTTTAAACTTATAATTGATAATGACCTATGGTATGTGATGTTAATGTGCAATTGTGATATGTTTTAGTTGGAAAAATAAATGGTAAATATTGGTAAGTTTTGGTAAGTTTAGTATGAGTTTGAATGATGTTTGGAAGGAAATGTTTTGGTATGATCTTACCTTAGGTTTGGCATGAATTGGTAAGGTTTATGAGTAGGTAAATGGTTGATATTGTTATGGTTGGAATGATGTGTATTTTGGCATAAAAATTGGTTGAATTGGTGAAGCATATATGCTTGTTTCTTTGCTTGTAGGTTGACCCAAATTGGGGTGGCAAGTTGGCTATTCAAATGACATATTTTTGTCCTCACGGGTAGAGACACAGGTGCGTGTCTCAGCCGTGTGCGACACACGGCTATGTTGCACAGTCGTGTGTCTCCTGGGGTACCCTATAATTGTAAGTCAGGCCCGAGTACGGCCAAAGCACACGGGCGTGTTTTGTAGCTGTGTGAACAAGTCAGTAGCTATGCCCTGTTTTGCCACTGTTTAGACACACGGGCGTGCCTCACACGGCCTATTCACACGGGTTTGTGACCTTTTAAAAGTTGAAAATTTTTATAAGTTTTGAAACTTTTATATGTTATCAATTTGGTCCTGAATGCATGTTTAAGCATTGTATACTCGATTTTATGTGAATATTGAATGTGAATGAATGACTTTTATTAGTAATGAGATGATATTTGATGTGTGGTGGTTCTGATTTGAGTTATAAGTTCAGTAATGTCTCTTAACCTATTCCGGCGACGGTTATGAGTTAGGGGTGTTCCAATTATGATCCATGTTCAAGGTTTAAGTTGTCACTCCTAGCAACGTCGTCTCTAAGATCTGAATCTACTTCCTCTCTTTGAGATTACAAAGTGACTTACAAGTATACCAAATACTTGTTGATATTTAATTATATTATTATCTATGTTTCATTATTGTATTCAAATTTATTGTTGTTTAACATTTTGCTTTTAAAAAAAATTTAAACTGTTTTCATTTATTCCTAATTATGTTTTAAACATCAGCATATTTCAAATTTTAATTAATTTTTCTTTAAAATTTTCTTAATGTACTTGGTGTTTTAATCTAATTTATTATAATTTATTATTAATTATTCTTAAAATGTTGCTTTTATGTCCAACTCTTTTTATTTCATTTATGTCTAAATTATTTATATTTATGTTTTGAATTGTTAAATCTTTTTAATAATTAATTTATTTTTTTGGTTACTTTTGGTCAACTAAATTGTAATTATTTACTTATAAAAAATAATAGTGATTACTTATGCAAAAATTATTCATCTATTTTTTAAACAATTAAACTTATAATCTATTTCAATTCAATTAATTGTTTATTTATTTGGAATTATGTTATGATTTTATTACCACTAAGTTAAAATATTTTTTACATGCATTCGAAAATTTTCCACACAACTTCAAACAGAGAAAAAAATTGTTCATGCAATTCTATAAAAAAAAATCCATTTAATAGCATCAATAAATTTAAATTGCATGTATTTTCTCATTTCATTAAGCTTTTCATTTAATAGCATCAATAAATTTAAATTACATGCTATCCTTAAGCTTTTCATCACATTTCTAATGTTGATGATTTACTTGACTTTAGTGATGGCTGATATGCAAATACACATTGATAGTCTAATCACTGATCGAAATTCACCATTCTACGATGATATCAATGGTGTAGGACCCATGTGTAAGTGTATATATATATTTGCCTATACCTTTGATATATTTTACAAAATATTTTTTCCCAACATTCATTAATAATTCGAGTCCTGGATAGACTAAATTAATACTTCTAAATTTATTTCAAATTGTGTGCTTTTAATCTATGATTCATCTTAGATAATGCATTTAAAATGCAGTGATGCTAACAATTAGTACTATATAGGTAAAATTTTTAAGATCTTTTGTTTTCAATTGTTTGGTTCATTCAAACAAGATCTTAAATATTTAAAGAATGATTTAAATGTTAAATCAATATTAGGTTTAGTAAATAATCTATAATACTATGTATATAAGGTAATATGTATATAAGTTGTAATCAAATTAACTTTAGATTGGGACTTTGCTATTTTAACGAAACATAATTAAAAATGGAGATTGATTTCGGAATAATAACTAATGTGGTTGTTTAAATTTTAATATCTATAGATGTAGAAGGAGATGAGTCGGTGGCTAAACCAGATGCAAAATCAAAATTTTATAATAACCATCCTAAACTTGGGAAATGTATTCCCGGGGAAGATGATAACCCTAACAAAGATGGAAAATGCTGGAATTACTGCATTGCTAATTGTGAGAGAGGAGGTATTTGTAAATGAATGTCGGGTGGTCACCATGTATGTCATTTTGCTTGTTAATTTCCAATTTTCATCCAAATAAACTAATAAATCATATGTTGTTATGAGATAATTGATGCTTATCTTTTGTAGAATATGTAATAAGCCATATGTTATTTTGTCGAGATTATAATAAATAAGATTTTTTTGTTATCATTGCAAATTTGGGAGGGGATAGGCGATGTTGCAGATAAAAATATTTTGAAATCCCCCTACAAGTGACACAAATAGTTTTTGTTTCCTAACAAACAACGTTTTTGCTAACAAACAACTTTATCACTTCAATTATGACTTCAATGGTATATTTAACCTAATAATTACAAGGATGATATAAAAATAATTAAGATACAATATCATGAACATGACACAAACTCATAGATTTCATATTCTTTGAAAAACTAAGCATTGAAAATAAGGGCGAGAGGAGACTTGGGAAAACAAATAAAAAAGAGAGAGAAAGAAACTGGTGTAAAATGGGAGTAAAAGAAGTCAAAATGATGCTTGTAGTGGCAATTTTTTAGGATTTTAACCCAATTAATACATTTTTTTGTGATAAAACACAATTACTATTAAATGCATAGAAGGGGAACATCATAAATATCACAAGGCAGGCCAATTTCATGCTAAAACTGATCCGACCTTCCCATCGACCATTTTCAAAAAAAAAAAAAACTTGACTGAAAACTCGATTTTTAAAAAAAAGAAACCTACCCTGTTGGATTGGATCGGCTCAGGCCCTATCAGTTTTGGGCTTTTCTCCAGCCCTATTCAAACTCCTCTAGTTAGGACTGTAAAATTTTTGTCCCAACTAGTAACAAGTTCATCTTCTTGCTAAAAAATTGCCAGGAAATCACATATGAGAGAGGGATTAAAGTCAAAATACTCTCCTCTCACATAGACCTTTATATAATTCTTGGACTCTTTATCAACAATATCCTTCTTCATGTGAGTGTAGAACTCTAGGACAATGTTCTTAACATATAGTGCAATGAATTTGGTAGTAGACATTAGATTGCTTGCACTACTTTATCCTTTGAACAGTCTTCAAGATTGATGTTATTTTTCTCAATGAAGTGTTTGTTGCAAAGAGTTCATTCTATTATGATCCATGTTCAAGGTTTAGGTTGCCACTTCCAGCAACGTCGTCTCCAAGATCTAAATCTACTTCCTCTCTTAGAGATTACAATGTGGCTTATTAGTATATCGAATACTTGTTGATATTTAATTATATTATTATCTATGTTTCATCATTGTATTCTAATTTATTGTTCTTTAAAATTTTGCTTTTAAAAACAATTAAACTGTTTTCATTTATGCCCAAATTAATTGTAATTATGTTTTAAACATCAACATATTTCAATTTTTAATTAATTGTTCTTTAAAATTTGCTTAATATAATTATCTTGATGTTTTAATAAATTTTATTTATAATTTTTTGATTAATTGTTGTTAAAATTTTGGTTTTATGTCCAACATTTATGCCTAAATTAATTATGTTTATGTTTTGAATTATTAATGTCACATCCCAGAAACCGAGTCAGAAGAAATTTGGTTAATGAGACCAAGAATGGTCACGCCATGTTTTTGAGTAAAGGTTGTGGGAATTATGATAAGTGAAGTGATCTGTTTCAGTGGTTAAGTGTTGTTCTTGTGTGAGTGAGGTTTTGAGTTTGAATCCTTTGCCTTGCGTATTGCTAATTTTTTCCTAAATCCCAAATAACATTTGGTTTATAAATTATTTTTGCTTAATTGTCAACAAGAATGAGCTTGTTGGTTTAGTGATAAGGTTTTAGCTTATCTTTTGGTGTTGTGTTCAAGTCCCCATGTGTGCAAAGTGGAAATTGTTTTTATTTTGAACTTAGAGGGAACCTAATGGGTGGTTAGTTAATGTGATTTAGTGGGATGTGGGTAGTTTTGATTTAACCCAAAAATCTCTCACACTTTTCCTCTCTTTCCCTCCCATTCCCCCACTCTTCCTGTCCAAAGTTTTCCAGTTTCTCAACATCTTTTCTTCTTTCTTTTGTTTACTGTGAACTTTGGCTAATAAGGAAAAATTGTTTTTGTTCTTTTCACTTTCACTTGCCACAATTTCTTCTATTTTTCTTTTATCATTTTCAGTGTGCCATACTTCTGCGTTGTCAATCTTTTGATCATCTTTTGGGTAAGTGTTGGTTGTTATTCTACTATAGTAATGTATTATTTTTCTTCGGTTCGCATGGACTTAGGAAGAATCTTTATCTTAATAGTTCTTATGCTTAGCTTGCTTGTTCTAGTACTGATAGGAGTGTGTTGTGAGACGAACAACGAATCTCTAGTGAGTTAAGTACTGATAAAGGCTGTTGTTAAGTCGTTGTGTTCTTCAGGGTAAGTATTCGAATATCAGTTTTGGGGGCTATTTTTAGTAAAGAGAAAGTATCGAAGTTAATTATCGATCTAATTCTTGGTTGTTAATTAGTATGATTTAATATCGTATGTAGGATTCGGGAGTACTCTGTTTTGTGGCTAATCAGAAATAATATCAGGTCTGTGAGTCTAACCCAAAACATCGATTAGAACTCGAAAAAACTAAAAAATAGAGGTTATTTTCAAAACTACTCTATGTCACACGGCCCTGTAGCTGGCCGTGTGTACCAAAACGGCATGTGGTCGGTCGTGTGCCAGGCCGTGTGGAGCACACGAGTGTATGCGATTACACGGGAAATTTTGGAAGTCGTGTAGGACACACGGGTGTGTGTGATCACACGGGCAGGTCAGGTAGGCTGTGTGGGCCATACGACCATGTGGACCTATTTTTCAATAATTTTCATTTAGGCCCGTTTGACTTAGAAATTTATAATTAGACCTCCCGTGGGGTCCTTTTGGCTTAAATAAGATTTAAAATGTGACATTTTTCAATATGTGATATGATTAAGGTAGGTTAAAAACTTATGTGAGATTTGTGTTCAAATAACTCTGAAAGTATAATTATATGTAAAAATATGCACGACACCTGTATGTGGAATAATTGTTAGTATAAGTTATATATATGTTATGATCTATAATATATGGTTAGGTATGCATGCCATACCATTCATGTGATATGTATGCATGTCATTGTGATTATACATGTGCATTGGGGTGGGTTTTGATATGATGGAGTAAGTGTATTCTGACAGTATTATTGCAAATTTGGGGGTTAAACTAAAATATCTGTCTGGTAGCTCAGCTGCACCATTATGAGTGGCATACCACCACAACCCGGTGTCATTGGATGGATGAACTATTGTAGTCCTATTTGGTGTGATTGGTTGGACGAAGATTGTATGTAACAGATGGGAGTAGGATTTGTTCTGATATGATATATATTTCTCAAAATATAACATTCTGAGCTTGTATAGGTTTCTAGAAATATGACACTCTAATTTGATTTATGTTTCTGGTAATGTGACAGCCTAATCTGATATTTGTATATCTAAACATTATAAGTAAAATTCAGTGTTGGTATTTATATTTGTGTATGTTATTAGAAAATTTTGTTTGTAGGCCGAGTCACACACTAGGCTTCTATGTAACACCCCTAACCCATATCCGTCGCCGGAGTAGGGTTACGAGGTATTATCGATCAATACACATCACTTAATATACATGTCTCATACATTCATACATTCATATAAAAATATCATTCCACGTAATCATTGTATGAACCATATTTTGCCCGGGCTGTATTTTAAATTAAACAAATCAAATCAAAAGCAAAATTGAAAACATTTTTAAAATTGTTCAGTCCATAAACAGAGCCCAAAATTTAATCCTAAAGTCTACCCGAAGCCCAATTACAATGTAATACCCAAAACACCCAGCAGACCCGTTACACCTAAATACCTAACTAAACCAACCCAATCCTAAGCCTACCCAAGCCCAATAAGCAGCAACATAAAACATACAAGGCCCAAATGGCCCAAAATGTTGACAGAAGACAAAGGGCCTAGGGTTTCTAAAACCCTAGGCACCGCAGGCACACCAATAGTCACGCCCTTTCGTTTAGGCGCCGTTCCAGTGACTCTCCATCGACACCGTGACTCCAGCCTTGTACCACGCCGCAATGAGTGCAACGTCAGCACACTCACCGCCGTGATATCCTCGCTGGTATCTGCAAAATGAAAAGAACGACAGCAGAAAAAGAGAAGTAAAATATGGAAAGAAATCAAAGATTTCTTTCCCAAACTGTAATGACTTACAAAGGGCTATAAAAGCCTTTCTTTTTAATTTGTAAAGACACACGAGTGGAAATAAAAAATAGTACAAGAGAAACAGATTACAGATTCACAGATTATAGATTTTTTTTACCAGAAAGCAAAGGTGATTTGTCTTTTTTTTTTTTTTTGTCTTTCTCTTAAATATCTACATTTCATACATGTAAAATATTAAAAATAAATAAAAAACGGATTACCTTTCGATGCGGGGTAAAAGGTGAAGGTTTTCCAGTTTTCGGCCGCCGTAGGTAGCGGCGTTGACAGTGGCGCGTGAGCGCGTGAAGACCACTGGACGGAGGCTCGATAGAGCTCCGAGAAACCCCCAACCCTTTTTCAGTTTTTTTTTAAAATCAGATTGCAAAAATGATTTTTTAGGTCAAAATTTGGCTTATATAGCCTTATGAAAACGGTACCGTTTTGCTTAAAACAAATAGCTTCAAAACGACGTCGTTTCAGAGCCCAGGATCCGCGCGTTGAGCCGTGACCCTGGGAGGATCCCCTTATTTTTAGAAAATGGGCTAATTGCCCAATTGGTCCATCCGCATTTTTAATCTTTATAATTTTATTTTATTTTTATTTTAATTCGGCCTTAATCTTTTATATTTAATTCAATTTAGTCCCAATGGCTATTAAAATCTATTTTGGAGAACGACGTCGTTTTTAGGGATTAGGGCTAATTGCCCAGTGAGTCCCTCAGATTTTAATGTGTATTTCAATTTAGCCCAAAAAATTTTCATTTACTTATAATTAACCCTAAATTTTTTTAAAATTAAATTAAATTTTAATCCCTTTTTTATAAATTTATTTTAAAAAAAAAATACTATATATATCATTTATTTTATAAACATTAGTTATATAAAATAACATATATTTTATTGTTATTATATATGTTTCTTATAAATTTTATTATATATTTTACTTTACATATTATTCATTTTATTATATTTATATATGTAAATTATTATATATTATATCATTTTTATTATTTATTATTTTACTTTATATCATTTTATTATTAACTATTTCTTATGTAAAATTTTGTAAATTATTGTAGAAAATTACATTTTTTATATATCATTATTTAAAATCTAATATGTAATATTTTTAAATTTACTGTGAACTTTTGTTCTCATGTAATATATTAATATCTTTTATAAATATATATTAAGTATATAAATCATACAATACATTTATATATATGTTAACCATTGTCTAAAATTTTCTTTACTATTTATTGCCTTAAATATTTATTTAGATTTTATCCTTTTATATAGTTTGTTTGTTCATTTTAGTTTTTCTTTATATATCTACTTGATGTTGTTGTGGTATAATAATATTATCTTGTAAATTATTCGTTATTATTATATTATTTATCGTTTTTTATATATTTGCATGGAATATTGTTGCACATATATATTATGTAGTTATATAGTTATGTTTATTATTTGTCACATTGAATTTTTCATGAAATGATAATGTATATACGTATTTTATGATTATGTATGCATGAAATACAAATGTATTATATGAGTTATGTCATTATTTATCATCTTCTATACTATATTCGTATAAAATGATAAAGCATGTATTATGTAGCTAGGTTTATTTAGTATTAATTTCTTGTAATATGTAAAAATACATCATTATTTTAAAAAAAAAATCATATCTCATTTAGTTCAAAAGGAATTTTAAAAACAAGGCAATGTCTTTTGTATTTAGGAATTCAGGAAATAGTGCCCTAACATACTGGATTGCGATTTCCCGTTTATCTAAATATCTGAAATAACCTTTTAATAGATTTTGCAAATTATGAGATAATTTTAGTTACAAAAGTTTAAAAATATCATGTCCAATCATGCTGGATGTGATGTTCACATTCTTTTGAAATGAAAGAATTTCAATTTTTCAACTAAATTTATTTCGGCTTTAAAAGAGATCTTATTTCTAAATTCTTTCAAGTTTTTGGCATTAAGACAAAACTATTCAATTTGGTACCAATTTTGGGCGTTGCGAGGGTGCTAACCCTTCCTCGCACGTAACTGACTTCTGAGCCCATTTTTTCATAATTTCGTAGACCAAAATATTTTATAAGGTGATCCAATCGCACCTAAAAAGGTTGGTGGCGACTCCCGTTTTCAAAATACCCATTGCCTTATAAGAAGAGGTTTCGACAGCTTGGCGACTCCACTGGGGACGTATAAGAGAGTCAAGCAAATTGATTTTTTTTTTGTGTCTTAATGTCAAAAGTTTGGAAAATTTTAAAATATGGATCATTTTACATGTGTTTGCTGCATATGTTGTTACTTTGATTTCGCACATTGCATTCGCATGACCGCTGTGGTCGCACCTTTAAGTGGGAGTGAGAAGCTACGATTTCGTGAGGTTTTCACCTCCGTATGAGCTAGTGGATTGCTTCCGGGATACTGTACCTATGTCTTCGTGAGATTTTCATCTCCGCATGGCCATAGGGAAATGTGTCCCCTTGAACTGAACTTGGTCTATATGAGCCTATAATGGGAGAGGACTGAGGAATCTGCTGGTTCAGGTACCCTCGCTTTAGAACTGAAACTCATATAGTGAACTTTAAGCGCTTACCCTAGGGATTATGGTGATAACTTTTAGTAAACTACCCTTATAAGTGTTTGTTTGTTATAATTTTATACGATACTAATTTATTTTGTTTTGCTATCATTGCATGTCATTCAACATTCAAAGGTATCGATTCACGGTTCGATTTCTGGGTTAGAAAGTTTTGTAATGGGGAATGAGTATCTTGATAAAGTGGAGGACAATGCCTCTGTTTGTACCTGGTCAGAGAAAACCCAGTTGGAGAAAGGAGATAGTGTCGCTGAGGGGCATACATCAGAGTTGTGGGACTTCACCCATATTAATTCGACGCAGAATGAGTTTCAGGAGTTGAGAGACATTTGGGCCCAATAGGATGACGAGGCTAAGCAGTTTTTCTATCAGAATTATGGAGACCTTCCCTATTTGCTAGACGTCAAAGTAGATAGGCACTTGTTTCGAGCTATGGTACAGTTCTGGAACCCTGCTTATAGTTGCTTTACATTTGGTGATGTTGATCTTGTACCTACTTTGGAGGAGTATACGACTTTAATGCGTTGCCCAAGGATTCAGGGTGACAAGGCTTATGTTAGGCCTGCTAGCCTTCCAACTTTTGCAAAGAAGTTGGTGATGATTACTGGGATGAGTGAGCAGTGGGCTGTAGCTCGTGTGCAGCAAAGGGGTGATAGTAAGTGCGTTCCGTGGACTGTTTTGAGGGATTTGATATCGACACGTCTAGACGTAAAGAAAAGGGTCGACGTCCTGGCCTTGAGTATTTACGGCATGGTGATTTTCCCAAAGGCGCTGGGGCACATAGATGAGGCAGTCGCAAATTTATTCGATCGAATTAGTAAACAGAATACACCTATGCCTGTAATCCTAGCCGAGACATTTAGATCCTTGAGTGCATGTCGGAAAGCTGGTGAAGGTAGATTCATTGGGTGTGTACAGTTGTTGTTAGTTTGGTTCCACAGTCATTTTTGGAAGGTAGATAAAGTTCCTTGCCGAGTATTCTTCAAGGACTATTCTCCCTTAAAGGAAGTAGTAGACATGCCTAGGAGAGATGACATTTCAGAGGAGAGGTGGATAGACATTCTTCAGAATCTTTGAGAGGAAGATGTCATGTGGAAGGCTCCTTGGTTGGTTCCTAGTGAAGTCCTTTACCGCTGTGGCAGTTTTGATTGGGTCCCTCTGCCAGGAATTTGGGGAGTTGTTGGATATACACCATTGCTTGTTCTAAGGCAATATCGAGCAAGGCAATTTATACCTGCAACACAAGGGCTAGCTCAGAGTGACTTCTCATATAAAGGAGATCACTATAAGAAGAGGATGCGAGAGATTTCTGAGGCTTGGAAAAAGCCTTTCTGTATGAAGATCTTGATCGAAGACTTGACGTCAACCTTTGAATATAAAGGGTGGTTTAGTAGGAGAGTCAACGATAATGTCCCTAGGCCAATTTTGGGGGTGGCTCGATCATTAGAGGAGAGCTTACGAGTGATTCCATAAGAGTTGGAGATCATAAAGCAAGAGTTCGAAAGGAAGAGTTTGGAGCTTGGAAAAAAGATAGAGAGGCACGAGGAGGAAAAGATGTATCTAAGCTTAGATGTTGACGTTTAGAAAATCGAGGTCGAAAATGTAAGGAAAGAAAAGAGGAAGATTGAGGAAGACCGAGATGATTTGAAGATACAGTATAAGAAGGCACAGCTATCATTGAAGAGAGCTGGATTGGGGAAATCTTCAGAGCAGTGGCAACAAGAGGTTCAAGAAGAAAGAGCCAAAACCGAGTATTGGGAGAAGAAGTTCCAAGAGATGCAGTCGCGTAGTCAGGCCCTAGAGAAGGAAAATCAAGGATTAAAAACTAAGGTGGCTGAGCTTAGACGATCTCTTCATCATCACTGAAGTTGTAACTCTGCGATCGAGTTAAAAGCAAGCTTGGATAAGATCGAGGAAATGAAGCACAATATTGGAGGGTTGAAAGTAGCGCTACAGGACTGTGAGCTACAGATTGAGCAGCTCGAGGCAAGAGAAGAATGGTGGAAGGGAGAACTTCACCATCTTCAGGATCAAGTTGGAGATAGGGATTATCTCATGGAAGAAGCTATAGTCCAGATTCGAGAGGTTGCTGAACACTTGCAGGATTTGGTAGTACAAGCTAGAACGCTGAGTATAATGTATGACTCATCGTCAGACAGAGGACGAGAGTTAGCATTGTTATTAGATAGGGTTAAGACTCTAGGCCTACGGGCAAAAGAATATTTGTAATCCGGTTTATGAAAAGATTTTTGTTCATTAAATAACGTTTTCTAAAATGAAACTAAATCAGAATCGACATCTTTTTGCATTCATGCATTTGTATTTCGTAGCATCTTATTGCATCATATGCATTCAAGGTTATAGAAAGACCCTAATTAGCTAAAATTACTTGAGAGTAAAGGGAGGAAAATCTAGAAATCACACATCACTACGGAACTCGGGCAAAAACTAAGAGCATGGACCAAAGATTTGAACAGCTACAGAAGGACATGCAGGACCAATTGCAAGAGCAATTGGAAAAAATGCAAAACAACATGAGGGAGCAAATGTTGGAGGCTCAAAGGAACATGATGGCTGAGATGGCTCAACTACTGAGGGCCACTGATAAGGGAAAGGCATCCATGGCAATTACTGGCGAGGATGGTGAGGATCATCCTCCAGGTTTCACCCTACCCCACGTGCCTACACAAACCGAGGCACTTCTTAGGAGGCCATCTGTCACTATAAGGCCTCAACAAGGGCCGGCCGATGCTGAGATCCCCATAAATTTCCCAACTGGCTTAGGATTCAATTTGGGCGACAATCCTGCAAATCCTGTCATTCCTGACATAGACATGACTGAAAAAGAGGATTTAAGAAATGAGGCTGCAAGACAGTTGGAAGAACGCTGCAAATGGTTGAGGAAAAATTCAAAGCTTTAGAGAATGCTGATGGGCATCATAGAGTTGATGCCAAAGATCTAAGCTTGGTCCCAGACTTGGTGCTTCCTTACAAATTCAAGATGCCATAATTTGAGAAGTACAACGGGACTACTTGCCCAGACGCCCACATTACGGTGTTCTGTAGGAGGATGACTGGGTATGTGAATAATGATCAACTTTTGATCCATTGTTTCCAGGACAGTTTAATTGGAGCAGCAGCCAAGTGGTATAATCAACTGAGCCGGGCCAAAATAAGTTCATGGAGGGATCTTGCACAAGCCTTCATGCAGCAGTACAATCATGTGACTGACATGACTCCGGATAGGATTACGCTGCAAAACATGGAGAAAAAGCCTAATAAAAATTTTAGGCAATATGCACAGAGATGGAGAGAGGTGGCAATGCAAGTTCAACCACCGCTCTTGGAGAAATAGACTACTACGTTGTTCATCAACACTTTAAAGGCCCCATTTATTACCCACATGATTGGAAGCACCACCAAGAGTTTTGCCAATATAGTTATGGCGAGAGAAATGATTGAGAACGCCATAAGAGGTGGCAAGATAGAGGGGGAAACTACTAAAAGATCGACCTCAAGAAGGAATGATAATGAGGTGAATAATACGAGTAGCTATAATTCAAAAGCGATTACGGTTAGTCAGCCTAGAGTAACTACAGTTGGGCAACAAGATTCTCAAAAGTAGGGATCTGGTTCGAGACAGAATTCTGAAAAGGTCTCATTTACGCCTATCCCAGTGACGTATCGGGAGCTTTATCAAAGTTTGTTCAATGCGCATGCAATAGCCCCTTTTCATTTGAAACCGTTACAACCCCCATATCCTAAATGGTATGATGCAAACGCCAAATGTGAGTACCATGTGGGGATATCAGGGCATTCAATTGAAAATTGCACTGGTTTTAAGAAGGCAGTGGAAAGACTAATCAAGATGGGGGTCGTAAAATTTGACGACACCCCTAGTGCAGAGAACTCGTTGCCAAATCATGGTGATCAAGGGGTAAATGCAGTTGGGGATACAAATATGAGAAGGATTAAAGAGGGCGTGTCTGAGGTGAGAACGCCAATGAAAATGATTTGGGAAGAAATGGTGAAAAAAGAGATGATAATCTCTAAAGAGAGGAATAAAGGACCAATGGACTACTGTGAGTTCCATGCTGAAGAGGGGCACGAGATCCAGGAATGCGACGAGTTTAAGGCCTTGGTACAAAGCCTTATGGACAACAAAGAGCTAGAATTTTATGCAGCTGGCTCAAATGAGGGACATATATGCACATTAGAAGGTGCACCGAAAAATCAAAACTGGCCGAGGATTATTATTTCTTTACCAAGAAGTAATGAAGTTGAAACACCAACGGTACCGAAAGTCATCATTCATAAACCTGTTTCCTTTCCTTATAAGGATAACAAAAGGATACCCTGGAATTATAATAGCCATGTGTCAATGCCGGAGAAGGAGAATATAGCTAGTGCTTCTAAAGAAGTTCAAGGTGAGGGTTCTTACACACGTAGTGGGAAGCGCTACGATGTGGAAGGCGTTAAAGTTGAGCCTGCAAAAGCAAAAGCTTTAGACAAAGGAAAAGGGACTGAGACACTAGTTAATGAGCCAGTGAAGGAAGAAAAAGCCAGAGAATTTTTAAAATTCATAAAACACAGTGAGTACAACGTGGTTCAACAATTGCGCAAACAACCAGCTCGTATATCAGTATTGGCTTTACTTCTAAGTTTAGAGGCACATCGGGAAGCATTAATGAAGGTGCTCAATGAGACTTATGTTACTAATGATATATCCGTCAACAAGTTGGATCGATTGGTTAGTAATATAAGTGCTGACAATTTTATTTATTTCAACGATGATGAAATCCCGCCTGGAGGCATGGGATCAGCTAAGGCTTTGCACATTACCACTCGCTGCAAAGGATATACATTGCCGAGTGTGCTTATTGATAATGGGCCAGCCTTAAATGTCATGCCATTGTCAACATTAAACAGATTACCCATTGACAGTTCTCACATGAAAACATGCCTTAATGTAGTGAGAGCATTTGATGGCACAGAGAGAAAGGTCATGGGAAGAATTGACATTCCTTTGATGATTGGGCCAAACACGTATGAGGTGGAATTTTTAGTGATGGACATCAAGCCCTCTTACAATTGCCTGTTGGGGAGGCCTTGGATACATTTGGCAGGAGCGGTGCCTTCATCTCTGCACCAGAAATTGAAGTTGGTAGCTGATGGACTGTTGGTCACCATAAATGCGGAAGAGGACATTATAGCAACAGTTACTAGCGATACACCCTATGTAGAATCAAATGAGGAGGCCATTGAGTGCTCTTTTCGTTCTTTAGAATTCGTTAATGCAACATTCATTTCAGAGGGGAATAAGGTACCAGTGCCTAAAATGTCCAGAACCACAAGGATGGGATTGCAGATGACGGTGGGGAAAGGAGCCTTGCCAGAAAAAGGATTGGGAAGATATCTTCAAGGAGGGATTCAGATTCCAAAATTAAAGGAGAAGGGAGACCGTTTTGGTTTGTGTTTCAAACCAGACTATAAGCAAAGGAGGAAGGAAGTTGAGAAGCGCCAAGAGGGAAGAAGGGCGCGCCTTAATGGAAGAGAAGTAGAGTGGGAGCCGATGACATTCCCTCTAATATCCCAAACCTTCATATCAGGAGGGTTACTTATAGAAGAAAGTCATCAGATTAATGCTATACACAACGAAGGATCGGGGCAAGGAAACCTTGAGGGCATTCGTCCTTACGAACCGGGAAGATCTCTGAACAATTGGACTGTGGAGGAACTTCCTGTAGTCTTTGGGAATTTGTCAGAGTAATTCTCGAAACATTCTTGTTACTCTAGGGCCCAGGAGTAATAGGATTACATTTGTGGAATGGGCTTACGATCATCTATTATTTTTTTAATAAAACATAACTTTTACGAGTATTGTTTCATTTTTATCAACCAATATTCCATTAAACTTTTGCAATTCTTATTCTTTCATTCATAGCACATAAATAATCATTCTTAAATTCATTCATTCTTTGTATATTCTTTATACTTCACAGGTCCCTAGATATCAATGACATGAGCATTGATATTACAAATCCTGATTTCTCTCGCGAGCAAGACATGTGTTTAGAGGAATCTCAGGATTTTGAAGATGTCCAGGATTGTGATGTGTCTCCGGATTTGTTGAGGATGGTAAAATAGGAGGAGAAACAAATCATGCCCCATGAGAAAGAGGCAATAGAGAATGTAACCCTAGAGGAAGGGAAAGAGGTGAAAATCAACACGTATATTACCGAGGACACAAGGCAAGGACTGATTGAGTTGCTACGTGAGTTCAAGGATATCTTCGCATGGTCCTATCAAGATATGCCAGGGTTAAATATCGATATTATGGTGCATCGTCTTCCAATAAGATAGGATTGTAAGCCAGTCCAACAGAAGTTGCTAAGAATGAGGCCAGATATCATATTGAAAATAAAAGATGAAGTAAAAAAACAGTTTGATGCTGGATTCTTACAAGAGGTTAAGTATTCAGAATGGGTGGCTAACATTGTGCCTATTCCTAAGAAGGACGGGAAGGTACGAATGTGTGTTGATTACAGAGATCTGAATAAAGCTAACCCAAAGGACAACTTTCTTTTACCGCACATCGATACTTTGGTGGACAACATAGCGGGATATTCGTTGTTCTCCTTTATGGATGGTTTCTCAGGGTATAATAAGTTAAAGATGCATCCTGAAGACATGGATAAAACCACCTTCATAACATTGTGGGGCTCCTTTTGTTACAAAGTAATGCCGTTTGGATTGAAGAATGCAGGCGCAACATACCAAAGGGCTATGGTGACTTTATTCCACGATATGATGCACAAAGAAATTGAGGTGTATGTTGATGACATGATTGCTAAATCTTGAACGAAAAAAGAGCACATTGAAGTCTTGAGGAGACTATTCTTGAGGATGAGGAAGTTTCAGTTGAAGCTCAATCCGGCAAAATGCACCTTTGGAGTTAGATCAGGGAAGTTATTAGGCTTTGTGGTCAGTGAAAAGGGGATAGAAGTTGACTTAGATAAGGTCAGAGCCATACGAGAATTGCCTCCACCACAAACTTAGAAGGAAGTTCGAGGATTTCTAGGAAGATTGAATTACATCGCTCGGTTTATTTTACAACTAACTGAGGAGTGTGATCCTATCTTTCGCCTCCTTAGAAAGCACAATCAAGGCACTTGGGATGAGGAATGCCATAATGCTTTTGAAAGGGTCAAGCAGTACTTGTTGACGCTCCGTTGTTGTCTCCGCCCAGTCCAGATAGACCATTAATACTGTACTTATCAGTATTTAGTAGTTCTATGGGATATGTGCTTGGTCAACATGACGAGTCAGGAAGGAAAGAAAAGGCGATATATTACCTCAGTAAGAAATTCACTGAGTGTGAAATGAGATATTTGCTATTGAGAAGTTGCGTTGTGCCTTGATTTAGATGACTCGAAGGTTAAGACAGTACATGGTATATCATACTACTCGGCTTATTTCAAAACTTGATCCTTTGAAGTATATGATGGAGTCAACAGCTTTGAATGGAAGAATGGCGAGGTGGTAAATTCTGCTTTCAGAGTTTGACATAGTCTATGTGAGCCAGAAGGCTATAAAAGGAAGCGCGATAGCAGAATTTCTGGCTAGTAGAGCTCTAGAGGACTATGAGCCGTTGAATTTTGATTTCCCAAATGAGGAGTTGATGTGTGTAGCAACTACAGAGGATTTTCCTTGGAAGCTGAGCTTTGATGGGGCATCCAATACGGTGGGAAATGGAATTGGGGCAGTCTTGGTATCCCCAAATGGCGATTGTTATCCATTCACATGCAAGTTGGATTTTGATTGCACAAACAATATGGCCGAGTATGAAGCGTGCATCATGGGACTCTAAGAGGCTATAGAGCGAGGAATAAGAACCTTGGAAGTATATGGAGACTCTACGTTGGTAATTTACCAGCTTAGAGGTGAATGGGAGACAAGGGATCCTAAATTGATCAATTATCGAAAGGTAGTTTTGGGGTTACTTGAGGAGTTCGATGACATCACTTTCAATTATATCCCACGAGACGAAAAACAGATGGCAGATGCTCTAGCAACCTTGGCTTCAATGATTAAAGCGAATAAAGAGGAGGAGATGAGACCCATTCAGATGAGTATCTTTGAGGCTCCAGCTCGCTGTTGTAACATTGAGGAAGAAGAAAAGGATGATAACCCTTGGTATCAGGATATATTGTGATATGTGAGAGATCGTAAATACCTGCAATGCAGAAAATCTGAAAATGATAAGTGAACTTTAAGGAGATTAGCCTGCGACTACATTTTGGATGGGGACATCTTGTACAAAAGAAGAAAGGACCAAGTACTGTTGAGATGTGTTGACGCCGTGGAAGCTAAGTTAATCTTGGAAGAAGTTCACGAAGGTGTTTGTGGGACGTACGCTAATGGTTTCACGATGGTTAGACAAATCATGAGGTTTGGATATTATTGGTCTACTATGGAAAGGGATTGTATCAACTATGCCAAGAAATGCCATGAATGTCAGATTTATGGAGACAAGATTCATGTACCACCTACACCTCTACATGTTATGACTTCTCCATTGCCTTTTTCCATGTGGGGCATGGATGTCATTGGGCCAATATCACCAAAAGCTTCAAATGGGCATCGCTTTATCTTTGTGGTCATTGATTACTTCACGAAGTGGGTAGAGGCTACTTCTTATGCGAATGTTACTAAGTCGGCTGTGAGTCGATTCTTGAAGAAAGAGATCATTTGTCGGTATGGGATGCCTGAAAGGATCATATCAGACAATGCATTGAACTTGAACAATAGAACAATAGCAGAAGTTTGTAGTCAGTTCAAGATTAAGCATCATAACTCTTCTCCATATCGCCCAAAAATGAATGGGGCAGTAGAAGCAGTCAACAAAAACATCAAGAGGATAGTGGGGAAGATGACTGAGATTTATAGAGATTGGCATGAGAAACTACCGTTTGCACTCTTTGCCTATCGAATATCTGTCAGAACTTCTACTGGGGCAACTCATTTCTCGTTGGCTTATGGGATGGAAGCAGTGTTACCCATTGAAGTGGAAGTACCGTCTCTCCGAGTCTTGTCAGAGATAAAGTTGGATGAAGCTGAATGGATACAATCGCGATATGATCAGTTGAACTTGATTGAGGAAAAGAGGCTAAGGGTAATTCGTCATGGTCAGATGTATCAGAAGCGAATGATGCGAGCTTACGACAAGAAAGTGTAGCCCAGAGAATTCCACGAGGGGGATCTTGTGCTGAAAAAGATCCTTCCCATTCAGAAGGACTTTAGAGAAAAATGGATGCCGAATTGGGAAGGGCAGTATGTCGTGAAGAAGGCTTTCTCTGGGGGTGCATTAATCTTAACGGAAATGGATGGGAAGAGTTTACCCAATCCAGTGAATTCAGACTCAATCAAAAAGTACTTTGTCTAAAGGAGAGGAGAATCCAGGGTGAAAACCCGCAAAGGGCACCTTGAGTTTTCAAAAAAAAAAATAAAAAAAAATAGAGAGGCCAAGGTGAAAACCCGCAAAGAGTGCCTTGTGACCAAAGGGGTTTTGAGTTGAAAACCCGAATGGGCAGCTCAAATTTTGAAGAGCATACGGTAATCTTGCTATATCTAATTCAACAAAGAGCGAAGCGCGTTGTATATCGGGGTATCAACAAAGTACTTTGGATCTTTTAAACACATGTTGAACTCAAGAAAGTTTTCATGGAGCTGGTGTATAGACGCTCAAGCGGTGATATCTAGGGCATCTAACTTATGTCCTGTTTGCTATCTTTAGATTCTCTCTCTTCTCAAGGATAGGCTATCAGATTAATTTCCTTTGTATTTTTGACAAATTCATTCAAATCTAATTGTTCTTAAGATAAAATTCATCTTCCATTATTCTTAAAGTATGTTGCATTAAAATAATGATAGATGAACTAAATAATTTTCACAAATGAGGTTTTGCTCATTACTCTGGAAATTTTTAGATAATACAAGAAACTAAAATAGAACAATTGTTCGAGGAATTCACGTAAGTGAGGTTTGAAAGAACTCGAGGAAATTCTTTCTTTAGTCCAAAATGATGATTGGACAAATCAAACAATTCGATCCTAAGAGAGGATCATCTTACAGACATTTTGGTGGGTCATAACATTTGAAGAATGGTACAAACCCACAGGCTGAATAGGAATGATACTTCGAGAGAAATAAGGATAAATTTCGACAAAGGAATGAGTGGTGATGTCTGGAATAGGGGTCATATTCATAAACATTTTGCATAATAACAGGTTTAATTAGGAGCATTTGACTCACTTCGATCATAGCATCCTAATCATTAGGCATGAACTCATACACATTATACAGGATATGTCCTTCAAGGGACAATGAAGATTGATACGCCTTAACCCCCTAAGCAGTAGGATAACAAGCTAAAGCATAGCAGATTTGGCTTTTGCGCGTTTACGCTGAAGTAGATCTAAGAAGATTTGGCGTCTCTGTATTGTCAGAGAACAAATTGAAGAAACAGATTTGGCATCTCCATATTCGATGGAGAGCAGATCGAAGACATAACAGATCTAACCTTCGGATGTTTTTGCATCGAAATAGATCCAAGATGATTTGGCATCCTTGCGTTTACAAGGAGCAGATCGAAGATAGTAGATTTGGCGTCTCTGTATTGTCAGAGAGCAGATCGAAGATGGTAGATTTGGCGTCTCTGTATTGTCAGAGAACAAATCGAAGAAACAGATTTGGCATCTCCATATTCGACGGAGAGCAGATCGAAGATATAGCAGATCTAACCTTCGGATGTTTTTGCATCGAAGCAGATCCAAGATGATTCGGCATCCTTGCGTTTACAAGGAGCAGATCGAAGATAGTATATTTGGCGTCTCTGTATTGTCAGAGAGCAGATCGAAGGTGACAGATTTGGCGTCTCTGTATTATCAGAGAGTAGATCAAAGATAGTAGATTTGGCGTCTTTGTATTATCAGAGAGCAGATCGAAGATGACAGATTTGGCGTCTCTGTATTGTTAGAGAGCAGATCGAAGATAGCAGGTTTGGCGTCTCTGTATTGTCAGAGAGCAGATTGAAGATAGCATATTTGGCGTCTCTCAAGGACATCAGCATTTCAAGGAGCAGATTGAGGACCAAGAGCTCAAGACTCGGCAAGCCCGGGCAAAATTGGTCCTTTTATAAGTCTTTGCTCTATTCCTATTTTACAGCAATGAGCAAAGAGGGGCAGCTGTATGAACCATATTTTGCCCGGGCTGTATTTTAAATTAAACAAATCAAATTAAAAGCAAAATGAAAACATTTTTAAAATTGTTCAGTCCATATACAGAGCCCAAAATTTAATCCTAAAGTCTACCCGAAGCCCAATTACAATGTAATACCCAAAACACCCAGCAGACCCGTTACACCCAAATACCTAACTAAACCAACCAAATCCTAAGCCTACCCAAGCCCAATAAGCAGCAACCCAAAACATACAAGGCCCAAGACAGAAGGCCTAGGGTTTCTGAAACCCTAGGCGCCGCAAGCACACCAATCGTCACGCCCTTTCGTTTAGGCGCCCTTATTTTATTTATTTATGTTATGATATATTATATATTATTTCATAAGTTACCAAATTAACCATTGTTAATTAATACAAAACCAATATATATTAAGGTCATGACTGTCCATCACTATCTCCAATGGTCAATTTGCCACATAAATACATCAATTTAAAAAGAGAACTAAAATTTGGCCCTTTTACAATTAACTATCAAATTTTCATTTTACATGATTAAGTCCTTTTATTAAATTAAACACACAAACGATCAAATTTTCATACGAAACTTTCACACATGCAAATTCACATATAATAAACATAGAAAATAATATTTAAATATTTTTATAACTCGGATTCGTGGTCCCAAAACCACCGTTCCAATTAGAGTCTAAATCAGGCTGTTACAACTCTCCCCCTTTAGGGATTTTCGTCCTCAAAAATCTTATCGGTGAATAGGTTCGGATAACGCTCTTTCATTGTATCCTCTGGCTCCCACGTTGCTTCATCAACTCCATGTTTATACCATAATACTTTAACCAACGGAATTTTCTTATTTCGCAACTCTTTAACCTCACGAGCCAGAATACGAATCGATTCTTCCTCGTATGAGATATCGGGCTTAATCTCAACTTCGGTCAGACTAATCACGTGTGAAGGATCAGATCGATATCTACGAAGCATTGAAACATAGAATACATGGTGAATTTTTTCTAGCTCAGGTGGTCACAACAGTCTATAAGCAACCGGCCCTATTCGCTCGATAATCTCATACGACCAATGAATCTCGGATTCAATTTGCCTTTACGACCAAATCTAAGTATTTTCTTCCACGGTGAGACTTTCAAAAACACTCTATCCCCGATCTAAAACTCTATATCTTTATGATTCAAGTCTGCATACGATTTCTGACGATCTGATGCTGCTTTCAAATTTTCACGGATCTCTTTTACTTTCTGTTCAGTTTCTTTGATCAAATCGAACTCGTGTATCTTATTTTCAATAAGCTCAGTCCAATATAATGGTGTACGACATTTACAACCATACAAAGCCTCGTAAGGTGCCATTTTGATACTCAATTGAAAGCTATTATTATATGCAAATTCAATCAGCAGTAAGTATCGGTCCTACGTACCTTCGAACTCGAGAATGCAACATCTCAACATATCCTCAAGTATCTGAATGATTCACTCAGACTTATCATCTGTTTGTGGATGGAAAGCAGTGCTGAAATGTAATTTCGTACCTAATGCATCTTGCAGTTTCTTCTAAAACTGTGATGTAAACCTCGGATCTCTATCCGAAACAATAGATATAGGTATACCATGCAACCTCACAATCTGAGAAACATAGAATTCAACCAGCTTATCAAGCGAATAATCTGTACAAACTGGAATAAAGTGAGCAGATTTAGTCAATCTATCTACAATAACCAAGATTGCATCTTTCTTGCTCGGTGTCAACAGTAAAGCGAATACAAAATCCATCGTGACTCTATCCCATTTCTATTCATGTATCATGATCGGATGAAGCAAACCAGAAGGTACCTGATGTTCAGCTTTTACTTGTTAACAGACTAAACATTTCGAAACAAAGTTAGAAATATCTCGTTTCATACCATGCCACCAATAAAGTTGTTTCAGATCATTATACATATTCGTACTACCTGGGTGAATAGATAATTGACTGTTATGAGCTTCGTTCAAAATCATTTGAATCAAATCTGTATTTCTCGGAATGGATATTCAGTTTCTGCATCTCAAACAGTCATCAGCATCAACTCGAAACTCTAAATCAGTATTTGAATCACTTTGAGCTCGTTTTGCTAACAACTCATTATCAACCTTTTGGGCATCGCATATTTGTTGAACAAATAACGGTCTTGCTTTCAATTCAGCTATTATTGAACCATCATTAGACATAGCCATATGCACATTCATTGCACGCAAAGCAAACAATGATTTTCGGCTTAAAGCATCAGCAACAACATTAGCCTTTCCTGGGCTATAGTCAATCACAAGTTCGTAGTCTTTTAGCAATTCTAACCATCGGCGTTGTCTCAAATTCAATACTTCAGACTTTTGTGATCGGAATAAACATGACATTTTTCACCGAACAAATATGGACGCCATATTTTCAATGCGAATACAGTAGTTGCCAATTCTAGGTCATGTGTCGGATAGTACTTTTCATGTGGCTTTAAATATCTCGAGGCATAAGCTATAACTTTGCCTTCTTGCATCAAAACACATCCCAAACCATTTAAAGATGCATCACTATAGATAACAAATTCTTTACCCGATTCTGGCTGAACTAACACTGGAGCTTCGGTAAAAAGGGCTTTCAACTGATCAAAACTTTTCTGACACTTTTTCTAACCACTCAAACTTAACATCTTTCTGCAGCAGCTTCGTCATCGGGGTTTCAATCATAGAGAAGCCTTTCACAAATCGTCTATAGTAACCAGCAAGTCCCAGAAAACTTCTGACTTCAGAAACATTTCTCGGAGGTTTCCAATCGAGTATAGCTAAAATCTTACTCGGATCAACCCGAATACCTGATGCTAAAACAACATGTCCCAGAAAGCTAACTTCGTGTAACAAAAACTCACATTTACTAAACTTTAAATACAACTATTTTTCTCGCAAAGTCTGTAACACAAATCTCAAATGCTTGGCATGTTCGGTTTCATTACGGGAGTAGATCAGTATATCATCAATGAACATGACCACAAACCGATCTAAATACTGCCTAAAGATCCCATTCATCAAATCCATAAAAACAGCAGGTGCATTAGTAAGTCCGAACGGCATAACTAGAAACTCATAATGTCTGTACCTAGTTCAAAAAATAATTTTTGGCACATCGGAGTCTCTGACTCGCAACTGGTAATAACCCAATCTCAAATCTATCTTCTAAAACACTGAAGCCCCTTTCAACTGATCAAACAGGTCGTCAATCTGTGGCAATGGATATTTATTCTTTATAGTCACCTTATTTAGCTGACAATAATCAATACATATTCTCATAGTTCTATCTTTCTTTTTCACAAATAGAACTAGCGCACCCCAGGGAGAGAAACTCGGTCGTGCAAAACCTCTATCTGTTATCTCTTGCAACTGTGCTTTCAACTCTTTTAATTCAGTAGGTGCCATCCGATACGAGCTATTGAAATTAGAGTCATCCCTGGTACTAGCTCAATACCAAACTCTGCCTCTCGGACAGCTATCAAACCCGAAAATTCTTCAGGAAACACGTCCGGATACTCACACACAACTGGTACAGATTCAATCTTCTTTTCAATCACTTTACTATCAAGCACATAAGAAAAGTAAGCTTCAAAACCTTTTCTCACATACTTCTGAGCTAACATCAAAGATATTACTGTTGGTAAACCATTCAGATCATTAGATTCAATCCGAATAATCTCGTTGTTCTGACATCTCAAATCAATGGTCTTTCTTTTGCAATTAACAATGGCATCATGCAAAGTCAACCAGTCCATACCCAAAATTATATCGAACTCATCAAAAGGTAACAACATCAAATCGGCCGAAAAGCATGAATCGTGAATCATCGACGGGCAATTTTTACACACTTTGTCAACCAGAACACACCGGCCTAGGGGGTTCGATACTCAAATTACAAACTCAGTAGACTCAACAGACAAAGTCTTACTGGATACTAATGTTTCATACATATATGAATGAGTCGAACCAGGATCAATCAATGCAATAACACTAGTATCATAAAGGGTGAAAGTACCGGTAATAACATCTGGGGAAGAAGCATCCTCGCGAGCGCGTATAGCATATGCTCTGGCAGGTGCACGAGCCTCAGATCGAGTTGCTGTATCTTTTGTCCCCCTTTGACTGCCACTCACATTACCCGAATGCCTGGGTGGTCTGCCCCGCACTGACATATTACTCGGCCTCACATTCTGAACAGTGTTTTGCTCGGCTAACATCGGGCAAATCTCGGATAAAATGATCCATCGATCCACATTTAAAACAAGACCGATCATGCAATCTACAATTTCCAGAATTCCATTTACCATAATTCTTGCACTCGACTCTATTCTGTCGAACATTGCCAACACTTGCTAACGAAGTGGCTCGTGAACTCACAGGGGGTCAGTCTCGATCTCGTTTAGAAAAGCTCGTAGTATCTCTAGATCGACTAGAATCATCTATGAATTTCTTCAATGCCAAGTGAAAAGTCTTACCTGATGATCTTTTACGAGAATCTCTAGCTTCAACATCAACTTTTCTTTTCTCTTTCCCGAGTTCTTCAGCTTTGCAAGCTCATTCAACAAGTACCACGGACTCTTTGATTTCAAGTATACCAACCAGCAATTTAATGTCTTGATTTAAACCGTCTTCGAATCTTTTACACATGATAGCTTCGGTTGAAACACATTCACGAGCATATAGACTTAGTCTCACAAATTTCTGCTCATACTCAGTTACGGTCATACGACCCTGTTTTAATTCCAGAAATTCTTTGCGTTTCTGGTCGATAAATCTCTAGCTGATGTATTTCTTACGGAACTCAGTCTGAAAGAATTCCCAGGTCACTATCTCTTTTGGGACCACCAATACTAGTGTATTCCACCAGTGATATGCGGTGTCTCGTAATAAAGATATGGCACACTTTAAACATTCATCCGGAGTATAAGATAGCTCGTCAAACACGTGGATAGCATTATCAAGCCACAACTCAGCCCGCTCAGCATCATTATCATCATCATCATCATCATCATCATCATCATCATTAGCTTTAAACTTTTTGGCCCCGTGTTTTCTGATTTTATCTATAGGGGGCCTGTTAAATCTCATTGGATCAATTATCAGAGGTACCACATGTATCAGAGATGGATTATTAGGGGGTGAAGGTTGTTGTACAGCTGGATTAGTCCAGATATACTGATTAAACCGATCGTTCATCATTTGGTAGAAGGCTTGTTTAGCCTCCCCCTCATGGCTACTCGAGATAAACCGAGATTCAACTGCCGCTGTCCCTTGCACGGGAGCAGGCGCAAAACTCTTGACATCATTAGCTACACCTCTGTTAGTATCCATTTACTATATGGAAGCACATTTTCAAATGTCAGAAGTCATCACACTATCGTAATAATATTTATGACATGTATAGCTAAACTCACACATGCTACGTTAGTCCTAGAATCGGCTAAACCATAGCTCTGATACAAATAAAATGTAACACCCTTAGCCGTACCCGTCGCTGGATTAAGCTAAGAGACATTACATTATAATAGCATAAACATATTCAGACACAATTAATAACTTAAATACATGCATATGATAAAAACCGATTATATCTTATTACCTAACTTAACTAACAATCTCATATGCAACTTAACATGACCGAACATGCTATTAAGGTATATATATATATATACAAATATACATAGCATGCACTTACTCTAAATTCAAGGCCACGTTTAACATTGAAATTCATACCAAAACATTTGGCAAAAATCAACATGTAACATTTTATTTTCTTAATACTCTGCATGGCCAAATCTTATTACTTAAAACCACTTTCACATCCAAAATTTCCACCATCAAATTGCTAAGACAAAACTTATTAAACATTATATCTAAGAAAATTTAAAAACAAGTCTAAGCATAATAACTAAATTTCGCATACACATTGTCTTAATATAAAACATATCCCAAATTAACAATTTAATACTATATGACTGAATCACATAACAAGCCTCACAACATCATACAATTTGGATACATTCTCGATATAAACTCAGGCTAAGATCAAACATATATAACATAACCATTTCATCCATACCACCTCCGAATACGAGCACATAACACAACTTATAATCAACTATGACACACGGTATGATAATCAAAATAGACTTAAACTGCAGTTTAACCAACAACGAACTCAAGTATAGAAATTAAGCCATTTTCGCATGGCTCCCATTGTACACAAACCAAAATACAATATTCCAAAACATAACCTAGCCTATACATGCCATAGGTTCGAAAGTTCGCTTATTAAAAATATCGAAGACAGTCGATAGTTTGATAGACTTGGCTGACGATCCCCAAGC
This sequence comes from Gossypium longicalyx, assembly GCA_025698465.1. Lineage (NCBI taxonomy): Eukaryota > Viridiplantae > Streptophyta > Magnoliopsida > Malvales > Malvaceae > Gossypium > Gossypium longicalyx. Next base: position 9,184,997 of record CM046997.1, on the reverse strand, counting down.
TCGTAACTCGAATCCAAAATCTATAAAATAGAATCACAAATATACACAGAGTAAGCTTTTATAACTTAGTAAGTCATAAGCAAATATCAACTCAATAATATAATCAACTTCTTAAAAATCTAAAATAAACTAATTTATTATATCAATGTCATATTTATTTTCAACTTAATCAATCCATAACCACACATGTTTAACATAACTATCACTTTGGCTGAATACTTATAAGGTTAATATTTTATAAATTTTCGTTCAACTTTCAAAGCAAAATACCATTATATATTCAAATATACTCCCACACATTTACACAAACTCACAAAACAAAGATTAACTTCATATACCAACATCATTCATTTGGCTGAATATACAAGATCAAATATAAGATCATATAAGTATTTACCTATTTGGCCAAATATAAAAGATCCAATATAACATCACATAGGTACATACTTATGTGGCCGAATATAAAAGAGCCAATATAACATCACATATGTACATACCTATGTGGTCGAATATACAGATTCATTTTGCTCAGTTTACTTACTCAATTATCATATCAACATGAAGTCTTATAGGCATAGGCTTGAAAATAAATCACCGGCATAAAACTTGCTAGGCATAAGCCTGAATCACACACCGGCACAAGGCCTGCTAGACTCAAAGTCTGATTTTATTCACTGGCAATAAGCCTGCTAGGCATAATGCCCGATTATATTCACCAGCGTAAAGCTTGCTAGGCTCAAAGCCCGAATATCACTATTATAAAGCTGTCTCGTACACAATTCATATAACAAAAACTCCAGATATTCCATATAGATCATACGGACTTTTAAATGATATAACTCAGTCGAATTAAACTCAAATGCAATATTTCTATGCTGAAACACATTCGACTAGCTCTTTTATGAATCTATAGATTCCAAAAAAGCATGTTAAACTAAGTTACATTCAAGATAAATGATTTCTAATTGCTTAAAGACTTACCTCGAATATCGACGAACATTATAAATCGACTATTCGACTATTTTTGCTTTTACCCGATCCAAGTCCGATTTCTTTTGTTCTTGATCTATATAATTTCAAATTAACCTTATTTAAACACAATTTCATTCAATTTAATCCAACAACACATAAATGGGAAAATTACCATTTTACCCCTGATATTTCATACTTTTACAAATTAGTTCTAATTGCATAAAACACAAAATACACAAAATCTCCATTCATCATGCTTAGGTCGAATGTTCATCTAGCACATATAAATACACACATTTCATTTATTTTGCATTTAGTCCCTCAATTTTTTTTTGCAATTTAGTCCTAATTACTCAAAATTTTCAAAAACTCCAATAGAAAATATGTCAATCTAAATCTTTAATATTTCATCATCAAATATCATAAAACACAAATATTCATCAATGGAATAACTCAAAGCATTCATCAAAATTAGAAATTCTAGCTTGGTTCGGATAGTATTCGAAGCAACGATCTCAAAAACGTAAAAATTATCAAAAACCGAAACAAAACATACCTTGAATTTGAATCAACAATGGCCGAATACCTAGTTTCTTATTATTTTCTTTCTTATTTTATTTTTGGTAAGAACAAGACAATATGAAACCTTATTTTATTTATTTATGTTATGATATATTATATATTATTTCATAAGTTACCACATTAACCATTGTTAATTAATACAAAACCAATATATATTAAGGTCATGACCATCCATCACTATCTCCAATGGTAAATTTGCCACATAAATACCTCAATTTAAAAAGAGAACTACAATTTGGCCCTTTTACAATTAACTATCAAATTTTCATTTTATGCGATTAAGTCCTTTTATTAAATTAAACACACAAACGATCAAATTTTCATATGAAACTTTCACACATGCAAATTCACATATAATAAAGATGGAAAATAATATTTAAATAATTTTATAACTTGGATTCGTGGTCCCAAAACCACCGTTCCGATTAGGGTCTAGATCAGGCTGTTACAAAATAGCTATGAAATTCAAAATTTGAGGTCATTATATGGTAATTAGACCATTAAGAGAAGTTAGTAGATACTTTTGATAATTCATCCATGGAAAATTAGAAAAAGAAATAGACTAAATTGGAAATTGAAATAAATGAAAGATGATAAATAAAATTAATATCTAATATCATCATTTTATATCATCTTCCCCAAATTCTATGGAAACCCTAGGAAAGAGAAAGAAAATCAATCAAGCTTAATTAGGTAAGTAATCATGTCTCGTTTTTAGTAATTTTCATATTTTCGAGATCGTAGTAACTTAATCTATCTATTTAGGGATCAATTTGTAAATATATTAAAGTATTGAAATTTTTCCATGGATGAATTGAAATTTATGGTAGAAACTGAAAGGTTTTTTTTATAGATAAACAACTTTTGTAAAGTGAATTTTTGTGAAATTTTGATTTAGGGACTAAATTGTAATGATGTAAAATTCATGGAAAATTTATGATTTTTATGAAATATATGTGCTATTAATGTTATATGGAAAAATTGGTTAGGCTTGGAATAAAGATTAAATTGTACGAATTTCATTTTCTGAGCCTAGGGATGAAATCCATTTATGAAAAGTATAGTGGCAAAATGGTAATTTTGCCTAGGATGTGAATTAAATTAAATTGAATACGAAATGGATTAAATTGACGTTAAATTCATTTGTATAGATCCGGAAAGACCTAGTACTAAGTTGGATCGAGGGAAACAAAAAGTGTCGGATTAGTAGATTCTTGAAACAAACAATTATCGAGGTAAGTTCGTGTAACTAGATTATGTATTTTAATATGTTTGGAATTGAATGTTGAATATGTGTGAATTGTATAAATGTTTAATGTATAAAAATTAATTACATGCCTGATATTGCTTGATATGTATAAGTCCTGTTTGAATAGATGAAATTCGATGGATACAGGATTTCTCGATTGGTTGTAGTCTTGCATATGTTGCGGACACACCATAGCTCTTAACTCTTGAGCTTTCTGTTACATGGTTCATGTGAGCATCCTGATCGGTAGTGGTCCTACATGTGTTGCAGACTACCACAACTCTTTGTGAGCGTCCTGTTATATGATCAATTATGATCCTGCATATATTGCGGATACAAACACAACTCTTTATGAGTGTCCTGATGTAAGCTCTTTTTTAGCTTCCTAATATGGCTCACTTGAACTCCCTATTATATGGCTATCCGGAGCTTCTTGATAATAACTCTTCAGAGTTACCTGTTAATCTCAATGGGCTTCCTATTTTAAACTTTTATGAGTTTCCTATTATAGCTCGGATAAGCTTTCTGTTACATGGCTCACATGAGCATCCTGTTATATGGCTCGACAGAGTGCTTCCTGATTATGTACCCTAATGGGTACCCCTAGATATGAATTGACAAATTTTCAGTTTTGTACACTTTAAGTGTACTACATGAGTGTATCTATCGATATTTGAAATAAATTCAACGGGTAAGTTTTGACATGACTAAATTGAACTGAAAATGATCTATCATGGAAATGTACATGTTTATGAAAGTTATTACATGATGAGCTTATCCTTGATTCTTGATGTTTACATGATATACATGACTAACAAGTTTCTTGAGAACATAAGTGTTTAGGCAAATTGGACATAATGACTTGGATGCATGTTTGTATACTTATTTTGAATGTACATAACTGGTAAGTTAAATTCTTGTTATACAAACTTACTAAGCATTTTAAATGCTTACTCGGTTTCCTTTTCTCTGTTTTATAGTGCTTGGAAGCTCGTAAAGGTTAGAATCAGTCGGAGCATTATCACACTATCCTTCAGCTCGTTTTGGTATAAATAGAAAACTTCTTTTGGTATAATGACATGTATAGGATAACTTGGCCAATGTTGGTATGTAAATGGTTGTTTGTAATTTAGCCATTGGAATGGCTAGTGATGGTATTTTTAGCTAATATATATACTTGAGGTTGTAATTTGGTTAATATATATGTTTTTGGTATGGTTAGATTGAATGATAGTAAACATATATATTATTAAAGGTAAGTTTGAATACATGTGATGATATATCATGTAAATGTTAATGTAGGTACAAGGAAAAAATTTAGGTCAGAAATAAGGCTAGAAAATAGCCTTATTTTGTCCACACGGTAGACACACGAGCGTGTGTCTCAACCGTATGTGATACATGGCCATATGCACGGGCATGTGGTTTGGCTCTGTGTCTCCTACATCCTTAATTTAAGAAACAGAATGCTCAGAATTGGTCACACGGGCATGTGTCTCAGCTATGTGAGACACATGACTTAGCATACAAGTGTGTGTCTTAGCCGTGTGAATCCTGTACCTAATTTTCAAAAATTAAATTGTCCACACGGCTTAGCACACGGGCATATGGCTGGTCGTATGACCTAAGTCAGAGAGTTTCACAGGTTGGAACACGACCGTGTGCCTTACATCGAATACCCACACAGCCTAGGACATGGGCGTGTCATTTGGCCGTGTGAGCCACACGGCCTACCCACACGGGTGTGTGTCCCCTGTATATAAGAAAATTTTGAAAATTTAACGAAAAATTCTCTAAGTTCCCGATTTAGTCTTGACTTGTTTCTAAAGTATAAATTGGGCCTCGAGGGTCCAATTAAGGGAAAAAATGATCGAATATGATTGATTTTGGATATGAACAGTAAATAACATAAATTAACTGTATTTCTTTTGTAAACTCGATAATGCTCTGTAACCCTATTCCGGCGATGGATATGGGTTAGGGGTGTTACAAGTCTTAGGTTTAAGTCCCACATTTGGGAAATTTTGTTATTTTAGATCCAAGTCTTATCCTTATTGGGTGGGCTCATATAAAATTGTTTGTAAATTCATATCAGCATGAGCTTACTAGTTTGAGTGGTAAAGAGTTAGCTTGTTGGAAGTTGTGTGTTCGAATCCCTGTGTGAGTGAGGGTGATAATTTTTACTTTGGTTGATTGAGAGAGTTTGGATGGAATTGAAAGCCTATATAAGTGGGTAGTTATCAATCGTTTAAGGGGGATATATAGTGGGATTTTATGTCGAGTTTAATTTATTTTTTTCTAATGTTTTTCTTTCCCCAAAATTATTCTGTTTTGAAGTTATTTTTTCCTTTTCTTTTTGAGTACTATAAAATTTTTGCTCTTCCTTTCTCTTTTCCGATTCGGTAACCAAATTTTTGTGCAATTCGCTGTGTTTCAATTTTTGATACCCAATTTCAGTTTGGTAAGTGTGGTTATTGTTTTTGGTTGGTGAATTTTTGGTTGATGGGGTTTCCTTAATGTTATTTAAGGGAAGATCAAGGGGCTTGGGGCTGTTCATCAATGCCATAGTTGTGTGAAACCACCGCTGTTTATTTGTACGTAAAGGTATTGGTTGAACGAGGGATTGATTGGTTCGATATAGTTTAGGTTTAGCATCCATTTAGGCAGCTAATTTAGCTTTTTAATGATAAATTTTAGGTTCTGGTGGTCTCGAAGTGATTTTGCATCAAAATCGTACCAGGTGTGTACCCTAAACACATAAATTGAGCTTCAGCGAAAGTCGAAAAAGGGCACTGTCGATGTCACACGGGTGTGTGCTCGGTCGTGTGGATGGCCGTGTGTGAGACACAGCTGTGTGAATGTCGTAGGTGTGGTCGTGCGCAAGACACGACTGCGTGACAGTGAAGGTGTGACCGTGTGGGCCACACGAGCTAGGGCAGATACGTGCAGGCCACACGAGCATGTAGGTTTTGGGCCAAGCCATGTGGGCAACACAGGCAAGGCTGATTTGGGCGTGTGGGCCAATACGGGCATGTGGGCCCAAAATTCTAAATTTTTCCCGAGGGTCGCAGGGTTGTTTCGATTGACTGTGGGCCTACCATAGGGTCGGTAAGGGTTACCAAACCCTAATTCATGTGCTCTGATATTCTGATAATCTGATCTGAGTAGGAAACTAATATGTATGTCTGACTGTTCTATTTGAGTATATATGTTATATGTATACAAGCATGTTAAGCATGATAATTCTGTTAATTCTGTATTCTGTATCTGTGTTTAGGGTTGGATTTGCATATGTGGAGAAAGTGATCTGTACGGTGACCTTTCACCTATTATCTGGCAACTTGGCTACATGTTATTCTGTTATGTGTGGCATCGACACTATATAGTGTGTAGGGATGAGTGGGTGTTTTTAACCCCACATGGTGTGATGGGATGGTCGGAGATGGTGTGCAGAGGATGGGCGTAGGATTCTGTATATTTGTTCTGTACATTTGATTCTAATATCTGTATCTGTTAAGGATTAGGTCCGATTCTATTTCTGTCTGCATATGAGATTTTGTGAATGTTGCATGACTATCTCTGTTAGGTTACACATTGGGTTTACAAAAACTCAAATCTGTTTGTCTGATCTGTACAAGTAACCCTCAATCAAAGGTGGGTTGGTGCAACAGAGGCTCAGCGGTGACCACTCATTGGGAAACTGTTTCCCCATTACTATTAGTTTCGGTATGTTAAATTTTGGATTTATTGGAGAGTTTGTAATTTTTGGGACTCTTTGGACTGTATGGTTTTAACTATCGATTTTAGTTTGACTGTGTTTAAGTTTTTTTAAAATTATGATGATTGACAAATTGCGATTTTATGTGAATAAATGTTTTGAAAACATGAGCGAATGGTTTTTTTGAAGACAAAAATGATTTTTCATATTTCTGTTAAAAATTAATCAAATACTTTAAAGGATAATGTATAACCGTTTTTATTAAGATTATAGAAACGAGTTTCTTCGAAACATATAGACTCTATTTGGTATCAAATAACGTGATTTATTTTAACCAAAAAGACGTGTTTTAAAACCCTTCTTTGTAACATTTTTTGATTCGACCATGACGTCTAGGCCGGGTTTTGGGTGTTACATTTAGTGGTATCAGAGCCAAGTTGCAAAACTCAGACTGTGAATTTTGGGTTCCAAAATTTCATTTGAAAAAAGAATGGTTTCAAACAAAAATTTGTTTTATCCTGAATGAGTTTGTGGTACACCGAATCTCCAGCACCGATCCTGTAAGTATTTCAGAACTTAGATAAAACTTTCTGAAAACACTATAGTTAGTACTTTTTAAAATTGTACTGAGTTAGTTAGAGACGAAAACCTTTGAAATACTTCTAAACTTATGATAATTTAAGCATAAAATATCTACTAATAAACACTAGAACTGGTGCATAAATTTTTAAAATGTAGACAAACATTCAAAATTTTGATGAGCGCACGTGGAATACGCGATCGAGATATGCACGACCGCAGTGGGTGCAGTAGGGGGACTCAAGCTGAGTCTTCCTATCTGGGTAGTATTTCAAATTTAGACACAGGTGAGACTCCAGTTACACCTTCTATTGAGACCGGGTCTCAAAGTCAATTAGCTGGGGATAACACACTGTCTCAATCTATGTTGAGGGTTTTAGAGAGGATTGCTGAACTCTATTCTGGATCTGAGGGCTATGGGTCAGTAACTGAACGAATTCGGTCCAATGGAGTTGAGTTGTTTAGGGGCGTCATTGGTGTCTCCCCTACTGTGGTCGAGTATTGGTTGGAGGCTACTAAGAGGATAATGAACGACATTAATTGCAATTCTGAGCAGAAACTGAAGGGTGCAGTCTCTTTGCTTCGCGACGAAGCTTATCAGTGGTAGTTGTCGGTTGAGGAGGGTACTCAACTAGATTGTTTGAACTGGGATTACTTTAAGACTGCCTTCTAAAGGAAGTACGTGGGCTCGAGCTATATGGATGCTCTTAGGCGTGAGTTCATGAATCTCACAGAAGTTGATAAGTTTGTGGCCAAGATTAAGGTCGATTTTCTAAGACTGAGCTGCTGCACTCGAGGCATGGTGGCATCCGAGTATGAGAAATGTGTTTATTTTAAGGATGGTTTGAGGGATAGTCTAAGAGTTATAATTGCTTCGCAGAGGGAGCGTGAGTTTGTTGTTCTGGTGGATAAGGCGAAGATCGCCAAAGAGGTTAAGAGCGTGGAATGCCAGAGTAGAGACCGTGAAAGAGGCAACAATAAGAGGGATTTAGAGCCCTCTTGTTCTATTCAGAGGCTTAAGAAACGGGCCAGACCTGATGGGCCTATTAAAGTGGGAGTTCTTGTTGCTTCTATTGGGATTGAACCTTGTGGTGACTGTGGTAGGCGCCATCTAGGTGAGTGTTAGAGGAGATTAGGGGCTTGTCTATGTTGTGGGTCTTTGAAGCACTAAATTAGAGAGTGTCCACATCATGCTAATCAGATTCAAGCTTCGGGACCACCTAGGGGCAGTGGACCAGCTAGGGGTGGTAATGGTATGGGCCAAGGACAGAGAGCATTGGGTAGAGGTGCTAATCAGGGTAAGACAAGACAACGCCGAGAGGACAGAAACCCCCTTGATGTAGCCACAGATACATTTTTAATTTTTGATACCCCATATACTAGTTTGATAGACATAGGTTCTACACACTCTTATGTAGCTAGCACTGTTTCCAAAAACTTGGGGATTTCTGTTGAGTGTACTTCTGGTGAGATTATTGTACTGATTCCGTTGGGTCAATCTGTTCGGGTTAATAGACTATATAAGAATGTTCCATTAGAAGTACAAGGAGCTGTGTTTCTGGAAAAATTGATGGAGTTACCGTTTTAGGAGTTCGATTTAATTTTGGGTATGGAATGGTTAGTTGAGCACTGAGTTAGTTTGAACTGTGCCACTAAGAGGGTTGTTTTGAGGATCAAGGATGGTAAAGAGGTGGTTGTGATTGGTAAGTGTCGAGATTACCTGTCTAATGTATCTTCATTCTAGTGGCCTAGAAATTGGTTCAGACAAGTGTGAGGCGTATTTGACCTATGGTGAAAGAATTTTTGGATGTCTTTCCCGAAGAGTTGTCGAGTTTACCTTCAAATCGAAAAGTTGAGTTTGGCATTGAGTTTCTACCGAGTATGGCTCCGATGTCCATCGTTCCATACTATATGGCATTGAGGGAGCTTACAGAGCTTAAGGCTTAACTTCAGGAGCTTCTAGATCATGGTTTCATCTATTCTAGTGTATCTTCGTAGGGGCACCGGTTCTATTTGTAAAGAAAATGGATGGTACGATGAGGATGTGCATCGACTACCGATAATTGAATAAATTGACTGTGAAGAATAAGTTACCACTTCTAAGGATCGACGACCTGTTTGATCAATTTCGTGGGGCTTTAGTATTTTCGAAAATAGATCTCCGATCTGGGTATAATCACTTTAGGGTTAAGGAAGTTGATATTCATAAGACGGTTTTTAAGCCTCATTCTAGGCACTATGAGTTTCTAGTTAAGCCCTTCTGTTTGACAAATGTTCTGGCTACATTCATGGATCTGATGAACCGGGTATTTTAGCTATATTTGGATCAGTTTGTCGTCACCTTTATCGATGATATTCTGGTGTACTCTAAGACTGAGGATGATCATGATAAGCATATTAGAGTAGTGATATTTCGAAAGAAACAACTCTACGCTAAGTTGAGCAAATGTGAGTTATAGTTATGAGAAGTAACATTTTGGGGGAACGTGGTTTCTACTGAGGGGATCCGAGTTGATCCTAGAAAGATTGAAGTTGTACTTGATTGGGAACAGCCTAAGAACGTTTCTACCATCTACAGTTTTCTAGGTCTTGCGGGTTATTATTGGAGATTTGTTGAGGTGTTCTCACTAATTTCAACTCCTCTAATTTAGCTTTTACGCAAGAATATTTCCTTCGTTTGGACTGATGCACAATAATATAGCTTCGAGAAGCTCATGTATTTTCAGACTCAGGCTTCTGTTCTGATACAGTTTGAATCCGGTAAAAAGTTTGTGGTGTATGGTGATGCATCGCACGTTGGTTTGAGATGTGTTCTAATGCAAGATAACAATGTTGTGGCTTATGCTTCCCGACAACTTAAGTCACATGAGGTAAATTATCCAACGCATGATCTCAAGTTAGCCGCTATGGTGTTTGCATTAAGGATATGGAGGCACTATTTGTATGGTGAAAGTTGTATCATCTACACAGATCACAAGAGCCTCAGGTATCTCCTTACTTAAAAGGAGTTGAATCTTAGGCAGTGTTGATGGATTGATTTGCTAAAAAATTATTACTATACGATAGAGTATCATCCCGGTAAGGCCAATGTGGTGGCCGATGTTCTTAGTCATACAACAAAGACTGATTTGAGAGTGATGTTTGCTCATCTTAATTTGTTCGATGATAGAGGTCTGTTAGCCGAGTTGCAAGTTAAGCTGACTTGGATTGGGCAGATTCGGGAAAAGCAGTTAGGGGATGAGTCTCTGGGTCTGCGATTTCGTTAGCTTGAGAGTTGCATTATTTTTTATTTTGGAGTGAGTAAGGATTGAGTTCTGTGTTTCTAATGACAGGTTTGTGTACCGAACAATTTTTATCTAAGGTAATCAATTCTGAGGGAGGCCCGTAGTAGCCCTTATGATATGCATCTCTGTGGTAATAAGATGTATTGGGATCTCCGTGAACTGTATTGGTGGCCGGGTTTCAAACGAGAGGTAATGGATTTTGTTGCTTGTTGTCTGACGTGCCAGCAAGTTAAGGCTGAGCACCAGTTGCCTTTAGGTTTGCTCCAACCTGTTAAGATTCCCTTGTGGAAATGGGAACGTGTGGCGATGGACTTCGTTAGTGGGTTGCCTTTAACACCTACTAAGAAGGATTTTGTGTGGGTCATTGTGGATCGATTGACCAAGTCTACCTATTTTATTCCGGTTCAGACAGACTATTCTCTGCAAAAGTTAGCGAAGTTCTACATCTCTGAGATTGTAAGATTATGTAGGGTACCGGTTTCAATAATCTTTGATAGGGATCCTCGCTTCTTTTCTCAGTTCTGGAAGAAACTATATAAAGCTCTGGGTTTGAGATTGGACTTCAGTACTGCGTTCCATCCTTGGACTGATGGTCAATCTGAGAGGGTGATTCAAATACTAGAGGATATGCTTTGGAGCTGTGTGATTGATTTCTGAGGTAGTTGGAAGGATTTTTTACCATTAGCTGAGTTCGCCTACAACAACAGTCTCCGCTCTAGCATCCAAATGGCACCTTACGAGGCTCTGTATGGTCGTAAGTGTCGTACTTTGTTATGTTGGACTGAGTTGGTTGAACGACGAGTATTGGGTCCAGAATTGGTTTTCGAGGCTGAAGATAAGGTTAGACTGATTCAGGATTGTCTGAAGGTGGCTTCTGATAGACAAAATTCTTATGCGGATCTGAAAATGAGAGATATCGAGTACTTTTTTGAGGGACTTTTGTATTTTTTAAGGTATCTCCGTGGAAAAAAGCTCTGCGGTTTGGTCATAATGGCAAGTTAAGCCCTAGGTTCATTGGGCTGTATCGAATTTTTATGTATGTGGGATCAGTTGCCTATCAGTTAGAGCTACCTACAGAGTTTTACCGTATCCATGATGTATTTCACATCTCAATGTTGAGGCGATATTGGTCTGATCCATCTCACGTTGTCTTTGTTAAGGAGATCGAGGTTAGACCAGACTTGACTTTTGAGGAGGAACCAATTCAGATTTTGGATTGAGATATTAAGGTTCATATGAGGAAGTCCATTCCATTGGTTAAGGTTCTGTTGCGGAATCATGGCACTGAGAAAGCAACGTGGGGAACCTGAGTACTCGATGCGTCAGTAGTATCCTCATTTGTTCGAATCATGTAAATTTCGAGGTCAAAATTTCTTTTAAGGGGCATAGTTGTAATGCCCCAATTAATTTATTTTTTTTTGTGAAATTTGACATAAATATGTATCTGCTTCAGGGATTATGTGTTCTGGGTGTGTGTTTGAGGTCTTGGGTTCAAGTCTCACATTTGGGAATTTTTTGTTATTTTAGATCCAAGCCTTATCCCTGTTGGGTGGGCTTATATAAAATTTTCTGTAAATCCATATCAGAATGAGTTTGCTGGTTTGAGTGGTAAGGAGCTAGCTTGCTGGAGGTCTTGTGTTCGAATCCCTATGTGAGCGAGGGTGATAATTTTTGCTTCAGTTGATTGGAATAGTTTAGATGGAATTGAAAGTCTGTATAAGTAGGTAGTTATCAGTCGGTTATAAGGGATATATAGTGGGATTTTATATTGATTTTAATTTATTTTTATTTTAATTTATTAGTTTATTTTATTTTATTCTAATTTTTTTCTCTCCCCAAAATTGTTTTCTATTTTGACGTTCTTTCTTCTTTTTCTTTTTGACTACTGTCAAATTTTTGCTTTTCTTTTCTTTTTTCTAATTCGATAACCAAATTTTCGCGCAATTCGCTGTGTTTCGGTTCTTGGTACCCAATTTCGGTTTGGTAAGTTTGGTAAGTGTGGTTATTGTTTTTGGTTGGTGAATTTTTAGTTGATGGGGTTTTGTTAATGTCGTTTAGGGGAAGATGAAGGGGCTCGGGGCTGTCCATCGGTGCCATAGTTGCATGAAATCACCGTTGTTCGTTTAAAGGTAAGAATTTTGGTTGAACAAGGGATTGATTAGTTCGATATAGTTTTAGTTTAACTTCGATTTAGGCAGCTAATTTGGCTTTTTAATGATCAATTTTATGTTCTAATGGTCTTGAGAGTGATTTTGCATCAAAATCGTACCAGGTGTGTTCCCTAAACATGAAAAATTAAAGTTTGACGAAATCTAAAAAGGGTACTATTGATGCCACACTGGCGTGTGCTCAGCCGTCTAGCTGGCCGTGTGCGGGACACAACCATTTGAATGTCATAAGTGTAGCCATGCACGAGACACGATCGTGTGATGGTGAAGGTGTGGCCGTGTGCACCACAAGAGCTAGGCCAGATGTGTGTAGGGCACACAGGCATATGGGTTTTGGGCCATGCCGTGTGGACCACACGGGTAAGGCCAATTTGGGCTTGTGGGCCTGCATGGGCATGTGGGCCCAAAATTCTAAAATTTTCCCTGGAGTCGCACGAGTCGTTCAGATTGACTGTGGGCCTACTGTAGGGTTGGTAAGGGCTAACCAAACCCTAATTCATGTGATCGGATAGTCTGATTTTAGTAGAAAATTGACATGTATGTTTGACTATTCTATTTGAGTATATATGTTATCTGTATATGAGCATGTTAAGTATGGTAATTCTATTAATTCTGTATTCTGTATTTGTGTTTGGGGTTGGATTTGCATAGATGGAAAAAGTGTTCTGTACGGCGACCTTTCACCTATTATCTGGTAGCTTGGCTGCATGTTATTTTGTTATGTGTCGCATCGACACTATATGGTATCTAGGAATATGTGGGTGCTTTTAACCCCACATGGTGTGATGGGATGGTCGGAGATGGTATGTATAGGATGGGGGTAAGATTCTGTATATCTATTCTGTACATCTGATTCTGATATCTTTATCTGTTAAGGACTTAGGTCCGATTCTATTTCTATCTGCATATGAGATTCTGTGAATGTTGCATGACTATCTTTGTTGGGTTACACACTGGGTTTACAAAAACTCACATTTGTTTGTCTGATCTATACAGGTAAACCTCAGTCATAGAGGGGTTGGTGCGACAGAGGCTCACTGGTGACCACTCGTTGGGAAAATTTTTCTCCATTACCATTAGTTTCAGCATTTTAAATTCTGGATTTATTTGAGAGTTTGTAAATTTTAGGACTATTTGGACTGTATGGTTTTAACTGTTGGTTTTGGTTTGGTTGCGTTTAAGTTTTTTAAAATTATGATGATTGACAAATTACGATTTTATGCGAATAAATGTTTTGAAAATACAAGCGAATGGTTTTTTTCAAGACAAAATTGATTTTTCATATTTTCGTTGCAAATAAATTAAATTCTTTAAAGGATAATGTATAATAATTTTTATTAAGGTTATAAAAACAAGTTTCTTCGAAACATATAGACTCTGTTTGGTATCAAATAACGTGATTTATTTTAACCAAAAAGACGTGCTTTAAAACCCTTCTTCGTAACACTCTTTGATTCGACCATAACATCTAGGTCGGGTTTGGGGTGTTACATTTAGTGGTATCAGAGTTAGGTTATAAAACTCAGGCTGTGATTTTGGGGTTTCAAAATTTAATTTGAAAAATAACTAGTTTTAAACAAAAAATTTTTATCCTAAACGAGTACGTGCTATACCGAGTCTCCAGCACTGATCTTGTATGTATTTCTGAACTTAGATAGAACTTTCTGAAAACACTGTAGTTAGTACTTTCTGAAATCGTACTGAGTTAGTTAGAGACTAATAACTCTGAAATACTTCTGAACTTCTGATAATTTAAGCATAAAATATCTGCTAATAAATACTGGAACTGATGCATAAAATTTTAAAATATAGATAAACATTCAAAATTTCAATGAGCGCCTGTGGAACACACGGTCGAGATATGATCTGGCGTAGCGGGGGCCATAGGGGGACTCGAGTTGAGTCTTTCTCTTTGGGTAGTATGCCAAATTTGGCCACAAGTGAGACTCCAGCTACACCTTCTGTTGAGGCCGGGTCTCAAAGCCGATCAGCTAGGAATGACGCACTATCCCAAGCTATGTTGAGGGTTTGGGAGAGTGTTGCTGGACCCCATTCTGGATCTGGGGGCCGTGGGTTGGTAACTGAACGACTCTAGTCTAATGGAGTTGAGTTGTTTAAGGGTGTCATTGGAGTCACCCCTATTGTGGCCGAGTATTGGTTTGAGGCCACTGAAAGGATAATGAATGACATTGATTGCACTCTTGAGCAGAAACTGAAGGGTACAGTCTCTTTGCTCCGCGACGAAGCTTATCAGTGGGGGTTGTCGATTGAGGAGGTACTCAATCGGATCATCTGAATTGGGATTACTTTAAGACTTCCTTCCAAGGGAAGTACGCGGGTGCGATCTATGTGGATGTTCATAAGCGTGAGTTCATGAATATCACGTAAGGTGATAAGTCTGTGTCCAAGAATGAGGTCGATTTTCTGAGACTGAGCTACTACGCTTGAGGCCTGGTGGCATCCAAGTATGAGAAATGTGTCCGTCTTGAGGATGGTATGAGGGATAGTCTTAAGGTTCTAATTGCTCCGCAGAGGGAACGTGAGTTTGCTATTCTGGTGGATAAGGCGAAGATCGTCAAAGAGTTTAAGCGCGTGGAGCGCCATAATAGAGACCGTGAGAAAGGCAATAATAAAAGAAATTCGGAGCCCTCTAGTTTTGTTCGGAGGCCTAAGAAATGGGCCAGACCTAATGGGCCTGTTAGAGTGGGAGTTCTTATTGCTCCTACTGGGATTCAGGCTTGTGGTGACCGTGGTAGGCACCATCTGGGCGAATGCTGAAGGAGATTAGGGGCTTGTCTACAGTGTGGGTCTTTGGAGCACCAAATTAGAGAGTGTCCATATCGTGCTGATCAGATGCAAGCTTCGGGATCAGGTTTTGTTCAGCCTCAGAGGGCGGTACAGCAGCCACCTAGAGGCTGTGGACTGGTTAAGAGTGGTAATGGTATGGGTCTAGGATAGGGAACACCGAGTAGAGGTGCTAATCTACTTCTGCAGTCCAGATCAAAACTAACTCAGGTCTAATTTTCATGAACACAGTGCTGTAACTTTTCAAAACCTACATCCAAAAGAGAATCTTTCTTCAACAAAATGGTAATACCTTTTTCCCTCCTATGAATAAGTTGCCTCCGCTTAAAACTAGTTGACTTCGATTCTGTAACAGACGAGGGACGTCTAATTTCACCAGTCACTGTAGAACCTTCTACAATATAAATCCTGCTGATCCTTTTACCTTTTATCAAAATGAGAGCCCCACGATACATCTTAATCTTGCTAGAATTGATGTTGACTCTACAACCTTTCAAGTCTAAAATACTCAAGGAGATGAGATTCTTTCATAGATCAGGTACATACCTGACATTTAATAATGTCCCGATCATCCCATCACGCATCTTGATTTTAACAGTACCAACACTAATTAACTTACTGGATGAATCATTTCCCATGCACACAACTCCACGTTCAAGCGAACTGTATGCAGAGAACCATTTTTTGTTTGGACATATTTGGAAAGAACATCTCAAATATAAAATCCACTCAGATGTAAGCTCGAAGCTTTCGCTTGATGACACTAACAAGAAATCATCACCCCTTTCGTTGGCCAAATTACCACCAGCTACATCTTCCTCATTGCTCTCAGCAGCCCTTTTATTTCGCAGTTTATAAGAATCTACTTTGACATCTAACTTCTTACAATAGTGACCCATTTTTTCTTGCTTCTTTGATGCTACAAAAATGAATGCTTGTCTATCTGCCTTGCTATCTGATCCAAAATCATTGTTAGGTATAAAGTGGTTGATTTATTATAATGAAGTATAACTAATGTTATGAAAAAAATAATGATAAGAATGTAACAGTAGTTTGAAGGAATAATGATATGTGTAATATGAATAACTGATAAATAATGGAAAAATGCTATGACAAAACAAGAATAAGAATGTAATGGCAAATTTGAGAATAATCACGTGAATAATATGTAAGCAAACAAGTAAACAATTGAAAATGCTATGGCGAAGATACTACAAAAAAGGATAGAAGGTCTACAATGTTGATTTAGAAGGTTAGGATTACTAAGAATTTCTCCCTTAGTGACAGTAATGCTACGTTAGAATCATACTCAATTTATTGATCAGAATAGTTCTAAGATGGTCTGTTCCTTTCGAGAATAAGACCTCAAGCTTCCTTGCCTTAAGTGATATAGTCTATAGGCCTTTAGCGCGGAACCCTGAACTATTTTATTTTCTTTCCGTGTGAACACTGCTCTATGTCTAGAGGCTGCTACAAGTATTCAGTTAAACACTTGCTCATATCATTCAATTTCAATCTCATTAACCTAACCTTGTCAGGATTAGATTAATTTAATGAGCATATTGTACATCAATCTATGTCTAGAGTTTGCAAACATGCAATTTTGTAAAGAACTATTGAATGAAACAATGTATTAAAGCAGATCTATGCTTCAGTCATTAAAGGAAATAGGAGTTTCATTAAGTAATCCCAACCCTATGAGATTTAGCTCATGGGTTGGCAATTAAAATTCAAATCCAAAGTATCATTCAACATCATTTTCATCAAATCAATTTATGATGAGTAATCAAGAAATAATGGAAGAACTTTGGGAAGATAGCTTCCGCTTATGTAGCCCACACTTCAGCTATGAAATGTCCAGTGGTAGCTGACTGGGACTGCCTTCATCTTCCTCTACTCATATCTACTCAGCCTATACCCTCTATTTTTCTACCTTAGGATCTTCCCTTTGGTTGTCTGCCCATTTAGGTTTTCCTTCATTGGCTTTTATAATCGTTTTCCTTAGGGTAAATCCAATAGTCCATGATTTTTTCCCTCTTTTTCAAGTAGTTATATCTAGTAAAAATTCAACTGGGCCTAAGACCATTTCGCTTTGAATGCTGAATGGACATCTTCCTGGCATTTGCATAGCATTCATGTTGACAAACTATCCAAACCTTTGGCCCATCAAACCTTCACTTCTTTACTTCTTGTTCCTCATCCTGCACCTGCCAATCCACTATCACAAACAACTCTTCCACAAGCAATTAAAAATAACTAACATTTAAGTATATTCCAAGCTCCTAATGTAATGTTAAAATAAAAAAAAAAATAGTAATAAAATGCAACTAAATGTACCTAAGTACATGCAATGTCATGTCCCCAAAATTTTTTTTTTCTGCTTTGTGAATTTTTGACACAAAACTGTGTATCTGTTTCAGCGATTAAGTGTTCTGGGTGTGTGTGAGAGGTCTCAAGTTCAAGCTATGCCTTTGAAGAATTTTGAGTTTTTCTAAATAAAACCTTAACTTTGCTCAATAGGCTTATGTTTAATTATTTATAAGTTTATATCATAATGGGCTTGCTGGCCTGGTGGTTAAGTGGAGTGTTAGTATGCTGAAGGTCTTAAGTTCGAATCCCTGCGCGAGCAAGGGAGTTTATTTTTGCTCGGTTTTTAGGAAGAGTTTTAGTGGGGTTAAAACTCTGAGAAGTGGGTTAGTGGATGAGTTTTGGTGGGTTAATTTTTTTCAAAAGTTTTTCCCCCTTTCGAAAAATTCTCTGCTGTTTTTCATCTCTTTCCCCTTTTCTTGTTGTCGAATTCTATTTCTTCCTCCCCTACCCTTGTCATTTATTGTTGTTTTCCTTGGTGCAATCGTTCCTTTGTTGAGCAACCTTCATTTCCATCTGTGCGGTAAGTGGAATAAGGTAGATTTGGTTCTAATGTATTAACTTCTTATTTATGATGCTGTTAATGTTGATTAAGGAAAGATCGAGGAGTCGTGGTCGCTGGTTGGAGACTTAGTTGCGTAGAAACACTATTGCTCAGTTGAAGGTAACATTTTCGAGAGTTTTGGGTTTAATGTCTAAATTTGGTTTCGTTTAAGTTTCGTTGTGACACTGAAATTGGGTGTTGGAATATCAATTTTTAGGTTTTGGAGTGCTCGGGGTTACTTTAGCATCATTTTGATACCAGGTGTGTACCCGGGAAACGTAAAAAATGAGGTTTCAGCAAAAGCGAAAACCATTCTGTCGACGCCACACGGTCGTGTGGTAGGTCGTGTGATAGAACACAGACGTGTGATTGACGAGCCAGGCCGTGCGTGCATGACACAGTCGTGTGGTTGCTAGGCAGGCTGTGTGCGACACATGGGCTAGACTGAATTGGGCCACACAGGTAGTCCACACCCGTGTGGGCCCACACGGGCAGGCTATATGGGCATGTGAGCCCATTTTTTTGAAATATTCTGTAAGGTTGCACAGGTCGGCCTAGTTGACTGTGGACCTACTATAGGGTCGGTAAGCTTTACTAGACCCCTAATTATGTGATCTGATTGTAAGGTGTCTGACTGTGCATGATATCTGTACTGAACTGAATGTATGTTATTTTATTAGCATATTTGCATGCCATTTATGGTATGTTGCATTGCATCGGGGTGGGTTGATGATATTTGGAGGAAGTATCTGAAAGGCTCTTAAGCTCATTATCTAGCAACTCACTCACCAGAACCTTACGATTATGTGTTTGCATTTCTGTGACAAAGACGTTGTGTAGGGATGGTAGGTTGATTTAATCCCCACATGGTGTGTAGGGCTGGACGGAGATGGTGTGTAGAGGCTGATGGGTAGGATTCTAATTTTTTGTAGCTGCATTCTATATCTAATATGGGCCAGGGCTCTAATATAATTTTGAAACTGTATCTGATTGGACAAAAGCCCAAACTGAATCTGTAATGGGCTCAGGCCCAGCCTATACTTGACTGTATTATGATGTGCTTCTGTATGCATGTTTTTTATGGGGATTACACACTGAGTTTGCAAAAACTCATCCGTTTCTTTTTAATCTGTACAGGTAATCTCCAGTCTTGATGGATCAACGCAGTGGAGGACTCGATGGTGGCCATATGTAAATTTTAGACTATTTTTCGTAAATTTTTAGGTTTATTTACTTATTTGGGGGTTTGATTTAACTTATGGACTTTGAACTATCTGGCTTTAAGTTTTCAGTTTCTCTAATTATTTTACGATTTATTACTGCAAGGCATGATAAAACACGGTTTTCCCTAAAATCAAACGGGTTTTCTAAAATAAGTGTTTTCAAAGCTTTCGCTAAAATGATATGGATTTAGACATTACAAAGAACATGCATTTTTACTTCGAATTAAAATAAAGGCTAATTAATTGGAACGGTTTTAACTCGACAAACTCGTTTTTGAATTCCAGTCCATGTGATATCATCGGATTCGACCATAACGTTTAGGCCGGGTTTGGGGTGTTACATGCAATTAGCTATATCTAAAAGCATGAAATATAACTCTTTTTGAGAGTTATCACACCCTCAAACCTAAGTTATTACTTGTCCTTACGAAAAAATTTACATGAATGCATGAATGCAACAATACTTGCCTACGCACATCCTCGAACAAGTTACTTTGTAATTGCTCTAAGCCTTGTCAAAATATTTATTTGTATTTTTTTATTTTTCATTTTTGTGTTGTTTTTTTAAGTATATTAGTATACTAAAGGATTTAGCATGTCACAAAATTCTTTGACTTGATAATCACAATGGAGCATACATTGAAGTACCTAGTACTCAATCATGGCACAATTTAAATAAAAATTACTCTTAAAGCCAAGGCTTTTAATTTAAAATATGGATGGAGCAAACAACTATCTCCTTAGCTAGTCAGCCCGTTACTATAGCAGAGTGCCTCTAATTTTCCTTTTCTTTATTACACATGCTTACTTGGACTCACCTTTCTAGTTAATAGCACGACAGAGCAAACAAAGTGGAACTGACTTACTTGGAAATTTTAAGCATTTGAGTGTTTACTATCCTTTAATTATTTAAGTAATGTTGTGGCAATGTGACTGAGTTTGGCTTCAAAAGTCTTTAAATTCATTAAAACTTACTTGCTATAGTAAAAAATAACAAAGGCTAAGACATCTTGTTTTTATGAGGTAATCTTCAAACAAACTAACCTAAGCTATTCGCCGAATCCACTGTCACATTTTTCTAGATTTATTGAAGCATTAATCTCCTCATCGAACATCATAAGTAAATATTGTACTTCGCATAGGCAAAACAACACTTAGTTGTTATGTGGCAGTGGCAAAACAAGTTTAACGAGACTAGAATCAAGTTTAACAAGAATAAAATGATCATACATACTAGATATATAATGCAACCTAAATGCACCATATGTAATAGCTCAATTTTAGTGGTGTCGAAAACTGTGGTTTTGGGACCATAATTTTTGTTAAAGGAGTTTGTAAATATTATTAATTTAATATTTACAAACATTTAGTAAAGTCATAGTAAACTTTAGTTAGGAAATTTAAATGTTTAAAATGCTAATTAAGCAAAAAGGATTAAATCGTAAAAGCAATAAAATTTAAATCCTATTAGTTAAATATATTCAATGGCCATGAAAAGAGAAATAGGTCGACCTAAATGGTAATTATGCCATGTCAATGCTTAGTGGATGGTTTGGTGACCAAACCTTTGATATTTTCATGATGAAATTATAATATTAATATATTAATATTAGGTATTGAGTGATAAAAAGGAAGGAAAACATTTTTTTTCTTTAATTTCATCTTCCTAAATGTGAGAAACTCCATTTTTGGAGCAAAGAAGGTTTGGCCAAATTCCCTTCTAAGCTTGGGTGAATATTTAGGTCCATTTCTATAACATCCTGATTTTTGGGTTTTCGTAATTTCTGAGAATTTGGTAAGTTTTTAAAAATTTGGTATTTGGTAGTGAAAATTCATAGTTGGAATATGTAAATGGGCCTATGGAAGGCCCACGTACTGGCCAAAACCCAGAAGAATTTTTGAATTTTGGACTTAAGGAGTTAGGGGCGTTGGATAGGTGGCCTTATTAAAAGACGAGGGTAAAATGTAAAACAAAAGAGCCCTTGGAAAAGTGGCTAAGTGACGCCACTAAGGAGCTAAAAAAGTGGCGTGTAAGTGGTTGAGGAGAGCCAAGGCTCGATTCTCTAAGCTGGCAATTGTCGTGTTCTTTTTATGTCTTGAGCAGGCAGGAGTTGGAAGTTGAATAAAACTCTGTTGGAGAGAGTTTGAATCACTCAAACGCATGGATTAAGGAGTGATAAGGGGAGAGATTTTGGGGATTTGGAGAGAAGCTAAGAGTTGGCCGAATAGTGGGAATTGGAGAGGGGATTTCGGCAGAGGAGTATTTGGCTAGTATTTCATCATTTAGGGACTTAGTTGTGCCATTTTTCTTCTGTTTAAACATCATAGGGTTATTCTTTTTCTTCCCTTTTCTTCTCTAGCCGAAATCACCACTCTCTTCATCCGGTTTTCTTTATTTTTTTATTGCCAAAACCATACCAATACTTCCTTTCTTTTCATCTACTACTTCCTTTCTTTTCATCACCTTTGCCGAATAGTCACAAGAACCGAAACCTTTGAAGATTGGTTGTGCCGTTTGCTTTTAGACCAGCATCTTTCCTGTTCTCTTTGTTTGTGGTGACCAATCCCGTCATCTGGTAAGTACTTGTTTTCCAAATCGATTCAGTAGTGTAAATATTAAGTAAAGCCGAACCCCCTATATAGTTTAGGGAGGTTATCGATTTGTGGTTTAGGCCTTACTGGGCCTTTTCTTTCAAATTTTATGATTTGTGTAGTGTTATAGACAACGTTGGAGGAGTAGCAAAGCTTGGAGTATCAGTTTTGGATAAACTTGGATCGAATCATCGGACCCCGTGAAGGTAAGTGATCTATGGCTATTAGGGGTTCTTTGGCCGAAAAAGGTAAGGTGGATTTTGGGTTTGATAAGCATGACTTGTGCGCTAAGAATGGTGATACTTAATTGTAGGTTGTCGTGGGAGACTCTGTTAGCAAACGTCACAAAACAGGTGTGTAACGAACCCTCTTTCGTAGCTTAACTCAATATATGCCGAAAAGCTAAAATGCTGAAAATTTCGGCATTTCAAGGACTCGTGGGCATACGAATGCTCATAGGTTAGTTAGATACGCTAAGTTTAATGATCGGGATCGGTGGAACAGGTAAGGGCACGATTTCCTGCATCACGATAAGTTGGGCCTCGAGGGGCTGAAATCGGGGCCCAATGGGCTTTCGGGCCCATCTGGGTAAGTTTGGTAGAAAATGGAATCCAGATAAATTGCACATTAAGACAGTTAATACCTTTATGGAATATAGGCTAAATAGGCCTAGATGACTAAATCGGCTATGTAGGGCCCATTAGGGGTTTTTGGCCCAATAACTCGGTTTTGCTAGAATGGGCTAGAATCGCTGTTTAAGCACTTGAAATTGTTGATAATTGATAATGAGCATGGAAAACCCTAATAATTGATAAAATAATGAAAGTACCCTTATAATGTGAAAATGACCATTTTGCCCCTAGGTGAAAATGACCATTATACCCCTAGGGTTATGTTATAATTAAGATGCATGTGATACTGTTTTTGTACATGATATGCCATGATATGCACATGATATGCCATGATATATTCATATATGCATGGGTTGGGTTTTATATGAACGGAGGAAGTGCTAAAAGGGCTTTGCCCTAGTTTACCGAAAAGGGCTTTGCCCCAGTTATTAAAAGAGGCTAGGCCTCCAGTTATATGATAAAGCAGCTATGCTGCCAGTGGAGAGTATTGGTTGGGTGGGGTAAGTTATTCCCCACATGGAGAGCTTGGTTGGTACGGGTGGAGAGTAGCGGTTGGGTGGGTTGATAGTTTCCCCACATATAGATATGGGTTTGCATATATGCATTGAAATTTACATATTTGATTGTTATGAAAATGGGCCAGTGGGCCATACCATTTACAGAATAAGGCTTCGGCCCCGTGAGTTTATATATGAACAAGGGCTAAGGCCCAGTAATCGTTAAACAAAAGGTTTCGGCCCAGTAATATGATTAATGAGAAGGCTTCGACCCAGTAACCGTTAAACGAAAGGCTTCAGCCTAGTATGCTGGTATTAGTTTGGGCTCTGAAAAGGGCTTGTTGCACACTGAGTTTCCAAACTCACCCCCCTTTCCTTATCTTTGCAGGTGAGTCTTGATGTGGAGACTTGGAGCCGGAGGGGATTCAGAGTGGCCGTGATGATCACTTTCGAACTTTGCAATAAGTAACCGGTTTTTTTTAAAATTTATTATTATTATTTGGTTTTGGGTTGTAATAAGGCCATTTTAATTATCTTTCTGGGATTATTTTATTTTATACTCTATATTTTACTGATAATAATTCAAAATGGGTTAGACTCAGGGCGCGTTTTCAAAATGATACTTGTTTTCAAAATCGCGCAACGATGCAACTAATCGGTTTATCAAAAATATCTACTTAAATAAATTCCAACTTGTTTTTTTTTCCAAAACCTAACCTCGCACCAAAGTGTGGCAATGGTTGTGGGCATGTCTAGGACTGGATCCAGGCAAGAGCTTGGTGCTTAAGCAGCCTTCATGGCTCACCTCCTCTGTTTTGGATACCTACCTAGGGCACAGCTTCCATTCACTTTGTTAACTTAGCAAAAGACGTTCTTTTTAAATACTAAAATGAATTATGGGTTTTTAAAACTTCAATGAGACACGTCGGATTCGGCCATAACGTCTGGGCCGGGTTTAGGATGTTATAATTTCTTTTGATTTTCATGTTTTTGAGTTTGTTTTAGCTTAGTCTAGCTAACTCGGGGGTTGATTTGTGAAATTGTTAGAAGTTTAGGGACTTACCATGAATGCGATAAGTGTATTTGTGAACTTGGTTATTAAATCCTTAAGTTTGAAGGTTAAGTATAAGTATCGTAATAAATGATTTTTGATGATTTTGAGTTTAAGGACTTATTTTAGAGTATAGTAAAATGAAATATGAATAACATAAAGCCTGAGGGTAATTTTGTAAGGCTGAATTAAAAACATAGAAAAATTGGCTAGTTTGGTTTTGCATGGATTGTGGTTAATTTGTGAATTTTGGTTTAAGGACTTAATTGTACCAATGTTAAAGTGTTGAGGGTGATTTTGTAAAATCACCTTAAAAAGGGTTATGGGTTCAAATTAGTTCTTTTAAGTTGACTTTGAATAATTTATTTGAATAAAATTATTATTTAGATCAAGACATGCAACAACCGGACTTGAATCGTGGAAAGGCCAAAGTTTCAGATTTGTCGTCGGTACCTTTTTATGTTGCTATGTAGTTGAGGTAAGTTTGTTTAATGGTAAACTAACAAATTTTTTAATTTGATGGAAATTTTATTTATGTTGCGCTTTGTATAATCTCTTTGTGTATAAATTTTTAATTTGTTATTTTGGAGATATTGTATGTTTGTGTAATTTAAGATAATGTGTGTAAAAAATTGAGGATTATGAAATGATATGGAAACATGCTCCGTTTAAGCCTTATGAATACTTAGGATACAAAGGACACGTCATTAGAGATTATACGTTTTTGGGTGCTGGTCTTGGGTGTTTTACTGACGGTTAAGGTCCTATATTTGTTGTGGATTCTCCACAGCTCGTGTGAGCAGCATCATGCAGTCTAACATCCTAACCCATAGCTCATGTGAGTAGGCCCATTTCACAGCTCGTATGAGCATTACATGATACGATTATACTTACATGTACAGGCACACTTCGTGTGAGCATGGTTCCTGTGTATCCCAAGTAAAGTCATTTGGTTCAATGGGTATTAAAGTTTAAGAAAACATTTGAGATGTATAAATGTTACATTGGATATATGTTGAATGTTATGTACCAATTCACTAACTTGTGAGAATGGTATTTGAAATTAGGAATCAGTTATACATATGAGCATGCTAATGGAATAATGCATTAACTTTATAAATTTGAGCCTATTTGGTAAGTTTTTGTTAAAGTTTATATGTTCTTACTAAGCATTATATGCTTATGTATTTGTCTTTTTTTTCTTGTAGATTATCGGAAAGCTCGACCGGTTGGAATTTCGTGGGAGCATAATCACATTATTCAATCATCATTTTTGTAGCTTTTAGTTATGTTGGTTAAGGTTATAAAAGGCATGTAATAGGGCTTAAATATTATTTTGGTTTGTTTTGATTAGGTGCCAGGTCTATTTATGTTTTACTGCTCTTTTTTTGGAAGTTTTGTAAACATGGTGTAGATATGTGATGTTAAATTCTTATACATGCCCTTTTGAAAGTGAATAGTATTTATTGTTTTGGCATGTTTTAGGTTTGTTTAAATGTTTTTTTAAAGTATGAAATGTTTGGTTGTAATTTAGCTTGGAACCTAGGGGTTGGATGAAAGTTTGCCTTGTTTTAGGAGCTTTTTAAGGTGCACACAACCGGGGCTATTCCATATAGCCTGGCCACACGACCATGTGTTTTATTCAATTTAGGTGCAGGATTTTTCACACGGTCCGAGTTAGATACATGGTCTGGCCACACAAGCATGTAGGGAAGCCAAACAGCCTAGCCACACGTCCGTGTGACCCCTGTTTCCCAAAGTTTAAGATTTTTGCATATTTTTTTGTTTTGATTCAAATTAGTCCTGGATTGTTCCCAAGATATTTTTAAGGCCCTGTAAGCTCGATTTAAGGTCTGTAAGTGTATTTTTACCCTGATTTTTATTATATTTTGAATGTTATAAATTATTTTATATTTTTGTTTCCATTTGATGATAAAGGTCCCAATTTTTACTGTAACGCACCGTAACCCCAATCTAGTAACGGAGATGGGTTAGGGGTGTTACACGATAGAATGAGCCCAGCTATCCAAAAATCTCTCCCTTAGACTTTTCTATCCAGTCGACCCATGTTACCTCGTACCTCAACATTCGTTCACCCAATTTGTCTCGGCATAATTTCCTTCTAAGATGCTACGACAATGTCCTCTTAGTATCACAACTAATAATCCCACAATTTTATTCTGTCTCTGGAATTCTAGAAAAACTGCTCAATAATCAAAGATAAAAATAGAAATGAAACAACATTAAGTAATTAAC
Source organism: Gossypium longicalyx (assembly GCA_025698465.1). Taxonomy (NCBI): domain Eukaryota; kingdom Viridiplantae; phylum Streptophyta; class Magnoliopsida; order Malvales; family Malvaceae; genus Gossypium; species Gossypium longicalyx. The sequence continues at coordinate 9,158,478 of CM046997.1, read as the reverse complement.
GATAACAAATAATAAAAAAGAAATGAAAGTAAAGCAATTAAAGAAAGGAAAAATAAAAACAAAATTGCTAACTCAAACATCTCGAAGGTCAGTGGATTGCTTCTCACGATCCACATGAGTAGCCTAGTGGTGCTTCAAGTGTTGCCCACAAACTTTGAATGTACCCCCATTTTCAGATCTTTCATACTAATAGCTCCATGCGAGTATACTTGAACTAATTCAAAGGGACCTGACCAACGAGATTTTAACTTACCAGGAAACAATTTGAGCCTCAAGTTGAAGAACAACACCTGTTGCCCTGGTTCAAATTGCCTTGGCATAATTCTGTTATCATGCCAATGCTTGGTCTTCTCCTTATACAGTTTAGCATTTTCATATACATATGCCCTGAATTATTCTATTTCATTCAGTTCTAACAACCTTTCACGACCAGCAGTGATTGGATCCATGTTTAGCTTTTTAATCACCCAAAATGGTTTGTGCTCGAGCTCAATAGGTAGGTTACATGGCTTTCCATAAACAAGCTTAAAAGATGACATCCCCAACGGTGTTTTAAATATAGTACGATAGGCCCACAAAATTTCATCCAGTCTAGAGGACCAATCCTTTCGAGTTGGGTTCACCACTTTTTCCATAAATAGCTTAATTTTTCTGTTAGAAACCTCAACTTGTCCATTTGTTTGGGAATGATATGCTGTGACAATCTTATGTTTCATCCCATACTGATACAAGGCATTAGCCACTAGCTTTCAATCAAAATGAGATCCTTCATCAGTAATAATGGCTATTGACGTACCGAATCTTGTGAAAATGTTCTTGTGCAAGAACTTCATTACTGACTTTGTATCATTAGTAGGAAGCACAACAAATTGGACCCACTTAGAGACATAGCCTATTGCTAACAGTATGTACAGGTTGCCCGCTAACAGTGGAAATGGACCCATAAATTCTATTCTCCATACATCAAACAACTCAATCTCCAGAATATTTGCAGCAGCATTTCATGTCTCATAGATAGATTTCCTATCCTCTGACAACAGTCACACGATTGATAAAATTCATGAGCATCTTTGAACAGACTCGGCCAATAAAACCCTGACTGAAGTACCTTAGCAGTAGTTCTCATTCCTCCAAAGTGTCCTCCGTAAGGAGCTGAATGACAATGCTGTAGAATGCTATGTATTTCGTCATTTGGGACACATTTCCTAATCATCTGATCAGCACAATGCTTAAATAGGAAGGGTTCATCCCAATAATAATGTTTGGCACCATTAACTAATTTCCATCTTCTTTGGCTATTGAGATCAGGTGGCATCAAACCATTCACTAAAAAGTTCACTATATCGACATACCAAAGTAATGCCATGACAACTAACAACTGCTCATCTAGGAAGTCTTCTTTCATAAGTTTTTCATTGCCATCTTCATTTCCTGATTCTAATATTTACAAGTGATCAGCCACTTGATTTTCAGTCCCTTATCGATCTCTAATTTTCAAGTCGAACTCCTGTAACAAGAGTATCCACTAAATCATCTTGGCTTGGCATCTTTCTTGCTTACCAACTACATAATAGTAGAGTGATCCGCGTAAACTGTAACCTTGGTACCAACTAGATAAGAGCGAAATTTACCGAATGTGAATACCGCAGAAAATAACTCAATTGGATCAATTGTTTATTTATTTGGAATTATGTTATGACTTTAGCACCATTGAGTTTAAATTTATTTTACATGCATTAAAATTTTTGTCCATACCGCTTGAAATAGACGAAAAAATTGTCCATGCAATTCTATCAAAAAATATAATTCGTTTAATAACATCAATAAATTTAAACTGCATGCATTTTCTAAATTTCAATGCAAAATGGTTCAAAGAAATTCTAACATGATGTTTCATCCCTTATTGATGTCTTTTATTTTTACAGGAGTTATTAAATTTAGTAATACATTTTTTTTATAATTAGAAAAAAATAAAATATATTTCCAATATCATAAAGCACACATTTTCATATTATTATAAAGTACACTTGTCTTCTTATACATTTTCCGTTATACTTGACAAAATCTTAAATGGTGAATTAATTGTCTTTTATTTACTTACGTTTCAGATCTCAACTTGACCTATTTATACATTGTTATTGGGCATCAAATTTTTTTTTTGTCTTTTATTTTACGAAAACCTTAATTTAACATTTAAGTTTACCCTAACAATGGCTATCCTTAAGCTTTTCTTCTCATTTCTAATGTTGATGATTTACTTGACTTCAGTGACGGCTGATACACAAATATACATTGATAGTCCAATCATTGATCGACATTCACCATTCTATGATGATATCAATGGTGCAGGACCCATGTGTAAGTGTATATATATTTTTCGCATAAACCTTTGATATATATTACAAAAGATTTTTTTTCTCCACATGCATTAATAATCCAGGTCTTGGATAGACTAAATTAATACTTCTAAATTTATTTCAAATTGTGTGTTTTTAATCTATGATTCATCTTAGATAATTTATTTAAAACGAGGTGATGTTAACAAATAATACTATATAGGTCAAAATTGTTAGATCTTTTATTTTGAATTGATTGGTTCATTCAAATGAGATCTTAAATATTTAAAGAATGATTTGAATGTTAAACAAATATTAGGTTTAGTAAATAATCTATAATACTATGATATAACTTAAAATGTATATAAGATGTAATCAAATTAACTTTAGATTGGAAATTTTCTATTTTAACAAAACATAATTGAAAATGGAGATTGATTTCGGAATATGTTGTTTAAATTTTAATATCTATAGATATAGAAGGAGGCGAGCCGATGGCTAAATCGGATGCAAAATCAAAATGTTGCAATAACCATCCTGAACTTGGGAAATGTAATCCTGGGGAAGATGATAACCCAGACAAAGATGGAAAATGTTGGAATTACTGCATTGCTGATTGTGAGAGAGAAGGTGTTTGTAAACTAATGTCGGGTGGTTACCATGAATGTCATTGTGCTTGTTAATTTCCAATTTTCATCCAAATAAACTAATAAATCATATGTCGACCTAGTTATGAGTTAATTGATGCTTATCTTTTGTAGATTATGTAATAAGCCATATGCTATTTTGTTGAGGTTATGATAAAAGTAAGATATGTTTTTTCATTGAAAATTTTGGAGGGGATAGGCAATGTTGCATATAAAAATGTTTTAAAATCCCTCTACAAGTGACACAAACTCAAACAATTTGTGTTTGGTAACAAACAACATTTTGCTAACAAACAACTTTATCAAGTCAACTATGATTCAATGGTATATTTGAGCTAATAATTCCAAGGATGATATAAATATAATTAAAATACAATATCACGAACATGACATAAACTCATAGATTTCATATTCAATAATGATAATTTCCAATCATTAATATCAGTCGACACGTAAATTTTTATTTAAATGAAGGGTGCATTTTGAATTTTTCTTCCTACGTGAAAAAAGTTATTAATTAAATAGATGATTAAATTTTTATACATTCATATAATAAATGTGCTTTTGAAAAAAGAAGAAGAAAGAATACTATAATACTCCATCATTTAAATTTAAGTTTGATTAAGTCCTTTTCAATTTTAAAATAAAAAAGAAGAAGAAAAAGAAGAAGAGAAGCTCAACCATGTACATGGTAGTATACATGTATAGTGATTTACACCATAGAAAAACTAAGGATTGAAGATGCGAGGGAAAGGAGACTTGGGAAAATAAATAAAAAAGAGAAAGAGAAACTAGTGAAAAATGAGAGTAAAGGAAGTCAAAATGATGCTTGTAGTGATAATTTTTGAGGATTTTTAACCCAATTAATATTAAATACATAGAAGGGAAACTTCGTAAACATCACAGGGTAGGCCAATTTCATGCTAAACCTGATTTGAACCTACCCAACAACCATGTAACGCCCGATTTTTGGCCCAGTCGGAACAGTGGTTTCGAGACCACTAATCCGAGGTTAGAGAAATTATTTTTTATGTGTTGTGGCATGATTATATAAAAGCATGAAAATTTTGGTGAATTAATTTTAGTGATTTCATGCTTAATTGTGAAGAAGGACTAAATCACATAAAGTGCAAAAGTCCTATTTTGATAGCTAAGGGTGTCAAATAGCTAGAGAACCAAAACTGGGGGTCTTTAAAGGGCAAATAGATCCCTTAGAAGCTAATGGCCGGCCATAGGGGACAAGAAATTCAAATGGTCAAATGGGTAGGTGACTTAATGTATAATAAAATATTACCCTAGTGTCTAGCCATCATCTTTTTCATTTCTTCCTTCTCTTCCACTTAAATTTTTACCAAAAATAGGGTTTCTGGGAGCTTGAAATTTCTACAACTTTCAACCCTCACAAGTAAGTGATCTTGATGGTTTTTTCTTGATGATTTTTATACTTTTAGAACCCTTGTAGCATGAGCTTTCAAATAAGGGGACTATTTTACAAAATGGTTGAAAGTCTAGGGTTTTACCATGATAGTGTTCATCTTGTTTTCTGAAATTTTATGGAAGAAAATGAATCATGGTTGTGAAATAAACAACTTTTGTGAAGTAGTTTTCATAGAAACCCTGACTAAGGACCATTTTGCATAAATTGTAAAATAGTTGATAAATGTGAGAAATAATGAGAATTGTGGGCTTCTCCTAGTATAAAAAGTATTCGGCTAGGCTTGATTAATGAGAAAATATGGTAAAAATAAATTTTCAGGTCTAGGGGTAAAATGGTCATTTTGTGAAAGTCTAAGGGCAAAATGGATATTTTTCCCAATTATGAATTGTTGAGTACCTAGATCAATAAAATGATTAAATTTGTGAATTTTTATTATTATAGAGCGAGAATTACAAAATTCGAGCCTAGACCGGGGAAAAGCAAAATAAGTGGACTAATTCGAACTAGTCATCTACATTTTGTAATTCGAGGTAAGTTGTATGTTAATAATGCAACTATATTGCTATGATGTATGATTGAATTGATATTGCTTGAATTTTTTGGTTGTGATTATGAGAATGCATGTCGTGAAATAAATGTAGTAAAGACTTTCGGTTAAACATTTGGAATAGACTCGGATACTCGTACCATGATATTGGGTGGTATGTGAGCTAGTGTAAGACATATCTGGGACATGCATCAGCCACAACATGATAGCCAATGTAAGACATGTCTAGGACATGCATTGGCATTGAGACGAGAGCTAGTGTAAGACATGTCTGGGACATGCATCGGCATTAAGACGAGAGCTAGTGTAAGATATGTCTGGGACATGCATCAGCCTCGCTATATGCAAGCTAGTGCAAGACTTGTCCGGGACATGGCGTCAGCTTGTTATGTGTCAGTGTAAGACTTGTCTAGGCATGGCATCGACACCGATTAGATGAGAGCCAGTGTAAGACCTGTTTGGGACATGGCATCAGCCTCGCTATATGAAAGCCAGTGTAAGACCATGTTTGGGACATGACGTCAGCATCTTAACCCATGTTAAGGCTATTGAGTATCCGGCAATAATCCAAATGGTTCAACAAAAAAGGGGTTATGATTTATATCAAAATGAGAAAAGTTATAATCATGTGATGAGTGGTACAAGTACCTAATTGAAATGTATGAGATATGGACTCAATGTTTGCAGTATGAGTTGTATTGGATGATGATGAGTAAGTTGTACTTACGTCTATTTATGGTATTCATGAATAAGCTATGAAAAGTTATGAACAATTTGTTTCATGATAATTAGTTGTTGTTTATTTTCATGCAACTTACTAAGCTTTATGCTTACCCTATTTCCTTTCCATTTTCTTTAGTGCCACCTAACTAGCTCGAGGATCAATAGACGTCGGAGGCATCAATCACACTATCAGTTGAAGCACTCGGTATAATTAGATTTATCATTTTGAATTTGGCATGTATAGGAAATTAGACTTTTAAATTTTGTGTCATTGTTAATTTGCCAAATGTGATGGCTTACCTTAGCATTTGATTCATTTTGTATAAGGCCATGAAAAATGGCTAATATTGAGAGTTATTATATGGATGCAAGATAGTCTTTCATGAATGTTAAATTGTTTGCATGGTTGAACATATGAAATGTATGTGGGCCTTAGCTATGGTTGTTTGGTTGAGAAATCATAATAGGTTAGACTTTGATATGTTGGTTGGTATTAGATTGTTTTCAGGATGGCAATAGGCTTGGTAGATAGCCTTATTTTCGTCCACATGGGTAGACACACGGGCATGTGTCTAGGTTGTGTGTGGCACACGGTCTGCCCCAAGGGCATGTTGCTAGGCTGTGTGCTCCCTGCACGTAAAAATTGCAAGCCAGTATGCATGGTAGCAAACACAAGGGTAGAGACACGGCTGTGTGTCTCAGCCGTGTGATGGGCACGGCCTAGCACACGGGTGTGTGCGTTGGCCGTGTGACCCTTAAGGATTGCTGACGTCAGAAACAAAATGTTAAGGTTTTCGAACACGGGCTGAGACACGAGCATATCGAGGCCGTATGAGGGACACGGGCCATGTATATGGGCGTGTGCCAGGCCGTGTGAAAACCCTTATAGGTTCGAATTGAATTTCTTTCACACGGGTTTGGGACACGGGCATGTCCCTAGGTGCTTAGGCCGTGCGAGTCACACGGGCCATCGCACGACCATGTTCAAGTTCCACATGGGCGTGTTGCCTATCCACACGGGCTTGTGCCCTGTTTCAAAGGTCATTTTCCTAGTGTTTGTTGAAGGACCCGAGTTAGTCCCGAGTAGCTTCTAAAAGGTGTTTTGGGCCTTGTAGGCCCATGATAAAAAGTTTTAGACAAAGTTTGAAATTTTTTTAAAGTTTTAACGGGTTTGTATAATTTGACTTATACGTATATGTGTGATTTGTGAACGGTAATGCCTCATACTCGGTGTTAGCGTCGAACCTGGGTTAAGGGTGTTACATTTAGATGTATTAGAGCTATAGTTTAGTTGGTTCTAGGACTAACCTAGCGTGAGTACGAGTCTAGCTATTCATGCCATAGTTGTATATTTATAGTGTGACGACTCCTTACGAGATAAATTGTGTTTTTATTTATATAGTAAATGGATCCTGACGTAGTTACGGTAGATGATGTGGAAAGTAATATGCTGGCTCCCGCTGAAGGGACCGCGCCAGTGGACAGTGTGCTCGTGACAATGAGTGAGGGCGAAGGGGTTAGAAAATCTTACCTCCATATGGTGGACGCTTGGTACTTGGAGTTTATTCGTGCTAATCCGAGCACTCCACCTCCCCCACCTCCTCCAATTTCTCAGTAATCCCCTATAGCTCCGTAAGGAATGAATATGGTTAGGAGAGAGAAACCCCTTGTAGATAAAATACGAAAGCAAGGGCTGAGGAATTTCAGGCTAATATTAATGATGACCTAGAAAGAGTAGAGTTCTGGTTGGAAAATACCATTAGGGTATTTGATGAGCTATCATGCACGCTTAAGGAGTGCGTGAAGTGCGTAGTGTCACTCCTACGAGACTTGGCCTACCAATGGTGGAATACTCTTGTGTCTGTTGTACCGAGAGAGAGGATAACTTGGGAATTCTTCTAGGAAGAGTTCCGAAAGAAGTATATTAGCCAGAAGTTTATAGACCAGAAGAGGAAAGAATTCCTTGAACTGAAGCAAGGCCATAAGATAGTGACGGAGTACGAGCGTGAGTTTGTGAGGCTCAGCAAATATGCATGAGAGTGTTTATCTATAGAAGCTATCATGTACAAGAGGTTTGAAGATGGTTTGAATGAAGATATACGTCTATCAGTTTGCATCTTAGAATTGAGAGAGTTTGTGGTGCTCGTGGAGAGAGCATGTAAGGCAGAGGAATTGGCCAAAGAGAAGAGAAAAGCTGACATCGAGTCCTGAGACTCAAGGAAAAGACAGATGGGAAAATCACAACAGACCTCATCTAAGATATCGAGAGAGTTTCCTACTCGATCAAATGAGTCAGTAGGGTTCTCGAGCAAGAGCAAGAACAAGCAGCACCCAATGTCTAAAGCTCAAACCTCTTCTATCACTAGTGTTGGTAGTGCTCCGCCAAATAGGCTGGAGTGCTCACAATGTGGTAGGCGTCATTTCGATGAGTGTCGAGGGAATGAGAGAGGTTGCTTCAAATATGGATCACTAAACCACTTCATTTGAAATTGTCCCGAATTAGATGAGAAAGAGAAAAAGCAAGATGTGAGGGAAAGTAGTGCTCCCTCGAGGGGAAGACCACTGAAGAACCCGGGTAGTAGGGCTAGCAGTAGAGGTGCTCCTAGAGATTCAGCTGTGAGGTCCAAGGGTCGAGCGCTTGCAAGAACTTATTCCATTCGCGCTCGCAAAGAGGCATCTTCACTAGATGTGATTACGGGTACTTTTTCTTTTATGATATTTCTGTTGTTGCTTTAATTGATCTGGGGTCTACCCATTCTTATGTTTGCATGAAATTAGTACCCAGTACGAATATGTCTATTGAGTTTACTGAATTTGTGATAAAAGTGTCAAACCTGTTGGGCAGGCATGTGATGGTTGATAAAGTGTGTAGTGATTGTCCTTTGATGATAAGAGGTCCTTGTTTTTCGGCAAACCTCATGTTACTACCGTTTGATGAATTTGATCTAATTCTTGGCATGGACTGGTTAATTGCTCATAATGTAATAGTGAATTGTGGTAGGAAGTTCATTGAAATGAAATGTGGGAATGGTGATATTATTCGGGTTAAATCAGGTGAACTGGATAACTCATTAATATTGATCTCATCTTTGACCGCCGAGAAATATTTGAGAAAAGGGTATGGGTCCTACCTAGCATTTGTGTTGAACACCAAAGAGTCTGAAAGGAAAATTGAGACAGTGCCTGTTCTGTGTGAATATGCAGATGTATTTCCGGAAAAGTTGTCCGGGTTGCCTCCAATCAAAGAAGTAGTTTGGTATCGAGTTAGTCCCCGGTACGTCACCTATCTCGATTGCTCCATATGGAATGGCTCCAACGGAGTTGAAAGAGTTAAAGACTCAATTACAAGAGCTAACGGATAAAGGTTTTACGAGACTGAGCTATTCACTGTGGGGTGCTCCGGTACTTTTTGTAAAGAAGAAGGACAGATCAATGAGACTGTGCATAGACTACCGACAGCTTAACAAAGTAACTGTGAAGAATAAGTATCCCTTGCCAAGGATTGATGATTTTTTTGATCAATTGAAGGGAGCCACTGTGTTTTCAAAAGTCGACTTAAGGTTTGGCTACTACCAGTTAAGGGTTAAGGAGCAAGACGTACCAAAAACTGCTTTTCGGATGAGGTACGACCATTATGAATTCTTCGTCATGCCCTTTTGTTTAACGAATGCTCCTGCGGTGTTTATGGATTTGATGAACCGCATTTTCTGCCCATATTTGGATAAGTTCGTAGTCGTTTTTATTGATGACATATTGATTTACTGCGTGATAAGAGTGAGCACATGGAGCATTTAAGAACAGTTCTACAAACCTTGAGAGACAAACAGTTGTATGCCAAGTTCACTAAGAACAAATTTTGGCTACGAGAGGTCGGATTCTTGGGACACATTGTGTCGGGTGACAGGATCAGAATTGACCTGAGTAAGATCTCAGCTATCGTTGAGTGGAAACCGCTGAGGAATGAGACAAAGGTTCGAAACTTTCTGGGTTTGGCGGGATATTACAGAAGATTTGTGAATGGATTCTCTATGATAGCCACTCTGATGACAAGGTTGTTTCAAAAGGATGTCAAGTTCGAATGGTCAGAGAAGTGCCAACAGAGTTTCTATACATTAAAGGATTTGTTGACAGAAGCCCCAGTTTTAGTGCAACCGAAATCTGGAAAAGAGTTTGTGGTGTATAATGATGCATCCTTGAATGGGTTAGGGTGCGTGCTAATGCAAGAAGGCAATGTAATAGCCTATGCCCGAGACAGCTAAAGCCACACGAGAAGAATTACCCGACCCACGATTTGGAGCTAGCAGCCATCGTGTTCGCATTAAAAATTTGGAGACACCATTTGTATGGCGAAAGATGTCGAGTGTTCACCAACCATAAAAGTCTCAAGTATTTAATGACTCAGAAGGAGTTGAATCTACAACAACGAAGGTGGCTAGAGTTGATAAAGGAATACGACTTAGTGATTGACTACCACCTAGGGAAGGCAAATATAGTCACCGACACTTTGAGTAGAAAATCATTGTTCGCCTTGAAGGCTATGAATGCTCAGTTGATTGTGACTAATGATGACTCGATTCTAGCCGAGATGAGAGCTAGACCTACATTCCTTCAAGAGATTTGTGAGGCTCAGAAAGGTGATAGGGACTTGCACGCTAAAATGGCTCAGTGTGATACGGGAAATGAATCAGAGTTTAGTATTGGTACCGAAAATTGTATGATGTACCAAGATCAAGTTTGTGTACCCAAGGATAATGGGCTTATTCAGAGGATTTTACAAGAGACACATAGTGGTTGCTTGTCTATCCATCCGGGTGGTGTAAAAATATATAACGACTTGAAGAAAATGTACTGGTGGTCGGGGATGAAAAGAGACATTTCTAAGTTTGTTTCTAAGTGTTTAGTTTATCAACAAGTGAAGGCCGAACACCAAGTACCATCAGGTTTACTTCAGCCTATAATGGTTCCCGAGTGGAAATGGGAACGACTAACCATGGAATTCGTGTCAGGGTTGCCCTTAACACCAAGGAAAAAGGATTCATTTTGGGTAGTTGATAGACTTACTAAGTTGGCACATTTTATACCAGTGCATATTGACTATTCCCTTGAGAAATTGGCCGATTTATATGTTTCTGAGATCGTGAGACTTCATGGAGTGCCCTTGTCGATTATTTTGGATAGAGATCCGAGGTTTACCTCACAGTTTTGGAAGAAGTTGCAAGAGACATTGGGAACGAAACTAAATTTTAGCACAGCTTTCCACCCACAAACCGACAGTCAGTCGGAGAGAGTAATTCAGATCTTAGAAGATATGTTGCAGTGTTGTGTTCTTGAGTTTCAAGGTAGTTGGGAAAAGTATTTACTGCTGGTTGAATTGGCCTACAACAATAGTTATCAGTCGAGTTTGAAAATGCCGCCCTATGAGGCTTTGTATGGGTGTAAGTGTTGAACGCCCTTATATTGGATGGAACTTAAAAAGAATCAGATTCACAGGGTCGATTTGGTCAAAGAGACTGAAGATAAGGTTCAAGTGATTCGTGATTGCTTGAGAGCCACCTCGAATAGATAGAAATCCTATGCGGATTTAAAACGAAAAGAGATCGAGTTTCAAGTGGGTGATAAGGTGTTTTTAAAGGTATCCCCATGGAGGGAAGTCTTCAGATTCGGTAGAAAAGGCAAGCTAAGTCCTCATTTCATAGGACCTTGTGAAATTATCGAGAGAGTGGGGCCTGTTGCGTACAAGTTGGCTTTGCCCTCAAATTTGGAAAAGATTCACGACATGTTTCATGAGTCCATGTTACGTCGATATAGATCAGATCCTTCGCACGTGATCATGTCAACTGAGGTTGAGATTCAGCAAGACATGACTTATGGCGAAGAGCTGGTTAAAATTTTGGCTCGAGAGGTTAAACAATTGAGGAATAAAAGTGTAGCACTTGTGAAGGTTTTATGGCATAGACATGGAGGCGAGGAAGCCACATGGGAACCCGATGAGACTATGAGAGACCAATACCCAAACTTATTCACCGGTAAGATTTTTGGGGATGAAAATCCCTAAGAGGGAGAATTGTAACGGCTCGATTTTAGGCCCAATCAGAATAGTGGTTTCGGGACCACTAATCCGAGGTCAGGGAAATTATTTTGAATATTATTTTATGTGTTGTGGCATGATTATATGAAAGCATGAAAATTTTGGTTAATTAATTTTAGCGATTTCATGCTTAATTGTGAAGAAGGACTAAATCGCATAAAGTGTAAAAGTCCTATTTTGATAGCTAAGGGTGTCAAATAGTTAGAGAACCAAAATTGGGGGTCTTTAAAGGGAAAATAGACCCTTTAGAAGATGATGGACGACCATAGGGGACAAGAAATTCAAATGGTCAAATGGGTAGGTGACTTAATGTATAATAAAATATTACCCTAGTGTCTAGCCATCATCTTTTTCATTTCGTCCTTCTCTTCCACCGAAATTTTCAACAAAAATGGGGTTTTTGGGAGCTTGAAATTCCAGCAACTTGCAACCCTCACAAGTAAGTGATCTTGATAGTTTTTCTTGAAGATTTTTATACTTTTAGAACCCTTGTAGCTTGAGCTTTCAAATAAGGGGACTATTTTACAAAATGGTTAAAAGTCTAGGGTTTTACCATGAGAGTGTTCATGTTGTTTTCTAAAATTTTATGGAAGAAAATGAATCATGGTTGTGAAATAAACAACTTTTGTGAACTAGTTTTCATGGAAACCCTAACTAAAAACCATTTTGCATAAGTTGTAAAATAGTTGATAAATGTGAGAAATAACGAGAATTGTGCGCTCTTCCTAGTATAAAAAGTATTCAGCTAGGCTTGATTAATAAGAAAATATGGTAAAAATCAATTTTCAGGTCTAGGGGTAAAATGGTCATTTTGTGAAAGTCTAAGGGCAAAATGGTCATTTTTCCCAATTATGAATTGTTGAGTACCTAGATCAATAAAATGATTAAATTTTTGAATTTTTATTATTATAGAGTGAGAATTACAAAATCCGAGCCTAGACCGGGGAAAAGCAAAACAAGTGGATTAAGTCGAACTAATCGTCTACATTTTGTAATCCGAGGTAAGTTGTATGTTAATAATGCAACTATATTGCTATGATGTATGATTGAATTGATATTGCTTGAACTTTTTGGATGTGATTATGAGAATGCATGTCGAGAAATAAATGTAGTAAAGACTTCCGGTTGAACATTTGGAATAGACTCGGATACTCATACCATGATATTGGGTGGTATGTGAGCTAGTGTAAGACATGTTTGGGACATGCATCAGCCACAACATGAGAGCTAGTGTAAGACATGTCTGGGACATGCATCGGCATTGAGACAAGAGCTAATGTAAGACATGTTTGAGACATGCATCGACCTCACGATATAAAGCTAGTGTAAGACCTGTCTGGGACATGGTGTCAGCTTGTTATGTGTTAGTGTAAGACCTGTCTAGGACATGGCATCGGCCTCGCTATATGAAAACCAGTGTAAGACCATGTCTGGGACATGACGTCGGCATCTCAACCCATGTTAGGGCTATTAAGTATCCGGTAGTATTCCAAATGGTTCAATAAAAAGGGGTTATGATTTATATCGAAATGAGAAAATTTATGATCATATGATGAGTGGTACAGGTACCTAATTGAAATGTATGAGATATGGGCTCAATGTTTGCAATATGAGTTGTATTGGATGATGATGAGTAAGTTGTACTTACGTCTATTTATGGTATTCATGAATAAGCTATGAAAAGTTATGAACAATTTGTTTCATGATAATTAGTTTTGTTTATTTTCATGCAACTTACTAAGCTTTATGCTTACCCTATTTCCTTTCCATTTTCTTTAGTGTTGCCTAACTAGCTCGAGGATCAATAGACATCGGAGGCATCGATCACACTATCAGCTGAAGCACTCAGTATAATTAGATTTATCATTTTGAATATGGCATGTATAGGAACTTAGACTTTTGAATTTTGTGTCATTGTTAATTTGCCAAATGTGATGGCTTACCTTAGCATTTGATTCATTTTGTATAAGGCCATGAAAAATGGCTAATATTAAGAGTTATTATATGGATGCAAGATAGTCTTTCATGAATGTGAAATTGTTGGCATGGTTGAACATATGAAATGTATGTGGGCCTTAGCTATGGTTGTTTGGTTGAGAAATCATAATAGGTTAGACTTTGATATGTTGGTTGGTATTAGATTGTGTTTCAGGGTGGCAATAAGCTTGGTAGATTGGCTTTTTTTTCCTACACGGGTAGACACACGGGCGTGTTTCTAGGCCGTGTGTGACACACGGTCTGCCCTAAGGGTGTGTTGCTAGGCCGTGTGTTCCCTGCACGTAAAAATTGCAAGTCAGTATGCATGGTAGTAAACACACGAGCAGAGACACGACTGTGTGTCTGAGCCATATGATGGGCACGGCCTAGCACACAGGCGTGTGCCTTGGCCATGTGACCCTTAAGGATTGCTGACGTCAGAAATAGAATGTCAAGGTTTTCGAACATGGGTTGAGACACGGGCGTGTTGAGGCCGTGTGAGGGACATGGGCGTGTGTCAGGCCGTGTGAAAACTCCTGTAGGTTCGAATTTAACATTTATTTCTCACGGGTTTGGGACATAGGTGTGTCCCTGGGCGCTTAGGACGTGCGTGTCACACGGGCCATCAGCATGACCATGTTCATGTTCCACACAGGCGTGTCGCCCATCCACACGAGCGTGTACCCTGTTTCAAAGGTCAATTTCTTAGTGTTGGTTGAAGGACCCGAGTTAGTCCCGAGTAGCTTCCAAAAGGTGTTTTAGGCCTTGTAGGCCATGATAAAAAGTTTTAAACAAATTTTGAAAAAGTTTTAAGTTTTAACGGGTTCGTATAATCTGACTTATACGTATATGTGTGATTTGTGAACGGTAATGCCTCGTACCTGGTGTTGGTGTCGAACTCGGGTTAGGGGTGTTACAAACCATTTTTTAAAATGAACTTGAATTGAAACTCAATTTTTTTGAAAAAAAACCCTACCTCGTCGGCTTAAAACCTATCAGTTTTTAGTTCTTTTCCATCCCTATTCAAACTCCTCTTGTTAGGACTATAAAATTTTTGTCACAACTAGTAACAAGTTCATCTTCCTGCTCAAAAATGGTGACGAAATCACATATGGGAGAGGGATTAAAGTCAAAATACTCTCCTCTCACATAGACCTTTATATAATTTTTGTACTCTTTATCAACAATATCCTTCTTCAAGTGAGCCTAGAACTCTAGGACAATGTTCTTAACATATGGTGCAATGAATTTGGCAATAGAAATTAGATTGCTTGCACTACTTTATCCTTTGAACAGTCTTCAAGATTGATGTTCTTTTCCTCAATCAAGTGACTGTTGCAAAGTGGTCATTCTATTACGATCCATGTTCAAGGTTTAGGTTGCCACCCCTAGCAACATCGTCTCCAAGATCCAAATCTAGTTCCGTTCTTTGAGATTACAATGTGTTTTACTAGTATATCGAACACTTGTTTATATTTAATTCTATTATTATCTATGTTTCATCATTGTATTCTAATTTATTGTTCTTTAAAATTTTCCTTTAAAAACAATTAAATTATTTTCTTTTATGCCCAAATTAATTGTAACTATGTTTTTAAACATCAGCATATTTCAATTTTTAATTAATACTTCTTTAAAACTTACTTAATGTAATTATCTTGATGTTTTAATCTATTTTATTTATAATTTTTTGATTAATTGTTCTTAAAATGTTGGTTTTATGTCCAACTATTTTTATTTCATTTATGCCTAAATTAATTATGCTTATGTTTTGAATTGTTAAATATTTTTACCAATTAATTATTATTTTTGGTTACTTTTGACCAACTAAATTGTAATTATTTACTTAATAGAAATTATAGTGATTACTTATGTAATAAGTATCCATCTATTTTTTAAAACAATTAAACCTATTTTTTTACTCAATTGGATCAATTGTTTATTTATTTGGAATTATGTTATGATTTTATCACCACTAAGTTTAAATTTATTTTACAAGCATTAAAATTTTTGTCCATACAACTTCAAACAAAGGAAAAAATTGTCCGTGCAAATCTATCAAAAAAATGTAATTCGTTTAATAACATCAATAAATTTAAATTGCATGTATTTTCTCAATCTCAATGCAAAATGGTTGAAAAAAAATTCTAACATGATGTTTCATCCCTTATTGATATCTTTTATATTTATAGGAGTTATTAGATTTTGTAATACGTTTTTTTATAATTAGACAAAACAAAACATATTTTCAATATCATAAAGCACACATTTTTATATTATTATAAAGTACACTTGTTTTGTTATAAATTTTCCGTTATACTTGACAAAATCTTAAATGGTGAATTTATTGTCTTTTATTTACTTCCGTTTTAGATCTCAACTTGACCTATTTATACATTGTTATTGGGCATGGATTTTTTTTATCTTTTATTTTACGAAAATCTTAATTTAACATTTCAGTTTAACCTAACAATGGTTTTCCTTAAGCTTTTCTTCTCATTTCTAATGTTGATGATTTACTTGACTTCAGTGACGGCCGATACGCAAATATACATTGATAGTCCAATCATTGATCGACATTCACCATTCTATGATGATATCAATGGTGCAAGACCCATGTGTAAGTGTACATATATATTTTTCGCATATACCTTCGATATATATTACAAAAGATTTTTTTTCTTCACATGCATTAATAATCTAGGTCTTGGATAGACTAAATTAATACTTCTAAATTTATTTCAAATTGTGTGTTGTTAATCTATGATTCATCTTAGATAATTTATTTAAAACGAGGTGATGTTAACAAATAATACTATATAGGTCAAAATTGTTAGATCTTTTATTTTGAATTGATTGGTTCATTCAAATGAGATCTTAAATATTTAAAGAATAATTTGAATGTTAAACAAATATTTGGTTTAGGAAATAATCTATAAAACTATGTATATAACTTAAAATGTATATAAGATGTAATCAAATTAACTTTAGATTGGGAATTTGCTATTTTAACAAAACATAATTAAAAATGGAGATTGATTTCAGAATAATAACTAATGTGGTTGTTTAAATTTTAATATCTATAGATGTAGAAGGAGGCGAGCCAATGGCTAAATCAGATGCAAAATCAAAATGTTGCAATAACCATCCTAAACTTGGGAAATGTATTCCTAGGGAAGATGATAACCCAGACAAAGATGGAAAATGTTGGAATTACTGCATTGCTGATTGTGAGAGAGGAGGTGTTTGTAAACTGATGTCGGGTGGTCACCATGAATGTCATTGTGCTTGTTAATTTCCAATTTTCATCCAAATAAACTAATAAATCATATGTCGGCTTAGTTATGAGATAATTGATCCTTATCTTTTGTAGAATATGTAATAAGCTATATAATATTTTGTCGAGGTTATGTTAAAAGTAAGATATGTTTTTTCATTGAAAATTTGGAGAGGATAGGCGATGTTGCAGATAAAAATGTTTTAAAATTCCTCTACAAGTGACACAAACTCAAACAATTTGTGTTTGGCAACAAACAACAACTTTATTAGGTCAACTATAACTTCAATGGTATACTTGACCTAATAATTCCAATGATGATATAAATATAATTAAAATACAATATCACGAACATGACATAAACTCATAGATTTCATATTCAGTAATGATAAATTCCAATCATTAATATCAATTAACACATAAATTTTTATTTAAATAAAGGGTACATTTTGGATTTTTCTTCCTACGTGAGAAAAATTATTAATCAAATAGATGATTAAATTTTTTTACATTCATATAATAAATGTGCTTTTGAAAAAAAAAGAATACTGTAATACTCCATCATTTAAATTAAAGTTTGAATAAGTCTTTCTCAATTTAAAAAAAAAGAAGAAGAAGAAGAAGAAGAAGAGAAGCTCAACCATGTACATGGTAGTATATATGTATAGTGATTTACACCATAGAAAAACTAAGGACTGAAGATAGGAGGGAGAGGAGACTTGGGAAAATAAATAAAAAAGAGAGAGAAACTAGTGGAAAATGGGAGTAAAGGAAGTCAAAATGATGCTTGTAGTGATATTTTTTGAGGATTTTTAACCCAATTTGTAACACCCCTAACTCGTATCCGTCGCCGGAAAGGGGTTACGAGGTATTACTAGACGAAATATAACTTCCGAATAATCATATAAATAATTTTATTGAAACTCTTAAAACAGATAATTATTAATATAAATAAAACTAAATTAATCTCTTTGCAAATCATATTGTAGTACTTTCTAAACATATAATCAGATTTATAATTCATAAGCAATAAGCACCGAATATATCATTTTATCACATTTCATTTGTTCATACCATAAATATAATATAATACTACAATCTATAAACACATATATAAGACATAATAAATAAAGATATTCAAACACATCTCATTTTTGGCAAGTTCCATTTGGCACCATTTAGAAAATAACAAACTTAATTCCTTATAACTTAAAGTACTATTCATTTAGTCACTTTACAAAACCTCAGCCGAATATAGTAATGCATATTTCAATGTCCACTTTTAACTTACTAAATCTCTTTACAAGCGTGTATTCTTACATAGAACTAATTCCAAACATTATCCAAAATTTTCATATCATATTAAGAACAATACAACTATGTATTTGCAATGTAACAAACTTCATATTCAAGACCAATTCAAAAAATACATATTCAACTAAGCACATACTATTATATACAAATCAACCCATCACTCATATACTTATATGTAAATATATATATATAAATACCAAATCGTGATTAATTTACCAACATAATTCTTATCCATTTCTTTACTTAATGAAAGAATTTTAATAAGCTAACACATCCATTATATATAAATATCATGTCTTAAACATATATCTCTTACGCGGCAATAATTATTAATAAACTAACATAATTTGAAAACACACAACAAAGCATCCAAATTTACTATTCAAATGGTCAAAACCCAAATACAATTGCTGAATATAAACAAGTTAAATTCTTTTTCTTTAAAAGTACATATAGGAATTATACTTTTTCCAAATCACAAGACCATATTAAGTCATTTTATATTCAGCTATTCAATGAAAGTACACTATGAATCAAATTTTAACCTATCATTTTAAAACCAAAGTTTTAGCCATATATGCACAAAATCCCATATTTCAATAAAACCAAATACAAGACATATTTGAATCAATAAACTCATGAGTAAAATATCAAACATAACCATACTTATATATACCAAAACCAAATCAACCAAAACCACAACCAAACATAATAATTAAGCCAAAGCATAAATTCCAAGATTAATAAAATGGACAAGCCATTTTTGCATGGCTTATACATATATATACAACTTCAACCATATTCGAAAAGTAGTATAGCCTATACATGCCATGGGTTTCTAATTCAATTTTTAAAAGTATCGAAAGCAGTCGATAGTGTGATAGACTTTGCTGACGATCCCCGAGCTTGCAACTAGTCTCCAAAATCTATAAATAGAAGTAAAAATACACACACAGAGTAAGCTATCTTAGCTTAGTAAGTCATAAGCAAATATTAACTCAATAACAATAATAATTTAATAAGACATAACCAAACCATACTTGTAAATTCAAATATCCACATATAACAAAACATGAATTAGGTTTTGTCCAAATATGTATTTGTTCTTTATCCAAAATCATCTTTCATACTCAATATCAATAAAAATTTCACTTGATCGAATACATACTATCATAATACATTAATACAATTCACATTTTCTTAGTCATAATTTCACATTCAATTACCATATATACAAATGCAGATATAAACTTTGGCATAAGTATGAAATTCACATTTCCTTATCATACATATATATATCATTAAACCGGATATGACCAATCATATACTTAAACATATGGTTTCATTCACTTCATTCATAGCTCAATTCTTAATTCAAATATTATCTCAATGGCATTGATAATTTATTAAGGCATAACCAAGCCATACTTATGAAATTTGAATTACCAAACATTTATCTATACATAAATTATAACATTTCCAAACACACATTGATTCATTAACATGTTTAATATCACATAGACCTTATTTTGCCAAATATATATACTTCCCCATAAACATGTTCAAGGTTCACATTTCAAATACCTACTAATCGAATGCACATAAATCCTTTAATATCAATATGAATTTCACATTAGAATTTATTCCTCATGTAACATTAGGTCTAATATAAGCTAAAAATATCAAACATTAATATCACATACTTATACATTAATCCACATAAAGATTTTCATATACATAATCATTACCATTAAACGTCATTTGTAACTTGTATCACATATCAAACAATCAACTTACCTTATTTCTGAAAAGGTAATAAATTGTCACATACCTATTCACTTTAACTTGTTTCCACATTCATTCGTAACTTATCCTTGCCCATTGAACCATTCGGAATTAAAAAGGATACTCGAATTATAACACATATCGTACAATGCCAACGTCCCAGATGTGGTCTTACATGTAATCACATATCGATGCCACTGTCCCAGACAGGGTCTTACACGAATCACAATTACGATGCCGATATCCCAGACATGGTCTTACTCAAAATCACATATCGATGCCAACGTGCCAGACGTGGTCTTACACGAGAACACATATTGGAAATCCAATGTCATGGCATATGTATCCTAGCTATTCCTAAGGTTTGTACGGGGCTTTTAGGACATCGAATCTTGGTCGAATCGAATCATAAACATAGTTCCCAAGTGTACACATATTTGGCTATCATTTATACATTCTCCAATATATCAATTCAGCACATGTAACTTATTTTTGTTAAAAAAAATAACTATGTTTATTTGCTTATAAACTTGCCTCGGACAACGGTAATCAGAATGTGACGATTAATCGACGATTTTAGTTTTCCTCTGATCCAAATCTGATTTCTTTGGTTCTTGATCTAAACATATTGAAAATAAAATAATTCAATATAATTTCATTCAATTTAGTCCAAAAACACATAAATGGTCAATTACCATTTTATCCCTGACATTTACACTTTTTACAATTTAGTCCCTATTGTACAAAACACAAAATACACAAAATTTTAGTATACCCATGTTGAGCCGAATTTTACCCACTCTAAAAAAAATCCACATATTTAATTTATTTCACATTTTAGTTCTTCAAATTATTATTTTTACAATTTAGTCCTAATTACTCAAAATCATCAAAAACTCCAATACAAAACATGTTAATCTAAAACATATCTTTCATATTTCATCATCAAACAACAAAAATCACAATATTTCAATGATGGCATAACTCAAAATATTCACCAAAATAAAAAATTCAAGCATGGGTCTTGTAGATAACTTAGCAACGATCTCAAAAACGTAAAAAATATAAAAAACCGAGCTAGTTACATACCTTGATTGAGCTTAGATGAGAAAACCTTTTTCTTTCTCTTTTATTTTGTCATTCGATGGTGAAGAAATAAAAGACAAATGCTTGTTTAATTTTATTATAACATATATTATTATAATAACATTTTATTATTTATTTACTAATATAACCTTAATGATTTAATATAACAACTTAATAATGCATGCCATTACCGTCCATTAATTTATTCAATGGCATAATTGCAACATATATACTTAAAATTATAAAGACACATTCAATTTGTTCCTTACACATTAAACCATCAAATTTTCATTTTACGCGATTAAGTCCTTTTATTTAATCGGGCACTCTAACGACCGAATTAAATCACGAAAGTTTCACACATATAAATTCACACCTAATAAACACTAAAAATAATTTTTAAATATTTTTCTGACTCATATTCATGGTCTCAAAACCACCATTCTGAATAGGGTCTAAATTGGGCTATTACACAATTAATATTAAATACATAGAAGGGAAATTTCGTAAATATCACAAGGTGGGCCAATTTCATGCTAAACCTGATTTCAACCTACCCAAAGACCAGTTTCTAAAATGAACTTGAATTGAAATTTGATTTTTTTTTTAAAAAAAAACCTACCGTGTCGGCTCAAAACCTATCATTTTTTGGTTCTTTTCCATCCCTATTCAAACTCATATAGTTAGGACTGTAAAATTTTTGTCACAACTAGTAACAATTTCATCTTCCTACTAAAAAATGGCGAGGAAATCACATATGGGAGAGGGATTAATGTAACAACCTGTTTTGGGTTCAAATTAGAACAGTGATTTTGAGACCACAAATCTGGAGTAGAAATGTTTATTTTATTATTTATTTAAGGTCTACAGTATGATTTAATGATTGTGTGAAAATTTCATTAAGAAATTTTATCGATAGAGTGTCCAATTTAACTAATAGGACTAAATTGCAATTGGTGCAAAATATGTGTTCTAGAAGCTAGAGGTGTCTAATTGCTATGAAATTTTAAGTTGGAGGTCTTTAAATGGTAAATCAGACCATTATACTTTAAGTTAGACAAAAATGGACATGGTTAGGTGAAATTTCAAAGTTTGACATTAAGGGCATTTTGGTCATTTGGTTAATAAAGACAAAAAAAAACAAATAAAAGATGTCATCTTCTCAATTTCATCCTCCTTGTGCCAAAAATTGAAGAGTCTCCATAGCTAGGGTTTTGGCCAAGCTTCTAAGCTCGATTGTAAGTCCGTCTTTGTCCGATTTTTAATGATTTTTATGTTTTTGAAGTTGTCTCAACCTAATCTAGCTATTTCAAGGACCAATTTGAAAGAAAGATGAAGTCTAAAGTTTTACCCATGTTAAATATTTGTGTTTTTTGATGTTTAATGGTAGAAAATACATGTTTGGTATTAGATAAACAACATTTACCAAGTGATTTTTGATGAAAATGTCAAATAGGGACCTATTTGTAAAATTTGTAAAATGTGTGTAAAACTATGAATAAATGAAAAATTTGGGCTGATATGAGCATGAAAAAGATTTGGCTAGGCTTGGGTAATGAAGAAATTGAATAAAAATCATTTTACGAGCCTAGGGACTAAAATGTAAAAAGTTGAAAAGTTAGGGGCAAAAATGTAATTTTTGCCATAAGGTGTTTTTGGGATTAAATTGTATAATGTGATGACTGAAAGAGTTAAATTTGATATTATAGATCAAGAAAGACAAAGTTCTGACCTAGATCGGGGAAAGAACAAAGTTGTCGACTAAATCGAACTATTTGCCATTTTGTACCGAGGTAAGTTTGTATATTAAAAATAAGCTTTAGAATATTTGTGTTTAAATGCTTTAATATTGCATATATTGTATGTTTGATTATATGAAGGACTATAATTCTACGAACGAGTTCGACGACGATCCAACAAGTGAGTAATCCCGTTGAACCTTAGGAATAGATTAGGGAACAAGTGACATGTCACTAGGGTCATTATGTGTTATGTGATTATGTGATCAGGGTGCTGGTCTTGTACGTTCTACCGATGGCTGAGTATACTGACATATGTTGCCGATACTTGACAGCTTGTGCATGCAGCACCGTATAGCTACGTCTTGACTGATAGCTTGTGTCAGCAGGCACGTTGATAGCTCGAGAATGAGCAACTATGTGATATGAGATTGAGGTAGCATTGACTACATATGTGGCACTTAGTGTGCAAGAATCCCGAGTATTTGACAATATTATTTCGAGTGGTTCACGAGTATGTCAAAATGAGAACATGTGTAAGTTCATTTCAAAATGGTCCAGGTATATACGTAAAGCTCATGTTTAATAAATGCTTCAAATGATGAAAATAAGGTAGGTTTTTTGATGGAATGAGTTATGATTATGAGACCATGGTAAATGTACATTTAATTATGTTATATTATTTGAATGTTACATGTATGGTAAGGTTAGCTTATTTCTTGCATACGAGCTTACTAAGCTATATAGCTTACTTCGTTTATTTTCCATGTTTTTATAGTGTTGCCAAGCTAAATTGGATCGGAGGTCGTCGGAGATTCGAATCACATTATCAAACTTTCATTTTGGGTATTGATGATCTTAGCATTTTGAAAGTATGGCATGTATAGGGACTTGGTCATTTTGTTATATGTGTCATTTGATTTGGCCAAATGTATTGGCTTGTAATAGCTATTGGTTGATTTGGTACCTTGTCATACTAATTGGTTTATTTTGGCTAATATGGTTGTAAGCCTAAGTATATTCATATATGTGCCAATGTCATTGGTGATATGGTCGTGGTATGCTTGGTGAATGATGGAATGTGATTCATAGCATGAATGTGTTATGTTGGAAATGTGATTTATTGGTGAGATGCTTATCTTATGCACAAATAGATGTCATAAAATTAGTTAAATGAGGCTTGACGAATGTGAAATTTGCATGATTGATTTAGGGCATAATAAATGTTGTGAGTGTGATAGATGTTACTACTGTAGTATGTGTTAGTCATAATTGTGGGTTTTTTTATTACCTAAGTATATCATGTTTTGTGCCATTGAATTGGTGTATGTGTAGGTATGAAAATGGGTGGCTTGATTGGTAAATAGCCTTTATTTTGTCCACACAGGCGTGTATCTAGACTGTGTGTCCCCTGCACATTAGTTTTGAGAAACAAAATGCTCAGAAATGAGCACACGGGCAGAGACACGGGCATGTGTCTCAGCCGTGTGGACGGCACGGCCTCGAACACGGGTGTGTGCCCTGGCCGTGTAAAGTTTACACATATTTTATGAAAATTAATTTTCCACACGGCCGTGTGACTTGGCCGTGTGATCTCAATTTGTTCATGGGTTACAAGTCAGAGAGTTACACGGGGTCGGGAAACGGGCATGTATGACCACACAGCCTGACCACACGGGCGTGTCCCAAACCACACGGGCGTGTAACCCCTGTTTATAGCAAAAAATTTTCTAAGTTTTGTAAAAATTTCTAAAGTTCTCAGTTTAGTCTCAGACCAATTCCAATACATGTTTTGGGCCTTGTAGGCTCGTATTAGGGACTTTATGATTAATTGTAAATGGTTTTAATTTGGACGCAAATTTATGACTCAGAATTGTATGATTGCTTCTAATGTGAGTCCGGTAATGCCTCGTACCCTGTTCTGACATTGAATACGGGTAATGGGTGCTACAATTAAAGTCAAAATACTCTCCTCTCACATAGACCTTTATATAATTTTTGTACTCTTTAGCACCACTGGGTTTAAATTTATTTTACATGCATTAAAATTTTTGTCCATACCGCTTCAAATAGAGGAAAAAATTGTCCGTACAATTCTATAAAAAAATATAATTCGTTTAATAACAACAATAAATTTAAATTGCATGTATTTTCTCAATCTCAATGCAAAATGGTTGAAAGAAATTCTAACATGATGTTTCATCCCTTCTTGATTTCTTTTATATTTACAGGAGTTATTAAATTTAGTAATACGTTCATTTTTATAATTAGACAAAATAAAATAAATTTTCAATATCATAAAGCACACATTTTTATATTATTATAAAGTACACTTGCTTTCTTATAAATTTTCCGTTATACTTGACAAAATCTTAAATGGTGAATTAATTGTCTTTTATTTACTTCTGTTTTAGATCTCAACTTGACCTATTTATACATTGTTATTGGGCATGGAGTTTTTTTTATCTTTTATTTTATGAAAATCTTAATTTAACATTTCAGTTTACCTTAACAATGGCTATCCTTAAGCTTTTTTTCTCATTTCTAATGTTGATGATTTACTTGACTTTAGTGACGGCTGATACGCAAATATACATTGATAGTCCAATCATTGATCGACATTTTCCATTCTATGATGATATCAATGGTGCAAGACCCATGTGTAAGTGTATATATATTTTTCGCATATACCTTCGATATATATTACAAAAGATTTTTTTTCTCCACATGCATTAATAATTCGGGTCTTGGATAGACTAAATTAATACTTTTAAATTTATTTCAAATTATGTGTTGTTAATCTATGATTCATCTTAGATAATTTATTTAAAACGAGGTGATGTTAACAAATAATACTATATAGGTCAAAATTGTTAGATCTTTTATTTTGAATTGATTGGTTCATTCAAACGAGATCTTAAATATTTAAAGAATGATTTGAATGTTAAACAAATATTAGGTTTAGTAAATAATCCATAATACTATGTATATAACTTAAAATGTATATAAGATGTAATCAAATTAACTTTAGATTGGGAATTTACTATTTTAACAAAACATAATTAAAAATGGAGATTGATTTTGGAATAATAACTAATGTGGTTGTTTAAATTTTAATATCTATAGATGTAGAACGAGGCGAGCTGACGGCTAAATCAGATGCAAAATCAAAATGTTGCAATAACCATCCTGAACTTGGGAAATGTAATCCTGGGGAAGATGATAACCTACACAAAGATGGAAAATGCTGGAATTACTGCATTGCTGATTGTGAGAGAGGAGGTGTTTGTAAACTAATGTCAGGTGGTCACCATGAATGTCATTGTGCTTGTTAATTTCCAATTTTCATCCAAATAAACTAACAAATCATATGTCGACCTAGTTATGAGTTAATTGATGCTTATCTTTTGTAGAATATGTAATAAGCCATATGTTATTTTGTTGAGGTTATGATAAAAGTAAGATATGTTTTTTCATTGAAAATTTTGGAGGGGATAGGCAATGTTGCAAATAAAAATGTTTTAAAATCCTTCTACAAGTGACACAAACTCAAACAGTTTCTGTTTGGTAACAAACACCATTTTGCTAACAAACAACAATTTTATCAAGTCAACTATGATTCAATGGTATATTTGAGCTAATAATTCCAAGGATGATATAAATATAATTAAAATACAATATCACGAACATGACATGAAGAAGAATAAGAAGAAGAAGAAGTTCAACCATGTACATGGTAGTATATATGTATAGTGATTTACGCCATTGAAAAACTAAGAAACAAAAATACGAGGGAGAGGATACTTGGGAAAATAAATAAAAAAGGGATAGAAAGAAACTAGTTTAAAATAGGAGTAAAGGAAGTCAAAATGGTGCTTGTGGTGATAAATTTTTAGGATTTTAACTCAATTAATATTAAATACATACAAGGGAAAGTTCGTAAATATCACAGGGCAGGCAAATTTCATGTAAACCTGATCCTGACTTTCCCACTGACCATTTTGTA
The DNA here is from genome assembly GCA_025698465.1 of Gossypium longicalyx. Classification (NCBI taxonomy): domain Eukaryota; kingdom Viridiplantae; phylum Streptophyta; class Magnoliopsida; order Malvales; family Malvaceae; genus Gossypium; species Gossypium longicalyx. The sequence goes on along the minus strand of CM046997.1, from coordinate 9,131,515 downwards.
AACCAAACTTGACTTGAAACTCGATTTTTTTTTAAAAAAAAGCCCTACCTTGTTAGATCGGATCGCCTCAAAACCTGTTAGTTTTGGGTTTTTTTTCTCCATCCCTATTCAAACTGTAACACTCCATACTCGACCTAGACATTATAGCCAAATCTAGAGATGTTACATCAACTCATTTGAAAAAGTATTTAAAAATCCAACTTAGAAATCGTGTGATTTGAAATCTTAATTTAGCTAAGCTCATATGAGTTTTAGGAAATTCTCAAGTTTGAAAACCCCTATTTCACAACATGATCTCTTAAACATTTACTTATAAAAACTGCGTAAACTTTTAGAAATTCCACTCTAACGTAAACTTTTAGAAATTCCACTCTAACTTTAGTAATTACGTGATTTGAAAACTAATTATTTTATTTTAAAAAAATATTAACCACCCACACTCCCACTAAATCCCTCCACTAACCACCTTATTAGATTTCATAATTTAAACACAACTCAAACACTATCATAAGGGCGATACAATGGAGAATTAAAAAAAACTATTCCCGTTTACACATACAAGGATTCAAACATATGACCAAAGGGTAAGGTAATGCCTTACCATTAAACCAACAAGCTTGTTCTTGTCATCAGTTGAGCGAAAATATTATTTATGCTAGATGATCAAGGATAGTGGTTAAAAAAATTACTAAAAATTCAAGGGAAGGGATTTGAACATAGGATCTTGATAAACCATAATATATACATATTTTTATCCCATGCTTGGCATATTTATGGATGATTTTTCATTAGTTTTATTAAATTCGATTCTCCTAATCCTTTACTTTCATGTTGTATACTCAGGAGAGCTTAGGAAAGTGAAAAGAGCAAGAAACGAGCCAAAAAAAGGACAAAATAGGCTGGTTTCAGTGTTCCACACGGCCTAGGCACTTCTACACGCCCATGTGAGATACACGGGTATGCCACATGCTCGTGTGTCATGGCCGTGTCGTCAGTAAACCACATCAGAATTGTACACGGCCTGAGCACCTTCACAAGGGCGTGGCACACGGCTGTGTCCCTATCGAACCTAAGTCTAATTCTATTCGGAAAAGGTTAATTTTAGGATATTTTGGGCATTCAAAAGTCTATATAAACATCTTAGAAGAGAATTAAGGGGGACACAGAGAGTAGAAAGCAGAAAATACTCGAAGACAGCCATCAGAATCAACTCAGAAGCAGGATCTACTTCAAGACTGAAGATCCCCATTCAATTTCTTGAGAAGTTCTTTGGGTTTCTTTATGTTTTGCTATTTTCCCAATTTTGAGATGTTTTCCCCTATCGTTATGAACTAAACTCCCCAAATACCTAAGGGAGATGAAACCTAAGACAGATCTTATTACTATTTGAATTATATGATAAATACTTGTTCTTATTCTTAATTATGAGTTTTAATCCTTACTTTAATATTTCATGATATTAATTCAGGTTTTGATGTGCTTATTCAGTGGAGAAAAAGTCCCTTTTTAAGAGTAGATCTTTCATAATTAAGCGGAGTTGAATGCAATCCTAGACATAGGACGACGTAAATCTTCCAGATTAGAGTCAAATCTAAAAAGGGAATCCAAAGATAAAGTTAATGCGACAATAGGGGTTTTAATTAGAAAGAGATTTTAATTAATCAACCTAGAGTCAGTTTTTTTTTAGTCTCGAGAAAGATATTTACATAAGTCAGGAATTTCTACGGATTAAGTCAAGTGAATAAATCATCTAATTCAGAAGTAATGAGTGAAGTCTAAGTGGATTCTTCCTTGGCTGATAATCAGAATAATCCGCTACCTCTTGTGGTTGCTACAAATCCAGTAACTCAGAACCCTGCTCCTCATATTATGTATGATTATGCTAAGCCTACTTTAACAGGAACTGAATCAAGTATTGTTCGACCTGCTATTGCTGCAAATAATTTTGAACTAAAACCTAACACTATTCAAATGATACAACTGTTTGTTCAGTTTGATGGTTTGCAGGACGAGGATCCAAACACTCATTTAGCAAATTTTCTAGAATTCTGCGACACCTTTAAGATCAATGGTGTTTTTGACGATGCCATTCGCCTTCGGTTGTTTCCCTTTTCATTAAGGAATAAAGATAAACAGTGGTTGAACTCGTTACCACGAGGGTCAATCACTACTTGGGAACAAATGACCGAAAAATTTTTACTCAAATATTTTCTTTCGGCTAAAACGGCTAAATTGAGGAATGATATATCTTCTTTTGTGCAGATGGATTTAGAAACACTATATGATGCATGGGAGAGATACAAGGATTTGTTGAGAAGGTGCCATCACCATAGGTTACCTTTATGGTTACAGGTTCAAACTTTCCACAATGGTTTGAACCCCTCAACTAGACAGATGATTGATGCAGCGGCCAATGGAACCATAAATAACAAAACACCTAAGGAGACTTACGAGTTCATTGAAGAAATGTCATTGAATAATTATCAGTGGCAAGTTATGAGAACAAAGCCAACAAAATCAAGTGGTGTTTTCAACATAGATGCAGTCACCATGTTATCAAATCAGGTTGAACTCTTGAATAAAAAGATTGATGGTCTATGTGGTTCTACACAGGTACACCCAGTGATGCAGTGTGACACAAGTGGAGGAGGAATGAACAATTCAGAATATTTACCTTTCGGCCCCAGCATGGAGAGCGAGAAAATAAACTACATGGGTAATAATCCTCGACCTCAAAATAATCCTTATAGTAACACTTACAATGCAAGTTGGAGGAATCACCCAAACTTCTCATGGGGAGGCCAAGGAAATCAGAGACCACCACCTCCTTGAGGGTTCCAACAACAACCTTACCAGCAAGAGAAAAAGCCGAACCTTGAAGAGATGATGACGAAGTTTATTTCAGTGGTGGAAACCCATTTCTAAAACACCGAGACTGCACTAAAAAATCAATAAGCATCGATTCAAGGGCTCGAGAATCAAATAGGATAGCTGGCTAAGATGATTTCAGAAAGACCACAAGGGAGCCTGCCTAGTAACACCGAACCCAATCCAAAAGAGCATTTGAAAGTAGTTAGCCTAAGGAGTGGGAAAGTGTTAAATGAATCTGAAAAGTACCATAAGAAGCTGATAGGAAAGAGGATGAGGAAGTAAAACTCGAAACCAGTGAAAAACTAATTAAGTTCAAGTGGTTTAATATTTACGAGTAAGCTAGTAAGCTATGGTTTTTAAATATTATTATTTAAACAAGAAGCTACCACAAATCTGATGAGTAAGCTAGTAAATGTTATTATTTAATATTTACGAGTCAAATATGGTTTTTAAAAGGTTTTTGAAATGATAATTTATGTTATATAAATGATTAATTAAGTTAAAGTGGTAAGACCTTAAAGTCAAGTAGTTTTAAAAAATGAGGTATCGGGACCTCATTTCTATAAACCGAGCCATAAATATTTACAAAGTTTTTTTAAGATCGTATTAAAGTTTCATTAAGAAATTTAATGTTTTGATAGTTAATTAATCAAAAAGGACTAAATCGTAAAGGATGTAAAATTTTATCATTATTTGATCTGAGTAATTAAATGGCTTATTGAATAAAGGAAAAGGGACTTAGATGGTAATTATACCATTATTATAAATAATGGACAAAGTTGGACATTAAATAGGTGAATTTTGATATTATAACAAAGGTTAAATTAGTAATTTAGTAATTAAAAGAAAATAAAAAAATAAAAGATGGCATCATCTTCTTTAACTTTTATTTCCACTGAAATTTGTTGAAGAAGAAAGCCATAGCTAGGGCTTAATATTCGGCCAACTTTGGCTTTGTGATTAGGTAAGCAAACTTTTCTCATTTTTAATAATTTTTATGTTTTTGATATCATTGCAACTAGGCCTAGCTAGCCCGTACCTTCATTTTTGAAACTGTTAAAGTTCTTGAATTTTGTCGTTGATGAATCTTGTGATTTTAGATGTTATATGATGAATTTGAAGTATTAGTTGTTATTTATAAGTATTTAATTAAGTGATTTTTGATGAATTTACTGATTAGGGACTAAATTATTGAAATAGTAATATTTCAAGGACTTGATATGAAATTATTGCAAAAATGGGCAGAAATGGATGCTATTGACATTTGGCTGGTAAAAGTTTTAATAAAATTGGTTTATTTGCATGATTAGGACATAGGGACTAAATTGAATAAAAAAGAAAAGTTGAGGGTAATTTTGTAAACATATCAAAAAGGAATAAATTGTTTAAAATAAAGTGATTTTGATATCTAAATTAATAAATTTAATGAAATTATTAATTTAGATCAAGAACGAGTGGAAAATCGAGAAGAAGGAAATATTACCAAATAGCCCCTGTACTTTGTCATTTATACAATTTAGCGAGGTAAGTTCGTATGAATTATAATCACTTAAATGTTGATTAGATTGAATATATAATATGTTATTCTATTGTAATTGAATCAATATATATGTTATTATGAAATTTATCATGTGAAGAAACGATCGAAATCCAACAACGTACGATAACTATCGAGCCCCGTTTGAACCTTAGGAATATATAGGATAAAAATGACATGTCATTAGGGTTACCATGTTTTGGGTGCAAGTACTGAATGTCCTATTGATGGCTGAGTTTCGACATTTGTTGCAGATACTCATCAGCTTGTGTGAGCAAACCGAGGTTACCATGTTCAGGGTGCTAGTCCTGAATGTCCTACCGATGGTTGAGTTCTGACATTTGTTGCGGATAATCGTCAGCTTGTGTGAGTGGCATCATATAGCTACATTCTGACCATTATCTTGTGTGAGCAGACCTATTTATGGCTTGAGTGAGCAATGATGAAAACGAATGGTTTCAACCATATGTTTAGCACACTTTATGTGAGCTTTCCCGTGTATCCGATATTATTCTAAGTGGTTCAACGGGCATGAAAAGGAAAGGAACGATAAGTATTCAAATGATTTATATCATGAAAAATATGAAAAGGAATGAAAATGGAATGTTAAATGAAAGTATGTCTATGTTCATGAAATTGATGATTTCAAGTGAGGTTATTCATGTTTAATGACTTATCTTATGTTAGTTCAACTGAATTATAAAGTGATGCACTAACATGTGTTATTGATGATGCTGAGGCTTGTGCCAAGCTATTGGCTGGGTTGTATTATGTTTGTTTTAAAGTTATGCATTGAAATGGTAAGTGTTCAAATGGAAAGATGCTTATGTTTATGAAAGGGTGGTAAGAATCAGAGTATGTAATTTCTTATGAGATGGTTTATCATGTAGTTGATTTCTAAAAAGTTATGTTTAAATGCACTAGCTTATGGCTATGGTTGATGTTTATGCTCATGTCTTGTGTGTTATGCAAAGGAAGCGGGTGAGAATAGGTAATGAAATGATAAGTTCATAGTTGAGATGAAATATGATGAAATAAAATGATTGTTGAGTTAAAGGACTTACTTTTAAGGGAAAAAAATTTACTTATGATATATGGGAAATTACTTATGTCATGAATAAATACACTAATTCATGAATGTATAATGTAATTCAGCTTATGCTAAGTAAATTAAATGGTAAGTAAGTAAATGAAATGGATTACCATTTTAAGAAATGGGTGATGATTATGTAATTCAACTTATAAGACATTAATATGTTATAAATGGAAAGTGTTCAGGATGTTAATGAACCTATTCATTTGTGAGTTGATGATTATGGTTTGATAAATATAATGACATTGATAAAGGTTTATATTCATCTATAAAGTTCATTATTGAAATGAAATGTTATGTTTAAAGTTTATGCAAGCTTACTAAGCATTCATTGCTTACGTAGTTAATTTCCTTTACTTTACAAATTATTGGAAGCTTGACCGGTTTGGAAGCTCGTCGGAGATCTATCACACTATCTAGTGATTATATTGGTAGATTTAATGTTTTGATCAAGGTCATAATGGCATGTATAGGTAGACTTGTGGTTCATGTTAGTTGATGAGTTTGACATGTATATGTCATTATGGTTGTTGTAACCTTGATACTTTCGATGCCTTATTGATGTGTGTTATTTTGACAATGTATTAATGCATGGTTGAATGGCTAAAATGGTAGGTGATGAATTAACCACAACATGGTCAAGTTATGGTATGCTTTGGAAAGGTTTTGCATAGATATGCATGATTGAAATATGGTATGTTTATATGTTGGTTGTTGGAACCATTTGGTAATGGCTAGATTAGTGTCATTTAGATAGTTTTGCTCCATGTGAGAAGTGGTCCAAATGGTAAAGTTATTTCCATATGGCATGAATCTAATATGGTGAGGTTGGTATGTGTCATTTGTGATATGTCTTGGTATGGAAACAAGTTGGTTGATAAATGGTTAAATATGCACATGTTTAGGTATGTTTAATATATGTGTTTGAGGTGCCTATATGGCATATTGGTTTAATGGAATTTGGTCATTTGAAATTGGTCATTTTATGCATGTTTGAACATGTCTTGATGCATTGGTCATATGTACAAATGATATTTAGGTGCATGTTTGAGGTGGGTGAAGGAAATGGCTTGATTTTGGCCAATTTCTTGTCCACATGACTTAAGGCACGGACGTGTGTCTCAGCCATGTGTGACACACGACCATGTGACATGGCTGTGTCTCCCTTGTAGGTTTTAAAGGTTGCTTTTCGAAAGTTACATGGCCCAGTACACGGCCTGGCACACGGGCGTGTGAGGCCATTTCGAGTGTTACATGGCCTGACAAACGGGCGTGTGGCTTGGCTATGTGACCCAAGTTAGTGGGTTACACGAGCACAGACACAGGCTGGGACATAGCCGTGTGTCCCTATTATAATGTTACACTGCCTTAGACACAGATGTGTATCTCATCCGTGTGAGTCACACGGCCGTGTGACCCCTGCAGTGTGAAACTTTTTATCTTTTTCCATGAAGTTTTAAATGTTTCTAATTTAGTCCCTAATCATTTCTAAAGTGTTTCTAAGCCCTCGAGGGTTCGAATAAGGGACAATATGTATGTGTTTGAATGAATTGTGCTATGATTTATGAAATGTTTAGAATGGAATGTTTTAAGTTACAATTTTATGGTAATGCTCTGTAACCCTATTTCGACGACGGATACGGGTTAGAGGTGTTACAAAAATTTTCAAAATCATAACTCAAAATCAGGACATGACCACTCTTGGTTTTACTAACCTGATTTCTTCTAACCCAATTTTTGGGATGTGACAACTCTCCCCTCTTTAAAATAATTTCATCCTCAAAATTCCCGCTATGACACCATTTACTTAATCACACAATCTAAAATTTTCTCATTCATATCGATCACCATGCTGTCACTGCGCAACTCTGATTTCAATGCAAATCCAAACAATATTTCAATCCCAAACCAGACAATTTTTTCTAATGGACTTCCCATTCACTACCTTGGATTGTCTCAAGAAACTTTCTACGAAAATATCACTTAACTATTCCATAATCCTAAAGTCTCAAAACTCCAATGAAAATCAAACATTTGAATACCACCAAATGCTTAATCAATGCAGGGTACAATTATAGATGTAACTGTATTGTTGCCTGATGCATCTCGATCCTCACGAAGTCTAGTTGCACAAACAAGTCTTTGATTCCTTCTTTGAGCCAAAGCTTGCATTCACCTAAGAGAATGTAATGAACGATCCCTAACATGATGCTCAACAAATCCACATCTAAAACCCACTCCCATTTTCCTCTAACATTCCCCTGGATGGTGCCTGTCACAAAAAGCATGTATCGAAACCTAACATACATTCACAATTACCTCAACATGCTGAGGCCTAACTATTCTGGCCTGTTTCCTTGATCGCATATTCAAGTCAATTGGACTAGAACTCCTCTTATTATGCACTTATTCCTTTCCTTTTTTCCTCGCTCTCTGAGTGATTAATGTAACAGCCCAATTTTCTGTGAAATCGGAATAGTGGTTTCAAGACCACAAATTAGATCCGAAAATAAGATTTATTTTTATTTCATTATATGGTCTGTATTATAATAGGCATGCCATGTAAAAATTTTGATATGAAATTTTTATCGATTAAGTGTTTAATTACGAGAAGGACTAAATCGCATAAAATGAGAAAGTTGAATTCTAGTTGCTATAAGGATCAAATAGCTATGGAATTCAAAACTTAAGGTCCTTATATGTTAATTAGACTATTAAGAAAAATATGTAGATTTTTCTTGGTGACTCATCCATGGAATTATAGAAAAAGGGCAGGAACTAAATTGAGAATCCCAAAATACTTAATTAATTAAAAGATGAAAAGAAACATATCATCTTATTTTCATCATCTTCAACCTAAAATTTTATGGAAATCCTAGGAGAGAGAAAGACAACTTACCAAGCTTGAAAAGGTATGAAATTAAGTCCTGTTTTTAATGATTTTTATATTTTTGAAACCAGGATAGTCTAATCTCTCTATTTAGGGTATTAATTTGAAAAGTTATCAAGGTTTGAAATGGGTCATGGATGTAAATGCTAGAATTAGAAATTTATGGTATAAAATAAAAGATTATTGATAGATAAACAACTTTTACAAAGTGATTTTTGATGAAAACTTGATTTAGGGACTAAAATGTAAACTTGTGAAATTGAAGGAAAAATTTTGAAATTTTATGTATACATGTGCTATAAAATTTGTAATGGGGCATTGATAGGCTTGGAATAGGGAGTAATTTGCACAACTTTCATTTTCTAGGCTTAGGGACAAAATCGAAATTTATGAAAAAGTTAGGGGAAAAATGATAAATTTGCATAGGACGTGAATTGAGTCCATCTAAATATGAAATGTATGAAATTGATGGTTAAATTCATTTATATAGATCCGGACAACACTAATTCGAGGTTAGATCGAGGAAAAGAAAATATTTCGGATTAGTAGACTTTTACGTGAACAAGTGTCGAGGTAAGTTCGTGTAACTTAATCAGACATGTAATTATGTTAATTGAATGTTGTGTTTGCATGTAATGTGATTTATGTTAATGTGCTTTACTTGTATGCTATGATGGAAAGTTGCTACATGCTTGTAATGGTGATAAAGGGTTTGTTCCGATTAAATGTTGAATTCCGATGATGATATGCACTTTCCCAAAATTAATAAAGTCCTGCATTTGTTGCGGAGAGGATTTAGCTCGAGCGAGTAACCCCATTGACCTTGTTATAAAAAGGATTTAGCCCAGACGTGTAATCCCGATATAATATTCTCGAGCATACGTTATGGTTAAGGTTTAGCCTAGACTGGTAATCCTAATCGTGCTCCTTTGAGCATACGTATTAAAAATGATTTAGCTTGGACTGGTAATCCTATTATACAATATGTGGTTTGAGAGAGTGTTTCTTGGTTAAGTGCCCTAATGGGTACCCATGAATAAGAATTGACGGATTAATGAATCGTACACTATGAGTGTACTACTTGAACATCCATCAGAATTTCAATGATTCAACAGACATAAAACTCTTGACATAGTATAAGAATTATGTGATAAAATGGTAATGTCTTGAAAGAACATTGCATGATGAGCTCATCTATCTTTAATTGACATGTATGTAAGTGTTGTGACTAACATGTTTAATTGAAGGAATGTGCTTAGGAAATTTCGCTAATGGATGGAAACATGATGTTGTGTGCTTAAATTTAATAATCAAGGTTGGTAAGTTTAGTTTTCGTTATACGAACTTTCTAAGCATGTAATGCTTACTCCATTTATTTTCCCCTGTTTTATAGTGCTCGGAAGTTCGTGAAGGTTGGAAGACCATTGGAGCATCGTCACACTATCAACTAGCTATCTTAGGTATATATAGTAGAATCATTTTGGGTATAATGGCCGTGTGAAACCTGCACCTAATTCGAATTAAATTAATTAACCACACGGCCTAGCACATGGGCGTGTGGCATGGCTGTGTGTGCAAGTCAAAGAGTTACATGAGGTCGATCACTGCCTCTAGCACGAGCGTGTCCCAGGGTCACATGGGCGTGTCCCTTGGACCACACGAGTGTGTGAGCCCTGCTCCTTGGAAAAATTTTGAAAAGTCGCGAAAAATTCTTAGAGGTTTAGATTAAGTCCTGACTCGTTTTTAAAGCTCTTATTGGGCTTCGAGGGTCTAATCAAGGGATGTTATGAATGATCTCGATAAATGAATAGTAATTTACATAAATTAATTGAAAAATGTTCTAAATTTTTTGGTAATACTCTGAATCCCTATTTCAGCGACGAATACGGTTAGGAATGTTACATTTAGTGGTATCAGAGCTACGGTTTAACTGATTCTCAAATTTGACATAGTAAATACGAGTTTAGCTGTACATGCCATTATATAAATTGTGATAGTGTGATGACTCGTGATCATTTTTAAATGTGTTTTTCATATAGTAAAGTCATCCAACTGAGCTAGAGCTAAATCTGAGGAAGTTGAGAGCAATGCTTCAGCTTTAGTGCAAAGAGTTGCTTCCATGTCTGGTAGTGATAGGCCCGTGTCTGAGGGCTGAAGTGAGGAGGCAAAACAAGTTTTCTTTCAAATGATGAATGAATGGTTTACTTAATACCTAAGAATAAACCTTGTTGTACAACGACCTCCCCCACCTGCTCCCTAATCGATTCCTGAGGTACCACAAGGTACCGAACCTGTTAGAATTGGTAAACCTTCAATAGATAAAATCTGCAAACATGGGGCGAAAGAATTTAGAGCTACCACAGGTGATGATCCGAAATGGGCTAAGTTTTGGCTAGAAAATACTATCCGAGTTTTTGATGAACTATCCTGCACACCTGTCGAATGTTTGAAATGTGAAGTATCCTTACTGCAAGATACAACTTATCATTAGTTGAATACCATAACTTCAGTTGTACTGAGAGAGAATATTACATGGGAATTCTTCCAGGCAAAATTCAGGAAGAAGTATGTTAGTCAGAGGTTCATGGATCATAAAAAGAAAAAATTTCTAGAGCTCAAACAAGGAACCATGACTGTATCCAAATATGAATGGGAATTTGTTCGACTGAGTAAATATACTAGAGAATGGGTCCAGTTTGAGGCAGAGATGTGTAAATGCTTTGAAGAGGGCTTAAATGAAGATATCAAATTATTGATTGGAATTCTCGAGTTAAGGGAATTTGTAGTGTTAGCCGGTCGAGCACACAAAGCTGAGGGATTGAGTAAGGAAAAGAAACAAGCCGAAAGAGAGGATCGGGTTTCTAGAAAAAAACTATGAGTAAGTCACAATCGTTTGCTTCTAAGAAATTAAAAAAGTATCATGATCGTGTTACCACCTCTACGGGGTATTCTGGAAGAGGGCTCTCAACGTTCTAACCTGAGGTCTTGATTTTCGTCTGTGACTAGTGTGGGTAGTGTTCGTAATCCCAAATTGAAATGTAAACATTGTTACAAATTTCATCATGGAGAATGTCGATCTAGAAGTGGAGCTTGTTTTGGATGTGGTTCTCTTGACCATTTTCTTAGAGATTATTCAGAAAGAGTTGAAAAAAAATAGAACCAGCTCCAAAGTCGAGTAATCCTATCTCGAGGGGTAGACCACCTCGCCATTTTAGCTATGTTAGTGGTAGTCAAGGTACTGTCAAGGATATAGAAGTTAGATATGAGGCACGAGCACCTGCAAAGACATATGCTATTCGTACTAGAGAAGATGCCTTTGTGTCAGACGTCATTACTAGTACATTTTCTCTACTTGATATTGATATTACTGTATTGATTGATTCTGGTTCCACACATTCATATATATGCATGAACCTAATGTCGGTTAAAAATTTATCTGTTGAATTCACTGAAATTGTGGTAAAAGTTTTAAACCCCCTGTGCCAGTGTGTTATGGTGGATAAATTTTGTAAGAACTGTTTGTTGATGGTAAAAGGTTATTACTTTTTGGCTGACTTGATGTTATTTCCATTTGATAAATTTGATGTGATTTTAGGAATGGACTGGTTAACCCGATATGATGCAGTGGTAAATTGTAAGCAGAAATATATTGTATTGAAATGTCAGAATGGAGAATTATTTCATGTTGAATCTAACAAACTAGATGAATTACCTAATGTGATTTCAGCAATATTAGCACAAAAATATGTTAGAAAGGGGTATGATGCTTCTCTTTCGTATGTGATGGATACTAAAGTATCTGAGTCAAAGATTCAGTCAGTGCCAGTAGTATGTGAATTTCCTGATGTATTCCCAGAAGAATTACCTGATTTACCACCGAATAGAGAAGTGGAATTCTTTATAGATCTTGTTCTGAGTACAACGTATATATCTATAACACCTTACAGGATGGCTCCTACTGAATTGAAAGAGCTGAAAGTACAGTTACATGAGTTGATTGAAAGAGATTTTGCTCGACCTAGTTTTTTACCTTGAGGTGCATCGGTTCTATTCGTACAGAAGAAAGATGGATCATTGAGGCTGTGCATTGATTACAAACAGCTCAACAAAGTTACAATAAAGAACAAGTATCCATTACCTCATATTGATGACTTGTTTGACCAGTTAAAATGTGCCATTGTATTTTTGAAGATTGATCTTCGTTCTGGTTTTTATCAACTACGAGTAAATGAATCAGATGTGCCAAAGACAACTTTTAGAACCAGGTATGGACATTATGAGTTTCTTGTGATGCCATTCGGCTTGACGAATACACCTACAGTGTTTATGGATCTGATGAACAGAATCTTTAGCCCATATTTGGAAAGGTTTGTGGTGGTATTTATAGATGATATTTTGGTTTACTCTCGGAATGAAAATGAGCATGCTGAGTATTTGAGAATAGTGTTGCAAACTTTACGAGAGAAATAACTATACGCTAAATTCAGTAAATGTGAATTTTGGCTACGGTAAGTTAGTTTCCTTGGGCATATAGTATCAGCTGAAGGTGTCAGAGTAGACCTGAATAAAATTTCAGCCATTGTTAATTGGAAGTCACCAAAAAATGTGTCTGAAGTCTGAAGTCTTCTAGGACTAGCTGGTTATTATCGGAGATTTTAAAAAAAAAAATTTGATGATAGCTTTTCTGATGACTCATTTGTTGCAGAAAGATATGAAATTTGAATGGACTGAGAAATGCCATAAGATTTTTTATAGATTAAAGGCTTTATTGACAGAAGCACCTATGTTAGTTCAGCTAGAACCGAGAAAGGAATTTACAGTTTACAGTGATGCGTCATTGCATAGTTTAGGCTGTGTTTTGATGCAAGATGGTAAAGTAGTAGTCTATGCTTCATGACAGCTAAAGCCACATGAAATGAACTACTCAACACATGATCTTGAATTGGCAGCTATAGTGTTTGTATTAAAAATCTGGCGGCACTACTTGTTTGGTGAAAAATGTCACATATTCATCGCTCATAAAAGGTTGAAATACTTGATGTCACAAAAAGATTTGAATTTGAGACAGCGTAGAAGGCTTGAGTTATTGAAAGATTATGATATTGTCATTGACTATCATCTAGGAAAAGCCAATGTAGTGGCAGATGCTTTGAGCAAAATATCCCTATTTTCCTTGTGAGTAATGAATGCCTGATTATCATTATCTGATGATAGATCAATTATAGCTGAGTTGAAAGCTAGACCAACATTTTTGCAACAGATCTCTGAAGCTCAGAAGAATGACAATAAGTTACAAGCAAGACAGGTACAAAGTGAATCGACTCCTGACTCAGAATTTCAGGTCGAGATTGATGGTTGTTTGTTTTTAGAGGTAGAGTATGTGTACCAAAAAGTTTAGAACTGATACGAAAGATTTTGAATGAAGCTCATAATGGTAACATGTCTATACATCCTGGTAGTAATAAAATGTATAATGATCTAAAAAAGATGTATTGGTGGCCCGGAATGAAACGAGATATTTCTGAGTTTGTATCTAAATGTTTGATATGTCAGCAAGTAAAAGTTGAACATCAGTTGCCTTTTGGACTATTACATCCGGTTACGATACTGGAATGGAAATGGGAAAGAATTACAATGGACTTTGTACTGGAGTTACCCCTGTCTCTAAAGAAGAAAGATGCCATTTGGGTAATTCTTGATCGATTGACAAAGTCTGCACACTTTATATAGGTACGTATGGATTATTACTTGGATAGATTGGCTAAATTATATGTTTCTGAGATTGTTAGATTGCATGGAGTGCCTGTCTCCATTATTTCAAATAGAGATCCTCGATTTACATCTCGATTCTGGAGCAAATTACAAGAAGCTCTAGGTACTTAGTTACACTTTAGTACTACATTTCATCCCCAGACAGATGATCAATCTGAACGGGTGATACAGATCTTGGAAGATATGCTTCAATGTTGTGTACTTGAGTTTGAAGGTAACTGGGAAAGGTATTTTCCTTTGGTTGAATTTGCTTATAATAACAGTTATCAGTCTAGATTTAAAATGGCACCGTATGAAGCCTTGTATGGTTATAAATGTAAAACTCCATTGTATTTGACATAACTTAGTAAGAAAAACTTACACAGAGTTGACTTGGTCCGAGAGACCGAGGAAAAAAGTGAAGGTAATTCGAGATAGCTTGAAAGCAGCCTCGGATCGACAAAAGCCTTATGCTGATTTGAAAAGAAAACTAATAGAATTTCAAGTTGGTGACAAAATATTCTTGAAAGTGTTGCCTTGGAAGAAAGTCCTCCGGTTGGTCGAAAAGGAAAATTGAGTCCACAGTTTATTGGAACATATGAGATTACAGAAAGAAATAGACCGATTGATTATCGATTAGCCTTACCACTAGAATTTGATCGAATTCATAATGGTTTTCATGTGTCTATGTTGCGACGGTATCGGTCTGATCCTTCACATGTTATCTCCTCGACAGAGGTAGAGATTCAGCCTGATATGACATACAGTAAAGAACCAATCAAAAACCTAGCTCAGGAAACAAAAGAGTTAAGAAATAAAAAGGTGGATTTAGTAAAAGTTCTTTGGCAACGACATGGTATTGAAGAGGCTACCTCGGAGCTAGAGGAAACTATGAGGAAGCAATACCCGAATCTTTTTACTGGTAAGATTTTTTAGGGCGAAAATCCTTAAGGGGGGAGAGTTGTAACAACCCATTTTTTTGTGAAATTGGAACAGTGATTTCGGGACCACAAATCCGATCTGAAAATAAGGTTTATTTTTATTTCATTATATGGTCCTATTATAATAGGCATGTCATGTGAAAATTTTGATATGAAAATTTTATCGATTAAGTGTTTAATTACGAGAAAGACTAAACCGCATAAATTGTGATTTCGAAGCTTGCTCGGATTGGAAAATGTTGGAGATCTTATCACACTATCCAACTATTGTTTTGGTACTTTTAAACTTTGTGTATTGTGGTTATATGGCATGTATAGGTCTTTTTGGAAAATGTAGCCTTTACGTTTTGATGAACTTTGGCTACATGAATTGGCTTGTAAGTAGTCATATGTTTTGGTTATGTAATTAGTCATTTAATATGACTTGAATTGGCATATGTTGGTATATGTATGTATATATATGTGGCTATTCTCATTTTGTATGTATTTGGATTCTATGGAAATGCCTTGATTGAGTAATTGTTATTTTGAATACCAAATGGTTGAATTTGAGATGTGGTATGCATGTTAATTTAGGCACAAAGTTTATTAAGTAAGTTTTATCATTTAGGTGAATTTTGAAGGTAATATTGATATGTTTTTGGATGGTTAATTGTGATACTTATGAGTCTTGTGGTTGTTGGTATTGGTATTGCATGATTTAGGCTTGGTTGAGATTGGTTTGCATGCCATTTGAGGATATGGTCATATGCTATTTGATGGGTTTAGGTTGTTGCAAATTTGGGTGAGAAAAATGTCTTAGAAAATAGCTTATTTTTGTCTACATGGGCATGAGTCTCAGCCATGTGTGATACACGGCCAGATGACACGGCCA
Source organism: Gossypium longicalyx (assembly GCA_025698465.1). Classification (NCBI taxonomy): domain Eukaryota; kingdom Viridiplantae; phylum Streptophyta; class Magnoliopsida; order Malvales; family Malvaceae; genus Gossypium; species Gossypium longicalyx. The sequence continues at coordinate 9,115,558 of CM046997.1, read as the reverse complement.
TGTGTCCTCTTATATTTCTTTAGAAACCAAGTCAGTAGCTTCACACGGCCTAGCACACGGGCGTAGGACATAGCCATGTGGCATAATTTAGTATACCCTCTAGTTTTCACACGGCCTAGCACACGGCCTGGCACACGGGCGTGTGAGGCCATTTAGAAGGGCACGCGGACTAGTCACAAGGGCGTGTGGTTGGCCGTGTGACCCAAGTCAGAGAGTTACACGGGGTCAGACACGGGCTGCGACACGGCCATGTGATCCTATTTCGAATGTCCACACAGCCTGTGACATCGGCGTGTCGCACACGGCCTGTCCACACGGGTGTGTGTCCCCTGTACTTTGAGAATTTTCAATGTTTTTCCAAAATTTCCTTGAGTATTTGATTTATCCCCAAACCACTTCTAATGCTTGTTTTGGGCCTCGAAAGAGACCATATAATTGTATTTGAATGGTTTTTAATTGGTAAGAGAATTGTGATTCGAATTGTATGATTGTTTATGATATTAGTTTCGTAATGCTCTGTAACCCTATTCTGGTGATGGATATGGGTTAAGAATGTTACATTTATTGGTATCAGAGCTACGGTTTAGTTGATTCTAGGACTAACATAACGTGTGTGAATCTAGCTATACATGCCATATTTAACCTGTGATAGTGTGATATCTCCTGACAGTTTTTAAATCATGTTTTCATATAGAAATGGATCCCAACCGAGCAGTTTCTGATGATGTAAAAAGTCATGCGCCAGCCTCCGTTCATGGAGCAGCGCCGTCTAAATCGAGACCCGTATCTAAGTGTCGTAGAGGAGAGGCCAAGGAAACCTTCTTCCAAATGATGAATGAGTGGTTCTCTGAGTTTGTCCAAATGAATTCAACTACTCAGTAACCTCCACCCTCACCTATTCCCCAACCGGTTCCCATAGCTCTTCAAGGTTTGGAACCTTTTTGTATGAGTAAGCCGCCTATGGATAAAATTTAAAAGTATGAGGCTGAAGAGTTTAGAACTACAGTTGATAATGATCTTGAGAGAGTCGAGTTTTGGCTTGAGAATACAATTCGAGTTTTCGATGAACTGTCTTGTACGCTAGCAGAATGTGTTAAATGTCTTGTATCACTTTTGAGAGATACTGTGTACCAGTGGTGGAAACTTTAACATCTGTGGTGTCGAGAGAATGGATCACGTGGGAATTCTTTCAGACTGAGCTCAGAAAGAAATACATAAGTCAACGGCTTCTTGATTAGAAGCGCAAAGAATTTCTAGAATTGAAATAGGGTCGTATGAACGTAACCGAGTACGAAAGAGAATTCGTGAGACTAAGTAAATATGCTCGAGAATGTGTTTCCACTAAAGAAATTATGTGTAAGCAGTTTAAAGACGGGTTGAATGAAGACATTAAACTTTTAGTTAGGATTCTTGAACTGAAAGAATTTGTTGTGTTAGTCAATAGAGCTTGCAAAGATAAATAGCTTAGCAAAGAAAAGAGAAAAGCCAATTCTAAGGCTAGAGACTCGAGAAAGAGGTCGATGAGTAAACCCTACATTCCTCTTCAAAGAAACCAATGGATTCTTATAATCGTTTGAATGCTTCGGTAGGGTATTCCAATAGAGATTGTGAAAACCAATATACGAGTCCAAAAGCTCAAGCTACTTCAGTATCGAGTGTTGGTAGTTTCCAAGCCAACAAACCTGAATGTCAATAATGTGAAAGACAACACTTTGGAGATTGTTGGATGAATAATAAAGCCTGTTTCAAATGTGGCTCGCAAGATCATTTTATTCGTAATTGTCCTAAGTTAACTGGGAAAGATAAATTTCTGACTACCAGACCGAGTAATACAGCGGTCAGAGGGAGACCACCTAGAAATACTGGAAATGTGACTAGTAGTAAAGGTGCAACAAAAGATTCTGCTGTGAGACCAGAGGCTCGAATGCCAGCCAAAGCTTATGGGATTCATGCTCTCGAAGATACATCGATACCAGATGTTATCAGTGGTACATTTTCTCTTTATGACACTGATGTAATTGCTTTGATTGATCCTGGATCGACTCATTCATATGTATGTATGAATTTAGTGTCTAGTAAGAGTTTACCTATTGAGTCCACTAAATTCATGATTAAAGTGTCGAACCGCTTAGGTTAGTATGTCCTAGTTGATAAAGTTTGCAATAATTGTCCTTTGATGACACGGGGTTACTGTTTTCTAGCTGATTTGATATTTTTACCGTTTGATGAATTCGATGTGATTTTGGGTATGGATTGGTTGACCATGCATGACGCTATTGTAATTTGGGTCCAAAATGTTTTAGAAAATAAACTTTTGTTTTAAATTGGAATATTACTAAAATGACATTTAAATTTTTGGAAAGTGAAATCAATACTCTGGCGTCGATCCAAGTAAGACTCTGAATTATAGTTATGCTTTAGATATACTTATGCATGTGACACTTTAATATAAGTAAATTGCCTTTAGAAACTATAGTGTAATAACACATTCCCTAAATACTGATAAGTACTTTCAATAAAATTTTGATATAATGGTTTAAAAATTTGAATTGATACATAAAACTTTGAAATTGTAGATAAGATAATGAGTACTCTTAGATCTCGAGGACATGGTACCCGTTGGCACGGTGGTTGCCATTGGGGGGCTCAAATTGAGTCATCTTCGATGGGCAGTATGCCCCAATTAGATAAAAGTGAGATTGTAAGAATTTAAACCTTTGAGACTGGGTCTGAGACTTGAACTATCTGAGACGATGCACTGTCTCAAGCAATGTTGAGGGTTTAAGAGAGGGTCACTGGGACCCAAACTGGATCTAGGAGTCGATAACTGAGCGATTCTGATTGAATGGAGCTAAGTTATTTAGGGCCGTTGCCAATGTCACCCCTACCGTGGCTAAGTATTGGTTAATATCCACGAAAAGAATTATGAATTATCTTGACTACACTCTCCAGTAGAAACTGAAGGGGGTAGTATCCTTGCTTCGCAACGAGGCATATTGGTGGTGGTTGACAGTGGAGGACAACACATAGCCTAAATGGTTAACATGGGATTACTTCTAAAGTACCTTTCAGAATAAGCATGTGGGGGCAAGCTATGTTGAGGCTCGTAGATGCAATTTTACGGGTCTAACACAAGGGGATAGATCGGTGGCTGAGTATATGGCCGAGTTCTTGAGATTAAGTAGGTATGCTTGTGGTTTGGTGGCCACTAATTACGACAAGAGTATTTGTTTTGAGGAGGGCCTGAGGTATGACCTTAGGGTTTTAATAGCTTCTCGGAGAGAGTGAGTCTTTGAAGTCTTGGTATACAAGGCAAAAATTATTAAAGAGGTTAAGTGTAACACTCCAAACCCGGCCCAGACGTTATGGCCGAATCTGACATGCCACATAAGAGTTTGAAAATTCATGTTTCATTTTAGTGTTTAAAAAAAATTGACTTTTAATAAATTAACAAGTGAATGGAAGCTGGGCACCAGGTAGGTATCCGAAGCGGAGGAGGTGAGCCATGAAGGCTGCTTAAGTACCAAGCTCTTCGATTGGATCCAATCCTAGACATGCCCACTGCCATTGCCACACTTAGTTATAACGAGTTGAAGTTTATTTAAGTGAATATTCTTTAAAGTTGGATAATCGTGTCATTGTGTTATCTTAAAAACGAGTTCCATTTTGAAAACGCGTCCTAAGCCTAGCCCATTAATTATCAATCAGTTTAAAGTTAAAAAAAATAATCCCGAAAATAAAATAAAAGGAAAGTTAAAATGGCCTTATTACAACCCAAAAATAAATAATAAGTAAATAAATAAAGAAATCTTAAAGGAAACCAAATGCTTAATTTAAAAAAAAAACCCAAGGGCAATCACCGTGGCCACTCTGAATCCTCCCTCTCTAAGTCCCCTCATCATGGCTCTCCTGCGAGGTTAAGGAAAAAGGGGTGAGTTTGGAAACTCGAGTGTACAACAAGCCCCTTTCAGAGCCCAAAACAATATCAGCCTGTTGGGCCTTAGCCCAAGTCCAAGCTCAACATATACTGGGCCGTAGCCTTTTCATATTTCATATTACTAGGCCGAAGCCTTCACATATTTCATATTACTGGCCGAAGCCTTCACTGTAAATGGTATGGCCCATAGGCCCATTTCAATATCACATGTAATGTCAATGAAAGAATGAATGCAAGCCCATTTGGGGAGACTACTCAACCCACCATCCACTACTCTCCACCCGTACCAACCAAGCTCTCCATGTGGGGAATAACTCAACCCACCCAGCCAAAACTCTCCACTCGCAAAGATAGCCTGTTTATCATATAACCGGAGGCCTTGCCTCTTTTTAATAATCGGGCATAAGCCCTTTTAGATGGCCCAGGGCATAAGCCCATTATCAAAATCGGGGCATAAGCCCTTTATTAAGCAGGGCATAAGCCCTTTTTGCACTTCCTCCATCCATATAAAAACCCAACCCCATGTATTTATGAATTCATCATGTGCAAATCATATATATATATCATGTGCATATCATACATATCATGTGCATATCATACATCTCATGTGCATATCATACATATCATGTACATCAAAATCCTATGTAACAAATTCATAATTAAACCCTAGGGGTATATATGGTCATTTTACCTAGGGGCAAAACAGATCATTTTCATATTATAAGGGTAATTTCGTAATCTTACCAAATTTTAGGAATTTTCCATTTTCATTATCGATTACTAACTATTTGTTTGTTTTAACCGCGAATCGCCCATTTTTAACGAAACCGAGGTTATTGGGCTAAAACCCCTATGGGCCCCACATAGCCGATTTGTCCTCTAGGCCCATTTAGCCTGTTTTCCATATTGGTATTACCAGTCTTAACGTGCAATTTAACAGGTTTTCAATTTCTACCAATTTTTTCCAAATGGCCCCGAAAGCCCATTGGGCCCGATTTTAGCCCCTCGAGGCCCAACTTACCAAGAATGCCAAAAATCTCATTCTTACCGTTTCCATTGTTCTCAATCATCATCTCATGGATTTTAACTAACTAGTGAGCATTCGCTTGCTCATAAGTTCTCGAAATGCCAGAATTTCGGCATTTCGGCTTTTCGGCATTTATCGCTTTAAGCTATGAAAAAGGGTTCGTTACACACCTGTTTGGCGATATTCCTTGACGAGATCTCCTACACGATTTCTCCTATAATCCATCATTAATAATCAGCTTCCCATAATTGAACTAAACCAGTAATCATCTAATATTAATACTTACACATTCGGCCACCATCCATAATGGCCTTAGGAATTTTACCTTGCCGCGATTGATGACTAGGCCTAGCCACTCCAGATGATCCAAGCTATTTCAAGTCGACACTACTCCTTGCTGCTCCTTCACTAAATAAACCACAAAAATATTAAAAGAAGACCCCATAAGGCCTATACACATATTCGGCCATCTCCTAAATTATGGGGTTTCGACTTTTGGCCAAAAGTTACTCTAGGAATTATTTAGAGTTTGAACGCTTACCACCGTCTTTCTTCTCTAGAATCAGATGCGCCTAAAAGGTAAAAAAGAATTGAACGCCAAAAATTGAAAAGGAAAGAAAAGGTTGCTGGTCACAAGAATCGGCACCACCCTATCCTCACCGATTTGGCTTTTTGCGATATTTTGTAAGTAGAGATTAAGGAAAGAAATAATGGTGAATAAAGGGAAATAGTGGGCTGGTTTGAATGAAGGAGAAGGAATAAAAGATGGAAGAAGAGATGGTAGATTCGATGAAAAAGAAAAAGAGAGAAAAGACTAATCCTCTAGGGAGAAAACGGCACAAAAATACCTATGTGCCGAAAATCCCTTACTAAACCTCTCTCTCTAAAAATTCCCCTCCAATCTCCTTTATTCAGCCAACTCTATCTTCATATCAATTCCCTAAAATCTCTCCCCTTATCCTCCTTAATCCATGCATTTAACTGATTCAAACTCTCCCCAAAGAGTTCCATTCATTTACAACTCTTACATGCTCAAAACATAAAAATTAGCATCCTTTTTGCCAACATAGGAATCGATCCTGTGTCTTCCCCCTCTATGCTCCACACGCCACATTTTTAGGAGCTTAGTGGCGTCACCCTTGCCACTTTACCAAAGCTCTTTTTGTGATACATTTTACCCACAACTTTATATAAGGGCACCTCGCTAGAGCCCCTAACTCCTAAGTCCAAAATTTAAAAATTCTCTCTTTGGGTTTTGGCCAACTCATGGGCCTTCCATAAGCCCATTTACATACTTAAATTATGAATTCCATAATCACATACCAAATTTTAGAAACTTTACTAAAATATCAAGAATCGCGAAAAACCCGAAAATCAGGATATTACATTAAGCATACTAAGCATGAGAAGAGGGAAAGGAAGAAGAGTCAGAACAAGATCAAAAGGGATTTGAATCCTTTTAGCTCTTCTTAGTGGCCTATGAAACGGGTCAGGTATGAGAGACTTTCGCAGGCAGCCACCTACTAGAGTTGAGCCCGCTGTCACAGTTGAGCAGGCAAAGGTCTGTGGGTTTTGTAATATGCACCATCTAGGCGAGTGTTGGAGGAGGATTGGGGCATGTTATAGATGTAGGTCTACTAAGCATAAGATTAGCGAGTGCCCTTATATGGTTAAGCTAGTGAGGGCTCTGGGTCAGGGTCAGATGCAGCCTCAGAAGGTTGTATAGTAGCTTGCTAGGGGTCATGGTCAGATGAAAGGAGGTAATAGTGGTGGTCAGGGTCAAAGAGCACTGGGCAGAGGTACAGTTTAGACTAAAACTAAACAACAGGCTTTAGTGTATATAGCGAGGCATTATGAGGACAAGGATACGACTGATGTGATAGCTGGTACATTTGTTATGAATTCTTTACCATATTTTCCATTAACTGATTGTGGTTCTACACATTCGTACATATCTAGTAGTGTATCGAGAAATCTGAGGGTTTTGGCGAGGATACTAGTTGTGAATTTTCTTTGATTAGTCCTTTGGGTCAGTCTGTTTGAGTTAGTAATGTGTATAGGAGCTGTCCACTCGAAGTTCAGGGGTTTGTATTTCCATTTGATTTGATGGAGTTGTCGGTCGGAAAGTTCGACCTGATCCTGGGTATGGATTAGATTGTGAATCTAAGAGGGTAACATTTAATATTAGAGATGATGTGGAAGTTGTGATGGTGTGTGAGCGTCAAGATTATCTCTCTAATGTGATCTCCTCTCTGGTAGTCGAAAAGTTGGTTCTTAAGGGTTATGATGTATATCTAGCGTATGTGCATGGTATGAGCAATGTGGATTCTGCTGTGGAAGGGATTCGTATGTTATGGAATTTTTTTGATGTCTTTCCTGAGGAGTTTTCAAGATTACCTCTAGATAGGGAGGTTGAGTTTGGGATTGAGATCTTCTAGGTACAACACCGATGTCTATCACCCCGTATCGAATGGCACTGAAAGAGCTAAAAGAATTAAATTTGTAGCTTTAGGAACTCCTAGATGGGGAGTTTATTTGACCTAGTGTGTCCCCGTGGGGAGCAACGGTTCTCTTTGTCAAGAAAAAAGACTGTACTATGAGGATGTGTGTGGATTATCGTTAGTTGAAAAAATTGATGATAAAGAATAAGTACCCACTTCCGAGGATTGATGACCTATTTGATCAGTTCCATGTAGCATTTGTGTTTTCAAAAATTGATCTTCATACTGGATATCATCAATTGATGGTTAAGGAGGCTGATGTGTATAAGACGACTTTTAGGACTCTTTATAGGCATTATGAATTCCTTGTTATGCCATTTGGCTTGACTAATGCTCCAGCAATGTTCATGGATTTCATGAATCAAGTTTTTTAGCCATATCTAGGTCAGTTCATCATGGTATTTATCGACAACATTTTAATTTACTCTAAGACTGGGGATGAGCATGATGAGCATCTTAAGGTAGTTCTTTAAATACTCTGTGAGAAGGAACAATATGCCAAGTTAAGAAAATGTGAATTTTGGTTGAGTGAGGTTATGTTTCTAGGGAATATAATTTTTACCAAGGATATTCGAATGGAAGCTAAAAAGATAAAGGCGATTCTGGATTGGAAGTATCCTAGGAATGTGATTAAACTTTGGAGTTTCCTTAGGTTAGTGAGATACTATCGGAGGTTCGTCGAGGGGTTCTCACTGATAGCAGCTGTAACACCCCTAACCTGTATCCATCGCCGGAATGGGTTACGAGATATTACAAGAAGAGACATAACTTTTAGGCAATCACAAATATGCTTACATTGTAATTCCAATTCAAATCAAACATATAAACTTAAATAATTATTAACTGATTACCCACATTCTTGATGTATAATTATAACATTGCACATAACTTGACCAAATCAACTTTTAAATATATAAATATATCATATATACAAGTTAACCACAATAAGTGATACACCTTTCACTAATCACAACAAGCAATAATCACATCTAACTATACACATACATATATCATAACCGAATATGCTAAACACATCCAAAAATTTAGACCACATCATTTAATCAAAACATAAACCCATATTTAGCAAATGAACAGGCCATAGACAGCTCAAAAAAATTATTCATATCTCTTAACACATAATTGAATGACCTTACTTCATTTACAGATATTTAACTAACACATATACATTTATATTAATAGCGTAAATGTTGCCATATCAATTAAAAACCATATCATGACAGAATTATTTCATGTTCGAAGATAAAAATCAACCTATAAGCATTGAAACAATTATAATTCATTGACTTTAAACAATCAACTCAATCACCCATAACATATTCTATGAATACCTTAGCCGAAACACTCATATATTCATTCAAAATCATTAACCATTTCCAAAACATAAAATTATATATCATGAACAACATCACTTTATAACACATAGTAATATAACCAAAACAGTTTCAAGTCACAAACAAACATAACTGAAATCAAGCGTAGAAAATTAAGCCATTTTCGCATGGCCTTTATACAAATTCAAAATCAACATTTCAAAAGTATGTTTCAGCCTATACATGCCATAGTTCAGGTTTAACTATATAATTACCAAAACAGTGGATAGTGTGATGAACTTTACTGACGATCCCCGAGCTCATAACTTGAATCCAAAATCTATAAAACAGAGTAAACAAGAATACACAAAGTAAGCTATCATAGCTTAGTAAGTCATAAGCAAATATACAATTAATGCATAATAACATCTCAATTACTAAATCATTTCAAATAAATCAACTTTTGCATTTGTAATCACATATAATTTCAAGCTTTTAATTCCATACATATATAACATATACTTCCATAGAACAATTTCTCCTTGGCCGAATATACATGTATACATCATCAATATATTCTCAAATTTTGAAATCATATTGTCTTGTATAATCGAATATATATATATTTATAGACATATATTCATCACTCAAACTTTAACATTACATCCATATACAACTATATGGCCAAATATATTTCTCATATTAACACATATACTACAACAACTTCATGTATCCTTTTTCATCACATATAAAAAAAAAATTCAAATCACCCTATTTTCAAATAGGTAACCAACTATTACGTACCTAGTCGTTTTAGCTCGTTTAACGTATTCAGTTACCACATCAGCATAAAATTTTTAGGCATAAACTTATAATAATTCACCGGCATAAAGCCTGCTAGGCCTAAGCCTAAGCCTATATCACACACCGGCCAGCACAAGGCCTGCTAAACTCAAAGTTTGATTTTATACACCGGCAATAAGCCTACTAGGCATAGAGCCCGATTTAATTCACCAGCACAAGGCTTTCTAGGCTCAAAGCCCGAATATCACTATTATAAAGCTGTCTCATAAACAATTCATATATCGAAAATTCCAGATATTCCATATAGTTCATATGGACTTTCAAATATTATAACACAGTCGATTTAAACTCAAATACATTATTTCCATGCTTAATCATATTCGGCTAACTCTACAATAAATCTATGAATTCCAAATCAGCATATTAAACTAATTTACATTCAAAATTAACGATGTTAAATTGCTTAAAGACTTACCTCGGATATCGATGAACAGTATTAATCGATTATTCGACTATTTTGGTCTTCCCCCGATCCAAATTCGATTTTCTCTTTTCTTGATCTAAATTGATAGAAATTAAACTTATTTAATCAAATTTTCAATCAAATTCATTCAAAAACACATAAATGGACAAATTGCACTTTGCCCCAAACATTTTACACTTTTAGCAATTTAATCCCAAATTCACAAAACACAAAACAAACATAATTTGCACATGCCATGCTTAGGCTGAATACTCCTCATACACATACAAGTCCTCACATTTTGTTTATTTTACAATTTACTCCCTTAATTAAACACTTTGCAATTTAACACTATTTACTCAATTTCATCAAAATTCCAATACAAAAACTTGTTAATCCATCACATAACTTTTATTTAACATCATCAAAAACAAACTTCACCAAGCTATCAACAATGGTAAAACTAAAAATATACATCAAAATCAGAAATTCAAGCATGGGTCAAGTAGTATTCGAAGCAATGATCTCAAAAACGTAAAAATAAAAAAAATCGAGTTAAAACTAACATTGAATTGAGCTTTAACCTAGGATGAACCTTTAAACACCCTTTTCTTTTCTTTTTCTTTTGTTATTCATGGCAAAATATGAACATGCAATCTTGTTTCATGTTTTATGTTATTTTTATTACATAATTTACTAAATTACCTATTTAGCCTTTTTATTTTTATTCCAAATCCACTAAGTCAAGTCCACAATCGTCCATGAAAAAATTCAAAGGTATAATTACAACATAAATGATTCATATTTTAAAGATAACAACAATTAGGAACTTTCACATTTAACCATCAAATTTTCATTTTACGCGATTAAGTCCTTTTATTTAATCGGGCAATCAAACGAAAAAATTAAGTCACAAAAATTTCACACATGCAAATTCACATAAATTAAACACATAAAATAATATTAAAATATTTTTTTGACTCGAATTCATGGTCCCGAAACCACCGTTCCAAATAGGGTCAAAATCAGGCTGTGAAAACAGCTCATTTGACTAAGTTGTTACGTAAGAATGCTCCATTTGTTTAGGCTGTTGAGCAACAATCAAGCTTTGAGAAGTTCAAATTAGTTTTGACTCAGCCACCCATTTTAACTTAGCCTGAATATGGAAAAGAGTTTGTTGTTTATAGTGATGCGCTGCATACTGGTTGGGGTTGTCTGATGCAGAAAGGTAAGGTGGTAGCTATGCGTCTAGACAACTCAAGAAGCACGAGGGTAATTATTCGACTCATGACCTCGAGCATACCGTAGTTGTTTTTTCACTTAACATTTGGAGGCACTATTTATATGGTGAGAAGTGCATCATCTACACCGATCATCAAAGTCTTAAGTATCTCCTCACTCAGAAAGAGTTGAATCTTAGGCAGCATCATTGGATTGAGTTGCTTAAAGACTACGATTGTTCGATAGAGTATCATGTGGGTAAGGACAATATGGTGGCCAATGCTCTTAGTCATAGATCAATGTATGAGTTAAGGGAGATGTTTGTTCGATGATGGTGGGATTCTGGCTGAGTTGCAAGTTAAACCGTCTTAGTTGGATGAGATTAAGAGTAAACAGGTTCTCAATGAGTCTTTGATTAGTCGGGTTCAACATATTAATGATTGTAAGACTTCAAACTTCGGGTTTAACAATGATGGTATTTTGTGCTTTCGAGGTTAGATTTGTGTGCCTAGTGATGTGGATCTGAGGAAATCTATTTTTCGGGAAGCACACAATAGCTCTTATGCTATGCATCCTGGTGGCAATAAGATGTATCGTGACCTTCGAGAGTTGTACTGGTGGCTTTGGCTGAAACTTGAGGTAACATATTTTGTGTCATATTGTTTGACATGTCAACAAGTTAAGGCTGAACACCAACTTCTTTCTGGATTACTGCAACCCATTAAGATTCCACTACAAAAATAGGAACAGATAACTATGGATTTCGTTAGTGGGTTGCCCTTAACACCCACTAAAAAGGACTCAGTTTGGGTTATTGTGGACCATTTTCCTAAGAAGGACTCATTTGTATTTATGTCTTTGAGATTGTTAGGCTTCATGAGGGTTTTGATATCAAGTATATTAGACCGTGATCCTCGTTTTATTTCTTGTTTCTAGTAGAATTTACATGAGGCTTTATGTACTCGACTGGATTTCAGTATAGCATTTCATCCACAAACTGATGGTCAATCTGAGAGAGTAATTCAGATTTTGGAGGATATACTTCAGAGTTGTGTGATTGATTTTTGAGGTAGTTGGGAAAAGTTTCTGTTGCTGGCTGAATTCGCTTACAATAATAGCCTTCAGTCTATCATTCAAATGGTACTTTATGAGGCACTATATAGATGTAAATGTCGCACTCCACTTTGTAGGACTGAGTTGGGAGAGAGGAAGGTTCTGGGTCCTGAGTTAGTGGCTGAGACCGAGGATAAGGTTCGTTTTATTCGAGATCAACTTAAGGTTGCTTCTGATAGATAGAAGACTTACGCGGACTTCAAGAGAAGTGATATTGAGTTAGAGGTAGGGGACTGTGTTTTCCTTAAGGTGTCTCCTTGGAAGAAGGTTCTCAAATTTATTTGTAAGGGTAAGTTAAACCATCGTTTCATTGGGTCATATCGGGTTCTAAGGCATGTTGGGCCAGTCGCCAATCAGTTAGAGTTGTCTTCTGAGTTGGATCACATCCATGATGTCTTTCACGTATCCATGTTGAAACGTTATTAATCTGATCCTTCTCATGTGGTTCTAGTGGAGGAGATTGAGTTATGGCCAAAGTTGTCTTTTGAGGAGGAGCCAGTACAGATTCTAGATCATGAGGTTAAGGTCTTGAGGAGGAAGACCATTTCGTTAGTTAAGGTGCTGTGGAGGAATCATGGTTCTGAGAAGGCCACTTAGGAGCCAGAGGACTCGTTGCGTCAGTAGTATCCTTATCTCTTTGACTAAAGTAAAATTTGGAGGTTAAAATTTCTTTTAAGAGGGAAGAGTTGTAACGCCCCAATTTTCTTGTGTTTAAATTGTTAAAGTTTGTCAACTAATTTGATTTGGTGTGTTGTTTAAGTGTCTTGCAAGTCTACTTTAGGCCCTGAGTTCGATTCTCATGTTTTGAGATTTTATTATTTAATTTTGAATTATTCCCAATATGAGGTTTTGTTTTTATATTTTAATTTCATTAACTTATTGACAAGGATGAGCCTATTGGTTCAGTGGTTGAGCTTTTGAAAACTCTTTGGTTCTATGTTTGAGCCCTTATGCAAGCAAAACGAAGTTATTTTTAGAGGAGTGTCTTTAGGGATCTGTATCTGATGTGGTGGGTATTTGTGGGGAGTGGGTAAGTGTTATTTGATTTTAGATTTTATTTTTCAAATTTTATCCAAAATATTCCAAATAAATTCTGCTCCCTTTTCCATTTTCCCCAAGCTTTTTTTTCACATTATTTTTGTTTCCCTTCTCCTTTTGTTCTCGTTCTTCTTTTCTTTTCTTACTTCTTGTTCTTGAAACTTTATTCTAGTGTTCTATCATCTCTCCTACTCTACATTTTGTCGTGCCATTGGTTTGTTGATCGATTTTGCGTAAGTATTATGTACTGAGTTGTCATAAAAAGCTTTGGGGGTTTGATTTGGATATTTCCTTGTGATGAAGTTTTATTTATTGTAGAATCTTTTGTTTTAAGAGAGGAACGTGTGGTGTTCAGCTAACTAAGTTCTATTAACGGCTTGAGTTGCTGTTAATTTCGTGGTAGGTGTGCGTATACGAAATTCGGGACTATTTTCCTTTAGGAAAAAGTGGATTTTTTTGTACAAAATTGAGGTTTTAATCCTTGTATTTTGGTGCCGTTTGTAGGATTCAAAGTGCTCGATTATGTGTTTACCCGAAATATCACTCAAAACTTGAGAAAATTACAAAACATGGGCTGTTTTCAAAACTGTCCAGCATCACACGACCATGTGCTAGGCTGTGTGGTAGGCTGTGTGTGCCACACAGCCGTGTGGTTGGCTATGTGCCAGGCCGTGTGAGCACACAACCATGTGTGATTACACAACCTATGTTGGTAGGCTTTGTGGACCACACAAGCTAGTTTTTTGGGCCGTGTAGGCCTTTTGGGCCAATTTTAAGGCCAAATTAGGGGCAAAATAAGGGACTCAAAAGTTGGGTCTGTGGGTATCATGTAGGTCTGAAAAACTATAAGTTTTAGTACATATATATGTAAAGGTAAGCTTATGAAATATGTTAAGTTTGATTGTGTATAAACTATATGTTGTGCTATGTTTTCTATAAGAAAAGATGTGTATGCATGTCGTAGAACTTGTGATATATGTATGAATGTATGATATCATGACCATGTTTATGTCTATGTTTTGCAGTGCGATGTAACATGATAGAGAAAGTGTTATTGACAATTTTTACTGTAAAAATGGCTACTAGACCACAAAATTTTTGTCTGGCAGCTCAACTACATATTTATGAGTGGCATACCGCCACATATTGGTGTCATTGGATGGATGGACTTTTGTGTTCCTAATTGGTGTGATTGGTTGTACGAAGATGGTGTGTAACGAATGGGGGTAGGCAATGATATGATATAATATGAGTTATGATATCATATGATAAGATATGTAATGTGCTACGACATGATATGATATGAGATATGATATGATATGATATGATATATTATATGCTCCATAATGAAATTTGTTATGCTTTGATATACTTTGATATATGTGTATATATACAACGATAAGTGGGCCAAATCACACACTAGGCATTGAGCTCACGCGTTTGTTTGTTTTGTTCTAGGTGATTCTTAGACATAGGATTAGACGGTGACTTTGGAACTCGGATTTCACTCTTTCGGTTTAAGTATACCTTGGACTCCTTTTTTTTATATGGGCTTTTTGGATTTTCAGACATTTTAATTTTTTGGGGACGTTTAGATTGTTTGATATTTCTTTTTGCAAAATTTTTAAACTTTTATTGACGCTTAACTCAAGACAACTTAAAATGAACCAAAGTTATAAAATCGATTTACTATAATGTTTTGCATTGCAAGTTTAATCGAAATTTGCTTAAGTTTTTTATCTTACAAACGAAGTAAGTAAAATCAATAAGTTTAGGTAAAATTAAAAAATGTGGTTTTCTTCAATGTACTCACGAGTTTTCGAAAATAGTATGTCTTCTACGGGTTAATTAAACTTGTTTTCTTTCGAGTTAAAGAGTTTCTGCCAAAATGAGGAAATTTTGTTTTCATGTGTAATGTAACCTTCATAATCTGACCGTAACGTCTAGGCCGAGTTTGGAGTGTTACATATTTTCAGATTTTTTAAGTTTTCAAAACCAATTTCCAATATCTCAAATTCATATGGTTTAGTAGTTTTACGTTTAAGAACACCCAAAAATCGACAAACAAATTAAAAACTCAAAAACAAAACCAAATCTGGAAAATTATTCCAAAAATCAAAAGTCCAAAAATCTTATTTAAAATAATTCAAACCATCTTATGTGAAAAACCAATCTGAGCTCCTACACGCCGACCTGTCATAAGTCTGAAGATCACTTGAAACGTATTAAACAAATGAGTGAGCTAGAAGCCTAGTGTGTGTAACACCCCATACCCGGCCTGGACACAAGCCGAATAGTGAGATGCCACACTACCATCTCACTACTTGTTCATCTAAAACGACATGTTATTTCTCATGCATCTTTTTTTTTTCGATTAATAATAACATAGCATTATCATGAATTATAAACTATATATTCACTTTTTGTTGATAAACCATGCCAAGAATTTATAAAATAGCATAACATATGTATTAACCATGCATTAGGACCACTTATCAAATTTTCCCAAAACTGTTATGTAGGTATTGATACTATCTCTATGGTATCGATATTTCCTTTAAGTGGTATTGATACCACCTAGAAAATCGATACCAAACTAGCATTTTGTTTCTCGCCAAATTTCAATACTTAGGAAAGTATCGATACCTTTCGCAAGGTTTCAATAATTACACCCCAAGTATCGATACTCGGGCTAAGGTATCGATACCAAATTGGTATTCTGACTCCCTGCACTTTCAAAAATATTTCATAGCATCTCATATATGTTCATGATTTCACAATTACACAAACAAACATATTTCATATTTAGTCATTGGTGCGAGAACACTTACACTCAGAATTTAGAGTAGGGATTTAGGCTACCTCTAAATTCCCAAATACACAAAGAATCATCTACAAGTAACGAATCTAAAACACTCACCAATTATCAGCTTTCGCCAAAAATCGAGAGCTTGAACTAACTCTTCCTTCAACTCATAATAGGATCTAATGAATCAGAGGCTTCACACATAAAAATCACACAATATAGACAGTTAAGTAACAGCCAAGAACTCACTTAAACTAACCAAAATACAAGCTTAAACTACATTCTCATATAACTAAACCCTTTAGCATGATAAAATTAAAATTTGACTTACTCGGTCTACGCTTAATCTTTTTGTACAAAACGAGTTTCATTCATCTTCATATTCATCTATAACTAATTCTCAATCTTTAAACTGCACAAAACTACACGTTTTAATGTATTGAAATTTTTTGACAAGTTTTGGCCATAACAATGAAAATTCATAAAAACTCGAGAAATCTTTGATGAAACTTCAAAGTTACTTTAGAAAGCTTCTAATTAGGATAAAACTAATTGAAAAATACTTTAAAATAAAGTTTTTATCCACAAACTCGAAATTCACCATTAAAGACCCATTTTTTGGCTTTTATTTAAAACATGTGTTTCAATAGCTAAAAAATTAGTTTAAAGAACTAAATAACATTTAAAACTAATAGGTAGATGATTGATTACCTTTGAGGGAAGAAAAACTGAGTTTTCAACACAAATCCGAGAAACCCACACTCAAAGAAGATGATGAAATTGGTGAGTTTTTTGGTGTTTTCGTGAAATATTTTGAAGATAAATGGCTTGAGAATTGAAAAAAATCAAAAGGGAGAAGATTTAGCAACCAAAATCGATGAAGAGGACTTGAGAGAGCAAAACCGGCACCAGCAAGAAGAGAGCAAAGCTTTTTTTTTTTTGTGAAACAAGCTGTGAATAGGGGTTTTAGGTTAGTTTTAAATTTTTAGGCAATTTGCTTCATAAAAACTCTTAGTTTTGACCCTGTTACAGTTCAGCCCTTTTTCCAGAATTAAAGATATTTAAAACTCATTTTCAGTAATTGACTTAACTTTATGAAAACCATTGTTGAAAACATTATCGAGTACCAACCTTATGAAATTCTGAGCTCATATAGGCCAAAATTCTTAAAATACCCCTAAAACTCCTAGGCTCTATTTTGGGGTGTGACAATGTGTGACTTGGTACACAAACACAATTTTTACTTATAACATGCACAAATGTAAATATCGTAAAAGAATTTTATTTATGATGTAGACATATACAAATATCATATCAGTATGTCATATTACCAGAAACATATATCATATCATAATGTCATATTTCCATTGTAACACCCCTTACCCGTGTTCGACGCAGGAACAGGGTACGAGGCATTACTGGACTTAATCACTAATCATCGTATAAAAATTGATTCATAATTTCACTCTAATTTAAAACTTTTTCAAACACATTCAAGCTGTCCCTTAAAAAGAGCTTACAAGGCCCATATCATGCTTTAATTCAACCACACACATAGGCAAGCATGCACATTCATAAATTGCATCATTTAATTAATAACATAATCAAGACTATCTACATTAAATGACTTTATACAATAGAGACCTTCAAATAACATAGGTCAGTATTTTAGGCCAATTCCTAGCAACTTAGTAACAATTAAACGAGTCTCCATACATGCCAAAGACTTAAAAATACTTTAAAACCTTTATATATCGATCAATAGTTTGATAGTGTGATTTAACCTCCGGCGACCTCCAACTCGAGCTAACATCTGAGACACTATAGGAAAAAGGAAAGGAAGGGAGTAAGCATTATAGCTTAGTAAGTAAGTATGTAAATATTAATAAACAATACATTATCATACTTTAAATGAAGTCACAATATGTTCTCGGAATATTACCATCACAAACACACACATACTTTCACCATTACAATCATAAACAAGTTCAAAATAAGTTGTCTAGTAGAGTACCAGCAGCTAAATTATTTATTTCTAGAGCTACAGAACTTTAAATTACAAACTGTTAATTTTTCTTGAAACTAGATTCACATATATTCTTATCATAAAATTTTCAGAATTTTTGGTCTAGCCAATTAGTACAGTTTATTAATTTAATTTACCCCTGTTTCACTGCTCAACTATTCTGACCACTCTTCACTACGAATCAATTTTCTCCTCGTACAGAATTAAAAGAATGTTCTCGTTTATTTTATTTGAAACTAGACTCATTAAGGATTTCAAGTATATAAATTATATTCCATAATTATTTTTTTACAATTTTTAATGATTTTTCCAAGTCAGAACAGGGGATCACGTAGTCATTCTGAACCAGTCTCTCAAAAACTTAAATATCTCATAATATAGAATTCCTTTGCTTGCTATGTTTCTGTTAATATAGAATTCCTTTGCTTGCTATGTTTCTGTTATATAAAAATAGACTCATTAATATTTAATTTGATATCTCATTCAGTCTCTAATTCAATTTCTACTATTTTTAGTGAATTTTTAGATTCACGTCACTGCAACTATCCATAACAGTTTTATTGTCAATTTTGATCTTTCACACTTCAATTGTATTCATCACTTACCCATAACAATCTTTCCAATTTCCAATCACATATCGAGCATATTGCTCTTAAGTTACACACGTATATACTTACACTTATCATCACAAAGTCATACACAATTTCATTTAATCAATTTCTCAGTTGAACGCTTCGGAATAATAACAGATACGCGATGGTATCGCACACAACCCACCTTTAAAATCGAAGCTCTCTTGTACACATAGTGGCCTTCACTTAGCACCAATCATGTGACCTAGCTCGATTATACACATAATTCTGGCTCTCTTGTACACATGGTGAACACTTAGTACCACCCATGTGACCTAGCCAGTTTATCTCGTAGCTCTCTTGTCTACATGGTGTCCTTCACCTGGAACCACGCATGCGACCTAGCTACATATATCCCGTAGCTCTCTTGTCTACATGGTGTACACATAGTATCACCCATGCGACCTAGCTACATCATAATGTCTCGTAACTCTCTTGTACACATGATGTGCTCTCAGCACCATACATGTGACCTAGCTACATACCATCTGTATCATCCAATCTTTCCGAAGGTTCAACTGGGATTTCTCTCTCTTTCTAATACTTGATTCCATACTTCAAATAGTCAATTATGATTCAAAAATCAGCTACAATACGTAAAATATGATGAAATATAAAAACATAATAAAGATAATGTATTATTTACATACAAACTTACATACTTTCTCATTTCCATGTCGAATTAATATTGAACATTTAAATCATAATAATTATACTTACTTTCAACACCTCGGCAATCATAGTAAATATATCAATTTTACGTTGAAACATGCATAAATTAATGCTTATTATACATATGAACTTACCGCGATACTAAAACGGCCATTTTACCAACTTTTCCGATTTTTGATTTTTCTCGCATTCTAGGTTCAAATCTCGTTTTTCGGGATCTAAAACATCATATTTTACTTATTTAATTAATTTAATATTCAAAATAGTCCTTAACTCAAACTTTTGCAAAATTACAATTTTGCCCCTAAACTTTTACATATTTACACTTTTGCCCCTAGGCTCGGGAATTAAACTTCATCCCTTATTCTTATGTTTTATGACATGATGATCATTTTTCTCTTCTATGGCAACATCAAATTCTCACTCTAACACATAGTTATGAACAATAACAACTTTTACCGATTAAGCTGTTTTACTCATTTTTGCTTAAAACCGCTTAGCAAAAGTTGTTTAACATAATTTTAGCCTTCATATTCTACCATAAAACATCAAAATAAACACATTTCACCTATGGGTATTTTTCCAAATATGAACCCTAGCTTCAATTATTGCTAGAATAAGCTTAATCAAGTTACTAGGATTCCAAAAACGTAAAGAACTTGAAAAATGGGGCTAGAACGGACTTACTATTGAGATTGGAAAGCTTGAAAACCCTAGCCATGGCTTCCCCCATGCTAATTTCGGCCTCCATGAAACAGATGAGTCAATTTTGGCTTTATTTTCCCTTTTTATTTCTTTTAATTACCAAATGACTAAAATGCCCTTAAAATAAACCCCCATTTCAATCAAGTACTTATGAATTAGAACACATATTTTGCAACTTTTACAATTTAGTCCTAAAATTCCAATTAAGCACTTTATCAGTAAAATTACATAACGATATTTTTACACAATATTTTAATAAATAAATAAACCTTAAAACTTAATCGGAATAAATTTTTTGACTTTGAATTCGTGGTTCTAAAACCATCGTTCTGTTTAGGCCCTAAATCGGGCTATTACAGCAACTTCTGCAAATAAGCCCTAATAGGCAAATTAAACATGCAATCTATAAAATTTCTTATCAATACTCTAACACATGCATCTAATCACTCGGTAAATCATAAAAATTAATCGAAATAAACTTTTCTATCTCAAATTTGTTGTTTCGCAACCACTATTCTATTTAAGCCCTATTTCGAGATGTTACATCCATAAACATATATCATATCAAAATCTTATAACAAATTAGAACAATCCTACCCCCATCCGCTACACACCAACTCCGTTCAACCAATCACACCAAATAGTACTTCAAGAGTCCATCCATCCAATCACACTAGGTCATGGTGGTATGTCACTCATAATGGTGCAGTTGAGCTACCAAACAGATATTGCGGCTTAACCGCCTGAATTGCAGTAATACTGCCAAAAAAAATTTTCCTCCATCACATCAAAATCCACCTCAATGAACATGCATAATTATAATAACATACATACATATCACATGAATGGTATGACGTACATGCCTCAACATTTTTTTACAGATCATACCATATAATATTGCCTATGTAAAATTAATCCTACTTACCATGCTTATACTATCAGTTATTCCACATATAGATGTCACGCATGTTTTTACACGTAATTATACTTTCAATGTTATCAGAACACAGACCGTACATAAGTTTTTCATATACCTTAACCATATCACGTATTGACACATTAACAGATGTCATGTAACACCCCAAACCCGGCCCACACATTATGGTTGAATTTGGCAATGTCACATGATAGGGTGTTTGAAAACTAAGTTTCTACGATAAATCCATTTCCATTTAATTACTTTTCTTATCTCTTATTAATTCCAAAATCTTTACTCGTTTAATCGATTGTTTTAAACATAATTAGTTGCGGAAGCTTTTAAAAGTGTTTTTAGTAAATCGTGTGTTTAAAGAAAACTTTGCCTTTTCAAAAACTAAGTTTTCCTACGTCTAACAATTATAAATCCATAAAAATAAATAAAAACCAAATTTAAGCAAAAGTCCAAAAAAGTCCCCAAATTACATCCAAATAAACCACGGTAACTAAAACCATAAATCATAAATTATAAATCGTAAAAGTCTAAAAACTGTGGTCACCGTCGAGTCTTCCGCTGCCCGATCCATTTAGGTCTGGGGATTACCTGTGCACATTAAACAGAGAGGGGTGAGTTTATGTAAACTCAGTGTGTAATCCCACAGAAAACAAACAACAGTAAACACAGTGCACCGTCAAAAACAGTCTTGGGCCTAAGCCCCTTTCAATATCAGTATCAGTATGCACAAGGGCCTTAGCCCATCACAGTATCAATAATAGATATACAGTATTCAGTAACAAAGTCTTACCCAACCAGCCTCTACACACCATCTCCATCCAACCTTACACTCTATGTGGGGATTAAATCAACCCACCCATCCCTACACTCCAAGTAATACCGAATGCGGCACAAAATAGTAGTTTGCAACTAAGCTTCCAGTATATTAGGCTTAAGAGCCTTTCAGCACACTTCCTCCAAATAAAATCAACCTAACCCTGTGCAATGTAACATACAATACATGACATGCTATCTCCTGATATCAGTACATATAATCAGTAAATGTATACATGCATACTATCATCATACTCAATATATATCCATCAATTAGTCAATTCACACAATTAGGGGTCTAAGTAATGTTTACCGACCCTACAGTAAGTTCACAGTCAACTTGGGCGACCCGTGCAACCTTAGCAATCAAGTCAGTAAAAATCGGCTCACACGCTCATGTGGCCCACACAGCCCAAATTGGCCTCGGCCATGTGGGTCACACAGCCTAGCCTAGAATTCCATACGTCCGTGTGGACCCACATGCCCGTGTGGCCCACGTGGCCCAAATCAGTCTAGCCCGTGTGTGGCACACGGCCTACTTGGCAATCACACAGCTGTGTGTTGCGCACATGGCCTGGCTTCGTCGATCACACGCCCGTGTTAGGGCACACGGCCTACCATACGGGTGAGCACAGGCCCATGTGAGGTCGACAGTAGGGTTTTTCGGCTTTTTGTCGACCCCCCTTTTTTGCATTTTGGGTACACACCTGGTCTCGATTGATGGTAAAATGATTCCTGAGACTACCGATACCTTAAGATGAGCGAAAATATCTCCAACGTTTACGTACTGATTGGAAAGCCCCAGCACTCTGATCTTCACCTAACATAGAGTTCAACGATAATCCATCATTAACTATCACTACTAGAGCCCAAACCACCGAAAATGGTTGAAGAAGATCACTTACCAGTTGACAAAAATCCACAAATACAATAGCGATGATTCACCGAACGACCAAACCAGAAGCCGCGAAAAATCAGAGCCAAAGAGACAGCAAAATGACGTTAGAAGTTTGAGAGGGGGAAAAGACTGTTGAAATTTTGCAAAATGATAATCAAAAGAAAACTTCTGATAACTCCCTATCCCAATTCCCCTTATTTTTCTCCAGCAAACTCTCCATTATTCAGAATCCAACTTCGACACAACTCTCTACCAGAACCGAACAAAAATATTGACATCCCAAGGATTCAAAACTCAAGACCTTCAGCAGACTAACACTCCATTTAACCACCAGACCAGCAGGCCTATTTTGATATGAAATTACAAGTAATTAAATATAAGCCTACTGGACTAGCACAAGGCTTAAGTCAGAAAAATACCAAACTTTGCCAAAGGCAAGGCTTGAACCCAAGACCTCTCAGACACTCCCAGAACACTTAACCACTGAAGCAAATACATATTTACCAATTAATTTCAAAAGCAGAAACATAAAATCTGGGACACTACAACTCTACCCCCTAAAAGAAAATTTTGGCCTCGAAATTTACCTGATCAGAACAAATAATGATACTGGTGACACATCGCATCCTCAGGCTCCCACGTATCCTTCTCAGTACTATGATTCCGCCACAACACATTCACTAAAGGAATAGATTTCCTCAGAACTTTTACGTCGTGAGACAAAATCTAAACTAGCTCCTTCTCGAAGGTCAAATCTGGCCTAACCTCAATCTTCTCAATAGGGACAATATGCAAGGGATCAGAGCGGTAGCACCTCAACATCGAGACGTAGAACACATCGTGAATACGGTCTAACTCTGAAGGTAGATCCAACTGATAAGCGACCGGTTCCACTCGTTTCAGAATTCAGTACGGCCTAATAAACCTAGGGCTTAGCTCGCCTTTACGATCGAACCTCAAAATCTTTTTCCAAGGCGAGACCTTGAGAAATACGAAGTCTCCCACAGAGTACTCAATCTTGAGTCTCTTCAAATCCGTATAAGATTTCTATCTATCAGAAGTTGCTTTCAGATGATCCTTAATCAGTCAAACCTTACCCTTAGTCTCGGAAACCAACTCAGGGCCCAAAACTCAACACTCGCCCAACTCAGTCCAACACAAAGGAGTACGACACTTACGACCATACAGTGCCTTATAAAATGCCATCTGAATGCCAAACTAGAAGCTATTATAATAAGCAAACCCTGCTAGCAGCAGATAATCCTCCCAACTGCCTCGAAAATCAATAACACAACTCCTCAACATATTCTCCAGTATCTGAATCACCCTCTCTGATTGACCATTGGTTTGAGGATGGAACGCAGTACTGAAGTCCAACCTTGAACCTAGAGCCTCATTTAGCTTTTTTCAAAACTGAGACGTGAAGCGAGGATCTCTGTCAGAGATAATCGAAATTGGTACCCCATGCAGTCTCACTATCTCAGAAATATAAAGCTTTGCCAGCTTCTGCAGAGAATAATCTATCCTAACTGGTATGAAGTGTGCAGACTTGGTCAATCTATCCATGATAACCCACACTGACTCCTTCTTAGTAGGTGTTAAAGGTAACCCACTAACGAAATCCATCATTACTCATTCCCATTTCCATAATGAAATCTTAACTGGCTATAGCAAACCCGAAGGCAACTGATTCTCAGCCTTAACCTGCTGGCATGTCAGACATCTAGCCATAAAATCAGTAACCTCTCGCTTCAATCCTGGCCACCAATACAATTCTCGAATATCTCAGTACATCTTATTCCAACAAGGGTGCATAGTGTAAGGGCTACTATGCACCCCTTTCAGTATAGACTGTCTTAAATCAGAATCATTTGGTACACATATCCAGCCTCGAAAACACAACACACCCTCAGAGTTCACCTTAAAGCCCGTAGTACTACCACTCTCAATCTGTTGAAATTGAAGACCTAAAAACTCAACCTGAAGCTATTTACCCTTAATCTACTCGATCCAAGTTGGTTTGACTAGCAACTCAGCCAAAAAACTCCCATAATCGAACAAGCTAAGTCGAGCGATCATCGCTCTTAGATCGGTCACAGCCCTACGGCTCAATGTATCGGCCACCACATTGGCCTTGCCAGGATGGTACTCAATCATACAGTCATAATTCTTAAGTAGCTCAATCCATCTACGCTGCCTAAGATTCAACTCCTTCTGACTCAAGAGGTACTTAAGGCCTTTGTCATCAGTATAGATAATGCACTTCTCACCATACAAATAGTGCCTCCAACTTTTCAAAACGAAAACCACGGTGGCCAATTTCAATTCATGCGTCAGATACTTAGCCTCATGCGTCTTAAGCTAACAAGACGTATATGTCACAACCTTACTGTCTTGCATTAGCACGCAACCTAAACCAACATGCGATGCATTGCTGTACACTACAAACTCCTTTCTAGATATTAGCTGTATTAGAACAGGAGCCTCGATCAGTACGATCTTGAGCTTCTCGAAGCTCCCTTACTACGCATCAGTCCAGACAAACAGTACACCCTTACGTAGCAGCTTAGTTAAGGGTGCTGCAATCAGTGAGAAACCTTCCACAAACTGTTAGTAATAACCTGCTAGCCCAAGAAAGCTACGGATCTCAGACACATTCTTAGGCTACTTCCAATCCAATGTAACCTCAATCTCTAGAGGATCCATTCGAATCCCCTCAGCAGAAACCACATGACCTAGAAAAGTTACTTCACATAACCAGAACTCGCACTTGCTGAACTTACCATAGAGCTACTTTTCTGTAATGCCTCGTACCCGAGACCATTTCCGGAGTCGAACACGAGGTGTTAACAGACTTAATTCATTGCTTAAACAGCTCAAACAATTTAATTTTAGAAATTCCAGACAAGCTGGCTAACTGCATCACAGTCGCTTAAAAATTCATATCTTGAGTTATGAAACTCAAAATCCAATTCTGTAAATTTTCCCTGAAACTAGACTCATATATATATTTACTAATTTTTTTCTAGAATTTTTGGCTAGGCCAATTAGTACAGTTTATTAGTTAAAGTCTCCCCTATTTCAGGGTTCAACTGCTCTGACCTCTGTGTATTACGAATCAAATATCTCTCTGTACAAAGTTTCAATGACTATAATGTTTATTTTTATTAAAACTAGACTCAATAAGAAATCTGTACATATAAATTATGACTTCTAATTATTTTTATACAATTTATGGTGAATTTTCAAAGTCAGAATAGGGGATCCAGAAATCGCTCTGGCCCTGTTTCACAAAAATTTAAACATCTCATAAAATACAACTCATTTACCTATTTTGTTTCATCCATATGAAAATAGACTCATCAAGCTTCGATTCCATATTTTATTCATCATCTAATTATATCTCTACTATTTTTAATCATTTTTCAAATTCACGTCACTACTGCTGTCTGAATCTATTTTATGGTAAATTTTACCTATTTCATGGTTTCCATGGATTAACTAGCAATTTGACATACATAACACCAAATATGATCATAATTAGCCATTCCAATGGCTAATCATTACCAAGAATTTTTATACTACTCAATAACCATATCATAAGACCATATATACAAAATGATTATAATGCTATACATGCCATACTCAAAATATACAAGCCATTATGCCAAGATGGTATACGGATAGTGTGAGCTTGTCTCCGACCGTTCCCGATTTCCGAGCTGGCTTGTTAACACTACAAGGAATGAAAAGGAGGGAGTAAGCATAAATGCTTAGTAAGTTCACATGCAAATGGCAAGTAACATAACCATATAAGCAAACATAAAACATCATTTGCATAATCATCACCAAGACATTCATATCATATTTTCATTTATAATCTTACCATATTGTTGTTATATCGATTTTTCAACCCGAGGGTTAAGTACATACCTGTTCAAAGTATCCATTTCACAACACTTACCAATACGTCCCTTTCATCTTGAGTATTCCTCCATTTGAGTAGAACTTTACCCGTTGAACACATCGGAATATAATTCGGATACATGGATAATTTGCACATAAGTGCCACATATGAAATCAAGCAATCATGTAACCCGCCCATAAGCGAACTTGGACTCAACTCAACAAGCTCGGGCGTTCGCATCCATAAGTGAACTCGAACTCAACTCAACGAGCTCAGATGCATAGTTACATCTCACGAACTTGGACTCAACTCAACGAGTTCGGACATTCGCATCCATAAGTGAACTCGGACTCAACTCAACGAGTTCAGACATTCGCATCCATAAGTGAACTCGGACTCAACTCAACGAGTTCGGATGCTCAACCATCCTAGTGACATGTCACTTGTATCCTAATCCATTCCTAAGGTTCAACGGGACCTTTTTCCCAATCATGTGTCTCAACCATCTTCTACGGAATACCGAAAAGTTCTTCAGATAGTGTGACTGAGCCTTCGACCTATCCCGACTCCTGAGCTGGCTTTTCCAAAGCTTGATACCAAAATACAAATATTTTGCAATTTAGTCCACAATCTTTTCTTTTCCTCGATTGGGGTCGATTCCACGTCTTTCTTGATTATAAAGCTTGAAAGTTGAAGAAACCCTAGCTATGGTGAGAGTGAAATTCGGCAGCAACTAAATGAGGAAGATGACCATTTTGTGTTATTTTTCCCATTTTATTTCGTTAAATATCCAAATAACCAAAATGCCCTTTAATACCTTTCTTTGAAAATTTTCATGTACAAGCCCATTTTTGTCCAAAATTTTAGAAATTGGTCAAATTGCTATTTAAGACCTCCTAATTAGTATTTCAAAGCAATTTCGTACCAAAAACTTCTAGAATGCAAGTTTTGCAACTTATTCGATTTAGTCCCTAACTTCAATTTAAGCATTTTATGCATAAAATTTCTTCACAAAATTTTCACACAATCATGCAATCATATCATAAACCTCAAAATAATTATAAAATAATTATTTCTATCTCAGATTTATGGTCACGAAACCACTATTTCGATTAGGCCCTAATTCGGGATATTACATTTTCCCTCAAAAGCTGAAGAATAATCCTAAGGTGCTCATCATGCTCCTCCTCAGTCCTCAAATAAACTAATATGTCGTCGATGAACACTACCACAAACTGGTCCAAATAGCGCTGAAATACTCAGTTCATCAGATCCACGAAAGCTACTGGTGCATTACTCAATCCAAATGGCATCACTAGGAACTCGTAGTGACTATAACGAGTCCTAAACACCATCTTATGTACGTCAGCCTCCTTAACCCAAAACTGATGGTACCCAGATCAGAGATCAATCTTAGAGAATACTGAAGCTCCACAAAACTGGTCAAACAGGTCATCAATCCTTGTTAACGGATACTTGTTCTTGATGGTCAGCTTATTCAGTTGCCAGTAATTAATACATATTCTCATGGATCCATCCTTCTTCTTAACAAATAGTACCGGTGCTCCCCACGGAGACACACTAGGCCGGATGAACCCACGATCCAATAACTCCTAAATCTGAGCCTTGAGTTTTGTAAACTCCTTTGTTGCAATTTGATAGGAATCGATGGACATCGAAGCTATACCCCGAAGAAGCTCAATCCTAAACTCTACTTCCCGATTCAGAGGTAAACCCAGTAGCTCCTCAGGGAAGAGGTCCAGAAAGTCCCTTACAGTGCGGATATCCTTTACAGTAGAGTCCCCAGAAGCGGAAACACTTACGTAGGCCAAGTACGCCTCATATCCCTTACGAATAGTTTTTCAGCTACCAGTGCAGAGATCACGTTAGATAAGTAGTTCCGGCATTCTCCAATCACGACTACCTCATCATTCTCCTCAGTTCTCAAGATGACCCTCTTAGTCACACAGTCCAGACTGACACGGGGCTTGACCAACCAATCCATCCCTAGAATCAGATCGAACTCCCTAAACGGAAGTTTTAATAGGTCAGCCAAAAGATTGCCCCTTGAACCTTTAACTGTACATCTCTGAATAGCTTATTAACCCTTATAGACCGCCCTAGTGGACTCAATACAGTAACCTCACTCGTAGTGCTCTCAACCAAAATCCCCAAGTTTTCAGATATGTTGCTAGCTACGTATAAGTGAGTAGACCCTATGTCTATCAACGCAAGATATGGTACATCAAGAATTAGAAACGTACCGGTGATGATGTCAGAAGCATCTTTGTACTCTCGAGGACATGCAGCATAAACTAAAGAAGGTTGCCTCGTCTCAGTTTGTCCAGTACTTCTTCCCGGTGCTTTCTGTCCACAGCCCATACCATTACCACCCCTAGCCTGACCACGGCCTCTCGGTAGTTGCTTTGCTGCCCTCTGTGGCTGTGCAGTACCAGTACCTTAAGCTTGTATCTGATCGGCCCTTAATGGACACTCCCTAATACGGTGATCCAATGATCCACACCTGATACACGCCTTAGTCCTCCTCTAACACTCGTCCTGATAGCGTCTACCACAATCTCCATACAGTTGTAATCCAGTAGAAGCAATAGAAGGCCAAGCTCTAATTGGCCCATCAAATCTAGCATTTTTCTCAGGCTTCTGTATAGAACTCGAGGGCTCCGAATCTCTCTTATTCTTACTCTTCTCTCTATCTCAGTTTTGACGCTCAGCGTGCTTAACCTTATCGGCGATCTTTGCCTTCTCAACTAGGATAGAAAAATCTTGCTCCCTCTACGGAGCTATTAGAACTCTTAGATTATCTTTGAGGCCATCCTCAAAGCGGAGACACCTCTCATACTCCGATGCCACCATACCTCGCGCATAGCAGCTCAATCTTAGGAACTCAGCCACTGATTGATCCCCTTGAGTAAGATTCAAAAACTCCCTCCTACGAGCGTCCACAAAACTAGCTCCCACATATTTCTCCTAGAATGCGGTCTTAAAGAACTCCCAAGTCAGACGTTCGAGCCGAGTGCCCTCCTTAATAGTCAGCCACCACTGATAAGCCTCATTATGCACCAGTGAGACTGCACCTTTTAATTTATGCCCAGGGGTGCAACCTAGATCATCCATGAATACCTCATCCGCTCATTGTAGATTCGAGATTTTATATAAATTAACAGTTTTATGAACCAGTTACAGTTTTGATATTTATTAACAGATGTTTTATGTAAACAGTTTCGGTAATTCAAAGTGGTTTTCGCAAACTATCAGTTTTGCTACAGTCTCAGTTTTACTACAGTCTCATTATACACTATCTAGAGTGTTTTCAGTTTAAACTTATCATAGTTTCAGAATACTTATAGGATCGACACCGGAGACTCAGTGTACCACACACTAACTCAAATCATTTCAAATCATTTCCAGATTAATTCTTTAAGAACTAATTTTTGAAACCCAAAATTCACAGTCGAGTTTTGTAACCTGGCTCTAATACCACTAAATGTAACAACTCAAACCTGGCCCAAATGTTATGGCCGAATCTGGCAATGTCACATGATAAGGTGTTTGAAAACTAAGTTTCTACGATAAATCTATTTCCATTTAATTACTTTTCTTATCTCTTATTAATTCAAAAATCCTTGTTTAATTGATTGTTTTAAACATAATTCGTTGCGAAAGCTTTTAATATCGTTTTTAGTAAATCGTGTGTTTAGAGAAAACTTTGCCTTTTCAAAAACTGAGTTTTCCTACATCTAGTAGTTATAAATCCATAAAAATAAATAAAAACCAAATTTAAGCAAAAGTCCCAAAAAGTCTCCAGATTACATCCAAATAAACCACAGTAACTAAAACCATAAATCATAAATTATAAATCGTAAAAGTCCAAAAACTGTGGTCACCATCGAGTCCTCCGTTGTTCCATCCGTTTAGGTCTAGGGATTACCTGTGCACATTAAAAAGAGAGGGGTGAGTTTACGTAAACTCAGTGTGTAATCCCACAGAAAACAAACAATAGTAAACATAGTTCACCGTCAAAAACAGTCTTGGGCTAACCCCTTTCAGTATCAGTATCAGTATGCACAAGGGCCTTAGCCCATCACAGTATAGATAACAGATATATAGTATTCAGTAACAAAGTCCTACCCAACCAGCCTCTACACACCATCTCCGTCCAACCCTACACTCTATGTAGGGATTAAACCAACCCACTCATCCCTTCACTCCAGGTAGTACCGAATACGGCACAAAATAGTAGTTTGCAGCTGAACTGTCAGTATATTAGTCTTAAGAGCCTTTCAGTACACTTCCTCCAAATAAAATCAACCCAACCCCATGCAATGCAACATACAAGACATGACATGCTATCTCATGATATCAGTACATATAATCAGTAAATGTATACATGCATACTATCATCATACTCAATATATATCAATCAATCAGTCAGTCAACACAATTAGGGGTCTAAGTAATGCTTACTGACCCTAAAATAGGTTCACACTCGACTTGGGCTACTTGTACAACCTTAGCAATCAATTCAGTGAAAATGGGCTCACATGCCCATGTGACCTGCCCATGTGGCCCACACACCCGTGTGGCCCACATGTTTCAAATTGGCCTTGACCGTATGGACCATACAGCCTGGCCCAGAATTCCACACGCCCGTGTGGACTACATGTGTGGACCCACATGCCCATGTAGCCCACATGGCCCAAATCAGTCTAGCCCATGTGTCACACACGGCCTACTTGGCCATCACACGACCATGTATTGCGCACAGGGCCTGGCTTCATCTATCACACGCCTGTGTTAGGGAACACGGCCTACCACACGGGAGAGCACACACCTATTTAGCGTCGATAATAGGGTTTTTTGGCTTTCTATTGAACCCCATTTTCTATGTTTTTGGTACACACCTAATCTCGATTGATGCTAAAATGATTACCGAGACTGTCGATACCTTAAGACAAGCAAAAATATCTCC
Source organism: Gossypium longicalyx (assembly GCA_025698465.1). Taxonomy (NCBI): domain Eukaryota; kingdom Viridiplantae; phylum Streptophyta; class Magnoliopsida; order Malvales; family Malvaceae; genus Gossypium; species Gossypium longicalyx. The sequence goes on along the minus strand of CM046997.1, from coordinate 9,083,743 downwards.
AACGTTTACATACTGATTGGAAAGCCCTATCATTCCGATCTTCACCTAACATACAGTTAAACGATAATCCATCATTAACTATCACTACTAGAGCCCAAACCACCTGAAAAGGTTGAAGAAGATCACTTACCAGTTGACAAAAATCCACGAATACAATAGCGATGATTCACCAACTGACTCAACCAAAAGCCGCGAAAAAGAGACAAAGAGACAGCAAAATGACGTCAGAAGTTTGAGAAGGGGAAAAGACTGATGAAATTTTGCAAAATGATAATGACAAACCATAATATATACATATTTTTACCCCACGCTTGGTATATTTTTCGATAATTTATCATAAGATTCATTGAATTCGATGCTCCTAATCCTTTAATTTCATGTTTTATACTCAGGAGAACTTAGGATAGAAAAAAGTGCAAAAATGGGATAAAAACAGACAAATTGGGCCTAATTCAGTGTTTCACACGGCCTAGGCACTTCCACACGGGTAGACCACACGCTCGTGTGTGACACACGGGTAGACCACACGCTCGTGTGTCATGGCCGTGTCAACACTAAACCAAGTCAGAATTGCACATGACCTGAGCACCTTCACACGGGCGTGGCACACGGCCGTGTCCTTGTCGAGCCTAAGTCTAATTCTACTCGAAAAAGACTAATTTTAGACTAATTTGGGCATTCCAAAGTCTATTTAAAGACCCTAGAAGAGGATTAAAGGGACACGGAGAGCAGAAAGCAGAAGATACTGAAGGATAGCCATTAGGAATCAGCTCGGAAGTAGGATCTACTTCAAGACTGAATATCTCCATCCAATTTCCTAGAAGTTCTTTGGGTTCTTTATGCTTTGTTGTTTTCCCAATTTTGAGATGTTTTCCATTATTATGAACTAAACTCCCTAAATACCTAAGGGAGATGAAACCTAAGACGGATCTTATTATTACTTAAATTATATGATAAATACTAGTTCTTATTCTTAATTGTGATTTTTAATTCTTGCTTTAATATTCTAGGATATTAATTCAGGTTTTGATGTGCTTATTTGGTGGAGCAAAAGTCTCTGTTTAAGAGTAGATCATTCATAATTAAGCAGAGTTGCATGCAATCTTAGAGATAGGTTGACATAAATCTGCCGGATTAGAGTCAAATCGAATAAGGGAATCATAGATCGAGTTAATGCGACAATAGGAGTTTTAATTAGAAAGAGATTTCAATTAATCAACCTAGAGTCAGTTGTTCTTAGTCTCGAAAAAGATATTAACATAAATCAGGGATTTCTACGGATTAAGACAAGTGAATAAATCGTCTAATTTAGAAAGTAATAAGTGAAGTCTAGGTGAATTCTTCCTTGGGTATTGTCTTCTCCATCGATTTTCCAAAAGTATTTCAACTTTTGTCTTTATCGTATTCTTAGTTAAGTAGATAGTTAATTTTAGTTTAAAAGAACATTCCCTTAATTCTTAGGCTGGATAATAAAAAGATAGTAATTACTAGTACTTTTAGTCATTGTGGATACGATATTTTCGGTCTTACCATAACTATACTACTGTTAGATAGGTGCGCTTGCCTTGGTCGAATTTTTAGTTAGTTTCACGACCATCAAGTTTTTGGCGCCATTGCCGGGGACTAAGATATTATGAACGCTTAATTTTTATTAATTTAGCCATTTTTTTAATTTTTATTGCAATTTAATTTTATTTTTTTTAATTACTAAATTTTCTTTTATTTATTTCTGGCAAGTTTTTATAGTTTATGACTAGAAGAAACCCGTCAGGACCTCTACTTTTTGACAGCGAAATTGAGAGCACAGCTCGTAAAAACTGAAGAGAGATAAGGCGAAGCCTACGATACATAGAGAAAGGGCGAGAGGATGATAACCATACTAAAACTGAGGAGATGGCTAAAAATTAGAATAATCCGTTACCTCTTATGGTTGCTGCAAATCCAGTAGATCAGAATCCTGCTCCTCGTACTATGTATGATTATGCTAAACCTAATTTAATAGGAACTGAATCGAGTATAGTTAGACCTACTGTTGCTGCAAATAATTTTGAACTGAAACCTAACACAATTCAAATGATACAACAGTTTGTTCAGTTTGATGGTTTGCAGGACGAGGATCCAAACACTCATTTAGCGAATTTTCTGGAATTCTGCGACACCTTTAAGATCAATGGCATTTCTGACGATGCCATTCGCCTTCGGTTATTCCCTTTTTCATTAAGAAATAAGGCTAAACAGTGGTTGAACTCATTACCACGAGGGTCAATCACTACTTGGAAACAAATGACCGAAAAATTTTTACTAAAATATTTTTCACCGGCTAAAACGGAAAAATTGAGGAATGATATCTATTCTTTTGTGCAGATGGATCTATAAAATCTTTATGATGCATGGGAGAGATACAAGGACTTATTAAGAAGGTGCCCTCACCATGTGTTACCTCTATGGCTGCAGGTTCAGACTTTTCACAACGGTGTGAACCCCTCAACAAGGCAATTGATCGACTCAGCCACCGATGGAACTTTAAACAACAAAACACCTGAAGAAACTTACGAATTTATTGAAGAGATGTCACTGAATAACTATCAGTGGCAAGTCATGAGAACAAAGCCAACAAAAGCAGGTGGTGTTTTCAACCTCGACGCGGTCACTATGCTATCTAACCAGGTAGAACTTTTAAATAAAAATATTGATGCTTTGTATGGCTCTACTCAGGTACATCTAATGATGAGGTGTGATTCAAATGGAGGAGGATTGCGCAATATAGATTATTCACCCTTCAACCCTAGCACCGAGGAGGAACAGGTCCACTATATGGGTAATAATTCTAGACCACAAAATAACCCGTATAGTAACACTTATAATGCAATTTGGAGGAACCATCCTAATTTCTCGTGGGGTGGTCAAGTAAATCAAAGGCCACAACATCCTTCAGGTTTTCAACAACCACCTTTCCAGCAAGAGAAGAAACCAAACCTTGAAGAGATGCTCACAAAATTCATCTCGGTGTTAGAAACTCATTTTTAGAATACCGAAACAGCGCTTAAGAATCAACAAGCATCGATTCAAGGACTCGAAACTCAAATAGGACAGCTTGCTAAGTTGATCTCTGAATGACCACAAGGTGGACTACCAAGTAACAATGAAACAAACCCAAGGGAATAACTTCATGCGATTACTGTTCGAGATGAAGAAGGGTCAGTTGAACCTGAAACAGAACAAGGACTTGTGGTAAGTAACGGTAAGAATGAGGTGAACCACAGTAAGAAAAAACTAGTAAGAAAAGAGTATAAACCTCGTGTTCCATACCCCAATGCGACAAGGAAAGACCACACAGACGAAAAATTCAGTAAATTTCTTAAATTATTAAAAAATTTACATATTAACTTACTGTTTATTGAAGCTCTTTCGTAGATGCCAAACGCAGTGAAAATTTTAAAGGAGCTCTTGGCTAATAAACGAAAGTTAGATGATAAGTCGCATGTGGAATTAAATGCGGTTTGCTCAGCCATTCTATAGAATAAGCTACCCAAAAAATTGAAAGATCCAGGGAGTTTTACTCTTCCTTGTTTAATTGGTAGTTTAAATATTAAGAATGCGTTAGCTAATCTAAGGGCAAGCATTAATGTTATGCCTTATAAAATGTTTAAATAACTCAGTCTTGGGAAACCCAAACAAACTAGGATGAGCATTCAATTAGCAAATAAAACAATTAGATTTCCTAGGGGTATTATTGAAGACATGCTTGTCAAAATTGATAAATTTATATTCCTAGTTGACTTCGTTGTTCTAGACATGGATGAGGATAATGACGTACCTTTAATTTTAGGAAGGATCTTTTTAGCAACTGCTAGAACTATCATAGATGTTGGCACAGATGAATTGATACTCCGTGTAGGAGATGACATGATTACACTTCAAGCTCGTGATTCTGCTAATATATCTAGTAATCGAGAAGATTGTTTAAGTTCTGTTAACTTCAGTAATATTATGGCTTAAACTTCTTTTCAAGAAACCCTTAGGAAAAACATGATGAAGCCACATTCTAGTCCATGTGACAAGAACAGAACGAGTCAGGAGGAATGAAGACTACAAATTGATGAACTAGATGAATGGCAGATACATGACAAGGAGAAACCAAAAGTACACGATGAATCAAAGTGACACCACGATAAGTGTAGGGATGAAATAAAGCAATTTAAGGTCGAGGATAATGTATTGTTAGATGAAAAGGACCCTCGAATTGCTACTTCAAAGTACAATACAAACGGAGAGATTCCCTTCACGGTATTGAATACTTTCTCACATGGTACAGTCAAGGTAACATATATTGAATTCAAAACTGTCAATGTAAATAATACTCGACTCAGACCTTATTTTAATAAAATTGATAGCAGAGGTGAGGAGTCTCAACTCCTCGAACCACCATGACCGTGCAAATATGAGGTAAGTCAAGCTTAGACTTTAAATAACTGCTTCTCGGGAGGTGACCCGAGCACTAACCCCACTAAATAACTTAGTTTATTTTTTCATTTGTTTTACAATCTAACTACAGGTATTCTTGGCATACACGGCCTAGCACACGGGCGTGCGTTAGGCCGTAGGCTCACCTTGGGTTGGAGACACGGGCATGGCCATGGCTGTGCTAAAACAGGACAAACATTTTTCCCATGACAGGATGACACACGGGCTACAATAAATAGCCACGGCCGTGCGACATGGCCGTATGCACCATACAGCTAAGGGACACGGGCGTGTCCCAAACCGTGTTGAAACTACATTTTAATTTCCCAAATAAATCAATAGAGACATGGGCTGCGATAAATCACAACAGCCGTGCGAGGCGACCGTGGAAGCCACACGGCCTTTAACACAGGTGTACTTGAGGCCGTGTGAGAACTTGCCCAAAGATCGAAACGTTCAACAAAGTTAGAATAGAACACGGGCTGATGCCACGACCGTGCTTGAAGGCCATGCGCAATCCTGATTAATAGACAAGAGCGTGTTGGACTTACCACGGGCGTGGGAGAAACGAAGGGAGCACTACATGGCCGTGCGATGTGGTCGTATGCGGGTGTGTCCACGGGCCGTATGCAATATTGACTTAAAACATCAGACCACTAGCACAAGTCATGAACATGGGCGTATCGGACCTACCACGGACGTGGGAGAAGTGAACAGACGTGAACACGGCTGTGTGACGCGGCCGTACGTACCACACGACCTGGGGACACGGGTGTGTCCAAAGAACTGTGTGCGACACTGACTACGATTTCACAAAAAACACGGGCTAGAAAACTATCACACGGGCGTAGGCCACGGCCGTGTTACCCAAAATGGGGCTTACACGATCGTGGCCCCCCTTTTATTCTTTCCCCTAACTCTAATTTCCCCCATTCATATAAAACATCACTATTCACCCTTCACTATTCCCCTATCTTCCCCAACCAACCTCATTCCCCTTCTCTATTTTTCTTCCCCCTCTTCTTTCCTATCCTCCTCCCTCACATTTTCCTCCTCAGTTCACGCACTACTCCCGTCGACCAACCCACCTCGCGCGCACACCAAGCCATGTCAAGCACCACCATCATTCATCAGTCGTTTTTCCCTCCTTTTACCCCCACTATCTTCATTTCTTTTACTTTCTTATTCTATTTCTTGATTCATTCTTGGTTATTCTTTCCAATGCTAATAATTTTCATGCTTATGATTCTTATTTCTGTTTAGTGATATTTAATTTCACTGATGATAGAGTTTGACTTTTGCTACATTCACTTATTCTTGGTCTTTTGTGTTTCCATTGGTTTCATCTCTTCCTGCTCTACCACCCCATATTTAGTATTATCATCTCATTTCTGTCTCAATCTCTATTTCATTTTTTTTATCTATTTATTGCTTTCATGTATAATATAATTAGTCTATGTCAATTCCTAGGCATTTTTTTATCACTATTTCTGGTATTTCTATTGTTAATAATAACTTGATTTGTCTTTTAGTTGGGATTTGTTTATTTTCAGTACTATTTTCCCTTTTTTATTTATCATTATTCCTTTGGTCCTTTAATTCATATGCAATGTCACTATTTAGTTTTAGCATGCTTGAGTATTTGTCCATACTATTTTACGAGCAATTTATTATTGTAGACTACTTAGATTTTTGGCTTGTAGATTTGGGGATTATTTTATTAATGACTTAGTCTTTTATTTACAGACATCATGACGAACCCAAAAGGCAAGAAAGTTGCAGTCCCCACCTCTAAAAAAAGAAAAGGAGCGACATCTTCCTCGGGTCCCACCACCAAGATACGACATCCATTCCTCCAATTTCAACCAGGACCCCAAGAGGAATTATTTTAGATTCCACGTGTCTGACCCCTTGGTGTGGGCCGTTGCATCGATTGGGCCGCATTAGAATAGGTCCACCTAGCTGATTCGGTACGGGCCCTCCTCGCCACCACCCCGTGGGTCTGATTCTTTGACATCATTGAGCCGACGTATATAGAGTTCACTTTGGAACTATGCTCGACGTTTCAGATGCAAACAGTTATGGCAGAGCATGATGACCCAGGAACAGTCCAATTTCGCCTTGGCGGTCTAGTATGGCAAGTAAGTGTCCCAGAATTCAGCATCGCCTTGCAACTTTATACAGACGATTTCATGGAGGCCGACAACTTTCCCCACCTCCACCGTCAACTATGCGCCTTCATCATGTTGGAATGCCATGATGCCTGCTACAGGCATCTATGACCCCAGCCGCTCTAAGGCATCAGCTCTAGCTTTAGCTCTGTGATATCTCCATGCTATTTTGGCACACACATTAACAGGGAGACGAGAGAGCACTGGTGTCATTAACACTCACGATGCATACTTCCTGTGGAGCATGAGGCAGGGGCACATTTTATATCTTGCCTACTTCATCGCCCTTGCCTTTCGCAATCAAACTGAGCAACACCGAAAGGGAGTCATCAGCCTTGGCCCATATGTGACTCATCTAATGTGATACTTTGGGCTCCTGAATACAGTGACACAGTCTTCTTCACTCACGCTCATTGGCTAGATATCCCCCCAGGGCATCCAAAGTATGCTCCATATGCAGATGATTGAGCGTCATCGTGGGTTCGACCCTCCTCAGTATTGACTTGCACGAGCCACTGACGAGGATGACACCGAGGATATTCCAGACGATATCCCTGCATTTCAGGAGCACCCACCTTTTCAGCCACCACCGACTCACTGACCAATTCATGAAGCTGCTTCATTGTCTGAAGTTTCAGACCACCTTCATCGCTTTGAGCAATATTGCACTCAGTGATTCAACAGCATCGAGGCGACTCTACAACAAATTTGCCAACATTTCCACATATCGCCTCCAGCACCAGTACCTCACGATCTAGCTGTCAATGAGGACTTTTGACTCCATTTAATTTTCAATTTGTTTTTCTTTTTCTTTTATTATTATTTTTGCATTTATTTTTGTCTTTAATTATCATTTTCTTAAAACACTTTTATTAGTATAATTTGAATTCTCTTTTATCTAGTTATTTCATTATTACTAACCATAACAACCCTATCGATATAACTTCTGAAAATATTACTGATGGCATCGCAGTTTCCAAAGGTTCAGTCGGTTGGTGCTACTCAAGAAAAAACAAACAATCCTCCAGACTGTCATGTCCTGCCCGACCACGACCATAGCCACCACGACACCAACCACCACGATAACCTCTTCGCTGGACACTGTGATTGTGGAACCCAACCTCTACCACCACCTTCACCTCTGTCTACATGTCACATACACATCACTTTCAATGTCTCTAAACCCGTTTCTGCTCTTTCAAGGACTACATCTAAATTCAGGGTAGTTTCACTTCTCTCCCTCTCTTCTGATATTATGCTTCTATTGCTATTATCTATCTTTGTACATTGAAGAAAATGTACATCTTAAGTGTGGGGAGGTTATTTATGTGATTATTAGAAAATCCCTGAATTTTTATCTGGTCCTCAAATAATTTTCTTATATCATTATTAGAGTGAATTCTGATTGATTTATGATTTTTTATTGATATGTTTCTAATTAAATCATAGGGAACTATGCATTGATTGTTTAAACTTTAAGACATGAGAAAATCAAGCATGATAAGTTGACTTTTGAGAATTAAAATTTCTAGGTTGTTTCTCTGAATTGAGGTATTATCTTGAAGTTTTAAATTTACAGGATGGACATCAAATACCCATAATTTTTGTGAGATTTTGAGCCTTTTAGAGCATATATCCTTTTTGCTCACTTATTTTATTGGTCATGAGTGTGTCAACATTGATTTGTTATTCTAGAACTTGCTTCGATTATACATGTCGAGACCACATTGATAAATCGTTATTTATACATATTTTTACCCCATGCTTTGCGTATTTTATGGATGACTATTCCTTAGAATTAGTGAATTTGATGCTCCTAATGCCTTAATTTCTTGTTTTATACTTAGGTGAGCTTAGGAGAGTAAAAGAAACGAGAAACGGACCAAAAACAAAGAAAATGGGCCAACGTACGAAATCAACACGGCCTGGACTTCCTCACACGTGTAGACCACACAGCTGTGTCAATTTGGCAGAATCGAAGCACGACTCCCACGAGTAGACCACACGGCCGTGCCATTCTAATAGGCTTGACCATGGCCTGAAGTAATTGTACACGGGCGTGTCACACGGGCGTGTCCCTGCCGAGCCCAAGTTAAGTCCAATTCGGAAAAGGCTAATTTTGAAGGCTTTTAGGCATTCTAAAGCCTATAAATACACCTTAAAGGAGGAGAAGAGGAGACGCATAGGAGGAAGCAAGGAATTGCTCAAGGAAAGCCGATTGATCTATCTCAGAAGCCGGATTCACCGTCAAGACTAAAGATCTCCCTTCAATTCCCCTTCAGGAGTTTTGGGTTTTTCTTTATGTTTTGTATTCATTATTCTTCTGAGATGTTTTCCCTTTTAGTTATGAACTAAATCCCCTAAATACCTAAAGGGGATGAAATCTAAAACGAATCTTGTTATTATTTTCTGAATTGTATGATAAATATTTGACTTGTTCTTAATTATGTGTTCTTAATTCTTGTTTTGATATTCCAGGATATTGATTCAAGTTATGCTCTTATTCAGAGGAGGAATAGACCCTGTCTAAGAGTACAATTGTCATAATTAAGCGGATTTGATTGCGCGCCTAGAGATAGGGTGACAAGATTTTCCCGGATTAGGGTGAAACCTAATAAGGGGATCCATAGATCAAGTTAATGCAACCCTAAGAAGTTAATTAGAAAGATATTTCAATTATTCAACCTAGGGTTAGACGTTGTTAGTCTCAAGAGAGATAATAATATAACTTAGGGATTTCTACTGATCAAGTCAAATGAATAAATCGTTCGATTCGGAGTCAGAATAACAAGTAAAGTCTAGGTGGATTCTTCCTTGGGTATTGTCTTAATTCAATCGTTTTCCAAAAGTAATCCCCCAATTCTATTTTCTGTGAATTCTTAGTTTAGTTAATTAGTTAGTTAAAACAAACCCTCTTATTCTTAGGCTAGATATTAAAAAGATAGTCATTGCTAGTACTTTTAGTTCCTTTGGGTTCGACAATCCGGTCTTGCTAAAACTATACTATTATTCGGTAGGTACACTTGCCTATGTCGTGATAATAGTTAGTTTCGTGAATGATTAATTATAAATATTTAAAACCTGTCACAAAATAACACAATCAAGTTTTTGGCGCCGTTGCCGGGGAGCTAAGATATTAGGAACACTCAATTTTTATTACTTTAGCCATTTATTTTCCTTGCAAGTTAATTTTATTTTATTTTTATTATTATTAATTTACTTTTTCTTTCTCTTGGCAGGTTTTTATAGTTTATGACTAGAAGAAACCCGTCAGGACCACTACTTTTTGACGAAGAAATCGATCGCACAATTCGTAGAAATCGAAGAGAAATAAGGCAAAGCCTAAGATACTTAGAGGAAGAGCAAGCGGATGATATACAAGCCACAACCGAGGAGATGGCTGAAAATCAGGAAAACTTGATACCTCCTGCAATTGCTGTTAATCCAGTAAATCAGAATCCTGCTCCATGCACTATGTACGATTAGGCTAAACCTTCTTTAACAGGAACTAAGTCAAGTATAGTTAGACCTGCTATTGCTGCGAATAATTTTGAACTAAAACCTAACACTATTCAAATGATACAGCAATTTGTTCAGTTTGATGGTTTGCAGGATGAGGATCCAAACATTCACTTGGCAAATTTCCTGGAATTCTGCGATACATTTAAAATTAATGGCGTTTCTGATGATGTTATTTGTCTTCGGTTATTCCCTTTTTCATTGAGAAACAAAGCTAAACAGTGGTTGAGCTCGTTACCATGAGGGTCAATTACTACTTGGAAATAAATGACCAAAAGTTCTTATTAAAATATTTTCCACTGGCTAAAATGGCTAAATTACGTAATGATATCTCATCTTTTGTGCAGATGGATTTAGAGACACTCTACGATGCATGGGAGAGATACAAAGATCTTTTGCGAAGATGTCCTCACCATGGGTTACCACTCTGGTTACAGGTTCAAACCTTTCATAATGGCCTGAATCCTTCGACTTGACAAATGGTTGATGGAGCTACTGGCGGAACCATCAACAATAAAACACCAAGTCGCTGCTATGAATTTATAGAGGAGATGTCACCAATAACTATCGCTGGCAAGTCATGAGGACAAAACCAACAAAAACAGTCGGTGTTTATAACGTCGACTCGGTCACCATGCTCTCTAATCAGGTAGAACTCTTGAATAAGAAAATTGATGGTTTTCTTAGTTCTTCACAGGTTTACCCAAAGATCTTTGCAATGATGAAAGCAAATGGAGGTGGATCGAGCAGTTCAGAATACCCGCCATATGGTCACAAAATGGACAACGAGCAGTTAAATTACATGGGTAACAATCCTTGATCTCAAAACAATCTTTATAGTAACACTTACAATGCAGGTTGGAGGAACCACCCAAATTTCTCATGGGGAGGCCAAGGCAATCGGAGACCCCCTCCAAGCTTCTAACAACCACCCTACCAACAAGAGAAGAAGCCGAACCTTGAAAAAATGCTCACAAAGTTTATATCGGTGTCAGAAACTCATTTTCAGAATACCGAGACAGCACTTAAAAATCAACAAGCGTCGATCCAAGGGCTCGAAACTCAGATTGGATAGCTTGCCAAGTTGATTTCTGAACGACCACAAGGTAGCTTGCCAAGCAACACAGAATCTAATCCAAGGGAGCAACTCAACGCGATTACTAGTCAAGATGAGGAAAGGTTAGTCACACCAGAACCAGAACCAAGGCAAGATACTGATATAAGCAAAGGTAAAGGTGAGGTATACCATAAAGAACAGAAACCGTTAAGTATAGAATACAAACCTCGTGTGCCATACCCTAATGCGACAAGGAAAGACCGCTCAGGTGAACAATTTGGTAAATTTCTTAGAGTCTTAAAAAAAATTACATATTAACTTACCGTTTATTGAAGCTCTATCACAGATGCCAAAAACAATAAAATTTTTAAAGAAGCTTTTAGCAAATAAGCAAAAGTTGGATGAGGCGTCGCATGTGGAGCTAAACACAGTTTGCTCAGCTATTCTACAGAATAAGCTACCCAACAAATTAAAAGATCCAGGGAGTTTTACAATTCCTTGTTTAATTGGTAGTTTAGATGTTAATAATGCATTAGCTAATTTAGGGGCTAGTATTAATGTCATGCCCTACAAAATGTTCAAACAATTAGGTCTTGGGAAACCCAAACAGACTAGGATAAGCATACAATTAGCAGATAAAACTATAAGATTTCTTAGGGGTATTATTGAAGATGTGCTAGTTAAAATCGATAAATTTATATTTCCCGTTGACTTCATTCTTCTAGACATTGAGGAGGATAGCAACACTCTTTTGATTTTAGGAAGACCCTTTTTAGCAACTGCTAGAACGATTATTGATCTTGGCACAGGTGAGCTCACACTTCGTGTGGGGGACAAAAAAAATCACCATTCAAGCTCGCAATTCTGGCAACACATCAAAAATTAAAGGTGATCGTCTAAACCATTCTACTAAAACTAACAATATGGTGCAACCTACTTTGCAGGAAATAAGTCTGAAGGAAGTACATGAGCCATTCCCAAGCAATAGTAGAGGACCTATTCATGAAGATCGAAGGCTACAAATTGAGGAGCTAGATGAATGGCGGACGCATAAACCAAGAACACCTGATAAACCAAAACTACACTAGAATGAGCTCAATACCTTTCCAAATCAACTTAAGGTTGGAGATAAAATTTTATTAGAAGCCGCAGATCCTCACATTGTCACTACCAAACCGAATGAAGAAGTCCCTCTTACGGTACTTAGCATTTTTCCATTCGGTACAGTCGAGGTAAGTCATCCCAAGTTCGGCACTTTTAAGGTAAACAACACACGTCTAAAACCTTATTTTGATAAGATGGATAGCAGGAATGAGGAGTATAAACTCCTCGAACCACCATGACCATTCAATGGAGAGGTAAGTCGAGCTTAGACTATAAATAAGCGCTTCTTGGGAGGCAACCCGAGCACTAACAATATTAATTTCTTTAAATTTTAGTATTTACCACCTAACTTACTTATAGAGATCTTGAATACAGGTTTTCCACACAGACACGGCCAGGCACACGGGCGTGCTGAGAACCGTGTGAAAATAGGGCAGAGATTTTTCCCAAACACAGGCTACGATAAAATGCCACGACCGTGCGGTATGGCCGTGGGCAAGCCTACTAAAATAACACAGGCATTCGACACGCTCGTGCTTTAGAACTGTGGTTGAACCTGAGAAAATAACACGGGCGTTCGACACATCCGTGTCTAGCACCCGTGGTCAAACCTGTCAACTTAACACTAACGTAGAGCTACATACACGGGCGTGGGAGAAGCGAACGAAGCGAAACACGGTCATGCGACACAGCCGTGTGCATCCACATGTCTAAAATGCACGGGCGTGGGCCGAATGCCAAACACACCCAAATTCAAAAAAATGCGAAACACACGGGCTGAAATTGGGGAACACGGGCGTGTTCCCTAGCCGTGTGCCCCAAAATTTATAAATAGGCTGCACTATTCAATGTCTTCTTCACCCAATATCCCTAACCCTAGCCGCTGCAAATCCACACACCTGCCCCTCCATGCCCGTGCGCCGCTTCCAACCCTTTTTTTTTACGCTCATTCTCCCCTTTCTAGCATTTTTTTTACTCTTTTCCCTTTAATTGCACTGATTTTTTATGCTAGTTATCATAGCAATCTACATTTTATATGTTATTTTTATATTTCTATCACTCAAAATTCATTATCTAGAGTAGTTATCATCTTTCTCATGTGAAATTCTTACTCATTACATGATTTCCTTACCCCATTTGACTAGTTTAAAGTAATTATTCATGGTTAAAATAACAGACATACTCATGCATTTTGTGTTGACATGTTTCATCCGTCAAGTATGATTGGATTCCATGAAATTCTCTGCCATTCTTATGCCATAAAATTGATTACTTTGGTTAAGTTGTTAGTCTTAGTAGTTGTGGCTAAAATTATGATTTTTATTTTATTTTAATTTTTGTCTCCATTTTACTTTGACCATTCCTCAAGATGAATTAATGGTTTTGATTGCAGGTACCATGTCATCTTCACGAGGAAAGAAAATCTTTGTCCCCGCTTTGAAGAGAAGGAAGGAGGCGTCATCTTCCTCGGGTCCTACTGCAAAAATTCGCCACCCTTTTCTGCAGTTCCCCATTAGGCCCCAAGAAGAACTTTACCAAATACTACGGGCCCAACCTTTAATTGCGAGCCGCTGCATCAACTGGGCTGCAGTAGAACAAGTTCAGTTGGCTAATGCGATTCGGGCCCTCCTAACCATCGACCCTTGGGAGCTTTTCTTTGGGATCATCAAGCTGACGTATCTCGAGCTTATGATGGAACTATGCTCAACGTTTCATCTTTAGACCGTAATGACAAATTACGATGATCCCGGCACGGTCTAATTTCACCTAGCCGGATTAGTCCACTAGCTAAGTGCCCCAGAATTCGGTATAGATTTGGGCCTATATACAGAGGAGTTCATGGATGAGAATGACCTCGATTCTCTCAACCGTCACATCTACTGTTCTCCCTCACGGTGCTGGGGTGCACTCATACCAAACTCGGCCACCTACGACCCCAGTCGCTCCAAGGCGTCAGCTATCCCTCCATCCTTAAGGTATTTACATTCGATTCTATCTCACACCTTGACAGTGCAGAGAGAGAGCACCAACGTCGTCACCACCAACGACGTCTACTACTTATGGTGTATGTCACATGGGCACGTCTTCGACCTCTCCTTTATCGCCCACTTTATCGCCCTTGCCATTCGCCACCAAACGGAGCAGCATCGGAGGGGGGTCATCTCCATTGGGCCCTATGTAACGCGACTGGCGCGACACTTCAGGCTCTTCAACACTGCAGCCCAAGAATTATCCTTGACCCTCATTGGCCAGATGTCTCCACAAGGCATCTCGAGCATGCTAAGCATGAGGATGATCGAAAAGTGCCAAGGAACTTACCCTCCTCAATATCGTCTCGCCCAATCTACCGAGGAGGAGGCCCCCGAGGACATTACTGATGATGTCCCTCCACAGCACGAAGACCCACCATCTCAGCCACCACACCCCTCTCATCCAGTTCATGTGGTAGCTTCATACGCTGACATCTCTGAGCGCCTTACACGATTTGAGCAGTAATACTTTCAACGATTTGATCACATTGATGTGACTCTACATCAGATTTGTCAGCATTTTCACATCTCATCGCCACCACCACCTCGCGAACCATCTAGCGATGAAGATGTTTAAAAACTTTTATTAATTATTTTATTTTATGTTTTTACTTTTATTTTATCTTCAGACTCCTTTTTATTTTTCCTTACGCCTATCTTTATTAGATTTTATAATTTGTATTTAATAATGACCAACTTCAGCTATTCCATTACGAGTAATTTTGTTTCCTTACATTTCTTAAAAAGTTCCTGATTTTGTCACAACTATAAAAGAGCTCTTAAGCTCATCCTCACATAGGAACTAAAAAAACTCCACCGGGAAATGTTCTCCACAACTGCCATGTCCTGCTCGACCACGACTATAGCTACCAACAGATATAATATTCTTTTGGCACAGGACTTATGGACTAATGAACCTCTACCACCACCGGAGTATCCTTCTCCACTCTCACACCATTTATTCTCCAAAAACTCCAGTTCAAGGAATTCATTCATCATTCAGGAAGTTTCACTTCTCTCCTTATCTTATGATCATAAATTTATCTTTTTCAATATATCTATCTTTGTACATTGAGGGCAATGTACATCTTAAGTGTGGGGGGGTCTTTTATATCACCATTAGAATATGTCTTATTCTCACGTGAATTACTCATATCACTATTAGAATGAATTTTAATTAACTCATGATTTTTATTGATATGTCTTGAATTAAAACATGGGCATTTATGCATTGATTGTTTAAACTTTAAGACATTAGGGAATCAAGCATGATAAGTTGATTTTTGAAGAATTAAAAACTTCTAGGTTGTTTCTCTAAGTCTAGGTATTAGCTTGAGTTGAAATTCACAAGTTTAAACATCAAAAAGCCATAATTTTTGTGAGATTTTGAGCCTTCAAGAGCATCTATTATTTCTTTCATGCTCACTTTCATTATGAGTGCGCCAATATTGAACTATTATTCTAGAACTTGCTTGATTATGCATGTCAAGACCACACCATTTGATTTGATATGTCAAAATGATAAAGGCACGTAGGTTTAACCCACTCACTCCATAAAAGCTTACCTTCACAATTAACCCTTAGTGAGCCCCCTTGAGCCTAACAACCCATTCATTGATTTACCGTCAAAATTAACCCATAACTCATTATTTTTGAAATCCCTTCCATTAAATTGATCCCTATTTTTTTCGAGATTTGAATTGAATAAATTGCTTAGCTATGTCCTGTTCTAAATAGTTAGTTATTTGAATTTTTCTTAAAAAAATAAAAAAAAAACATGTATACATATAGGTAGTAGTGATCTTTTAAGCTAAAGTAGTTGAATTCCATATACCGAGAAAAAATCTATGTTGTACGCAACTGATACTAGTCATTTTTCTAGTTAGGCAATCTTTCAATTCAATCTCAATTTATAGTGGTGGAGATTTGATTTTCATGCAAGCCTATGGTAATAACTTTTCATTATTGACTATTCAGTGCTTCATTTATTATCCTTAAAACACCTCGAGTGATTTGAGTGAATCTTTAGTGAGGATGTGAAACTCTGTGATATTTTGAAATCAAGGGTAATTACTTGGATAAGGGGAGACACCTATGTTTTCATGATAAAATGTTCAACTTGGAATGTTTGAAACTTTGATGTTCTTTTAGTTAAATCTTCAATGTATGATTACCTATGGATTACTTTGAGATATTATCAATAGAAATTATAAGTTTAGAAGAATTTATTTTAATTATGAGTTGAGGATTTTGCTTGAGGACAAGCAAATGCTTAAATGTGGGGGTATTTGATAAACCATCATTTATACATATTTTTACCCCATGCTTTACGCATTTTATGGATGACTTTTCCGTAGAATTGGTGAATTCAATGCTCCTAATGCCTTAATTTTATGTTTTATACTTAGGTGAGCTTAGGAGAGTAAAAGGAACGAGAAACAGACCAAAAACGGAGAAAATGGGCCAACGTACGAAATCAACACGGCCTGGACTTCCTCACATGGGCAGACCACACGGCCGTGTCAATTTGGAAAAATTGAAGCACGACTCACACGAGTAGACCACACGGCTGTGCCATTCTAACAGGCTTGACCACGGCCTGAAGTAATCATACACGGGCGTGTCCCTGCCCAGCCCAAGTTAAGTCCAATTCGAAAAAGGCTAATTTTGAAGGCTTTTAGGCATTCTAAAGCCTATAAATACACCTTAAAGGAGGAGAAGAGGAGACGCACAAGAGGAAGCAAGGAATTGCTCAAGGAAAGCCGGTTGATCCATTTCAGAAGCCGGATTCACCGTCAAGGCTGAAGATCTCCCTTCAATTCCCCTTCAGGAGTTTTGGGTTTTTCTTTATGTTTTGTATTCATTATTCTTCTGAGATGTTTTCCCTTTTAGTTATGAACTAAATCCCCTAAATACCTAAGGGGGATGAAACCTAAGACGAATCTTGTTATTATTTTCTGAATTGTATGATAAATATTTGACTTGTTCTTAATTATGTGTTCTTAATTCTTGTTTTGATATTCCAGGATATTGATTCAAGTTATGCTCTTATTCAGAGGAGGAATAGACCCTGTCTAAGAGTACAATTGTCATAATTAAGCGGAGTTGATTGCGCGCCTAGAGATAGGGTGACAAGATTTTCCCGGATTAGGGTGAAACCTAATAAGGGATCCATAGATCGAGTTATTGCAACCCTAGGAAGTTAATTAGAAAGATATTTCAATTATTCAACCTAGGGTTAGACGTTGTTAGTCTCGAGAGAGATAATAATATAACTTAGGGATTTCTACTGATCAAGTCAAATGAATAAATCGTTCGATTCGGAGCCAGAATAACAAGTAAAGTCTAGGTGGATTCTTCCTTGGGTATTGTCTTAATTCAATCGTTTTCCAAAAGTAATCCCCCAATTCTATTTTCTGTGAATTCTTAGTTTAGTTAGTTAAAACAAACCCCCTTATTCTTAGGCTAGATAATAAAAAGACAATCATTACTAGTACTTTTAGTTCCTTTGGGTTCGACAATCCGGTCTTGCTAAAACTATACTACTGTTCAATAGGTACACTTGCCTACGTCGTAGTAATAGTTAGTTTCGAGAATGATTAATTATAAATATTTAAAACCTGTCACAAAATAACACGATCACACACCTTCGATTTGATATGCTAAAATGATAAAGGCACTTAGGTTTTAACCCATTTACCCCATAAAAATCCTACCCACAGAATTGACCCTTAGTGAACCCCTTTTGAGCTTTAACTATTATTTCTTGATTTTCCCCTTAATATTAACCCACAACTTAACCCGTTTTGATTCATTAATAATTTCTCCCTTTCGGTTGACTCATTTTTATCGAGACTTGATTTGATTAGTTACCTAACTATGTTCGTTCATTCTAGTTGCTAAATTAATTCTTATTATGTACTCTCCATTATTGTTCTTAGTAAAAAAAAACATATATTGATATTCATTCAAATTACATATTGTTCTAACGAGATTGGATAAGTTAAAGTTTTTTTATTGAGAAAAAGCTCACATCTTTAGTTTCGGATAGTTCGAATTTTGGCACTTTTTTATAATTCAGTAATTAGCTTCATTTGTCCAAGTTTGGTAATCTATTAAATTAATCTCAATTCTAACCCTCTTTTGCAGCCTTTATCCATACCTTTAACCGAAGCCCCATTACAGCCTTGTTAAAGACCTTTTGAGTTGTGTATCATTTCATTATCGTAGTGGAGATTTAATTTTCATGCAAGCCTATGGTAATAACTTTTCATGTTTGACTATTGAGTGCTTAATTATTGAACCTTAAACACTTTGAGTGATTTGAGTGAATCATTAGTGAGGATGTCAACCTTGTCAATTTGGAAATAAAGGTGATTACTTAGATAAAGGGGGATACCTATGATTTTATGATTGAAATGCTCAATTTGGATTGTTTGAAACTTTAATGTTCTTTTAGTTAATCTCTTAACGTATGATTACTTGTGGATTATTTCGAACATTATTGATAAGAATTATGAGTTGAGAAGAATTTATTTTAATTGTGAGTTGAGGATTTTGCTTGAGGACAAGCAAATACTTAAGTGTGGGATATTTGATAAACCATAATATATACATATTTTTACCCCATGCTTGGCATATTTTTGGATAATTTATCATAAGATTCATTGAATTCGATGCTCCTAATCCTTTAATTCATGTTTTATACTCAAGAGAACTTAGGATAGCAAAAAGTGCGAAAAACGGGCCAAAAATAAACAAATTGGGCCTAATTCAGTGTTTCACACGACCTAGGCACTTCCACATGGGTGATCCATAAACCTGTGTGTGACACACGGGTAGACCACATGCCTGTGTGTCATGGCCGTGTCGACACTGTAACAGCCTAATTTTTAATGGTGTCGGAACAGTGATTCGAGATCACTAAATCCGACAAATGAGTTGGAAATATTATTAATTTAGTAATTATAAGTTAAATGTGAAGTTAGGAAAATTTTTGAAATAGTGAATAGTGTACTAAAAATAAATACTAAAATAATTAGAATCGAAAACGAGGTATCGAGACCTTGGGAATTTTAAATCGAGCCATAAATATTTCTATAAATATTTATGGAGTGTTAATAAGTTAGTATTAAAGTTTCGTCAAGAAATTTTAAAGTTCTGATAGTTAATTGAACAAAAAGGACTAAATTGTATCAAATGTAAAATTTTGGGAAATGATTAAATAGCTTAAATGATAAAAGAAAGAGGGTTTAAAAGGCAAATAGACCCAATGTATATTTGGGCTGGACGGCAAGGGCATGAAATCAGCAAGAAAATAAGGAGAATTAAGGGAAAAATTGCAAAATTGCAAAATTTACTTGATAAAGTTAGGACTAAAGTGGAATTATCTAGATTTCTCTTTATTTTTCTGCATTCTCATCAGCAAAAATGCCATGGAAGAGTTCCCCTAAGCTTTTTTTTCATATTTTTACTTCAAGTAAGTTCAATTCTTGATTATTTCTTAAAATTTTTGTGTTTTTGTGACTTTTACAACTAGGTCCACTTGTTGAATTCATTAGTTTTTGATTCTATGAAAGAAATTGAAAGTTGCTATGAATATGTGCTGGAAGTATATGATGATTTGGCATGGAATTAGAGCTTTAAATTGTTTATATGTTAATTTTATTGAAAGAATTGAATAGAAAGTGAATGTTTGGGACCTAAGTGTAAAAGAGTTTGAAGTTAGAGTTTTATGTGGAAATTCTGAATTTCAATAGTTATGAAATAACCTATAATGTCTAGTAAAAATATTAATTGAGAAAATTATCTTAATTTAGGGGTTAATTGATCAAGGACTGAATTGTATGAATTGTGAAATTTGGGGCAAAATGGAAATCAACATTTTGCACTACAACTGTTTTGGACAGCAGCAGTAGTCTAACTTTGAAAAATCACCAAAAATTGTAGAAGTGGAATTAGAGGATGAATACAATATGAAATTAAAGCTTATTTAGTCTAGTTTCTTATAGAAGAAATGATGTAAGTAATGAAATTGTAAATCATGAGATATGATAAATTTTGTGAGACAAGATCAGAATGATTTTGGGTTCCCCTGTTCTAACTTTGTAAAATCATAAAAAATCGGATAAAAATAATTATGGGATTAAATTTATATGTTTAGAATTTTGAATGAGTATATTTTCAATAGAAACAAACGAGAACATCATTCGAATCCTGTACGAGGAGATAATTAATTTTTAGTGAAGAAGGGTCGGAACTGTCAGACAGTAGAATAGGGGAAACTTCAATGAATAAAATGTATTAATTGGCCCAACCAAAAATTATGAAATTTTTATGGTAAGAAGATATGTGAGTCTAGTTTCAGGGAAAATTAGCAGACCTTAATTTGGAGTTCCGTAGCTTTAGATATAAATAATTTAGTGACTATGACATGGGTCGATAGCTTGAATATTCACATAAGTAATTAGTGAAAATTATGGATAAGGTTACTTACAAGTGTGTTATTTATACCAAGGACGTGGATGGAGAGGAAGAGGAGGAAAAATATATGAATGACTCGTGTATAAATTGATCACATGCCTGATTATAATCGATAAGTGTTGGATTAGAAATGATATAATGTTTTATTTGGAATATTTATTATGAAATTATGATTATCGTTATAATAGAAAAATTGAACTTGTGAGTTTATATGGCTAAATTTTAGTGATTATTTGTTAATTTTATGAATTTCATGATGTTTTATTTCATATGTATTGATGATAAAACCGTGAATAATGTAAAAGCATGAAAATTGAATAAATGATCAAATTGAGCATTTCAGTTCAGTGACAAGATGAATTGAAGGAAAAGACCATGGTTGGACCATGGCAACAAGTGATAAGTGATAGCTTCGGCTACACTTATCTGATCAAGGACAAGTGAAAGTGATAAGTGATAGTTTCGGCTACACTTATCCGATCAATGACAAATGAAAAGTGAAAAGTGGTAGTTCCGGCTACCTGATCAGTGAAAAATGGTAGCTCTGGCTACCTGATCAGTGAATAGTGGTAGCTTCGGTTACAAGTGACAAGTGACAAGTGATGTCCGTATAAGACCATATCTGGGATATGGCATCAGTGTGATATATGCTACTGTATAAGACCATATCTGGGATATGGCATCAGTGAGATATGTGATTCGTGTAAGACCATAGCTGGGCTATGGCATCGATATATGAATATGTGTAAGACCATAGCTGGGCTATGGCATCATTATGTGAAGATGTGTAAAACCATAGTTGAACTATGGCATCGAGAAAATGAAGTACTCAATTCCGTAAGATGTTCACTAATTTGAAGAAGTTTGGTAAGTATTACATGGAATTACGTGATATAAGGAAATACGAGTTGATGAGACATGAGCATAAAACTTGGTTGATGAATGAGTTCATTTGTGATTATATATTTCTACGCCTTGAGTGTATTATCCGTATGAATTGGTATTCCAAATGAGTTATTGAGAAAACTTCTAGTATGAAATAATCTGAGTTTAAAACAAAATATCATGAAAACGTAGTTGAAATACATTGGTATGTCTTGTATATGCTATTTGAATTCATAAATGTGGAAAGTAAATGTATGTAGAAATATGAGATGATGATATCTGTACATGGAATTTATTGATGAATACGTACATCCAAATTTATATGATAGATTTTAGTGAACATTGAAATTGCACTTAATAAGTGATTTGGCAATTTAAAATCGTGATTGGTAGGAAGAGTTAATGAATTGCATATTTATGAATTGTTACACGCATTTGTCTAAAATACGAGGAAGTGATGGTAATTGATACATGGATATATGAAACTATGATATATATAAAAACATGGAATATGTTTGATAAATGTGTTCATTCATAATTATGGAATTTATGTACCTCATGTGTGCTATTTGCATAAAAATGATATCTTAAATACTTTGGTGCAAAAAGCTTAAATATGAAATAGTATGAAATCGAAACAAATTGTTATGAAAATGTATTTAAATTATCTGTAAGTGTTTCGTGCTTCTCGATAATGCCTCGTACTCTATTCCAGCGACAGATACGGGTAGGGGTGTTACAGACACTAAACCAAGTTAGAATTGCACACGGCCTGAGCATCTTCACATGGTTGTGACACACAGCCGTGTCCCTGTCGAGCTTAAGTCTAATTATACTCGGAAAAAGCTAATTTTGGGCTAATTTAGGCATTCCAAAGTCTATTTAAAGACCCTAGAAGAGGATTAAAGGGACACGAATAGCAGAAAGCAGAAGATACTGAAGGATAGCCATCAGGAATTAGCTCGGAAGCAGGATCTACTTCAAGATTGAATATCTCCATCCAATTTCCTAGAAGTTCTTTGGGTTCTTTATGTTTTGTTGTTTTCCCAATTTTGAGATGTTTTCCATTATTATGAACTAAACTCCCTAAATACCTAAGGGAGATGAAACCTAAGATGGATCTTATTATTACTTAAATTATATGATAAATACTAGTTCTTATTCTTAATTGTGATTTTAATTCTTGCTTTAATATTCTAGGACATTAATTCAGGTTTTGATGTGCCTATTCGGTGGAGCAAAAGTCTCTGTTTAAGATTAGATCATTCATAATTAAGCGGAGTTGCATGCAATCCTAGAGATAGGACGACATAAATCTACCGAATTAGAGTCAAATCTAATAAGGGAATCCATAGATCGAGTTAATGTGACAATAAGGGTTTTAATTAGAAAGAGATTTCAATTAATCAACCTAGAGTCAGTTGTTCTTAGTCTCGAAAGAGATATTAACATAAATAAAGAACTTCTACAAATTAAGACAAGTGAATAAATCGTCTAATTTAGAAAGTAATAAGTGAAGTCTAGGTGAATTCTTCCTTGGGTATTGTCTTCTCCATCGGTTTTCCAAAAGCAGTTTCAACTTTCGTCTTTGTCGTATTCTTAGTTAAGTAGATAGTTAATTTTAGTTTAAAAGAACATCCCCTTAATTCTTAGGCTAGATAATAAAAAGATAGTAATTACTAGTACTTTTAGTTCTTGTGGATACGATATTTCTGGTCTTACCATAACTATACTACTGTTCGATTGGTGCGTTTGCCTTAGTCGAATTTTTAGTTAGTTTCACGATCATCAGATAATCAAAAGAAAACTTCTGATAAATCCCTATCCCAATTCCCCTTATTTTTCTCTAGCAAACTCTCCACTATTCAGAATCCAACTTCGGCACAACTCTCTACCAGAACCGAACAAAAATATTAACATCCCAGGGATTCAAACTCAAGACCTTCAGCAGACTAACACTCCATTTAACCACCAGACCAACAGGCCTATTCTAATATGAAATTACAAGTAATTAAATATAAGCCTGCTGGACTAGCACAAGGCTTAAGTCAGAAAAATACCAAACTTTTCCAAAGGCAGGGCTTGAACCCAAGATTTCTCAGACACTCCAAGAACACTTAACTATTGAAGCAGATACACATTTATCAATTAATTGCAAAAGCATAAACATAAAATTTGGTACGTTACATGTCACATTTTGAGTCTTAAATAAGCTAAACAGACCCCCACAGAAGGTTTTATTTCGAATTTCTAAAAAATAACCAAAGCAATTAGTTAATTAGTAAAAATATTTAACAATTCAAAACATAAACATAATTAGTTGAGGCATAAATGAAATAAAAATAGTTGGACATAAAACCAAAATTTTAAGAACAATTAATCGAAAAATTATAAATATAATTGATTAAAACATTAAGATAATTACATTAAGCAATTTTTTAAGAATTAATTAAAATTTAAAATATGTTGATGTTTAAAACATAATTACAATTAATTTGGGCATAAATGAAAATGAATTAATTGATTTTAAAAGCAAAATTCAAAGAACAATAAATTAGAATATAATGTTAAAACATAGATAATAATATAATTAAATATCAACAGGTGTTTAGTATACTAGTAAGTCACTTTGTAATCTTAAAGAGAGAAAGTAGATTCAGATCTTGGAAATGACGTTGCTGTGAGTGGAACCTAAACATGGACCGTAATAGAATAAACAGTTTGCGGCAAACACCTGATTAAGGAAAAGAACATCAATCTTGAAGACTGTTCAAAAGATAAAGTAGTGCAAGCAATCTAATGTCTACTGCCAAATTCATTGCACCATATGTTAAGAACATTGTCCTAGGTTTCTATGCTCACTTGAAGAAGGATATTGCTGATAAAGGGTCCAAAAATTAGATAAAGGTCTATGTGAGAGGAGAGTATTTTGACTTTAATAACTCTCTCATATGTGATTTCCTCACCATTTTTGAGCAGGAAGATGAACTTGTTACCAGTTGGGACAAAAAATTTATAGTCCTAACTAGAGGAGTTTGTGTCACATCCCAAAACTAGGTTACAAGAAATTGGGTTAGTGAAACCAAGATAGGTCACGTCTTGATTTTGAGTTATGATTGTAAAAATTTTGTTAAGTGAATTGATCTAGTTCAGTGGTGAAGTGTTGTGTTCGTGTGTGAGAGATCCTATATTCAAATCTCTTGCTTTGAATTTTTAGTATTTTTTTCACAACCTCTATCCTTAATCATCTGGCATAAATAATATTTTTGCTCAACTAATGACAAGGATAAACTTGTTGGTTCAGTGGTAAGACATTAGCTTATCCTATAATCTATCTCAATTTGATTAATTGTTTATTTATTTGGAATTATGTTATGATTTTATCACCGCTGAGTTTAAATCTTTTTTTACATGTATTCAAAATTTTGTCCATACAACTTCAAACAGAGAAAAAGATTGTCCATGCAATTCTATCAAAAAATATAATCCGTTTAATAACATTAGTAAGTTTAAAGTGCATGTATTTTCTCAATCTCGATGCAAAATGGTTGACAGAGATTATAACATGATGTTTCATCTCTTATTGATATCTTGTATTTTTATAGGAGTTATTTAATAATATGTTCATTTTTATAATTAGAAAAAATAAAATATATTTTCAGTATCATTAAGTACACCTTTTTTAGATTATTATAAAGTACACTTGTTTTTCTTTAAACTTTCCGTTATACTTGACAAAATCTTAAATTGTGAATTAATTGTCTTATATTAACTTCCGTTTTAAATCTCAACTTGACCTATTTATACATTGTTATTGGGCATGGGTTTTTTTATCTTTTATTTTACGAAAATTTTAGTTTAACATTTCAATTTACCTTAACAATGGCTTTCCTTAAGCTTTTCTTCTCATTTCTAATGTTTATGGTTTACTTGACTTCAATGATGGCCGATATGCAAATACACATTGATAGTTCAACCACTTATCAAAATTCACCATTTTATAATGATATCAATGGTGCAGGGCCCATGTGTAAGTGTATACATAATTTTTTGCATATACCTTTGACACATATTACAATTTTTTTTTCTCTACATGCATTAATAACTTAGGTCTTAGATAGACTAAATTAATACTTCAAAATTTATTTCAAATTGTGTACTTTTAATCTATGATTCATATTAGATAATGTATTTAAAATGCGGTGATGTTAACAAATAAAACTATATAGGTCAAAATTGTTAAATCTTTAGTTTTCAATTGATTGGTTCATTTAAATGAGATCTTAAATATTTAAAGAATTACTTAAATGTAAAATCAATATTAGGTTTAGTAAATAATCTACAATACTATGTATATAACTTAATATGTATATAAAATGTAATCAAATTAACTTTATATTGGAACTTTGTTATTTTAACGAAACATAATTAAAAATGGAGATTGGTTTCTGAATAATAACTAATGTGGTTGTTTAAATTTTAATATCTATAGATGTAGAAGGAGGTGAGCCGAAGGCTAAATCAGATGCAAAATCAAAATGTTGTAATAACCATCCTGAACTTGGGAAATGTATTCCTGGGGAAGATGATAACCCTGACAAAGATGGAAAATGTTGGAATTACTGCATTGTTGATTGTGAGAGAGGAGGTGTTTGTAAACTACTGTCAGATGGTCACCATGAATGTCATTGTGCTTGTTAATTTCCAATTTTCATCCAAATAAATAATAAATCATATATCGATGTAGTTATGAGATAATTTATGCTTATCTTTTGTAGAATATGTAATAAGTGATATGCTATTTTGTTAAGATTATGATAAAAATAAGTTTTCTTTTATCATTTCAAATTTGGGAGGGGATAGGCGATGTTAGATATAAAAATGTTTTGAAATCCCGCCCTACAAGTGACACAAACTCAAACAATTTGTGTTTGCTAACAAACAACGACTTTATCACTTTAACTATGAATTCAATGGTATATTTCACCTAATAATTCCAAGGATGATATTAAATTTTTATTTAAATGAAGGGTAAAATTTGAATTTTGAAGAAGAAGAAGAAGAAGAAGAAGCTCAACCGTGTTCATGGTAGTATATATGTATAGTGATTTACACCATAGAAAAACTAAGGAATGAAAATGAGAGGGAGACGAGACTTGGGAAAATAAATAAATAAGAGAGAGAAAGATACTAGTGTAAAATGAGAATAAAGGAAGTCAAAATGCTGCTTGTAGTGATAAATTTTTATAATTTTTAACCAAATTAATATTAAATAAACACAAGGGAAACTTTATAAATATCACAGGGCAGGCCAATTTCATGCTAAACCTTACCTCGACCTGCCCACTGACCATTTTCTAAAACAAACTTTACTGCAAACCCATTTTTTTTAAATAAAAAACACTGTCATATTGGATTGGATCGGCTCAAAACCTGTTAGTTTTGGGGTTTTTCCATCCCTATTCAAACTCCTGTAGTTAGGACTGTAAAATTTTTGTCCCAACTAGTAACAAGTTCATCTTCCTGCTCAAAAATGGTGAGGAAATCACATATGAGAGAGGAATTAAAGTCAATATACACTCCTCTCACAGAGACCTTTATATAATTCTTGGACTCTTTATCAGCAATATCCTTCTTCAAGTGAGCATAGAACTCTACAACAATGGTCTTAACATATGGTGCAAAGAATTTGGTAGTAGACATTAGATTGCTTGCACTACTTTATCTTTTGAACAGTCTTCAAGATTGAAGTTCTTTTCCCCAATCAAGTGTCTGTTGCAAAGTGTTCATTCTATTACGGTCCATGTTCAGGTTGCCACTCCCAGCCACATCGTTTCCAATATCTAAATCTACTTTCTCCCTTTGAAATTATAAAGTGCCTTACTAGTATACCGAACACTTTGTGATATTTAATTATGTTATTATCTATGTTTGATCATTATATTCTATTTTATTGTTCTTTGAATTTTGCTTTTACAAACAATTAAATTGTTTTCATTTATGCCCAAATTAATTGTAATTATGTTTTAAACTCCAACATATTTCAATTTTTAATTAATTGTTGTTTAAATTTTGCTTAATGTAATTATCTTGTTGTTTTAATAAATTATATTTATAAATTTTAATTAATTGTTCTTAAATTTTTGGTTTTATGTCCAACTATTTTTATTTCATTTATGTCTAAATTAATTATGTTTATGTTTTCAATTGTTAAATCTTTTTATTAATTAATTAAATTTTTTTGGTTATTTTTGACCAACTAAATTGTAATTATTTACTTACCAAAAATAATAGTGATTACTTATGAAAAATCGTATTCATCTATTTTTTTAAAACAATTAAACCTATAATCTATCTCAATTTGATCAATTATTTATTTATTTGGAATTATCTTATGATTTTATCACCACCGAATTTAAAATTTTTTTTTTGCATGAATTCAAAATTTTGTCCATACAACTTCAAACAAAGACAAAATTGTTCATGCAATTCTATCAAAAAATATAATAAGTAAAATAACATCAATAAATTTAATTTCCATATATTTTATCAATTCCGATGCAAAATGGTTAACAGAGATATTAACATGATGTTTCATCCCTTATTGGTATATTGTATTTTTATAGCAGTTATTAAATTTATTAATATGTTCATTTTTATAATTAGACAAAATAAAATATATTTTCAAGTACACTTTTTTTATATTATTATAAAGTATACTTGTTTTTCTTTAAATTTTTCGTTATACTTGACAAAATTTTAAATGGTGAATTAAATGTCTTATATTAACTTCCGCTTTAGATCTCAACTTGACTTATTTATACATTGTTATTGGGCATAGGTTTTTTTATCTTTTATTTTACGAAAATCTTAATTTAACATTTCAGTTTACTATAACAATGGCTATTCTTAAGCTTTTATTTTCATTTCTAATGTTGATTATTTACTTGACTTCAATGATGGCCTATATGCAAATACACATTGATAGTCCAATCAGTTATCGAAATTCACCATTCTACGATGATATCAATGGTGTAGGACCCATGTGTAAGTGTATATATCTTTCTTTGTTTTTACCTTCGATATATATTATAAAATATATTCTTTTCTCCACATGCATTAATAATTTAGGTCTTGGATAGACTAAATTAGTACTTCTAAATTTATTTAAAATTGGACGCTTTTAATTTATGATTCATCTTAGATAATGTATTTAAAATGCGGTGATGTTAATAAATAATACTATATAAGTCAAAATTTTTAGACCTTTAGTTTTCAATTGATTGATTCATTTAAACGAGATTTTAAATATTTAAAGAATTATTTAAATGTTAAATAAATATTAGGTTTAGAAAATAATCTTTAATACTATGTATATAACTTAATACTTATATATAATCAAATTACCTTTAGATTGGGACTTTGCTATTTTAACGAAACATAATTAAAAATGGAGATTGATTTTGGAATAATACCTAATGTGGTTGTTTAAATTTTAATATCTATAGATGTAGAAGGAGGCGAGTCGGTGGCTAAATCAGATGCAAAATCAAAATGTTGCAATAACCATCCTAAACTTGGGAAATGTATTCCTGGAGAAGATGATAACGCTGACAAAGATGAAAAATGTTGGAATTATTGCATTGCTGATTGTGAGAGAGGAGGTGTTTGTAAACTAATGTCGGATGGTCACCATGAATGTCATTGTGCTTGTTAATTTCAAGTTTTCATCCAAATAAACTAATAAACCATATGTCCATGTAGTTATGAGATAATTGATGCTTATCTTTTGTAGAATATGTAATAAGCCATATGCTATTTTGTTAAGATTATGATAAAAATAATTTTTTTTATCATTTCAAATTTGGGAGGGGATAGGCGATGTTATAAATAAAAATGTTTTGAAATCCCTCCCTACAAGTGACACAAACTCAAACAGTTTGTGTTTGCTAACAAACAACAACTTTATCACTTCAACTATGACTTCAATGGTATATTTGACCTAATAATTCCAAGGATGATATAAAATAATTAAAATATAATATCATGAACATGACACAAACTCATAAATTTTATATCCAATAATGATGATTTCCAATCATTAATATTAATTAGTGTGTAAATTTTTATTTAAATGAAGGGTAACTTTTGATTTTTTCTCAAAAATTTTATTGATTAAATTTTAATACATTCATATGATAGATATTCTTTTGAAAAAAATAATATTATAATACTCCATCATTTAAAATTAAAGTTTGAATAAGTCGTTCCAAATTTTAAAATAAAGAAGAAGAAGAAGCTGCCCAACCATGTACATGGTAGTATATATGTATAGTGATTTATACCATAGAAAAAACAAAAGAATAAAATAAGAGGGATAGAAGACTTGGGAAAATAAATAAAAGAGAGAGAGAAAGATACTGGTGTAAAATGGGAGTAAAGGAAGTCAAAATGATGCTTGTAGTGATAAATTGTATTGGCCCAAAAAATTGAATATTTGAATTTTTCTAAATTTTATTATAATTAAGTATCTGTTTCAATGGTTAAGGGCATTGATTGTGTGTTTGAGCTCATGGGTTTAAATCTCTTTTTTGGGAAAATTTAGTTATTTTTGTTCTTAGGCCTAACTCTATTTATTCAGCTTAAATATTAATTTTGATCAATTTGTGATTGAATGAGCCTACTGGTTTAATGGTAAGATGTTAGTTTACCCTTTGATATTGTGTTCAAGTCTTTGTGTGAGCAAAATGGTAATATTTTTGCTTATGTGCCGTATATGTAGTAGTGGTTGGATGAAATTTGAATTTTGGGGAAGTTGGATGGTAGTAGTGTACCAGATTTAGTGGGGTGTTCCAACTTATTTTTAGTTTTATGCAAAATTCCCTCAATTTTAACTGTTTTTACCGTCTTTCAAGCCTCCCTATTTTACGATTTTTTTTGTTTTATGTTCTTTGGTTCTTTGGCTTCAATTTATTTTCTCTTCTCTTATTCTATATTAATTTTACCCTTGTGTTTTTAGTCCTCTCGAATTTGATTTTTGTTGTGCAGATTAGTTTTTTCAATCAAGTGGGTAACTATTTTATACTAAGATTATGAAGGGTTTTGTGAATATGTTGTTTTTTCTTCTTGTGTCAAGGGTTTAATCATTGTGAAATCTGTTGATTTAGGTGAGAATCCTGAAGTTAACGTTCCTCTTGCGAATTAATTCTCGTTGGAAGTCTCTGTTCAAATTGGGTAAGTAGTTGAATTTTTTTTGTGAGGTTAAGGTTATATCATTTGATGTTTTTTGCCATTTAAACATTTTAATTGGGAGTTTGTTACTAATTGGAACATTCTGAATACTGATTTTAGGTTCAGTAAGGCTCCTGTTTGGTTTCACATCAAAATCAGATCAGGTGTGTAACAGAAACCCAATAAAATAGTGAATAGCAAAAGCTGAAATTAGGGATTGCTGATGCCACACGACCGTGTGGCAGGTCGTTTATGACACATGACCGTGTGACAGGTCATGTGCCAGACCGTGTGGGCTCAAATTCCAAATTTTTTACCTAAGATTGTATACGTCATACGAGTCGAACGTAGGCCTTCTGTAGGGTCCGTATGATACAAATTAAGCTATAAAC
This sequence comes from Gossypium longicalyx, assembly GCA_025698465.1. NCBI lineage: Eukaryota > Viridiplantae > Streptophyta > Magnoliopsida > Malvales > Malvaceae > Gossypium > Gossypium longicalyx. Next base: position 9,052,407 of record CM046997.1, on the reverse strand, counting down.
CATGATTTCTGATGTTCTATTAGTTTTAAATATGATTTAAGTAGGCAAGATTAATAAGTTCTATGCTAAGTATGATTTGTATTATGTTAAGTATGATCTGTTTTTTGTTAAGCATGACCTGAATCTGCTATAAGAAGCATGTATGTCATATACATTTCTGATATCTGTTAGTTGTGCATGTGCATTGGAGTGAGAAATATATTTATGGAGGAAGTGTGGGCAGTTTAATCTATTTGTCGTATTTGGTGGCTCAGCCACATATATATCTATTTCTAGCGGATTACTACTTAATGATCTGGCAACTAGACTGCAAATATTCTAAAAAGTGACATAGAGTCACTTAACGGTGTGTAGAACTGGATGGGTATTAAATACCCTATATGGTGTGTAGGGATGGTCGAAAATGGTGTATAGGGGATGGGGATAGGATTTTAAATCTGTATTTGATATGCTCTAATTCTATTTTTGTTTATGAAATTTGTACGGTTGAAATATGAAAGTATGTTTGAAATCGTATCTGATGAATTTTATTATATGTTACACACTAAGCTTGTAAGCTCATTTTCTATTTTTTTTCATTCTTAGGTAATTTTCATACTTAGGCGAGTTGGTGCAATGGGAGCTCGGTTATTTATTTCTATTGCATATCTTTGATTTATTTGTATTTAATCTGGTTTCTTATGGACTATTTTTGGACTATTTTTAAAATTTGGATTTTATTTTTCATTTTTAATTATTTAAACGTTTTTCTGATGGTATACATTTTATTTACAAAACGTTGAATTTTCAACAATAAAATGCATTTTCCAAAATTAAACTTGATTAAGAATTCCATTGCAAACTTAGATATTTTAAAAGTATAGATAATCAACAAATTTACCTAATTAGTTAAGAAAGGAAATTCCCTAACAACTGGGACTTTTACTTAGCAAAATTTAGCGTCGTCTTTACAAATCTCAAATGGTTTCTGGGTTTTCAAATGATTTGTAGTAACTTCTCCCAATCTAGCCATAATGTCTAGGCCGAATTTAGGATGTTACATTTGGTGGTATTAGAGCCTAGGTTCAAAACTCAGGCTATGATTCTGGGTTTAAATTTTTGTGAAAAGTGTATTTATTTCTATTTAAAACTGAAAAATGGCTTTATAGAATACTGAGTCTCTAATGCTGATCCTATAAGTTCTTCTGCCTTATCTAAACTTTTAGTTTAGAAAAACATTGTGATATTAGAATTACTCTATTGTAGTTAGAGACTATAATAACTCTACAAAATCTTCTGATAAAATTTTGGACATAAAATATCTGATAACAAACTTCAAAACTGATACATAAAATTTTGGTAATGTAGATAATTTACTATGATACGCGTGGAACTCATGGACGAGGTTCTCGTGGAGGCCACGAACACCGAAGAGGGGCTCAAGCTGAGCCATTCTCAATGGGCAGTATGCCTAATCTGATACGAACAAGACTATGGGTACGCCTGCTGCCAAGACAAGGTCTCAAACTCAGATGGCTAGGGATAATGCATTATCCTAATCCATGTTAAAAGTTCTTGAGAGGGTCGTTGGGACCCATTCTGGATCTGAGAGTTGAGGGTCGATAACTAAACGAATCCGACCTAATGGAGCAGAGTTATTTAGGGACATCATTAGGGTCGCCCTGACTGTGGCCGAGTATTGCTTAGTGGCCATAAAAAGAATCATAAACGATTTAGACTACACTCCTGAGCAGAAACTAAAGGGTGTAGTGTCATTGCTTCGAGATGAAGCCTATCAGTGGTGGCTGATCGTTGAGAAAGGTACGCAGCCCAAACGGATAACTTGGGATCATTTTTGAAATGCCTTCCAGAACAAGTACGTGGCGGCGAGCGTGAGTTTATGGGGCTAACTCAGGGAGATAGGAATGTGGCCGAGTTTGAGGCCAAATTTTTTAGGCTGTGTAGATATGCTTGTGGGTTAGTAGCGACTAACTATGATAAAAGTATCCAATTTGAGGAGAGGTTGAGATATGATATTAAGGTGTTGGTGGTTCCACAGAGGGAGCGAATATTCGAAACTTTGGTGGAAAAGACTAAGATCATTGAGGATATTAAGCGCGCAAAACGCGAAAAGAAAGAGAAAGAAAAGGGCTAGAGTAAAATTAAGAGGGATTCGGGTCCTTCTAGCTCTATTCAGTGGCCTAACAAATGGGCCAGGCTTGATAGGCCTCCACAGATTGAGGCAGCGGTTGCTACGTCAAAGATTCAGTTGTGTAGGGATTGTGATAAGCGTCATCCGGGCAAGTGTTGGAGAAGATTGGAAACTTGTCTACGATGCAAGTCTATGGAGCACTGTATTAGTGATTGTCTGCTCCATTCTGATCAGGTGCAAGCTCTAGCTCCGGGTTTGGTTCAGCCACAGAGGGGAGCTTAGTAGCCACCTCGGGGCTGTGGGTAAGCCAGAGGTGGTAATTGTTTGGGTAAGGGCCAAAGACCATCGGAGAAAGGTGCAAATAGATTGAGGGCTGCCTAGACAACCTGTTTTGGTATTAGCAACAAGGTGCTGGGATGAAAGAAACATCGCTGATATGATAGCTAGTACGTTCTTTATTTATTTTGTTCCATATTTTGCACTGATAGATATTGGCTCAACTCACTCTTATATAGCTAGTTCTATTTCTATAAATATAAGAATTCCTATTGGGAGTACTTCTAGTGAGGTTTCTATAATTACTCTATTAGGTCAGTCAATATGGATTAATAAGATTTATAAGAGGTGCCCACTAGAGATACAAAGAGTTGTGTTTCTAGCTAGTCTGATGAAATTACCGTTCGGGGAGTTTAATTTGATACTAGGAATGAACTGGCTTGTGGAGCATCAAGTTAGCTTAGACTATGCTGCTAAGAGGGTAACTCTGAGATCTAAGAATGATATGGAGATTACCATAATCGTGAGTCTCAAGATTACTTCTCCAATGTGATCTCCGCTCTAGTAGCCGAAAAGTTACTGTGAAAAAGGTGTGAGGCATTTCTGCCTTATGTACAAGACTGAAGTTTCGTGGAATCTTATGTTGGGGATATTTAGATAGTTAGATAATTTTGGAATATTTTTCCCGAGGAATTGTTGGGGTCTCCTTCGGATAGGGAGGTTGAGTTCAGCATTGAGATTTTGCCTGGTACAGCTTTAGTGTCTATTGCTCTTTAAAACATGGTACCGAAGGAGCTTATGGAATTTAAAGCTCAGCTTCAGAAACTTCTCGATCGAAGGTTCATTAGGCCTAGTGTGTCTCCCTGGGGAGCATGAGTTCTTTTTGTAAAGAAAAAATATGGTAGTATAAGTGTGTGGATTACCACTAGCTGAATAAATTGATGGTAAAGAATAAGTACCCACTTCCAACGACTTGTTTGATCAGTTTAGTGAGACATTTGTATTCTAGAAGATTGATCTTCATTTTGGGTACCATTAGCTAAAGGTTAAAGAGGCTGATGTATATAAGACCGCTTTTAGGACTTATTATGGGCACTATGAGTTCCTTGTCATACCCTTTGGTTTAACAAACACTCCAGTTGCATTCATGGATCTTATGAATCAAGTTTTCCATCCGTATTTGGATCAGTTCATCGTGATTTTTATCGACGATATTCTAGTATACTCTAAGACAAAGGACAATCATGATGAACATCTTAGAGTAGTTCTGCAGATACTATGTGAGAAAAAGCTCTATGCTAAGTTGAGCAAATGTGAGTTTTGGTTAAGTAAGGTCACTTTTTTGGGACATGTGGTTTCTGCTGAGGGAACTCAAGTCGACCCTAAAAAGATTGAGGTTGTGCTTGAATGGAAACAACCTAGTAATGTATTTGAAATTTGAAGCTTTCTCAATTCAGTGGGGTATTATCAGAGATTTGTTGAGGGGTTCTCGCTTATCACAATTCCTCTAACTAAGTTGTTGCGTAAAAAAGCACATTTTGTATGGATCGATGAGCACCAATCGAGCTTTGAAAAGCTCAAGTCTGTTTTGACTCAGGTATCCATTCTGATACAACTTGAATCTGGTAAAGAGTTCGTGGTCTACAATGATGCTTATCAATTCGGGTTGGGTTGTGTTCTGATGCAAGATGGTAAGGTAGTGGCTTACACATCCCGATAGCTTAAGTCACACAAAGGCAACTATCCCATGCACGATCTTGAGTTGGCTGTTGTTGTCTTCGCTTTGAAATTTTGGAGTCATTATCTGTATGGTGAGAGGTGCATCATTTACACAGATCATAAGAGCCTTAAGTATCTCCTTACTCAGAATGTAACAGCCCTTACCCGTATCCGTCGTTGGAACAGGGTACGAGGCATTACTGGACTTAATCGTTCACAAACATGCAAAAATCGGGCTACAAAATTTCTTTTAATTCAAAAATTTTTATAAACATGCATAATGTCCCATACACGGGCCTACAAAGCCCTAAACATGCATTGAAAGTAGTTAGGGACTAAATTGAGAACCTTAGCAAATTTTGGGAAAACTTAGAAATTTTCTTTCCATGAAACAGGGTCACACGCCCATGTGGACACATGGACACACGCTCGTGTGCCTTCGACATGCACGTGTCCACAGGCTATGAAACTCTCTGGCTATGATGTCAGCAAATAATTTGAACCACACAGCCAAGCCACACGCCCGTGTGCTAAGGCCATGTCCCCCACACGGTTGAGACACACGACCGTGTCTCGGACCGTGTAGTCAACACTTAGGCTATTTTCCAAGTCTTCATGTTACCCATAAACCCTTACAACCTTTTACATATTTAAACCACAAATCATGGCATCATTTTAGTGATTAAACACTCTTTATTAAGATATATTCATAACATCAACATGTCCTCTTATAAGAAATGCATTTACTCATGCAATACCAAGTCTAGATTCCTTAATTCACATTCATAAGACTTGTCATTTTGATGATCACTTTTACCATTATACTAGGGTTACCAACTTATCCATCAAGCACTCATGTTCAAGCATTATCACATTGTTTTTATAATGTGCAATTACTACATGGCTATGACCACCTCAATTGGTCATAGAGCATACATCCAACACACACATGTCATGTTATCAACCATGCATGGCAAACAACAATAATCACATCATAAACATTAGACATGACAAACATAGCTAGGTTTACAAGCCATAATCAATATGAGCCACATCTCATGGCTATATACATATAACTCAATATAAGCCAATACATATGGCCAAAGCATAATAACACATGTCAATAAACTAGATCCCTATACATGCCACTCACTTGAAATTTCTAATATTTGCTTCATTACTCCAAAGGTAGTGACTTGATAGTGTGATGCTACCTCCGACGATCTCCAACCCCGAGCTAACCTGTCAACACTAAAGAAAAGGAAAGGAAGGGAGTAAGCTTTACAGCTTAATAAGACCGTATGAAAATAATAAGCAATTTATCAACTTGCTTCTCAAGGTAATACAACCATATTTGCACTTTTACCTATGTTTAGGTCAAGTTGTTTTCTTGAGTTATAGTTACTAAATTATTTATATCTGCAGCTACAGAACTCCAAACTAAGATCCGTTAATTTTCCCTGAAACTAGAATCACATATCTTTTTACCATAAAATTTTCATAATTTTTGGTCTAGCCAATAAGTACAGTTTATTCTTTAAATTTACCCCTTTTACGTTGTCTGACAGTTCCAACCCTTCTTCACTAAAAATTAATTATCTCATATTACAAAACTCGGATGATGTTCCTGTCTATTTTTCTTGAAAATAGACTCATTAAAAATTACAAAAATATAAATTATAACTCACAAATATTTTTTTACAATTTTCAATGATTTTCTCAAATCAAAACAGGGGATTTTGAAATCATTCTGAATCTGTCACACAACAAATTAAATATTTCATAGTATGAAACTCCTTTGCTTATACCGTTTCTTCTATATGAAATTAGACTAATTAAGCTTTAATTTTATATATTCAGCCTCTAACTCAATTTCCACAATTTTTGGTGGATTTTCAAAGTCAGATTGCTGCTGCTGTCTAAAACTGTTTTAGTGTAAATTAATAATACTAAGTTTATCACACCTTATTAATTCATTTTCACCACATTGGTAAAAACACATGTTTTTACATCATAAGTATAGACCTATAATCACAAGGTCATCACAGAATCATTCTCATAGGCATGAATTACCTATTTACATCTTCACCAAATGTGCATCATAAACCGAAATCATTTCTCATGAGTTTGGCATACATACCTATGTTACTCAACATACTCATATACTCACTCATATTCATTCCTTATTAATCATACAACATGAATTGAATTCACATCTCATCAATCTCATGTAAGTACCTGTACCACTCACAACATAGCCATAAGCTCTATCATTTCGATATAAACCATACATTTCCCGTTGAACCATTTGGAATACTACAGGATATTCAATAGCCCTAAACATGGGATAAGATGCCGATGCCATGTCCCAGACATGGACTTACACTGACTTTCATATATCGAGGCCGATGCTATATCCCAGACAGGTCTTACACTAGCTCTCATCTATCGGTGTCGATGCCATGTCCCAGACAGGTCTTACACTAGCTTGTATATCTCAAGGCTGATGCATGTCCCAAACATGTCTTACACTAGCTCTCGTCTCAATGCAGATGCATGTCCTATACATGACTTACACTGGCTCTCATAATGTGGCCAATGCATGTCCCAAATATGTCTTACACTAGTACACATATCACCCAATGTCATGGCATGAATATCCAATCTATTCCTAAGGTTCAACAGAGAGTTTATCATGTTAAGTCTCATCATACCATTACTCATAGTCACAATCAAACAATTTATGCTATATCAATTTAATCACACATAATAACCATGTAGTTGCATTATTTACACCCATCTTACTCGTTTCAATGGAATATCATATTCCATCAAATTTCTAATGCATTCAATCATCACATATATGTTATTAACATTTGGCATCACTTTCTCATATAAAATATCTTCAACATAAAATTCAATACAATCATAGCAAGATATATTTCAAGTATATTAACAATAACATGGATATCATACTCATTTAATCACACGGACTTACCTCAAATGCAAATTTCGACCAATTATTCCATTTTAGCCCATAACCTCGTACTTTCTGATTTAAGCTCAAATCTCAATTTTTCTTGATCTAACATGATGAAATTCAATCATTCAATCATTACATTAATTAAAACATTCTATAATTCATAATTTGGCAAAATGACTATTTTGCCCTTAAACTTTACAAAAATTACGATTTTTCTCTTAGGCTCATAAATCGATTTTTATCGAATTTCCTCCTTTACCAAGCCTAGCTGAATTATTTTTATAACTATAGCAACTCACAATTTCAATTATTTCACACATTTACAACTTATTTTACAAACTTTACAAAATAGCCCTTTTTAGGTGTTTTCATGCAAACTCCTTTCACAAAAGTTGTTTATTACACAACCATGACTCATTTTCTTCCATAAAAATTCAGAAAAAAACATTAGTATTCACATGGAAAAACCCTAGACTTCCAACCATTTTGCAAAATAATCCCTTCATTATCTAGATTATGCTACAAGGGTCTCAAAAGTACAAAAATTATCAAGACCATCAAAATCGCTTACTTGCATGGGTGAAGAGTGGCTACAAATTTCAAGCTTTCAAAACCTCTATTTTTCTGGTATTTTTGGTGGAGAGTGTGAAGGTGAAAAGATGATATCACTTTCTCTTTATTTTATTTTATTTCTAGTCAATTTGGTTACCAAAATTCACCTAACCATTTTGACTATTTTAATTCCTTGTCTCATGGCCGGCCATCACTCATTTAAAGGCCTATTTTCACTTTAAAGACCCCCAATTTTGGTTCTTTAGCTATTTGGTATATCTATCTAATAAAATAAGACTTTTGTCCATTATGCGATTTAGTCCTTTTTCGCAATTAGGCATGAAATCGTTAAAATTATTTCACCAAAATTTTCATGCACTCATATAATCATGCTATAACACATAAAATATCATTAAAAATAATTTCTTCGGCCCCAAAATAGTGGTTTCAAAACCACTGTTCTAACTAGGCCCAAAATCGGCCTGTTACACAGAAGGAGTTTAACCTTAGGCAATGTAACACCCCAAACCCGGCCCAGAAATGAAACATGAATTTTCAAACTCTTATGTGGCATGTCAGATTCGGCCATAACGTCTGGGCCGGGTTTGGGGTGTTACAGGCAACGTAGATGGATTGAGTTGCTTAAGGACTACGACTGTACCATTGAGTATCTTTCTGGTAAGGCCCATGTTTTGGTCGATGCTCTTAGTCGTAGTTTGGTGTCTGATTTGAGGGTGATGTTTGCTCGCCTAAGTTTGTTTGATGACGGTAATCTATTAGCTGAGTTACAAGTTAAGCTAACTTGGATTGATCAAATTCAGGTTAAGTAGTTAGTGGATGATTCTTTGATTCTGCGGTTTTGAAAGGTTAAAAAATGTGGGACTTCTAATTTTGGGTTGAATAGTGATGAGGTTTGTGTTTCAGAGGTCGGGTTTGTATGCCTAACGATGCTGAGTTGAGGTAATCTATTTTACGATAATCGCATAGTAACCCCTATGCTATGCATCCTAGTGGAAATAAGATATATCGAGATCTTCGAGAGTTATATTGGTGACCTAATTTGAAATGGGAGGTGACTAATTTCGTCTCTCGTTGCTTGACGTGCCAGCAAGTTAAGGCTGAGCACCAACTACCTTTGGGTTTGCTTCAACCCGTTAAGATTGCCCTTTGGAAATAGGAATGGGTGACTAAGGACTTCATTAGTGGGTTGCCCTTGACACCCACTAAAAAGGATTATGTTTGGGTCATCGTGGATTGTTTAACCAAGTCTGCTTATTTTATTTTGGCCAAGACTGACTATTCTTTGCAGAAATTTGCTATACTGTACATTTTTGATATTGTTAGACTTCATGAGTTTCTAGTCTTGATTATCTCTAATAGGGACCCACGTTTGATTTCTCAATTTTGGAAGAAACTTTATGAAGCTCTAGCTACTTAATTGGACTTCAGTAATGCATTTCATCCTCAAGTTGATGGGCAATCTGAGAGAGTGATTCAGATTCTGGAGAATATGTTACGAAGTTGTGTAATTAACTTCTGAGGTAGTTGGGAAGAGTTTTTGCCACTAGCTAAGCTCACTTAAAATAACAACTTCCAATCTAGTATTCAGATGGCACCTTACGAGGCTCTATATAGTCGTAAGTGTCATACACCTTTGTGTTGGACTGAGTTGGGTGAGAGATGGGTTTTGGATTCTAAGTTGGTTTCTAAGACTAAGGACAAGGTTAGACTGATTTAAGATCATCTTAAGGCAGCTTCTAACAGACAGAAGTCATATTCGGGTCTGAAGAGGAGAGATGTCGAATTTTTTGTGGCTGGCCAAGTTTTTCTTAAAGTATCTCCATGGAAAAAAGTTCTTCAGTTTAGACGTAAAGGTAAGTTAAGCCCTAGGTTCATTGGGCCTTAACAAATTCTTAAACATGTTGGGTCAGTCACCTATCAGTTAAAGCTACCTCTGAAGTTAGATTGTATACACGATGTGTTCCATGTCTCTATGTTTAGATTCTGGTATCGATCTGACCCATCTCATATTGTATTTGATAAGGAGATTAAGGTAAGACTAGATTTGACCTTCAAGAAGGAGTCGGTTTAGATTCTAGGTCGAGACGTTAAGGTCTTGAGGAGGAAGACCATTCCTTCGGTTAAGGTTTTATGGCGAAATCATGGTACTAAGGAAGCCACTTGGGAACCTGAGGACTCAATTCAATAGCAATACCCACATATGTTTGAATTAGGTAAAATTTAGAGGCTGAAATTTCTTTTAAGGGGGAGAGTTGTAATGCCCCAAAAATTTAAATATTTGATTTGTTAATTTTTTTCATAATTAAGTATATGTTTCAGTGGTTAAGGGTCTTGATTGTGTGTTTGAAGTCATGGGTTCAAATCTCTCTTTTGGGAAAAGTTTGTTATTTTTGTTCCTAAGCCTATCTCTGTTTATTCGATTTAAATATTATTTTTGATCAACTTGTGATAGAATAAGCCTGCTAGATAGTGGTGTAAGGTGTTAGCATACCCTTTGGTCTTGTGTTCGAGTCCCTAAGTGAACAAAATGGTAATATTTTTGCTTCTCGATATGTGTGCCGCATATGTAATAGTGGTTCGATGGAATTTGAATTATGGGAAGTTGGATGATAGTAGTATACCGGCTTTTTTAGGATTTAGTAGGTAGTTGAGGGAAGTGGGGAGTTCCAATTTATTTTTCTTAAAAATTTATTTTTGGTTTTATCCAAAATTCCCTCGATTTTGCTATTTTTGTTATCCTTCAAGCCTCCCTATTTTACATTATTTTTCTTATCTATTCTTTGGTTCTTCTACTTTAATTTGATTTCTCTTCTCTTATTCTATAGTAATTTCATCCTTGTCTTTCACTCCTTTCGAATCTGAGTTTCATCATGCCGATTAGTTTTTTTGATCAAGTGGGTAAGTGTTTTATACTAAGATTATGAAGGGATTTGTGAATGTGTTGTTTTTTCTTCTTGTGACAAGGGTTTAATCATTGTGAAATCTATTGATTTAGGTGAGAATCTCAAAGTTAACATTCCTTCAGTGAATTACTTCTCGTTAGAAGTTGTTGTTCGAATTGGGTAAGTAGTTGAATGTTGTTTGGTGAGGTTAAGGTTATATCATGTGATGTTTTGGTCGTTTTAACGGTTTAATTGGGAGTTCGTTACCCATTAGAACATTCTAAATACTAATTTTTGTTTTGGGGAGGCTCATGTTTGGTTTCGCATCAAAATCAGATCAGGTGTGTAACCGGAACCCAAGAAAACAATTAACGACAAAAGTTGAAATTAGGGACTATCAATGCCACACTGTAACAGCCCGATTTTAGCTAAAATGGAACAGTGGTTTCAGGACCACAAATCCTAGGTCATAAAATTATTTTAATATTATTTTTTGTGTTTACAGTATGTGATTATATATGTGTGAAAGTTTCGTGTGAAAATTTTACCATTTAAGTAGTTAATTTGAGAAAAAGACTAAATCGCGTAAAATGCAAAAGTTGCATTATATTTGAGAAAGGTGTCTATTTGATATGGCTTATTAAATTTAAGGTCATTATGTTGTAAATAAACCATTGTTAGTGGAGATGGACATATATGACCTTATATTTCATGATTAAATGATTTATTAATCAAGGGTAAAATGGTAAACAAAGTATTAAGTTAAAATAAATAAAAGAAAAACAAATTAAAGCTTATATTCTCATCTTTTAAATTGAAATTGAAGAAATAAATAGGGGTTGGAATGCTCAAAACATTCGGCACTTGTCTGGCTTGATTAAGATATGTATTTTGCTCTATTTTTTATGATTTCTACGTTTTTGTGATTGTTGCTTTGTGTTCTAGCTAGCCATGCTTCAATTTTTGAAAGTGTTGATGATTTTGAAAGTTTCCATTGATGAATGCTTGAGTTCTTGAATGTTTGATGATGAAAAATGAGTATTTGTTGATAGATTATAATGTTTTGTAAAGTGATTTTTAGTGAAATTGCAAAAAAAAGGGTTAATTTGAGAAAATTTGAAATTGAAGGGTTAAATGTGTGAATAAATGATAAATATGGACTAATGTGTATACTACGAAAATTTAACTAGTATGGAATTAGAAAGAAATTATGTAATTTGTGATTTTTGTGAAATAAGGACTAAATTGAATAAATATGAAAATTTAGGGGCTAAAGTGAAAAAGTACCCAAATTTATATTTTTGGATGAAATTGAATGAATAGGAGATTAAATGAGTTAATTTTGAATTTATATAGATCGAGAAAGAAAGGAATCAGATGTAGACAGGGAAAATCGAAGGTTATCAAGTAATCGATCCGATTCATCAATTCTAAGTACGAGGTAAGTTCGTACGTAATAGACATTGTTACAATTATGTTTTTAATGCTTTAATATTGCATAAATTGTATAAATGCAACTACAATTGCGTACGACGACAAATCGACTATTTTTAGCACTTAGTGTGCGAATTGGAATAGCTTCAGTTTTATGTGGCACTAAGTGTGCGATACCGAAATAGCTTCGGTTTAATGTGATGGCACTAAGTGTGCAATATCGTTATAGCTTCACCTAAACAATTATGCACTAAGTGTGCGATTTCTTAAAGCATTGAAAGATATCCGAATGATTTAATGTATTGAACGAAGAAGTGAGAATGAAATACATAAATACGGGAAAATATAGGTACGTACGATACCTATGTGGTAAATGATACTATGTGTATGAAGCTTGATGAATATATATATGATAAATGGCCATGGATTAGAATTGAATGTTGATATGAGAACTACTAAGTGTTTATAAATTGATGATTTGTATACTATGAACTGTTGAGTATTTTTTGTACGAACTTACTAAGATATGAAGCTTATTGTGTGTTATTTATCTGTGTTTTATAGATTATCGAAGCTAGCTCAGACTCGCAGATCGTCAGGAATACGTCATCACACTATCTATCATCTTGTTGGTACTTTTGGTAGCCTTGTATATATGGTATATGGAATGTATAGGCTAGTGATGTTTTGGTATGTTTTGAGTCATGATATTAGCCTTGAGATTTGACTTGTAAATGTGGTAGGTATAGCCATATAAGTTGGATTGAATTATGTATTTCGTAAGTTTTATGTTGTATATAATGCTTATGTGATGGCTTGGTTATGGGATGTTGAAATGGTAAGTTTTATGGCATGATATAGGTGTTAAGATGATGAGGATGAAATACATTTAGAAGTTATGCAAACTTAATGATTTTAGCATATTGAAATGATATGTTTTGGTTATGGAATTGAGCAATTAAGATGGTTGTGTATAGATGACATAATATATGCACAAATTGGTTAGTTTTGGTTGTTTATATGTGTGTGTTGAAATGGTACCAATTAGGTTAATTTATGTGCATAAGAAAAGGGTGGCAAATTTGCTTTTCAAATGGCCTATTTTTGTCCACACGGGTAGAGACACGGGCGTGTGTCTCAGTCGTGCATGACACAAGATCATGTTACACTGTCGTTTGTCCCCTTGGGTACCCTTTGAATTAAGGTCAGTATACCCTACAGTTTTGACATGGCCTAGACACACGGGCATGTCTACTGGCCATGTATGGCACACAGGCTGGCACATGGGCGTGTGGTCAGCCGTGTGATCTAAGTCAGTAACCTCCCTAGTTTTCCCACAGCCATGGCACACAGGCATGTCATTGACCGTGTGGTACAAGTCAGTATGTATGCCCTATTTTCACACGGCCTGTGACGGGCGTGTCTGGTGGTCGTGTGAGGCACACGGCCTGTTCACACGAGCGTGTGACTCTTAAAAACTTAAAAATTTTCTAAGTTTCTTAAAGTTTACAAAAGTTATCAGTTTAGTCCCAAAACTCATTTAAGCAAGTTTTAAGGTCTCGTAGGACCTTATAAGGGACAAAATGATTGTGATGAATGGGTTATAATTATGATTGCATAAATGTATGATTTATGTTGTGTATTGATTGGTAATGCCTCGTAACCCTATTCTGACAATGGATACGGGTTAAGGGTGTTACACGCACGGTCATGTAAACTACACAGTCTGGGTCAATTGGGCCATATGGGCCACATGGGCATGTGTGAGACCCTATGCCAGGCCGTGTGGGCCTAAATTTTATTATTTTTCCCTAGGATTGTATTTATCATACGAGTTGAACGTAGGCCTTCTGTAGGGTACCTATGATACAAATTATGCTATAAACCATGATTTTTAATGTTCTATTAGCGTTAAATACGATTTATGTATGCATGATTAACAAGTTGACTGCTAAGTATGATCTGTTATTTGTTAAGCATGATCTGAATCTGCTATAAAAAGAATGTATGTCATACGCATTTCTGGTATTTGTTAGTTCTGCATGTGCATTGGGGTGGGAAATATGTCTATGGAGGAAGTGTGGGCAATTTAATCTATCTGTCATATTTGGTGGCTCAACCATATATATATATATATATATATATATATATATATCTGTTTCTAGCGGATTACAGCCTAATGATCTGGAAGCTAGACTGCAAATATTTTGAAAAGTGACATATAGTCACTTAGCGGTGTGTAGGGTTGGATGGGTATTAAATGCCCTACATGGTGTGTAGGGATGATCAGAGATGGTGTGTAAGGATGATTGGAGATGGTGTGTAGTGAATGGGGTAGGATTTTAAACTTGTATCTGATATGCTCTGACTTTGTTTCTGTTTATGAAATATGTCGGGCTGAAATATGAAAACATATCTAAAATTGTATCTGATGAATTTTATTATTATATGTTACACACTGAGCTTGTAAATTCTTTCTCTATTTGTTTGATTATCAGGTAATCCTTATACTTAAGCGGGTTAGTGCGACAGGAGCTCGGTTATTTATTTTTGTTATGTATCTTTGAATTATTTTGTTCATACAACTTCAAACAGAAAAAAAAAATTGTTCATGCAATTCTATCAAAAAAATATAATCTGTAAAATAACAACAATAAATTTAAATTCCATGTATTTTATCAATCCCAATGCAAAATGGTTGACAGAGATATTAACATGATGTTTAATCCCTTATTGGCATCTTGTATTTTTACAGGAGTTATTAAATATATTAATATGATCGTTTTTATAATTAAACTAAATAAAATATATTTTCAATATCATTAAGTACACTTTTTTTAGATTATTATGAAGTACACTTGTTTTTCTTTAAATTTTCCGTTATACTTAACAAAATCTCTAATGGTGAACTAATTGTCTTATATTAACTTTCGTTTTATTGGTATCTAGTATTTTTATAGGAGTTATTAAATTTATTAACATGTTCATTTTTATAATTAGACAAAATAAAATATATTTCAAAATCATTAAGTACATCTTTTTTAGATTATTATAAAGTACTCCTGTTTTTCTTTAAATTTTCCGTTATACTTAACAAAATCTTAAGTGGTGAATTATTTGTCTTATATTTCATTTTAGACCTCAACCAGACCTATTTATACATTCTAATTGGGCATGGGTTTTTTTAACTTTTATTTTACAAATATCTTAATTTAACATTTTAGTTTACCTTAACAATTAGTTTACCTTAACAATGGCTTTCCTTAAGCATTTCTTCTCATTTCTAATGTTGATGATATACTTGACTTCAGTGATGACCGATATGCAAATACAAATTGATAGTTCAATCACTGATCGAAATTCACCATTCTACGATGATATCAATGATGCAGGACCCATGTGTAAGTGTATATATAATTTTTTGCATCTACCTTTGACACATATTACAAAAGATTTTTTTTCTCCACATGGATTAATAATTTAGGTCTTGGATAAACTAAATTAATACTTCTAAATTTATTTCAAATTGTGTGTTTTTAAGCTATGACTCATCTTAGGTGATGTATTTAAAATACGGTGATGTTAATAAATAAAACTATATAGGTCAAAATTGTTAAATCTTTGGTTTTTAATTGATTGGTTCATTTAAACGAGATCTTAAATATTTAGAGAATGATTTAAATGTTAAATCAAAATTAGATTTAGTAAATAATATATAATACTATGTATATAACTTAATACGTATATAAAATGTAATCAAATTAAGTATATAAAATGTAATCAAACTAACTTTAGATTAGGACTTTGCTATTTTAACGAGACATAATTAAAAATGGAAATTGATTTCGGAATAATAACTAATGTGGTTGTTTAAATTTTAATATCTATAGATGTAGAAGGAGGCAAGCCGGTGGCTAAATCAGATGCAAAATCAAAATGTTGCAATAACCATCCTGAACTTGGGAAATGTATTCCTGAGGAAGATGATAACCCTGACAAAGATGGAAAATGTTGGAATTACCGCATTGTTGATTGTGAGAGAGGAGTTGTTTGTAAAATAATGTCGGATGGTCACCATGAATGTCATTGTGCTTGTTAATTTCCTATTTTCATCCAAATAAACAAATAAATCATTTGTTGGTGTAGTTATTAGATAATTGATGCTTATATTTTGTAGAATATGTAATAAGCCATACACTATTTTGTGAAGACTATGTTAAAAATAAGTCTTTTTTTATCATTTCAAATTTGGGAGGGGATAGGCGATGTTGCAGATAAAAATAATTTGAAATCCCGCCCTACAAGTGACACAATGTAACACTACTAACCCGTATCCGTCGCCGGATAAGGGTTACGAGGCATTACCAAAAGACATAGTTTTCAAACATCGACTGATTTATACAAGTCATGTTCACATTAACAAAATCATATGACCAATTAATTATTAAACTTACCTTATAAATTGTGAAACAAAATACAATTCATATCTCAACTTAGGTATAATATGTGTAACAGCCCGATTTAGACCCTAATCGGAACGGTGGTTTCGGGACCATGAATTCGAGTTAGAAAAATATTTTTAAATTATTTTCTGTGTTTAATTTGTGTGAATTTATATCTGTGAAATTTTCGTGATTTAATTTTGTCGTTTAGGAGCCCGATTAAATAAAAGGACTTAATCGCATAAAGTGAAAATTAGGTGGTTATTTCTAAAAGGGGCTAATTTTCACTTGGCTTTTAAAATAAAAGCCTTCAAGAAATAAATAGCCCAATATTTAATGAATTGGACGATTTAATTGGACGGTAGTGGACATGATATATGTAATTTTATAATTTATTAACTAAGGTTATAAAAGTAATTTAATTATTAAAACATATATATGATATATTAACATAAAATAAACTATGTTTTTCATTCTCTCTTATAAAATAAACTATGTTTTTCATTCTCTCTTACACCGAAACTTAAGAAAAGAAAAGAAGAAAGAATAAAAGCTAGGGTTCGGCCTATTTGGAGCTCAATCAAGGTTCGTTTTCTTGTCGGTTTTTGATAATTTCTACGTTTTTGAGATTGTTGCTTAGTAATCTTCAAAACCCAAGCTTTGATTTTTTATTTTCATGAATATTTTGAGTTGTGCCATTGCTGATAGCTTGTGATTTTTTTTGTTTGATGATGAAATGTGAAAGATATGTTTTAGATTAACATATTTTGTATTGGAATTTTTGATGATTTTGAGTAATTAGGACTAAATTGCAAAAATAATAATTTAAAGGACTAAAATTTGAAATTGATAAAATATATGGACTTGTATAGGCATGCGTACCATTCGGTCTAACATGGGTATTTAGAAATTTTGTGTATTTTGTGTTTTGTGCAATAGGGACTAAATTGTAAAAATTATAAATGTCAGGGGTAAAATGGTAATTTTCCCATTTATGTGTTTTTGGACTAAATTGAATGAAAATATTTTGAATGAGCTTAATTTGAATATTTTTAGATTAAGAACCAAAGAAATTAGATTTGGATCGGGGAAAAACGAAAGTTGTTGACTAGCAGCCCCGTCTCGTTTTACGACGTCCGAGGTAAGTTTATAAGCAAATAGATGTGTTTATTGATAATTTAATTTTATATTTACATGCTGTTATGAAATGTTAAAATTAAATTATGCTATGGCCGAATGTGTTTGAATATGGTTATCACACTTTCGAGTTTGATTCGACCGAGATACGACGTCCGAAAGCCCCGTAAGAACCCTAGGAATAGCTAGGATACATATGTTATGACATAGGATTCCGATATATGTGTGCGAGTAAGTCCATGGCATCGATTTGTGATTTCGATATGTGTTTATGAGTAAGACCTTGTCTGGGACAGTGGCATCGATATGTGGCTACATGTAAGACCACGTCTGGGACGTTGCCATTGTACGATTTATGTGATTATCCGAGTGTCCTATCCAATTCCGAATGGTGCATCGGGCAAAGGTAAACCACGTACGGATTGTATAATACGAGCTAAATGGTCAGGTATGAGTTAATTTGATATTTACTTAAGACAAGGTAAGAAAATGTTATAGTTGTGTGCTAAAAATCATATATAATGCAAATGAGGAATCCATGTGTATTTGGATATGTGTATTCGGCTTGTGATGAATAAATTGTGTGGTATTAAAATGTCATTTAATATGTGTATATGTATACTTTGTGTATTCGGCTACTTAAGTATAAATTATATATGGGGTGACTTTTGATGATTTTTGAATTGCATAAAAGAGTATATGGATGTATGGTTGTTATGGCTATTAGGCTTGGAAATGGAAGTTGATTTATAGTGTATTAGATGATTATATATGTATTCGGCTTAGGTAGTGAATAATGTTAATTCATTTCATTCAGTTAATAAAAATCAAATATGTTATTGAGTTGTTTACTGCTTATAACTTACTAAGCTGTGGTAGCTTACTTTGTGTATTACGTTACTCTTTTTTTATAGATTTTGAAGTTAAGCTGCAAGCTCGGAGATCGTCAGCCAAGTTCATTACACTATCTACAGCTTTGGTACCTTTAAACTAAACTTGAATTATGGCATGTATAGGCTATTTTGAAGTTAGATATTTTGACAATGAATGTATATTAGCCATGCGAAAATGGCTTAATTATTTTTCTTGATTTTGATTTCCGTTCAATTATGGTTTAATACTATTTTGATCTAGGTGCCGTGTGCTATGAATAATTGATAATTATGAAATGCATTATATGATCATATATTAAGTTGGGTTATGACCTTGTATGGAGCAAGGTAGAATCGGCCATAAGCATGACTAAATGGTTCGGTCAATGTTTTGCATAGGTGAAACCTATATGAATTTGATATATTCTGTCATAAAATGGAATTGAATATGATGGCTAAGTTTGAGTTGTGATTTGACTTTGCCAATAATTATATGTATATGATAGTTTGTTGGACTTGTTGGTGCATGGGATTTAAGACTGCATGTTTAAGTTGATATTATGATTTTGCTGTTAAATAAAGTAATGGTTAGAAATAAACGAACCATAGCTTAAAATGTCCGAATGGTGACTGTTTGATTTGTTTATTATAAATGAAGCCATTTGAAATGGTTTTGATCAACTTGTGATTTGGCAATTAAATATATAAATAATTATGCATGTGGAATTGACTTGATATATAATTTGTCTTAAGGTATACATGCCTATAAACATAAACTTGATAATGTCTAGTGATGTGTTCGGTTATTCATGAATAGGGAATATATATTGTATTATAATGAGTTTTACATTAATAAGCTGAAATGTTGGTTATGAGTAGGAGAAATATATTCGGTATATGTTTTTAAAACGTATATTAAATAAGTATCGATTCTTAAGATGGGCGAATAAGGTTAGAAATGAATGATTGTTAAGTATCATGGATAATGCATATACATTCGGCTAAATGAAATGAAAATGGCAAATTGAATGATGACTTGTACTTTAGTAAGTAAATATTAAGTACTTTTTATTATAATATAATTTGACATAATAAGTATCATATTAAAAAGTCGATCTTGACATGATAATATTGGAATAAATTGATGTACTTGATTTTGTGAATTCTATTTACCTGTGACTTTTTCATTTGAGGTGTGAGTGTATAATTTGTATAAAAAAATTGTATCCATATTACTTTTTGTTAGGTGTTATTAATTAATAAATTGACTTTTTATATTAAGATTGATTGGTTTATAAGTTGGTACAAGTTTATGCATGTGATTGTTCGAATTTATGTTTTGATTGGTAATATCCCGTAACCCTATTCTGGCGACGGATATGGGTTAAGGGTGTTACATTTTATTGGTATCAAAGCTATGGTTTAGTCGGTTCTAGGACTAACGTAGCGCGTGATTTTAGCTATACATGCCATAATTATATACTACGATAGTGTGATGACTTCTGACATTTGAAATGTGTTTTTATATAGTAAATGGATCCCGACAAAGCTGTAGCTGATGATGTCAAGAGTGTAGCGCCTGCTTCCGCACAAGGGACAGCGCCGGTTGATTCTCGACCGACTTCGAGTAATCAAGAAAGTGAGGCTAAACAAGCCTTCTATCAAATGATGAATGACTAGTTTACCCAATATATCCGGACTAACCCGGCTGCACAACAACTCCACCCCCGATTAATCCATGTTAGATGCCTGTTGTACCTCAAGTAAGTGATCCGTTGAGATTGTATAAGCCACCTGTGGATAAAATCAGAAAACATGGGGCTGAAGAGTTTAAAGCCACTGATGAGGATGATGCTGAGCGAGCTGAGTTCTGGCTTGATAATACTATTCGTGTGTTTTATGAGCTATCCTATACCCCAGATGACTGTTTGAAATATGCCATATCTTTACTTTGGGACATAGCATATCACTGGTGGAATACCCTAGTATCAGTAGTTCTGAGAGAGCAGGTGACCTGGGAATTCTTTCAGACTGAGTTTCGTAAGAAATATATCAGTCAGAGATTTATTGATCAGAAGCGTAAAGAATTTCTGGAGGTGAAACAGGGCTGGATGATAGTGACAGAATACGAGTAGAAATTCATGAGACTCAGTCGGTATGCCAGAGAGTGTGTTTCCGCAGAAGCCATAATGTGTAAAAGATTTGAAGATGGGCTGAATGAAGACATTAAATTGTTAGTTGGCATACTTGAGATAAAAAATTTTGTGGTACAGGTTGAGCGGGCTTGCAAAGTTGAAGAGCTCGGGAAAGAGAAAAGAAAAGCTGAATTTGAAGCTAGAGGTGCAAGCAAAAAAGCATCGGGTAAGTCATTTCAGACGGCATCAAAGAAGTTCTGAGATGATTTCAGCCGTTCTAGAGCCACTTCAGGTTACTCCAGACGGGATCAGAATAGATCACCAATAAGCTTGAGAGCTACCTCAGTGGCGAGTGTGGGTAATGTCAGATCAAATTAACCTGAGTGTAAGCACTGTGGTAAACGACACCCCGACAGTTGTAGGTTGTATGATCGGGCCTGTTTTAAATGTGGATCGACATATCATTATATTCGAGACTGCCCAATGTTAGCTGAGGAAAATCCAGTACAGAATGCGAGATTGGGTAACACTGCAGCTCGAGGTAGATCACCCAAAAATGCTGGTAATACAAGTGGTAGTCAGAGAGGGACTAAAGATACGACAATCAGATCAGAGGATCGTGCACTTGCCAGAGCCTATGCTATACGTGCACGAGAGGAGGCTTCATCCCCAGATGTTATTACTGGTACATTTACTCTTTATGATACTAATGTAATTGCATTGATTGATCTTGGTTCTACTCATTGTTATGTATGTGAGACATTAGTATTCAATGAGACTCTGCCTGTTGAGTCTACTGAGTTTGTGGTTAGAGTGTCAAACCCCTTGGGCCAGTGTTGATAAAGTGGTAAGAATTTTCCCTTGATGGTTCGAGATCTGTGTTTTTTGGATGATTTGATGTTGCTGCCATTTGATGATTTCGACATCATTCTAGGTATGGATTGGTTGACTTTACATGATGCTGTTCTAAACTGCAAAAGGAAGACAATTGATTTACGAAGCCAGAATGATGAAGTTATTCGGATTGAATCTAGTGATTTGTATGGTTTACCAGCAGTGATTTCTTCAATGCTAGTTCAAATATATGTGAGAAAAGGGTGTGAAGCTTATTTTGCCTACGTTCTCGATAGTAAAGAGGCTGAAAGAAACATTGAATCAGTACCTGTTGTATGTGAGTATCTAGATGTGTTTCCAAAATAATTACCGGGTTTGCCACCTATTCGGGAAGTAGAGTTTGGTATTGAGTTAATGCCTGGGACGACTCTGATATCCATAGCTCCGTACAGAATGGCACCTTGTAACACCCCAATTTTTGGGATTTTTGAGATTTTTGTGATTTCCTATGAATTCTAGAAATTCTGTGTTTTAACTGTCTATTGTGGGTTTGAGTATGTTACTGGGCCCTTAAAAAGGCCCAAGAGTATATCCAATTCGAGGCAATTTATGAATTTTGGATTTTAGAAAGAGAGGGTATTGGCGTTGAGGGCTTTTAAATTAAAGATGGTAAAAATAGGGCACAAGAAGACCTGTGGTAAATTGGCATGTGACACCACATAAGGTATAGGGGGAGTGGCGTGTAGATGTCTAGAGGGAGCCAAGGTTCGAGCCACAAGGTATGCAAATAGGGTATTTATTTTTGTGAACAAAAAAAGGGAGATGATGGAACTCAAGGGGGAACTCTGTTAGGGGGAGTTTAAGCTAGTAAGGGGATTGAGTAAAGATAAGATAAGGGAGGAAATTTAGGAGCTGATCAAGGAGCAAGAGTTGGCCGGTCAAGGGACTTTAGCATGGGAAATTCGGCTAGGTCATTTAGTGAGGGGAATTTCGACTTTTGGAGGGGGTGCTGACAATTCTTTTCTCTTTTTCTCATTTCTTCTACTCTCTTTTCTTCTTCTTTTCATTTTCTTACATAGTCGAACCCTTCCTACCATTCTACTCTTCCATTCCATTTGTTTCTAAGCCTTTATAGTCGATTGCCATAAAAGCCGAAATCCTGAAAGCCTGTTTTTCTTCTGTGCCGATTTCTCCTAGCCAACTTCTTTGATTTTTCCTTCATCTTTCCTGGCCGAATTTCACGCTCTCTAAACCCCAACCTCTATCGACTTCAACTTTGCAAAAACCTCCTTATCAAATCATCTTTTATTTCACAAGTTTCAAAAGCCGAAAACACCATAGTCATTGGGGCATAGCCAAATCTTTAGACCTTTAAAGATTTGATTTCCGCTAACATTTGAGGGGATAGATCTGCATCAGAACTGAATAGGAACTAAAGTGGAATCGATGATTGAAGGAACCGGTGGTAAGTTTTCAAATCTATTCTTTATTTTGGGTTTTAGAAAAGCCGAAATCTCTAAAGGCTTAGGGAGGCTATCGATTGGGCCCTATGGCTCTAAAGGTTGTGACAATTGTTTTATTATGATGTTAGTGTGATCTAGAGGCTGCTAATCGAAGGCTTGGACAAGTGGAACGACTGGATCTAAACCTAGTCGCTAGTTTCGGAAAAAGGTAAGAACTCTAGGGTCTGAGACTTGGTTGGCCGAATATGGTAGGGGGATAGTTTGTAGTTTGTTTTCGATATTTAGATTGACGTGTTAGTAATCCAATTATAGGCAGATCATGTGTGGAACTCGCCATCGAACCACTACAAATCAGGTGTGTAAACGACACCCACTCATAGACTAGATCGGTAAAAGTCGAAAAGCCGAAATGCCGAAAAGACGATATTTTGTGGACTTGCGAGCGTGCGAGCGCTCATGAGATGGTTTGGATTGTTAATCCTGGTAATCTCAAATGATATGATTGCAGAGTGCACAATTTCGTGCACTTCAGTATAATTGGGCTTAATGGGCCGAAAATGGGTTAATGGGCCAATGGGCCCAATTCGATAAAAACGCTCGGTAAGTGTTTCTGTTAATGCGTTAATGGTTGTAATGTGTATGTAAACCCTAAAATAGAAATTTTTATCGAAATACCCTTAAGTATGAAAGTTACCATTATACCCCTAGGTGCGAAATTACCATTATACCCCTAGGGTTGATTTTGACTGAAATGCATGATATTCTGGTTCTGTTTGTTATATGCTATGACATGTATATCTGTTGCATGGGATATGGTTTATATTGATGGAGGAAGCATTCTGGTGGCTCTGCCACAAATATCTAATCTGGTGGCTCTGCCACAAATATCTATTCTGGTGGCTCTATCCACAAATATCTGTATCTGGTGACTCTGTCACACTATTCGCTCGCAGCACCATGCTCGCAAATACTTGTGACGTGTAGACGGATGGGTGGGTCGAGTAGTCTCCCCGCTTGGTGTAAGGTTGGCACGGGGTGTATACGGATGGATATGGGTTGGGTTTTCTGCATACATTATATATATCTGTTCTGTATCTGTTATGGGCCTATGGGCTTCATTCTGAACTCTGTATAGGGCTAAGGCCCGATTTAATATGTTTCTGTGGTTTGAACTGATCTGGACTATGGCTGGGCTATTTTACACACTGAGTTTTCCAAACTCATCCTCTTAACTTTATCCTGGCAGGTAACCCTCAACCATAGTGGACTTGGAGCTGTAAGGGATTCGGAGTGGCCGCACATACTGCAAACTTGATTCTCTTTTTATAATTTAATTAGCTTTTATTTATATCAATTATTTTGGGTTTAAGTTGTAATAAGGTCGCTTTAATGATTTTTGATTGTTTTTAATATGTTTTACTAGAATAGGTATAATATTATCTTAATCACTGAAACTAATTAGTTTTAGGGCGCATTTTCAAAAACAGTAATTGATTTTAAAATATCACGAAAACAAAGCAAAAACGTTTTCCAAAGTTAATCACTTTTTCTTAAACTGGACTTAAATGAATTGGTTTCCTAAGAACATACACTAAGTTAAGGTGTGGCAATGGTTGTGTGCATGTCTAGGATTGGATCCGAAGGGAGCTTGGTACTTAAGCAGTCTGATGGACTCACCTCATCTTTTCCGGTTTCCTACCTGGTGCACAGCTTCCATTCACTTTAACCTATAGTAAAATCATCCTTTGAACACTAAGTATGATTTCCTAGACTAAAAATAGAAAATGTTTTTGGGCCTGGGCTTAAACGAGAAGTAACAGAGTTTGTGGGGAAGTGTCTGACGTGCCAGCAAGTGAAAGCTAAGCATCAACTACCTTCCGGACTTTTGCAGCCAGTTAAGATACCACTCTGGAAGTGGGAGAGGGTAACCATGGACTTTGTGAGTGGGCTACCCTTGACACCAACGAAGAAGGACACGGTTTGGGTGATCGTGGATAGGTTAACCAAGTCTGCTCATTTCATACCTGTCCGCACTAACTATTCACTTCAGAAATTAGCCAAATTGTACGTGGCAGAGATTGTGCGACTCCATGGAGTGCCAATGTCGATTATTTCTGATCGAGATCCTAGGTTCACATCTCGGTTCTGGCAAAAGTTGCATGAGGCATTAGGGACACGATTAAACTTTATCACAGCTTTTCATCCTCAGACGGATGGTCAGTCAGAAAGTGTTATTCAGATTTTGGAAGACATGTTGAGGGGATGCGTTATTGACTTCCGAGGTAGTTGGGAGGATTACTTGCCGCTGGCGAATTTTTGCGATATAACAACAGCTTTACAGCGCGAGTATCCGAATGGAACCGCACGGCGTCAGATGGGCGTGGTGTCGTACACCTAGTTGTTAGACTGAGTTAGGAGAACGACAGGTTCTTGGACCTGAGTTGGTAGCAAATGCTGAAGATAAGGTCAGGATAATCAGAGATCGGTTGAAGGAAGCATCTGATAGGCAAAAGTCATATGCGGATTTGAAGCGTAAGGAGATTGAGTACTCAATGGGTGATATGGTCTTCTTGAAGGTTTCACCTTGGAAGAAGATATTAAGGTTTGGTAAGAAGGGCAAGTTGAGTCCGCGATTCATTGGGCCTTATCGAGTTCTTAAGCGAATGGGTCCAGTGGCTTATCAACTGGAATTACCTCCAGAGTTAGACAGGATTCACGATGTTTTCTACGTCTCCATGTTAAGGTGATATCGTTTTGACCCTACTCATGTCGTGCCGGTTGCAGAGATTGAGGTACGGCCAGATCTGACTTTTGAGGAAGAGCACATGCAGTCTTGGATCGAGATGTTAAGGTTCGAGAAGAAAGTCGCCTCCTTTGGTAAAAGTGCTTTGGCGTAATCATGGCGAGAGGAAGCTACTTGGGAGCCGTAAGAGGCGATCACGGAAACAATAGCCTCATCTATTTGAATCAGGTAAAATTTCGAGGACGAAATTTCTTTAAGGAGGGTAGAGTTGTAACGCCCCAATTTTTGGGATTTTCGAGATTTTTGTGATTTCCAATGAATTCTAGAAATTCTGTGTTTTAACTGTCTGTTATGGGTCTGAGTATGTTACTAGGCCCTTAAAAAGACCCAAGAGTATATCCAATTCGAGGCAATTTATAAATTTCAGATTTTAGAAAGAGAGGGTACTGGCGTTGAGGGCTTTTAAATTAAAGATGGTAAAAATAGGGCACAAGAAGACCTGTGGTAAATTGGCATGTGACGCGACATAAGGTATAGGGGGAGTGGCGTGTAGATGTCTAGGGGGAGCCAAGGTTTGAGCCACAAGGTATGCAAATAGGGTGTTTGTTTTTGTGAACAAAAAAAGGGAGGTGATGGAACTCAAGGGGGAACTCTGTTAGGGGGAGTTTAAGCTAGTAAGGGGATTGAGTAAAAATAAGATAAGGGAGGAAATTTAGGAGCTGATCAAGGAGCAAGAGTTGGCCGGTCAAGGGACTTTAGCATGGGAAATTCGGCTAGGTCATTTAATGAGAGGAATTTCGGCTTTTGGAGGGGGTGATATTTCTGAAAATTCTTTTCTCTTTTTCTCATTTCTCCTACTCTCTTTTCTTCTTATTTTCCTTTTCTTACATAGCCGAACCATTCCTACCATTCTACTCTTCCATTCCATTCGTTTCTAAGCCTTTATAGCCAATTGCCATAAAAGCCGAAATCCTGAAAGCCTATTTTTCTTCTGCGCCGATTTCTCCTAGCCAACTTCTTTGATTTTTCCTTCATCTTTCCTGGCCGAATTTCACACTCTCTAAACCCCAACCTCTATCGAATTCAACTTTGCAAAAACCTCCTTATCAAATCATCTTTTATTTCACGAGTTTCAAAAGCCGAAAACACCATAGTCATTGGGGCATAGCCAAATCTTTAGACCTTTAAAGATTTGATTTCTGCTAACATTTGGGGGGATAGATTTGCATCAGAACCGAATAGGAACTAAAGTGGAATCGATGATTGAAGGAACCGGTGGTAAGTTTTCGAATCTATTCTTTATTTCGGGTTTTAGAAAAGCCGAAATCTCTAAAGGCTTAGAGAGGCTATCGATTGGGCCCTATGGCTCTAAAGGTTGTGACAATTGTTTTATTATGATGTTAGTGTGATCTAGAGGCTGCTGATCGAAGGCTTGGACAAGTGGAACGACTGGATCTAAACCTAGTCGCTAGTTTCGGAAAAAGGTAAGAACTCTAGGGTCTGAGACTTGGTAGGCCGAATATGGTAGGGGGATAGTTTGTAGTTTGTTTTTGATATTTAGATTGACGTGATAGTAATCTAATTGTAGGCAGCTCGTGTGTGGAACTCACCATCGAACCACTACAAATCAGGTGTGTAAACGACACCCACTCATAGACTAGATCGGTAAAAGCCGAAAAGTCGAAATACCGAAAAGCCGGCATTTTGTGGACTTGCGAGCGTGCGAGCGCTCGTGAGATGGTTGGGATTGTTAATCCTAGTAATCTCAAATGATATGATTGTAGAGTGCGCAATTTCGTGCACTTCGGTATATTTGGGCTTAATGGGCCGAAATTGGGTTAATGGGCCAACGGGCCTAATTCGGTAAAAATGCTCGGTAAGTGTTTCTATTAATGCGTTAATGGTTGTAATGTGTATGTAAACCCTAAAATAGAAATTTTTACCGAAATACCCTTAAGTATGAAAGTTACCATTATACCCCTAGGTGCAAAATTACCATTATACCCCTAGGGTTGATTTTGACTGAAATGCATGATATTCTGGTTATGTTTGTTATATGCTATGACATGTATATCTGTTGCATGGGATATGGGTTATATTGATGGAGGAAGCGTTCTGGTGGCTCTGCCACAAATATCTAATCTGGTGGCTCTACCACAAATATCTGTTCTGGTGGCTCTGTCCACAAATATCTGTATATGGTGACTCTGTCACACTATCTGTTCTGGCAGCCATGCTGCAAATACTTGTGACGTGTAGACGAATGGGTGGGTCGAGTAGTCTCTCCGCATGGTGTAAGGTTGGCACGGGGTGTATACGGATGGATATGGGTTGGGTTTTCTACATACATTATATATATATATATATATATGTTCTGTATCTGTTATGGGCCTATGGGCTTCATTCTGAACTCTGTATAGGGCTAAGGCCCGATTTAATCTATTTCTGTGGTTTGAACTAATCTGGACTAACACTGAGTTTTCCAAACTCACCCCCTTAACTTTATCCTGGCAGGTAACCCTCAACCATAGTATACTTGGAGCTGTGAGGGATTCGGAGTGGCCGCACGTACTGCAAACTTGATTCACTTTTTATAATTTAATTAGTTTTTATTTACATCAATTATTTTGGGTTTAAGTTGTAATAAAGTCGCTTTAATGATTTTTGATTGTTTTTAATATGTTTTACTAGAATAGGTATAATATTATCTTAAGCACTGAAACTAATTAGTTTTAGGGTGCATTTTCAAAAAACAGTAATTGATTTTAAAATATCACGACAACAAAGCAGAAACGTTTTCCAAAGTTAATCACTTTTTCTTAAACTAGACTTAAATGAATTGGTTTCCTAAGAACATACACTAAGTTAAGGTGTGGCAATGGTGGTGTGCATGTTTAGGATTGGATCCGAAGGGAGCTTGGTACTTAAGCAGTCCGATGGACTCACCTTCTCTTTTCCGATTTCCTACCTGGTGCACAGCTTCCATTCACTTTACCTATAGTAAAATCATCCTTTGAACACTAAGTACGATTTCCTGGACTAAAAATAGAAAATGTTTTTTTTAAGTTCCGATATGGCACGTCGGATCCGGTCATAACGTCTAGGCTGGGTTTGGGGTGTTACACACCTACAGAATTAAAAGAATTGAAAGCTCAGTTGTAGGAATTGACAGATAGAGGTTTCGCGCGACCGAGTTTTACTCCGTGGGGTGCACCTGTGTTGTTTGTGAAAAAGAAAGACAGAACTATGAGAATTTGCATCGATTACAGACAACTTAATAAGGTGACTATAAAGAATAAGTATACGTTGCCACGGATTGACGATCTGTTTGGCCAACTGAAAGGGGCTATAGTATTTTCGAAGATAGATTTGAGATTAGGCTACTATCAGTTGCGAGTTAAAGATTCAGATGTGCCAAAGACTGCTTTCAGAATGAGGTACGGACACTATGAGTTTTTGGTTATGCCTTTCGGACTCACTAATGCACCTGCTGTTTTCATGGATTTGATGAATCAGATCTTCAGACCGCATCTAGACCGATTTGTGGTTGTGTTTATAAATGACAGTTCGATCTACTCTTGTGGTGAAGCTGAACATGCTGAACATTTGAGACTTGTGTTGCAGACATTGTGAGATAAGCAGTTATATGCGAAATTCAGTAAATGTGAGTTCTGGTTAAGTGAAGTTAGTTTTTTGGGCCATGTAGTATCAGCATCAGGTATTAGGGTTGATCCGAGCAAAATTTCAATCGTACTTGATTGGAAACCTCCGAAGAATGTTTCTGAATTCTGAAGCTTTCTGGGACTTGTTAGTTATTATAGACGGTTCATGAAAGGTTTCTCTATGATTATAGCCCCGATGACAAAGCTATTGCAGAAAGGTGTTAAGTTCGAGTGGTCAGAGAAGTGCCAGCAGATTTTTGATCGGTTGAAAGCCCTTTTGACTGAAGCTCCAGTGTTAGTTCAACCAGAATCGGGTAAAGAATTTATTATTTATCATGATGCATCTTTGAATGGTTTGGGCTATGTATTGATGTAGGAAGGCAAAGTTATAGCTTATGCCTTGAGACAGTTGAAGCCACATGAAAGGAACTATCCGACACACAACTTAGAATTGGCAGCCATTGTGTTCGAGTTAAAAATTTGGCGTCACTACCTGTTTGGTGAGAAATGTCATGTTTATTCTGATCATACAAGTCTGAAATACTTGATGACTCAGAAAGATCTGAATTTGAGACAACGTCGATGGTTAGAATTGCTAAAAGATTACGAGCTTGTAATTGACTACCACCTGAGAAAGGCTAACGTTGTTGCTGATGCTTTAAGCCGAAAATCATTGTTTCTTTTGCGTGCAATGAATACGCACTTGGCCATGTCTGATGATGGTTCGATAGTAGCTGAATTGAAAGCCAGACCGTTATTTGTTCAACAATATGTGATGCCCAAAAGGTTGATAATGAATTGATTGCAAAACGAGCCCAGTATGAGACGGATGCTGATTTAGAGTTCAGAGTTGATGTTGATGACTATTTGAGATTCAGAGACCGAATATGTATTTCGAGGAATTCAGAGTTAATTCAAATGATTTTGAATGAAGCTCATAGCAATCAGTTATCTGTTCACCAGGGTAGTACAAAGATGTATAATGATCTACAACAGCTTTATTGGTGGTCTGGCATGAAACGAGACATCTCTAACTTTGTTGTAAGATGTTTAGTCTGTCAACAAGTAAAAGCCGAGCATCAGGTACCTTCAGGGTTACTTCAGTTGATTATGATACCAGAATGGAAGTGGGATAGAGTTACGATGGTTTTGTATCTGGTTTACCGTTATCACCGAGCAAGAAAGACGCAATCTGGATTGTTGTAGATAGGTTGACTAAATCGGCTCATTTTGTTCTGATACTTATGGACTACTCACTGGATAAGCTAGCTGAATTGTATGTTTCTCAGATTGTGAGATTACATGGTGTACTTATATTTATGGTTTCGGATAGAGATTCGAGGTTTACATCGCGATTTTGGGAGAAATTACAGGATGCACAAGGTACGAAATTACATTTCAATACTGCTTTCTATCATTAAACAGATGGCCAGTCTGAGCGAATTATTCAAATACTTGAGGATATGTTAAGGTGTTGCATTCTCGAGTTTGAAGGTACGTGGGAACGATACCTACCTCTGATTGAATTTGTGTATAATAACAACTATCAATCTAGTAACAAAATAGCACCTTATGAGGCCTTGTATGGTCGTAAATGTCGTACGCCATTGAACTGGACTGAGCTCAGTGAAAATAAGATAAACGGGGTCAATTTGATCAGATAAACTGAACAGAAAGTGAAAGTGATCCGTGAAAGTTTAAAAGTAGCATCAGATCATCAGAAATCTTATGCGGACTTGAAACATAAAGATATAGAGTTTCAGATCGGAGATAAAGTTTTCTTGAAAGTCTCACCGTGGAAGAAAATACTCAGATTCAGTCGTAAAGGCAAATTGAGTCCGAGGTTTATTGGGCCGTATGAGGTTATAGAGCGTATTGGGCCGGTTGCTTACAGACTGTTGTTGCCACCTAAGTTAGAAAAGATTCATAATGTATTTCATGCTTCGATGCTTCGGAGATATCGATCTAATCCTTCACATGTGATTAATCCGTCTGAGATTGAAATTCAACCTGATATGACCTACGAAGAATAACCGATTCGCATCTTGACTTGTGAGGTTAAAGAGTTACGGAATAAGAAGATACCGTTAGTTAAAGTATTGTGGCATAAGCATGGAGTTGAGGAAGCAACATGGGAGCTAGAGGGTACAATGAGAGAACGTTATCCAAACCTATTCACCGGTAAGATTTTCGGGGACGAAAATCCCTAAGGGGGAGAGTTGTTACAGCCCAATTTAGACTCTAATCGTAACAGTGGTTTCTGGACCACGAATCCGATTAAAAAATATTTTTAAATTATTTTCTGTGTTTAATTTGTGTGAATTTATATCTGTGAAATTTTAGTGATTTAATTTTGTCGTTTAGGTGCCCGATTAAATAAAAGGACTTAATCGTGTAAAGTGAAAATTTGGTGGTTATTTCTAAAAGGGGACAATTTGCACTTGGCTTTTAAAATAGAAGCCTTTAAGAAATAAATAGCCCAATATTAAATGAATTGGACAGTAGTGGACATGATATATGTGATTTTATAATTTATTAACTAAGGTTATAAAAGTAATTTAATTATTAAAACATATATATGATATATTAACATAAAATAAACTATGTTTTTCATTCTCTCTTACACCGAAACTTAAGAAAAGAAAAGAAGAAAGAATAAAATTTAGGGTTCGGCCTACTTGGAGCTCAATCAAGGTTCGTTTTCTTTCGGTTTTTGATAATTTCTACGTTTTTGAGATCGTTGCTTAGTAATCTTCAAAACCCAAGCTTTGATTTTTTATTTTGATGAATATTCTGAGTTGTGCCATTGTTGATAGTTTTTTATTTTTGTTGTTTGATGATGAAATATGAAAGATATGTTTTAGATTAACATATTTTGTATTGGAGTTTTTGATGATTTTGAGTAATTAGGACTAAATTGCAAAAATAATAATTTGAGGGATTAAAATGTAAAATTGATAAAATATATGGACTTGTATAGGCATGGGTTCCATTCGGCCTAACATGGCTATTTAGAAATTTTGTGTATTTTGTGTTTTGTGCAATAGGGACTAAATTGTAAAAATTATAAATGTTAGGGGTAAAATGGTAATTTACCCATTTATGTGTTTTCGGACTAAATTGAATGAAAATATGTTTTAATGAGCTTAATTTGAATATTTTTAGATCAAGAACCAAAGAAATCGAATTTGGACTAGGGAAAAACAAAAGTTGTCGACTAGCAGTCATGTCCCGTTTTACGACGTCCGAGGTAAGTTTATAAGCAAATAGATATGTTTATTGATAATTTAATGTTATATTTACATGCTATTATGAAATGTTAAAATTAAATTTTGCTATGGTCGAATGTGTTTGAATATGGTTATCACACTTCTGAGTTCGATTCGACCGAAATACGACGTCCGAAAGCCCCATATGAACCCTAGGAATAGCTAGGATACATATGTCATGACATAGGATTCCGATATATGTGTGCGAGTAAGTCCATGGCATTGAGTGTGATTTCGATATGTGTTTATGAGTAAGACCCTGTCTGGGACAGTGGCATCGATATGTGGCTACATGTAAGACCACGTCTGGGACATTGGCATTGTACGATTTATGTGATTATCCGAGTGTCCTATCCAATTCCGAATGGTTCATCGGGAAAAGATAAACCTCGTGTGGATTGTATAATACGAGCTAAATGGTCAGGTATGAGTTAATTTGATATTTACTTAAGATAAGGTAAGAAAATGTTATAGTTGTGTGCTAAAAATCATATATAATGCAAATGAGGAATCCATGTGTATTTGGATATGTGTATTCGGCTTGTGATGAATAAATTGTGTGGTATTGAAATGTCATTTAATATGTGTATATGTATACTTTGTGCATTCGGCTACTTAAGTATAAATTATATATGCGGTGACTTTTGATGATTTTTGAATTGCATAAAAGAGTATATGGATGTATGGTTGTTATGGCTATTAGGCTTGGAAATGGAAGTTGATTTATAGTGTATTAGATGATTATATATATATATATTCGGCTTAGGTAGTGAATAATGTTAATGCATTTCGTTCAGTTAATAAAAATCAAATATGTTATTGAGTTGTTTACTGCTTATAACTTACTAAGCTGTGGTAGCTTACTTTGTGTATTATGTTACTCTGTTTTATAGATTTTGAAGTTAAGCTGCATGTTAGAATTTATAAAATAAATCTACAATATAACTTAATAAACCAGGATCTGTCATGTCAAATCATTAAGAATAAATCAAGAATAAAACAAGATGCGGAAGCGTACCTGAATCCATGGATTCCTTGAAACTTTCTGGAACTTGGGGATTTGATCTTCCAAATTAGCACAGAAGAAACTCAGAGAATATTTGCTCTCTCTTTCCTAATGATGGGATATTAGAAAAGATATCTTGTGTATAATTTGGGGACCATAACCCTAATATTTATAACCTTAGCATATTAGTTCTAATCAAATTCTAATTAGCCCATCATTAATTAGAATTTGATTAGAAGAGTATCTAGACATATTTGACCCATACTTTATTTATTTAATAATTAAAATCCCAATAAAATTCTAACCAAATTAGATCACTTTTAATTTGGGATAACCTATCATGATAGTAAATAATAACATGTAATTATCCTTATTATATATGTGATGTCCAAATTTTCCAACAATCTCCCACTTGGACCACATATATATACTAATTACTTTATAATTACATGTCATTATATAACCTTATGAGCTCAAAATTTTACTATCATATCCAAAAGGCATTCCTTACAATCTCGTCCATTAATTATGTTAACATAGAACCAAGGCGACTTTCGTTACAAATATCGTAACTAAATCCATCCATGATCACGTATATTAACACAACCAAATGACATAGATCAAGTATGGACGTGTAGCATGGAAATTACATGCAATATGATCTAAACATGTCTATTTCCATCTGGTCCTCCTTAGTGAGATCAAATCTTACCAAAATCAGAGTGTGAATAAACCAAATAAACTTTATTTCTGTAGAAAATAAACTTATTATCTTTAAACTGAAATAACTGAAAATGTGTCTATAACATAAAAGCATTTAAAAATACAAACTCTCACTAAAACCAAATATCCTTTAAATAACATTACACCCATATGAGCAATGTGCTCTTATAAAACCTTAGGTGTAGTTCCTTAGTAAGCGGATCCGCAATCATGGAGTTTGTCCTAATATGCTTTATAAGCACTTAACCACTCTAAACTTTTACTTTAACAACCAGGAACTTAAAGTCTATGTGTTTTGACTTTAATGTGCTCTTGTTGCTATTGGAATAAAAGACTACAATTTGTTTTCACAATTTGCACCTTAGTGACAAAATCTTGTATCCATATTCCATCAAAATCGGAGTCTATATACCTGATGATCTCTAACTTATTAGACCTCCAATATGTGAGCATGTAATCTTTTGTTCTCTGAAAATATCTTATAATCCTTTTGGATGCTATCTAATGGTCCAAACCAGGGTTGCTTAAAATATCTGCCTAACATCCCAATAGTGTATACAAGATTCCAATGTTATACAAACCTGAACATACATTAGACTTTCCACTGCTAAAATGTAAAAAAAAAAAAATCTAATGCATTTTTGTAATCTTAATATCATTCTTAGGGCATTGATTGAGGCTATACTTATTATTGACAAGCAGTATGTCATTAACTTATAAAACCAAATATAAAACTTTAACATATAAAACCAAATATAAAACTTTACTCCAACTAAACTTATGGTATAAACGATTATCAACAAAATTCATCTCTAAACCGAATGAGATAATCATTTGGTAAATTTTGTAATATTATTGACGAGAAGTCTACTTAAGCCCATAGTTAAAGTTCTTTAATTTGCAAATCATTACTTTTGTATCATCAGACACAAATTTTTCTAATTGCACCATATAAATGTATGATCAATGTTACCATTGAGAAACCATTAACTTAATATTCATCTAATGTAGCTTAAGGTCAAAATATTCCACTAAAGCTATTATAACCCTTTCTCTAGTGGACTTTTTAATGACATTCATTCTTGAGGTTGTTGAGTTTGTTCTTCTGGAACAATTACCTCATCTTGAATAGGGAGTTGTTTAACATTGTCTTATTGAGGTTCTAGATTCACTTCTTAATCAATGATAGGTATGAGAGTCTAAACATCATCAAAAGTGATAGTAGGAACTGAGTTAGAATCCAATTCCTCCTCAAAAGCAATGTTTCTAACCTTATTTCTCCTTCCAAACTCAACATCCTCAAAGAATGTTGCAATTCTTGTCTCAAAAACATTCCTAATTGTGGGATCATAAAATTCATAGCCCTTAGATTGCTCAGAATTTCCTTAACCCTTAACTTTACAGACGTCATAAGTGATGTCATTTCAACCTTATCGTTTTTAGCAAAATGTTTCTCAATTTCATCAAGGAAACTTTGGCCTGAGTAATCTTTTCAGATTCTATGCCCTTAAAGGGTTCTAAAATGTTGTGCTTCATAATCATTAGACTCATGCAATTTGAACGATTCCACCTCTCAAAATCCCTTTTAACATAGGGGGTGCTTTCCGCAGTGAGAGGTGCGAGTAGTTCTTCCTTTAGTGCAAGGTCTATGTTCATATAGCCAAGCACTATAAGTAAGTGTCTTTTCCATTCATTGAAATTAGCCCCATTAAGTATGGGTATAGAATTTATATTAGCAGATATTGTGGCAGTAGAATATGAATTAGCTGAATATAGAACAAAAAATAAATAAAAATAAGCTCACATCAATATTCATAGTAAACAATAAATTCAGGATAATGGCTAATCTCATCCCAAGATACCAAACACAATATTAATATCAAGTCTTTGGACAGTAATATTAACAATAAGCGGTACTCTTGTTGTAGCAATCAAACATTGACAATAAACTATGCCAAACAATGAATTAATCTTTGGACTAACTTATTGCTCACATAAAATACCTTATAATTGTCACACATTTATCACCACAAATGTCGTCGTAATTCTGCCAAATATTAACTTACCTTTGGGTAAATTAATAAACGCATGAATCACAAAAACATATAATCATCTTAATATTTCAAATAAACATCTACACAAAAGAGGTCACTTTGGCGGCATTTTGTTTCAACTAATTTATTTAAAATATTAGACATCCTTAATTAAAAGCCAAAATCTGAAATTATTTGTTTCAAAATATTTACCTTAATTTCATCTTTCAATCAAATTAAGAGATAATAGTAAATATATATATATATATATTTATCCCAAAACAACATACAATGATGTTGGCAAATATAATAATAGTTGAATAAATCATAAACCATAAACAACTTCACATCAGACTTCAAATTTAAACCAAAATAATTTGAATAAAGGTAAACCTCATCTTAAGATATCGGACACTCCATTAATATTTCATGTTTGGACAAAATATTAATTTGTAAGTGATATCTTGGTGTAGTAATCAAACATTGACAATAAGAGCATGTCGAATAATAAATCTTCCTTTGGGCCAATTTATTATTCACATGCAAAACTAAATAGCCGTCACATGTTTATCACCATAGTTTCACATGTAATATTATTAACTTTCACTTGGGCCAATTAACATAACTTAAGTTACATGCATACAAACTTTTATATTTTAAAACAAAATAATTTATACAAAAAAAATCATCACTTTGGTGACTTTTTGCTTCAATTAAGTTATTTTAAAATATATATAAACACACCAATATTCAAATTTAAATTTCCCCAATAGTCAAATGTCAAAACTAATTAATTTTTTTATTGCTTTATAGACTCTGAAATAACCCAAAATAAGTTTGTCTTAATAATGCAATAAAAAAAACCGAAAACCTTAATTTTTTTTTTTACTATTTCCTTCCTTTTTCTTTTTTTTTTTTTCCAAAATCATATATCAAAACCAAACAGAAATAATGTAGTGGTTCAAAGCCAAATAATTAACAAGCACATGTATTCATAATTTTGGAATTGATAAAAACACCAAAGCAATTCACGCATATACATGTATTCATAATCAAATAGAAAAACTTACCCTAAATTTACCATGTAAATCCAAAGTTGTATTTATGATTAAACAGATATTCACATAAATACTTGAAAAATATTTTCAAGCCAATAAATCTAAAAAAAAAAAAAACAAAATCATAATAGTTGGCATATCCCACAATTCATACAATAAATCATATCATCATAATTTAACCAAATATTTAGAATCATAAGATGCCAAAACCTAAGATTATATAACCAAATTTAAAACCAAAATATTTAAATATGTATATAGTTGACATGAATTTGCACCAAAACACCCATAAAATTGAATATATAACCATAACAAAAAAAATTAACTTCAATGATATCCATCAAAACTTAATTTCACCAATTAAACTATAAAAGATAGTTTATTGAATAATGGTTATAAACGTCTGTTCACACAAACTATAATCATGCATTAATCCTCAAAATCATTGATATGCATATAATATATATACACACACAAATATAAAAATAATACTGGCTTGCCTTACATATTTCATGTAAACTCAAATTTCTATTCATGACTAAAAATATTATTATAAAACTTCTTTATACTCACAAATACTTAAAAAAAATCCATAACCACAAAATATAAAAAGAATCCCAAATTATATAAAAGTCTTTATATGCGCAATTACTTATGAAAATTCATAGCCACCATATTTAAAAAAATAATCCCAAATATTTTAATTTTAGTCAGATTCCATAAAGACTAAAACTTACATAAAATAATTATAAAAGAAACCAAAAGTAATCATTTGTATATATGAATTGAATTCAATGGTAAATATAATTCATCATAAAAAAAGATAAAAGATGATGATTCCATATATATTCAACTACAAACAGAAAATTTAAAACAAATAGTACAAAAAATATATATATCTTATCAAGTGAACAACTTTCAAAGCCAATTATACAACCCAATTGGAATTCTTCAATTGCAAAAAAGTTGTAAGTCTATAATTTTAATTTAATAATGACTTTATCAAAACTTATAAAATAATTGTGTGAAAAGAAGAGAAAGAAATCTCACAAATCAATTTTTATCAATTGGTTATAAATAAATATATAAACCTTCATCTTTCGAATAGCATATGCAAATATTAAACTAGATTATATTTATAAAACTTTAAAACTTTATATAAAGAATCAAAACCCAAAAATTTATCAAGAATCTCAAAGATTCAACATAATATATAATTAAAATATCAAATCCATAAAATTAAAAAAAAAAAAGAAAAACGAATCAATCCAAAATTAATAAATAATCAATTCATTCTCAATGATTCAACATGATAAAGCTCGGATGCCACTTGTTAGAATTTATAAAATAAATCTACAATATAACTTAATAAACCAGGATCTGTCATGTCAAATCATTAAGAATAAATCAAGAATAAAACAAGATGCGGAAGCGTACCTGAATCCATGGATTCTTTGAAACTTTCTGGAACTTGGGGATTTGATCTTCCAAATTAGCACACAAGAAACTCAGAGAATATTTGCTCTCTCTTTCCTAATGATGGGATATTAGAAAAGATATCTTGTGTATAATTTGGGGACCATAACCCTAATATTTATAACCTTAGCATATTAGTTCTAATCAAATTCTAATTAGCCCATCATTAATTAGAATTTGATTAGAAGAGTATCTACACATATTTGACCCATACTTTATTTATTTAATAATTAAAAGCCCAATAAAATTATAACCAAATTAGATCACTTTTAATTTGGGCTAACCTATCATGATAGTAAATAATAACATGTAATTATCCTTATTATATATGTGATGTCCAAATTTTCCAACACTGCAAGCTCGGGGATCGTCAGCCAAGTTCATTACACTATCTACAGCTTTGGTACCTTTAAACTAAACTTGAATTATGGCATGTATAGGCTATTTTGAAGTTAGATATTCTGACAATGAATGTATATTAGCCACGCGAAAATGGCTTAATTATTTTGCTTAATTTTGGTTTCGGTTCAATTATGGTTTAATACTATTTTGATCTAGGTGCCAGGTGCTATGAATAATTGATAATTGTGAAATGCATTATATGATCATATATTAAGTTGGGTTATGACCTTGTATGGAGCAAGGTAGAATCGGCCATAAGCATGACTAAATGGTTCGGTCAATGTTTTGCATAGGTGAAACCTATATGAATTTGATATATTCGGTCATAAAATGGAATTGAATATGATGGCTAAGTTTGAGTTGTGATTTGACTTTGCCTATAAATATATGTATATGATAGTTTGTTGGATTTATTGGTTAATGGGATTTAAGATTGCATGTTTAAGTTGATATTATGATTTTGCTATTAAATAGAGTCATGGTTAGCAATAAATGGACCATAGCTTAAAATGTCTGAATGGTGACCGTTTGATTTGTTTATTATAAATGAAGCCATTTGAAATGGTTTTGATCAACTTGTGATTTGGTAATTAAATATATAAATAATTATGCATGTGGAATTGACTTGATATATAATTTGTCTTAAGGTATACATGCCTATAAACATAAACTTGATAATGTCTAGTGATGTGTTCGGTTATTCATGAATAGGGAATATGTATTGTATTATAATGAGTTTTACATTAATAAGCTAAAATGTTGGTTATGAGTAGGAGAAATATATTCGGTATATGTTTTTAAAATGTATATTAAATAAGTATCGATTCTTAAGATGGGCGAATAAGGTTAGAAATGAATGATTGTTAAGTATCATGGATAATGCATATACATTCAGCTAAATGAAATGAAAATGGCAAATTGAATGATGACTTGTACTTTAGTAAGCAAATATTAAGTAGTCAGCATGTATGTCTTTTTATTATAGTATAATTTGACATAATAAGTATCAAATTAAAAAGTCGATCTTGACATGATAATATTGGAATAAATTGATGTACTTGATTTTGTGAATTCTATTTACCTGTGACTTTTTCATTTGAGGTATAAGTGTATAATTTGTATAAAAAAAAATTGTATCCATATTACTTTTGGTTAGGTTTTATTAATTAATAAATTGACTTTTTATATTAAGATTGATTGGTTTATAAGTTGGTACAAGTTTATGCATGTGATTGTTCAAATTTATTTTTTGATTGGTTGTAACACCCCAAACCCGGCCTAGAAGTTAGGCCCGAATTCGTCGTGTCACATTGAAGCGTTAATGTAAAAGTTATGTTTTAACTAACATCTTTCTTAGTGTTTAAAGAGTATTTTTATTATAGATTAAAGTGAATGGAAGCTGTGCACCAGGTAGGATGCCGGAAAAGAGGAGGTGAGTCAATTAGACTGCTTAAGTACCAAGCTCTCCATGGATCCACTCCTAGACATGCACACAACCATTGCCACACTTTAACTGAATGATTGTTCAGGAAAAACCATTTCGTTTTAAGCCATTGAAAGCACTTGTTAATTTTTTTTTAAATGTTTTCATTGTGAAAGCTTTGTCTTGTTTCACGATATTTTGAAAATAAGTAACTTTTATAAAACGCGCCCTAGAGCTATTCAATCCGAAACCTTTAAATCCATATCATGCCTAAGCTAATAATAATACTAAAGCAATTAAAAATAATTAAAGCGGCCTTATTACAACTTAAAACCCGAAAACATAAAGGAAGTAATCTAGAATAAAAGTGAAGGCATAAACACTTATTTTAAACAGTCCACATGGCCACTCTGAATCCCCTCTAGCTCCAAGTCCACCGATCTAAGGCTCACCGGCAAAGATAAGGAAAGGGGGGTGAGTTTGGAAACTCAGTGTGCAACAAGCCCCTTTTAGAGCCCAAACTAATACCAGCATACTGGGCCTAAGCCCTAATTTAGTCTCGACATATACTGGGTCGAAGCCTTTCGTTTAACGGTTACTGGGCCGAAGCCTTTTCATAAATCATATCACTGGGCCGAAGCCTTTACTGTAATCGGTATGGCCCATAGGACCATTTCAATATCACATATAATACCAATGAATGTATGCAAGCCCATTTGGGGAGACTACTCAACCCACCATCCGCTACTCTCCACCCGTACCAACCAAGCTCTCCATATGGGGAATAACTCAACCCACCCAACCAAACCCTCCACTGGCAGCATAGGTGTTTTATCATATAACTGGAGGCCTGGCCTTTTTAATAACTGGGGCAAAGCCCTTTTTGATAAACTAGGGCAAAGCCCTTTTCGGTAAACTGGGGCAAAGCCCTTTTTGCACTTCCTCCATTTATATCAAACCCAACCCATGCATATAATGAGTATATCATGTACATATCATGTCATATCATGTATATCAAAATCTCATGCATCGTATTCATAATTAAGCCCTAGGGGTATAATGGTCATTTTTACCTAGGCACAATAGTCAT
The DNA here is from genome assembly GCA_025698465.1 of Gossypium longicalyx. NCBI lineage: Eukaryota > Viridiplantae > Streptophyta > Magnoliopsida > Malvales > Malvaceae > Gossypium > Gossypium longicalyx. The sequence continues at coordinate 9,010,641 of CM046997.1, read as the reverse complement.
TTTCCATATTTTAGGGGTAATTTAGTAAATTTACCAAATATTATGGGCTTTCCATGATCATTAACAATTATCAACATTCTCAAGTGTTTAAACAGTGATTTTAACGCACTTTATCAAATTCAGGCTTTTGGGCCCAAAACCCCTAATGGGTCTTACGAATGTCGATTTAGCCCTTTTAGCCCACTTAACCCAATTTTTACAACAGATCTAACCATGTTAACATGCAATTTATCCAAGTTCCATTTTCTATCAATTTTACCCAAATGGGCCCAGAAGCCCATTAGACCCAATTTCAGCCCATTGAGGCCCAACTTGCCGTCGTGCACAGAATTGCGCTCTTACCTGTTCCATCGATCCAAACACTGATCATATCGTTTTTATCACATCTAAAACCGCATGCAAAATCTCAAGTTCCTGAAATGCCAGAATTTTGGCATTTCGACTTTTCTACGAATATTAACCTAAGCTACTACGAGGTTTGTTACACACTTGTTTTGTGACGACTGCCACTGAGATCCCTTACGATGTCCTACAATTGATTACCACAATTCTTAGATTGCAAGCCACAATAACCAATCCCAATATTCACCTACCATATTCGAACCATGCCCCTAAAGCCTTTAGAATCTTACCTTTTTGCCGAAACCAATGACTAGATCTAAGTCTAGTTGTTCCAAAGATCCAAGCCTTCGATCCAACCTCTGGAAGACACCAAACACCAAAAGAAATCGTCGGTTAAAAACCCTTAAAGCCCTATGCCCAAATCGACAGCCTCCCTAGATTTTAGGGACTTCGGGTTTTTCTAAATTGTAAAACAAGACTAGATCTGAGGTGATGAGCACTTACCACCTATTCCTCTTTGATTTCTATGCAGATCTGATGCAGATCTATCCTCTAAACGATAGTAGAACTCGAATTCAGGAGATCTGAAGTTTTGGTTATAAGTCTCTAAATCTATGGTACTTCGGCTTTTTAAGTGATGAAGAAGATGACGATTTGAGGCTATAACTTTGAAGTAATGTTGCCGACAGATACTAAGGGTTTAGAGAAGATGAAAGTTAATCAAAAGAAACAAAAATAACTGAAGGATTTTAGCTTGGAGAAATCGGCACAAGAAGTGAGTTTTCAGGATTTCGACTTTTATGGCGATCGGCTATGAAGGTTTTGTGGAGAATGGGATCGATAGAGGAGGTGAGTAAGGTGATCAGAAGGTTTTGGCTAGAAGAAAAAGCAAAAAGAAAGAAATAAAATGGAGGAAAAAGAGAGGAAGAAGAACTCGGCACCAAGGAGAAGGAATTTGCATTTTCGGCTTTTATGAGAACTCAGAAGGGATGAATGACAGTGAAAGCTTTCAGGTGGCTAACCCTAATTCTCCAAGACAGAAAAAGAAAAGAACCTAACCCTAATATCAACTAAAATAATTGGCCCAACCTGTCGAAATTCACTTAAGTGATCACATGCCCGGCACATGCCTAAAATTAAAAAGTAACAGTATGCCTACCTTGCAACTTGAACCCTGGACCTTTAATTCCTTCCTAGGCGCCATTTTTTTAGGAACTTAGTGGTGCCACCTTGCCACTTTTCCAAGGCCTTATTTGCATCATAATTTACCACCTCAATTTTAAAAGCCCATATCGCTAGAACCCTCTTTCTCCAAAATAAAAAATTCAGGAATTGCCTCGAATTAAATTTACTCTTGGGCCTTTTTCCCACACCATAACCCTTCATAATTTATTTAATTACATACTAAATAATAATAATAATAATTAAAACATCCAAATTGTTCGGGCCGTCTTCTACCCGAACCTAGACTCAAGGCCCATTACTCCTAGGCCCAAAAACTGGGGTGTTACATTGGTAATATCTTGTAACCTCATTCTGACGATGGATACGGGTTAGGGGTGTTACAATATGCTTTTAAATATAAACACATTTTCAATAAATACATATAATAAACTAAATACATCTTGAGAAATTATGTACTTCCATAATCTATTTTAACGTAGATACACAAAACTCATATCTATTTAACAAATTCATATATAAGCATTTTAATATTAATTAGCAAAAGATACTATTCATTGGGTCAATTCTTATCTCATTTGCCGAATGTACACATGCTTAATACCATTTTCATTCCAATTTCACTCCATTACTAAACAAATATGCAATCACACATGGAAGCATATATAAACATACTATAATTTGCATTTTACAAACACATTATTCATATATATATATATATATATATTTCTTATACCTTAATAAAATAATCAATACAACATGCTTATAATATAGTCATGAAATCAAGCCAATTCATCTCATTACATAAATACAAATACTAAATCATGTCATATCTATTTCACATATTATAATATCGTTCCTAGAACTTCACATTTCTGAAGCATATAAACCAAAACCATCATTTATACTTACATCATGTAAACCAAATCCAATCATTACTTTATTTATAATACATCAAACATCTTACTTAATTATTCAATTCACAACTCAAGATCACAACATCAAACATAACTCAAACATGTCATATATACATAAAATGCACATTACTTTCGAAACATGCTTAGATCACAATCAAGTTCACACAACCATTATCAATACATACCACACTTATAAACCATCACCTAAAACACATATACTTAGGTAACATATTTATAATTATTCGTAGCACATAGCATATTGGCCAAAATGAACTTAAACCATATCCAAACCAAAACTAAATTCAAACAAAATAGTTAAGCCATTTTCGCACGGCTAATAAACATACATTTCCAAAAATTCAACTTTACTAAACACACACTCCAACCTAAACATGCCATAGTTCGATTTCAAATATTTAAATACTGAAGCTGTAGATAGTGTGATAAACTTTGCTGACGATCCCCGAGCTCGTAACTTGAATCTAAAATCTATAAAACAGAGTAAACAAGAATAAACAAAGTAAGCTATCATAGCTTAGTAAGTCATAAGCAAATATACAATTCATTGATATAGTTAACTCCTTAACTTTAAACTAAACCAATTTATTTAGTCAATACTATAGTTTATCTCAACTTATACATTCCATAAACCATACATTTACACAAGCTCACCAAAAATAATATTTAACTTCATATACATACATCACATATTTGACATAATACACAAGATTATATGTAACATTACATATGCTTATTACCTATATGGTCGAATATACATGGTCACACATATACACATAGCGAAGAATCATTTCATTAATATTGAAATTATTTAATCATAAGGCCGAATACACATATTAATCTTACATATATTTTTCATTACTATCATACATAATTTAACACAAATATTCAAAGTACTTACTTGCCTTATCTCACATAGATAACAAGATAAATCATACCTGGCCTTTTAGCTCGTTTTACTTTATCAAACATAACTTATCCTTGTCCGATGAACTATTCAGATTTGAATAATATACTCGGATAATCACATATATCATACAATGCCAACATCCCAGACGTGGTCTTACATGCTATCTCATATCAATGCCACTGTCCCAGATAAGGTCTTACTCGAATCAAATACGATGTCGATGTCCCAAACATGGTCTTACACGTAACCACATAGATCGATGCCAACGTCCCAGACGTGGTCTTACTCAAAAACACATATCAGAATCCTATGGTTCAAACGGGGCTTCCAGACGTCGTAACTTAATCGAATCGAGCTTGTACATATAACTTCCAAATATATTCAAATTCGGCTTTCGTATATATATTTTTACACAATTCAATTCAGCATATAAATCTAATATTTATCAAAGTTAAAAACATTTATTTGCTTATAAACTTACCTCGGACAATGAAAAATCGGTATAGATCGGCTAGTCGACAACTTTTGTTTTCCCCCGATCCAAATCCGATTTCCTTGGTTCTTGATCTAAACATATTCAAATTAAGCTCATTCAAACATATTTTCATTCAATTTAGTCCAAAAACACATAAATGGGTAAATTACCATTTTACCCCTGACATTTACACTTTTTACAATTTAGTCCCTATTACACGAAACACAAAATATGCAAAATTTCAAGATACCCATGTTTGGCCGAATGTTCCTAATGTTCATACCAATCCATATATTTCATTTATTTCATCATCAAACAACAAAAATCACAAGCTCTCATCAATGGCATAACTCAAAATATTCATCAAAATCAAAAATTCAAGCATGGGTCGGATAGTACTCGAAGCAACGATCTCAAAAACGTAAAAATTATCAAAAATCGAAACCAAACTAACCTTGAATCAAGCTTGAGAAATAGTCGAATATCACAAAGCTTTTGTTTCTTTTCTTTCTTTTTATTTTCGGTCAAAATATGAACATATGAACATGACTTTTAATTATGTTATATTATATCATATATACTATTTACCTATTTACATATTTAGCCTTTTAAAATTAATAACAAAAACATGCATAATAAGGGTACATTCAGCCATCACTTAGTCTAAAGGGTTATTTGCAACATAAATGCTTCAATTTAGAAAGCCATTAACAATTCGGTCCTTACAAAATAAACTATCAAGTTTTCAATTTACGCGATTAAATCCTTTTACTTAATCAAAAACTAAAACGTCCAAATTAAATTACGGAAATTTCACAGGCATAAATTCACAAAAAAATAAACACAGAAAATAATTTTTAAATATTTTTCTGGCTCAGATTCGTGGTCCCGAAACCACTGTTCCGACTAGGGTCTAAATCGAGATGTTACACACAAACTCAAACAGTTTGTGTTTGTTAACAAACAATGACTTTATCACTTTAACTATGACTTCAATGGTATATTTGACCTAATAATTCCAAGGATGATATAAAATAATTACAATACAATATCTTGAACATGACACAAACTCATAAATTTTATATTCAATAATGATGATTTCCAATCATTAATATCAATCAACGCATAAATTTTTATTTAAATGAAGGGTAAATTTTGAAATTTTCCTCCTACTTGAAAAAAATATTGATTAAATAGATGATTAAATTTTTATACATTCATATAATAAATATGCTTTTGAAGAAAAAAAATAATATTTTAATACTCCATCATTTGAAGTTAAAGTTGGAATAAGTCGTCCTCAATTTAAAAAAAAAAAAAAGAAGAAGAAGAAGAAAAGAAGCAATACATGGTTGATGCGTTCCCACGAATTAATTAATACTATAGCTATGGTGAGCACAGATATCGTTCCCACGAAGACTAAATGTCACATCCCAAAAATTAGTTTAGAAGAAATTGGGTTAGTGGAACCAAGAGTGTTCACATCCTGATTTTCAGTTATGATTGTGAAAATTATGTAGAGCGAATTAATTTGGTTTAGTGTTTAAGTGTTGTGCTTGTGTATCATAGGCTTTGAGTTCAAATCCTTTTCCTTGCATTTTTGTTAATTTTTGCCCGACCCCTAACTTTGGATATTAGAGTTATATTTTATTTTCGTTCAACTAATGATAAGAATGAGTCTATTGGTTTAGTGGTAAGTATTTAGCTTATCTTTTGGTCCTATGTTTGAATCCCTATGTGTGCAAAGTTGAATTATTTTTATTTTAAACTCTGGGAAAAAATTCGATAAGGATAAGGTATATTACAGTGGGATTAAAGGGGGAAGTGGTAAGTTTTTAAAAATTCTTAGTTTTGAAATTTCCTAAAATTTTTCTTCAAAATCCTCCTTTTTCTGCTGTCCACTTCTTTCCATACTGTTCTTGTTATTTTTGTTTTTTATTTTTTTCCATTCTTTTTGTTTAATAAGTTTTGTTGTTTTTCTTTCTCTTTTTTCCCTACTATTGACTCTTGTGTTATTCCATTTGCACGCTGTTGAATCTCTGTTATTTCTCTGGGTAAGTGTGGTTGTTCGTTCATTTCAGGAAGGTTATTTTTAAGTATTTGTTATTTGAGGACTTTTTAGTCAGTGGTAATTGCGTTTGATAACTCTTCTTGGCGTGGGAATCCGTTAGTTGAGGTTTGTGAATCGTATGACTTACTTCCAAGGAAGAAAAAGAAGATATGCATAGTTATTTACACCATAGAAAAACTAAGGAATGAAAATAAAAGGGAGAGGAGACTTGGGAAAATAAATAAATAAATAGAGAGAAAGATACTAGTGTAAAATAGGAGTAAAGGAAGTCAAAATAATGCTTGTAGTGATAAATTTTTAGGATTTTTGACCAAATTAATATTAAATACATAAAAGGGGAACTTCATATGTCACATCCCAAAAATCGGGTTAGTAGAAATTGGGTTAGTGAGATCGAGAGTAGTCACGTCCTGTTTTTGAGTTAAGGTTGTGAAAATTTTAAAAAGTGAATGATCTGTTCATTGGTTAGGTGTTGTGTTTTTGTGTGAGAGATCCTGTGTTCACAACCCTTCCCTTGAATTTTTATTATTTTTATCTTATCTCCTATCTTTGAACATCTAGTATGTATATTAATTTTTCTCAATTGATGTCAAGAATAAGTCTGTTAGTTTAGTGATATTGTGTTAGAATCCCATGCATTCAAGGTGAAAGTATTTTTGCTATTCCCCGTTGTGTCTTCCATATGGTCAGAATTTGGGTTAAGTTAAAATTATGGAAAGAAAAAAAAATAGATAGGTTAGGATATTTATTCAATATTATTTTTTATTTCTATTTTAAAATTTTAGCTCCTAAAAATTCTGTGGGATTTTATTTTGACATTTCTTTACAATTTTTTCCTATTTTCCCAGTTTCTCCACATTTCTCCTTCACGTTAGTTACTTTTTGGGATTTTCTCTCTATCATTTCTTTTGCTTTCCTATCTCTTTCACTTCCTTTTTTTGAAATGTTAGTGAGTCTCATTTGATTCATGTAACACCCCTTACCCGTATTCAACGCAAGAATAGGGTTATGAAGTATTATCGGTCTTACAACACTTTTAAACATACATTTCATATACAATTTATAAATTCAAATACAATTCAAACATAAACAATCATAATGTCCCTTAAACGAGCCTACAAGGCATTAAACATGTATTGAGAGTGGTTCGGGACTTAACCCACAGGCCGTGTGGACATTCGAAATGGGAGCACATGGTCGTGTCCCAGCCCATGTCCTACCCCATGTCCAAACAAGTGAGGTTACAGACTTGGGTCACATGGCCAATCACACGCCTGTGTGCCCTTCGAAGCGGCCGCACACGCCCGTGTGCCAGGTCGTGTGCTAGGCCATGCCAAAACTGTAAGGTATAATGACTTACGCAACACTGGCAAGTCACACGCCCATGTGCTAGGCCGTGTGCAAATTAGGGGGTATATTAACTTGTACCACATGGCCGATCACACGTCCGTGTGTGAGACCGTGTGGAGTATACTAACTTCATTTCAATTTCAATACCAAAGGACACATGGCTGTGTAACATGAACGTGTGTCATACATGGCTGAGACACATGCCCATGTCTCTGCCCGTGTGGACAAAATAAGCTATTTACCAAGCCAATTTGCCACCCCATTTGATACACACCTTCACCTACACATATGGCACCAAAACAAAACATAGTAGGCAACCCAAAACTACTAAATCAAACATAATTCCTACCATTTCATCTAAGCATTTCTTAGCCTAAACCTCAATCACAAACATCATCAATTCATCAACGATTTCCAAGTAATATTAAACACATCACAAAATGGCATCAGCACGTCTAAAAAATTTACCAAACATACATCATTTTGTTCCAATTCACAAGCATGATACCAATTCCACAAACCTCACAATATAAACCATAAGCACACTTATATATATATAAGCAAACTAGCCAAATTAAGCAAAGTCTCATAACTATATATAGATACAAACCAAAACATAACCATTCACAAACCATCTCAAATGGCAAAACTCACTACCAAAACATAGCCAACATGACCATAATCTTATACATGCCATATGACCAAACGATAAGCCCAAAAGTACCAAAGTGATGGTTGGATAGTGTGACATAGTCTTTGACGATCCCTGAATCCTAGCTAGCCTTGAAATCACTATAAAACATGGGAAAAAATAAACAAAGTAAGCTATAAAGCTTAGTAAGATCCTATGAAATATACTCAACAAATCATATTACACAAATCATCGATTTGAACTATATAACATATAATTCATGATAGCAACAAGCCTTCCATATGTTTAATCATATGCTTATATGAAAATTCATAACTTCTTTTATTTGAATCTCATACTTTACATGTACATACATGTACAATTTCGTAACGAACTCATACCTTTTTAGAATGTTGTTGAGTACTCAATATCTCGCACACTAAGTGTCAATACATAGCCGAAGCTATTAAAATCCCGCACACTAAGTGCCTTATATAGTCGAAGATATCTCGGTCTTGCACACTAAGTGTCATATATAGCCGAAGTTATTCCGAATCGCACACTAAGTGCCATATATAGCCGAAGCTATCTCGAATCGTACAGTAAGTGCCATATATTTATCCGAATCGTTGTCAACCATGACTATAATCTCATATACAGAATTTATGCAATATCAAAGCATTTAAAGCATAATTGTAACAATGCTTATCACATACGAACTTACCTCGGACGTAAAACGATAACGCGAATGAATTAATTCGACACCTTGTTCTTCCCTTGATCTAAGTCCGTATTTCACTTTTCTTGATCTATATAATATTAAATTCACTCATTTAATCATCAATTTATTCAATTTAATCCAAACTTCACTTTAAGGCATTTTTACACAATTGTCCCTAATATTTCACATCTTTTACAATTTAGTCCTTATTTCATAAAATCACGAATTAATGAAATTTACAATACACCCATGCTAGCTGAATTACCATAATGCCTCTAGCAGCCCATAATTTGCATTTATTTCACAATTTAACTACCATATTTACACATTTCACAATTTAACCACTAATTGACAATTTTGTCAAAAATTACTTTACAAATGTTGTTTATCTAACAACAAGCATGCATTTTCTACTATTAAACATCAAAATACTTCAACATTCATCAATGGCAAAACCCTAAGCCTTTAACATTTTTGCAAAATAGTCCTTGGGCTAGCTAGATTAAGCTGAATGATCTCAAAAACGTAGAAATCATTAAAAACGGGACAAAAAATCACTCAACACAAATGAGCTTGGCCAAACCCTAGCTTCAAAAATGGCTATTTCTTCTTGATAAATTCGGATAATGAAGATGAATGAATCAAATTTTATGTTTTGGTTTTATTAAATTATAACTTAATTACTCATTTACCTTTTTAACCTTATTACAAATTCAAAATTTCAATAATGCCATGCCATTACCGTCCACTATCCCATAAATGGGTTAATTACCACATAAGGACCCTTACATTTAAGTTCTATGGCTATTAAACACCTTTAGCTATTAGAACACTAATTTTACACTTTACTCGATTTAGTCCTTTTTATCAAATTAAACACTCAAATGATAAAATTTTTAGACGAAACTTTCACACATACATACTATCATGCTGTAAACACTTAAAATAATATTAAAATAATTTTAAGACCTTAGATTTATGGTCTCAAAACTACTATTCTGATTTGACTAAAAATGGGTTGTTACAACTCTCCCCCCTTAAGGATTTTCGTCCCTGAAAATCTTACCAATGAATAGGTTAGGGTACTATTTTCTCATAGCTTCCTTAGGCTCCCACGTAGCTGATTCGATACTGTGACGATGCCACAAGACTTTTACTAAAGCTATGCATTTATTTCTTAACTCTTTGATCTCTCGAGCTAAAATTCTGATTGGTTTTTTGTTGTATGTCATATTGGGTTGAATTTCAATTTCAGATGGAGAAATCACATGTGATGGATCTAATCTATATCGACGCATCATCGACACATGAAATACGTTATGAATCTTCTCTAGCTCAACTAGTAATGCTAGTTGATATGCCACTGGCCCTATTCGTTCAATAATTTCATACGGCCTAATGAAACGCGGACTCAATTTACCTTTACGACCAAATCGAAGGATTTTATTCCATGGAGATACTTTCGGAAAAACTTTGTCACCGATCTGAAATTTAATGTCTTTTCATTTTAAATGTAACAACCCAAACCCGGCCTAGACATTATGGCTGAATCTGGCGATGTCACATGGAATAGGATTTGAATTCGAATTTATCAAGTTAAAATCGTTTTCGTTTATTAGCTTCTATTTGTCTCTTATCTGTTTCAAATTTATCTTCTTGTTAATTTGATTCCTTTAAAACATATTCTGTGGCGGAAGCTTTTAAAACCGTGATATTTAAAGGAAACCATTCACATTTAGGAAAAACGTTGTTTTAATTAAACTGAGTTTTCGTTGAGTTTTGCAGTTTAAAAGTCCATGAAAACAATTAAAACTCAAATAAAGGCAAACATTCCAAAAGTCCCAAATTACATCAAAAATAGGAAATAAAAACCATAATTGAAATTAAAGCAGTTCAATAGACATGTAGCCACCGTGGAGTCCTCTGCAGCACCGATCCGTCTAAGTCAGGGGATTACCTATACAGATAAAACAGAAAGGTGTGAGTTTATGTAAACTCAGTGTGTAATCCCCACAGAAGACATGTATACAGTCAAACAACAGTTATCAGTCAAATGTAGTCTGGGGCCTAAGCCCATTACAGATTCAGATACAGTTTAGGCCTTAGCCCATTCAGATACAGTTTCAGGTGTAAGTTAGGGCCTTAACCCATCTCAGATACAGTATGCATACAGTAACAGAAAATTTGTATCCTACCCACTAGCCTCTACACACCATTTCTGACTATCCCTACACACCATGTGGGGTTTAAAACACCTACCCAGCCCTACACACCAAGTCGTACCAAATGCGGCACATATCAGTAATATTGCAGCTAAGCTACTAGATAATAGGCATGAAAACCTTCCAGTATACTTGCACCAGTAATCAATCATCCCACCCTAATGTAGATGCAACTAAACATGCTCAATGCATACATACAGAAATACATGCTCACATGCTAGAATTTAGTTATCAGTCATACATACGGATCAGTAAACATGCATACATTTTAACATGCTCAATACATACATTATATATATTCAGGTCACACGATTTAGGGTCTAAGAAGCACTTACCGACCCTACAGTAGGTTCACAATCGACTTGGACGACCCATGCAACCTTAGAAAATATTGTAGCTAAATGGGCCCACACACCCATTTGGTTTGCCCGTCTAGGCCCACATGCCCAGATTAGCTTTACCCGTGTGGATCCACGGCCTGGCCCAATTTTCACACGCCCGTCTGGCATGTCCGTGTGGGCCCACACATCCAGTTCAGTTTAGCCCGTGTGGCCCACACGGCTACACCCCGGCCATCACACAGCCATGTCTTGTGCACGGCCTGGCCTTCATCGATCACACGGCCGTGTTGACGCACACAGCTTGCCACACAGGTGACTACACGCCCGTGTAGCGTTGACAGTGGCCTTTTTCGACTTTTGTTGAAAGCTTGATTTATGCATTTCGGGTACACACCTGGTTTGATATTGGAACACTTGCAATCTTAAGACCACCAGAACTAAAACATAGTGTTCAAATGCCCAATTAGCAGTCAATTAGGAAAAGATACCAAATCCCGAATTAACGAATAACACTTACCAATGACTAGCACAGATAACAACATGGTTCACTCATCAAAACACGTTTCTTTCTCCACCACCTTCACCTATACCAGAAATACTGTAGGAATCAACCTCTAATCGTGCTAAAATCACATTACAAAGGACGGTAAATCCAACAATTACTGAAAATCAAAACGAAATTAACCCCTTACCTCAACCCCATGGCAAGCACTAGAACATGAGAATATCATGAAGAACAAAAGAGAATTCCACCGATTGCTAAAATGAAAGCAAAAGCAAGGTTCACGTCAGAAAAAGGCAAAAAAAATAGCCAAAAATTATGACATCAGATTCTTCTTTGGATGAAAGAGAAAATTTGAACAGAGGAAAATAATCCCCAAAAATCTCTACAGTCCATTAATTTACTCCCCCTAATCCCAATAACCTGTAACCATTCCAGAATCCCCACTCAGCCGAAATTCTTATCCATCACCGCGCAAAACTGACACTTATGCTTAAGCAGAGGTTCGAACTCTAGACCTCCAACACACCAACACACATTTTAACCACCAAACCAGCAGCCTCATTTTATTATATACCTATAAAAAATTAAACTTAAACCCTTTGATTAAGGTTAAGGCTTTATTCAGAAAAAGACAAAAATTCACCCAAGATAAGGCTTGAACTTGGGACTTCTCTCACATATCCAGAACACTTAACCACTGAAGTAGATACAAATTTATGTCACATTGTAACAGAAACAAGAATAAGATTTTTAGGGTGTTACATTAAATCCGCGTATGATTTCTGATGATCTGAAGCTACTTTTAAGCAATCGCGAATTACTTTCATTTTTTCTTCGGTTTCTCATATCAAATCAAACCCGTGAATCTTTTTCTCACTAAACTCGGTCCAATACAATGGAGTTTAAAATTTGCGACCATACAATGCTTCATACAGAGCTATCTTTATGCTCGATTGAAAACTGTTGTTATATGCAAATTCAACCAACGATAAATATTTCTCCCAATTGCCTTCAAACTCTAAAACACAACATCAGAGCATATCTTCGAGAATCTGAATTACACACTCAAATTGTCTATTAGTTTTTGGATGAAAAGCTGTACTAAAATTCAACTATGTACCTAGAGCTTCTTGTAATCTCTTTCAAAATCGTGATGTGAACCTCGGATCTCCATCTGAAATAATCGAAATTGGCACCTGGTGCAATCTAACTATCTCAGTAATGTACAATTCAGCTAATCTATCAAGCGAAAAATCAGTACGTACTGGAATGAAATGTTCAGATTTTGTCAGTCAATCTACGACAACCCAAATTACATCTTTGTTTTTTGGAGACGGGTAATCTCGATATGAAATCCATAGTTACTCTATCCCATTTCCACTCGGGTATCATTATAGGCTGAAGCAAACCTGAAGGCACTTGATGCTCGACTTCCACTTACTGACAAATCAAACACTTCGATATAAATTCAGGAATGTCTTGTTTCATACCCGACCACTAATACAACTTCTTCAAATCATTATACATTTTAGTACTCCCAAAATGAACGGATAATGGACTACTATGTGCTTCGTGCAAAATTTTCTGAATTAATTCAAAATTCTTTGGTACACAGATTCTATTTTGGAACATTAAATAGTCATCGGCTCCAATTTGATAGTCTGAATCACTATTTGACTCACATTGCATTCTTTTAGCTTGTAACTCGATATCGCACTTTTGAGCTTCACAAATTTGCCGAAGAAAAATTAGTTTAGCTTTCAACTAGACTAACATCGAACCATCATCAGACATAGTCAATCTCGTATTCATCGCTCTCAAAGCAAACAGAGATTTCCTACTCAAGGCATCTACGACTACATTAGCTTTCCCCAGGTGATATTCTATTACTAACTCATAGTCTTTTAGTAACTCAAGCCATCTACGTTGTCGCAAATTCAAATCTTTCTGAGTCATAATATATTTTAAGCTTTTATAATCAGTAAAGATGTGACATATTTCACCGTACAAATGATGTCTCCAAATTCTCAATGCAAATACGATCACGGCCAACTCTCAATCATGCGTCGGATAATTCTTTCCGTGCGGTTTTAGTTGTCTGGAGGCATACACTACAACTTTTCCCTCTTGCATCAATATGCAACCCAAACCGTTCAATGAAATGTCACTGTAAATCACAAATTCTTTACCCGGTTCAGGTTAAACCAACACTGGTGCCTCAGTTAACAATGCTTTCAACTGATCAAAACTCTGTTGACATTTCTCTGACCACTCAAACTTCACATCTTTCTGTAGCAATCTGGTCATCGGTGTAGCAATCATTGAAAATCCTTTAACGAAGTGTCAATAGTAACCAGCCAATCCCAGAAAGCTTCGAACCTCAGATACATTTCTAGGTGGTTTCTAGTCAATAACCGCTAAAATCTTGCTCTCGAATGCCATCGAGACTATATGTCCCAAAAATCCAACTTTCCAGAGCTAGAACTCACATTTGCTAAATTTAGCATATAGTTGCGTATCTCTCAAGGTTTGCAATGCAATTCTCAAATGCTCGGCATGCTCTGACTCATCTCATGAATAAATCAGAATGTCGTCAATGAACACAATAACAAATCTGTCTAAATACGTTCTAAAGATCCGATTCATCAAATCCATAAAAATGCCAGAAGCATTAGTTAGTTCAAAAGGCATAAAAAGGAATTCACAGTGTCTGTACCTCATTTTGGACACAGTCTTAGGCATGTCGGAGTCTTTAACTCGCAACTGATAATAACCCGATCTCAAATAAATCTTCGAAAATACTGTTGCACCTTTCAATTGATCAAAGAAATCGTCTATTCTCGACAACAGATACTTATTCTTTATTGTAACCTTATTGCGCTATCTATAATCAATACACATTCTCATGGACCCGTCTTTCTTCTTAACAAACAATACTGGCGCACCTCAGAGCAAAAAACTCGGTCTTGTAAAACCTCTATCTGTTAACTCTTGCAATTGAGCTTTCAACTCTTTCAACTCTGTCGGAGCCATTCGTATGGAGCTATAGATATCGGTGAAGTTCTCGGCATTAATTCAATAGCAAATTCAACCTCTCTAATCGGTGGCAAACCCAGTAATTCTTCTGGAAATAAATCTGAAAAATCACAAACAATAGGTACCGATTCAATCTTTGATTCAGACACTTTTGTATCTAGTACGTATGCAAGATATGCATCACAGCCCTTTTTCAAACATTTTTGAGCTAACATAGACAAATCACAGTAGGTAATTCACTCGAATCATCAGACTCAATTCAAAGAATTTCACTGTTCTAACATTTCAATTCGATAATCTTTCGTCTACAATTCACAACTATATAATGCATAGTTAACCAATCCATACCTAAAATCACATCGAACTCATCAAATGGTAAAAGCATCAAATCAGCCGGAAAACAGTGACCCCGAGTCATTAAAAGACAGTTCTTGCATACTTTGTCAACTAGAACATACTTGCCTAAGGGGTTCGATACTATAATCACAAACTCAATAGACACCATATTCATACATATATATGAATGAGTTGATCCAGGATCAATTAATGCAATAACATTAGTGTCGTAAAGAGAAAATGTACCGGTAATAATATCTGGCGATGATGCATCTTCGCGAGCGCGGATAGCGTAAGCTCTAGCAAGTACTCTAGCCTCAGATCTCACTGTAAAATCTATCATTGTACCACGATTACCACATGCATTACCCGTATTTCTTGGCGACCTCCCTCGAATAGCTATATTGCTTGATCTTGCATTCTGAGATTTATCTTTTTCATTTAACTCAGTACAATATTGGATAAAATGATCTCGTGAACCACAACTGTAACAAGCTCTATTATTATTTTTCATCCAAAAATCTCTAAAATGTTATCTTCCACACTGTTTTAACATCTTCCACATTGCCAACACTCGATACCGATGTGGCTTGAGCCTTAGGGCTGGTGTATTGCTTTCCACGATCTCTAGTGGAATATCCCACTGAAGCTGTCGATCGGTTAAAATAGTCTTTGGATTTCTTCGACGAGGATTGATAAGGTTTACTCATTAATCTTTTCCTCGAGTCTCTTGCCTCTGAATCAGCCTTTCTCTTTTCTCGGCTAAAGTCTTCAGCTTTGCAAGGCCAGCCAACTAACACAACAATTTTTTTTTTAAATCTAAAATCTTGACCAGAAGTTTAATATCTTCGTTCAATCCATTAACAAACTGCTTACACATTATCTCTTCAGTAGAAACATACTCTCGAGCATACTTGCTTAACCATACAAATTCTCTTTCATATTTGATTATAGTCATGCGGCTATGTTTCAATTCTAAAAACTCTTTATGCTGTTGATCCAAAAACCGTTGACTGATGTATTTCTTTTGAAACTTGGTCTGAAATAATTCCCAGGTGACTCTCTCCCTCGGTACTACCGATACTAATGTATTCTACTATTGATACGCAGTATCTCTCAAAAGGGATATAGCACATTTTAAACATTTAGCTGGCATGCAAGAAAGCTCGTCAAACACTCGAATCATATTTTCAAGCCAAAACTCGGCTCTCTCAGGGTCATCATCAACATTAGCTCTGAACTCTTAATCCTCGTGTTTACGGATCCTGTCAACTGGAAGCTTATTCAATCTTAAAAGCTCGACTTCTTAAGGAACTACAGGAACAGGTTAGGGATTAGAAGGGGGTGGAGGTTGTTGAGCAGTCGGGTTCCTACGAATATATTGAGTGAACCACTCGTTCATCATTTGGAAGAAGGCTTCTTTAGCCTCTCCTTCTTGACTATCCATTACGAGTCTAGAATTAGACGGCGTTGTCCCTTGAGCGCGAGCGGGTGCATTACTCTCAACCTCATCAGCTATAGCTCGATTGGGATCCATTTGCTATATGAAAGCAAATTTAAAAATGTTAGGAGTCATCACACTATCACAGTTTATATATGGCATGTATATCTAGACTCTCACACACGCTACGTTAGTCCAAGAATCGACTAAACTATAACTCTAATACAAATAAACGTAACAACCCTCCCCCGTATTTAACACCGAAATAAGGTTATGGAGCATTATCAGACTTACAAAACTTTTAAACATACATTTCATATATAATTTATAAATTCAAATACAATTCAAACATAAACAATCATAGTGTTCCTTAAACGAGCCTACAAGGCCTTAAACATGCATTGAGAGTGGTTCGGGACTAAACCAGATACTCGGGAAATTTTAAAACACTTAGTAAATTTTTTCTCAAAATAGGGGACACACGCCCGTGTGACCAGGCCATGTGTCTCACACGGCCACCAGACATGCCCGTGTCACAGGCCGTGTGGACATTTGAAATGGGAGCACATGGCTGTGTCCCAGCCTGTGTCCTTCCCCATGTCCAAACAATTGAGGTTACTGACCTGGGTCACACGGCCAACCACACGCCCGTGTTCCTCTCGAAGTGGCCACACACGCTTGTGTGCCAGGCCGTATGCTAGGTCGTGCCAAAACTGTAGGGTATACTGACCTATACAACACGGGCAAGTCACACGCCCGTGTGCAAATTAGGGGGTATACTGACTTGTACCACACGACCGATCACAGGCCTATATGTGAGACTGTGTGGAGTATACTGACTTCATTTCAATTTCAACACCAAGGGACACACGGCCGTATTACATGACTGTATGTCACAAATGACTGAGACACACGTCTGTGTCTCTACCCGTGTAGACAAAAAAGGCTATTTACCAAGCCAATTTGCCACCCCATTTGATACACACCTTCACCTACACATATGGCACCAAAACAAAACATAATAGGCAACCCCAAACTACCAAATCAAACATAATTCCTACAATTTCATCTAAGCATTTCTTAGCCTAAACCTCAATCACAAATATCATCAATTCATCAACCATTTCCAAGTAACATTAAACACATCACAAAATGGAATTAGCACATCTAAAAAAATTTACCAAACATACATCATTTTGTTTCAATTCACAAGCATGATACCAATTCCACAAACCTCACAATATAAGCCATAAGCACACTTATATATATATAAGCAAACTAGCCAAATTAAGCCAAGTCTCATGACTATATATAGATACAAACCAAAACATAACCATTCACAAACTATCTCAAATGGCAAAACTCACTACCAAAACATAACCAACATGACCATAATCCTATACATGCCATATGACCAAACCATAAGCTCAAAAGTACCAGAGTGATGGTTGGATAGTGTGACGTAGTCTCTGACGATCCCTAAATCCAAGCTAGCCTTGAAATCACTCTAAAACACCGGAAAAATAAATAAAGTAAGCTATAAAGCTTAGTAAGATCGTATGAAATATACTCAACAAATCATAATACACAAATCATCGATTTGAACTATATAACATATAATTCATGATAGTAACAAATCTTCCATATGTTTAATCATATGCTTATATGCAAATTCATAACATCTTCTATTTGAATCTCATACTTTATATGTACATACCTGTACAATTTCTTAACGAACTCATATCTTTTCGAAATGTTGTCGAGTACTTAATATCTCACACACTAAGTGCCAATACATAGCTGAAGCTATTATAATCCTACACACTAAGTGCCTTATATAGTCGAAGATATCTCGGTCTCGCACACTAAGTGTCATATATATATCCAAATCATCAGCAACCATGACTATAATCTCATATATAGAATTTATGCAATATCAAAGCATTTGAAGCATAATTGCAACAATGCTTATCACATACGAACTCACCTCGAATGTAAAAATGATAACGCGAATCAATTAATCTGACACATTGTTCTTCCATCAATCTAAGTCCGTATTTCTCTTTTCTTGATATATATAATATCAAATTCACTCATTTAATCATCTATCTATTCAATTTAATCCAAACTTCACTTTAAGGTCTTTTTACACAATTGCCCCTAATATTTCACATCTTTTACAATTTAGTCCTCATTTCATAAAATCACAAATTAATGAAATTTACAATAGACCCATGCTAGCTAAATTACCATAATGCCCCTAGTAGCCCATAATTTTCATTTATTTCACAATTTAACTACCATATTAACACATTTCACAATTTAACCACTAATTGACAATTTTGTCAAAAACCACTCTACAAATTTTGTTTATCTAACAACAAGCATGCATTTTATACTATTAAACATCAAAATACTTCAACATTCATCAATGGCAAAACCTTAAACCTTTAGCATTGCAATAGCTCATTTTTGGTTAAATCAGAATGGTGGTTTTGAGACCACTAATCTGAAGTCAAAAATTTTATTTTATTATTTTATTAAAGTTTACAGCATGATAGAATTATTGTGTGAAATTTTCGTAAAGAAATTTTTCTATTTGAATGGTTAATTCGATAAAAAGGACTAAATCATGTAATGCATAAAATTTGAGTTCTAATAGTTAAAAGTATTAAATAGCTATGAAATTAAATTGTGGGAGTCCTTATGTTGAAATTAAACCATTTTTAAGGTTAGTGGACATTTATGTCCATGGTTTATGTGATATATTAATCTTTTTTAATAAGGTTAATAGTGTAATTTAGTTATTTAAGTTAATTATAATAAAACAAATATAATTACATGTTATAATCTTCCTTACCAGCCGAAAATTTGAAGAAAGGAAACCATACTTAGGGCTTAAGCATACGGTTACTTTGTCCTTGAGCAAGTAATTCCATTTTTGTTTGTTTTTTAATAACTTTTATGTTTTTGAGATCGTTGTTTCGTATTCTAGCTAGCCCATACATTAACTTTTGAAACTGTTAAAGATTTAACATGTTGTCATTGTTGAATGCTTGAGTAATTTAATGAATTCTGATAGATTTGGAAGGTTTAATGTTAGATTAATAGTTTTTGTAAAGTGATTTTTGACAAAAATGTCAAAAAGGAATTAAATTGAGAAAATTTGAAATGTGGTAGTTAAAAGTATGAATAAATTGAAAATATAGACTAATACGAGCATGGGTAATATTTAGCTATTATGAAATCATAATAAATTGCAAGAATTTGCAATTTTATGTGATAAGGACTAAATTGTAAAAGTGTGAAACATTAGGGGCAAATGCATAAATTTGCAAAATATGAATTGTAGGCTAAATTGAATAGACCGAATATTGAATATGCTAAATTTGATAATATATAGATCAAGATAAGCCGAGATCAGGATTAGATCGGGGAAAAGGAAAAGTTGACAAATAGTCGATAATTTTCATCCGAGCAATTCGAGGTAAGTTCATATAATTAGAATTGAACTTTTAAATACTTGTAATTATTTGAAATGAATGTATGTAATTGAATAAATGATCTACTTGAAATATGATTCATGGTCGGAAATGTAAAAAAACCATTGTATTGGACAGAGCTCAGTGAAAAGAAGATTCATGGGGTTGATCTAATTCGGGAAACTAAAGAAAAGGTAAAGGTGATACAAGACAGCCTGAAAGCAGCTTCAGATAGACAAAAGTCTTATGCTGATCTTAAAAGAAAAGAAATTGAGTTTGAGATTGGTGATGAGGTATTCTTGAAAGTGTCACCTTGGAAGAAAGTTCTCCGGTTTGGCTGTAAAGGAAAATTAAGTCCTTGATTTATTGGATCATATGAAGTCATTGAAAGAATTGGACTAGTAGTTTATAGGTTAGCATTACCGCCAGAACTTGAAAGAATTCACAATGTTTCCATGTGTCAATGTTAAGACGGTATCGATTGGATCCATCACATGTTATCTCTCCAACAGAAGTGGAGATTCAGCCCTACATTACATATAGTGAGGAACCAATTAAGATCTTAGCACAGGAGACAAAAGAGTTGAGAAATAAAAAGATAGCATTGGTAAAGGTTCTTTGGTAGAAACATGGAATTGAAGAAGCTACTTGGGAACCTGAAGATATCATGAAAAGGCAGTACCCGAATCTCTTCACTGGTAAGATTTTGAAGGACGAAAATCTTTAAAGGGGAGAGTTGTAACAGCCCAAATTCAGTGAAATCAGAATAGTGGTTTCGAGACCACAAATCCGAGTCTGAAAAATGAAATTATTTAAATTTCATAAAATGATAGGTACTATGATAGGAATATTGCATGAAAATTTTTATAGAAAAATTTTATCAATTATGTGTCTAATTACAAAAAGGACTGAATTGAATAAAGTGTTAAAGTTGCATACTAAGAGCTACAGGGATTATATGGCTAGAGAATTCAAAATGTGAGGTCCTTATATAGCAATTAGACCGCTAAAGAAAAATATGTAGATATTTTTAGTGAGTCATCCATGAAAAAATTGAAAAAGGTTAAGGACTAAAATGGAAAGTGAATAAATTAATATATGATAAAAGATTAAATAGAATAAAACTTATTTTATATCATCATCTTCTCCATAAAATACATGAAAACCCTAGAAGAGAGAAACGAAATTTCTCAAGCTTGATTTGGTAAGTTTTATGTCTCGTTTTTAGTAATTTTTATATTTGAGATCGAGAAAGCTTAATTTCTTTATTTGGGTGAGTAAATTGAAAGAAAACCAAAGTTTAGAAAATTACCCATGGATGACTATGCTATAAATTGGAAGTTTTTGATATAAAATGAAAGATTATTGATATATGAACTATTTTTACAAAGTGATTTTTAGTAAAAGTATGTGTAGGGACTAAATTGCAAAGTAGTGAAATTCTTGGAAAAATTCTAAAATTTTTGAAATACATGTGCTGTAAAAGTTATATTAAAATTTTGAATAAGCTTGGAATAAGGAGTAAATTGCATGAATTTCAATTTCCGAGCCTAGGGACAAAATGAGAATTAATTAAAAGTTTAGGGGAAAATGGTACTTTTGCCTAAAATGTGAAATGGGCTTGATTGAATGTAAAAATCATAGAATTGATGATTAAATTTATTTATATAGATCCGGAAGTGTCAAACAAAGAAAAAGATCGAGCGAAAGAAAAAGTTTCGGATTAGTAGATGCGAACAATTGTCAAGGTAAGTTCGTATAACTAAATTAAGCATGTAAATGTGTTGAATTGATTGTTGAATTATGTGCATCATGATTTATAATTGGTATGTACATGTAATAAACCAATGTTGATTTGTAATTTACATGTAAATGATGAAATATTACATGAATCCGTTTGAATATTGATTTTCAATTGGACAGGTGATTACCGTGTATATGAGATCCTACATATGTTGCAATAAAGGTTGTTCCGAAAGAATAATCCTTTGATCTCATCATGAAAAGAAAAGGTGTACTTTGTGTATACCACTTGAAAAGTATAGGTACACTATATGTGTACATTTGAAAAGGTTATGTGCACATTGTGTGTACAAATTGAAAAAGGTATATACACTTCTTATGTACCACTTGAAAAGGGCATGTGTACCTCGGGTGTACAACTAGAAAAGGAAAGGTCCATCAGAAATTCAAAGATTCAATGGAAATGTATTAACAAGTGAAATAAAAAGAAATGACATGATGAGCTCATCTATGCATATTAATATTTTTGTACTAACTAATTTGGTTGAATGATTGTGATTAGGCCATATTTGCTAGTTTGCTAAATTGATGGATAAATTCTCTTATGTGTGATTTTACTTGTTATATATGAATGGTAAGTGTATTTTGGTTATATGAACTTACTAAGCATATAATGCTTACTAGGTTTTATTTTTCTCTGTTTTATAGTGCTCGAAACTCATGAAGGTTGGATTGGATTGGAGCTATCATCACACTATCATCTCCTTAATTTTGGTATAAACGATAAACTCATTTTGATATAATGGCATGTATAGGCTAAAAAGGCAAAATGATGAAGTAACATGTTTGTTTACAACCTAGCCATTGGAATGGCTAGTAATATGTATTTTGAGGTAATATGGTATGTTCATGTTCAACAAGATACAAATCACCTTTATTAAAACATGATTTACAAACCAATGTAAAGGTAAGCTTCAAGTATGGTTAAAAGTTGGAAATGTTAGATTGAATGATGGAAATTGGTTGAAATGGATGGTATATACTTGTAAGTTTTCATGCAAGAAAATGGTTAAGTTTGGGTGAGAAATAGGGCTAGGAAATGGCCTATTTTGTCCACACGGGTAAGACACACAGGCGTGTGTCTAGGCCGTGTATGACACACGGATAGCCCACGGGCGTATGAAATGACTGTGTGTCCCCTGTATCCTTAAATATGAAGTCAGGATAGTACACGGGCAAAAGACACGACCGTGTGTCTTTGTCGTGTGAAGGACACGGGTTTCAAGCATGGTCGTGTGTCAAAATCATGTGAAAATGGCTTAAAAAGGGTGAAAAATCAGTTTACCACACGGCCTAGTCACATGGGCGTGTGCCCAGGCCGTGTGCCCAGGCCGTGTGCCCCTTTGATACTTAAGAAATTGCAAGTCAGAATTCAACACTAGCTGGCCACACGGCCATGTCCCAGGCCACACGGGCGTGTGCCCCTATTTTCAAGGTAAAATTTCTAAAGTTGCCAGTTTGGTTCTGAACCATTTCTAAAGCATGTATTGGGCCCCGTAAGCCCATATTAAGGACTTTATGGTGAAATATGAAAAGTTTTGATTTAGAATGCAAATTTATGACTCGATTTTGTACAAATGCTAGTGTATAAGTTCGGTAATGCCTCGTAACCCTATTCCGATGATGGATACGGGTTAGGGGTGTTATAAAATTGGCTCGGAACCTATCAGTTTTCGGTTTTTTTCTATCCCTATTCAAAATCCTCTATTTAGGTCTGTAAAATTTTTATCCCAACTAGAAACAAATTCATCTTCCTACTAAAAAATGGTGAGGAAATCACATATGCAAGAGGGATTAAAGTTAAAATACTCTCCTCTCACATAGACCTTTATATAATTCTTGGAGTCTTTATCAGTAATATCCTTCTACAAGTGAGTGTAGAACTCTAGGGCAACTACCATGCCCTCAAAGTAAGGACTAGAAGTTAGAGAGAAAAATAAAAGAAGAAAAAAAATTTATGCGATTAAGTGGCAGAAGAGAAAATACGAGTTTAGAAATTTTGGGAAAGTGAAATTCAGGTTAGAGAGTAATAACTAGAATTTTGGATGAGTTAAGGTGAACAGATGACTGCTGACTAAAATACATTGGATGAACCACAGGTTGAGCAGATAAACTACCGACTACTTCCTCCGTTCAAATCGTCCCACCTCATGCAATACAACATGACATGTTATAACATGCTTATAAAAAATATAGTAGCAATAACATACTTATAAAATATATATACAGTAGCAATCATCATCCTTATAACAAATCATGACAATAGCAATAAACTTGCTTAACATGTATTTGGTTTAACGATAGAAGTAGGCATGTATGTCATGTAATTAGTAACACTGTGGTATAGAAAACATTGTTAGATTATCAGAATTACAGTGATAGTAAACATGTAATATTTTCATATCATGCACATATGGTAATAATTTAGTTAATCAAATTAGGGATTCCAAAATACTTGTATTATCAAGGACTTAATTGAGTGAAATAAAACTCTAAAAATAATTTGGGGACTAAACTGAATAATTCACAAAATTATGGGTAAAACTGTAAAGCAGGGAACACACGGTCGTGTGGCCTGGCCTTGTAGGATGTTATAGATTGTGTGGAGGGGTTACACGACCGTGTGGTCAGGACGAAATAAAAATAAAAATAAAAATTAAGACGGGAAAATAATTTGTAGACTTTATCAATTCTAAGGACGAAAGACTAACTTGCTTTGGTGATCATAACTAACTCTTATTTTGGGTTCTATTCAATCAACTAGTCATTAACCTAGTAGGATCTCTTCATCTTCCATTAAATTAATGAGTCAGCAAGAACTACTTATCTCTCAACCTCAAAATCCAAACCAGATTAGGTTAAGGTGTTCACGAATAGGCAATACCAATTTGGGATTCATTCTCACCTAGATGACTTCCTAGGGTTGCCAAGTCAAGAGGTTTTAAGTTCTTCCTATCCCAACCAGTTGATCCACTAAGAAACCCTACATAAAAGTTAATTACTCCTACGTCCACTCGTTAATCTCCCATAAAAGGATTAGTTCCTCATGGATCTAATAAACATTATAAACTTGATTGAAAAGATAAGCATAAATAATAGATCAAGAATAAAGTTGAAGAAGGATCCTGATATGTATTGATAATTGCGAGAATAAAAATCCACAAAGAATTGATGAATCCACAAATCGAGTCCCACGACGAATGAAAATAAAAGCTAGAATAAAATTACAAATGAAAATAACCTAAGTACAAAATAAACTAGAAAAAAACTAGAAATAAAGTTGTCTATTTATAGGCTTAGGGTTGTATAACACCCTAAAACCTGGCCTAGAAGTTTAGATCAGATTCCGGAGGTTACAATGTCCACCCTAAACACCACATATTGTGGAACTAAGCGACTCAAATAATAATATGCAGCTATGCTGACATATGTATCTTAAAGACGTATAGCTATCAGATTGTTATGCACTTTAACTGCCCAGAACAGTCTTCCTTCTTTTCACATCCAAAATCCCAAATTTAATTGATGTGCAAAATTGTTTAGCACATACAACAGTCATACATAAGCAGAAATACACATATTCAATTCATAATTCACATCACGTTAATGTTTAACAAACCGTTAAATTAACTCTATAATTATGAATACTCATACGAGTCTCAGCTGAAACAAAGTCCCAAACACAAATACAGAGGCCACAACGAACATTGGACGACACAAGAATTGAAACAGGTCAATTAATGTCACACAAAAAACCTGCAAAAAAAGGCTACACGGCCATGTGCCCCGGCCGTCTGGAAGGGTCTAGGCCATGTGTAAAAAAAAGCTCGTGTGCAAGAAGCACACACCCGTGTGGAGGAGACACATACCCGTGTGTCCGAATTACATGGCCGTGTGAGTAGCCCGTGTAACTCACTGTCCAAAAATGCCAAATAAATGAGCAGAGTAGACACAGCCGTGTGGAAATCTCACATGCCCGTATGGCTAAGGGACACGACCATGTGTCCAAGGCACACGCCCGTGTGAAAATCAACAAAAACCCCTCCAAATAGTAGCCATACGGCCATGTGGCACCAACAATCATCGAAAACCCTAAATTCCCAATGTCACGCGGCCGTGTGGATGGCTTATGTGCGGCACACGCCCGTGTAGCCACCCGTGTGGCCACGAAACCACACCGAAATAGGCTGAAAACTATTTTTTTCTCATCAAAATAGTCTCTAACCTTTGATGGTTCAAAAACTACCAAAATTTCATGTAATTCAACAACAGTTCCAAAACCTAAATTAACTAGTTTCAGAAACACACATGATTTCACGATCTAAAGCACCCGAAAGATCGAACGTCACCACCTACCTAATTGAAGTATCAACTCCACAGACATACTAGTCTACGAATTCAACTAATTAATAAGAAAATACTAACAAAATAAATCAATGAATAAACCCCAAAATACTACACTTACCCGATACTTTTGACGATGAAAGTGTAACCAAATAACAAACAAGAAGCATAACTTGAGTAGAAAAAATAACACAAAATTGATGTCAAGAGAACAAATTTTCAGAAGCAAAAGACTAAGTTTTGAAATTTAGAGAAAGGAAACAAGAATGTAAACTAAAAAGAAAATAGAAAATGTGGGATGAAAAATAAAACGTACAACTTTTATGGGATTTTCTATTTTCAAAACAAAATAAAAAGAATAAATAAAATAAAGTTAAAAGAATAAATAAATTTGATGTAAAAATAATATTTACATAAGTTAAAACAAAATTTCCCTTATTCACACATCAGGATTCAATCTTAGGACCAAGAGTAAGCTGAACATCTAACCACAGAAACACATGCTCATCTTGTTCCAAAATCGCTCAAAAAAAACATCAAACCTACTCGAAGTCTCTAACTTACACACAAAACCTCAACCCTTCTAACCCCTACTTTTGAGATGTTACAAGTTGGTCGTCACCCATTAACCTAATTTAGATAACATTTTTGCATTAAAGTTTGTTGTGCGGATCAAAATGCCATTGGGTTTTTAATTCTTCTCATCAAGGCGGTGTCGCGACACCCTCTGGCCTATGTAGCGACACTAATGGCAGTTTACAAGCTGAGGCTTGATTACAATGTTGTATCGTGACACACTCTGGCTATGTCATGACACTAAAGTTAGTTTGCTCCTTTTAAGTGCTCTGCTCACTATATTGCGACATCGAAACTCCATGCTGTAACACTACGGCTAGTCTCGTGTTTCTATGCCTCCGAATGACATCCTACATACACACTGAATGTGTTAGCCTTCTTTTAAGCCTATAGGAGAGACAAAGTTGTGTGGTAGGCCGTGTGGCAAATGCAAAAATTAACCTACAAGGGAGACATGGTTGCCTAGCAGGCCATGTAGTTCACGAACTAGCCTAGGGTTTCAAAGGTACATGGTTGTGTGAGGGGTCGTGTGTTCCATTTGTATGGGAAACTGTGTTGCCCTATTCATATACAGGGTTTGTCCTGATTCACTTGTAAAAGAACATACACCTTTCACCAGGATTCCAACTGACTTCTCTTATGCTTGGTTTTGGTCTGATTCATCTAAATTGGGTCTTTCAAATGACATTTATACACGAATTAATAATGTATTTCAAGATTCAACAAGATTAACAATAGATTCTGCAAGAACCATAAAATTAACAATAGATTCTGCAAGAACCATAAAAGATTAATTAATCAAATGTAAGATTAGCATCAGATTATCTTACAAAAATTTAGGATCTAAACATTGGAAACAAAATGTACTTACCGATTCTTGGCAAGAACAAGGATTCTATTGATGAAAACTACCAAAAAACTGATAGAAAGAACGATTGTATAGATGATGATTTGATTTGTGAAAGAAAAATAATTATTAACAATTAATATGAAAATATGGTGTAAAGAAATGGGAAAGTAAATAAATAGAGAATAAATAAAAAGATAGAGTGCAAATTCTATTAAGATTTGAAAAGGAGCAATATGATAATCTAATTAGAAAAATATGAGAAAAAGATATGGACTCTATTAGAATTTTGAGGAAGGCCAAAATATGAATTCTAATTATGAAAGAATTGGGTCAATTCTTGGGGTTTGTAGCCCTAGGGGTATCACTTGTAATTTCCCCAAAGCTAGTTGAATTTCAAAAGAAAATGAAATGGAAGGGCGTAGTTCAAACCTAATTGAAGGAAAGATTTGAACCTAGGATCACATAGGGAAATTAATGCTTTAACCATTGAGCTATCACTCATTTCTTATTTATTTTTTACGCTTAATCATATAGATATGTTTTAGGGAGTTTTTGTTGAAATTACAAAATTAAAGGAGAAGAAGTGACACGAACTTGAAAAATAAAGGGAGAGGAATGTCGTGTTAACCATTAGGCCGAAGGCCTATTTCTTGCTTAACCTTTACTCTTAATTGTATATGTTTTATTGTGGTTTTTATTCTAGGTTGTTGAAAATAAAATGAGAGGAAATAAGTGGAATGGAGCTTGAACTTAGGACTTTTAGGATAAGATAGTAACATTTAACCATCAAGCCTATTATTCTTTTCTTGCATAATTTAGTCACTGAACCATACATATTTAATTTTTTTTAATGCACATAACCTTTGTTCATATTCATCAATTCACATTTTTTCACATATTTTTGAATTAGGTCCTAACTCAATTGAAACACATTATTTTCAAATTAAACCTCTTAACCAAGTTTCATTTTAGATTAATATGATAAAACCTAATTATATTATTTTAATACTTTAATTAATTATTTAATACCCTAATTTCGGTATCTATTTCAAACCCTCGGTTTATTTACAAACGCACAAAGGTAACTTTATAAATCAAGGCATGACCCCTCTTAGTTTTTACAAACCCGATTCTCCTAACCCTATTTTTGAGATGTGATAGAACTACCTTAGAGGAGGCATATTAAGAGGAACCTCCTTATTAGATCTAACTTTTATTATGTGGATAGAGGAAGGGCTTGCCATAAAGTCTCATCAACAAGATCGATAATTTTGTGCTCTTCATCACATGTCCTTACATCATCAACAACAAAAGCATCGAGTCACACATCAAAACCTTCAAAAATCAAATTAGGTTGCACTCCACCCTTGTCAACCCTTTTAGTAACACCCTATACCCAGCCCAGTCGTCTAGCTAGAGAAAGAAGACGCTACACCACTATCACATCATCAACAAAGCATAATGCATCTCATTGACATTTGATTATCATCATAATCAAATAATTACAGGAGGTTTAAGTCTAAATTACCTTAGACAAGGTTAAAATTACTAATCATACATTAAATAACCTTATAACGAGTTAGAAGCTGGCTTAAAGACCACTTAATGAAAATTTTTGAATAAATCACGTAGGTATCAATACTCACATCTGGTATCGATATTTCTCTTAAAGGGTATCGATACAATTTAGAAAATCAGTACCTTTTTAGTATTTTGTTTTTCAGCAAAATTTAAAACCCAACAATTTATCAATACAATTAAAAACGTATCTCTATTTTCACCCCGAGTATCGATACTCAAAAAAGGGTATCTATAACAA
This sequence comes from Gossypium longicalyx, assembly GCA_025698465.1. Classification (NCBI taxonomy): domain Eukaryota; kingdom Viridiplantae; phylum Streptophyta; class Magnoliopsida; order Malvales; family Malvaceae; genus Gossypium; species Gossypium longicalyx. The sequence goes on along the minus strand of CM046997.1, from coordinate 8,981,269 downwards.
ACTAAGCTACTAACTTCCTGCACATTCATTTCAACATGGAGGTATCAATACTAAATACCCTATTATCAATACCTCTGCACAAAACTGCAAAAATAACACCAAAATGGTGCATTCAACACAATTAGACATATACCACCTCAACAAGTTTATAAAACCTCAATATTCATCAACAAAATGTCCATATTTGTAGTCTAATGCATCATCAAATATTTAAGGCAAGCAAACCAACGAACTAATAGCAAACGTCCATGAATTCTATGAGTTATAAAATCAAACATTTAGCTAAAACATCATGGCAATAATCAATCAAAAAATCTACCATACGGCCTTATTCCCACAGTTCAAAATAATAGCTATAAAATCACCTACTCAATTACTAAGTCTAACTTGGACCACTCCCTTGGAATTTCTACACCGCCCACACCAGTAACACTAACTATCTGCAAAGGTTTAGAGAAGAGTGGGTGAGCTTAAGCAAGCTCAGTGAATGATCAAAATAACCACCAAATAAACATGAATTCACATGTTAAATGAAAATGACCAAAGAACAATTACATACACAATTTACTATGATGACATACTAAAATATTCATACAATTCTTACCAACTCAACTAGCTTATTAATCACATATTTAACCATACATAACATTTATAATGTCACATTTAATGATAAATTGGCACTTGAGGCTATGAAACATAAAAGTGGGCTCTATCACCACACATTGGATACATGGATCTCCAACACACTAATGACTCGATGAGCCAAACATATCCCAAAAGTCTAGCATTTAGCTAACACTCTCCATTACACCAACATATCCTGGTGAACAGAGCTTAGTTCACATTTCTTTATCTCTCAAATTGTCCCAGGCCTCAATGCCCCAAATTCACAACACATGGTTGAGTACTCACAATCCTATGGCATGCCAACTATATCCAACGGTCCCAAAAGGTCACAAGGCTAAAGTATCCACAATTAAAACACACATTTTCTTACCGTTTTCTACACTCTTTCACTACATATATACATCATTAACACAACATCATCACTTTCATTCAGCAAGTTTAACATGCCCACAATTAACATATTCCACATTAGCCATCTCAAGCATATATCTCATATCACATTTACACATCATAATACACAATCCACTCCACATAATCACATATCATAAAAAAGTAATGAGAGGAATAATAAAGCTCACACTTGAAACTTATGATAGGGGTTTAGGCTACTCCTAAGCTCCCATTTAACACTATTAATCGTGTCTACAAGCAACAATACCAAACACTCACCGTTCGCGCTCTCGCCTAGTCACCGAAAGCCTAAACTAGCTTTTCCTTTCTTTTTACCTTGCTCGTCAAAAGCTCCATCGGTTATGAATATTTAAAAAAAATAACCTCACAACAAACATAATTAATATTCAGCCCCAAACTCACCTAAAGCAACCAAAAACACAAGCCTAAGCTAGATCCCCTTGAAATTGAAATTTTGACTAGCTTAGCCAAAACACAAAAATCTCAACTCCTACTCATTCCCATTGCTTAAAACTGATTCTCATTATCTAATTATATATCTAAGAATAATTCTAAACCTTCAAACTACACAAAACTACACAGATTCATGGTTCCGAAATTTCAACATGCAATGACAATTTTCATGAAAACTCAATAAAACCTTAGAATTATTTAACAAAACTTTAGGAAGGTTTAGCAACTTATAATCACATCAAAACAAGTTAAAAACTACTTTGAAACATCGTTTTCATTCAAAATCTTGAATTTCATCATTAACGACCCAAATTTCGGCATTTATTCAAATTTGTCAATTAAATAGATAAAAAAAACTCAATTTAAAAGGCTAGATATCATCAAAATCTAACAAAAAAAATGAATCATTACCTTCAATGGGAGAAAAATCAGCATTTTATTGAAAATTCAAAAAACCCACGAGTTTGAACAATGGTAAAATCAATGGTATTTTTGGTGTTTCTCTTTGAATTTGGAAGGGATTTGGTGTTTGGGATTTGATAAAAATAAAAAAGATTAGAGTTTAGAAGATCAATATAGATTATTGAGGTTTGGGGTTTCAAGGGACGACACAAATAGGTGAATATGCTCTCTTTTTTTAATCGTCAAAAAAAGGTGAAAATGGGGAAAGAATTAGGCAGATTTAAAACTTAGTACATTTGTTTTAAAACTACTCTTAATTTAATCCCTTTTACAAAATAGTCCTCTTGTAAAATTAGAGGTCTTTTCTACATTATTTTCAAAAATTGATTTAACTACCAAAAAGCCATAATCGAATATATTTTTGGTTTACCATGCTTCAAATTTCGGAACACATTTTGAGCTAAATTCCTAAATTACCCTCAAAACTACTAGGCCCAATTTTAGGGTGTAACACTTTTGGTTAATTAAATTATTTCGAAATTAGGTGCAGGTTTCACACGGCCAAGACACATGCCTGTGTTCTAGGCCGTGTAGCACACACGGCTGGGGCACACGCCTGTGTCTTTTCCCGTGGGCTCAATTCTGAGCATTCTGTTTTCTTGAATTTAAGGTGCAGGGGACACACGGCCTAACCACATGCCCATGTACCAGGCCGTGTGTCACACACACGGTCTAGACACACGCCCGTGTGTCTGCCCATATGGACAAAATAAAGCCATTTCTAGCTTCATTTCTCACCCAAAATTTCACCAATGACCTACACTTAAAACTCACATCCAATACCAGCCAATTCAAGCATTCAAATTAAGCAAATTCCATCATTCAATAAGGCATATCATTTCATGCATACATGTTTATAATCTTATCTTGGTATATTTCATATGATAGGCATAATTTGAACAACCATTTAACATGTATGTAGCTACCATAGTATGACATTACAAGTATATCAAAAACAACCATTACTAGCCATTCCAATGGCTAGATTACAAACCATATAATTAAGCCATCTATCACCAAGTTAGCCTATACATGCCATTATACCAAAATGATTTTACTATATATACCCAAAATAAGCTAGTGGATAGTGTGATGATGCTCCAATGATCTCCAACCTTTGCGAGATTCCAAGCACTATAAAACGGGGGAAAATAAAATAGAGTAAGCATTACATGCGTAGAAAGTTCGTATAACAGAAACTAAACTTATCAATCCCGTTTATTAAATCTAAGCACACAATATCATGTTTTCCATCAACTTGGCAAAATTGCCTAAACACATGCATTCAATCAAATATGTTAGTCACAAAATTTCATACACATCAAGTAAACATAGATGAGCTCATCATGCATTATCATTTCAGGACTTTATCATTTCATCTCGTAATTCTCTCATCATGCCAAGAGTTTTGTCCGTTGAATCATTAAAGTTCCGATGAATGCTCAAGTAGTACACTCAAGGTGTATGATTCAATAATCCATCAATTCTTATTCAAGAGTACCCATTAGGCCATTTAATCAATGAACACACTCTCGAGCCACATATCATATAATAGGATTACCAGTCCAGGCTAAATCCTAATTGTAACGTATACTCGAGAGGTATTATATCAAGATTACCCATTCAGGCTGAATCCTTTCTATAACGAGGTCAATACGATTACTCATCCAAGCTAAATCCATCAGCAACAAATGCAGGACCTCATTCATTTTCGGAAGCACATATATTCATCATAATTCAATATTCAAACGAGACTTTACCCTTTTTTCGACATTTCCGAACATGTAGTCATTTCACACATTTATAATATTCACATAAATATAAGTCACATTCCATACAAACACAAAATTTCATTTAACATATTTACATGCTCGATTAAGTTACATGAACTTATCTCGACACTTGTTTGCGTAAATAATCTACTAATCTGAAACCTTTTTCTTTTCCTCGATCTAACCTCGAATTTGTGTTGTTCGAATCTATATAAATAACTTTAATTATCAATTTCATACATTTCATACTCATTTGGACTGAATTTACGTCCTAGGTAAAATTACCATTTTGCCCCTAACTTTTCCATAAATTCTTATTTCATCCCTAGGCTTGGAAAATGAAATTTATGCAATTTACTCCCTATTCCAAGCCTAACCAAAATTTCAAAGTAGAATTCACTCCCTATTCTGCTGTCTAACAGTTCTGACCCTTCTTCACTAAAAATTAATTATCTCCTTGTACAGAATTCAAATGATGTTTACATTTGTTTATATTGAAAATAGACTCATTCAGGATTCTAAAAATATAAATTTAAACCCCTAATTATTTTTATCCAAATTTTTATGATTTTACAAAGTCAGAACAGGGGAACCCGAAATCATTCTGACCTTGTCTCACAAAATTCATCATATCTCATGATTTACAATTCCATTGCTTACATAATTTCTTCTATAAGAAACTAGACTTAATAAGATTTAATTTCATATTTTATTCATCCTATAATTAGATTTCTACAATTTTTGATGATTTTTCAAAGTTAGACTACTGCTGCTGTCCAAAATTGTTTTAGTACAAAATATTAATTACCATGTTATAACACCCTTATTTTCTTTTTCTACACCATTTCTCATCACTTTCTCTTATTTTCTCTTCACTAACATATCATGAACATAGGACCTTATGTAAGAAAACTCTACTATAACATTATTTCCATGCTTTGTCAATAATAACAAACTTAAAAACATATTGAAATCTTGATATACTTACCTTGTTCTATTGATACTAATCTTTAACTTGATTTTCTCTCTCCTCCAGCTTCTATTTCTTGAATCCAACTTGATATTCTAACTCCCCATGGTCTCCTTAACATTTTTCTCTTGGTAGCTATGGAAATTCATTTGATTTTTGGGTGAAAATGGTGAATTTTTGGTAAAAGGACCAAATTGTAAAGAAAGCAAAACTATCTTTCTTCCTCTCTTTCTCTCACGTTAGTGCATGGGAAATATGGATGAGAATTTCTCTCATCTTTCTTTCTTTATATACTAATAAAATAATAATAAAATATCTTATTAAAATATTAATAAAATAATATTTATCTAATTAAATAATTATAAAATATTAAAATATCTCTAACATCATTATTACTTTCTAGATTTCTCTCTCTTCCAATTGACCATTTTGCCCTTCATTATCTTTTAAAATTCCATCCTTAAGTCATCATTTAATTTGGTAAAATTGTAATTTAGTCCCTCATAATTTCTTCATCTATTCAATTTGGTCCTAATTCATCCATTTTCCTTAGTTTCTAGATTATTCCACTCTTAAAATATTTACACTATTGGTCCTTCAAATTTTTCATATTTACCTTTAACCCCTCAAATTTTGAGTATTTACTCTTGTGCAACAAAACTTTTCTCACTTTTACAATTTAGTCCTTTCTTGAATTAATATATCATAATATACTTCTCAATATTGACATATCTCAAAATTTCCTTCTTTTTTTTCACTTTATTTCCTTATTTTACTATATCAAGGATAATATCTTCTCAGAAATATTTTCGTGGTATTACATTTCTCTCCCCTTAAAATAAATTTCGTCCTCAAAATTTCCTTGTTTTCTTTTGATCATGAATTTCATTATTTCTATAGTTCTATAGTTTCTTTTTGTACATATTCACCCAGTTTATCATTTATATCTATTCTCTATCCTTTTATTTCACAATTTATTTTCAATACACTATTTCACATTTGCCTTTCGAGCTTCTACCAACAGAAATGGAAAATAATATCGTATGAATCTTATTATCAAGTGTTCTATCACATATATTGGCTTGGAAAACCAAAGAAAAATAGAGTAGTAGCACTTGTGAATCAATCGGACTTGCGATAATTTCTGTCTATTAGCATATTTATCCAACATTTCCATATATTGATTATAGTATCCAAACATGAACAGTTCCATATGCCTCTCAAAATATCAAGATATATAAGATACCCATATAAAACCCCAAAATTTAATATAATATACCCAATTATAATGGCTATATTCAAATATTTTTGCAATTTTTTTCACCAATCTATTGACTAGTATAGATTGCATATAAACTGTATTAGTAAAGGGGTATAGATCGTAAAACCTCATAATTTAATTTTTATGTATTTACTCATATAACATTTATCATTCTCAAGTACTATAAAACATTTATCCGTACTTTTACGAGTTCTGCATTATCATAACTAACATTTTTACTCAGAGATAATCATTTTCCTCGTAACGAAAATTGTTTACTTTTTACTTAGTAGAGGCCCAGTAGACTAGATAGAACACTTTGGATATACGGGACTTCTACAGAGGTGCATTATTATGCACTATTAAACAGAGAACACTGAAGTGCTATACAGAGAGTACAAATGTGCTGAATGTGCTAATAATCAGAGAGCACTAACTTGCTAGTAATCAAAGAGCATGCTGAGGTCCCTTAATATCCTAGTAGTTCTAATCTTACCTACTTGGGCAAATTATTTCATGCACGCATATCACTTTTACACCTTTCGCATAATGCTTTTACATGCTTTACAATTTAATCCTTGTATCAATAATCCGTTTATTTATGTCTTCTCTACCTTTAATACATGTAATATTTTTCAAAATTCACTATTCATCCACAATTTACTATTAATACTTATCATGTACTTCATATACCAATTTTATATATTTTGTAATTTAGTCATCAGCACAATATTTCATGTAGCAATATAATTTACTTTTATTAATACACATAACATTCATCATCGACATGTATTTATTCATACCTTTATGAATTCTGATTGATTCTAATCAACTTTTTACTCATATACCTGAGTATCGTTTTTAGCATTATAAGAATTATCTTGGGTCAGAAAGCATCTCATTTTAATAGTAAAACAAATCTCATCAGAGTCGGGAGATATCACACTATCACATATTATAATGACATGTGTTTTTAGACTTCACATATACTACGTTTGGTCCGAGAACCAACTAAACCGTAGCTCTGATACCACTAAATGTGACACCCCTAACCCGTATCCGTTGCCAGAACAGGGTTTCGGAGCATTACTACCATTTGCAGATTACTTAAAAAAAATTTAAATGCTTACCGATTCAATGCATCATGTAAATAAATATATTACCATTCAATCAACAGATTAGTACTTGTATAAGCATCAAACAGTAATATTGTTAGTGTACTTGCACATATCTCATATAAATTCAACATTGATATAACTATTTTCTCGACATATTGTACTTGAGTTCAATAATAGTCTCAACTTACATAATTTTCTTGTATCAACATATCAAAGATAATCATATATGTACATGTCATGAAACATATCATGCTCTTACCGTTTCTTCATAAGCATATATGATTCATTTCATTATATTAATATTTCATACTCCATCATTTCCATATATTTTATGTATATTTATTCCGATAATAGCTTATATCAAACCTAACATAATTTATATTCCACGTACTCATACTTATTTCGTTTATCTATCTTCATAATTATTTCATACAACTATTTTGTACATATATATTTCCATATGACCAGTTCTTGTAAACATTACACACAACCATTTCATATAACCAATGTTTTCATCTGATACATATTACCTGGATATCAATTGTTCAACAGATGTCATAGCATCTCCCATCCACGGTCTTATTCATCTTTGACATGATGCCATAGTATCTTTCAACTATGGTCTTACTCATTTTCTCATTCATGTTGCCATGATATCTTTCAACCATGGTCTTGTTCATTTCATATCACGCTGCCATGGTATCTTTCAACCATGGTCTTACACATTTCATATCAGTTGCCATGGTATCTTTCAACCATGGTCTTACACATTTCATATCAGGTTGCCATGGTATCTTTCAACCATGGTCTTACACATTTCATATCAGGTTGCCATGGTATCTTTCAACCATGGTCTTACACGTTTCATATCAGAGAGCACACTCCCGCGAACCTCATCCTTACAAAGGGGATTACCACCCAGTGCTAAATCCTCAGTAATATAAACTCATAGAGTATTGTCGGGATTACCACCCGTGCTAAATCCCCTCACAACGACAATTACTCTAATGAGCTTGATCCAATTACCAAAGCTAAATTGGACTTCGATTCGGATTACCCGTCCGGGCTAAATCCATTTTCCACATATTCTTCTGGAGGGCTATATCGAGATAGGATCACCCGTCCGCTAGATCCTTTTACCACAATTCCTTTTAGAGATCCATCGAATTTTTACTTTTCATTCAACCGAGATTTATTTTCAATTTATTTCGAGTATTATCAATATTTCATCAAATATCATGAATTGAATATTCAAATCATATTTTCATCACATAACCACATATTTCAAGTATTTAAAATACAATTCAAGTTACACAAACTTACCTCATTGCTTGTTTGTGTTTATAATTTCAGCTATTATTCTTATATATATTGATAACAGTCCATGAATTCTATAAAATATCAGAATTTTCTATAATTTCAACACTTTTCAATTTATTCTTTCAACACTTTTCAATTTAATCCCTAAAACATGTTTTCCCCCGATCTTGAACTAAATTAATAATTTCATTCAATTTTATAATTTAAATAATAAAATAATCCATTTCATGCAATTTGATCTTTTTTTACATTTTTACAAAATTACCCATAAAATTTTACTTTTATTCAATTTAGTCCTTGAGCCTAGAATATGCAAATTAGCCATGCTAAATGAATATTCATACATATTTTTCCTCCTCCTCCTCCTCTCCATTCCACATCCTTAATGTAGATAATACACTTGTAAGTAACATTATCCATAATTTTTATTATTTACTTTTTATGAATATTCAAGCTATCTATCTGCATCATGGTCACTAAATTATTTATATCTGGAGCTATAGAACTCAAAATTAAGATCCGCTAATTTTCCCTGAAACTAGACTCATATATCTTCTTACCATAAAATTTTCAGAATTTTTAGTTTATCCAATAAGTACAGTTTATTCTTTAAAATTACCCCTGTTCTGCTGTCTAACAGTTCTGACCCTTCTTCACTAAAAATTAATTATCTCCTTGTACAGAATTCAAATGATGTTCCCGTTTGTTTATATTGAAAATAGACTCATTCAAGATTATAAAAATATAAATTTAAACCCCTAATTATTTTTATCCAAATTTTTATGATTTTACAAAGTCAGAACAGGGGAACCCGAAATCATTCTGACCTTTTCTCACAAAATTCATCATATCTCATGATTTACAATTCCATTGCTTACATAATTTCTTCTATAAGAAACTAGACTTAATAAGCTTTAATTTCATATTTTATTCATCCTATAATTAGATTTCTACAATTTTTGATGATTTTTCAAAGTTAGACTACTGCTGCTGTCCAAAACTGTTTTAGTACAAAATATTAATTACCATGTTATAACACCCTTATTTTCTTTTTCTACACCATTTCTCATCACTTTCTCTTATTTTCTCTTCACTAACATATCATGAACATAGGACCTTATGTAAGAAAACTCTACTATAACATTATTTCCATGCTTTGTCAATAATAACAAACTTAAAAACATATTGAAATCTTGATATACTTACCTTGTTCTATTGATACTAATCTTTAACTTCATTTTCTCTCTCCTCCAGCTTCTATTTCTTGAATCCAACTTGATATTCTAACTCCCCATGGTCTCCTTAACATTTTTCTCTCTTGGTAGCTATGGAAATTCATTTGATTTTTGGGTGAAAATGGTGAATTTTTGGTAAAAGGACTAAATTGTAAAGAAAGCAAAACTTTCTTTCTTCCTCTCTTTCTCTCACGTTAGTGCATGGGAAATATGGATGAGAATTTCTCATCTTTCTTTCTTTATATACTAATAAAATAATAATAAAATATCTTATTAAAATATTAATAAAATAATATTTATCTAATTAAATAATTATAAAATATCAAAATATCTCTAGCATCATTATTACTTTCTAGATTTCTCTCTCTTCCAATTGACCATTTTGCCCTTCATTATCTTTTAAAATTCCATCCTTAAGTCATCATTTAATTTGGTAAAATTGCAATTTAGTCCCTCATAATTTCTTCATCTATTCAATTTGGTCCTAATTCATCCATTTTCCTTAGTTTCTAGATTATTCCACTCTTAAAATATTTACACTATTGGTCCTTCAAATTTTTCATATTTACCTTTAACCCCTCAAATTTTGAGTATTTACTCTTGTGCAACAAAACTTTTCTCACTTTCACAATTTAGTCCTTTCTTGAATTAATATATCATAATATACTTCTCAATATTGACATATCTCAAAATTTCCTTCTTCTTTTTTTCACTTTATTTCCTTATTTTTCTATATTAAGGATAATATCTTACTGTAAATATTTTCAGGGTATTACAGGCCGCACCTACAGACGACCTAAGGGTCGAGCCTGCACTTATTATTAGGGTAAACTATGAATTGAATCACTTATGTATAGTTTAAATTACATTTTATTTATCAAACTTTAAAAAAGTTATGATTAAATCACTATCATTATCAATTATTGACATTTTAATCACTACACCATTAATGACCAAAATGTAAGAAATTAATAATATTACTCATCATATCACCAAAAACATAAATTTAAATCACACATAATTTACCCCTATTATTTGACGAACTAACTGTCTATTGACTACTATAATATAAAAGATTTCCTTTAAAATTTCCGACCCTGTCCAACCCTCTTCACACATCCCCCGCCGCCAAACAAACCTCTCGCCACCACTCCGTCACAGCATCGTAAACCCTCTCTTGCCTTCAAATTTCCGACTGACCTCGATATTAAGTAAGGTAATTTTTTGAAACCCTAAACTTGAAGATTGATTTCTATTTACACTCTCCTATATTTGGTTTCCTGTTTTCGATCCTATTGCTTGTTAGTTTTTGTTATCGAATTTTATATAAACCTATCGGTTTAGCTGAAGTAGCGAACAGTTATCCCCTCTATTGTCTGTTAGATTGTTATTTGCGGCCGATCCAATGCTATTGATGTAAATTGATTTGCACCGCTATTGATGTGTTTGGCGGTGGCGAACGGCGCCGCTAGCTTCGCCACCTCTATTTTGAAACCTTGCTTGGAACATTGCTTTCTTTCCTCAAATCTCATACTTTCAACTTGAGCGACAGGGATACACATGCCAGAAAGCAAGGCGGTGATTGGTCTGAGATGGGAGCCCAAACTCCCTGCATTGCCTTTCCAATCTAAAACCACCTCTATGTCTGGTTCTGGGTCTGTTTCTAAATCCCGGAATGAGCCCCAAAGCACTTCCCTCTGGAAACCCAAACAACAACTCATCGATGGCCTTTTTCTACCGCCTAATGATCCTTCTAAGGTTAACAAGTTGCTCAGAAAGCAAGTCAAAGACACTGCTGGCACCGCCTGGTATTCGTCATATTTCCCCCTTTTTTCCTTTTTTTTTTTTTACCCACCCACATATCACTCCTAATTCTTACTTCAACAGGTTTGATATGCCTGCCCCAACTATCACCCCAGAGTTGAAGAAAGATCTTCAATTACTCAAGGTGCTCTTTTGCATTCCCTTTTGTTTATGTATTTTTGTAAATTTTATCTTTTGCAGCATTCGCTTCTTAGATGTTGAGCCTTGTCTAGGGCGCAAGGCACACTTTAGCACTAAAACCCTTATGTTACCTTAGGAGCAAGGCACAAAACAAGTGCTAACCCAAGTGAAGTGAAGCTCTATATGTGTGTGAGTTTTTGCATGTGTATATATAGCTTAAGATATATAGTGAAATCTAAAGTATGGTCTAGTTTATTTACAAAAACTTGAACATTTTTTTTTGTCCAATGTGCATGATTTCCTCATGGTCAATTTTTATTGTTGAATGCTCAAATATTGAGAAGTATAGGGTTTGATATTATTCCTTTTCTAATTGAAGGTTTATCAAATGAAAAAAGTGAAAAATAAAAGAAATTAAAGAGAACTTCAATCATATGGATCTTTTCTATGCCTATTGCCTTACAAAAATGTGCATCTAGTCAAATATGCCTCACCTGAATGGGTTTGAGGCACTTTTGCTGCATAATGCTAAGGCGCAGGTGCGCCTAGGTGCACACCTTGACAAAAGTGGATCATGTTGTTTTATATCCAATGGTTGATTGCCATATCTTCAGTTCATGTTCAAAACTAATGACCCTACCAAGATAATTGCTTTGATTTTTAGTTTGAATTTGACTTCACTAGATTTTTTTATTCTAGGGGTTTATTGTTTTAGGATATTAAATGTTCATGGTTTCCAATGGACCTAATTCTTGACATTGGCTACTTGTGTTTGTTTGTGATACAGTTGAGGGGAGCCATTGATCCCAAGAGACACTATAAAAAGGAATCAAAATCCAAAGCACTGCCGAAGTATTTCCAGGCAAGTTCACTAATATAGTATAATGCAAAAGCAATACACAAGGACATGATGAGACTTTGCATTGTTTTTATTGTCTTTCTATTTTATGTGCATCCTAATTGGTTTATCTGCAATATGTAACTCTTTGGCAATCAAGCAGGTGGGAACTGTGGTAGAATCTGTGACAGACTACTACTCAGGTAGAATGACAAAGAAGGAGAAGAAGCCAACCCTTGCTGATGAGCTGCTTTCTGACCCTGCTGTTAGGCAATACAGGTGAGATATTGGATTGATAAGTTCCTTCAGATGTCATTTATTTCCAGTTAAATGCTTGATAACATTGTATAAGACCTAGTTCCGTGATTGAATAAGAAGAGTTTGGCCTGGAAATACTACCGATTCCGCTGTTGCAGAAATAAAGTTCTAAGAATAAACTATTGTCACAACTCATAACTGCTGAATTGGTTAGTGTGGCCTGCCTTAGATAAGTGTCTAGCATAATCTGCATACATAAACGGAAGAGAGTACCATGTATCAACTTCTTCATAGTCAAACATTGTTGTTATCTTTTTATTATTATCATTATTATTTAGGCAAGAATGCTTTTGTACGATAGTGATGAACCACTCATTGTCTGTCAACTATTTTACAGGAAGCGCAAGGTTCGGGAGATTGAAGAACGTAATCGACCAGCCGGAAATGAGAAATGGAAGATAAAAGGTCGTCAAACGTTCAAGCGAGCAAAGCAACGAAGGCATTAATGTTTCCACACTATATGTTGTTTTGGAATTTTGACCCATCTGTAGTACTAGAGTGGCAGGAAAGTTCTATGCCCAATGTCCCAAGAAACAAGTTGAACTATGGATTTCTTGATTCTAGATATTTTAGCATTTTGATTGATAGTGGAGAGCTATTTATACAAAAATGCAAAGGGGTTTTGAGTAATCTGCTATCATTTACTAGTTACCAACATTTTCTGCACTTATACATGAAGTGTTTGCAAATTTGCATTGGTTTTTGATTTGTTGTTGTTGTTGGATTAGAATTACAAAGAACAGCAAAATGATTAGGCTTTGTTTTGTTTGTTGTTGGATGTTAAAAGTCATACTGACAGCGCACTCCAACCAAAATTTGGTATACAAAATTATTTTCATGTAGACTACTTTATTGTATCTTCCAACCAGCTCAGATCCAAGCTTCACAAATAAATAAAATAATTTCCTATATATAAATGTAGTATTTTTCAATGACAATGTCCTAAATATTCTCAAATTCATCATCCCCTTTTGCTGTCTACTTTTTCCGTTAAATTCTATCAAATTTTATTGTGAAATGCAAAGTATAATTTTAACTAAACTATTAATGCTAAATACCCAAAAAAAAAAAAATAAAGAATACCTAATGGAATGAAATAAAGCTAAACTGGTTTAATAATGCCTTCATAAGTTTTTTTTGTGAAATTTTAAAATATTCATTTTAGATATAGTGGTTTAAAGTAAAAAATATAAGTTAATTGAAAATGATATTTAAATTTGTTAATATTTTAATACATAAAATATTAGTTTTAAATATTAATATAAATTATTTTTAAAATTTGATTTGAATATATAAATAATATTTTAGATATTAAAATAGCATACAATAACTCTTATAAATTAGTGAAAGTTTCATAATGGAAGGAATAATTGACTCGAATTCAAAGTATATTTCTTTTTTATATCATTATTATTACCATGATGTCATATTAGTATTATTTTGGTATTAATAAATATTCAATTTAAATTATAATAAAACATAAAAAAATATTTTATAGTACTTTTTAAGTAATTAATATAAGTTATTAAAAATTTTAATTTAAATAAATAAATTAACCATATTTATAATTTATAATTTATATAAATAAGAGTAAAATTTATAATTTGCCAAAGAGAAACTATCTTTTAAAAGGCAACTTAAACTGGTTTTAAAAAGATTGCTTAACATTTGTTAGGGGATAAAATCACTCATATTTCACTTAAAAAGCCATTTGAGAAACAATACTAATTGCAACTGTAATGGATAAATATGAAATTTACACAAATCTTGATAAAACGTAATGTAATACATAAATTTTTGTTTTTATTTTGTAATTATACACATCAAATTTTAATTTTGATTTAATTGCACATATTTAATAAGTAAATACATTTATCTATTCAAATTAAATGAATATAATTATATTTTATGTAATATGTAAATATAAAATGATATTACGATAATAATGGTGTTGATAATTTGTGAAATTTAAATCAAATTAAGATTTCATATATACAATTAAACAAATTTAAAATTCATATATCATATTACATATTAAAGCAAAAAACCAGTAGTTTCGTGGGATATAATGGTTAGGTAATAATTATCATTATTATCATAATAATAACGGCTAAATTAACAAAATATACCCTTTTTTTTTTATTTGATCTTAGGAAAATAGATCGTTTTGGGAAAGAGAAAGGGAAAGTGTGTCCAACTAGGCACGCTTTCCTACAACAATCAATTCCAACGGCTTTTGCATGCTGGCTGTCAACGGTAAAAAAATTTAAAGTCCCAATGGTCAAAAATTTTTCTATAAATACCATCCCATTTAAAAAAAAAATCACTCAAATCCAACTCTCTCAATTCTTTAAACTCTCAACTCTCTTAATTCTCTCAATTTTCTTAAGTTTTGTTATAAATTTTCTGATACACTCGTTTAAAAATATATTTTTTTAATTATTTCATATTAGATTCGTTTCGATTAAATTTTCACGAATGGAAACTTCTATGATTCATTTCAACCACAAACACGTTTCTGTTGCTCAAGCGATAAAGGTAAGACGAAATTTTAAATTTCGTTATTTTCAATTAATTTAAATTTAATTTTTTTATTTTTTAAAATATTTTAAATTACTTTTTTTGTCGATATAAATAGGCAAATAATCGTGTTTTGGAGGGGTTCATACACAATTTGTCAAAGGTTCCAATCATCGAAATTCATGGTTACTTGTAAGACGCGGAATTCTTGCATACGTCTCGTATGCTCAAGGGTTGAAAACTTGATCCTACCATCAGCATGTTGGTGGAATGACGGAGGTCGGAGACACACACTTTCCATCTTTCATGCAAGGAGTGTATAATCACACTAGAGGATGTAGCTCTACAACTCGGTTTACCGATGAAAGGGCCAGTCGTCAATAGGGTTAGCTGTCGTTCCAAGTAAAAAGGACATACGCGAGGCATTTTTAAGGAAGGTCTTGAACAAGTTTCAAGGTGACCAGATAGAGATTAAGTAGTTGGAAACCAATTTCAAAGAGCTTCCTCTGAATGCAATCGACATCGTTAAAGAACAATAAGCCCGAGCATTCATTCTGAGGTTAATTGGAGGCATTTTAATGCCCGATAAATCTCAAATTTTGGTACACATAAGGTGGCTACTACACCTAGCCGACTTTAATGAATACGGACGACTGAGTTAGGGATCAACCGTGTTGGCCAGGTTGTACTAAGAGTTGTGTCGGGAACGGAACCAGATAAGATGTCAATTAGTGGTTGCCTGCTCCTACTGCAATCATGGGCCTAATGACGACTACCATTTCTATGTCCTTGAGTGAATAACCCATACATGTCCTATTGGTGACAAGGTAAAAATCATTTCTTAATAAATATGTAATTTGTATATTAAACGTTATTTATTATAAGTTTGAATTAACATATCACTTGTACAGGTGGAATCATGGACTGAGTTACGTAAAACTACCCGACCAGCTCGAAGATATCAGGCTGCTGTTAGATCAATGCTCGAAAGCCGATGTTAGTTACTTATTCTTTCCAACCTATAATAATTACACATTGACTTGTAAAATAAAATTTCGTACATAACAAAATTTATAATTGTGCACTGCAGTTTGAATGGATGTTATATACTGAGCCAGTTGATAGTGTACGCGACGGTGAAAATGCACAAATCGAATCAAGTGATGCGCCATTTCGGGTGGAGGCAACAAATTTTGCCACCACCACGAAACATAAATGAATTGCACAATGTGGACCTATAGGGAAAGAATGATGATAATTGGTGAGACATTCACAAGGAATACATCGATACTTGGGATCTAGGATGGAATCCTTACCCATCCACGAACCATTTTTCTTTTCAAACACGGTGGCCTATTTTGAGTACTTGTCGTGGTTCGGACTCGCGGGAAACCATATCTGCTATCCGTTGAGGTAATTAGTAGGCAACTTCATCAGAAGAGGGAACAACGATCGCCCCAGCAGTGTAGGTCCGAACGTTGTCACATGTCGAGTTTGTCATCGACTCCGATTAAACAAGCATCGCCTATGTGTACTCCACATCCCAGTCAGTTCACTCCACTTATTCTTGTTTATTTCACTAACCTCGTATTTTTTTCACAATCACCACACTACACACCACTGCACATCCATATTTTTACCTTTATCATAAGTACATATTTTGAGACACTGATGTCCCCTATATTTTACACCCCCATGTCAATATCAATGTTGACACAAATGTCAAGCCAGATGTCAATGCAAATGTCAAGCCAGATGTCGATGAATGTTCCATCACTGATGCTGACACCGATCCAATAATCAATGCCAGTGACGATGTCTTAGCCATTGTCGACATATTGGGGTTTTACAACACCTTACAGTTACACGTCAATAGTGTCACAAACATCCACTGCATCATTGTTTTATCCTGGTGGGTTGTCAACGAAACCATATTCTCGTGGAGTGGAGGATACATAATGGGAGGCTAGGACGGCACCGCACTCGAGCACAGAGGAAAGCGATGAAGACAAAGACGAAGTTGAGGGTAGAGATGAAGATTAAGACAACGGTGAAGATGAAGAAAGCACAATGTGGAGGTGAAGACAAAGAAGATGAGGACGGTAGACACAATCCAGTGGAAGAGCCAGTACCACTAGTTGTACGTAAAAATCCTACGCATACTAGTTAGCCACAGCCATGCGGCACACATTCGACTCGACGACGCCAATGATAAATTTTTAATTTACTTGTTTTGATGTAAATATAAACGACATCAATAAAGAAACGATAAATTGTTTTGGCATATTTGTATTGCAACTCATATTTGTCTTTCTTAAATTGTGATGTAAATTATAAGTAAATTTGAATATTTTAAATCATTGATAAATTAAAAATGCTAAATACAATTGCAAATACAATTGGAATGCAAGTTTCAATAAAATAACAAACTTTTTAAACAAAAAAAGTAAGCATTGTAATTAAATTTATATCGTAAAAATAAATGAAAGCTACCGACTTTGAGGCCCCAACGTACCTTTCAATACAGAACATGTTGTCTTTATATGCACTCGATTTTTATAGCACCCACATAACCTTTGTTGGTTGTCCCTCTCCTGAATATCTATATAGGTGCATATCCGAGTGGAATTTGAGTGACCTTTTGGACTCGATGCAGGTTCATGTTTGGCGATAACTCATACAGCATGCTGGACATTGGTGGCCACGTTCTCTCATTTGGGATGGGTAGGAATTCAAGACTCCATACACTGTGCATACATTCGAGTCTATACATATCGTTGATATAAAGCATGTACTCAATTTGTAAGTTCACATATGCTGCAATTACAAGCATGCATGAGAACCAAAGTGCTTGGAACCTCTCACAATCACAAGTCCCTCCCAATAGGTGCACACAATATGATGCCTCTGACATGTCCTGGTTAAGCCTAACGTGCTGTGTGGCTCGAAATTCCAAGTTTCGACGCGAGTTAGAAACTACATATATAGTGTTCGCTCTCGTTGTATTCCGTCTAATTTTTTTCATGACATCCAAGCACCAAACATGGTCGCTTGCTATCTGTCTAGCATACATTGCTTCTTGCTTTGGAAATAAGGCAACTAGGTGAAAGTATGTTTCTTTGACAATCGAGGTTATTGGCAAATAACACATCACCTTCAGTACAGATTTGATGTATTCGACTAAGTTGGTCGTCATGTGCCTGTACCGTAGACCCCCATCATATGATTGTGTCTACTGATCGAAGTGTATGTTCCTTAGGTATGCCACACCGTAGCTATTAGTGGCATGCAGGTTTTCCAATATTTCATGGAAATGATGTTGGATGAGCTTGTATCCTGTCGAGAAAATCATACCCATGAATGTAAATAATAAACAAAATATGGTTATGCATGATTAGGGAAATAGTAACGACTACATACCCATGTCAATGCATTGATTTCAATCGCTTTTTGAAAGCTATTTTTGGTGGTAGTTTGAGTCAACATGTCATATGTAGCACTTATGGTGGGTGCAGTCCCAAAGGCTACTCAGTCACTCAATAGCAGACAAGATCCCCGATCCCCTATCTAACATGACATATATCGAGCTGCAAGCAAATATGGTGACGCAATCAGTTAAGGAAGAAATCTAAGTCATTTGCCTTTTCAGATGGAGTTATTGCAAACGCAATGGGCAGAATCTTATTATTATCATCCTAAGCAATGACAATCAACAACTGATGTTGATACCTCCCGTATAGTCAGATACCATCAATTTGCACCAAAGGCTTGTAGTGCTGAAAAGTTTCCCTGCATTAATCGAAGGTCTAAAAGAGTTGATGGAATTTTTTTCCCAAGGACCAGATGATCGTCGAAGTACGTCGGGTGCAATTTTCAAATCAGTTATGGAACTTGGTACATACCGCTCTAGTACCTGGCATTATTGCCATAAATAGTTGTACAAACTATCCTAGCTGTGATGCAACTTATCCATAGCCTCTTTTTTTTTGCGATCTACGCTTTGTAATATGAGGGCGTATAACAGTGCTAGCTACGGATGTTGGCAATTAACATCAGGATGAGAATCCTTGGAATCACCTTCACCATTGTTAGAATGATGTTAGAAATCATGTTCGAGTCTAGCCTAGGATGATCCTGACTTTTACCAGTAAATTTTAGGTTAAAGTCACGTAATAAAAAAAAATGAGAACCTCGATCAGGTCTCATTATGTCAGAAAATGTAAAGATCGCATTACGCACTTGCCGCAACACAAGTATGTAGACTGGAATACTTCTTTATTGTCCATAGTCTGGTTTTCTTCTACAAATATGTCATGATTTTCCATTTTCACCTCACGTCACGCATTGTGTACTTTCTCTTGAATTTCTATGAACAGGATTTCGTGATGTGGTAGTTCACGTTGTTCTTGAAGTTGTACCACTTTAATGCAACAAGGAAAGCATCGTTGTTTAGGTATTTTATTCTAACCTCCAATACCAAGTGTTCTTTTCAGTAGCTACCGAAACACTAAACCACCATTGGCGAATAGGTCGATGTTGGTCATGTGAGGTGAAAGTTTATATGCCCTAAATCACAAATCTGGATTTGGAGTATTATCTGAGCCATTGTCATCAAAACCACAAGGTTCTTGCTCCGTTGGAACTAGCTTTGGTTCACAGAAAAGTGTCACATTTAAACCATCCGGACCGCACTGCTTGATTGGATCAAGGTCTAACTCTAATCCGTCAACCACATTTGCTGCCTCTTCTTTCTCAATTGCATCTTCTTCCTCATCTGAGCCTTCATTGTCACCTTCCACCAAGGGGTTCAATGTACCATCGCCGAACTTGATCGTAAGAAGTAAGTCATCGGTTCTTCTGTAACCCAAGTGCTTACCAAAATCTGCACCAGATTACTAATCGATGTATGTCGATACTCTCCGATATAAGTATTTTTGCCCCAGGACATCGATCCACTAAATTTGAAATCAAACACACTGATTAAATGTCGTGTCCAAGTGTCAAGGTTCAGGTTACACTTAAACATCGACTGATTGTGGCGACTGAAATTTAAATCAGTGTCGAAAATCGAAGAATGTTTACCTGTTACTGTTTTGAGGATGTTATAGTAGGAGTTCTATAACAAACCGATGAATTCACCACATAACAGTATAATAAGACATTCTACTTTGGTTTCAGTTCTAACATTAGCCGTAATGGTGACTAAAGATGGATCAGCTTCATCAGCCTCGACAAACTCGACATATAACTCCATTACAGTATTTTTACTTAAGCAATGCGATAATATCACCACCTCTAACTCAAGCTCGCCTTTCACATCAAATAGATCATACTCAAATGGGTCAAATGATGCAAGAAATCTACATTGCGACCTTGAAACCATTTCTCGGGTCGAACCCTCTACTTTTCTTCTAATTCTAGTCCGTAACTCATGAAGTTTAATTGTATGGTTGAAATCCAATTCCACAAACTAAGTTTCTACGAATACGACCCCGGTCTTTGTATTACATATTTGACTGTCGTAGTAAATGACAAATTTCACTCGTCAACTCATTCTAATATCGGATGTGAACTGGATGAAAAGTTTCAAAAAAACCTTTCAACGGTTATCCAAATCTATGCAGACATCTCTCACAACTGAACTATTCAATGTTTGATATGAATTTGTTGTGTGTCTAAGTTATGAACATTTCGTTACTTTAATAGGATAATAGAATAATGAGAGAGGGAATGTGTGATTTAAAATTCGTTTTTTAATATGCGCTTTATTTGAATAATGATAATGACACGTTATTCAGTGCTTGAAAGTGTGTGTCAGACATCATGTAAATTTAATTAGAAGAATACGTATTCAATGCCTCAGAAGGTGCACCAAATTTCACATAGATTCTCGGGGTAATGTAATTTTTTTTAGCTTTCAAAAACGTTAGAGAAGGCTCGTCCACTGGGAAAGCTTTCTTGCCATGTCAGCATGGCAACTCACCCAGCTAAACGAGCCATCTTTAACATTTTCAAAAGCTAAAAAACAAGTACCTAACCCCAAGAATTTTTAGTAGATTTTAAGCACGTTATGAATATATTCGATGAAGACACTAGTCTTGCGACGCATTTTCGACTACAGAAATTTTCTACTTTGTAAACTCGCCTTTCCCCCGTACCTATAAAAGGGGTCTCCCACTCTATACTTCATCATCCCTCCAACATCTTCTCTCTTAGCCTTTCCTTCCCTCCATTATAAAACATGTCTCAGTGTTAAAAATTTCGGTCACTAATAAAATTTCGACCATTCGAGATATTCTTGAGTCGTTGGTGGTGCGGTATCACTCTAAGATGCACACATTTCATATATCCTACTGAGATAGGACCATTACCTCCCAAGCCTATCCAATAGAAGTCAGGTTCTGAGGTGATTTTTCTTTGTATAGTCACGGGTGAAAGTCTACGTAAAGGTCTCAATCGACGATCGTTATGCACTCATGGATTGAGGTATAACGGGGGAGCCAGTTGACAATCGTTATACAGTCACGAGCTCAAACTTTTTGAATACACAAAAATGTTGCCTTATAAATACCATATAAAAGTTTAAGGGTATAATCATAGGGAAAAACTGTAAGGTTTTCCATTATAATCAATGAAATTTTTTCTCCATTTGTTAGCAATTGGTATATTCTTATCCAAAGTTCGGCACCGTCGTGGACTCATGAAGACTCTCAGGTGGAGAGTGGCTATTGCGGTGTAGTAAAGGTGATGCTCCTTTTAGAATGACGACAGTTGTCGTTATTAAACAACTCATTAATAACAACAACCACTGCCAAGTCAACCCGAGTTTGACCTTTATTGTGCCAGAACATTTGCTCTGCACCTAATAGCCCTCTTTTGTCCACCTCGGTGTCAGCCTTCGGATAAGAATGAATGGTTAAAGATACTGGCTACTTTGGAAATAGAGAAAAAAATTATATCGATTACATCAAAAATCCCTTCATTTTTCCCTATGATAGGACATAAATCTTATGTATAGTATATATAAGGCATCATTTATAGGTATCCAAAAAGCTTGAATTCGTGATCGTATAACGACCGTCAACTGTTCCCCGATTATACTCTAACCCATGACCGCATCACAGCTACCGACTAAAACCTCCACCTAGACTTTGACCCATGACCATATCAAGCACTATTACCCTAAAACTTAACTTTCTTAGGATGAGTTTCTGGGGTAATGGTCCTATCCCGCCATGACATATGAAATGTATGTGTTCTGAGGCATATTATTGTTAGGAAATATGCCCATATCGTAGTAAACATGTAACTGTTTTCTATTTATTTGAATGATGAATAAATAAATTTCACGTTTCATTGTTATGTCTTTTGTATTTTTGTCTTTCATATTTTTCATGCATAACGAAATTGTGAAAAGAAAATATTAGCTCATTGATTGTCTAAGTTCAAACAGATGATAAGTGGCATTGTCAGAACGTTTACATTGCAAGAACGTTTACATTGCGAGGATGACAACTTACTTTAGTAGATAATCTAAACAAGTTTGTAATCCCATAAAAGAATCAAAGTGAGCATTTGAGTCAAATACTAAGAAGTATTATTATGCCATCTACAATTCCAATTGAGGAGATGACTAGTCTTTCCTATCGGAGCAGTTGACTCCACGGGTAGAGACAGATGTATTCATTAGCAGAATGATACATTGGACTGGACCCAAGATGAATTAATTCTTAATCCATTTGTGAATTAATTCACTTGTAATATTCATGGTGTGATTTACCTAAATCCTGAGTTAATCATTGACCATGCATATATATCTTATGTGCTTTGATATAAATAGAGGCTTAAGCTCTAAAGATAATCGAGCCAATAGCCGGTATGTTGGGTTTATGACTAGTGTATGGCATGACTTTACTTGGAATTCATAGTTTAATTAAAGAGTTAACGACATCCTCTCATTGGCATTGTGTGGATTGATAAATATGGAATGTAACCATGGGTTGCTAGTTTTCGAATGAACAATTTATCACAGCCATTTGTTGACAGTGGTCATATTAATCATTAAGAAGACACAATGGTGACAATGAGATAAAATAGGATGGTATTGAGTGAATTGTATTGAGTGAACGGATTTAACTCAAAGGAGTCAAAGATATCATATGAGGGTAACACATTAGACAAAGCAGTTGGATGAATTGCTTTCATAAAGAGTACAAAATAAGGATTTTTCAATCATGGTACTTCTTGTGGACTGACTCCATGATTAAATAATTGCGAATTATCAGAACGATGTTTCTGGACATAATTGTAATTACTAAAGTCTAATTGTATATGTTTGATTGGTCCCTTCGCTAGCTCAACAAAAGCTCGATCAAACTGCATTTGAATTAGAAGTAAATTTTACGACTTTGGAAATAATTTAATTGAGTCAATTTATTCTATGTGAAATTAAATTGGGTGGTCATAAGAATTGTTCAATTAGAGAATCTAATTAAATAATTTTCTTGAAAAATTAATTTGAAAAATCTAAATGATTTGTAGGAAAATTAATTTTGATCAATTAAAATTAAATTAATCAAATTACTTAAAATTAATATGTTTGGAAATATTTTCAAGTTAGATAATTGGCTCAATGGGTAATTGAACTTGAAAATTGGACCTGAGATCGTAAATTAGGCTAAGGAGCCCAAAATCAAGACCAAGACTCAAAAATTGATCGAATAGGGTCTGGCATGTGAAACCGGACTAACAGTCCAATTGGTGGTTGGACCGAACCAGTTGAATTGTCACTAGCCCAGGTCGAGCGATAGAGACCGAACTAGCTCGGGGTGTCTGCAGCATTCTGGTGGCCAGAAAATAGTCGACAACAGTGGTTTCTCGGTGCTTAAGCAATGGAAAATTTTCACTCCTATTGGGACTCTACCAAAAAATTTGATTTCAAATTAACTATTCTAAAAATAATATTATTTTAATAGATCTAATATTAAATTTAATTTAATACTTATCTTAATATTATTTTATTAATTTAATATTAAAGTGATTATCTTAATATTAAATTAATCTAATATTTATCTTCATAAATATTATATTAATTTAATATTAAAGTGATTACGTTTAATATTAAAGTGATTACGTTTAATCATAGTTGAACTCTCTAAACTTTTTTTTATATAAATAGAGTCTTACATCATTATTTTTCGCATAGAAAATTCTCTGAAGAAATTATTTTAAAAAATTTCTAGAGATATTTTTTATTTACAATTTAGCCCAAAAGTTTAGAGAAATTATAAAATTACCCTACTGGTAATTTTTATGAAAAATTTTATGATTCAAACCGAGCCCACACTCGACAGACGTGAATTTGAGGAAGTTTGAGGATAGTAGAGAAGACTATTCGATCGAAGCCTTCATCCTAGACGAATCGAAAATGTATAATTTTGAATAAGTGTTTATTAGTTTAGATATCACAACCAATTTATTATTTTGGAAAAAAAATTAAAAATTTGATTTTTTCTTAAATTTATTTACCGTTGCATTTTTCAAATATGATTTTCCAATAGTTATCACATTCTGACCCTTCAAATCTACCTATTTACAAATCCCTCAAAACAACTATAACCCTAATCCCTAAAGTTAACAACTTTAACCCTAACCCTAACAATTTATTAAAATAATATAATAAATGTCATTTTTTAAGAGAGAAAGGGAAAGCATGTCTAGTTGGGTGCGTTTTCTTGTCACATATTCTCTCTCCAAAAAGGGTCAATTTCTCTAAATAAATAAAAAAAAATGGCCTAAAAGGCTAGATAAAAAAAAGTGACATATTTTGTTAATTTAGCCAATAATAAGCAAGGAAAGGAATACATACAAAAAATAAATGCATAATAATAATTTTAGCCATCAACATTTATATTTTCTATTAATTTGATTGTTATTCTATTTTTTAAAAAAATTAGTTATTATCTTTTCAAAAAAAAGTAACAAAAATACTAATTAAAAATTTAATTTCTTTAATGATAACTTACATGACAACTAATGTGTACTTTATGCTAACATAACACTATTTGTTTAATTTATCAAGTCAACAAATAATTTAAATTTTTTAAAATATTAAAAAAGTAAAACTTAAAAAATAAAAAGTTCATAAAATTAAAAAAAATAAAATACATGTAAATTCTCATATAAACTGTAGTTTATATTTAAAAACTTTTTAAAAAGTTTTAGTAAATATTTCTGTTTAAAAAATGAAAGTTAATTTTTTTTAAATTAATAATTTAATTTAATTTATTTAAAAACTTGAGGTGAATTTTAACTAAAATAAAATAAGTAGTAAAATGAAAAAAAGATAGAAATACATTACCCTTACCTGCCGACTAATGTATGTATATTACAAATACAAATATTGAAGTACATACTAATACTAATAGTGATTTTTTAAAAATATTATAGTTTATTCGCTACATTATACTTTGTTTTTATTTGTTGGTAGTTACAATAATAATCATATAATATATTTTCACAGAAAAATAAAAATCATCTAATAACATTAAAATAATAAAAGACACACAGAGACAGCGATTCTCTTGATATCTCTCTCTGTGTCACAGTTTAATTCCATTCCACGCTTTGTTGCTTTTCTCCTAACTTTTGTTTTCTCTCTCTCTCTATAACCCTTCAATTTTCAATTTCATTATCTTTCCAAATTTCTCCCTTTTTTTTTTCTAAAAATAGAGAAAATTTTGGGAAAAAAAGGAAAAAAAAATTCCCGGCGTGGGAGTGAGTGTTTAGGGTTTTTTTTTTTTTTTTTGAATTTTGTACTGTGGGGGGTTTTGAATGAGGAGAACTGAAATACTTTTGGGAAATTGAAAATCTTCAATCGGCGGATTAGATGGCCACCACGGAGTTGCAGATGAGTCCTCAGTTGGAGCAGATCCACGGCGAAATCCGCGATCTTTTCCGTGCTCTTTCGTATGTTCCTCCCTCTTTCTTCTACTTTTGACTTGTTTACTTACTCCAATGGTTTAGCCAATCTGCAACGGGATTTTTGTTAATTACCATGTAATGTAAATCTGCAATCAGTTTCTCAGCATACTAGTGTTTGACTTCGTTTTTTTTTGTGTTTGACAAGATTTCAACTTTGTTGTTTTGAGTTGTCGTTCGTGCTCTAAAATTTTGGTAAATGTTTTAAAACTTTGATGTACTGCTTTCAGAAATGGCTTCCAGAGACTGGATAAGATGAAAGATTCCAATAGGCAAAGCAAACAGCTGGAAGAGCTTACTGGCAAGATGAGGGAATGTAAAAGGTATGCCCTAGTTTTTGCATTTTTCAAGGAAAGCTAATTGTATTTGAGATATTTAATTTCCTAACTTCAATGAGCTTTTGCAGATTAATCAAGGAGTTTGATCGTGAAATTAAAGATGAAGAAAGCAAAAATCCTCCCGAAGTGAACAAGCAACTCAATGATGAGAAGCAGTCTATGGTAAGTTTTTTTTCGAACCTTTAATTTCCTTACAGTTGGCAACAAAAGGAGTACGCATGATAGAGTGTTTTTGTAGCCTGGAAGTCAGTAAATGTTTTTTGTTATCATATCTTAAAAGGGTTTAATTGAGGAAATAAGATTGCCCTTGGTGGAGGGAGTTTAAATGGGTGGTCATATTGGTTTATTGTTGAATTATCTCCCATAATATACATTCCTTTTGTGTTATGACTTCTAATCCATATTTTTCTTTTGGCAGATTAAAGAACTGAATTCGTATGTAGCTATGAGGAAAACGTAAGTTTGCCTATTTTAAAGGGAATACGGTGATTTTTAGTTTTCTGAAATTCAATTTGATTTATTTATAATAATGTCAGTTGAGGTGTGAAGTTTGGGGAATATCCAAGTCTGAAAATTGGTACTCCTAGTGTAGGATGTAACCAATTTTTAAGTGGTAGAGTGCAGCCTTTAAAATCCGATGAGGCTGCCTTTTTTTCTTTTTGTAGTTTTAATGTCTTTCTGTGTATAACTGCAGATACATGAATACCCTTGGTAACAAGAAAATTGAACTCTTTGATATGGGAGCTGGAGTCAGTGAACCTACAGCTGATGAAAATGTTAAAATGGCATCATGTAAGATCTTACTTCTTCTAACCCTTCATTGAGTTTTGATTTATATAGAACATTTACTTTGGATCAAAGACTCTTAGTTATGAAAATGATGGGTATGCTTTCATTACCTGCCATTGGTTTTTTCTTTTAATTTGATGTATTTAAATATATTCTAATACCAAAGTATCTCGTATCAATTATGATTTTGCCGATTTAGTTGATTTTATATATTGTCATGCTACATGCATTTTCAACCAACTACTGCCTAGAAAACCGGGATGTGAAGTCTTCTTTGAATGTTGGACAGTTTGGGAACAAGGCTAAGCATTCTCGACTTTGGATGCTACAAGAAAATTGATCTAGTCCATTATCTTTACTGAAAGTTATGAACTTATAACAACAGAATCTCAGCGTAGAGGTTTACTGTACTTTTTCATCAAACTATCTTACTATTGCATGACTTGCGCAGCCATGTCAAACCAAGAGCTTGTTGATCATGGGATGAAGACAATGGATGAGACTGATCAGGCCATTGAACGCTCAAAAAAGGTAAATTGAAACAGCTTTTTGTTTAGTTGTGCAGTCCTCAGCTTAGTTGTTGCCATCTTTTGTTTTCTTAACTTTATGATTCACAGGTTGTTGAACAAACAATTGAAGTAGGAACTCAAACTGCTGGTACTCTAAAAGGACAAGTAAGTTAGATTAAGCTGTCTTATTATTTTTTGTTTCTTCAAGCTGTTGTGTTGCATGTGTATACTGATAGAAGTTATACAGACTGATCAAATGGGCCGTATTGTAAATGAGCTGGATACAATTCAGTTTTCAATTAAGAAGGCCTCCCAGCTGGTGAAGGAGATTGGTAGGCAGGTTAGTTGATTGTTTGCACTCTAAATTCTACCTTTGTTCGGTTTGACTATTTTATGCCATATTAAATATGTTTCTTCGTCCTCCAGGTAGCCACTGATAAATGCATCATGCTATTTCTTTTTCTTATCGTATGCGGTGTTATAGCCATCATAGTTGTGAAGGTATTCTTTTCCCTTACCGATTTCAATTTTGTAGTCTATTAAACTTAATGACTTATTACAGTGGAAGTGTGAGGTGTGCTATGTTGTTTTTATGAAAATAAAGCCTTTCTAAAGAGATATTTGTGAGGACTTGACCTCCAGGGATGTTTTCCCTAAACATATACAGCTGCTCTATCATCCCTTTTGTGATATGACTAGATGGAAGTGTTGAAGGTGACAAATGTTTGTCACTAGTTACGGTTAAATAGTAAACTAAACCACTCAGTAACTGTGTTTTTTTAAGTACATTAAGAGAGATTCAGATGCAGTCTTAACAATGTTTGTGATGGTACTGCAAAAATTTCCATTTTCTAATTGCAATGCGGAAAAATTTCAGATTGTGAATCCGAACAACAAAGATATCAGAGATATTCCAGGATTGGCACCTCCAGCACCTTCGAGGAGATTGTTATATCTAAGGGACCCGCAGTAAAAAGGTGATCATTTCAAATAAGTGAGTGGTTTGTTCTGCTTATGCTTGAATAGAGTCAGGAGTGGGGAGTATTGGGAAGTTGGTATTTGAGGGATGTGATGGTTTTTCGCTTTTCGATTTTATATGATTGATTCTTGCCTGAGATGTGCATATACGGTTGGTGGTGTTTGTTGTCTTTGTAAATTTTATGGGAGCAGTTGAATTATTTGAATGATGAACTTTGAAGATTATTGTAGGGTTAGAAATAAGTCATCTCTGAAGTGAATTCCATATAATTTTCAAATGTCCTTGGGGGATATATATGTATGAATTTTGTGGCCAAGCTCATCTCAACCAAAAATAGGTATCTGGACCGGGTAAGCCTAGAATCAGAACTGGAGCTTATCATAAAACTAGTGCTCAGCTGCCAACTTAATGAACATATCATAATACATACTTGCTGTGACCATTTGTGAATGACAAATATTGGGCCCGGTTATGGTAGACTCCGAAAAAACAACAGAGGAAAGGGCAATCAGTAACCAGTCCTTTAGAACGCCAGCCGGCGACCCTGAAGGTGACAGCTCTAGTTCTTCCGGGTTCAGAGCCCAATGCAGAAAGAGAAATGGAGAAGAAGATCCTGTAATTCGATTGTATATATGAAACTGCAATCCTAGGCTTCTCCAGCAGAAGGCACAAAAAGAAGTACCAAACTGCAAAAAGGAGAGATCAAACATTGACCCTTCAGCCACCGGTATATTGCACGGGAATATAAATTAATATATAATATAATAAGATATACGTACATTAAATTTTGCCAGCGAGTTGGGCATTTGTGTTTTTATTTTTTAAAAATATATTTTTTTAAATCTTTTTTTCATGTTTCAAAAAGGACATTTACTTTTTTAAAAAATTTAAAAGTATTTTTGAAAAATTTAAGAGATAACAATTATAAATATTAAATTATAAGAGATAATAATAATTTTAACGTGAAAACCACATTTAGAGAAATATCTTACTTTTTATTTTTAATTCTAATATTTTTTTCTTTTAGATTTTTACTTGCACTTCTTTACAAATTTAAGGTATTTTTCTTTTTTAATATTTTATTGTTTACTATAATCTTCCAAGGTTTTTCATTCATAATTTTTTGTACTATTTTTTTTTTATCCCTTATTCCAGATTCTTACGTTAACTTAACTGATCAAAATGTTTTATAAAGCAACATTCGTTCGCATACGTATTATCCAAGTTAGAACAAAAATTACAGGGCCATCTTCTTCAATCTTTATTTTAAGGTAACACTAAAACTTCCTCTCTCTTTTTTTATATTAAAACTTTCCCTTTTTAACCTTTTCATCTTTATTTTTTGTCTACTAAAACTCCTCTTTTCATCAATTCACTCAAATTCTTCCTCTCAGCAATTAGGTAATGTTTGGAAAACTACCTAATAATTAGATTTTAGTGTGATTGATTGTAATTACACAATAATTGGTGGGTATTACTGAATTGAGTATAATTAGAGCACCCCAACTATATTTTCCGATTCTTAGGAGAGAAGGTGAAAATTGAAGTAATTTATTTGGGTAATCCAATTATCTTATGGCTTTCAAAATATTCATAAATTATTTAAATTTAAGAAATTATTTTTATATAAGTTTAAACTATAAAAGTTATATTATAAGCATGAACGAGTATAACTATTTGAGATGGTTATAACGAAAAATTTTAAATTTATATTTAAATCTTAAAAAAATTATATTATAAAAAATAATTTATGTGCATTTTATAACATTATAACCACAAATTATATTGTTTAAAATCTAGAAATTTTCTAAAGTTCTGATTAAAAAGTACATTATAAAAAAGAATTTACATTTTATAAAAGACTAAAGTGTTATAATATGGTTATTTCTAAAAAATTATGAAAAAAAAGTATAGAGATTGCTTATTTACATATCTATCTATATATTATAAGCAATAATATATTTATTTATAAAATAATATTTGACTTACAATTTTTCTAATTACAGCTTAAAAATATGGTTGAGAGAATATTTGATATTATAAAAAGAAAATATTTCCCACATTAACAAAATTACCTTAGCATAACATAAAAAAAATAAAATAAAAGAAGCAATGTTAGAAATGTAGTTGAGGGTTAATTTTTTAAAATTATAATTAAATTGATATAATATATAAAAGTTTAGGGTTAAATTTATTATTATACTATTTTTTTAGCTGCCACGTCAATTTCTCGTTAACTAAAATGACCAAACTATGTAATATAGGTGCTTAAATTGCAAAACATTTTAGAACTTAAAATAAAAATTTTAATAGTTGGGTGACTATCTGTATAATTTACCCTTTTTTTCAAATATAAGGAAAAAAAAAATCCTCCCAAACAGAGCCTAATTATAGTTTCCCGTAAAACTCCCATCTTTATTCCGTCTTCACTTCACACGTTCCCCGCCTCCAAACAAAACTCTCTCACCACCACTCTGTCACTGCCTCCTAACCCCTCTCTTGCCTTTCAAGTTTCCGGTGAAATTAATTCAGGTAAGTTTAGGGTTTAAGTTAGGAATTAGATTTCTATATAAAATCATTGGAGAATTTTTTTTTTTTGAGTTATATGCATCACCTTGAAGCAACGACATGGCTATTCCGTCTAAGTACCGGTGTCGTACGGGTGCCCGACACGCCACGGATACGCCGGAATACGATAAGCCATTCGTATTCTTCCACAGCTTTCTTGAACTGCAATTTCGTGTAATCAGATAACCTGTTCGTTGCTGTCGTTGACGGCGCTTCATACATACGAGTACATTGTTGCAGTTCAATAAAGCTGTGGGAAGATACAAACAGGGCCAAAAGTCAGTGATTTAAAATTCAACGCTCAGTGCTTCTTGACATGATCTGAGTATGAATATATAGATTATAGGTTAATGATTTCCATGGATTAGTTATACCTAAATGTGTTTCCTCTGTGTTCTTTTTTGGTACAATCGAAGCTTACGTTACAACGTACGCGATGTTAATATTAAAACTCGAATTTGTCTCTTTTGCATTAAGCACTGTAAGCAAAAGGAGATAGAAAGGGGAATGATAAACTGTAATTTTGGTGCTTGGAATTTTCTATAGGTTTAGATTCTTGTCTTTGCTGTGTTTTTCTATTTTTTCTCCTCACAGTTCGTTTTTGGATCTTAATTGTGTTCTGTCTTAATTTTTGTTTTAACTATATAATAGAGTTGCTCGTACTCGAATAATGAGCATTAAAGTTCTTGTTATATTGAATGTTACCTTAAGGATCACTTGCATTATTAGCCTTTTGGCCTAGCCTGTCTCATTTGAAAAATCCCCACCCAATTGATCAAAGTTACCATACTTAAAAGTTCATCAAATTTCATTTTGAAATTGAAAATGAAGCTTTATATAACCCTACCTTTTTTTTAGTATAATAAATAGAAGTATATAAAAAATATTTTTTATTGCCGTGTCCTGCCATACCCGTATTGTGTGTCCGTGCTTCTAGTGCATCACTCTGTTATATTTTATTCTTTTTTCCCTTTTTGATCATACTGCTTGTTACTCTGTCTCATCTCATTTTATTTCTCTCTGTTTACTTTGTTGAGAAAGTGAATGTTTTTATAAAGCCGTCAGTTTAGCAGAAATAGTGAACCTTTATTGATCCATTACGCTGCTATTCGCAGCCAGGATCTGCCACTATTGATGTGCTACTGAGGTCTTTAGCAGTAGCGGACAGTGCTGCTACTGCAAAGACGATAAAAAATTTATACAAAATTTGTATATATATATTTTCTGATAATTTAATATTCAATTAATTTCTTTTTTTTTTTTTATATGTTAGAATGAATGCGAAAAGGAAACGCCCGGATACGGTTTCTGATTCTGTAACAGAACAAGAACGAATTGTTCATGAAGTAATCCGAAGCAAACAAGACATGGGAATATCGCAACAAGACATGAAACGCGAAATTAATCTTCACAGCAACCTAATTGCCAAATGTATTAAGTCACTGGTATCTAAGAATCTCATAAAAGAAGTGAAAAACATCCACAGCCGGAGACAGAAGCATTATATGTCCGCGGAGTTTGAGCCTTCCAATGAAATAACTGGTGGGGCATGGTATGTTGAAGGTAGCCTCGACAAGGAGTACATTAATGTTTTGAAAGAGCAGTGTTGGAGGAAGATTTATGGTTTGAAAGTTGCTACTTTGGAAGGGATTGCGGATGCTATCAAGAGGAGCAATGTTTCGCAGATTGAGTTGTCGAAACAGCAGGTTGAAGAGATTGTGCAGGCTTTGGTTTTGGATAATGAGGTTATGGAAGTGAGAAGTACTGGAATGGGGGAGTTTGCGTCGATTCCGGTTGGGAAAGCTTGCTATAAATGTGCTGGTAAGAGAGGTTATGGAGGAGAACCCAAGCTTGGTGCCTTGGCTTCCATTCCTTGTGGAGTTTGTCCACAGATAAGTCGTTGCACCCCTGATGGAATAATCTCTCCCATCACCTGTGAATATTACAAGAAATGGTTAGAGTTTTAGTTTGATTGCATATTTTAGATAGTTGATGGTTGATGGATTTGAGTGGCTGGCCAAAATTTTACATTCCTGAATGTTTTTTAAGTCTAGGCTGATATATATTGCTCATTTGGTTTGTTGGTTCTTGCTTATTGCTTGTTTGCATAACTCTTTATTTCTTTCTTTGAATGATACAGTGATTTGATTATTTCTGCAAGTGTGAACTGATCCTTGATAAAACATGCTCTGCAATGTTTGAGAGTTGCCTAGACTGCTACTGTTGTAGGTCGAAATTCAAAAGTTTCATAGGTGTTATATACATTTGATTATGGCTTCTGGTAGATATATTGGACTACATAAGCACATGCTAGATATGGAAAAGAATATTTTCGGTGTCTTTCCGTCTTTCTTTGGTTAGCTTTTGCTTCACAAGTGCTACTAGTGACCATACACTTTAGTTTTGGTAAGGTTGAAACATCTGAGAACAAGTGGGATAATTTGCCATTGCCTGTTGGACATGATACAAATGTGGTATGTATAGAGCAAACAAGACTTGTCAAATATTCTAGACATGTTACTAGAAAACAGCAGATGTTAGATTTTGTCTTGCTCACAAAGATTGTAATTGAGAAGATGATGAGAGCAGTTCTCTTTTTTACTTCCCTTTAGAGAATCATCCTTCCACTACCTCAGCGTATCAAAGCCTTCAAGGTAAATGCTACCCACTTGTGCTTTAGTACAAGATTGTTTTAAATTAGAGTTTCTTCTTTTGCTTCCATGAATGTGAGATACAGAAGTTGCCATTTTATTTATAGGGGGCGAGCAAAAGTCATTTAAACATTTGGACAGTTTTGGTTAAGTCAGTTATTAATAATTGAGAACCTCAATTTCATTGAAGCATTGAGCATTTGAAGATGTTGCATTTATAAATAATATCAACTAGTTCTGTTGTCTAGAAGCAGCAAGTAGAGGAATAGGTAGGTAAAATGTCTAGTTGATTACCTAAAACACCTTGAATCATTCAACTAAGATAAAGATTATGAATCCCCCCCATTGAACAGATTGTTTGAACACTAATAAAATATTGTAGTTAAGACAGCTCAGGGTATACTTGAGGGGTTTCCTTGACTTCTGGGGCGAGGCCGGGCCTAGCTAATCTATAGCTATCTCCACCATTTGATATTTAAAATGGAATAAATGGTTTGACCTTTCATGTTTGAAGGACGGACCACTTTTACTTACATTAGTTGTGCAACGAAAATAACAAAAGCCTGATCAACTACAACATGTAACACAACTCTCTTGAAGCAATTATCTGTTGAAATCAAGGGGCTTCCTTCCAGAATTAACAATCCTATAAATTAAAAGGCGGCAAAATTTGAGTCAATAGAAAAACCAGGTCTAATTATGGTTTTGGAAATTTTAGATTTAATCATTTTAATTTGATCTCTTTATTTTTATAATATTATTTGTAGCTAGAGTAATGAATTTTCTATTCTTATTTGGTTACTTAATCAGGATCACAAGAAAGTTCAATAATCATGTTAAATTAATATTAAAATTTATATGTTAGCCAAATATATTTACGTCAATCACTTTATCCATGTTGTCAATTTGAATGTATTAATAGTATTATAAAAGTAAAAAATTAAATACATCAAATCTATACCATAAATTAAGGGGATGATTGAGTTGATGTCAGCCATCAATCCGAACTCATTTAAATTAAAAAATTATCAAATATCATTTTATTTTATAAAATCTAGAAATATATATATATGCATATAAATGAATGAATAATAAAATTTAAATTCAAAACATCAAAATATTAATTATTTTAATTTTATTTTTTTTATAAATTTGTTACATAAATGTTTTCACTCGCATATCATAAATATAAATAACATTATTATGAGGACAATCCTGAACATGTACCATAAAAAATCAGAAAGGAATATCCAATGTGGTGACGAAGGCATGTTTCTTCATCTTCACGGCCACGGATGCATATGAGAGGCTAAAGCTGTGAGAGAGGTGATGAGCGTGGTGGCCAACTCAGACTCCTAAATAGCCATTTTCTTTGCTTTTAGATTTATTCTATTCTATATTGTAAGGTGCAAATGGTAGACACGTGAACATAAAATGACACCACCTCTGCTAGGTACATAAAATGTTGGGTGGAGGGAAGAATGTGAATGCATCTGTAGATAAGAATAAGATAGCGATACCTTTTAGTTTGTTTATACACAAAGCATGAACAAGGTGGCAATAAATAATCATTGATTTTTACCACTCCCCATTCTTTATAAATCTAACACTGATAATGATAATTGATAAATAATAACAACAATAAGAAAAAGAAATCACATCTCTGTTGCTAACTGCTATCTGAAGCAATCTGGATTTGGCTTGCCTTGGGTACCATCTACTTGAGTTTACAATATTTATACTATACTCGCTTCAATTGCTTAATACTTTGTTAATTATCACGGTCTCATTTGGTAGGTAATTTCTAAGTTTCATTTTCAATCCTCTCACCACTCAATTTTTTTTATTATATATATATAAAAAAAAAGACATCCTTAATCTCACTCAATATTGATATTAAACAAATTTATCCTTCTTTCAAATATGAGTAATTAAGGGTAATGAATTATTGAGTTTACTTTTGTTCATCTATTTATCCTACCTATGATTGGTATAATAATAAATTTAATCTTTAACGATTACAAATTCTATCATTTTGATATCAATAAATTTAGAAATAAAATCAAGTTTAAAGAACGTGTAAATATTAAAAGTTAAATTAATTAAATTTTTAAAATTAAAACAAATTTTACCAAATATATAAGTATTAACAATTATTATATTAATTAAAAGTAAGATAAATCTAGGAGAGAAATAAAAAGTGATTAATTTTAATAAAAAAAAGTTAATTTGTTGAATAATGAAAGGATTGGAGATATTTTTTTTATCCCAACTTATATATAAAACATGGAATTGGATTAGGAAAAAAAATACATGTATGTAATCTTGAGATTAAAAAAAAAAAAGTTGAGAGTTGGGAGAAAGATGAAAACAATAGGTTTGTCATTGAAACCATTTTCATTAGTTCAACACTGCCACAGATATTACATCCATTGAAACCCAATTTGGATGTTCCTTGTTTCTTACATTTATGTAATTCAGAAACAACCCATCATTCCTCTGTTCATCATTCATTCATCCAAGGTTTCATTATTACACCAATTATACCCTCTCTTTATTTATATTATTATGATTTTGGGATATTTGGCCTTGGAATGAATGCTTCTGCAATCTTTGTAATTCCAACCCAGCTTAAGTTTTTTTTTTTTACTTTTTTTATCTTTTTGTTTTGTGGGGGACTATGCTTTGATTCCTCAATCTTCTCTCCATGTATGCCCATACATACATGACACCATCCATCTTAGTATGAAGATGGTCCCTACTCTCTAGAAGAAAGATTAAAGGGATTGTATGTTATTAATTTAAATATTTTGAAACTAAAGCAAGGGTATTTAAGGAAAAACAATGACAATGTCAATCAAAAGCCTGTTGGTATTGGAGTCCAGTCTGTTTCTTTGACTATGCATGCAGATCTACTAATCTATATTAAAAGAAATTTACCTTTATTTCAAAAACACTGTAAAATTAAAATCTCCAACAAAAATAAGTATCAAGGATGAAATTTATGGTCATTTCCTTTTTGGATCATTCTCCCTTTGATTTCAACCATACCATTACCCACTTGTTTTGTTTATCTTTTCATTTTTTAAGTTAAAGTTTTCAATGATTAAAAAATGAAACTACTACCTTGAAAAACTAAAATTTACAGAAAACACAATAAAGAATAAAAAGAATCATTTTCCACAATTGGGTTCTTAATTTGTAAGATCTTTTTTATTTTTTTTATTCATCAAGAAGAAGAATCTGAGACTCAATTTATAAATTGTTTTCCAATAATATACAGTGTTATGAGTTGTGACAATGAAAAAAGAAAAGTGAAGAAACAGCAAAAGAAAAACAAAAAAAAAAGCTTCCAGTTGTTGTGTTGTGTAAGCTGCTTCCATTTCACTGTTAATGTAAGGCATGTCTTTCCTCATCACCTACCTCTGACAACTCCACATCTTCTTCTCATTACCCCGGTCAATACCCATTTCTCAAAATCCCCACTTCTCACATGGAAACCCTACAAAAATCCCTTCATTTTTTGACATTGCAGTTATCCCTTTTCTAGCTTTTCAATATGGTTTCTTCTGGGATTTCCTCCTATAGTCTTTCCAAACATCCAAGCTCTTAAATTTAACTTCTTTTCTTTCTTTTTTCCCCCGTTTCGTCTCTTACCAGCACTGTCTCAACAAGGTCTGTCGTGATTCATTTGTTCTTCATTGCGTTTATTAATGCTTGAAGTTTTTGTTTTTATTTTTTGGTAGATCCTGTCAAATAATGGCTGAAATTATTATCATTTTTTTGTTGGAAATGAGATATCTGGTTCAATTTTATGTGTGTGTGATGATTTGTCAAATGTAGAGTGTGTGTTGGAAACGTGATGCCTATTCTTATTCTATTTGATTTTTTATGTTTGTTTATTATTTGAAAAAAAAAATTTAGTTTTTGGTAGTCGGTGGACTTTGATTTAAAGGACAAACTCTTTGCTTTCCTTCAAGCTTCTCTCTCTGATTGAGGGCTCTCTTTTGGGGTTCTTTTTTTGGAAACTTGATTGTGGTTCAAGGTCTGCTTTAGTTTTCCTTATCTTTCTATATTTGCTTTACCCTCTGCACTTGTTTACTGTGAAATTTAGTTAGCCATTTCTTTCTCTTTTTATGTCATAAATTAATTGATATTTTGAATAAATGCAAAATATGTAACAGTTTTTTTATTAGATGGTTGTGGTTCTAAGTTATTTTACTTAAACATGTTTTCAGGCATCTTGGTGTAGGTGAAGATGGCCTCTGATCTGAACAAAACTCTGTCAAAAGAGTACATTGGTCTGCAATTGTGGGTTCTTATTGTAATATGCTTAGGAGTGGTATTCTTAGTTATCCTTAGCATATCACTGTGGCTTAGTTTTCGGAAGAAATCAAGAAGGGCGAATGTGATGCTTCCTCTCACCCAAGTTCCATATGTTTCAGAGGAAATTAAAGAGATAAGAGTTGATCAAGCTTCTGCAAACAATGGTAACACCCTTAATGAGAAATTTAGTGACAAAGGTTCAGAGAAGGGTTTGTTTAATGTAGATAATGGAGAGGATAGCGGTCAGTCGGGTTCTTTTAATCATGTAGATAAAGATGTTAAAGGATCTCAACCAGGAGAAGAGGGAGCTACTGGGGCAGTATCTACATACAGGCCTTCTTCAAATCCTTTGACAGCTCCTTCCCCTTTGTCTGGCCTGCCTGAATTTTCGCGCCTAGGCTGGGGTCATTGGTTCACTCTCAGGGACCTACACCTTGCAACTAACCGGTTTTCAAAGGATAATATTATTGGTGATGGTGGATATGGAGTTGTTTATAGAGGCAATCTGATTAACGGGACTCCTGTAGCCGTCAAAAAGCTTCTTAACAATCCGTATGTTGCAGTGAAGATTAGTCCTTTTGTTAGTTTTATGCTGTCCACAGCTTGTAATATTGGCTGGTAATGATTCTATTTTTTTTTTCTTTAGGGGACAAGCTGACAAGGATTTTAGGGTGGAAGTTGAAGCCATTGGTCACGTGCGGCATAAAAACTTAGTTCGTCTTCTTGGGTACTGTATCGAGGGCACACAAAGGTACCATGTTTTATGTACTCCCTAGTTTTGAAGAGTTCTGCAAGTTTTGTTATGTCTATGTGTTAATGTTCTTATAATACGTGGAATAGAAAGAAAAAGAGATATTTACCGTTGTTTTGTAAAATTTTCTACTATAAAATCCAGGTTGTTGGTTTATGAATACGTCAATAACGGCAATTTGGAGCAATGGCTCCGTGGAGATATGTCTGACAAGGGATATCTTACCTGGGAGGCTCGCATAAAGATTCTTCTTGGCACCGCCAAGGCGTAAGTCTGCCATTAACTAAATCTTGATCGTTAATGCTTACCTTGGTTTTAACCTTAATTGTTACTCAAAACTAAATGTTACAGGCTGGCATATTTGCACGAGGCTATTGAACCAAAAGTCGTGCATAGGGACATAAAATCAAGTAATATACTGATTGATGACAACTTTGATGCGAAGATATCCGATTTTGGTCTGGCCAAATTGCTAGGTGATGGGAAAAGTTATATCACAACTCGAGTTATGGGTACCTTTGGGTGAGAATTATGCATTCCTTTATAATCAACTGTTACTAGATCATTCATTCTCCATTTTATTTTAGCATTGTTTTTACTCAAGTAAGGAGTTGTATCATTCAAGAAACTAAAAGAAGTGATTGTTTAATGTCATCTTTTTCTCCTGTTTGCACAATCTTCCAGTTATGTTGCTCCAGAGTATGCAAACTCTGGCCTCCTGAATGAGAAGAGTGATGTTTATAGCTTTGGCGTTGTGCTCTTAGAAGCAATTACTGGAAGATACCCAATTGATTATGGTCGCCCTCAGCCTGAGGTACTTAAGAACACTTCTTTATCAGCATAGGTTTGACAAAGACAGTATGAAGTTCTTTTTTACATATGATCAGTTGCACGGTTAAATCTCAGGTAAATATGGTCGAGTGGTTAAAGATGATGGTTCAACTCAGACGCTCAGAAGAAGTAGTTGACCCAAACATTGAGACTAGACCATCAACTAGTGCTCTTAAACGGGCTCTTTTAACTGCTTTGAGATGTGTTGATCCCGATGCTGATAAAAGACCTAAGATGAGTCAGGTTGCTCGCATGCTTGAAGCAGAAGAGTATCCTCTTCCTCGAGAGGTTTGATTCTGATACGTTGCATTATTAGTTAAATTGTATTCCAAAGAAAATCGTGGAAGTTGCATTTTATTTCTAACAAAACGATGATAGTAAATACTGTTGGAAGAACTAGGCGAGTTGCTAGCAACATGTTGCTTTTAGATAAATTGTCTTACAGGAGAATGTCTAGTTCCTAATATGCATGGCGCACGGAATTTTCAGGATAGAAGACGCAGAAGGAATCAATCAGTTAATTCAGATGCTGAAACACAGAGGAAAAACTCTGATGCCGACCGGAGTGACGATCCAGATTTGAGGTTGGAGAGCAGAATGCACCATCACCCCTAGACTTGGGGACAAAATGAGCTTTAGAAGCTGAACAAGGGAAACTACCCTCATTACATTCGTTACTATTCCGATGCCTTCAGATGACCCCTATATAGTTGAGATTTGCAGCACATGCAGGAAACTGAGGATTTTTTTTTTTTTTTTTTAATTTTTTTTTTCTTTTGTGGAGCTCTGGATTACATACATATCTTCTTCTAGATTGTAGAAAACATTAGCTTGTCTTGAAAAGGGCATTGGCACTAGATTTTCTGTACAGGTCTATATGGATTCTATATAATTTTTTGCCTCGTTATTCGGATGCTATATTCTTAACTTTAGTTGTTGTTGGGATGGAGAAAATGAAAATGAATGTGATGCCAATACAGGGACAATAAATACTCTATACTTGTTTATGTTGGATATTTTTTGTTAAGGAATGTTGAAAAACCAAAACAGGATGAGATTGTACCTATGCTGTAATAGCAATAGTTGAAGCTGAAAATTAGGACCATGGATCCATGTGTAGGGCTCGGCCCGGTCTGCTTGATCATTTATTTCTCATTAGAGATAAGAATTAATGAGTTAGGACCTGAAACTGCAGATAAGAGTACCTTAACAGAAAGGTAATGTTGATTTGCATTGCATGTGCAGAGGAGGGGCAACAACAATAAGTGCGCCCACCACCACCACGACGTCCATGTGCAATGGCATTGACATCTGCATGCATCCAGCACATGGTTTTAGGTCCAATGAGAATAGGCTGAGGCAACCATTTTCAAACTGTACTATTTTCATCTATTTCCATTGTCTTTTCCTCTCTAATGTCACAATCTCATTCTTTGGAATTCATGGAAACAACCAATGTAAAATACAGACAGACTGCGCTTATGAATTATATGAAATATCTCTACATTCTACAGCTACTCTTTATTTGGCAGCTCTAATAATTCAACTTGTGGGGTTTTAGGGTGGAATACAAGCAAAGCTACCTATTTACAAAACAAATCATAATGACAGGCAGGTTTTTCGACTTCAACTGGTCTTGATTCAGTTTCCAGCCACTAATTGGCTCATCATCACGATGTCACCTTTCACCGTAGGCACGGGATGTTGTTGCTGGACGAGTTGGATTCAAAAGAGGCTGAAGAGCTTTCACTACAATGCTCATATTAGGTCGAAAATCAGCTTCATATTGAACACACAATGCAGCCACAGCAGCCAGCTGTTGTCAACAAACAAACATCAATAAGGCTAATGCTTTGAAGCAAAGCTCCATCAACCCCACTAATAAAGTAACAATTCCCATGTCCCAAATTCAACAATACCTTTGCAAGTGCTTTGGGAGGGTATTCTCCATTTAGTCTACCATCAACACACTGCTTCACCTTGTCTTCACTTAGTTTTGGGGTTGCCTAATGCAGTCCACAATGGTGATATTACATGTAAAGCAGATATTATTGTGAAGATATGGTGAATATGAAATATTAAATAGTAATAGTACCCATGTCACTAGACTCTGCTGTCCACGTGGCAACGTATGATCTACCGGTTTGCGACCAGTTAAGAGCTCTAGAAGGATGACACCGAAGCTGTAAACATCGCTCTTAGAACTAAGTGTTCCTGTCATTGCATATCTACCATTCAATGTCACAAGTAGGAATTAGATCACTGTTATACTGTCAACTATCATGTGACAAAGGGCAACTAAAGGAGATCAGAGCACGCATACGTCACATATGCCAACACATGACATCATAGTTTTAAATTCCTAGTCATTTTTCTTGCATTTCCTGTTAGTTATTTCGATTAAACTGATTGATTAACAAGATCATTATTTGAAATGAACCAATACTGACTTATTTTGTTGGAAGAAACTTAAAAGGAGAAAGAAGTGAAATAATAGAATTTGAAGGAATAACTTACTCTGGAGCATGATAACCGAAAGTTCCAAGAACCCTTGTAGAATGGAGGCGAGCGGTCGCGTCGGGGGCTTGATTTGACAAATCAAAATCAGCAATCTTAGCAACATCATCATCAAAAAGAAGCAAATTGCTGGACTTAATATCACGGTGGATTATATGAGGATGTGCCTTTTCGTGCAAATATTCGAGGCCTTTTGCAGCTCCATAAGCAATTTTAACTCTCTGTGTCCATGATAGAACTGGACCTGGCTGAGCTCCTTTCACACCTTTCTTCCCTGTATATGTTCATACACCCACTATAAAACCATCGATTCATTACCGATAAAACTATGAAGAAATCCTCTTAGTTACAGATCAGTTTTCAAACAACTATTTCATGCGTGTATGTTACTTACCATGAAGTCTATCATGGAGTGATCCATTAGAGGCATGCTCATACGCCAGGAAACGGAGGGATCCATCAACACAATAACCAAGAAGCTGAACAACATTTTCGTCTTTTAATCTCGAAACCATGGAGACCTGCTAGTTAAGTTATTTGAAAATAACAAAGTCACACATTCTGCATTACATGCCAGCATTGTACTATGCAACGAAATTTGTAAAGGTCCAACCTGCGCTAAGAATTCTTGTTCCGGTTGCTTACTCGAGTCCAAATTTTTGATGGCTGCAGCCTTCCCACTCTTTAGAATGCCATAATATACTCTTCCATAAGAGCCCTCACCAATTAAGGATTTCATACCGAAATTATCAGTCATTTCCTTTAGCTCATCCACCGTTATTGCAGGGATGGCAATAGGTTGAATAGTAACAGGCCGTGGGTCCCTTGTTACAGCTTCCCTTGCTTTATATCCATATCCTCCGGTATTGCCTACATGAGAACCTACTTAATTAGTTCC
Organism: Gossypium longicalyx; assembly: GCA_025698465.1. NCBI lineage: Eukaryota > Viridiplantae > Streptophyta > Magnoliopsida > Malvales > Malvaceae > Gossypium > Gossypium longicalyx. The sequence goes on along the minus strand of CM046997.1, from coordinate 8,937,883 downwards.
AGTCGTCCATGCAAACTAACCAGATGCTAATCATGTTATCAAATGTAAAAGAACAAAAAATGAACATATTTGTGGCAAAGATGTCAATCCTTAGCAACTAAAGCATCTCATATCCATTAATGTTCCTTTTTCCTGCTTAAGCATGAAACTTTACAAAGAGATAAGAGAATGTAGAATTACTTGCGGGGGTATTCGCCATGAACGACCCATTTCCAGAAGCTTTATGGATGTCATCTTCTTCACAACAGCTAAAGCAACTCATGTTTCTTTTTCCTGCTAGTTTAGATTATAGGACTCGAGAAATGAAACATAGACAGAAATGAAGGATGAAACAGATGATCATTTTAAAAGACTATTATGCATATTTGAATAACATCATCTTCTTGCAAGCAATTTGAGCGGAATTCACTGCAAATGTTTCTCTCTCAGACAGTCTTTGGTCTGGTTTGCAACTATCCTTGTGCATCTATACGAATCTATTGATGTGAGAAACATCACACTAGCCAGGTGGCACCATACTTGTCCACGCCCTTATCCTAATAGTCTTATGTTCAAGTCTCTACACACACAAAGCTCTTCAATGGCCATGGTTACACCTATTTATGCATCACAAGGCGCCCCTAGGCTCTCTTTAGAGACGGGGGACAAAACCTTGAGGTGCTTCGTAACGGTTTTTTCATGAAAGCAATTCATTTTATATAAAACAGGGTATACGAGTATGAGTGTACATGATAAATTTGTGGGCATCTAAAAGTACTAAACGTATAAAAAACCTTCCATTTCCTTTAAGACCAAAACCAGAAAAGCCCCTATCCATACAAGAACAATCAACTAACCAACCAATGTTCTTTTTCTTAATATATGACCAAAAAAAAAAAATCTTGTTTAACATAAATCAACAAAAAATCTAAACTCTCATCAATCATATTATCATACCATTCATCCCCTGCTACTCAAAACAACAGCTCTAATCCAAACATCAAGCAAACATAACTAAAAGAACCAACAAAACAAGACCTAGTTCCGACAAACAAGACTTTTAAACACCAAAAAGAAGACACCATAGAAGTAGAGGTAACAAACCTTGAAAGTCAGCGAAGACGTAAAGGCTGTTTGTTTGCAGAGTTTGGTCTGAATTTGCGACTTGAACATAGTTTAGAATAGAATGGATTCGTTTACCAGGCAGGGCAGACATGTACCATTTACATTTACTACAGCCATTAATTATTATTATAATGATGTGACAAGGACAGGAGACATAGGGGCTGAAGAGGGTGGCTATGGTACAGAGAGGCGTACGATAAAACTTTTGATAAGGAAGTAAAACAAGGACACACACTTGTAATCCATATGGTATGCGAAATTTCAGGGTCGTTGGTCCCGCCTTATCTAGTTTTTCTCAATTCTTACTTTTCTCTCTGTTTTTTTTTTCACTGCAAAATATCAATACCAACTTTAGGGTTAATTCCGTCAAAAGTCCTCAAATTATTTCTAAATTTTAAATTAGTCTTTATACTTTAAAATATTTTAATTGAGTCCTCAAATGATCTGTCTTTCCGTCAATTAATGCCTGTTGAAATTTGAAGCTTAGCATAATTAAAACACTTGATCAAATTATAGGATATATGTACTTCCTTTGTAAACATTTTGGATTTGATGTGTTAAAAATAACAATGGCAATAAAATTTAAGAATGTCATTTTTTTTAACATGTCAAATCTAAAACAATCCTTACAATATGTGTATTTATGTTTATAATTTAATTCACTATGCTTGATCTTTAATGCCTAAGCTACTCCATTTTCCCTAAAATTCAACTCAATATCGTAAATATTTGTTGAGCAAACAAATATGAAACAAAGAATTAATTTTTTTCCCCTTAATAATGGAATAAATAGACATTTAGAATGATGTCAAAAGCAAAGCAAAAGAAGAAAAAAGAAGAAATCATAGCAATAAAGACTTAAAGTAGAAGAAAAAGAATACATAGAAAAAGGCTGTGGCTGTGGTGGAATTGGGTGGAAAAGGGACGAATCCCATGTGCCATATGCATTAGCTGATAGTAGTCTCTCTCTCATATATCACCATATAATTCATATGCATGCAATTGCTTTCATTGTTGGCGTTGGGTGATGGAGCGGGCCAAGTTAAATGTCCAACCCCACATATCTATTACAACATTGGACCACGGTCCTGTCATGGTACAATGGTGTACTTGATTTTGATGTGAAGGTAACCTTCGTTTTCCCTTCCTTCATTAGCTTCTTACCTTCAACTCGTTTTTGTTTGTGTTGTAACATTTTGGTTTTTTTCTAGCTAGAGGCCGCAAGGGGAACACAACTTTGTAAGTAATATATTACTACATATACCAATACAAAAGCAAACCCAAAAACAAGAGACGTGTGGTGAATTAGTTAACACCACTCACTGTCACTTAAGATGGACTATACCAATAACTCAATTATTGCCACATTATATACATTTCACCTTCAATAAATACTTATGTACATATATTAATTGATGTCTTAATTAATTATTTGTTTTCAATTCAAAATGAACAGTGAGAGTGATTGAGAAATATTCTAACTTTTATTATTTATTTACCGTGGATGTGTTATGGACTGTAGATTAAAGTGCATAGTATCATTCAACAAGGTCAACTAATTAAATTAGACTCATTTAACTCACTTGAATTGACCCGATTCATGGAACATAAAGGGAAGCACATGTACTTGAAGCATGGAGAAAATGTAAATACTCCAATAACTTGTATTTTACTAGGGAAAATATTTGTAATCCTAAAGGATAAGATTACTAGTGTTTAAATCCCTTAGTACTCATATTATAGATAGGCTTTAATCTTAGTTGTCGATGTGATTTAAACTATAATGTTGGATCTAGGAGAGTTTAACTATAAATAAAGGTCTTCCTCTTATTTATAATTATTCATTCGTTAAGTAATCAAACACTTTGTATGCAATATTTTCTAGTGTCTTTTTTTTTGCTAGTTTCGTTTGAGTGTTTATTTTTGTGAAATTTTGATGCCTTGAAAATTTCTTTGAGATTTCTCACATTTTCGAGAGTTAGATTGATTTAGGTAAATTTGAAGTAAAGTTATTACCTTAGGCTGCATAGTTTACCAAACTAAAGTTATAGCCTCATGACAGTTGGTAATAGAGCTAAGGTTCATTAAGAAATTGCTTGAGATGACGAAAGAAGAAGAGGATTAGAATGTCTCGATAGGGACCTGTGGAAGGGTTAGGAAAACGAGTAGATCGAGGGATATGGTGTCAGTTTTGGAAGGAAAAGTTGCCAAACTTGAGGGTTCCGTGGGTGATATAAAAGAAAGCCTCAAGATAGTTTAGTGACACACTTTAGAGCTGGATTCAAGGAAAAAGGAGCTCAAGGCACAAGTGTTGAATGCTCTTAATGCTAACATGGAAGAGATGCAAAGGGCTCCAATATAAAGTGAACTAATGGAGATTCAATCTTTAATGAGATCTTCAATATAATCCCAAACGATTCTCCATAATCCAAGGGGTGTAAATGATCGATCTAAACCAATCCAATCTTTAAGGATAGTAACATGCAATGGATTGGTCTTCAAATTTGAGCTTCTATATACCAACAATATTAGCACCATTCACAGCCAATAGATTTTGTTTCAATAAATTACCACGCAAGGTCAACGGCCGCTTTCAATTGGCACTAAATAGACCACTTCAAAAGCTTGACTCAACAACGTTGACAAATCATATAGATTAGACAACCAAACATCAAATGATATTAAAAATCTACATTCAAATCATTTTAGTCTAAGCAAAAATTAACAAGAATTTAGTGTTGTAGCATATAAGTCATATTTTTAAACAAATAATATAAAAGAATTGTGTCAAAAGGAATTCTTGATTCCTAATTTGATTTATCAAATTTTAAAATCTTCATAGAATGTGTAAAGGAAAATTAAACAAATATAAGGAAAACATATGCCAATAGGAGCAAAGAACTTTTAGAGTTTGTTAGATAAAAAATATCAAGAGAGGCTAGATTGGTGTTTAAAAACTTTTAAAATGAAAGGTAGGGCAGTTGAAAATAAATTAACACAATGATTTATAGTGATTCAACCTTAATTACCTAGCTTGACTACTTTAGCCCCTTTTGTAACGACCTGATAGTCACGGGTATCGGAAAGTGTATTTTTGGGTCTCCATTTTCGTAAAACGGACTTGTAAATATTTATTAAAAATATTTATGAAGTTAGTTGTGTGGTTAATTAGGTTTTGGCTAGGTAAATTAGTTTGGATTAAGGGAAATTAGGTGTAAGGATTAAATTGAATAAAAGACAAAAATTTAATTATAGATTAAAGAAAAAGTAAAGGGACTAATTGAGTAATTAAACCTAAATTTACAAGTGTTTGGTGTTGAAAAAAGACATGTGTAAAATTAATATTCATATAATTATATTATATTATAAATTTACTTAATATTTAAGTAAATATTATTATATTATTATATTAAAACATAAAACAAAAAAAATAAAGAATAAAAAAAGAAAAGAAATAGAATAGAAACAGATAAGCAAAAACGAAAAAGGAAAGAAAAAGAAATGAGAAAAGAAAGAAGGAGAAATTAGGGTTTTAAGGTTTAAAGCTCAATTGGTAAGTCAATTTAGTCCATTTTCTTGTAATTTTTATGTTTTTAGAGTCCTAAAGTTAAATACTATTTAATCTATGTTGAAATTTTAGAAAATATTGAATTTTTAGATGGTGTTCACGTTGACTAATTTGAGTATTTGGGACTAAATTGATCGAATTTTAAGTTAGAAATGAAAAAGTGATTGAATTGTAAAATAAAGTATAAGTTTTGAGTTATAGGGACTAAATTGAGAAAATTTTGAAATTTAGAGATTTAAGTGAAATTAGAGAGTTAAATTTAGTCTAAAGTGAAAATTGAATGAAAATATGGAATTAGTTTGGAGAAATAAAGTTAGTCTCGGTTTAGGGACTAAATTGGAATTTAGGCAACAATTGAATAAAAATTTAAATATTCAATGTGAAATTGTATTGTATTGATGAATTTCAATTGTTTCAATTTCGTAGCTAATGTTGTGTCGGAAACCTCGGTTAAGAAGGGAAAAAAAAGTCGACAAAAAGTAACTCAGAAATTCTAATTTGTATATCTATAATCCGAATATATTAAATATTAATTGTTGTATTTTTTATTTAATGTTTATGGTAAGTGAATAAGGTGACTAAATAATATTATGATATTGAATTGAATATATATGAATTTATGATTAATGTGATATTTGAATATTGGATGATTTTGACAATTGAAAAATGATTTGAAACCCTATTAACTGTATTGGGCTGAGTCGGATATAGATGGCATGCCATAGGATTAGAAGAGTTTAGGGATACTTCGACTTCGAGTCAATGATACACTGGGTGTCACATTATTACTTTAGATAAATTCGATGAGGTACTGGGTACCAATTTACTTCGGCATGGCCGATGAGACACTAGGTGTCAACTTATTGCTTCGAATTATCCAATGAGGCACTGGGTGCCAAATTGGTGTGTTTTGGTTAGATCCGTGTATCCATCAGAGTCTAAGTCATGTTAATAGGGGAAAATAGAGAAAGAGGTACTTTGAATGGTACCGAAAAACATTGAATGTGGAATGGAAATGAATTGTGTAATATATTAAGAAAAGCTATTTGAAATAGCAAGAGATGAGAATTGGAAATACCATGAATGGTGCATTTATGAAATTGATTATTTGAATGATATTTGTTATGGTGAGATTAATTATGTAACTTTGATTATTGTATGATTTAAATGTATATGTTATATTAATTTACCTTTAAGCATTCGGATTATAGAAATACTACTGAGTTCATACTCAGCGTACAGTTTGTTTTTTGTGGGCAGGTTAGGTGTTAAAGTTGATCATCAATTTGGTATCCACAGCAATCCCAAACTCAAAACATGGTGACGTATGTTTCTTTTTGTGTCGGCATGTACCTAAGTTGTTTTAAGCATGTCATTTTGGGAAATGAATGTAAATGATATTATAAGTTGAAATTGATTGATTATATAAAAGTATATGTGTTACGTTGATGTTATAAAATGATATGTTTTGGTTGACGTATGAATGAACTTAACATAGGCAAATTTGAGTTGTTACTTGTTATGAAATTGGATTTGGCTTGAATGAAATTAATTGGATTGATTTGAATAGTATATGTGAAGTACCTATGAGGGTACATTGGTTAGGTCATTGGATTGATTGTTTGGGCATGTTTTAGATGTATTTAAATGTGTTTTGGATTGGTTGAATACTAGTTGAATTTTTTGTTTTTGAGTTGCTTGGTGTTCAAGTTTGTAGGGAAGGGAAAACTTGGTGAAAAAGGTTCATTTTGAGTCCACACGGCTATCATATGGGCGTGTGGTTCGACTGTGTGTCCCCTTCAACTTTAAAATTTCAAAACAGAATGCTCAGGTAATTTCACATGGGTAGAGTCATAGGCGTGTGTCTCAGCCGTGTGAGGCACACGGCTCAGCACACGGGCGTGTGGCTGGCCGTGTGGCCTAAGTCAGAAAGTTACACAAGGTCGGACATGGCCTGCGGCACAGGTGTGTCCTATGGTCACATGGGTGTGTGTGCCTTGCATCTAAGAAATTTTCTGAAATTTTGCGAAAAATTTTCGAAGTACCCGATTTATTTCTATCACGTGTTTTGGGACTCGAGGACTCATAAAAAGGACAATATAATTGAATTATGATGTTTATGTGTGGATGATTAAGTAATATTCATTTTTGATCTGAAAAGTTTGGTAATACTCCGTAACCCTATTCTGGTGACGAATAAGGGTTAAGGGGTGTTACACCTTTTGCTAAAGATTTTCTCAATTCTCTCTTTTATGGTTAATACCTTTCAAGGATAGGGTATAACATTTACAACTCCTATCTTTTGCTAACTTTGCAAGGCCCAATTAAAAATCCTCTCAATTTATAAATTGGTGACATATTGTAAACAAAGGACCCTTGTAAGGGTGGGTGTTTAGAAAGTGTAACCTGTCTAAATTACAAATAAACACTTGAATAAAGAAACGAAACTAAATCTAACAAGTGTTTACGTACAAGGCGTGAGAATAAGAAGAATGAAAAAAGGAATCTTGAAATATAAGCTCTTGATCTTTGAAACTTGTTTTCTTATCTTTGTTTGAGCATAAAAAAAAAAAAAAAACCTCTATTTATATCCTCTCATTGATTTCTAACTGTTTGGGGTAGTCGCATGGAGTTTCTAGCTATTTGGAGCATTAAATGCATGAGTTATTATAACCTTGCAACTTGAGGTATTGATACCTAGGTATCAATAATTCCAAGAAAAATAACTATTCGAAACACAAAGATATCAATACCTTAAAACCCAGAATCAATACTTTTGGGTTAGGTATTGATACCTTAAAGTATTGATTCCTTTAAAATATATATCAATATTTTATTCTTTTAGAAATAGTTGTGGCTACTGACTTCTTGATGTATTGATACTTCAGTGTAGGTATCGATATCAATACATTAACCTCTGGAATTAGTTGCAGTTTTGAGGTATTGATTACCTAAAGGCTAAATATTGATACTAAACCATTAAAATGTCTTAAAATCATTTTTAAACACTTTAAAAAAGACTCGGAATAAACTCAAAAACATTTAGTACAAATCATAACTTTTTTTGACAACTTATTTTTGAGTATTTGTAATCATTGAAAATATTTTCAATGTATTCGATTTGAATTTAAGCCTAACAAAGTTGATGCATACAAACATTTTTTATTCATTTAGATTGTTTGGTGATATTTAAATTATGATAGCAAGTTTTTGTGCACTAAAGTTGAAACTATGTATTATTCTTCGAAAACATAAGCAGGAGATTGTTTGTAATTTTTTATTTATTAGACTCGCATATATATTAATATAAATGTGCATAAATTTGGTATCAATTAAAGGAGCTCAGTTATTTGATCTACTAAGGTATTAAACTAAATGAGCTTATAGAAACATCATTCAGTTTTGTATTAAAATGTTATTGATGGCCCCATGGTTAGACTTGATTATGGGTCGAGTCATCCATTTAAATTCGAAGGTTCATTTGAAAAGTGAGAGGGTTTGAGTAAAAATATAGGCCTGCAAAATAGATTTAGACAAAAAAAAATAAGGCTCATTTTCTAAATGGGGTGGGCCTCAAGTAGGTTTTTTGCTTGGGCTTGACCTAGCCCAGTCTGAATAAGTTGCTTCGTTATTGTTTTGTTGTCATTTCGCTACTATATTGCTACTATTTTGTATTGTATAACTCTTATTTTATTGTTAATTTTGCTATTGTTTTAGAGACATTTACTTGCTAAGTTGCAACTATTTTAATGTTATTTAAGTAATTTTTTTAATATATTTTCAATTTGTTAGAAAACATTTATATTAATTAAAGTTTTTAATGTATTATATTTTTTAAATTTGTTTTCATATAAAAATATAGAAAAAATTAATACGGAAGGGTCAAACTCGAGTTTAACAATTTTAATTTAGATAGGACTTGGCAGAATTTAAGCTCATTTTTACAGGCCTAAAATTTTACATCGACTCAACCCATGATCAGGTCTAGTTATACTCCTTATATTTTTGCTCTTTATCCATGGAGAATAAATAAATAAACTAAAAATATCTTCATCACTTCAAAAGCTTCTCCAATAGATCAGACTAAGGTTTTTTTTTTTTTTAATTATCTATTAATTTACTTCAGATGTTGGATTTTATAGTTTATAGAATCCATATTGCTAGAATTCTATGAATGAACTGCAGTTTAAATGCATTGTACCTCAGCTAAGCTTGACTACGTCTCATTCTCCATATGCCTATTTTCGTCTGCAATACATACAGCAGGCTGCTGGGAACATACAGAATATAACGTTAATAATACTAAGGTTCACAATCACACCCACTACCAGCCGCTGTGCTTCTCACAATTCATTCACAACCTTTCCTTATGGTCAAAATACCAAGAATCAAATCCATGGAAATGAATTACCTAATTTATCTTTTACCTTTTTTCACATCTCTCTCTCTTTCAACTTTGAAAATTGTTTACATATACGAAACCAACACCTGCTTTCCTATCACAATGTTCATACATGTTGCTTACACATGTTACATGTGTATATGTAACACTTTTTTTTTCTTTTTTTCTTTTTGAAAATCATGTAAAGTTTTAGGTTTAGATTCACACAGATTTGTCAATATTTTACACCAAATTTAGAGATTCAGCAAAAATAAATTTCTATGAGGTTCAAAGAAAGGAAAAGGAATTCAAAATATAGTTATAGTGAGTCAAAAACTCGAACGGCTCCCCCATTAAGGAAGGTGACGACAGAATCAAAGGGAGTCCACTCATTGAATGGTCTCCATCAATTTCTCCAGATTCCTCTCTTTGATGCTACCTAATTATATTTGCATTTGCTTTCACATTTGCTGTCCAATGAGTTGAGAAATGCACATGCATGACTTCAAATTTAATGTGAATACTTGAAGCTTTTGGGTACTGAGGATCAAAGAAAAAAATGAAAGAGAAAAATGGACATGCAAACACACCAGCCTAGTTGGGAACTTTTGGGGTCCTATTTTACTTCTACTACTAATCTACAATACAGGTCATTGGCATTCCCAAAGAGTAGGAAAAGGGTTGGGGGGGGGGGGGGATCCTCCAGTTTCCACAAAGAACAGTACTTTTTCATAATTTTGGGGGGGGGGGGGTAATATTCCAGTCTAGCAAACATTTCGATTTAATTTTATTACAGTGAGCTAGAGAGTTTGAGAGCGAAAGACACGGATGTGGGGCTTGGATTCCTTATAAAATAAATGCTAGTACTTTTTAATAAACAGAAAAAGTGTTGTCTCTTTCTCTCCATGAACCACATTTATAATCCCACAAACTCTCTCCTAACCTTTTCCTAAATTTCCTCTTTTTTTTTTTTTTTGGTAAATAAATTTCCTCTCTTTTCACCTTGCTTCCAAGCACACCACTGTTTCTTTCCCTTCTTCAACTTGTTTCCCCTGGGGTTCCACTCCTTCTCTTAACATTTTCTGCCCAAGTTTTTTCTTTTTGTATTGCTTACTTTTTCTCCTTTTTTTTTTCCTCATGAATTAGATGCTTCTTGAAACTGCTGGCTTATCACGCTTGTTGTAGCTGTTGGTGATCAACTCTAATTCAAAAACTTTCCAGAATTTGAATAAAGGGATGATTTTGTTATTTATTTTGAGGTGATTAGCTGATGAGTAGACAAGTTTGGACATTTGGGTAAGCCTTCTTTTTGTCCATGAATACCTTGGGTGAATGTTTATGGACTAGTGCCGGTGAATGGAAGGTAGATAGGCTAATCATTTTCAGGTTTTGTGTCTTTGGACAATTCACCCGCTTTAAAGTTTCGTCATTTTTATAATAGATTCTTGTTTAATTTCTCAACTTGTCTTAATTCAATTGGAATTCTGCAACTTGGTAGTTTTGAGGGGTTTTTGAGTAGATGAATGGAGGGTAAATTTGGAGGCAAGCCTCATCATTTTTATGGTCCAACGGTATCTGATTTGAAAGCAGCTGAAAAGAAGAGTGTAGAATGGGATTTGAATGACTGGAAATGGGACGGTGATCTTTTTACAGCTACTCCATTAAACCCGGTGCCATCAGATTGTAGGAGTAGGCCGTTGTTTCCTGATGGGCCTGAAAATGCGCCAAATGCAGGTTCCTCACATAGTTCATCTTCTTGTTCAGAACACAGCAGTCCTGGAAATGAGAAAGGAAAGAGAAAGATGCAGAATAAGAAAAGGGCTGTCGTTGTTCTCGATGATGATGATGATGATGATGATGATGATGATGATGATGGGGTAAAAGGTGATGCTGGTTCCCTTAAGTTGCAACTTGGAGGACAGGTTTACCCTATCATGGATGAGGATGCTAAGTGTGGGAAGAAAACCAAGGTTACGGGGACTCCTTGCCGTGCAGTTTGTCAAGTGGAGGATTGTAGGGCTGATCTTAGCAAAGCCAAGGATTATCATCGACGGCATAAAGTTTGTGATGTGCATTCTAAGGCCACTAAAGCACTGGTGGGAAATGTTATGCAGCGCTTCTGTCAACAGTGTAGTAGGTGGGTTATATTTTATTACATTTGTGTTTTTGTGTGTGTGTGTGTGTGTGCGTGTGAAATATATACTACTAAGAATCTGCATCTTAAGAACATAGATTATGATCCTGACCTTGGTCATTATATATTGCTTTGTGAGTGCATTTCACATACTATCATCTTTAACTTCTTGTTTACTTACGGGTTTAGTTTAGATGCTCTTAAAATTAGCCCATGCTGCAGAAAACTCTCTGTTCTCCATTTAGATGCAACTTGCTTAAAACTTATGGGCAGGTTTCATGTTCTTCAAGAGTTTGATGAAGGGAAGAGGAGCTGTCGTAGACGTTTGGCTGGTCATAACCGACGTAGGAGGAAGACTCATCCTGATAATTTACCTGCTGCTAATTCACTGAATGATGAAAGGAATAGTAGTTTTTTGCTGATAAGTCTTCTGAGGATTCTCTCCAGTATGCATTGTAAGTATCTTCTCTAACACAAAATTAGACATGTCGCTGCTTAACTAGGACAGTGGCATCAATTAATTTGCTTAGATGACCTACTGAAAGCTACGGATGAGATCAAGGCTCCTGGATTTTCTGCTTTATGCACATTTCCTTTTACTTACCTTGTCTAGGTCTATGAAATTAGTACCTCCTTCTCTTTGTGACAGAATAATAGATGGATTGACAATGTTCTTGTGGTTAACATGGTCTTCATTGCAGATAAATTGATTTGCATTGAACCACGTAACATAGGACTCTTGAATCTTGGAGTAGATAGGACTTGTCCATACATCTAGCTCATTTGAAATGCGGCCTAAATCGTAATGACTTACTATAGAATAAGTTCTTGCAAGTCAGTTCTTTTAGTTAGAGTGCTGGAGGGTAGTAGTTGATAGGAAACAAAGATAATGGAAAAACAAACAAATTGCTTATAGGTGTAAAAGTATTATTTTACTTTGATAACTAGAATTGCAAAATGAATTCGTAAGTGTAGTAATGGTAAACTTCCAAACTTGGGACCGAGTACAAGTTCTAAATAGATTTTGAAAATATATCTTAGAGGTAGTAATGGTAAATTTTAAAACTTGGAACTGGATATAATTTGGAGCTATGAGTTATGGTAGATGTTGGTTTTACTTTGGTAACTGAATTTATAAAGGAATTTGGAGCCATGAGTTTTCATATTAAGCTTGAAAGAGATTGGTGACTTTGCAAATCCTAATGTTTCCTACCAACGACAGGATGGTTAAAATTTTCAGTATTTTGCACTTATGGTTTTTGAGGTATCTTCACATGCATGTTTCCTGCCCAATCAAATTACATGGAAGTTTATAACTGAAATAGATGTTAGATCTGATGTGGATGACATATTTTCTGGTGATGATTGGCCAGCGGATATGTATAGCGTCACTGAGCACTGGTTCCTTGGCAAATCCTACACTTATTAAGAACTCATTAAATTTATTTCTTCAGGATACTTGGAAGATGAAGCCACTTATATTAACTTGCTTCATATTTCTCAAATCATTTTGATATGCTTTTACTTTAATCATTATATGTTTTTCCTCACTTCCTCTCTAATTTCCTGTCATTCTTCTTCCTTCACTTGAAGAACTTTTGGCTTCTGTAAAATTGTAGCTAACAACTCTGACCAAGCTAAGGATCAAGATCTACTTGCTCATCTGTTGAGGAGCCTGGCCAATGTAGCTTGTTCAACTAATGGAAGAAACTTATCTGGATTTCTTCAAGGTTTCCATGGTGCAGCAAATGCTGGGAGGTCTCTTAGGAATCTTGAAAAGCCAACTGATGTAGTTTCTGGCAGTACTGAACATGTTAGGCCTTCTGGTTCTGCCTCTAAAATAGACGACTGTGCTAATCTCGCGGAGTGGCAGGGGGATATGGGTTATTGTGGGACTGTACCTACTTCTGATTTGGCACATAGAAGAGCTAACAATGATGCTCAAGATGGAATTCTGTCTGGTTCGCCATCTAGAACACTGATTTGGTCGGGAGCTGGCTTTCAACCCAGAGCAAGTGAAACAGGGGATACAGTTGAGAGGATCAGAATTGATAAGATAGACTTGAATAATGTTTATGATGACTCACAAGACTATGTAGAGAACTTAGAAAGATCTCTGGTCCTTAAAAATCCTGTAAATGGTTCTTTGCATAGCTCTGTGGGTGTGCCTGAATCACTCAAGTCAAGTCCTCCTCAACTGAGTAAGAACTCAGATTTAACCCCTAGTCAGTCACCATCTACCTCTAGTGGAGAGGCTCAGGTGTGTTACCATCTCTTTTCTTCTGAGAGAGCTCAATTTTCTTGAGCTTTGTCACCTTCCAACTATATTTTAGGACAGACTAAAATTGCTTGCCGGCTTATTACCTTCTATAAAGATTTATTATCATTATGTTCAATTGAATATTGTTAGATCGCATGATATTTACCATTTGTTAACAGTATGTAAAGCTTTTTAAGTTATATTCTCCGTTCTTTATATCTGTTTCTCTTAAGTGTATTTTGCACTGAGATAGACACTCGCATGTAATCAATCAACTAATATGCATGTGCAAATGTGCAATGCAACTGTGTTTTACTTGTTTTTCAGTTTTGAAGAAATTATTTTGAAAGGCTTTTGGACTGCCTCATTCTCTATTTTCTAATATTTTGTTCTATGACTGAAAGAACATAATGCATCAAAGCAGAATTATGTGAAGTTATCTTAGGGATGTTAAAACATTTTCTGACTTGACCGCAATTTTCTTGCCTATGTTCAGAGTCGCACTGATCGAATCGTTTTTAAGCTCTTTGGAAAGAACCCAAATGATTTTCCTATTGCTCTACGTAGACAGGTAATTTGTAGAATTATTTAGTTTAAAGGTCTTTTGATAATTCTTCATGGAGTTGGTTCCATTCTGTGGAAATCATTGAACTTTTCAGATCCTTGAGTGGCTATCCCACAGTCCTACCGACATTGAAAGCTACATAAGACCTGGCTGCATAATATTAACAATATATCTTTGTTTACGAGAGTCCGCCTGGGAAGAGGTATGCTTTGTCAGAGATGTTAAAGTGGGAGTTACATCTATTATTCAGGAAAGGCGTTACTGATCTTCTTTCTTACTGTTTTACATGCAGCTATGCTATGATCTCGGTTCCAGCTTGAGAAGGCTAGTTGATGTGTCCAATGACTCTTTCTGGAAAACTGGATGGGTGTATGCTAGGGTTCAGCACTCTGTAGCATTTATTTATAATGGTTCCTCTCTCTCTCTCTCTCTCTCTCTCTCTCTCTCTCTCTCTCTCTCCAGACGCACACACAAACATATGTGTATATACAATATATGTACGCATCTGCTTTAGTGCTTGTATGTGTCTATTTGTCTGTCTATGATAAAATTAGAGATGAATACTCTAATGTATTGAGGAAAAACTCACTCAAAAGTATATATTTCTTAAAAATATGTACAACTATATATACATGAAGGTTGAATCAACTTAAGGAAAGAATATCTATTAATTAGAATATCTAAAAATCAGTTGTAATCACTAAAGATACTAATTAATGCTAACAAATAATCAAAAGGTTATCAATACTCCCCCTCAAGTTGGTGCATAGATGTCTTGCATGCCGAACTTGCAAAGAAGATTATGATAAGTCTTACAGTTGAGCCATTTAGTAAAAACACCCGCCAGCTATTTTTCGAATCCTAGATAAGATAGACTTAAGGCACCATTGACTACTTTTTCCTTGATAAAATGACGATCTATTTCGATGTGCTTGGTTCTATCATGTTGAATTGGATTTCGAGCTATACTGATGGCCGCTTTGTTGTCACAGTACAAGATTGATCCATTTTCGTTCAACAACTTCAGCTTTTCCAATACCTTTTGCAGCCATAAAAGCTCACAAACACCTTGAGCCATGGCCTTATATTCAGCCTTTGCACTTGATCGAGTCACGACACTGTGTTTCTTGCTCCTCTAAGTGACTAATTTTCCTCCCACAAGAGTACAATAACCCATTGTAAACCTTCTGTCATCAAGAGAGCCAGCCCAATCTGCATCTATAAATACTTCTATCTTGAGATGACTATTTTTGGAGAAGAGAATATCTTTGCTTGGTGCAGATTTCAAATAGCACAATTTGCAATATTGTTTGTATACGAGTTTCGCGAGGATCATGCATAAACTGGCTTACCAAACTAACTGCATAGGCTATATTAGGTCAAGTATGTGCAAGATAAATCAATCGTCCGACAAGTCTTTGATATCTCCCTTTATCCACCATTTCACCGATCTTTGCTTATAACTTGTGATTACTCTGAATAGGTGATTCTGTTGGTTTGCAACCTAACATGTCTGTCTCTATCAAAAGATCTAAGACATATTTTCTTTGGGGAATAAAGATTCCCTCTTTCGATCTGGCCATTTCTATTTCGAGGAAATATTGTAATTTTTCCAAGTCTTTGATTTCAAATTCCTGAGCCAATTATTTCTTAAGTCGGGTCATTTCTTCCTTTTCATCTCCTGTCATAATTATGTCATCAACATAAACTATAAGGAGAGTAATCTTACCCTTGTGATGTTTTATAAAGAGGGTATGATCAACATTACTTTGTTGATAGCTAAACGAAACCATGGCCTTACTAAATTTGTCAAACCAGGCTTTAGAAGATTGCTTTAGTCCATATATGGCTTTTTTTAGTCTACATACCTTCCCTTGAGTATCTTTATCCTCGAATCCTAGAGGGACTCTCATATACACTTCTTCTTCCAAGTCTCCATGTATGAAGGCATTCTTTACATCAAGCTGTTGTAAGTCCCAGTTGAGATTTGCTGCACATGATAAAAGGATCCTAATCGTGTTCAATTTAGCAATTGGAGCAAATATTTCTTGATAATCCACTCCATATGTTTGAGTGAATCCTTGCGCTACTAATCTGACTTTGAGTCTTTCAATAGAACCATCAATTTTATACTTGATAGTAAACACCATTTGCAGCCAACCATTTTTTGCCCCTCAGGAGAATTAATCAGTTCCCACGTCTCATTTTTTGCTAAAGCCCTCATTTCTTCAATCATAGCCTTCTTCCATCTAGGATCAGTGATAGCATCTCTCTAATCCTATGGAATAGACATAGAGAACAAAGATAAAACAAAAGCTCTATAGGATGGGGATAATAAAACAAAAGCTCTATAGGATGGGGATAACGAATCATACAAGACAAAGTCAGAAATAGGATGTAAAGTGCAAGTTCTAACACCTTTCAGTAGCAAACTTAGGTAAAGAAGACTCACCTTGAAGAGTCAGGGCATATTCTTTCTTGCATTTTCTAGTGTATGTCCTTAAATTAGGCCTATCCAACAATCGTCTGCTAGTCTTCTCTTGAACCGAAGTCTCTACTAGAACTAAATTCTCGCTCGGAAGAGTAACAGAATAAGGTGTCATCTCTTCATTTTCAACCTTCCCCCCGAAAAGATGATTGTGATGAAGTAAAGTAGGGTTCATCCTCACGAAATGTTACATCCATACTGACATAATACTTCCTAGATGGAGGATGATAACATTTGTAACTCTTCTGTCTAGGGGAGTATCCAATAAAAACACATTTGACTGCTCGAGGATCCAGTTTGCTCCCATGTCGAAGATGAATGAAGCAAACACAACCAAAGACCTTCGGTGAAATTGGGTAATCCGTCTTGCCTTGTAAGGTTTCTATGGGACTTTTAAAATCAAGGAATCGAAGAGGCATCCGATTAATGAGATAAGCAACAACCAAGATCGCATCCCCCAATAAGGCTTTGGGAGGTTCATAGTGAATATAAGTGATCTAGCAACCTCCAAAAGATGCCAATTTTTTTCTTTCGGCAACACCATCCTGAGCACTTGTACCTGGACAACTGGTTTAATTCAAAATCCCGTATGAATCTAAATAATCATTAAAGTTATACTCGGTTCCATTATCAGTTCGCAAAATCTTTACCTTAGCATCAAACTGAGTAGTAATCAATTTATGAAAATAACGAAAATACGATAAAATATCACTTTTGACTTTAATAAAAAAACTCATGTCATCCAAGTGCAACAATCAATAAATGTAACAAACCAACGATTACCAAATAAAGAAATAAGGCAAGTAAGGCCCCAAACATCCTAATGAATAATCTCAAAAGGAACAATACTTCTATTATTATGTAAAGGATAACTGTTTCTTGTATGCTTAGCAAACTCACAAGCATCACAAACTAAAAGTCTAACTTAGTTCTTGAAAACAAAGCAGCAAACTCACGTGCAGCGTGTGAAACAAAGCTGCAGCAGCTTGCGACGGCGCGTGAGGCCCATGTGCGGGTCTTCTGGTCACTGGGGTCTAGGGTTTCGCCGGTGAGTGTATGCTGACTCCAATGGTAGGGGCGGTGAGAGAAAAAAATAATGCTAGGGTGGAAAGTACCAATTCTGTGTTCCTAGGGTTTTTGGAAAAAATAAGGAAAAATCTCAAAAGTATATATTTCTTATAAATATGTACAACTATATATATATATATGAAGATTGAATCAACTTTAGGAAAGAATATTTCTTAATTAGAATATCTAAAAATCAGTCGTAATCTCTAAAGATAGTAATTAATGCTATCAAATAATCAAAAGATTCTCAACAGTTTGTGATCTTGAAAGAGTTCCTTAGCCACAGTTGCTCTGTTTTTTTTGTTTTTTTTTTTGTTGCTAGGGCAAATATTTATCAATACTTGAAAACATTTCATACAATCCAAAGAACCATAACTCCTAACTCAATACATTACAATCACCAGAAAACGGTAACACATAAACCAATATGCAAGCAAGACATAGTAGTATAAAGAAAACCAGAAACACCACAAATCAGGAGCCAGAAAACAGGAAAAGATCCATAAAGGGCAATACAATCACCGAAACACCTCAGCTTCAAGAACTGGATTCTCCACATCAGCCTCAGTATCTCCAATACAGTTGTCTGTTTTAGTGTGTGATAAATACCAAGAAATCAGATAACTTTATCTGCACATATTGTGATATGCTTCTCTTTCTATAGGCTGCAAAGTCTGAAATATAATCCCACTGAAGCCATGACTTTCTGCTTTCATTAGCAATTTTAAAATTCTTCTTTTCATTTAATTACCAACAAATTAGTACTTCGCATAGACATTGTCAAAAGACTAGCCTATGTTTTTTTGCCCCCATCTATGCTGCAGGAAGGGTTGTGTTGGATGCTCCTTTACCTCTGAAAAGCCACCGAAATTGTAAGATCTCAAGCATCAAGCCGATTGCTGTATCAGTAACTGAGAGAGCTCAATTTGTTGTTAAAGGCTTTAACCTTAATCAATCCAGCACAAGGTATTTCTTCATTATCTTTGAAACCAGCTATGCTTTCTTTTCATCCTTTATTCAGTAGAATGTGTACGCACACAGATGTAATAAAAGACTAATAGTATAAAAAAAGAGTTATACTGTTAGTTTACCTGAACAAGTACTAAATCCAACTACCTCTGGTTCAGGTTACTCTGTGCGGTTGAAGGAAAATATCTGGTGCAGGAAACTTGTTGTGACTTGATGGATGCTGTTGATCCCATCAATAAACAAGATAAACTACAACACCTTTGTTTTCTATGCTCTATACCAAATGTTTCTGGAAGAGGATTTATTGAGGTGCAGTCATAGTTTGGTGTTTTCCTATCATATTCTTTGTTCACGGTGAAATTTGATTAGACATAGTAAATTACTTAAGTATCTATGATGAAAGCTTGTTTGAGATTTCAAGATGATAGATCTATAGTACAAAACCATGTAGCCTTATAATGCAGTTGTGGATGTGGTGTTTTGGTTGTTTGGGAGAATAGGGTTGGGGTTGGATATGGGCCTTAACATCTCATTTCCTGTGAAATATTGTTACTAGATATGCATACTGTCTTGATCAAATAATATCATCTTTTTTAAAACCAAGCAACCGAGTCAGTCACTTGGTAAATATCATTGGAAAGGAGTCCACTAAGTGCTAGTTGAGAGCTGAGACTTGGTCTTAGATTTTTAAAAGAAAATAAAGGATCCACAAATTATTTGTGTTCTGCATAGATGGAGTGTGTTTTTCCTCTCCACTCTAATTCATGGATTTTGGTCATATGATTCTATCAGGTTGAAGACTTTGGACTCAGCAGCACCTTTTTTCCATTCATAGTTGCAGAGCAAGAAGTGTGTTCTGAGATTTGTACTCTGGAAGGAGTGATAGAAACGGCTGTACCAACCGTTGACATTAACGAAAACGAGGAGAAAATGGAAACCAGGAATCAAGCACTGGACTTTATACATGAAATGGGATGGCTTCTTCATAGAAATCACTTTAACAGGAAGCTGGGTGACATGAACCTCAATCTAAATCTCTTTCCTTTCAGACGGTTCAAGTGGCTTATGGAATTCTCCGTGGACCATGACTGGTGTGCCGTAGTTAAGAAACTTCTGGGCATTCTCTTTGACGGAACAGTTGATTTAGGGGACCATAGTTCTATGGAGTTTGCTTTGTTGGATATGTGTCTGCTCCACAGAGCTGTCCGAAGAAACTGCAGGCCCATGGTAGAATTACTATTAAGATATGTTCCTAATAAAGTATTGGATAAGCCTGGATCTAAGCAGAAGCTATCGGTGGATGGAAACGACTATGGATTTATGTTTAAACCAAATGTTGTTGGGCCTGCTGGGTTGACTCCTCTTCACGTGGTAGCTAGTCGGGAAGGCTGCGAAAATGTTTTAGATGCATTAACTGATGATCCTGGATTGGTATCTCCTGATGTCTCTCTTTGTATTTTCAACATAATGCATTATGTTTGTCATTGGAAAGCATGCTATTGAGTATAATAATCATGATCCCTATGTGCCTGCCCCTCCACATCCTCTTTCTATATTTTACTGATTTATGATCTCACTTAACTCCTGAACTTGTACTGCTCTAATGCTGATTGATATCTTTGGACCGTCTCTATCTTTGTGACAATGTTTTTTGATTTTCTTGGGTTAAGATCCGCAATAATGCTCCTCTTCCGGTGCCGACCTGACTGTGTGTCTTGTCCAGGTGGCAATTGAAGCATGGAAAAGTGCTCAGGACAGCACAGGTTTGACACCAAATGATTATGCACGCCTTCAAGGTCACTACAGCTACATCCACCTGGTTCAGAGAAAAATCAACAAAAAATCAGAATGTGGATATGTTGTGCTGGATATCCCTGGAACCCAATTAGAATGCAACTCCAAGCAGAAACTATCAGGTGGAACCAGATCGGCAATGGCCGTCAGTCTGGAGATTCAAAAGATTAAGAAGAAAGCAAGGCAGGATGGTTGCAAGGCATGTGAAAAGAAGCTGGCCTATGGAAACAGAAGAACATTCCTGGTATATAGGCCGACCATGCTGTCCATGGTTGCTATTGCTGCTGTGTGTGTATGTGTGGCTCTGCTCTTCAAAAGCTCCCCTGAAGTTCTTTATGTATTCCGACCATTCAGGTGGGAACTATTGAAGTATGGGTCCAGCTAAGGTAGCTAGGTATGGTACCAGATTCCGATTAAAGGCTGAAAAACATACGATTGTATCTACATAGCTAAGTGGAAATTTCACCATATAATGTACTTGTGATAGTTCACTTCAGCTATATATAGGGGGAGAGAGTTTACAATTATGGAGGTGTATTTGATGGAGTAATCCAGATCACCTCTTATTCTTCCCCACGCCCCAACTCTGGGTCTGCCCAATTCTAACACGAAAATGCCTTTAAAAGAACTTTAAAATTCTTTCTCATTAATTTACAGATTGCTAAAATGGTGGCCTTTGCACTACAAGTAATATTGGATCCGATCTTTAGCCTAAAAAAATGCAGCTTGGGGAAAGAGGGGGCTTCAGCAGCCTTGATAGACCTTTGTGGTAACCAAATCAGTCCATCCATCCACCAAGCTACCATTATGATCCCAAGCCACCGGTGTTTTCAAACCTTTTGATCCAAGTTATTGCCTCTGATATCCGCTCAGGTTTGAGTCAAAGAGAGGTCGGAAGATCCAATTCTTCCACGCTTAACTCTAAACCACAATTGAAAAAGATATTTGCATCTTAATCCAAAGTAACTCTAAAAATGATGAAAATTAGACAAAGTATGAATAAAATATAACTATAAATATAATAAAAACTAACATAAAGCTAAATATTCCAAAAAAATAATTCTAAATATGAGAATTATCAATACATTTTTGGTTCGTCCTAAAAAGTAATGATTTAATTTAAGCCATTTAATACAAATTTTAGTTTTGTTCCCTAAAAATCTTTTAATTTCATCTCAAAAAAACAAATTTTGGCTTGGGTTGCAAGCTTTAACTCACCTGCATAATGTTGGAATCACTAGTAATCTTTGATCAGACATACAACGATGAATTAATTCTCAAGTATTATACACACCATTGTCACTCTATGGAGTTGGGCATGCTCAAAATTAGCTTTTTTGCAATAATAATATAAAATAAATAATTATATATCAAATTGGTATGTCAGTCAGATTATATACTAAAATGGTATATCAAAGACAGTGGAGCGTGGTGCATAGGCGGCATCACCTCTTTTTTTCTGAAAATTATTTCTTTAATGTATAAAAATAATAATTTTATATTAGTGGTGCCTTATTGGTAGGAGGCACCACAAAAAAATACGGGTTTCGGGTTTAGTATGTGCCCGCATAGAAATACAGGAATGGTATATAGGGGTGGTGCCATATCAGTAGGTGGCACTAGTGACCCTTATCTAATAGGCGGCACTGGTGAAGCAGATTTGGGGGTCCTTTCAATGGTCCCCAGTGAAGAAGAGAAATAGTTTAACAAAAAAAAAAAAAAAAAATAGCAGAAGAGAAGAAAAAAGAGAGGGATAATGTTTTTTTTAATAGAAAGGATTATGATGAGGATAAATTATTTATTAGTATTGTATAATTTGTTTATTGTTATTTTTGTGTTGTTTTTAATTTATTTTGTTAGTAACTATTATAAACTGTTTGTTTAATTTAATGTTTATTGTGATTTGTTAGGTTATGAAGGTAATCTTTTTATTATTTTTTTAATTTATTTTAAAGTTATATTGTTAGTAATTATTATAAATTAATTGTTAAATAGCAATAAATCTGATATTACCTGATAAGATAACAATTTTAGTACAAAGGAAAAAAGTTGATAAGATGATGAGAGAATTGCAAGATTATAGAATGAAACCAAAAGAAGACATAGTTCAACACCTCATTGTCGTAAATCAAAAGATGCAAGAAGTGTTATGGAAGGGTCATGAACTGATTAGAAAGAATAAAGTGTAATACTTGACCCTTAGAGGGACATTAATAGAACGGAGCATCAAATCATTTTAGACCAACTTTGGAAAACATTGGTACCACGAACCTATTGGAATATAGTTATATACTTCGTGAAATTTATAATCTCTTATGGAGCAAAGAAAATAGCGAGAGAAAGTGTAGGTTCGTGAAAGTTGACTGAGAAAGTGTAGGTTCGTGAAAGTTGACTGAGAAGTAAAATGCCTTTGACATGCCATGGATGGATAAATTAGTTGTTAAGAAATTACCAAGAAAATTTATAAATTCAATACCCGTTATAAAGATTGAAGAGGAAGAAGATCCTAAGGAATTTCCAAATTGAATTGTAGAAGATGAATTTGAAAAGAATTCAGAATTTAGTATAGAGAATTTCGCGGAGAAAGATACAGAATCGGAGATGGAAGAAAACGTAGAAAGGAGTTTAAGTGGTTAAATGTAAAGATAAAGTAAACCTTAGAGAGTAGAGAATGTGAAAAAAAGAAGTAAATATGGTTATGCATGTAAGAAATGAGAACTAAAAAAATCTGAGCTTATGAGCGAAAAGTTTTGCATTTTGATATAATTTTGGTCTTTTTATTCATTAATTTTTTTATTTAAGTAATTTTTTTACTGTTCGAAATTATTTTGAGAATTTTTATTTCTTTTTTAACATATTTAGTATTGAATATGGACAATCAGTTTTTTGTATGCGTTTATTTCAATAGAGTAATTTTGACAACAACAGTTGGATGTATATTTAATAGAAATGTCTCGTTTGATGATATGAAGGAAAGGATTAGTACAAAAATTGTTAGACGTTGTAGAAGAAGGATTTCGAAACTTTTCTACAAGTTTTCAGTTTCGATAGATCCCATCAAATTCACCGAGATGGAACTTGTAGACGATGAAGACGTGAAGACAATGGTTGCTCTTTATTGTGGGAATCGGAGTGACCAAAATGCACCGATTTAGTTATTTGTTGAGTTAGCTGGTGTGAAGCCAACTGGAGATCCCACTCCATTAGGTGAAGAACATGGAGCTCAAGAGTCGTGTATAGTGATTTTGATATCGTACATTGATAGTCAATCGACTGTAAGCGGGATCGACATCGATCTTAGTGTTGCACCCGAGACTAATGTGGTTGGTGATGATGGATACAATAGTAGTGATCCTTTTGATCATGAGGTCGATAGTGATAGTGATAGTGATCCCGATGTGAATTAGGTCCCGGATGATATTGACGACGAAGGCGTGAATGACGATAGAATCGTTAACGTGCCTTCAATCAGGAACCAAATTCAACGTATTGTGATACACAATAATACTAGGGCACATATGTCACCTATAAACC
The DNA here is from genome assembly GCA_025698465.1 of Gossypium longicalyx. Taxonomy (NCBI): domain Eukaryota; kingdom Viridiplantae; phylum Streptophyta; class Magnoliopsida; order Malvales; family Malvaceae; genus Gossypium; species Gossypium longicalyx. The sequence continues at coordinate 8,914,018 of CM046997.1, read as the reverse complement.
CCAATGCGACGCATGCAGCAGAGTTCTCGGAGTCCCTGAAATACTACCTACTCACTAACTGGCCATAGATTCTGATCTTGAGGAGTTGTTCGTGGGCCAAAGATTTAAAAGCAAGGAAGAGTGGGTATTTGCCATTAAGCGGTATAGTATAACTGTGTCAGTAGACTACAAAGTCACCGTGTTTAAACCGATATTATATATTAGAGAATGTTGAAGGTCAACGGAATGTTGCAATTGGCGGGTATGAGCTGCATTTATCCATAAGACATAGATGTGGAAGATACAAAAATTTGTTGGGCCCTCACACATACACTTTAACACGTATGACAGAAGATCATCGGAACTTTGATTCTAAAACTATTTGTACATGCATCATGCCAATGGTCAAGGACATACTGACCATTAATGTTTCGGTACTGATTGTTGAAATGCATGCACGATTCCAGAATCGAGTATCATACCGGAAGACATGGATAGCTAAACATATGGTAATAGAGCAATTGTACGAAAATTTTGATGCGTTGTACAATGAGCTACAGGGATGGATAGCCGCTATGCGAGAGTATGTACCGGAGACTGTAATTTAGTTGTAGACATGACCTTAATTACGGCTCGGATGACCAACTACAACTAGGAAAAAGAATTTTTCAATGAATGTTCTAACGAATGTTCTGGACGTTTGATCCATACATATGCGTATTTCCCCTTTTCAAGCCGTTTGTGTAAGTAGATGAGACCTGGTTATACGGTAAATATATACAGATATTGCTTCTTGGGGTTGTTTAAGACAAGAACAAGAACGTGCTCCCTATAATGTTTTCCATTTTGGATAAGGAGAACATAGAATCATTGGAATTCTTCCTTACGAACTTGCAAAGGTATGTTATTAGTAACGATAATATTTGCATCATCTCCAATAAAGGAAAATAATTAATTGCCGCCATTAGGCGTTTCGATGTATCATGAAGATCCGTTTACTACATCCAGCATATCGCGGTTAGCTTTCACCAAGATTATAAGAATGCAAACTGGCAGAGACAAGTTGTGAGAATGGGTAAAGGATGACCTTATCTTTTCAATATACATTTTACTGTTTTAAGGCGAGACTGCAACTTATCTTTTCTTAATACATACACAGCATACGAGCTAAAGCCACGCATTTTTTGGCAAAGGATGACTTGACTTGAAAGTAACATGGAGGGTGAAATAAACACACCTTTCCGACAATGGTTGAGTACCATGAAGCCATGATAATTGGCACAAAATTTTGACGAGGGCTTTCGCTATAGTCATATGACCACCAACTTGGCAGATTGGATTAACTCCATGTTGATGAAAACACGACATTTTCCAATTTTATCTGTGTTCTCGGCTACGTTCTACAGGTTGGCTACCTTGATGCCAAGAATGGGGCAGTAACAAGTCAACCAGATGGAGACAAGACACGTGTTTGTCGAAGATGTCAAGGATGCAATGGTTGTAAATCGTTGGATGGCGAGGTCGATGAATGTAGAAGTATATTCATGATGTCTTGAAACGTTTCGAGTTATGGATACCATCAGTCGTCGACCCGGCATACCACTTAAGTCTTACGGAGTTGATCTATGTGCGATTGCAAGAGGTTTCAGATACTTCATTATCCATGTGCGCATGTTGTGGCAACTTATGCTAAAGTCTCACTCAATGTTGAACAATTTATTGATGGGGTGTACACTCTCGAACGCACGTTGCATGTTTGGAGAATGATTTCCTCGTCCTACCTGACTTGTCTACATGGGAGGTGCCACTGATGATTTTCGAGCTTGTCCCAGACAAAGGGTTGCATAAGAATCCGAAAGGCTGTTCGCAATCATCCAAAATCCATAATGAAATAGACATTAGGGAGAAATCTGACGAGAAACTTTGTGACGTATGCAAATTAGCTGGTCATAATTGGAGTAAATGCCCGCACCGAAATTACCATATTGGACAATTATCGCGATTGGGTAGGAATTTAGCTAATGTACTCTAATATATCTAATTTATATTACAATGTTTGTTCCAAGTTTTAATATTGTAATGAATCTCAATTAAATAAATACAAAGTTTGTCTAAAGTTTGTTGCTATTAATCTAATTTAATTTACAAAGTTTGTATTTTTGCATTTATATTTTTGTAGAATTAAATAAATACAAACTTGATTATTTAAATTGTAAAAACTCATAAAATTGATTGTTTGATGGTGTGGTCCTAGGGGTATATTTTTGTGGAGGTCAACGTCCACGTTGCGAATGATTGTGGCAATCAACATTTTCTTCACCCGCACGTGGGGGTGTGCGAAACATAAAAGAAAAATCATATGCCTCAAACGTCATCGATGAACTTGAGTTGGGAGAAGTGGAGTACTGCGGTGGTAGTGGGCTGAAGATATCAAACTTTGAATGATATTCATGATCTGACGAGCCCAAGAAATTGTCATCGCCCCCAAGACTAAATGATAAGAATTATTCCCATAGTGTAGCTCTGGCTCTGGCTTAGGTGCAGGAGGTGGATGTGGAAGGGTATGGGAGGGTTGCCTAAGTCATGTCATATGCGGAGGGACTATCATTGACCGTCCACCAAATAAAAAAGATTTCCCCATCTCAAAATATCAATGTATGTACTTTAACGAGGGTTGCAGATCCAAAGCACGATCCATCTGAGGTATCCGCCCCAACCGATTGTTCCACACTACAATATATTATTCATGCACTACTGCCCAATCATTTCTATGTTTCCTCCTCTTGTTAATCCCATGGATGTCCCCTAACTATACTGGCAGTGTCAGGATATACTATATGTAACCGAACTACCAGAGTATTCAATCCCTATGATACCACTCCACTGATTAGAAATTGATAATTGGTGCGTTAATGCACCATAGGTCTGAGTGGACATGGGCAGACGGGGGAATAACCGTTATAATTTTCGGGACAGAATAGGGCATCTAGATGAATTGCACAATTAATAACATGGTTATATTAATGCGGGTCAAGTAAGATAAAATAATAAAATGTCATGAATATTGGAAAAGCTTATTCCCTTTCCAGCATGATTCTCAATTATCAGACGGTATATCAGAACCGTGTATGACCTCCTGATACCCGGATTAGTACTCCAACTACAAAAACAAATTGTTAGAATAATATAATCTAAAAAAAATGTTAAATAATTATTATAATGAGTAAAAATTCATCACCTATTTATGAGTGGAAATACATATGATTGGTGACTAATCGATGCCAAGAATGACATCTGGTAAAGCGCCCAAGACTGCAGCAATATGAGGCATCCGCCTATGTTTACAGCAGAAGGATTTGTGGTCCGGCAAAGTTCGCAATACAACATAACTAACACTACAGACCCCCAACTGTACGAACGGATGTTACGCAAGTCAGATAATAGAGGAAAGTACATCAAATGGACCTTGTTGTTGTTTGCATCCGGCATGAGTACACCCCCTATAATGTGCATAATGTAAGCTCGAACGGTGTACATCACCTCCTATTCAGTGGCAGTACTCAATAAATGCTCCAAATTAGCCTTTAGCCATGAAAACCTTAAACCCATAAATTTCTCCTCACTAGGCGAGTGTCCAAGAAAATTATAATAAAGGGCTGCCAGCCTAGATATCGAACTTACGCCCGTGACCGTATTCCTGTCGATAGGGAGCCCAAGTTGTAGTGCAACATCCTACAGAGTGATAGTGTACTCCCCACACGACAAATGAAATGTGTAGGTCTCCGAGCGCCATCGCTTTACTAAAGTAGATATTAAGTCGTATTGCAAATCAAAGGTCCGGATCAATGTCGTTGATCTGAATCCAGCTAACTCCAAGTATGGCATGAGGTGTTCATCCGATAGATAGCCTACACCATTCACATGACTCCTCAATGCCCGTTACGGGCCCTGACATTATTAAATTAGCGAAATAGTTAATATAACCTAATTTAATTTCGTAAATGACGTAACAAATAACAATTTTATTACCATCTCATTAATAGTATTTGATATGTGATCATCATTATTAATCAAAGAACTCATTTGTTGCAAATCTGTAATTTAAAAAAAAAAATTCAATTAGGTTGTTGCAAAAAAACATAGTACCATAGGTAAATAATTTGGATTTGAGCCTTTTTATCCTAATAATAGAAGAAACAATATTAAACTACAAAACTGAGACACCTTAACAATTTGTTGAGAATAACAAATTTCGATAGTTAATTTCTAGAGGGTCCATTTTTAATAATTATCACAACACATTAATATTATACATACAGTAAATAATACGATAAATATAATACAATAATAATATAATTACAATAAAAAATATAATAAATTCTCATATTTTACCCACTTAAAAATTATGTTGGTTTACAATAATAATACAATTAAAATAAACAAAAATTATCTAAACATAAAAAACATACAAATCAACAAAAAATAAAATAGAAGCATACCTATTTAATTTCTTACAAACAACCTATAAAATTATATAAAAACAAATTTAATCAACATTTCAATAACTTAAAAAATTGTCAAATAAATCAAAAACAATTAAAATTGCATTATAACAAATCACAATACACATTAAACTAAACAAATAATTTATAATCTAATTATAAATTACTAACAAAGTAACTTTAAAAAAATTTTAAATTTTTTTTTAAATTCATACGAAATCACAATAAACACTAAACTAAACACAAATAATTTATAAACTAATCATAAACTACTAACAAAATACCTTTAAAATATTTTTTTTAAAAATTACATTCATAAAAAATCACAATAAAACACTAAACCAAGCACAAACAATTTATAATAATTACTAACCAAAAAAACTTTACAATAAATAAAAAAACATAAAAAATAATTAATTTTTTTATTTAAAAATTATTAATTCCTTCAAATTAAAAAAAATTAATTACTAACAAACATACCTTTTCTTTTTTTCTCTACCAAATCTTCTCTACAATGGGACCTTATAATCATGGTTCCCCATCTGCTTCTCCCCTCTTTCTTTCCATGCTTCGATGGGACTTAACATTGCATTTACAGTGCATTGTGCGACTGATAGAGAGAACATGCCACTAGCACCAGTGCTGTCTATCAAGAAGGTGTGACTAGTGCCACCTTGCCCTATGTTGCTTATTTGATACCGGGTTAAAACTCAAAACCCGTACTTACTAATAAGATATCACTAATATAAAATTATTTTTTAAAAACATAAAAAAATAATTTTCAAGAAAAAAAAATCATACCGTCTGTATACTTCTCTTCACTACCTTATTGACAAACCAATTTAATATATAATTTACGTTTAACCGCAGGAAGGGAGAGCTAGGTGTACCGGAAGATCCAACTAGACAAAAAGAATATAACAAATTTAAAAAAAAAATTTAATCTAATCCATGACAATGCTTGTTTTGCCTAGATTGGGTTGAGCTTTCAATTCCATGTGGTGGGGGTATGGTACGAAAAAAGGACGCACATCTACTTTTATGATCCCTTCCTTCGCACACCGAACAAATCCCACCGACACAGTTCACATGAACAACTGGCAGCATTTATCCATCCAAAGGCTAATGCTGTTGAAATCTACACCATCACAAATGCCTAATACCCATTTCCAAGGAATCACCCCCATTTACTTCCAAAAGAAATGCTACCCATTGAGACAAAGAAAAATGCTTTAATTCATTTTCTGTTATTATCTTTCAAATTGTAATAATAATAACATGGCAGTACATCCTTTCCCATTGCTATTTCATTCATTATCTCTCATATCATATCATATGCATAAATATAAATTTAATCAAATTTCAAACCCAAAAAAGAAATTAAAGGAAATTGTAAGAAAAGCAGACTCATATGGTAGCAGACAGCAGATCAAATAAATCAGACATAGAATCAATGTGAAGAAGCTCCAATTAAGCCTGGACCTTGTCCCACTTGAGTGGCTTGACAACCTCCCAAGTGAAATCTGGGTCATCCCGACCAAAATGGCCATACGCAGCAGTCTTCAAGAACCTGCTATTGCCCCCTCTCTTAAGATCAAGATTGATGGCAATCATTCCTGGTCTGAAGTCAAAGGTCTCCTTCACAATCTTGAGAATTTCCTTGTCAGGGATCTTTCCAGTACCGTAAGTGTCCACAAATACAGACAATGGCTCAGGTACACCAATGGCGTAGGAGACTTGCACGATGCACCTCCTAGCTAGTCCATTAGCAACAATGCTCTTTGCAGCCTGCCTCACAATGTAAGCCCCGCTTCTATCCACCTTGGTAGGATCTTTACCAGAGAAAGCCCCACCACCATGAGCACCCCATCCTCCATAAGTATCAATGATAATCTTGCGACCAGTGAGACCAGCATCACCATGGGGACCTCCAATGACGAAACGGCCTGACGGGTTAAGGTGGAAAATGGTTTTCTCATCAAGGTACTTTTCGGGTATAACCGGCTTGATGACATGTTCCTTCAAATCGGCAGCTATCTCATCGTTAGTCACGGTCTCGTCATGTTGAGTGGAGATGAGCACGGTGTGGACACGAACAGGCACCATGGCACCCTTATCGTTGTAATACTCGACGGTAACTTGAGTCTTGCCATCAGGCCTGAGCCAAGGGCAAGTTCCGTTCTTGCGAACTTCAGTGAGGCGAGCACCAAGCCTGGTTGCCAAAACATGGGTCAAAGGCATCAATTCAGGGGTTTCATCTGTGGCGTAACCAAACATATGGCCCTGGTCACCAGCACCGATTTCCTCGGGACGCTTACTGAGATGGCCATGGACACCTTGAGCAATATCAGGGCTTTGTTGCTCTATGTTAACCAGCACTTTGCAGTTGTCAGCATCCAGACCCACATCGTCAGATGTGAAACCGATGCCACGGCAGGTGTCACGCACGATCTTCTCGTAGTCTACGTTGGCTTTGGTAGTGATCTCACCAAACACCATCACCATGTTTGTCTTGCTGCAGGTCTCGCAAGCCACCTTGCTCTCAGGATCCTGTGCCAAACAGGCATCGAGGACTGCATCAGAGATCTGATCACACAGCTTGTCAGGATGTCCCTCGTTCACAGACTCCGAGGTAAATAGGAAGGTCTCCATTCCTTAATTTCTGCAAAACCCAATTCAATTAATCCTTTATTCCACTAAAGAAACACGCTAAAAAGACAAGCAGATCTGCAACTCAAAAGCAGAAATAGCAAAGATTTATAGCATTTCATATGCAAAACATGAAGTACGAAATGACCCACATACAAAAACTAATACCAAAATCACAAGAAGTGAACTAAAACAGAAAAAGGAGGAGCGTTGGGTACCTCTGCTGTTTTCCTAAAACCTCAAAGGGAATGTCAGAGTGAAGTATGAGAGGAGAGATGGGGTGTTAGGCAAGTAGGCAAGGTGGGGGAGAAAGTGCATATATAGGGAGGGGAAATGTAAGAGAAACCGAAGTTGGCAGCCCCCTAGAAACGAGATTGAGGCTAGATTCATCGAGGTGTTGGGTGGAAATTTCAATCTGACGGCTGAGATGAAGCCCCAGAACGCGTTTCTGAGAATCAAGCACGTGTTGTCGATCTATTATGATTGCTGAAAAGGAGGTGGTAAGTCGGTGTCGGTGGGTGAGATTTTTTAATCTTTCCAAGAAATGATTTAGGGACAAAAAGATCGCCGGTTAAATCAATTCAATTAAATGTTTTATTTATGGTATAAATCATAATAATAAGAAATATGTCACCTTTTTTAACTTTACAGAGAGTAAGAAATGAAAGTAAAAATTTAACCACCGTCTTAATCAAACATATACCTCATTTTTACAGTCCACTAACAGTCTGTCGGACAATTTTCCTACACCTAAACATCAATTAATGAGACCAACGCGGTTTAAAACTTTGGGGGTATAGACTGCACAAACCAACACCCAGCCTGTCCATTGTTGTATCTTTGACTTCCTTTTTTTTTTTAACTCTTAATATTCAAAAGCTAAAAGGATCCTAACAAGGGTTGGTAGGCTCTCGCTTCAAAAAATAGAAAATTTTTTATTTACCTTCTTTCTAATTTATAAAATTTCACTTTAACTTTTAAAAAATATAAAAATTTTATTTAAATTTTTAAAAATTATAAAGATATTAAAATGATAAAATTACATTTTCATTATAATAAAAATATATAATTTAATTTCGTCTCAAAAAATTTTCTAACTTTACCCTAAATCCTAATGTGTTAAATCGAGTTATGTAACCTAAACTATTTTAATATTATTTTTTCTATTTACATGTCTTGAACTTATATATTATTTAAGAGATATTGAACTTTTTTGTCAATAGACACAACAAATATTCATTTGTAACATAATCATTTATATATTATATTTAGAAAATTTTGAATTAGGCTTTATTTGATAACATGTGGGAATTTTTTTTTGAACAATTTCATTATAGATTTTTATTATATTTGTTTTTTTTGACACAATGCTTAGAATTACTCATAACTTCTCCTCAACCCATAAATAGGAAGATAATACGCCTTAACACACTCGAACCCACATCTTCCTACATTAGTAATAATGTTTATACCAACCGAGTTAAGACTCAATTGGCATTTGTGAAAAAATTAAATCAATTGAAATTTAATATTTTCAATGATTTATTTTTTTACGCATGTTTGGTAATAAAAAAATAAAAACAATCCAATAGAATTTTTCTATAAAAGTGTGAAAAATGATAAGTAGATAAGAGCTATTTATCACTTAATGGAAAATATTTTCAATTAATTCAATTTTATTTTGTGGCAGTATTATATTATCCTATAAAAAAATTACTTTCAAAATTTGACCTTTATTTAAAATAAGATAAAATGTTTGAAAATTAAGGATAAAATGTAAAATATAATTTTTGTTATAAAATAAAGAGAGATGAAGAGAATAAAGAACAAAGAAAATATGAAAGTAATAAAGAATATACTTTATTGATCAAAAGGAATAATTACAATCTTCATCAGAGTCTCTATTTATAGGCATAAGAAGTATAAAAGAAGTAGAGATCTCATTCTAATAACTATTAGAATATTAGAATTTAAAGTATATTAAAATTTTATCTTAATCATGATGGTCATCTACTTAATAAGATATTCATAACACTCCCCATTGGATGTTCATTGATAGATAATGTGTCTCGTTAAAACCTTATTAGAAAAAACAGTGTGGGATAAAAACCTAATGAAGGAAAAAGGAGTATGTAACACCCCTAACCCGTATCCGTTGCCAAAACAGGGTTTCGGAGCATTACTACCATTTGCAGATTACTTAAAAAAAATTTTAAATGCTTACCGATTCAATGCATCATGTAAATAAATATATTACCATTCAATCAACAGATTAGTACTTGTATAAGCATCAAACAGTAATATTGTTAGTGTACTTGCACATATCTCATATAAATTCAACATTGATATAACTATTTTCTCGACATATCGTACTTGAGTTCAATAATAGTCTCAACTTACATAATTTTCTTGTATCAACATATCAAAGATAATCATATATGTACATGTCATGAAACATATCATGCTCTTCCCGTTTCTTCATAAGCATATATGATTCATTTCATTATATTAATATTTCATACTCCATCATTTCCATATATTTTATGTATATTTATTCCGATAATAGCTTATATCAAACCTAACATAATTTATATTCCACGTACTCATACTTATTTCGTTTATCTATCTTCATAATTATTTCATACAACTATTTTGTACATATATATTTCCATATGACCAGTTCTTGTAAACATTACACACAACCATTTCATATAACCATTCGTCATCTGATACATATTACCGGATATCAATTGTTCAACAGATGTCATAGCATCTCCCATCCACGGTCTTATTCATCTTTGACATGATGCCATAGTATCTTTCAACTATGGTCTTACTCATTTTCTGTCATGTTGCCATGATATCTTTCAACCATGGTCTTGTTCATTTCATATCACGTTGCCATGGTATCTTTCAACCATGGTCTTACACATTTCATATCGTCAGTTGCCATGGTATCTTTCAACCATGGTCTTACACATTTCATATCGAGGTTGCCATGGTATCTTTCAACCATGGTCTTTCACGTTTCATATCAAAGTTGCCATGGTATCTTTCAACCATGGTCTTACACGTTTCATATCGAGAGCACACTCCGCGAACCTCATCCTTACATGGGGATTACCAGTCAAGCTAAATCCTCAGAATATAAACTCATAGAGTATTGTCGGGATTACCACCCAAAGCTAAATCCCCTGCAATGACAATTACTCTAATGAGCTTGAATCCATTACCACCCCGAGCTAAATTCGACTTCGATTCGGATTACCCGTCCGGGCTAAATCCATTTTACACATATTCTTCGGAGGGCTATATCGAGATAGGATCACCCGTCCGGGCTAGATCCTTTTTACCGTCAATTCCTTTTCGAGATCCATCGAATTTTTCTTTTCATTCAACCGAGATTTATTTTCAATTTATTTCGAGTATTATCAATATTTCATCAAATATCATGAATTGAATATTCAAATCATATTTTCATCACATAACCACATATTTCAAGTATTTAAAATACAATTCAAGTTACACAAACTTACCTCATTGCTTGTTTGTGTTTATAATTTCATTAATCCGATATCTTTTCTTTTTCACGATCGAGTCTCATATTTGAGTCGTTCGGATCTTTCTAAATAAATTTGATCATCATTTTCATTCATTTCATATACTAATGCATTTAATTAATGCTTTAGGCAAAATTTACCATTTTGCCCCTGAACTCTTAATTAATGACGATTTCATCCTTAGGGTCAGGAAAATAAAATTCTTGCAATTTAATCCTTATTTCCAGCTATTATTCTTATATATATTGATAACAGTCCATGAATTCTATAAAATATCAGAATTTTCTATAATTTCAACACTTTTCAATTTAATCCCTAAAGCATGTTTTCCTCCGATCTTGAACTAAATTAATAATTACATTCAATTTTGTAATTTAAATAATAAAATAATCCATTTCATGCAATTTGATCATTTTTTTATATTTTTACAAAATTGCCCATAAAATTTTACTTTTATTCAATTTAGTCCTTGAGCCTAGAATATGCAAATTAGCCATGCTAGATGAATATTCATACATATTTTTCCTCCTCCTCCTCTCCATTCCACATCCTTAATGTAGATAATACACTTGTAAGTAACATTATCCAAAATTTTTATTATTTACTTTTATGAATATTCAAGCTGTCTATCTGCATCATGGTTACTAAATTATTTATATCTGGAGCTATAGAACTCAAAATTAAGATCCGCTAATTTTCTCTGAAACTAGACTCATATATCTTATTACCATAAAATTTTCAGAATTTTTAGTTTATCCAATAAGTACAGTTTATTCTTTAAAATTACCCCTGTTCTGCTGTCTAACAGTTCTGACCCTTCTTCACTAAAAATTAATTATCTCCTTGTACAGAATTCAAATGATGTTCCCGTTTGTTTATATTGAAAATAGACTCATTCAGGATTATAAAAATATAAATTTAAACCCCTAATTATTTTTATCCAAATTTTTATGATTTTACAAAGTCAGAACAGGGGAACCCGAAATCATTCTGACCTTTTCTCACAAAATTCATCATATCTCATGATTTACAATTCCATTGCTTACATAATTTCTTCTATAAGAAACTAGACTTAATAAGCTTTAATTTCATATTTTATTCATCCTATAATTAGATTTCTACAATTTTTGATGATTTTTCAAAGTTAGACTACTGCTGCTGTCCAAAACTGTTTTAGTACAAAATATTAATTACCATGTTATAACACCCTTATTTTCTTTTTCTACACCATTTCTCATCACTTTCTCTTATTTTCTCTTCACTAACATATCATGAACATAGGACCTTATGTAAGAAAACTCTACTATAACATTATTTCCATGCTTTGTCAATAATAACAAACTTAAAAACATATTGAAATCTTGATATACTTACCTTGTTCTATTGATACTAATCTTTAACTTCATTTTCTCTCTCCTCCAGCTTCTATTTCTTGAATCCAACTTGATATTCTAACTCCCCATGGTCTCCTTAACATTTTTCTCTCTTGGTAGCTATGGAAATTCATTTGATTTTTGGGTGAAAATGGTGAATTTTTGGTAAAAGGACCAAATTGTAAAGAAAGCAAAACTTTCTTTCTTCCTCTCTTTCTCTCACGTTAGTGCATGGGAAATATGGATGAGAATTTCTCATCTTTCTTTCTTTATATACTAATAAAATAATAATAAAATATCTTATTAAAATATTAATAAAATAATATTTATCTAATTAAATAATTATAAAATATCAAAATATCTCTAGCATCATTATTACTTTCTAGATTTCTCTCTCTTCCAATTGACCATTTTGCCCTTCATTATCTTTTAAAATTCCATCCTTAAGTCATCATTTAATTTGGTAAAATTGCAATTTAGTCCCTCATAATTTCTTCATCTATTCAATTTGGTCCTAATTCATCCATTTTCCTTAGTTTCTAGATTATTCCACTCTTAAAATATTTACACTATTGGTCCTTCAAATTTTTCATATTTACACTTTAACCCCTCAAATTTTGAGTATTTACTCTTGTGCAACAAAACTTTTCTCACTTTTACAATTTAGTCCTTTCTTGAATTAATATATCATAATATACTTCTCAATATTGACATATCTCAAAATTTCCTCTCTTTTTTTTTCACTTTATTTCCTTATTTTACTATATCAAGGATAATATCTTACTGTAAATATTTTCAGGGTATTACAGAGTACACAATCTATATGCTGTCTCATTAAAAACCTTATTAGGAAAACCCAATGGGACAAAACCTCGATTAAGGGAAAAAGAGTAAAACGCGTATTTACTTTCCCTCATGAAAACATCACATATTTTCTCATGTTCTACGTATTCAATCTTGAATACTAGTTTTTTAAATGACTATTTGAATGTATTTGCTAAGCATTTATATTACCATTCTTTTAAAAGTCATGAGTGAGGAAAATTTGGGGAAATATATTTTGTTCTCTTTAGGAGATTCAACAATAATTATAACAAACTTTAATCATGATTCTTTTATAAAAACACAAATAGGTATTTTGGATCATTTTGTAATCCTCCTTCAACTACTATTCACTAAGTCAAATTTGCCACATATGTTTAAATTATTTCAATTCATATAAATGAACAATTTCTGGAGAATTTCAATATGCTTCTAGCATCCTAAATCCTTCAAGGATTTTAATATAAACTTTACTATATAGTGATTCATAGAAGGTTGTAATAATAACCATTAGATGCAAGTTAAATCTTTTATGAATTGTCAAAATAATATATCTAAAGGTTATTACATCCACCACAAAAGAATATTATATCTTTTCATAATCAGTGCCAAGACTTAGCGAAATACTTCATATTTTTATTCCGCTTTTGCAAAACTACTTCAATTGCACCTTCACTGGTTTTATACCTTTAGATATTTGGACTATTGATCCAAAAACTCAACGAATTTAATTATACTTAAGCTGCGTCTTTCTATTTTGATCAATTTATTTCATATCTATATTTCTCAATAGATTTATTCAAGATCCTTCTTTTATTTTATTATTTCAATAATAATATTGCATGCAAAATTATTGTCGACCACTTTTATTATTCGATTCCACATTTTCTCTAATTGATATAACTTATCGAGATATCTTATTTCATTATTTTAAAATTCAGTTTCAGGTACCTGAATCTCTTCTAAAGTTTTACTTATTAGTTATGTCTTAAATCTCTTCTGGAACCTCCGCCTCCATTATATAACTATCTTGAATGTTTGCTCATTTACTTTTACGAGGATTTTTATCTTTAAAACCAACCGGTCTTCCACGCTTCATGCATGGATTAATTTCTTTTGCATTAATAGTTTGCCCTATTATGACTTAAATTCATATTGGAGCATTTTTAGCTAGTATGTGAGATTTAATGAATATGGCAATTGATTTGTAAAATGAATTATCGGTTGAACTTCTGGTTCACATTGCTTTGTATAAGGATCTTAGACATTGATAATTCATTTCAAGTACTTTATTAACCCAGCTTTTTATTCTCTCTCCCTAATGTTGGGAAAACTGACAACTCTTGTCATAACTAAATATCGAATTAATAGCTCAAAAATATTATAAAGAGACTCATATAAATATAGATTCTCAATCTCTTATAATGATCCATCTTTGTGCGTTGTGGTGAAGCAATAGGAACATATATTGCACATCCAAAAAATTGTAAGATGGGAAATATTTGGCTCTTGACTAAAAATCAATTGTAATGAGGAGTATTTATAATTTATTGGTTTGATGCGTACCACATGTAAATCAATACCATCTCATACTGAAATAGAAAGTTTTGTTCTCATAAGTAATGATTTAGCTATTAGTTGGAGGCATTTGATAAATAATTCAACTAAATCATTTTGTGTGTGAACATGAGCTACAAGATGTTCAATTTTTATCCCAATTGACATGCAATAATCATTGAAAACTTGGGATGTAAATTCACCAACATTAGCAAGATAAATTGTTTTAGTTGCATAATCTGAAATTAATCATTTAAATAAGCAATCTCGCAAATGACAGGTTGCGAGTTGATAACGCATGTGATTATTTTATAGATGCATCTACCAAAATCATATAATATGAAAACCATCCACATGGTGGATGAATGGGCCCATATTTATTTCAGAAATGCAAGATATTAAATCTCAACTTTAGCTAGTGAGTTTCTAAGAACCAATTTTTATTAAGAACAATAAACAAATGATAATTCTTTAAACTAAAGAATCTTCTAGTTCTTTAATGAATGTCCATATGAATTCTTAATTAATTTTCGCATCATATATGATCCAAGATGATCTAATTGGTCACGCCAAGTAGTAAATGCATTTGTATCAGTAAACTTCTGGTTTACTTTAACATGTGTTTCAATTGTACTAAATTGTAACAAATTAATAATTTTACTATCATTCATTTTACTTTGTATCCACATATAAGTGCTATTGTGGCATTTACTACTGGAAATGTCTAAATCAATGTGAATATTATAATGTCACTAAGTCAACAAAATAAATATAATTTTCAAACAATTATATGCAATATTCGCTTCAGGGAATATGTCAAAATCTTCAAATATCTAAAATAAATAAATTTGCAACTTCAGGTGCATCCAACCATAACGAGCTTTAGATAGAATTCTCATATTTTATTACTCATAAATAGATCTTTCACAATCAAATATTTTGCTTCCAACCCCTTAACAGGGATGATGACAAATGAAGATCACAAAGATTATAAAATAAATATAAATTAATAACACAATCCTCACTTTTTCATCTTTTCAAAATAGATATTTATAGAAATAGTGATTCATATGAAATATAATATTTTCCTCATTCACAATCTCAATATTAGATCCATTATAAATATCTTTTAAAACCAATGGATTAACCATCACAAGATATTAATATATTAACTCTTCTAGAGCTTTCGACTAATTTTGTACTATCAAATATTGGAATGATATTTGTTTGTTTTAGTACCAAATAAGATAAATACTTTCTATCTATAATGATACAATTTATTACTACGTTCTTATATCATTCATTAAAAAATATTAACAAAAACAAAATATTTAGGCATATGCCACATATGTGGTCAATAATCTTTCATATCACATTGATAACATAAGTTATCTTTACTCTTTGAAGAGTTAACTTGAGAACTCTCATTGTTCTCTTATTTATTACTATGTTCTCACTTTTAGTGGTCTATGATTATATCTTTTATTTTCTTTATGTTTGCATTCACTTCAGGGAATGCAATAAATCTAGTAGGATAGATTTCTAAATGCCTCCATTGATTCTTTATTATATAATCACTATTACAAAACATGAGTGGATTTCAAATCAAAATCTATCTATTCATGTTGTCACGATTAGTCTCCAATCACATCCTCAATTGCAACAACAATTATGATCTCTATATTTTCATTTTTCATAATTATTATGTACTGCTACATTCCCTTCAGGGAATGAAGCAAAACTATTGGGAAGAATTTCATAGTTTTTTATTAGTAACTTATTATTTTGCTTAGCCACTAGAAGGTATGAGATCATTTGAAAATACTGTTAAAGTCATTTTCACAATATTGCTACTGCAGGAGCACATTAGATATTTCAATCATATAGTGTAATGTATTCCTTCGGGGAATATATATATATAATACAAATACATGAGTATCTCATGTTATTTATATATATGGTTTTAATGTAAAACACATGAAGGTTTTATTCAACATATATCTTCTTGATCTGAAAAGTAATATTATATTTTATAAAATTTTGCATCATAAGGAGCTAAAATATAGGCTCTTAAAGAGCTTTTTACAATTTGATGCAATATTAGCTCTTTAGGAGCATATGATCATTTTATTGTATAACCTTAATAAATGCTTAATTTATTTTAAATAAAATTTTATTTATTCATATAAAAATAAAATGAATAGGTATAAATAAAACATATATTAAACGTAACAAATAATAAATTCATGTCACTAATAAATCATTGTGGTTAGATAATAAATATTATATATCATACCACAACAAAATACAAAATATTATAATGTCAAATTAAAATAACTTTATAGCTATAAAAGTTTAAACATAAACATTTTCTAACCTCTACCTCTTATGACATAATTTTATCTCAAATTTTACAATGATATGAAATTATCATAGACTGGGTGAATATCCCAAAGTTTATGACAAGTATTTTTACTCACATTCCGCAATAATCATATATCTTAATTAAAATCAAAATTAAACCAATCAATTCTATTAAAATATATTTATCTCCAAATAAGAATCCCAATAACTAAATGCGTGAAAGGTTTTATAAATTCATAGATATATAGATAGTGAATTATATAAATTGAATTTTTTAATAGAAATCAAATCAAATTTCAAAAGAAGTTGATTAAATTGACTTACGTTTCCATGGATGAGAAGTAGTGATTATAAACATCTTTGTAATAAAGAGAAAGAGATCATCCCCAAGCAAATATCAAAAACCAAACTTTGAGAGTTAATCTTACTCCTCGATTTCATATAGATAATGACATCAAATCTTTCACCATCCTTAAGAACAAAAAGTAAAATAAGTTAATTAAAACAATGATAACGTATAATGAAAGAAGAATGAAAAATAATAATCAGATATGAAACATTAAATAAAAGAAACTTCTTGTAAAAATTTTGCATCTTGCCATAAAAAATATTAAAAATCATGAAGGATAAATTTGATCATCAATAAAATGAACTATCACTTTGAGTAAGATCGTGCTGATAACGTGTTATAAAATAAAAAGAAATAGGGAGAATAAGTAACAAAGAAAACATGAAAGTAATATAGAAAGTACTTTATTGATCAAAATGAATTATTACAATCTTCATCAGAGTCTCTATTTATATGCATAAGAAGTATAAAAGAAGTAGAGATCTAATTCTAATAACTATTAGAATTTAAAGTACATTAAAACTTTATCTTAATAATGATAAACATCTACTTAATAAGATATTCATAACAATTTTTATAATTTAAAATCAATATTTATCAAACATTTTAGTTATAGTCCATAATTAATTTTAAGTAATATAACGAATAAATTTTTTAACTTAAATTAAGTACTTAAACTTTCAATGACATTGTTGTTAAAAGGACGTACGTTCAAGTGTATAAGTATTTTTTTTCAATTTATCAATTAGCATCATGAATTAAATAAATAACTCAATAAATTTACAAAATGAATAAAATATATTTATTATAAAACATGTGAGAATATATATTTAAAATTATGCAACTCATCTATTTTATTTAACAACAAATTATTAAATATTTACTTCCCATTATTTTATTTTAAAGTTTAATTTTTTGACTTGAGAAATTTGATTTTAATTTGAAGAATGCATTTCACATGCGTCAAAATCTAGTTACTATTATACCAACCCCACTTTGAATTCAAACTCAACAATACACTTTTCTTCATCTTACTAGTCAATTCGAAAATGACTTCAATATCATATTTTAAAATTATATATTATTACAGTACCATTTTATCTTTTATGATTTTTTATATAAAAAAGCACTAATTATAATAACTTAAATTGTAATACTTAAACCCGATCTAGACGTTATGCTTGAATCTGGCGATGTCACATGGAAGGGATTTCGAAAATGGAGTTATCTCGATAAAAACCTTAGTCATATAAACCTTTAATTTCTTTCATAAATTTTCAAACATACATTTTATTAGTCAACTTGCCTTAAAACATATCAATTTAGCGGAAGTTTAGGAAGACCGTCGTGTTTAAGAAAAACATTTCGCATTTTTAGAAAACCCTTGCTTTTGGTAAAATCTGAGTTATGTCACGTTTTGTAGTTATAAAATCATAAAATCGCAATCCAACTCAACTTAGAGTAAAGTAGTCCATAAAGTCCAAATTACATAAAACAAACCCAGAATAAAATAAAACATATAAAATTAGTTAAAACTATAACCAATTCGAACATGTGATCACCGAGGGACTCCGCAGCACTGAACCGCCTAAGACTGTGGATTACCTGTATAGTATAAACAGAAAGGGGGTGAGTTTACGTAAACTTAGTGTGTAACCTAGCAGAGTTAAACATTTATACATACAAAATATAACAAATCAAACAGATTCACATTCGAGCCTAAGCCCATGTCAGATACAACAAGCCTATTTCAGATACAGATATAGTTACAGACATGCAATCAGATAGCAGAATCCTACCCCTAGCCTCTACACACCATCTTCGACCATCCCTACACACCATATGGGGTTTAAAACAACCATCTAGCCCTACACACCACGCTATACCGATGCCGCACTTATCAGATATAATACAGCTATATTGCCAGATATTAGACATGATCTGCCTTTCAGAACACTTCTTCCAACATATATATATCATCCCACCCCAATCACATTAACAGACATGCATATAGCTTTAACTCATAAATCCTGCTTCTACAAACAGATAACAGATAACAAATATAGGCATGCTCACAACAGTACATCAGTCTAATAGAACACATAGATTTAGGGTTTAGTAAACCTTTACCGACCCTACGGTAGGTCCACAGTCGATTAAGACAACCCATTCGACCCTACGAAAAATTTTAGTATAATGGGCCCATATCCTTGTGTGGGCCCACACGTCTGTGTGGCCTATACACCCAGATTGGCCTTACCCGTATGAACTACACGACCTGGCCTAGATATCACACGCCCGTGTGGCCCACACGCCCAATTTGGTGTAACCCGTGTGGCCCACACTGTAACACCCCTAACCCGTATCCGTTGCCAGAACAGGGTTTCGGAGCATTACTACCGTTTACAGATTACTTAAAAAAAATTTAAATGCTTACCGATTCAATGCATCATGTAAATAAATATATTACCATTCAATCAACAGATTAGTACTTGTATAAGCATCAAACAGTAATATTGTTAGTGTACTTGCACATATCTCATATAAATTCAACATTGATATAACTATTTTCTCGACATATCGTACTTGAGTTCAATAATAGTCTCAACTTACATAATTTTCTTGTATCAACATATCAAAGATAATCATATATGTACATGTCATGAAACATATCATGCTCTTACCGTTTCTTCATAAGCATATATGATTCATTTCATTATATTAATATTTCATACTCCATCATTTCCATATATTTTATGTATATTTATTCCGATAATAGCTTATATCAAACCTAACATAATTTATATTCCACGTACTCATACTTATTTCGTTTATCTGTCTTCATAATTATTTCATACAACTATTTTGTACATATATATATTTCCATATGATCAGTTATTGTAAACATTACACACAACCATTTCATATAACCATTCGTCATCTGATACATATTACCTGGATATCAATTGTTCAACAGATGTCATAGCATCTCCCATCCACGGTCTCATAGTATCTTTCAACTATGGTCTTACTCATTTTCTGTCATGTTGCCATGATATCTTTCAACCATGGTCTTGTTCATTTCATATCACGTTGCCTTGGTATCTTTCAACCATGGTCTTACACATTTCATATCAGGTTGCCATGGTATCTTTCAACTATGGTCTTTCACGTTTCATATCAGGTTGCCATGGTATCTTTCAACCATGGTCTTACACGTTTCATATCAGAGAGCACACTCCCGCGAACCTCATCCTTACAAAGGGGATTACCACCCAGGCTAAATCCTCAGTAATATAAACTCATAGAGTATTGTCGGGATTACCACCCAGCTAAATCCCCACTGCAACGACAATTACTCTAATGAGCTTGATCTGAATTACGTCCAGGCTAAATTCGGACTTCGATTCGGATTACCGTCCGGCTAAATCCATTTTACACATATTCTTCGGAGGGCTATATCGGATAGGATCACCCGTCCGGGCTAGATCCTTTTACCAGTCAATTCCTTTTGAGAGATCCATCGAATTTTTCTTTTCATTCAACCGAGATTTATTTTCAATTTATTTCGAGTATTATCAATATTTCATCAAATATCATGAATTGAATATTCAAATCATATTTTCATCACATAACCACATATTTCAAGTATTTAAAATACAATTCAAGTTACACAAACTTACCTCATTGCTTGTTTGTGTTTATAATTTCATTAATCCGATATCTTTTCTTTTCACGATCGAGTCTCATATTTGAGTCGTTCGGATCTTTATAAATAAATTTGATCATCATTTTCATTCATTTCATATACTAATGCATTTAATTAATGCTTTAGGCAAAATTTACCATTTTGCCCCTGAACTCTTAATTAATGACGATTTCATCCTTAGGGTCAAGAAAATAAAATTCTTGCAATTTAATCCTTATTTCCAGCTATTATTCTTATATATATTGATAACAGTCCATGAATTCTATAAAATATCAGAATTTTCTATAATTTCAACACTTTTCAATTTAATCCCTAAAGCATGTTTTCCTCCGATCTTGAACTAAATTAATAATTACATTCAATTTTGTAATTTAAATAATAAAATAATCCATTTCATGCAATTTGATCTTTTTTTACATTTTTACAAAATTGCCCATAAAATTTTACTTTTATTCAATTTAGTCCTTGAGCCTAGAATATGCAAATTAGCCATGCTAGATGAATATTCATACATATTTTTCCTCCTCCTCCTCTCCATTCCACATCCTTAATGTAGATAATACACTTGTAAGTAACATTATCCAAAATTTTTATTATTTACTTTTATGAATATTCAAGCTGTCTATCTGCATCATGGTTACTAAATTATTTATATCTGGAGCTATAGAACTCAAAATTAAGATCCGCTAATTTTCCCTGAAACTAGACTCATATATCTTCTTACCATAAAATTTTCAGAATTTTTAGTTTATCCAATAAGTACAGTTTATTCTTTAAAATTACCCCTGTTCTGCTGTCTAACAGTTCTGACCCTTCTTCACTAAAAATTAATTATCTCCTTGTACAGAATTCAAATGATGTTCCCGTTTGTTTATATTGAAAATAGACTCATTCAGGATTATAAAAATATAAATTTAAACCCCTAATTATTTTTATCCAAATTTTTATGATTTTACAAAGTCAGAACAGGGGAACCCGAAATCATTCTGACCTTTTCTCACAAAATTCATCATATCTCATGATTTACAATTCCATTGCTTACATAATTTCTTCTATAAGAAACTAGACTTAATAAGCTTTAATTTCATATTTTATTCATCCTATAATTAGATTTCTACAATTTTTGATGATTTTTCAAAGTTAGACTACTGCTGCTGTCCAAAACTGTTTTAGTACAAAATATTAATTACCATGTTATAACACCCTTATTTTCTTTTTCTACACCATTTCTCATCACTTTCTCTTATTTTCTCTTCACTAACATATCATGAACATAGGACCTTATGTAAGAAAACTCTACTATAACATTATTTCCATGCTTTGTCAATAATAACAAACTTAAAAACATATTGAAATCTTGATATACTTACCTTGTTCTATTGATACTAATCTTTAACTTCATTTTCTCTCTCCTCCAGCTTCTATTTCTTGAATCCAACTTGATATTCTAACTCCCCATGGTCTCCTTAACATTTTTCTCTCTTGGTAGCTATGGAAATTCATTTGATTTTTGGGTGAAAATGGTGAATTTTTGGTAAAAGGACCAAATTGTAAAGAAAGCAAAACTTTCTTTCTTCCTCTCTTTCTCTCACGTTAGTGCATGGGAAATATGGATGAGAATTTCTCATCTTTCTTTCTTTATATACTAATAAAATAATAATAAAATATCTTATTAAAATATTAATAAAATAATATTTATCTAATTAAATAATTATAAAATATCAAAATATCTCTAGCATCATTATTACTTTCTAGATTTCTCTCTCTTCCAATTGACCATTTTGCCCTTCATTATCTTTTAAAATTCCATCCTTAAGTCATCATTTAATTTGGTAAAATTGCAATTTAGTCCCTCATAATTTCTTCATCTATTCAATTTGGTCCTAATTCATCCATTTTCCTTAGTTTCTAGATTATTCCACTCTTAAAATATTTACACTATTGGTCCTTCAAATTTTTCATATTTACACTTTAACCCCTCAAATTTTGAGTATTTACTCTTGTGCAACAAAACTTTTCTCACTTTTACAATTTAGTCCTTTCTTGAATTAATATATCATAATATACTTCTCAATATTGACATATCTCAAAATTTCCTCTCTTTTTTTTCACTTTATTTCCTTATTTTACTATATCAAGGATAATATCTTACTGTAAATATTTTCAGGGTATTACACACACGGCCACACCCTAGCCATTACACGGTCTGGCCTTTGTCAATCACACGACCTTATTGACGTACACAGCCTACCACACGCCCGGGTGACGTCGACAGTAGCCTTTTTTGGCTTTTGCCAAAAGCTCAATTTTTACATTTCGGGTACACACCTGGTAGTATTTCGATACAGAATCACTCCTAAGCAACCCAGCACCTAAGATTGACCCACAAAGCCCTTGATTAGTCGCTAAAAATCGAATTAAAATCGAACCCAAAATAGCACAAGTAACTTACCGAAGTAAAGATCGACCCTAGCATGATAAAGGCTATCAGAACGTGACTTTACTATTCACCACTTCCTCCTAATCCACAAAAATACAGAATTAAACCCCCACATTACTCACCTGAACGCCAACCAAAGAAGATTATAATCCCAATTTGCATATAGATAATGCAAATCACAAAATGTCTTAAAGTCACTTACCAGAGTCGTACCACGAGTACTGAAATCTTGAGAATAAAGGGGTACGATAGCAATAAAGAAGAAAATAAAATCGAAGAAAAGAGGGGAAAAAGAAATAGCAAGGAAAGATAGAATCTAATGTCAGTTGATTGGAGGAAGGAGAAAATTTTGGAAAAGGAATAAAAATGAAAATAAAACAAAATCCTGGATAAACCATTAATCCTTTGATTTCCTCCCACTAATCCACTATTTCAAACTCCTCAGACTTTCAGTACAACTGAAACTCTATCAAATAACTGAATAAAATATACCACCCTTGCTAATGCAGAGGTTCGAACACAAGACCTCCAATATACCAACCCTTTACCACTTGAACCAGCAGGCTCATTTTGATATGAAATTACAGTCAATCAAATATAAGCCCACTGAACAGAGGTAGGGCTTAATTTCCAAAAGAAACAAAATTTGCCCAAGCTAAGGCTTGAACTTAAAACCTCTCACACACACCTAGAACACTTAACCACTGAAGCAGATACACACTTGTGTCACATTTTCACAAAAGCTGAAATAAGAATTTTGGGGCGTTACAACTCTACCCCTTAAAAGAAATTTCGACCTCAAAATTTGCCTGTTCAGAACAGATAAGGATACTGCTGTCGCATTGAGTCCTCAGGTCCCCAAGTGGCCTCCTCAGTGCTATGATTCTACCACAGAACATTTACTAAAGGAATGGACTTCCTCTTCAGAACCTTAACGTCTCGCTCCAGAATCTAAACCGGCTCCTCTTTAAAGGTCAAATCCGGTCTAACCTCGATATCCTCAATGGCAACTATGTGAGATGAATTAGATTGTTACCGCCTCAACATCGAGACTTGAAACACATCATGAATATGGTCCAGCTCAGGGGTAGCTCCAACTGATAAGCAACTGGTCCTACACGTTTTAGAATCCGGTATGGTCCAATAAACTTAGGGCTCAGCTTGCTTCCGATCGAACCTTAGAACTTTCTTCCACGGAAAGACCTTAAGAAACACAAAGTCCCCCATAGAATACTCAATCTCACCTCTCTTCAGATCTGCATAGACTTCTGCCAGTCAGAAGTCACTTTCAGATAATCTCGAATCAGCCTAACCTTATCCTCGGTCTCGAAAACCAATTCAGGACCCAAAACTCGACGTTCGACTAGCTCAATCCAACATAAAGGAGTACGACACTTACGACCATACAGAGCCTCGTAAGGTGCCATCTGAATACTAGCTTGGAAACTATTATTGTAGACGAACTCAGCTAGCGGCAGATAATCCTCTCAACTACCTCAAAAATTAATCACGCAACTCCGAAGCATATCCTCCAATATCTGAATCACCCTCTCAGATTGACCATCAGTCTGAGGATGAAATGCAGTATTGAAGTCCAACCTTGAACCCAAAGCCTCATGCAATTTCTTTCAGAACCGAGACGTGAAACGAGAATCTCTGTTAGAAATAATCGACACTAGAACCCCATGCAGTCTAACTATCTCAGAAATATACAACTTCACTAACTTCTGCAAAGAATAATTAGTTCGAACCGGAATGAAGTGAGCAGACTTGGTCAATCGATCCACGATGACCCAAACAGAATCCTTCTTAGTGGGTGTTAAGGGCAACCTACTAATGAAATCCATCGTTACTCGCTTCCATTTCCACAAAAGAATCTTAACTGGCTGCAACAAACCCGAAGGCAACTGATGCTCAGCCTTAACCTGCTGACAAGTCAAATTGTGAGCAATGAAATTAGTAACCTTACGCTTCAATCTCAACCACCAGTACAACTCACGAAAGTCGCGATACATCTTATTACCGCTGGGATGCATAACATAAGGGCTATTATGCGCCTCCCTCAGAATAGACTGCCTTAGATCCTCATTGTTTGGTACACAAATTCGACCATGGAAACATATTACCCCCTCATTATTCAGTCTAAAATCTGAAGTGCTGCCACTCTTAACCTGGTGAAACTGAGAACCCTGTGACTTATCTCCCAACTGCTTATTCTGAATCTGTTCAATCCAAGTTGGCTTAACTTACAACTCGGCCAACATACTCCCATCATCGAACAGACTAAAGTGTGCAAACATTGCCTTTAAATTAGACATCTCCCTATGACTTAGAGCATCGACCACCACATTGGCCTTCTCAAAATGATACTTTATTGTGCAGTCGTAATCCTTGAGTAGCTCAATCCATCTATGTTGTCTAAGGTTCAACTCCTTCTGAGTAATAAGGTGCTTGAGACTCTTGTGATCGGTGTAAATGATACACATCTCACCATACAGATAATGCCTCTAGATTTTCATCGCAAATGCCACTGCAGCCAACTCAAGATCATGCGTCGGATAGTTCCCCTTGTGTGTCTTAAGCTGACGGGACGCATAAGCTACAATCAAGGAGAATCTCTCGACAAAATGACGATAATAACCTACCAAACCCAGAAAGCTACGAATCTCAGATACACTTTTGGGCTGTTTCTAATCCAACACAGCCTCAATCTTCCTAGGATCGATTCAGATCCCCTCAGCAGAAACTACATGCCCCAAAAAAGTCACTTCACGAAGTCAGAACTCACACTTGCTTAGCTTAGCGTAAAGTTGCTTCTCATGCAAAATCTGGAGTACTACTCTAAGATGCTCATCATACACCTCTTTAGTCTTAGAGTAAACCAGAATGTCATCGATGAATACCACGACAAACTGATCCAAATAAGGCTGAAATACTCGATTCATCAAATCCATGAATGCATCCAGTGCATTCGTCAACCCAAAAGGCATAACTAAGAACTTGTAATGTCTATAACGAGTCTTAAATGTCGTTTTATGTACATCCACCTCCTTAACCCTCAACTGATAATACCCTAACTAGAGATCGATCTTAGAGAACACAAAAGCCTCTCAGAACTGATCAAACAAGTCGTTTATCCTCGAAAATAGATACTTATTCTTCGCAGTCAACTTGTTCTACTATCGATAATCAATGCACATCCTCATGGTTTCATTCTTCTTTTTAACGAACAGAACTGGTGCTCCCCACGGAGATATACTAGGAGGAATGAAACCACGGTCCAACAACTCTTGCAGTTGAGCCTTAAGCTCTGTAAGCTCTTTCGGTGCCATATGATAGGAAACGATGGACACCAGAGCGGTACCCAGAAGAAGCTCAATCCCAAACTTCACTTCCTGATTAGGATGTAGACCCGGTAACTCCTTAGAAAAGATGTTCAAAAAATCCTTTACTGTTCTAATATTCTCAACAGAAGAGTCCCTAGAATTTGAAACACTTACATATACCAAGTACACCTGACATCCTTTCTGGATCAGTTTCTCAGCTACTATAGCGGAGATCACATATGATAGATAGTCTCGACGCTCACCAATCATAACCATCTCTAAATCATCCTTGGTCCTCAAAACCACCCTCTTAGATGTGCAGTGTAAACTGACTCGATACTCCACCAACTAGTCCATACCCAAAATTAGGTCGAACTCCCCAAACGAAAGCTCCATCAAATTAGCTAGAAATATCTCTCCCTGCACCTCTAACAGAACATCCTTATAAAGTTTACTAACTTGAACAGACTGCCCCAACAGACTTAATATAGTAACCTTACTCGTAATGCTCTCAACCGAGATCCCCAGGTTTCTAGATACAATGCTAGCTATGCATGATTGAGTAGACCCTATGTCTATCAAAGCCAAATAAGGTACGTCAAATATAAAGAACGAACCGATGATGACGTTAGGAGCATCTCTGTCCTCTCGGCGACATGCAGCATAAACCAAAGTAGGCTGCCTCACCTCAGTCTGACCAGCACCTCTATCCGGTGCCCTCTATCATTGACCTATACCATTACCACCCTTAGCCTGACCACGGCCCTTAGGTGGCTGCTGAACTATTCACTGCGGCTACACGGGACCTGATGCCAGAGCTTGTACCTGATCAGCTCTCAGCGAACACTCTCGAATGCAGTGCTCAAGAGATCCACATCTCAAACAGGCCCCAATCCTTCTTAAGCACTCGCCCAGATGGCATCTACCACAATCACATTTCAGATATAGATATAGTTACAAACATACAATTAGATAACAAAATCTTACCCCTAGCCTCTACACACCATCTCTGACCATCCTTACATACCATGTGGGGTTTAAAACATCCACCTAGCCCTACACACAACGCTGTACCGATGTGGTACATATCAGATATAATGCAACTGTACTGCCAGATATTAAGCATGATCTGCCTTTCAGAACACTTCTTCCAACATATATATATATCATCCCACCCGAATCACATTAACAGACATGAATATAGATTTAACTCGTAAACCATGCTTCTACAAACAGATAATAGATAACAAATATAGGCATGCTCACAACAGTACATCAGTCTAATAGAACACATAGATTTAGGGTTTAGTAAACCTTTACCGACCCTACGATAGGTCCACAGTCGATTAGGACGACTTGTGCGACCCTACGAAAATTTTCAGAATAATGGGCCCACATGCCAGTGTGGCTTGCACGTATGGGCCAACACTCCCAAATTGGCTTTGCTCGTGTGGATCACACGGCCTGGCCTAGATATCACACGCCCATGTGGGCCCATACGCCCAATTTGACGTAACCCGTGTGGCCCACACAACCACATCCTGGTCATCGCACGGCCGTGTCCTATGCACGGCTTGGCCTTTGTCGATCACACGACTGTGTTGACGCACACGGCCTACCACACAGGTGACCATATGCCTGTGTGGCGTCGACAGTGGCCTTTTTTAATTTTTTTCGAAAGCTCGATTTCTGCGTTTCGGGTATACACCTGGTACTATTTCAATACAAAATCACTCCCAAACAACCCAACACCTAAGATTGACCCACAAAGTACTTGATTAGTTGCTAAAAATCGAACTAAAATCGAACGCAAAATAACGCAAGTAACTTACCGAAGTAAAGATCGACCTTAGTGCGATAAAGGCTATTAGAACGCGACTTCATTGTTCACCACTTCCTCTTAATCCACAAAAATACAGAATTAAACACCCACATTACTCACCCAAATGCCAACCAAAGAATATTATAATTCCAATTCGCATATTGATAACACCAATTACAAAATGTCCTAGAGTCACTTACCAGAGTCGCATCACGAGTACCGAAATCTTGAGAATAAAGGGGCACGACAGCAGTAAAGAAGAAAACAAAACTGAAGAAAAGAGGGGAAAAATAGAAGCTAATGTCAGTTGATTGGAAGAATGAGAAAGTTTTGGAAAAGGAATAAAAGTGAAAATAAAACAAAATCCTGGATAAACCACTCATACTAATCCACTATCTCAACCTCCTCAGACTTTCAGTACAACCGGAACTCTATCAGATAACCGAACAAAAATATATCACCCTTATGAACACAGAGATTCAAACACAAGACCTCCAACACACCAACCTTTTTACCACTTGAACCAGCAGGCTCATTCTGATATGAAATTACAGACAATCAAATATAAGCCCAGTGAATAGAGGTAGGGCCTAATTTCCAAAATAAACAAAAAAATTTGCCCACGCTAAGTCTTGAACTTGGGACCTCACACACACACCCAAAACACTTAGCCACTGAAGCAGATACACACTTATGTCACATTTTCACAAAAGCTGGAATAAGAATTTTGGGGCGTTACATAAATATAATTGATTCAATTCAACATATCTTTTATAAATATAATTTTATATAGGATAAATTACAAAAAGAGTCACTTATATTTGAAATGCTACGTTTTAGCCACTTAAGTTATCATTTTATTACGAAGTGGTCACTCTATAATTAAACTTTGTTATCTCCCTAATGACATTCCTATGTGGCAGTCCACATGGGTTTTAAATGCCAACTTGGATGTCTAATTGCTAGGATGAAAATAAGTTTTTAATTAAATAATTTTAATTTGAGCTGCTACGTAAGGCATCCAAGTTGGCATTTAAAACTCATTTGGACTATCACGTAGGACCGGCATTAGGGAGGTAACGAAACTTAACGGTAGAGTGATCACTTTGTAACGAAACAATAATATAAGTAACTAAAATGTAACATTTCAAACATAAGTGACTAAAATATAATCTGAAACAAACAAAAGTGATTATTTTTATAATTTACCTTTTTATATAATATATATTTCCTTTCTCTTGCCACATGGGTTTTGCATAATATGGAATTATTAATGGGTTGAATTTTATTTTTTAATTTTACTATTAATAAAAATCACATATTCATTTTAGAACATACAATTTAAGAATATAATATAGTTTTGTAATTCTTTTAGTGTAATTTAAAAAATTCAGTAACAATAAATCTATCTATATTAATTTAAATTGTTCAATTTTGGATCAATAAAATTATAAAACAAAAAAATATTTAATACATTATTGTTACACAAATTTATTGCACCATTGGTAAATAATAACATGACAGTTCATCATTAAATATAATAAAAATAGTAAAACACTTATAAATAAATATTAATAACTTTATTTAAACATATTTAAATAATAATTAATTATAAATAAATATTAAAAGCCTAAACTCTAAACTTAAGAACCTTAACTTTGTACTCGAGACTTGAAACCCTAAACCCTTAAATTTAATATACTAAATCTGAGTGTTGCTAATATTTTTTTTTATAATAGTTACGTTTAATGTTTAATTATGTTTAAATAAAATTATTAGTATTTATTTATAAATTCTCTATAATTTTTATTTAATTTAATAATGATATATATTATTATTCATTAATGATGCATAATACTTATACACTAACGATACATTAAATATTATTTTATTTTACATTCTAAATAATAAAACTTTTATTCCAATTTTCAATTTCCAACAACTTTATATACCTCTTTCGGTTTTTCTTTTTAAATTTTTTTTATATATTTTAAGTTTTTTAATAATATAACATAATTTTAAATTAAATAATAATGATGATGCACCAAGGCATAGGTTAAAAAAAAAACCTTTTGTGCAATGAATAGTTTGGTTTAGGTATGGCATGGTGGGTTGGTGAGAGATAATGACAGCAGTTTTAATTTTCTCCAAGAATCAGGTCACATTCCAATACCTCCTTGGAAATTCTAACAACCATATCACTTACAATATCAAAACTCATCTTATATTTGGTTTTATTAATATTAACAAACGCACACACATAGATACATTCATGGATTACTCCTAACTTTAATTTGTGTTACTTTTTATTTAGTTCCATTTTATATGGATAAAATATGATAAATTTAATTAACATTTAAATATTAATTTAAAAGATAAAAAAAAACTATCAAATAGGAAACTATCGAATTTTCTTGACAAATAGAGATTCTATACAACACTTTTCTCATTTCAACTTTTTGCATCAGATAATTAAATTATTCAATACACAAAATAAACAAATAAGGCGAAAGCTCTTATGAGAAACAATAAATCTAAGCTCATTACTATTAAAAGAAACAACATAACTAACCGAAGAGACACAAAGCATCATCCAATTTACCCATATGCTATTAAAGTATTTTTCATCAAAATAATATGAAATAATTAAATAAATACTGAAATGAGATAAAAGTAATAATATTTACGAATTTAGGCAGGAGTTACAGTAAAAAATCAGTGTCGCCTAATCAATCGGCGACACTTCTCCCTCTAACCACTAGTCACATTAGATTTTAAAAATAAAAAAATTTTATGAATGCTACCTGATTAATCAACAACACTGAACTAAAATGTGGTGATCTAAAATGTTTAAGACATAATATGTAAATTTACCATTTTGATTGAAAAAATTTAAGGTGTGGCGACCTTGCTAAAGAAAAAAAAAGTTGGTAGGTATACTAAGCAAGAAGACATGACATTAGATAAACAAACATATCTTACCTGATTTGATACATTATCTTATTATAAATCATTAAAAAAAAAACATTGAAAGGAGGGAGAGAGATTATTTTGTTTATTTTGACACATCAATTTCAATTTTCTTTTTAAATTATTAGATTTAAATTGTTGTTGAAGGCAAACATAAACATGTATAAACTCCAACTTATTTCAATTCCCGCTTACTCTCTCCTATCATTCCTAATAAACAATATTAATTAATGGAATTCAATCAATATTGCCATTACTAATTATGTTAATATTTGACGTATTATAATGCTTTTTCAACCAATCAAAATGATGTTATATTATTAAAAATAAAAATAAATGAATTTAGTTTTATTTTTTTTACTAAAAGATTCGACCGAAATTTTATTAATAAAATAAATAAGCTAAACAGAAATTGGTTAAGTCCATAAACAAAAGTCCAAATAAAAAGCAAAGCCTGCACATATAACAAAGTCGGCCTAATAAAATTAAATGGTCCATGAACCCGAAAAATTAAAAAAACGAAATAAGAAACCTAATAAGTCTTGTCCAGTCAAATCGACAGCTGGATCTTCAGTGTGTCGTCTTTTCACGCCCTCTCCAACATTATGACAGTAGTAGTTTCCAAGGGAAGCAATTAATTTTTCCTACTACCTCTTCCAAACGGTCATTCATCTTCATTTTCTTTCAATCCGGTTCTCTAGGCCTCCATTCCTCCGATGCTTGGCAAGCAAATTCTGGAAGTCCTCCTACTAGGTAATGGCTATCTCCTCTCTTTAGCACTTCTTTCGCCAGAGTATGAGCGTAGAAATTTTCTGTTTTGGGTATGAAATGAAACTTTATCTCTTGAAATCTGTCTTTCTTATGCTGAATATCTCTGATGATCGCACTGATGTTCGATTTGTCTATCTCTGTGTTCTGGCATTTTTTAATTACAGCTTTGAATCTCCCAAAATTTCCAGTTTATTAAGACCCATGAATAGCCCTAACTTGACTGCTTGTAACCCTGCATGCGCTTCTGCCATAAATGGATTTGCGATTTCGGAGTGGATGGTCGTCTTTGATGCTAGAATTCTTCCTTCCGTGTCTCGTACTAACAGTCCTAAGGCTGATCTAAAGGCTTGTTGGTCAAAGGCCGCATCGAAATAAATTGTGACCCCTGATCTTCTTCTTTCTTGTACAGCACCTCTATTAGACTGAACAATAAATCTCTTCCCTTTGATCCCGTTCAACTCAGAAATATAACTGTAAGTTTGCTTCACAATGTCTCTCCTTGACACATTTATTTTATCATATATTAATCGATTCCTGTTGAACCAGACTAGCCAAAGTCTGCAGCAAAAACAGTGAATTTGTTCAGTCGTTCCCTGATTAAAAACCCAGGTAAGCCATTCCCACACATTCTGGTAATTACAATTAAGTACCAATAAGAGCTTTAAATGATTCCAAACATTTCTTGTCGTAGGACACTGCTGAAAAATATGATAATTGTCTTCTTTATTTTGTCGGCATTGAGGGCAAAGAGCGTTATCTACTGCTTTCTTCTACTTGAGATTGACTAATGAAGGGATAAAATTCCAAGATATTCTCCATACAGTTAATGTAACTTTTGAAGGGATGTATAGCTTCCACAATTTTCTGTAAAAGTTATTAGTCTCGGTCTGTAAATTAAGATTACTAGGATCCTCGTTAGTCTCTTGTAATAGTTTATAGGCACTACTTACCGAGAACTCACCAGACAACTCCCCCCTCAAAACTTGAAAGTCCTTGTGTGCTAACTCTGCCAGTGTGATCTGCAAAATTTTCCTTGTAATTTTCGGTTGAAAAGTAGTCATTACAACATCTATATTCCAAGTTCTATTATTGGTTTCTATTAGATCCGATACTAACTTGATGTTTTCTTGATTTCCATGATGTTGCAAACGATCTGTTTCGTTCCCTAATATCCACAAATCTCCCAATATGGAAATTTTATCACCTGTTCCGACCCTCCAGCATAAGCCTTTCTCTAAGAGACCTCTTGCCGCCCAAACGCTTCTCCAGGTAAGCGAAGGTGAATTCCCTAATCGAGCTTTATAAAAATTTGAGTTGGGATAATATTTTCTTTCAAAACACGTGCTAATAATGAATCTGGAAAATTAACAAGACGCCAACCTTGTTTTGCTAACAGCGTTATATTAAATTTTGCAAGATCACGAAAACTAAGACCACCATATTCTTTTAACGAACATAATTCTTTCCAAATGCACCAATGAATGTATTTTTTATTTCGACCTCTTTGCCACTAGAATTTAGCTATAATTCCTTCTGTAACAGCCCGATTTAGGGCCTAGTCGGAACAGTGGTCTCGAGACCACGAATCCAAAGTTGGGAAAATTATTATTATTATTATTATGTTATAGTAAGATTTCATTAGTGCTTGAAAATTTTGGTCAGTTAATTTTGACGTTTGAGAGCTCAATTGTAAAAAAGGACTAAATCGCATAAAAGGCAAAAGTTGCATTTAGTACCCAAATGTGTTACATAGCTAGAGAATTAAAATTTAAAGTTTTTAAAGGGCAATTAAACCCATTTTAAGGTGCTTGGCCGGCCATTGAGTCAAAAGGGGGACAAAACTTTTATGTTTGGTATGTTAGGTGACTTATTTGGACTAAAATAAAGAAAAAAATGATATCATCTTCTTCCCATTTCTTTCTCCACCAAAAATATCAGAAAAAGAAGAGTTTTTGAAGCTTTTAAATTTTAGTAACTTATCACCTTAACAAGTAAGTGGTTTCCATGTCCTTTGTTGATGATTTTTGCAATTTTGAGACCCTTGAAGCATGAGCTTTCAAATGAGAGGTCTATTTTGCAAAATGATTTAGAGTTTAGAGTTTTACCATGAATGGATTTATGATAGTTGCTGAGTTTTTATGGAAGAATATGAGTCCTAGTTGTGTTATAAATAACTTTTGTGTAGGGTGTTAACATGAAAACACCTAAATGGATTATTTTGCATAAATTGCAAAATAGGTCATAAACGTGTGAAATAGTGGGAATTTAGAGTTACTATAAGATTCAAAGAGGTTCGGCTAGCCTTAATAAATAAATAAATTTGAGAAAATTCAAATTTTAAGCATAGGGGCAAAATGGTCATTTTGCCAAGGTCTAGGGGAAAAATGGTCATTTTACCAAAGAAGTGAATTTATGAATTCCTAATTGTATTTAGTGATCGAATAAGGATATTTTGATGTTATAGATCAAGTTTTTCCAAATTCGAGCCTAGACCGAGAAAAAACCAAGCAAATCGACTAAATCGACTAATCGAGTACATTTTGTAAACCGAGGTAAGTTGTATGTAAATAATATAAGTACATTGTTAATGCATGTATTCAAATTTTCATTGAATTGATATGGCATGAATTGCTAGATTGTGAATTGAGAATACATAGTAATAATTAAAATAGTAGAGAGATTTCGTTGGAACCCTATGAAACAAACCGGATATTTGTGCCTTAACATTCGGGTTACTTGTGTGCCAGTGTAAGACATGTCTGGGACATGCATCGGCCACACTATGAGAGCCAGTGTAAGACCATGTCTGGGACATGCTATTGGCGTAGAGATGAGTGCCAGTATAAGACATGTCTCGGACATGCATCGGCCTCGACGATGATAGCCAGTGTAAGACATGTCTTGGACATGCATCGGCTAAGAGTTGTGCTAGTATAAGACATGTCTGAGACAAGCATCAGTACGTATATACGAGAGCTAGTATAAGACCATGTCTGGGACATGGCATCGGCCTCGATAATGATAGCTAGTGTAAGACCATGTCTCAGACATGGCATCGGCAACTTATCCCATGTTTGAGGCTTATAGAATATCTGATAGTATTTCGAAAGGTTTAATTTTAAAGGTTACAAAAGTGATTTAATAAGGAAAGTATAATAATGTTGTGAGTGGTACAGGTACCTATTTGGTATGCATGAGTAATGAGCTCAAATTAGAAAATGTGACTTAAGTAGACGATAATGAGTAAGTCAAGTTTATGCTTACTTTTGAGCTATGAGCATGATGACTAATGGTGACATTGTTGTTGTATATTTGTTTGTATGCAACTTACTAAGCTTTATGCTTACTCTCTTTCCTTTCATTTTTCTTCCAGTGCCGCTTAATTAGCTTAGGGATCCCTTGAAGTCAGAGATATCGATCACACTATTAGTCGTAATACTCGGTATAGTTGGATTTATATTTTGATTATGGCATGTATAAGGCTAGACCTTTTTATTTTGTGCCTTTGAGAATTAGCCAAATGTGTTGGCTTGAAATAGTTTCCACATTTTACGTTAAGCCTTGAATGAGGGTAACATTCATTTTGAGTCTATAATAGATGCATCTTCATGGTTAAATGAATGTCTATCATGCTTGATTTGGTATTGGTTGGTACTGAAATGAAAATATGTATACTAGAGTGGCAATGAGGCTTGGTAAATAGCCTCATATTGTCCATACGGGTAGACACACGGGCGTGTGTCTAGGCCGTGTGTGACACACGGACAGTCCTATGAGCGTATGAGAAGGCCGTGTGTCCCCTGCACCTAGAAATTTCAAGTTAGAATGCATGGTATTTATCACATGGGCTGAGACACGGCCATGTGTCTCAGCCGTGTGGAAGGACACAGCCTAGTACACCGGCGTGTACCATGGTCGTGTGAAGCTGACGTCAAAAAGATAATACCTAGGTTTTTGCACACGGGCTGCGCCATGGGCATGTCGTGGTCGTGTGAAAGGACAGGGGCATGTGTCCAGGCCGTGTGAAGTCTACACTTGTTTTATGAAAAATTGTAAAAATTAATTTGGCCACACGGGTGCAGAACATGGACGTGTCCCTAGCACACGGGCGTGTACCATATACCCACACGGGCGTGTGGGGCCTAAAAGTATGAAATCTTTTAAGTTTTTCTTAAGCCCTCGGTTTGGTCCCGAACCACCCCGAATGTATGTTTTGGGCCTCGTAAGCCCAATTAAGGGACAGATTGCCTTTAAGATAAAAAGTGTTAA
The DNA here is from genome assembly GCA_025698465.1 of Gossypium longicalyx. Taxonomy (NCBI): domain Eukaryota; kingdom Viridiplantae; phylum Streptophyta; class Magnoliopsida; order Malvales; family Malvaceae; genus Gossypium; species Gossypium longicalyx. The sequence continues at coordinate 8,877,556 of CM046997.1, read as the reverse complement.
ATTAATCAAAATTTTATGGCCCGATTTTCTAATATTGGTTGAGTTTAAGTTCGATAGAACCTCAAACCCTATCCCGGCATTGGATATGGGCGAGGGGTGTTATATTTAGTGGTATCAGAGCTATGGTTTAGTTAGTTCTAGGACTAAACTAGCTAGAGTACGAGTCTAGCTATACATGCCATAAAAATATATTGATAGTGTGAAGATTCCTGACGAAATAAATTATGTTTTTCTTATATAATAAATGGATCCTGATAGAACCACAACGAATCACGTGGAAAGTAATGCACCGGCTCCCGCAGAAGGGACCGCGCCAGTAGAGAGCGAGCCCGTGAGTATGGGCTAAGACGGAGTGGCTAAAGAAGCCTACTTCCTAATGATGGACGTTTGGTATATTGAGTTTGTTCGTGTGAACCCGAACACTCCACCTCCCCCACCTCCTCCGATTCCTTAGTATGCCCCGGTAGCTCCACAAGGTGCGGACATGCTTAGAAGAAAGAAGCCTTCGGTTGAAAAGATCCGGAAATAAGGGGTCGAGAAATTTCGGGCTAACTTAGATGATGACCTGGAAAAGGCAGAGTTTTGGTTAGAAAATGTCATAAGAGTATTCGGTGAATTATCATGCATTCTTGATGAGTGCGTGAAGTGTGCAACATCACTTCTACGGTATTCGACTTATCAGTGGTGGAATACCCTCGTGTCTGTGGTACAGAGAGAAAGAATAACTTGAGAATTTTTCCAAGAAGAGCTCAGAAAGAAGTACATTAGCCAGAGGTACACAGACAAGAAAATGAAAGAATTTTTAGAGTTGAAGCAGGACAATAAGACCGTGATAGAATATGAGCGTGAGTTTGTGGAACTTAGTAAGTATGCACGAGAATGCGTATCCACTGAAGCTACCATGTGTAAAAGGTTTGAGGATGACCTCAATGAAGATATCCGAGTATTTGTGGGCATATTAGAAATAAGAGAATTGGTGGTGCTCATCGAGAGAGCGTGCAAGGCAGATGAGCTGATAAAAGAGAGGAGGAAAGTGGCCATTGAGTCATGGGATCTAAAGAAAAAACAAATGGGTGAGGCACATCAGTCCTCATCTAAACGATCAAAAGAATTTACTATCCGATCGAATGCTTCAGTGGGGTATTCGAGGAGAAACAAGAATCAACAGAATATGACATCTAAAGCTCAGACTACTTCGGTCACTAGTACTGGTAGTACTCGGCCAAATAGGCAAGAGTGTCCTCAATGTGGGAGACAGCATTTAGGTGAATGTTGAGTAAATGAGAGGGGTTGTTTCAAGTGTGGGTCACTCGACCACTTTATTCATGATTGTCTTGAGATGGACGAGAGAGGAAGAAAACAAGATATGAGAGCAAGTAGTGCTCTCTTGAGGAGTAGGCCACAAAAGAACCCCAAGAGTGGGACTAGTAGTAGAGGCGCATCAAAAGATGCCACAGGGAGGTCCGAAGGCAGAGCGCCAGCGAGAACCTGTGCTATACGTGCCCGAGAAGAGGCAGAGTCCCACGACGTGATTACGGGTACCTTTTCTATCTATGATATAACTGTTGTTGCTTTAATTGACCCGGGATCTACCCACTCTTATATTTGTATGAAATTGATGCCTCGTATAAACATATTAGTAGAGTTTACTAAGTTTGTAATAAAAGTATCCAACCCGTTAGGTAAGCATGTATTAGTGGACCAAGTATGTAGAAATTGTCCCTTGATGATTAGAGGCCATTGTTTTCTGGCCAACTTGATGTTGTTGTCGTTTAATGAATTCGATGTAATTCTTGGGATGGATTGGCTGACCTCCCATGATATCGTAGTAGACTGTGGAAGAAAAGTAATTGAGTTAAGATGTGAAGATGGGGATGTCCTTCGAGTTGGAACAAATGAGTCAGATAACCTGCCTATGGTAATATCGTCATTGACTGCTGAGAAATATTTGAAAAAGAAGTATACGGCTTATTTAGCTTTTGTGCTGAATACTCAAGAGTCAGAGTTAAAGATAGAATTAGTACCAGTAGTCCGCGAATGTGTTTCCAGAGGAATTACCTAGATTACCTCCAGTGAGAGAAGTCAAGTTTGAAGTTGAATTGGTTCCTGGTACGACATCTATTTCGATCACTCCGTATAGGATGGCCCCAATGAAGCTGAAAGAGTTGAAAGGACAGTTGCAAGATCTGACAGGCAAGGGCTTTACGAGACCAAGCTATTCTCTGTGGGGTGCTCTTGTACTCTTTGTGAAGAAGAAAGATGGGTCGATGAGATTATGCATCTACTATAGACAACTCAATAAGGTAACAGTGAAGAACAAATACCTTTTACCAAGGATCGAGAATTTGTTTGATCAGTTGAAGGGAGCTACCGTGTTTTCAAGATCGATCTGAGGTCTAGTTATTATCTGTTAAGGGTTAAAGAGCAAGATGTGCCAAAGATTGCGTTTCGATCAAGATATGGGCATTATGAGTTTCTTGTCATGCCCTTTGGTTTGACTAATGCCCCAACGGTATTTATGGATTTGATGAACCGTATATTCAGGCCGTATCTAGATAAGTTTGTTGTCGTCTTTATCGATGACACACTGATCTACTCGCATGATGAGATAGGGCATACAGAGCATCTGAGGGTTGTGTTGCAAACCTTGAGAGACAAGAGATTATATGCCAAGTTTAGCAAGAGTGAGTTTTGGCTTAGAGAGGTCGGGTTTCTGAGTTTTGGCTTAGAGAGGTCAGGTTTCTAGGACATATTGTGTCGGGTGATGGAATCTGAGTTGATCCAAATAAGATTCCTGCTATTGTGGATTGAAAGCCGCCGAAGAATGTAACGGAGGTTCGAAGTTTTTTGGGTTTAGCCAGATACTACAAACGATTTGTAAATGAATTTTCTATGATAGCTACCCCGATGACTAGGCTACTGCAAAAGGACGTCAAGTTTGAATGGACCGAAAATGTCAACAAAGTTTTGAGAGATTAAAGACCTTATCAACGGAAGCCCCAGTGTTAGTGCAACCAGAGTCAGGCAAGGAGTTTGTGATTTATAGCGACGCCTCTTTAAATGGTTTGGGGTGTGTGCTCATGCAAGAAGGTAAGGTTATAGCCTATGCCTCGAGACAGCTAAAGCAACACGAGAGAAGTTATCCAATCCATGATTTGGAACTTGCGGCTGTAGTGTTCGCATTGAAGATTTGGAGACACCATTTGTATGGAGAGAAATGTTGGGTATTCACCGACCGTAAGTGTTTAAAGTACTTGATGACTCAAAAAGAATTAAATTTGCACCAACGCTGATGGATTGAGCTGTTAAAAGATTACGAGTTAATTATTGACTACCATCCGGGAAAGACGAATGTAGTCGCCGATGCTCTGAGTAGGAAGTTGTTGTTTGCCTTGAGAGCCTCGAATACTCAGTTGACTGTATCTAATGATGGTTCGATTCTAGCCGAGTTGAAGGCTAGATTGACATTTCTACAAGAGATCCGAGAATCTCAGAGAAGTGATGAGAAGTTACAAGCCAAGAGAAATCAATGTGAGTCAGAAATTGAATCAGATTTTCGTATTGGTATCGATGGATGTTTAACATTCAAAGACAGAGTTTGTGTACCCAAAGATAATGAACATATTCAAAAGATTTTGAGTGAAGCTCATGGTGGTTGCTTATCTGTTCACCCGGGTAGTACGAAAATGTACAATGACCTTAAGAAAATGTATTAGTGGTCAGGTATGAAAAGAGACATCTCAGATTTTATTTTCTAGTACCTAGTGTGTCAGCAAGTAAAGGTTGGACATCAAATACCTTCGGGTTTACTTCAACCTATTATGGTCCCTGAGTGGAAATGGGATCGTATCACTATGGACTTCGTGACTAGTTTGCCAGTAACCCCGAAAAAGAAAGATGCAGTATGAGTTATTATCGACAGATTAACTAAGTCGGCACACTTCAGTACACTTCGTACCAGTGCGTACCGACTACTTCATCGAAAAATTAGCTGACTTATATATTTTCGAGATTGTAAAGCTTCATGGAGTGCCATTGTCGATTGTGTCAGATAGAGATCCGAGGTTTACCTCAAGGTTTTTGAAAAAGTTACAAGAGGCTTTGGGAACCAAGTTGAGTTTCAGCATAACATTTCATCCGCAAACTGACGGATAGTCGAAAAGAGTAATACAGATCTTAGAGGACATGTTGAGATGTTGTGCTCTCGAATTTTAAGGAAGTTGGGAAAAATACTTGCCATTGGTTGAATTCGCCTACTACAACAACTATAAGTCGAGTCTGAAAATAGTGCCTTATGAGGCCTTGTACATGCGAAAGTGTCGAACGCCCTTATACTAGAGTGGGTTGAGAGAGAATCAGATTCACGGGGTTGATTTGGTCAAATAGGCTAAAGAGAAAGTTGAAGTGATTCGTGACTGCCTAAAGGCCGCATCGGATAGATAAAAATCCTACGCGAATTTGAGACAAAAGGAAATTAAGTTTGAAGTCGGTGATAAAGTATTTTTAAAAGTTTCTCCGTGGAGAAAAGTCATTAGGTTTGGTAAAAAATGGCAAATTGAGTCCCTTTTTCATAGGATCGTATGAGATTACCGAGAGAGTAGGGCATGTTGCCTACCGATTAGACTTGCCACCAGAATTAGAAAAGATTTACAATGTGTTTCATGTGTCCATGTTACGCCGGTACAGATTAGACCCTTCTCATGTAATTGCGCCAACTGAAGTTAAGATTCTTCAAGATATGACTTATGGTGAGGAGCCGGTCAAGATTTTGGCTCGAGAAGTCAAACAGCTAAGAAATAAGAGTATACCACTTGTAAATGTGTTGTGGCATAGACATGGGGTCGAGGAAGCCACATGGGAACTTGAGGAATCTTTGAGAAAGTAGTATCCGAACTTATTCACCGGTAAGATTTTTGAGGACGACAATCCTTAAAGGGGGAGAAATGTAACAACCCGATTTAGGGCCTAATCGGAACAGTGGTCTCGGGACCACAAATCCGAAGTTGGGAAAATTATTTTTATTATTATGAGGTTATAGTAAGATTTCATTAGTGCATGAAAATTTTGGTAAGCTAATTTTGACGTTTGAGAGCTCAATTGTGAAAAAGGACTAAATCGCATAAAAGGTAAAAGTTGCATTTAGTACCCAAATATGTTATATAGCTAGAGAATTAAAATTTGAAGTCTTTAAAGGGCAATTAGACCCATTTTAGGGTGCTTGGCCATCCATTGAGTCAAAGGGGGACAAAACTTTTATGTTTGGTATGTTAGGTGACTTATTTGGACTAAAAAAAATGATATCATCTTCTTCCCATTTCTTTAAATATCAGCAAAAGAGGAGTTTTTGAAGCTTTTAAATTTCAACAACTTATCACCTCAACAAGTAAGTGATTTCCATTTCCTTTGTTGATAATTTTTGCATTTTTGAGACCCTTGAAGCATGAGCTTTCAAATGATGGGTCTATTTTGCAAAATAATTTAGAGTTTAGAGTTTTGCATGAATGGATTTATGATAGTTGCTGATTTTTTATGGAAAAATATGACTCCTAGTTGTGTTATAAACAACTTTTTTGTAGGGTGTTAGCATGAAAACACCTAAAGGGACTATTTTGCATAAGTTGCAAAATAGGTTATAAATGTGTGAAATAGTGGGAATTTAGAGTTGCTATAAGATTTAAAGAGGTTAGGCTATCCTTAAAAAATAAAGAAATTCGATAAAAATCAAATTTCGAGCATAATCAAGTACATTTTGTAAACCGAGGTAAGTTGTATGTAAATAATATAACTACATTGTTTATATATGTGTTCGAATTATCATTGAATTGATATGGCATGAATTGATAGATTGTGAATTGAGAATGCATAGTAATAATTGATATAGTAGAGAGATCTTGTTGGAACCCTAGGAAACAAACCGGATATTTGTGCCTTAACATTCGGGTTACTTGTGTGCCAGTATAAGACATGTCTGGGACATGCATCGGCCACACTATGAGAGCCAGTGTAAGACCATGTCTGGGACATGGTATCAGCGTAGAGATGAGTGCCAGTATATGACATGTCTCGGGCATGCATCGGCCTCAACGATGATAGCCAGTGTAAGACATATCTGGACATGCATTGGTTAAGAGTTGTCCCAGTGCTAGTTGTGTTATAAACAACTTTTTTGTAGGGTGTTAGCATGAAAACACCTAAAGGGACTATTTTGCATAAGTTGCAAAATAGGTTATAAATGTGTGAAATAGTGGGAATTTAGAGTTGCTATAAGATTTAAAGAGGTTAGGCTATCCTTAAGAAATAAAGAAATTCGATAAAAATCAAATTTCGAGCATAATCGAGTACATTTTGTAAACCGAGGTAAGTTGTATGTAAATAATATAACTACATTGTTTATATATGTGTTCGAATTATCATTGAATTGATATGGCATGAATTGATAGATTGTGAATTGAGAATGCATAGTAATAATTGATATAGTAGAGAGATCTTGTTGGAACCCTAGGAAACAAACTGGATATTTGTGCCTTAACATTCGAGTTACTTGTGTGCCAGTATAAGACATGTCTGGGACATGCATCGGCCACACTATGAGAGCCAGTGTAAGACCATGTCTGGGACATGGTGTCAGCGTAGAGATGAGTGCCAGTATATGACATGTCTCGGGCATACATCGGCCTCGACGATGATAGCTAGTGTACGACATGTCTGGACATGCATTGGCTAAGAGTTGTGCTAGTATAAGACATGTCTGGGACATGCATCAGCACATATATACGAGAGCTAGTATAAGACCATGTCTGGGACATGGCATCGACCTCGATGATGATAGCTAGTGTAAGACCATGTCTCAGACATGGAATCGGCAACTTATCCCATGTTTGAGGCTTATAAAATATCTGATAGTATTTCGAAAGGTTCAATTTTAAAGGTTACGAAAGTGATTTAATAAGGAAAATATAATAATGTTGTGAGTGGTACAGGTACCTATTTGGTATGCATGAATAATGAGCTCAAATTAGAAAATGTGACTTAAGTAGACGATAATGAGTAAGTCAAGTTTATGCTCACTTTTGAGCTATGAGCATGATGACTAATGGTGAAATTGTTGTTGTATATTTGTTTATATGCAACTTACTAAGCTTTATGCTTACTCTCTTTCCTTTTCTTTTTCTTCTAGTGCTGCTTAATTAGCTCAATGATCCCTTGAAGTCAGATATATTGATCACACTATCAGCTGTAATACTCGATATAGTTGGATTTATATTTTGATTATGGCATGTATAGGCCTAGACTTATTATTTTATGTCTTTGATAATTGGCCAAATGTGTTGGCTTGAAATAGTTTCCACATTTTACATAAAGCCTTTAATGAGGGTAACATTCATTTTTAGTCTATAATAGATACATCTTCATGATTAAATGAATGTCTATCATTCTTGATTTTGTATTGTTTGGTACTGACATGAAAATAGGTATACTAGGGTGGCAATGAGGCTTGGTAAATAGGTGTGACACACAGACAGTCCCATGGGCATGCGAGAAGGCTGTGTGTCCCCTGCACATAAAAATTTCAAGCCAGAATGCATGGTATTTATCACACGGGTGGAGACACAGCCGTGTGTCTCAGCCGTGTGGAAGGGCACGGCCTAGTACACCGGCGTGTACCATTATTATGTGAAGCTGACGTCAGAAATAGAATACCCAGGTTTTTGCACACGGGCTGCGCCATGGGTGTGTCGTGGTCGTGCGAAAGGACACGAGCGTGTGTCCAGGCCGTGTGAAGTCTGCACTTGTTTTATGAAAAATTGTAAAAATCAATTTGGCCAAACGGGTGCAAGACATGGGCGTGTCCCTAGCACACGGGCGTGTGCCATATACCCACACGGGCGTGTGGGGCCTTAAAGTATGAAATCTTCTAAGTTTTTCTTAAGCCCTCGTTTTGGTCCTGAACCACCCCGAATGTATGTTTTGGGCCTCGTAAGCCCAATCAAGGGACAGATTGCCTTTGAGATAAAAAGTGTTAAATTGATCAAAATTTTATGGCCCAATTTTCTAATATTGGTTGAGTTTAAGTTCGGTAGCACCTCAAACCCTGTCCCGGCATTGGATACGAGCGAGGGGTGTTACACCTTCCAACTTGGTACACAAGGATTTAGGGAGTAAAAAACAAGCCATAGTGTAGGTAGGGATAGACTGTAGAATGGCTTTAATGAAAATTTATTTTCCTCCTTTTGAAAGATGTCTTATACTCTATTTGTCGATCCTTTGTTTGAATCTATCTTTCAAAGCTTAGAAAGACGATCTTTTCTTTTTTCCCATGAAATTCGAAAGCCTTAAATACCGTTCTAGATATGTTGATCTTCATACCCCAATGATGCTTGAGACTGATGTTTTGACCCCATCTTGTGTATTTGAATTGAAGAAGACCATTGAATTTTCATAATTAACACACTGTCTTGAGCATATTTTATATTCTTTTAAAATCGATTAAAGAGATTGCGTTATTCCTTTAGTAGCTTCTGTAAACAGAATGTAATCGTCCGCAAAGAGTAAGTGAGAAATAGATGGCCCACTTCGGCTTGCTTTCACTCCTTTAAGAATTTTCCTCTTAGTCGCTGTCCTCATCAGGCTAGAAAGACCCTCCTCACAGAATAAAAACAAAAATGGACTTAAGGGATCTCCTTGCCGTAAACCTCTAGAAGGATAAAAAGTCTCCCCTGTATTTCCATTAAGAACAACAGAATATGAAACTGTGAACACACTTTTCATTAGAGACTCGACCCATCCTGCATCAAACCCTATTTTCTTCATAATCTCTTCCACAAAATTCCATTCAACTCTGTCATATGCCTTGCTCATATCTAAATTTACCGCCATTAGACCATTTATTTCCAACTTCTTTTGCTTTAAGGTATGCAGTATTTCATATAAAAGTAATACATTGTCAAAAATCGACCTCCCTAGTACAAAAGCACTTTGTGCTAAATCAATCCAACTATTACCGGAAGCCGATTGGCAATCAACTTAGCTATCAATTTATACAGCACATTACATAGACTTATAGGTCTAAATTGAACAATACTGGTAGGGTTAGAAATTTTTGGTATGAGCACAATGTTTGTTTTATTGATCAAGCCTAAGTCCATATCTCCGTTCAGTTTCTGAAGGCAAAATTCTAAAACATCCTTACCAATAATGGGCTAACACTTTTGATAAAATAAGGTTGGAAATCTATCATCTTCTGGTGCTATTGTGGGACCTAATTCTGATAAAGCTTCCCGTATCTCCTCCTTTGTATACCTTGATTTTAATCTTCGATTATCTTATTCGGAACCACAGCAATCAATGCCAGACAGAAATTTGATCCAAATTTTCTTGTGTAAATGTCGAGAATAATTTTTGAAAATACAGTCTCGCGATTTCCCCATCTCATTATCTTCTTCTGTTATCTTGCTATCTTCAAATTGCATTTTTTTAATCAGATTTCTCATTTTCCCTCTGAGTTGCTTGTTTATGAAAAAATACAGTATTTCTGTCTCCAAGTTTCAACCAATTAATCCAAGCCCTCTGTTCCCAGTAATATTCATCCTTCTCAATTTCAAAATTTAACTGAATTTTAGTATCTATTATGTCTGCCAGATTTTCGTCGTTTCTATCAACTTTCAGTAAAGTTGACAATTTAGAGGTTAACACCTCATTTTTAAACTTTCTACTTCTTCCAATCTGCTTTGCCTATCCCTCTAAATCTTTCCTTATATTCTCCATCTTGTGTAAAAGATCTCCAGTTGAATTTTCCCAAATACTTTGGACCTCCTCTAAAATCGTATCTTCCAAAATCCATCAAGCTTCAAACTTAAAACTCTTAGCAATCTGTCTTCTCTTTCCCCTATCTGTAGAGATGAGTAAAGGGCAATAATCTGAAAAGGAATGAGTAAGGTGTTGAATTGACGATTCAGGAAACAAATACATCTATTCTTCAGTCGCTAGACCCCTATCTAATCTCTCTTGAATATTCGTTTCTGGCATGTTACCCCTCTTCCAAGTAAACCATCTTCCTGAGTATCCTATATCAATCAAGTTACAACCTTCTAACACTTTTCGGAAAGCTTCCATCCTTTTATCATCTCTAGGTAATCCACTTTTCTTTTCAAACCCATATAGAATCTCATTAAAGTCCCAACAAACCAGCCAAGGGTAATCACCATTATTCCATAAACGTCTCAAAAGATGCCATGATTCATCCCTATCATGTGTGTAAGGAGAGCCATAGAACCCTGTAAATACCCATTTTTTCCCATCATTTGTATCTTCAATTAACACCTCAATATGTCTAATTGAATAACTTTGAAGTGTTATATCAACAGCCCCTCGCCATGCTAAATATAATCCTTATTTGGAACCAACCGCATCCACTTCCACTCCTTAATGAAAACCACAACTACGTCGAACTTTCTCCATCTTACTACTATTTAATTTTGTTTCCATAAAAAAGACTATATGGGGACTTTGTAACCTCAGCGTATGCCGAAGTCTTCGAACTATCCATGGATTCCCCAGTCCACAGACATTTCAGCTCAATATTTTCATTGCGTCCGGTCGGCTTGCCTTTTGGTAGCCACCGATGATAAGTAGATGATTTCTAGTATCCTGCTATTTTTGTTTGCCATAGTGCTAGTCTCTTCAATCTCTCCTCTAGCCCTTTTTTTTTTTTGCCTTCTTCCCCTATTAACACATTATCTTCTAAGTCATGATCCATAATGTTTTGGATTTCACTAGATACGAAGTTTCCCCTCAAGCTGTGGAGATGGCATTCTTCCTTCTAAACTAAAACCCAATATAGGGTCAATCGCCTTTATGTTTTCATCTACTTTAGCGATTCCCCCACTGTAAATCCTTAGTGTTGTCCTCTACCATTTACCTCACTTAGCCAAACATTATTCATTGCTTGAGCTCTCCTTGATTGGGCACGTAGAGTTAGATCCCTACCCATCTCAGTAACTTCCACCCCTAGCATCATCTTTGCTTCACAAAAGGAATCACTATGCCCTAACTTGCCATAATAAAAACATAATAAAGACAATCTTTCATATTTAAATCTGACATAAGAACATTTACCATGAACTATGATTTGTTTTTTTCTTTTAAGAGGACTTCGAACATTAACTCGAACACGTATCCTCATTTCTATTTTCCTTTCCCAAACTTGAACACTCGTATTCCATAAAGTTTCCTATGAAATTTCCTAATTGCACAGCCAAATTTTTAGAATAAAATCCTATGGGAACGTCATAAACTTGTACTCAAAAGGGTGTAAAAATTAAAGGGACTATTAATGGATCCTCCCCCCATTGCAACTTGTGTAAAATCAATAAATGATTATTAAAATACCATGGTGATCCTTTTAAAAACCTTTCCATATCCATGATATGATAAAATTGGAATAAATATCTTTTTCCCCCCAGATCACAAATCTGAACCCCTCGAATGGGATGCCATAAATTAGCCATGATGGTCTTCATTGCTGGAAAATGTATGATACTGGCTGTTATAAAACACCACACCACATCAAGCAGAAATCCTCCTCTTCCCTTCTCGAACCTGGATCTGCTTGTAATTGCAAAATTGCTTCTTCCTCTTCATCAAGGAATAGTCCAGCAAACTCCTTTTCCATTGATTCGAATAAACAATCTATGCATTGATAACTTTTGCTAATAACTCCAATAAATCTGCACCAACTATCGCTACCAACATAAGAGAAATGAAACGAAATAACAAAGAAAAACCTAGAAAAAATCTTGCCAAGAGGGCAGACATAGTTTTAATTTTTGTAGTTGGTGATATTATTTAGTTTATTAATATTGTTATTATATTAAATATAAATACTTAAAAATTAAGTTATATTAAAATTCTAACTATTCTTTTTCGCACTACAAAAATTTTATGCATTTCTTACTTTTTTGCATTACCAACTAAATATCCTACCACAAAACACCTTTTTAATGTTGTGAAAATCGAACGAACAATTCAATCAATTTAATAGATCACAAATGAATAAAATAAAATGAGTATGGAATAAAACCACTTTCAACACGTATTAAAATAAAATTAATTAAAATAACATAAAAATATCAAAAATAAAAATTATGTATCCTATATAATGAATAAAATGCTATAAATAAAAGATAATTATTTCGTACATAGATGGTATAATTTTTTAATTTCACAAATCAGTTGGGATTTTATTATATATTCTTAATTTGTATTTTTTTTTAAAAAGTAATATATAAATATAATATGAAATGAATTAATACTATATGGAGAATCATCAACTACCAAGTTGAGATATTTTAATAGTGGGATCTAAATATCTAATCTCTCCTGCTGCCCACATCGAAATGGTAACCCTCATGCAAGCGCTCATCCAGTTCTATGATCATTGTGGGCTGATCCAAACCATTGTTGCCTTGCCAAGGGATTTTCACAAACCTATAGGACACATGTGGCAAAATTGAACCTAGTTAGATAAATGTTGAATGGCCTTCCTTAACAGAGATTTAGAAGAAGAAGAAGAGGCTTTAATCAGCCACAAACTCATGAAACATTGCCATTTTAATCGTCTATGTTAATGACATAAAGGAGCTACTAAAGGAAGCCGGAATTATGCCGCCGATACATCTCACCATCACCCAACCGTTTCTTTTATTGTCTTTTTTATACATTAATCAGACAACCAGGCAAAATGGTTCTAACTACTTCTTTAGTCGAATAATTCTTTTATACTTTATTTACCATTGTTTCTTTTGGGTACCGACATTAATAACATCCTCGAAACTAACGTCTTAACAGCTTGGTTGAAACAGGTCTCAAAAACACAATGAGACAGGTCCTCTCTTAGGTTGAAATGTCTACCTAAAAGGGCCACATTTTCTCCTTTGGTTTCCTTTTTTGTTGTTGTTGTCTTACTCAGAAAAACTCTGGTTTCTCAAAAGATATAACAATGGTGAAGCGTCAGCCTTTTCTAAAGGAGCAATCACTAGGTAAATATTTTCAGTACCTTTTTCTTTACCCTTGATAGATTATGATTATGATTATGGTTTTTTGTTTTTGTTTTGTTTTGCATTTGCAGAGCAACGGCTGGAAGAATCAAAAACTATATTAGCCAAATACCCAGATCGAATTCCTGTAAGTTTAATCACCAGCATCTCTAATTTCATTGATTTTTTTATTATTTTATTTATATAGGAGAAATTTTTATGTTGAGGCTGAGATAAAATTATAAAATTTTGGATGATAAAAGTTTAAAAAAAAGTTTGTTAAAAAAATTCAATTAAATTATTAAATTTTTGGAGTAGCCAAAAATGGAATTTTACCATTTAATTAAGGGGCTAAAGGGCTTAAATTAAGTTAATAATTTTTGGAAGAGGCTAGAAGTGTAGTTTGCCTATACTAAAGGGGCCAAGGTTCCTAATTGTTATTAAAAAATATTAGGCATACGAATTGCAATATGATCTTTTCTATTACAGTATCTGATTAATCAAATTTTGGTCTGAAAAGGGTTTTCTTGGATGTAATAATTTTTGGTCACTTTATTTTTGAGTTATTAACCTGCTAATCACAGCTATAGGCTCAAACATTGTGTCAGCCTCAACCATAAATGATGGTTATTGATCACTTTTTTTGTTTGTCTATTATATGTTTGTTTACATTCCAGGTGATCATTGAAAGGTATTCAAGGACAGACCTCCCAGATATAGAGAAGAATAAGTATTGTTTTCTTTTTCCTTTTATTCTCATTATATATATATAAAGTTAATAAAACTTGGTAAATATTATTAATTGGTTTCTTTTAACTCTCCTGTTTTCTTGGCTCTCAAGGTTCCTGGTTCCTCGAGACATGTTGGTGGGTCAGTTCATTCACATTTTAAGTAGCAGGCTACATTTGAGTCCTGGAAAAGCTCTCTTTGTTTTTGTGCACAATACATTACCTCAAACAGGTTAAAAAACCATCTGCATTTCTCTCATGGATGATTCTTACTAATTGATTCATTAAACAAGAACTTGCTGACCCATTTTTTCTTTTTATCTCAACTACGCAGCAAGTCTCATGGGGTGTGTCTATAATTCTTTCAAAGATGATGATGGGTTTCTCTACATGTGTTACAGCACTGAGAAAACTTTTGGCTAAACTGTCCTCTGCATCTTTAATCTTCAATGTAAAACATTGGCAAATATATATACATATCTATGTATGTATTGTTGTAATTGTTTATAGCTCAATTCACCCTATTGATCTGTAAATGATGTAACTATATGTAAATAAAAAAATGTTTATAGGACTTGTATTTGCATATTTATGTTTCCTTTTTTATGTATCATATTGGCACTGCACATTGTTAGATACAGTGATGCCAGGAAAGATTGTATACCTTTACTCGTGTCTAGATATGCATCTGTCACGAGTGTCTAATGCGAGCCCTGAGTTTAATTATAGCAAAACATTAGTTACAATGTATTGGAAACGGCGTGGACAGTCACCTCAGCTTCCACCATGCATATATCTTTCACTAGGCACCCACTACTTGCATGATAGAAATAAGCCAGAGAAACAAATTTTTCCCACCCACTTTCTTGGCTTGAGCTACTAAACCAATGACTAACTGCAACAGAAATGAAAATATTATGCTTTTTAATGTACATTTGATTTTCATTTTTGCAAGGATGTTTAGTGAATGTTATTTACAGATGATTTGAGCTTTTTATACCTTTTCCAGCAATGTGCCTGCTCTGCTGTTGGTCCAGAATACGCAAGGTGAACTCTGCAAATATTTTAGAACCATCCAAAAGTGTGGCAGAATCTGCCAAAGCCAAATACATGGAGATATGAGTGCCTAATCCATGCCGTCTTCCTCTGGGAAAAAGATGTATTTTCCTGCATCATAAAGGTGAACAAAATCCCCTTGAAATTGCAATTAAAATCTTAGAATATCGTTACAGCATATCTCACAGATAATATGAAGGTATCGTCCTCTTTGGGTGTTGTTGAAGAACCGGCACACCCTCAAGGTTTTGTCCTCATGTGATTGCTTTTCTTTAGTCATGGTTTTGCCTGTTCAAGCATCAAGAGACACCCTTAAGCTCTCTTTAGAGCCGAGAGAGACAAAACCTTGAAGGTGCTCCTGTTATCACCACGATATGCTCTAACAAATATCATAGAGGAGTAGGAGATAAAGTGGATATATACCATTTATGGTTGGCAGCAAAGAATTGTTGTGATTCATTGTACTCTGAATCTAAATTGGAAAAGTTTTCAATCTTCCAAACATGCTTGGAACTTAAGGCATCCTTTATCATTGATAAGCATTCTCCTTTCCCTGAGCTCATTTCCTTGGTAACAAACACTTCAGCTCCAAACACACAACTGTCATCCAGTAGGTATCCATTGCCAACATCATTAAAACTTCTAATTGGTATCAACTGATCAAACCCCCACTGATGCATTGATCTATGAAACGGCCTTTCTTTTCCCGTGGCATCTAGGCATCAAAATCAGAGGTAAAAAATTCTCTTTTAAAGCATCTCCATTCCACCTATATTTCTGAAGTAGTTGTTCATTGCAAATATCAATAAAAACAGTAATGTTGTTTGCAGGGAAATTATAATACCATGAACTACCAAGTAACTGTCCTTGGTCTGATCAAGCAGGAAAAACCGGAAAACAGCGTGGACTTCCGAATCAAGACGAATCAGAGAAGCAACATCTGCAAAAACCAAGTAGAGAGAAAGGTGCTCTTTTACATTTCTACTCTTGTTTCCATGTGGGTACAGCACCAGCTTCCTGTGACCATACACAAATTAAAAGAAGGCTAATTAAGCTAATAAACATACACGGTGTTGAAGAAATTAATGATACCATTTGTATCCACCAGCTTCAAACTCTCCAGATTCATACTTGTCTATGCCAGTCTTTGCAAGTAAAGAAAATGACATGATCTTTAATATGTAATGTCTAGGTGCTGCTTCTGATATACATCTTCCAACTTCTGCAATGAGAACAAGCTTATAATTAGCTCATAAAAACACTAAACCAGGCATGCACAAAAGGATACCTACCTTCTAGGTTACTATAGACCAAGTTTGCCATGGCAACAAATTTTTGGACACAATTTTCTTTAGAAATATAGCTAATTTGCTATGTATCTGTATGTATATATGTAAAACAGAATCTCATCCTTAGCTTAGAGAGGAATGTTGTGATAAATCAACAAGCTGTTATTATTCTCAACTTGCTTAATGAAAGATGGAGTATCAAGCAATTGAAGTTTATTTTCCAAAACCAAAGAAGCAATTAAAATTTGAAGTAAAAGCTTTTAGAGAATATACCATGACCATTGTACCTTTTATTTTACTTGCAGGTTCTGCAATCCATTGAAATGAGAGCAGGGAAAAAATGGTTGTTTGAAAATTCTTACGTGCATATATGTCTAATGACTTGCTTTTTTACAATTACAAGTTTAATACATACTCGATTTCATTTTAAATATCAATATTTTATTTGAGCCAACAGGTGTTTGTTGTTCCCATTCACATCCTTCACCCCCCCACCCCCTTTCTACTGTTGATATAACAGGCATTCCATTTTGAACTACCGTTTGCTTTTGTTTTCGGCTATTATGATGCTCCTCTTTGGGCTTCTTGGCTTTTGCCTCGTAAAAGGATCAGAAACCATTTATGGTATTGTTTGCTTACATGTTTTTTCTCAAAATCCTTTAATTGATTCTATCTATGGAACTTTAATGCTCCTTCAAAACCTGAAGATTTAAGGGTTCAAAACCAACTTTAAGGGCTTACTTATTTAGTTTATAGGCTATAAGAAAGAGCTCACTTGTTTTCTCAACTTTTTTCCAATATCATTTTTTTTATTTTGTCACGATCTAACTTGACCCGCAAAACATAAGTCTTGTCCTAAGAACATGAGCAAAAATTGTCTTCTTTGGGCACCAGCAAGTTCAGCTAGATCAATTGTCATCCATTCTGTAGAGTGAATTTATTTATTTGTTGTGATTGAGTTAGAATGTCTAAAAATACACTTAAATGTAGTTTGAAGGTAACAAACTTCGAGAGACTTATGGGTACAAGAGAAAAAGACAATTCCAATTTATGTTCGCCGGGTCAGCTGACATATTCTGCCGACGTACATACAGACATATAGCATAACCAAGCAGGTTATGCAACTAAACTTCAATGGTTATTGATACGGTGCTTTACAAGAACGAAATATTCATAGCATATATTTTATCCCTGTCTGTCTTTTTTTTCCTATCATAAAAACACGGTGAAGCAAAAAAAGCCTGTTGTGATTCTCACAAACACATGACCAAAATGTTAGTTCAAGACAATGAATAAAAAGGATTATTAATAATAATCATGATTAAATAACCCTTAATAAGTTCCTAATCGGGTGGATTAAAACAAACACACGTGTTGGTAAGAGACAGATACATAGTACTTTGATGTTTGATGATAAACATGGCCAAATCCCAACAAAAGAAAAGCTCCACACGATGTACCTGCGAGACAACCTGATTTATTTCACCAACTCCGAAACTGTCAACATTTTTTTGCAATAAACTCCATAACCCAAATCTCATTACAATTCAACAAACATATATCATAAACCGAGTTGCAGACAAAAAGAAGAAGATGACCTTGGGTACACCATCATCTCAAGCATACGGTGAGCCATGGTACTGGGATAACCGCTATGCCCATGAATCAGCTCCTTTTGATTGGTACCAAAAATACCCTGCCTTAGCATCTCTTATTCACCTTTATGTGCCCCACCGCCATGAACGCATTCTCGTTGTCGGCTGTGGCAACTCAGGTACCTACTCCTCTACAAAATCAATGCATACCCTTTTTCAGATCTCTTAGTTTTATGTACCAAATCTCTATATTTTTTTTTGTTGTTGTAGTGTTTAGTGAAGACATGGTGAACGATGGGTACGAGGATGTTGTTAACGTTGATATATCTTCTGTGGTTATTGAAGCTATGCAAACCAAGTACTCTAATTGTCAGCAGCTAAAATGTATTCATAGCTTGAGTTCTTTATTCAAATCAAAATAAAATACGAGGAAATGATTTTTTTTTTGACAATTTTTTCTTTCGTTTTCTTTTTTTGTAGATATTAAATTGGATGTACGAGATATGAGTCCTTTTCAAGCTGGTTCCTTTGCAGCAGTTATTGATAAAGGTGTTGGCTTTTTGTTTTTATTTCGTTAATTAAATTGTTTTTGGCCTTAAACATTACTGATTTTCATTTGTAAAATGGTGATTTTTTGCAGGGACCCTTGATTCTATCTTGGTGAGTTTTTATGAATTTGTGGCTTATATATGTTCTTGTTGAGTTCTGATTTGACAATAATAAGCTGATGGGAAACTTTTTTGTGCAGTGTGGGAATAATTCTAGACAGAATGCTACTCAAATGCTTGGGGAAGTCTGGAGGTATAATAATCATTAAAAGTAACTAGCTATGATACTTGGACTCGGGTGTTAGTGTCGGATATGGTTAGATATTTCCAAGTCTTTCCAAGGAACCTCCCATATCCATGTTTTGGATATGGTGCTTTGAGTCTGAGCAACATAGTTTATTAGACTTGTCTACATTAGAAATTTCTTTTTATGGGTTTTCTTGATCTGTTCACCATATATTGAAGCAGTTGATAACACACTATAGGGTCCTCAAGGATAAAGGAGTCTATATTCTGGTAACTTTACTCACCTTTTATTCCTTTTGCATAAAATATTTGTTCTGCTTGTGTGGCATGGATTTTGAGTTATTTGCATTTTCCCTCATTCAGATTGCAATCTCTCTGTATGTACAGTTATTTTTTTCCCTAACTGTTCTTGCAAGTGCTGCAGATTACATATGGAGCTCCGGTATATCGCCTTGGCTTGCTGAAAGAATCATGCATGTGGAGCATAAAACTGCATGTGATAGGTTGATTGAATTCCCATTCTGGTTACTATGTTGTCAATACCTTATACTTTTCATTTTTTTATGTGGAATACTTTGTATGCTTGCCATAATCCTTTTGTTATGGGGTTAGGTGGTGCTGACTTGTGACAGCTGAATGATCACATCTTGCCTAGAATTGATATAATGTCATTTGCAATCACTTGAATATTATAGAGCATGTAAAGTAATTACTTCAGATATATAACAGATGGCCTAGGTAGGCATCGGGTTTCTTATTGTAGGTAACCATCTTCCATCCCATAATCCTCACGTCTCTGCCTGAGGTTTGAACTTGAGACCCCAAATCGAGAATCTTGGGTGCTGACCGTATACTGCTGAGTTGTCACAAGATGTAATGCTTAGACAAATAAAAGAAAATGGCGTAGAATTACTTAGTTGATCTGAACGAAAAGGAAGAGTGACTTTTGAATCTAGTTAACCATTAAGATGCATAAGATCGCATATTCCCTTATGCTTCCTATGAAATGAATGTTTTAGAAGAGTGCTGTATTTATTTTCTCTCTTGACATAAGTGGAACAGCAAATATTTCTATTTATCTTACTTTACAGCATAAATCACTCCAGGATAAGAACATGATTCGTGAGAATAACTAGATTCTTGAAGCCTGTAAAACTAGTTTCATCCTCCATGTATAGTAGCCTGGCACGAATGACATAGTTTTAATCTAGCTCTTTATCATGCAGCGAAATTTGGAGCAGAGGGAAGTTCCGAACAGCCAACAAGGGCATTGACAGACCCAATTCTGTTGGATGAGAGTGGAAGCTCGGTGGAAGATGTACTTGGAAAAAACCCTGACGTCCATTACATCTATGTTTGTACCAAGGTGAGAATATTTTCTACTCAACGTTTCTTTTGGGTATACTCCAATGGCTAAAACTCAGAACCGGTTTGGCTGAAAAGTCTTGCTTTTAAGTGCATCTAGGAGTTGCTTGCCTTGTCTATGATGTGAAACTGTGAATCATTTGCTTTGATTTATAAAGGAACCCAAGACTAAGGACTGAAGCAAACAGCGATCAAAGAAGACAAGGATGTCGAACCTTTTGTGCAATTCTTTCTGCTGTACCTGATTGTAGCAGGCTTTAGTTTCTGTGTTGTTTGTGTCATGATACCATGAGCTATTCAGATTTAATCTGGCCGTAACATGTTAAAAAGCACTTTGTAATAACTGAACCAATTACAGCAGTTGTTTTTGTTATTATTGCTTTCAGGCATTGCCTATAATATTACCTGCTATACCCTTATCTAGGCCTTACATGTTGATATGATGCATGGCCTTTATTGTTGTTCTATAAATTAAGGTGACAAAGAGGGCAGATTATTTTCCTTGCAGCACTTACTAGCTCAATCAGTATTCATGTTAGTAAAAGGACTCTTGAGGAAGAGATCTCTAGTTCGAACCAAATGAGATGCACCTTGAGGGTCTATAGGTGCTCGAAAAGGACAATTCTTATTATCGTGTTTGTTGCTCATTCAACTATGGATTAGTTCAATAATGATACCAAAACTGCAGCTTTCTGTTAAACTTGTTTATTTCTTCTCTTTATTTGTATGTCTTTAAACTCAAAAGCAGCCTTGCAAGACTTAATATTTTGAAGTATACTTATCTTCTATTTTGATACTTAAACTATCATCCCATCGCATTTTATTTCAAAAAGTTAATAGTGTCCAGTAATAATGTGCCATATGCCAGGTTTTGCCTTACCCTATTGGAGGCCTTGTTGGGTGTTCACCTTGTCAAGACCAACTATTAAACGATAAACAAATCGCATGTAAAGTTGGTTAATCCATTATCATGGAGGTTGAATTAGTTTAACAAGATAACATGTGGCTTAGTAGCGCATGCTAGTAAACGTGTTCGTAGGAGTCCAAAACTCATCCCTCGAACATCTAAAAAGATGGCACTTGTCTAAATAGGAGTGGCTCTCTACATTATTAATGTGAACCTCACCCCTCTCTCTCTCCAACCTTCTAATTCCCCACATCAAGAAGATATCAAGCTAAGAAAACTATAAAAGTGTTTTGTGACTCAATGCAACTGAATTGAAAAGGCAACATGGGCTTCTAATGCTAATTATTTTAACCATTCTGTTTCCTGTTAGCCATAAAAAAGACCTTCCATGATTCAAAATTGAATTATTTGACACTGCACCAGTTATCTGTATTCTGCTTCCAAGCTTCATGTTTTATCCATAGTAGTTAGTACCAGTCATTTCAATCCGTAGGTTCTGTTTTGATAATATATCAGAACTCCAAATCACATTTTCGTTCTGGTAAAAGTTTTGACTGGTGCTAATGATATCGGTGTGTTTCGCCTAATCGTGTCAACCGGAATAATGTTTACCTGCTACATAACTAATGAATTTGAACAAGGCTAAATAAATACATTATTTTAATTTAATTAAATTACAAGTATATATAAATATTTATATAAAAACTAATATCTAGATAAGTAAAGAAGTTTATAAAAAATATGTGATATCAATTTATATACATAAACTATCAAGAAAACTCCTAAATAAGAAGAGTTAATTCAAATAAATTTGAAGTTTAAAATTCAAACAAAAAGTCTAGGTGCCACATGACTTGGAGCAACACCTAACTTGTTGAGGTTAGATATGAAGACGGCTTTGGGGAGTGCTTTTGTAAGTGGGTTAACAATTTGATTGGCCATAGAATGTGAGTGACATCCAAATTTTTTCTTTGAACATGATCGTAAATGAAATGTAAATCCACCTCAAGATGCTTCATTTTGCCATGCAAAACCAAATGCTAGCTATGAGATGTTGTACCTCGACTGTAAAAAAGATTTTTAGAAGATGAGACGGTGGAAGTCTGAGCTTTTTTACCAGATTCATAACCCAAAGAGCTTTAAAGGTAGTAGTTGTGATTGCTTGATATTTAGCTTTAGTGGAGGAGCGAGCAATGGTAGGTTGTTTCTTTGAGGACTAATTTAATGGATTTGATCAAAATAAAGAATAAAATCAATTGTCAGGCCGCAATTGGTGTGATCACTTACCCATTCTGTGTTTGAGCATATACAAAGATTTGGATCCAAATGACGAGTGAATCAAAGACTATAGTTGGAGGTTTTTTTCAAATATTGAAAATGTGTTTCACTGATTTTCAATATATGGACAGTGGAGCATGCATAAACTGAGAAAGTTTGTTCACAACAAATAAAATATGAAGTCCCGTAAAGAAAGATATTGGAGTTTCCCAATAATTGTATCGGTCACTGGTCACCTATATACATTGTTATTAAACATGATTAAGCTAAATTTTTAACAAGACAAATTAAAATAAAAACTATACAACGAAATAAAAAAGCATTATATGTAACACTCCAAAATTCAGCCTAGAAGTTTAGATCGAATTTTGGAGGTTACATTGATCACCGAAGTGATCTAAAAGACATTTACTTGTCGAAAAACAATTTGCTAAATCCGAATTTAACCGCTTGACAAATTAAGTTTTGAAATAATAATTAAGCGTCGTTATAAACAATTAGGAACAAAAACCCACAGTTTTTATAATCTCAGTTAAAATGGCAGTTTACTAAAAACCAAAAGTAAACTTATACCACAGTTCTTATAATTATTTACGGTCCATAACAACTTATCAAAATAGGAGTTGAAAAGAAATCCTATTGGCTTGTTTTCAAACGTGTCTATCCGAGACCTCCGTCTTGCCAAGTCCATCTTCAGAAACAATAGTACCTAAAAAGGGAAATTAAGGGGGTGAGCTATGCAAGTTCAGTGTGAGTTCGAACTGGAAGAGAACGACAAAAGAAAATGTTACCAAACAGATATTTAACTAAAAGAGAACTCAGACAGAGTACGAAACAACCTATTTTAACAACCAGGAAAATGGCAAAATGAAACACAAAGTTGTCACCCAAAACATATAGTACAGAACATATCGAACAACACAACCCTTATGCAATTAATCACGCGATCTTACGGACAGACTGAATGTGAAATGTATGCACAATACAAAACCCAACCCAACCAACTGAACACCACTTCAATCCCCGTCACACCACGAATGAGCCATATCAAGCCCAACCAACCTTGCACACCACATAGGACATTGAAAGGCCCATCCACCCTACACACCACAATTGTGGAGTTGAGCCACATTAATTTCAATACGTAGTTGAGCTGACAAATGTTCAGTACATTATGGTAAACCGCTGTACGGATGCGTTGCAGTTAAAACTGCCAAAAAAGAACAGACTTCCTTCTCTTCGCAACCAAATCTAGAGTTTTATGCAAATGTATGCATGCAAACAAATCACTAACAGACTCACAGAAATAATGTAAATAACTCACAGGCAAACACACATCAGTCAAACAGAATCAAAGGTGTACATATTCATTCGACTAGATACGAAATCAAGTATGTTCGTAGCTATTTACTAGTAACATCACATAACACATAATTGAACTGATAAATTCACACTCTAATTGCACACAGATGCACAAATCTAAGCTCATCAAAGTCTCTATCAACTTTACTAAGACATAACTGAGAGTTGGAACACTTAGAAACACCAACAAGTCAAAATCCGTCACAAAAAAAAAATCTACAAATCAGAGCCACACGGCCGTGTGCCCCGGTCGTGTGGAAGTGTCTAGGCTATGTGGAAACCTTCACACCAATGTGAAGGAGCACACACCTATGTGAAAGGAGGCACACGGCTATGTGGGCAGCCTGTGTAACTCTCTGTCCAAAATGGCTAAAATAAAGTGCAGGACAGACACTGCTGTGTGGAAACCTCACACGCTCATGTGCTCAAGGGACACGGCCGTGTGTCCAGAACATATGTCCGTGTGAATATCGATTAAAAATCCTTAAATCAGCCACACGACTATGTGGCCAGGCTATGTCGCACTAAAATTGGCCCTAAAACCCTAATTTCCATTCCACATGGTCATGCAAATCGCCTGTGTAGAGTACACACCCTTGTGGCCACTTGTGTGGTCACGAAACCACACCAAAATAGACTGTACAACATGTCTTTCTTCCTCGAAACGTATTCTTAATAATAGTAGCTCTAAAACCCACCCTGAAATTGATTAAAAATCACACAACCATCATAAAAAATGATTCATATCCGCTTTAATCCCCAAAACATACAGTTTAATTCCAGTAACCTACAAGAAATAGCTAAACTCCATAGAATCCAACATCGAAACTATACAATTCAGAAACATGCCTGTAATTGTCGAATTTCATGTAACCAGATTAGAATTCAATAATGGAAAGGAAAAGTTTCTGAACCCACACATTAATTTGTGATTAAAATGCCCAAAACGCCTCAAATCCACTGATTCTGAAACCCCTGTCGATGAAATTGCAAAACAAAGCAAAAGAAATGGAGTAGAATCAAAGGAACAAAGTTTCAATTGACAGAGAGAAAAAAAACGTGCTAAAGAGAATGTAGGAGAAGAAGAAAAGAAAAGAAAAAGTGTAGAACATAAAGAAGAGAATGTGAAAAAGAATTTGACTTCTTTCAAAATAAAAATAAAATTTAAAATAATAAATATTTAAACTTTTAAAACAAAACAAAACAAAATAAAAAATAGTCCCTCAAAATGCACCTAAGGACTCAAACCCGGGAACCTAAGCTAAACTAACACATAACCAACCACCAGACCTGCAGACCCATTTTGACATTAAAACATAACAACAAACCCAATTGTCCGATCTAGCCACTGACCCTACCTATAAATCTCAAAACTTCGAACCCTAGAAACTAAGATGTTACACTATCTAATTTCATTGTCTTTCGACTAATATTACCTCAAAAGCAACTAACTTGACTATACATTTACACCGTTACAATCCCTAACAATGGCTTAATAACTTGACCACACCCTAACGTGCGTGTACTAAGGCTATGAATAAACACAAATACAATCAGAAATATAGCGGTGTACTGCAAATGTGATAAGTTAGTTGTAATATTTATAAGTGTTACAATGAAACACTTTAAGTATTCTAAGGATCGAACCCAAGATATTGCTAAATTGGTAAACGTGTTTATCAAGATAATTGCAAGTTAAGTAATTACTAATCTAATTGAATCGGACATAATTAGTGCAAATTCAAATATAAATTGTTTATACACTAAATGTAAATTGTTTTAGATAATGTAAATGATGAAATGATGGTCGATTGATCAGTCGATTACCCATTAAACTAATGAACCTATACCGATTATATTATTTGCCACTCTTAGTTAGGAATCTCCTCTCGATCTTAACTTAGACTAAAACATACCACCTAAGCTCTCCTCTCAGTCTCACCGAGGCATATAAACCTCCTCTTGGTCTCACTATTCGGTACAATTATATTAAACTATCTAATGATAAACTCTCCTTTTGATCTCGTTTATCTAAATTTTCCACTAGATGTGTCAATTCTAACGTATGAAGCATTTCGATATAAAAAGAACAACCAAACAATCAAGTATATACATGGACTTAATCCAACAATCAATTCATCAATTAACTAACAAACAATATTAGCACATAATAAAGCTTAACACCCAAATAGACATTTCATCGAACAATTAATATGTGTAACATAAAGGTAAGGGTAAGAAATGCTCATTTAGATGTGAAACCAATGGCACCCAAAAGCTTGATCCATCTCTATTTACAAAAGTCTCCAACAAGAAAAAAGAAAGAAAACAACAAAAATAAAATCTATTTGAAAAAATAAAAAAAATCCTAATCTAAAAATAAAAAGAAAAGAAACCTAACAAAAAATATCAAAAGTAAAGAAAGATGATCAGCCAACAAAATCTACTTTCACAAGCTTATAAAGTAGTATTTGTAGTCTACTAACATTTAACCTAACATTAACAATTATGCCCTTAAAAGAAAAGTGACTTAAGCTTGTTTGGACACAAAATTACCCCTATAATTTTTCACCTCGACAAGCTTTAGTGTCGCAACACCAAAGCTTGGGTGTCGCAACATCCTCTATAGTAGGCACAATCTTGGCTTGGGGATTCTCGATGTCACGACGACATCCTTGGTAGTGGTCATGATTTCATCACTTCAACAACCACCAGTGATGTTGTGACCTTGGAGGCTTGATGTTGTGACTTTAGGCTTAATGTCGTGACACAACACCTTTAGTGTCGTGACACTCTCAACAATCAGCTCCAGGTTAATTTTTTATTGAAGTCTTATACCTTCGAGACAATAGAGGCTCAGTGTTGCAACATCCTAACACCAGTGTTGCGACACCCATGTCAAATGTAGTTCTCCTCGAGGTTTGATCATCGCTGTCTCCTTACACAAGCTCAAATCAATAATTAGACTCCCAATGATATAGTTTTGCCAATTTGAGTCTCAAAATAAGTAAAATATAAGTAAAGCTATCATTAACACTAAAATCTAATAATCGTTAAAAAACATTAAAAAAATACTCGTAAACTACTTGAAAACAAGCCCGTTAAGTACTTGAGATTGTTTAATTTGACATATCAAATTATGACATATTAGTATGGAAAGAGCTAATAGAGTATAATATCTTACTGAAGTTTGTGTGCTTGAAGGAATGAGGATGAATTTCAAATATGTAGTGAAGCAGGTGAAGAGGAATCGATATTTGAGCTAGATATTGTTGACAAGAGATTTTTAAATAAGGAATTAAAATTGCACTCAATATTTGAACATTTTTTCTTAATTTTAGATAAAATTATTTTCAAAAAGAAAAATGTCTTAAAAATGTTGACTTCTCTAGAAAAAATTATGTCTTTAGATGGAAACCCTGATGATAGTAGTCAATAATGTGGTTTAAGTTTGTTTTGAGTATATGGTTTAAGCCATGGGTAACAAAGGAAACCAAAAACTTTTAATACTTTGTAATTTGGTTCATCACCAAACAATTTATGTTAGGGGAGTCATTTGGAAAGAAGTTTTGTGGGTAGGCAATTTATAAGATAAACTACTTAATGACAAATGGAGCTCCAAAAAATAGACGGGACAAATGCTTGGTGTAATAAAGTTTTGGATGTTTTAATTGTGTGTCTATGGCGACGTTCAACAATAAAGACGCGCTGTGGGGTGTAGGGTGAGGGTTTGAGATGTTCTATACCTTAAGAAGCAAGATAAAGTTCTAAACTTTGAAATTCACCACCACCATTTATATAAAGTGAAATTTTTTTCCTATTGAAAAAAATTTCTACTAAAGGGTGAAATTTTGAAAATATTAATTGGATCTTATTTTTAGATTTCAAGGTTTATAGCCAAATATATATGGTGTTTTGATTAACAAAAAAATAATAGTATAACTTTTTTTTAATTGATAATATCATAAATGGTCCTTAAATCATTAAAAGGTCTTTTTAGGCGCATGTCACTTGACAAGGTATTTTGGTAGAAAGCAAATTGATAAATTTTATTACTTGACCAAGCATTACAAAAAATAAAATATTCAATTTTGGATACTGATAATTTTCTACAAGTTAGAGATTTCGAGGATCACCTATGATATGATGGGATGCACCAGTGACAAGGATCTATAATGATGTTGGGGAACCTTGTCAGGATACAAAGTTAACCTTTGCTTCTTGATGGTTGTAAGATCTAAATTTGTAAACACGATCAATGTAGCTGTAACACCCCTTAACCCCAAACCGTCGCCGAAACAGGGTTACAGAGCATTATCGGACCTATCAGACAATTTACAATTAATTCAAAATAAATGACATACATATCTTGATTTAATTATAAAGTTCTTATAATGGACCCTCGATGTAACACCCCCTAACCCTATTCCGTAGTCGGAACAGGATTACAGAGTATTACCGGTCACTACAGTTCGATTACGGTTAATAGAGAAAGAAATATAATTTAGTTCATAAAAAAATATCTTATTTTCCCTTAATGGGCCCTCGGGACTTAAAATGTATGTTAGAACCAAATCGGGACTCAATCGGAAGCTTATAAATTTTTTTGTGCAATTCTTAAAATTTCATTTAATGAACAGTACCACAAGCCCATGTGGCCTAGGAGACACGCCCGTGTTGTCACCCCGTGTGTCTCACACGGCTTAGACACGCCCGTGTCCTTTACCCGTGTACAACACTGACTTATTATTTAAGAATAAACTAGTTTCACACGACCAAGTCACACGCCCGTGTGCTCAGCCTGTGTGGTATTTTGTTTTACAAAGTTTAGATGCAGGGAACACACGGCCTATCAACATGCCCGTGTGCAAGCCATGTGTCTCACACGGTCTGATCACACGCCCGTGTGACATGCCGTGTGGACTCAGAATGAACCTTATAGTTCAAATTTACCAACCCTGCAAACCTTGAATAACAAGCAATTTAAAATTTAATCTTTCAATCAGTCCAAACATGATAAAACACATCTATTACACATTAATTCTACTAGTATAATAATCTAACATATGTATTTTAACAATCATTAAACGAAACAACTCCAAAATTTATTCTTAAGAACCATTCAAATTAATTCAAAATAAACTATATAAGTGACTATGTTATAGACATAAATTTTGCTTATATAGATTAACCTTTATCATCCTTACCCTAGTAACATTCATACTCAAAATAACATTAAAGACAACCTAGGTACATGTCATTCCTCAGGATAAGATACATCACCAAGTATTTGAGTTCGGGAGTTGGCTTGGATGCTGAGACGTTAGTCACTTTGTACCTAGCCTGCGCACGGAAGCAAACCACACGCTGAGTATACACTCAGTGGTATTTCTATAAACCAATACTTAACATGCATTTAAAACATAACTATAATTCTAACCATAAGAACTTTATAAAATTTCATTCATTTATCTTTAAATCATAGTATCATTTATCAATAAAATCATATTTAGTAAGAAATGTAGTTGCAATCAGTATCTTTCAGTGTTCAGTACAGTAGTTTACCCCCATTAACATAACTCGGATCTGAACAGATACGCGGATCCAACCCACACACCGGGATAGTATATAGTGTTTCATCGGCCGAAGCCGGAATACATCGTAACAGTAACAGTAACAGTAGCGATACACAGGGTACCTCATCGGAATGAATCCGGAACAATAACAGTAGTAGACACTTATAGTGCCTCATCGACACAAAGTTGGAATATCCCTGAACACTTCCAATCCTATGGCATGCTAATTATATCCGACTAGCCCGACACTGTTAATAGGGTTTTCATTTCACTTTCAAATTTTCGTATAATAGTTAATACATTTCAAATTTAACAATACTTACCTTTAATTTACTTACCATACATAATAAAGCAATACATACAACATTTAATTTAAAAGCTCAGTTTATAGAAATACAAACTGTAGTTCTCGAGTTTATTCGTTATCTTTGCTTACTTTCTCTTTTCTCTTTTTTGATGACGTTTCCGGTGCTACGTTA
This sequence comes from Gossypium longicalyx, assembly GCA_025698465.1. Classification (NCBI taxonomy): domain Eukaryota; kingdom Viridiplantae; phylum Streptophyta; class Magnoliopsida; order Malvales; family Malvaceae; genus Gossypium; species Gossypium longicalyx. The sequence continues at coordinate 8,848,093 of CM046997.1, read as the reverse complement.
GCTACGGAAAAAAAAATTTAACATTTAAAATCATCAATACATATCATTTAATAACACACTCTTCTATTTTTCATGTAACTTTTACATAAATTTCAATTTAATCCTTCCACCATAACCATTCTTTCTCTTCAAATAAATCTCATATTTTCATTTAATACTTACTTTAAACAAGTTTTAACATTTAACTTCCTTCATAAAATACTAATTATACAATTTAGTCAATTTAGTCCCTACTATAACAAAACTTATATCTTCCTTTACAATTCAATCCTTCTCCCACTTCTAACTTGAATTTCTATCATTTTATCTCATAATTCATCTATTTGTTCAACTTAATTAACATCTAAAAATTCACTAACTTTATAAATCTCAACATAATTCAAGTAGGGCTTTGTTCTAGGATTCCAAAAACATCAAAATTACAAAAAAAGAACTAAATTGACTTACCACTTAAAGCTTTAAATCCTTAAACCTCAATTTCCCCTTTTCTTTTTCTTTCCATTTCTTTCCTTTCTATTTTGTTTTCATTCTCTGTTCTTTCTTTTTATTTTCTTTATTTACTTAATATATTATAATATTAATATAATTATAATATAATATTATTTACTTATTATATAAGTAAATACTAATAATTATCAATATATGTTTTATACATACTCCACATGTACTTCACTATTATCACACATTTGACACTTATTTTAGCTTATTTACTAATATAGTCCTTTGACTTTTCTTTAATCTGTAATTAAACTTTTACACTATATTCAATTTAGTCCTTTCACTAAATTAGCTTTAATTCAAGCTAATTCACTTAACCAAAGTCTAACTAACTACACTACTAGCTTCGTAAATATTTCTAATAAATATTTACGAATTCATTTTGCGAAAATAATGACCCAAAATTTAATTTTTCGATACCCGTAAACTTTGGGTCGTTACACTCGAGGTCCAAATCACACGTTAGAATCGAATCGGGACTTGTTCGGATACTCTGATTTTTTTTTGTGCGAACTCAATATAACCCCTTTTATGAATATCTAACCTTCCCTGCAAATTCAAATCGAGACCAATCCAAACAAATCAATTCATGAATTTATACATCTCTAATTATAACAAACTAATAATATAAAGTTCTAACATTTTTATGTTTATAACAATCTAACATAAGATGTCTAATTGATTCATTTGAATTATCATTCAACAAAATTGCCCAAAGCTATGATATAGACTATGTTTAAGACATATGTAATTGTATGGAACAACCATTACCATCATTTATCATTAATATTTATATATCAAAATAACAACAAATTACAACCAAGGTACATGTCATTTTCAAAAGAGAAAAGTACATCACCACGTATTTGAGTTCGAGATTGACTAGGATGCCGAATCATTAGTCACTTTTGTACCTAACCTGTGCACGGAAACAAACCGTACGCTGAGTATGCACTCAGTGGTATTTCTATAAACCATAAATAATTATAAAATACATATATAACACTACTCAAATTCAATAACTATTCAAATATTCACCTTTCAATCCAGTGCTCTATTTTATTTCAAACTCAGTATCAATCATTATTTTTCAATAACAATTATTTGTTTATTATTATTCAATAATAATCAGTTATTCAGTATCAAACAATCAATAACAATCAGTTATTTAGTACAGTAATTTAGTCATTCAGTAACTATCAAATATTCAGTGCAGTAGTTTAGTTATTCAATAACTATCAATTACTCGATACAATAATTTAGTTATTCAATAACTATCAATTACTCAATACAACAATTTAGTTATTCAGTAACTATTAATTATTCAGTACAGTAGTTTACCCCTATTAACATGACTCAGACCTAAACGGATACACGGATCCAACCAACACACCAGTATGGCACATTGTGCCTCATCGGCTTTGCTGAAGTAAACAATAGTAGTGCGGTACTTAGTACATCATCGGATTAAACCGAAGTAACAGTAACAATACGACACACAAGGTGCCTCATCGACTCGAAGTCGAAGTAACAATACGACACTTATAGTGCCTCATCGACTCAAGGTCGAAGTATCCCTAAACACTTCCAATCCTATGGCATGCCAATTATATCCGACTTAGTCCGATACAGTTTATAGGGTATTCAATTCATTTCTCAATTCACAGTAATTAATCATTTCAATATCCATTTCACAATAATCACAAATTCACATACATTCAATTCAATATCAAAACACTAATACTTATTTTAATATCTTTCCATGCACATATAATAATAAAAACAACAATTTAAATGTTAAGTTCGGTTTATAGAAATACAAACCGTAATTCTCGAATTAATCTTCGTCAACTTTCTCCTTTCCTTTCTTTGTCGAAGTCTCTAGTATTACGTTAGCTACGGAAATTAAAATAATTATACCATTAATTACAGCATTAATTTATAATAATAATTGAATTTCTATCCAATTTATATTTTAGTTCCATTTTAGTCCTAACTAGATTGATCTACTTTTCTAATTCAATTCACACTCTATTTCTATTCAAATTTCATTCAAACTCAAATTTAACTACTAAATTTTCAGCATATTTCACTAATTTCAAATTTTCCTCAATTTAGTCCCTACAACATAAAACTTATAGCTTACTTCACAATTTAATCCCTTTATTAATTCTAACTTGAAATTCTTTCAATTAAATCCCTAATTCATCTTTTTGTCCAACATAAAATACACTTGAAAACCTATAAACTTCTAAACTATCAACTTAATTTTATCAAAACCTTGTTTTAAGACTTCTAAAACATCAAAATTAAGAGAAAAGAACTTAATTAAGCTTACCAATTAAACTCCAAGCTTCAAATTCCCTATTTCCCCTTTTTTCTTTTTTTTTCTTCTTTCTTTCTTCTTTCCTTGCTCTATTTCGAAAGCTTCTCTATTCTTTTACCCTTTTGTTTCTTTTGTCTTTCTTTTTATTCTTTTATTATTTCATTTGTTTTATTTATTTTATTAACTTAATATAGTATAATTTAATTATTATAAATATCTATCATATAATTAATAATATAATACAAATGTATACATTTACTTTTCTACATTTGTACATGATCAATACCATACATTTGTTATGATTTTATCTAATTATTTCATAAAAATCTTATAAATAATTATTTAATTAATAACTATCTTTTTAATTTAATAAAATAATAAATATCTATTTACTTTGATATTAAGTAAATACATATATAAATTACAAATATATATATTTTATTTAGTACACTTGAATTCATCATCACCTTACACTTGTCACCATTTAATTTATTTTTCATATAAAAAAATTTATAATATTATATAATTATAATAAATATCTATTTAAATAATTATAAATAATAATAAATATCTATGTACTTTAATAAAAAGTAATTAAATAAATATGTTACAATTGTATATATATATTACTATTACATTTGTATATTTTTATCACCATCCATTTGTCAAAATCATATTTTATTTCATAATAATATTAATAATAATATAATTCAATTTAATAACAATAATATAATAAGATATGCTAATACATAAAATCTTGTATTTTTATTACTTATATGCCGCCTCATTCCTCTTTAATGGCTTAACTGTCATTTTGTTCCTCATTATTTTCTTTTAATTTATTATTAAACTTTTACCCTTTATTCAATTTAGTCTTTTTTTCCTAATTACTCTAAATTAAACTAAATTTACTTAATTAAAACCTAATTAAACACACCACTAGACTCATAAATATTTCTAATAATTATTTACGAACCCATTTTGTTAAGACGGAGGCCTAATAATGTACTTTTTCGATGCCCATGAATTTTGAGTCACTACAGTAGCTATAGCAATCCTATTGTAATGGGAGGCAGTTCTATTAGGAACCCCATGGATATTGTTGTTGCGATTGATTTCTTCTACTATTAGGACTAAGAAAAGATGAATCGGAAGTGGACCTTTAAGTAATGGTGACAACAATGGAAACTTTTGGTTTATGAAAAGCTATTCGACAAGCTTCTTAATCGTGAGATATTCCTTCAAAATTTTGTTTTGATACCATAAATAAGTAAAGAAGTTTATGTAAAAGATGAAAGTTACTTGTGATTTATTCATGGAATGAGCATCTATTTATACACATAAATTATTAACAAAACTCCTAAACAAGAGGAGTTAATTCAAATAAATTTAAAGTTAGAATTTCAAATAAGAAATTTAGGTGCCACATGACTTGGCCAACCAATAATATCTTTTTAATTTTTAATTGGTAAAACAAATTACCTTAATCATTTATGGATGACCTTGTTTTTTAATGTCCGAGATATTTTTTTTGCCGATTATGCCACTGACTCAGTGACAAAACTTGTGTAGGTTTCTGTAATGCGCTAAATTTCTAGTATAGTAAATGGTACTATTTTGGGATTTGATGTAGTGAAATCCCGAGGAAATTTGAAAACAAGTTTAAAGAATGAAGTTTTAAAGAATTATTTTGTTTTGTAGAAAAGAAATTTTGTGAGAATGATTGAGAATATGAAATTTTGATACAAATAGGTCGAATCATTTCTTAAGATTGCTTGATTTGATCCAAACCATTCTTAAGATACATTGTTTCAAATAGATCAATCTTCAAAGATGGGCTAACACACGTCCAATATATCAACAATGATTACAACTTGAAGATCTTGTTTCCAAAGATTGTTAACACTAAATATGGCAAGTTATATGACTTTCGTAGTGCCAAGAGCAGAGGGCGTTAATTGTGGCACTACGTGCGGCACTGGAAACACGAAAATATACACACTTTTTCATGCCCTTTTTAACTCAAATTCATGTAGTTTCGATAAAATTCTTGTCGAAAAATATATAATAATTATAAAATAATTAAATTGCACTCAAATTATGAACATGTTGAATTTTAATTAATTTTATATCAAATTTTGATTAATTTTGATTATTTTCGACAGATTTGCATAAAGGGCAAAAAACTGCTTGGCAGATACTACTAGAAGCGCAAAACTGAAAAGCAATTTTGAAGCATCAAGGTGAATTAATTTTTCAGCCTAAGACGGTCCAAATTATGCATATTAATTCATAATATAATTAATTTTAATTTTAATCCAATTTAATTTGGGTTAAATAAATTATTATTAATCAGTTATGAAAAGGGGCCTAGTTGAGCTGAACCGAGAAAACCGATCTGGGCAGCCCAAAACTATCCCACATGCTGACCCAATCAGCTTGTTTGTTTGATTATTTGGCTTGCAAAATGGCCCTTGAAGACTCTTTCAATTTGCATTCAAACCCCTTCACTGTTCATGCCTTTCAAGATTTGCCCCTACCTAAAAATAGCATGTTTGAAATCTTCAAACATGCCACATGTGTGGCCGGCCATGGGGGGAGTCTTTGGTTGCTGATTTTGGCTATTTTTAGTAGGCTTCTCTACCTATAAATACCCCATTGGTTGCTTACTTCAAACAGATCTTAACCATTCTATCTCTTCACTTCTCTCTCATTTTTCTCTTTTCATTCCCTTCCATTTTTCCTCATTTTCTTCCCCTATTCCCTTGCCGATTTCACCTCTTGAAAAAGAGTCAATCAACCACCATTTGAAGCAGCATTCAAGTGTTCGTAGAGGCCTCGGAGCAAACTAGACAAGCCTCGGAGGATCACCAGATTTGATTCTTGTTCCCTATTCTTTTAAATTTGTTGTTGTTATGATGAACATGTCTATGAATATTTGTGATGTTGATATGCTTAATTTAATCAATATGGCTTAAATTTAATTCGTGTTAGGTTAATTGCATTTTGTCTACTTAATTTATTAAAATTGTGTTTGTGTTGTTATAGGCCTCGGTAAGATGTTTGATTAAGTAAAACCATGATTGAGTTATTCTTGCATTACAATCGTAAGGTAACTAATGAATTAATTATTTAAATGGATTGAAATTGTAATTAATTGACACGATACTTAATCAGTGCATGTTTAATCATCTAACGTAGCTGAGGGTTAAATTAGCAACAGTATCTAATGATACATTAGCCTTGCATAACTTGCAAGATTATTGTGATTAAACTGTTTCAAGGTAGAAATATAGTGTTACCTCATGTAATCTTTTATGTGCTTATGAGATTGAATTAATTATTTGAATTGGCATAGAGATATGTACAAGAGATTATTTTAATTTCATAAGTATGTATGTGCATTAACACATTTGGTTATTAAAATTTGTTTAACCGGTTGAATTGATATAGAGATATAATCAAGAGATAAATGAATTTTGGTAAGTAAGTATGTTCATAAGTTAGCAAATTATCGAGTTGCTGTGAATTTATTCGTAACAACATAAACGTGACTTTAGTAATTCTAAGTTAAGAAATGTAATTAATCTAACACAACTATGTCATCTTGATTAAAATCATCTTTTGAATCGTGCATTGGAACTTTATTATTATTTATTTATTTTACTTAGTTAAAATTCTAGTTTTTAAACCTCCTCAAATCAAAATATTTTTCTTCACCAAAGTGTTTTTAAAATTGCATTCATAAATAATTCTTTTCACAGTCCTTATGGGTACGATAACTCGATATTTACTTGTCATTTTATTACTTGTTACGATTGTGTACACTAGCACATTTCTGTCATTCTAGGCACATTGCTCATGTAATTGCCTCAACAAAAAAAAACCACCTCTTTCAATGTGGTAGCCTTTAGGATGGCCACCATTGTTGGCCTTATTCAACCTCTACGATCGATTTTCCTTGGTCACCCATGAAAGTTGTTGGTTTTAACTTAGTATCTATTTGTTTTAATGGTGCTCTAGCTTTTTCCTTCTTTGGGTTTGATAATTTTGTCGGGGAGAACACTACTTTCACTATCGAGATTCAAGGCACCAGTTGGCTGGTGATGCGCTATGTTTGAATGGCTTTGATTCCTCTGTTGGCCTTGATGTCATTGGTTAATGCCAACATTCGCCACCACTGATCATGAATAGAGTTGCTTTACCTAGTTTTGGTTGAATTTAGTTAAAATTTGATTGCCCAATTTCTTTTGGGTTTATCTCTTATTGTATTTTAGGGATTTTTGAACATTTGATTGGTACCATTTGTGAAAAGAAGTCAAAGTTTATTTGAAATATGAAAAAAAACTTAATTAATTTATTACTAAATAAAAAAAGTTGGGGTAAACTATACTTAAGGTCACTAAACTATTAATAAGTTTACGTTTTGATCACTCAACTTCAAAAAAATACAAAATGCTCACTAGACTATTCAAAAGTTTTTATTTAAACCACTAAAATGTGCAAAAGTTTTTTTATTTAAGTCACTAAGATGTTAAGTGCTTTTTTTTTAAAGTTAAGTTAGTGAGCTCCAAGAGATAGTTCAATTATTAGTAAGTGGATCAGTACCCATCAACGAGTAGACGTACATATCTTAGATCCAAATCAATCCGATGGTCAGATCGAAAAAGGAAGCTATTTGAATTTTAATTTGTAAATTTATGACATCCAAAGATATTGCATGAAAAAAACTGAACTATTAAAGAGAAAGGTATAAGAGATTTCATTTGGTGTGAATAGAGAATGTTATATAACAATAATTAATAGTTCAATGATTTATATAAAAACTTTCAAATAATTTAATAACTATTTTATAATTTTTTAAAGTTGAAGGATTAAAAGATAAACTTACTAATTTAGTGTATTAACCAAATATTTATTATTAAAGGCAAAATTTATTTAAAAAAATGTTAATTACAAGAAACGCTCACATGGCTATTGCTACAAAATAACTCTAAATCTACGCCATTTCTTTCATAAGAGGGAGTAGGAGAGCAAGGGCAAGAGCCGACTCAGCTGATTAGACAGTGGAGGCCCCTTATCCATCTGACCCTCCAAAACTAAACTTTTCCCGCCTTATTCTTTTCCGCACCTCTTTAGCAACTTTTTAGGGTTTTGAAGAACTCAAACGAAAATCCAAACAGTCAGCCATGGACCTCACTCAGATTGCTCAGCTACTCGACCAGACGCTCAGCCCCGATGGCCACGTTGTCCGTACATCAACTGAAGCGCTCGATCGCCTCTCTTCGCTACCACAGTTCCCTTTTGCTCTCCTCTCCATTGCCGCTGGTAAGCCAAATTCCCTCTTCTTCATCTTCTGCTTCCAATCAGTACCGTTGATTTCACTCCAAATTATCTCACTTCCTATCAATTTCAATTTTGCAAATCATTTCACATTGGCGTAATCCTTTTTAATGATTCTTGTAGGAGGTCAAAATCAAGGTCAAAGAGTCGCTGCTTCAACTTATCTTAAAAACTTCGCTAGGCGAAACATTGAGGTCAGTCATGGATCGTCTTCAAGAGTCAGCCAGGAGTTCAAGTCCCAGCTGATGCGAACTTTGCTTCAAGCCGAAGCGTCAGTTCTAAAAGTTCTAGTGGAAGCGGTACCGATTTTCTTCAATCTTTATATTATATATATTACTTAATGTTAAAATAAATTATAATAGTATATGAATACCTTTGTCTCCCTCTCGGCAGTTTCGGATCATTGTAGTTGCCGAGTTTGTTAAGCAGAATTCTTGGCCGGAACTTGTGCCTGACCTCAGATCTGCTATTCAAAACAGTAATGTCATAAGCAATGGTGCAAGCAGTGAATTGAGTACCATCAATACCCTTACGGTTCTTCATGCCCTCGTTAGACCTTTCCAGGTGCTTTTTTGTTACTTTTTATTTTTCCACTACTATGTAAATTCAGTACAAATATGATTTGATGCTTAAGGTTTCTAATCGTGAGTCTGTTCTTTATTGGAGTAAATGTGACGTCAACTCAAAAATAGCTTAAAGTAACATATATTTGGAGTTTAAGCTATTTTTGTTTCTTTTCTATGGCAGTACTTTTTGAATCCTAAAGTTGCTAAGGAGCCAGTACCACCACAGCTGGAACTAATTGCAAAAGAAATTCTTGCCCCTTTGCTGACGGTGTTTCATCATCTTGTTGAAAAGGTTGTTGTCTTCAAACTCTCTTTTTCTTTTTTCGACTTAATTCTCCTTATCTGTTCAAGAAAAGATATTTGAATCTCCATCATAAAGTATAATGTGATCTGTAATACAGGCTAGAGCTAACCATGGTAGAAAAGACCTGGAAACAGAGAAGATCCTTCTCCTTATATGCAAATGCTTATATTTTGCGGTGAGTAATATCTTTTATTCCATTAATTCAAACAGCATTGGATGAATTTGTTAGTCTATTAAAAAAAATTTCATTACCATGTAGCTGTACAGAATTCAGAAGTTTAATGACCTGATGAAGAATTTGCATACAATTTAACCCGGTTTGCCTCTTGTCATGTTAGTTATAGCACCTTTGGTAGCTGTAAGCCCCCAAATGGTAGCAGTTACTTTTGGTTGCTACTTAATCGAAAAGGCCCCATGAGTTTATTTTGCATGTTATGCTATTTTCCTCCTTCTACTGGAACCTCTTTTGAAATTATGGTTAGCTTTATAGGTGAGGTCATATATGCCGTCTGCCGTAGCTCCTCTTTTGTCTTCCTTCTGCCATGATCTAATTTTCATTCTGGGTTCATTGAGTTTGGATCATGGTGATACTTCAGAAGATGAGTACTTGCTAAGGTTGAAGACTGGAAAGAGGGCTTTGCTCATTTTCTGTTCTTTGACAACACGGCACCGCAAGTATTGTGATAAGTAATAATCGGATTTTTCTTGTCTAGTTTTCTACTGTTAATCTATCTGCTGCATTGTTTGATGCCATGCCCTTAATTTTTCAGGCTAATGCAAGACATTATAAACTGTGTTTTGAAGATAGTCAAATGTAGCTCAAATATCAGTGTAAGTTTCATATGTAATTCTTCAGCTATTATTTCCTTGGCTGTCTGGGGACTATTCGCGTGGTAACATAGAAAAGTGTATCGCCTATAAGCTAGTTGCTGTAGAGCTATATCGTAGCATAGCTCCATGATACTACTTAATTTACATAGATTTGTGCTTCTATATAATTTGATGCTTTTATGGTTGTGTTAACACTAAGAATGGATTTTCCTTTTGTAGAAGCTTGATTTTCTATCTGAGAGGATTGTTTCACTAGCTTTTGATGTGATTTCACATGTCCTGGAGACAGGCCCTGTAAGTTCTTTCAAAATTTGTTGCTTTCACCACTCACCATCAGTTTCAGTGCCTTCTTTGTTGCTTTTTTTACTTTCAAATGCTTACTCAATGTGTGTCTACCATTTTTCATTTTTTAGGAAGTTACATGCTAGGTGCTCCGAATTTTATATCCAATAATTTATTTCTTTAACATAAAATCATTTTTGTCCTTTGGAAACAGGGATGGAGATTAGTTTCACCTCATTTTTCATTTTTGTTGGAATCTGCAATCTTACCAGCATTGATATTGAATGAGAAGGTTTTTTTTTTTTTAAATTGAGGAAATGCATTTTCATCAACTATTTGTAAATTGAATTTAGAATAGAAGTTGAGTTAATTGACGGATTTTTGGTGTTTGATTTCTCCCAAGTAGGATATCTCAGAGTGGGAAGATGATCCAGAAGAGTACATCCGGAAGAATCTTCCATCTGAACTTGTTTGTACATTAATAGTTTTTTCTATCTGTCATTGCCTCTTATCTATCATGGTCATACTGAATGATATACTTACCAATTTGTTGGCTTTTATATCAACACTTTTAATTTGTATCTAGGAAGAAATTTCTGGATGGAGGGAGGATTTATTTACAGCCAGAAAAAGTGCAATAAACTTACTTGGTGTTGTTTCAATGTCAAAGGTCGGTGATAGATAGTCCTTGATAAATAATCTCGAGATACTTTTATCTTGATAGTATTACTATTTGTTTAATGCATACAGGGGCCTCCAACTGTGAGTTCTAATAATGGATCTTCAGCTTCATCCAAGCGCAAGAAAGGTGAAAAGAATAAGAAAAATAATCAGCGTTCTATCGGAGAGTTATTGGTGCTTCCATGTCTATCAAAATTTCCCATTCCTTCAGATGCTACTGCTTCTGATCCAAAAATTTTGAAAGAGTGAGTTAATAAACATATTTCACATATTTGTCTTGTTAATAATGAAATTGTGTAGTTGAATGGCTGTTTTCCTTTAAAACCTCATGTTCTCTTTCCCTCTCTCATTTATCTGATATCTATTGCCTTTTCTTTATCTTCTCAGTGAGAGAAGTGGAGGGATTTGTGATAAATTTCTTATTTTCTGACCAGTTGCCTTTCCTTTCTGGAAGTTACTATTTAATTTTCTTCTACTTACCCATCCTTCCCCATCAGTAGTTCTTGACATGCATTTAAATCTTTCTTATTGTATTCTGTTCGTCAACTATGGCAGTTATTTTGGCATTCTGATGGCATATGGTGGCCTGCAAGATGTAAGCAAATCTGGCCCCTGTGTTGCATTATTGAAAAATTTTACCCTTAAATCTTTTTTATAATGAAATCTACCATTAATTTTTGTAATCGCTTATTCTAAAAAACAGTTTCTGAAGGAGCAAAAACCTGCATTTACAACAACTTTGGTTAATACCCGGGTGCTACCATTGTACGCACTTTCCTTCTGTCCACCATACTTGGTTGCTGCCGCGAGTTGGGTGCTTGGGGAGCTTGCTTCATGTCTTCCAGAAGTGAGTCATTTTTGCACTAGTTTCATCTCTTGTTCTTTCATCAGACCAAAGTTTTTTGTTAGTTTAAACATTCAATTATTCTACTGATTTGCTTACCCTATTATGCTGCTTTTCAATTTGCTTGAACACCATTCATAAAATGCAGTGACTAAATAAATCTCCTTTTCTGTGTTTGTATCCTTTTCAGGAGATGAGCGCAGACATCTATTCTTCCTTGCTCAAGGCATTGGTAATGCCTGATAAAGAGGATACTTGTTACCCTGTGCGAGTAGCTGCTGCGGGGGCAATTGCGGGGCTTCTTGAAGTAGGTCCCCTAATTAATCCGTGGTGTTGGAAGTCATTCTCATTTTGGTTATAATGTCTCACTCACCTATCTTTTATGTCTGTTCTTTTCAGAATGAGTATCTGCCACCAGAGTGGTTACCTCTTCTTCAAGTTGTAATTAGTAGGATTGGTAATGAAGATGAAGAAAACATTATTCTATTTCAGCTTCTCAATTCTATTGTAGAGGCTGGAAACGAGAATACAGCAATTCATATTCCTCATATTATTTCATCATTGGTTGATGTGATCTCAAAGTCTATACATCCTAGTGTGGAGCCATGGCCCCATGTAAGTATGAATTCCTGTAGCTAGGCTGGTACATTTTACTCTCTTAAAATTTATAGTTTCTGCAAGTTTCGCTATGATTGCAAAAAAACAGCATGTCATGTTAAACATTTGGGTTTCTGTCAGTTCAATGCCTAAAGTGTTTGCTTTAATTTTGGAGCATTGAATACATTCTCTCTGACAGATTGTGGTTGAAAGTGGACTGTTAAATGTCACTGGGCAATCCTGATTTAGTTGATTAAGTGAATTGCATTTGTAATAGGTGGTTGTACGGGGTTTTGAAGCATTAGCAGTGATGGCTCAATCTTGGGAAAACTTCATGCTCGAAAAGGTTGAACAGAATGACTCAAGTGAAAAGAAGGCATCTGGTCAGGGTGCCATTGCTAGAGCTTTATCAGCTCTTTTGCAACAGGCTTGGCTCACAGTTCCATTGGTTAGTATTCTTCTCATTGTAATATTTGTGTTTTTTAGAATTGCTCCGGTGCTTGAGCAGTTGAGCATATTGTGTCTCTAAATGGGTTATAGAATGAACATGTTTGACTGCTGATGGTAAAATTTGTATGCAATCATATAAAATTTCTAAATTTTATTAGAACAGAAAATATATTGATTTATAGTGTCTTTAATGCTTTGGATTTTGCTCTTTATATATATTCAAACCATCATCTAGGCTATGTACCTGGTGCAAACTTGGCATTGAATTGAAAATTTTTTGTTATCTGCTTCATAGTTTACATTATCTGTTGCTTTACTTATACTTTTTATTCATCAGATGATGATATCCTGCTACTGAAAGTTATCTGATTACCATTTTACTTGTGTAAATTCATGACATATTTACTTTCTCCTTAAATTATTGTAATGATCAGGAAGCTGAGGCATCACCCCCTGCATCATGTATAGATCATTCATCAACATTGCTTCGATCCATTATACTCTCTGTTACTGGAAGCAGCGTAATCGTAGAGCTTAAACTATCAGAATTACTACTAGTTTGGGCTGACATGATTTCAGATTGGCATGCTTGGGAAGAATCAGAGGATATGGCTGTCTTTGACTGCATCAAAGAAGTAGTTAGTTTGCACAGTAAATATGGACTGGAGAGTTTTATTGTTAGACAGGTTCCACCTGCTCCTGCTCCACCTGTGCCACAGAGATCCATTATTGAAGCAATAAGTTTATTTGTCAGTGAGGCCATTTTACAATACCCGTCTGCGACATGGAGAGCTTTTTCATGTGTTCACATACTATTACATGTCCCAAAGTATTCAAGTGAAACAGAAGGTGTGCGGCTATCATTAGCAGCGGTTTTCTGTCGGGCAGCATTTTCTCATTTGAAAGGAGTGAGAAGCAAGCCTTCTTCACTATGGAAGCCTCTCTTGCTTGCTATTGCATCATGCTATTTATGTCATCCTGATACCGTGGAGGCAATACTGGAGAAGGAGGGTGATGGAGGCTTTGCAACCTGGGCATCTGCAATGGCTTTTGCCTGCACTCACTCTTCTGAAGTCGGTCTGTCTGCAAAATCTGAGATAAAGTTGATGGGTAAGTATCTATTTTATGACTCCTGTAGAACTTGGAAAATTCTCACTTTATTTTATATTCATTAGTAAGTATGATCTATATAGTTGCTTTCACCTATTTGTTCCTCAACTCTAGTGTGATAGAGAAATGGTAGGTCTTATATACGACTTTAGCAAAGTATTTGTTGGCCTTAATCAGTCTCTTCCCTCCCTCGCATCTGCCCCAGTATCTACTTCCTCCACTCCTTGTCCTGGTTTCCCCCCAGTAAATTTAACTGACATCAATTCTAATTATTTTTTTGTGCTCAGTGATGACACTGCTAAAGATTACTGAAAGGTTGTTGGGAGTAGGTAATCCAAGTGGTGGCTTGTTACGAGATTGCTTTACTTCACTGATTAAGACATCAATACAATTGAAAGAACTGGATGAAGAAATGGAAGAGGAAGAAAATGATGAAGAATCTGAAGATGATGATAATGATGATGAGGATGAGGATGATGATGAAATCGAAATTGATGATGAGGTCCAACTCTTAGGATACATGGATTTTATTTAGTCCATACAATTGCATCTTTTTATCATGATCTAATAGATGACAGCTAACTAAATGACAGATAGAGCTGGAAAGTTGGGAGTTGTGTAGGAATTCAGCATACATTAATTTGAAAGCAAATATATGTTTTCTCATTTTTTTGAACAGGAATCTGAGAGTGAACATGAAGAAACTGAAGAACAGTTTCTGGAAAGGTACGCACAAGCGGCTTCTGCACTGGAGAATGGTACTGTTGAAGAAGGGGATGCCGAAGATCAAGAGGTTGAGATCGAGTTAGGTAAGCCTTTGGGTTGAGCTGTTGTTCTCTATAAATGCTTACTTAACATTTTGGTAATCATGATTGTTAGAAAGGCAGTTTGCCTTACGGAATTTAGGTCTAATTCTGAATTTTATCTCTTTACTTAAAACTGAGAAGTTAATCACTCTACTTTAATTTGTTAGACTTTGGGCTTCATACTTCATGAAAATTGAGAAGTTAGTCCAATTGTTGGTAAACACATAAACTTAAAGTGTTGAATTTTGCTAATTTGTTGCATATAAATTGGACCATCTATTTTCAAGTCAGCGATGTAACGATAAGGTATAACAATGTTATCCAATTGGACAACTTTTCAGTTTCCTTGATGGATGATCAAATTTTGACAAATTATAGTAGGACTAACTTTTCAGTTTTAGAGGGATGAAATCATAATTAGACCATTGAATTAATTTGCTTTGGTTAATGTAACATGTGGTATGGTGGGGGTGACAACAGGTAGTTTGGAAGAAGCTGATGAGCAGAAAATGGTGATATCATTGATAGAGAGATACCACCATGTTCTTATTAAAGGCCAAGCTTTATCTCCTGAGCTTGTTTCAAGTTTCATTAATGCCTTCCCCGACTCTTCTTCCTTCTTCCACTAATACATGTAGGCTTCTTTTACTTTATATAAAACATGATATGATGTTTGTATGGGGTGGAAATTTGTAATTTTTAATATATTCTTTTTACTGGGTGTGGCGTGTGCATGAGTTTTGATTTGTGGTGTTATTGAGATTTGGGAGGGAAGTAATTGCTATACAAATTGCAATAATGGTGTTCTTAACAATTACTCTATTTGTTTTTCCCCGTTTTATACCCAATGCGTCTTGGGACCTTGATTGATGATTTCTCTGATTTAATTGAGGCGTCGGAAATTATAGCTATCCGCGCACCGTGCCTTCGGGGGTTGTTAAAAGAAGTTAATTAGCTTCAGTATTTATACACGGTAAATTTCTATAAATCTTAATTACTGAAATCTAGAAAATGTTAACAAGAGAATCCTAAAAAATAAACACCAAAGACTAATTCAAAATAAAACAATCTTGTAACTAGAAGATCGAGTCAATAGAGAATCAATAATAAATCACTTTAATATGTCCCTTCAAATTTGGGTTAATTAATAAACACCTAACTTGAAAATATTAAGTGTAAAGGCTGTTTTAGGAAGTGTCATAGTGAGTATATCAGCAACTTGATCAGCGGCATAAACATGATGAACATTAAGTTCCTTATGATCAGTACAGTAGTCAACAAAGTGAACAAAAACTTTTAAATGCTGCTTCTTGTTGTGAACAAAGTGAGATCATAAAATAAAATATATACATGATCATTGAGATCAACCCAATCAACATCACTATTCGTATAGATATTAGAATCACAACAACTAAATATCCGAAGACCAAAATTTTTTGTATGTTGAAAGTATCGCAAGTCATTTAACTGCTCTCCATTGTAATTCAGATGAATTGTGCATGAATTGTGATAACTTATTGATAAGAGTAACAAATATTGTAGTTTGCCAAGCACTTTTTGAAACTTTGTAGCATCAATGGAACTAGTTCCATCAATTGAAACCAAAACTTCTGAAAAACTCATGGGTGGTTGAACACCTTTGCTCTCATGCATATTTGTCTCAAATATATTTGGATCGAGATAGTAATAAGACATTAGGAGTATGGATCACTTTAACTCACTAAAATTTTTAATCAGAAATTTTGTAGATAGATAAAATGAGATTTTTTATGAGGAATGTGATGTTTATGGTTATAACAATGTCATTGGCATAAACTAAGAAGTAGATGCAATTGCCATTGATGTATTTGATGAACAAGGAGGCATATGACAGAGAGTGTTGAAACCCCATTTGCAAGAGAACTTTGGTGAGGTCTTTATGCCATTGTTGTGGGGCTTGTTTGAGCCCATAGATGGTCTTAGATAATTTGCATATATAATTTGGATGGATTGAGTACTCAAATATTAATTGTTGTCTCATAAAAATTTATTCATTAAGAGAATTTCGAAGAAAAGTATTGTTGGCATCGATTTATGAAGTTTTCAATGATTTAGTATAGTTATAAAAAGAATCAAATAAATCATAGTAGGTTTAACAATTGGGTTGAATGTAAAATAATAATCTATGCTTGCAATCTCGCTTTATAGCGATTAATAAAGTCATCAAGTTTTTGTTTAACTAGAAATATCTCCTTACAATCAAGTTAGATTAGGTGGAACCAATTCCCAGGTTCCATTTCGTTTTAATGCATCAAACTCTACTTGCATTGACGCTTTCTAAAGAGGAATTTTTAAACCATGTTTATAAGTCCTGGGAGGGAGGGATGAGGTAACATTCTCAGTGTAGTCAATCATTTTTATGAGTTTGAATAAGTTGTTTTGGGATATAGTGATTGTGAGATGAAGGTGTTTTTTGGGATCGTGGAGAAAGGCAAGGGCTAAGCCAGGGGGGCTGGCATGGGCCTCGGTAAAATTTTTTTAAATTTTAATTAGTAAAAGTAAAATTACAATTTGGCTCCCTTAAAAAAAAAAATTGGCTTCGCCCCTGGAGGAAGGTAGGAAGTAGTAGATTATGTTTCAGTTGAAGGAAGGTTGATTCAAGAAGATGTGAAGTTTAAATTTTAGATTGGTTTTGGATAAAGTTAGATGATTAAAATGAGTATTAATGATAAATTAATTTAAATTGATTAAAATTATAAAGTATGTAACGACCATGATTAAAAATAAAAAAATATATATATAATGATGAGGCTTAAATTATATGTATTATATTTAAAATAAAAATTTATAAAAATTGAAGTCAAAATTTTAAACTTCTATTTATCCAAATATATATATTTTTAAATCTTTCTAAAACTTCACCCAAAACACATTCATGTAAAGTTAAAAACTTCTGTTCACTATTATTCTTTTAATTCCTCTTCCATTTTCTTTTCTCTTTAACGAAAACATTCGTTTTCAACCAGCAAGTCGTAGAGCGTTGACTTTAAGGAAAAAAAGCTCTCAAATTAGTACATCCAGATTGCTGTACCGATTACCTGCGTAATAATAAACTATTTATGCTATTGAGTATAACCTGTTCGACAGTTTGTCTCAAAGGAACTCAGCCTATCTACACAGCTTACTGTTTTTAGTATCTTATTACTGAATTTATTGAATCTGCAAAATATGATAAAGGAGTTGAAAGAAGCTCTTCGTTTTGCTGCGTCCATTAGTTTTTGGAGAATGGCCGTGTTTTGGACAATCTCACTCTTCATCTCATACTTCCAGTTACACACCAACTGGATCTTTTCTCGCCAACTCCAATCCTACCCACGATGTCATCCTCCAATCTCTGAGTCTCTGACGCCTGTTTGCATCATTACAGGCGTAAGTCTTCTTTATTTTCACCTCACTAGCCTGAATTATTATTATTAGTTTGTGGTTTCTTTCCTTTTTTGTTTCATTTCCTCATTGCTGCAGGCTACATCAGGACTGGGAGCTGCGGCTGCGCACGCTTTTTCACGGGAAGGCTTCTTTGTTGTTCTTGGTACCCTGCTCTGCCCCCAACTTATTTCATTTACATATAATTTTCTGGATGCATCTCGTTCTATTTTGGCTCGTGAGACACGAACTGGAATTGCCTTGCTTGAATGCCCATTGCTAGCCTCTCAAGGTTTGTTTTCATCCTTAAGCGTGCCACCACATATTCGAACCCATATACTTACATATAATAATAGTTTTGTAGAAGGGATACAAATTGAACTAGCTAGATAAGAGGTATATGTTCTGCAGAGTGCACTCAAAGCGGTGGCAAAGCCTTGAGGACCTGCCAGTAACTAAACCAGGCAATTTTGATTTGTGTCTCACACGTGGTCTAGCAGGCTGGGTCGGGTCATGACATAAACTATCCAGTGACGGCTCTTTACCTGCTTGTGTCTTTAAATTGAGCATCTCACTTGACATTTACTTACGTTTGTTTCTGCAGTTGGACGATCATCGCATTTGTTATCAAAGGTATATAGATATATACACAGTAAATTTATTGTTGCATGTGTCCTCTCGTTTTATGATGCTGTTTATCCTATTTTTCTTTTTGGTTCTTGTTGTTTATAGATTATGACAGAGATAAAAACCCAGAATAAAGATGCCCATGTCAAAGCTTTTGTGGTTAACCTGGCATCCTTCCAATCAATTTTGGAGTTCAAAAGCTCACTTCAGCAGTGGCTTTTGGATTGCAAACTGCATTGTTCTTTGCAGCTCTTGATTAATAATGCTGGGATACTGGCAACATCATCGCGAACCACACCTGAAGGCTATGATCAGTAATTAACTACTCTAGCTTTGATGCTGCATATTGGTACAACTTTATAATATTCTTTACTGGTTGGAAAATGTGTAACCTGTGTTAGTGTATACTGACAGTTACAAGCTGTTAGGTACTTAGGTTGCTACAATGATGGTTACGATGTTAGTTAAGGTTGTTACATGTGCATAGAGCTGCATGGTTGTTTTTAACAAATAGTCTTTTTAGAATCATCAATACAGGATTCTTGTTATCTTCATTTTCTTGGTAGATTTTCTCAGCTACCAAACAGGTTGTCATGATCCATTCTTGAATCTTAACTACCCAAATCTCCCAAATGTGAAAAGGTTTAATATGCTACATTTTCTTCGAGTGAATTTTAACCTTACCTAGAAGTTCTTACCACTTGCTAGTGCAGATTAACCTCAAACTGCCGTTGGTTTTGAGTATTTCCTGTCCTTCGCACCGTTTGTTCTTGTGGTCACAATGTCCCTTTTCTGTCCTCAAATTCCTTCTTACAAGTTCACTCGTGTTCCTCAGGATGATGGGTACAAATTACATAGGACCGTTCTGTCTGACCAAATTACTACTACCTCTTCTTAAAAGAAGCCCTGTTCCTTCTCGGATTGTAAATGTCGCATCCTTTACACATCGAAGTGGTGAGTATCTTTCTAGATGCCGTGTATTATATATTCTTCAGGTAATTCATATATATATATAACAGATATATATATGTACATATGTATATTCTTCGGGGCAAGCATAGTGTTTGAGAAATAGGGGGAAAGACCCTCATATAACTACATTAGTGCTCTTTCCTTCAGTTTTTGACGTACGGGTTGACAAGGAATCTGTTTCTGGGACACGTTTCTTGAGATCAGAACAATATCCATTTGCCCGTCTCTATGAGTACTCGAAATGTAATTCATTTAACATGAAAGATTATTGTGATTGACTTTCATTTCCATTCTATCAATGACATGTAATTTTGTTTCAACAGTATTCTTGATTCTCTTCTCATATGAGCTCCACCGGCAACTTGGCTTGATGGATCAACCTTATCATGTCTCTGTAAAGTATATTTTAAGTGGTTTTTGTTAAACTTTTTCTCTTAAAGAAAAGAGCAACATTCATTTTAACTTTGATGGTCTTATAACGGCTATAGAATATCTTTATTATTTTCCATCTTGAAAAGCATTTTAATAGGCATCTCTCCACTTTATGGTATGTAATATGGTTTGTTTTGCTTTTGAAGTGCTGCGGATCCTGGAAGTGTAAAAACCAACATCATGAGGGAAGTCCCTTCATGTCTTTCGAGTTTGGCATTTCAAGTTTTGAAGTCTTTGGGCCTTTTGCAGTCACCAAAGAATGGGGTTAGCTCTCTTATTGATGCAGCCCTTGCCCCACCTGTAAGTTCATCTGAGATATATGATTATAGTTTCTTCTTACCAAAGTCTTAACATTAACTAGTCATAAATGATGAATCCAATTATACTGTTAGTCTCCAACGCTGAAATTTGCTACTTAGTTCGAGTAATGAACCTTCTCCATTCTTGTCTGATGGTAATATTGCATCATATCTCGAGGGAAAGAAAATTTATCTCTGGTGATTTAGTGAACCTATTGATTTCTGACTTTGGTATTTTAGGAAGCCTCTGGGGTATACTTTTTTGGTGGAAAGGGTAGGACTGTGGATTCATCAGTGCTATCACACAATCCCAAACTTGCAAAAGAACTTTGGGACATATCTGATAATTTGTTCATGGAAGCAAGCCTTGCTTTCAAAGAAACAGCTAGCTCCGAGTCAGATAATTGGTTGTAAAATAAAGGAAGTCAAGACCATGAGAAAGAAATGTGAAGGTGATTTCCAGGAAAAAGGCTTCCCCGTCGTCTACTTCGACTGATATTTGAACCAGAAAACATACTTGTGGCCATTTGTCATGGCATTTGTTGTTTCGGTTTACTCGATCAATGGATTAGAAAGGGTTTCAACCTTAGTAAATTTGTCATTAATTCATATTCAAATGAATTTTATCAAATTCTACGATTCACTGAACTACATTTGGAGCGGTAAAGCACACGTGTTCAAATCTTCAGTTACATTAGTTCTAGATTCATCCCCAAGACATTTTTACTCCCTATCTCTTATCAAAAAACTTAATTGTCAATCATGGTTTTTTTTTTTTTTTTTTTTTATGATTAAGTTATCCTTCATATTTGTTTTACGGTATGATTATACTCAACTCTTATCGGCTATATCTTAATGGTGTTAATAACTAGTGTTTGTCTTAATGGTTCCAATGGATGATCAAACTCTTAAAAGCACATATTTTCATATGAAAATTGTGAATATTTGACAAATTCAGTAATCTCATTTATGGTAGAATGGGAAGTATTTTCTCTTTGAGTTCCATTCATCATCAAACCGTCAAAATGAGCTAGCCATTTCAACCTATAGTCACTTTGAAAATGTAATGAACGCAGTGTGGGTTGTTAAATGAAGAACGGCTAAAATACTGAATAGGCCATTAATCTTTGTTATTTTGTTGAGATAAACCCTTATTTTTATTTATTTCACTCAAATAAAGTCTTAAATTTTATTTCTATCCAAATGAGCCAATACCCCTCCAACATAAAATCAGCATTTGAAATTAGGTTCAGCCATGGACGTTTGAAATTTCATATTTTTGTCTCATTGTGAGTTTTTAGTTCATATATATTTTAGTTTAAGTCTTATCATTTTAAGTCCGCTTCAAATTTATTTTAATTTAACAATCTAGTTATACTTATTTTGATTATAATTATTTGAATATATATTTTTATAATTGTAATTATATTTTTAATTTAGTTTTAACTTTTGAAATAATGACTATATTAAGTACAAAGCTTATTAATTTAACAATTCAACAACTTGTTTAGTAGTTTGCTATATAGTATTACATAGATTCTGATGTATTTTTATAAGTGCACTAAACCAATTCGAAATTATTTTGTATTTCTCTTATATTTGGAATTTGTATTTTTACTTTTATTTTTATAAATTTTATTTCTTAATTTTAAAATATTAAAATTTAGATATAACTGTTATCAACTTAAAATTCTTGTATTAAATTTATTGTTGTGGAAATTTGAAATAAATAAAAAATACTCATTTGATAGTTATAAAACCAAAAAAATTAATGTTGTAATGAATCTAAATTTAATAAAAGAACAATGTTAATAATCAGACTTGTATTTTAAAATCCTAAAAGTAAAGGACTAAATTTCAAATGTATAAAAAGTATAAAGACTTCTGACATATTTTAACCTTATAATTTTATATTTATAATAATCATTGTAATTAATAAATTCCGTTAAATAGAATACTCTCTATTTTTATGAAGGGGTTGAGAATTGGGATAATATGCAATTACTCCCAAATCAATTTACCTTATAATTTTCAAAAAATATTGTTACATTATTTATGTTTAAAAAGTCGTTTCAATACAATAATAGTAGAATATTTTAATTTTAAGACATATGTTGTATTTCTTAAAATATAAGCATATGTTATTTTACTAATGAAAATTTTATTGATAAGAGATAATTTATTATATATTTTAACTTATTAAATATTTTTCATATTAACAACACTACTTTCATATAACGTATAAAAAATGTTAGATCGTGCTAGCATGTTGTATATTTTATAATTTCATCTGTGGGTAGAATTGGAATGATCCATACTTTAAAGAAGACATGAAAGAAACAGATTTTGATAATTTTAATAATACAAATTTAGATTCAAATGACGAATAATTTGGCCAAAGACTAACAACTGATGACAATAAGTATGTGTTTAATGTTAAAGAGAGTATGAGTCAATAAATATGGAACACAAGAGCAATTAGATAGAATTGTACAAGATATTAATTTTTCTTCTTATTTTGGTTACTAGTTATATTGTCGAATTTTTTTGAATTAATATATTATATAAAATGATTTGATTGTAAGTTTTGTTACTTGCTTATAAATTTTCATTATCAAGTATTATTGATAATTTTTTACAATATATTTTTTTAAATTTAAAATTATATAATTATTTAATTACAATTTATGCTATCAAATATGTCATAAAAAATTATAATGTAATTACATTTTTTCAAATACATTCTTTAATATACTCTCAAATTTTTAAATATTTATTTATCAGAATTTTATTATACTATTATTGTATCTTCCTGCGCAGATAATTTTTAATTTTCTATAAATTTTATTTAATAATTAATTTCAAAATAAATTTTAATAACTATAATTACTTGATTTTTCAAAATTATGAAATTTTAATTTATTATTTATTTAGGGTTGGATAAGGATTTTCAATTAACTAGTTAAATTTTAAATATATCATTTAAAATTTAAAAAAATTATTTTTGGTCAAATGTAATTACTTAACGTTCTTAACTGAGCCAAAAGTGAAATATAAATTAATCATTTTAAGAAAAATATTTGATATATTGTCAATGAAGTTTTACTCCACAAGTAATGTAGTATAATATTAAAAAAAATAGACACGTGACAATTTTTTAAAACTGCTTGTGGAATAAAAAGATGAGAAGAGATTGTATGAAATTGTGATTCCACGTCATCTTTTATCCCTTTTCGATAGGCAATAGAATAATGATAAATCAGTTTTTTTCTCTTGATTTTTAACTTTTTTCTCCTAAAAAAATCAAATTCAACTAAAAATGTTAAAAATTAGGAGAAAAATTCTGATTTACCATTCTCCTATTGAAAAGGGATAGGAATGATGTGGAATCATAGTTTCATACAATCCTTTCTCGAACAAAAATACATTGCTAATGTACGAAATATTAATCCCATTTTAAATACATCATTTCAAATAAATAAAAAATATTAATAAATCAAGAACAAATCCTAAATGGAAAGGATATGCCTATCAAATCTTTTAAATATAAAATTTTAAAATAAAAAAATAATTATTCAAATTATTTTATTTTTAACTTTTTTTTTTATAATTGATGAACTATAAATCTTAAATCTATTTACGAGTCAAACTCGAAATGAATCTATCTAAATATTTCATTTGAGAATAAAATAATATTAAATAAATTTTTAGACAAGATAAATTATTTAAATAATTTTTCTATAATGTTATGTCTTAGAAAATAAATTAAATTAAGATATAAGACAAAAATGAGAAAACAAAAAATAATAAAAATACATTAAAAATTTTTAATATGTAAGAAATATATAAATATGAAAAGCCACTCTTTCTTTCCACTTTAGTTCCTTCTCTTTTCATCTCTCTTTTTGTTCTCCCCGCCCCTGCCCCTGCCCCTACTCAATCAAGTAGTAACCAACACACGTTATCATCCCCCACTTTGTCTTTCTCTACTTCTATTCTTCCATCATTTTCCTCCCACGTTACAAAGAAGCCCAACGTTGACGGCCTCTTGATTTGATAATGGTCAGGTCGAACCGAGGGATGGTAAATTTTAGATATTTTTAAGGTTTAAGTAGATTCAAAAGTAGACTTAAAATTTTACCTAAATTCAATTTAGATAAAAAAATTAAACTTGAGCCCGGTCTATTTGTATTAAAAAAAATTTATATTAATTTTTATATAAAAATAAATTTAAAATTATAATACATCAATTATACTAAAAACATTAATATAAATGTTTCTTAACAAATTAAAAATACATTTAAAAAAATTATATTTAAATAACATTAAGATAGTTGCAACTTAATAAGTAAATGTCTCTAAAATAGTAACAAAATTAACAATAAAACAAGAGTCATATGATGTCCAAACAATAATAACAAAATAGTAATAATATAATAGCAAAATGGCAACAAAATAGCAACATGAAAAAAATAGGTAATTTCAGGCCGAGCCTTGGCCAAAAATTGTTATCCAACGCCGGACCCATTTAGAAAAATGAGCATTTTTTTTTGTCTAAATTCATTTTTCGAGTCTATATTTTTGCCCAAACCCCCTTCGAGCTTGGATAAGTGGTTCGGCTGATGATTAGGTCTAATTGCCTCTATTTAGCTTTTTTAAGCTTTGCATTGGTCGTTGAATAATTGTGTAATTATAAATCATTAAAAATATATAAATATGATATTGTTAATACAAAATAAAATTTTAAAAAACAATAGAAACTGTGGAGTTAGTTATGTTGCAAAATATGAAATAATTGCTCATCTAAATTTCCACTTGCAATATGTATTTGCAATGGCCATGACCGCAAACACAAAATGGATGACATGGATTGATCATTTTCAAGATGTTTGCAATATTATGTTCTTTAACACATGTGCCTTTCTTTCTTTCGTTTTGGTAATTTTTTTTTTATTTTTTATTTAATTTTCATGTTATGAATTTAAGAGGATTTTTTTTAGTATTTATTTCGAAGGAGTGGAGAGAGATTTAATATTTAGAGTCAATTAGTTAAACAAGGATTGAGAACCAGTGAAATTCTAAATGTAAACTTTTGAATATTAGTTTTTTTTTTTTTTTTTTTTAATTAATTGGTGATATCTATTCACTATGATGTATTGAGTTGGAATTTAAGTTTCTATCCTTTTGGCTTCATTTGGAAAGTCATCCTTTCCTTACCTTAGAGTTGCACTTTCTATACAACCTGAAAGGTGCACCCACAATATGAACCATTAGCTACACGTAGGAATTGTGTATTATGCTTGAGACACTGTTATCTCAAAATTTAGTATGATATTATTAATTTTAAATCTTAATTTTAATATTTGTCTTTTTATTGAACTACGAACATATTGAATAGAATGATTCATTTACTGAACTCTTCTATTTTAACATCTAATATTTTGTTTGATTGCATCAATGAAGGTGAAGGACGTAGGAACGGGTTTATAAAGTAAGCTCATTAGTTTAGGTTAATTTTATCCCTTTTTTTCTTGATTTCTTCATGATTACGATTGTTTTTTCTAATTTTATGCTAATTTTTTTTTCAAAAAGAACATAAATTGATATATAACACAAAACAATAAAAGAAGAAATAATATGAATACAATAAAAATACACAAAAATATTATTATTATGTAAAAAATATATATAAACACAAAAAGCATAATTTTTCCTCCCTCCCTTTCTTTCTTTCTTTCCGTTTAGTTTCGTTGTCTTTTTTTCCCCATCTCTTCTTAGCCCTCTTTTTCTTTCTCTACTTTTTTTCTTCCCTCCCTCCCAGTGGGACCTAACATCTACAGTCGCATCAATGTATTTTCCCAAACTTTGCAGTCATCTTTCAACAATTTTGTATAATTATAAAATTATTTAAAAACTTATAAATATAGACAAAATTAGTGGTAAATGCTATTTTATTAAAAAAAAAAGAAACAAACTAGTTTTAACGTTATTTTATACTTAGAATTTTATTTAAGTAATAATTTTATTTTTAAAATTGTACAACTTTTTAAACTAATAATTCTAAATTCAATTATAATTATTTTTAAAATTAATTTAATAATATGATGAGAAGTAAAGAGTATTTTGATTGGTTCAAATTTTCTTTCCAAACGCTGCTCTTATATATTATATTATAGATTAAAAAAAAAAAAAGTTTAATTGGTGTTAACGGAAAATGTATAGCAATTTACCGGTTAAAAAATAAAAGTGGGAGAGGTAGAGGTGGAGGTAGAGGCCTTTCAAGGACGATTAGTGGGCCCAATTCTTTAGCGCGTAATCATGGCGAGACCCAATCTCAGTTACTAAAAAAGTTTATAAAAGGAGGTCTACTTCTTGTATATGACAAAGGAAACGGAAAAGGAAATTTTTACTTACTAAAATCCCAGCCAAATTCGATAATATGAAGAGCATGATTTATTTAATAACGAAGGCGAAATGGAAGAAATCATCAAAAAGGAAGGAAAAGGTAATTATAATTTCCTATTTTGATCTATGCCTTTATTAGTTTAGTTGAATGATTAATTCATGACTTTTTTTTTTTTTTTTTCAAAGAGATTCCGCGAACGCATGAGAGCAGAGATGGGAATGATTCGAGTCAGACAACAAACACGGTTGGTTTGATATTTAAGAAAAAAATTATATACTGATTATTATTAAAAAAGAATTAAATGCTAAATTATTTACGTTCTTCTGAAAAAAAATAACTTGATGGATCTCCTCCAGTTCAAAAACTGCTGCTAGGATGCAGTGTAGCTCAATTGTGGCTGAAATGGAAAGGCTTCAAGAAGAGGTAGCATTGAAGAGGGAAGAGACAAGCGCCCTGAGACAGCAGCAGTTAAGGGAAGAAACTATGGCGGAAGCTATCTTACAAAATCTCAATCAACAAAGGCTGCTCAACGCCTGCCTCTTACTCCAACATTCATGGAACCAACATCTTCTTGACCTTCTGATACCCCATTTTCTGGGTTGAAATTCTTCTATGGAGATTGAATCTGTACATAATATGATAAATGTTCGGGTATGTATCATTGCCTAAAGCTTAGGCTTTGAAGTTGGCAAAGCAGCCAATTTTTTTATTTTTTATTTTTATGATAAATGTTGTTGTTATTGTTATTAGGAATAATTTTTTATATAAATTTTTATTTATAACCATATTTTAATTATTAAATGAATTTGCATATTTTAATTATCATTCATTTTAATATGTATATACAACCATTGTTTACTATTTTGTAGAATATTAAAATGATCAAATGGGCTACCTTTTTAATATTTATTAGATAGTATAAAACTACAGTTATTGTTTCAAAATATATAAAATAAAATAGTCCAATCAATCTCTTTCATTATTCATGCAAAAAATCAAATGAAATTTGTTCTCTCACTCTTCAATATGCATGATTTATATATATATATATATATATATATACTTACATCTTACATGTAAGAAAAATGAAATAACAAAGAAACTGTTAATTAATAAGAGTAATCCGGTAAATTAAACATTATTTATGTTATAAAAAGTAAATTAAAATATATTAAAAACTTCTAAACTAAATTCAACAAATGTTTTTATAATATTATAAATTTAAATATTCCATTATTTCAAAATCAGATGAATGTTTTAACTACATAAATATATAATATCAAATTACAAAACAAAACATACATGACATATAATAAACATAGATATTCTTGATTTTACAGTATTTAAACTATTTTTAAAGGTAATAAAGATGGGAAAATATGGTAAAATAATTGTCATGAAACTATATTATATTACAAACAAGAAAAGACAAGGCTCGCTAATTACGCCACTGTTCTACGCCCTGCATCCAAACCTGATGATGAGGCCATTATATGGGTACGACTCTTTCGAAATGACAAAAAAGTAATAATAAAATACAACAGCGCGCGACGGCAAAAGCCTTCGTCCGATTGGAATGATTAGTGGGCGCGATTCTTTAAACCATCCCGCTAAAAACGATAAACAACGCGAGACACACACTCTCTCTCTTACTCAAATTCATGAATTGGATGGGATGAAACCGAGGCATACGTTTTACATTTTTTTTCTTTTATGAATTATAAAAGGGCGGTAAAATTCTAATAATAATACAATTAACGCAACTTAAACTTAAATTACATTTGAGAAGATAAAAACTCTAGTCATCAAGTTAACTCATGAAATTTTTCACATTTTATAATTAATTTATTTTCTTTCCTTCAACTTTTCAACTCTATTTAATAATGAAGAGAAATAAAATTAATTATTTTTTATTTTTTCTACACAGCACACTTATAAAAAAAAACTTATTTCTTCCATCCTTCTAATTTTCTACTTTTCAATTTTTTAACCTTCTTTTTCTTTCCACACTATCAAGTAAAACTTAAAAAATTGAGACTGAGAAATGACAATAATTAGAAAGCAAACACCGTTAATTTAATTTATAAAATTTTCATTAAAAATTATATATTAAAAATTAATATAAATTTAAATTATAAATATAATTTAAATTTTAAAGCGTTTTCATTTTTAAATAATTTAATAAATTTCATTTATTCATTTATTATTATTTAATTTATAAATGCATGTAATCTTGCTTTTGCAAATAATTTTAGGGATAGTTTTTTTGTCGTTCTTTACAGTTTGGTGGACGCTCAATTTTTTGTCAATTTTATTCGCCGCTTTGGAGCATTCGGGTTTGATTTACTTCTCATGTTTAGTGCTTGCAATCAGTCCAAATATATTGTGCTTAAGTTGTGACAGTTTCAGTTGTCAATATGTCATAATATTGTATTGATGCTGAAACTAAAGCTTTTATTATATATATAAATCCTTAAAATAAAAAATTAAATAGTGTTGAATATTTAACTTTTTATCATACATTCAATGACTATATATTTATATAAATAAAAGGATAGGTTGTGTTTGGATTATTGTGTCAGGTATATAAATTATTTTAGGTTATTATGTTTAAATTTGGGATTAATCTCTATATTTTAATTTGATATTATTTAGTTCCTTAATTTTTATAATATTGTCTAAGTGAATTAAAAACACACATAAAAATTTTAACTCATTATGTCAAAATAGATTTTATTTGTGTTTTAGAATAATATTTTAAGAAAATTCATGTAGTATTTTAATCAAAATAGTTAATGATATTAATTTTTTGAACTAATTAATAATTTATAAAATAAGAAAATTAAATCATGTCAAAATAAAGTATAGAGACTAAAATTTAAATTTAAATATAATAAAAGTACCGAAATAAAATATTGACCATTATTGATTTAAATAAATATGTTGAATTCTTTTAAAAAAAATTAAAGATCTATGCTGAATTTCTTTTTTTTTTATATTGATTGATATATGTTGTTTTTGAAGAGATAAAGTGAAAATGTGTTTTGCAGGGGTGCGTCTTGATTAAAAATAGGTCCTACAGGGAGCGCTTTTAGTCACGTCAAGTTAAAAATGCGCCCTATAGAATACGTTTTCACTAAAAACTAAAAACTTAGCTCTTTTGTTCAAATAATTAAATATTAGTATTTTTCTCCTTAAATCTTGGGTTTGATTCCTCTCTTTCACATTTATATTTTTTATTTCATGTTGTTTCAATTTTTTATTTATTAATATTTTTAACATGTTACTTTTTTTGGTTAGATGGTTAGATAATTGCAATTTCAGCTTTAAGTCCCAAATTTAATTCTTCTTATAAGCATTTTAATATGTATTTTTTCTTTCAATGTTGTTTTAAACTTTTTTTAATTAATGTTTATGATTAATAAATATATTGTTTTTAATTTTTTTATTTTTAATTCATATTTTTAATTAATAACTCTATTATTTAAAAAATCAAATAATTATTGCAAATATCATTATTTTTAGTAAATATAATTTTTATATGTGTAATATTTATTTTTTGATCCATATTAGAAATCACCATACCCACATTATAGGTAGAGAAAATAAATATTTAACATATAAATATTATATATAAAGAAAAACATTTCAAAAGAATTAGTTGATATTTTTTAAAAATAATTACATATTTATTATTTGATTTTATAAATACAAGAATTATTAATTAATGTTAGCGTGGTTTGACCTAAGTCTCATAACTTGTTAAAGAAACAAAATACAGTGGCAAAATAAGGGGATCTGTGAGGGCGAAAAGCCAAGGGTCGCCATAGATCCCCATTAAGCATAAAATTGGACTGGGGTTATGAACAGAAGTGTAGGGGACGAAGGCTTTCGCGGTATGAACCATGCCGCATAAGTAGAATCCGTATAAAACTACACTTCTTTTGACATTGATTAAAATAGGGTTTTTCAACTTTTTTAGTCGAAATTCCTCTTGTATCATTCGGTTTTCAACATTAGTGAATTTTTCCTTCTCTGCTTGTGATTTTTCCCCGAAATGATTTCCACGTAAAATCTGTGTGTTTTATTTTTCTTTTCTTTTCTTATTGCTTTGCGACCGTTTTATTGCCATTATCTACGTCTATTATAACAATTAAAAAAACCTTAAAAACAATATATTTACTAACTATAAAAATTAATTAAAAATGAAAAATCTTTAAATAAATAAAATATAAAATACAAAAAATGCTTATAAGAGGATTTAAATTTGGTACTCAAGAATGAAATCACAATTATCTAACCATCTAACAAAAAAATAATATGTTAAAAATATTAATTAAAAATAAAAAAATCTTAAAACAACATGAAATAAAAAATATAAATGTAAATAAGAGAGGAATCAAACCTGACACTCAAGGACAAAAATATTAACATTTAACTATCTGACAAAAAAAACTAACTTGTCAATTTTTAGTGAAAACTTGTCCTATAGGGCGCATTTTCACTTTCTCTCTCCAAAAACAGTATATATCGATAAATATATAAAAAAAAAAAGCACAAATTCTTAAATTTAAAATTATTTTTACATATTTATTTAAATTAACGAACTGTTGGCGCTACTTCCTCTTTTAAAGATAGTTTTTATATAGTTTAAATATGACAAAGATCTCTCATATAAAATTTAAATTTAAATTTTATATTTTAATTTTGAGACGTTAAATTTTTGTATTTTTTTATTTAAAAATTTTGGTCCCTCTGTCTAATTTTGCCGTTAGTGAATGTTATATATAAGATGGAATAACTTTTTTAGCCCTCAAAATTTACAACATTTTGTCAATTTGGTCATTACCATTTAAAAGTAAATAATTTTTTTAAAAATTAAAATTATTATTTTCCATATTTTAAATAAAAACATAAAAAAAGTTAAAAATAATAATTAAAATTCAAAAAATAAAAAAAGGCTTTATAAAAAAAATCTAAAATTCAATATCATAAAATGACTTTAAATATATATAACTTTTTTTCTAAATTTAAAATTATTATTTCTTGTGAACCGATACAAGCTAGTTGAATTGAACTAAAAAATCAGTGTAGTTGAATCGATTTTTATAAAATTTTAAATATTTTTATTTTTGAATTTTTTAATAATTTATTTGTTTTGAACTGATCAAACTATTTGAATTGGTCAAACTATTTGAACTGAGAATCGATTGGTCTAACTAGTTTGACCACTAATCTAATCCCAAAAACATTACCAAAATTTCAAAATAAATGTTATTTACTCCTCAAATTTGTATTTTAAAATCCTAAAAATAGAGGGACTGAATTTCAAATATATAAAAAATAAAATAAAAAACTTCCAACATATTTTAACCTTATAATTTTATAATTGTAACATGTGAGTAATCATTGTAATTAATAAACCTCGTTGAATTAAGCATTCCAATTACAGTACTCCCTATTTCTCTATTTCTTATGATGGGGTTGAGAATTGAGATAATATGCAAGTACAAGCAATTACTCTCAAATCTATTTACCTTATAATTTTCAAAACATATCGGTACATTATTTATGTTTAATAAGTTACTTTAATATAATAGTAGTAGAATATTTTAATTTTAAGAAATGTTTTATTTCTTAAAATATAATTATATGTTATTTTACTAACGAAAATTTTATTGATAAGATATAATTTCTTATACATTTTGACCTACAAAAGATTTCTCATATTAACAATACAAAATTCATATAGCGCATAAAAAAAGATTAGATCGTGCTAGCATGTTGCATATTTCATAATTTCTTTTGTAGGTGGAACTGTGATGATCCATACTTTGGAGAAGACATGGAAGAAACAAATTTTGATAAATTTAATGATTCAGATTTAGATTCAAATGACGAATAATTTGGCCAAAGACCAACAGGTGATGACAATAAGTATGTGTTTAATGTTAAAAGAGAGCATGAGTCAATAAATATGGAACATGAGCAATTAGATAGAATTGTACGAGATATTAATTTTTCTTCTTATTTTGGTTACTAATTATATTGTCGAATTTTTTTGAATTAACATATTATATAAGATGATTTGATTGTAAGTTTTGTTACTTGCTTATAAATTTTCATTATCAAGTATTATTGATAATTTTTTATAATATATTTTTTGAAATTTTAAAATTTATATATTTGTTTAATTACAATTTATATAATCAAATATGACATAAAGAATTATAATGTAATTACATTTTGTTAAATACTTTCTTTAATATACTCTCGAGTTTTCAAATATTTATTTATTAGAATTTTATTATACTATTATTGTATGTCCTGCGCAAAGAATTTTTAATTTTCTATAAATTTTATTTAATAATTAATTTCAAAATACATTTTAATAAACTATAATTACTTGATTTTTCAAAATTATGAAGTTTTAATTTATTATTTATTTAGGGTTGGATAAGGATTTTCAATTAACTAGTTAAATTTTAAATATATTATTTAAAATTTAAAAAAATTATTTTTGGGCAAATATTGTTCTTAATTGAGCCAAAAGTGAAATATAAATTAATAATTTTAAGAAAAAATATTTGATACACTGTCAATGAAGTTTTACTCTATAAGTAAGGTTAGGTGATTATCAAATGTCTTATAAAGGTATAGTATAATATTAAAAAAAATAAACATGTGACAATTTTTTAAAACTACTTGCGGAATAAAAAAATGAGAAGGGGTTGTATAAAACTGTGATTCCACGTCATCTCTATCCCTTTCTAATAGGATAATACAAATCAGATTTTTTTTCTCATGATTTTCAGCTTTTTTTCTCCTAAAAAAAATTAAATTCAACTAAAAATGCTAAAAATTAGGAGGAAAAATCTGATTTACCATTCTCCTATTGAAAATAGATAGGGATGATTTAGAATCACAATTTCATATAATCCTTTCTCTAAAAAAAATACACTATTAATGTACAAAATACTAATCCCATTTTAAATACATCATTTCAAATAAACAAAAAATATAAGTAAATCATGAACAAATCCTAAATCGACTAGCTATCAAGTTTTAAACTTTTTTTTAATTAATGTTTATGATTAATAAATATATTGTTTTCAAGTTTTTATTTTTAATTTATATTTTTAATTAATAACTCTTTTATTTATAAAATTAAATAATTATTTTAAATATCATTATTTTAGTAAATATAATTTATATATGTGTAATATTTATTTTTCGATCCATATTAGAAATCACCATACTCACAATATAGATGGTGAAAATAAATATTTAACATATTAATATTATATATAAAGAAAAACATATCAAAAGAATTAATTGATTTTTAAAAAAATACATTTATTATGTGATTTTATAAATACAAGAATTATTAATTAATGTTAGAGTTGTTTGACTCGAATCCCATAACTTATTAAAGAAATAAACTACAGTGGCAAAATAAGGGGATATGTGAGGGCAAAAGGCCAAGGGCCGTCATAGATCCCCATTAAGCATAAAATTGGACTAGAGTTGCAAACAGAGGTGCGGGGGACGAAGGCCTTCGCGGTACGGACCACGCCACATAAGTAGAACCCGTATAGAACTACATTTCTTTTGACATTGATTAAAATAGGGTTTTTCAACTTTTTTAGTCGAAATTCCTCTTGTATCATTTGGTTTTCAACATTAATGAATTTCTCCTCCTCTGCTTGTGGTTTTTCCCCGAAAGGATTTCGACGTAAAACCTGTGTGTTTTATTTTTCTTTTCTTTTCTTATTGCTTTGCGACCATTCTATTGCCATTATCGACATCTATTATAACAATTAAAAAAAAACCTTAAAAACAATATATTTACTAATTATAAACATTAATTAAAAATGAAAAAGCTTTAAATAAATAAAATACAAAATACAAAAAATGTTTATAAGAGGAATTGGATTTGTTACTCAAGAATGAAATCACAATTATCTAACCATCTAACAAAAAAATATAATAGTTTAAAAATATTAATTAAAAATAAAAAAAATCTTAAAACAACATGAAATAAAAAATATAAAGCTCCGTTTGTTTCACTGAAAATGACTTTCGGAAAATGATTTCTGAAAAATGATTTACTTTTTTGAAAAAGCTAATATTTTCTAGTGTTTAGATGAATCTGTGTAAAATATTTTTTCTTGTTTGGTAGATTTCTTAAAAATATTTTATAAAAGTTGTTTTCAATTAAACAAACATACATTTGAGATTTTCTTATTTTTTTATTGTTTAATTGAATTTATTTTTATCTATAATTTTATATTTTATAATATTATTTTTGCATATATTAAAAATATTATGTTAAATTCAGATTCATTACAACGTCATTTTTTAATTATATGACTACTAATTGAGTATTTTTTATTTGAAAATGTGATTGACAAAAAAATTAACGATGTCAACAATTGGACTTGATTTTCAAATTTGAAAAGTAAATGGACTAAATTCTTGAAAATAAAAGTATAAAGACTAAATTACAAATCTGTGAAGTGTACATAGACTTGTGACATATTTTAACCTTTATACTACAAAACATTTATTATTAATATATTTATAATTGTAATAAATATTTATTATTAAAATATTAATATTGAAAATTTTCAATAATATGTGAATAATATTATTTAAATTTATTATTTTTAAAATTTATTATTAAAATAAAATTGGAATATTAAATAATTTATTAAAGTAATAAATTATATTTATTATATTAATAATTTATTATATGACTAAATATAAATAATTAAATATGTATGTTTAATAATATTGAAAAATATAATATTTTAAATATTTTTAAAAATAAAAATAAAATTTATTATCAATATAATAATATTAAGATTGATTTAAGTTAATTTTTATAAAAAAAATTATCTATAGATGAGCTCTTTTCCGTAAAATGACTTACGCTTTTTAAAATGATAAGTCATTTTACTTGAAAAATGACTTATTTTACCTTGACCTGTAAGTCATTTTCTGTTGACCAAACTTTTTTCTGTGAAACAAACACAGGAAGATGCAGAAAACATTTTCTGTAAAACTTTTTACATGTAAACAAATGGACCCTAAATGTGAATAAGAGAGGAATCAAACCTGACACTCAAGGACAAAAATATCAACATTTAACTATCTGACCAAAAAAATTAAGTTGTCAATTTTTAGTGAAAACGCGTCTAAAGGGCGCATTTTCACTTTCTCTCTCCAAAAACAGTATATATATAAATATAAAAAAATAGCACAAATCCTTAAATTTAAAATAATTTCTGCATATTTATTTAAATCAATGGACTGTTGGCGCTACTTCCTCTTTTAAGGATAGTTTTTATATAGTTTAAATATGACAAAGATCTTTGTACTCATATAAAATTTAAATTTAAATTTTATATTTTAATTTTGAGATATTAAATTTTTGTATTTTTTATTTAAAAATTTTGGTCCCTTTGTCTAATTTTGCCGTTAGTGATTGTTATATATAAGATGGAATAACTTTTTTAGCCCTTAAGATTTACAACATTTTATCAATTTGGTCCTTACCATTTAAAAGCAAATAATTTTAAAAAAATTAAAATTATTATTTTTCCATATTTTAAATGAAAAACATAAAAAAGCAAAAAAATAATAATTAAAATTAAAAAAAAGACTTTAAATATTTAAAAAAATTCTAAAATTCAATGTTGTTTAAACTGAACCGGACCGACCAATCGGACTAATTAAAACCAGGAATTGACTGGGGTATTGGTTTGATGAGAAGTAAAAAATCGATTTCTCACCAATCGGTATGAACTGATTGAATCAAACTAAAAAATCAGTTGAATTGATAGTTGGACCAATTTTTAAAAAGTTTTAAAAAGTTTTTATTTATTTTTTATTTTTTAATAATTTATTTGTTTTGAATTAAACAATTCGAACTAAGAATCGAGTGGTCTAACTAGTTCAACCACTTATCTAATTCCAAAAACATTGCCAAAATTTCAAAAGAAATGTTATTTACTCCTTAAATTTTTTATTTTTATTTTTAAAATTTTGACAATGTTTATGGAACTAGACTAGTGGTTGAAATTAGCTTCACTAATTCTCAGTTCGAATAATCCAACCAATTCAAAGTAAATACATTATTAAAAAATAAAATTAAAAAAGTGTAAAAGTTAATTCAACTACTAATTCAACCAATTTTTTAGCCCGATTCAACTAGTCAATTCATAGTCCAATTGGCCAATCAAGTTTGATATAGACAAAATTAAATTGTGAATCTTTTTATATTTAAAATAATTTTTATTTTTATATTTTTAATTAGTTTTTATTTTTCATAATTTTTTAAAAAAAATTATGTTTTTATTTAAAATATGAAAAAAATAATTTTTAAAAAAAGTATTTACTTTTAAAAGGTAATGACTAAATTGATAAAAAAACTGTAAATGTTTGAGAGTTAAAAAAAATTATTTCACATTTTCTATAACTCTTTGATTGCAAAATTAGATGGAAGGCCCAAGATTTTAAAATTCAAAAAAAAATTACAGAGACTCACTATAATTATAAAATTATTTAAAAAATTATAAATATATGAAAAATTAGTGGTAAATGTCATTTTAAAAAATAGAGAAATAGACTCTTTTAATGCTATTTTATGTTTAGAGTTTTATCTAAGAAATATTTTTATTTTTAAAATTATACAACTTTTTAAACTTAATAATTTTAAATTAAATTATAATTATTCTTAAAGTTAATTTAATAATATGATAAAAAATAAAAAGTAAAAAGTAATCTTGTCGGTTCAATATTTTTTTTCTAAATTCATGTTGATATATATTATATTATAGATAAAAAATAATTAGTTTAAATCATGATTAAAGTGTTCACCGTTCTAAATATGACCTAGATTTTAATTGTGCTAATCGTATTTGTTATTTCATTTGTAATTTGTTAAAAAAAATTAATTGATGTTAGAAGAAAAATGAATAGCAATTTATAGGTTAAGCAAAAAAGTAAAAATAAAAAATAAAGGTGGAAGAGGTAGAGAACTTTCATGGCAGGATCAGTGGGCCCACTTCTTGAGCGCGTAAGCATCGCGAGACCCAATACCGTTTACTCGATCATGATGTATTTAATAATCAAAGAGAAAGGAAACGGTAATTATCATTCCCTATTTTGATCTATGCCTTTATTAGTTTAGTTGATAAATTAATTCATTACTTTTCTTTTTCAAAGAGATCATTTGAACGATTGAAAGCGGAAATGAAAAAGATTCGAAAAGGGGGAAGAGACAAGAAATGAGAGTGAGAGTGAGACTGAGAGTGGAAATGAAAAAGGTTGGAGAAGAAATAACATTGAAGCAGGGGCGAAGCCAGGGACCCTTAAAATATAAATTTGTTGTTTTAGTTCTTAAATTTTTTAAAAAATTTTAAATTAATAAATATAAAATTATATTTTGGCCCCTTTAAAATTATAAAAATTCGATTTAATCTTTTATAAATTATAAATATATAAATTATAAAAAATTAAAATTTTATCCGCCCTTAAATATTTATTCTAACTTCGTCCCTGCATTGAAAAGGGAAGATAAAACTAAGTTGGAAGCTATCTTACAAAATCTCAATCAACAAACGCTGCTCAACGCCCTCCTCTTCTTCCAACATTCATGTGGCCAACAGCTTCTTGACCTTCTGATACGCCATTTTCTGGGAGATTGAATCTATACGAATTGAAATCGTTTCCTCAAGTGTAAGGATATGTATCATTGCCTGAAGCTTAGGTTTTGATCAAATATATATTACACTATTCATGCAAAAATAAAATGAAATTTGTTCTCTCACTCTTCAAGATGCATGATTTAAATATATAAATACACTTACAAATTACATGCAAGAAAAATGAAATAACAAAAAGAAACTGTTAAAATTAATTTTTAATCAATAAGAGTAATCCGGTAAATTAAACATTATTTATGTTATAAAAAATAAATTATGTTTTCTTCTTAAATATTCAATAAATTCAAACTTCATATTTTTCCTGAAGAAGATTCTCCAGCCATTGCAAATTGATGAAATAAAAAATACAAAAAAAAAAATCTTATTAGTAAAAATCCTAAACTTCATTTTTTGGATTTCTTTTTTCAATCTTACTAAGAATTTACTCTTTTGATTCCATAATTTTCAACTAGGTTTTTTTTTTTTCTTTAGAGTAAAAGATGTTATAGATATAAGATTCTATTTTATGTAACTCTATGTGGGCGGTAAATTTTTTGAAATATTCCTATATTTATGTTAGACATAAATTTTAAATTCATAATAAATTGATACAAAAATTGAAAAGAAAAAAAAAATCCAAGACTTAATTTTCTGAAAAGATGTGAAAATAATTGCCATGAAAGTATATTATATTACAAACAAGAAAAGCTAAGTAAAATGTGAAAGATCATTTAAGCAAAGGAAGTGGAGGCAAGGCCCGCTAATTACGCCACTGTTGTAGGCCCTGCGTCCAAACCTGATGATCGGGCCATTTTATGGTACGATTTTTTCGAAATGAACAAAAAAGTGATAATAAAAAATAACAGCGTGCGACCGCAGAAGCCTTCGTCCGATCGGAATGATTAGTGGGTTGATTCTTTAAACCATCCCGCTAGAAACGATAAACAACGCGAGACACACACACACTCACTCTTACTCAACTAATTTATAAATTTTTCATTAAAAGATATATATTAAAAGTTAATTTAAAATTTAAAGCATTTTCACTTTTAAATGATTTAATAAATTTCATTCATTCATTCATTTTTATTATTGTTATTCAATTTATAAATGCATTAGTCTTGTTTTTGCAAATAATTTTAAGAATAATTTTTTTCGTCGTTCTTTCTAGTTTTGTGGATGCTCGTTTTTTTTGTCAATTTTGTTCACTACTTTGGAGCATTCGAGGCTAATTTACTTATCATGTTAAGTGCTTATAATCAATTCAAATATGTTGTACTTAAGTTGTGCTAGTGTCAGTTGTTAACGTACCATAATATTCTATTGATACTAAGGTTGAAGCCTTTGTCATGTTAATAAAACTTGTCATTTATTATTTACAACAGGCGGTGATTATTTTTGTCCACTGAATTGTATGATCCTATTTATGAAATAAATAAATAAAATTCCCTTTAAAAAATATTATTATAAATAACTCAAATTTCAATAACAAAATCAAATATCTAAAATATATTTGATTTAAGATAAAAGAAAATTTGAGTGATATATATTCATATATGTACTATAAATCAATACTAAACAATAAATTTAATACTCAAATATGTAAAAAATATAAATTCTTAAAATAAATAAAAATTGAAGAGTGTTGAATATTTAACTTTTTATTATACATTCAATAAAGCATAGGTTGTCTTCAAATTATTGCGTCAGGTATAAATTATTTTAGGTTAAATTGTGGTGATGTTGTCGTTTAAATTTAAGATATAATTTTTATATTTTAATTTGATATAATTGAGTTCCTTAATTTTTATAATATTATTGGTTGGAATAAATAGTTAATACCTTTAATTATTTCGGTTAAAATGCCTAAGTGAAGTAAAAAACACACACAAAAATTCTAACTCATTATGTCAAAACAGATTTTATTTGTGTGTTAGAATGGTATTTTAAGAAAATTCATGTAATATTTTATTCAAAATAGTTTATGATATTAATCATTTGAACTAATTAATGATATTATAAAAATAAGAGAACTAAATTATGTCAAAAATAAATTATAGAGACTAAAATTTAAATTTAAATATAGTAGAAGTACCGAAATAAAATATTGATCAGTATTTTGTAATAGAAAAAAAGGTTGTTCGCAGTTTATTTAAATAGATATGCTGATTTTTTTTTTTAAATTTAAGAATTTGTGCTGATTTTTTTATATTTATCGATGTATGCTATTTTTTGAGAAAAGTGAAAACGCATCCTACAGGGCACACTTTCAATCACTTCAACTGAAAATTCGTCCTATAAGACACGTTTCCATTAAAACTGGTAGCTTAGTTCATTTGCTCAAATGGTTAAATATTAGTACTTTTTTTTCCAAAAATTCTTGAGTTTGATTCTTCTCTTTCACATTTGTATTTTATATTTTATGTTGGTTCAAGATTTTTTTTAATTAATATTTTTAACATATTAGTTTTTTTTTGTTAGATGGTTAGATAATTGCAATTTCATTTCTAAGTTCTAGGTTCATTTCTTCTTATAAACATTTTAATATATATTTTTTATTTCATATTGTTTTAAGCTTTTTTTTAATTAATGTTTATAATTAATAAATGTATTGTTTTCAAGTTTTTTATTTTTAATTCATATTTTTAATTAATAACTCTTTTATTTATAAAATTAAATAATTATTACAAATATCATTATTTTTAGTAAATACAATTTTTATATGTGTAATATTTATATTTCAATCTATATTAGAAATCACCATAACCACAATATAGGTGGAGAAAATAAATATTTGACATATAAATATTATATATAGAGAAAAATATGTCAAAAGAATTAGTTAGTGTTCTAAAAAAATAATTACATATTTATTATTTGATTTTATAAATAAAAGAGTTATTAATTTAAAATAAAAAAATTGAAAACAATATATTTATTAATTATAAATATTAATTAAGAATTGATAACATGTTAAATTTACATGATTTTTTGTGTTTAATTCGATTAATTCTTGAATTAGTCCCTGCTGAATTAGTGATTTTATGTTTTAATCTTGTCATGAATGCAATTTGGATGCTATGAGTTAAAAACGAGCAGAAAAAAATCAATTTGCAGCACAGTCAATAAAGTGAGGCCGAATAAAAAACGTAGAAATAGCCAAGGACTCATCATATTTATTTTGACTTTATAAAAGCCAAAATTAAAAAAAAAAATCTAATTTTATTTTTTATTAAATTTTAATTATGTATTAAGTGATTATTCCAAATTTAATAAATGATATGTATATAAATAAGGGTTTAAGGTAGCTTAAGAGACACACTTGGCACTTGATTTTCATTTGGAATCAAATAAGCATTATTCTTTTCCTTCCAAATTTGGTGCGTGATTGACATTATGCTACTCCCATTTCCATTTCCTTGTTTTTATAAAATTTGTTTAATTACTCCCTTTCCTTCTCAATTTCTATCATTTTCATTTAAGTCCAATCCATAGCCAACCAAAGCATGACTAAATTCATGCTTCACTAAATACCAACTTAGTTTTAGGCTGGTATTCTTTCCGGTCAAGAATCGTGAGATACGTATTCGTACTAAAAATTCTTCTAATTGGTATTTACATTTTTCCTAAGTATTGGGATTGACAACTCATCCCTTAAAGTTAACTCGATTTCAAGTCAAAAAGTGCATGTTGGGTTGGAGTCGTGTTTGCGAACAGTTGGGGAAACGAGTCAGTAGTGCTGTATTCAGATCTCCGAGAACAAATCAAGAGAGAGGTGATCGGGTTTAAACGTCCCACGAGGTTGAGGCTATTAATCCGAGTTGGGTTCTTCAGAGCCTAAGGCTATGGGAATCTTGAATCGGGAACGTATGTATCTCGGTTAGATAATTGGTAAGGGTTGGCTTGCAGGTCGTATCAGGACCAGCTATGAGAGAAAGAATTGGCTGTTAGGACGTTCTTAACTGCTATAATCAGTTTATTGTTTGGAGGAGAAAATTAATATTCGAGGATCGATTCTAAATCTAGAATCCACCGAGTCTAGGGCTAAGACTTATTATCTCTATTTACAAAATCCAAATTTATTTCCCAATTTAATTTATTTCCAATTTATTTAATTGTTTATTTATGATATTTCAATTATTTAATCTCTAAACATTTGAAAACTCCCCTGATTTATTTATTTATTTTTTTAGCAGGTCCGTTTGAAGTCGTGGGCACGACTATTGCCACGATACCGACACGACAGAAATTCTGATCACAAGTTAAACTCGAAAGTTAATTATAACATCCAATCCCTATGGACTCGACCCTATTACCACTCTTTACTACTATTTAGAGTTCTTTTATTGTAAGAATTATTTTTTATGGTTTCGATGCCCATCAAGAATAAAAAAGCTTTAAATAAATGAAATAAAAAATACAAAAA
Source organism: Gossypium longicalyx (assembly GCA_025698465.1). Lineage (NCBI taxonomy): Eukaryota > Viridiplantae > Streptophyta > Magnoliopsida > Malvales > Malvaceae > Gossypium > Gossypium longicalyx. Next base: position 8,805,180 of record CM046997.1, on the reverse strand, counting down.
ATGCTTATAAGAGGAATTGAAACTGGTATTCAAGAATAAAATCACAATTATGTAATCATCTAACTAAAAGAGATAATACATTAAAAATATTAAAATCTTAAAACAACATGAAATAAAAAATATAAATGTGAATAGGATAATAATTGAACTCGGGACTCAAGGACAAAAATACTAACATTTAACCATCTGACCAAAAAAATTAAATTTTTAGTTTTTAGTGAAAATGCGTCCTGTATGCCTTTCTCTCAAAAAACAACATATATCGGTAAATATAAAAAAATCAGTACAAATCCTTAAATTTAAAATAATTTCAACATATTTATTTAAATTAACTGACTGTTGGTGCTACCTCTTCTTTTAAGGATAGTTTTTATATAATTTAAATATGACAAAGATCTTTGTACTCATATAAAATTTAAAATTTAATTTTATATTTTAATTTTAAGACATTAAATTTTTATATATGTATCTTTAAAAAATTTGGTCCCTCCGTCTAATTTTGTCGTTAGTAATTGTTATATATAAGGTGAAATAACTTTTTTAGCCATTAAGATTTATCATATTTTGTCAATTTGGTCTTTACCATTTAAAAGTAAATAATTTTTAAAAAAAATTAAAATTATTATTTTTAATATTTTAAATAAAAAATAAAAAAATATAAAAAAGTAAAAAAACTAATTAAAATTCAAAAAATAAAATGACTTTAAATATATAAAAAATCTAAAATTCAATATTATAAAATGAATTTAAATATATATAAATTTTTTCTAAATTCAAAATTATTATTTATTGTGAACCGATACAAACTGGTTGAATCGAACTAAAAAATTGGTTGAACTAGTAGTTGAATCGATTTTTATAAAATTTTAAATATTGTAACTTTTACTTTTTTAATAATTTATTTGTTTTGAACTGATCAAACTGTTTGAATTGGCCAAATTATTTGAACTGATAATTGATTAGCCTAACTAGTTTGACCATTGATCTAATTCCAAAAACATTACCAAAATTTCAAAAGAAATGTTATTTACTCAAATTTTTTATTTTTTTTTTGAAATTTTGGCAATGCTTATGTAACTAGACCAGTGGTTGAAATAAGTTTGACCAATCAATTTTCAGTTTGAACAATTCAACCGGTTCAAAGTAAATAAATTATTAAAAAGTAAAAAATAAAAATATATTAAAAAGTATAAAAATTTATTCAACTACCGATTCAACCAATTTTTTAGCTTGATTCAACTAATCGATTCATAGTTCAATTGGCCAATCAAGTTTGGTTTAGACAAAATTAAATTGTGAATCATTTTATATTTAAAATTATTTTTATTATTTTTATTATTAATTAGTTTTTATTTTTCATAAGTTTATTTTTTAAAATATTTTATGTTTTTATTTAAGATAAGGAAAAAATAATTTTTTTAAAAATTATTTACTTTTAAAGGGTAAAGGTCAAATTGATAAAAAAAACTGTAAATGTTGAGAGTTAAGAAAATTATTTCACCTTTCCTATAACCCTTAATTGCAAAATTAGACGGAGGAATTAAATTTTTTTAATCCAAAAAAGCACGGAAACTTAATATTTCAAAATTAAAGCGCAAAAATTAAATTTTAAATTTGTAAAGAGTATTTTAAGATATTTAAACACTTTTATACATAGGTATAAATTTTAATCAATCTATTGTTACTTACTAAGAAACTAAAGTTGCATAAGCAAAAAGCAAAGAAAAATAATGGCAAACTCATCGGGGTCTCATTAATTTAATTAGAATTTTAATTAATATCATATTTAAAAAATTGGGATTAATTAACAATAAGTAATATATTTTATACAAGTAATTACATAGGATAAAAGATTTATAAATATACTGATTGAATTTTAAACTTCATGCCATTTAACTTCAAATTCACACAAATTTACTATTGAGCCAATCATATGATTGGCAGTAAAAATATTTGTAGACCAAAAAATATTTGCTACACTAAGTTTGGATTAATGATTGTAAAAAAAAAAAAAAAAGAAGAAAGGAAGAATAAAGTGAAAAAAAAAAATTAAGGAGAAGACTGTTTTTGTTTCGAATGTTAAAATTAATAAGGAAAATGAAATGAAAGTAAATTTAACCATTTTTGTTAGGACAAACTGCGGAAAGAAAATAAAATAATTAAATATAGTGAATTTTTTACAATCATAAATTTTTATAATATAATTATGTAAAAATTAAGGAGGATAAAAATGATATTTTACATTTTAAAAAATTATTTACTTTCCTTTCCCTAATTTTCCTCTGGCTTGGGGTAATTAAAAATTTGACATTTTGAACGAACTACTCAATTCCCTTAGCTTTTCCTTAAATAATTAAAAATAAAAAACGACAAGATTTTCCTTTCCCTTGCTTTCGTTCCCTTTAATTTATATTTACTTCAATACAAACATGGAACCTTATCAAGTAAAGGTCATGGTTCCTGATCACACTTCGATGTGCCTGTATGAAAGCTATGAATCAACACAAATAAATTTAAATATTTAGTAGTTTATTATAAGTGTGATAGGTCAATTGTAATATTTATATATGTTACAATGAAACATACTGAGAATTCTAAGTATCAAACTTAAGAGATTGTCAAATCGGTAAATGTGTTTGTCAAATTAATTACGAGCTAAGCAATTACTAATAAAATTGAGTCGAAAATTTTTAGTACAAATTCAAACATAAATGGTTTATAAACTAAATTTAAATTATCAATTAAACAAATTAAGCTAAACTTTCTTTCTATTGTTTTGGACAATGTAAATGATTAAAATGATGGTCAAATGATTCGTTAATCTCTAACTAAGCTAACAAACCTATACCGATTATATTGGTTGCCACTCTTAGCTAGAAATTTTCTCTCAGTCTCACCCTAGACTAAAAGATGCCACTTAAGCTCTACTATCGGTCTCACTATTCAACACAATTATTGTTGGAAAAAAAATTCCAGTTTGAAAAAGATTTTCTTACACAACTAAAAATAAAAATTTTGAAAATCGACTCGGTTTGTGATATTTATAGTAATAAACCCTAGACCAAATTCGCACCTGTGTTTTCGGATAGACGGATCCTTGTCGTTTCCGACTTTCAACCAAACAGTCTTGTCCGCTATTCTCATACCACAAGCTGTTTCAAGTGTGGGCTTGAACAATTCGAATCAAATACAGAACTAGAAATAGTTTTTTTTCTTTTGGGGTGAAAATAAAAATTCTCTTCCCAAATAGAAACCGCCAGAATCATTATTCCAGAAAATATATTTAATTCTAATAGAATAAAAGTCTCTCTATTTTCGAGAAAATAACTATATTTGAAAGTTGTGCAAATAACCCCACTAGTTCCATCTATTTATAGGGAAGGAAGGTAGAACCCTTGTTAAATTATAGAAGTTTATTTCAACTAGAAAAATGAACTCCTAGCCTAACTAAAATATAGGGGTGGCAACCCTAGTTAATAATACTAGGGTTTGTCGTCTAACATTAAGGGGCTTTGGGCTTCTTCCATATCGGATCCAATTACAAGTACTTTATGAACTTTTAACTTAATACTTTATAATTTGATCCAACCTAATATTTTTTTCTATTTCCCAAAATAAACTTCAATATATTTCCAATTAAATAATTTTCTCAATCCAATTCTAATTTCGTTAAAATCATGACAACTTTACCATAAAAGAATTTACGAGAAAATATATCTAATATTTCCTTATTCAATGATTCACTATGACTTTCCATTTTTTCGAACTTCATTTAAATTGAAAAACATAAATTCATTTTTCAAGTCATTTTCATTTTCATTTTGGAGAAAACTATAATAATTTCCAAATGATTCCATTTTTCCATTTTCATTTTCATTTTAGAGAAAACTATAATCATTTCCAAATGTTTCCTATTTTTCCATTTCACCATTTCAATTCATTTCTGTTCATTTGATTCAACATGCAATTCATTTCTGGTTTCAACGAGCTAGCGGAGAGACCAATTGGACATATGCAATTGAGGCTCAAATGATTTATTATTAAGTTATATATTTTTACCTATTAACTATAAACTTATTTATTCACGAAGTCATTCCACTATAGTATCGTGACTGAGCTCTCCCCAACAACATACCATTACGAAAGCAACTCGATCAGTGCTCATCCAATGACCTTATTATAAGTGTGTTACCCTCATTGGATATTCTTAATCTCTTTGAGATAATATCCATTCTCCTAATATGATCCTATTTTATCTTATGGTAACCATTACATCTTACTTCACGAAAATTCAATTACTATCAAATAGTAATCAAGTCATTCATCACAAAGACCAACGACCTATGGCCACGTTTACTTTTCATCAACCATGTAATAACAATGAGAGGATATCATTTACCCATGCCTTATATTATGAATTCCATTGTTATTAATGACGCTACATACTGCAGAAGTCGTACACCCAACGCAACAGCTTTCAGTTCCTTATCTATTCGAATTCAGACTTTTACTTACATCAAAGCGTACGAGTCACACATATATAGTCTGTCATCCACTTAGGATTCAGGTATGCCACACTAAGAACGTCACAAGTGAATAAATCCATAAACATATTCAGGATCTAAAGTGAGTTATTAATGATTATTAAGTTGAAATGCTAAGGTTGAAATTGGAAATTTTTTACTCTATTAACTGTACAGGTCTACATTTCGGTATATCCGATGATGCACTTATGTTCCAGCATGATTGCTCCGGTTTATCCAGTAATACACTATGGTGCCAATTTGAAATGCTGATTGCTTAATCTAAGTATTCGTTTTTAAAATCCAAGCTAGGCTATTAGGAGAATATAAATGTGATTTGGCCATAAGGTAGATTTTATATGAATTGTGATATATAATGGGATAAGTGTAAGTATACAAATATGGTACAAAATAATAATATTGAAATGATAAAAAAAATGGCTTTCTTAATGGGACATTCATACTTACCTATACAAGTATATATATGAACTTATATAAATTACAAATTGAGTCTATATACTTATTGTCATGTTTTTATATTAAGTTATTACCTTTTGAATTATAGAAATGCCACTGAGTTTATTACTCAGTGTATGGTTTTGTTTTTCGTGTGCAGGTTAGGTTAAATATGAAATCTCGAGCATTGACTTCATGATCCAGATAGAATTCTAAACTCAACAAAGTTGGTAATTTCCTTTTTGTTGGTTAAATGACATGTACCTAGTAGAGTCATTTTGGGTATTTTGCTATGGTTAATAATGAGGAATTGGAATTTGGTTTGGCATGTGGATTTAGTCATATGGAGGCTAATATTTGTATTTCAACTATCTTATGGTATGTGATGAATGAAAGGGTACCTTTGCAAATGATGCATGTTGTTTAACATATGTGTTTGTACGTGATTAAATGAGTAGTATTTGATAGATAGAATATGGTTGATATAAATGCAACTTGAACTTGTTATAAATCTTATTAGGGAACAAAGTATGTATCGATGGAATAGTGAAAAGTGATATATAGTTATAGGTAGGCATTTCTCATGTTGTGAAGTAAGGCTTGTTAATAATGATTGAAGGGAGAATGTTAATAAGGTTGAAATGATATATGTTTGATGGTGTTTTATATTATAGTTGAATCTGATATAAATGTATATATGTAATGTTAATATATGGTTGAGTTTGGTATTGGTTAGTTTGTTGAGAAATTTGTATATTGAAATTGCAGAAACAATTTGTAACATTTCAATTTTGTTCGAATGTTGGCGCGAAGACAAGGTCACGTTACAACATTGAAGGTATGTCGTTAGGAAAATCTTGAAATCCAGGCCACAGCGTGAAGAGGAAATCTGTCGCTGCAGCGAGAAAGCTATTTGGCCAAGTTAGTATGTTGCGTTACGATGAGGGACCCCTTCACGTCCTCGTCGCGACGTTAACTTGAAGTTTTGAAAATGTTACCAAATAGTCCTTGTTCGATCTCGGGTTAATTTAAGGGCATTCATATACTCGTATATGTTGGAAAAAAGAGTTTGGAAAGCGCAGTGAAAAATAAATTTAGGGAAAACAGAGTTTTAAATTTTTTTGAAAACAAGATCTTGATTGTGATATCTAAAGTAATAAACACTTAATCAAAATTGTACCTTGTAACACCCCAAAACCCGGCCCAAAAATTTTGACCGAATTTCGGAGGTCACATTGGCCACCGAAATGGCCCAAAACAAAACACTGATTTACATAGTAAAGTTTGTTTCGAAAAACATTTTTACTCGCAACTTACTGAAATAAAAAACGAACTTTACCAAAATGTTTTGCAAACATTGAACTATTTTTCGCTTGAAACTTACTTGGAACCAAATTCGCATTTAATGAATTAAACATGTTTGCAACCAAAAGGAAGTTGAAAAACTATTAACTGAAACTTTAGATTAAAATTTGTAACATAACAAATTTTTTTTTACCTTGATCGAAAATCATAAACTTATTGTTAAAACCTGACCAATTGCAAATGAAAAGTTTCAATCTCGAAACTTATAATCATGTACATAATTTGCAAAATAAGTTAAACCAAAATTCCAGAGTTTTTACGAATGTCCAAAGTTCAAATAAAACTTATACCACAGTCCACTAAGATTTATTTACAGTCCAGATGAAATCAGTTTATCAAAATTTACGAAAAAATTTATTAAAAACCAAACCGAATTGAGAAATTCTGAGACACCAGATTTGTCGAATCCAACTTGTAACGCCCTGAATTACTTAAATAATTTTTTTTGAATTTTTCCATAAATATGTATCTGCTTTAGTGGCTAAGCGTTTTGATTGTATGTTTGAGGTCTTGGATTCAAGCCCCATTGTTGAAAATTCTGCTATTTTTTTTATCCTAGCCTCATCCCTTTTGGGTGGGCTTATGTTATATTTGGTAAACTCATATCAGAATGAGCCTGTTGGTTCAAGTGGTAAGGTCTTAGCTTGCCTTAGGGTCTTGTGTGAGTGTGTGTCGATTGTGTAGTAGAAGTTCGGTGAGATCGAAAGTTTGTGGTAGTTGGATGAGGTTAGTGGGTTAGATTCTGTGGGATTGTGGTTGGTTAGTGGGAGAGTGAGATATTGTTTATTTTTATTTTTGATTTTATTTTAATTTTATTTTTTTTCTCATTCTCTCCCTTTCCCTAAATTCCTTCCATTTGACGTTTTCTTTCTCTATTTTCTGAAAAAATTTCCTTTCTTCACCTTTTTGATTCCGTCACAAATTTTTTTTCAGTCGTGGTGTTTTGAATTTTTGATTTTTCTCGTTCGGTTTGGTAAGTAGAGTTTTTCTTAACTTTAGCTTTTGATTTTTGGAAACCTGATTGGAATTATACCTTTTGATATAGCATATTGGGTGTATTTGGAGAATTGAAACTTTGTGAATGTGTTACTTAGGAGAAGTTCAATACGCGGTTCGGGTGCCTCTAGTGACGTAGAACTCGTGTGGTGGCTCTTCGTAAGAGGTAAGTGTATTGATGTTCTTTTGGAAGTGTTGTGCAAGTCGTTTGGGTTGTTTTTGGTGATTGAATATTACGGGGTGGTACTGATTTGGTGAGTATTAACTGCTATTTTTATGTTTTTAAGGTCTTGGGATTGCTTTCGCATAAAAAACGAACCAGGGATATAACGAAAACACGAGAAAATGGTGATCGGTGAAAGCCAAAAATCTGGCCTGTTGATGCCACAAGAGTGTGTGCCCAGCCATGTGGTAGGCTGTGTGCGACACATGGTCGTATGATGGGTTTGTGTGTGGCCGTGTGACTAGGCCAATTTGGGTGTGTAGGCCACACGGGTGTATGGGTTATGGACCAGGCCGTGTGGGCCACACGGGCATGGCCAATTTGGGTGTATGGGCTACACGAGCATGTGGGCCCAAATTTTAGAATTTTTCCCTAGGGTCGCACGCATTGATCTGATCGGCTGTGGGCATTCCGTAGGGTTGGTATGGGCAAAACAAACCCTTAAGCATGGAACCTGTTATTCTGTTAGACTGAGAATGGCTTAAATAAAGTTTGTACGAGATTAATGAGACATGATATGTATGATCTGCTCTGTCACGCATATGCGTGTATTATGTCTGTTATATTTAAGCATGTATATTATTTGTAATTTTGTATATCTGTATCTGTGTTTGGGGTGGGATATGTTTATGTGGAGGAAGTATTCTGCTAGGCGATATGTCGCCATTATTCTGGCAGCATGATTGTGATTATTCTGATAAGTGTCGTACGGACACTATGTGGTGTGTAGGGCTAGGTGGGTGTTTTATACCCCACATGGTGTGTTGGGATGGTCAAAGTTGGTTTGTAGAGGATTGGGGTAGGACCTTACATATCTATATGATTCTGTTGTTATCTGATTCTGTTAAGGACTGATGTCCGTATCTATTCTGTTATGCAAAAAATCTGAGTATTTATATGTTTTTGTTGAGTTACACACTGAGTTTTTAAAACTCACTTTCCGTTTGTCTGTTCTGTTCAGGTAATCCTTAGGCTTAAGCGGGTCGGTGCGACGGAGGATTAGAGGTGTCCACGCGTCCGTAAATTTCATTTATTTAAAAAGTTTATTTAAATTTCTGGTTTATTTTAAGAGTTTTGTAAATATGAGACTCTTTGGACTTTTTGGTTTTGTTGTTGGATTTGGATTTGATTTAAGTTTCTTGTGACACTTAACAAAACAATTTACGAAAACAACGGTTTTATGCAAACAAATATTTTTGCAAACACAAACTCAGTTTTGAAAATGTAATGACTTTTAAACTTCCACTGCAAATTATCGTTTTACTTGAAAGAGTAAACAATTGATGGATTCATTAATGAGCATAATAATATTTTTTTTAAAATGTGAACTCCATTGGTAATAAATTATACAAGGTATCAATATTATAAAGTCAGATTCTTAACCCTTCTTCGTAACATTCCAGATTCGGCCATAATGTCTAGGCCGGGTTTGGGGTGTTACATAACCTCAAATATCAAGGGTTACCTGAAAAAGAGAAAAACTAAGGGTGAGCTACGAAAGCTCAGTGTGAGTCTTAAGCATACGTAACTAAATGATATCAAAACAATCAAATAATTCAGTGACAAATAATTGAACCCACATACAGAAGTTAGATATAACCATATTCAAATATCATCGAATTTAACACATCGATTTAAATTATCTTTAAACAAATATGCAAATCATATTCAAATGCAAAATGTCATCAAGCCCCATTTAACTAGCCTCTACATTTCGTCTTCAATAATCTATCTCACTCCAAATAAGGGTATACTAGACCCTTTCCAACCTCGACACACTAATTTTTGGGTTATGGTGGACCTATCCAACCAAATCACACCATAAAATAGTCATATGCCACATGTTCGTTATGTTGTCAAATTGCTAACATAAATGCGGTTTTACCGCTATAATATAATAGTAGTGCAGTTTACTACCAAATTGAACTTCCTTCTTTTCATATTCATATCCCAACCACAATGCAATGTAAGCATTATGCACACAGGTTTACAGAATCAGACATGTTTATCTTCAAATTCCATAACCAATAATCACATAAACAAACAGTTCAGGTTAGGGGAATCAGAATTTGGCAAACTACTATTCGGTTACAAAATAGCGGATATAACAGTTTGACCTTTCCCATTATCACATTCAACCATTTTTGTATACCAAATTAAGATAACACAATATACACTATTTATGCAAATTCCCAAAATTTAATCATATGAACACATATAAATATATATAAATATTCTAACAATAATATGTCTTTTAGGGACCTTATCGAACAATATTCGTGATCCAAAACTTATCTACAAAGGCTTAAACATGCAAAGGGACTCTCAAGGACTTAAACAAATCATTTAACATTAAAGAGGTAAAACTGCAAAAATAGGGCCACACGGCTGTGTGGTAGGGTCCAGACTATGTGACAAAGATACGCAGCCATGTGGCAGAGGGACACACTCGTGTGACTGAAATACACGACCTTCTGGCTGTGAGACATGCTCGTGTGACAGGGGTACACGGCCATGTGGCCAGACCGTGTAACTCATTGTACCCATGTGACAAAATTTTGCAATTTTAGAAATAGAGAAGACACAATCGTGTGACTGAATGACATGTCTATATGACAGTGATACAGAATCGTGTCTTTGAGACACACACTCATGTGTGATCGACAAAATCCCCAAATAGAGGTTACACGGCTGTGTGGCAAGCCCGTGTGACCCACCTAGGCCATGTGATAGGATAACTTACCTAATTTCTTAAGCGGCATACGGCCGTGTGGACCGCCCGTGTGGCTTGAAAACCACTTTAAACCTTGTAGCAAAGCATGAAATTAAACCACGAAAAACATCCCTAAGTACGAGTGTTCAAGAAACACACCTGAAAATATGGTTCCAAATTACTAAAAAAATCAACCGATGCTCTTCAATAAACTAATCTGAAAACTCAATTTTAAAAATATAAACAACTGATATGAATTTCAATTAAAATATTGTATAAACAAATCTAAGAACCCAATGTAAAACTAAAAAGAACAATACTTACACTCACTCGGTACGACACAAGATTGAACGAAGAATCGACAATTGACGATAATGTTGTTGAGGCAACTGATGCTACGCAAAACTACTACTATTAATGTCTACCAATGGCGAACAAAGGAAAAGAACCCAAGAACAAAGGTAAGTTGATAACAAAAAAGAGAAAAAAAAGGGTAAAAAGGAAAGCAATAACCAAAAAGAATGTAGAAAATTGAAATTGGGAAAAATTTTCATGGGAGAGAGAGAATGAGGAAAATATACGAGTTATTTTTGGGATTTTCCTAACTTTTCTAAAAAAATTGAAATAAAATGGAATAACTAAATAAAATAGAATTTATCGAAATCCTAACCTGATGAGTTGAAACCAAAAATAAGGAAAATAAACTTCTCTAAATACACACACGAGGACTCAGACCCGAGTCCTAAGGGTAAGCTAACAGCTAGCCACTGAACTAGCAAACTCATTCTTTTTCTAAAGTGGAAAATCTAACTTAAGGGTCCATCCAAAACATTGACCCAACCAATAAACCTTAATACTTCCAAACCCTAATTCGGGATGTTATGTACCTTTTCGATTCGTCTAGGATGAGCACTTCGGCCGAGTAGTTTTTTCTGTTATCTTGAAGCTCACGTCTGTCGAGTGTGGGCTTATTTCGAATCAGAAAATTTTATACAAAAATTACCAAGTGTAATTTCACGATTTCTCTAAACTTTTGGGTCAAGTTGTAAGTCAGAAAAATATCTCTAGAAATTTTCTGAAATAATCTCTTCAGAGAATTTTCTCTTTGCAACTTTCTCTTCAATTTAAGTATGTATAAAATAATGACCCAAGACTCTCTTTATATAGGGAGAGTTTAGGGAGTTCAACTATGATGAAACTTAATCACTTTAATAATAAATTAATATAGATTAAATGTAATATTAAATATAATTAAAATAATATAATGTTTATCTACAAGATAAACATTAAATTAAATTTAAGATTAAGATAATCACTTTAATATTAAATTAATATAGATTAAATGTAATATTAAATATAATTAAAATAATAGAATGTTTATCTACAAGATAAACATTAAATTAAATTTAAGATTAAGATAATCACTTTAATATTAAATTAATAAAATATTATTAAGATAAGTATTAAATTATATTTAATATTAAACTATTAAAATAATATTATTTTTGGAATAGTTAATCTGAAATCAAATTCTTTGGTAGGGTTCCAGTAGGAGTGTAACTCTTCCACGGCTTAACCACCGAAGACCAACCGCCGTCGAACATTGGGATGCTGCCGTCCCAGTCACTGGCGTCGTCGTATCTGATGATGCAGGTGCGACACCCTTACTGCACATCGAGTCAGTTTGGCTATTGCCGGTTCGATCCTGGTCAATGACGACCCGACCAATCCAGTCTAGCCACCGGTTAGACCATCGGAGCGGTTTCACATACCAGCTTGATTTGATCAGTTTTTGAGTCTTGGTCTCGATTTTGGGCTCCCGAACCCAATTCACGATCTTAGGTCTAATTTTCAAGTTTAATTACCCATTGGGCCAATTGTTTGACTTGAAAATTAATTTCCAAAAATATCATATTAATTTTAATTAATTTGATTAATTTAATTTTACTTAATCAAAATTATTTTTCGAGAAAATTCTTTAATAAAATTCTCTAGTTGAACAATTATCACGACCACCTAATATAATTCCACATCGAATAAATCGACTTAATTAAATTATTTCCCATGTCGTAGAATTTTCTTCTAATTAAAATGTAGTCCGATCGAGCTTTTGTTGAGCTACGGAGGGACCAATCGGACATATACAATTAGGCTCTAGTAATTGAAATTATGTCCAGAAGCATCGTTCTGATAATTCGCAATTACTTAATCATGGAGTGAATCCACAAAATTATAAACTCCTTGTTGTATACTCTTTATGAAAGCCATTGACCAATGACCTTATCATGTGTGTGTTACCCTCATAGGATATCCTGATTTCTTTGAGTTAAATTTGTTCACTCAACAATCCTATTTCATCTCATTGTCACCATTGTATTGTCTTAATGATTAATATGATCACTGTCAACATATGACAGTGATAAATTGCTCGTTTGAGAATGAGCAACCTGTGGCCACGTTCTGTAACAGCCTAATTTTCAGTGGTGTCAGGAATAGAGATTTGAGATCACTAAATCCGACGAGTGAGTCAAAAATTTAATAAATTAATACCTATGAGTAAAATGTGAATATAGAAGTATTTTTGAATTAGTGAATTTGGTGATTTAAAAGAATTAATTAGGTAAATTGGGTCGAGAATGAGGTATCGAGACCTCGACTTCATAAACCGAGCCATAAATATTTTTAGAAATATTTATAGAGTGCTAGTGAGGTAGTATTAAAATTTCGTCAGAAAATTTTGACGTTTGAGTGGTTAATTAAATAAAAAAGGACTAAATTTAAAAAGGTGTAAAAGTTGCTAAAAAGATTAAATAGCTCAATTGTCAAATGAGAAAGGACCTAAAGTGTAAATAAGCCCAATGAAGATATTTTGGGCGGCAATAGCTAAGAAAAAAATCAGGAAAAGGGTGAAAGAAGGGCAAAATTGGAAATTTACCAAAATTAGCTAAATAAAAATGGGACCAAATTGGAATATCTAGAATTCTCTTCATTTTTTCTTCATTCTCATCAGCCAAAACACCATAGGAGGGGTTCTATAAGCTGGTATTCCATAATTTTTGCACCAAGTGAGTTAATCCTTGCCTTTTTCTTATAATTTTTGTGTTTTTAAGACTTTTTCAACTAGGTCCTACTATTAAATTCATTAGTTTTTGATTTCATGGATGAAATTGAAAGTAATCATGGTTAAGTGCTGTAAGTTTATGATGAAATAGCATGAAATTGAAGCTTTAATTTGTTTATGATATGATTTTATTAGGTAATTTCAATAGAAATTGATTTTTAGGACCTAATTGTGAAAATGTTTGGAATTAAAGTCTAGTGCTGAAATTATGTGTCCCAAAGGTGATAAAGTAATTTAAAGTGATATAATAAAGTGTTAACTAAAAAAAATCAGCTCAATTGAGAAGCTAATTGAGTAGGGACGAAATTATTATTTATTAAAAGATTAGGGGAAAAATGATAATAAACATCTTGCACTAAACAGTTTTGGACAGCAGCAGTAAGCCAACTTTGAAAAATCACCATAAATTGTAGAAATCAAATTAGAAGATGAAAAAAATATTTAATTAAATCTTATTGAGTCTAGTTTTTCATAGAAGAAACGGTGTAAGTAATGAAATTGTAAATCATGAGATATAATAACTTTTGTAAGACAAGGTTAGATTGAATTCGGGTTCCCTGTTTTGACTTTGAAAAATCATAAAAAAATTTAATAAAAATAATTATGGGCTTAAATTTATATTTTTAGAATCCTGAATGAGTCTATTTTCAAGAGAAATAAACAGGAATATCATTCAAATTCTGTACAAGGAGATAATTAATTTTTAGTGAAGAAGGGTCGGAACTGTCAGACAGCAGAACAGAGGTGACTTTAAAGAATAAACTGTACTTATTGGTTAAACAAAAAATTATGAAAATTTTATGGTAAGAAGATACTTGAGTCTAGTTTCAGAGAAAATTAGTGGATCTTAATTTGGAGTTCTGTAGCTCAATAGAAAAATAATTTAGTGACTATGACACAGATAGATAGCTTGAATATTCACATAAGTAAATAGTGAAAATTATGGATAATGTTACTTACAAGTGTGTTATTTATACTAAGGATGTGGATGGAGAGGAGGAGGAGGAAAATATACATATATATATGAATGAATTGTGTATAAATTGATCTCATGCCCGATTATAATCGATAAATGTTGAATTAGAAATGATATAATGTTTTATTTGGAATATTTATTATGAAATTATGATTATCGTTATAATACAAAAATCGAACTTGTGAGTTTATATAACTAAATTTTAGTGACCATTTATTAATATTATTAAATTTCAATATTATTTTATGAATGGTGATTAATATTTATGTATATTAATTGTTGAAAATAAGTAAATTATGTACAAAAGTTATGAAATTGAGCTGAGTATTTCAGAGGAATGGAACGCAGGAAATGAGTACGATCTTTCAGTGAAAAAGATGAATTGACGGTAAATTACCCAAGTAAACCGAGATTCAACATTTGTTACGAATTCTCGTGTTTGCTTTCGTTTAGCTCTTACGAGCTTTTGTTAACTCATATGAGTTTCAGTTAACCCCTTTTGGGGTTTTGATTCACTCGATGAGCTTGATTAGCCTTACAGCTTCCGCTTTTAGCACTTGTGTGCTTCAGTTAGCCTTCGGGCTTCCGTTTAGCACTTGTGTGCTTCAGTTAGCCTTCGAGCTTCCGTTTAGCACTTATGTGCTTCAGCTAGACTTCGGGCTTCAGATCACGATGTACTAAAATTCGTAAGTCGTTCCTTGAATGGACAAGTTGGTAAGTTGTAAATGTAACGTATGGAAAAAGAAATGTAAGTAATGTTATCATTATTATTATTGAGCTCAATTATATGATTTCGTCATTCAGAGATTGTGTTTGATAGGATATGTTAGTAAATTATGAGTATGTGAATCAAAGTGACATAATTTAAACACCTAATGAGGTTGAGCTCATTCACATGAATTTGTCATTTGAAATTGTGATTGACAAGAAGAAACAGTGAATTGCATGCTTATGAATGGTTACACATAATTATCTGAAAAACAAGAAAAATGACGGTTATTGATATATGGAGACATGAGACATTGATATATGAGTGTGGAATATGTTTGATAAATGTGTTCATTCATAATTAAGGAATTATGTACCTCATGTGTGCTATTTGCATAAAGATGATATTTCAAATACTTTGGTGAATAAAGCTTGAATATGAAATAGTATGAAATCGTGACAAGTTGTTATGAAAATATATTTAAATTATCTGTAAGTGTTTCGTACTCCTCGGTAATGCCTCGTACTCTATTCTGGCGACGGATACGGGTAGGGGGTGTTACACGTTCCATATTTATCAATCCACACAATGCCAATGAGAGGATATCATTAACTCTTTAACTGAGCTATGAATTCCACTGTTGCTAGTAAAGCGATGCTATACACAAATCATATACCCAACATACCGGCTATGAGCTCGATCATCTTTAGAGCATAAGCCTCCACTTATATCAAAGCACATGAGTTGCATACGCATGGTCAGTGTTTAACACAGGATTTAGGTAAATCACACCATAAACATCACAAGTGAATTAGTTCACAAACGAATGCAGAATTAATTCATCTTGTGTCCAATCCAGTGTATCATTCTACCAATGAATACATCTATGTCTCTACCTGTGGAGTCAACTGCTCCGATAACTAAGACTAACCACCTCCCAAATTGGAATTGTAGACAATATAATAATTCTTTTCGGTATTTGAGTCAAATGCTCACTTCAATTCTTTTACGGGATTACAAACTTATTTAGATTATTTGCTAAAGTAAGTTGTCTTTCTTGCAATATAAATGTTTTTACAATGCAACTTATCTTCAATTTGAACTTAGACAATTAATGAGTTAATATTTGCTTGTTACAATTTCGCTATACATGCAAAATATAAAAGATAAAAATGCAAAAGACATAATAGTGAAATGTGAAATTAACTTTATTTATTTATTCACCGTTCAAATAAATAGAAAACAATTATATATTTACTACAATATGGGCACATTTCCCAACAGTATAAGACCCAAAAAATGGTTGCTGATGATATGTAATGTTTTTAAAACTATTGTTTTACCTGAATGATGAAAATTGCAATGATTATTTTTTCATCGCAATGATTATTTTTCTATGTATTTGAAAAAAGTTACTTTGGCAAGGAATGTGACATCTTATAACTAGGACTCGACAATCGGATCGGGTAAAGGGGTGCTATAAAATTTGGTCCCTAAAGCTTAATTAACTTTATAATTCAGTCCTTTTTACAATCTAAACTCAATATCTATCAATTTCAAGTTTAAACCGTCAATTAATCAACAATGACAACTTGCTAAAACTTTAAAAATTGATCAAATTGGTACATGAGCTAGCTAAATCAAGCTTCCATAACCATAAATCTGTAAAAATTACAAGAAAAATGCTTAAATTACCTTAATTATTATTTTGGTTGTATGCAAGCTTCCTTGGTGTTTTGTTATCTTTTCTCTTTTCTTTTTCTCAAATAGTGGAAGAAAATGATGGAAAATAATCTTTGGAAGAAAATGATGGAAAATAATCTTTCTTTCGACTAACATTATATGTATTTAACCTTTAACTAACATTAGTTAATTAAATTAAGTTTTTATTATATTATTTTAATTGTTAATACAAACTAAGTCGGCATGGTCACAATCATCCACCCACTGAAGGCAATCAATGCTTTATTAGCCATTTAGGGTCTTTGAATAATCACCATTTAGGTCTTCAAGCCTTTTTTCAATTAAAACTCTCTAGCAATTGAACTTTTATTATTTAGTTCCTAAGCCTTAAATACTTTTTTGGCTAAATTATTTTGCCAAATTTCAATATGTTTTTATATTAACTTTGTAAATATTTTTATTTTATATTTACATACTCGATTTATGAAAATATGGTTTCAAAATTGTACTTTCTGGTACCATTGAATTTCGAGTTGTTATAATTCTCTCCTTTAAGAAATTTCATTCGCGAAATTTACCTTGAAATTCTCCTTCAAGATATTAAGACCTCATTGCCTATTTCAATTCCCAACTAACTTTTTTTGCATTATAATTTCATTATGAGCCTTACAGTAATGGCATGGGCTTATTTCTCAAGATATCATGAATCTTTTGCAACCCTAATGGCAGGGCTAAACGTAAACAATCGATCCAACTCTCTTAGTGGTCTCATATGGCTTGATATTCCTGGGACTTAGCTTCCCTTTGTGACCAAAGCACAAAATCTTTTTCCATGGAGAGATTTTCAATAATACTTTATCACCCAAAGCATAATCAAAATATTTCCATTTTAGATCAACATAAACTTTTTGCCTATTTGCGGCCACTTTCAATCTGCCTCATATTAGCTCTAGCATATTTTCCACTTCCTGCATCAAGTCTAGCTCAATCATCTTTCTCTTACAGAAAGGTGTTTTACACCGTCTACCATATAGAGTTTCATACATAGCCATTGGAATGCTCGAGAAGAAATTATTATTATAGACAAATTTGATTAGAGGCAAATAATGTTCCCATGTCCACTCAAGAATTAAAATAGGGGGTAAGAACTTGATGTTCAACCTTTGCTCGTTGGCAAGTCAAGTCTTTAGTAAAATACTTGATGACTTCTCTTTTCATACCTTTCCACCAAAAATAATTCACACAAATCATGATACATTTCTACACTACTAGGATGCATAACAAAAGAACCATCGTGAGTTTTGCACAAAATTCATTTTTTTTCATTTTAGTATTGAAAGATACATAGATTCAATTACGCAATCAAAGAAAATTGTTCACATTGATGTTGTATTTCTTATTATCTCTGTCTAAGCAAGTTTACTTTCATCTGTCAGCTTAATACCTGTGGATTGGTCCTTTTCCTTCTGACCAATCAAGACATGGTTTATTTTCAATTTAGCTAACAAGTTGCCATCATCACATCTAAAAAGACATTCCTCTCAGCTTAAACACTGACTTTTGACTCAAGGCATCAGTCACTACATCCGATTTCCTCGATGATAATCAATTATACCATCATAGTCTTTTAACAATTCAGTCTAGCGACGTTGTCTCAGATTTAACCCCTTTTGGGATACAAAATATTTGAGACTTTATGATCTGAATAAATATAGCAATTTTCATTGAATAGATAGTTCCTCTAGATCTTTAGAGCAAAAACTATAACGACTAGCTCTAAATTGTGCGTTGGATAATTACATTCATGCGATTTAACTATCAGGACGCTTACATAATTAATTTACCATCCTACACTAGAAAACATTCCAAAACATTTAGTGACGCATCACTGAACACAAAATATTCCTTCCTTGATTCGGGAAAGGTCAAAATTAGTGCTTTGTCAACATGGCCTTCAACTTTTCGAAGTTCTCTTGGTAAAGATCATCCATACAAATAACATATTCTTTTGCAGAAGCTTTGTTTTGAGCAAAGCTTTTTTGGAGAATCCACTTACTAATCTCTTATAATAATCAAGATTTGCATTTGATGAGCTTTCTATATAGTTGCTTTTCACGCAACACTAATAGAACAATTCTTAGGTGCTTTGCATGCTCTTCCTCTAAGTCAAGATATCATCAATGAACACCATTACAAACTAATCCCAATATAGCTGGAAAATGTGATTCATGAGACCCATGAAAGCTATAAGATCATTCAACTGCTCAATTGGCATTGCTTGAATTTTTGTAGTGACTAGATCAAGTACGAGACTCTATTTTTAGCATGTCATTTGTAACAACTCTCTTTCAGTGGAACTGAAAAAAGTAGTTTTGGGACCACAATTTTGACCTGTGAGTCAAAAAATATTATTTAAATAATATTTATAAGGTTATTAGTTGGTCTTATTAAGGTTTGGTTAGATAATTTTAATTTTTAACTAGTTAATTAACGAAAAGGACTAAATCGTATATAATTCAAAAGTCAATCGCTATTGAGTTATATGTGTTAAATGTGTATAAAAGTATGTTTTGAGGGTTTTAAAAGGAAATTAGAACATAATGGATCATTAAGGACGATTAGTGATGTTTTCATGTGCTTATTTTATGTTAAGTTATATTAAACACTATAAAACCTAAGCAATAAAAATAAAAGAAAAGAAAGAAGCATTATCATATTCTTTATTTCTTTTTTACCGCCGAAAATCCTGCATTAGAGAAGAAAATGAAAGCTTCAAACATCCATTGATATTTGACAATTGCAAGTGAGTTGATTTTAAGCTCGTTTCTTGTAAATTTTATGTTTATGAGATCGTTGTAGCTTAATCTAGCTAGCCTAGGGACTATTTTGTAAAATTGTTAAAGATTTAAAAATTTACCATTGTTATTCTTAAAGCTTTTTGAATGTTAATGGTTGAGTTTGAAGCTTGGTGTTGAATTAGGACTATTTTGTATAGTGAATTTAGTCAGTTTTATGTTTAGAGACTAAAATAATAATGAATTTAGAATGAAATTCTTGTAATTTTCATCAATTATGGGCTGTAAATGAATGAGGATAAATCCGACTAACATGTTTTGGGCTTATTTGTGATAAATGTGTAAGTTTCGATTTTAGGGACTAAATTGAATAAAAGGTAAAATTTTAGGGTAATAATGTAAAATTTTATGAAAGGGTCAAATGCAAGTATATACTTTAAGGTATTTGAAATGATTAATCGAGTTAAATTATTATATAGATCAAGAAACAGACCAACCAGTTGATAATTGCGGAAACGGGAAAATTGTTGAGTAGCCTCGATGTGGTATTTGTAATTGTTTCGTTTAGGTAAGTTCATATTAGGTTTATTCTATTTAATAATTTATTGAATTTGAATTATGTATGTGTATATACATGTATATGTTGTTATGGTGAATTGAGATAAGCATTGAAATGGAATTAAGGGACTGAATTGTAAAGTATGGCTATTATACATGTTTGGAATGAATTGTATTATTATATGGAATGCATATGATCAAGTTGAACATGGTATAATGTTATAAAGATTGAAAGAGTGTGGAAATTAAGTTAAGGCCCGTGTGAGCTTAATGAATGATTTGGATACAAATGACATGTCATTGGTGTTTATTAGGCACTATGTGTCGATGATTATATTTATCAGATACTTTCTACCAGTGTTACAATTATCAGGCACTCTGTGCCGATGTTATATTTATTAGGTACTATGTATTGGTGGTGGATACCATAACGATGGATAGAATCTAGCATTTGTTGTGGATTCTCAATAGCTTTGTGAGCAGCATCGAGTAACGGTTAATGTCCCGATTGTCTACTTGCGTGAGTAAAGTTATCCTGTGTATCCAAAGTTAATTTACTAAAGTTCCCTGGGCAAAACAAGTTAATGAAATGAATGGAAATGGGATCTTATGGCATGAAATGTTATTCATTGATTGAATGTGAATGCCATGTGTAACACTTAGAAATTTAGGGGTTTAGAATAATTAGATTTTATTGTATTACTCTAAAATAAAACTTGATTAGGAGGTCTAATTGGAAAATTGAGTGTTTTAATTGAGTTAAGACCTAAATGGAAAAAAGGTAAAAGTGAATTAAAATATTAATAGTGAGTTTTGACTATGAGTATTAAAAACTATACGCTAAATAAGTTAAAGAAAAATTAGGTAAATATGTAAGGTAATAAAAAAAATGTAAGTTGAAGCATAAATGAATATATATAATTAAGTGGCTAAAATAAACAAGAAATAAGCTTTATATTTAATGGTTAAGTGTTAGTTTCCCTCCTTAGAGAGCATAAGATCAAATCTCACTCTTTCCATTTATTTAAATTTTATTTTGAATATTCAAAAGCCTCCAGCTTGCTGAAGCAATAGGTATAATTTAGTGCAAAAACTTAACATTAAATGGGCTTTGGTTGAGTGGTAAGACGTTGGCACTCATAAGCATTTGGGTTTAAATTCATATTTCCCCTTTCCCTTTTCTTTAAAATTCAGCCAAAGTGGGAAAATTGCAGGTGGTGCCCTAACTTTGACAAAATTGTAGTAAAATCCTCAACTTTGGAAAAATTATAATGACGCCCTAAAGGCTTGTAAAGCTTAGAAATTCACCCCAATCCAATCCCAACAAGAATTCATCTCTTATCCTTAAAAATAGAAATCCACATTGTTTTTTATTTTCTTATCTTAACTAGAATTTAAATTAATCCTTTTCAAATCCTAATAGAATTTATCTTCCTTATTTCTATTAATTTTCTTTTCTTCTTCATCTTTTGTTTTGAAAATATCTTTTCTCCATTGTTGATAATTATTTTTGTTCTCGAACCAAAATTTATTCCCGATTTCAACTCGTTTCTCTACAGATTGATTTTTCGTTAATTACATCCTGTATTTTCATCAAAATTTTAGTAAAAATTCTTGTTTCAATTTATTAGAACTTGTCAATTTTGGAATTTCTTTGTTTTCGTTAAATCTTTCAATCCACTATCAATATGTAACATTTTTGCCAAAACCCTCTGCAAATCTTGTAAATTCGTTATTGATTCTTGCATTTTATCAATTGAAAAGACCCTTGTAGGAGATTGGATCGAGCTTGAGCGAAGGGTAATCGCTCGAGACCCCAGAAAAATCTAGTGTGTGTCTTTTGAAAAATCAAGTTAAAATTTGTAACTGCCCAATTGCACACAGCCATGTCCCTTGGTATCCCTTCGTATCGTTGCATCGCACATGGCCATGTCCCTCGATATACCTTCATGTCATTGCATCGCACATGGCTTGGGGCTTTTCACACAGTTCAATCACACGGTCGTGTGGCTCTTGAAACTTAAAAATTATAGATTTGCTTTATCTTTAATTATTTTATGCCATTCATCCCCTGATTAGGTTTTTAATGGCATCTAGAGAACTAGATTTTACAATTAGGTCATGGACTAGAAGTAGAAAGAGTAAATGCATGACAGAGCGAATTTATGATTTAATTGATTATGAATGATGACATAAATCCATGAATGATTGTATGGTTACTAATGTGATATAATTGCATATGAATGATTGTTTAAATTTCTGAATAATTATATATGTGTACTATGTTTTGCATGCTTTAATGATTGATTTATTATTTGTCCCTATTTTTGCAATGAGATAGAATGTTGAACGAATTGAAAATATCTAATTATATTGCATATGAATAGGGGGAAGGATATGAAAGGTGGAAGAACAACAGTTCATATAAACTGCATAAATGAACGTTCGCTGTGTATTCATAGCTATAAAAGTTTCCAACTGCGAAGATCTTACCGTGTACCCATAGAACAACAGATTCAAACTGCAATTTTATTTTACTGGGTGTCCATGATCCATCTGATAGCTTTTATCTGCGAGCAATTGTGGATCCTCAGCCAAACGACATCTTTTATATGCACCCAATAAATGTAGTGGTATTAAGTCCACGTCATGGAGCGAAAAGGGTAGAGAGATTTGGAGTGCTAGTGGTTGGGGGTAGGATTAACGAATGCTAAACGAAACATCAAAATGAATGTTTCATGACATATTATGCATACTTATTAAAAAGTACATGATGAAACGACTGAACTAATAAAGGTGCATATATCTAGTGTGAATGATATTATGACTCTATAGTTGATTTGTTCAATTAACTTCAACTGACTATTAATGTTTTGCTTGTCCAAAGTGACAAAACTGAATTGTCGTATTGATTTGATTATTATGATTAACATGCATATTCAAATATTGATTTGATTTATTGTAAAGAGACTCCCACTGAGCTTCCATAGCTCACTCCCCTTATTTTCCATATTTTTAGATAACCCAACGGATTAGGGCACAGACTTGACATGTGGAGGGTCTCGGCTTGTTCTCGCTAATTATTTATTATTACGATTATCATTTTATTTTATTAAAAACCATTGTATAGGACAATTATTTTCAATTACATCAATTAGGATGCATGTTATTAATAGGTATTTATATAGATGGAATGATTTATACTTAATATTAATTATTGATAATGGTTTTAGAATGTTGTTTATTTATTAAGTGTTTTAAACATGTTAATTTATTATACCAAAGATTATTCATTTATTTTTCACTGCTAAAGTAATGTCAGTTTTTAATTGATTAATATGAGAGATTCACTATTTTAAAACAAGTTTAGAATTGAGAATGGATTTGAAAAAAGAAAGACATGATCACTTCAATAATTGTTGTGATCTCTTCAGCTCGGGTCTACCATCTAGGTCGGGTTGGGTGGTTACAACATGTGTATTTGATCTGTCGCAATTTCTTGTAGCAGATTAAACCATTTTCCGTACTTAAGGAGCTTGTTTAAAAGCAATTTTGTTATATTTACTTAGGTTTCATTTCCATTTCATAAATGATAAAAAAATGTGATTTAAGCTATTTATATGACCTTAAAAGCGAAAATAAGCCTAAAGGAAGGCTAACGCAATCGGTGAGTGTGTAGGAAATCATTCAGAGGCATAGGAACATGAAACTGGCCACAATATTGCAACACACAATGTCAATGTCACAACATAATGAGCAGAGCACTCAAAAGGAGCAAACTGCCTTCAATGTCGCGACATAGATAGATGGTGTCGTGACACAGCCTTACAATCTAGCCTGAGCTTGTAAGCTGCTATCAATGTCGTGACACAGATCAGAGGGTGTCGCGACATCGCCTAAGGGCGTCTTAGTCCGCACAACAAACTTTAACTAAAAAATATTAGCCGAATTAGGTCAATGGACGATGGCCAACCCTAAGCCTACAGATAGACATCTCTGAACACTTTATAATCAATTTTTCTTCAAGTTTTAGGTTACGAATTTCATTTAGCTTTAATTTCAGTTTCTTTCTAGTTTATTTTGTACTTAGGTTATTTTCATTTTTTAATTTTATTCTAGGTTTTATTTTCATTTGTCATGAGACTTGATTTGTGGATTCATAAACTCTTTGTGGATTTCTATTCTCGCAATTATCAATACATATTAGGATTCTTCTTAAACTTTATTCTTGATCTATTTTTTATGGTTATCTTTTCAATCAAGTATTTAATTTTTATTAGATCCATAAGGAACTAGTCCTTTTATGGGAGATTAACGAGTGGACGTGGGAGTAATTAACTTCTATGTAGGGTATTTTAACAGATTAGTTGGTTGGGATAGGAAGAACTTAAAACCACTAGGCCTGACCACCATAGGAAGTCATCTAGGTGGGAATAAACCCAAAAATTGGTATTGTCTATCTGTGAGCACCTTACTCCAATCTAATCTGGACTGTGAGGTTGAGAGGTAAGTGGCTCTTGTCAACTCATTGGTTTAGTGGAAGATCGAGAGATCCTATTAGGTTAATGACTTGTTGATTGAATAGAACCTAAAATATGATTTAGTTATGATCATCGAAGTGAGTTAGTCTTCTGTTCTTAGAATTGATCAAGTTTACAAGTTAGTTTTTTGTCTTTATTTTTATGCACTTTAATTATTCTCATATAATATAAATTTTCATCACCTTAGGGTTTATTGTAAAATATATTAATTAAATTACTAATTAGATCCATTAACGTATAAGTTAAAATTAGTTTAATTTTGCCTACCTTGGGTACAATTCTCGGAGTACTCCAATATGCATGATGGTTGCTTTGATTGATTGTGGCTTATGTTGATATATGCATGTTTTGGTACCTATAATGCCTTTTACTTGTTGAATTGGTATTTATGTTCTAGGTCTTTGAAAACTTTGCTTGATGTTATTCTAGAAATTGAAAAGATGATTGTATGTGAATGTTTAGGTATGAACATTAAGGCATGAATGTTTGATGATTAATGGTTGAATTGAGGTGCCAATTGTGACATACTAGTTAGGCACTTAGTATGGATGTTATTTGGTATATTTTGGCAAGTTCTTGATACTTTTGAATAGGTTAAATAGTTTGAATTTTGTATGACTTGTGGCTTAGGTGAACCTAGGATGTGATTGCTTGTTTTGGAAGGTATTTTAGGCACACGCGATCTACCACATAGCTATGTGCCATACACGGGCATAGGGCACGACCATTTGGTATGTTTAATTTAGGAGTATGGTGATCCACACGGCCACAATCTGTTACACTGCCTAACGACACGGTCGTGTGACCTAAGATTACACGATAATAGTTTGTTAACATGGTCATGTCACTTGACTTCATACGGCCGCAGCCTGCCATACGGTGTTACACCCCAAACTCGGCCTGGACGCTATGGCCGAATTTGGTGATGTCACATGGTAGTGTGTTTGAAAACTGTAGCTTGTGTTGAAAAATCATAACTTTGCTTAAAACATTTTCCGTTTGGAACTCGTCATTATCTTTTATTAATTCCAAAGTCGTGGTTTTTATTCAGTCGTTAGTTTTCAAAACATTATACGTTGCGGAAGCTTTTTAAAATAGTTTGTGTCCTTGTAGGTATTTTGCTAAAACACATGCGTTTCTAAAATACAAAAAACCTGTGTTTTACCTACCCCTAGCAAATATAAAACATAAAGTAGTATAAAATCCAAATTTAAAGCAAAAATCCATAGAGGCCATTATTACAGTAAAATACCCCAAATAAAACTTTAAAAATCTAATTAAGTACGAAACAGTGTAAAAAGGGAGCGTGTGGCCATCGCTGAGTCCTCCGCCACTCTGATCTGCCTAAGTCTGGGGATTTCTTATACAGATAAATCAGAAGTGTGAGTTTACGAAAACTCAATGTGTAATCCCCACAACAGCAATCAGTCAGTATGCAAATATTAACAGTCTAGGCCTAAGCCTTTTTTAGAAGCAGTACCAGTTTGGGCTTTAGCCCATTTCAGAACATAAGCAGTCATGCAGTAGGGCATTTGCCCATCATAATATCAGCAATCAGTAGTGCCTTGGCCCATTGCAGTAACAGTAAACAGTACGAATATGCAGTCACAAAATCCTACCCAACCAGCTTCTACACACCATTTCCGTCCAACCCTACACTCTATGTGAGGATATAATCAACTCACTCATCCCTACACTCCAAAAAGTATCGAATGCGACACTAGATAGTAGTTTGCAGCTGAACTACTAGTAAATTAGGCTCGTGGCCTTTCAGTGCACTTCTTCCAAACAATATCAACCCTCAACCCAATGTAATGCAATATACAGTTATGGCATGCTATCACATAATATCAAGCATATAATCAGTGCATACAATATCAAATCAGTGGGGCATCATCATGCTAAATAACATGCATAATTATATCTGTCATACAGTCATTTCAGTCAATTAGGAGTCTAGGTAAGCTTACCAACCCTACATAGGTCCATAGTTGACTCCAACGATCCGTGCAACCTTAGCAACTGAATAGTTGAAATGGGCCCACACGCCCATGTTGTCTACTCGTGTGGCCCACAGGGCCTAAAATGGCTTTGGTCGCGTAGATCACACGGCCCGGCCCAAAAACTTCACACGCCCGTGTGGTTACCTGTGTGGGCCTACACGACTAGTTCGATTCGGCCCGTCTGTCGCACACAGACTACCTCGTCGATCACACGCCCGTGTTCCATCACAAGGCCACCCACAATTTTTGGCTTTTTGCCGATTTCCATCTACAGTGTTATAGTTACACACCTTTTGTGGTTTCACAACAAAACACTTCCGAGACCAGTAGTACCTTGAAATTGAACATTTCAACTGAATCATTAGTCTCAACTCATGATTAGCACAACAACATAAAGCCGAATATACTTTCAACTCAATCGTATGATACCTACCTTGAAACCCTAAACGAATAAACTAAAACTCCACAGAAGAGCGACCTCGTTCTAACGATTCATTGCAGTCAAGACGATAGTAACCTCCAATCAGTCACTTTTAATTGATAATTTATCAAAATTCGGTGAGGTATACCAACTATAATCATAAAAATCCCTTACCTTCTGTCGATCAACAGAGATCCTATACACTTAAATCATCGAAGACCACTGTCCAGCCTCTCGATTAACACCTAAAACCAGCCGAACCCCTCATAATCAAATCAAGAAAATAGTTAAGAAAAAGAAACATAAATGTCCAACTTACCGAATGCGAAGAACTACATTGTGTAATAAAAGTGGATTGAAAAAGGAATCGAAGAAGAGAAATGGGAGGGAAAATAGAAATAACCTCAAAGAGAAGAAGGAAAATTCAGCAGTGAAAGTGGTGGAAAGGAGGACACGTCAGAATACCCAAGAGAAAAACCGATATTTTGAGAATGGAAGAAAAGAAAAAAAGTTTTCAGGAAGTTACACAATTTGATCACAATTCCTAAAATCTCTCTCCCCTTATCCTTAAATTCGCTCCCACACTCCCCTACTACAACTAAAACACCCCTAAAACCGTCCACAACCTCCCACACATCTCAAGCACTCAGTATTTTACCATATTTCAAACTCCTTCACGGCACAAGTGCAAATAAAATCCCCCTTGCACGTATAGGGATTCGAACTTAAAACCCCCAGCACACTGACATCCACTTAACCACCAAACCAGGCCCATTCTGACTTATTTTTACCAACTTTTAACTATAAACCTACTGCACAAAAGTAAGGCTTTATTCAATTAAAACAAAAATTTAGCTCAAGACAAGGCTTGAACCCAAGACTTCTCAGACACTCCTAGAACACATAACCACTGAAGCAGATACATTGTTGTGTCACAAACACACAGAAATAAATGTATAAGTGATTTTTTTAGGAGTTACACACAGCCGGTCCACACGGCACATGTGACCTTTGTTTTACTTTTTTACATATCTTTTGTAAAAGTTTCAAATTGATCTTGATTTATTCCCGAGTTGGTTTAAGAGCTTCATAAGCTTGATTATGATCAATTTTGGTTGTTAATCACAATATATTGATGTTCTTGAATGCTCATTGTTTTAACTTGATATTTAAGATAAATTCATGTATGATAAATGCTATTAATTGTTGTAAGATCTTATAGCTTGGGTCCAATGACCAAACCAGGTATATGGTGTCACATCATTATTTTCCACCTTTAAATAACAATATCTAGATCTCAAATCAGTCTTAGAGAAGACTTGTAACACCCCTAACTGGTCTTCGTCTTCGAATTAGGGTTGTGGAGCATTACTGCAAAATTGAGAAACAATTATCAATAACTATTAATTAAATAAAATACATTCAAAACATATCAAACATTAGCATATCGTCCCTAAATTGAGCCTTCGAAGCCTTAAAAATAGCTTTGAGGCAATTCGAGATCAATTTGAAGCAAAACATAAATTTTAAGAAAAATATGAAAAATTTAAAAGTAGGGGATACACGGCCATTTCCTTGCCCATGTAACTCACTGAGTTGGACCACACGGTCGTGTTCTAGGCTGTGTGCCAGACCATGTAACTCTCTGACTTGTCACTCATGACTGTGTAACAGGCCGTGTAACACACTGAGATAAAACACACGGCTGTTCCTCAGACCGTGTGTGGCACATGGCCAAGTGACACTGGCGTGTCTCAGGCCGTGTGTACCTAAATAAGCCTTAACTAACAAGTTTACCATTTCGAGCTTACTTGGACCCTAAGTAATCCATTTACCAGCCATAAGACCCATTCAAAATGACATTAAACAAGTTTAACACATGCTAAATCAACTATCCTAAGTGTCTAACCAATGTTACCTCTTTGTTACCACAAGTATACACAACTATACAACAATATGAACTATCACTCAAAGCATGTCAATTTACATAATTTAACATTGAATCAATATGCCTATCATATGCACCTCAATCACAACATTCCAATTACACATACCATAAACTTGCACTAAAAACATCTTCCTTAGTTTACATATACAATAACAATTTAACTACTTGCATTTGGGTCATACTTTAAAGTTATACATATCAAAACAATAGCAATGACAACAAGCCTATTACATGCCATATAATCCAAAATAATGTTCCAAAAACTATCGAAACTGGATGAATAGTGTGACTTGAGTGCTGATCTGACTGTTCAACCTTCAATCTACATGAACAGAAAATAACACCAGTAAGCTTATTAAAGCTTAGTAACTTCGATATATAGAAACAATAAATCTTACCAAAGTAAAACAACATTTCAACCAATAATAAGTTAACTACAATGCTTCCTGTCATCCAAAATCTCAACCCGGTGAATTGCATAATTCAATTCAAAACTCAACCAAAGTTCTCTGAGAATAATATACCTATCCACAATATAATCAAGTCTAGATATCAATTCCATGTCATGCAATTCAAAGTCATTATGTAAGTGTAATACAATAATTTATGATATGATGAATGACTTATAAATGTGGGCACATTAATCCACCCGAAAACATGCGAAATGCTCATAAGAGCTAATCCACCCGATAACACGCCAATTACTCTAAAGAGCTAGCCCAATCAAAAGCACACCAAAACAGGGAGTATAACACTATAGTTCTCAACAAATACTGAACCTTAACTTACTCGAGAAAAATAAATATATCACTTCACATCAATCTCCACTCCAATCCCCACATAGCACGCCATCATTCAATTGTACTCTATCTCTCGTTCATCCAATCCAGGTATTGAATTTCAAAAATAATTTTCAAATAACTTTACATCAACAATAAAATAATTTATATATATTATATCATATTATATAATCAAACATTTCATATAGATATTAAATTATAAACTGTACGAACTTACCTGGACTAAGTTGTAATAGTTGCTGAAGTTCAAGGACTATTTCGCTATTTTTTTTTCCACGTAAATCAATAGGGTCTTGATATAGAATATAAAATTCCCAATTATTAGCTTAAATTTCATATTCCAATTTAATTTATAGTTTATACCCTTTTATTATTCAAATTTACACAATTGCCTTTAACTTTCACAACTTTTGCAATTTAGTCCCTGAACTAGAAAATCATCAAATTGACGATTTTCTAGGAATCAAATTAAAACTAAATATTATAGGCCTTTAAAAAGTCCCTATTAAACATTAAATGCACCATCAAACCTTGAAATTTTGACATTTTAACAATTTAATCCTTTAGTCAAAATCTAGCAAAAATCACTTCACAAAATAACCAAATACCACAATCAAAGCTTCAAACACATATTTATCATAAAGAACATTCAAGATTCATCAATGGAAACTTATAAAATTCTTAAAAGATTCAAAAATGAAGGTACGAGCTAGTTGGACTTAGTTGCAACGATTTCAAAAACATAAAATTCATTAAAAACGGGGCGAAAAAACTTACTCATGCAAGAGATGAACTAACCGAACATCCAAACTAGGCTTCCATGGTGTTTTCAGCAAGATGAAGTGAAAATGAAGAAGAAAATGCCTTTTACTTCATTTAATTTTGTTTTAATTTAAAATATTTACCATTTTTGCCATGAAATCTTATATTATTTTATAATTTTCATCCATAATACCGTCCAACATATTAAGTAAGGCTAAATTACCACTTATATCCTTCATTATTTAATTATTAAGCTATTTAATCATCTAAATGAAATAATTTTTAAGTTTTGTACCTTTTACAATTTAGTCATTTTTCTTAAATTAACTATCTAAATGTTAAAATCTCTTAACCAAATCTTAATACGACCCTAATGACTTTGGAAATTTTCTATAAATAATATTTGTGAGCTGACACAACAAAAATTTGTGGTCCTGAAACCACTGTTCCATCACCACTGAAAAACGGCTGTTATAAGACGAATGCACTTTTCATTCATTTAAACAGATCATCGATACGCGGCAACAAACATCAGTTCTTGATTGCCAGCCTATTCAACTATCAAAAATTAATACAGAGCCACATTGATCAATATTTCTTCTTAATGAACAATACTGGAGCCCTCTAGGGTAATATACTAAAACGTATAAGGCCGCAATTTGGAAGATCTTTTATCAACCTAACTATCAGGAGGCACTCCAGGTAATTCTTTTGGATACACTTTTGGGAACTTACATATTGTACAGATCTTACTCATTTAGCTTTCATCCAAGTTCGATTTACTTGGTCTTATGCCTTTGAATTCAATAATTTCACCTTAAGGATTTGCATAAAAAATGTTTTTTTACAATAATCCAAAATCAAACAGTGCTCGGTCAACCAGTTCATTCCCATAGTTACGTCAAAATCATCAAACGACATGATTAAAAAATTAACTAGAAATGATTTATGTTGGATTTCTAATGTGCATCACTTGTACACTTGATCAACTAGTACATTTTATTTTAAAGGACTTGGAACAAATGTTGTTATGCTTAACAACTTCGGTTTCAATTTTCTTGCTATAAGATCGGTAGCATTATCCTCTTTCCTAGTTCAGACAACATAGGCTTGTGCAAAAACTCTAACTTCAGATTGCTGAATTGAAGAATAACTTCCCTTCTCTGACTATTCTCTATTACCGATTTTCCACGACTATTTCCCTAGCCTCTAACTACATAAGCAGATTTCTGAGTAGTTGCACAAACATCAGGAACATTAGTAACATTTCTCAAGCACTCACTAGTCCAATGTTCCAGGGACCCGCATTAGACAAAATGGGTTAGTCTTTTTT
Source organism: Gossypium longicalyx (assembly GCA_025698465.1). Lineage (NCBI taxonomy): Eukaryota > Viridiplantae > Streptophyta > Magnoliopsida > Malvales > Malvaceae > Gossypium > Gossypium longicalyx. The sequence continues at coordinate 8,773,254 of CM046997.1, read as the reverse complement.
CTAGCACTCGCCCTTATGGCTTCTTCCACAAAGTTCATAGTTTGGAAGACTGACGTCTTTAGTAGGACAACCAGCAGTAATAACTAGCATAGATAGTTTCCTGACTCAGTCTTTTTGGCAGGTCTGACAAAATGTCTAAGAAATCTGATTCACAAGCACATGACGGGTGACTGTCAACCACCTCTAATATGCCTCTCCTTTTAGAAAAGATACCACACACTTGACACACTGGTGTTGAGCATTCTAATTATTGGAGAACTCGTTTGGCTGAATTGAACCAAATTTTAGCTAATGAAGGGTCAACACATCCGATCCGTAGAAATTAATTGCTTCATACTTTTGCAACTCTTTTTATCGGGACTCCCCAAGCTACAATTACTAGTGCCACTTGCTGGGAAACTCTCACTACTCTTTTGAAAACTTTCGCTATAGCATGAAGTAAATCCTCATCACCTCGGCTCTCATAGTGACATTTATTAACTCTATTTATGTTTCAAGCACCGGCTTGATCAATATCACATATATTGATTCTCACTCTACTCTCACCCTTAATGGGGTGATTGCTGTTGTTAACTTCTTCTCTATCAACATTTGTCAATTTGCCTGACACTATCAGCTATATAGTAGCTCAATTCATAATCAACATCCAATTATGACTTAGACTTGACTCGACTTTGGCATGTACCTTTAGACTTAAATTTCAAGCTCAATTTAATCTAAGAAGTACTTAAACATTCATCCTAAAAATAACGAATGAATCATGATAATCAATGGTGAGATTGAAGTATTTAAATGCGGTCACTAAAAAAATGAGGGAAGTCGGAAAAAATTAGGAAAAGCATGTTATGAATATATGTAAAAACCCCTTAATAACCTTGTGTCGAAAAATGTATTTACTATGATTAGTATAGGATAGAAAAACAAATTTAGGGAACAAGATAAATGAAGCATGGTGGAGTGGCATGATGGACGTTGGACTAATATAGATAGAAAATCAATAAATTACGCATCCATGTATAAACTAACAAAGCTAACAGGTGAATCCGGTAGCAACACCTGATCCTCCTTAAACTATTTTTATTTTTGTAAATTATTGTATTTTAATAAACTTACATTGTAGAATAGGTAGATTAAGACTTAATTTTTCTTTAAATTACTTGGAATTAGGTTAGGTATGTGCTGAGAACCTTGGAATTTAAGAAAAAGGGCCAAAATAGGGTCGGTGTCGCAAAATGGCACCCCGTGTCGCAACATCAACCACTGACTCGAGAAATCGAGTAATTCAGCTCGACGTCATGACACAAAACCCTTATTTCATGACACAATAGATAGTAGGCTCAAAATTAAAAAATTTCAGGGTGTGTCACGACATTGAACCCTGATGTCGTGACATCTGGACACTGCTAGGATGTCGTGACATAGAACCCTTGTGTCGCTAAATCACTATAATTTTCTGCAGGGTCAACCCGACCTGTTGCGCAACCAGCTGACCTACACTCTATTTTTACCCGATTTTAACCTAAAATAACAGTCCTATTTAAACTAAACCACTAAGTGTAACCTTTCTTTAACTCTAAAACTTCTCAACTCTCTTTAAAACACTCTAACTTCAAAACCTTTATTCACTCTTTTTTTTCTCTGTCTTTTGCTTCTTTTGTTCTTATTTGTGCAGGGATAAAACTCCACATTGATGAGGAATTTGTAATGAACTTACATAAGGAACATAAAAAATTCGACATACTAAGGTTAAGGGTTCCTTTCTAAGTTCTATTATTACATTGCATTATTGGTTGGAGAAATATATTGCTTGGTTTGTTTTAGTTCATCTAGTCAAATACATTTGAAAATGCCTCCTAGGAAAACTAGAAGAACTAATGAACAAGTGGCACCGGTGGATGTGAATCCCTGCAACTTTCCAAACTCGAACGTCAAAATTTTTTCTTAGAACTTCAAGGAAAGACGTTTATACAAGAGATCCATGATCTTGTACAAAGAAATTTGGGCACTCGTTCGGTATCATAGGTGGGAATGTTTTTGTGTAACTCCTAAAGACCCCACTATAATTCTTGTAGTACAAGAGTTATGCATCCTTTAAGGATTAGGAGTCTAGATGACCTTAAAATGCTGTTTGGGAAAACATACCGATATAGGGTAAAGATGTACATGTCACCCTTAGGGAAATTTGTGATTTTATAATCTTCATATTATGAATATGATCTTGTTGAAAATAGTGATTTAGAATATTTTAAAGATATTAATATAGATAACATTATAAAATATTTAACAAAAAGTAGGGGTGAATGGAAGCATCATCCTAACACTAATATCCTACTTCTTTTAATCAAGCAATTATGTATCTTGTAGTGAAAATGTGAATGCAATTTTTATGCACCTGAATTGCTCCTGTTTTAAATGTTTCTAACATAAATACTTTCCGAGCGGTTTTGTTATATGATTTTTTGCAGAAAAAACAGGTATGTATGGGGACATGGATTTACCACTATATGAAGAGGTTTTATTATAAGTTGTTTCTAACATAATTACTTTTCGAGCGATTTTGTTATATGCTGTTTTGCAAAAAAAAAAAGTAGATTTACTCGATCTTATGCCTTTGACTTCAATAATTTCACCTTTCAGGATTTTCGCAAAGAACTTTCTTTTTACAATATTCTAAAATCGCACAGTGCTCGGTCAACCATTCTGTTTCCATAATTACATAAAAATCATCAAACGATTTGAATAAAAAAATAACTAGGAATGATCTATTCTTGATTTGTAATGTGCATTGCTTGTACACTTGATCAACAAGTACAATTTATTTCAAAGGACTTGGAACAAATTTTGTTATACTTGACAACTCCGATTTCAATTTTCTTGCTATAACATTAGTAACATTATCCTCTTCCCTGGTTCGAACCACTTAGGCTTGTGCAAAAACTCTAGCTTTATATTGTTGGATTGCAAAACCAACTTCCCTTATTTGACTATTCCCCACTACCGATTCCCTACGATTATTTCCCTTGCCTCTGACTAAATGAGTAGATTTCTGGGTAGTCATAGGAACTCAGTAGTCAAATGTTCTAGAGACCTGCATTAAACAACATGGATTAGTCTTTTTCCAACACTCGCCCTTATGGTTTTTTCCACAAAGTTCATAGTTTGGAAGACTAACGTCTTTAGCAGGACCACTAGAACAAAATGTCTAAGAAATCTGATTCGTAAGCACAGGATGGGTGAGAGTAAGCCACCACTAATACGCCTCTCTTTAGAAGATATACCACACACCCGACGCACAGGTGGTGAGCATTCTAATTATTGGAGAACTCGTTCGGCTGACTTCAACCAAATTTCAGCTAATAAATAGTTAACACATTCAAGCCTTAGAAATCAGTTGCTTCATACTTACGCAACTCTTTTTATTGGGATTCGCCAAGCTGCAGCTACTATTGTAACTTGCTAGGAAACACTCGCTACTCTCTAGAAAACTTCTGTTATAGCATGAAGTAAATCCTTATCACAGCGACCCTTATGGTGACATTTATTAACTCTATTTATGTTTCGAGCATCGGCTTGATCAATATCACATATCTCAATTCTCACTTTACTATCACCCTCAATGGGGTGATTACTGTATTTAACTTCTTCTCTAACAACATTTGTCAATTTGCCTAACACTATCAGCTATATAATAGCTCAATTCATAATTAGCATCCAATTCATGACTTAGACTCAACTCAATCTTGGCATGTACCTCTAGACTTAATTTCGTGCTCTATTTAGTTTAAGAACTAGCTAAACATGTCGCTCTAGTACCACTAAACATAACACCTCATACTTGATCTAATCTTCGGATCCGAGCTACAAGATGCCACATCGGTTGATAAAGTAACTACAATTTAATTTTCCCTTTATGTATACTATTAGATATATTAATCAAGATCAATAAGATATGCTATCATTTTCGGGTTTTATACGAGCTTACGAAAGATCTTTTGCTAACTCATGTTCAAATTAGGACCAAATTGTAAAGTTTTCAAAATACAGGGTTGACGTTGTGACTTTAGGGGTTTCTCGTCGCGATGTAATTCGCTGACTTGGTCTCATCAGAATATTAATTAAATAGGGAAATTTTAGAGTATTTATATGGAAAAAAAACCTTAGAATTCAAAATTTTGGAGGGAAAAGATTAAATGGTAAAGTAAGGGAAATGTGGGAGTGGTCATTAGGAAATTTCCCATTTTTTAAATTTCTGGTGGATGGTTTTAGTTTTAAAAGTAATGCATCTAGCCCACTTTTCACACATTTTACATTAGATTATAGAGTTTTAAAATTCATTTTTGTTGTATGACTTTAAAGATTTATCATCATATAATAGATCCAATCAATTTTCTTTTCAAAATGCTCTTTCATTTCACCTAAAATTATTCTCAAAAGTAGCAAAAAAATATTTTAAATTTTCTTAAGTTTCTTGAATCAAGATTTTCGATCAATGAATTTAGAGTGAATCAAAGGTAATCTTCAATCCTAAACTCGTTTTATGATGATTAGAAACATTTTTACATTATTTGGGAGTCAATTAAAGGATTTTTATCAATGCCAACTTCTTTCAAGAACACATGGTTCTTTAATGATGGATCTTGAATTTTGAGAGGAAATCCACAAATCAATGGATGTTCCAAATCAAAATGGATCTATTAAAAGGTTTTTTAATCTTATTTATCAAGATTAAACATGATTTTTAAGGTAATTTTAAGAAATCGGTATTTCATAATATTCATGAATCGATTTTCCGGAATTTTGTGAAATTGATTTAAAGATGTAATTGATGCTTAGTATAAGTGTATTTGGTCTAGTATTGATGATTGAAAGTGTTTAGGAGGGCTGAAGAAATCGATTTTGTGAGGAATCGAGTCTTCGACTTGATGTTTTAAATCTAGTAAGGTATCTTTGTGAGAGGATTTTGATTAGTATAGTTAATTAAAATTCGTGTTTATTATAGTATTGGAAATGTGGTAATGTCTACTTTATCTATGTTGAAGCTCCGAATCTTGAAGAGGACCGAGCTAACCAGAATTAAAGCTTGGATTTGCTTGGTTGATCACTTTTTTGTGGTAGAATAAATTGTGTGGTGAGTGTTTCTAAGGGTGATTCGGTAAATCGACCCTCATTTATGTTTAACTAGTAGCTTAATTGATTATTTCAATTTATTAATTATGGTTGAATGACTAATTTTTGCAAGATTGATATTATATGTACAGTAGATGAATTTTTATTGAATAATGGTCAATAAGCATTTATGTGGTTTTTTTCAATTTAATTGGGCTAATTATATTGATGATTAAAGCATGTTTACTAGAGTTTTTGATCATGATATATTGGTGTTATTGGTAATTGAACATTGGAAAATGGCAAATGAAATGCTTGATTTATTTGGATGTTAAATGTCTATGTTACATGTTACACATAAGCATTTTGTAACATTAAATTGAGTACAATGATGACTAATTTATATGCTATGTTTGACTGAATATATTAGCAACAATAATGGTGGATCTATTAGATATAGTTGGCATGCTATAGGATTTGTGAGTACTTACCTTTATTTGTGACATTGTGAGCATAAGACTTTAGGTGGACTGATTTGTTTGGTGTAGATTAAAGAGTGTTGAGCACGAGCCTCCACTTATTGGGTTATTTGAGGCACTATAAGGGAGTGTATGCTTTGGCTCGCTCAATTCAGTGGACTGTAATTGATATTTGTGGGGTTCGGAGATCTATTTGTCAATTAAGCCATGAGAAGTGTATGCCAATATATTTATGTATGATTAGTGTTATATCATTCAATGTTTGTAAGTCATGGGTAATTGATTCTTGATATTGATAAAGCATATGGAAATAAATTGACATGTTTCTTTATTATGGCTGATAATTGGAGATTGATTCGATGTGATTTAATCATGACTTGGGCAGTGATTTACTAGTCGTTTTTATTAACATTCACTAAGCTTTTTAAAGTTCACATTCTCACAATTCATGCAGATAATCGTCGAGCTTGAGGAGCTGAGGAGCCGAGAAAGAGAGTTCTAAGAGATTTAGGCATGGTAGATACTTTATTACATGTTTTAGTTACTGCAATCGGGCATTGTGGAACCTTCAGGAATTAGTTTAATTTTGGTTGTAATTGGACATTGGACATTTTATTTTGGATGGTTTTATAATAATTTTGAGGCATGTTTGAGTTTAATTATTGAATGATTTACGGTGTATTGTTGCTTGATAACATGGTGATTGATAACACGGTGTGTGAAGCATAATTTATACTAACGATTGTTTAAATGAAGCTTCCATGTAGTGGGTTACTAGTGAGTAAGGTACGCCACTTGTTTGATTTATTCGGTGTTTGTTATGCATGAAATTGATTGCTTAATTCTAGATAATTGAGGTTTAATTGATGTCAATAAACTTAATTAAAGGTGTATATATAAGTATGTTAATTAATCGTAGTTACTTTTGGTTTAATTGACCGTTAAAATATGTAAAATTGGGTTTTAAAATGAGTTTTTTTTGCAAAAATAGGTGTAGTGGTTTTCACATGGGCATGTGGCATTTCCACACGGACGTGTGCGATCGGCCTAAAAGTTTTTCACGACTCAAACACGGTCATTTAATGACACACGATCTTGGGGACAAGGCCGTGTGGGTTTTGGGGTTTGAATTTTTATCTTTTTAAATTGGTATTCTAATTTGTTTAAGTTACAATTTAGTCCTAAAAATTGATTAGTCTAATTAAAGCCTTAGATGATAAGGAAACTTGGTAAAATTTTAGTATTAGTCTCTTAATGGGTAAAAATTGATAGGAGCACACTTAATTTATAATTCCAAATAGATCCTGATAGTTTGTATTTGTTACAATTTAGTCCTCAGTAATAAAACTTGAATTAAACATAGTAAATGAACTCAAATTAAGCTGAAATTTTTAGGCTTACATAATTTAACTAAAAGAAGGTCGATAAACACTTAGATTTAAAATCAAGTTAATTTTACCAGAGGTGGTAAAATGACAAAAATGCCCTTAGGTTAAATTCTGAGGAAAAGTTTAAAATTGGCTCATAGTTTGCTTTTGCATTAATAAATGACTAATAATTTGATAATATTGGGGTGTTATAAGGTCAGGGTGTGTCTTGGGTGGTCATTAGCTGGAGAGTTACTTAGGTAGCTAGTGTAATGCGTCGAATTCGAGCTGGTCCGTCCCGATCAAGTTTAGGGTGTCACATTTGGTGGTATCATAGCTCTAGGTTTAAAACCTTAGGTTAGTCTTGGTTGCTTGAATATTAATGATCTCGGATTATAATGTTTGCTTGCTTGTATTGATTAAAAATTTGGTATTTTTGCCTATGCATGATTTTTGTGATATAAATTGTTCTTGGGGGTATGATTAGGAACACAATACCCTATAGGAACTGTACTTAGTTGAATCTTGGATCACTTGCCGCTACTCACTCCTGGTACATTTTCTTTACTTTTTCTCTTTAGTATATGGTAGTTGCTATGCCTCCGCATCACTATCGGGGTAGTATGGATGATGATACTTTGCCATGAGATGTTGCTCAGATGGGCCGTACTGAGCACTTCATCTCTGAGATAGTAGGAGCACTACTGCGTATCATTGGTGCCAACACTGCTCCAGCTTGTCAGGGTTTGCCACTAGAGCATTTACGAGCTCTTGGTGGTAGGGAGTTTTGTGGTGCTAGGGGCAGTGATCCAACACGTGCAGATTATTGGTTGGAGGGTGTCATTCATATTCTCTATTAGATGGGTTGTTCTGACGAGGATAAGTTAGGTTGTGTCGTATCACTGCTAACGGACGAGGTTCACAAATGGTGGAAACTATTGAGAGGGGCACTTCACCGGATGGTCTGACTTGGAACTTCTTCTTAGCATCGTTTTGAAGGAATTTTATGGGCGAGAAGTTTCTCGAGGCTAGGAGATGGGAGTTTATGGATCTTATTAGGGTACTCTATCGATGGACGAGTATGAGGCTGAGTTTATTCAGTTGAGCTAGTATGCTCCCGAGTTGGTATCCTTTGAGATGAACTGTTGTAATAGGTTCAGATTTGGGTTAAACTGTGAGATTAAACTCTATCTAGTTGCTTAGATAATGAGGTCTTCGACGAGTTAGGTTAGAAGGATCATGCGTTAGAGGAGACTTTGGGGGAGGAGCTCAAAGCTGCTTCGTCTGAAGTTGTTAAGAGGTCGACGGAGGCTGCTAGTGGTTCTGGTCATAAGGTTAAGAGAGGTTGTTTTGATAGATCTGGACTACGTGTTGCTGGTGGCCATGGTCAGGATAGGCAGGTTGCGAGAGTTGAGGATGGTCCTTTTGATCATGGGGCTTCTGCATGGCTGATATGTTAACATTATAATCGACGTCATCATGGTGAGTACTGGAGAATAATGAGTGCTTGTCTTGTCTATGGTTCAATGGAGCATCGTGTGAGTGACTGTCGAGGAGAGCAATTGTTATTTGCGATTAGCCTGTTGCTATTATTGCTGCTGCACCTATTCCGGCTCGAAGGAGAGGATGTGGCAGAGGTGATGGTGGTAGAGGTGCTGGTCAGCGTGGTGCTATACGAGCTGGTAATTGTATTCTAGCTAGAGTTTATACAGTGAGAGAGCCCCTAATTAGAAAGGCCACTAATGTTATCGCAGGTACTTTCACGCTACAGTCTTTTCTTCTGCTAGCTTTAGTTGATTCTGGTGCGACGAGGTCATTTTTCTTGAGAGACGTAACTAGAGAGTTGAGGATTGCTATAGAGACATCTACATCAAGTGATATGGTTAAGAGCCCTCCAGGTGATAGTGTAGTGGTGGATCAAGTTTATCGTATTTGTCTTCTGATGGTTCAAAGACAAGTGTTCCCGGTTGATCTTCTCGAGTTACCATTTTGGGGTTTTGACATCATTTTGGGTATAGATTGGTTATCTGAGCATTAGACTAAGGTGGATTATTAGGTGAAGTTGGTGACTTTGTGTGGTGCTGGCGGTTCAGAAGTTGTTGTTGTTGGTGAGAAATTTGAATTGTTGTTGAATGTGATTTCCTTGTTTTGTGCTGAGAAATTTGTCCAAAAAGGTTGTGAAGCTTATCTAACCTATATCCTGAATGCCAATAGTAGAGAGACGAGGTTGGATGAGATTCGTGCTATCTGTAATTTCTAAACTATCTATAAGTCTATAAAAATACAATAATATACAAAAGTTTATTTTAGTGTTAGAATATCAAGTATTGTTTTCGTATTCGTCCATTAGCTCCATCAGTGTACACACAATTGTTTCCTTCAAAATCTAGGGTTATAGAATCAATCTTACATTGTTCGATCAACAAATCTTCAGACATTCTTTTTGATTGGGGTACAAATCTGTTATGTGGTTCTAGCAGAAAGTTAGTTCTTTTTAATTTCCCTAACCCTAGTTTCTTATTTGTTGGTAGGGTCGGTCGATTAGGAACAATTTCTAAGTCACTTCAAGCTCTATTGACACATATAGTTCGTAGCTTGATTAACATCGTGAAACTCTTTGGGCCTTTAAATTTTTTGGGGTGCCTGATTAAGGATTATTACTTTGCAAAACGTATCAATGTTGAACCGGTCCTTCTTTTCAAAATTCTTATTCTCTTCCATGATTTCTTTTACAGGTTTTGAAGGCATTGGCAATTTCTCTGTTGGTTTCATAAGAGTTAACATCTCACAAAATGATTGGAGTAGGTTTGAAAAACTTACACCTTCAGTTATATCTTGATGTTGTTCATTTTCTAATTTTGATGGGACCGATGTTGTTAGGATAGAAAGTTTAGTACTTGACCCATTGTTACGTTTAATTGTCAACTCAACTATTGGTTCTATCTCAGCTTTGACATCCTTTTGCAACACTGTTTCCTCTTTGTCTTCGAAAATTAGGGTTGTCTGGCTACTCAAGGTTTCACCTTCCCAAGATGTTGTTGCGGTTGGGTTCTCCTCTTCACTTATCCAAAACTCATCTTTACTTTTGCCCTAAATTTGACTGAACCCCTGGCAAGATCTATCTATATCCATATCCCGATTGTTGTTCTGCATATATGTTGAGACTTCACCTCTTAGCTGGCTCAATTCTAATATTAGCAATATTTGGTTTTATTTAATTTCCCATTCTTCATATACTCATTTTTCATAAAATTCATCACCATAATTTGCTTCATCATCGGACCACATATAATAGAACTCATCCATGATTCTACTAAATTGGTCTTAGTGACTAACTCTGTAGGGATCTTTCCTTTTTTTTAGGGGTATGTGATGGGATTTCTTGAAGAAAAGAAAAGTGTTAGCAAAGTAAAATAAGTAAATAAATTGAAGAAATTAAATATCGTATCTATAGTTTAAAATTTTCCTAATGACTCTATTAAATGCAAAAGTTAAAACTAATTTAGTAGCACTGCCTCCCCAATAATGGTGCCAACAACTTGATCGCCTTGGGACGTACTAACGTCCAAAGTATGAATACTGTTACTAAAAATATGGAATTAAGGCGGCGTTCGCAAGTATACAAGCCAAGTTGTAATATAGTTTTCATAATAAAGTAGGTGACTTCTCCAAAGATTGTACCCAAGGGAGGCGAATACTAAATTAATAGTAACCTAAACGTAAATAGATCTATTTAGTACTGTTAATAAATCATAGTACGATAAAGTATAAAGTGAAAAATATTTGTTTTTATAAGAAAGGAAATAAACAGGCATAAAAGAATGAAAACAAAGAACTAATATGTAAACTCAACCAAATCTAAGCATGGGTGACTAACTCGCTTTGATGATCATAACTAATTCCTATTTCGGGTTTCAATTTAGTCAACTAGGTTTTACCCTAGTAGAATTTCTCGATCTTCCACTAAAATAATGAGTCTACAAGAACTACTTATCTCTCGACCTCATAGTTTAAACTGGATTGAGGTAAGGGGTTCATGGATAGGCAATACCAGTTATGGGTTAATTCTTACCTAAATGACTTCCTAGGATTGTCAGACCTAGGGTTTTAAGTTTTGCCTATCCCAAACAGCTGATCTGCTAAGAAACCCTACGTAGAAATTAATTAATTTCACTTCCACTCGCTAATCCTCCATAAGAGGATAAAGTAAATAAACATAAAGAACAAATTAAGATTAACAGTTTAAGAAGAATCTTGAATTGTATTTGGATGAAGTGTAGAAATCCATAAAGAGTTTGTGTTAAATCTACAAAAAAGATTTTTCAAAGAACACGAACAAAGATAAAATGAAAATAAATACCAAGTATAAAGGAATCTAAACACTGAAAAACTAAATTGAAGGAAAAAGCCTAAGTTACAAAAAAGATGATCTCTCAAGTGTTTAATGATCCTATTTATAATATTAGGGTTAGCCATCATCCTTAGCCCTAGTTCGATTGCCGCTTTTACGTTAAAATACATTGTGAGAACCAAAATGCCCTCAGCTCGTTAATGCTTTCACGTACAGGGCTGGTGTCGCGACTTCCACTATTTATGCCGCGACGCTGAAGGTAGTTTGCTTGGCTCAGGCTTAGTTTCATGGGTGTGCCACAACATCCATTGGATATGTCGCGACACTAAAGATATACTTGGTTTTTTTGGTTCCTCCTCACGATGTTCCGATGTCGAACCTTCGTGTTGCAACATGACGACCAGTCTCTAACTCTCATGCCTCCGAATGATGTCCTGCACACTCACCAAATACGTTAGCCTTCCCTTAGGCCTATTTCAGCCCCTGAGGTCATAAAATCAGCTCAAATCACACTTTTTTATTAAATTAAAACTAAAATAGAAAAACTACATAAAACATAATAAGATCGCTTATATTCAAGCTTTTTAAGTACAAAAACTTGTTTAATTTGCTAAAACAAATTGCGACAGATCAGCCATAAGTGAGTTCGCTATAGAGGAGTTCGCCATGGGGAGTTCTCCATAGAGTAGTTTGCCATAAAGGAGTTTGCCATAGGTGAGTTCACCATAGAGGAGTTCGCCATATGTGAGTTCACCATAGGTGAGTTTGCTATAAGGGAGTTCACCATAGGAGAGTTCTTCATAAGGGAGTTTGCCATAAGTGAGTTCGCCATAGGGGAGTTCGCTATATTGCGACAGATCAGCCATAAGTGAGTTCGCTATAGAGGAGTTCGCCATGGGGAGTTCTCCATAGAGTAGTTTGCCATAAAGGAGTTTGCCATAGGTGAGTTCACCATAGAGGAGTTCGCCATATGTGAGTTCACCATAGGTGAGTTTGCTATAAGGGAGTTCACCATAGGAGAGTTCTTCATAAGGGAGTTCGCCATAAGTGAGTTCGCCATAGGGGAGTTCGCTATAGGGTTATGCACAGTGTAGACTTGGAGAACTATTTTGCTATGTTATTGTGAATTAGTCTGTCTATTATTGTTAATGTATGTGTTGTGTGAATTCGTGAGTTTTAGCAAATTTAAGGTGATGCATATAGAGTCTTTAAACTACACAAAATGTTTTAGAATTTTAATGTCTTAATTTTCATTCCTTGAATTTTAGTATGGTAGTTTCAATTGCTTAAAATGGTTTACTGGGATATTTTGCAAAAAATTACGTTTTAGTCCTTAAACTTCATTTTGAAATTAAGTGAGTTTTAAAAGTCGTTTTGAACTGAATTTCTCACAAATAGTTTAAAAGAAAATTCCCAGGGCACTAGTTGGTCCAAATTCATGATTTACATATTTATCATTTACGGTGTGTAAAGTGATAATTTTACTCCTTGTCTTTTTTTATTGTTGTATTGTGATAGATGAAACATGATTTAAGATTGTTTGTTTAAAATTACTTGTTTAATCATGTTTTTAATTGGTGTAATGGTTGGTTTGTGGTGTGTTGGTTGACCTGTAAGGAGAGTTACGTAAGTGGCTAATGTGATGCTCTAATCAGTCGGGTTTGGGGCACCACAATTTTCATTTTTGGGCTGTAAAACTGCTCAAAAAATGAACTCATTCTTCTGATAATTTTTGATAAATTCATGGACATTTGCAAGTGAATCATTTCTCATTTTCATTTTCATATCCATTTTCATTTTGAGAAAACCACATTCATTCCCAAATAATTCCATTTTTCCATTTCGGAGAAAAGAATAATAATTTCTGAATGTTTTTAATTTCTCTAGTTCTATTCATTCTGTTCATTTTCGATTCAACACGCAATTTATTATTGGTTTCAACAAGCTAGTGGAGGGACCGATTGACATATGTAATTAGGGTTCAAATGATTTATACTTACTTTTCGACTTTTCACCTATTAATTATGAACTCATTTAGTCACGAGAATACTCCACTATAGTATCGTGACTGAGCTCTCCCCAATGACATACCATTACGAAAGTATCTACTCAGTGCTCATCCAATGACCTTGTCATAAGTGTGTTACCCTCATAGGATATCCTTGATCTCTTTGGGATAATATTCACTCTCCCAATATGATCCTATTTTATCTCATGGTAATCATTACATCTTCATTCATGAAATGTTAATCACTATAGAGATCAACTCATTTATCACAAAGACGAATGACTCGTGGACACATTTATCTTTCATCAATTACGTCATGCCAATGAGGGGATATCATTTACCCATGTCTCGGGCTATGAGTTCCACCATTGTGAATGACGCTACGTACTAGAGAAGTCATACACCCAACGCACCAGCTTTTAGTTCATTATTTATTCGAACTCAGCCTTTTACTTACATCTAAGTGTATGAGTCACGCATACATAATTCGCCATCCACTCAGGATTTAGGTATGTTACAATATGAACATTACAAGTGTATAAGTCCATAAACGAATTCATGTTCTATTTTGCTTAGGTTCTGTCCAATGTACTGTCAGTCCAATTACTCATATCTATGTCTCTATCTTCTAGGAGTCATCCGCTCTGATGCCCAAGATACGACATCTCTCCAATTAGACTTGATAGACGACATATTAGTCTTTTAATTAGTTTGCTCATTTTCAATTAGACTAAGAACATGTTTAGATTCTTCTACTAATACAAGTTGTTTATTCGAATTACGATCCAACCACGTAATACCCTTTAGTATTAGTTAAACCAATGAGCAACATTTGCCTCAATTTTGCTAAAGATATGTTTAGGTTCATCTACTAATACAAGTTATTTTTTCGTATTATGATCCGACCACGTAATACCGCTCAGTATTAGTTAAATATTAGACAACCAATGAGCAACATTTGCCTCCATTTTACTCTGCGTGCAAAAGCCATTTGAGGATAATAATACAAAGTATATTAATTGTAATTAATGAATTTGTTTTATTAACCAATTTGTTCAAAAATATTACAAGTTTACAAACAAATATTCTACACTCAGGGCACTAGGTCCAACACTCACTAGTGACAAGGTCATATTTTGCCTTCTTGCAAAATGATGATGTGATATTATAGATCGATGACGTAACATCTTAAGATGACTTAGTAATCAATGTGTGTGAGTTTCTATGCGCTCCTAATTAAGGTAGTCCACAGCGAAGGTTCGTCAAGTATGGGGTCCGCTCTATGTTGGAGGTCAACTTGGTATGAGGTTCGCACAAATGTGACATGTGTAGCTACCTATGGAGGTAGTATAACATATCTTAAAAATTCCAAGAGAGTTGTGTATGAAAGGTGATTTACATAAGCCTGTTATATCTCTATTATGCCATTTTTCTTTTTCTACTAGGGAAATTGCATAATCGTGGAAAATGAAGGTATCTGAGAAATCCTTTTCATTACTTAGTTCCTTTAAAAACATTCCTGCTTTTGGAAAGTATGATAATCATATAACTTTAAATTACCAACAACACTGAGTTGTTTTAGCATCTATAGTAATGGACCAACATAAGAAAGCCAAACCTTATAGAAACAAAACAAAAGCAAATACCAAAGATTTCTCTCCATCACTCATTCACTAAATCTACCATTACCAAATTCAAGATTGCTTCAACTATTAACAAGTGTAAGACCTTTTTATCACCATTGCCAACCACTGCAATAATCCAACATAGTGTAAAGGATACTAAGGGCCAATTTAACATTGCTTCTTGGGCCAAAAAGCACTTTTGAGCAAAAGTTAAAATTTTCTACTTTCACTTTTGGCCCAAAAGTGCTTTTATAAAGCATTTTTTTGTCTCAAAAACACTTTTGAAAAGCTCAAAAGCATCTTGTTTATCAATACTTTTATCTCAAAAGTGCTTTTTGTCCCAAAAGTGCTTTTGAGAAGTAATACTAAACTGACCCTAAAACATTCCGCAATGCATAAGGGCTTATTATGGTTTTGCTCCTTTGACTTGGCTTTGTATAATTATTACCTAAATCGACTCATAATTATCACCTAATGTAATATTCGAATGAATATATATATTTTCCCTAAATTTAATTCTTATAATTAATAAAAAATAATTACAACAACATAGTATTAATATTAAGGGTAAACTACCTTAATGGTCATCAAACATTTTACGTGTTTCTATTTTGGTCATCAAACTATGAAAATTTTTAATTTAATTACTAAACTATTCAAATTCATTTTTTAGTCATTGGACCGTTAAAGTATAAACACTGGATGACATGGAATTTCAAAAAGTATTTAACGCAATAGGCCCACCACATTATTATTTTTCTGTTTTTTTCTTATTTTTTTGTTTATATTCCCCATGTTGATTTACTTCTTTATTTATTTTTTCATTTTTCATTTTCTTCTTCTCCTTTCTTTCTAGTAACCCTAGTTGTTGTCGCCTTACGCTATCGCTGTTCGACGCGGTCTTTGACCAAACTCGTAGCCAAAAGACTCATTTCTTTATCTTTATTTAAATGACACAATTAGTTTTCTAAAAACAAGAACTACGATGGCCAAAAACCTAAATGTTGGCTCGAAATAAAAACCTTTAATACATTATCGTATGCCCTTAGATGACTGTCAACCTAAGATATATTACTCTCCATGCCTCTCTCATTTGTTCGACCGTTCGGATCATCAAGAATGGCACTAGAGGACTTGATCCTACAAAACCCAAAATGGGCATGGGTCCTCTCATCTTTTGTTTTTTTTTTCTTTTTCCTCCTAATTTCTTTATGATGTTAAGTTGACTTGGTCAACTCTCTATCAAAGAATTAGAACAAAATGGAGGAATTTCGTTTACTGTGCCATAATACCGTTATTAACGACATTGTTGTCAAGAAAAAACAAATTCGGATAATTTAGTGATTAAATTGAAAATTTTTATAACTCGGTGACTAAAATAGAAACGCACAGAAAGTTTAGTGACCATTTAAGTAGTTTACCCTAATACTATTAATATATTAAAAATAAATAAAATAAATATCTAATTTAGAATTTCCTAAAACCCCAGCGAATGCGGGGCTTCATTCTAGTTCCCTTTAAAAGTTTCCGACCCACTCTCATCTCGCTTAACACATCGCCCGCCGCCAAACCAGCCTCGTCTTCCTCTTCCCTTTTTTATTATCGAAACCACTTGTGACCATTATCGTCAATCTATTTCTCTCTGGTTTTCTGTTTTATCCCACACCATTAAAACCGCTCTTTTCAACTCTCCTATTATTTCCCCTTTTTTTATTATATTTATTATTATTATTTATGGGGTTAGGGTTTCTAGTCGAAGTTAATGTCGCAGAAAACCTATTTCTGTCTCTATAAATTGCAGAAATTTTCTTTGGAGCGACTTTCCAGGTGAACCAAGGCTTGATTCTTTTATTTTCCTGGTAAAATTCTCTCTTCTTAAAGTGCCCCTTTTTACTTTTTTTTTTTTTATCTTCGAACTTGATTTTATTTTATTGAATTTTCCCTTTTTTTTTTTACTATAACTGGAGACCTGAAAACTTGAAATTATTCCTCAAAGATTGATTTGTAACTTGGTTTTGTGCTGTTCTGGTTGAGCTTATTATATGAATGCGTGTATTTGGAAGGGTATTTGATTCTTGAAGTGTTGGGATTTCTTCAACTAATTTGAGAATATCAATTGTTGTTTTGGGGGATTTTTAGTAGTTGCTGACTTATGACGCGTTTCCCTCCTTTTTGTTGTTCCCTCTTTAGTTCCAAACCTTAATAGCTAAATGGAATCTGCTTCAGTTTGGTGTATGCCATTGCTCACCTTTTCATTTGTTTTTCTCTACTGTTTTCTTGTTCCTTTTTGTTTATTTCATTGGGGGGTTTTGGTTTTGAGCAACAAAGATAGAAGCCTCTTTCTTGACCATGTGGTTTGCTTATGGGATTCCCTTTTTGGATTATCTTATCATCTCTTTTGATTGACTCTTTTAATTAAGGAATTGCTGTTCTGTTGTTTTCTCCCCTCCCATGTAAGTATGGGAAGGGAAAAAAAGGTTTTACTTGAGATTTGTTGTTCAATAATAGGCTTGTCCATTTTCACTTTCTCTTGTATGTATAATTGTATTACCAATGCCATTTGGTGTATTGGATGTCATATTCAATTATCTTGTTTCTTTGTTTATGTAATTCTTGTTTTAGGGTCTTATTAATTGATATATGACTAGTAGTCTGAATTGCTACTGATTGTAAAATCTCTCCGTCATATGATATGATTTCTTATATATATATTTCAGATTACATATAACAGATAAGTGTTGCTACTTTTAGGGTTTTTTCTGATGACTTATGCGATACTGTCTTAATTTCTGTAATTTGATTAGAAATTTGCTGATTTTGGAGGGAAACTTTACATGTTCTTGTGGGTGTGTTTCGTATTTGTTTCGGTTGAGTGGATTCACATTAAAAAATATATTGAATTAGACTATCTACGGCATGGGTTTTTCCACCCTTGTTCTGAATCTAAGGACTTTATGTGGTTTTAGATATATTGGACAATGACGACTGCGGAAGCAGCAGCAGCCAATCTTGGCCCGCGGTATGCACCGGATGATCCTACTCTTCCGAAACCTTGGAAGGGGCTGATTGATGGAACAACTGGCCTCCTGTATTACTGGAATCCTGAGACCAATGTCACCCAGTATGAAAGGCCGACCATTTTGCCTCCACCCCTGCCACCAGGCCCTCCTCCTGCAGTTTCCGCGCCTAAGCTAACTCCAATCTCAGTTGCCCACTCTGCACAACCTAATGGTGCGGTTTCACAGATGAGCCAGGTGCAAGTTGTCCAGGGTGCAAAACAGCTGGGGCAGCAAATGAGCCAATTAGCTCAACAGCAAGGACAAATAGTTGGGCAGCAACAGGGTTCAATGGTATCGCAGGTTACGGATCAGCAGGGTGCACAACAACCAGGTCCACAAATGGGACAGCAGGGGCAGTTTATCCCGCAGCAACATGGGCCACAGGCAATGCAGCACCCAAATCAGCAAATGGTGTCTCAAATTGGGCAGCAGACAATGCAGCATCAAAACTCACAAATGGCACAACCACAAGGACATCAATATGCACATCAGCATTTGCAGTATATGGCATATCAACAAAGTGTGCTTCCACAGGGCCAACAAAGTTCTCAGCAGCTCGCTCCTCATGGTGCACAACACCAGGGTCAGCAGTATCCAAATCGAGAAGATTATAAAGCAGCAGTTCCGAAAAAGGAGGATGTTGATTTTCAGCTAGGGAACCAAACTGGGTTTTCTCCTGCTCAATTTCAACAGATGGGCACATCTTCTCAGAACCACTCTGCTGGAACTAATTCAGTTCAGACTCCACCGGCAGGTTTATATTCAGGTCAACAACAGCAGTTTACAGGCTCCTCTGTCAATATGCAACAGCCAACCTCTATGGCTCATTCACAGCAAACTGGAACAGATTTGGTTCAGCGGCAGCAGGGTCATAGGTTTCAGAATCAGATGGGCCCATCCGTTATGCAGTCTAATATGCCTCCTACTGGTTTAAATACTGGTTATGAAGATAAACTACACGGCAGATCTGGAAATGATTACTACTTTAGTGGTAGCAAAGATGGGCAAATGATGGGTCCACAGCAGCCCTCACTTTCTGCTATACCCATGGTGAGATATCAACTAATGTTTTCATTTTCAGGTTATTCATTTATATGTTGGCATTATAATGTGGTTATATTGGTGCTAATTTTGAAAACCTCTCCTCTGTTGGTTTGTGCAAATGCCGACTGTTACTTATTTTTCTGATACCTGTATAAATGCAGTATCATTTTACTTCTGGAAATCAAAAGCATGGAATTAACTGTCCTTTTCACATGTCAGCTGAATTTAGGATCCATGTGAAATATACCTACTCTGCCATGTAAAATTTTCATCATGTCATGGAGAGTTGTTTGGAAATGATGGGTAGTCTTTTGGTGTCTGTGGCAAATAGGACAGAGAGATCTGTAGTTCATGATTTCTTTCTTATTTCTTATGTTAGTTCATAAATGCAACTCATTTGCACCTAGTGCAAGATAGAGCATTCATTATATAACCTGTTCTTTTCTTCCAGTTTTTTATATGATTTGTTGGGAAATTAAGTATTTTTATTCATTTATTGTATGAGAAGGTGTTTTTCTTTTCTTCATACTACTAAATTGATAATAGATACCATTTCATAATTCATATGTTAATGCAATTTCCTCATAATACTGCTTCTGCTGTCAGGAGACAAGGATGAGTGGTCTGCCACATCAAAATGTGCCTGGTCATGGTGGGGGATTTAATGCTATTGGAGGTCATGCGGTGCATAACATCTATGGTCATGCTGGTCCACCTTATCCCATTAATGCCTTGATGAGGCCTCCATTTGTTGCATCTGCAGATGCTAATCATCTGTCTCCAGCTGATGCATATCGTAAGCAACATGAAGTCACAGCAACGGTCTGTATTACATCTGTTCTTGTTAATTTATGTGTGATTAGTGAATTGTGAAAATGTGTGAATAGTATAGAATAAATTACCAATACCTAAGATATTAAAATTTTGAGGCTAATTTCTTTGTAAGAGCTATAGCTTAATTTTGGGAAACTGCTGAAGGGGAAGGGGGTTGGATAAATATCAATTTTTGAAAATCTATTGCTTTGCGCCTTGTTCTTTTTAATTCTCACTTAATTGTTCTTCCATTACAATATTTGAAGAGTTTTCTTTGTTTTAATGGTGAAGAAATGATTCATTTTGCCAATTTAAGATTATTCGTGACTTTGATTGTTTATTAAATTGCATAGGGAGACAACATTCCAGCACCATTCATAAGGGGAAGGGTGTTTGACAAATATCATTTTTTGAAAATCTATTGCTTTGTGCCTTGTTCTTTTTAATTCTCACTTAATTGTTCTTCCATTACAATATTTGAAGAGTTGTCTTTGTTTTAATGGTGAGGAAATGATTCGTTTTGCCAATTTAAGATTATTCATGACTTTGATTGTTTATTAAATTGCATAGGGAGACAACGTTCCAGCACCATTCATAAGATTTGAAGATACTGGTTTCCCTCCAGAGATACTGAGAGAGGTAAGTTCTACAGATGTTATGATCCCTAAGCCTTGGTATGGAAATGAAATATGTATGCTGCTTGTACCATTTGTGCTTTTTATTGCCTTTCTTTTTTAAATTTAATTTAAACTTATTCTTTTCGCTTGTCGCAGGTGCGATATCTGCTCCGGAGGAGGAGCAAATGTCGTACGCTGCACTGCAATTGGTACACTTACAAATGCAACAAAATTCTCATTTTTGGAGGATGCAAAATGGATAGTTGGAGCCTTTCTTGTGCATCTTCTAGAAGGGTGGTTGGCCCTTAATCCAAATCACACTTGGATGTGACTGGGACCTTGCTTAATGGCTCCGCCTCTTAATTCTATATTGCCCTCTTTTGTTGCCTCAAGTTGCTTCAGTAAGCAACATATACTTATGGATTTTGAGTTAAACTGCATGATAACCGAAATGTGTGTTTTTGCTTTTTTTCCCTAAGAACATATAATATCCATTGCAAATTCTGTTAATACTCACTATTTATGATTTATACTTCCTTTCAGATTCATTCTGCTGGTTTTTCCTCTCCCACTCCAATACAAGCACAAACATGGCCCATTGCACTACAAAGTCGGGACATTGTGGCTATTGCTAAAACTGGTTCTGGTAAAACATTGGGCTACTTGATTCCCGCTTTCATGCTTTTGAGGCAACGGCGTAACAACCCTCTGAATGGCCCAACAGTGTTGGTTTTGGCTCCAACTCGCGAGCTTGCTACACAAATACAGGAAGAGGCCATAAAATTTGGCCGATCTTCAAGAGTCTCTTGCACGGTGGGGCTTGACTGCTCATTTATTTTTTAAAGAAAAGATTATAGTAAAATCTTGCTCATACAAACATGCAGACAAAACTGAGCTAATTTTTTTCCTTTCAACTGAATTTGGTTTTCCGGTTCTCTCAAATTTCTTCAGTGTTTGTATGGTGGGGCTCCAAAGGCTAATCAATTGAAAGAGTTAGATCGAGGAGCTGATATTGTAGTGGCAACTCCTGGTCGGCTAAATGACATCCTTGAAATGAAGAAAATTGAGTTTGGACAGGTGTCACTCCTTGTTCTTGATGAAGCAGATCGAATGCTTGACATGGGTTTTGAGCCCCAGATTCGCAAGATTGTTAATGAGATACCTCCTCGCAGACAAACTCTGATGTACACTGCAACATGGCCCAAGGAGGTTAGAAAAATAGCAGGTGACCTCCTTGTCAATCCTGTCCAGGTGAACATTGGCAGTGTTGATGAGCTTGCTGCCAATAAGTCTATCACCCAGGTATTCTCTAAAGCCTAGATGGTTTTATTGGAATTCGGTTGATGGGTAACCATCAAAATGTTGAATGTTGTATGCAGGAAATTGCCATGTGAAACGCTGTCATTTTGATTTAAGATTTGCATCCTGATTTTTCCTTTTGAGATATGTGTTTCTAATTATTCTGTCAATTCTTATTAGAAGTCTTTTAAAAAATTCTTGATCTGAGATCCTTGGAAACCATGACACCTTTTTCAGTTATTACTGGATGTGTATTTCCAGAAGTTCAATATTCCATTGCTTTTTTAGATAACAAATACCTTCCCCATTAGCTTACAAACTTTTTCATGATTTGGCAGTATGTTGAGGTTGTTCCCCAGATGGAGAAGGAGAGGCGCCTGGAGCAGATTCTCCAAGCTCAAGAGCGCGGTTCAAAGGTTATTATTTTTTGCTCCACTAAGAGGTTGTGTGACCAGCTTGCTCGTAGTCTTGGACGCAACTTTGGAGCTGTTGCTTTCCATGGAGATAAATCTCAAAATGAAAGGGACTGGGTGTTGAGTCAGTTCCGAACTGGGAAATCCCCGATATTGGTTGCCACTGATGTTGCTGCTCGTGGGCTTGACATCAAAGATATAAGGTTAGTTTGCTCTTCATTTCTGTAGTTGCGACTGTTTTATTCAGTAAATGAAAATATTTTATTCTTAACATTTCCTTGCTACAGGGTGGTTATCAATTTTGATTTCCCTACTGGCATTGAGGACTATGTCCACCGAATTGGAAGGACTGGAAGAGCTGGTGCAACTGGGGTGTCGTTCACCTTTTTCTCTGAGCAGGACTGGAAGTATGCCCCTGATTTGATTCAAGTTCTGGAGAGAGCTAACCAGCATGTGCCTCCTGAGGTGCGAGAGATAGCTTCTCGTGGTGGGCCTGGTTTTGGGAAGGATCGAGGTGGAATGAATAGATTTAATTCTCCTAGTGGTAGTGGTGGGCGTTGGGATTCTGGAGGCCGTGGTGGAATGAGGGATGGAGGCTTTGGTGGCCGTGGTGGAATGAGGGATGGGGGCTTTGGTGGACGTGGTGGCATGAGAGATGGTTTTGGCAGTCGTGGTGGTATGAGGGATAGTGGCTTCAGTGGTCCTGGAGGGAGAGGTGACCCATTTTCTGGACGTGGAAACCGAGGAGGACGTGGATTTGGTGGCCCTGCTGGTGGTCATGTTGGTTGGGGCAGGAATGAGAGAAGCTTGCATGATCAATATAATAGTTTTGATGGGCGAGGACGTGGTCGTGGACGAGGACGGGGACGATTTGATAACAGAAGAGGCATTGGTGATAGAAGTAGAGGCAGAAGCTATAGCCGAAGTCCTGACATGGTTCGAACTTGGCGCCGTAGTCGTAGCCGTAGCCGTAGCCGTAGCCGCAGTGGGAGTCGGAGTTGGAGTAGGAGTAGTAGGAGTAGGAGTCGAAGCAGAAGCAGAAGCAGGAGCTGGTCACGTGGTCGTAGCCGCAGCTACAGCTGTAGTCCTGGTCGTGGGCGGAGCCGAAGCCATAGCCGTGGCCGCCGCAGTCGAAGCCGTAGTCACAGCTATGAGCGGAAGGATGTTGCAAAGCGGGCATTTGATTCTCCTCCTGGTTCCAACGAACATCACTTGCAACAGAAGGATGTTGCGAAGCGAGCATTTGATTCTCCTCCTCCTTCCAACGAACAGAACTTTGAGCAGAAGGATGTTGCAAAGCAGGCATTTGATTCACCTGGTGCACAAGGCAATTCAGTGCCTGAAAATAATTCTATAGAACCGTTACAAACAGTTGGAATTTCTGAGCTACCTCAAGGAGAGGAGGGTGCAGGCGAAGTGCATGAATCAGTGACTGAGCCATAAGTTCTGTTTTTGCAGCTTGGCATTTTAGCTGACCCCAACTTATGTTGGCGCCTGCTTCCTATAGTGATGGTGCGGCTAATGTTTTTAAGATGAGGTTTGGAATGGTGAAAAATCTTAATCAAACCAGCTGACACTAGTACTACATGCTGCTGCCGTTTGGAGTTTCTGTTTTAGAATTATCACCAATAATAGAGATGTTTTGGTATATGGTATCGGAGGGTCCCTTTTAAGACTTAGCCATTCATCTACTTGGTGGTTAATGTTGTGGGATGCAGTATCATGTTATTAGATGAACTTGCCTTAATTCTTTTGGATTTAAACATATATATAACTGCATCATGAATTTGTAATATTTTAAAAATATATTTTGAAATTTCTTGTTGCTCTATAATATAAACCAACTTCAACTAAGATATCCTGGAACTTTCCTTCATTTTCTATATTTTCCATAATTGCCTGTATGTATGTGTGTGTGTGTGCATGTATGAGGGAAAAATGGGAAGAGAATTTCACCTTTGGCAGGAAAATTAAAGTTGTTAGAGGAAGAAAAAATTAAGCTCAGCTCAACCCACATGCCTTTAAAAAAGCACTTTTGTTGCTTCTATTTATTTGATTGAAACTTCTAATATTATTCGTTGATTATTATTAAGAAAGAAACGCATATAATTTAATCTACGATAGGTTATTTATTTGTTCTTCCACAAACAAAGATAAAAGATCGATGTAGCAATTTATTATTATTAAAGTAATAAATAGATGAGCAAATCACTTTCCAATGGAATCCTTATCCCATTTCCCGTCTCTTCGTCTTGCAGAAGCTGATACCTACCAATTGAACCTCCCCTAAAACACTCCTCCCACTCCTTTTACCTTTTCTATTTGCCCTATTTGAACAGTATCTTTTAAGGCTACATCAATTCAATGTCTCCGTATTTTAAATTAGCTCTCATATTTTAAAGTATTTTAATTGAGTCTTTAAGAAATAATTCTCCTAAAATATAATGACATTGTTTCTTTAATACACCTTCTCATTATTAAGATTTCGAAATCTCTATAACTATTTATCCTTAGCATTTAATAATATGTTGTCCATTAGATTAATTGTAACTATTGGATATCATTTAATAATATTTCGTCCATTAAGATTAATTGTAACTATTGGTTAAAAAAGGGCTTCCCTTTATAAGTGGAGGCCACCCTCTTTCATTTGTATACAAGCTAGCTTTTGAGTAATATACTTCCAAATTCTCTTAAAGTCTGTCTCACTCTTTCTTATATGCTCTTGTACTTTTCTTGGCTTAGCCTCTCCAAGAAAAGATCGAAGACTAACTTAGGCTTGTTGTGATAGGAATTGAGCCTAACGCCACACAAGATCGGAGCTAAAGTCTTGACTCATGGCACTTGTAGGTTCCACTTCTAACATGGTTTGGTTTATGCCTCTATCACGTGAAGTTGGAGTTCAATTACCTAGCATTTCTACTCTATGGTGTGACAACTTTAGCTCAATTGGCATAACCTTTAATTGTAACAACTCGATTTTTAGTGATATCGAAGAATGTCGTTTAGGAACCCCATTTTCGTAAACCAAGTCCATAAATATTAAATATGAATATTTACAGAGATAATATAAAATATATTACTGATTGATACAATAATTTTGCCGAATTAATAGTTAATTAAGGCTCAGGGACTAATTTTAAAAAGTCTAATAACTCTAGATTTTTAATTGACACAAGACTTGAGGATTAAAATAACAATTAGATAAAGGTCCAAAATGATAATAACTCTATTTATAAGGAGGAGTTACTGGACGATGATGGTGTAATCCATTATATGTGGTTAAATGATAAGTTATGTTAATGAAAGTATGATTAAAATAATAAAGTAATGAATGGTTACTTAAGTAATATAATACAAATGATAGTGGAATTTATTCATCTTCTCCATTTCTCCTAGCCATACAAACCTAGAAAAACCTAAGGAAGAAAACCATTTTGAAGCTTTTACATTCGACCATTAATTGGTAAGTGATTTCAAGTTATTTTCTTGTAATTTTTATAGATTTGAGGTCATGAGAGCTTCATTTAGGTAGCCTATGTACCAATTTGTAAAACGGTAAAAGTTTTAGGAAGTTACCATTGTTGATTTCATGAAGAATTAGGCTTATATTTGATAGGTTTTAAGCTTAGAATATGAAAAGGACTATATTGTAAACTTAATTTAGCTTATTGTTTACTTTGTTACATTAGAGACCAAATTGAATAAATGTAAAAATTATCATGAAATTATGTTAGAAATAGATAGTATAAAGTTTCTAATGAGAATATATGAAATCAGATTTTAACCCAAAGCTAAGAATTAAAAGTTATGTTTATTCCGAGTTTAGGGACTAAATTGAATAAAATATAAATATGAGGGGAATCAAAAAATAGAATTATATGAAATCATAAATATCATAGTATAGTATAAAAATGTTTGATATTGATTGGTGATATGAAATATTTTTTAGATCAAGAATTGGATCAAAGTGGAGTTAATTGGGGAAAAGCTAAAATTGTTGATTAGTCCTTGAAGAATCAACTTGTTTTGGTGTTACTAATAGGTAAGTTCATATGGAAATATTAGCTGACTTTATGTTGTGTGTGATTTATGTTTGATTTCATATATATATATATATATATATACGTTTTGATATAATTAGATTTCTAGTGAATTTGTCATGTATGGATAATTATGGACTAAATTGAAATGTCATGTGATTATTGGCTATTATGTAATAGTACAAGGTAAAAATGTGAAAGTTGATTGATTACAGGGCATGTAAATGAACTATGTGATCATGTACAGGGATCGATAATGACATATATATGGAAATGATGCCCATGTGAACTTAGTAAAAGGATATGATACGTTTGGCATGCCATTAGGGTTATACATGTATTTGATCAAGGATTAGATATGTTATAACGAGGTCTAGCATTTGTTGCAGGCTCTTGGGTTATATGTGATTTAGGTTTAGCCTAGGCAGGTAACCTAATATCAGTCAGCTTGTGTGAGCAACTTCATCACCTGTTCATTGGAGTTTGTTTTACTATAGTTCTATCGGACAATATTCAATTAAATTCAAATGGAAAACTTGGAAATGAAATAGTATAAGTTTATAGCTTGACATATGACATTTTATTTCCTCAATGTTAGTGATATTACTCATGATATGTAAACATGACTAACATACTTGATTGGTAATGTTGGTGTCACACCCGGTTTCTACTAAGGCACGTAATCAAGAAAGAATTGAGAGTTAATTGAAAGAAATTGTAGGTTCTGTGGACTCTACGGTAAAATCTGAAGAATACAAGGATAGGATCGAAATTAGTCGTATTCTAAATTTGGTTTGGTTATGTTGGAATTGGTAAGTTTCTTAGTGGGAAGCATAAAGATTTTCGGTCACTAGTTTTTGTAGGGCGTTCGGTGGTCGTGCATGAAGGTTCTATATATAGCTAAGACGTGTTATTCCCGCATGAATTTTCCTTAATTTTGTTGCATTTTCTTCTCTTCTGCATCATTTTCTTTAATTTCTTCGAAGAAGAGATAGTTAAGGAAAGCTTTGCATGTAGTGATGAATGTGAGGATTGAGTTTGAATAGATGAGAATCTAATGAACTAGTATGCTTCTTAATCTTTTTGTGCTCGTGGATTTGAGAAAAGAGAAGTTGAGGGTTTCTGTAAAATTTGAAAGGTTTCTAAAAGTTTCTGGATTCTAGATTTTAAAGCATGAATCTTTTCTATTTAACTGGTATATTTGGTTGTCATGCTTAGCTAACCAGGATGGAGGAGACTTTGGTTGTTGGAAAAGCTAAGTTGGTAGGGAGGAAGGACAGCAGGTGAGTTTCTGTACTCTACCTTTTGGTGTTTGCTGGTTGCTGTGTTGTTGCATGCTCTATACTGAGTTTGGTCTGAGTCTATAGTTGTATATTATTGTGGTTGAGTAGGAAAGTTATGCACGCATAAAGCTGTGCAATTGCATGAATGTTTGTAATATGTTCTTTGATTTCATGATAGGGTTGTGTATAGATGAATTTGTATGTGGCGTACTCCATAATATAGTATGAATAAATAGTATTTATTGTAATGATGTGCGTGATATGCATGATTATAAAAAGCAGGGTACCAAGGGAATTATTTGGTAGGTTAGTTGAACATAGGAAAATTGGCGTAATAGATGAATGAATGAAATGAATGATAATTGGAGTCACTAAAATATTAAATGGCTCGGCCTTGCAGGCGAACACTTAGGTGTTCGAATTAAGAAGGAGGATTTGAGGAGGTTTGGTTGGATAAATGGTCTACTGGCTCTATAGAGTGGTATCATGGAAATTTTTAGCCCGCTCCAAACAATTGATTTAAAAGCCTCCTGTTGAGGTTAAGTATGTGAGGGTTTCTTTCTGGATAGGTATCTGAGTTAGTTATGTTATATACACGAAGCAGTCCGAATGGTACTGTGTGTTTACCAAAAATTTTCAGAAAATGATGAGTAATGGGTAAGAATCTGCCAGAATGACGAAGTGTCTACTAGTCCGCCAGAGTCAACCAATGATACGTATGTTAGCTCAAGAGTCGAGATATCCAATAAGATTATTAAGTGAGTAAGACTCTGAATCTGAGATGAAGTTTACATCTCTTGTAAGAGTCGTTGGGACCCATACAATTTAGAGCAATCCTCCACAAATATATCCGCTAAAAATTTGTTCAGGAAGAACGTACAAACGTCGTCCGCGCCAGTCAAATTGCGAAAAATCATATAAAACTCAGGGAGTTTAATTACGTGCATAAATTCGTTATACTTGTGATAACCAAAGTTATTAATTAATAATTGATGTATGGAATCTATAACACCCTTAACCCGTCTCCGTCGCCGGATTAGGGTTACAAAGCATTACCGTTCAATAAAAAACATTTAAACTTTAAATCATCCAATAATTTAATCATAACGTAAGCCATTCATAAACATGCATATTGTCCCTAAATTGAGCCCTTGAGGCTCTAAAAATAACTTAGAAGCAATTTAGGACCAATTTGAAACAATTAGGAAAGTTTAGAAAAAGTTACAAAAATTTGGAAATAGGGGTCACACGGCCGTATGCCTCACACGGCTGAGGCACATGCCTGTGCCTCAGGCCATGTAACCTAGGAACTAGGGACACATGGCCATGTCCCTGCCTGTGTCTTCACCCGTGTAGCTCTCTAAGTAGGGTCACATGGTCATGTTACCCGCCTGTGTGCCAGGCCGTGTAACTCACTGACTTACAACCTAAAGAAATCATCAGATGACACACAACCGTGTGTCTCACACAGCCATGTCGCAAGGCCGTGTGTCTTACACGGATGAGTCACACGCCCATGTCTTAGGCAATGTAGACCTAAATTTACCTAAAATATAGCCATTTCTATGACAACCCGAATTAGGGCCTAATCGGAATAGTGGTTTCGTGACCACAAATCTGAGATAAAAATAATTATTGTATAATTATTTTGGGGTTTATGATATGATTGCATGATTGTGTGAAAATTTCGTGATGAAATTCTACGCCTAAAGTGCTTAAATTGAAAATAGGGATTAAATCGAATAAGTTGCAAAATTTACATTTTAGAAGTTTTTAGTATGAAATTGCTTTAAACTATTAATTAGGAGGTCTTAAATAGCAATTTGACCAATTTTAAGTTCATGGACAAAATTAGGACATGGAAGGAATTTTTGAAAGTTTAGTAAGGAGGGGCATTTTGGTCATTTGGATATTAAATGAAATAAAATGGGAAAAATAACACAAAATTGGTCATCATCCTCCTTAGTTGCTGCCGAATTCTCCCTCTCTCCATATCTAGGGTTTCTTCAACTTTCAAGCTCCATAGTAAGTGATTTCAAGCCCCGTTTTTAATGTTCTTTACGTTTTTGGATTCCCGGTAGCTCGATTAAGCTTATGCTAACAATAATTCAACCTAGGGTTCATATTTGGAAAAATACCCATAGGTGAAATTTGTGTATTTTGATGTTTTATGATAGAATATGAGGTTTTAAATTATGTTAGACAACTTGTGCTACTCGGTTTTAAGTGAAAACGAGTAAAACGACATAATCGGTAAAAATACCTATTGTTCACAACTATGTGTTAGAGTGAGAATTTGATGTGGTCATAGAAGATAAAAATGTTCAGCATGTCATAAAACATAAGAATAAAGGCTGAAATTAAATTTCCGAGCTTAGGGGCAAAATTGTAATTTTGTAAAAGTTAGGGGGCAAAAATGTAATTTTTCCATAATGTGATCTTTGGATTGAAATAAATAGTATGAGTGCTAAATGAGCTAAATGTGTTGTTATAGATCAAGAAAGGCGTGGAATTGACCTCTCGAACGAGGAAGGAAAAAGTTTTGGACTAAATCGCAAAATTTCCACATTTTGCACCGAGGTAAGTTTGTATGTAAACATTACATTATTTTCATTTACATTCTTATATTTCAGCCTATTATATAAATATACTAGCTGATGTTAAAATATAAATCGACTATTGGAAGAATGGAAATAAATAATAGAGAGAGATCCCGGTTGAACATTCGGAGAGATCGAATAAAATAGAGGGAGCGTAGCTAGGTCACATGTATGATGCTGAGTGCACATCATGTGTACAAGAAAGCTACAAAATACCATGTAGTAGCTAGGTCACATGTGTGATACGGGATGTATCCCATGTAGACAAGAGAGCTACGTAAGAGATAAATGTAGCTAGGTCACATGTGTGATACGGGATGTATCCCATGTAGACAAGAGAGCTACGTAATAGATAAATGTAGCTAGGTCGCATGCGTGATTCCAAGTGAAGGACACCATGTAGACAAGAGAGCTACGAGACAAATCGGCTAGGTCGCATGAGTGGTACTAAGTGTTCACCATGTGTACAAGAGAGCCGAACTAAATGAAGTATGATGGTGGGACTGTGTGCTAAAACCATTAAATATCGAGGATTGATCCGAATTGTTCAACGGGATGGTTTTGTGGTGACGTTTTTGTTATGGACCTATACTTGTGATGAATGAATTATGGTGAAAATGATTTGTGGTATATCTATATATGTAAGATAAAATGAGGTTAGCATAAAGAATGTGTGAAAGAGTGAAATTAGCATTAAAACTGTTTTGGACGGTAGCAGTGACCTGATTTTGAAAAATCACCAAAAATAGGAGGAACATAATTAGAGGTTGAATGAGATGTGAAATTAAATTTTAATGAGTCTACTTTCATATAAAATAATCAGAACAAGCAAAGGAATTTTATATTTTGAGATATTTACAATTGTGTGTGACTTGCTCAGGATGAATATGTAATCCCCTGTTTCAACTTTGAAAAATCATTAAAAATTGTACAAAGCAAATTAAGAAATATAGTTTACATACCTAAATTCCTTATTGAGTCTAGTTTTAAATGAAACAAATTTCAGGGTTATTTGAATTGTGTACTGAGATAAATTCAATTCGTAGTGAATAGAGGTCAGACTAGTCGAGCTGTGTAACAGGGGAAACTTTAACTAATAAAATGTACTAATCGGCTGAACCAAAAATTATAGAAAAAAATTAGCAAGAATATTTATGAGTCTAGATTCTGGGAAATTTTACGGATTTTAATTTTGAGTTTTGTAACTCGAGTTATGATTTATTTAGTGAACATAACGCAGGAAAGACAGCTTAATCAAAGTGGAGTGAATATTGAAATTAAAGTAGATATACTTGAGTTGTTGTGTAAACATATTAAATTCTCTAATTATTATTTACATACTTACTTACTAAGCTATAAGCTTACTTTGTTTTCTCTCTTTTGTCTTGTAGTATCCTCCAACTTGCTCAGGAGTTAAGGATCGTGAAGATCTGCCCGCACTATCAATACTTTAGGGTATTCGAACTAAACATTTTGAATTATGGCATGTATAGTAGGCTTAATTATTTTGTTACGTGTCATAATTGCCTAGGTTTAAAATATTGGTTACAGTACTCGACCAACTACTTTGTACAAGCCATAGAAGTTGATTAATATTGTTCAAAACATATGTTATAACGATGCACTATCAAATTGGATGACATATTTCTATCTCAGTTTTGTTTAATGGTATGTATTATGTTCTAGTAATATCTCGTACCCTGTTCCGGCGACGGTAACGGGTAAGGGGTGTTACAATTTCCAAGACCATTTCATGCACAATCATTCAACCCATTTAAGCACACTTTAAAGAGACTTAAAAAATCACCAAAACAAACTTCAAAATGCCATTTCAAGGCCTTAATTCAACTAACCAATATGCCATTCAAAGGCACCACAAATGCATGCAAACAACACCTACCTAAACATGTCAATGCTACCACATTTCAAGCATCACATCCTATTTCAAAACTTACCAAAACATGGCACAAACTTGACCATTATCATACCATTCCAAATTTACCATAAAGAGCCATACAAACATGCATTTTAAGATAACCAAAATGACACAATTTGACAAGGCATCAAATGGTATCAACCTAGTTAACTTCGAAAACTTATACATGCCAAAACACCCACTAAACATTCATCAAAATACCATTACAATTCATCCTATACATGCCATTATAAACCATTGGCCAAAATGTTCAAAAACTATCGAAAAGACTTCTGGATAGTGTGATAGATCTCCAACGAACTTCCAAACTGATCGAGCTTCCGATAATCTATAAAATATAGGAAAGAAACTGTAACACCCCTAACCTACATCCGTCATCGAAATAGGGTTACAGAGTATTACCGATCAAATAGACATAATTTCAAGCATTTCATATCATATCATATAATATTAAAGACAAAAATAAACAAACTCATACATATTGTCCCTTATTCGAACCCTCAAGGCCCAACTTATGTATTAGAAACAAGTATAGACTAATTTGGAAACTCAGAGAATTTTTCGAAAAATAATAAAAATTTTCAAAGCTGTAGGGTTCACATGGCCATGTGGCCAGAATGTACCTTAAATAACAAGTTTACCATTCCCTGCAAGCTTAAACACTAAGCAACTCAAAAACTATTCATTCAACTCATCCAAAACACGATCAATTACCTTTTAAACATGCCAAAACAATCAACCTAGTTTTCTAACCAATGTACCCTTATAGATACTTCAAAAACATTATCTAAATATTTCAAATAACATCTATCAAAACCAACTTAAAACCATGCCATATCAACCTAAATTTTGCCTATATCATGTTCATTCATGCATCAACCTAAACATGCCATATTATAGCCTCAATAACACATATATTCATATATATAATCAACCAATATCAACTTATAATATTAATTACAATCACTCCACAAAATGATAAGCTTTAGACACCCTAGGTACATGTCGCCACAAAAAGAAATATACATCACCATGTTGGAGATCAGGATCGTTGATGGATGTTGAATCGACGATCAACTTAAGTACCTAACCTGTGTATGGAAAACAAACCGTACGCTGAGTATAAACTCAGTGGTATTTTTATAATCCGAATACTTTAAGTAAAATAATATAACATACACATTTTATCATACACTAACAATAGTCATTTTAATTTATCAATTTATTCTTAATACATTCAAATCTCATCATTTGCTATCTCAATTAGCTTTTCACAATATGTTACACAATTCATATGTATCATTTTCATTCATATTCGGTATTTCCAAATACCTTTCATAATATCACTTCTTTTAATTACCCCTATTAACACGACTCGAACTCTGACGGATACACGGATCCAACCAAAACACACTAGTTTGGCTCCTAATGCCTCATCAGATAATTTGAAGTAATAAGTTGACACCCAGTGTCTCATCTGCTAAACCGAAGTAAATTGGCACCCAGTGCCTCATCGAATTAATCCAAAGTAATAGATTGACACCCAGTGTCTCATCGATTTGAGGTCAAAGTAATCCCTGAACTCTTCCAATCCTATGGCATGCCAACTATATCCAACCCAGACCGGTACAGTTAATAGGGTTTTATTTCCACATTTCAAAAACAATCAACATCCAATATCCATATTTCACATTAATCACAAATTCCTATAAATTCAATTCAATATCAAAATGCTAATTACTCACCTCAATCACTTACCATAAATATTAAATTAAATATAACAATTAATAATTAGATTCAGATTACAGAAATACGAACTAGAACTTTCGAGCTACTCCTCGTCGACTTTATCTTTTCCTTTCTTAGTCAAAGTTTCCGGCACAACATTAGCTATGGAAATTAAACAATTAAAATTTATGAATACAATACAATTAAATTTTCATATTGAATATTTGAATTTTTATTCAACATTTGCCTAAATTCGAATTTAGTCCCTAAACCTAGACTAACTTTATATCTCACAATTAATTCTATATTTTCATTCAATTCCTACTTTCAACTAGTTTTAACTCTCCAATTTCACTTAAATCCCTAAATTTTGAAATTTTTACAATTTACTCCCTAATGCTCAAAACTTATAATTTATTCTACAATTCAATCCTTTTTCATTTCTAGCTTAAAATTCTATCAATTTAGTTCATAATAATCTAATTATTCAACATAGACAATATTTAAAAACTCAATAATTTCTAAAATTTTGACATAGATTGGGTAGTATTTAATTTTAGGATTCTAAAAACATAAAAATTACAAGAAAATGGACTAAATTGACTTACCAATTAAGCTTTAAAGCCTTGAAAACCCTAATTTTTCTCCTTTTTTTTCTTTCCTTTTTCCCTTTGTTTCGTTTCAACTTTTTGGTTTCTTTGTTTCTTTTTCATTTATTTATTTTATTTATTCTTTTAGTTATTATAATAATATAATATAATATAATATAATATAATATAATATAATATAATATAATATAATATAATGTACTTAAATCTTAAGTATTCATATATTATTTTTATATAGATATGTATATTATTTGTACACATGTATTTACTTATTACCATACAATTGTTACATAAGGCTTAATTGCTTATTTAGTCCCTTTACTTTTTCTTTAATTAATAATTAAACTTCTACCCTTTATGCAATTTAGTCTTTTTTTTAATTAATCTTAATTCAAGCTAATTCACCTAACCAAAACCTAATTAACTACTCAGCTGACTTCGTAAATATTTTTAACAAATATTTACGATCCGTTTTACGAAAATAGAGACTCGAATATACACTTTCCAATTACCTGTGACAATTGGGTCGTTACAGAAACTATGTAAGCAACAATGCTTAGTAAGCTCGTATAAACAAACATAACTTACCATTTCATTTGCATAATGTAAAGCATAAATATAGTATAATCCAAACCATATACTTGATATAAGCCTATATATCATCGTCAGTACACAAGTTAGCACACTTGTACATAATTCAAATGAACTAACCATAAGACAAATCATTTTCCATATGAAACATATCATTTATTTCATACATTCTTTCCATAAGATTATGCTTAATTCCATTTGAATAATTACCATTACATTTCCTTTTCTTGCCCGTTGAACCATTTAGAATTACCTCGGATACTCAGGAAAGCTCACACAAACTGTGCCTTTACATATAACCGTAACCTTTCCTTTACATCATTGCTAATACGAGTTATGAAATGGGCCTGCTTACATGAGTTGTGGGTCGGAATGTAAGTTACACGATATTGCTCACACGAGCTGTGGAGTATCCTCAATAAATGCAGGACCTCAGCCATCGGTAGGACATTCAAGACCAGCACCCGAAACAAAAAATCCCTAATGACATGTCTTTCGTATCCTAAGAATTCCTAAGGTTCAACCGCGACTCGATAATCATCATAGCATTAACTTGATTATACATCAATCCATTAATATTATAATTAACATAATAACATAAAATTTAAATAGTATTAATACGATAACCATTCATACGAATTTACCTCGATGATTAGAGGCATAGAAATTAGGTCGAACCAATCCGAAGCTTTTGCTTTACCTCGATCTAGGTTCGTACGTGGTTTATCTTGATCTAAATAAATAATTTCAATCAATTTAATACTTCTGGTATTCAATTTAATACACATTTCATATTTATGTAAAATTTCCATTTTGCCCTTAATATTTTAACTTTTTTACAATTTAGTCCTTAAGTTTATAACTTAAAATCTAACCTTTTAATTTAATTCCATGTTAACCAAGCATGCAAGGGACTCATTTTTACCATTATTTCACAATAAAACCCTAGAATTTATACCTTTAACAAATTAGTCCCAAATTCAAAAATTCAACAAAAATCACTTAACAAAACTTGTTTATTTATCAACAAAGATTCATAATCTATCACTTAACACCAAAAAAAATTCAAGAAAATTCATGGCATAACCTTCAACCTTTAATATTTTTACAAATTGACGCCTGGCTAGCTAGATTAAGCTAAAACGAACTCAAAAACATAAAAATAATTAAAAACGAAGCTTAAAAACTCACCATGCAAGCAAAGGAACTTGACTGAATGCCCTAGCTTGTTTTAATGGTGTATTTTTGGTGGTGAAAGGAAGAAATGAAGAAGATGAACATGTTTTCTTAGTTTATTTTTGTTTTACTTACTCATTTACCTTTTTGTCCTTTAAAAAATATAAAAATTTCAATAAAACCTAATCCATATAAATCCACTAACTAAAAAAATTGTCGAATTACCATCTAAATCATTTGATTTAATATCCCATGGCTATTAGCCTCTTTTAACTAATAAAATTCAACTTATTTACCTTTTATGATTTAGTTCTTTTTACTTAATTAACCAAGCAAATATCAAAATTTCTTAACGAAATTTTAGTATGACCCTTCTATAATTCCATAGACATTAAAATAATAATGAAATAATAATTTACTTGTCGAAATTGTGGTCTCGAAACCACTGTTCTGATGTCACTGAAAATGAGCTATTATAGAATCTCACTAAGTTCATTCGAAATAATGAGTGGTTTGCCCTGAGTGTAGGATCAAAGGCTGATATAGAAAATGTGGGAAGGGACCAAACCAGACCTTGCAGTATCCAAGTGAACTTCTTTGATTTGGTACTATACATATTTTAACATTTCAAAATAGGGCCTAGAAGTTTGAGCCTTACAAACTGAGAACGCTAGTGAGATTGGTGAGCTGGTGTTCATCAAAAGGCTTGGTGAACTAGTATACGCCTATAACACCCCTAGCCCGTATCCGTCGTCGAAATAGGGTTTCATAGCATTACTGAAACTTTCAGAACATTTTTTAAGCAAATTATATAAATTACTATTCATTAGCTGAGAACATTCAAAATGTCCCTTGATTGGACTCTCGAGGCCCAATACGAACATTAGAATCGAGTCGAGACTTAATTGGGAGCTCTAAGAATTTTTCACGACTTTTGAAAATTTTTCCAAGGTGCAGGGCTCACATGCCCGTGTGGTCCAAGGGACATGCCCGTGTGACCCTGGGACACGTCTGTGCTAGAGGCTGTGTTCGACCTCGTGTAACTCTCTGACTTGTGCACATGGCCATGCCACACGCTCGTGTGCTAGGCCGTGTGGTTAACTAATTTAATTTGAAATTATGTGTAGGTTTCACACAACCAAGACACACGCCTATGTTCTAGGCTATCTAGCATACACAGCTGAGACACACGCCCGTGTCTCTGCCCATGTGCTCAATTCTGAGCATTTTGTTTCTCAAAATTAAGGTGCAGGGGACACACAGCCTAACCATATACCCATGTTACTAGACCGCGTGTGACACACGGTCTAGACACACGCCCGTGTGGACAAAATGATGCCATTTCTAGCTTTATTTCTCACCCAAAATTTCACCCAAGACCTGCACTTGAAACACACATCCAATACCAACCAATCCAAGCATTCGAATTAAGCAATTTCCATCATTCATCATGGTATACCATTACATGCATATGTGTTTATAAACTTACCTTGGATTAACTTAAGCATTAACAACATTTGATCACATATACCTAACATATCACATATGAATATATCATTATAACATACTTAATAATACCAACATAAGCCATTACTAGCCATTCCAATGGCTAGGTTACAAAACATCAATTTTAAGCCACTATTGGTCAAGTTGTCCTATACATGCCATTATACCAACATGATTTTACTAAGTATACCTAGAATGACTAGTTGATAGTGTGACGATACTCCGGTGATCTCTAATCTTTGCGAGCTTCTAAGCACTATAAAACAGGGGAAAAATAAAACGGACTAAGCATTACATGCTTAGTAAGTTCGTATAATGGAAACTAAACTTACCAATCTCGTTTATTAAATCTAAGCATACAATAACAAGTTTTCCATCCATTTGACTAAATTTCCTAAACACATGCATCCAATCAAATATGTTAGTCACAAAGTTTACATGTACATCAAGTAAGGATAGATGAGCTTATCATACATTATTCTTTCAAGACATTATCATTTCATCTCATAATTCTCATGCCATGTCAAGAGTTTTATGTCTGTCGAATCATTGAAATTCCAATGAATGCTCAAGTAGGACACTCGAGGTGTACGGTTCCATAATTCGTCAATTCTTATTCGAGGGTACCCATTAGGGAACTTCCTCAACGAGCTGCATATCATATAACAAGATTACCAGTCCAAGCTAAATCCTTTATATAACGTATACCCAGAAAAGCTTAATTAGGATTACCAGTCCAGGCTAAACCCTAATTGTAATGTACACTCGAGAGGTATTATATCGGGATTACCCGTCCAGTCTAAATAGTTCTATAACAAGGTCAATAGGATTACCCGTTCAAGCTAAATCCCATTTGCACAAATGCAGGACCTTATTCGTTTCGGGAAAGTGGATATAATCATCGAAAATCCAATATTCAATCGGAATTTAGCCCTTTTTCACCATTTCAAGCATGTATTATATTTTTCATTATAGCATACCAATAATGTACATCAATATAAGTCACATTCCATACAACACAACATTCAAATAAACATATTTACAAGCTCAATTAAGTTACACGAACTTACCTCGACACTTGTTCGCGTAAATAATCTACTAATCCGAAATCTTTTCTTTTCCTTGATCTAGCCTCGAGTTTGTGTTATCCGGATCTATATAAATGAATTTAATCATCAATTTATCTCATTTCATATTTATTTGGACTCAATTTATGTCCTAGGAAAAATTACCATTTTGCCCCTAACTTTTTCATAAATTCTAATTTCGTCCATAGGCCCGAATATGAAACTTGTGCAATTTACTCCCTATTCCAAGCCTAACCAAAATCCCATTATGAATTTTACAGCACATGTATTCATAAAATTTTAGAATTTTTCATCAAATTTCATAACTTTACATTTTAGTCCCTAAATCATGTTTTCATCAAAAATCACTTTGTAAAAGTTGTTTATCTATCAACAACCTTTCATTTTCTACCATAAATTTCTAATTTTCAACATATACATCCATGACCCATTTTCCATACTTTGATAACTTTTCAAAATAATCCCCCAAATAGATAGTTTAAGCTATTCTGGTTTCAAAAATATCAAAATTACTAAAAACGGAACAAGAAAACTTACCCAATTAAGCCTTGAAAGTTTCTTCTCTCTCTCCTAAGGTTTCCACATAATTTTGGGGTTGAAGATGACAAAAATAAGATGATATTTCTTTTTATCATCTTTTAATTAATTAAATTATTTCAATTCCAATTTAGTCCCTGCTCTTTTCTAATTTTTCCATGGATGAGTCACCAAAAATCTACATACTTTTCTTTAATGGTCTAATTACCATATAAGAACCTCTAGTTTTGAATTCCATAGCTATTTAATCTTTATAGCTACTAGAATCCAACTTTCGTATTTTATGCGATTTAGTCTTTCGCATAATTAAACACTTAATCAATAAAATTTCCGTATCAAATTTTTCACATGACATGTCTATCATAATACGGACCATATAAAAAATAAAAATAAATTTTATTTTTTGGCCGAATTTATGATCCCAAAACCACTTTTCTGATTTCACTGAAAAATGGGCCGTGTCAATGCTAGCAGGTTTGGCAAGATGGTATACACCAGCAAGTCCAGTGAGATGGTATATGCCTAGTATGTCCAGCGAGGCGGTGTACGCCAACAGGTCTGGCGAGATGTTGTACGCCAACAAGTTTGGTGATATGGTGTACACCAACAAGTCCGCCGAGATGGTGTATGCTAGTAGGTCAAGTGAGCTAGTGTTCGATAGTTGGTCTAGAGAGCTGGTGTTCGCCAGTGGATTTAGCGAATTCTAATCATTAGTGGGTCTAACAAACTATGATGGTTATATTGGGCTGAGAGTCAAAAAGAGTAGCTGAAGGGTAATTCTACCAAAACTAGGAAGCCAACTTACTTTTCTCTTCGTAATACCATCCATGCATGTAACTGTTTCCTACTTCTACTACGACTAGGGTATCCAAAGAACATTAAAACACTAAGTGCCTATAAATTAAGCCCTTTCCATTAGAAATTTCATATTTTGTTAAGCAGCAAACTCTCTCAAATTCATCATCGATTTTTTTGTTATCAAGTTCTAAGAACCTAGAACTTAGCTCTTAGGATCTAAGGTAAGACTCTATTCTTATATTATGTTTAGAAAAATTCATAACAAATGGGACTAGGTTCGCCAAAAGACCAACATGTGCGAACCTAGGATCGCTTGTGTTTGTGTATGAGTTTTTATGTGCTTTTTCTGTTAGTGACTTGTGTATATTTGTGAAATTGCAAACTTGATAGAATCGTCTACAAGCAAAGACAAGGGAAAAACGAAGCTTGTCTAAAGGTTTTGTAACAACCCATTTTTAATGGAGTTGGAAATAGTGATTTTGGGACCACAATTTTGATGAGTGAAAAAATATTTTAATGTTTATTTAATGTCTATAGGGTTAATTTAAGGTTGTATTAAATTTTAAAGTTTAAATGGTTAAATAGGTGAGAAGGACTAAATTGAAAAAGGTGCAAAAGTTGGATTGTATTAGTTAAAAGGATTAAATGGTTATGAAATGGAAGACTAATGGAGTTAGGAGGTAATTATACCATGTTATATGTTAGTGGATGACTATGGATATGTTTTAATGAAATTTGAATGGATTTTAAAGGTTAACTTGGTAAATTAATAATTAAACAAAGTGTTAAACAAAAGAAAAGGTAAAAATGTTATATCATCTTTCTCATTTTGCTATCCCAAAATTGAATAGCCATTGAAAGAGGGGAGAAAGCTTTGGTTTTGAATTTTCCTCATGCATGGTATATATTTGATGCTTGTTTTTATTGATTTTTATGTTTAATGTGAACTGTTTGTAATTATGGGCTATTTAAGATCCTTAGTAGAATTGGTTAACATGGGTTTAGGCTAAAATGGTTAAATTTCAAGTTATGAGATTAAGGACTAAGTTGTGAAAAACTTAAAATAAGAGAGGTAATTTTGTAATTTCATGATTATATAAATTATAGATTGAATTCAATATTTGATGTTATTTGAAATGCTCTATTTAGATCAAAATAAACCACAACTGGACTTAAATCGAGGAAAGACAAAAGTTTTATATTAGTCTCCAACTCTACTTTTGCGACTATAGTTATCTAGGAAAGTTCGTATGAATTGTAATCTTATTAATAATAGTTTGATTGATTATCGGTTATATTATATTAGTTATTAACTGACTTAAATATATAAATAGATCGACGTTTTGAGTAATCAACGGATGAATAATCCCGTTTGAACCTTAAGAATTCTTAGGATACGAATGACATGTCATTAGGGATTTCATGTTTCAGGTGCTGGTATTTAATGTCCTACCGATGGCTGAGGTCTTGCATTTATTGCTGAGTCTCCACAACTCGTGTGAAAAGCATCATGTAGCTAACATTCCGACCCACAGCTTGTGTGAGCAGGCCCATTTCACAACTCGTGTGAGTACTATTGAAAAGGAAAGGTTACGATTATATGGAAAGGCACACTATGTGTGAGCATTCCCGAGTATCCAATGATATTCTGGATGGTTCAACAGGTAAGTAAAGGTAAATGGCAAGGCATGTATTCAAATGGATAATTGTTTATAAACTTATGAAAGGTAAAGTTGATAAATGCAAATGAATTGAAGGGCACTAAATGATTATGTGATGAATGATATGTTCATGAAGATTCATTTGTGATATGGTTGAATTTCTATATGTGTTATGCATGAGCATACTAATTTGAGAGTTAAATGGTGATTATAGGATTGTATTAAGCTTATGAGTATGGTAATGATGTTATGCATATTTCATAAAATGAGTTTAAGAAGGGTAAGTTTATGTTTGAATTTATATGAGCTTACTAAGCACTAGTTGCTTATGTAGTTATTTTCCTCTGTTTAGTAGATTGTCAGAAGCTCGATTGGTTGGAAGCTTGTCGGAGTTCTATCACACTATCCAGCAATCACTTCGATATTTTTTGAGTTATTTTGGCCAAGGTTATAAATGAAATGTATAAGACTTTATATAATGGTAGTTCTTGAATTTGTTAATGATCAATTTGGTATGAGTATGCCTTTGGAGTATGTATTTTGTTTGATGGCTTTATAATGCTTTAGGAAGTTTATGTTCTTTGGTCACTTTTAAGTACTTTGTAATATATGGTCCTTTTTGGTATGTTTATTATTAAAAGTGAATGATTTATAATTGATGTCATTAGGTAGCTAAAATAAGTATGTTTTGTGCTTGAGATGTGGCATTATAGCCTTGTGTTTTATTGTAGTTATTTTGGTATAAATGTGGTCCCTTTGAATGGCATATTGGTTTGGTGAAATAAATTGATTGAATTGATATGTTTATATGGTTTTGAAAGGTGTTTAGGTCTAGGGAACGTATGAACAAATGAAGTGGATGATTGAGCAAGTTTTGGTCTTTAAATGGCTTGTTTATAAGGTCAAATTATAGAGCACACAGTGCTACACGATTGTGTGTCACTTATTATATCAGGTGTGAGTATCAAATGGCCTAAGAAACGACCATGTTGTCAAGTCAGTGAGTTACACAGTCTAACACATGGCCTGTGACACAGTCGTGTGACACAAGTTAGAGAGTTACATAGGCTACAACATAGCTGTCTAACCTAACTCAATGAGTTACGCAGTTTAAGACACGGGCTGGGACACAATCGTGTGTCCCATTGCTCGAATTCCATACGATCTGGGCTATGTCACACGGCCTGGACACACGACCTTGTGACCCCTATTTTTAAAAATTTCAACTTTTTCCCAATTTACTGAATTGTTTTAAATTAGTCCTGAATTGTTTCTAAACTATATATAGGGCCTCGAAGGCTCAATTTAAGGCCCGAATGTATATGTTGCTAGGTTTGTAATGAGTTTTCGATAATTATTATTAAATGAAATTATTGTTCTATTTTGTACGGTAATGTTCTGTAACCCTAATCTAACAACCGATATGGGTTCGGGGTGTTACAGGTTTTCAATAAATTGGTGAGTGTTTAGGGATCGCCACTCATGTGTGCTAACCATAATGTTACATCTAGAGTTTAGGGTTTAACCTAAGTTCTGAGAGTAAATATTTTTTAAACTATGTTTGTGATTGTATACGTATTTTTATGAATAGCGATATGCGAGATCCTCATTATGTACGAGCTCTATATTTAAGTACATGTTTTGAAAAATATGGTTTTCTGAAATCGATGGATATAATGGCATGCCATAGGATTGTGAGTACTCACCTTTATGTTTTTTTATTTGGGCGAGAGGCCTTGGGACAGGTTAGAGAGACAAGGGAATGTTAAGCTAAGCTCTATTCACTGGGACATGTTGGTGTGTTGGAGAGTGTTTAGCTTTATGCTACACTTATGGGACATGTTAGACTTATTGATTCATTCTGAGGCGTTATAAGGAGATATGCTTATCCAACAGGAAAATAGTTTTACTATTTTTAAGCTATTTGATAGTAGGTATTTACGAACCGGCCTTCTTGTAAGTTTGGCAAACAATGTTCGCAAGTTCTGTAACTTTGCCAAAGCTTCTGTCTAACATTCGTTTTGTGTATGCTATGTGGTTATTCTTTCCTATATATTCACTGAGTTCGCAAAAACTCACCCACTTCTTTCTGTTCATCACAAATAGCTAGATTGCAAGGTGTGCAATGGCGATGCGAGTGATCCAGTTGAAGTATACATACTGTAAAAATAGTTCAAGCGAACTTTGGATTAAAGGCAATATAGGAATTTTGCTTGAGCTTAGAGAAATAATTATGACTTCACTGATTGTTTTAAGACTTAGTTATTTTTATGCTTTACTTTATGTATTTATTTGCGAATTGGTAATGCTATATAAACACATCTGAAATTTTAAGTATAGAAAATTAATCCTAGTTTGATTGATTTTTCTTTAATTTTCAAGTTCATAATTCAGTAACTAAAATCTAAGCATTTTGTTCACCATAAGCAATAACTTGGAATATTCAAAACTAACAAACTATGCAGAGTTCGCCAAAATTACCACAAAGTAATAGGGTTGTGGCCTGTACAAAGTACGAACACTAACATTTGGTGAACTGGTCTCTGCAAACCCTTAATAACTTTT
Organism: Gossypium longicalyx; assembly: GCA_025698465.1. Taxonomy (NCBI): domain Eukaryota; kingdom Viridiplantae; phylum Streptophyta; class Magnoliopsida; order Malvales; family Malvaceae; genus Gossypium; species Gossypium longicalyx. The sequence continues at coordinate 8,728,953 of CM046997.1, read as the reverse complement.
GGATATACGAGGAAATCTGTAAAATTTTTTCATAGTATCTAAACACTAGGGAGTAGTTCGCGAGACCTACTTTGTTATAAAACTTACCTCATGAAGGTTTTATATTGTGCGAGCTAGTGATCTACCGTAATTCAGTGTGGTAGGTTATCGTAATTCAGTGTAGTAGGTTAAACCAGTTTTTCTACTTGAGGAGCTTGGATATGAGCAATTTTAGTATGTTTTAGTTCTGTTTTCTTAGTTTAGTTTAAATGCAATAAAAAGTGCATTTTGAGTGTTTTATTGACCTCAGGGGTCGAACGAGGCCTAAAGGCGAGCTAACGTACTTAGTAAGTGTGCAGGAGACCATTCAAAGGCATATGAACTCAAAATTGGTCGTTGTATTGCAACACGGGGAGTTCAACGTCGCAACATAGGGAGCAGAATGCCAGAATTACTATACCGCCTTGGGTGTCGTGACATAGACAAGGGATGTCGCCACACACCCTTGAAGCTACCCTTGAACCATGCATACTAGCTTTGATGTCATGACACAAGAAGTAGGGTGTCACGACATCGGCCTTGTACGAGAAGCACTTACGAGCCAGGGGCGTTTTGGTCTACATAATGGAAATTAAGCATTAGTATGTCAGTTGACTTAGGGTAGAGGATAAAGACAACCCTACCTCTATAGATAGGCTATTAAAACACTTGTTTATGAACAACTTTTCATATTGAATTTTTCTTTGTAATTTTAGTTTTCATTATTTCTTTCTTTTAGGCTTTAGGTTTCTTTTTAGCTATTTTCTTTTTATGTTCTTTAGAAAAAGTGATTTGTAAACGCAATCAAACGCTAGTGTATTTCTGCACTTCATCTATCAAATACAAACATGATTATCTTAAACCTTTCTCTTGATTCGTTATTTATGTTTATCTTTATCATCAAGTTTATTGTGTTCATTAGATCCATGAGAAACTAACCCTCTTATGGGGGATTTGCAATTGGAGGTGTGATCAATTAATTATTATGTAGGATTTTCTTAGTAGATCAACTGTTTTGGATAGGAAGAACTTAAACCCTAGGCTTGATGACCCTAGGAATTCATTTAGGTGTGGATTAACCCAAAAATTGGTATGACCTATTAGTGAACACCTTAGCCCCAAGAGATCGAGAGATAAGCAGTTCTTACCAACTAATTAGTTTAGTTGTAATGCCCCAAAAATGTAAATATTGTAATTACGCTTGTTATGACACAAGTTGAATGTTTGCTTTATTGGCTAAAAGTGTTTTGGGTGTGTTAGGGAGTATTAGAGAAGCCTGGGTTCAAGTCTTGGCTTTTGCAAAATTTTTGTTTTTCCTTTGACTGAATCTGGACATTAGCATGTAGACTTTATAAATAATTGTAGTTGAGAGGTGACACAAATGGGCTTGAATCCTGTGGTAGGTGGCGTGTGGTAGTTGCTGGATGTCTGAGGTTCAAGTCATGGCAATGTAAAATAGTATTTATTTTGTTACTCTTTCCGTGGAAGAAGCAGATGTTGTTTGAAACTCTGTTGAGTGAAGTTTGACATGGTCAGAGAGTGTTATGTTGAGGGAATTAATGAGAAGATTGTGGAGAGATTTTAGGAGGAAAAATGGGAGTTTAAAGGTGTGTGGGTTTGTACCGAATTTGTTAAGGGAAAATCATGGTTTCGGCTTTGGGGGGTGTGTTTTCATTTCGGCAATTGAGAGCATTTTGAGGTTTTTCGGGATTTGTTTTGTTTTTCGTTTCTTTCCCTTTTCTCTATTTGTTGTGTTACTTTGGGTTCATTTTTGGTCAATAATTGTTAACCGACTTCTTGTGGAACTTATTATTTCTTTCTCTCTTTTTGCAATTGTAGCCTAATTCACTTGAGTCCATTTGGGAAATTTTGTGTTGGCTCTTTACTTTTCTGCTTCTTTTCAAGTGCCTTCTTTTGAAACAATTTCTTTTCCCCTCTGGTTCTTGATATTATTTCTTATAGGCATCTTGTTTCTTGTTTGGCTAAAACTTTGCTTCCCACTCTTTTCCAATTCTAGCTGAATGCTATAGGCTACTCAGGTACCAAGCTGAATAATGCATCCCTTATGTAACGCCTCAAAAATTTAAGGTCTTTGTTTTTGCAAGCTTTGATGTAAATATCATGTTTTCTTTGTTGGTCAAGTAATCTGGGTATGTTTGGGGGTTTTTAGGAAGCCTGGGTTCAAGTATGGCCTTTGGCAAAATTTTGATTTTGCTCTTTTGGAAACCTGAATGTTAGCTTATAGGACTTATATTATGTTGTGTTTGTTTTGTGACACAAGAGATCTTGTGCTTTGGTGGCAAGTGGCGTGGCTGGGAATGGTGAGAGCAGGAGTTCGAATCCCATTGTAAGCAAGGGGATTTTATTTTGCTACTTGGGTGGCAAGTTTTTGTGGTGGATTCGAACTCTATAGAGTAGTTGTAGGCTTGGTAAATGAGGGGAGTATCATGGGATAAGATGTTGGTTGTTGGGAATTTGGAGGAGGAAAAGGTGAAGAGATAAGGGGAGAAAATCGTGGAGTTGGAGAGGGGAAGAGTTGTAGCCGAATTAGGGAATTTGATTGTGCAAATTCGGTTAGGGAACTCACTTTGTGTTTTTTCAACAATTTGTGAGTGTGTAAGAGCCGATTTTCCTCTCTGTAACTTCGGGTTTTGTTGACATTTCGAGTTTTGTTTTTTTGACGTCTCTGGCTTCTTTTCTCCTTTGTGCGATTTTCACAAGTGATCATTTGGACTCTTTTACTTTTTTCGATATTGTCTTCAGGTTACATTCTTGTTACCTTGCCGAATTATCCATTCTTAACTTCTTTACCGTTTTTACAGATTCTCTTCTTTTTAAGATAGCTGAATATAGTCTCATGTTTTTTTCTCTAAGTCATTTCAATCTTTCTTTCGACTTTCTCTGAGCCGACCATTTCTTTTTCTTCTTCTCTTTTAGTTTCTTGTCTGCCACTCGAAGTTGTGGGATTGTTTCGGTACGCTAGAGTGTAGTGGTATCGGTTTCATAAATATTTTCGTAATCGGTAAGTACTCGTAGGATCCCCTTTTACTATTCTGTCAATTCTGATGTATTCAATCTGTTTATTGAAACTTTGCTTTTGGGGAGGCCAAATGTTATGTTTTCTTCTTATCTATTCTAATTTCAATTCTTATTCGTTCTTCGTGGTGCATTATGCGGTGGTTCTAGGGATCTCAATGGAGTAAGGTGATCGTGAAGCCATAGAACTTTTATATTTCTCATTATTCATTTAAGGTAAACTTGACACCTTGTTTTATGTATTGACCGAATACTCAAATGGGTTATAAATAAATATTCTTTTAACAAGAAACCATTGTGGTGCAGTTAATCGCCAGGGTGCAAGGGTTGTTTTGGCCGGTGATTTTGGAGGGATTAGTCTAGATCATCTAATCATGGTTGATGCTAAAGGGGTGATTCGTAGGCTTTCGTGAATAGGTTTGTAATCGTACACCACTCAATTACTGTCAAAGCCAAAAGAGGTGTGTAATCACACCCCTGTTAAACTGTGATTTGGCAAAAGCTGAAAAGCCGAAATGCTGAAGCGTCGGCATTTGAGACCTCACAAGTGTGTGAACACACATGGGTAATCCGAACCCACAAAACGTGGGCAATAGGCTAAAGAGGCCACGACGTAAGTTTTCGTGGACTTGGGCCGTTATGGGCTTCGATGGGTTAAAATGGGCCTTGTGGGCCTAATGGGCTTGTGGGCCCCACACATGTAAAATCCTCGGTAAGAGATAGTTAATGGATTGGACTATGAGGCTCGTGTTTCCGTGTCTGACTGTGGGCTAGATGGGCCACATGAGCATGTCGGCTCGCTTGGGCCCAATAATGGTTTTTGGGCCCATATACACTATTCTGGCCATGTAGGTTATCTGAGTCACTCAAGGCAACGGTAGACCCTCTAAGAGGTCGTAATATGTACCGAGACACCAAAATTAAATAAATGACAAAAATGCCCCTAAGGGATAAAATTACCATTTTACCCCTAATTGTCAAAATGGCCATTATACCCCTAATTGTCAAAATGGCCATTATACCCCTAATTGTCAAAATGACAATTATACCCCTAGAGGTAGGTTGACTGATGAGTATTTGGTATACGTATGACTGTGTCTGAGTATGATCTTTTGTATGCACAATATATTTATGACATGACATTCTGAATGGGGTTAGGGTCTGATCTGGAGGAAGTTCTGTATTAGTGGTTTTGCCACGTATTCTGATTCCAGTGGCTCTACCACATTTTCTGTTATTAGCAGCTTCACTGCGTTATTGGTATATTGGCTGGGTGGGTCGATCGAATCCCCACATGGTGTGTTGGCTGGTACGGGTGGTGTGCTGGTTGGATTGGGTTGGGACACGTATTTGCTTTGTATTGATTCTGTTCTGGGCTTGGGCCCACTCTGCTACTGTATAGGGCTAAAGCCCAGACTGCTTTGTTACTGAATAAGGTTACGGCCCAGACTGTTTTGCATATTCTGATTTCTATTTTCTGTTAGGGGATTACACACTGGGTTTTCACAAACTCGCCCTTCCTTTTAACTATATAGGTAATCCCCAGCCATAGACGATTTGGAGCTGCGAGGGACTCGGAGGTGGCCACATGATTACTGCAATTTGGAATTTGATTTTAATTATTTCAAAATTTCAGTTTGGGTTTTTATTTATGTAATAAGGCCATTTAAGAGTTTTAATTTTCCTAATTAGGTTTTCGTTTTATTATCTCAAACTGCTAGAATAGGATAACTAGTTTTCGAAATAATAAATGTTTTTAAGAAAATCACACATTTCAAATCCAAACTTTAGATGCTTCTATGATTTTTAAATAACTGAATAAAACAAAGACAACTTTCAAGCAAACGTCTTGATGAAACGACAATAATAATAAAAAAAGGGCTTTAAAATTTAGAAATAAACTTTTATCGACAAGATCGATTTTTGAACGTAGTTTTGATATGACATGCCAGATTCAGTAGTAACATCTGGGCCAGGTTTAGGGTGTTACATTTAGTGGTAACAGAGTCAATATGCAAAACTCGGCTGTGGAATGGGTTTTTGAAAATTTTTATCAAAATTGGGTTTCCAAAAGTTTTTCTAAACCTTGGTTTTTAAAAGAGATGATTTTAAAGAATTTGGATTGTTTTAAAATGTTGACACTGGAGGTGTGGCACACCGAGTCTACAGTGCCAAATCTATAAGTTCTCTGACACAGTTTACTATTATAAACTGAAATGTTATACTATAGGTAGTGGTACTATACTGGAAACCCTAGAGTCTGAGTTAACTAAAACTGTAGGAAAACTGAGACTGTAGAAGACTGAAAACTGTAGTGAGATTTTACTTTACGAAAACAAAACTTTAACTACTGCTTGATCATAAAATATCTGTTAATAATTACTAGAATTATGAACTAATTCATAAGACTCTTAAAACAGATAATACGCTATAACGATATGAGCATAAGAGGTACTTACGGAAGGGGTCCACGAGGCCATGGTAAAGGCCGAGGAAGCACTACGGCTGGGTCTTCAGTGTCGGGCCACATGCCTACTAGGGAGGTGCCAGCATTTCCAGTGACTGAGACGGGGTCTCATGATCGAGTTGCAGGGGATGATGCTTTATCCCAAGCGATGCTTCGTGTTCTAGAGAGGGCTACTGGAGCGAGTACAAGATTAGTGGTCTGGAGGTCAATTTCTGAGCGACTCCGGGCTAATGGAGCGAAAATTTTCAGGGGTGTTTCTAGTGTAGCCCCAACTGTGGTAGTGTAGTGGTTAGAGGCCACTGAATGAATAATGGACAACCTTGATTGCATTGTGGAGCAAAAATGAAAAGGAGCAGTGTCTTTACTACGAGATGAGGCCTACCAATGGTGGCTCATCGTGAGAGATTGTACACAGGCCGACCGTTTGACATGGGACTTCTTTAAGGTGGCTCTTCAAGGGAAATACATTGGGGTGAGTTATGTGGATGCCCGAAGGAAGGAATTTTTGAATCTGACCTAAGAGAACAAGACCGTGGTAGAGTACGAGGCAGAGTTTCTGCGGCTGAGTCGATATACCCGTGGGATTGTCGCAACTGAGTATTGACATTGTGTACATTTTAAGGATGGACTCCGAGATGAGTTACGTGTTTTGATAGCTCCATAGAGGGAGTGGGACTTTGCTACCTTGGTTGAGAAAGTAAAAGTTGTTGAGGATGTGAAGCGCTGAAAGTGCCAAAACCACAAGTAAGATAGGGGCAGATTTAAGAGGGATTCAGGGCCCTCGGGTTCTTCTAGAAGGCCTGTAAAGAAAGCCAGATTTGAGGGGCCAATCCGAGCAGTCCCTGTTACTATGGTTAGACCACAGACTTACGCAGATTGTGGGAAGTCTCACCAGGGTGAGTGTTGGAGACGAACCGGGGCATGCTTCAGATGTTGGTCCATGGATCATCAGGTCAAGAATTGTCCTTAGAGGCCTGTTCAGATGTAAGCTACAAAACAGAGGTTTGTTCAGCCAATGAGGGGTTATCAGCAACCACCGAGAGGCCGTGGTCAGGCCAGGGGTGGAAACGATAATGGACGTAGTCGTGGAGCACCTGGCGGAGGTGCTGGTAATATTGAGGCGAGATAGCCTGCTCTGGTCTATGCTGCTCGTCACTGAGAGGATGGTGATGCCCCTGACATTATAGCTTGTACGTTTTTGGTTCATAACATGCCATACATTGCTTTAATTGATATTGGGTCTACGCATTCATATGTTGAATGCACTATGTCTGAGATGTTGGGTATCTAGTTTGAGAATACGGCTAGTGAGATGACTGTGATAAGTCTACTGGGACCTTCAGTTAAGGTAAACAAATTGTTTAGAGATGTACCCTTAGAAGTTCCAGCTATAATCTTTCCAGCGGATTTGATAGAATTACCATTTGGAGAATTTGACCTTATCTTGGGTATGGACTAGCTAGTGAAACACCATACGAGTTTGGATTGCGCTGCTAAACAAATGGTGTTGAAGACTACTGAGGATGAAAAGGTAGCTATGATAGGAAAGCGAATGAATTATCTGTCTAATGTAGTCTCAGCATCAAGGGTTAAAAAGTTGGTTTGCAAGGGTTGCGAGGTGTTTCTAGTGTATGTGAGCATTTTGATTCTAAAGGTCCTTTGGTGGGAGATGTTAGAACTGTCAAGGAATTTCTAGGTGTATTTTCTGATGAGATTCCTGGGTTGCCTCCGAACCGTGAGGTCGCATTCAGAATTGAGCTGCTGCCTGGAATAGCTCCGGTGTCTATCTCCCCGTATAGGATGGCACCGAAGGAGCTTGTGGAATTAAAGGCTCAAATTCAAGAGCTTTTGGACCGAGGTTTTATTCGACCAAGTGTGTCTCCATGGGGAGCACCGGTGTTGTTCGTAAAGAAAAAGGATGGGACTATGCACATGTGCATCGACTACTGGCGGTTAAACAAGCTGACAATCAAGAACAAGTACCCCCTTCCAAGGATTGATGATCTTTTTGATCAACTTAAAGGAGCTTCAGATTTCTCCAAGATCGACCTCCGCTCTGGGTACCGTCAACTAAGGGTTAAGGAGGCTGATCTGTACAAGACAGTATTTAGGACTCGGTATGGACACTACGAGTTCTTAGTAATACCGTTTGGGCTTACGACTGCACCAGCAGCCTTTATGAACCTCATGAATGGGGTGTTCTAACCCTATCTGGACCGGTTCGTAGTTGTCTTTATAGATGATATTCTGGTGTATTCGAGAACCGATGAGGATCATGATTTGCATCTTCGAACTATTTTGCAAATTTTGAGGGAGAAGCAGCTATATGCAAAGTTCAGCAAGTGTGAGTTCTGGGTATTAGAAGTGACGTTTTTGGGTCACGTGGTATCTTGTGAGGGGATTAGGGTTGATCCTTGAAAGATCGAAGCCGTATTAGATTGGAAACCACCAAAGACTGTATCAGAGATTCGAAGTTTTCTGGGTCTGGTTTGGTATTATAGAAGCTTTCTTGAGGGGTTTCTTGTAATTGCTGCACCTCTGACTAAGTTATTGCAAAAATGAGTACCGTTTAGTTGGACTGTTAAGCAATAAGAAAGTTTTGAAAAACTAAAAAAGGTTCTGACTGAGGCCATGTCTTAATACAGCCGGAGTCTGGGAAGGAGTTTACTGTCTATAGTGATGCGTTGCACATTGGATTGGGTTGTGTGCTGATACATGAGGGTAAAGTGGTTGCTTAAGCATCACGTCAGCTTAAGCCTCACGAGGCGAATTACCATACTCACGACTTGGAGTTGGCTGTAGTGGTATTTACGTTAACGATTTGAAGGCACCACTTATACGGTGAGAAGTGTATTATTTACATAGATCATAAGAGCCTCAAATACCTTCTTACTTAGAAAGAGTTGAATCTTAGGCAGCGAAGATGGATAGAGCTGTTTAAGGATTTTGGTTGCTCGATTGAGTACCACCCAGGTAAAGCTAACGTGGTAGTTGATGCTCTAAGCCATAGGGCTGTTTCTGATTTGAGAGTGATGTTTGCTTGTCTCAGCCTGTTTGATGATGGGAGTTTATTGGCTGAGCTTCAAGTGAAACTGATGTGGACTGAACAAATTAAGAATAAAAAGTTGTTAGATGTGTCACTGGTTTCTCGCTTTCGACAAGTTGAGAATGTTGAGACTGTGGATTTTGGGTTGAATAATGAAGGAGTACTTTGTTTTCATGGGAGAGTTTGTATACCGAGGGATTCTAATTTAAGGCAGTCTATACTGCAAGAGGCGCATGGTAGTCCTTATGCTATCTATCCTAGCGGAAACAAGTTATACCGAGATTTTCGTGAGATGTATTGGTGGTCTGGAATGAAACACGAAGTTACCGATTACGTGAGTAAGTGTCTGACTTGCCAGCAAGTTAAAGCTGAGCATCAGCTGCCTTCTGGGTTATTGTAGCCAGTTAAGGTTCCACTCTAGAAGTGGGAAAGGGTAACCATGGATTTTGTGAGTGGGCTACCCTTGACGCCTACTAAGAAGGATTCAGTATGATTTATCGTAGACAGACTGACGAAATCTGCCCATTTTATACTGGTTCGCACTGATTATTCGCTGCAGAAATTGGCCAAGTTGTATGTGGCTAAGATTGTGAGACTGCATGGAGTACCAGTTTCTATCATATCTGACAGAGATTCTAGATTTACATCTCGGTTCTGGAAGAAGTTACACGAAGCTTCGGGTACAAGGTTGGACTTGATCTTGATCGCATTCCATCCTCGAGATAGACGGTCGATCGAGAAAGGTGATTCGAATCTTTGGAGGACATGTTAAGATGCTGTGTAATTGATTTTTGAGGCAGTTGGAAAGACTACTTGCCGTTGGCAGAGTTCGCTTACAACAACAGTTATCAGTCCAATATTCAGATGGCACCGTACGAGGCGTTATACGGACGTATGTGTCATACTCCTACCTGTTGGATGGAACTTGGTAAGCGATGAGTTTTGGTGTTAGAGTTAGTTTCTGATACTGAAGAAAAGGTAAAGTTAGTTCGAGATCGGTTAAAAGAAGCAATTGATAGGTAGAAATCATATGCAGACTTAAAGCGTAAAGAGATCAAGTACTTTGTGGGGGATTATGTCTTTCTGAAGGTCTCACCGTAGAAGAAAATCCTGAGATTTGGATCGAAGGGCAAGCTTAGCCCTAGGTTTATTGGGCCTTACAGAGTTCTAAAACGGGTGGGACCAGTTGCCTATCAGCTTGAATTGCCTGCAGATTTAGACAGGGTTCATGATGTGTTCCACGTCTCCATGCTGAGGCGTTACCGCTCTAATCCTACGTATATTATGCCAGTTGAGGAAATTAAGGTTCGGTCTGATTTGACTTACGAGGAAGAACTAGTGCTGATACTGGATCATGACGTTAAAGTACTGAGAAGGAAATCTGTTCCATTGGTCAAGGTACTTTGGCGTAATAACGGTTTAGAGGAAGCCACGTGAGAGCCTGAAGAGGTGATGCTAGAGCAATACTCTCACTTATTCTGATCAGGTAAATTTTGAGCCCAAAATTTCTTTAAGGGGGTAGAGTTGTAATGCCCCCAAAATTTAGGGTCTTTGTTTTTGCAAGATTTAACGTAAATATCATGTTTGCTTTGTTGGTCAAGTAATCTGGGTATGTTTGGGGGTTTTTAGGAAGCCTGGGTTCAAGTATGGCCTTTGGCAAAATTTTGATTTGCTCTTTTGGAAACTTGGATGTTAGCTTATAAGGCTTATATTATGTTGTGTTTGTTTTGTGACACAAGAGATCTTGTGGCTTGGTGGTAAGTGGCGTGCCTGGGCATGGTGAGAGCAGGAGTTCGAATCCCTTGGTAAGCAAGGGGATTTTATTTTGCTACTTGGGTGGCAAGTCTTTGTGATGGATTCGAACTCAATAGAGTAGTTGTAGACTTGGTAATAGGGGGGAGTATCATGGGATAAGATGTTGGTTATTGGGGATTTGGAGGAAGAAAAGGTGGAGAGATAAGGAGAGAAAATCGTGGAGTTGGAGAGGGGAAGAGTTGTAGCTGAATTGGGGAATTTTATTGTGCAAATTCGGCTAGGGAACTCACTTTGTGTTTTTTCGACAATTTGTGAGTGTGTAAGAGTCGATTTTCCTCTCTGTCACTTTAGGTTTTGTTGACATTTCGGGTTTTTCTCTTTTAACATTTCTGGCTTCTTTTCTCCTTTGTGCCATTTTCACAAGTGACCATTTAGACTCTTTTACTTTTGTCGATATTGTCTTCAGGTTACGTTCTTGTTACCTTGCCGAATTACCCATTCTTAACTTCTTCTTTACCCTTTTTACTGTTTCTCTTCTTTCTAAGATAGCTGAATATAGTCTATTTGTTTTCTTTAAGTCATTTCAATCTTTCTTTCGACTTTCTCTGAGCCGACCATTCTTCTTCTTCTTCTCTTTTAGTTTCTTGTCTGCCACTCGGTGTTGTGGGATTTTTTCAGTACGCTGGAGTGTGGTGGTATCAGTTTCATAAATATTTTGGTAATTGGTAAGTACTCGTAGGATCCCCTTTTGCTATTCGGTCAATTCTTTATGTATTCAATCTGTTTATTGAAACTTTGCTTTTGGGGAGGCCAAATGTTATGTTTTCCTCTTATCTATTCTAATTTCAATTCTTATTCGTTCTTTGTGGTGCATTATGCGATGGTTCTAGGGATCTCAGTGGAGTAAGGTGATCGTGAAGCCATAGAAATTTTCTATTTTTTATCATTCATTTAAGGTAAACTCGACACCTTGTTTTATGTATTGACCGAATACTCAAATGGGTTATAGGGAAATATTCTTTTAATAATAAACCATTGTGGTGCAGTTAATCGCCAGGATACAAGGGTTGTTTTGGCCGGCGATTTTGGAGGGATTAGTCTATATCATCTAATTGTGGTTGGTGCTAAAGGGGTGATTGGTAGGCTTTCGCGAACAGGTGTGTAATCGTACACCACTCAATTACTGTCAAAGCCAAAAGAGGTGTGTAATCACACCCTTGTTAAATATGATTCGGCAAAAGCCGAAAAGCCAAAATGCCGAAGCGTCGGCATTCGAGGCCTCATGAGCGTGTGAACGTGCGTGGGCAATTCGAACCCAAAAAATATGGGCGATAGGCTAAAGAGGCCACTACGTGCTTTTCCGTGGACTTGGGCTGTTATGGGCTTTGATGGGTCGAAATGGGCCTTGTGGGCCCTACACAGGTAAAATCCTTGGTAAGAGACAGTTAATAGATTGGACTATGAGACTCGCGTTGCAGTGTCTGACTGTGGGCTAGATGGGCCACACAAGCATGTGGGCCTACTTAGGCCCAATAGCAGGTTTTGGGCCCATATACACTATTCTGGCCATGTAGGTTATCTGAGTCGCTCGAGGCGACGGTAGACCCTCTAAGAGGTCGTAATATGTACCAAGACACCAAAATTAGCTAAATGACCAAAATACCCCTGAGGGGTAAAATTACCATTTTACCCTTAATTGTCAAAATGACCATTATACCCCTAGAGGTAGGTTGACTGATGAGTATTTGGTATACGTATGACTATGTCTGAGTATGTATTTTGTATGCACAATATATTTAGGACATGACATTCTGCATGGGGTTGGGGTCTGATTTGGAGGAAGTTTTGTACTAGTGGTTTTGCCTTGTATTCTGATTCTAGTGGCTCCGCCACATTTTTTGTTATTAGCAGCTTTGCTGCATTATTGGTGTGTTGGCTGGGTGGGTTGATCGAATCCCCACATGGTGTGTTGGCTGGTACGGGTAGTGTGCTGGTTGGATTGGGTTGGGACACGTATTTGCTCTGTATTGATTCTGTTTTGGGCTTGGGCCCACTCTGTTACTGTATATGGCTAAAGCCCAGACTGCTCTGTTACTGAATAAGGCTAAGGGCCAGACTATTTTGCATATTCTGATTTCTGTTGCCTGTTATGGGATTACACACTGAGTTTTCACAAACTCACCCTTCCTTTTAACTGTACAGGTAATCACCAGCCATAGACGATTTGGAGCTGCGAGGGACTCGGTGGTGGCCACATGATTACTGCTATTTGGAATTTGATTTTAATTATTTCAAAATTTTAGTTTGGCTTTTCATTTATGTAATAAGGCCATTTAAGAGTTTTAATTTTCCTAATTAGGTTTTTGTTTTATTATCTCAAACTGCTAGAATAGGATAACGGGTTTTCGAAATAATAAACGTTTTCAAGAAAATCACACGTTTCAAATCCAAACTTTAGAAGCTTATGCGATTTTTAAATAACTGAATAAAACAAAGACAACTTTTAAGCAAACGTCTTGATGAAACGACAATAATAATAAAAAGGGCTTTGAAACTTAGAAATAAACTTTTATCCACAAGACCAGTTTTTGAACATAGTTTTGATGTGACATGCCAGATTCAACCGTAACATATGGGCTGGGTTTGGGGTGTTACACCTTAACTACTCTCTACAACCAGCTGACTGTTCCATCATCCTTCCATATCTATCGGTTGATTCTGGAGTGAAAGGTTCTCAAGTGATTCAGGAATCTCCTTTCAGCATTCAATCTAATATTTGGGGGGTAAGTTGGCTTGTTTGGTTGAATGTCTCTATGGTTTTTATATGTTGGGGGTTTTAAGTATTAATTTTTGGTAAACAGTCTTGTCTAATAAGTTTCATTGCTAAAGCAGATAATCGGTAAGGACATGGGATCGATTCTTAATAAGCGATCTAAGGGCGAAAAGCTATTTTCGTTCATTCAAGGTGAGTATGAGTGACGATTTGGGTTTTAGTGTTAAGAACTCTAACGATTAGAAAACTGATGGTAAATCTTGAAGAAATGTAGGCTTTGGCGTGGTGGGTTGTTTACTCGATTTCGTAGTCAGGTGTGCAATCTCACCACCTTTATGGTAAGTCAGCAAAGGTTGAAAAGTCGAAAAATACGACGATTGAGGCCACATAGGCATGCGATCGCTCGTGTGGTGAATCGAGCCCAAGAACATGGGTGTTAGATTGTAGAGGCTGCCGTGAGCAATCTCATGGGTTTGGGCCGTTCTGGGCCATGATGAGTCGAAATTGGCCGAATAGGCCTAATGGGCATGTGGGCTCCACACGAATAGATTCCATGATATGTGGTAGATACTGGACTGGGCTGTGTAGTCCGCATGGCTATGGTAACTTTTGGGCTTGATGGGCCACACGGACGTGTGGGCCTACTTGGGCCGCATAATGAGCCTTGGGCCCATTTACACTGTTAGGACCGTTAAGGTTGTACGAGTCGCTCGAGGCAACTGTAGACCTTCTGATGGGTCGATAAGAGTACTTAGACCCCAAGACAGGTAAAATGACCAAAATATCGAGGGTAAATGACTGATTTGTGCTATGATTTGACTATTCTTTCTGGGCATGAGATTTTGCATTCACATATTGCATGGGGTTGGGATATTGTTTATGGAGGAAGTATACTGTACTGTTGGCTTTTAGCCTTATACTAATTACTGGAAGCTTTGCTGCTATACTGTTATTAGTAGCTTTACTGCGATACTGATTAGTGCCACTATCGGTACTAATATTAGTGTGTCAGGCTGGGTGAGTCAATTTTATCCCCACTTGGTGTAATTGGTGGTACGAAGTAGTGGGTCTGGCTGGATTGGGGTGGGTTTCACTATTGCATTACTGCACTAATACTGTTACTGTAACGGGCTTAGGCCCAGGCTATTACTACGTACTGTATTCTGACTGTTAGATAGGGGACTACACACTGAGTTTTTGTAAACTCACCCTTCTTTTTAATTGTGCATGTAATCCCCAACTTTAGAGGATTGGTACTGTGAGGGACTCGGAGGTGGCCACATGACCGTAGTAATGATATGCATGATTTTACTTTTATCTGAATTTTAATTTTGGGCTTTAATTCTGTAATAAGGCCTTTTAGGGATTCAATTTTAATTGGGAATTTGCTTGCTTACTTTAAATTGTTAGTCTAGGGGAAAACGAGTTTTCAAAATATTGATTGTTTGCAAAAACACACGATTTAACCTTCAAATTTTTGAAATGCTTCTGCATTTAAATCAATTTAATAAAATAGTGGCAATTTAATATGACTAATGATTTGACTAGCTGATTGGATAATAACAAGGAATTTAACATACTAAAGTTTTTATCAGATCACAAAGAGATTTAACTATTCAAACAAGTCTTTACCAACAGAGTTCATCTTTTCGAAAAGCACTGCAATGTGTCACGCCAGATTTGGCCATAACGTCTGGGCTGGGTTTGGGGTGTTACATTAGTATAGGATCAAGAGATCGTACTAGGGTAATGACTAGTTGATTGAATAGAAACCAGAAATAGGAATTAGTTATGACCACTTAAGGAAGCTAATCACCCATAGCTAGATTTTTATCGTAATCTAGTTTATTTAAATTACTAAATAGATCTATTTACGTTCAGGTTAAAGCTAATTTAGTATTAGCCTCCCTTGGGTACGATCCTCGGAATACTCACCTATTCCATTGTAAAACTATATTACAACCTGAATCGTATACTTGTAGACTCCATCTCTATTTCATATCATTTTGTTGTAGTGTTTACACTCTGGACGTTAGTACGTCCAGAGGCGGTCAATTAGCAAGGGTGCAAACCCCTATGTTAGAATTGATGTGTACTTTGGTTTGAAAAATTTAGGGTTCGTATGTTCTTAATTTATTTCTTCAGATATTTTTTACTTCATGTAAAGATTAAGCTTAGTTCTTACATGTGAAGTAGGTTCACAAAATATTTCCGCTGCATATCATGAAGCAAGCAAAGCGAGTTCGCAAACTTGTGCTTCCTTATATTTACATATGTTTTATTTTTTGACTTGTGGTGTGCTAAAGGTTAGGTTGGCTATTAATGGAAAGTTACTTAGGTGGCTAATGTGGCATTCCATAGCCCAGGTTCGGCAACGGGACAGGGTATAGGGTGTTCAAGGGTTGAATCTATAATTAAACAGAATCAAATTTTTCAGATTACATGTATAAGTACATTCAGTAGATGGGTATGTTTGTATAAGACATTAATCTACTTAGTTAGTTAATCGTATAATAAGAGGTTTCAAATGATGTTTATTTATGGAAATGTTACAGTTAGTCAATTAGTTAGATTAAAGTTGTATGAGAATGTAGTATTAAGTTTGGCATAGAATTAAATAAATTGGAATTACGGTATGATTATTTACTTTAATTGTAACATTCGGTATCTGAATCCGATGATCGGGTCGGATATAGAGTGTTATAGTTGGTATATGTCTATTTATGCTATTATTTTCCACGGGTAGCCATGTTGAATGCCAAAATCATTAGTTGATGTTATACTTTTAATGATCAAGGTAAGTATGGTGTTTACACTTTGAACTTACTAAGCATTGGTATGCTTACTTTAGTTTTTGTCATTCCCTTATAGATTGACACATTGTGGAACATGCCGAGCTGACATGTGGCATGTACATAAGGAGCTTTGTTGTGCAAGTGGTCAAATTGGAGAAATATCTTTGTAGAAATGTCATAATGGTTGAACTTGTGTAATAAGCTTGGTATGTGATCAAATTGATGCATGTTTCGGTATTGTGTGAAACTAGTATGTGTAATGATCTTATTTTTTATGTTTTGGCATGTTAAAGATTATAAGTGTGATGGTTGGAATAGCCAAGTTGATAAATAGCTTGAGAAATGGTAGATTTGATTGTTATGTATAAGATGAAATTGAATGTATGCTTGTGTGATTCATATTAGAGCCAGTTAAGTGAAAAGATTTTAGTTTTACAAATTTGGCATGTTTAAGTTGGTAAATGATGTGTTTTGAATGTAGATAGTTGGATTGAATTTGAAAATGCCCTCTAGTTGGTAGATTGAAATCTAGAAGTTTGGATGGTTGATCTAGATGAATACATACTTGAATTAGTTTAAATGGACATGTTTGATAGCATTACTCTTGTAAATGGTTGAGAAATATCATGTTGATTTTGATTTGAAAGTAAATGAATAGGTACCAAGGTGCCAAGTTGCCAAAAACAGGGGCAACGTCGCGACTGTGAGATCCCAACGTCGTAACTTAGTACGACAGTGAGTGACATCGCAATATAGAAATGCCTAATATCGTGGCATAACTCATTGAGTTGTGTATTCGCAATGAGGGAACCTTCAAATTGCATCGTAGATCAGAAAATTTGAAAACTTTACAATTTGGTCCTAAACCACCCTTGTGTTAATAAAAGAGCTTTTGTAAGCTTGTATAGGGCCCAAAATAGATAGTATAAGGTACCTAATGAGAATATATGAAATTAGATTTTAACCTAAAGCTAGGAATCAAAAGTTATACGAGTTTAGGGGCTAAATAAAATAAAATATAAATATGATGGGAATAAAAAAATAAATTTATATGAAATCATGCATATCATGGTATAGTATAAAATTCTTATATTTATTGGTGATATGAAATGATTTTTTAGATAAAAAATCGGATCAAAGTAAAGTTAATCGAGGAAAAACTAAAATTACTAATTAATCCCTAAAGAATCAACATGTTTTGGTGTTACTAATAGGTAAGTTCATATAGAACTAATAGCTCATTTTATGTTATGTGCGATTTGTGTTTGATTTTATATATACAAATGTTTTGATATAATTAGATTTCTAGTGAATTTGGATGTATGGCTTATTATGGACTAAATTGAAGTGTCATGTGATTATTAGCTATTATGTAATAGTAAAGGGTACAAATGTGAATGTTGATTGATTACAAGACATGTAAATGAATTATGTGATCATGTACAGGGATTGGTAATGACATATATATGAAAATGATGCCTGTGTGAACTTAGTAAAAAGTTAGGTTATGTTTGGCATGCCAATAGGGTTATATGCGTACATAATCAAGGATTATACAAGTTATAATGAGGTCTAGCATTTGTTGCAGATTCTCAGGTTATATGTGATTTAGGTTTAGCCTGGACAGGTAACCTAATATAAGTCAGATTGTGTGAGCAACTTAATCACCCGTGTATCCGAGTCTGTTTTACTATAGTTCTATTGGACGATATTCAATTAAATTGAAATGGAAAACTTGAAAATGAATTTGAAATGAAATAGTATATGTTTTTAGCTTGACATATGATTTTTTATTTCCTTAACCCTCAATACATTCGTCTATAGCTATGTAGTTCAGGATAAAATAAAAAGGGTAAATACAAATTAACATTTTTGGCTTAGGTTTTGCATGAAAGTTTATCAAAAAGTGTTTTCTGACTCAAATATAGGTAGTAAGGATGAATATATAAGGTTAGCTTTTTGGTTCTAGGTGTATACCAACCAATGCATTAGGTCATCCCTCAGTATCTCAATATTCACAAATTTAATCAATCAAACAAGCACAAATTAAACAATTTATCATACATACTAGCAAGCTCGTTTCCCTATATTCTCTAATTCCTTTGGTACATTCAATTACTCAATGCCTATTTACAGTGTAATATGTATAACTTAGTAGTCTAATAGAAAAAATTAAAATAATTCTCTATCATGTCAAATTTATAGTAAATACACTCAACCTATACACGTGCTCTTAACCAATCACTTATATTTCTACAAGCTCAAGCACACTTTGACAAGAAAAATAAAAGAAAATGATAAAAATCAAAAACAAAATTTCTTATGGTAGTCCCCACACTTTAGATAGCACATTGTCCCTAATGTGCAACCCTAAATAGATAAGGAAAGAAGTTACCCAATTGATCATGACATTGCTATTGTCTAATGGTGGGTGCTTCCTTCCCTATTCGTTGAAAGCTAAAAATTGTTTTCCTTCTTTCATGTGGGGTTCCTACATAGAAAACTTGAAACAAAAAAGAAAACAAATATATAGAAATCTATCGTTAATCTTACTCCTAAAGTAATAAACTAAAAATTATCGAAAGTTAAATTACAATCCCAAAATAAAAATTAAAAGTTCAACTTAAGTGTCCTCCTCCTCCTCAAAATCCATCTCATTCTCTTCTTTTACTCTTCTTCATCCACACTATCTTCCATTTCCTTGCTCCTTTGCTATTCTACTTCATGCTGGGATTGCATTGGGCTGAACATATCTGGCAGATAATTTGTTACTCTCATATTATTCTGCTGCACAAATTCTTGAAAAACTAGGCCCTTCTCTTGCATCCATTCTATCATCTAGTCTAGTTTCAGACTGCTACTCTCGCCAATTTCTTGTCGAGATGTCAATTTTTCCTTTCATTTAAGCGAGGTCGGGACATTAATCTTTTCTTTCTGGCATTTTTTTTCGATCCATGATTTGTTTTCGTTGAAACTCTATGTATTGTGTATATAGGGTATTCCCTATAACACTTTTAGATGCCTTCATGAATTGTTCTATATTCGCCGTTGAAACGCCAACTCTCTTGCACAAGGCTGTCACTAAGCGAGGGAAGAAAGTCTAAACTTTTTAGCCACTGATGCATCTTTTCATGTAATAATAAATCCACGTCCCGATGCATACCTGTTTTTTCTACAACACATCATATAGTAAAACCGCTCAAAAAGTATTGACATTAGAGACATTTAGAGTAGGATTAATTTGGGTGCATAGAAATTGCATCCACATTTTAGCTATAGGAAACATGATTGTTTGATTAAAGGAAGTGGGAATATTAGTGCTTAGGCGATTCTTCCATTCACCCCTACCTTTCGTGAGGTAGTTTATAATGTTATCCATATTAATATCCTTAAAATATTCTAAATCACTATTCTCTAGAAATTTGGACTCATAATATGGAGCATTATAGGATTCACAAATTCCCTTAGGGGTGACAAGCACATTTACACCCCGTACGGGACTTTTTCCCAAACCGCACCGTATGGTCTCCTAGACTTCCAGTCTCTCAATGATGCATAAAATTCCTATACCACTAAGACTATAGCAAGGTCTTTAAGGTTTATGCAAAAGCGTTCCCACTTATGGCATTGGACTAGTAGCCAAATTTTCTTGCACAAGACCATTGATGGCTCCAAACCCTTCTATTTTATTAACGTCTTTCCTTGGAGTTGCTAGAAAAAATTTTGACATTCGGGTTTGGAAAATTTGCAAGGTTTGTAACGATTGATGGTTCGGGGTCGTTAGCCCTTCTTATTTTTATTGGAGGAATTTTCAATCATTTTTCGTTTAAGATTAATTTTTAGGGTGAAATTTGGTGTTTTAAACTAAAAGAACTAGGTTAAAACATAATATAATCAACCGAGTTGCATGATGGGTCAAGTCAACCTTGTAGAAAATTGCAACAATGTCGTAACACACTTTGAAATTTTTAGATTTTGGGGTATACTGATTGCTTTGTCAGGACACAGAGGTGCCATGTCGCGACATCGAACTGAGTTGCTCGATTACTTGATCATGTGCTTGGTGTTCCGACACGTTGGTTCCCTGTTGCGACACTGAACATGTTTTGGCACCTCCTCTTGAATTCAAAGTGTTTGGAACATATATATATATATATATCGTTTTCGAATATAATTGACCCCTAATGTGCTTCCTCCCACACTTTAGAGCATACATTGCCCGTATTGTAAAATAATTAAAGTGCTAACAAGAAAACTTCTCTAAAAAGCCAACTCCTTGTTGTTGTATTGACGTCGGGATTCTTTTGCTCTAAGCAGACAATAAATACCTACAAGAAAATAATACAAAACAAAATAAAATGACACTAAAGTAACGAAACAAAACTTACAACAAGAAATAGAAGTTCTTTAAAAACTAGGACGATTCGTGTCGCCACTATAGAAGAACTTCTAGTCGGTTCTCGACACTTTGATTTGATGTTTGTTCCTCTATCGATGTATATGAACCAGACTCTTCGGTTTATTCCATTGATAGTGCCTTATTTTCAACTGATGCGATATCTACATTACAAGCCATTTAGTATCAAATTCAAGCCAACCCCAAATTATTTTCCGGAGTATTATTTCTTCGAGCTTCCTCCCCTCCCTGTTATGTGAGGATTTGGTTACTTGAGCCTTCCTGCCATTTTTGAATGAGAATAAATCAAACTCTTTGACCTCTTTTGTTGGAACCTTCTCTGTTATGGCTAGAAAGTGTATTGGCTCTTCTACACTTTCAGTCAATATTGGTTCAAGCTTCATGTTAGTGGTTAGTTCATCTTCTACTTCTACCTTTATGGTTAGTTCTATTTCTATGTAAATTGGATGGATCAGAGACCTTTTCAACTATGTTAAACTCATCCTTATGATCTTCAATTAAATGCTCGAGTTGAACCTCACCACAAATCTCATCATGGTCATCGATGGTACAAGGGTTTTAATGATTCGAGTTGTGAAGGTTAGACTTGTCCTCTTTCCTTGGGGGCAACGTTTCAGATATTTCTTGCATAATCATGTTTGACATGTTTGATAATACCTCAGAGTTGGCTATCTTGCTGGTTTTACATGAAGGCATCTCATACGAAATATGAATCACAGGAAGGCTTCTCCAAATGTTCCGGCATATCATGATCTTCTTCAAATGTCTCATACAAATTACTAATGAAATCATGTGGATGTTCAACTTTATCAGTACCTTGTTCATTACTCCACTGGTTTGTTGAGGCTTCCTTCCCTCTTCGGCTTAGCTCGATCATGAACAATTTTTTGTTCTCTATAATTTTCCCATTCTTCATATACTCCTTCCTCGTATATTTCATCATAAAAAAAATCTCACCGTTGAACCACATGTAATTAGCTTCATCCATGTTTGAATGATTTTGTCAGATTAGTCTCTATGGATCAGTGATTGACTAAATAGGTGTTACTCTCCTCTAAGGCATATACTAAAATCGAAAAATAAAATAGTTAGTAAACATAAATTAATACAAATAAAAATAAAATAAAATAAGATTTTATCTATAATTTAGATATCTCCTAATTATTCTACTAAAATGAAAAAAATTAAAATCAGTTTAGTAACATTGCCTCCCCAGTAACGGCGCCAACAACTTGACCGCCTCCGGATATA
The DNA here is from genome assembly GCA_025698465.1 of Gossypium longicalyx. Classification (NCBI taxonomy): domain Eukaryota; kingdom Viridiplantae; phylum Streptophyta; class Magnoliopsida; order Malvales; family Malvaceae; genus Gossypium; species Gossypium longicalyx. The sequence continues at coordinate 8,707,395 of CM046997.1, read as the reverse complement.
CTAATGCCCAGATATATATTTGAGGCGGTGTCGCAAGTATATGCGTCAGGTTGTAATATAGTTTTACAACAAAGTATGTAAGTACTCAGAGGATCATACCCAAGGGAGGCGAGTACTAAATTAAATTTAAGCTAAACACAAATAGAATTAATTAGTCGTAGTTTAAATAAATTATATTACGATATAACATAAAGAAAATATTTTTGGGGTTTTTATATATAAAGAATTAAAAATTGCATAAATAAAAGGGAATTCAAAAAACTAATTTCTAAACTCAATCAAATGAAAACATGGATGATTAGCTTGCTTTGGTGATCATAACTAATTCCTATTTCACGTTTCTATTCAATCAACTAGTCATTACCCTAGCAAGATCCTCGATCTTCCACTATAGTAATGAGAAAGCAAACCTCATAGTCCAAACCGGTTCTGGGCTAAGGTGTTTACGGATAGGCCATACTAATTTTGGGTTAATTCCCACCTAGGGTCGTCAAGCCTAGGGTTTAAGTTCTTCCTCTCCCGAATAGTTGATCTACTAAGAAAACTCTACATAGTAATTAATCAATCACACCTCCACTCGCTAATCCCCCATAAGAGGATTAGTTCCTCATGGAATCCATAAACATAGTAAGTTTAATGATAAAGATATGCATGAAAAATAAATCAAGAATAAAGTTTAGGGAATCCTGATTGTATTTGATTGATGTAGCGCAGAAATCCTCAAACGTTTGATTGCGTCTACAAATCAAGTTCTTCGAAAAACACGAATGAAAATAACTGAAAAGAAACCTAAACCCTAAACGAAAGAAAAAAAAACTAAAAACTAAATTATAGGGAAACACAGACAATATGAATAATTATCCTTAACAAGTGGTTCATAAGCCTATTTATAGAGTTAGGGTTGTTTTGGTTCACAACCCTAGGTCAGCTGATGCTTTTGTATTTAACTTTCGATTGTGCAAGCAAATGGCCATGGCTTGTAAGTATTTATCGTATAAGGTCGATGTCGCAACACCTTAGTGCACGTGTTGGGACATCAATGGCAATATGCTCAGGTTTAGGGTAGCTTCAGGGGTGTGTCACGAAGTCCTATGACTGTCTCGGGACACCCAAGGCAGTCTCAAGATTCTTTCATTCCGCTCGCTATGTTGCAACATCAAACTTCTCGTGTTGTAACACAATAACCAATATTGAGTTTGTATGCCCTCGAAAGGACTCTTGCACACTCACTAAATATATTAGCTCACCTTTAGGCCTTATTCGGCCCCTAAGGTCAATAAAAGACTCAAAACACACTTTTTATTAGATTTAAACTAAAATATGAAAACTAGTTCCTCAAGTTCCTCAAGTTTGAAAACTAGTTTAATCTGCTACACCAAATTATGACAACTTAGAGGTTTATCTCCTCCAAAACTAGATGGCGCACTAGTTGAGGACTCTATACGGTTAAGTCTATTGACAATTTGTTGGTATATGTCATCCTCTTGGACAACTTTGACCGTATATGGCTTCTAGTTGTATGTGTAACATTCGATTGGCCACTGGCAAGAATTCATTGCCACACTCTCTATCAAGTCATATGCATCCTCATTTTTCTATTCATTAAGGCTTCTCCTACAGCTCAATCTAATCCTGAACATGCGTGTGCATCTAACCCGTTGTACAACACTTGTAGCCTTAGCCACTTATGTAATCCATGGTATGGGCATCTCTGAATTAGCATTTTAAAACACTCCCAAGCTTCATGGAAACTTTCTCCTTCTAATTGTTTGAACGTTGCGATCCCCCTTCTTAGTTAAACCGTTTTGCTAATAGGGAAGAACTTCTTCAAGAATTTTCCTACGAGTTCATCCCATGTTGTGATAAATCCTGGTGCTTGTGAGTCTAACCAAGAAAAAAGCTTATCTATTAAGGAGAAAGGGAACAACCGAAGACGAATAGTGTTATTGGTGACCTCGTTATATTCAAAAGTATCACAAAGTTGAAGAAATCGTTTTTAGATGCTAATTTGGGTCCTCTGTCGTTGTGCCTTTAAACTGCATATAATTAGAGGTGAGCATGGACTGGGCCAGGCCAGGTTCGAGCTAGGCTCAATTAAAATTTTAGGCCCGTTTACTAAGCCGGGCCCGGCCCGGCCTGAAAAATGGGCCTAAAATTTTTCCCCATATTAATTTTTACATTATTTTTTTATATAATTTTGAAAAATATATAACACATAAAAAATACTAAAAACATCAAAATAAATATTTCCCAACAAATTGAAAATAAATTTTAAAAAATATATATACTTAAATAAGACTAAGATAGATGCAACTTAACAAGCAAATGTCTCTAAAATAATAACAAAATTAACAAATGTCTTTAAAATAATAACAAAATTAACAATAAAATAAGTTTTATACAATATCCAAACAATAAAAATAAAATAGTAGCAACATAATAGTAAAATGGTAGCAAAATAGGGAGAAAACAATAAGAAAATATTATTAAAAAAAGTAAATTTTTTTGTCCTTTAGTGGATTCGGGCAGGGTCGGGCCGAGATTGGGCAAAAAATGCCTTACTCGAGGCTCGACCCATTTTTAAAACTAGCCTTATTTTTTTTTTGTCCAAGCCCATTTTTTGAGCCTATATTTTTGTCCAAATCCTCCCACATTTCGGGTGAGCCTTCGCGGCCAGTCCCATGATCAGGTCTATTCTCAAACTTATGGATCATTTTTGGTTTAATCTCAAAATTTTTAGCCATGATGGTTGACCTTGTTATACTTCATTGAACCATCTCCAGACTTGGTAACGCATAGTCCATTAAATTTTTTTCATTGCGTGCCATATGTATATTTGCGGGTAGCAGTGGTGGTGATGGTAGGTCTTTTGAGTTATGATTGTTAATTTTGTTGAACAACATGTTGTCTCGTAGCAGTAAATTGCTTGCAGTAAGTGGAGGGTTCTGTATCTACTGTTGTTGTTGTTTACGATTCCTACGAATTATTCTTTCTCGATCAGTGGTTGGCTCTATATGTGTTCCCCTACTACGAGTCATATATTAAACCAAAAAGAGAATAAAAGATGTTAGCAACAATAAGAAAATAAAATCGTATCTATAATTTAAAATTTTCCTAATTATTCTATTAGAATAAAACAATTAAAAGAAATCCAGTGGCATTGCCTCCCCTGCAACGGTGCCAAGAACTTGGCCACCTTCGAATGTACCAACGTTCAGATTAAGAATCCTACACAAAATATATCAAATAGGCTGTGTCCGCAAACGTACAGGTCAGTTTGTAATATTGCTACAACGAAATAGGTGAGTACTCCGAGGATCGTACCCAAGGGAGGGGAACACTAAATTAATCCTATTCTAAGCACAAATAGAGCTAATTAGTACTTTAAATAAATTATATTACAAATAAACATAAAAAAATATTTGGTATTTTTGTAAATAAAGAAAAAAGTAATATAAAGGAAAATACATTGGGAAATTTGATATACAAACTGAATTAGATTTGAGAATGAGTGATTAGTTTGCTTCGGTAGTTATAATTAATTGTCGCTTCAGGTTCCCTATTCAATCAACTAGCCATTACCCTAGCAGGACCTCTCGATCTTCCACTAAACTAATGATTCAGTAAGAACTATTTATCTCTCGAGATCACAGTCCAGACCTGTTCGAGGGTAAGCTGTTCACGAATAGGCCATACCAATTTTGGGTTAATTCTCACCTAGATTACTTCCTAAGGTTGTCAAGCCTAGGGTTTAAGTTCTTCCTCTCTTGAACAGCTGATCCACTAGCAAAACCCTGCTCGTGATAATTTCCCGTACAAGACCGATGTCGCAACACCCTAGTACCTGTGTCGCAACATTGAAGGCAGTATGTTCATACTCAAGGTAGCTTCAGGGGTGTGTCGCGATATCCATTGGGTGTATCATGACACTAAAGGCAGCCTTGGGATTCTTGTGCTCTGCTCCCTATGTTGCAACATCAAACTCCCCATGTTGCAACACAACGACCTATATTGAGTTGGTACGCCTTCTAATGGTTTCCTACACACTCACAATATATATTAGTTCATCTTTAGGCCTCATCCGGCCTCCAAGGTTAATAAAAGACTCACATTACACTTTTTATTTAATGTCAATAAAATTCTAAAAACTCAGCTAAAACATAATAAAAATGCATGTATTCAAGCTCTTCAAAAGGGAGAACTAGTTTAATTTGCTACTTAGGAACCCGAAGATTCGATGCGTCGTCAATATTCCCACCTTTTTAGACCAGGTCAATTTTGAGAATGAAATTTTTTTAAGGGGGTGGAGTTGTCACACCCCATATTTTTATTAATTAATTTTTTAATTCATAAACAAGGTAGTGAGTAGTCAAGTGATTAAGTGCTTAATTAAATTCTTAGAGATCCTAGGTTCAATTCCACTTACTCACATTTTTGTTCTTAGAATTTTTGGCATTTAAAAAGAGATTGGTCAACCCCCTCATATTTCCTTTTTCCCTCCCTTACCATACCTTAACCGTCCAATGCAGCTAGACATATGAAACACTTTTATTTCACCACCTAAATCACCTATTTTCTTCATATTTCATCCAATCCTCCATCACTTTTATCCAACCAAACCACCATCTCACCACCACAACACCATCGTTGGACCTCCACCGCCATCATCGTTGTCCTTCTCCATAATTGTTCTCCATTTTTCGTTCTTTTCTCCTTCTTTACCTTGTAAATGATTTTCTACTTGTCTACCTATTATATTTTGATTTTAGAAAGGATTTATTTACATAATTTATATAATCCATCCTTTTTATTTTATAGTATTCTGGTTTGTTACGAATCCTCCTTTCTAATTGAATCATCATCAGAATTGTTGAGCCCATTTCCTCTCGATATTGCGTAAGTATTGGTAAATCCTACAATACCAAACTTTTCATTTAATCTCTCTTAGGTTGATTATGAAAGACAGGTTCTGGTTTTATTCTTTCATTTTAGATATCCTCTCTCATTGAATATTTGTTTGTTGAAGGGCCAACTATCATCAACACAGAACATTCTTATCATTGGAAGCGAGTCCCGAATCCAAATTGTATCAATTAAAGCGTAAGTAATGATTCGTGAAAAAGACAAATGGTTATCATTTTAATCTAAGGAAAAATAAAATATCATTTAATTAATAAAACATCATTTTATACTCAAATCTACTATAGTCTAGTTAAATCCAAGCATGATAAACTAAAACGGCTAGTATTGCGTCGAAACTATATAACTCAGGTGTGGGGATTAATCTACTTAAAATGTGTGAAATTTTTATTTATTAAATAATTTTCATAATATTAAATATTTTTTTAATAAATTTTGAAATGCAAAAATGTGCGAATACGCTATGTATTCAAATGGATTGATAAATCCGTCTAGAAGGAGGATTCCCAAGTAAGTAAATCTGAGCTTATAGATTTGTGATGTTGTGAGAGTGTTTTTATGTTTTCTATTAAATGAGATATCATGTTATTCATGACACTCATGTATTGTGACATATGGCGTTATTTAATAAGCATGAAAATAAACATGTCACTATTTCTATTGTTAATTTGATTCCCATGTTAAGCATGCCACTACGTTAATTTGTATTGAGATCTGATTTGAATGTAAAGCATGCCAACCAACAATTTTTTCTATATGCCATATCACATGCATGGGGATGAGATTATGTGAAAGGAGGAATATTCTAGTAGTTTAATAATCTACACAATCTGGCAGTTTAACCACATTATCTGGCAGTATATATTCAAATTTGGTGGCTTGACCACCATATTTTGTACCTGGTAGCTTGTCTGCACTATCTAGTGGCTTGACCCCATTATAGGTGTGATATTGGATGGACGAGTTTTGGGAACTCATTATGGTGTGTAACGGAGATGGGTAGGAGATGTTTTATGAAAACCTACACTGTTTTTAAAAAAAGCGTTGCATCGACATCATCGATATGCATACTGATAAATGTGACTCTGTGATTATATATTTTTGTATATGTGATCTTTTATGCTGTTGAGATTCTATCTTAATTTATATTATTATGCAAATTAACCGATAGTGGGCTTTAAAAGCCCACCCCCTTTAAATTTCTAATTTTTCAGATAATAATTGAGGATAGGTATGGACTCGGCTTACGGAGGTGCATTGAGATATTTTTGAATAAACTATCATACTTTATTACTTGATATTTTGGAACTATTATTTATTATAATAGACTATGGCATGGGACTTTTTATTTTTATTTTGGGGTTTTTAAATGAGATTGCATGAGTGGGCTTTTAAAACTATATACTAATATGTATTATAAATTTGGTAAGAAAAATTGGAATTTTCAAAATCAACGACAAACCCAACTCGATGTTGTTATTTCAAACTTAAGAGTTCATTTTTCAGAAATTTGAAATATATTTTCCCACTTAATCAATGTTTTACAAGACACGTCAGACTACAATTTCAAAATCAACCAATGAGATTTAGTTATTTTCCGCTTCGTCACTTTCTTCGAAATAATATGTTTTCTGTATATATTCAAAACTCGAGTTGTAATCTAAGTTAATCAGTTTCTGATAATTACTTTTCAAAAGAAAATTTATAGACACTACTTGACTTTTCTTCAATAAGTAAAAAACAACTATTTTTATTAAATGATGGTTTCCAGAAGAAAAATAGCTAAACGTGTTTATGCACCATTAACTTGGCGAATGAGATTTTTCATATTTAGCCATAACGTCTAGGTCGGATTTAAGGGGTTACATACTAGAAAAATTTTAAATTTTACCTTAAAATTTATATTTCTGATTGACACATCATACCTATTTCGATGGGTTAATCTTTTTCTGAACATTTCTTGTAATTGGCTAATGCTTTCATTGTAGGGTTCAAGTAATAAATAAGTACCTTCTAGTTTTCTTAACTCTAACTCCCTCATTGGTGTAGTTATTTGATTAAAGATGTCTTCTGATTCACTTGAAACTCCATTAATATGTACAATCCCTAAATTAGTGAATATCCTGAAAGTCTAAAGATTTTTAAAGTCTTGAGGTGCCGAATTAAGGATTATTATTTGGCAAAAAGTATTAATGTTGACTGGAGTCTCCTTTTTAAAATTTTCATACTCTTTTAAAACTTTCCCTATTGGTTTCATAGGAGTTGACGAATGACAAGACAGTTGAGATAGGTTAACACAACTTACCTCGTTAGTTATGTCTTGATGTTCCTCATATTCCCATTGTGATGGACCCGACATTGGCAGAAGCAAAAATTTAGTACTTGACTTGTTATGTTCATTCATCAATACTATGGTTGGCTCTGTCTCAAATTGGATACCCTTTTGTAGCATTGTTCCTTCTCTACACTCATTAAGTTCTGATGGATCATTTTCGCAACTTAGAATTTCTTGGCTACTCAAGGTTTCACCTTCCCCAAGTGTTATTTCTATTAGGTTTTCCTTTGCATGTTTTCTTTCAATTTGATCAAGCCTGTGGCAAAATTCTTCTATATCAGTGCCCCAGTAGTTGTCTTGTGGAACTATTAGGTCTTCCCTCTAAGCTGGCTCAGTTCTAACATCAGCAATCTCTAATTTTCCTGAATTTCCCATTCTTCATAGACTCCTTCATAGATTTCATCATTTAGTCTATTTCATCATCTGACCATAGGTAGTCAAAGCTGTCTATAGACCTTGCTGAACTAATTTCAATGATTATTGTTGCAGGTTTCTTTTCGGGGGTGTGTAATTAGATTTCTTGAAGAAAAGAATTTTTTTAGTAATGTTAAATAAATGAATAAATAAAATAAACTAGAGATCTTATCTATAATTTAAATATTTCCTAACTATTCTATTATAATGCAAAAATTAAAATTAATCTAGTAACGTTGCCTCCCCGACAACAGCGCCAACAACTTGACCGCCTCCGGATGTACCAACGTGTACAATATGAATATTGGAATTAAAAAATATGGAACTGAGGCGGTGTCTGCAAGTATACGAGTCAAGGTGTAATATAGTTGCAACGGAACATATGAGTATTTCAAGGATCGTGTCCAATGGAGGCAAATACTAGATTAATTTTAACTTAAGTGCAAATAGATTTAATTAATACTCTAAATAAATTATATTACGACATAACATAAATAAAGGTTTTTAGTTTTTATAAGTAAATAAATTGAAATAACATAAATATAAATAAACTTTGGAAAACTATATTATAAACTAAATCAATTCTAAGCATGGGTGATTAGCTTGCTTTGGTGATCATAACTAATTCCTATTTCGAGTTTCTACTCAATCAACTAGTCATTACCCTAGCCGGATCTCTCGATCTTTCACTAAAATATTGAGTTGGCAAGAAGAACTTATCTCTCGACTTCCCTGGGGCTAAGCTATTCACAATTAGGCCATACCAATTTTAGTTTAATTCCCACCTAAATGACCACCTAGGGTTGTCAAGCCTTGGGTTTGAGTTCTTTCTCTCCCAAGCAGCTGATCCGCTAAGAAAATTGTACATACTAATCTGTTAATCACACCGCCACTCACTAATACCCTATAAGAGGATTAGTTCCTCGTGAAATCCATAAACACAATAAACTTGACAGATAAGACATGCATAAAGAATAAATCAAGAATAAGGTTTAGAGAATCCTGATTATATTGGATTGATGAAAGTGCAAAAATCCTCAAGAATTGATCTTATTTACACAACAAAGTCTCCAAAGCACACAAAAAGAACAGAACTTAAAATAAACCTAAGCCTAAGGGAAAGAAAGAAACTGCAAAGTAAATTACAAAGGAAATTTGAAAGTATGAAAGTTGTCCTTTAACATGTGTTTAAGAGCCTATTTATAGAGTTAGGGTTGTCGTTGTCATCAACCCTAGGTCGATTGATGCTCTCCTGTTTAATATTTGATTGTGTAAACCAAAAATCCCCTACTTGTAAATTCTTCCCCTATGATCGTGTTATTTTGTGACAGGTTTTAATATTTATAATTAATCGTTCTTGAAACTAACTATTATCACGATGCAGGCAAGTGTACCTATCGAACAGTAGTATAGTTTTAGCAAGATCGGATTATCGAACCCAAAGGAACTAAAAGTACTAGTAATGACTGTCTTTTTATTATCTAGCCTAAGAGTAAAGGGGTTTGTTTTAACTAACTAATTAACTAAACTAAGAATTCAAATAAAATAGAATTGGGGGATTACTTTTGGAAAACTATTGAATTAAGACAATACCCAAGGAAGAACCCACCTAGACTTTACTTATTATTCTGGCTCCGAACCGGATGATTTATTCATTTGACTTGATCCGTAGAAATCTCTAAGTTATATTATTATCTCTCTCGAGACTAACAACGTCTAACCCTAGGTTGAATAATTGAAATCTCTTTCTAATTAACTTTCTAGGGTTGCATTAACTCGATCTATGGATCCCCTTATTAGGTTTCACCCTAATCCGGTAAAATCTTGTCACCCTATCTCTAGGCGTGTAATCAACTCCGCTTAATTATGACAAATGTACTCTTAAACAGGGTCTATTCCTCCTTTGCATAAGAGCTTAACTTGAATCAATATCTTGGAATATCAAAACAAGAATTAAGAATAAGTCAAATATTTATCATACAATTCAGAAAATAATAACAAGATTTGTCTTAGGTTTCATCCCCCTTAGGTATTTAGGGGATTTAGTTCATAACTAAAAGGGAAAACATCTCAGAAGAATAATGAATACAAAACATAAAGAAAAACCCAAAACTCCTGAAGGGGAATTGAAGGGAGATCTTCAGTCTTGACGGTGAATCCGACTTCTAAGATGGATCAATCGGCTTTCCTTGAGCAATTCCTTGCTTCCTCCTCTGTGCCTCCCCTTTTCTCCTCCTTTAAGGTGTATTTATAGGCTTTAGAATGCCTAAAAGCTCTCAAAATTAGCCTTTTCTGAATTGGACTCAACTTGGGTTCGGCAGGGACACGCTCGTGTGACACGTCCGTGTACGATTACTTCAGGCCGTGGTCAAGCCTGTTACGATAGCACGGACGTGTGGTCTACCTATGTGAGTCATGCTTTGATTCTACCAAATTGACACGGCTGTGTGGTCTGCCCGTGTAAGGAAGTCCAGGCCGTGTTGATTTCGTACATTGGCCCATTTTCTCCGTTTTTGGTCTGTTTCTCGTTCCTTTTACTCTCCTTAGCTCACCTAAGTATAAAACATGAAATTAAGGCATTAGGAGCATCGAATTCACCAATTCTAAGGAGAAATCATCCATAAAATGTGCTAAGCATGGGGTAAAAATATGTATAAATGATGGTTTATCAAATAACCCCACACTTAAGCATTTGCTTATCCTCAAGCAAAATCCTCATATCATAATCAAAACAAATTCTTCTCAACTTATAATTTCTATCGATAATACCTTAAAATAATCCATAGGTAATCAGACATTGAAAATTTAACATCAAAGTTTCAAACATTCCAAGTTGAGCATTTTATCATGAAAACATAGGCTTGCATGAAAAATCAAATCTCCACCACTATAAATTGAGATGAAACATCAATCAAAAGGTCTTTAGAGAATTGTAACGTGGATTTGGTTAAAGGGTGTGGTCACAAGCTGGAAGAAAGGGTTAGAATCGAGATTGAATTGAAAAATTGCCTAACTAGAAAAATGACTAATCATCAGTTGCGTACAACAGAGCTTTTTTTTCGAAATATGGAATTTAATTATTTTAGCTCAAAAGATCACTACTACCTATATGTATACTTTTTTTTAAGAACAAGTCAAATAACTAACTATTTAGAACAGGACATATCTAAGCAATTTATTCAATTCAAATCTTGAAAAAAATAGCGATCAAATTAATTCAGGGGATTTCAACAATAATGAGTTAGGGGTTAATATTGAGGGTAAATCAATGAATGGGTTGTTAGGCTCAAGTGGGTTCACTAAGGGTTAATTGTAAAGGTACATTTTTATGGAATGAGTGGGTTAAACCTAAGTGCCTTTATCATTTTGGCAGATCAAATCAAATGGTGTGGTCTTGACATACATAATTAAGCAAGTTCTAGAATAACAGTTCAATATTGGCGCACTCATAATGAAAGTGAGCATGGAAAAAAACAGTAGATGCTCTTGAAAGCTCAAAATCTCACAAAAATTATGGCTTTTTGATGTTTAAACTTGTGAATTCCAATTCAATATAATACCTAGACTTAGAGAAACAACCTAGAAGTTTTTAATTCTTCAAAAATCAATTTATCATGCTTGATTCCCTAATATCTTAAAGTTTAAACAATCAATTCATAAATGTCTATGTTTTAATTCAAGACATATCAATAAAAATCATGAGTTAATTAAAATTCATTCTAATAGTGATATGAGTAATTCACGTGAGAATAAGACATATTCTAATGGTGATATAAAAGACCCCCCACACTTAAGATGTACATTGCCCTCAATGTACAAAGATAGATATATTGAAAAAGATAAATTTATGATCATAAGATAAACTTCCTGAATGATGAATGAATTCCTTGAACTGGAGTTTTTGGAGAACAAATGGCGTGATAGTGGAGAAGGATACTCTGGTGGTGGTAGAGGTTCGCTAGACCATAAGTCCTGCGCCAAAATAATGTTATATCTAGTGGTAGCTACGGTCGTGGTCGAGCAGGACATGGCAGTCGTGGAGAACCTTTCCTGGTGGAGTTTTTAGTTCCTATGGGATGATGAGGTTAGGAGCTCTATATAACTGTGACAGAATCAGGAACTTTTTAGGGGATGTAAGGAAACAGAATTACTCGTAATGGAATAGCTGAAGTTGGTCATTTTGAAATAAAAATTATAAAATCTAATAAAGATAAGCGTAAAGAAAAATAAAAAGGAGTCTGAAGATAAAATAAAAGTAAAAATATAAAATAAAATATTAATGAAATTTTTTAAACATCTTCATCGCTAGATGGTTTGCGAGGTGGGGGTAACGATGAGATGTGAAAATGCTGACAAATCTGATGTAGAGTCGCATCAATGTGATCAAATTGTTGAAAACATTGCTGCTCAAATCGTGTAAGGCACTCAGAGATGTTAGCGTATGAAGCCGCCACATGAACTGGACGAGAGGGGCGTGGTGGTTGAGATGGTGGGTCCTCGTGCTGTGGAGGGACATCATCAGTAATGTCCTCGGGGGCTTCCTCATCGGTAGATTGGACGAGACGATATTGAGGAGGGTAAGTTCCTCGGCACTTTTCGATCATCCTCATGTTTAGCATGCTCAAGATACCTTATGGAGACATCTGGCCAATGAGGGTCAAGGATTATTCTTGGGCTGCGGTGTTGAGGAGCCCGAAGTGTTGTGCCAGTCGCGTCACGTAGGGGCCAATGGAGATGACCCCCTCCGATGTGGCTCTGTCTAGTGGCGAATGGCAAGGGCGATAATGTAGGCAAGGTCGAAGACGTGCCCGTACAGCATACACCGTAAGTAGTAGACGTCGTTGGTGGTGATGACACTAATGCTCTCCTGTCAAGGTGTGTACCAAGATGGCGTGTAGGTACCTCAAGAAGGGAGAGGGAGTCGCTGCCTTGGAGCGGCTCGGGTCTTAAGTGTCTGAACTGAGGACTAAATCATACTAGCACTTCGAGGGAGAGTAGTAGATGTGGCGATGGAGAGTGTCGAGTCGTTCTCATCCATTAACTCCTCTGTGTATTGGCCCAAAGCTATATCAAACTCGGTACACTCAACTGGCGGACTAAACCACCGAGACAAAACTGGACCGTACCGGGATCATCGTAATTTGTCATTACGGTCTGAAGATGAAACATTAAGCATAGTTCTATCGTAAGCTCGAGATACTTCGGCTTGATGATTCCAAAGAAAAGCTCCCAAGGGTCGGTGGTTAGGAGGGCCCGAATCGCATCAGTTAACTGAACTTGTTCAACTGCAGCCCAGTCGATGCAGCGGACCGCAGTTAAAAGTCAGGCCCGGAGTATTTGGTAAAGTTCTTCTTAGGGCCCAATAGGGAACTACAGAAAAAGGTGGTGAATTTTCGCGGTAGGACCCAAGAAAGATGACGCCCCCTTCCTTCTTTTCGAAGCGGGGACGGTGGCTTTCTTTCCTCGTAAAGAAGACATTGTATCTGCAATCAAAACCATTAATTCATCTTGAGGAATAGTCAAAGTAAAATGAAGACAAAAGTTAAAATAAAATAACAATCATAATTTCAGCCATAACTACTAAGACTAACAACTTAACCAAAGCAATCAATTTTATGGCATAGGAATGGTAGAGAATTCCATGGAATGCAATCATACTTGACGGATGAAACATGTCAACACAAAATGCATGAGTATGTTTGTTATTCTAACCAGGAATAATTACTTTAAACTAGTCAAATAGGGCATGGAAATCAAGTAATGAGTAATAATTTCACATGAAAAAGATGATAACTACTCTAGATAATGAATTTTGAGTGATAGAAAGATAAAATAACATATAAAATGCATATTGCTATGATAACTAGCATGAAAAATGAGTGCAATAAAAGGGAAAAGAGTAAACAAATGCTAGAAAGGGAAGAATGAGCGTAAAAAACGGGGTTGGAAGCAGTGCATGGGCGTGGCGGGGCGGGCGTGTGGATTTGCAGCGACTAGGGTTAGGGATTTTGGGTGAAGAAGACAATGAATAGTGCAACTTATTTATAGATTTTGGGGCACACGGCCAGGGAACACACCCGTGTTCCTCAATTTCAGCCCGTGTAATTCGTGGGTTTTGAATTTGGGTGCGTCTGGCATTCGGCCCACGCCCATGTATTTTGGGCGTGTGGGTGCACACGGCTGTGCCGCACAACCCTGTCTGGATTCATTCGCTTCTCCCATGCTCGTGTATGAAGCTCCACGCCCGTGTTTATTTGACATGTTCGACCACGGGTGCTAGACACAGGCGTGTCGAACGCCCGTGTTATTTTCTTAGGTTCAACCACGGTTCTAAGGCACGAGCGTGTCGAACGCTCATGTTATTTTGGCAAGCTCACCCACGACCATATCGCACGGCCGTGGCATTTTATCGTAGCCCATGTTTGGGAAAATTTTCTGCCCTGTTTCCCCACGTCCTCAGCACGGCCGTGTGCCTGGCCGTGTCTATGTGGAAAACTTGTATTTAAGATCTCCGTTAGTAAGTTAGGTGTTAAATACTAAAATTTAAAGAAATTAATATTGTTAGTACTTGGGTTGCCTCCTGAGAAGCGCTTATTTATAGTCTAAGCTCGACTTACCTCTCCATTGAATGGTCATGGTGGTTCGAGGAGTTTATACTCCTTATTCCTGCTATCAATCTCACCAAGATAAGGTTTTAGACGAGTATTGTTTACCTTAAAAGTGCCGGACTTGGGATGACTTACCTCGACTGTACCAAATGGGAAAATGTTAAGTACCGTAAGAGGGACTTCTTCATTCGGTTTGGTAGTGACAATGTGAAGATCTGCGGCTTCTAATAAAATTTTATCTCCAACCTTAAGTTGATTTGGGAAGGTATTGAGCTCGTTCTGGCATAGGTATTGAGCTCGTTCTGGCATAGTTTTGGTTTATCGGGTGTTCTCGGTTTATGCGTCCGCCATTCGTCTAGCTCATTGATTTGTAGCCTTCGATCTTCATGAATAGGTCATCTACTATTGCTTGGGAATGACTCATGTACTTCCTTCAGACTCATTTCCTGCAAAGTAGGTTGCACCATATTGTCAGTTTTAGTAGAATGGTTTAGACGATCACCTTCAATTTTCGATGTGTTGCCAGAATTACGAGCTTGAAGGGTGATTGTTTCGTCTCCCACACGAAGTGTGAGCTCACCTGTGCCAACATCAATAATCATTCTAGCAGTTGCTAAAAAGGGCCTTCCTAAAATCAAAGGAGTATTGCTATCCTCCTCTATGTCTAGAACAATGAAGTCAACGGGAAATATAAATTTATCGATTTTAACTAGCACATCTTCAATAATACCCTAGTCTGTTTGGGTTTCCCAAAACCTAATTGTTTGAACATTTTGTAGAGCATGACATTAATACTAGCCCCTAAATCAGCTAATGCATTATTAACATCTAAACTACCAATTAAGCAAGGAATTGTAAAACTCCCTAGATCTTTTAATTTGTTGCGTAGCTTATTCTGTAGAATAGCTGAGCAAACTGCGTTTAGCTCCACATGCGATGCCTCATCCAACTTCCGCCTATTTGCTAAAAGCTCCTTTAAAAATTTTACTACGTTTGGCATCTGTGATAGAGCTTCAATAAACGGTAAGTTAATATGTAATTTCTTTAAGAATTTAAGGAATTTACCAAATTGTTCATCTGAGCGGTCTTTCCTTGTCGCATTAGGGTATGGCACACGAGGTTTGTATTATGTACTTACCGATTTTTGTTCTTTGTGTTATACCTCACCTTTATCTTTGCTTATCTCAGTATCTTGCCTTGGTTCTGGTTCAGGTGTGACTAACATTTTCTCATCTTGACTAGTAATCACATTGAGTTGCTCCCTTGGATTAGATTCTGTGTTGCTTGGCAAGCTACCTTGTGGTCTTTCAGAAATCAACTTGGCAAGCTGTCCAATCTGAGTTCCAAGCCTTTGGATCGATGCTTGTTGATTCTTAAGTGCTATCTCATTAATCTAAAGACGAGTTTCTGACACCGATATAAACTTTGTGAGCATCTCTTCAAGGTTCGGCATCTTCTCTTGTTGGTAGGGTGGTTGTTGGAAGCCTGGAAGGGGTCTCTAATTGCCTTGGCCTCCCCATGAGAAATTTTGGTGGTTCCTCCAATCTGCATTGTAAGTGTTACTATAAGGATTGTTTTGAGATCGAGGATTGTTACCCATGTAATTTAACTGCTCATTGTCCATGTTGTGACCATATGGCGGGTATTCTGAAATGCTCGATCCACCTCCATTTGCTTCGCACTGCATTACTGGGTGAACCTGTGAAGAACTAAGAAAACCATCAATTTTCTTATTCAAGAGTTCTACCTAATTAGAGAGCATGGTGACTGAGTCGATGTTATAAACACCGGTTGTTTTCGTTGGTTTTGTCCTCATGACTTACCACTGATAGTTATTCAGTGACATCACCTCTAAAAATTCATAGGTAGCTTCAGGTGTTTTATTATTGATGGTTCCGCCAGCAGCTGCGTCAACCATTTGTCGAGTCGAAGGATTTAGGCCATTATGAAAGGTTTGAACCTGTAGCCAGAGTGGTAACCCATGGTGAGGGCATCTTCGCAAAAGATCCTTGTCTCTTTCCCATGCATCGTAGAGTGTCTCTAAATCCATCTGCATAAAAGAAGAGATATCATTACGTAATTTAGTCGTTTTAGCCGGCGAAAAATATTTTAATAAGAACTTTTCGGTCATTTGTTCCCAATTAGTAATTGATCCTCGTGGTAACGAGCTCAACCACTGTTTAGCTTTGTTCCTCAATGAAAAAGGGAATAACCGAAGACGAATGGCATCGTCAAAAACACCATTAATTTTAAATGTATCGCAGAATTCCAGGAAATTTGCCAAGTGAGTGTTTGGATCCTCATCCTGCAAACCATCAAACTGAACAAATTGTTGTATCATCTGAATAGTGTTAGGTTTTAGTTCAAATTTATTTGCAGCAATAGCAGGTCTAGCTATACTCGATTTAGTTCCTGTTAAAGAAGGTTTAGCATAATCATACATAGTGCGTGGAGCAGGATTTTGATTTACTGGATCAACAGCAATTGCAGGAGGTATCAAGTTTTCCTGATTTTTAGCCATCTCCTCGATTGTAGCTTGTATATCGTCCTCTTGCTCTTCCTCTGTGTATCTTAGGCTTCGCCTTATTTCTCTTCAGTTTCTGCGAACTGTGCACTCGATTTCTTCGTCAAAAAGTAGTGGTCCTGACGGGTTTCTTCTAGTCATAAACTATAAAAACCTGCCAAGAGAAAGAAAAAGTAAATTAATAAATAATAATAATAATAATAAAATAAAATTAACTTGCAAGGAAAATAAATGGCTAAAGTAATAAAAATTGAGTGTTTCTAATATCTTAGTTTCCCGACAACGGCACCAAAAACTTGATCGTGTTATTTCGTGATAGGTTTTAAATATTTATAATTAATCATTCTTGAAACTAACTATTATCACGATGCAGTAAGTGTACCTATCAAACAGTAGTATAGTTTTAGCAAGATCGGATTATCGAACCCAAAGGAACTAAAAGTACTAGTAATGACTGTCTTTTTATTATCTAGCCTAAGAGCAAAAGGGTTTGTTTTAACTAACTATTTAACTAAACTAAGAATTCATAGAAAATAGAAATGGGGGATTACTTTTGGAAAACGATTGAATTAAGACAATACCCAAGGAAGAATCCACCTAGACTTTACTTGTTATTCTGGCTCCGAATCGGATGATTTATTCATTTGACTTGATCCGTAGAAATCCCCAAGTTATATTATTATCTCTCTCGAGACTAACAACGTCTAACCCTAGGTTGAATAATTGAAATCTCTTTCTAATTAACTTCCTAGGGTTGCATTAACTCGATCTATATATCCCCTTATTAGGTTTCACCCTAATCCGGCAAAATCTTGTCACTCTATCTCTAGGCGTGCAATCAACTCTTAAACAGGGTCTATTCCTCCTCTGCATAAGAGCTTAATTTGAATCAATATCTTGGAATATCAAAATAAGAATTAAGAACATATAATTAAGAACAAGTCAAATATTTATCATACAATTCAGAAAATAATAATAAGATTCGTCTTAGGTTTCATCCCCCTTAGGTATTTAGGGGATTTAGTTCATAACTAAAAGGGAAAACATCTCAGAAGAATAATGAATACAAAACATAAAGAAAAACCCAAAACTCCTGAAGGGGAATTGAAAGGAGATCTTCAGTCTTGAGGGTGAATCCGACTTCTGAGATGGATCAATCGGCTTTCCTTGAGTAATTCCTTGCTTCCTCCTTTGTGCCTCCCCTTTTATCCTCCTTTAAGGTGTATTTATAGGCTTTAGAATGCCTAAAAGCCCTCAAAATTAGCCTTTTTCGAATTGGACTCAACTTGGGTTCGACAGGGACATGCTCGTGTACGATTACTTTAGGCCGTGGTCAAGCCTGTTACGATAGCATGGGCGTGTGGTCTGCCCGTGTGAGTCGTGCTTCGATTCTGCCAAATTGACACGGTCGTGTGGTCTACCCGTGTAAGGAAGTCCAGGCCATGTCGATTTCGTACATTGGCCCATTTTCTCCGTTTTTGGTCTGTTTCTCGTTCCTTTTATACTCCTAAGCTCACCTAAGTATAAAACATGAAATTAAGGTATTAAGAGCATCGAATTCACCAATTATAAGGAGAAATCATCCATAAAATGTGCTAAGCATAGGGTAAAAATATGTACAAATGACGGTTTATCACCCTACAAGACTGATGTCACAACACCTTAGTGTCTGTGTCGCGACATCAAAGGCAGTATGCTCGTAATTGATCTACCGTAATTTAGTGTAGTTAATTAAACTAATTTTCGCATTTGAGGAGCTTGAATACAAGTATTTTTGTTATGTTTTAGTCGAGTTTTCATTATTTCATTTACATTCAATAAAGTGTGCAATTTGAGGCTTTTATTGACCTTAGGGGCCGAATGAGACCTAAGGGTGAGTTAACGCACATCGTGAGTGTGCAGGAGACCATTAGAAGGCGTATTAAACCAATATTGATCACTACGTCGCAACATAGGGAATAGAATAAAAATTTTTGAAATTGCCTTCGATGCCGCAACACAACCTGAGAGTGTCGCGACAACGAGTCTGGACGGAAGAATAATACAAGACATGGGCGTTTCGGTCTGGACAACCAACTTAAAGCTCAGAAATGTCAGCTAACCTAGGGTTAAAGACGATAACCACCTAAAATCTATAAATAGGCTCCTTTGGCACATGTTTTAGGAACTGCTTACTTAGTTTAGAATTCTTCTCTTAAACTTAGTTTAGTTTTATCTTTTCTTATGTTTAGTTTTATTTTAGTTCGTGCTTTGTTTTATTTCAAGAGATCTGATTGTGGAGACGATCAACTTCTATGGATTCACATTTATTCTTAATATAAATTAGGTATTTCTTAAACTCTACACTTCAATTCATTTATTATGTTCTCTTTTTACATCTTTTCTATATTGTTTATGAAAACCATGAAGAACTAATCCTTTTATGGGGGATTAGCAAATGGAGGTATGATCTATTAAATGTTTTGTAAAGTTACTCAATGCATCAACTATTTAGGAGCAGAAGAACGTAAAACAGAACCTAGGCCTAGCAACCCTAGGAAGTCATCAAGGTGGGGATTAACCCAAAATTGGTATGACCTATCTGTGAATAAATTTACCCAAGCTGGTTTAGACTATGAGGTCGAAAGATAAGTAGTCCTTATCAATTCGTTATTCAAGTAGAAGATCGGAAGATCCTACTGAGGTAATGACTAGTTGATTGACGATGAACCCGAAGCAACATTTGACGGAGATTACTGAAGCGAGCTAATTACCCATAATTAAATTTGATTTGTTCTCTACTTTGATCTCCTGAATTTTATCTTCTCATGTTATTTTATTTTTATTATTATAAAAACCCTTTTTATTCTGATTTCGTACTATAACTGATTTAAAATACTAATTAGATCTGTTGGCGTTTAGGTTAGAATTAATTTAGTACAAGCCTACCTTGGGTACAATCCTTAGAATATTTATGAAGTGTTTCACTGCAAATAAACTATATTACCACCTGACCCGTATATTTGCAAACATTACCTTAAATTCCATATATTTTATAGCGGTATTCACACTCTGGACGTTAGTACTTTTGGATATGGTCATTACTCAGGGTAGCTTTAGGGATATGTCACGACACTGAAGGTAGTCTTGGAATTCTTTCTCTTTGCTCCTTATGTTGCGACATCAAACTCCTTGTGTTGCAACACAACGACCAGTATTGAGTTGCTATGCTCTCTAATGGACTCTTACACATCTACAAAGTATATTAGCTTACCCTTAGGCCTCATTCGACCCCTAAGGTCAATAAAAGACTAAAACTACACTTATTTATTGAATATAAACGGGATTATAAAAGTATAACTAAAACATAACAAAAATGTTTGCATTCAAGCTCCTCAAATGCGAAAACTAGTTTAATCTGCTACACCGAATTATAGCAGATCATAAGGTTGGAATTTATCTCCCACATTTAGTCACTGACCTCTATCACAAGGCTGGTGTCAACATAGCATCCACTGAGCAAACTCAGAGTCCAACACACAACATCATCAGAGATTCCTTTCTCCAACAATTTTAAGAGCTTTATAGGAAGCAAATTCAGGAGTGAAATCAATGAGGTAGCGAAAGAAGGGAAGTAACTCGATCTACGAAAAGGTTAAGTGTTGAGAAGAAAATGAGCCAACATAGTGGTAACACATACTAGGACGTGATATATGCTACAGCAATTGGATGCTTAAGGCGATGATGCAACAACCTGTTTTCCAGTGGTGTCAATAACAATGGTTTTGGGACCACAATTTTGTCATGCCAGTAAATAAATATTAATTATTTGGTATTTATGAAGTCATTAGTGTCGTATTAAATTTTGGCTAAGAAATTTTAATGTTTAGGTAGTTAATTAAGTAAAAAGAATTAAACCGTGAAAGTTGAAAAAGTTAGTTCTATTAATTAATGGTGTTAAATATTTAATGAAGTGTGAGTGTTTGGACTTGTTTGGTAAATAAACCATATAAGATATTAGTGGAAAAATATAGACTAAGTTTTTGTTAGTTGTTAAGTTGATATTAAAGGGTAAATTTGTAAATAGAAAATCATTTGCATCAAATTGAATGTTATAGGAAATTGAAGCTAATAAATTGAAATAAATCATTTTATAGATCAAGTACAAGTAGATAACCGAGGAAAAGGAAAAGTTTTTGAGTAGTCCCTGAACTTTTAACGTCTTGCAGTTTATACTAGGTAAATTCGTATAGTTTATTTTTGTATAAATTATAATGTTATATTAATTGTGAGTTGAGATTGATGGATATTTTGAGTTCGTTAAATTGTAATAAATGGATGTAAGTCTAGGAAATAAATTATTTGAGCTTTTTTACTCGATAATGCATTGAGCTGATGAACGTAGGATAGGATATAATTGGCATGTCAATAGGTTTTAATGCGCGCGATACGGGTTTGTGATGAAAGGAAATGGTGATTATTGATTCATTACTGTTCACTGAATATCCCACAGTCCAACATTTTTTGTGTACTATCGTGTTATATTTTTAGTCAATAAAAGACTCAAACTACAATTTTTATTGAATATATTTTTAGTGCCAAGGTGTGTTTCGGAGGGATGTTAGCCTACGGGCTAGGCATTTGGTGCCAAGGTGTGTTTTCAATTGGATAAGCTCGTTTGGTTAACCACGTATCCGAATCCGTTATATCGTTCATCAAGCAAAATTTTGATTGAATATATGGTTTCTTTATTGGTTAACTTGAGTTGATATTCAATGAGCTAGCATTAATTAAATAGACTATTCATTATGTGAATTGATATAAAGACTCACCTATTGAATGGCTGTGGTTGACAGGATTATAGTTTAGTAACTAATACTGTGTGATTTATATATTATTATTGTAAGCTTATCATTTTAACCGTTGAACTTACTAAGCTCTAGTATAGCTTACTAGTGTCTTTTATTTTTTCTGTATATTATGTTTTGTGGATTCGATGATCGGATCAACTCGAAGAAATCACAGTATCGGAATATCTTTTGGTAGTTTTTGGATGTTTTCTTTTAGGTTATATGGCATGCAATAGGTGTGTTTGTACTTGTTGTGATAATTACTTCTTCATATATTATATTTTAGCTTAGTGTAAAGTTGTTTTAATTTGCTTGAATATGTGCCTTTGTCTTTGGTATAAATAGGTTACTTGTGAACTTGAATTTTAGCTAATTAGATAATTAGCATAAATAGTAACTGAAATATGGTATAATAGTTATGAATGGTTTGAATGGTAATGTTATTTTTAGCATTAGATTTTGTAAGTCTTTGAGAACTTTAAGTGAAATCTAAGTTGGTATGAAATGTGAATTTGATTTGGATATTTGTATTGTGGTGTCAATGATGGCACATTGGTTAGATTTTTAAGTATTTGAATAGGTGAAATTAATGTCTTTTGTGTGATAGGAAAATTTGGCATGAAATGAACTTTTAAAGTCAAGCTTTTTACCATTTTGAGCATAGGTATCGATATTTTGGCGTTTGGTATCGATACTTGACCACATGAATAGTTTTAAAACAAAACAAATGCCAAAATGGTATCGATTTTTATTTGAGTATCGATACTTTTTCATAAATATTGATACCATAAAATAATTATCGATACCCTTCTTTTGTAAAGAAAACAGTATTCAATTTTGGTATCAATTGTCAGAAAGGTATCAATTTAGTATCAATACCAACTACGGATTTTCATTATTAACATTAAAACTTTAGAATTTTGGTAAATATATCTTATTATATGCTTGAATTTCTCAATTAGGTACTTATATAGTTTAAATTTTTAATATGTTTGATTATATAGGATTCCAATTATCAATAACTAAGTTTTGTTTAGTAAAGTAGTTATTGATTGTTGAATTTTACTGTAGCATCTTTTTACTCAGGTCCGTCAACCGGGTCAGGTAAGGGGTGTTACATTTAGTGGTCTTAAAGTTTTGGTTTAGTCGATTCTTAGACTTAACGTAGCATGTTATAGTCTAGAAATTACAGGCCATATAAACATGTGATAGTGTGACATTGATTGATTTGATCTAACCCCTATTTCTCTTTTAGATTTGAAAGATGTCGATAAAATCTGATGGCGCTGACACTGATGAAGTGAATAGTAATGTTCTGACTAATGAACAAGAAGCAAGTCGTAGTTTACTAATTGCACAAATATCAAAAAATGAAGTTAAAAATGTTGTCTTCGGTTTAAAGGGTCAGTGGTTCAAAGAATTCATGGTAGCCAACCCTGTGGCTCAACAACCTCTTCCCCCTGTTATACGACATGTAATGCCTTCACCTCCTCAAACAATTGAAACAAGTCAACGGCTTTCTATTGATAAAGTCAGGAAGTGTGGTGCTGATGAATTTCAGGGTAAAATGGAAGATGATCCAACTAAGTTTGAGTATTGGATTAAAAATATTCAGCGTGTATTCGATGAAATGGCTTGTTCTCTTAATGATTATCTTAGATGTGTCGTATCTTTACTTAAAGATAAAACTTACATTTGGTGGTCAATGTTAACAGCAGTAGTACCGAGAGATAACATTAATTGGGATTTTTTTAAAATAGAATTTAAAAACAAGTATGTCAGCAAACGATACTTGGATCGAAAAAAGAAAGAATTTCTTGAGTTGAAGCAAGGTAACAAGTCGGTAGCCGAGTATGAAAGAGAGTTTGTACATCTCAGCAAATATGCTCATGAAATTGTGGCGAACGAGTAAAAAATGTTTATTAGAGGGACAAAAATATAAGAGTTCGTTGTTTTGTCAGATCGTGCTCAAAAGATGGAGGAAGGTTATAATCACAAGAGGAAAAGAGATAGGAAGGCTCGTGAATTTGGTAAAAAAAGCTTTTCTAAGTCATTTTTTGCACCGCCGGCAAAGAAATTAGGAAACTATTTAATCATGTTACTTCACCATTTAAGTTCTTGGGTAAAAATACATCGAAACAACATGATTCGAAATCTCATGTTAAACCTGTTGATAGTGTGGGAAGTGTTTGTAATGCTCCGAAACTGATGTGCAAGTATTGTGGAAAATCACACTTTGGTGAATGTAGGACCAGAATAGGTGCATGTTACAGATGTGGTGTGATAAATAATTTTGTACAGAACTATCTGAGATTAGTGGGAGACAGCAAAGAAAAGAACGAAATGTAGTTGTCTACACCTTATAAAAGTAGGCGACCTGGTCAGAGTAGTTATACAGGAGCAAATCGTAGTGGGACTAACGATACAGTTGTCAGATTTGAAGCTAGAGCACTTATGCAAGCATATGCTATTCGAGCCAGAGAGGAAGCTAGTACACCTGATGTTATTGCTGGTACATTTTATCTTTTTGATGTTATTGTATATGCACTAATTGACCTTGGGTCAACTCATTCATATATTTGCAATACATTAGTAATGGATAAGAATTTACCTATTGAGTCAAATATGTTTGATGTTCGAGTTACTAATCCACTGGGTCAAAGTGTGTTAGTTAATTTAATATGTTGGAACTGTCCACTGAGAATTCAGGGTTGTGACTTTCCTATCGATCTTTCATGAATTTGATATCATTTTGGGAATGGATTGGTTGACGTTTGATCGGATGTAAACGTTACAGTAATAATGTGAAAGCATACACTGTCGATACAAGTATAATAGACAGATGTGAGTCTGTCAGATATCGATCCCAAGAGGATGGTTGTCTTTTGTCTATTAATGTCGGTGCAATAACTAGATAGAAATGAGGTAAATTGTGAATATAGTTGTCGAAGCAATAACTCAAAAACAATAAGATAAAGTATGCCATGGATAAACTGGGATCCCCAACATGAATCTTCAGCAGTGTACTAAGTACTCACATGGTATAAAAGATAGGTGATTGTCGATGCAATAAAATTAATGTATATCTTACCAGATGCCACTCTTTGGTTTAATCTGAGACTTAATCGTGCACATTAACCTTGTAATACCCCCTACCCGTATTCGTTGCCGGAATAGGGTACGAGGGATTACCGGAGTTTACGAATTAATTTAATTTTTTTACTCAATATAGCCCCTTTATAGATATCTAACCTTCCCTGCAAATTTTAAATCGAAACCAATCCACATCAACCAATCCAATTCAACATATTTTCAAGATAGATTCAAGCATATTTATAAGATAACCTCATCACATACCAAAACCAAGATTTGTTAGTCATACCAATGGCTGACCTTACATTCATTTCATATTAACACTTACTTTATTAGCTTATACATGTCATTGATTTCCAAAATAAAGTTTCTTTATATACCGAAGTCTTGAGGTTGATAGTGTGATGTATCTCCGACCGAATCTGACCTCCGAGCTCTCTACACTACAAAACAAGGGAAAAGGAAACAGGGTAAGCACTTTGTGTTTAGTAAGCCTATGTAACAAGAATTATACTTACCTAATATTTCAATACAATGCAATAAACATTCATATATCCATTCAATGCATTATTACCCTAACATTCACAACTCAACATTCAAGTTAGTCCAATAATTTTCATGTGTCAATAATATATACCATGATTGATGAACTCATCAATACCATGATTTCCATTCCCTTATTATTTTTCCATATTTAACCCGTTGAATTTCTCGAAATTTTCGATGGATTTTCAGAGGTACACTTTTAGTGTACAATTTCCAGGTTCGTTAATTCATATTCATGTGCGCACATTTCCATTTCAGAGAGCACACTCCTACGAACCTCATCCTTACAGTGGGATTACCAGTCTAGGCTAAATCCTTTGTAATATAAACTCATAGAGTATTGTCGGGATTACCAGTCCAGGCTAAATCCCCTGCAATGACAATTACTCTAATGAGCTTGGATCTGAATTACCAGTCCAGGCTAAATTCAGACCCTAATTCGGATTATCCGTCCAGGCTAAATCCATTTTCCACATATTCTTTGGGAGGGCTATATCAGGATAGGATCACCCGTCCAGGCTAGATCCTTTTTACCGTCAATTCCTTTTCAGAGATCCATCGAATTTTCCTTTCATTCAACCGAGATTTCTTCCCTTTTTTTATCAAATATATCAATGTTTCATCAATTTTCATACAATGAACATTCAAATTATTCACTTCAATAACATACATTTCAAGCATTTAAGAATATAATTCAAGTTACACAAACTTACCTCGATACTTGTTCGTATACAAAAATCTACTAATCCCAAACTTTTTCCTTTCCTCGATACTTATTCGTATTTGAATCTTCTGGATCTAAATAAATAACTTTAATTATCAATTTAATACATTTCATGTTCATATGCAACATTCTCTATAATTTCATTATTATTTATAGTTCATTCAAAAAAATTTTTATAATTTTTGATTTAGCCAATAAGTACAATTTATTCTTTAAAGTCACCCCTATTCTGCTGTCTGACAGTTCTGACCCTTCTTCGCTAAAAATTAATTATCTCTTTATACAGGATTCAGATGATGTTTCCGTTTGTTTCTCTTGAAAATAGACTCATTCAGGATTCTAAAAATATAAATTTAAGCCCATAATTATTTTTCTTCAAATTTTTTATGATTTTTTAAAGTCAGAACAGGGAAACCTAATTTCATTCTGACATTATCTCACAAAATTCATTATATCTCATGATTTACAAATTCATTGCTTACATCGTTTCTTCTATGAAAAATTAGACTCAATAAGATTTAATTTAATATTTTTTTCATCTTCTAATTAGATTTCTAAAATTTATGGTGATTTTTCAAAGTTAGTCTACTTCTGCTGTCCAAAATTGTTTAAGTGCAAGCTGTTTATTATCATTTGTCCCCTAAGCTTTTAATAAATAATAATTTCATCCCTACTCAATTATCCTCTTAATTGAGCTCATTTTTCTCAATTAACACTTTATTCTATCACTTTAAACTAATTTATAACCTTTAGGAATCAGAATTTCAGCAATAGACTTTAATTCCAAACATTTTCACAATTAGGTCCTAAAAATCAATTTCTATTGAAATTACCTAATAAAATCATCTCATAAACAAATTAAAGCTTCAATTTCATTCTATTTCATCATAAAATTACAGCACTCAACCATGGTGACTTTCAATTTCATCCATGAAATCAAAAACTAATGAATTTAATAGTAGGACCTAGTTGTAAAAGTCTTAGAAACACAAAAATTACAAGAAATAGGAAAGGATTAACTCACTTGGTGCAAAAATTATGAAATACCAGCTTAGAAAACCCTCCTATGGCGTTTTTGGCTGATGAGAATGAAGGAAAATGAAGATATTTCTAGATATTCAAAATTAGTCCTACTTTTATTTAGTAAATTTTGTTATTTTCCCATTTTACCCTTATTTCAATAATTCTCCTGATTTTTCTCGGCTTATGCCGCCCAAAATATCTCTTTTGGGCTTATTTTATCTTTAGGTCCATTCTCATTTGACAATTGAGCTATTTAATCCTTCTAGTAACTTTTACACCCTTTTCAATTTTAGTCCTTTTTATTTAATTACCTACTCAAACGTTAAAATTTTCTAACGAAATTTTAATACCACATTACTAACATTTTATAAATATTTATAAAAATATTTCCTACTTAGTTTTATGAGATCAAGGTGTCGATACCTTGTTTTTACCCAATTATTTCTTCAATGATTTATTATTCTAACTAACCACTAAATCGATAAAATTTTTCTATCGATATTTTAATACGATTTTCCTATCATATAAATAGTCATGCAAAAATATTAAAATAAATTTCTCTTTAAATCAGATTTGTGGTTACGAAACCACTATTCCGATAACATTGAATTTAGGCCATTACAACTCTTCCCCCCCCCCCTTTTAAGGATTTTCGTCCTCGAAAATCTTACCAGTAAAGAGGTTTCGGTATTGTTTACTCATTGTCTCCTCCGGTTCCCATGTCGCTTCCTCAATCCCGTGCTTTTGCCACAATACTTTCACCAAATTTATTTTTTTATTTCTAAGCTCCTTTGTTTCCTGTGCCAATATCTTGACCGGTTCTTCACTGTAAGTCATATCCGGTTGAATCTCTACTTCTGTCGGAGAAATAACATGTGAAGGATCTGACCGATATCTTCGTAGCATAGACACATGAAAAACATTATGGATTCTATCAAGTTCCGGTGGTAATGCCAATCGATAAGCGACCGATCCAATTCTTTCTATGATCTCATATGGCCCGATAAATCTTGGACTCAATTTACCTTTTTGACCGAATCGGAGAACTTTCTTCCAAGGAGACACTTTCAGGAATACCTTGTCACCAACCTAAAATTCAATCTCTTTTCGTTTAAGCTTGGCATATGATTTTTGACGATCGGAAGCTGCTTTTAAACTATCCTGAATAACCTTTACTTTTTCTTCTGTTTCCCGGATCAAATCAACGCCATGTATCTTCTTTTCACTGAGCTTTGTCCAATATAACGGTGTTCTATATTTTCTACCATACAAAGCTTCATACAGAGCCATTTTAATACTGGACTGATAATTGTTATTGTAAGCAAATTCAATCAAAGGTAGATATCTCTCCCAATTACCTTCAAACTCTAGTATACAACATCGGAGCATATCTTCCAATACTTGAATTACATGCTCAGATTGGCCATCTGTTTGAGGATGAAATGCAGTGCTGAAATACAACTGAGTACCCAAGGCTTCTTGCAATTTGTCCCAGAAACGATACGTAAATCTGAGATCTCTATCCGATATAATGGAGACAGGCACTCCATGTAGCCTGACAATCTCATATATGTACAGTTCAGCCGGTTTATCTAAAAAATAATCCATACGTACTGGAATAAAGTGTGTTGACTTTGTCCATCGGTCAAAAATCACTCAAATAGCATCTTTTTTCCTCAGAGACAACGGTAGCCCCAATATAAAATCCATAGTGATTCTTTCACATTTCCATTCCGGTATAGTAATTGGCTGAAGTAACCCCGAAGGTACCTGATGTTCAGCTTTAACTTGTTGACATATTAAACACCTTGATACAAACTCAGAGATATCACGTTTCATTCCCGACCACCAATACATCTTTTTCAGATCATTATACATTTTATTACTCCCCGGATGTATAGACATAGTACCGTTGTGAGCCTCGTGTAGAATCTTCTATATGAGCTCTGAATTTTGAGGTACACATACCTTACCTCTGAATAACATACAACCATCAATCCCAACCTGAAATTCAAAATCAGTACCTGACTCACACTGTGCCTATTTAACCTGTAACTTCTTATCATTCTTCTGAGCTTCACATATTTGCTGTAGAAATGTCGATTTAGCTCTCAATTCAGCTAGGATTGAACCATCATCAGTCAGTGACAACCGGGTATTCATAGTTCGTAAAGCAAACAGAGATTTCTCACCATACAAGTAATGTTGTCATATCTTCAGCGCAAATACAATAGCAACTAATTCAAGATCATGTACTGGGTAATTTCTTTCATGTGGTTTAAGTTGTCTTGAAGCATAGGCTATTACTTTACCTTCTTGCATCAAGACACAACCTAAACCATTTAATGAGGCATCACTGTAAATAACAAATTCCTTACCCGATTCAGGCTGCACTAATACAGGTGTTTTTGTTAGTAGATCTTTCAATCGGTTGAAACTCTGCTGACATCCATCTGTCCACTCGAACTTTACATCTTTCTGCAATAATCGAGTCATCGAAGAAGCTATCATAGAGAACTCCTGTACAAATCTCCGATAATTACTAGCTAAACCCAAGAAACTTCTAACTTCAGATACATTCTTCGGTGGGCTCCAATTGACAATAGTTGAGATTTTACTTGGATCTACCTTGATGCCTTCGGCGGATACAATATGTCCAAGAAAACCCACTTCTCGAAGCCAAAATTCACATTTACTAAATTTAGCATATGACTGCTTCTCTCGCTGAATTTGAAACACAATTCTTAAATGTTCTGCGTGTTCTTCTTCATCCCGAGAATAAACCAAAATATCATCAATGAATACTACCACAAATCTGTCTAAGCACGGTCTGAATATCCGGTTCATCAAATCCATGAATACTGCAGGTGCATTAGTTAACCCAAGCGGCATAACCAGAAAATCATAATGTCTGTACCTGGTTCTGAAGGCTGTTTTTGGCACATCTAACTCCTTTTCTCGTAACTGATAATAACTTGATCGAAGATCAATCTTTGAAAACACTGTAGCACCTTTCAGCTAATCAAATAAATCATCAATCCGAGGTAATAGGTATTTATTCTTTATGGTTACATTATTAAGTTGCCGGTAGTCGATACACAGTCTTAAAGACCCGTCCTTCTTTTTCACAAACAGAACCGGAGCACCCCAAGGTGAATGACTCGGTCGGACAAAACCCCTGTCAACAAGTTCTTGTAATCGTGTGTCTTTAACTCTTTTAATTTCAGAGGAGCCATCCGATACGGAGTCAGAGAAATAGGAGTAGTTCTCGGAATCAAATCTATAGAAAATTCCACTTTTCTTTCTCGTGGCAACCACGGTAATTCCTCCGAAACACATCGTAAAAATTTGCATACCATCGCACCGCTCATATCTTTGACTCAGATACCTTGGTGTCGATTACATAAGCCAAGTAAGCATCATACCTTTTTTTAACATACCTCTGTACTGCCATTACTGAAATCAAATCAGATAACCCCTCTGTCTGATCAGATTTAACCTGAAGTAACTCACTATTCTGACATTTTAGCACAATATATTTCTATCTACAATTTACTACTGCATCATGCTGGGTTAACCAATCCATGCCCAATATCACATCAAATTCTTCAAATGGCAGTAACATCAAATCAGCTAGGAAACAATAACCTCTTACCATCAGTGGATAATTTTTACAAATTTTATCCACCAAAACAGATTGGCCCAGGGGGTTCGAGACTTTAACCATAAATTCAATAGGTTTAATAGATAAATCTTTAACACATGCAAGCTTTAGACATATATATGAATGCGTAGAACCGGGATCAATTAATGCAGTAATATCAATGTCAAGTAAAGAAAATGTACCAGTAATAACATCGAGTGCTGAGGCATCTTCTTTGGCACGAATGGCATATATCCTAGCAGGTGCTCGTGCCTCAGGCCTGCCTGCAGTATCTTTTGTAGCTCCTCGACTACCACTGACATTACCAGATGGTCGAGGTGGCCTACCCCTCGAAACTGGATTACTCGACTTCGATATCTGCTCAGCTTCTTTTTTACCCCTTTCTGGACAATCTTTGAGGAAATGGTCAAAAGAACCACATCGGTAACAAGCCCAGCTCTTTAATCGGTATTCACCAAAATGAGCTTTATTATAGTACTGGCATCTTGGCTTAGGGGTACCAACACTACCAACACTAGTCACTGATGGAGTGGAAGATCTTGGATTAGTGCGTTGAGAACCTCGCTCTCTGCCCGAATACCTAGTGGATGAGGTAGAACGATCCTGGTACTTCTTCAATTTCTTTGGAGCAGAAAACTGGGATTTTACCATTGATCTTTTACTAAAAATTCGAGCTTCCCTCTCAGCCTGTTTCTTCTCTTTGCTCAATTCTTCTACTTTATAAGCTCACTCTGCCAATGTAGCAAACTCTCAAATTTCAAGAATTCCGATCAGTAGCTTAATATCTTCATTCAACCCTTCTTCGAATCGTTTGCACATTTTAGCTTCTAACTGTACCCATTCTCGAGCATATTTACACAACCAAACATATTCTCTTTCATACTCAGATACTGATCTATTGCCCTGTTTCAGCTCAAGAAATTCTTTTCTTTTATGATCAAGGAACCTCTGGCTGATATATTTCTTTTTAAATTGGTTCTGAAAGAACTCCCATGTAATTTCTTCTTTCGGAACAACTAAAGCTTTAGTATTCCACCAATGATAAGCTGTGTCTTTTAGCAATGAGACGGCACATTTCAAACATTCTTCTGGTGTGCAAGATAATTCCTCCAAAACCGAAGTAGTATTCTCTAACCAGAATTTAGCCCGTTCGGAATCATTATCAACTGCTGCTTCGAATTCTTCGGCCTCATATTTTTGAATTTTATCTACTGGAGCTTTTCTTTTTCTAACAGATTCAATACCTATACACTGTGGGATCTCGGAAACCGGTGGAGAAGCAGGAGGAGGAGCTTGAACTTGCTGCACTACAGGGTTAGTTCTTAAGTATTGACTAAATCATTCATTCATCATTTGAAAGAAGGCTGTTTTTGCCTCCTCCCCTCGACCCTCTGTCTCGGGCCTTCTATTGCTAGTTTCTTCTCTTTGTACTGAAGCCAGAGCATGACTCCCAGCTTCATCAGATTGAGCTCGGTCGGATGACATTACTATAAGAAAAACACATTTTAAATGGTCAGGAGATATCACACTATCAATAATAATTTAAATAACATTTATAGCCAATTCGTATTTGCTACGTCAGTCCTAGAACTGGCTAAACCATAGCTCTGATACCAACAAATGTAATACCCCCTACTCGTATTCGTTGCCAAAATAGGGTACGAGGCATTACCGGAGTTTACGAATTAATCTAATTTTTTTACTTAATATAGCCCCTTTATAGATATCTAACCTTCCCTACAGATTTTAAACCGAGACCAATCCACATCAACTAATCCAGTTCAACATATTTTCAAGATAGATTCAAGCATATTTATAAGATAACCTCATCACATACCAAAACCAAGATTTGTTAGCCATACCAATGGCTGACCTTACATTCATTTCATATTAACATTTACTTTATTAGCTTATAGATGCCATTTATTTCCAAAATAAAGCTTCTTTATATACCGAAGTCTTAAGGTTGATAGTGTGATGTATCTCCGATCAAATCCGACCTCCGAGCTCTCTACACTACAAAACAAGGTAAAAGGAAACAGGGTAATCACTTTGTGCTTAGTAAGCCCATGTAACAAGAATTATACTTACCTAATATTTCAATACAATGCAATAAACATTCATATATCCATTCAATGCATTATTACCCTAACATGCACAACTCAACATTCAAGTTAGTCCAATAATTTTCATGTGTCAATAATATATACCATGATTGATGAACACATCAATACCATGATTTTCATTCCCTTATTATTTTTTTCATATTTATCCCGTTGAATTTCTCGAAATTTTCGATGGATTTTCAGAGCTACACTTTTAGTGTACAATTTTCGGGTCTATCAATTCATATTCATGTGCGCACATTTCCATTTCAGAGAGCACACTCTAGCGAACCTCATTCTTACAGCGGGATTATCAGTCCAGGCTAAATCCCCTTTAATATAAACTCATAGAGTATTGTCGGGATTACTAGTCCAGGCTAAATCCCCTGCAATGACAATTACTCTAATGAGCTTGGATCTGAATTACCAGTCCAGGCTAAATTCAGACCCTAATTCGGATTACCCGTCTGGGCTAAATCCATTTTCCACATATTCTTTGGAAGGGCTATATTAGGATAGGATCACCCGTCCGGGATAGATCCTTTTAATTGTCAATTCCTTTTCAGAGATCCATCGAATTTTCCTTTCATTCAACCGAGATTTCTTCCCTTTTTTTATCAAATATATCAATGTTTCATCAATTTTCATACAATGAACATTCAAATTATTCACATCAATAACATACATTGTAAGTATTTAAGAATATAATTCAAGTTACATGAACTTACCTCGATACTTGTTCGTATACAAAAATCTACTAGTCCTGAACTTTTTCCTTTCCTCGATCTAGCTTCGTATTTGAATCTTCTGGATCTAAATAAATAAATTTAACTATCAATTTAATACATTTCATGTTCATATGCAACATTCTCTATAATTTCATTATTATTTATAGTTCATTCAAAGCTGTCTACTTAAGTCATAGTTTGTAACGCCCCCAAGCCCGAAACCGTCATCGGAGTCAATCTTGAGGTGTTACTAATCTTATTTTACCTTTTTAAACAATTCTAACTACTTATATTAATTTTCGGAATAAACTATTTTTCTGCATCATAGTTGTTTAAAAATTCATATCTCGAGTTACGAAACTCAAAATCCAATTCCGTAATTTTTTTGTGAAACTAGACTCATATATCTATTTACTAATTTTTTCTAGAATTTTTTGCTGGGCCAATTAGTACAGTTTATTAGTTAAAGTCTCCCCTATTTCAGGGTTCGACTGCTCTAACCTCTGTGTATTACGAATCAGATATCTCTCTGTACAGAATTTCAATGACTATGAGGTTTGTTTATCTTAAAACTAGACTCAATAAGGATTCTAACCATATAAAGTACACCACCTAATTGTTTTTATAAAATTTATGGTGAATTTCTAAAGTTGAAACAGGGGATCCAGAAATCGCTCTGGCCCTATTTCACTAAAACTCAGATATCTTATAAAATATGAAATCTTTACCTGCTTTGCTTATTCCATATGAAAATAGACACAATGAGCTTTAATTTCATATATTATTCACTATTAAACCATGTCTCTACAAATTTTTTGTGATTTTTCAAAATCACATTATTTCTGATACTTGAATCTGTTTTTAAGTTACTTTCACTTTTTTCATAATTTTCATGAGATAGTTACTACTTAATCATACATACTATTAAACATGTATATCTTCAGCCATTCTATTAGCTAATCACTAGAAAATATTTACACATCATTCATTGATCATATCATATCAAAAGAAACCAAGTTCTTATACATGCCATACACAAAACGAAACGTCTAACTATACCAATGTAATTTCTTCGATAGTGTGATCGGGTCTCCGACGTTTACTTCGATCCCCGAGTGGCTTGATAAAAACTATAAGAAAAAGAAAATAAGAGAGTAAGCACTAGGCTTAGTAAGCTTACAAGCAAATAAATTACAACATTCAACATAATGAATAAATATACATCAAGTCACCTAGCCTCATAAACTTTCTTTACTTCTTATTTTTTACCTTCTTCTTTACTCACTTACCTTCTTTCTTACCTGACCTTTCACTATTCATAAATATAATCTACCTTCCCTTTTTGTTGATAATTCACTATGATTTAACATATACAATGACCTGTTGAACCACTCGGAATACTAAGGATACTAGGGTCGCTCCTGCTCATCAATATCTCACTTAATGCCATGTCTTCGACATGGACTTACATGAATTATTCCTATCTCCAATGCCATATTTATATATATAATATGGGCTTACATGGCTCATTCCTGTCTCCAAAGCCATATATCTGATATGGACTTACATGGTTCATTTCTATCCCGTCCACAACCCAAATATCCTAATATTCCTAAGGTTCAAACAGGGCTTCCTAATGCTTTTTCTCTCTACTACTTACTTTTTAATTCGACTTTAAATATTCAAAAAAAATAAATATATAAATGTTGGAAATTAACAATAATAATGTAAAATATAAGAATATTGCATTTATTTACTGTAAACTTACCCCGACACAAAATGTGACTAACTTTACAATTTAGTCCTTTACTTTTTCTTTTCCCCGATCTACTCCTGAATTTCGTTCTTCTTGATTATGAAGCTTAAAAGTTGAAGAAACCCTAGCTATGGAGAGAGCAAAATTCGGCAGCAACTTATGGAGAAAGATGACCATTTTGTGTTATTTTTCCCATTTTATTTCATTTAATATCCAAATGACCAAAATGCCACTCCTTACTAAACTTTTAAAAATTCCTTCCATGTCCTAATTTTGTCCATGAACTTAAAATTGGTTAAATTGCTATTTAAGACCTCCTCATTAATACTCCAAAACAATTTCATACTAAAAACTTCTAGAATGCAAGTTTACAAATTATTCGATTTAATCCCTAACCTAAACTTAAGCACTTTATGCATAGAATTTCATCACGAAATTTTCGCACAATCATGTAATCATATCATGAACCTCAAAATAATAATAAAATAAATTTTTCTACCTCGGATTTGTGGTTTTGTAACCACTGTTCCGTTTAGGCCCTATTTCGGGATGTTACATAGTTACTAAATTATTTTTATCTTGAGTTACAGAACTCCAAATTAGGATCCGCTAATTTTCCCTGAAACTACACTCATATATATTCTTACCATAAAATTTTTAGAATTTTTGGTTTAGCCAATAAGTACAGTTTATTCTTTAAAGTCACACATGTTGATTGCGCGGAGTTGATTGCGCGCCTAGAGATAGAGTGACAAGATTTTGCCGGATTAGGGTGAAACCTAATAAGGGGATCCATAGATCGAGTTAATGCAACCCTAGGAAGTTAATTAGAAAGAGATTTCAATTATTCAACTTAGGGTTAGACGTTGTTAGTCTCGAGAGAGATAATAATATAACTTAGGGATTTCTTCGGATCAAGTCAAATGAATAAATCATCCAATTCGAAGCCAAAATAACAAGTAAAGTCTAGGTGGATTCTTCCTTGGGTATTGTCTTAATTTAATCGTTTTCCAAAAGTAATCCCCCAATTCTATTTTCTATGAATTCTTAATTTAGTTAATTAGTTAGTTAAAACAAACCCCCTTATTCTTAGGCTAGATAATAAAAAGACAGTCATTACTAGTACTTTTAGTTCCTTTGGGTTCGACAATCTAGTCTTGCTAAAACTATACTACTGTTCGATAGGTACACTTGCCTACATCGTGATAATAGTTAGTTTCAAGAACGATTAATTATAAATATTTAAAACCTGTCACAAAATAACACGATCAGCAGAGGAGCTGGTAAAAGAGAGGAGGAAAGTAGCCATCTAGTCGCAGGATTTAAAGAAAAGATAGATGGGTAAGGCACATCAGTCCTCATCTAAGCGATCAAAAAAAAATTACTACCCGATCGAATGCTTCGGTGGGGTATTCAAGGAGAAATAAGAATCAACAGAATATGGCATCTAATGCTCAGACTACTTCGGTTGCTAGTGTTGGTAGTACTCGGCCAAATAGGCAAGAGTGTCCTCAATGTGGGAGACATCACTTAGGTGAATGTCGAGTAAACGAGAGGGGCTGTTTCAAGTGTGGGTCACTTGACCACTTTATTCGTGATTGTCCTGAGATGGACGAGAGAGGAAAAAAAAGATATGAAAGCAAGTAGTGCTCCCTTGAGGAGTAGGCCACAAAATAACCTCGGGAGTGGGAGTAGTGGTAGAGGCACGTCAAGAGATGTCACGGCGAGGTCTGAAGGTAGAGTGCCAGAAAGGACCTATGTTATACGTGCCCGAGAAGAGGAAGAGTCCCTCGACGTGATCACGGGTACCTTTTCTATCTATGATATAACTGTTGTTGGTTTAATTGACCCGGGATCTACCCACTCTTACATTTGTATGGAAATGATGCCTCATATAAACATGTTAGTAGAGTCCACTAAGTTTGTAATAAAAGTGTCCAACCCGTTAGGCAAGCATGTATTAGTGGACCGAGTATGCAGAAATTGTCCTTTGATGATTAGTGGCCATTGTTTTCCAGCCAACCTGCTGTTGTTGCCATTTAATGAATTCGATGTAATTCTTGGGATGGATTGGCTGACCTCCTATGGTGTTGTAGTAGACTGTGGAAGAAAAGTAATTGAGTTAAGATGTGAAGATGGGGATGTTCTTCGAGTTGGACCAGATGAGTCAAATAACCTGCCTATGGTAATATCGTCATTGACAGTTGAGAAATATTTGAAAAAGAAGTATAAGGCTTATTTAGCTTTTGTGCTGAATACTCAAGAGTCAGAGTTAAAGATAGAATTAGTGCCAGTAGTCTGTGAGTTCACAGATGTGTTTCTAGAGGAATTACCTAGATTACCTCCAGTGAGAGAATTCGAATTTGAAATTGAATTGGTTCTTGTTACGACACCTATTTCGATCACTCCATATAGGATGGCCCCAACGGATTTGAAAGATTTGAAAGCACAGTTGCAAGATCTAACAGACAAGGGCTTTGTGAGACTGAGTTATTCTTCGTGGGGTACTTCGGTACTCTTTGTAAAGAAGAAAGATGGGTCGATGAGATTATGCATCGACTATAGGCAACTCAACAAGGTAACAATGAAGAACAAATACCCTTTACCAAGGATCGATGATTTGTTTGATCAGTTGAAGGGAGCTACCATGTTTTCTAAGATCGATCTGAGGTCTGGTTATTATCAGTTAAGGGTTAAAGAGCGAGATGTGCCGAAGACTGTGTTTCGGACAAGATATGGGCATTATGAGTTTCTTGTCATGCCCTTTGGTTTAACTAATGCCCCGACGGTATTTATGGCTTTGATGAATCGTATATTCAAGCCGTATCTAGATAAGTTTTTTGTCATCTTTATCGCTGACATACTAAACTACTCGCGTGATGAGAGAGAGCACGCAGAGCATCTGAGGGTTATGTTGCAAACCTTGAGAGACAAGAGATTATACGCCAAGTTCAGCAAGAGTGAGTTTTGGCTTAGAGAGGTCGGGTTTCTAGGACATATTGTGTCAGGTGATGGAACCTGAGTTGATCTAAATAAGATTTCTGCTATTGTGGATTGAAAGCCGCCGAAGAATGTAACGGAGGTTCGAAGCTTTTTGGTTTTAACCGGATACTACAGACGATTTGTAAATAGATTTTCTATGATAGCTACCCCGATGACTAGGCTACTGCAAAAGGACGTCAAGTTTGAATGGACCGAAAATGTCAACAAAGTTTTGAGAGATTAAAGACCTTATTAACGGAAGCCCCGGTGTTAGTGCAACCAGAGTCGGGCAAGGAGTTTGTGATTTATAGCGACGCCTTCTTAAACGGTTTAGGGTGTGTACTCATGCAAGAAGGGAAGGTTATATCCTACGCCTCGAGACAGTTAAAACCACATGAGAGAAATTATCCGACCCATGATTTGGAGCTAGCGGATGTAGTGTTTGCATTGAAGATTTGGAGACACCATTTGTTTGGAGAGAAATGTCAGGTATTCACTGACCATAAAAGCTTAAAGTACCTGATGACTCAAAAGGAGTTGAATTTGAGGCAACGCTGGTGGTTAGAGCTGTTAAAGGATTATGAATTTATTATCGACTATCATCCAGGAAAGGCGAACGTAGTCGTCGACGCCTTGAGTAGGAAGTTGTTGTTTGCCTTGAGATCTTTAAACACTCAGTTGATTGTATCTAATGATGGTTCGATCCTAGCAGAGCTGAGAGTCAGACCGACTTTTCTTCATAAAATCCAAGAAGCTTAGAAAGGTGATGAGAAGTTACAAGCCAAGAGAAATCAGTATGAGTCAGAAATTGAATCAGATTTTCGTATCAGTACCGATGGATGTTTAACGTTTAGAGACAGAGTTTGTGTACCTAAAAACAATGAACTTATTCAAAATATTTTGAGTGAGGCTCATGGTGGTTGTTTATCTGTTCACTCGGGTAGTACGAAAATGTACAACAACCTTAAGAAAATGTATTGGTGGTCGGGTATGAAAAGAGACATCTCAGAATTTGTATACAAGTGCCTATTGTGTCAACAAGTAAAGGCTGAACATCAAGTACCTTCGGGTTTACTTCAACCTATTATGGTCCCCGAGTGGAAATGGGATCGTATCACTATGGACTTCGTGACCAGTTTGCCAGTAACCCTAAAAAAGAAAGATACAGTATAGGTTATTATCAACAAATTAACTAAGTCGACACACTTCGTACTAGTGCGTACCGACTACTCCCTCGAGAAATTAACTGACTTATATATTTCTGAGATTCTAAGGCTTCATGGATTGCCATTGTCGATTGTGTCAGATAGAGATTCGAGGTTTACCTCAAGGTTTTGGAAAAAGTTACAAGAGGCTTTGGGAACCAAGTTGAGTTTCAGTATGGCATTTCATCCGCAAACTGACGGACAGTCGGAAAGAGTGATGCAGATGTTAGAGGACATGTTGAGATGTTGTGTTCTTGAATTTCAAGGAAGTTGGGAAAAATACTTGCCATTGGTTGAATTCGCCTACAACAACATCTATCAGTCGAGTCTGAAAATGGTGCCTTATAAGGCCTTTTAAGGGAGAAAGTGTCGAACGCCTTTATACTGGACTGAGTTGAGAGAGAATCAGATTCATGGGGTTGATTTGGTCAAAGAAGCTGAGGAGAAAGTTAAAGTGATTCGTGACTGCCTAAAAGCCGCATCGGATAGACAAAAATCCTACGCAGATTTGAGATGAAAGGAAATTAAGTTTGAAGTCGATGATAAAGTATTTTTGAAAGTTTCTCCGTGGAGGAAAGTCCTCAGGTTTGGAAAGACGGGTAAGTTGAGTCCTCGTTTCATAGGACCTTATGAGATTACCGAGAAAGTAGGGCCTGTTGCCTACTGATTGAAATTGCCACCGGAGTTAGAAAAGATCCATAATGTGTTTCATGTGTCCATGTTACACCGGTACAAATTAGACCCTTCGCATGTAATTGCACCAACTGAAGTTGAGATTCTTCCGGATATGACTTATAGTGAGGAGCCAGTTAAGATCTTAGCTCGAGAGGTCAAATAATTAAGAAATATGAATATACCTTTAGTGGAGGTTTTGTGGCATAGACATGGAGTCGAGGAAGCCACTTAGGAACTCGAAGAGTCTCTGAGAGAGTAGTATCTGAACTTATTCATTGGTAAGATTTTTGGGGACGAAAATCCCTAAAAGGGGAGAAATATAACAGCCTGATTTAGGGCCTAGTCGGAACAGTGGTCTTGGGACCACAAATTCGAAGTTATAAAATTTATTTTATTAGTATTATGGAGTTATGACATGATTATATTAGCATATGAAAATTTTGGTGAGCCAATTTTAATGTTTGTGAACCGATTGTGAAAAAAAAGACTAAATCGCATAAAAGGCAAAAGTTGCATTTTAGTACCAAGATGTGTTAAATAGCTAAAGAACTAAAATTAGGGGCTTTTAAAGAGCAATTTGACCCATAGAAACAAGGTGGCCGGCCATAAGAAGCAAATTTAGTCAAAAAGTCAATGTTAAGTGACTTGATAACATAATCTTATGATAAAATAATACTTATGAGCTTAGCTATCAATTTCTTTCTTCTCCATGCCTTCTCCCCACCGAAAATATCAGAAAAAGAGGGGGTTTTTGAAGCTTTGAAATTTCAGCAACTTATTACCTCAACAAATCAAGATTTACCGAATCCGAACCTAGACCGGGGGAAAGCCAAGCAAATCGACTAAACTGACTAGTCGAGTATATTTTGTAAACTGAGGTAAGTTGTATGTAAATAATATAACTACATTGTTAATACATGTATTATAATTGTCATTGAATTGATATAGCATGAATTGCTAGATTGTGAATTGAGAATGCATAGTAATAATTGAGATAGTAGAAAGATCCCATTGGAACCCTAGGAAACCAATCGGATATTCGTGCCTTAACATTCGGGTTACTTGTGTGCCAATGTGAGACATGTCTGCGACATGCATCGGCCACATTATGAGAGCCAGTGTAAGACCGTGTCTGGGACATGGCATCATTGAAGAGATGAGTTCCAGTATAAGACATGTCTGGGACATGCATCGGCCTCGACGATGATAGCCAGTGTAAGACATGTCTGGGACATGCATCGGCTAAGAGTTGTGCTAGTGTAAGACATGTCTGGGACATGCTTCAGCACGTAAGTACGAGAACTAGTGTAAGACCATGTCTGGGACATGACATCGACCTCGATGATGATAGCCAGTGTAAGACCATGTCTGGGACATGGCATCGGCAACTTAA
The DNA here is from genome assembly GCA_025698465.1 of Gossypium longicalyx. NCBI lineage: Eukaryota > Viridiplantae > Streptophyta > Magnoliopsida > Malvales > Malvaceae > Gossypium > Gossypium longicalyx. The sequence continues at coordinate 8,665,871 of CM046997.1, read as the reverse complement.
CCCATGTTAGAGGCTTATAGAATATCCGGTAGTTTTTCGAAAGGCTCAACTTTAAAGGTTATGAAAGCGAGTTAGTAAGGAAAGTATAATAATGTTGTGAGTGGTACAGGTACCTATTCGGTATGCATGAGTAATGAGCACAAAATAGAAAATGTGACTAGAGTAGAAAGTAATGAGTAAGTCAAGCTTATGCCTATCTTTGTGCTATGAGTATGATGACTAGTGGAGAAATTGTTATTTTATATTTATTTATATGCAACTTACTAAGCTTTATGCTTACTCTCTTTCCTTTTCTTTTTCTTTCAGTGCCGCTTAATTAGCTCAAGGATCCCTTGAAGTCAGAGATATCGATCACACTATTAGCCGTAATACTCAGTATAGTTGGATTTATATTTTTTTTATTATGGCATGTATAGGGCTAGACCTTATTATTTTGTGTCTTTAAGAATTGGCCAAATGTGTTGGCTTGAAATAGTTTTCGCATTTTACATTAAGCCTTGAATGAGGGTAACATTCATTTTGAGTCTATAATAGATGCATCTTCATGGTTAAATGAATGTATATCATGCTTGATTTGGTATTGGTTGGTATTGACATGAAAATAGGCATACTAGGGTGGCAATGAGGCTTGGTAAATAGCCTTATATTATCCACACGGGTAGACACACGGGCGTGTGTCTAGGCCGTATGTGACATACGGACAGCCCCATGGGTGTGTGAGAAGGCCGTGTGTCTCCTGCACCTAGAAATTTCAAGTTAGAATGCATGGTATTTATCATACGGGCAGAGACATGGCCGTATGTCTCAACTGTGTGGAGGGCACGGCCTAGTACACGGGCGTGTGCCATGGCCGTGTGATGCTGGCGTCAGAAACAGAATACCTAGGATTTTGCACACGGGCTGCACCACAGGCGTGTCGTGGCCGTGCGAAAGGACACGAGCAAAGGACACGGGCGTGTGTCCAGGCCGTGTGAAGTCTGCACTTGTTTTATGAAAAATTGTAAAAATCAAATTGGCCACATGGGTGCAGGACATGGGCATGTCCCTAGCACACGGGCGTGTGCCATATACCCACACGGGAGTGTGGGGTATTAAAGCATGAAATTTTCTAAGTTTTCTTGAGCTCTCGGTTTGGTCCCGAACCACCTCGAATGTATGTTTTGGGCCTCGTAAGCCCAACCAAGGGACAGATTGCCTATGAAATAAAAAATTTTAAATTGATCAAAATTTTATGGCTCGATTTTCTAATATTGGTTGAGTTTAAGTTGGGTAGCACCTCAAGCCCTGCCCTGGCATCGGCTACTGTTTATGTAAGAGAAGCCACTTGGAGTGGTCCAGTGTAGACTACTATTGCCCATGAATTGCATTGCCCCTCACTGGTGACCTCAGCAACTTCTGCCGGGTATGGTGACAACCTTCTCAACAAAATCTTCCTCTGCTTTTTGTTTCTCATTTTCAGCAAGTTTTTCTTCTTCAGCAACAACTTCCGCTTCGATAATAACTTCTTCTTCGACAACATCAATTTCCTTCTCAACAACAATATCCTCTTGATCAGAAAAAATACTATCCTCGAACAAGCTATCAATCTTGCGTAGACATTCTTCAATGTCCCTAGATTCTTCATCTTTGTCACTATCAGAAACTTACAAGATGAGAGGAGATGCCACCGATTGGTCTCGGTCTTCGAAGTCATCAGTCGCAGATGAATGCTTATAGTTCCTAATGATTGGTGGAAACACTGAGAAGTCCAATATTAGAGATGGGCTCAATTGGCTTAATGTGGCTACAATGGAACTATTCCAAGCTTTAGTATAAGCATAAAATAGAATCTAAGAGTTCTCCATGTCCTCAATTATAGCGACAAGTTTTATTTGCCTATTGTTGATGGAAGTAACCATTTTCTCAACATCTTTCATCTTATGCCATAAGGATGTCTCTATATGCAGGGTTGTTCCTTTACTATCGGCTTTGGTTTTGCCCTTCTTTGTCTTGCTAGTTCCTGCCTCTTTCAGTATGGTTGTTTCTGTGCCACAAGTCATCTCTCGGTAGAGGCTTCATTAATTGGACCCTTATTCTCCATGATTTTTTCATCTTCCCGAGGCACAATGCTTTTCTGCCAACATAGTGACATTACCAATGATGGGCAAACCAAAATGTCGATCTATCGAGCGGCATATTCAGCAATTTTTCTATGGAGAATTGCACCTACATCAATTTTTCTTCCCTTTATAATGTAATGTATCAAACACATTAAGGTTGACGGTGGTGCTGTGGGTAGACAGTAGTAGTCTACAATTAACAAAGTGAAACCATATTTTGCTGTGCAATGTTAAGAAATGGCGATGCATTGTAAAATTCTTTGGATGCGATCTTGTCCACTGTGCTCTTTCAATAACAAATCCTATACGAGCTGGCCCCTTTTCTCATCTGTCACTTCCGCAAAGAAATAGGAGTGTTCATTGACATCGGCAGTAAGGTTATACAACTCATTGATTGTGTTAGCATCCTATGGGAGTAGACCTTCACAAACAAAAATAAACTCTAAATCTTGGTCATAAAGGTTGGCATAGAATTTACGTACCAAGAAAGAGGAATAGCTTCCAGGGTATGCATAGAAATTTCCCCATTTCAGTTTAGAAATGGTTCACTCCTATTGTTGTAGCAGGGAAATGCCTTGTTCGGGGTGAAATTTTTGACACAATATATTGTCTTGAAATTGTTCCCTTGCCATTTTATTCAAATAGATTACTGGTTCCTTTTTCTGCACTAGCCCAGGGGATTCCGACTTGCGAACTTCAGTGGCAGAGGATGCATGTTCTTAAGTAGGTCTGTTGTCTTTCTTGGTCAAACCTCTTATTCTTACCATCTTTTGTGGTGGAAATATGATTTTAAGTGAAAAATGTAGGATCTTGAGCGAGGAAAAAGAATAAAAATGGTTGCTTGGATAGATACAAAACTAGCGGGAAGAGTGGCATCCAATAAGAATTGTGCCTATTCAAATGGATCAAACAGCTGGGTGGATTTTGATCCAATAGTGAAGATTGAAGTTCCCTTAATTCTAATTAATGGTAACGCAGTGGTACGAAATGCATTGACAACTGAATCTTGTTGTGTCAACATTGGTACCTTATTAGTCCGCAAAAAGGAAAGAAAACAACATTTACAAAATAAGAATAAAATATGATGAAATCTCAGAATAATAAATTTAAAATTTAAAATGTTTGGACCAAATTAATGGTCTCTGCCTACTCTATATTTTTATTTCCAAAATAGTGTTTCAATCTCTATCCATTGACTTTGAACTGGTTTCCATCACGTAAATCTCGAATTGTGACTGCACCATGGGGAAATACGTCGACAACTTCGAACGAACCAAACCAACATGAACGCAATTTACCTGGGTGCAATTTAAGTCGAGAGTTGAATAATAAAATTGTCCTGCGATAAATTGTCACTACAAAATAATCTTGTCATGTCATCGTTTTCTCTTTTCCTTATAAATCGTAGCATTTTTATAAGCATTTATTTGAATCTCCTCTAGCTCGGTGATGTCCAACAGCATTTTCTTTACAACAGCGTCATAGTTCATGTTCACTTGTTTAATTGCCCACAGCGTTTTGTGTTCCAGTTCAGCTGGCAAGTGATATGCTTTCCAAAAACCAATTGAAATGGCGACTTCCCCAAAAGAGTCTTGTATGTTGTCCGTACAACCCATAGAGCGCCATCCAATCAGGAAGACCAATCTTTTCTCGAAGGGTTCACAACCTTCTCAAGAATGTTCTTAATTTGTTGATTTCAAAATTCTAGCTTGTCTATTGGTATGTGGATGATAAGTAGTGTCCATTCTGTAATTGACTCCATATCTCTTTAATGCAACTTCTACTTGGTTGTAATGGAAATGTGTACCCTGATTAGTAATCAAGGCCTTTGGTGTGCCAAAACGGATGAGTATATGCTTTAGAAAAAATTTGAACACTGTTCTTGCATCATCCTTTAGGACAGCAATAGCCTCCACCCACTTTGAAATATAGTCAACAGCGACTAAAATGTAAAGATTTCCAAATGAAATTGGAAATGGTCCCATAAAATCCGTTCCCCAAATATCGAACAATTCAACTTCCATAATTGGATGTTACAACATTTCATTACGTCGGGAAATAGAATCGGTGCGCTAACATTTATCGCATTGATTCACAAAATTATGAGCATCCTTGAACAATGATGGCCAGTAGAATCTTGATTGTAGAACCTTAGTAGAAGTTCTCATACCACCGAAATGGCCTCCATAGAGAGCATTATGACAGTGCTTCAGGATTAAAAGCATCTCTTCTTCCGGAACACAATGCCGAATGATGTTTTCATTGCATACTTTGAATAAATACGGCTCGTTCCAATGGTACTTCACTATGTCATAAAGAAATCTTTCTTTTTTATGGCCCTTGATACTTAATGGGAGCTTACCACACACCAAATAATTAACCAAATTTGCATACCAAGGAGTTACATTGATAGCATATAACATCTCTGCAACATCCCTTACTCGTATCCAACGTCGGGATAGGGTTTGAGGTGTTACCAAACTTAAACATGAGCATTCATACAAAACTGAGTCATAAAATTTCGTCTAGACTAAAAACTTTTCAATCACATGCAAATTTTCCCTTATAAGGGCCTACGAGACCCAAAACATACATCGGAAGCGATTCGGGACTAATTCGAGAACTTTCGGGAGCTCAGAATAACTTAGAAAATCTTTCCTATTTTGGAGAGTCACACACCCGTGTGGGAAGGCTGTGTGGTCACACACGCCTGTGTGACTCGGGAAACGCCCGTGTCCTCAGCCCGTGTAACTCTCTGACTATGACGTCATCAACAAAATAAGGTCACACGGCCAAGCCACACGCCCGTGTGCTCAGACCGTGTGACAAATTAAATTTCCAAAATTAAGTGCAGACTTCACACGGCCTGGGCACACGCCCACGCCCTTAAAGCCGTGTCCTTCACACGGCTGAGGCATACGACCGTGTCTCTGGCCGTGTGTTTACTACTGGGCATATTGTTTTGCATGATTAGGGTACAAGGGACACACGGCCGAATCATACGCCCATGGGGCAGACCGTGTGTCACACACGGCCAAGACACATGCCCGTGTGTCTAACCGTGTGGACAAGTTTTAGGCTATTTTCCAAGCCATTTGCCACCCTCATACACTCACATACTTATACTCATTTCATGGCATGCAAAATGGCACATTTACTTACTCAACATTCACAATCATAGTTAATTTGTAACTTGATAATGTCAACATTTCACCTATTCAACTATCATGCTTTCATATGGCATTCCACATCTATTTCGTATTTGTCTATCATCCTTGTCAACCTATTCTCAAGTACCACATTTATTGCATACACATTAATCATATTCTATACTACAAACATACATGCCATCCATCTTACCCATCAACCATAATCAACCATAACCACATTCAAGCATAAACACATTTCCATGCATGCATCTATAAATAAGGTTACAACCTAAAATAGTCAATATGAGCCCCCTCTCATGGCCATATACAAAAATAACCACAATAACATCACGAGCCAACACTTTTGGCTAATCAATATGACACATAACAAAAAGACCAAGTCCCTTTACATGCCATATCCAAAAAAATGAAACTAACTATACCCAAATGTTTAATTGATAGTGTGATCGTGTCTCTGACGTCCTCTGATTCCCGAGCTAGCTTGGTAGAACTATAAGAAATGGAAAAGAAAGGGGGTAAGCATAAAGCTTAGTAAGTTCACATGCAAAAAAAAGTGCAACTAACAAGTAATAATCATACATATAACATCATGAACATAATCTTGTATTTCATCAAATCTCATAAACTTATTCTTCTCATGTACTTATACACATGTTCTTAACACGAGCTCATCGTATTTCATGTCATTCACATGAATTTGATGTACATACTTGTGCCCACTTACACATAATAGCTTACTTTCTTTTCATGATACATTCGTCAAGATTACTCATCAAACTTCTCTTGAACTACCCGTTGAACACTCGGAATACTATCAGATACATCAGAAGCTTGCACCTAAGTGCCTCATATGTAGCCAATGCTACTTCATATCTCAGATCACGTGTTACTCGTTTACGAGCTACTCACGGGTCTACTCATGTGGGCTGTCAGGTATTCATAACACATGTCGGACTACCTCGCCATTAATAGCATAGACGAGACCAGTACCGGGATGCCAAAACATGTGTCATACATATCACAAACTCAGACACAACTCAATGAGTTCGGATGTCGCATATATCATGAACTCAGACACAACTCAATGAGTTCAGATTACATAATTCCGAGTGACATGTCACTTGTATCCTAAACTATTCCTAAGGCTCAAACGGGATTCTTTGATACCACATTTCCATTGAGCTTGCTCGTAATGTCAATTTCAGTACTCATAACACCAATCACATACTCATGGAATAATCAAGGCATCATTCATAATAAAAATGTAAGCATTTAAATACATGGTACAACATCATATTAATTATATATACTTTCCATACATGAAATATCAAGCATTTAAAATTTGGTACATGTTGCATAATTTGCAAATGAACTTACCTCGGTACAAAATTGATAGAAAAGAGCTTAATTCTCGTAAACTTTGTTTTTCCCCCGATCAAGACCCGAATCACATTTTTCTTAATCTATAATGCCAAATTCCACTCGTTCAATACACACATTACTCATATCGACTCATAACACAAGTTTAGGTAAAATTACCTTTTTACCCCTAACTTTTCACTTATTTACATTTTAGTCCCTAGGCTCTTAAAATGAAATGCATGAAATTTCTTGGTTATCCAAGCTGAGCCAATTCATATTCCATCTTATATCAGTCCATATTTTCCTTTATTTTACATTTCTACTACTCATTTTTACACCTTTTACAAATAAGTCCTTTTTAGGTGTTTTCACTAAAAATCACTTAGTAAAAGATGTTTATCACACATCAAACATTCATATTCCTCCATTAAACATCAAAATAAAACCATGTCACTCATGGGTCAATTTTTAAACATAAACCCTACTTTGAAATAAGGGTGGAAATAGGTAAATCAAGCTACGAGATCTTCAAAAATGTAAAGAACATTAAAAACGACCTAGGGAACACTTACTATTGATCTTGAAAATGTCAAAAACCCTAGATATGGAGAGCTTAGAAATTTTGGTAGCCACATGAAGAAGATGAGCCAATTTTTGCTTTAATTTCCCTTTTTATTCTTTTAATTACTAATTGACCAAAATGCCCTTAAGGCCTTTCTTTCAAATTTTTCTTATGCATGTCCATTTTTGTCCAAAATTTTAGAACTTGGTCTAATTGCTATTTAAGGACCTCTAATTAATAATCCAATACAATTTCATGCCTAAAGCTTCTAGAACACAAGTTTTACAACTTATTCAATTTGGTCGTTAAAGTCAAATTGGACATCTTAGGCATAGAATTTCTTCATGAAAATTTCACACAAACATGCAATCATATCATGGACCATCAAATAATCACAAAATAATTATTTATATTTCATATTTTTGGTCTCAAAACCACTATCCCGACTAGACCCTAATTTGAGATGTTACAATCTCATCTGGGAATGTGTCAATAATTTGAAGTATTTTCCCGTCTTTGCTGCAAACTTCCAACCTAGACAAATGATCAACAACTTGATTCTCTGACCCCTTGCGGTCTTTTATCTTAATGCTAAATTCTTGTAATAATAAAATCTATCGTATCATTCTTGGTTTGGCATCTTTTTTTGCAAAGAGATATCGTAACGCCAAATGATCAGTAAATACTGTAACTTTTGCGCCGATAAGATAAAAACAAAACTTGTCAAAAGCAAAGATGACGGTTAGCAATTCTTTCTCTGTGGTGGTAAAATTGAATTGAGTTTCTGTAAGAGTTCTGCTGGCATAATAGATGACGTAAAAAACATTTCCTTTGCGTTGTCCTAGCACTGCACCCATGGTGAAGTCACTTGCATCGTACATAACTTCGAAAGGCTGAGACCAATCAGGTGTAACGACAATGGAGGTATTGACTAGCTGATTCTTAAACTAAATAAAGGCATCCAAACATGTCTCACCAAGGAGGAATTTTCAATTCTATTCTAGCAATAAGCACAATGGTTTTGCAATCTTTGAAAAATCCCTAATAAACCGCCAGTAAAATCCCACATGTCTAAGAAAGCTACGAATACCTTTCACATTTGTCAGTGGGGGCAATTTCTCGATGATTTCCACCTTAGCTTTATCTACTTGAATACCCTGATTAGAGATGCGATGGCCCAACACAATGCCTTCAATTGCCATAAAATGACATTTTTCCCAAATCAAGACAAGATGAGTGTCCTCACATCACTGCAATACTTTATCCAAATTGTCAGTGCAATGACCAAAATCATTTCCATAAACTGAAAATTCATCCATAAAAACCTTTAAAGAGTCTTCGATTATATCTGAGAATATTGCCATCATACACCTTTGAAATGTGGCTAGTGCATTGCAAGGACCGAAAGGCATACGATAAAAAGCAAAAGTACCAAAAATGTAGGTAAAAGTTGTTTTCTCCTGATCCTTTGGTGCAAAATCAATTTGATTGTAGCCAGAATAGCCATCTAGAAAGCAATAATAAGCTTTTCCAATAAGCCGATATAATATTTGGTCAATAAAGGGAAGTGGAAAATGATCTTTACTTGTGGCTGCATTTAATTTACGGTAGTCAATACAAACTCGCCATCCTGTGGGGATGCATGTTGGTAGTAATTCGTTATTATCATTACGAACCACTATGATGCCACTCTTTTTCTAGGTGCATTGCACTAGACTCACCCACTTGCTATCAGAAATGAGGTAAATAATTCCTGCATCAAGCCATTTTATGATTTCTTGCTTGACCACTTCCTTCATCTTCTCGTTTAACCTTCTTTGTGGTTCAATTTACTGCTGGCTTTCATCTTTTAACCTGATTTTGTACATGAAAAAGAAGGACTAATACCTTGAATATCTGTAATACTCCAGGCAATTGCTCGTTTGTGCTGCTTGAGAATGTGAGTCAATTTATTTTCTTGTGTTGCATCCAGTGCTGTGGAGACAATAACTAGAAGAGTATTGTGATCACCCAAGAAGATATATTTAAGATGAAGAGGTAGTGGTTTCAATTCCAGAGTGGGAGCTTCTGCAATTAATGGTTTGAAAATTGGAATGGTTTTGTTGGTTAGGTCTAAGGATTTAATTTGCCATCTATTCTTGCCTTCAACAGTACTAACGTCAATCGTGCTATCATAATTGTCTATGGATTCAGCCTCAGATGTCACTATAATTTCTTCAGTAAGGACTGTACTTTGATTGTTGAATTCTTCCTCAATCAAATCATCGAGCACATCGACAGTATGGCACTCTGCTTTATCCTTGTAATGAACAAACTCAAAATACTAAAGGTAACTTGCTCATTATTCAATCGCATGGTGAGTTCTCCTTTATAAACATCAATGAGAGTTCGACCGGTGGCTTAAAATGGTCGTCCCAAGATTATGGGAACCTCCCTGTCAACTTCGCAGTCAAGTATGATAAAATCAACCGAAAAAATAAATTTATCTACACAAACTAAAACATCTTTGATTTGCCCTTCAAGTTGAGCTAAAGATCGATCAGCCAGTTGCAATGCCACTACAGTGGGTTTCATATGACCAATTCCCAACTTTTTAAAAGTAGAAAGTGGCATGAGGTTGATGCTAGCTCTAAAATCGCATAAAGCTTTGCCAAAATATTGATTGCCAATCGAACATGGAATGGTAAAACTATTAGGATCTTTCAATTTAGGGAGTACTTGTTTTGTCAAGACAGCACTACAGCCTTCTATAAATGCAATAGTTTCAACATCAATAAGTTTTTTCTTCTTGGACAAGAGGTCTTTCATAAATTTCCCATAACTTAAAATTTTTACCTTAGCATCCACTAAAAGATTGTTGATCTGCAGTTGCTTCAGTGTATCCAGAAACTACTAATACTGTTTATCATTTTTCTTCCTCTTAAATCTTTGTGGAAAAGGTACAAGTGGAATGACATCCGGTTGCGATGATACCTTTGGTTGCGTCCACAATTTCGAGGGTCAAATATAAGCCATGTGAGCGACAATTGGTGGTACTTCTTTATCTAGTACATCAACAAGTTCTTCAGAATCAACTTTTCCATCAGGGTTTATGTCACTAATATCTGGGGATGCTACAGTAGAATCGATAACTGGCTCACCAATTTGTTTACCACTCCTAAGCGTGATAGCTTTGTAGTGCTCTTTCCCTTTCGAGCTGATGTTTTCGGTGTCACTCGGTAAGGAGCCTTGTGGTCGAGTATTCAGATTTGAAGCAAGCTATCCCATTTGTGCCTTCCATGCTCGAATGGAAGATGAATTTCCTTGAACAATAGCTTCTGTGCGAGTAATATGCTCCCTCATTAACGCATCAAGAGCCGTTAATGGGTCAGAAATAGAAGTGTGTGTATACTATTATTGCCACTATCCTTAGATATTCTAATTCATCATCGAAGAATGTTGTGGTTGCATTTAACTTTGATGTGATTGTGTCAGCCCTTGTTGTTGATACCTCTAAAGATGCAGACTATAGTTCTCTTGTTGTTGAGTATAATTCCCTTGTTGTGGATTATAATTGCCCTGAGTAGATGAATTTCCATATCTGAATGTCGTAGCATTTTGTCCAATATTCTGAGTTCCCTAAAACAATTGGTTGCGTCCAGATATGTTGGAAGAGTTGCCATAAGAATTGGTGTGAATATTACTGACATAACAGACATTTTCTACATGTTGCAGAAAATCTTCATAACTATAGTTGTCACCACAAATTTCGTAGAAAAAGGTAGGAAAATCCTATTGTTAAGCAACCTGTATAGGTGCAACGTCACTCGTCCCTTGCATATTTTTAATCATGTTTGTAAGCGAAGAGACTTGGGCACTTAGCACGGATATTGAATCCAATTCAATAACTCTTAGAGTAGTCTTTGCTTGTGCAGCTCTAGAGATAGAATATTGGTAATCATTTTGAGCAATTCTCTCAAGAATTCTCACAGCATTATTGTAAGTACAATCCAGCAGCGGTCCATTGGCTGATACGTCGACAAGATTCCTTGTATGTGAATTCAAACCATTACAAAAACCTCAATTTGTGTTTCTGGTTGAATGTCGTGTATGGGACAACATCTAAGCAAAGACTTATAACATTTCCATGTGGTGTGAAGATTTTCATAATCCAGCAATTGGTAAACAGTAATATCGTTTCGAATACGAGTATTCATTATCGGTGGGTTAAATCGCAACCCAAACTATTTGGCGAGAGCATTCCAAGAAGTGATTGATCTAACAGGTAGCCCAAGAAACCAAGTGCGAGCTCTCTCTTGTAAGGAATAGGGAAATAATTGCATCCTTAAGGCATCATCAGGAACGCCTTGTTGGCTAAAGGAAGCACAGATCAATAAAAAGGATTTAAGATGTTCTCTCACATCTTTATATGGCAGTCCAGCATATTGGCCATTGGAGTTCAGCATTTGAAACATCGGTAGCTTGAGTTCAAAGTTCCCAGCTTGAATTGTTAGTCTAACAACTCTTAGTTGTAGATTATCCAAAGTAGGTACTACACAATCTCGTGGTTTAATTGTGGATGTGAGCATTTTGTGGCAACAATGGGTTATGAATGTTTTGCTATTGTATCGGGGGTATGGCTGCATTGTCTTCTAGTAAACCCATATTTCTTTGTTCTCAAAGTCTTTTCCGAATAGTTCTTTTAATTTCTGAATCAAAGTTGGCAAGAAAATTCGAATTGCTTTTGGTCATAAAACATCTAAGATGAAATTTAAAAAAAAAGCAACAAAGAGAAAACAAGTTAGTGAATACTAAAAATTATATAAGGAAAACAAAGTACAAAGACACACAAGAACAAAAATAAACATCAAACAAATGCCATCCTCGACAATGGCACCAAAAACTTGATCGGTTGTAAATGTCACAGCAATAATGTGTAGGCATACACTGCCGATACAAGTATAATAGACAAATGTGAGTCTGTCGGATATCGATCCCACAGGGATGGTTGTCTTTTATCTATTAATGTCGGTGTAATAACTAGATAGAAACAGGGTAAATTGTGAGTATAGCTATTGAAGCAATAAATCAAAAACAATAAGATAAAGTATGCTATAGATAAACTGGTATCCTCAACATGAATATTCAGCGGTATACTAAGTAGTCACACGGTATAAAAGATAGGTGATTGTCGATGCAATAAAATTAATGTATATCTTACCAGATGCCACTCTTTGGTTTAATCTGAGACTTAACCGTGCACATTAACCTCACCTTCCGATGATGGCAATAGGGCACTATTAAGAACAAGTAGACTAAATTCCTTTAGTCCTTACTCAACTTCTACTAACAAGCTTATTAGCTCAGACTGTCACTGCAACTTTCAGTGTTAGTGACTGCAATAACACTTTCGTGTTTAGAACGTTCAAATCCTCAAGATTAAACAACAAAAATAAGATTTAATAAGATAAAATTTAACAAAGCATTCATTGTACTTCCATACAGTAGAAAACATGGACTAATCACCTGCGTTTTCAAGAAATGAGAAAGAATCGAATGGAGAATACTATTCCTAGGCTACTCGATTGAATATATCCATTTCCCCTTATTCTACACATAGATCTCCTCGTCAAGAGTGGTTCTGCATCAGTCTTCACGTTGGCTGCTCGCCCAAGGGAAGCTCAAGCTACCATAGCCGCAAACTTCAAAATAGGGTAAGAGAATAGTGGTCCGCCAAAAATTCCTCCTCTTCATTCTTCTCACGTTATCCTTTTATGTTTTCCTCAACAGTACAGGCATCATTCTCTCAGGATTCTTTTGTCCTCGTTCGTACAGGGTAGTTACACCGAACTGGATAGCTCACTCATGGTTGGCTCTTATTAGATAGCTGTCAACCGTAGCGACAATTCTGAATACCATCTAGAATTAACTCATGCAGTGACATTAGTGCAGAAAGATATCAAAATTAAAGATAAAATAGGCTAGGATTCACTGAGTTATAAAATGCAATTTACTAAACTGAACATGTTAAAATGTATGCTAAGGGTAACTAAATGGGAACAATTTAAACAATAAGTAAGGAGAAAACATATGTTCTTTCTACTAAAATCAACATTACATGATGTTGTAGTAAATTGTAGATTGAAATGGATTGATCTGAGATGTTAGACTGGTGAAATAATTACAATTGAGTCAGATAGATTAAATAGTGTTTCCAGATTTATTTCAGCATAGAAATTAATTCATAAGGGTTGTGAGGCATTTTTGAATCAAAGCTTGATCAAGTACCGATTGTGAATGAGTTTACAGAAGTGTTCCCTAAAAAGTTAACGGGATTGCCACTGAAACATGAAGTTGAATTTGTAATTGATCAGATGCTTGGGGTTGTTCCTATATCGATCCCATCGTATTGAATGGCACCAATTGAGTTAAAAGAACTTTAAGCACAGTTGCAAGAATTGTTAGACAGAATTTTTATTCGGCCGAGTGTATCTTACAGTGCACCTATGTTATTTGTGAAAAAGAAAGATGGATTGCTGAGATTGTATATTGATTATAGGCAGCTGAATAAGCTCAGAATAAGGAATAAATACCCTTTTTCTCATATTGACAATTTGTTTGATCAGCTGAAAGGTACAACAGTGTTCTCGAAAATAGATCTTAGATTGGGATATTATCAATTCTGAGTTAAAGATGTCAACATGCTGAAAACTACTTTCCAAACTCGTAATGGTCATTATGAATTTCTAGTGATGCCATTTGGATTAACCAAAGCCCCTATTTCTTTTATGGATTTGATGAATCGGGTTTTTCAGCCTCATTTAGATAGATTTGTGGTTGTATTTATTGATGATATAATAATCTATTCAAAAACAAAATCCGAGCATGTTCAGCATTTAAGAATTGTTCTACATAATTTGTGCAAGAAACAGTTGTACACAAAAATCAATAAATGTGAGTTTTAGCTTAGAGAGTTTGGATTTCTTGGTCATGTAATTTCTACGAATAGAATTCATGTTGCTCCGAGCAAAATTTTTACCATTGTCAATTGGAAAGCTCCGAAGAATGTTTCTGAGGTACATAGTTTCCTAGGTTTAGCTAGTTGTTATCGTCGATTCATTAAGAATTTCTCTTTACCGTTTACCAAGTTTTTACCGAAAAATATTGAGTTTATTTGTTGAGATAAATGCCAGCAGAGTTTTGATTACTGAAAAATATGTTGACGGAAGCTTTTGTACTGACTCAACCTGAATTCAGGAAAGAGTAAATTGTTTGCATCACTCAATGGATTAGGTTGTATATTGATGCAAACCGAAAAAGTAATAGCATACGCTTCTCAATAGTTAAAGCCACACGAGAGAAATCATCCGACTCACGATCTATAATTGGCTGCGATTGTTTTCACTTTAAAGATATGGCAACATTACTTATATGGTGAGAGATGTCATATCCAGGGAAAGCTAATATGGTTGTAGACGCACTAAGTCAAAAATCACTGTTGGCCTTGAGAGTGTTAAATGCTTATTTGACTTTGAATGTTGATGGTTCCATTTTATCAGATTGAAAGCTAGACATTGTTTCTTCAGTAAATTTGGGAGATGCAGAATGATGACTAGAAGCTGATAGCTAAACGAGAACAAATTCAGAGTTATTAGACTATAGAATTTAAGGTTGATACTAACGACATGTAGTATTTTCGTGACAGATTGTGTGTTTCGAATAATCTAGAGTTAAAATGAGACATTTTATCTAAGGTTCACAGTAGTACGTACTAATGTCCAGAGTGTGAATATTGCAGCAAAAGATATATATAAATGAGGTGGTATCTGCAAGTATACGGGTCAGGTTGTAATATAGTTACAATAAAGTAGGTGAGTGCTCCAAGGATCGTACCCAAGTGATTTGTCGTAATTAGGTATAGCAAATTAAACTAGTTTTTGCATTTGAAGAGCCTGAATACAAGAACTTTTGTTATGTTTTAGTCGAGTTTTCATAATTTCATTTACATTTAATAAAAAATTGTAATTTAAGTCTTTTATTGACCTTAGGAGTCGAATGAGGCCTAAGGGTAAGATAATATACTTTTTAAGTGTGCAAGAGACCATTACAAGGCATACTAACTCGATATTGGTCATTGTGTTGCAACACAGAGTGTTTGATGCCACAACATAGGGAGCAGAATAGGAGAACTCCAAGACTGCCTTCGATGTCGTGACACTGCCTAAAGATGCCGCGACACACTGCTGAAGATACCCTGAATATGGGCATATTGCCCTCAATGTCATGACACAGGCACTAGAGTGTCACGATGTCGATACTGTACGGGAAGTACTTACTAGCCATGGACGTTTTGGTCTGCACAATTAAATGTTTAACACGAGAACGTCAACTGACCTAGGGTTAAGGACGATGACAGCCTTAAATCTATAAATAGGCTCATTTAATACTTGTTATAGACAGCTTTTGATATTATTAGTTTTCTTTGTAGAATTTAGTTTTCAGTTTATTTTTCTTTCTCTTAGGGTTTAGACTTCTTTTCAGTTCTTTTCATTAGTGTTCTTCGAAGAACTTGATTTGTAGACACAATTAAACGTTTGAGGATTTCAACCCTTCATATATCAAATACAAATAGGATTCTCTAAACTCTACTCTTATTTTATTTTTTATGCATATATTCAATACCAAGTTTATGATGTTTATTGATTCCATAAGGAACTAATCCTCTTATGAGGGATTAGCGAGTGGAGGTATGATCTATTAATTGTTTTATAGGGTTACTCAACAGATCAACTATTTGGGAGAGGTAGAGTCTAAAACCCTAGGCCTAACAACCCTAGGAAGTCATCAAGGTGGGAATGAACCTAAAATTAGTACGGCCTATCTATGAACACCTTCACCCCAAGCCGGTCTGGACTATGAGGTCGGAAGATAAGTACTCCTTGTCAACTCGTTATTTTTAGTGGAAGATCGGAAGATCCTACTGGGATAACGACTATTTGATTAACGAGGAACCAAAAAATGAAAATTGATAAGGATTACCGAAGAGAGCTAACTGTCTTAGAATAAGTAGATGGCTCTTGATTTGAATCTATATCTTCAGCCACATTTAAAGCATAAGCAACTAAATCAGCCTCGACATACCTCTATAGAGGTTTAATTTCTCTTCTAGGTCTATTCTTGGCAATAGAATATTGTGGTGAAGAAGCAACTCTACGCTAAGTTTCTATACTAACTTGAGGAGTAGACTCTGTTGTAGATCCTAGATAAATCCGAAGCTCCACCTACTTTTGCTGGTCTTTGTTAGAAGCGTCTTTAAGAGATAAGTTAGGTAGTATAGCAGTTTCATAAAAAATAGCATCTCTGCTAATCAAAACTTTTCTATTTTCAGGACATCATAACTAATATAGTTTAACACCAGCCTTATAACCAAGAAAAACACATTTAATGGATCTAGGTTCCAATTTTCCATTATCAACATGAGCATACATATGACACCCAAAAATCTTCAAATCAGAATAGTTAGCAGGATTACCAGACCATACCCTTTATGGAGTCTTTTTCTCAATGATAACGAACGGAGACCGGTTAATCAAAAAACATGTTGTAGAGGTCGTTTCAGCCCAGAACGACTTCGCTAAATGAGCATTTGACAACATGTATCGAACCTTTTCTATGATTGTTCTATCCATTCATTCTACAATACCGTTTTGCTGTGGAGTATGGCGAACTGTTAAGTGTCTCACAATCTCTTCTGATTTGCACAATTCTTTAAACTTTTCATAATAGAATTCCAATCCATTATTTGTGCAGAGGTGTTTAATTTATTTTCCTGTTTACTTCTCGATCATAGTCTTTCAATTCTTAAAAGTGGACAACACATCACTTTTCTACTTTAAGAAGAATGTTCACCACCTCCGAATGTACTAATGTCCAAAGTGTGAATACTGCAGTAAAAGATATATAAATGAGGTAATATCCGCAAGTACATGGGTCCAATTGTAATATAGTTACAACGAAGTAGGTGAGTACTTCGACGATTGTACCCAAGGGAGGCTAGTGCTAGATCAATTTTAACCTAAACACAAAAGATCTAATTAGTACTCAAAATAAGTTATAGTACAAAAGTAAAAATAAAAATAAAAGGAGTTTCTAAGATTTTTATAATAATAAAATATGTAAAATAAAGCAATAAATATCAAGAAATTGGAAAGTAAAATTAATCAAATCTAGTTGTGTGAGAATAGTTTGCTTCGGTAATCTTTATTAATTGTTGCTTCGGGTTCTTCATTAACAAACTAGTTGATATCCCAACAGAATCTTCCAATCTTCCACTAAAATAACGAGTCAGCAAGGACTACTCATCTTTCAACCTCACAGTCTAGACCAGCTCGGGGTTAAGGCGTTCACGGATGGGCCATACCAATTTTGGGTTAATTCTCACCTTGATAATTTCCTAGGGTCGTCAACCATAGGTTTTGTTTCACGTTTTTCCTTTCCTGAATAGTTGACCTGTTAAGTAACCCTACAAAACAATCAATTTATCATATCTTCATTCGCTAGTTCCCCATAGAGGGATTAGTTCCTCATGATTTTCGTAAATACTATAAAATCGATATAAAAGATAGACATAATGAGTGAATAAAAAATATAAGATTTAAGAAAAAGTATGATTTGTATTAAGAGCAAGAACTAATCCACAACATCTGATTGCATTCACAAATTGGATCTCCTGAAATAAAATAAAAAAAATGAAAATAAACTAAAACCTAAGAAAAAGAGAAAGCTTAAACTAAACTTCAGAGAGAAATTCTAAGCTAAGGAGCTGGTGTCTAAAACAGGTGCCAAATGAGCCTATTTATAAATTTTAGGTGGTCGTCATCCTTAACCCTAGATTAGCTGACATTCTCGAGCTTTAAGTTGGATTGTGTTGACCAAAATGCCCCTGTCTCGTAATTATTTCTCGTCTAGATTCAATGTCACGACACACTAGGACCTATGTCGCAACATAGTAGTTAGTATGTTCTTCTTCAGGGTGTCCTCAAGGGTATGTCACGACATCCTCAGGTTGTGTCATGACATCGAAGGAAATCTCAAATTTTCTTCATTTTTCTCTCTATGTTGCGACATCACATACTCTATGTTGCGACATAGTAATCAGTAATGATGTAGCACGCCTTCTAATGTCTCCTACACACTTACAAAGTTCATTAGTTCACCCTTAGACCTTATTTGGCCCCTAAGGTAAATAAAATACTCACTTTTGCACATTTTATTAACTTTAAGAAAACTTACGAGAACATAATTAAAACTTAATGAAAATACTTGCTTTCAAGCTCCTAAAGTGCAGAATTTAGTTTAATCTACTACACCAAATTATGGCAGAACAAATGGCCAAACTTTTTTAGAAAAATCGTCAATGATCGTCAGCATATAATTAGTGTCACCCCTTGAAGGCACTCTAGATGGTCCCCAAAGATTAGAATGAATATAATCCAAAGTTCCCTTTGTGTTATGGATTCCTCTGGTGAATCAAACTCTCTTTTACTTCCCAAAAACGCAATGCTTGTAGAACTTTAGTTTGCTAATGCCTTGTCTATTAAGAAGTCCTCTTTTGCTTAATTCTGTCATGTTGTTCTCACTCATATGCCCTAAATGCATATGCCAAAGTCTAGTAACATCATCATCTAACAAGGAAGAAGAAGTGACAGTTGCATCACCAGTAACAGTAAAACCTTGCAACACATATAACTTGGCAGTCTTTCTCTGCCCTTTCATTACAATAAAGGAACCCTTGCTAATCTTCAGAACATCACTTTCAGCTGTGTACTTGTGCCCCTATGAATCAAGAATACTCAATGAAATCAAATTCCTCTTCAATCTTGGTACATGTCATACACCACTAAGTATTATGACGACTCCATCAAATATTTTAATTTTGATCATACCAACACCTGTAATTTAAAATGAAGTATTATTTCCCATCAAAGTAACACATTCAAACACCGTTTCATATAGTGTAAATAAATTCCGATTGGGGCTCATATGGAATGTGCAACTAGAATCGATGATCCACTCTTCGCTCACTTTAGAGTTGTCAATAGAAGCAACTAGTAGTTCACCATCGCTGTAGTCTTTTGCTACATTAGCTTCACCGGATTGTTCGGGTTGTTTTCTCTTTTGATTCGTAGCCTCCCTTTCAGTTTTGTTCTGCAACTTATAACACTTAAACTTAATGTGGCCTTTCTTCTTGTAGAACTTAAAGGCTTTACCTTTGTTTGAAGATCTTGATCTACCCTTAGATTTACTATAAGGATTTCATTCATGTGTCCTCCCACGATTATCATCAGTATTTCATTCTCGTCTTCCAAACAATGAGACCCTCTCCCGGAGATTTGGATCCAACCAAAAGATGCTTCATCTTGTTATACGAGGTTAGAGAACCATAGACTTCATTAACCGTGAGAGATTTGCTGCTGTACAAAATTGTATCTCTGAAGGTTGAATAAGACGAAGGCAATGAACAAAATAGAATTGGTGCGTTTAACGATGCATCACTGTAACCCCTTAACCCGTATCCATCGCCGGACTAGGGTTACGAGGCATTACAAAACAAAAACAAAATTCCAATCATTCACATATTCATACAAGTCATACTCATATATATATTAAGCACATAGCTAATTAAATATTAAACATACATTATTAATCATATTGCATTTATGAATCATACCTCAAAATTTAACCGAATCTATACCATTCAAATAATCACATTTTCATTAACAAATATAAACATACGCATATACTTTCATTATAAACCAAACCAATATGGCAAGCATCATTCGGACACACAAATATGTACATGTACATATATATATATACATAAATTAACATCTTACTAAAATTCATATAATTTCCATAGTGTATTATTACACAAATCACTATTAATTTGGTCAATTTTCATCTCATTAACTGAATAGGCACATACCTATCGTCATTTTCCTTTCAACTTTATTTCATCACAACAAATATACATCATCACATGAAAACATGTATAAACATCCTATAAGTTACATTTTCTAAACACATCATTCAAATATATTTTACCTAAGCAAAAACCTTAACCGAAACAATTAATTATACCATGAATTTTTTATATATACAATGATCATTACATCAGCCACTTCTAAATTTACTAACATCATTAAACCATTTTCAAACATACAACATATATCACATATATCAGTCATATATAATATATATATAACATATCAACTAAAAGTGAGCTCAAACCATAACCAAAATATGAGCGAATTTATCATGGAAATTAAGCCATTTTCGCATGGCTAAAGTTATACATATTCAAGGTCGAACAAAATACGTATTAGCCTATACATGCCATAAGTTCGAAAATAGACTTTTTAAAAGTATCAAAAGTTGACGATAGTGTGGATGACTTCGATAACGATCCCCGAGCTCGTAACTTACAACCAAAATCTATAAAACAAAGTAACAAAAACACACAGAGTAAGCTAACTTAGCTTAGTAAGTCTTAAGCAAATTAAACAACTCAATGAATAATTAAAATATTCAAAAAAACCGAATTATATCAATAATGTTATACTTTAACACAATGAGTTACCTTGGTCGAATGTTCAATATCAAACATATATATATACATCACTAAATAAACACTTACATGTATGGTCGAATACACAAGGTTCACTAAATCATCACATGTAGTCGATTATAAAAGTTAAATAAAACATCACATATGGCCGAATATGCACATTTAAGATAACTTCATATATAACCGAATATGCAAGTTCAATATAAGCTCACATGTAATCGAATACTCAATTTCAATATAACCTCACATGCAACTGAGTATACAAGTTCAATATAAGCTCACATGTACTTACCTATATGACCGAATATAAAAGTCAATTAAATCAACTTACTTACTCAATTTCCATATAGATGTAAAGTCTTATAGATATAGACTTGAAATAAACCACAGGCATAAAACCTGCTAGGCATAAGCCTGAATCACACACCAGCACGAGGCCTGCTAGACCCAAGGTCTGATATTTATTCACCGGCACTAAGCCTGCTAGGCACAAAGCCTGATCAAAGTCACCAGTACAAGGCTTGCTAGGCTCAAAGCCCGAATATCAAAATTATAGAATCGTTCCACAAAATTTCATATATCGAATCGTACAATATTCCATATAACACGTACACACTTTCAGAGGTTTTAAATCAGTCGAATGAAACTCAACCACAATAATTCAATGATACATCACATTTGGCTATTTTACTAATAGATTATAAAATTTGAATTATCATAGTAAAAAATTCTATGTTCAAAATAAACCATGTTTAATTACTTAAAGACTTACCTCGGATATCAGCGAATGTTACAAATCGGCTATTTAACTATTTTTGTTTTTCCCCGATCCAAGTCCGATTTCCTTTGTTCTTGATCTATATAATTTCAAATTAACCTCATTTAAACACAACTTCAATCAATTTAATCCAACAACACATAAATGGGAAAATTACCATTTTACCCCTGATATTTCATACTTTTACAAATTAGTCCTAATGCATAAAACACAAAATACACAAAATCTCACAACAACATAGTTGGGCCGAATCTTCTATATACTCATACTAGTCCATATATTTCATTTATTTTGCATTTTATTCCTTCAATTTATTATTTTTACAATTTAGTCCTATTAACTCAAAATCATCAAAAACTCCAATACAAAACATATTAATCAAAAACATATCTTTCATAATTTATCATCAGACATCACAAAACACAAATATTCATCAATGGCATAACTTAAAATATCCACCAAAATCAAAAATTCAAGCATGGGTCGGGTAGTACTCGAAGCAACATCTCAAAAATGTAAAAATTATCAAAAACCGAATAAAAACGAACCTTGATTGAGCTTGAATAAATGCCGAAACCTAGCTTGGTTTTCTTTCTTTTTCTTTGTTTAAGTTTCGGTTAAAAAAAAGTAGAATGAACATGGCTTATTATTTTATGATATATGTTATATTATATTAGTTTATTAAATTAACTTTAATGTAATAATATAAAAATCATATAACACATGTCTTTGTCTATTACCGTCCACCTTCTTTTTTTTTTAATGGGCTAATTGCAACATAAAGGCTTCCACTAATAAAGCCAATAGCAATTAAGCCCTTTTTAAAAATAATCACAAAATTTTTATTTTACGCGATTAAGTCCTTTTATTAAACTAAGCACATAAACAATCAAATTTTCATACGAAACTTTCACACATGTTAATTCACATATAATAAACAGGAAAAATAATATTTAAATATTTTTCTGACTTAGGTTCATGGTCCCGAAACCACCGTTTCAATTAGGGTCTAAATTGGACTGTTACAACTCTCCCTCCTTAGGGATATTCGTCCCTGAAAATCTTACCGTTGAATAGGTTCGGATAACGCTCTATCATTGTATCCTCTGGCTCCCACATTGCTCCCTCAACTCCATGTTTATGCCACAATACTTTAACCAATGAAATTTTCTTATTTCGCAACTCTTTAATCTCGCAAGCCAGAATACGAATCGGTTCTTCCTCGTACGACATATTGGGCTTAATCGCAACTTCGGTCGAACTAATCACGTGTGAAGGATCGGATCGATATATACGAATCATCGAAACATGGAATACATTATGGATCTTTTCTAGCTCAGGTGGCAATAGCAGTCTATACGCAACTGACCCAATTTTCTCGATAATCTCCTACGGCCCAACAAATCTCGGACTCAATTTGCCTTTACGACCAAATCTAAGTATTTTCTTCCACAATGAGACTTTTAAAAATACTTTATCCCCGATCTGAAACTCTATGTCTTTACGTTTCAAGTCTGCATACGATTTCTGACGATCTGATGCTGCTTTCAAACTTTCACGGATCACTTTTACTTTCTGTTCGGTTTCTTTGATCAAATCGACCTCGTGTATCTTATTTTCACTGAGCTTAGTCCAGTACAAAGGTGTACGACATTTACGAATGTACAAAGCTTCATAAGGTGCCATTTTGATACTCGATTGAAAGCTATTATTGTATGCAAACTCAATCAAAGGTAAGTATCGTTCCCACGTACCTTCGAACTCGAGAATGCAACATCTCAACATATCCTTAAGTATCTAAATAATTTGCTCAGACTGACCGTCTGTCTGAGGATGAAAAGCAGTGCTAAAATGTAGTTTAGTACCTAATGCATCTTGCAGTTTCTTCTAAAATCGCGATGTAAATCTTAGATCTCTATCTGAAACAATAGATATAGGCACACCATGTAACCTCACGATCTGAGAAACATACAATTCAGCCAGTTTATCAAGTGAGTAATCTGTACGAACCGGAACAAAGTGAGCAGATTTGGTCAATCTATCAACAATAACCCAGATTGCATCTTTCTTGCTCGGTGTCAATGGTAAACCGAATACAAAATCCATCGTAACTCTGTCCCATTTCCATTTAGGTATCATAATCGGCTGTAGCAATCTAGAAGGTACCTGATGCTCGGCTTTTACTTGCTGACAGATTAAACATTTTGATACAAAGTCAGAAATGTCTCGTTTCATACCTAGCCACCAATAGTGTTGTTTCAGATCATTATACATCTTTGTACTACCTGGATGAATAGATAGCCGACTGTTGTGAGCTTCATTCAAGATTATCTGAATCAACTCTGTATTTCTCGGAACACATATTCGGTTTCTAAATCTTAAACAGTCATCTGCATCAACTCGAAACTCTAAACCAGCCTTTGAATAACACTGAGCTCGTTTTACTATCAACTCGTTATCAACCTTCTGGGCAACACAAATTTGTTGAATAAATAACGACCTTGCTTTTAACTTAGCTATTATCGCACCATCATCAGACATAGTCATATGCACATTCATTGCATGCAAAGCAAACAGTGATTTTCGGCTTAAAGTAACAGCAACAACATTAGCCTTTCCTGGGTGAAAGTCAATGACAAGTTCATAGTCTTTTAGTAATTCTAACTATCGACGTTGTCTCAAATTCAGATATTTCTAAGTCATCAAGTACTTCAAACTTTTATGATCAGAATAAACATGACATTGCTCCTCGAACAAATAATGGCGCCATATCTTCAATTCAAACACAATAGCTGCCAATTCTGAATCATGTGTCGGATAATTCTTTTCATGCAGTTTTAACTGTCTCGAGGCATAAGCTATGGCTTTACCTTCTTGCATCAAAACACAACCCAAACCATTTAAAGATGCATCACTAAAGATAACAAATTCTTTACCCGATTCTGGCTGAACTAACACTGGAGCTTCGGTCAAAAGGGCTTTCAACTGATCAAAACTTTTCTGGCACTTTTCTAACCACTCGAATTTAACATCTTTCTGCAGCAGCTTCGTCACTGAAGTTGCAATCATAGAGAAACCTTTCACAAACCATCTATAGTAACCAGCAAGTCCCAGAAAACTTCTTACTTCAGAAACGTTTCTCGGAGGTTTCCAATCAAGTATTGTTGAAATTTTACTCAGATCAACTCGAATACTTGATACTGAAACAACATGTCCTAGAAAACTAACTTCATGTAACCAAAACTCACATTCACTAAACTTCGCATACAACTGTTTTTCTCGCAAAGTCCGTAACACAAGTCTCAAATGCTCGGCATGTTCAGTTTCGTTACCGGAGTAGATTAGTATATCATCAATAAACACAACTACAAACCGATCTAAACACTGCCTGAAAATTTGATTCATCAAATCCATAAAAATAGCAGGTGCATTAGTAAGTTCGAACGGCATAACTAGAAACTCATAATGTCCGTACCTCATTCGAAAAGTAGTTTTTGGCACATCGGAGTCTCTGACTCGCAATTGATAATAACCCAATCTCAAATCTATCTTCGAAAACACTGAAGCCCCTTTCAACTAATCGAACAAATCGTCAATCCGTGGCAACAGATATTTATTCTTTATAGTCACCTTATTTAACTGGCGATAATCAATACACATTCTCATAGTTCCGTCTTTCTTTTTCAAAAATAGAACTGGCGCACCCCAGGGAGAGAAACTTGGTCCTGCAAAACCTCTATCTTTTAACTCTTGTAACTGTGCTTTCAACTCTTTTAATTCAGTAGGTGCCATCTGATACGGAGCTATCAAAATCGGAATCGTCCTTGGTACTAACTCAATACCAAACTCTACTTCTCAGATAAGTGGCAAACCCGATAATTCTTCAAGAAACACGTCTGAATATTCGCACACAACTGGTATAGATTCAATTTTCTTTTCAATCATCTAACTATCAAGCACATAAGCAAGGTAAGCTTCACAACCTTTTCTCACATACTTTTGAGCTAACATCGATGATATTACTGTTGGTAAACCATTCAAATCATTAGATTCAATCCGAATAATCTCGTTGTTCTGACATCTCAAATCAATAGTCTTTCTTTTGCAATTAACAACAGCGTCGTGCAAAGTCAGCCAATCCATACCCAAAATTATATGGAACTCGTCGAAAGGTAACAACACCAAATCGGCCAAAAAACATGAATCTCGAATCATCAACGTACAATTTTTACATACTTTGTCAACCAGAACACACCGGCCCAAGGGGTTTGACACTCGAATTACAAACTCAATAGACTCAACAGGCAAAGTCTTACTGGATACTAATGTTTCACACACATATGAATGAGTCAAACCAGGATCAATCAATGCAATAACACTAGTATCATAAAGAGTGAAAGTACCGGTAATAACATCTGGGGAAGAAGCCTCCTCGCGAGCTCGTATAGCATATGCTCTGGCAGGTGCACGAGCCTCAGATCGAACCGATGTATCTTTCGTCCCTCTCTGACTACCATTCACATTACCCGAATGTCTAGATGGACTATCTCGTGCTGACATGTTACTCGGTCTCGCGTTCTGAACAGTGTTTTACTCGGCTAACATCGGACAATCTCGGATAAAATGATCTATCGATCCACATTTAAAACATGATCGATCATGCAATCTACAACTTCGAGAATGCCATTTACCACAATGCTTACACTCGAGTCTGTTCTGTCAATCATTGCCAACACTAGCAATAGAAGTGGCTCGTGAACTCACAGGAGGTCGGTCTCGGTCTCATCTAGAAAAGTCCGAAGTAGCTTTAAATCGACTAAAATCATCTCTGAACTTCTTCGATGCTGAATGAAAAGTCTTGCTCGATGATCTTTTACGGGAATCTCTAGCTTCAAAATCAGCTTTTCTTTTCTCTTTCTCGAGCTCTTTGGCTTTGCAAGCTCGATCAACAAGTGCCACGAACTCTTTGATTTCAAGTATACCAACCAGCAATTTAATGTCTTCGTTCAAACCGGCTTCAAATTTTTTACACATGATAGCTTCGGTTGAAACAAATTCACGAGCATATCGACTAAGTTTCACAAATTTCTGCTCGTACTTGGTTACAGTCATACGATCTTGTTTTAATTCCAGGAATTTCTTACATTTCTAATCAATAAATCTCTGGCTGATGTATTTCTTACAGAACTCAGCTTGAAAGGATTCTCAGGTCACTATCTCTTTTGGAACCACCGATACTAGTGTATTCCACCAGTGATATGCAGTGTCTCATAATAAAGATATGGCACACTTTAAACATTCATCCGGAGTACATGATAACTCGTCGAACACACGGATAGTATTATCGAGCCACAACTCAGCCCGCTCAGCATCATCATTATCATTAGCTTTAAACTCTTTGGCCCCGTTTTTCTGATTTTATCAATAGGAGGCCTGTTAAATTTCATTGGATCAATCATCGGGGGTACCACAGGTATCAGAGATGGATTATTCGAGGGTGGAGGTTGTTGTACAGCCGGATTAGTTCGGATATACTGAGTAAACCAATCGTTCATCATTTGATAGAAGGCTTGCTTAGCCTCCCTTCATGGCTACTTGAGACAGGTCAAGATTCAACTAGAACTATCCTTTACGCGGGAGCAGGCGCTACACTCTCGACATCATCGGCTACGGCTCTGTCAGGATCCATTTACTATATGAAAGCACATTTTCAAATGTCAGTAGTCATCACACTATCGCAGTTTAATTTATGGCATGTATAGCTAAACTCACACACGCTACGTTAGTCAAAGAACCGACTAAACCGTAGCTCTGATACTAATAAAATGTAACACCCCTAACCCGTATCCATCGCCAGACTAGGGTTACGAGGCATTACAAAACAAAAACAAAATTCCAATCATTCACATATTCATACAATTCATACTCATATATATATTAAGCACATGGCTAATTAAATATTAAACATACATTATTAATCATATTGCATTTATGAATCATACCTCAAAATTTAACCGAATCTATACCATTCAAATAATCACATTTTCATTAACAAATATAAACATACACATATACTTTCATTATAAACCAAACCAATATGGCAAGCATCATTCGGACACACAAATATGTACATGTACATATATATATACATAAATTAACATCTTACTAAAATTCATATAATTTCCATAGTGTATTATTACACAAATCACTATTAATTTGGTCAATTTTCATCTCATTAACTGAATAAGCACATACCTATCGTCATTTTCCTTTCAACTTTATTTCATCACAACAAATATACATCCCCACATGAAAACATGTATAAACATCCTATAAGTTACATTTTCTAAACACATCATTGAAATATATTTTACCTAAGCAAAAACCCTAACTGAAACAATTAATTATACCATGAATTTTTTATATATACAATGATCATTACATCAACCACTTCTAAATTTACTAACATCATTAAACCATTTTCAAACATACAACATATATCACATATATCATTCATATATAATATATATAACATATCAAATAAAAGTGAGCTCAAACCATAACCAAAATATGAGCGAATTTATCATGGAAATTAAGCCATTTTCGCATGGCTAAAGTTATACATATTCAAGGTCAAACAAAATACGTATTAGCCTATACATGCCATAAGTTTGAAAATAGAATTTTTAAAAGTACTAAAAGTTGACGGTAGTGTGGATGACTTCGATAACGATCCCCGAGCTCGTAACTTACAACCAAAATCTATAAAACAAAGTAACAAAAACACACAGAGTAAGCTAACTTAGCTTAGTAAGCCTTCAGCAAATTAAACAACTCAATAAATAATTAAAATATTCAAACAAACCGAATTATATCAATAATGTTATACTTTAACACAATGAGTTACCTTGGTCGAATGTTCAATATCAAACATATATATATACATCACTAAATAGACACTTACATGTATGGCCGAATACACAAAGTTCATTAAATCATCACATGTAGCCGATTATAAAAGTTAAATAAAACATCACATATGGTCGAATATGCACATTTAAGATAACTTCATATATAACCGAATATGCAAGTTCAATATAAGCTCACATGTAATCGAATACTCAAGTTCAATATAACCTCACATGCAACCCAGTATACAAGGTCAATATAAGCTCACATGTTCTTACCTATGTGATCGAATATAAAAGTCAATTAAATCAACTTACTTACTCAATTTCCACATAGATGTAAAATCTTATAGATATAGAATTGAAATAAATCACCGGCATAAAACCTGCTAGGCATAAGCCTGAATCACATGCCGGCACGAGGCCTGCTAGACCCAAGGTCTGATATTTATTCACCGGTACTAAGCCTGCTAGGCACAAAGCCCGATCAAAGTCACCAATACAAGGCTTGCTAGGCTCAAAGCACGAATTTCACAATTATATAATCGTTCCACAAAATTTCATATATCAAATCGTACAATATTCCATATAACACGTACACACTTTTAGAGGTTTTAAATCAGTCGAATGAAACTCAACCACAATAATTCAACGATACATCACATTCGGCTATTTTACTAATAGATTATAAAATTTGAATCATCACAGTAAAACATTCTATGTTCAAAATAAACCATGTTTAATTACTTAAAGACTTACCTCAGATATCGACGAACATTACAAATCGACTATTCGATTTTTTTTGTTTTTCCCCGATCCAAGTCTGATTTCCTTTGTTATTGATCTATATAATTTCAAATTAACCTCTTTTAAACACAATTTCATTCAATTTAATCCAACAACTCATAAATGGGAAAAGTACCATTTTACCCCTGATATTTCATACTTTTACAAATTAGTCCTAATGCATAAAACACAAAATACACAAAATCTCACAACAACATAGTTGGGCCGAATCTTCTATATACTCATACTAGTCCATATATTTCATTTATTTTACATTTTAGTCCTTCAATTTATTATTTTTAAAATTTAGTCTTATTAACTCAAAATCATCAAAAACTCCAATACAAAACATATTAATCCAAAACATATCTTTCAAAATTTATCATCAAACATCACAAAACACAAATATTCATCAATGGCATAACTCAAAATATTCACCAAAATCAAAAATTCAAGCATGGGTCGGGTAGTACTCGAAGCAATAATCTCAAAAACGTTTAATTATCAAAAACCGAACAAAAACGAACCTTGATTGAGCTTGAATAAATGTTGAAACCTAGCTTGGTTTTCTTTCTTTTTCTTTGTTTTAGTTTCGGTTAAAAAAAGTAGAATGAACATGGCTTATCATTTTATGATATATGTTATATTATATTAGTTTATTAAATTAACTTTAATGTAATAATATAAAAATCATATAACACATGTCTTTGTCTATTACTGTCCACCTTCTTTTTTTAATGGGCTAATTGCAACATAAAGGCTTCCACTAATAAAGTCAATAGCAATTAGGCCCTTTTTAAAAATAATCACCAAATTTTCATTTTACGCGATTAAGTCCTTTTATTAAATTAAGCATATAAACAATCAAATTTTCATACAAAACTTTCACACATGTTAATTCACATTTAATAAACAAGGAAAATAATATTTAAATATTTTTCTGACTCGAATTCATGGTCTCAAAACCACCGTTCCGATTAAGGTCTAAATCGGACTGTTACAATCACTATAAATCACGAACTCTTTACCCGATTCAGGTTGAACTAAAATTGGTGCCTCTATTAACAGTGCTTTCAACTGTTCGAAACTCTGCTAACACTTTTCTAACCATTCAAATTTCACATCTTTTTGTAATAGCCGTGTCATCGGTGTCATAATCATCGAAAATCCTTTTACAAATCTTCGGTAATAACCCACTAAACCCAGAAAACTACGAACTTCAGATACATTTCTTGGAGGTTTCCAATCAAAAATAGCAGAAATCTTGCTCGGATCAACTCTAATACTGTTGACTGAAACAATATGCCCCAAAAATCCAACCTCTTTGAGCCAGAACTCACATTTACTAAACTTTGCAAATAACTGCTTATCATGTAGAGCCTGTAACACAACTCTCAAATGATCAGTATACTCAGATTCATGTCGTAAGTAGATCAGAATATCATCAATGAATACAACAACAAATCTGTCTAAATATGGTCTGAATATACGATTCATCAAGTCCATAAAAATGGCAGGAGCATTAATTAAATCAAAAGGCATGACAAGGAATTCATAATGTCTATACCTTGTTTTGAACATGACTTTCTGCACATTCGACTCTTTAACTCGCAACTGATAGTAACCTGATTTCAAATCAATTTTTGAAAATACTGTAGCCCCTTTTAACTGATCAAATAAGTCATCAATCTGCGGTAGAGGGTATTTGTTCTTTATAGTCACTTTATTCAACTGTCTATAGTCGATACACATGCGCATCATGCCATCTTTCTTTTTCACAAACAATACTAATGCACCCTAGGGAGAATAACACGGTTGCACAAAACCTCTGTTTGTCAATTCTTGCAACTGAGCTTTCAACTCTTTTAATTCTATTAGATCCATTTTGTACGGAGCTATCGATATTGGTGATGTTCCCGGTACTAACTCAATACCAAATTCAACTTCTCTGATAGGAGGTAATCCCGATAATTCTTCTAGAAATACATCCGAAAACTTACAGACCACAGGTACGGATTCAATCTTTGATTCTAACACTTTCCTATCCAATACGTATGCAAAATATGCATTATAGCCCTTTCTCAAATATTTCTGAGCTAACATAGACGATATTACAGTAGGTAATTCACTCGAATCATTAGAATCAATCCGAAGAATCTCACTATTTTGACATTTCAATTCGATAGTCTTCTATCTACAATTCACAACTGTATCGTGCATAGTCAGCCAGTTCATACCTAGAATCACGTCAAACTCATCGAACGGTAGAAGTATCAAGTCAGCCCAAAAACAGTAATCCTGAATCATCAGAGGACAATTATTATAAATTTTATCAACTAAAACAAACTTGCATAAGGGGTTCGATACTTTAATTACAAACTCTGTAGACTCGACATGTAAACTCTTTTTAAATACTAAATTCATACAAATATATGAATAGGTTGATCTAGAATCTATCAACACAACTATATCAATATCAAAAAGAGAAAAAGTATTGGTAATAACGTCTAGTGATGATGCCTCCTCTCGTGAACGTATAGCATAAGCCCTGGCAAGTGCTCGTGTCTCAGATCTCACAGTCAAATCTCTCGTAGCACCTCGATTACCAATCACGTTTCTGGTGTTTCGGGGTAGTCTCCCTCTAGTAGTCGTGTTACTTGTTTTCACTAGTTGTTCTCTTTCAATTGTGAACTTTTCTGGACAATTACGGAGAAATTGATAAAAAGATCCACATTTAAAGCAAGCTCCGTTTACTAATCTACATTCACCATAATGTCTCTTATTGCAATGTTTACATTCAGATCTAGCGTTTCTAACACTTCCCACATTGGCCACGATGTCGTCTGAGGTTTTGACCTTGATTGTCTCACATTTTCTATCTCTAATAGAAATTCCCGCAGAGGCTGCAGAACGAGGATGATATTCTTTAAATTTCTTTGATGTTGACTGATGTGATTAGCCCATAAATCTTTTTCTAGACTCTCTAGCCTCGGAATCGACTTTTCTTTTCTCTTTGCAAAGCTCTTCGGCTTTACAAGCTCGATCAAACAGAACAACAAACCCTTTCAGCTCTAGAATTCCAACTAACACTCTGATTTCTTCATTCAATCCATCCTCAAATCTTTTACACATTATAACTTCAGAAGAAACGCATTCACGAGCATATTTGTTGAGTCGTACAAACTCTCTTTCATATTCAGTGACTGACATACGACCTTGCTTCTATTCAAGGAATTATTTTCTCTTCTGATCAATGAACCTTTGGCTAATGTATTTCTTTCTAAATCCAACTTGAAAGAAATCCCAAGTGACTCGCTCTGGCGGAACTACGGATATCAAGGTATTCCATCACTGATATGCAGTATCTCTCAACAGTGATACAACACACTTCATACATTCTTCAGGTGTGCAAGACAATTCATCGAATACCCGAATCGTGTTCTCAAGCCAAAATTTAGCTCTCTCAGGGTCATCATTAGCAGTGGCTCTAAATTCATCAGCTCCATGTTTCTGTATTCTATCAACAGGTGATTTATTTAATCGCAAAAGATCGATACCTTGAGGAACTATAGGGATCAGTTGGGGAATAGGTGGGGGTGAAGGTTGCGGAACAGTCGGGTTCATACGAATGTACTGTGTGAACCACTCATTCAATATCTGAAAGAAAGCTTCTTTAGCCTCACCACTGTGACTACTCGTCACAGGTCTAGATTTAGTAGGCGTTGTCCCTTGAGTGAGAGCTGGCGTATTACTTTCTACGTCGTTTGCTATAGCTTATTCGAGATCCATTATTATATGAAAACACATTTGAAAATGTCAGAAGTCATCACACTATCACAGTTTTATATATGGCATGTATAGCTAGACTCGCATACTCTACGTCAGTCCTAGAATCACTAACCTGTAGCTCTAATACCAATAAATGTAACACCCCTAACCTGTAACCGTCGCCAAAATAGGTTAAGAGGCATTATCGGACTTGTAACTCAACTCAGAACAATCATATATCTAATTCCATCTCATTTCAATAAAAAAATTATTCATTCACATTTAATAAGTACTTAAATCAAGCATGCAAAGCTTTAATCATACATTCAGGACTAAATCGTAACATATTAAAAATTTCAGAAACTTAGAAATTTTTCAACCTTTCAAGTGTCACACGTCTGTGTGAACAGGCCGTGTGCCTCACATGGCTAGTAGACACACCCGTGTCTTAGACCGTGTGAAAACAAGGCATACATACTGACTTGCACCACACGGCCAAAGACACACCCGTGTGCCTTGGCCATGGTCGAAATTAATTTAGGTCACATGGCTGACCACACGCCCGTGCGCTAGGCCGTGTGTCATTTAGGGGGTATACTAACTTATGTCACACAGTCAAGCATAATCCCGTGTGTGAATTCGTGTAACACACTTGGCCAATAGACACGCCCATGTGTCTAAGCCGTGTTAAACCTGTAGGGTATACTGACTTAATTTGTAGGGTACCCTAGGGGACACACGGCCGTGCATCGTGACCGTGTGTCACACATGGCTGAGACAGATGCCCGTGTCCCCACCTATGTGGACAAAATAGGCTATTTACAAGCCAATTTGCCACTCTAAAAATACAACATTCACAAGCATAATTGACCATATTTCATAACCCAATTGGCAAACATTTCATAACCATTTCATATACAATATATACCAATTCAACTTGTTATTCAATTACCTATTTAATACCATACAATATCCATTCATCTAACAAATGCATATCAATAGCTTACTTGCATATTTTCATTCAAACATTACCATACCAAAACATACCATCTTTAAGCACATATATGCAATCAAAACATGATACCAAAATAAGCCAAATCACATGGCTTAACTTATATACAAAATCATTCTCAAATCATGATACCAAAACATAACTACTTTATTCAAACTAGCCTATACATGTCATATTTACATAATTTTACAAATTCAAAATACCAATCGGAAATTGGATAGTGTGACGAGTAACTCCGACTTGTCCGTAACGAGTGAGCTAACGAACCTCTATAAGACATAGAAAAAGAAACTGAGTAAGCTTTATAGCTTAGTAAGCTCGTATAATTCAGAATTAAACTTACCATTTATACAAAATCAAGCAATAAATGAAAATGCCAACAATTCAATTTAACCATCACCTATTCACACAAAGTCATTACATGTTAGTCATTTAACATAAACATAAACCATCCATTAATACAATACTCTGTATTATTCCAAAATTTACATATCATACATCTAACATTAATATCACTTATAACCTGTAACTTATCCATATAAACAGTATTTAGGCCCGTTGAACCTATTAGAACTTCAACGAATAGTCCAGTGAACAATGTCAGTAATCCTTCAATTCATCATCATACATGCTCTTTCGAGTCATGGTCGGTAAGCTCTTCCTAAGCTGATGAATAGTAAGCTCTATTGAGCTGAAAACGGTAAGCTCTTAAGAGCTGTGGTGAGTCCGCAACAAATGTAGGAGCTCAACCAATACGGTAATCTCAGTAACACGTCACTCGTATCCAATGAATTCATATAGTTCAAACAGATCTCGGTAACGAATACAATATATCATCAAGGCATTCATATTTCAAGTATTTCATTTATATACATTCATTTCAACAAATACAAGTATAGAAAAGTTCGATTCTAATTATACGAACTTACCTCATAACCTTAGATAAAACTATCGGCTATTCGTCGATCTTTCCTTTTCCTCGTTCTAAACTCGATCTCGGCTTATCTTGATCTATATATATTATCAAATTCAATACATTCAACATTCAATCTATTCAATTTAGTCCATAATTTATATTTTGGCAAATTTACACATTTGCCCCTATACTTTTCAATTTTTATAATTTAGTCCTTAACACATAAAATTGCAAATTCATGCAATTTCATACCAACCCATGTCTAGCTGAATTTCTTATATACTACTAGCAGCCCATATCTTTCATTATTTCACATTTTTAGCTACCACATTTTTCATTTTTATAATTTAATCCCTATTTGACATTTATATCAAAAATCACTTTATAAAACTTGTAAAACTATCATCAAGCTTCCATAATCTATAATTAGACATCAAGAATTCAAGTATTCAATAATGGCACTTTTCATAATTATGAACAAATTCAAAAATTAAGGTACGGGTTAGCTAGAATACGAAGTAACGATTATAAAAACGTAGAAATCACTAAAAACCGAATCAAAATTACTTACTAATTCCTAGATGAGATTGCCAAAACTTTAAAGCTTTAAAAATGGTGGAGATGATAATGGATGATGATGAAAATTTTGTTTTATTTATTTTAACCTTTAATAACCAATTTACTAAATTAACCTTAAAACTAAATCATAATTTCAATAATGCCAAACCATGATATTCTACTATCAACATTTATGGTCTATTTACCATGCAAGTGCTCACAATTTCTTTCTATAGCCATTTGGTGCATTTAATTAATAGATCTAATATTTTATGTGTTACGCGATTTAGTTCTTTTTACCGAATTAAGCATTTAAACAGTAAAATTTCTTAATGAAACTTTCACATAATTAATCTATCATGTTGTAAACCTTATTAAAATAATAAAATAACTATTTTGACTTCGGATTTGTCGTCCCAAAACTACTGTTCCAATTTAGGCTGAAAAATTAATTGAGACTGTTACAAATTATATTATGAATTAATACACATAATTGGGACCGTCTTAGGCTGAAAAATTAATTCGCCTTGATGCTTCAAAATTGCTTCTCAGTTTCGCACTTCTAGCAATATCTATTGAGCTATTTTTCGCCCTTTGTTCAAATCTGTCGAAAATAATCAAAATTTGATATAAAATTAATTAAAATTCAACATGTTCATAATTTGAGTGTAATTTAATTATTTTATAATTATTATATATTTTTTAATAAGAATTTTACCGAAACTACATGAATTTGAGTTAAAAAAGGCATAAAAAAGTATGTATATTTTCGTGTTTCCAGGCATCCTCTAAAATCATCTGCGCAATAATTGTCTACATCTTTACCTGCCACAACGTGAATCTGGTGTTGTGATCCAATAGTAGAATATCATACTTCATTGTCACCATTACCGTGATTGAGACAAATAACTTGAAAAGCTCTGATACCAGTTTGTAAAAATAGAATATTGATAATGGCTATATAGAACGATCACAAAAGCAATAAGAAAGAAAAAATAAGAACACACAGATTTTACGCGATTGAAAAACCTTATTCTAATTAATGTCAAGTAGAAGAAGTGTACTTCTATATGGATTCCACTTGTACAGCCTGTACCGTACTGTGGGGGCCTTTGACCACCGCACCTCTAGTTACGACCCCAATTTAGTTTTATGCCTAATGAGGATTTACAACAATTGTAGCATTCGCCCCCATAGATCCCCCTATTTTGCCACTATATTTTATTTCTTTAACAGGAATTTAGGTTACACAACTCTAACAGTCTCCAATATCCCAATGGTTGTTAGAAGGTATAAATACAAGTCAATAGCTCCACATTTAAGACAAGAAACAAGTTTGTAAAGCCAATTACACAAAAATCCAATCGTTTCTTATATTCTCTTTGTTCTTCATACACACACTTGAATAACCATCTTTCTTATTCTTTTTAAGTGTTGTATTGTTATTGAGTGAGCTTTATCATTATAATATCTTCCTTTGGGAGGTGTCTTTTATATATTCTTGTTATTATTTCTTATCTTTGTAAGGGGTTGTTTAAGGTTTTGGGGTAAAAAACCTAAAGGGAAGT
The DNA here is from genome assembly GCA_025698465.1 of Gossypium longicalyx. Taxonomy (NCBI): domain Eukaryota; kingdom Viridiplantae; phylum Streptophyta; class Magnoliopsida; order Malvales; family Malvaceae; genus Gossypium; species Gossypium longicalyx. The sequence goes on along the minus strand of CM046997.1, from coordinate 8,628,778 downwards.
GGCTCTATCTTGCCTAATGAAATGATAGTGTTTTGTAAAGGTTAAACATTGTCCTTGAAAGGTTCAAATATAGATAATTTGAGAAATCCTTAGTTTTGGCAAGCTAAGGTAGTGGAGGTAGACATTTGGGGTCGAACCATTATAAATCGAATTGTCCAAGCTTTTCTTCCATTCTTTAACATTTTGAAAAGTTTGTAGAAATTTTTAAATACCAATTCACCCTTTCTTGGTAGTTTTGGGTCCAATACATAACAGTCCAAAATAATTTAATTACTTAACCCATACTAATTGTATATATATGTATTATAATCTATTATAAAGTTAGTTACACCTCTAGGGTTTAAGGTTATGTATCGTTAATGTAAAAATATACATTATAATATCATAATTGTATTTTGAGTTGCATATAATTAATAATCTAACTTCATTATATAATGCTAATTATATATATTATAATCTATCATAGAGTTAGTCACACGTTTAGTGTTTAAGCTTACATATCATTAATATAAAAATGTACAACAAAGCAATATACATGGATACATGTTGTTAATAATCTATCTTAATTTTATAATGTTAATTGTATATATTATATTCTACCATAAAATTAGTTTCGCGTTTAAGGTTTAGGTTGCATATCATTAATAAAAGAATGTACATTACACTATTATATTTGTATAATTATTATATATTTGTAATTTACTTATATATAACAATTGATATATAATATGTAGTTAAACATGTATGTATACTCTTTTTTAATATAATATGTATTGATATAATTATATCTCACGTTATAAAATAAAATCATATTATAGTATTTATTTTAATTATATAAATATTAATTAGTTTTTTATTAAAGCAATTTATCTAATTGAGCTGATCAAATAATAAATAGGATAAACACAAATTTAGGAATTTGACGATCCCATCTTATCATTTGGTTTGGTTTATAGATACAAAAGAATATGATTTAGGAGAAGCTAAATGAGATTTTTTAAAATATATATATGCTAAAGAAAATATTTTTTTAAACAAAAAATTATGTTTCATTTTAATATTAATTATTATATTTAATTTTAAAAAATATTTTATTAGATCATTATTCATCATTTATTAATTTTTGAAAATTGTAATAAATGTTTAAGGCAAATATTAGTGGTTAAAGCATGCTCTTATATGTAAGAGATTTGGGGTTCAAACCCTGTTAGGATCATTTATTTTGTAACTAATGAATTTGGATCAGATGTCTAATTTCGAATTTGCAACTATAGAAATGTGGATTCAGATAATAGATATTTGAGAGGGTTTATTCGCAATACTCGAATCCACAATCCGAATTGTCATCCCCTAGCGAGGACCCATGCCTACTAAACCTCCTTCTATAAATACCTCTTCAGGTCATATATATCCGAATATATAATCTGAACTACCATCCTAGCTGGGACCCATGCTCCGCCGGCCTCCTTTCTTAAACATGTGTCTGTCAGTGTTTCAATTTTGATATTTTTAATATTTTATGGATAATATATTTTTGGGTTAAAGGGCCTTGAATTTATCAACAACTCTCACATTGGAGCCTAAACATTTTTTTGTTCAAGTTAGCCTTTGAATTTGGTAATTATTCTCATATTGGGACCTGAACTAGACAGTTGTTCTCACATGAGGTTTGGACTTTTTTTTGTCCAAGTCAGTCCTTGAACTTGACAAATTTTCTCACATTGAGGCCTAAACTTTGCAATTATTCTCACATTAAGACTTTAGGGTTTTCAAGAAAATATCAAAAACTAACTTAGACAAAAAAAATTCAAACTCCAATGTGAGTACAATTACAAGTTAAGAGACTAATTTGAATAAAAAAAGTTCAAAAACTAAGAACAATAATCAAAGGAACTAACTTGAATAAAAAAAATTTGAACACTCAGAATTAGAGGTGCTCATGGGCTGAACTGGGCCCAATCAAAATTTTAGGCCTATTTGTTAGGTCTGGGCCCGACCCGAAAAATGGGCATAAAATTTTGCACAAGCTCGGCCTAGATAAAAATGCTAAAACCCGAGCCCGCCCCGGTCCGACCGTATTTTTTATATAATTTTTAAAAACATATATAATATATCAAAAATACTAAAAACATTAAAATAAATGTTTTCCAACAAATTAAAAATAAATTAAAAATATATATGTATACTTAAATAATAGTAAGATTGATAGATGCAATTTAACAAATAAATGGTTATAAAATAGTAACAAAATTAACAATAAACAAGTTATATAATAACAACAAAATAGTAGTAATATAATAGTAAAATTGTAGCAAAATAGTGATAAAAACAAGAAAATAGCAAAAAAAGTCAAAAAACTATTTTTTTTTTTTTGCATATTCAGATCAGGCTTGAGCCAAAAAAGTATTACCCGAGGTCCGACCCGTTTTCTAAACAGATCTTATTTTTTGTTCAAGCGTATTTTTTAAACTTATATTTTTATTCAAATTCTCTCACTTTTTGAGTAACTGTTTAAGTAGAATCAAATAACCTACTACATGAGAAGGTATACTCGAAATAATGATGAAATTCAGATTTTTAATGCTATATTTTTTGTATTCACTACTATGTTCTCAACTAAGTAAAAAAAAATTATTAAATGGGCACGCGGAAAAGAAAATTCTGCTTTCCTTTTTAAAACTTTTTTGTGCCAATTAATTTTGATTTAAACTTCGGTTTCAAACTTTATATATAATTATAGTAGATTTGAATTTGGTACATTGACAAATTTACACCAACTAATACAGAAATGAATATCAATTAATATTTGATGATACCTATTGGGGCTATTTGCCTATTGGCTGCCAATTGGAATTTACTGTTTCTTCATTCTCAATATTTTAATACATCCATCAGTGACCAACCAATCCCATTCTCATAAAACAGTGTCGGCAAGCATTTTCTTTGCCTTTTTCAAAAAAACATGATTGGACTGTCATCTCAAAACCGTCACGGGTCGTAAGTTTAGAAGTTGAAACCAACTGACGACGTTTCAAGAGAGTGGCAATCTCGATATTAACGAAACCACTTGTGACCCTTATCGTCAACCTATTTCTCTCTGGTTTTCTCTTTTATCCCACACCATCAAAACCGCCGTTTTCAAGTGTCCTATTACCTTCCCTTTTTTATTTTATTATTATTATTTTATGGGGTTAGGGTTTCTAATCGAAGGAAATGTCGCAGAAAACCCATTTCTGTCTCTATAAATTGCACGAATTTTCTTTGGAGCGACTTTCCAGGTCAACCAAGGCTTGATTCTTTTATTTTTCCGGTAGAATTCTCTCTTCGTAAAGCCCCTTTTACTTTTTTTTTTTTTTTTTTTAATCTTCGAACTTGATTTGCTTTGATTGAATTCCTCCCCCCCCCCCTTTTACTATAACTGGAGACCTGAAAACTTGAAATTATTCCTTAAAGATTGATTTGCAACTTGGTTTTCTGCTGTTACGGTTGAGCTTATTATATGAATGCGTGTGTTTGGAAGGGTATTTGATTCTTCAAGTATTGGGATTTTTTCAAGTAGTTTGAGAATTTCAATTGTTGTTTTGGGGTGTTTTTAGTAGTTGCTGACTTATGACGCGTTTCCCCTCCTTTTCTTATTCCCTCTTTAGTTCCAAATCTTAATAGCTAAATGGAATCTGCTTCAGTTTGGTGTATGCCATTGCTCACCTTTTCATTTGTTTTTCTCTATTGTTTTCTCATTCTTTTTTGTTCATTTCATGGGGGATTTTGGGTTTGACCAACCAAGATAGAAGCCTCTTTCTTGACCATGTGGTTTGCTTATAGGATTCCTCTTTTTGATTATCTTATCATCTCTTTTGATTGACTCTTTTAATTAAGGTATTGTTGCTCTGATATGTGCTGCTGACTATACTATGAGTTGTTTTCTCCCTTCCCATGTAATTATGGGAATGGGAAGGGAAAAAAGGTTTTACTTGAGATTTGTTTCTCAATAATAGACCTGTCCGTTTTCACTTTTTCTTGTATGTATAACTGTATTACCAATGACTAATGGTTCATTGGATTTCAGATTCAAAATTCTCTGCTAAACCCACAACACAAGTCCACTTCTTGAACAAGTAGAAGCTATGTACCAGGAAGGAGCCCCTGAGATCGTTATTGATCAGGGAATGTACTACCCTACAGCTACCAACTATGGATATTATTGTACAGGTAATTTAAATGCTTCAATTGTATTTTACATGGTGTTACTATTACTTACAAAATCTTAAGTGAAAACCGTTGATTGTAATTGGATAGGTTTTGAATCACCCGTTGAATGGGAGGACCACCAGAATATTTTTAGTGCAGATGGTCCAGATGTCCAATTTGCGGTGGGCAAACTAATCTTTCTATTTCTATAATTGATACACTTTCATAGTCGGATGTTGCATCCAAGATAAGTTGGTTCTATCTTATTTATCGTGTCTAAATTTGCTGAAGGCATGCTTTCTCTTCTTCAGGGTGCCCAAACTGAACCTTTGTCTTATGTATATTACACACCTAGCTATGGATATGCACAGTCTCCATACAACCCATACAATCCTTATATACCTGGTGCCGTGATGGGTGATGGCCCATTTGTAGGAGCACAACAATATTACGCCTTTCCTCCTTATCAGAACCCTGTATCACCAACTGCTTATGTTCCTGTTCTCATTCAACCAGATGGCATTCCAAGTAGTTCAACAGACTCTTTTTTAGATACTCATGCATCAATTGGTACTAGACCTGATGGAAGGGGCGTGAGATATAACCTTGCTTCGGCATCTGCAGCCGCTTCCAGAAAATCTGCTCCAAATCAGGCAGATTCCTTGAGTAGGGTGACAGATGGACAAAGTAAGCATTATGCAATCCAGGAAAGCATTTCTGCTAGTTCTGGGTCAGTGTCAGCACGAGCTCATCAGGTACATTTGCATTGCTTCACATTGAATTGGAGTTTCTTGAAATTTCATGGAAATGCTATGTCATTGCTCTGGATGGCATGTTTTACGGTTCTCATTGCTAATTATGTTTGCAGATTAGAGTTGCTTCTGGATCCGTTCAGTCCATTGGCAACATTCCTGGTGGGAAACTCCCACCTTACCGTAATCAACTAAAAACAGATCTTCCTGTTGGTAATGCCATTTCTGACTATGGTGCAAGTTCACCTGGACGTGGTGTGCTTGATAGACTGCGACCCAAGATCCATGTTAGCAGAGTTTTCAATGATGCACATGGATCCCCGGATTCATGGGCTGAACAGAATCGAGGCCCTAGAACCAACCGATCAAAAAATCAACTCATGGTTAAAGCCTACACAAGTAAAGCAGGAAATAGCGATGCTGAAGGAAACATTATTATCTATACTGACCAATATAACAAAGATGATTTTCCAATTGACTATGTTGATGCAAAGTTTTTTGTAATAAAATCGTATAGTGAGGATGATGTACACAAGAGCATTAAATATAATGTTTGGTCTTCAACACCCCATGGGAACAGGAAACTGGACAGTGCTTTTGAAGATGCACAGAAAATAGCTGCAGGAAAACCTAGTGGCTGCCCCATCTTCCTCTTCTTTTCTGTGAGTTCTATACCTGTTTGGGATATTAGGGGACTTGTTGATTTTATGCTATTCCTGATTTTTTGTCAACTAAAAGGTCTCTGTTATTTCTGGTATTCATTAACTACTCTAAAATGGTACTTCGTCACACAGGTTAATGCCAGTGGACAATTTTGTGGCGTAGCAGAGATGATTGGTCCAGTTGACTTTCAGAAGGATATGGATTTTTGGCAGCAAGATAAGTGGAGCGGAAGCTTCCCTGTCAAGTGGCACATCATTAAAGATGTTCCCAACAGCCATTTTAGACACATCATATTAGGCAACAATGAAAACAAGCCAGTGACTAATAGCAGGGATACGCAAGAGGTATGTTCAGAGCTTTAGCTTTCTCTAATTGAAGGCAAACAATAATATTAAAATTGGTTTGCTATTCTCTTGAAAAGTTGCTTCCTCTGTCCTGACATTGCTACCTGAGCCTGTGAATTTTGAATTGTTTTCTCCCGGTTTATGATCTTGATGAGATCTTTGTGTTATTTTGTTTCTTATAAATGTTTTGTCAAGTGCAGATAATGTACAAGCAAGGTATGGAGATGCTGAAAGTATTCAAAAATCACGCGATGAAGACCTCTCTACTTGATGACTTTATGTACTATGAAAATCGTCAGAGAATCATGCAGGAAGAGAAAGCCATGCAGCTAATTAAAAGCATTGAGAACCCAGTCCTAGCACCTGCATTTGATCCTGTCAATAAGCTAAACCATGTTGAGCTACTCCTGAATGAACATGAGAGAAGTACCAAGCAGAGTGATCCTGAACTATTGAGAACAATTGTTCCTTCATCTAGTCAGCCTGTTTCTACAGATTGTGATAGGACTAATGCTAGAAGGATGAATGAAAGTTCAGAGCAAATTGCAGTTGAAGCTAAAGATGATGCATCTACTTTAAAGATTAGTTCACTCAGCATAAATCTGAAGCAGGATGAGTCTAAAATCTCTACAGATGCTGCTACAAAAAGTGATGCTGTTGAGGTGGTAAACATAGGATCAGTGACGGTAAAAGTCAATAAATTTACTGACTCACCTGGTTTTTTAACAGTAGGCACTATTCCTCTTAATCCCAAGACCCCACAGCTTGATGAAGGGGGTGTGTCTGCTAAAAAGGGTACTTGATCGTGCCGAGGCTTATAATTAACTGGGGCTTATTTTTCGGCTGGAACATACTCAAACCAGGTGTAGTTATGGTGGCAATCTTGACTGTTGTAAACCCGTGTATCATCGTATTCATTGTTACAGGCTGGTTAATCTATAAATACTTGTTCAGGTCAGCTCTTGCTGTTTCTCAACCCTTTAATTACCTAAGCTGGGTTTCAGATCCATCTACACTAAAAAATATAGTGAGACCGTGTTTTAGATTTTTGTTTGGGTGGAAGTGCTCTTGCCTTCTGTCTCGGAATAAGTGGGAATACAGTGTAATCTTTTACATTTTGCATTTCGATTATTGATACAAAGAATTCCCTTTCCTTTTACAAAGATAAGATAGTTGTACCTGTGTTTCCCTAGTGTACTCTTTTCTTCTTTTGTACGTGTACTATTTACTTTACTTTTTATCATTTTTTATCTAGATCAAGTGGTACCATGACCAAGGGTATGAGTTCATTTTTCACCAAACGCAACATATGAATTTGTGCGATTGGTGAAGGCATTCACCATGAATTTGATGAGACTCTGGACGGAAGTGAGATAAAATTCAGTCACAAGATCAAGCATAGACATCTTGAGTCCAATATCAGATCTATTGAGGGAATCTGTTGATCCTTGCAAAATGACAGTAAACTTTTCTCTTAAGAGATCAAAATTCCTTCAATACTGAGGTTGAGTCATTGTTGGAAGTGCATTTGTATTATTCTCCACATATGCACTTATATTATCTTTGTTGGGGGAGCTCATATCACACGCCTCTTTCCAGACATTTATGTTTTCTTCTGCCTGAAGGTAGGGTGATTGGCTGTGATGGCATTTAGATTACGACTATGTACTTTGTTGACGTGGCATTAACATATCAGACCATATATATGTCATGTTAACAATTAATTAACTTTTAAAAATAAAAATATTAAAAAAATATATATTTTAATAAATTCAATAATTTAAAATTTTAAAAATATTTTTATATATTTTTTGTATTTTTGTATTTTGGTATTTTGGTATTTTCAGTTTTTAATTAATTGCTTGCATAAAATTCACGTGACGATCTGTGTTTGTCAAACCAGCAAAGTGAATAGACGTTAAATTTTTCTATCTATTTTGAGGTGATTTGACAAAGAGTACAAGTTTAAGAGCTAAAAAAGGCAAAAAAAATAGTAAAATGGTTTTTTTGTGAAGTTAGAATAAGTCATTATACCTTTTTTATTGTAATTGATATTTTAAAAAATATAAATTATGACTTTTCATAACACATCTTATAAATAATATAATTTTTTTCATAACTTTAGAAAGTTATTCCAAATAAGTATAAATTATGATAAAAAAAATTTATAATATTTTTTTATAAATAAGTATATTATTTTTATAATATATAACATAGATATATAAATAAGTTATGTTCATACTTCTTTCTATAACTTTTTATAAATAAATATTTTATAATACTTTTATAACATTATAAATTTTTTTACCATAACTTTACAAAAATTTTAAGTTTTAAATAATATAATTTTTTGTGATAACTTTATAAAATAATCTAAGAATTTTTTTTGTCATAACCAGCTCAAACACTCATATATGTTCATGCTTATAATATATTTTTATAACTTGTATAAAAATAATTTTTTAAAATTGGATTCGGGTGTAATTACATGCGTAACTACTCCAATTCTCACCCCTCAAGAATTGGAAAGTATAATTGGGATTATACTCAAAATCTATTTATTAAGTGACTTTCTAAACACTACCTAAAGAGTTTAGGAAAATATCGTGAATAAATAGACACTAGAGTTGTCTATGGGTCATACCGGGTTGGGCCCTAACAAAATTTTATGCCCGATTGATAGGATTGGGCTTGACCTGACTCAAAAAATAGGTTTAAAATTTTGTCCAAGCCCATACCGGATAAAAATGCTAAAACCCGAGCTCGGGCTAATCCGGCCCGTCCATATTAATTTTTTTTTGTTATATATAAAAAATTTAAAAATATATAATACATCAAATACACTAGAAAAAATTAAAATAAATGTTTCTCAACAAATTTAAAATAAATTAAAAAAATCTTTATACTTAAATAACACTAAGATAAGTGCAACTTAACAAAGAAATACTTCTAAAATAGTAGTAAAATTAACAATAAAACAAGTGATATATAATATCTAAAAATTAATAATAAAACAATAGCAAAATAATGACAAAAAATGGAAAAACATAAGCAAAACATGAAAAAAAAACAGCAAAATAGCATGGTTTTTTCTAAACAAGCCTACTTTTTAAACTTATATTTTATCTAAACTCTCCCATTTTTCGAGTCAAACTACGTGAGCTGACCCATCGACAACTCTAATTGACACTTATTTATAAAAGTGAACAATGAGAGTGTTTTTTATTTAACGTGGGGTTAAGACTAACTTTTTAAATTTCATAATTATATGTATTTCTCATTTTATTAATTTATTAAAAAAATTTAAAAATTATATTGAAGATAAATGACACAATAAATTTTTTTATCAAAATTTTTTAGACTAATAAAAGATAAGATAAGATAAATGATGAAAATTATATTTTTGTATTGATAATTTTTTTTAACTAATCATAAAATTTTAAAAATATTAATTAATTTAAAATATAAATAATTCACGTGGCATGGAGTTTTCAACTAGACTTTGTAATATTATATATATATTATATGATTATAAGAGAGTATAATTATTAGAATAAGTGATATATTTACTTTAGACTGAATAAACAAGCCTAAATAAATTTAAGGTGGTTAAAATGTGATAGAAGTTATTATACTTTTTAAAAATTAAAAATTTTGTTCTTTTACTTTTATTTAATGGGATTTAGTCACTTTGTTTTTTCAAATTTCAAAAATTAGATCTAATTTTTAACATTTTTAAATTATTTTTGTTAAATTTAAGTTAATTATAAAGTCATTATTTTTAATTACATGGTTATCAAGTAAGTGTTTTTTTATTTAAAAAATGTCACAACAACAAATTTAACAAAAATAATTTAGTAGTGTTAACAATTGGAATTTAATTTTGAAATTTGAAAAATACAAAGACTTAATTTCTAGTTTTTGAAAAGTACAGGGATTTTTGACAAATTTTAACCATTTAAGATTTGAAGTTGAAATAAAAAAATTAAATTAAGATTTAACCCTTACAATTCGGGAGCATTAGCAAAAAATGTCCTTTTTTTCAAGTTAATTGGCAAATTAGGCCCTTTTTTATTATATAAATAAATATTTTATAAAATAAATATATTTAACACAATGATAAACATAAAAATTATATATTTTATTATATAATTATATAATTATTAATTTATTTATATAAATAAAAAATTATTAATTAAAAATATTTTTAACATAATAATATATAATTTTATATATAATTACATGTTTATTATTTTATTTATATAAATAAAATATTTATTAATTAAAAATAATAAATAAATGAAATAACATAAATAAAAAAGAAAAATATAATTAGAAGACGAATCAAACCCGAAATAAAAAACGTTTTTTCCAATACTCGTTTTCAGTTTCTCTTTTAAAAAATGACTTTAAAAAACCCCTAATTTCCTAATTAATATTAATTCTCTCGTTTTACCCCCTTTTCTTTTAAAATTTGTATTTTTATGTGTCTTCTCCTCCTCCTCCGCGGGCCGCTCTTCTTTTCCCGGCCATCGGTTCAGCTATAGTGGAACTGGACTTCATCTCATCACTCATCTTTTGCTTTTACCCTCTTTCCTTTTTTTCAGCTAAGTTCGTCTCTTTGAAACCATTTGCTACGAGGTTTTGCTTCTTCTTCTTTTTTCTATTTTTTAAAAAGAGGAAAATTCGACACACTAGTAGTTCTTGTATTGCATAAACATGATTGATTTGCTCCTCTTTTTTCCCTAATTATTTTGAAGGCTGATCTACAATTGCATGTACTTCTTAGCAGCATTTGATCGATACCCATTGTTCTATTCTGTTAAAGGAGTCATCGCCATGTCGAGATATATGAATGGGAAAAGTTCCTCTCATGAAGGGAAAACCCCAGTAGTGCCGAAGCCTGAAATGTTGGATTTTGATTTCCCTGAGGATGCACTCTACTCCCAGCATGTTGGGGTATGATACCACTTTGACTCTCCTTTTTAATAGTAATTTCCTTGTAATCTCTGTTACTTAGGGTAGCATAAAGATTTCTCCCCTCTTCATTTCATGGTACCTCTTCCTACAGTTTACTTTCAATATCTTAAATTCTGAGTTTACTGTAATGTATGTTTATGTTGGTTGGTAGGTAAAATGGGCTTAAATTTAGTAGAGTTCTTTACATTCTCTTAGATTCCCTTTATGTCTGAAACTTCTATTTCGCCTCTCTTCTGTTATTTGATTTCAGGACAATGTTGCAAGTTCATCAGGAAGCAATGTGAGATCATTTTTCATTGGGATGGGATTTTTACCAGCTCTCGTTGATAAAGTCATTCAAGAAAAGGGTATGTAATGCATAAACAATTATCCTATTTGGGCCTTAGTGAGAATGGTTGGGAGACATTGAATGTGTGATATTTATATCATAAAGTATCATTAGAGAGAAAGGAAAATCCACTAATTTCTTTCTAGTTTATTAGAAATGATAGTGTTTATTTCTTATAAGCATCTTCTCTTTAACCAGGTGAAGACGATGCTGACCTGTTACTGGAGACTCTTACTGAATATTCTGTAAGTAAAAGACACTATACTGTAAACTGTCAGATTTTCATTTGGCATTGGAGAAGAACTTATCAAAGAAACACTCTACTTTGTTTCAGTTCTATGTGTGAATTTATTTTTGGTATAACTAAACCTTTTAGGGGTCTCTGTGAATATCTTTCTTCATCATCATCGTCTCTCTCTCACAGTTCCTTTGTTGTTTGTGAATGCTGAGAACTGAGAAGCATATGGCATCATGAGCTCAACCATGTTGCTAGTGGCTAATTTGCAGTTTCAAGTGAAATGAACTTCTTTTGTTCTTTAAGATGCAAACTCTTAACAGCTATATGTGGCCTTCCATGGAATGAAATAGGATACTCAAAAGGCAAATTCTCAGTCATCAGGTTATCTCAATAGCTTGTTTGTTGACAAGGATGCAAGCAATTATCCACAAATTGCCAATTATATACAACCAAAAGAGGTAACTTGCTGCTAATAGATCTTCTTGTTTTTTCTGTTGGACTAAATAGGTCCATATTCCTTGTCTTGGGCATGTTACTCGTTGTTGCTTATAGTTCCTTGTTCAATACTTATCTAGTTAGTCTTATTCCATAGATTGGAATTGATCATGTTACATCCGCTCCCCTTTTCTTATATAGTGTTAAAGATGAAAAGAAAGAAAGAGGTAGAGCTGAGCATCGTGATATGAATGATACTAATTACTCGATTTCATGAGATTATTTGAGTAGATATCTATGGAACTTCGAAGTTTCTGGCTTTGTAGACAATAGTAAATCTATCCAATTGAGATTATTCAGTATAAAATGTTCCAAAAAATTATTATTTTGGGGTATTTGTGAAATTCATAGGTGAGGCAACAATTGGCTTTGAGAGCAAGACCAGATTATGAATTTGCTATGATCCCTCTGGTTGGGACTAATTCTTTCCCTTTCTGTCTTTTGTGCCCTTGTGGAGCCAGATTCTTTCCCTCTTCCCTCTTACATATATTAGTGGGTTTGGATATTTTAATAATTGCTCAATGCACAAGTTTTCTCGGTGCTGTGTGTGTCAATCTTTAATAGAATTTGTACTTCATATGCTCTTCAGTTAAATTTAAACATATATCTTACCTGCCATCTTTTCTCTTCTTTTTTGCCTTCCTTTTTAAATTTTATTTCAGGAGCCAGATGTAGATGTATTTGATGAAGATCTTATTGACAAAAGAGCATCTTTACTAATGATGAATTTTTCTGTAGATGAAGTTGAATTTGCATTGGACAAGCTTGGTTTGTAGAAATTTTCTATAAGCATATTACTTTTTACTCTCAAATGCTCTTTTTTCTATTTACGTTTTTGCACCTTGGGTTCAATCACTGCTGTCATTCAACACATTATTTTCTTTTCCCCGTATCTCTTTTTGGAACTTCAATAAAGGAGAAGAGTGAATAAGTCACTTTATTTGATGTTTATTTATATAGGTTGTCCTTTTTTCACCATTTCCATTTTCAGGTGAAGATGCTCCAATAAATGAATTAGTGGACTTCATTACCGCTGCTCAAATAGCAGAAAAACTTGAGGAGGAATCAGAAGATTCACTTAGCTGTGAGGAAGAAAACGATCAGGTTTTTAATTATCATTTTAGTGATACTAATTTGTCTGGGGTGTTTTCTTGTTACAATTTTTGTTATCTAGTTTTTCATTTCACCAGTTCAAACCGTGAATGAAATTGGTGATGGTCTTATATATTTTGTATATACCATTCCTGGTAGCATGAATATATTTAATATATTGTTTTGAGTAAACTAAATTGCGGTTTTATTGTTTCACTGCATTTCACAAATAGCAAATAACTTGACCATATGATCACCAGAATGCTACTAATGAAACACTGTTTGGGACTATGGAGAAGACACTTTCCTTGCTTGAGATGGGTTTCTCAGAGAATGAGGTTTCAATAGCAATCGAAAAGTTCGGTGAGTTGTTATTCTGACAATTTTTGAGTGATAATGAATGCCATTTGGCATCTAGATTTCATAAATGTATAAAGCTCACTATATTCTTAATCCTCAGCTGGTTATGTTGTTTAGATCTGTAGAGTATCATTTCCTGTAGCTAGTTTGAGATAAAAAATGCATTTCGTATTTTGTAGTCCCAATTATTTATTTAAGTAGTTCGTAATTGCAAGACAAGCTTTTCTCAGATGCTCTTTAGAGTTTTAACAGTAATGAAGTCTAGGACAATCTGTGTTTATTTAAATTGTTTGAAATTGCAGGTTCCGATGTTCCAATCACAGAGCTTGCAGATGCAATGTTCACTGGTCATCTTTCTCGCAGCTATATTGAAAGTAAAAAGGTTTGTGCACTGTAGCATTTGATGTTGAATTTATTAGTTGATATGCTCCATTTTTGGTGCATAATACGAATTGTTCTGCATTCATTGAAGTTCTCAAAAGAAAGGAAAGTACTATGCAGAAGTTGTTTACATTTTGCTCTTTATTTATTCGTAATAACTTATTACTTATTTTTTGTTTTCATAGTCAAGTTACTTTTACATTGTCATTGCAGTTAAAATCAGCAGCTTCAGGCAGTGGGTTTATACATAATGTGAATGAGAGAGAAGATATTAAAACCGAGGATTGCAGTACAACTCCTGTTCCTCAGTCAGGAAATATCAACCTCAGGGAATCTTCTTCCAAAGGGAAACGACCAAAAGAAGAGAGTCTTGATGGCATCCCTGTTTCTAATCCTCAGATGAAGCAATCTCTTAATGAGAAAAAACGTGAAGGGAAAAGGCCAAAGCAAGACCATGTAGGTAATGCAAGTTCTTTCATTGATCCACCATGGCTTGAAGAGAAAATAGACCCTAATGTTATTCCTAGTTTTGAAGTACCCAGACCTGTCAAATCCAATTCATGCAAGAGTGTGAACAAGGTGGTAGCAAAACCACCATATTTTTTGTATGGAAATGTTGTCAACTTGCCTTACGACGGTTGGGTCAAGATTTCACAGTTCTTATACGGGATCGAGCCTGAATTTGTGAACACTCAGTCTTTCTCGGCTTTTAATAGAAATGAAGGCTATGTACACAATCTTCCCGCTGAAAATAGGTTTCACATCCTTCCGAAGTCACCATTGACCATACAGGATGCAATACCAAATACAAAGAAGTGGTGGCCATCTTGGGATCCAAGGAAACAATTGAATTGCATGGGGTCTGAAGTTCTAGGAGCATCAAAGCTGTGTGCTAGGCTTGGGAACATGTTAGCTGATTCTCGAGGATTACTCTCATCGGATCAACAAAAATATATTCTTCGTCAATGCCAAATATCAAATCTCATATGGGTTGGTCTATACAAGCTTTGCCTTGCGCAGCCTGAACATTGGGAGCGCATACTAGGCTACCCATCGGACCACACTCAATCTTTGGAGAATGACTTGACTCAGAGGCTACACTTACTCCAGCAATCTTTCCAAACCGACACTTTGGGTTATCATCTCTCAGTATTGAAGCCAATTTATCCTGGAGGGTTAACAATGTTATCTGTTTTCAGTGGCATTGGTGGGGCTGCAATTGCTCTACATCGGCTCGGCATTCACTTAAAAGGTGTTGTGGCTGTAGAGACTTCGGAAGATAAGCAAAAGATTCTTCGGAATTGGTGGCAAAACACGGGACAAACTGGTGAGTTGGTGATCATAGAAGACATCCAGAAGCTAACAAGTAGAAGACTGGAGAGCTTGATAGATAAGTTAGGTAGTATTGACTTCGTAATTTGTCAAAACTCAAACATGAAGAGTACAGAAGAGGATACATTGCCAGGTTTTGACTTCTCTTTGTTTAATGAATTTGTTCGTGTGCTGCAACGTGTAAGAAGTATGATGCAGAGGAGGAGCAGCAGCTAACTCTTCATGTCTGATCCCCTGTACTTGCTTTTTTGTTCAATGGTTCCGTGTACTTGTTATCATCTTAATATGTTAGTAACCGTAAGGGAACATAATATCTGTCAAAGTTTAGAATTATTACGCATGCATGCAAATCGGAAAAGAGCAGTACAGTTGCAGTAAAATACATGCAAAGAACCGTCTAGGTCGACTGTTCCATGGGGTCACCCACTGCCTTTGCTCAATCAGATAAACCGTAGCGTAGCCAAACATGCGAAGAAGTGGGAGCATGCAGCAGGCTGGCCTGGTTAAGAGAGTTGACATCGTTAATGGTAGAAAATTTGAATTGGACCGAAGGTGGAATTGGTTGCATTTCTTGTTTCTATAAATTATTAATCATTAAGATTGTTTTTAAAGTTTCAGAAAAATTAGTAAAAGAAAAATTACAAAATGACATATAAACGGACTAAACATTTACTTTATTGATTTAAAAAAAATTAAAAATGATTTTAATAGCTTCTAAATAGTTTTTTTTTTGGATTTTCATTTTTATTGGTCTTTATAGAATTGACCAACTCACACGATACAAACAGACCGGTAAAAGATGTTTTGGATACTAGAAGCTATTAAAATCATTTTGAATAGAACTAGAATTGATGAATTTTAAGTTCGCTTTCTATTTTGTCAAGTTTAATCGGTTTGATGGTAACAACTTACAACGATAACTGAAAAAGATTCACTTTTTACTATCAATTTGAAGGTTGTTTATGTTTTGGAAACTCTTGGATCAAAAGAGAATGAAAATGAATGTTTCCACAACTCGAGAAAGGCAAAAATGGGATAATGTTGATTACATGTGTATAAGTCACATATTAAATGTTTTATTCGATGGTTTGTTCGACACCTACCAGAACGAAATTACCGATAAAGAACTATGGGACAAATTGGAGATAAGGTACATGATCATAGATGCTACAGGAAAGAAATTTCTTTTAGTCATATAAATAATTATCACATCATTGATGGTTGTTCTATTATGGAATATTTCATGATACTGAAAATTTGTTGAATCAGTTTAAGCAAATATAATATGAATATAGATGAAATGCTTGTTGTATCTTCCATTATAGACAAACTTCCTCCATCTTAGAAAGACTCTAAAAGAAGTCTAAAACATAAAAAACAGAAAATATTTCTTGAAGCTTTGGCAAGTCATGTTCATATTGAAGAAGAATGTAGAAAGCAATATAAAAACTTAGATTTTGAAAATGTTAAAATGCATGTTATAGAGAAAAGACAAACTACTAAACCATCCAAGAGAAAGTTCAAGTAGACTATTAGAGCACCTAAGTTTAAGAAGAAACAAAAGGGTTCATGCTACCATTGAGGTACGCCAGGATATTTCAAGAATAAATGTTGATTTTTAAAGAAGAATAATTCTTCTAAAGCTAAAAATAATGAAAAGTTTGTAGTCATGATTTCTGAATTAATACAACACAAGTTGATAATGCATGTGGATTGATATTGGAGCAACCAGACATGTGTACGGAAAAGGCATGTTCACAAAGTCACACAATGTAAATATGTCAATGACTTATATATGAGAAATTCTTCTACCACAGCAATCAAAGATAAGAGAATTTGTGGAACTAAAATTCTCTTCTAGAAAGATTTTAACTTTTAATGATTAATATTATGTACAAAAAATTAGGAAGAATTTTGTGTTTAGAAGTCTATTTAATAAGTTTGGTTTCAAACTTATATTTTCGATAGATAAAATGGGGAAGACGTATATTGAGGGTATGTTCAAAATCAATATTATGTTGACTAAAATTACTAGAAACTCTTTCCCCAAGGTTAAAAAGAAAACAACAATTATTGATTTCATACATAGTGATTTATGTGACATGTATAGTACTCCCACTGAGAAGAAACGTTTTTTACTTTTATTTATGATTGTTCTAAATAAATTTAAAGTTTATAAATTTGAAGTTGAGCTTCAACTTGAATCATTTATCAAGTGCTTAAAATTAGATAGAGGTGGAGAATATTATAATCCAATTTATTTTTATTCCACTAAGATTATCAATCAAGTTTCAGCCTCTTACACACCACAACAAAATGGTGTAGCTAAAAGGAAAAATAATCTTAACTGAAATTATAAAATTAATATTACCATATTTAGGTTAGACTTACCCAAGGGCTGGGAAGCCCGCTTAACTCGACTTGGGTTGAGCTTAGATAATAATTTTTGCATGTCAGACCGACCCGAATTTAATTTAAATAATAAATAAAATAATTTTAATTAAATTTTAATTATAAAAATATATAAAATGACAAATAAAAAATATATTTTTAATATTTTATTAATTTTAAATAAAAAAACTAGCTTTTTTAACAGCTCAACTAAACCAAAAAATAAACTTCAACTTAAAAAATATTTTAGAATCGAGTCTCCATTAAAAACCTTACTTCACCTATGGCATTTTCTAATTTAAGTGTTGGACAAAATTTTTTAGAGAGAAGCTTTAGCAGTGGCAGAGCCACTCAAGGAATTGTGAAAATAATATATATAATTCATATATATATATATATATATAATCTATATAATTCATACTACAAAAATTTTAAAATTATTCACCAAAATTTTTGAAAAATATTTAGTTTATAAAATGAATTACTTTATATAAAAATAAATGTATCACTCTCCGCTCATTAAAACTCCAAAAGTAAATTTTTTAACCCTTTTATTTTCTTTCATTACTTTTCACTTTT
The DNA here is from genome assembly GCA_025698465.1 of Gossypium longicalyx. NCBI lineage: Eukaryota > Viridiplantae > Streptophyta > Magnoliopsida > Malvales > Malvaceae > Gossypium > Gossypium longicalyx. The sequence continues at coordinate 8,610,655 of CM046997.1, read as the reverse complement.
TCTTTAATTTTTATTATTTCCTCACTCTCTCTAGAATCTTTCTTTTAAACGTGTCTTTCTAATTTGATAACTATTTTTTATTTTTCTTTTTAAATTATTAATCTCTAAAAAAATTTGAATTATTGTTTTTCTTGTGATAGATTAAGATATTTATGTAAAATTATTTTTTATTTATTGAATGATTTTGAGATATATATTTTATATAAAATCTTGATTGAGTAATAATTTTTAGAGATTGATTAATACAATTCTTTCAAAAAATTATGAATTGATTGTATTTATGTAATCTTGGATTTCTTGAATATTGATTAGAAATTTAGTATTCTTATTTATAAATTGTTGTTGCTAGTGTGATTATTTTAAATTTTGTGTTTGAAAATTGACATATTACATTCTCATGACACAAAAACACCACTTCATTGATTTTTATTTTTCTGAAAGAAGATTATTAGTTGTATGTTAACTTTATGAAAACCTATATGTTTGAGGTTTAGATTTATTTATTTAAAATGTTTAATAGGAATGAAACATATTTTTTTTAAAAATAAAAAGTCTACTAGTGAAGTAGAGGAAGATCAACAAGAAAAAGAAATAGTGAATAGACAAAGTGAGATACAAACCATTTCAAAAAAAAAAGTTAAAATAATCAAGTTGAGTTTAGCCATATACATTGTCTTATCAAGGGTTAATATTATTTATTAGTTTATATGACTTTTACAAATATTTTAATTTAAAAAAAAATTGATCCCACAATCTAAATTTCTTTGGTTTCATCCCTGGTTCTAACAACTTGTCACATATTGAATAAAGTTTCTAATAAGTAAACTAAAGTAACTCCTTATGAATAGTGGAAGAAAATGAAATCAAACCTTAATTATTTGAACGTTTGGTGTTGTAGAGATATTACCAAAGTTGCAACACCTAAACATAAAAAGTTAGGTGAAAAAAGAATTGGATACATATTTATAGGATATGCACATAATTACAAGACATATAGATTCATGGTAATTGAACCAAATGATTCAATTTCAATTAATATTGTTATTAAATCAAGAGATGCTAATTTTGATGAAAATAGATTTAGTTCTATTTCAAGATAACCACAACAACAATAATTAATTCGTTTTTCAAATGAGAATGAGATTCATTTGAAACAAGTTGATAATAATAATGAATCTTGTCAAGAATTAAGAAGAAGTACAAAGATTAAAAAGGCACGAACTCTTGGACTAGATTACTTTATGTTCCTTGTAGAAGAAAAATGTAACACCCTAAACCCAGCTTAAACATTATGGCTGAATCTGGAGAAGTTACGCCTACTCATTTGAAAATCCAGAAAAACCCAAAAATCTAATTTGAAAACGTAAGGTATAATAGTGCGATCTTTGATAATTGGTTTTCTAGCTTTAAAGAAAAATCCTCATAAAATCGTTTATTTCATTATTTCGAAAAAACCATTTCAATGGTCATTTTGATTTGCAACGGAATTTCTTAAGTTATAAAGTTTTGAAAACCATGGTTTGACTTGTAAACATTTAGTTTTGCATATAGGTATATTAAAATGCCAAAACCATAAAAACAGTCCACAAAATGAAAGGGTAAATTAATCAAAAAGCCCTTAATTTAACTGTTTAAAACCAGAAACTGATTTCGAGATCCCACACGTCGTCCGGTCCCAGGTTTACTGATTACCTAGGAGGAAAACAAATGAAAGGGTAAGCTACAAGCTTAATGTATAACTCAAACCAACAAACATATCAAATACAAATACAGAATCAAATTCAGTTGCAGGTGTAATTTCAGAAATAGATACAGATTCAGATACATATATGCAGATTCAGAGAGAGATATAGATCTTTCATCCATCCACTACACACCATCTCTGTCCATCCTTACACAATAATTAGGGTAATAAATACCCATTTAACCCTACACACCTATAAGTGAGCGTATGTAACACCCCGAACTCAGCCCAAACGTTATGGTCGAATCCAAAGTACCACATAAAAGCGTTTTTCAAAAATTTACTTTTAGTCGATGAAAACCCGTTTGGAAACCTAAAGTCTCTTTATTAAAACTCAAATCGTTTCAGCCATTTGTTATTCATTTTAAATTGTCATTATTTTAATACATTGTTAGTTGCAGAAGCTTTTCAAAAGTGTTATGGAAACGTAGTGTTTGAAAACAGTTATCGTTTTGGAAAATCGAGTTCCACTTTTAGCAATTATAAATCATTATAAACCAAAAATCCCAAATTAAAAGATAGAAAATTAGAGAGGCCTTATTACTTAATTTAAACTCGAATCGAAATCTAATAGTTAATAAAACCCAATGTAAAATTAATCGCAGTCGTGTGGGCACCTCCGAGTCCCTCGCAGCACCAAATCGCCTAAAGATTACCTGAACAGTTAAAATAGATGGGTAAGTTCACGAAAACTCAGTGTGTAATCCCCTAACAGACAACAAAAATCAGAATATGCAAAGCAGACTGGGCTTTAGCCCTATACAGTATCAGTACAGTCTAGGCTTTAGCCCTATACAGTAATAGTGTGGGCCTAAACCCAATACAGTATCGATACAGTGTAATGTAATTATGCATCCCACCCAAATCCAGCCAGCACACCACCCGTACCAACCAGCACATCATGTGGGGATATAAATCGACCCACCCAGCCAGCACACCAATATCACAGTAAAACTGCCAGTAATAATAACGCAGCATAGCTGCTAGAAATAGTAAATGTGGCAAAGCCACTAGTAATAGAGAATGTGACATAGTCACCAGTACAATACTTCCTCCATGTCAAAATTCCAACCCCATGCAGTATGTCATGTCATAAATATTACGTGTATGCAAAGTCATACTCAGTACAATCATACATGTAAATCATAAGCACATCAATCATACGGAACATAAGGGCATAATCGTCATTTTACCATATAGGGGTATTACGATCATTTTACCTATTTTAGGGTTTCAGCTCAGATAATGACCTCTCCAAAGGTCTATAGTTGCCTCGAGCGACACATATAACCTAAATGATCATAACGATGTAAATGGGCCCAAGGCCCATTATTCGACCCAAGTGGGCCCACACGCTCGTGTGGCCCATTTAGCCCAAATTCAGTTACGTCTATGTGACCTACATTGCCTAATCCAATATTTATCACTTACCATGGGTTTAATCTGTATGGGGCCTACGAGCCCATTAGGCCCACACAACCCATTTTGGCCCAACATGGCCCATAACAGCCCAAGCCTACAGAAAAGCTCGTGGTGGCCTTTATAGTCTATCACCCATGATTTGTGGGCTCAAATTACCCCACGAGCAATCGCACGCTCGTGAGGCCTCAAATACTGAATTTTTGGCACTTCTGCTTTTTGGCTTTTGCCGATTTACAGTAAGGAAGGGTGTGGTTACACACCTGATTGTGACAAAGTGCCAAAATCCCACGAGCGCTAAACCTACATTCATCCAAGGCATTCTATTAGCCGTTTGCCAATAAGGTAAAACATACCCCTCTTTAATACCTACACCAAAACATTAGATACTTGCCTTGAAAGAACAGAAGTGATTTATCCCTCTTAACCTCTGAGTAAGATTAGTCAGCCAAACTCCTAACAAATCGACAGCAAAGAGGAGATGTTAGCAACGGAATTAACATAGCATAGAGGGAAGTACGAGAAAACTGCAAGGTTAGAACCAAGCAGAGACCTACCAACGCCGAACCACTTCGAAGAGAATGGCGGTCGGCCAACCCTCACCACAAATACCGCAAGCACCCCGAGTGGCAGAGACAATAGTAGTATAATCGTATCCCTAACAGCATTCGGCCAAGAGGAAGAGATTTACAAGAAAATCATAATGGGGAAGGGAAACAAAACATGAAGATCAAGAGCACTTACTAGTTTTTCCACAAATCCTTAATAACCCGAATCAAAGACTAAGATAATCGAATAGAGGGTGGAACAGTACTCGGCTAAGATACTAGACAAGTAGAAGAGATAATCAAAACGATCTACAAAAGAAGAGATAAAAGCAACTAAATCACTATAGAGTCAAAAGATCGAGTTAGGGGGAAAGACAAATATTCGGCTTTAGCAATACAAGAAGGAACAACTACAGAAACTGAAAAAACAGGGATGATGAGAGAAATAATATTCGGCTCAAGTTAGAAGAGGTAAAAGATGTTATCTAAGTGATCAATTTCGGCCTCAATCCTCCAAACACAAAAAAGAAACAAAAGTAAATCAACTAAAATTGAGAGCATAAAACCAAAAGGTGTTTCGGCACCTAATTGCTAACCAACCTATGACCGAATGGCCTAGTAGAGTCCCCATTCGGCGCTACCACCATCACATCCCCATTCCCTTGATTTTCTCCTAATATCTCTCCATGATTTACTCTACAAATCACTCTAACCTCCTATTCAAACTCCCATGACCAATTCAACCTTAGAGTCTCAGTCCAACTCTACTACTTACCCAGTTCAACAGCAAAATAAATTCTCTATTGAGTAACCCAAGACTCGAACTTCAGTCCCCCAGCAGAAGCAACACGCCACCTTGCCACTAGACCATACGCTCTCTTTATGTCATAAACAAAAACAATCATTTATAAGGCCTATATGACAGTGTCCAGATTCATTTAAGTGCAACATAAAAATCTTGCAAAAGTCAGAACTTGAACCTAGGCTTCCCAAACACTCCCAAGCACACCGAAACCACATAGCCATTACAGCAAACATGCAATTTGTGTTAGACAAAACATAATTAAAGGCTCTAGATTTTTGGGGCGTTATAACTCTACCCTCTTAAAGAAATTTCGTCCTCGAAATTTACCTGGTCAGAAAAGTTGAGGGTATTGTTGTCGCATAGCCTCCTTAGGTTCCCACGTCGTTTCCTCTGAGTTGTGATTACGCCCAAGCACCTTAACCAGTGGAATAGATTTCTTCCTCAGTACCTTAACCTCACGATCCAATATCTACACTGGCTCCTCCTCAAAGGTCAGATCTGGCCTAACCTCGATCTCCTCGACTGGTATATATGTGTGAGATTAGAACGATAATGTCTTAGCATGGAGACGTGGAATACATCATGAATCCGGTCCAACTCTAAAGGCAACCCAAGTTGATAGGCGACCGGTCCATCACGCTTTAGTACACGATAAGGCCCAATGAACCTAGGGCTTAGCTTGCCCTTCCGTCCAAACCTCAGAATCTTCTTCCATGGTGAGACTTTAATAAAGACATAATCCCCCACAGAGTACTCAATCTCTTTACGTTTCAAGTCTGCATACGACTTTTGTCTGTCTGACGCTGTCTTTAAACGGTCTCGAATTAGCCTTACATTGTCTTCAGTATTAGAAACTATTTTAGGCCCCAGAGCTCGTCACTCTCCCAACTCAGTCCAACAAGTAGGAGTACAACACCTACGACCATATAACGCTTCGTACGGTGCCATCTGGATGCTGGACTGGTAGCTATTATTATAAGCGAACTCTGCTAACGGCAAGTAGTCTTCCCAACTGCCTCAAAAATTAATCACACAGCTTCTTAGCATGTCCTCCAAAGATCTGAATCACCTCTCTAATCGACCATCCATGCGAAGATGGAACGCGATCTCAAGTCCAACTTTATACCCAGTGCCTCATACAACTTCTTCCAAAACTGAGATGTGAATCGAGGATCCCTGTCAGATATAATGGAAACCGGTACCCCATGCAGTCTCACAATCTCAGCCACATATAACTTAGCCAACTTCTGTAGCGAATAATCAGTACGAACCGGTATAAAATGAGCAGATTTAGTCAATTGATCTACGATAACCCATACCGAATCATTCTTAGTAGGCGTTAAGAGCAGCCCACTCACAAAATCTATGGTTATCCTCTCCCACTTCCAAAGTGGAATCTTAACTGGCTGTAGTAAACCTGAAGGTAGTTGATGTTTAGCCTTAACTTGCTGACATGTCAGACACTTACTTACAAACTCGGTAACTTCGCGCTTAAGTCCCGGCCACCAGTATAATTCACGAAGATCTCGATATAACTTGTTTCCGCCAGGATGCATAACATATGGACTACCATGTGCCTCTTGCAGTATTGACCGCCTCATATTAGAATTTCTTGATACACAAACTCTCCCACGAAAACACAGCACCTCTTTATTATTCAGTCCAAAATCTGTAATCTCTCCATTCTTAATTTGTCGAAAACGAAGAACCAGTGACTCATCCATCTTCTACTTACCCCTAACCTGTTTAGTCCACGTCAGTTTAACTTGTAGCTCAGCCAACAGGCTACCATCACCAAGCAAGCTGAGACGAGTAAACATCGCTCTTAAATCAGATACAGCCCTACGAATCAGTGCATCGGCTACCACGTTAGCCTTACTAGGATGGTATTCAATTGAGCAGTCATAATCCTTGAGTAGCTCTATCCACCTCCGCTGCCTAAGATTCAGCTCCTTCTGAGTGAGGAGGTACTTAAGGCTTTTATAATCAGTGTAAATGGTACACCTCTCATCGTACAAGTAATGCCTCTAGACCTTTAGAGTAAATACCACCGCAACTAACTCTAAGTCATGTGTAGGGTAATTCACCTCATAGGTTTTAAGCTGATGAGACGTGTAAGCAACCACCTTACCCTCCTGCATCAACACACAACCCAAACCAACGTGCAATGCATCGCTAAAAATAATGAATTCCTTCCTAAGTTCTAGCTGTATCAAAACAGGGGCATCAATAAGAACCTTCTTCAATTTCTCAAAAGTTTCTTGCTACTTATCAGTCCAATTAAACGATACTCATTTACGCAATAACTTAGTCAGAGGTGCAGCAATCAATGAAAACCCCTCCACAAAACGTTTGTAATATCCAACCAGGCCTAGAAAACTTCAAATCTCAGATACGGTCTTAGGTGATTTCCAATCCAGAACAGCTTCGATCTTTTAAGGATCAACCTCACCTCCTCGGCAGATACCACGTGTCCTAAAAATGTCACCTCGCGCAGCCAGAACTCACATTTGTTGAACTTCGCGTATAATTACTTCTCCCTCAAAATTTACAGAACAACACGGAGATGCGCATCGTATTCTTCCTCGATTCTTGAATACACCAGGATATCATCTATAAATACTATCACGAACTGATCCAGATAGGGCTAGAACACTCGGTTCATCAAATCTATAAAGATAGCTGATGCATTCGTCAGCCCAAATTGCATCACTAGGAACTCATAATGACCATAACGAGTCCAAAACGCTGTCTTGTACACATCAGTCTCTTTAACTCTCAGCTGATGATACCCATAACGAAGACCTATTTTGGAGAAAACCGAAGCTCTACGCAACTAATCAAATAAATAATCTATCCTCAGCAAAGGGTACTTATTCTTGATAGTTAGCTTGTTCAACTGCCGATAGTCGATGTACATACGCATAGACCCATCCTTATTCTTCACAAACAATACTGGTGCTTCCCACGGAGACACACTGGGTCGAATGAACCCTCGGTCCAGTAATTCTTGAATTTGAGCTTTTAACTCCACCAGCTCCTTCGGTGCCATCTTATAAGGGGCGATGGACACTAGAGCTGTTCCCGGTAGCAGCTCAATCCCAAACTCGACCTCACGGCACGGTGGCAACCTAGGGAGTTCATCAGGAAATACATCAAAAAAATCCTTAACAGTTCTAATACTTCCAACCAGAGAACCCTCAGGATCAAATACACCAATATAGACTAGAAACGCCTCACAACCCTTACGAACCAACTTCTTGGCCCTTAGTGTAGAGATTACATTCGATAGATAATCCCTTCGCTCCCCAAACACAACCACCTCCTCATCCTCAGTAGTCTTTAGCACCATTCGCTTAGCAGTACAATCCAAACTTGCACAGTATTTAACCAGCCAATCCATCCCTAAGATAAAGTCGAATTCATCAAACGGTAACTCTATCAAATTCGCTGGAAAGATTACTCCTCGAACCTCTAGGGGAACATTCCTGAACAACTTATCTACCCTTACCGACTGTCCCAATGGACTTATCACAGTCATCTCATTAACAGTACTCTCACACACGACACCCAAGGTTCCATACACAGTGCATGCAATGTATGAGTGCGTAGACCCAATATCAATCAAAGTAGCATACGGTACATTATGGATTAGGAACGTACCGATTATAACATCTGGGGTGTCTTCGTCCTCTCGACGACACTTGGCTGCCTCGCCTCAGTATTACCAGCACCTCTGTCTGGTGCTCTACGACTTCGCCCCATATCATTTCCACCTCTGGCCTGACCACGACCTCTTGGTGGCTGTTGAACACTTCTCACTGGCTTTACATGACCCTGTCCTGTAGCTTGCATCTGAACAGGTCTCTGAGGAAAATTCTTAACTTGGTGCTCCCTAGACATCTGAAACACGCTCCAATCTTCTTTCAGCACTGACCCAGATGATGTCTCCCACAATCTGCACAAGGCTGAGTTCTCGCAACAGAAACCCCAGCTCGAACTGGTCTATCAAACTTAACCTTTTTTTTAGGCCCACCAAATGAACTTGAGGGCCCTGAATCCCTCTTATTTCTGCCCCTGTCTTTTTATCGGTTCTGTAATACCCCTACCCGTATTTATTGCCGAAATAGGGTACGAAGTATTACCGGAGTTTACGAATTAATTTTTAATTTTTTTTATATTTAACTCAATATATCCCCATTATAGATATCTAACCTCCCCTGAAATTTTAAACCAAAAACAATCCACATCAACCAATCCAATTCAACATATTTTCAAGATAATTTCATGCATATTTATAAAATAACATCATCACATACCCAAAACTAGGTTTGTTAACCATACCAATGGCTAACTCTACATTTATTTCACAGAATCATTTACTTTATTAGCTTATACATGCCATTGATTTTCAAAATAAAGTTTCTTTATATACCAAAATCCTGAGGTTAATAGTGTGATGTGTCTCCGACCAAATCCGACCTCCGAGCTTTTAACACTACAAAACAGGGGAAAATGAAACAGGGTAAGCACTTTGTGCTTAGTAAGCTCATGTAACAAGAATTATACTTACCTAATATTTTCAATACAATACAATAAACATTCCTATATCCATTCAATGCATTATTACCCTAACATGCACAAACTCAACATTCAAGTTAGTACAATAATTTGCATGTACCAATAATATATATACCATGATTGATGAGCTCATCAATACCATGATTTCCATTTCCTTGTTATTTTTCTATATTTATCCCGTTGAATTTATCGGAATTTCGATGGATTTTCAGAGGTACACTTTTTTTAGTACAATTTCGGTCCACTCAATTCATATTCATGTGCGCACATTTCTATTTCAGAGAGCACACTCCCGAACCTCAACCTTGCAAATGGGATTACAGTCCCAAGCTAAATCCTGCAATATAAACTCATAGAGTATTGTCGGGATTACGGTCCAAAGCTAAATCCCAACGAACGACAATTACTCTAATGAGCTTGGACCTGAATTACAGTCCGACTAAATTCGGACCTAATTTGGATTACCCGTCCAAGCTAAATCTATTTTCCACATATTCTTCGAGAGGGCTATATCGAGATAGGATCACCCGTCCGGCTTGATCCTTTTACCGTCAATTCCTTTTTCGAGAGATCCATCGAATTTTCCTTTCATTCAACTGGGATTTCTTCTCCTTTTTATCAAATATGTCAATGTTTCATAAAATTTCATATAATGAACATTCAAATCATATTCATATCAAAAACATGCATTTCAAGCATTTAAGAATATAATTCAAGTTACATGAACTTACCTTGATACTTGTTCGTGTACAAAAATCTACTAATCCTGAACTTTTTCCTTTCCTCGATCTAGCTTCGTATTTGAATATTCTGGATCTAAATAAATAAATTTAATTATCAATTTAATACATTTCATGTTCATATGCAACAATTTCTATAATTTCATTATTATTATTTATAGTTTATTCAAAGCTGTCTATTTGAGTCATAGTCACTAAATTATTTATAACTCGAGCTACGGAACTCCAAATTAAGATCCGTTAATTTTACCTGAAACTAGACTCATATATATTATTACCATAAAATTTTCAGAATTTTTGGTTTAGCAAATAATTACAGTTTATTCTTTAAATTCACCCCTGTTCTGCTGTCTAACAGTTCTGACCCTTCTTCACTAAAAATTAATTATCTCTTCATACAGGATTCAAATGATGTTATAGTTTATGTCTCTTAAAAATAGACTCATTAAGAATTCTATACATATAAATTTAATCCCCTAATTATTTTTATTTAATTTTTTATGATTTTTCAAAGTCAGAACAGGGGAACCAGAATTCATTCTAACCTTATCTCACAAAATTCATTATATCTTATGATTTATAGATCCATTGCTTACACCGTTTCTTCTATGAGAAACTAGACTCAATTAGCTTTAATTTCATATTTTTTTCATCTTCTAATTCGAATCCTAATATTTATGGTGATTTTTCAAAGTTAGTATACTGCTGCTGTCCAAATTGTTTTAGTGCAAGCTGTTTATTACCATTTTTCCCCTAAACTTTTAGTAAATGAGAATTTCGTCCCTACTCAATTAGCCTCTCAATTGAGCTTATTTTTCTCAATTAACACTTTATTATATCACCTTAAACTAGTTTACAACCTTTAGGAATAATAGTTTCAGAAGTAGACTTTAATTCCAAACATTTTCACAATTAGGTCCTAAAAATCAATTTCCATTGAAATTACCTAATAAAATCATCTCATAGACAAATTAAAGCTTTAATTTCATTCTATTTCATCATAAACTTACAGAAATCAATCATGGTGACTTTCAATTTCATCCATGAAATAAAAAACTAATGAATTTAATAGTAGGACCTAGTTGTAAAAGTCTTAGAAACACAAAAATTACAAGAAAAAGGCAAGGGTTAACTCACTTGATGCAAAAATTATGGAATACCAGCTTACAGAACCCTCCTATGGCATTTTTAGCTGCTGGAATTGAAGAGAAATGAAGAGAAATCCAGATATTTCCTATTTAGTCCTAGCTTTATTTAGTTAATTTTGTAATATTCCAATTTTACCCTTAATTTATCAATTTTCCTGCTGATTTCATGCCCTTTCTGTCCAGAAGAAATAAATTTTAGGTCGAATTGCCTTTTAAATCCTCTCTTATTAGACACTTAAGCTATTTAATCATCCCATCCACTTTTACACCTTTTACAATTTAGTCCTTTTCATTTAATTAACTACCCAAACATTAAAATTTCCTAATGAAATTTTAATACCACATTACTAACATTTCATAAATATTTATAAAATTATTTTTGACTCGGTTTTATGAGATAAAGGTCTCGATACCTTGTTTTTACCCAATTTCTTTTTCTAACTAACCACTAAATTGGTAAAATTTTTCTATCAATATTTTCATACGATTTTCCTATCATATCAATTTTCAAGCAAAAATATTGAAATAAATTTCTCTTTAAATCGGATTTGTGGTTACGAAACCACTGTTCCGATAACCTTGAATTTAAGCCATTACAACTCTCCCCCCTTTAAGGATTTTCGTCCTCGAAAATCTTACCAGTAAAGAGGTTTGAATATTGTTTCTTCATTGCCTCCTCCGGTTCCCATGTCGCTTCCTCAATCCCGTGTTTTTGCCACAATACTTTCACCAAACTTATCTTTTTATTTCTAAGCTCTTTTGTCTCCCGTGCCAATATCTTGACCGGTTCTTCACTGTAAGTCATATCCGGTTGAATCTCCACTTCTGTTGGAGAAATAACATGTGAAGGATCTGATCGATATCATCGTAACATAGATACATGAAAAACATTATGGATTCTATCAAGTTCCTGTGGTAATGCTAATCGATAAGCGACCGGTCCAATTCTTTCTATGATTTCATATGGCCCGATAAATCTTGGACTCAGTTTGCCCTTTCGACCAAATCAAAGAACTTTCTTCCAAGGAGACACTTTCAGGAATACCTTGTCACCGACTTGAAATTCAATCTCTTTTCATTTAAGGTTGGCATATGATTTTTGATGATCGGAAGCTGCTTTTAGACTATCCCGAATAACTTTTACTTTTTCTTCTGCTTCCCGGATCAAATCAACCCCATGTATCTTCTTTTCACTAAGCTTTATCCAATATAATGGTGTTCTACATTTTCTACCATACAAAGCTTCATACGGAGCCATTTTAATACTAGACTGATAACCGTTATTGTAGGCAAATTCAATCAAAGGTAGATACCTCTCCTAATTACCTTCAAACTCTAGTATACAACATTGGAGCATATCTTCAAATACTTGAATTACACGGTCAGATTGGCCATCTGTCTGAGGATGAAATGCAGTGCTGAAATACAACTGAGTACCCAAGGCTTCTTGCAATTTGTCCCAGAAATGAGATGTAAATCTGGGATCTCTATCCGATATAATGGAGACAGGCACTCCATGTAGCCTGACAATCTCAGATATGTACAGTTCAGCCAGTTTATCTAAAGAATAATCCATATGTACTGGAATAAAGTGCGCTGACTTTGTCAATCGGTCAACAATCACCCAAATAGCATCTTTTTTCCTCGGAGACAACGGTAACCTCGATACAAAATCCATAGTGATTCTTTCCCATTTCCATTCCGGTATAGTAATTGGCTGAAGTAACCCCGAAGGTACCTGATGTTCAGCTTTAACTTGCTGACATATTAAACACCTTGATACAAACTCAGAGATATCACGTTTCATTCCCGACCACTAGTACATCTTTTTCAGATCATTATACATTTTATTACTCCCCGGATGTACAGACATAGTACCGCTGTGAGCCTCACGTAGAATCTTCTGTATGAGCTCTGAATTCTGAGGTACACATACTCTACCTCTAAATAATAAACAACCATCAGAACCAATCTAAAATTTAGAATCGATGCACTGACTCACACTGTGTGTCTGTTTAACTGTGTAACTTCTCATCATTCTTCTGAGCTTCACATATTTGATGTAGAAATGTCGGTTTAGCTCTCAATTCAGCTAGGATTGAACCATCATCAGTCAATGATAATCGGGTATTCATAGCTAGCAAAGAAAATAGAGATTTTCGGCTCAAAGCATCAGCTACAACATTAGCTTTACCCGGATGGTAATCAATAATCAAATCATAGTCCTTTATCAGTTCAAGCCACCTGCGCTGTCTCAAATTTAAATCTTTCTGTGTCATCAAATATTTCAAGCTTTTATGATCAGTATAAATATGACCGTACAAGTAATGCCGCCATATCTTCAAATAAAATAAATACAATAGCGACTAATTCAAGATCATGTCTTGGGTAATTTCTTTCATGTGGTTTAAGTTGTCTTGAAGCATAGACTATTACTTTACCTTCTTGCATCAAAACACAACCTAAACCATTTAATGAGGCATCACTGTAAATAACAAATTCCTTACCCGGTTCAGGCTGTACTAATACAGGTGCTTTCGTTAGTAGATCTTTCAATCGGTTGAAACTTTGCTGACATTCATCAGTCCACTCAAACTTTACATCTTTCTGCAATAATCGAGTCATCGGAGAAGCTATCATAGAGAATCCCTGTACAAATCTCTGATAATAACCAGCTAAACCCAAAAAACTTCTAACTTCGGATAAATTTTTCGGTGGACTCCAATTGACAATAGTTGAGATTTTACTTGGATCTACCCTGATACCTTCGGCAGATACAATATGTCCTAGAAAACCCACTTCTCGAAGCCAAAATTCACATTTACTGAATTTAGCATATAATTGCTTCTCTCACAGAATTTGCAACACAGTTCTCAAATGTTTTGCATGTTCTTCTTCATCCCGAGAATAAACCAAAATATCATCAATGAATACTACCACAAATCTGTCTAAGTACGGTCTGAATATCCGGTTCATTAAATCCATAAATACTGCTGGTGCATTAGTTAGCCCAAACGGCATAACTAGAAACTCATAATGCCCGTACCTGGTTCTAAATGCTGTTTTTGGCACATCTGACACCTTTACCCGTAGCTGATAATAACCCGATCGAAGATCAATCTTTGAAAACACTGTAGCACCTTTCAGTTGATCAAATAAATCATCAATTCGGGGTAACGGGTACTTATTCTTTATGGTTACTTTATTAAGCTGCCGGTAGTCGATACACAATCTCAAAGACCCATCTTTTTTTTTTCACAAACAGAACTGGAGCACCCCAAGGTGAATGACTCGGTCGAATAAAACCCCTGTCAACAAGCTCTTGCAACTGTGTCTTTAACTCCTTTAATTCTGTAGGAGCCATACGATACGGAGCTATGGAAATCGGAGTAGTTCTCGGAATCAAATCTATAGAAAGTTCCACTTCTCTTTCTGGTGGCAACCCTAGTAATTCCTTTGGAAACACATTGAAAAATTCGCATACCACTGGCACGGCTTGTATCTTTGACTCAGATACCTTGGTGTCGAGTACAAAAGCCAAGTAAGCATCATACCTTTTTTTGACATACCTGCAATGTTTGTCATTCTCGAAATCAAATCGGATAACCCTCTGCTTGATCAGATTTAACCCGAGCAACTCACCATTCGACATTTTAGCACAATATATTTTTGTCTAAAATTTACTACCGCATCATCTTCAAGTTAACCAATCCATGCCCAATATCACGTCAAATTCATCAAATGGCGGTAACATCAAATCACCGGAAACAATAACCTTTTACCATCGATGGACAATTTTTACAAATTTTATCCACCAAAACAGATTGACCTGGGGTTTGAGACTTTAACCAAAAATTCAAAGTGGTTCAACGAGATAAATTTTTAACAATTGCAAGTTTAACACATATATATGAATGCATAGAACCAGGGATCAATCAATGCGAGAATATCGATATCAAGTAAAGAAAATGTACGATAATAACATCGGTCTTTGAGGCATCTTCTCTGGCACGAATGACATATGTTCTAGCAGGTGCTCGTGCTTCAGACCTGCCTGCAATATCTTTCGTAGCTCCTCGGCTACCACTGACATTACCAGATGATCGAGGTGGTTTGCCCCTCGAAACTGGATTACTTAGCTTCGATATTTGTTCAGCTTCTTTTTCACCCCTTTCTAGACAATCTCTAAGGAAATGGTCAAAAGAACCACATCGGTAACAAGCCCCGCTTTTAAATCGGCATTCACCAAAATGAGCTTTATTACAATACTGACATCTCAGTTTAAGGGTACCAATACTGCCAACACTGGTCACTGATGGAGTGGAAGGTCTTGGATTAGTGCGTTGAAAACCTCGCTCTCTACCCGAATACCCAGTGGCTGAGGTAGAACGATCCTGGTATTTCTTCAATTTCTTTGGAGCAGAAAATTGAGATTTTCCCATTAGTCTTTTACTAAAAATTCGAGCTTCCCTCTCAGCCTGTCTCTTCTCTTTGTTCAATTCTTCTGCTTTATAAGCTCTCTCTGTCAATGTAGCTTATAAGCTCTCTCTGTCAATGTAGCAAACTCTCGAATTTCAAGAATTCCGATCAGTAGCTTAATGTCTTCATTCAACCCTTCTTCAAATCGTTTGCACATTTCAGCTTCTGACTGTACCCATTCTCGAGCATATTTACTCAATCGAACAAATTCTTTTTCATACTCATATACCGATCTATTACCCTGTTTCAGCTCAAGAAATTCTTTTCTTTTATGATCAAGGAACCTCTGGCTGATATATTTCTTTTTAAATTCGTTCTGAAAGAACTCCCATGTAATTTCTTCTTTCGGAACAACTGAAGCTTTAGTATTCCACCAATGATAAGCTGTGTCTTTTAACAATGAGACGGCACATTTTAGACATTCTTCTGGTGTGCAAGATAATTCTTCCGAAACCCGAGTAGCATTCTCTAACCAGAATTTAGCCCGTTCGGAATCATCATCAACTGCTGCTCGAAATTCTTCGGCCTCATATTTTTGAATTTTATCTACTAGAGCTTTCCCTTTTCTGACAGATTCGATTGACTGTACCTGTGGGATCTCGAACCGGTGGAGGAGCGGGGGGGAGCTTGGACTTGCTGCACTACAGAGTTAGTTCTTAAGTATTGATTAAACCATTCATTCATCATTTGAAAGAAGGCTCATTTTGCCTCCTCCCCTTGACCCTCAGATACGGGCCTTGTACTACTAGTAACTTCGGCTTCCCTCTGTGCCCGTTCTGGAGCCGGAGCATGACTCTCGGCTTCCTCAGATTGAGCTCGGTCAGATGACATTACTATAAGAAAAACACATTTAAATGGTCAGGAGATATCACACTATCAATAATAATTTAAATGGCATGTATAGCTAATCCCGTATTTGCTACATCGGTCCTACAACCGGCTAAACCGTAGCTCTGATACCACCAAATGTAATACCCCTACCCGTATTCATTGCCGGAATAGGTTACGAAGTATTACCGGAGTTTACGAATTAATTTTTAATTTTTTTATATTTAACTCAATATAACCCCTTTATAGATATCTAACATTCCCTGAAATTTTAAACCAAAAACAATCCACATCAACCAATCCAATTCAACATATTTTCAAGATAATTTCATGCATATTTCTAAAATAACATCATCACATACCCAAAACTAGGTTTGTTAACCATACCAATGGCTAACTCTATATTTATTTCACAGAATCATTTACTTTATTAGCTTATACATGCCATTGATTTTCAAAATAAAGTTTCTTTATTTACCAAAATCCTGAGGTTAATAGTGTGATGTGTTTCCGACCAAATCCGACCTCCGAGCTCTTAACACTACAAAACAGGGGAAAATGAAACAGGGTAAGCACTTTGTGCTTAGTAAGCTCATGTAACAAGAATTATACTTACCTAATATTTTCAATACAATACAATAAACATTCCTATATCTATTCAATGCATTATTACCCTAACATGCACAAACTCAACATTCAAGTTAGTATAATAATTTGCATGTACCAATAATATATATACCATGATTGATGAGCTCATCAATACCATGATTTCCATTTCCTTGTTATTTTTCTATATTTATCCCGTTGAATTTATCGAAATTTCGATGGATTTTCAGAGGTACACTTTTAGTGTACAATTTCGGGTCCGTCAATTCATATTCATGTGCGCACATTTCCATTTCAGAGAGCACACTCCCGCGAACCTCAACCTTGCAAATGGATTACGATCGAGCTAAATCCTGCAATATAAACTCATAGAGTATTGTCGGGATTACCACCCAAAGCTAAATCCCACCAACGACAATTACTCTAATGAGCTTGGATCCAATTACCAGTCCAGGCTAAATTCAGACCCTAATTCGGATTACCCGTCCGGGCTAAATCCATTTTCCACATATTCTTCGAGAGGGCTATATCAGGATAGGATCACCCGTCCGGGCTTGATCCTTTTTACCGTCAATTCCTTTTTCAGAGATCCATCGAATTTTCCTTTCATTCAACTGGGATTTCTTTCCCTTTTTATCAAATATGTCAATGTTTCATAAAATTTCATATAATTAACATTCAAATCATATTCATATAAAAAACATGCATTTCAAGCATTTAAGAATATAATTCAAGTTACATGAACTTACCTTGATACTTGTTCGTGTACAAAAATCTACTAATCCTGAACTTTTTCCTTTCCTCGATCTAGCTTCGTATTTGAATATTCTGGATCTAAATAAATAAATTTAATTATCAATTTAATACATTTCATGTTCATATGCAACAATTTCTATAATTTCATTATTATTATTTATAGTTTATTCAAAGCTGTCTATTTGAGTCATAGTCACTAAATTATTTATAACTCGAGCTACGGAACTCCAAATTAAGATATGTTAATTTTACATGAAACTAGACTCATATATCTTCTTACCAAAAAATTTTCAGAATTTTTGGTTTAGCCAATCATTACAGTTTATTCTTTAAATTCACCCCCGTTCTGCTGTCTAACAGTTCTGACCCTTCTTCACTAAAAATTAATTATCTCTTCATACAGAATTCAAATGATGTTATCATTTGTTTCTATTAAAAATATACTCAGTAAGGATTCTATACATATAAATTTAAGCCCCTAATTATTTTTATTCAATTTTTTATGATTTTTCAAAGTCAAAACAGGGGAACCCGAATTCATTCTGACCTTATCTCACAAAATTTATTATATCTTATGATTTATAGATCCATTGCTTACACCGTTTCTTCTATGAGAAACTAGACTCAATAAGATTTAATTTCATATTTTTTTCATCTTCTAATTCCATTCCTATAATTTATGGTGATTTTTTAAAGTTAATCTACTGCTGCTGTCCAAATTGTTTTAGTGCAAGCTGTTTATTACCATTTTTCCCCTAAGCTTTTAATAAATGAGAATTTCGTCCCTACTCAATTAGCCTCTCAATTGAGCTTATTTTTCTCAATTAACACTTTATTGTATCACCTTAAACTAGTTTACAACCTTTAGGAATCATAGTTTCAGAAGTAGACTTTAATTCCAAACATTTTCACAATTAGGTCCTAAAAATCAATTTCCATTGAAATTACCTAATAAAATCATCTCATAGACAAATTAAAGCTTTAATTTCATTGTATTTCATCATAAACTTACAGCACTCAATCATGGTGACTTTCAATTTCATCCATGAAATCAAAAACTAATGAATTTAATCGTAGGACCAAGTTGTAAAAGTCTTAGAAACACAAAAATTACAAGAAAAAGGTAAGGATTAACTCACTTGATGCAAAAATTATGAAATACCAGCTTAGAGAACCCTCCTATGGCATTTTTAGCTGCTGGAATTAAAGAGAAATGAAGAGAAATCTAGATATTTCCTATTTAGTCCTAGCTTTATTTAGTTAATTTTGTAATATTCCAATTTTGCCCTTAATTTATCAATTTTCCTGCTGATTTCATGCCCTTGCCATCCAGCCCAAATAAATTTTGGGTCTAATTGCCTTTTAAATCCTCTCTTATTAGACACTTAAGCTATTTAATCATCCCATCCACTTTTACACCTTTTACAATTTAGTGCTTTTCATTTAATTAACTGCCCAAACATTAAAATTTCCTAATGAAATTTTAATACCACATTACTAACATTTCATAAATATTTATAAAAATTATTTTTGACTCGGTTTTATGAGATAAAGGTCTCGATACCTTGTTTTTACCCAATTTCTTCAATAATTTCTTTTTCTAACTAACCACTAAATCGGTAAAATTTTTCTATCAATATTTTCATACGATTTTCCTATCATATTAATTTTCAAGCAAAAATATTGAAATAAATTTCTCTTTAAATCAGATTTGTGGTTACGAAACCACTGTTCCGATAACCTTGAATTTAAGCCATTACAGGTTCTCGCGCTTCGAGCACTTCACATTCTCGGCGATCTTCTCCTTTTTTACAAGAGTAATAAAATCTCGCTTCCTCTGTGGAGCTATAAGGACTCGCAACTCATCTCGGAGGCCATCCTCGAACCAGACACAGCGTTCATATTCAGTCGCCACTATCTCACAGGCATAGCGGCTAAGTCGTAAGAACTCCACCTCATATTCTGCCACAGATTTACTCCCTTGGGTCAAGCTCAAAAATTCCCTTCTCTGGGCGTCCACATAACTTTCGCCCACATATTTCCCTTGAAAAGCCGCCTTAAAGAAATCCCATAATAATCGATCGGCCTGAGCACCCTCTCTCACGGTAAGCTACCACTGATAGGCCTCATCACGCAGTAAAGATACTACACCTTTTAATTTTTGCTCAAAAGTGCAGTCGAGGTCGTCCATTACTCTCTCCGTAGCTTCCAACCAGTATTCAACTACATTAGGGGCTACTCCAAAAATACCCCTAAAATTTCTGCCCCATTTGACCGGAGTCGCTCTGAAACTGATCCATGACCCATAGCACCCGTATTGGTTCCAACAACTCTCTCCAGAATTCGGAGCATAGCTTGGGATAGTGCATCATCCCCAGCTGCTTGATCGTATGATCCCATCTCAGTTACCGGTGAGGCTGGTGCCTTTCTAGCCTCATCGTTAGGCATGTGACCCGATGCTGAAGACCCAGCCTTAGCACTTCACGACCCCTACCGCGACCTCTTGTACCCCTTCCATCAGTACCTCTTATGCTCATATCGATTTGTGTATTATCTAATTTTAGGAGTTTTATGCATCAGATAGTAATTCCAGTAATAATTAACAAATGTCTTATGAAAAACAGTAATCAGGGTTGGTTTTCGCAGATCGGGGTCTCACTACAGTTTTCAGTTTCCTACAATTTTACTTTACTCCAACTAGAGAATCACAGTACAGTCTTATATCTAAAGTAATCTCAGTTTCGTATTACAATGTGATCAATCATCAGTTATCAAGAAACTTACAGATTTGGTACCGGAGACTCAGTGTACCACATCTGCAAATCCTCTAAAATATTTCAAGAACAGTTTTCTAGCAATTTCAAACATTTTCAAAACCCATTCCACAACCAAGTTTTTGTAACCTAGCTCTGATACCACTAAATGTAACACAACGAACCTGGCCCAGACGTTATGACTGAATCCAGAGTGCCACATAAAAGCGTTTTTTAAAAATTTACTTTTTGTCGATGAAAACCCGTTTGAAACCTAAAGCCTCTTTATTAAAACTAAAACCGTTTCAGCCATTTGTTATTCATTTTAAATTATCATTATTTTTAATACATTTTTAGTTGCAGAAGCTTTTCAAAAGTGTCATGGAAACGTGGTGTTTTGAAAACAGTTATCGTTTTGGAAAACCGCGTTCTACTTTTAGCAAATATAAATCACTATAACCAAAAATCCCAAATTAAAAGATAGAAAATTAGAGAGTCCTTATTACATAATTCAAACCCGAATCGAAATCTAATAGCAAATAAAACCTAATGTAAAATTAATCGCAGTCGTGTGGCCACCTTCGAGTCCCTCGCAGCACCAAATCGCCTAAAGATTACCTAAATTGTTAAAACAGATGGGTAAGTTTACGAAAACTTAGTGTGTAATCACCTAACAGACAACAGAAATCAGAATATGCAAAGAAGACTGGGCTTTAGCCCTATACAGTATCAGTGCAATCTAGGCTTTAGCCCTATACAGTAACAGTGTGGGCCTAAACCTAATACAATATCGGTACAGTGTAATGCTATTATGCATCCCACTTAAATCCAGCCATCACACCACCCGTACCAACCAACACACCATGTGGGGATATAAATCGACCCACTCAGCTAGCACACTAATATCGCAGCAAAGCTGTCAGTAATAATAACGCAGCATAGCTGCTAGAAATAGTAAATGTGGCAAAACCACCAGTAACAGAGAATGTGACATAGTCACCAGTACAGTACTTTCTCCATTTCAAAATCCCAACCCCATGCAGTATGTCATGTCATAAATATTACGTGTATGCAAAGTCATACTCAGTACAATCATACATGTAAATCATAAGCACATCAATCATACGGAACACAAAGGCATAATCGTCATTTTACCATATAAGGGTATTATGGTCATTTTTATCTATTTTAGGGTTTCAGCTCAGATAACGACCTCTCTGAAGGTCTATAGTCACCTCGAGCGACACAAATAACCTAAATGATCATAACGATGTAAATGGGCTCAAGGCCCATTACTCGGCCCAAGTGGGCCCACACACTCGTATGGCCCATTTAGCCCAAATTCAGTTACGGCTATGTGACCTACATAACTCAATCCAATATTTATCTCTTACTGTGAATTTAATCTGTGTGGGGTCTACAAGCCCATTGGGCCTACACGGCCTATTTCAACCCAACGTGGCCTATAATAGCCCGAGTCCACGGAAACGCTCGTGGTGGCCTTTACAGTCTATCGCCTATGATTTGTGGGCTCGTTTTACCCCACGAGCGATCGCACGTTCGTGAGGCCTCAAATGCCGAAGTTTCAGCTTTTCGGCTTTTGTCGATTTACAGTAAGGAAGGGTGTGGTTACACACCTGATTGTGACAAAGTGCCAAAATCCCACGAGCGCTAAACCTACATTCATCCAAGGCATTCCATTAGTCGTTTTCCAATAAGGTAAAACATACCCCTCTTTAATACCTACACCAAAACTTAGATACTTGCCTCTAAAGAATATAAGTGATTTATCCCTCTTAACCTCTGAGTAAGATTGGTCAGCCAAACTCCTAACAAATCGACAGTAGAGAGGAGATGTTAGCAACGAAATTAACACAGCAGAGAGGGAAGTACGAGAAAATCGTAAGGTTAGAACTAAGTAGAAACCTACCGATGCCGAACCACTTCGAAGAGAATGGCGGTTGGCTAACCCTCACCACGAACGCCGCAAGCACCCCGAGTGACAGGGACAATAGTAGTGTAATCATATCCCTAACAGCATTCAGCCAGGAAGAAAAGATTTATAAGAAGATCATAATGGGGAAGGGAAAAAAAACGTGAAGATGAAGAGCACTTACCAGTTTGTCCACAAATCTTCAATAACCCGAATCAAAGACTAAGATAACCGAATAGAAGGTGGAGCAGTACTCAGCCAAGATACTAGACAAGTAGAAGAGATGATCAAAACAATCTACAAGAGAAGGAAAAAAAGCAACCAAATCACTATAGAGTCAAAAGATTGAGTTGGAGGGAAAGATAAATTTTCGGCTTTAGCAATACAAGAAGGAACGACTATAGAAACTAAAAGAACAGGGATGAGGAGAGAAAGAATATTCGGCTCAGGTTAGAAGAGGTAAAAGATATTATCTAAGTGATTAATTTCGGCCTCAATCCTCCAAACACAAAGAAGAAACAAAAGTAAATCAACTAAAATGGAGAGCATAAAACCAAAAGGTGTTTCGGCACCCAATTGCTAACCAACTTATGACTGAATGGCTTAGAAGAGTCCCCATTCGGTACTACCACCATCACATCCCCATTCTCTTGATTTTCTCCTAATATCTCTCCATGATTTACTCCACAAATCACTCCAACTTCCCATTCAGACTCTCATGACCAATTCAACCTTAAAGTCTCAGTCCAACTCCACTACTTACCCAGTTCAACAGCAAAATAAGTTCTCCATTGAGCAACCCAGGACTCGAACTCCAGTCCCCCAACAGAAGCAACACGCTGCCTTGCCACTAGGTCAGACACTCTCTTTGTGTCATAACAAACACAATCATTTATAAGGCCTATATTACAGTGTCCAGATTCATTTAAGAACAACACAAAAATCTTGCAAAAGCTAGAACTTGAACCCAGGCTTCTCAAACACTCCCAAACAGACCCAAACTACTTAGCCATTACAACAAACATGCAATTTGTGTTAGAAAAAACACAATTCAAGGCTCTAGATTTTTGGGGCGTTACAGCGTTTGCCACTTTTCAGAATAATGCAGACAAACTGCCTGAACAGATACGTGGACAAGCCATCATAACAGATATATGTGATATTAAACCACCAAATAAGACAGATTATTAAACTGTCAACACTTCTCTTCTTTAATTCTTATTCCCACCCCAATGCTCATGCAGATACTAACAGATATCATATGCACATATGTTATGCATGCTTTTCACATAAGACATGCTATCAAAATTATCAGAGTATAGATCATACATATATTTTACATACCATATCCATATTTCATATAGTAACATATTATCAAATATCATGATTTCAATTCATATCTATATAGTATGGAAGAATCACATAACAATACAGGCCTAAGCAAAATTTTCAAAAAATAGGCCCACACGCCTGTGTGGCCCACACAACCTAACTGGCCTAGCCTGTGTGGTCCACACGATCTAACACATGACCAAATTGACCTAGACCGTGATGCCCACACGATCGTCTAGTGTCGATAATCCACTTTTCGGTATCACGTTATTAGTTACTTTTCAGGTTTTTCGTTACACACCTAGATGTTTTCTTATGCGAATCCCACAACGAGAATTTTGGAACCTAAAATTAGCATTTAAACGACCAATTTTAGTAACGAAACACTAATTTGAAGTAACTAATTCGGCCACAACCGCTAACACTACGCCTTAACAAAACATAAATTAACCTCTCAACATTCGATCACTTACCCAAACAGAAATAGCAGTCCTCCAAAACTCTTAATTCGTCGGAAGTAAGTCGTGCAATTCACCAACCTCACCTAACTGATTCTCACACAAAAGAGAGTGTTAGAAACGCAATTAAAACCAACCAAAGATTTCTTGAACAACTTACTCACGAATAGCCCTCAAATGAGCAAAATTAAATGAAACAAAATACCAAACTTACACGACACTTACTAAAATTCTGAAACTCAAAACGTACTAATGAATTAAATCAGGTAATAGAAATGACAAATGAAAGGAAGAAAAGAAAGGAAAATTGGCGAAAGAAAGAGGAATAAGAAAAATAGGAGAAGCTTGAAATGGAAAAAAAGATGAAAAAGTAGAAAAGTGATGATAGTTTTTGGGAATGAGGGGAGAAACATGAAACGGAGTGAGAGAGATTTTAGGAAAAATTTTAGTAATTAAAAAAAAAACCTACCCACTTCTCCATAAATCTGGTACTCTATCCTTATCATATTTCCATAAAATTAAAAATCCACCCAAACTCTACCAAATGGGCAGCACAAGCAGGAATATAGCAAAAATATTCTCGTTTGCACGCACAGGGATTCGGACACAGGACTAAAGGGTAAGCTAAAACCTTACCATTAAATCAACAGACTCATTCTATCATTAGTTGAGAGAAAATAACAAAAATTCCAAGGAATAAGATTTGAACCTAGAACCTCTCACACACTACTCACAACACTTAACCACTGAACCAGATTAATCACTTTTGAAAAGTTCTAATAATTCAAAAACTAACATTTTTGGAGCATTAAAGAAAATTTGAAAACATAGACAATAAAAAACCTTATTGTTATAATAAAAACTGATTCGATTACATTTGAAGAGACAATGAAATCTCAAGACTTTACTTTTTGGAAAAAAAAACTATAAATGATTAGATGGATTCAATAATGAGAAATCAAACTTGGACATTAGTTGACCTTTCACCTGGTGCCAAACCAACATGTTGTAAATGGATCTTCAAAAAGAAAATAAAGGTCGATGGAACCATTGGTAAATCTAAAGCAAGGTTGGTAGCCAAAGGTTTTACACAAAAACAAGTAATTGAATACTTTGATACCTATTCTCCAATAGCAAGATTTGCTATGATTAGACTCTTAATATCACTTACATCAATGTACAATTCAGTTTTTCACCAAATGGATGTTACAACTGCATTTTTAAATGACGAATTAGAAGAGAGAGTGTACATGGAACAACTGAAATGATTTATTGTTCTAGGACAAGAGCATAAAGTATATAAGCTTGTTAAATATCTATATGGGCTTAAACAAGCACCAAAACAATGAAACTATAATTTTGACAAGGCTGTTCTAGCTAATGGCTATAAAATAAATGAATATAATAAGTACATATATAGCAAATCTAAAAAATAGAAAAGGTGTCGTAATTTGCTTATATGTAGATAACATGCTCATATTTGGAATAAACTTAGAATAAGTAGAAAACACAACGAAATTATTACCAAGCAACTTTTCTATGAAAGATATGGGTGTAGAAGATGTTAGTTGTAACAACCTATTTTCAGTGGTGTCGGAAAAAATGGTTTTGAGACCATAATTCTAATGATTGAGTTATTATTTTAATATTTATTTAATGTCTATGAGATTATATTAAGGTCATATCAAAGTTTCATTAAGAAATTTTGAAGTTTAAATGGTTAATTAGGTAAAAAAAATGACTGAATCGTAAAAGGTGTAAAAGTTGAATTCTATTAGTTAATAAGGTTAAATGGCTATGGAAAGGAAAGCTGATGGGCTTATATGGTAATTATACTATATTTTATGCTAGTGGATGTGCATAGACAAGGTTTTATTGAAATTTTTAATTAGTAATAAGGTTAATATGGTAATTTGGTAAATGAAAGAAAAATCAAGTTAATAAAATAAAAAAAAAGATGTTGTCTTCTTCATTTTTGTTTCAAAAATCTAAATTAGCCATTAGAGAAGGGATCTAGGTTCACCCAACATCTTTTTCTTGCAAGGTAGGTTTTCAAGCCCCATTTTTATTGATTTTTATGTTTTTGAGTTTATTTTAACTTAGTCTAGCTAGCTTGAGGGTTAATTTCCAAAATTTTTAAAGGTTAAGGGACTTTCCATGGTTTTTTTAATAGGTTTTGAAGTTATTTGATAGATTATTAATCTTGGTTGTAAAATAAACATGTTTTGTTAAGTGATTTTTGATGAAATCGTATTTAGGGATTTATTTGTGAAAGTAGTAAAATTTCATGGTAAATTTATGAAACAATGATTTAAGTGGGTTAGCATGAGTCCCTAAGAAATTTGGCTAGCTTGTATGGAGGATTAAAATGGTTAAATTTCAAACTATGAGCTTAAGGACTAAATTGTGAAAAGTTAAAATGTTAGGGGTAATTTTGTAATTTTACATAATTATGAATTATGGATTAAATTGAATACTAGAAGTACTTAATTGAATGAAATTATCTATTTAGATCATGATAAACAACAACTGAACTTAAATCGAGAAGAGACTAAAGCTTCAGATTAGTGTTCAACTCTACTTTGACGACCTTAATTGTCGAGGTAAGTTCGTATGAACTATAATCATATTAATGTTAGTTACATTGATTATTTGCTATGTTGTGTTAATATAAATGAACTTGAAATTGTAAATGTATCGACGCATGAATAATTAACGGATAAAAAATCCCGTTTGAACCTTAAGAATTCTTAGGATATGAATGACATGTCATTAGGGATTTTATGTTTTGGGTGTTGGTCTTGAATATCCTATTGATGGTTGAGGCTCTGCATTTGTTGCGGATTCTCCATGGCTCGTGTAAGCAGCATCGTGTAACTAACATTTTGACCTACAGTTCATGTGAGCAAGCCCATTTCACAGCTCGCGTGAGTATTATTGAAAAGGAAATGTTACGATTATATGAAAAGGCACACTATGTGTAAGCATTCCTGAGTATTCGATGTAATTCTAGATGGTTCAACGAGTAAGAAAAGGAATGGCATGGTAAGTACACAATGTAATATTGAATCATAAATTATGAAAAGACAAATGTAATAAATGATGTGCATATGGAAATCTACTTATGTTATGGTTGAGTTCATATGTATCATGGATGAGCTTACTAACTTGTGAGTTTGATGATGTTTGTGTAGGCTTTTACTAGGCTTATGGTATTGGTAATGATATTATGCTTAATCTATGAATTGTGCTAATGAAATGGTAAGTTATGTTTGAATTTTCACGAGCTTACTAAGCACTTGTTGCTTACGTAGTTACTTTGCTTTGTTTTTTAGATTGTCGAAAACTCGTCGGAGACCTATCACACTATCCAAAAATCATTTTTGTAGATTTTGAGTATTTTTGGCCAAGGTTAATAATGGCATGTATAGGATCTTTGTAATGATATTTCTTGAATATGTAAGGGATGTTTTGGTATGTTTATATTTTTGAAGTTATGTTTGGTTTGATGAACTTTTAATGCTTGTTCAAGTTAGGTCATTTTGGTCATTCTTAAGTACTTGTATATAAGACTCTTTTGGTATGTATGTGATGGCTTGGAAATGGTCATTTGTGGTATCATGTAGTGGTTAAATGAACTAGGTTGTGTGCTTGAAATATGGTCAAATTGATTTGTTGGTTAATGATGTTTTGATATATATATATATATGTGGTGCCTTTGAATGGCATATTAGTTAGATGAAATAGGATGTTTGAAATGGTATGTTTAGGTGCATTTGAATGATTTTTAAGTCTCTTGAATGTGTACACGATTGATATGGTTGATTAGGTATGGTTTGGCCTTGAAGGGACATGTTTTTAAGGCCAAAATATGGATCACACGGGCTATCACATGACCGTGTGTGTCATTTATAGAATCCTATTGTTTTAAGTCAGTGAGTTACACAACCTAGCACACGGCCTGTGACACGGCCATGTGTAGCCAGTCAGAGAGTTACAAGGCCTGCGACAAGACCTTGTGGCCCTACTCAGTGAGTTACATGGGTGAAGACACGGGCTAGGACACAGCCGTGTGTCCCTTTGTTCGATTGTTACACGGCTTGGGATATGTCACACAACCGTGTGACCCCTATTTTCACATTTTTGTAACTTGTTCTTAAAACTTTTGTTTTATTTCAAATTAGTCCTGAATTTCTTTTAAGCTATTTTTAGGGCCTCGAAGGCTCGGTTTAGGGACCAAATGCATATGTTTGATATGATTTTGATTAAAACTAAATTATTAAATTTTATGATGATAATTTTTTTCCAATTGATCAGTAATACTCCGTAACCCTAATCCGACGACAAAAGCGAGTTAGGGGTGTTACATTATTCTTGGTATTAAAATAACTTGAGAGGGAAACACTATAACTTTATCACAATCATATCACATTGAAAAGAAGCTTAAAAATTTTGATCTTTTTAATTGTATACCAGTATCTACACCGATAGATTCATCCTAAGATGTGACTATTAGCACTATAAAATAAATTCATCATAAGATTAAAGTGCTAGGTATTCATAATCATAGGGATGAATAAGTAATGTACTCTTAGTGGAACCATAACATAAATATGTCAAAGTGTTATAATTAAGGGAACACTCTCAATGAGATCTACTTATGTAAGAGTGGAGTGTGGCCACTTCTAGGAGCTTAAAGGTTTGGTTCTAATAGCACTTAGAAAAGAGGACGCTGACACATTGTAACGACCTGAAATTCAGTGGTACCGAAAAATACGATTTTGAAACCTTATTTTCATAAATCGAGTCTGTAAATATTAAATAAAAATATTTACGGAGTTAATATGAAAATATAGTAAAGAATGACCAAGTAGTTTCGTTAATTAATTAGTTAACTACGGTACAAAGACTAAATTGAAAAATTCAATCGCTATAGAATATTAATTAAAAAAAAGCTTGGGGACTTAGGTAGCAACTATCTAAAAGACCAAAATGGTTAATAAACCATTTTTAAATGGTGGATAGTGGATGATGATGTAGGATGTCATTGGGCTTAACTAATGAATGGTTAAAGTAAACTAAACATGATTAAATTAATTTACTAAACATTAATTGAACTATAGAAGCTAAAATTGCTGGATGAAAACCACATTCTTCTTCAACAACTCACCATCCACCATTGTAAGAAACAAAGAAAATTTCTTCAAGCTTTGAAAACATTTGACCATTAATTTAGGAATGAGATCAAGTCATTTTCTTGTAATTTTTTTTATAGATTTGAGGTCATGAGAGCTTGATTTCGTTAGCCCATATACCAATTTGAAAAACTATTAAAGTTTTAGAAAGTTTTCATTGTTCATTTCTTGAAGAATTAGGTGTGAAATTGGTAGAAATTAAGCTTAGTTTATGAAAAGGACTAAATTGTAAAACTTAATTGTTAGTTTTGTACATTATGAGCCAAATCGAATAAAATAAAAATTTGTTATGAACTTTCTATAGGAATAGAAATTAAGAGGTCCCTAATGAATAAATATGAAATCAGATTTTAATCCGAAGTTAAGAATTGAAAGTTATACTTATCTTGGGTTTAGGACTAAATTGAATAAATTACAAAATATGATTGACTTATTATTTGAATATGATTTTAATGGAATTTGATACTATGTTATTATTGAATTATTATTTGTAGCTAACATCGACGTTGGGCTATCCAGAGGGAAAACAAAAGCTAGAGTTGTCGACGAGTGATAGAAGACCCCGATTTGTATTTCTATGATTCAAGATCAATTTATTTACTGCATATTCATTACATTTTGCATTATATGTTGTTGAGGTAATTTTTCAATGGTTGTTTGAATTGAATTGCTATGGTTGAGATTGAATATCGAGACAGAGACTAAATTGAATAGAATAGAAAATAATATGATTTAATGGATATATTATATTTGGTATAAAATTGAGAATATGTGTATAACATGAATATATGTGATTGGAAAATGAATTGGATTATGGTTGTGAATGTGATTGAAAGTATGTATTGAAAAGAATTGTGTGACAGTATTGAATGCTGAAACTGTGTATTGGTTGAATATAGGAAAAACAAGTATGGTATAGAATATTGAATGGTACGCAATGTATGAAATGAATTGATAATGAGATCAAAATGTGATGTATGATTACAATGTATATTGATTTGGTGTTACCCTAATAACGGTCCCGAGTACTGTCGAATTAGTTGGCATGCCTTAGGTTGAAAATATAACACCCCTAACCTATCTCCGTTGCTGGATTAGGATTATAGAGCATTACCGTACAATCTAAAACATTTTACATCTTAACATTTAAATAAATTATACACATTATAATACATTCAATCACATGCATTTTTCCCCTAAATCGAGCCTTCGAGGCCCTAAAAATAGCTTTGAAACAATTTGGGACTAATTTGAAACAAAATAGAAGTTTTAAGAAAAAGTTACAAAATTTGGAAAACAGGGGTCACATGACAGTGTGACATCACCCCAGGCCGTGTAACGTTCGAGAAAAGGACACATGGTCGTGTCCCAGCCCGTGTTGTCACTCGTGTAACCCACCGAGTTGCCATACACGTCCGTGTGTCAGGCCATGTAACTCTCTAAGTTGCCACACATGCCCATCTGTCTGACCATGTAACTCACTAACTTGAAACACTAAGAAACTCACAATTGACACACGGCCATATCGCCAGGCCATGTGTGTCACACGGCCATGTGACAACCCGTGTGAACCTAAAACTTTACCTAAAATCAAACGATTTCAAATCCAATTCATGCATAATTAATCGTTATTGAAACTAACTATTATCACGATGTAGGGAAGTGTACCTATCGAATAGTAGTATAGTTTTAGCAAGACCGGATTGTCGAACCCAAAGGAACTAAAAGTACTAGTAATGGCTGTCTTTTTATTATCTAGCCTAAGAATAAGGGGGTTTGTTTTAACTAACTAGTTAACTAAACTAAGAATTCACAGAAAATAGAATTGGGGGATTACTTTTGGAAAACGATTGAATTAAGACAATACCTAAGGAAAAATTCACCTAGACTTCACTTGTTATTTGACTCTGAATCGGACGATTTATTCATTTGACTTGACCCTTAGAAATCCCTAAGTTATATTATTATCTCTCTTGAGACTAACAACGTCTAACCCTAGGTTGAATAATTGAAATCTATTTCTAATTAACTTCCTAGGGTTGCATTAACTCGATCTATGGATCTCCTTATTAGGTTTCACATTAATCCGAAAAAATCTTGTCACCCTATCTCTAGGCGCGCAATAAACTCCCATTAATTATGACAAATGTACTCTTAGACAGGGTCTATTCCTCCTCTGCATAAGAGCTTAACTTGAATCAATATCCTGGAATATCAAAACAAGAATGACGAACACATAATTAAGAACAAGTCAAATATTTATCATACAATTCAGAATATAATAATAACAAGATCTGTTTTAGGTTTCATCCCCCTAGGTATTTAAGGGATTTAGTTCATAACTAAAAAGGAAAACATCTCAGAAGAATAGTGAATATAAAACATAAAGAAAAACCCAAAACTCTTGAAGGGGAATTGAAGGGAGACCTTCAGTCTTGACGGTGAATCCGGCTTCTGAGACGGATCAATCGGCTTTCCTTGAGCAATTCCTTGCTTCCTCCTATGTGTCCTCTTTTTCTCCTCTTCTAGGGTGTATTTATAGGCTTTGGAATGCCTAAGAGCCCTCAAAATTAGCCTTTTGCGAATTGGACTCAACTTGGGTTCGGTAGGGACACGACTGTGTGACACGCCCGTGTGCGATTACTTCAGGCCGCGTTTGAGCCTGTTAGAATGGCACGGGCGTGTGGTCTACCTGTGTGAGTCGTGCTTCGATTCTGCCAAATTGACATGGCCGTGTGGTCTGCCCGTGTGAGTCGTGCTTCGATTCTGCCAGATTGACACGGCCGTGTAGTCTGCCCGTGTGAAGAAGTCCAGGCCGTGTTGATTTCGTAGGTTGGCCCATTTTCTCTGTTTTTGGTCCCTTTCTCGTTCCTTTTACTCTCCTATGCTCACCTAAGTGTAAAACATGAAATTAAATGATTAGGAGCACCAAATTCACCATATCTAAGGACAAATTCATCCATAAAATGTGTTAAGCATGGGGTAAAAATATGTATAAATTACAATTTATCAAATACCCCCACACTTAAGCATTTGCTTGTCCTCAAGCAAAATCCTCAACTCACAATTAAAATAAATTCTTCTCAACTTATAATTTCTATCGATAATATCTCAAAGTAATCCATAGGTAATCATACATTGAAGATTTAACTGAAAGAACATCAAAGTTTCAAACATTCCAAGTTGAGCAGTTTATCATGAAAACATAGGTGTCTCCCCTCATCCAAGTAATTACCCTTGATTTCAAAACATCACAGAGTTTCACATCCTCACTAAAGATTCACTCAAATCACTCGAGGTGTTTAAGGACAATAAATGAAGCACTCAATAGTCGATAATGAAAATTTATTACCATAGGCTTGCATGAAAATCAAATCTCCATCACTATAAATTGAGATGAAACATCAATTAAAAGGTCTTTTAAAGGGTTGTAACGTGGCTTTGGTTAGAGGGTGTGGTCACAAGTTGAAAGAGAGGGTTAGAATTGAGATTGAATTGAAAATTTGCTTAACTAGAAAAATGACTGGTCATCAGTTGATTACAAGTAAGCTTCTTCTCAGAATGTGGAATTAACACTCAAGCAGCGAATTACTATTAATAAGTATGCAAGTATTGTTGTTGTTGTTTTTTTTTTTTTAAGAACAAGTCAAATACAAAATAAAATAAAGCATAGCTAAACCACTATTCCAACTCAAATCTCGACAAAAATAGGGATCAAATTAATTTAGGGGATTTCAACAATAATGAGTGATGGGTTAATATTAAGGGTAAATCAATGAATGGGTTGTTAGGCTCAAGGGGGTTCACTAAGGGTTAATTGTGAAGGTAAGATTTTATGGAGTGAGTGGGTTAAACCTAAGTGCCTTTATCATTTTGACATATCAAATCAAATGGTGTGGTCTTGACATGCATAATCAAGCAAGTTCTAGAATAACAGTTCCATACTGACGCACTCATAATGAAAGTGAGCATAAAGGAATTAATAGATGCTCTTGAAGGCTTAAGATCTCACAAAATTATGGCTTTTTTATGTTTAAACTTGTGAATTTCAAATCAAGAGAATACCTAGACTTGGGGAAACAACCTAAAATTTTAAATTCTTAAAAAAAAATTATCAACTTATCATGTTTGCTTCCCTAATGTCTTAAAGTTTAAATACTCAGTGCATGAATGCTTATGTTTTAATTTAAGATATATCAATAAAAATCATAAATCAATTAAAATTTATTATAAACATGATATGAGAGCTTTTTAAGAGAACAAGGCAATCATTCAGGGATTTTTCTGATAGTGAAATGAATACCCCCCACACTTAAGATGTACATTGTCCTTAATGTACAAAGATAGATAAGAGAAAGATAAATTTGTAATCAAAAGAGAGGGAGAGAAGTGAAACTTCCTGAATAATGAATGAATTCCTTGAACAGGAGTTTTGGAGAGTAATCGACGCGAGAGTGGAGGAGGGTACTCCGGTGGGGAGTAGAGGTTCGCTAGGCCCTAAGTCCTATGCGATGAAGAACCTTTCCCGATGAAGTTTTTAGTTCCTATGAGATGATGAACTTAGGAGCTCTATATAACTGTGACAGAATCAGGAACTTTTTAGGAGATATAAATAAGAATAATTACTCTTAATGGAATAACCAAAATTGATAATTATAAAATAAAATTATAAAATCTAATAAAAATAAAAAGTAGTTTTAATAAAAATTAAAATCATAAAATAATAAATTATTTTTAAACATCTTCATCGCTGGATGGTTCGCGAGGTGGGACTGGCGATGAGATGTGGAGGTGGTGACAAATCCGCTGTAGAGTAGCATCAATGTTGTCAAATCATTGAAAACACTGCTGCTCAAATCGTATGGACTTACAACGGCTAGGGTTAGGGTTTTTTTTTTTGGGTGAAGGAGACAATGAATAGTGCAGCCTATTTATAGATTTTAGGGCACACGGCCAGTGAACACGCCCGTGTTCCCCAATTTTAGCCCGTGTGATTCACGAATTTTAAATTTTGGGTGCGTCTAACATTTAGTCCACGCCCGTGTTCCTTGTGCATGTGGGTAAACACGACCGTGTCTGGCCTCGTTCGCTTCTCCCACGCTAGTGTTAATTTAACAGGTTTGACCAGGGTGCTAGACACGGGCGTGTCGCATGCCCATGCTATTTTCTCAGGTTCAACCACTGTTCTACAACACAAGCGTGGCGAACGCCTGTGTTATTTTGGCAGGTTCGCCCACAGCCATGTCGCACGACCTTGGCATTTTATCGTAGCCCGTGTTTGGGAAAAATCTCTGCCCTATTTCCACACGGTCCTCAACACACCCGTGTGCCTGGCCGTGTCTGTGTGGAAAACTTGTATTCAAGATCTTCGTTAGTAAGTTAGGTGTTAAATACTAAAATTTAAAAAAAATTAATATTTTTAGTGCTCGGGTTGTCTCCCGAGAAGCGCTTATTTAGAGTTTAAGCTCGACTCTACGTTGTGGGTGTATTTAGGTAACTTCATGGAGCCGTAGCTCCTCTTTATTGCCTTTGAAATTCTCATCATTATACATTTTGAGACGATGTCCATTTATCTTAAAAGTGCCTTGTGATGGATGACTTACCTCTACTGTACCATATGGAAACACAGTTTGAACTACGAAAGGACCTGACCATCGTGATTTAAGCTTTCCAGGAAACAATTTGAGCCTCGAGTTATATAACAGGACAAGATATCCAACTTCAAATTGCCTTTATTGCTTCAAACGGGCGTCGTGGCGGCACTTCGTCTCTTCCTTATATAGGCGCAAATTTTTATATGCATTGGCTCGCCACTCATCTAACTCGTTTAGCTGCATCAACCTGTTTTCACCTGCAAGTTTGGGGTC
The DNA here is from genome assembly GCA_025698465.1 of Gossypium longicalyx. Taxonomy (NCBI): domain Eukaryota; kingdom Viridiplantae; phylum Streptophyta; class Magnoliopsida; order Malvales; family Malvaceae; genus Gossypium; species Gossypium longicalyx. The sequence goes on along the minus strand of CM046997.1, from coordinate 8,575,463 downwards.
AAGGTTTAGAAATTTTATAGCCTAGAATGCCTTGTGTTCCAACTCAAACGGTAGGTGACAACTTTTCCCATAAACAAGTCTGTAAGGTGATGTTCCTATGGGAGTCTTAAAACCAGTTCTATAAGCCCATAAAGCATTATCTACTTTCATCGCCCAATCCTTCCTGTTTAATTCTACTGTCTTTTCTAGGATACGTTTAAGCTCTCGGTTCGCTACTTCGACTTGGCCACTAGTCTGAGGGTGATAGGGGGTAGCTGTTCTGTGATGAACTTCGTATTTCTTTAGGGTCTTTTCAAATTGGGTGTTGCAAAAATGAGTACCCCTATCACTGATAATTGCTTTAGGTGTACCAAATCAAGAGAAAAGTTTCTTAAGGAATCGTACTACTACTCTAGCATCATTAGTAGGTAAAGCTTGGGCTTCAACCCATTTGGACATATAATCAACAGCTACTGAGATGTATTTATTCCCGAATGAACTAGGGAATGGACCCATGAAGTCGATACCCCAAACGTCAAATATTTCACATGAGAGCATATATGTTTGAGGCATTTCATCATGTTTGGATATATTACCTGTCCTTTGACATTTGTCATAAGAAGTAACATGCCTGTTGGCGTCTTTGAATAGAGTGGGCCAATAAAAACTTGATTCGAGGATTTTATGTGCGGTCTTATTTCCATCGTAATATCCTCCAGCCGATCCTGAGTGGCAATGTTCCAAGATTTTCAATGCTTCTGTTCTTGTAACGCATCTCCTAATGATTTGATCTGCACATTTACGGAAAAGAAAAGGGTTTTCCCAAAAGTAGTTTTTCACATCAGTGAAGAACCGCTTCTTTTGCTGATGTGTCAACCCTTTTGGGATAATGTTAGCGGCTAAAAAATTTGCAATATCTGCAAACCAAGGTATCTCAGAATAAGATATAATAAAAAATTGTTCTTCAGGGAATGAATCTTTTATTTCAATGTCATCTGGTTCTGTGGTACTTGAGTTTTCAAGCCTGGAGAGATGGTCAGCTGCAAGATTTTCAGCTCCTTTCTAATTTAATCTCTAAGTCAAATTCCTGCAATAATAAGATCCATCGAATGAGTTGAGGTTTTGCACCAGTTTTAGTCAAAAGGTGGCGAAGAGCGGAATGGTCAGTATAAACGACAACTTTAGACAATATTAAATATGGCCTAAATTTATCGAATGCAAAAACCACAGCTAGCAGCTCTTTCTCTATGGTGGTGTTGTTTTCTTGTGCGGCTATCAAAGTCCTGCTAGTATAATAGATAGGTTGAAAATGTTTATCTCTTCGCTGTCCTAAAACTGTATCTACTACAAAATCACTCGCATCGCACATTAGTTCAAAAGGTGAATTCCAATCAGGTGCAATTATAATTAGAGCTTTAGTCAGTTTATCCTTTAAAGTATTAAATGCTTCTAAACACTCCTTATCGAAATTAAAAGGCACATCTTTTTCTAGTAATTTAGTCAAAGGCTTAGCCATTTTAGAAAAGTCTTTAATAAATCTTCTATAAAACCCAGCATGTCCTAAGAAGCTTCTAATAGCCATAACTGAATTAGGGGGAGGTAGTTTTTCAATGATTTCAATTTTAAATTTATCAACCTCAATTCCTTTACTAGAAATTTTATGTCCTAACACAATACCTTCTTGAACCATGAAGTGACATTTTTCCCAGTTAAGCACAAGGTTTATTTCCTCACATCTTATTAACACTTATTTTAAATTTTTTAGGCAAATATGGAAAGAGTTACCGAAAATCGAAAAATCATCCCTAAATACCTCCATGACGTCTTTTACGAGTTCGTCAAAAATAGCATCATGCAGCGCTGAAATTTAGCAGGAGCATTACATAATCCAAAAGGCATTCTACGATAAGCAAACGTACCGTATGGACATGTAAATGTCGTCTTTTCTTGATCTTCAGGAGCTATTGGGATTTGGAAATAGCCAAAGAGTTCATATAAAAAGCAGTAGTACATGTGTCCTGACAATCTTTCCAACATTTGGTCAATGAATAGAAGGGGAAGTGGTCTTTTCTCGTGGCATCATTTAGTTTCCTATAATCAATGCACACTCTCCAACTTGTGACTGTCCTTGTTGGGATTAATTCATTCTTCTCATTGGCTACAGCAGTCATGCCTCCTTACTTAGGAACAACCTGCACTGGACTCACCCAAGAACTGTCAGAAATAGGATAAATAATTCCAGCATCTAGGAGTTTAATTACCTCAGCTTTAACAACTTCCTTCATGTTGGGGTTCAGTCGTCTTTGGGCTTGCACGCATGGTTTATATTCATCTTCCATTAAAATTTTGTGGGTGCAAAACGAAGGGCTGATCCCTTTAATGTCAGAAATTTTCCAAGCTATGACCCTTTTATGCTCTCTTAATATTGAAGTAATTTTTCTTTCTCCTTGGGTTGCAAGTTGGATGCAATAATTACTGGTAACGTGGAATTATTTCCAAGGAATGCATATTCCAAGTGATTCAGCAATTGTTTAAGTTCCAGTTTGGGGGGTTCGTCAATAGAGGGTTTTTACTTAAATTCATGTTTTACCTTAATTCCCTCATATTCTGCTAGTTTTAGGGAGGTTTCATTGGAGTTTAGCTCGGTTCCTAATTTAGAATTATCATACATCCCCTCTCCTTGAGCGAGACACAGTTCCATCGTGTCCTTGTGTACGATTTCCTGAAAAGAATCTTGAGTAGCATGATCAATAGAGTCGATAAAATAACATGAGTCATCCTGTTCTCTAGAAAATCGCATGACATCATAAATTTTAAACATAATCTCTTCGTCACCTACTCTAAGTACCAATTTACCATCACCCACATCAATTACCGCTCTAGCAATGGCTAAAAATGGCCGACCTAAAATTAAAGGCACCTCAACATTTTCATCCATGTCAAGCACAACGAAATCAATAGGGAATATAAATTTATCTACTTTAATAAGTACGTCCTCTATTATTCCCCTAGGATATTTAACAGATCTATCAGCTAATTCAATACTCATCCTAGTGGTTTTAGGTTCCTCAAGACCAAGTTGTTTAAACATTTTATATGGCATCAAACTAATACTGGCGCCTAAATCAGCTAGTGCTTTATCAACATTCAAACTACCAATTAAGCAGGGAATAGTAAAACTTCCTGAATCTTTCAGTTTGGTAGGTAATTTATTTTGGAGTATGGCTGAGCACTCCTCATTAAGTTTCACTGTAGATAAGTCTTCAAATTTCCTTTTGTTTGTTAGAAGTTCCTTTAAGAATTTTGCATATGTAGGCATCTGCGATATAGCTTCAACAAAAGGTAAGTTAATATGCAGTTGTTTAAAAATTTCAAGAAATTTACCGAATTGTGCATCCATGCGGTCTTTCTTCAACTTTGCTGGGTATGGGATTGGTGGTTTATGTTCTTTTGGCATTAGGTTTTCATTGTTTTCGAGTTCGACCTTCTTTCTGTCAGCTTCTTGTGGTGGCTTCTTTTCAGATTCAGCTAACACTCTCCCACACCTCAGTGTAACTGCTTTCACGTGCTCTTTCGGGTTGTTGCTTGGCAAGCTACCTTGTGGTCGTTCAAAAATCAACTTAGCAAGCTGTCTCGATATTCTAAAAACAAGTTTCTGACACCGATATAAACTTTGTGAGCATCTCTTTAAGGTTCGGCTTCTTCTCTTGTTGGTAGGGTGGTTGTTGGAAGCCTGGAAGGTGTCTCTGATTGTCTTGGCCTCCCCATGAGAAATTTGGGTGGTTCCTCCAACCTGCATTGTAAGTGTTACTATAAGAATTGTTTTGAGATCGAGGATTTTTACCTATGTAATTTAACTGCTCGTTGTCCATGTTGTGACCATATAGCGGGTATTTTGAACTGCTCGATCCACCTCCATTTGCTTCGCACTGCATTACTGGGTGAACCTGTGAAGAACTAAGAAAACCATCAATTTTCTTATTCAAGAGTTCTACCTGATTAGAGATCATAGTGACCGAGTCGACGTTATAAACACCGACTATTTTTATTGGTTTTGTCCTTATGACTCGCCACTGATAGTTATTCAGTGACATCTCCTCTATAAATTCATAGGCAGCTTTAGGTGTTTTATTGTTGATGGTTCCGCCAGCAGCTGCATCAACCATTTGTCGAGTCAAAGGATTCAGGCCATTATGAAAGGTTTGAACCTATAGCCAAAGTGGTAACCCATGGTGAGGGCATCTTCGCAAAAGATCCTTGTATCTCTCCCATGCATCGTAGAGTGTCTCTAAATCTATCTGCACAAAAGAAGAGATATCATTACGTAATTTAGCCGTTTTAGCCGGCGAAAAATATTTTAATAAGAACTTTTCAGTCGTTTGTTCCCAAGTAGTAATTGACCCTCGTGGTAACGAGCTCAACCACTGTTTAGCTTTGTTCCTCAATGAAAAGAGAAACAACCGAAGACATATGGCATCATCAGAAATGCCATTGATTTTAAATGTATCGCAGAATTCCAGGAAATTTGCCAAGTGAGTGTTTGGATCCTCATCCTGTAAACCATCAAACTGAACAAATTGCTGTATCATCTGAATAATGTTAGGTTTTAGTTCAAAATTATTCACAGCAATAGCAAGTCTAACTATACTTGACTCAGTTCCTGTTAAAGTAGGTTTAGCATAATCATACATAGTACGTGGAATAGGATTTTGATTTACTGGATTAACAGCAATCGCAGGAGGTATCAGGTTTTCCTGATTTTCAGCCATCTCCTCGGTTGTGGCTTGTATATTGTCCTCTTGATCTTCCTCTATGTATCTTAGGCTTCGTCTTATTTCTTTTCAATTTTTGCGAATTGTGCGATCAATTTCTTCGTCAAAAAGTAGTGGTCCTGGCGGGTTTCTTCTAGTCATAAACTATAAAAACCTGCCAAGAGAAAGAAAAAGTAAATTAATAAAAAAAAATTAACTTGCAAGGAAAATAAATAGCTAAAGTAATAAAAATTAAGTGTTCCTAATATCTTAGTTCCCCGACAACGGCGCCAAAAACTTGATCGTGTTATTTTGTTACAGGTTTTAAATATTTATAATTAATCGTTCTTGAAACTAACTATTATCACGATGTAGGCAAGTGTACCTATCGAACAGTAGTATAGTTTTAGCAAGACTAGATTGTCGAACCCAAAAGAACTAAAAGTACTAGTAATGACTGTCTTTTTATTATCTAGCCTAAGAATAAGGAGGTTTGTTTTAACTAACTAACTAACTAAACTAAGAATTCACGGAAAATAGAATTGGGGGATTACTTTTGGAAAATGATTGAATTAAGACAATACCTAAGGAAAAATCCACCTAGACTTCACTTGTTATTTGACTCTGAATCAGACAATTTATTCATTTGACTTAATTCGTAGAAATCCCTAAGTTATATTATTATCTCTCTCGAGACTAACAACGTCTAACCCTAGGTTGAATAATTGAAATCTATTTCTAGTTAACTTTCTAGGGTTGCATTAACTCAATCTATGGATCCCCTTATTAGGTTTCACCCTAATCCGGCAAAATCTTGTCACCCTATCTCTAGGCGCACAATCAACTCCGCTTAATTATGATAAATGTACTCTTAAATAGGGTCTATTCCTCCTCTGCATAAGAATGACGAACACATAATTGAGAACAAGTCAAATATTTATCATACAATTCAGAAAATAATAATAACAAGATCTGTCTTAGGTTTCATCCCCCTTAGGTATTTAGAGGATTTAGTTCATAACTAAAAAGGAAAACATCTCAGAAGAATAGTGAATATAAAACATAAAGAAAAACCCAAAACTCCTAAAGAGGAATTGAAGGGAGATCTTCAGTCTTGACGGTGAATCCGGCTTCTGAGATGGATCAATCGGCTTTCCTTGAGCAATTCCTTGCTTCCTCCAATGCGTCCTCTTTTTCTCCTCTTCTAGGGTGTATTTATAGGCTTTAGAATGCCTAAGAGCCCTCAAAATTAGCCTTTTTCGAATTGGACTCAACTTGGGTTTGGCAGGGACACGCCCGTGTGCGATTACTTCAGGCCGTGTTCGAGCCTGTTAGAATGGCACGAGCGTGTGGTCTACCTGTGTGAGTCGTGCTTCGATTCTGCCAAATTGACACGGCCGTGTGGTCTGCCCATGTGAGTCGTGCTTCGATTCTGCCAAATTGACACGGTTGTGTGGTCTGCCCGTGTGAGGAAGTCCAGGCCATGTTGATTTCGTACGTTGGCCTATTTTCTCCATTTTTGGCCCGTTTCTCGTTCCTTTTACTCTCCTATGCTCACCTAAGTGTAAAACATGAAATTAAAGGATTAAGAGCACCAAAGTCACCATATCTAAGGACAAATTCATCCATAAAATGTGTTAAGTATGGGGTAAAAATATGTATAAATTACAGTTTATCACATGCCAACATTACCTTAGTTCATGCATAAATTCTAGTTCAAACATTTACCAAAACTTATCACAAATGACCATTTTCAAATCATCATAAAATACCAAAAAGAAACCTTATATACAAGCATTTGAAAGTGACCAAAATCACATAACTTGGTAAGGCATCAAAGTGTATCAAACCAACATAACTTTCAAAAACTTAAACATACCAAAACACTATTAACACATTAACAAAATACCATTACAAAACATCCTATACATGCCATTATTAACCTTTACAAAATAAAAACAAAATCTACCAAATAGTTGTTGGATAGTGTGATAGGTCTTCGACGAGCTTCCGATAAATTATAAAACAAAGGAAAGACACTACGTAACCAACGAGTGCTTAGTAAGCTCGTGTAAATTTAAACTTAACTTACCATTTCATTTATACATTTCATAGATTATACATAAAACATTACCAATACCATAAGCTTAACTTAAGCCTATACAATATCATCAAATTCACAAGTTAGCACACTTATTCATGATACAATTGAATTCTACCATAAGATAAGTAGTTTACCATATATAAACATATCACTAATGTTGCTATAAGATCACGATTCATTCCATTTGCATACTTTACCATTTCATTTTCTTTTCTTACCCTTTGAACCATCTAGAAGTACATTAGATACTCGGAAAAGGTTACACATAGTGTGCCTTTACATATAACCGTAACATTTCCTTTACATCAATGTTCACACCAGTTTTGAAATGGGCCTACTCACACGAGTTGTGGGTCAGAATGTAAGCTACACGATGCTGCTCACATGAGCTGTGGAGAATCCACAACAAATGAAAAGCCTCATCCATCGGTAGGACATTCAAGACCAGCACCCGAAATATGAAATCCCTAATGACATGGCATTTGTATCCTAAGAATTCTTAAGGTTCAACCGGGGCTCAATATCTGTCAATTCATCATAGCATAAATACATTCATATATTGATTCATTTACATTAAACAACTTATTAAACATTCAATTTAGATAACATTAAAATGATTACAATTCATGCGAACTTACCTCGATAATTAGGGCGTAAAAGTAAAGTCGAGTTAATTTGAAGATTTAGCTTTTCCTCGATTTAAGTTCGATTGTGGTTTATCTTGATCTAAATAAATAATTTCATTCAATTAAGTACTTCAATAATTCAATTGAATCCATAATTCATATTTATGCAAAATTATGAATTTGCCCCTAACATTTTAACTTTTCACAATTTAGTTCTTAAGCATATAACTTAGAATCTAACCATTTTAACCTAAATCCAACTTAACCAAAGTTATAATGGGCCTTGAAAGAACCCATTATTACAAACATTTCACAATAAAACCGATGAATTTATACTTTTAACAATTTAATCCCTAAATATAATTTCACCAAAAATCACTTAACAAAACATGTTTATTTTACAATAAGGATTCATAATCTATCAAATAACATAAAAAATCATTCAAAAATATCCATGGTAAGTCCCTCAACCTTTAATATTTTTGCAAATTAACCCCCGAGCTAGCTAGATTAAGCTAAAACGATCATAAAAACATAAAAATCATTAAAAACGGGGCTTGAATTCACTTACATGCATCGATTAAATCCTAACCGAAAAATTCAAGCTCTCCTTCCATGGATTTTCTGTTGAAATAAAATGAAAGAAAGAAGATGATGACTTTGTGTCATCTTTCTTTACTTAATTTTTCTTTTAATTATTCAATTACAATTTTAACGTTTAAAAACTATCAAAATTTCAATAAAAATTATCCATAACTATCCACTAATTCATTAAATGGTCTATCTACCATTCAAGTCCATTAACTTTCATTTCTATAGCCATTTAGCCCTTTCGACTAATAGAACTCAATTTTTACACCTTTTACGATGTAGTCCTTTTTACCTAATTAATCATTTAAACATCAAATTTTCTTAATAAAATTTTAATACGACCTTAATATAATCCTGTAAATATTAAATAAATATTAAAATAATAATTTACTCATCAAAATTGTGGTCCTGAAACTACTGTTTCTGACACCACTAAAAACGAGCTATTATAGAAAACCATTATTGTCAGGCTATCTGGGATCGTAGAATGTTCAAATATTGAATGTCATCGTTGTTAGGCTATCCAAGATGGTAGAATAAGTAAATTTTGAAAACCATCATTGCCAAGCCACTTGGGATGGTAAAATGTAAGAATAGTGAAAGTCATCGTTGTCGGGCCACTCGAGATGGTAATATATTGTATAGTATGAACCATCGTTGCCGAGCCACCAAAGATGGTATAGTAAGTATAGATAGCAAAATTCATTGTTGTCGAGCCATTCGAGATGACAAGAATAGTATAAAAAGATGTGGAATGTTGATGAATTGGTATATTGTGCTTATATGTGTGCTAAGATAAATAAGGTGTGTGAATTACTATATGAATCATTTGAAAACAAGCCTTAGGGACCAAATGAATACGAATGATTCTACTGACTCCAGAAAGTGATTGAACAATGGGTTAGACGATATATAGATGTTAAATTAAAATTAGAATTGTTTGAATTAAAATTGGAAATGGTTTAAAGATAGGTATTTGATAAATGACTTGAATAAGTCTTACCATTGATATTATATGCCTTGAGATAATTTACTAATACATATGTTACTTTATCTTAATTCGAGGAATTACTATTGAGCGTTTTTGCTCAACGTGCGGTTTGTTTTCTCCATGTACCTAGGTTGAGTCAGAATTGGTATTTTAGTTTGGCCATATGTTAAATAAATGAAATTACGAATGTCATAACCTTTGTGTTAGATATGTTTTGGGATATACTAATAGCCTATTTGGAAATGTGTTCTTATGCATATGTATATAAATGCCAATTAGCCCAATGAAGGACTTGAATGAAATTGTTGAAATAGTTGAATGTTTATGTGAATAAATAGTACATTTAGACATAATAGACTCATTTAGTATATATATTTGGTAGAAATTATAATTGTAATTAAATTTGAAGAGTTTTAGGTGTTTGTAAACAAGTACCAAAACTAAACCATTTGAAAACAGTATGTCACGTCACGATAAGATCACGTTGCCATACCACGTGCGACACCAAGCTTTGGTCACTGCGACGAGATCTACTCAGTACGTCGTGTCGCGATGAGGAACCCCCTAACGTCACGACATCAACCCGATGTTTTGCAATTATTACAATTTGGTCCTATTTCGACCTCTGGTTAGTTTTAGAGCTTTCAGAAGCTTGTATAAAACCCAGAAACTATTGCATATTGTATTGTATGCATGATTGGGTTGAAATTTATCATTTAATAGTATTAATTGAATATAGTTGATTGTAGTTGCTCCGGTAATGAATGTGACACCTTGTAACTCAAATCTGACAATCGGGTTGGGTATAGGGTGTTACACACATGGTATAATAGTGTCACTAGATATTATACATTGAACAATGTTGAAATCGTTGTGTGAGATGTGTTCAGATAATCAAATGGAATAGCTAGTTTAAAGCTTAGTCTAACATGTAATTTTGGTTAGCTTTTAACATGTTCTCACTAAGTAAAGGTTCAATATTAAGACACCTTCATTCATGCATATTGATTTCTAAGATTATCAAAATATAGAATATTTTGAAAATAAAGGGGATTGTTAAAACAATTTTCAAAACATATATAATGTTCCAATAATTATAATGAGTTATATATGAAGAGTTATATCACTTGATTTTTTAACAAAGAATTATAACTATTCATGTAATATTACTTAAATAGTTATATATATTTAAGAGATGTTACTTGAAAAGTTATGTCTCTATGAAGGGACATGAGAATTAAGAGTGGGATTTCATTTGAATGATATACAAAAAGGTTCTGAAAGAAGGTTCTATTCTTCCTCAATCTTCTCCTATTCTTAGATTGTTCTATAAAGAATTACTGCAAGAATTCTTTATAAAAATTGATTTTCTTCTTATACTCTGTTTAATGCTTAGTGAACTATTTTCGTTAGTGCAAAATGCAAATAGTCATTGGGCTTCATTGTATCCTTGACGTTTATTTGTTTGTAACTCATTTGCATACCAAATATAGGTGGGGGCGAATAGAACCTTAAAGATAGCAACTTGATACACGACTTAGAGTCTTGTCTTATTGATTGGTTTTTCTATTTGAGTAATTGTTTATGTTCCTTTCATGTGTTTAAGATTTTATTCACGAATAATTTAGAATGTTAAGAAGGCATCATTCATACGGTCTCAAACGTTCTAAGATGATTCGAAGTTGTTTCGAATGAGAAGACTTGATTTGACTCGAGAAGCTCCAAACTGATTCCTATGGTTTCGACAACAAGAAATGACGTTTTAAGCTTAAAAATAACAAAGAAAAAGGGATACTTAAGATCAATAATCAAAGTAAAGAAAACACTAAGAAAAGTAGAAAAAAAAAAGATAGGAAAGCATATAACCGATTTAAGGCGGGAAAATGATCAAATGTCTAGAACTCTCCAAGGAGAAAAGCCAACTTTGAAATATGCTTTCTTGATATCAAAGAACACGAAAACAACAAGTATAATGATTAAAACGAAACTAAATAGTAAGATAAATAAAGAAAATAAAAATTAAAGGAAGAATATAGAATTAATAAATCAGTGGATATGGATAGATGGATAAATATCCAATTGAACCCTTTGAGAATATTTCTCGACCCTTCAAGAAAGTTTCTTGGCAACTTGGAGTTTAAAGAACTTCCTCAAAATCTTGAACAAGATTAAATAAATAAAAAAAATCTTCTGAATAAAAATAAGAATTGAATCTTGCAAAACAAAATACTCCAAAAAGTGCTTTTATTAATCAAATACTCAAACGACATACCTAATGAATAATGAAAATGCCTTTAGATAGGTCAACTAATTACATCAAAATAAAACTTCTAAGTATAATGAAACTCCAATTAATCTAAACAAGCAGTAGTTCCAGTTGCACTAAACTTTCTCGTTGACTAAGAAACATCAAACTTTTAAACAACCTAAAATACTTGAAAATATCATAAAATTTGGAATAAATAAAATAGCAAGAATATAAAACATAACAAATATAACGTTGGGCTTATATATATTAAAAAAAGAGTCTTAAAATCGAACCCAATATGATTTAGGGCCCATTTGTTTGATTGAAAATGGTTTTTAGAAAATAATTTCTAAAAAATGAATTATTTTTTTGAAAAAGCTAATATTTTCTGGTATTTGGATGAATGTACGTAAAATATTTTTGGTTGTTTTTTAGATTTCCTGAAAATATTTCATAAAACTTATTTTAAATGAAACAAACATTCATTTGAGAATTTATTATATTTTCAATTGTTTCTTCTTTGATTACAATGGCTTATATCTTAGTGGGAACTCTTGTTCTATGCTAAAGAACATGGCTTCCTAATCTTCTCAATGTTGTTTTGTTGAGGCCTCAATCATGTTGGGACATTTGCAGTTGGTGTTATTCCCAACATGAGTTCATGGGATATGGTTCTCATTTGCAACTCATTTTTCGAGCTCTACTAAGGACTTGATAGCTATTTCTGTAAAAGACCTCATTTTGTACTTGAACGAACTTTAATAACTATAATGAAAGGGCAGGAACAAGATAATAAGCTCCATAGCCTCAGCAGTGAAATTCTTCTATTAAGTTTTAGCGTTTCTACAAGTGCCACTGGACCTTATAGTTTAGCTAGAGATGGGGAACAATGAGAAATTCAGGGTTTAAAAAGAAGTAAAAAATTTAATTTTCGGCATTTAGTTCAAATCAGGAAAATGATTGTACCATTTTCATTATCATACATACCACATTTATCACCTACTAATCTTTAATTGGGACTTTTTTTGTTTCCAATGTACTTTCTTCATTGCATCTACCAAAATACCAAAGAAGATAGTTTCTCAATCGTACATCCAATGCCTTTATCAGTAACCACTAGATCTAGATTGTATATTGATGAAAATGTGATTCAAAATCTTACTAGCATAGACCTTCCTGTCACATTCACATTCATCATCACACAACAAAAAAAATAGATGGCTCGGTTCAAAAGATTACTGCATATTGATATTCATAGAGCAAGTACTCATAATCTATCAACAAAAACGCTAGCCTGCAACATCTTTTTGTCATGCTCGACCTTTACAATACGTAGAGCAATTAGTTTTTGTTAGATAGCTAATGTTTGGTACACTAGAGCTAGCAATATAAGTTCTAATTGCTAATAGTTCCTCTAACTTCCCATACTTCCCATGGTGGGACTTATTTTGGGAGCGAGTCCGGGGTAGATGATTTCAAGGTGAAAATTGTCGGCCTTGCTTATCCGGATAAACTGCTTTTCTCTTCTTGCCCTGATCTCTCCTACCACTCTGTGCATTCTTGCCTTCAATTTTGAAACTATTGTAAGAGACTACGTTAAGAAAGTATTTATGAACCAGCAAGAGAGTAAAGAATAAATATAGCAGTTACAAGCATTCACTATATAGACTTGTATAAAAATTAACAGAAACAAGTTTGCAATCCAGATTTTTTTTTCATTGGTAAAGTACTGAGGGTGTGAAGCTTTGCATTAGATGGTGTAGAAGCATCTTTTGTAGTTTTTGTTGCAAACACATCGCTCTCCAGAATAGCAATGTTTCTTTCAGATGAATTTGAATCGCAGTTCCTGATTGATCCTTGGTTTCTATATCCACTTGCAATTTAGTTTTACTGCATGTTATCCTCCTCAAATGATTCTGGTTATAAGGAATAACTGGAATACATGCATCGAATTCAACAATAGAATTGTGAGGTGTTTGTCCATTGTTAAGAATTATATTAGCAGCAGGATTATACTAACAACTCGCAGAAAAGATAAAAAGACTAACGAGTTATTGTTATATGTACCACAGGGAATTTGGTATGCATGATATATACTGCATATTAGCACTAATAACATTAACATCTCTTATATCAGCTTAAGATGCTCATTGTACCAGAGAAGGAAACCACAAAAATTACTAGACATAGAAACATATCAATAGACTGTCACCCAACTAATCAATCTTCACCAAAGCAAAAACCTCAACTTTTAATTCAATACAGAAACCAAAACATCAACTCCATGTTAACATCTTAATATTAAAACCCACAATTTTATCATTAAAAAATTCAAGAAATGAAAATAGAGAGAACTCAATTAATCAAAATTACAAGCCATTTCGAAAACAATCAAAGAACAAGAAGAGAACCCCCTTGAAAAACTTTTCACTATTCTATTCAATCGAACATGCAAAAGAATCAAGTCAAAAAAAGCCCAATGAAAATCATATACTTCAAACTACAAATGAAACACTTTTTAAAAAATCAAAATTATGAGAACAAAAGATTCATATAAATATAAAAAATATTGTAGATCAAAGGGGAAGCAAAACTAACTTGTAAAAGACCAAGGAGAAAGATGTTGAAGAGTTAAAAAAGAGTAGAAAGAAATTTTTTAAAAAAATCATTCAACAAAAATGACAAAAATGACATTGTTGTTAATTGGTGCAGTGCAGATTTTGACAACGAAAGACGAAAAGGGAAAAGATCAAATATGAATGCCAGCTACTAGTGCTAAGAAGCGTTACTGGCTGGCGACAAACACTAGATCAGGATAGCAAGGAAGGGGGAAAGGGAAGAGGGAAGGGGAAGTTTGTCGAGATGTGAAGAGAAGAAAATTGGAAAATGTCTTAAGAAAATAGAAAAGGGTAAACAAACAGACCCTAAACACAAATCAAAACCTAAAATTTATAATTCCTATAATAATCTCATCCAGAATTTTTTTCTTGCGCAACCTTCACTAAAACGATCATAACTTGAGCTCTTGAACTCAAAATTAAGTGATTTAAAATGAGTTTCAAAAATAAAAGATAACTCTATCATCAATCAGTAGACATCTTGTAACATCACTTTAACATTTTAGTCCAAGATTAAAATTACTAAAAATTATTTTATAAAATTGGATTATTTAATCAAGCTTAATATTTAATCAAGCTTAATAATTTATCATAAAACTTTAAGAATATTCAAAACTCATCAATGATACAATCCATAATCTTTAACTATTTAAAAATAGAGTTACGATTTAACTAGGTCTAGTTGTAAGAATCTCAAAAATATAAAAATTATAAAAAATTAATTAAAATCGGCTTACCAAATTGAAAGATAAGCTTTGCCGAAGCTCAAAACCCTTAGCCATGCCTCAAGAAGAAAATATGAGAGTGGTGACTTATTCTTTTGTGGTGACTTATTCTTTTACTTACTTTACCATTAAAAACAAACGAAAGTTTATGAATTTTTAACACTTATACCGTCCAATTAATACCCATAAGGTATATTTACCATTAAAGTCCCCTCCATTTAATAATTTAGACCTTTTAACCAATTTTTGTAATTTTTATGATCTAGTCATTTTTAATTAATTAACATCTAAACGATAAAATTTTATAATCAAATTTTAACACGATACTAATGACCTCGTAAATATTAAATAATTAATATTTACGAATCGACACATTAGAGTTGTGGCCATAAAACCACCATTTCTGATAGTACCAAAAAATGGACTAATTAACAGATCCTTAATTAATTAGGATTTAATTGCAATTTACCTCAATCTAGAGAATTCTACACCACTCTTACCGATTGGCCATTTAAAAAAAGATGGGTTTCATAAAATAAATGATTTCAAAAGCTTCCGCAACAAATTATATTTTAAAACAATCGATTAAATAAGTAAGCGATTTTTGAATCAACAAGAGTAAGTGAATGGAAACGGTCTTATCGTAACAACTTAGTTTTCAACACATTATTATGTGACTTCGCCAGATTCGGCCATAACATCTAGGCTGGGTTTGGGGTGTTACAGAGGGTCTAATTACCCAATTGGTCCTTCAATTATTTTAAATTCCAACTAAACAAACTTTATTTCAACTTAACCTTAAACTAATTAAGACTTAATGAATAAATAACCGAAAGGTTTGTGGGTTTAATCATGTCACCACTGCTTGAACTTTTTGACCATGGTTTAATCACCATTTTGGTCCCTTTAGTATTTTAAATCTATAGCAATTCACTTTTGCCTCTTTTACAATTTAATCATTTTACCTTAATTAAGCAACCAATCGTCAAAATTACCAGACCAAACTTCAATTCACCAATAATACAACTCTGCAAATATTTAATAAAAATATTTACGGCCTTAAATTATGGAAATGAGGTCCCAATATCTCATTTTCAAAAACCACTTGACCTTTAGACTGTACCACTTATATTTATTTATTCGTTCAATTTCGTCAAGGCCCTAAACAGAACACCCTAACCTAAAGTCTAAAGCACATAACCTAAACTAATTCAGAAACCTTGAAACCCTAAATTTCCCTTGGCGCCACTCCTCGTGCCTCGTCAGCGTGCTCGCCGCCCAAGGCCTGACGTGCCCTTACCGCTGTTGCACCAAAATGGCAAGCACATACCTCTTTCTTCTCTGTTGACTCCGCTAACTGCAAGAAAAGAGAAAGCAAGGACAAGAACAGCAACAAGAACAGTAATAGAAACGACAACCAAATACGAAAAAATTAAAAAAATAATATAAAAAGCCAAGGTCACCATGTAAGTTTTTTACAGAAAAAAAAAAGCAATAGAAAACACAAATTTTTTCAAAAAACAAGAAGAAATCAAAAGAAAACAATGTGATTTATTTTATTTTATTTTTTAGATTCGAAATAACAAACAAAACGAGAATACTTACCTGCCAATTGGTTTTCGTACCACCATTGTTACCCCTTCCAGTCCAAAAGGTCGTTGGGTCCCTAGGGATTCGGCCAAGGCCGCAGAGGAGAGAGCACTGGAAACCAAAAGGTTTTCCTTTTTTCTTGGGGTTTAGGCTTTAGTTTAGTGTTTTTGACTCCAAATCAGAGTTTTACACGAAAAAAGGGCAAAAAGAGGGAACTTTTAAAAATTTTCAACCACCAAGAATGGCGGAGTCCGTCGCCGGCGACCGTTGGCCGCCACAAGGACTTGCTGACCTTGGTGTCGGACGTAAGGAGACTGAAGAGAAAAAAAAAGGGCTTTGGAATTATTTTTTTAAAACTTCGGTAAAATGGTTTTTTTTTTAATTGATTTATATAGACGTCGCTAAACGACGTCGTTTAGGGCTGGCTTCAATAGCCCCAAAACAGCATCGTTTTGAAGCCAACCTAGAGGCCAACCCAACCCGACCTAGGGTCCGCGCATTTTCGCGACAAATGGGATATTTGCGCTTCTGGTCCTTCTGCCTTTTGTGTTGTTTTAATTTAGTCCTAATTTTACTATTTTTTTTTATTTTTAGAGATTTTACCATTCAATTTTACCCCACTTTCAATTTAGTTCTCAGTTCGCTGATCTCCTGGAGAAGGGATGCGTGTCTTGAGGATTGGGCTTTATTTTCGCGCTTTTCATTTTAGTCTTTTATTTTTTTTATTTTATCCCAATTTATCCTTTTAATTTAATTTAAGTTATGATTAAGTCCTTTACTTATTCTAATTCTTTTATTTATTTATTTACATATTTGCTTATTTATCATTCATTTATTTTTTGTTATATTTGATTTTTTTTATTTTCTTTTCATCGAGCATTTATTTATTTTATTATCTATTATTTTTATTTTTATTATTATCTATTTATTTATTTACTTATTTATTTATTGCTCCTTTTTATATATACTCAAGAATTGGATTGTATACATGCTTTCATTGATACATTTTTCATTTATTATTTTATTTTTATTTTTTAGTGTGTTCTTGTTATTTTATCATTTCTCTTATTTTTTTAGTATTTTCATGTCATGTTTGCTTATATTTTAACCATGCATTTTCCGTTTTTATTCTTACTTTAAGTTACCTTATTTATTTCATTATTACTATGATTCGATTATTAATATTATTATTATTGTTACTATAACTACATTAATATTATCATAGCATTTCCTTATTCATTTATTATATATCATTTTAATATTCTACCCGTATAGCCATTTTTTAATCACTACATCATGCATTATGTTTAAATGTAATTGGCTGTTTTTATACTATACCCCAAAATAAGATAAATACACATTGTTTAAATGTTACATTCGTTATTGTTTAATGAAGAAAATTTTAAAATTAAGACAATGTCCCGTATTTGGAGATTCGAGAAGTCGTACCCTAACTTACGGGGTTCAACTTTCTCCTTGAACCTAGATAACCGGACATCCCTTTTAAAATTAAAACACATGATATTTAAATAGTAATTAAATAAAGAGCAAGCTTATTTTCGAGGATTCGAGATGTCGTACCCTAACTTATGGGATATAGCCTTTTGTTACTTCAAGATAAGAAGGTCTTTTACACATGTTTTGATTTATTCGAGTCATTTTAATTAAAAATAACATTATTGCAAAGTGGGATCATGTTTTTAAATTCTCGTCAAATTTTCAATTCTCAATACTAAGACATCAAGTAATCAACTAGGTACCAATTCTGTGCGTCACGAGGGTGCTAATCTTTCCTCGTGCGTAACCGAATCACGAACCTATTTTCTAGATTTTGTAGACCGAAAAATATTGTTCTAGTAAATTAAACCTCTTATTAAAATGATCAAACTTTGAGGTAACTCGATCACACCTCACAAAAATGATTGGTGGCGACTCCCATTTTCATTTTCAAAAAATAAGTCGATTTCAAAAAAAGTTTCAACAGCTTGGCGACTCCACTGGGGATAAAATAAGAGATTCAAGCCGCGAGTTGATTACTTTTGGTCTTTTTGTCGAAAATTGATAATTTGGTTTAAACTTACGATCCCTTCGTTGCATTTCATCCTTCATGTTTTGATATCTTGGGTTGTATAGCGGTCTAGTATATTTGTTTTATGGTTCAAAAGTTTCTTTTTGTGTGTTTCCCGCATATTGCATTTGCATAACTGTTCGATTTTGCCCTTATTAAGTGAGAGTGAGAAACTATTCCTTCGTGAGGTTTTCACCTTCGTATAGGATAGTGGATCGCTTTCGGGGTACATCTGTACCTATGTCTTCGTGAGATTTTCATCTCCGTATAGCCATAGGGAAATGTATTCCCCTGAACTAAACTCGGTACCGTATTAGCCTATAATTAGTGAGGATCGAGGAATCTGCCAGTTTAAGTACCCTTACTTTAGAACCAAACCACATATAATGAGCCCTAAGAACCTATCCTAGGTAGAGCAATACCAAACCCCTAGTGGTCACCCAAATAGGTACTCTATTTATTTCTTATTTCTTGCTTTGAATTCTAGATTTGTATGAAATATACTGACTTGTTTCGTTTTGTTTTGGTTGTGATTGTATTGCATTTTCATCATAGAAAATGGTGTTGATTCATGTTCAGTGCTAAATAGAGAGCTTGTCATGGAAAATGGATTTTTTGATAAAGTAGAGGACAATGCGTTCATCTGAATATGGTCCAAAAAGTCACAACAAGAAAAAAGGTGACAGCCTGACGGAGGGATACATGCCAGAATTATGGGATTTCACTCACATCAGTGTGACTCAAAATAATCTCTAAAAGTTGAAAGAGGTATGGGACCAAAGGGATGACGAAACCAAGCAGCTATTCTACTATAACTATGGTGATCTACCTTATTTATTAGATGTCAAGGTAGATAAGCACTTGTTTCAAGCTCTAGCTAAATATTGGAATCCCGCCTATAGCTGATTTACTTTTGAGAATGTAGATTTGGTGCCTACTGTTGAGGAGTATACAACTTTGCTTCGTTGCCCAAGGATTCAAGTTGACAAAGCTTATTCTAAAGTCGCCAACATCTCGACTTTCTTAAAAAAGCTAATGAGCATCACGGGGATGAGTGAGCAATGGGTCGCGGCCCGGATCAAGGAAAAAGAAAAAAGCAAATGTATCCCATAGAAAAGTTTACAAGATTTGATCTTGACACATCTAGACACGAAGAAAAAGGCCGATGTCTTCACCTTGAGTATCTATGGGTTAGTAATCTTACTCAAAGCACTAAGGCACATAGATGAGACAGTTTCAGATCTATTTGACCAGCTTGACAAAAGGGTCATGCCCATCTCGACAATTTTGGCTGAAACTTTCATATATTTAAGTGCATGCCGAAGAGCAGGTGAAGGAAGATTTATCGGATGTGCACAACTCTTGCTAGCTTGGTTTCACGGCCATTTTTGGAAAGTAGAAAAGGTCTCTTATCGAGAATTTTTCGAGAACTACTCTCCGCTGAAAGAATTCATAGCTATACCAAGGTAAGATGACATTTCGAAGGAGAAATAGATGGCAATTCTCCAAAGTCTCCAAGACGAAGACGTTGAATGGAAAGCTCCTCGGATGATCCCTAATGAGATTCTGTACCGATGTGTAAACTTTGACTGAGTCCCTCTACTCGGGATATGGAGAGCTATCGGATATGCTCCTCTACTTGTGTTGAGGAAGTATAGATCGAGACAGTTCATACCGACAACGTAAAGGTTGGCTCAGTGTGAGTTTGCATACAAAGGTGACAATTACAAGAAGAAGGTTTGTGAAATATCGAGCGCTTGGAATCAAACCCATAGAACGAAAATATCTGTCGCAAATCCCATGACAACCCCCGAATATGGTTGGTTGTGGGGTAAAAGAGTCGATGACAATGTCCCTATGTCAAGTCAAGAAAACACTCAGCCAATGGAAGAACACCTACAAGTGATCCCGTCTGAGCTAGAAATCATAAAACAAGACTTTGAAGAAAAGAAGTTCAGAACTAGGAAAATGATATAATAGTTGGAAGAGGAAAAAAATGTAGCTAGGATTAGACGTCGACGTCCAGAAGTTAGAGGCTGAGAAGATGAAAAAATGGAAGAACAAGGCGGAGGAAAACTTGGACAGTCTAAAAACAGATTATAAGAAGCTGCGCTTATCAATAAGGACTGCCGGGTTGGGAAAAATATCAGAACAATGACGGAAAGAGATCAAAGAAGTAAATATTAGAGTTGATCAGTGGAAAAAGAAATTCCAAGATGCTCGGGTTCAAAAAGACACTTTAAAAAGGGATTTGATAGAAAGCCAGAATGAAAAGGTTGGGATGAGAGCCCAGGTAACAGAATTAGAAAAGTCACTTCATCAGTATCATAGTCGCAAATCTGCAATTGAGTTGAAAGTAAGCCTACACAAGATTGAAGAGCTGAAGGGAAAGATAGAAGAGCTCGAGGCTGCACTGCAGAATTATGAACTTCAAGTTGAACTTCTCAAAACGAACAATGAACACTAGAAATAGCAACTCCAACGCTCTCAAGGCCAGATTAGGGATAGAGATCACATTATGAGCGAAGCTTTGACTCAAGTATGAGTAGTAGCCGACCATTTGCAAACCCTAGTGGTTCAAGCTAATGTGCTGAGCTTAAAATACGAATCAGAGTCAGATCGGGATCGGAACCGGGAATTAGCTTGGTTCCTTAGAAAAGTCAAGGCTTTGAGTATTAGGGCAAGGCTGTATATGTAAAATATATGTTCTATGTAAAGAGATTTGTTTTCTAGTAAAGTTGTTCTAATAAAATTGAATCAGAATCAATGCCTCTTTTTGCATTCATTTCATACATCAGCATTACATTTCATCATATACATCAAATTCTATAAAAAGACCCTAATTAATCGAAATTATAACAGTTACCCTAGAAACCAACAAGAATCTACCAACTGAATATCGTTACGGTACCCGCGGTAAAACCAAAGGAATGGATCAAAGATTAGAGAGATTAGAACAGATTCAAAAAGACATACATGATTAATTGCAAGCGTAGCTGTAGGAACAATTAGCTAAAATACAACAAGACATGAGGGATCCAATACAAGAATCCCAACGAAGCATGATAAGCCAGTTGACACAGTTGCTGGTCGGAGGGATTGAAAAGGGAAAAAGTATGGTGGTTAACTCGGGGAGGATAACGAAGACCCTACCTACCCCCCAGGCTTTACTCAGCAAATGTCCAAGCCTAACGAGATACATATCTACAAAGGGTACCCGTCACCATAAGACCTCAATCATATCAAGTAGGTACCTCAACACCAGTTAATTACCCGACGGGTTCAAGTTCCAATCCCGGGGATAATCTAACTAATCTAGTTGTGCTCGATTTGGACGACATAACTGAAATGGAGAGAGTAAGAGTTGAGTTTTTAAAATATTTGGAAGACCAGTGCAAGTGGTTAAAGAATAAATTCAGAGCTATGGAGAACGCTAACTATCTTTGTAGGGTTGATGCTAAA
The DNA here is from genome assembly GCA_025698465.1 of Gossypium longicalyx. NCBI lineage: Eukaryota > Viridiplantae > Streptophyta > Magnoliopsida > Malvales > Malvaceae > Gossypium > Gossypium longicalyx. Next base: position 8,553,710 of record CM046997.1, on the reverse strand, counting down.
GATTTGAGCTTAGTCCCAGATCTAATACTCCCACCAAAATTTAAAACTCTAGAATTTGAACAATATACCTGGACTAGTTGTCCTGAAGCTCATATCACAATTTTCTGCCAAAGAATGACGGGATACGTCAATAACGACCAATTATTAATTCACTGCTTCTAGGATAGTTTGGTCTAGTCAGCTGTTAAGTGGTACAACTAGCTAAACCGTGCCAAAATCAGCTTATAGAAAGACATAGCATAGGTTTTCATAAAACAATACAGCTATGTGACTAACATGACACTCAACGGGATTACACTGCAAAACATGAAAAAAAAACAGAGTGAAAGCTTTAGGCAGTACGCTCAGAGATGGAGAGAGGTGGCAACGCAAGTTCAACCACCACTTCTAGAGAAAGAAATGATGATACTTTTCATAAATACTCTGAAAGCCCCGTTCATTAACCATATGTTGGGAAGTGCTACCAAGAGTTTCTCAGATATAGTAATGTCCAACAAGATGATTGTAAACGCAGTAAGAAGTGGGAAAATTGGCGTGGGGGGAAATGCCAAAAGATCAGCCCTGAGGAAGAAAGAAAATGAAGTGAACATCGCGAGCGTGTATAATAAAGGCTATTCAAAATCGGTCACTATGGGCTAACCAAGGATCGTAATAACTAGCCATCAAAGGCCCTTCGAAGCAAGAATCCAACTCAAGAGCAAACACAAAAAAACTCTAGTTCACACCTATTCCAATGACATATAGGGAGTTATATCATAACTTGTTCGATGCGCATGTGGTATCCTGATTTTACTTAAAACCCATGCAACCTCCGTTCCCAAAATGGTACGATGCGAATGCTCAATGCGAGTACCATGTAGGAATAACGAGACACTCAATTGAAAACTGCACCGCATTTAAAAAGCTAATTGAAAGGTTCATCAAGATAGGGATTGTAAGGTTTAATGATCCATCGGGACTGAATATGGTAGAAAATTGGTTACCCAATCATTCAGGCCAAGGGGTAAACACAATAATTAAGAATGGAGGAAAGAAGACCAAAATCGATGTTGAGGAAGTAAAATCCCCGCTAAAATGGGTCTGGAAAAAAATGATAGATGGAGGATTAATCATGCGAGATTCAAAGAAGAGACTCAAAGGAGTGAGGAATTACTGTGAGTTCCATGCTAAAGAGGGTCATGAAATCCAAGAGTGCGTTGAGTTCAAGGCCCTAGTGCAAAATCTGATGGATAACAGAGAAATTGAATTTTATGAAAATGTCAAGGGCTTAGAAGGAGATGATGTGTGTGCCTCAGAAGAAGGGTTGATGGAGAAGGTCTATAAGGTCAACCACCCAGTGGTGATTATTTCACGGCCGAAAAATAATGAAGTAGGGACACAAGCTCCATCGAGAGCCATTATTTAGAAACTCGTGGCTTTTCTCTATAAGGATAGCAAAAGGGTTCCATGGAATTATGACTGCAACGTGATGATCCCGAGAGAGGAGAACCCGGTTAGCACTTTAAAAGAGGGTCAGGATATGGGTTTATACACGCCGCAGTGGAAGGCGCTATGATCCTACAAATATAAGAACTGAGCATGTTAAAGGAAAAACCTTGGCAGTCGAACATAAGAAAGAAAAGATGATTAGACTTGAATCACTTGTTAATGAGCCAGTAACTGAGAAAAAGGCTAAGGAATTCTTGAAATTCTTAAAGCATAACAAGTATAGTGTTGTAAAATAGCTACACAAACAACCAACTCGCATATCAGTACTAGCTTTACTCTTGAGCTTAGAGACACATCATAGTGCGTTGATGAAAGTCTTAAATGAAATTTATATCGCTGGTGATATCTCTGTAAAGAAGCTAGATCATTTGGTTAATAATATAAGTGCCAACAATTCCATCTTTTTTAATGACGATGAAATACCATCAGGGGGCATGGGATCCACGAAGGCCCTACATATCACTACCCGCTGCAAAGGATATACATTGCTAGGGATACTGTGCTGAACGTCTTGCCTCTATCCACACTGAACAGATTACCAGTGAATAGCTCTCACATGAAGACGTGCCAAAATATAGTGAGAGCATTCGATGGTACAGAAAGGAAGGTGATGAGAATGACTAAAATATCTCTCATAATTGGTTCGAACACATATAAGGTAGACTTCTTGATGATGGATATCAGGCCTTCTTATAATTGCTTGTTGGGTAAACCTTAGATTCACTCAGCTGGAGTAGTGACGTCATCACTACACCAAAAGCTGAAGTTGGTAAAAGAGGGACGACTAGTGACGATAAATGCTGAAGAAGACATCACTGCATCCGTAACTAGTGACACACCATACATAGGAGTGGATGATAAGGCAATAGAATGTTCCTTTCGATCATTTGAATTTGTGAATGCAACCTTCGTTGTTGAAGGGAACAAGATCCCAGTGCTCAAAATATCCAAAACTACGAGGATGGGCCTGCAGCTGACAATTGGGAAATGAGTCTTACCCGAGAAAGGAATCAGAAAATACTTACAAGGAAGGGTTGAGGCACCAATTCTAATGGACAAACAAGACTATTTTGGCTTAAGATACAAGCCAGATGCAATGCAAAAGAAGAAAGAGCTGGAGAAGAAGCAAGAAAAGAAAAGAGTGTGACTGAGTGGAAGAGAGTTCAAGTGGGAACCGATGACCTTGCCCCATATATCCAGAACATTCGTGTCAGGAGGAACCATTTACCTTGAACAGAAGATGTCGAGAAAAGAAACTGTAAAAGAAATACTGAGAAATCTGAGCATCAACGCCATATCTGAAGAAAGAATTGGGGAAGATAATTTATCAGGCATTTGCCTTTACATACCTAGAAGTGTTCTGAACAATTAGATTGCAGAAGAGATTCTTATAATTTTTAAAGCTAATTCAGAGTAATGTTCAAAACACACTTATTGCTTTAAGCTTCGGAGCAATAAGAACCTTTTTGTGAAAAAGGCATATGTCCAATATTTTTATTTCAACAAAAATGCATCTTTGTGTCTCATTTTGGCAAATATTCTTTTATTTCTTCCATTTCATTCATACTCATACCGCACAAATAATTATTCTTAGATTTATTTATTCTTTGGGTCTTCCTTCATTCCTATAATAGGTCTCCAGATATCAATAATATGAGCGACACTGCCACTAACTCAGGGTCTCCTTTTGAGCAAGATATATGTCCAGAAGAACCTTAGGACTTTGAAGATGATCGAAATTGTAACCTATCTCCTAATTTGTTAAAGATGATAGAACAATATGAGAAACAATATAACAACCTGATTTAGGGCCTAGTCAGAACAGTGGTCTCGGGACCACAAATTAGAAGTTATAAAATTTATTTTATTACAATTACGAGGTTATAACATGATTATATTAGTGCATGAAAAATTTGGTGAGTTAATTTTGATGTTTGTGAGCCCGATTGTGAAAAAAGACTAAATCGCATAAAAGGCAAAAGTTACATTTTAGTACCCAAATACGCAAAATAACAAGAGAATTAAAATTGGAGGCCTTTAAAGGGCAATTAGACCCTTTTTAGAGTGCTTAGCTGGCCATAGAGTCAAAGAGGGGACAAAATCTTAAAATTTGGTGAGTTAGGTGGCTTATTTTGACTAAAATAGAAATAAATCAAGGAAGGATGACATCATCCCTTTTTCATCTTCTTTCTCTACCAAAAATAAACCATTGAAGGGGATTTTAAAGCTTAAAATTTTTAGCAACTTGAAGCACTCACAAGTAAGTGATTTCCATACCCTTTATTGAAGATTTTTGCATTTTTGAGACCCTTGAAGCATGAGCTTTCAAATGAGGGGTCTATGTTGCAGAATGATTAAGATTTTAGAGTTCTACCATGAAATATGAGTCCTAGTTGTGCTATAAACAACTTTTGTGAAATGTGTTAGCACGAAAACACCTAAAGGGGCTATTATGCATAAGTTGTAAAATAGTTGATAAGTATGTGAAATAGTGAGAATTTGAAGTTGCTATAAGAGTAAGTAGGGGTTTGATGGGCCTAAAATAAGATGAAATTCAATAAAAATTAATTTTCGAGCATAGGGGTAAATTGGTCATTTTGTCAAAGTCTAGGGGCAAAATGGTCATTTTACCAAAGACTTGAATTTTGGATTGCTTAATTTGGTATAGTGACTAAATGAGTACATTTTCCTATTATAGATCAAGACTTACCAAATTCAAACCTAGATCGGGGAAAAACCAAGCAAATCGACTAAACTGACCAGTCGAGTACATTTTGTAATCCGAGGTAAGTTATATGTAAGTAATACAACTAAATTGTTAATGCATGTATTTAAGTTGTCATTGAACTGATATAGCATGAATTGCTAGATTGTGAACTGTGAATGCATAATAATAATTGAGATAGTAGAAAAATCCATTAAAACCCTAGGAAACAAACCGGATATTCAGGCCATGACATTTGGGCTATTTGTGTGCCAGTGTAAGACATGTCTGGGACATGCATCGGCCACATTATGAGAGCCAGTGTAAGACCATGTCTGGGACATGACATCGGCATTGAGACGAGTGCTAGTGTAAGACATGTCTGGGACATGCATCGGCCTCGATGATGATAGCCAGTGTAAGACATGTCTGGGACATGCATCTGCTAAGAGTTGAGCTAGTGTAAGACCATGTCTGGGACATGGCATCTACAACTTACCCCACGTCTAAGGCTTATAGAATATCCAGTAGTATTCGGAAAGGTTCAACTTTAAAGGTTATGAAAGTAATTTAATAAGGAAAATATAATAATGTTGTGAGTGGTATAAGTACCTAGTTGGTATACATGAGTAATGAGCTCAAATTAGAAAAAGTGACTTGAGTAGTCGGTAATGAGTAAGTCAAGTTTATGCTTACCTTTGAACTATGAGTATGATGACTAATGGTGAAATTGTTGTTGTATATTTATTTATATGCAACTTACTAAGCTTTATGCTTACTCTCTTTCATTTCCCTTTTCTTACAATGCCGCCTAATTAGCTTAAGGATCACCAGAAGTCAGAAATATTGATCACGCTATCAGCCGTAATACTCGGTATAGTAGGATTTATATTTTTGATTATGGCATGTATAGGACTAGACCTTATTATTTTGTGTCTTTGAGAATAGGCCAAATGTGTTGGCTTGGAATAGATTCCACACTTTACATTAAGCCTTGAATGAGGATAACATTCATTTTGAGTCTATAATAGATGCATCTTCATGGTTAAATGGATGTCTATCATGCTTGATTTGGTATTGGTTGGTATTGACATGAAAATAGGCATACTAGGGTGGCAATGAGGCTTGATAAATAGCCTCATATTGTCCACACAGGTAGACAAACGGGTGCGTGTCTAGGCCGTGTGTGACACACGGACAGCCCCATGGGCATGTGAGAAGGCCGTGTGTCCCTTGTACTTAGAAATTTCAAGTCAGAATGCATGAAAATGGTCACATGGGCAGAGACAACGCTGTGTGTCTCATCCCTGTGGAAGGGCACGGCCTAGTACACGGGCGTGTACTATGGTTGTGTGGTGCTGACGTCAGAAATAGAATACTTGAGTTTTTACACATGGGCTGCGCCACGGGCGTGTCGTGGCCATGTGAAAGGACACGAGCATGTGTTTAGGCCGTGTGAAATCTACACTTGTTTCATGAAAAATTGTGGAATTAACTTGGCCGCACGGGTACGGGACACGGGCGTGTTCCTAGCACACGGGCATGTGCCTTATACCCACACGGGTGTGTGGAGCCTTAAAGCATGAAATTCTCTGAATTTTTCTTGAGCCATTGGATTGGTCCCGAACTACCTTGAATGTATGTTTTGGACCCCGTAAGCCCTATTAAGGGACAAACTGAATATTAAATGAAAAATTTTAAATTGATCAAAATTTTATGGCCCGATTTTCTAAGATTGGTTGAGTTTAAGTTCGGTAGCACCTCAAACCCTGTTCCAGTGTTGGATACGGGTGAGGGGTGTTACAAAAAAAACCTACCTTACAAAGAGTCAGTAGAAATTGTGAGCTTAGGAAAAGAGAAAGAGTTGAAGATCAGAGCTTACATCACCTCAGAGACAAAGCGAGACCTCATTGAGTTACTCCAAGAATTAAAAGATGTCTTCGTATGGTCGTATCAAGATATGTCTGGGCTAAGTACTGATATCGTGGTACACCAGCTCCCTATAACAGAAGAGTGCAAGCCAGTTCAACAGAAGCTCTGAAGGATGAGGCCCGACGTCTTGCTGAAAATAAAAGAAGAGGTCAAGAAGCAATTCGACGCTGGTTTCTTACAAGTGGTTAAATATTCATAATGGTTAGCCAATATTATTCTAACTCCTAAAAAAGATGGGAAAGTACAAATGTATTTAGACTATAGGGATTTAAACAAAGCCAACCCGAAAGACAATTTCTCACTACCTCACATCGACATCTTAGTGGACAACATGACAGGTTATTCACTTTTCTTCTTTATGGATGACTTCTTTAGATACAACCAGATCAAGATGCATCTTGAAGATATGAAAAAGACCACATTTGTAACTATGTAGGGAACATTTTGTTATAAAGTTATGCCATTTGGACTAAAAAAATGTGAGAGCTACATATCAAAGAGCCATGATAACTTTGTTTCATGATATGATGCACAAAGAAATCGATGTTTATGTCGACGATATGATTGCAAAGTCCGAAACAGAAAAGGAGCACGTACAAGTCTTGAGGAAATTGTTCTTGAGATTGAGAAAATTCTAGCTGAAGCTCAATCCAGTAAAATGTACCTTCAAGGTTAGGTCAGGAAAATTACTAGGATTTGTAGTCAGTAAAAAGGGGATTAAAGTTAAAGCTATACAGGAGTTGCCTCCGCCGCACACTCAAAAAGAGGTCTGGGGTTTCCTAAGAAGACTAAATTACATAACTCGATTCATTTCACAACTGACTAAGAAATGCAACCCCATATTCTGTCTCTTTAAGAAACACAATCCAAGCGTGTGGGATGAGGAGTGCCAGAAAAATTTTGACAAGGTCAAATATTACCTGTCTAATGCCCCAGTACTAATGCCACCTAGCCTAGATAAATCACTGATACTGTATTTGACAATATTTGAGAATTCTATGGGATGCGTGCTGGGACAATATGACGAGTTAGGAAGGAAAGAAAGAGTGATATACTACCTCAGTAAGAAGTTCACTGAATGTGAGACAAGATACTCGCCAATTGAGAAGTTGTGTTGCGCCTTAATTTAGACAACCCGAAGATTGAGATAGTAAATGTTGTACCACACAACTTGGCTCATCTAAAAAATGGACCCTCTAAAGTACATGATGGAGTCAACTACTCTAAATGGAAGGATAGCCCGATGGCAAATTCTGCCTTCTAAATTTGATATAGTCTATGTGAACCAGAAGGTAGTAAAAGGGAGTGCAATAGCAGATTTTCTAACCAGTAGAGCTCTAGAAGATTACGAGCCTTTGAATTTCAATTTCCTAAATGAAGATCTGATATATGTTGCAATTTTCAAAGATGGTGCTCAAGAAGAACAGCCCTGGAAAATAAACTTTGATGGGGTTCCAATGCTATGGGTAATGGAATTGGGGCAGTCCTGGTATCCCCAAACGGAGATCATTATCCCTTTACTAGTAAATTGGATTTTGATTGCACGAACAATATGGCAGAATACAAAGTATGCATCATGGGTATCCGTGCAGCCATAAAACGTAAGACCAAAGTATTAGAGGTATATGGAGATTCCACATTAGTAATCTTTCAACTTAAAGGTGAATAGGAGACAAGAGATCCCAAGTTGATCGAGTATAGAAAGTTGGTCCTAGAGTTAATTAAAGAGTTTGATGACATCACTTTCTGCTACCTCCCGTGAGATGAAAATCAAATGACTGACACCCTAACTACCTTAGCTTTCATAACCAAAGTGAATAAACAAGAGGGTGTAAAACCTATCCAAATGGGTATTTATGAAGCTCCGACTCATTGTTACAACATCGAGAAAAAAGAAAAGGACAATCACCTTTGGTGGCACTATATACTGCAATATGTGAAGAATCGTGAATACCTTGACCAAGCAACTGAGAATGATAAAAGGATATTGAGAAGATTGGCCAGTGGCTATGTTTTAGGTGGGGAGACCTTAGACAAAAGAAAAAAAGATCAGGTGCTACTAAGATGTGTAAACGCAGTTGAGGCTAAGAAAATCTTGGAAGAAGTCTATGAGGGTGGCTGCAGAACACATGCTAATGGTTTTACAATGGCCAGGCAAATCATGAGATTTGGATATTATTGGTCCATCATGGAATGAGATTACATCAGTTATGCCAAAAGATGTCATATGTGCCAAATTTATGGAGACAAAATTTATGTGCCTCATTTACGTCTTCATGTTATGACTTCTCCATGACCTTTCTTTATGTAGGGCATAGATGCCATTGGGCCGATCTCACCAAAAGCTTCCAATGGGCATCGATTCATCTTTGTGGTTATCAACTACTTCACTAAGTGGGAAGAAGCCACTTCTTATACTAATGTCACAAAGACGGAAGTTAGTAAGTTCCTAAATAAAGAAATTATATGTCAATATGAAATGCCAGAAAGGATCATATCTAACAATGCATTGAATATGAACAACAACACAATATCAGAAGTCTGCAGTCAGTTCAAAATTAAACACCACAACTCGTCACCATATCGCCCAAAAATGAACGATGCAGTTGAGGCAACCAATAAAAATATTCAGAAGATCGTAAGGAAAATGACTAAAACTTATAAAGATTGGCATGAGAAGCTACCATTTGCACTCTATGATTATCGAACGTCTATCAAAACCTCTACTTGGACAACGCCTTTCTCATTGGTTTATGGAATGGAGGCAGTTTTGCCCATTAAAATCGAGATTCCTTCTCTTCGAGTTTTGTCAGAGTTGAAGTTAGAAGAAGCAGAATGGATCCAATCTCGATATGATTAGTTGAACTTGATTGAATAGAAGAGGCTGAAAACTATACGTCATGGTCAGATGTACTAAAAACGAATGATGCAAGCTTATGACAAAAAAGTTTGCCCCAGAGAATTCCATAAGGGGGATTTGATATTAAAAAAGATCATTTCTATACAAAAAGACTTTAGAGGAAAGTGGATGTCAAATTGAGAAAGACCTTATGCGGTAAAAAAAACCTTTTCTGGGGGAACGCTGATTTTGACCGAGATGGATAGCAAGAACCTGCCTAATCCTATGAATTCAAACTCAGTAAAGAAATATTTCACCTAAAAAAAGGAAAAAAATTTAAAAAAAAAAGATGAATTGGAGAGGCTCAAGTGAAAACTCGCAAAGGGCGTCTTAATACCAAAGAGGTTTTGAGTTGAAAACCTGGGAAAGGGCAACTCAAATTTTGATTGAAGATTGAACATGTAATGGTCGGTTCTTCTCAGAACAGTTCTTCTCAAAAGGAAGAACGTTATATCTTGGGGCATCAAAAAAGGACTTTGGACCTCCTAAACACATATCAGGCTCAAAAAGGTCTTTGAGAAATTAGTACGGAGAAGCTCATGCTACGATATTTGGGTCACCTAGTTTCATCTTACTCATTTTTGTATTTTAGCAATGCTTGTTATTTCATTTCGATCTCTGCTCTTCCGATCTTTTTCAAGTTTCATTGAAATAACGATTAATGGACTAATGATATTCAAGTAAAAGGAGTTCTGCATATTGCTCTAAAAGGTTTTCTAAATAGTACAAGGCCTTGAAATAGGACCACTAGTCAGAACTAACCAAATTTAAGAGTTGGAAACATTTGGGAAAGAATAGTTTAAATTGTGATTATTTCTTTGGGTTTTCTGTCAAAAATATTAGCTGAACAAAAATGAAAGGTAATACGTCAGTGATAGAACCTTAATGAACAACGAGCAATGTTAACCTAAGTATTAAAAGAGGATCATTCTCGAAAAATGACATTCTGCATTCATGGAAATGTCATTCATACACATCTAGTTAGGAGCACTTAATTAATTTTGATCATGACATCCTAATTGCTTGGCATAAATATGCCTATGAAATGGATTCTACAGGTCATGTTCCCCAGAGAACGGTGTAACAGATTAGTGAAACCACAAATCCTATACCCCTAAAATTACAGTGGGACAGATTGAGGTCACCTTCGCGAATCTTATCTCCCTAAAGTTACAGTGGAGTAGATTAAAGCCACAAATCTTATCTCCCTGAAGTTGCAGTGGAGTAGATTAAAGATAGCGAATCTTATTTCCCTGCAGTTGCAATGGGACAGATTAAAGCTACAAGTTACAAATCTTATCTCCCTGAAGTTGCAGTGGAGCAGATTGAAGATAGCGAGTCTTATTTCCTTAAAGTTACAGTGGAACAGATTAAAGCTACAAGTTACAAATCTTATCTCCCTAAAGTTACAATGGAGCAGATTGAAGATAGCGAATCTTATTTCCCTAAAGTTGTAGTGGAACAAATTAAAGCTACAAGTTACAAATCTTATCTCCCTAAAGTTGCAGTGGAGTAGATTGAAGATAACGAATCTTATTTCCTTGAAGTTACAGTGGAACAGATTAAAACTACAAATCTTATTGCCCTAGAGTGTAGTGGAGTAGATTGAAACAACACTTCCTATACCCCTGAAGTTGCAGTGGGTTAGAACGAGGCTACTTAAAGAAGAGAAGCACCAGAGAAGTCGAGATTCGGCAAGACCAGACAAAATTGGTCATTCTTAAAGTCTTCGCTCATTCCTGTTGCGCGACAACGAACAAAGAGGGGCAGCTGTAAAGGCCCAATGTCGTCTGGGCCCTAAACAGAAACCAAAAAAAAATTAACAGTCCCAAAGTCCAATTATATACCAGGCCCAATACACTACCCAAACAGCCCAAAACAGAAAGCTCTAACCCAAAGTCTAAAGCCCATAACCTAAACTAATTCAGAAACCCTAAAACCCTAAATTTCCCTTGGCGCCGCTCCTCGTGCCTCGTCAACATGCTCGCTGCCCGAGGCCTAACACGCCCTTGCCGCTGTTGCACCAAAATGGCAAGCGCAAACCTCTCTCTTCTCCGTTGACTCTGCTACTGCAAGAAAAGAGAAATCAAGGACAAGAACAACAATAAGAACAGTAATAGAAACGGCAACCAAATATGAAACAAAAAAACAAATGTATCATATTCGGCTATAAAATGCCATGGTCACCATGTAAGTTTTTTACCAAAAAAAAAAAGCAATAGAAAACACAATTTTTTTTTCAAAGAACAAGAAGAAATCAAAAGAAAACAAGGTGATTTATTTAATTTTTTAGATTCGAAATAACAAACAAAACAAGAATACTTACTTGTCGATTGGTTTTCGTACCACCGTCGTTGCCCTTTCCGGTCCAAAAGGTCGTTGGGTCCCTAGAATTCAGCCAAGGCCGCAGCGGAGAAAGCGCTGGAGACCGAAAGGTTTTCTTTTTTTCTTGGGGTTTAGGCTTTAGTTTAGCGTTTTTGACTCCAAATCGGAGTTTTACACGGAAAAAGGGAAAAAAGAGAGACCTTTTGGAATTTTTTAGCCACCAGGAACTGCGAAGTCCGTCGCTAACAATCGGCGACTGTTGCAAGGACTCGCCAAACCTCGGTGCTGGACATGAGGAGACTAGAGAGAGAAAAAAAAAGCTTTGGAATTTTTTTAAAAACTTTAGCAGAATGTTTTTTTTAATTGATTTATATAGACGCCGCTAAATGATGTCGTTTAGGTCTGACTTTAAAAGCCCCAAAACAGCATCGTTTTGAAGCCAACTTGGAGACCGACCAAACTCGACCTAGGGTCCGGGCGTTTTCGCAACAAATGAGATATTTGCACTCCTGGTCCTTCCGCCTTTTAGATTGTTTTAATTTAGTCCTAATTTTACTTTTTTTTTCCTTTTAGAGATTTTACCGTTCAATTTTACCTCGCTTTCAATTAAGTCCTCGGTTCGCTAATCTCTTGGAGAAGGGATGTGTGTCCTGAGGATTGGGACAATTGCTCATTTGGTCCTCCTTTATCTTCGCGCTTTTCATTTTTGTCTTTTATTTTTTTATTTTATCCCAATTTATCCTTTTAATTTAATTTAAGTTACGATTAAGTCTTTTACTTATTTTAATTCTTTTATTTATTTATTTGCTTATTTGCTTATTTATCATTCCTTTATTTTTTGTTATATTTGAAATTGTTTTTTTTTATTTTCTTTTCATCGGGCATTTATTTATTTTATTTTATTATATATTATTTTTATTATTATCTATTTATTTATTTACTTATTTATTTATTACTCTTTTTTTATATATACTCAAGAATTGGATTGTATACATGCTTTCATTGATACATTTTTAGTTTATTATTGTCATTTATTATTTTATTTTTATTTTTAGTGTGTTCTTGTTATTTTAATAATTTCTCTTATTATTTTTTTTAGCATTTTCATGTCATGTTTGCTTATATTTTAACCATGCATTTTCCATTTTTATTCTTACTTTAAGTTACCTTATTTATTTCATTATTACTATGATTCGATTATTATTATTGTTACTATAACTACATTAATATTATCATAGCATTTCCTTATTTATTTATAATATATCATTCTAATATTCTACTCGTATAGTCATTTTATAACCACTAAATCATGCATTATGTTTAAATGTAATTGGCCACTTTTATACTATGCCTCAAAATAAGATAAATACACATTGTTTAAATGTTACATTCATTATTGTTTAATGAAGGAAGTTTTAAAATTAAGGCAATGTCCTGTATTTGGAGATTCTAGAAGTCGTGCCCTAACTTACAGGGTTTGAATTTTTCCTTGAACCTAGATAACCGGACATCCCTTTTAAAATTAAAACACATGATATTTAAATAGTAATTAAATAAAGAGCAAACTTATTTTCGAGGATTCGAGATGTCGTACCCTAACGGGATATGGCCTTTTGTTACTTCGAGATAAGAAGACCTTTTACACACGTTTTGATTTATTCGAGTCATTTTAATTTAAAATAACATTATTGCAAAGTGGGATCATGTTTTTAAATTCGCATCAAATTTTCAATTCTCGATACTAAGACATCAAGTAATCAACTAGGTACCAATTCTGGGAATCACGAGGGTGCTAATCCTTCCTCGTGTCTAACCGACTCCCGAACCCATTTTTTGGATTTTGTAGACCAAAAAACATTGTTTTAGTAAATTAAACCTCTTATTAAAACGATCAAAACTCGAGGTAACCCGATCACACCTCACAAAAATGATTAGTGGTGACTCTCATTTTCATTTTCAAAATATAAGTCGATTTCAAAAAAAGTTTGAACAATTATAATTGACTCAAAATATTAAATAATAATATGAACTTATTCGTTAGATTTGTGATCCCGAAACCACTATTTTTGAAACAACTAAAAAGAATGGATTGTTACACATCTCAACCCAAAAATATCAGGTTTCCATCCAAAAAGTCATTACAAGTTAACTGATTTTTCAGTGTAAAAAAATTGACAGCTTTTATTAATTGAATTAAATTAATTTCTCCCCATTCACACATGTTGAATCGATCGTTGACACTTGATAAAGTCTTCTTAGCTTGTCCGCATCCAAGATTCTCTATTTTAAACCAAGATTTCCAAGAATCAAAATCGTGATTTTCTTTAAGCTCAATATTGTCTCATTGAAGCTTGTTATGTCTGCTTGTCACGAACTCTTGTACAATCAAGTTCATCTTCATTCGAATCTAACTAGATCTTGCTCGAGTGATTGGACCTTGTGGTAAACTAAGCCCATCACTTTGTTGGGTTGGTGAAAGGGCCTTGGTGCATGCGTCACAAAAGTTTCACATTGACACAATTGTTGTGTTTGAGTGGACTCGATCTTTGCATGCAAATTTTTACTTGCATAACTTCACTTGTGATCCAATTCTCCCTAAAAGGCCAAGGCATGTTAGATGGGCTCCTCTACTTGGTCCTACTATTAACATTAATGTGGACGGTGCTTATTTCGTAAGAGATCATAGTGATGGAGTGGATGTGGTAGCGAGAGATTATAAGGGCTTTGTTTTTATAAGCCTTGTGGGACTACTTAGATACTTATTCTGTAAACCTAGTAGAGGTAAGAGTTTTCATCATTGTCTCAAATTTGCTAGGGATAGGGGCTATCTTAAGGTTGTGATTTAAGGGTGACTCCGTAGTTATGACCAACAAACTTCATTCAAAATGCACATATTTATCCTTGGCGTGTACCTACTAAAGACATAGAGCATTATTAGCCTTTTATCTCTATTTCCTTTTTGTATGCTAATCATATGGGTAATTCATTTGCACATCATTTAGCTAGATAAGCTTAATAGTGTAGATGTTTTACATTTTGATTTGAATTTGTGACACCCCAAACCCAACCTAGATGTTACAACTAGATTCTGTAAGTCACATTGGCCACCAAAATGGCTAAGTAAAAACGACCAGGCCTTCAGAAATTAATTTTTTTAAAGTGTTTGCTTATTTTTTGAAAAATTGTCGCGGTCTTTTCTTTACTTATAAAAACATTAATGTTGTTGAGTTTAAAAAAATCCAATTAAACAAAAGTTCTTATTAATTTTGGAATCATATTTAACTTATAATTTACTTTTTAGAAATTTAAGTACGAATTTCGCAGTGGAAAAATACGATGACTTTATTTTGTTGTTTGAAATCATATTTCAAACTTATATGATCAAATTTTTGGTTTGCCAATTATTTAACCATATTACATGCATTCTAAATCAAAATAAAATTCTAGTCCCATACCACAGTTCATATAAAAAATTTTACAGTCCCAACTAATTATGAAATTATAAAATTAAAATACTTTAATTGGCAAAAATCGAGACGAGTCCTCTAAATACCGCGTCCAATCCTAACTTTAAGATTATCTGAAAGGAGAAAATTAGGGGGTGAGCTTTAAGAAGCTCAGTGTGAGTCAAAAAGTAACAATTCAGTCATAGTCATTCTCAGAAAAATGATAAGTCATCCATACAAAGCCAACAACGATACATAGAAAAACATCAATTAGTACCATCAAAACAAAGTTCATAATAAGCATGGCAATTTTCAACCAATGCATGAGCTTGGGTATGATCAAATGATGCAATGCAAAGTGTCAACAGAATAGATCCTACCCCTATATGCTACATACCATTTTCGTCCATCCAACATACTAATTAGGGTATTAGAAACCCTTCCAACTCAACACACCAAAATCGTTGTCTTTAACCATCAAAAATTATGCAGACAAGTTGTCAGATTTATTGCGGATATACCACTAGAAATAGATAATGCAGTTTAATTGCCAAATCAAAATTTGTAGGTAAACCGCCAAAATCACAGATCATAGTCTACCAGAATTTCCTCCAAATCATATATAACCCAACCCCAACCCCAACCCCAACCCCAATGCACATGCAAATAGCATAGCAAGCTATTGGCATATTCAGAATATACTAGTTGCACTTATAGTTTAACAGATAAAAAAAATGCTATTGGCATATTCAGATAAAACTGATCAGAACATACTAATTGCACATATAGTTTAATGGATCAAAAACATGTTATTGGCACATTTGACCATTACAAAAATAGGCAAATATCATTTCATCAACACGGTAGGGAAACATACACATCCGACTAACTCAAATTAGGGCATACTCACCTTCAATCATGTCACCCAAATCATTTACCCGTTTTCGGCCATAATTAAAGCACACCCACAGTCAATTGGCTTACACCAAATTTTACAGTAAGGGGAAATACTTACATTTGGCTTCCGCCAAAAGAAAACATAGGTCACAACCAAACATATCAATTAAAAACAACATCATTTTATTGTTATCATATGCTCACAGATCACATAGGTTTAGGATTCACACATATACAACTCAACAAGATTTATTTACACATGCACTCGGTTATCACCAAATCATACAATCTACTTATGAATAAGACATACACACGGATTACAAAAGGTTAGAACCCACACTTGATCTATGTAGAGGATGGCTAGGGGTGGCAAACAAGGGCTGCCGAACATTGAGAGAATTAGTCGCGGGTCACCAAAGGGCTATTGTGAAGAGCTACTGCTATCGGCTGGTGGCACACAAGGAGCGACAAATTGCAATGGCTACCGGTTGCCTGCAACAGGATACGATGACTACCGGTAACTGTCGATTGCATGTGATAGAAGTCGATGATTGCCGATGCAGAAGATAGGGCAGCAAAAGAAAAGAATAACAAAGTGTTCATTGCGAGCTTATGGAAACAAAAGAAAAAGGGAAAGAAAGAAGAGATGGGAAGGAGCAGAAAATAAAGAAAATCCGATAGAAGAGAGTTACAACAACAAAAGAAAACTACTTACAAAACAAAGTGGAGAATGAGGGGAAGTGAGACGGAGAGAGAGTTTTAGGAAATAATTCTAAAAAATTTAAATAAATATTAAACAATATCCTGAGCTATTAGATTTATCTATGATCACAATATGGTAGTTTAGAGTTTTCATTTGACCCACCCTTTTACAGCAAGGGCGACACAGATGGGGAAGAGCAAAAATAATTTCCACTTTTGCACACAACAAGATGTAAACTTGGGACCTTATGTAAAAGAAATAAATTATGTTGATTATTTTAAATGATTTTCTTGGGAACCAAAACAGGAATCACAAGCAAAATAAAATCTAAAAAAAAAAAAAAAACCCTATCTAATGGTACAAAGACAAGGAAAAAATAACTAAATAAACAGTAAATGAATTTTTTAATAGTGTATAATATTGTATGAACAAGTTAAAAAATACTGTAGGTAGACATTCGAGATCCACCGTCGCACCGCGGCTTACGTGGACAGGATAGGTTTTTCTATTGACCACTCAATACTTGGACTTGGACACTTTCCTTTATTTTAGAACTAATAATTTAGGTAAGTAACACATTATCCTTTTTTTTCTTATATTGGAATAAATTTAGAATTGGTGAAAAAAATCTAAACTAGAAATTTGTACATGATAATAATACAGTATTAATAACTTTGTTCTTGGCCTTGTCTGCGAGGAAATGCATAGGTGGTTGGCAATAAAAAAGAAATCATCTTATAATTTATGCTACTAAAAACAGTATAAAAAACAAAAATCTGCATTCAACGATTAGTATATACTAAAATACAAAACAAGACAAGTAGTTTAGATTGGTACTAAAATATCAGTTGATTAAACCATCTTCAACAACAACTACACCTTGAGGCTTGAAGTTGTTGGATTTTCGAAGAGTTTAAAAGCTCCACCATTCACTTTCATGTTATTTGGTCATCTTACTATCACTTCTTTTGATTACGTTAATGTCATGAACACAATATAAGTACTATCCTTTCGGGTATGCCCTGATCTCTTCAAATCCAAGATCTACAATGTTCTTTCTCCAACTTTGATATATGTTATGCTCATGATAATGATTGGATGCGATCCAAGAAAATGATATTACTTTATCGGCCTGCTTATGGTAAGACTTTCATATATTTGTACAATTTTTGTTTCTGTTTTCAAGATAAAATTTTTAAGTTATCAAAAAATAGGATATAATATAATAAGCTATTGAAATGCCAAGCAAAATTCACTATAAGAAAATGTACCGTGAGATAAGAAAGGAAAGCTAATTTCTTGGATGCTTCCTTGCAAGACAGCTTGTCATAAACTGGCATTCTCTCTCTTCTCATGTACACTGGACAATGAAAGTATAACACTCTCTTATAGAAGTTTGTTATCCCTAAAAACTCTTTAGCAATATTTATTAGAAAAAAAAAAAAAACCCAACATTTTTCCTTTGTTTTTCAATTGATGGTAAGTACTCTAAATGATCATTTCCATTTGTGTATAGGTTCCCCTTAAAGCTACTAACTTTGAATCTACTGTTTTTCTCCAAACGATCTCTTGCATTTTATGCATATTCCTTGAAAGCTACTAACTTTTTTTCCCCTTTCTCTGTGCTTCCTTTACTACAAGCTTTAATGTGGTAGTATATTTGTTTTGGAGCTGTTGTGCATTGACAATATGAACTAAAGGGTTACTTTTTCTGCTACATAAACATCCAATGCTTAAATCAATTTTGAATTTGCTCAGCATTCTTATTCTGGGTTTTGAAAGTCGCCCAGAACCTTTTTCTTAAAGATTGATTTTGATGTAATATTGGAAAGATTCTTCTTCTTCTTTTTCTTTTTCTTTAGATTCTGTTAATGCTTTATGTGTACAATGTAAATCCAAGGATATTATTGAGTTGATTGTATCATATGGATTTCCTTTTTCTCGACAGATTTAAGATTTTCTGCTTTC
The DNA here is from genome assembly GCA_025698465.1 of Gossypium longicalyx. Taxonomy (NCBI): domain Eukaryota; kingdom Viridiplantae; phylum Streptophyta; class Magnoliopsida; order Malvales; family Malvaceae; genus Gossypium; species Gossypium longicalyx. The sequence goes on along the minus strand of CM046997.1, from coordinate 8,535,348 downwards.
CAATGGCCAGCTTATGCATGCCATAGTAGTTCAAAGAGTTCAGTCCATTGAAACTTAATTGCCCTAGTTTGGAAAAAATAGACAATGGAAGAGAGTTTTGTACCATTTCGTGGAATCAAGAATGACCTTGAAGGGAGACTCAAGTGCTACAAGCAAGACTGGACCAGTGGTCTCAGGGCAGGTTTCAGGTACCTCATTCTCTTGTCACCATTCATGAGTCATGACAGACATTGGAGAACTTCATATTCTGCAGGGATAACTTTTAAATAATTTTTTATGTTGGCCTTACAATCTTTGTAGGATTTTGGCTCCCACCACGTATATATTTTTTGCATCTGCAATTCCAGTTATTTCATTTGGAGAACAGTTGGAAAGAGAAACCGGTAAGAAAGTGCATTTTTGTTCATGTTTTGCCACTTATTTTATTGAGTGGAGATGAAAATTTAGTCTAAAATGGAATGACAATGACCAATTGACTAAATGAGAGCTTACTGGTATATATAGTTTCCTGTGTATATTTCTGTAGGTCTCAACTGCTTCATGTTTTTTATTTTTCTTTTGTGTTAACAGATGGGATTCTCACAGCAGTTCAAACATTGGCCTCCACTGCACTATGTGGAATAATACACTCTATTATAGGAGGTCAGCCATTGCTGATCCTTGGAGTTGCAGAGCCAACTGTAATTATGTACACATTTATGTTCAATTTTGCCAAAAATAGGCCAGATTTGGGATCAGAGCTCTTTCTTGCATGGACTGCATGGTATCTTCTTTTTCTTGATAACAGATTGTAATTTATGCTCCTAACAATATAGCCATATGATTGATTTTTATGGAAATTTATGATATATTGTGCAGGGTGTGTGTGTGGACTGCAATCTTGCTGTTCCTAATGGCTATCTTAGGAGCTTGTTCCATTATCAACAGATTTACTCGTCTTGCTGGGGAGTTGTTTGGCCTTCTTATTGCTATGCTCTTCATGCAGGAAGCTATTAAGGTGTGAAACAAATAAAAGTTCTAAATTTGCTTGAAGCTTATGTGTCTTAAGTAGTCATGACTTTATTAATTTGCAGAACTTGAGTCCTTTTGTCAGTAACTACTAATTCCGTATCTTATAACACTATAAAGTTCAATCAAACTAATTTCAAACTATAACTGCTGAATCGGGCTTACTAGGGACTTGTTGATGAGTTTCGCATACCTGAAAGAGAAAATCCAAAGTTGCTAGAGTTTCAACCTTCATGGAGATTTGCAAATGGAATGTTTGCTTTGGTTTTGTCCTTTGGCCTTCTCTTTACTGCATTAAGAAGCCGAAAAGCACGATCTTGGAGATATGGATCTGGTGAGTTTCTGTTAGTATCTTTACATGCTTTTAGTCCACTACTCCAAGATCATTTATCCAACATAAATATTACACAAGTCCTTAAAACCTTTTTTTTCACTTAATCTCCAAATTGTGTTTTTCATTTCTATCCTCGGGACCCTGCCATTATCCAATAGCTTGCATGTCGATTAAGTGTCAGCTTACTGAAATTTACTCTAATATTTTTTTTCTTCCCAAGGATCTTTGCGAGGCTTCGTAGCAGACTATGGTGTGCCATTAATGATTCTGGGATGGACGGCTGTTTCTTATATACCAGCAGGAAGTACTCCAAAAGGGATTCCAAGGCGGCTTTTCAGTCCTAATCCATGGTCCCCAGGTGCATACGAAAATTGGACCATCATGAAGGTAAATAAGTTCCTTTTTTACTTGACAACGAGTTTCTCTTTTATATAGTCTTACGTGTTTCATTAAAAGCTTCTTTCCCCCCGCAAACAAATAGAGTGACATATTGATGAATGATGATAAATGGAAAAAAATCAACAGGACATGTTAAAGGTTCCAGTGCTCTATATAATTGGAGCTTTCATTCCAGCAACTATGCTCGCCGTCCTGTATTATTTTGATCACAGTGTAGCTTCGCAACTAGCTCAGCAGAAAGAATTCAATTTGAGGAAGCCACCTTCTTTCCATTATGATTTACTTCTTCTGGGATTCTTGGTAGATCCTGTTCCATCCTTTCTCCATTTTATCGTGTTTGGTATCGAGCCCCGCTAAACTAAAGCATGTAAATTTGGTACTTGATGGCAGACGATATTATGTGGTCTTATTGGCGTCCCTCCTGCAAATGGTGTCATTCCACAGTCTCCAATGCATACTAAAAGCTTAGCTACATTGAAGCACCAGGTAATTATAGCCAGTTGCAGTTATGTTTTTGCATTGTCAAGTGGCTCAGCATCATTATTCATCATGTCATGACCGTGGATTTCGATAGATTAAAACTTTTTTTTTGGTCTGCACAGTTGCTTCGAAACCGAATAGTAGAAACAGCCCGCAAATGTATGCATAATAATGCAAGCTTAGGACAAGTGTATGATAGCATGCAAGAAGCCTATCAACAAATGCAGAGTCCACTGGTTTACGAAGAACCTTCTGCTCGGGTACTGATTTTATAATGATTCCTTCACATTGACATTATTTAACCCATTTTTTATCTCCAGAAATCCACAAACCTTGACGCTGGTTGTCTAGTAACCCAGCCTAAACTTCTTTCTTTGGATAGGGATTAAAGGAACTGAAAGAATCAACAATTCAAATGGCTTCAACCATGGGAAGTATTGATGCCCCAGTTGATGAGACAGTATTTGATGTTGAGAATGAAATTGATGATCTGCTGCCTATCGAGGTAAAAGAACAGCGGCTAAGTAACTTGCTTCAAGCTACAATGGTTGGAGGATGTCTTGCAGCAATGCCTTTCATTAAAAAGATCCCAACTTCTGTGCTTTGGGGTTACTTTGCATTCATGGCCATCGAAAGCTTGCCAGGGAACCAGTTCTGGGAGCGAATATTGTTGCTCTTCACGGCACCAAGTAGACGATACAAGTAATCTCTTAAATCCATTTACTTTACCATCTTCTAGAGCACTTGTAAATATTAACCGAATCACAATCGTTTAGTCTGCTTATTTACTCTAATAATTTGTTTCAGAGTACTGGAGGAGTACCATGCCACCTTTGTGGAAACTGTACCTTTCAAGACAATTGCTGTATTTACAATTTTCCAAACTGCTTACTTGTTAGTTTGTTTTGGGATGACGTGGATCCCGCTTGCCGGGGTCCTTTTCCCATTAATGATCATGCTTTTGGTTCCTGTGAGACAATATATTTTGCCCAAGTTTTTCAAAGGGGTCCACCTTCAAGATTTAGATGCTGCGGAGTATGAAGAGTCACCAGCTGTTCCATTCAGCCTTGTAACTGTAAGTTCTTAGAATTTTTTAACTCCTGATTAGTTGCACAAAGAATGATTATAGAGATCTTTAGTGCTATTACTTAGACCTGAATATGAGTATCAGATACGGGTATATGCATGCCCAGTACGGGTATGTAGAGGGTCATGTCTTCATAGCTATGTCTGAATATGTCTTGGAAATTTGGAGCGCCATAGCAATAGAGTGTATATACATCATTGACCTGTTTCTACTGGGTGTGGGATATTTGGCTGACCTAGATCCTATCACAAATGACATTGAGTCAATTTTCTGTTAATGACTGCAGGAAGGGGAGCTAATTAGAACCGCTTCATTTGCTGATGATGGAGAGATTTTAGATGGAATGTTTACACGAAGCAAGGGCGAGATCAGACGCATAAGCAGCCTAAAGGTGACAAGCGCCACTGCTACACCATCCAAAGAATTTAAGGGCACTGAGATCGAGAGTCCACGTTTCTCGGAACAAGGGTACAGCCCTAGAGTAAACGAACTGAGGGCAGGCCGAAGAAGTCCTCGGAATGTTGGAAGAGGCCCATTCAGTCCAAGAACAAGTGAAATCAGACCGTCGAATCTAGGAAAAAGTGGTTAGGAATGGACAAGTAATGGACCAAAACTGCCAAAAGAAACAGTGTAGGCAGAAAATAGATTGATAAACATGCAGGAAATCTACGACGGATTTGCCTCACTTCTACCGTTCTTTTTAAGTACATGTTTTATATTCATACATTCTTTTCATTTGATCTGACCGACCAAAACTGGATGACAGAGCTAAATATGCTATTGATTAGTTAAGAAAAGCTATGATGCTATGAAAAGTACATTGTAAAAATGGCATTATCGATACAATCATTCATCTGCATTTTATTTTATTTTATTTATATCAGGTAAACACTAGGAATCAAACTCAAGATTAATTTCAACTATGAACACAAGTCCTTTACACCTTCACCACATCTGCACAAAAATCCTGAAAAACTAAATTGACCCGGATGCAATTCAACTTTCATGTTTAAAATTCAAATCTCAACCTTTTGAATAAAATCACTATTCGTACGAATTTTTGGTGAGAAAAATCTTGAACACACGAATGGAACTTAAACAGAAAAAGAAGAAATAGAACAAAGCTCCAATACATGTATAAAGTCACTATCTTTAAGGTTATATTCGCCCTCATCTATTTTTAGTGTGCAAATGGGTTCCAAGTAAATTAACCTCGAGCATACAATGAAACTAATGATTATTTGCATTTTGCACTGACGAGAATAGCCTACTAAGCACTAAGCAATGTATAGCAAAAAATTCTATTTCTACAAAGAATTTCTGTAATAACTTTTTATAGAACAATCTAATAATATTAGAAAATGAGGAAGGATAGAAAGAACTTTTAGAATTTGTTAGTGTGATTTTCAAATGAAATCTTATTCCTATTTATAGGAATTTTCATGTCTCTTCATAGAGACATCTTTCAATAAGTGCATTTATAAATAAATAATAATAATAATAATTCATTTAATTTTATAACTATTCAAATAATATTATTTGAATAGTTATAATTCTTTTTCAAAAATCAAATGATATAACTTTTGACTAATGACCAAAATATTTATCTTTTGATTAATTACTCATTCATTTATAGTTATTGGAATATTATAAATATTTAAAAATGTTCGAACAATCTCCCCCATTTTCAAAATATTTAGATTTTGATATTATTAGAAATTAATTTGCATAAATGAATGTGTCTTACGATTGAACCTTCACTTAGTGAAAATATGTTAAAATTAATCGAAATTGCATAGTAGACTAAGCTTTGAACCAACTATTCCATTTGATTAACTGAACACATCTCACACAATGATTTCAACATCGATCAAAGTATTTAGGGACGCTATTATGGCCATGTGTTTGTGTCCTCTTTTCATGAATGTTGCCAAAACTAAGCCCTTGAGCTCTTAGAAACGGCCACACTTCCACTCACATAGGTAGATCCCATCAAGAGTGTTCCCGTAATTATAATACTCTAACATATTTATGTTATGGGTCTATTAATAGTACATTACTCGTCCTTCCCTTATCATTATGGGTACCTAGCATTTTAATCTTAGTATGGATTTATTTATAGTGCTAACAGTCACATACTAATGATTTACTTTATCTCATTGAGTTCAAGACTTGACGTTATACTAAGTATTGAGTTGAGTTTTCATCATGGGTGACTTTAATTAATGGGCTTGAGTCTCTTCCCTTTTGAGTTCCTTTTTACTGTATCTCTAGCAAGACTTTTTGTCAAAGGATCCGCCAAATTTTCACTTGACCTCACAGAATTAATAGTGATCACTCCATCAGAGATTAATTGTCGGACATAGCTATGTCTTAATCAAACGTGCCTAGACTTTCCATTATATACTTGGCTATATGCCTTTGTTAGAGTAGCCTCACTATCACAACAGATAGAAATAGATGAAATTGGCTTAGGCCATAAAGGTACATCATAAAGCAAATTTCTTAACCATTCTACTTCTTTAGATGCAGTGACTAATACAATAAATTCTGTTGCCATGGTGGAATCAGTAATAAATGTTTGTTTTTAAGAATCCCAAGAAATGGCTCCTCCACCAAGAATGAAGATCCATCCACTAGTAGATGCATGATCTTCCAAACTTGTAACCCAACTAGCATCCGAATACCTTTCTAAAATTGGAGGATATCCATTATAACACAACTTTAAGTACCTAAGTACTCTATTCAAAGCTTGCCAATGCAAACTACTTAGATTACTTATGTACCTACTTAATTTCCCAACAACATATGCAATATCTGGTCTTATACAAGCCATTATGTACATAAGACAACCAATTAGACTTGCATATTTTAATTGATCAATTTTCCTACCAGCATTAGATACTAATTTTATTTGAGGATCCATGGGTGTAGATACTAGTATACAGTTGAAAAGATCAAACTTTTTAAGCACCTTTTCAATGTAATGTGATTGTGACAAAGCTATAGTGCTTTCATCTCATGTTATTTTAATTCTAAGAATAACATCTGCTACACCCATATTCTTCATAGCAAAGTTTTTTGACAATAATTTCTTTGTGTTTTCTATTTGTTCCAAATCCGTGCAAAAAATGAGCATGTCATCTGCATATAAGTAAATTATGACACCTTTTCCATTTTCAAATTTACTATATATCACTTATCAGATTTATTTATTTTATAGCCATTAGCTAAAACAACCTTACCAAACTTTTGGTGCCATTGTTTTGGTGCTTATTTAAGTCCATATAAAGATTTAACAAGCTTACATACCTTATGCTCCTGTCCTAGAACAACAAATCCTTCCGGTTGTTCCATATACACTTCCTCTTCCAATTCACCATTTAAAAATGCAATTTTAACATCCATTTAGTAAACAACCAAATTATATATAGAGGTAAGTGTAATTAAGAGTCTAATTATAGCAATTCTTGCTACTCGAACATAGGTATCAAAGTAATCAATACCTTGTTTTAAATTTATCAATGGTTCCATCGACCTTCTTTTTCTTTTTGAAGATCCATTTACAATCTATTGATTTGGAACCCGGTGGAAGATCAATTAAGATCCAAGTTTGATTTCTCATTATTGAATCCATCTCATCATTTATTGCTTCTTTCCAAAAAGCAGAGTCTTGATATTTCATTGCCTCTTCAAATGTAATATGATCAGATTTTGTATTATAACAATAAGGTATCTTATTGCATATATTTTCACATTTTCCTTCTACAAGAAACATAATGAAACCTGGTATAAAATCTTTGACCTTTTTAATCATCTTACTTCTTTTTAATTCTTGACAAGATTCATCATTATTATCAATTTGTTCCAATGAAATCTCATTCTCATTTGAAGTATGAATCAATTGTTGTGGTTGTAATTATCTTAAAATAGAATTAAATCTATTTTCATAAAAAAATAGCATCTCTTAATTCAATAACAATATTAATTGAAATGGAATCATTTGGTTTAATTACCATGAACCTATATGCCTTGTAATTATGTACATATCCTATAAGTATGCATTCAAATCCTCTTTCACCTAACTTTTTACGTTTAGGTGTTGGAACATTGACAATAGCTCTACAACCCCAAACCTCTAAGTAATTAAGGCTTGGTTTTCTTTTCTTCCATTGTTCATGGGAGGTTATTTTAGTTTCCTTATTAGGAACTATATTCAATATATGACAAGCTGTTAAAATAGCTTCTCCCCAAAAACCTTGTCCAAGACCTGAATATGATAACATTGAATTTACCATTTCAGTCAAGACTATTTTTCCTTTCAGCTGCACCGTTTTCCTGTGGTGTGTAAGAGGCTGAAACTTGATGGATAATTCCAGTGGATTCAAAATAACTTGAATTATATTATTCTCCACCTCTATCCGATCTTAAGCACTTGATAAAATATTCACACTAAAGTTCAACTTCAAATTTATAAACTTTAAATTTATCAAGCGTTTCATCTTTTTAATGCAATAAATATACATAATAATATCTAGAACAGTCATCAGTAAAAGTAATAAAATATTTCTTTCCACCTAATGTAGGAGTATTATGCATGTCACATAAATCACTATGTATCAAATCAAGCAATTTTGTTTTCCTTTTAACCTTAGGGAATAGGTTTCTTTTAATTTTAGTCAACATACATGTATTGCATTTTTCAATATTATTTTTAAAAACTGGAATTAAATCTAATTTATACATGTCATTCAATTTTCTATAATTCAAATGGCCTAATCTACAATGCTATAAACAAAAAGATTCAACCATATAAGCAGAAATAATATTTTTATTCTTATTAATAATATTGTGTTTGAACATACTCTCATACATATAGCCTTTCCCTACAAAAATTCCTCCCTTAGACAAAATAAACTTATCTGCCTCAAAAACAAGTTTGAAATCAAACTTATTCATCAAACTTCTAGACATTAAATTCTTCCTAACTTCTGGTACATAATATACATCATTTAAGGTTAAAACCTTTCCAGAAGTGAATTGTAGTCTAACAGACCCTTTGCCTTTGATTTGTAACACCCCTAACCCGTATCCTTTACCGGAACAAGGTTACGAGGTATTACTGGACTTATACACTAGCATTCGTATAAAACCAAGTCAAAATTTTGCATTCTAGATTAAAACTTTTCAAATTTTATGATAAAGTCCCTAATATGGGCCTACGGGGCCCGATACATGCTTTGGAAATAGTTCGGGACTAAACCGGTAACTTTAGAAATTTTACCTTGAAAATAGAGGCATACGCCCGTGTGGTCTGGGACATGATCGTGTGGTCTGCTCGTGGGGATCCCGTGGCCGTGTGGCCAGCCCGTGTAGAATTCTGACTTGCAATTTCTTAAGTATCAAAGGGGCACACGGCCTGGGCACACGCCCATATGGCTAGCCGTGTGGTAAATTGATTTTTCACCATTTTTAAGCCATTTTCACATGATTTTGACACACGACCATGCTTGAAACCCGTGTCCTTCACACGACCAATACACACGGCCATGTCTTTTGCCCGTGTACTATCCTGACTTCATATTTAAGGATACAGGGGACACACGGTCATTTCACACGCCCGTGGGCTGTCCATGTATCACACACGGCCTAGACACACGCCTGTGTGTCTTACCCTTGTGGACGAAATAAGGCCATTTCCTAACCCTATTTCTCACCCAAACTTAACCATTCTCCTGCATAAAAACTTACAAGTATATACCATCCATTTCAACCAATTTCCATCATTCAATCTAACATTTCTAACTTTTAACCATACCTTGAAGCTTAACTTTACATTGGTTTGTAAATCATGTTTTATGAAAGATGGTTTGTATCTTGTTGAACATGAACATACCATATTATCTCAAAATACATATTACTAGCCATTCCAATGGCTAGTTTGTATGTAAACAAACATGTTACTTCATCATTTGGCCTCACTAGCCTATACATGCCATTATATCAAAATGAGTTTATCGCTTATACCAAAAATTAAGGAGCTGATAGTGTGATGATAGCTCCAACCCAATCTAACCTTCACGAGCTTTAAGCACTATAAAACAGGGAAAAATAAACCTAGTAAGCACTATATGCTTAATAAGTTCATATAACCAATTACGCTTACCATTCATATATAACAAGTAAATCACACATTAGACAATTTATCCATCAATTTAGCAAATTAACAAATAGGACCTATACACAATCATTCAACTAAATTGGTTAGTACAAAAATATTAATATACATAGATGAGCTCATCATGTCATTTCATCTTATTTCACTTGTTAATATATTTCCGTTGAATCTTTGAATTTCCGATGGACCTTTCCTTTTCTAATTGTACACCCGAGGTGCACATTCCCTTTTCAAATGGTACACACGAAGTGTACATACCCTTTTTAATTTGTACACACAAAGTGCACATAACCTTTTCAAATGTACACACATAGTGTACCTTTCCTTTTCAAGTGGTATATACAAAGTATACCTTTCCTTTTCATATGGTATACACAAAGTATACCTAGCCTTTCCAAGTGTACACACAAAGTGTACATAGCCTTTTCAAGTTGTACAATTTTGGTACATAAGTCATTTTCAAGTATTACCTTTTCGGGATACATTTCCTTTTCATAATGAGATAAAAAGATTATCCTTTAGGGACAACCTTTATTGCAACATATGCAAGATCTCATACTGTCCAATCGGAAATCAATATTCAAACGGATTCATGCACCATTTCATCATTTATATAAATCACAAATCAATAATTGCTTATTACATGTACTTACTAATTACAAATCATGATGCACATAATTCAACAATCAATTCAACACATTTACATGCTTAATTTAGTTATACGAACTTACCTTGACAATTAATCGTATTTACTAATCCGAGACTTTTTCTTTCCCTCGATCTTTTTCTTTGTTCGACACTTCTGAATCTATATAAATAAATTTAATCATCAATTCTATGTTTTTTTTTTTTACATTCAATCAAGCCCATTTCACATTTTAGGCAAAAGTACCATTTTTCCCCTAAACTTTTAATTAATTCCAATTTCATCCCTAGGCTCGGAAATTGAAATTCATACAACTTACTCCTTATTCCAAGCTTATTCAAAATTCCAATATAACTTTTACAGCACATGTATTTCATAAATTTCAGAATTTTTCCAAGAATTTCACTACTTAGCAATTTAGTCCCTACACATGTTTTCACTAAAAATTACTTTATAAAAGTGGTTTATCTATCAATAATCTTTCATTTTCTATCAAAAAATTTCAATTTACAACATATTCATCCATGGGTAATTTTTTAAACTTTGGTTTTCTTTCAATTTAATCATCCAAATAAAGAAATTAAGCTTTTTCGATCTCAAAAATATAAAAATTACTAAAAACGGGACATAGAACTTACCAATTCAAGCTTGAGAAATTTCATTTCTCTCTCCTAGGGTTTCCATGGAATTTTTGGGGAAGAAGATGATGATAAAATGATATCTTTTTCATTTAATTTAATTAATATCATTAACTTTTTCACTTTCCAATTTAGTCCTTTACCTTTTTCCATTTTTCCATGGATGACTCATTAAAAATATCTACATGTTTTTCTTCAATGGGTCACATTTTGAATTCTCTAGCTATATAATCCCTATAGCTTTTAGTATACAACTTTAACATTTTATTCAATTCGGTCCTTTTTGCAATTAGACACATAATTGATAAATTTTTTCTATAAAATTTTTCATGCAATATTCCTATCATAATACCTATCATTTTATGAAATTTAAATAATTTTATTTTTTGGACTCGAATTTGTGGTCCCGAAACCACTATTCCGATTTCACTGAAATTGGGTTGTTACATGATTGATGTGGTGGAAGAATTTCCCATGTACAAGACATTGTCATTTTCACTTTGTGTGAACTTTGTGAACATGCTTTTGTCTTTGCACACATGTTTGGTTGCTTCGGTATCAATCCACCATTTATTATCATATTGTGTCATATTAATTTTAGATATCATTGAAATGAACTTTTCGTTATTATCAGCTTTAGAAGATGATTTCTTCTTTAAAAATTGACATTCATTCTTGAAATGTCCCGGCTTACCACAATGATAGCATGAGCCCTTTGTCTATTTGAACTTTCTCTTAAATAGTTTAGTAGTTTGTACTTCCTCCGTAACATGCACTTTGGCATTTTCATAATTTAGATTCTGATCTTACTTTCGATATTCTTCTTCAATATGAAGATGATTTGCCAAAGCCTCAAAAGATATTTCCTCTTTCTTATGTTTTAGACTTCTTTTAAAGTCTTTCCAAGATGGAGGAAGTTTGTCTATTATGGAGGATACAACAATCATTTCATCCATTTTCATATTATATTGTTTAAATTGATTCAGCATCTTCTCAATATCACGGAATTGTTCCATAACAGAATAACCATCAACCATTTAATAATTAGTGAAACAACTGATAAGAAATTTCTTACTTGTAACATCTTCGGTCATGTATTTTGTCTCCAATTTGTTCAATAATTCTTTAGCGGTGACCTTGTTTTGGTAGGTGTCGAACAAACCATCAGATAAACCATTTAATATGTGGCTCATGCACATGTAATCAACATTGTCTCATTTTTTGTCTTTCTCGAGTTGCAACAACAAATTCGTTTTCATTCTCTTTAAGTCTTAGAGTATCTAAAACATAAGCAATCTTCAAAGTTGATAATGAGAAGTGCATCTTTTTTCTGCCATTGTCGGAAATTGCCACCATCAAACCGATCAAGTTTGACAAAGTTGGAAGTCAACTCCTTTAGTGTTCCACTTTCATATGTTGTGGTAGTCATCATGAAATATAACCTTAAAAATTGCCAGTACAAATCTCTAGTGAGGAAAATCTCAAACATACGAACGAAACTCAAACAAAAAAAGAAGAAATAGGACAATACTCCAATGCGTGTATCAAGCCACTATCTTTAAGGTTATATTCTCCCCCTCCTATCTTGGTATGCAAATGGGTTCAAAGTAAATTAACCTCGATGATACAATGAAGCCAATGACTAGTTGCATTTTGCACTGACGAGAATAGTCCACTAAGTACTAAGCAATATATAGCAAGAAATTCAATTTCTACAAAGAATTTCTGCAGTAACTCTTTATAGAACAATCTAATAATACTAGAAAATAAGGAATGATAAAAATAACTTTTAGAATTTGTTGGTTGATTTCCAAATGAAATCTCATTCCTATTTATAAGAATTTTTATGTCTCTTCATAGAGAATAAATAATAATAATTATTCATTTAATTTTATAACTATTCAAATAATATTATTTGAATAGTTATAATTCTTTTTCAAAAATCAAATGATATTACTTTTGACCAATGACTAAAATATTTATCTTTTAATTAATTACATTTATAGTTATTGGAATATTATAAATATTTAAAAATATTCCAACAATTACTTCATTGTCTAACCAGCTCAAATAAAAAATCGACTCGTGTTATTTCATGCGGCCAAACTCCTTGGAGACAATATGAACAATAGTAAATTCTCTTTCAATGTTAGAAGTGAAACGTGAAAGTTATGAACTGAAATAACTAGTTAGTATGGACCAAAATGATTTACTGTTCCATTCATCTCCATGATAGAGGGTAGAAAGAGCGTAAACGACCTCTATTAGGCTTGCACTTTTCACAAACAATGATTCGATAAGACACCCTATAGGAACATTATAGCTGAAAATGAGAAGCATTCACAATACGAGATATCTATATTTTATTATATAGGAACATGGGTGTGGTGACTTTCAAGATTACAGCATTTGACCATTGGGACCTTGCAGGAAATATCTTCCATATCTCACTTCCCTAAGGGATGTATTTGCAGCTCACTTAGCATGCAGCAACCCATTTGAGCACGGCATGAGAATATATCACATTCTAAAACAAAGTATAACCCAGCATGCTTACACAATGATGCATCATCTTCAACTCATATACTCGAAACTACATCAGTATCATACATCATACAGCATATATTAAGTAAAACTGAAGCAAGTTTAATGCAGCACACCGTCAAAACTCATTATGAACACCAAAATTCAAGCCTTTGTTTATTACTTGGTTGAGCAGTCATGAAATTTGTCTAATACCAATATCTCAAATAAAAACTCCAACTCTATCAAGAGCTATTGCTGAATTTTCGTCCAGATAGTTTCTCAGACTCATAGAGTATGTGGTTGATTAGTCCCCTTGCAGCACTGCAAAAGAAAACAACAAACGTTAAAACATTGCTAAAGGTTTCTGAAAGAGTTAAAATTCAATATGCTGCATATATATCTATGCACATGTATCCCCTTCAATACAACATGAAGATATCAAGTCGCATATCTTTGAAATTCTAGCCAAAGTGGTAAAATGATTACTCTCTTGTAAGACACCACAGATATATAATTACATTCTTCTATTCAAGCAGATCACAAAAACAGATCGCTTGAAAATGTAAGAAACAAGTCAACTTAAGACTTACTCATCCTTCAGCTTCTGAATCTTCTCTGGATCCGTCTCATGCATATGCTTTTTGAACTGCTGTCTCACCATATCAACAACCAATGCTGTATTATGTTGCTGCACGGTAATTTAAATATTGACTGGAAGTTAATTTCCATATTCACAATATATTAGAGGCAAAATTAAAGTAAGTATATGCTACAGTTTCATTATGTTTAGTAGACTGTGTAAGTATGCATACAAACAACTCTACAGTCTACCGCCTCAGCTACACAGAAATCTTGTCAAAATAGAAGCTGCAAGTTCTTGAACCAAAATTTAAGCCCCATTGATCAAAATTGTTCAACCAGGTCCATAGATCTCTAAAGACTATACATTTGCTAGATAAAAATAAAACACCATCCTTTACTAGCAGATTTGCAGCACATACGTACAAACCTTGTAATGTTCACTCAAAGTGAATTATGAAGCTAACTACCAGGGATTAAGCCCCTGTGCTGGCAGCTATGAAGCTAAGATGAATAGAAGACCTTGAAAAGCTATTCAAGTCATGGTGGATCAACAAAAACCTGGGTCCCATGAATACCACTACCAATTTATTTGTTCCCAGTACATATTTCCACCCTGAAAATATCTGTAAATGCCAACTGTAGAATGGCATATCTTCCTTTTCAATGAGTACAGCTATAAAAGGAAACACAATCGATTAACATGCATTATGATTCTTCTGACTAAATTTTCATTGTCATTTCAAAGCACTTCCCCGTTTCATTAATGGTGATGCAAACATATTCATCCTCATCTTAGCTTTTCTGTTCTCGGAAGTATTAAGTCAGAGATAAAGTCCCCTTAGCTAAGCAAATAAAATCTTAAAAATTACTATTTACCCATTCCAAAACATTTATGGCAATCTAGAATCTGCCGGGGACTTCTATTGCAGCCAGCATATTAGAAAGATATGAATGGAACTTAAAAGGCCTCCATTTCCATTAGGTTTGAGCTTTAACATGAAAATTAGCCTGCAATTCTTTTCTATGATAAATCTCACCCATTATTGCCCTAACAGTATATGATATCAAACAACCAACCAAAGAGGTCCCAGCAAACTACTTAGTAAATAATTAAAAACAAAATATGATCTCAAAATTGTTAAAAATTAATACAGTTTTATAAAGTGACCAACTCATTCCAGCACAGAAAACGGAAAAATTATGAAGGACTAGAGGCTAGAGGTACAGTATTGAGGTTACCTTATGGCCTATATATTTAGCTCTTCGAAGACACTCCCGGTAAAGCTGAAACCAACAATTAAATCCCCAAACAAAGATCAAAAACCATCATTTCGATTACAGTGTATTGATTAATAAAAGAAAACGAGGTAATGAAAGGATACTAACTCTGATAACGTTGTTAGCAAGCTCAGGGGGCAGCGCTGTTTGTAAAGACGGCATTTTCTTCTTCTTATCTGATCAAATAATTCACAGACATGGCAATAAATTAAAAGTGCACTGAGAAAATCAAAATTCTAAATAAAAAAAAAATGAATCGAGGGGAGATGATGAATACGAAGAAGGAACCTCGTGCGGCAGCTTAGCACCAAGGAAACTGGAAAAGCCGGCGAGAACGAAACGATTGATAGGCGGAGTTGGGTCTTATAATATTGGGCCTTATACATCGGTTTTTGTTTTCTCTATTATATTTCAAAACTTGGTGGAAAGCCTGGTCCAATACAATTAATAGTATCTTATTTATTATTTAGGTGAATTTATGGTTTTTAGTCCCTGTTATGCTTAATTATGACTTGTAAAAATAATTCACATCCACATTTTAATACAACTATTAATTATTTTTATTAATTAATTATTTTATAAAAATTAAATATATTCATTTTTAAAAAAATAGAGATAAGAGTATACAATTTTTTTTTATAAATAACTGGACTGGATTAATAAATGAACGATTCCGATGCTATCACATGCGCCGACTGATTAACTGTTCTGGAAATGTGCCTGAAATAAATTTCTTTGAAGTAGCGTTCATGTTGATGGATATATCTAATAATACTGCCAATTTCAGATCTGTCATTTTCTTTAGATTGACATTTTTTAATGACCACTATGGATCTCCTTCGATCTCGACCATGTCGATTTCCAATCGTCGACCCCCTGCTATTGCTTCCGCACATGCTAAAGCCTCTACCGCAAAAGGGGACTCAACTCCTTCATGCAAAGATGACTTGGTAAGCAGAGCTTTCTCCCTTCCAGTTCTAACAATAACACTTGAACTTGATCTAAACTCCTTTTGGTCAAAAGCAGCGTCAAAGTTAATACAGATGAAAGGATCTTTAGGAGGAGTCCATGTTGACAAGATATTTCTTCTGGTAATTTCCTTTCCTGCCAATCCAACTAACTCTAGAAGATAATTCTTAGTCAATGTTACTGCCCATTTTCCTGTGTTTTTTATTCTTTCATGAAGAGCTTTGTTTCGTTCACTCCAAGTTACCCATAACCCACAACAGACCAGTCTACAGTCACAAGTTATGCCTATAACAACCCTACGGTGAGAAGAAGGGATGAGCAAAACTCGATTCAACTCGAAAAAATCGAAAAAAATTAAATTTTAAGTTAAACGAATCGAGTTATTTGAGTTAACTCGAATTTTTTTTTGAAATATCGAGTTAAGTTTTTGAATTTAAATAACTCGAATAATTCAAATATCAAACTATAATATTTTATATTTTTACTTCAAACTCTCAAATATTTTTACTTTTCCCTCAAAACTTTTATTCCTTTTCATTTTTCTCTTAAAACTTTTATTCTCCTTCTATCTCAACCTACAATCTACTCAAAATCTATTTCCCACCAAAATTTTACTCTCCTATTTACTTTTTTCTCAAAATTTTATTTTCAAAAACTCTTAAATTTTTTTTTATGTATCCCCATAATTTTTACTCATTCTCACTTTTTTCCTAAAATTTTTACTTCCTTCCAATCTCACCTCCCATCTATTTCAAATTTATCCCCTCCCCCCAATTTTTTTAATATTTTTCTTCCAAAATTTTTTTCTCCCTTATTTACTCTCTCAAACTTTTATCTCTCAAAATTTTTTATTTTCTCCCTAATTTTTTATTTCTCACACTTTATTCTCAAATAAAAAATTAAAATTATTCAAAAAAATTACTAAACATAAATAGTAATAATTTTATTTATATCTACTATTTA
The DNA here is from genome assembly GCA_025698465.1 of Gossypium longicalyx. Lineage (NCBI taxonomy): Eukaryota > Viridiplantae > Streptophyta > Magnoliopsida > Malvales > Malvaceae > Gossypium > Gossypium longicalyx. The sequence continues at coordinate 8,518,260 of CM046997.1, read as the reverse complement.
TATTATTAAATTAAAGTTTACATTTTATATTATTTATATTATTGAATTGTTTAGTCATATTGAATATTTATATTAAAATTGAATTATTAATTATGCCATTAAATATTCATGTTAAAATTTTATATTGGTATCAATTTTACTTTTTATCTTTAAAATAATTTTTATTAAGAAATTATATTTTTATATTTAATATATTTTTTAATTCTAAAATATATAGTGACAAGAACCTAAATATAGTTAAAACAGCTAAGCAAGCAAAGAAGCTAACCCGTATATAAAAGATTAATAAATAAATTATGAGGTGATAAAAGTTAATAAAAATTTTGATTAAGGTAGGTAAATTTTATTACGATAGGTGACAGTGGTTACAAGAACCTAAAATTATTTTTTAAAATTTAACTCGAACAAATATATTCGATTAGATTCGATTCGAATTCTATTTCACTCGACTCGATTTTAGAAAATTTCAAATCAAATTAGTATGATAAAATATGATTCGTCAATTCGATTAACTTAAAATTTTTTCATTCGATTTGATCGAATGCTCACCCCTAGTGAGGAGTGTAGGAAAGTGCATTTTTAGGATTTCGTTATAAAATTATTTGTTAGTTGTATAGTTAATTATCTTTCGGTTAAATGAATTTGTTTGAAATTAAAAGTTATTAAGTATAAATACTAAATCGCGTATAAGACAGAAGTTGAATTATAATTTAAAATAACAAAAAGGACTAAAGAAGTAATTATGTCTTTGTTTCTTTAAGTGGATGGTATATGGGTTAAAACAATTAATAATATGATATATATTATAATAGTTAATAAATTTAAAAGTATGTAAACATATATTATATAATATATGATAAAAACATAATATATGAAATAATAAAAAAGATAAAAAGAAAGTAAGTGGAAAAATGAAGAGAGAGACATGCAAAATAAAAGAAAGAGTAAGAAGAAAAGTAGGAAGGACGCATTGTATTTAAGGGTTTTTAAGGTTTAAATTTATATTAGTTAATCAATTTAGTCTCTTTTTTTTTTGTAAATTTTATATTTTTAGAATTTTGGTGTTAAGTACTATTCGATTGATGTTTAAATTTTAATAATTATTAAGATTTTAAATGTTAATGTTGAATAGTTTTAGTATTAGGGATTAAATTTATAGATTTTTAAGTTAGAAATAAAAAAAATTAAATTATAGAATAAATTGTAAATTTTGTATAATAAGGATTAAATTGTGAAAAATTTTAAAATTTAGGAGTTTAATTAAAAATAGGAAGTTAAATTTAACTTAAAGTGAAATTAGTATAAAAATATAGGATTAAATGTGAATAATAAAAATTAGTTTCGATTTAGAGATTAAATTAGAATTTAAGCAAATATTAAGTAAAAATTTAAATAGTTAATTTGAAATTCAATTATGTTGAATTAATGTATTTTAATTGTTTTAATTTCGTAACTGATATTATACCAGAATCTCTAACTAAAAAGAGTAAGAATAAAATCGACATCGAATAGTTCGGAATTCACAGTTTGATTTCTATAAATTTGAATCTAGTTGTCAGTTGTTGTAATTCGATTTAATGCATATGGTAAGCGTTTGAGGTGAGTATTTGGCATTTTGATAGTTGATTGAAATGGATTGAATTGGTATATACATTATGAATGTATTGATTATTTGAATTGAAATGTGCAAATATGAGAATTAGATATTGGTTGTATTTAAAATTCGAAATTAAATCCTATTAACTGTGTCGGGCTGAGTCGGATATAGATGGCATGTCATAAGATATGAAGAGTTTAGGAATTTCTTTGACTTCAAGTCGATGAGGCATTTGGTGCTAATTTGTTTCGGTTTAATCGATGAGACACTGGGTGTCAAATTATATAACGTTGGCCGCAGTTATTACTTCAGATTTATTCGATGAGGCACTGGTGTGTTGGTTGGATCCATATATTCGTCCGAGTTCGAGCCGTGTTAATAGGGGTAATTAAATAATAAAGTTCTTTAATCGATATTGAATGATATTGTATGTGAATTGAAAATGAGATAGTGATTTGAAGCATGAAAAAAAATGTAATATGTTGTGATTAAATGAGATACATGAGTTATGTACTCATGAATTGAATATTGAATAGATAATGCCATGGTATAAACAAATGGTGTATGAAAACCTATTTATATAGTAAGTGTGTGAATTGAGATATTTGTTAAACAAATTAAATATGATAAAATGTATAAATTGAATAGCGTAAGAAATGATATACTATTATGTATTAATTCAAAATGTTGAAATATGGTAGTTGTGATATTAGACATTAATACATGTTTATAATTCAATTGTGCATTTTGTATTCTATTGTCTTTAAATGTTTAAATTATAGAAATATCACTGAGTGTTACTTAGCGTACGGTTTTGTTTTCCGTGCGCAAGTTAGATATTTTTCTTTTGATTGTCGATTCAGCATCCAGCAGCAATTTCAATCTTAAATATGGTCATGTTTATCTTTTTGTGTTGGTATTTACTTAGGATGTCTAGTTGATAGTTATTTTGTGGGTGGATTGTAAATGAAGTTATAAGTGTAATGTTGGTTTGAAGCCATAATTTGGCATGGTGTTTTGAACAAATGTTTGTTATATGTTATATGCATGTTTAAAATTTTGATTTGAATGATGCATTAATGATATGTTTTGATGATATATATGTGGTATCAATGAGGGTATTTTGGTTAGGCACCTAGAATGATTGTTTTGGCATGTTTTGAGTGTTTGGTCGTGTTTTGAATAGATTAAACGAATGATTTTTGAGTTGTTTAATGCCCAAGCAAATAGGAAATGATAAACTTGTGGTTTAAGGCACATTTTAGGTCCACGCGGCTAGACATATGGGTGTGTGACTTGTCCGTGTGAGACAAATGGCTAGCACGCGAGTGTGCGAAGTCATTTTGAGAGTTATATGGCTTAGCACCCGAGCGTGTGGTTTGGCCGTGTGACCCAAGTTAGTGAGTTACATAAGCACGGACATGGGTTGAGACATGGTTGTGTGTTCTTACTTCGAATGCTCACACGGGCTGTAACACCTTAATCTCGAATACAGAGTACTTGAATACTAAGGCGCTACATTAGCTCACTGGAGTAACTCAGCAAAATTTTCAAATAATTTTAAAATATTGAAATACATTTTATATAAGAGAAAATACCATACATAGTCATACTGAAAATAGTAATAAAAGTAGTTATACAAAATATGTGAAGCTCTAATATCATCGTATATCAAAATAGTCAAAATAACAAAAATGATAAATGAGTTACAGACTTATGAAAAAAAATACAAGGCCTTAGGAATACAATGCCCACTAATATATAAGGTATTGTATCGTCAATGATGTTTCTTGGACACGAACAAAAGTTTACAAATATGAACATTAAGACAATTCAAAGGTTGAACTCAAGCTCAGTGGTACATAACAAATCTACCATACTTCAAGCAATTCATAAATATAAGCATGCAAATCAAATGTATACATAGAAATGTGACATGAGTATCGAATAATTAAATCATGAGTCATTAAATCTACATAACCAACTTGCTTGTATATTAAACTTGTCAAACTTGTTAGATTGCACATACTGCTTAAATAATTGGGTATCCGGATAGTTTCGTGTCACTCATGGCCGCTAGTCAAATAATCTCGGGTGTTCATAAGGTTATCCCAAACGACACTCATGGTTGCTAGTTAGGTTAGAGTCTGAAGGTTGAGCGCAAACAAACTCATGGTTGCTAGTTAGGTTAGAGCCCGAAGGCTGAGCACAAACAAAGCATCAATATATAATCATAAAAAAAAATACAATCATGACATTCGACTCTCATACTCGTTTCAACTTGCTTATCATTCTAGCTAAAATATTAACTAATGAGATGTGACAGTCTACTACTTTGACATTTTGATCTTTTCTCATTCAAAAATTAATAACTCTTAATATATAATTATAAATTGAGCATCATTTGTTTTAAACAAAACTAGACTTTTGTACAGTTATAGAGATATAAGGCTCACTTTCTATTTTATCTTATGAAATTTTTGGTGATTTTTCAAAGTCACTGTTAAATCTGTTTTATAAGAATTCTCCTACCAGATTTTTATGACCTTTCAAAACTTAAAATTCATATATTTTAAAATACAAATCAAAATCGATCTCCATTTATTCTAAACGAAACTAGACTGACTCACGGTTACAACGATGTATAGATTACTTCTTAATTATTTTTACAGAATTTATGGTGAATTTTTAAACTTACTGTTCATGTAATAATTTGTTTTTAGCAGATTTCACACCTAAGTTTTTAGCTTTATTTTAAATCATCCAAACAAGATTTTCACCCAAAGACATATAATATGCATGCATTATCACACAAACATCATATTTATGATTAATTAAGAAGTGTAGGAGAGGTAAAGAGTATCACCTTGATGAAAAACACCAACAAAGTTTATTACCTAGCTCTCCACCACTTTGCCTTTACCCTTAACTTTAGAAGATTCACCACCCTTTTTAACTAATAACCATGTAACACACAAGATTTCTCACAAAAAAATAAAAAATAAGAGTTGATAAGATGTAAAAATATATACTTTAAATAAATAAATAAATAAAATATGAGAAGATGGATAGAGACTTCCTCAAACTCAAACCCTTCCAAACATCCAAAAACCTCCACATTCATCCTTAATGAATATAGATATATATTTTTTTCTTCTATGGAACTTTTTTAAAAAAAATAGATCAAGACTCTTGCCTTTTTTAAGAATTGGAAGATGAAAAAAAATGGTGAAAACTCACTTAAATCTCTCTCCCTCTACATGACTTGCTAAAAAAAAAATAGACGGAGAAAACGAAGAAAAAAAATGAAGAAATGTAAAAAGAAAAAAAAACAATAGGGTGATTATAATATAGGAAAAAATAGGGACAAATTCATTTTATCCCATACCTTAATCTACCAACCCATCTTTTCTCATTAATTGGGAGAAGATTTTTATTCAAAAATGGTAAAATTACCATATTAGTCATCCATCTTTCCCCTACTTCACATAAGCTTCCCAACATCCTTAATTTCTTATAAAAAGGTCTAAAATTCACCCAAATTAATTCTAACAAAACTTAATTCCAAAATAAATTTATCCATCGCCAACCCAGGTCAACACTCGAACATTGACTCAAGAATTTGGGGTCGTTACACGGGCGTGTGACTTGGCCGTGTGACCCCTGTAGTTAAATTTTTCTAACTTTTTCTTAAAATTTTCAAACGTTCCCGATTTAGTCCCAAATCGTTTCTAAAGTGATTTTAGGCCCTCAAAGGCTTGAATAAGGGACTCTATGCATGTTTAAGGTTGAATTATATTATGATTATTGAAATGTTTCGAAACCAATGAATTAGATTACATTTATTCGGTAATGCTTTAAAACTCTATTCCAACGACGGATACGGGTTAGGGGTGTTACAGTGTCAGTCTAAAAAAAGGAGGTAGCCACTATTGAATATTTAACTAGATTTAAGATATTATCCATAACAAGTTGAGTTCATTCCACATTTCTCTTGATACAGGACATTCTCGAAAAACATGATCGATTGATTCTAGGCCATCTCCGCATCTAGGACAGGCTAAAAGAGTTCCAATTCTTCTGCTATATAGATTAGTGAGAGTAGGCAAATAATTTCGTGAAATTTTCTAGAATGTAATTTTTTGCTTTGTGTCAAGTTTAAGTTCTATAATTTTTTTTGTATAAGCTTCTAGTGGCTACTGAGATCATTGTAAAATAAGAGCTTCTGTAATTGTCGAGGAGAATTTTGTATGCGTTCCTCACTGAGAAGGCGTTTGATGGTTCACCTCGCCACATAACCAAGTCCTCGTGCTCTATTCTAGCCAACAGGATTCACAATATTCGGTTAGTATCATTCTCTTCGAAGGTACATTTAATAAGATTCACATTCCATAACCTGCTTGAATAGTCAATCAAGTCATAAACTATAATTAAGTTAATATCATTAACCATTCCACCTACTTTGTAATTTGCAGCCCCAGCAAGCCAAACATCCTCTCTGATTGAAATTTGATCCCCATTACCAACCCTCCAACCAATGCCTTCTTGTAGCAAGCCCTTTGTCAACCAAATACTTAGCCAGGTATAAGAAGGTAAACCCCGTAATGGAGCCTCCAAAAAATCGCAATTAGGGTAACATTTAGCTTTAAGTACGCGACTTAACAACGATTTAGAATTATTAATAAGGCGCCACTTCTGCTTAGCTAATAATGCAATATTAAGAGAAGATAAACAACGAAAGCCTAATCCATAATTTTCTTTAAGATCGCATAGTTTCATCCACTGACACCAATGAATGCATTTTCTTCCATGACTCTTTTGCCACCAAAATCGCGCAATAATGCCTTCCAACTTCTTACAAAGCGACTTCGGCAATAGAAAACAAGACATCGCATATGTTGGAATAGCTTGTAAAACCGCTTTAATATAAACTTCCCTCCCTCATTGCAACAACAGCCTTTTGCCCTAATTATCTATCCTTTTTTTAACTCGATCTTTCAATGTCTAGAAAACAATTTTCTTTCGCCTTCCAACCATATATGGAAAACCTAGATATCTTTCAATCTCATTTGATTACCAAACCTCTAAAATTCTTGATATTCGATTTTGATATTCTTCATTCACGTTTGGACTAAAACAAATGGTTGATTTATCGTCATTAATACATTGACCCGAACAAAGTTCATACTCCTTTAGGATTCGTTTTAAATCATTGGCCCCTCTATCATTAGCTTCTCCAAAAAGCACACAGTTGTCTGCAAATAAAATATGTGTAATTTATGGACCCTTCCTTGCTTTGGCTCTGTTGATCAACCTGTTCCCTAAAGCGAACCTTATAAGAGTAGATAAACCTTTACTACAAATAAGGAAAATAAACGAACTTAAGGGGTCTCCTTAGAAAAATCCTCCACTCAGCACAAACCTCTCTCGTACCCTCCCATTCAATACCTTAGAATAAGAGACGGAAGAGATACACCTTATAATAGTTCATATCCAACTGCTTGCAAAACTCATTCGCTCCATCATTTGTCTCAAAAATCCCTATTCCACTCTATCGTATGCCTTGCTCATATCAAGTTTAAGAGCCATAAAAACTTTCCTCCCTACCTGTTTTTGTCGAAAAGAATGTAAAATTTCATAGGCCAATAAGATATTATCATAAATTAATCGCCCTGGCACAAAAGCACTTTGGGCCTCATCAATGTGATCCTCCAAAACCCTTTGGAAACGATTAGCTATCATTTTAGCTATAATCTTATAAAGAACCGTGCATAAAGTTATAAGCCTAAAATTCGCTAAATTTATCGTGCATGAAATTTTTGGAATAAGCACAATGTTTGTAAGATTTAGAGCAGCTAAGGCTTTACCTTTATTTAGAATTTCTAAACAATAAGAAGTGATATCCTTACTGATAATATGCCAACATCTTTGAAAGAAAATTGTCGGAAAACCATCATTCCCAGAAGCCTTCATAGGTCCCATACCATTTAAAGCCTCTAAGACCTCTTGGTCATTATAAGGCGTTGTTAACAAAGCATTTGCGTCATCAAAGATATAAGGACGGACTCTCGAAAAAATATGATCCATATACCCTATCCCTTTGGACTAAAAAAGAGATTGAAAATAGTGCCTAGCGATAGTCTCCAATTCCTCCTTCCTCCTTTCAATCCCTCCATCTTCCCTTTGTAACCCACTTATTCTATTCGTTCTCCTTCTTTAGGAAGCAAAGTTACAAAAGAAAGCTGTACTCTTGTTACCCAATTGTAGCCAATTTGCCCTTGCCATTTGTTCCCAAAATAACTTGTCTTTGTCAATCTTCAGATTCAATTGAACTTTTGTATAAATCAACTCTGCTGATATAAAAAGATTATTTTCAGTGTCCTTCCTACTTTTGACCATCAATGAGCCCAACTCCCCTCTCTCAACAAGATTGACACCATCCCTTCTAGGTCATTTTTTACCATCTCCATCTATAATCGCAGTGTCTTCCAAATCGTGATCCATCTCTGTAAGTTCTTGTGACCTAGTCAGCCATAAAAGAAATAAAAAAGAGTCAGGCGCTCATATTGAAACTTAACATAAGAAGTCACCCCATCCGAAAACATGATCTTCTTTTTTCTTTTTAAGGGTTACCTAACGTCCAATTGAACCCTTACTCGTAAATAAGTGCATCAACCCTTTCCCAAGTTAGTTTCGTCGAACTCTAAAAAATCTCCCCAAAAATTCCCCAATCTGATGTGCTAGATTCTCTGTATAAAATCCTGTTGGCACTCTATGAATTTGAACCCAAAAGTTTGCATAAATTAATGACACCCTTAGCAAATCTTCCCCTTCCGCTAGCCAATAAAGTAACAAGAGATGATTATTAAAAGTCTATGAAGAACCCTTTAGAACCCTCTCTAAATCCATCTTATGAAAAAAATTTAAATAGAAACCTCTTGTCCCTTAGATCTGAGATCTGGACCCCTTTTACTGGATGCCAAAGGTTTGCTATCGTGCCTCTCATCGCCGAGAAGTGTATAATACTAGCTGTCAGAAAGTAACCAACCAAGCAAAAATCAACATCTTGGTCTACTGACACCAGATCTCTTTGTGCTTGTAGAACTTCGTCCTCCTTGTCATTTATTGAGAGATCTGTCAGATCCTTCTCCATGTTATCGAGATCCAGTACTTTTACCAAAAGCCAAGGGAAACCAATTTTGAATAGAAGAAAAAGCTAGTAAATTGTTGAAAGTAGAAGATTTTGTCGACACCAGCCCCAAAGAGAGGAAAAACACAAAAACAAAATCAAACAGAGACCTTCTAAGGAACGCAGACAGAGACGTGTTAGGAATTAGCAGACATTTAAATTTAGAGTATAAAAAATTAAAACATAGAGATTAAAGTAATTTTTATTGGGTCGAGTGATATTAATTATTTTGATTAATTAATAATTTTATAAAAATTTAAAAATATTCATTTAAAAAAATAGAGATAAAGAGTATACAAAATTAAAGTATAGATATTAAAGCGGTTTTTATTGGGTCAAAGGGTAAATAATTCGATGACCCTTGAATTCAAGTCTAGTGAATTAAAAAAAAAATTTATTTTGAGATAGTTTATAGTTTCACATCTTATTTAAAGAACTTTAAATTTACACAAAAATATATATGTATAAATTAAATCTATGGTAATGAAAACTAGAATTCGCCTTCTATTTTATCTTATTTTGAAAGTATATAGAATAGTGTAGCGACGTAAAAATTTTAGCTAGGTCGTTAATTATGGCGATTTATTGAGAACTTGAAAACTAAAGTTTGATTTTTGAAAATAAACATGGAGTCGCCACCGATCTTTTTTTTTTTTAGGTGTGATCGGACACCTAATACATTTATTTTAGGAACAAAAGAAGGCCGGGTTTAGGTCTACATTAAAATCTAGAGAAAATTGGGGTTCGGGAGTCGGTTACGCGCGAGGAAGGTATTAGCACCCTCGCGACGCCCAAAATTGGTATCTCATAAACACGTGTTGTCTTGATTTTTAAAAATACGAGTTCAATATAACATTTAGTCGTGATCCGATTGAAAATGAGAGAAATTTTAGATTTTGATCTTTGAGAAGGATATATCGATTTAGCATGAGCCGGCAAATTCCGTCCAACATAGCGATGAAATTCAACGACTTAATGTCAAATCGGTACATCGCCTTGATTATTGAAATTAATTAGAAAGCGAGAATGAAAATATTTCTAGATAAAAATAAGGTAAAAAGAAAATTAATGTTGGTGTTGGAATAAGATGTGGGCTGATATGTTAAAGTTTGGAGAAGACGAATGACAATGAAAAGTTAAGAACATACGAAAGCGGATAATATGCAAAACATTAGCAATATATATACAATAATAACAAAGATAAAACGATAATGATGCGTATAACTTTAAACATGGTAATAGTAATGATATGAACATACAATGGTAAAGAACACATATGTATAAAACATACAATGCTAAATTAAAAGTATATGCAACGTGTATCGAAAGCAGAAATAATAAAAATAACCAATGCTAATAATATACAAGTATATGTATGTATTAAAATACATAAGTATAAAAAAAGAAGTATATACATGATATTTGAAACATATGCATAAAAGATACAATATTGAAAAAGAAATATACATATATATATACATATAAAAAACGTACACGCTATATATACATTTAATATAACTATTAAAAAAATACATAATATACATGGTATTAAAAATGGAGTATTAAAATATAAAATAATATATACATCGTTTATAAGAATGCAATATTAAGCAGTATGTACGCATAATATATAACAGTACACAACTAACATGGCGTTTACATATATGTACAAAGAACGTATATAGCATATAAAATATATAATATTTATTAGAGATGATAAGATCTATGCATATACTAAGTAAATACATATACCTATATATATATATATTTATACTCAAATAATAATGGCGAAAATAATAAGTACAATAATGGATATATAAAAATAATGTTATATAAAAATGTATATATACACATATAATGAAACATGTGCTAATAAATATGATAGGAATAAGAATAAATAATGTGTAAAAAATATAGTATTAAAAAAAACATAATATACGTACTAATGATGGTAATTAATAAAATACTAACAAATAATATTCATAAAAGAATATGTAGATACCCGTGTACGAGTGAAAAATAGAAACAAACAAATAAAGAAATTTAATGATACTACCTATATATAAACATATATACATACATGGAAAACATATATACATAATATTAGTATTTAAATACATATAATATAACATTTAAAGAAAAATCATATATAATATATACAAACTTGATATGATATTTAAAATATATATGTAATAATATAAAGATACAATTAAATATTTAAGAACATACACATAATATAGTATAAAAACGTGTTTATATACGTAATATAGAATAATATGCGTAATATATATATAAAACATATATAATATAGTATTAAAATATTTACGTAGGATTTAAAAATATATAGATAATGTGATGCATTAGAACACATACATAGTATGTAAAAAATATAATATAAAAAAAATATATATATATATATATATACATAATATACATGAAATATACATATGATATAATATTAAAAAAGGACATACATAATATATACATACTAATAATACTACAAACAAATATTATTAATACTACATGAATACATATATATTAGATACACACGCATACATAATAAAACATATAATAATAATAATAATAATAATAATAATAATATTATGAAAATACAAAATTATTTAAAAGGAAAATAAGGTTAAATAAAAAAGGATTAAATTTAAATCAAGAACGAAATTGGGGGCCAATTTGAAATAAAAACAAAGAATAGCGACTTAATTGTAACACGCGTGCAACATGGGAGGATCTAAACAGCAAATATTCCCTCTCATCAAAACGCAGCATGTATGGGGGGATGAAATTGCAAAGCGCAACAAATTTTGGGCCGAAATTGAAATAAAAAAGACTTGATTGTAAATGCTTGAAAAAGCGGAAGGGCTAAACGCGCAAATAGCCCTTCCGTTTAAAAAACACGCGGATCCTTTCAGGGGCGGGTCGGGTCGAGCCGACCCGCATCAAAACGGCGTCGTTTTATAGCCAGAGCTTAGGCACCAAAACGGTGCCGTTTCAAGGGGCTATAAATAGCCCAAAATTCTGAAAAAAAATCATTTGAGGAGGGAAAGAAAAAAAAAAGAAGAGAGAGGGAAGAGAGAAAAGAAAGAAGAGAGGGGGGAGGGGAGCTCGCCACGGTGGTCACCACGGACGGCCACCGAGGCTCAGCTTCACGGCGTCGTCGGCGCCACCACAGCGTAAAAATTTTAATTTTTTTTAAAATATTTGTCTTATATATATTTTTTGTATTTGTGAAAAAAAAGCGAAAAAAACAGCAAAGAAAAAAAAGAAAAAAATATATAAAAAAAATTACCTTGATTTTCTTTTTGATCTTTTAACCTCTGATATTATTTTGTATCTAAATATTGATGAAAATACTACCGTTGTTTGGATTGTGAATCTTTTGTATGTTTTTCTTTTGAAAAAATTTGAACCCCTTTTACATTTTCATTCGGGTTTTTATACCCATTTACAAGTTGCTTTTTCTTTTTACTCTGTCTTCTTTTTGACTTCTTGCAGGTGCAGAGGGATGGGCAAGCGGTGGAGGTGACCCTGGAGCAGGTGGTCAGTGGCCAGAGGAGTGGTTGGCCGAAAATCAGGGGTTGCGGCGCAAGTGGGCAAGTGGGAGAGGGTAGGTGGCTAGGGTTAGTGGGATTAAGGTTTCTGAATGTTGAGTTTAGGTTATTGGGCTGGGATAGTTGGGCTTCGGGTTTTGTATTGGGTTAAATGGGTTAGGGATTGGGTTAATTATTGGGCTGGGATGTTTTGTATCTGGGCCAAAATTGGCCTGTAACAAATAGTTTTGCAAACCAAGATTCAACTATCTCCAAATCATTCATAGTTATGCCATGCCTCCTGTATTTACAATTAACCATGTAAGATTTGTATTGTAATTGATTCTCTTATCAAATTTAATCATGTTTAGTTTAAGTGTGTTTAACATTACTTTTTAAAAGTACTTTTAAGGTTAAAAGTACTTTTAAAGTCATAAACAATACTAGACAGCTAGCTTTTAGAGTTAAAATGCATTTGAAAAGTACTTATGAATTAAAAGGCAAAATAAATTCTTTTTTAGCTTTTGTGTTTGAAAAAAGAAGAAGTATTTTTAGATTCAAATGGCATTTTTAACACTTATTTATAATTCAATGTATTTTATGTAATATTTATATTAGATGTAAATTTATTTTTATTGAAATTTATTTGAAATATATAAATTATATATTTAAATTCTTAATGGTTATATTTTAATATTTAAAATATAATTTATATATTCAAATTAAATTTTATAAATAATTAATATTAATTACTTAAAAGTATTCAAATTTGTATTTCATATATTGAAATATTAATAATGAGTTATAGTAAATTATTTTTTATATTTTATTGAGATATTGTAATATAACGAATTTAAATAGTATTTAAATGCTTAATTTTTTTAGTTTATTATATCATGTTTAAAATGAACATTTTATTTTTCGAAAGTACTTTTTAACTGCAATATTAAACACTTAAATCTTAAATCTTAGAACACTTTTTCATACACTTTTTAAAAATACTTTTCAAACAATAAATAATTAATAATAATTAATAATTTCTCAGGTGATCATTTTCCTCCTTGAATGCATTAAAATCAAAACCATAATTAAATAAAAAGTCTGAAGTTTTTAATTAAATTTTAAAAAAAATCAATTAAGCTCAATTGAGTTGTTATGACAAAAAAAATTAATTAAATTATTCCATTAAAAATATCGTTAATTAACCAATTTTATTATTAATAATATTAATGTGATTGAGAAAACTGACACATGGTATGACTTATGAATAACTACATCAACATATATTTAAAAAGGAAAAGACTAAAAGGTATTAACAAAAACATTTACATTTATAATGAATCTATAATGAATTTAGATAAATTCTATATGTAAATTTCAAATATTTATTAAAAGTAGAATTATTTGGTATATTATTAGTGGAGTTTCTAAACTCTACAAGTAAGGTTAGGAGTTGACAAGTGTATTATAAGGGTATAGTAAAATATTAAAAAAATACACATGTCAATTTTTTAAAACTGTTTGTGGAATAAAAAAATATACTGCTAGTGTACCAAATAATCCCTTCTTAAAAATGTTAAATAATTATAAATAGTTGTTAAAAAATCTAAAAATTATTAAAAATGGTAATACTATATAAATTATTAATTAGTAAGAAAATATTTAAAATATGTAAAAAGAAATAAAATTTAATTATGATATTTCTATTTTATTATTTAAAAATTCTAATCCAATCATGGTTGTTTTTTTTTTGTTGTTTTTTTGCTATGATGATTTTAATCTTCCAACTCTATAAAAAAAATATTTTAACTTTCCATTTAATTTCTCGCCTCTTTTAGCTATTGAATTTGCATTTTTTGTCAAATCATCTCAAAATGGATAGAAAAATTAAGGATAAAAAAATTAATGTTTGTTAACTTTACTTACGTGGCATACACGTAGGTTGTCGTATAAATGACAAGTCAACATTTAATTGATTTTTTAAAATTTAAAAATATTTTTATAATTTTTAATGATGTTTAATTTTAAAAAATAGTTTTATAACTTTTCTAAATTTTTAAATTTTAAAAAATTAATTAAATGTTAAAATGTCACTAACGCGAGAGTTCATATGTATGTAACATCAGTAAAACTTAAAAAAAATTAACTTTTTCTATTTATTTTAAAATGAAGAATTTAAAGACTAAAAAAATAAAAAATAAAATATTTTTTTATAAAATTAAAAATCCAAATAAATTATTATATAATTATAAAAGTAAGTTGTTATAAACTTAATACAAATTATTATTAATTTTTAAATCTAAATATTAAATTTCAAATATCCACGTAGATTTATAAATTTCCGATGGTACAAAATTAGCTTGATCCAATATGTTCCGGATAGGGCTTCTGGAAAATCACAGTTATCTGCCATCTTTCTAATACAGCTTTTAGCTCTCGGTAATTTCTAGACTTATTTTTTATTTTTATATTTTCTAAATTTTATAAAGTTTCAAAACTTTTATTGAGAAATTAACTTGATTTTTTAAATTTTTAAAAAATTAAATTAAATTTATAAATTAAATTAAATTTATTTTTATAATATTAAAAAATTATGTCAGCTTCCCGAGAGAATTATTAGAATATTTAATTTAAAAAGTTAATAATTAAATAAAAAATTAATAATTGAATGATTAAAGTAAATCTATAATAATTAGATAACCTTACCATCAATTTAAGGTTAAATTTGAGGCGATGGTGCAGTGCGATACGTTTAATTTATTTTTTGTCTCACACTATAATATCGTTATAGTATCTAATTTCATCGTTACTGCTATTTTTACACTAACCTCAAATAAACACACCGTCTACTCAAGCTCACCCTAAGATTAAAATTTTAGATTCTAAAAAAAATAGAATTTAAGTTTTTAAAGAATAAAAAACTTTTTTTTTTCAAAAGAAAATTTATAATTCATAGAGTGTGCAACTAGAAAAGGGATAACTTACTAATTAACAAAATAGTTTTATTCACTGCAGGTCAAGTTTCACAACTTAATCACACATTCATACATAAAAATCACTTATTTCAAGCTTCAAACATACAATTTCGAGCAAACTGGTTCAAAAGTTGCAAATTTTTAGCCAGAAATCTCAACAGCCTTGACATCAGACTTTTTAACTTCCAACTTGGGTACAGTGACAGTAAGCACCCCATTCTCCATGGAAGCCTTAACCTGATCCATCTTGGCATTCTCGGGCAACCTGAACCTCCTCATGAACTTGCCGCTGCTCCGTTCAACCCAGTGCCACGTATCATTCTTGTCTTCCTTCTCTACGTTCCTCTCCCCACTTATCTGCAACACCCGATCATCTTCCACTTCCACTTTCACTTCTTCTTTCTTAATCCTCGGCACATCGGCCTTAAAAATGTGGGCTTCCGGGGTTTCCTTCCAGTCGATCCGGGTGTCGACAAAGGCAGAGGTTTCCGGCGTCCTTGTCGTAGAGACAGCGAAGTCCCTGAATGGGTCCCAAACATCAAGCGAGAAGGGGTCGAACACGTTGCTGCGTCAGTTGCCGAAGAAGTTTGGAATCAGAGACATTTTCAGAAGCAAGATAAGAGCAATATATGAAGAAACCTTGAAGAAGTTATTTTAAAAGCTGTCGATCTAAGCTTTGCTTGTCTGATAATGTAGGGGAACTGAAATGGATATTTATAATTGTAGTTGTGGAGGATTCTAGCATGGACAAGATTTTTCTATTTTCTGGGTTTAAATCATTTTTCTGGAACATTTATCTAGAAGCCTGTAACGACAACACATTTCATTCTAGGACATTCGTGAATATTTCGTATTTTTATGGGCTTTATAATTAATAAGAAATCGTTCTAGGAAAATATTCATCGGCGTCCTTGTGAATATGGGTAGGTTGAATTAAATTGTTGGATACTCAAAAGTTCCATTTTCGCCTATAGAAAATAAAAGGGTTTTACTAAAAAATAAAAAATTAGTAATGAGGCCTTGGAAACTTATCAATTTGACTGTTGACAACGTGATTAAAAGAGTTGATTTGTGGATAAATTATTCACGTGGTACGCCACATCCCTATATTTTTAAAATAATTTTTTTAAAAAATATAAAAAATACTAAAATATTTATATCTATAATGAATCTAAAATTTGGATAAAATAATATTTATCTAATATAAAATTATTGGAGATAAAAATTGAGATTTAATATTTATAATTAAAAAGTATAATGAATGCTTATTAAGTTTATAATAAATTATTTTTAAAATTGGTGTGATTGCATGTACATGTTGATGATACCTTTTAAGGAAAATATTAAAATAGAAAAGATTAGGATTAAATTCTAAGTTTTATTCCACATATTTTTTTAGATTTTTTAAATATTTTTAAATATTTTTTATAATATTTAAAAGTTACATTAGAATGAATCTGAATAACTATTTGTTTAAATTTATTTTTAGCGTGTCTTTATAACTTTTTAATATTTTTAATATTTTTATAATTATTGAGAATTATTTATGATTATTTTTATTTTTCCATTTTTTTGCATATTTTTTTACAATATTTAAAATTTATATTTATATTTGGACCTAATATTTTAGTAATTTTTAAAATAATTTTTTAGATTTTTTCTTTTCAAAATATATGTGCTCCATCAACCACAATAGTCTCATTGATTAAACCGGTTAACTAAAGATTTTTTTAAAATAAAACCTAATTTTTTGCTTTTTCCATTTTTTACTAAGAATTTTTTTGCTAAGAATTTTTATACCTTTTGCTAGCCAAAAAATAATATCAATAAGAATAAATACTTCTATGTAAGGATTTAAAGGATAAAACACTCTAGGCCCAACTTGGTATACAAACCAGCACATCTCATCTCATCACACGCTAAGGGATAAATAACCCCCTTAAAGGGATGAAAGAAGCCTAAACCAACACCACAAAACAAACCAATTATATAATATATATTCAGATGATTGTGCTATGTCATCTCTCCCCCTCGGCCTCTATCTATATAAATTATACTATGCAATCATTAATATTAATATACATATATATATAACACTAAAATCTACCATTCTCATTTGAGCAACTATACTGAGAACTCTCTGTTATGGCATGGGGCATCCCTTTCAGTAAGCAACCAATGGGGGGTATACTTAATGTCTCTTCAATTCCATAAGCATTCCAACAAAATGGTTCCTCCATCAATTCACCTTCGTGTGGCATAAGCTCGACATCTGCCATTGTTATGTTCGTGCAAGCCACCGTGTCGCTGCACGCAAAATGGATCGGAGTATTTCTCACGTCATAGCTGCCTTTAATGTTCCTATATTGCACATCTCTTACATAAACAGCTGATGTTTGGTTTAGGCATGCCTTTTGCAAACAGTAGTATTGGTCTATGTTTATGCAGTTTCTAACATTCTCCATCTGGATGTTCTCAAATGATATGCCTGATACAGAACCTGTGCCCCCTTGCCATGTCTTGATCCTTACCCCATTGTCTGATTCTCTTATCACCGCATTTCGAACGGTTATGTTCGAAACACATGCCTGCGAATTATGCACCCCAAGGCTCCCAATGCTGCAGAAATAAACTCTCTCAGTTAAGTCACTCTAATTAGTTTAAAAGAACAGAGCCAGTTTCATTTATATCTTCATTTAGTTCCAAAAATGATAGAGAGACCGCTCTTAACTGTCTGCGTACCAATCCAAAGATAAGAGAATGGATTGTATAAGCCGAAATCGATTTACAAAAGGGCTAGTATACCTGATCCCGTGACTTGGACCACAAGTAACACCTTCAATGTGCACATCCGAGCATCCTGGACCGATCGAAATGCAATCATCTCCTATTTAAAATCATGAGACTTGAATCATTGCAAGGAATAATACATAAACAGTACAATGTAGGATAAACTGTTCAATAGAGTATGATAGACACAAGTTCCATTTTCCTTACCGTTGCTTATCATTGAATTGTATATGCCAACAGATTTTGTGTTTCCAATGTGGATTCCATCGGTGTTCGGGCTAAGTTTAGGGGTCGATATCAATAGTTTTTCTATCAAAACCCCTTCGCACCCATCGAATTTCATATGAAACTGAGGACTGTTTTGTATCTTTATGCCACTGACTACTAAATTGGAGCTCATAAAGAACCTGATCATCTGAATCAACAAAAGTGCAAGAGCAAGAAATAGAACAAGTGAGCTGGTTTGAACATCATGAATTAAAGAACTTAAACTTCTGTTATGTACTTACAGTAGGGCTGTCACATGGTCCTGGCAGAGTTGAACCATTTGGACCCTATATAGTCACATCACTAGAATTTAGATGTGGATGATTTAACTTGAAACAAGTAATTATTGATGAGTTGATTAGGAAATGGATACCCTGTGAGGTTTGCAAGGGAGATCCCACCACTTCTGTCCATTTCCTTCAATGACACCATTCCCAGTGAGTTTCATATCATTAAGTCTATAAAACACAAGCCATTGCTGACGGCTATCTGCTTTTGGCCAGCAATCAGGTCCATCTGGTGGCATTAGGACCCCATCAACCTATCACATTCAATGACACAAAAACTGTCCGTCACCGAGAATTAAGGAAAACAAAGGAAGATGATGAACTAGATATCAGATTCTCACTTGAAGGACAAGTCCAGGTTTGCATGGCCCTGGGAAGATAGTGGAAGTGATCATGAAAACTTTATCTGAAGGAACCAAAACAGTGGCTGATTCTACTGCACAAGCTGCTTTCCATGCTTCCATGAATGCTGCAGTGTCATCTGAACAACCGTCCCCCACCGCACCGTAAGAAGTGACGTCGAAGATGCTGCCTGTTGTATCCCCGGGATCATTGGGATAAGGGTCTGAAGGAATAGATGGAGGGTCAGGGTTTTTGGGAGGAGCAGGGACATGAACAGGTGACTTCCCATGGGAGCCTTTGGGTTTATGCTTCTTGTGGTAATGATATCTTGCATTTGCATTGCTTGAACATTGATGAAAGGAAAGAATTGCCAAAATCCAAATGAATAATAATCCACGACCAAGTTCCATTAGCAGCAGACAATAAGCTGAATCCAAACCAATCTGAGAAAATGTATATAGGAAGTAAAAACCAGAAATCTGATTCCAAACTTTCAATTTTCAAGAAAACAAATATACATAATACAATGAGTTAAAGGGTCAGATGAAATGCTTGACCATAACCCCTAATTTATACTCTTTAACAACAATTCCAGAGATCAAAGCTGTTCTTTAGTGATAGTTGAAGACACGTGTCAAATACCGGTTGATAGCTATATCATAATCAATGCGAAAAAAATATTTGAAATGCATTTGGGAGGTTAGCCTTTTTGTGGCTAATTTTGCTTTTCTATGTCACGTGGTCTGTGGACCTGACAGAGATCCTTATGTTTCTTCAATTCTTCATAGTTGGATTTTAATTCCCCACTGTTTTTTTTTCGGCTTGTGTTGCCAAGGACTGTATCCTGGACCCTTGATCAAGGTTACTGTAAGCTTGTGAACTGTCTTTGCGGCCTACATTTTCTAGAATAAAGTGACAAAAACCTCAAGATGAATCTTTTTAAGACATTTTTCTTCATATTTCAAGCTTTCAAAAGGGGCAAAAAGTTTCATCCATTACATTACACTGCAGTATTACTAACCATTTGCCATTTTAAGCTTCATGTTTTCTGTAACATGACCGGAAACCGTATCCGTTCCTGCAATTTAAATCCCTGTATTCCTTATAGAATTCTGTTTATACACAAAGGCTGATAAGGAATTTTCAATGATCTTGATCATGTGAAACCATTTATGGCCTAAACTGCTCTTTCATGAAACTTTTCTAGATAAGCTAGCTGGTTTAGTCGATGTGGAGATGAAAAGAAAAAGAAAGAAAAATGTATTGATGAAAAATGGGGTTTCTTTTTTTTTTTTTTTTTATGTAAAAGCAACAAGTCTCGTGACTCTCTGTTGTTGTTTAGCTCTTGTGGCCATACATAGTGATGTAGGGAACATGTACTACAAAGTGGACGACAGCGGAAATAAATTTAAACCAGTCACGGGTGAATCCAATTCTATATATGGTCCATAAGCCGAAAATTACCCTTTAAGAAACTCTCGTCCAATAAACCAATACTAATGAAACATATATCCCAATGCCTTAATCAAGTGTGAAAATAAAATAAAATAAAATTACCTGACACAATTAAAAGAATCAATCCAAAGATGGTGTTGACGAGCAGCTACATGCATGCATAGGTATTTTGTCGAAGAAATGTAGTAGAAGAATGAGTGCCAATGTAGGTTGCGTTTAAGTTAAAGAGTGAAGTTGAAGAGGCTTTTTATAGAGGTTAGTAGTTGATACATGACATGGAATTTATGCATGCATGGGTTCACGGGTGGGGGTTTAAAGGCTCAAAAAGTTAGGGGGGGGGGGTTGGTGAGAGAGGATTCGAAATAGTGCACTCTACTGGCACAAAAAAAAGCATTGAATTTGTTGAGTTTGTGGCTAGGAGCTATGCCACATAGGATTGCCATAGTATGCACCATAGCTTGCTCTGGTTGGTGCATTGTGATGGGACCAGCCATTGCCAGCCGGGCCAGTTTAGTCTATGGCTAGGTGCTCGTGGGGCCTCCATGATGGGCGGAAAAAAAAACCGAAGGTGGTGGTTTTAGGCTGGTGCAGAATGGTAATCTGTAGCATCATCAGTGTTCCAAAATTCAACATGAACAAAATTCACATGCAGATATATCTGGTTGAAATGAATGTGGTGAGAAGGTGAAATAAAAAGGTGGCACGTATCACCTGAGGATTCACGGGTTGTAATTCCTGTGTGTCACGGGTGAAGAATTAATGAGTAATTTAGATTCTTAAATGTCTCTGCTTTTCCAAGGGCTTTGGTCTTAAAACAAGACAAACTGGCAGACAGAGAAAGCAGCCTAGCTGGACTCTCTAAATTTGCTTCTCTTTTGATTTGTCCTAAATTATTTATTTTTAAATGAAATGTGATCTATGTTATGAATTATTTTGAGGAGTTTGGTCCAATGAATGTTATATTTTTGTAGTAATTTTAGATTTCGAATTATATTCTTATATTTGGAGAATAAAGATTATCTTAAGCAAATAATATGATATTTTCAAAAGTATTAAAATTTGGTAATTATACATTATTTATTTAATAAATTATAATGAATAGATTTTCTCATACAAAATAGTCATAATTTTATTTCAAATTTTAGAGAATGTACTTCATAACTTTAAATGTTGTTATAAGTAAAAAGCTGTTATAAATTGTTTAAATAAAATATATAAAATCCTAAAAATTTGATTGTTATAGCTAAATGTCATCATAGCGAGTGGTTGTTAGTTTTATGTTTCGTGTTTGTTAATTATTTGTTTGTGTTAAATTATAGAGCACAAATTTAAAGGCTAAATTATAATCTAATCTTACTTTAATTTTTAAAAATTTAAACCCTCTATTTTTTAGATTTAAAAATTTAAGTCTAATTATTATCGCTATTAAAATTCTTCTTTTGAAATTAAAAATCAGATCATATTAATAATTAAAATATATAAAATTAAATCTCAAATTTAAATATATTTGAGAATTAACCGTGAAATTTAACTATTTTTATAAAATGGAAAAATGAAAGATAGAATCGTGAAAGGACGACGTGTGAGTAGAAGGAAAGTCCAAAAAATCTTTTAAGAAACAAAAAGTGAAAATTTAACTATTTTTATAAAATTAAAAAAAAAAACCATGAATAAAGAAGCACGTGTCAGTTTGTATATAGGTTTGTAGATAATAGTTTTATTTCTCAAACACATTATCAAAAATAATTTATAATAATAATAACAATAGTTTTGTTTCTCAAACACATTATTAAAACTAATTGGTATGAGAATACAATGTGATGGCTTGATGATCAAGAGTGTTTACTACCTCAGGTTGTAACAGCCCATTTTTAGTTAAATCGAAACAGTAGTTTCGGGATCACAAATCCGATTCCAAAAGGAAATTTTTTTTAATATTATTTCATGATCTGCAATATGATTGAAATATCATATAAAAATTTTGTTAAGAAAATTTTACCGATTACATTTTTAATTGATAAAAGGACCAAATTGCATAACATGTAAAAGTTGAATTCTAGTAGCTAAAGGGATCAAATAGCTATGGAATTCAACATTAGAGGTCCTTATATAAAAAATAGACCATTAATAGGAGTTAGTAAATAAGTATGATGATTCATTCATGGAAAATTAAATAAAGAAAGGATGAAATTGGAAAAATGATAAAATAAAGATGATAAATTAATTAAATAACAAAATATCATCATTTTTATCATCTTTCCCAAAATTAAAACATGGAAACCCTAGCCATGAAAACCTAAGCTCAAGCCAACTTATTTTGCTTAATTAGATAAGCATTCTTGTCATGTTTTTAATAATTCTTATATTTTCGAGATCGTGATAATTTAATCTAGCTATCTTGGGGATTAATTTGTAAAGTTATCAAAGTACTAGGGTTTTTCCATGGATGAATATGTATGAATTATGAAGTTTTATGGTAGAAAATGAAAGGTTGTCGATAGATAAACAACCGATAGATAAACAACTTTTGTAAAGAGAAATTTGATGAAATTATGGTTTAGAAACTAAATTATAAAGATGAAAAATTTATGGAAAAATTATGATTTTTGTGAAATACATGGACTATTATTGTTATATGTAAAAATCGGCTGGGCTTGGAATAAGGATTAAATTGCACGAATTTCATTTTCCAAGCTTAGGGATGAAATCGAAATTAATTAAAAGTATAAGAGAAAAATGATAATTTTGCCTAAAATATGAATTGGATTGAAATAACTATGAATTGTATTAAATTAATGTTAAGTTCATTCATATAGATCTGGATAAACCAAATACGAGGTTAGATCGAGGAAAAGAAAAAGTGTCGGATTAGTAGATTTTGCGTACACGAACACTTGTCGAGGTAAGTTTGTGTAACTAAATTGTATATTTATATTTTTAAATTGAATGTTGTGTATGTGATTGTATTATTGCCATGTAAATGAAAATAATCACATATCCGACGATGACTGGCAAGTATTAAGTCCCGTTTGAATAAATGAAATTCGATGGATATAGGGTTCTCGAATTGGTTGTGGTCCTGCATGTGTTGCGGATACACCACAGCTCAAAAGAGTGTCCCGTTATTAGCTCTCATGAGCTTCCTGTTATATGGTTCTTGTGAGCTTCCTGTTATATAGTTCTTGCGAGCTTCCCGTTAATAGCTCTTCGGAGCATCCCGATTGGTTGTGATCCTGCATGTGTTGTAACACCCCCTAACCCCAAACCGTTGCCGGAACGAGGTTATGAGGCATTACCGGACATATCAGACAACTTACGAATAATTTACAATTAATATAAGTTTTATAGTATAATATAATAATTAAGTCCCTATCTTGGACTCTCGAAGTTCAACACGTATTAAAAGAAGAACGGAACTTGTTCGCGTATTCCAAATATTTTTTTTTTATAAAAATTTCGGCAACATTTCTGCTTATTTTTACTTAACCCTCCTGCAAATTCAAACCAAAACAACCAACACCAATATTTCACATTCATATAACTAATATTTATATCATTAACAAAATTTTAACTTAATAACTATCATAGCATCATTCAAAATTGGTTAAAAACTTCATTCATTTAACAACTTAATGTTCATGTATCAAAATATCATGTACTTTCCTTACCATTTCATTTAACCATCTAAATTTTATAATTCGTCCTTCACTACCCTAAGTAATATACATATTTAAGTGACTAAACAACACTTATGTACATGCCACCTTTACCCAAAGAAAATACACATCACCAAGTTCGTGTTGGAGTCGGGATTGTTCTGGATGCTGAGCCGGAATACTTGACTTCTACTAACCTGCGCACGGAGACAACCGTACGCTGAGTATGAATATACTCAGTGGTATTACTATAAATCAGGACTATTTAATATTAATAAATTACAAACATCAACCATAAATTTTATAATTATTTAAACCACTTTTATATATATTTATTTTACTTCATAAAATCTTAAATTCATAATTCATTTTCCTCATACTAACTCAATTCATAATTTAGTTCATACATTTTTTTTTTCTCATACTTTTCAATAGTACTAAACAAATAATCCCATTTTCAAAATTTCATTTCAATTATTTACCCTATTAACAAAGCTCGGACTATGATAGATACGCGGATTTCCACCCAAACACACCCGAAATATTGTAAATCCTCCATAACACACCGGTATAATATTTCCCCCCAAACACACCAATAAGGCATTAAATGCCTAGTCGGATAAACCGAAGTATGTAATAACAGAAACATCTTCTCGGCCGAACTACAATCTCTTCATCACATCACAAATCCAATGGCATGCCATTTGTATCGAATCTAGTCCGACAAGTTAATAGGGTATTATTTTACTTTTTTCTAATTTTAATTTCACATACTTACCTCAAGTCTTATTTACCATATATAACAATTAAAAATTTCAGCAATCAATAATAATTAAAATTTGAATTATAGTAATACACACCGTAATTCTCCCGTTTTAGTCCTCGATGACTTTCTCCTTTCCTTTTGATGCTGATGCTTCAGGTTCTTTGTTGGCTACGAAAATAATAATTTATAATCATCAATACAACGTGATTCAATTTAATTCATGAGCCTAAACATGCAAATTTAACCATTTTTAATGTATATATATATAATTTCACCATTAAACTGTCTACTTGAGTCATTGTTACTAAATTATTTATATCTTGAGCTACGAAACTCAAAATTAATATCCGTAAATTTTCCTTAAAACTAGACTCATATATCTTCTAACCATAAAATTTCCAGAATTTTTGGTATAGCCATTTAATACAGTTTATTCATCAAATACTCCCCTGTTATTTCATTTGACAGTTCTGACCTCTCTCTACTAAAAATAAATTATCTCATTGTACAGAACTCGAATAAGATTCTTGTTTATTTATTTTGAAACTAGATTCATTAAGGAGTTTACATATATAAATTACACTCCATAATAATTTTTGTACAATTTTTAATAATTTTCCAAAGTTAAAACAGGGCATCTCGAAATCACCCCGAACTAGTATTACAAAACTTCAAATATCTCTTGATTCATCAATTAATTGCTTACACTGTTTCTACTATAAGAAACTAGACTCAATAAGCTTTAATTCCATATTTTGTTCATTCTCTAGTTCAATTTATAAAATTTTTAGTGAATTTTCAAAGTCAGACCATTGCTACTTCCCAAAACTGTTTTGATGTAAAATGTTAATAACCAAATTTATAACACCAATTCACACCTTATTCCTATTCAAATTTCATTTAAACTCAAATTTAACTATTAAATTTTCAACATATTTTCTTAATTCCGAATTTTCCTCAATTTAGTCCCCAAAACACAAAACTTATAGCTTACTTTGCAATTCAATCCTTATTTCATTTCTAACTTGAATTCCTATCAATTTAACCCCTAATTCATCTTTTTATTCAACATGAACAATATTTAGAAATCTAATAACTTTCAAAATATCAACTTAATTTCATCAAAACTTTGTTCTAAAACTTTCAAAACATCAAAATTAAGTAAAAAGGGCTAAATTAACTTACCTATTAAACTTCCAAGCTTTAAAATCCCTATTTCCCCTATTTCCCCTATTTCCTTTCTTTCCTTTCTTTTTCTCCTTCTTTCTCCCCTTTTTCGTTTCTTCTCTGTTTCTTTTTGTTATGTTTCTTTAATTCTTTTATGTTATATTTTATATTTAATTAATTTAATAAATATCTATTCTAATAACAAATACTAATATTACAATTGGATACATATTTAAATTTTACATTTGTACCAATAATTTTATTACAATTGTCATTATTTAATTTGTTTCTTAAACAAAAAATATCATAATTTAATAATTTAATTATTTAATTAACAAATATCTTTTACTTAAATTATAAGTAATTTAGTATTTAAATTACAAATGTACCAATACAATTCTTACACATGTATATTTTATTACCATACAATTGTCTTCTATTTAATTTATTTATAATATATTATTAATTAAATAATCATAATAATTTAATATAAAACTATAATAATAATCATTATAATATATATATGATTTAATATATAAAACCTAAATAAAATCTTTGATTTTATTTCAATATGTCACTAATTTATGTAAATGGCTTAATTGCCATTTTGATCCTTTTATTTTCTATTACTTTAGAATTAAACTTTTACCCTTTTTCAATTTAGTTCTTTTTGCTAATTATTCTAAATTAAGCTAATTTCACCTAATTAATTCCTAATTAGACACACCACTAGGCTCATAAATATTTTTAATAATTATTTTCGAACTTATTTCACTAAGACGGAGGCCCTATAACTCACTTTTCCGGTGCCCGGGAATTTCGGGTCATTACATGTGTTGTAAACAAACTGTAGCTCTTATGAGCGTCTCGATATATGGCTCTTTAGAGCTTCTCGATTAAAGGCTCTTTCATGAGCTTTCTGATTAATGGCTCTCCGGAGCTTCTTGATATTGGCTCGCTAGAACTTCCCGATTATGGCTCTTATGATCTTCCCATTATACAGCTCGAATGAGCTTCCTGTTACATGGCTCACATAAGCTTCCTAATATATATATGACTCAAGAGAGAGCTTCCCGTTTATGTGCTCGCATGAGGAAACCCGAATATGAATTAACGGATTACAGATTTGTACACTTTGTGTGTACTACTCGAGTATCCATCTATATTTTAAATGGTTCAACGGGAAAAGTTCTAACAAGAAACAATCATGAAATTGAAATGAACTATGTCTGTATATACCTGAAATATATGAGAATGATATTACTTGATAATTGAAAATAAATTGGTTGCTATACGAATATGGATCTTCCTTGATAACCTTGTTTATCCATGATTATGATTTATTATTTATGATTACTTGGCTAATGTGACATGGATATGTGTTTAGGCTTTTAGCCAAGTTGTTTGGAACATGTTGTGTATACTTACCCTAAATGTAAATAAATGATAAGTTAATTTTTCATTATATGAACTTACTAAGCTCTAAAGCTTACTCTGTTTATTTTCTCCTGTTTTATAGTACTCGGAGGCTCGTTAAGGTTGGAAGCTGGTCGGAGACACATCACACTATCCATCAGCCCATTTCGGTACAAATATAAAATTAATTTTGGTTATAATGGCATGTATAGGTTAATTGGCCAATGTTGGCAAGTAAATGTTTTGTTGAGATTAGCCATTTGAATGGCTAGTGTTTGGTACATTTTGATGTATATATATGTATGTGGTATCATAAATTGGGTGTATGTGTGTGGATGAATGAATGAATAAAAGTGAAATAGAGATTGAATACGCATATGAGTATTAGGTAGACATGAAAATAAATTGTCATTTGATGTGCCTAAAGGCACATTGGTTGAATGTAGTAATATGTCATGTTTAAGACATGATTTTGGCATGTTTTGAGTGCTTTGATATGGTTTGTAAATGTGATATCCATTGTGATATGTTGATGCCAAAATTGGGTGAGAAATTTGGCTTAGAAATGACCTTATTTCGTCCACACGGGTAGAGACACAGGTGTGTGTCTTAGCCGTGTGTCCCCTGCATCTTAAAAATTTCAAAACAGAATGCTCAAAATTGATCACACGGCCTGACACACGGTCATGGGGTTTGGTTGTGTGACCCCTACACTTATTTAACGCAAGTTATTATGTTCGCACGGCCTAGCACACGGGCGTGTGACTTGACCGTATGACCTGAGCCAGAGAGTTACACGGGCTGGGACACGACCATGTGCCTTATTTTGAATACCCACACAGCCTGAGACACGGGCGTATCTCTTGACCATGTTAGCCACACAGGCATGTCTCTTACACTTTAGAAAAATTTTAAGATTTATGAAAAAATTTTTAAGTACCTAGTTTAGTCCTGACTTGTTTCTAAGGAATGTTTTGGGCCTTGGGAGCTCTTGTAAGGGACTTTATGATTGATTCCTAATATAATTAAATAAATGATATGAATTGTCTGTATTTTAATCTGTAAATTTTGATAATACTCTGAAACCCTGTTCCGATGATGGATATGAGTTAAAGGTGTTACACAGGTGTAGTTTGGATTTAAGTCGTACTAGTCGCATTTGTTGTTCGAGCTTTATCCTGTTATTGTAATTAAAATAAAAACTAGTTGGTATGATTATATCATTAAAACTTGCATGATAATATAAAATTAAAAGATTTTCTTTTCTTTTTTCTTGTTTAGGATCAGACTATTAAATCTTGCAATGGTGTTTTCAACCAATTATAAAGGAATATTTTTCATCTTTTATTTTTCACTATGAAAATTATATGGCTCCGTTTGTTTGCCAGTAAAATATTTTCCAGAAAATGATTTCTGAAAAATGATTTACTTTTCTGGTGTTTGGATGAATCTGTGTAAAATATTTTCAGTTGTTTGGCAGACTTCCTGAAAATCATTTTCGAAAAAGCTTTAAATTAAAAAAATATGTATTTAAGAATTTATTATTTTTTCATTGTTTAATTGAGTTTATTATATATATATTAATAAATTTATATTTAATATCAAGCATGTACAAGTTGCCAAGTTCTTATATTACTCTAAAAAAGTTAGACAAAAATTTTTAAACCATTATATAGGAATCATTGCCATGTTTTGGGATTTAACTTGGACAAAACAAAAATTCAAGCCTTAAAACAAAAATAATTGCTTAGTTCAAACCCGAATGTAAGAACAATTGCCTAACTTAGTGGATCAATAATAAATTCAAGCCCCAATGTAGTATCAGTTACCAAATTCAAATCCCAAAAAATGATACACCATCAAATTTATTAAAAAACTTGTGAAATAAAGCCAACAATTTCTTTTACTAAAACGTCCTAGTTGCCTTTGAGAAACAAAAACCCTGGACAATAAAGTTCAAACATTGCAAACTAGTTCATCGAAGTAAACAAAATGTGATAGTAAATTAAAGAAAATTCAACTTCAACCAGTCAGATGTGGCCTAGGCTTCTCAAATAAAAAACAATATCCAATCAACAAACTGACAGTGTTCACTACCAAAGATTTTAGAACTATAAACCACATTAACTCTCTTTTCATTACAATGAGAGAACTTAAACAAGTTAGGCTTTGATGCCTTGTAAGTGGTCTTCAGCTTCCTGGTAGGCGGCCTTACCTTATTGAACACCAATGGGAACTTGATTTTGGAGTTGTGGAGCTGCTTGGTGCTATCTCTCTTGCATAGCTTGGCTGGGATAGTTGCAGTCTTGATAATCTGGATACATGGGAATCGGACTCTGTGGCGAAAAGCGATCTCAGTGTACTTGTGTTCAACAGCTCCGTTTAGAGTAGTGTCACGGTATTCCTTGTACATGTTATGATAACCAGTACGACTTTGGTAGCGGAGCCATATACCATAATTCTTGATCTTGGTAAGGTTCTTCTCAAATATCTGCAGAGAAATTTGATTTAGGTACCAACCATTAAAAAGAAAAGAGAGTAATATCATGAGAGTTAAGAGATCCTTGGGTAAATATTACATTAAGGTGTGTGGCCAAAGGGAACAAATTAGAGAAAGAGAAAAATACACACACATCACCTACCTATATTTAAGATGTTTGGCATGAGATGCTCTAGATGGAAAAAAATCGATGCTCCCGAAAGCAAGGACTTTCCCCCTTCCACTACACAAGAGAACAAGAGAAAACATGTAAGGTTGATTCTCAATATTAATGATTTACGTGTCTTTTCTCTGGTGAAAAAACATCAACACATAGATTCAATAAAAAGTATCTTCTTTTGGCCATTGATTAAGAACTTTTCATACCTGATTCAAGCTTGAATATTCATAAATGTTCTTAGAAAAGACCAAGCGAGTCATAATTTGCTTCAAGCAATCATATGAAAAGAAACTTCAAAAACTAAATAAATTAGCCAGCTATTGTCTTTTGATCTGTTTCTTTCTGAAAGTCATTACTTATCACCCAATCTAGAACTTTAGCGACTTTAGGAAATCTCTTCATCGAACCATTTGAAACTGCTTGGCTAAGGATCCCTAGAGTTACCTCATCAGGTTGAAAGCTTTGCACTACCATTTGAACCATTTGAAAATATTAAGCTTCATGTCTTCATACCTCATATGATACAAGATCCTTTGGATTATTGCAGAGTTTCCTAACCTGCATGCAGTAGATAAAATTGCATTGAAAGTGACGCATCAGGCCCATTCACATCCCACTCAAAATGGTACAAAAGCTCCACGGCCTCATTAATATTTTTTTCTTTACAAAAACCACTCAAGATAGTATTATATGACACATTGTTTGGCTTAAAGCCAACTTTCATCTTGCGCTTCAACTGAGACAATGCTTCTCTTGATTTATTCTCTTGACATAAACATTGGAAGTAAGTATTATAGACAACAACATCCGCAGTTCCATTGGAAAATATATCAAGCAATAGTTCACATGTATCCCCTACTTTTCCTATTTTGAGCAGGCCTCTACACAAAGCAACATATTAATGTGAATCTGGAGAAAGACCTTTTTGATCTATCACCTGAATTAACTCAGAAATGTCATCTAGTCTATCTCTATGGCAAAGCTCACGAAGAATGAAATTATAAGTAAGCAGATCAAGGTTACAACCTTCCCTTTCCATCTTTACTGACGAAGTCCATAGCCTCCTCAAACTTTTCATTATCAAAAAGAAACTTAACAATTATCGTGTACGTAATCACATTAGGCTTACAACCATTACTTTGCATGAAATCCAGCCATTGAAAAACATTATCTTGCAGGCCTTCTCTATAGAACCCATAAATCAAAGCAGTATAGGAACACACATTATGAACAAACCCTTTCTTCTTCATCAAATAAAACAATTGCAAAGCAGTATAACTTCGACCGGTCTTGCATAAAGCCCATAGAATAGGATTGTAACAATATACACTATAAACATAACTCTTTCTCAAAAGAACAAATAACACAAAACATGCATTAGAAACCATCCCAGCATCACAAAGCATTAAAATAAATTTATTCAAAGTTGGTTCTGTTGGGTGAAAATCATACCTCAACATGAGCTCAAAAACAAGAAGACCATCAAGTAAATTACTTACTTTGACAGCCATTTTCAACGTTTTTGATAAAGAAGTAAATGATGGCATAAAATGATTTCTATACATCTCTTCAACAATAAAAATTACATGTTTCAGATCACCAAGAAGTAACATTCCATTAAGAAGGGTAT
The DNA here is from genome assembly GCA_025698465.1 of Gossypium longicalyx. Lineage (NCBI taxonomy): Eukaryota > Viridiplantae > Streptophyta > Magnoliopsida > Malvales > Malvaceae > Gossypium > Gossypium longicalyx. The sequence goes on along the minus strand of CM046997.1, from coordinate 8,486,518 downwards.
TAAAAGTGGATGCAACTGGTGAAGGACCAAATCTCTTCATCCCGGTATACATTTCAACCAACTCTTGCCAACACGCGTTCTTAGACTTCAAGTAAAAGTACATCAAAGCATTACAATCATACACAGTTGGTTTCCCATCAATGTTTTTTATAAAATTTAGAGTAGAGAAAGCATTGCTAAAGTCACCTGAGATAGCATAACTCTGCATCCTCCGTTGTAATTCAGGATAGTCGGAAACATGGGTATCGATTTCTTTGAAGTAATCTACTGTATTTAGAGTACATGAAGTAGAAAAATGAGCTAGAACACGAAACTTTCTGCAAACTCTACATGAATAAGTAACTGCAGAAGATAAACAAAAAGGCAGGGAAGTTTGAATAAAAAATTTGAACTTGGGAGATACAATTGCATTTGTAGGTACCCTTTCACAGCAGAAACAAAGAAGAAAGAAGAAAGGGGAATAGAAGAGAAGAGAAGAAATGGTCATTTTTAATGGTGGAATTGAAACAGAAGAAAATCGGTGTTCTTCTAATTTTCCTGAAAATGTCTTACCGAATTAGAAACGGTAAGACATTTTCCAAAATTAAGGGGTTATTTTTCCTGTGTTTTGTAATTGATTTTTTCTTGGAAAAATATTTTCATCCAAACAAACAACGAAAAAGACTGGAAACCTTTTCCAGAAAATATTTTCCTTCCAAACAAACAGACCTTAGAATTGTTGCCTTAGTTTTTCACATGTAACCCCAGTTACGTTTTTTATGAAAAAAATATTAATAAACAAAGCCATTAATGATAGTTAAATGATACTCTTCTTATTCTAGTACTTAATTTTTTCTCTCATAAATGATATTTAAATTACTTTTTCTTTAAATTGATATTTTTGTTAAGTTTTTTTTTTTCATTTTAATATCTGAACCTTTTTTATCACAAATTATATTTAAACTAATTTTTTCTAAGTTAATACTTTTATTAATTTAATAGTTAGTTAAATTGTCAAACTTATTAAAAAAAGATAATTAATTAAAAATCACCACGTGGTAAGAAAAAGATAAAAATTATTTTTATTTTTATATATTTTCCATTTCTATTATATTTTTTCTTTCTTTACAAGTGTGAGTATTTTTGGTTTTATAGTTTTGATTAAAGTTTGTCAAATTCAATTAAATAAATTATTAAAAGGTCATAAAAAATTATAAATGGAGAAAATCAATTCAACTTATTGGTTTGCAGGTCAATCGGTTCAACCCCTATCTCCAGACTTGTATCCCAGTCGATCCTTGGTCCAACAAGTTTGGTTCTGAAAGCATTAATTTTGGTCGATCAAATAGCTTTTTCAATCTTGTCAAGTTGAGCAAATAAGCAGTAAAGTTCGAAAACAATATTATTTGCCAAAGGTGAATTTCAAGCATTGTTGGCATTGCTAGACAGTACAAAGGAAGAATAAAAAAAATTAGAGAGAAATAATATAGAAGAAAAATAAAAATAAAATAATTAAAAAAATATATCTTTTTTTTGGTGAATTACTATAACAGGGCAAAACCCGGCCAACAAACATGATTAGCGCAACTTGAACCCAAGCCACACCTAGAGTGATAAATACCTTTGACCATCAAGTCATCACATGGGGTTTTAAAAAATATATTTTTTAAAGTTTATTTGTTGTGACAATCTATTATTAGTTAGAATTTTTTTAATGGGTATAACATTTTGGTGTAAAATAAGTAACGGAAGAATAGTTTATGTCATGATGGTCAATTTTGCACAGTTTCAATCGTATTGGTCAGTGCTCACTATTCCAGTGCTAAAGCTGAATTGTAACAGCCTGATTTAAGGCCTAGTCGGAACAGTGGTCTTGGGACCACAAATTCGAAGTTTGGAAAATTATTTTTTATTATTATTAAGAGGTTTAAAGTAGAAATTGAAAATTTTTTAAATTGAACTGAGTCTTGGTGACTTAAAATGGGTTGCATGTACGAGATCAAGTAGGTAATGCCTTGTACTCCAACCCGGCTTGGGTTGCGGATATGGGGTGTTACATGAACAAGCAACAACCTTTTCCGCAATGGTGAAAATTTCGGTATGTTATGGTTGCATCGACTCATTTTGGTCAATTCTGATTGCAAAGGTGGAACATGGTGCACCGACCTATGCATGAATAATATTAAAAAATATATAAAATTTTTAACTATTTACTATTATGCTAAATATTTAATTGGAATGTATTGACCAATAAAAAAATATTATATTGAAAAATAAAGTTTATCATTTAAAAAAATGGATATACTTTCACATTTAAAATATAAAAATTAAAATATAAAAAAAGTCACTCTCCCGATTATAAGAAAAATCCTTCACTATTCAGCTTTTTTTTTCTTGTTAATTTTGAGTGACAATTTTATAACTTTTTATAGTTAAGTGACCAAAAAAAGAATAAATTCATATGATGTCCTTGATTCCTTTGAGTTAATTTTGTTCACTCAATACAATCATGTTTTATCCCATTGCCACCATTGTGTCTTTTTAATGATTAATATGACCACTGTCAATAAATTACTGTGATAAATTGCTCGTTCAAGAATAAACAACCCGTGGTCATGTTCCATATTGATCAATCTGTACAATGCAAATGAAATGATATCGTTAACTCTTTAATTGAGTTATGAATTTCACTGTTGCTAGTAAAGTCATGCCATACATAAGTCATGTATCTAATATACCAGCTATCAACTCGATCATCTTTAGAGCATAAACCTCCACTTATATCAAAGCACATGAGTTACATATGCATGATCAGTGACTAAATCAGGATTTAAGTAAATCAAACCATGAACGTCACAAGTGAATTAATTCACAAACAGATTCAAAATCAATTCATCTTGGGTCCAGTCCAATGTATCATTTTACCAATGAATACATCTATGTATCTACCCATTGAGTCAACTGCTCCGGTAGATAAGACTAGCCATCTACTCAATTGGAATTGTAGACGATATAATAATCCTTCTAAATATTTGAATTAAATGTTTACTTTGATTATTTTTATGAAATTACAGACTAGTTTAGATTAGCTACTGAAGTAAGTTGTCTTTTTCGCAATATAAACGTTCTTACAATGCCACTTATCATCAGTTTGAACTTAGGCAATGAATGAACTAATATTTGCTAGTCACAATTTCGCTAAGTATACAAAATATGAAAGACATACATACAAAAGACATAATAGTGAAATGTAAAACTAACTTATTTATTTATTCATCGTTCAAATAAATAGAAAACAGATACATATTTACTACAATAAGTGCACATTTCCCAATAAAAGGGATGGTCATAATAATTAATTTCACCACCAAAAGTGGAAAAATGAAGATATTGTGGAGACAGATAATATGATTGATATTGAAATTTAAATGAATAGTTTTATATTATGTTCCAACTTCTAATTGTTGCTCATTTATGGTATGCTTATATGGTCTGCTTAATTTGCACACATGTTAATACAAATGAGTATTTGTTTGTGCACATTTTAAAAATTGATAGATTTTATTTGCAACAAATGCATGTAGTTTAGGCTATGATTTTGTTGTATTAAGTTTAATATTTCATATTTGGATGCTTCAAAGATGATATCTATAACTACCTCTAAACTAATTAATTTGGTGTTTTCTTTGATATAATGTTAGAATATCTATTTGTATGGTTACATCACATGAAATGGTAAACCAGAAGTTTACATTAGTATTGTTGAATCACATGCATAGTAAATCAGAAGTTTACTAGTCCAAATATACCAATTAGTTGGCATGACCGGTTAGACCATCTCAATCAATAATGATGTAATAAGATAATAATTTGCATGGATATTTATTAAAAAACTTAAAGATTATTCATTTATCAAGTATTACTTGTTCTCAAATAAGATTTACTAAATCGTACTAACAAAAGTTGATATCGAATCTCTTGCATTTTTGAAAGAAATATGGACCCAATTATTCAACAAGTGGATGCATTTACAAGTTAATCACATGTGAGTTATCAACTCATAACCTGTAGTTTGCGAGATTACTTGTTTAATGATTTGTTTAAGAACAAAATTTTTCAGATTATGCAATCGAGACAATGCTTGTTATGTTGGTGAGTTTACTACTCAAGCTGTCAATGAGTATTGTATGCTACATTGTTGATGTGAGTAACTATAGCAAAAGCCTATTGTTTATACGTATAAAATGATTTAGCATAATTAATATTTAAATACCTTTAGTTAGTAACTAAATCATATTTTTTTTAGAATAAATATTTTTTTATATATGTACAAGGATATGATATTTTATATGAATTAACACTTGTATGCATGTTAATAGGTTTTGATAAATACTCTCTATTATTATTGACTTTTGGTCTGAAGCCAAATACAACCATTTTAGAATTTTTTAGCGTGCAATGCTCTACCACAATGCACTAAATGAGTATTCAAACAAAGTTGAGAATATACATTAGTTATGAGTCTATTTGTATTATTAAATGAGAGAAATAATAGTTGGATAAAATAATTGTTTAGAATGAATTATCATTATCTAGATCATCGTAAAAAGTAATTTGAACTAGAAGTTCAAAAAGATAATTCACTGTAACACCTTGATTTTGGGGTCAGAGAAATTATTTTTATTTTATTTTATGTGTTATAGCATGATTATATGAGTGTATGAAAATTTTGGTGAATTAATTTTAGCGATTTCGTGCTTAATTATGAAAAAAGACTAAATCGCATAAAGTGCGAAAGATTTGTTCTACAAGCTAATGTTGTCAAATAGCTATGGAACACTAAATTAGAGGTCCTTAGTGAGCAAATAGACCAATAAAAATTAGTGGTTGAACATGGAGATAAAGAAATTGAAAAGTCAAATTTTGGTGGGCATCAGGTAACTTACTTGGTAATAAAATAAAACAAAAAGGAAAAATGTTATCATCTTTTCATCTTTCTTCTTCATCCACCGAAAATGGCAGCAAACATGGGGGTTTTGAGAGCCCAAACTTTCAGCCACTTAGTTCTCTTGCAAATTAGGGAGAGATGGGATTTGGACAGAGAATGAGGAAAAACAAAGTATTAGGTTAGTCGACTTAATTCGTTGTTTCACCGAACGAGGTAAGTTCATATGATTAGTTGACAATGATCAATTATTAAATTAGAAATAATATAATATATTATTATTACGTACAATTGTTATTGATCATGATAATATGAGATTGAATTGAAAGATCAATCTAAGAAAAATGCAAGGTCGAGTACAATCGGACTAAGACTCGTGATGAATTGATGGAAAAGACCATGGTTGGACCATGGCGATATGAGACCAGTATAAGACCATGTTTGGGACATGGCATCGGCACCGGTTTATGAGAGTCAGTGTAAGACCATGTTTGGAACATGGCATCGACATTGTTATGTGAGCCAGTGTAAGACCATGTCTGGGACATGGCATCGGCCTCAATAGGCAAGCCAGTGTAAGACCATGTTTGGAACATGGCATCGACATTGTTATATGTGTTAGTGTAAGACCATGTCTGGGACATGGCATCGGCACCGATGTCTGAGAGCCAGTGTAAGACCATGTCCGGGACATGGCATCGGTATTTTACCCTTTTATATGAGGCTTATCGGGTATCCTTTAGTATTCCAACTGGTTCAACGGGTGATTTAAAGATTGTGTCATGATTGAGAAAAGTTATAATGATGTTACAAGTGGTACAGGTATGTGTGCAAAACTCATGAGAAATGATTTTGGTTTATGATGCACCTTGGGTAAGGATGCAAATAAGTAAGTCATGCCCATGATAATGATTTTGTGATGACCTTGTAATTATGGTTCTATGCTTATGATGTATAAATATGTATTTTTACCATGATGGTTGAAATAATTTGTAAAGGTGTTACAAACTTAGTTATCATTATTTTACACTAAAATAGTTTTGGATAGCAGCAGTAGTCCGAATTTGAAAATCCACCAAAAATTGTGGAAATTGAGTTAGGAGTTGAATAAAAAGTGAAATTAAAGATTATTGAGTCTAGTTTCACATAGAAGAAACAGTGTAAGCAAATTGCTCTAAGCTTTGCTTATAAACTATTTCTTGCCAGCGCATTTTGTTTGCGCCAAGTATGGTGTTATAGATGTTGATCTCCTAATGAATTTTAAAAAAAAAATCATAAAATTAAATATACAAAATTATATTATATTTACTACAAATCTTAATTATACATAAAATAACTTTATAAATATATTGTACTTTTAACTTTTTTTCAACTTCAAATATTTGTTAACTTTATAAATACATTGTACTCTTATTACATAATGTCTCATCTTATTTTTTATTAGTATTTTTTTTCTTTCAGAATTTTAATTCCATTTTTAATGAATTGAATGCATTTTTCTTTTCCATTATTTAAAGAGCATTACCATTTTTTTTTTAACTTTCATGTCTTCTCTTCTAATATGATATACTATTTCTCACACTTTTGTTTTTGTCTCCGTGATATATTTTTATGTATAACACTTGTACAAAATCATGAAATGTGGGTTGAGTTGTTCCAATTTTCCGAGTATTTTCACTACGAACAAGTCAAAGATTTTGTACATCCTGAATTTCATCCCCCAATGTATGTGTTACATCCTGAATTTCATCCCCTAATGTATGTGTTGAAGTTAAGCTTAATGATTACAATTTCATTCATAAAAATAATAATTTTTTAATTAGGCTTAGTTTAGCAATGTTTTTCAAAAGTATTTTTGAGAAAAAAAACACTTTTGAGAAGAAGTTAAAATTTTCAGTTTTTCAAAAAAATACTATTGGGTCAATTTTTGACTTGATAAAAATATTTTTTCTCTAAAAAAAACTTATTTAAGAATATTTTTAGAATAAAAATACTTCTTAGAAATAATACTAAACACACTTTTACTTGAATAACAAAAGGTAATATATAACAAATTCTAACATATAGTGTTGGGATCGACCCGAATAAGCAACAAGTAAAAAAAATAGCGGAATAAATTAAGAAATTGAACACACAAATTTAATGTGGAAAAACCCCTCAAAAGAGGATAAAAAACCACGTGCAAAGATAATTTTACTATAATGGCAAAAGAACGAATAGTACAAAAGATAGAGATAAAAACTAAACCCTGAAAACCCGAAAACAAAGATCCTTTGAAACGTAAACACAAAATTCTCTAAATGTGTTATAAGTTTTAATCTCTAATGGGGTATTTTCTAAGGTTGTAAAAGATCCTATTTATAGACTAAATTCATAAGTCAAATAATAATAAAATAATCTAAACTAATCAATGTTTGATTGAAACAAATAAACAGAGTTTAACTAGAAGATTATTTCTCAAATTTGACTGAAATAGGAGTCATACTTAACAAATCTCCACCTTGACTCATATTTCCACAACGCCATCTTTGCCAAAGCCCGCCATGAGCCTATCTTGAATGATGCAAGCAATTAACTGAGTCGAATCTGTGCTTAGAAACTGGAAGACTTCTAGCCTTCGACTTGTACACTGCCAAATCAAAATTAACCCGGGTTTGATTTTCACAAACACAGTGCCCTAACTTTTCAAAACCTACATCCAAAAGAGAACCTCTCTTCAACAAAACGGTCATACATTTTTCCCTCCTATGACCAATGATACGATTTGCCTCGAATGATGAGTTGAGTCGTATTTACGTTGCCCGATCACCTGCGAGATAGTATAGTTCAATTAGATAGATATCTAAATAAATCAATAAAATAGGCTCAACTGGGATTAAAGGATCAAAAATAAAATGGCTAATTGGAAAAGGAAAATATTTGGCTATCAAATAAGGGGTAAAATTGATTATGTTTTGGATATAGTAAAAGGATGGAAAAAAAAGGCTCAAGAAGCAAGCAAGAACCAACACTAATTAGTGTCGACCCAATACTTATATGCTTTTGAAAAGGTTTATATATTCGGTCAAGACATCGACCCACTATCAAGAAAGATAGAAACCTCGGTATAGGGTTCGAACGCCAACTTGTAAAAGTGATAAGTTTGGGAAAGGGAAAGAACGGGTTGACGCCACTAGCTTTGTAGATAAGTCAACAAGTCTTTGAACAAAATCAGAGAAAAGTATTTCTCACCAAATGAGCAGAGTTTCATTAAAATGTCCAAGCTATCCTTCAAAATGGCTGGTTACACATATTTATAGGTATAGAAAAACTAGTTGAATAGTCACATCTTAATGTGCTAGTTAAAACTGAAATTAAACTCAAGTCTCTTGGCATTCTTGTAACAATTAACTCCATCCTTGAATTCACTTTAATTCAGCTGAATAAATATCCTTGATTACTTGAAAAATGTCTCTTGAGATGTTCCTTGACTAGCCGAAAAGTCACTAGCTACTTAATGGTGTTTTGAATGCTTGTTTTAATATTTGAAAGAACAAAATCAGCTAGTAGGTGAAGGGGTTGCTGCCGAATTTAAAAAGGGTGTTAAAATGCTCCTTAAAACTCCTTAATTGATGTATGAAACCTCCCTTGTAACAGCTCCTTTCTTTGTAACCGAAAAAAATCACTTGAAAATTCACTTCCATTAAGTTGTAACAGCCTTGAAATGTAACGGTTGTGAGATGAAGGGACACCTGCAATAAACACATTAAAATGAACTTTATTAAATACAATTAATCACTAATTAAACTCAATCATATGAAATACTTGACTTTAATAAATGAACCAGAAACAAATGCATCAATTAATGCAGCAACTAGTTTAATTAAAAGAAGCATAATTAAATAAACTTGAACTCATGCTTCAATAAATTATCCTAGTAACTAGATTAATTAAATAAGCATCTTATTAAATGAAATTCAATAAAAACTCAAATAAATAAACTAAGATGAGTTGAATTAAAACCAGCAACTCATTTATTAAACTTAAGATTAGTTTATTAAAATTTAAAATTCTACTTGCAATAAATTGCAAGTAACACCTATGGGGTTCATCCATACATGATTAATGGGTTCGATTTCTTGTTCTTCCCAAACTCGTTCCACGTAGCTTGCCAATGTGTCTTTAAATTTCTTAGCTCGTGACTTAGTAATAGGCCCTTGTGGCAACTCAATGGATTCAGTAGAGACATCTCGAGCTAAAGTCGTATCAACCAAGTTACCTCCGCTCCAAACGAGTTGACTTCGACTCTGTAGTAGACGAGGGACATCTGATTTCACCGGTCATTGTAGAACCTTCTAAAATATAAAGACTACCAGTTCTTTTACCTTTTAACAAAACGAAAGCTCCATGAGATACTTTAATATTGCTCGACTCGATGTTGATTCTACATCCTTTCAAGTCTAAAATACTCAATGAGATGAGATTCTTTCATAAATCAGGTACATACCTGACATCTGAGAGTGTCCTAATCGTCCCATTGTGTACCCTAATTTTAACAGTACCAAGATCAATTACCTTACTAGATGAATCATTTCTCATGTGTACAACTCCACCTTCAACTGAACTGTATGTGGAGAACCATTCTCTATTGGGACACATGTGGAAAGAATATCCCGAATCTAGGATCCACTCGAACGTGAGCTTAGAGTTATCACTCGTTGACACTAACAAGAAATCATCACCACTTTCATCAACCAAATTAGCACCAGCTACATCTTTCTCGTTACTCTTAGCAACTTTTTTATTTTGTAGTTTATAACAATCTGCGTTGACATGACCTAACTTTTTACAATAGCGACACCTTTTGTCTCGTTTCTTTGATGCTACCAAAACAAAAGCTTGCTTATCTGCCTTGCTATCTAAGCCAAACTCATTATCGAGTTTGTCTCTACTCAACAAATGACCCTTCACATTTTCGAATTAGAGTTTGTCTCTACCATAAATTAGGGTCTCCCTAAAAGACTTGTACGAAGGGGGTAAAACGCACAATAATAAAATAGCCTGATCGTCATCATCAATATGAACCTCAACATACTTTAAATCATTTAAAAGTGTAATGAATTGACTGATGTGATCTCTAAAAAGCTCACATTCATTCATGCGAAATGTAAATAGGCGTTGTTGCAACACTAAACGGTTAGCCAGAGACTTAGTCGCATAAAGGGTTTCTAACCTTTTCCACAAGGCAGATGAGGTTTTCTCCATCAATACCTCCTGCAATATTGTATTCGTGAGGCATAACTGGATTGCAAACAAGGCCTTTTCATCAAGCTTTTCCTATTCTATTTGATTTAGATTCTCAGGCTTTTTCCCTGTAACAACCTTTTTCAAGCCGATTTGAACTAGAATTGCCATCATCCGAACTTGCCACAGATTAAAATTTGTCTCACCATCGAACTTCTCAATTTCAAACCTTGTTGCTGCTATATCTGAATAGGCTGATCTATAAAAATTAAACTAGCTCTGATACCACTTATTGGGATCAACCCGATTAAGCAACAAGTAAAAAAATAGTGGAATAAATTAATAAATTGAACACATAAATTTAACATTGAAAAACCCCTCAAAAGAGGATAAAAAACCACGGGCAAAGATAATTTTACTATAATGGCAAAAGAAAAAAGAGTAAAAAGGATAGAGATAAAAACTAAACCCTGAAAACTTGAAAACGAAGAACCCTCGAAATGTAAATATAAAATTCTCTAAATGTGTTATAAGTTCTAATCTCTAATGGGGGTATTTTCTAATATTGTAAAAGAGCCTATTTATAGACTAAATTCATAGGTTAAATAATAATAAAATAATCTAAACTAATCAGTGTTTGATTGAAACAAATAAACAGAGTTTAACTAGAAGATTATTTCTTAAATTTAACTGAAATAAGAGTTATACTTAACATATAGTATTTTTATGATTTAGTAGAATGTCTATATTAAAAGCATAAATTCTAGTAACACATCCCTACAGTAAATTTGCAAGAATTAACTTTTGAAACACTTGTTTTATTATGAAACTAATATCACAACCTTAAAATAAAATGTAGGCTTGAAAATGGATTAATTTAGATTTTTTTTAATGTTGAAATTATTACTTGCGTTGACGTTTTTATATTTTCTTATAATATTTTTCTCTATTAACAATCAATTAAAACAATAAAAGATATTTATAAGGGTAAACTATTAAAATAGTCACTTTTGTTTACCTCAGGTTACATTTTAGTCACTTATGTTTGAAATGTTACGTTTTAGTCACTTACGTTATCGCGTTGTAATATTTTAGTTACTGAACCATTAATTGTCGTTAACGGTGTAACGGTAAGCTGACGTGGCACGTTAAATTATCATTTTAAATAAAAATTTTAGGTTAATTTATACAATCGGTCCTTATATTTTTTTCATTTTAAGTAATTTATTTTTTTCATTTATGTTCTTTTAACTTTTTTTCTTTATTTTTCATTATCTTTTACTTCTTCCTTCTCTATTTCTTTTAACGTAGTTTTTCTATGTTTGTTATTTATTAAAATAGTCCCTATACTTTTATTTTTTTGAACAATTTAATTTTTTGAGTGAGGCAAGCTTGTGGACTAGTTTTAACAAATGATAAACATATAAAAACTACGTTAAAAGAAATGAAGAAGGGAGGAAAACAGAGGGAGAAGCAGAAGTGTAACGCCCTAAATTTCTTTAATTTTTGGCTTTTGTAATTGTTGAGCATGGAAATATCTGAACAACTGGGTCTGTGTTATTTTTGGCTTTAAACGTGTTGGTTTAAGTGGTTTTGTGCTCTGGGGTGTGTTTGGGAGGTCCTAAGTTTAAGCTTTAATTTAGGCTAAATTTTGGGTTTTATTTGAATAAAGCCTGACTTTAGGTTAGTGGGCTTATAAGGAATTGTTGGTAAAAACCTAACAGAATTGGCCTGCTGGTCTAGTGGTTAAGTGGCAAGGGATTACGCTTAGGGTCTGGAGTTTGATTCCCTGCAGTAGCATTGGGATTATTTTTGCTGCAAGTTTTAGCTAAGAGTTGGGCTTTATCAGAATTCTGAGTTGAGGGTTTTAGGAAAAAAATTAGGGGTTTTCTTATTTCCTTTTTTTTGCCAAAAGTTTTTCTTCGCCGTTTTTTCCCAAATTTCCTTTACTGTCGAAATTCTCCTTTCCTTTTCCCCCTCTCCTTCGTTTTTCTTCTTTTTCGATAAGCTTAGACGTATTGCTAACGGTTCTGTCGATTCGGTAAGTATCGCTTTACTAAGTTGCGTGATGTTCTCTGGAGATCGTTTAAGAAGGTTTTTGTTTACTGTTTAGGGGATATTCAAGGTTCTGTGGGTCATTAATCGGGGTTGTAAACAGCGAGGAATCACCGTATTTATTGAAGGTAAGTAGATCTCTCTCTTTCTAGAGTTGGTAGTTCTTAAGAAAGTCGATTTAAGTGACTGGTATTGGGCTCAGTATTGTCGATTTTAGGCTTTGGAGTGCTCGTGGTTGGGTTAGCAGCAGAAAAGAACCAGGTGTGTACTCCGATTACGCAGAAATTGAGTTTCAGCAAAAGCCAAAAAGTGGCCTGTCGACGCCACATAGACGTGTGGTCTGCCCGTGTGGTAGCCTGCATCGCGAGACACGGGCGTGTCACTAACGAGCCAGGCCGTGCGCGAGCTACACGGGTGCTACAGACATGGGCGTGTGAGGCTGACGAGGCCGTGTGTGAGGCACAGACTCAGGCGAATGGGCCGTGTGGGCCACACGGGCATGTGGAACCGCACGGGTGAACCATACGGGCTTGTGAAAATCTGGGCCAGGCCGTGTGATCCACACGAGTAAGGCCAAATTGGGCCGTGTGAGCCACATTAACGTGTGGGCTCATACGGGTAAGGCACACGGGCGTGTGAGCCCCTTTGATCTGTAATGTTCTGTAAGGTTGCACAGGTCACCCAAGTCAACTGTGACCTGTAGTAGGGTTGGTAAGCCTTATCTAGACTCTTAATTCTGTGATGTATGTGCTCGCATGATATACTTAGCATGATTACCTGATCTGTTCCATAAAGAAATGTATGATCTGTTTGTCTGCATTAAAGCATGCCATACTTGTATGATGCATTGCATCAGGATAGGTTTGACGAAGTGAAGGGAGTATCTGAAAGGCTTCACCAGCCCGTTTTCTGGCAGTTAAGCTGTATACTTATGATATGTGATGCAATACGGTACCTTATGGTGTGTAGGGTTGGATGGGTCGATTATATCTCTATATACGGTGTGTAGGGATGGGTGGATCAATTTCATCCCCACATGGTGTGTAGGGTTGGACGGAGATGGTATGCAGGGTTGGTGGGCATGTTATATCTGATATCTGATCTGTTATGCATGCGATTTCCGTATGGCTAAGGCCGAATAACTGTATTATGTTATTTGTTTGTATACATGCTGTTTGTGGGGGTGTACACACTGAGTTTGCGAAAACCCACCCTTTTATTTATTTTGTTTGTCAGGTAATCCTTAGCAGTAGATGGATCGGTGATGAAGGGCTTGATGGCGACCACCGGTAGACATTCACGGAATTTTTGAGTAACACTTTATTTTGGTTTGCTTAATTTAAATTTATGTTTTAGGAACTATTAGGTATTTGGACTTAAATTACTCTTGGGTTTATTTTGGGATTTTAAATTCTTAAATTGTTGATTTGTGAACTAATGATGTATTAGCTTTCGCGTTACGAAAAGTTTTCACGTAACATTCGGAGTAGAGATTCCATGACTTAAGTAAAGATAATAAACTGAACGATTTTTCACTGGATAAGGTTTTGGAAAGGTTTTCTAAAAGCACTCTCATGTGACGCAACCCGAGTTGGCCATAACGTCTAGGCCGAGTTTGGGGTGTTACAAGAAGAGAATGAAAAAAAAAAGAAATTTAAAAGAACATAAAAGAAAAAAATTGCTCAAATTGGAAAAAAAATATAAGGACCAATTGTAGAATTTAATCTAAAATTTTCATTTGAAATGATGGTTTAACATGCCACATTAGCCTACCATTACACTGTTAATGACAATTAATGGCTCAGTGACTAAAATGTTACAACACGATAACGTTAGTGACTAAAATATAACATTTCAAATATAAGTAACTAAAATGTAACCTGATGCAAACAAAAATGAATATTTTGGTAGGTTATCCTATTTATAAATTAAAATTAAAATTTAATTGTTAAAATAATAATTTCAAATCAAAATAATAGAAAATTGTGCTTCACACAATTTTTACAGCATTAAGCGATTACATTAGATAAAACTATAATCAAGAGTAAATAGACATGTTGCGATCTTTTCCCAATATGATCATGATCAAAGCCGGTAGGTATCTAAATAAACATATTAAAGAGCTACCTGTATCAACACAATTAGTTATGTGATCAGCAACACCATTAATAGTTCTCGGGATATGTCGGATACGAATATCCTATTTTCGACGCAAAATTGATGTAACAGTCGCGGTTTCACTAAACTACTACTAGCTCCTCCACTAGACAAAAGTAATTCAACCAACAAAGCATTATCATACTCAACTTCAACTTTCCAAAACCTTTTATACCAAGTTAAGAATAATCCTTCCAACATTGCTCTTGTTTCAACTTTCAAAACTGACTCGTTACCGGAACTCATCGCATAGCCCCATAACCAATTTTCATTTGAATCTCTAAGAATACCCCAATAGAAGCCCTTCGTTCCAAATATAACACAGCTCCATCTGAATTGAGTTTTATCCAACCCGTTACAGGAGGAGTCCAACTCAAAAGAGTCCTTATGGTCCCCAAAAATTTCATCTGCACATCTAAATCCCGATAACTCCTAGCCCACATATAACCAGTATCCACAATAGCCCCGATAATCCTATGACTATTAGAGAACACACACTCATTTCTACTCTTCCAAAATAGCCAACACAAGATTACAAATAGTGTTTACCACTCTATTTCTTCACAGTGAAGATTATATTTATCCTGCAAGTTCCAAACTAACCATTCTTTCATTGACAAAGAAAATAAAATATTATGGGCTTGCCAAGGAACCACTATTCAGCATACAGTCTTAGCAAAAGCGCAATCCCGAAAAGCATAAATCCCTGTCTTCAAACTATCAGTATATAAAGGACAAAGACCATCCTCTGTCATATGCCTATGACTTCCATAAGAAAACATATACCCTTTGAGGTGCCAGAACTCTCCAAATCATCTTCCAAATAGTAGCATCATTGGAAACTTGATTAAATAGATTCTTATAAGTTGCAGATAATGAGAAACCATCCTTTTCCATTCATTTCCAAGACAAGTAATCTTGTCCTACAACATCAGATGGGGGTATGATCACTGCGATCTATTGAATAATGAGACGTGGAACGAGATTAGTAAGATGATCCTAATCCTAAATACCATTCTCAGTCACTAAGTTACAAATGCGCAATGTGTTATCAAGTTGATCCAATCTTCCAAGAATATCTTTCAAGGGACCCATCTGCTTAACCCATACATCATTCCAAAAATTCGTCATACGACCATCGCAATTGACCAAAAAATATTACCCACAACTTCTGGCCAAACCCGTGATAATGACTTACATATAAATGAACAGTTGCATCGAGAGATAGAGTTTGGAAGCGCCCCTTGTACATTATATTTCTTGCCTAACACTCGAACCCATAGAGACTCGGTATTCACAAGCAGATGGTAACCAAGCTTCATTAAGAAAATCTTGTTTTGATCACATAACTTCTGCAAACCCAGTCCACTACTATCCAAAGGCCGACAATAATCTTCCCAAGAATGAAGCGCAGTTTTTCTTGTATTATTAGTTGTTCCCCAGATGAAATTACGAGCAAGTCTCTCAATTTCATTGCATACAGAAAGAGGCACCTGAACAATAAATATAAAGTAGTTAGGAATAGCAAGAAGAAATGATCGAACCAAAGTTATTCGTCCGACTAGTGAAAGTTTCCTCACATTCTATCCAAATAGTTTTGGCTTAACCTTGCTTACAACAAAGTCGAAAGTATGCACAGTAACTCTGTTATGAAACAATGGCATGCTGAGGTAACATCCAAGATCCTCTACTCGATTGAATCCTACATTCTCACAAATTACCTCAATAATCAAACTAGGAGTATTAGGGGAGAAAAACTCCTGCGACTTGGACTTGTTAACCTTCTGCCCAGAAAAGTAACAGAAAGTTTCCAGTATATTACTCACCACAACAACTTGATCCCTGCTAGCTACACAGAACAACATGAGGTCATCAGCAAAGAAAATATGAGACAAGGCGAGCCCTTTTCTTGAGAGAAATAAAGGCTTCCAACTCCCATTCACGGTTGCCTCCTCAATAAGGTGCCCAAGCCTTTTCCTACAAATGACAAAAAGATAAGGTGATAAAGGGTCACCTTGCTTTGTACCACGTGCGGTTGGAAAACATCAGTAAGAGTCTCATTCCATAAAACCTGGAGTGAAATAGAAAAACACAATGCAATATGACACTAATTAACTGCTCAGGAATTCCTGTCATTAACAAAGCATCTCGTTGGAATTCCCAACTGATTCTATCATAAGCCTTTTTGAGGTCTTTCTTCATGATCATACCATATTTTTTCCTTAAAAGTTCCTCAAATAGTACACCACTTCTTGCGCCACTATAACACTATCAACAATATCTCTACCTGGAATAAAGCTTGATTGGTTCTGACTTATCAACTTCACCATCAAAGGTCACAGTTTCTTAACAATTGTCTTCGTAAGAATCTTATACAACACTGAACATAAGCTTATAGGCCGAAATTGATTAATTCTCTCCAAATTTGATGTCTTCGAGATAAGAACTAGTAATGTTCTGTTCAATTTCGGATCCAACTGCAGTCCACCCAAACTATTTTTAACAAAAAAAAACACCGATGGTCGCACAACCCATTGAGTCTGAAAGAAACTAGCCTGAAAGCCATCCACACCGAGGGCCTTTAAAAGAGCCATACTAAACATTGTTCTACGTACCTCATCATCTGAAACCATTGAAATAAGAGCCCTATCTTATCACAAGAAATTTACCTCGACAAGGGAAAACACCACTAGTCACATAGTCCGTGATATAAAGTTTCTTAAAGAATTGCACCACATGTTGTTTCAACACATCTTCTTCAAAACACCATTCATTATCCACTAGAAGACCCACAACTTTATTCCACTTCCATCTTGCCAATGTACGACTATGAAAATAGGATGTATTCCTATCCCCATCTTTTAACTATTCTGCTATGGATTTTTAAAACCACAACAACTCCTCATGAGCTAAAACTTCCTCAATTTTCTATCGTAGTTTGCACTCCCGTTTATGAAGTGATTGAGAGGAGCGAACCTCAAAGACTTTTTAAACCCTTTCTAACTCAGAAATCAACTTTTTTTTGCGTACAAGATATTCTCATAAACCTGTTTGTTCCATTCCTTAATAGATTCCTAGAAGCGTTCCATATTATCTCCAACTGCTAACTCATTATTCCAATTGTTATTAACAATGTTGCCAAAATCTACATGAGACATCCAACTAGCAAGACAACTGAAAGGCCTTAAACATTTGCTAACGCTCGGCTTAAGAGAAATTAATATCGATCTATGACATATTTCAATTGGTGAATGTTCCTCACTGAATATTCTGGCGAAAACGAATCCCACTCTGAATTACAGATAGCTCTGTCAAGTCTCTATGACAAACCCTCTACACCATGTAAACTTGGCACCACTAGCACCCAAATCTCGCAAAGCATTGTCAAATAAAAACTCTCTAAACCATTTGCAACCTACACGTGAAATAAAAGCCCCACTTTTCTTTCACATACATCAAGAATAGAATTGAAATCACCGGCAAACATTCAAGGTCCCTCCACCAAAACAACCAGAGAGATGAGAAAATGCCACAACTCCCTTCGCTTCGTAGCATGAGGGCTAGCATAGACAATAGAATAAAAGAAATGATCCGAGCTCATCGTACTACAGATTTTAACATACACCACCTGAGAATGTATATTCAAAATCTCCACAAACACAACCAAATTCCCCTAGCAAAACCACTTGTTTCCACCCTAAAAGAATTCAGATATCCAATATTCGCAATAATACCATCAGACCTAGCTCCACTAACCTAGGTTTCAAGCAGACAAAACAAATCTGGCGAAAACTCCTTCCTATATTCTTTAACAAAACTGCAAAAATGAGGATGCCCCGTTCCTTGGCAATTCTAACAAATTATTTTAGTGTTCATAAAAAATAAAGAAATTTACAAGCCAAACCTGAAATTAGCCTACAATAGTCTCTGACAAATTACCTTAACACCATCAGTGTCATCCACAATCATACCTTCCTCAACAACTTAAGAATCTGACACAATAACATCTTTGTCTGGATTCCCTTCGAGATCACAAACCAACCTTTCCATTACTAATTGAAGATCAACTGATTGCTACTTCTGGATCTCGAGAGTCTCATCGGGTGGTTTCTCTCGTTGTTTATAGTGAGCAGTGTTAGCATGTAGTTGTTGTGCTGCAGGAGAGCTCGTTTTACCAAACATAAAAAATATCATTATCTTTGTCAATATTAACTCCAAATTTTCTTTCTCCAAAGTACGAACCACTACATATTTCTCCTTATTTAAATTCGCTGAAATTTCCACTTTTTCCATCACTATAACTTTCTTACTGTTAATGGCACTCACATGGGCCAATCTCGATCTATCATCAAAAGCACCCTGCCCAATATTTAAATTCCCATTATTAGGCCTTAAAACCTTCAAGGCTAATTTTGGCCCACTCCCCATCACCACTTTTTTCCTCTTAGCCCTTAGCTTGGCCTGTTTCCCTTTCGTCTCAATAACATCTTTTTTTGGAAACCCTAACCCCATATCCCTATCCCCATCAGACTTCTCATTAGTCACTACCTCACCACTCCCATTAACCTTGCCATTAAACACTGCAAAAATCTCTCCCTCACTAACCCCCAACGCTGCAAAGTGAGATCTCTTAGCAAGATCCCCAGAACCGCCGTTTCTTCTCTCACTGGAAGCTCGATTATGCCCTCTTCGTCTCTCCACCACCATCCACAAACCATAGGGTTCATCCTTTACATTTTTTTCAAGACTTAACTTCTCCATAACTGGTCGAGCGCAATCTGACTCCTCCACCGGTGGAGCCGTCGCAATCCCAGGACAAACTTCCACTTCATGTCCATACATACCACATTAGAAATAGATTTTCAGTAAAGCTTCGTATTCAACACGCTGGAGACTACCATTAATTCGAACCTTCGACACCAACAGCTTCCTTAAATCAACACAGACTGCTAGCTGCGCAAATCGTCCATGCGAGCACAGTCCATATAAACATCCAGAGCTTTACCACCGAACCAACAGTCTGACCAATCACCCTTAGAAGGCAATCTAAATAATAATATTCATGCAGTCCAGGTAACCTAATCCAAACAACCTGCGACTCAATACCACTTTAACTTGTTGAAAACTCTGGTGACCATGGGTGAACAGTCAAGTATCTACCAAAAATTACCCATGACCCTCTTACTAATACCTTATTATAGTCAGATTCATCATGAAAATGAACCAAATAAAAATCATTCTCGAGATCCATGAGTTGGATCTGGCATTGAAGATTCCACAGTAAATTGATTTTATTCAACAAAACATTAAAATCAATCCTTCCCTCAATAATTTCACAATAATTGTATTGGCTATTTGTTGTTGGATAAACTCCTACACTCTGTTAGAGAACATAATTGTCAGAACACCCTTAATCACTTCAGTAACAGCATTGCCATCCAAAAATGTAAACTCCTCTTCCAGAAAACCACCGTTATTCTTCTCTGAGGAAGCTCCTAAGAGGGTTGATTTGTACGACGCCTTCGGAATCTCTAACTGAATTATTTGGACATTATTATCCACAGTCGGGTCATCAAAATCTAATTGTACTTCCGGTCTAGTGCAAACTTTCTTCATAGCCCTTGCAATACCACTGGTTGAACCCGAGCTATTGACACGCGCCGTGAAATCTATTGTCGGAAGCGATCCACTCATCACCCAAAAAACTAGCTTCACGCAATTTAATACATGTAAAAAACTACATACAAATAAGATGTGTTTGATGTTTTAAGTTGAAAATACATTATTTTTATATATTTATTTTGAATTTAAATTGTGTTTTTTTTTTATAAATTTTATATAAGGATTTGAAAAGATAAAAATATTATTTATTAAATGTTTAAATTTTAATACAGAATTGATGCTGAGTTCACCAATATATATATGCAAAAGCTATGGTTTTGAGAATTGATAAAAAAAGAAAATACAAATTATAGCAGGCAATTTAATTTGCAAAAGACCGGGACATGTAATGTAATGTTAATGGCGGCAGAACAGAGCAGTTATATTTTACGCTCCTAGTTTTGTTCTCAATTTTTTTTTCCGTTTATTTTCCATTCCTTCCTTACAACAAACCGTCCGCTTCTCTTGGTGTATAGTGTAATCGATCAATCAATGGTTTCGCCTCTTGACGAAAACCCTGATTCCATCCTATTTCAAAATCAATTGTCTGAGATGCCTCTCATTGGACATCGATCACTCTCAATTTGAACAACTCTAACACCATAATCAGGTTCGCTTCCTGTTTTTAGCTGGAGACGAACCGCATTGCGATTCATCGTCATGTTTGAAGCTCAGGTAGGCTTATTTCCTTTTTCATTTTTCTTTTTCATTTTTAACGTGAGTGCTTGTACCCTACTGAATTTAAATAGCTCGAGAATGTCATTGGAACTTGAAAGCTTATGAAATTTTGATTTTACCTTTTATTTTTACAATTAAATTGTTATAGTTTCATAATCATATTTTAACAATTGGGATTGGAGGAACCTAATCTAAGGTCGGTTTTTAATTAAATAATTTGCAACCATTGTAAAGTAGATTAGGAAATGAGTTGCGAGGTGATCATCATATAGCACATAAGAGCCGTGTAGATGATAAGAGAAGAGTAACGAAGCAATAAATCAGGCATAAGCTTTTTCAAGTTTTTCATTGATATGTTGCTGTTTGATTTCCATTTGTTACCCGTATTCATGTGTTTAATCATTTAAGTGTCGTATGTGCCTGAAGTTATTAGTTTTGGTTGTAACATTCGCACCTGTGGGCTTACTTTTTTTTTTTTTTTCATGTTATTACTTATAATTGTGCTTTTCAACATTCAGCACTTTGTTATAGTATAATGTGTTTGTAGCTTTTTTCAGTGTTTCTGAATTTGTGCATATTGTTCTTTATTTGTAGGTTCTGCATTTGCTTCGAAGATACTTGGGAGAGTATGTTAATGATCTCTCATTAGAGACATTAAGGATCAGTGTTTGGCAAGGTTTCTTCACAAATACCGTTTTTTCTTGCTTACTTTTCTTATCGTTTTCTCCATCTGTTTGAGTTATGACTGTTACATGACGGTTTCTTATGAAAGGAATTTGGCAAGTGAAACATGATGGCTTTGTTTTAGAAAATTTCTTCCTTCTTACAGGTGACGTTGTCCTCAAAGATTTAAAATTGAAGGCAGAGGCCCTGAACTCTTTAAATCTTCCTGTTGCTGTCAAAGCTGGTTTTGTGGGCACTATAACTCTGAAGGTAGCTATTTTCATCGTTAGTGTTTGCTTTATTTTCTGTTAGGTTTATCTTCTTCAGCTTTTTCCATGGAAATAAATCCAGCTTTTTTTGTTCCTTAAATTGTAGTTTCTAAATATGTTTTGGCACATAACTTTTATGTTCTAACTTCTAGTTATTTTTGTTATTATTGTTCTTGAAATTTTATATTGTAGGTTCCATGGAAAAGCTTGGGTAATGAACCTGTAATTGTTCTCATTGATCGTGTATTTGTTCTTGCTCACCCAACTCCTGATGGCCGGAATCTTAAAGTAAGATGATATTTTATTTGGTGGAGTGAATTTCTTCCCAAGTTTCCTATTACCAGAGCCGTATCTTTTTCTTATTTTGATTTGAAATCTTATTTCAATTATACAGGAGGAGGACAGGGAAAAACTTTTTGTAGCTAAAATTCAGCAAATTGAGGTAATTTCTTTTTTAAATAAAAACTCACTTATATTGCTTATGACATTGTCCTATATCATTGTGTTTCCTCCAAGTATAATCTTGTTCAAACACCTTTATTGCTTATAGCATCGTGTACTTGATATCATTGTGTTTCATACAAGTATAATCTTGTTCCAAAGTTTACCAATAAAGAAGTAACATTTTTCCCATGTCAAGTTCGTGACTATTAACAAGAATCCTTAATCTACTGATGTTCTAAAGCCTAAGGTTTTTAATATTTTGTTGACACTTGGATATTAGAGGCTTCTTCTTCTTCTCCTCTGTTTCTGACCCTCTTCACATCTATTCTAGGTTTTCTCATACTTATTAAGTAATGGTAGTGACCTTTTTGGAGAGGACTAGTGGTTTTTTTTCTGTTCTTAGGCAGAGTCCTTTGCGAATGTTTTCCCTTGTTTAATATCTACAATTCTACATTGTTGTATAAAGATCTCTTATTGGAGCTCAGATATATAGTGCATATAATATTTCTTAATATCAACTTTGCAGGCAATAGTTTTGAGTTGAGTTGAACAATTGTTATTCCTTTTGTTTTAAAAATAAGATTTAATATAGAACATTTTTTGAATTTTGAATTTTAGAAATAAAATAAGAGTTGAACAATTCTGGAATTTTGAAATTTTGTTCTATAGTCATGCATTTGGACATAATTATTTTAAATTTTTTTATTGCCTGCAGGAGGCAGAAGCAGCAACTCTTGAAGCGATATCTGGGTCAAAGCTGGAAAGTGTATGTCTTTGGATGCTAGGCACATTTTACTTTCTAAGAATACTGCTTTCTTTTGTTTTTATGATTAAATAAGGTACCTCTATTCAATTTTTTATCAGGCTGCTATCTATTTCACTTGTTGCTAATACACTTTTATATTCCTCCTGGTAAAATGTCGATGAATGGCTCTTCATACATTAACTGTTTTACTTGTCTATCTTTACGCATTTTGTGTTAGTTTTATTAAGTCAATAATTCTTTGTGGTTCGTGCATTAAAGCTCATGTAAGAAAATATGGTTCTTTTTATAAATTATAGTGACTCATTGCTAGCTCTTTTCTTCCCCCCTCTTGTTTGAGTTTATGTGCAGCCACCTCCTGGAAATTCGTGGCTTGGTTCTCTAATTGCTACAATTATTGGAAATCTGAAGATAACTATCAGCAATGTACATATCAGATATGAGGATTGCTTCAGGTGGTGGTCGTGTGCTATTTTTAATGTTTTCTATAACTGTTTTCAGATTTGTGATTTTTCTTAAGTTTTGTAAACTAAAATAGGTTTACCTTCCAATGTCTGGATTAGTTATATATTTTCCTTTGTCGTCCTTTACTGACCAGTTTGCTTTGATATTAATGGACTATAATCTTGTAGTAATCCTGGTCATCCATTTTCTTTCGGTGTTACCCTGGCTAAGCTTGCTGCTGTTACTATGGATGAGCAAGGAAATGAGACCTTTGATACCAGTGGTGCTCTGGATAAGTTGCGTAAGGTCCGCTCTTTTTTCCCATGCAATACAAACTCATGCTACCGTCCTTTAAAAGAGTTGAGTCTAGTATTAGTAATTTCAGAAACATGTTAATAGTTATAAGCTATGGTTGTTTCTTGAAATAGAGGGTATTGAATCAAAATAGACTTGCATCAGGACACTTCACAGTCTTGGGGAATGGTGATGTGTAATTATTCTGTTTGTTAGCATTGTTTTTCCTTGTTTTAAAGCTAATAATTTACCGAGGGAATTTCTCAAGAAAAGCTCCTGTTCTGATGTTTCAACTATTTGTTGTATGTTTGTTTAGTGCTTTACTTTAGATTCTGAGGGCTTGGAATGAATATATGAATAACTAATCCATGAAATGGGCTCCTTGAATTTGTGAGGTTAAATGTAATTTTATGATTACTCAATGGCATAGTTTATAGCTTCCATTAATGCTGGTATGAGGCTTCTTGAATTGTATAGGCTGTTATTATCCATCATTGCAACTGAATTTCATTACTAGATTATGGGTTAGACAAAGATTATCTTTGCATTGGATTCTTGCTACTCAATTCAGAAACATGATCTATAATTTGGTTATAATTCCATATCTGAAGAGGACAAAGTGTCAAACTAGGATGTGAAAGTGGCTGGCATAATCTAAACAAGTTCATATTCATGCCAAAACTGAAGAATGAAGATCAATTTAACAAATGCTTGTCCAATTTAAATGAACAAAATATGGTGGGCCCATTCTCCTCTTCAATGTTATATTTCTCCTACTTTTCCTTTCAGGTTTAGTATTTACAAATTGTTTGTCATGATTGCTATTGTTGCCTTTTGTTTATGAATGACAAGAAAAGTTATTGTGCTAATGCTTTTGAAGTTTGTGTTTAGTCTTTGCAATTGGAGAGGCTTGCTATGTATCATGATTCAGACAACTTGCCCTGGAAGATAGATAAGAAATGGGAAGATCTTAGTCCCAAAGAATGGATTGAGGTTTGGCTCATATGTGGAATCATTATCTCATTTACTTCCTTAGTTCCATAATTTTTATTGTAGTAGTGTGGTAAGGTTAACTGAAACATTAAACTAAATTTTAAATGACCCTTATTCTTTATAAAATTTTGTTTATCCAGGTATTTGAAGATGGTATAAATGAACCTGCTGCTGACAATGAAGTGGTGTCTATGTGGGCTATGAATCGCAATTACTTGGTGTCACCAATCAATGGAGTACTTAAGTATCATCGACTTGGAAATCAAGAAAGAAAAAATCCAGATATTCCTTTTGAGAAGGCTTCTCTTGTCTTAAGTGATGTCGCCTTAACTATCACGGAGGTTCCTATACTTTTTCTTTTCCATGTATATTTTTAATTTCTCCATTTTAATTTTCCTATGAAATAAGACAGATTTAAATTCAGTCTTCTTTACATTGCCTACTAAGAAATAATCGGAATGAGAAAGAGAAAGAGAAAGAAAAAGGCTTCTTCTATTCAAGTCTTGAAATTGATCTGTTTCGCCCTTTAACAGGCACAATATCATGATTGGATAAAACTTTTAGAAGTCTTTTCAAGATATAGGACATATGTTGAAATTTCCCATTTAAGACCTGTGGTGCCAGTTTCGAAGGAGTCTTATGTTTTGTGGTGGCGGTATGCTGCTATGGCGGCACTGCATCAAAGGAAAATGTGGTACATACATTGCTCTTTTTGTACATATTTTAATTTGATAATTACTCATAAGAGTACCTTTTGTTTTCTAATCTGAAAAGTTACACTTAAATTAAACAAATTTCAAAGTCACTTACATCTCTTTGCTGTCTACTTTGTGATTAAATGTTGCCCCCTCTTAAACTGCATAACAATTTCAGTTATCGGTTCTCGTGGGATCAAATTCGGCATATGTGCCAGCTTCGTCGACGTTACATTCACTTGTATGCCAGTATGCTACAGCAGTCATCACGTGTTGTCAACATAGAAATTAGAGAGGTTGAGAAAGCTCTCGATTCAAAAGTAATTCTTCTATGGAGGTAACAAGATTTAGTTTTGCCTTAACTCTCTGCTCCCCCTCTCTGAAATGAAGTCAAACTTGGTCATTGATTTGCTGGGACAAATGCATGCATGCTGGACATCTCAATATTCAACTAGTTCCGGAAAAACCATGTTCTTTGTTTAGTTAAGATATTGTTTAAGTAATTTTTACAAAAATATCATTTAGGCTTTAGTGGCAATTAGATAGAGTAGCTTGCTGTGAGCCATCATGATCACGATGGCTTAGGCAATTATTGCACTAAGTTGTCAGTGCTTTTTTAGGTAAATTAGTTTTCAAGGTCCTTTATCGTCTATTTCTATTTGGTGTATGGTGTAAGTGGTCACGACCACTATCTATGAGAAAACATAGTAAAAGCTCCAACTGAAGTTGTGCTTGTTACACAAATGTTATTGCCATGTAGTTGTACTTATGCATCAATATCTCTTTGAAAGTGGGAAGATTTTTGTCTGAGTAATTTTTAGAAATTAGTCATCGGTGAAACCAGCAGTCTTGTTTTTCACTATGAAGCATGGCCATAGCTCCACCCATTCTGTACCATTACATTGTCCTAATGTTATATGGACATGCAGTTGACGTGGGTGGACATGTATTAGATGCCTCTAGATATGCAAAGAAAGATGTTAAAAAAAATAAATTCAGATATGGGACAGATATGGCCCGTCAAGTGACAGAATTTGCCATAAAAGAGAGAGATACACTATTATGAATGTTTTCTCTTGGTCTGGCCCTTTGTCATAATCCGTCTTTATGTTCAAATACTCATCAGGATTAGATATTATTGGATTACCATGATCTATGTTTGTTCCATTTATATATTAAAGTTTTATTCAGTTGTTGAATAGGTTGCTCCAGGTTTTGTATATGTGAATCTGTTATTAGAAGTGATCAAGGATATTAATGTACATGTTATAACAGTTTTTATCTTTACTCCCATCTAATGTTCAACATTTCCATTTCTACTTGGGTCAATCAGGTTACTTGCACATGCGAAGCTTGAATCTGTAAAGTCTAAGGAAGCAGCCGAACAGAGAAGGCTTCATAAGAAAAGTTGGTTTACATTGGGATGGTAGGTAGAAATGTAAAAGGATTGCTTTGTCATTGAGTTCTATGATTTTTCCCTCCAAAATTCCCCTCAACATTAACTTCATTTTGCAAATTCTATTCAACTTAATCTCAGGAGAACACAATCTGAAGATGCATCTGACGGGGATGCTTTTGATGGATCACAGTTAACGGAGGAAAGGTTGAGTAAAGAAGAATGGCGAGCAATCAATAAATTACTCAGCTACCAGCCAAATGAGGACTTGATGTCACATTCAAGGAAGGACATGCAGAACATGATCCGGTTTTTCGTAACTGTATCTATTAGTCGAGCTGCTGCGAGGATCATCAATATAAACCAGACGGAGATTGTTTGTGGTCGATTTGAACAACTCCATGTGTCAACAAAATTTAAACATCGGAACACCCATTGCGATGTAACTTTAAGATTCTATGGTGTCTCCGCCCCTGAAGGTTCACTTGCTCAGGTTTAATCGAGTACCTCATTTTTGAGCTGTTTCTTTCTCACAATTCTTTAGTTAATGGTAACTAAAGATATCCAACTAAGAAGAATACCTGAGAGTATCTTATAATCATATCGACCTGTTTTTTGTTTTTATTTCTGGTAGCTAGCATGTTTCAACTAGTTTTTTTTTTTTAATTCATATTGTAATGTGCGTCTTTTTTTCTCTTCAAAATGTTATATTTGTTTATTTAACAAATTCAAATCGGTATGTGTTACTAGATTGGATATACATATATTTATATATCTATATTATCTGATGTTTGTCCTTTTTTGCAGAGTGTTTGCAGTGAGCAAAAGGTGAATGCATTAACTGCTAATTTTGTACACTCACCGGTGGGAGAGAATGTTGATTGGAGGTTGTCAGCTACAATTTCCCCCTGCCATGTCACGGTAATTTCTTTGATCCTTGAAGGGAAAGGGAACTCCGAGGTTTACATCAACGTAGAAATGGATATATTTACTTGCACTACTCATCTTGACTTGGGTTTAGTGTCCCTAACAATAGATAGTGCATATTGATGTCACTAGAATTAATTCAATCCTAAAAAATAACGATTCTATAGACTTCTATATAAACATTTCAAATCTCTATCAACTTAGGGAAACTTATAACTTAACTAACAATTCCTCTAAGCTTTGTTGACCATTGACTATTGACAGACTTGTTAATCAAGGTTGATCTGATTTCTTAAGGATAAAGTTTTGGGATTTTATTTGTTCTATTTATTGTGAAGATTGTATTTCCTTGAGTAGTTCAACATAGTTGTGTATATATATCCATGTAAATACTTAAGTTAATGGACAAGGAAAAAGAATTCTTATTTTCAACATGGTATCAAGAGCTTGAGAATCTAGATTTAGGATTTTTTTTTTTTCCGAAATTCCCAAACCCTAGAAAATCCAATTTTGTACTGTTATTCTTTCTTCCAATTTTTCATTCAATGCCCCCTTCAACAAAGTGGCGTCCAGTCTTCGGAAAAATCCCAAAATCCTGTGCCCAAACTCCTTGCGTATGGCCCTCACACGCCACTCATACCTTAGGCATCCTTGCCAATCGCAGATGAGTGCAACCCACCTTCGTCGACTTTGATTCTCAACCATCACTGATGGTTTTGTTGGTGTTTCTCCGATATCCCTTGCTGTTATTGACTCTAGTGGTGTTTTTTCCTTTTAAGAGAAAAAAATGGCCGGCACAAAAAAAGTTATTTATGATAACCCTTTGTTACAAATCAATCTAGTAAAACTTGTTGGGCACAATTATCTTGCATGGTCACGATCGTACTTATTGTTTATCAAAGCTAAAGGACTACAGGTGTATATTACTGGTGATTCGAAAAAACCTGATGTTAATGACTCTACTTACTATCAGTGGGACTCTGATAATTCTCTTGTTATGTCTTGGCCTTTCAACTCTATACAGCCCCAGATTTCCAAAACATACCTGTTACTTAACTCTGCAGAAAAATATGGCTTGCAGCTGCTATCACCTACTCACAAGTTGGGAATGATGCTCAGATTTTTGAAATCCGCAATAAAGTTCACAACACTAAGCAAGGTGAGATGTCAATTTCTTAGTATTTTTTTGAACTGAGCAGTTTATGGCAGGAGCTAGATTATTTCCAAGACGACTGTACTGGAGATGCAATAAAGTTTCAGAAGCTTATGGAAAAGGAGAGGGTTTACAACTTTTTGGCCGAGTTAAACACTAAGTATGATCAAATTTGGGTTCAAGTTCTCGGAAAAATTCATTTTCCTTCTCTTAAGGAAACATACTCCAATGTCCAACAAAAAGAAAGTAGAAGAGGTGTTATGCTTTATACAACACCAACTGAGAAGGCTGGGTTGATCGCTAGTGCTTCTCAAGAACCAAACAAAGATGATAACATTGATGAAGATAATCTACAATGTGATTATTGTGGAAAGCCATGACATATTAGGGAAAAGTGTTGAAAATTACATGGTCGACCCACCAGAGGCTGTGGAGGAAAACAAAATAAGTCAAATCAAGGTTGAGCAAACTTGTCTAAGGCTACAGAGTCATCTACAGAAACTGCATCCACTGGAATATTTTCTTTGGATGAAATTCGACATCTCAGAAGTCTCTTGTCTTGACTTGACTCTTCCTTGAACCCAACATCCAATTTTGTTAAGTTAGGTATTGCCTTTAATGCTCACAATAATACTGATTGATGGATTATTGATTCTGGTGCGAATAGACACATGACAAGTTCCTCAAAGTTTTTTAAACTACTCCCCAAGTTAAACAAAAGATAGTGTCAAGAAAGCCGATGGGTCTTTTACTCTTGTAACCGAATAAGGTTCTGTCAACTGTACACCCAATATTAAACTATCCTCTATACTACATGTTCCTCATTTTTTAGTTAACACAAATACATTAAACTGCAAAATTGATTTTTTCCTTAATCATTGTGTATTCCAAGTTCTTCAAATAGGGAGGAAGATTGACAGTGGTAGATTGCATGATGACTTATATATGTTGGAGGGTAGTAGTGGTACTGTTCAAGATTTTTTTGGAGGCAATAAGGTTATCAATCACGAAATAATGCAGTGGCATAGGCAATTAGAACACCCATCATTTTTTTGTTATGAAAAAGTTATATCATAATTTATTTTCAAAGACTTGGTTTGATCCATTGTTTTATGAAGATTGTGAGTTTGCTAAACACACTAAAAATTCTTATCCTTTAAAAAATAATAGAAGTAATACTCCTTTTATGATTCTTCATTCGGATGTTTGGGGACCAAGTCGACATGTCTTTTTATTTGGTAATCGGTGGGTTGTTATTTTTATTGATTGCTACACTAGGATGACTTAGGTGTATTTGCTAAAATAAAAAAAAATGATGTGTTTACATCCAATCTTTTCATAAAATGGTGTTTTCTCAACTTGATGCTAAGATACAGTTTTTTAGAACTGACCATGGTACAGAGTACAATTTTGATACCTATTTGGAGTCTTATGGGATAATTCATTAGACAACTTGTCCCAATACTAGTACACAATAGGGTCGTTGAAAGGAAAAATAAAATTTTGCTAGAAGTCGCTAGATCTCTTTTGTTTACCATGAACTTTCCTAAACCATTTTGAGGGGATGCAATTCTTGTAGCAGCCTACCTTATTAATAGAATTCCACTCAAAACTCTTAATTTCATGAGTCCTTTGAAAACTTTACAAGGACACAATACTTATGCTGTTCCTCTAAGGATATTTGGATGTGTCAGTTATGTCCATGATTGGAAAGTAGATAAATTAGATCCATGAGCCCTTAAATGTGTGTTCATTGGATATTCTCCAACACAGATAGGATACAAGTGTTATCATCCTACTTCACGATGAACTTTCGTTAGTATGAATGTTACATTAAGAGAAATTGAGCCCTATCATGTACAACTCTATCACCTTTTCAGGGGGAGACCAATGAGAGAGAAGTGATACCTGACTCAGTAACTATTGAAAAACTTATTCCAGACAACACCATTGTTCAAGAGGGAGCTACTGTTCAGGGAGAGACTACTGTTCAAAAGGAGATTGTTAAGCGTTTGGACAAACCAGATTTAATGATGTATTAGAGAAGGACTAGAATAGATGACGCCATCATGCAACCGACTATGTGCCAAGAATCTTCCTTTTCTAGTGAGTTACCTTTACTTTCTTATTTTTCAAATGATTTAGATAAGTCTAATGCCCAAAGAAAAGGTGTTAGATCCTATACTAGACACCCAATGTCTAACTTTATCTTTTATGACTCATTGTCCCCTCCCTATAGAGCCTTTGCCTTGTCTTTGTATGTTGTGTCTATTCCACAAGTTTGACATGAAGCATTTGAAAAAAAGCCATGGTTGAAGAAATGAAGGCATTGGCAAAGAATGAGATTTGGGAGCTGGTTACTCCTCTAGTAGACAAGAACTTGGTGGGCTATAAATAGGTGTTTACTGTGAAATACAAATTTGATGGTTCGATTGAAAGATTCAAAGCTAAATTGGTTGCTAAAGGCTTCTGTAGAAATCAGAGTATTTGTAGAAATCAAAGTTCTAATCTGAATAGAACATATTACAACTTTTTATATACAACCTATGACACTACTTTAGGAAACTTCTAAGTTTAGGAAAGATACTAAATAGGAGATATGATCCCTTAAAATAAGGGATTTTAATAAAAGAAAATATCTACAAAATATTCCTAAAATATTTACAGAATATTCCTACACTCCCCCTCAAGCTGGAGAATATACATTGTATAATCCCAAATTGAATAGGAATTTATTGAACACGTGTTTTGGCAAAGCCTTGGTAAGAATGTCGACAATCTGTCCTTCGAAGGAATGTAAGAAAGAGTGGCTGTCTTTTTGTTGACTTGATCAACAATAAAATGCCTATCAATTTCAACATGCTTTGTTCGGTCATGTTGAACTGGGTTCTTGGCAATCTGAATGGCAGATTGATTATTACACAAAACTTCAAAGTGATCCTCTTGATTTGTGCCAAGTTCTTTTAGTAATTTAAGTAGATAAATTCCTTCGCATATCCCCAAAGCTAGTGCTCTAAATTCACTTCAAAGACTACTTCTTGAAACAACAGATTGTTTCTTACTTCTCCAAGTTGTAAGGTTACCCCAAACAAAAGTGCAGTACCCACTAGTGGATCTTCTTTCAGTGAGATCTCCAGCCCAACTAGAGTCTGTAAAAATCTTAACACTTCTGTCTTGTGTCTTCTTAAACATTAAACCGTGTCCTGGAGTTTTCTTCAAGTACTTGAGAATTCTATTTGTCTTTGCCATATGCTCTTGATGAGGATTAGTCATGTGTTGACTTATCACATTTACTGAAAAGCTATATCCGGCCTTGTCAAGGATAAGTAGATTAGTTTCCCAACTAACCTTTGAAATTTCTCTCTGTCTACTAAGGACCCATCTTCTTTATTGAATCTCAAGTTTGCCTCCATTGGTGTATCACCAAACTATGACCAAGAAAACCAGTTTCTTTGAGTAAATCAAGTACATACTTTCTCTGGTTGATCACAAGTCCTTCTTTTGATCTTGCCACCTCTATTCCTAGGAAATACCTTAGCTTTCCCAAGTCCTTGGTTTTGAATTCCTGTTTAACAACTTCTTCAAATTGCTAATCTCTTCCTCATCATCTCCAAAGAAGAATGATGTCATCCACATACACAATTAGGATAGCTTTCTTATTTGTAGAAGTTACCTTGATGAAAAGCGTATGATCCGCAAGGGACCGCTTGTAGCCGCTTTTGAAGAATGACTTTAGTGAACCTCTCGAACCAAGCTCACGGGTGATTGTTTTAACCCAGATAGAGACTTGTTGAGCTTGCAAACCTTGTTGCTACCTTCAATAGACTTTGAGCCGTGTGCAATTGCATATAGACTTCTTCCTCAAGCTTGCCATTAAGAAATGCATTTTTTACATCAAGTTGGTGTAATTTCCAATCGCAATTTACAGCCAAACTTAGGAGTACTCGAATAGTGTTAAGCTTTGCCACAGGTGCAAAAGTTTCTGTGAAGTCTATCCCATATGTTTGCGTGAAACCTCGGCCACTAGTCTAGCTTTGTATCGTTGGATACTTGCCATTGGAGTTATACTTTACAAAGAAAGATCCATTTACAAATGACACCTTGAGGAAGGTCTGTAATGGTCCAAGTAGCATTTTTCTCTAGTGCACAAATTTCCTCTTCTTCAAACCTCTTCTCCATTTTGGATCCTTTAGAGCTTCAAATATGCTTGTGGGAACTCGTTTCTTTATCCAAAGTTGCTGTAAATGCTTGAAAAGACGGCATCAAAGAATTATAACCAGTAAATTTTTCAATAGGATGCTTGGTGCACTGTCTAACCCCTTTTCTAATAGCAATAGGAAAGTCATCTAGAGTAGTGGACTTACTGATTTCTTCTTCCATTTCGGCAGCTGGACCCAAATCCAATTCTCGGCAAGAATCAGATTGCAAAACAGTCTCAGGGATATGTCTTCTTTTTCTTGTATAGACACGAAGCTGTTTGGGTGGTGGTGTTTTTTGAAGACTGTCAATTGGAGTAGGTGTATTTTCAAGAAGAGTGTTTAAAGTGGGTGTAGATGAATTAGTCATAGGTACTACAGGAGAATCAATGGGAGCATTCACAGGTGACAGATCTGCAGGTAATGGCGAACAAGATGGCAATTCTGAAGGTTGAGAATGAAGATTAGGAGGAGATACCTGTTGTGGCTGAAAATCACTCCATGTTTCCCCCTGAATTTCATCCTGAGTGAAATAGGAATCCTGCTCATAAAATGTTATAACCATAGTGGTGAAAAATCGTTTAGAAGGAGGATGATAGCATTTATAACCCTTCTTAAGTGAAGAATACCCAACCAATACACATTTTAAAGATTTAGGATCTAACTTGGACTTATTAGGAGCAATATTTTGGATAAAAACAGGTGCAGCCAAAAATTTTAGTGGCAGAATGGAGGAGATAGGCTTAAAATGAGGAAAGTGCTGCAAAAATATAGATTGAGGCGTTTGAAATTTTAAAACCTTACTAGGCATCCGGTTGATTAAATATGTGGCGATTAATAAGGCTTCCCCACAAATATTTAGGAACATTAGTGGTAAATAGAAGAGAACGAGTAACTTCAAGAAGGTGCCTATTTTTCTTTCGGCAATGCCGCTTTTTTGTCATGGGGTTCCAACACAAGAACTAATCTGAACTATGCCCTTTTCCTTAAAAAAACCTAAAGACCTAGCAAAAATTCACCGCCATTGTCGATTTAAAGAGCTGTATTTTAGACCCAAATTGAGTAAGAACCATGTTATAAAATTGCACAAAAACACTAGCGCTTTTGATTTATCTTTCAGCAAATAAGTCCAAGTTATCCTACTGTGATCATCAATAAAAGTGATAAACCACTTACAATTATCAGCATTCTTCACCCGAGAAGGGCCCCAAATATCACTATGGATCAAAGCAAAAGGGTAAAAGGCTTGTATGTAGAAGGAAAATAAGATGATTTTGTATGTTTGGCAAGAGAGCAAACTTTGCAAGAAAAAGAATTAGGCCTTTTATTAATGAATAGAGCGAGAAACAATTTTGCTGTGTATTGGAAACTAGGATGGCCTAAACGAAAGTGCCATAACATAACATATCAACTTTTCCTAAAGCGGTAAATGACTTGGAGATCTCGATTTTAGGAGAGGTAGGGAGGATGTAGAGACCATTTTGCAAGTCGGCCTTACCAATCATCTTCTTCGAGTTCGATGCACGCAAAGTACAATCACGATCATTAAAAATTACAGAGCAGTGCAAGTCTGTGGACAATTTACTAACAGAGATGAGATTGCACGCCAGATTTGGTACAAAGAGAACATTTTTAAGTGCAATCTGTTCATTGAGAATAACAGTGCCATGTCCCTCTATTTTGCACAAGGTACCATCAGCCGTTTTGACAGCTTTACCAAAGGTATGGAAAAAATTGTGAAACAATACCTTGTTACCAGTCATATGATCCGTAGCACCAGAATCGAGGATCCAATTAGGAGTCAACTGGGAGGAGAAATCAGCAATCTGTTCTTTAGTGAAACTAGTGACAGAGGTGGCAGCGACAAGGCTTGATTTATTATCTCGAGAGTGCTTGGACTTCCAGTCCTGAGGCTTACCTTGAAAAAAAATCGTAACCTAAGCTGATACCATGTAGAAATCAGAGTATTTGTAGAAATCAAAGTTCTAATCTGAATAGAACATATTACAACTTTTTATATACAACCTATGACACTACTTTAGGAAACTTCTAAGTTTAGGAAAGATACTAAATAGGAGATATGATCCCTTAAAATAAGGGATTTTAATAAAAGAAAATATCTACAAAATATTCCTAAAATATTTACAGAATATTCCTACAGCTTCATTCAAACTTATAGAGTGGATTGTTAAGAGACGTTTGCCCCTGTTGCCAAAATGAACACCATCATACTTCTATTTTCTTGTGCAACCAACCTTGCCTAGAACTTACAATAGTTTGATGTGAAGAATGTATTCATACATGAATACCTAGAAGAAGAAGTGTATATGCAATTTTCTCTTGGATTTGATAATACAAAAACACATGTGAAGGTATGTAGATTGAAGAAAGTCTTGTATGGACTGAAACAATCTCCCAAAACATGGTTTGACAGATTCCACAAAGTTATAGTCACTTTTGGTTATCAACAGAGTAATACTGATCATACCCTTTTTTTTATGAAAGATCACTTTCCTTATTGTATATGTTGATGACAAAGTGACGATAGGAGACGATAAAAAAGAAATGGCTCACTGAAACAGTGTTTGACTCAAGAATTTGAAGTCAAAATCTAGGAAAGTTACAATATTTTCTGGTAATTGAAGTTGCCAGATCAAAGAAAGGAGTCTTCATCTCTTAGAGAAAATATATCCTAGATCTTTTGACTGAGACGAGTATGATGGGATGCAAGCCTATAAAATCACCTATGGAAAGCAATCATAAGTTGCAAGTTAGAATAGGGGAGTCAGTGGATAAAGAGAGATATCAAAGACTGGTTGGTAGACTAATTTATCTCTTACACACTGAACCTAAGTTAGCATATGCAGATATAAGCTTTTACAAATGCAGATTGGGTTGGATCTCTGGATGACAGGAAGTTTACGTCTGGATATTGCACACTTGTGAGAGGAAACTTAATCACTTGGAGAAGCAAGAATCAAAGTGTGGTTGCTCGATCAAGTGGAGGCAAAATATAGAGCTATGGCTCAAGGCGTTTGCGAGCTATTGTGGTTATTGAAAGTTATTGAGGAATTGAAGTTGTTGAATAAAGGAAAACTATCTTTATATTGTGACAACAAGGTCGTCATCAACATAGACCAAAACCCAATACAACATGATTGAATAAAGCACATAGAAATTGATCAACATTTTATCAAAGAAAAGTTGACTACCAACATCCTAGACTTAAGTCATGTAGCCTTAGATGAGCAATTAACTGATGTGTTTACTAAAGGACTCAATAACAGAACTTATCACAATTTGGTCTGCAAGTTGGACATGTGTGATATCTATGCACCAACTTGAAGGGGAGTGTTGACCATTGACAAACTTGTTAATCAAGGTTGATCTGATTTCTTAAGGCTAAAGTCATGGGATTTTATTTATTCTATTTATTGTGAATATTGTAGTTCAACATAGTTGTATATATATATCCATGTAAATGCTTAAGTTAATGGACAAGGAAAAAAAAAACTTATTTTCAACAAGCTCAAATAGTCAATCACACTATTGCTTTGTTTGACACTCTCCTCAAGTTAATGAATGGATATCCTCTGTTCCAAGCTTGTTATAAATCTTGAAATACATTATTTGAGAGCCCCACTGTAACTTGTTAGCATATCTGATAGATGACCTTTTTGTTGAAACAATGTACAAAGAAATCTATTGTCAAGTTTTTCCTTGATTAAATGTCTATCAACTTCAACATGCTTGGTTTTATGATAGAGGTAAGAGGAATAATTTGTTTGAGACTAAGAAAAAAAATAGTTGATAATTATTTCAAATAAGGAGTTCAATTTGAGAAGGACAAAATCTCCAATCTAATACTTGAAACATCAAATAACAAATCTTATCCTAAAAAACAGAAGTCCCTGACTATATAATACAATAATTCCTCTAATTATAAGGTTAAAAAAAAGAGCACTACTTGCACTCAAACTCTCTACCACTTAAAATCGTGGCATCTCTTTCTAACTGACAATAGGGTCATGCAATCCCAATAAAAGCTTGAGTTGGTCCTGAACTTCCCCCTCTCCTCTGTCACATGTCCTAGTTTTTCTTCTTGAATATACGCGTAAGGGTGGTATGCTATCAATACTTCCCTCTAGAAATGCAACTTGTCCTCGAGGCGAAAAGGCGAAAACTGTCCAACAAGTAAATCATAATTCTCCCATGTTGCTTCTTCCAGAGGTCTTTGTTCCTATGCAATTAGTAACTCCAAGTTCGGCAAACCAACTTCTTGCACCCACCGATGAGAAAGGACTTTTGCAGGAGAAAAAAGGATTCTAATCTGTTGTGATGGGTAAAGGAGCAAGTGGAGCTGGCCTTAAGTGGGAGACATGAAAAATAGGATGAACCTAAGAAGTAGGAGGGACCTCTAACTAATATACTACTAGGAGGGACCTCTAACTCATATACTACTATGGCAATGGGGTGAAAATTTTTGAAAGGGCTGAAAAATTGAAGGGAAAATTTTTCATATGGTTGCTTGGCTAATGACTTTTGGCAATAAGGTTGGGTTCACAGAAAAATAGTCACCAACATCAAAAATAAAGTCTCGCTGCTTAGAATCTTCTTGAGCTTTCATCTTGGATTGAGCCTTCAATAAGTTGTCTTTGAGAAGTTGCAACAAGTCATCTCTTTGAAGTAGTTGTCCAAGATCAACTAACATTGTTTCTCTTGGAACATAAGGGTAAAGGGGTGATAGTACTCTTCCATATACAATAGAAAAAGGAGTGCTACCAATAGATATATGAAATCTAAAATTTTAAGAGTATTCGTCCCAAGAAAGGTAAGTGCTTCAGGCTTTTAGTTGTTCTTGTGCAAAGGAACATAAGTAGGCTTCTAAGCATTTGTTAACCACTTCTGCTTGGCCATTGGTTTGTGGATGATAGCTTGTACTCGTTTTAAGCAAAATTTTGCATGACTTTAAGAGCACTTGCTTGAATTTGCTAAGAAATATGATTTCTATCAGAAATAATAGAGCGTGGAATACCAAGGAGATGGATAATTTCCCTACAAAAGTATTCAACACTATTTTGGCAATAAACAAATGAGTCAAAGGAATAAAATGGGCCTATTTACTAAGGTGATCAACAGCTACTAAAATGGTATCATAGTGGTGTGATTTGGGCAAACTCACGATGAAATCAAGGGAAACATCTTCCCAGATTCTATTCGGAATGGGTAGCGGTTAGAGGAGTCATGCTGGTGCCAGACTTTGATATTTGTTCTATTGACATTGCAAACAAATTTTGCACATAATGGCGTACATCCTACTTGAGTTGAGGCCAGAAAAAATGTGCAGAAAGCTGGTGAAGAGCCTTCAAGTAACCACCGAGTATTATGAGTAAAAAAGAAGTCTATGCTTTAAGGGATTGTTTTTAGGAATCACCAAGCAATTTTTAGAGTAAAGTTAGTGACCTGCTATGAAAAAACCTGGGCAAGGGGAAGGATTAGATGCCAATGACCTCATAATCTCGTTGGTGTAGCGATCCACCTTGAGAGCTTCTTGGAGGTCCAACAAGTCAAGACTAAAAGGGATGGCCAGAGTGAAAAAATCAGCATACTGTGGTCTCCCAGACAATGCATCAACCCCTTTATTCTCCTTCCTTGCTTTATATAGGATGGTAAAATCAAATGCCATTAATTTCATCAAAAGTCTCTCATGTTCTGTAGTTGTAACTTGCTGTTCCAACAAAGAATTGAGAGTATAGTGATTGGTTTTAATGAAAAAAATGTCTCCCAAGCAAATAATGTTTCCACTTCTACAAAGATAATATCAAGGCAAATACTTTTCAATCATAAGCAGATTTTTGCCAATTAGAATAAGAAAAACCCTTACTAAAATAAAGACATAGGATGTTTAGCCGCATAAGGATGGCACTCACTGCTTCATATAATGCATCACACTACGTTGTGAATGGTTGAGAGAAATTTGGCGAGTGCAATATTGGTACTGAAGTGTGGGCTTGCTTGAGAGTGTTGAAAGCATGTTTAATCATCTTCTTTGTGTTGTTCCTAAAATACACAATGCGAAGGAAAAAAAATTACTTGAACTTCTAAAGTCTTTAATTAGTTTTTTAATGAAAATAGATTTGCCTAAAGTTTAGGAACATAGGGGACTTATTTTAAAATAAGAAAATTGCTTAGAGGTATATCTCCTTGGTCTGTCATGATGGTTACTGATCCATTAGCTATGGTAATTTTTCTATGGCTAGACAAATGGCTATAGGAAGAAAAATATTTGAAAGAACTTTTAACACCCCAAAACCCGGTCTAAAAGTTTAGGCGGATTCCGGAGGTCACATTGATCACCGAAGTGATCGTGGGAAATTTAGTTTAACAAACCAAAAGAAAAACATTATAGCATTTAAGTTCCGTAAAAATGTTCAGAAATAAAGTCCCCTTATTACAAAAAAAAAAATTTCTGTCCAAAGAAAACCATTTACGAAAAGCCCAAATTAAATCCGTACCATAGTTCTTATAATTGTTTACATTTCAAAACTATTTACCAAAATAGCAGTCGAAAAGAAGACTCTTAAACATGTTTCCTTATCATGACTGTCCGAGACCTCCGGCATGTTGAGTCCAAGCTTTAGAAAGCGATAATGTACTTGAAAGGGGAAACACTAAGGGAGTGAGCTACACAAGCTCAGTGACAAACAACAAAATTATAGAACAAAAATCCAAATAGCAGTTCATTGGCATAGTGTATTTACAGAGATACACAGAAACAGAGGGTAAACTTGAAACCTACGTCCCGACCATATGCAACAATCAACACACTTGGTACTATACGCAGAATCACAACAGGCAAACCCATCAACGGGTTGATACCAAAACACTATCATCACAAACACAATGATAAGAAAATCAAAATTACGCTTACACCTTAATACCCGCAATTAGAATAGTCACGAACGTTAAGACAAGTAGATAGAATACATACAAACAGACTTACACCCAGTCACTCAATCAGATGCATATGAATGCAGTCAAGTAGTAAAAAACTCGCCCATCCAGTCAACACACCTCTCCGTCCCTCGATCACACCCCAAAAGAGTTGTTTAAGCTCACCAAACAAACACACCACAAAGGACCTCGAAAGGCC
The DNA here is from genome assembly GCA_025698465.1 of Gossypium longicalyx. Lineage (NCBI taxonomy): Eukaryota > Viridiplantae > Streptophyta > Magnoliopsida > Malvales > Malvaceae > Gossypium > Gossypium longicalyx. Next base: position 8,446,430 of record CM046997.1, on the reverse strand, counting down.
TATCCAACCTTACACACCATGTATGTGGACTAAGCCACTTAGATAATAATACGCAGCAAAGCTGACGTATATGTAGTACAGTATATTGCGGTAAACCGTTGTACAGATATATTTCAGTTTAAATTTCCAGATTAGATAATAGTATGTAGCAAAGCTGACGTATGTGCGGTACAGTGTTGTAAACCGCTGTACCGATAAGTTGCAATTAAACTATCAAATCAGATCAGAATCAATTTTTCTTCCCTTCACAACCAACCCAAAAACTATTTTATACAAGTGCATGTATGCTTACAACCTTACAGAAATAATAAACACATCGACAGACAGTCAGGTAGAAATAGGCATGCACATACCCAGCTAACCAGGTTCAGAATCAGATATCTCGCACAATAGTCACAAATAACACATAAGCTGAACCCCATATCAGAGTTTTAATTATCCTCACTAAAGCCTAGTCAAAGGTCGAAACATACTGATACATTTTTAGATAAAAACAATACACAACTAAAATTGGTAACTTAGGGTTATACGACCGTGTGCTCTGGCCGTGTGGAAAAGCTTAGGCCGTGTGGGGGTCAACACGCCCGTGTAGTTGAGACACACGCCCTTATGAGCCAGAGACATGGTCATGTGAACAGGTCTTGTAACTCTCTGTACATTTGTGCTAAAATAGAGGACAGGGTAGACATGGCTGTGTTTCCAAAATACACGCCCGTGTGGAATCCCTAAATCCCCAAATTAGCCACACGACTGTGTGGCTCCAAATCACTAAAACCCTAATTCTCAAATACATACGCCCGTATGCTCAGGGGACACGGCCGTGTGAACCAGCATATGCCCATATGGTCGCCCATATAGTCCGGAAACCACCTCGAAACATCCCGCAAACCGTGAATTCACACACCAAACGCCCCCTAAACTCTAATAGATTAGAAACATGTCATAGAAAACCAAGTTTTACAAAACCTAGAAACGAAACCTAACACACATTAACCAAAACAATTAGAACATGTCAAGTTCCATAGAATCGAGACAACAAATAGAAATTGAAGAGTTTGAACCCACACCTGATTTGCGATCAGAGGCGTGCAGAACCTGATTTGATGACCAAGAAACCGAAGCTCTCTGGAAACCACAACATAACCATTTTCAAAAAAGGAAAGAAGAATGAACAAAAAAAAAAAAAAGAAAACAAAGAAAGGGGAAGAGGAGAACGTCTAGAAAGAAAGAAAAGAAAAATAATAAAAATAATAAAATAAACACTAAGTAAAGAAAATAATTATCTAAACCTATAAAACAAAACAAAAAATGGTCCCTCAAAACTCTCCTGAGGACTCGAATCCAGGACCCAAAGGCACACTAACACACTACCAACCACTAGACCATCAGACTCATTCTGTCACTTAAAATCGTAACTAAACATAATAGCACAACCTACTCACTAACCCTAACCACAAAATTCAAAACTTTTAACCCCAAAATTTGAGGTGTTACAGAACTTGTCATGTGATCTGTGACTCTAAAATCTCTCTCCCATATTAGTATAGAATTTTTCTGAGGTATTAGAATACAAGTGACTTAATTTGTTTCCTTTTAGTTTAAGATATGAGCTTTATGATGAAATTAGAGATAAATACTTTAATGTATTGAGGAAACACTCTTTCAAAAGTATGTATTTCTTAGAAATATTTACAATTATATATTCATGAAGCATTGAATCAATTAATGAAGAAGATTTCTAATTAGTATCTCTAAAAATTTGTTATAATAAATAAAGATATATTATTCAATGCTATCAAATAATCAAAGATTCTCAACATTCCTTCTTAAGTTGGTGCATAGATGTCTCACATGCCTAACTTGTAAAGAAGATTATGACAAGTTTTATAGTTGAGTCCTTTAGTAAAAACATCAGCCAACTGTTTTTGAGATGCTAGATAAGATAGACTTAAGGCACCATTGACTACTTTTTCCTTGATAAAATAACGATCTATTTCGATGCGCTTGGTTCTATCGTGCTACACTGGATTTTGAGTTATGCTGATGGCCGCTTTGTTGTCACAGTACAAGGTTGATCCATTTTCGTTTAACAACTTTAGCTCTTCCAATACCTTTTGCAGCCATAAAAGCTCACAAACACCTTGAGCCATGGCCGTATATTCAGTCTCTGCACTTGATCGAGCCACAATACTTTGTTTCTTACTCTTTCAAGTGACTAAGTTTCCTCCTACAAGAGTATAATAACCTGTTATAGACCTTCTGTCATCAAGAAAGTCAGCCCAATCTGCATCTGTAAATATTTCTATCTTGAGAATATCTTTGCCCGATGCAGACTTCAAATAACACCAAATTCGCAATACTGCATGCATATGAGCTTTGTGAGGATCATGCATAAACTGGTTTACCAAACTAACTGCATAAACTATATCAGGTTGAGTGTGAGCGAGATAAATCAATCGTCCGACAAGTCTTTGATATCTCCCTTTATCCACAATTTCACCAATCCCTACTTGTAACTTGTGATTACTCTCAATAGGCGATTCTGCTAGTTTACAACCTAATATGCCAGTCTCTGTCAGAAGATCTAAGACATACTTTTTTTGGGAAATAAAGATTTCCTCTTTCGATTTGGCCACTTCTATTCCAAGGAAATATTGTAACTTTCCTAAGTTTTTAATTTCAAATTCCTGAGCTAATTGTTTCTTAAGTTGGGTCATTTCTTCCTTATCATCTCCCATCATAATTATGTCATCAACATAAACTATAAGGAGAATAATCTTACCCTTGTGATGTTTTATAAAGATCGTATGATCAGCATTACTTTGTCATTAGCCAAACGACACCACGACCTCACTAAATTTGTCAAACTAGGCTCTGGGAGATTGCTTTAGTCCAAATAGGGCCTTTTTCAGTTTACATACCTTCCATTGAGTGTCATTATCCTTGAATCCTGGAGGAACTTTCATATACACTTCTTATTCTAGGTTTCCATGTAAGAAGACATTTTTTATATCAAACTGTTGTAAGTCCCAGTCAAGATTTGCTGCACATGCAATTTAGGAACTAGAGCAAATGTTTCTTAATAATCCACTCCATATGTTAGAGTGAATCCTTGCGCTACTAATCTGGTTTTGAGTTTTTCAATTGAACCATTAGCCTTATACTTGATAGTAAACACTCATTTGTAGCAGACTATTTTCTGCCCCTCAAGAGGATTAACCAGTTACCACGTCTCATTTATTGCTAAAGTTCTCATTTATTCAATCATAGCCTTTTTCCATTTTGGGTCATTGATAGTTTCTCTCCAATCTTATGGAATAGACATAGAGAACAAAGAAAAAACAAAAGCAAAAGCAAAATGCAAGTTCTAATACCTTTTTGTTGGGCTATGGGTAATTTTAAATCAGTAGCAACCTCAAGTAAAGAAGACTCACTTGACAGTGAAGAGTCAAGGCATAAAGTAAATTGTATGATGGCGTCTTTTTTCTTGCCTATTCTAGTGTATGTCCTTAAATCAGACCTATCCAACAACCGCCTACTAGTTTTCTCTTAAACCAAAGTCTTTGTTGGAATTAAATTCTCCCTCAAAAGGGTAACAGAACAGGGTGTCATGTCTTCATTTTCAATAATCCACTTGAGGAGATGGTTGTGAATAAGAAAAGTAGGGTTCATCCTTATGAAATATTATATCCATACTTACATAATACTTTCTAGATGGCAGATGATAACATTTGTAACCCTTCTGTGTGGGAGAGCATCCAGTGAAAACACTTTTGCTTGCTTGAGGATCTAGTTTGCTCCCATGTTGAAAATAAACGAAGCAAACACAACCAAAGACCTTCAGTGAAACTGGGTAATCCGTCTTACCCTGTAAGGTTTCAATGGGACTTTAAAAATCAAGGACCCGAAGAGGTATCCGATTAATAAGATAAGCAACAACCAAAATCGCATCCCCCAATAAGGCTTTGGGAGGTTCATAGTGAACATAAGTGATCTAGCAACCTCAAAAAGATGCCGATTTTTTCTTTCGACAACACCATTTTGAGCACTTGTACCTGGACAATTGGTCTGATGCAAAATCCCATATGATTCTAAATAATCATTAAAGTTATACTCGGTTCCATTATCAGTTCACAAAATCTTAACCTTAGCATCAAATTGAGCAGCAATCAATTTATGAAAAGAACAGAAACACGAGAAAACATCACTTTTGGATTTTAATAAAAAAAAACCCATGTCATCTGAATGCAACGGTCAATAAATGTAACAAACCAACAATTACCAAATAACAAAGTAAGGCGAGGAGGGCCCCAAACATTCGAATGAATAATCTCAAAAGGAACAATACTATTATTACGTAAATGATAATTGTTTCTTGTATACTTAGCAAACTCACAGACATTACAAACTAAAGAGTCTAACTGAGTTCTTGATAACAAAGTAGGAAACATCTTGGCAAGAATAGTAAATAATGGATGTCCTAACCGCCTATGCCACTGAATTATCTCCCGGTTGACATTTTTATTTTCTCTAAATAAGGCTTGAGATATACTGGGCGGTCGTTTTAAAAGATATAAGTCATCACACAATTTACCACTACCAATCGTCTTCCCTGTTTGGAGGTCCTGAAAGACACAGTGATCGGGAAAGAATTCAAGTTTACAATTTAAGACTTTAGTGATAATATAACATATAGGAGGTTAGTCGAGAATTTAAGAACATGGAGGATAGAGGATAAAGTGAGATTGGGAGTACAAACAATAGAACCTGTTCCAGAGATGGAGGTAAGGGAGCCATCGACTATTCGTACACTATCTTTAGATGGATAAGTAGTACAGTTAAATAAGTTTTTGTTTGACCCTGTTATATGTCTATTCGCACTTGAATCAATAATTCAAAATTTCAAGGTAGATGGAACATTTAAAATAGTACCTGATTTCGCATGATTAGACTTGACAATTGAGGTAGAGTCCAATTGAGACAAGAGGCGTCAGAGATGTTGAATCTCGTCCGAGGTAAAACTCCCAATAGAAGTGGACTTGTCCACTGTTGTCACAAAGTTTGACAAATGTGCTTGAGGCTGAGAATTACCCTCTCGTTTTCCACCACAACCTCGAGTGGGGCAACCATACAACTTCCAGCACGAATCTTTAGTGTGCCGAGGCTTACCACAGTAGTCACACGTTAAGTTATCCTTGTCAGACTTATCACCGGATTAACCATCCTGGTTAGTAATGAGCCCAACTTTCTCAAGAGGTGTATTATAGAGCATAACAACACGGCGACTCTCCTCCTGTTGTACATAGGAGTATGCCTCGTGAAGAGAAGGGAATGAAGTTTTGCCAAGAATTTGTACTCGAAACTGATAATACTCAGTATTCAACCCAGCCAAGAAATAAAAAACACGCTCCTCTTCCACCATATTCTAAAATTTTTCGGCATCATTGGTACAAGACGTTTGAAAATCTTGATAATAATCAAGTTTTTGCCACAACCCATTTAATTCAGCAAAATATTGAGAAATCGTTAGCTCCCCCTGTTTTGTACCATGGACCTTATTACGAATCTAAAAAAATTGCACATCATTCCCAACACGAGAGTAGGTGAGAGCAGTAGTATTCCAAATTTTTTTCGCAGTATCAAATAGCAAATAAATTTTGAAAATATTGGGTTGTATAGAGTTGATAAGCCATGTCATAACAAGAGAGTTCATTGAATCCTCCTACTAACTAAATGTTGAATCAATGAGGTTTCAATGTTGTATCGGTGATGTATCCTTGCAAGCCACGAGCCTTGATAAACAACAAGCAGGACCTTCACCAAGTAAGGTAATTATGTCCATCAAGCTTCACAAGACTAATTTACAATGAGGGATTATCAGTTGGAATCATGAGCTTCTCGTCCTTAGACATAAGACTGGAAAAACAACTAATACCAAAAAAAAATTGCTTGAAAAATTAGGGGAAAGAAAATACCAAAAAAGAACACAAAAGAGATCCAAAAAAAAATTCAGCCAAAACACACCACCACTTAGAGAAGAATGATCAGAAGAGAGTAGAGAGCATAGCGACGACATTTGAAAAAATACGGCAGCAGCAGATGAAGTCCACGCATGGCGCGTGAAATGAAGCTGCAAAAGCTTGCAACGGCGCGTGTGGCCCACACGCGGGTATTCTGGCTACTGGAGTCTAGGGTTTTGCCGGCGAGTGGATTCTGACTCCATTGGTAGGGGTGGTGAGAGAAAAGAATAAGGCTAGGGTGGAAAGTATCAAATTTTTTTGTTTCTAGGGTTTTTGGAACAAATTTTAAAATCAGAAAAAAAATCCCAAAAACCGAATAAAAAAACTGATACCGTGATGAAATTAGAGATAAATACTATTATGTATTGAAGAAACACTCTTTCAAAAGTATGTATTTCTTAGAAATATGTACAACTATATATACATAAAGCATCGAATCAATTAAGAAAAGAAAATCTCTAATTAATATCTCTAAAAATCTGCTATAATATATAAAGATTTGCTATTCAATGCTATCAAATAATCAAATATTCTCAACGCTTTAAATTTGAAATTGTTTCCTTTTAGTTTAAGATAAGAGCTTGGGGTGGCTAAATTTGTTTCATTTTATGTTTGCCCCCTTTGATGTTTATTTTATGGTGTTTTGTCTCGTCCTAGTAATTAAGCAAATTGATGCTTTTTGAGATGATGCATTATCTACACTATAATTGTAAATGCATTTGGTAAGTGGGCCTTTGTTTACTTGCTCTATCCTCTTTTACTTAGTTTTATCATCTGTAAGTAGATAGGGTTTAATAAATTATTATGGCTTTAAAGGTTTTGAAGGAAAGTTGTGATCGCTTTCTTGAGTTTGTGAAGAGGAGTAATGCAGTTAGTCCAACTGTTACATTGGAAACTGCTACTAAATTGCAGGTAATGACATTAATAGAATGAGTATATCCTCTATGATCCTTTATGCTAATCTTTATTTCAAACCAATTGCAGACGAAAATCGAAAAAGTGACTCGTCGAGCACATGAACAGTTTCAAACAGTGCTTGAGGAGCAAAGCAGGTTAAATGTTTGTTTATACTTTTATTTGTGTTGTTCATCTCATATGTTTGATCATTTTAATATTTGTGCATTTTTATTAAGTTATATTATGTTTATGTTTTGTGTCTCATTTGCCGTGTCAATTGGATGACATGCAATGGGCATAAAGCAACTAATGCAATCTGATGCAAAAGGCTTGAATTCAAGAAACATGTCTATGAAATAGTTTTTATTAAGAATGCATAACTGTGGATGAGTAATAGACGAAAGACTATAAATGTTGGCATCTGTCAGTTGTTGATTGGCATAAATTGAGACAGAATGAGATGAAATTAGCTAAGTTATTGATAGCTTGGCCTTATTATAGAAATTGTAGTCCATTACATAGTTTAGATGAAGTTATGTAAATTTCATATGATTGAGGGGAAGATCAACTCTGATGCAAGGTTTTGCAATGTTGCATGGTATCTACTGAAAAGTTTTTGGTATTTAAAGTGGAAAGATGTCCTCGTCCCTGTAAGTTGACAACTTGACACACACACCAAAAAAAAAGAATATGTAAGTTTTGGTTCAAAAGAGAAAAGGATAGTAAACTAGCCCTGCTAATGAAAAGGAAGCTAAATTGTTGCTGTCCTTTTTTTTTTTTTTGCATACCTTTGCTGTTTTTCCTCTGTGATGAGTTTGGATTAAATTTTGGTATATTTTTCTTTTTATTAACGAAAGCAAAGAAGAGAACATATACACAAGTAGACTGATGAAAAGTTACTTGTATTTCATTTTTAGAGTTAGCATTTTTATATACAAGTCTATATAGTCTAAATAAGGAAAGAAAATAAAATAAAATCCTAGAATTAAGTCTAAGAATCTGTAACACTCCCCCTCAAGTTGGAACATAGATATTTGATCATGCCTAGTTTGTTACATAGATAGTCAACTCGATTCCCATTTAGTGTCTTTGTGAACAAATCAGTAAGTTCTCCTATCTTCACATAACCCATGGAGTTTGAATTGTCCAAAATTCTCTCGAATAAAGTGACAATCAACATTGATGTATTTAGTTCTTTCATGATAAACTAGATTTGAGGCAATATGAAGAGCTGTTTGATTATCACACAAGAACTTTACTGGTGACAAGTACTCCAACCCAATTTCAATTAATAGATGTAGTATTCACATAATTTCACACTTGGACTGTGCCATAGCCTTGTATTCCAATTTTGCACTAGACCAAGATATATTTTGTTTCTTGTTCCATGATACTAAGGCCTAGTTTAGGAATATTTCTAAGAAGCACTTTTGGGACAAAAATTGCTTTTGAGAGAAAAAGTGTTTTCCAAACGCCAAAAATTGGCCAAATGCAGAAGCAGAAAATTAGATATCTATCAAAAGCACTTTTTGTCCCAAAAGTGCTTCTTAAAAGCATTGCTAAAACTAGCCCTAAGTTTCCCCCAACAAAAACACAATATCGATAATAGACCTTCTATCTATCTTAGATCTGACCCAATCAACATTTGCAAAAAACTCGATACTAGTATGCCCTTGATTATTGTATAATATGCCATATCTAGGAGCTTCTTTCAAGTAACTTTGGAACTTATAATCTGCTCTAGGGCTATCCAATGTTTGACTATGGGTGCAAACATAAACTAGTTAACAGTACTCACAACAAAAGCGATATCCAAACGAGTACAGTAGTTTAATTTCCCAACTATCCTCCTATACCTCTTAAGATTATCTTTTGTAAGATGCACATGGGGAACCATTGAAGTATTACAAAGTTTAGCTACCAACTTTTAATTCTTTGCTAGTAGATCAAGAACATACTTTCTCTGAGACAAATTTCCTTCTTGCTTCTTGTCATTCCTATCCCTAAAAAATTTTTCAATTGACCCAAGTCTCTCATGTGGAACTTGGTATGCAAAAAAGACTTTAGATAAGAGAACCCTACATCATCTCCTGTAATAATATATCATCAACATATGCTAAAATAAGAATAACTCTAGCCTCATATCGTTTATAAAACACCTTATGATCGCAATCACTTTTCTTCAATCCAAACTACTGAACTACCTCGCTGAATTTTCCAAACCAGGTACGAGAACTTTGTTTCAATCCATAAAGGAATTTCTTTAGATGACAGTCCTTTCCATACTCCCCCTGAGTAATAAACCCAGGTGATTGCCCCATATAGATTTCTTCTTAGAGATCTCAATGCTTTCTTGATATCTAATTGGTGTAAAGGCCAATAATGAGAAGCGGTTAGTGAGATGAATAGACGAATAGGGGTGAGTTTTGCCATAGGAGAGAAAGTATTTGAATAATCCACTCCATAAGTTTAAGCATATCCTTTTTCAACTAATCTAGCTTTATGTCTAGCCACTGAGCCATCTAGATTAACCTTTAAAGTAAATACCTATTTGCAAACAATAGTTGTTTATCAACAGGTAAATCCACTAGGTTCCAAGTACCATTTTTGTTTAATGCATGGATTTTCTCCAACATCACATCCTGGCAACCAGGATGACTCAACCTCTCGAACTATCTTAGGAATAGAAATGGAATCTAAGGATGCAATTAAAGAGCAAAAAGTAGAAAAATGGTTATATGAAACAAAATTAGAAATAAGATGGACATATTGATGTTTACTTTTAAGAGCAATGAGAAGGTCAAAGTCACTTCGAGTTGAATTAGACGATAAATACACTAGTATAGGGTTGGATCTGATGATGAAGGCATTGGTATAAGATATCATGAGTCTCTTTTCGTTTGGAATAAACTTGAGTGATCGGTGGCCTTGTCAAAGCAGGAGCTGGAGAATTAGAATTTCTTTGTTGATTAGTAATAGTGTAAATTAACAATTATCTTCCTCCTATTTCGAAAGATTTGAAGGCGTCTTTTCTAAAAAGAATGTTATTTGTTCTTAGAATGCAACACCGGTAGACATCAAATATTTGTTGAGGTCCGGATTGTAACTCCCATACCCCTTTTGAAGGCAAGAATATTCCAGAAATACACATTTTAAGGATTTTGATCAAACTTAGTGACAAAAGATTAAATTAAAGGCAAGGTTTGGTAAATTTAATACCGATGATAAGATGATAAATGAAGTTAGATTAATACTTCCAAAATCAACAACTTTATAGGAGGATATATTAGTAATAGTAATAGGAGAAGGTAAATCATGTGATTGAAAGTTAGAGAAAAAGGTTGGAATTACCTATCATATGATCTATAGCTCCTGAATCAATGATTCATTTGGATAAAGAAAAAATAAAATATGTATTGGATTTACCTAAATCTACAAATGAAGCAAAGTGACTCATGATATGACGAGAAGCAACAAATCTCACAAAAAGAAGATTACAAACTATTAATCAATCTTCTTGACTAATTTCAGCACAGAAAAAAATTGAGAAGAAGAGCCCAAAACAGTACTGAAACAGTGCCAAAACAGTACCTAAATAGTATTGAAACAGTGCCAAAACAATACCCAAATAGTTCCCAATTGTGAACAGTACCCATATATTGCCAAAACAGTACAAAACCCAAAACCTCTTCGAAATCACCCTCAATCAGACTTTCGACCACTAGGATTGGGTCGGAACCAAAAGTCGGTGTCGGATCCAAAATCTAGTGACCAGGCGGTGCCACATGTGCCGGCGCATGACATTGGAGCGCAACCTTTGTGGTGGCGCGTGTGCTTCACACGTGACTCTTCTCGTCACTGAAATTTCTAAAACCACCAAGGAGACCCCGCGCTCCTTCGTGTGCCAGCGGTGCGTACCCACTATCAAGACCTTCAAAAAGAATCCCAAATGTATCACATTTTAGGCTGACGAAACACAATTTCAAAATATCGAGTGGGCTAGCTTTGATACCATGTTAACGGAAGCAAATAAGAGAACATATACAAGAGTAGACTGATGAAAGATTACTTGTATTCATTTCTGGAGTTAGCATATTTATATACAAGTATATATAGCCTAAATAAGGAAAGAAAATAAAATAAAATCCTAGAATTAAGCCTAAGAATCTATAACACTTTTAAACATGAAGACGTAGGAGCACTTTTTCGTAATTTTTGTCAATTATTGTTGTGAAGAGTAAGTTATCAAATTTATGTTTCAGAGCAATGTATACTTTTTTAGTTTGCAAAATAGTGTTTTCTTGATTTTTAGTCGATTGTATGTAGAGCATAAAATTTATACATGTTAGTATTGATTGTTACCTTGCTAAATAACTTTGGGTAACTATTGCAACACTGGATTTTAATGTTCTTTCTTTCTTGCTTCTTTTGCCGTGTTTTAAGTACAGAGAAAAGCCATGACACTTTCTAAAGATTATTTAGTTTTCTGCTTGGTTTCTCAGATTTGCTCTGGACATTGATCTTGATGCTCCAAAAGTTAGGATTCCTCTAAGGGCACGTAGCTCTTTCAAATGTGACAGCCATTTTCTTTTGGATTTTGGTCATTTTACTTTGCATACCATGGTAGGTGTATTAGCTAATTTTCTCTCAAATTTCCATTAATTACTTTTCTTTGCTTAAATATTTAACCATCATGGCAGGAGAGTCAGTCTGATGAACAGAGGCAGGATATCTATTCTCATTTCTACATATCAGGAAGGGATATTGCTGCCTTTTTCAGAGATTGTGGTTCTGATTGCCAGGACTGCAGTCTGATGAAAGAAAATTCTAGTGTTCAATCAATGGTGATGTCTCCTAGGTTGGAGAAGGTTGACAATTTCTATTCTCTTATTGATAGGTGTGGAATGGCAGTAATTGTGGATCAAGTATGTGTGTGTGCTTTTTCTTTTCTTTTTTTTTTTTTTGTATCAAGTAACACCAACACCTATCACTCGATAAGCTTCATATTGAAGTTCTAAAATGAGAACTTATTTAAGTTATGCTTGTGTATCATATTGCAGATTAAGATTCCTCACCCTAGTTTCCCATCAACACGTGTGTCTGTGCAAGTCCCAAATCTTGGCATTCACTTTTCACCTGCAAGATACTGCAGACTTATGGAACTGTTGAACATATTGTCCTTTGCTATGGATCCCTGTGTTCAGCCTGGTGTTGTCGATTTCCAAGTTGGAGTGGCTCCCTGGAGTGTTTCAGATCTCACTACTGATGCTAAAATCCTAGTTTGGCGGGTTGGCCATTAACTCCATTGTAAAACCTAGTTCTATGGTTCCTACTTGCCTTCTATTTGCACCTGATTTTGTCTATTATTGACTTTGTTGGTTCAGGGTATTGGAAACTCTGTTGCTTCATGGCAGCCTTGTTTTATTGTGTTGTCTGGATACTATCTTTATGTTTTGGATTCTGAAAAATCCCAGAATCATCTGCGGTACTTGAGGTTTGTAGCTTTCCTTGTCTTTGCGTTTGTTCCCTGGCTAGTTGGTTATTATTTCTCAAATCTTTTTTAAAGTTAATTGGTTTTCCCATTTTATTTGATAGCATTATGGTATTTTTAGCAACTTTTAATCTAAATTTTAATTTTGGAATCCTACAGCATGGCTGGAAGACAGGTGCATGAGGTTCCATCAACAAATATTGGTGGGTCTCCATTTTGTATTGCTGTGAGCCCAAGAGGGATGGACACTCAGAAAGTGAGCAACTGAACTTGTGAGCAAAGAAATGGTTTTTCACTAGATGTTTTATTAAACTGAACCGGAAAAATCCCATCTCTCATTTGTACTTGGTTGTCTCAAAGTACCTGGTTTATTCTAATTCTTGAAATATTTTAATTAAAACACCTGTATGAAAGTGTATTGCTTTGACTGATAAACCTAGGTACCTGGGTTAAAGTATTCTATTATGCCTATGCTTTAGGATCTTATGTCTTTATAGACTTAATTTTTGGTTCGCTTTCATTATTAAAAATATGAATATCTTTTCCAGGCTTTGGAGACTTCAGGTGCCTGGGTTATTGAATTCCAAGGGGAGGAAGAGAAGGTGACTTGGTTGAGAGGACTTATACAAGCCACGTACCAAGCTTCTGTATGATGATATTAGTTTTCCTTTTAGTTCTTTGCTTTTTTTTTCTTATAGATGCTTATTTCTTGGACTTTTTATTCATGTAGGCTCCTCCATTGGTTGATGTACTTGGAGAAACAACTGATGGCATAAGTGAATCTGATGATCCTCAAACAAGAAATTCAAAAGCTGCTGATCTAGTTATTAATGGGGCAGTTGTGGAGACAAAGTTATGCATATATGGGGAGGTTAGTGGTTGTACAATTTCTTAAATGCTCTGATGCTTAATTGGTGACTTCTCACCAGAACTAAGTTCTAGGTATTAGCCAATGTCTTTTTGTAATACTGTTATTATATCTACTGAATGAGCAATCATATTGCAGACAGGCGAGGGTGTTGCTGAGAAACTAGAAGAGCAACTGATTATTGAGCTTCTTGCTAGTGGCGGAAAGGTTTGTGACTTTCTTTTGCTATTTGGTGCTATTTTATGGCAGCATAAAGTAATCCAGTGTGGAATTGTTATTAGAAACTAGAGCTGAGACATTTTAACTCAAGTCCAACTTAAACTTTTTGAATTTGTTCCTTTATTTTAGGACTTGAAAAAGGCTCTAATCTATCTTTTTTCCACTAATTTCTAATAGGAATATGCTCTTTTGGCCGTTCCTTTGGCCTTCTGGAATAGAGATATCTATCTTGTAAAACAAGTTTTCTTCATAAATCAGTCACGCATATTATTTAAGCCAAAAAAAATAATGCAAATTCTGTCTTATCCCATCGTCTTAGAGGTGAAAGACCTTGTGATAGAGTTGTTTAAGTTGAGGTTGCAGGTTCAGTCCCACTTAGATATTAGTGTTATTTTCCCCCTTAATGGTTGAAGATTGTCCTTAATAAGGTGCTTATATGCATTGTCATATTCCACTCATGGGATCAGAAAAAAGATGCTTTCATGTGATTTCTATACAAGGTTAATCAGGTCAGAAATCACTATAACCTTAACTAGATGTTTTAAGTAAATTGAATACCATTAATTTCCTGTATGCCCTAAAAATAGATTTGGCCATGGCAAATAGCCAGGTATCTTGTTATTTCTTTCAGCATTCTCCAATAAATATGCTGATGTACTTTTTCTGCTCTACAAATTATATTTCAATGTTCTCGAATAAATAGAATATTTGTGCATGTACATTACAAATTGGTCTATATGTTGCTATTACCTATTCAGCAATATCTTTTAACAGGTTAAAATGATTAGTTCAGCAAGTGAGCTTGTGCTTAAGACAAAGTTGCATTCACTGAAAATTAAGGATGAGCTTCAAGGTCGTCTGTCTGGCAAATCACATTATTTAGCCTGCTCTGTGCTGAAATATGACAGTTCACTTGAATCTAATCAAACTTGTGATCTGAACGGAGATGAGATGTCTGGGGTGCACCAAGATGATGATGATACTTTTAAAGATGCTCTGTCCGAATTTGTATCTTCAACTAACTCTGATTCTCTTTCACATTATATGGATATGGTGGATGCCTACAGATTTGAGTCTGATGAAGTTCTAATTGATGAACAAGATCTGGCACAAGGAAAGGGATTTTCTGGAGAGATATTTTATGATGCTCAAGGTGGTGACGATTTGGATTTTGTATCTGTTACCTTCTCAAAGAAGGGTTCTGGATCACCCGTTTATGATGGTATAGACTCAAAGGTATATAGAATGAGCATCATTGACATCCAGTTCAGTTTGACTGATTGAATTTATGTTAATTTAGGAGCTAATTTGTTCATTTCAGATGAGTATTCGCATGTCCAAGCTGGAATTTTTTTGTAACAGACCCACACTTGTTGCTTTGATTGGTTTTGGCTTCGACCTAGGTTCTGTCGGTAATAAAACAAGTGTTACTGATGCAAATGGAACTTCAAAGGATAAGATGGACAAAGAAAAGGCTGAAGAAAGTGGTTGTATTGAAGGGTTTCTGGGATACGATAAAGCTCGTGTCGTATTTTATTTGAACATGGATATTGATAGTGTCACTGTGTTTCTTAACAAGGAGGATGGATCTCAACTGGCAATATTTGTGCAAGAAAGTTTCCTGTTAGATCTTAAGGTCCATCCAGCATCCCTCTCAATTGAAGGCACATTGGGAAATATGAGACTCCGGGATATGACACTTGGAACAGATAATTGGTTAGGTTGGCTGTGTGATATACGAAATCCAGGAGTTGAATCCCTTATAAAGGTACATTTTTTTGCACATTGATATATGTTTATTAGCATTTGAGTCATTTAGGTTACTTTTTATTGTATTCATGCATGCTTGCTTACTTCACATTTTCCTTCTTCCAGTTTAAATTTAATTCTTTCAGTGCTGGAGATGATGATTATGAAGGGTACAATTACCGCTTGTGTGGGCGACTTTCTGCTGTTCGAATTGTTTTTCTTTATAGGTTTGTTCAGGAGGTATGATGGGATACAGTTTAAACTGTGCAGTTTTAGCATTAGCATCATCCTATTATGGTTAAACCTTAACATTTAACATTTGAAGTTCACTTTCACAAATAGTCAAAATTTAGGTGTTCATTTATTCATACACTATTCTACTTTATCTTGTTTTTATCACAATGTTTCATATTTGGTCTATAAATTTCAAGAAACTTGGTTTGGCAGATAACAGTTTACTTCATGGAGCTTGCTACCCCACATACAGAAGAAGTAATAAAACTTGTTGATAAAGTTGGCGATTTTGAGTGGTTAATTCAGAAATCTGAAATTGATGGGGCTGCTGCTTTGAAGCTGGATCTTACATTTGACACTCCAATAATTATAGTTCCTAGGAATTCAACGAGCAATGAGTATGTTTAATTCTCCATTATCTTAGACTTGCAAAGCTAGAACAGAACACTTAACTGTTTTTGGTCCCTTTTAGTAGAAACTGAACTCTCCAGGATTTTTGTATTATTATTTAGTGTGAACATTACTAATGTATTTCCATATGACAGGTTCGTTCAACTTGATGTGGGTCTTCTAAAGGTCAGAAATAAAATAAGTTGGCATGGATTTCCTGAAGAAGATCCTTCAGCTGTTCGTCTTGATATTCTTCATGCTGAGGTATATAGCTTATAATTATATAGTACCACATATTTAACTATTGAGCTATGATTATAACCGTCTTAAATTTGCAGTTTCTTGGAGTAAACATGTTTGTGGGAATTGATGGTTGTATTGGTAAACCATTGATTCGTGAAAGCAGAGGACTTGATGTTTATGTTCGACGAAGTTTGAGGGATGTTTTTAAAAAAGTCCCAACATTTTCTTTGGAAGTTAAGGTGATCCTTGAGCTTGAAATGCTTTTTGTGTTCTATACTAAATCTTTTCTTCTTTTTCTTTTTTTTAGTGTGTTTTAGTTGCTGCTCCCCTTTATTAGAGCATCTTCCTTTTTAGCAGTTATTTATATTTCTTCAGTTAAGTCCTTTTGATGTTGTTTGCAGATTGGTTTTTTGCATGGTGTAATGTCTAATAAAGAATATGATGTCATTCGGGATTGCATAACTATGAATTTGAATGAAGCCCCTAGCCTCCCTCCAAGTTTCCGTGGTAGCAAATCTGGTTCTAAAGATACAATGAGGCTATTGGTTGATAAGGTCAACTTGAATAGTCAGATGCTTCTATCTCGTAGTGTAACCATTCTAGCAGTTGAAGTCAATTATGCACTTTTGGAGTTGTGTAACGGCATACATGAGGACTCACCTTTAGCTCGAATAGCTGTGAGTATTGATATTTACTAATTATTACTGTTTTAAATGTTGTATGCCTTGACTTACTCTTACTCTTTCTTGCTTTTTTAGCTAGAAGGTCTCTGGGTATCATACCGGATGACTTCATTGTCAGAAACGGATCTCTATGTGACTATTCCAACTTTTTCGGTTCTTGATATCCGTGCCAATACGAAGCCTGAAATGCGGCTCATGCTTGGATCATCTGCTGATGCGCCCAAACAAGCTTCCACTGGAAACTTTCCTTGCTTCTTAAACAAGAGCAGCTCTAGCAGAGTGAACTCTGAAGCTAGTATTGACTTGGATGTACCAATTTCTACAATGTTCTTGACAGATTGTAGATGGCGATTGTCATCCCAAACATATGTGCTTCGATTTCAGCAACCTCGAGTGCTTGTTGTACCGGACTTTCTTCTTGCTTTAGGTGAGTTTTTTGTGCCATCATTGGGGGCAATAACTGGAAGGGGAGAAACAATGAACCCCAATAACGATCCAATTAGTAAAAACAATAGCATCATACTTTCTAGTAGTATTTATAAACAGAATGAAGATGTTGTGCACTTGTCACGGAGTAGACAGTTGGTTGCTGATACCCATGGCATTGATGAGTATACATACGATGGTTGTGGAAAGACTATTGTCTTAAGTGACGAGAATGAAGCAACGGAGTCACACCCTGCACAATTTTGTCCTATTGTGATCATTGGGTGTGGTAAGAGGTTGCGATTTGTCAATGTAAAAATTGAGGTATTGCTGCTGCTTCACTTTGTATTTAACTATGTCAAATCTTTCAGCTACTTTCTTTAAAGAGCAAAGTTTATCTTTGATGTTTGTGCTGATCAGAAACTTGACATTCATGATTGAAAATCTTTTTTTTTTTTTTTTATTGTATATGCTATCTTTTTTCACTTCTTATTCTTTTTCCAAATTTCTTCATTCATCAGAATGGTTCTCTTTTGAGAAAGTATACATACCTGAGCAATGATAGTAGCTACTCAGTGTCACTAGAAGATGATGTTGACATATCGTTGATGGATAATTTAAGTTCTAATGATGATGAGAAGCTTGAAGAGAATATGGAGTTAACAAACACTCCAAAGACTTCATGTTTACAAGATGGCCCAAATGTTGCACCGAGTTTCACTTTTGAAGCACAGGTAGGTATAATTCCATTAATAGTTGTTCCTTACATTAAATATTCCTTTAAACTCGGTACCTTTAAAAAAACTTATAGTTGTTTGCTCGAATTGTTGAACTGTTGAGTCCTTTTGTGAGAACATCCTCAAGTTTCACTATCTAGTTTCTCCTTTATGAAGTGTTTGTTTAGTTTAATGTTTTTTGTTCTGTCATGTTGCAATGGGTTGTTTGTGATGCCTATTGCAGACTTAATATAACAGTAAAGCCTCAGTGGTCCTTACCACTTAATCTTCAAGTCTTTTAAGATAATCTTTAACCAAAACAATTTATAGGTTCCTTGTGCCATTTCTAAGAATTCTGCTTCAGCACTAGACCTTTCCACGACATTTTGTTCTTTACTCCTGTAAGTCACAAGATTACCGCCAACAAAAGTGCACTAACTTGAGGTGGACCTTCTGTCAACCATCGAAATGGCATAATCAACATATGTGTATCCTTTTAGCACTAGCTCTATGAAGTTTTCAGGAGAGTTTTCAATAAAACCGTTATCATTTTATTAAGTGAAGAACTGAATTTAAATAGAAAAAAGGCTCGCAACATATTGGGAAACTAATTCTCTTATTCTAATAAACTACTAAAAATAAGAAAAATATTCCTACAAAATCTCAATTAATTATTCTAAGATTTATCTACCAAAATAACTTAAAAAATATCCCAAAATATATGGGGCTTCACACCCTTCCTCAAGTTGGTGCATATATATCAATCATGCCCAACTTGCTTACAAGTAAATCAAAGCTTGTCTTAGAGAGCCTTTTGGTGAGTATGTCAGCAATCTGTTGTTTTGAAGGAACAAATTACATGCATACTTGACCTTTTTGAATCTTCTCCTGGATGAAGTATTTATCAATCTCAACATGTTTAGTTTTGTCACGCTTGATTGAGTTGTGAGTAATGTTAATGGAAGTTTTGCTATTAAAATACAACTTTATTAGTGAAGTTATTGTAAATTTTCAAGAGAGCTTTTAATAAAACTGTTCTATTATTATTAACTAAAGAATTGAACTTAAATAGAGAAAAGAGTCCTAATCTTAATTGGGAAAATAGTTCCCTTATTCTAATAAACTACTAAAAGATAAAATAAAAATATTCTTAGAATATGAATAAAACTTATCTACCTAAATAAATTTAAAATATATATTTCAACACTCTCTCTCAAGTTGGTGCATATATATCAATCATACCCAACTTGTTTACAAGAAAATCAAAGCTTGTCTTAAAGAGTCCTTTGGTGAGTATGTCAGCAATCTGTTGTTTTGAAAGAACAAACGGCATGCACACCTGGCCTTCTTCAATCTTCTTCTTGATAAAGTATCTATCAATCTCAACATGTTTAGTTCTGTCATGTTGGACTGGGTTGTGAGCAATACTAATGGCAGCTTTACTATCACAGTACAACTTCATTGGTGAAGTTATTGGTTTACTCAGCTCTTCCATAATTCTTTTTAACCACATCATTTCACAAATTCCTTGAGCCTCTGCACTACTTCTTACTACAACACTTTGTTTTTTGCTTCGCCAAGTCACAAGGTTTCCCTAAACAAATGTACACTATCCTGATGTAGATCTTCTATCTGTTATTGAGCCTGCCCAATCTGCATCTGTATAAGCTTCAATTCCTCTTTGTTCGGATTTCTTGGAGAATAAGCCCTTTTCCGGTGAACTCTTCAAGTATTTTAGAATTCGAAACACTGCTTCTTCATGTTCTTCCATTGGGGAGTGCATAAATTGACTCACTAAGCTCACTGCAAAAGCTATGTCTGGCCTTATATGTGATAAGTAAATTAACTTACCAACTAATCTTTGGTACTGCCCTTTATCAACTGATCGACCTTCTTTATTTCTAAATTTTACATTTGGATCAATCGGTGTGTCAACTGGGTGGCAACCACTCATCCCAGCCTCTTTTAAAAGATCAATCAAATATTTTTTTGAGAGACCACAAGACCCTTATTTGATCAAGCAACTTCCATTCCAAGAAAGTATTTCAAAGGACCCAAGTCTTTGATCTCAAATTCCAATGCTAGATGCTCCTTGAGACGTCGTATTTCATCCACATCATCTCCTGTAAGAATGATATCATCGACATAAACTATAATAACTGCTATTCTACCTTTTTGTGAATGTCGATAGAACATTGTGTGATCAGCTTGCCCTTGTGAGTAACCTTATTTTTTAACAACTTGAGTGAATCGTTCAAACCAAACTCGAGGAGACTGCTTCAGACCATACAAAGATTTCTTGAGTTTACATACTCGAGTTCCAAATTTTTCTTCAAAACTTGGAGGAGGATCCATGTAAACTTCTTCTTCAAGTTTTACATTTAGGAAAGCATTCTTCACATCTAGCTGCCGTAAAGACCAATCAAGATTAACAACAATTGATAAAAGAACTCTAACAGAATTTAATTTGGCCACCGGAGCAAACGTTTCAAGATAATCTATCCCGTATGTTTGAGTGTACCCTTTAGCCACCAACCGAGTTTTGTATCTATCTAAAGATCCATCTGGTTTGAATTTGGTTGTAAACACCCATTTACAGTTCACTGTTTTTTTCCCTACAGGTAATTCCATTGTTTCCCATGTACCTGTTTTTTCAAGAGCGCGTCTCTCCTCTAAAATAGCCTCCTTCCACTCAGGAACCTGTAAAGCATCTTTCACATTTTTGGGTATTTGTACAGTATTGAGACACCAAAAAAAGGTTGAGAATGTCGAAGACAAGACTTTATAGGATACAAAGTTAGAAATGGGATATTTGACAATATTTCTAATACATTTTCTTTTGGCAATTGGAATATCTAAATCAGAAAATTCATTGCCTGGATTATGAGCTTTACCTGGACTTTTGACAGGATCTTGCGGGTCGGATTCTTGGTGATGAATCTGGTGGATTCCACTTTCTTGATTTCGATTTCTTCTTAAGTAAACAATTAACTCTTTTGTTTGTTCTTTATTCTCATTATCAGACTCTACACCTTCATCATCCTTTTCATTAACATCATTAATTTCTATGTTAATTATAAATTCGCCTTCCCCATTATTAGAATCCCTATGTTGTATATTCCTAGTCTTTTCTTGATCAATTATAGAATATTCTTTAGTATAATTCCCTCCTTGAAGATTATAATTAAAATAAGATTGTGTTTCAACAAATGTGACATCCATGGTAACAATAATCTTCTTATCAATTGGATCATAACATTTGTAACCCTTTTTATTAGAAGCATAACCAACAAATACACATTTTTTTGCTTTAGGATCTAGTTTACCTTGGTTGTGAAGATGAATAAAAACACTACACAAAAAAACTCGGAGGGATAAATCTGTAATCAATTTAGAGTTAGGAAAGTTATCTTTAAAGAGACGAAAAGAAGTTCTATAATTTAGAGTTTTATTGGGCATTCTATTAATAAGATATGTAGCTGTTAATAAGGCTTCGCCCCAAAGATAACGTGGTACCTGACTAGTGAACCTTAAGGCTCTAGTTACTTCCAAAAGATGTCGATTTTTTCTTTCTACAATCCCATTTTGTTGTAGTGTATTTCTAAAAGAACTTTGGTGGACTATTCCACATTTGGTTAAGAAAACATCTAATTGGTCGCTAAAAAATTCCCCACCATTGTCAGTTCGAAATACTTCTATTTTCACAACAAATTGTATTTTCACCATAGCATAAAAAGACTGAAACACATTTTTAGCTTCAGACTTATCTTTTAATAAAAACACCCAACAAAGTCGAGTATGATAATCAATAAATGTGACAAACCAACGTTTTCCTGAAAAAGTTGAGACTCTTGAAGGTCCCCAAACATCACTATGAATTAACGAAAAAGGTTTGGAGGCTTTATATTTTTGAGGTGGAAAGAATGACCGATAATGTTTAGCCAATTCACAAAATTCACAATGATATGAAGAAGGACTTTTATTTTTAAATAGATTAGGTAACAAATATCTTAAATAGTAAAAATTAGGATGTCCTAACCTATAATGCCAAATCATAACCTTATCAAAATCAAAAATAGAATTTAAACATAAAGTAGTTATTGGTTGACTTAGATGGTCGTCTTCAAGAAAGTAAATTCTACCAAATTCTTTAGCATTGCCAATCATCCTTCCCGAGACCATGTCCTGAAACTTACACATAGAGGAGTCAAATATAACATGACAATTTGAGGACTAGGATAATTTACTAACCGATATGAGATTACAAGCTAGATTTGGCACATGTAAAACATCATGTAAAACCAAGGAAGATGAAATTTTAACAGTGCCTTTCCCGTCTATTGCCGAGAAGGACCCATCTGTTACTTTGATCTTTTTGTTTCCTGCGCAAGGTGTGTAAGTTGAAAAAAGAAAATGACTACTAGTCATGTGATCACTAGCTCCAGAATCAACGATCCATATGTTTATTTTACAAGGCTTGACACTGGAAAAAACAGAAAAATCAATACCTGATTGGGCAAAAGAGGAAGAAGGATTATTGGATGAGTTAGGAATAGAAGAACTCATCCGAAATTGTGGTGATTGAAAAAACTTGTGTAGATGCTCTAATTGTTCCTTAGTGAATGGAGACTTTTCCAGAGAACTTTAGCCTTCATAATTTCCATTAGTTGTTTGGAAAGCTCTGCTATCCCCTGATTGTGAACCACGACCATTGCCACTCTTTTTCCTTTCCATTTGTCGGTTTCTAATGGAGCTGCCAACACGTTTCTCGAGTGTGCCAATATTTTTTGCAGTGATCGCACCAAAGTTTTTTCTTTTTTTCACTATCATCATTATTTTTAATAGTTATAAGAGCAGAATTATCATCATTAGCTTCAAATCCTGGCTTTAACATTACTTTTCTCCTTGTCTCCTCTCTTCTAACCTCAGAAAAAATTTCACGAAGTTTTGGAAGCAGTTTTTTCCCTAGGATCCGAGATCTCATTTCATCAAATTCTTTATTTAAACCAGCCAGAAACAAATAAGCTCTTTCATTCTCTTCTTTTTTCATAGCTTTTACACTATTTTCGGGACACTCCCATTCATCATTATAACACAGATCCAGTTCTTACCAAAGAGACATCATCTCATTATAATAAAGAGTAACTTCTTTTTCCCCTTGCCTAGCTTTTCAAAGTTTTATTTTTAACTCAAAAATCTGTAAAGTGTTTTCTAAATCTGAATAGGTGTCTTTCATAGCATCCCAAACATCTTTAGCAAGGTTTACCTACGGATGCTTCCATGGAATTAATAAGTCACGCAATTATCATAGAATTTTCTGACCTCCACTTGCTCATCTTTGGATCGCCCACCTGTGGTTGCTCAATTTCTCCATTTAAATGACCTAGCTTGCCGCGCCCATCAATTGCTAATTTTACGGACTGCGACCATTCTAGATAATTCTTTCCATTCAACTTGTGAGATGTCAGTTGAAAAGAAAGGTGAGACGCTTCTGTCCCTTGAGTCATTGTACTCTCGGTAAAACTTTCTTCCTCTGTTTGATTGCTGGATCTCTTATCTCCGGTGAAAGTTGTTTTAACCATAATGTTACTAGAGATTTTAACCTAGCTCAAATGCCATATAAGTTTTCAAGAGAGCTTTTAATAAAACTGTTCTATTATTATTAACTAAAGAATTGAACTTAAATAGAGAAAAGAGTCATAATCTTAATTGGGAAAATAGCTCCCTTATTCTAATAAACTACTAAAACATAAAAGAAAATAGTTCCCTCATTCTAATAAACTACTAAAAGATAAAATAAAAATATTCCTAAAATATGAATAAAACTTATCTATCTAAATAAGATTTATCTATCTAAATAAATTTAAAATATATATATTTCAACAGTTATTGATTTCCTCAGCTCTTCATTTCACAAATTCCTTGAGTCATTGATTTAAACTTAGCCTCTGCACTACTTCTTGCTATAACACTTTGTTTTTTGCTTTGCCAAGTCACAAGGTTTTTGACCGCTGATCGCATGTGCGCGTAAAACAAACAATTTTAAAGTATTGTTTTAACTGAAAGCGCAGAGTGTTAGTTGTAATATTTGTAGTGTTAATGGGACACTCGAGTATTCTAAAAATCGAACCCAAAGGATTTTCAAGTGGATAAATGTATTTATCAAGTTAATTACAAGTTAAACAATTATTAATCTAATCAAATCGGAAGTTATTAGTGCAAATCTAATTAAAATTGTTTATAAACTAAAATTAAATTAATTAAGCTAAACTTTCTTCCTAATGTTTTAGATAATGTAAATGATTAAACGATAGTCGATTAATTAGTTGAGTGATAATTTAACTAATGAACTTATACCGATTATATTGGTTGTCACTCTTAGTTAGGAATCTCCTCTCGGTCTCATCCTAGACTAAAATATATCACTTAAGATTACCTCTTTATCTCATCTAGGCATATAAATTACTTCTCGGTCTCACTACTCGGCACGATTATATCGAACTATCTAAGGATAAACTCTCTTTTCGGTCTCGTCTATTTAGGTTTTCCACTAGAGACATCAATTCTAGTGTATTAAGCATTTTGATATAATAGAATAACCAATCAATCAAGAATAGACATCAACTTAAGCTAACAAAAAAATCAAACAATTAACCATCCAACAAATTTAGCAAATATTCAAACTCAAATTTCAAATAAGCATTTTATTAAACATATTGTAAGCATTTAATTGATGAATTTTCATTGAAGCCCAAGAAATTGTCCATCCTTATTTATAAAATCTTTAACAATAAGGAAGAAAATAAACAACAAAATTAAAATCTAACCTAAAAAGAAAAGAGAAAACCTACTCTAAAATTGAAAAGAAAAAAAACTTAACCCTAAAACTATTGAAAACTAAAGGAAACTATCAGTCAACAAAATCTAAAATGAAAGCTTATAAAGTTGCATTTATAGCCTACTTATAAAGAGAGTGGCAATAGTCGTGGCAATAGTCATGATTTTCATTAGCCGTTTGGAAAGCTTTGTTTTCCCCAGATCGTGAACCACGACTATTGCCACTCTCTTTCTCTTATTCTTCGGTTTTCCATGGAGCTTCCAACACATTTCTTGAGTGTGCCAATATTTTTTTTTTTACAGTGGTTGCATCAAAGTTTCTTTCTTTTTTCATTATCATTATCATTTTTAACAGTCACAAGAGCAGAATTATCATCGTTAGCTTCAAATCTTGACCTTGATATTATTTTTCTCCTAGTCTCCTCTCTTCTAACCTCGGAAAAAATCTCACGGAATGTTGAAAACGGTTTTTTTCCCAGAATCCGAGATCTCAATTCATCAAATTCTCTATTTAAACCAGCCAAAAATAATAAGCTCGCTCATTCTCTTCTTTTTTCATAGCTTTTACACTATCTCTAGGACACCCTCATTCGTCATTATAATATTGATCTAGTTCTTGCCAAAAAAGACATCATTTCGTTATAATAAAAAGTAACCTCCTTTTTCCATTGCCTAGCCTTCCAGGAGTTTTATTTTTAGCTCAAAGATCTGTGAAGTGTTTTCTAAATCTGAAGAGTGTCTTTCATAGCGTTACAAACATCATTAACAATCAGGAGAAAAAGAAAAGGTTTACCTATGGATGCTTCCATGGAATTAATAAGTCACACAATTATCATAGAATTTTTTGACCTCCCCTTGCCCATCCTTGGATCGTCTACTTGTGGTTTCTTGATTTCTCCAATTAAATGACCTAGCTTGCCGCGCCCATCCATTGCTAGCTTTACGGACTGCGACCATTCAAGGTAATTTTTGTCATTCAGCTTGTGAGATGTTAGCTGAAAAGAGAGGTGAGACGCTTCTGTCCCTTGAGTCATTGCACTCTCCAATATTCTCATTTTATTAAATAAAGAATTGAATTTAAATAATAATAAAAAGACTCACAACATTATTGGGAAAATACTTTCCTTATTCCGGTAAACTACTAAAAGATTAAAAAAAATATTCCTAAAAAATTTCTATTAACTATTATAAAATTTATCTACCTAAATAACTTAAAAAATATCCCAAATTATATGGGGCTTCAACATATATTTCAACACTCTGTGCTCCTCTTGAACTAGATTCCTTGACTAGGATTGCCTTCCAAGTATTGTAATACACGGTAGATAGCCTGTAAATGAACTTATTTAGAATGGTGTATAAATTGATTTACCAGATTCATGGCTTATAGAAAGCTCCTTTCTGTTTTTTCCTATGGAGTTTAGTTGACCATATGTCTATTTGTCTGTGTTTGTGAAAGTACCCATTTTCATATACTCTTGGTGTACCTAGCCTTAACATTTAGCTTTGTTTAGAGACCTCACTTTATTGTCCTTGCTGTTGCTAGATGTCTCAGAATGGAAATTCTTGCACTGTGCATGCATTAGTCTTATCAAGCCGTTCTGAGATAAGGTTCACAAGTGTTTATCCCTGGTTTGTCCTGATAGTATCATGCATTTACAGTTGAATTGGATGTTTTTCTTTGACATGGTTATATTACTTTGCTGACTAGGATCCATCTTTAACTTTCTTGCACTTTGTTTTCCTCATTTTGCTGTGCCTGATTAAATTTACTTATATGTGGTTAGGTTGTTTCTCTGGAGTTCACATTCTTTGATGGTACTAAGTCCTATCTAGATGATTCATCTTATGGTGAAAAACTTTTGCGCGCAAAAATGGACTTAAATTTCATGTAAGAATAGCATTAGATCTGATTATTGCTATTTTAATGAAAATCAAGCAGTTGATGAGAATAATTTAAATGTGTATTGTTTATCTTTTGAACAGGTATGCATATAAGGAAAATGATACCTGGATTCGTGCCGTGGTGAAGGATCTGACGGTTGAGACTGGTTCTGGTCTTATCATTCTGGATCCACTGGATATTTCAGGGGGATATACTTCCGTTAAAGAGAAAACCAACATTTCTCTGATTTCAACTGATATCTGTATTCATCTTTCATTAGGTGCAATTTCTCTTCTACTTAACCTTCAGTATCAAGCTGCTGCAGCATTACAATTTGGAAATGCAATTCCCCTGGCTCCCTGCATCAATTTCGACAGGATTTGGGTGTCACCTAAAGGTTTTCTTTAAATTATTTGTAGTGTGATGCTTTATGTCACTATTTTTGTTAATTCTTTTTTTTTTTTCCATGTCCGTAGAGAATGGGTCTCACAATAATCTCACCATTTGGAGGCCACAAGCTCCATCAAACTATGTTATACTGGGAGATTGTGTTACATCTAGGTAAAACATGATTTTCCACGTTCCAGTTATGGTTAAAGACTTTGAAGTTCAGGCTTCTTTGTTTCTGTATTCTTTCATACTATAATTCGCTTTAGGTTGGTAATTTTGGTTAATTATCTATTAAACTATAATTTATATTGAGTCCTGGTCTGTGCTCTTGATGCCAATCTTCATAGGATTGATGTATACAGGTACTCTGAGAATGAGTTAGATGTTTAAAGGGTTGTGTCTTAGTATGTTTCTAGGCTGAGCTTCTGTTTTTGGGTCTTTCATTTTCGGTCATTTTTGAGGATATGGTTGCTGGCCAAGAGAGTCTATGACCAGGAACTGAGCTAGGAAGGTTCCTTTGAAGTGAGTACTTATTCTTCTTTTTGATAATTTGAGATGAAAATTGCTCGATAGTTCTCGTATTATTTTAATAGGGACATTAAGTGAGTACTTATTCTTCTTCATGTAATTATTTTGTGACAGGAAAATTTACATTTTTATCAATATTTTTATCTTTGAATATTAATATGTAATTCCTTCTATTGTTCTCCAGCCCAATTCCTCCTTCACAGGCAGTATTAGCAGTAAGTAATACATATGGGCGTGTGCGGAAGCCAGTGGGCTTTAAACATATTGGCTTCCTTTCTCATGTCCTAGGAATGGAAGGGGTTGATGGCCATACTGGTGTTGACAGTGATTGCTCCCTTTGGATGCCAATTTCACCTCCAGGGTATATTTCAATGGGCTGTGTAGCAAATGTAGGAAATCATCCACCACCAAACCATGTCGTTTATTGCCTGCGCTCTGACCTTGTAACATCTACAACTTATTCAGAATGTTTGCTGAATGAACTACCAAATCAGCATTTTACTTCTGGATTTAGTATTTGGCGTTTGGACAATGTTCTTGGATCATTTTATGCTCATTCTTCGATTGCATACCCTTCCAAAGGAAATAGTTCTGACCTGAGTCATCTTCTACTCTGGAATTCAGTTTGGTCCTATGCATCTCTTCAGGAATATATTCCTGATACTGTGGATAATAATCATTCTTGTCAACAAACAAGTAACCAGGGAGATAGTTCATCTGGGTGGGACATTCTCAAGTCAATTTCAAAAGCTTCTAGTTGTTACATGTCAACCCCCCACTTTGAGCGAATATGGTGGGACAAGGGTGGTGGCCTCCGCAGACCAGTGTCAATTTGGCGGCCTATTCCATGTCCTGGTTATGCAATACTAGGTGATTGCATAACAGAAGGGTTAGATCTTTTTATCTTGGAATGTTTCTTTGTCAAACTCTCTTACCATTATAGGTATTCTTTTGATCTCTTTGAATTTCTGTCAATATTTGGCATGTTTTTTCTCCTTCCCAGATTAGAGCCACCTGCTTTGGGCATAATTTTAAAGTCTGAGGATCCCGAAATCTGTGCGAAGCCTGTGCAATTTACTAAAGTTGCCCATATTACGGGGAAAGGCTTTGATGAAGTTTTCTTCTGGTACCCAATAGCTCCCCCTGGTTATGCTTCTTTAGGGTGTATAGTTTCTAGAACTGATGAAGCCCCATGCATGGATTTCTTTTGCTGCCCAAGGATGGATCTTGTTAGCCCAACCAACATCATTGAAGTGCCCATTTCCAGATATTTGAGCTCAAAAGCAAGCCACTGCTGGAGCATTTGGAAAGTTGAAAATCAGGTTAAGATAATGCTCACTCAATAGTCCATAAATGTCATTTAATTTGTGGGTTTTCTAAGATAATTTCATTTTTTTAAATGTGAAACAAATAAGTTTATTAAAGAGAGCGTGCTTTTTATGCCTGCTCAGATTTGATATAAATTTCCTTAACTTTTAACTCTTCATTCTCTGAACTTTTAGTGGGAAGAAAAACAGATTATAGAATTTTTGAATGCCTTACTTTTTCTCCTTGTAGGCTTCTACTTTTCTTGCACGTTCTGATATAAAAATGCCATCAATGCGGTTGGCTTACACTATTAGTGATTCTGTGAAGCATAAGACACGCGAAAATGTAACTGCTGAGATTAAACTAAGATTCTTCTCTCTAACAGTTTTAGACAGCTTACATGGAATGGTATGTTTTCTGAAAAAGAAAACATTACACTCTCGACCTTTTGACATGATATTGCCTTCCCTTTATGATATACTTGTAACCTTCAGATGACACCGCTATTTGATGTGACTATCACCAATATCAAGTTGGTGACCCATGGTCGTTTGGAGGCTATGAATGCAGTATTCATTTCATCTATTGCTGCTTCAACCTTTAATAAACACTTGGAAGCATGGGAGCCCTTGGTGGAGCCATTTGATGGCATATTCAAGTTAGTTTCTTCCTCATTCTAGTTACTACTATTTGCCTTGTATGAGAGAGAGTGGCAAGGAAGTATACCAGCTAGTAATAAATTTGATCTTCTTTATTAATCTTTTTCTCCTCCAGGTTTGAAACGTATGATATCAATGTGAATTCATCATCAATAATTGGGAAGAGGATGCACATTGCTGCTACCAACATTGTGAACATAAATGTCAGTGCAATGAATCTTGATACTTTAATAGAGACCATTCTTTCATGGAGACGACAGTTAGAGCTTGACCAGAAAGCGACAAAGCTGATTGAGGTAAGTTGGAAACTGTACCACGATTTTTCATTTTTGAAGATGTTTAGTTGATTACAATACTGAGTATGTACCTTAAAATATCTAACTAGATGTTCTTTTGTAGGAGGCTGGTGCTCATTCTGGAAATGAAGATCTGGCCTTTTCTGCCCTGGATGAAGAAGATTTACAAACTGTGGTAGTAGAGAACCAACTTGGGAGTGATCTGTACATTAAAAGGATTGAACAGAATTCAGAGGTGGTTGACCAACTTCATCATGGTGGCTTTGCTTCAGTCTGGGTTCCACCTGCAAGGTTTTCAGACAGGCTAAATGTTGCAGAGGAATCTAGGCAAGCACGCTATTATGTTGCTGCCCAGATTCTTTTTGCCAAGGTTCTCAAATGATTGAAGTTTTTGCAACACATATTCCATTTTTTTCTGACACTATATTTTAATTTGTTATTTAATTGCTTTTGAACAAAAATATGACTCATTAATAACTTGCAGGATTTACCTATAGTGGATGATGGTAATAGCCATAACTTCTTTTGTGCTTTGCGCCTTGTCATTGACAGTCAAGCAACAGATCAGCAAAAACTTTTCCCACAGAGTGCAAGGACAAAATGTGTGAAGCCCTTAGTTTCAGACAAGGTGTACCCAAAGAAAGGCATTGCAAAGTGGAATGAACTTTTCATTTTTGAAGTTCCTCGTAAGGTCTGTTGTGTGTTTACCAATTTTATTCCTTTTCTTTTTGTTGTTTGTGCTTCTTTGCTGTTTAAAGTAGGCACGACTTAGTTTGTGGATCTTCAGTACAAATAGCTGACATATTCATATTTCTCTGAAAGTAAGGTAAGTAAGCTAATCAAGAGTAGTAAAAAATTCTATCATAGTAAAATGCCACTTTCTGACAAGCACAATGAAGTGAAAGCTGTGATGATATGGAAAGCAATAGTTTTTGTTTCCCAAAGTGTTAAGGAATTTCTGCATTTTCTGTCACAGGGGGTTGCTAAATTGGAGGTGGAGGTAACAAACCTTTCTGCAAAAGCTGGTAAAGGTACGTTTTTTTTGGTGCATCAACTTGAGTTAAACTAGAAATTCTCATAAAAACTAGATATTGAAGTTTTTCTAGTTTTTGTTGCTTGTTACGCTAAATCTGTGCCTCTTTTACTTTAAGGAGTTAACGTTCCTTGCATTCAATTTCATTTACTGTGTGGTAATAAGTACTCTAGATATATGGCCATTGAAATTTCTATCATGATTTGTTCTATCTGGTAGTTTTTTATTTAGTTTTATCTCGTGATATCTTCTAAGTGACTAATATTCTGCTAGAAGTTTTTTCTTTATTGTTTAAATTTATATACAGCAAATATTCACTTATTCTGCTCAAGTCATCTTCTTAACTCAAACTTGAACACTTATATGTGTGCTTTAGTCTCTTTATTTTGTAACTTAATAAAAAGCAGGTGAAGTTGTTGGTGCACTTTCTTTTCCTATTGGTCATCGTGCCAATATTTTAAAAAAGCTATCTTCATCAAGGATGCTGCCTCCACGGAATGATACTCAGAATATTGAATCATATTCATTGAGGAGAAAGGTGATTTACTCTTTTCTGCATCTTTGGTCCAATAACTTGGCCTTCCTTTGTTTAAATAGAATTTTTTATCTGTCATTTCTTTACAGGTTCATTCCAATAATGTTGAAGATACGCATGGCCATGTTAAAATCTTTGTTTCCACATCTTATTTTGAGAGGAATACAACTGCAATTTTTCAAAGAGATGCTGAAAGCAGGGATGCTTCTGATAAGGACATAGGTTTCTGGGTTAGGCTTGGATCAGAGGGTTCATGGGAGAGCGTTCGTTCACTGCTTCCGTTGTCAGTAGTCCCCAAATCATTCCAAAGTGAATTCATTGCAATGGAAGTTGTTATGAGAAACGGAAAGAAGCATGCCATTTTCAGGGGTCTTGCAACCGTTGTAAATGATTCTGATGTTAATTTGGATATTTCAGTATGTCACGTGTCAATGATTCAGGATTTAGGATCAAGCACTCCTAACATAGTGGTAGAAGAGATCTTTGAAAATCAGCGGTATCATCCGATATCTGGTTGGGGCAATAAGTGGCCTGGTTTTCAAGGTAGTGATCCAGCATGCTGGAGCACCAGAGACTTCTCCTGTTCATCGAAGGTTAGTGATTTTGCATATGAAGGTTTCCATCTTGTTTGGATATCTTTTGTTGCATGACCATCTATCTATCTATCTATCTATCTATCTATCTATCTATATATATATTTGGCATTCTTGGTATTATGTATGTTCTTACTTCACCTATATTTGGAAGGAATTTTTTGAACCTTCCCTACCTAACGGGTGGGAATGGATATCAACATGGACTATCGATAAATCCCAATTTGTTGATGAAGATGGCTGGGCTTATGCTGCTGACTATCCAAATCAATGGCCCCCAAATTCTTCGAAGTCGCATATTAAATCTGGTCATGATGTTGTGCGTCGAAGGCGTTGGATCCGAACAAGACAACTAATTGCTGAGAAAGAAAAATGTTGCGTAAAGAACGACTTCACTACCATAAACCCTGGATGTTCTACTGTTTTATCGTGGGGAAGTACTTCTAAAGCATCTGATCAGTGTTTACGCATTCGTCCTAGTGTTGATTATCCTCACCCCCCATATGCTTGGGGTCATACAGTTGTTGTTGCTGTCGCTTCTAATTTTGCAAGTGGAAAGGACCAGCCTTTTGTAGATCAATGTTATATTAAAAGTACTTCACCACAAGGAAGCAAAAAGCCCAATTTTGCTCTTCTGTTAAATCAACTTGAAAAAAAGGATATACTTCTTTGTTGTAGCCCTACTGTTGAAAACAGACAAATTTGGCTCAGTGTAGGTGCAGATGCATCAGCCCTTCATACTGAGTTTAATCATCCTGTCTACGATTGGAGAATCTCTGTTAATTCACCTTTGAAGTTGGAAAATCGACTGTCTTGTCCAGCTGAATTCACAATATGGGAAAAAACAAAAGACCGAAATTATATTGAACGAGAGCATGGAATCATATCTTCACGTATGAGTGCTCATATATATTCAGTGGACATCCAAAGACCTATATATCTTTCATTTCTTGTGCAGAGTGATTGGGTTTTGGAAAAGGTAATGGGTTTAACTTTAATCTGACGATTCCTTTTCTTTTTTTTTTTTTGTTCTCATCTGCAAGCCATCATGTATTAAATCTTTGTGCTGAAAGCATTATTATTTGCAGGACCCAGTTCTTATTCTGGATCTTTCTTCCAGTGCTCACATTTCATCTTTCTGGATGTTCCACCAGCAAAGTAAAAGGTTGTGGTTCCTATTTTCTTGTTCACGGATGGTCACCTCTAATAATTTTAGTTTCTACATTCTTGTGATTTGTAAGCATGGGAGGATACTGCAGAATTACCATATTTTTCCTATGCTGTTTACCGTGCAATGTCTGGGTCCTTTTCCCTTGGATTCAAGTACAAACGAAATGAACAAGTTTTAACATAAACTGGACTTTGTCTTCCTTCAGAAGTTTCATTCTCGGTTGCCATATTTTTTTCCTGCACAACAAATGCTTATTCTTTGGCAATATAGATTTAAAACACTGCCTGTTTTAAGAGAGGGGGGAGGGGGTTAGAAAGTATGCTACTGTTTAATTATATTTACTGTTTTGATATTTACTTCAGCTTTTAATTCTCTCTAGATCCTAAAAATAATAAAAATCCTAGATCCAGACTGATACAGAGGTTCTGCATGCATAAATGAGTTTGATGCTTTGTACTTTTATATATTTTCCCCTCCTAAATTAACTTATACTTTTCATAATAGGTTTAAATGTGCTTTTGTGATCCTAAGCATGTAGGAACCCTTGTTTGATTTTTTCTGGATAATCTCCTTCATTCTTCACTGACATGTAAAGTTGGCCACTTCTTAAGATGGAAAATGGAACTAAAGGATACATTTTCCTCTCATGTTTGTTTCTCCATTATAATGGTCAGCTCCAAGTGTACAAAAACCTAAGTGAATGGTGTCAAATTTTATGCCATAATTCTCTATATCTTTTACCAATAATGGATTCACAAGATAAGTGAAAAGAATATGTATATGATTCTTGATTATGTAGGTTTGATGGAATTTATTTTCTAAAAATAAAGAACATGGGTACGGTTGCCCGGTAAAATGTTAATTATTTACTAACTGGTTGAATACTCTTAAGGTTACTGCATTCTAGTTTTTTCTTATTAAAAAAGTACATCCTTTAATGTTATCCTTAGTCCTTTCATGTGCTTTTGCAGGAGACTGCGTGTGAGCGTTGAACGTGATATGGGAGGAACAGGTGCTGCACCAAAGACAATAAGGTTTTTTGTTCCATATTGGATCATTAATGATTCAGCTCTGCCTCTAGCTTATCAAGTGGTAGAAATTGAAGGTTCAGATAATGCAGATATGGATTCACGTTCATCTAAAGCAGTTAAATCTACAAGAACAGTTTTGAGGACCCCTTCGTACTTGGCTGAAAGGAGACATTCAGGTCCAAGGAGAAACATTCAAGTACTTGAAGCTATTGAGGACACCAGTCCAATAGCTAGTATGCTTTCCCCACAAGACTCTGCCGGTCGTAGTGGTGTTACACTGTTTACATCGCAAAAGGATACATATGTGTCCCCACGTATTGGCATTGCTGTGGCTCTCCGAGATTCTGAAATCTACAGTCCTGGGATTTCTCTTCTTGAGCTTGAAAAGAAGGTAATATGTTAGTGGTCTAGATGTCTACATGCTTATGTATCTTGTTTGATCTGTGAGGTAGGAGGAAATAAGGGGCGGTTCTGGTTCTGATAAATTTTGGAGGTGTTGTAACCATTTGTGATGCTAACAGAACTGTAACTATTCCAGGAACGTTTTGATGTAAAGGCATTCAGTTCAGATGGGTACTACTATAAGCTTTCAGCTCTAGTTAATATGACCACAGACAGAACAAAGGTGGAAATTTTGAGATTCTTGATGCTTTATAAGTTATTGTCGTTCTTTTGTTCCATTCTCTCATAATAAAACTTTAGTAGTTTTATTCTTTTTATCTATGTTCACTGTTTTCCTCATTGGTTTGAACTTTTGGAAGTTATCTCTATCCATCCTTGTTAATTTTGGTCCTTGTTTAGATGCAAACCTTAGTTGCGATTTTTATAGCCTGTGCAATATTTTCTTTTTCCCCTCTTATTGTGCAGGATAAAATTGTCCGTTGGCATTCAGATCATTGCGGCCATGATACAGTAACCAGTTATTGGTCTTATATGTTACTTCTTTCTACTTATTTCTGTAAAACAAGCTGCCGATCCAGTTCTAGTTTGCTTGCTATAGTTGCTTGAAGTTTAGTCACTAGCCCTTTGACAATCCTGCCTTCTTATGTTTCCTTCTTATTGTCATCACTGTTCTAATATAGCCTCTTCCTGTAAACAAAAGCCAAAACTTTGCTGCTACATGCTCGGGCAAATTGATTATGTAGCAGTACGTTGAAGATCGTGAACTTTTTCTTATGAAATTTCTTGTAGACCAGATTAATGAACATTATTTCTTACGTGCGTATGGCTATCTAGTTTGAGAAATCTATTCGATAAGGTGGGATCTTCTTTAGAGAAATACTGCTATGTTCCTGTGTTGGTATTTTCTGACCCCACAAATCTGTCCCACCAGTGTGATTGTAGATTATGTGAGTAACCTATAGCATTTACAAGCCATCAGTACTCAGCCTGATAGCAACTAGTGTTGAATCTGAATGGAAAGGATATTTTAATGGTTCAAGACAAAGAAGCTCTGTGTCCTGGCACATGCTTAAAAAGCTTCAACTTAGATGTTTAGACTGAATAAGGGAAATTATATTTTGAAGCAGTCCAACATATAAAATTGTTTATTGACAATTTTTGTATAGCTTTTTTTAGTCATTTAGTAACTACTTGCAATATTTGATGTTCAGGTCATTCATCTTCAGCCATACATGTTGTTTGTCAATAGGGTTGGTCTAAGTTTTTGTCTTCAGCAGTGTTATTCTGAGACAGTGCAATGGATCCATCCCACTGATCCCCCAAAGCTCTTTGGGTGGCAGAGTTCTTCAAAAGTTGAGTTGTTGAAGGTGAGTGTACATCAGTTATAGCAGTGATTCAATATATTTTCCTGCATGCATTCTTATCTTTGCTTTGACTAATTGACAATTGAACTTCTTTTTTATTTCAGTTGCAGGTAGATGGATACGGGTGGAGTAAACCTTTTAGTGTTTCTACTGAAGGTGTAATGCGCATTTCTTTGAAAAATGACACTGGAAGTGATCACTTATTTTTAAAGATTGAAGTTAGGAGTGGCACAAAAAGCTCACGCTATGAAGTTATCTTCCGCCCAAATTCCTCATCAAGTCCTTACAGGTTACACATTACACCTGTGCATGTACTTCTAAAACCTCGTTAAACACTCTTTTCCCTTTACTATATACATTATCCTGTTTCCCAGGCATATAAGAGTGGCTGGGGGTCTAGTTGGGTCAGTTCGGATTGAGTCATTTGGGGCTGGGTTATGGTATCAGTCATATTGCTTCTGGGTCGCATAGGATTTCAACTTGCTCAATTTTGGTTCACATAGAGTCACGTTTTGGTCATTCCCTTAAATAATTTGTATTATAGAATGTACTATTTCTTAATTAAGTTGTGGTTCAAAATGGGAAAATAATAAAAGCTATGCTCAATTTAAGTTTTGGAGAATTCAAATCCATTGTGTTGCTTCTGTCTGAGGTCAGTCAGGTTAAGTCACTGACTTAAGAAGTCAAATGGGGTTGGATCAGGTTAGGTTTTAGGTGTAGCGGACAGACACTTCGTCTCTGGTTGGTTTTCCAATTTTACATGCATGTATCCCCTTTCTTGAATTCCTTACTGCATTTCTTTCATCTTCTCTTTCATTATAATATTATTATCTTCCGGGAACAGGATTGAAAATCGTTCCATTTTCTTACCAATTCTCTTCCAGCAAGTGGATGGTACCAGTGGTTCATGGCACTTCCTTCTTCCCAATACGGCTGTTTCTTTCTTATGGGAAGATCTTGGTCGACGGCATTTGTTGGAAATCCTTGCAGATGGAGCTGACCCATCAAGGTCAAGCAAGTACAATATAGATGAGATTTTCGATCATCTGCCGATTGATGTGGCAGGACCTGCCCAAGCTTTACGGGTTACCATCCTGAAAGAAGAAAAAGTAAATGTTGTTAAGATCAGTGACTGGATGCCTGAAAATGAGCATCCTGTAATCATTAGTCAAACGATTCCATCCACATTATCAGAGCTCTCCAGAAGTGAGTCTCATCAACAGCAACCACAGTCCACCTCAGAATGTGAATTTCATTTTATTGTCGAGTTTGCTGAGCTTGGAGTGTCTATTATTGACCATACACCTGAGGAGATATTATACCTGACATTGCAAAATGTTCATTTGGCATATTCAAGTGGCTTGGGCTCTGGGCTTAGCAGGTATGCTCTGTTTCTAATAAACTTTGTCTTGCTGCAATAAAGCAAGATTTATATGATCACAATGCAAATTAGCTTGTACTAAGAAGAATTGTCCCATTTCTACCAAAAAAAATGTCCACAAGTTCTTTTTTATTTGAACCATTCATAGCATGCCTTACAGTAAAAAACTAAACTTGGTTTTTTTCTTGAATCATGAAATCATTACATATTACTGGTTTCAGGTGGTCTGCTTTTGTTGGCAGTTACGTTTCAAGTGGTAAACTGTCTACTAATTCATTGTGGATTTTCATTACCCATTCTTCATAGGATCACTTAACACAATTACCATCATGTATAAGTCACACTATTACATGTGTTTTTATTATCCATAAATTCATTTCATGTGCAAGTTAAGCACTAAGAGGCTATAAACTTGCTTGATTACATGAAATAATAGGGGGTCTTACACTTTTTTCCCCTTCTAGCCTCAAGGAGGGCTCTGAATTTATGAATTGAACACCATAGATTTAGCACAACTATGCTTTGGGGTAGCTATTTTGCAGAGAACATGATAAACTGTCAACTTGTTATGCAGACAGAATAGATGTTTAGTATAGTAGTTTCACGTTACCAGAATTCATTCCTCTTTGTCTAACTGCTTGTGATTGTTTACTGATTATGTCTTTTTGTTATTTAAGGTTCAAATTAAGAATTGTTTACTGATTATGTCTTTTTGTTATTTAAGGTTCAAATTAAGAATGAGAGGAATTCAAATGGATAACCAGTTGCCATTAACCCCAACACCAGTTTTATTCAGGCCACAGAAAATTGGGCAGGAAACTGATTATATTTTGAAAATTTCTGTGACTCTACAGACAAAGGGATCACTGGATCTATCTGTCTATCCATATATAGGTTTCCATGTGAGCATGTTAACTCTTAAAGGCTTGAGCAGAGTGTTATTTTTTCGACTTAGTTGTTTATATAGTCATATTTATTTTGACTGGCTTATTACCAGGGGCCCGATAATTCTGCATTTCTAATAAACATTCATGAACCTATTATATGGCGCATTCATGAGATGATGCAGCAGGTCAATCTCAGTAGGTTATCTGATAGTAACACAACAGCTGTGTCATTTGATCCTATCATTCATATTGGGTAAGTGAAAACCTTTCCTATTTTCATATTCAAAGCTTTGCTCTGAATTTGATTGCTTGAGCCATATGATTTGCATTTAACATGAAATACAGGATTCTCAACATCTCAGAAGTTCGACTGAAAGTATCAATGGCTATGTCGCCTAGCCAACGCCCTAGGGGAGTCCTTGGCTTTTGGTCATCCTTAATGACTGCATTAGGGAACACAGAGAATATGACTGTAAGTGTTACGTTTAATCCCTTTTGTTTCCTTGTTTATAGTTCTTCCTGTATTATGATCTTCAATTATCTACCTGGATCTGAAAAGCCACTTACAGTAGCAAATGTAAGCCAGAAGAAGATGCAGAGAGATTATATAACTTTGTAGCATAAATATCTGCTAAGATTCACGGCCTCTGAATACAGATCTGAAAATTGCAGTAAATTTGTTGATAGATTCATTTTGTTTTGGGGATTACAACGGTTTGGCAGCATAAGACTGAAAACATTCTATGAACTTATATATTTTCTGTTAATTGAGTACTATTCTATGGATGCAGTACCTCAAGCAACTCTCTGAGCTATGTATATATCAAAGTTTTGCTAAACCAACTTTTGTAACCTTATTGTCATTTATTATGCACATGTAACACAAGTGTTGAATAACAGGTCAAGCTAAATCAAAGATTTCATGAGAATTTGTGCATGAGGCAGAGTATGATGATTAATAATGCTATTTCAAACATAAAAAATGATCTTCTTGGTCAACCACTTCGGTTGCTCTCTGGTCTTGATATATTGAGCAACGCAAGTAGTGCTCTTGGACATATGAGTAAAGGAGTGGCTGCTTTATCAATGGATAAGAAATTCATTCAAAGCCGACAGAGACAGGTATGTCACAAACCAAAATTCAGATTACTAAACATACTCTTATTGCAAAGTTTCTTTGATTTGTCCATGCTGCACTATTTATTGCAAAAATAACTACAGAAATCTATGATGTGCCTTGTTTACTGGTGCCTGAATGGTGTGTATAATAACCCTAAACCCTGAGTGATGGCTGTTGGTTGAGAATAAATTTGTGAATTATGAATGTAGTATTTTTTACCCTCTTGTAAAGTTGGCTTTACTAACATTCTGTATCTTAGATGGTTTAATGATCGATTGAAAATGAAAGTGTATGTTAAAGATTGATTATAAAACCCGTTTTTGCCCCAGAATGCCATCTGTAAGTTCCTTTTTTGATTTATTTGCCTCACCCTTGAATCATGTCTAACATTGATGGAACTAACAAATCCCTTGAATGCAGGGATTTAATTCACTGGTTTATTCCTTGTTATCATTAGGGTTTGGATTTAGGGCAGATTTTGGGAGAGGTTAGCAGTAGATTTTTTGGATATATTTTATTTCTTGAGTTATTTCCCTATTTAGCCTAGGGTGTTTACTAAAAATATGTACATACTTTTCTCATCAAAGATATCACACATAATTCAAAATCTCTTTTCAATTTTTTACACTTCCTTACAGTCATTTTTAGTTTGCATCATGATATTAAAGCTTTAGGATTTTCTTTTTTATCCTTTTTTTTGGGCCTTACCTCCGTTTTTCTTTCTAGATTTTCATTGTGAGGTGTGTGTGAACTTGCTATACGTAAGCAAACATATTTTCTAGTTATTAAAGAAATTTTATTCCTTTCCATCTTGATCAGAAAGACATTTTTAGTCCATCTACCATTTCTAATGTTTCAAGGGTAAGATGGCTGTTTTTTTCTTCCATTGATATTGCACCGATGTTACTTTGATTTTTTTTTTTTTACTTAAAACTAAGTTTAAGGTTAATATAGTGCTCCCATGGTCAAAAATTAATTTGGGGTTGATATCAAAATGTTTAGGTTTGGGGATGCTAGAGACTCTTTCAATCAAATTATTTATTACCCTATATTTTCAAAAGTAACAATACATAGGTCTTCTTGTTTGAATACCCCCACAAGAAAATGGGGTAGCAAAGAAGAAAAATAGCCTTCAAAAATATTAGAGCTTTTTTATTTTAAAGCTTCTTTTTGGGTAATAACATAATTTCAATATTTGAAATATTCAAATAAAGTTTTATTATTGTTTATCATTGTTTTATCTTATTTTTATTTTAAATGTAATTGTCTATCTTTACTTCTATAAATAGAAGTTTTTATCAATAAAACAAAGGAAGCCATTTATAAGTCTCCCATTACTTAAGTAGAGAATTCTTACAGCCACATTTTTTTTTCCAAATTTTAACACTACAAACATCGTTGCCCTTCAAATTTTTGAGTTTCTATCATTTCTCTATATTCATAATCAAAACAATTGAAATTAAATTCAATGGCTTTAAAATATGTTTTTGTGGGATATCCCTCAACTCAAAAAGAGTAAGTGTTATAGCCCTTCATCAAAGAAAATTGGTCTGTGTTACTTTTTGCTTAACTTGTCATCTATTCGCACGTCCAATTTTGCAGCTTCTTATTCATCTTGTTCCAACCACGTGCCTAAAGGTCCCTTTAAACCCATGTTTGATCCTGTAGCTATACTTGAACTCATTCTTGAACCTGTGCCTAAAATGTAAGATTTGGTAATGTATTCACAAGGAGGAAGATGTTGTTTATGAACCTATACAGGTTTAAGAGTCCAACTCAAATCCTTTGAATGAGGTAACAATTTCTAACTGTCCATTTAAAGGTAAAACTGAATCTCATAATGACCAAGATCTTCCATTGACCGTAGGAAGGGAATTAGAAAATGCATAAAGCAACCATTATATCCTATGACCAAGACATTCCAAGTATTTTCTTAGGATTGAGGTCACTCATTCTAAGAAAAGAATTTTTATCTCTCAACAGAAGCATGTTACAGAACAATATGCGAACTAGCAAATATTCCTATAAATCTTAATCTTCAACTTGTGAAAGAAAAGGAGATGCTACAATAGACTATGTTATCGGTAAATGAGAAACATGATTGAATTGGATAATGGTATTTGTAGTAGTTGTGTTATCGACATTAATAATTGTAGTATCGATCATTTTTATGTGAGGTAGTAGGATGAAAGAAAAAAAAGGTCGAAGAGAAAGGGAAAAATCAAATTTTGCTTGTTTGAGCTTTGAAGGCTCTGATGCCATAAAAAAACTAATAATAAGGAAGAATGAAATATATTTTTATTTATTGAAATTGAAGTATTTATAGAACAATACTCAACTAACAAGAATTCAAAATAAATCAAAACACAATATCCTAACAAAAAGAAATTAATTTTTATAAGTTTTAGTAAAGTCATGTACTGTTTGTTTCAACGACTAGTTGGAAGACTCATTTGTCTTAGACACAATTGAGTATGGCATATGAAGTGATTGTTATTAGTTAGTTTATGAATAATCTGAAGACTTTTCATCTAAAAGTAGCTCATTGAATGCTGTAGTATCTCGTAGCTTGCCACTTCGCAGTTCATCATGTGTTTGAGCTACTGCATGGTTGGCAAACTTGTAACACTCCTCAGCCTCTATGCTGCAAACACTAATATTGTTTCTCAAACTCTTGAATGTGTTTGATGTATACTCAATTTCATTATCTGATCTGAGTATCTTCAATTTGCAACTAGCTTGATTTTCAACAGCTATTTTGAACTTCCAAAAGACTTCTGCTACTTCTGACTTCAACTTCAAGAAATATACCCAACAAAAGTTTGTGCAATCTGATATAGATGTTTTCATTGGAAAACAATATCAACGGAGGAATAGGAATTAGAATTCTACATTTATTTAATTTCTTTAGGAGTTTTAGTTTTACTAGGTTTTTTATTTCCTTATAAACTTTAAATTAGGAATTCTATTAGGACTTTAAATTAGGAATTAGATTAGGATTTTCCTTTGTAATTAATAGCCTATAAAAAGGTGACAATATGAAATAAAAGGGAGTTTATTTTTATCACAAACGTTAGTTTGGGAAGGGGATTCATCAAGAGCATTTAATCGCTTTTGAGTAACCATAGGTCGAAGCAAGGATATTTTCTCGCCTGACACTGTGACTAGATCTTACGCCAAGGCGCATAACAACTTGGTATCGAGCCACCGTCATGGGTGACGAAAAAACTTTGATGACCAAGTTTGAGGCATTTATGGAACAAATGGCTACAAGGCAACAAGCATTAGAGGAGCGATGATGATTTTTTCTCTCTTTCACCCAAAAGACAACGAAAGAGAATTTAGAAAAAATAATGAAGAACAAGGCAAAGCAGATGGAGGCAAGAAAAGAAATTCAGATTCACAACACGGTGGGGGCATGGTGCCAAGATACTCCAAGATGGAATTTCCCACTTATGATGGTGTTGGTGATCCTTTAGGATGGTTAAAAGATGCGAAAATTTTTTGGCAATCAATGGACCAACGAAGAAGAGACAAAGTCGGCTTAGCTTCATTCCATCTCTTAGGAGAAGCACAATTGTGGTTTGATCAAATCGAGGAAGAGGAGGCAAATCTGGATTGGGAGCGCTTTAGAGAGTGTTGTCATGTCGGGTTTGGGCCACCTATGAGTAATAACCCCTTGGGGAACTTGCAAACTTGAGACAAACCGGGGACGGTA
The DNA here is from genome assembly GCA_025698465.1 of Gossypium longicalyx. NCBI lineage: Eukaryota > Viridiplantae > Streptophyta > Magnoliopsida > Malvales > Malvaceae > Gossypium > Gossypium longicalyx. The sequence continues at coordinate 8,403,356 of CM046997.1, read as the reverse complement.
GAGAATATCAACGCCAATTTCAATCACTACTGGCTAGGACTATCGATCTTAAACCTCGACAACAAGTAAACCTTTTTCTCACTGGATTAGTAGAGGAACTTAGAATTGATATCGAGATGCAACAACCGGGAAACCTTGGAGTTGCAATGAATATGGCTCGAGCTTTGGAACGGAAATAAAAAGTCTCTTCCAAGATGTTATCTCAAACCAATCTAAACTGGTCAGCTTCCCAAAACACTGGCAGCAATTCCATTATTCCAACAACTAAGAGCTTTGCAAAGGCAGGAGGACAAACAATGAAACCAATGGGGAATAACAGCAAAATAGGTTCTTCCGCACCATTTATCAAAAGATTGACACGAGCAGAGATGGCGGAGAGAAGGGCTAAGGGATTGTGTTATAATTGTAACGAGTCTTACTCCATGGGGCACAAATGTAAAAGGCTATTTTGGATAGAAGTACCAGATATTGAAGATGAGCAAGATGATGAGGTAGATGATCTTGAAATTTCCTTACATGCCATTAGAGGAACTTGCAATTCATCTACTATGCAACTACCAAAGAAAGGTGTCGGGAAAAATGCAGTGTTAGTTCTCGTTGATTCAGCAAGACACATAACTTTCTACGCCAAGGTCTAGTGCCAAGATTGGGACTGAAAATACAAAAAAAAAGGGGGTTGCAAGTATGTGTGGCAAACGGAGAACAGGTTCCTAGCATTGGCATTTGTAAATCAGTACAGTTCGTTGTAGCCAATGACAACTTTCAAGCTGATTTTTATACAATACCATTAGAAGGGTTTGATATGATTTTGGGGGTTAAATGGTTGTGTACCCTTGGTCCAATTTTATGGGATTTCAGCTCCTTAATTATGCAATTTGCAGTAAACAAGAAAAAGATACTCTGGCAAGGGCAGCACCCAGAGGAAGTTCCACGACTCAGCTTGATACAGAGACAGGATTTAACTAATATAGTATTAGATAAGCTACTGGTAGAATTTGCGCATTTATTCCAAGAACCGTCTGGGTTACCTCCTAACCGCAAATGTAACCAGGAACGGGACCAATTGTAGTCAGGCCTTATCGATATCCACATTTTCAAAAGAATGAGATTGAGAAGCAGTGTGACCAAATGTTACAACAAGGAATCATTCGACCCAGTAGATCACCATTCTCTTCTCCAGTACTATTAGTAAAGAAGCATGACGGATCATGGCGTTTTTGCATCGATTATCGAGAGCTTAATGCTTGCACTGTTAAAGACAAATATCCGATTCCTGTCGTGGATGAATTGTTGGACGAACTTCATGGGGCAAAATATTTTACAAAATTGGATCTACGATCGGGATACTTTCAAATTAGAATGGCAACTACTGATGTGGAAAAGACAGCCTTCCGAACCCACCATGGACACTTTGAGTTTCTTGTCATGCCATTCGGGCTTACCAATGCCCCTTTCACATTTCAGAGTTTGATGAATGACATTTTTCGCCCTTACTTGCGTAAGTTTGTTTTAGTCTTCTTTGATGACATATTAATTTATAGCAAAACAGGGACTGAACATATGCATCATGTAAGATTAGTTTTTGAACTCTTGCGGGATAAGATGTTCTTAAAGAAATCCAAATGTTTCTTTGGAGAGTCTCAGGTAACCTACCTCGGTCATGTCATCCATGGTGAAGGGGTCGAGGTTGATCACACTAAAATTAAAGATGTCACCGATTGGCCAACTCCTAAAACTACCAAGGCTCTCTACGAGGCTTTCTTGGGTTAGGCGTGATATTACAGAAATTCATCAAGAATTATGGACAAGTGGTCTGCACCCTTAACATCTCTTCTAAAGAAAAATGCCTTCAACCGACTAAGGAAGCTAATGTTGCTTTCACCCAATTAAAAACTTCTCTTTCAAAGAGCTCCAGCTTTGCAATTACCCAACTTTGCGGAGGAATTTGTGGTTGAATGTGATGCTTCGACAATGGGTTTGAGTCAGACTACGCCAGTGAAAGGACACACCCCATTGCCTTTTTCGATTGCAAGATTGCGGATCGACACCTTAAGTTGGTCGCCTACTGAACGTGAATTAATTGGTTTGGCAAAGGCGGTGACTCATTGGCGACCCTATCTTTGGGGAAGGCATTTCCTCATCCGTCAGATCGATCACTTCATCTTAAGTATCTCATAGACCAACGACTTACGACATCCCCACAACAACATTGGATCGCAAGCTAATGGGGTTTGATTTCGCGTGGAATATAAAGCGTGGAAGTTGAACAGTGTATCGCAGATGCTTTATCTAGAAAAGACGAAGACTTACCACACCTCATGACTGCTTTCATTCCCTCAAGTTGAAATTCTTAAAGCCATCGACGAGAAATAGAAGCTTCCCACAATTATCACAACTCCAAAGAAAGAATTCTACAAGGAGAGTTGGGGCCCGATTGGGTTGCACAAGATGGTTGATTTTCTTCAAAGGGAGGTTGTACCTTTTACCTACCTCACCAATTATTCCCACTCTTATCTCCTCTATACATGCTATGGCACATGAAGGGGAATTGAAAACATTGCATCGTCTTCGCCAAGATTTTTTTTTGGAAAGGAATGAAGCTTTCAACCTCAGAATTTGTGCAACATTGTTTAGTATGCCAACGCCACAAATGGCAAAATTTACAGCCCGCAGGTTTACTTCAACCTCTTCCAATACCACAACATGTTTGGGCTGATATTTCTATGGATTTCGTGGAGGGTCTACCCAAAGTAAAAGGGAAATCGGTACTTATGGTGGTTGTGATGCATCATCAAGTACGCTCATTTTTTACCTTTGTCCCATCCATTTATCGCTATATCTCATTGCTACCGTCTTCTTTGCAGAGGTATTCGACTTCATGGCTTGCCGAATCCATAGTTTCGCATCGTGATAAAGTTTTCTCACTGCTTTTGGAAAGAATTATTTCACAAAGTGGTTCTAAGCTCGCTTTTTCCTCAGCATACCATCCCCAATCTGATGGTCAGACAGAGGTAGTTAACCGAACAATAGAAATGTACCTACGATGCCTCTCTAGTGATCGTCCATGGGCTGAGTATTGCTACAACACCTCATATCACACTGCCCTAAAGGCCACTCCCTTCCAATTAGTATACGGTAGGGATCCACCTCGACTTCTCTCCTATTCAAATTGGTTCTACAAGGATTGAAGCTGTGGATAAGGCTCTACAAGATAGGGATGCACTTTTACACAATGCTCGGGATAGACTCTTGTAAGCTCAGCAACGAATGAAAGCCACTTATGATTTGGGGAACAGAGAGTTGAATTTTAAAGTCGGGGATTGGGTTTGGTTACGGCTTCAATAGTATCGACAATTGACGATAACTAAACAGAAGCATCACAAGTTATTGCCAAAATATTTTGGTCCTTTTAAAGTCTTGAACAAAATAGGATCAGTGGCCTATTAGCTTGAATTACCTACTGCAGATGCAATGAGAATACATGATGTATTTCATGTTTCTTTCCTCAAAGAATACAAGGAACCTCAACCAGATGCGGTAGGAGACTTGCCCTTAGTATATGATGGCAAGGCCTTGCCTACTCCATAAGCTATTATTAATACCAGGCTTAATCGAGGTCGGCAGGAACTATTAGTGCAATGGGCAGGATGTCCTCAAAAAGATGCCACTTGGGAACCAATTGATAATTTTCGAGTAGCTTATCCTGACTTTGAGCTTGAGGACAAGCTCAACTCCGAGAGGGGGAGTAATGATATAGATGTTTTCATTGGAAAACAATATCAACGGAGGAATAGGAATTAGAATTCTACATTTATTTAATTTCTTTAGGAGTTTTAGTTTTACTAGGTTTTTTATTTCCTTATAAACTTTAAATTAGGAATTCTATTAGGACTTTAAATTAGGAATTAGATTAGGATTTTCCTTTGTAATTAACAGCCTATAAAAAGGCTGACAATATGAAATAAAAGAGGAGTTTATTTTTTATCACAAACGTTAGTTTGGGAAGGGGGATCAGTCAAAGACGAATCTGCCTTTGAGTAACCATAGGTCGAAGCAAAGATATTTTCTCGTCTAGACTTGTGACTAGATCTTACGCCAAGGCGCATAACACAATCATCAATAAATAAAACAAAGTACATGTTGCCACTTAATGAAGATGCCTTCATAGGTCCACATACATCAATATAGACCAAATGTAGTTTATCAGTGGCTCTCCAAGCTTTGCTAATTGGAAATGGAAGTCTTGTTTGCTTTCCAAGTTGGCACATTTTACAAACATCCTCATTCTCAACTATTTTTTATAGGTTTTCAACTAAATTATTCCTAGACAATTGACTTAAAGACCTATAATTAACATGCCCCATTCTCTTACTTCATAACTTAGTTTCATCTACTGAGCTTGCATATGCTTTAAAAGTTGCTAATTTCTAGTCCACAACATAACTTCTATCAAACATAGCAACTGATACAAGTTCACACCCACATGGATCAAGAATCAAATATTCTTTAACTTTAAACACATTTGAATAACCTCTTTCAAGCAGTTGACCAACACTTGGCATTTTAATCAATTTCAGGTGCAAAAAGAACATCTAAAACAATCTTTTTACTTGATGGAGTGTTGATTAAAACATCTCATTTCCCTTCTACCTTGATATACTAGCCACTTCCAACTCTAATCTGGAGTTGAAACTTTTGTCAATCTTCTTGAAAAAGCTTGCATCTGAGGTCATATGATTAGTACAGCTACTGTCAATGAGCCAGTGCTTTCTAATGTTGCTATTAGTTGCAAAACATGAGGAAATGAACATCAATTTCTCCTGAGCTTGGTTTCCATTAGCTGCCTAAGCTTGAGCATTATGTTTTTGTAATTGCCTTTTGTTTTTGCACACCCACTCCATGTGACCAAGCTATTTGCAGGCTCTACATTGGATGTCTGGCCAGAACCAACAATATTTCTCCAAGTGAGTGTTCTTCTTGCAATGAGAACAAGATGGTTACTTCTCCTTTACACTATCTCTCATTTGCTTTTCTTTACTTTCACTTCAACTCTTCTTTCCCTTGTTGCTTGAGGAGCTTGGCCTTTTTTGCTTCTAGATTGGAAAGCTCCTTCAGAATGCTCCTCTTGTCTGCTTGCTCTTGTTTGCTCTTGAGCATAGAGAGCATTTATCAACTTAGATAAAAAAATTGTTGATAGATCTCTTGAGTCTTCCAAAGACGAAATCTTAGACTCATATCTCTCAGCGAGAGTGGTTATAACCTTCTCCACAATCCTGTTGTCACTAAATTGATCTCCAAGCAACCTTATGCTGTTCACGACAGTCATAATTCTATCTAATTATTGCTTGACAATTTCAGTCTCTTTCATTTTCAAGTTCTCGAAATCCCTTCTCAAGTTGATGAGCTGTAGCTGCCTTGTCTTTTCTGAGCCTTGGAACTCCTCCTTCAGCTTATTCCAAGCTTGTTTGGGAGTTTCACAAGCCATGATTCTAGTAAAGATCACATCTGATACACCATTCTGAAGGCATGACATTACTTTATGCTTCTTGGCGCACTCCTCACTATATTGCCTCGTTTGAGCAATGGTTGGATTTGCTCTCAAAGGTGGTGGCTCCCTAGCAACATCTATTACCTCCTACAAGTCAAAAGCCTGGAGGTAAGTCTTCATTTTGACTACCCAAATATGGTAGTTCTCTCCAACAAAGACAGGAGGTGGTGGTGGTGAAAAACTCCCTAGAGACATGTTAGCAGCTACAACAAAGAAACAAAGTTGGTTCTTTCTTTCTTGACAAGAAAATACAAACAAAAACAATAACCTTCAAAGATGACAGACTTTTGATTCCAATTGTTGGTGATATTGTCAAAGAAAAACAGAGAACAAGAAGCAAAAACGCGCAGCGAAGGAGCTTGTATCTATTAGCTCTATCATTCAATAAGAAAACAATACATTTAAAGTCGAATACATCGCCAAATGCTCAACCAATCCCACTAAGCTATCTCAATGCATCAACTAACTAAGCCGTAAACATAACAAAACTAAGTTCCAAATGAACTAAACTAGTCTGCCATGCAACTTGATGAAACCTACATGCACCAAGGCTTCAGCTGCATCTCGCCACCTGCAGAGACATCTCGCACTTCGCCACTTCACAGTGTCATTTCACAGTTCATCTCACAGCTTGTCACTTCACGATTCATCATGTGTTCGAGCTGCTGCATAATTAACCAACTTGTAACAAATACATTGATGTTGATGATGCTAGATCAATTGTTGATAGAAGATCAATCGCAAGATTTTGCACCTTCTTTGATGGGAGTCTAGTGACATGAAAAAGTAAAAAATAAAGTGTAGTAGCTCAGTCAAGTAAAAAGGCTGAATTTTGAGCAATGGCTCCAGGTATGTGCGAACTACTTTGGTTGAAGATCATTCTTAAAATATTTGAAAATTAAGTGGGATGGTCCTATGAAATTATTGGGACAGCAAACCTAAAATCAGTATAGCTCACAACTCAATAGAACATGACCAAACAAAGCACATTTAAATTAAAAAACACTTCATCGAAGAGAAATAGGAGAGTGAATTGATATATAAAACTTACCAAAGGCTTTAGTAGCTCAATTTTCCAAACTATTGTATTCAAGCTAGGAATAGAGAGTATTTATTCACAAACTTGAAGGCAATTGCGGGAAAACTATAACTACAAATCCCTTGAATGCAGGGATTTAATTTAGGGATTTATTCACTGCTTTATTCCTTGTAATAAGGGTTTGGATATAGGGCAGGTTTTAGGAGAGATTAGGAGCAGAATTTTTGTAGATATTTTATTGATTACTTATTTACTTATTTCCATAATTAGCCTAGGATATGTACTATTAATATTAGGGATGAAATCGGGGCGGGTGGGTAGATTTTTGCCCACCCTAACCCGAAGTTTGACCAATTTTTTGACCGCGCTCCAACCTCGAATCTTAAAAAAATAAATTCGATTCAAATTCGAAATTTAATGGAAGACCCAACTTTGCCCTAATTAAATTTGAATTCAACCTAATTGTTTTAGTTTTATTTTTATTTTGAAGCAAATAAGATTACTTTTTTTAATTCTTTTAACTTTTATTTTGAAGCAAATAAGAATTATTTTTTTGAATTTAGACTTAAATGTTAATTTATTTATTTTAATTTATATATTTATTTATTGAAAGAAAAAATTTAATATATGTATATATATTAAGGGCATTTTAGTAAAGATCCTGAGATGGAGCGAGACGGATTTTACTTCAAACTCAAACCCGATCAATTATTTTTTTTTAATTTCACCCGACCCTACCTGCCCCAAACCCAATTTTTTTAAAAAAAAAAAAAATCCAAGTCTAACTAATCGAGTAGGCTCAAAACCCATCAGGTTTTTTTTTCATCCCTAATAAATATCTACGTATTGTTCTCATCAAACACACTAGACTGAATTCAGAATTTTTCTTTTCAGTTTCTAACGCCTCTTTTCTTTTTTCTTCCTACCTCAACAATGTGACAGTACAGTTAATTGAGTGTCAACCATTTCTTTTTCTTTTTCTCCTGCTCATTCTGTTGTTACTAGGATACTATATAGTAAAGCCAATAGACATCCAATAGGCCTCTTCTTTGGTAATTCTTACTCGATGCTATGCAGCATCTCGGAACTTTCACATTTTCTTTCCAATTTGATCTTTTTCTGGCAGGAGAGCAAGAGTGTAGAGGACTTAGGTGATGTTATTAGAGAAGGGGGTGGAGCACTAGCAAAAGGCTTGTTCAGAGGAGTTACAGGCATATTAACAAAGCCTCTTGAAGGCGCAAAAAGCTCTGGTGTCGAGGGCTTTGTTCAGGGTGTTGGAAAAGGCATAATAGGAGCAGCCGCACAGCCTGTGAGTGGGGTTCTGGATCTTTTGTCAAAAACTACTGAAGGAGCAAATGCTATGAGATTGAAGATAGCATCAGCTATAGCTTCAGATGAACAGATCCTCCGGAGGAGGTTGCCTCGTGCAGTTACTGGTGATAGTTTGCTTCGGCCGTATGATGAGTACAAAGCACGAGGACAGGTACTTTTATGTTTTATTCCCTCTTCTCACTACTCTGGTGTAGTTGGCTTTAAATACATTAGTAGGACAACTGGAAGAGACCCTTTTTCATTATAATTTTGGTCATCCATTTGCTCTTGCTGTTTTCAACTTGTCTGTTTTATTTTATTTCTTTTTGAAATTTGATTTGGTGATCACCTGCTTGTGTTTTGAGTACAACTCTTTAGCCTACTGGCTTTCTGTTCATCTTGAAGGTCATATTGCAATTGGCGCAATCAGGTTCTTTCTTTGTTGATATATTCAAAGTACGTGGAAAGTTTGCACTATCAGATGCATATGAAGATCATTTCATGCTACCAAAGGGAAAAATTATCATGGTTACCCATCGGAGAATAATATTATTGCAAGTAGGTCAATCAACTTTGCTGGAAAGTGGAAATATTTTATAGCTGACCATTCCCTTTTCCTTTTTTTCTTTCTTTCATTTTTTGTGTTTTTCTGAACGTGGAGGTCAAACAAAAGGGTTACATTGCATTTTTTTTTCTTCTTCAGCAAACTTCTCTTATCACTCAGAGGAAATTCAATCCTATGAGGGATCCATGTTCAGTATTGTGGGATGTTCCGTGGGATGATCTGAAAACAATGGAGTTGACTCGGGGAAAGAAAGACCTACATAAAGCTCCACCTTCGCGGCTCGTTCTCCATCTAAAGGCTAAACCAACAGAAACAAAAGAGCAAGTTCGTGTCATAAAATGCAACCGAGGTACTCATCAGACCCTTGAAGTTTACTCTTCAGTTGAACGAGCAATGATCACATATGGAAGAAACCTTTCAAAGGTTAGTTTCTGGATCTTTTTTTATTTCATATATGTTCATCGTTGGTTTGTTCACATGTAAGCATAGATGATGGTTTGATGCCATTTAAGTACAGCATGACCTTGGATCATCAGTGTAAAGATTTAAGACTCTTTTCTTGATTCAGGAGCTACTGAAGAAGGCTACTAAACCATATTCTCCAGTTACTGATGGCACTGCCATTGATATGATCCCTAAAGAAGTGGCTAGCAGCTGGTGTCCTCAGTAGGTGGTGCGTATGCGATCAACTTTTGGCAACAGCAACAACTAACTTGGGAATCAATGCCAACAGACTTTTTGCCGATAAAAAAGGTTTAAGCTAAGGTACGAAGTTGAAGTATCCATTTTCGAGCATTGAATGAGCTTTCAGACAAATGCGCCTTCATCTTCCAACAAGGATTCACTTATTTTGCAGTTTTGAAGGAATTAATGAAAGGGTTAGTTTGCAGTGCCCCATAGAAACATGGATATGCATCTTCCTTCCAGCAAGTTATATTCTATGCCAATCCAAAGTTTAAACAACACTAACAAATGGCTCGGCGGGAACACTAGATGTTTGAATATAAATAGATATTTCTTCATAGAAATCTTAGTGTTAGTGAATCTCTCATATAATCAATTGCATTAACCACTTGAAATGTATAGGTTTTTTTCTTTTCTTTCTTCTTTTTTTTTTTTTTACAATTTTTGTACATCTCTATGGTATCACTTGTCAATGCACCATTTACAATTGTGGCTCATATCTGTCAATCCATTTGATGCTATTCTTTTTTCTTTTTCTTTTTTTAAATTTTCATGATATTTTAGCCTTATTCAGGGAATTTGATTCCATGGTTATTATAGGGTCCAATTTCTGCCCAGGCCTAATCAAACAGCCTAAAGTAGAAAGCCCAATTTCCCAGAACCTAGCCCACAATCATTTTCAGCACCACCATGCACCCACGAACGGCTTCTCTCCACGCCAGCACACCCACGAACGGCTCCTCCTCCATGTCTTCATGATCTACGATTTGAGCAAGAAAACAGCAAGAGACTAGTGGTATTCGGCTATAAAGCCCTGAGATTTTGATTGTTTTAGGGACGATTTTTCTCCCTTTTTTCCAGAGAAATAGAATATAGATTTAAAAATCACTGGAGAACAGTCGAAAGAGTACACTTCAGAGGTGATCTATTATCGTCGTTTCTATTCTTTTTTCTTTTTTTTTTTTTTTTACTTTCATTTGAATCCACGATACCAATATTAAAATATAAGAGAGAGAGGGAGAGGCTCACCGGAGTCGCATCACGCTCACGTGTCGGAGGGTTCAACTCCGTTCATCGTAGTCGAATTTTTGGGCAGTTGAGGGCTTGGATATTAGCCTTTCGGCTGGAAAGAAAGGGAAAGAGATGAGAGGTTTTAGGGTTTTTAAAAAAACAAGGGTTAAGTGATTTTTAAGCAAAAAATTTGGTTTAAGTAATAAAACCCAAACGGCGCCATTTTGTTGGAGTAAGGTCCGCGCGTTGACCCGACCCGCAGGGAGGGTCGGGGCGTTTTTGCCCTGAATGGGAAATTTGCGCATTTGGTCCCTCCTTGTCTTGATGCTATCTGATTGAGTCCCATCTTGATTTCTTTTATTTTTTTTAATTTTTCCATGAAACTAGTGCATCTTCTCACTTTAGTCCGCGCTGAAATGTTGCTTTTTGAAGTTGAGAATAATTTCGTTTTCAATCCTCGCCTGTTTACGCACGTTCTATTTTGACCCTGGATTTCTATTTTAGTAATTTATTTGTTTGTAAATTATTCTGTTGTTTTTGTTTCTTTTTCAATTGACTCTGTTTGTTTCAATTTTCAGTTTTTGTTTTTTTATTTCGTATGATTTATTCAATTTTTTTTTTTAAAAAAAAGGGAAAATTTGCTTTATAATTTGAATTGTATTGTATATTTTGTTAATTTCATATTTTCCAAGTGAATTATCTTAAAATTCCCTTTAAATATGTTTATATCTCTTTTAAATCTATCTACATATATAATTTATTTTTTTTAAAAGACCCTATTTTAATATATATACATACATTTGTTTACTTCAAACACTTTTATATATTATTAATATTTTTATATATACATTATTTATATTAAGTTTTTTTTTCATTTCATGTATATTATTTATTTAGATTGGCATATATTGTATTGTATATCAATTACTCTTTTTTATATACATTATTTATTTTGAAATTTCATTTATACATGTTTATTTCATAGGTTATTTATTTTTACTTTCATTTTCTGGATCTATTTCAAACTTTTATGTAGTTATTTACCTTAAGATTTTTTATATATAATTGTTTGTTCGCATATTGATGATTCCAAGCATATTAAAATAATTGCATTTTGAGCCGGCTTTATAATCGCTTATTTGAAAACTCCACAAAACAAGGCAATGTTTTGTGTTTGAAAATTCGAGAAATCGTGCCCTAACGTACTGGGTTTCGATTTACCGGTTTACCAAATAACCGAATATCCTTTTAAATTTCGATGCATAACTTTTGGAAACTATGAGATAATCTTGGATTCGAGGATTTAAATTGTTGTATCCTAACGTGTTGGATGTGATATTTTATTCCTTTGAAACAAGAGAATCTTAACATCTGATTCGAGTATGTTCAAACATTTTTAAATGGGATTGCATTCTCAAAATCATTTTAATTTTTCGACACTAGGATATAAATTAATCAATTAGGTACCAATTTAGGGCGTTGCGAGGGTGCTAGCCCTTCCTCGTACGTAACCGACTCTTGAACCCGTTTTCTTGACTTTTGTAGGCCGAAATCAGTTTTTTTTTAAAATAAATCAAAATTTTTATTAGGTGTTCCGATCACACCTAAACAAAAAGGATTTGTGGTGACTCTATTTTTTTTTTTAAGTCGACTCTCGCATTTTTTTTCCAAATCTAAAAATGGTTTCGACAGCTTGGCGACTCCACTGGGGACCAATAAGAGAGTCAAGCCATAAAATTGATTATTTTCTGTCCTTTTGTCGAAAAATTAAAATTTTGATTTGAAAAATCATGCTTCTTTTATCGCATTTGTTGGTGTCATGTCGTATGTTTGTTGTGATTTGAGATACGTAGGATATTCCCACATCATATTGCATGACCGTTGTGGTTACACCTTTTTAAGTGGGAGTGAGAAACTATACGTAGGATATTCCCACATCATATTGCATGACCGTTGTGGTTACACCTTTTTAAGTGGGAGTGAGAAACTATGCCTTCGTGAGGTTTTCACCTCCGCATGGGCTAGTGGACTACTTCCAGGATACATCTGTAACTATGTCTTCGTGAGGTTTTCACCTCCGCATGGCCATAGGGAAATGTATTCCCCTCAATCCACATGAACCTATAATGGGTGAGGGTTGAGGAATCTGCTGGTTTAGGTACCTTTTCTTAGAACCGAGCCACATATAGTGAACCCTAAGAGCCCGCCCTAGATAGAGCTATGCTGAACCCTAGTGGTTACGCAGATAGGTGTTTGACTATTTTCTATTTGCTGTGATTTTTATTATTCGATACTGACTTGTTTTGTTTTGTTGTGGTTTTGATTGCATGTCATTTCATATTAAAGAGGTATTGATTCCTGTTCAGTTACTAAATTAGAAAGCTTGTCATGGAGAACGAATTTCTTGATAAAGTGGAGGATAATGCGGCTGTCCGTATGTGGTCAGAGAATATGCAACTTGAGAAAGGGGATAGCCTGGCTGAAGGATATACGTCGAAATTGTGGGACTTCACCCGTATCAGTGTGACACAAAATGAGTTTCGGGAATTGAGAGATATATGGGCCCGTTGGGATGACGAGACTAAGCAATTATTCTATCAAAATTATGGCGACTTACCTTACCTGCTCGACATCAGGGTAGACAAGCACTTGTTTCGGGCTAATGGCTTAGTTTTGGAACCCTGCATATAGTTGTTTCACTTTTGGGAGAGTGGACTTGGTGCCTACTGTGGAGGAGTATACAGCTTTGCTTCGTTGTCCAAAGGTTCAAGATGACAAAGCTTATTCTAAGGTTGCTAATACCCCAACTTTTGTAAAGAAATTAATGAGTATCACTGGGATGAGTGAACAGTGGGTTACAGCCCGAATTTAACAGAAAGGTGATGGTAAATACATTCCTTGAGTGAGTTTGAAGGACCTGATCGTAGCACATCCAGATATAAAGAAAAAAGTTGACGTCTTTGCCTTGAATATTTATGGGTTGGTAATTTTCCCCAAAGCTTTAAGGCATATAGATGAAGTAGTTACCGACTTATTTGATCGACTTGACAAACGGGTCACACCAGTACCGGCAATTCTAGCCGAGACATTTAGATATTTGAGTGCATGTCGGAGGGCAGTTGAAGGTAGATTTATAGACTGTGCGCAGTTATTGTTAGCTTGGTTTTACAGCCATTTCTCGAAGGTGGATAAAGTTTCTTATTGGGTTTTTTCTGAAAATTACTCCCCGTTAAAGGAGATAACAGCCACACCCAAGAGAGATGACATATCATAAGAGAATTGGATTCCGCTCCTTCGAAATCTCCAGGAAGAGGACGTTAAGTGGAGAGCTCCTTGGTTGGTTCCCGATGAGATCCTCTATCGGTGTGGGAGTTTTGACTAGGTACCTCTGCCTGGAATTTAAGAAGCCGTTGGATATGCCTCTTTGCTCGTTCTAAGACAATATAGCTCAAGGCAGTTTATACCAATGACGCATGGGCTAGCTCAGTATAAGTTCTCGTATAGGGGGACAATTATAAGAAGAAGGCTCGAGAGATTTTTGATGCGTGGAAGCAAACACATCGAATGAAGAGATTGGTTGTAGGTTCAATGACGACTCCTGAATAAAATGGGTGGTTGAGTAAAAGGATCAATGATAATATCCCTGAGTCGAGTTTAAAGGACGTTCGCTTGATGGAAGAACACTTACAAGTAATCCCTTCTGAGCTAGAAATTATAAAACAGGACTTCAAAAAGAAAAATTTAGAGTTAGGGAAAAAGATAGAACGATTAGAGGAGGAAAAGATACATTTGAGGTTAGATGCTGATGTTCAGAAACTCGAGGCTGAGAAGTTAAGAAAAGGGAAAAGAAAGGTTGAAGAAGACTTGGACAGTTTGAAGACTGATTACAAGAAGCTGCGTATGTCGATGAGAGCCGCTGGATTGGGAAAGACGTCAAAGCAGTGGTGACAAGAAGTTCAAGAAGAAAAGGATAGAGCTGATCAGTGGGAGAAGAGGTTCCATGATGCTCAAGTACGTGAAAACGCTTTAAAAATAGCTTGGTTGAGGGCTAAGATAAAAAGGAGATATTAGTAGCTCGGGTAGCCGAGTTAGAAAAGGCATTGCATCAGCATTGTGGTCATAACTCTGACATTGAATTAGGAGTCAGCCTGAGTAGGATCGAAGATTTGAAAGGAAAGGTAGAAGAACTCGAGACGCGCTACAAAACTGTGAACTTTGAATTGAATTTCTTAAGTCGAATAATGAGCAGTGGAAGGAACAGCTCCATCGATCGCAAGACCAGGTCAGGGATAGAGATTATGTCATGGGTGAAGCTGTGGCTCAGATACGAGAAGTGGCCGATCATTTACAGACCTTAGAGTTCAGGCTGACGTGCTAAGTGTGAAGTATGAGTTAGAGTCAGACTCGGGTCGTGAGCTGGCTTGGCTTCTTAAGAGAGTTAAAACTTTGAGCATTAAGGCAAAGCCGTATACGTGATCTATTTTATGTAAATGATTTTGTTTTCTCATAAAGTTTCTAAATAGAATTGGACCAGAATCGACGTCTTTTTAGTTTTGCATTCATCTCATGCATTTGCATTTCATCATATTATATGCATTAAATTACGCAAAAGAACCCTAATTAATTGGAAATCGTATTATAGTTACTCTGGAACATCACTATTACACACGAAGAAAAACCAAAGCTATGGATCAAAGGTTGGAAAAACTGGAACAAATGAAGAAAGAAATGCAGGATCAACTGCAAGTACAAATGCAAGAACAATTGGCCAAAATCCAACAGGATATGAGGGATCAGATGCTGGAATCTCAAAGGAATATGATGAACCAATTGTCTCAACTACTAGTTGGAAGGCTAGAAAAAAGGAAGAGTCCCATGATCAATACTGAGGACGATAGTGAGGTCCTTGCTTACCCTCTAGGTTTCACCCCAACGAATACCCTAGTACCATCACAAGGGGTGTCTGTCAATATCAGACCCTAATATCAGACTGGTACTTCGATACTGATAAATTTTCCAATGGGCTCGTGTTCTAAACCCAAATATGATCGGGCGAATCCCGTAGTCCCTAACCTCGATAATGTAGCGGAAGCAGGAAGGGCAAGAGAGGAACTCTCAAAGCAACTGGAAGACCGATACAAATGGCTGGAAGAGAAATTTAAGGTGTTGGAAAGTGTTGATTATCATTGTGGAGTGGATGCTAAGGAGTTGAGCCGCGTCCCAGATTTGGTGCTCCCTCCAAAATTTAAAATGCCAGAGTTTGAAAAATACAATGGAACCAGCTGCCCTGAGGCTCACATCACGATATTCTGTCGGAGGATGACTGGTCATGTCAGTAATGATCAGTTATTGATTCACTGTTTCCAGGACAGTTTGACTGAGCTGCAGCCAAATAGTACAATCAGCTGAATCGTACCCATGTTAAATCATGGAAGGACTTAGCACAGGCCTTCATGAAGCAATATGGCCATGTGACGGACATAGCGCTTGACGAGATCACGTTACAGAACATGGAGAAAAAGTCGAGTGAAAGTTTTAGGCAATATGCTCAGAGGTGGAGGGAAGTCGCTACACAAGTTCAACCGCCACTGTTGGTAAAAGAGACAACCATACTTTTCATTAATACCTTGAAGGCACCTTTTATTAATCACATACTGGGAAGCACAACAAAGAGTTTCACGGACATAGTGATGTCTAGTGAAATGATAGAGAATGCGATAAGGCACGAAAAGATAGAGGCTAGGGAAAGCACCAGAGGTCGGCCTCGAAGAAGAGAGAAAATAATGTTAGCAATGTGAGCATGGGTTATGCAAAACCAATTACGGTAAACCAACCGAAAAAGATAGCCACGGACTAGCAAGCTTCTCCAAGGCAAGAGCCCAATACAAAGCAGAACACGGAGAAGCTCCAGTTTACACCCATTTCAATAACATATCGGGAGTTGTACAAAAGTCTATTTGATGCACATGTTGTATCCCCTTTCTACTTAAAACCATTGCGACCCCATACCCCAAGTGGTACGATGCAAGTGCTCAATGTGAATATCATGTTGAAATCACGGGACACTCAATAAAGAACTGTACTTCTTTCAAAAAGTTAGTCGAAAGGCTCGTTAAAATGGGTATTGTGAAATTCGATGATGCGCTTGGTGTAGGAAATTCGTTACCCAATCATACTGATAATGGGGTAAACACGATAATCGAGAATATAGGGAGGAGAGTTAAGTTGAATGTTGCAGAAGTAAGAACCCCGTTAAGAGAGGTTTGGAGGAGAATGGTGGAAAGAGGGTTAATTAAGTAGGATTTGGGGAGCAAATTCTGAGAGGCGATGAACTACTGTGAGTTCCACAATGAGGGAGATCACGAGATTGAGAGATGTAATAAATTTAGATCTCTGGTACAGGGTCTAATAGACAACAGAGAGTTAGAGTTCTTTGAATTTACTGAAGAGAAAGATATATACACCTCGGAGGAGGGGTTGATAGAGAAGGTCTCTGAGGTCAATCACCTAGTGGTGATCATTTCACGATTGAGAAGAAAAATTGCACCAAGAGTTGTAATTTAGAAACTCGTGGCTTTTCCTTATAAGGATAACAAAATGGTGCATTGAAATTATAACTACAATGTGACATCATCAGGAGAGGGGAGTCTGGTCAGCACGCCAAATACAAAAGCCGAACCTGTAAAAGGGAAATCTTTAGTGATCGAACCAGGGAAAGAGAAGCCGAAATTATCCATTAATGAGCCTGTAACGGAGAAAGAAGCTAAAAATTCTTGAAGTTCCTAAAGGACAGCGAGTATAGCGTTGTGGAATAATTACACAGGCAGTCGGTACGCATATCGGTACTAACTCTGCTCCTAAACTCGGAGGTACACCATAACGCGTTGATGAAGGTGTTGAATGAAACCTATGCCGCTGATGACATTTCAGTAAAAAAGCTAGGTCATCTTATCAGCAACATAAGCGCCGATAATTTCATATCTTTCAGTGACGATAAAATATCGCTAGGGAGCATGAGATCCACCAAGGCTTTGCATATTACCACCCACTGCAAAAGGTATACATTACCGGGAGTATTAATTGATAATGGGTCGGTATTGAACGTCTTGCTCTTGTCCACATTGAATAGGTTGCCAATAGACAGCTCTCATATGAAGACATGCCAGAACATAGTGAGGGTATTTGATGGCACCGAAAGAAAAGTGATGGGAAGGATTGAGGTACCTCTTCTGATCGGACCAAAGACATACGAGGTAGACTTCCTAGTGATGGACATTACGCCTTCTTATAATTGTTTATTGTGGAGGCCTTGGATTCACTCGGCGGGGACAGTACCATTATCTTTTCATCAAAAGCTAAATTTGGTGACGGAGGGCCAGCTGATAACAATAAATGTGGAGGAACACATTATCGCATCTGTTACTAGTGATGCGCTGTATATAGAAAATGATAGTGAGGCAATAGAGTGTTCCTTTCGGTCATTAGAATTTGTAAATGCAACTTTCATCATCGAAGGAGGTAGGGTCTCAATACCAAAAATATCTAAAGCTACGATGATGAGCTTGCAACTAACAGTTGGAAAGGGGAATTGCCTGGAAGGGGACTCGAGAAATATCTCCATGGATGGGTTGAAGTGTCAATTTTAGCTGATAAATGGGATCGCTTTGGCTTAGGGTATAAGCTAGATACGAAGCAAAGGAGAAAGGAGTTGGAAAGGAAGCAAGAGAGACGAAGAGTAAGATTAAATGGGGCAGAAGTCAGATGGGAGCCGATGACCTTCCCTTATATATCCAGAACGTTCGTATCAAGAAGAGTTATCCATCCTTAATTGAATGTGACAAGTAAAGAGTCCAATGAAGATTTGATGGGAAATCTGAACATCAACGTCATATCTGAAGAGAAAGTGATGGAAGGAGACTTAGCAAGTATTTACCTTTATGAGCCTGGAAGTATTCTGAACAACTGGACTATGAAAGAAATTCCTGCAGTTTTTAGAGCTAATATAGAGTAATGTTCAAAATACACTTGTTTTAAAGTCTAGAAGCAATAAGAATCTTTTGTGAAATAAGCTCATGTTCAAAATGTCTTTATTTCAGTATAAATACACATTTATGTCTTATTCTGAGCAAATATTCTTTTCTTACATTTCATTTATAATCATGCCATACAAATAAGCTATTCTTAGATTCATTTTTTTGGATATCCTTTCGTGCCTACAATAGGTCTCTAGATATTAATGACATGAATGACACTGTTACGGACCCAGAGTTCCCTTTTGAGTGAGACATGTGTCTGGAGGGATCTCAGGAGTTTGAAGACGATGGAGACTATAACTTACCCTCGAATTTGTTAAGGGTGGTAGAGCAAGAAAAGAAACATATCCTACCCCATAAAGAGACAATCGAGAATGTGACCTTGGAAGAAGGGAAAGAGGTGAACATTAGAACTTACATAACTGAAGAAACAAGACGGGACCTCATTGAATTACTGCAAGAGTTCAAAGATATCTTCGCGTGGTCGTATCAAGACATGCCTGGGTTAAGTACTGATATTGCGGTGCATCGTGTCCTCATAAAAGAAGAGTGCAAGCCTGTTCAACAGAAGCTTTGAAGGATGAGACCCGTTATTGCAGTAAAAATAAGAGAAGAGGTCAGAAAATAATTTGATGCTGGTTCTTGCAAGTAGTTAATTACTCAGAATGGGTAGCGAACATTGTCCCCGTCCCTAAGAAAGATGGAAAAGTACGGATGTGTGTAGATTACAGAGACTTAAACAAAGCCAACCCAAAGGACAACTTCTCACTGCCTCACATCGACACTTTGGTGGATAACACAGCAGGTTACTCACTGTTCTCCTTTATGGATGGTTTCTCTGGATACAATCAGATAAAAATGCATCATAAAGACATGGAAAATACAACATTCATAACCTTGTGGGGAATATTTTGCTATAAGGTGATGTCATTCGAGTTAAAAAATGTGGGAGCAACGTATCAAAGAGCCATGGTAACCTTGTTTCACAACATGATGCACAAGGAAATTAAGGTTTACGTCGACGATATGATCGCAAAATCCCGAACAGAAAAGGAGCATGTACAGGTTTTGAGGAAATTGTTATTGAGGCTAAGAAAGTTTCAACTAAAGCTCAATCCAACAAAATATACTTTCGGGGCTAGGTCAGGAAAGCTGCTCGGTTTCATAATCAACGAAAAGAGAATTGAGGTCGACCCCGACAAAGTCAAGGCTATACAAAAATTGCCTCAACCACGCATTCAAAAGGAAGTTCGAGGTTTCTTAGGAAGACTAAATTACATCGCCCAGTTTATTTCATAGCTAACTGAGAAATGTGACCCCATATTTCACCTTCTCAAGAAATATAACCCAGGTGTGTGGGATGATGAGTGCCAGAAATCCTTTGACAATGTTAAACAATATTTGTCCAATCCCCCAGTGCTAATGCCACCTAGTCCTGGTAGCCATTGATATTGTATTTGACAGTATTTGACAATTCAATGAGATGTGTGCTCGATCAATACGATGAGACAGGAAAGAAAGAAAGGGTGATATGTTACCTTAGTAAGAAATTCACTGAATGTGAAATGAGATACTCGCCAATTGAGAAACTATGTTGTGCCTTGGTTTGGACCACTCGGAGATTGAACCAGTACATGTTGTACCATACGACTTGGTTAATATCGAAATTGGACCCTTTAAAATACATGATAGAGTCAACTGCTTTGAGTGGAAGGATGGCCCGATGGTAAATTCTGCTTTCTGAATTCGACATAGTTTATGTGAACCAGAAAGCTGTAAAAGGGAGTGCAATAGCAGATTTTCTAGCCAGTAGAGCTTTAGAAAATTACGAGCCTTTGGACTTTGATTTCCCTAATGAATATCTAATGTATGTGGCAACTATCGAAGAAGACACTCTAAAAGATCATCCTTGGAAATTAAATTTTGACGGAGCATCAAATGTCGTTGGTAATGGAATTGGGGCTGATATCCCCAAGTGGAGGTCATTATTCATTCACTTGCAAATTGGATTTTGATTGCACAAACAATATGGCAGAGTACGAAACATGTATCATGGGAATCCGTGCAGCCATAGAGTGTAAAATCAAGGTGTTAGAGGTGTATAGGGATTCTGCATTGGTGATCTATCAGCTCAAAGGTAAATGGGAAACAAGAGACCCAAAGCTGATCAACTATCGAGAGCTATTTCGGGATTTAATTAAGGTGTTTGATGATATCACTTTCTATTACCTCCCGCGAGACGAAAACCAGATGGCTGATGCATTGGCTATGTTAGCTTCTATGATCAGAGTAAATAAACAAGAGGATATGAAGCCGATCCAGATGAGTATTTATGAGGCTCTAGCTCATTGCTACAATATCGACGAAGAAGATGAGCGAGATGATTATCCTTGGTATCATGATATTTTACGATATGTGAAGAACCGTGAATACCCTAATCAGGTAACTAAAAATGATAAGAGAACATTGAGGAGGCTGGCCAGTGCCTATGTCTTAGACGGAGAGATCCTGTATAAAAGGAGGAAAGATCAGGTGCTATTAAGATGTGTTGACGCTGTTGAAGCTAAGAAAATCCTAGAAGAAGTCCATGAGGATGTTTGCGAGACGCATGCCAATGGGTTCACAATGGCCAGACAAATCATGAGATTCGGGTATTACTGGTCTACGATGGAAGGAGATTGCATTAGTTACGCCAAGAAATGCCATAAGTGCCAAATTTATGAAGACAAGATCCATGTGCCTCCTTCACATCTTCATGTCATGACTTTCCCATGGCCTTTCTCAATGTGGGGCATGGACGTCATTGGGCTAATTTCGCCGAAGGCTTCTAACGGATATCGATTCATCTTTATGGTCATCGATTACTTTACCAAGTGGGTAGAGATTGCTTCATACGCCAACGTCACAAAGTCGGCGATCAGCAAGTTCTTGAAGAAGGAGATCATAGGTCGATATGGCATGCCAGAAAGGATCATATCTGACAACGCGTTAAATTTGAATAATAGCGTGATAGTGGAGGTTGGCAATCAGTTTAAAATTAAGCACCACAACTTGTCACCATATCGCCTGAAAATGAATGGTGCGGTTGAGGCGGCTAATAAAAATATTAAGAAGATCGTGGGGAAAATGACTGAGACCTACAATGATTGACATGAAAAGTTACCATTTGCTCTCTATGCTTATCGAACGTCTATCAGAATTTCTACCGGGGCAACACCTTACTCTTTGGTTTATAGAGGCAGTTTTGCCCATTGAAGTCGAAATTCCTTCTCTTCGGGTTTTGTCAGAATTGAAGCTAGACGAAGCAGAATGGATCCAATTTCAGTATGATCAGCTGAACTTGATTAAAGAAAAGAGGCTGAAGGCTATCCGTCATGGTCAAATGTACCAGAAGTGAATGATGCAAGCTTACAACAAAAGGGTTCGCCCTATAGTATTCCATGAGGGGGACTTGGTATTGAAAAAAATTGTCTCTATGCAAAAAGATTTCAGAGGGAAATGGATGCCAAATTGGGAGGGACCTTATGTGGTAAAGAAGGCTTTTTCTAGAGGAGCACTGATATTAACTAAGATGGTCGGTAAGAGTCCGCCTAAACCAGTGAATTCGGATTCAGTCAAGAAGTACTTCACCTAAAAAGGGAGATGCCAAGGCGAAAACTCGCAAAGGATACTTTAAAAAAAAAGGAGAGGTCAAGGCCAAAACCTGCAAAGGGCGCTTTGAGGCCAAAGGGGTTTTGAGTTGAAAACCCGTAAAGGGCAATTCAAATAAAAAGTGGGGCATGTAGTAGTCTTGCTATGCTGAATTAGAAAAGAGGAGGTAAGCAACATCTTGGGGGCATCGACAAAGTACTCTAGATCTCCTAAACACATGTTAAGTTCAAAATGGTCCTAAAAAAAGTTCGTACAGAGAAGCTCAAGCTGCGATATCTGAGGCACCTAGTCTTCATCTTACCTATATTGAATTTACTATTATTGATTACTTTATTTGTTTCAAGATATGCTCCCAATAAATTTCCTTCTTATTGCATTTGCTATCTTTGATTAACTTACTTGTTTCGAGCTATGCTTCCAATTTATCTTCTTATCCATTGTTATGGTCTTTTTCAAGCATTTTGCATTGAAATAATGATTAATGGACTAATAAAACTTTCAGAAAAGAAGTTATGCATATTACTCTAAAAAGTTTCTAAATAGTACAAGAACCTGAAACAGGACTGTTGTTTGAAAATCGCCAAACCTAAAGGTTGGAAATGTTTGAGAAAGAAGGGTCCAAATTGAGACTACCTCTTAAGATTTTTTGTCAAAGGTATCGAATACAAGATATTGCATCGGTGATACAACCTCGATGAATAACGTGCAGTGCTCACCCAAGCATTAAAATGGGATAATGCTTGAAAAAGGAAAATTGATATTTTTCATACGCATCTGGTCATGTTACCCAGAAAGGCGTGTAATGGATCATTTTCTGTCAAAGATACTAGTTGAGTAAAGAAGGCAGCATAAAATGTCAATGATAAAACTCTGATGAATAACGAGTGATGACACTTTAAGCATTTAAAAAGGAATCATTCTCATGACATTTCTACATTCATATCATTCATAGCACATTTTGGTTAGGAGCATCTGATTCATTCTGATCATAGCATCATAATCATTTGGCATAAACATAAGCATATGAAACCTGGTCTACAGGACATGTCCACCAGAGGACGGTGTAGCAATACCGGTGAATTCACAGATCTTATCTCCCTAAGCAGTAGTGGAGCAGATCGAAGACGGTGAATCTTATCTCTATATAGCTGTAATGGAGTAGATTTAAGCCACTAGTCTTATCTCCCTGATGTGGCAGTGGAGCAGACTCAAGATACAAGTCTTATCTCCCTGAAGTTGCAATGGAGCAGATTGAAAATTGCAGATCTTATCTCCCTAAGCAGTAGTGGAGCAGATTGAAGACGGCGAATCTTATCTCCATGTATCGGCAATGGAGCAGATTTAAGCCACCAGTCTTGTCTCCCTAAAGTTGCAGTGGAGCAAGCTCAAGATACAAGTCTTATCCAGACTGAAAATTGTAGATCTTATCTCCCTAAGCAGTAGTGGAGTAGATCGAAGACGACAAACCTTATCTCCATGTATCGGTAATAGAGCAAATTTAAGCCACAAGTCTTATCTCCCTGAAGTTGTAGTGGAGCGGACTGAAAATAACGAATCTTATTTCCTTGAAAATGCAAAGGAACAAATTAAAGCTCAATAAACAGATCATAGCCAACTTTATCTCCCTGAAGTTGCAGTGGAGCAGGTTGAAGTTACCAATTCCATTCTCCTTGAAGTTCCAACGGGATACAGTAGGTTAAAGCGAGGCTACTTGAAAAGATAAGCACCAAAAAGGGTCAAGACTCGACAAGACTGGGCGAGATTGGTCCTTATTTGAAAGTCTTTGCTCCGTTCTCATTACACGATAACGAGCAAAGAGGGGCAGCTGTAGGGCCCAATTTTTGCTCAGGCCTAATCAAACAGCCCAAATTAGAAAGCCCAATTTCCTTAGACCTAACCCACAATCATTTTTAACACCACCATGCACCCACGAACAGCTTCTCTCCACACCAGCACACCTACGAACGGATTCTCTCCACACCAGCACACCCACGAATGGCTCCTCCTCCACGTCTTCACGATCTGCGATTTGAGCAAGAAAATAGCAAGAGACTAGTGGTATTCGGCTATAAAGCCCTGAGATTTTGATTATTTTAGGGACGGTTTTTTTCCCTTTTTCCAGAGAAATAGAATATAGATTTAAAAATCACCGGAGAATAGCCGAAAGAATACACTTCAGAGGTGATCTATTATCGTCGTTTATATTTTTTTTTTTACTTTCATTTGAATCCATGATACCAATATTAAAATATAAGAGAGTGAAGGAGAGGCTCACCGGAGTCGCATCGCGCTCACGCAGTCGGAGGGTTCAAATTCATTCGTCGTAGTCGGATTTTGGAACGGTTGAGGGCTTGGATATTAGCCTTTCGGCTAGAAAGAAAGGGAAAAAGATGAGAGGTTTTAGGGTTTTTTAAAAAACAAGGGTTAAAGTGATTTTTAAGCAAAAAATTTGGTTTAAGTAATAAAACCCAAACGGCGCCATTTTGTTGGAGTAAGGTCCGTGCGTTGACCCGACCCGTAGGGAGGGTCCGCGTGTTTTTGCCCTAAATGGGAAATTTGCACATTTGGTCCCTCCTTGTCTTGATGCTATCTGATTGAGTCCCATCTTGATTTTTTTTTTTAATTTTTCCCTGAAACTAGTGCATCTTCTCACTTTAGTCTGCACTGAAGTGCTGCTTTTTGAAGCTGAGAATAATTTCGTTTTCAATTCTCGCCTGTTTATGCCCGTTCTATTTTGGCCCTGGATTTCTATTCTAGTAATTTATTTGTTTGTAAATTATTCTATTGTTTTTGTTTCTTTTTCAATCGACTTTGTTTGTTTCAATTTTCAGTTTTTGTTTTTTTATTTCGTATTATTTATTCATTATTTTTTTTAAAGGAAAAATTGCTTTATAATTTGAATTGTATTGTATATTTTGTTAATTTCATATTTTCCAAGTGGATTATCTTAAAATTCCCTTTAAATATGTTTATATCTCTTTTAAATCTATCTACATATATAATTTATTTTTTTAAAATACCCTATTTTAATATATATACATACATTTGTTTACTTCAAACACTTTTATATATTATTAATTTTTTTATATATACATTATTTATATTAAGTTTTTTTTTTCATTTCATGTATATTATTTATTTAGATTGACATATATTGTATTGTATATCACTTACTCTTTTTTATATACATTATTTATTTTGAAATTTCATTTATACATGTTTATTTCATAGGTTATTTATTTTTACTTTCATTTTCTGGATCTATTTCAAACTTTTATGTACGTTATTTACCTTAAGATTTTTTATATATAATTGTTTGTTCGCATATTGATGATTCCAAGCAAACTAAAATAATTGCATTTTGAGCCAGCTTTATAATCGCTTATTTGGAAACTCCACAAAACAAGGCAATATTTTGTGTTTGGAAATTCGAGAAATCGTGCTCTAACGTACTGGGTTTCGATTTACCGATTTACCAAATAACTGAATATCCTTTTAAATTTCGATGCATAAGTTTTGGAAACTATGAGATAATCTTGGATTCGAGGATTTAAATTGTTGTATCCTAACGTGTTGGATGTGATATTTTATTCCTTTAGAACAAGAGACTCTTAACATCCGATTCGAGTATGTTCAAACATTTTTAAATGGGATTGCATTCTCAAAATCATTTCAATTTTTTGACACTAGGACATAAATTAATCAATTAGGTACCAATTTAGGGTGTTGTGAGGGTGCTAGCCCTTCCTCGTACGTAACCGACTCCGGAACCCGTTTTCTTGACTTTTGTGGGCCAAAATTAGTTTTTTTTTAATAAATCAAAATATTTTATTAGGTGTTACGATCACACCTAAACAAAAAGGATTGGTGGTGACTCCATTTTTGTTTTTAAGTCGACTCCCGCGTTTTTTTTCCAAATCTAAAAATAGTTTCGACAGTTATCTAAATAGACTGTATTGATTAGTTGGATCGGGAATCAGTTAGGATATTGATTTGAAGAAAGGCTTTAGACAATTTGTCCAGGATACGGACTGATTGAACTGTTTTTAATGTTTTTATTTTTTTATAATTTTTTAGTAATTTATTTAGTCGAATCATTTGGATTGACCGGACCGACAACTTGGTGGTCTAACCTATTTAACCACCTGTCCAATTTTGAAAACCTTAATTTCATGAAGAACGTCACATATAATAGTATTTTCAGTTATCCCAAATCCACGTGAGTTAAGTCTTATTCAACATCTTATCCCCTCCCTTATAAAACTAACTTTTAATTTCAAATGCATTTTTCGCATTTAATATTTAATTAGCTTTTTTAAATTTTGTGTTTTTAATTGCACCTAATATGTCTTGTTTGAATTATTGAATGTAATGAAAATATATTAATTTATTAATTCAAATATTATAATATTTTTTCAAATATTAATTAAAATATTTTAATATATTCAACATAAAATATATTTGTTACTTTATGTAATTAATGTAACATAACATTATTTTTTTTTAAAATATAGTTCGGAGCTTGATTAATTTGGGCTTAAATTAAAGCTTTCCTCACCATAATTTTAGTCAATTCACTCCCTTGATGCTTTTGATCTGAGTTTTGTATATGTTGAAATTGGGTTTTCTTTTAGTAGAAAGAAACAACATATTGCGATTACAGAAAAATGAAAATACTAAAGCATAGTAGCGACATCATTATTTTGATCATCAAACAGCAACCGCAGAATCGAACTCGGAAGATCCTCAAATATTTGCACATTATTGCTATAGTCATTTGCAATCTTTGTCATATGATTGACAACTTTATTCGAGGACCGAGGGATATGACGAATCTGCACTTTCCAATTACAACATAGGAGTTGATGAATTAGCTGTAATTCTTGCAATTTGCTACTAGCCACACCTCCAGCTAGGAAAGTCTCCACCAAAGCGACGTTATCACATTCTAAATCCAACTGCCTAAAACCTGACTCCCCTGCTATAAAAAGTCCCTCTTAAATGGTTATTGATTCAATTTTGAAAATATAATTCTTATCACTGCTCATAGAGAAACCAAATAACCAACTCGCAGATGAATCTCTAAAGTCTCCCCAACCGAAGCATTTGAACCACGTATTGAACTCGCCTCATCTGTGTTGAGTATGACCCATCCTATCTTAAGTGGATACTAGTGTGTAGACGTGACTGTAGAAACAGCCAGAATCTAAGCAGGATTTGAACTTGTATAACTCTTGCCCATAAAACTCTCGTATCAACAACTTCTTGCATAGAACTATGTGTTCTAGCAAAGATAAAATTGCTACGAGTCTTCCATAAAAGCCATCATATAATAGAAAAAAAGAGTCTCCCAATCAATATCTTTTCTATCAAAACCACTTTGATTTGTCAAGTTCACTTCAACCAATCATATGATTGATCATATGATTGATCATATCCCACACACGAAGGGTTTTATTTGGTTGTCCTTGTCCAATATAAAAAGTTTTCAGAGAATCGATTTGCGAAACCAATACATCGTAATTCACTGAACGACCATTCCATATGGACTAATACACTTTACTAATAACTTTCGGTGCCCTAATTATAGTATTTCCGTCAATATAAACTTGAAATTTTTTCGAACAGATTGGTTAATAAAACAAATTAATTAGTTACATTAATATAATTTGTATAATTGTCCTCACATGGTTTTTGAACACAAAGCAAATAAAAGCAAATGTTACTCATTGGTTGTCTAAAAGTTTAACTAATACTAAGCAGTATTATATGGTTGGATCGTAGTAGGAAAGACAACTTGTATTAATAGACGAACCTAAACATGTCCTTATTCTAATCGGAAATAAGCAAACCAATTGAAATACTAATAGGTTGTCTACCAAGTCCAATTGGGGAGATATCTTGGGCATCGGAGCGGATGACTCCCAGAAGATAGAGATATAGATGTGACTGACTGGACTAACAATACATCGAACAAGACCCAAGTAGAATAGATCCTGAATTCATTTATGGATTTATTCACTTTTGAAGTTCATAATGTGACATACCTAAATCCTAAATGGATGACGAACTATATATGTGTGACTCGTACACTTTGATGTAAGAAAAAACCTAAATTCAAATAGATAAGGAACCAAAAGCTGGTGCGTTAGGTGTACAATTTCTGCAGTATGTGGCGTCATTCATAATAGTGGAATTCATAGCCCAAGACATGAGTAAATGATATTTTCTCATAGGCATTACTTGGTTGATAAAAGGGTCGCCCATCTTTGTGATAAATGACTTGATCACTATTTGATAGTGATTGCCTTTCATGAAGGAAGATGTAACGGTTACCATGAGATAAAATAGGATCATATTTGATAGTGATTGACTACACAAACTACTTCCGTTATGAGACCTTACAGTTTTCCAATTTTCCTGAAAGAATATAGTCAATTTACCATCTGAGCCAGGAGCATTTAGTAATCCTGTAACAGCCTATTTTCGGTAAAATCAGAACTGTAGCTTCGGAACCACAAATTCGATTTTGGAAGAAAAATTATTTTTATATTATTTTATGGTCTATAGTATGATAGTAATTTCGTATAAAAATTTCGTAAAGAAATTTTACCGATTACATTTTTAATTTGATAAAGGACCAAATTGCACAAAATGCAAAAGTTGAGTTCTAATAGCTAAAGGGATTAAATACTTATATAAATTTAAAGTAGAGTTCCTTATATGGAAAATAGACCATTTAAAAATTCTTAGTGGTTAAAGATGATGATTCATCCATGGAAAATAAAATAAAAAAGGATGAAATTAGAAAGTGAAAAAAAATAAAAGATGATAATTAACTAAATAATGAAAATATCATCTTTTTCATCCCGTTTTTAATTAATTAAATAAAAAAGGATGAAATTAGAAAGAGAAAGTAGCTCAAGCAAGCTTATTTTGATCAATTAGGTATGTTTTCTTATCCCGTTTTTAATTATTTTTATATTTCTAAGATCGTAATAGCTTAATCTAGCTATCTCGGGGATTAATTTGCAAAATTATCAAGGTACTAGGGTTTTTCCATGGATGAACATAGATGAATTATGAATTTTTATGGTAGAAAATGAAAGATTGTCGATAGATAAACAACTTTTGTAAAGGGAATTTTGATGAAATTATGATTTAGGGACTAAATGGAAAAGATATAAAATTCATGGAAAAATTATAAATTTTATGAAATACATGGGCTGTAAATTTTACATGTAAAAATCGGCTAGGCTTGGAATAATGATTAAATTGCAAGAATTTCATTTTTTGAGCCTAGGGACGAAATCGTCATTAATTAAAAGTTTAGGGGCAAAATGGTTATTTTTCCTAAGATGTGAATTGAATTGAAATGAATATTAATTAATGCTAAATTCATTCATATAGATTCGGATAGACCAAATTCGAAGTTAGAACAAGGAAAAGAGAAAATGTTGGATCAGTAGATTTTACGTAAATGAACATTTGTCGAGGTAAGTTCGTGTAACTAAATTGTGTATATTTATATGCTTGAATTGAATGTTGTGTATGTGAATTGTATAAATTTCATATACATGAAATTGGTTACATATCCGACAAAGCCCAATAAATATTAAATCTCTTTTGAATAATGGAATTCGATGGATACAAGATTTCCCGATTGATTGTGATCCTGCATATGTTGCGGACACACCATAGCTCTTACGAGCATTCTGTTATAAAACCTCTCAAGCTTCTTGTTACATGGTTTCTGTGAGCATATTGATCGGTAGTGATCTTGCATGTGTTGCGGACTACCGCAGCTCTTTGTGAGTGTCCTGTTATATGATCGGTTGTGATCCAGCATATACTGCAGAGATAAATGCAGCTCTTTATGAGCGTCCTGTTATATGATCGATTATGATCCTGCATATGTTACAGACACAAACGTAGCTCTTTGTAAGTGTCCTGATATGGCTTGCTTGAACTTCTCGATATATGGTTGTTTGAAGCTCCTGATTAAAGGCTCTTCGTTAGCTTCCTGATTAAAAGTTCTTTGTGAACTTCTTGATTATGGCTCTTATGAGCTTCTTGTTATATAGCCCGGATAAGCTTCCCGATAGCCATTTTGTGAGCTTCCCGATTAATGGCTCTTTGTGAGCCTCCTGTTATATGGCTTGTGAGAGGATTTCCCGATTATGTGCTTTAAAGAGCACTCCTGAATATTAATTGATAGATTTCTGATTTGTACACTTCGAGTGTACTACCTGTGCATCCATCGATATTTTCAATAATTCAACGGGAAAAATCATGACATGAGAAAATATGAACATGAAATTAATTAATACACGTATCTGCCTAAAATACATGAAAATGATGATACATGATATATGAAAATACGAGATGATAATATATGAACATAGAATTTGTTTGAGGAATATGTTCATCCATGATTATAGATAGAATTTGTTTGATGAATATGTTCATCCATGATTATAGATTTGTAAACCTTAAGTGTATTACTGTAACACCCTTAACCCGTATTCGTCTCCGGAATAGGGTTTTAGAGCATTACAAGACTTATCAATTAAACAACCATATATTTCTCATACATTTTCATATACAAACAAAAGTCATTCACAATCAATTAATTTTTCCCTCATACGAGCCCTCGAGGCCTAAAACAAACATTAGAAATGGTTCGGGACTAAACCGAGAACTCAGGAAAATTTTGGAAAAACATAGAAAATTTTCAAAGAACAGGGGACACACGCCCGTGTGGGCCGGCCGTGTGAGACACGTCTGTGTCACAGGCTGTGTGGACATTCGAAATGGGATCACATGGTCGTGTCCCAGCCCATGTCCAACCCCGTGTAACTCTCTGACCTGGGTCACATGGCCAACCACACACCCATGTGACTAGCCCGTGTACCCTTCAAAATGGCCTTACACACCCATGTACTAGGCTGTGTGCTAGGCTATGTAAAAACTGGAGAGTATACTAACTTGTGCCACACGGCCAAGTCACACGCCCATGTGTTGGGCCGTGTGGAGCTACTGACTTGGTTTCTAAATAAGAACTAGGGGACACACGGCCGTGTCACCTTGCCATGTGTCACACACAGTTGAGACACACGCCCGTGTCTCTGCCCGTGTGGACAAAAATAGATTATGTTTCAAGCTACATTTCTCACCCAAAATGTTGTCGAGCTAGGTTCAAAAATGCACAAACAACCAATGCATAAATAAGCCCTTATAACCAACCAATTTCAAGCTGAAATCATATACTACCAATACCAACAACCAAAATGCTCATAAGCATCCCAACTAGCAATTGAAATTCATACCAATTTCTCATCCAAGAATCACCTAAATGATCAAACTCACCTATTAGACTTTGTGCCTAAATCGACATACGTACCACATTCTCAAATTCCATCATTTTGTACTCAAAATACCAATTCACAACAAGACATTCACATAGCAATTATAAACCATTTATCAAAGGCCATTTACACATATATATACATAACCAAGTTTACCAAAATAAGCCAATTCACATGGCTAAACACATAACCAAAAACATATATCATTTACAAGCCAAATCAATTGGCTATTAACATTACAAACATATAGGCCATATTAACCACAACTTTTATACATGCCATATAACCAAGTACACAAGTTCAAAAGTACCAAAACAACGGCTGGATAGTGTGATGGGATCTCTGACAACTTCCAATCCGAGCAAGCTTCGAAATCACTATAAAACACGAAAAAGTAAACAGAGTAAACTATTAAGCTTATAAGTTCGTATGGCTAATAAGTATAATTTACCATTCATTCACAATTTAAGTAATTTAAACATAGTATACACAACTCAACTTAATCACAAGGCTAACATATATTCATCCACATAGTAAATCATGTAACTCACAAATTTCATGGATCCAATGCTTATATGGTTTACATACATACCTGCACTGATACGTATCAATCTCTTACCCCTTTTATATCATTAATATACCCGTTGAACCATTTGAAATAATATCAAATACTCGGGAATCTCGCACCCTAAGTGCTAATACATGGTCGAAACCATCTCAATCTCATATCTCATATGTAAATGCTCATCTCAAGCTATCATTGGGTCTGCTCACACAAGCTGATGGTCAAGACATAGCTACACAATGCTGCTCACACAAGCTGATGAGTAATCACAACACATGCCGAAAAACTCAGCCACATATAGAACGTATGGACCAACACCCAAAATATAATAACCTCTAATGACATGTCATTTGTATCCTATCTATTCCTAGGGTTCAACAGGGATTTCACACGTCGCCAAATCTTTGTCTAATATCTCTGTGAAGTTGTATTCATCAATAATGCAATAATAAAGCATTTAAAACACAATTACATAAATACATATTAATATACGAACTTACCTCGATCATAAAAATGACAGAATAGGATCGACTACTCCAATACTTTATCTTTCCCTCGATCTAGACTCGTACGTTGCTTTACTTGATCTATATAATCAAATTTAACTTATTCAAATATCATTATATTCAATTTAACCGAAAAATCATATTATGGTTAAATTACACTTTTTCCCCTTAAATTTTGAATTCTTTACAATTTAGTCCCTAGTTCATAAAATGAAAAATTCATGCAATTCCATTTCAACCCATACTAGCCGAATTCTATATGGACTCATAGTAGTCCAAAATTTTCATTATTTCATACATTTCACCATGAAGTAGCCCAAAATTTTCATTATTTCATACATTTCACCATGAATTTTACACATTTACAAATAAAACCCTAATTTGTAATTTCAACCAAAATCACTTAACAAATGTTGTTTATCTAACAACAACCATTCATTTTCTATCATCAAATATAAAAATACATACACGTTCATCAATGGTAAAACCCTATAATTTTAACAGTTTCACAAATTAGTCCCTGGGCTAGCTAGATTAAGCTACAACGACTCTAAAAACATAAAAATCATTAAAAACGGAATGGTAAAACATACAATGCAAGCACCATAACCTAACCGAACCTTAGCTAGCATCCATGGAGTTTTATTTTTGCAATATTCGGTGGAGGAAGATGATATAAAAATGACACCTTTTGTTTATTTCATAATTTACATTAACATAATTACTAATTTACTAAACTAACCTTATTAATTTAGTTTAAAAACACTTCATCTAATGTCCATATTTGTCCACTTATAATAAAAATGGTCTAATTACAACATAACTCCCTTAAATATTCCATATCATATCCATTTAGTACTTTTAACTTATAGAACTCTAATTTTGTACTTTTTTTCAATTTAATCCTTTTTACTAAATTAAGCATGCAAACATTGAAATTTCTTAACGAAAATTTCATACATTCATACTATCATGCTATAGACCTCAAAATAATAATAAGATAAATATTTCAACCTCGAATTTGTGGTCCCAAAACCATTGTTTTGATCTAACTAAAAAGGGCTATTACAATTACCCGTGTGACACTAACATTTCAAATGATTTAATGGGTAAAGTTTCGACATGAAATAATCTGGACTCAAGACGAATTATTATGAAAATGCACTTGAAATACAAGGGTATGATTTGTATGTGTTATATGAATACATGATGTGGAAAGTATATGTACTAGGAAATCTAATTATTGTTGAGCCCATACATGTTTCTTGATATTTATATGAAATATATAACTAACAAGGGTGATGAGGATATGTGTTAGGGCTCGTGATCAAGTTGATTGAATGTGCCTTGTATGTTTATATTGAATTTAAATGAGTGGTAAGTTAATTACTATGTTATACGAACTTACTAAGCATTTCATGCTTACTCTGTTTTATTTTCCCCTGTTCTATAGTAATTCAGAGACTCGTTGGATTGGAAAATTGGCGGAGATCACTCACACTATCCATTAGCCCATTTCGGTATATATATATGGTAAATCAATTATGGTTATAATGGCATGTATAGGTTAATTGGCCAATATCAGCATATAAATGCTTTAATTGTAACTAGCCATCGGAATGGCTTGTGATAGATACGTTTCGTATGTGTTTGAAATGGTTGATTGATAGAAATTATATTGGCATATTGATGATTGAATTAAGTTAGCATATTTGATAAGATATGCATATATGTGAACTTGGTAATTTAAGTAAGTGTGTATACTTGATTATATGAGGTATTATATCATGTATATGACTTGATTTTTAGTTAGGTTAAATGACCTATAATAGCTTGTAAATGTGTTAAAGTGTTGGTGCAGAAGGATGACAAAATGGGGTGAGAAATATGGCTTGAAAAATAGTCTATTTTCATCCACACAGGCAGAGACACGGGCTTGTGTCTCAGCCGTGTGTGACACATGGCCTAGCACATGGGCGTGTGACCTGGTCGTATGTCCCCTGCATTTTTGAAATTTCAAAACAGAATGTCAAGGTATTTACACAAGGCCTAGCACACGGGAGTGTGGCTTGGCCGTGTGACCCAAGTCAGAGAGTAACACGACTTGAGACACGGGCGTGTGACCCCTACACCTAGGAAAAAATTTGAGATTTTGCGAAAAATTCTCTGAGTACCCGGTTTAGTCCCGACTGGTTTCTAATGCATGTTTTGGACCTCGAGGGTTCATATAAGGGACTTTATGTTTGATTTCTGACACGAATACTGTATAAAATGAAATATCTGTTTACTTGGTCTGTATATTCTGATAATGTTTCATAACCCTGTTCCGGCGACGGATACGGGTTAAGGGTGTTACAAGTCCAATACTGAACACAACTTCCTTAACATCAGGTTCTGGCATTTCATTCTTTAAGTGCTCTGGGATTGTTGGAATGTCAAGTCCCAGAAGGAATTCTTTGATTTCTTCCTCTCTCTCTTGAAAAGAACTTCAAAGTAGTTAATGAAAGCATCCTTTATTTCTCTTTGTGTACACAAACTCTCCTCCTTCGTCTTTTATGCACACTATTCTATTTTTTTCTTCTTTTGCTTACAATTGCATGATAAAAACTCGTATTTCTTTCACCTTTTGCCACCCAATTAATCCTTGATTTTTGCATCCAAAGGGTGTGTTCCTTCTCTAGAATACTTTTGAGTTCCAAACGCAACATCCTTTCTTTCAAAATTGATCCCTCATCATCAAGTCTTTGTTATGCTGTCTCAAGTTCATGGAGTAATTCTTTTTTCCTCGTGAATATGTTGCCAAAACTTTGTCTGTTCCATTCTTTCAATTCTGTTTTGGTAAGTTTAGTTTTTGGCATTAATTGATAGGTTGCATTTTTTCGAATAAAATTATTCCAAGAATTTCTAATTACCTCTTTGCATTGTGGATCTTATAACCACATCGCCTCAGATCGATATGATAATCTAGTAAAGGGAGGGTTGAGTTTGTATTTAAAACATCATCCCATGATCGTACTCTACAACTGCCATCGGATATTGCTCAAGCCACTTTGAGCTGGTGATAATTATAAATATAATTAATTGATAATTAAGATATTTATAATTCTATTAAGATAATAACTTTATTTGACATCAATAAAATTATCACAATATTTTTTTTAATTTTAAACTAAAAATTATATTTATAATTATATTTATCACAACTTTTTTCCTATACTTTATGCCTATAGTCCTATTCAAGTAATATTTTTTTAAATGTGTAATTATCACAATTTCTATTAAACTATAATTATTTTTAATGTATAATTATCACAATTTATATTAAATTATAATTATTTTTAAATGTATAATTATCACAACTTCTATTTTATTTTAATTTTTTAACTAATAATTCTAAATTAAATATTATAATTATTTTAAAATGTGAAATTAGTAATATGATGGAAAATAAATGGTATTCTCGTTAGTTCAAAAGTTATTTCAAACTTTTGCTTATACATATATATTATAGATTATATATTTTAACATTATTTTTTTATACAATATTAGGGGTGATGAGGGTAACACGATTAGAATATGTGCTAAACGAGTGTCTAACAAGAGTTTTAATCATCACTTGATACAAGTCAAAACTCAAAGTTGACATGGATAACTTACTTATTATTTTTTAAACAATAATATTTTATTATTTTATATATATCTAATATAAAATTAAAAAATTAAAAAAATATATCTAAATATTATATTATATTAATATTAATATTATACATTTTAATATATTTATTTATATATATTATAAGATCTAAGGTTAAAGCTGATATAAATAGCTTAACTGGCTCATGAATAATAATTATTATTTTAACAATTTACATAAAATTTAAAATCTTAAGTAATATTTGAAAGAGTTAAATAAATTTTGAAAATTTTACCTAATAGTAAAAAAATAAAATATATAAATTATCATATAGATAAATAATAATATTATAAATATAATATTATTTAATTATTATTAAGATAAATATTGTTTATCTTAATATTTAAATTTGTTATCATTAGATTTTTTAAAATTTCTCTTTATAACTAAATTTAAAATTTATTTTTTATTATTTTATTAAATTTAAAAATTATCATAAAATATGTATATAAATTTTCAATTTTTAAAAATTCTAAAAAAATCTGTATAAATTTCCAATAAAATTATTTTAAAGAATAGTAAAATTATTTTAAAGAATAGTGTCTAATTTCTTCATTTTTAACTTATCTTTTCGATGTGTCATCAATTTTTTTTAAATTCTTTAGTATTAAATTAAAAATAAATTGTATTTGAGTAAATATACAATTTCTAAATAATGTTATATTCATTTTACTACCAATTATCATTTTCTAAAAAATTAATTTGTAAATTATTATATTTTAATTTCTTAATCATAATTTTCAAAACTGAAAAAAATAAAAAATATTATATGAAATAATTTTAATTACTAAATATAACAATCCCACGCGATGCATGGCTAAAGAAACTAATTTATGTGTACTTAAATATTTTTTTATTTTAATAAAATTATATATTTTATTATTTTTAAAAGTAATCATATTAATATATTATTTTTAAATAATGATGCTTTTTTATTTTATTGTTTTAATATTAATATAAAATTAATATTTTAATATTTTTAAATTATATTAAAAATAAGACAATTCATTAACAAATAACACTTTATAAAAATAATATATATCATAATTTTCATCGAATAAACCCTTTTGAATAAATTGATTGAGCATTTTATTAATAAAACCAAAAAAACTAAAATCCAAAATATTGGGCTCAAGTTCACTAAGACAATCAATTAAACAAATATGGGCTCCACTATTTGTTTTTAGTGAGTAACCCGTACTAAAAAACATAACAAAAAAAAAAGAAACAGAACGATAAATGCGATAATAAAAGAATTAAAAAAATACTAAAACAAAAAAAGAAACTATTGATTTTCCTAGCCAAATCGAACAAATTGGACGCCATTAATCTTCTCATCTGTTCTTGTCAATAGTCGTGTCTGTTCAGATGATAGCTTTTCCTCAAAAATTTTCTTTACCTGCTATCTTTTACTACTTCATTTCCTCACCAAAACATTCTCAGTCTGGGCTTCTTGTCTATCTTCCTTCCGGAGCAAGATCACAGTGGTTCATCGCTTCCCTCGCCAGGTACGATTCTTCCCCTTTTTCTAATGCCTCTTTTGCTAGTTTATGGGCGCGAGTGTTTTTGGATCTATGGATAAATTGGAAAGTAATTTCTTGAAGACTAGATATTTTACTCTGAATGTTTCTAATAATCGCTCCAATAACTAATCTGTCCACTTTTGTCGATTGACATTTCTTAATGACTGTTTTCAAATCTCGCATTATTGTTGCTGACGTTAAACCTATTAAAATTACTAACTTGATGGCCTGTAAACCTGCATGAGCTTCTGCTGCGAACGGAGATGAGACGTTTTAATGAAGAGTCGTCTTTGAGGCTTTAAACTCACTCATCTTATCCCAAACCACTAAACCCAAAGTCGATCTGGAATTTCTTTTGTCAAAAGCTGCATCAAACTATATCGTCACACTCGTAGACTCCCCTATTTGATTGTGAACTCTTTCGGTATTAGAGGTAAGCTTTTTTTCTCGGACCCTTACAAGTTCTACTGTATATCTTTGAATTCTTTGTGACAGATCTCTACCTAAAATGGTTTTTCTTTCATGAACCTATTGATTTCGTGAGCTCTAGATAGACCATAAAGCACAACAAAAAGTTTGACACTGTTTCTTGGTACCCTTTTTAAAAACCCAGATTAGCCACTCCCATATATTTTGATTCATATGTGCAGTGACCCAAGAGAGATTAAGATTTTGCCATACTTCTATGATTGTAAGGCATTGTCGAAAGACATGGTAGCTATCCTTTTCTCCGGAGCCACAACGTAGACATCTATCATTTGCGGTCACTTGTTTGTAACTAAAAGTGACTAGTGTAAGGATATAGTTCCAGGAAATCCGCCGTATTGATATTGTAATTTTTTATGGTAGTTGTAAATTCCATAATTTTCTGTAGAAGTCTTTGATTTCGGCCTGTATTATATAACTATTAAGATCCAAGCTAGCATCTTGTAATAGTTTATAGACGCTTCGTACTGAATATTCTCTGGAAGGTTCTCCTTTCTACACTTGAAAATCTTCATGATCTGTTTCTGCAAGAGGGATCTGCAAAATATTTTGGGTAATGTCCTTTTGGAAGGTATTGTTGATTAACTCCGTTTTTCATGTCTTGTTTGTGTTATCAATTAAATTCGATACTAACTCAATTAAATCCGATACTAACTGTAGTTCATCATTGTCTTTTCTGTTTTGCCAACTGTCTGTTTCAATCCCTAGGATCCAGCAATCATTGTAGATAGAAATTTCATTCCCTCTTCCGACTCTCCAGCATAGCCTATTACGAAGAAGACCCTTTGCTACCCAAATACTCTTCCAGGAAAATGAAGGTAACCCAACTGTGCATTTAGAAAATTCAAATGCGGATGATATTTTACTTTAAGAACTCTAGCTAATAGAGAATTTGGATAATTAAAAAGGCACCAACCCTATTTGGCTAATAACGTAATATTGAATTGGCTAAAATTTTGAAAACCCAAATCTCTGTTTTCTTTTAAAATGAAAATGTTTTTCCAAGAACAAAAAATTTGCAATAATGCCTTCCATTTCATTACATAATGATTTTGGTAGTAAGAAGTAAGCCATTGAATATGTTAGAATGGCTTGTAAAACATCCTTTATGAATACTTCATTTCCACCCTGAGACAGATATCTAATACTCCAATTATCAATGCGTTGTTTTAGTCGATCTTTTAAAACTTGAAAATATTCATTTTTTCTTCTACCAACTATATTCAGCAGCCCTAGGTAGCGTTCCGAGTCACTTAAGCTTCGTACTCCCGACAAATTAACAACCAATCGTCTATCTTCCTCCAAAGTGTTTTTGCTAAAAAAGATAGTTGATTTATCAAAATTTACATACTAACCCAAACATTTTTTGTACTTACGTAGAATCCCCTTGATTACGGAAGCTCCCCTCCTTATTACCTCCCCAAATAATATGCAATCGTCTGCAAATAGGAAGTGTGACACCTGTGGGCTGCTTCTACTAACCTTGACACCTTTTAAGAATCATTCCCTTGTTGCTAGTCTCATAAGACATGATAAACTCTCTCTACATATTAGGAATAAAAACGGGCTCAAGAGATCACTTTGTCGAAGTCCCCTAGTTGGACGAAAAGTTTCTGCAATATTTCCATTAACTATTATAGAATAAGAAACATTAGACATGCATTTCATAGAAGAATTAATCATTTTTTGAGCAAATCTCATTCGTACCATTATGTCCCTAACAAAGTTCCATTCAACTCTATCATATGCCTTGCTCATGTCTATTTTACCGCCATAAATCCTTTTTTTTCCCAATCTCTTCTGTTTCAACGTATGTAAAATTTCATAGGCTACCAACACATTATCCGATATTAATCTTCCTGGCACAAAAGCACTCTGTGCATCATCAATACATTTATCAATAATTCCTCTAAATCTATTTGCTATAGCCTTTGATAGAACTTTATAAATAACATTACATAAGCTAATAGGTCGGAAATGTGTCATATTAGAAGGGTTAGTAATTTTTAGGAAAAGCACAATATGTGTTGAATTTATTGAGCAAACCTCCATAACTCCATTCAAGTGTTGTATACAAAAAGAAATGACTTCTTCACCAATGATGTGCCAACATTTTTGATAAAATAGAGTTGGGAATCCTTCTTCTCTTGAAGCCTTTGTAGGTCCCATTTCGAACAATGCCTCTCGAATCTCCTCTTTTGTGTACTGTGCTATAAGCTTTCTGTTATCCTCCTCGTAAACACATCGATCAATACCCGAAAGTAAATGTTCATAGGTTTTCTTATTCCCTGCTATGTATAAGTTTTGAAAATAAGCTCGTGCAATACCCTCCATTTCCTGAAGGTCTTCAGTTTCCCATCCACTTGCATTTTGTAGCTTATTAATCAAATTTCTCCGCCACCGCTGCGTTGCTTGACTATGAAAAAATGTTGTATTTCTTTCACCAAATTTCAACCAATTCAGTCTAGCCCTTTGTTCCCAGTAGTATTCATCCTTTTCAATCTCAAAGTTTAGTTGAATCTTCGTATCAATCATCTCAGCCAAATTCCTATCATCCTTTTCACATTCAATTAGTTCTGATAATTTTGCTGTTAGAAACTCATTTCTCTTCTTCCTATCCATTCGTATTCTCCCAACCCATTTTTTCAAGCCCTTTCTTACGAATTCCAATTTTTGCAAAAAGTCCCCTGATGCCATCTCTCATATATGTTTAACTTCATCAACAAAAGAATCCTCCAATGTCCACCAAGCTTCAAATTTGAAACTATTTCCTTTTCGCCGTTTTTCTTCCCTTTTTGTGTCAACTAGAAGAGGACAATGGTCAGAAAAAGAATGTACCACGTGTTGAATTTTTGCCTCTGGAAATATAGGCATCCATTTCGCATTGGCCACTCTCCTATCTAGTCGCTTTTGTATGTTTGTCTCTGATAAATTTCATCTCTCCCAAATATACCAACTTCCAGAAAACCCCACATCAATCAATTGACATTCTTTCAAAGTTTTTCGAAACAATTTCATTCTTCTTTCATCTTTAGGCAGCTCTCCCTTTTTTTCAATCCCATACATAATTTCATTGAAGCCTCCACATACAAACCAATGGATATCTTCATCATTATAGAGATTTTTCAAAACAGCCCATGAATCTTCTCTATCTTGTGCATACGGGATTCCATAAAAACCTGTAAATCACCATTTATCATTAATTTCATTATCTTCCACTATCACATCAATATGTCTTTTAGAAAAATTTTGAAGCGTGAATTTAGTATCATTTTGCCATGCCAAACATA
This sequence comes from Gossypium longicalyx, assembly GCA_025698465.1. Lineage (NCBI taxonomy): Eukaryota > Viridiplantae > Streptophyta > Magnoliopsida > Malvales > Malvaceae > Gossypium > Gossypium longicalyx. The sequence continues at coordinate 8,362,082 of CM046997.1, read as the reverse complement.
GTCCTCCTCTAGTACCCTCCGATCCAATTTCAATGCCATTTACAAAGCCACAACTTCGTCGAACTCTTTCCATTTGAATTCTACAAAGTTTAGTCTTCATAAAGAAGACTATTTAGGGATTATAAACCTTCAGCGAATGCCAAAGTCTTTGAACTGTCTGTGGACTCCCCAATCCACGGACATTCCAACTTAAGATTTTTATTACGCTCAGTTGGCTTACCTCTTGGTAGCCACCGATGATAGATGATTAAGTTCCACCATTCTCTTATTCCTTATCATTACATTGCTGAGCTCATCTTTTTCTGTTAAGTCGTCAAGCTCCCCTCTAGACCTCTTTTCCCTATCCTCTCTTATTAATATTGTTTCTTCCAAATCATGATCCATTGTATTTTGGGTCTGATCTACTAATGCGTTTTTCCTTTGTTGACCAAAAGATGATGGTCCCCTTTCTAGATTAAAACCAAGAATTGTATCAACAATCTTCCCGTATCTCATTCTATTTTCTGCCTTCTGCTGACTATTCCTGTAACACCCCTTACCCGTGTTCGACGCCGAAACAGGGTACGAGGCATTACCGGACTTAATCACTAATCATCGCATAAAAAAACTGATTCATAATTTCACTCTAATTTAAAACTTTTTTAAACACATTCATAAATTGCATCATTTAATTACTAACATAATCAAGACTATCTACATTAAATGACTTTATACAATAGAGACCTTCAAATAACATAGGTCAGTATTTTAGGCCAATTCCTAGCAACTTAATAACAATTAAACGAGTCTTCATACATGCCAAAGACTTAAAAATACTTTAAAACATTTATATATCGATCAATAGTTTGATAGTGTGATTTAACCTCCGGCGACCTCCAACTCGAGCTAACATCTGCGACACTATAGGAAAAAGGAAAGGAAGGGAGTAAGCATTATAGCTTAGTAAGTAAGTATGTAAATATTAATAAACAATACATTATCATACTTTAAACAAAGTCACAATATGTTCCCGGAATATTACCATCACAAACACACATACCTTTACTATTACAATCATAAACAGGTTCAAAATAAGCTATCTAGCAGAGTACCAGCAGCTAAATTATTTATTTCTAGAGCTACAGAACTCCAAATTACAAACCGCTAATTTTCCTTGAAACTAGATTCATGTATATTCTTACCATAAAATTTTTAGAATTTTTGGTCTAGTCAATTAGTACAGTTTATTCATTGAAGTTATCCCTGTTTCACTGCTCAACTGTTCTGACCACTCTTCACTACGAATAAATTTTCTCCTTGTAAAAAATTCAAAGGATGTTATTATTTATTTCATTTGAAACTAGACTCATTAAGGATTTCAAGAATATAAATTATATCCCCTAATTATTTTTTTAAAATTTTTAATGATTTTTCCAAGTCAAAATAGGGAATCACGTAGTCATTCTGAACCAGTCTCTCAAAAACTTAAATATCCCATAATATAGAATTCCTTTGCTTGCTCTGTTTCTGTTATATGAAAATAGACTCATTAAGCTCTAATTTGATATCTCATTCAGTCTCTGATTCAATTTATACTATTTTTGGTAAATTTTTAGATTTAGGTCACTGCAACTATCCAGAACAGTTTTATTGTCAATTTTGATCTTTCACACTTCAATTGTATTCATCACTTACCCATAACAATCTTTCAAATTTCCAATCACATATCGAGCATATTGCTCATAAGTTACACACGTATATACTTACACTTATCATCACAAAGTCATATACAATTTCATTTAATCAATTTTCCAGTTGAACGCTTCGGAATAATAACAGATACGCGATGGTATCGTACACAGCCCACCTTTAAAATCGAAGCTCTCTTGTACACATAGTGGCCTTCACTTAGCATCACTTATGTGACCTAGCTCGATTGTACACATAATTTTGGCTCTCTTGTACACATGGTGAACACTTAGTACCACTCATGTGACCTAGCCAGTTTATCTCGTAGCTCTCTTGTCTACATGGTGTCCTTCACCTGGAACCACACATGCGACCTAGCTACATATATCCCGTAGCTCTCTTGTCTACATGGTGTACACATAGTATCACCCATGTGACCTAGCTACATACCATTTGTATCATCCAATATTTCCAAAGGTTCAACCGGGATTTCTCTCTCTTTCTAATACTTGATTCCATTCTTCCAATAGTCAATTATGATTCAAAAATCAGCTACAAGACATAAAATATACTGAAATATAAAAACATAATAAAGATAATGTATTACTTACATACAAACTTACATACTTTCTCATTTCCATGTCGAATTAATATTGAACATTTAAATCATCATAATTATACTTATTTTCAACACCTCGGCAATCATAGTAAATATATCAATTTTACATTGAAACATGCATAAATTAATGCTTATTATACATATGAACTTACCTCGATACTAAAACGGTCATTTTACCAACTTTCTCGATTTTCGATTTTTCTCCCATTCCAGGTTCAAATCTCATTTTCCGGGATCTAAAACATCATATTTTACTTATTTAATTAATGTACTATTCAAAACAGTCCTTAACTCAAACTTTTCAAAAATTATAATTTTGCCCCTAAACTTTTGCATATTTACACTTTTGCCCCTAGGCTCGGGAATTAAACTTCATCCCTTATTCTTATCTTTTATTACATGTTGATCATTTTTCCCTTCTATAGAAACATCAAATTCTCACTCTAACACATAGTTATGAACAATAATAACTTTTACCGATTAAGTCGTTTTACTCATTTTTGCTTAAAACCGCTTAGCAAAAGTTGTTTAACATAATTTCAGCCTTCATATTCTACCATAAAACATAAAAATAAACACATTTCACCTATGGGTATTTTTCCAAATATGAACCTTAGCTTAAATTATTGCTAGAATAAGCTTAATCAAGTTACCGGGATTCCAAAAACGTAAAGAACTTGAAAAACGGGGCTAGAACGGACTTACTATTGAGCTTGGAAAGCTTGAAAACCCTAGCAATGGTTTCCCCCATGCTAATTTCGGCCTCCATGAAAAAGATAGTCAATTTTGGCTTTATTTTCCCTTTTTATTTCTTTTAATTACCAAATGACTAAAATGCCCTTAAGGCATTTCTTTAAAATTTTGTCCTATTCATGCCCATTTTTGTCCAAACAAAATATAATGGTCTAATTACCATTTAAGGACCTCCTTTTTAAACCCCCATTTCAATCAAGTACTTATGAATTAGAACACATATTTTTCAACTTTTGCAATTTAATCCTAAAAGTCCAATTAAGCACTTTATCAGTAAAATTACTTAACGATATTTTTACACAATATTTTAATCAATAAATAAACCTTAAAACTTAATCGGAATAAATTTTTTGACTTCGAATTCATGGTTCTAAAACCATCATTCCGTTTAGGCCCTAAATCGGTCACATTCTGAAACTCTGCAAATAAGCCCTAATAGGCAAATTAAACATGCAATCTATAAAATTTCTTATCAATACTCTAACACATGCATCTAATCACTTGGTAAATCATAAAAAAATTAATCGAAATAAACTTTTCTATCTCAGATTTGTGGTTTAGCAACCACTATTCCATTTAGGCCCTATTTCGAGATGTTACAATTCCCTAATACTCTATTATTCTCATAGATTCCTCCTAATACCCCTCCCCTTCCTCACGTAACCAGATACTATTCATAGCTAAAGCTCTTCGAGACTGAGCTCGCAAAGATAAATCCCATCCCATTTTAAAAACTTCTACTCCAAGTGTCATCTTTGCTTCACAAAAAGAATCACTGTGACCTAATCTACCACAATAGAAACAAAATAATAATAATCTCTCATATTTAAAACTGATATAAGAATATCTCTATTTCTTTCTTTTCAAAGGACGCCTTACATCAATTTGAACTCTAATTCTCATGAAATTTCTATTCTCTTTTCCTAGATTCGATCTATCATATTCCAGAAAAATCCCTAAAAAATTCCCCAGTTGCACTGTCAAATTCTCAAAAAATAGACCAATAGGAACACCGTGGATCTGTACCCAGAAAGGTGTCATGACTAAAGGCACTTGTAATGGATCCTACCCCAATTGTAATTTATAAATAACCCGCAGATGGTTATTAAAAGTCCAAGGGGAACCCTTTATAACCCTTTTCCATATTCATAACGCGAAAAAAATAAAATAAATATCTTTTCTCCCCCAGATCTCGGATTTAAACACCTCGAACAGGATGCCACAGAGTCGCCATAGTACTTTTCATTGCTGGAAAATGAATTATGCTGGCTGTAAGAAAATAATCTACTAGTTAAAAAATCTCCCTCACTCTTTCCTTGTTCAGATCTGTTTGTATCTGAATAATTTCATCTTCTTCTTCATTGATAGTCAATTGAGCTAATTCACTTTCCATCGGTGCATGTGCAAAACACGATCGTGACTATCTTTCTTCAAATTGGAGGAAAAAAAATATGCGTAAGACGCAGCCTTCAAATAACAAAACAACCAAAGAACAGAAAAAGCAGACAATAACGTGCTAAAGTAGCAGACGTGGTGGATAGATTTCAACGAATAAACCGTTTAATCGACTAAAATTTATTTTTTTATTTATTGCTGCCTATTTGAAAATTCGAAAGAGTTTCAGTACTCTGATAAGGGAGTAAAAACGCGGCGTTTCAGCAGTAAATTTTTTTTTTTTTTGGGGGTAGTTCAGACGGGGAAACAGAACACAAAGATATCTTTATAAGAAAACGACAGCTTCCCTTCCATACCTTTCAAGTTTCTAGCTGTTGAAGCTTCTAAAGCTTAGATCTATTAGTGTTGGGTTCTTTGTTTTTAACAAGCCTCTTCATTTTCTTTGATCTCAGGGTTGAGGTAAGCTTAAATTATATATATAACCCACTTCATTCCATACTGTTCATTAAGAAACAAAAAGTCTTATTTTTGTTTGAATTAAAACAAATAAATGCAGAAGCACTGGATTTAAATATTGTAGAACTGCTTCTACCTGGTCTCTTCTTTGTTTTCTAAATGAGGAGATGATTTTCCAGATTGACATGCAATATTAAACTGTGAAGGGGTGTATTGCAACAACCTCTTTGCAACTTTTCTACATTTTTATTTATAAAAAAAAAAGGCCAACAACATTATTCACGCTGACTACTTATGCTTAAAATCTACTTGCTACGTTTATAATTTCTGCTTTCTGATTTGGATTTTTTTTTTTTTTGTGTAATGAACTGGATGGTCAGTTTATTTGCATATAATTGCAGCTAAAAGATTTGTTTTTATTTTCTTTCCACAGTGAGGAAAACCCTCTTGGAGCAAAGGAAAACAAGGTAAAGGACAATAATCCAATAATGGGTTATTAGGGTTTGCACTTTTTTCAGTGATGAAACCGTTAAGATCAATTTTTGGGTTATTCAAAATGAAGAAATGGTATGGTGGATTGCTGATCTTAGTTCTTGCTATAGTCATGGTTTTCAGTTATAGCCTTAGAGAAACCCAAAGTCCCCAACCAAAAAAAAAGCAGTCAGCCTATGATTTCTTCAATAACCATCCACCCATAGATTCTCATAGGAAGGGAAATGATTCCTTTAAACTTCCCAAGGTGGAAGCTAAAAAACCATCCTTAATACAGAAACCCAAACTTATCAATGTTGAAGGGCTTGACGAATTGTATGCTCCAAGAAATGTTTCTGAACAGGAGTCAAATGTCTTACTTTTGTGGCCTCATTTGCACTTGCTATTGTCGAGGTCTGATGCTTTACCTGAAACTGGTCAGGGGATTAAAGAGGCTGCTATAGCCTGGAAAGAATTACTTGTTTTGATCAAGGAAGAGAAAACTACTAAACTTAGTAATAACATCCAACTGAAAGAGAAAAACTGCCCTTTCTCAGTTAGCAGCCCGGACAATGCATTGTTTAGTGGTGGAAAGATACTCGAACTACCTTGTGGTCTAGTTGAGGATTCATCCATCACATTGATTGGTACCCCCAATGGGAGCTATCGGAGTTTTGAAATTGATCTTGTGGGATCAAACTTTTCAGAGGAACCGAAACCTCCTATTGTATTGCATTACAATGTCAGTGTTGCTGGAGATAACATGACAGAAGAGCCGTTTATAGCTCAAAATACATGGACTAATGAACTTGGCTGGGGAAAAGAGGAAAAATGTCCTTCTCATGTATCTTCTAACAATTTAAAAGGTATAAATATTTTCCTTAAACAGTCCTTGACTCATGTTATAAACTAGCCGGTCTTGCTTTTTTTTTCTTTCTGCCTCTTCTCAGTATATTCTGTATGGTTATTAGGTAATGCAGCATATCTACTGTAAGATACAGTCCTTGTGAGATACAGAAAGAAGTAAAAACATAGGAAGACTTTCGATGGTCTTTTGGTATGGTGATATTTAAAATGGGAACAATCAATAATTTCTGCAAAAGCATGCAATAATACTTAGACTCCAACTTCACGAAATGAAGCTCATATTATGATAGATCAGTTTTGAATCAGCTACCACTGATCTTGCAAAATCTTTAATATGATTAGTGGAAAGTATGAAAGATGTTATATGTTTCTATGCTTTGATTGAGTTTACTACACTTAGGTGGCGGTTGATGTGAATGCCATTGTACATGGCCACTTATGCTACTCAATCAACAAGGCTTATAGTCAAAATTTGGGCTCAAGCTCTTAACCATTTTAAGCATGTTCATGAATGATGATCTATATTGATTATATATCACATTTATGATACTCATGCAGTAGTTGCTATGCGTCAACTATTTATGGGCTTAAATGATCTTGTTCTTAAACAAATATGAGACTATGTCATTGTAAGTTGTATTCTGAAAATTTGATGGAAAAGAAAGATTGGAGGGTGAAAAGGGTACATTTCCATGATCAGCAATCGAGTGTATTTCATGGGACGTTGTTTGATAATACTCCAGTACTACTTCAGCCCATACCATCTTGTTTCATTGTAATATCTTTTGCTCTTGTTTACAGAAGGATTCTTGTATTTAGTTACCTAACATATCTAAGCACATGTTGCAGTTGATGGACTTGGTCTTTGCAATGAACAACTTGTCAGAAGCACCATGGAAGAAAATCAGAATGTTAGTGTTTCTAGTGGCGATGCCTCGACAAATGCTTCCCAGGAAAGCAGCCATGCAAGTGCTAATTTCCCATTTGTTGAAGGGAACCCATTCACAGCTACCTTATGGGTTGGTTTAGAGGGGTTCCATATGACTGTAAATGGAAGGCATGAAACATCATTTGCATACAGGGAGGTAAGATATGAGTTTTATGTAAAATGAAAATGAAAAGCAGGGGTACTCTTCAAATTGTCCTATATGGATACAAGCAATCCCTCTGACCCTGTGGATGATTACATGTGCAGAAACTTGAACCATGGTCAGTTAGTGGAGTCAAAATTGTAGGTGGTTTGGATCTCTTATCTGCGTTTGCCAAAGGCTTGCCTGTTCCTGAAGATCATGATTTAATTGTCAATTCCAAGATACTTAAAGCTCCTGTGATTACTAGGAAAAGACTTGTAATGTTAGTTGGGGTCTTCTCCACTGGAAATAATTTCGAGCGTCGTATGGCATTGAGAAGATCTTGGATGCAATTTGAGGCTGTACGCTCCGGGGATGTAGCAGTCCGGTTCTTTATTGGCCTTGTAAGAAACAAATTTTTGGTTTTTGTTCTAGCAAGATAATAATCACATTCTCCTCACAATTCTTGAATTAAGAATGTTCAAGGGGCATAAATCCATATGGATCAGCTTCATATAACAGTTTTGACTGCATACAAATCTGTTTCTGTCTGATTTAATGTTTTTGTAACTGCAGAATAAGAACTTACAAGTCAACTTTGAGCTGTGGAAAGAAGCTCAAGCATATGGAGACATCCAATTCATGCCCTTTGTTGATTACTATAGTCTGATCAGTTTGAAAACTATTGCAATTTGCATTATGGGGGTAAGTTGATGCATACATTTAAAGCCATATTTCTGTCTTTGTTGTGTCGGTATGATATCATATCCTGAAGCGAGCACGGAAATCTCTGCTCTCAATGTCTTATATTCATGGAAATGAATTCTACGTTGACTAATGGATATCTATATTTTCCTTTTTCCTTGAATCGAATATGCAGACTAAGATCCTCCCTGCAAAATATATTATGAAAACAGATGACGATGCCTTTGTCAGGATTGATGAAGTTCTCTCCAGTCTCAAGGAAAAGCCATCCAATGGCCTATTGTATGGCCTTATAGAATTCGATTCATCTCCTCATAGAGAAAAAGACAGCAAATGGTACATCAGTGATGAGGTATTTATCTCACTCAAACTTTACTTGCATGTTAATCACCTTTGTGTACACTTCTAATGAATACTTCTTTCATAGGAATGGCCACATTCTACGTATCCACCATGGGCCCATGGTCCAGGTTATATTATCTCTCGAGATGTTGCGAAATTCATTGTCCAAGGACACAAAGAAAGAGAACTCAAGGTAGAACTTACAACTTTTATGACTACCATATGTATAAATTTCGGAGATCTATCGAGGGAACTGAAGATGGTTTGCTAACCAATATATTTCCTATGATTCCATCTCGGAAATTCAGTAAACAACTTAGATAACCTTTAAATCTTTGTTAATGCAATTATAGTGAGTTACATCGAATATTTGCACCCGAAGTCCAAGGACTATATATCTATAGAAGTGTCTGTACATTCTTAACATGTTCTTTTGACAGCTTTTCAAACTAGAAGACGTTGCAATGGGTATATGGATTGAAGAATTCAAAAGAAGTGGTCGAGAAGTGCATTATATCACCGATGATAGATTCTACAATGCCGGCTGTGAATCAAATTACATTCTTGCGCACTATCAAGGCCCAAGGATGGTGTTATGCCTTTGGGAAAAGTTGCAGAAAGAGCACCAGGCCTACTGTTGTGAGTGATAATTTAACCATACTTGAAGCTTCATACAGCTTTACATGTAACATCATTTAACATTGAAACCAAAGCTAACCTTTTTAGGGAAGTGTATACGCAGTTCATGTAATTACGAGATTTTAAGCACCGGGATTCTTACATTACGACACCAATTATTTGGTGTCATATATCATTTGTTCATTCGTTAGTTCTTTAGCATTATCGTGTATGTTGGGTGTGACGATACATAGAAAGATTGTCCATGGAACTGTTTTTTTGTGCTTATGGGAACTCAAAACTGAATGATCATTCATAAATCATATATATATATATATATATGAACTCTTGAACTACCACGTCATTTTGAAACTACTCTTCAACTAACCTTTTTCTATTCCTTCTGCAAATTGCAAACTGCCAAATTATAAGGATATGGATTGGGATAGTCCCTTCCCTTTAAAAGGAAAGATTATAATCATGGCATGCAAGCGTATGATGTTGGTGGTGGAATTGAATACCTCTTCCCTTTTAAGGGTTGGTATGGCATGGCATGACATGCAGCCATCAGGTGATGATGCTGGAAAATGTGGTGTCCAAGATTGGAAAAGCAAAAGAATTTTATGCTAAAGGGCCAAGATTGAATTATAAATATAAATTTACCATTTTATTACCTTACAGTTTTATGATTTATAGAGATAAAAAAATGATTTTAACAAATAATAGGAGCTCCAAGTAGTGATAGCAAAACTTGAACTATTAAATGGATTTTGAATTATTCCCTTTAAATGAAGCAGATTTTAAAAATAAATACGGATGTGAAAAATGGGTAGAAAATAGTTATTGTAATTGCTTGATTTGTTCTACCGCACCCATCATGTGAATTTATCATTTTACCTTTATATTATAACTTTTATATGGATAAATTTATTATAATATATTATAAAAAAATTATATGTACCATTTTACCCTTATACATATAAGGGTTACAAGGTTGTAAAAATGTGTTGCACATAAAAGTCATCCAATTTATGTTTAATTTTTTTAATAATTATATTTAAATATTTACTTCTTATAAAAATTGAAAATATTAGAAATAATTAGTACAAATTGAAATTGAAATGTAACGAGTGGGGTGGAGTAAACTTGATCATGGGTCGAGCCAAGTCGAATTCGGACCGAAACGATGTAGAATTTTAGGCTCACTTTATAGGCTCGAGCTTGTCCCAATATGAGCTAAAAATTTTCCTAAACTCGACCCATATTAAAAATGTTAAATCCGAGCCGACTCGGCCCGACCGTGATAATTTTTTAAGATTATTTTTATATAAAAACAAATTTAAAAAACAATACATCAAAGACACTGAAAATATTAAAATAAATATTTTCCAATAAATTAAAAATATAAAAAAGTAGTATAGATATGTGATTCGGGTTGAGCTCAAGCAAAATAAAATTCTACTCGACACCCGACCCGTTTAAAAAATGGAGTTTATTTTTTTGCTCAAGCTCACTTTTCGGATGGACCTTCAGACTTAAGCGGATGACTTGACCCATGATTAGGTTTAGGTTTTTCAATTTAGTCATTTATAAATTTACACTATGGCCCTCCCAAAAATATAAGTAGGCCCCCCAAGGTTTAAGACTTTTGTAATTTTTCCCTTTGTATATATATTATAGCCCTCCTAAAAATATAAGTAGGTCCCTCAAATATTTTTATAGGATTAAAAATAATATTAAAAAATTTATTTTTGATAAAAATAAAGAGAAAATCTTCTTGAAGAAGCTAAATTACCCATGATGACTTTTGAATGATATTTTTGTTAAATAATAATAATTAATGTTTATTTAATATTTTACTTAAGATTATAATATTTTATAAGTAATATAATAATATATATAAAAAGAAGAAAAGAAACTTTTATTACTTTTCTTTTCATATTGGTGCTTAGTAAGAAAAGAAGAAGAAAAAATTCGTTATCATTTTTCCTCCAAATTTGAAGTATAATGTATGTTTTTTTTCAAACTTTTCATAGATTTTGAATATTTGAAATCAGTTTTACATATATGTACTAATAGTTTTTTATTTTATCAAGTATATTAAAAGTTGCCATTAAAGGATATTAATGGAACTTAGAAGTTTATAAAATTAAGTGAAATGTATATGTTTTTGATGGAAAATGATTATGAGACGGTTTCTAACTTGTTAGAAGTGTAAAAATGAAAAAAATAGTTAGATAATGTTATAGTAAGTTTCGGCCAAAGTGAAGGAGAGGAAGAAAACCTTGGTCATTTTGTTTAAAATTATGTCAAATGATAACTTGTGAAACAATATGCATTCCTGTGAAAACGGAATAAAAAATGGTTAACCGAGTCAAATGATAGTTATTTCGTCTTAATTGTTAGAATATTGCTTCTTATAAATATATTTTTTTATATGTTTAAATCAGTTGTTATGTTAGAATAATACTTCTTTTGAATTGATTGTTTATATGTTTAAATCGACCTTTACATAACACTTCTAATTTTAGCTTGACCCCTCCCTCAAGATTAATATTCTAGCTCCACTACTGAGTGTAGGTTAAGGTGGAGATATATGCATTTAGCATCCATGAAAATAATAGTAATTTTCAAGTATCAAAATCTACCGAACTGTTAAACGTTTACTTTCATCTTCCTAACGTCAAAACCCTACTTATGGTGGCCTATATTGAATTACACATCAGGGTGTTGTCAAATAATATCATCTCGATCAGTTTGACTTTCCCCGTTTTGACTTTATAGCTTACAACACCATTGTCATAAGAATTGGTTGGTTGTGTGCCTTTTAGCTCCAACCCACTAAACTAGAAAACAAAGATGCCATCTCCACCATGGTTGTACCATTTAACAATGTCTTCTCTTAAATTTATTGGTAGAATTTTTGGTTTGTGGAATAAGGTAAGTGACTGGTGGTGAAGTGTCCCCACTTGAATGGTAGTGATTGTAAAAGGGCAAAAAAAAGAAGAAGAAAAGACAAAGGCTATGATGTAATTGTGATGTGTGTTCCAAACTTCCACTTTCAAAAGTTATATTTCTCAGTAGGACACGTTATAAGCTTTAATTAAGAAACTTTTTTATTTTTATTTTTTATGATTGTGTGGTTGGAAATAGTTAATTATTAAAAGAAATAAAAATTAACAAAAAAAAGAGAAATATCTAAATGATATTTTTGTGATTGTGTGGTTGGATATAATTATTTGAAAATAATATTAACAAAAAGAAATATCTAAGATAAATATCTAAACAAGTTACTAGATACGAAGTTATTAATTATTGGATTAGTATTTAATATAAATTAGGGTTTAACTTATATGTCTTAATTTTTTAAAATTTTTTTATTACATATTAACAATATATTAAATATTTTTTAAAACAAATATTTGCATCAATCATGTAATATATCTATACATTAACTTAGGTATTTCTTAATTAATCTTCACTTTTAATAATAATAATATAAAGTCAGAGAGAATGGATAATTAATAGTTGCAATAATTGAGCTCAATGGGAATTCAATTAATCATTCTCTTTATATTATATCATAATTAAATAAAAATATTATATTAAATTAACAGTAGGTAAGAATTTGTAGATATTAATCCAACTATCTTGATGTTGATATTTTTCTCATTAAACACATGAATTTTTATTTATTTTATTAATTTTATTAATTCACATGATAATTTTCTCAATTAATACAAGAATTACATTACCGCCTTTGAAAAAAAATAGTGATATATGGTTATATACAAAGAAAAATATAATTAATATTTTTTTAATTTAATAAATATATAAAAAAGATATTTTTAAATAGTAATTAATGCTTATGAACGCCAATTAAACTGAATATTTATACTACTACCAAACCAAGTACAAAAAAAGAAGTTAGTTTTGAAGTAGAATCTCCATTATTTTTACACTTCTTAAAGGGAACGCAAACTTTTTTTTTTTTTTTTTTTTACATATATTTATCGTTTTCTAAAAATAAATAAAAATCTAATTATTATCCAGCAAAATGTGAAGGGAAAGCAACACAAAAAAAGTCAACTACTCAATGCCCCCATTAGCCGCATTCTACCAATAAAAAAGGGTAAATCCGTCATTTAAATTCATCACGGCAGGTTTACAACTTTACATTACTCTGAATTCGATCAAATTATGATTTTGATCCCTCTACTGTGCACTAAATTTAATATTTAGTCCTAAAACTCAATTTCACATAATTTGGTTCAACTAATTAACACAATTAAATATTTTGGTTAAATGATGAAAATTAATTTTTCTTAAAATCATTGTTTCCAACACCAAAAATACATGCTATCATGATGATTTGGAAGTGATGTTTTTAAAAGAAAAGTTTATATCTAACATTTTAATTAAAAAATTAAGTGTAATAAACTATTTAAATTAATTAATGATATTATTAAATTTGAATATTGTGCGTTGAAACTCTCTCTCCTTCCCTTTTCCCCATTAACAAAAATATAGTCGTAAAATTTGAAATGTTTGTTTTGGTAAAATAAAAATATGGTAAATTAAAGTATAAGGACTGAATCTCATATTTGAGCATAATATAGGGACCAAAATATAATTTGACTATTCTGAATCCCAGTGGATCTCAATCTCAAACTTCACCTACACGTGCCGGTACCGACTAATCCCGTCTTTCATATGCCTTACTATATATCCATAAATAAAAGAATAATTTCAAAGCACACAACTTTCTATTTTGGCTAAACCCTAAAAAGTGTTCTTTGTTATTCTTGAAAAGAAAAATATAAAATTTTACAGAGTTTGTTCATCAAGGAACGAATTTGTACGATTCGTCGTTTTAAGAGATGATTGTCAGTTCAAATATGGGAGCCGAAGCCGATATCATATTTCGCCACCAAGTTGTTGATGTAATGTCGATTTCCACCCAAGTTTCTCGCTTCGATTCGGTGAGTTTTTTTCCCCCACTTTTTCTTCTTTATTTCGTTGGATTATCTTTTATTTTCCTTATGAAATTACTGGGTTGAATTTTTCTATGGCAATTTCTTTTGATTAGCCGCTGTTAGGGTTCGGATCTTATTTGATGGGTTGGGATCTTATTTGATGGATTGATCGAAAAAGGAAATTTTTGCTCATCTAGTTTTGGTATTTTTAATAATTTTGTTGTGAATTTCGCCCACAATTATACGACTTCGATTCTACTTTTTTGTGGGCAATATAGAATTACTGGATTTCAATTAGGGGGCAAAAGAAAAAATTGTTTATGCTTTGCTAACTATTGTAGATCCAAAGTTCAACCATAGATTTTTCACGAGTTTTCTTGTTTATGGATGAATTATGCTTGTTTCCGTTGAATCTGATTAGAATCTGGAATCACAATGTAAAGATCTTATTTCCAGTTTTTTACGTGTCTATGAACCGGCTTAGGCTTAGCTTTTTCTCTCCTTTGTGTAGGTTGCAGCTTGTGCTGAGACCATTGGAGATTCTGTTATTGAACCATCTGTTGTCAAATTTGTGCCAAGAATTCGTTCTGGTAGCTGTGCAAACATCGGTCCACGGAGATCTATGGAGGATGAACACATAAGGATTGATGATCTATCTTCCCATCTGGGTTCTATCTTTAATCCTTCAATTCCAAGTGCTTTTTATGCCGTTTTTGATGGTCATGGTGGTGTGGATGCCGCTGCTTATATCAAGAGCAATGCTACAAGGTTATTTTTTGAAGATTTTGATTTTCCGCAAGTATCTGATATTGATGCTGTTTTCTTGAAAGAGTTGGAGGATTCTCATAGGAAGGCGTTTTTGTTGGCTGACCTTGCCTTGGCTGCTGAAAGCAGTGTTAGCAGTTCTTGTGGAACAACAGTGCTGACTGCTCTTGTACTTGGAAGGCATTTGCTAGTTGCAAATGCTGGTGATTGCCGAGCTGTTCTTTGCCGAAAAGGTACTGCTGTTGAAATGTCTCAGGACCATAGACCATCTTACTTGCCAGAGCGCAAGCGAGTTGAGGAATTGGGTGGCTTCATTGATGATGGGTATCTTAATGGTTATCTTTCGGTCACAAGAGCTCTTGGAGATTGGGACATGAAATTCCCTCTTGGATCAGCATCTCCTCTGATTGCAGAGCCAGATGTTAGACAGATTGTATTATCAGAGGACGATGAATTTTTGATCATTGGTTGTGATGGCATTTGGGATGTCATGTCAAGTCAGTTTGCTGTCAGCCTGGTTCGCCGTGCTCTAAGACGACACGATAACCCGGAAGAATGTGCCAAAGAATTAGTCAATGAAGCATCACGCCTGAATTCATCTGATAACCTCACTGCAATCGTCATCTGCTTTTCTTCCCCTGCTCGTGTCGAGTCATGCCCTCCCCATCGGCGAAGGTTTAGGAGCTGCAATCTATCTGAGGAGGCTAGGAATAAGTTGAAGAGCTTGTTAGAAGGCAATTGAATCTAAATGTGCAGACAAATTTATTTCTCGTTTATTTACTGTTCTTTTTGGGTTACTCCTAGAAACTGTTGCAATCTGTTTTTAGGCTGTTTCAGAGAGTTTAGGAAAAAAAGCAGCCGACAGTTTTGTAGGTGTGAGAGAGTGCAAAATATCGGATTGTGTTTTTTATTTTTATGATGTTCTGGTGGTGTAACAGTACATTGCAGGATTATTTTTAATTGGTTGTAATGGGTTTTTGTTCACTCCAATATTGGTCTCATAACATTGATAACATCCTCCTTGTGAATGTGGTCTGATTGGTGGATATTTGAAAGATTTTATTTTTGTATGGTGTTTGAATGTGTGTCCCAGGAGATTGCTTATAGGGTTAGAATTGAATAATGTTATCGTTTGGCCTTTTTGTCTGCCTCTGTATCATGAGGGGTTAAAATTTGCTTGGAAGGTATTATTATTAGCCAAAATGATTGGCGGGTGTTGCAGAACAATCTGATATCCTTAGCAGGAGAGGAACTTGAATTGCCTACCATGCATGCAGTGCACTCAGCTTGTGAGGCTACCATTTTCTTTTCTGGGGATTTTTATTATCTTCCAATCCAAACACTATTCATGCAGAAACCAATGACAGTAGGATACAAAAATAATCCCATGCTGCATCTGTAATCACAATAAACAACAAACGAGCTCACCATCCAAGTTCTTATTGCTCCTTCCACCTCATTTAATATTTTTTGTTATAAGTAAAGAACTGATCAAATTTAAGAACTAAGAATGATTATCTACAATTTAAGCATATTTAATTTCACTGGGTTATGAATAAAATTTTAAAATTTAAACGAGTGCTATACAAAAAATAGTAAATTCAACCTAATTAAATCAACGGTTCAGATTGTGTAAGAGGACCCCACCTACCAAACTTCAAAACTGGCGTGCTAGGTCAGTCAATCTCTTAGGTCAACTAATCCAACATTCCAGATGCTTCATCATACACGCGTCTTTTCTTTATTGGGAAGAACACATCTAAGTCATGCACAGCCACCGCAGAGAATCGCCAATTACAGAAATCTGAGGAGCCCCCAGATGGGCCAATGTGGCAAAAGACATTATAATCTGAAGTGAAGCAAGGGTTTTGATCAGCACAGACCCAAAGTTTCTCGCATCTTTGTTTTTCATAAAATAATAGTATAGTTTTCTTAGAAAAACCAGAGTGAAAGAAAAAAAAGTAGTAAAAGAAAAATGGCTTTGGCAAGCTTGGTGAGAAGAAAGGCATACCTTTTGTCTAGAAACTTGTCGAATTCGCCCGCAGATGCGTTGAAATACTCTTTTTCACTCAGCAATTTCTCGAGGGGTTTCGCTTCAGGATCTGAAGAGAACGACGTCGTCGTCATCGGCGGCGGACCCGGCGGCTACGTGGCAGCTATCAAGGCTGCACAGCTAGGTCTCAAAACAACCTGTATCGAGAAGCGTGGTACTCTCGGTGGTACTTGCCTTAACGTTGGTTGCATCCCATCTAAGGTATGCTCTGCGGTTCCAATTTTGGATTTTTTTTCAAAATTTATAATTTCTTAATCGATTTTGATTATAAATCTGTAGTAAGATTTGGATTTATTTGTATGGGTTCTTTCGTTTTTGTCTTTTTAAGGTTGTGATAGGTCATGGATTATATGGTGAGATGTATATAAAGCTGATCTTGGTATTCAAATGTGTCTCACTCTTGTTGTGAATACCTCAAGAAACTATGATATGATATGATATTCTATCCGTAGCTGTTGGGTCAAGTGTTAAGGGGCTTGATTGTTCGGGTTTGAGTCTTGTGCATGTGAGAAAATAGCGCTGAGAGAGTTTTGCCTCCCGGGTTTGATTCAGCTCGACTTTGGATTTAGTCTGACTTAATGCAGCTAAATATATATAATCTATTTCTATCTGTGATTGGTATATTTGTTTTATGAATTTGAAGAGAAAAAAAAAATCTCATCTTCATAGTTATCTTTAATGTTGTCAGTGTTGAAAATATCCACTTGATTACTACTAGCCTTTATCTTAGTCTTAATATGAATTTGGATGAACTTTATTAGTTGCCTTAAGAGCTTTTTTGTGTTTTAATGTTGCAATTTCTTTTTTTTTTTTTGTGTGTGTTTTACATGTAGGCGCTTCTTCATTCATCCCACATGTACCATGAAGCTACGCATTCATTTGCTGGCCATGGTGTGAAATTCTCCTCTGTTGAGATTGATTTGCCTGCCATGATGGCCCAAAAGGACAAAGCTGTTTCTAATCTTACCCGTGGTATCGAAGGTCTGTTCAAGAAGAACAAGGTAAACTATGTCAAGGGCTATGGCAAATTCATTTCTCCCTCTGAAGTTTCTGTAGACACTATTGAAGGTGGGAGTACTGTCGTAAAAGGCAAGAATATCATAATTGCTACTGGTTCCGATGTCAAATCTTTACCTGGTATCACCATTGATGAGAAGAGGATTGTGTCATCGACTGGAGCTTTAGCTTTGCAAGAAGTCCCTAAGAAACTCATAGTCATTGGGGCAGGGTACATAGGGCTTGAGATGGGTTCAGTTTGGGGCCGATTGGGGTCAGAAGTTACTGTTGTTGAGTTTGCCCCAGATATTGTTCCCTCAATGGATGCAGAAATCCGCAAGCAATTCCAACGTTCACTCGAGAAGCAGAAGATGAAATTCATGCTCAAAACTAAGGTGGTAGGTGTTGATACTAGTGGAAATGGTGTGAAGTTGACGGTTGAACCCGCTGCTGGTGGTGATCAGACCACACTTGAAGCCGATGTTGTTCTCGTCTCTGCTGGTAGATCTCCATTCACTGCCGGACTTGGCTTGGACAAGATAGGAGTGGAAACTGATAAGATAGGACGGATTTTAGTCAATGACAGATTCGCTACAAATGTGGCTGGTGTTTATGCCATTGGAGATGTAATTCCAGGGCCTATGCTAGCTCACAAAGCAGAAGAAGATGGTGTTGCTTGTGTCGAGTTTATAGCTGGTAAACATGGTCATGTTGATTATGACAAGGTCCCTGGAGTTGTCTACACTCATCCTGAGGTTGCATCTGTCGGGAAGACTGAGGAGCAGGTTAAGGCACTTGGTGTCGATTACCGTGTTGGGAAATTCCCTTTCTTGGCAAATAGCCGAGCCAAGGCTATTGATGATGCTGAAGGAATAGTCAAGATATTGGCTGACAAGGAGACAGACAAAATTCTTGGAGTCCATATTATGGCACCAAATGCGGGAGAGCTCATCCATGAAGCAGTCCTTGCCATTAATTATGATGCATCAAGTGAGGACATCGCTCGAGTGTGCCATGCACATCCTACAATGAGTGAGGCATTGAAGGAAGCTGCAATGGCCACCTATGACAAGCCAATTCACATCTAGAAATATGGATTTTTACATGTTATTCTTCATTTTGATTTATGTTTGAAAATTTTCGAGATTGACTCGGCAGCAGTCAGCACAAACTGTTCATTTTCTTGTTTGTCCTTACTCGAAACGGATGGCGTGCTTGAATAGACATTTGCCATTCATCGTTTACATTTTCCCAATGGCATATAATAACTCAGCATGTTCAGTCCTCTGTTTGATCATTGATATGCAATTAATAACTTGAAGCAAATTTCATGTTCTGATGATTTCCTGTTTTACATATATTGCAGTTTTCTCCTATCTGAGTTAATTTTTTGTTGGCCAACAGGTTCGTTATGAAAGTGAATGCAATCGTTTATTGAAGCAAAACTGTGATGATCCGAGAGTAATGAATTCTAAAGAGGAGCAATGAATTTTACATTGTTGTGTATTAGAGATCAGGTATAGAAGTGTTAAATACTTTCAACTTGTAGGTATTTACCGAGGAGCGATGAATTCACATCGTGTACGTGTCACGGGTTGAGACTTTCGTGCGAATCATGACATGCGCAACACTCTCTTAAACTTCAGAGTCGTAACATGCATCTTTTATGGACAAATTTGTGAAACTTAATAGATCAAAGTAAAAATTTACTTGCAAGTTGGCGTGAATTGTAATATATGGTAACAAAGCCAACTTTAGGGTAATAATCAGAAAAGAAAAACAAAATCAACGTTGGTGTATCATCATAGTGGCATTGAGAACAATCGACCTTCATTGGAATGGGAAAAGACTTATATCTAGCCTTATCGGTGACAGATTTTGAGGTAAAAAATTACTTTTCACATAAGTTAAGGGTGATGGGTGGTGTATTTATTTGTGGTTAATATAAAAACAACAGTGATGGTGAAATTAGTGTAATAACATGAGCAAAAAAAAGTAATTATACATATGTATTACAATGGTTAGGTATAAAATAAAAAATAATTCATATAAATTTAAATATGAAATTAAAAAGATGAGTAAACTTTTATGAAAAAATAAGACATTTTTAAAATAAGCAAAAAAAATTCTTCCTCTTTTTCCAAAACAAGCAATGTGAATAGCTAAAAATTGAGAACTGAAATTAATTTATTACTAACTCATATACTAAAATATTTGTAAAAAATAATACTTCTACCAAATATAATATTATTATTTTAAAGATTTACTTATCTAAACGGCACTTATTTTATGACACCTTTTCACAATGATACTTAGGGATAGTTTGGCAATGCTTTTGAAAAGTACCTTTTAAAAGTGCTGTGGGAAAGTGCTTTTGAGTACTTTTGAAAAGTTTGGTTTAAAATTTGAGTGTTTAGCATTGCTGTCAAAAAGTGCTTTTGAAAAATAAAATGTCCATTTTAGACATGTTATTATCAAGTAACAAATATGCATTTAAATAATATTTAAATTAGTTAATATTATTATATTTTAGTAAGAATATAAAAAAATTATTATAACTTCTTGTTAATATTTTAATATATAAAATATAAATTTTAAATATTTTTAAGCAATAGATATTAATTATTTATAAAATTTAATTAGAATATATAAACCATATTTTAAATATTTAAATATACTATTAAATATTTGTTATTAGTATTTTAAAAAATATTTTTTTATTTTTAATTAATAATTTTGACACATTTGTAATTAAGTACCAAGAAAAAAAAAAGGAAGTACTATATTATTGGAGGGGTGAAAAAGTAATTAAGCACTAAAAATGCTTTTAGGAGAGAAAAAACTAAAAATTTCAGCTTCTCCTTTTCAGAAGTGCTTTTCAAAAGCACTTCTGAAAAGCTAAAAAATTCAACCAAAAGCAACTTGTTCTGCACAACTTTTCTTCCAGAAGTGCTTTTGGAGCCAGAAGTGCTTTTGAAAAGCAATGCAGAACTGGCCCTTAAGCTGCTTTAGGATAAAATGATTTTATTATCCTCACATCTCTAAACCTTTTCACCACAATACCAAACATCATCAGGACCATACTTATTAAACACGCTTTTTCAACCCGAACTTTTGCTAACAAGAATGCTAAATTAGCTCTTGGTATACGTTTGCACCATCTTAAAAGTGCCTTTTTATTGGACAAAATCTTGACACACCATGAGCCAATGCAAACATAAGAAATCCCAAAACTGGAGAACGATCTCTCTAAAAACATTAAGCAAATTTTTAGGTTCAGTGGCACTGGCATTTTAGGTTAGCAAACATCATCATTTAGTACTAAGCTAACTTGGGTTTGTAACCTTGCATATTAAATGGCAGCACCATCGGTGATGTTCTTTCTCAAAAGAAACATTAGATGCATATATTACAAGCAAACAGCTGTGCAATAACAAATATGACTGATAGAGGGAGAGAAGGAAGACCTCAAAAATATTTATTTGAAACACAGATAAGTCAGAAATGTATTTGCTAAAGGCTTCCATCCCTAATTATGGGAACAAAAGGCCGCTGCACAATTGTCAACAACTCTGGGTCTTTCCTACTACAGCTCGGGCACAATGATGCAATAAAAAGCAAGTCATGAATGTACACAATCAAGGGTCCTCCCGCATTTCCGGTCTCCTCCTAGCCTGTACAGCAAGCCTTGCATCTCTCTCCCTCTCAAATTCCCGATAATCAGTCCGCTGCAAGAAAGAAACCTTATCCAGATACTGGTTCGAACTCTTCTTGTAAGCATCCAACTCATCCTCCATCCCCTTATTTTCTTCCTTGAATTCTCCCCAATCTTTTTTCGTCTTGTCAAGCACACTGAGCTTTGGCTTCTTCTTGATTTGTTCAAGAACAGCATCTACTGCAGAAGGTGCATAAGCTTTTCCCTTTTCAGCTGCCTCTTTTGAATCAGCATGGATTCGCTTTTTTATTTCAATTTCTTGACCAGCGAAGTCTCGTACCTCAGTGATCTGCAAAAGGGGAGATGAAATTAAGAACATTGCTTGACTATGCAGTTGACTCATATACTTACATTCCTATGTCCTAGAAGTTTCAAGTTTATCAGTTGGATGCCTCAAAATAAATTGACCACAGTGCTTAGAAGACAGGACATAAGTAATCTTTTGGAGTTCTCAAGTACTGAAACATAGTTCAAGCATTTAGTTTAAGAAAATTTTGAAGCTAAGTCAGAACCTAACATTGACGGAAAGTAAGAGTGCTCAAGTATTGAAACATAGTTTAAACATTTAGTGAAAGACAATTTTGAAACTAACACAGAACCTAACATTGACAGAAAGTAAGAGTGCTCAAGTATTGAAACATAGTTCAAACATTTAGTTAAAGACAATTTTGAAACTAAGTCAGAACCTAACATTGACAGAAAGTAAGAGGTCCATAGCCATACTTGCATGCTCAATACCATGGCTAAGTCAATTGGCAACTACAATTTTTTTTCCTAACAGTGGTGAAGGATACGCTTACCTCAATTTTCCCTCTATTTGACGCAGCTGCTGCAGCGGCTGCAGCATCTTTCACTGCTGACAGGGCAGCAGCTGCAAGCTTCTTTGCCTCATCACTGACATTGTTCTGCACCACAGTAGCTTCCTTCACTGCTTTATCTTTATTAAGCGCTTCAGTTTCTTTGGTGGCACTTGGAGCCTTTGCCTCTGTCCATCTTTCTTGCATTGTATCGCCAGCAGGCACTGCTGGTTTCATTTGCAGATACTTCATCCAATTCTACAAGACAAATCCAAGGCAAAAAATTACTACAAAACACAACTATCATCTAATATGCAGTTCTATTAGAAACAAAGAGCATAAGAAACTGCTCACATTGGAAGCTTTGTGCGAAGTTTTATTTGTGGCTGAAGCTTTATTGCTTGAAAATTGTCTCAAAGCATCCTTAGGTATCCCCTTATTCATTTGCTCCCACATTGCTTCCACTCGTGATTTCGCCTCTTTCGTAATGAAAACAAACAACTATTCATACCCTTTGGCTCCACAAATGATAAACATAACAGTCTCACCAAAGCAAAATACAGGATCATTAAGGGAATATACAAGTTGAGAAAATCATAATAACTCACCAGTATTTTCACGTTGGAGCTCTGAATTCAAAGCCATAGCATTTTCTTTCACTGACTCGTTCAACGTTCCCTCTTTTCCATTTACATTACCTGAAACATCAAATAGAGAGGAGAAGAAAAAAAGGGTTTTTTTTCTTTAAAAAACCAGGAAAACAGAAAATGACAAATACCCACACATAAAAAAGATTCAAAAATATAGAAACTAATGCAATTAGTCTCTTTGAATCAACAAAATAAAATTACTAGAACCCAATCCAATTCTATTTCCTACTTTTCATGCATAAATTAAAATCCTAAGTAGAAAAAAGAACCCAGTCGAAAAACCGACATAAAAATGGGATCTTTTCCTTGTTCTAAGCAAGAAAATAACAAAAAAGTTAAATTTGTGGGGAAAAGAAAAAAACACCTGAGTCGTCAGGGCCATTAGAAGTCGTAGCCATTGTTGAAACCCAGATTTAGGATTCTGTTTGAAGAGAGAATCTAATTTTCCGAAAGATTCAGCTGAAGGCGCTGTTTGGATAAAAGAAAAAAGAAAAATCAGAGAAAACTGGAAACCCTTGGGAGAAGGAAAGTACAAAGTAGAACGAAAATTGGAAGATTTTGAGTTAGCAATTACATGCTCCCTCCTTCGTCTAAAGGACTGAAACGATGTCGTTTTTCTTCACTTTTATTTGTGGTGATTGATTAAATATAGACTAGTAGATATATAGGATAGTAATTCAAATATTTACTTTTTCTATACCACGTGTATAAAATTTATAAGTGACATTGTTACTCATATAAGTTGAAAATCATAAAAATAATTTTTAGGTTCAATTGTCAATTGAGAAAATAATCTATTTTATCTTGTTAGGTGAAAATTGAGAAGTTAGTCTCATTCTTCGTAAATATATCGGGGTAAATATTTGATTGAGTTGAGTCAATTTGATTGAAAAAAAATAGATTTAATTTACTTGACTAATCTTATTTTAATAGTTGAATTCAATTTAAAATTTTTTCGAATCAAGTTAAAAAAATTTCAGTCGAGTCGAGTTAAATAATGATTTTGCCTTTTAACTTAGTAGGTAAATATTTATCAAAACGACGTAGTTTTGACTTTTTTTTATTTGAATTTTCGAGTAATTCGGATTATGTAATATATATTTGAGTTAAACCGAAATTTTTGATATTTTATTCGAGTTGATTCGAATAACTTGATTAACTTAAACTATTTAATTCAAAATTTAAATTTTTTATCAAATTTTTCGAATCGAAATAAATTTTATTCATCCTTATTTAAAAGAGTAACAATTCATTTTTACTAATTCTTTAACCATAAACTATTAAATTACTAATTTTCAAGTAATTTAATGACAAAATTAAAAAATGTTATCCAATTTGATTAATTTTTTAATTTTTATAAATTGTAGGAGTATCGAATTTTTGAATATATTAAATTTTCGATTTTCGTAAAATCATAAAAAAAACAATTTTTTATATTACAATATAATTAAATGGGGAAATGCATTGTTTAATATAAAAAATTCTTTTTATTGTTATTTGGAATCATTCAAGTAGTTTGCATTACAAATGAATGATCTTTTGTTACAAAACCCAGATTTCTTTTACTTGGCTTTATTTAAAAAAAAATGATTTGTTGAAGTTTGAATTGTGGATTAATTTTTGAAGAATTAAATCGTATTAAAATTTATATAAATTAATATATAATATTAACATTTCATAAATCAATGTATAATATAATTAATTGTAAGATTATTACAGAATTTTTAAAATACTAATTAAAAGAAAATATGTATTATTTTCACATTTTTCTATGTCACTTTCTCATATTTTTTTGAAACATATTAATTATTTAATTATTATTAAAAATATTTATGTAATAAAATAAATATCTATTCATTAATTTTCAATTCGATTTCTCAAAATAAATTTTATAATTTTCATTACAAAAGATACATTTTTCACACTTACTACAGCAATCAATAATATCAACACAAACAATGAACATGACATTAATGGCAACAACTATGGTATATCAATTTACTGATAAAATTATCAAAATAAAGGATTAAATTATATAAAATTAAAACTAAGAGATTAAATTTAAAATTTACACATAGTATAGGGGCTAAACCAGAATTAGACCTCCAAAATTGTGACATGAACCCGCTCTGTCTTCACCTTATCTCTATATTATTATTTCATCGACGAGAAAACACAGAAACAAAACCGAAGAACTAAAAGAAAAATGGCGTCTTTGGCTCAACAATTCACAGGTCTAAGATGTCCACCACTCTCCTCATCTCAGTTTTCTGTGAAACCAAAGCAAAACCAGAAAGTGGGCGCTTTTGCTTCTCCTATAGTTTCAGCCGTCGCTGTCTCAAATGCACAGACCAAAGATAGGCTTGAACTCAAGAAGATGTTCGAGGATGCTTACGAACGCTGTCGAACTGCTCCTATGGAAGGCGTTGCTTTTACTGTTGAGGATTTTGAAAATGCTCTTGAGAAATATGACTTTGATTCTGAGCTTGGAACCAAGGTTTGGGGTTTTTTTCCCCCCTTTCTTTTCATTTGGTTGTTTTATTTCATTCAAATTCTTAAAATTTATCCATTTTAGATTGGATTAGGAATTGCTAGCGGATTATGTGGATTGGGTACTTATTTTATTGGCCATTTATTTGAAGATAATCATTCAATATGAATTATGTTAATGTATGAGCTCAGATGAGGTAATTTATGTGAATTATGTTGAAATTGTGTTTGAGGATAGGTTTGGTTGGAATTTGTGTTTGGATTCTCTTTTTTTAGTTCTGCTGGTGTTTCTTAGGTGTGAAAAAGATTAATTGAAATTCTACAATTTTACTTGTGTTTGTGCTTGAGGTTTTATGATTTGGATAAAAAGAAATGTATATGTTTTTCAGGTTAAAGGAACAGTTTTCTGCACAGATGGCAATGGGGCGTTGGTTGATATTACTGCCAAATCTTCTGCATATCTACCGGTCCAAGAGGCCAGCATTCACAAAATTAAACATGTAGAAGAAGTTGGTATAGTTCCTGGTTTAAGGGAGGAATTTATGATTATCGGTGAAAACGAGGCTGATGATAGCTTAATTTTGAGCTTAAGGTCCATCCAATATGAACTTGCCTGGGAAAGATGCAGGCAACTTCAAGCTGAGGATGTTGTCGTGAAGGGCAAGGTGCGTATGTTCTGCCAATTGTATCTGATTGAAACTCTTATAGGTCTAGAGCTTCCTGAAAAATTTTATACTTAATTCAAGCATTCTCGCGCACTGCTCTTTGACTAACTTTTACTTGCAAGAAGTAGGTTGTTGGTGCAAACAAGGGTGGAGTAGTGGCATTGGTGGAGGGTCTTCGAGGGTTTGTTCCTTTCTCACAGATATCATCGGTTAGTTATGTGATCCCATTGCTGTCCTTATCTATGTTGTATTCCGCTTTACCAAATTCCATTTAAGATCAAAATTTTGCACTAGTAAGTTAGCTGCTAGTTTGTATTCAAAATGTGATTTTATGGTGACAATAGTTTTGTGAATCTTTCATCATAAAATTGATTCTTCATGTCTCATCAGAAAGCCACTGCAGAAGAGCTTTTAGATAAGGAGCTCCCTTTGAAGTTTGTAGAGGTTGACGAGGAACAGTCCAGGCTTGTCTTCAGTAACCGCAAGGCCATGGCTGATAGCCAAGCACAGCTCGGAATTGGATCGGTTGTCCTCGGAACTGTTCAGAGCCTGAAACCATATGGTGCTTTCATCGACATTGGTGGAATTAACGGCCTTCTTCACGTCAGTCAAATCAGTCATGATCGTGTCTCAGATATTGCTACAGTTCTTCAACCTGGTGACACTCTGAAGGTGAATTGTGTTACAGCAATATTTAATTCTTGGCAAGAAATTCTGCTTCTTAGAAATGGATTGTAAAAACCGTGTAAAAACAGGTCATGATATTGAGCCATGACCGTGAAAGAGGCCGAGTAAGTCTTTCCACAAAGAAACTAGAGCCTACCCCTGGAGACATGATTCGCAATCCAACTCTTGTGTTTGAGAAGGTAGTTCCCATTAATGGTCTCAATCTTCTTCTGCAGTTGCATCGGATTTTGACCATACTTTGTTGATATATACCACATTCACCATCCATTTCATTGTAGCTGGGAATAGATCAGCATAGCTGTGAATTTGGTTTTGTTTCAATTCTTATAACAGGCTGAAGAGATGGCTCAGACATTCAGGCAGAGAATTGCCCAAGCAGAAGCTATGGCTCGTGCTGACATGCTCAGATTCCAGCCCGAGGTACGATTTTAGTTACCAGCTAGTTTACTGATAGAACGGTGTTAAGATTAGTGCGTAGCGGTTAACCTGACTTTTCAATTGGTGATGGAATATTGCAGAGTGGGTTAACCCTGAGCTCTGATGGGATATTAGGTCCCCTTGCATCAGACCTGCCAGCCGAAGGTCTAGACCTCAGTGATGTTCCTGAAACTGAAGAAGTTTAATTCATTTGGATTTGCTTTTCCAAATTTCCATATTATTTACTTTGTAAAAGTTGTCGAAGTGCTTTCTTACAGCTAAATGCCATACATTTCGCTGTAGGATATAGCTTTGAGCCTTTGACCAATCATTATTAGTATAATTTGGGAGTTTATTACAACCTCGTCTCACTATAGTAACACACAACTGCTCTATGTCTAAGTTCCATTAGCTGTAGGAAGAGTGTACAAGGGTGAATTCAAGACTTTGACATCAACTATGACAAAAAATAATTACAATACGACTCAAAACATAACAAAAAGAATAATACAAACACGATATGCATATATGCTGTCTCAATTTATATATTAAAGATATTATATAATATTGGATATATGATAATTGATCGACACAGGAATTAGAAGATTTTAGAAGTCGACAAGTTTACATTTTCAGATTGTGATGTCTATTATACATAAGAACTATCCTACGTACAAATACAAATACAAAATTCCCTATTTCAACTTATATAGTTCTTGTCCCAAAAAGAAAACACTCGTATTTTTCTTAAACCCAAAGATAAGGGTCAAATTTGACTAGATAATCGCAAATCCAACAGATAAAAAATAAGTATAAAACCACTTTCTCTTGTACATGAAAAAAAAAAAGGTCTAGAAGAAATGCTTTGATTTCACTCCTTGCTTCTACTACTACTACACTGGTACTGTTAGCTTCTATTTTCTCCTTTGCTGCTCTTCTTGCTTTTCTTTTGCTTCTGTTTCAATTGAGTAAGACCGGCTGCTGTTATCTTCACATTGCCGATAATTGCAGCTACTAGCTCGGGATCAGTGCATGCTTTCATCAATTCCTTCTCTCTATTACTTGCTTCCGGCATGTGGCTAAACAGATTCATGGCAGTCTTTGCAGCTACACAAGAATAACAACAGTAAGTATCAGTGAAAAAAAAAAAAAAAACACGAACCGAAATGGTAGGTAGAACATTTTGAGACCTTTTCCTTTCTTTGCATTTCCTGGAATTATCTTTACGCGGTACTTGTATGATTGCACTGCACTATAAGGGCCACAGACAGGCACAGCATATAAGAGAATGTCATTGGGAAGAGGATTCCCTGTCAAGTAATCCACATCATTTAATCTTCCTTTCTCTTCTTCACCTATCTCGTTGACATCGTCTTCCTCCATGGCCACTCTATCCAACTCATTACTGTCATCCAAACCTGCACGGCGATCATCTGCAACTCCAGTTGCAAGATGCAAAGTGTCCTCAGGATGTTCAGGACAATCCCGGGCAAGGTGGCCTACCTTTTTACATTTATAACATATTTTTGGGGCATCTTGAGGACCTGAAAATTTTTAAAAATAAGTGAATTTAAGCCCGATAACAGGATTCTCCACTTTGAATTACTAGAAAATTTGGTATCAAAATTTCTGGAAAAAGCATACCACTAGCATTGGGTTTCTGGTTGTCGCTGGCAGCAGTTTTAATTTTCCCATCATCAGAACCTTCATTTTTGTTAGCTTTCCCAGATGACTGCAATTCAAAATATCATCTGTTTTTAAGTCTAGACTACAACCAATACAATTTGAGGCACGAAAACTCCACAAAGAGAGAGAAGCCTACAACATTTATAAATATTTTAAGCATGTAAGAAATAATCAAGTTGGTGTACTCACAGCTAATAATGCCATCCGAATGTTCCTCTCTTCCTCATCCTGGTCAGCATACTTCTCCTTTATTTTCTTGAGTTTGCCCCTCTGCCCACGGCTTATTTTTCCACCGCCTGGTTTCTTATTCTGCACACTATCTCCAGGTACATTGACAGCATTACCATTCTCTTTTGCCTTCTCATTGCCCTTCTCAATGTTAGCATTGGCAGCAGTACTGCCTGGTCCTTTCTTGAGCTTTCTTCTTTCAGCTTTTGAAATATGAGGTTTATCCCTAACTGTAGCATTCTTCTCTTCATGGTTATCTTCATCTGCCCAATTATTTTGAGATGTGTCGAGAACAGGAGTTTTACCCGAGAGGCTAGCAGATCCAAGCACCAAAGTGCGATCAAGGAGATCCTCAAGTTGGAGGCTCACAGAAGCAACATCACCGCCTACAATGTCGGATACATTTGGGTTACCAACATCATTCAAACTAGTACTGTTCTCAGCAGCTACTGCAGGCACATCAGTTGCTTCACCACCTTTATCTGATTCTGACTCAGAAATTTCTATGTGAGGACCACTTTCTTCAACATCATTTATCCCTTCCTCCTCGCCCCTCACCCTCCTTTCATTTAGATGTGATCCCAAGGAGCTCTCATCCAAGCGAAACAATAATCCAAATCCCATTATAAGAGGATGTGGAGGAAGAAAATTCTTCTTCCCGCGTATCATGAAACTTCCCACAGTAAGATATTCCCCTGTAGGAGCAGTTTTACTAACCTGGTGAGGATAAACCCACCAAGCACTGGTAACAATCTTTGAATCCCATGCCTGGCTATGACAAACCTATTTCACAACAAATGAAATATGAGCTGCAAGTATTGCATTTTGTTCTTCCTGAAAAATAAAGTGAATTAACAGAGGACGCGGGAATATTATTTACTGTGAAACATCCTGCTTGGTTTAAAGTAAGGGGTGGTACTGGCTGCTCGAGTCTGTGATTCTTGATTATTGTACTAGAAGCCCCATGCAAATCTGCATGAACATACCTGTTTCAATATGCAAATGACTATTAAAATTGCAGTATAAACCATATTTTCAAACCAGTAACTAGAAAAACGCTACAAAAAAAAAATGAAGGAATGCTCATTTCTAAGGAAAGAAAAAGCATAACGAAATCTCAGGTCCTTCCACTTGAGCAACTTTTAATTAAACTCTTTCCCAATGCAATTTAGACTATTGAATTTCATAGATATCTCTAATGCTCAGCACTTAAGACCAAGAACATCCAGGGGAAACTCAAAATGCAATAGCTCGGAAAGTATTAAAAAAGAAAGAAAACAAAAATGTAAACCATTGAAAGAATACTTACAGATCCCCCTTTGACATATATCTCTTGACGATCATTTCATTCTGTTGAGCATCACGTCCACTAATAACCAAATAGTTTTCACTGCTGATGAACCAATTAAATTTCTCAAACCAATGAACTTTGCGCATATGTGAAATTGTTGCAACAGTTTTTTCCTGCAATACGTTAACGATGCATTCAGCAAGCTAGAACGAAGGACATTTAAAGAATGATCACAATCATACAACCCCAAAGAGCCAATTGAAGTCCAGAGTAAGAGCAAGTCCAAAGCCCCAAGTGAAAAGGCAGCTAAAAAGTGCATCTTTAATTTTACATAAATATATTTCATTATATTCTCTACCAGTGAAACTTAAGTTGTATTTCTAGTTGACAACAGAAATAAGTATCTGAACAGTTACAGCTACCTGTGAAAGCTGAAGACGAGTCTTTCTCTCAGCTGCCTTAAAAGCCTTCTCATGTGCTGTGAGAGTCTTCTCCTGTTTGCTCTCTTGCTTTTTCTTCATCTCGTACCACCGTCGAGCATTGGCATGAGCTGAAAGTGCCAAATCAACTTCAACCTTTTCAAAGTGAAAAAAAAGCAATAGCAACTCAGATAATTAGGGTGCAGTTTGTGGGTGTTAAATCATTTCCTATTTTTACATACATGAGTAGATGAAGAGAACCCCTTCGAAGGAGGGAATAATCAAACTGAATAAGATATGATTAGGACAATGCATGAAAATTAATAAAAGAAGCATATATAAGCATTATAGAAACAGATAAGTATAGAGATTAAGCACTGGCAAGGGAAACCTAAATTTAAACTGAAATAGCACCTTATCTGCTGGGAGTGTCTTTTCATCATCATCCATTTCATCAAGATTGTTGCTCAGTAGCAATGTCATGCAATTCCTTTCAAGATGCAGCTGATCAATTAGGCCAGCCACAGGATTTCCAGATTTCTTCTCTTCCTTTACCATACGAGCAAGATCCTCCCAACTCATACCCTTTGCAAGAGCTACACGAACAGCCAATATGGCAGCATCCACATCTTCTAGGTTGTACTCTATCAATTCTGCCATTCGGACACAATTATCAACTTCTTTCTTCAGTATATGAACACGATTTTCCTGTAGCAAAACATGGCTTGCATTAACATGAAAATAAAAAAATTAAAAAAAAGAAGAAGAAGCATGAAATGCCTTTTATGATCCTCAAGGATAGACATGCTATCAAGATCATAAAGCAACAACATATTTTTGGAATTATATCACAAACCTGATCCAAGCGAATCTTGTTTAATTTCTGATTGGCAGTGCTCTCCTTGGTCTTTTGCTGTTGCTCAACCCTTTGGCTCTCAATTTTGCTGTAGAACTCATCCAAAGCTGCATCAAATGTTTCAAAATTCACATACTCTCTTGACTTGAACTGATTCAATAGAATAGGGCAACATTCATCATACATCTGCAGAGAATAACCAGATTACAATTAGCGAGAACACACATGAATCAGGAAATTCAATCAATGTAATAGTTTTGGTCATTGTTTTTGAAGGATGAATTAACAACTTGGTTCTAAGCAAAATTGCTAACAAGTGATACTTAATGATAAAACAACCTGGCCAGTAGTTCCTTCATAGTTGGAGCCATCCTTTCCTGGATTCTTTTTCTGCATTAAAATGTATCCTTCAGGAACCTTGTCACCCGAAATAACATCTTGCAGCCAGTCCTCAAATTTTTCAACAGCTTGGGCCAAAGCTTGAATCTTATCATCATCAAGCTTGTTATCTTTATTTACTTTTGTATTTGAAACCAGACCAGCATCTAAAATGATATGCTCAGCGAGTGCAGGACCGTAACCCAATGCCTCTCCAAGAACATTCTTCAACGTAGCCTGTTTAGAACGAGTATTATCACTGGCACTTTTGTTTGGCACAGAAGTTTTCCCACCCTTGTGACTACCCTTCTTGTCTTTTTCTTTTCCTTTAGGTGCGTCAAGTGAATTATTCCCAGCTTCAATAACCTTAGTAGCTTGATTCTCATCTGGATCACTAGAAGAAGTGAGGGCTGTCTGCAGCTTCAAGATGGTGGTTCGCTCAAAATGACGGCAGATCTCAGTAGGGTAACGATGGCGTGACATGATCGCAACCCCTTTATCATCATCCCTGCCATGGATGAATGTGTACAATTCATTTATCAAACTAAGTTAACTTAAATTACAAACTGGAAAACATCAAACCCATGAATTTTGAAAAGGAAGAAAATGCCACAACAAATAAACATCACTAAGCATAACATTCTTACTGCATTCCCAGAAAGATGAATTTAAACTGAGGATGAGAAAAATTGTTACCTATGGGAACGAAGAAGTGTCAAAACAGTGAATTCGGAATCAGTGAGGATAATGTTTCCTTGGGCGTACAATTCCAATATTACATAATGAGCATTAGCGCCTAACCCGAATTGGAACAGAATTATCTGCGCACAAAAGCTTAATAAATTAAGAAGTTGAAAAAACAGAAATCAAAGCAAACTAATATATATATATATATATATATACCCTATCATAACCGAGTTGACGAACATCTTCAAGCCTTCTAGTTCGAATATGCTTTCTTAATTTGAGGGTAAAGCCAGAAGGTGTATTGCTCTTATCCCTATATAACATTTCGAAAATTTATTAAATGTAAATTTAAAAGAAAAAAAAATTGACATTACAATAAAGAAGAAACATACCGAATATAAGCAGTGGTATGTAAACGGACGCCGCTCTCCATTAACAACAGTACTTTCTCGCTCTCTCCCGACTCCGTAACGCCGCTACTATTCATTAGCTTGAATATATATGTCTACAATCGCAAACCATAAGCATTAATCTTCAGGTTTTAGAAAGAAAAAAAAATCCTCGTTTCTTCATTTGCTGAAGAAAGGGGGAAGGTATTGAAAAAATTAAAAAGAAAAAATAAAACCTTGGGAGTGAGATCGTAGACGTTGGAACAACGCATGCCGATCAATCTTCGCAAGCACTTGACTTCGGCGGCAACATCGGCGGTGTTAAGGCGCACCTTCACCATTTTCCCTTCTCTTTCTTTCTTTCTCTGTGTCTTTAGTTTTGGGGAACCTTTGAGCGCAAGAGAGGTGATTATGGTGTTGCAGTGAGGCTAAGCATGGGCTTGGAATTGGGTCTTGGGGCTAGATATTGGGACAATTAAACCCAACATGGTTGGGCTCTATTATGTCCGGGGATCGGACCAAGGCTTGAGCTCAACTCAAGGATTTTGTTTAGTTTTACGGATTATTGTAAGAATAGAATCAGAAATTAAATCGGTTGGATTTTCTGTATTCCATTCAATCAATTGAATTAGTTGAAGCAGATGGTTTAATCAATTTAAAAATTAATAATAACTGAAAATAATTATGAAATATTTTTAAGAAAAAATATGTATACAAAAAATCAAAAATAAAAAATGAACAAAAAAAAAATAATGAAAAATTCAAAATATTTTGTTTTAAAAAAGAAAAAAACCAAAAAAAAATTATTTGTCTAGTTCTTTATATTTATACCGATTCTAAAAGTTTTTAATTATTTTGATTATACATCACTGGTCCGACTTCTAATTTTTGGTTTTGATTAAGCAATACATCAGATTTACTTCTTACAATATTAGATTCACAAATTATTCAATTATTAAATTCATCTAAAATAATATTAGATTCACAAATTTTTCAGTTATTAAATTCATCTAAAATATGATATGTAGTTTATAATTTCAAAAGAAAAAAAAATTATGTCAAGTTTGGGCACAACTTTTATGTTATAGAATCCATCCAACTCTTGAAACATTCAGATAGTTGAAGTATGGTGAATTAGTAATTTTGAAATCCTATGGATAATATAAAAAAAAAAATTTAAATTCCTTAAAATTTTATCTTGTAAATAGATTTAAATGTAAGTCATAGATATAATTAAATCTTACCATTAATTACGAGGAGAGTTGAACTACAAATTAAGGCCTCCCCTCTCTTCATTCGTATCTATAAACTGAGTAATCAATACAGAAAGCATTTACTCAAAGCTTTATTGAGCTTCTTCCATTTCTTGCTTGTTATGCTTAGCAGCTTTCTAGTCATGC
Source organism: Gossypium longicalyx (assembly GCA_025698465.1). Classification (NCBI taxonomy): domain Eukaryota; kingdom Viridiplantae; phylum Streptophyta; class Magnoliopsida; order Malvales; family Malvaceae; genus Gossypium; species Gossypium longicalyx. The sequence continues at coordinate 8,327,573 of CM046997.1, read as the reverse complement.
GCTTTAGAGAACTCTTTATGATTCTCAATTTCATTTTGAGAGTTTAAATAAATAGACTTAGTTTAAAACGAATTTACTGCTTAGGACCGCGTGATTAGCTCGGTTAAAGTCCAAGCCCATGCACTGCATTGTATGGGCTTGCTTAACTTTTTGGGCTCAAGCCCATATGGTTTAACTTAAATCCCTGCATTGCTCCCATTTTTTTAAACTATTAGGACCAGGTTTAATCAGCAATTTAGTTATCGCACATTTAATTAATTTTAAAGTAAATAGGTAAAGTGTAAACAAAAATAAAATTAAACTTTAAAAAAAATTATATTTTCGTGTGTTGAAATGACATGAAAACCAAAAGACAACAACATAGTACTTGTCATGTTAAAAGGAAAAAAAGTTTAATTTTAATTTTTTTTCTAAGTTACTTTGAGAAATATAGTAAGATGAAATTAAAGGTTGAATCGGTTGAATTTTAATTTTTAATTCAAATATTTAAAAATAAAATAAAAAGAAGAAAATGATAATAATTAAGTGTGAGTATTTGATATATTAATAATGTATTTTTTATTTTACAAACAGTTTAAAAACTTTACTGATAATCTATCAAATTATTTTTTAATAATTAAATACATCATAAAAAACTCAAAAAGTATTTAAAAATATTAAAATAACAATTTTTTTTTAAATGAGTGAAAACATACATATTGAAATCAAATTTTTGTTTTAAAATGCTTCTTCCCATTTCTAACCTGTTTTCTAGTTTTTACAAGTTCAAAATGGTTTCTCTTACTAGAAAAGTGAAAAGTTGGAGAAGAAGAAAAGAATCCCTCCTAAAGTCAAAGATAGTATTTATAGGTAAAGGGGACATTAAATCTTGACATGTGTCCTCCATCTATTTTATTATGGTTGGCTATATAATGAGTAAACAACTTCTAGATAAGTGATGATGTGATTGATATAAATTAAGTAAAATCTCATCGTGATTTATGCAAAGAATAATCTAACACATGTTACTTATTAGGTGAATTGAGGGAGCTCCACGTACTGTGCAAATACCCATTTGCAAGGTTTGTAGGTGATAAAGTAATGCTTATTGGTAAAGTGATAGTGGCTAGAACTGCTATTGTGAAGTATTGATAGTAGAACCGTTAAGTTTTTTAGTGTAATTAACCTACTAAGATTTATGATATTATTATGAACAATGTTTTTCATATTCCGAGCGAATATAATTGTGAAAATTGTTAATTTTTATAATAAAAAGAATAATTTACTTTTTAAGTTAAACCATAAAGTTGTCTCAAGTAGTTTTAATTTTCTTTTCTTTTCTTTTTACATCTTCATTTTTAAATTAAATATACAAAAATCGAATTATTTATTTTTATATTAAATTAAATGTATTTTTTTTAATTTGGTCAAAATTAAAATATTTATCATTAATAACAGTGATTATCTCCTATTATAAAAGTTTTTCAAAACAATAAACGATTACTTATAAAATATACTTTATTACAATAAATTAAGATTGAATCTCGATTACATAATTAAAAGATGAAATAAATTATAACCTTAATTTATTTCTAGTCATTGATATAATAATGGTCTCTCACGTGATACTCTTGACATGACTTGTCCCGTTAGAGTACTCAACGTGAAGTACGATAATCTTATCAGATAATAATTACCATTATTCGTTTGCCTGTTTAATCCTCAGTTATGCTAATCAACTCAAAGACTTTCACCTTTCCTTTTTCGTTTTTGTCACGAGATTAGAACTCTTTGTTTATTCACTTCATAGAAACATGTCACACGCACAACATCATTACTTCCTTCGTGTTTTGTGGAAAGCTTTCTACACTTCCGTCTAATTCACGAAAATTGATAAATTACACTTTTTTTTTTCTTTTTGCTTTCAATTTATCAAATTTTAATTTTAATTATTTATAAAGAATTTTAAAAATTATGCTATATTTGATAAATTGAAAAAAATGAGTATTGAAAATTAAAGATTGAATTTAAATTATAAAATTTATTTGATTTAATACTTAAAATTATAATTATATACTAAATATAATTAAATTGTTTGATCAATTATAACATAAATTTATATTAAATGAAAGAGAGAAAAAAAAACAATTGAATCTATTTTATATTAAGTGATAAATAAGTCTCTATCGACTAATCATTTTTCACTCTTTTTTTTATAGAAAAATTCTATCTATTAGTTTTTGTTGTAAGTTATCAAACATGTTACAAAAATTAAGTTGCTAAAAATATTAATTTTTAGTTAATTGAAATTTTTTCAACACTTTATCAAATATGACCAGTCTAGTCATTGATAACTACATGAACTCTGTTACACCCCCATTTGTGTTAAGACACGTGGCAAGCCTAGAAGACGTTTGAACAGTAAACCTGCCACCAACAAGTCGGGAGGCCACCTATGAACTCACCCTCTTAAGATGACTACTCGAACAACGGAGGGCCTAATCTTCACTGGGAATATGAAGTCGTTTGGTCACCAAATATCATGTGAGTTCAACTGGTTTATTTCATCAAAGTCAGAATGAACAACAGGATTTGTCCTGTCACAAACATCATTGTCCCATCGAAGACATCTCTCTCACGCACTTCGTAATGATAGCTAGATGACAAATTCAACACGTTAACACCATATTACACAAGACCATTGCCTATAAATACCCTCAAGAATGATGAAGAAATGATCTATCTTTCAATGAGTACTAAGCCTACACTCTACCAACATTCTTTCGACTCTCAACTTTCAAGTTCTCTTCACTATCATCTTCCATACCCTTTACAACAACCACCCCTCTTTCTCTCTTCCCTCCGTATGTACTCCTAGTTGTATCACTAGATGGACAAATATAAAATGTTGGTTTTAACTAATTTATTACATATAAATTATTAATTTTGTTAATTATTTTCATATAAATTATTTAACTGTAAAAATTGATTTAACAATAAAATATATCAATATTATTCAATTAAATTTAAATTTCTCGTACAAAATTTTAACAAATTAAACTAGGAAATTAACTTCTCAACTTTCATTGAAATTCATTAATTAGACCAGTAACAAAATCAAAGCATGTCGATGGCTTAAGTTGCTAACCAATTAATTAAATTTGGTTTGGCAGGCAGCCTAGTGTATGGGTTTTAACTTCTAAATTAATTATGAAAGTTGTGTACGAAGGCACAACGGATTATATATAGAGATATATATGACCAAATATGTTGATTATATATATATATATATATATATATATATGAATAAAATAAAAAATAAAAACAATCAAAAGTATTTATGTTAAACTTGTTCAAAGCTTGGATTACGTTTAAACTAAAAAAATTACTCTAAACCACGAAAGATTTGAATATAATATTAATTTTTTAATTTATATAAAAAATTCATAGCTGATATAAAATGAATAAACAATTTATATATAACAAATTATAGACCCGATGGTTTACTTAAAATTTATTTATAACTCATTTAAAATATGAGTTAAACTAAGATTTCAATATTCATAGTCCAAGAATGACTTGTTTTTAAATTTATAAAATATATATTTTCTTTTATATATTATACATTGTATCAAAATTAAATATACTATATTATATATAAATATTAAAAATACATTAAGTTGTTTATGTTTAAAATTTTAATAAAAATTATAATAGTAGTGTATGTATATTTATTAATTATTAAATAAAATTAATTATGTTCTTCTAAATTAAAAATATGGACGGATTCATACAGGTTTTGATAAATTATTTACAAATATTGATGGACTTTAACTAAATTTAAAATTCATATTTTAAATTAAACTTAAACAATTATATATGATATCGATACTATATATAGATTCGGTCTAACCCACTTTTAATCTATGCAATTTTTAGTTGAATTTATCAAATTAATTTAATTTATGTATAATCTCAAGTTTAATGATTATGAAAATACTATTTTTTTGTCTAAACCCTTGTACAAGTCAATTTTCCTTTTTTTTTTTTTAAATGTAATTATGTTGATCATTAATATCACAAATGGCATGACTTAGCTAGTTGGGGAAAAAATTGTGATAAATTATGATAATTGGGAAATTGCTTACCAACAATAATATAAGTAGGGAAATGATATATCCCTAGTTATTAAATAGATCTAAACCTAGAATTTATGGAAGCTTTTTTTTTTTATTACCAAAATTTATGTTTTAAGTTTAATATTTTTTTTTTAAATCTTCACAAATTTTAAACGGATACATAAGATAAGCATAAAAAAAAATAAAATTGGAAAATGCATGTCGTTTTCCATGGAGTTGATATTAAAAGAGAAGTGACATTGAATCTGGACTTGGATATTTTGGGAGTTTTTTTCGTTCCTTTCTTATTCATCATACATATGAAATATCAAATCAAACCTCAATCCATGCCATAAACATCAGTCTTAACCCGTTTTTTATTTATTCCTTTAATATATATAAGATATATACACTGTAGTCGTTGCACCTCCATTACCGTACGTCAACTTCATTATCTTTATTGTCGTCATTTTTACATGTAATCTAGTCGTCATAGTTTTTTTTTTTTTTTTTTTTTTTTTTTTTTGTTTTTTTTATTATTATCTATTGTTATACTTCTATATACATTATAACACGTGGTAAGTTAAGAAAATGTTTAAATAGTAGGCCTGCCATCAATAAATTGGGAAGTCATCTTCGAGTTTACTTTCACAAGATGATTATTCGAGCAATTGATGGCCTAATCTTTATAGGGAACATAAAGTTGTTGGTCACCAAATATCACGCGAGTTCAACTGTTTTATCCCATTAGAGTCAGAATGAATGATAGAACATGTCCTATCACAAACATCCTCGTCCCATCAAAGGCATCCCTCTCATGTGCTTCGTAATGATAGCTAGATAACAAGTCCAACATATTAACACCACCTTACTAGGGACCATTGCCTATAAATACCTTCAAGAATAAGGAAGAGAGATTCAACTCTCCAAAAATACTAAGCCTATACTTTGCCAACACTTTTTTAGCCCTCGACCTTTATATTCTATTCTTCACCATTCGTCACAACTCCTGACTCTCCACCCTAACTAGGCAAACCGACATCTACAGTAACCATCACTCTCATTCTCTCACTCTTCATCTTCACTCATTGGTGTATCAATGTATCAACAATTAGTGCGGCCAGCGTGGATGACATGACTTCTCAATCTCAAAGTGACACCCCAACTGATCATATCAACTAGGCCAACAACTCAACTGACTAAGTCAACTCTTTCACTCTATTCAACACCTTCATCCCACTTGGCCCAAGTATTTCTACTAGCTTGAACTCTACACAAACCTTTCCTTCTTCCTTTATTCTTGTTGGAGCTTATCTACAGTATGCAAGCGTCATTCTCCCCATCTTAGAACAACTAGTGAAGGCCCTAAAAGATCCTTTAGCCCCCAACTTTACTACTACTGCTACACCAACAGGAAATGCTACTCCAGCCACCTTGACTCCCTTGGTAGTTGCAACGCCTCAATCATAGCCTAGTGTTATTAATCTTAGACCTTTTGACCATATAACCCGCTCTCGTAAAAACCTGTAACCTATCTCACATTTGTACCTTGTCCTCCAACCATGACTCCCATTCCACTAAACTAGAGTTCTCACCAATAAGCATTAGGTCCTCAACCTCATGACTCAAAGACTCAAGAAAAATTGTGATACCTGGAAGAACGTTCTCTCAGCAAGAATGCCACTTTAAGGACCAACAAGTGTAATATCCTGAAAATTTTTACAGTAAAATATTATCCGTGATATAGTAAAATAAGGAAATAAAGTGACAAAAAGGGAAATTTTGAGTTATGTCAATATTGGGAAGTATATTATGATATATTAATTCAAGAAAGGACTAAATTGTAAAAGTGAGAAAAGTTTTGTTGCACAAGAGTAAATACTCAAAATTTGAGGGGTTAAAGTATAAATATGGAAAAGTTGAAGGACCAATAGTGTAAATATTTTGAGGGTGGAATGATCTAGAAATTAAGGAAAATGGATGAATTAGGACCAAATTGAATAGATGAAGAACTATGAGGGACTAAATTATAATTTTACCAAATTAAATGATGACTCAAGAATGGAATTTTAAAAGATAATGAAGGGCAAAATGGTCAATTGGAAGAGAGAGAAATCTAGAAAGCAATGATGATGTTGGAGATATTTTAGATTAAATAAATAAATAAATAATAGTTTATTAATATTTTAATTTATTTTTTAAATGATATTTTATTATTTTATTATTATTTTACTTAGTATATATAAGGAAAGAAAGATGAAGAATCATCATATATTTTTTCATGCACACAACGTATGAAGAGAAAAGGAAGAAAGAAACTTTCTTTTCTTTACAATTTGGTCCTTCCACCAAAAATTCACCATTTTCACCTAGAAATCAAAAGAATTTCCATAGCTACTAAGAGAGAGAAATGCTAAGGAGACCATGGGGAGTTAGACTATCAAGTTGGGTTCAAGAATAGAAGCTGGAGGAGAGAGAAAATCAAGTTAAAGATTAGTATCAATAGAACAAGGTAAGTACATCAAGATTTCAATATGTTTTTAAGTTTGTTATTATTGACAAAGCATGGAAATAATGTTATAGTAGAGTTTTCTTACATAAGGTCCTATGTTCTTGATATGTTAGTGAAGAAAAATAAGAGAAAGTGATGAGAAATGGTGTAGAAAAAGAAAATAAGGGTGTTATAACATGGTAATTAATATCTTGTACCAAAACAGTTTTGGACAGCAGCAGTAGTCTAAATTTGAAAAATCATCAAAAATTTTAGAAATCGAATTATAGGATGAATAAAGTATGAAATTAAAGCTTATTGAGTCTAGTTTCTTATAGAATAAATTATATAAGCAATGGAATTGTAAATCATGAGATATAATCAATTTTGTGAGACAAGGTCAGAATGATTTCGGGTTCCCCTGTTCTAAATTTTGAAAATCATAAAAAATTGTATAAAAATAATTATGGACTTAAATTTATATGTTTAGAATCTTGAATGAGTCTATTTTCAAGATAAACAAACGAGAACATCATTCAAATTCTGTACGATGAGATAATTAATTTTTAGTGAAGAAGGGTCAAGACTGTCAGACAACAGAATAGGGGTAAATTTAAAGAATAAACTGTACTTATTTGATAAACCAAAAATTCTGAAAATTTTATGGTAAGAAGATATATGAGTCTAGTTTCATGGAAAATTAGCGGATCTTAATTTGGAGTTCTATAGATCCAGATATAAATAATTTAGTGACTATGACACAGATGGACAGCTTGAATATTCATAAAAGTAAATAATAAAAATTATAGATAATATTACTTACAAGTGTGTTAAATACATTAAGGATGTGGAATGGAGAGGAGGAGGAGGAAAATATGTATGAATATTCATCTAACATGGCTAATTTGCATGTTTTAGGCTTAGGGACTAAATTGAATAAAAGTAAAACTTTATGGGTAATTTTGTAAAAATGTTAGAAATGACCAAATTGCATGAAATGAACTATTTTATTATTTAAATTACAAAATTGAATGAAATTATTAATTTAGTTCAAGATCGGAGGAAAACATGTTTTAGGGGTTAAATTGAAAAGTGTTGAAATTATGGAAATTCTGATATTTTATAGAAATCATGGACTGTTATCAATATATATGAGAATAATAGCTGGAAATAAGGATTAAATTACAAGAATTTTATTTTCATGACCCTAAGGATGAAATCGTCATTAAATAAAAGTTTAAGGGCAAAATGGTAATTTTGTCTAGAGCATTAATTAAATACATTAGAATATGAAATGAATGAAAATGATAATCAAATTTATTTATAAAGATCCGGACGACTCAAATAAGAGATTTGATCGTGGAAAAGAAAAGATATCAGATTAATAAAATTATAAACACAAACAAGTAATGAGGTAAGTTCATGTAACTTGAATTATATTCTTAAATGCTTGAAATGCATGTTTTTGATATGAATATGATTTGAATGTTCATTATATGAAAATTTATGAAATACTGACATATTGATAAAAAGGGGAAGAAATCCTAGTTGAATGAATGGAAAATTCAATGGATCTTTGAAAAGGAATTGATGATAAAAAAGATCTAGCCCGGACGGGTGATCCTATCCTGATATAGCCCTCCCGAAGAATATGTGGAAAATAGATTTAGCCCGGACGGGTAATCCAAATTAGGGTCTGAATTTAGCCTGGACTGGTGATTCAGATCCAAGCTCATTAGAGTAATTGTCGTTGCAGGGGATTTAGCCTGGACTGGTAATCCTGACAATACTCTATGAGTTTATATTACAGGGGATTTAGCCTGGACTGGTAATCCCACTGTAAGGATGAGGTTCGCGGGAGTGTGCTCTCTGATATGAAATGTGTAAGACCATGGTTGAAAGATACCATGACAACTTGATATGAAATGTGTAAGACCATGGTTGAAAGATACCATGGCAACCTGATATGAAATAAATAAGACCATGGTTGAAAGATACCATGGCAATGTGATATGAAATGAACATGACCATGGTTGAAAGATACCATGGCAACATGACAGAAAATGAGTAAGACCATAGTTGAAAGACACTATGGCATCATGTCAAAGACAAATAAGACTGTGGATGGGAGACGCTATGACATCTATTGAACAATTGATATTCAGGTAATATGTATCAGATGACGAATGGTTATATGAAATGGTTGTGTGAAATGTTTACAAGAACTAATCATATAGAAATATATGTACAAAATAGTTGTATGAAATAATTATGAAGATAGATAAACGAAATAAGAATAAGTACATGGAATATAATTTATGTTAAGTTTGATATAAACTTTACCAGAATAAATATACATAAAATATATGGAAATGATAGAGCATGAAATATTGATATAATGAAATGATTGATATACACTTATGAAGAAACGGTAAGAGAATGATATGTTTCATAACATGTGCATATATGATTATCTTTGATATGTTGATACAAGGAAATTATGTAAGTAAAGAAAATTATTAAACTCAAGTGTGACATGTCGAGAAAATAATTATATCAATGTTAAATTTAGATGAAATATGTGCAAGTATACTAACAATAATGTTGTTTGACGCTTAGACAAGTGTTAAGCAATTGATTGAATGGTAACATATTTAATTATAAGGAGCATTGAAATGGTAAGTACATAGATGAAAATAAAATTTAAGATTTTGCGAAATTTTTTTTTATAATCCCAATTTAATTTCGGTTGGTTTCTATTGTATGTTTGGGGCTTCGAAGGCCCAATAGAGAGACGTTATGATTATTTTCAAAATATGAATAATAAATGACTCAGAATTTTTTGAAAAATGTTCAGTAAACTCTGGTAATGCCTCGTACCCTATTCCAGTAATGGATACGGGTAAGGAGTGTTACATTTAGTGGTATCAGAGCTATGGTTTAGTCGGTTCTTGGACCAAACGTAATATATGTGAAGTCTAAAAAAAACACATGTCATATATAATATGTGATAGTGTGATATCTTTCGACTCTGATGAGATTTGTTTTAATTATAGAAAGAGATGTTTTTCATCCAAGCTAATTCCGATAATGCTAAAAGTGATACTCAAGTATATGAGTAGAAAGTTGATTATGATGAATCGATACCAAAAAAAAAAGTATGAATAAATGTTTTATAATACATGTCAATGATAAATATTATGTTACATGTATTATTAAAAGCAAATTATATTACTGCATGAAATATTGTGCTGATGACTAAATTGCAAAATATATAAAAGTAATATATGAAGTACATGATAAGGATTAGTAGATAATTATGAATGAATAGTGAATTCTAAAATATATTACATGTATTGAAGATACAGAAGATATAAGTATGTGAATTATTGGTACAAGAATTAAATTGTAAAGCATGTAAAAGCATTATGCAAAAGGTGTAAAAGTGATACGCGTGCATGAAATAATTTGCCCAAGTAGACAAGATTAGAACTACTAGGATGTTAAGGGACCTCAGCATGCTCTCTGATTATTAGCACGCCAGTGCTCTCTGAATATTTAGCACGTCAGTGCTCTCTAATTAGCACATTTGTGCTCTCTGATATTTAGCACGTCAGTGCTCTCTGATTAGCACATTAGTGCTCTCCGTTCTATTATTAGCACGTTAAGTGCTCTCTGTTTAGCACATCTGTGCTCTCTGTATAGCACTTCAGTGCTCTCTGTTCATTAGTGCATAATAATGCACCTCTGTATAAGTCCTGTATATCCTAAGTGTTCTATCTAGTCTACTGGGCATCTGTTAAATAAAAAGTAAACAATTTTCATTACAAGATAAAGAATTATCCCTGAGTAAAAAATGTTAGTTATGATGAAGCAGAACTCGTAAAAGTACGGATAAATGTTTTATAATACTTGAGAATAATAAATGTTATATGAGTAAATACATGAAAATTAAATTATGAGGTTTTACGATCTATACCCCTTTACTAATACAGTTATATGCAATGAAATTCATGAGATTTATATTGATTAAATTCAGAAGCGGAAAGTGAAAAGCTCAATGGTTGAACAATTAATAATACAGTCGGAGCTGAGAATGAGTTAATAGGTAAAGATGGGTTCTGAATACATCAAATTTTTTCTGAAAACTAGCTGGGATATACAGTACCACTGTTAAATAAAGAAATTATTTATAGGAAAATCGATTTGTCCAAATATGGTATTTACAGAATGGTTAACTGAAAATTCCTTCTGAATTAGTTTCTTGAGTGAACTGAATGATGTGAAATTATTGATGACTATACTAGTCAATGGATTGGTAAATAAATTGGAAAAAAAATATTTGAATATAGCTGTTATAAATAGGTATATTACTGTAACGTTTTTTTTTGAGGAATTTTATACGGATATTTTATATGTACTGATATTTTCAGAGGAATATGCAACTGTTCATGTTTGGATGCTATAATCAATATATGGAAAGGTTGGATAAATATGCTAATAGACAGAAAATTATCGCAAAGTCCGATTGATTCACAAGTGGTACTACTCTATCTTTCTTTGGTTTTCCAAGCTAATATATGTGATAAAACACTTGATAATAAGATTCATATGATATTATCTTCTATTTCTGTTGGTAAAAGCTCTGAAAGGCAAATGTGAAATATTGAATTGAAAATAAAATGTGAAATGAGAGGATAGAGAATGGATATAAATGATAAACTAGGTAAATATGTGCAAAAGAAACTATAGAATTATAGAAATAATGAAATTCATGATCAAAAGAAAATAAGGAAATTTAGAGACTGAAATTTATTTTAAGGGGAGAGAAAATGTAATATCCCAAAATTTTTACAAGAAATATTATCCGTGATATAGTAAAATAAGGAAATAAAGTGACAAAAGGGAAATTTTGAGTTTTGTCAATATTGGGAAGTATATTATGATATATTAATTCAAGAAAGGACTAAATTGTAAAAGTGAGAAAAGTTTTGTTGCACAAGAGTAAATACTCAAAATTTAAGGGGTTAAAGTGTAAATATGAAAAATTATGAAGATAGATAAACGAAATAAGAATAAGTACATGGAATATAATTTATGTTAAGTTTGATATAAACTTTACCAGAATAAATATACATAAAATATATGGAAATGATGGAGCATGAAATATTGATATAATGAAATGATTGATATACACTTATGAAGAAACGGTAAGAGAATGATATGTTTCATAACATGTGCATATATGATTATCTTTGATATGTTGATACAAGAAAATTATGTAAGTAAAGACAATTATTAAACTCAAGTGTGACATGTCGAGAAAATAAGTATATCAATGTTGAATTTAGATGAAATATGTGCAAGTATACTTACAATGATGTTGTTTGACGCTTAGACAAGTGTTAAGCTATTGATTGAATGGTAACATGTTTAATTATAAGGAGCATTGAAATGGTAAGTACTTAGATGAAAATAAAATTTAAGATTTTGCGAATTTTTTTTTATAATCCCGATTTAATTTCGGTTGGTTTCTATTGTATGTTTGGGGCTTCGAGGGCCCAATAGAGAGACGTTATGATTATTTTCAAAATATGAATAATAAATGACTCAGAATTTTCTGAAAATTGTTCAGTAAACTCTGGTAATGCCTCGTACCCTATTCCAGTAATGGATACGGGTAGGGAGTGTTACAACAAGAGTATTACTGTATCCTTGACCAAAGGAACACTCAGGATGAGCAACTTATTGTAGAATTGAGAGATACGTAAGAAGTCTGGAAGCAATAAAATCTAAAACATTGGGAGGAGGAAGCCCAATTTGTCGTTCAAATGGTTTCATGAGTACGATAATTTGGAAGGTCTTCGCTGGCACAATGTAGACCTCTCGATGGCATCCCAACACTCTCAAGGTAGCAACAACATCTTTGTGGAAGAATAACTCAAGCTTTTCAAGACAGAGCTGATGCAATAAGTAAAAGGAGGAAAATCAAACTAATCTATTTGGAATTACTATAATGATCAATTGACATCGAAGTTCAAGAAAACTACATCTCCAATTCTTTCAAGTTTTTGAAGTTACTATATATCGAATTAGGGGATCTGGAGGACCACCTAGCTCGATATAACAACCATATAAATATATTGAGAGTATCTAATGAAGATAAGTCTAGAGCCTTCTCCATGACCCTCTCCCAGACGACCCGAAGGTGGTACCTATCACTACCTCGGGGATCAATGTAACACCCCTCACCCGTATCCAACGCCGAAATAGGGTTTGAGGTGCTACCGAACTTAAACTCAACCAATCTTAGGAAATCGAGCCATAAAATTTTGATCAATTTAAAACTTTTCATTTCATATTCAATTTGTCCCTTAATAGGGCTTTCGGGGCCCAAAATATACATTCAAGGTGGTTCGAGACCAAACCGATGGCTCAAGAAAACTCAGAGAATTTCCTGCTTTAAGGCTCCACACGCCCGTGTAGGTATAGGGCACATGCCTGTGTACTAGGGACATGCCCGTGTCCCATACCTGTGCGGCCAAGTTAATTCTACAATTTTTCATGAAACAAGTGCAGACTTCACACGGCCTGGACACATGCCCGTGTCCTTTTGCCCTTGTCCTTTCACACAGCCACGACACACCCGTGGTGCAGCCCATGTGAAAAAACTTGAGTATTTCGTTTCTGACGTCAGCATCACATGACCATGGTACACGCCCGTGTACTAGGCCGTGCCCTTCCACACGGCTGAGACACACGGCCGAGTCTTTGCGTATGTGGCCATTATCATGCATTCTGACTTGAAATTTCTAAGTGCAGGGGACACATGGCCTTCTCACACGCCCATGGGGCTGTTTGTGTCTTACACACGGTCTAGACACACGCCCGTGTGTCTACCCGTATGGACAATATGAGGCTATTTACCAAGCCTCATTGCCACCCTAGTATGCCTATATTCATGTCAATACCAACCAATACCAAATCAAGCATGATAGACATTCATTTAACCATGAAGATGCATCTATTATAGACTCAAAATGAGTGTTATTCTCATTCAAGGCTTAATGTAAAGTGTGGAATCTATTCCAAGCCAACACATTTGGCGAATTCTCAAAGATACAAAATAATAAGGTCTAGTCCTATACATGCCATAATAAAAAATATAAATCCTACTATACCGAGTATTACGGCTAATAGTGTGATCTATATCTCTGACTTCAAGGGATTCTTGAGCTAGTTAAGCGGCACTGAAAGAAAAGGGAAAGGAAAGAGAGTAAGCATAAAGCTTAGTAAGTTGCATATAAGTAAATATACAACAACAATTTCACCATTAGTCATCATACTCATAGTTCAAAGGTAAGCATAAACTTGACTTATTACCGACTACTCAAATCACATTTTCTAATTGGAGCTCATTACTCATGCATACCAACTAGGTACCTGTACCACTCACAACATTATTATACTTTCCTTATTAAATCACTTTCATAACCTTTAAAGTTGAACCTTTTGGAATACTACCAAATATTCTATAAGCCTCAAACATGGGATAAGTTACCGATGCCTTGTCCCAGACATGTCTTACTCTAGCACAATTTTTAGCCGATGCATGTCCCAGACGTGTCTTGCACTAGCACTCGTCTCAATGTCGATGCCATGTCCCAGACATGGTCTTACACTGGCTCTCATAATATGGCCGATGCATGTCCCAGACATGTCTTACAGTGGCACACAAATAACCCAAATGTCATGGCCTGAATATCCGGTTTGTTTCCTAGGGTTTTACTGGGATTTTTCTACTATCTCAATTATTAATATGCATTCTCAGTTCACAATCTAGCAATTCATGCTATATCAACTCAATGACAATATAAATACATGCATTAACAATTTAGTTGTATTACTTACATACAACTTACCTCGGATTACAAAATGTATACGACTGGTTGGTTTAGTCGTTTTGCTTGGCTTTCCCCCGATCTAGGTTCAGATTTGGCAAATCTTGATCTATATTAGAAAAATACACTCATTTATTCACTAAATAAATTAATGCAATCCAAAATTCACATATTAGGTAAAATGACCATTTTGCCCTTATGCTCAAAAATCGATTTTTATCGAATTTTATCATATTTCAGGCCTAGACAAACTCTTTTTACTCTTATAGCAACTCCAAAATCCCACTATTTCACACACTTAACACCAATTTTGCAACTTATGCAAAATAGTCCCTTTAGGTGTTTTCATGCTAACACCTCTCACAAAAGTTGTTTATAACACAACTAAGACTTATTTTTTTCCATAAAAACTCAGTAAACACTATAAATCCATTCATGTAGAAACCCTAAAATCTTAATCATTTTGCAAAATAGACCCCTCATTTGAAAGCTCATACTTCTAGGATTTCAAAAATACAAAAATCATCAACAAAGAACATGGAAATCACTTACTTGTGAGTCAACTAAGTGGCTGAAAATTTTGAGCTTTTGATCCCCCTTCAATGGCTGATTTTTAGTGGTGTATAGGAGAAGAAAAGGAAAGATGACAACTTTTCTTTATTTTATTCAATTTGCTCATGTCATCAAAACCTAACACTTTGACTAATTGATTTTCCTTGTCTCATGGCTGACTAAGCTCTTCTAATAGGGTCTAATTGCCTTTTAAAATCCCCCAATTTTGGTTCTCTAACAAAATAACACCATTAGCTATCAATTTGGGACTTTTACATTTTATG
Organism: Gossypium longicalyx; assembly: GCA_025698465.1. Taxonomy (NCBI): domain Eukaryota; kingdom Viridiplantae; phylum Streptophyta; class Magnoliopsida; order Malvales; family Malvaceae; genus Gossypium; species Gossypium longicalyx. The sequence continues at coordinate 8,312,248 of CM046997.1, read as the reverse complement.
CTATTTAGTCTTTTTTCGCAATTGAGCTCACAAATGTCAAAATTAACTTACCCAATTTTTCATGCACTAATATATTAATGCTAGAACATCAAAATAATAATAAAATAATCTTTTTAACTTCAAATTTTTGGTCCTGAGACCACTGTTCTGACTAGGCCTTAAATCAAGCTGTTACAATCAATCCATTTCTTTGATTAGTTGGTTGTGCAGTTCATGAGTCATTTTCTAGCTAACAAGACGTTTTGACAATCCCCGGCATATTTGATGACCATCTGGAAATGAGCAAATGAGTCTTTACGTGATTACGTTAAAAGATTCAATGCTGCCACCATGGTCACAAAGAGAGTCATTGATGATTGGGACATTTAGGCCTTCATTACCGAGACCTCACATCAACACCTAAGATACATCATTATTGGGAGAACTTCAACCAAGCTCTCTCATCTCTATAAAATGGTAGACAAGTTCTCAAAGGGAGATAAGGTTGGAAATGTTTGCACAGATTCCTCAACTCAGTATTCTGCTAGAGCAATCATCCGAGAAGATCACCCTCAAGAGATTTCATGGCTATCAGCAGCCTAGGACCAATTCAGAGGTAGGTAGACCTAGACATGGGCATTATAACTAGTTAAGCCAGAAAAGAAATCAGTGGGTGAACAATGTTTATGCCATAGGCCGTGAGAGACCCATTCGCAATTATAGGGGAGGCCAAGATTAGTGACCTAAAGCCTCATACTAACATTTCAAAACCTACCATGAACTCAATTGCTACCCGAGCCAAATATTTGATTAGGTAAAAAAACTAGGGAATCCTGTAAGTAGCTTCATATCTCCCACTCATTAAGCATCACAACAATTCTAGACCTCATTGCAAATACACTAATGCTCAAGGGTACTAGATTGAGCAATGTGTATGTTTGAAGAACGCCATTGAAATCGTAATCCGAGTAACACTCCATACCCAGCCTGGTCGCCAAGCTCGAATATCAAGGTGCCACACCACCGTCTCATGTTAAATATAACAGGTAAAAGTTCATTCTTAACAAAACGTTTTCCATTTTAATATTTGTATAGGTTTAAAGTCTATCTTAAGCTGTAATTATCGTCGTTACATACTAACATACATCAAGTAGCCTTAAAATAATAATTAAGCATGCATATGGTCCGTTTTAGCAAAATCTCAAAACATTAACGTAGGTATCGATACTAAAGACATGGTATTGATATTTTGCTCAAGAGGTATCGATATCGCTTGGAAAATCGATACCAAATTAGATTACTATTTCTTGTTTCAAAAACCCAACTTTCGAAAAATATCAGTACCACTGACAAAGTATCGATAATTTCACCCCGAGTATTGAAACTAGAGATAAAATATCGATACCTACAAGCAAAATAAACTTCCTGAAATTCGAAAATAGCAGAGGTATCATTTTTTCAAAGCCTGAATATCGATACCTCTGTTCTAGACCTTAAAAATATAACATATATCAACACATTGATCATTCTCGATTAATCCTAAACGTCATGCATCAAATACCTTATAAAATACGCACTAAAATACCTCAAGTGGCAGTCCCAAACATCATATTTTCAAGTTTACAAAATACCAACTAAAAATTCATAGTAAAATCACAGAACATCTACCACATTGCCTTTTACTCCTAAAACCCAATTAAACAAATAATGTAATGACCCGAATTTTATCGTTACCAGAAAAATGTATTTTCGGGTCTCCATTTCTGAAAAATGGATTCGTAGATATTTATTAAAAATATTTACGAAGTTAATCGAGTGGTTAATTAGAGTTTAATTAAGTGAATTAGCTTAAATTAAGGATAATTGTATAAAATGATTAAATTGAATGAAGTGTGAAAGTTTAATTATAGAATAAAGAAAATTGAAATGACTAAATAAGTAAATAAGCCAAAAAGAGTGCCAAGTGTATGGCAAAAATAAAATACAAGTGTAATAAATATAATACACATATTTGTAATACATGTATGTATTTGCTTATTATTTAAGTAAATATTAATGTATTTATTATTGTTAAATTGATATTATATGATAAATAAATAAAAGTAAGACAAATGTGTGGTAATGATTGGGTACAAGTGTATTAATAAAAATACATAGACTTGTAATGCTTGTATTTAAGTATTAATAGATATTTATTATTTATAAAATGTATTTATTAATTAAATAATTATATTATAAGATTTTTATGTGAAAAATAAATAAAAAGTTGACAAATGTATGATATGTATAATGACATGTGTAATATTAGTATATGTATATTTGTAAAATACATGTATATTTGCTTATTATATAAGTATATTATTAAGTTATTATTATTATATATATATATAATACAAAACAAAGTAAAAGAAAAAGAAAAAGAATAGAAAGAAACAGAAAAGAAATGAAACAGGGGAAAAAGAAGGAGAAAAAGAAAGGAAAGAAAGGAAAAAGGGGAAATAGAGATTTTGAAGCTTGAAAATTTAATAGGTAAGTCAATTTAGCCCTTTTTACTCAATTTTAATGTTTTAAAAGCTTTAGAACAAAGTTTTGATGAAATTAAATTAATATTTTGAAAGATACTAGATTTCTAAATATTGTTCATGTTGAATAAAAAGATGAATTAGGGGTTAGATTGATAGGAATTCAAGTTAGAAATGAAATAACGATCGAATTGTAAAGTAATTCATAAGTTTTATGTTGTAGGGACTAAATTAATGAAATTTTGAAATTAGGAAAATATGTTGGAAATTTAATAGTTAAGTATGAGTTTAGACAAAATTTGAATAGAAATGAAGTATGAATTGAGATAGAAAAAGTAAGTGAATTTAGTTAATATTAAATTGAAATTAAAGTAGAAATTGAATAGAAATTGTATTAATTGGACATAAATTAGTAGTGAATTAACGAATATGAATTGTTTTAATTCCTGTAGCTAATGTTATCTTGGGAAATCTCGGCTAAGTAAGGAAAAATGGCAAAGACAACGGGAGTTAGCTCGGAAATTACGGTTTGTATTTTTATAATCCAAACTTAATACTTAAATTGTTGGATTTATTATTTAATATATATACATATATATATATATATAGTAGGTATTTTGAAATGATTATTTGAATTGGATTGAATATTGATTATATTGAATTGATTTATGAATATATGTGAATATTTGATTTGAAATGAATAGTGATGTGGAAATTGAATAATAAATATTTGTTATATTAGAAAATATATGTAGTTGGAAGTGTGATGAAATTGATAGAAAAATGTGATTATTGTGAAATTGAATATGTATTAGTGAAAAGTGAATGAAATTATATTGAATTGAAAAAATATAATTAATTAATTAAAATATGAATTAATTGAAAACTGAAAAGTGAGTTAAATACCCTATTAACTAGTCGGGCTAGTCGGATATAGTTGGCATGCCATAGGATATGGAAGAGTACGGGTTTTGCCGGCTTATTGATCAGGCACTTATGTGCCGACTACTGTTACTGTTACCGATTCGGCACTTTGTGTGTCAGATATTGTTATTGTTTCTGTTACTGTTACTGTTTCGGATTTGTTCCGATGAGGTACTCTGTGTACCGTACTGTTACTGTTACTGTTCCGAATTTGTTCTGATGAGGTACTCTATGTACCGTACTGCTATTGTTACTATTACTGTTCCAGCTTCGGCCGATGAGGTACTATGTGCCGTTCTGGTGTGTTGGTTGGATCCATGTATCCATCTAGGTCCGAGTCATGTTAATAGGAGTAAATAAAGGAACTGGAAAGATCGACTGTTACTGAATAATTTAATTGTTACTATATATCTAATTTTTACTGAATAATTGACTGTTACTGGATAACCGATCAATTGATTGATACTGAATAACTAATTATTATTGAATAATTGATGGTTAGCGAATAACTGACTGTTACTGAATAAATAGTTGTTCTGATTGATTGATTGTTAATGAATATTACTGATTGATTAATTGCTATTGAAAAATAATAAAAGATTTTGAATTTAAAGTAGACCAAAACATTGGTTGGAAAATGAATGTTTGAATACTCATTGAGTTTGAATAGTTCAATATATATAAATTAATATGTTTTATAATTGTTTAACTGTTCAGATTATAGAAATACCACTGAGTGTATACTCAAAGTACGGTTTGTTTCTGTGCGCAGGTTATGTTAAGGCTAGACTGTTGAATCAACATCCCAGGCCGATCCCAAATTCAATGAGGTAAAGTATGTTGAGTAATGGTAATGGCATGTACCTAAGATGCATCTAGGTTGTGAAAGTATTGATGAAATAAGTAAATTATGGTTGGCAATGGTATATAGTATGAAGTTGAAATAATTGATAAAATAAGTGATATATTTAAAAAGATTCATTGGATAGGTTATAAAATGTTTTAGATTGGTAAGATTTGAGTATGTTTAAGTGTATTTGGATTATTTGAATGTTGGCAAATTGTATTGGTTGAAGTTTTAATTTGTAGAGTTAGAATCATTTATTTTAATAAATGACTATAATTGAACTGTACAGACCGGTAATACCCTATAATCCTATTCCGGGGACGGATATGGGTTAGAGGGTGTTACAAATAACACCTACTAATAGCAACTTAGTTCCTGGCTTGGATCACTCCTCGAGACCACATCGCTCACACCGGTACTATTTATTTGCAATGGTTTAAAAGGACTGGGTGAACTTAACAAGCTTAGTGAATGCTCGGAATAACCAATAAGCAAACAAGTCGTCATACATCAATCAAACAACTTATAGCAATTTTCCAAAATGTCTTTAACTTAATGCCATAATTTACATATTTAATCATCTTTCATGTATCCTTTTTACACATTTATATACGGATATTTAGGCATATATTCTAGTACATATTAATTACATATAGTCACATATAATCCCATTTAAACGCAATTTATAATAATTTACATAGCATCCATATACTCGTTTAGGCATACAACACATTACACATTTATACACTTTTTAAGATAATTTGACACTTGAGCTATGAAACATAAAAGTGAGCTCTATCATCACTCATCGGATACACAGATCTCCAACACACCACACATAGATTCGTAGAGTCAAACATATCCCATAAGTGTAGCTTATAGCTAACACTCTCCAACACACCAAACACACGTGTTCCGGTGAATGGAGCTTAGCTTGCATTCTCTTATCTCTCTAAAAATTGTCCTAGGTCTCAACACCCCAAATATCACAACACATATAGGTGAGTACTCACAATCCTATGTCATGCCAACTATATCCAACGGTCACAGTAAGTTACAAGGCCAAAATATCCATACTGTCATCAAATATTACTTTACCGATTATTCATACATATTCTTTGCATAACCATACCATTAGCATATTATACACACTGTCACATGGCATGAATAACATACCCTCATATTTACCGTCACAACAGTCATCACAACATGTTCATATTTTGTCACATCATAAGTTTTTTTATCACAATTCACAAACATATTTATCACATATTTAGCATAGGTAAAAGAATGCTTACACTTAGAATTTAGAGAAGGGGTTTAGGCTACCTCTAAATTCCCAAATAACACAATTAATCACTTACGAATAACTAATCCAAACACTCACCAAAATATATGCTTTTGTCGAAAACTGAAAACTTAAACAAGCTTTTCTTTGCCTTTATATCTACTCATTGAAGGTTCTATTGACTCCAACGCTTCAACAAGACAAACCACACAAACAGACATTCAATAATCAGTCATCAAATTCATTAAAACAACCACAAACATAAGCCTAAGCTACCTTATCTTTTAACCAAAACTTTTGACATAGAAAACTTTAGATTCAAATATCTCGGTCTACACTTAATCTTTTTGCACGAAACGAATTCCGTCCATCTAGATATTAATCTACGTCTAATTGTCAACTTTTAAATTACACAAAACTACACTTTTTAAGATATCAAAATATTTCGACAAGTTTTGGCCTTTATGATAATAATTCATCAAAATCAAGAATTTCTTAACGAACTTTCAAAGTAACTTTAGAAAGCTTCTAGTAATGTTAAAAAAGGTTGAAAAACACTTTAAAATCAAGTTTTTATTCACAAACCTGAAATTCACCATTAATGACCCAATTTTTGCCCTTTATTTAAAACATGCATTTCAATGGCTAAAAGTTCAGTTTAAGGGACTAGATATCATTTTAAACTTATAGAAAGTCAAATGGTTAGCTTTGATGGAAGAAAAATAAGCTTTGAGAAAAATTTGAAAAACTCATGTTTTGGAGAAGATGATGAAGATGGTGAGGTTTATGTGATCTTTTTGGTTTTTATTGAGATTTAAAGTTTAAGGGAGTTTGAATTCAAAGGTAATTAGGTTGATTTTAAGTTGATTTTGAAACAAAGCTTAACATGAAATAAAGCTGTTGAATGGGGGTTTTTAGGTTGATTTTGAAATTCTGGTCTAATTGCTTCATAAAAACTCTCAGTTTTGACTATTTTACAATTCAATCTTATTTTTAAAATTAAGGACATTTAAAACTCGTTTTCAGAAATTGACTTGATTTTATGAAAATCATTGTCGAAAACATTATCGGTTACCAAATTTATAAAATTTGAAGTTCATATAGGCTAAAATTCCTAAAATATCCCAAACACTTTAAGCAATTCTTAGCTCAAGAGCCCCACCAATCAAATAGAGCCCAAGACAGAAAAGCAAGACCATTAAGATCACAAGGTGGTAACATGGGGAAACAACCATCTAGGGGGAATATTATTATGATACTAGGAGGCAAGCACACAAAATAGGTTTCATCAAATTCGAAGTGAGAATCCCACATGGGAAGTGTCCTATTAGTTTTTTTCGCAATCAAGAAACCCAAACCTTCCCCATTGAGTCTTCGATTTTCAGAGTGAGACAAGAAATATGTTTTTGACGTGGAAGGGGAAGATCCTCTAGTTGTTTTGACTAATATCTCTCCCTTTCAAGTCAAAAGGATTTTGGTTGATACAGGCAACTCTGTGGATATTTTGACGACTAAAGCTTTCTATTAGATGGGGCTTAAGGATACACAACTCAAACCTGCAAGCCAAGTGTGTGACTTTTCCAACCAACCCATCGTGATTAAGGGAACTATTAACTTTGGCGAAGGTACTGGGGATGGTAAGCACACCGGCACGGAGATGGTGGATTTTCTAGTGGTTGACCACCTCGTGGCCTACAATGTCTTTTTCGGTAAGCCAATCATGAGGGTGATAAATATGTGGTGGTCACCTTTTGCTTGATGTCAAAGTTTCCTACCCCTATAGGCGAGAGATACATGAAGGTTGACTAAAAGGTAACCTGGGAGTGTCATATTGTCTCGCTATAGCTCGCTGGGAAAGATTAGAACTTTTAGCCTTCCCCTCCGGCTTGCTACAAATCACACTCATCGTGCTACTTGGTTAACGTGATTCGAAAAGTGGGAATTGATTTGGAGGGTCTTGAAACCATACTAGAGACCCAAATCCCTAAAGTGTAGTAGTAGATATACCAAAGCCCATCCGTTTATACTAAGAGAAGCATGAGAAGTTTACCTAAACCGCTTCAGTCCTTCCCTCTAAAAAGAAAGAGAGCTTAAAGTCTCTATTGATAGATTGTAAGGATGTTTTTGCCTCGATGGTGGCAGACATACTAAGAATTCATCTATCAATTATTCAACAACCCTTAGAAGTAAACCTTAGTGCTCGATCAATGAAGTAAAAGAAGAGAAAAATTTCTAATAAGAAGGTCATGACCACCAGAGAAGATTTAAAGAAACTTCTAGTTGCATATTTGATTTGGTGAAACAATTATATGTCTATCTCTCTACCTCTGATGAGATAGTTGCAATAATATCAGTCAAAAAAGTTAAATTACTCTCAAGTCATGTGTAGGGTCTTGCAAGATAGATAATTAAATTACTCTCGAGTAGAGAAAATTATTTTTGCCTTGATTATGGCTACAAGAAAGCTGTAGCCTTATTTCCAAGCTCACCCCATCATGGTATTGTTAAACCAACCACTCAAAGATATCTTAGGGAAAGTTGACATTTTTGGAAGGATGATCAAGTGAAGTGTTAAATTGAGTGAATTTGCATTGAGTATTCATTGTGAAAAGTAATACAACCTCATACCCTGGCAGACTTTGTAGTCGAGTGTTCATTTTCCTGAGGAAATGAAGCTTTTGAAGAAAATAATTCCACTAACACTCCAATAGAGATAGTTCATGAAAGTCCTTCCATAGCTTCCCTCCTAACACAAAAAAAGCCTTAGGTGCTTCACGTCGATGGTTCCGCAAGAAAAGAAGGGTCTAGGACTGGAGTTTTGCTAATTGGCCCCAGAAGGAACAAATGGCAATACAATTTATCTTTTGCCTTTCCAACCTTCAAAAACATTGCTAAGTATGAGGCTTTGATAACAGGATTAAAATTGGCCTACAAGTTGAATGTGCGAAACCTTTAAGTTCACATAGATTCTCAGCTAGTTGCAAAATAAGTTCAAGGAAAGTATGAGGCCAGAAAGCCAAACCTGGCCAAATACTACTCTTTAGCTAAGAATTTGTTAAAGTAGTTCCCTGAAATCCAAGTGAATTCCAAACCAAAATATTATCTAACATTGCATTTAGCTACTTTAGTTTAATCTTTCGAAGGAACATTAATGGAAATAACAGAAGAACTTTTGAGAGCAACTTTTGCTTGTGCAATCCATACTTCGACAACACAGCATCCTATAATGGCTAAGAAGGACTGCCTTCGACTTCCTATCCTTTGTACAACCAAACCCTTAATCACGCCTAAGGATCTATCTTACTTTTTTTTCTCGTTTGTGAGGTCCCCTTTATCAATTTTTATAAATAGACTAGGCTAGGTTCAACTAATAGCTCGTGATTATCTTCTCCTTTTTTTTCTCGTTTGTGAGGTCTCCTTCATCAATTTTTATAAATAGACTAGGCTAGGTTCAGCTAATAGCTCGTGATTATCTTTTCCTCTTTTAGGGGGATTTATCTAGTACAAGTTTGAATTTGAATTTGAACTAGGACTACTGCGCCTGAAAATGTTAACTTGGTCTTCTCGGTATTACCACGACATCCATGCTAGCAAACTATCTGCCCTTTTCCCTGACAAAACTTCACTCATTTATTTCCTTGTTCTAAAACTGGTTCCTGCCATACCAACACAAAGACTCCACCACAAACGATTAAAAGCACCTAATTCCAACACAGTTCAAGTCCTAGTGCAATATTAAAAATACTAACTAAAATGTCCTAAAATGCAACAAAATGTACTTAAGTACAAGCAATTAGCTAGGTCTAAAGGCATGAAATAAAGAACTATAACTTGTCATTTGTGTTATTTTCTTTATACAATTCTGAATAGCATAAATAAAGAACTATAACTTGTCATTCAATTATTTGTCATACATCATAAGCATTTGCACTCCCCCCATGTATGGAAACAAGTGCCCCGTAAGCCTTCCTTATGGTTTGGAAGTAGGACCTTCCATAAGCCTTCCCCTATGTGTGGAAGTAGCCCCCCGTAGGCCTTTCCTATGCATTGAAAGCAAGACCTTCCGTAAGCCTTCCCCCATGTGCAGAAGCAGGGCCCCTTTAAACTTCTCCCCATACGTTAGGAGTAAGACCTTCTGTAAGGCTTCCTCACTGTGTGAAAGTAGGACCCTATAAGCTTTCCCATACGTTGGGAGCAAGACCTTCCGCAAGCCTTCCCCCATGAGTGGAATCAGGCCTCTTCCCCTTGTGCATTGAGAGCAGGACTTTTTATAGGCTTTACCCTATGTATGTAAGAAGCCCCCTATAAGCCCCAATGGATTGGGAGTAAGACCTTCTTTAAGCCTCCTCCTATGTATGGAATTAGGCCCACTAAAAGCCTCCTCCCATGTGTTAGAAGTAGGACTTTCCATAAGCCTTCATCCATGAGTGAAAGTAAGATTATTTATAGATTGTTATAAAATTTCCACAATGCAGAATATTTGAACAAGTCATCTCTGTCGCTCAACTTCAAAGTCCAAAAATTTAATTTATTGAAATGATTATTCAAGAAATCCTGCTTAGTACAAATAATCACAACAAGTTTCCATCAACAAAAAATAGGAAACAAATGCAAAGCCTTCTGAGAAATCTATACATTTCGATAAGCAACAAATCAAAATGATGCAACTTTTTTTTTAAATTAATAGCTTTACAAGTTTTACAAAGCTACCAAGGCAAAGTTTAAGTAACGCAAGGTTGCAATTCTATTTAGTTTGCTTGAGATAAAAAAAAAGCATTTCCAAATATGTAAAAAAACAATAAAAACAAAAATAAATGAATAAAAAATGAAAATTTTATTGAATTAATCTTCTACATTTACAAAGGCCTCAAGCCCAATATTACAATCATTATCCTAGAAGGGTCAACAATATTTTTTGAAGGGGCAACGATAGAAGAAGTGTCAGCACATACCAAGTTGCCACCATTCGCTTTCTCACTAAGTTGGTCACCTTTCGTAGAGGTGTTGCATCAACAGAGGTTTCCTTTAGTGGAGTAGTCAAGGGAACTAAAAGCTTATCTCGAAATTCTTGCCAATCTTCACCTTCAAGATCCATATTGTGTTGGCCAAAGTGCATCGCTTCCAAATCTTCCTCTATAAGAGGTTTCATGTTCACGCAATGAAAATCGAATGGGCTATAAACAACCTACAAGGCTAGAACTAGTTGGTCCTAGAATGAGTTAAGCCACTTCCCATGAACCAAAGTAAAAAAAGGCTCATCAAGAGCACGTAACTCTTTCTCTTTAGCTAGCCAATAACTTATTCTTGTCTTTCCACTCTTTAACCTTCTCCCTCAATTAATGGTTCTTTATTTCCATCTTTTTCTTATTCTCCAAATCCTTCAAAGCTTGCACCTCCTTAGTAAGGCTCTTCACTTGCCCCTTTAGGGCAGAGCTTGTTTTCTTGGCATCAACGCCAACTCTTTTTTTATCCTTCTTAGAAGATTTAATGACGCTTTTCACTTTAACTTTGGCTGCCTGAAGGGGTAACACCTTTTGGGCCACTTTATCTCATAATAGCCTCAAAGCTAGCACGAGCTCCATGGAGTCTACATAAACAAACAATGCTAGCAAAGGAAAATGTAAGTTAACCAAGTTGACAAATTTTGCAGGAATACCTAAAGCAACACCAACTATGAAAGAAAATACCACAATAGGGCACGCAGGAGAACTAATTTTAGTGAGAGGATTCCTACTCACAATAGCTAGAATAGGAGACCCACTCAAACTAGAAGGGATGCCACCTAAACCGACAGTGATGGTAAGGGAATGAGTAAAATCGTTGCCATCACCACCATTTGGAGGATTAACCTCAACAACAAGGTCCTCAGTTTGGGAAGAAATGGCCTTTCGTTCTTACTCCTACGGTTTCTTCGGAATGAGCCCATTCCTCTTCTTGTTGTTCTGTTTTCTCGGGGCAAGAAGAGAGAGGCTACCTCCATTAACATGCTTCTTGTCTTAGCCTCAACCTTTTTTTGAACTGTTTCATTGTCCATGGCGAGTCCTGCACAGACAAAGAAAGTCAAACACAAATTAATAACTTAACAAATGCTGAAAATAAGATTTTATCTTAAAACGACTTCTTCTCGCCGACTGATCAAGAGGGAAAACATAGACAACCTTCTTCAAAATAATTTAGTCCAGTCTCAGATGGTCTCATAAAAACCTCCGCTCGAGGGAAAGAAGGGCAAAGTGTAATAGCCTAAATTTTCGGTGGTGTCAAAACAGTGATTTGAGATCACTAAATTTGAAAAATGAGTAGAAAATATTATTAATTTAGTGAATATAAGTTAAATGTGAAGTTAGGAAAATTTTTGAAATAGCGAATAGTGTACTAGAAATAAATATTAAAATAATTAGAATTAGAAACGAGATATCGAGACTTTGAAAATTTTAAACCGAGTCATAAATATTTTTATAAATATTTATGGAATTTTAATAATTAGTATTAAATTTTCGTCAAGAAATTTTAAAGTTTCGATAGTTAATTGAATAAAAAGGACTAAATTGTAACAAATGTAAAATTATGAAAACGATTAAATAGCTTAAATGATAAAAGAAAGAGGGTTTAAAAGGCAAATAGACCCAAGGTATATTTGGGTTGGACAACAAGGGCATGAAATCAGCAAGAAAATAAGGAGAAATAAGGGTAAAATTGAAATATTGCAAAATTTACTTAATAAAGCTCGGTCTAAAGTGAAATTATCTAGATTTCTCTTTATTTTTCTGCATTCTCATCAGCAAAAACACCATAGAAGGGTTTCCTTAAGCTTATTTTTCATATTTTTACTGCAAGTAAGTTCAATTCTTTATTATTTCTTGAAATTTTTGTGTTTTTGTGACTTTTACAACTAGGTCCACTTATTGAATTCATTAGTATTTGATTTTATGAAAGAAATTGAAAGTTTCTATGAATATGTGCTGGAAATATATGATTATTTAGCATGGAATTAGAGCTTTAAATTGTTTATATGCTGATTTTATTGAAAGAATTAAATAGAAAGTGAATGTTTGGGACCTAATGGTGAAAGAGTTTGAAGTTAGGGTTTTATGTGGAAATTTTGAATTTAATTAGTTTTGAAATAACTTATAATGTCTAGGTAAAGTATTAATTGAGAAAAATTAGTTTAATTGAGGGGTTAGTTGAGCAAGGACTGAATTGTATGAACTATGAAATTTGGGGCAAAATAGAAATCAACATTTTTCACTAAAATAGTTTTGGATAGCAGCAATAGTCTAACTTTGAAAAATCACCAAAAATTTTAAATATCGAATTAGAAGATGAATAAAATATTAAATTAAAGATTATTGAGTCTAGTTTCTTATAAAAGAAATGCTGTAAGCAACGAAATTGTAAATCATGAGATATAAATGATTTTGTGAGATAATATCAGAATGATTTTGGGTTCCCCTGTTCTGACTTTGGAAAATCATAAAAAATTGTAGAAATATAATTATAGGTTTAAATTTATATATTTAAAATCCTTAATGAGTATATTTTCAAGATAAACAAATAAAAATATCATATGAATTCAGTAAGATGAGATAATTAACTTTTAGTGAATAAGGGTCAGAACTGTCAGATAGAAGAACATGGGTGAATTTAAAGAATAAACTGTACTTATTAGCTAAACCAAAAATTCTGAAAATTTTATGATAAGAAGATATGTGAGTCTAGTTTCAGGAAAAATTAGCGGATCCTAATTTGGAGTTCTGTATCTCAAGACAAAAATAATTTAGTGACTATGACACGGATGGACAACATTGAAATATACATAAGTAAATAGTGAAATTATAGATAATATTAGTTATAAGCGGGTTATAAACATTAAGAATGTGAAATAGAGTGAAGATGAAGTCAATACTGATAAGTGAATGATTTTACGATGATAGATCGAGAACCCGAAGCAAGTCGAGAAAAAGAAAAAGTAGTTGATTAGTCCCTGAACTTTCACAAATTTTGCAAATCGACTCAGGTAAGTTCATACGGTTGAAATTTAATGATTAAATGTTAATTTTATGAATTATATAATGTATGATGAGATATATATTGATGAATAGAGAATAAAATAATAATACGAAAATCGAGTAAATAATCAAATTGAGCGGAACGTCAGATTTGAGTACTTCTGATCAGTGACAAGTGATAAGTGGTAGCCTCAGTTACACTTATCTGATTAGTGACAAGTGATAAGTGGTAGCTTTAGCTACACTTATCTGATCATTGACAAGTGACAAGTGATAAATATGATCCGTGTAAGACCGTGGCAGGACTATGACTTCAAAAAGTGATAAGTGATCATACGCAAGACCATAGTTATACTATGGCAAAGTGGAAGTGAAGTACTCAATTTTCCATAACCGTTCCCTAATTTGATTAAGAATGGTATGTGATAAATGGGCCCAAAAGAATTAAAGGAAATGGATAAGTGGTAGTGAGTTTATACAAGGGAACTTACCAATGAATGTGGTTGACAAGTGAACTTAATAATTGTGTATATTGTATACGTGTATAAATATTTGGTAAGATTTATGTTTAGTACCTATGAACTTACTAAGCTTCTATAAGCTTACTTGACTATATCCAATGTCTCTTGTAGATTGACGTGAAAATATATGGAGGATCGGATCAACACAAAGGATCACACTATCCAGATTATCTCCGGTAGTTTTTGTACATTTCCTTTTTGATTTATATGGCATGTGTATGGTTTGATGATTAAGTAAAGGCTAAGACTTGTTTAATGAATATATATTAAAGTAAAGAGTAATAAATATGCTAAATGGTATAATTATAATAGAAGTATAATTTGGTATCAAATTGGTTGAAATGAATTGGTTGGTTTGGATTGGTATTGGTTTTAAAATTGCAAGGAAGATTAGATATTTATAAAGAGGTTATATTGAGCTTATAGATTAAAAAAAAATCTTTGGGATTTTGTGAAAAATTCACTATGGTTTCGATTTAATTCTGGTTTGGTCCCGAAGTATGTTTTGGGCTTTGGAGGCCCATCTAAAGGACGTCATGACATGTTTTAGTAGATGAATAGTATTTAACTCGTAATAACGAAAAATTAATTTGGTAAACTCAGGTAATGCCTCGTACCCTATTCCGGCGACGAATACGGGTAAGGGGTGTTACACAAAGGATCTACTACTTCTAACTCAGGCATAGGCCATTTTTTATCAATATGAGCTCTTATAGGCACTTAATAGTTCAAAGGATTCAGACCTCTCCCTATTATCATTTATGCTATAGGGCATCTACTGGTGAAAGGGAAAGATTAAACTTGAGGTCTCCAACGTTCTCTTGTATCAAACCCTTTTGCAAGATCTTTATATGTGTACCCTTAACCTCTTGCATAAAAAAAACAATACTTGAAGACCTTTCAAAGGAAAATATATTGAGGAAAAATAAGAAAAACCACTTGATTAATGATATTGAATTGCAATTGAGCCTCCAGATCGTCAGCTAGAGAGGGTTTGAAGTTGCAAATATCTCTTAGAAGTAGGAGCCACTTAGTAGGGAAACCAAAACTATCCTCAAAATACAGTTGAACAGTAACATACTTGCAATGATCAAAGCCTATGTTGCTTGTTTTCTCATATAAAATGTGCTTGTAACACCCAACACCAGTCTCCTTTGTCAGAACGAAATACGAGGCATTACCTAACTTTAAACTCATGCTTTCATACATTTTCGAGTCACCGAAACTCTGCTCAAATTAAAACGTTTGCAATTGCAACTTCAACTTCTTATCATGGGCCTACGAACCCCCAATCATCCATTGGAAATTATTTGGGATTGACCCAGATCCTTAAGCCATCCATAGAAAATTAGTCATTGAAATAGGGCACGCGCCCATATGGAGGGGCAACACGCCCGTGTGGTCATTACGACATGGTCGTGTTGATGGCCCTTGTGCCTCACACGGCCTAAGCAATACAGGGACACGCCCGTGTCATTCACCCTTGTGGAATTAATTCTCAATGCACACTTACAGGGGTTTTCATATGGCTGGCACACGCCCGTGTCCTAGCCCGTGTGCAAAAACCTAGACATTTTGTTTCTGACGTCAGCAACCCCAAAATGTCACATGGCCAAGGCACACGCCCGTGTGCTAGGCCGTGTCCCTCACACGACTGAGATACATGGTCGTGTCTCTGCCCGCGTGTTTACTATCATGTATACTGACTTAACAGTTTTACTTGCAGGGGACACATGGCTGGATCACACACCCATGGTGCAGGCCGTGTGTCACACACAGCCTAGACACGCGCCCGTGTGTCTACCCATGTGGACAAAATCAGGCTATTTACCAAGCCTCTTTGCCACCCTTACTTACACAACCTACACAAAAGCAATCAAAACCAACATAAAACTATCTCATGCAACCAAATCAACCACAATAGACAACATTTCATTTGTGCATTTTACTCATCCATGAACATAACATCATTTGCATATATATCAAAATGAATATTAGCCATCATTTGAGGCTTAATACAAAATGAAGGATTTATCCTATACCAACACATTGGCCAAATTAACAATACAAAACACAAGTCTAAAACCCTATACATGCCATATTCAAAAATATAAATCAAACTATACCGAATGCTTCGATTGATAGTGTGATCGATATCTTTGACTTCCGTTGATCCTTGAGCTAGATAGGCGACACTATAAGAAAATGAAAAAGGAGAGAGAGTAAGCATAAAGCTTAGTAAGTTGCACATAAATAAATATACTACACAACTTTACCATTCATCAACAAGCTCATAGTGCATAAGTGGGCATAATTAAAACTTACTCATCAATATTCAATACACATCATATAACATATATTGAGCTCATAATTCAAACATACCCAATAGGTACCTGTACCACTCACAACACGGTTATCCTTTCCTCGATAACTAGAAATCATAACTTTCACCGTTGAACCATTTGGAACACTATCAGATATCTATTACGCCTCAAACATGGATAAGGTGCTGATGCTATGTCCCAGGCCTGGTCTTACACTGACACATTTCATAGTCGATGCATGTCCCAGACATGTCTTACACTGGCTTACGTCTCGAGGCCGATGCATGTCTCAGACATGTCTTACATTAGCACTCATCTCAATGCCGATGCCATGTCCTAGACATGGTCTTACACTGGCTCTCCTAATGTGGCTGATGCATGTCCCAGACATGTCTTACACTAGCTCACGCAAGTGATCCAATCGTCATGGCATGAATATCCGATTTATTTCTT
Organism: Gossypium longicalyx; assembly: GCA_025698465.1. Classification (NCBI taxonomy): domain Eukaryota; kingdom Viridiplantae; phylum Streptophyta; class Magnoliopsida; order Malvales; family Malvaceae; genus Gossypium; species Gossypium longicalyx. Next base: position 8,295,384 of record CM046997.1, on the reverse strand, counting down.
AGGATTCAAACGGGAATTCTACTATCTCTATTCTCATCACATTTTCTCATTTCCACAATCAAACAGTTCATACTATAATAATTTCGATACAATTCAAACAAATATATTATCAATGTAGTTGTATTATTTACATACAACTTACCTCAGATTTTAAAATGTAGCGACTAGACAGTTTAGTCAATTTGCTTGGCTTTCCCCCGGTCTAGGTTCAGACTTGGTAATTCTTGATCTATAATAGTAAAATGTACTTACTTAGTCACTAAATAAAATTAGGCAATCGAAAATTCACAACTTTGGTAAAATAATCATTTTGCCCCCAAATTTTGACAAAATGACCATTTTACCCCTAAGCCCGAAAATCAATTTTTATCGAATTTCTTCGTACCTTAAGCCTAGCCAAACCCTTTTCACTCTTATAGTAACCTCAAATTCCCACTATTTCACACATTTACCATCTATTTGGCATCTTATGCAAAATGGTCTTTTTAGGTGTTTTCATGCTAACACATTTCACAAAAGTTGTTTATAACACACCCAAGACTCATTTTCTTCCATAAAAACTCAGCAAACATTATAAATCATTTCATGGCAAAACCCTAAACTCTTAATCATTTTACAAAATAATACCCTCATTTGAAAGCTCATTCTTCAAGGGTCTCAAAAGTACAATTATATTTAAGAAAAGCCATTAAAATCACTTACTTGTAGAGAGACTAAGTGGCTGAAAATTTTGAAGCTCAAAAACCCTCTAATGGCTACTATTTTTGGTGGAAAATATGGAGAAGAAACATGACTCTTTGATTTTTTTTTTTTGTTTTAAGAATCAATTTGCTAATGTCATCAACTACCAACTCTAGCCTTCTTTTGACTTTTTGACCACATTTGCTTCCTATGGTCGGCCATGCCACCCTAGAGGGTCTAATTGCCCTTTAAAGGCCCTAAAATTAAGATTCATAAGAATTTAACACCCTTAGCTGCTTTAGGACTTTTGTATTTTATGCGATTTAGTCCTTTTTCGCAATTAAGCTCACAAACGCTAAAATTTCTTCGCCACATTTTTCATGCACTATTAAAAACATGTTATGACATCTATATAATAATGAAATAATTTATTCAACTCTAGATTTGTGATTCCGAGGCCACTATTGTGACTAGGCCCTAAATCGGGCTGTTACAGTGCTTGGCTTGAGGATTACCCTACTAGCGATAGAACAATATGGTGGAAAAAACTTAGTTTGAAAACAATTTTTTTACATAGCGGAAAATTAAAATTTTGAGTCAATTTTAAGATTTATAACAATAAACTTTTCCTGAAACAACACTTGTGTTTTCAGCTAGACGGATTCTTGTCGTTCCTGCCTTTATTCAGAACGACTTTCTCTGCTATTCTAGTACCATGAACTATTTTAAGTGTGAGCTCGAATGAATTCGAATAAAATACAAAACCAAAAATTATTTACTTTACTTTCAGTGGGAAAAAAATCTCTTTTCAATAAAAATCGGTAGAATTGTTATTTCAAAAACAAAATTTATATTTAGAAATAAATTATTACTTTTTTTTGGGTAAAATAACAATATTTCAAAGTTAAATAAAACTTATTGTGTATTCAGCCCTACCGGTGCCATCTATTTATAAGGGAAAAAGTGAAACCCTTGTTGAATTAGTAGAAGTCTATTTCAATAGGAAAAACAACTTCCTAGTTGAACTAGGAGAGAGTGAGAGAGGTTAATAGGGTGTGCTTCCCCTCATATATATTATGAAGGGGATTCGGGCCTCTCATCTATTGAGTCCAATTATATTATCTTCTTGAACTTTTAAACGAACACTTTATAATTTAATCCAACCTAGTATATATTTTTCTAATTCTAAAAATAGACATTATTTGGTAAATTAATTATAATTAATTAATTTTCCAATTAAATAATTTTCTCAGCCCGCTTCTAATTTCATTAAAATCATGGCAATTTTATTGTAAAAGAATCTATGAGAAAATATATTTAATTTTTCTACATTCAACAGATTCACTATGACTAATTAATTTAATCTTATGTTTGAAAACAACTTGATCAGTGCTCGTTCGATGACCTTATCATAAGTGTTTTACCTTCATAACATATCCTTATTCTTTTTAGGACAAATCCGCTCTTCTAATATGATCATATTTTGTCTCTTGGAAACCATTACATCTTCCTTTATGAAAAGTCAATTACTATCAAATAGTAATGCCAATGAGAGGATATCATCTACTTGTGTCTTAGGCCATGAATTCCATTATTTTAATTGATGCTACATTTTGAAAAAGTCGTATACCCAACACACCAGCTTTCGGTTCCTTATCCATTTTAACTCAGGCTTTTACTTACATCAAAGTATACGAGTCACGCATACAAAGTCCATCATCCACTCAGGATTAATGTATGCCACACTTTGAACATCACAAGTGAATAAATCAATAAATGGGTTTAAGATCTATTCTTCTTGGGTACAATCTGCTGTATTGTCAGTCCAGTCAGTCACATCTCCGTCCTTATCTTCTAGGAGTCATCCTCTCTGATGCCCAAGACAAGGCATCTCCCCAATTGGATTTGATAGACAATATATTAGTCTTTTAGTTTGTTTGCTAATTTTTTATTAAACTAAGGACATGTTTAGGTTTGTCTACTAATATAAGTTGATATTTCATATTACGATTCGACCACGTAATACCACTTAGTGTTAGTTGAAACATTAGACAACCAGAGAGCTAATATTTGCTTCTATTTTGCTTTGCATGCAAAAACTACGTGAGGACAATATACAAAGGGTATCAATGTAATTCATGAATAATTTTATTAACTAACCTGTTCAAAAAAATAACCAGTGTATAAACAAATATTCTACACTTAGGGCACTAGATCCAACACCATAGCAACCTAGGTTGTTTCTTCTGATTCCCCTCGGATAGCTGATATAGATTTTGAAAGACCTCGGATAGGTTGATAAACCAAGTAAGTAACCACTATGAGGTCTTAGATCACTACTTGGGAGCTATATTATAAAAGTTTAGTACCTTTAGTGCAAAATGATGCAACAGAAGAATGAAGCCCCCTTTTGAAGTATGCAAAGGGGGTAGAAACCATAGAGGATTCTAGTACGTCTTATTAAGATTGTTTTTCCTTTCCACTTAAAATATATTGTACATGGTTGTCTTGTAGCAGAGCCTTTTGGCCTGCAATAGTGTTGTAGACTCGTCAAAGGTGATGGTGCACCAAAAACACCTACTAGGAGTGACTTCCCATGTCATTCGAGGGGAATTCCTTACCCTACCACAATCAGCACCCTTAGAAGAACTCGCTTCACTCCCACAATTTTGGTGATCGAAGATCTAAAAAATTTTGACGAACTGGATTTAGTTCTAGAAAAAGACATCATAAACAATAACAAAAACAAGAAAAAGGAAACTCTTACCTTAAGAATAAAACTTGAATGAACAAGAAAAGAAATGATGTGGAATCAAGAGGATTCGAGTAAAAGAATGATGAAAAAAAATAGTAGAATAGCAACACAAGAATAAACAAATGAAGAAGAAGAGGAAGGTTTTTATAAACCTCTCCATCCAAACAATGTGTTTCAATTAAATAAATGATGTCCCGACACCATCCAATACAAGAGTGACATGTGGCCGAATGAGACATTCTAGGTAAGGTGCCATCTTTAGTACCACATCCCCAAACGTTACTCTCAGGCCCTTAAGTAAATGCTCTTAAACATACCTAACGTTCTTCCAAAAGACTTGTGCAATACACTTCAGCTTTCTGAACCCATATGCCAAAAGTTGGCCCTTTCAAGAAAGCAAATAAATATATCTAGACACCTGAACATGAACCATCCATTTTATTATCGATTCAAATTACTCAAGTACAAAAATTATACACCCATTACTTCATAGCACTAACGGCCATCTGAAAAAGAAGACATTGTAACACCCTTAACTAGGTCTGATCATCGGACCCGAGTTATAGAATGCTACAGCATATTACAAAACTATTACATCCAAACTTGACATTTAAAAATAAATTCAAACATTAAACATTTTATGTATTCAATAAATAAACAAAGTAAATCATAACCCATGTTTAACGTGATATACAAACAAATTTGAGTCTCAAATGAGCTAATGAAAGTTCTTAAACCAATCCAGAAACAAATAAAGACTTAATTGAACATATACCAAATAGTGTTGAGAATTTCTTAAAACAGAGATCACACGACCGTGTGGCCAGGTCGAGTGAAAGGCTATGACCATGTGTACAGTAATCACAAGTTTGTGTGGCTAGGTCATGTAACTAATTGTGACCGTGTGGGACACATGCATTCCAATTCCAAAAGAGCACAGGATTCTATCATTAGCCAATGTGTGACACGCGACCATGTGTCAAACTGTGAGGTCAAGAATATGTCTCTAAATGCTTAGTTTTGTTCAAACATTCAATAAGGCCTAAAATGCACTCTTTCATAAACATCAAAACCTGCACAAAATATACACATTAACATGCCAAAAATGCAACTTAAAATGCCTAACCAATATGCCACATTTGACACCATATTTCAACCAAAACCAAACCAATCCAATGCCTACTTATCATCCACACCATTCATTATTTAAGCATCACCATACCAATACCATATCAAATCCTAATAACACTTCAATTTAAGTCTACTCAATATCACAAGCATATAAACATATGTATGAACCAAACCTACTAAAACAACATCAACATCTCTTTTATTCATTACACTTATAACATATCAATATGAGCGAGTTCATAAGCTTGAAATTCAAAACTTATATATACATTAACACCTATTACATGCCAATTTAGAACATAGCCATTCATGTGCCTTATATGTGACCAAAATACCAAATTCCTATCATTTAAAAGTTGACCATACTGCCAATCTAATAGCCTATTATTTGTCAACAAGTATAAGTTCACATATCATACTAATGACATACAATTTAACCATCAAAATGTTATACCATAGTTACCAACCAAAATCTCACTTTTCTACTATTCTATATCATCATCAAACTTTCCAAAACCTCATAATAATCTATACCTTATTTACACAATTACATTCAAAATTACCATTTCCAAGCCATAAGATATCATATCCATATGCCAACAAACACACATAATTTATACAATACCATTAAACTCTTTACTTTCAATCCAAAACACATAAATACAATTCAATTGCTATTTACATGCCACATAATCGAGTTGAACGATTAAAGGTCTACCAAAATGAAATTTGGATAGTGTGTCCTTCAGGATAACTTGAATTACCGAGTTCCACAAATTTCAACAACAAAAAACAAAAAAAGAAAAAAAGTAAGCTTTAAATAGGCTTAGTAAGTTCATAGGATTGAAATGATAACTTATCTCAAATCACATTAATCTATACCAAATTTAACTAATTTATCTATATTTCTATCATAACATATCACATTTACAAGGTGAGCATTTTGTACATATAAACTATTAACTATCCATTCATTTCAATATCATTTCTAAGTAACTGTTAAACATATACTCATCATTCATTCAATTCAATCATCTAACATTTCAATAAACATATAAACATATCCATTTTCCATGCATTTCAAACATATCCATTTCATGTATCTCATGGAATCAATCAATACTCTTTCTTTTAAACAGTTAGTCCAATGAACTAAATAATAAGATATAGATACGTGGGTAACTACACCACACCAGATAGCTTAATAGAATGATAACTACACCACACCAATGCACCATAATGCAAAGCCAGAAGGCACAACTATCATATCCTGCAATATATCATTCCTCCATCACACCAAATAGTCTTATAGAGCAATAACTACACCATACCATATTATTCGTAGAGACAAAGCTCATAATCAACAACAAATGTAGGATTCTAGCATAAATAGTGATATCTCCGTAAGATCTTTTACTCTACATCATCTTTTAAACATATCACGTACTAGTGTGCAATCAGCCTTATTGGCATGCCAATTGTATCTTATCCTACAGTCATCCGGGGTCTATTAACATATCAAGACAATTGTTTACAGTTCAATTCTTTTCCCACATTTGTACCAATTTGAATACAATTTTGAAATATCATATACATATACCAAAAAATCATAATTTAAATATATTTAACACATTTTTAAATATAAATATCCCATATGAACTTACCAAGTATAAACAGCAGTAGGAGAAAGGTTAGAGACTAATATTTAATTTTCTATTTTCTTCGGTTATCCACCGGTTGGTTTGATTCTTGATCTATATAATAATTAAGTTCAAGATATCAATTCCATATACTTTATAGTACTCAAATACATGCATTTGAACTTTTAATTTTTTTTATACAATTTCCTTAAATTTTTACATTTTATTCAATTTAGTCCCTAAAATCGAAACTATTATATCTTTCAAATTCAAGATTTATTTTACAATTATATTTCAATTCCATCCATGTGCAACCCTCTAAATACATAAATTTTATATTATTACATTTTAGTCCCTAAACTTAAAACTAACAAAAAATTACTTTACAAATTAGTCATTAGTAGGGGTGAGCAAAATCCAATTCGATTCGAAAAACTCGATAAAAAAATTTAAATTTTGAATTAAATAGTTCAAGTTATTTGAGTTAATCAAGTTATTCGGATCAACTTGAATAAAAAATTAAGTTTTTCGGTTTAACTCGAATATGAATTACACAATTCGAGTTATCCGAAAATCCAAATAAGAAAAGACAAAACTACATCGTTTTGATAAATGTTTACCTTTTTAAAAGTTAAAATTCAAAATAATTAAGTTAAAAGGAAAAACTACGTCGTTTTCATAAATGTTTACCCAAAGTTAAAAGGCAAAATCATTATATTGTTCATGTAGTTAAATAATCTTGTACTTCGTATACTAGTTAAATAGTCGGTCCATCTAGACGAAACATTAAATATAAATAATAGGATTCGTTAACTCGACTCGATTTGACTCGAAATTTTTTTAACTCGATTCGATTCTATTTGAAAAAAATTCAAATTGAGTTTGGTTGCTAGAATAGGATTTGTCAACTCGAATAACTCGAAAAATTTTTACTCGATTCAACTTGACTGGATCGAATAGTTACCCCTAGTCATTAGACACTAGACCTACTCATAGGTCGAGCTACCTGGCCCGACCCGAAGGCCCACCCGAAATGTAGGAGGGTTTGGGCAAAAATATAGGCCCGAAAAATAGGCTTAGAAAAAAATAAGGTTCGTTTAGAAAACGGGTCGGGCCTCGGGTAAGGTATTTTTGTCCCGAGCCCAACCTGGCCCGGCCCGAATTCACTAAATGAAAAAAAAATCTGCTATTTTTTTTTGTTTTTGAATGTTATTTTCTTGTTGTTTTCTCCCTATTTTGCTACCATATTACTATTATGTTGCTACTATTTTGTTGTTATTGTTTGGATATTGTATAAAACTTATTTTATTATTAATTTTGTTATTATTTTAAAGGCATTTGTTAATTTTGTTATTATTTTAGAGGTATTTGCTTGTTAAGTTGCATTTATTTTAGTGCTATTTAAATCTATATATTTTTTAAATTTTATTTTCAATTTGTTGGGAAATATTTATTTTGATTTTGTTAGTATTTCTGATGTATTATATATATTTAAAACTTACATAAAATAATATAAAAAATTAATACGGGCGGGCCAGGACCGGGTTTTAGCATTTTTATTTGGGTTGAGCTTGGAAAAAATTTTAGGCCCTTTTTTGGGCCCGGCCCGGCCCGACCCGAGCCCAATGAATGGGCTTAAATTTTTAGTTAAACCCGGTCCGAACCCTGTCTGGCCCGACTCGGCCCATGAGCACCTCTATTAGACACATATAAGCTTATAATCAAGCTATTAAAAATCATAAAATTTACGAAAAACGGATAGCTAGAGGACTTACATGCATAAGAAAGATGATATGATTTGCGTGGTTTTCTTTTTCTTTAATTAATAAGATTTTAACATATAAAAATAAATAAAAGTGAAGCCTTAACCATCCATGTTATAGGATTATGGTCTAAATACCATATAATTCCTCACACATTTACCAAATAAGAAATTTAACTAATAAAATCAATAGAGACCAACTTTTATGATTTTTACGATTTAGTCCTTTTTCCTTAATTAACTATCAAATCATCAATATTTCCGAACCAAACTTCAATCCACTTATAAAAAAACTACATAAATATAAAAATATTTATGAGCTTGGTTTATGAAAGCGAGGTCTCAATACCTCATTTTCCAAAACCACTAACTTTTGGTATGAACCATTTGTACTTTGACTAACTAACTAATTAATAAAATCTATCAAATCAAAATTCACAATAATACTATATGTAACTTGTAAATATTAAATAACAATATTTATGAACTCACTTGTCAGAATTGTGACCCTGAAACCACTATTTCCGACACCACAGAAAAATAGGTTCTTCATTACCATGTCGATTCCATAATATTTTCACTAACGATACTTTTTTCTTCCATAATTCTTTTACTTCCCGAGCCAACACTTTCATTGGTTCTTCAATGTAAGTCAAATCTGCTTGTAACTCTATCTCATCAGGAGTTGTAATCACTCGAAAGTCAGTGGTGCCGGAATGTATGGTTTTGGAATCTCGTATTTGTAAGTCGAACTTGTAAATATTTTTATTAAATATTTACAAAGTTATATTAGAAGTGAAATAAATTTCGATTAAGTAAATTTTGTCGAATTGGTGATTAATTAAGGTACAGGGATTAAATCATAAAAGTGTCAAAAGTTTAATTAGTAAGGAATCTTTAATAAGAATTCAAGTAAGGGAGCTCATATAGTAATTATCTCATTAGAATAGTTATAGTGTAAGGTTTGAGGAATTAAAATATGAATGTATATGTTTTAATTTATAAATTAAATAAAAATAATAAGAATAAAATATAATAAAACTAGTTAGTGGAGAAGAAAAATAAAAACATTTCTATTTGTTTTCATACAAACTGAACCTTAGGAGGATGAAGTGTGGAATGTTCGATTCTAGGGGGTTTGATTTCAAATCCAAAATTGCTAATGTCGACCCGGGTTCCTCGAAAAGAAAGGAAAAGGCAAAGTTGCCGACGAATATCTCGGAGTTTACAGTTGGTGTTTCTATAATCCGAACTCTTTAAAAATTGTTGCATTTTAAACCGTTTTTGTATATTAAGAATACGAGGTGGGTATGTAATGTGATGATATGGGTTGAATTGAGTTCTAGGGGGTTTGTGTATAGTTGTTGCACTTTAAAAATGATTTGGGCTGAATTGAATTGATTTATATATCTGTGGACTAAATTGAATGTTTATGAAAAATCTGTATATATTGTTCAAATGTGAAATTGAGTATGTAATGTGATGATATAGTGTTGTTATATGTAAGTTTATATGTTTATTATGAAAACAAATGTGAAATGAGGATGCTAATGAAATATAAAATGGGAACCTATTTAATTGTTCGGGCAAAGTGGGATATAGTTGGTATGCTATAGGATAGAAAGAGTTCAGGGTTATTTCAACTATGAGTTGATGAGGTACTTGTGCCAATTTACTTCGGTTTAACTGATGAGACACTGGGTGTCAACTTATTTATAACGTTGGGTGTAACTATTTGCTTCAGATTTATCTGATGAGACACTAGGTGCCAAACGGGTGTGTTGGTTGGATTCGTGTATCTGTCAGAGTTCGAGTCGTGTTAATTGGGAAATAAATAGAAAATCAAGATAATGACATTGAAATGGCAAATGATATGGAATGGAATTGAAATGTGAAATAGAAAATGATATGGTGGATGGAAATGTGAATAATGAATAATGATGATCAATGAATGTATATGAAATTAAAAGGTTAAATGGGATATGTCTATGCATGAATTGAGTTATCATATGTAAAATGTGATATATTGCCATGCAATGATATTAGTATGATAAATTTGTTGTGACCTCTTTTACATTTTAAATTTTACATGTCATTACTTGATTTAAATTTTACATTTTAATGACCTCTTTTATGCTTAAATATTCAGATTATAAAAATACCACTGAGTTATACTCAGCATACGATTTTGTTTTTCTTTGTGCGTAGGTTAGGTACTGTACGTTTCAATCATCGATTTAACATCTAATAACAAATCCCGGACTTAGTCATTGGTGATATGTTCATTCCGATTTTTGGCATGTACTTAGGATGTTTAATGCTTTATGATCATCTTGAATCTTGTTAGTTTTTTATGAATATGTAATTAGGTATAATTATGGTGGTAATGGCCATTTAGCCTATTTCATAACCACCTAAGTATCAACTAAAATTCACAAACACCTAACCTATCTCGGTTCAATTCTACTTAGCATATTATGGCATCAAACACAAACACATGTTTATATATATACCAAACCAACATTACACTCATAACCTCATTTACAATCCATCAACAAAATAACTATCATTTAGACATCCTAGGTACATGCCGAAACAAAAGATAAATAACACCACATTTGAGTTCAGGATCGTTGTTGGATGTTGAATTGGCGATCAAAAGAGAAGTACAAAAAAACAAAACCGTACGTTGGCTAAAACTCAGTGATATTTCTATAATTCGAATATTTAAAGACAAGAGATTACAAATTTATAATTGAAATATAAATCCGTCTTTCTTTTTCATAATCTGAACCAAAGCACCCTAACGAGACACACTCAGCCGTATGAAACATCTATCAAACAACTCTTGCAACTATGCCTTTAACGCTCTTTAATTCAGTCAGAGCCATTCTATACGGAGCAATTGAAATTAGAGCAATTCCAGACATTATCTTAATAGCAACCTCAACTTATCGTTCTAGTGGTGACCCAAATAGTTCTTAAGAAACACATTAGTGAATTGCCTATCTGTTGGTAACTAATCAATTTTCGAATATGATGTTCGTGTATCTAAAATGTAAGCTAAAAACATTTCACATCCTTTTTGAATCAGTTCTATCTGACTCAACAATAATCAATTCTTCATTCTGACGTCTCAAATTGATTCATTTCTGTCTACAATTTACTACAACATCATACAAAGTCAACCAGTCCATACTCAACATTACATCAAAATTGTGGAATGGTAATAACTTTATGTTGGAAGGAAAATCACAACCTTGAATTCTCACTGGACACTTTTTACAAATCAAACTAACTATGACACTCTGACCCAAAGGTTTATTTACTTTAATATCAAATTCAGTTTGTTTTACTGGTACATTCTTTTTAGATATTATATTAGTACAAATGTAAGAATGAGTATACCCAGGGTCTATCAGTGCATATGCATTAGTATTAAAGAAAGAAAAATTAACAGCTATAATATCTAGGGCAGAAGCCTCCTCTCTGGCTCGAATCATATAAGTTCTAGCAGGAGCCGAAGTCTCAGATATGTCTATTTTATCCTTTTTTTCCACCTCAAGTAGTTCTAGTGTTATTGCTCTGTTCTTGGTCGTCTGCCACTTTAAGAAACAAATATTTGTTTATCAACATGATTTTCATTATTTTCTAACTTCTTTGGGGTATTTCTCATAAAATTTTTGGTTGATCCACATTGAAAATAGGCCTCAATCATAATTCAACAAACAACCCTGTGGAACTTTCCACAATGATCACAAATAGATTTATTATCATTACGGACACTGCCAACACTAGTTGCCAGCGTAGACTAAAATCTCGAGTCATTTGGTCTTAACCTATTTTTTCTCGTAAACCTTGATGGCACAGTTTAACAGCTCTATGTTTCTCTCGATCTCTTTGATGGTGGAGCTAAAAATGATTAGAACACATTTCGTTTACCAAAATCTCAAAATTTCGTTTTAGTTTTTTTCTTACTATTAAAGATTTCTTTCATTTTCTGAGCTCGGTCAGACATAACCACGAATTCCCGTATTTCCATTGCTCTAACCAACATTTTAATTTAATCATTCAACCAGTCTTCAAAACAAGCACACATATCTTTTTTGGTCTGTACAATCTCGTAAGAATACTTCCAAAGTTGTACAAACTCTTGTTAATATTTTGATACAGACTTGTTTCCCCGTTTCAACTCGATAAAATCTTTCTTTTTTGTCCAGGTACCATTCACTAACATATTTCTTTCGAAACTCAACTCGAAAAAGTTCCTAGTTAAATCTGTCTTTCGGTACAATAGCTATCAATGTATGCCACCACTAATACGCCTCATCTTTCAATAGTGATAAAACACATCTCAAATAATCGTCGGGTGAACATGCCATTTTCTAACCAGAATTCAACTCTGGCAAGACCATCATCTGTCTTGCCTCTGAACTTTTCGGCCCCATCTTTTTTTAAAATTTTATCTATCGGAGGTCTGTGCATATATATAGGAGTTGAACTTTCAGGACCAAGGGTGTCAGGGTAGGCACAGTAGGGGGAGGTTCGGAGCCATAGGATTGGCTCACAAGAATTTATTGAACCATTGACCAATTACTCTGGAAAAGGCATTTTTTGTTTATTCTCAAACATCTATGGAACTGGAAAACTATGACTTGCTCTTTGTTTAGGAGCTGAGACATTAATTTTGACTTCATCGATAACAACACGATTAGAATCGACTGACATCTTTTAGATCTATAAGAAAACAAGGTCGGATAACATCACATTATCTCAAGTTATATGTGGCATGTAATTTCTAGACTCTAAACACGATACATTCAGTCCTGGAATCAACTAAACCCTAGCTTTGATACCAATAAATGTAACGCCCCTTACCCGATACGATCGTTGGACCCAAGTTATAGGATGCTACAACATATAACGGAACAATTACCTCTATAGCTAGCATTTACCAATCAACCCAAACATTTAGCCCATTCAGGACTGTAGGGGTAGTATACATTGAAACCAAGGTTATGATCCTCTCGAAGCATGTCAAGTAAGGGTTGAAAATTTATCCCTACAAGGTTCAGTAGACTGAAAGCCACTTGTATAACAACAAGCACCCCTACACACTAATATGAGGAAAAGACGCTTCCATTGTATCCATGACCTTTTTCGTCTCCATCCATTTTACCATTTCCTCACTCTCTAACCTCTCAATAGTAATATTGGGATTGAGCTCTAAATGAAAAATTTTCCGACCACGCTCATGGATTCATGCGATGAACTCTTCAATCTCTTTCACCATCCCTCTCATTTTGAAACACCCCCACAAGCGTATGACTTAAAGATGAGTGTAACACCCCTAACCCGTATCCATCGCCAGAATAAGGTTTCGGAGCATTACCAAGTAATCGTAATCTAATAATTCTTTTCAAACATTTCAAAAATCATAAAATGATTCATTATTAACATGTATAGAGTCTCTTACTAAGCCTTTGAGGGTTTGAAAACACGTTAGAAAAGATTTGAGACTAAATCAGAAACATTTGAAAATTTTGGGAAAAAGTTAAAAAAATTTTAACAATAGGGTTCACACGGCCGTGTGGTTAAGCCGTGTACATTTTGAAAATGTACCTAGCCGTATGGACCTAAAATGTGCCTTAAACAACAAATTTACCATTTCCTAAAAGCTTGGACATTAAACAACTCAAAAAACCATTCGTTTAACCTGTTCAAAACATGATCAAACACATTCAAAACAAGCCAAAACAATCATCCTAAGTGCCTAACCATTGTACTGTCATTGGTACCACATTTATCTCATCAAAACATATTGTTAATGCATCATTCAAATCCAAATTATAAACATACCAAAATCATTCCATTTAGCCTATTTCATAACCACCTAAGCATCAATTAAAATTCACAAACACCTAACCTATCTTGGTTCAATTCTACTTAGCATATTATGGCATCAAACACAAACACATGTTTATATATATACCAAACCAACATTACACTTATAACCTCATTTACAATCCATCAACAAAATAACTATCATTTATACATCCTAGGTACATACAGAAACAAAAGATAAATAACACCACATTTAAGTTCAGGATCGTTGTTGGATGTTGAATTGGCGATCAAAAGAGAAGTACAAAAAAACAAAAGCGTACGTTGGGTAAAACTAAGTGATATTTCTATAATCCGAATATTTAAAGACAAGAGATTACAAATTTATAATTGAAATATAAACACATATTATTATTTAAAAATCACAACTGCTATAAGCCAACTCTTCAAATTCATACATAATAGCATATAATTTCATACTATAGTCAACTTACACATGCCATCATATTTAATTTGTTTTACAAATATCCCAATTCCCATACTTGCTATATAAATAGTTTTTCACAATTTGATTCACACTTCATTTAAACAATGACATTATTCATTCCATATCCACTTCATGAGTACAATACTCATGTATCTCATTTAATCACAATTTGTTATGTGCGAGGCATGGTGGCGACTGAGTATGAGCGCTGTGTTTTTTTTGAGGACGACCTTAGAGATAATTTGAGGATTCTAATAGCTTCGTAGAGGGAGCGTGAGTTTGCCGTATTGGTTGAGAAGGCCAAGATTGTGGAGGAGGTTAAGCGTACTGAGCGCCAGAACCGTGATAGAGGGAAGGCCAAGAGGGATGTAGAGCCTCCGAATGCTGGGGTAAGGCCTAGGAAAAAGGCCAGATCTAATGGGCCCATGAGAGTTGGGCCTACTATTGTACCTGCTGAGGTGGCGATTTGTTAGCTTTGAAACAGACGCCATCCGGGCGAGTGTTGGAGAGCTTTTGGGGCTTGCTTGAGGTTTTGGTTGACTGAGCATCAGGTTAAGGATTGTCTAATAAGGGGTAATCAGATGCAAGCTTCGGCTACTGAGACTGCACAGCCGTCGAGAGAAGTACAATAGCCACCTAGGGGCCGAGGCCAGGCTAGGGGTGGTAACGGTATGGACCAAGGACAGAGAGCAACAGGCTGAGGTGTTGGGATGACTGAAGCGAGGCAACCTGTGCTTGTATATACTGCACATTTTCGCGAGGATGGAGATGCTCCGGACGTCATCACGGGTACGTTCTTAATCCTTAATGTACCTTATATTCCACTGATAGACATAGGCTCTACACATTCCTACGTTGCAAGTTCTGTGTCTGAGACTCTGGGAATACCATATAAGAGCGTTTCTAGTGAGATTTCAGTAGTGAGTCCACTGGGGCAGTCTATTAGGGTTAGTAAACTATTTAGAGACGTACCGTTGGAAGTCCATTGAACGTTATTTCTGGCTGATCTAATGAAACTTTCGTTTGGGGAGTTTGACTTGATTCTGGGTATGGACTGGCTGGTGAAGCATCGTGTAAGTCTGAACTGTGCTAAAAAGAGGGTTATTCTAAGGATCGAAGAGGATAATGAGATAGTCATGATTGGAGAACGACGAAATTATCTAAGTAATGTGATATCTGTATTGGTAGCAGAGAAGTTGGTGAGAAAAAGATGTGAGACATTTTTGGCTTACATCAGTGCTTTTGATTCTGTGGGCTTAATGGTTAAAGACATCCGTGCTGTGAAATAATTTTCAGATGTTTTCCTAGAGGAACTACCAAGATTGCCTCCTAGCCATGAAGTAGAATTTGAGATTGAGTTGATTCCTTGTACAGCTCCGGTGTCTAGCGCCCCTTACCAAATGACACTGAAAGAACCGACAAAACTTAAGGCTCAGATTCAGGAGCTGCTAGATCATGGGTTTATTCATCCTAGTGTGTCTCCATGGGGAGCACCAGTTCTGTTCGTAAAGAAGAAGGACGGTACAATGAGGATGTGTATCGACTACCGTCAATTGAACAAGTTGACAATTAAGAATAAGTACCCACTTCCAAGGATAGACAACTTATTCAATCAGTTCAGAGGGGCTTCAGTGTTTTCATATATTGATTTGCGGTCAGGTTATCACCAGTTGAGGGTAAAGGAGGCCAATGTTCAAAAGACGACATTCAAGACTCGTTATGGACATTACGATTTCCTAGTTATGCCCTTTGGGTTGACTAATGCACCAGCGACATTTATGGACTTGATGAACCGTCTGTCCTAACCTTACTTCGATCGCTTTATGGTGGTGTTCATCGATGACATTTTGGAGTATTCTAAGTCGGAGGACGAGCACGACGAGCATTTAAGAGTGGTTCTGTAGATCCTTCGTGAGAAACAGCTGTATGCAAAGTTCACAAAGTGTGAGTTCTGGCTCAGGGAGGTAGCCTTTTTGGGGCATGTGGCTTCTACTGAGGGGATTCGAATGGATCCCCATAAGATTACGGCTATGTTGGATTGGAAATAGCCGAAGAATGTGTCAAAGATCCGTAGTTTTTTGGGACTGGTAGGATATTACCGACGTTTTGTAGAGGGGTTCTTGTTGATTGCAGCACTGTTGACTACATTGTTGCCTAAATGAGTTCCTTTTGTTTGAACTGACGTACAGCAGGAGAGCTTCGAGAAGCTCAAGACAGTTCTAACTCAGGCTCTAGTTCTGATACAGCCTGAGTTTGGTAAGGATTTCGTGGTTTACAGTGATGCATCGCATGTGGGTTTAGGCTGCGTCTTGATGTAGGACGGTAAGGTGGTTGCCTATGCGTCTCGGCAGCTTAAGACTCACGAGGCTAATTATCCAACGCATGATTTAGAGTTGGCTAAAACGGTCTTTGCATTGAAGATTTGGAGGCATTATCTGTACAGTGAGAAGTGTACCATCTACACTAATCACAAGAGCCTCAATTATCTCCTCACTCAAAAGGAGTTAAACCTTAGGTAGTGGCGATAGGTGGAACTGCAGGATTATGATTGCAGCATTGAGTATCATCCTGGTAAGCCCAATGTGGTGGCTGATGCATTGAGCCATAGGGCTGTGGCTAATTTGAGGGTGCTGTTCGCTCGACTGAGTCTTTATGACGATGGGAGTCTTCTGGCAGAGCTACAAGTGAAGCCGACATGGATTGAGTAGATTAGACCTAAGCAATTAGAGGATAAGACCCTTGAGATGCAATTTCGTCAGGTTGAGACTGGGACTACTACAGATTTTGGGGTAAATAATGATGGGGTATTGTGCTTTCAAGGTAGGATCTACGTACCTAACTATGAGGATTTGAGGCTGTCGATGTTGAGGGAAGAGCACAGTAGTCCGTACACTATGCATCCTGGTGGAAACAAGATGTATAAGGATCTTCGAGCTTTGTATTAGTGGCCAAGATTGAAATGTGAGGTTACCTACCTTGTTGCTCGCTGCATGACTTGTTAGCAGGTTAAGGCTGATCATTAGTTACCTTCGAGTTTGCTGCAGCCGGTAAAGATACCGATGTGGAAATGGGAGCAAGTAATGATGGACTTCGTTAGTGGGTTGCCCCTAACGCCCACTAAGAAGGATTTTGTTTGGGTCATCATGGACCGATTGACTAAGACCGCATATTTCATCCCTGTTAGGACAGACTTCTCTTTACAGAATATGGCCAAGCTATTCATTTCTAAGATAGTGAGGCTGCATGGGGTACCGGTCTCGATCATTTCTGATAGGGATCCTCGCTTTACGTCTCGATTTTGGGGGAAGCTTCATGATGCTTTGGGTTCTCGTCTTGACTTGATCATCGCTTTTTCATCCTCGAATTGTTGTGATTAGAGGGTGATTCAGATATTAGAGGACATGTTGGGGGGTTACGTAATGGATTTTTGAGGCAGTTGGGAGGAGTACTTGCCTCTAGCAGAGTTTGCTTACAACAATAGTTATCAGTTTTGTATACGGATGGCTCCATATGAGGCACTTTATAGTTGTAAGTGTCGCACTCCTTTGTGATGGACTGAGTTGAGTAAGTGGCGTGTTCTGGGTCCGGAGTTGATTTCTGAGACTGAGGATAAAGTCTGTTTGATTCGAGATCGTCTAAAAGAGGCTTCTATTAGACAGAAGTCCTATGCTAATCTAAAGAGGAGGGACATCGAGTATTCCGTGGGGGATATGGTTTTCTTTAGGGTCTCGCTATGGAAAAAGGTTCTAAGGTTCGATAGCAAGGGTAAGCTAAGCCCTTGATTTATTGGGCCGTATTGGACTCTGAAGCGAGTGGGGCCAGTCGCATATCAGTTGGAGCTACATTCAGAGTTGGATAGTATACATGACGTGACTCACGTCTCAATGTTAAGACACTACCACTCTGATCCTACGCAAATTGTGGCCATGGAGGATATTGTGGTTAGGCCAGATCTGACGTTTGAAGAGGAGCCAGTTCAAATTTTGGATCGCAACGTTAAGGCCTTACATAGGAAGTCTATTCCCTTGGTGAAGGTGCTGTGGCAGAATCATAGCATTGAGGAGGTTACTTGGGAGCCAAAGGATTCGATGCGACAGCAGTATCCTCACCTTTTCTGACCAGGTAAAATTTGAGAATAAATTTTCTTTAAGGGGGTAGAGTTGTAACGCCCTAAATTTTTCTAATTTCGGCTTTTGTAATTGTTGGGCTTGGAAATATCCGAAAAATTAGGTCTGTGATATTTTTGGCTTTAAACTAGTTGGGTTTAATGGTTATGTGGTTTGGGGTGTGTTTGGGAGGTCCTAAGTTTAGGCTATAACTTGGGCTAAACTTTGGTTTTTATTTGAATAAAGTCTTGCTCTTGTTCAGTGGGCTTAAAATTTAAATATGAGTAAGATTATGTCAGAATGGGCCTGCTGGTCTGGTGGCTAAGAGGGATGTTGGTGATATGAGGGTCTAGGGTTCGATTCTCTGCGTGGGAAAAATGAGGAGTATTTTGCTACAATTTTCGGCTGGGAGTTTGAGTTTTAGTAAACTGCTGAGCAGGGGAGTAGTAGTGATTTCAGGGTTATTTGGTTAGTATGCGATTCTTCCCAAAAAAATCCTCTCCTACAGAAATTCTCTACAATTCTGTAATATCCTGATTTTGGGCCTAGTCGAAATAGTGGTTTTGTGACCACAAAATTCGATATAGAAGTAATTATTTTATAATTATTTTGATGTTTATGATATGATTGCATGATTGTGTGAAAATTTTGTGAAGAAATTCTATGCATAAAATGCTTAATTTGAAGTTAGGGACTAAATCGAATAATTTGCAAAACTTGCATTCTAAAAGTTTCTAGTATGAAATTGTTTTGAAATATTAATTAGGAGGTCTTAAATATCAATTTTACCAATTTCTAAGTTTATGGACAAAAATTAGACATGGATGGAATTTTTGGAAAGTTTAGTAGTGAGGGCATTTTGGTCATTTAGGGGTAAAATGAATTAAAATACAAAATTAAAAGCCAATTTTGCTCATCTTCAACCCCATGGCCGAATATAGCAAGGAGAAAACATGGCTAGGGTTTTTCAAGCTTCCAAGCTCGATTGTAAGTCCATTCTAGCCCCGTTTTTCAAGTTCTTTACGTTTTTGGAGTCCCGGTAGCTCGATTTAGCTTATGCTAGCAATAATTTAACCTAGGGTTTATATTTGGAAAAATACTCATAGGTGAAATTTGTGTATTTTGGTGTTTTATGATAGAATATGAGGTTTTAAATTATGTTAGACAGCTTGTGCTACTCGGTTTTAAGTGAAAACAAGCAAAAGGGCTTAATCGGTAAAAATACCTAATAGTCATAAGTACATGTTAGAGTGAGAATTTGATGTTTCCATAGAAGGGAAAAATGATCAGCATGTCATAAAACATAAGAAAATAGGCTGAAGTTTAATTTACGAGCTTTGGGGCAAAAGTGTAAATATGCAAAAGTTTAGGGGCAAAATTGTAATTTTTCCAAAATATGATTTTGGGTCAATTTGAATAATGTGAGTCCTAATTAGACTATATTTTAAATGATAGAGCAAGGAAAACTGAAATTCAGGCTAAAACGGGGAAAATACCAAGTTGTGGACGAAATGGTAAAAGTAGTCATTTTCGCATACTAGGTAAGTTCATATGTAAATGCTGGTAACATAGTTATTATTTTAAATGTTTTTATGTTATTTAAATGATATGATAATTATTATGAAATATTATACTCGTGATAATTGTTTGATAATATGTCAAATTATGTGATATACTTGGAAAATGTAAAATACTACCGAGTATCGGTATCGGTATTCCGTAGAAGATGGTTGAGACACATGATTGGGAAAAAGGTCCCGTTGAACCTTAGGAATGGATTAGGATACAAGTGACATGTCACTGGGATATTTGGGCAGCTGAACTCGTTGAGTTGAGTCTGAGTTCACTTATGGATGCGAATGTCCGAACTCGTTGAGTTGAGTCCGAGTTCGTGAGATGTAACTAGGCATCTGAGCTCGTTGAGTTGAGTCCGAGTTCACTTATGGATGTGAACGCCCGAGCTCGTTGAGTTGAGTCCGAGTTCGCTTACATATGTGGCACTTATGTGCAAACTTTCCATGTATCCGAATTATATTCCGATGTGTTCAACGGGTAAAGTTCTACTCAAATGGAGGAATACTCAAGATGAAAGGGACGTATTGGTAAGTGTTGTGAAATGGATACTTTGAACAGGTATGTACTTAACCCTCGGGTTGAAAAATCGATATAACAACAATATGGTAAGATGATAAATGAAAATATGATATGAATGTCTTGGTGATGATTATGCAAATGATGTTTTATGTTTGCTTATATGGTTATGTTACTTGCTATTTGCATGTGAACTTACTAAGCATTTATGCTTACTCCCTCCTTTTCATTCCTTGTAGTGTTGACAAGCCAGCTCAGAAATCGGGAACGGTCGGAGGCACGCTCACACTATCCGTATACCATCCTGGCATAATGGCTTGTATATTTTGAATATGGCATGTATAGCATTATAATCATTTTGTATATATGGTCTTATGATATGGTTATTGAGTAGTATAAAAATGCTTGGTAATGATTAGCCATTGGAATGGCTAATTATGATCATATTTGGTTTTATGTATGTCAAATTGCTAGTTAATCCATGGAAACCATGAAATAGGTAAAATTTACCATAAAATAGATTCAGACAGCAGTAGTGACGTGAATTTGAAAAATCATTAAAAATAGTAGACATATAATTAGATAATGACTAAAATAAGGAATTGAAGAATTATGAGTCTATTTTCATATGGAAGAAACGAAATAGGTATATGAGTTATCTTTTATGAGATGTTTAAATTTTTGTTAAACAGGGATAGAGCGATTTCTGGATCCCCTATTCTGAATTTGAAAATTCACCATAAATTGTATAAAAATAATTAGAAGTCATAATTTATATGTAAAGATTTTTTATTGAGTCTAGTTTTAAGAGAAACAAACTTCATAGTCATTGAAATTCTGTACAGAGAGATATCTGATTCGTAATACACAGAGGTTAGAGCAGTCGAACCCTAAAATAGGGAAGACTTTAACTAATAAACTGTATTAATTGGCCTAGCCAAAAATTCTAGAAAACAATTAGTAAATAGATATATGAGTCTAGTTTTAGGGAAAATTTACAGAATTGGATTTTGAGTTTCAGAACTCGAGATATGAATTTTTAAGCGACTGTGACGCAGTTAGCCAGCTTGTCTGGAATTTCTAAAATTAAATTGTTTGAGCTGTTTAAGCAATGAATTAAGTCTGTTAACACCTCGTGTTCGACTCCGGCAACTGTCTCGGGTATGGGGCATTACAAATTCTCCTCTCCACCATTCTTTTTGTTTCCTTTTTGTCGAAAATCCCCCTCTTGTGCTACTGAAATTTTGGTTCTTTTTCCCCTTCTTCTCTGTTTTTCTCCTCCTTCGTTTTCTTTCCTTCAAGTAGTGCTGGCACGAATTCGGTAAGTATGGTTTTACTAAATTGCATAATTTCCGTTGAGGATTATTAAGAGTGATTTGTTTACTGTTTAGGGGATATTCAAGGTTCTGTGGATCGCTGATCGAGTTTTTAAACAGCGAGGAATCATGTTCTTCGTCGAAGGTAAGAAGATCTCGGGTTCTGGGACTTGTTCATTTTTATGTAAGTCGATTTAAGTGACTGATTTGGGCTCGATATTGTCAATCTTAGGCTTTGGAGTGCTCGTGGTTGGATTAGCAGGGAAAACGAACCAGGTGTGTACTCTGATCGCGTAGAAAACAAGTTTCGACGAAAGCCAAAACGCAGTCTGTCGACGATACACGGACATGTGGTCTACCCGTGTGGTAGCTTGCGTCGCGAGATATGGGCGTGTGACTGACGAGCTAGGTCGTGCGAGTGCCACACGGGCACGACGGACAAGGGCCTATGAGGCTAACGAGGCCGTGTGCGAGGCACGGGTTCAGGCAAATGGGTCGTATGGGCCACACGGGCATGTGAACCACTCGGGCATGTGGGAATCTAGGCCAGGCCATGTGATCCACACGAGCAAGGCCAAGTTGTGCCGTGTGAGCCACACGGGCGTGTGGTCTCACACGGGTAAGGTACACTGGCGTGTGAGCCCCTTTAATCTGTAATGTTTTGTAAGGTTGCACGGGTCACCCAAGTCAACTGTGACCTGTAGTAGGGTCAGTAAGCCTTATCTAGACTCTTAATTCTGCGATGTATGTGCTCGCACGATATACTTAGCATGATTATCTGATCTGTTCCATAAATAAATAAATGATCTGTTTGTCTGCATTAAAGCATGCCATACTTGCATGGTGCATTGCATCGGGGTGGGTTTGACGAAGTGAAGGGAGTATCTGGAGGGCTTCATAAGCCCGTTACCTGGCAACTAAGCTGCATACTCATGATATGTGCTGCGATGCGGTACGTTATGGTGTGTAAGGTTGGATGAGTAGATTATATCCCCATATACGGTGTGTAGGGATTGGTAGGTCGATTTTATCCCCACATGGTGTGTAGGGTTGGATGGAGATGGTGTACAAGGTTGGTGGGCATGTTATATCTAATATCTGATCTGTTATGCATACGATTTTCGTGTGGCTAAGGCCGAATAACCGTATTTTGTTATATGTTTGTATGCATGTTGTTTGTGAGGATATGCACACTGAGTTTGCGAAAACTCACCCCTTTATTTATTTTGTTTGTCAGGTAATCCTCCGCAATAGATGGATCGGTGACGGATGGCTCGATGGTGACCACTGTTGGACATTTATGGATTTTTGAGTAACATTTTATTTGTCTGCTTTATTTTAAATATTTATTTTTGGGATTAAATGTCTTTGAACTTGAACCATTTTTAAGTTTATTTCGGGATTTTAAACTATTAAGCTATTGATTAATGAATTAATGATGTTTAGCTTCCGTGATAATGAAAAGAGTTCACCTAATAATCAGTTTGGAGATTTCATGACTTAAGTACTGATAATGAACTGAATGATTTTTAACTGGCTAAAATTTTCTAAAAACACTCTCATGTGACACCGCCAGATTCGGCCATAACGTCTAGGCCGGGTTTGGGGTGTTACAAAGAGTAAAACTTGCTTCAAATAGAAATAATAGAAAGAAGAATTCATGCCTCCCACCAATACATTCTGGGCCAAACACTTCATTAAGATGATGTAATCCTTTTAGGATGTTGAACTCGTACTTGTGATGTTATGTAAATAACCCACAGCACATTAACAGTTTCTTCATCTCTCGGTAGGTGGTGGAGCAATGATTACTAAAACTCACTACCGGTTAATCACTCTTCCTTTTGAATTTTTCGTCCTTAACTTCTGACCTTTTAGGTTTTTCGTACTTGGCTTCTAACTTTTGCCACTGCTTTCGACAAAGCACGACCAATACAACCACCACCTTTACTCTAACTATTGCCTGACTATTCACCAACTTTGGCCATTTTTTAGCAAAATGCAAAAAGTTGCTGTAATAATGATAAAAAGAAGCACCATAAGGTGAATGGAAGCACACAAACCATTAAAATGCAGAAATCATTGTAGAAAATTAACAGAAGCAAGGAAATCGCCAACAACAGTTACAAAAATTTCAAAAAAAAAATGTGGCAAAGTAACTTCAAAGAAGACAACTGAGAATATATAGACTTATCTCCCAAAATGCACGGTTTCAAAGGACAACTAGCATTCAATGGAAACTCACCACCTATCCCAAAAGTTTGTTGTTCATCATTATCATGACTCCCAAGAAACACAATCTTCAAAGTACATTTATGGCAAAAACTCAAATGTTTGGATATAACGTTTCATTATAAAGTATAGCCACCATCCGGAGCAACTTGGAAAAGAGAGAGTTATCATATCAAAACATTGTAAAGAACGTCACTTTGTAACCTTTTTCTCAAATCAAAAAGGAGGGGGTATTGTTATACCCCCACCCATGTTAGGACATATGCCAAGCCAAGAAGAAGCCTAAATAGTAACCTTGCCACCAACAAGTCGAAGGTTACTTGCGAGCTCACCTTCCCGATATGACTACTTGGGCAACAAATGGCTTAATCTTAATGGGAAACATGAAGTCATTGGTCACTAAATATCACATAGGCTTAACTGTTTTATCCCATTAGAGTTAAAATGAATGATAAGATATATCCTGTCACATACATCATTGTCCCATCAAATACATCCCTCATACATGCTCCGCAATGATGGCTAGACGGCAAGTACAACTATTAATACCACCTTACACGGGATCTCTTCCTATAAGTACCTTCAAGAATAAGGAAGAAGGGTTTGACTTTTCGAAAATACTAAGCCTACACTCTTCCAACACCCTTTCAACCCTCAACCTTTACACTCTTTTCTCCACCGATCTTCATATCCCCCAACTCTCTACCCCAATCGGATTAAACTGGCCTCCACAACAACCACCACTCACTCTCTCTCTCCTCCATACTCAACCCTTGTTGTATCACTGTATCAACATCCATCAAGACTTAATTTTTAATGATTTAAAGTAAATATTTTTATAAATACATATATGTATTTTTGTTTGAGTTTTGGTTATCTTTTATGATTGGTTTCTCATAAAATTGTTGTTAGAGCTAAATGTTATACAACATTTTGTAATAGTATAAATAGTATTCCAATTAACATTTCATTAATATAGTTAAAGTTGACAATTTAAATTGTAATAATCTTTATTATTATTTTATTTTGAGTTTTAGTTGTAGTTACTAAAGAGATTTTATTTGTGATGAGAAACTAAATTATAGAAGGTGGTTAGTTAGTGAAATTTGAATTTTCTCTTTTTATGGATAAAGATATGGTTAACTTATGATAAGATTGTTAAATTAAAAGGATTATTATGTTTTTCATTCTAAAAATTCGGAAGATTGTCTTGTTGTGTTTAACTAGTCAAATGAAGCTTATAAAATGATACTACAATCTTCCATAAAAGGGTGCAAACATGAGAGTATCAAATATACTCTAGAGGGGCTATTTTGCTTGATGCAGTTTTGTGTTTATTTCTTTCTTGCAAGCTACTTTCACTAAGAAGTTTTTCTAGAAGACTAAAGTCATGATTGTTAAAACTAAATTGGATTGGCTAGTTGAAATGAGAATTGGTGGTACAATCAATTCAACCAAGCTATAAAATGGGAGTGAACTAGTGCAAAACTAGTTAAAAATCATTTGAATGAGATTTAAGTTTAAATATTTAATTTTTTTATGACTTATAAAATGAATGTTTATGTTTATATTACTATTTGACTAATTACTTGGTACACAAACTGTGGAAATTTGTAATTCCATAAGTGGCATTTAGATTTTGTCACATATTTTATTTATTTATGTTTAAAAATACAACTTAGAGACACATGTCAAAATCTTAATGTCGCTTGTGTAGATAAAAATTTTCACCACCAGTGTACCAAATAATTTTCATTATTGTTTATGTTAATTATTTCATTATTATTTCTTTTCTTTTTTTTTGAAATTTTTGACCATTTTAGAGTTTTTTCTTGAAACTTTATTTTTGTAACGCTTGGACCAGTTTAATTGTAAACCAATAGTTGATCGGTTCAACCACCACCAATCCAGTGCTTACAACATTGCAAGAAGTTCTTATTGTTGGAAAAATACAGTTAAGAAAACGGTTTTCAGTTACAACGAAAGTTTAAAAATTTTGAAAACCGAGTTGGTTTGTGATTTTATAGCAATAAACTTTTTTCCAAAAAGTACTTGTGTTTTGTGTGAGATAGATTTCTATCGTTCTCGGCTTTAAATCGAACGACCTTCTCTGTTATCCTCATACCTCGAATTGCGTTGAGTGTGGGCTCAAACAACATGAACCAAACACAGAACACGAAATAATTTAATTACTTTCAGTAGGAAAATAATTCTCTCAATAAAAATCGGTAAAAATTGCAATTCCCAAAAAATAGATTTTATTTTAAGAAAATAAATTCTCATTACTTTCTAGTAGAATAGCTGTAATACCCCGAAAATTTTTATAGTATAATATTATCCGTGATATAGTAAAATAAGGAATAAAGTGACAAAAAGGGAAATTTTGAGTTATGTCAATATTATGAAGTATAATACAGTAAAATATGATCCGTGATATAGTAAAATAAGGAAATAAAGTGACAAAAAGGGAAATTTTGAGTTATGTCAATATTAGGAAGTATAATATGATATATTAATTCAAGAAAGCATTAAATTATAAAAGTGAGAAAAGTTTTGTTGCATAAGAGTAAATACTCAAAATTTGATGGGTTAAAGTGTAAATATGAAAAATTTGAAGGACCAATAGTGTAAATATTTTAAGGGTGGAATGATCTAGAAACTAAGGAAAGTGGATGAATTAGGACCAAATTGAATAGATGAAAAACTATGAGGGACTAAATTGCAATTTTATCAAATTAAATGATAACTCAAGGATGGAATTTTAAAAGATAATAAAGGGCAAAATGGTCAATTGGAAGAGAGAAATCTAGAAAGTAATAATGATGCTAGAGATATTTTGATATTTTATAATTATTTAATTAGATAAATATTATTTTATTAATATTTTAATAAGATATTTTATTATTATTTTATTATTATTTTATTAGTATATAAAGAAATAAAGATGAGAAATTCTCATCCATCTTTCCCATGCAAAACCAACGTGAGAAGAAGAAGAAGAAAAAAAGTTTTCATTTCTTTACAATTTGGTCCTTTCACCAAAAATTCACCATTTTCACCAAAAAATCAAAAGAATTTCCATAGCTACCGAGAGAGAAAAATGTTAAGGAGACTAAGGGAAGTTAGAATATCAAGTTGGATTCAAGAAATGGAAGCTGAAGGAGAGAGAAAATCAAGATGAAGATTGAAATCAATAGAACAAGGTAAGAACATCATGATTTCAATACATTTTTAAGTTTGATATTATTGAAAAAGCATGGGATTAATGTTAATGTAGAGTTTCCTTACATATGGCCCTATGTTCTTGATATGTTAGTGAAGAGAAAATAAGAGAAAGTGATGAGAAATAGTGTAAAAAAAGAAAATAAGGGTGTTATAAACATGATAATTAATATCTTACACTAAAAAAGTTTTGGACAGCAGCAGTAGTCTAACTTTGAAAAATCACAAAAAATTGTAGAAATCGAATTATAGGATGAATAAAGTATGAAATTAAATATATTGAGTCTAGTTTCTTATAGAAGAAATTATGTAAGCAATGGAATTGTAAATCATGAGATATAATCAATTTTGTGATACAAGGTCAGAATGATTTCGGGTTCCCCTGTTCTGACTTTTGAAAATCATAAAAAAATTGGATAAAAATAATTAGGGGCTTAAATTTATATGTTTATAATTTTTAATGAGTCTATTTTCAATAGAAATAAACGGGAATATCATTCGAATTCTATACGAGGAGATAATTAATTTTTAGTGAAGAAGGGTCAGGACTGTTAGACAGCAGAACAGGGGTAACTTTAAAGAATAAATTGTACTTATTGGCTAAACCAAAAATTCTTAAAATTTTATGGTAAGAATATATATGAGTCTAGTTTCAAGAAAAATTAGCAGATCTTAATTTGGAGTTCTATAGCTCCAGATATAAATAATTTAGTGACTATGACACATATGGATAGTTTGAATATTCATAAAAGTAAATAATAAAAATTATAGATAATATTACTTACAAGTGTATTATATACATTAAGGATGTGGAATGGAGAGGAGGAAGAGGAAAACATATATGAATATTCAGTTAGCATGGCTAATTTGCATGTTTTAGGCTTAGGGACTAAATTGAATAAAAGTAAAACTTCAGGGGGTAATTTTGTAAAAATGTCAAAAATGACCAAATTGAAGGGAATGAATTGTTTTATTATTTAAATTAATAAATTGAATGAAATTATCAATTTAAGATAAGGTGAAAATTGGGGAAATGGTAAATTACCAAAATGCCCCTGAATCTTGATATTTCTGCAATTTCGTCACGTAAGTTCGCGTAACTTGAATTATATTATTAAATGCTTGAAATATATGTTATTATTGTGAATATGATTTGAATGTTCATTGTATGATAATTGATGAAATGTTGATAATATTTGATAAAAAAAAGGAAAATAAATCTCTATTGGAAGGAATGGATTTCGATAGATCTCTAAAAAGGAATTGACGATAAAAAGGATCTAGCCCGGACGGGTGATCCTATCTTGATATAGCCCTCCCGAAGAATATGTGGAAAATGGATTTAGCCCGGACGATTAATCCGAATTAGGGTCCGAATTTAGCCTTGGGTGGTAATTCGATCCAAGCTCATTAGAGTAATTGTCGTTGCGAGGATTTAGCTTTGGATCGTAATCCCGACAATACTCTATGAGTTTATATTACAGGGGATTTAGCCTGGACTGATAATCCCGCTGTAAGGATGAGGTTCGCAGGAGTGTGCTTTCTAAAATGAAATGTGTAAGACCATGGTTGAAAGATACCATGGCAACATGATATGAAATGTGTAAGACCATGGTTGAAAGATACCATGGCAACTTGATGAGGAATGAATAAGACCATGGTTGAAAGATACCATGGCAACGTGATATGAAATGAATAAGACCATGGATGAAAGATACCATGGCAACATGACATGAAATGAACAAGACCATGGTTGAAAGATACTATGGCAACATGACAGAAAATGAGTAAGACCATAGTTGAAAGACACTATGGCATCATGTCAAAGATAAATAAGACCATGGATGGGAGACGCTATGACATCTATTAAACAATTGATATTTAGGTAATATGTATAAGATGACGAATGGATATATGAAATGGTAGTGTGAAATGTTTACAAGAACTGGTCATATGGAAATATATATAAAAAATAGTTGTATGAAATAATTATTAAGATAGATAAACGAAATAAGTATAAGTACATGGAATATAATTTATGTTGAGTTTGATATAAACTATTACCGGAATAAATATACATAAAATATGTGGAAATGATGGAGCATGAAATATTGATATAATGAAATGATTGATATATATATTTTTGAAGAAACGGTAAGAGAATGATATGTTTCATGACATGTACATATATGATTATCTTTGATATGTTGATACAAGGAAATTATGTAAGTAAAGACAATTGTTAAACTCAAGTGTGACATGTCGAGAAAATAAGTATATCAATGTTGAATTTATATGAAATATGTGCAAGTATACTAACAGTGATGTTGTTTCACGCTTAGACAAGTGCCAAGATATTAATTGAATGGTAACATGTTTAATAAGCATTGAAATGGTAAGTACTTAGATGAAAATATAATTTAAGATTTTGCAAAAAAAAAAAAATTATGTGATCCCGATTTAATGGTTTCTAATCTATATTTGGGGCTTCGAGGGCCCAATAGAGAGACGTTATGATTATTTTAAAATTTTGAATAATAAATTACTCAGAATTATCTGAAAATGTTCAGTAAACTCCGGTAATTCCTCGTACCCTATTCCGGTAATGGTTACGGGTAGGGGGTGTTACAATAGCAACATATGAAACTTATGTGTTAAAATTTATATAAATAGCTCTACTAGTGCCATCTATTTATAAGAGGAAATAGGAGAACTCTGGCTAGATAAGACTTGAACAAATGATATTATTTAAAACAGAAAACATTCTCTTAGTCTAACTAGGGAGGGGGTGGGTGACAAACCCTAGTAAATAATATCAGGGTTGTCGCCTCTCTCTCTTATGATAAGGGGATTTGGGCATCTCCTGTATTGAGTCTGATTATATGAGGTTCTTGGACTTTTAACTCAATATTTTATAATTTAGTCCAACCTAATACTTTTTTTCTACTTCCCAAAATAAATATTGTTTATTCTTTAACTAAATTAATTTCCTATTGAATAATTTTTTCAACCCATTTTTAATTCCGTTAAAGTCATGCCAACTTTAATGTAACAGGATCTCTGAGAAAATATATTTAATTTACATATTCAATTGGATTCATAATGACTAATTAATTTAATTCAATTTTTAAACTTTAATTTTTTAATTATAATTCAAAAACATTAAATTAATTCTCAAGTCATTTCTATCCTTAGTGAGAAAACATATTCATTTGTGAATGCGACCCATTTTTCTAATTTCATCATTTTCATTCATTTCTGTTCATTTGGTCCTACATGCAATTCATTTCTAGTTTGAAAGAGCTAGCTGAGGGACCAATTGAACATATATATAATTAAAACCCAAATAATTTAAAATTAAGTTCCAACTTTTCACCTATTAATTATAAACTTATTTAGTCACAAAGTCATGCCACTATAGTATTGCGATTGAGCTCTCCCTTATTACATACCATTACGAAAGCTATTCTCGTCCAGTGACCTTATGATAAGTGTGTTAACCTCATAGGATATCCTAAATCTCTTTAGGATAAATTTGTTCTCCTAATATGATCCTATTTTATCTCATGTTAATCATTACATCTTTTTTCATGAAAAGTCAATTACTATCAAATAGTAATCAAGTAATTTATCACAAAGACAAATGACTCGTGGCCATGTTTACTTTTCATCTATCATGTAATGACAATAAGATAATATCATTTACCCATTTGTTGGGATATGAATTCTACTATTGTGAATGATGCTTCATTTTGAAGAAGTTGTATACCCAACACACTAACTTTCAATTCCTTATCTTTTTTAAATCAGGCTTTTACTTACATCAAAGTATATGAGTCATGCATATATGGTCCATCATCCACTTAAGATTTTGGTATGCCACACTATGAACATCACAATGAATAAATTCATAAACAAATTTAGGATCTATTCTACCTGGGTCCTATCCTATGTACTGTTAATCCAGTCAGTCACATCTATGTCTCTATCTTCTGAGAGTCATCCACTCCGATACTCAAGACAAAACATCTCTCCAATTGAACTTGAATAAGATGTATTAGTTTTTCAATCGGCTTGCTCATTTTCGATTAGACTAAGGATGCGTTTAGATTATCTACTAATATAAGTAGCATTTTTGTATTACAATCCGACCACGTAATACAGTTTAGTATTAGTTAAATGCTAGATAATCAATGAGCTAATATTTGCTTCTATTTTGTTTTGCGTGCAAAAACCATTGAGGACGTTATACAAAAAAGATTAATGTAAACAAATGATTATTTTATTAACCAATTTGTTCGAAAAATACAAGTACGCAAAATGAATATACTACACTTAGGGCATCAAATCCAATGCTTATGAAAGTTCACCTTAGGAGTGTACATCCTCAAGGCTACAATAATCTTAAGATTGGTTGGGCTTAAATTGATGGTTGTACTATTAAATTAATGCTATATTAGTTTTTAGGTGAGGCCCCTTACATGTAGGTGTGTACACCAAACTACATAAACAACTCTAGTGCATTTCAGTTTTTTGCTTTCTATCTATCTATGTAAACAGTCGCAATAATCTTATGCAACAGCTACTCAACCAATCATTCTCAATTGTTATCAGAATTCAACATCAAACATACTTTATGTTAAATTGGCAGCCAACTATCCTAAAAGAAATTAGTGGAGTAGCCAAGGGGTAGACAGAGACCTTGGCCCTTTGACAAAATGATAAATGTTCTATTTTATGCCCTTCGACAGTAAAACGTTAAATTTAAGCATTTTAAGCTTTTAGTAAAATTAAAACAATTAAAATTCACCCCCTCTAAAAATAAATAATTTAATTGAATTATTTTCTTCACAATATTTTTATCTTTGCCTCCCCCTTAACAAAAATTTTATAAATTCATCCTGACCCTTTAAGAAAACTACTAGCTTCACCCCTGAAAAGCAGTGTTTAAAAACTAAACCGAAGTTTAAACCAATCAGACCACCAATTCCCAGTTCAACGTCTAACCGTTGTGTAGAGGATGAAAATTTTCACCAATCAGAATTCATCATTCATCATTATGGTTTATCTGTAATTAAATTACGTTAAATTAAATTACTAAATAGATAAATAAAGAAATTGAATCATTTTAGAACTCTTTTTAAAAAAGTCATATTCTTAAAGATTATTTCATCTCTAATTAATTAAATTAATATGAGATAAATAATAAATAAAAGAGTTTAATTCTTATAAGCACTCAAATGAAGAAATAACCTTTTACAAGAACTCTCTTTTATTGACTAATTGGCATTATAGAAGGGCTTCAGTTCCAAGTCATTCAATACACATTCACAAGTTCAAGAATCTATAATTTCCTAAAGAAACTGAAGAAAAATTCTAATGAATGCCATATCTGTTTTGAAGAAAAGCCGCATCCCGATCCAAATTAACTACGGAGAGGGATTCAAAAGTTGTTTCCAAAGGAAGTTGTTCTTCGATCTTGTTCAACTATAGTAATGGGGCCTAAATTCGTTTTTAAGGTCAAGTCTCAATGACCCTTGGGGCAAACATCATTGATTTAATGTCAAGTCTTGATGACCATCGAATCTATAAATTAAATCACATTCTTAAGCAAGATTTTTCCAAACCTAATTCAAGAGCACCACAACACTTGAAACAAACTACAACCTTCTAAGTTCAAGACGTATTGAGGTCTAAAGACCTAAGTGTAGTTTTTTCATCATTTGTACTTGTATATTTCAAACAGATTGGTTTGATAAAATTTTATCATTTACATTAATATCTTTCGTATTATATCTTTAATGGTTTTTGCACGTAAAACAAAATGTAAACAAATATTGGCTCACTGATTACCTAACATTTAACTAATATTAAGGTGCATTATGTGGTCAAATCATAATGCGAGAAGAAAACTTATATTAGTAGGTAATCTAAAATGTCCATAGTATGATTAATCGAAATTGAGTAAATAAATCAAAGATCTATTATGTTGTCTATCAAGTCCAATATAGGAGACACTTTGTCTTAAGTGTCAGAGTGGTTGACTCCCAAAAGATATAGACATAAATGTGATTATTTGGATTAACAACACATCAAAAATTACCCAAGTTGGATTAATCCTAGATATGTTTATCGATTAATTCATTTTTGACATTCATAATGTAACTTACTTTAATCCTAAGTAAGTGACTGACTATATGTGCGTGACTCATATACTTTGATGTATTGATAGTCTATATTCAATTGATAATAGATCCAAAAGCTGGTACATTGGGTATACAACTTCTGCATGACATAGCTTTGCTTGCAACAATGAAATTCATAGCCTAATAAAGGGTAAATAATATCCTCTCATCGACATTGCATGATAGATGGAAAGTAATTTGGCCAGGGGTAATTTGTCTTAAAGATAAATTATATAATTACTATTTTTTAGTAATTAAGTTTTTCATTAAAGAAGATGTAATTATTACTGTAAGATAAAATAGAATCATAGTGAGTGGATGAATTTAACCCAAAGAGATAAATGATATCCTATGAGGGTAGCACACTTATAACAAGATTATTGGACAAATGCTTATTAAGTTGCTTTCATAATGGTATACAATAAATGAGAGTTCAACCATGGTACTTCAATGGAATGACTTTATGGCTAAATAATGTTGTAATTAATAGATTAAGAGTTGAAACTTAATTACAAATTATTTGAGCCTAATTATATATGTCCAACTGGTCCCTTCGTTAGGTCGACATAACCCAAAACAGAATGCATATAGAACTGATACTATGGAATGAATGAAAATGATAATTAAGAGAAATATATAACATATACCGTTATTCGAATTAAATTAATTTCTTCGAATTATTATTAAATTAATTGCAATTAAATAATTTAAGTTCAAAAAGAAAATTAAATTAATTAGTCATCACAATTTTATTAAATAAGGCAATTAAATATATTTCATCATATATTCTAGTACGGTAAAGTCATCATGACTTTAATGGAATCAGAATTGGATTGAGAAAATAATTTAGTTGAGTAAATTAATTCAATTAAATAAATAATATTTTGGGAAATAGAAAAAATCATTATTGGGTTGGTTAAATTATATGAGTTGGTTAAAAGTCTAGATGACACTTATAATTATACTAAATACATGAGATGAGCCCGAGAGCCCATCAAGCTTGGAAGGGGGCAATAACCCTAGCTCCTTTTGGGGGTGTGCCACCATCCCTAGTATTCCAAGTAAGGGAATTGTATTTTTTCTATTAAAGTTTTATTATTTAATCTACCCTTGTCCAAGTAAAACTCTTATAACTTTCTTATTGACCATCTCCCTCGGTGTGCGACGCACAAATATCAAACTCGAGAGATATATCAATAATTAAAGACAATAAGGGATCGAAAATTATATTATCATGCGATGTCTGGAAGCATGACAAGTCAGTTGTAATATATTTGTACAACAGGGTATGGAGTATTTCGAGGATCGAACCCAACAGAGTCGGCGGTTGAACAACTTATAGTAATAAGCATGTAAAATAAAGAGTCTAACTAACTAATTGCTAAACACTATAGTATGACAATCCATGAAATTGAGAATAATTACACTAATTTACCACTAATTAACACAAGGATTAAATTGTAAAATATACAAAATTATGAAATTAACCAATGAATAACAAATGACGGTTGATTGATTTCGATATGGTTCACTAATCTCTAAATTAGGGATCTAAATTGGTTAAACTCCTAAAGTGGTTTCGTTTTACCTCTCGACCTCAATTTTACCAAACTAGACAAATTAGTTTGGTTTATCTCTCGACCTCACCAGCTAACTCGTGATTTATCAAATTGGTTCCTAATAAGATCTCCTCTCTGTCTCACTCATCTTGATTTTTCCTTATGGGCATCAATCTTAAGTTTTTAACTCTATTCGATTTAGTCTAATTTATTTGCAACTTAGTCCCTCATCCAAAAATCAGCTTACCTACATCTCCATCAACCAACCCCCTTAAAGTTTGGTTATCCATGCTAAAAACTAAGGTAAAAATCATGAAAGAAAAGATTATAACAACCATGAACATAAAGCTTGAGAAAAAAAATGAAAGATTGGATTTTTTAAGCTATAAAACTTGAAAGAAAAGTAAATATGAGCATTCAACGGTAAAATGAAGACTAAGAAACATAAAAGGTAAAGTCTTTAACAGATTAAACTAAAAGAAACTGAAATACATTAAGCTAAATGTTGAAATGTCATTACAAGCAAATGAAATGGACTAAAAGTGCAAATAAACCTTAGCTACAATAATAACTAACAAGAAGAAGAACAAGAACAATGAGGAAATTTGCAGAAAAATAACTTCTATAGCTAAGGAAAATGGAAACTAAGAAACCCTAAAAATAAAGAAGAAAACCTAAAAGAACTAAAAATATAACTAAGCTAAAACTAAAGCTAATGTGTGTATCCTCTCTCCTCAGTCAAAATTGACTGATTTAGTAGCAATTTTTTAATCCTATTTTATCACCAAAATGCCTTTGAACGAGCCTTATCTGATCAGTGCTTCGATTGGACGAACATTACCTTTGGCATCATTTTTTTGTCCCCTTCCAATGTGGATATCGTGATACCCAAGGTAGGGTATCACAATACCAAGATCAGTATGAAAATAGGGTCCCTCTTGGAAGGTGGATATCACGATACCCAAGGTGGATATCACGGTACCACTGTAGGTGGTCTTCATCTCAAGTCTGTTTAGTGTATTACGATTCTTATGCTTCGATGTCGTGATACCTTTTTCTTCGGTGATCTTTTTGCACAATTTTGAGCCACCATCGAGTACCTACAACACTCTATCAAATGTTAGGGCCACTAATGGAACAATTGGCCAATTTGGGTTTCAAAATGATTAAAAGAAATTATTTACACTTATTAAATTGAAAATCTAAAATCTACACTAAACTAAAAAATACGCTAATTTTCTTGAAAACAGACTTCTTAAATATAACGAGAAGCTTAATTTGACATATCAATGATCATCGATAAATAGGAATAATGGTATGAGCTAATGACACACCAATTATTCATATTTTGAGCATCATTACTCTATTAGAAAATAGTGACAATTTATTTAGAGAATAAATTCTATTTTTTTGCGTGCTTAAGCTTTTTGGTTTACCATAGAGAGAAATTAATTTGGTCGTATTTAGGCTTTTCATATTTTTGAGTTTGTAATTAGATTATAGACTATCATCTCCATGCAATAATTTTTAATTTTTAATTTTATTTTTATAAAATTAAAAATAATTTATGTGAGTCTAAAACAAACTAATTAATTTTTTTAACGTTAAAATTTTTTGATGAAACCCAAAAAAGTGAGGCGGACCGATAATCCAACTGAAATCAAAACAATGAACAAAGGACAATAAACCAACATGAGTGGCAGTTGGCGCTAGGTGGCATGGGCGAAGTTGTCCGGAGCGTCACACGTCACATGACACTCATGCAAGCTAGCGGGGGTGTCTGCCTTGGCAGGAGGGGCCGCATTAAGGGAGGTCAATCACGAGAACATTCAATCGCATTAATTTAAATCGATAAGAATATTATATGATAATAATATATAAAAAAAAAAGTTTAGGATTTAAAGTTAAGAAGTTAGGAGTAAATGTTTTAAATTATTTTATCATGGCATTATATCTACCGATATAGTGGGTAAGATATTTTACGAGGAACAGCAGCTTCTAAATTTCCTGCTAATGATTTGATGATTAATACATTATTCTAAAAGATACAATGGATTGGATTGATATTTATTTTCACCTCTTCCTCTTTATATCATCCAACTGTCTAACTATAATTATTATTTATTTTTTCAAGTGGTCAAACTTTCATAAAATTTTAATACCTAACATATACTTCTTTTGGGAAAAATATATGTTCGCATGCCTAAATAGTCAAACAAATTGTTGTTTATAAAACATAAGTTTGGGTCAAAGACGCTTCCCATTGAGAAGAATCATTAGAAACAAATATCAAAGCATATGTAGATTGTATTAATTGTTTTTTTTTTTATATAATTTCGTACTTTTGTTTGTCCTATATTATATTTTAGTTATTTATATTTGAAATATTACGTTTTAGTCATTTATGTTATCGTTTTGTTACAAAGTGGTCACTCTACTGTTAAGTTTTGTTATCTCCCTAACGGCAACTGGACATCCAAGTTGGCATTTAAAATCTATTTGGATTGTCACGTTGTCGTTGGGGAGGTAACGAAGTTTAACGATAGAGTGACCACTTCGTAATAAAACGATAATGTAAGTGACTAAAATGTAACATTTCAAACATAAATTACTAAAATGTAATCTGAGGTAAACAAAAGTTTACCCATTAGTTTATGTTAAATTCTAAAATTACTATTAAATATTGTATTGGGTTAACTGTTTCAAATTTAGATAGATTTAAGTGTTAAATGTTGGTTTGAAATTGATGTGTAGTATTTTTAAAACATATGAATCAAATTGTAAATATGTGTGCACTTACAGTATGAATAGCTTAGATCTAACTTATTTTTAAAAAATAGATATTAGTATGCACATGTTTACAATTTAATCCACGTGTCCATGTACTTGATATTCACGTGCTTATCATTTTATCCATGTGTATATCAATCAGTTTGAACCAGCATTTAACACTTAAGTTAATAATTAAGTTGACGAAATGACTTAACTGATACAATTTTATTACTTTGAAGATGCAAGACATATTATAGAATTAACTTTATTGTAATTATGACACACTCATAATGTAAATGAAAAATAAAATTATAAACGCTTTTAATTAAAACCATGAAATATAGATATTGAAAATTATAAAAGCTTAACTTCGAATTTTATTTTGTATTACTCTCAAGCATATTTATTGGAATGCTTTAAATAGATAAAACTCAGAACTTAAATCCTCAAAAAATCCATTTGCTTTAAATTATTTATAAAATGAAAATAGAAGTGTGTGTAAGGACATGAACGCACCGTCATCCCGTTGGAATCGTCAACCCCATAAACCAGAAAGCCCTGGCCAGCTTTTTGACAAATTTAGTGCAATTTATAAATAAAATAAATTTAATGGAATGCTATTCATTTTCCATTTGTCAATCATCCTCAAAACCTTAAAATTAGTTGGTTAATAATTAAAATTAGGCATAATAATTTATTTCATCCTCCAATTTTTAAAAAATTTATTCTAATTTTTTATTTAATTTTTAAATTTACATTATTTGTTGAATCACTCTAAAATATATAAAAATAATAATAATTTTACCATGAGAATACCAAATGATCAATTAATTAATTTTTAATTTAAAAATTCAAATATATTTTTTTTAAAAATAAAAATTATTAAAACTACTAAAAAGTAAAAATATATATATAATTTTTTTAATGTTTTTAATTTTTAAAAAATTAATTATTAACGTAGACTACCACATCAGTAATGTTAACAAATCTCAATTTTTTCATCTATTTTGAGATGATTTGACAAACAAATCAAGTTCAAGGGCTAAAAGAGGTGAAATTTTAAATGAATGATTAAAATGGCTGTTTTTTTTATCAAGTTAGAAAGTCAAATAAATCATTATGCCTTGAAAATATATATATATATATATATATTTTTTTTTTTGCTTATAAGATTAAATTTTTGTAAAATATTCAAATTGAAACCAATTTTTAATTAATTCTTAATTTTTAGAAAATGTAATAAAAAAAGATTTTCTGAATAAACTACACAAATAATCACCCAACTATATATTAAAAATTCTTATTTTAGGCACCCAAAATAAAAAGATTGCAATTTTGGCACCCATATTATATAGTCCGTTCATTTTGGTCACTCCAGTTACAAACTCTAACGAAAATCTTATACTACATTTTAGACACGTGGTATAATTTATCACGTCATAAGTATTGCATAGCATTTTAAAGGACTAAAATATAAATTTCCCAATACTAATTATTAGCCAAAATAAAAGAATAAACCATAATTAAATAATTGAAAAAACCCAGAAATTCAAACCTCATCTTCTTCCTCAAATTTTAATTTAGAATTTGAAAAAAAAAATACTACACCTGATGTTGATTACCATTTCACTAACTAATTATCCTTAATCTCACCATTATTGGCAATGTGAAATTTTCATCAAACTGGGAATTAGCAAATTACAAAATGGGAAATGGTCCAATCCAACAGTAGGCAAACTCGTTACTGAAGTAATCGTAGCAACAGAACCTCAAATGATCTGATAATCATAAGTTCGAAAATCAAATCCTAAGTTCAATTTTGAGGAAGAAGATGTGGTTTGGATTTCTGGGTTTTTTTTTTTATCTATTTAACTATTATTTTTTCTTTTATTTTGATTAGTAATTAGTATTGGGCTAATTATAGTTTTGTCCTTTGAAGTGGTATGCAATATTTATGATATGATAAATTATGTCATGTGGCATTCAATGATTGGTCATGTGTCAAAAAAATGTTATATAAGATTCCTGTTAGAGTTTGTAACGAGAGTGATCAAAATGAATAAATTATATAACGTGGATGTCTAAATTGTAATTTTTTTTTATTTTAAGTGCTTAAAATAAGATTTTTTTTATAATTGGGTAACTATTTATATAGTTTACCTTTTAATTTTTTTACTTAGTGAAAATTTTAAATTCTATAGAATAAATTATATATTTAAAATTAGAAAGAAAAAAAAAAGCAATGGAATCGAATTTGTCCAAACTAATAGAATTTAGTTCAAGTAGATTCTATTATTAATTCTGTTAAAAAAGTTAAAAGGGTGAACTAAACCTAATATCATCGAGCTATTAATAAGTTTACACTTTATTTACTCAATTTTTAAAGGGTATAAAATGATCATTGAACTATTCAAAAGTTTTCTATTAATTCATTAGATTGTTAAGTAATTTTTTAAAGCCTGGTTGGTAAACTCCAAGTGACAGTTTGATGATTGGTACAGTGGAATAATACCGACCGACTAGTAGAAGGACATACC
Source organism: Gossypium longicalyx (assembly GCA_025698465.1). Taxonomy (NCBI): domain Eukaryota; kingdom Viridiplantae; phylum Streptophyta; class Magnoliopsida; order Malvales; family Malvaceae; genus Gossypium; species Gossypium longicalyx. The sequence continues at coordinate 8,255,064 of CM046997.1, read as the reverse complement.
TCAAATCCAAGTTGATCTAACGGCGGGATCAGACCAAAGATGAAGAAGCTCATTCAGATTTTGGTTTGTATATTTGTGACATTCGAAATTGTTTCATGTAAAAACTAAACCATAGAAGAGAAGAGATAGATAAGAATTTTTGATTGATATAGATGGTGTGAACAGAAAAGCCTATACGACAATGATCAACGATAGTAAAGAGAGGCTAGGGTTTACAACAAAGCAGTTGTTACTACTTGACCAATAACTCTCTAAAAAAACCTAAACAAAGTAATTTAGGTTGCATTAATTCATTGAAGGATAAAAAAAAGCCTAAAATATTTTTTTTTCTTTTAAATTAAGTGATTAAAATATAAACTTATTAATAATTTAATTAAGTAATTTAGCGAATATTAAAACACATCACATTAGTAATATTTAAAAAAGAAAATCAAACCAAAGTATAAGAAACTCAAGTTTTACTTCTCTTACTTTTAATATAATATTCTTCTATTTCAGTTACCCCAGCATTCAATGAGATTGATTATTTATTTAAATTATTAAATTAAAAGATTGTTGAAATTTTGAGAAAAAGAAGTTTGACTTTGGTTCAGTTAATCTTTTTCAGTCTTGCAACCATTAAGTAAACTGATAGTTGCTTAGGTTCTTGTAATTAAATTCTAAAATTTAGGTTTGGGTCTATCAATTCGTGAAAATTGGGCTCTAATGAATTTAGAAATATATATATATATATATATATATATATATATACACATGTGAATTCGATCTGACAGAAGTAATTAATGGTGATACTCAATGAAAATTTATCACTAATTCTTCAAGTTAAATTGATTGATTCTTAATTTGATTGGTATGGGTATTATCTTTTTATTTAAGGATTGAAGAGAAACTATGGATAGTTCTATATACTGTATCAATAAAGAGCAGATATGATGAGAACTTATAATAAGATTAATGTTTAATATATATATGTGCAGGGGCGAAGCCAGAAAAATTTTTTAGGGGGGCCGGATGAAATTTTAATTTTCTATAGTTTATATCTTTATAATTTGTAAATGATTAAATCCAATTTTTATAGTTTTAGAGGGGGCCAAAGTACAATTTTACCTTTACTAATTTAAAATTTTTAAAAATTTTAAGAGCCTAAAATGAAATTTTACATTTTAGGGGGCCGGGGCCCATGCCAGCCCCCTGGCTACGCCCCTGTATATGTGTGTAAACTAATTGAGCCTTAGCTCGATTGGTATAGGTATTGTCCTCCTATTTTAGGATTTGGGAGAGACTAAAGATAGTTTTAGATATTGTATCAATAAAGAGCAGATATGATGAGAACTTATAATGATACTAATGTTTAATGTTTAATATATATATATATATATATATATATATATAAACTGCTTGAGTCTTAGCTAGATTACTATGAGTATTGTCCTCTTATTTAAGAATTGTGAAAAATTTTAGGTAAATCTAGATATTATATCAATAAAGAATAAATATAATAAGAATCTATAATAAAATTAATGTTTATATTAAAAAATATTAAATTACCCAAGTTGACGAAATAAGATTTAGCCCATTTTTAAACTTGAAAATATAAAATTTGTTAAGCTTACATATAACCGACTTAGAGTCAAAGTTGTTGAAAGTGAAAAAAAAAAAAAAAAAAACAGAGTTGGTAGAAACAATTTGAGCCACCAATTTAATTAATGATTTGTCAATATATAGGCTACCTGTTATGACTAAACATTTTCCCATCCCAAGTTAATTTAGGATATTTATGTGTGTTTTTTTAGTAAAAGAAAGTTATAATTTACTAATAATTTTTTGGATTCAATCTTAATTAATTTTAAATTTTCAATTCTTGAATATCTTTGAATGGAATGATTAAATGAAACAAACAGACAAAATCTTGTTTGAGCCTCCCAATGATTGGGTTAGATTGTAAGAGATGAATAATTGATTTTAAGTTGGGTTGGGTTTTTTTTTTTAAGTGTTGCAAGAGGCATGTTTGTTATGGAGCCTTGAAGTTGATACTTCAATCCTTTTTTTTTTTTTTGATAAACTTTGTAGTTTTTATTGAATTCATTCAACCAACCATTGTCAAGCTCGAATTAGTTGTATTACTCCTTAATACTTAATACTTAAGTCGGTTAAAGTTTAAAGAAAAAGGATACAACTTAAAAAGAATAAGAAAAGCAAAGTGATGAGAAAATAAAATAGTAAGAAATACCTAGATTTAGACCCAAGGGCAAATTTAAGGGGAAACAGGATTTTGCCCCCAAAATGAAAAAAATAAATAAAATTTGCAATCCTCAAAAAAATGTTTAAATTATAAAATAAAAATATTAAATTGCACTTTTAACTCTCTAAAAATAAAAAATAAGATAATCATAAAAAAATTTAAAAATCAATTTCAATTCCATAAATAAAATTCAAGAGCTGGCTTGGAGCCCACTACTGCATGAGGATCAGTTGATACTAATTGCTATTGACCTGCAACCTTGCTAAGTGCAAGGCACAAAGTTTTGTAGCACTTCAACAATATCACTCATTGCTTACTACATGATTTATATGCCAAGAGTTATAACTTAAGGTTTGACTTGTTGCTACCTGTTATTTGTTAATGAATGAGCATTTTGAATTATGTGAATTTTTGTCTATATTTACTAAAATTGCTTTTAATTTTAGCCACATGAGTTTCTATATACTAATACCCACACTCTCTTTCATGAGAGAGAAACATATTTTCATCTGAATTAGAATTAATGAATTTTTTTAGTCTAATTAAGTTATATTTCATATTTATGTTATAGTTTATGAAGATTTTTTTTTCAGAATTCATAATTGTTTCTTTCGACAATGTCATTTTCAAGATTCGAAACTAAATTTTCTCCTTACAAATACAATGTACCTTATTATTATATCCAACGCTTACTAATAGAACCAATAAACCTATTTATTTTCTTTATAACAATTAAACATGATGATGAATATTTTTAAATGGAATACTTTACCAACATATCACAATACTGTTACCATGAAATTTTTAAATGGTATGATAAGAATGTTGGTGTAAATGACAAAATTAGAGAGAAGATATGGTATGGGGTTGGTGCCATAATTTTGAAAAAGAAGTGACAATTAAAAAAAAAAATAAAAGTGGTGTTTCAATCCCATAAGAAAGGGTGTATTAGGTGGAATTTGAGGGTAATGTGTCCAAGGGCAATGAATTTGTGCCCCTTTGTCATCTTTTGCTATGCTTTTCCCCATCAAGCTCCCTAATGGGGGATTAAGCAATTAAAAGTATTAATAATATCCCATTAATTTAATCTCTCTAAAGAAAAAAAATCCATCAAATTTAATATAATTTAATTCAACCTTTGAGCTCTTGGAATCTCTCTAGAACCTCTCTACTTTTTCTTTTCAAGAAATTGTATAAAAAAGCCCTTTTCACACTTGGGACATGCTCTATCCAATCTTAATTTCACTTTATATTTCCACATAATCCTTTTAAGTGATAACAACTTGGAAACCATGGATTGTATAAACATGGGCCAAGCTTTTAACATATGTATCCATTTTTATTTATTTATTTATTTATTTATTTAAATGGATTATCATAAAGTTTTAAGAAAATATATTCTATGTTCTAAACTACCAATGATTGCTTTGATTCTTTAAAAAGCCAATATTTTTTTGTTGAGTGATGAATGATGCTTCTATTATTTAGTATTTATGTATTTATTATTAAATTTAAATAAAAATAATTTGATTCGGGTTGGGTTCAATTGTAAGATGTATTACACTTTCAAAGGCAAATATAAGTTTTAAACTTTGGATATAACTAGACATGCGTATGAGTTGGGTTACCCGTCCAAACCCGAAGGCTCTTCCGAAATTTGGGTAAATATTAAGCCTAGAAAACGGGCTTGGGCAAAAAAAATTAAACCCACTTAAAACCTTGAATTTTTGTTATTTTTGTCCTAACCCCTATTTTTGAACTACTATATGTAACGCTTCAGCTTACCCTTTGATTTTATGTTTGAGTCCTTGCGCGTGAAATAGAAAAGAATTTTAACTCAAAATCTCTCCCACACAAGCAACACACCTAACCACTAAACCAGATTAACTCACTTAACAAAATTTTCACAACCTTAATTCAAAAATAGGACATGACCATTCTTGGTTTCACTAACCCAATGTCTACTAACTTGATTTTTAGGATGTGACAAAATAAATAATATTACTCTAAAGTAAATATTAAAATAAAATTAAGATGACTATACAAAAGATTTCAATAAGTAAAAAAATATTAAATTTAAATAATATAAATATATATTTAAAATTTTAAAAAAATAATATGGAAGAGCCTAAGATAGGCTTGGGTTAATCTTCTGCAAATGTGAGCGAACTCAATAAAATTTTAAGTTCATATTCTGGGCCAAGTTGAACTTGAGCAAGCATAAAGTAAGTTAATATTATGTTTAGGCTCGACCCATGAACACCTCTAGATATAATATTTTTGGAAGGGTAGCCTCGAACCCTAAATATAAATCATATCCATGGATATGGAAAATAATTGACATTTTTATTTAAACCCTTCAAAATATCAAGTGGACCTTCAAGTTTAAGAGTTTAGTAGTTTGGCATTCACATGTACGTAAGTTTTTAGTAAATTAAAAATGTCCAACTATTTGTTTGATGTAAAAAAATAAATTGACTGTTGAATATATCTTAAAATGCCAGTATTTTGGATTGATGTGAATATGATATAGATATAAGATCATTTCTATAATTTACACTCATAACAAATACAAGTATGTTGATAAATTTAATGTATGAATTGTTGAAATATTGATTGTAAAAAGAGTTATGAATGTGTGTAAAACTATTATAGGTTTTACATTAACGTAAGTAGATCCCTCCCTATATATACTCTTAAATTTTGGGTTTTAGAATATGCGACGGTAAACTTCGAAGATAGTGAATTAACAACAACAACAAAAGAAGGAAATGGCTTTGAATGCCAATTTTCTTTTAAGCTACAATAGTTTCGCTATGATTGACTAATTCAATTCAAACTAACCAGAATAAATTTAAAGAGAACCCACATATTTACATAGAGTATATCTCGAACTTGGAATTTTTAAGTTACTAAAACCTTAACTTGTTGAACAAATATATATATTTTTTTAATTTATGTCATAGAGATAACCAAAATCACCAAATAATGTTGATTAGGTTTTAACTTGATTGATATAGGGTATTGATGTTAATGTAGGAAGACGTGGATTCAAGTGTGTTGAAGTGCAAAATAAATATTTTCGAGGTAGAAAAGCATCTGGGGCTTATTTTTAAAGCTTTTGAGCTGGATTTTTCATCCTCGGCTTTTGAGCTGGATTGCCAAAGAACTTGCTAGGAAGATATTGGAATATTGGATATAGTTTGTACGATTGATTATTAATAAGATCATTTAGTGATTAGTATCACTAATTATTATTAATAAAATGAATTAAAGTTTGCCATTATATATGGAATTTAAAGATTGCAATTATTGAGTGGGTCCTATATATAAGCTTTGAGGTCTGGTGTGAATTAATGGTTAATATCCAATTTTGAATCTTTTAACATGCTCGGTATTATTTTGTTAAGAATATAAATGATTTTAACTTCAAAAATAATAATTTTATCATTTAATTTTTTAAATTTGATAAAATTATATTTTAGCTTCAATAATTTATAATTCATTTCTGACTCGTACATACTTTAAATCATAATATTAAAAAAAAAAAAAAGAGGGTAAATTATGGTAGGATTTGATGAGCTCCATTGGAGGATGAGAATATAACACCGTCCAAAGAAAAACAAAATTCCTCCGACCAAAGAAAAAAACAAATAAAGAGATAATAAAGAGACAAAAAACACAGAGTTCGACTTAGATACTCGATCTTTCCATAATATTGGAGGATCTAAACACCTGCATATATATATATATATATAAGAAGTTACATGTAATATAATTTGTCACATTTTTTACGTGAGTAAAAGAAGAAATAATATTTCATATCTATATATTGAAAAGTAATAAAAATTACTTGAATTGAAAGTTAATTAGGAAAATATAGAAAAAAAAAATTATAATCACATATTATATAGAGATTATAGATTATGGATATCCCTTATTGATGAGTTATTAATAATGGGCAAGAACATACATATTTAAATGTTAGTGATAGTTGATTGGGTAGGAAGAAGAATGGTAAGTCGCTGTCTAATTAGAACCACTAAGCAGCTGAATTGCAACCCCACAAGCAGATCAGCCTAGAAAGAAACTTTATCTATTTTTATATAAAATAATAAAAGAAAACGTGTGGAATTTTCTTTTTGTAGCATATTTTATATCCATATATGTATGCATATCACACCCATGTGGTCCACCACCTCACTGCAAATCAAGCACTCATTTTAATAAACAATTACTCATTTAATCCATTTGATTCAGTCTGATTATTCAATTTACCATACGATTTTTTATTTTTCCCCTGCCCTCATACATAATCTAAAATAAAAGTAGTTGTTTCGAAAAAATTAAAAAAAAAATTAAATTTTGAGTTAATTGAATTGTGTTATTCAATTTTTTCGAGTCGATTCAAATAAATGATTTGAGTTTTGAGTTCGAGTCGAGTTGAATTTTACAGTTCGAGTAATAAATTGGTGTAAATACTCTTTGGTCTCTGTCAATTTTGAAAATGAACAAATTGGTCTATCTCTCTCTGAACAAAAAATACAAAAAAAAAAACAAAATAATTTTTAGAATTCCAAATATTTATAAAAATTCTAAAATTTATATTTTTAAAAAATTTATAAAAAAATTCTAAAGAATATATAAGTTAAAAATTTTGTAATATAATAATTTTGGAACATAAATAAATTAATTAATAATTCAAGTTTATCATACTAAAATATCTTTTTTTTTCTTTTTATTATTTTGCTTTGAAAAAGTTTTCGAATATATATGGTTTCAAATTTATATGCTTTAATATGAAATTAGTTATATTGTAACAAAATTTTAATTTGATATGTTTAATTTTTTTTAATTTAACTCGATTCGACTCGAATTGAATTAAATTTTACTCGACTCTATTTAAAAAAAATCAATTTTGAATTAGGATAATAAAATAAAACTCGTCACTTGATTAACTCAAAATTTTTTTATTCGATATAGAAATGAAGTAGGGGACAGATAAAGCTCAACCTCTGTTGATTAAATGGTAGAATTACATCTTTAAACTCTAGTAAAAATTACTAAATTTAAATTTTTTTAACATAAAATTTATAAAATCTTTTAAATTTTTATATTATGCATCACGACCTCATCAGATGAATTGAGTCGAGTGATGTGATATAAAAAAAACTGATGTAACTAATTTGTTGGCAGCTTGTACTGATGATACAACATTGTCCTAATTGTAGGTTTAAATACGCAAATGTAGAAATTAAAACTAAACAAAATTTGAGTGTTTGTTTAAAACAAGACTTTAGTCTTGCAAATGAAACAAACAAACAAGAGTATAGCATACATCAACGCAATTATCAGATTCAATGGTAAAAATTTCGATGTCATTCATATAAAATTTCAAGTTAGAGTTTATGAATACAAAAAATTATGGAAAAGGTCTGATCATTCTGATCTGACGTGATGACTAAAAAATATGTAAATTACGTGTGAGATTGAGAGCTAATTAGCCGCTGAATGAAATTTTTTTTCAGGGTTTTGGTTGCATGGAAATATATAGCAGCAATTTACGTTAAAGGCTCTTCGGCTGAGCCATTCAACAATAGACTTATGCCCACATTTCCCACTCATAGCCTACAGCCGCCTAAGCTATATGCAAATTGGCAACACTAATAATAACAATCAATTTTCAACCCAATAAATCATATTTATGTATATAATAATATTTTTGACAAAACGATTAAAAATTATTTATAATTTTTCCACAATTTATAAATAAAAAAATAATAAATTCCAATACATTCGAATTTATATTTTTTATATTGACAACAATACTCCTGCCAATTTATAATATCTTTTTTTAACAATAATTACGTTTCATAGATATTTTTTATTTAACTTCCTATAAATTAAATTATATGGTATTTTTTTTAAATATTCATTCTACTAATTTAAAAAATGATAATAAAAAATCTTATAACCCCATATTCAAAATCCCACACCTTATAATTTCAAATTCAATATTTTTTATATGCTTATTTGGTCTGTAAGTAATTTTTTTTTTATTTTAAACATACAATATAATCTAATTTAACGGAAATCTTTCGACGATATTATCAATTGAATCCCTCAATTATTAAAACAAAAGAGTATAGAGATTAAATTTAAAATGTGACAAAATTATAGGGATCAAGAACAGAATTAGACCTTAAATTCAACTAAGCCTAATTCATAAATTCTTTTAAAATTGCCTAATAAATATATTCCCACTGTTTATGAACTAACCCTAAAATGGAATGGAGTGTTTGAACAGCAAAATGTTCACATAAGTTTTATTACAATCACAAAACCAAGATAGACACAATTGTAGACTTTCCAATGGAACTAAATAAATTTAAAACTTTAGTTAAAAAAAAAAAGGTCAAAAGTGTCAAACATTGAAAGCCTTGTTGCCCTTTGCTAACTATATTATATAATTACTATCAAAGCTCCCTTTAGTGTATTAATTTAATTGTTAAAAAAAAAAAAAAAAACCCACAAAGCTCCCCATTGCGGCTCTCACAAAAGGGTTACATTATTTTCCACCAGTTAGCAAAAACCAAACTCCATCTATAAAAGCCCCCCAAGTACTTGTCTTTCTTCCCTATAATAAAAATCAAAGGTCTCTTTTGTTCTCTCTCTCTCTCTCTCTCTCTCTCTCTCTCTCTGTCTCAATACATATCTCTTACATCAAAAAAGCAAAAAAAAAAAAAAACACAGTTTGGTTTTTATATAGGTGTTTGGAAATGGATGGTAAGAAAAGGGGTTGTATAGGGAACGTTCAAAGTGAAGAAGATCATGAGATGGATTTGATACGCGGTCCTTGGACTGTTGAAGAAGATTTTAAGCTCATCAATTACATTGCCATCCATGGCGAAGGTCGTTGGAATTCCCTTGCTCGCTGTGCAGGTAATTTAATTTAATTTCTTTTTCTTTTTCATATTTAATTTTCTATATATATATATATGTATGTAACAAGTTGGTTCAAACTTTTGTTTTGTGTGTCATGTTTTCTTCTTCATGTCTTTTTTTTTTTTTTTCTGATTAATGACATGAGAGAGGCTTTTTCATGGCCATAGAAAAAAGGTGCAAAGTTCTTGTTTTCGTTTCGGTCTAATTTTAGTTTTAGTCCCTGTAGTTTTATAATTAAGGCCATTTTTTAAAAATATGTAGCAACTAAAGAATTTATCAATAGAGGATCGGATTAAATCCAATTTTGTAGTATAGTAAAGGGACTAAAACTGAAATTAGACCTTTTGTTTTTTCTTCTGTATTTTCCAACAAAAATGCAAAGCAAGAAAAAGGAAAAAGAAGAAGAAGAAATCTTAAGGGTTTGATTGATTGATGCTGAAGATTTGATATGCATATAAGAAAAACAACACCACAACTTGTTAATTAAAAAGCAAAAGCTGTACGTTTTCATGGAAAAAGCAAAGGCATATAATTTAGAGAAATTTTTGTGGCTTATAAAATGTGAGGTGTTGATGATGTTTCGTACATATTTACATATAAAAAGAATCAAAAAGCTCACAACTTTACCAAATAAATTTACAGGTCTGAAGCGAACTGGGAAAAGTTGCAGGCTGAGATGGTTGAATTATCTACGCCCAGATATTAGACGTGGAAACATCACTCTTGAAGAACAGCTTTTGATTCTCGAACTTCACTCTCGTTGGGGAAATCGGTAAATCTTTTAACCTTAATTCCCTCGAATGATTATTGGTTCATAATGTTTTTTTTTTGACAGATTTTTTTTTAATTGTTACAGATGGTCGAAAATTGCTCAACATTTGCCTGGAAGAACCGACAATGAGATCAAGAACTATTGGAGAACTCGTGTCCAGAAACATGCGAAACAGCTTAAATGTGATGTCAACAGCAAGCAATTCAAGGACACCATGCGTTATTTATGGATGCCTAGGTTAGTCGAAAGAATCCAAGCTGCTGCCGGTTCCACCACCACAACCACTACTACCACCGCGGTCGTCCCCTCCGCCTCTGTTATGGGTAAAGACTTTTCGACACAAGTAACCCCGAGTTATACTTCGGAGAATTCGAGCACGGCCACCGCGGCTTCGTCGGAGTCATTCGAGGCCCAAGTTTCGCCGGTTTCGGATTTGACTAATTGTTACAATAATGGGTTCCAGGTTACTAATAATAATAACCCTAATCCTGATTATAATTTCCAAGCCTGTAGCAGCCAAGTTGATTACTATGAGCACAGTCTCTCAGCTGCTAATTATTACAACCATGGCGATGGCGGCTGCTTGGATCTTCAGACCAACAATTATCCCATGTTAGATGGTGCTGATTTATCAGACAATTTGTTGAATGCTGAGGATTTTTTGTTCTTACAGCAACAGTTCAACTTCAACATGTGAAATATTATATATGTTTCATGGATTTGGGGGTGAGATTCAATTGTATAGAAGAGAAAAAAACATAACAAAAATGGCAAGAAAAGAGAGTGAGAGAGATAGAGAAATTTGGGAGTAAAAATAATAATAATTTCTTAAAACTCTTGATGTAGATTATTGTAGAATTAAGGTGGGTTTAGATGGCGGTGCGTTTATCTGCAGTTAATATAAAAATAGCTGTGACGGTGAGATTAGATACTGTAGCATGAGACAAAAAGCAAGCTAAATACACCGCATCTAATCATCCATCCAAACTCATCCTTAATCTAATTGTTGTGAATCACTTTAGTTTGTATTTTGATTATTTTTGTCTTTGTTTTCTTTTATTAGAAAAAAATCTTGTAATTTGAAGAGTTTTGTTTAATCTCATTCATTGATATTTAGTTAAATTATGATATTAATCTTTATACTTTAACAAAATTTAAGATTCAATCCCTTTACTACTTTATGCAATCTTGGGGTTGTTAATATTTTCAGTCAAAATTTTCCAACATTCTATATTTATTAGTATATCATGTTTTACATATCAAATCAAAAAATATGTTATTGGATAGAAAATTTTACGAAGTATAAATAATTAGACTCAAATTTTAATATTAAAATTTAGTCAAAATATAAAAATTGATAAGATGCTTATTTACTTAATTAATTGGTTTTTTTCCTTATTTTATAAATTTTATATAACTAATTTTGAGATTCTGAAAATCATATTTTAAGTTACAAAAAAGAATTAAGCAAAGGGATTAAGGTGAATAATTAATTATGATGATTAAATTTGAGATTATAAAATTAACATTCTTTCTACTGCTACTTTTGAGAGCTTCTAGATGAAAAAGAAAGGGCAAAGCTTAAGCTTAATTATTATAAGATGAAAAAATTAAAAAAATAATAAGGAAGACGTGGCAGAATCTGATTCATCCAATTGCTTGTTTAAGTTGGCCATTAAGAGATGTGTCATCTTATCTTATCAAAAAAAAAACCAATGTTAGAAAGTGAAATAATTAAAGTAGACTTCCGAACTCCATTAAACTTTGTTTTCTTGTTTTGTTTTGTTTTTTTGTTGTTTTCCTCGTACGGACAACGTGTTCTGTTTCATCCCGTTTTCCCGTTTAACCAGACAGCCTCTTCTTTTTTAATTTAATTTAATTAATTAATTATTAGTGCTGTTTAAACTAATTAAAATTCCTTTCACATGTTCTTTTTATTATGGTTTATGTGGTTCGCGTTTGACTGACTCGGTTGAAAATTTTTAATTACTATTTTGAATGATCAATACTGTTTTTTTTTTTTAATTTTAATAAATTAAAATTATTTCTATTTATTTATTTATTTTCTAATTTAGATGCCAAAATTATAGCCGGTGTGATAGCAACCATCTCCGCACAATTTTCTATTTTTTTTTTTTAAAAAAAAGGAAATGACACGTGTGAGGGAGAAGAGAAGGTGAAGCACGTGATGGAATAGTGTAGAGAGAGGATGACGGCTGGGGAATCTTTGTAGGCCGCGTGCCTAAGGAAGAAGCCATCGATATGGTCCCATTAGTGGAAACTGTTGATTTTTTGACACGTGTTATAAAATTTATTTTTTTGGGACTCCTAACTGCATAGCACTTCCAGCCGCAACTCTTGAAACACCCCAATGCAACCATTCCACGTCGGGCTTTTCGTTTTTTATCCTTTTTTTCCCTAGATAATTATTAAAAATACGTCTAATTGTTAATATAATTATATGCTTTAAATTTTTATTTTTGTTCAAAATATTGGGTTAGATTAGAAGTGTTCATGAGTCGAATTTAAGTATAATATTAACATATTTTATATTTACGTAAACCTATTCATATTTGTAAATGATTAACTCAAATTCATATTATTTTTAAATTTTTTAAATATTTATATTTTAAATTTAATATTTAATAATATTATATATTTTTTATTTATTGAATATATGATCATCTTAATATTATTTTAATATTTATATTAATAATATTATATATTTAATATTTTTTTATGTGTTCCAAATTATATAATATAAAGTAACACTATAAATATATTAACATTAGAGTAGTATTATATATTTAGTATATAAAATATTATATTGGTGCAGATTAAAGAAATTATACAAGCTTACTTAGGTGAAAGACTAATCAATAGAATTGATCCTGTTAATTCTTCACTTTCTACTCTTTAAGGTATCCTTGATTAATTTATTTCTATAACTTAAAGTTATTGTACAATAATTTTTTATTTTTTAGCAATTTAACTATATTATTAGATTAATGAATTTCATATTTTATAAAAAAATAATGTTGAAAAAACTTTTATTTCATTTAAAAATATAATAAATTCGACTTCGAAAATCTCGCATAAATGGAGGCTAAGAAAGTCATCCACAGCTGGAGTCCACAAATTTAGACAGCTAGCGTTCAAATAAAAATGGAGGAACCTTTACTAAAGCTCAATGTTTCATTTCTTAATATCTGCTACTTTTTTTCACTCAACATGCATTTGGGCCCTTGATGGCTCCACGTGGAGTCCTACGTGGCATCTGGATTTTTATTATGTCTCTTGATAGTGTGCAACTGCGAAGTCCCTTTTGGTGACCTTTACATATATATATATATATTTACACTCACCACGACGACGTTTTCATCCTTTTCTTGCAGAGGACCAGGTGGTGTCATAATCTTACGTTATATGTGTGCATCAATATGGTTTTTTAAAAGGGCAATCTTTAATGTCATTTGAAGCCGCCATTTAGATGTATAACGTAACGGATTTAAGGAAGAGGCGAAATTAGAAATTTTTAGAGTAGAATTAAATTATATATTTTTATGATAGTAAAATGTAATTTAATTATTTTAATAGTTTATATTTTTATAATTTTTAGTATATTAAATTTATTTTTTATTATTTTTTAGAGGAGTCAAAATCCAATTCTTCTAAATTTGTCTTGAATATATATATATACAAATCCCACTTTCTTAATTTTTTTTCGAGTTATGTAAAGTTTGATATTTTAAAGCCAACTCTTTTACAAGTCTTTTAATTAACCAGAGACACAAATTTGATGGAATTTCAACCAAAAATTTTATGAGCACAACAATTTATCAATGTCTTAATTTGAAAATTAGCAAATTTCATGGGATTGCCAAAAATGTGTACAACATCTTCCTAAGCCGTAACCAATTAAGTAAATCATCATGTTGGGGTTCCAGTATTAGTAAAGAATAATGTGTATGTTCTTATGCTTATCCTCTTTCCCTACCATTTGTCAAAAACCTAATTTTGTGATTTAATCAAAGTTACATACATGACCCCAAATTCTATTGCAAATTAGAATAAATATCAAAACTACACATGAATTTTAATTTAAGGTACAATTTAATATATAGAAATTAGATTTTAGTTCAAATTGTTAAAGAAATAAATATATCAATTTATTTTTATATCGAAAAAATATAATTATATATTTATGCAATATATAAACATATAATAATCAAATCAAAATTTCGTGTATAAAATTAAAGTTTATGTATGACATTGTAGATTAGATTAAAGCTCATGTATTGTTTTGAGAATTGTCCTTTACACATTCTAAACAATAAAAAAAAAATAATTAGTGTTGGTTTAAAGTTGTTTAGCTATAATTTTAACTTAAATAAGCCCTTAAATTTTAAAGTTTATTCAATTAAACCCTTAGCCTTTGATTTTATATTCAAATAAACTCTTAATATAAATCAATATTTCCTTTGAAATAAGGACTAAATTAAATACAAATCAAAGTATAGAAACTGATTTAAGTGTAATAAAAAAAATAGAAGGAATTAATGTGAGAAATAGAGATATGGTCATAATTAGTTGCGTGATAAATTTAGTTAATAAAATAAATGGGAAAGTGACACAGCATATGTTAACATGTTGTGTTGATTATAATCCTTAAACATTTTAGGATAAGAGCTAAGAGCATCTTTAAATTAAACCAACAACAATAACCACTTTTGTCCTTAATTACGCCATTGTTTAATAGTGTTTAAGGTAATTGCTGTCCACATTTTCATTCTTCCTTTTAAAATAACACCAAAACCCAATCCTTTATTTCTATGTTTCTGCAACTTTCATTACCTTTAATGGAAAATGGAGCTTTAATTTTTTTGGTTTTTTTTTTCAGAGAAAACAAAATTAATACGAAAGGAACTTGTCTAATTCGTAAAGTTGACAAAACTATTTCGAATTCTAATTATGCATCCAATTCATCTTACGAATCAAAGTTCGAAGTATTTGACACTAAATTCAATCATTTAAATTCACATTAAATCTCGAAAAAACTTGAACCTAAAATCAATCAATTCTTTTTTCTTTTTTCTTTTTTTTTTTTCATACGAAAATTATCCAATCCAAACCAAACTTATCAATGGGAAAACAATCATATATTTGTTGAAATATGACTTAATCAAATTCTATGTACACATAATGTTATTTGTAGAAATACCAAAATAACTTCAAAGTAAACCTCTCCAAGGATCGGATTACTAGTTCAGTTCGGTATTATCCGATTTGGATAACAATAAATATATTTCAATGGTCTATAAAACTTAGTGATGATATAAGACATAATTAATTCAATATTTAGTATATAAGTTTAATTTCAATGTGTCTTTTGATATTTAAGTTTCTTTTTTCTTTTTCTTTTTTTTTTTTTGTTCTAGTCAAGTATATGAGTTTGATTTTCATGTTCATTTTGGTATTGAGTTTTTCTTCTTTTTTTTTCCAGTTAAATACCTATATTTTTTTTACTAGAATCATTGAACCACATGATGTCATTTAATCTGAGTATTAAATTAAACATTAAAATTAAATTCAGATATCAAATTATATATTAACCCAAAAAAGTATGGTTGCAATTTGTGTAATGTAGAGTATTGAGGAGGGTGAAAAGCATTAAATCATAAAACCTTGTTCTGAGTAAGTGATTGATTGTTAGTATAAGATATAGCAGCCCAGTTGATTTTGACTTCAAAGTGTGTTTGATATTTATATGAGACTAAATAATTAAAGGGTAAGAAAAAGATGGGTCAAACAAGTCAAAATTTTGATGTAATTTCATGGAAAATAAGGTGGACGAATTTAATCATATAGTTTAATAATATAAAGGCATTTGTAAAGCATGTTCAACGTGAAAAGTTTGACTCACCCAAACCTAAAACTAAACCTAATATACTTCATCTTCATCTTCATCATTACATTAGGTTTTTAGCTTTTCACCTAACTATTTTCATTTCCATGTGTTTATGGGTTTAACGTTAAGGAAACCAAAATTGGATCTTTTACGTATATAGTAAATATTAATATAAAGTTGATATTTAATATATTTATTCAAATTGACTAGTTTTAATTTAATTAGTATGAGTATTATTATCAATACGAGAAAATTTATAATGAGATTGTTAAAAAAATAAATCTATCTGAGAATACTTTTTTTTTCATTGTATTACTAAATTTACATTAAAAAAATTAAAGTAAAAATAGAAGTTGAGATATTAGTTGAATTTTTTTTTTTGCTAATTTTAAAATAAATTTATTACTTGAATATAACTCTAAACATAAAATAAAGAAAAAAATGGTTATAATTATAATTATTAGTTAAAATAATTTTAAAGTAAAAAAGAAGTTGTACTAATTTTATTTTTTAAAAATTGTATTAATTTTATTGATGTAAAATAGAGTCGTTACTTGAATAGAATTTTAAGCATCTTAATTAATATCAGAGTTAATTATGGTAATTAGTTAATATTACTTTGCATTAATGGTATAAAGTAAAACTATATTGTATGTTGAATATGTTAAAAACATTGAATCCCGTGTGATGGCTTGATTGATAAGGGTATTCATGCTTTAAGTGTAGCTTGGGTTCAAGTTGCGTTAATCGTGTTAGTTGTTCGGGTTTTACCCTATTATTGTAATTCACCAAAAAATTTAAAAAAAATTTAGTAAATTTTTTTTTTTTTATAAAAGAGCCCTATTAGATTATTGATCATATAAAATATTATGACAGTGTGTTAAGAGTTTTTATTTTTTTAATAATGGGTGGCTTCCATATGTATCATATGGCTATAATTGTGCTCGTATTTGCAGATGTACAGTCCAAGAGTTTAGTGGATTAAGTTGAATATAAGTAGGCCCATAATCTTTACCTTTTGAAGGCTAATACTGTAAAAGATAATGGACCAACTATTCTATGCATGTCTATCACTAAGATTTTCATGTCTTCTTAGCTTCCTTTGACGAGAAACATAAATAACATATATAATTTTATTTAATTGTTTTAGTGAATATTTGTTGGGTTGATTTTTTTTTAAATATTTAACATATGTTTTTTATAATTATCTGTTAGTCCTTAATTCAGTTCATCATCATCTAAATTTGAATCTGCATTATTAAAATTATTAAGATTTCCTTCTTTTATGTACTCTCCGAAGTATGGATCTTTTCAATTCCATAAATGATTGAAGTTATGAAATATGCAATATGCTAGTACGATCCAACCTTATTTTTTTTATATTGTATTAAGGTGACATTGTTAATATGAGAAATATTTCTTAGAACAATAAAAATCTTCTCAACCACATTTCAAAGCCTTGAATATTTCAAATTAAAGAGTTCACGGTATTTGTGTCAGGTGCCATTCTCTCAAATGGTATCATACCCATAATATGGTACAAATTTTTTTTTCTTATTTGCAAAATTAGCATCGACCTTATAATATTTGAGTTTATAGTCCAAATAGCCTATAACTTTAATTATAAAAATATATATAAATTTAATTTGGAAAATGACTTATACTAGGATATATTCCATTTTATAATGCATAAATTACGTAAAATAAAAATTTATGATTTATAAATTGTCCAAAACGTTCATAACCCTTCTTATAAATAATATAATTTTTTTATATTATTTTTATAGTATATAGCATGAATACATAAATAAATTATGTCCATACTTCTTGGTTAGCTGCTTATAAATAAATATATTGTAATATTTCTATAGCATGTAATTATAATAAATTTTTTGGCTAAAACTTTAGAAATTTTTAGGATTTAAATAATATTTTTTTATAACATTATAAAACAGACAAATTATTTCTATAATATAATTTTTTTTACCATACCCATCCCAAACACTAATACGTATTTATGCTTATAATATATTTTTTTATAACTTATATAACAATAATTTTTAAAAATTAGATTTGGATGTAATTACTCGCATAATTATTCAAATTCTCATCATTCCCCTGAGAATTGGAAAGTGTAATTGGAGTGCTCCAATTACACCTAATTCAATGAGGCACACCAAATATATTAGTTACCCAAACATACCACTCTTGTGTAATTACAATTAATTGCACTCAAATACAATTATTAAGAGACTTTCCAAACACTACCTTAATGTGCAATGTGGTACATAGGCTTTGATATGGTGTAATTATACACATGAAACTTTTATTTTGATTCAATTGTACACATGAAATTTTAACTTTGATTCAGTTGCATGCATTTTATATTAAAAAATAAAGGCAAATATGCTAAACAAGCCCTTAAACTACTACACTTTGTTTAAAGAATCCCTTATACTAATTTTGTAGTTAAATAAGTCCTTAACCTATGATTTTTACCAATAAAACCCCTTGCTTTAAATGTTAAAGTAAATTTATTTTGAATTGCAAACTCTTATCTTTATATTGATGCAAAAGAATTTAAAAGAGTGATTGTGTTATATATATAAGCACTTTCAAAATTTTTAAAAATCATAGGTTATAGTAGAGGTACTCATGGGCTGGGTTAGGTTGGGTTTAAGATGATATTAATATACTTTATGTTTACCCAAGCCCAAGCTCGGCCTGGAATATAGGTCTAAAATTTTGTCCAAATCCGCTCATATTTACAGAAAAACTATCTCAAGCCCATTAGGCTCGCCCATGTTATATTTTAAATATATTTTAAAAATATTTATATTATATTATTTTAATATTAATAATATTACTTTTTTATTTATTAATTTTTTTTATATAGCATCTTAACATTATTTTAATGTTTACATTAGAGTAGTATTATACATTTAGTATAGGTTTATTTTTTAATGTGTTTCAAATTACATAATATAAAGTATTATAAACTTAAAAACAAGCCAGGTCAAGCTAGGCTTAGACCTTAAATGTTCAACCTCGAGCCTCGCTCATATTTTAAACGGGTTTAATTGCCTAAGTCCAATATTTTTACCTAAATCCTCCCAAAATTCGGGCTGGCCTTTAAGCTTGGACAGATAGCCCGACCCATGAAGAGATCTAGGTTATAACTTATTTAACTATAAAAACAGAGTAAAAGCTTGTTTAATAAAACATTTTTAGTATATTAATCAAAATAAACACATTAGTTTATTTTTCATGTTGGGTAAATATAATTATTGTATATGTAATATATAAATATAAAATCACGTTATGTCGATAATATTATCGGTGATTTGTCAAAATTAAATAAATTAAAATATTGCATACACTTTTTTTTTAACTGTAAGTAAGAGAAGCTGCTTTAATTATGGGGTTCATTGAGCCGAAGCTAATTGGGAAGTTCCATTTTAAGCATATTCTCGTATCCATTAAGCATATATTTCAGCATATTCTTCTTTCCTTTAACCTTATTTTGCATAAACCAAGTAAATTTTATCCGAAAGAAGAAAAAGAGAATGAATAATTTATACATTTTACACATATATTAAGAAATTTAATACGTACAAGTAAAATGGCAATGGAGATTGTAAAATAACAACTGTAATATACATACCACACCTTTCTTTCTTGCACTACTTTCCTTCCTTGCCTTCCTCAGTTAATTCCTTCACGGCAACCGCTCGAGCTTCAAACACCGATACTGGAAACGACCTCGACAAGCCGACCGGAGTTTTGAACGTAATCATCGACGTCGAAGAAGGGGATTGTTGGACGTAGATTTCAGTTAAGTTGACCCAAATCATGAGCTCCTTAGCTTTAACACCAGTCAGGTTCTTGATCTTGTTTGTCTCGAAATACGCCGTTATTTCGGTGTCGTAGCTGATGACAACGTTTTCAAACCTGTAAAAGCTGTCTTTCTTCGACGACATTTTATGCCGGCAGTGGCGGCGGCGGAGCCAGACAAAGCCAGTGTCCCTCACGTAACCACATTCATGTATGTCTTGCAAAGTTAGTAAGCCATTAGGCAACCCTTTTTCTGCTAACAACGACGTGAATTTGTCTCTGCATGTTTGGTTTCCATGGTAAACTTCTGCTTTGGCCTTCGTTTCCATTGTTACAAGCTGAGTCGACATTTTTGGGGGGACAAAGGATTCGAGGGATTGAGGTGAAGGTGGAGTATGGTTATGGTGTTTTGTCTCAAATTAAACTCTTTGTTTATTGAAATTGGGTTGGGGGGCACGTGGTCATTTTTGTCAATGCACGGTATTTTGGTTATAAAGGAATATGTGATATTGGTAATCAATAATATTCTTTTTGTTTAATACGTTTCCCGATTAAATTTAGAATAAAATTATATAATAAAAATAAATAAATTAAATATGGAAACAAAGCTTTCTCAAACCTATCAACAAGCCATTTATCAAATGTTCAAATACCCTGCAATCCATAACAACCCGAAAACCACAACCCTTAATTTCTTTCTTTTTTTTATTTTGTTAGGACTCACCTTGGAAGATGAAGCTTTCCTTTAAAATTCATCATCTTTCTATTAAAGATTCCTAATAATTGTCTCTCGTTGAATTTCGAACTTATCAAAGGTGTTTACTTATTTTTGCTGACAGATCAAGTTGAGAGATGTTCTTTGAGGAAGGTGAGACAAGCTCAAACACTTTTGGGTCCCTGCAAGACAAATATGAGCTTGAGGGACGTCAGAGCTTGTGTTTCAAGGCACTCTTCAATACTTAAGTCAGTATAAGTGTTTTATAGTAGAGAAAGTAAGTAGCTTGAGCTAGTAAAGAAAATGAAGATAAAGGAGAGAGAGCTCTATTAAAGGGATAATACCTGTGAATATGTATTTGGTCCATTGACTGCTCATTTTTTATTCTTTGTGTTTTATAGAGGACAAAAGTTTGTTTACACAGTTCATATAACACCTCGATACCTGACCCGAACATTGGGTCTAAGCCACAAGGTGTTACATTCGTTGCCAAAGCAACCACAACCAATAATATTTAATCCAACATCATTATACATTTAAATATAAATAAATTATCATGCATATTATATAGTGCATTATCATTTTTGGGTCTTATACAAGCTTACAAAAGCTGTTTTTCTAACCCCAGGTTGAAATAGGACCAGATTATAAAAATTACAAAGTTTCGAGTTGATGTCGCGACTTCAGGGATTTCCTCGTCATGACGTGACTTGCTGACTAGGGTTTGTTGTGACCTCAATGCTACATTGTTGCAGCGTGAGCCTTGAACTAATTCTCATCGCGATGTTGGGGGTTTTCGTTGTGACGTGGCAAACTGTTACTTTCAAAATCAACTTGTTACAAGCTTAAGTAACCTAAAATCATGTGGACATATTCCCAAACCACCAAATCATCAAATTGCCAAGAGGAAGCAAGACAAAATATGCCAAAATGGTAGTATTCAAAAACATTAACTACTAATTCTAACTTTTACCATTTATACTCCAAAAAAACCAACCAAAAATTCTAACAATTGTATAACCATGAACCTTTGAGACTCCAAATCAACCATATGAATATATTCAAACACAATTTCTAAACATTTGCATAAAATCACAACATGTATAACTTAATCATTTAAAACATTTAGTAAAGTGTTCCCTAGGTACATGCCACAAGACCAAAACGAAATGAACTATACAAACTTTGTTAAGTAAAAAACAACGGTTTGGATGTTGACTTCAATTCTCCGGACTTCAAGGAGTCCCTAAACTTGCACACAGAGAAAACAAACCGTATGTTGAGCAATATGGCTCAGTGGTACTTTCATGATTCAATATATCATAATATAGCATAAGTAGCATGACATAAGGCATATGAACTCATAATGTAAACTTTGTATGATCATATATATATATAAAGATATGCATATACTAAATGGTAAGCCAAATTATTCAACAATACAACATTTCCTATCAATTCCATTCTTTTGCTACCTACCTTTCAATTATCATTTAGAGCTTATACTCAATCAAGATATAACAAAAATACATACATGTCAAAGGCATTACTTCAATTAAATTTCCATGATCAATTCATTTACTTACCTTATAGAGTCACCAACTCATTCACATTCACTTCGGCCCCCAGGGCTTATTTTTAATTGTTTTGCGTAATAAGATACATACTTTCTTCATTTTAATTCATATACGAACTTATTCGATTCTCTAGTATCATACCAATTCCTTTTGGTACAAATTACTAAGCTTATCATTAATGGCCCATATTAATCTAACTCGGAATCGGACAGATACACAGATCGTTCAACCAACACACCAGACTGGCATCAAAATGCATTATCAAATAAATCGAAGTAAGGGAGATTGGCACGTAAAGTGCATATTGGCGCATGAAGCGCATCCTTACACACAAAGTGCATCTTAGCGCGTAAGCACATAAATCCGTACACAATCTATCCTATGGCATACCAACTATATCTGACTCAACTTGACTAGTTAATAGAATACTAATGTTCAATTTCATATACAATTCAATACATATATCATTTTTCAATCATATACATATTACAATTCAAATCATCATCTATATACATGTTTTCATATCATACCATTTATATATTTCTACTCAATTTCCATTCCACATATCACAATAGACTCACCTTAATGACTAATCAATCAATAAGCATGCATATACAATTAAATATTTCTATTCTGAATCATAAAAGTATAAATCGAGATTCGTGCGTCACTCGTCGATGATTTTCGCTTTTCCTTTTCCTCTCGAGAGTTCATTGTTGTCATTAGCTTCGAATACTCACAAAACATACCATACAATCAATTTTCAGCCAATTCAGAATAAAATACCAAATTACAAAAATTCTGCAATTTATTCAATTTAGTCTATAAAATCGAGACAACATAACTTTCAATTTAGGGTCTTAGATTAGAACCTGAATTCACCATGGCTTATTATGGGCCTTTTATTTTCTATACCTACCAACATTTCATGACAATTTTTCATGTTATTCAATTTAGTCCTTAACAATTAAGCTTTACAATTTAGTCATTTTCATATACTAAGCTTAATTTCTAACAATTTTACACCAATTTCATCTAGTTCTCAACAATGACAACTTTTATAAGCTTTAAAAATTTTACAAACTGGTACATGGGCTAGCTAAATCAAGCTCCCATGGTTCAATTTCCAAAAATATAAAAGAAAAATGGCTAGAGACTTACTTGAAATTAAGGGTCGAATATGAAACTAGGTTGAAAGCTTTCTCTTTTCTTCTCAAAATGGAGACAATGGCTTTGGGGAAGAAGATGATAACATTGTCATCCTTTTTTCCCACTTAATTTTCTTATATACTTAGATTAAATTTAATTAAACCTAATTAATTATTTTAATCATGCTTAATTAAACTTTAATCCTTAATTAATTAATCTAATGACACTTAACATCACATCCCACTATCATCCATTTAAAATTGGTCTATTAGTCATTTAATCCTTTGGATAATTGCTAGTTAAGTCACTAGTCTTAATCTAATTAAATATCTATAGCGATTAAACTTTTACAGTTTAGCCCTTGAGTCATAATTAATCACAATTTTGGTTAAATCGCTTAACCGAATTTCAATTCATCTATACACCAACTTTGTAAAATATCATTATTTAATATTTACAGACTCGGCTAACGAAAATGAGGTCCTGAAAGTACACTTTTCGACACCACTAGAAATCGAATCTTTACAGTTCAATTTCCCTATTTGGCCAGTTTTGTTACTTCAGGAATTGAGTGCAAAAAATTCGTAGGGGTTTAATTGAGTTTTTAAAAAAGTTTGAGAGCTAAAAATACCATTAAACCTAGATTTTATATAAAAATATAAAATAAATATAACCACATAGTAATATTTATAATAACAAAATTTTTATTTTGTAAAAAGGATGAGACATAAATATGTTCATAATAATATTTCTTACTTTATAAAAAATAATATTTAATCCTTGAACTTGCTCACCTTTTCAGCTTCATTCCTGAATTTTCTTTTTCCACATTAATCCTTTAACTTGGATTTGATAACACATTTTTTTGTGATAAAAAACAAAACTTAAAAAATTAAACTACACTGACAAAATCAAAAACACTAGTAGCTCTATCACTTTCAAGAGCTTCTAATAGATCTGTAGGAGTAGTTGCCAAAATATTAACTCCCTCCAAATTAATAGATACCATCTTAGTAATCCGATCTACAACTAGATTGACCTCCCTTGGAACATGTCTGACCAGCCAATGCTAAATAGTAGCCATTATTGAATTTGCCTAACCAATGCTAATCTCGAACTAGTTGAATCATCCATCTACAAAGCATGAATTACCTCAAGGCTGTCCGTTTGAATCAAGATCTTATTCAAACCTCGGTCTTGTAGGAGAGTCAAACCATCCAATATACTCCACAGCTCAATGTTAAAAACTAAACACATCTCTAAATAATGATTAAAACCCATAATCCAGATCCATTGATGATTCAATATCACACCCCTTGCAAACGCATAACCCGTACTCAAATTAACTACACCATCAGTATGCAAATGGATCTAATTTATTGAAAGAGAGTTCCTTTGAACAGTGCTGTGTCTTCAATTCAAGTCTTTTCTTATGTGTAAGTCAAAATTGTCTTGCCCAAGTAATAGAAACTTTAATAATTTCAGTCGTTTCCCAAGTTAATCCTAGGAATATAAAAATGTTTCTGTTCTTCCAAATTCTCTACGCTATAAGACAAAATATGCTTGCCCAACTAACTTCTAAGGAGCCCAACATCTAATGAGATTGTAAATTAGAAATTAACCAATACGAGATGTTGGAAGTGAAAAACTTGCTATCATGGCTTGAAGGAATTACTTGTCTTCACACCTCTTTTACCGCAGGAGAGTCTTTGAGAACATGAAAAGTGCTTTCTTCAACATGACCACAAATCGAACAACATGTTTTCTAACCAATGTCTCGCCTACCGCGTTCCATGTTAGTGAAAAGACGCTTGAATATTTTAATAAAAATAAAAACAAATTATTTTAATTTAAAAAAAACTTAATTTGGTTTTAATTTTATTCTCAAAACCCATCCCTTTCCCAAAATGAGAGTAGATCCATTTTACATTTTTTATTCTTATATCTCAAATTGAAAATATTTTTATTATACTTTTCAAATTAAATTAAAATTTAACCAAATATATACAAATGTCAATTTTCTATTGGTCTTCTATCTTCAAAACATTGTAAAAGAAAAACATGTCTTAAAAGAATTCAAGTCCAACTATTAACTGGTTAAAAAAAAATAAGTTTAATGATAAATTTGACCACTAACGTTTGTACGTCTTGTCAAAATGGTCGTAATTGTATTTTTGAGTTCTTTTTGGCTATCAATCTTTATTCTCTCTTTTTTTCAATCTACTTTTTCTAACATATTTAATGAATAAATTCAATGTTTCAATTTTTTTATTTCAAAAAGTTTCAATCTTTCATATGTTTGTTTACTGATAAATTTTCTATTGAGTTAAATTTTTTTAGATATTAAATTAAGAGTTGTTTTTTAATTTAATGTATTATTTATTTATTTTATTATTTTTCACATGTAATTATCTTATTAGGTTATCTTAGTAATAAATCACATCTCATTCAAAATATTCTACATATAAAATTTCACATCATCTCTGTTAATTTTTTTAACAGTATTTTCATTAAATCTGTTAGAAAAAGTAGAATTGAAAAAATAACAAAGTTTGATGGCCAAAAAAGGCTTAAAATACAATTAGGGCTATTTTGACAAAACATGCAAACGTTAGTAGCCAAATTTATCATTAAGCCAAAAATTTAAAGATTAAATTGAAAAATATTGTTAAATTCAGGAACTAAATGTTATTTTATCAAAAAAAAAAAATAGAAACTTAATGATTTCACAAATGATTTAAGACGGGATTGAAGAGAGTCAAATATTTGAATAATACTAGAATATAGTAGAGAAAGAAAGACAAATATACGGGGATGTTTTTGTAATTATAAAAAAGTTGAGGGGAAATCAAGGAATTTACTAGAAGTTATTGAGGTTAAAATATTAAACTGCAAAACAAACATTGTCTGCTATTTCGAAGTGAATTCCCAGTAGCAGAACAGAAAAAAAGAAGTCTTCCGTCTCATATTCTTCGATCCTCTGGGTAAGTCTTTGTTTTCGATTTTTTCTTAATTGTTTTTGTTAAAGTTTGTAATACAGTGCTTTAATAATCAAAATCCACTTTTAATTTATCTAAATTGTATTTCCTTGTTAGTTTTTGAATGATTTCTCCAAGCTTAGATCTAATACCATCCTTACGTTTAAATTATCTTGGATGTGAAAAAAGCATGTTAAATTTTCTTATTTTCTTTCGTTTTAATTAGTTGAAATAGTGGAATTATTTGATAATATATGTTCTTTTCCGGAATCAAATCTCTAAAAGCTGCCGCCTTCCATTTTCTTGGGGCCATTGGAATAGTGAAGTTTATCGGGTTTTTTTTTTTTTTTTTTTTTCCGCGGTTATTTCTTGAGCAAATCTCAGTTATTGGGATTATCTATCATAGTCAATAGGATTCAGATCAATGCTTTATATATCTGTTTTGTGCAGTGGGCAATGCTTAATTGGTCGTTTTAGTTTATCACAGTTAGGGCTTTTCGATTGCTTCTTCGAGTTTATTTGAAAAACCTTGTTAATGTTCCATTGTGAATTCTTGGTTTTCATGTTCCTATGCTTTGTTCCGAGTAATTATCATCTGCTTCATTAGATAATTCACCTTGCAACATAGGTGGATCCAAGGGGCAAATGGAAAGAGCATTAGCCCTCTTTGGTTTCCCAAATCTCCTTGATCCTTCAAATTTTGGTCTAAATATGACACAAATTCCTGTTCTCTAGTTATGTTCGAGATCTAGAACCTATGCTTAAAATGCTAAAATGTTAGTCGAATCATTAACAACATTACTAATTTGCATAACAAATTGCAAATGTGGCATGTGGATTAATGTATACTACATCATACCAACATATATCACGACATATGTTTTTCTGTTAATCAATGCGCCGTATCAGCAATTTTTAAAGGAAATTAATAATGCTGTCAATGATTGGACTAACATTTTAAAATCAAACAAGTAGGAGGATTTAATTTTTAAGGTTTTAAGCATAGAGACTAAATCTCAAACTTAACTATAGTACGAGGGTTTGTGGCATAGTTAAACCAATTTTTTTAACTAACATAAAATTTTGATTTCATCCTTGCCTTGCAATATATGGGCTGTGCTTTTTTTATTTGTTTATTTAACATTATGGAATCAAGATTATTGGTGGTTTATATCGAATTCATGGTTAATTGTTTTATCTATGTTTTTGTTTCCAGAAAGTTGTAGACCAGAGCAAGAATACATTATGGCTGGACATAGTGATTCAAGTTCGTCTGAAAAGAAATCAAATGAAGCCATGAATGACGTACCGACCTTTAGCACGGAGAATATGCAAAATAACATGAAAGTTATATATTACAGGTTTGTTTTTCATGGTTACGGAAATGTGAAATCGTGTCTCGAATGCCAGGATCTAAGCTTTGTCTTCATTTGCAGCCGAACATTTATGTCTATCATTGGAGGAGTTATTGCTGGAATTTTAGGGTTCACGGGCTTTATGGGGTTCATCTTTTATTTTCTTGTCATGGCAATTACTTCAATTGGACTCATAGCAAAGGCAAAGTTCTCAGTCCATTTATATTTTGATAGCTGGAACCGGATTATACTGGATGGTTTCATGGGCGGGCTTATGGTAAGCTTCTTTATGTTTATGAGTTGCACGTACATATTCCTTGTTCTTTTGTGAACAGTCTAGCCAAAATTTTCATCTAAAGCTAATGATGTTCTTTTATATTTTTGCAGTCATTCGTGCTATTTTGGACGTATCCTTTCTTTCTAGCAGTGCTACACGGACACACAATAGCACTTGCTGTCGAACCCTAGTTGTTAAATCGTATTATCTGCCTGTTTTTTGTTATTGAGATGAATGTCCGCGTCCCTTTTTTGTTTAAATTGCTAAAACGCAGCCAGGTCGTTTTTGCTGCTTCACAGATTTTTCTGTTGCTACATCGTTTTTGCCTATTGGTACTTTCTTTAACTTCAACAGATTTGCGTACGACATTGTGCATATATTCTGAAGAAGAATCTGCAACACCTCACCGGAAAGAGAAGCCAAGTCGTTGCCCTTGCCTTTTGCTGTTTGCCATTTGCTGGAGACTGGATTCTTTAGGGCTTTGTTTCGATATGTAAAACTATTATGGGGGGTTACCTTTTGATTCCTTTCTCTATGTTTAGTATTTACATTTTAATTTAACATATTTTGGGTTCAGTAGTTTTACAGTATCATTAGTTAGACTAAATAGTTTTTTTTTTTTTTGGTATGACGATCAATGTCTCTTTAATGTTTGTTTTACAGTCCGTGAAGAGCAATCCCTTCCTTTCGGGGTTTATGGTTGTTTCTCTTAACAATATCATTTTTAATGTTCGAAGTTGTGTTCTTTTTAGAAGTGCAATGTGCTTTTATTACTTTACCTAACACATGGTTGGTTAGTCAAAATTGTTACGCTTTTTATTATTCTGGTTAAAATGTTGATGACTAATTTTTCTTAGAAATTTCCATTTCAATTTATAATATTGAAAAAGATTGTGTTAGAAATGTGGTTTAAGAAAAAAATCACTTCATTTTAGCTAGGATAATTGTGTTAACTAGTCATTGTAAATTTGATCAAATCATGTCAAATTCTTAAATCTTAAATCTGAGTATAGTAGAGGGATCCAAATTGTAATTTGACCTTTATTTTACAGTGACTAAAAACAGAAACACTTGTCCCGGAGAAAAGCCGTATATAATACATTCCTATACTGGTAAATTTGAACCGTAATCCTTATACTTTTATTTGAGTTATAGTGAGATGGAGAAAACACGAGCCCTTGTACTTTTATTTGAGTTATAGTGAGATCGAGAAAACACGAGCCCTCGTCAACTGAAAGAACCTCTCTCAAGGGAGGAGCCAAGGGTTTAAGGTTGACAGCCGGCTGGCCTGAAAGAGGGGATTTCAAGGCTTAACAAGGAATAGGGTTACACAGTAGGAAAAAAGTATTGATTAAACTAATTATTTACATTCATACATTTATTTCATAAATACATTACTAGGACAATGCAGTGATCATCTTTGAAATTATCTCATCAACAATTTTCAAAAGTAATTGTCATCAACTAGGCAAATAGAAAGAGGCAGTCAATTTTCGGACATCACGCCACAACACAACCAACCCTATCCCACCTACTGTATCCGTCATGCCTCAACTTCAAAAGAATTCCCAACATCATATCATGCCCTGCCCTGCCCTGCCCCGCCCCGCCCCGATTAAACTAGTCAAATTGCCAAAACTCAGATCTTCATTCTCTGCACTAAAAATCTCTATGTACCCACAATTAAGCATTACATTTTCAATGAAGCTCCTTTTTTATTTAACTTTGTATTTCAGCTACATGTCAATAACTTCCAAAATTCTGAACAATATAAAAGTTCTTATGTCCCAGTAGTAACTCATATCTCCTCTCCATCATCACTGTCACCTCCAAACATGGCAGCCATTTTAATAGCCAGCTTGGCAGCCATCTCCCTCCTTTGAAAGTCAGGCATTAACCTCAAGTTGCTGCGAATGTTCCCAATCTCAGACATCAACTGTTCCAAATCCTCAAATTCATAATGGGGGCCATCATCTACTTCTGAAGCTGAAGCTCGACCAGGTTCTTCAGCATTGGGTTCCATTCTTTCAATTTTCCCCCCTAAAGCAGAACCTGTCGGAAAGGTATGTGACTCTTCCTTTTCGCATCTGGTTATGTTTCCTTGAACACAATCTGAATCAGAATTTCCCGCATCAACTGATTTCCCTGTATCCAGGAATGTGTTAGCCGGACTTGCAGAAATCCATTCTTCAACAATGTCATCCCCTGGTTCAGCTGAACCCGCAGATAACACTTCATATTCAAACTGATAATCAGGCTCTTCCTCTGATGAATCTGGACAGGGACAACAATAATCTTTAGCAAGTAATTAATCAGGAAGAACTTTTATTAGAACAACCAAGATATCACACATAACCTTCTTTCTCAGGTAGCGAAGGTGCAGTTATCATATCACCAGATTTCAGAATCATTCCAGGCCACATATGAGCAGAAATAGCACCATAAAGACGTTCAACTCCTTGTAAATCTCCATCAACTGACAAACCTGCCAGGACCAGTTTCTTTGTTCACATTAGCAATAATAAGCATACCAATATCTAACCTACACATGGCCATCATTTAAGGTTCATTATTGTGTGTTTTGATTGTCACCTTAAAACCCTTTCCATGAGAAAAGTAAAAATTTGCTAGGTCATGGGGGAATATCAAGTAAAACTTCTCACAATTATACATGTGCACATCTTTTTTACTTGTTTTAGGCAAAATACATTTTGCTGAGCAGGATGTGATGATTAATACAATTTATCATGATTGTATATTGGAAATTTCGCATCAAAGCATGTTATTCCATACCAGTAATTCAGTGCATAGACAGTGTAGCAACAAAGTGAAGTGGATATGATGATGCAGAAACTAAACATGGGCTTACATTTGTCAAAATCAGCATTCAAAGCACAAGCTTCGATGAACTCAATGTTGTGGTCAATGCACCACTCCAAGCATTTCCTGCGAATGTCGGAAGATGGGTCTTCATTTTCCAATAGACTGCTTCCTTCAGCTTCAGAAATTCCATATCGAGTGAAGTCAGATGAAGGATGAGTAGAGGAATCATCAAGTTTGTGTATGCGTTTTGCGTATTCAGCATGGACAGGATGACCTGGAACTCGATCAACTTTGTTTCCGATGCAGATTAAAATCTCCAAGTTTTGGATATCAGTGTAAGATATCCAATCCTGAAGAGCAGAAAAAGTTGACAGCTGCAAGAGAGAGAAAGAAAAAAAGTCGAAAAGGAAGGTGAGGGCATAGAACAAATATATATAGAAATACTACTCTAGTTATTGCAACAGAAATAGAAGGAACGGAACAAGAAGTAGGAAAAGTAAGATGATTACATGAGACATATCAAAAACCATGACCAAGGCGGTTGAATGGTTAAATATAGGGAGGGTTTGAGCTGAAAATCCATCTTGAAGATGAGCCATACACAGAGAAACATCAGCAGTGTAGTATTTCGTATTGATAGTCCAGCTGTTGATGGTAGAATTATCAGCCAACAGAGTTTGGTTTTATTTACTACTGTATAATTAACTAATACAAACAAACATGTTAAAAGTGAGTAGAAAAAAGGCATTCAGACCCATGGACTACCACTTGGGAGCTATCCTCTTCTTCGAACTCCACAGAAGCAAGCCCTGCATAGTTTTTTTTTTTTTAAATAATAAAATTTATCAAATATACCAGAATTTCTGATAAAATCATAGCAACCATGACTCTGTTTTCCCAACAAGTAGATTCCCTTTTTTTTTTCAGTAAAAAAACAATAATAAGAACAGTAAAGAAGAATTGAATTAAAAGAGGAAATGAGAGTTACGGGAGATCAGGGTGCGCTTGCCGACGTTGGGACATCCAATGACAAAAATTGAGGGTCGGTTCCTAGTCTCATCCTGGGCTTTCAATTTTGTGGATCCTTCCTTGTTTTCTTCCATTTGTTGATAGAACAATTAGTAACCAAAAACAAGCATCTACAAACCCTAATTTGAATTTTTCACCTTCTCCATTTCAAATCTTGAATCTAATCAACTCCTCCTACACATCCATATTATATTTAACTTTGCGTGTGTGTGTGTGTGTGTGTAAACATGAAAAAAAGGACAAAACAGTTGTGATTTAACAGTTGAGCAATCCTTTTTCCCAAGGAAGCGAATCAATTGATTAGAAAACCATAAAATTAGATGAGGTGAAGAAAGAAAGGTAAGAAAATGAAGAAAGAAAGGTAAGAAAATGAATGCGAACGGGGAATGAAAATGACAACTAAAACGAAATGGGGGAAAGCAAAAGGCCCAAACTTTAGCAGGTAGGTTAGAATCTCTTAAAATGAATGGAAAGAAAAGTCCCCAGAAACACAGAACAATTTTTAAAATTTTATTGCAACTGCATAAAGATAATGCAATTATTAAGTAGGAAAAGAGCAGCGACGAAGGGAAATGAAGAGGAAGAACAAATCCTGAATCCTATTCTTGTTAAACCCTAATTATCCAGAGAAAAATACGACTAAACATAATCCAAGAATCCATTTTTTTAATTTTTGGTTTAACTACAAAAATAGTTATTTTTATTTGAGTAAAATTATATTTTAATCACTTGTTTCGTTACACAGTCCACATGACTTACTAAATAGCCGTCTAAACATTTAGTCCTAACTAAATGGTTGCAATTAATTTTGTTTGATTAAATTCTACTAGTAATATTATATTATGCATAAAGTTGTAAACTCAGTCTATATTTTTTACTTGAATTGTTCTAAGTCATTTTTTTTTTTTTTTGAATTCTGATATTTCAATCTTTATACAACTCATAATCGTTAAATCTATTAACTATATTTTTTAGTAATAAGTGAAAATAATAAACTAACATGATATTATATTTATGATAATATATTTGTCGCAAAACTTATCTTAGTTGATTTAATAGTTATTATTTAGCCATAACTAAAATTTTGAAATTCTAAAAATATATAGACTAAAATGTCTAAATTGAGGTACATGAACTAAAAGCATAATTTAACTTTTTTACTTATGAATTTCAATTCAAATTATCAATATTTTTTAAAAAAATTAATATATATGAAAAATATTTGCAATAAAATAAACTTTAATATAAAATACTCATTAATTATATATAATATTACAAAAATGTAAATTTTAAGCCTATTTTCTAGTTTGAATTTTTTTTGTGCAACAAGTGAAAAAATATATAGTTACTAGTTTGAATTTTTATACGATGCACGGGTTATATAATTACTAATTTGTATTTTTATGCGATACATGGTTATATAATTACTAGTTTGTATGTTTATACGATGCACAGATCACTTGTATATATTAAATTTATAATAATTTTATAATATTATTTTTTTGTTTAAAATTATAATGAATTTCTTCAAAAAAATCATTAATAAAATGAAAAAGTAATTACGATATATTTTAAAAACTATTTAACTAATTTAGAATCAATTATATTAGTTTTATTTAATTTTAAAAATATTTAATATTAAAATAACACAAAAATTCATCATAATATATTATAATTTAAATAATATTGTTAATAATTTCTTACAAGCTATTTATTATATATATTGTTAAATTAATTTATTTTAATGTTAACTATAAATATTGTAATAAAATAAAAGATAGAAAATAAAAAACAAAGAAAATGGGATAGCAAAAAGAAAGCGTATTCTATTGATCAAATAGAATTATGTACAATATTTTTTCAAAGTCTATATTTGTAGACATTAGGAGTACAAAAAAAATAGAACTTTACTTCTAATAATTATTAGAACTTAAAGTGCATCGAAACTTATCTAGATCTTGATGAACATCCACTTAATAAGATATTCATAACACATATAGATATATTTTTCGGTAATTTTATATTTAACTTTACTCTACTTTAATCAATGAATGAAATTAACTCCAAATATAAATTTAATTTTATAAATTCATAAAAATGAGTTTTTTTTTTAATTATATTTTAAGCTTAATAATTTTATATTCATTAAAACATTGAAAACTAATTTAATTATGAAATGTTAAAATCATCTTGACATTTAACATAAAAAAATTTAAACAAAAAGCATAAAATAACTATAAAAAGATTAAAAAGCAAAAGAATAATTTACCTTAATTATAAGTAATTGCTTCCAGTAGTGAATGTCATGTATATCGAAAATTATAACGTGAACATGTGTATTTACTTCTGGTTTTTATAAGTATGGTGATGCACGGATTGTTTGTGCACTAATATTATAATATTTTTATAATTTTAATTTTTGTTTAAACTATTTAATGATTTAAGAAAAATATAAAATTAATTCAATCAATGTTATTGAAATGTCTTTTTATCTAAAAATATATAATTTCCCAATATTTAACATATTAAACATTATAAAGAAAATATTAGAGAAGACCCCAAAGGGGCATTCTTTTTATTTTGGAAAGTGTAAAAGTGCAAAAGATACAAAAGAATACCCCTTTGGGTTTCTAGCCTTCAGCATTCATTTTCAGTAAAACGCAATCATACACTTCCCTATCTTGTTATAAATTTCATATGAACTAGGCAACCATGAAAATGTAAAAGCCAATTTGTAAAACCAGGGTAGCTAAATTCTATACCCCAGCACTTGGGTACTCAGGGTCCCCATTTGTCGATACGTACCCAACAATATACTGCGGAACATGCTGCGAGTATATAGGGATCCTTCGTTGATGGTAGTCCATCATCTTCCAACAAGCTTTTGTTCTTTTCCGGCTCAAGGTATCGAATCGAGCAGACTTGGGAACTTGAGAGACTTGCACAATAGATAACTCCATTTTTCCGAAAGGGCCTTGATACCCGGTACTGATATTCCTCCAGAAAACATCATTGACGGATTTGATGTCTATGGCATTAGTTTTGCCTGCTTGTAAGCCCCAGTAGAAAATGACATGTGGGTCTGCTATGTTGACATCGATGTGTTCTGCGGGATTAGGGTCACAAAGACCCTGTACCTCCTCTAGCTGCAATAAGTAAAAGCCTCATCAAATGGTAGAGACTATACCAAAATCTGGAATATACGGAAAATCAAACTAGGATTTTGTAAATAAGAAAAACATTATGCAGCAAAGAAAGTACTGAAAGCATTTGGCACATGTAGAATAAGACTTGCAAATGCGACTGGTGAAACCCTGGACCTAAATGGTCAGAGGGGTTCCTTTCAAACTTAAGAAAACTGACGTACCAAAATGTGATAGATATCCATTATTCACCATAAACTTTGAGAATGATGACAACAGAGAGTTTATGTTGTTTCGCATTTGACTTACTGATTTGTACCCTAGATGCATCAAGGATATATAACCGAGTCCTACCAACAACATCCCCCTTCCTCTCTATTGTACCTTTTAATAAAAAAGAGGGTACTGTAGGATACGTACCTTGAAGAGAAGACAGCGGAAGCGAGACTTTATCCAACCCACCCAGTCTCCAAGCTCATCCTGCTTGGAAGCCGAAAGAAAAATTTTGAGAAACCGAGCATATTTCTTTGTGTAAGGAAAAGGCTCCAATACATTGTGCCAATCAAAATCAAACTTCAGAAGATCCTGCAATACCAAAACATGTTTTTAATCTGTTGCAAATGAGTTGATACACTTCAAAAAAAAAAAAAAAAAAACACTTTAGAAAATCCAAATAACTCTATTTATTTGCCCTCACATTCATCTTCAAGAACTAGACTTACTATTCTACAAACAACACAAATAGATAAAAAGTTTCCGTACTGGAAGGCAATGAAAAGAGGCGGAACGATCACACTTTAGAAGGGAAAGATTTAGACGAATTCTTTTTCCTTCTGCTTCAGCCAAATGTTGGTGAAAAGAAATCGAAGGCAAAAGATACCAATCAAGTGTTGTATCCTTCTCAACTATAATACTTTTCCTTCCATTTTATTCATGTCTATCTTTCTGAGCCTGTCCTTTTCCGTATAGGTCCAGCCTTCATGCCACCAATCTCAACTGTTTCCTTCCATTTCACTCTCCTCTCATTCGGATTTTGGTGCTCAAGGGAAAAAAAAAAAAGAAAAGAACAGGAATAATAAAGAACAAATTGCACCTTGGTTAAGTTATGGCCACGAAGAAACTCAGTTCTGATTTTATAGAATGTGCTTTTGGTGATGTTTGAATGGCAATATTCATAAGGACTAAATGGCAACCGAATGGGCATATATAACCGCGTCTCTGTGGGATTTAGAGTAGGATGTAACGTTCCATCTTGCAGTTCAACCGGTCTAGGCCAAGGCCAGAAAGCAAATGTTTTGAAGAAATGTGAAATTAGAGCACTCAAACCCGCATGTGGATCACACTGACAAACAAAAGCAGCAAGAATTGCCAAATGAATTCCTCCAAGAAACCCATTTAGCTGCAACCAGTACATCATTACTTGGTATAATCAGCAAAATAATCTTATGCAAAAGAAAAGATGAAATCAAGCAGAAGTATACCATAAGGGCAATAGCAAGCACATAGCACTTACATTACCATACACTCCTCGTCTCTTTGCCCAAAATTTGACACATCGTAACATTGACTGGAATTTCTAAAGTACACTAAGCATTAGATTCACATACACTGAAAGTGTACAACATTCCAAGAAAAAAACAGTGTTTCCAGATGCCATCAAATTACCAAAAAAGAAAAAAAGGAAACTGAAGTAGTAAGTACCTCCAAGTCCGGAACAAGCCGACAAATCCGTGTGTTTGCTAGCACCCCGGACAAGCTTTTCCAACCAGTTTCATCGATATCTCTCAAAAACACAGGATTTAAAATGTCTAAATTCTGCACTCCAAAGGCTAAGGCTAATCAATTTTCCGTGACATAATATTTTAAATGCAAAACAGTAATGCTTAAG
The DNA here is from genome assembly GCA_025698465.1 of Gossypium longicalyx. NCBI lineage: Eukaryota > Viridiplantae > Streptophyta > Magnoliopsida > Malvales > Malvaceae > Gossypium > Gossypium longicalyx. Next base: position 8,218,429 of record CM046997.1, on the reverse strand, counting down.
CTTACCTCTGGAACAGCTAAAACTTTAAGCTGCACAAAGGGAAGATCTATCGAGATTCCATCGAACTCAAAACGCATTAGTGGGACTTTTGCATCCTTCACACAATGAATCTCAGATACCTCAGGTCTGCTCTTAAGCATGTTATATAGAACAATAAAGAAATCATCCTGCATTGTTACAATTACCAATATTTGAAACCATACTAATTCAAAACTTCAAATAAAATAAAAAAGAAAATTTATGAAGCAATTAAATCTACTTACTACCATGGTGGCAAAGTAAGGACTGACACATAAAGCATCGATGTCTGACTCTGAACCATGAACCTGATCAATAAAATGTTACAATTCAGTCAGTAAGTATGCTTATTTATTCTTGTTTTTTTCCTGGAAATACAATCCGGGTATCATTTTGCCTAAACTTAAAACTTAATTCCCTCCCAGGTAACCTTAAGGAGTCACTCTCTCGTATCAACGCATAACAGCTGCCAAGTTCAGTAAGGAACAACGCATAAAGCATAGATGTCAGACTCTGAACCATGAACCTGCCAATAAAATGTTAAAATTCAGTTGGCAAGCTACGTTCATTTATTCTATTTTTTTCTTTTCCTGGTAATACAATCCAGGTATCATTTTGCTTAAACTTAATTTTCTCCCCCGCCAGGTAATCTTAAGGATGCATTCTCTCGCATCAACACATAACAGCTGTTAAATTCAGTAAGGACTAACTGATAAAGCATCGATGTAGTACTCTGAACCATGAACCTGATCAATAAATTGTAAAATTCAATTGGCAAGCTATGTTTATTTATTCTTCTCTTTTCCCTATTAATACAATTCGAGTACCATTTTGCCTAAACCTTATTGCCTCCCAGGTAATCTCAACAATGCACTCTCTCGTATCAACACATAACTGCTGTTAAAATCAGTAAGGACCAAGATCAACACATAAAGCACCAATGTCGTACTCTGAACGATGAACTTGATCAATAAATTGTTAAATTCAGTTGGCAAGCTACTTTTATTTATTCTTTTGTTTTCCCTGGTAGTACAATTTGAGTACCGTTTTGCCAGAACCTATTTCCCTCCCACGTAGTCTCGAGCAAGAACTCTCGTATCAACACATAGCAGTTGTCAAAATGAGTAAGGACCAACACGTAAAGCATCTATGTTGGACTCTAAACCAAGAACCTGATCATCAATTTGATAAATTCAGTTGGCAAGCTATATTTATTTACCCTTTCCTCTATAATCTTAACTAAGTAATCTCTCGTATCGACCTGGCGCGTTTAACATTTCACTCCTAAACCGCCTGTATAGAAACCAGGTTCATTTACAATTTTACTCCTAGACAAATCCTGTGGGTGGCAAGCTATGCATATATAGAAAGCTACAGCTTAACTTGGAAAGGAAATTAAAGGAGCTAACCCCAAGGCCATAAGAGCCATATGTTAATAAGGTAGCACTGCTAGCAGCTATGTCTTGTTTAGGAAGCCGACGTTGCCAAGCTACTCGCTTAACCCACGCCACTACAATCTGCAAAAACCATGATTTTCAGCCATAAAAGATTAATAAAAATGATTAAAACAATCAAATGAAAGGATCAAAGGGCATACTTGTTTAAGTTTTTCAATGACAATTTTCCTATTTTCTTCTTCTTCTGGAGATGGCACCAGTCCTTCATTCACCATTAACTAAAAAATTCCACCAACAAAAAATAATTTAATGGAGAAAGGAATAAAGATAATAACAAAAATAATGAAATATAAGTAAAGAAAATGTGGGTAAGGTTCATTTTATTTACCTGAAGAAGTGAGAGTGATCTTTCCTCTTCCATTTTCTTCTTCTTCTTCTTGTTCTTTTTTCTTTTTTTGTGTGTGTTTGGTTTTTGTGCTGTGCTTAAATTTTTTTTTTTCGAAAGAGATGGGAAGGAAATAAAAAATAAATAAAAAGGAAGAGAGATGGAGGGAAGTTTGGGGTTTATTGAGAGTGACACGTGGAGAGAAAGGGAGGTTGATGAGTGTTTGTTCCTTTCGTACCTCTAAAAGTACACGTGTAATTTTTTCCTTTTAAAATCAACTTTCTGATTTATTCACCAGACGGGAACTAAAAAAAAAAAACACACTCCCTCTTAAGTCTTAACCCCTGTAACCTGTCCGGTTCCGGCGCCACCGTCTCCTCTTCCTCGAATCCAACCTCTACTATCTCAGCAACCGACACGGAAGGAGGGATGAGTGTTAATTGGTCGGATCTCCCTCGCGACATCTTTGAAGATATAATTGGACGTTTGGGTTGGGTTGATCGGATCCGTATACGAGGCGTTTGCAAGGCATGGTCAGTCCCTAATCGTCATATTTCCGCCATTCATAAAGAAATCCCCTGGATGTTGACAAAATTTAGTTGGAGCCCAACCAACAAGGGTCAGAATTTTCAAGTATCCGGTGAGTGTCGACTGCTTGATCCTCTTTCTGGAGAGTACGTTGCGGAAGAATCGGTGAGAGGGGAAGAGAGTCGAGTTTTCCTTAATACGGGTGGGTTCTTTTCACTGTGTTAGATTATTTAGAACGAGAAAAAACGTCATTCTTTTTGTACTCTCCATTTTCAATTGAAGTAATTCAGCTGCCGCATTTCGGTAACCTCTCTTCTTCGAAGTGGCGACTTTTTCCTTAGATGCAACCTCCCCAAAATGCCTCATCTTTGTGTTGGGTACAAATAGAAACAAATGTTATGTCCTCCTGGTGGTTCAGCATGGAAGATTTTTGAGTTCAATAATGGTTTCACTGAGCCCAATTCTGCTGTTGATGCTATTTATGCCAAAGGGGTTTTCTATTGTATTTTCAATAGAGGTCAATCTTGAACTTAAAGAGTGGAGTAGTATTCTAATTGATCCCCGATTTCCAGGTGTTCTAAGCTCATTGCATCTGGTACGGATGTTGGAGTGTTGAGCATGTCGAACCATATTTTTGAAAAAAAAGAGTGGGAAAATAAAAAAATGGGAGTCAGTCACCAATTCTTTTTATTTAGGTGTGATTGGATATCTAGAAATTTAATCGTTTTAATAGAATATTTTGATTTATTAAAACAATGATTTTGGTCTACGAAACTTGAGAAAACGGATTCAGGAGTCGATTACGTGCAAAGAATGATTAGCATCCTCATCACGCCTAAAATTGGTACCTAATTGATCAATTAACGTCTTAATGTCGAGAATTGAAATCTTGAAAAGATTTAAAATACAATCTTTTTTTATCAATATTTATTTTGAAAAATGCTTGAATTAAGTTAAAACGAACATCAAAGGCCATCTCTTCCCGATATAACAAAATGTCACATCCAGTAAGTTAGGATGTGACGTTTGAATCCTCGAGAATAAGTTTGTCTTTAATTTTTATCGAAAATTATGTATTTGAAAATTCCAAAAAGATATTTGGCTATTTAGGTTTAACAAGAAAATTGGAACCCGTAAGTTAGGATACGATTCCGATTTCTTGAATTCCCAAAACGCGAAATATTACCTTATTTTGAAATTTTTTTTTGAATAATAACGAATGCAACCTTTAGCAATGTACGTTTATTTTGTTTGGAGTAAAATAACGGTCTATATTGAATAAATATGTTGGAACTTCACACACAACGCGATTACATGAAATAAAAACATAATAATGAGCATAAAACAATAATACATCAATATAATATTATACAAGTGAATGACAATTATGTGAAAATACGAATGAACGAATTATAATACAGAGAATGGCAATAATCACATAACATATGTCACTTAAATATCAACATTAATAATTAAAAGAATGAAATAAATAATTTAAAAATAAATAATGAGACAATTTTAAATAAATGATACTTAAAAAATAAGTTTAAAATAGATATTATAAAAAGCAATTTAAAGTGAATAGTATAAAATAATTTAAAATAATTAATATGTAAAAAAATTTAAAATAAAATAAAGCAACTTAAAATAAATAATATATATGACAATTTAAAATAACATGTTGAAAGTCTAGAATAAATAATATGTAAAAAGAAATTTAAAACAAATGACATGTAAAAAAATTAAAAAATTTAATATATATAAAATCTTAAAATTAATAATAATAAAAAGGTTTATAATAAATAATAAAGAAAAGAATTTAAAATAATTGACATATGGAACCGTATAACTAAATAAGATATAAAAAATTTAAAATAAATGCTATATATAATAGTTTAAAATAATTAATATATAAAAATTTAAAATAGATAATAGTTTGAAATGGTTTAAAACACAAAATATGTGAAAATTTTAAAGCAAGTGATGATGGGACAATTGAGAATAAGTAATATAAACGAATCTTAAAATAAATAATAATAATAATAAAATAGTAAATGAAGGAATGAACAACCATATAAATTTTAAATACAAAATAAAAGCATAAAAAGATAAATAAATGAATGAATGTATAAATAAAGAAATAAAACAAAACATAACAATACCCATAAAAATCTACAAAAGGTTGAAATCATAAGAATAAGGGATTAGATTGAAATTTAAAACGAAATTTAGAGCCTAAATCATAATAAAGATAAATGAATAAGTATAAAAAGGACTGCATTGAAAATTAAACGAAATTTAGCAAGATAAATTATAAAAATAAAAAAAAGAATAAGGGACCGAAATAAAGCGTGCTGAAAGAAACAAGGACTAACAGAGAAAATATTCCCTAAGTTTCCTGCACACCATTCAGCCTGACAACTTGAGGGACCAATTTGAAAATAAAATAAAATCAATTTACCGAATTTAGAAGAAAAAAAGGATAAGGCATGATTAGAATACGCGCAAAGGGACGAGGGTTAAACGGAAAATTATTCCCACCCCTTTATACGCAACGTTTCAACATGGACTAAAGCTCATCAAAAATAAAATTAGGCGGCTAAATTTAAGAAAAAATAAAATAAATGAAAGGATCTGATTGTAGCGTGTTAGAATTAAGTGAGCCAAATTCTTATTTAAATAAAATACGATGGAAAATAAAATAAAAGTAAAATCCATATAGAACTAGACTTCTTTTATTTTATTTTAGAATAAGGTTTTTTAAACCTTATTAAACTCCATCTATTTTATATTGATTAGGATAAGGTGTTTCAATCCTACTAGAATATGGCTTTACAAGCCTATAAATAGACATAGTCTATTCCTCTTGTATTGATTCAAATTTTCGACATAGTGAATTTTCTTCTCTTCTGCCTGTGGTTTTTCCCGAAAGGGTTTCCACATAAAATTTGTGTGTTCTTTATCTTTATTTTATTTTATTTTATTTTTCACATAGCGCATACAAAGGCGGAGGAACCTCGCGCACAAATATCCCAATAATTGGAAACATGCGGATCCTGGCGCTTATGCGGGTCTGGTCTCGGGTCATTTCATTGAAACGGCGCCGTTTTATACTGTGAAAGCCTAAGTGAAATAGTGTTGTTTCACAAAGGCTATTTAAACTATTTTTTTTAAAAAAATTCATTTCTTCTTTACTTTAAAAAAAAAAAAAAAAAAGCCTTCAATTCCTCTCCCCCTCTCAGTCTTCGACCTAAGTCCGGCGTAGCTCCGGTGAGCCTCGGCCATGGCTCCACCGTGGCCTTTCGAATCCCCTCTCCTTTTAAAAAAAATAGATTTAAGCTATATTTAAAAAAAACACAACAAAAATGAAATAATGGTTGAATCGTAAGGGGAGAAAACTCCCTTCTTCGCTGCTCCTCTGACCCTCGTCGAAACCTGAATGGGTTTAATGACGTTTGGGACACTAGAGGTTCTCAACCGCGACGGAGAACGAACCACGGTAAGATTATATTATTATTTATGATTTTATTTCGAATAAAAATAAATAAATAAATGAGGCACCTTTGAAATATTTGCTTCTGATTGTTTCTTTTTTCTATTCAAGAGTTTATATGTACCAAATACAATCTGGTCTTGGGGCTTTATAGCCGAAATACAATTGATTTGATTTGATTTTTGTTATTTGGTTTATCTCTGCTTTCGTTGTTTCTTGCTACTTCTGTCCTTTCTATTGCTTTGTAGGTACCAGGGAGGAAGTCAACGCAGCAGAGGTTACCATTTTGGCGCAAGATGCCAAGAATGGTGGTCTTCGAGCGACGAGCGTGCCGACTTAGCACGTGGAAGCAGCGGTGCACCAGGGAAACTTAAGGTTAGGGTACTTTCCGAAAATGTGTAACCTTTTGGGCCATTGGGCCTTGTTTAGTTTGGGTCTGATTTTTGTAAAATGGGTTTGTAATTGGTTGAGGCTTTGGGTTTGATGTGTGGGTTGATGCAATGGGCTTGGTGTTGTAAGTGGACTTTACTAATTTGGACTTATTTTATATTTAATTGGTTTTTATTATTTACTTTTGGGTTATTGGTTTGTTTAATAGGCTCGGGCGAATTTGGGCCTGTACAAAGTAGAAATGAATGTTTGGACATCCTTAAGTTTGATTTTTCAGAGTTGCGTTGGGTTGTATTGAATGAGCATGTGATGTTTATTGGGGGCATGTCCAACAGTGAAAGAAACAAGTGAAATGGCGGCAGTGGCATATCTCGTCGTAGAAAGTCGCCACTTCACCGTAAATGTGTTGAGGCAACAACGTCCAGAATGACTTGGATTGAACTTCCGTTGGGTGGTATATGGAGAGCTCATGATTTGATTCAAGCTACTTGAAACCGTCTTCATCATCATTTTCGTTTTATGTCAACATAATTTGTGCTTCTACTCAATCAATAAGATTATACATACAGTTGATAATATTTATCTATATGATTATTAAAAATATAAATATTTATCTATATGAAAAAATTATTATTTATTTTTATGATAAATATTAAAAATAATTTTAATATATAAAAGATATTCTTTAATATTATTTATTTTGATTAAATGTTACATAAATATTACATTATGTTTTATTTTTTAATTTTAAACTTTATATTATATTTTTAAGGATAAATAAAAAAGCATATTGTTTAAGTTAAATATTCAATGAAATTTTTAATTTTAAAATAAATATTAAAATAGATAAATTTAAATTAAGAGTTTAAAAAAAAATAAAATATTAAAATTGTGTTATGGATTTTTGTGAAATGATTTTAAACTATACTTTTAAGGATAAATAAAAATATTTATTATTGAAATTAAATTTTATATGAGATTTTTAAAATTTTTGAAATAAGAATATTAAAATTAAATTTGTGTTATGGATTTTATTAAAATTAAAATATTATTTAAAATTAATATTAATCTTAAAATTCATAACACAATATGTTCATTTATTTTTATGATAATAGTATTTGTCTTTATAATAAATATTAAATTTAAGTTTAATACAAAATTTAATTATTAAGATAAAATATTTAATTTAATATTTAATATTATTTATCTTTATGATAAATATTATGTTATGTTTTATTTTTTAATTTTAAACTTTAAACTATATATTTTGGAGGATAAGTAAAAATATATTATTTAAATTAAATTAATTAATTGAAAATTAGAGTAGTTAAAATTAATAAATTAAGATTGATATATCTAACACACTTATGCGTGTGGGAATCAAAATTTATGACATGCATATATTAAAAATTAATTTGATATAAACACGTGTACGTGTGAAACCATACTACACATGATAATTCAGCATACGCATATATATACAAAATTATAATAAAACAACAAAACTAATATGTGAAATGATAAATACATTTGATAAAAAATATTAAATAGAATCGAATTGTTTTCTAGTCTATTTTGCAATGTTTCTATTAACATTGGAAAAATGGTCATGTTAGGAAGCCTATAAAATGCATATGCTGCATTAAAATGATTTTGAAAATTATGTTGGAGATAGTAAAGAGATGCTAGGTATAGGTACCGTGTATTAATTTTACACAAATTTTCAGTTGTTTTCCTCTTTATAATTTTACACAAATTTGCCATGATACAGTTTACGCTACATTGAATATGTTAAAATTTTTGTAATTTTACCTTCATCATATAGACTTCCTCTTTAATATGATTTTGCGCCTACAATAAGTATCAAAGGTCAAATAAGAAATAAAAATATAAATGTTTATCATAGAAATAATCTATGATGGCCACAACCTATGGACACAAAGAAAAGTTATAACTATAAATTCAGTTTTCCTCAACTCTCTCTATAGAACATGTAATAAAATTAAAAATAATTCAATGTAGCACCAGTGCCAACAACTTCACCGCCCTCTCGTCGCTCTCGCGAATGACGGGAGAAAATTAACAATTAAAGACATCAATTGAGTAAAATACTAAGTGCGGTGTCTGCAAGTGTGAAAGGTCAATTGTAATATAATTGTACAACGAGGTACAGAGTACTCCGAGGATAAAACCCAAAAGAATCGAAGATTGAGCAAAGTCTAGCTACAAGCATGCAAAATAAAGAGTCTAACTAACTAATTGCTAAGCACTATAGTCCGAGAGGCCATAAAATCAAGAGTAATTATAGTAATTTACCGACTAATTAACATAAGGATTAAATTGTAAAATATGCAAAGTTACTAAATTAACCAATGAATGACAAACAATAGTTGATTGATTTCCTGTGGTTCACTAATATTCGAATTAGGGATCTAAAATTTCTAAAGTGGTTCTGTTTACCTTTTAGTCTCAACTTTATCAAATTAGACAAATTAATCAAGTTTATCTCTCAATCTCACCGGCTTACTCAGGACTAACAATTTGGTGCTCAACAAGATTACCTCTTGATCTCACTTGCCTAGATATTCCCTTAAGGGCATCAATCCTAAGTTTTTAGATTTATTCAATTTAGTCCAATTCATTACAACTTAATCCCTCATCCAAAAATCAGCTTACCTACATCTCTATCAACCAACCCCTTTAGAATTTAGTTATCCATACAAAAAACTAAGTTAATAAACATGAAAGAAAATGAAATGGTAGCCATTAACATGAAGCTTAAGAAAGATATGAAAGTTTGGATTTTTATTCTAGAAAGCTTAAAGGAAAAGTAAAGATGAGCATCCAACACTAAAATAAAGAACAAGAAACATAAAAGGTAAAGTTTTCAACAACTAAACTAAAGGAAATTGAAATATATTAAGCTAAAGGCTGAGATGTCATTAAAAAGCAAATGAAAATTTGCAGAAAAATAAACTCTACAACTAGGAAAGATGAAAAACAAGAAACCTTAAAAATGAAGAAGAAAACCCAAGAAAAACTAAGTTAAAACTAAGCCTACAAGTTATATCCCTCTCTCCTCAGTCAAAGTTGGTTATTTTTAGCAGTAAAATCTTACCCTGTTTTGAGACCAAAATGCCTTTGAACGAGCTTTATCTTATTGGTGCTTCGGTTGGGCAAAGATTACCCCTAGCGTCATTTTTTGTCCACTTCACGATATAGATACCACGATACCTAGGGTAGGTGCCCCTTGGATGGTGGATATCGTGATACCACTGTAGGTGGTCTTCATCTTAGGCCTGTTAGAGGTATCACAATTCCCATGCTTTGATGTTGTGATACCCCTTTCTTTAGTGATGTTTTCGCACAAGTTCGGACCACCGTCAAGTAGCTACAAAACTTAATTAGACTTTAGGGCCTCTAATGGCACAATTGGCTAATTTGGGTCTCAAAATGAGTAAAAAGAGGCATTTACACTTATTTAATTGAAAGAACTAAAGTTAAGATGAACTAATAAAATATTCTTAAATTGCTTAAAAACAAGCTCGTTAAGTGACATTAAGAGCCTAATTTGACATATCAAATTACAACAAATCCCCATTCCTATTGAATATTATATTGATAAAATAAGAAACAAAAGATGAAAATATCATCTTTTTCACTCATCTCAGCCGTTCAACTAAAGGAAATGAGCTTTCTCCATTTTTCTTTCTATGTATTTAACTTTTTCCCATTTCTTTTCCAATTTCTCACCATTTTTCATTAAATTTTTGTAACAATTTCACCATTAAACCTTTATTTGTCTATTCCTTTCATCATTAGATCATCCAAGTGCTTAGGGTTTGAACCCTAATGTAAGAAAATATGTTAGGAAGAAGAAAGGAAGTTATCAAGGTGTGGATTTTATAATTTCCATCTTATTCATGCATGAAACCATCTTTATTTTAAGCTTGGGTGTTATTGAGCCATATTAATGGCTATTCAATGAACTATGTATTAAAGGATATTTATTGTTCATGAAAGAAATTGAAGAAGGAAAGAAGAGTGCCAACAAGGGAAAGGAAAAACTTGTTGATTAAAGTGGATTTAGGCTTCTCCAACACATTTGAATATTTTTGTGTCCTAAGATATACAAAAAACCTATTAAAACTTTCAGATAGAGTTTATATTGTTTTAGTTGATTTATTATTATTGAATTACATATATTGCATTATATTAATGTTCAATAATCATGAAAATGTAGATGATGGCAAGAAGATAATCTTATGAATGATTTGTATGCTAAGTCTTCTTGTGGGGGATATTAATGGAATCTTGAATCTTGATTTGGTGGATTTAATATTATGAATGAAATTATTGTTTATCTTGTAGTGATTGATGACTCTGATGTTGTGTAATGACCTAGTTTCAAGTGGTGTCAAAAAATACGATTTCGGGACTCCTTTTTTATAAACCAAGTCCGTAAAAATTAAATGGGGATATTTATAAAGCTAATATACAAATGAATTGAAATTTAGTGAAGTAAGTTAGTCAAAATTATATTTAATTATGGCTTACGGACTAAACCCTAAAAGTTCAATCGATATAGATTTTTAATTAAAAAATGACTTGAGGACTTAAATAGCAGTTATCTCAAGGATTAGAATGGTTATTGAACCAATATTTTCAATCACTTAGTGGACGGGTGATAATGAATTATTAAGATAAATTTATAAATTAAATTAGGTTTATTAAAAGAATAAATTATGGTTAATTAAACTTAATTAAAAATTAGTGTTAGTATATAAAGAAAACAGTAGTGGAGGTTGTCATCTTCCTCCCCAAAACTAACAAAATTACTAGAAAGAAAAACCTAAAGAAGAGTTTCAAAACCGTAAGTTTTTGCCCATCAATTTGGTAAGTTCAATTAAGTCATTTCTTGTATTTTCTTTTTATAGATTTTAGGTCATGGAAGCTTGATTTAGCTAGCCCATATACCAATTTGTAAAATTGTTAAAGTTTTAGAAAGTTTCCATTGTTGAGAATTGAAAGTTTTAGGTGTTAAATTGATAGAAATTAAGCTTAGTTTAAGAAAATGATTAAATTATAAAGCTTAATTGATAGTTTTGTATATTAGGGACCAAAGTGAGTAAAATGTAAAATTGATAGTAGGAAAACGAAATAGGAGATCCCTAATGAGTAATTTTGAAATCGAATTGTAATTCGAGGCTTTAAATTGAAAGTTATGCTAGTCTTGGTTTTAGGGACTAGATTGAATAGTTTTCAAAATATGTAACACCCCTATACCATGTTCGACTTAAGGAACCTAATATAGGAATATTACATTTGGTGCCAAAATAATTCTTGGCTAATTACTAATATATTAGAACATAAATATAGACAAATAATAAATTTAAATAATTAATAATTTAGTTCTTACTATTACTTGGAACATACTTTATTTTTCCTAAGTACATGCCATTCTATTCAAAATTTTAAAATGTACCCTCTTGTTGCTTGAAGATGTGATGAAATGAAGGCTCATAATCTCAAATACAACTCTTTAAAATTTATGTACCTAATCTACGCACAGAAACAAACCGTACGCTGAATATACACCTAGTGGTATTACTATAATTCTAATACTTAAAGTAAAAACAATAAATATGCACAATTAATCTTACCGCTATTTTACTTTCAATAAATCATTCATGCATTTAAAACTTTAAATTTTCTTAGTAATATGAATCTTAAATAGTTTTTCTTCATTTTAATTTATATATCTTCTTACTATATCAATATTCATTTCATGCATTTCATCAATAACCATTTCATAAAATCATTATTTCATATTTTTCATTTCTATATCTCAATTCAATAACTTATTCTATTTCATATCTAAAACCTTACAACATTAGTCTTTCAAAAATTATTTAAACCAATATTTTTCAATAAAAGTAATTATAATTAATTTATATAATTATATTCAATTAACTCATACACTATTTCATTATTTCCAATTCATTCTATTTTCACTTCTTATTTCGATATTTTAACAAATTCATGAACCTTAAGTTCATGCTTCAAATCTCATATCTCAATTCAATTCACAATTCAACTCCTAATTTCTTTCTCATATTTTTAATAGTACAATCAATCAAATTTATTTAATTTTCTCATTTTAGTTATTCACCCTATTAACAAACTCGGACCTTGGCGGATACACGGATTCCAACCAAACACACTAGTACGGCACATTGTGCCTAAAACGGTACTCAGTACCTGATCAATATATCAGAAGTAGTATACGACACATATAGTGCCCGATCAACAAAGCCGATAAATTCTCGTACTCTTCCAATCCTATGGCATGCCAACTATATCCGACTCAGGCCGACTAGTTAATAGGGTATTCAAATCATTTTTCTATTTCAAATTCACTTTCAATTCAATCACAATTCAATTCAAATTCACTTTCCACTTTCTAATCAATATACAATTCAATACCAATACATATTTCAGATATTCACATATAATCATACTTCGATTCAATTCAAACCACTTTTCAATCAATACACATATTCATAAATTAATTCACTTTTATTCAATTCATATTTTTAATTCATTTTCCAATCAAATTCAAATCACTAATTACTTTTCAATCAATATACATTTCAAATACTCACATATTTTCTTCATTCAATTCAATTTGATTCAATTCAAATCACTTTTAGTTTCCAGTCAATATACTTTCAAATATTCACATTATTCATAATTCAATTACTTAATTCAAATCACTTTTAATTTCCAATTTGTTCACATTCAATTTCAATAGCCATAAACATTTTTTAATCAATTTCATTCAAATCAATATTATCATTTTAATTGCTTACCTAATTTTACTTACCTGCATTTTAATTAAAATATAACAATTAATAATAAATAAATTTGAATTATAGTAATAACTGTGATTTCTCGTTTTTACTCTTTGTCCACTTTTTCTTTTCCTTTCTTTGCGGATGCCTTGGGTGTGATATTGGCTACAAAAAATTAAGATCAATTTCATAATCATTAACACAATATTAATTTTTCATCTAATACTTGAATTTCTATTCTACTTTCATCTCAATTCCAATTTAATCCCTAACTAAATTCATTTATTTTTCCATCTCAATTCATGCCTCATTTCTACTCAAATTTCAACTAAACTTAAACTTAACTATCTAATTTTTATCATAAATTCTTAATTTCGAAATTCTTGCAATTTAGTCCCTATTATAGAAAATTTATAACTTATTTTACAATTTAATACATCTCCCAATTCTAAATAGAAATTTTATTAATTCAATCTCTAATTCACACTTTTAGCTAGCAAAATTAATGTCTAAAAATCTAATAGCTTCCAAAATTTTCAGCATATACTTAATAATATTTTGTTTTAGGTTCAAAAAAATTCAAAAATTACAAGAAAAAGACTTAAATTAACTTACCAATTTGAATTTAAACCTTGAAAACCCTAAATTATTTCTTTTTCTTTTTCTTTCTTCTTTCTCTCTATTTCGTCCCTGCTTTTCTGTTATTTTAATTTCTTTGTTTTCTTTCATTACTTTACTATATATATAATATAATAATAATATAATATATAATATATAATAAAACATAATAAATATCTTTATTATTTAATAATATAATTGTAAACGGGCCAATTTGCCCGGGCCCATTAGAAACCAAAAAATATATACAAAATAAATAAATAAATAAAAATCAAACCAAACCAATAGTCCACAGTCCAAGTCTTTAGTATAAAACAGCCTGACAACCAATTAAAGCCCAGTAACTAAACCTAGACCTAACTCGAAATACAAGCCCGATAGGCCCTTTCCTTTTAGAACAGACAGAACCCTAGGGTTCTCTTTCTCTCTCGCCGCAACCGAGCCTCGTCCCTGGCCTCCGTACCCCCCAGCGCCGTACACTCCTCCTGGCGCCACGCCCACACCCCGTATGCCAAAGACACGCTCCAAAGATACCCCCTCCGTACTCGCGCCATGTACACTCCGTACCTGCAAAGAAACGGACAAACAACAGCAGCAACGAGCCAATACAAAGCAAAGAAATAAAATTTGCTTTTATTATTTTATTTTTGATGATTCGGCTATAAAGCCTATTATTTTTCGATTGTAAAGCTCTCTTTTTTTTTTTACGGAATATAAACACAGCAACCAAAAATTGAAAGGTGATTTTTTTTGTTTAACTTTCTTGAAGTCTTTGCATTTTCTGGGTTCATTTTCCTTCAAACCATTCATCATTGCATTAAAAAACAAAGGAAAGGGTGAAAGAGGAGCCTTACCTTGCGAATAGGCCACAGATTTCTTCTTTCGCTTCATTGAAATCGAAGCCAAAAAGGGATCTCAAGGCTGAAAAGCTATCCTTCCAAGGTTCGAATAAACCGGTCACCGATGATAGTGGCAGATCGGCGTTTGAGCCAAAGTGGATTAGGGTTCGACCGAATATAGAAGAGGGGAATGTTTTTTTTTTTTTGTTCCTGAATGGTTAAGGGGATTAGTTTTAGGGTTTGTTTTTTTGGTTTTAATAACGGATATAAAACGACACCGTTTAGGGCCTGTTTCAGTGGCTCCAAAACGGTGCCGTCTAGGCCAACCCGTTTCGACCCGACCAGACGGCCCCCCAAGATCCGCGCATTACTGTGGAGAGGGGATATTTGCGCGTTGGTCCTTCCCCTTTCACGCTAACATCCAATTAGGCCCTGGTCACATTTTCTTTATTTTTTAATTTATCTCTGAAGTTCGCATATAAATGCAATCTAATCCGCGGCTAAACGAGCGTTTTGGGATCTGGTATATTGCCAGTTTTAGTCCCTATACGTTTTCGCGCTTTACTTATCGTTTCCTTTCAGTATTATTACTTTATTTTCAAGTTATACCTCTTGTTTTTATTTGGTTCTAATTTAACCCTTTTAGTTTACATTTTTTATTACTTAATTATATTTTTTATCTCGATAATTGCTTCTTTCTTATTGAAATTTTTTATTATTAATACCATTGTCATGTTTTATGTATTTTGTACAAATGTTTTACACATTATCATATATATATGTGTATATATATTTTATAATAAGTTAATTTTATTCTATGTATATATATATGTAACTATATATATATATATATATCCATCTATTTACTTTCTTTTAAATTGGTTTGTTTAAAACGTTCTTTTATATACATGTATATATATCATAATAAAGTTAATATATTTTCATACCTAATGGTTTGTTGACTCTATCCATGCATTTTAACCTATATCTTTTGTTATTCTAATGTGTTATATATATTTTGCATAAAATATAAATTATTTTTATACTTACTTTTATTAGTACATATCTTTGATTTATATACATTATCAAAACCATACATTTTATACATGTAGTTTTCTTCATACATACGTGAGTATATTCTTCAATCCATTATAATTTATAATTAGATTAAATTAAGCTCGTAGGTATTTCTATGTTTTTACAAATAATTATTTTAAAAAAAGGTTATTTATGTATATATGAGATTTGTAAATCCATTATGTTCTAAAAATTATATTCTATTATACATTCTTATTATCATTACTTTTTATAGCTTACTCACAATCTAAA
Source organism: Gossypium longicalyx (assembly GCA_025698465.1). NCBI lineage: Eukaryota > Viridiplantae > Streptophyta > Magnoliopsida > Malvales > Malvaceae > Gossypium > Gossypium longicalyx. The sequence continues at coordinate 8,202,578 of CM046997.1, read as the reverse complement.
ATTTTCTTTATTACATGCAAATTGTTAATTTTAGACCGAAATCCTTTAATACTTTACATATCATTCGATTTGAAAATGTTCATCCTATAACATGTATTTTAGAGATCGTGTGTATACACCTTTAGTTTGCCCTTACAAATGGTTTTAAATTTATCAATTTATATATCGTGTAATTTATGTGTTCATTTATTCGACATTATTTTAAGGTCATTTCATATCGCGTTGGTTTCTAAGTGTTATCCTTTTTTATGCATGGTATTGATTGTTTTATATCATGTTATTTATATTATTGTGGTTCATTATCGTTGCATATGATTTATTCATTTTATGGTTATATCAATTGCTCCATCCATGTTTAGAAGTCCGGATACACTAGTCTTAGGTTAGCCTTGCGTGATTTTTAGCTCGATAATTGGCATTGAATCACATGTGTGTATTACCCCATATCATCGTTTCATTTGACTTTTGAAATGTGGTTCTATAAAACCCAAATTTCATGATTAATTTCATCCCATTTCAAATCGAATTAATACGTTTTAAGTTAGTATCATAAGTATTCGTTTAAGAATTCTTTAAAATGAAGACGAGATTCGATCTTTAGCAATTCGCGAAATAGTGCCCTAATGTGTTGGGTTACAATTTCGCGTTTGCTTAAAATAATCGAATATCCCTTCAAAATTTCACCCATGCCTTTTAAAAATTCTTTAAAACGAAGGTAAAGTTTGATATTTGGCAATTCGCGGAATTGTGACCTAACGTGTTGGGTTGCAATTTCTCATTTGCTCAAAATAATCAAATATTTCTTCGAAATTTCGCTCATGTCTTCTGAAAATCCTTTAAAACGAAGGCAATACTCGGTGTTTGATAATTCGAGAATCATGCCCTATCGTACTGGGTTGTGATCTCTTGTTTACTCAAAACAATCGAATATTCCTTTAGGTTTTCACTCATGCTTATCTAAAATTTTTTCAAAATGAAGGTGATGTTCGATGTTTGGCGATTTGAGAATCGAGCCCTATCGTGTTGGGTTGCGCTTTTTCATTTCTCCAAAATAATCGAATATCTCTTCGAAATTTTACTCATATGTTCTAAGGTGAGGCAATGTTTGATGTTTGGAAATTCGAGGAATCGTGCCCTACTGTGCTGGTTTTCGGTTTTTCGTAGGACCAAATAGTTGGGCATCCTCTTGTTAATTTCAAACTATAAACTTTCGGACATCGAAACAAAAATTTTGGCAACCAGCTCGGGTCACTCAAACGTTATAAAAAAGAACCACATTTCAAAAACTTTTAATTTAGACATAAGGACAGTATTTAATCGATTCGGTACCAATTTTGGGCGTAGTGTGGCTGCTAATCCTTCCTCATGCGCAACCGACTCCCGAACCCGTTTTCTCAAAAGTTCGTAGACCTAAAATTGTTGTTTTAACAAACCAAAAATGTTTTATTAAACTAACCTCATTTTTAGGTGGTCCGATCACACCAAAACAAAAGATCGGTGGCGACTCCATGCATTTGTTTTTTCAAAAGTCGATCCCCCCCTTTTTTTAAAAAATTTAAAATTTTTAACCCGAGGGATGGTTTCGACAATAATAAACTTAAAAATCTCAGATTTTTAAGTATTAATCACCTCAACTTATGCTTTTGGTTTAATTGCCCTTTTAGTCTTTTTTACTTTCTGTATATTATATTTGTCTATTAATTTAAAAATAATATAATATATAATTATAACAAATATCTATTACTTAAATAATAAGTAAATTAAATACATATATTACAAATGTACATATTTTAATTAACACACTTGCATTTTATCATCACCTAACACTTGTTTTTATTTATTTTATTTCATAATATAATAATAATAAATAAATATCTTTTACTTATTATTTAAGAAAATATACAAATATATTACAAGTGTATTTTCATGTATTTTACACATGTTTATTATCATTACCATGCATTTGTCACTATTTTAATTTATTTAATAATAATAATTTTAATATAAAACCATAATAATATTTTTATATAATATATAATCTAAGAGATTTTTCTTCCCATTTGCCGCCTCACCTAATGAAATAGGTCCACTTTATTTTATTTTAATCTATAATTAAATTTTTACCCTTTATTCAATTTAGTCCTTTTTTCTAATTTCTCCTAATTAAACTAAATCCACCTAATTAAAGCCTAATTAAGAACACTACAAGACTCGTAAATATTTCTAATAATTATTTACGAATTTGGTTTATTAAGACGGAGGCCCAATAATGTACTTTTCCGATGCCCGTAAATTTTGGTTCATTACAAAATAAGTGTGACTTTGTAATTGAATGTGATTTGTCAAAAAAATTGATATGTTATATTGTCAATTTATTATTTATAGCTAAAGACGAAGTGGGGGTGTCGAGAGGGAAATAAAAGAAGAGAGCTGACGATGAGTAATTCAGATTTCTGATTTGTATTTCTATGAATCTAATCACTTTAATTGTTGCATAATTATACTGTTTTACACGACATGATATTGAGGTGAGCTGAAAATGGTTAAATGAGTTGAATTTGTATGATTGCGATTGATTATCGAGATAGAAGATTAAATTGAATAGAATTGAAAATAGTGAAACTTGATGTTATGAAATTTGATTTGAATTGGATTGAACCATGTTATATTAGGTAATAAATGATGAATTGATTGCTGATATGAAAATGATGAAATGTAATTTGAGCTATTTGATGAATTGGATAATTGGTAACCTTATTAACTGTTCGGGGCAGAGTTGGATATAGATGGCATGCCATAGGATAGATGTATACGGGTTACTTTGACTATATGTCAATGAGTGTTAGGCTCATTTTTTTGCAGACGTTCCAAAAAGTGTTGGGCACAATTATTACTTTGGTTAAATCGATGAACCTTAGGTGCAATTTACTTATTTTAGACGTTTTGATGAGGCACTAGGTGTTGAATTGGCATGTTGATTGGATCTGTGCATCTGTTTGAGTTCAAGTCAGGTTAATAGGGGTATAAAATGTAAAATTGATAAACAGTATATGAATTGGATTGATATTGTGAGTTGGTGCCATAAACATGAGTTACGATATACAGATATCTATAGCATGTAAAAGATCATACGAACCAGATATATTCAAGTGGAAGACCGGTATGACAATGTGACGAATTAATAGATTCGATTTGGAAATAGTATGTTGATATGATAGAATTTTTACATACTTATACACAAAGAATTTTTACATACTTATACACAACAATAATTTCCATATTCAAAATGGTATATAGGGCTTATCATATAGCAAAAACATACATTTATGCAAAGTAAACATTAACATTCCAAATCAACTTTAACCGAAGTTTAAACCAAAACCATCCATTCACAAAATGTCACATATATAGCCTTCTATGTACTTGCCACATAACTAGACTTAAAACGATCAAAAGTCTACCGATAGATGGTTGGATAGTGTGAGCTTTGAGGTGATCCAACCAACATGTTTCGTAAAATCGATGATCTACAAGGAAAAAGAAGACAACATGTAAGCATTTTAAATGCTTAGCAAGTCCATATGAAATTTACTTAACTTACCTTGACATGACAACAATTTAGTAATGGAAAACATTGGTACAGACATAGAAATCCTTTGACATCTTACACTTCATGTATATTCAACAAATATATTAAATAAGTTAGTTTAAACACATGTCATAAGCTTGTAATACATTCATACAATGATATAGTATTCCATCACAAAACATATACCACTAAATCAAATCCAACTGGTAACATATATATATATATTCATTCCGAACATTACATTTTTATTTAGTACCTTTTTCATTTCCGTCGTTTGCTCGGAGAACTCAAGTAAATTGAACTCAAATACACAAAACTGACTTACTTCCATAAACTGTAGAGTTGGTTTGCTTATACAAGCTTTATTCGATGCTGCTCACTCAAGCTATTGAGAATCTGGAAAATGTGTTGGATCTCAGCCATTGATAAAGAGTAATTTGATTTTCTCACACAAGCTGTGATATTTGGGCTGCTCACTCAAGTTGTAGGTCAGGTTTACTTTTGCAACTTTATTTGATGTTATGCTAGATCTTAGCCATCGATAAAAAAATCCATGACCAACACCCAATTTCTTTTTGAACTTTAATTGCATGGCATTCGTATTTTAATTGTTTACTAAGTTTACATAGGGATTATTACCATTTCTATATAAATTCAAACCTTGAAACCGTAAACTCACTTTTCACATTTCGAATAACAGTCTATATACATTATTAATCCTGTAATGCCATCATATTCATATCATCCATCCATATATACATTTCAATTCCATTCAATACATCATATCTATTTGTGGTAATCATATCATTCATTCTTTACGATTTAGTCCTTTAGATGCCAATTTCACCAAAATTACTTAACAATTTAAACTAAAAAATAAATAATATAATACAAACATATCATGAATTAAATAAGTATCATATGTACTTACCTAGCAAAAACAACAACTGATAAGCTGTCAGGGACTATTCCACAAATTTGTCTTTTCCTCGATTATTCTCTAGTTGATTCAATTCACGCTCTATAACAACAAACTAGTCATTTTTCATATCTAAACTTAAAATCTAACAAATTAACACTAATTTCATCAAGCATTCAACAATGAAAACTTTTAGAAACTTTAACAGTTTCACAAATTGATACAGGGGTTAGCTAAATCAAGCTCTTGAGATATCAAAAACATAAAAATTACAAAAAAAAAGGCTTAAAATTGCTTACGAAATGAAGGATTAAAGCTTGGAATGTCAAAACCTTATTTTTTCTTCTATGATTTAAGTGAAGAAGATGGTTGAACATAAAAGTGGCTTATTTTTCTTTTAATTTGTGTTTTATAGGTTAGTTAACTTTTAATTAATTACAATTAACTTATTTAATTTTAATTAACTAATCTTAAGCATAAATTAACACATTTGGTGGATGTTAGTTGTCCACCACCACCGTTTGGACATAATATAATAGTCCAATTGCCTAATTGAACCTTCAATTAATTAAAATTCCATAACGATTAACTTTTACTCCTTTTATGATTTAGTCCTTATGCATTAAGTAATCACTAATTCGACAAAATTACCTATCCAAAATTCAATTCACCTATATAGTAACTTCTTAGATATTTACGAGCTCGGTTTATGGAAACTTGGTCTTATTACCTCATTTTCCAACACCACTAACTTTAGGGTCGCTACACTTGTATGTTAAATTAACTATCCAATTAACAAATTTGTCAAATCAAAATTCAATATAATACTATAATTAACTCATAAATATTAATTAATAATATTTACAAACTCGATCATCGGAGAACAGGGTTTTGAAACCACCATTTTCGGTACTATTGAAAATCATATTGTTACAAGTATTACATATTCAATATGTCTGCGTAAACATTTATATGAATTAAAATGATATGAACATATGTGGTAAATTCTACTCAGTGAATAGTAGTTGAAAGAATATTATAAAATGATCCAAAATTTATATTTTTATAGAATGATCATGATCAAAGTATATTATATTTATTGTTGAAACTCTTGAAGAGATCAAAATATATTTCCCCAACATTTTTCTTCACTCATGACGTTCAAAAGCATGATGATATAAACGAGTAGCAAAGAATGGTGATATAGTTGTACTCATTTTCCTTTAACCGAGGTTTTATTTCACTAGATTTTCTTAGCAAGGTTTTTAATGAGACGACATGTCATGAATATTTTATTATTAAGTGGATGTCCATAAAGATCAATATAAGTTTGATGTACTTTAGGACTCTATTAGTCGTTAGAAGTAGAGTTTTATTTTATTTACACTTCTTATGTTTGTAAATACAAACTTTGGAGAAATATTGTAAACATCTCTATTTGTCAATAAAATCTATAGTCCTTTTGCTCTCCCAATTTTTTTTTTATTTTTTTTATTTTTGTTCTATCTTTATTTCATAACACAAACCACATAAATTTGTTATTTAGATTTTAGAACATTCAAGTTATAAAATTCAAACTCATTAATCTTTATATATAAATATATATATATATATATACAAAGAGTGTTTCTCAATTCTTAAAGCAAGTAATTAGATTATAAATGGGGAAGGGAGAATATTAAATCTTAGATGAATTGACATAATTGGGAAATGGGATCATTTTAATAAATAAAAGATTGGAATGAAATGATTCAAAAGTTATGAATTGAAATGGAATAAACACAAAAACTAAAGGTCATGGACAAAAATTTACCCTTAAATATCCCCGAGGCAAAGGTTACTTGCAGAGGAAGTCAGATATTCAGCAGTTTGCGATTACATTATTTTCATATTTTCTCCTCAAATTCACAAAATAAAAGGAGGAAATATGGCAACTTTCGTCTCAAATTTCCGTCCTTATTAACCGCTGCCTTGTTTTAACCAATCCATTTCCACAGGTTTGACCTAAATCCCATTTCAGATAGCCTTAAAAAATTGTCCCCAAATCCGCCATGAATGATGACTACATTACCATCTCGCCCCATTTCAACCAAGACCCGTACAGATTCCGAACTTACACCGTAACTTTCTTCTCAACTCCCATCATCACCACAGTCACCGCCACCCCATCTGTTGTCCGCAACTGGCTCTTCAGAGTCCTTCGTCTCCACAGTATCCGTCGCAACAGGCTCGTCGTCGGCCTCGGGGTTCAATGGAGCCCTTACTCTTCCCTCCCCCACCCTCCAGCAGCCACTCTTCAACTTTGCATCGGACATCAATGCCTCATCTTCCAACTCCTACATGCAGATACCGTGCCCTTATCTCTCCGTCGCTTCTTGAATGATCCTCGTAATACTTTCGTCGGAGTTTGGAACCATAGTGACATAGCTATGCTGTTGAGGTCTGAGCATAGGCTTTCGGTTTCAAGGGTGGTTGATGCTCGTCATGTTGCTGCTGAGAGAAATGGGTTGAGTCCACAGTTGTCTATGGAGAAGTTGGCTGAGATACTTTTGGGTGCTCCTGATGTTAAGAAGCCACAAAGTATTGGGGTCAGTAATTGGAATGATTATCGGCTTTCTTTAGAGCAAGTCCAGTATGCTTGTGTTGATGCTTATGTTAGTTTTGAATTGGGGAGGGTATTGCAAGTTTGGAATTGGTAGGCTGGAAGACTGGAAAAATTAAGGGTTTAAGTGTACTTGCTTCAATGGCTAGTGAAGGGTTCCTTTTTGTCTGGATTATATACTCTTTAACACGCTTTCTTTTGCTTTATGGATATGGATTTCATACTATGCTGATCCATTGAAGTTTGAAAATTTTCTGATAAATGATATTATTTCTTTTGTATTTGATAGTTTTGCAATTCTGTTAAGTTCTTGTTGTTTTTGACTGATGATCATTTTAAGAATGTCTCTGTTTCATTCATCCTAAAGCAGTTCACCTCTGTGTGATGCAAGTAAACTATAATCATGGAGACCAATACTTCTTTCTGACTTTAATATTAATCTTGCTTGTTGAATTATAACTTAGTATGATACTAGGTGTTGCTTTTTATCATGGTTTTCAAGTTTCAGCCGACCCCAAATTGATATCTTGTTTAGAAAGAAACAAAGAGTTAGATTAACATTAAGTAGATGTCCTCCTTGATCTACATTTCCATCTACGATACTGACAAAACTTAGATTTGACCTTGAACCAGCTTGATTTAAATCTTTCATGCTAATTATTAACTTGTAGATTGAACTTGTGTGCCATAAATGACTTTGAAATGTGATATCATGCATCCTATAGTAAGAGATCCTTGTTTACCTAATATGTCAATAGTTCTTTGGTTATGATAGACCTTATTAGTTGTGTTGAGGCCTTTGAAAGGGGGGGTAGAGGTTTGCATGGTGGCCAAGAGCCTTAAGGAGTGATTTGAGGTTGGCATGGTGATTGGAGGTGGGCGAGGTTGAGACTTCGGTTTGGTAGGGGTAACAGTGGAGTAAGTCTTGAGTATGAAGGTGGTAAGAGTGACTTATGTATACCCTTCTTGTTAAGATCCTTGCTACGAGCGTGCCAATAGGTGGGCATTAGCTATACTTGTCATGGGAGGTTTCCTTGACATGCGTGAGGGTTCGTTGTCTTCTCGTGTATTCCTTGATGTGTCTTGAGAGACTAGGGGATCTTGACATGGGGAGGTCAATTGTCCTCAGGAGGGTCAGCTAACACAACCTTATAGGTCTATGATTAGTCGGAGGCTTGGCCTTCGCTAGGCTGCCGAGGATGGTTGTTGTGTAGCAGGTAAATGGTTTTGAGTTACTACACCGATCTGTCATCACCCGACTGGCAACCTGTCTCTAGGGCGAGGCGTTGGTGGTTCAACCTTCTTTTGATTTGGGCCTAAAAAGTTGTTCATTATATTGCTTTGACTCTTAATTTTTTTGAAGTATTTGTGTCTAATGTATATCTAGCCACGAATATCCGGATCTTTCCAATACATTGAAATATTTAACATTCCCATATCCTATGATCCTACCCAAGTCCGAGTGTAGGCATAATTGTGTTTCTCAAAAACTTGTATCTATAAGAGGTTATAGGGTAGCCATAGCTTTTTCAAACAGCTTCTTCAACGGTGCTCTTGCTTTACCTAATTAAATGCTTACAAGTTTTGCTTGTTTTAAATTCATCGATAGAACTTATATATCATCCATATCTATATTTTAACAAATGTTTTTTCAACTTAATGTATACTAATTGTGGTGGTATTTTGTTTTATAACTTTGCTTTTTTCTATGATAGTACTCTCTCCTCTGTAATTTGATCCATTGCAATCCTTAGACACTTTTAGTGGGATATGCTTATTCACTGAATGTGGAATCCTTTTGCTTTTTGCGATCTTTGACATTTAGCAACTACTTGATTCATATCTTATTTTGTGAAATCTCTGCTTCATGTGCCCCCAAAGATATTCCTGTTTTCGAATCGATTTCTTTTTCTTGGAGTTCATGTAGAAAAAAAATGTTCTTTTTTTTTGGCACATAAGCAATCCGTCGATTTGATTAGTTCGGTCATAAAAACATGTAACGTAATTGATATAATAATAAAAGAGTTCGAAATAAATCCTTCTTTTTGCTCTAAATCGGCATTCTGTAATGACAAATATAATTAGATTGCATTCTACTAAGATTCCAAATAAGGTTACTCCTAAACATGCACTTAAACCATAACTACATAATAACTTCTTAATGTTACAACCATGCAAAGTCGAGCAAAGCAAATGCAATGGCAACAATGAAGTTGATTAATTAACAACCCGGCAATTCCCCCGAATCTGGCCATCGGTCCCTGTTAGCACCCCTAAGCTTCCCATTTTCAGCATCGAATTCTTGAAGTCCTCAAAGAAGGCCAAAGGGTCCTCAGCATAGGATAGTACAAGCTGTCTAGTTTGATAATCATCGGTGACAAGAGCCTGGTCAGATGGCAGCAATCCCTCTCCGGAAAGAAGGTTAATGTAATACTGGTTGTCAAACGTCGCAGGGCTGACCAGATCAAGTTGCGCAAGCCTTGAGTTCCCATCCGTTTGTGAGCACAGCTGCTGCAGGTTTTGAAGGAAATCAAGGTTAATATCTGGACCATTTGAGCCTTGAAGCCGTGAACTAAATGTCGAACAACGAGCCATTCCCAACGTGTGTGCACCTGCAAAAACAATGCCAATGCTTGGTTTCATGGTTATGTAATTGAGACATATAAAAATACAAGGTGCATTGTCATAAAAAACCATCACCAGAAAGTGCAATCATGTCATTGAATGAGAGTCCAACGTTTTGGAACTTGGCAACAAGTATTGGCACCGTTGAATTTGGGCCTGGAATATTGTTTGTTGCTGCTTCTTTGCTAGCACCCAAGCTGTCTTTTCTCCCCATCTCCACTTCCCAACTCGGACCACCTGACTGCATTCCCAAATTTTATATTTTCATTACTCAAGACTCGGGTATAAGTATTAGATGCAGATGTATATATAACTCACTATAACGACAGAGTCTCTAGCAGCTGTCGCAAGAATATCAGCACAAGAAACAGTTTGAGGGCAAACAGATTCGAGCTCCGATTTAATAGCGTCGATTACTTCAAATCCTCTCAGAGAATTCAAGTTCGGCAGTGCGGTTTTCTCACCGGTGAATTCCTCAGTATCATCCAACAACACTGAGCCATCACAACCCTGCCAAAAAAGAAAACTCACATCCAACATCAATTATTTGTACATGAATACATAAATATTAGTAGCATAAATTAAAAGTGTGACTTGCATTAACAAAGCAATCATGAAAATGAAGCCGAAGCAACGAAGCTGCCATTCTAGAGTCCTGTGATACTGCATTTTCAACCCAAGAGTAGATGATGGACTCTGCCTCCGGGCAGCTATTTTTATACAAGTCGATCTGCAACACTATACTAATGTCGTCGACGCATGTTTCGTTCATGGTGTTTGCAACATTAATGGAAACCATTACCAAACATAAAAATAATAAAACCAAACACTTGGCCATCTTTCTACTCTTTACTACTTACAAACTGCAACGTAAAGATCATATATATATATATATATATATATATATATGAATTGAGGCAAAGGGGGTGGTTTAAACGTGAAGGAAGAAGCAGTCAAGCAATGGAAGAGGTCAAGTTTACGATGTATTTCGTCATGAGAGTAACAATATAATACCTAACGCCATGTGCTGCTGCAGATTGAAAGCTTTTTGAGAAGCTCTAAGGGCAAGCTGCTCCAGATTATAGTACATCTATGATGTAGGTTAAAAAATTATTTTTATTAAGAATTTATATATGATTCAAATGAAGCTTTAGTTGAAATGGTTATGTTAAAGGTATAAAATTTATACTGTTTTGGATTTAACTCCCACCATGTAGAGGTGTTCACAGGTCGAGTTGGGCCCGGTCAGGTAAAAAGTTAGGCCTGTTTGTTAGGGTTTGGCCTAAAAAATAGGCTTAAATTTTTATTCAAGCCTGGTCCAGATAAAAATGTTAAAATTTGAGTTTGACTAGCTCGTATTAATTTTTTATATTAATTTTTTTATAATTTTTAAATATATATAATACATACAAAAATACTAAAAATATTAAAATAAATATTTCCCAATAAATTGAAAATAAATTTTTAAAAATATGTATACTTAATAACACTAATATAGATGTAACTTAACAAGTAAATGCCTCTAAAATAATAACAAAATTAACAATATCCAAACAATAACAACAAAATATAGTAACATAATAGTTAAATTATAGCAAAATAAAGAGAAAACAACAACAAAAAATAACAGAATTTTTTTGTTTTTTTGTGAATTCAAGCGGGACCGATCCAGGCCAAAAATGTGTTACCCTAGGCACAACCTGTTTTTAAATAAGTTTTTTTTGCCCAAGCCCATTTTTTAAGCTTATATTTTCATCCAAACCCTCTCACTTTTCGAGTAGGACTTCAGGCAGTACCGAGTGGCTCGGTCCATGAGCAAGTCTACCACCATATGTGTTTATTGATTTTATTTAAAAATTATAAACATAAAAAGACAAAAAAAACATTATTATATTAATATAATTTACTTTATAAAAAGGAATGATTATTTAGTGATTTGGCAATTGAGAGTTTTAACTTTTTAAGTATAATATAGAAATATTCTTACGAAAAAGATTTTAGTCTAAGGGTGGGTCTAAATCGATAGTATTTAGCTTCAATGAGATTAAAAGTAACATGAAAGATAGAGAATAAAACTTGAATATTTAGATTATTTTTTTACAATTATATTTTATTTGTTAGACCACAACCTGATATAATGGACTCAGGCCCCAAAACATAAGCATCTGCTCAATAAAAGAGTAGGTCGGCTATAAGACAATGTAACCCAGATCAATTGGGAATCTTTATTGACTTAACTATCGAAAAATGATTCTAATCTTTTCCAACTTGTTTCCATTTTGTAGATCACCTAAAGCATAAAGCCCAACCCATTTCAATCAACTTGTTTAAAATGTTGCCCGAAATTAAGTTTTGATATTTCAAAGTCAAAAGCTTGGTCTATTTTTTACATATATAGAGATCAAAAATATTTTAATTTTTTTATATTTAAAATTTCAATAAAATAAAACCTAATTTTAAAAATATCAAATTTCTAAATATTAATAAAAGTAGCATATTTCTAAAAAATTAAAACTATTTAAATAAATTTTGATTAATTATTTACAAATATAAGTAAAATTTTAAGGCTTACACTTTTTGCCAGATTATGCCTGATACATATTTTTTTATACGAGAGAAAAGGGGATGGGAGAGAAATTATTTTATGGATCCAATTATTCAATGACATTTCAATCATTTTTTTCATGTCATTGACACATAATTTTCATAACTTTTTACCCAAAACCTCGAATTTTAAACACTGAATTATGTATCTCAAACCCTGAACCCCAAATCACAAACTTGAACTTTAAACCTCAAATCTTGAACCCTAAACTTGGGTTTAGGTTCGACTTCAGGGTTCAAGATAAAAAAAATTATTAAAATTATGTGTCAATGACATGAAAAATAATTATTGAAATATCATTAAATAATTAAAAAAAAGACCATAAATGATATGATGAGAAGGGTTCATAAATAATTCTCGGGGATAAGATGATAAGATTTGAATTCATGATAAATACATACAACTCAAAACACATATATTATTAAAATTTAAACTTAAAAAAATAATAAATATGACCTTTTTTTTTTTTTGGTAAGAGATATAATAATTTTGAGGGTAGGAGAGTAAAAAGACGTATAATTTTTGATCCCATACAACTCAAGATAGCATCTAAGTGCTCAAAATTCAAAAAGACAACTCAAATTTATTCTCTCAAATTCTCAATTATTAATATCTTTTAGAATGGGATGACAAGATGTGATGTTCAACCTCATCTACAATCATACACCCCTTATACTTATGTCTCTACTCCTATTAATACACCTTCTTCTTTTTTATATAATTCCAATATTTATTCTCAAATATATTATTATATTCTTATTTTTAATAGTTATAATGTTAAATTTAGTCTTCACTGTTTATAGTTTTTATTAATTTAATTTTTTATTAGTTAAATTTGATTATTAATATTTTAAAAAGTTATATCATTTTTTTAATAGGAATGCGGGCTAAAATATTAATATTTTAATAATGTTAGTGTGACAATCTGCAGGACAACCCATATGTACTTTCATACTAACATGTTACTCTTTGTCTTACATGTCATGTCAATAAATAAATTTAAAAAAAAAATAGCATGAAGTACAATGCGATTTTTCATGTTTAAAAATTTAACGTTTTTGTCAGTATTTCTGAAAGGTTGATGGTCAAATTCAATTTTTTTTATAAAATTAAAAGGTAAAATTGATAAAAATATAACACATTGAAAAATTAAATTTGGGATTATACCTTTCAATAACAAAGATTTAAATTATTAGAAAAAAAATTAAATTAAAAAAAAAAGATAAAAAAGAATTATAAAGTCATTCGTTGATAAAGTTGTATAGAATTATCTTATATTTAATAAAATAAAAATTCGAATCACAGCATCTGCTATTTCTTTTCTCATCGATAGATTGATGTCTCTTTTCAGATTGTGTGGTTTTGTTACTTTCTAATTTGATTAATGATAGTTGTTACATCAGAAAATTTGGGATAACAACACAGAACTTTTTGTTTTTCTCAGCAAACAACCAAGCTTTCTCTCTTTTTAACTTTCCAGCAATGTTTGAGCAAACCCTATTTAGCCCACCAATAGAGGAAATGTTCATTAGCACGAGGCAAGAATCCTATCTCTTCTTCCTTGTGACGTTTGAGTAAACTAGTGACCAACCTATGTTTACATTCTATACATCTTCTTTCCAATCACCATCATACAGTTCCCTATACATATGAATTCACACTTTATACATTTCTACAACATAATTTATTATTATAATTGTTCGGATTGATTTGATTTATTTATCGTATTTTCAAAATGTTATCTTTAAAGTTTGAAAATTTTATGTAAGACCTCTATAAGTAAATAAAATACATCATAATCGAGTTGAATTCCTCTCATATATACATTCAAACAAACGATTTTGTCTTTTCACCATTACTTTCTATTGGAAAAGTACATATTTGACAATATAAGTATGCAATGTATTATTTATATATGCCCAAAGACTTTCCATTTCATATATTATGTTTTCTACTTCTTTAAATCACATGTTTTTGAAAAAAAAATGAATTTCAAACATGTTGAATCATGACAATAAAAGTAAAGGATTCGTATTAAAATTTCCAATTAACATAAGTCTCGAATTTGATCCTTAAACAATTTTTTATCCTTATATTTTTATCAATATATATTTTTCATAAAGTGCTTTAAAGTGATAATTCTAAATTTAATTATACTACTTCTTTACGTATTATATGTAAAGTGCATACACGTATCAATATGCAAAGCATTTCTCAAAAGCTTGAAATATACGTATATGCAAAGCAGAAATGATATATATATATATATATATATAAGTGTACAATATTTCAATCCAGCTGTTATGTGCAAAAATCTTCCAAAAGGATCCCACATTTGAAGACGTTAAATAAAAGATACTGATAAGACAATTTTGAAAGAAAAGAAAAAGAGAAAAAAGTTTAATCATTCTTTCACGTACCTTATCTTTATTCTTACATGATGAATATAATATATGTTTCCACAATATGCTCTAACAGACAAAATTGTTATTTTTATTCACAAAACTTGAACTAATCAGCTTAGTCTTCCACAAGTAACGATAATAAGATTATTTGATAAAGAATAAGGATTAAGAGATATTCCGTGATTTAATTCGAAACTGGTGTTATAGATTATGTATATAATATAAATATGCAATCATACACATGTAAACATACATACATACATTACACACTCACATATACATATATGTATATATAGTGCTAGTGCGTATATAATTTCAACAAAAGATTAATATAAGCATATGGTGGGTATGAAATATTCTTTTAAATGAAATCCAAAGGTATGCATGCAAACTGAATATTGCCCTATATTATATATATGAGCTATTGCTATTTGTATTCAGAAAGTTTAACTTTCTTCATAACTCTGCTTTAAATACAATATCTTTATACATATGACCACATATATATATATATATAAGTAGCTTAGCATGTTGAGGAGTACTGTACCTTGTTCCTAGAGCTTAATATCGCTGAGACAGTGATATATGGGGAAAATCTCTCGCCATTCCTTGTAATATCTAGAGATTATAGCACTATCCATTTCCTTGCTAAGTTGTTCATATTCCATCATTTATTGACCCTCCATCTCTTCCCTGTTAATTAGCTTAAAAAGGAAGATCCAAAAAGCTAATTAATGGTGGAGGAATGGTTAAAAGTTATATTGTTGTATACATATCTTTGAACCCTCCATGCATTGTATGTACTCCAATACCTGCTATATTACACCCGAATACCCGACATGGGTTGGCTTAGTTACTAGAGTAGTCATTAACACTCTGAAAAA
This sequence comes from Gossypium longicalyx, assembly GCA_025698465.1. Taxonomy (NCBI): domain Eukaryota; kingdom Viridiplantae; phylum Streptophyta; class Magnoliopsida; order Malvales; family Malvaceae; genus Gossypium; species Gossypium longicalyx. The sequence goes on along the minus strand of CM046997.1, from coordinate 8,186,949 downwards.
TATCAAAGTTGGAGTCTGCTAATCATAATAATAAATTTTTCAAAACACATTATCTGTTCAATTTCATTGCCCTACCATCTCCTACCTTTAGGGTGGATTTCCCATCTTGATTATTGTAGAAATGCCCCCTTTCTTTCCCCATAAAGTTGAACAATTTGAGATGTCCCCATACAAAAAGGTACTATAAGTAATTATAACTACTTTTCTCATCAAGAAAAACCCTAACCCTAAACTCTTTCTCTCTCTAGCTTGATAATAATCTATATGTTGATGATCATATATGCATGGGTGCACACATTGAAGCTATAAGAAAACAAAAAAGTAAAAGAAACCCGATATATCTCCATATGATTGAATACTTCCTAAATACAAAGAATAGCCACAAGAAAAACTAATAGTACAAAAAACTACTACTAAAAAGCACTAGTGATCTAATAATTGTACAGAGATAATTAACATATAATTAAGCAACATAAAAATGGTGAACAGTGGGGGTTCTTTCTTGATGATGAGTTGGTTAGAAAAACGACATACCAGTAGTAAACACATAATTAAAAACCCAATTTTTTTTCCTACTGATCTTCTTCCTTTGCTTCTGTCCTCATCGGTGTGGGAACAATATCCTGAAGAAGCCCATGGTCTCTATGTGATAAAGCTGAAGGATTTGGGTTACTGAATCGTGGTTTCTCTTGAAGAAAACCAGGGAACGAGGGATGGATTATGTTTGAGCTGGCTGTGGTGATGTTCAAAGAAGGGGTTGAGTTATATATATAGGGTTGTAATTGTTGCTGCTGCTGCTGATGGTTTAAGTACATAGGTTGAGGAATAATGAAAGATGGAGCACCGAAAGCGGAGGAATCCGGTGCGATTCCGATTGCCCCTCGAGGCATTATCGGACATGGATGCGTATGCTGGCCTTCGTACGTCGTGACGACGATGGTCGGATCGTCGGACGATCTCTCGACTCTCTTCTTCACCCCACATCCTGCCGTAGTGCAACGATAATAGCTCCTGTTTTTCAATCATACATTAGAATCCCACAATTAAAAAAGTTAATTCGAAAGTACTTTTTTTCTTTATGAAATTTTGAATTCTTGGTATGCAAGGAACATATTCAAAATTGATGTACTAATTTAAAAAAGAAAAAACAATTTTGATATATATACCTGGGATAAGGGCTGTTTTTCACAGCTTTTTGCCCATATTTTCTCCATCTATAGCCATCATCTAAGTGATCAATATCACTCTTGGTCATGAAGGCAAATCTGGGTTCCCTTTGCCTTTTTGGATTCTTCTTTTTGGGTTTCAACCTAAACCCCATCAAACTTTACTTAAAAAACCACCACTTACAAATATGTATATGTATATGTATATGATGTATGTGTGTAAGTCATGATGAAACCCATAGCTTAAAAAAAGATGAAAAAGCTTACGGTTTCTTTGTCTTGTCTTCATCATCCCCAGCTTTGGTTTGCTCATCATTTGCAGCTAATTCATTGGAAGAAGAAGAGATGGAAGAAGAGTTTGGCGTCGCGGGGTTGTTCAAGACCTCGGAAGATTCCGGCACGGTGGAAGCCGGCGACAAAAGACCAGCCTGATGGTTGAGGTGCTGCTGCTTAGAGTCAGTGTGGAGTTCGTGTAATATATCATCATCATGGTGGTGAAACACTGGTAATGGAGGTGAGGATGGTGGAAGAATCGAAGGCTGAAAAGAATCGAATAAAGAAGGAGCAACAAAATCTTGATGGATACCAAGCAAATCCATGAAACCCAATGACCCCCACTTATCTCCACCACTGCCTTCACATGATGTTCCCGCCATGTCAAAGATGCTCCCACCACCACCACCACCAAAGGCTGACGGAATCTCATCGGAAAATCTCATATTCGCCATGGGATTATTCTCGTTCTTCTTCTCCATAAAACTATTCACATATTCTATTTCCTTTTTTATTGAACAAAACTAGGGAGGAAATGGTGGGGGGAGTACTGTATTGGGGGTGTGTGTTTCTTTTCAAGTGTGAAATGTGAATGGATTTTTGGGTTAATAATTTGGATAACAGCTTGGAATTTTTGGGAAGAAGGTGACCGCCATTTGCCGGTTAATTATGAATACGGTACGTGTCGATTTTAAAGAGCAGGGTATTGGGAGGGCATTTATTGCTTTTGGACCGCCCTCTCTTCTTTTTTGGGTCCACTTTTGCGTACGCGTATTCATAACCGGTTTAACCGGTTGTGTGTGTGGAAGGGGCCCGTCTCTTTTCGCGGTTCAGCTTTTTAACTTTTTAAATTTTTTCAAAAATTAATTAAGCTAATCAGGCGTTTATCCAAATCAGGTGAGTTGATATATAATTTTAGTACATTTCAAATTTCATTCTTCTATTTTACTCTTAATTACCCATCCGGATTTAAATTAATTCTTAATTTGAAAAATATTTGATATCCACACAACCTAATTTTTTTTATTCTACAAATAGTCTTAAAAAATTAACATGTGCAATATTTTACTATACTTCTGCAGCGTACTTGTTAACTCTTAGCCCTGTTTGTGAAGTTTAAAATCTTCATTGACAATGTATCAAATATTTTTATTTTATTTTATTACACCCCTAAAACAAAATGACACTATCCTAAACCCGCTCGTGGAATTTTTTTTATTCCACTAATAATGTACAAAATAATAATTTTTATAATTAACATTTCTTTTTAAGTTTATTCATATAATTTTTTCAAAAAAAAATTACAAAAATGACTAAAATTTTAATGTTTACATTATAATATCATATATTGTTATCGAATCATTTTTTATGTGATACAACTCACATAAAAAATAGATAAAAAATAATATATTATATAGTTTGAAAATATGCTAGGTTAAGTCAAGTTCGAGTCTTGATTATTTAAATCCAATTCAGTTCATATTTTAAATACGTTTTTTTTTTTTATCCAAATCCTTTTTTTTTATCAAATACTTTTATTTAATTTTTTTTAAATTTTGAGTGAAATTTCAAGAAGAATAAAAAGGATGAAATTATATATTAATTGCATACCTTTTAGTAACAAATTTAATTTTGTATTTTATATATTGTTACTCTATGAATTCATGAAATAGGGCTATATGTATACACATATGTTATTCACATTTCAATTATATATATATATATATATATGTGATGTATATGAATTATTTGCAAGTTAATTTTCATGTCAATTTGTAAGTTCACATAATATATATTCAATGACTTTAATCAAATACTAAGTAGTATTTTATTATGTTAGGAACAACTTTTGTCTCACCATTTTTATAACTAAACTTATGTGACTCTCTTTTTCTATTTTCGGCCAACCATTTAATATACTTTTTAATCACTGATTAGTTATCTTTAATCATAACATTAAAACTCCAAATTACATCATAAAGATTTTTAGCTTTTTTTATTTTGTGATAATATCAAATTAGATTGATCGAAAGTATTATTAGCTTTGTCATGTTGTAGAATTCCTAAAACTTTATTGGTGGCGTCATCAAAAACCTGTAAACTTGTCTTTTACGTTAAACTCAGCTTAGCCAACCAATCAGCAAGTATATTGACTACGTTAAGGTTCTGACCACATTTGGATTATCAATCTAAATCGTGGCCCGTTTAAAACCTTCACTAAGCAAAACGAGTAAACAATCTAAAATACCCTATAGCTCAGCCTTAAAAGGTGTGCGTCTCCCTAAATAGTGATTGAACCCCAAGATCCAATTTCCAAGCTGATCACGCAACACACCATCAATAGAAGCACTTTTAGTATCTCTAACCACTGCACAATCAGTGAATAAGTGTAACCACATGCCTATCAGGGACGCTCGAGAAACAAAAGTATGGAATTGTGCAGGTATCCATTATGGCTTAACTCATACTACTGAGCCTAACTAAAAGAAGCATTGACAATGTCAAGTGTTGACCAAGTAATATTTTGGAAGATAAACAAATTCTTATTCTTCCATATGCGATGCGCCAAATAATTAATCCAAAAAGACAAGAGCAAATAACCCCTCGTCTAGACAACCTCGTGTGACAACAAAGGTTAGAAGTCAACCAATCTTGAAGAGTCCAAGAGAAAAACATGTGTTGTTGATCAATTGGGACAATAGCGTTTAAACTTCCTTTGCTGCCGAACAATCTGAAAGCACATGAAGAGTATCCTCTGTTTCATGACCACTTAGAGGGCAAGAGCTACTATGTCCATTTCCCTGCCGAGTACGCTCCATAGTAGTTAGAAGTCTTTGCTTAGACACTAACCAAAGGAAAAATCTAACTCTATGCGGCCCCTATTTGCTTAACCACATCCTCTGACAACCAAACACGAAACAAGTCAAGATTCTAAACTCCATCTGGCGTAACCAAATCCCTAAGAGTGCAATCCAAATCCAGGTTAGCATGAGTAGGAATTTGCATTATAAAAAGACCTATTGTCGAAATTCAAGAATCTTTCCAACAACGAATACTAGTGTCATTTCCTCTTGACAGGCTAAATTCTCACAAAACAAGGGTCATACCTTAAAAAGAGACCTTCGAAGGTGTGGGCATTGACTTCGAGCAATTGTATTCAGTAATTGCTGAATAGAGGAAATTTAAGCGGCTCGAACTTGATTTGCAAGGGGGGAGAAGCACATGTATAACCATTAGGCCTAGGCTTATAACTTGATTTTTAATTATTTTAAATAAAAAAATGAGTTAATTTATTCTCTTTGATAATCTAGTTTTAATTTACCCATTTGTAAATTTATCATCTAAAAATTTTGTTGACTCATTTGAGAATAATTTCCTAGAAAGACAAGAGGAAAAGATAAATCTATGAAACTTTTCCACTCTTAAGCCTCCATGTGCAACAAAATATTTATAGACCCCTATATACTATACTAGTACAATCGGGACTAATTAATAATTATTTAATATATATTTTTTAATAATCTAAATTAATTTATTTAAAAAAAATAGTTTTCATTATCTTTTATTTTTTTATTCAACAAAACAAGAGCATAAGGGCATTTTAGTTTATTATTACTATTCTCAAATTTTCAATAATATATAAATAACAAGGAAACACCCGTTTGGGATTTTTTTTTTAATTTCAAATTTTGGCATTTTCCAATAAAGTAATTTGTACTTGAAATAATAAAAATAAAAATAAGCGCGTTGTAAAAGCTGACACAATATATACGTCAGCTCCAGGTAATTACTCGCCCACCTCTTTCCCGACAGGCTAACGCCGTCGACAAACAACTACTACAACTTCAACTTTCATTCATTTTCTATTTAATTAAAATTTATTTAATTTGAGAGAAAATTAAGTTAAATAAATAAAATTTTCTTTTACCTGCAAATAAATGCTTCACATTGTGAAACGAGTTTTTAAGAATAAATTCCAGATCAGATTTTTTTATTTATTTTAATATTATGTTGTAAATTAATTGATTTTATTATATGACAGAAACGAAAAAAAAAAAAAAAGACTGGAAATTTTCCAATCGCAAAATGTCTGTGTGAAAACTGAAAACAGGTACTGATTTCACGTGCATGGGATTGTGAAAAGGGATCAAGGAGGGAGGAACGTGAGAATGACGGACAAGTTTGGGCGCTTGGTTAGGGAATCAGACTCTAGGATACATCGAACACCGACCGGGCAAAAGACAATGAAGTTAATTAATGTTGAGTTATTGTTGACCATTGGCTCCAAAAAGTCTAATCTAAAATTATACAACCCATTTGAATTCTGAGACGCTAACGCTATGACCTGGTCAAAAGGTCAAAGCTTTTGAATAATAATAGTTTTTTTTTTTACAAAAAAAAAAGTTGGTTTTTTAGGTATTAATTAAATAAAATTTGCATTTAATGTATTATATTTTACGAAAATTTATCACTTACGGATCAACATTTGCCCAAAAATAAAATATAGGGCCTAGTTAGGGATATAGGCACTAGGCAGCCTTGGCCTCTTTGATTAAATATTATTAATTTAATTTAATTCCTTTTAACCTCTTTGCTAAAAAAGAGTTGTATCTTCCAAAAATTAAAATTTGTACATTTAACCTCTTAAAATTTATGTTAAAATTCATACATTATTATGCTAAGTACATATAAAAAAATATGTTCAATATTTAGGGTGGGTTTGGATGAGTGGTGCGTTTACCTGCAGTTAGTGTAAAAATAGCGGTGACGGTGAGATTAGATACTATAGCGATACTATAGCGTGAGACAAAAAATAAGCTAAACGCACCGCACCGCACCCAATCGCCCATCCAAACCCACCTTTATTCATTAAATATTGTTAATTCCTATTCGATAAAGATACGTGGCACTACAAGAAAGTATCAATAGAATATTTATAGAAGCCTTTTGTTTCACAACACTTACCCTATGTTTGGATTGAGGCAATACAAATGAAAGAAAAGGAATCTTCTTTCTCTCGTTTGGTTAGCTTTTTTTTTTTATTTAGGCAAAGAAAAATTAAGAGAGTTTACAATTATTTGTTTTCCCTCAAAATGTCAATTTTTTAATTACCCTAAATTGGAGGGAAAACTAAGGAAATGAGGGTAAATAAATTTTTAATAGGTTAACAAAAATAGGTTAAAATATGCCTATAGTTCTTGTACTTTTTGAAATTTAAGAATTTAGTCCCTATACTTGTACTTCTAGGAAACCAGTCTCTGTATTTTTCAAATTTTAAAATTCAAGTACAACTATTAATATTGTTAATTTTTTGTTAATTACACCATTTTTTTAATTACATGGCTACCAAGTGAATTTTTTTTTAATTTCATAATATCAGTACAACAAATTTAACAAAAAAAATGTTAACAATTAGACTTGAATTTTAAAATTTAAAAAGTAAAGGGACTAAATTTCTAGAATTACAAGTATAGATACTAAATTCTTAAATTTCAAAAACTATAAATAATACATGCACATTTTAACCATAAAAATATTATGATTTTTTGTCGCATTATTATTTATTAATCCAAACATAGCCTTATCTCTCCACCAAGTAATACCAAGATGGTGTACCGCCTTAATAGCCTGGTTAATTACTGGGTGACTAACCACCTTGGGCACCTCATCCTCCAGGCTACTCACTTTTGGTGAGAACGCACTTGTCTCCAAGATGTGACCATCAAGTGACCACTAGGCATAACAACCTCGTACTATATTAGAGTTACACCACACTTGACGAAAATCCATGTACAACGGCCTCGCCACCTAGCCAACCACACGACCACCATGTCCCGAATTTGTTAATGACATGACATCATTGAGCACTAGGCCTCCCTCCCTATAAATACCCTGTAGAACGATGAAAAAGAGATCTTAAGCCATTCAGCAGCCCTAAGCATTTAATAACTCTCAATCTCCTTTGTTATCTTTCCTTCTTCCTTGCCTTCCTCTTGGCTTCCACATTTGTTTAGGAAAATTGATCTTGATTGCACCACCATTTTTTCCTTGTTGTTTTCTCCCTTGTTGGGACTTATATTATCATATATATAAATTTAAATCATATTAACATAGTACAAAATCATAATTTTTTTTCAGAACTGAATGTACCACAATTATGATTCAGCTTACGTGGAGAAGTTGAAGTGTATTAATGATGGTATTAATTGATGATTGATCTTTACCCAAACATATCCTTTTATATATATATATGTTTTATTCTCTTCTTTTATTTATCTATTTATTTAATTAAAGGAGTTTAGCAATAATATTAATGGCTAAGATGTAGATGATGGACCATATTTAGTGAGGGGAAATGTAGTGTGTTCATAACCCATGATTGTAGCCTTTTATCATCTCCTATAAACCACCTATATTTATATCTATATATTTAAAACATTTGAAAAAAAATTAGTAGTTACCAAAAATCAATCAATCAATCATAAAAAAAATTCATAGCTTAATGATTGGTTTAGCCATGGGATTATATTAAAAATTAAATTAAATTCATCCTCACTTATGATATGATATGCTTTTGCACTGATTTTGCCATCGTGGCAAGCAAGGCAAGGAAGTAAAAATAGTAAAATTTCAGTTTTTCAAATAAAAAAAATTAACTAATAATTATAAATTAATACAATAATAATTAAAAAAATAATTTGAATTTTCAAAATAATTTTTTATTCTACCTCGGATAATAAAGTTGTTGACTGCTACCCTAAAAAATATCGAGGTTTAAACTTGTTATAATCTCTAACTCTATTTATGAAGTTTAAAAACTCTATTAACAATATACGTACTGAATAATTCATCCATAAATTACCAAACCCAAATTTGATTTCATTTTAAAAACAATTAATTAAATATTAAAAGAAACTAATCTTGGGTTTACAATAATTTTCTTCATGTGCCATGATTCTGATTCTAGATTAATGTTGACATCATTATCCCACTAACGAAGGCTGTAAGAGAAAACTTCTTCCTCTTGATTACAGATTATTATACGAAAGTTAGATTCTAGAAATAAATAAATGAACAATAATCCATATACAGTCATAAACGTATATTTTTAATGATAATATATATAGGTATTCACGTAGGTTCTAATCATATCTACTCCCCAATTTATAAATAGAAGAATAATGCACTTCAACAGACTCAAATCCACGTTTTTTTATATAGACAACAATACACATACCAATTGAGTTAAAATTCAATCGACTTAATATATATATTTTAAATATTAATATGCATAGGTGGATATATGATAATTTTATTCATTTATTCTAATTAATTTATTTAGTTACTTGTATAATTGCAACTTCAGATAATATACTTCCAAATATTTATAATTGAAAACATGTAATTACATATATGATCAGACTATAATAATTAGAATATTTTTAACGGAGTTTGCATATAATAAAATTTAAATTAAACAAACATAATAATTAACTAATCTATATCATACTTATTGTATACTCCACTTCTATTTTTTTATTAATATTATTTCTTAATTAGTCTCTTTCTATCTTTATATCATAAAGTCTAGACTAGACTGAATAGTCAATCCAACAACTTGAATTAGACATCCACAAGAGTCTTGTTTATATTTTGGACCAAGTCAATAACTAATATATGTTAATTGGTTTTTTTTTTCCTCAAAATTAATACTTAGAAATTCTTGGTAATTGTTGCCTATTTAAGTTTGGGTTCCTTAAATGTAACGATATAATGTCAGCTTAAATGTATGTATCACGGGTTGCGAATCAAATCTTATAATTATTGCGTATAAAATATTTTATATAAGTTTAGCTTACTAAATATGATTCATTTGACCTGCTTGAGTTGGTTTAACTTATGAAATTTATGGAAAAATTCATCTAATTGAAACTTTGGAGGCCAAGTGAAACATTTCAGTAAAACTAGAATTACCAGGGTATAGAGTTTAAACTCCTTAGAATTCTCAAATCTAAATAAGCTCTAATCTGAGCTGTTGAATGTACCTCAATATATACCATTAATTTTTGGGAAATTTAACTATAAATAAAAATCTTTCCCTCATTTGTATTAACTTAGTTGTAATCCTTTATACTATTGAGAACATTTAAGTAAACACTTCGTGTACACTATTTTTTTTGTGGCTTTTTGTTCATTTTTAGTTTTTTTTTTTTTTTATCTTTTGTGTTTGCTTCTACTTTGTTTCGGTGTCTTAGAGAATTTTTATAAGAATTTTATTTTCTGAGAATAGATTAACTTAAACATGACTTAAATCCAAAAAATCACCTAAAATTACGTGATTTGCGAAACTAAATATTTAATCTTGCAACAAACATGTTGTTCATTAATATTCAATGAAGCATGCATTTCACTAATTGCTTGCTACTATGAACCGAAGTTTGTTAGTGTAATTGCTCATGCTCGACTCAATAATATTCGAACTAGATCAAATACAAGTAATATACTTTATTATGCGGTATTTAACTATGGCGTCCAAAACACTCTTAATGATTTAAAAAAAAAAAAACACAGAGAGAGAGAGAGAAACAAGATATCTAGAAGAAGAGAAAGGAAGAGGAAAATGGAATTAGAATGGGAAACGAATAGCGGAGATTGCGGCAATGGGGCAGTTAGCAATGTGAGTCAGAGATTTGTTTGCAATTAATTATTTATTTATTTGAAAACAAAACAAAATAAAATAATAAAAAAAAGGAAATGTAGAAGTCAAAGTCAACAGTTATCCCGACTAATAAAAGAAAAAATAAAAAAATAAAACTGGCAAACGTTAAAACGCGTCTCTCTCTCTCTCTCTCTCAAACACAAACAGACAAAATCACTTTAATTTAATTAATTAATTAAAAAAACTAAGAAAGTGCCACTCACCCCTCGGTACATAATATCACCCTCGCTTTGCGTGCACGTCTTTCTGCCCAACCCCTCTTCTACTTTTTTTTTTTTTTTTAAAATTTATATATTTTGTAATTAAATTAAAATAAAAATATTTTTTAATTAATAAATAATTATTCGAACATCATAATCAGAGCGAGAGAGAAGAGCATATAATAGTCTTGGCCTCAAAAAATGAATAATTATCTATTAATTTCTTTAATATTTGGGTAAATTATAAAAAAAGTCAATTTTATTTGCTTCAAATTACATTTTAGTTACTTATCTTTGAAATGTTACGTTTTAGTCACTTACATAATCATTTTATTACAAAGCGATCACTCTATCATCCCTAACTATGGTCTTACGTGGTAATCTAAATGAGTTTTAAATGCCAACTTAAATGTCCTACGTAACATATAAAAATGTAATCTAAAATAAACGAAAATGACTATTTTTACAGTTTACCCTTAACTTTGTTCATTTTTAGTCTCCTAAAACAATCTTCTAACTTCGCTCCTAATTGTTTTATAATAATTTTCTTTAATTATTTTTTGACAAAAAGTTATTAAGGATTAAACCTGTGTATATAAATCAGGGGACGCATATGAGAATAGAAACATAGTACATGGAATACAACATGTGATTAAGGCATCTTTCCAACTATAACAATTCTTTCTCCACTACAGCTCACAGCACCTACTACTTATTCTACAATTTCTAAATCACTGATTAAACATACAATTTTTTTTAATTATTATAAAAATTCGATTTGATCAATTAATCCATTAATTTCGACTAAAGAATAAAGATGGAAACATCTTATCCCTAAATATAATTGATTTATATAGAAAAAAAAGAATGTGTTCTCAATAGGTCATTTTCAGATCTTAATGTGTATGCAACCTTCACTTTTTACAAAAAAAAATAAAAATCAAACCCTGTGAAGACTGTTGCCATACAGGAAGTCAAACAAGGATAATCTATCTATATATGTAAGATCAGAAGTCTTGGAGAAAGAATAAGATCCACCCAATTTGAATATATAATACTCATAAAATAGAGAAGCAGCTGACTAAATCAAAGTGTCAAAGGCACATATGGGATAATGTTAGGAGTTGGCATTCAATTATTTAATGGGGGGTGTGGTTTCAAATGGTCAACAACGAGGCCACTTTGTTGCCTCTGCGGTGGACGACATTTCAACATTCATTTGCCATTGTCAAACTCAAGCTTTTTTATTAAAAAGGTCCAACCATGGAAGAAGAAGCTTTCAAGAAATATTAATTGTTTGATTGCTACATATTGCATGGCCCATTGGAAAATTATTTTTAGTTTCAATCTCCTGTTACATCCAGATTCAAATTTTTCATGGATCATAGGTACGGTTTCCCAATTCACAACATGTTATTTTGCAAAATTAAGCCAAGTTTTTCCATAATTTTTATTATCTTTTTAGTGTTGTAATTATGGTAACCACTTAATTGGTGTTGGTTTCATCTTGAGTTAAATAGACACTAATTTAATTGAGTGATGATTAAAATATCACTAATTTTTTTTATATCTTTTATATAAAAATATAAAATAAAATAAAATTTAAATTTAATACATTATAAATTTCAATATATTTTTGTTATTCTAGTGTTTCAAATTTTAATATAAATTAAAGTATTTTTCACGATATATGATTGTATGAAACTGTGATTACACATCATTTTTATCCCTTTTAAATGAGAGAATAATAAATCAGATTTTTTTCATGATTTTTAGCATTTTTAGTTGGATATAAAAAAAATTTCAAGAGGAAAAAGTTAAAAATCAAGAACAAAAATCTGATTTATTATCCTCCCATCGTAAAGGGATAAGGATAACGTGAAATCACAGTTTTATACAATCTCTTCTCGTTTTTCACACACCGAGATTAAACAATAAATAAAATCCCACCGACATGATTGGGTAAGAAGGAGTAATGTGAAAACCTGGGCCGAAGTTGAAAGCAATCCGGCAGCCCAATTCATGCGTAGAAAATAGCCAAAATCTGACACAAAACACATTCTCTGTTTTGGAATCTAATCGGCTAAAACCATACCCGATTAGGCTGAAGACCAATCCCATGTTCCTTTCTGACTCAAAAAACATTTACTAATTTCAAAAAGCATCTAGATATTAACATCATTTTATAAAGGTGTGACTGACACAAATGCTGTTTTAAGGGCGACTTTGTTACTCAAAGTTATTGACCCACCATCAATCTCTTTCACATTAATCCCTACCTTGCTTCAACAATTTTGGGTTGTGTTTATTAATAAATATCATATAAAAATATAGTAAATTATTAAAAAAAAGAAAGACATATATCGATTTTTTAAAACTGTTTTTAGAAAATGCACTATCAAAATAATATATCAAAAAAAAATTGAAAATTTTATAGGTGAAATTTTAAATGGATTCCATTGGATCCGTTGTAGTTAGGGGTGTTCAATCGGTTAACCGACCTGAAATAATATTAGTCGAATTAACTGATCCTTCAAAATTTTTAACTGTTAACCGAACTGAATTTTTTTAAAAAAATTAATCGAACCGAAAATTATATATATTTTTTTATTTTTGGTTAAAATAAGTATAAAATTAACCGAATAACCGAATTAACCGAATTACACGAATTAACCGAATTAGCCGAATTATTTGTATAAAATTATATGTTTTTTTATTTTTATTTTTATTTTTAGATTTTTATTTTTATTTATTAAATTATTTGTAATTTTTATGATTAGGTTGAGTTGGGTACTTGGGTTAATATATATTAAATTGGGTATTTGGGTTTATGTTAAATTGAGTTTGAATAAATAATAGGCTATTTATATATTATAAATTTATTTATTAATATTTTCGGTTAACTGAGCGGTTTTGAACTGAATTAACCGTTAACCGAAAACTCAAAAAATTATTAACCGACCCCCGACCGAATTAATTCGGTTAACCGACCGATTAACCGAATTCGGTCGGTTAACCGAATTTTTTCGATTTTACCCGAATTTTGCACACCCCTAATTGTAGTTGTTTGTTAGATTTTGGTCATTGATGTTTGACAAGGCCTATTAAAAGGCTTTCTTTTTGCTTCAAACCCTAATTTGAGTTTTGGGCCTCATAATTTAGCTTAGCCTGTTTTTTGAAATCATGTATGTGTTTGGGCGTTTTGGTTTGTTAAAAGTATATATAATAATCCCTATATTATTAAAAGCATGCACAATTGAAAACCGGTTGGAATGTCCCTTAATAATTGGATTTAGTAGTAATTATTCTAAATCATATGAAAATAGTATGTTTGTGTAACTATTGTAATTGGTGAATCTTACCGAATTGGGTGTAATTGAAATACCCTAATTATATTTTTTAATTTTTAGGAGAGAGTGAGAATTGGAGTAATTACGCAAATAATTACACTCAAATTTATTTATTTATTTAATATTTTTATACAAGTTATAAAAATATATATATTATAAGTATGAACATGTAGGAATGTTTGGAACGGTTATGAAAAAAAATTCTTATATTGTAAATCCTAATTTTTTTTTAAATTTATGGTAAAAAAGTTTTATTATAAAAAATAAATTACATGTTATAAAAATGTTATAATATATTTATTTATAAAAAATTATTTTCAAGAATTATGGACATAACTTATTCATGTGTCCATACCACGTATTATAAAAATAATATACTTATTTATAAAAAAATATTATTATTCTTTTTATCATATATTATTTATAAGAAGCGTTTCGAAAGTTATTGGAAATTTATAAAAAAAAATTTATAAATTTATATATTAAAATTTTTATATTATTATTTTTTTTATTCAGTTTATGTATTGCAAAAAAGGATATAACCTAGCATAGTTTTTTCCAATTTAAATTTCTATAAATTTTTATAATTAAAACTACAAACCATTTGGACTGTGAACTTAAATATTATAAGGTCGATCCTAATGCGGTTGAAAAGACATTTGTTATTCAAAAAAATATTTTCTATATTAACATTACCTTAGTATAGCTTAAAAAAAATGCTGGATTATACTAGAATGTTGCATATTTCATAACTTTAATTATAGGTGGAATCTGAGATAACCTATACTTCGAAGAGAATATGGAAGAAGGATATCTTAATAATCTTAACGATGCATATTCAAATTCATATGATAATGAACTCGGTCAAAGACCAACAGATGATAATAAGGAGCATATGTTAAATATTAAAGAGAGAATAGCCCAAAAAATATGCATTAGAACAATCAGATAAAATTGCATATGATGTTTACTTTTCTTGTTATTTTTATTAGTAGTCGTATTATCAACTACTTTTTTAGACTAACATGATACATATGATGACTTGGTTTTAATTCTTATTACTTATTTACAAATTATTTTTATCATATTAATAATTTTTTATAGTAATTAATATCTTTTAAAATGTAAATTATGTAAATATGTAATTACAATTTGTACTACCAAACATGACATATGAAATTACGATGTAATTACACTCTATCAACCAAACACGTATAGGGAATTACAATTCTTTGTAATTATTCTTTTATTCAATTATTCTATATTGTCCAAATAGACTGATAAAATTTTTTTTTTAAATTTTTTTGAAATTTATTCAACCATTTATCTAAGTTTGTTCCAAACATAAAGTTTTACATTTTATTTATTTCTTTTTTTTTTGGCATGGCATGGCATGTCATCAAATATCAATAATATGGACCATCACATTAGCACCATTAATAGCCGCGTCAATGATGTAACAGTCAAAGACAATAAACATTGGTCAAAAAATTGAATTGATACAATTTAAAAGTTTGAGAGTTACGTTTTTTGGGAAACAACTTAATTAATTTTGTACGAGCATTAAGGTTCACAAACGTGAAAAGAAATAAGGTTGTGTCATAAGCTTTTTTAACTTTTAGGGATAAAAAAGAAGAAGAAAATAAAAAGTGAGGTTATATTTGTGAAAGAAGAAACTAGTGAGATCTCAAAAATTTCAACTTTAGTACGTTCAAGGCATCCAAAAGGGGCCCTAAATCAAGTCAATGTGGCCTTGCCAAAGTTCCAAATTTTCACGAGAAGCCCAATGTAATAGGTGGAAGGGTGGAGACCCAAGAAGTAAGCAAGATGGGGCAAGTGTGTTTGTTGTTTTTATGCCCATTTATACATGGGTCTCGCCATTTGCAAATTTCAAGCTCATTTATTTATCCGTATAGACTATTCTGACTTGTTTGTCACAAGGACATCAACTTTTCAAAAGAACCAATATTTTTACATATATATATATATATATTAATTAAAATAACTTGGAAAATATATTTTAAAAATTCTACTGTTCATTATATATAAACATTTTTATAATTTTTTACATTATATATAAATTATTACAAATTTGGTATTGTTTTGTGTAATAACATAAATTACTATAATATTCTTAATGTTGTATGCCACACAAGAAGCTAAAAAACAGTGAAAGTGAGAAAAGCAACATAGAACTCAATGATGAATTACAAAGACTCGACTATTTATAGAAAGCTGATCAAGAGGATTAACTGAATAACATTAACTAGCTAACAGTATTAATAGACTCTAACTAATTCAGTTATATTAGTTAACAACACTCACACATTTAACATGTGTTCAATTCCTCAACCTCATTATCTACTGTTTTCAAGTTTGTGGAAACAAAAAATGCTAGGTCAACATTTTGTAAAGTGCATACTCCAAGTTCTGAAACAGGTTTGGTGAACATTATTGATTTGTAGATCACCTCGAGCAACCTTTTCACGCACAAAATGAATATTTAACTCTATATGTTTTATTGTGGCATCTAAAACTGGATTGGCGGAAATTTGAATTGTCACGCCAGATGCTCCTCAAGTTCAATGAAAAGAACAACAAACCAGGTAAAGTCAACAGTAGTATTTGCAATACTCCGATACTCGGCCTCTGAAGTTGGCCGAGCCACAACATGTTACTTTTTAGAGGCTAAAATAAAAATTGATCAAAAATCAGATGAATTTATTAAATAGATAAATTAATTAGATTAATTTTAAAAAATTGATTAAAGAGAAAGGTGCAAAGTTGCGAAATTATGAAAAGTGGAAGAAGCTACACATGATCTAACATCTATATGCTTAATTAAGTTGCTTTCAAACCTCGTATTAACCACACACACACACGCACACAAAAATTCCTTTGAATGTGAAATAATTGCAGGCAATGGGTGCAGAAGAAGCATGGGAATAGCTCTGCCAATTATGCCATATATAATTTAATGTCATTAGTTGGTGGGAGTATACACATACATAGATTTGCCTCTTGAATCGTTTACCATTCCCATCAGCATAATTTTCTATATTAACATTACTTTAGTATAGCTTAAAAAAAATATTAAATTATACTAGAATTTTAATATAATAAATCGCGTGACCTTAAGTAATTTTTTTAAATTCAAATTTACCTAAATTAATCTAGTCTCAAAAAATGAGAATTCTTATAGAAATTCTCCCCTGATAAAATACAATGTTTACAATTTAACTAGAACTTGAGCCACTTCTATTATACCAAATGACCCCAATAAACGAAAGAAAACATTAGAGTGTGTCTTGGTTGCGAGCTTCTTTATGTTATATATGATGTAAAATTTTCAAATTAAAAATTAGAGAAAGTTATATAAATAAAATTGAGCAATCTATAAATATATATATATATATATATAAATAAATAAAGAAGAACGAAACAATTTCTTGCGAAGAGACATTAACAAGACCGGTTCATTTCACTAAGTTTTCCAATTTTCCTTTTTTTTTTTTGGTTTTTTTAAAAGAGAATTTTCAATACAGTCTCTTGAAGCTAGGAATGTGCTTGAGTTCTCGAAAGATAATAGCTTTCACTTTATGAAATTCTAAAATTTATTTTATAAAGTGATGAATTTATAGGAAGAGGAAAGAACAAAGTGGGAAGAGAGGTTCTTGTTTATGCGGATTTAGAAAGAAGAAATGTTTACATGAGTTGTTGTGAGTTGTTAATTTGCATGACTTTTTTATAATGGGGAATAAATTTGGATATGTCTTCTAAGGTTATCGATATTGAAATCTGATTTAATACTCTTGGTAGTGACGATGATGCTACGAGTGATATTTTAAGACGATAAGTAATCAATTATCCTTTTCAAAGTTCGTCGAAATAAAATTCATAATGTCATTAATTCCATTGGAAAACACGTGTCTAGCTCTCTATGAGTACACTGTAAAATCCGCAAAATTCGCTAAATGAGATAATACAATAATAACAAATGAAAAAAGAGATGATGCAAAAATAAAATAAAATTTGTGTAATTTTGTTAGCATAGGGACAACAGAACCCAACCCAAAAAGACCAAAGTGAGATGATTTATGGGTGGGATTAGTTAGGAAAATGAACCCTCAAAACCACTTTCATTATTTTAAGTGCGTAATCAAACCCATATTCTAAGCTCTTCAATAATTGCAACACTTTCTTTCTTTTTCATTTCTTTACAATTTAGTCTATACCTTAAATTAATATCTCATAATTTCAATTTTTATTTTACATCTATCAGTCTTTTTTATTATGTAAGTTCTCAATTTAGTACCACTTATATAATATAATAATTTTAAAAGTGTTACAATAATATTAATTAAAAGTAAAAGAATATATATTAAAAATAGTTTAAAAAAAAAAAAACTGAGATGAAACTTGAAATTCAATATAAGTATTAATTAAACAGAGATATGTTAAATAGGGACCAAATTTAGGTTGCCATCCATACAATTAGATTGCTTTTTAGTTTGGTGATTTTTGTTTTTGCTTTGTTGGAGTTTCATGGAGAAGGCATGACCCCTCCATGTGGGTTTATAATACTTTAGGTAAATCATGCAATGTTTTTAATGCATGTCCTTTTCATTTGTCTTTTTTATTATTATTTAAAATCTAGACACATGGGGCTTGTCAATGCCATGCCCTTGTAAAAACAAGCATCCTTTAATTAGATTTATTTACCCAAAAAGATTTAAAGTATTGGTTTTTGAAGAATAATTTGTTTTTAAAATGATTGATTTTAGGGACGACTTCATTAATTATTATTATTTTGGTTAGAAATGATTGTTTTTTTTTTCCCTCAATTTATATATATATATATACACGAGGTTATATAACTCATCAACTCATTAAGAAAAATCTATTTTTTTAACCACGAGAGACAAGTGAGATGGTAAGAGTTTTTCCTATTTTAATCAATGGTTGATGGTTCGATTCTCGCCTTGAGTATGGAACAACTTTAAAACTCATTATCAGCATCTACCCCTTAATGAACCTACAAAATGCGTAGAATTAATTAATAGGTTCACTCCATTAAATACCTTGAAAATTTAATGCACCCATTTGGCTATTGCTATTAAATATTTTAACGCTTTAAAAGTTTAATTGATCCCTAACTATGGCCATTCATTTATGAATAGAAATTTAATCTTTTTCTTTCTTTTGTTTTGGGGTTTTTCTTCTTTTTCTCACAATTGTACATTTTTTGTGAAGATTTTATCTTCAAATGAATATTTATAATCTAACGTGTAATTATTGTTGGAAATATATTACTGTAAAACAAAATTGTTAGTGCTAACAGGAAATCAAACTAAGTGTAAATAAAATAATAATCACTATGCCATGGAAAAACCATGGCCTTAGAAGCAAATTCGCCCTAATCGGTGTAATCGTGTAGTAGACGTTGCCCCCTAAGGTTAAAACAATACTTCAATATTCGAACATCCGAATAAAGAAGGTGGAACACAATTGGCATTGCTCTTCTCGAAAGAAATGGAAATCGAAAAACAAAAGCGATTGATCAAAAAATAAACTGGAATAAACTGGCAAAACCACACTAGTTCAATTCCCAAGAACGATTCGAGGGGTCACAGGCAGTCCCACTTAAAACCCAATCTCCTAAACATAATTTATCTCCCGTGCAATTTCGCAGAACACTAGAAATTAGAAAATAAAAGGATAAGAAAAGTTGTTTTTCTCTCTATGTTTTTCTTGTTGTATTCTATCTAAAATGAGAAGAATGACCTCCTATTTATACAGTTTCCTAAATGGCAAAGTGGTAAAATAAGTAAGGGCAAAAAAGTAAAACTAGTAGAAATAGTTTCCTAAAAATCTACAACAGTCAAATAAAAATATTTTCTGTAGACTAAATTTTCAGAATCTAAACAAATTTATTTTTTGAAAAATAATACAAAAGTTTTATCCAAAAATAAATACGCATGATACGTGTCGTAAACATGTATTAACACAGACACAGGCCGAGCAACGACACACGTGTTTTAGACCTTTAACTCTAATTACTCAATAAGAAAAAGAGACAAATTTTTATTCAAACCTTGTTAGAAGTTTATGCCTAACAAATGTGAGATTCCCCTTTTCTTTTGCTTTACCAACCGTTACCGTAAATGCATGTAAATTAACTTTCTATAGACTTTCAGCCCTACGTATAAATATCTTTAAAAAATCTCCTTTTTTGTTCATAAATCTCCTGTTTCAAAACAAAGGAGAAAATATTAATCCCTAACATTTAAATTCTTTCATCCAATACACCCAATAAATTTAAAATCAAATCAAATCAAATTTTTAAATAAAAAATATCGTGCTCATAACATCTAAAAACATTCGAACTTAAAATCTTAAAAAATATTGAATTATCATTCCACTCAATACTCATTAAATATTGCGAGATGAACCGAAAACTAAGTTGGTAAGGAAAGTGTTCAAACAAATTGAATGCATGATCATGTGGTCTATCTGTTGTCACTTTTCAACTTTGGTACCTATTGCTTTTGACACTGCAACCACATGCATGCATGCTTTTTTTGTGTGTGTGTGTGTTTCTTTTTCCCAAAAAAGATTTAAACCAAATTGCATCAAACAACCAAATTACACGACATATATTATATGTATTTATCATAACCAAGTTGTTTCAAGTTTAGAGGAGCAAAGATCTTTCTCCCTTCATTACATTATCTAAGTACCCAAACACTATCTCTTCATATTAAAGAAAGTGCAACATTCCCACTTTCATTGATGATGTTGTTCATAATTATGACAACAGCTAATGCTCTATATATAACATTGTTGTTGAAGTTAAATAAGGGTTAAATTTGGAGTTTAATTCAGTCTATTTATATCATCATTCTTAACATGTTTTGGATTTAAATTTCAATTTTATAACCCTTTTTTTATATTCAACTATAACTCTAATCAAGTATTAACTCTTGAGTTTAGTTCAATATTTTAATATAATCATTTTAAAAATATGATATTTAATAAATTTAGGATGGGTTTAGATAGGCGGTGTGTTTAACTGTGATTAGTGTCAAAATAATGATGTTAGTGAGATAAGATATTATAACGATACTATAATATAAGATAAAAAATAAAGTAAACGCAACGTACCACACCTCATTTTCCTTCCAAACCCACCCAACACTTGCAATCTTTTCCCTATACATTCCAAGCATCAATACGTCATTTTCGTCAACATAAGAACTTGTTACAAGGTATTTGGCCAAATAATATCATTCGGTCTAGATCCTATAGAACCTACCACTAAAATACTCCTAAGGGGAGATAAGGGTAAGTGGAAGGAAAAAGAGTTTTCCATTATATAGGAAATGAAAATTATTAGTCCAGCACATAATTTGTGAATAAGATATTGTCTAATAATGAGTAATTTATATTCGCCTCTCTTTTTAACATTAGGGAAAGCACTAAAGATCTTTGGTCCTCTCGATTATAATAACTTTTACTTATATAATTTCTTCAAAAATTATGAAATTATAACGTAATATAATGATAGGATTACATTTTAAATTTTAAAATTTTCAATTTAATTTTAATTTAAAAAAATATATTTGGATTTATTCAAATAAAATATATTGTATTAAACGAGAAATTATTTTATAGATCCTTTTCACTACATTATTCATGGTCACTTTTCAATTATTTAATGACATTTTAGTAATTTTTTTCATGTTATTGACACATAATTTTGATAATTTTTTTCATCTTGAACCCCGAACCTAGAATCTTAAACTTTAAATCTCAAATCTCAAATCTTGAATTTTGAACTCTAAATTTAAAAGTTTAGGGCTTAAAGTTTATGGTTTTAAATTCAGGGTTTAAGGTTCAAAAATTTAAATTCGAAGTTCAAGATAATAAAAAAAAGCTAAAATTATGTGCTAATGACATAAAAAAATATTAAATAATTAAAAAGACACTATAAATAATATGGTGTGAAATATCCATAACATAATTTCTCGTATATTCATAAAATATTTTTAAAATTAATATCCAATAAACTTGAAAATTGAATCCAACACCTACAACCCTTTTCCAGCTATCTCGAGATTATAACCTTATTCACTAAATGAAAATTCAATTATGTCTTCATTTTTATTCTCTCTTTCAAAAGAAAAAGATGCTCTAATAAAGCAATAATAATAATAAATAATAAACAACCAGCCATGGGGAAGAGATGCTGTAAACCGTTGTGAAATTAACCACCTTTGCTAGCCACATGCTTAGCACTAATGATTCAAACCTATGATATGAAAATGGAGCCTACCTTCTCTTTTCCCAATTTTCAATGACACATTTCATTTCATAGAATTTAAGCAATCCCAACTAATTAAATGATTTAGTGCCCAACTTTATGGTTGTCCTATTATGTTATTTCTACATAATTTTCTTCTTATAATTTCATCTCATACCTCTTTTTATCTTTTCAGATTATATTTATTTTATTATCATTAAAATTTGTCATTTAATGTGTGATATAATATATAAATAAAATTTTGATTTTAATTTTTTGACTTAATTGTATATATAAACATAAAATAGTATCAGAACGATGATATGTATATTTACATCTAAACTCTTAAAATCAACAAAAAAATTATGCCAATGGTTGAATCAAATGATGAGATGTGTACTTATTAGAGCTCATTAGTTTACTAAATATGGCTTCATAAACCTCATGTGTTGGTTTAATAGTTAGGGTGTTGATCGTTTTAAGTATGATCTGGGTTCGAATTACACTAACTCCTCTTGTAATTCAATAAAAAAAATAAACAAAGTAAAGCGACGAATTTGAATATCACATAAAAAAGAATACTCCCTAGGGAGAAGGAGAGGCAATGAAATGTAATGTTGGCTTAAAAATTGGACATCCAATCAGAACCAACAAGTGGCCGGTGGGTGGATGTTGACACCTCAAATTCAGCTTGTGCATGGGCATAGATGAGAAAAAACAAGCTCATACCAACACCACAGTTGACCCTTGTTCACAGCTTGGCTGTTGCCTTATCTTGCCTTGGTCATATATAAAATGCAGTCTCTGGTACAAAAGAATGTTTGACTGGAGGTATTGGGATGGGTGGAGTAGGTGTGATGTGTCTAGTCTCAGACGGTAGTCGCCTCTGCCAAACCCCATCCCCTATTTGATAATTTTGCTGATGTAGAAGGCAAGGCATGGCAGCCCATTAGTTGCACTGTGAGAGTGAGTCATTTACCCATAACTTCAACCCACCACCAGCAGGCCGTCATCTTAGAGTATAGGCAGTGCATGAATCCCCGTTGAATTGAAGGAGAGATGGGCACTGCTCCAATCTCACCTCAATCACATCCACCATTTGACTTTCCACGGCTGCCTCTCTGTCACATGTGCTGTCACCCAACTGCCTGCCACACTTGTCTTTACTATTTTTGGCCCGCCCCCGTGCTCCCTCTGCAACTTTTGGACACTGCTCTGCTTCTTTTTATTTCCATCCATATCTCATATTCATTAATCCCTCCTCCTCTCTTAAATAAATATCTAAATAGTTTTTCCATATTCAAAAACTCAAACACCTTTTGTCATTTCTATTATAGATACAATAATTAATTCGATATCTAATTATATTTTCGAATAGAATGAAATTTTAGGCTTGCAAAATCTTGATTTTTTCTCATCAATGATGTTGACCAGGGGCGAAACTAGAAAAAAATTTTAGAGGCTGGATAAAATTTTGATTTTTTATAGTTTATATCTTTATAATTTGTAAAAGATTAAATTAAATTTTTATAATTTTAGGGGGGGCAAAGTGTAATTTTACCTTTACTAATTTAAAATTTTTAAAAAATTGTAAAGACCTAAAATATAATTTTACATTTTAAGAGGGGCGGGGCCTATGCCAACCCCCCTGACTTCGCCCCTGATGTTGACCCGCAAAATCATGGTATTGGAATATAGGTTAGTAAAATATAGGTATACCAAAAATGCAAAATATCTTAACCTTTGAATCGTGCTAATTGTATTCCCGTTAAAATTTTACCCTCCTCTTATAATTCAAAAATAAAATACAAAATATCTTCCTTTCTTAACCATATAAGTGGGTGCAGAGGTATAGTTACCAAGCAGTTAGAACTTAAATTTCTTTATCATAGATCTTAAATTTTGATATTTAACATTTTAAAGTAAAATTTAGGGTTTAAAACTTATAAATAAAAAATTAACACCTAAAGAGTTATATCTCTTTTATTTATCTAACTCAATTCAATTTCAAATTAAAATAGAAGTAAATATAATTATCATATTCTGAAAAATGAAAAAGAATAAGGAAAAAAAAAAAACTTTAGCAGCCAATGGGTGCAGCATCAAGTGCATTGTTCACCTACCCTAGTTTGGACCCAGCTTCCTCTCTTTTTTCTTATCGTCAAAATCAAACCCTCCAAAATAATCATAAAACATTTTGCTTATTCCAATATATTTCCAGAGGAGTTATTTGTATGCATAGTAAGGGGGACGATCCCTCCTTTTTTTTTTTTTTTTTTAATGTAGTAAATTGAAATAAAATGTGAGATATTTAAATTATTTTTGTGAAATGAAAGGGAAGAATAATGTATTTAACAGAAGAGGAGATTGATGAGGAAAGAGAGAGAAGGGGAAAAGAGGAGATAATAATAATAATAATAATAAAAGGGAAAAAGATGAGGATGACACTTGGCATTTGTCAATTAAGGGAATAAAAAAGCGTCATTGGCTGGTCGGCGGCATTGGCCACTCAGGTGGAGGAGCCGAGCTAGAGCTTGCGGCTCCGGAGCCAGATAACAGATCGGCGAGAGCGCTCATGGCTCGAACCTGCATCTCAAGTGCCGCTATGTAATCAGTTGCTTCTTCAAGAATTACCGGTAACGGTTGCTTCCGGCAACCGGGAACCAATCTGCCTAGGACCTTTACTTTTCTTTGAACAGTCGGTACACTTTTTGCTTTCAATTTCAAAACGCTAACTCTCGGTTTCTTCGACCGGCTAGTCCTTGTTGCGGCAGCAACGGCAGCGGCGGATCCTCTCTGTGATCTCTTCTGCTTTCTAAATTTCAGTTTAAGCCGGCTCGTCAAAATGGCCCGGCTCCATCTGGTTCTCCCTTTAGCAGCAACCGCCAACACTCTATCAGCGGCTTCACGGACAGCTCGACCACCGCGTGGAGTCGAAGGAGAAGGAGTACCGAGACTGACCTGACTCAAAGCTTGAATAAGCTTTGAGGAATAGATTTGCTGCTGCGCCTCTGATTTCCATCTGGCATGATCTTCCTTTTGGCTCCGCTGAAGATTCTGTTTCACCATAGAATTCTTCTTCTTTTTCCTTTTGCTACGATCAGAATTTGTGTTCGTCACTGGATTCGTTATCAACGATGCCATCTCACCGGACAAAACGCCTTATTATTCTCTCTCTCACCGTACGATTCGGTGAATTATAACTGAAACTGTCTGGAAAAGGAGTTCAGATTCAGAATTTTTAGATAAAAGAAAAAACAGATTCAAATCAAAATTCCACAAAAAAAAAAAGAAAGAAAAGAAAAGAAAAATATTACCGATGTGATGAAGAGGCAGTGAAAATTGAGAGAAGAAAGATGGTAACAGAAGAACGGAATCGATAATTTGTTGTTTTTTAAAGAGAGAGGAGAGGAGGCGTTAAATTTACCTTGGAAGCGCTTATTTATTGCTTATGGGTTGGAGGATATTGGGTTTGGCTGAAGTGGATGCGACCTTTGGTGCAGTGAAATGGTAAGGGCCGGTCCAAATAAGCCGGGATTTGCTGATAAGCCATAGGGGGCTCGCCTTGCCTTCCACCCTTCCTTAGCTAGCTTGACACGTGCATTTTGTATGATGAAACAAACCACACCACACCACACCACACCACACCCTTGTTGATGCATAATGTCATAAGTCACAAATTTAAGGTTTTATAAACTTTAGTGCTGCAAGTTTATTTATTTATTTATTTATATAAAAGTAAAATAAGAGAAAAATACATTTATAATATTTTATTTAATTGAATGAGTCAGTCAAAATTTAATAATAAAATATATCAAATGTATATTTTTATTTAGGGGATTTTGATTACTCAAGGAGAAATTTGTGAAGTGTCCTTCGTTGACTCCCTCATCAGGTCTTATCTCTAGATTTTATGAGTTAAATCCGTTGAGATTTTTTTAAGGGTGAAAACATTTTTATTTCATGAACCCTTCATAATTCTTGTCAAAACCGAAAGATAAAATCAAACATAAATACTCGAATCCTTGGGTTTGGAATACTCTGCATTGGCCCAAAAAAAAGAGAGTTGAGAAAGCTGACTTTCCACCAAAATTTACCTCAAAACCAAGCAATTCCACACAATTTCAGTGTCCCAAAATATTAAAATTAGCAAGGAGAAAAAGGAGGAGGGAAAGAGAGATGAGGTGTGAAGGTGTAATTGGACGTAGGTGTCGTGTTGGCTTCCACTAATTGACCGGGTGCAATGATTATTGGTTGATAATAATAAATTAATAAAAAAAAGGGGGAAATTGCATGTGGGATGTGGGTTAGGTGTTTGGGTGGGCACTTTACAATGGTTATGTTTGGGCTTTTGTTTTGTATTTTGTTGGGAGAAGCGAAGAGGGTTTTGGAATTTTCCCTACTTTCTGAGGTGTGGACAGTTATGCTCTGCTCCACATTTCATGCCATTTGGGGTCCCCCCATTTCTTCTCTCTTTTGCTTTCATAAACCCCATCCCATAAAATAAAATAAAACAAAAAAAATCGGTTCATTCGCGAATTAATATAAATTAATTAATTAATTAAATATTATTTTTATTTTTTAAATAATTTATCTTATTTAAATCAAACAATTTAACACCAATTCAATTTCATAAAATCTGCTAAAAGATATTATTTATTCAGATTAAAGGGATATTTTTATGCTTTTATCACTATTTTCTGATTTTCATCATTTTCTTGGCTCAATAATATCATTTACATATTTTACCAAGCTAGTCCTGACAGTCCAAATGCCAGATTATGATTGAATCTTATTTTAATAATAAAAAATAAAAAAAAGTGGTTAAATATTTATACATTTTTAATTAAATTTATCGAATAATAATTTACGCTAAATGGCCTGATTTACAAAAATATTTTGTCTAAAACCTTAATTACAAGGCTCTAGTCCGGTACTCCAACCACAACCCCAACCACATTAATATTTTAATATAAAAGACAACAAATAGTATATTATTCCAAATCGTTTACTCTTTTTAAAATATTATTATTTTTTTAATTAACATATACTTAAATATAAAAATAAATTTTGATTTTTTAAATATATTAAATATATATATAAAATCAAAACCATATAATTACTTTAAGCAATAGTTTCAAGAAAATAGTCTACATCTATATATAAATATAAAATCAACCCTTAAACCCCGTGTGGACCTAATGATCAGAGTATTTATCGTCTCAAATGTGACCTGAATTCAAGTCGCGCTAGTTATGGTTTAACTCTCCTCTTATAATTTATAAAAAAAAAAAAAAAAAAAAAACTCCTTTGAAAGTTATTAAGAATAGATAGAAGTAATTTAGGCATTATCAATTTAATTATTTTAATTATTTATGCTTTTGATTTTTTTTTAATTTGTTGGAAGTTACTTTTGTAATATTTATTTGAATTAATTTGTATTTTTAATATTATATTTATTATTAAATTATTTTATTAGGTTTTTATTTTATTTTTTTAATAATTTAATTTTTTATATACGTGTGTGCATTCAACAAGTTAAATTGAATTTTTTTTAAAGTTGAGAATATGAATAATTTTTAAATTTTATCCTTAAACATATTAATTTAATATTTTTTTAACTAAATTTTTATAATGCTTTAATCATAAATATTTAATCTATATATCTATTTATAGTATTATTTTATTGTTAAGTAAATGGTTTTTATTTATATCAAATTAATCTTTTTTAATTTTTTAGAGTTACGTATTAGTGTTTTTTGATTTCTTTTGAAGGTTACAATTAAGATGAACAAGATGTTAATAATTGAGAGAGAGAAATAGGGTTGTTTGAGATTGAACTTAAACTCTCATGCCTACAACATAATGTTCTTGTCATTGGGTCAACAGGTTGTTCGCATAAAATCACTTTTTAAGTAGAGTTTTTTTTTTCTTTTTTTTTTTTGGTTCCAAAGCAAGAGTGATGGGGGTAGTTTTTCTTTTATTTTTAAAAATCAAATAAATTATTTATAAGTAAAATTCTAAAATGTAAAAGATAATATGGAATGGAAAAAATAAAAATATCTATATTTATATAAATGAAAACCCATTTTTTCTTTCCCTTGAGATAACAAAAAGCAGATGCCCCAAATTCTAATGTAATCAACAGCCAAAATCATTTTACCATGTGCATGCCAATTGATTTTTTTTCTTTTCTAAAGATTAAGAATAATGTAATGAAAATTAGTTGACATAATGAGATGCCAGAGAGACTGCCTCCCTTGTGTGCGACATAATAAAGCATGGTGAAGAGTGAGTGCTTCAAACATTTATTTTAAACCAAATTTGGAAATGGGGATTCAACCCTAATTATTCCCTATACATTATTACTCCATCAAAATAAAATTGAAAAGCTATCTTACTTTATTTGGCCAAAGAGTTAATTCTCACCCCAAGTTCTAATTAAAGGGGAAAGGAGATCTATTCATGACTCGAGTTATTTATCTAGGTTTAAAGGTCTACTTAAAAAATAAGGAGGTTTAGATAAAATACAAGACTCGAAAAAGCTCACTTTTTTATATGAGACAAACCTTAAGCAATATTTTTTTAGCTTGACTCCGACTTGAATGTTATGGTATAAAACAATATTATATTGATTATATATTTATATTTATATTAAATCACTAACTAAAAAAGAATTAAATCATTACCCAAAACTTAAAAAAAATAAAATTTACGCAACTGAATAACTCAATCCAGAATATAAAATTTTAAATTTTATATTTAATACAATAAAAGATTCATTATATTTATTTGTGTTTTTAATATAATAAAACATTTACTATATTTATGGTAGTAAATGTTTTGAAAAATTAATTTTTATATTTAAGTCGGAATATAAATGGGATATAAATATTTTGAGAAAATAAAAAGACTACTGACCCATAATTTTGAAAAAGTTTTGAGCAGATTTTTTTAGGTAACATGGCATGTATATAGCAAATATCAAGTGAGAAAAAAGGAAAGGAAAGGAAAGGAAGAGCAAACATGGGCCCATCCCTTGGTATGACTTCAAAAATAATGGAACGAAAAAGAGCAGTTTTTATAGCATGGGTTTACATTTACAATATCTGCTGCCAAGATGTCATCTATACGATCTTTGAGCTCATGTAATCATGGACAAAAAAATTGTTTTTTTCTTAGGCCTTCTTCATTGTGGGATGGGTAGAAGTAGGCAGTAAAAGGAAATGGATGTTAATTATCGAGTTAAACTTAAATTATTAAGAGAGACAAATTTATTATCACAACAATACTTGGTTGAAATAGTTCGTTAGTTAATCGAATTTTTAAATTATTATTTACAAATGCTGATTCAAATTTGAGTTTAGACTCAAGTAAAAAGTTAAAGAATCGAATTGATCTTTTACCTAGTAAATAAGTTTTAATTAAGTCTATTTTTATTATTTCAAATCAAGTTTAAGTTTTAAAAGCAAAATTTTTGTCAAATTTAAATTTTAAATTCTGAATTAAGCTCGAGTCAAATTCTTTTACAACTTAAACTTGATTCCACTCAGTTGTATCTTAAAATTGAAGCTATTGACTATGACGTTTCCTAAAATTCAATAAAATCTTAAATAAGTAAAAACATTGAGCTTTTAACTATAGGTATAGAGGTTGATTGAGTCTTAGCTCAATTGGAATGAGCATTGTTGTCAATGCATGAAAACATAAGTTTAAGTTTACTGAAATGTATCATCCTCTTATTTATAGATCAGAGTTTCAGAAATTATTAATCTAAATATTACACATTCAGCATCATAAGTAGAAATAAATTGAGTCAAATTCAGATTCATTAAATGCAGAAAAAGGTAGAGGTTAATGATTAATCCACTTATTAATGAAGAGCAAAGATACAATGATTATGTCAAAATCCCTCATTGATAACTTAAAATTTCTTTTTATTATACTAAACGTTGCTTTAAAGTAGAGCTACACCTCACATAGGGAAAAAGAAAAATGGGGGCTTTTAACTATTTAATAAGTTATATTATAGGTGTTTGTGGATTACATCAAATCTCTCCTCTTTTTAAACAGCTACGCCTAAATGATTTGTGGATAAATTACATCGCTTAAATTCTTTGTATTTAGTAAAAATTATGGATTTAATCTCCATACTTTTTATTTGGTTATTTTTAGTTTTGTATTTTTTTTAATTTTTAAAATTTCAATACTTATCAAATAGTAATTGTTAAACTCATTAAGTAAACATCTGTCAAATCTGTTCATGGATCAGGTCACCTACCCAAACTCAAAAGTTCACCCAAAAATGAGCTTAGGTAAAAATTAAGGCCCATTTTCTATATAGATTAGGCTTGAGATCTAGCCCAAATATATTATGTTATGAAAATATTATATTAATTATATATGTTAAATAATAATTAAATATATATTTTGGGGTGTTTGGTAAACAAATATTTTTTAGCTGATTTGGGCACAAATAGAGAATTGAAAAATATTAAATAATAATTAAATTTGATAAACAAAATTTTGGATATTTTTTAGCTGATTTGGGCACAAATGGAAAATTGGATAGTCAAACTCTCTAATTGTAATGTTTGGTAAATGGAGGTTTACAAGAGCTTATTGAGTTAAAACCTCTAAAATAAAAAACGCTAAAATGGGTAACTTTTTTCAACCGTTGATTGGGAATGAGATATGTGGAATGACATATCCAACCATGCTTGCTCAAAAATTACTCCATTTGAAACATGCTCTCGAACCTAATAGGGGTGCCAAGATATCAGTAGTCCACATTCTCTCATTTCTACTTTTACCTCCAAAGTCCATGATAAATCTCAATAATAATAAAAAAAAAAACTCCACCGTGAATCTACAAAAATCAACATTGCCGCGAGAAATTTTCAATTGAACCCAGTCATCTTTCTTAATTTATTTTCAATTTACTGGTGTAAAATGATTTCTTATGTAACTTATATTAATTGAAATAAGCTACTTGATAAATTTATTTAGAGTGTGACATAATTATCACTAAAAATATAGTTTACAATTATATTGATACACTATTAATATTTATCAATTTCCACAAGGCCAATATTTGTAAATAAGGAATTTAAGAATTTTTTTTATTTAAATTTTCAAAAATATTCACTAATTAATTTCCATAATAGATGTTTTAATTCCTTACTAATAGTGTTTTACTTCAATAATTTCACCCAATAAAAACTAAAGTATTATAAACAGATAAATACTTTAACAATAAAATATGACATACCCTTATTTGTCATTTTACACATATCAGCTTTCGACTATCAGCTAAGTTTTATTGAACACTTTTAAATGAATAGTTAATAGAATCAGTTGGTCAAATCAACTACTGCAATCAATAATCAGCTATCAACCAATTGCCAAATGAGCTATTTATATTTATACTAAATCATTAACCCAATAACAATTAAACTCATTACCAAAACTTTAGAAAAAAAATTCGAACTAAATAATCCAACTCAAAATATAAAATTTTTAAAATTATATTAAATACAACAAAAATATTTATTATGTTTAAGGTAGTTTTTTTTAATATAAATACTTTTTAATGTATTAGAAATTTTTTATTTTAACGTTTTTTTAAGTGCATTTAGTGTATTATATATATATTTTTAAATTTATTCTTAAATAAAAACTACTCTAAAAATATCAAATATGGGTGACTTGGGTTGGGTCCAAGTTTACCTTTTATAAATTAGGTCGGGTTTAGACAAAAAAAATAAACTCATTTTTGGGGCCAAGCTCGGGCCCGAAAAATTGGTCTAGATACCTTTTATGGGATTGACCGAGCTCTTGAGCACCTCTAAGTTTTGTTATTTTTAAAATTTGATGTGCCAAACATATTATCATACGTGTAACCTTATGTCAACTTATTATTTCCACATATTACTCACTAAAAATCCAGTTAATGAATTATTAATTATCATTTGCATTAAGACTAAAATTTCAAACTTCGAAAAGTATAGGGACTTAAAATGATCCAATTGGAAAAAATAAACTAAATCTACAACTGTGCGCATAGTATAAAACTAATAATTGAATTTCACCAAACAAATTTAACTATTAGTATTTGGGTCAAAACTAAAATTTTGAAATTAAAAAAATACAAATATTAAAATTTACCAATTCAAAAAATATAATAACTAAAATTAATTAAATAAAAACTCAAAAATTAAATCAGCAAACTTTTTTCTAATAACAAAGAATAATAGTATAATTTAATCTAATAAACCAAACCCTAAGCTTTAATTCAGCTCATAGTGACACACATCACCAAGGGAAAAAAAACTCAGTACTTAGGATGGTATAGTGAAATCCACATCTCATTCAACCACTTATGTATAAAGAGTTTATAAGCTTGCATTTGGTGACACCATCTATGTTACCAGTATCTAATAACACAATAATTGTGTTACAATCAGATTTGAAATTTTTTTTCTGTTGTGAAAGTCTTTGTACTAAAAGTTAGATTGTATTTTAATATTTTTTATTTTAAAAATGAACAAATTAATACTTATACGTTAAATTAGAAAGCAATGGTTGTTTTGTTAAAAACTGTATCTATTGTTACTGTTAAAATTTGGTTCATATACGTTAGCATAAGGTACTCGTGGCACACCACATGTAACTATCTGGTTATTCTATCAATCACGTCAGTTTTTAATAGTAAAATTAGATGAAATTTTTAATAAAAATGATCAATTTGCTCTTTGATATAACATATAAAGATTAATTTATTTATTTTTTAAATAAAAGAGATAAAATACAATATAACTCTATACTTTTACTTATGATATACTATGTATTCTTATCCAAGTAGTGGACTAAATTCATATAAAATATCTCACCATCTCCAAATTCCTGTCTATCTCATCTACAACAGCCTACCATTCCTTGTACGTTGTCCTTCTATCATTTTATCCAACTATTTTATTTTCTTCAACAACTGTAATAATTGATGACATGAATATATAAAAATCATTCTACTTTTTTTTTTAAAATTAAAATTTAATTTTTTATATTTTAATTTTGAGATATCGAGTCTCTATTTTTTATATAAAAAGTCTTGGTTTATTTTGTCTAATTTTTAAATAATTTTTTTAAATTTTAATGATAATTTATTTATTTTAAATCGATCGAATCAATTGAATTAAAAATTAATAATTTTATTAACTCAATTATTAGTCTAGTTCTAAAAACATTATCAAAATTTCAAAAAACAATATTATTTACTTCTTGAATAGTAATAAGAGACGTGCATGGACTATATGATCCAACCAACTTAACTCATTTTGGAATAAATTTGGGAAATATTTTTCAAACTTCTACTGCCCATTTCAATGTTAAAATATTAAATTTTATAATTAAATTTAATATAAAAAATTGTTATTATTTTTAAACAAATAAATGATTCATTTAGCCTCGTTGATAAACACTTTTAATGGTAATAACACTTCTAATGATAATAAAATTTTTCCAAACTTCGAACTCTTTATTCAATTCGTACATTATATTTGAACAAGTATTTTTTTTAATTTAATTCAAATAATTTTAATTAAATTTAATTATAATTATATGAAATATTAGTGTAAAATAAATTTTAAATATTATACAAATGTAATTCGACTCAAATTAAATTAAAATATATTGTGTAATTTTTTTAAATGCACAAGACTTCATTTATTACTTTTGATTTTACCAAAATGGAGTCCATTTCTATCTAACATTATTTTAAATAATGTATTTAGAACAAAAATATATATATTAAATTTAATTTAAACTTATTCAAAGTTTATATTATTATATAAAAATTATTTTATATACTTTATAATTAAATTTACATAAAAAAATATTTTTGATACATAATTAATCTAATTTAAAATGAAAAGAATATTCAAATTTGATTTAATATTAACCCAATGAATAGCTTAAAGTTTAGAAAAACTTATTACCATTTACGAAGTAAATAACATATTTTTTAATTTTTAATTTTTTAAAATTATTTTAAATTAAATTTTCAAAATTATTTTTTATTTTTAAGAGTTTTAAAATTTTCACAATATTATATTTTTATTAAAAATACTTTTAATTTTTAAAGTATTTTTTGTAATTATTTATTTTCGTTTAAAAAATAAATATTAAATTAACAAAAAAAAAACTATAAATGATTAGTGCTAAAAAAGTTAGTTTACTATTTTTATAACAGCCACGTCAATAATTTTAACAATAAAATTATGAAAAAATCAAAATTTTTAAATATAAAAATAAGAATTTAAGGACACAATTTACACTAATTTTAAAATTTTAAAAAATTAGATATTTAAAACCATATAAAACTAGTGGATGCATGTGATCTAAGAACCATCTTGAAAGTTGCTCCTACTACAATTTTAATTAACTCGTCTTCTCACTAATATTTTTACAAAACCAAATATGAAAGCCATCATCTGTTTTTGTCTTCTCCACCTCATGTCCCTCACTTTCTCGCCTATAACATAAAATTCAGCCTTGGGATTGCAAGAAAATGGAGCAAACCTAATATAGACGACAAGAAAAAGGACACCCTTTTACCATCTCTGCGCCTCGAATCTTGAAATAAACCCTCATGGTTGAAGTGTCAACATAGAAACGCAACTTCAATGGCTATTGGAACATCGTATTTGATAATGGGGTTCTAATCGACACGTCACACAAAGCCATCTTCAAGCTTTGATCTTTGGCTATAATCTATTTCAATGGTGCTTGCAGTGGTTTTGGCTTTCACTTTTATTTGCTCTTATTTGGGCTAACCCTACTATGTTAGTACTCCAACCATGAGAGTCCGATTCAAGAGTGAAGACACAAAGATAGTAAAAACATGTCCTTTTGCATGTTTATCAAGCTTGCACCATTTTCTTGCGATTCCAGCATCAAATTTTGTGTTATAGACAAGAAAGTGAAATGAAAAAATAAGGTTGAAAAGTGGAAAACAGAAGTTCATAATATTTAGTGTTTTGAGAAGACAAGGTTGTGTTTATTGCTGTTTAATCAAACTCTAATTTTTCTAATTTTAATGTTGAATATATATGGGTATATTTATTTTAAAATTTTCTCTAAACTTCAAATCGTGATATTTCTATCCCCTATTCCTAATATTAAATAAAATAAAATTATCATATGCTTAAAATTTCTTATTATATTTGTATAAAATATGTCAAAATATGAAATTTTAAAACAAATAAAAAATATAATAGACATAAGCCGAAGAGAAGCAAGCTCTTAATATAATTTTTGCCTTTCTCTAAGCTATTTTCTAGGCGGTACACACACAAACCTATGCTAACATTCATTTGAATTCGGGTTGAATTCAAGTTTTTGTGATAATTAAATTCAATTATCTTAATACTTGATTCAAGTAATTTAATATAAAGGTATTTATGGACTGAATTGGATTTAATCAAAATTTTAGGCTTATTTATTAGAATTAGACTTGATTCAATTCAAAAAATGGATCTTAAAGTTTACCCAAACTTGCCTTGGATAAAAATATTAAAATCTAAGCTTAATCTGCCTGTATTAATTTATATATATTTAAAAATATAATACATCAAAAATACTAAAAATATTAAAATAAATGTCTCTTAAAAAATTGAAAATAAATTTTAAAAAATATATATACCTAAATAACATTAAAATAGATAAACATAATAAGCAAATACCTCTAAAATAATAACAAAATTAAGAATAAAACAAGAGTTATACAATAACAACAAAATAGTAAAAACATAATAGTAAAATAATAACAAAATAATAAAAAAAGCAAGAAAATAATAAAAAATGTAGCATTTTTTTTTTGCATAGTAAAGCCAACTCAGGCAAAAAAAGTCTTACCTAAAGCTCGGTGCGTTTTCTAAACAGACATTATTTTTTGCCCAAGTCAATTTTTTGACTTATATTTCTACCCAAACTCTTCTATTTTTCGATCAAGCCTCCAAGCTAATTAAATAATTTATCAAGTTTTTTTTATTTATATTAAGCATTTAAATATCTTTTATTAAATAAATAAATTTTAATTGAGTATAAAGGACAAAGTTAAAAAATAATTTGATTTTTATCTCAAATCAAATTTAAAAATTAAAAATTTTGAATTGAACTCGACTTCATAGTTAAGCTGGACTATAAAATTATATAAGGTTGAGCAACCTAAATAAGTAAAAATACAATCAGCGTTTAACTATAAGTACAGAGTGACAGCAACGTACTCCATAAATGCTTATAGGAACTTCTTAGCCTTTGTTTTTACCTTCTAAATTTCTCTAATGATCCCAATAAAGATCCTCTATTCGGCATCACAAGTACAAACAAATTGAGTCAATTTTAGATTCATGAAAAGTTATATCTTGATGATTAATCCAAATTTTAGCACAAAAACACTTGATGCGAAAAGCAAAACATTCAATGATTATGTCGCAATCCCTCATTGATAACTTCAATTTTCATTTTATTATACTAAACCTTGCTTTTAAGTACAGCTAGACCTCTCATTAAAAAAAGGGACTTTAACTATATTATAGGTGTGGGTGGATTACATCGAATTTCAGCTCTTTATGTACAACCAGACCTTAAAGTTTAGTTGTATTTATTCATTTTTAAGTGGGTATTAATCATGCTCTCATTCGTAAACAAACAAAAGTTTTGTGGATTACACCAAACGCTTAACTCTAAAATCCAGCTAATCTTCCCTCAGGTGACTCACATCACTAGAGGAAAAAATCCCCTACTTGACATGCTTTAGTGAAATCGTCTTCAATTTATTATCAAACTTGAATAATTGAATTAAAAATTAATGATTCCAAGAATTCAATCGGTGGTATAAAAAAAATAGAGGAAACTGTTATCAGTCTATAAAAAAACTAGAAACCTAAAATTAAAAATAAAATAAAATAAAAACTCAATTAATTGTGAAATTTTTAATATTTATTTGTTTATTATTTTTTATAAATTTTTTAAATCTAACATCCAATCAATTCAATCAACTAAACTGACATTCAACTACGAGTTTAGTTTTTACATTATTACTCACTTATCCCCTGATACAACCACTTTCATAGAAAGAGTTTATAAGATTTCATTTGGTGTCACCATCTATGTTACCAATGTTTTATCTATTTTTTTTACTCTCAAGAATTTATATTTAATATTGTGTTTGACACATAATTAAATATGTTTATCATGTATGACCTGTCATAATTTTTTTTTTAAATTTAAATATAATCATATAAACTCCATATCTAATGATTCACCATCTCAGAATATTCCCATTCCATCTCACAAATTCCTAATTATCACCCCTATAAGGCAGTCCTATCCTATTACCTAAATAGTTTATTTACTTCAAGGATAGTAATAGTTGATAACATAAATATAAAACTTGTCCATTCCTGTGAACTAAGAGCCACTGTGAAGCTGACTGATGTTGCTGCTACTACAATTTTCACGCAGTCATGCTTTCTTTTGGTTGCATTTCATTCGAATAATGCGAATGATAGTTTGTCTTGTTTTAGCTAAGTCTAACAAACAAAAATATGAAACAGTGATAGCTTTGGACATTGGACCCACTACTGAATACTAAGCAATACAGCCACACACAAGCTATATGAAGAGGTCGAAATATATGGTCTTGACAGTCTAGATGCAGGAAAATAAATCTGGGCATGTCAAATATCTAAATACACTATACTGTTAGTCAGACAAGGGTCTGACTATCGAATGAGTATGTACCAGCACAAGTATGTTTATTTTTCCTAAGTTATTCCATGTTTTTGAAGGGTCATTAGAAAATCATTAGACAGAAGTACTTCATAAAAAATAAGAGCCAAAACAACGTACTTTCAAATTCTTTGAGAGTTCTCAACCCAAAGAATAGAATTTAGTTGTTAAGCGTGAAGGGGCATATGAAGTTATTACCATGCAATAAACAAGTTCAATTATTGACCAATTCATTAAATCATCATCAGTTAAGGACAAATAAAGGAGGTAGACATGCATATCTATGTAACCAGACTGCCGTACTTGTTGCTAATTTAAGTCTTCAGTTACTATCAATTTAAGCTTTAGCATGTTACCATCTAAGCTAAAGTTTAAAAAAAAAGGGTTGAAATTGGCATCCCTGATTTTCATAATTGCTAGACATGGTGCGGGGATTTTCCGGGACATGGGTTGTTCGGTAAAATTGAGACTAGCAATAAGTTTAGAGATATTAGAATCAATCAAGCATCTGAATATAAAAATCAATCAACTAATTAACACTTAATTAATATGTGCAATATCAGTCTTATTAATACGAAATTATGAAAATGATCAGAGCAAGACTATACACATTGAAACTGTAACATGTCATCAAAATGGAGTGACTAAGATGATCCGAAAATCCAAATCCAATTAACATGAAAACAGTAATAGTTACCTTCAAGTTGGCGGCGGTCCCGTGAAAGAGCAAACAAGTCTTGAATAGCAGAACAAATATAAGGAAAATAAGGAAACCGCAACAACCCAAGTCAAGAAGCAGAGAAATCGGACATGAGCATTTCTAGAAACAAGTTCCTGTAGCTTATCTATCTCTTGAGGCATAGTGTAAAACTCCTTAATAGTGAACTCGATTAATGCATCTAGAACCTTCTTGGATTTGTTCTCCACGTGAGCAGAATTCAATGCTTGGAATCGAGCTTGTTTTAGAAGATCCAGAAAAATCTCTACTTCCGCTAAACCAGTCTTTGAAAAGTCAATTGGTTCATCCCTATTTGCAGCGCTTATCTTTGAATAAGGACCGATTTCAGATGATATAAAAGTTTCTGATGAACTTGAAACTAATGGATTGGATGTGATGGCAATGCTCTGAAACAGACGCAAAGAACTTAACAACCGAACCCACCTATTATGCATTTTTCATTTATCTAACCAAATTTTCGAAAATATTATCATAATCTTTTGCAAGGAACTTGAAATATATATGTAATTTAGAAGGGAAGAAAAAACTACGATTCATCCTTGAGAACAGTTTTTCACGGAAAATAAAGATAGATTTGAAATTTATTTTACCGTGCTTATTGACGGTTGAATACAGTATAAGTAAAACGCATAAACCATTATTTGAAATCAATTACAGAGATTAAGCTTATTCGTGCATTCAGATTAAAATTAATTTAATCTACCTCCTGCAGTTCTTACTCAAATATATACACACATAAAAAGCTAAGTAAATAATTCGTACCTCAGTAGTTTCAAAGTTGAAATTAGCATCTGAAACGGCAGAAATTGAAGAGAAATCAATGGACTCTTCAGAAATATTAGGTAAATCATCTTCGTTCGGCGAAACGAATGCTTCGATTAAACTCTTCTGAGCAATCTGCAAGGGAAACAAAGAAAAATAAATAAATTAGCTCGCAAATGCAGGAGAAACAATGACGAGAGGATATTGAGAAATTATTGGTCAGAATCACTAACCTTCTTTGAAGTTTTCTTCGCCGGAGAATCATTTGATCGGCGATTGGCGAGATCTAAAGATCGTCGGTGTTCTTTTCGCGGAGTTTGATTTTCTTTTTCTTTCATTTTGAAAATCTCGTTTTATTTCAAACTCATTTCTGGCGGGAGGCTTTCAATTTCAAATTTTAAGAACCCCGCTGAATAGAGCCGGGCCTATTTATAGATGATAAATGGTGATTAAGAACTATAATTCCGCAATTTATGCCCTTAAATATTTTGGGAGTAAAAAATTTCCTTTCATGAAACAGGCCACGCTGAAAAAGCCCGACCACAATAAGTTAACCCTCCTTGTTACAAGCCCCATATACCCGGCCCGTTTTATAACCCCAACCCAATACAACTCCATTACACCCAAAACTAAACCAAAACAAGCCCACTACCCAGTTACAAGCCCAAAACAAATAAAACCTAGCCCATTCCTAACATTTTCAGAAAACAAAAAAAACCTAGCCGCACTTGTCCCATCACCCATACTGTCTACCTCCACCAACTCCTCTGTCACCACCGTTAACCCCCCTAGACCTG
Source organism: Gossypium longicalyx (assembly GCA_025698465.1). Taxonomy (NCBI): domain Eukaryota; kingdom Viridiplantae; phylum Streptophyta; class Magnoliopsida; order Malvales; family Malvaceae; genus Gossypium; species Gossypium longicalyx. Next base: position 8,146,849 of record CM046997.1, on the reverse strand, counting down.
CAAAACAGAAATAAAAAAAGGGGAAATCAAAGAAACAGAAAGAAAAAAGCAAAAACAGTGACGAATAGCATACAAAAGTTATTGTATTTGGCTATAAAAGGGCCTAAAACAAACGATGTATTTTTTTACACGGATATAGACACTAGAAAAAAATAAAAAGCAGGAATCGAAAGATTTTAAAGAAAAAGAAGGTTGTTTCTTCGTTTCGATTAACCTATTCTTTTATTTTGCAAATTGCTTCAACACTTACACACACAATATATACGCACATACATCCAAAAAGAAGGAAAGGGTATTGTTACCTTTTTTCAGAGATCGGAGAAGTCGGAACCGAACGGTTCCCATGGCTCAATCTGGTCTCCTAGGTCTCCTTTTGCTGGTTTGGAACTCAGATAGGGAGAGAGGGGGACGAGAGGAATCGATTCGGGGTTCCTTTGCACCTCCGGCCGCCGTGCACAGCGGACGCCGGCAACGGACCGGCACCAATCCGGCGACCGAAAATCGCCCAGGCCGGAGAGACTCACATCTCTCTTTCTTTTTTTTTCTCTGCACTGACGAAATGAAAATTTCACAAAATTTTTTTGCTTTTATAGCCCCTTGGTACAGCGTCGTTTAATCACCTGACCCGGACTCCGACCCGAAAATCGCCTAGGATCCGCGTGTTTTTGGACTGAGGGTCTATTTGCGCCCTCAGTCCCTTCGCTTTTGAGGCCATTTTCGATGTTGTCCCATTCTTTTTCTTTCTTTTTTTTAATTTCACCCCTGGGATTTCATTATTGTTTCATCTTGGCCCCTGATCAAACGTTGCGTTTTCGAGGGGACGGGTTTATTACCCATCTGGTCCTCCCTCGTTGTTGCATATTCGATGGGGTCCTTTTCTCTTATTTTTTAGTTCCGATTTGCCCCGAATTCTTATTTTGAGTTCAAATGGGTCCCTTCTCATTTTCTTATTATTTTATTAACTAATTTAATATTATTATTACTATAAATATATCTTATTTATGCTTACTGTTTGCTATTATTATTATTACGTTTGTTCTCTTATTATCTTTGTTGCCATAGCCCTTGTTAATTTGTATTATTGTTTATATCATTGTTAGTATTATTATTATCCCTTAGTTTACTATTATTTTATCATCATTTTCCGTTGTTGTTATTACTAATATATTATTATTGTTTCTATCAATGTGTTGTTATCATGCTCTACTTCATTATTATTATATTATTATTATTACTATTATCATATTATTAAGTTAATTAATTTTATATGGATTCTGTCATGTTATGTATGTATTTTGCTCTTTTTTTGTATTTATTTACATTATTATTATTGATCAATATAATTATTTTTGAACATATCATGTGTTTTAAATTATTATCAATGTAAAATATTTTATTTCTATTATTTTTTTTAACTATCATACGTAGTATTTATTTATTTTGAAACTTTTATATACATCGTTTGTTTTTTTTATTCATTATAATTTGAGTATTTGTAATTTCACATTTTGCATATTATTTATGTATGTGTTTTATGCATTACTATATATATACCTAAAAATAAAATTAACTTTATTCTATGTATATTATTAGCCCTATATTATTTCATACATACAATTGGTTTTTTTTTACATATTTTAATATATATATATTTGTTGATTAAAAGGAAATCACATGTTTTGTACATTATTTAAATTATTATTATACGTATACGTAAACATTGGTGCATACATCACCAAACTCATATATATTATATCTATAAATATGTTTTTAAGTCCATTGTATAACTTTTAATAAAACTAATTTAATTTTGTATGCATATTCCTTTCATTCTAAATTTATTTACATATATATACATCTATAATTTGTAAGTCTAATATGTTCTTAAAATTATTATATATACTCTTATTATCTTTGCATATTTTTTAATTTTCCTTTATTATATATAAGTTTTAAACCGATATTCTTTAACACTTTGTATATCATTCGATTTAAACGTTCATTCTAAAATATATTTTAATGGTCACATGTATACCTTTATTTTGTAAAAGGTTTCTAGTTTAACAATTCATATAATATATATTACGTGTTCATCCTTTTAAATTTGTCTTATACATATATACATATTTTTCTTTAGTTTTGTTATTTTGTTTCGCATTTTTGGGCATTTTAATGTGTTGCATTAGGTTGTATATATTATTGTGGTATATTACTTTTGTTTTGGAATTACCATCATATTGATTATTCTTCATCCATGATTAGGAAATTGACAATGTTTTTTAGATTGATTGAATTTGATTGTTTATCTTGTTAGTTGATTAAACGCATTATATTATTTCCGTTCGTCCATCATAGTATCTCATACATGTATATTACCCCGCGTTTTTTAATTCCTTTCAGGTTTACAAATATCACTTTATAATTTCTAACTCTTTAAAATTAATTATTCTATTTTATTTTAAGTCAAATTAGTGCATTTCAAGTTGGTTTTATAACTATTTGTTTAAAAATTCCTTAAAACGAAGGCAATATTCGATGTTTGGCAATTCGGGGAATCATGCCCTACCGTGCTGGGTTGCAATTTTCCATTTGTTCGAAACGATTGAATATTCCTTCGATATTTCACTCATGTCTTTAAAGTTTTTCTTTAGAACAAAGGAAATGTTCGATGCTTTGGCAATTCGTGGGATTGCGCCCTATCGTGCTGGGTTGCAAATTTCTGTTTGTTCAAAATAATCGAATATTCCTTTAGAACTTCACTCGTGTTTTTTTTTTTAATTTTGAAACAAGGCAATGTTTGATATTTGGAAATTCGAGGAATCGTACCCTACCGTGCTGGGTTTCGGTTTCTTCGTTGGACTAAATAATTGGACATTCGTTTGTAATTTTCAATGTATAAATTTTTGGAAGTCAAAATTTATCGTGTCCCCAAGGGAATAAAGTGTCGTGTCCTATCGTGTTGGATATGATGCTACTTTCCTTTGAAACAAGAAAATTTTGATGACCAACTTGAGCTATTCAAATTTTTAAAAGAAACATTTTTCAAAAATAGTTTCAAATCTCAGACATAAGGACAGTACTTAATCAATTTGGTACCAATTTTGGGTGTAGAGAGGGTGCTAATCCTTCCTTATACGTAATCGGCTCCCGAACCCGTTTTCTCGAATTTACGTAGGCCAAAATTGATTTAAATGGAATAAAATATTTTATCAGGTGAATCAATCACACCTAAAACAAAAGATTGGTGGCGACTCCACGTTTTGTTTTTAAAAAAGGGTCGATCCCCGTTTTAAAAAAAATGGTTTCGACAGTCCTCAAACACAACAAATCAAAATAATTTTAATATTTTTCTTTTATTCACTTAAAATTATGGGTGAAATTAGTGTTATGCTTTGAAAGCTTGAATTTCCATTAAAAAAATTGGTATTTGAAAGTTTGTGAAGTTAAAAATACATATTAAATATCTTTTACTGTATATTGATCAATGGTATTCATTATATCTTCAAAGTTGTGGGATTCATTTTCAAGCATGAATGTGTGGTATAAGTGGAGGCTTATGCTCTAAAAATGATTGAGCCCAGTTGGTATGTTAGGTATATGATTTGTGTATGGCATGATTTTACTAGCAACAGTGGAATTCATAACTCAATTAAAGAGTTAATAATATCTTTTCATTGGCATTGTGTGGATTAATAAATATGGAATGTGGTCACGAGTTGCTGGTTCTCGAACGAGCAATTTATCACAGACGTTTGTTGACAGTGATCATATTAATCATTAAGAAGACACAGTGATGACAATTAGGTAAAATAGGATTGTATTGAGTGAACATGTTTAACTCAAAGGAATCAATGATATCATATGATGGTAATACACACATGACGAGGTCATTAGATAAAACAGTTAGATGAATCGCTTTCGTAAAAAGTATACAATAAGGAGTTTTCAATCATGGTACTTCTTATGGACTGACTCTATGACTAAATAATTGTGAATTATCAGAACGATCATTCTAGACATAATTGCAATTACTAGAGTCTAATTGTAAAAGTTTGATTGGTCCTTCCACTAACTCAATAAAAGCTAGATTGGACTGCATTTGAATCAGAAGAAAATTTTACAACTTTGGAAATAATTTAATTGAGTCTATTATTCGATATGGAATTAAATTAGGTGATCGTAAAAATTGTTCAACTATAGAATTTGGTTAAAGAATTTTATTAAAAAATTAATTTAGAAAATTTAAGTGATTTTTAGGAAAATTATTTTTAATCAAGTAAAATTAAATTAATCAAATTAATTAAAATTAATATGATATTTTTAGAAATTAATTTTAAAGTCAGACAATTAGCCCAATAGGTAATTGAACTTGAAAGTTGGACCTAAGATCGTAAATTGGGCTTGAGAACCCAAAATTACAACCAAGACCCAAAAGTGGTCGAACTGGGCCAATAGTCCAACATGTGGCTTGATTGGACCGATCGGTTTGTCATCGACTCAGACCGAACTGGTAGCAATCGAACAGGCTCGAGGTGCCCTAAGGGTGTCGCACCTGCATCGTTCATTTTGTAGCGGAGGGACCAATCGAACTTATACAATTAGACTCTAGTAATTGCAATTATGATACTTTGCAATTACTTAATCATCGAATCAGTCCACAAGAAGTACTATGATTGAAAACTCTTTATTGTATATTTTTTATGAAAACAATTCATCTAATTGTTTTATCCAATGACCTCATCATGTGTGTGTTACCCTTATATAATATCTTTGATTCCTTTGAGTTAAATCTGTCCACTCAATACAATCTTATTTTATCTCATTGTCACAATTGTGTCTTCTTAATGATTAATATGATCACTATCAACAAATGATTGTGATAAATTGCTCGCTCGAGAACCATCAATCCTGACCACGTTCCATATTTATCAATTCGCACAATGCCATTGAAAGGATATCATCAACTCTTTAATTGAGTTATGAATTCCATTGTTGCTAGTAAAGCCACGCTATACACAAATCATATACCTAACATACTAGCTATGGGCTCAATCATCTTTAGAGTATAAGCCTCCACTTATATCAAAGCACATGAGTTGCATACGCATGGTCAGTGCCTAACTTAGGATTTAGGTAAATCACACCTTGAATGTCACAAGTGAATTAATTCACAAACGGGTTCAGAATAAATTCATATTAGGTTTAATCCAATGTATCATTCTACTAATGGATACATCTATGTCTCTATTCGTGGAGTCAACTGCTCCGATAGCCAAGACTAGCCATCTCCCTAATTGGAATTGTAAACGACATAATAATCCTTCTCAGTGTTTGAATCAAATGCTCACTTTGATTCTTTTACTAGATTATGGACTCAATTAGATTATCTATTGAAGTAAGTTGTCTTTCTCGCAATATAAGCGTTCTTATAATGCCACTTATCTTCAATTTAAACTTAGACAATCAATGAGCTAATATTTTTTTGTCACAATTTTTCCATGCATGCAAAATATAAAAGACAGAAATAAAAAAGATATAATAGTGAAATATGAAATTAACATTATTTATGTATTCATCGTTCAAATAAATATAAAACAGTTATATGTTTACTACAATATGGCCACATTTCCCAACAGTATCATCACCTCATCATATATAAATCTAATACAGTGCGCAAAATAATCTATTGGCATGCTAATTGTATCCTATTTTATATTCATTCAGGCTTGATATAGGTAATCGTATAATACTTTTCAATTCAATCCACTTTCTCACCTTGGACCAATTTGTAACAATTCAAATATATTTATTTATTAAACATACCCTAATTCAAAAATCAATAATATATTACAAGTTATACCAAATCAAATTGCATGAACTTATGAGAGCTAAACAACAAAGATGGCAATAGGGGCGAAGCCAAAAATTTTTTTTAGGAGGGGCCGGATGAAATTTTAATTTTTTATAGTTTATATCTTTATAATTTGTAAAGGATTAAATTAAATTTTTATAATTTTATGAGGGCTAAAGTGTAATTTTATCTTTACTAATTTAAAATTTTTAAAAAAAATTTAAGGGCCTAAAAAAATTTTATATTTTAGGGGGGCCGGGGCCCATGCCAACCCCCTGGCTTCGCCCCTGGATGGCAATATCAGAGACTAATCAACAATTTTCTCTCCTCTATAATTATCTACCTGTTCTTGATTTATACAATAATTTATTTCAATTATCAGCCTCAATTAATTTATAAAAGTTCATTTGATGCATATGACTTCTTTAATGACATTTTTCACAATTTTCTAAAATTTTACATTTTATTCAATTTAGTCCCTAAAACTGAAACAAGCTTACTTTTCATAATTAAGCACGAAAATATTATGAAGAATTCCATATCATCCTCCCTCAAATTCTAAAATTTACAAGAAATTCATGTCATTTTTCATAATTTAACAATTTAGTCCATAAACTCAAAACTAACTAAAATTACTTCACAAGTTAGTTGAAATCCATCATCAAGCTTCAAATCAAAGGATTAACGTCAAGAAATCTACAAGAACATCAATGACAAGTTTTAAAAAATTTGATAGAATCACAAATTATTCTATGAGTTTGATACATTAAACTACAACGATCTAAAAAATATAAAATTTACGAAAAAACAATAGCAGGAGAACTTACATGCGTGAATAAAAGCAAGACCAAAGCTTGAAGAATTTGAAACTATGGAGTTTCGGTGTCAAGGCCTCAAATGGGGAAGATGACAATATTAGCTTATGTTTTTAATTTAATAATATTATTAATTTTAGATTTTAATATATAAAAAATAACATGTATTTTAATTAATTTTAATTCATAAACCGTCCATCATGCTATATTATGGTCAAATTACCATGTTAATCCTTCAACTTTGACTATATGAGCCATTTCATTAATAAAATTCAATACTGACTAAGTTTTACAATTTTTACGATTTAATTTTTTTTTAATTAACTAACAAATCACTAAAATTTTCGGACCAAACTTCAATACACCTATATAGTAACTCCATAAATATTTAATAAAAATACTTGCAGGCTCGATTTATAGAAACAATATCCCGATACCTTATTTTTCAAAACTATTTGACTTTAGAAACAAATTACTTGTACTTAACTATTCGTTCAAATAGTAAAAAATATCAAATTAAAATTCAATATAATACTATATTTGATTTGTAAATATTAAATAATAATATTTACAAACTCATTCGTCAGATTTATGGTCTCGAAACCACTGTTTCTAACACCACTGAAAATGGGTTGTTACATAAAATATCATGATAAACAATCAAAGTACGTCTGATATTTATAATTTGATATGTTTACTTATTTAAAATTCTTTTCACTCATAATTTAACTATTTTTTTATTTTAATTTTGTACATACTTCATATATGTTATTATTATTAGTTTGAAATCATATATTTTTATTTAATGTATGTTATTTTTAAATGATACATGTATTATAAATATGTATTTTTCAAATACATACAAATATGATAGAATTTTCGGTTCATATAAAATATTTAGAATTAATTATATTGTTAAATATAAATATTTCAACAAGATATTTCAAAGAAATTACTGGAAAGAAAGAGAGAAGAGAATAAAAATATATTTATAATTATAACACATAACATATAACAATTAAATAAGATATATATTATTAGAAAAGAATAAAAATAAAAAATTCGAAAAATCATTATTTATGTTATGAATATCTTATTAAGTGGATGTCCATCATGATCAAGATAAAGTTTTAATGTACTTTAAATTCTAATAGTTATTAGAATTAGATTTCTACTTCTTTTATAGATTTTATGCCTATAATAGAGACTCTAATGAAGCATTGTAATTACCCTTTTTGATCAATAAAGTACATTCTCTATTGCTTTTATATTTTATTTGTTCTTTATTCTCCTCATCTCTCTTTATTTTATAACATGTTATCAGCACGATCTTGTTCAAAGTGATAGTTCCTTTTATCGACGATCAAATTTATCCTCCATGATTTTTAATTTCTTTGACGTCAAGATGCAAAATTTTTAAAGGAAGTTTCTTTTATTTAATATTTCATATCTGATTATTATTTTTCATTCTTCTTTCATTATATGTTATCATTGTTTTGATTAACTTATTTTACATTTTGTTCTTAAAGATGGTGAAAGATTTGATATCGTTATATATATGAAATCAAGAATATTTTCAAACTATCTCATATCTTCTAGTAATGACGATGATGTTAAAGATCTTTAGGTATATTTTACTATGTTTTATTTATTGTTTATTATAATTGGAAACTAATCATGACAACATGCATAGGTAGATTTTAATTTAAAATCCACACATATTTGCGATGGTGATTATGAAATAAAGAATCTATTAGAATGTTTATAAGTCTGTCCTACTAGATTTGTTGCATTCCCCGAAGTGAATGTAAACATAAAGAAAATAAAATATATACTAATGGACTACTAAAAGTGGGAACATAGTAATAAATAATAGAATAATGAGAGTTCTTAAGATAACTTTTTAAAGAGTAAAGATATCTTATGTTATCAATGTGATATGAAAGATTATTGGCCATATATGTGGCGTATGCCCAAATATTTTGTTTCTATTAATATTCTTTGAGGAAGGATATGAGAATGTAATAATAAATTCTATCATTATAGATAGAAAGTATTTATCTTATTTGGTACTAAAACAAACATATATTATTTCAATATTTGATAGTACAAAATTAGTCGAAAGCTCTAGAAGAGCTGATATGTTAATATCTTGTGATGGTTAATCCATTGGTTTTAAAAGATACTTATAATGGATCTTATGTTGAGATTTTGAATGAGGAAAATATTATATTTCATATGAATCACTATAGCTATAAATATCTATTTTGAAAGGATGAAAAAGGGAAGATTGAGTTATTGATTACTCTTGTTATTAAATTGAATTGATTGTGATTATCTTTGTGATATTCTTTTGTCATCATCCCCATTAAGGGGTTGGAAACAAAATATTTGACTGTGAAAGATATATTTATGAGCAATAAAATATGATAATTCTATCTAAAGCTCGTTATGGTTGGATGCACCTGAAGTTGCAATTTTTTTTAGATATTTGAAGATTTTGGCATATTCCTTGAAGCTAATATTGCATATAATTATTTGGAAATTATATTTATTTTGTTGACTTAGTGACATTATAATATTCACATTGATTTAGACATTTCTAGTAGTAAATGTCAAAATAACACTTATATGTGGATACAAAGTAAAAAGAATGATAGTAAAATTACTAATTTGTTACAATTTAGTACAATTGAAACACATGTTAAAGTAAACCAGAAGTTTACTGATACAAATGCATTTACTACTTGGCGTGACCAGTTAGACCATCTTGGATCATATATGATGCATAAATTAATTAAGAATTCATATGGACATCCATTAAAGAACCTGAATATTCTTTAATTTAAAAAATTTTCATTTGTTGCTTGTTCTCAATAAAATTTGGTTATTAGAAACTCACTAGCTAAAGTTGAGATTTAATGTCTTGCATTTCTGAAATGAATATGGGCCCATTTATCCACCATGTGGATGGTTTTGATATTATATGATTTTGGTAGATGCATTTACAAAATAATCACATGCGTTATCAACTCGCAACCTGCGTTTGCGAGATTACTTGTTTAAATGATTAATTTCAGATTATGCAATTAAAACAATTCATATTGCTAATGTTGGTGAGTTTACATCCCAAGTTTTCAATGATTTTTGCATATCAATTGGGATAAAAGTTGAACATCCTATAACTCATGTTCACACACAATGATTTAGCTGAATTGTTTATCAAATGCCTCCAACTAATAGCTAAACCATTACTTATGAGAACAAAACTTTATATTTCAGCATGAGATTCATGCTTGTATTGATTTACATGTACGCATCAAACCAATAAATTATAAATACTTCCCTTTACAATTAATTTTTGGTCAAAAGCCAAATATTTCCCATCTTACAATTTTTGGATGTGCGATATATGTTCCAACTGCTCCATCACAACGCACAAGTCATAATAAGAGATTGGGAATGTATATTTATATGAGTCTCTTTATAATATTTTTGAGCAATTAATTCAAGATTTAATTGTGACATGAGTTGTCAGTTTTCCCAACATTAGAGGGAGAGAAACAATAACTTGTAATGAGTTAGGGAGAGAGTAATTAAACCAGAAGTTCAATAAGGATAATTCATTACAAGTTAATTGTTAGATGTATTTACAACCTTAATGAGAATAACCAAGTGTTATATATCATCTAATATTTTAATTTGAATCAAAGTCCTAGTAGGACAATCGGTTAGAATAAATAATAGATTGATCGGTTCCAAAAATGAAAATTATTCTAGATGGTCATATAGTGGAGGCGGGTGCTCTAGAAGAGACCCAAGACATAACTAATAAGCAAAACTTCAGAAGAGATTCAGGTACCTGAAACTAAATTTTAAAATAATGAAAATAAGATATCTCGATAAATTATGTCAATTCGAGAAAATGTGGAACCGAATAATAAAAGTGGTCGACAATGATTTTGCATGCAATATTATTATTGAAATAGTGAAATAAAATGAGGATCTTAAAGAAATCTATTGAGAAATATAGATATGGAATAAACTGATCAAAATAGAAAGAAGTAACTTAAGTACAATTAAATTCGTGGAGTTTTTGGACCAGTAGTCAAAATATCTAAAGAAATAAAGCCAATAAGGGTGCAAATGAAGTAGTTTTGCAAAAGCGGAATAAAAATATAAAGTTTTTCGCTATTCACTGGTATTGATTATGAAAAGATATAATATTCTTTTGTGGTGGATGCAATAACCTTTAGATATATTATTAAATTGACAATTCATAAAATATTTAACTTGCGTCTAATGGTTGTTGTTATAACCTTTATAAATCACCATATAGTAAAGTTTATATTAAAATCCTTGAAGGATTTAGAATGATAGAAGTATATTGAAATTCTAGGGAAATTATTCATTTATATGAATTGAAATAATTTGAACATATGTGGTAAATTTGAGTAGTTGAAGGAAGATTATAAAATGATCCGAAATACCTATTTGTGTTTTTATAAAAGAATTATGAGTAAAATTTGTTATGGTTATTGTTGAATCTCCTGAAGAGATCAAAATATATTTTCCCAAATTTTCCTCACTCATGACTTTTAAAAGAATGGTAGTATAAATACTTAGCAAATACATTCAAATAGTCATTTGAAAAACTAATATTCAAGATTGAATACGTAGAATATGAGAAAATATGTGATGTTTTCATGAGGGGGAGTAAATATGCGTTTTACTCTTTTTTCCTTAACCGAGGTTTTGTCCCATTAGGGTTTTTCTAATAAGGTTTTTAATGAGGCAGCATATTATGCGTATTATAGATTGTGTACTCTTTTTCCTTCATTAGGTTTTTATCCCATAGAGTTTTTCTTAATAAGGTTTTAACGAGCCATATTATCTATCAATGAACATCTAAGGGGGAGTGTTATGAATATCTTATTAAGTGGATGTCCATCATGATCAAGATAAAATTTTAATGTACTTTAAATTCTAATAGTTATTAGAATTAGATCTCTACTTCTTTTATACTTCTTATGCCTATAATAGAGACTCTGATGAAGCATTGTAATCACCCCTTTTAATCAATAAAGTACATTCTCTGTTGCTTTTATATTTTCTTTATTCTTTATTCTCTTCATCTCTCTTTATTTTATAACAATTTAAATATTTAAAAAAAAAGGTAAAATATTTAACCCAGCTTAACCATTTAGCCTTAATAACCTTGAAAAGAAGGGATAATTAGAGGGAGTAAAAAACCCTTAATTAATAAGGGTGCCATTTTGTTGTGTCTGTTAATGACGTCAGTGTACTTCAATTGTCCGTTAATTAAAATCATTAGTATGGAAGTTTCTATTACATTACAGACACTCCAATTAGTAGGTCAACTTTAGTAAGTAAATAATGTTTAAGCTTGCTGAAAAAAAGGTGTAGTCCATAAATAATTTAATCATTACAAAGTTGGGAAAATATCAAATTTAATTTCAAACAAATGAATCACCAAAATTTGAACCCCAGAATACCAACACATTTCCTTTTTACTTATGAAAGCATTGAATTTGGGCTTTCGGATAAGAGGTGTGTATAAAAAAATTGTTTAAAATTAAAGTAATATATATATAATATTAATTAATGCATTATCTCTAATTTAATAAAAATTTATATATAATTTTCAAAAAAAATCATATATAATGAAAAAAACACATATTACAACCACCAATTAGATAGATTTTAATAAATATATATAGGGAAAAAGCTAATAATGATTAATCTCATGTTGAGGAAAACTGATTTTATTTATTAATACATCTTTTATCAATTTAAAAAAATCTAATAATTATGAATTGACTCTTAACTTGATTGACATGGTCATTGTTGTCAATGCAGGAGGACATGGATTCAAGTGTGCTAAAGCGTGTTACCCTCTTATTTATGGGTTGGGTAGGAGTGAGCAAAACTCGATTTGATTCGAAATTTTTTTTTTTTAATTTCTAGTTAATCGAATCGAGATATTCGAATTATTCGAGCCAACTCGAATAACTCGATTTGAATTTAGATTTTGAGTCGAGTTGAAATTCACAATTCGAATAACAAATTTATCTAAATACCCTTTTGATCCTTGATAACTTTGAAAATAAGTAAATTAATCTATCTCATAACAAAAATTAAAAAAAATAATTTTTAAAATTTGAAATATATATTTTAAAAAAATTCTAAAAATTCTAAAAAATTCTAAAAACATATTAAAAAAAGTTAAATTTTTTTTAAAATAATAATATTGGGACCTAATTAGTGATTCAAATTTATCGTACTTAAGTATCTTACTTTTTTTATTGTTTTGCTTTGAATTTTTTTCAAATATATATGGTTTCAAATTTATGTGCTTTAACATGAAATTAATTATATTGTAATAATATTTTTATTTGACATGTTTAATTTTTTTTTAGTTTAACTCGAACAATTTCACTCTATTCAACTCAATTTGAATTCATTCCACTTGACTCGATTCGAAAAAAATTCAAATTGAATTATGATGATAAAATAGGACTCATGAACTCGATTAACGCGAAATTTTTTCACTCGATTCAATCGAACGCTCACCCCTAGGTTGGGGAGGGGTTAAGGGTAGTGCTAGGCATTGTCTCAAAAAAGAACAAATATAATCTAAACCTATAATGAGATTATTAAAAAAATCCAATAATTAAAAAATCTTAATTATCAAATTATATCTATCATAATAATTAATTTAAATTATATAATTTATTATATTCATTAAATTATTAAGTTAAATTTATTTTATTAACTGATTCTACTTGACAAATTAAAATAAAGCTTAACGTTTTGTGTTAGCTAAACCTATCTTTTTAATGTTGAAAAAAACATAAATCAAATAATATAATTACAATTCATTATGAAAAATAATAATAGTTATTTTATTGATTATATTTTTATTATCAACCCTTAAATATAAAATTGAAAAGATAGGTTTTACTTTTATTTTTCATAACAAATTATTAATATAAAATAATTATACCTATATTTATTTTATTTTCATAACAAACTATATTGAAAAGTTAATATCACTTTATTAGAATTTGTGTATTAAACTACACTTATTATTTTAGATTAATTATTAGGGTAAGTTACAAAAATAGTTACTTTTATTTATCTCAGATTACATATTAGTCACTTATGTTTAAAATGTTACGTTTTAATATCGTTTTGTTACAAGTAGTCACTCTAACCGTTAAACTCTATACCTCCCTAACGGCAGTTCAAATGAGTTTTAAATGCCAACTTGGATGTCCAGTTGGTGGGATGAAAATATGTTTTTAATTAAAAAAATTATTTTAGACTGCCACATTAGAGGTGCTCATGGGCCGGACCCAGTTCAACTAAAAATTTAAGTCCATTCATTGGGCTCGGACCTAGCCGGGCCCAAAAAATGGGCCTAAAAATTTGTCCAAGCTCTACTCAAATAAAAATGGTAAAACCAGGGCTTAGCCCGGCCTGCCCGTATTAATTTTTATATTATTTTATATAATTTTTAAATATATATAATACATCAAAAATACTAAAAAAATCAAAATAAATATTTCTCAACAAATTGAAAATAAAATTTAAAAAATATGTAGACTTAAATAACACTAAGATAGATGCAACTTAACAAGCAAATACCTCTAAAATAATAACAAAATTAACAAATGCCTTTAAAATAATAACAAAATTAATAATAAAATAAATTTTATACAATATCCAAACAATAACAACAAAATAGTAGCAACATAATAGTAATATGGTAACAAAATAGGGAGAAAACAATAAGAAAATAACATTAAAAAAATAGATTTTTTTTTATCATTTATGAATTCGGGCCAGGTCGGGCTCGGGCAAAAAAAAACCTTACCTGAGGCCCGGCCTGTTTTTTAAACGGGCCTAATTTTTTTGTCCAATCCTATTTTTCGGGCCTATATTTTTGCCCAAACCCTCCCACATTTCGAGCGAGCCTTCGGGCCGGCTGGGTAGCCCCACCCATGAGCAGGTCTATGCCACATAAAACATCCAAGTTGACAGTTAAAACTCATTTGGACTGCCACGTAGAATCGCTGTTAGGGAGGTAATGGAGCTCAACGGTATAGTGACCACTTCGTAACAAAATGATAACGTATATGACTAAAACATAACATTTCAAACATATGTGACTAAAATATAATTTTAGACAAAGAAAAGTGACTATTTTTACAATTTACCCTAATTTATTATTTAGCTAAAATTATAGTTGTAACCCAATTAAAACTAAAATTTAGCACTATAAGTAGATGTGTTTTAGTATTGTTTAATAGATTTTGCTTTGATTTTCATTTCATCACCAGAAAAAATGTATAATTTCATTATTATTTGATATCTTCACTTATTATTATTTTAATATTTTTAGTATTAATTGGTTTTAATAATGCTTACTTATACAATTACAATTGTGTATCAGTTTTTCATCAGCCAAAGAAGGTAAGACTTTTATTTTTTTTTTAGGGTAAAGGTAAGACTTTCATTATTAAATAATATAAGATTATTTTAATAGATAATATTATGATATTTATAATTTAAATTAACTTTTATCTAAATTATTTTTTAACAACTTAGTTTTAAAATTTAAGGGAATTTACTTAGTTTTAAAATTTAAGTGAATTTAAATTCAAATTGTGACTTTTAATAAAAGTAACAATAAGTGAAGTTTTTAAATTCCATAAACGAGTTGAAATTGTGAAAAGCGTCACATTTATTTATATAATTATTTTTTTAATTTTGTACTATACCTTATAATACACTTGTTAAACCTTCAACTTGCTTATGAAATTTAAAATTTTCGCTAATTTTAACAAATATTTTTCAAAAGGGAAAAAATTAAGTTTTGTTGAAATGGAGTAGCCGAAGAAATCATTTGGTAAATTTATTAATAATCATAAAACAACTGAGTTGTCACTAATCTTGTATATACATCTTTCTCAACCTACCAAAATATTTTATTTTATGATTTTGTTTCTTTTAATGAATTAAAAGAGTACATGAACAAACGAATAGGTATAATTATATTATGGTAAATGTAATAATATATTTTTATTTTTAATTGGTATTAATTATATATTTTATATTTTACTTGGTATTAATTATTATTGACAAATTAACATTTTCAATTTAAAAAAAAATGAAATTGTTAGCTCGATAGATCAACTCGAAATCACCAAGATGGGGTGAATTGACCTTAAGAAAAATTGTGGAAGCAACAAACGTATGTGCAACAATGAACACAACAATTTATAGTGATTCAATCTCAATTGTCTTTACCTTTGGAACATGATATTTATGCCCTCTAATACATTTCCAACCATTGGGGTTGTTGTGAAAGTTAATAGGGCCGTTGGGGATAAAAATATCATATTATTAAATTCACTTGTAATAAAAGGTATCAATACTTTTTCTACGAGTATCGATACTATTAACATTTAATGCCTGATTCAGTGACCGTTGAAATTAGTTTACAACGATACCAAAGATAAATTATCGATATCTGGTAAAAGATATTGATCCTTTTTGTGTAAATTGAAAGCATAATTCAATTTGGTATCGATTTTAGAATGAGTATCGATATCTTGAAAACTATCAATAATTTTTTGCCTGGAGCACTACTAACTTGTTTAAAAAATAATTTTAACATGATCGAAAATGTTTAACTTAATTGAAATCATTTTAACTATCTTTTATCATTTTTCCAGTTATGTTCAACTTTAACTTTTATTAAAAAAATTAATTTATTATATCAAAACATATTATCAAATAAAACTTGGTTTTAACATAAATTTATGTTGAAAGTATAATATGAGAAAGGAATTTCAAGTAATTAATTATTTTATATATTTAGATTTTGGATAAACTATAAAAATGTTCACCTAACTATCTCTTTTGTTCTATATATTTTGGTCATTTAATTATTAATTTTTTATTTAATTACTAAACTTTTTGAAATTAAATATTTTAGTCACTCTGAGCTTATATGAGCTTTTTTTTATTGCTCTAGTAACAAAATTAGCCCTCTAATGTTTATATATTCTATCAATTTTATCTTAAATGTAAAATATTCAACAAATTCATCCATTAATGTTGACAAAATTTCTCATTTTAGTTCTAATTCTTAAAAATTAATAAATTTGGTCATCAACATGTTCAAAATTTATCAATTTAGTCTTAAGTCTAAAAATTTTAAAAATATTTAAAAAAAATCAATTTTAGTCTTTTATAACCCATCGGCTAATCCATGTGAGATATTAAAATAAGAAAAAGAGTATCCTCTTTCAAGTCACTTGCAAAAGAAATCTAAAAAGTTGGGATAAAACACACAGAAAAGATCAAAAAAATAATAAAGACATTAAAAACGTTATCTATTTGGGTAATAATGTAGCCAATTATTTCATATAGGTTCCAAATCAATAGGTTTGATCTAATGTGAAGCCTAAAAAGTAAAATAAATTGTCATGAGTGACTTAAAAGATGATACTCTTTTTCTTATTTTAATATCTCACATGTGTTAGTCGATGGGTTATAAAGGGATAAAAATGATTTTTTTTAAAAAATATGTTTTTTTTATTTTTTAGAGTTAAGACTAAATTGATAAATTTTTTAAATGCCGAGGGCCAAATTTTTTGAATTTTTTATATTTAGGACCAAATTAATAGAATGTGTAAATATTAGAGGGATCATTTGTTACTAGACCAATAAAAAAGCACACATCAGAGTGACTAAAATATTTAATTTCGAAAAATTTAATGACTAAATAAAAAAATTAATAGCTGAGTGATCAAAATCAAACGA
The DNA here is from genome assembly GCA_025698465.1 of Gossypium longicalyx. Classification (NCBI taxonomy): domain Eukaryota; kingdom Viridiplantae; phylum Streptophyta; class Magnoliopsida; order Malvales; family Malvaceae; genus Gossypium; species Gossypium longicalyx. Next base: position 8,129,326 of record CM046997.1, on the reverse strand, counting down.
AAGGCATAATGAAATGACAATTTTTATAGAAAATTTTTTAATTATTTTAATTTTATAAATTAAATTTACATTTTATTTAATTAGTAAATATTTATTTCTAATTTATATTACTTTTAAAATGCTATTTTGTTGTTTTAATTATTTTCTAAATAAATTAATTTTCACGATAAGTTAGATTAATTCTCATTTAATTATTTTCTAAAAAAATTCCATCGAGAAAATGCAAAACTAAAAAGAGTTAATTAATTATTGTATAAAAAATATTAAAATTAATCATAATTACTTAGGTTCGTGGGGCTACCCTGAGCCAATGAATTTGCGACATTGTGATACCCCCACCTCACCTTGTAATTTCATAGTGCTCAAAAATCAATCTCCAAAAACAGCAACTCAGGTATGGCTATAAAACCCTAGCCCTAGTGTTCTTCCTTCTTCACACTCAAATATTTTTCTCATACTTGAATGTGGTATATATATATATATATAGCTAGTCTCAGATTCTATCTTCTTCTGTGCTCTTTTTTTGTTATTAACCTTGAAATTTTTCTTTTTGATTTCAGAGGTTAAATAGAGCATCTTTGATGATCATGAAGAACTCAGTGATGATCTTTTTCGCCCTGGTTTTGCTCTTGGCATCTCCGGAAGCTGACGGACAAAGGTCCGAAAACCGACAGGAGCCGAAGCTCTTAAGCAACGATCAGCTTGCAACCAGTAGCCGTCTGGGTCGAAAAGCTGAAGTCGGAAGTGCTGCTACGGCGAGCCTTGTTGCTGCGCCCGATCAGGAAGATAATGACAATAACCCGGGGTACGAACACTATGGAAGTAATACTGATCCGCACAATCTAGTTCACCATTCCTACATAAATGGAACCAATCCTTATCCTAAGCACAAAAAATCACCATAATCTCAGGTTGGAAGCTTGAAACTGGACGAAACTTCTGTAAATATCATTATGCATGTATGTACGTACGTATGTGTATGGAGTGTATGCCCTGAGAATAAAAATGGATCAATTAACATGTTCGAATACATGTCAAGTGTGGCACATGTTAATTAAGTCCCTAAAAGAAATCTATAGTTTTAATGGAGATTTGTGTCTGATAAAAATCTGGTTTTGCATATCTTATCTGACTTGCACCGCAATATAAGATCAAGCTAACCTCTTGCATGGTTTCAGCTTGTTTCATGCTTTTATTATATCACATATCATTATCATCATCATCATCATGCTGCTGATTACAATGGAGATTTTAGTGGACAACCCTATTTTTACATAAAAAAAGAAACCGAAACAATGGAGTTTATGTTTTCTATTGAGTTATATGCCTTGTAGCAAAAAAAAAAAAATTATCTCTTAAAAGTAAAACCTGTATCCAACACTTTCATCCACAATATTAGTATTCAGGATATCAATTAAAAAGGCATAATTCTAAAATTCATCCTTAACATTTGTGAATTTTTTTCATTTTAGCCCTTAATCTTTTTTTCCCTTCTCACCTGCAACATTGCAAAATTTTTTAAATAAGGCTAAAATTAGCAATTGGTCAACATCTTTATCTAAGACATTATGGAGAAGTTATTTTATGGAATATTCTCACCACATCGTCAATGGTCCTTTCTCAATTACTTAATGACATTTTTGCAAATTTTTCCATGTTTAGAGTTCAGAGTTCAGAGTTCGGGTTCGGGTTCGGGGTTTAGGGTTAAAAAAAAACCAAAATCATGTATTAATGACATGAAAATTTTGTTGAAATGTCATTAAATAATTAGAAATGGACCATGGATGATATGGTGGGAAGGGTCCATAAAATAATTTCTCCTTCACCAGGTACTCTAACATTAGTGTTCCCATGGCATTAGAAGTAGCCTTTAAAAATTGCACTTTGCTCCTCCTAAAATCTTTTTTTATCATTTAAAATAGTGAAATTGCATATTTACTATTGTAAAAATATACAACTTAGTTCCGACCCTCCAAACAATTTTCTAGCTTCTCCCTTGGACATTGACTTTCAAATTGACTTGGATCTAAGATATGTTTTCCTACTCATCGATAGATACTAATCCATCATATCGATTGTCGAATTACCGCTTGGTAAAAAGATTTAATACCTAGTAAATTAAATAGCCCAATGACTTAAATAAATTTTTTAAAATAATTCAATAATTTAAATGAAAATTTTCGAACAATTTAATAATCATTTTGTAACTTTTGAAGTTGAGTAACTAAAATATAAATTTACTAATAGCTTAACAACAATAGTTTTCCCTTAACAAAATAGAATTGTATTTCTTTTTATTTTTGAATTTAAAAAATAGAAAAATGGAAAAATAGGCTTCAATTTTTTGCATTAAAAAAGTTGAGCAAAACTGAGTTTTGGGCCATTTATATTCTACAAGATGCCTAAGCGTTTAATGGGTCTTGTACTATATAAATAGCCTAATTTCGAACTTTACCAACTATATATTCTATTATCCCTTTGGTGGATGGGTTATATTTCAGTTTTTTTATTAAAAAATATATAAATTAATCTTTATATATTTCGAAATATGTAAATTAATTCGTTCGTAAAATTATTTATTAAATGATGACGTGAAATTTTAATTTGTATGATTAATTATTAATTTGATCTTTGCATATTGATTTTTCGATTTTGAGTTACGATATGGTGTATTTATATTTAATTTTATTCTTTTATTTGTTTTTTCTCAAATGTTTTGCTTTTAGACGTGGCAAAAACCATTATCCAAGCCGCTCCAGATAAAAGTTCTCTGACAAATCCTTTTCAAGTTTTAATTTCAGTAAGATGATCTAAATTTGCCTTTCCTAGCACAACAAGATGGATAGCAACGTGGTGGAGGTTTTGTAACAATCAAAATAATTTGGAAAGTAACTACACAAGCTTGGGTCCTCCCATACTGAGAGCTTTTCCTGCTAATGCGGCTGCAATTGTCACCTGAGAGGTAGCCATGAAGCTTCTCGGAATCAAGAACAACTAAGGAAGCTAATAATTAATTCATGGCTTCTAATTCATCTAATTTATATTTATTTTTAATATTTTTTAACTTTTTAGAATTATTGTTAAAATTTTTTAAAAAGACTAAAATAATATTTTAATTATAATTCAAGGAGTAAATTAATAATTAATCATTAAAATTAATATTTTACGTCATTATTTAATCGAAAAATTTAAAGTAGGCCTAATTTATCCAATTTTTTATTTAGGGGCGTCCCTGCTACTTTTCTCTTATCCCTTTTACTTTTTCTTCTACGAAATTTAGCAAAGATTTCTGTCTTTTTTCTTTTTCTTTTCCAGAAGCTGCCTCTTGATGGGGTCCCTGTAATTTGATGATCATAGTTATAAGGGAATTTTACCCATCACGTTTGTTCTTCAAAGAGGCACATATTATTTGCAGGAAATTGAGTCGCTTCGCCTTTAATCTTTGTATTACCAGGTGCAGTGAATAACATCCTGCTAAACCCCTTTTTCTTTACACCCAATTTTACTGAATTTTTTTCTATAAATCTCTGATTTGAGTTTTTAAAATTAAGGGGAGCTCCAGACCTGATCATGTATTTTGTTTGATGAAGACTACAAGCAAAAACACCGAGGATCCCTTTTTTGCAAAATAAAAGAAGAAGAAAAATATTGGTTTTGGACGAAATATGCACTGAGCTCTCAAGTTTAGCAGTTCTATTGAATTGCTTGCAGCCTACAAAGCTTGTCTGATCGGATTTACTTCACCTATTTCAGTTTCTGACTAGTTTGTTCACAACAGTGAAGATTTATATATATTTTCTTTTTCTATGAAAAATTCAAATGAAAACTTGAGTTAGGTTAAAAGATTTTTCAATGTTGATGTAAGCTCAAAAATATGATCTAATTTTGATCAAAGTCAGATTACTGGAATTTGTCCAGCATCCAACTCTGAAACGATTTCATCATCAACAGTTGGAGTAAAAATAATTTGAATAAATATTTCAAATTAGTTGTATCTAAAATGATTCAAACATGTAATAACCGAAATTTGAGTTTTCAAAACCTGGAAGTCGGTTAATGTTTTTAAAAAAATTCAATTATTGGTTAATTTAATTTGAAATTGAATAGTTAATTAAATTAATTAAATTTAATAATTAATAAATATAAATTATATATAATTTTAATTTAGTTAATTTAAATAATTGATATTATCAATTTAATTTTTTTTATATGTTTTATATTTATTTTAATAAAAAAATATATATAAATTTTGATTAATTCAATTAACTGACCAAATTAATCGAAATGTTTCGGTTCGATTAATTATTTTTGACAAAATTTCAATTCGATTAACGGTTAAAAAATTAAAAAATTTGATTAATACCGATTAACCAGATGACAAAATGACCCAATCTTGAAATCCAACTTAATTCTACAAATTTACATGATCCAAACTAAAGTGGACATGCAAGTTACTGTTTGAGCTACTTGGGTCTACTGCAAATGTTGATTCGGATCAATATAGAGTAAATCAAACACCTATATTCATGTTTCATCTTATAAAGCACTGTCACAAAATGTTTTTGCTGAATTAAGTAGAGCATTACATAGAATTTGCACTAAATCTTGGCCTGCTTACTCTCTTTTTAACATTTTACGGCAATTTGCCAAACTAAAGGTTCAAGTTCGATTTCGAATCCCCAGAGCAAAAACCAGAGGAAGCAGAAATCTATTTGGTTTATAAATAAATCATCAGTGTTCTAGTGCACTCCGAATCGATACTGGAGGGTCTTGGACGGCACCTCTGGATATAAGATCGTGATTAAAGAATAACACAATAACGGTAACGTCATCGTGAAAATGACGTCGAACCTTCTTGTCAATCTTTTGAAGATCCGAATATCTCATTTCTCGTTTCCGGGCTGCTTCTTGTAGGGCAGCTTTGACAAGCCTTTTGGCACTCCCCTGCATTTGTAAAAGGTTCATCAGCAACACCTTAAAAACTCATCGATTATCTCTCGTATCCTAACAAAACTCAACTTCAAACAAATCAGTTTGTGAATGGTGAACTCATGATTGAAGATAAACAGAAATTTAGTATCGATACATTATCACATAAAAACACAGATTCCTGCATATACAAGAGACTAAAGCTGCAATGGACACGAGAGCTTCATTCCGAGAAATTATGACTGATGAACAGAGAAATAAGGGCAAAATCTTACCGCACGGGGATTACTGTGGACGATATCCACAGCTTTTTCATTACTCAAGTGTTCCCATAGACCATCGGATGCAAATATAAGGAAAGAATCACTTGGGTGGAGAGGATGAGAAATGATAGTTGGATTGGCACTCAATAAAGGCATGTTCATTGGTTCAGGAAGTCTAAATTTCGCATTAATCGGTTCCCTGTTATACTGTGCATGTTTCATATAAAGATCACCTATAGATCTTGAAACCTGCATCAAATACAGTCATGAAATTCATCACATCACATGATAATTTATGAAGGAGGTTATGAAATCAAGAAACAAGACATATGATGCTGCTTCATCTAATCGGTTCCAAAAGATTTACATGAAAATCCAAACACTCAAGAATATTATATTTATATGTGCCAATGATTAAAAGTTATAAAATATACAGGTGTTAATGTAACCTGAATAATGCCCTTTACTCGCCAAACCCCATGCTTGAGGACAACGATTTGCGGATCATTTGGGTGTAATTCCTTGAGTTCGTGCCTGATAGCCTCAATGTTTGCATTGTGTTCAGTTGACAACTGCATAGCAGCCATTCCACCAGTATTGCCAACTTTCTTGCCCAGAACAACACGTGAATCACCAAGACTTGCGATAAAAAGTGTTTGCTGATATATTACTCCAACCAGACAGCATGTACCAACAGTTGCCATATTGGGTCGAGAACCCCATAATTCCGACACAAGCGTGGTAAACCCTTCTTCTGTTTGACGAAAAGCTCTTTGAATGGTCTCAGCAGTCACAACTCCATGCGACTCAGCTGTTATTGCTGCATAAACACAAAGCCTAAGAATGCCAACATAAGAACCGCTCATTTTCTAGAATTAGTCCGAGAACCGAAAGAAGAAACAGCATAACACAAAGAAGAATTTAAAGCAATTAGGGGGAATTCTTTCATATTAAAGGCAAGTAGCAAAGCACAACAAATTGCCCCACTAAATCCTTTGATCTCAAAAACTATTACATTCGACTCATTAAAAAGTTCTGAAAGAAAAACTAAGCACTTACCCTATCTTGAAGTTTAAATATTTCATTGATTTTAAGTTCTAAAAGCATCGAAAGAACACCTTAAATCTGGGTGTTATTTAAGCCAGAAATAAGAAGAAACAACATAAATAGTTACTAAACACTAACCAAAGTACCAAAAGAGTTCCCAAATAGTTCAAATGTCAACAAATCAAAGTTAACATTTCGCTTTACTGAGTTGGGAAAGCTTTTGAACTTATTTAAAAGAACCCAAAAGAAAGTGACGAACCTCGAAAGTTGCTGAACAAGTGATCGCAAACGTAACGAGCCGCTTCGGGCCCGCCATGCCCATCATAGATCCCAACAAAAGTGCCGAATTGACCGGACTCGATCTGGCTTTGATCCTCAAGCACCTGATTTGCTTGGACCACGGCCATGGAAAATTCCCCGGAACCATATTTTCCTATATCCCGAAACCAAAGCAAGCCGTCTTTACCTTCTCTTGAACCACCAGTAGTACCGCCGCCGCCGCCAAGAACGCCGTTTGTCTCGTGATTTTCCCCGTCAGGCCCGAATGGCTTCCAGCAGAGCGAGAACAGATTCATCAATCCCCGAAGCATCAGACATCTCTCGTCAAAAAAACACCCAAAACCCAAAATCCGACACCGCCGTCCAAGATTGTTTACAATCCGATGACGTGATCTGAACTTTTTAAGCCGAAAAGAAAAGAAACCCTTTTTCGTGTGAGACCCTAAAAAGCAAGGAATCAAAGAATGATGTGGTAATTGATGGGAAATATATGAGATTGAGGAGAGCTAAAGAAGGTGCGCAGGATAAGAGTTGGTTTTGGGGGGGGGTATGCTAGAGGGAAGTGAAAGGTGGGTGTTCGGTGGTAGAGAAACAGGGGAGGGGTCGGTCGTTTTGGGTGGTTTTCTCTTTTGAGACGATGGGTGTTCAATGCCTTTTCATCGTCAATTCTATTGTACAATACAACAATAAGCGAAGTTTTACTTCAGTCAACTCGCCATTTCATACTGCTTACTTTCTTTCTTTGTTTTTTTTAAAAAAAAAAAACATTTTGGGGATAAAGATGACACAGCATGATCCGATCATAGACAATCTACATGAGAAAAGTCACAACCGGACTCAATAAAAGAGGTCACAGCATGATGGTCAAAGCCACATACATCTAATTAAGAAATTAATAACAACTCAACCTTGTGGCTAAGTTAGCCATATGTCAAAAAGAAAAAGAAAATTTATTTTCAATTTGATTTTTTAAAAGAAAATATGTACTTTTTAAAGTTACATTTTCTAATTTTTTTTAATATAATAATTTTTTATGAGATGATTAAATATTAATGCTTTTAATATATAAGTTATTTTGGTTAAATGGTTCGATTTTTCTCTTCTAAATATATTTGTAATTTTTATTTCATGTTGTTTTAAACTTTTTTTTAATTTTTAATTAATAACATTTTTAATCATAAAATCAAATAATAAATAGGTAATTATATAATAAAAATATGTATTTTACATATATCATTATTTTTAAAAATATTTGAAATTAATAACTCCTTTATATATAATATAAACATCAACTAATTTTTTTGATATATTTTTATTTTATATATAATATTTATATGTCAAATGTTTATTTTCTCCACATATATTGTGAGTATGGTGATTTCTAATATTATAAAATGAAATAATTATTTCAAATATGATTATTATTTTTATATTTAAAACATTTCAAATATCATTACTTTTTCATCTACATTATGGATATGATATTTCAAATATTTTTATATGTGAAATATTTCAATTAATTATTTCAAATATCATTATGTTTATATGTGAAATGTTTTAAATACACAATACAAAAATATATAATACCAAAATTTACTACACTCATGATATGAATTAAAAAATAAATATTACACATATAAAAATTATATTTACTAAAAATAATCATATTTTTAATAATTATTTGCTTTTATGAATAAAATAATTATTAATTAAAAAGATGAATTAAAAATAAAAAAATTAAAAACAATATATTTATTAATTAAAAATAAAAAAGAACTTGAAACAACATGAAATAAAAGTTACAAATGTGTTTAGAAGAATAAAATTGAACCTAAACCTCAAAGATGAAATCGTTATTATTTAACAATTTAATAATTTAACACCGATTGGGTCCTAACAAATAAAAACGAATCATCCACGAAAGAAGGGTATAGCTTTATCTTTCGCATCTTCCAACCCAATTGCTACAAGATACTTTTTTCCATCACATACTCTATAACCTCAATAGTTTCTCCACTTGGATGTTAAAAGAGATCCTATTAACTTGTTCTGACCTAAAATAATAAGTTTATGGGTTTAGTCTTACTTCGTGGATGAAAAACAAAAGCTTCCATCTTCTTGTCGCTCTAGTCTTACGCCGAAAAAAAGTCTTTAAGGCAAGCAAGAAAGGAAAGCCAATTGGCAAGTAGCAGAAACCAAAGGGGTTCCTACCTCCCAAGTCCAAGCAGCATAACATCTCGCATTTCCATCGCCAAGCAAAACACCACACATGATTCGTTTGCCACACAACCATAAAATCAAAATGTTCAATACTCCAAGAACCCAGATTTAGCGATCTTAAGCTTTCTTTGCTTAGTTCTTATTTAGCATTACTTTTTAAAAATATTTTTAAGTCAAAAAATATTTTTGAACAAAAGTTAAAATTTGTTACTTCTGTTTTTAGCTAAAAAGTGTGTTTACAAAGCATTTTTTTATTCTAAAAACACTTTTAAAAAAGCTCAAAAGTACATTATTTAACAATACTTTTTATCCTAAAAATGTTTCTTAAAGGTAATGCTAAATTGATCCTTACTCTCTTTTCTAAACGCTAAATTGTCAAATTTATCGAAAAATCTCCATTTCAAATTCTTATTTTCTTTTCCCTTCTCGGCCTTCTTTGCACATTAATATCCTCTTCTTACAAATTGTGCATTAATTCCTTACAAGAAATCCTAACCCCTTCACAGCCCAGTTGGAACATTATTATGGCCAATATTTCATTCTCCAACAATAGCTAGGCTTGATTGAACATTATCCATATTAGGCTTAATTGAACACGTTACCTTACAAAGTGTAAGTCAAAAGTTAGTGCTTCATAGGAGAATGGAAAACAAGATTAGCATTGAGGTATGTGGCACCAATATTATCACAGTGAATAATTGGTGTTCGAGTGGAGGAGAAATGCATTTCAAATAAAAATAAATCAAGATAAATTATTTAACTAGTTACTCTAAAATTATCGTATTTTTATTTTGATTACTCCAAAAAAAAGCTATTTCTATTTTAGTTATTTCTCTATTACAAATCAATGGAATGTTGATTGTACCACCAAGTGTGTATATATATTTCCACGAATTTATATTAAATTAAAAAAAAAATTAAATCAGGTAGCATGAAACGACTGCATTTCATTTCTTAAAAAACGAAAAAGAAAACATAAAATTGGGTAAAAAATTATGGAGATAACTTTTGGGAAATTTTGAGTTATTTTGGAGTTAGAACCATAAATCAGTGGAACTGGCACAAACTTACAATTTTTTTGGGGAAAAAATTGTTGGTCATGATTTTATGGTGCTGGGGAATATTAAGCAGCGTTCGAGCTTCAATAATGGTTAAATCCAAGTCACTGTAAAAGTAAATCACCTACTTCAACACTTCACAATTTTCAAAGCAATTCACTGTAAAAAAAAAAAAAACAGTAGAGAAGAACAAAAGACAAAAGAACAAGTCCTTGAAACAGCCAGCAACGATGCGGAATTTGGGTTTTAAACGAAAATCCTATACGTTGTTGATTTCAATGAATTAAAAAGTGGGTTGACCTTGGTTTTAGTTTTCATGAAGTCGATGAACATTAAAAATTGGAACCATGCAAGGCTGCAACTGCAGGTACAGTGAAGCCAACAAAGCTACGCTAAAGGCTAGAATTTTCAATAGAAAGAAAGCAAAAAAATTTAGGGATATTACCTTTATGGGTCCTTAAATAATAACCAATTTAAAATAGTGTAAAATGATTTTTTTTTTGGGGGGGACTAATTTAATAACGAAAAAAATTATCCAAATGAGTTTTGCAGTGGCATCGGTAAGTGCTTGATATTTTGCTTCAGTGGATAATTGAGCAACAATCTTTTACTTTGATGGTTTCCAAGATATGAGATTACTACCTAGATATATTACATGTATGAGTCGAAGTTGAGGTTATATCATCTGCCCGATCTGAATCACTAAATGCTAATATAGTTATGTCATGATGAATTATTCCTTTAAAGTACCAATGAGATTGTGTTGTTACGAAAGACTGTTCAATTCTTGGTATCAAACCATTGAAGCTTATTTCAACCCATAAATAGTTGTGCAGTTTACAAATAAGATGTGATCTTTCCCTATCAACAAAACCAGAAGGTTGAACTATATAGATTCTTTCATATAATCTACTTGTAAAAAAGGCAAAAGTTCGAAAAAGGCATTACCTCTAATTTGCCTAGATAGAGACATAAATAGAGTTATATATTTATATATATATATATATATATATATATTCGAGTAAAAGTACTATAAAGGCCATTGTACTAGAAGTTTGATAATATTTTACTCCTTTCACTATAAAAATAGGTAAATTAGTCTCGTATATATGGGTCAAAGTACCAATTAAGTGACTATTTTATTTTACGTTAATCATATATCACGTCACATGAGAGTAACTTAACTAATATGTAAAATTAATAAATTTTGTCAAAAAATTTTTAAATAAAAAAAAATAAGAAGACTTTTTTTTTCTTTTTTAAGTACAAGGACTAAATATTATTTTTTTTATAAAAGTGGAAGGACTAAGAATAAATTTTAACCTTATTTTATATATATATATATATATATATATATATATATATATATATATATATTCACACTCAAATCACAAGTTACACATTATGAAATCGTTTGAAAGAATGTTGTGTTACATCCAATTGCAACATAAAATGAATGAATGAAAACAACATACTTAGGTTGCTATAGAAAATAACATCCGACTAACTGATTGCCATTATTTCATTTTTGGTGGAAAATGACATCTCAATATTGTATTTCATAATTTGAATTTCACTTTTTTTTATATTATTAATTATTATTGTATTAAGTGATAAAAAATTGAATCTTTCATAAATAAAATTTCGAAGTTGGAATTTTATGAATTGAAAAAAAAAATGTAAAAAGAGTTTTACACTAATTATAAATCTAATCTAATTTAATTTTAAATTTAATCGAACTTTAATCTGATTATCAAATACCGAAAATTTTATGGACAAACAATTATTACATAGTTAGAAAGCTAATGTATTTTTTTATTTATTTTATAATTATTTTAATCAAAAGATAAAAATATATAAATTTTGGTTAATTCAGTTAATCGATTGAATTAATCGAAATATTTTGGTTCGGTTAATATATTTAAAAAAAATTAATTCGGTTAACGGTTAAAAAATTTTATATTTCGGGAAATTGGGTTAATAGTAATTCGGTTCGATTAATAATCTAATTGACTATTTGAACACCCCTAGCTATGGATAATTTTAGGTATTGTGTCAAAAATAAATAAGAAGCTATAAAGAGATTATTAAAAAATAATTTAATTTAGATAAAACCAATATACTGACCTGAATTTCGAAAATGGGCCGAAAATGAATTTTGAAATTATAAGACGGGCCTTGAAAAACCCTCGACATAAGTTTCCAATTTTGAAGGATTTGATAATCGCTCTCTCTTTATCACTGTTTCTTCAACTGAAAACTCAGGTCGATTCAACGAACAACGTTAGGGCTTTTTACCATCTGAAGCTTAACCAATAGCCGACAATGGAAGCCGGAGATGGAGGCGTTGACGTAGTCGTTGACTCTAAGGATTTACAGCAACAGAGTAAAGCCTTCGATAAACTCACCGATCGTGTCGAAGATCGCCAGCTCGATTCTTCTCGTGCCCAATCGGTCCTCTTTCGATCTTTAGCTTACGCTTCTTTTGTTCCTTTTCGTTTTCTTATGCTTACGGGATTCTTTTTCTTTTTTACGTTGCAGGCCATGGCATCGATTGCGGCATCAGCTGAAGCAGAAAAGAATGCAATGAGATTGAGGTTTGATTTCTTGAATATTAATTATCTAAGTTTAATTTTACTCCAAGTTGGTTCCTTTTTGTAGTATGTTTTGTTACATTCGTTGAATTTTGATGGTTGGATTGGAATTTGCAGAAATTTATAAAGATATTAATATCTGACACTATATGATCGAATAAATATATGAAAAAATTTATAAAGAAACCGAGTAAATTCATATCGAAGACATTTTTTTTTATGTGTGTGTTTTGTCATTAAAATTGTCAAAAGCTGTGTATAAGGTAATTTGAGGTAGGTCATAGGATAACCTAAATAATTATAATGCTGCTGCTAAAACCCAGGAGCCATATCATTTTAGTTGTCTTTTTTTCATGTATTTAGAAGGTCATGCATTCATTTTTGAGTCTAGATATGCATTGTACACGGTTGTTGAACACGAATCTTTCGAGAAAAATGAAAAGTCGGAATGACATAAGCATATGAATATATACCAATGAGATTGATATAATGCAGTCTTAATCTACAATCATATTTGGTTTCAATTTGCAATATTAGGTTACCTTTCATTTCTTTTCCGTAATCCTTGTTTTCTTCTTCAGCCGTGCTATTATATGTTCCTTAAATCTTTTTGCAGCATAATAATTTGTAGGCCATATTGAAATGTAAGATTCAATGTCGTAATTTCTCAATCTCAAAACTCACTTGCACTTTTAATTTCTCGACTTGTTTATCCAAACTTAAGACTGCAGAACTTGCCCAGTTAGTTTGCAGAATATGCATATTTATAGTTAATTGCACTAGACAACCTCAAACTAGGTCTCAGCTTCTAAATTGGTACTCAAACATCAAAACATTTAATCAAGTCTTCAAAGTATCAGTATTGTATCAATCAAATACTTTCGTCAACCTTTTCATTAGCTTAGTCATTTAAGTACCAACTCAAATTGCAAACATGTATACACCTTCACACTAACGAGTTTTTTTTTTTTTGGTAAAGGAAAGTAGCCTTCCTACCATTTAATGACTATTTCTTTTAAAAATTTGTCAGATTCAACTTGTTCGTATGACAGACACACACTTGTTTACAATTTAATTCAACATGTTTTAAAGATGTTTCACATTTGATTTGTACTAACATTTAGCACCTAAACTGATATTTTAATGAAATGACTTGATTCTTGATGAAATGACTTGATTCTTGTTTGTGGACTTAAAAATTTTCACGCGCTGTATCAAATAAATTTCCTATATATTCGATTTTGTGCTTTATTTGAACCGGACGCTATATTTCTGTTCCATTCAGAGAGAAAGAATTAGCTGCAGTAAAGATCAACGCAGCCGAAGTGGACATCATCGCAAACGAACTAGAGGTTGGCTTCTTTTTCTTCTTCTTATCTCTTAAATATCTCTGTGATATGCCAAAGATGCTAATACTTCGATCTTTTGCACCGGAAAAAGTTGGACAAAAAGGTTGCAGAGAGAACACTTCGCGAGCACAAAGGTGATGCCGTTGCTGCTATTCGGTCCTTGCTTCACTAAACCGGGCCCAAGTCAGTGAAATAAAACGATATTTCTCAAAGTTTTTGACAAAACCCTTTGTAAGATGGAGGCCATATGACAGGCACAATTACCTTCAAATCGCTTAAACTCAATTTTAATGGTGACTATGGCTGTGCTTACTGTTTTCCCATTAGAACCTAGCGTTAGAAGAGCATATTGGATGCTTCTTTAACTTGAGACATGAAAGATTCAAAACCAGTTATCTGGAATGTTCCGAGTTTTCTGATTTCTCATACTCTTTAGTTCATGCTCGATACAAATTCCGATATAGAAGAGTATGATCCACAATATAATTATATAATATACCTTTATTGACATTCCTCCAAAAAATTTCCAGGCTGAATGAAAAAGATCAAGCGACATTCACTAACAACCAATCCAATCACCATGAAATTTGGGGTTGCTCACACGGTAAGTGCCGTCTCCTTTTCATCTTTGTCCAGCCTGAGATTTTCAACGCCAATGTCGCAAGTCAAGGCGGCAATTCTGCATTCCACAAGCGGCAATTGAGTGTAAATGTTAGCAAAAAGAATGCCCATGCTTCAACCAATCGAGAGCTTTTGCTGAGGGAAGAAATGAACCCAAAAACACTTGGATATGATTCATGATCCCTTTCGAGAGCAGTCTCCAGCCGAGTTACGGGCTTGCTGAAATTGAATGGTGCATCGTCTTTGAAGCTCTCTAAGATTGTCCATCAGTTCCAGAAACGTTGGCCGACTTCGAGGATCACTGGTTTCGGAAAAAGTTAAAGTTTCACAGGTCAGATCACAATTGAAAACAATTGAAAAGTACAATGACTACATGAGAAACAAAGTTTGCTTTAATCCTGAAGACAATCGGATCAAAATTAATAACTAAGCTACTACCAAAGTCGATTGTGTAAATGGTTCTTAAATAATTAGGCCATCACATCTTATTGTACGTAACTTGATTAAAATATCATGCGATGCTTGAGGCTTGTAATGGTATGTAGTTCAAAATATTGAATTAACTAATGTACCGGTATGCTACAGCTCGGATCTAAAAAAAAAAAATGAAACCAAACATGAAAATGTTACGAGGAGATAACCCACCTGAGCCAGCAACTCTCAATTATAGAAGCCCACAGTGGATCTAAATCCTTCGGAATCTCAAGCCGTTGGTTCATGAACCCGACAGTTCCAATCACCTACAAGTATCCTAAACACACTGTTGTTCATATATGCAGAGCTACAAGACTTGGAATGCTCAGTAGTTTCTAAAGTGAAAATACTGACTTAAAGATGGGATCCAACATAGGATCACCTCTTTAGAAGAGATGCAGATGGATTGATGATGATAGACTCTTCGCATGTAAATATCTTGCATTTTTTTAAATCAAAAGTTGAGAACTATACCTGTATTGAGTTGAGATTCTCCCAAGGTATCTTTCCAGTAGCAAGTTCCCATAATATGACTCCAAAACTATAAATATCGGACCTATGTGTTTCCCAGAAAGAACAAGAAATATAAAGTCGACAGAGAATAAAAATGGTAAACGCGATTGGGCTCTGGGATGGGGATATGTTGTGTAAAGTGAAAAAGAAGAGTCATTTGCAACATACTTCTCATCGGAGGGTTCATTGCGAAGAACTTCTGGCGCCATCCAATGAGGCTACAAGAAAATTCAACCAAACTATTAAGTTATGCATCCTCTCACAATGAATTAGACTTAGATTAATATTATTGATGAACTAAAGCTTCAGTCAATACCGTTCCTTTCCCAGTCTTAGTAGTGAGAAACGTTGCATGCTTGAGACGTGACAAACCAAAATCGCCAACCTGGTCAAATAAAAGGTAGCCCTTAAACAAGTATCTTTGAAACTCTAATGCAAAATTGAAACTAGATCTCCAATCAGAGGCGGAGCAAAGGGGGCTGGCAGAGGCCTCGGCCCCCCTAAAATGATTTTTTTTTTTTTTTTCATTTAAGCCACTTTATAAAATTTCAAATTAATAATGGTAAAATTGCACTATAAAATTTGATTTAATCCTTTAAAAATTATAAAGATATAGACTATTAAATGAGTGAAATTGCATTTATAATATCGTAAAAATATATAATTTAATTTCGGGTCCCTAAAAAAATTCTAACTTCGCCCCAATTCCAATTAGAACAGATGCACATAACTAAAGGCAAACCTTCACAGTCCAATTCTTATCAACTAGGAGATTTGAAGACTTCAAATCGCGATGAACGATAGTCGGATTGCAATGGTGAAGATAATTCATGCCTCGTGCCTTAGCAGTTCAATCAATAAGATGAATTAATGAGGGCAGGGCAGGGCAGGGCAGGGCAAACAAGAACAGATTAAAAAAAATGCAAATTGACGCATGATGGCACTACACCAACCACAACTTGAGGAACATCCCCAAGTTGCAAAAAAAGAAAAGAGAATCCAAAATTACTTGATACTCACAATATCCAAAGCCATATGAACACGCCGTTTCCTCTCTAATTTTGCAGCATTCCTCTGTAGCAATCGAAACAAACTCCCACTACATGGAAAAAATATAAATAAGCATTCATAAACGATGAAGTAAATTAAACCAACAAATCTTCTGTTTCAAAAAACAATAGATATGCAATGTTAATGTTCCATAAATACCAAAAAAAGAAATTCAAAAGGTGGTGATCGAACCGTTGAAGGAATTCAGTAACAATGCAGAGACGTTGAGGTGAAGTGACAGCTCCCATGAACAGCAGAACATTTGGATGCCGCAGTCTTTTCATCAGAGAAACCTTCAAAGCAGAAGGGAAATAGTCAGAGCAGAATTAGAAGAGGAAGAAAGAAACTCAAAACGATAACAAATGCAGTTATCTTAGCCAGTTGGTGACTGCAAAGCAATAAAAAAGTAATTTTACAATAAAGCACACCTCCTGTCTAAAGGAATGTATGACATCATCTGAATATTCCAGGTTCGGGAATACCTTGACAGCAACATCCTGCGATGAAAATGGTTGATTTACACAAATAGTAAGGTGATTTACATTTTTTTTTTCATGCTTCCTACCATTTCTATGTAAAATCAATATAAATAACTAACGAGTAAAACAGCTCATGTATAGCAATGACATCATGGCTTCCATTAACCGGAATGGACTGCAAGTATGGCATAAGATCCCAAAATGAACTCCGGATTTTTCATATTGCACTGTCTATATTAGACTTAGGGATCAATGTAGGTGATGAACCTATAATACTCGACACCCTATAGAACAATTGACTGATGGGTTTGTCACCAATTTTCCAATTTATACAAAATCAACACCATATAGTACCATCAATAATGTGTTTATTCATCCTCCCAAAAAATAAGGCAGTGAAAAGAGTAAGAGAACATACTGATGCATACCACAGACCATGATATACTGTTCCACAAGAACCTACAAGGAAAGCAAAGGAGAATTAAGTATGTACTTAAACAATTCATGTTGTGATATTACCCACGACATCAAGTAAGAATGAAGTAGAATCAGTACAGAGTTTTAACATAAAGTAATGGCTCCAGTTATAAACAAGTTCATAATTCCTTCATGTCTCCCAGTTGCTGTTAACTGAAGGAAATTACCTTGCCCAATTTGCTCTCCGATCGTCAATTCTTCCCACAAGATTTCATAATCTACACAATCAGTGTCCATATCAACTCTATTAACAGGACTACCACCAGTACTCCCCAAGCTGCTGGTATTGCTTGTGCTGTTAACAGTAGCAGAAGATGATGAAAAACCTGATGCCTCATTGTTGATAGGGCTGTCAAACTCATTAATATGGTCTTCAAGTTTTTTACCCAAATATGGGCCATTTAGCAGAAATGTTTCATTCTGTTGATCATTACCCTCACAAGGCCTTATGGAATGAGTAGTCTTGGCCTCTGATTCTTCTTGACTGTTCCCTTTCCAAGGCAAAGATATCCCTGTCTTAGCTATAAAGGACGTAAATTTTTGGATTGCAGGTTTTCCTTCATTCTCATCACCAAAATCTACAGAGTTCATTACAGTGGACACGTTATCAAAAGGATAAAGTACATCATGGGAGGGTGGCCACATATCTCCCTTCGGTGTACAGACTCCACTGTAAGTTGCGTCTTCTTTATGATCATAAGGATCAACACGATTCTCGCCTGTCCTAATTCTGGATTTCATTTTGTTGCTCACCTTGGACGCCTGGTTTGGTTAACTCGTGAATCAGCCCAAATTAAAACAAAAGAAACCAAACATAAGCATATAAAAAGAATTAAGAAACTAATACCAAATTTGATATTTTTGATACAATTGCAGCTTGCAGAGGCTGCTGAGGATCAAGACCAAGTTTAATCGAGATGGCGTTTTTAGACCGGGTAAAGGCTGAAGAATCTCCTTTCGGTTGCCTTTCAGCCGAAAATTCAAACTTGGTTTCTTTAAAAGGCCGCGAATCACAGGTCACAGAAGTGATTCCCACCACAGAACCCTTTTCATCATAAAAAGGAGTAACAGTTGCAACTACAAAAATATTCTCCCCTAGTTTATTCTTAATAGGAAACAGCCCAGTCCAACTCTCCCCAATAATAACACGTTGAACTATATTAACTGCAAATCCGAAATCCTTAGGATGACAAACAAGCTTAATAATATTTTGTCCTAAAGCTTCTGCTTCTAAATAACCATAAAGTTTTTCAGCACATCGGTTCCTGCAAAAAAAACACACAATTTTAAGAAAAATAACCCTACAGGGATGATAATCCTTACCTTGTATATTAAGAAACAAGATCAAATCATATCGTTAATCTAGAAAAATAAATCACGAACATTGCAACTGAAAAAGAAGAAGAAGAAGAAAGGAAAGAAAGAAAAAGAAACCGTATTTAAAGTTTAAACTTACCAAAAGAATACACGGCCTCTAAGATCATATATATAAACAGATTGTCCCATAGACTGTAAAATATTTAAATACTGACTGTTAGTCAAATTAGCGGCAGCTGTCCGTGAATTCCCGGTTCTTGTTCTTCCTGCGTCGCCACCGCCGCCATTTGTGGTGCCGCAGCTCCCGCTCTCAATTCGTAACGGAAGTCGAACAGAACCAGAACCGGCAGCGGCCGCCGCGTCCCCGAGAAATAACGGCCGTTGAGGGGAAGTACGGCGGGATCGTCGACAAGTTGAGTCATGAATTGACTCACCGCAGGATTGTTTTAAACTTGACATTTCTCGCATGAGATACGCATGTCCTACTTCCAGTTCTTGGATCTTCCTCAAGAGCTCCTCCCCTAGCGGCGTTTTCATTGTTTGCTTTCCCTTCCTTTACACAATCAGTTTGAAAAACACGCGAAGCTTCAAAGCTTTGACAATTAAATAAATTAAAATTCAAAGATTTTTTTCATCACCTTCTTCCACTTCAAAACTCTCCTATGTTAAGGAAGCCAAAACTCAGAGAACTCCACCCATTTCCTTTTTCTTCCTTTTGGCGGTTTCCTTTTTATTTTTATTTTTAATTTTTAATTTCATAATTATCAAATGAATTTAAACTGTTTGGTGGGTTAAGTTAGTGTCACATGTCCTACACTTGTCTTTGTATAACATTATTTTTTAAATATAATTTTTAATATTTTTTTTTAAAAAAAAGCGTGGAATGACATAAGCATGCCAATGAGATTGATCAATATTAGCTTACCTTTCATTTCTTTGGCATGCTATTATATGTTCCTTAAATCTCCTTGCAGCATGATAATTTGTAGGCCATATTGAAATGTAAGATTCTCAAAACTCACTTCCACTTTTAATTTCTCCACTTGGTTATCCAAATTTAAGCTAATTATATTCCACATTTTCAAACTAGATTTCAGCTTCTAAATCGGTATCCAAACTTCAAAAGTCTTCAAAATATCAATATTGTATTAATTCAATACCTTTATCAACCTTGCCATTAGCTTAGTCATTAAGTGTCAACACAAATTGTAAATATGTGTACATGTATCACACTAACGAGTTTTTTTCTTCTTTTTTTTTGTAAAGAAAAGTAGCCCTCCTATCTTTTAATGATCCTGTTTATTTAAAAAAAAAATTGTTAGATTTAAGTTGTTTATATGATAGATACACACATGTTTATAATTTAATTCAACATGTTTTAAAGATGTTTCATATTTGATTTGTACTAACATTTAGCACCTAAATTGATGATTAAGTAAATGAAATAATTTGATTGATGCAATGTTTATACTTAAAGGGTTCAATTAAAACATCTTGGACTTCAATTTGGACAATAGTTTAATTCTTTGAATCTTGTTTGTAGACAAAATTTTTCACGGACTGTATCAAATAAACTTCTTATATGTTTGATTTTGTGCTTTATTTGAACCGAACGCTATAATTCTATTCCATATAGAGAGAGAATTAGTTGTAGTAATGATTAATGTGGCGGATGTGGACATCATCGCAAACGAACTAGTGGTTGGTGATCTGCTACAAATCGATATGGCAAATTAGGCTTTTCCCGATACACTTAAAGAACTTTTTCTCGAGCAAAATAGCGTCTTTAGCGTAGTTTTTCATTATTTTTGTATTTTTTATTAATAAGTGAAAATGTCTCGTTTTTATCTATTTTGTGACCCAAATTGGTCAATAGCATCATTGGGGGCCTAACGTGTGTTTGAGTGATGTAGAGACATGTTGGAGGTCGAAAACGAGTGAGAACTACACCAAGGCAAAGGGTATTGTAATTCCAAGGTATGAAGAGTGAAGACTCCCTTCAGTGGTATCGCAATATCCACCTTTTAAGGAAGACCCCCAAGGCTCAACACTGCCCGAGATATCGCGATATCCTTTTTTGGGTATCGCAATATCTGTAACACCCTCTAATCCTTATCCGTCCCCGGAACAGGATTACAGGGCATTACCGGTCTGTACAGTTCAATTAAAGTCATTTATTAAAATAAATGTTTCTAACTCTGTAAATTAAAACTTCAACTAATACAATTTGCCAACATTCAAATAATCCAAATACACTTAAATATACTCAAATCTTACTAATCTAAAACATTTTATAACCTATCCAATGAATCTTTTTAAATATATCACTTCCTTTATCAATTTTTAAAATGACACACACATAAGACACCCTAGGTACATGCCATTATCAACAATTAACACGGTTTACCTCGTTGAATTCGAGATCGACCTGGGATGCTGATTCGACATTCTCACTTTAACTTAACATGCGCACGGAAATAAACCGTACGCTGAGTATTCCATACTCAGTGGTATTACCATAATTCAAATTATAATAGCAATAAAGAATTATAATTACCAAACATGTAACTATCCAATTTCTCAAATATCAATTAATTCTTAAACTTTCATTAATTAATAATAACAATACAATTTTTTAGCTATTCTTCAATTTTCATCACATGTCATATGTAACAATTTCAATCACTACATGAACATTAAGTTCATACCTTTCATTTTTCAATCTCAATTTCAATCCATAATTCAATTTCATTCCTTTCAATATTTCAATAATATAATCAATCAATTTATTTTAAATTTCTCATTTCAGTTGTTCACCCTATTAACAAACTCGGACTTTGACGGATACACGGATTCCAACCCAAACACACCAGTACAGCACATTGTGCCTAAAACGGTACATAGTACCTGATCAGTATACGACACATAAAGTGCTTAAAACGACACACGAGGTGCGTGATACGACACACGAGGTGCCTAAAATACGACACATAAAGTGCCTGATCAGTAAAGCCGACCAATTATATCTGACTCAGTCCGACTAGTTAATAGGGTATTTCAATTGTCAATTCACTTCCATTTCCAATCCAAGATCACTTTTCAATTACAATTTTCACATTCAAATCAATTTACAATTCAATTATACATACACATTCACCATTCAATTCAATTCTCATTCAATTCAAATATCAATACTTACCTTATAACTCACTTATTAAATATAGAATTTATATAAAACATTTAATAAAAAAGTAATTTGAATTATAGTAATACAAACCGTGAATTTCTCGTTTTAATCCTCGATAGCTTTCTCCTTTCCTTTGTGCGTCGATGTCTTGGGTTCTTTGTTAAATATGAAAATAATAATAATTTATAATCATCAATACAACACAATTCAATTTAATCCATGAGCCTAAACATGCAAATTTAACTTCTTCTTCTTTTTTACATATAATTCCACTATTTACTTATATATTCATTCAAAGCTGTCTACTTGAGTCATTGTTACTAAATCATTTATATCTTGAGCTCAGAAACTCTAAATTAAGATCCGCTAATTTTTCCTGAAACTAGACTCACATATCTTCTTACCATAAAATTTTTAGAAATTTTAGTTTAGCCAATAAGTACAGTTTATTCTTTAAAGTTGCCCCTGTTCTGCTGTCAAACAGTTCTGACCATTCTTCACTAAAAATTAATTATCTCCTTCTACAAGATTTGGACGATGTTCCCATTTGATTATATTGAAAATAGATTCATTAAAGATTTTAAAAATATAAATTCTAACCCATAATTATTTTTATACCATTTTTAATGATTTTTCAAAGTCAGAACAGAGAAACCCGAATTCATTCTGACCTTGTCTCATAAAAGTTATAATATCTCATGATTTACAATTTCATTGCTTACACCGTTTCTTCTATGAGAAATTAGACTTAATAATATTTAATTCCATATATTCTTCATCTTTAATTCGATTTTTACAATTTATGGTGATTTTTCAAAGTTGGCTTACTGCTGCTGTCCAAAACTGTTTTAGTGCAAGATGTTAATAACCAAATTTACAACACCAATTCACACTTTATTTCTATTCAAATTTCATTCACACTCAAATTTAACTATTAAATTTTAACATATTTTTCTAATTTTGAATTTTCCTCAATTTAGTCCCTGAAACACAAAACTTATGAATTACTTTACAATTCAATCCTTATTTCATTTCTAACTTGAATTCCTATCAATCTAACCCCTAATTCATCTTTTTATTCAACATGAACAATATTTAGAAATCTAATAACTTTCAAAATATTAATTTAATTTCATCAAAACTTTGTTCTAAAGCTTTTAAAACATTAAAATTTAGTAAAAATAGCTAAATTGACTTACCTATTAAATTTCCAAGCTTCAAAATCCCTATTTCCCCTTTTTCCTTTCTTTCCTTTCTTTTTCTCCTTCTTTCTCCCCTGTTTCGTCTCTTCTCTGTTTCTTTCTATTCTTTTTCTTTTTTCTTTTACTTTGTTTTGCTTTATATATATAATAATAATAATAACAACTTAATAATATACTTATATAATAAGTAAATATATATGTATTTTACAAATGTGCATATTCTAATATTACACATGTCATTATACATACCATACATTTGTCAACTTTTTATTTAATTTTTTCACATAAAAATCTTATAATATAATTATTTAATTAATAAATACCTTTTATAAATAATAAATATCTATTAATACTTAAATACAAGCATTACAAGTTTATGTATTTTTTTTATACACTTGTACCCAATCATTACCACACATTTGTCTTACATTTATTTATTTATCATATAATATCAATTTAATAATAATAAATACATTAATATTTACTTAAATAATAAGCAAATACATACATGTATTACAAATGTGTGTATTATATTTATTACACTTGTATTTTATTTTTGCCATACACTTGGCACTCTTTTTGGCTTATTTACTTATTTAGTCCTTTCAATTTTCTTTATTCTATAATTAAACTTTCACACTTCATTCAATTTAATCCTTTTATCCAATTATTCTTAATTTAAGCTAATTCACTTAATTAAACTCTAATTAACCACTCGATTAACTTCGTAAATATTTTTAATAAATATCTATGAATCCATTTTTCAGAAACGGAGACCCGAAAATACACTTTTTCGATAACGGTAAAATTCGAGTCATTACAATATCACATTCGTCAAGGGGACAAACTTGGACAAAAAGGGTAGTCTTTGTCTACCTGGTCCACCAATCACACAAGGCCCATGCAGGGACATTTTTTACAACAAAAAGTCATCAGAATTCACTTCAAAACAACCAAAAAATTTTAAGGAAGAGAGATACACATATTAGCTTAGTTTTAGGTTTAGTTTTCTATAGGTTTTCTTTAGTTTTTCTTTGCACTTTTCTAGGGTTTTTATTTTTCTCTTCTTCTACCTTAGATTATAGTTTATTTTTCTAGATTTACTTCTTGTTCTTCTTATTTTTAATATTAGTTAAGTTAGCTAGTACTGTAGCTAAGGTTTATTTGCCTTTCTAGTTGTTTTCAAAACCTTTTAAACTTAAGTTTAATGTATTTCATTTTATTTTATTTTCAATCTGTTAAAGCTTATTCCTTTTATGTTTATTGCTTTAGATTTTCCTATTAAATGCTTTTGGTTTCATGCTATTTAAGTTTTCTTGCATAAAAATATCATTTTTTACATTTTTCTTAAGCTTTACTTTCATGGCTGCCTTGTTTTACATTTTTATGTTTATTTCTTTTACTTTGAGCATGAGTAGCTAAACCTCAAAGGAGGTTGGTTGATGGAGATGTGAGTAAACTAAAACTTTTGGACAAAGGACTAAATCATAATAAATTGGACTAAATCAAATAGAACTAAGAACTTAGGTAGTGATGCCCCTAAGGAAATATCAAGATAAAGTGAGACCTATTTCGTCTAAGTCAATGAAATTGATATCAGAAGATAAAATTGAGCCACTTGGTTATTTACGCAATTTATATCCCTTGTCCGAGGCTCAGTGAACCACATTGAAGTCAACCAACCCTCATTAGTTATTTGTTGAATAGTCCTTTAGTTTTACATTTCTTGCAATTTAGTCCCTAAAATAAAATATTTAATTCTCTTACAAACTTATCTTGTTATGAATTGTCATACTATAAAATCACATTAGTAGCCGCTTAGACTCTATTGTGTATGTTAGTTATTTCTCAATCGCCTTTTCCTTTGGTTTTGACCCTTTGAAATGCTTCGTGTTCCGTCTGAATTATAAACATTATAACTGACACTGTATGCTTGCAGTAAAACTGGGCTTTCAAATTTGTTATATAAATTCGTTGTTTTAACCCGCCCGCGCGCAACCGGTCAATTGGCTTCTTTTTCTTTTTCTTCTTCTTATGTCTCTTAAATATCTCTTTGTGATATGCCAAATATGTTAATACTTCGATCTTTTACATTGGGAAAAGTTCAACAAGAAGGCTGCAGAAAGAACACTTCACGAGCACAAAGGTGACGTTGTTACTACTATTCGATCCTTGCTTCACTAAAATCGGGCCCAAGTAGGTGAATGTTATGAGTTAAAAACTAAATTAAAAATGATGCGTAGTAGTACCAAGTGAAACGGGGCATATAAAAGCTTTAGTGGGCGTATAGAAACTTTAGTGAAACAAGGTGTTTTGATTCAAGTCAGCTTTGGTAGTAACCAACTTTGCAGCTGTTGTTGTTTTTTTCTCTAACTTTGGAGTTGTTGTTTTTTTTTTTTCTCTTTCTTTCTTTTCTTTTTAACAAATGGTTGTAACAAGGAGAATGCATGAATTGAGTATTGTGAAAATTGTCTCTCCTTTTTCTCTCTCTTTCTCTTGTTTTGTAACATCCTCTAAAGCCCCATTGGTCGTAAATAATATGAGATAAAATCTTAGCAAAATAAGGTATAAGATCAAAGAAAATGAGAGTTGCAATATATCAAAAGGGATTTAAATACATGATGTATTAAATTAAGAAAGGGAATAAATTGTAAATATGCAAAAAGTTCTATGGCACAAGTATAAATGTAACATCCCTAAAATTGATATATAATAAAAGTAATAATAATTTGAATAATGTATAATTGATTTTCGGTAAAATGAGAAAATAATATAAAGATGATAAAAGAGAATATTGAGAAGTATTAAAAAAATAATAATTAAGAAGTAGGCTTTAGTATATTGATTTAAAGTAAGGACTAAATCATAAATATGTGAAAAGTTTTTGGCTCAAGTGTATATATTCAAAATTTAGGGGATTGAAGTGTAATAACAAGAAAATTGAAGGACCAAAAGTGAAAAAAATCTAATTTACTATGATATGGAATTGGCATGCAGAGATCAATTTGAATAGGTAAAGAATTGTGAGGGCCTAAATCGTAAATTTACTAAATTAAGTGATGGTTCAAGAATGGAATTTTGAAAGATCATAAAGGGCAAAATGGTCAATTAACATGAGGGAGAATTCTAAAATGTAATGATGATGATGATGATATTTTGGTGGTATTTTTAATTAATTAACTAGTTAAATATTATTTCATTAATAATTTACTTAGATATTTATTAATATTTTATTTCGAAAATGGTAGTATAAAAAGAAAGGAAGGATGAAGGAAATTTATCATCCTTCCAACGTGAGCGAAAGGATGAGAAAGGAAGTTTTCTTTTCTTTACAATTTAGTTCTTTGCCATGAAAACTTACATTTTTACCCAAAATTTTTGAAGATTTCCTTAGATATTAAAGAGAGAAGATGAAGTAGAGATTTTACAGATTATGTTCATCAATTTAGAAGCAAGAAAATAGTAGATGAAAGTGGAGAAAATGAGAAGAAAAAGGAAGGAAAATGGTGAATATGAGAAATGCATGGAAATGAAGAAGAAATGAAGAAATTCTTGACAAAGGAA
Source organism: Gossypium longicalyx (assembly GCA_025698465.1). Classification (NCBI taxonomy): domain Eukaryota; kingdom Viridiplantae; phylum Streptophyta; class Magnoliopsida; order Malvales; family Malvaceae; genus Gossypium; species Gossypium longicalyx. Next base: position 8,102,703 of record CM046997.1, on the reverse strand, counting down.
GTAAGTTTCATACTAAACCTACTTTTATTTCAATAATGGTGAAGATCTTGCATGGTATGTTTTTTTCACCCATTTTTCATGATTTTTATGTTTTTGTGATCGTTGTATTAATATCTAGTTAGTTTAGGGGTTAATTTGTAAAGTTGTCAAAGTTTAGAAAAATTGCCATAAATGTTTTTGAAGTATTTTTGATGTTGTTCTTGTGCATGAAACTTGATGATAATATTGAACTAGTTTGTAAAGTGATTTTTTTATTGATTTTCATGTTTAATGATTAAATTGAAAATAAATTAAAATGAACATGGTTTTTCTTAAAAAATTATGAATTTTAGGGTTGTTTTAGAGTGGTTAAAGATTAGGTTCCATGGGTTTAAAGTTAATTGTAAGAAATAGATTTGTTTTGGTTTTAAGGACCAGATTGAATAAAGTGTAATTGATTGGGGCAATAATGAAAAGTTGTAAATAGATTGAAATGTGTATTAAAGTGTATATTATATGAAATTAAAGTTGATAATTGAAATAAACCATTTTACAGATCAAGAACAAGTTGATAACCGGGGAAAAGGGAAAGTTGCTGAATAGTCCCTAAACTTTTGTTGTTCTGTAATTTGACCCTGATAAGTTTGTATGGTTTAATTTTAGTATAATTTAAACATTTAATTAATTATGAAATGGAATTGCCAAATGACTTAAAAGTGTTGAATTGTAGCAAGTGGGTTGATTTGAGACAGAAATCATATTGAATGTTGTTATTCGATAACTAAGTAAACGGTTGAACACAGGATAGGATACGATTGACATGCCAATATGTTATATTGCACAATGTACGGGATTGATTGATATTGAGATGATGGTTCTGTTTTATTCTTGTTTACTAAATATATCGAAGTTCAGCATTTGTTGCGAACTATCGCGTTATATTACAGTGATTCAAGTGTATTCCGGGGGCGGATGTAAAGCCTTCGGGCTTGGCACTCAGTGCTGAGGTGTGTTTCGGAAGGATGTTAGCCTATGGGCTTGGCACTTAGTGCCCAAGTGTATTCTTGGATGGTTAGTTCATTTAAGCGTTTTGGTGTCTTTGGATGGTTAACCATGTATCCGAGTCTGTTATAAAGTTCATCGGGTTTATTTTCAATGGTATAATGTAATTGATTAGATTATTCTATTTGTAATTAAGTTTAAACTCACCGTGATTTGATTATGGATGATAGGACTATGATTTATGACTTTTTTGTATTTTGTATTAGATAAGTTTATTCGGTAAGTTAATTGTTTTTAATTCGTGGAACTTACTAAGCTTAAGCTTACTTGTGTCCTTTTTTCTTATTGTTTTCTTGTAGATATATTGTTTTCTTGTAGATATGTTCTTATAGAAATAGGTGATCAGATCGACTCAAATAATCACACTATCTGGAAATCTTATGGTAGTTTTTGAATGTTTAACTTGGGGTATATGACATGTAGTAAGTGAATTGAATTTATGTTGGTAATTTGAAAATTCTCAAAATTTTTTTGTTTTGTTTCAAATTGATCCTGGATTGATCCTAAATTGTTTTTAGGGCCTTGTAAGCTTGATTTAATGGTCGTATTAACTCTTTTGCAATATTTAAATATGGTTAGTTGATGATAGTATTTAATTTGTATAATTGCTTCTGTTTTGACATGGAATGTTCTGTTTTGTATAGTAACAGTCTGTAAGTCTAATCCGACGATGGAAACAGGTTAGGGGTGTTACAAGTACCAAGTAAAACAGGGCATATAAAAGCTTTAGTGGGTATATAAAAGCTTTAGTGAAATGGGATGTTTTTATTCAAGTCATCTTTGACAATAGCCGAATTGTTATTGTTTTTTTTCTTTGCTTTTTAACTAATGGTTGTAATAAAGAGAAGGCATGAATTGAGTATTGTGAAAATCGTCTCTCTCATTCTCTTGTTTTCTTCTCTATTTTTTGTGATTTTTCTATTTTCAGATTTGTGGTTTATCAGTGAAATAAACTAATATTTTTCAGAATTTTTGACAAAACCCATTGTAAGATGAAGGCCATATGACAGACAGAATTACCTTCAAATCACTTAAACTCAATTTTAATGGTGACTATGGCTGTGCTTATTGTTTTCCCATTAGAACCTAACGTTAGAAGGGCATAATAGATGCTGCTTTAACTTATTAAAACATGAATGATTCAAAACCTAGTTATTTGGAATGTTTCGAGTTTTCTAATTTCTCATACTCTTTAGTTGCTACTTGTGGAATTATGCCTCATATTTTTTAGCTTTTCTTCTTCTAGTTAAACTCTATTTTTAGTTTTCCACTTAAACTCCGATTAGTATATGTTATTTTAATATTAGTTGACCTACAAATTTAGCTTATAAATAGACCCTTTTTCCACCTTAGAAAGATACCCAATTACACATTTAGGTATTAACTTTTACAAGCTTTTAGATAATTTTGTATTTATGCTTTCAGAGTTCTTATTTCAGGGTTTAGTTTTATCTCCATCTTTTGTACTCCTCATTTTTTTCGTTTTAGTGAAATTATTTTTGCCCGTGGTTTTTTTCCTCTTCGGAGGATTTTTCCATGTAAAATATTTGTATTCGATCTTTTCAATTTTTTTGTTATTTTACTTGTTCATTGCTTAATCGGGTTTATCACCAATAAATTGGTATCATAGCTAGTTTGATTTTTCCATCAACCAGTTTAGAAATGACAGCAACAATGTTTGATATTGATAAGTTCAATAGCATTACAAATTTTAATCTGTGACATGTTCGGATGATGATAATTCTAATTTAGAGCGATTTTCAAAAGGTCCATCCAAAGAAGAAGCTTGCAGATATGGATAAATCAGAATAGGATAAGTTAGATAAAAAAAAAAGAAGCTTTATCCAGAATTCAATTATGTCTAACAAATAATGTGTTGCAGGAGGTTTTGATGGAAAAAATGACATTCACCTTATGGAAAACGTTAGAAATCTTCTATGCGAGAAAGCCTCTAGCTAACTAATTAGTGTTGAAACAATGTCTATACACATTCAACATGTACGAAAATGAGCACCTTAGAGATCACATCAGTCAACTTATTACTCTTTTGAAGGCTTTTTTTTATAAAAATAATCCGAAATCTTTTATTAATTAAAAAATAACCCACTTTTTTTTATTATGTATGTAAATGACCTAAAATGAATAGTGAAAGTTGGTGGAGCCAAAGAGATTAGTGCCACCTATTTGCCACGTCAGCCAATTATTGGTTGCTAGAATTGAAAATCAAATTTTTTTGGTGGAGCTAATCTATTTGACGTGACCTATATAAATACCACTCTAGTACTGATATTTATGAATATTTCGGGAGGGGGGCAGAGAATAAATAATAGCGATGGAGTGATAATACTTTAAAATGACATAATTTTATGTGTTAATTACATATACATTTTGAGTACGATCCTACTAATTTGGGTTGCTTATAGTTTTTTATCTTGTGGGGACTAAATTGAAGCCAAAAGAAAATTTGGGGGTAAAAAGTATGAATTTAAAGACAAAACGGGTCAGTATGCGAAATAGGGAAGAAGTGGTGTCAAAAATTCAAAGTGTGAAAGACTTGGGGCAAAATTTCAAAGAAGAGATTTATGAACATAAGATTTTATTTAAAATTGAATTTTATTTTTAGGATTATTGTTAGGATTGTTATGATATTGTTTAAATTTAATTTCAAATTATATCTTTTAAATATTATCATCTAGAGTTTAAATAGGAACAAACTAGGTTTTTTTTCATGTATTATAAATAGAGGATGGAGTGACATGAATATTCACTCATCACTTCTATAAAAAAACTCCTTCCCCTAAGGCTCTTAGCCTTTTTGTTTCTTTTTAAATAAAATTCCATTTCACTAAACTTGTGTTTCTTTTCCCGAAAAGGATTAGTAACTAAACTCGTCTAGCTAAAGGTTATCAAGGCTCCTCCAAAAGAGTTCATGAGGCTTAGAACTTGCACTTAGCTTTTCTCAATGAGTACTCATCATTTCTCCGCATTATAGGACTGACGCTTCCGTCCATATCCTTCCAAAAGTAATCTTTTCAACTTGTGTAAAGAACGGTCGCTTTGTATGTTTTGGGAAGGTTGCATAGTCAGTTTGCTAACTTACTATGTCAAAGGTTGTTTAGCCGAAGAGACGAAATGGTGTGCCATTCGCCATTGAGAAACGATGATCTAGTGTAAGACGGTCCTACAAAAGTGATGGCTGGCTAGAGTCGGGTTCCTCTAGTTCGTAAGACTATAACCTAAATGGAGCTGATGGTCGTAGGTGTCCTCTTCCATTATAACTGGCTTATTCAGTCATGAGAAGGATCACCTAAAAGTCTATGACTGAACCAAATGAGGATCAAGATAACCAGAGGCTGCAATCTCTCAATCATAAAACTCATTTTCCTCAATTCTGTTCCTTATCACAATTACGATTTCAATCTATTTAATTTCAACTCATCCATATTTTTAATTCTATTCTATTTTATTTTATTTCCCAAGTCAGTTGTTTTTCTTGGGCACAACTATACCCGAAATTTCGAGAAATAAAGAGTTGTGGCAATCCAGTCCTTGAGGATTTGGCCCTACTCCCCTATACTATTTCTTTTCGTTATTTAGGGATAGGATATTTTTGGTGCCTTCAACGACACACCATGGAGCCAAATAGATTGGCACCACAACCTTTATTATGTCAAAAATTTTTTTATAGTGGTTATTTATTTTTATTTTAAAACTGAAATTATTGTTTTACTTGGTGGAGCAATAGAGAATGGCATGAGCACCATGCTACCATTAATTTTTGAGTTTTTTAAAAAAGATTTTAATAAATTTTTTTTTATAAAGTGGTGCCATTGAGAATGGCATGACCACCATAAAAATGAATTTTTTATTTTGCTGGAACCATTCTCTTTACCCATATTTTTACCCAAGATCATTCCGTAAAACAATACCATGACTCGGGTTCCTGAAAGAAGAGGTGTGAACATCTTCAACCTCTTCCGAGCTTTTATCGTTGATATTATCCGGAACCTCATCAAGATCAGGGTCACTAAAATCTTCAACGTCATGATCAAAATCTTCATCATTATGGGTAAAGAGAATGGTTTTGCCAAAATTTAAAAAAAATCATTTTTTATTAAAAAACAATTTTAAAAACTAAAAAAAATGGCAGCATGGTACTCACATCATTCTCTATGGCTCCATCAAATAAAATAACAATTTTAATTTTAAAATAAAAATAAAAATTACTAAAAAAAATTCTGACGTAATAAAGGTGGTGACGCTAATCTATTTGGCTCCACCACTATTATTTATTCTCTTGCCCCCGAAATATTTAAAAATACTGGTATTAGAGTGGTATTTATATAGGTCACGCCAAATAGATTGACTCCACCTAAAAAATTAAATTTTTAATTCTAGAAACTAATGATTGGCTGACGTGGCAAGTAGGTGGCGCCAATCTCTTTGGCTCTACCAACTTTCACTATTCATTTCAGGTCATTTACGTACATAATAAAAAAAGTGGGTCATTTTTATAATTAATAAAAAATTCAGGTTATTTTTATAAAAAAAGCTTCTTTTGAATGATTTAAAAAATGTTGAGGTTCAAATTGACGATGAAGATCAGACTATGCTATTATTGTGCTCTTTACCCCCTTTATACATTCAAGGAGACCTTAATTTATAACAGAGATAACCTCTCATTTGAGGATGTGAATAGTCATCTGTTGAGTAAAGACAAACTCGACAATGAGTTTGGTTTGGATAGCAAGTCAGATAGGCAAGCCTCGGTTTTGGTAGCATTAACAAAGCGATACAAGAGATGTTGCTATTGTAAGAAATTAGGTCACGTCAAGGCAGATTGTTACAAATTACGAAATAAAAGGGGATGCTGAGAGCAGCGAGGAATATTTAGTTCGTGCTAATTTGGTCAATGACAAATGTGATGATTCTTGTTGGTGTCAACAAGTGAAAACTCTGAGATTACGTCTGAGTGGATCCTGGATTCGTGGTGTTGTTTACATGTGTCTCAACAGAGACTAGTTCTCCACATATAATTCAGTTGAAGGTGGAGCTGTGTGCATGAGAAATGGTTCACCCAGTAAGATAGAGATTTGGTACTGTTCAGATTGGGATGCATGATGAGACAATTAGGACACTATCAGATGTCAAGCATATGTCTGACTTTAAAAAAATCTCATCTCCTTAGGAAATTTGGACTCAAAGGGTTATAAAATTAACATTGAGTCAAGTGACATTAAGGTAACCTATGGGGCTCTCATTTTGACGAAAGGTAAAAAGATTTGTAATCTTTATGTTTTGGAAGGATTAACGATTTACTCGTTTGAAGCGAAGACAACTTGGTTATAGGAGGGGAAAATGTATGATCTTTTCATAGAAGAGAGGTTCTCTTTTGGATGCAAGTTTTTGAAAGATAGGGCACTGTATTCGTGAAAATCAAACTCGGGTTAATTTTGATTTGGCAATGCACAAGTCAAAGACTAGAAGTCTTCCAGCTTCTAAGCATAATTTCGACTCAGTTAATATCCTGCATAATTCGAGAAAAGCCCGTGGTGGGCTTTGGCAAAAAAGACGTTATGAAAATACGAGTCAAGGTGGAGATTTGTGGAGTTATACCTCGTATTTTTTGACTTTTCTTCTCTCAACTAAATTCTATTTTTAGTTTCCCACTTAAACTTTGATTAATGTAGGTTATTTTAAAATTAGCCGACCTACAAATTTAGCATATAAATAGACCATTTTTTCACCCTAGAAAGATAACCTCATTACACATTTAGGTATTAACTTTTACAAGTTTTTAGAGAATTTTGTGTTTACATTTTCAGAGTTCTTATTTCTGGTTTCAGAGTTTAGTTTTATTTTCATTTTTTATACTCTTCGTTTTTTTCGTTTTAGTGAAATTATCTTTACTTGAATTTTTTTACATAAAATATTTGTGTTCGATATTTTTAATTTTCTTCATTATTTTACTTGTTTATTACTTAACTAGGTTTATCCCCAAACACTGCTCACTACAAATTCCAATATAGAAGAGGATGATTCACAATATATATATATATATATATATATAATATGCCTTTATTGACATTCTCTGCGAATCAAATAATATAAAAAAAATCCAAGCTGACATGAAAAAGAACAACCGACATTCACTAACAACCAATCCAATCACCATTAAGCTCGGGGTTGCTCACATGGTAAGTACCGTCTCCTTTTCATCTTTGTCCAGCCTGAGATTTTCATCGCCAATGTCGCAAGTCTAGGTGTCAATTCTGCATTCAACAACCAGCAATTGAGTGTAAATGTTAGCAAAAAGAATGCCCATGCTTCAACCAGTCGAGAGCTTTTGCCGAGGGAAGAAATGAATCCAAAAACACTTGGATTTGATTCATGAACCCTTTTGAGAGCCGTCTCTAGCCGAGTTACGGGCTTGCTGAAGTTGGATGGCGCATCGTATTTGAAGCTCTCTAAGCTTGTCCATCAATTCCAGAAACGTTGGCCGACTTCGAGGATCACTGGTTTCGGAAAAAGTTATAGTTTCACAGGTCAGATCACAATTGAAAGTTACAATGACTAGAGGAGAAACAAAGTTTGCTTTAATCCTGAAGACAATCGGATCAAAATTATAACTAAACTACTACCAAAGTCGATTGTGTAAATGGTTCTTAAATAATTAGGTCATCACATCTTATTGTACGTAATTTGATAAAAATATCACGCGATGTTTGAGGCTTGTAATGGAATGTGGCTCATAATATTGAATTAACTTACGTACCAGTATGCTACAGCTCAGATCTAAAAAAAAATGAAACCAAACATGAAAACGTTACGAGGAGATAACCCACCTGAGCCAGCAACTCTCTATTATCGACGCCCATAGTGGATCTAAATCCTTCGGAATCTCAAGTCGTTGGTTCATGAACCCGACAGTTCCAATTACCTACAAGTATCCTAAACACACTGTTGTTCATATATGCAGAGCTACAATTACCAACATAAGATCACCTCTTTAGAAGAGATGCAGATGGATTGATGATGATAGACACTTCGCATGCAAATATCTTGCATTTTTTAAAATAAAAAGTTGAGAACTATACCTGCATTGAGTTGAGATTCTCCCAAGGTATCTTCCCAGTAGCAAGTTCCCATAATATGACTCCAAAACTATAAATATCGGACCTATGTGTTTCCCGGAAAGAACAAGAAATATAAAGTCGGCAGAGAATAAAAATGGTGAACGCGATTGGGCTCTGGGATGGGGATATGTTGTGTAAAGCGAAAAAGAGAGTAGAAGAGTCATTTGCAACATACTTCTCATCGGAAGGTTCATTGCGAAGAACTTCTGGCGCCATCCATTGAGGCTACAAGAAAATTCAACCAAACTATTAAGTTATGCATCCTCTCACAATGATTTAGACTTAGATTAATATTATTGATGAACTACAAGTTTCAGTCAATACCGTTCCTTTCCCAATCTTAGTAGTGAGAAACGTTGCATGCTTGAGACGTGACAAACCAAAATCGCCAACCTGGTCAAATAAAAGGTAGCTCTAAAACAAGCATCTTTGAAACCCTGAAGCAAAACTGAAACTACATTTCCAATTAGGGTCAGAGCCGGGGTTGGCAGAGGCACAGATCCCCTTAAAATGAAGAATTTTTTATTTAAATTTTTTATGATTTATAAAATTTTAAATTAATAATAATAAAATTATATTTTGATCCAAAAATAGTAAAATTTGATTTATTCCTTTAAAAATGAAATTACATTTATAATAACATAAAAATATATAATTTAATTTCGGGCCTAAAAAAAAATTTCTAACTTCGCCCAATTCCAATTAAAACAGATGCACAAAATTAAAGCAAACCTTCACAGTCCAGTTCTTATCAACTAGGAGATTTGATGACTTCAAATCACGATGAACGATAGTCGGATTGCAATGGTGAAGATAATTCATGCCTCGTGCCTTAGCAGTTCAATCAATAAGATGAATTAATGAGGGCAGGGCACTCAGCGGTGCAAACAAGAATAGATTAAAAAAATGCAGATTGGCGTGTGATGGCACTACACCCACCACAACTTGAGGAACATCACGAAGTTGCAAAAAAAAGAGAACCCAAAACTACTTGAGACTCACAATATCCAAAGCCATATGAACACGTCGTTTCCTCTCTAATTTTGCAGCATTCCTCTGTAGCAATCGAAACAAACTCCCACTACATTGATAAAATATAAATAAGCATTCATTAACGATATATGAAGTAAATTAAACCAACAAATCTACTGTTTCAAAGAACAATAGATATGCAAAGCTAATGTTCCATAAATCCAAAAAGGAATTTCAAAAGGTGGAGATCGAACCGTTGAAGGAATTCAGTAACAATGCAGAGACGTTGAGGTGAAGTGACAGCTCCCATAAACAGCAGAACATTTGGATGCCGCAGGCTTTTCATCAGAGAAACCTTCAAAGCAGAAGGGAAATAGTCAGAGCAGAATTAGAAGAGGAAAGAAACTCAAAACGATAACAAATGCAGTTATCTTAGCCAGTTGGCGACTGTAAAGCAATTTAAAAGTAATTTTACAATAAAGCACACCTCCTGTCTAAAAGAATGTATGACATCATCTGAATATTCCAGGTTCGGGAATACCTTGACAGCAACATCCTGCGATAACATGAAAATGGTTGTTTTCCACAAATAGTAAGGCAATTTACATTTTTTTTCATGCTTCCTAACGTTTTAGCTGAAATTTTTTACTTTTCAAAAACACATTTGGTACTTATTTACTTTTTCACTCCCCTAATAATTAGAGGTGTGCATGGGCCGGATTGGGCAGGGCCCAATTAAAAATTTAGGCCCATTTGCTAAGCCCAGAACTGACTCGAAAAATGGGCCTAAATTTTTTTTCAAACGCGACACTAATAAAAATGTTAAAATCCGAGCCCAACTCAGCCCGCCCATATTAATTTTTATATTATTTTTATATATTTTAAAATATCTATAAACAGTCAAAAATACTAAAAACATCAAAATAAATATTTCTCAACAAATTGAAAATAAAATTTAAAAAATATGTATACTTATATAACACTAAAATAGATGCAACTTAACAAGCAAATGCCTCTAAAATAATAACAAAATTAACAAATGTCTTTAAAATAATAAAAAATTTAACAATAAAATAAGTTTTATACAATATCTAAACAATAACAACAAAATAGTAGCAATAAAATAGTAAAATAGTAGCAAAATAGGGAGAAAAAAATAAGAAAAAAATATTTAAAAAAATAAATTTTTTTTTTGTAATTTAGTGAATTCAGGCCGGGCCAGGCCGGACCGGGCTCGGGCAAAAAAACCTTACTCGAGGCCCTGATCATTTTTTAAACGGGCCTTTTTTTTACCCAAGTCTATTTTTCGGGCCTATATTTTTACCCAAACCCTCCCACATTTCGGGCGAGCCTTCGAGCCGGGCCAATGCACACCTCTACTAATAACATAGTATTTTTTATTTTTTTGTGTTTAATTACAAATGTATTAAAATCATTAATTAAAAATAAAAAAGTATTTTTTAAAATATTAATTACAAATATTTAATGGTTATATTTAAATATTTAAAATATAATTTATATATTCTAATTAAAATTTATAAATAATTAATATTTATTGCTTAAAAATATTTAAAATTTATATTTCATATATTAAAATATTAACAATAAGTTATAACAAATTTTTTTTGTATTCTTACTAAAATATAATAATATTAACTAATTTAAATATTATTTAAATGCATGTTTGTTACTTAATAATAACATGTCTAAACATTTTATTTTTTAAAAGTACATTTTAATAGTAATATTAACATTTAAATTTTAAACTTAAAATTTTCAAAAACATTTCTCCATGTCACTTTTCAAAAACATTATTAAACTAGCTCTAAAACAACTTATGTATATCAATGACATCATGGCTTCCATTAACCGGAATAGACTGCAAGTATATGGCATAAGATCCCGAAATGAACTCCGGATTTTTCATATTGCACTGTCTACATTAGACTTAGGGATCAATGTAGGTGATGAACCTACTCAACACCGTATAGAACAATTGGCTGATGGGTGTGTCACCAATTTTCCAATTTATACGAACTCAACACCATATAGTGCCATCAAGAATGTGTTTATTTATCCTCCCAAAAAATAAAGCAGTGAAAGGAGTAAGAGAACATACTGATGCATACCAGAGACCGTGATATACTGTTCCACAAGAACCTACAAGGAAAGCAGAGGAGAATTAAGTAAGTACTTAAATAATTCATGTTGTGATATTACCCACGAAATCAAGTAAGAATGAAGTAGAATCAGTACAGAGTTTTAACATAAAGTAATTGCTCCAGTTATAAACAAGTTCATAATTCCTTCATGTCTCCCAGTTGCTGTTAACTGAAGGAAATTACCTCGCCCAATTTGCTCTCCGATCGTCAACTCTTCCCACAAGATTTCATAATCTACACAATCAGTGTCCATATCAACTCTATTAACAGGACTACCACCAGTACTCCCCGAGCTGCTGGTACTGCTTGTGCTGTTAAGATTAGCAGAAGATGATGAAGAACCTGATGCGTCATTGTTGATAGGTCTATCGTACTCATTAATAAGGTCTTCTGGTTTTGTACCCAAATATGGGCCCTTCAGCAGAAATGTTTCATTCTCTTGATCATTACCCTCACAAGGCCTTATGGAATGAGTAGTCTTGGCCTCTGATTCTTCTTGACTGTTCCCTTTCCAAGGCAAAAATATCCCTGTCAGAGCTATAAAGGTCGTAAATTTTTGGATTGCAGGTTTTCCTTCATTCTCATCACCAAAATCTATAGAGTTCATTACAGTGGACTCGTTATCAGAAGGATAAAGTACACCATGGGAGGGTGGCCGCATATCTCCCTTAGGTGTACAGACTTCACTGTGAGTTGCGTCTTCTTTATGATCATAAGGATCAACACGATTCTCGCCTGTCCTAATTCTGGATTTCACTTTGTTGCTCACCTTGAACGCCTGCTTTGGTTAACTCGTGAATCAGCCCAAATCAAAACAAAAGAAACCAAAAATAAGCATATATAAAGAATTAAGAAACTAATACCAAATTTGATATTTTTGATACAATTGCAGCTTGCAGAGGCTGCTGAGGATCAAGACCAAGTTTAACCGAGATGGCGTTTTTAGACCGGGTAAAAGCTGAAGAATTTCCTTCCGGTTGCCTTTCAGCTGAAAATTCAAACTTGGTTTGCTGAAAAGGCCGCGAATCACAGGTCACACAAGTGATTCCCACCACAGAACCATTTTCATCATAAAAAGGAGTAACAGTTGCAACTACAGAAATATTCTCCCCTATTCTATTCTTAATAGGAAACAACCCAGCCCAACTCTCCCCAGCAGTAACCAGATGAACTATATTAATTGCAATCCTGAAATGCTTAGGTTGACAAACAAGCTTAATAATATCTTGTCCTAAAGCTTCTGCTTCTGAATAACCAAAAAGTTTTTCAGCAGCTCGGTTCCTGCAAAAACACACAGACACAAAATTTTAAGAAAAATAACCCTACAGAGATGACAATCCTTACCTTGTATACTAAGAAACAAGATTAAATCATATCGTTAGTTTAGAAAAAAAAAATCACGAACATTGCAATTGAAAAGGAAGAAGAAGAAGAAAGGAAAGAAAGTAACCCTATTTAAAGTTTAAATTTACCAATAGAATACACGGCCTCCAAGATCATATATATAAACAGATTGTCCCATAGACTGTAAAATATTTAAAAACTGACTGTTAGTCAAATTAGCAGCCGCTGTCCATGAATTCCCGGTTCTTGTTCTTCCTCCGTCGCCATTTGAGGTGCCGCAGCTCCCGCTCTCTATTTGCGACGGAAGTCGAACAGAACCAGAACCGGCAGCAGCCGCCGCGTCCCCGAGAAATAACGGCCGTTGAGGGGAAGTACGGCTGGATCCTCGACGAGTTGAGTCGTGAATTGACTCACCACTGGATTGTTTTAAACTTGACATTTCTCGCATGAGATGCGCATGTCCTACTTCCAGTTCTTGGATCTTCCTCAAGAGCTCCTCCCCTTGCGGCGTTTCCATTGTTTGCTTTCCCTTCCTTTACACAATCAATTTGAAAAACACGCGAAGCTTCAAAGCTTTGACAATTAAATAAATTAAAATTCAAAGATTTTTTTATCACCTTCTTCCACTTCAACACTCTCCTCTGTTAAGGAAGCCAAAACGCAGAGAACTCCACCCGTTTCCTTTTTCTTCCTGTTGGCGGTTTATTTATTTATTTATTTTTTTAATTTCAAAATTATCAAATGAATTTAAACTGTTTGGTGAGTTAAGTTGGTGTCCGACACCTGTTCCTGTAAAAGATTAATATACAATTTCTTTTAAATTTTTTTTAATGATAATTAATATTATTATAATAATATTTTTGTTTAAAATTAAGTTGTGTTAAAGATAATTTATATATAATTTTTTGCATTTTTCTAAATTTTTACATAAAATAAAAAATTCTCAATAATAATATTTGTTATTTATAAAAATAATATTTATTATTTTATAAAAAATAGATTTTTTAATAGTTTCTGAATTAATTTGAAATGCGTAAGCATGTCAATCAGCCTTTAGATAATAAATAGTTAGATAAGTCAAAGTTAAACTATCTTTTGACTAAATGCTTAAATACAGCAAAGATCATGGGTGAGCTTTCACGCGTTATTAACTCACGTGGTTAGTATAAAGCTGGTAAAGCGATGGGTTTTCACGTTACGGTCCAATTCATGTGGCGCGTTTATTACACGATCTAATTAGTGGGGTGTTTTCTCCTTGTTTTAGTCAGGATTTCGGCTTTCACTTTTCCGCTTAGAGTTAAAAGGCTTGAAGAAAGGGTACTTCCCACCCTCGGTTTTTTGGATACTTCCACGTTTAAATTCGCTACATTCAGATACCTTTTGTTGCTAATTTAGGGGGCTTAATTGAAGACAGTTTGGGAGGGAGTGGGTGGGTTGACTAATTTACTAAAAAAAAATCCCCAAAAAGTAAAATAAAAATTTATGTGAATAGGCTAATGTTTGGAAAATTTACGGAAATAGGTTGAAAGCGTTATTTTACAAATTATATCATTTTTCTAAACATTGACTTATTCACATGATTTCTTTATTTTTCGATATTTTTTAGTAAATTAATTGGTGGGTTAATCTTAAGGTTGAGATTAATAATTTTAAATTTGATTTTTAAAAACACATACTATTTTTTAAGAAATAGTTTGATTTTTTTTTTGTTAAATTATAAAGTAAAACTTTTGAATATTAAAATTTGCTCTAAATTTGTATATATTTCATATTTTAAGAATTTAATCTCTCAATTTTTACTTTTAAAAGTTTATTGTTTCTGCTTTTTGAATCTAAAAATTTAAGTTCAATTGTTATCACCATTAAATTTATTTTATTAAATTCTCTAATGTGACATTTTGAAACTAAAGAAAATTCACTCGGTACTTATATAATAATAAAATAATGTTAAAAATACTGATTAGATTTTTTCTTAATAACACACATTTAAACTCGTCATGGCAAAAAATAATTGTTTCCTATTGGAATAATGTTTTTTAGAAAACTTTGCCGCAGGATTTTGATTTAAATAGTTAACAATAGTAATTATTTAGACTAACTAATCACTTTATAAAAGTAGAGAAATCAAATGATGTAAAGAATTAAAATATATAGATTAAATCTCAAGTTTCAATATAGTACATGGGCCAAACTAAAATTTAACCTTTTTTTTTATAATGTGAGAAAAAAAAAGTAAGGTAAATCTAAAAGAAATTGAAAACCACCGTTAATCTCTAAGATGAACATTTAAATTATATAAAACCATGTAACATTTTAATTAAAATGTTGAATTTATTAACTATTTAAACTAATTAATAATATTATAAAAATATAAATATTATATTATATTAAAAATTAAAATATATAAATTAAATTTCAAATTATAAAAAGACTTTATATATAATTATATAGATTATAAGGTACGCATCATAAATCAACCATTGACTCAATTTTCAACTCTTTAAGGTTAAATTCTTAAAGCACTTTTCTTAGTATAACTAATCTTTACAACTCATCATTTATAATTTTGTATTAAATTGTCAATTTTAATAATTATATATTAATTTAAGCTTACTAGTTTTAGATATTCAACTTTATTTTTTCTTGGCTTTAATATTTATATAATAGTGAATCTATATGTAACAATTAGAATTTTCAAATAAAATAAATTAACCATCTTTATTTATTTGAAATTTGATGTTTAAAATATAAATAAATTTAATATATCTTCCAATTTAATGATTTGGGAGGGTTATGAGTAGTTTAAGAATGATAGAAAAAAAGAAGAAGCATAAACAAGCTCATTTAAGTAATAAAAATTTTGTAAACTACATGAATTGTCACTAAATTTTGATTAAAATTACAATTTGGACATGCAACTTTCAAAAGTTACATACTAGTCGTGTTATCAAGTTCTTGCATTTTGGTTATTCATTTGTTACTTCTTTAATAAAATGATAATATGATACGTTATCTCGATGAGTTAATAACTAATTTTACTCTTAAATTATAGTTAAAATATTATTTTTTAATACATTTAAATATTTTTTAACAATTATTCTAAAAAATTCAAAAATAAAAATATAAAAAAATCTTAAAATTGATAATTTATTTACTAAAATTATAAAAGAAATTTTAAAATTATAATTATACGTTTTTAAAACAAATCATAAAATTCTAAAAGTCAAATCGGCGATGTTACATTGTACAAATGAACACACCCTTCCTCTCAATATTCGGCGATGATCCTCTTTAGACATCAAGGTGGGATCTTTTAGGAGCAACACAATTGTTGTCATCTATTTATCTAGTATCTAATAGAAAATAAGTTGTACTCTTAGAAATTAAAACATGAAATTCTAAAAAGTTCTAAAAATATATGGAAATGTTTCTAAAAATATCAAGTTTTATTATTATTATTATTATTATTATTATTTACAATTATAAAAATATAAAATTACTAAAAAAAATGTACGTCTAAAATGAATCTAGACAAATGGATGTCTAGATTCATCTAAATCAGAACATCTATTTGTCCATAATAATTATGCATGTGAAATAAAAAAAACAAGTTTTTTATATTATTATTTTTTAAATTATTAAAAAATATAAAATCACAAAAAAAAATGCATGTCTAAAATAAATTTAGACAAACCGACGTCTAGATTCATCTAAATCTTTGTTAAGTAAAAATTAATAATGTCAGTTGTTCTAGTCTATTGCTAATATCCTAATCCTTAGGAAGTTGTTATTCATGCAATCACTTCCCTAGTTACTAGGTTGCAATTCTGATTTTCTCTTCTAGTTGCTAATTTTTAGCTTTCATCTGTTATATGTACTGCCTATTTATAGGTTTCCTTGCTGAATAAAGTTGATGTGAATATTTCCACTTCCTCTCATCTCTTCTACTTTACTTGAAACTCTGCTATTCTTTACCGTTAACAGTGGTAATAGCAATGGCCTCTGACAGCTTTGTACAACTAGTGATTCCTCGCTTTGATGGTCATTATGATCATTGGCGAATGCTAATGGAGAATTTCCTGAGATCAAAAGAATATTGGCAAGTTGTCTCGGATGGAGTACCAGAATTAACACCAGCAGTGACAAACGCACAAATGACAGAAATCGAAGGAATGAAATTGAAGGATTTGAAGGCTAAAAATTATTTGTTTCAGGCTGCTGATCGTTCAATCTTGGAGACCATTCTTTGCAAAGACACCTCCAAGAAGATCTAGTATTTAATGTAGAAAAAGTATGAAGCCTCAATAAAAGCAAAGAGGCAACAACGTCAAACACTTCGTACAGAGTGTGAAAACCCTAAGATGGAGTCTGGTGAGTCAATTGCAATTTATTTCTCATGAGTCATAGCAATCGTCAACAAGATGTGGATGTACAGCGACAACTCAAGAGGATATCATCATAATTGAAAAGATACACAGATCCTTGACACCAAAATTCAATATTGTTGTCCATGCAATTGAGGAATCCAAGGATATTAATGAACTCTCACTTGATGAGCTGCAAAGCTCTTTACTAATACATGAACAAAAGATCAAGCAGCAAGACAATAAGGAGCAAGCGTTGAAAGCTTCAACAGGTAATCACTCGATGTTTAAAGGAGGTAAAGACAGAAGTAACGATCAATGGCACCGACAACAACAACAACAACGAGAAAGTCAATTTTAAGGAAGAGGACGGGAACGAGGAGGCCATAACTCAGCAACTCATCTTCTAAGGTCAGCAGACAAGTCAAAAATTGAATGTTATAGGTGTCACAAGTATGGTCATTATCAGTTAGAATGTCGAACTAATTTAAATAAGCAAAATAGGGAAGAATCAACTAATTTTGCAGAATAAAAGGAAGATGTGTCTCCTTTGATGGTGTGTCATGTGAATGAAGAAACACAACAAAACTTGTGGTATCTAGACACTGGATGCAGCAGCAACATGTGTGGAGATAAGAGAATTTTTTCCGAACTAGATGAATCTTTTCGCAACACTATCAAGTTCGGTAACAACTCCACGATATCTGTCATGGGAAAAAGGAAAGATCACTATCCAAACCAAAAGAGAAATTATCCACACTATTTCTAATGTTCTCTTCATTCCAGATTTGAAGACCAATTTACTTAGTGTGGGTCGGTTGCAAGAGAAGGGGTACGAAGTCTTCATTAAAAATGGAGTATGCAGAATTCAAGATGAGAAATTGTGCTTAATCACTTAGGTGAACATGACATCAAATCGGATGTTTCTGCTTTATCTCCAAAGTCTCACTCATTCATGTTTCTTAGCAAAAGTGAAGGATGAGGCTTGGTTATGGCATTTCTGCTAAGGTCATCTCAACTTTGGTGGGCTCAAAACGTTACAGCGGAAAAACATGGTGATAGGCATCTCAAAAATTCAGATTCCTTCTCAAGTGCGTGTCAAGCGGTTTGGTTAATGAAAATTCTTGAAGATTTGCAATTCAAAAAGGAAGGAGCTATTGCAATCTATTGCGACAACAACTCAACCATTAAACTTTCAAAAAATCTCGTTCTACACGGAAGAAGCAACCACATAGAGGTGAGGTTTCATTTCTTAAGGGATCTAACAAAGGATGGAACAATAGATTTTTTCTACTGCAATCAAATTACTAATATAATGACCAAACCTTTGAAGTTATCTATGTTTTAGGAACTTTCAGTTTAAGGGAGGGAATGTTAAGTAAAATTAATAATGTCAGTTGTTCTAATTTATTGTTATTATCATAATCCTTAGGAAGTTGTTATTCATGCAATCACTTCCCTAGTTATTAGGTTGCAGTTCCAATTTTCTCTTCTAGTTGCTAATTTTTAGCTTTCATCTGTTATATGTATTGCCTATTTATAGGATTCCTTGCTGACTAAAGTTGATGTGAAGATTTTCACTTACTCTCATCTCTTCTACTTCACTTCAACTCTATTCTTCTTTATTGTTAACAATCTTCACATCCATTTATCCAGATTTATTATACACAAAAATAAGAAAACTATCATTTCTATCATTTCTTTTTTAGATTTTAGGGTTTAGGAGCATTCTCCTTACTACTTTTCGATTCAAGCGACCAGTCCGGTTTAAGTAGTACTACCAAAAAATAACAACTCGACAACGTTAATGACTATTACATAAATAATTTCTGAAAATTATGTGACAAAAACGTAATTTTAATATATGCTTTTCTAATATTTCTCAATATTCAATAATCACATTAAATTTTAATAAAAATTGAAATCAAACGATATGTGCCCATTAAATAAAAGATAAACTCTTTTAAAATTATTTTCTTCATAATTAAAATCACTTTATTCTAATAAAACTTATGAAATTACACTTCAGAAACAATTTCCTACAATTAAAGCAAAATTAGGAGCTTCTTAAAATAATTAAAACTAATATTAAAAAAAAATTAAAACCCCTAAACTTCACTTTTCAAGTTAGAGAAATCAAAACGACAACAAGGGCAACATTTCTTCTTCTTTAGCCAGGTTACAATGCAAGCTTCGTGAAAAACATGCGAGCAAGGAATGCGAGCCGCTTCGCCACCCACTGCCAATTCTTCCAAACAAATCGTACAATCTTTTTCCGCCGTTTCAACCACCGTCTTCCTCACACTCTCCGCCACCACTTCCATAGCCACCCCCTCATCGTCATCATCATCTTCGATATCCATATCATCACTCCCAAAGTCGGGCACTTCATTTACAACAGCGTCAATCTCCACTTCCATTCTCAAAACCTTCCCATCTGCATCCCTAGCAGCCGCCGCCAAGCGAACTGCTGTGGTCGCTATTTCTTCCACCATGGACTGTTGAACCGGGACTCGCATAGAGTTAAGCATGTCTAAAACGGCACCGTTGCCGTCGTTAATCAAGTCGTCGAAAGGAAACTCGTGTATCACTTGAGAATGAATCCTCCCGGCTTCCTCAAACAGTTCATCGACAATGATAAACGTGGCCTTAACCTCGATTTCAAACACAGCAGCAGCAGCAGCAGAAGAAGAAGAAGAAGAAGACAAAGGTTTGAGTTGTGGGATTACCATGTTCATGTCCAGATTCATTTGAGAGAAGCTATTGAATTCCTTTGCCATTATTTATTAGAGAGAAACATTAGAAGAATAAAAAATAAATGCGTTGCGGGGAAGAACGCGAAGTGAACACTGAGAAAGTGGGTAACGAGGAAATTTGTATGAATTATTATAAGAAACAAGTCGGCCCGGCAACCACCATTGATTTGATGTTCTTTTTACGCGGTTTTCTAACTTCTTACTGTCGGCCATTTGAAGACAAGCCCATTCATTTGGGCTAAACCGCTTAGTTTCTTAAACCAAACTCAAGCCTGCGCCTGCTTAAATATTTGGTTAAAATCAGCTTTTACTCCCTGTACTTTAGAAATATTTGATATTTAGTCCTCATAATTAAAAAGTAAAAAACATTAAATCCTTCTATTTTTCTTAAAAAAAATTATAATTAATTGCACATGACACCCTCTTTCTAAATTGGCCTATAAACTTTAAAGCATTTCAATTACATAGCCAAACTATCAATATTATATCAATCAAGTTCTTTCATTATTAAAATCGTTAATTTAACCATTAAATGACACGTGAAATATTATGTGACATAACTTAAAATGAAAATTTTAAAGAAAAGTAACAGTTGTCACATGATTTTTAAAAGTAAAAACTAAAAATAAAATAAAACCGAAAAAAGTGGGAGTGAATGATAAAACACCTGTAAAAGCTTTGAAAACCTCAAAACCAAGATATTTACGACATCCTTTTTTATAGTATTTAGTTTTCTTTAAAAAAAATTTTAAGTTATGACACATGATATATGATGTCTAATAACGATTTTAGTAATAAAAATACCTTAATGATATAACATCGATAGTTTAAGGATGTAATTAGAATATTTTAAAGTTTAAAAACTAATTTAAAATAAGAATCATAATTTAGCGATGTTTTATCTAATTAAAATGTAATAATTGAGATCATTAATATTTTCTTTATTCAAAGTTCTGTCCAATAATATATGCCACATCAATCATATATATATCAACTTGGCTTGCTTTGAAATTTATCCAGCTGAACACATGACATGTATAAACAGGCCAAATTGAAAGTTTTTGAATGATTGGATTAAAATTTGTAAATAAAAAAAAGTTAGGAGGATTTAATGTTGTAACTAAAATATTTCTAATACAACAAAATCTAGTAATTTAACATCAACAAATTTTAAGTTTTGTACATATAAGTAAAATTAATAGTAACGAAATGAAATTTTGAAATCATATA
The DNA here is from genome assembly GCA_025698465.1 of Gossypium longicalyx. NCBI lineage: Eukaryota > Viridiplantae > Streptophyta > Magnoliopsida > Malvales > Malvaceae > Gossypium > Gossypium longicalyx. The sequence goes on along the minus strand of CM046997.1, from coordinate 8,081,698 downwards.
AAAGTATAAGTTTTCAATAGAAAAAAAAATTGCTACTTTATATCTATTTGTTCGATACAAATGATTTTGTACATGGATTGCCATCTGAATTATAATATTTAAGAATTTAACGTTTTAGTTAGTATTTTCATTAGAAAAACGATCATCTGACTCTTTTTGAAATGTGGATGGTTAAATTTGACTCTTTTAAAAGGTTGATCAATGATAGAATATAGAGAAATACCAAGAATGTTTTATCTTATGTTGTCACATCTCAAAGAACAATATCTCGATAACAAGAAGTATGGAACAAGTTGAAAGGTAAACCTATATGTTATTATTGTGGTGTTGCAAGTCATATTAGACTTTTATGTTATAAGTTCCTCAATGATTTTAGATGGCACAATGTGTTCCCACAAGATAAACCACAGGTTGGAGAATTCACAAGAAAGTGTAAGAAAAAATCAATCACATATCAATTTGAAGATTAATAAAAGATTGATGCTTGAATGAAACACAATGTTACAACATATGTAGATCATGTTGAAGACATTTCGATCTTCATGAATATTTCTGGAAAATGTCCATATTATTCCACAAATTACAACTCTTGTTGTGATGATGTAACGTCTCATCTTATTCCCTTTAATGAATTTGATGTAAATTGACAAGGGGAGAAAGGAGCAAATGAGAGAAATTGACTTGTTACATACTGTCTTAGAACATTTGGTACTACAAGTTGTGCATCAAGTTTTACAATAAACTTGTATTAATTTTGTTGCCAAGGGGAGTGAATTTCATTTGATTTTATGGTTATTTTGTAGCTTACCTGATTACATATTGAATCCTTGATATAATATTGCTTAGAACTTGACTTGCTAATTTTATTTAAACATTGTGATGAGAGAAGTAGTTTCATATGTTTGGACTCACTTGTTCATATGTTATGGTTTGAAAAATTTATGAAATCTAAAGATTTTGTGCCACTTGAGCTTGGCACACCTCTTGACACAACTAATTTGAATTTTTGTTAAAATGGCAAGATTTTTCAATTGAATTGGAATAGTTGGTTGGACCGATTGGATTGGGAATTGGTTGGGATACCGATCTAGAAAAGGACATTGAATTGGTTAACTTGAGAACCCATATGGACTGATAGAATCAAGAGCCAATATAAATCGATTGAATTGAGTAAAAAGCCAATTGAACTAGTCGAATTGGATTTCAAATATATATTTTTAATTTTTTTTATAAACTTTTGAATGATTTAATTTAATCGAATATCAAACCGACAAATCGGTGGCCTGACCCATTCGACCACTAGTTTGACCACCAATCCAATTCTAGGAATCTTGCAAAATATGGGGAGTAATGCATGTTACTATTGCAATTCTACTGCTGCAATTCAGAGTGTGAATTAATGTGTGCTACTATTGTTGTTGCTATTGCTATTATTACAATTCTATTACTGCAATTCAAAGTGTGCATTTGGAGTTTGAGTAATGGTTTTTTTTTTTAGACATTTGCTTGCTTGACTTTCATGTTGCTATGGAAGAATTCACTTTTACTCTAAGGTTTTGTAAAAAAATTGAATTTTTATCTATTAATCAAAAAGAAATTATTTGGTGCATTTTCAGTTGAGTTTTAGACTCTACAAGTAGGTTAGAGTTGATCTATCATAATTTAATATGTCAAATTAGGCTCTCTAGTACGCTTAAAGAGCTTGTTTCCGAACAATTTATATGTTTATCAACAACTATGAAGAGTTTAAGTCCAAACAAGACCTTTATGTATCATGATAAAAAGGAAAAATAATTCTTATGAATTTAGAAGATCAAATAAATCAATTTAATTAGATAAAATTTATCTCATCCTTTAGTCGGACATGCCCATTGATTGGTTGTCACCTTCGAATTATCATGCAATAGTGTTGTGTTCAACCACTTATAACTTTTTGCCTAACTTATGCTTGTATCCACAATTTCTTGCCCACAACTATGGCCTACCAAAAACAAATACATGTTCCTATTTTTCCATAATAGCCAACAAATAATTGGGAAGAACATTTGCCATTCAATAATAGCCAACAAATAATTGAGAAGAACATTTGCCATTCAATATCATGATACCTATAATTACCTATATTTTGCAAATTCTACAACAACCAGTCTTAAAGCGAAAAGGAGAAAAATTGTACCTGATTATGTTTCAGCACAATCGGTAACCACACCGCTTTAGCAAAATTGCAATCACGTAAAGCATGGATATCTGATTCATCAACATGGCTACACCTCCCACAACTTCTATCATTTGTCATGTGTCTCATTACCCTTTTATCATTAGTCAAAATTATTCCATGCCATAGAGTCCACATGAACATTCTAACTCTTTGAGGCACTCTTGCTTCCCAGATCATTTTCCAAGTACGTGCATTGACACCTAAATCAAATTGATGGAGTCCTTTATAAGTTTTATATACAAAGAACATCCCCCTAGTCACCCATTTCCATGCAATACAATCTGGTCCAACATCTAACAAATGTGGGACTACTACGCTTATTTGCAAAACAATGCTGTCAGGAAGTAAATTTCTTATATAGCCCCAATCCCAATTACCATTATCATCCATCAAATTACTAACTCGAAGAGCATCATCCAAACTTGACCCTCTAGTATGCCATGTTTTCAAAATGACCACTTGAGGGACCCAAATGTCATTCCCAAAATTCACTAGACACCCATCCCTTTTGCCCAATAAACATTTTCCAATACTTCTGGCCAAAATTTCATGAGTGACCTCCAAAAGAAAAATAATTACATCTTTGAGATACCAGTTGGTAAAACTCCACACAAATTATACTTGTTTCTTACAACTTGTACCCATAAGGCTTCTGTTTTCGTAAACAACTGGAATCCTAATTTCAATAAGATTATTTTATTTTGGTTTATCAAGCTACGTATACCAAGCCCACCAATAGCCATAGGAGTACAACAAACATCCCAACAAAATAGTGCCAGCTTTCTCGTCTCAATCGTCGATCTCCGAATGAAATTCCAAGCCAACTTTTCAATTTCTCTATAGGCCAAAATCAGAAACCGAGCCGTTGCCATGAAATATTTCAGAATAGACAAGAGTATTGCTTTTGCTAGAGTAACCCGATTGGCCAACAAAAGCTTCTTTACTACCCAACCATTCAACTTGTCACAGACCTTATTCACAACAAACTCAAACGACTGAATACCAACTCTCCCATGAAAAATCGGCATGCCAAGGTACTTCCCTAGATCATCAGTGCACACAAACTCGATTTTCCTATAAATAGCCGAAGATAATACATCTAGAACATTAGGTGAAAAAAAGATTTGGGATTTACCTTTGTTCACTTTCTGTCTCGAGTAGTAGCAAAATTAATTTAGAATATCAATAACAATATCAGCTTACCTCAAATTAGCCTCACAGAATAATAATAAGTCGTCTACAAAAATCAAATGAGAAATATTCGGCCCCTTCCTAAACAATCACAATAGAACTTATCTTTTTTGATTAACTGTTTCATTGATTAGATGCCCCATCCGCTCCATACATAGAATAAATAAATAGGGTGATAGGGGATCCCCTTGTCGGATACCACGAGAAGGTTTGAAAGCCTCAGCCATAATTCCATTCCAAAGAACTTGAAAAGATGATGAAGACACACAGTTAAGGATAACAGAGATTAGAGTAGTTGGAAAACTAACATTAGACAACATTTCTTCCAAGAAATCCCACCTTAATTTGTCATACGCTTTTTCTAAATCAATTTTGAGGATCATTCAAACTTCCTTCCTTTAAAGTTTTTCATAGAATGAATAGCTTCCTAAGTGACAATAATATTGTTCAAAATATTTCTGCCTATCACAAAGCTAGCTTGATTTTCACTAACCAGTTACATCATTAACGATCTTAATTTGTTGACAATAGCTTTAGTGATAATTTTGTAAACTATCGTACATAGACTAATAAGTCTAAACTGCGAAACCCTCTCAGGTCTTTGAACTTTTAGAATAAGAACAAGTAATATTTTATTCAGTCTTCGATCCAAAGGATGCCTCTTCATTACCCGCTAAACCATTCTACTCATCGTCGACCCTACAACATCCCATTGTGATTAGTAGAATTTTACACGGAATCCATAAATTCCAAGTGCTTTAAATGGCGCCATATCAAACACTGCCTTACGAATCTCTATATCCAAGACTCTCATACACATGTTTCTTAAGCTTCGTCGACTGAAAACACCATTCCTTACCATCAATTTTGAGACCTACAATTTTGTTATCTTATCGTCTAGCCAATGTACGACTATGAAAAAAATCTGGTATTCCTGTCTTCTTTCACAAGCTAATTAGAACATGATTTTGGGAACCATAACAATTCCTCATGATGCAAAATTTTCTCCACTTCTAGTCTCAATTCCAGCTTTCTATTATAAATGTACTGGGAGTATCTTAATTCCATAATACGCTGGACCCGTTTAAGTTCTGAAATTAACTGGTGCTTTCTTTGAAAGATATTACCATAAACTATCTTATTCTAGTCTTGAACCTCTACTTGAAACTGATTCAAATTGTCCACCACAGAAACAACTTTACTCTAACTCTAAGAAAGTAGCCCTTTAAAATTCATATGTAACATCTAACTCTCCAAACAATGAAATTGTCTAACTTCTCTTCTTTGTTTCGGCTTTAAATAAAAAGTAAAATCGGATGATGATAAGATTTTAGACGATAAAGGTTTCGAATATAACAATTCAGCGCTGTCGAAACCATTTTTTTTGGGTTTAAAAACGGGGATCGACTTTGGTTTTGAAAATGAAAACGAACATGGGAGTCGCCACCGATCTTTTATTAGGTGTGATCGGACCACATCGTAATTTAATTGTTTTAAAATGTTTTGTTTTACTAAAACAACGATTTTGGTTTACGAAAATCGAAAAAAAAGATTCGGGAGTCGGTTACGTACGAGGAAGGATTAGCACCCTCATAACGCCCAAAATTGGTACCAAATTGATTAATTACTGTCCTTATGTCTGAGATTTTAAAGTTATTTTTGAAATATGGTTCCTTAAAAAATTTGAATAATTCAAGTTAGTTGTCAAAATTCTCTTATTTCAAAAGAATGCAGCATCATATCCAACACGATAGGACATGATGTTTTATTCCCTTGAGAACACGATAAATTTTTACTTTCATAAATCTATATATTGAAAATTACAAAAGGATGTCTAATTATTTAGTTCAACGAGAAATCGAAACCCAGCACGGTAAGGCATGATCCCTCGAATTTCCAAACATTGGACATTGCCTTGTTTTAGAATTTAAAGAATACGAATGAAATTCTAAAGGAACATTTGATTATTTTGAACAAACGAGAAATCGAAACCCAGCACAATAGGGCACGATTTCCCGAATTTTCGAGCATAAAACATTGCCTTGTTTTAGAAAACCTTATCTCGGGATAACAAAACATCACATTTAACACGTTAGGACACGACATTTCGAATTCTCGAGAATAAGTTTTTTTTAACTAAAATTTATGTATTTTTATATTTTTTTTGAAAAAAAAGATATTCGGTTATTTAGATTAAACGTGGAAAATCGGAACCCAATACGTTAGGGCACGATTTTTTGGATTTCTAAATACCGGATATTGCCTTTGCAAAAGAATCATTTTTGTGTCTAATAATGGTTAATATAACATGAATTTGTAATAAAATGCAAAAACAGGCTACGGGGATGATATCTACAAATAAAATAAATGCATTAATCGAAAATTATATGAGAGACAAGCATAAAGGAATTAGCAAGCACACGAACTAATTACAGATCAAAGATTACGAAAAATAAAATAAAAAAATACATAAATAAATGACGTATAAGAATAAATAATGAAAATAATGATACAAATAATGAAAAATATTAATATATAATATTAGAATATTAGAATAAGAATAATAATATTTACAATAAAAAATAATAATAAAATAATGTACTAATAATGTAATAATAATAATAATAATAGTAATAAAATATAATAGTTAATATAATATTAAAGCAATACTAAATATAATATTATAATATTAATTATAATGCAGTACAAGAAATAAATAGAATATATTAATAATATTAAAAAGTAGCAAATGATAAGTAACAATAAAAGAGGGAAATAATAAAATAATGTACTAATAATGTAATAATAATAATAGTAATAAAATATAATAGTTAACATAATACTAAAGCAATACTAAATATAATATGATAATAAAAATTGTAATGCAGTACAAAAAATAAATAGAATGTATTAATAATATTAAAAAGTAGCAAATAATAAGTAACATAATAATATTAGAAAACAATAACGATACCTACAGTAATAAACCTAATAATAATAATAATAATAATAATAATAATATTATTATTAAATATGATATAATAATTATATTAATATTAAAAATAATTAATTTAATGATAAAGGCATGAAAATGAACAAAAAAGGACTAAAACTGCAACAAAAACATAGTTCTGGGGCCAAGTCAAAAATAAAAGTAAGAGGAGGGACCCATTTGAAGTACGCGAATGACATGGAGGACTAAAAAGGAAATTTTCCCTTCCCTCCAAAACGTTGCGCTTTACTCGGGACCAAAATGTAAACGAAACAAAATCAAAGGGGCGAATTTAAAAGCATAACAAACTTAATTGTAAAATGATAAAAAAGCGGAGGGACTGCGTGCGTAAATTTCCCATTTCCAAAAAAATGCGGATCCTAGCTTAACTCGGTCGGGTCGAGTTGGACGCATTAAAACGGCGTCGTTTTGGCATTGAGGTTTTAGTCCAAAACTACGTCGTTTTGGTCCCTATATAAATACTAATTTTCTAAAAAAAACCAGCATTCTTCTTCCATTTTTTAAAAAAAAACTCAGCCCCTTAAAACAAATCTCTCCCCTTAAAGATTTCCGATGGGGCTCCGGCGCATTCCTCCTCCGCGCATCGCCATTGCCGGCCACCGTGCACGGTGGCTGAAAATTTCAAAAAGGTATTTTTTTCTCCTTTTTTTATATTTTTAAAATAATATGTATTTATATATGTGTGTGTGTTTATATGTAAACAAAGGAAAGAAAGGAGAAGAAAAAAAAGAAAAGATTCAAAACTAAAGAAACTTAAATCACCTTTTTTATTTTCGATTTTGATTTTCTCTTTTAAGGTCTGTTTTTGTGCTTTTGATTTAGTAGAGTCTGAACCACTTTTTTTAATTGAAAACAAAAAAAAAAACCGTCTACCATGGATTTAGAAAGCTTTATATAGCCGAAAAAAGAAAAAAATACATTTGATTTTGATTTTTCTTTCTTATTCCTACTATTTGGATTGTTGTCTTTTCTCCATTAATGTGTGCAGATGGAGCAGGTGGCGGTGGGTGGTGTCAGAAGAGGGCTAGGGCGGCGCCTAGGGTAAGGAGAGGTGAGGAGAGGCTAGTTTTTTTTTTTGTTAAGGTTTTGGGCTAGGGTTAGGTACTTGGGCTGATGTAATTGGGGTTTGGGTATTTTAGTTTGGTGGGTTTTTAGTTGGGTTTTGTATTATTGGGTTTGGTTTATCCCGGGCCAAAATGGGCTTGTACAGCTGCCCCTCTTTGCTTGTTGTCGTGTAACGAGAACAGAACAAAGACTTTCAAGAAAGACCAGTTTGGCCCGGCCGCGTCGAGTCTTGACTTCTTTGGTGCTCCTCTTCTTCTTGTAGCTTTGTTAAAGTCCACTGCGTCTTATTGCTGTGATCCACTCCACTGCGACTACTTGTAGCTTTAACCTGTTCCACTGCAACTTCAAGGAGATGATGTTTATGGATTTAATATGTTCTTCTGCAATTGTAGCTTGATCTGCTCTATTGCAACTTCAAAGAGATAAGATCTACTATTTTCAGTCCGCTCCATTGCAACTTTAGGAAGATAAGACTAGTGACTTCAACCTGTTCCACTACAACTTCAGGGAGATAAGGTTTGTTTTGATTTGCTCTACTGCAACTTCAGAGAGATAGGATCTGTGATTTAACTTTAATTTGTTCTACTGCAACTTCAGGGAAATAAGATTTGCTATCTTTAGTCTGCTCCACTGCAACTTCAGGGAGATAAGACTTGTGACTTCAACCTTCTCCACTGCAACTTCAGAGAGATAAGGTTACTTTTGATCTGCTCTATTGCAACTTCAGAGAGATAAGATCTGTTTATTTATAGCTTTAATTTGTTCCACTGCAACTTTAGGGAAATAAGATTCGCTATCTTCACTCTACTCCACTGCAACTTCAGGGAGATGAGGCTTATGACTTTAATCTACTCCACTAAAATTTCAAGGAGGTCTGTTGTGGCTTCTAGCTGCTCCAACGCCATTTCAGAGAGAAGAGATCCATTGAAACTTCGAGGAGATCTGTTGTGGCTTCTAGCCGCTCCAATGCCATTTCAAGGAGAAGAGATCTGCTGAAACTTTAAGGAGATCTGTTGTGGCGTCTAGCCGCTCCAACGTCATTTCAGGGAGAAGAGATCCGCTGAAACTTCGAGGAGATCTGTTTTGGCTTCTAGCCGCTCCAATGCTATTTTAGGGAGAGGAGATCCGCTGAAACTTCAAGGAGATCTGTTGTGGCTTCTAGCCACTCTAACGCAATTTCAGGGAGAAAAGATCCGCTGAAACTTCAAGGAGATCTGTTGTGGCTTCTAGCCGCTCCAATGCCATTTTAGGGAGAAAAGATCCGCTGAAACTTCAAGGAGATCTGTTATGGCTTCTAGCCGCTCCAATGCCATTTCAGAGAGAAAAGATCTGCTGAAACTTCAAGGAGACCTATTGTGGCTTCTAGCCGCTCCAATATCATTTCAGGGAGAAGAGATTTGTAATTTCCAGTTTGTTACCCTACTACTTAGGGGGTTAATCTCGTGAATTCACCGATTTAAGGACATGACCTGTAGAATCAATTTCATGTATCTATGCTTATGCCAAATAATTAGGATATCATGATCAAAATGAATCAAATGCTCCTAACTAGATGTGCTATGAATGATCTATAAATGTATGAGTGCAACATGTCGTGAGAATGAATCCCTTTTTAATGCTTAGGTTGTTATTGCTCTTTGTTCATCAAGGTTCTATCACTGAAATAGTACCTTGTCTTCTTGTTCAGCTTAGATCTTGGACAGAAAATCCGAATTGGTAGTCCCAATTTAACTCTTCTTCCTCAAATATTTTCAATCCTTAGGTTTGATTAGTTCTAAATAATAGTCCTATTTCAGGTTCCTGTACTATTTAGAAACATTCAGAGTAATACGCAGAACTCCTTTTACGAAAGTGTCATTAGTCCATTATTTATTATTTCAATGCACAAATGCTTGAGAAAGATCATGACAATGGACAGAACTGAAATTTATCAGAAACAAAAAGAATAGATTAATCACAGAACACAAACATTGCTGGAAGACAAAATGAATAAAAGGAAAAATAGGTTCCCCATATATCGCAGCATTAGCTTCTCTGTACGAACTGCTTGAGGACCCCCTTTTTGAGCCCAATATGTGTTTAAGGAACTTAAAGTACTCTTATTGATGCCCCAAGATGTAACATCTCTCCTCCTTGCTAATTTAGATATTGCAAGAGTACCACATGCCTTACCTTTGGTCAAAGCTTGAATCGCCCTTTACGGGCTTTCAATTCAAAATCCCTTTGGTCTCAAGGTGCTCTTTGTGAGTTTTCACCTTGGCCTCTCCTCTTTTTTTTTAGACGAAGTATTTTTTAAACGAATCTGAATTTACAGGATTGGGTAAAGTCTTGCCATTCATTTCGGTCAATATCAACGCTCCTCCAGAAAAGGCCTTCTTCACCACAAAAGGTCCTTCCCAATTCGGCATCCATTTTCCTCTGAAATCTTTTTGTATAGGCAGGATCTTTTTTAATACTAGGTCTCCTTCGTGGAATTCTCTAGGACGAACCTTTTTGTTATAAGCTCACATCATCCATTTTTGGTACATTTGACCATGACGAATAGCCCTTAGCCTCTTTTCTTCAATCAAATTCAACTGATCGTATCGGGACTAGATCCATTCTGCCTCATCCAGCTTTACCTCTGACAAAAATCTAAGGGAAGGAATCTCAAGATGGGTCCATAGACCAATGAGAAAGGCGTTGCCCCAGTAGAGGTTCTGATGGACGTTCAATAAACATAAAGGGCAAATGGTAACTTCTTATGTTAATCTTTATAAGTTTCAGTCATCTTTTTCACAATCTTCTTGATGTTCTTATTGGTTGCTTCGACTGCACCGTTCATCTTTGGGCGATACAGTGACGAGTTGTGGTGTCTGATCTTGAACTGACTGCAGACCTCTGCTATTGTACTATTGTTCAAATTCAATGCATCGTCAGATATGATCTTTTCTGGCATTCCATATCGATAGATAATTTCCCTTTTCAAGAACTTGCTAACTGTCGATTTTGTAACATTGGCATATGAAGCGGCCTCCACCCACTTGGTGAAATAATCGATGACCACAAAGATAGATGCCCATTTGAAGTTTTTGTTGAAATTGGCCCGATCACATCCATGCTCCATATCAAAAAAGGCCATGGAGAAGTCATAATAGTCAGAGGTGAATGAGGCACATTAATCTTGTCTCCATAGATTTGACACTTATGACATCTTTTGGCATAATTAATACAGTCTCCTTCCATTGTGGACCAATAATAACCAAATCTCACAATTTGCCTGGCCATTGTAAAGCCATTAGCGTATGTCCCACAGACGCCCTCATGGACTTCTTCTAAGATTTTCTTAGCCTCAATAGCGTCTACACATCTTAACAGTACCTAATCCTTCCTTCTTTTGTATAGGATCTCCTCGTCTAAGACATAGTTATTGACCAGTCTTCTCAACATTCTTTTGTCATTCTCAGTAGCTTGGTCTGGGTACTCACGATTCTTCACATACCCCAGGATATCGTGATACCAAGGGTGATCGTCATTTTCTTTTTCTTCTTCAAGGTTGTAACAATGAGCTGGAGCCTCGTAAATACTCATTTGGATTGGTTTCACATCCTCTTGTTTGTTCACCTTGATCATAGAAGCTAAAGTTGCTAGGGCGTCGGCCATCTGATTTTCTTCTCGAGTAAGATAGCAGAAGGCGATATCATCAAATTCTTTGATTAATTCAAGGACCAGATTTCGGTAATTGATCAACTTGGGATCTCTCGTCTCCCATTTACCTTTGAGTTGATAAATCACTAGCGCAGAATCTCCATATACTTCTAGTGCTTTAATCTTGTGTTTTATGGCTGCACAGATGCCCATGATGCACGCTTCGTATTCCGCCATATTGTTCGTGTAGTCAAAATCCAATTTACTAGTGAAGGGATAATGATCTCCGTCTGGGGATACCAAGATTGCCCTGATTCCGTTACCCACAACATTTGATGCTCTGTCGAAGTTTAGCTTCCAAGGATGACATTCTTGAGGGTCTTCTTCAGTGGTTGCCATGTACATCAGATCTTCATTTGGAAAATCAAAATTCAGAGGCTCGTAGCCCTCTAGAGCTCTACTGGCTAGAAAATTTGCTATTGCACTCCCTTTTATAGCTTTCTGGTTTACATGGATGATATCAAATTCGAAAACTAGAATTTGCCATTGGGTCATTCTTCCATTTAAAGTAGTTGACTCCATCAAGTACTTCAGAGGATCCAATTTAGAAATCAACCAAGTTGTGTGGTACAACATGTATTGTCTCAGTCTTCGGGTTGTCTAGATTAAGACACAACACAACTTTTTAATTGGCGAGTATCTCATCTCACACTCAGTGAACTTCTTACTGAGGTAATATATCGCTCTTTCTTTCCTTCCTGACTCATTGTGTTGGCCAAGTACACATCCCATAGAATTTTCAAATACTGTCAAATACAGTATCAGTGGCTTATCTGGACTAGGTGTTGTCAACACTGGGACATTGGACAAGTATTGCTTAACCTTGTCAAAAGTCTTCTGGCACTCCGCATCTCAAACACCAAGGTTATGTTTCTTAAAGAGACAGAATATAGAGTCACATTTCTCAGTTAGTTGTGAAATGAATCGAGCGATGTAATTTAGTCTCCCTAAGAATCCCCGAACATCCTTTTGAGTACGCGGCAGAGGTAACTCTTGTATGGCTTTGACTTTATCTGGGTCAATCTCAATTCCTTTTTCACTGACTACGAATCCTAGTAGTTTCCCTGACCTGGCCCCAAAAGTACATTTTGCTGGATTGAGTTTCAGTTAGAACTTCCTCAATCTCAAAAATAATTTCCTCAAGACTTGCACATACTCTTCTTCTGTCTGGGATTTGGTGATCATGTCATCGACATAGATTTCAATTTCTTTGTGCATCATATCATGGAACGGGGTTACCATGGCTCTTTGATATGTTGCTCCCGTATTTTTCAATCCGAACGGCATCACCTTATAGCAAAAGGATCCTCAAATGGTTACAAATGTGGTTTTATTCATGTCTTCAGGATGCATCTTGATCTGATTGTACCCTGAGAAACCATCCATGAAGGAGAACAATAAGTAACCTGCCGTGTTGTCCATTAAGGTGTCAATATAAGGCAACGAGAAATTATCCTTCGGGCTGGCTTTGTTTAAATCTCTGTAGTCTACACACATCCGTACTTTTCCATCTTTTTTAGGGACAGGGACGATATTAGCTACCCATTCCGAGTACTTAACTACTTGTAAGAAACCAGCATCAAATTGCTTCTTGACCTCTTCTTTTATTTTCAATAAAATATCTAGCCTCATCCTTCGGAGCTTCTATTGAACTGACTTGTATTTTTCTTTAATGGGGAGCCTGTGTACCATAATACCAGTCCTTAGCCTAGGCATATCTTGATATGACCATGTAAAGACATCCTTGAACTCTTGGAGTAACTCAATAAGGTCCCGCTTTGTCTCTGTGGTAATGCAAGTTCTGATCTTTACTTCTCTCCTTTCTAGTTCATCTCCCAAGTTCACGACTTCTATTGACTCTTTGTGAGGTAGAATCTGTTTCTTTTCTTGTTCTACCATCCTTAACAAATCAGGGGATAAGTTACAGTCTCTGTCATCTTCAAAGTCTTGAGATCCCTCTAAACACATATCTCGCTCAAAAGGAGACTCTGAGTTAGTAGCAACGTCGCTTATATCGTTGATATCTAGAGACTTGTTATAGCTGTGAAGGAAGATACAAAGAACAAAAGAATCTAAGAACAATGATGTGTATAGTATGATTATGAATGAAAGAATAAAAAAATATTTGCACGGGATAAGACAAAAGGATGCATTTAATTGAAATAACGATTTTGAACACAAGCCTTTTTCACAAAAGGACACTTATTACTCCTAGGCCTAGAGTAATAGGTGTGTTTTGGACATTACTCTTTATTAGTTCTAAAGACTATAGGAATCTCTTCCGCAATCCAATTATTCAAAACACTTTCCGGCTCATAAGGGCGAATGCCCGACAAATTCTCTACTCCAGTTCCTTCTTCGTATGTGGCGTTAATGCTTAAGTTTTCCAACATTTCTTCGACAGATCCTTTCCTTGTTGATCTTATTTCGGAGTAAATAGTCCCTCCCGGCACGAATGTTCTGGATATGTGAGGAAAGGTCATCGGCTCCCACTTAACATCTTCCCCGCTTAAACGCGCTCTTCTCCTTTCTTGTTTCTTCTCTTGCTCTTTTTTCTTTTGTTTTGCATCTGACTTGAATCCTAAGCCAAAGTGGTCTCATTTTCCCATGAGCATAGGTACTTCGACCCTTCCTTGTAGGTTTCTTCCAAGCCCTTTCCCTGGTAAAACTCATTTCCCAACCATCAGTTGTAGACCCATTCTTGTAGTTTTGGAGATTCTGGGCGTCGGGATGTTATTTCTTTCTACAACAAAGGTCGAATTTACAAATTCTAACGACCAAAAAAAACATTCTATGGCTTCATCATCTATCCCCACATATGATGCATTGTTGGTAACGGATGCAATGATATCTTCTTTCGTGTTTATGGTCACCAATCGACCTTCCGTTATAAATTTGAGCTTTTGATGTAACGATGGCGGTACTGCCCCCGCTGAGTGAATCCATGGCCTTCCCAATAAGCAATTGTAGGAGGGCTTGATGTCCATTACCAAGAAATCTACCTCGTACGTGCTAGGGCGATTATAAGGGGTATTTCGATCCTCCCCATTACTTTTCTTTTGGTACCATCGAACGCCCTCACTACATTTTGGCATGTTTTCATATGGGAACTATCTACGGGCAACCTATTCAATGTGGATAGAGGTAGGACGTTTAGTGTCGATCTATTATCAATCAATACCCCCGGCAATGTGTATCCCTTACAACGTGTGGTAATGTGCAGAGCCTTTGTGGACCCCATACCTCCCGGTGGTATTTCATTATCGTTAAAGAAAATAAAATTATCAGTGCTGATGTTGTTGACCAGATAATCCAGTTTGTTGACAGAGATGTCGTTCGTGACATAAGTCTCATTCAGCACTTTCATTAAAGCGTTTCGATGCGTCTCTGAGCTCAAAAGTAAGGCTAGCACTGAGATGCGAGCCGGTTGCTTGTGTAGTTGTTCAACAACGCTGTACTCACTATACTTTAAAAATTCTAGGAATTCCCTAGCTTCATTCTCGGTTACTGACTCATTGACTGACGATTCGAACCTGACCGTCTTCTCCTTCCTTTGCTCAACTATTGGGGCCTTTTCTTTAACGATTTCATTATTTGTACTCGTAGGATCATTACGTCTCCCTCTGCGTGTATAGAAACCTACATATTGGTTCTCTTGTAAAGCACTAGCCGGGCTTTCCCCCCCCGAGATTGTCACGTTGCAATCATAATTCTAAGGAACCTTTTTGCTATCCTTGTATAGGAAGGATATTGGCTTCTGAATTATGATTCCGGGCGTCAATTCTACTCCTGCTTCATTGTTCCTGGGTCACGAAATGATTACTATAGGATGATTAACTCTTTGGACCCCTTCTGTTGTTCCCTCCTCTGAGGCGTAAACCTCTCATTCCTCTGATCCTCTGATTTCTTCATAAAATTCCATCTCCTTATTTTCCATCAGATTTTGCACTATGGACCTGAACTTATTGCACTCTTGGATGTCATTGCCTTCATCGGCATGAAACTCGCAGTATTTTCTCACTTCTCTGGGCCTTTTCCTTGGATGTCGTGTGACTAAACCTCCTTCCACCATCTTCTTTCAAACCCATTTAAAAGGGGTTTTTACCTCTGATACATCTATCTTGATTCTTTTGCCCCCACTCTCGACTATCGCATTTACCCTTTTATTAGCATGGTCGGGCAACAGATTTCCTGCTACGTTAGGACCTAGTGAGTCACCAAATTTTATGACACCCATTTCGATGAGTTTTTCCACTAACTTTTTGAACGCGGTACAGTTCTCAATCGAGTGCCCCGTTATCCTTGCTTGGTACTCACATTGGGCGTTTGTGTCGTACTATTTTTAGAATGGGGGTTGTAAAGGCTTCAAGTAGAAATGTGACACCACATGGGCATCAAATAAGCTCTGATACAATTCTCTGTAGGACATCGGGATAGGCGTAAACTGGACTCTTTCCGTGTTAGGCCTTGAGTTGGAATCTTATCTTGCGGAGCCCTGATGGCTGGTAGTCACTGTCCTTGGTTGGCTTACGGTGACTGGCTTATTATAACTCTTATTGTATACGTTTGTGTTGTTCACCTCGTTTTTTCCTTCTCGGAGCTAATTTCTTGACATTTTCCCCTGTTTCAATCTTCCCGCATCTTATCACGTTCTCTATCATCTCTCCTGACATTACTATGTCTGAGAAGCTCTTAGTAGCGCTTCCCAGCATGTGATTGATAAATGGAGCTTTCAGAGTATTGATAAAGAGCATAATCGTTTCTTTTTCCAGAAGAGGTGGTTGGACTTGCGTCGCCACTTCTCTCCATCTTTGGGCGTACTGCCTGAAACTCTCATTTTGTTTCTTCTCCATGTTTTGTAACATGATTCGATTAGGTGTTATGTCTGTCACGTGGCTGTATTGCTTCATGAAAGCTTGTGTCAAGTCTTTCCATGAATGGATTTGAGTGCGGTTTAGTTGGTTGTACTATTTGGCCGCAGACCCGACCAAACTGTCTTAAAAGCAATGGATCAATAGTTGATCATTGTAAACGTACCTTGCCATTCTTCGACAAAACATGATGATGTGAGCCTCTAGACAGCTAGTTCCATTGTATTTTTCAAATTCTGGCATTTTGAATTTGGGGGGAAGCACCAAGTCTGAAACCAAGCTTAATTCCTTAGCATCGATTCCACCACGATAGTCAGCGTTTTCTATTTCTTTAAAATTTTCTTCCAACCATCTACACCGTTCTTCGAGTTCTTTCAGAAGCTCTACCCTTGTCTTTTCTGCTTCTATTACATCATTAAGATCGGGGACACCGGGGTTAGTCGGGTTATCCCTCGGATTAGAGCCTGAACCAGCCTGATAGTTTATCGGTATTGAGGTATCAACCTGAAATTGTTGGGGCCTGATTGTAACGGACGGCCTTCGCGTATGCAGCTCGGGTTACGTTTGAGCATTCATCGGGGTGAAACCATGGGGTAGAGAGAATCCTCAGTAACGGATGGCCTCTGCGTGTGTATCTCATGTTGCGTTTGAGCGTTTTCCGGGGTAAAACCAGTAGGGTAAAGGGAATCTTCATTGTTATTTCCAATATTGGTCATAGGGCACTTTCCTTTGTCCGTCCTACTAATTAGTAGTCGGGTTAGCTCTTCCATCATACTTCTTTGTGATTCCAGCATTTGATCCCTCATTTCCTGCTGGATTTTAGATAATTGTTCTTGCACTTGTGTTTGCATCTGCTCCTGCATCTCTTTCTGCATTTGTTCCAGTCTTTCTAATTTTTTATCCATTGCTTGAGTTTTTCTTCTTGTACTGTAGGGATGTGCACTTGAGAGATTTTCGTTGGTTTCCAGATTACTTAAACATTTTTAATTAATTAGAATCTTTTTTATGGCCTTTAATGCATATGAAGTAATATAATGCAAATGCATGAATGCAAAGGAGGCATCAATTTTGATTCAATTCCATTTAGAAAACTTTACTGGAAAATAAAAGTCTTTACATAAAACTGAGTTACAAATAAGACTTCACCCTAATGCTCAGGGCCTTAATTTTCTTAAACAATGAGGTTAGCTCCTACCCCCGATCTGACTCCAACTCGTATTTCACGCCCAGTATGTCTGCTTATACTGCCAAAGCTTGCAAGTAATTAGCTACCTCCCGAATCTGGGTTATGGCTTCTCCCATAATGTAATCTTTATTTTTGACTTGGTCTTGCAAATGGTGAAGTTGTTCCTTCCAACGCTTCTCACTTGCTTCGAAAAACTCAATCTGCATCTCACAATTTTGTAATGACGCTTCTAATTCTTCGATTTTTCCTTTCATTTCTTCTACCTTGCTCAAGCTTGCTCTTAACTCTATTACGGTGTTACGGCTTCGGTACAGATAAAGAGATTTCTCGAGTTTCGCCACTGTAGCCCTTAGTTCATCTCGTTCATTTCTGTTTTCTGACAAGCTCTTTTCTAAATCTTTATTTCGTGCATTAGCTTTTCAGAATTTCCTTTCCCATCGGTCGACTTTGGTCTTTTCCTCTCGAATTTCCTAGCGCCATTGTTCTTATGTTTTACCTAACCCAGCAGTCCTCATAGACAGTCGTAATTTCTTATAATCTGTCTTCAAACTGTTCAGATCTTCTTCAGCCTTACTTTTCCCTTTTCTTAACTTTTCAGCTTCTGATCTTTAAACCTCAACGTCTAATCTCAGATGCATCTTTTCTTCCTCCAATTGTTCAATCTTTTTCCCAAGCTCAGAACTCTTCTTCTCGAAGTCTTATTTTATAATTTTCAACTCTGACGGGGCGGCTTGTAATTGTTCATCCATTGGTCGGGTGCTTTTTACACTTGGTCTAGGGATATTGTCATTGACTCTTTTTCTAAACCATCCATTATATTCAGGTGTCACCATGGAACCAACCACCAACCTCTTCATCCAGCGTGTTTGCTTCCAAGCATCCGATAGTTCCCGAACTTTCTTATTATAGTGGTCACCTTTATAGGAGAATTCACACTGAGCGAGCCCGTAAGTCGTGGGTACAAGCTGCCTCGATTTGTATTGCTTTAATGCAAGCAATGGAGTATACCCAGTAGCTCCCTAAATTCCTAACAACGGCACCCAATCAAAGTTCCCACATCGATGTAGGATCTCATCCGGAACCATCCAAAATGCTCTCCACTCTATATCCCCTCCTTGAGGTTTCGAAGAATTTCCATCCACTTCTCCTCTAAGATATCCTCTCTCCTTTGTATGGCTGCCTCCTCTTTTAACGGGGAATAAGCTTCAGAAAAGACCCGATAAGAAACCTTGTCCACCTTCCAAAAGTGTCCATGAAACCACACCATTAACAGCTGCGCACATCCAATAAACTGTCCATCACCTGACTTCCAACACATGCTCAAGGATTTGAACGTCTCAGCCAATATCGCAGGTACAGGTGTGATTCCCTTCTCTAGATGATCGAATAAGTCAGTGACTGCCTCATCCACGTGCCTTAAAGCCTTAGGAAAAATTACCAATCCATAGATGCTTAAGGCGAAGATATCGACCCTATTTCTTTTATCCAGATGCGTTAAAACCAAATCTCTCAAATTTTCCCAAGGGATACAATTACTATCTCATTTTTGTTGAATCCGAGCAGTGACCCAAGGCTCACTCATCCCTGAAATATTCATCAATTTCTTCGCAAAGGTTTAACCATTAAAAACCTTGGCATAAGCTTTTCTAACTTGCACTTTTGGACACCTGAGCAGGGTAGTATATTCCTCTACGATAGGCACTAAATCCACTTCCTCAAAAGTGAAACACTTGTAAGCAGAATTCTAAAATTGAATCATAACTCGGAACAGGCGCTTGTTCACATTAATATCTAGCAAGTACGATATATCACCATAGCTTTGATAGAACAACTGTTTGGTTCGTTCATCCCAACGAGCCCAGATATCTCTCAACTCTTGCAACTCATTCTGTGCTACATTGACGCGAGTGAATTCCTATAACTCTGATGTATATCCTTCTGTCAAGCTATCCCCTTTCTCTGATTGTAACTTCTCTGACCATGCGCGGACGGCCGCATTATCCTCAACTTTATTAAGAAATTCATTCTCTAGGTTAAACTTTCTAACTTAGTAATCGAATACGGATCAACACCTCCTTTAGTATGCAATGTTATGTAAAATACAATCAAAACAAGACAAGTCAGTATTAAGTGTTAATAATAAAATACAAGCAAAATAAAGATAATCAAAGTATATATATGAGCGACTACTATAGTTTAACCTAGCTCCACCTAAAGAAGGCTCTTAGGGTTCCCTATATGTGGTTTGGTTCTAGAGTAAGGGTATCCGAACCAGCAGATTCCTCGATCCTCACCCATTACAGGATCATATGGATCGAGTTCGGTTCAGGGGAATACATTTCCCTATGACCATGCAAAGATGAAAATCTCACGAAATCATAGGTACAGATGTATCCCGGAAGCAACCCACTAGCCCATGCGGAGGCGAAAACCTCACGAAAGCATAGTTTCTTACTCCCACTTAGAAGGTGTGACCACAGCGGTCATGCAATGCAATGCAATGTTATTCTACAAGATCCGCACCATAATAATCATACAATCGAATGCAATTGAAGAAATCATGATTTTCAAAACAAATTTTCAATTCATTGACAAAAGGACAACAAATAATCAATTTCATGGCTTGACTCTCTTATTATCCCCAGTGGAGTCGCCAAGATGTCGAAACCATTTTTTGGGGGTTTAAAAACGGGGATCGACTTTGGTTTTGAAAACGAAAACAAATATGGGAGTCGCCACCGATCTTTTATTAGGTGTGATCGGACCACCTCATAATTTAATTGTTTTAAAATGTTTTGTTTTACTAAAACAATGATTTTGGTCTACGAAAATCGAAAAAAATAGATTCGGGAGTCGATTACGTACGAGGAAGGATTAGCACCCTCATAACGCCCAAAATTGGTACCAAATTGATTAATTACTGTCCTTATATCTGAAATTTTAAAGTTATTTTTGAAATACGGTTCCTTAAAAAATTTGAATAATTCAAGTTAGCCGTCAAAATTCTCTTATTTCAAAAGAATGCAGCATCATATCCAACACGATAGGACATGATGTTTTATTCCCTTGAGAACACGACAAATTTTTACTCTCATAAATCTATATATTGAAAATTACAAAAGGATGTCTAATTATTTAGTTCAACGAGAAACCGAAACCCAGCACGGTAGGGCACGATCCCTCGAATTTCCAAACATTGGACATTGTCTTGTTTTAGAATTTAAAGAATACGAATGAAATTCTAAAGGAACATTTGATTATTTTGAGCAAACGAGAAATCGAAACTCAGCACGATAGGGCACGATTTTCTGAATTTTCGAGCATCAAACATTGCCTTGTTTTAGAAAACCTTATCTCGGGATAACAAAACATCACATCTAACACGTTAGGACACGACATTTCGAATTTTAGAGAATAAGTTTTTTTTAACTAAAATTTATGTATTTTTATATTTTTTTTAAAAAAAGGATATTCGGTTATTTAGATTAAACGTGAAAAATCGAAACCCAATACGTTAGGGCACAGTTTTTCAGATTTCTAAATACCGGATATTGCCTTTGCAAAAGAATCATTTTTGTGTCTAATAATGGTTAATATAACATGAATTTGTAATAAAATGCAAAAACAGGCTACGGGGATGATATGTACAAATAAAATAAATGCATTAATAAAAAATTATATGAGAGACAAGCATAAAGGAATTAGCAAGCACACGAACTAATTACAGATCAAAGATTACGAAAAATAAAATAAAAAAATACATAAATAAATGACGTATAAGAATAAATAATGAAAATAATGATACAAATAATGAAAAATATTAATATATAATATTAGAATATTAGAATAAGAATAATAATATTTACAATAAAAAAATAATAATAAAATAATGTAATAATAATGTAATAATAATAATAATAATAGTAATAAAATATAATAGTTAATATAATATTAAAGCAATACTAAATATAATATGATAATAATAATTATAATGCAATACAAGAAATAAATAGAATATATTAATAATATTAAAAAAATAGCAAATGATAAGTAACAATAAAAGAGGGAAATAATAAAATAATGTACTAATAATGTAATAATAATAATAGTAATAAAATATAATAGTTAACATAATACTAAAGCAATACTAAATATAATATGATAATAAAAATTGTAATGCAATACAAAAAAATAAATAGAATGTATTAATAATATTAAAAAGTAGCAAATAATAAGTAACATAATAATATTAGAAAACAATAACAATACCTACAGTAATAAACCTAATAATAATAATAATAATAATATTAAATATGATATAATAATTATATTAATATTAAAAATAACTAATTTAATGATAAAGGCATGAAAATGAACAAAAAAGGACTAAAACTGCAACAAAAACATAGTTCTGGGGCCAAGTCAAAAATAAAAGTAAGAGGAGGGACCCATTTGAACTGCGCGAATGACATGGAGGACTAAAAAGGAAATTTTCCCTTCCCTCCAAAACGTTGCGCTTTACTCGGGACCAAAATGTAAACGAAACAAAATCAAAGGGGCGAATTTAAAAGCATAACAAACTTAATTGTAAAATGATAAAAAAGCGGAGGGACTGCGCGCGTAAATTTCCCATTTCCAAAAAACACGCTGATCCTAGCTTAACTGGGTTGGGTCGGGTCGGACGCATTAAAACGGCGTCGTTTTGGCACTGAGGTTTAAGTCCAAAACTACGTCGTTTTGGCCCCTATATAAATACTAATTTTCTAAAAAAAAAACAGCATTCTTCTTCCATTTTTTTTTAAAAAACTCAGTCCCTTAAAACAAATCTCTCCCCCTAAAGATTTCCGATGGGGCTCCGGCGCATTCCTCCTCCGCGCATCGCCATCGCCGGCCACCGTGTACGGTGGTCGTAAATTTCAAAAAGGTATTTTTTTCTCCTTTTTTTATATTTTTAAAATAATATGTATGTGTGTGTGTGTGTGTGTGTGTGTGTGTGTGTGTGTGTGTGTGTGTGTGTGTGTGTGTGTGTGTGTGTGTGTGTGTGTGTGTGTGTGTGTTTATATGTAGACAAAGGAAAGAAAAGAGAAGAAAAAAAAGAAAAGATTCAAAACTAAAGAAACTTAAATCACCTTTTTATTTCCGATTTTGATTTTCTCTTTTAGGGTCTGTTTTTGTGCTTTTGATTTAGTAGAGTTTGAACCACTTTTTTTAATTGAAAACCAAAAAAAAAAAAACCCCTCTACCATGGATTTAGAAGACTTTATATAGCCAAAAAAGAAAACAAAATTACATTTGATTTTGATTTTTTTTTCTTATTCCTACTATTTGGATTGCTGTCTTTTCTCCATTAATGTGTGCAGATGGAGCAGGTGGCGGTGGGTGGTGTCAGAAGAGGGCTAGGGTGGCGCCTAGGGTAAGGAGAGGTAAGGAGAGGCTAGGTTTTTTTTTTTGTTAAGGTTTTGGGCTAGGGTTAGGTACTTGGGATGATGTAATTGGGGTTTGAGTATTTTAGTTTGGTGGGTTTTTAGTTGGGTTTTGTATTATTGGGTTTGGTTTAGCCCGGGCCAAAATGGGCTTGTACAAGCGCAGAGAACCAACCTGCATTACCCACAGCTCGGTCTAACCGCCGAGACATACCTCCTATACTCTAAGTAAATTGTGACCCAAAAAAGCCTAAATCGCAGATGTTGTAATTAAACATGAATTCCTGAAAATACAGACATCCATTTCTTGTCGAATCTGCACCACCAATCCATTCTGAAGAATCTAAAATAACATTGAAATCTCCAACCAAAACCCAAGGCTCAATAATTTGTTCTGCCAATGAACCCAAATATTCCTACAACATTTTTCTTTTTGTTGGTTGAAGACTAACATAGATAGTTGTACAAAGAAATTGAGAAGAAAAATAAGTACCCCGGATCCTCAAATGAATTGTGTAGGAGCCCAAATTAGCCCAACAACCCATTACAAACCAACCCCAAACCCAACATTAATTAAACAAGCCCAAACCCAACATTAATTAAACAAGCCCAAACCCAATCTAAACCTAAACCCTAGCCCAAAAGAAAAAACACAAAGCAAGTCAGAACAAAAAAACCCTAGCCACCTTCCCACTTGCGCCGCAACCACCCTCTGACACCACGCCACCGACGTTAGCCCACTTGCACCGGCCACCAACTCTGCAGCACCGTTCGACTGCTCCTGCAAGAGAAACACGCGAAAAGACAGGAATAATAGACTAATATTTGTAAATGGTTATAAAAACCAAATCAAAAATTCTTTACGAGGTTTTTTTTTTTTTAGAGAAATCCATGAAATAAATCACCATACTAAAACAACAACAACAGTCCCAAAAACATACGAAGATAGCAAATATTCGAAGAAGAAAACAAAAGGTAAACGGGATAAATGTTACTTTTTTTATTTTTCTTTTATTTTTTTCGATTTTCGTATACATCTATACACATATTCCCTTATTTTTTGTTAATATAAATATAAAATACATATATTTTCAAACTAGAAAAAAATTAAAAAAAAACGTGACCTTGCGGTGGCCAGCAACGGTGGCGGCGGCGACTGACCGGAGCCCTTGCCGGATGTAGAGACCTGCAGAGAAAAGAGAGAAATGAGAGAGTGTGAGTTTTTTTTAAAGCAAAGAAAAATGGGCTTTTGTTAAAATTTTTTTTACATTTATAATACATATGAAACGATGCCGTTTCATCAGGCCCCCCAAGCGCCCAAAACGACATCGTTTTGGGGGGCCGACCCGCAACCCGACCTGTCAGTCCTAAGATCCGCGTGTTTTGTTTAGAAGGGCTAATTGCGCTTTTAGCCCTTCTGCCTTTTCCTATTTTCGCAATTGAGTTTTAATATTTCTTAATTTGGCCCCGAAATTTGTTGCGCTTTGTGATTTGGTCCTCTGCCATGCGTTGCATTTTGGGAGGAGGGAATATTGCGCTTTTGGTCCCTCCAGGTTACTCGCATATTGCTTTTTAGTCCTTTTCACTTTGTTTCTTTTTAAAATTGCCCCAAAACTTTGTTTTTGTTCCGAATTTAGTCTTTTTTTTTTTAGATTTAAGTTGATTTTTCTATTATCTTTGCTATTTTATTTTATTTTAAATATTATTTATATCATTCTTATAACTATCATTATCAATAATTTTTATTATTACCGTCATTTTTATTCCTTTTATCATTTATTATCAATATCTTATTACTATAGTTACTACTATTATTTCCATTATATATGTTACGTATATACTTTTAATATTTTTTATACATGTATGTATATATTTATGTAGTATTATTATTATTCGTTTTTTTATTATATGTGTATATATTATATACTTTTTATACATTATATGTATATATGTTTAATGTTACATGAGGCAACATATCGGTTTAACACTAAGTCACCGATTTCATTGCTATGATGGGTGAACATCAATCGACTCGTGTTAAAATGGTATATCCTTCTCAAAAATAAAAAAAATTAAAAGTTCTCGTGTTCTGGTCTGATCACGATTAAAATTTAAATTGAACACGTATTTTTGAGAATTAAGACAACGCGTGTTTTGCAAGATACCAATTTTGGGAGTCGCGAGGGTGCTAATACCTTCTTCGCGCGTAACCGACTCCCGAACCCTAACTTTTCTCTGGCTTTTGATGTAGACCTAAACTCGGCCCTTTTTTGTTTTAAAAAAAATAAATCTAATAGGTGTCCGATCACACCTAGAAAAAAAGATCGGTGGTGACTCCCCTATTTAATAAAATCGAAAGTCAGTTTTCGAATTTTCAATAAATCGCCTCAATTAACGACCAAGCTAAAATTTTACGTCGCTACAAATTGCTTGAGGTTGTAAATCAAGAATTTCAACATGTACAGTATCTTTCTAGAAAACCTAAATTCCCCCTGCAAAGCCATCTGCTTCAACTCTACATGAGTTCAGAAAACCAATTCTCCTTACAATAACTTCAGCACGCTCACCACTAATTCGCGTTTCAAAAAGACAAAAAAATCAGGGTCAAACTCCCTTCTATATTCACTAATAAATTTATGGAATTGGGGATGCCCTGTTCCTTGACAATTCCAAAAAAATCAGCTTAAAATCCATAACCATATGCAATAGATAGTTGAAACCCAAAAACAAACTAAGTGAGGAATGAACGACTTACCTCCTCATCCTAATTCATTTTCGCTTCGATACCAACCATCAAAGAATTCGATGGATCCTCCGGTTTGTTTTGTTGGCAGGAAGTTTCAATGGCTTAAATGACCTTCCATAACCTCCGAAATTCCCACCATAGGTTGATCATGATTTGTTGGCCCAATATCAGGTGGTTTTTTACGGTGCATGTTTGCCTTCACAGTAACCTCCACTGCTCTTTCCATATTCTCCTTTCCCGTAACACTAAATCGAAACATTTCATTTTCTTTCCTAAAGCCTGATTTATGTGCAATAACAAGACAATAGGCTTTGTGTTTATTTCTATCTAGGTTCGTCTTAAAATTCATAGCTTGGGTATTCAAATTATCAAACGGCCCATCAAAGCCCGGTTTCACCAAACTTGCTCCATCATTTAACCCACTAGCACCTTTACTTAAATGAAGCCCTAGACCACTATTATTGGGTCTCAATATCTGTAGATTTTTCCTATGTCTATTCGCCACAGCTACTCCTTTCCCTTTTTCCCTAGAGGCAATTTTCCTATTCTCACCGACATCATCAGCTGCCTTCAAACTCATCCCTTCTATATATCTCGGTAAATCCACCGTAACCTCGTTATTTCCTTCTTTAGTAACAGAATCAACTCCGCGATTAACTACTGCACTATCAATCCCGCCCTCCTCCAAAATAGAGAGACGTGATCCATTTGATTAGGTGTCTTGACCACCGTTAGCCACCATTGCAGACCCTTTAAACCTTTCTCTTTGTTTTCATCCACTAATATCTAAAGAACAAATGATTCTTTTTCAACCTTATTAATAAGATCCAATTCTTTCGTAACTAGTGCAGTGGTGTCTATCGGGTTTCCCATCATGTTTGTTTCTCCCCCTGAACAGACTGCAGTTGTATGTCCATATAACCCATAAGTAAAACAGATATCTGGTAGAAACTTGTATTCGACCTTCTGTGTTTTACCATTTATTTAAACCTTGGAAATAAAAGGTTTCTTGAGATCTACACACAACACCAATTGAGTGAACCTTCTTCGTATTGTTGCATTTGTATGTTTATCAATTTTAATCACCGGCCGAATTGTTTGGCCTATAGCCAGAAGCAACATTTTCGAGTAGTATCTTTCTGAAAACTAGGCAATCTTATCCAAACAATTTAATTATCTACTTTTGTGTTAGCAGTAGAGAAATTTGAGGACTAAGGTCTTATCGTTAGATAATGACCAAAGATTACCCATGGACCATCCATTAGAATTCTGTCAAAATCATCCTTATCCTGGAAACGAACAAGGTAGAAATCGTTTTCCAAATCCATCAATTGAAATCAACCTCGTGGTACCACAGTGAAAAGACCTTATTGAGTAATGTATTACCCTATCTTCTTCCCCAATAGCTTCACCACAACAGTTATGGCCATTTTTCACACTATAAACTGCTAAACACATTGGAGAAAGTAATCGATGGAACTCCACCCACTAGCACCGTGGTCACGTCTCCATCCTACAATTCAAAATCTTCCTCTAAATCTACCATCAAATTGTAACTCATCGGATCACCCATCAATTCAGTTTTATAAGATATCCTCATTGTATTCACAGTCTCAGTCTACATGGCCTGTCCATTTCCATCCACAGTCGGATCAGTCTAATCTGAAGGCTCATCCATACGTTGTCTAGCCTTCTTCGTTGCCCTACTCACACCACTATTCGAACCCACAGAGTTCGTTCCAACCACAAAGTCAACCGGAGAGAGAGTTTCTCCCATTTTGTTGGTTTTTAATATAATTATTTTTCTTTAAATGTGTTACTTGTATAAATAATTTAGTAATAAATTTTTTCTCTACACCAAGCCACATACATAAATTAAATCTAAACTCTATAATTATTTTTTGTGTTTATTCTCTTATTTGTTTCAGTTTGTGCCAAAACTTAGAACTACATCGTGTACAATAAGTTGTTGCAATTTATAACAAACGAGCACATAGTAACATATTCATTTTGCACTCAACTCCCGCAAATTCACCCATATTATCATTACCTTCAGAAGCAGAGAAACTCCTCGACTTTGGTCACTAGGAGTATTCAAACGGTTAACTGATCGGTTAACCGAACCGAGCTAGTATTAACTAAATTAATCGAAGTTTTTAATCTTTTAATCGTTAACTGAACCGAAAATTTTTCAAACAAATATTAACCGTTTATTATAATTCAGTTTGATTTGATTCGTTTTTGGTTAGGGGATATTAGCTCCACTTTTTGGATTTTTTGAACCGTTTATTATAATTCAGTTTGATTTGATTTGTTTTTTGTTTTAATTTTTATATTGATTTTGAATTTTATATTTTTAAATTTACGTTGATAAAATAATATTTATTTTATGGTTTATAATATTTCAAATCCTCTTTCATAAATATTTCTAAAAAATTTTAAAATTAAATTATTTTCACTATTTTAAATATAAAATATTTATTTTTATATAATAAAAGTTAAAATTAATTATATATTAAATAAAAAATTATAATTTAATTTGGTTTCGAATAACCATAGTTTTTAAATTTACTTTCCAAAAACTGTCTAAACACTTCGATTCGAATCAATTTCTAATTTTTTATTTATTCTTACTCGCCTGAACTTACACAATGTTAGAAAAAGGAGATGCAATTAAATACGGGAATAACTTATATAAGGATAATACTAAAAGGCATAGTTTTTAGGCACCATTAAAATATTGTCACATTATCTAATTTTAAAGATAACAAAACATTATTATATAAGAATAATTTATATTAGGATGATCTTAAAAATTATGGTTTTTAAGCACCAATAAAATTTCGTCATATCATCAAATTTTAAAGATATAAAATTATTATTATACACACGTTCATATTTAATCTACTCTTCAACTCTATTTTTTGTAGGGATGAGTCATAAGTAATTAAAATAAAAATATTAAATAATTTCAAAATAAACTTACTCTAAGACTGACATAAGTTTTTTATCCCACTGTTTGTGCTTATCCAATAGTTTGAAACTAAGTTTATATCTTATGGTTTATATGATTTTGAAACTAATTTTTTTTATAAAATTTTTTATCTCACAGTTTTTCCTAATTTATAAAAAATTAATATTATTAAAACAAATTTTTAATCAACAATTTCACTCATAATAAGAACTCATATTATTGAGAAAATCAAATAACATTTTTCGAATTGTGAATTCAATTATCGTTAATCTCATATTTATGTTGCAAAAATGAATAATTATATTTTATTTTATATTTTTTTAAATTTAAAAATTATATTCTATTGAATCTTCACTAATAAGAATTGTGTAAATTTCTTAAAGTTTCTATGTTATTTGATTTTTTATTTTAATTATTTGTATTTTTTAATAAAAAAAACAGAGTTGGAGAGTAAGTTGAATATAGATGGGTCTATAATAATAATAATAATAATAATAATAATAATAATAATAATAATAATAATAATAATAATTTTCTTGTTTTTAAAATTTAATGATGTGGCGAAATTTTATTGGTGCCTAAAAACTTTAATTTTTAGGATCATCTTAATATAAGTTATTCTTTTATCATACACTTTCGATTTTTGAGAAGTATTATGATCATCCAAAAGAAAGGTTTCAATTTTTTCAAATGAAGGATTTGAAGACCTATTGATTCTAACAACTGATTGTATAGTTGATCATTCGGACCTTTCAATTCATAGATGTGAATCTCAGACCTATGAATGAGAATATTCCTGAAACTCACAAAGAAAAAAGGAAGTGAGTTAGACTAAAAGAGAAGCAATTTGGACAAAAAGAAACGAAGTGACTTAGACAAATCTTTTTTGTCGATAACCTTAGACCAATAAATCGAATATTGATAAATTAAAAACGACTCTTCTGCTCAGAAATAAAATGTTTCAAATGCTCTTGGAAATTCTTGCTCCCATTCGACCATTTGTATCTATATGCATTAGGATCTTGATTCATGGATCTCTTAATCCGAGAAATTAAAATAAGAGGATCGAACCATTTCTTTTGACTCTTTTTCAATTTCGATAAATGTTGGTTGATCGTATAATTCATTATAGTTCTATGATTCAGAGTATCATTTTCTATTTGATCCATTTGAATTATCTATATTTACTATCTTCTTCAACTTAATTTAACTTTAATTACATTACTTAAAATAATTAATTTTTAAATAATAAACAAACATTTTTTCTTCTTTTACAATAGTTATTTTTCCTAAAAACTAATATATTTTTTTTATTTTTATGCAACCAAATTTTTTTTTTAATTTTAGTTTCAATGCAGTCCAATTTTTCTTTTTCTATTTTTTTAACTTTTAATCAAATAACATAATTTGATAATACAATTAGTGGTGCCTATGATTTTTCAATTTCCTACTAACGGTTTTTTAGTTTTATTTTTAATTGTTGATTTCATTTTTTTATCTCTTCTTTTAAATTTTAATTATTTATTTCAGTTTTTTTTTTTAAATTTTGTGATTTTTTTCGGCTATAGTTCCAATATATTTGTTTTTTTCCTCAAAATTTTAATTATTTTTATGTAATTTAATTAAAGTTAAATTAAGTTAAAAAAAATGTTATACATGTAGATAGTGTAAAGTATTATTTGTATATCTTTAAAATTTGATAACAATATTATTTTATTGATATCTAAAAATTATATTTTGAAGGATGATACTAATATAAATTATCGAATTTTTAAAAAAATTAAAAAATTGAAGGATAGGGATAAAATAACAGAATTTTAAATCGGTTATAGAGTGGAAAGCAAGGGCAGTTTCAGAGATGGTAAGCCTAAAAGCTTAAAGAAAGGCCAAGTGGCCCCCTTCTATAGAAAGGCCATTCAATTCATCGTACTGCAGATTTGGCGTTCATCTATTTTATGTTAATACTTAAATTAGTCACCATTCATTCCACTCGCTCTTTTAACGTAATTCTTTGATTTTCACCTGAAAATTTCCCCACTAATCTATGGATTTCATCAATGTTTTGAATTAGAAAATAATAAATAAAAAAAATCTGCTTCTTACCCTGTTTCTCTCTCTCTCTCTCTCTCTCTCTTTCATTTCCTGAATTTTTTTTCCTCTCAAACATGATGAAATCCATCTCTAAAACCTTGCTTTTCGCTCTTTGTTATTGTTTTTTTACTCATTTTCTTGCAAAAAGTAATCCAGATTCAATACACAAGGGCTATATCCTTTCTTGTGGAGCATCAGAAGACGCCGCCACCGATGCCGATGGTCGGAAATGGGGTCCCGACGCCAAGTTTTTAACCTCTTCCCGTGATACAGAGGCCGCCACGGCTCAATACCAGGACCCTTCGTTGCCAACAGCGGTTCCATACATGACGGCGAGGATTTTCAAATCATCATCAACATCGTACAAGTTCCCCGTTACACCCAATACCCGCCATTGGCTCAGGCTCTATTTTTACCCCTCCACTTACAACGGTCTCGACCCTTTCACCTCCTATTTCTCCGTTGTGGCCAACGGCGTCACTCTTCTCCACAACTTCAGCGGTGCCATCACCGCAAAAGCTTTCACGCAGGGTTACATTATAAGAGAATTCTCTTTAACACCTGTTGGATCGGGTGATCTCAATGTTACCATCACTCCCGCTAAGGGATCATATGCTTACGTTAATGGCATTGAACTGGTCCCTATGCCTGATATATTCCAAAAGTCTGCAATTTTCCTTGGATTTAGTGATCAATACTTGGAACTCACTAGCTGTACGTTGCAAACAATGTTTAGGTTAAACGTAGGTGGACAGTTCATTCCTCCCAACAAAGATTCCGGGCTTACTCGAACGTGGTACGACGATTTCCCGTATTTGTTTGGCAGCGGGATCGGTGTCACGTCCAGGGCCGATAAAAACTTAAGCATCCAATACTCGAAAAGCGTACCGGAAGTGATTGCGCCGGTGGATGTGTACTCTACGGGGCGGACGATGGGGCCGAGTGCCCGCGTTAATGCAAATTATAATCTCACTTGGATTTTTCATGTTGATGCAAATTTCACATATGTTGTTAGGCTCCATTTTTGTGAGTATGAGGTTAATAAAATCAATGAAAGAGTGTTTGATATTTATATTAACAATCAAACAGCACAAAGTCCGAGTGATATAATTGCATGGGTTGGAGGTCAGGGGAGACCTATTTATAAAGATTTTGCGGCCTATGTTTCGGATCGTCCCGGAGACGAGGAGATGTGGGTGCAATTGCATCCCACCGTATCAATGAAACCCAAGCATCTTAATGCACTTCTTAACGGCTTGGAGATTTTCAAAATTAACGACACCAATATGAATTTGGCTGGTCCAAATCCGGTGCCGTCCCAAATGCTTACTGATGCAGAAGCAGAAAGTAAACGATTCTCAGAGTCAGAGACTAGAAATGGGCCATTGATTGCTGGTGGGGTTGCTGGAGGGGTTGCTAGTTGTGCTTTAGTGGTTGCCATTGTTGTTGTTGTTGTTGTAAAGAAAAAGAAGAAAACCGGAAAAACTCTCAGTTCGGTGATACCGTATGGCAGTTCACATTCATCGTCAACCGGAAAAACCTTTCCCGGTAGCCAGATTTCGAACCTTGCTGCCGGTCTCTGCAGGCATTTCTCTTTGTCGGAGATAAAACATGGCACCAAGAACTTCGATGAATCACGCGTTATCGGTGTTGGAGGATTTGGCAATGTTTACAGGGGTACTATAGATGGAGGAACTAAAGTTGCTATCAAAAGATCAAACCCTTCTTCAGAACAAGGAGTACACGAATTCCAGACTGAAATCGAGATGCTGTCGAAGCTTAGACACCGGCATTTAGTGTCATTAATCGGATTTTGCGAAGAAGGCGGAGAGATGATTTTGGTCTATGATTATATGGCTAATGGGACCTTAAGGGAACATTTGTATAAGACAAATAAACCTCCCTTGCCTTGGAAACAAAGATTGGAAATATGCATTGGAGCTGCAAGAGGACTTCATTATCTTCACACTGGCGCAAGGCACACAATCATACACAGAGATGTTAAGACTACAAACATTTTATTGGATGAGAAATGGGTTGCCAAAGTTTCCGATTTCGGACTATCGAAAACCGGTCCAAATCTAGAACAAGATCATGTCAGTACAATGGTGAAAGGTAGTTTTGGTTACTTGGACCCCGAATATTTCCGTAGGCAACAATTAACCGAAAAATCCGATGTTTACTCCTTCGGAGTAGTCCTTTTTGAAGTGTTGTGCGCAAGACCAGTACTAGACGCGAGCTTGCCTAAGGAACAAGTTAGTCTTGGCGATTACGCTCGGATTTGCGAAAGGAAAGGAACACTCCATGAAATCATTGATCCCCATCTTAAGGGAAGGATTAATCCAGAGTGCCTTAGGAAATTCACTGAGATTGCAGGAAAGTGTTTATTGGATCATGGGACTGATCGACCTTCGATGGGTGATGTGCTGTGGAATCTCGAGTTTTCCCTTCAATTGGAGGAACATCCAGGAGGGATGCTAGTGGCTGAAAACAAGGCCAATAATGCTTATGCTACACACACAGCAACCATCGCTGCTGATGAAGCGATAGTTAACGATGACGTTGATTCAAACCGAAGTGCCGTTTTCTCACAGTTTGTGGATCTCAAAGGAAGATAGTACATATGCTGCTTTCATCCAAGTTTTCCCACCTTCCAAGAGTTGCGCAACTATATTACTCGGATTCATGTCCGAACATATGTTCAATTTGTACTTTAGGAAAAATGATGAGTCGTGACAACGGACTAACTCAGAATTAAGTTAGGAAGATGCTTTTCTCAAGGTTTGTATTTGATGCAGTTTTAGGCCATGTATGTATGGCTTTCTTTTTTTGTTGTTGGGTACAGATAGAGGCTTAGAAAGCCGTACCAGTTATAGGCCATGTCTGTCTTTAAAATGTTGAAACCAAAGGTTGCTCATTTTGTAAACTAGTTTATTATTGGGTAACTACACAATTAGTGTAAGTTTTTTTATCATTTAATTTTAAAAAGTTACAATTTAGTTACTAAATTTTTCGAAATTATTATTATTTAATTACTTAACTATTAAGTGACATTTTTTAATTGGTATAATAATAATTTTAGTCTTTAAATTTTATACTTTCTATCAATTTCATCTCGATTATTATAAAATGACAAAAATTAAAATTCTTTTTAATTTTTTTAAAAAAATCTAAAAATTAAAATTAATAAAAATAAATAAAATTTTCAAAAATGGATAAATGAGACAAAATGAAGGAAAATTGTTTTCAAACTCTCCAAAATTTCTCTCTATATTATATGAATGGAAACATCCGATGCCCATTTTTTTAAAAAAAATATAGGAAAAAAAGTTAAACAATATTATTGGTTCTTTATTTTTTTTTTTACCTCTTTTGTTTCTTGACATGAATTTTTGTTATAAAAAAAATCAAAATATAATTTTAGGTTTTGAAAAATAATTTAAATTAATTGAAAATTTAAATTGAGTCTGCAAAGAAAACTTTCTAATATGTTTTGTAATTTTTTTGGCTAGAAAAGAGCATCAAAGTTGATTTCACAAACCTTTATAATATTAGTTGTGGATGTTTTTGAGAGGTATGAAATTTGACTTAAATATTACTAGTTTGATTTCGAGAAATATTGTGAAAGCATATAATAATCTAATATTTATTTTGATTTTGTTCTATATTTTTATTTTTTTATTGGATTCTAGTGAAGGATAATTTTCTTTATTCCCCTACATATTAGTTCTTCAACAACAAAATTTTGGAGATTTTTTTCTCGAATTTTTCTATAAACTTTTCTATTTTAAAAATAAATTTGAATTTTTTTTATAATTTTTATATAGAACTAGGGTTCAATTGACAAAAAAAAATATAAAACACTAAAATTGTTATTATATCAACTAAAAATGTGCTACTTAATAGTCGGGTGACAAGAAAAACAATTTTGAAAAGATTAGTTATCAAATTGTAACTTTATTTAGTTAAGTGACCAAAAT
This sequence comes from Gossypium longicalyx, assembly GCA_025698465.1. Classification (NCBI taxonomy): domain Eukaryota; kingdom Viridiplantae; phylum Streptophyta; class Magnoliopsida; order Malvales; family Malvaceae; genus Gossypium; species Gossypium longicalyx. The sequence continues at coordinate 8,047,253 of CM046997.1, read as the reverse complement.
AAAAACTTATCCATAGCTTAGTGACAAATGGTACAATTTACCCTTTATTATTTTACCCTTTTCTTTTTTTTATTTCTTTTTTTATTACTTTTTTAGCATCATAAATTAAGGGAAAGAGTTAAAATTCTAGTACATAGGATGTGTTTGGTTGGGTGAAAAATTGGACGGATGGAATGAGGGAATAAAAAAAGTAAAAAGAAAATGAATTTTGAATGTGTATTGGTAGAGAAGAAAAGTGAGAGGAAAGAAAATAAGTGATATAATCATTTTTATCCTAATGCATAAAAATTAATCTTTCTAAAATGAAACTATGGGAGGAAAGAAAATAAGAGAAATGCATGTTAGTTCAAAATTATATATTTTTCAAACACTTTTTCTTTTATTTTTTTCATCCTTCGAACTAAGCACACTTATGACAATAAAATATATTTTTCATATTTCTAATTTTCTACCCTTCAATTTTTCATTTTTCCAATTTTCTTTCCATAATGTTAACATATAATAATCTTACTATTTCAATTGTGATTATGTCCATAGTTCATTTTTTTTGTGTGTGAAAATAAAAGGAGGCTAGAAGCCAACAAAATACGAAGGAAAAGTGTTGAGCATTTGTACAGCTAGACAGGCCTGAAACATCATCATTCAACACGTCAAGAACAGCAGAAAAAGGGTCTAAAGGTACTTGCAACCCAGGTCTATCAGTTAGAGCTATTTTAGCCACATTACCATCCCTCGAATATGCGAAACATGCACTACCCAGTTCCTTCTACTTAATTCCTCAACTTTACTAAATACATCATTGCCTCGACCAATAAGAGGAGTTAATAATACGAAGGTTATCACATTCCAACAGTATTTGCTAAAAGCCTTCGTCCCGGGCGATCTTCAAGCCATCCAAAACAACATGCAGTTCTACTTCAAGAACGTTGCTCACACCAATGAATCTGCTATAGCCAACTTCCCATTTCCCAACGCATTCCTAATCAAACCAGCAGCCCCGGACTTAACATCGCCTACAGAAACAGCACCATGATCAGTATTGAGTTTAACCCACCCCGAACTAGTTGGGACCAGACCGAAATCCCTTCACCCATGCTTTGCACTGGCCCTTCTCGGTTCCTTACACAATTGGAATCTTGACAAGCATGCTCAAAAAGTATCAGGTTTTTATTATTGTATATCCACAAACGTAGATAAAAACAAAAGTTTATGTAAAAAAATATATCTATAAAAAAAGATTTTGATTGAATGCTAAAATTGAGATTGAATTTTTTTTTTTTTTTTGAAAACAAAAATGAACCTAGGCTAAAAGCCAACCAAAATTAACAGTCATTGACAATAGGTGGCCTGCTCTTCCCATTCAACCATGAGTTTGACAAATGGAGGAGGGTGCCGAACCAGTTGCAAACCCCATGGGCGATCCCTAGCGAGGTTGGTGACAGAATCCGCTGCCGCATTTGCACCCCGCAGAACATGACGCACCGATACCTGCCACGACCGAGACAAAAGACCACGAACAGCCATTACGAGCTCCAACATCTCCTCCCTGGTAACATCCGTGACAAGGTCCATCGCAGCCCGACTATCAGATTCCACCACCAAGCACCGAATACCCGCATCCCAAGCCACAGACAAGCCGTCATACAGCTCCCAATGCTCAGCTAGCAACATCAAGCAGCAACCAATACTCCAACTGTACCCCATAACCCAGCAGCCCGATGAATCCCGTCTAAAGTCTCCACCAACTGCTGCTCCTGTGGCATTATTAACTTCACCATCCTTATTCAGCTTGTGCCACCTCTTCGGAGGCAGCGTCATCCTTAGCCTCTATCGAGTTTTGAGCTGCTGCTTAAGATTGGGTTTTTCACGATTTAGGTTCAGGTACCATTATACATGAGGTTTATAGTTTTATTCAAGCATTAACTTATTTTAAAAAATTATAAACAATATTAAATATGAAAACACTATCATTGCAATATTTGCTTCTTTTTTTATTTTTTTTAAATTCATATTATTCTTTTATGTCTAATTGCTAGATTCAACTTAATTAAAAAATTATTAAATTTTTTTTTTCATTTTACAAAGTATAAAAATGTTACTATTAAGTGTGTTGGAAACGGGATTTTATGTGATTCGAGATTGCCTGTTTGTTAGATTAGTGTGGTTATCAGTAATTCCGGAGCAAGTTCAAGATGCTTTTTTCTCTCTTCCACTTGACGAGTAGTTTCTTTGGAATATGCAATATATAGGGAATTGTGGTACAGAGAATACGGTTTGGCAGACTCTATTTTCTATATTATGTCGGTTGCTTTGGAAAGATCAAAACTCATTTGTTTTTTCTAACCATAGTTGTGTTCAAACTTGTGGTTATAAGTCATTCTTGAGCAAGGAATTATGCAGAATCTAGTTCGAGTTTGTTTCAGCCAAGTCCTATGCTCACATTGTTGCATTGGGCTCGACTGGAGAGGGGTTGGATAAAACTTAATACGGATAGTGCGGTCTCAACCAACAGTCTTTCTTCATCCATTGGAGGCGTGTTTAGAGATTCAGATACTAACTAGTTATTATGTGGTTTCTCGATGGCTTTTGGTAAGGATTCTGTTTTCAAAGTAGAAGCAAGAGCAATCTTGAAAGGTCTACTTCTGGCCTGGGAGAAAGGTTTTAGATAAATAAAGTTGAATGTCATGATGCACTACAAGTGGAATTACTTTTGGCTGGTGGGGGAGAAAATAGCAGTTTAGTAGAGTTACGATTGCTGCATCAAATCCCAAGAAGGAATTAGAGAGTAAATATTCATCATATTTTAAGAATTCATAATGAAGTTGTCAATCATATGGCCAAATGTTATACTTTTGGAGTTTCAAGTTTACAAGTATATGACAATTCCTTAGATATGGTGAAAAGTTCATTGTTAGCTAACTTAACTCGGTCGATATCAAATTAATATGTAATTAGTTGATGTTTCGCTTTATGCTATTATTATTATTTTTTTTAAAAAGTGCTACTATTAAGGTGTTTTCATCTTTCACATTTTTATATAAAATCTAAAAAGATATATATTATAAAATTTGGAAGAAAAAACATAATAATCTTCTCCATTTCATGTCTACCCTTTCAACAAAAGCTTTATAATTTGCGTAACAACTCTACGTTGGTTACCTCTGAAAGGCCAATATCTCAACCTTGGGTAAGACTTAGGGCTAGTACTTTCTTTATTCCAAATTTTACCCCCAAAATCCAATTGATTATCCCATTTATTACTATCTTTAGCAGCCTAATTATTTTCAAGAAAAGGAAACCTATTATCTTAAATTTAGCCCCCAATTCCCTTCCCCCACTCGTCCCACTACTCAAAATTAGCCGCGTCTCCTTTTTTTTTGGTCGCTACAATTAATTTTTAATTAAAATCAATTACTTGTGTGAGATACATGTGCAAAAATTATTACACAATTTTAATTTTTAATTATGATTAATTAATTATGGATGCCACATGTATGTCCTATATATATTTTAATTAATTTTTAAGCGTTGGTTACTAATTAATTATGTGACATATATATGTAACAATATAGATTTTATGACAAAAATTAATTAATTGTGTGACATCCAAAAAATAAGAGATAGAATGTGAAATAAATTAATAGCCATTGACCAAAAAATAAAATAAAATAAAATGATAGCCGAAACGGGAAAGATATATTTATGAGTTCTTTCCTTTGCCCAAAGTGTTACATTTTTTTATCTTTCCTTATATGTCACAACATTTAATGTCTTCTCTTACAACCTTTCTAATTCACTATATTTTTAAGCGTTGGTAATCTCGTAGAAATCATAGTGCAGATAAGGAAAGTTCTCAAGGTATGGAAAGTGGGATTTTAGCTATTGGAAACCAAGAAATATGTAACATGATCCAATGTATTAACACGTTGGAGCTTCATCCACAGCAAAAATACAGGTCTACTTTCCTAGTAAATCACTCTAATTATTATTATTTAATTATTTAATCTTAATTAATTACATTTCTTTTTTAATAAATCACTAAAATTCCGTTGTCTACCTTCAACCATTTGCATTTGATGCTCAGTAATGACACAACCATTACAACGTTTTCGGTTTAATCTATAAGAGGGAGAATGCGAAATAAATTGATAGTCAAAACAGGAAAGATGTATTTATGAGTTCTTTCCTTTTCCTTAAACCATTCTAATTGATTATATATTTGTGTTGGTTGCAGTTTTCAGTCAATCAAATCATCCATCTTTTGTTTTAATAGAATTGAAAAATAATGACCATGGAGACTGGCGGAAACGGTCCCCCAAAGCCGATATGGAATATAGTGATGGTTTCGGCTATTGCCGCCGGGATTCAGTTCGGATGGGCTCTGCAACTTTCTCTTCTAACCCCTTATGTTCAAACCCTTGGTGTTCCTCACGTTTGGGCTGCTTTCATTTGGCTTTGTGGCCCCATCTCTGGCCTCCTCGTTCAACCCATTGTAGGCTACTTCAGTGACCATTGCACCTCTCGCATCGGTCGTCGCCGACCTTTCATTGCTGCTGGAGCTTGTTTAGTTGCCATGGCTGTTTTCTTTATTGGCTTCGCCAAAGACATAGGCCATCGAGCTGGTGATTCACTGGACAATCCCACAAAGCCTAGAGCCGTTGCTGTCTTCGTTACAGGTTTCTGGATCCTTGATGTGGCTAACAACATGCTACAAGGTCCATGTCGTGCTTTTCTGGCCGACCTTTCTGGAAATGATCATAAAAGAATGAGGATCGCCAATGGTTGGTTCTCCTTTTTCATGGCTATCGGGAACGTTTTAGGTTATGCAGCTGGTTCCTATTCCAATCTCTACAAACTCTTACCTTTCACAACAACAACTGCCTGTGACGTTTACTGTGCAAACCTCAAAACTTGTTTTATCATTGACATTGTTTTTCTCCTATCGGTGACTACAACTGCGATTACCACTGTGAAAGAGACTCCATTAAAGAGTAACGGATCTCTAGACGAAGGCGAAGGAGGATCATCCGAGCCTTTCATTGGGGAGATAGTGACGGCATTCAAGACCTTGAAAAAGCCAATGTGGATATTGCTTCTCGTGACTTGTCTTAATTGGATCGCCTGGTTTCCCTTCTTGTTGTACGACACTGACTGGATGGGAGTGGAGGTATTCGGAGGGAAAGTGAAGGGAAGTTCAAGTGAACAAAAATTGTACGATGATGGAGTGCGAGCTGGTGCGTTGGGTCTTATGATAAATTCTATAGTGTTGGCGTTTACGTCGTTGGGGTTGGAGCCTGTTAGTCGCTTCATTGGAGGAGTCAAGAACTTGTGGGGGGTTGTCAACTTCATTTTGGCTGCAGGCTTGGCCGGGACCGTGTGGATCACCAAGGTGGCTGAGGCTTGGAGGGCTAAACAAGGGCCCCAAATCTTGACTTCTCCACCCACCAGCGTCAAAAGCTTTGCCTTGGCTGTGTTTGGATTGTTGGGTATTCCACTTTCGGTTAGTTTCTTTTCTTTTTTTCCCTTACCTCTTAGAAAAAAAAAGAAAAAACATATTAATACTTCTATAAATATAAATACCATAACGTGAAAAATATCAATTAGCCAAAAGAATATTTCACTATCATAAATATTTCATTGTTAAAATAAAATTTTAAATATTAAATATTTAAAGGTTTGAGAAATTATGAATAAATTGATAAGTATTGTATAAATGTTAGAATATTATCACAATTAAAAAAAATTCATTTTAAGAAATTTTATAAAAATAAGAATTATAATATATAATATGAATATGCATTATACTATAGTTAACTTTATGTGTTTTTAAGGTCTTTTAATTTTGTCTAAAACCCTAAAATTCTATTATAATTTTGATTAAAATATATTCTTTAGTTGAGTTTGACTTGAAAATAATGAATAAATTTGATGTTTGGTTGATGCAGGTAACATTTAGCATTCCATTCGCATTGGCATCCATATATTGTGCTGATGCTGGCGGTGGTCAAGGTATGTCATAGTGTTGTTGGTTGACACTTGATGTATTTGCTATCTATATTTTGGCTACCAACTAATTTTGATGGTCATCTAAAAACTTCAGGTCTATCATTGGGAGTACTAAACTTGTCTATAGTTATTCCACAGGTAAAAAGCATCATATTCTTCATTATTGGGATAATTTTGCTGTTGATATAGTTCTGTCTCAAAGTAGCACAAATGAAGTGTTTTCTTATTGATTTGGTAAATGTGGCAGATGTTTGTATCAGTGATTAGTGGACCGCTTGATGCAGCATTTGGTGGGGGAAACTTACCAGCCTTTGTGTTAGGCTCTATTGTGGCAGCCATTAGCGCTTTGTTGGCAATTTTTGCGCTTCCCAATCCCAAAAATCAGCTCTCCCTCAACTCTGGAACTGTAGTGGGTGGAGGCCATTGACTGCTCACCATTTCATTTTTGTTTGTTATAAACATGTGCTATTTTGAATAACCGTTAGTAGTTGTTAAGCTGTTAGTGATTAGTTACGGCGATGATTAAGTATATAGATTATAAATTTTCTAATGAAACAAGTTTTATTGAACAGAGTATACAAGGTTTCTCGGTTTCTTTAAGTATCTCTCTGCTTTCGTTCTTTCTTCACTTCCATGTTTATTTCCTGTTTCTTTGTATTTTTTGGTTTTATTGCATGGTAGAGGCTTGGTATTCACTAAGTTTAACACATATTTATACACTTCTATGTTTTTTTATTAATGCTTTTTTGTTTCTTTAATTTGGTAGACCCCTTTTGTTATTTCTTAAAAAATAATTTAAATAAATAAGAAAATAAATAATATCATTTAAGTTAATTATTTTGTAATTTATTTGAGAGATTGTATTAGTGTTTGAAAGAATTTCACTAATCAAAGAATTTATTATGGTATAAATAGTCATTTAGCCATTGAACTTGTCACTTTCTTTCAAGTTGGTACTTATGGATTTTTTTATTCCAAGTTGGTACCTAAGTTTTCATTCTGTCAAGGATTTTGGTATTTTTTTATAACGGTGTAAGTTTGATACACATTACACTTCTAGATATTGTGAACATTTTTTTGGCACAAAGACAAGAAATAATTAAGGCCAAGTAAAGCTCATACAAGATTTAGATGCAATTTTAGCCCAATGGAAAGTCTCGCTGTTTAAATGGCTATGTTTGCTTGTTGTAGAACAATGTTTATGTCAAGAAGAGAGATTTATTATCTTCAAAGGTTGGCTGAAGTTTCCATCATACTTTAGAACATCCTATGATGGTGTTACTCGATTTCATGTTAGCGCTCAACAACGTACAACATTTAACATTATGAGTTCTGAAAATTAGGAGTATAGCACAGAGTATAAGGATACAGTAAATTTGAAACTATAAGAAGATTGTTGGAAAATGTGTCTATATTATAGTAAACATATAATAACTTTTCATGTATTTGAATGGTTGATAAATAAATAAAGTTAATTTCACATTTATCTATTATATATATTGTGTTTCTGTCTTTCATGTTTTGCATACATAGTGAAATTGTGACAAACAAATATTAGCTAATTGATTGTCTAAGTTCACTTGGAATCGGTTGGAGAAGATAAGTTTATCTCTCTTCCTACCGAAATTCCACTTATATAATAGGATTAAATTGTTAATTAACTTTATTTTAATTAAACAAATCTTATTTTACTTAAGTTAATGACCATATTATTATACCGTCCACTAACACACATTTAAGTCTCCAAATCATTTACTAATTAAAAATCTAAAGCGATAAAAGCTTTACAATTTAATCGTTGAGCCATAATTAACCACAATTTCAACTAAATTAATTATCTAAATTCTAATTCATCTATACTTGTGAAACCAATGGGATAAACGTACACAACGGACCTGTTGAGTACGTTTATCCCAATAATAAATGCTCTCCTATTAATCAGTGGTATTAATTGATGAATTTAAGCTAAAATTTGGGAAACTTGTCCAAACCAAAAGCCACAGTATTCAGTCAATCGTTATCTTTTTCACAGCTAAACTTAGGGAATCATTGATTATTGAATTTCCAAAACCTTTGCATGAAATGACGAGCCATTTAATTTCTTCAATCAATCTTTGTATAATTAATCTCTGTCAAGATGAATGAACTATTTTATCATCCAGCTGGCTTAAACTCTCTCAGATCTCTTGATATGTATATTTAAGACTTATTATATTGATGAACAATATATCAAATACATATATTATTATGTAATCCAAAAGTTTGACTGACTTGAAAGTTTCATCCAGCATACAAATGAGAAAAGTAAGGCAGGCTTAAATTAATATAACAAGGTACAAATTATAATAAACTAGTAAGTTTTTTTTTCTCTTTCGGAAAATCCCACAACTAAACTAACATCAGTTTACATTAATTTTGTGAAGAGTGAGAAACCTAAAAGTCTCTAGGATCAACCACCACATTTCCCAGTTCTCCCACCATGCCTAGCTCATCTTCATCGTTGATGGATCCATTCACTTTCTTCAAGTACCATTGATCTTCGATTCTGGACATAGATGAGTGATGTGGAACATGTTCCATTAGAGGATCAGAGACACCTAACTCAGTTATAATCACCTTGCAGTCCTTCACATTCTCAGCCAACCTAGATGCAAAATTCCATGCAGATTTCATCAGCTCCTCCACCCTCTCACCTTCTCCATGGAGTCCATAAAGAAACAAGAAACCAAATGGTTTCTCAAGTGAGTCACATATTGGGATCTTAAGGCAAGGGAAGATCTTGTCTCTTGCATGGCTCAAAGTTTCATGAAAAAACTTCAATGGATGAGAGTACTTTTTTATATGAATCTTGTAAGCTTCACATGAGTTCCATATACTAAACATGGCCCAAGAGCTTGGACTTGTACTAATAATATCTTCATTCTTCATCTCTTTACCATGCAAACCTATCCATTCATCTTGTTTGAAGTAAGATACCCATGTGCCAAGGCTTTTCTTTTCCTTGAGGATTGCATCAATGTCAGCCAAATCTATGTCTTTGCCTCGAAGCTTGTGATCATAGAAACAAATGGCTTGATCTATATTCAACTTCTCTACTTTAATATCTTGTGATGCACCCCCATGATCCATTCCAAAATTGATTGGTTGAACAAATATGACTAATGAGCTTAAGTGTCTATAATTACATTTCGTAGTGAAGAGATTTGTAGAGGCAACATTGTTCTTTTCTGTTGCTAAGAATGTGTAGTGTGCTTCATTGTTTATCAACCATTCTTCCATTGCTCTCACAAGCTTTAATCCAATCCCCATTCGCCTACATTTTGTTTAAATCTACTAATTAGTTGCCAAAGATAAGGGTTTTGGTGGATACATTTAGGGGAAAAATATCATTAATCTTGACATATCCATGTATTTCATGTGAACAAATTTTCTAAATATATTCAAAAAGTGAAGGGAAAGATAGAAAAAAGAAACCCTTCAATTTTTTTTAATTATTTCATAGATATAAGTAGTGTTATGCCTTCAATTAAGGACAGATGATGACGGGGAGGTTTGCCCTAAAGGGAAGATGATCATAAAGCAGCTGAGAGAGAGAGAGAGAGAGAGAGAGAGAGAGAGAATATACCGATGTTTTGGAGACACTCGAAGGCCTAAAATGCAACCCAACTTGATATTTTTTCCCCCAAATTTGGTCCCCACATGCTTGATGCAGCCCCGAATTACTCCGACAAGCTCCCCATTTTCGCGCAGCACAGCTACCTGTAGGCCATTTTTTTCAAGCACATCAGCCGCCAAATGCTATATAGATCATCAACATCAACAATGATCTCAATGGGGACAATGGGTTTCCTTAAAGAAAAAAGTAAACCAAATACAAGGAACATCGACAAACCATTAGAAACAGAAATGTTTTTTGTTTCTTGAGAGATAAAGAAGAAACCAAAAAGAAAAAAGAAAATATTTAGCTTAGCTTAGCTAAGCTAGGGTTATGTACATTTGTTTTTGGGAAGTCGACATCACTCACCAGCATAAGATGGAGTGGATAGAACCTAATTCTACACAAAGGGTCACCCATCATGTTTGTAAAAATGGAGGTCCCCTTATTATTAGACCCTCTTTCACAGTTTCTCTCAAGCTTCCCCACCATTTCAATATCTCTGTCATCATCAAATTCCCTAACGAAAACCTTATCTCCTACACTGTCACCCATTTCTCTCCTTTTGTCTCTAAAGGAAAAAAAAAAGTTTGGATTTCAACCTATAAGGTGGGATACAAATATAGTAGAAGTTTTCTGTAGTGATCACTGGATCTTTCTTGAAATGGGCTAACTGCCACAAACACCCTCATTTTCAATCTTTTATAACCCCCTTTTTTTCCCAATCCTCTCCATGGTGAGTTGTATGAGCTCCACTTCATCAGGTTGCGTGAAAATTTGATGCATCTTTTCATGATACAATATCTTGTTTTTTAAGTTCTATAATGGGTAAACTTAATTGAGATATTTACTCAATTTTTAGGACGTTTTATTTTAATCACTTAAGTGTTAAATTATTAACTTGGTTGACTGTACACACTAAATTATGTCTATATTATATTTACACTTTTATTTTAGTCACTTAATTTTTAAATCACATTCATTTTTGTCACCAAATTTTATTTTTATTTTGAATCTTGATCCTGGTAAAAAAATTAGGGATTAAAGTGAAAAGGCGATAACAATTAAAATAATACATTAAAAAATTATCATATTATACTTGTTTATCCCATTTTTGAAAGTTCTAAATTTCTTTAATTTTTCAATATTAAAATTTTAAATTTCAAAATATCAAAATCGAATAAATAAAATGTTGAAATTTTTGTTATCTCTCGTGTCAGCCGATTTATTATTATAATATTGAAATTAATTAATTTAATTAATTTAATCGCTTATTAAAATTTTAAATTTTATTTTAGGGTTCTAATTATCCTTCACAAAATCAACTCAAATAACTCATATTTAATAATTGTCTATAAAACTTAAATTTTTTTTGATTATATAATCTCGAATCTTTCATGTTAAGCTAAAAGAAAAATAAAAATCCTTACAATTAATTAAATTAATTACTTGTTCTTCGTTTGGATAAAGGAGTGATGCAAATAATTTTAGGTTTTATTTTGCATTGAAGGTAAAATTATGGAAAACTCTAAGTTGATAGTTTGTAAACTTACAAACCGTCATCAACAGTTGATTTTTTTTATATTTTTAATTTTTTAATTAAGTTTAAAAAATTATATTTAAGAGTTAAAAATTAAAAATATATTTAAGAAATAATTAAATTAGGTTTCGGGGACTATGATTTATGAGTTAAAATTTATATTTTAACAGTTAAGTTTTTAGTAGAATCGATTTTTTTATGTTTTATTTTAACACTATATAACAATTTTTCACTTATAAAAACAACAATCATAGTTATATAGTACATTCTTTATTAAATTAGTTATCTATATCAATAAATTATCTAAAATTTTAAGTAAAATTATAGCTATTTCATACAAGCAAGCTTGTTAATAATAATTTATTAAATAAAAATGATGTTAATTAAAATATTATTTCAATAAAATGTTTAAATTTCACATGAAAAAAAACTATTAATTATATTTTATTAAATAAAATAATCTTCAATGAGTAGAATTAAAGATATCAAATTAATAAACTATCAAGTTTTCTAATTAAATATTCCAGTTAGAACCTCGCTTTACTCTCTTTTTTCTTTTTTTCAATTTGATGTTCAGACAGATGTTTGAATAGAGGTTTAGACAAAATTGTTTATGCACATCAACACATGAAAAAAAGCAAGAGAAATAAACACAAATCCAAAATGTGAGTCAAAAAGACAAGTAAAAAAAGAAATAGCACACTATATTTGTTAACGCAGTTCAAATTCACCAATTTACCCTCTCCCAATAGATAATTGCAGCCCCAAAATTGAAGCCAATTTGTTACAAACCACTCTCCCCAAATTGTTAAAAATCATTCTCCCCAAATACCTCACATTACATACCATCTCTCTCCATAAAAATCCCTGAATAAGGAGCGTCTAAATGCACCCCCAATTGGCTAACGAGGAAGTTTATAATTAACCTATTTATAGGCTAATACAAGAGTTTATTTAGTGGTGTTTTGATAGACTTTGAACTTTCATTTAAAAGCTAAAAATATCTCTTTCATTATCTCCTCTCATAAAAACCTTCATATCCAAGTAAAACATCTAGCTTGATCTCCAAGTAAAAGGATAAGCATGCTTAATCTTCTCAAACCCTCCTCTCTTTTTTCTCTAAGTCAATTGAAAAGATTAAAAAAATGCTCATTCCATAGTGTAGCAAAAATCCCCCTTTCATTGCTGCTTAGAATAGCCAAACATAATTTCATAGTAAAAAATGCCAACACTTACACTTATCTTGAGATGTCTTAAAGACATGTTCAAATTGTTGTCCAAATTAAGGACTGTCCAGACACAGCAAAAACATGATGTCCAATAAGCAATTCAAGGGAATGTTTAAACATGAAATGAAATTTCAGAAATAAGACAATTAAGGTCCCAATAATTTTATTATGAATTCAGAACATTATAAATTTATAAATCGATTAATTAAATTTAAAACATGATGTGGACATGATTTAAAGTGTACAATCAACTTCCTTAATGATTTAACGTTTGAATGACTAAAATAAAAATATTCTAAAAATTAGGTGACGAAATTATAAAAAATTTTATGACCAAAACGAAAACATCCTAAAATTAGATGACTAATCGAGTAGTTTACCCTTTATAATTTACTGAATGAATGAATGAAAGGGTGCAGGTGGCAGTGTTTCAGAGAGAGAGAGAGAGAGAGAGAGGCTTTGTTATATAGCAAGGACAATAAATGTTGAAGTAGCTACATGGCCTGCACCACAAAAAAAGGAACATTATTGTCATCAAGTGATTCGTTGAATCTTTGTAATCATTCACATGTTTTTTGTATATATGTCATCAACCAAAATTTGGCCATTTCCCCAATTTCCTGCGTTCAAATTTTCAAGGACACCTAAATCTATTACTTATCATATATTGCATAATAATATATATATACACTCTAGTTTAAGAAATATATTCTTTTAAGGATATTATTTGATATCTTGATATACTAGAGTTATGTATATATATTCGGATTTGATTAATAATTAATTTAAAAGTTTTTAAGGGATTTAAAATAGAATAAATTAAGAAATTTGAAAAAATATTATATAAAACAGTGACGTCACGTTATTTGTATCTTTGTTTCAATAATTTAATGTTTCACTAATATTTTCATCTTAACTTACAACATTTTCATACAATGCTTTCTTTGAAGAAAGAATATCACTGTTTTATACAATCTTTTATCCGAAGAAACTTATAGCTTGAGATAGATTTCCCTTAATTTTTCATTAGAGTATTTTTAGTGGAAGTCTTTCCTAGAAAAAGAAATATTATTTGGTACATATTAAGGGGAACCCGACGAGACACAAGCCGAAATTACATGTCGTTAATGTGATTCGAGATTTGTTGAGCCGTGATTGGGATACCAACTTAAAACATGTATATTGAGAATGCAATAGACTAGCCGATTGTTTAGCAAAAGCTACAGAAATAATGAGCATTGACGTTCATTGTTAGTCTCAACCCCTTAATTTTACTCTAAATGTACTGCACAAAAATCTTAACGATTTATCTACTACTAAACTAATTGTTATGTAATAGTCTTTACTTTTCTTTTTTAAACCAAAAAAATTTGAGATAATGATTATCAGCTACAATTTAAGAAATATATTCTTTTAACTTCATTCTAATTATTAAATATAAATAAACTGTTTTAATTTAGAGTTGATATTATAGTGAATGATGTAATGAAACATCATATATTTTAAAAAATATAACATCAAATTTAGATGTTTGAATTTATTTAATTTCGCTGTTATTATTTTTCGAGCTAAATTTAATTATTAATTTAATAAAAATTAAATTTAATCATTAATTTAAAAAAATTAATTTTTTTAAATAAAAATATTGATTAAAATATTAAAATTTTAAATATGACAACTCAAGTAACAATTTATGTGTATTTATGTTTTTTCTTAATTTTAAATATTTCTATAATTTTTAATTATTTATTGACTTGGCATATAAAAATAGTGTCATATCAACATGAAATACACATGAATTGTCATACAAGTTATCACGTTAGCATTGTTAAAAAAAGTAATGATCTAATCAATATTTCTATTAAAGAAAAACAATTTTACTTATTTTAAAATATTAATGATCAAATTTAATTACTTAAAAAAATCAAAAATTAAATTAAAAAATATAAACATTAAAAATTAAATTTATCATTATATTTCTTTTTAAAGCAAAACATCAACTAAAAATTTTAAAACAAAAGACAATAACAAAATAGTAAAAGAATATTGATGCACGAGTTTTTTTTTTTTTTATCATTAAATTTCCTTTATCATGATGCAAGAATTTATTTAAATATAAATATAATCTTAAAAATTATAGACATCTGTTCAAATTTTAAATCTAATAATCAATTACTTAATAAGTAATTTTAAATAATTTAATGTGTCCATATGTTAATATGAATTATGATTATAAAATAATGCATGTGCCTTTAATTGATAATAATATAAAATAATATTTATAAATATGTATTTAAATTAAAAAATGTTTATATATTATATATAAAAAAATATTTACATAAAATATAATATAATTTAGTGCGTATATAAAATATTAACATGTTTATTAATAATTGCCTCAATATATAAATAAGTCTCTTCAAATTATTATTATTATGTATAAAAGAATTTGATTACAAAAATATTGAAAGGGAGACGTGTCTATACAATTTTCTTAAATAGTTATTTCCTCGTCATGTATTGAACAAAGAAAATATAATATTTTCACATACATTACGATTAAGAAATAATATTTTCAATATACAATACAATTTATTTTGATAGAATAATTGCACATATAAATTAAATAATATCAAAAATCAAAAGTTTGTAGCTATATTTTTACACTCAGATTTTAAAATAGAATAATCTCAAAAATCACTCAAGAGAAATATAAAATAAAATTTGTATGGTATACTTTTATACTTTGATTTAAAGGCATTTGTAAATACCGTGAAAAGATAATTAAGTCGTTTCAGAAAAGTCATAACACTAAGTGTTATTTTAGAAAAGTCATAAAGTGTCATTTAAAAAATATTGTAATACTAAGTGTTATTATTCCAGAAAGACTATAACACAAAGTGTCAGTTTCAGAAAAGTCAATAATATTTTGGTGGCTAAGTGCATCTGTATTGTAATCACCATCATTCATTTGCAAAGTCTTAACCTTTTGATGGATAAGTACAATATATTGGAATCACGATTCATTTGTAAAATCTTAATTTGCACTGCATTGGAATCACCATAATGGTGAGTTACTAAAATCTTAACATTTTGATGGTCAAGTGTATTGTATTGGAATCACTATTTATTTGCAAAATCTTAACCATGTATTGAAATCATTATGGTAACTATATTGGTTGCAAATTTTTAGTTAACTGAATTGGTTGCAAAATCTTAGTACTATATTGAAATGCACTGTATTGGTTTATAACGGTAAGAAATCATGAATAATGATCCTTTTTAGAATTTGTAATTGCTCTTTTAAACAATATCATTTTTATGGATTTTATTGTTACACCCGATATTTATTGGTATCCTAGTATATCGATTGCTCTTTCACACACACATTATATGGGTGAATTTAGACCGATGAAAACATTGTTACGCAAACTCCTTAAGAAATGATTAGTTATAAATTAATATATGATAAAATTATAATTTATTCTAAAAATTTTAATTTTTTTAAAAAATAATAAAATTGTAAATTAATACGTCACAAATCTAAAAAAGATTATCATCGAGCGGCGTATATATCTAATGGTTAATGCCCTGCAGAAATATCCAAGCAGTTGACTGTAATTTTCTTTTTAGTTTTGGGTTCAGAAATAGCGGTCTTTACATACTTTAAGCTGACAAAAAAGAAGAATATAAAATAGTTATCCACAATCTGATACAAAAATGCTTATAAGTTTCCTACATATATAATAATTTTTTGGTCAAAGACATATATTATATATCTTCGAATACTACATTAGTGTAAAGTATAAGGAAAGGGTAGGCTAAAATTACCGTATCCTGCCAAGGCAAGAAGCCAACGATAGCTTTTTCTTGAACTGAAAATGATTGCTTTGTGGTTGAAGGTTCCAAACTAGATTGTGGGTTAAAGATTGGAACCACAATGCTAAAATCCGAGTCACTAAAACGTTGTTGTTATTCAGTTTGTTGTTTATGCAGTTGCTATATATTCTCTGATATGCCGCTGTTGCCCTATTTTAACAGAACCTGAACTCCTCTGAATTCTATATGAGAATCCCATGTGAAAAGGCTTAGCTTGCAGGCACCCTAACTACTAACTAGCTAGCTAGCTAGGATATATATATATGTGTTATGAATCCATCATCAATGATAAATCACATCCCCAGAGCTGTTCTTTGAAAAGTAGTCTTGCAGTTTATCATTGCCCTTTCTTTTGTCCTTTAACCTCTGTTACAAAATCCAAACATTTCCTTGCAGCTTTTCACCATAATATATGGAAAACTATTGAATATCAGTCCGTGATTCTTATGAGAATTCACATACAATTTTTAATAAGAATTAAACCCTTGAAATATATTTTTCATACCGACGGCGACAAGTAATGGGAAGAAGTAGAGTAGACACTTTTAAACTCTTCATATACATGTATAACTATATTAAATCCATCTAAATACACTTTCCGGTGTCACGTGTAATGGTATATTACACTTATAATAAGCAATGTTATTTGAATTGGATTCGTCGGTTAAAATATTGGTTTAGAATATATTTTTGAATCGGTTAAATCGAAAATCAATATGAATAAATTAAAAATTGATTAAATCAGCGGTTGAATCAACTAAAAATTATTTAAATTAAAAATTGAGCTATTGAATTGGAATTTTTTAAATTTTTAATAATTTTTTAATTAAATTAATTGAACTGGTTGAACTGATGAATCAACGACCTAATTAATTTAACCACCGATTTAACTTAAAAAATATTGCTTATAAAAAGATTCAAGTTTGAATCCAACATTGTTGGAGGGGCTGTTATGAACCCAAAAATATTTAGCCTGTATAAACTCTAAAATGGATATGGAGGAATTTAAAATTTTAAAAATAAAGTCGGTAATATATTTAGATTTATACATGATTGTATAAGTTAAAAAATAAGATGAATTTGATAATAAATATCCAAAGTTTAATAGATTATAATTATAATATTTGAACCTGTAAAAAGAAATAAAGTGAATAACATATTTAGATTTATATATATGTGATTTTATAATCTAAATATTAAAACAAATTTGATAATAAATATTTGAAGGTTAATACCTCAAAAATTCACTATACATTGTACTTATAATATTTGAATTTGTAAAAGCATACGAAATTCCTCAAATTTCGAATTCACATTAGCTATTGTTATTCTTAATTTTGATATATTAATTTGTGTAATATCAATATATTTTCTTATGTCACACTCATATTTTGTGTATTATCAGAATAAAAAAATTATTTTCTTATTCTTTTTTTTTTTGGTAAAAAAGAAAATTACAACTCAATTATCAACCAGTAATAAAACTCATCTCGTAGTTCTTGTCAATCAACCGCAATCCTATTTTTTTTGTCTCTTCTAAGCTTGACTATCTTGTCAGCAATATTGCTCTTTTCTTTGGGAATATGCTGAAGGTTCCATTGACTCAGAACCTTCAAAAGCAAAATAATTCTCGTAACTAAAGTAGAATTAGAACCATCACGAACTCCATGAATGAGATTGACAGCTTCAAGGTTATCTGTTTGAATGATGACTTTCCGAAAGCCGCGATCAAGAGCAATTTGTAACCCATCAAGGATGCCTCATAATTCTGCATCAATAACTTCACAATAATTAGAGGTGAGTAAAGTCCAATTTGATTCAAAAAACTTGATAGAAAATTCAAAATTTGAATTAAATGGTTCGAGTTATTTGAGTTAATCAAGTTATTCAGATCAACTTGAATAAAAAATTAAGTTTTTCGATTTAACTCAAATATGAATTACACAATTCGAGTTATCTGAAAATCCGAATAAGAAAAGGCAAAACTACGTCGTTTTGATAATGTTTACCTTTTCTAAAGTTAAAAGTCAAAACCATTAAGTTAAAAGGCAAAACTATTATATTGTTTATATAGTTAAATAATCTTATATTTTGTCTACTAGTTAAATAATTGGTCCCTGTAAATGCAACATTGATTATAAATAATAAGATTTGTTAACTCGACTCGAAAATTTTTACTCGATTCAATTCGATTAAAAAAATCAAATTGACTTCAGTTGTTAAAAAAGGATTTCGTCAACTCGACTAACTCGAAAGTTTTTAACTCGATTCGACTCAATCTAATACTCAACCCTAACCACAATAACACTTTATGTTCCTTGACTGGCTTTTTGAAGAAGAATTTGAGCTTGAAACATATGATTTCCTACACTCATGTCTTCTTCCGTCCATTTTTAGGGTTAATATTTCAAAAAAATTCAAGAGCCAGGGTTAAAAATTCTTAGAAAGCCTTAAGATTTCAAAAAAGACGTACTTTCAACTTGTACAAGAAATCCTCTTAACAATCTTTCTAGGTAGACCACAGACCTATCAGTAAGTTGGATAATTACATCAGTTTCATGCAAAGGACCTATTTTTAAAGATGAGTAAATAGACAACAACATAGACGCTCTTAAGTCACACATAGCTTTCTTAAATTTGGCATTACCTATCTTGCATGGAATAGAAAAGTACTTGGGTCCTTACATTTAAAAGGTAAATTCTTTTGTAGCACGGTGGAGACATTATCCCCCATGCTTATTTTCTCATTACCTTTAAGCTTCCTCTTATTGATGCACAATGTCTTAAGAAATTTAGATAGTGAGGTATTTTTTTAATAACATCTAATAAAGGAATATTTACCTCAACCCTGCAAAAAGTCTCTAGGATACCTTCATCCTCTTTCACCTTTTTAATACTTGCAAGTCTTTCTGGAAAAAGCGATGGTATCGTCAACGGTTTGAGTTCTACTTTACTTGGTTGGACATCTTGTTATTTTTAGGTAGCCACTTCTTTTTCAACTTTTTCTTTGAAGGCTTAAATCTTTTCAACTAGACTAGGTTCCTCAAGTTCCTTGTGACTTCTCAAAGTAATAACACTAATATTTTGTTTTAGTTTGGCAATAGTTTGAGAAGGCAACTTACCTTGAAATTACAATCTACTCAATATGGTTGTGAGTTGATTCTATATGTTCTACAACATTTTTTCTAGGTTCTCTATGCTTGATCGTGTTTTGAACTGTATTAGCAAGAGATGTGATTATATCTTCAAGATACAAACCTTGTTTTGAAGACAACAGTTGCGCTAGTATGGTAGTTTATATTGGATAATTTGTTGTCTTTGCTTATAACTCAAATTCGGGTGATCCCGCCATCCAAGATTGTAAGTATTCGAGTAAGGGTCATATCTCTTTTGAGGGGGTCCAAGAAATCCTCCACCTGCATTAGCATGTTCATTTGTATCTTCAAAAAGTGTAAGGCATGAATCAGTTTAGTGGTCGTAATTAATGCATATGTCGTGTGCCTTAGCTTGTTGGATATTTCCTATAACCATCTAATAGATAAGAGAAGTTAGTTCATCCAAACAATTTTCAATAGAAGATGAATTTACCTCGTTCATTCTTCTCGATATTTCTTGTTAGAACCCGAATTGTTGTAAATTGACAACCACGATCGAAATTAACTCCCCAACCTTGCGAGGGGTTTTGTTCACTAAAGCACCACCACTTGCAGCATCCATCATCTTTTGCTCCGTTGGAAGGGTCCTTTATAAAAATATTGGATGAGCAACTGTTTTGAAATTCTATGTTGTGGGCAACTTGGACACAATTGTTTAGATCACTCTCAATACTCATGAAGGCTTTCCATGTCATTTTGTTCGTTCTTGCATATTTCTTTTTAGATAGAAGTAGCACATGAAGTGGGAAAAAAATCTAAAAATAACCTTACCAATTCGATCTACGTATTAATATATCATAGAAGTAGATAGAATAGTCAATCTTTTGCTTTATCTGCTAATGAAAACAGAAAAGCTTTCAATTTGATATGTTCTTCGATTACGCCTTGGGATTTCATAGTGGAGCATACCACATTGAACTCTTTCAAGTGCCTGTGAGGATATTCAATCTGAAAACTATGAAAAGTAGGAAGTAAGTGAGTTGATCCAGATTTCAGTTCAAATGGTACCTGAAGTTTAGGATATTGAACGCAAAGTGGTTGATGATTTAGTTCTGGTGCAACCACGTCTCTCAAAGTTCTGGTATTTGTCATAGTTTATTCGATTTCACTAATTTTGGTTTTGCTAGATGACAAAAACGAATCATTTTTTATATTTGATTCAATTTCAATGAACAAAGGGTTTCAATTTATTCAGGTTTCCCTTCTCAATTTTCTTGCAATTTTCTCAATCTCTGGATTGTACACAAGCTCACCTATACAAGAATATCATGGTATAAAGAGAAATAAAAACAAGAATAAAAATCAAACAAGAATTAACAAAAGAAATAAAAAGAAATAAAATTATCAACATTGATCCTCAACAATGGTGCCAAAATTGTTAGGCTATCGAGACCTACTTGAATATATAAGTTAATAAAAAGCAACAAATAGGACTGTATTCATAGAGATCGATAATAATTTTATTTCTTTAGTAAAAACAAGAAAATTAAATTGAGGGTTTTTTTTATAAAAAAACAAAAATTAAATTCAAAATAAAAACTAAAACGAAGAAAGAAATAAATAAATGTTTTAGGAAAATCAATTATGAGAAACTCTAGTTAAAGGTAAAATCTCTATTTGATTCATAGATTCGATCATCAACACAATGATTTCTTCAATAGATTTAGTAAATTAGTTTTAGTTGTTGACTCAACGTTAGACAACCAATCTTTCCTTACTTGTTCCGTAACCAAGAGGCAGTTTGTTTGAAATTACTTCCCTTACCAATAAATAACCTTGTAACTTAACGCTTAAGATTTAACTTATCGACAACATTAATAACTAGAATGAATCAAACAATTACAAATTTAATTATTCTAATTGACAAGGCAATCGTTCTAGCTATCAAATACTGGCTAAATATTTGTCAAACCTAAAGAATTGTAATTATAACAAATGATGCGTGAATACTAAAGAACAAAGAAGGATTAAAGCACAAATAAGTTTAAAAAATTTATTGAATAAAACTTTGATAAACCTTCAACTAGAAAAGGGAGTTTAGAAAGATATAGAGTTAGTAAAACGTAATAAATAAAAAGATAGCTATAAAGTCAAAAGAACTACCAAAAGCCCTAACTCCCTCTAAAAGTATAATATTTATACTGTCTAATTAACTTAAACTAGGTTACAGAATCTTGGTTGAGGTCATAAAACTCTTAAAAGACCAAAACTCCACAAAGCTTAGTCAAAACGTAGAGGATTTCATCAAAGTGATAGAGTCAACACTGGGGCGCATGGGATATAGGGCAGGGGCATCGAGAAGTTGTACTAGTCATGCACTAGGGCATCGGTGTGTGGTGCTGGGCTGTCAGTTCTTGCGTGTTGGGGCATGATGCTTGGGGCAAGAGTGGCAGGCTCACCCAACTCACTTGATTTTAGCTACGTCTCATCCCATTCATCTCGGTTCCTCGTTTTTTTAACTTCCAATAGACTTCAAAACCTAGCCTCAAGCTTCCATAAACCTGGTTCAAGTCTAAAACACCTAATTAAATCTCAACTATCAAAATCTTTAAAAAATAAAGCATAATTAACTAAAAAGACAATTGAACATAAAAACGACATGAAGCTTGCATAATGAACTAATAAACAATATTTCACTTAAAAATCAAACAAAATGTTAAACATTGGGGTCTAAAATATATGAAATATGAGCATTTATCAATGATATCCCTTTCTTTTTCTTAGTTGATCATTTATATTTTTTTTATATAGAGGAAAGCATTGAGACCTTAGCCTAAATGATGTTGAAGAATAGACTAACTTGTCACTTCCTGAGCTAATCTCCAAGGGAATCCCATCCTTTCTCCTTAGGGGAACACTCAACATTTCTTAATAATAGCTTGATGTTTCTAAAGAGAAGTGTTGGCATGCACAAGTAATCTAGGACTTTTATAGTTCTTACATTGATAATCTAGGACTTCATCCTCTTATTTTTGCCTTAAGGTTTTTGGGTTGTTACTCCTTAGTTCGAGGATGATATTTTCATAAAATGTTTTAGGTTCCCTCTCCCGACTACTATTTTATCAACATCTTGTAGAAATAAGGCAATTCTCTATTACATGTCCAATGTCCTTATAAAATGAGCATATCATAAAGGGCTACCTTTTTCGAGGATTTAACCATTTTAATAAGAACGGTTTGAGGACTCTCTTAGTTATCGTTTCATGCAAAACACACTTGTGAGGGACGTTAAGTTGAGTCTAGTTATAGAATGTCATAGACGACCCCTGTTTTGGTCTTTTGTGCCAGTGGAAATTTTAATAAGCTTTAATGTTTTTCCTTTTTATGTTGGCAGAGTGTCAATATTTTTGCTCCTTAGGTCAAAGTCATCTTGACATGTTAGGGCTCGACTTTGATGCGAGAGAGGTCATTCTTCCTTTTGGGTTTCTAATTGGTTCTTCTATGTGGCATCTATTTGTCTAGAGTAAACTGCTTAAGGCTAATAATTTTCATGTTGAAGATGGTTGTGCCATAAATTAACCTTGAAAGAACTCATTTTGGTCTTGCAACTCTTGATATTGTTAAGCAGTTAGTGAAAAAGGAACCTTTCACAGTAGGTTTCAGTAGGTAATTGGATCTTGTAAAAAAAAAAAGTTCATGGTTCTAGTGCACAAGTTGGGAGGAGTGCGAGTGATGTAGATCGACGTGATCATATAAAAGGCTATCTTGGAAATTTTGGTTTATGAGGTTTTTTTAATAGCAATGAGTGGTTGCATGATTTTGTTGTTAGGTGTTTTATGGGCTTTCCTAGTTCTAAAAGTGGTAGATTTCATAGGGTAGAGACATGATTTCCCCCCCTATTCCCACAAACAATGCCAATTGTTAAAACCCACTAGAATGTATGTTAAAGGAGTGGTAGCTTGGGTGAAAAGGTTTTGGATAGGTTTTCTCATTAGTCTTTGGCTCATGTAATAAAGGGTTTATATAGGGAATGTTGACCCTGATGCAAGTCATATGACAAAAATACCCTATTGTATAAGTTCTATAGTAAAGTGGTTGTGAGCTCAATCCTACAAACTTAGTGCCTAGAGGTGACAGAATGACAGATACTCTTACTTCCTTAATATTTTCTCAAGATTTGGTGGGCCCTGTAACACCCCTTACCCGTTTCAGTTGCCGAATCCGAGTAATAGGATGCTACAAGCAAATAAAAACAATTATATGCAATTTATATTAATTCCATTACATACGATGCAATGTAACAATCTAAATTTTTCAATGACTTAATTGTGTAATTCAGACATAAGATAAGATTGAATTTTAAAATTTCAAAATTTTAAAGTTTTAAAAGTTGGTATCGATATTTAATTACTGGGTATCGATACTGTAGCAATACCATATTAAATATCAATACTAAATCATGATTTTATTTATTATGCAAAACAAATGTATCGATATTTATTTTTTGGTATCGATATTTTATGAAAAAGTATCAATATTCCTATAAATATCAATACCATTTTAGCATTCTGTTTGTTTTAAAACTGTTCATATGGTCAAGTATCGATACCAAATGCCAAAATATCGATACTTAAGTTCAGAAATGGTAAATACCAATATTTTAAATGTCCATAAATATAATTATAGACCTGAAAAACATCAACCAATAGCATATCACAAATATCACTTATAACAATCATCCTAAGTGCCTAACTAATATGCCACAATTGGCACCTCAATCAATAATTAATATGACATACCTCATTTGTCCATTTATAACGTCTTATAATAATGATTCAATATCAACCATTCAAGCATGTACAATACCTTATCAAATCCATTCAAACCTATCATATACATACCATTCATTTACTAAGCATATTTCAAACATATTACCTTATCACCACATAAGCATTATAACATACATACCTAAACAATCAACAAAGATTACCAAATACCAAAATCATTACCAAACTTATAGTTATATACTTATTCACATAACATTTAAAATGCTAAATTCATACAAAGCATAACATGTACAACCACATAACTCTCCTAGGTACATGCCAACTAGTATATACTCCCTTTCAAACCAACTAATTCATATCATGACATCATATTACCTATATAATTTCATACTCAAAATGTCATTTCAAATACCAAATCCACAATTCAACCATTTACTAATGCATATGTTTTCAACAATCATATTTTTTTACCATAATCAAACCAACAAGGATTTCAAGTCATCCCACTATATAAGTAAACCAAAACAACTCCTAAGTACATGCCACGCATAACCAAGCCTTAATATGGTCAAGAGACTACAGAATTGGCACCTCAATCAACAATTAACATCGAGATAGTGTGAGCTTCTCGACGATCCGTTTGACACGTTCCGCAAGTTAGCACTACAGGGAAAAAGGAAACAAGGTAGTAAGCATTACAATTGTTTAATAAGTTCATAAGTATTAAAACCAAATAACTTACCTTTGGGTATAATTATACAGTACATGCTACTTAGCTTGGTAAAGTTTGCCTATCATGGAAAATCACATACAAAAAAGTTGAGTTCAACATTTATCATACTATATATTAACTCAATCATATAACAATTCAATTAATTTGATTCAACATTTCATTATCATTCATAAAACAAACAATCATTTAATCAATTCACTATCTTAATCATATTATACAATCTACTTACTCGTAATACATCCCATTTCAAATTAATGTCAAACATTATTTTTCATTTCACAGTTTGAATTCTCAATCAAATTTATATTAAATCATATAAACTTCATTCCCATTTCATAACAATTCATCTTTATACCAAATATATATATCAATTGCCAATTTAATGTCAATTACTACTTCCTTTCATAATATGAATTACGAATTACATTCCATCTCAATTTTCAAATTCATGGATTCATTGAACATAATCAATCAATATTCCCAACTCATTCCACAATTTCATATTCCATTTCACATATCACTTCCATTTCACATCATTTGCCATTTCAAATATCAAATATTTCATTTTTACTATTTATTTCCCTATTAACACAACTTTGACTAGGATGGATGCATAGATCCAACCAACACACAAGTCTCGCACCCAGTGCCTCATCGGATAAATTCGAAACAAATAGTTGCGCCTAGCACTATTAGTAAGGTTGACACCCAGTGTCTTATCGGTATAACCGAAGCAAACTAGCACCCAGTGCCTCATTGACTTGTAGTCAAATTAACCCTGAACTCTTCCTATCCTATTGCATGTCATCTATATCTAACTTTGCCCGAACAATTAATAGGGTATTCATTTTATATTCATTATCAACAAATACCTCCATTCACATTTAATTTCATCATGAGTACATTTATCCAACATATGACAGAAATAATCATCTCAATATATGCTTAATTTCACATTATAACATTATATTATACTTTCACATATATTCAATTTAGTCCTTATCACTATCAACCAATTTAAATCAAATCAATCCAGCTCATTTAATCACACCATCACATAACATATTCTATATCAGTTCAATTTAAGGTCAATTCCATAATTATTTCAATTTGTAATTCATCGTATTCAATTTAATCCCCTCACTCACCTTTTTGTACAAAATTGTAAATAATTAAAATTTCAATGAAATATAATTACAATTATAATTATAAATGCATAAAAATTTAACACAAACATAACATAAGAACTTACCTAGTCAAGACAACAATCAAACAACTCTCTAAGGACTAATTAATAATTTTTGTTATTTCCTCGATTTTCTTTAATTTGGTCCAATTTCTGATCTATTCAATAATTCAATTTAATTTATCAATTCCAAACATATTATCTTATCCTATTATAATTATGTATCAGTTTAATTTTATTATTCAAATGTCCCCTAAAATTTTGTATTTTATTCAATTTAGTCTCTAAAACCAAAACTATTATAACTTTCACAATTGAACTTTGTTTTTCATTCTAATTTCAATTATGTCCTTCTAAAGCCCTATAAAACCTACATTTATAGAAATTTCATGAAAACGTCATCAAATTTTCATTTTAGTCCCTATATGCAAATTTAACAAATTTTACTTTACAAATTGGTCTTATCTCATTTCAAGCATCAAAATCTATCATTTAACATTCAGAAAGATTGAAAACCATTAATTAAAACTTTTAAAATCTTTAACAGTTTTGAAAATGGAAAGATGGTTTAGCTAAATCGAGCTATAACAATCACAAAAATATAAAATTTACGAAAAACAGATGATCGGAGGACTTACATGCAAGCGTTCAAAGTTTGGCCAAATGATATTCTTCAAAAATGGTGAAAAATACCAAAGTGATGTTAATGTTTTCTTTTATTTCACTTTAACATATAATATTTATAATTAAATATAATTTTAAAAAATAAAATAAATAAAAGTCAAGCCTTAACCGTCCAACCTATAATATTATGGTCTAAATACCATATAAGTCCTCCCATTTTTACCAATTAAGTCATTTAATTAATAAAAATCAATAGTGAATAATTTTTTTATAGTTTTATAATTTAGTCTTTTTCATTAATTAACTATTAAATCTTCAAAATTACTTGACCAAATTTCAGTCCACTTATATAACAACTCCATAAATATTTAATAGAAATATTTACGAGTTTGGTTTATGAAAACAAGGTTCCTGATACCTCATTTTCTAAAATTACTAACTTTTGGTATGAACCACTTGTACCTTGACTAACTGACCAATTAATAAATTATATCAAATCAAAATTCATAATAACATTATAATTAACTCGTGGACTCACTCATAAGAATTATGGTCCCAAAACTACTGTTTCTGATACCACTAAAAAATAGAAGGCCTTGTTCTAGTCGTTCTTGGTTCAAACAACCCGATGCATAGGCGAGGTCCACCTTATCTTTAGCAAGGTGTCTTTAAGTAAGGAGTTATGTCTTTTCCAAGTGAGGTCTTTAGATGAAGTTGAAAGGAGATGACTACATGGAATTTACATGCAACATAGGAACGAAATAATCAATAACATCATTGTATCACATACTCTTGTAAATTGATAACTTTTCGAATTTATAGATTCCCCTTTTAAGGAAATATCTACCTCATTGTATGATTCAATTTTAACTGGGGAGAAAAAAATGATTGAAAATCAAGTTGTTAATAACTAAGAAGTATCTTCCTCATTCCACTTTTTCTTGCTTTTCATAATAAAGAGCTCTCTTTCTTGCTTAAGAGGTATAGGGGAACCATCCATGATGATGTCTCGTACGGAAGGATCATTTCCTTGTATGAAAAACATCATTCTTGTCTTCCAATATGAATAGCTGGCACCGTTGAAGTAAAGAGTGTAACACGCCAAACCCGACCCTATAATAGGATCCAAGTAAGGTGTGTCATTACAAACTAACTAACTTTAAAACATTTCGGTAGAAGCTTTGAATAATTCTTACAAAGTTATAGATATAAAACAAATTTTAGTTGTTCACTAAGGATAAAAAAAAATCATCGATTTAAAAATAATATACAATTCATATGGTGTATAAGTTCACGCATGGTAACTTCGTAAACAATTTGTATTAATTTAAACCAAAGTACTTCATAAAAATCTCAACAAAAGAGGGTCTTAACAAAAAGAAGTTCTTTATACAATTCTTTTTCAAAATACAGTTATGCGCCACCTCCATGAGACACACATGATACAAACACAAGGCGGTCAACTCACAATCGTAAAAACACTCTCGTATAGCCCATGAACAAAATCTTTTTTCTATCATCAATCCTAAGAAGGAAAAAGGGACAACAGAGTAAGTTCATTTGAACTTAGTGAGTTTCGAGAAAAATCATACAATACATTAGTTAGTACATTAACCAAACTTTTCTGAAGATCACACAAATTACATAGAGTACGCCTACTGGCATATACAGAACACAGAAAGACTCAGAATGGCAGCTTACTTATCATTAAGGCATATACTGTACGTCAACTTAACATAACTTAGACAAACTTGTCTTCATGCCAGCCACGTACCTAGAATGTAAAATAAAAAACATATCATTCAGACTTATTCACAATAATTCTCCCTCTTAACTCCTCATATAATTTTCATTCAGAACAACATGTTTTATCATGATCTGCCAATCCAGTTTGCAATATATTTGCCCTATTGGACGCTACACAAACATATCTCCTCAGAGGCTATAAAAACATATCTCCACATCCTCATCACCACATATCAAATATATCATATCATACATATCAGAAATAGGTGGTAGTGGCTTAAACAAGAAGAATGACATTTACTTCATTTTACAGACAGACTGATAACTATGGATAACCATTATCCACACAAATATCTTTCATTCATATCTACTAATACACTTTTCATCATTTACAAAGGAAGAATACTTACCTTACACAAAATATAAAATAAAGAAACTACAACACAAGGAAATAAGAAAGAACTCACTAGAAACTCTAACACAAGTCTATAAAGTAGGTCTTTTGCCCTTATCACTTGGACCTTCGTTAACTTTTTGAGCTAAAATAAAGATAATTAAACATATCAAATTATAAATCTATCAAACCTGATTATGCATGCAAGAATCAACAACACTTAAACTAGAATTAGGAAGTTTTCCTTCCTCACACACCATTCTGACATTTATGCATGTAGAACAAAGAACACGTAAATGACTTAAAGAATAACCTAAGGTTCATCAGTAATTACCAATAAGCTGGTAATAACGTATGAGTTAGCTAAATACTGTGAACCTTACTACAAAAAGGTTTTCTAAACTTAAGTTTTCAAAGAGTTTTCAGAGAAAATCCAGAAAGAAGAAGAAAATATAAAGGTTGTGGATAGTTTGATGATGCTCCAACCGTTCACCAACCTTCGCGAGCTTCCGAGCATTATAAAACAGAGAAAAGTAAACCTAGTAAGCATATTATGCTTAGTAAACAGAGAAAAGTAAACCTAGTAAGCATATTATGCTTAGTAAGTTTGTATAACTGGAATTAAACTTACCAATCTCATTTATTAAAAATTAAGCATATAATAACATGTTTCCATCAACTTGGCAAAATTGCCTATGCATTCAATCAAACATGTTAGTCACAAAATTCTCATATACATCAAATAAGCATAAATGAGCTCATCATGCTATATTCTTTCAAGGCATTATTCACTTCACCGTATAATTCTCATATCATGTCAAGTATTTTGTCTGTTGAATCATTGAAATTCCAATGGATACTCAAATAGTACACTCAAGATGTACAATTCAATAACCCGTCAATTGTTATTCAAGAGTACCCATTAAGGCACTTAATCAGAAAGTACACTCTCGAGCCACATATCATATAACAGGATTACTTGTCCAAGCTAAATCCTATTTCCAATATATGCTTATAAGAGCTTAATCAGGATTACCCGTCCGGGCTAAATCCTATCTATAACAGATGCTCAAGAGGGCTTATATCAGGATTACCAGTCCAAGCTAAGTCCTTTCTGTAATGAGGTTAATAGGATTACTCGTCCGAGCTAAATCCGGTCAGCAACAAATGCAGGACCTCATTTAATAGGGGAAATCACATTTGTCCATCGAAATCCAATATTCAAATGGAACTTAACCCTTTTCAAACAATATCAAGCATGTATTCAATTCTTATATTATAACATTCAATTAATTCACATAAATATAAATCACATTCTATACAAATACAACATATTTACATGCTCAATTAAGTCACACGAACTTACCTCGACACTTGTTCGCGTATATAGATCTACTAATCCGAAACTTTCTCCTTTTCTTTATCTAACTTTGAATTTGAATTATCTGGATCAAATTAAGCTTGATTAGTTTCTTCTCTCTCTCTCTTAAGCTTTCCATGCAAATTCTGGGGAAGATGATATAAAATAAGATGATATTTCTATTTAATTTAATTATCATATTTAATTTTATCACTTTCCAATTTAGTCCTTAGCCTTTTCAAATTTTTTCATGGTTGAATCATCAAAAATATCTACTAACTTTTGATTAATGGTCTAATTATGATATAAGGACCTCAAGTTTTGAATTCAATAACTATTTGATCCGTCTAGCTTATAGAATCCAACTTTTGCATTTTATGCAATTTGGTCCTTCTCGTAATTAAGCACTAAATCGATAAAATTTTATTATCAGAATTTTCACATGATATTCCTATCTAAATGCAAATCATGCAAAAATACAAAAATAATTTTTCTTTCCGGTTCAGATTTGTGGTCCCGAAGCTACTGTTCTGATTTCACTGAAAATAGAATATTACAACTCTCTCCCTTAAGGATTTTCGTCCTCAAAAATCTTACTAGTAAAGAGGTTTGGATATTGCTTTCTCATGATATCGCCTCTTCAATACCATGTTGTTGCCAAAGAACTTTTACCAAAGCTACCTTTTTATTTCTCAGCTCTTTTGTTTTTCGAGCTAAAATTTTAATCGGCTCTTCATTATATGTTATATCAGACTGAACCTCTACCTTTGTTGGATAAATAACATGTGAAAGATCTGTTCGATACCGTCTTAGCATAGACACATGAAAAGCATTATGAATTCGATCAAGTTTTGGCGATAAAACTAACCGATACGCAACAGGTCCAATTCTTTCTGTGATTTCATAAGGCCCAATAACCGTGGACTCAATTTTCCTTTACGGCCAAATCGAAGAACTTCCTTCCAAGGTGATACTTTCAAGAATACCTTGTCACTGACCTGAAATTTTATTTTTTTCCATTTAAGATCAGCATAAGACTTTTAACGATCAGAAGTTGCTTTCAAATTGTTTTGAATTACCTTCATTTTTTCTTCGGTTTCACGAACTAAGTCACCTCCATGTAACTTTTTCTCACTGAATTCTGTCCAATACAATAGAGTTCTGCATTTGCGACCATACAGAGCTTCATATGGTGCCATTTTGATACTGGACTGGTAACTGTTATTATAAGCAAATTCAACCAAAGGCAGATACTTTTCCCAATTACCTTCAAATTCAAGTACACAACATCGAAACATATCTTCTAAAATCTATATTACACGTTCATATTGACCATCTGCCTGAGGATGGAATGCAGTACTAAAATGTAACTATGTACCTAGAGCTTTTTGCAATTTGCTCCAGAATCGGGATGTAAATCGAGGATCTTTGTTTGTCAATCGATCGACAATTACCCAAATTGTATCTTTCTTCTTTAGAGACAGAGGTAACCCCGATACAAATTCCATAGTCATTCTTTCCTATTTCCATTCCGGTATCGTAACTGTAATACCCTTCAACCCTAAACCATCGTTGGAACAGGGTTACGGGGCATTACCAAATAAATCAGACAAATTACGGATAATTCTTAATAAATAAATAATTAAACAATTAATTATTTAACAAACATATTATAGTATAATCATAAATTCATATAAATTATATTTTTATTACTAATTGACTTCATTCATTCAAAAAAAAATTTAATAAAAATTTCGACAGCATTTCTTCTTATTTTTACATAAAACCCCCTGCAAGTTCAAACCAGAAACCAACTAATCCAAGACCAATGGCACAATCAAAAACAATTTAGACCTAAATACACCTAAATAATAACCAATTCATTAACATAGTAATTTAATAACAAAACATTCATAATATTAATCAAAATTAACTAATAACTTCATTCATTTTTCATTCTAACTTAATACCAAATTATATAATATAATCTTTACCATTTATCAAACTAATAACAAAATATGGTATACCATTCTTACAACCAACATTACAAGCATATCAATATAACTTATACAACACCTAGTACATGTCACTTTCAATTAAGAAAAGAAAACATCACCAAAAATCTTTTTGCTGGAGTTGGGATCGTTCGGATGCTAGACCGGGACACTAGCTCCTATTAACCTGCGCACGGAAATAACCGCACGCTGAGTATTCCATACTCAGTGGTATTACCATAATTCAAATTATAATGGCAATAAAGAATTATAATTACCGAACATATAACTATCCAATTTCTCAAATATCAATTCATTCTTAAACTTCATTAATTAATAATAACAATACAATTTTTAGCTATTCTTCAATTTCCATCACATATCACATGTAACAATTTCAATCACTACATGAATATTAAATTCATGC
Source organism: Gossypium longicalyx (assembly GCA_025698465.1). NCBI lineage: Eukaryota > Viridiplantae > Streptophyta > Magnoliopsida > Malvales > Malvaceae > Gossypium > Gossypium longicalyx. Next base: position 8,014,598 of record CM046997.1, on the reverse strand, counting down.
CTTTCATTTTCAATCTCATTTTCAATCTCAATTTCAATCTATAATTCAACTTTCTCATTTCTTTCAATATTTCAATAATATAATTAATCAATTTATTTTAAATTTCTCATTTCAGTTGTTCACCCTATTAACAAACCCGGACTTTGACGAATACACGGATTCCAACCCAAACACACCAGTACAGCACATTGTGCCTAAAACGGTACATAGTACCTAATCAGTATACGACACATAAAGTGCCTAAAATGACACACGAGGTGCCTGAAATACGACACATAAACTGCCTGATCAGTAAAGCCTGCAAATCTCGTACACTTCCAGATCCTATGGCATGCCAATTATATCCAACTCAGCCCGACTAGTTAATAGGGTATTTCAATTCTCAATTCACTTTCATTTCCAATCCAATATCACTTTTCAATTACAATTTCACATTCAAATCAATTTACAATTCAATTATACATACACATTCACCATTCAATTCAATTCTCATTCAACTCAAATATCAATACTTACCTTATAACTCACTTATTAAATATAGAATTTATATAAAACATTTAATAAAAAGTAATTTGAATTATAGTAATACAAATCGTGAATTTCTCGTTTTAATCCTCGATAGCTTTCTCTTTCCCTTTGTGCGCCGATATCTTGGGTTCTTTATTAACTACGAAAATAATAATAATTTATAATCATCAATACAACACAATTCAATTTAATCCATGAGCCTAAACATGCAAATTTAACCATTTTTTTTGTACATATAATTTCACTATTTACTTATATGTTCATTCAAAGCTGTCTACTTGAGTCATTGTTACTAAATCATTTATATCTTGAGCTAAGAAACTCAAAATTAAGATCCGCTAATTTTCCTGAAACTAGGCTCATATATATCCTTACCATAAAATTTTTAGAATTTTTGGTTCAGCCAATAAGTACAGTTTATTCTTTAAAGTTGCCCATATTCTGCTGTCAAACAGTTCCGACCATTCTTCACTAAAAATTAATTATCTCCTTGTACAAGATTCGGACGATGTTCCTGCTTGATTATCTTAAAAATAGGTTTACTAAGGATTTTAAACATATAAATCAAAACCAATAATTATTTTTATACCATTTTTAATTATTTTTCAAAGTCAGAACAGGGGAACCCGAATTTATTCTGACCTTATCTCACAAAACTTATAATATCTCATGATCTACAATTTCTTTGCTTACATTGTTTCTTCTATGAGAAACTAGACTCAATAATATTCATTCTCTAGTTTGATTTATACAATTTTTGGTGAATTTTCAAAGTCAGAACACTACTACTGCCCAAAACTGTTTTGGTGTAAAATGTTAATAACCAAATTTACAACACCAATTCACACTTTATTTCTATTCAAATTTCATTCAAACACAAATTTAACTATTAAATTTTCAATATATTTTTCTAATTTCAAATTTTCCTCAATTTATCCCCTAAAACACAAAACTTATATCTTACTTTACATTTCAATCCCTTTATGTATTCTTACTTAAATTTCATTCAATTAAACCCCTATTTCATTATTTTATTCAACATGAACTTTGTTTAAAAACCTAAGAACTTCTAAACTACCAACTTAATTCCATCAAAACCTTGTTTTAATACTTTTAAAACATCAAAATTAAGAGAAAATGACTTGATTGAGCTTACCAATTAAATTCCAAGCTTCAAAAACCCTATTTCCCCTTTTCTTTTTCTTTTTTTTTTCTTTCCTTCCCCTGTTGGAATGCTTTCTGTTTTCTTTTATTTGTTCTTTTGTTTTTTTTCTTTATTCTATTTCTTTTATTTATTTTAGTTACTAATAATATATTATAATAATTTAATTATATAATATATAAATATATTCTACTTAATTAATAAGAAAACATGTAATCATGTTACAAGTGTATATTCATGTATTATTACACATGTCTATTTTCTTTTTCAAACATTTATTTTTACTTAATTTAATTCTAAATATAATATTATTTAATATAATTTATAACTTGAATAAAATAATAGTAATAATAACTAATTAATTAATCAATATACAATTATCTAAGAAAAGCCTTAGATCTTTAACAGCTTATGCCGCCTCACCTATGCTAATTGGTACAATTACCAGTTTGGTCCTTTTTATTTTCTATTGATCTATAATTGAACCTTTGCCCTTTATTCAATTTAGTCCTTTTTCTTAATTACTCTTAATTAAGCTAAGTTCACCTAATTAAAACTTAATTAGACTCATTACTAGACTCATAATTAATCCTAATAATTATTTACGAACTCGATTTACTAAGACGGAGGCCCGATAATGTACTTTTTTCAGTGCCCGTGAATTTTGGGTCATTACAGTAACTAGCTGTAATAATCCCGAAGGCAACTGATGTTCAACTTTTACTTGCTGACATACCAAACATTTTGAAACAAACTCAGAAATATCTCGTTTCATTCCTGACCACCAGTACATTTTCTTCAAATCATTATACATTTTATTACTACCAGGGTGAATAGACATGTTACCATTATGAGCTTCATTCAAAATCTTCTGTATCAATTCCAAATTCTTTGGTACACATAATCTGCCTCTGAATAACAGACAACCATCAATCTCGATCTGAAATTCTGAATCAGAAGTCGATTCACACTATATCTGTTTCACTTGTAATTTACTATCATCTTTCTGAGCTTCAATAAACTGCTTCAAAAACGTAGGTCTAGTTTTTAAATCAACTATGATTGAACCATTATCAGACAACGTCAATTAAGTATTCATTGCTCTTAAAGCAAACACGGATTTTCTACTCAGAGCATTTGCAACCATATTGGTTTTTCCCGGATGATAGTCAACAACCAAATTATAATCTTTCAATAACTCAATTTATCTGCGCTGTCTCAAATTCAAATCTTTCTGCGACAACAAATACTTCAAACTTTTATGATCAGTGAATATGTTACATTTTTCACCAAATAAGTAATGTCGTAATATTTTCAGTGCAAACACAATTGCTGCTAATTTAAGATCATGTATCGGGTAATTTCTTTCATGTGGTTTTAGATGTCTTGAAGCATAGGCTATTACTTTACCTTCTTGCATCAAAACACAACCTAAACTATTTAATGATACATCACTGTAAATTAAAAATTCCTTACCCGATTCAAGCTGAACTAACACAGTGCTTCTATCAATCAGGCTTTCAACCTATCAAAGCTCTGTTGACACTTATCAGACCACTCGAACTTCACATTTTTTTTGCAACAAACGAGTCATCGTAGAGGCTATCATTGAAAACCCTTTTACAAACCTCCAATAATATCCAGCTAGTCCCAAAAAACTTCTAACTTCAGACACATTCTTTGGTGGCTTCCAATTTACAATGGCCGAAATTTTACTTGGATCTACTCGAATACCTTCTGTAGATACAATATGTCCGAGAAATTCAACTTCCCGTAGCCAAAATTCACATATCCTAAATTTCGCATACAGTTGCTTCTCATACAAAGTTTGCAACACAATTCTTAGATGATTTGCATGTTCATTTTCATCTCGAGAGTAAACCAAAATATCATCCATAAATACCACCACAAACCTGTCTAGATACGGTCTGAAAGTTCTGTTAATTAGATCTACAAATACAGCAGGTGTATTTGTCAACCCGAATATCATCACTAGAAACTCATAGTGTCCATACTTAGTTCTAAAAGCTGTCTTTGGCACATCCTAATCTTTTACCCTTAACTGACAGTAATCAAAACGGAGATCAATCTTTGAAAATATAGTGTCCCCCTTCAATTGATCAAATAGATCATTAATGCGAGGCAATGGATACTTGTTCTTTATTGTAACTTTGTTAAGCTGCCCGTAATCAATGAACAGCCTCAACAATCCATCTTTCTTCTTTACAAACAGAACCGGTGCACCCTAAGGTGAAAAACTGGGTCGAGCAAAGCCTCTGTCAATCAACTCTTGCAACTATACTTTCAACTTCTTTAATTTGGTAGAAGTCATTCTATAAGGTGCTATGGATATAGGTGTTGTTCCCGGGATAAGATCTATAGAGAATTTCACTTCTCTAATTGGTGGTAAACCAGGTAACTTTTCTAGCAATACATCAGAAATTCACATACAACTGGCACTGATTGAATCTTTGACTTAGATACTTTAGTGTCCAACACATATGCAAGATAAACATCATAACCCTTTCTGACATATTTCTGAATTGATATTGCTGAAATCACATTAAATAACCCATCTAATTTATCAGATTCAACATGGAGTAACTCACCATTCTGACATTTCAACACAATATATTTCTGTTTACAATTCACCACTGCACCATGTTGAGTTAACTAGTCCATTCCCAAATTCACATCAAACTCATTAAATGGCAATAGCAAAATCAGCCCAAAAACAGTAACCCTTTACCATCAATGGACAATTTTTACAGACTTGATCCACCATAACATACTGGCTAAGGGGATTTGAAACTTTAACCACAAATTCAGTGGCTTCAACAAGTAAATAATAGACACTAAATTTGTGCATATGTGTGAATGTGTGGAACCAGAATCAATTAAAGCAGTAATATCAATATCAAGTAGAGAAAATGTACCAGTAATGACGTCTAGTGCAGAAGCATCTTCTTTAGCACGAATAGCATATATTCTTGCTGATGCTCGTGCCTCATATTTAACTATTGTATCCCTTACACTACCTCGACTACCACTGACATTGCCGGGGTGACAGGGTGGTCTGCCTCACGAAATAGGATTACTCGGCTTTGGAGCCTACTCACTTTCTTTTTCAACCCTTTTTGGAAAATCTCTGAGAAAATGATCAAGGGAACCACATCCATAACAAGCCACACTTCTCAAACGATATTCTCTAATATGAAACTTCTTACAGTGTTTACATTTCGGCTTGGGATTACCAACACTACCAACACTGGTTACAGATGGAGATGAAGACTTCAGGTTAGAGCGTTGAGAGTCTCGCTCTTTTCTAGAATATCCTGTAGAGGTGGTAACACGATCATAATACTTCTTTAATTTCTTAGAAGCAGATAATTGTGACTTACTCATAATTCTTTTACTAGAAACCCGAGCTTCTCTTTCAGCTTGTTTCTTTTCTTTACTCAATTCTTTAGCTTTATGTGCTCGATCAGTCAGTACTGCAAATTCCCTTAATTCAAGAATACCAATCAGCAGCTTAATGTCTTCATTGAAGCCCTCTTCAAAACATTTGCACATATCAGTCTCAGTTGGAACCCACTCTCTAGCATACTTACTTAATCGAATAAATTCTCGCTATTTTGACCTGGAGCTATTTTGGCCTGGAGCTATTTTGACTTTTAAAAAAAAATAGTTTAACTTATTGGCAAAAATCTAACTTTGATTGAGATAATTTTAACTTGATTTAAAAGTTGCTTTAAAATTTTCTAAGAGTTCAAAGTATAAAATTCAAAATTTTATCTCTTAGTGTTCATTTGAATTATTATTTTGTCAATTTTGTTCAACTTTAACTTTTATTCAAAACATTTTAATTTGTTATATCAAAACATATTATCAAATAAAATTTGGTTTAACACATGTACATGTAATAGAATTTCTACTAGTTGTAACTAGACTTGATCACAAGTCGAGTCACCCACCTAGGCCCGCACAAAAAGTGAGAGGGTTTAGGCAAATATATAGGCTTAAAAAATAGACTTGCACAAAAAATACGGCTCATTTTCTAAATGGACCAGGTCATGGGTAGAATTTTTTTGGCCTAGGCTTGGCTCGACCCTAATCAACTACTTTCTGCAGGTTTGCTATCATTTTACTATTATATTGCTACCATTTTGTTATTATTGTTTAGATATTGTATAACTCTTATTATATTGTTCATTTTGCTACTATTTTAAATATATTTACTTTTTAAGTTGTAGTTATCTTAGTGTTATTTAAGTATAAAGACTTTTTTTAATGTATTTTAATTTGTTGGGAAATATATTTATTTTAATGTATTTAATGTATATATTTTATAAATTTGTTTTTATATAAAAATAATCTAAAAAATTTAATACGAATCGAATCAAGCTCGAATTTAGCTTTTTTCATTTGAACTGAGCTTTAACAAACTTTTAGGTTCATTTTCTAAGACAAACCCAAACTTAAAAAATAAACTTAAAATTTTACATCGATCCGAACTCAAATCGATCCAACTCATAATCTAATTGTAATCGACCTGTAATTTTATATAATTGGTCTAATGGTGACTACAGACTAAGTTTTGTTTTTTTTTTTTTTTTTTAAAGGTTGCCTCTTGAATAAAGGAAACACTATATGATAACAAAAAGGGATATATCTAAAATATATATATAAACTATAATTTAATGTGTAATTATATACATGAATTTTGATTTTGTGTAGTTTTATAAATAAAATTTTAATTTGATCTAATTCTTATAAATTATTAACACAATTATTGATATAACATAATTTTATGTTTATATATTACATACATAAATAATTATATTAATCTAATATAAAAATAAATTAATATATTTATTTCTTTAAATATGTATAATTAAATTAAATTTTAAATTTTAAATATATATTTAAATCATAGTTAAAGTTTTACATATATAATTATATCAAAGTCAAATGAAAACTGGACGCGTGGATTAAACCCATCCAATCAAAACTCCCAACTGTACGAGCTGGAGCCAGACTGAATGAGTATCAGTCCATCATCACGATCACGTGCCAAACCTGACTGAACCGCAACGGCAACGTTTGAACCTAGTTCGACTCCACCGTTTACGACCGAAATGTCGGTGATGGTACGACATGGAATGATTGTACGGCACACTGCAGCTTTGCCAGGTCAAGCGCTATGGCTTTCTCATATCAATGGTGCTCAACGCTTCGTACAGTTGTGCCGATTTATCGCTCAAAAGAAAAGCCTTTTGAAGGGAAGAGAAAATTTTAGCTATCGGCGCTTTTGTGAAGGAGTGAATCTTCTTGAATCTTTGGCTACAGAAAAGAATAAATCAGAAATTTGTAAGGAAAAATATAATTATTAAATAAAATTGGATATGTTTCTTCTAATCATTGCTTTGTTGTCAGCCTTGTGATTTTATGTTTCCGGCAATCCAAATGAGAAGAAACAAAAGAATATATGAAATGAAGGAGAAAGAGACGATAACAAGATACCAACGTAAGTTTCTTGTTTCATCGAGCCTCAGGATTTACAGATTAGAATAAAATTGAAGGATTTGATCATTAAAGTATCAAAAAAATTGGCACTAAAAAGAAAAACATATCGAAATCAAGCCGCCATATGAGGATAGTGAACAGATCAAATAGTTTTTTTTTTTTTTTTTTTTGGTTTGTTTCACTCTCAAAGAAATTTAAACTATAAAATTGAAAGAAAAGTTGGATGTGTTTTTTCATTCGAGAGATTACTACCATACAATTGCAAAGGAGATCCCATTATAATGACCAGTTTTTTTTTTTTTTAAATCCAGAGCCAAATGTTTAAATTTATTAATAATTGAGTTATTTGGGTGCCATGATATAAATATAATTGTTTTTTTTAATAATTTTATTATAAATTTTGATCATATCTATTTTTTTTAAATAATACCTAAAATTATTTATAATACTTTTTTAATTCATAAATAGGAGGATAACGCGTTTTGATGCATTCGAATTCACGTCCTACAAGAATAGTCATATCAATCGAGTTAAAACTTAATCGACTAGAATATATAGTTTTTAAAGAAATAAAAAAACTATTTTACACTATATCATCTCTTATTTAATTTAATTTTATTTAAATTATTTAAAAATAATTAAAATTTCAAGAAAAAAAATGCAAACATGTTTGAAACTATATGGGAAAAAACACATAAGCAAAAATGAAATTTGAAAAATTGCTAAAATTGCTAATTAAAAAAAAACAACCGAAACTAATCATTAAAAATTTAAAAAATATTACAAAAAATTGAAATTTGATAACGGCCATGGGCAGTGTTACCAAACAATGGAATTTGATAATTTTTGTTATAAAAAATAAATAAATAAAAGAAAAATATATTTATTTATCTATTTATTAAAATATTTAAATAAAATTAAATTATATTAGAGAAAATATTAAATATACAAAAATATATAATAATATTTTTACATTTTTAAAAGTTAATCATACGACATAATCGCCTAAAATTTTTAATTTTTAAGATATTATAATTTATTCCCTTCGAATAATTGCAGTTGGCAAAAATTCTTTTGGTTTGGATTTTATTAGTTATGTTTTGTAATTTTACCAAATCAGTTATAATTTTATTAACCGGTCAAAAAATTCAAATAATTTTTAAATTCAAGCCTTAGCGTTTTAGGAATATCAGCACCTGAAATTTGATTCAATTCGATTTTTTTTTTAAATTTTGAGTTATTTGATATTTTCAAGTTAATTTGAATAATTCGAATAACTCAAATAACAAATTGATATAAATTCCTCTTTGATCCTTACTCAATTTTAAAAATGAACAAATAAGTTATTCTCTCAACAAAAAATTTTAAATATTTCAAAAAAAAATCCAAATAATTTTTAAAAATCTAAATATTCATAAAAATTCTAAATTTTATATATTTTAAAAAATATATAAAAATAAAAATTCTAAAGAATATGTATAAAAAAGTTAAAAAAATTCTAAAATAAAAATTTTTAAACTTAAATAAGTAAATTAATGATTTAAGTTTATCATTATCTTATTTTTTTCTCTTATTTTACTTTGAAAGAATTTTTAAATATAGATAATTTTAAATTTATATACTCTAAAATAGAAATAATTACATGATAAGAAAATTTTAATTTAACATATTTAATTTTCTAATTTAACTTAAATAATTTTATTTTATTCAAAATTTATTTTAAATCAAATTAAATGATAAAATGAGACTCATGAAACTCAATTAACTTAAAATAATTTTCCTCCATACTGTGGAAGATTCGCCTTAATTAATAATGTTTTTGAAGAAAAGGGAATGAAAAAAGAAAATCTAACGCGTAAAAGAAGAGAAAAGTAAGGCCACTGGTCCCATCCAATGGCGCCAACATCAAACTCCTGATACGATCACAACCGTTGATCTGGACACACAATTCCAAGATCCAGCGAGGAACAACTGCTCGTTCATGGCGGGCCACTAAAATAATCAAACCTTTCAACTAATCTCTGATTTTGAATGAAGTCTTTCAAATTACTCCTTCCAACAAGCTCAAACTCCGTCGATTTCAAAGGTAACTTTTCAACTTCACCATTCAACTAATCGAGTAATATTTAGTTTTTTTTTTTTTTTTTTTTCTTTTCATTCCAATTTTCCAGGTTAGTAATGGATCTGCTTTTATGTGATTATATTCGAAACTGTTTCTGTTTTGTTTTGTTTTGTTTTTGCATTTTCAGATTTTTCTGTTTGGATGAATATTTGAAGCTTTTCGAATTCACAGGGATTTGTTTATATATATAAAAAGAAAACGGTGGTTTAGAGTTGAAGGTGAACTTTGATGGCAAGAATAAAGCCTCAGGCGTTGTTAATTCAAAGCAAAAAGAAGAAAGGGTCAACTCGGATCAGTGTTACTACAATTCTTTTTTGCAGTTTAATCGTTTTATTGATTTTGTTGTCCTTAATTACTACGTACAAGCATTGGTCTCAAAGGTTTGCTATATTTCAACCTTATTTACGTTTGCTTCTTCTCTGTTTTCCATCTTCATTAATTTCTCTGAAAATTAATTTATTTCGAGAATGGTTTCCATTGTTAATTGCAGCAGGTCAAGGGGTCAAACAGGAACTGGGTTGTCAAATTTTGAGGTATTTTGTTTTCCATCAAAACTTTTCAATCGTGGGCTGTAAATGAATCGAGCTCACTTGTTTTTTAAGCTGTTTGTGTTCGTGTTGATTATAATTGAGCAATAAACAAATTTTAAACTAGTCTTAAATGACTTATTAAACAAGCTTTAAATACATAAAAGAAGCTTGTTGATTTTCATGATTATTCTTTTAGCTTGAAGAACAAATATAAACAAACAGAAACTGAACTATTCATGAGCTTATCATCCAACAGTGTTTCATTTACAACACTAGCATTTTGTTGAAATGCTAAATAATTTATGTTTTGATACAGAATGTGGATGAGATTGCAGATTCAAAGAAGTATGATCTTCCTGGATATGCTGTAAGTTTCTCCCATGGAGTAATTTAATAAATTATGTTTAGTTGTTTGCCTATACCTTTTTTACCATATTAAACCACTTTCTCCTTTATAGGTTCTAAATACATCAAAAGGCAATATAACTGTAGAACTCTTCAAAGATGGTTCCCCTGAGATTGTCGACAAATTTCTTGACTTGTGGTAAGTTTAGCAGGTTTCTTTGTACTTGGATTCGGGTGCAAGTGCTAGGTATGAATATATATATACCTGACACAAGTATTTTCAATTTTTTCAAGTCTTTTCATATATTTGGAGGGTTATATCCTTATACCCATGTTTGAAAATGTCTTAGACACGGGTGCTTAAAGCTTTAGATTAGCTGGAATAAATAGCTATACCTTTCACCATTGTTTTAGAGATGATAAGAGTTTATATGCCTTTAATATTCGTGTTCAGTGCATATTAGAACATGGGATATTTGGGTATGATCCTCTAAGGATACTCCAAATATATGAGAAAAGAACTTACAAAAATCTGAATTTACTTTTGTTAGACATATTCATATTTGACATTCACGTCAAGCCTAAATAATATAGTCGTTTGGCATAGTTGCATCAATTTAATGGCATGATGTCTTTTTCTAAGGGTCCTCCAAATACATGGAAAAGAAAAAGAAATTTAGAAAAATCTGAACTTACCATTGTCAGATGCACATCCATGATCTCACATTCACAACCGAGTCTGAATAATATAATTGATAGATATCTCTCTGTATTTTTATAGACTCCAACACTAAATCTGATGTTGTTTTAATGGAGTCATTCGACCTTCTTCTTGATGCATATGATCTTTAATTTGAAAATATGGTGAATTACTGTATGCTGGGATATTGTTGTCAAATGATGCCAATTCATGCCCCCACATTCTCCTCTTAATTGAACTTTATGACCCCATGTCTTTGCATTGTGGGTGATTTATTATCTTTATTGCTCTGGTTTTTATTTTTGTTGTTAGATACCTGTATTTGGAACTCAATCCAAGCTCTAAGTTGTGGTGACAGGATTAAGATTACTTTGGTGGGAAAGAAGACATTTAATTTTTACAGCACTGACTAATGCAAGTCAATATTTGTTTATTCATCTCCAATCTGAATAAATTTTGCAGTCAAAAGGGACATTTCAAGGGCATGCCTTTCCACCATGTGATAAAAAACTATGTGATTCTAGGAGGGCATTCACAAGATTCTGGAGGCATTGAAGATTGGACATCAAAAAGAAAGTTTCACAGACGGCTGCCCACAAGGTCATCTTTTTAATGTACTTTTTCTTGGCACATGTGTATATGTCTGGAACTTTGTCCTTTGGGTTTTTAGTTTTATTTATTTATTTATTGATAACTTGAAATCATTGCTCGTCACTGACCAGTCCAAAGCATGAAGCTTTTATGCTTGGAACTACAAAGATTAAAGAAGATAGCAAAGCATTTCAGCTTTTTATCACAACTGCACCAATACTGGATTCAAACGACAAACTATATATGTTCGGACGAGTCATCAAGGGTGTAGATGTGGTTCAGGTAAAACATCGTTCAAGCTTAATCGAGTCATTGAGAGATTTCAAGTTCAGTTTCAGCTCAATCAGCTTCACTGGTTTGAGCTGTTAGAAAATTGCTCAAGCTCGTTTGATTGATCTCATATATCTAGTAAAAAATGAACTCGATTTCTCTGCTCGACTTCGAACTCAATTATCATATGGTCGAGTTCAAACTAAAAACTTCCAATACCAATAAAAAGAAGTCAATTTCAAAACCAAATTTTGGAGCCACTTGTGAGCATTGATATCTTGTTTTAAAACTCTATTTATATCGTTAGATTGTATGATTTAGATAAATGCTAACATAAAAACTTTTATGTTGGAACTTGGCAATTAGGAAATTGAAGAGGTTGATACCGATACGCATTACAGGCCTAAATCTCCTGTAGGGATCATCAATGTGATACTGCAACAAGTAATTTGAGTGTTTTCATTTAGTCACTGTAAAGGTTTGTATACATTCATCATGGCCTTACAAAATTCTTCTTTTTTTTTTTTTTTTTTTTTTTTTTGAGATTACCTTTAGCGATCCTATTAAGTAATTAGACTGCACCTCACTATTTGTAGTCTTTTTATATTCATATTAGACACACAATTTTGATTCATAGTTGGAGTGATTAAATACATCTTTGTAATAGTTAACAAATTTTTTTTATATCGCCATTTTGTTTTTGATCAGTTATAATATCTAGCAGTCTTTATTCCATACAAGTTGAAAAGCAAATTAATCGAATTAAGCTACCGAACATTTAATTTTACATCAAATAAATAGAGGTAAAATTTTAACGAATTTTTGTGGACAAAAAAATGATGAAAGGAAATAAAATAAAATCTGAACGAGTATGGGGAGCTGAGCCATTAATGTTACTGTTAGATAGCGATCTAAACCAAAAGAAGATTTAGAAGTTCTGAAAGCAATAAGAGAATTTCATTACAGTAGTGAAATTTAAAAGGTTGAGAAAGTAGAACTAACTAGTTGAGGGTGGGGAGGTGTGGGAACTCAGTCATTTTTCTTGCTAGTGCCAACAGGGTTTTGCTCCAAAATGATCTTTAGAACATTGACCAGTGCCCGAAGACGGTCCCAAATGTTCAAGCCATAAAGTGCCTCCACCAGCGATTCTTGAAACTCAAACCCATTTTCAGCAACAGGATACTATTGTGTTTGGCAGACAATGAAACAGATAAATGATTAGTCTCAACTAGGGTGTAAACAAAACAATGGATTCAGCTCGATCATTGTTGAGTCGAGCTTGAGTTGCTTAAAACTATTCACTAAGCAGAATTTGACTATCCTAATGCTTAACTAGAGTATGCTCATCATCAGCCTAATTGAAGGGTTTTTTATTTTAAACTTCGAACACAAATTGTAGCTCGAACAAAAGTGTCGAGCATGAAGTCAAGTATGAAAATCAACTTAAGTTGAGCTTTAAGTCTTGAATTTCGAATTGAGCTTCTCACAGTTTGAGCTCAGCAGCTTGACTGAACCCCTAGTCTTGGCATATCAAAAGAATAATAATCAAATTAAGTAGTTTTAAGGATGTAAGGCGAACCTGAATAGGCTTTGGTATCTTGGTCTTTATATAAGGCCACCATCTATCCTCAACAACTGCCTTTACCAAACAGCAAGCTCTCAATCCCTCAACACCGGCAAATCGGCCAAATCCACTATCTTTTGTGCCACCAAAAGGCAGGGACTGGAAGATCAATGCACATCTTTAGTTCAGTAGGATTTAAAAAATCCTAAATACTTGAACTTTTTAAATAGGGGTCAAAAAAAGCTTGAAGGATTCCAACTCAAGCAAATATGAATGGTGGCCATCTCGCATACAGATCTAGGAGGAAAAGAAAAGTACCTGGCACATATAAGTTGATGCAAAATCATTAACTGCAGCAACTCCACAATGTATTTGGGAAGCTATCTCCTTGGCACGCCTTTGACTGCCGGAGAAAACAGCACAGCCAAGCCCATATCTTGAATCATTTGCAAGCTTGACAACCTCTTCATCTGAGTCGAATTTCATTATCGGCATGATTGGTCCGAAAGTCTGCATGCCACTCAAGTTTCATAACAGATTAGCAAATACTCCCCACATAAACCATGTACATGGAACTTTTTTTTTTGGGAGGAATAAGCGCAAATAAAGTTTTGGCACCAAAAGTCTAATAAGCCAAAATTATGTCTTCCATAACGAACAGCATGCTATCTGTTCTGCAATGGACACTCAAAATGAAACAAATGCCAAATGCTATAGTTTGTAGCAGAATATTATGACTTGTGTTACCTCTTCTTGCATCAACTTCATTGTATGGTTTACATTTTTGAGCACCGTAGGGGGGAAAAATTGATCAACTGCGCCTTCACTTAAATGGCCAAAACTTCCACGAGCTACAATTTCAGCTCCTTTGTCTACAGCATCATCTACAAGGTGTTGAAGCTTGTCAGAATGCTCTTGCAAGCATATGGCACCCATATCATATCTTGCAGCTAGTGGTGGGCCCTATAAAAGATATCCAAACATCAGAAATCTAATTTTTTTTCACAGAATGTCGATACCTAAACAGTTCAACAATTAGTGCAGCAATTATACTCCACAAGTACACAAGTTATAGACCTAATGGAAAGATGAAACTGCCACCTATGCTTTATCTGCCACAGACTTACCAAACAACCAAATGGCCAAGGACAGCCGGTAAATATTTAGATTTATCATTAACATAACATTGTAGAGAACAAGCTATAACACTGGCCCAAACAGACACGCAATTTTTGCAGAGGACATATCAAAAGGAAAATCTTACAGCTGAAACAGACTTCACAATCTTAGTCACTTGATTGACAAATGAATTATAAATATCCCTGTGAACATAAAATCTCTCAGCTCCAGCACAGTTCTGCCCACTTGATTGGAGAGCGGCCCTGACAGCAACTTGGGCAACCTATTTCATGGAAAACAGTGATTCTCAACGGCACTGATCAGTGCAACTTCAGCTCTCAATCAAAATATAGATATGTTCAATCATGTTAGTTATCGAAAAGGGTCGAAAGGGTTCATACGTGTGGAATATCTACATCTTCGCACACAATAAAGGCATCCTTCCCACCGAGCTCAAGTGTAACTGGTATAAGGGTCTCGGCAGCATTTTCCATTATCTGCAATAAAAGCAAACATTTCAATCCATTTGCGATGAAAACAATAAAAGCAGTCCCATCAAGGTAAAACTGAAAAGGAAAATAGAAAGTATTTTATTTTCCTTTGCTAATAGTAAAGAGCAGTAGTTCTCAACAGATAAAATCAGATCTTATTAGTATCGAGAATTACAGCAGAGCCACACATGAGATCATACCATCTTTCCCACACCTGGTGATCCAACAAATATGATTTTATCAACAGAAGATACCAGTGCTTCTCCTGTTTCAGCAAAGCTATGAAAGAGAAGCCCGTTTAATATTGGATGAATAGAAACCAAGAGCATGGTATGTTCTACTAAAAAAAGGAGCATAGTAAGTCCAGAATAATTGTGATAACTAGTAAGTCCAGAATAATTGTGATAACTACATACCCTGTAATTACCTCAACCAGATTTTCAGGAGCTCCAACTGCAGCAAGAGCTGCTTGGATTATCCTAAAGTAAAAACATCCAGACCAGCTTGCATGCTCAGAAACCTACACTTACAATCACATAATTTTCAATAAAATGCCAAAATTGACTGTAAATTCCAGTGACAAGTTTCAGGGACAAGGATGCTGGGGCATCAGGCAACAATCTCTAAAGACTAGACACAAAATTACAACTTAGGGCAGTTCTAGAACTGATAAAGATAAAGGATAAGAGGATAATAGAAGACTAAAAAATTAGGATCCATCAGTAAGTACCTTAATTACCACACCATTTCCTGAAAACACAGCTGCAAGCATTGGATTAAAAATATTATGAAAAGGGTAATTCCATGAAACAATAGCCCCAATTACACCAAGCGGGTGAAATTCCACTTTGGATTTCTTGTGAAGCATTGATCTTCCAGAAGATCTGCAGAAGTTCAAATGAAAGTTGACATGAATTGCAGAGTTTACTGATAGCAAAAACTGGTAACCGATTCCAAAATAAAAGTACACCACTTAAAAACTAGTTTTTCAGAATAACTGAAAATAATGCTGCTGTAGATCATATAAAGGCATTCATTTTTAATGATTATGAAACAAAAGCCTGTGCCTTGTTGACAGAATTTTGATGGTACAACAAAGTAAATACATGCAACATACAATTGCTAGATTTTTCCATCAGCAAATAAAGGTCCATGGAGTGCAGTCTGACAAATTCAGTGATAAAAAGTAAGATGCATGTGATAATGGATAATCTCTCTTTTGGATACAGCCAAGGATATCTAGAAAGGAGAAATAGTATTAAAAAGCTGGAATTACCTGTATTCAGGCCTGAGCCACTTTTCCCCCTCTGAAAGAAGCCAGGTTATCTTCTCACATGTAGTCATTATTTCTCCTAAAGAGGCATCAACCATTGTTTTCCCAGTATCACGTGAAGAGACTCTTTAGTAAAACAACAAAAAAATATGTCATATAAAGGCATTCAAATAATGCCTATATCATAAAATCGGGAGAAATGCAACTTTCTTATAAACAGAAAATAGAAAATAATTAAAGAAAAATGCAGAATATAAAGTTTTTAATCTGAGGAAAAGGGAAATGATATTAAAAAAAAACACTCCCCATATAAAGAACAAAATCCTTACTCGCATATAAGTTCTTGGTGTTCAATAATATATTTTAGAAGAATCCGCAAAAACTGTCGCCTTTGCTTGAAACTACTTTTAGCCCAAATTTTCTGTGCTTTCCGGGCTTGTGTGACACGCTCCTCAACCTACTCATGCCATAGAGACAGTTATAACAATGAGCAGTAGAAACATTATACATTCATTCACACAAACAATCGAACAGAGAAAAGTGGTCTGTAGTCTACATCTATGTACACGTGCCCATAAGCTTTGGCATAAAATAACAATGTCAACCATTTAGGGTCTAACAATGAACATATAAATACTCCTTCGTTAGTGATTCTGGTAAACGTAATCCTGAACATCACTAACCTCAGCAGGTGTCAATGCCGGGAAAAAGCCCAAATATTTCATGGTAGCTGGCTCATAGCATTGAACTTTTCTGTCTGATTGCTGTGTCCTTCCCCTTGGTGGTATCTGCACAGCATTTCCAAATGAGATTCAAATAAACAAAAACTACGCTCTTTTGCTTATCCCTTTTTCACCCAAGAGGCAAGCAGTTAAAATTACAATCAAACATAATGTTAGATTCATTGAACTCAACTACAAGATTATCATATACAAAGTTATTCTAGTTTTACATGCAAAAATTACACAAATAATATTTTGATTTCAATCGGATTTACCTTAGTTTCATTTTGTTCCAGAAAAAGCAAATATTCTTATTTAATAAAAAAAAAGGAACGATACTTCGATTTAAGATTTAATTGGAAACAGAAAGCTCGAATCTGAACCACATTGTAATAGCTGGTTAAGCTATTTCATTAAATCGATAATGATTAATCTCATTCCACTAGAAAAGGAACTAGATTACTAAATCAATTTATATTTCTAACTTTACATGCAAAAATTAAACTCGATTACTAAATCAATTTCGATTGGGTTTACCTTAGATTCATTTCGTTCCACTAAAAGTAAGTACTAAAAAATCACACTCTGATTTAAGATAAGTGGAAAATAAGCTTGAATCTAAACCACATTGTTATGATTCGCTAAGTTGTTTCATTAAATCGACAATCATTAAGCTCATTTAAGGAAAGGAAAAAAAATCACTGAACAAACCGAATCTTTAAAGTTTGAATTGAAAAAAAGTACTCAAAAAAGAAAAAATAATTTGAAAAATAAAATAAAATAATCAACTAAGAAATACGCACGTAAATGAAGCTGTTTTCTTGCGTTTGGTTCCCGTCATCCAACACTGTGTTTGAACAAATTCAAAGAAAAAAAAGTTATCAGCTGCAAAAAGTATAAAAATACGTATAAGCAAAGAAGAATGAATTATACGTGTTTTTCGTATCTGTATAAGTACCATCTGAGGCATCGACATCGATAGAAGGAACATTTGGGGGAATGAGCATCAGCAAGAAACGACAGATCCCATAAGCAAAGGCGAGAACGATGATCGGCCACCAAAGCGCCATCGTCTTCGATCTCCAGAGACTGAAAACTTTTAATCTTGAAGAAGACTGAAGAACTGCTCTCAAGCGAAATTGTTTTTTGATTTTTTTCTTTTCCGAAAAATAAACAAGATTCTGCTTAGGATATAGCTTTACTCTTTTCACTGTCTATGCAATGGCATTTATTGTAATTTGAACTTCATTAGAGGTTTAAGAATAAGATGAGGATCAGTTGTTTTTTCCCTCGGCCAGAAAATGTGGATTAGTTTTTTTTCTCTCCGCCATCAAAATGGGGATTTGTTAATTACAAATCGTTTGTACTTGTAAATCTGCTGGGATTGTTGTTGGCCCAAAAATAATCTGTTCGTTAGCTCAGTGGCTCGTGCGCTTAAGTTTAGTTCTTTTAAAGTGGGTCTAACCTATGGCTCATTTACTTTACCTAAGCCACCCCCTTACTTGTTACTTAAATCATAGAATCTTATATTGATATATAATTTTATACTTTTTCATAATTTTTTTATTATTAATATTTTAAGAATCTAATTTTTTTCATTAACATATAAAATTTTTAATAAATCAACATTAATGGAATTAAATATTGTAAATGTTAAAATTTTACGGTTTAAAGGTTTCTTACGTGTCAAGTGATTTTTTTTAACTTAAAAGTCGTCTTCTTTATTGAAGAACGGAACAAAGAAAAACAATTAAAAGAACCAACAGTTACAAGAAAAACACTAAAATGAATCTCTCAGTCGTGGGATTTCGACTAGTAGTTGCTCAAACAAGATCATTAACAATACTGGATAGAGAGCAACCAATCAAGAACGCAAATCCTCACAACCCTTCAAAGAAAACCAATAGTTCTATAGAGGTTCATGAAGACTATAGTCTTATGCAGTTGCTGCTTTTACCAACACCAGAGCATCTTCAACCCAATAGCCATCCTCGCCTCGACTTAACTCCTTCGTTATCTCCTTTGCGAACCATGTAAGAGCCCTTATATCCGAGAAATCTTGTTCATGATTAATAATCTTCCTAATAATAGATCTTGAATCTCCATCGACTATTATTGATAGAAAACCCAACTCTTTAGCAAATCGAAGCCCATGTATCACCACAATTGCTTCTGCTGCAAAGACCGAAAGAACAGGGTAAGTGATTTTGCAACAAGCCCCCAAATTTTACTTGTTTTCATCTCGAATCACAACCCCTGCTGCAGCCGTTTTTTGATTTAATCTAAACCCAACATCAACGTTTATTTTGACCACCTTTGCAAGTGGCCGAGACCACCGAACTTGAAAACCAGAAACTACACCATTATTTGTAGGGATCACAGAGACCAATTTCACACAATAGCTGCGAATGAAGCTAATAATCTCACCCACACTCTGATTTGTTCCCTCATGCACCATACGATTCCGGGCAAACCATATAGCCCACAATGTAAGACAAATTTCACTATATTTTGTTGTATGATGCATGTCAAAATGACTCCTATTTTCAATCAAATTTGAGAAATAATCTTTCAGTTAAACTCTGTTTATTTGTTTCAATCAAACACTGATTAGTTTAGATTATTTTATTATTGTTTGACCTATGAATTTAGCCTATAAATAGGCTCTTTTACAACCTTAGAAAACACACCCATTAGATATTAGAACTCATAACACATTTAGAGAATTTTGTGTTTACGTTTTGAGGGTTCTTTGTTTTCAGGTTTTTAGGGTTTAGTTTTTATCTCCATCTTTTATACTCTTCGTTCTTTTGCCATTATAGTAAAATTATCTTTGCCTGTGGATTTTTATCCTCTTTGGAGGGGTTTTTCCACGTTAAAGTTGTGTGTTTAATTTCTCAATTTATTCCGCTATTTTTTTTACTTGTTGCTTAATTGGGTCGATCCTTAACAAGTGGTATCAGAGCTAGTACAATTTTCATAGATCAGCTCATTCAGAGATGGCAACAACAATGTTTGAAATTGAAAAGTTCAATGGTGAGACAAATTTCAATCTGTGGCAAGTTCGAATGATGGCAATTCTAGTTCAATCCGACTTGAAAAAGATTGTTACTGGGAAAAAGCATGAGAATCTAAATAAAACAGAATGGGAAGAACTTGATGAAAAGGCTTTGTCTGCAATCCAGTTGTGCCTCGCAAATACGGTATTGCAGGAGGTATTGATGAAGAAAACCTCGTTCGCCTTGTGAAAAAGGTTAGAAACTCTTTATGTGACTAAGTCTTTGGCTAACAGTTTAGTGTTGAAACAACGTCTATTTACATTTTGCATGAGCGAATGTGAGCTTCTTAGAGATCACATCAGTCAATTCATTACTCTTTTAAATGATTTAAAGAATGTTAAGGTTCATATTGACGATGAAGATCAGGCTATGCTATTATTGTGCTCTTTACCCCTTTCATACAATTCTTTCAAGGAGACATTGATTTATGGCAGAGACAAACTCTCGTTTAAAGATGTGAAGGGTCATTTGTTGAGTAGAGATAAACTCGACAATGAGTTTCATTTGGATAGCAAGATAGATAGGCAAGCTTCTGTTTTGGTAGCATCAAAGAAATGAGACAAAAGGTGTTACTATTGTAAAAAATTGGTCACGTCAAAGTAGATTGTTATAAACTGCGAAATAAAAGAACTGTTGAAAGTAACGAGGAAGATGTAGTTGGTGCTAATTTGGCAGATGAAAACGGTGATGATTTTTTGTTAGTGTCAACAAGCGATAACTCCAAGTTCACGTCCGAGTGGATCTTAGATTCAGGATGTTCTTTCTACATGTGTCTTAATAGAGAATGGTTCTCCACATACAGTTCGGTTGAAGGTTGAGTTATACGCATGGGAAACGATTCATCTAGTAAGGTAATTGGTATTGGTACTGTTAAAATTAGGATACACGATGGGATGATTATGACACTCTCAGATGTCAGGTATATACCTGATTTACGAAAGAATATTATCTCATTGAGTATTTTAGACTTGAAATGATGCAGAATCAACATCAAGTCGATCAGTATTAAAGTATGCCGTGGAGCTCTCATTTTGTTAAAAGGTAAAAGAACTGGCAGTCTTTATATTCTGGAAGGTTCTACAGTGACCGGTGAAATCAGACGTCCCTCGTCCGTTATGGAGTCGAATTCAACTCGTTTGGAGCAGAGGCAACTTGGTCATAGGAAGGAAAAAGGTATGATCGTTTCGTTGAAGAGAAGTCCTCTTTTGGATGCAGGTTTTGAAAAGTTAGAGCACTGTGTTTGTGAAAATTAGACTCGAGTTAGTTTTGATTTGGTAGTGTACAAGTCAAAGGCTAGAAGTCTTCCAATTTTTAAGCACAAATTTGACTCAGTCAACTCCTGCATAGTTCAAGATAGGCTCGTGGCAGGCTTTGGCAAAGATGGCTTTGTGGAAATATGAGTCAAGGTGGAGATTTGTTAATATGACTCCTATTTTCAATCAAATTTGAGAAATAATCTTTCAGTTAAACTCTATTTCTTTGTTTTAATCAAACACTGATTAGTTTAGATTATTTTATTATTATTTGACCTATGAATTTAGCCTATAAATAGGCTCTTTTGCAACCTTAAAAAACATACCCATTAGATATTAGAATTCATAACACATTTAGAGAATTTTGTGTTTACGTTTTGAGGGTTCTTTGTTTTCGGGTTTTTGGGGTTTAGTTTTTATCTCCATCTTTTGTACTCTTCGTTCTTTTGCCATTATAGTAAAACTATCTTTGCCCGTGGTTTTTTATCCTCTTTGGAGGGGTTTTTTCACGTTAAATTTGTGTATTCAATTTCTCAATTTACTCCACTATTTTTTTTTACTTGTTGCTTAATCGGGTCGATCCCCAACAATGCATCTTCAATATCTAAGAAAACCACTTATGAAAATCTATTTGAGCACCAACCACATGTAATGGGTAACCCATCATTACCCACACATCTCTCGCTTTAGCACAAAATTTTAGCACATGATTCACCGTCTCGTGATCAACATTACACATCGGACAACTTGGGTTATTTGCAACTCTTCTATTGTATAGGCATGATCTAGTGGCTACGAAACCATGAATAAATTTCCATAAAGCTATTTTGATTTTCGGGGGACACCTAGTTGCCCAAATTTGCTTGAAAAATTCATGCCCAGATTATGAAGAAGTCAGTTGTTGGAGTAATAAACGATAACCATTACAAATAGAGTAGATACCTGAACGTTCACCGCCCCACACGAGACAATCCTCTTGAGGAACATACGGTAAATACCTTGAATGAGGATTGCGTCAGCAGCTACAAAAAGCAAGTCAATCAAATCCCGATTCCAACCCATTCCATTTGGCAAAATAAGCTCAGACACCTTCTCAATATTACCTGATCTAAAAGTTTGAACTCTTTCAAGTAAAGACCTTAGCACCCAACAGTCCTCCTAAATATTAATGTTTTCACATGTCCCTACATTCCATTTAAGCCTTATCTCAATTAATTTCCTGGCACTCCAGATGCTCCTCCAAATGAGTGATGGTTTGGAACCTAACTGAGCACTAAGAAATCTTGTATTAGGAAAGTATTTAGCCTTTAGAATACGCACCATCAACGACGTAGGATGCATTAAAATTCTCCACCCATGTTTCACTAGTACACCAATGGATACATTAAACTTCGCAAGATCCTTAAACCCCATCTTTCCATCATCCTTCAAATTACTCAAAAATGACCAAGTACACCAATGGATGCCTCTCTTGTCAGCTGCCTTCTGCCACCAAAACTTAGCTAAAATACCTTCAATTTCTTTACAGAAAGTTCTTGGCAACAAAAAAACCATCATAACGTATGTTGGAATTGCTTGGATAATGAATTTGATGAAAACCTTCCTGCCACCCATAGATAACAGCCTCGTACTCCAAGAAGATATCCAACTTTAAATTCTATCCCCAAGGCTAGCAAAAGCCCACTTCTTGTTCCGACCAACCATATAAGGTAAAGCCAAGTATTTCTCCCAATTATCAGCATGATGAACCTCCAAAATTCTCTCCACATCTAACTGATTCCCTATGTCTTTGAACTAAATAAAACTCTAGATTTTTCAAAATTGACCAACTGACTAGAACACTTAGCATATAACTAAAGCACCTTCAAGACATTCGATGCTCCTATTGCCGTGGCATCCCCAAAAATAAGACTGTTGTCCGTAAATAATAAATGAGTAACCCTCGGGGCCCCTCTCACCACCCTTACTCCCTTTATCGCACCGCTACTTTCTGCCAACCTAAGCAAAGCCGAAAGGCCTTCACCACAAACTAAGAACAAATATGGACTAAAAAGATCTCCCTGCCAAAGACCCCGAGCGTAAACTTATCTCCCACCCTCCCATTAACCACAACTGAGTAAGTAACTAACGTGATGAACCGCATAATCTGTTCCACCCAATTGACCAAGAAACCCATTTTCAATAACATATTCTCAATGAACCGCCACTCAACACAGTCGTATGCCTTGCTCATATCCAACTTGAAAGGAAATGACCCTTCTTTACCAAATCTTCTATTTTTCATGGAATGGAAAATCTCATAAGCGGCCACAATATTATCAGAAATAAGACGCCCGGCACAAATGTGCATTGTGCCTCATCAATGTAAAACTGAAGAAGTTCTTGAAACTTATTCACCAAAACCTTTGAAGCAATCTTATACAATACATTACAAAGGCTTATGGGACGAAAATTTAGCATGCTGCGAGGACTCTTAACTTTTGGAATTAAGATAATATGCATATGGTTAATAAGGTTTATAGGAAACTCACCGTTTAAAAAACCAATGCAATAACCAGCCACTTCATCTCCCAAGATATGCCAAAAATGCTGATAGAAAATTGCTCATAAACCATCCTCACCCGCTGATAGATATGCCAAGTGATTTTGTCTTAATTTTTACATTTAATTTTTTATTAATTAATAAAATATATGATTGTTTTTAACACATGTATGTTAAAAATAAAGGTAAACTACCAACATAGTCACTTTTATTTGCTTCATGTTACATTTTAGTCACTTACGTTATCGTGTTGTAATATTTTAGTCATTGAGTCATTAATTGCCATCAACTGTGCAACGATAAGCTGATGTGGCACATTAAATCATCATTTCAAACGAAAATTTTAAGTTAAATTCTACAATTGGTCCCTATATTTTTTCATTTTGAGCAATTTAATTTCTTTTCTTTTATGTTCTTTTAACTATTCTGTTTTTCTCATTCTCTTTTGTTTCTCCCTCTATTTTTCTCCCTTCTTCATTTTTTTAATGTAGTTTTTCTATGTTTTATATTTGTTAAAACTAGTTTAAAAGCTCACCTCACTTGAAAATATTAAATTTTCAAAAAAAATAAAAGCATAAGGACTAGTTTTAACGAACGGAAAACATAGAAAAATACGTTAAAAGAAATGGAGAAGGGAGGAAAATAGAGGGAGAAGCAGAAGAGAATAGAAAATAAAGAAAAAAAATAAAGTTAAAAAAATATAAAAGAAAAAAATTTAAATTGCTCAAAACGAAAAAAATATGGGGACCGATTGTATAAATTAACCTAAATTTTTTGTTTGAAATGATGATTTAATGTGCCATGTTAGCCTACTATTACACCGTTAACGACAATTAACTGCTAAGTGACTAAAATTTTCCAACATGATAACGTAAGTGACTAAAACGTAATATTTCAAACATTAGTGACTAAAATGTAACTCGAGGTAAACAAAAGTGACTATTTTGGTAGCTTACCTTAAAAGTAATATATATATATATATATATATATATATATATTAAAATGTTAATATTCAATTATTTGATACTAATAATTTTTTATACATTAATTATATTAAAATTTCTGTAAATACATAATTTTAATTATTAAACATATAATATTATATAATATACTAATAAATATATTAGTATATATAATATAAATTTATTAGTATACTTACACTAACATATATTATATTAGTAAATATAAAAATTGAAAATTTTAAAATTTTAAAATATTAATTATAATATTAAGCAAAACACTTGCATCAATTTTTAAAATAAATATTAATTATATCTGATTTAAAACACGTAATATGTGTATATATGATAAAAATTAATGTATATTAAATTAATTAACATATATGGTATATGATTATTATATAAATTAGTATAATAGTATTAAAATATAAAATTAACAATTATAATGTTATATAATATTAATATTATTTAATTATTACAATATACATATATGGCTTATGCATATCGTATGATATTAGTATATACGCAATAAATTATACAAAACTTAATATTATGTATCAATAAATTATTATTCTAAAAAAATAAATTTTTAAAATAAATATTATATATAATTATTAATACCCGTGAATATTGATATAAAATTATTAATCAAAATTATTTTAAATAATATTCATGACTTATATTATTTATGATGATAATGATAAATAATTATTATACCCGTATATTGATTTTAAAATAATATTATATTTATACTAATAATAGATATTATATTATAATCAATTATTATATATGGGTCTAAGCGTAATATACATAACATATACAGGTATATGTATACTAATCTTATACAATATATCATATATCATATATCATATCTTTATTTTTACTTTTACTTTTAATTTTAGTTTTTAAAATTACTCCTTAAATGTTTTTATTGTATTTATATAAATACTTCTTAAAATATTATTATATATTATTTTTATTTTCCTATTAAAATTTTAATCTTTTATTTTTATTAAAATATTATTATCTTTTATAGGAAATTTATTACGATAATAATAGCAAATTTAAAATTTAAAAGATAATAATAATTATTATAAATTTTAAGAACTAAAAATTTACTTTAAAAAATCTAAAAAGCAGTTTAAAAAATTGGGTAGATTTTTAGAACTAACTATTTTTCAAAAAACAACTTCATCTATAAATATGTATTGGTTTATTTTTCAATAACATATTGTCGCTTAGATTAAAATAGTATCTGTCGATTGAGTTGTTAGAGTTGTGTAATTTAAATTCTAAGATATTACTTGCAAGTCAAGTTAAAACAAAATCTTAGAAATTATTTGTAAGTCTAGTTAAACAAAATATATTTTCTTTCTAAAAGATTTATTAGCATAATATATTTTGCATTTTAGTATAATATAATAGATTTAGTAGCTATTTAAAGAGGTAATGGTCTCCAACTATTTTATTGAAAGATCAAAACATTTTAAACTATCTCCAACAATAGATTTAGGTACACTGCTGGATATAGTCTTGTTCTTGATGACATGACATGATAAATTTTGGTTTTATTAAATTTTGTATGAAGATTTTATTTTACAATTATAACAATTATCATAGTCACCTTTAGCCATGTATCTATATCTAGACTAGACTGAAACTAGACAATAACCTCATAAAGCAAAAATGTTTCAAGGTCCAGAGAAATATTATAGCTACTTATGACACCGGTTCTAGTAATAAAAAGTGTACTGCTCCAATAATCTATTTTAGAGAATCTTTCATTTCAACAGCAATGATCAAAATGAATAAATTTTATAACACGAGTATCTATTTTGCAAATAATTTTTTATGCCTAAGATGAAAATTTTTAAAAGTTAGATAAGTATACGTATAATTTACATTAAAATAAAATTTATATTATGAATCCACAATTACTTTCAATCTAATTTGACAAAGATTCTTTAAAAAAAAACAAAAAGTACATAGATCCCTCAACAGGCCGACAACAACAAAATAATCAGTACTTCTCAACCAATTTATCGAAATTGAGCCTCGACAATTAGGGGTGAGCAAAATACAATTAGAATAGAAAAAACTCGATAAAAAATTTTGAATTTTGAATTAAATAGTTCGAGTTATTCGGATCAACTCGAATAAAAAAAGATAAAATTACGTCGTTTTGATAAATGTTTACCTATTAAATTAAAAGGCAAAACCATTATATTGTTTATGTAGTTAAATAATCTTATACTTCGTCTACTAGTTAAATAATCGGTCCATGTAAACGCAACATTGAATATAAATAATAAGATTTGTTAATTCAACTCGACTTGAGTCGAAATTTTTTGACTCAATTCGACTCGACTCAATCGAATACTCACTCCTATCCACAATAATAACTAATTGATCTCCATCTAGCGGTTTAAAAACATCAAAACTCGTACACCCTGCCACAAACTGCAAACTCTCACTTAACAAGACTTTTTCCCAGGCCTTTTCTCCCTTGCTTTCACTAAACTCGCGACCGTTTATTACCGTTTTTTGTGGATTGGCTATTTATTATTTGGTTGTTTATTCATTATCATAACAAATTATAAAAACACCGCAAACTCTTCCTACACGAATAACATAGATCAATCCAGAAGAAGGAAAAAAAAAACAAGAAGCCCAAAAGGCTTAGCAAGCTTTAACTTGCACATATACGTATATTCTACGGTGAGATATGGCGACTAAAAGGAGAATTGGGGTGGCTATAGATTTCTCATCTAGTAGCAAGAGTGCGTTAAAATGGGCTATGGAAAACGTTATCCGGAAAGAGGATCATCTTATCCTTATTACCATACAACCCGAAGGAAATTATGAGAAGGGCGAGATGCAACTCTGGGAAGGCATCGGTTCACGTATGTAATCTTCTCTTTTCCATTTTTTTTCTAGGTCAAAATGTGTCACTAGTCCCGCATTTTTAAAAAATTTTGAGATTTAGTCCCTATATTAAATTTTAAATTAATATAATAAAATTATATTTTAACTTTTAAAAATTTATAAGTCAATTTTAGATGATAATTTTTTTTAGGCTTCTCCTTGCTAATCATTAATACAGGGAGTGTTTTTTTTCCTTCAAAATTTTCAATCTAACAAGTTTATTTTTTTTGTTAATTAATAAGATGTCATTATGTCATATTGATAAATTTTGATAAAAAAATTAATTATTTTAATAAATTAAGATCTTTAAATAAAAAAATATAAGAGAATTTAATTTTTAAAATTTTAAGCACTCAACCTTTGTTAAAGTAAAGCAATTGAGAGCATATTTTAACTTCTTTTATTTGGAATGTTTCTTGATGTTTGTTTCTCGAGAAAAAAATTAGGTTATTATCTAGCTATGTAGAGGCCAATGGTAATGAGTGGTCCCAAAATTTTTGAAAATTATTTTTAGACCCTTAATTTTTTTTAATTTTTAGTTAGGCCTCTTGAAAATTTTGAAAATTTTCATGAAATCTTTTAGAGTTTTTTAAAATTTTAATTAGATCCTTTCAAATTTTTTTTGTCAAATTTCATTAAGTCTTTAAAATTTTTGAAAGTTCTAATTAGAATTATCAAATCTTTTGAACATCTTAATTAAATCTTCCAATTTTTTATTTTGTTTTTAGTTGGACACTCGAAATCTTAATGCCAAGATCAACCATTGTAGCTATGTTCTAAAAATCAGATATAAAAAGCTTTTGTTTTTCTTAAATCTGTTTTTGTTTATTTTTTTTTGGTCCATTTTTTTAGCTTTTGTTCCATTAGTTGAGTTCTCTGATCCTGCAACCATGAAGAAGTATGGAGTAAAGCATGACACTGAAGTAGTGGAAATTGTTAGCAATGGTGCTAAGCAAAAAGAAGTAACATTTCTTCACCAAAAATCCATGAAACATTCGAACTTCATTTAATTGCAGTTCTTAATAAATGGTATTTGTATGTGATTCTCAGGTTGAGGTTCTTATGAAAGTCTATTGGGGTGATCCACGTGAGAAGTTATGTGAGGCTATTGATAGTATCCCACTTAGCTGCATAATTGTAGGAAATAGAGGGCTCGGCAAGCTTAAAAGGTGAATTATCATTTGTGTTCATGGCTTTCATCATTTTGGATATGATTTTAATCATCTTGATCTTGTCTTTGTTAGGGCTATAATGGGCAGTGTAAGTAACTATGTGGTGAACAATGGTTCCTGCGCCGTGACTGTGGTGAAGCACCATGAATAAGTGCATGCTCCCATGACTTTTTTCCAACGACTTATTTCACCGGTTTCCTCGGAGCTGGTTAAAGTTTTGAATGGGATAAACAACTGATGTTCTATGAAATAAACATGCAAATTTATCCCTTTTTTCCTTGTTGGAATTTAAAAGAACCCCCCCCCCCCCGGGTGTTGTGTTGTATATGTTGATATAACTTCAGTTGCCAATTAAAGGGGGGTGATCAATAAATTCTGCAAACTGGATTCATCTAAATGCATTTCTTTATTTTTTTAAAATTACTTACTATATTTAATATTTACTTAATGTTAAATTTAGTATATCAAATATGAAAAATGAATTACACTTGAGCAGTTAAAAAAAAAAGTTAAAATATGTGTAACTTTCATAAATTTGAGATTTAGTTTTTATTCTTTTAGTTTTAAGAATTTAATTTTTCTACTTTTCAGATCTTAAAATTCGAGTCTAACTATTAATACTGTTAAAATTATGTTGTTAAATTCAGATTTATTACAACGATATTTTTATTTCAAAATATCACATTAACAAATTTAACAAAAAAAAATATAACAACATTAACAATTGGACTTAAATTTTGAAATATGAAAAGTAGAGAAACTAAATTCCTTAAAAAAAAGTACAATGACTAAATTTCAAGTTTATGAATAGTATAGAAACTTATGAGTTATGACATATTTTAACCAAAAAAAAAAACTTGATTTAACCAAATTGAATTCACACTTATACATCAACAGAGTTTTTTTTTTTTAAACTTTGCAAACATAATAAGAAATTAGGCACCTTGACTTTTTTATGGTCTAATTTAGTACTTGAATTTGACACATTTTCTTAATTTGGTATTTAATCTTTTTTTGGTCCAATTTAGTACATAAACTTGACACTTTTTTCTAATTTGATATCTAATCTTTTGTTGGTACTTAAACTTATCAAACGTTATACAAATTACTTCAATATACTAATAATGTTAGTTTTTATGAGGTAACAAAAATAATTAATGTAAGATCGACATGTGATAGATGACATGAATTTTTTTTTGTATTTTAATCATTCAATTACTTTTATTTTAATTTATTTATTTAAATTAATGAATTTCATTTATTTTTAGTTTTTAAAACTCTTGTTTTCTTATTTAATATTAATTTGTTAAGCATAACTTAATGCATAATATTTTAACACATGTTTCCTCTAATATTGACGATAATTTTGTGGAATTGAGAGTTTTATGAAGACCAAACTATGCCTTAAGCATGTGATCCCTCTTAAATCATTCTTGCCACTAACAATCAAAATAATCTCAGCCCCAATGAAAATTAAAATTTGAGCATATTATTTAGTGAAACATATGATACCTTACACTCGATCCGATTGCCAGGTTCGAATGTGTGACATCACAATATGTTGTTGGAGTAACTCAGATTAGATCAACCACAATAATCATGTAACATAACATTCAAGCAATTATATTTTCCATACAATCTCAAACTACCATATAAATAAATTAATTGAATACATATTATTCATAATTCAAACAATTAGGGAATTATATGGGGTTTAAAATATAGTTAGGATTCAAATCCAAACTTTTTTTTGTCAAATTTAGCATTGTGTTTCGAGACAGGCTTATTTTCATTTTTGGTATTTTTGTTTCAAAATAGACATGTTTCAAGAACTTAGGATTCATGTCTCGAGACAAGGTCTCGAGACCGATCTTGAGACAAACATCCCTTTTTTTTTTAATTTAACTTCAATTTTTAGCTTTTTTTAGATAAGTGGTTCTTTTCTCGAGACCTGGAACAGGGCAAAACTATTGTAGCTCCAATGTGCCCTTGTCTCGAGATATAAGCCACTCTGTCTCGAGACCTAAGTGAGGTTGTCTCAAGACTTGCATGGTAAGTCTCGAGACCTTGAGTAATGGATTACACCTAATGACAAATCTTGTACTTGTGGTCTCGAGACATGTTTTTACTGTCTCGAAACTCTATGATAAAAAAAAACTAAATGCACCTTTTAATGCTTTCAAAACTTAACCAAAAATTCACCTAAACCTGTTAACAACACAAACTCATCAATTTAGCATATGAAAATGCGTTCAAACACTTTCTAATTTTAGCATCCAATGCATCAATATCCAACAAAGTAAATCGCATAATTAAAGTATATAACTATACATAATTATCAACTAATCAAGGATTGAAGCTCAACTCTCAAAATATTATAAGGCAAGTTACCAAAATATGTCATAAATCGTTAACTTAACCAACAAACCATAAAACCAGCCTAGGTATACATGCCATTTAACCATATACATATACATACCTACAAAATAGGTACAAGTTTAACTTTTGAGCTGATCTACTAAGTTAGATGCTTACGAACTTACAATCTACTTTAACATTCGTTCGAGAACTGTGCACGGAAACAAACAAAATTGTACGTTGAGTAATATATACTCAATGGTGCTAACATAATTCGAATTCAAGTATTCTAATAAACGAGTCAGGTACATGATTATTCATGTCATTAAGAATCAAATCATTACCATTCTCCACATAAACTGTAATACCCCTACCCGTATTCATTGCCGGAATAGAGTAAGAAGTATTACCAGAGTTTACAAATTAAAATTTTTTTTTTACTCAATATATCCCCTTTTATAGATATCTAACCTTCCCTGTAAATTTTAAATCGAAACCAATCCACATCAACCAAACCAATTCAACATATTTTCCAAATATATTCATGCATATTTATAAGATAACATCATCACATACCCAAAACTGTTTTGTTAACCATACCAATGGCTAACTCTACATTCATTTCACAAAATCATTTACTTTATTAGCTTATACATGCCATTGATTTCCAAAATAAAGTTTCTTTATATACCGAATCCACGAGGTTGATAGTGTGATGTATCTCCACCAAATCGATCTCCCGAGCTTTTAACACTACAAAACAGGGGAAAATGAAACAGATAAGCACTTTGTGCTTAGTAAGCTCATGTAACAAGAATTATACTTACCTAATATTTTCAATACAATACAATAAACATTTATATATCCATTCAATGCATTATTACCCTAATATGCACAAACTCAACATTCAAGTTAGTACAATAATTTGCATGTACCAATAATATATACCATGATTGATGAGCTCATCAATACCATGATTTCTATTTCCTTGTTATTTTTCCATATTTATCCCATTGAATTTCTTGGAATTTCGATAGATTTTCAGAGGTACACTTTTAGTGTACAATTCTGGGTCCGTCAATTCATATTCATGTGCACACATTTCCATTTCGAGAGAGCACACTCCGCGAACCTCATCCTTACAAAATGGGATTACTACCCAGCTAAATCCTGTAATATAAACTCATAGAGTATTGTCTGGATTACCACCCGAAGCTAAATCCCTATAACGACAATTACTATAATGAGCTTGGATCCAATTACCACCCAGGCTAAATTGCACCCTAATTCGGATTACCCGTCCGGGCTAAATCCATTTTCCACATATTCTTCGGGAGGGCTATATCGAGATAGGATCACCCGTCCGGCTTGATCCTTTTACCGTCAATTCCTTTTCAGAGATCCATCGAATTTTCCTTTCATTCAACTGGGATTTCTTCCTTTTTTTATCAAATATATCAATGTTTCATAAAATTTCATATAATGAACATTCAAATCATATTCATATCAAAAACATGCATTTCAAGCATTTAAGAATATAATTCAAGTTACATGAACTTACCTTGATACTTGTTTGTACACAAAAATCTACTAATCCTGAACTTTTTCCTTTCCTCGATCTAGCTTCGTATTTGAATCTTCTGGATCTAGATAAATAAATTTAATTATCAATTTAATACATTTCATGTTCATATACAACATTCTCTATAATTCAACTATTATTTATAGTTCATCCAAAGCTGTCTACTTAAGTCATAGCCACTAAATTATTAATAACTCGAGATACGGAACTCCAAATTAAGTTCTGTTAATTTTTCCTGAAACTAGACTCATATATCTTCTTACCATAAAATTTTCAGAATTTTTGGTTTAGCCAATCAGTACAGTTTATTCTTTAAAGTCACCCCTGTTCTGCTGTCTAACACTTCTGACCCTTCTTCACTAAAAATTTATTTTCTCTTCATACAGGATTCAAATGATATTCTCGTTTATTTTTATTAAAAATAGACTCATTAAGGATTCTAGAAATATAAATTTAAGCTCCTAATTATTTTTATTTATTTTTTTATGATTTTTCAAAGTCAGAACAGGGGAACCCGAATTCATTTTGACCTTGTCTCACAAAATTTATTATATCTCAAAATTTACAAATCCATTGCTTACAATGTTTCTTCTATGAGAAACTAGACTCAATAAGCTTTAATTCCATATATTGTTCATCTTCTAATTCGATTTA
This sequence comes from Gossypium longicalyx, assembly GCA_025698465.1. Classification (NCBI taxonomy): domain Eukaryota; kingdom Viridiplantae; phylum Streptophyta; class Magnoliopsida; order Malvales; family Malvaceae; genus Gossypium; species Gossypium longicalyx. The sequence continues at coordinate 7,981,151 of CM046997.1, read as the reverse complement.
TACAATTTATGGTGATTTTTCAAAGTTAGTCTACTGCTACTGTCCAAATTGTTTTAGTGCAAACTGTTTATTACCAATTTTCCCCTAAGCTTTTAATAAATGAGAATTTCGTCCCTACTCAATTAGTCTCTCAATTGAGCTTATTTTTCTCAATTAACACTTTATTATATCACCTTAAACTAGTTTACAACCTTTAGGAATCAGAGTTTCAGAATTAGACTTTAATTCCAAACATTTTCACAATTAGGTCCTAAAAATCAATTTTCCATTGAAATTACCTAATAAAATCATCTCATAAATAAATTAAAACTTTAACTTCATTCTATTTCATCATAAACTTACAGAACTCAATCATGGTGACTTTCAATTTCATCCATGAAATCAAAAACTAATGAATTTAATAGTAGGACCTAGTTGTAAAAGTCTTAGAAACACAAAAATTACAAGAAAAAGGCAAGGATTAACTCACTTGGTGCAAAAATTATGAAATACCAGCTTAGAGAACCCTCCTATGGCGTTTTTAGCTGCTGGAATTGAAGAGAAATAAAGAGAAATCTAGATATTTCCTATTTAGTCCTAGCTTTATTTAGTTAATTTTGCAATATTCCAATTTTACCCTTAATTTATCAAATTCCTGCTGATTTAATGCCCTGCCGTCCAGCCCAAATAAATTTGGGTCTATTTGCCTTTAAATCCTTTCTCATTAGACTCTTAAGCTATTTAATCATTCTAGCAACTTTTACACTTATTACAATTTAGTCCTTTTCATTTAATTGACTACCCAAATATTAAAATTTCCTAACGAAAATACCACATTAATAACATTTCATAAATATTTATAAAATTATTTTTGACTCGGTTTTACGAGATAAAGGTCTCGATACCTTGTTTTTACCTAATTTCTTCAATAATTTCTTTTTCTAACTAACTACTAAATCGGTAAAATTTTTCTATCAATATTTTCATACGATTTTCCTATCATATCAATTTTCATGCAAAAATATTGAAATAAATTTCTCTTTAAATCGGATTTGTGGTTACTGAAACCACTTGTTCCGATAATTTTGAATTTATGCCATTACAACTCTCCCCTTTTAGGATTTTCGTCCTCGAAAATCTTACCATAAAGAAGAGGTTTGGGTATTGTTTCCTCATTGCCTCCTCCGGTTCCCATGTCGCTTCTCGAATCCCATGCTTTTGCCACAATACTTTCACCAAATTTATCTTTTTATTTCTAAGCTCTTTAGTCTCCCGTGTCAATATTTTGACCTGGTTCTTCATCGTAAGTCATATCCGGTTGAATCTCCACTACATTGGAGAAATAACATGTGAAGGATCTGATCGATATCGTCGCAACATAGATACATGAAAAACATTATGGATTCTATCAAGTTCCGTGGTAATGCCAATCGATAAGCGACCGGTCCAATTCTTTCTATGATTTTATATGGCCCGATAAATCTTGGACTCGCTTTACCTTTTCGACCGAATCGGAGGACTTTCTTCCAAGGAGACACTTTCAAAATACCTTGTCACCGACTTGAAATTCAATCTCTTTTCGTTTAAGGTCGGCATATGATTTTTGACGATCAGAAGCTGCTTTTAGTCTATCTCGAATAATCTTTACTTTTTCTTCTGTTTCCCGGATCAAATCAACCCCATGTATCTTCCTTTCACTGAGCTCTGTCCAATATAACGGTGTTCTACATTTTCTACCATATAAAGCTTCATACGGAGCCATTTTAATACTCGACTGATAACTATTATTGTAAGCAAATTCAATCAAAGGTAGGTACATCTCCCAATTACCTTCAAACTCTAGTACACAACATCGGAGCATATCTTCCAATACTTGAATTACACGCTCAGATTGACCATCTGTCTGAGGATGAAATGCAGTGCTGAAGTACAGCTGAGTACCCAAGGCTTCTTGCAATTTGTTCCAGAAACGAGACGTAAATCGGGGATCTCTATCTGATATAATAGAGACAGGCACTCCATGTAGCCTGACAATCTCAGATATGTACAGTTCAGCTAGTTTATCTAAAGAATAATCTATACGTCACTCGAATAAAGTGAGTGACTTTGTCAATCGGTCAACAATCACCCAAATAGCATCTTTTTCCTGAGAGACAAAGGTAACCCCGATACAAAATCCATAGTGATTCTTTCCCATTTCCATTCCGGTATAGTAATTGGCTGTAGTAATCCCGAAGGTACCTGATGTTTAGCTTTAACCTGTTGACATATCAAACATCTCGATACAAACTCAGAGATATCACGTTTCATTCCCGACCACCAGTACATCTTTTTCAGATCATTATACATTTTATTACTCCCGTGTATGCAGACATAGTAAGTACCGGTGTGAGCCTCGCGTAAAATCTTCAGATGAGCTCACGAATTACGAGGTACACATACTCTACCTCTGAATAATAAACAACCATCAGAACCAATCTGAAATTCAGAATCATTACCTGACTCTTACTGTGCCTGTTTAACTTGTAACTTCTCATCATTCTTCTGAGCTTCACATATTTGCTGTAAAAATGTCGGTTTAGCTCTTAATTCTGCTAGGATTGAACCATCATCAGTCAATGATAACCGGGTATTCATAGCTCGCAAAGCTAACAGAGATTTTCGGCTCAAAGCATCAGCTACAACATTAGCTTTACCCGGATGGTAATCAATAACCAAATCATAGTCCTTTATCGATTCAAGCCACCTGCATTGTCTCTCAAATTCAAATCTTTTGTGTCATCAAATATTTCAAGCTTTTATGATCGGTATAAATATGACATTTCTCACCATACAAGTAATGCCGCCATATCTTCAGCAAGAATACAATAATGACTAATTCAAGATCATGTACTGGGTAATTTCTTTCATGTGGTTTAAGTTGTCTTGAAGCATAGGCTATTACTTTACCTTCTTGCATTAAGACACAACCTAAACCATTTAACGAGGCATCACTGTAAATAACAAATTCCTTACCCGGTTCAGGCTGCACTAATACAGGTGCTTTCGTTAGTAGATCTTTCAGTCGATTGAAACTTTGTTGACATTCATCAGTCCACTCGAACTTAACATCTTTCTGCAATAATCGAGTCATTGGAGAAGCTATCATAGAAAATCCCTGTACAAATCTCCGATAATAACCAGCTAAACCCAAAAAACTTCTAACTTCAGATACATTCTTCAGTGGACTCCAATTGACAATAGCTGAGATTTTACTTGGATCTACTCTGATACCTTCGGCAGATACAATATGTCCTAGAAAACCCACTTCTCGAAGCCAAAATTCACATTTACTGAATTTAGCATATAATGGCTTCTCTCGCAGAATCGCAACACAATTCTCAAATGTTCTGCATGTTCTTCTTCATCCCGAGAATAAACCAAAATATCATCAATGAATACTACCACAAATCTGTCTAAATACTGTTTGAATATCCGGTTCATCAAATCCATGAATCTCGCAGTGCATTAGTTAACCCAAATGGCATGACCGACCAAAACTCATAATGCCCGCACACAGTTCAAGGTCGTTTTTGGCACATCCGACTCCTTTACCCGTGGTGATAATAACCCGATCGAAGATCAATTTTTGAAAACACAAGATAGCACCTTTTTCAAATGATCAAATAAATCATCAATCCGGGTAACAGTACTTATTCTTTATGGTTACTTTATTAAGTCGCTTCGGTGAGTCGATGCACAATCTTAAAGACCCGTCTTTCTTTTTCACAAACAGAACAAGAAGCACCCCAAGGTGAATGACTCGGTCGAATAAAACCCCTATCAACAAGCTCTTTGCAATCGTGTCTTTAACTCTTTTAATTTTGTAGGAGCCATCCGAGTGCGAGCTATAGAAATCGGAGTAGTTCCTAATCAAATCTATAGAAAATTCCACTTCTCTTTACGGTGGCAATCCTGGTAATTCCTCCGAAACACATCGAAAAATTCACATACTCACTGAATCGCTCAGTATTTTTGACTCGAGATACCTTGGTGTCAAGTACATAAGCCAAGTAAGCATCATACCCTTTTTGACATACCTCAATGCTGCCATTCTTATCGAAATCATATCGAGATAACCCCTCTGTTTGATCGATTTAACCCGAGCAACTCACCATTCGACATTTTAGCACAATATATTTTTTGTCTACAATTTACTACCGCATCATGTCAAGTTAACCAATCCATGCCCAATATCACGTCAAATTCATCAAATGGCGGTAACATCAAATCAGCTGGGAAACAATAACCTCTTACCATCAGTGGACAATTTTTACAAATTTTATCCACCAAAACAGATTGACCCAGGGGGTTCGAGACTTTAACCACAAATTCAGTAGGTTCAACAGATAAATTTTTAACAATTGCAAGTTTAACACATATATATGAATGCGTAGAACCCGGGATCAATCAATGCGAATATCAGTATCAATTAAAGAAAATGTACCAGTAATAACATCAGGTGCTGAGGCATCTTCTCTGGTACGGATGGTATATGTCCTAGCAGGTGCTCGTACTTCAGACCTGCCTGCAATATCTTTCGTAGTTCCTTGGCTACCACTGACATTACCAGATGGTCGAGGTGGTCTGCCCCTCGAAACTGGATTACTCGGCTTCGATATCTGTTCAGTTTCTTTTTCACCTCTTTCTGGACAATCTCTGAGGAAATGGTCAAAAGAACCACATCGGTAACAAGCCCCGCTCTTTAATCGACATTCACCAAAATGAGCTTTATTACAGTACTGGCATCTCGGCTTAGGAGTGCCAACACTACCAACATTGGTCACTGATGGAGTAGAAGGTCTTGGATTAGTGCGTTGAGAACCTTGCTCTCTGCCTCAATACCCGATGGCTGAGGTAGAACGATCCCGATACTTCTTCAATTTCTTTGAAGCGGCCCGGGATTTTCCCATCGGTCTTTTACTAAAAATTCGAGCTTCCTCTCACTGCTGTTTCTTTTCTTTGCTCAATTCTTACGCTTTATAAGCTCTCTCTCGCCAATGTAGCAAACTCTCGAATTTCAAGAATTCCGATCAGTAGCTTAATGTCTTCATTCAACCCTTCTTCGAATCGTTTGCACATTTCACTTTCCGATTGTACCCATTCTCGAGCATATTTACTCAATCGAACAAATTCTCTTTCATATTCGAGATCGATCACACCACCTGTTTCAACTCAAGAAATTCTTTTCTCTTACGATCGAAAACCTTTGGTGATATATTTCTTTTTAAATTCATTCTGAAAGAACTCCCATGTAATTTCTTCTTTCGGAACAACTGAAGCTTTAGTATTCCACCAATGGTAAGCTGTGTCTTTTAGCAGTGAGACGGCACATTTCAGACATTCTTCGGGTGTACAAGATAATTCCTCCAAAACCCGAGTAGTGTTTTCTAACCAGAATTCAGCCCGTTCGAATCATCATCAATCGCTGCTCAAAATTCTTCTACCCGTATTTTCGAATTTTATCTCTCGGAGCTTTTCCTTTTCCACGTGATTCGAGACTGCACCTTGTGGGATCTCGGGAACCGGTGGAGGAGCAGGAGTAGGAGCTTGAACTTGCTGCACTACAGGGTTAGTTCTTAAGTATTGTTTAAACCATTCATTCATCATTTGAAAGAAGGTCTGTTTTGCCTCCTCCCCGAACCCTCTGTCTCGGGCCTTCTCTTTCGCTAGTTTCTTCTCTTTGTATTGAAGCGGGAGCATAACTCCCACTTCCTCGGATTGAGCTCGGTCGGATGACATTACTATAAGAAAAACACATTTAAATGGTCGAGATATCACACTATCAATAATAATTTAAATGGCATGTATAGCTAATCTCGTATTTACTACGTCGGTCCTAGAACCTAGCTAAATCTAGCTCGATACCAATAAATGTAATACCCTACCCCGTATTCATTGCCGGAATAGAGTAAGAAGTATTACTGAGTTTACAAATTAAAAATTTTTTTACTCAATATATCCCCTTTTATAGATATCTAACCTTCCTGTAAATTTTAAATCGAAACCAATCCACATCAACCAAACCAATTCAACATATTTTCCAAATATATTCATGCATATTTATAAGATAACATCATCACATACCCAAAACCAGGTTTGTTAACCATACCAATGGCTAACTCTACATTCATTTCACAAAATCATTTACTTTATTAGCTTATACATGCCATTGATTTCCAAAATAAAGTTTCTTTATATACCGAAATCCTGAGGTTGATAGTGTGATGTATCTCCACCAAATCGATCTCCGAGCTTTTAACACTACAAAAACAGGGGAAAATGAAACAGGATAAGCACTTTGTGCTTAGTAAGCTCATGTAACAAGAATTATACTTACCTAATATTTTCAATACAATACAATAAACATTTATATATCCATTCAATGCATTATTACCCTAATATGCACAAACTCAACATTCAAGTTAGTACAATAATTTGCATGTACCAATAATATATACCATGATTGATGAGCTCATCAATACCATGATTTCTATTTCCTTGTTATTTTTCCATATTTATCCCGTTGAATTTCTTGGAATTTCGATGGATTTTCAGAGGTACACTTTTAGTGTACAATTCAGGTCCACAATTCATATTCATGTGCACACATTTCCATTTCAGAGAGCACACTCTCGCGAACCTCATCCTTACAAATGGGATTACGGTCCAGGCTAAATCCTCAGAATATAAACTCATAGAGTATTGTCGGGATTACCACCAGGCTAAATCCTGCAACGACAATTACTCTAATGAGCTTGATCCGAATTACCAGTCGAGCTAAATTCAGACCCTAATTCGGATTACCCGTCCAAGCTAAATCCATTTTCCACATATTCTTCGGGAGGGCTATATCGAGATAGGATCACCCGTCCGGGCTTGATCCTTTTACCGTCAATTCCTTTTCAGAGATCCATCGAATTTTCCTTTCATTCAACTCGGGATTTCTTCCTTTTTTATCAAATATATCAATGTTTCATAAAATTTCATATAATGAACATTCAAATCATATTCATATCAAAAACATGCATTTCAAGCATTTAAGAATATAATTCAAGTTACATGAACTTACCTTGATACTTGTTTGTACACAAAAATCTACTAATCCTGAACTTTTTCCTTTCCTCGATCTAGCTTCGTATTTGAATCTTCTGGATCTAGATAAATAAATTTAATTATCAATTTAATACATTTCATGTTCATATACAACATTCTCTATAATTCAACTATTATTTATAGTTCATTCAAAGCTGTCTACTTAAGTCATAGCCACTAAATTATTTATAACTCGAGATACGGAACTCCAAATTAAGTTCCGTTAATTTTCCCTGAAACTAGACTCATATATATTCTTACCATAAAATTTTCAGAATTTTTGGTTTAGCCAATCAGTACAGTTTATTCTTTAAAGTCACCCCTGTTCTGCTGTCTAACACTTCTGACCCTTCTTCACTAAAAATTTATTTTCTCTTCATACAGGATTCAAATGATATTATCGTTTATTTCTATTAAAAATAGACTCATTAAAGATTCTAGAAATATAAATTTAAGCTCCTAATTATTTTTATTTATTTTTTTATGATTTTTCAAAGTCAGAACAGGGGAACCCGAATTCATTCTGACCTTGTCTCACAAAATTTATTATATCTCAAAATTTACAAATCCATTGCTTACAATGTTTCTTCTATGAGAAACTAGACTCAATAAGATTTAATTCCATATATTTTTCATCTTCTAATTCGATTTATACAATTTATGGTGATTTTTCAAAGTTAGTCTACTGCTGCTGTCCAAATTGTTTTAGTGCAAACTGTTTATTACCAATTTTCCCCTAAGCTTTTAATAAATGAGAATTTCGTCCCTACTCAATTAGTCTCTCAATTGAGCTTATTTTTCTCAGTTAACACTTTATTATATCACCTTAAACTAGTTTACAACCTTTAGGAATCAGAGTTTCAGAATTAGACTTTAATTCCAAACATTTTCACAATTAGGTCCTAAAAATCAATTTTCCATTGAAATTACCTAATAAAATCATCTCATAAATAAATTAAAACTTTAACTTCATTCTATTTCATCATAAACTTACAGAACTCAATCATGGTGACTTTCAATTTCATCCATGAAATCAAAAACTAATGAATTTAATAGTAGGACCTAGTTGTAAAAGTCTTAGAAACACAAAAATTACAAGAAAAAGGCAAGGATTAACTCACTTGGTGCAAAAATTATGAAATACCAGCTTAGAGAACCCTCCTATGGCGTTTTTAGCTGCTGGAATTGAAGAGAAATAAAGAGAAATCTAGATATTTCCTATTTAGTCCTAGCTTTATTTAGTTAATTTTGCAATATTCCAATTTTACCCTTAATTTATCAAATTCCCTGCTGATTTAATGCCCCTGCCGTCCAGCCCAAATAAATTTGGGTCTATTTGCCTTTTAAATCCTTTCTCATTAGACTCTTAAGCTATTTAATCATTCTAGCAACTTTTACACTTATTACAATTTAGTCCTTTTCATTTAATTGACTACCCAAATATTAAAATTTCCTAACGAAATTTTAATACCACATTACTAACATTTCATAAATATTTATAAAATTATTTTTGACTCGGTTTTACGAGATAAAGGTCTCGATACCTTGTTTTTACCTAATTTCTTCAATAATTTCTTTTTCTAACTAACTACTAAATCGGTAAAATTTTTCTATCAATATTTTCATACGATTTTCCTATCATATCAATTTTCATGCAAAAATATTGAAATAAATTTCTCTTTAAATCGGATTTGCGGTTATGAAACCACTGTTCCGATAATTTTGAATTTATGCCATTACATAAACATACATTTAAGCAAATCATTAAACCCTTAAGATTTTCCATGATCATATATCACATAAACATATCCGTATAAATGTGATGCTTGCTTTTACATATCGAAATTATGATGTACCCTCAAGGTATTTGCATCTATTAAATCATACCAATACATTTTCTCATATTATCATTATAATCATATTTCAATAATACTATTACTTAACGTGAAATTTCACATTTTAATCACCAATACACACATAGCATATTATTTCATATTTTAATTCCAATTAACAAAATTAGACTCAAAGATGGATACTCGCATCAATCCACCATCATACAAATATATACACTGAAGTATTGATAGAGCACAAATGCACCGATTTTGTAGCACCCCATAACTTAACCCGATAGTCAGATTCGAGTTACAAGATATCACATTTTTTGCCAGAACAACTATTATCATTTCACGGACAATTAACATAATTTAACGATTTAAATCAATCAAACACACAATCAATAAATCAAACAATCATTCTTGAGCTTTTTACAAGCTTACGGAAGCTCTAAAGCAAAAGCTAAATTGAATTAAGGCTAAAATAAAAATTTTCAAAATTCAAGTTCAACGTCGCAACATGAGGGGGTTCTCCGTTCATGTCGCGACGTGACATACTGACTTGGCCAAATGGCCTCCTCGTCGCGATGATGTAAATTCTCATCGCGTCGTGGCTTGGGCTCGAAACTCATCTCGACGACTTGTATTCGACATCACAACATGATTTTCGCATCGTGATGACATTCGAACAACATCACAATGTCACCTACTGATACTAAAGTTTCAGTCTTTAAATCCTGTAATTTTCTCATTTACCAATACTCAAACAAGCATACACAACATTCAATTGTTATAAACAACATTTTAGCATCTAACAAGTATCTTCAAAACATTAACTACTCCAATCCATAACCTTAACTTTTACAATTCAATCCACATATACTAGCAATCAAACCAAGCAAGTTTTCAAGGTCTAATTTCCTACCGAGTTCAGTATACATACAATATATATATCTACCTTCAATTAATTCTCCCAAACATGTATAATTAACATATTCATCTTCCAAACAATCTACAACTTCAAGCATTCATCAAATATATCATTATCATCTTCCAAGAATCCACACTTCAAGCATTAACTAATTACCACATGATTCATTCTAATTCATATTTCACAAGTACTACTTTATATGCCTTATATGCATTCCAACTGTTAACAAAACATACCATTACTAACAAGTCATTACTCCTTTATAGCACATTTGCATGCCAACTTGTTATTACCTACTACATATATATACATATCAACTCCCAAATTCAACATCCCAAACATATCAAAACACAAAGAAGACTCTATTAGGTACATGGCATTAACTAAAAAAGGAATTTCACCAACATCTTTGAGTCCGAGATTCTATCCGGATGTTGAACTCGATATTTGAGATTGCGAACTTAACCTAACCTACGCATGGAAAACAAAACCATGCACTGAGTGATAAACTCAATGGTATTTCTATAATTCATTTGAATAAACATGAAATGAAGCTAATTACATACAATTCATTTCAATTTCAAATATCATTTAATATATGCACATCTAAGCCAAATTTAATCTAAGGTATTAATATATAATCTATAATGGTTTCATGTATGTTCATTTAACTAGTGTATAAGTATAACAATTTAATATCACATATATCAAATCAATTTGGTCATTTTATTTCAATTTTGTCCCAATCTTCCAAATTTATAAATCTAGTTTACATAATTTTTTCACAACAATGATCATTAATATATCATTGTCCATTTCACATTTTTATTCCCTATTAACCTGACTCGAACTCGAACGGATATACGGATCCAACTAATCACACTGGTTTGTTACTCAGTGCCTCATTAGATAAATCCAAAGTAAATAAATTGTGTCATGCGCTCATCGGTATAACCGAAGTAAAAGTGTGTCTAGCACTCGACTCTTAGTCGAGTAATCCGAGTTGACGTTAGCTATAGATTAATATAAACATACAATATCATCAATATTCAACCAAATTCAAAACCAATTGTCAATTTATATAAATTTTTTATTTTATTCAATTTAGTCCCTAAAACTAGAATTAACATAACTTTCAATTTAAAACTCCAAATTGAAATTCGATTTCACTATAATCCATTAAGGACCTCCTATTTCTTATTTATACAGTCAATTTTATAATTTATTTAGTTTGGTCCCTACTATACGAAACTATCAATTAACTTCATAATTTAGTCATTTTTCACCTCTAAGCTTAAAATCTATCAATTTAATACCTAAAAATTCAAGAAATCAACAATGGTAACTTTCTAAAACTTTAACAAATTTATAAATTAATACATGGGCTAGCTAGATTAGGCTCTCATGATCTCAAAAAATAAAAATTACAAGAAAAAGACTAAATTGAACTAACCGATTAAAAGCTTAAAATTTAGAACCCTAGGCTTAAAGCTCTCAATTTTGGAAATAATGGTTTCAGTTGTGGGAAGAAGATGAGAAAAATGTTTTCTCTCCCTTTCCAATTAGTTGTTTTAATATACTTTATATTACTATCATTATATAATTTTAAATATTATAAAAACTTTTTATATATACATAAAATCTTCCACTACCATCGACTATCATTTCTGAAGTGGTATCATTATCATTTAATAATTGGCTTAATTTCTACTTAAGTTCTCAATTGATTTTCCAATTAAAAATTCGTAACGATTGAATTTTATAATTTAGTCCCTTAACCTTAATTAATCATTAATTCAATAAAAATTACATATTCAAAATTCAATTCACTTATATAATAACTTAATAAATATTATATTTTTGTTAAATATTTAAGAATTCGATTTACAGAAATGAGATCTCGAAACTGTATTTTCCGACACCACTGATTTTGGGTCGTTACAAATCCCACCAACCTTTCCAGAACATGCTCATACTCTCAGGGAATTTGAGCTGGTGATACATTCTCGACCTTCAGAGAATTAGAGAACTATCGCAATATATATATGTATGCGAATAACATTGAATCCCCTATCAAAATAAACCCTATGGCATGCCAACAGTACTCATGGTTTTATCCAACAATATTAATAAGGCATTTTTCCATTAGTAATTATCACAAAACATATTCCCAATATAATTGTAATCAAATAACATATATATAGCAAGCATAAGTAGATTCAATTAACATATCAAATAGTCTTATATTCACAAACTCATTTATCATACCTTGATCATAGCACATAATAAAGTATATACGTACTTCTCGACCACGTACAACATTATCGTCCCTTTTATTTCTAATTAGCAATTGAATTATGCATGCATATATATATATATATATATATATATGTTTATTGAAATCGAATTATGAAAGCACAAACTGGGAAAGAGGCTATTCGTCTATGGCTTTCGCTTTTCCTTTGTTTCGTAACGTCCTGGCATCGTCGTTAGCTATGTACGATAATTCTAATTTCGAAAATCTCATTAGTTTCGCATGTCAAGCATAAAAATACAACAATTAAACATAGATATATTTAATTCAATTTGGTCCCTAAAAACATTAATATTTGAAACACTCGTATCTCACGATTTACCCAATTGAATCTAATTTTGACTACATAAATATAGTACAGGGACCTCGTATCACTATTATTCACTAACAAACCTCAAAGTTTTCATCTTTTTCAATAATGCCTTTTGTCGAAACTATTTTTTGAAAAACGGGAATCGACTTTTTAAAACAAAAGTTTGGAGTCGCCACCGATCCTTTTTGAGGAGGTGTGATCGGGTCACCTCAAAACGTGGTCGTTTTTCAATAAACAGATTGATTTATCAAAACAACGATTTTAGTCTGCGAAAATTGAAAAAATGGGTTCAAGAGTCGATTACGTGCGAGAAAGGGTTATCACCCTCGTCACGCCCAAATTTGGTACCTAATTGATTATTCAGTGTCTTAATGTTGAAAATTAAAAATTTGACAAGAGTTTAAAATACGATCCCTCTTAGTGTTAATGCTTTTTTAAAGTATCTGGATGAATTAAAACGTATGTCAAGGACCGTTTCATTTCAAGGTAAAATGTTATATCCAGTACGTTAGGACACAACATCTCGACCCTCGAGTATGAGCTTGCCTTCTATTTCATTTAAAACTCATGTATTTAAATTTTAAAAAGGATATTCGGATATTTAGATCAAACGAAAAATCAAAACTCAGTACGTTAGGGCACGATTACTCGAATTTCTAAATACGGAATATTGCCTTTCTTTTATTTAAAACTCATGTATTTTAATTTAAAAGGATACTCGGATACTTAGATCAAACGAAAAACCGAAACCCAGTACGTTAGGACACGATTTCTCAAATTTTCAAGTACCGAATATTGCCTTTACTTGAAAAATCCAGACAAAAATAATAATAAATAAAATAATATAGAGATAAAAAATGGAATAACAAAGAAAATTCGAATGAAAATTTAATTTAAATCGAGAGTGGGCAAATAAACACATGTACAACAAAATATTGAATGAAATAGTTTAAAAATAGGACGGATAATAAAAATAATAGTTATAATAATAATTATAATATAATGATAATAATATTAAAAAAAGTAAATATTATAATGATGATAATAGTGTTAAAAATAATAATAATAATAATAATAATAATAATATAATAAAAAACAAACAACATATTAATGATAATAGAAAATAACGATAATAATAATGGAAGAAATAAAAATAATAATAATAGAAACAATAGTAATAAAAGTAGTAATAATAATAGAAACAATAGTAATAAAAGTAATAATAAAATAGAAAATAACAATGATACATTAATAATAATAATATACGTGCTAATAATAATAGTAATAAAAAGGTAAAAATAATAATAATATAATAAAAACACTATTACGTTATTACTAATAATAATAAAAAGAAAACAGTAATAGTATATAGAATAATAGTAAAACTAATAAAAATAATAAATAATAATAATATTAAAAATAACACTTTCTCCCTCCCTTCTAAAACATCGGTCCGGCCTTGTTTCGGTCACCGGACCTCCATGCGCAGTCGTCGGCGCCACCGTACACGACGGCCGGACTTTAAAAAAAACCCTTTTTTCGGCAATTTCAAAATGGGTAAGCTTCTTCCCCTTTATTTTTACTTTCGTATGTAAAAAAAAAAACAAAATAAAATTGAAAGATAAAATAAAATAAACAAAGAACTTAAAACGAGAATAGACGAAAAAAATACCTCTTTTGCTTTGATTTTTGATTAATCTCGTGTATTTCTTATATTGAAAGTTTCTCTTTTTCTTGTATTCGAATCTCTCTCCTTTTTTCTCCAAAAAAACAATACCCCATTTATAATAGTTTTGAATGGCTTTTATAGCCAAATTTTACAATTGATTGCCTCTTTCTTTTTGCAGACAAGTGGGGTGATGGAGTTAGTAAGGTGGTTTAGTGGGGTGTTAATTGGTTTGTTAATTTATTTAGTATTTTAGGCTCTGTTTGTTGAGCCCGGATAAAATTTGAGTCCTACATCTTTAACAACACATAATTAATAAAATAATTCAAACTTTACTCAAGCTTAATTCAAGACTTCTTACTACATTTCTCACATTGTCATACCATAATTCTAATTAATAACTACATGCATGAATCTTTGCTTTTCACATTAAGTTTTCTTAAGCTTTCAAAAATGGTGACTTAACCAAGACCTTATCAATTCTTAAACTTAATACTTGAGCTTTATTTATCAATATTTCAACTAAAATTAAGAAAAATTCTTAACCAACTCAACCAACATTTTCCTTCTTTCTTTCTTTCTTATTCGGTGTGAAAAGGATGAGTATGAAGCAATTTTTTATTATTTGTTTTATGCATTCTCTCTCCCTCCAACACTTATTTCATTTAATTAGCATGAATTAATTAATAAAAATAAAATGAATTAACGGCCAAGATTGGCTCTTGATATTATTAGTGACAATCAATGGTAAAGATCATCCTTAAGCACTAAGTATGTTATAATGATGGTATAATTTTCCTTTGGTCTAAGTTGAATTACTAATTAATTAGACTCTCCAACATTTTTTTCAATCAAATCTCATTATTGACACTTCCAATTTACCTCCTATACTATTATTAAACTATTTATCTAATTTAATTCTACTTAATAATTCAACTCTACAATCCCTTATTTCACATATAATTATTCTATTTTAAGTTACGACAAATTTGTTTTAATCAAAATTGATTTCGAACCGAATTTTTTGACACTATTAAAACTTCAAATAAATGTAATCACTATTGCCATTAAATTCCATGCCATTTGTCACTTGTTAGTCATGTATTAACTATTTTTATCTCTTCGTAAAATAAGTAAGGCTATTAAGGGGGATTTGGTTTGCTGAATTTTAGATTATGTTCCGTAATAGGATTACGAGAATGTAATAATACAAATGGAATTACCTTATTGATTCATTTGGCTGGAATGTGAAGTCCAGGTATATTTGGTTGATGGAATATAAGATTAATTAAAAGCACATTTTACTCAATTGTCATTGTTATAGAATTTGTTTTTTTTTTTTAACAAATTTAGTTCCCTTAATATTTTTTAGTCTCAATTTTCAAAGAAATTATGATAAATTCTTACAATTTATACATATTAATGAGTAAATATATTGTGTTAAAATAAATTTATAAATCATAATCATAATAATGCATGGAAAGTGATTGCAACACTAGCCATAATTATAATTATAATCATAATTAATATATTAATAAATAAATGAATTATTAAATAAAATATAATGATTATAATTGTGATGTATGATATCTACTAGTTCGCTATTAAAAAATATATTTTTAATTAGTCATCTTTATTTAAGGAAAAAAAGTTAAAATTAATTAGAATAATAAAAATAAAGGATAAATTGATCCAAAATTTAAGATTACATCTTTAATCTAAGATATGATAATGAATGGGCCATAATCATCCTATACTACTACAAGGAAATTAAATTATGGGATGGTCGAAATGTTAAAATTCAAACACTGTAATCACATTCTGAAATCTAACATTACCGCTTTAATGTTATATTTGATGTGTATCAAGGTAATTTGTATTACATATCATAAGTTGAAATACCAAATAGAAATAATAAAAAAAGGCGCATTTTGCATAATCCGTGATTGCAATACTTAGTAGATATATATAAGGGCAAATTAAATCAGTAATGGCAAGGATAATGCTACCAATATTTTGAAGATTCTCATTGATATCCACTATTGGAGAAACTCCATCAAGAACAGGATTCGGCTGCCGCGTAAAACCATCGTTACATGTTCCATAATCCGTAATGGCTGCACTAACCATGGTTTCAATGGTGCCAATGTCGTGAACTGGAATGGCGTCCATGGCGTTCTGCATATTATCCAAAGCATCATCATACATTTCATAGCAACCTTTAAGTCCCGAGATTGTCTTCGGATCGTCGGCGTATTTAGGGTCGGTAGCCATTTTTGTTGCGGTGGCATGGGCCTATTTGGTTTGTTTAGTGTCGGCTGTTACAGACCAATTTTGGCCCACACCCTCAGCCCCAATATTAATCAAACCCCCTACTCACTCAGCCCACTTAACCCCAACATAAGCCCACTTACCCAACATTAAAACTCTCAGCCCAAATTACCCACTTAATAACACCTAAAACCCAAATACATTACAACTAAAACCCAATTTCAAAACCCAAGCCCAATTAACCCATTGGCCTAACTAGGGTTTCAGAAAAGCTGAAACCCTAGCCACCTTCTGAGCACCCCAGCGCCGCAACGTCCCATCGCCCATGCCTCTGTCATCACCTACTCCACCGTCGCCAACCACCACCTGCACAGCAAACAAGACACACAACAGCAGCAGAAAACAGAAAGTAGAAAGATTTTTTTGTACAATGGCTATAAAAGCCGATTTAAAACGTTGTAAAATGGTCGGTTTTTTTGATCAATACAAAAAAATAGTAAATTTCCAGAGTATAAGAACAGTCTTCACAATACCATAGTCCAGATCGAAGCACATAAACGAGACCACAAACAAAAACACAAAAGGTTGTTGATTCGTTTTATTTCTTTCTTTAAAAACTACGCATATCTTCATAATTTTTTTTATTTTTATTTGTGCCCTATATATATATATATATATATATTAAAATATATTAAAATATAAAAAATATATATATATAAAAGAAGGAAACTTTTACCTTTTCCGGCCACCGGGCGCCGACGACGGACAATCGGCCGGTGACCGGCCCCCCTGGCCGAATCCTTCCCCCCCTTTCTCTCCCTCTTCTCTCCCTCTTCTTTCCTTTTTTTTTTCCTTTCCTCGTTTCAAATGAATTTTAAAAAATTTTTTGTCTTATATAGGGATCAAAACGGTGCGTTTTGGTCCCCCCAGTTTAAAACAATAAAACGACGTCGTTAAGCCCTTGCCCGACCCGATCCGACCCGCTTCGGCCTAGGATCCGCGTGTTTTTGAACGGAAGGGCTAATTGCGCTTTTAGCCCTTCCGCTTTTTCATGCGTTTGCAATCAGGTTTTTTTTTTTACTTTCAATTCGGCCCTGGACTTCGTCGCGCTTTTCAATTTGGCCCTCGGCCAAGCGCAGCGTTTTAGTGGATTGGAAAAATTACACTCTGGACCCTCTGTATTTGCACGCGCATTCATATAGATCCTTTTGTTTATTTTTTTATTTTAAATTCGCCCAAAACTTTAGTTTTAATTCGATTTTAGTCCTTTTTTTCATTTTGTTTATTTTATTTTCATTTTTTATATTGTTATTATCATTCCTAATATTATTAATACTATTATTTCTATTAATATTATTGTTATTATTAATATTCTAGTTATTAATATATTATTATTTTTAATGCACTATTATTACTAATTATTATTATTCTTCCTAGTATCATTATTATATATAATATTGGTGTATGTTCTACTATATACGTATGTATATGTATATAAATATAGTATTATTTTAATTACTTTATTTTAGTATAACTATTTGTTTTTTTTTTATATTTCATCGTTATCCCTAGTATTATTATTATTATTAACATTAGTGTATATTATATTATTGTATGTATGTGTATTTTTTTTATTTTACGTTATGTACATATGTTTTCTTCAAATATTCTATATATTATTATGTACCTATTTTAGTATTTTTAGTTATATATTTTGATATATTATTTCTATTTCTAATACTATATATATTGTGCATATTCATAGTACTATATACGTGTTTTCTTAATAACTATATTATATGTGTATATACTATATACGTATTTTTAGTATTATTATGTTTATATATATATGTGTGTATATCTATATAATATTATCAATAGTCGTTTTTAACATAATTATTATTTCTCACATGTGTATACTACGTAGATATTCTAATACTATTTTATATGTATATTTTTATTATTATGTATATATATTACGTATATGTATCCTTTTAATATTATATATTTATGTACCATATGTATATTTGAATACTATATCACTTTTTTACATATTATCTTATGTACATATTCTTAAATACTATGTTATATATATAATATATATTTTTAATACCATATTATGTATATATATTTTTAATGTTACTAGTTATATATTTTATATACTATTCCATGTACATATTTCCACATTATCTTATGTATATATTCTTAAATATTAGTATATGTACATGTATATTTTTAATATCATATTGTGTATATATTATTATCACATTTATTTTATTCCTACTATATTTATAACTAATATTAGTACATACATTTCGCTGTTCTTGTATACATAATTTATATATAGTATTATTTTCATATATCATTATTACGAATATACATTCACCGTTTCCATTTCGTGTTTGATTCTAATATTACGTTTAATGTCGCATATATCTTTATGGTTTTAATATATTTGTCGCATTTATATTTGCTTCAGTATACTTCTATATCTGTCTTTTATTTTTATTTATTTGCTTTGCATTATTTCGAAAATCCTATTCTTGTTTTCTAATCAATTTCAATACATAAGGCAACATATCGGTTTAACACTAAGTCGTCGATTTCATCGCTATGTTGGATAAATCATATCGGCTCGTGTTGAAAACGGAACGCCCTTCAAACAAATCAAAATTTGAAATTTCTCGTCTTTTCAATCGAATCGCGACTAAATGTTACATTGAACTCGCATTTTTGAATTTTAAGACAACACGTGTTTAACAAGATACCAATTTTGGGCGTCACGAGGGTGCTAATACCTTCCTCGTGCGTAACCGACTCCCGAACCCTAATTTTTTCTCTGGCTTTTCACGTAGACCTAAATTTAGCCTTCGTTTTTGTTCGAGAATAAATTTTCTTTTCAAGAAAAGACGATTTATTAGGTGTCCAATCACACCTACAAAAAGGATTGGTGGCGACTCCCTGTTTATTTTAAAATCAAACTTCAATTTTTAAGTTTTTAATAAATCGCCACAATTAGCGACCGAAAGCAAATTTTACGTCGCTACACCGGCTTTTATCAGCATTTCGACAACGGATGCGATGTCTGTTTTGCCATTGAAGAAAGGTGCAATAGTGGTTAAGCAAAGATCGGGGTATTCAGTTTTCGCACAAAGGCTTTTGATCTGAGGATCAGAAGAAGCCGCCGTCGGCGGCTGTGATATAGGCGGGGGAACTGGGGCTGATGCAGTTATTGGAGCAGAAGCTACGCAAATGGCTAACACAGACCGGAAGCACAGTAACACAAGCACCGTTTTTTTTGTTTGTAAGTTCCATATATTCTTTTCCCCTTGGTTTTTGTTGCAAAGAATTTTAAAAACCAAAGAAAATTGGTGGATTTGAAGATAAAAGAAACGTATAGAAGTGACAAGTTTTTGGGCGGTTGCTCTCATGTTTTTTTCCTTGAACCGGAGCGGTTACTTTTATTCATTGTAATTTGGAAGCTATTCCTATCCAGGAAAAATGAAGTCAATCTGGAGTAATAATATATAGGATAAACTAGGTAAAATTATCGTGGAAACCTGTATTAAGAGTTAAATTATATTTTATTTCTCTACTTAAAAAATGACAAATTAAATCATGTAAATTAGATTAAAGAGTAAACTTATTTTTTGTTAAAAAAATTCATCAATCTATACTATTAAAAACTGATGTAGCTGACAAAATAATTAAACAATGACATGTGACGTGCTATGTGTACATCATGCTGATATATAGAGACTGGTTTTAACTGCAAAAGTGGATGAAATTTTTTATAGAAAGACCAGTTTGCTCTTTGATCTAAAGTATAGGGACTCATTTTCTTTTTTTTTTTGAATAGAGGGGGTAAAATGTAATCCAATTTTTAGTATACAGCTTTCCATGTTACCTTTACCGGATAAAATACGGTTATGGTCACTCAACCATCTGTAAATTTATATTATAGTTACTCCACTATTCGAAATTGATTTTTATAGTCACTCTTTTGTTAACTTATTAATAGATGTCAACGTGGACGGTTAAATCACTATTCTTCAAATATATTTGGGTAAGCTATATCATTAGCCACCAAATTATTAATAAGTTTTTACTTTAGTCATAACCATAAAAAAATTTAAAAAAATAATTATTAATATGCAGATGAAATTACACATTAACTCATAGACTTAATAATTAATTTAGTTTTTGAACTATAACTAAAATATTGATTGGATACTATTGAAATTTTAGTTATAGTTTAGAGAAAAATTAACCATTAAACCTATGAATTAATGTGATTACTGAGTTAATGAATGAATCAACAAAATGCTTCAAACCAACAAATGGCACACCAACAAAGAGTCAAAGACCCACTCGTAAGCAAAACATCAACAAGGAGGGAAAAAAAAAAAAAGCTTCAGCCTAAGACATATCAGCCATTGTTGTATCAAAATGGAGTAGACTCCAAACTACCAATTTTCTTCCTCTACCATGCTTTTCTATATCATTTTTTCCTTTTTAATGAGAAACGCCAAAGATGATAAAGTAAGAGCGCAGCAGCTTGTTTGAGAAGAGGAATAAGAGTGCCATCAATATGAGAAGCCACGACTCTATCCATTGCACGCAGCTTGTTTGAGAAGAGGAATAAGAGTGCCATCAATATGAGAAGCCACGACTCTATCCATTGCACCCACAAGTTTCCCACCAATGAACACAATAGGAATAACAAGCGTTGGAACCGACGGGACAATATGCAATGGTGCACAAATCATAGGAAGGGAGGGAGGAGTGAGTGGTAAAGCGGAGGATTTGCATGAGATGATGGTAGCAAAGGAGGAAATGTTAAGAGGAAGTGAGGGTAGAGGGGTTTTTTTAAAATAAATTTTTAGTAATTTTTATATATTTTTTACAAATTTTATAATTGTGTTATTGTACGTTGAGGATTCTTTCGTTGAAAACTTGTAATGTTGAAACCTAAGCACCAGGAATTGTTCTCACTTCTCCACAAGTAATGAAAACCCAAAAATTTGCATTTGAATTATATCAAATTTTTTCAGTTTGGTATAATTTTTTATTATAAATGGTACTTAAATTATTTTTTTATTAAAATGATATCTCTGTTTATTTTTTAAAAAATAGAAAAAATAAATAAAGGAAGAAGAGAGTAAAAATTGAAAAAAAAATAAAGAGAGAAAAATAAAGTAAAAAAATAAAAATATTAAAAATATTTTTTAAAGTTTATATGATGTGACAATCTATTATTAGATGAAATTTTTTAACGGAGATAACATTTGGTGTAAAATAGGAAACAGAAGAATAATACTACTTGTGACAAAAAAAAGTTTAAGTATCAACTTAAAGAAAATAGTATAGTTTAGATAATAGTTTTTTGGGTTAAGTTTTTGTTTTTTTTTATATTATTTTATAAAATAGACTTAACAATTTGCATAGAGGTACTAATTTTGAAAAACAAAGTAATTTAAATATTATTTGTGACAAAAAAAAATTAGGTACCAAAATAAAAAAATGAATATTTTATTATTAAGTGGATGTACATCAAGATCAATATAAGTTTTGATCAAGATCAAGATAATTTAAGTTTTGATGTTCTATTTTATTTAAACTTCTTATGTATATAAATATAGATTTTGAAGAAGTATTGTAGATTATTCCTATTAATCAATAAAATACGCTCTTTCTTTTGCTTTCTCATTCTCTTTGTTTTTTACTTTCTGTCTTTTTATTTTATAACACGTTATTAGCACGATAATTTTCTCTTCTTCTTTTTTTTTTTTTCACTTCATAATCTTTCAAAGTTGTCCTAAAAATTCAATTCATTTTTCACCTTAATCTTTCACCCTTACAACTTCATCTCTAGGATGTTGAAAGATTCAATTTCAAAAAGGATTATGATTCTTTATAACACTCATAACTTAGTTTCGGGCTACTGGACCAGGCTATGGATGTTACATTCTTATTCTCAGTATTTGATTTATCATTGTACAAGCACGGGTAAAGTATGGATTTGGTAAGATACTTTTATATTTCGACCATATTTTCTTTTTCAATTAAGATATGACTATTTTTTTTTACATAAATTTCACATTCTGATGGTATTTGATTTTTATCTTTCTAGGTTAATTTTTTTATGTAAAAGTCATTATTGTTGATTAGATATGTTTGTTATTAATATGACATATATTACTTTTGATAACTTATTTTTTTTAGGATGAATCCCCTTTGATTAGACTCAATGTTTTGTCATGAGTTATTTAATTTCTTTCATAGTTGAATTATGATTAACTTATTTATCAAAATTATTAAGTGATTTTTCGTGTGCACTTTTAATGAATAAAACAATCGTGATCGTCTTTGACTTATTGGTTTATTTTTTTATTTTTAAAATATATGTGATCTTAACGTTATTTATATGTGTCATGTGAGGCAGTATTTTGTCTCCAACTTGGTTTCCTATTTTTAGCTAAATTTTGTTGAATTATTGAATTATAAAGATTTCAACCAATTGAAATAGTTTGAAGTAGGTGCTTGTGATGAAGCATTAAAAAATTATATCTATTTGTGATTTAAAGTAGGTGTCTATGGATGAAGCACTAAGAAATTGTGAAAAAAATAAAATAGAATAAAATAAATAAAATAAAGAACACACAAATTTTACGTAGAAACCCTTTCGGGAAAAAACCACGGGCAGAGGAGAAGAAAATTCACTATGTCGAAATTTTTTTAATCAATACAAGAGGAATAGACTATGTCTATTTATAGGCTTGTAAAGCCATATTCTAGTAGGATTGAAACACCGTATCCTAATCAATATAAAATAGATGAAGTTTAATAAGGTTTAAAAAACCTTATTCTAAAATAAAATAAAAGAAGTCTAGTTCTATATGGATTTTACTTTTATTTTATTTTCCATCGTATTTTATTTAAATAAGAATTTGGGTCACTTAATTCTAACAACCTCCACCTTGACACAAATTCTCAATGAACAAGTTCTTCATCGCGAACTTTCAATAAACAAGTTCTCCACCTCTTCCATAAAACCCCTTAAGGGTTTAACTTCAACAATGAACACCAACCAAGTCTAAGCAATGTTCAAACTTGGTTATAGGAAGTGACTTAGTCATCATATCTGCAGGATTTTCATGAGTACTAATTTTGTTCACAACAATATCACCACGAGCAATAATATCATGAACAAAATGATACCGAACATCAATGTGTTTTGTTCTCTCATGAAACATTTGATCTTTTGTAAGAAATATAGCACTCATCACATCACAAAATCATCTTGATTTGAAGGTCTTCATTGAGTTCACTAAATAGTCCCTTCAACCAAATAGCTTCTTTACAAGCCTCGAATCGCCATGTACTCGGCTTGATGGTAGACAAAGCGATCAGTAGTTTGCAAAGTGGCTTTCCAACTAATTGCACAACCTCCGATTGTAAAGACGTAACTCGTGAGAGAGATCTTCTTCTATCAAGGTCTCCAAAGAAAAATCAGCATCAACATACCCTATGACTCCATCTTTAGTTCTTCCAAATGTAAGCAAACATCGGTAGTGGCTCATAAGTATCTTAAAATCCACCAATCTGCTTTCCAATGTTCTTTACCGGATTTGCCATGTATCTCGCTAATCGCACTGATCGTGCATATGATAAATCTGACGTGAACAAACCATAGCATACATGAGAGATCCCACTGCACTAGAGTATGGAACATGTGACATGTACTCAATCTCATCATCATCGATTGTGGAGACAAAACCGATGAAAGTCTGAAATGGGTGCTAAAGGAGTACTAACAGCTTTAGCACTCTGCATATTGAACTCGCAAAGAACTTTCTCAATGTACCCTTCCGACTTAGGTACAATTTACTTGATTTTCTATCTCTGAGAATCTCCATACCAAGTATCTTCTTTGCTGGTCCTAAATCTTTCATCTCAAATTCTTTACTTAGTTGGGCTTTGACCTTTCTTATCTCTTCTTTATCTTTTCTTTGCTATATCAATATGTCATCAACATAAAGAAGTAGATACACAAAAAGAACCATCACTGTTTTTCTTAAAGTAAACACAACTATCAAAACTACTTCTTTTGAAATCATGAGAAGTCATAAAGGAATCAAACCTCTTGTACCATCGTCTTGGTGATCAAGTTTCAAACCGTAAAAAGGACTTTTTCAAAGCAAGCAAACATAGTCCTCTTTTTCTCAAATCAGAAACCTTCTCGTTGTTGCATGTAAATATCCTCATCAAGTTCTCCATGCAAAAATGCGCTTTTACATCTAATCGCTCAAGCTCAAAATCATGCATGGCCACAATACCAAGCAAAGCTCGAATCGAACTATGCTTAACAACTGGGGAGAACACATCTCATGAAGTCCACTCCTGGAATTTGATCAGTAACCCTTTGCAACAAGCCTTGCTTTATATCTGGGTTCTTCAACTCCTAGAGTCCCTTCTTTCTTTTTAAACACCCATTTACAACGAACAGCTTTTTTACCTTTAGAAAGTTTCACAAGGTCCCATGTTCTGTTTTTGTGGAGTGATTCCATCTCTTCTTGCATAGCAAACATCTACTTTTCTGAGCTTTCACAGCTAACCGCCTCAGCATAATTAGATAGCTCTTGATTCGCATCTATATCTTTAGCCACATTTAAAGCATAAACAACTAGATCAGCCTCAGCATACTTCTTTGGAGGTTTAATTTCTCTTCTAGTTCTGTTTTTGGTGATAGAGTATTATGGTGAAGAAGCAACTCTATTCTCGATTTTTGTACTGGCTTGAGGAGTTGACTCTGTATTAATCTGATGCTCTACCTGTTTTTAATTTTCTTTATTGGAAGAGTCTTTAAGAGATAAGTTAGGTAGCATAGCAGTTTCATAAAAAACAACATCTCTACTAATCACAACTTTTCTATTTTCAGGACACCTTAACTTATACCCTTTTACACCAGCTTTATAATCAAGAAAAACACATTTAATGGATCTCGGTTCCAATTTTCCATTATCAACATGAGCATATGCAGGACACCCAAATATCTTTAAATCGAATAATTAGTAGGATTACTGCACCATACCTCTTGTGGAGTCTTTTTCTCAATGGCAATGCAGATGGAGATCGGTTGATCAAAAAACATGCGATGAAATATTTCGCGCCTAAAATGACTTCGTAAGTTGGCATTTGACAACATACATCGAACCTTCTCCATGATCGCTCGTTCATTCGTTCGCAACGCCGTTTTGTTGTGGAGTATGACGAATCATCAAAGTGTCTCATGATTCCTTCGACTTGCACAATCTATTAAACTCATCGTAATGTAACTCTAAGCCATTGTCTGTGCGGAGGTATTTTATCTGTTTTCTGTCTGTTTTTCAATCATAATTTTCCAAGACTTAAATGCGGAAAACACATCACTTTTCTGCTTCAAGAAGAACGCCCAAACTTTTCTGGAAAAATCATCAATAAAGGTTAGCATATAATTAGCTCCACCTCTGGAAGGCACTCTAGATGGCCCCCACAGATCAGAATGAATATACTCCAATGTTCCCTTCGTGTTATGGATTCCTCTAGTGAATCGAACTCTCTTTTGCTTCCCAAAAACACAGTGCTCACAGAAATTCAGTTTGCAAATTCCTTGCCCATGAAGAAGTCCTCTTTTGCTCAATTCTGCCATGCCATTCTCACTCATATGCCCTAGGCGCATATGCCAAAGTTTAGTAATATCATCATCTGACAAGGAAGAGGAAGCGACAGCTGCATCACCAGTAACAGTAGAACCCTGCAAAACATATAACTTGGCAATCTTTCTCTGTCCTTTCATCACAACAAGGGACCCTTTGGAAATCTTTAAAACCCCACTTTCAGCTGTGTATCTGTACCCTTTTGAATCAAGAGTACTCAACGAAATTAAATTTCTTTTCAATTCTGGAACATGCCGTACGTCACTAATCGCTTACGCAACTCCATCAAACATCTTAACTTTAATTGTTCCAACACTGCGATTTTACACGAAGCATTATTTCCCATCAAAACAACACCTTGGATAATCGCTTTGTTTAGTTTGTAAACCAATCCCGATTGGGACTCATGTGGAAGGTGCAGCTGAATCAAGTATCCACTCCCGCTTACTTTAGAATCATTGATGAGAGCGACTAGAAGTTCACCATCGCTGTAGTCTTCTACAACATCAGCTTCACCGGAATTTTCTAGTTGTTTTTCCTTTTGATTCGCAGCCTCCCTTTTAATCTTATTTTGTAGCTTATAGCACTCAGATTTATTGTGCCCTTTCTTCTTACAGAAGTTACAAGTTTTACCTCTGTTTGAAGACTTCGATCTACCCTTAGATTTACCACGAGGATTCCGTTCTTGTGTCCTACCACGATTTTCATCAGCATTCCGATCTTGTCTCCCACGAACAATGAGACCCTCTCCTTGAGAGTCGGGTTTAACCACAAGATGCTTCATCTTATCATACGAGGTTAAAGAATCATAAACCTCATCAACTGTGAGAGACTCGCGGCTATATAAAATCGTGTCTCTAAAGGTTGAATAAGATGGGGGCAACGAACAAAGTAGAATCAACCCTAGATCTTTCTTATCATACTGAACCTCCATGGCCTCCAAGTTTGAGAGAATTTCTTTAAACACTGTTAAGTGTTCGTGTATAGACGCACCTTCCTCCAAACGATGAGCATAAAGACGCTGCTTCATATGCAACTTGCTTGTTAGAGTTTTTGACATACATATTTGTTCTAGCCTCTTCCATAATACAGCGAAAGTTTTCTCTTTCATCACATCCTGCAAAATTTCGTTGGACAAATGCAGATGTAATTGTGTTAATGCCTTTCGATCCTTACGCTTCTTCTCTTCATCTGTTAATGTCGAAGGCATCTTATCTATCCCTAGCGGGCATCCTCCGCATCCATCTGTAAGAACTCGCTTGCATCTTAATTTGCCACAACGCAAATCGGTGTTGCGATCCAACAGCGAAATTTCATACTTCAAAGATGCCATTACCGTGATCGAGATGAATAACCCGGAAGCTCTGATACCAATTTATGGAAAAAAATAAAATAGAATAAAATAAATAAAATAAAGAACACACAAATTTTACGTGGAAACCCTTTCGGGAAAAAACCACGGGCAGTGGAGAAGAAAATTCACTATGTCAAAAATTTTTTAATCAATACAAGAGGAATAGACTATGTCTATTTATAGGTTTGTAAAGCCATATTCTAGTAGGATTGAAACACCGTATCCTAATCAATATAAAATAGATGAAGTTTAATAAGGTTTAAAAAACCTTATTCTAAAATAAAATAAAAGAAGTCTAGCTCTATAAGGATTTTACTTTTATTTTATTTTCCATCGTATTTTATTTAAATAAGAATTTGGGTCACTTAATTCTAACAGAAATTATATATATTTGTGATATTATTATGAGTTATGTGGTTTAATTATAGGTTATGAATAGATAAAGAAATATATGGCCATAAGAATATGATAGTTTTATGATTTGATGCACTTGAAAGATCTCCCATCTAAAGCTCGTTATGGATGGATGCACCTGAAATTGTAAGTTTTTAAAATTATGAGTATAATTATACAATATTCAAAATAAGTTCTCGATTAAAATTACGTGAAAAAAATATTACTAATGAAAACTTGCAAGAAAAGACTCATTCATCTTTTCATGCTTCAAATGTGTTCCTACAGTAGCAGTATCGTGAAAAAAATTTCAATAGTTAATATCATGTTTACTTATGATTGAACAACAATTTTTAATCATGAACCTAACCATAATATAACAATATGCAATAAATTCAAAAAACATAATCTTGAACATGGATTTATGATAATACTCTAAAATGACGTGTTTTTATATATTAATCATGTGTTTATTTTGAGCTTGAGCCTACTAATTTGAGCTATTTATGTCTTTTTATCTTTTAGGGACTAAATTGGTGGCAAAAAGTAAATTCAAGGGAAAAAGCGTCAATTTGGAGATTACATGGGCCAATATGCAACGTGGGACAAATATGGTGCCAAAAGTGCGAACATGGAAGGCACAAGGACTTAAAAGCAAATAGAAGAGATTTTATTTTGGAAGACTCTATTTTATTTTATTCTATTAGGATAATTAATATTAAGATAATTATTAGGATTATTCAAATTTAGGATTTTATTTCAATTATCTTTGTTTATCTTTAATTAAATGTATTTATCTTTTTAGAATTTAAGTTCAATTAGACTATCTCCCTAGCACTATAAATAGGGGGTGAAGTGACTCTATTTGGGAGCATCTTTTACTCAGAAACACTCTCCTCCCAAAAGTCTTTTGTTCTTTCCATATTTTTTCTTTCAATAAAATTTCTTTTCCATAATTTTATTTACTTTCCCACCATTATCATGAGCCACTAAAACCCTTCTAGCCAAAAGTTGTCAATATTTCCCAAAAGGGTTCTTGAGGCCTAGAATCCGTGACTTAGCCTTCTCGCCAAGTATTCATCGTTTCTCCGCACTCACGGCCGACGCTTCCGTCCATGGCCCTTAAGAAGTAAGCTTTTCAGCATATGCAAAGGCGGCCGCTTTGTATGTTTTGGAAGGACTGCATAGTCGGTTCGTTAACTTACTGCGTCAGAGGTTGGCGAGCCAAAGAGACAAAATGGCGTGGGATTCGCCATTGAGAAGCGTTGATCTAGCATAGATTACTGGCTAGAGTCAGGTTCCCTAAAAATTGTAAGACTAATCTTTGGAGCTAGTGGTCGTAGGCGTCCTCTTCTACTATAACTGGCTTACTTGAGTCGAGAAGGATCATCCAAAAGCCAATGATTGAGCCCAAGGCGGAATGAGACAACCGGAGGCTGGAACTTTCCCATAAGAATTTCTTTTCTCTTAAAACTCTCTTTATTATTTTTATTATTTTCGTAATCATAATTTCAGTAAACTTTAAATTCTGTTTTTATTTTATTTTCGCTTCCAAAATCAATTCTTAAATTCTGTTTTTTTATTTTTTTCTAGGAACGCAGGTTTTCTTGGGCACGATTCTGCCCAGGATTTCGAGAGACAAGCATTCGTATAATCCGGTCCCTGAGGATTCGACCCTACTTCCCCTTTACTATTTCTTTTTCATTATTTTACAGGGAATAGGATATTTTTGGTGCTCTCAACGACCCATCAATTTAGTAAGTTGGACTATAATAATAGTCATAGGGGATTATCGTAATAAATTTTATCACCACCAGAAGTGGAAAAAAGGAAGAAAGCACGAAAATAAAAGAATTCCCAAGAACTCTTTAAGGAGGGGAGATAACTTATGTTATCAATATGATTGTGACGAATCTAAACAATAAAGGGATATTGACATTGTCTTTATTATGATGATCATTTTAAATATTAGCATGTCAATTTTAGGATTTCTATAATCCATATTGAGGAATTTTTTGCTATTCATGTTCATTACTAAACTTTAAATCAATGGTTTTTTTTAAGGATTATATTTTTTTTTGTTAAAGACAGAATTTCTAGTATGAGTTGCATCCTTTTTGTGAATTGTGACACTCATTACTTAATCTTTAGACATTTTATTAGTAATATTTATTTTCGCCACCAGAAGTGAAAAGATAGAGATAAATAAGAGAACAACAAGAGTTCTCAATATAAACTTTCAAAGAAGAGAGACAACTTATGTATGAAAATTCATTAGTTATGTACTCGTTGTACACCCAAAAAATAAGATCCACTCTCAAAGTTTACTATTAATAAATTTTGATTTGATTTAAAGTCTACTATTGGAGTTTAATTTGCTTATTTCTTGATAAAATCGTCAAGACTCAACATAGAACAAAAAATGTACATTTTAACATTAAATCAACTTGATATATGATTTAAATAGTCGAGATAGTCTTCTGTTTAAGTTTTGATTACATGGGCTACATATTATTTTAAACATTTTATTTGTTCATGAAAATGAGCATTAACTAATTTATTTATGTCGTTATAGTAAGTTTTATAATTAAATAATATATTTGACTAAAACATATCTAGTATGCAAATTTGTGTTAATAAACCAATAAAATTTATGATTATTCAAATTTGATTTAGTTTAAAGAATTGTTAAAGGTAATAATGCATACGTTTTATATTGTTCCATTTGTTAATGGTATAGAGAAATGACATGAGCAATTGTAAATGAAAAGTTCTATAAGCATGAATGGTTGGAATTTGAATTAAATTTCATGCATATTTGCGATGATGATTATGAAAAAAAAAATGTTAGTTTTTCATTACGTCATATTTTTATGTTTGAGATGAGACTTTTATTCATATATTTAATTTAGGCTTATTTCTATACATGATCTAGCTAGTTATTCTTGGTAGTTAACTAATTATGCAAAACTTTTATTAAAAGGGCTTTAAAAGTATTTTGAATTGATATTTTATCTTCTTATGGCTAAATAAAATAACGAGTTATTCGCTCCACCAGTTCTACTTCATTCGCTAACGTGAATGTAGCAATACATAACAATTATGAAATTTTAACTTTTTGTCATTATTGATAAATATATAAGAAGAAGATAGATGATTCAAAATATTGCTAAATGTTTATTCTTAGTACAGAATGCTCAATGATTTATACTAATTTATCATTCCATAAAGCAGATGATATCTATATAATTTTATTGATAAAAAAATATCATATATGCTTACATTATTGTTTGAATTATTTTTTGCACATTCCTTGAAGTGAATGTCTTTAATAAATATAATAAATATTATAATTTTTTTTATCATTAAAGTCAATTTGGACAATTGAAGATTTTAGTATATTCCCTTAAGCGAATATAACATGCTCATATGTATCAATCATTCCATCACCTACAACCATTTCAAAACATTTCAAATTCATCTACTATATATATATATATATATATTCATATATTTTTCCTCCTCCTCTCTATTCCACATCTTTTATGTATATATTTGTTAGAATCTTTTGCTTTTAGTATATAACATGCTTATATGTAACATTATCTATAATTCTACTATTTACTTATGTGTTCATATCAAAGTTGTCCACTTGAGTTATAGTCACTAAATTATTTATACCTTGAGCTACAAAATTTTAAATTAAGATCCGCTTGATGTATTTGAAACTTGACTCAAATATCTTTTTACCATAAAAATTTCAAAATTTATAATTTAGCCAATAAGTACAGTAAAATCTTCAAATTTATCTCTGTTCTGCTGTTTGACATCTTCGATCTTTCTTTACTAAAAATTAATTATGTCTTAGTAAGGGGTTTGGATGATGTTTCCATTTGTTTCTCTTGAAAATAGACTCATTAAGAATTTAAACCACTAATTATTTTTTTACAACTTTTGATGATTTCCAAAGTCAGAACAAGGGAACCCGAAATCAATCTGACCTTGTCTCACAAAAATTCATATATCTCATAATATGAAATTCTTTTGCTTACACCTTTTTTTCTATATAAAACTAGACTCAATAGCCATTAATTTAATACTTTAATTAACCTCTAATTCAATTTCTACAATTTTTGGTGAATTTTCAAATTCGGACTACTGCTGCTGTCTAAAACTTTTTTAGTGCAAAATGTTGATAACCAAGTTTATAACACCCTCCTTTCCTTTCTCTACAATATTTCCCATCAGTTCCTCTTATTTTCCTGCACTAACATATGAAGAAAATAAAATCTTATATAAGAAAACTCTACTTTAACATCATTTTCATACTTTTTTAATAATATCAAACTTAAAAATATATTGAAATCTTGAAGTTCTTACCTTATCCTATTGATTTCAATCTTTAATTTGATTTTCTCTCTCCTCCAACTTCCATTTTCTTGAATCCAAGGTGATTTTCTTGTTCTCCATAGTCTCTTTATTACTTTTCTCTCTTGGTAATTATGAAAATTTCTTGAAATTCTTGGTGAAAAATGGTGGATTTTTGGTGGAAGGACCAAATTGTAAAGACAACAAAGTTTTATTCTTCTCTCCCCCACACTCAAGTTGGAAATTTGGGAGGATCCTCTCTGTCTCTTTTTTTTCTTTTTTTTTAAATAAAGTAATATTTATCTAATTAAATAATTATAAAATATCATCAAAATATCTCCAACATCATAATTGCCTTCTAGAGTTCTCTCTCTTTCTAATTAACCATTTTCCCCTTTATGATTTTTTAAAGTTTCATCCTTGAATCATCACTTAATTTGGTAAAATTACGATTTAGTCTCTCATAATTCTTCACCTATTCAATTTGGTCATTGCATGTCAATTTCATATCATAGTAAATTGGATTATTTTCACTTTTGATGCTTCAACTTTCTTAGTTTTATACTTTAATCCCCTAAATTTTGAATATTTACACTTGAGCCAAAAAATTTTCACATATTTACGATTTAGTCCTTACTTTAAATCAATATACTAAAACCTACTTCTTAATTATTAATATTATTATTTTTTAATACTCCTCAATATTCTTTTTTTATCATCTTTATATCATTTTTTTTTAATTTTATCGAGAAATCAATTGTACACCATGTCATCCTTCTTGATTTAACTCTCTTTTAATATCTTGCAACTTTCATTTTCTTTGATCTTATACCATATTTCACTAAAACTTTATCTCATATTATTTACGACTAAGGGGGTTTTGAGGATGTTACACTCGATAAATTATGTCAATTCAAGAAAATGTGGAACCGATAATAAAAGTGGTCAACAATGGTTTTGCATGCAATATTATTGTTGAAATAATGAAATAAAGGGATAATTTTCAACGAATCTATTGAGAAAGATAGATATGAAATAGATTGGTCAAAATAGCAAGACGCAACTCAAGTACAATTAAATTTGTGGATTTTTTGGACCAGTAGTCCAAATATCTAAATGTATAAAGCTAGTGAGAGTACAAATAAAGTAGTTTTGTAAAAACGAAATAAAAATATAAAGTTTTTCACTAAGTCCTGACATTGATTACGAAAAGATATACTATACTTTTGTAGAGGATGTAATAAATTTTAGATATATTATTAAACTGATAGCTCATAAAAGATTTGATTTGCGTCTAATGGTTGTTGTTACAACATTTTATGAATCACTATATAGTAAAGTTTATATTAAAATCCTTGAAGGATTTAGAATGCTAGAAGCATATTGAAATTCTCAGAAAATTATTCGTTTATATGAATTGAAATAATTTGAACATATGTGGTAAATTTGACTTAGTGAATAACAATTGAAAAAGGATTATAAAATGATCCAAAATACCTATTTGTATTTTTATATAAGAATAATGATTAAAGTTTGCTATGATTATTGTTGAAATTTCTGAATAGATCAAAACATATTTCTCCAAAAAAATTCTCACTTATGACGTTCAAAACAATTGTGATATAAATGCTTAGCAAATACATTCAAATAGTCATTTGAAAAACTAGTACTCAGGGTTCAATACGTAGAATATGAGATATTATGTAATGTTTTCATAAGGGAGAGTAAATATGCGCCGTACTCTTTTTCCCTTAATCGAGGTTTTGTCTCATTGAGATTTCCTAGTAAGGTTTTTAATGACACAGCATGTTATGCGTATTAAAGATATATGTCCTAATTTTCCTTCACTAGGAATTTTTTTTCCACATGACTTTTATTTTAGTAAGGTTTTAACGAGACAGATTATCAACCAATAGACATTGAAAGGGGAGTATTATAAATATTTTATTATTAAGTGGATGTCCATCAAAATCCAAATAAATTTTTATCTATTTTAAATTCTAATAGTCATTAAAAATAGCGTTACTTTAGAGAAGCACGATAGATTATTCTTATTGATCAACAAAATACGTTCTCTCTTGCTCTTTCATTTTATTTATTCTTTATTCTCTGTCTTTTTATTTTATAATATATATATATAAATGTTTTTATAAATATATTTCATCCATATGATATCATGGATATACCTAATCAAATATATATATTTTAAAAATTCTTCAATAAAAAATAGAAAAAGAAAATTGGGCTCAAGCCAAATGGTTTAAATAATGGTCCTGCCAATAATGGTATTGGTCTTTTGACCTATCCATCTCTTAAGATTCTGCTCCGTATTAAAAAAGGAAAAAAAAAGAAAAAAGGAAAAATAATTCTTACGGCTCAGTTAGTTTAGGAGCGAAAAGAAATTGAAAATAAAAATGGAGCAGAAAAAAGGAAATTCTTACTTACAGTATCCTTTACCAAAGCCATTTCTGGAAAAGGAAAACCCTCTGCTCTTTCTCCAACCCAATATTTTCTTCAAAACCCAAAACCATAATAAAATTTAACAAAAACCCTCTATCTGTAAAAAGGCCTACCTCTGTTTTTCAGTTCTTGTAATTGGGTAAGTCTTTGCTTTTTTTCTTTATTCCTTTTCTTTTTGTTCATATTGTTTTCCCCTTTGTGTTGTTTAATAGGAAAATTTTGATTTTTCTTTTTGCTTTTGAACTTTTAAATGTGTAAAGTTTGAAGCTAGTTTTTGGGAAATGATACGTTTTCTTAAGGTTCAAGTTGTAATTTTTTAGGGTGAAAAATGCAGTCTTTTTTTTATGAATATTTACCTTAGCATTGAGGATTTTGAGCTTCGAACTGAAAGTTCTTTAGCTTGGGTTTGGTTGCTTTTCCTAGTAATGAGAAATTTTCTGCCATATTAATACTGATTTAGACTAATAAAGGACCAAAGTTGACTAAATAAGTGTGAGATTTGATAATCTGCTGAATTTTTTTCTTCTTTTTTCTTTAAGGGGTTTCATTCCAGTTGAGGACATTGTTTGTCATTTATTGCTAATATGATTATTGAATATCTTTTGTGGTTTACACTTTAGATTGTTTCCTTAATATTTTACTTGTGCATTTTGAGCTTACATTTGTCATTTGCTGTTTAAAGAGTTGGATTCCCTGCCCATTATGGAAAGCTTTGGTGGGTCGGAGTTAGCTGTCGTTGGCTGTGCGGTAAAGAAGAAGAGGAGTGGCATATTACGACGTCCACGTGTTGCTGTGCAGACGTTTACACATAATTACATTTTATTGTCATCACCAACACCAGCCATAGGTTGTAGTGGCAATGAAGATCAAAATTTTAAGAATGGTTCTAATGGATTTGGAAGTGAGAATAAGCTGAAACTTAAGCTCAAGCTTGGTGGGGTTACACGTACGATCCACACAAACTCCACTGTGGATCATGCCTTTGATGTTGAGCCTGGCTTAACTAAGTCTTCCCATTTCTCCGATGTTGCTCAAACCCGAGAGAAGTCCTTTCTCCTGGTATTTTCATCTAATTCGAACAAATCACTGACTACTTTTACTGTTTGTATAGAATTTGTTTTGTCATGATCGGCAGTCTGTTGTTGTCACTTTTACTTTTGCCATATGTGTGTGTGTTCGCGCGTGTGTATCACTTTACAGTGTCTCATTTGTTCTTCGGGTATTATTTATATCCAGTTCAACCTCTTGCGAGCTGATGGTTTGTTGCATGAACAATCACTGCAGGGCAAGAAAGGCTCCTGTGTTTCAGATAAGGGAGAAGGCTACGGAGTTCAATGGAAGGATTTATCCCGAAGTGGCTCCGGTTATGGGAAGGGGCATTCCTCTAGGGGAAAAGCAACTGGTGCATGTGTAGCTGGGAATGAAACTGACAGACACGAGCCAACTCGTAAGAGCAAACGGGTTCCTAAGAGGCGTGTATTGGATGTCGGTATAAATAGTGATGATGATGATGAAGATGAGGAAATCCGTTATCTAGGGAGACTAAATGCTTCAAATGGTCACTTGAACCTTAAAGATGAAGAGGATGAGAGAAACGGGGGAGAAGGTGCTGCTTTTGAGGATAGAGATTATGTGGAAGAAGACGAGTGTATATCCGATGATGAGCCTGGATCTAAAAGGAAGAAGCTGGGAAGGGGATCAGTTGATTTGATTGTTGAAGGAAGAACCGAATCAACTCCCACTACACGAAATCGAGCTCTTCAGTCTGGGAAAGATCTCTTATCTGGTCCGGGTGCGGCTCTTGTTGAGTTCCCTGACGGTTTACCTCCTGCACCATCTAAAAGTAAGGAATTACCCCACTTGTTCTTTCCCTTTCTTGAGCATCTTTGAGCTTTCCATGCTAAATGTTGTAAATTAATTGTTTTAATAATGATCGGTGGTCATAGAACAAAAGGAGAAACTTTCCGAAGTGGAGCTACAGTTGAAGAAGGCCGAGGCTGCGCAGAGGCGTAGAATGCAGTCCGAGAAAGCAGCCAGGGATGCCGAGGTTTTACCCTCTTTTTTCTTTTCTTCTTTTGATTGGTTTTACAATTGCTACACGATCATTCAAGAAACAGTATTCAGTAGGGTCTTTGAATTGTTGTAGGCTGAGGCAATCAGAAAAATACTCGGTCAAGATTCCGCAAGAAAGAAAAAAGAAGATAAGATGAAGAAGCAGCGGGACGAATTGGCACAGGTCTGTGACCCTTTTTCCACGTCATGCTTTTTTCTGGGTGCCATGGAGTACTGATTTCATTCATTTTGATGTTATAATTGATGCAGGGAAAGGCAACCAAATCCGAAACTCTCGCATCTAACACGGTGAGATGGGTTATGGGTCCTGGTGGAACGACGGTTATATTTTCAGAAGATATCGGTCTACCACAGTTATTCAATTCAGTGCCATCTGGGTACTTCTACAAATCCATCTGTCTCATGCTTTTGACGATTTATATACACTTTCTCCGGTAATTTATTTGTGTTATTTATGCATTTCTTTTCCCTCTAGTTATCCCCCACCAAGAGAAAAGTGCGCTGGTCCGAATTGTACAAATGCATACAAGTATCGGGATTCCAAGTCGAAGCTTCCACTATGCAGTCTAGATTGCTACAAAGCAATACATGCAAAGGCTCAACCTTTAATTGCATGTTGAGATGAGTTCTTTCGATTTCCCAGATCGATGTGGAAATGTTATATCATTCGTGAGATGAGAATCGAAGGTGACCATTGATCATGTCATTTTTCACTTCTAATGTTCGAGCTTGAGCTCGAGCCCCTACATAGTAACCAAGCTCGCTCACTTTTGTAATTGTGCTCATTCCTACGGCTTGTTTGTTCGTGGACAATGTATTCATGCCTCTAACCACAGTAATGAAAGCTCCATTTCTCTTTTCATTCCTCTATTTTGTTATGTGGCTATGCCCTATGTTATTCAGATTTTGATGTATGTTGGATGCAATACTAGAATTTTTTCCTTTTGGAAAGGTTTTTGGAAGATTATTCATTGAACATCACTGTCAGGCATAAAGAGACAGATTTTGCCTATAATAGAAAAGTGAATATGCTTTGAACATTGCCTGTCTTCAGCCATTGTAATACTATCTGATCGAATATCGACACCGTAACTACCACCACCATCACCTCTGCCGTAACCTCTATTAGGTAAGCTATGTAAAGAAAATATACAAAATTGAGAGAAACTGAGAGAGGAGAATGATTTGAAGGGTAAATTTCTTTTTTAGTCACTTAATTAGTAATTTTTTGTTATCCAACTATGAAAAGTTATAGAATGGTTATCCAATTATAAGTAAATTTTTTTTTGGTCACTCAACTATAAAAATTACAAAAATGGCCACCCAACTATTCAATTTTGTCTTTTTTGGTCACCAACTAACTGACGTAAAAATGAAAACACCCAAAAATCAAATATAGTTGAGTGATTAAAAAAGAAATTTATTAATAGTTGGGTGATTATTTTATAATTTTTTATAGTTGAGTGAATAAAAAAAAATTTAATTAGGTAAGAACCAGTGTAGTTTACCCTAAATTGAAATTATAATTAAGCTGGGCTTGGAAAGTAAGAACAAGGCCCATTAAAATACTTAGTTAGGCTATTTTTGTATGAAAAACCCATTAATCCAGGGCTTTGACTAGTTTCCAAAAGCTTTGCTTCAATGAGATTATTTATGAAGTAAAGTTGGATAGGATTAAATCAAAAAACTCATAATAAATTAAAATTATTTAAAATATTACATCTTTTGTTTCAATAGTTAATTAAAAAAATTCAGATATAAAATTAATTAATTAAAAATAAAATAATAAATAAATAATTTTTTATAATTAAAATGATATAACAATACATTCGAACATTTGACCTGATATTAATTTTTTATTTAAAAAATTCAATTGAAACTTCAAGAGAAAACATTATTTATGACCATATCTATTCTTTTTTGACACAATGTCTAAAACTACCCATAAATCTTTAATCTATAAATAGGAAAATGGTGTCTTTCAGTGCACTCAAACCTATTGACAACAATACACACGTCAATTGAACTAAAACTAAATCTAATTTTAATTGTTTATAGATAAAAAAAAATTTAAATGTTAGGGTACGTAATGCATTATGTCATTTTTTTCAATCACTTTCAAGACTCGTACGTGAATTTGGGTTTGAAGTTATACTACTCCAACTCTTATCCAACATATATATATCAATGCCGAACAACTTAGTTTGAAAAACATAGCTTAAACTATTCCATTCAAAAAATCAATTATCCCAAGGGAAAATCCTTGAATGAATTACCAATTATGCATAGAGAAAGATCCTTTTAGAGCTTTGTAATTATAAAATTTGATGAACTGTGACATTGCCACCCTCATTGGGAAGAAACCCAAGTTGATGAGTCAGCTAATAAGTTGATTTTCCTCCAAAAATTCATAAAAAATAATGGCAATGTAAATAGATGTCCATTATGGACAAAACATACGTCAATTGCCTGTCTGTCATTCTCCAAGTACGAGTCGTTGTTGCAGGCAGCATTGTAAGATCTCCCTTTCATGTCTTTCTCAAGGTTTGATTATTATTATTATTATATGCACTTTTCTGTTTGTCATTTAATGATCTTTTGTTTCTTGTTTATTTACCATTCTATGCTCTTTTAGTCTTTGTAACCATGCAATTGTTTGATTGATTACTTTCTCAACAATATATGATATCAGGCATTTGAATAATCCTGGTTTGCTCCTTTCCAATATTTATATCTAAAATTCATCTTAAACACATATTTAAATTGTTATTATTATAGGAGAATGGGAATTTGAATAGTTGAAATGTATTATTTTTTAATTTATGGGTTGAGAAAAGGTTATTTCTTCCCGTACTGTTACAAGGTGACTTTGAAAATATCAGTATGTATATATTAAGATTGCTATACATTTTCAAAGAACAATATAGTATTATATTCCTTGTAAAATAAGAAAATCTTCTCGGTTACATCATATAACAACATATACAAATTGTTGAAATTGGTGAAATACTTTGTATTAGTTTCCTTGAGGATTCTCTAACTTTCCATTGCAGTTTACCATGGGGAATGATGTGTTCTCTTTTGGTGACTTGAATGTTTATGGAGCTCCAGATAAGTTGAGTTCTTCTAATAATGAATTTGAGAGCTTTGATGGAGGTAATAAAGGGAAAGCTGGTGGTTTTTATGGTGTTGAAGATTGGGGTGAAACTGGTGGCATTGATTCCTTGCCTTCTGATTATGGATTCTATGGAGATGCATCGATGGGGGCCTCTGGTTTCAGTTTCTTCAAACAAGATCATCATCATCAGCAGCAGCAGAAGCAACAAGAACAACAAAGTTTTATAGAATATGGTCTGCTTAATGGTGTGAGTTTCAATGCTCAATCTCCATTGATTCAAGCATGTTTCGATGAAATTGCAGAGCTTGGTGGGATCAACAATGGAATTTATGAAGATATTGGTGAGGCAAAGAAGGGAAAACAGTACCCTGGTTTATCTTCTCTTGGACTGCTAAACAACTATGGCAATGGATTCAAACGGTTGAATGGGGAAAGGAAAAGCGATGATGACATAACCGTATCCGACACTAAGGACGAAGACCGAAAGCTTTCGACCGAAGAAGTCATGAGGGTTGCTGGTGAGATGTTTCTCAATTCATGTGGCCAAACTATTGATGGAATCTCTGGGATTGATCATCCTTTTAGTCTTACTTTTTCGGGATTTTCGGATCGGGAGACGAGAGATATCGAGCTTGCGGCGCTCCTTCTTGCTGCTGCAGAGAAAGTAGGGTACCAACAATATGAAAGTGCAAGCAGATTGCTGAAACAATGTGACTACATGTCATCGAAAACAGGAAATCCGGTTCAGCGTGTGGTCTATTATTTCTCCGAAGCCCTTCGAGAGAAGATCGAAAGAGAGACCGGAAGAAGTTCATCGAAGAGTTTAAAATGGAAACCTTTGTGTAATTACGACACGGAGATGATAGCCTTGAGCCCTACTGTATTGGCATGCCATGGAGCTTTCCCTTTTGGTCAGGTTTCACAATTTGCAGGGATCCAAGCCATTGTGGAAAATGTTGCTGAGGCCAATAAGGTTCACATAATTGATCTTGCAATAAAAAATGGTATTCAATGGACCATCTTAATCCAAGCTCTTGCATCTCGACAACACGAATATCGTCTCGAGCTCTTGAAAATAACCGCGGTTGCAACCGAAGCAAAGGATTTAATTGATGGTACCGGTAAGAGGCTCTCGAGTTTTGCTCAGAGTTTGGGAGTACCTTTTGCTTTTAAGGTTGTTATGGTCTCAGATATGTTAGATCTTAAAGAAGATTTCTTTGAACTTGATGCTGAAGAAACCATAGTTGCCTACGCCGCATTTGCTTTCCGGAGCATGCTTGTGACGCCGAACCGGATCGAAAATATAATGAAGGTACTCAGGGTTATGAATCCTTGTTTAATGGTGGTAACCGAAGTCGAAGCCAACCATAACTCACCGATCTTCGTGAACCGTTTCATCGAAGTCCTGTTTTACTTCAGTGCATACTTTGATTGCATAGCTACTTGCATGGAACAGGATAGTAAGAACAGAGAGATCTTAGAATCAGTGTTCTTTGGTGATGGAATTCGGAACATGGTAGCGGCTGAAGGCACTGACAGGAAGGTCCGGAACGTGAAGTTCGATGTTTGGAGGGCGTTTTTCGTCCGGTACGGGATGGAGGAGGCCGAATTAAGCATGTCATCCAAGTACCAAGCAGACCTTATTCTCAAAACTTTTGCGTGTGGGACTTGTTGTACACTCGATATGAACGGAAAATGCTTGCTCGTTGGTTGGAAGGGGACGCCGATGCATTCAATTTCGGTTTGGAAATTTCTATAAGCCAATGTCTAAATATTACCAGTCTTTTAATCTTTGATGCTTCCATTCAACTGTTGAATTATGAAAGTCTCTATAGCATGATCATCATCATCAGCAGCAGTGAATGAGATGGTATAATAGTTCTGTTTCATAGTCTTTTTGCTTAAGGATATCTTATTTGATATCTTGCAGTATTCATTATTAATGGAAAAGCAAGCTCTATGCTTTTGCAGTTTCAAATTTTTTAGCTTTCGATTTTTCATAAAATTAAAAAAAGAAAATTGAGATATATATAAAACTATGGAGATGTAGTAAATGAGAAGCTACTGGAAGATAAAGATTTTAGAGTTGGGTACTATTATTGTGGCCAGATGGGAGAATATTCTGTTTATTTGAATATAAACGGAAATCAAATATCAACGTCCAATCACATTCTGCAATTGATTAGCTAAAATCTACTGTGCCAAAGAGAAGTATTGGTGCTTCTCCCTAGAGGTGCCGATACGCTCAGTCCATTGCATTGTTTCGAGTTGTTTTGATTTTCTGAGATCTGTTGAGTCCCAAATCACTTTTAAATGATTTTAAATGATTTCTTAATTTTCTAATCCTAAACTTCATTTAATGATTTTATAAAAATGTTTTAGTGATTGAATATGCTTAAATACCTCCTCCCATCCGTACTAACCATTGGGATAAAAGTCGATACCAGTTCAAGATGCATCCATATCTATTACAAAAGCCGTTGAAAATTCCAGTAAGGCAAGGATGAAAGCATTACTTAAGGTCATGTTTAATTGTTCAAAAGCATCTTGTACGAAATTTGTCTTTCTTCAACAAGTCTGACAGAGGAGATGCAGTTTTAGCAAATCCATTAATAGAACACTTTAATACCCTACTATACCCAAGAACCCCCTAACTTCCTTGAGATTGTGGGGGGCATCGACCACTTTAGGATAACTTCAATCTTGGAGGGATCTACTTGCAACCCATAGAGACATTATAACCTAAGCACTTAATTCTACTTTACCCAAAAATGCATTTATGTTAGGGTTTTTAACAATTTATCCGGAGGAAGTATGAAGCTCAGTCAGGAACTTAAATAACAACGTAATAAATTCGGATAAAAAATGAAGAAAACTTAAAATTTAAGTGTCGAAACCACCGCTTTTTCAAAATATTTTAGAGTTTTAAATTTAATAAAAATACGGGGGAATCGACTTTTTGAAAATAAAATATGGAGTCGCCACCGATCTTTTTGTTTTGGTGTGATCGGATCACCTAGGAATTTGGTTATTTTAATAAAACATTTTTGATTTACTAAAACAACGATTTTAGTCTACGAACTTTGAGAAAGCAGGCTCGGGAGTCGGTTACGTATGAGGAAGGATTAGCACCCTCACTACGCCCAAAATTGGTACCAAACCGATTAGATACTGTCCTTATGTCTAAAATAAAAAATGTTTTTGAAATGTGGTTCTCTTTT
Source organism: Gossypium longicalyx (assembly GCA_025698465.1). Classification (NCBI taxonomy): domain Eukaryota; kingdom Viridiplantae; phylum Streptophyta; class Magnoliopsida; order Malvales; family Malvaceae; genus Gossypium; species Gossypium longicalyx. The sequence continues at coordinate 7,938,026 of CM046997.1, read as the reverse complement.
AATAACATTTGAATAACCCGAGTTGGTTGCCAAAATCTTCTTGTTTTGACGTCTGAAAATTTATAATTCGAAAATCACAAAAGGATGCTCAACTATTTAGTCCAACGGGAAATCGAAACCCAGCACAGTAGGGTACGATTCCTCGAATTTCCAAACATTGACCATTGTCTTACCTTAGAAAATACGTGTGAAATTCTGAAGAGATATTCGATTATTTAGGACAAATGAAAAAGCGCAACCCAGCACGATAGGGCTCGATTCTCAAACCGCCAAACATCGAACATCGCCTTCGTTTTGAAAGATTTTTAATAAACATGAGTGAAAACCTAAAGGAATATTCGATTGTTTTGAGCAAACGAGAAATCACAACCCAGCACGATAGGGCATGCTTCCCGAATTGTCAAACACCGAGTATTGCCTTCGTTTTAAAGGATTTTTGGAAGACACGGGTGAAATTCTAAAGGGACCTTCGATTACTTTGAGCAATCGAGAAATTGCAACCCAACACGTTAGGGCACGATTCCACAAATTACCAAGTATCGAATATCGCATTCGTTTTGAAGAATTCTTAATAGTTGTGAAACTAGCTTAAAACATATTAGTTTGACTTGAAATATGATGGAATAATTAATTAGAATTTTTCAAAAAAGGAAGTTGAAAATTGTAATGCGACATTTGTAGGATAAAGGGAAAATAGAACTTGGGGTAATATGCATACATAAAATGGAATACCAATTAACAAACTTATAACTAAGCATAATTGATCAAGAAAATATAATCAAACTCATAAACGTGGTTGACAAACGATTTATATAAGAAATAAAACAATAGATAGATGATATACGCCAATAATAAACATGGCATAATATAAGTCAATCAACAGATCATATACGAAAACAAAATGGAGTTTAGAGGTCGATATGGTATAAGACATTTTCAAAATAGATGGGTGAACACATGATATATGAATGGATGAATTGATAAATTAGAAACCATTAGTTGTAAGAACAAACTAAATATATACATGCAATTCTTAGAAAGCGTATCATAGAATGAATATTTTTAAAATCAAGAAATATACAAAGAAGAAAATGTTTATTGAAATATGTACATGAAAATTTAAGTAATGTATAAGATATTCAAAAATAACAAAAATACATTGTAAAATATTACTTTAAGAAATGCATGCAATAGGTTTATAAAAACATATATGTATAAATAGATTTAGAAATAAGTATTTGCAAAAAGAATATACACTTAATAATGCATTTTAAGATTAAATTAACCTCATTATAAGCTATACATAATAAACTTAAGAACAATTTACATATATAAAGGAAACTATAGGTATAAAGTATATGGATTTAATAATGTATGTAGATTAGACGTGGACATCAATAAACATATGTACATATAATAATAATTTAAAAGATATATCATGTAGGATTATGTAATATAATATGAGAATAAATTTAAAAGAAATCATATGTAAATATTTTAAACACCAATTCATTTTAAAATAAATTTGACAATGTACATGAAAATCTTAACTAATATATAAAATATGAAAGAATAATAGAAATACACAATGAGATATAATACGCATAATAGATTTACAAAATTTATGCTAGAATTTAAAATAATTCACATGTATAAAAAAAAAACTCAAATATAAAATTGATTTTTAAAATATATTGTAAGAAAAGAAATTTGAATCAAATAAAATCTAAAATATTTTTTTTAAAATAGAATAGTCAAAGTTGATCATATATATATAATAAAGAAAGTTAAAAACAAGCATATTAGACATGAAAGGTTTGTAAATAACAAAAGAAAAAGTACGATAAAACATATTTTATATACATGGTTTTAACTTATATACAAATAGATTCAAAAGAAATTATGTATACGAAAGAAGATGGAACTAATAAGATAAAAAAAAAAATTATCATGAACTACATGTATTTAATAGTATATAAAAACATTTAAAGGATATATTGTACAAAAAGAAACATTTTAAAATAACATGATAAAAAATTTGAAATAAAGATCTTATGTCAAGAGGGCAAAAATGTTGAATGTGTCTCAAAAAAAATGAGCCATAAGATGAATAAATAAAAAGGACTCAATTAAGAAAGAATTAAAATAAAAGGGACAAATTATAAAAGAACTATTAAAATAAAAGGGATCTAATTAAAATACAATTAAAATGAATGGGCTAATTCATAAATAAAATAATCAAAATGAGGACCAAAATGTGAAGCGCACGAAGGCGTAGGGGCCTAAACTGGAAATAATCCAGCTCCCAAAACGCAGTGCTCAGGCATGGATCCATTCGCAAACGAGTGTAAATTATAGGGGTAAATTAATAAAAAAAGAAATACAAATGAAAGCCAAATGAAACATGGTACAACAAGGAGGGACCGATGCTGCAAATAGACCCTCGTAGCGAAAACGCGCGGGTTATCAGGGCAGCTAAACGGATCGGGTCGGGGCTCCACCAGACGACTTCGTTTTTGAGCCATTGAACTGGGCTTGAAACGGCGTCGCATTTGGCCCTTTAAAAGGACTGAAAACTGGGTCATTCGGCCGAACCCTAGCCCCTTCCCCTCTTTTGTTGCTTAATCGACCCCCAAGTGCTCCTCTCAACACTAATGTGCCACCACGAGCGACGGTCTGCGCGTCCGAGCCCTAAAGGAGGGGTTTTCGTCTTTGAAACCCCCATTCAGACTTCGATTTCGACGAAATAAAGGGGGAACGATGGCTAGCTTCGCAAGGTAAAGTCCTGTTTCCCTTTATTCTTTTATTCTTAGATACCAAAAAAGAAAAAAGAAAATCAAGGGGTATAGATCGAGAACAATGCGGGATAAACTCAGAAACTCAAAGGCGGAAATCACCTTTTTTCTTTGTTGCTTTGTATTGCTTATGTTCGCCTCCTTACAATCAATTCAAAGCTTAGCTTTTATAGCTGAAGAGAAAGAGAAAAATGGTAGAAAATAAAACATAAATACAATATTCTCCTTTGTTTTTTTTTTGTCTATTCTGCTAGGTGTTTGCATTTGCTGTGTTCGTCCCTTTTGCAGGTACGAGACATGCTGGCGTTCGGGTACGATAGTTGGCGTACGGGTGCGCGCATGACTACTGAAACGCTGGAGCGTACTGAGGCGTGGAGGCTGAATGGTTGCAGCGCATGGAGAGAGCCCTAGGGTTTCGTTTGGCCGATCCTAGATCTAGATTTTGGGCCATCGGGCCATGTATTTTTTCTGGGTTAGGGATTTGTTAATTAGGCTGATGAGTATTGGGCTAAAGTTTGTAAATAGACATTTAATGGACTATATGTTATTGTATTTTTTTCATTTTGTTTTTTTGTGGTTTTTGTTTGGATTTGTGTTTGCATGGGCCCAGGCAGATTTGGCCCATTACATTCAAGTTTGGAGATTTTTAAGCAAACGAACAAAATCGGGCTTAAGGAGCAAAAATGAATGCAAAGAATTGAGAGAGTATTTTGATGAAATTCTTGATGAATTTTCACTAACTTGAATGAAGGCTAAAAGCCAATACATATACCAGACATATAGCTGGCAAAACAAAGCAAATTGTCACCTAACATTACCCACTACCACTAAGCAACATTGAAACTTGTAAAACATTGCTTGTACACTTTGACAAGCTGATTTATCAGCTCAATACTACCTAATTGTGTCATTCACTTAGTTTGAATCTGACTAAGTTACAAAATATTGATTGAAGTAACAAAATGAAACTAAAACAGAACAGTAGCATTAACATCCCCAGTTGCATGTATTTCATCCGGCAATGTTGCAGCAGCTTGATCTACTTCTTCATACTTCATATGCATAACTTACATTGCATGAATTTCTCCTTGGTTGCATGAGTTGTATGGAGGCCAACTTCAACACTCTTCCTTAGCTTCCATGTTGCAAACTCCCATTTGTCTTCTTAATTTGATGAACCTTAACACACTAAGAGGTTTTGTCAAGATGTCAGCAACTTGATTTTCAGAATTGCAATGAACCAGTTCCACCTCTCGAGCTTGCTCTATTTCTCTAACAACATGAAGCTTAATATTGAAGTGCTTTGTTCTTCCATGAAAAATTGGATTCTTTGCAATTGTAACAGCAGATTGATTGTCACATTTTATCTCTGTTGCTCCCTTTTGGTGTTGATTCAGATCAACCAAGATTTTTCTTAACCTGACAACTTAGTTCACAGCTCCAGCAGCTACTACATATTCTGCTTCAGCAGTTGACTGAGCAACAACATTTTACTTTTTCGAACTCCAAGAGAAGATGGCTGAACCAAGGGTGAAAACATACCTTGAGGTGCTCTTCATGTCATCCATCGAATCAGCCCAGTCACTATCAGTATAGCCAACTAATTTCAATCTTTCAGTTTTGCTATATAGCATTCCATAACTCAGGGTACCTTTAATATACCTGAGCACCCTCTTTGCTGCTTGAAAATGCTTCTCATTACAGCAATGCATAAATCTTGAGAGCAAACTCATAGCAAACATAATATCTGGTCTAGTGGCAGTTAAATAGAACAAACATCCAACTAGACTTCTATAAGTTGATTCACTGACTTTTTCAGAATCACTTTGGCTCGATAGCTTTTCTCTAATGGCAATTGGTGTGTTTGTTGCCTTGCAGTTCTGCATGGAGAATTTGTTCAAGATCTTTAAGGCAAAAGCTCTCTAGCTTAGGAAGATCTCATGCTGAGCTTGAAATACTTCCATACCAAGGAAGTAGGACATTTGTCCCAAATCAGACATCTCAAACATTTGCTCCATTTTGCATTTGAAGTCTGTCACCATTGCTTGATCTCCTCCTGTCACTAATAGATTATCAACATATAGAGACACTATCAGTTGAGTTTCACTACCTTACTTTTTCACATACAAAGTAGGTTCACTAATGCTTCTTTCAAATCCAAGGCTAGCTAGATAGCCATCGATCCTGCTATACCAGGCTCTTAGAGTCTGTTTCAAGCCATACAAGGCTTTATTCAGTTTGTACACCTTGTCCTCTTCACCAGCCACTTTGAATCCTTCAGGCTATTCAACATAAATCTCTTCTACAAGAAATCCATTGAGGAAGGTTGACTTCACATTGAGCTGATGGATTTTCCATTGCATTTGTGCTGCTAAGGCAACTAATAGCCTTATGGTGTCAAGCCTAGCCACTGGTGCAAAGGTTTCCAAGTAGTTTATGCCATATTTCTAGCTGAATCCCTTCACAACCAGCCTTACCTTCAATTTGTTCAATCTACTATTAGCATTTTGCTTAGCACGATAGACCCATTTCACCCCAATGATCTTCTTGTTGGCTAGTCTTTCAACTAGTTCCCATGTCTGGTTCTTCTCAATCATGTTGATTTCATCAGCCATTGCTTGTTTCCAGCCTTGTTGAGCTTCAGCCTCTTCAAAGCAGCTTGGTTCTACTATTGCTACTTGAGCTCGTTCATAAATTTCAGCCAAAGGTTTAGTGCCTCTGACTGGTTCATCATCAATGTCCATTTCTGGACCATTTTGATCTGCTTCAGTCTGATCTATTACAAGGTCTTCAGGAACTGCCTCTGGCTCATTCTTCTCTCAATTCCAACTTGCCTTTTCATTGAACACCACGTCTCTGCTCACAAGTATTTTGTTTGTTGAAGGATCCAAGATCCTATAGCCCTTCTTGACTGTGTTGTAGCCTACCAGAATGCCTGCTTGAGCTTTCTTATCTAGCTTGCCTCTTTTTACAACTGGTACTTGTGTATAACATATGCAACCAAAGACCTTTAGGTGAGCTAAAGATGGCTTGAACCCGAACCAGGCCTCAAATGGAGTTTTCTGAGTCAAAGCCTTGGTTGGGAGCCTATTTTGAATGTAAATAGCAGTGTTAACTCCTCAACCCACAAGGTTTTAGGCAAATTCTTCTCAAACATCAGGCACCTGGCCATATCCATCAAGCTTTTATTCTTTCTTTCACTTACACCATTTTGTTGAGGTGTATAAGTGTTGGTGTGCTGGTGTTTAATGCCTGCTTCATCACAAAAGGTATTAAACTCGGATGAAGTATACTCAATCCCATTGTCTGACCTGAAAGTCTTCAACTTGTAACCTGTTTCAGTCTCTGCTTGTAATACCCTGAAAATTTTTACAGTAAGATACTATCCTTGATATAGTAAAATAAGGAAATAAAGTGACAAAAAAAGGAATTTTGAGTTATGTCAATATTGAGAAGTATATTATGATATATTAATTCAAGAAAGGACTAAATTGTAAAAGTGAGAAAAGTTTTGTTGCACAAGAATAAATACTTAAAATTTGAGGGGTTAAAGTGTAAATATGAAAAAGTTAAAGGACCAATAGTGTAAATATTTTAAGAGTGGAATGATCTAGAAACTAGGGAAAATGGATGGATTAGGACCAAATTGAATAGGTGAAGAACTATGAGGGACTAAATTGCAATTTTACCAAATTAAGTGATGACTCAAGGATGGAATTTTAAAAGATAATGAAGGGCAAAATGGTCAATTAGAAGAGAGAGAAATCTAGAAAGTAATGATGATGTTCATGATATTTTATGATTATTTAATTAGATATATATTATTTTAATAAGATATTTTATTATTTTATTATTATTTTATTATTAATTATTTAGTATAAAAGGAAGGAAAGATGAAGAATTATCATCATCTTTCCCTTCATGCAGCCAATGTTAGAAGAGAAGGAAAAGAAAGAAATTTTCTTTTTTTTACAATTTGGTCCTTCCACCAAAAATTCACCATTTTCACCTAGAAATCAAAAGAATTTCCATAGCTACTAAGAGAGAGAAATGTTAAGGAGACCATGGGGAGTTAGAATATCAAGTTGGATTCAAGAATAGAAGCTGGAGGAGAGAGAAAATTAAGTTAAAGATTAGTATCAATAGAACAAGGTAAGTACATCAAGATTTCAATATGTTTTTAAGTTTGTTATTATTGACAAAGCATGGAAATAATGTTATAGTAGAGTTTTCTTACATAAGGTCTTATGTTCTTGATATGTTAGTGAAGAGAAAATAAGAGAAAGTGATGAGAAATGGTGTAGAAAAAGAAAATAAGGGTCTTATAACATGGTAATTAATATCTTGTACCAAAACAGTTTTGGACAGCAGTAGTAGTCTAACTTTGAAAAATCATCAAAAATTTTATAAATCAAATTATAGGATGAATAAAGTATGAAATTAAATCTTATTGAGTCTAGTTTCTTATAGAATAAATTATGTAAGCAATGGAATTGTAAATCATGAGATATAATCAATTTTTTGAGACAAGGTCAGAATGATTTCGAGCTCCCTTGTTCTGACTTTTGAAAATCATCAAAAATTGGATAAAAATAATTATGGAATTAAATTTATATTTTTATAATATTGAATGAGTATATTTTCAATATAAATAAACGGGAACATCATTTGAATTCTGTACGAGGAGATAATTAATTTTTAGTGAAGAAGGGTCAGGACTATTAGACAGCAGAACAGGGGTAAATTTAAAGAATAAACTGTACTTATTGGCTAAACCAAAAATTCTTAAAATTTTATGGTAAGAAGATATATGAGTATAGTTTCAGGGAAAATTAGCTTATCTTAATTTGGAGTTCTCTAGCTCCAGATATAAATAATTTAGTGACTATGACACAGATGGACAGCTTGAATATTTATAAAAGTAATTAATAAAAATTATGGATAATATTACTTACAAGTGTGTTAAATACATTAAGGATGTGGAATGGAGAGGAGGAGGAGGAAAATATGTATGAATATTCATATGGCATGGCTAATTTGCATGTTTTAGGCTCAGGGACTAAATTGAATAAAAGTAAAACTTTATGGGTAATTTTGTAAAAATGTTAGAAATGACCAAATTGCATGAAATGAACTATTTTATTATTTAAATTACAAAATTGAATGAAATTATTAATTTAGTTCAAGATCGGGGGAAAACATGTTTTAGGGATTAAATTGAAAAGTGTTGAAATTATGGAAAATTTTGATATTTTATAGAATTCATGGGCTGTTATTAATATGCATGAGAATAATAGGAAATAAGGATTAAAATTGCAAGAATTTTATTTTCCGACCTTAAGGATGAAATCGTCATTAAATAAAAGTTTAGGGGTAAAATGGTAATTTTGCCTAGAGCATTAATTTAATACATTAGAATATGAAATGAATGAAAATGATGATCAAATTTATTTATAAAGATCCGGACGACTCAAATAAGAGATTTGATCGTGGAAAAGAAAAGATATCGGATTAATAAAATTATAAACACAAACAAGTAATGAGGTAAGTTCATGTAACTTGAATTATATTCTTAAATGCTTGAAATGCATGTTTTTGATATGAATATGATTTGAATGTTCATTATATGAAAATTTATGAAATACTGACATATTGATAAAAAGGGGGAAGAAATCCCGGTTGAATGAAAGGAAAATTCGATGGATCTCTGAAAAGGAATTGACGGTAAAAAGGATCTAGCCCAGACGGGTGATCCTATCCTGATATAGCCCTCCCGAAGAATATGTGGAAAATGGATTTAGCCTGGACGGTAATCCAAATTAGGGTCTGAATTTAGCCTGGACTGGTAATTCAGATCCAAGCTCATTAGAGTAATTGTCGTTGTAGGGGATTTAGCCTAGACTGGTAATCCCGACAATACTCTATGAGTTTATATTACAGGGGATTTAGCCTGGAATGGTAATCCCACTGTAAGGATGAGGTTCGCGGGAGTGTTCTCTCTGATATGAAATGTGTAAGACCATGGTTGAAAGATACCATGGCAACCTGATATGAAATGTGTAAGACCATGGTTGAAAGGTACCATGGCAACCTGATATGAAATGAATAAGACCATGGTTGAAAGATACCATGGCAATGTGATATGAAATGAACAAGACCATGGTTGAAAGATACCATGGCAACATGACAGAAAATGAGTAAGACCATAGTTGAAAGACACTATGGCATCATGTCAAAGACAAATAAGACTGTGGATGGGAGACGCTATGACATCTATTGAACAATTGATATTCGTAAATATGTATCGGATGACGAATGGTTATATGAAATAGTTGTGTGAAATGTTTACAAGAACTGGTCATATAGAAATATATGTACAAAATAGTTGTATGAAATAATTATGAAGATAGATAAACGAAATAAGGATAAGTACATGGAATATAATATATGTTAAGTTTGATATAAACTTTACCGGAATAAATATACATAAAATATATGGAAATAATGGAGCATGAAATATTGATATAATGAAATGATTGATATACACTTATGAAGAAACGGTAAGAGAATGATATGTTTCATAACATGTGCATATATGATTATCTTTGATATGTTGATACAAGGAAATTATGTAAGTAAAGACAATTATTAAACTCAAGTGTGACATGTCAAGAAAATAAATATATCAATGTTGAATTTAAATGAAATATGTGCAAGTATACTAACAATGATGTTGTTTAACGCTTAGACAAGTGTTAAGCTATTGATTGAATGGTAACATGTTTAATTATAAGGAGTATTGAAATGATAAGTACTTAGATGAAAACAAAATTTAAGATTTTGCGAATTTTTTTTTTTATGATCCCGATTTAATTCCGGTTGGTTTCTATTGTATGGTTGGGGCTTCGAGGGCCCAATAGAGAGATGTTATGATTATTTTCAAAATATGAATAATAAATGACTCAGAAGTTTCTGAAAATGTTCAGTAAACTCCGGTAATGCTTCGTACCCTATTCCGGTAATGGATACGGGTAGGGAGTGTTACACTGCTGCAGCTTTAAACTTCAAAAATACTAAAGCCACTTCTGATTTCTATTTCAAAAAATAAATCCAGTAATATCTCGAGTAATCATCAATGAATAAGATGAAATACCTACTGCCATTCAGAGATTAAATCTTCATTAGACCACACACATCAGTGTGTACAAGTTGTAGACTTTCAGAAGCTCTCCAGGCTTGTTTGAAGGAAATGGCAAGCTGGCCTACTTTTTTAGCTAACATACCTCACAGACTTTTTTCTTTTTCAACTAAGTTAGTGAAGCTTTCAATCAAATCCTCCCTGACCATCTGAGCCACGAACCTGAAGTTGATATGGCCAAGCCTTTGATGCCATAGCTTGGATTCATCAGTAGAAGCTGTATAAGCTGAGTCTGAGGCTTTGTTCCAATTAAAAACAAAACTTTTATTTGTCATGGCTACTGTCATAAGCTTTGATCCACTTGGATCTGTGATTTGGCACTCCTGGCCTTTGAACATTATAGTATAACCCTTCTCAAGCAACTGAGCTATGCTGAGCAGGTTTCTATCAATTTCAGGTACCAAAAGAACATTTGAAACTAGCTTGTTACTTGTGAGAGTGCTAATCAGCACATTTCCCTTATCTTCTGCCTTGATGAAGTGGTCATTTCCCACCTTCACCTTGGTTTTGAAACTTCTGTCTATTGACTTGAAGATTGCAGCATTTGGTGTCATGTGGGTTGTACAACCACTGTCAATCAGCCAACCTTTTGTGGTTTTTTTCTTTTGTAGCCGAGTAAGAGACTGCAAAGACTTGTTCTTCATAGTCACTGCCCTCTTCAGCTACTCGAGCTTCAACCTTTGGCTGTTGTGGTTGATTCTGCCTTGGTTTGCCCTTATTTTTGCAAACTTTTTCAACATGGCCCATCTTCTTGTAGTATTTGCATGGTACATCAGGCCTGAACCAACATACTTCACCTAGATGACCTAGCTTTTTGCAGTATGGGCAGGGTGGATATCTTCTTTCACCATCTACTTTAGGCTTGTTTCTCCAAGTCTTTTTGCCTTTGTAGGCATTTGTGCTCGAGGTTGGCTTGGTTTTGGCTTGGAAGGAACCTTTTTGGTGCTCCTCCAGTCTGCTGGCTCTTCTTTGCTCTTGTGCATAGAGAGCATTTATTAGCTCTGTCAAATAGATGCTGGTCAGGTCCCTTGAATCTTCCAAAGATGATATTTTTGCCTCATACCTCTCTAGTAAGGTTGAGATCACTTTCTCTACAATTCTTGCTTCACTAAACTGTTCTCCAAGTAGCCTTATGTTGTTTACTCCAGTCATGATTCTGTCTGAGTATTGCTTTACTGTTTCTTCCTCCTTCATCTTCAAGTTTTTAAAATCCCTTATCAAATTCAGTAACTATTGCTGTCTTGTTCTTTCAGTCCCTTAGAACTCCTCCTTTAGCTTATCACAGGCCTTCTTTGGTGACTCACAAGCTATGATTCTTGTGAAAATCACATCAGACACACTGTTCTGGATGCATGACATGGCTTTGTGCCTATTGGTTCTTTCATCAGAATGCTGCCTTATCTGAGCCACTGTTGGGTTGGCTCTTAGAGGTGCTGGTTCAGCATCTGAGTTAACAACCTCCCACAAATCAAATGCTTGTAGGTAGGTCTTCATTTTTACTACCCATATGTGGTAACCTCACTATTAAAGATAGGTGGTTCAGCTGGTGAAAAACTTGAGGAAGACATGGTTTTAAGGATTGAAATATGACAGGTCCACTAAGAATTTGGCTCTAGATATCAATTGTTGGGGTTTTTGACAATTTATTCGGAGGAAGTATGAAGCTTAGTCAGGAACTTAAGCAACAACGTAATAAATCCGGATAAAGAATGAAGAAAACTTAAAATTCAAATTTGGAGATTTTTAAGCAAACGAACAAAATCGGGCTTAAGGAGCAAAAATGAATGCAAAGAATTGAGAGAGTATTTTGATGAAATTCTTGATGAATTTTCATTAACTTGAATGAAGGCTAAAAGCCAATACATATACCAGACATTTAGCTGGTAAAAAAAAAGCAAATTGTCACCTAACATTACCTACTACCACTAAGCAACATTGAAACTTGTAAAACATTGCTTGTACACTTTGACAAGTTGATTTATCAGCTTAATACTACCTAATTGTGTTATTCACTTAGTTTGAATCTAACTAAGTTACAAAATATTGATTGAAGTAACAAAATGAAACTGAAATAGAACAATAGCATTAACATCCTGAGTTGCATGTATTTCATCCGGCAATGTTACAGCAGCTTGATCTACTTCTTCATACTTTATCTGCATAACTTACGTTGCATGAATTTCTCCTTAGTTGCATGAGCTGCATGAAGGCCAACTTCAACAATTTACTCTCCTTCGCTACTAGTTTATTCTCATTTAATGTCTCAAGAATAACACGTATGTCTTTTGAGATGATTGGATAAGGAACAATTATGCATTAGGATAAAGTCGAAAAATACAAGTACAAACTTATGCAAGTATTGCTGGAAAATTTCATTCATTGTACTTTGGATTGTTCAAAAAGCATCCGTAAAGTTAAAAGGCAACAAGGAACTTGTAGTGTTCGCCATGTGCTCAAAAAGGTTGTTTTCATCACATCTTCAAGTCGAATTCAAATTTGTTGGTATCCTACTGAGAGATAAAGAATACTCAAGGAACTTGTAATGTTCACCATCAAATGACAAGTTAAATTTCGTAGAGTATTTGTTATGGGGTTGGGTTTAGATGCATCCCTAAAGGGAGGTGGCTAGAAAGGATGGTCTAATAAACTTAAAGATCCACATATCCCATGCTCTCAAGTAGTAATTGACCACTCTTAGCTAAACTTAGTCTTCTGTAAACAAGCTAGGCTTATTGCATGGTTCACACTAATAGGCTTAAAGGATAATACCTCATTCTTAACCTCAAATCCTAATCATGAAATGTAGTCCACCAAGAATGACAATGGTAATCCAGTAGTTTAATTGGACAAAGTCCCAAAACGATTTCGATATCCTTCTCTTGTAGATGTTTGTGATGTTAATGCCAATAAGCCCTGCCGTGCCTTCAGATCAGTAAACTTAAACAGCTCAATCATCAGCTCGGTGAAATTTTACCAACACGAGAGTTGCTGCATCTAACGATACCCTGGAGCCTTCCCTTCAAAATAGAAAGCTGCCATTATAATCTGAATGATGTCCTGCAATTTAGTCTTAATTTTATTAAACAAGTACCATCTTTCATGATAGAGCAATGAAAGCACCAATTGGAACAAACTGCATAATTGGTTAATTAGCTCCAAATACACTGAACCCAAAGCAACACAAGAGAAAAAGAAGAATGTGGAGTGAAGGGAGATTATAGATTAAGGAAGAAAAGGTTTCAGTATGAAGTGTACTAAACCATGAAATAAGGTTAGCATCAACCACATTTATTCAAAATTGCTTGCATACCTTTAGGTTATCTCTACTTACTTATATTAGATATAGATAGTACTATCCTAGAAAGATATTTCTTGCTTGTATTCGTTGGGTGGTTCCTCCTCAATATGGTCTTGGTATTCTCCTTCAGCTGCATCTAACCAATTATTACTTTAATTCATCATAAATCATGATATATGATCATCTAAATATACATCGAAATCAGAATAACATAAAATCATTTATGCTTAGGTCAAAAAAACTTATCAAATCATTAATTAAATATTTTGGTACCTTTAACGCTTCATGCAGAAGATCAAAGAAAAGTAATATCAATGAATTTACAAATGGTAGCCCTTAATTCGCTTACGAAGTTGGATGACGATGCTGTCACTCAAGAATATCAACTCTACACCGTCAGAAATTGTTGATAAGGAATATATATATATAGCTTTACTTTTAAGTTTCAACCATTAACTTTATTCCTATTGCTGTATTTTCTTCATATTAGACTTTTCGGATATGAGTAGGCATCGAACATATTCAGTTTTTTCAAATTTTTTCAAGGATCCTTGAAAATTCATATATTTGTTTATAAGTAGGAAGGTGGTGGATAAGTCTGGCCAAAAGCAAAGAGAAAACAAAGAAAAGCCGATTGAGGCGATGGGGAGGAACCAACAACAGGTGAGGAATCATGTGAGTGATTCAGTAGAACATGGAATCGATAAGCTGCACCGGGCAGCTGATCGGTGCCTGGTTTATCCTTTGGCTGCCATTGAAGGCGCTATCCAAGGAGCCGCTAGAGGGGTTCACAACGTGGTCACTCAGAAACACCATTTAGAATACGGAGCCACATGCGGCAGCAGCAGCCACCCTGGCAAGTGTAAGTGCAAGAGAAAGAGCAAGAGCAAACCACATTGTTCTACATGTGGACACCCCGTTGGATCATCAACACCCTATGAGTTTTACAGTTATCCTCCTGCTCCGCCTCCGCCTCCGTCACCACAGTTTCAGTATCACCATCAACCCACATTTCCAGTTCCTTGCCGCCCTCCCTATTAGTAACTTTTATGGTCTTAGCAATACCCATGTCAAGTATATATATGAATAACAAGGCAGAAAACATATATGTTATGGCTGTATCACCTTGCGCTTAATTATAATAATTTGTACTAGGTAAATGTTTTAAGCTAATATTTTAAATTATAGTTGTGCTTTGGTTAAAATCAGTTCTTCTCAGTATTTTCCTGGGCCAAAGGCAATGGTTTGAGCTGTGTTATTGAACATTACTTTTGCAATCGATGGCAGCCATCAGGAATAAAAGATCAAATTGGAAGTTTGGGTTGAACTATAAACCAGCCTAGCATGACAAAAACATGATTAAAAATTTAATCTATAATTAGTTTAATATATGACAATCATCAAGATTGTGGCTGTAGTTTAGTGGTAAGAATTCCACGTTGTGGCCGTGGAGACCTGGGCTCGAATCCCAGCAGCCACATCCAATTTTATTATTATTATTTTTTTTTTAAATTTCCATTCGAACCAGCCATTCAATACAAGTGAAAACAGAAAAAATATATATATTTATTTAAAATATATTAAATACAAAATTATAATTAAAAAATTAAAGTTCCTGTCATGTTTCACGTGCTTGAATTGAATGGATTATACTTTGAGAATAAAAGATTTTAAGACCACCTTTAATTTGGTTTTAGTTTATTTAAATATTTTATTTTATATTTTATATATGTTTAACTTAGATTCAAATTATTATATGATTTAATTAATTTGAATTATATTTTTACATGATGAATATGTAATTGTTTATTTGATTTAACTGTTGGGAAATTTATTATAAACTTAATTTCAAAAGATACAACATCCTTTAATAGTTTATATTATTTTTAAAAATAATATAAAACTTATTTACAGGCTTTATTAAACAAAATTACTTTCAAAAATTATAACTTAACAAGGGCATTTCATTCTTTTAAAACCCAGAACACTTTTTAAAAAAAAATTAGAAACAAAAAATAATAATTATAATTTTATAAAATAAAATGATTAAATTTAAAATTATATATAAATTTTGATTTAGTATATATTGTAGGTTAATGAATAATTAATGTAATATATGTAGCTGTAGTGAATTGGAGTTTCAGTATATTCTTCTTATATCCAGTTGCAAATTTTCTTTTCCTATATTTTGCAAATAATCAATTATTTCCTGTAATAATTATTTTAAATTATATTTTGTTAGGCCATACCTCAAAGATGTTGAAGGAACAAAATTATTAATTAGAATACTCTTTCTTGACCTGATGGTCAAAGTCTTTTTATTTATATCTGTCATTTTTTTATACAATATTTAAAACTACCCATAACTCCTCTTCAACTTTTAAATAAAAGGATAATGCGCTTCAACGAACTCGAACCCACAACCTTATACCAATTGAACTAAGACACAATTGGGAATTATACATTCTTTTTAAACTCTACTCATTCTATTTGTACACATTTTAATATTTTCGTTTGGGACATTAGCTTTTAAATTTAAATTTAAATTTATTTGTTTTCAGTTATATAATTTGATAAAAAAATTCATAAGTAATAATCTGAAGATAAGGTTAATTTAATAATAGTATATCTTTTTTCTTACATAAAAAAAATGCCACAATAAATAGAAGCAGCAAACAATGTAATAAACTAGGATATGAATTTTATTTTTAAAAAAATGTAGAAACGACAATGAATATTTAAAGATTCAGCGTGAAGATGTACTTTATAATTTTTAAAATATACAATTATAATAACCCTATATTTTTCAAATGATTTAATTTTGACTTACTATAAAAATTAATAAGATACACAAATATTATAATCAATTCATGTGAACAAGAAAGAAACCAGTATATACTTGTGTTTTCATCTTTACACACTCAATCTTCTCTACAATACACAATGTTTCATTATAATAATTAAGTTTATTGTAAAATGACATCTTATATTAAATTTTAATAAACTTAATTTTATACTAAGTGAAATAAACACGATCAATTTTAGTTAAAATTTTATTTCAATAGAATATCTTAATTACATTTTATAAAATAAAGATATGCAAGTTTTATTAAAATACAATCTGTTATAAATATAATAATTGTCCTTTATAACATCTAAAATTTTGATAAATAAATGAGGCTATAATTTTATTTTGTCTACATGTTGATGAAGGAAGCATTTTTACTATTTTCTTTGTAGGCAAATTTAGGTATTAAGGATTGAATTTTCCTGCTCTTGTTTGCTTTCTGCTCCTACACGACATGATTATACACTCCTTTCCTTCGCCTCCGCTGAGTGTATGATTCCAAAGAGGTAGAAACAAACAAGGAAAAAGACTGTAAATTTCAATTTGGGAATAAATTTAGGCTTTTTATTTTCTGTCCCCGCAATTAAAGAAGAAAATCCCCCTTCAAAAGTAAAGTTTACCTACCTACTACTAAATTCTAATATACAAAGAGGGTCTGTCTATAAATGAGGTCTTCACTCACTCTTCACCCTACAATCAAAGAGAATTTGGCCCCTTCTACCCACAATCACATATTATATTTCATCCTCCTAAAACCCCCCCCCCCCTCTTGTTTCTCCCTATAACAGCCACACCCACCACAAAATCTGAACAAAGGGTACACTAAGGCATCCCCAATTTTACTGCCCATTCTGTCGGCTGGTTCACAAAGCTAATATTTAGAACAATATTTGATTTTTTTTTTCTTAAAGAAAAAGAAAAGGTGAAAATTTTGACAAAAAAACAGGTAATGTTCTAAAGAAGCAACAGTTTGGTGGTGAGGCTAAAAGCAGAAAGTCCAAAGCTCAGCTCAAAGCATCAGAAAGGCCTGGTAGACTTGGCTTTTGCATATATAATTCAGTACAATTTTCCCAGACCTTCACTTCCAATTTATATGGGGATCATCCGTTCCCTCCCTCCGACAAACAATCCGAATTTTCTTCTCATCAGCTTCTTGATTTTTCTCTGAATCCAGTTCTTTGGTAGCCCGTACCGAGACCCTTCAGTCACCAAGCACATCCTTGAGTTGAATACAACAAACAAGATAAACAAGTGACACTGCGCATGATGATTCTCCAAAATAACTTAAGATCCATTTACAGTCATTTCAGGTGAGGATTTTGGTGGTACCAAGGGACAGTCATCGCCACTTAATTGTCTATTGTCTGAGGGGCTATGCAAGCAATCTGAACAATTTCTAGGAGGTTCCTTCTCTCTATTGCTGTCCTCTTCCGAACTACTTTTACCAGAACTTCTAGAACTGCTAGATTCCTTCTCTGTATGATTTCCCTCACCCAAGGCTTTGGTCCCTTCAGCTGATTGACTAGATAAAGGCATAGCGTTTGCAGTTTTCTTACTTGGCAGCACTGCCTGGCTTAGGGTCGAACACAAAGCCGCAAATACACTATCTCTTGCTTTGGAGCTTTTACCCAGACGCTGCTTCTTATAAGCTGCTTCATTCTCATGCTCTTTAGAAATCAACTTCCGCTTCAACCTAAGGGTCTCCAAGGTTCCTTCATCGTCCTCTGAGGTCTCAGTATGCTTCTTGGGAGGTGGTCTATAGTCTTCATCATCCTCATCGTCCTCATAGTCGACCAGTCCGCCAGATCTTGGGCTACAAAATCAGAATGAAAAATATAAATTATGAACCCACACACACCATATAGCATTTTCAGTAATCAATCTAGGATGAGGCCATTGAAATACCTTAATGATGGGTAGCTTGCAGCAACTCCATCGGATGAAACAGGTTGAGATTGTACTTTCCGAGTGCGAGATTCAGATGATGTATCATCTTCGTCGTCACTGCATATGCATGCCAGATATAATCACTATAGCGGAAATGGATCAGAGGAAAAGCATCGACTCATCTATTGATGAAAGCATACCTGTCCTCGTTGAAATAGTCTTCCTCCTCTTTCTCCAGAGCACGCTCATCAATTCGTTTTCTTGAGTCCGACACATTAACATTAGCTTTTGTTCCACAATTTTCCAAGCACTGCAAAAAGATAGTCACATCAATGAAGTTTAGGCCTAAAAGTCCCAGCAGTAAAACAGGGCAGTAACCAGAATACCTGTTCATATTTGACTTTCAAGGACTGAACAGAAGCCAAATACTCGAACTTAACCAACTGATTCCAAAATGAATCAACTATATATCTAACCAATAACTTCACATTTTCCTGCATGAAACAAAGTTATTAACAGACAGAATCATCAAGATACTCTAATATCACTATACAGACCAGATATATATGCACCTTGCGGATATATTCAAAAAGTTCCAGGACTGCAGAGTTCAGCACATTGTAACGATTCCCATTAGCAACAAAAGCATCTATAACTGGTTTGAGAAGGTTTTTCTTAACAAAATGATTTACCAGATGTTCATCCTGCAAGATGAAAGCTTAATTTAACCAGTTAGAACATGAAATAGCTTTTACTCAACTTTTCAAAAATATTTAGCATCCATAAAACTGCTAATTTGCAACAAGTTGAAAGAATTTAAATATGGGGAAGTCGTACTCCTAGAAATTGCAACTTACAAATGTACAAAAAGAAAAAAAAAATCATACAAACAAACATAATAGTTCAATGCTTAACTGAGCCATCTAA
This sequence comes from Gossypium longicalyx, assembly GCA_025698465.1. NCBI lineage: Eukaryota > Viridiplantae > Streptophyta > Magnoliopsida > Malvales > Malvaceae > Gossypium > Gossypium longicalyx. Next base: position 7,919,073 of record CM046997.1, on the reverse strand, counting down.
AACAACAACAGTAGAAACACTAGAGGCAGGAGATGTGCCAACAATCAGCAAAACACAATATATGTTATTTATGGTACCCCTACATGGATGTGTCCTTTATATGGATGTCATAAAGGTGTCAAATAAACCCCTATCAGCCAATGTCCAATTTGAGCAAGATGTAAAATAATTGTCAGACATAACTTGAGAAAAAGTGAAGAGTCAAAGCCACATATATTTACTACATATCTTAAAAGATAAATAGATCTTTAAACTAAGAAACTAACATCCTCACATGCAACTAACAGCAGTCAAAAGTGAAGTCAGGCATCATTCACATAGTAAACGGTTTCACCTCCAATCTCATTCATATCAATGCTATTTTATTATTCTAAAGATGTCATGAGTGAATGTGAACTATTCAACTTGATAGGATAGAATATATTCTAAAGCTTAAACCGAACTCACTTACACGACGAGAGAGAATAGTGCGAACAAAGCGAACCGCAGCAACTACTAGGTATTTTTCCCTTCTCCGTGTCAGTAACAAAATTTTGTCTATAACATTGTTAAGCATAAAATTACACCTGAACAATTAAGAAAAGGCCAATTAATATCTTAGATTAAAGAGTCAAAATTTTCTAGATAATACAAAAGTATACAAAAGATTACTTTATTCTATAAGGATGATGCACAACACAAAAGCAAAGCAATTCACATATGTTTAAAAGAATTTCAGGCTTTGTGCTATTTTGACTTTCAACTCTTCCAGCACTGCTTGCCAAATTACTTGTTGACTGGCCAACCTCATCAGAAGGGCATGATAATATTATGACGTCAATTAGCTGGCCCAAATGCTTGTCATAAAAAATATCAATAATGGTATCTCTCTGCAACAAAAGCAATATAAAGTCAAGAACTTGCAAGAAAGAAATGGAACTAGTAACTAAAAAGTAGGAACTAGCAATGAAACCAGCATAGTGAAAAAAAGAAATTAAATCTTATCCGAATGTTGACATTCCTCCAACAAACAATACAACACAAATCAACATCCAAAACTTTTCCAGACGCAAACTAAAAAAGAATGTGGATTACAAATATTGTGATAACCAAAATATGAGGCATGAAAATCAACTGCTAATCTTTCTTCTGTCATGATATCTCAGTATGTCATATGGTAAGGGCTAGTTTGGCAATGCTTTTGAAAAGTACTTTTTAAAAGTGCTGTGGGAAAGTGCTTTTGAGAAGTACTTTTGAAAAGTTTAGTTTAAAATTTGAGTGTTTAGCATTGTTGTCAAAAAGTACTTTTGAGAAATAAAATGTCCATTTTAGACATGTTATTATCAAGTAACAAATATGCATTTAAATAATATTTAAATTAGTTAATATTATTATATTTTAGTAAGAATATAAAAAAATTATTATAACTTCTTGTTAATATTTTAATATATAAAATATAAATTTTAAATATTTTTAAGCAATAGATATTAATTATTTATAAAATTTAATTAGAATATATAAACTATATTTTAAATATTTAAATATACTATTAAATATTTGTTATTAGTATTTTAAAAAATATTTTTTTATTTTTAATTAATGATTTTGACACATTTGTAATTAAGTACCAAGAAAGAAAAAGAGAAAGTACTATATTATTGGAGGGGTGAAAAAGTAATTAAGCACTAAAAGTGCTTTTGGAAGAGTAAAAGCTAAAAAATTCAGCCAAAAGCAGTTTGTTCTACACAACTTTTCTTCCAAAAGTGCTTTTGGAGCCAAAAGTGCTTTTGAAAAGCAATGCAGAACTGGCCATAAGGATCTCTCAATAGTCTAACAGCAACCAGAGGATCAAGCATAAGCCTTCCGAAGTTTGATTGAGCTAGTTAGACATGAAAGTAGAATCTAGCCAACTTCTATGAAAACTCAGCTCATTCATCGACTCTACAACTCTATGCATGAGAAGCTGAATTCAGCTTGTTTTCATATTTCTCATCCTCCACCATGCTAGGATGTAACTTTATACAAGTCTATGGTTCCCTAAGAACTGAAGTAGAGAATATGGTACATATTCTCGTGCAGTAAAGCAACTTAAGACAAGTAAAGGCTGGAATTTAGGTTGAGTGTAAGTCTATAAAATTTCCCATCTACCAAAATACAATATAACACCAGCACATAGAAATAAAGATCAAGGTAGGCACCTGAGCTCCTGTCAATGAGAACGAATCCAATAAACTACGAAGAATTTCAAGAAACTGGCAGTGCATATCCTCCCCAAAATCTGTTATCATCCCTTTAACCTGTGGATAAACAACTATATCAGTTCTAATTCTATCTCCACATATATAGACACATATGTAAAACAGTGAAGGATATTTCTTAAGTTCATCCAATGGTACTGCTTCAATACAAAAATTAACATCATATCATCAATCACTAATAAAATTAAAATGCATACCAAAAGTCCTAAAAGAGGAATCCCTTCCTGGCGAACAACATGAGAGCGCAGAAGGGTTGGATCCTGATTCAAGAATAGTATGAGGATGTCTGTCCTGCATCCATTATTGAGACCTATTATTAGGACTTAACTAGGGAAAAAATTACATGCTACGCTGGAAAGAAAAAGCATATTAAAGAGAGATACAAAAATTGCATTACCCAGTTAGTACAAGCTTTTTATCTTGACTCTGCAGAGCATCACTGATAATGTCAAAGATACCTTCATTTATAAGATCCCTAAAATGATCGAGAAAAGAAACAAATTCAGCCATAAGATAAATTTAATTGTTTAAAATATAGTTTTGGAGAAGCGGTAGCTTTCAGAATCAAGAAAGCAACATGAAAAGAATGCTAATACCAGATGTCTAACTTGTAGAAAAGCCTACCTAAATAGTTGAAGCTGCTGTACCATCTGCAGGCTCTTGCTTAAACTACAAAATTCACGCAGGAAATATACCTATTGAAAAAAAGAACAAAAAAACACATGATTGATACCAAATCAATTAGAATAGATCACATAGATTAAACCCACCGGAAGAGCCACAGATAACAAATATTCCAAAATGAAAATATTTGACCTCACCCAAAGCAAGACCTTTTGCAACCTAGTAAAATGCTAACATCTAAACACAGAAAAAAAAAATGCAAAAATCAACCGCCTTAGACAAATTAAAAGCAAAGGAGGCCTAAGCGAACTCACAATCTAGGCCTAAACATCAATTCATTTAACCTCAGTTAAATCTAAACATTTTAAATTTTAACTGAATATAAGGTAAAATACTAAAAGAAGCTCCTAAATGTTTCACTTTTTTAAGTAAACCCCTATACTTTTATTGTACCCAAATACACCCTCATTTTTCAATTTTTTCCCATACAAGCCTTTATATCAAATGAAAGATTTATGTTAAGGGCTTACATACAATACAAATTAAAAGTTTAGGGTTTATTTGAGTATAATTAAAGGTAAAGGGCATATTTGGGTGCAAATTAAAGATTAATGTAATATTTGGGTACAATAGAAGTATAAGGACATGCCTAGACAAAGTGATAAAGTTCAAAAGCTTTTTTTCCTTTTTGGGGGGGTTATTTCAGCCTAAAATCTAACATCTAAATGGATAAAAGAAAATGCATCTTACTCAAATGGAAAGAAAAAAGAAGGGAAAAAAAAGAGGGGTAATTAACTAAAGGTCAACAAAGTTAGATATCTTACAATCTGCTGCTCATAACAGTTAGCATTAGAATGAAGGAAGCAGCAATCATAACCAAATGAAAAATCATTATACAATTAAAATGCAATGTCATGATTACCAAATTCTTCTTTGATTCAGCAGATGTGGTGGGTGATCTCAACCTAGCAAACAATTCTTGAATAAAGGTGCTGTCGTCCTTCAATAAAGAAATAACCTAGAAGAGAACACTGCAGTTAAGTGGAAAAGAAACAAAAAACCTAGGCCTTACATATTAACAAGAAGCACTAAAAACCTTACTATAGCATTGTTAGAATGAATCATAGAATTGAGACTGGCAACTGTTGCCTCATCCAATACCCTTGCCAAAACAACATCCTGACACAAGCAATCGGAAGCAAGAATTACAAAACCAAAGACATGAAGAGTCATAAGCCTTAGCCTTAACATTTAAGATCCTTACCTTCAAATAACCAACACGGTATGCCTGGTGTATTTTTGAGATGACCATCGGATTTTTAATTGGAACGGCCTGTAAAAGAATAAGAATGAACCTTTTTTTACAGAAATCCTGATTTTCTTTCACCTGATCTAAACTCCCTCTATACACCTCCACTATATGCAGCAAGACCCATGTAAAAATAATTTACCTCCTTAAAAACAACATGTTCTTTCAGAAAATTCCGATAGTGTTGCACCTGAGGAACATCAGGATCATCTGCAAACCAGAGAAGAAGAAACTGCCTTACCAAAACAAGCTAAACTATTAAGCAATAGACAAATTTTGGGAAATAGACATCAAACATAGGAACATTCAAAAAGGAAAAATATATAAAAAGGTTATTATCATAAAAAATAATTGTACAATATCTTATAACTACAAGCCCGCATCCAAACAATCAAATGAAGTTGCAAATTGAACATTCAATTCTATCCACCAACAGTCCTGATAATATATCTGTAAACAAATAGTGATATACTTACATTCAAGAGAACCAATAATATCCATGATCAATTCCTCTCCAAATATTTTCTCGAAAATTTGAGCACTATTGAGCAAAACTGTAAGATAACCAATAACATAAATCATGGATCCATGAATCAGTCATAAATACAAGCATGTTTTAATAAAGAAAAAGAGCATTTAAGCAAAAAAGTGTACTAACTTATCCCCTTGACTATTTTAAATATCATGTGAAGACCATCCATATTTTCCAAGTCTTCACAAATTCTGAATAGCTCCATCAGCTTCTGGAAGAAATCTTGCTGCATTGAGATCAAACTCAATTTAGCACGTCTGAACATTTAGAATTAACACAATAGAAAGTCAAGACAGATACTAAACCATAAGTTTGAAACAGAAACAAAGAAAACCAGGAAACCAAATAATAGAAAGCATGGGGAAAAAATTAAAAATAACCAAGAAATAAAGCTCATAGTTACATGTAGAAGAAATATGCAACATGTTTGATATTTCTCCCATATGACATGGAAGATCACTGAGAACACAAAAGCTCAGAGAGTTGAGAAGCCAGAGGAAAACAAATTATTACCTTGATAACACAGCCACAACTGATAACTTAATGTGGCCGAATACCAACATTATCAATGGTTAAGTGACTGGCAGTTAACCACCGAATACTAAACTGCACAAGATCTACATACAGAAGATATTAACACGAATAAGCAAGGTTTTCAAAGAAGCATACATCATTCAATATTAGTTCTGTCAGCCGCATCTGATCAGCAATGCCACTCTCAGTCACAGTCTGCAGGGAAAATTGATGAACAAAATGAAAAAATATTTAGACAGGTATAGCTGAGCAGACTAATTTGAAGAAGCTTTCCAAGAAATATAAGCAGATCATACAGAAAATATAGAAAGTACTAAAAGAAAACAAAAATAGACAACCTACTCCAGATTACAAGTAATTATAACATAAGCTGAAATAATTATAATCAAGACTAGCATAAAATAAATAACTTCAAATAATAAATAAGGAAGAAATGAGGAAGAAAATCATTGAGTGAAAACTTCCAATATGTTTGAAAAGGAAAGAACTCCAGGAATCACATCAAGCAACAAAAATAAACTTAAACAGAATGAAATCCAGAGAACGACTTGTTCATTAGAACCTTGAGGATTATCGGGAGAGTAGAAAGCTCCACAGCTGGCAACTCCTTCAACTCACTATTCATTGAGTGAAATGTTTCACCTGCGGTAATAATATATGAGACAATTGTTATTCATCAGAGTATTTCAAAATTGCTCGATGATAAGTTCAATACTGTACCTAATATAAATACATTGCATACTCTAAGAAAACAATCATTCTGTGCATCATGGCTGAAGATATGGCCACTAAACAAAGGAAGCCCATTTAATAAAGGTCTGCCTACATCTAAGGCAGAAGACAAATACATTATTTGATTAACAAAACTAATTCTCTTTACAAATTTTCCAGTTTCTAGAACTTAAGTCTTTGTTTGGACAAGATTGACTAAGGGAGTTAACCATTTACACAGATCTAATGTTTAATCAACTTCGGTGGAGAGTTAACTTCAAGGGTTTCCAAAAAAACAAACTTACTGTTGAGAGAACTGAAATGTATATTTCGTTGCACATTATAAATGTGGTCCCTGTGATAGAGAAAAAGGATTAGTAGAGGGGTGATGAAAGGGAAATAAAGGTTGATGTCATAAACTTCCAGCACAGTGAACTGTAAGAAAAAGGATATAAAATTTGAGATCAAAAGCATTCAATGCGGATGAAAGAACTTATAAACATTACTTACCATATGTAAGAGCATCCAGTGTTCTCTTGAAAACTAAGTGCTAATTCTGTAGAATACTCAGAGTCTCTCCATGATATGATTGTATCTAATGATAAACGCACATATCATGAAATCAAACTGATATTTTAACAAACAACAAACATTGCTATTAATGAAAGCAGAAGAATACCTTCTTGTTTTCTGTAAATGTCATCAGGGCAGATACGGTGCACAAGCAATGTCTCGTTGTCCTCTTCATCAAAAACATACAAAGCCAGCTCTTCTGATCTCTGAAAAATAATATACGCGTTCATTTAAGAAGAGAAAGCATTTTTATCAAAATAATTTATTTTTGAAACCAAATCCAGCATATCCAGATTCAAAACAGAAAAATCTGAACCAGGTAAGAGAATTGAACAGACCTCCAAATAATCAACAGTGACATGCCCAGTTCCTTGATCATCCCATTTACCATCCTCATTCAAACGATAGACCTTAACTCTCTGAATTTATACGCAAATAATTTGACCAAAAGAAAAGGAGAGAAGAGTTAAATAGCATTCAAAGACTCATGCAAAATTCAAGAAACAAACATCAGAGACTGAAAATGGTGTTGGTCTGGTGTACCAGAGGATATCATTAAAACACTGCACTGTTCCACAACATAAAGTTAGACCTTTAGCTGCTATCTGAGCCATTCTACTCGTAAGAATATATGATTTTCTTATGATTTGACCCAAAAATGTAGAGAATATTTAAATAGCATTCCCAAACTCATTGGTAAAAGTCTAGCACACTAAACAATGATATCATTGCAAAGTCCCAGTAACATAAAGTTAGACCTTAAATGTTATTTAAACCATCCCACTGACAATGAGGAAAACTTTTTATCGTTTTCCCGTCTGCCACAGCACCCCCCAAAATGATACTTCAATCATCTAGAAGTATGAACTATGGCACTCAAAATAAAAGAATACTAAAATCCGATACGAAAATTAGCATATCCATACAGGAAAAAAAATTTCCCCCAAAAAAGCAGAAGCATATAACAGTGTACTAATATTGCAAAACAGGATAAAATCCCAGTTAACTAGAAACCTAACCAAAATAAGCATGATGACAGGTGCAATGAATAATACTCATTTCGAATAGTTGGTACAGTTGCATACATCCTTGGACATAAACTACAGTAGTCATACTCCAAAAGAATCATAACTTATTCCAAGTTTCTTGAGCGTAAATTTGATTAAAGGCTACAACACTGCCCAGAATGCATTTCAGACCCATATTAAGCACCCGAATCGGGGGGGGGGAATTCCATGAAAAAGCACAAAAACATAAACTTCAAACCGATTTCTCTAACAGCTCAAGAAAAAAGACAATCTGGCACCCCACTTGAAGCTAATTCACTTCTCCAAACACTTCAAACCAAAACCTAATGACTAATACTATGGAATAGATAAAAACAGTCACACCTTTACCTATAAAGCAAAAAATAATTCAAAACTAATTGAAAGATTAGAACTTCACTTTGTAAATTCACATATCATTTCTCAATAAAAAAGAAGAAGCTATAATTAATACCCTAACTCATCCTAGTAGTGAAGTAGCAAAAAGTAAAACAAAATTCTAGGGTCCAAACGAGGTCAGAGAGATATGAACTGACCTGCAGCGAATTGGAGTTGCCTTGAGATTTCTCTTGAGCGCCCATCGAAGCTTCTCGGTCTCCGGTTCCGAAAACTTTTCGAATCCCCAATAATCCCGTGGAATCGTCAAGATTGAAAATTCGAAGTTAAAATTGAGAGAGATTAGAGGGATGACCTCGAATTAGGGCTTTTGGGAAACGAGAAGAGAGAGAAAAGAGCGGGCACTTGAAATAATAGGCGGGAGAGAATAAGAATTCCTTTTGGGAAGAGGATCAATAGAAAACCCTAACCGCCATTAACGTAAGCTGAAGAAACCTTAATTTTTCCTCTCTTTACTCTCTTTTTCTCTCTTTCCTTTCCTTCTTCCTATTTTCTGCGCTAAGAGCTTGTCGTTCCCCCGCCTTCGATGAGTGAAATGGAAAAGAAAAAGAAAAAGAAAATAATAAATAATTAACAATTGAAATTTTGTTGTTTTTAAACAAATAAACAATTGAAAATAATTGGGCTTATTTTTGCGTTTAATTACGTATTTGCTTTCTGATAATTTAAAATTATTTTCTCTTACCTATTTTTTTTTTGTCTAAACCAATAAAATAAATTATTTAGTAAATTTTACATTCAAAAATTAAAAAATTTGTTAAAACATACTCTTTTAAGATTATGTATTAAAAAATTAAAATTTTTGCAAAGAGCTTCTCTATACATTATGTATAAAAATCCTTTAAAAAAAATTATATATAAAAGGAATGTCTAACGAAGATCTTTTTCTTCGCCATACGGGTGTTTCTTTTTTTCTTTTTCTTTTTTTTACATTTTTAAGTCTTAGTCTTTTTATTATGAACAAATTTAATATTTAATCTCTATATTTAATTTTAATATAATTTTATCTTTATATTTTTATAATGTTATTAATTAATCGAATGTTCAATGTTTAGATTCTAACATTCCGATCATCTCATAATCTCATATTATGACCATCTCGTAATATATGATTCTCATATTATGACCATCTCATAATATATGATTTAATCTCAGTACAGCTCATTCTTTAAGAAATCTTAAATTATTGGTGTAATCTTAAATTTTGGACCAATTTGCCTTTTAATTTTATTATTCTAATCAATTTAGGCTTTTTTTCTTAAATAAAGTTTAAAAATAATTAAAAATAAAAAATAATTTTTAATAGTGGACCAATAAATATCATGTATTACAATTATATTCATTATATTTTATTAAATAATTTGTTTATTAATATATTAATTATGATTATAATTATAATTATGGTTGGTGTTACAATCACTTTTAATGAATTATTATAATTATGATCTATAAATTTATTTCAACACAATATATTTATTTATTAATATGTAAATTGTAAGAATTTGTCATAATGTTATAAAAATTGAGACTAAAAAAGTATTAAATGAACTAAAATGAAAAAAAAAAAACAGATTCTATAACAAGGACAATTGAGTAAAAGATGCCTCTAAGCAATCTTATATTTCGTCAACCAAACATCCCAATCTTACATTCCAGCAAAATAAACCAAACAAGTTAATCTCACATTCCATTCGTAATGTTATATTTTCATAATTTTATTACAAAACGTAATCTAAGATTAAGCAAACCAAATGCCCCCTACGAGTTTTAGAGATAAACACGTAAAAATTCATTTCTTTTAAGGTTGCATTTTTTTTTTTTACATTATAAGACAACGGTAAAATTATAATTTTGATCACTAAACTACGTTGAAAGCTGAGATTTAATATATATATATTTAATTGTTGACATAATTCAGTGCTTCTACTTTTGTGATAATATTAGTTAGCTTAAATAGTTAACAAAATATTGTTAACTATCTCAATCTGTCAATTTTTGTTAAAAATATTACTTCAATAAAAAATAATTATTTTGTCATAATAAATTTAAATGAGTATTTTTAAGTATAAAACCCTAATCAACATTCTCAACAGTTATTTTTAATGTTATATAATTACTAAGTGACTTTTTTAATGATAATTATAATTGATCAAAAATTTTAAATCTAAAAACTCCATGAACTCAAATCCTGGAAATAAAAATGGATGACTAAATTATAAATGTATGAAAGATATAAGGACTTAGATGAGAAGCTAAAACGCATATTAGTTAAATAATAAATTAATAATAAGCTTTTGAACTCTGATCCATGCCGCCATCCAATAAAAAACGCACAAAGATTCGTTTAAAACGCGTACCGAATTTGTATTTGACACGTAAGAACGCAGCATCGAAAGGTAGTTTTAATAACGTCATCTGCCACGTGGAGACATCTGAGTGGTTGATTTTAAGGTACGGTTATAGTGGTGAAGTGACGGGTAAATTGTTTGGAAATTGGGAAATGTTGAAGTTAGTACCCATTTTTGGATTCTGTCCACTCGTGAATTGTACAGAAACAGATGAATGGTACAGTAGGAAAATTAAGGTGGAAAGACAAAAAACAAAGTTACAAAAATTCCTCATCATTTCCTCATCTTTGAAATTAAATATAATAAAACAGATTCCTTCTTTATTTCATAAACAGAAAAAATAAGTTATGTTATGATGATGGATTGATGAGGATGATGATGATGAAGTTTTTTCTTATACTCCAATCATGCCATGTCATAATTAAGCATATAGATTTTTGAAACATTTTAAGGTGTTTTTTTTTTTTATTTGATTTCGATGAGATTTGTTTAAATTCTATGGCTATGGTTGAATAGAAGCCTGGAAGGGGAGGAGTGGGAATTGATTTTTTTTTTTTAATTTAACGATTAAATTACAAATAGTTGACTTGCAATGATTTTTTAATATGAAATTAAATTTACGTGAGATTGATTTCAATAGAGGAGAATTTGACATTTGTAAAATTAGAACATGTGATTATATATTTTGGTATTTAAATTTAATTTTTTATTCAAATTTATTTCAAATAAGCATCTAAATGTATTTGTGTATTATTGGACTACATTTCATTGAAAATGTCCTGTAATAAATATTTCAACAAAGTTACATTTTGGGCAACTTGTGGAACAAAAAAACCTTTAATTAGTAATAGAAATGAAATTTTAAATCTCAATCATCAATGAAAAATTTGAATAAAAAAACTATAAATTCGTACAAAACAAAAAATTTTCTCTAATAGCAATGACAAAATAGTAATAATTTTTTTTCCTGATCAAATTGAAAGTGTAAGCATGATGTAAAAATAATGTGATGTATACGATCAATTATTATTAGATTTAATGTTTTTTTTAGGATAAGAAAGAAATTGACCTAGAAATTGTGTGACCATCTGGGTAGTTACCTGTTACATTTATATTATATCAAAATAAAAATAAAAATAAAAATATGTTAAAAATAATACTAAATTAAGAGGGGCATAGACGGGAGAATACAATTCTCAACACCTCTGAAGTGTATTGTGAGGATGAGCCCATTTCATTGGGCAAGAACCAAGATGTGTAAACCCCATCTTTTAGCAACGATTTCAGTGTTAAGTAGCCTACGATGCAAAGATGTTGAAAATCCTAAAACCGGCAAACCCCTCAACACTATCTCTGAATCTTTGTTTTGCCTTTGGTGGGTACATTATAAATCCGCCACTTCTTGAACTCTCGATAGAGTCATTTTATGAACTCGCTTAAACTCTCAATGAAATTAGGAGACTTAAGGATAAAACTAAGCATGACACACCAAGCCCAATACCACACCAGGATAACACTTAAAAGAGTAAAAAATCTCTCAACCGTTGGGGCCTCCACTAGGGTTATCTAAGAACTACATCCATTCAAGATTGAATTACTTTAGTTCTTAAATGAATTTGGAGAGGGGGGATCCGAATGATCTATTTACTGTCATAGCTAGCTAGCTTTGTGTTGAATACCTGGATACACAGGGACCGAGTAGCGGTGGATGGGATTGATCATAGTCCTATTTCTGTCATCTATCAAGCAACCGAAATGGCGTTTT